>OX244033.2:10316648-20316648 GCA_945859785.2 Tridacna gigas | reverse complement strand
TTGATTTGAAAATCATTTCCGTGCTCTAACTCAATAGCTGTTTGACCTAGGACATTGAAACTTTATACAAGTGTTGCTCATGACCCAAGGAGTGCCCTATTGTTTTTGGGTCACATGGGTCAAAGGTCAAGGTCACTGGTGATTGTTGTTTTGAAAATCATCTCCATTCTCTGATTGTGCTGCTTCAGTGACATGGTGCAGGTGGGGGGTATATTTGTCTGCTTTGGGACAGATCTAGTTTTATCTGTAATAATTGTCAGTTGCTTTTTGAAAATGTGGAAATCACATACTTGGAGGAAAAATGGGAGATTTTTAAATGATCAGGATACTAAATCACGCCAAAATAGGCATTCATCATTGCAGAAGGTAATTCAATTTGTCAATAAAAATGCACAGTATGCCTTAAAAATGCACAGCTTAGCATAATTTGTTGAAAAACTCTTTAGAAGATATCAGAAAGTACTGTTTCAGAGCACAATTTAAAGAAAAAAAAAAATCTGTGCGAAGAAAATTTTTCTATTGCAGAAATGATCAGAAATTAGACAATTTCTAACTGCTACTTTGATCTGTCTAGTGCCTTAACGCTTTACCACATGACAAAATTCTAGACCTTTCCAAATTGAAAGCATTCGCAGAAGACAAATTAAATACAGCACACATGAAGATATTTGTCTTCGAAAGAGTAGAAAATGTTTTCAGAATAGGAAAAAATGTTGGTTACCAGCATTTTCTCCTTTTCCCACAATGTTTTCAAAAGTCCTTGTTCTTGGAGTCGTTAAAACTCGGGATTATGTGGTAAAGGGTTTATTCTTTTGATTAACCCTTTTTACTGTCGGCAAATATCTTATTTCTAAGAATAATCATCTATTTGAGCAGTATTTGTTACTTTAAGAGCCCATCCAGGTAGCTCAGTGGTTAGCATATCTCACTTGTGACCTGGTGGTTGTGAGTTCGATACCCAGTTGAAGCAAACTTTCTTTCGGGCGATTTTTCACCTCTCACCTGATGCATGTGAGAAAAGTTGTCAGTGACTTGGAAAGAAAGCCAGGAAACACATTTGTAGGTGCACTGACCACTGATATGACCTAAGCTGTTAAAATGGCATTAAACTCTATTAAAATCAAGCAATCAATTCCTTTGAGAACATTTTTTAAGGTTTGAAATTAAAGCCTATTTTCTGTTTTTTGACTTGAGTTATCTCCTTTGAAGAACTGTAATCATTGTGTCTTGCACTGCAACATATATTTTTTTCATCGTTTATCTCCTTTGAAGAACTGTAATCATTGTGTCTTGCACTGCAACATATATTTTTTTCATCGTTTTACTCTACATTCATTACACTCTCATCTGAGAAAATGAAAAAAATCTGCCTGTAGGAAAAAAACTGGCATATGCCTGTAACCTTGAATTTTAAGGGCAGACAATTGTAGGAAATTTATACCAATGGATATTATTTTTCTTAACCCATAGAATTTGGGGCAGGTAAGATTTCCACCAGAAAAAAGTCATTATTAAAACATTTGTCAGCAAGATATTTTTTACAAGCCACACTAGTACAGGCTCAAGTCCATGTTAATGGCAGGTTGGCAACTGTACATAAATGGGTTGATGATACTGTCACCAATGACGGATCAAGGCAATCTAGAAAAGTTGTCGGTCTATTCAGGGGCAGGGCAGCTGCATTCAAGTGTGAAGTCAGTCTTACTGAGCTTTTTTTTTTCTCCAAAAACACAGAAATTGAAGGAATGACAACCATCTGCAGGACAGACCTTTTTAGAAGCATAGGATAGGTGAAGATCAGCCTCAACAAAATATGTCAAAACCAGTACTAGACTAAGCTGACATAGGCCCCAGTTACAAGTTGCCTGAAGAACTTTATCCTGGACCCAGATAGTAATAAACAGCTTGTATGAAATATATTGCTTACATGTATTCTTCTAGCCATGAATTAACTCTTTACCAAAAGACAGAATATTACACTGGTCCAAATTGAAAGTATTTGCAGACAAAATAATAAACATGATCGAAAATCTGAAACTTGTTTCGGGAAGGGTAGAAAACATTGTGGGAAAAGACGATGCTGGTTACCAAAGGCTTCTTCTCCAGGGTCATTAAAACTCGGGATTGTGTGGTAAAGAGTTAAAATGTTGGGAATCGTAACTCTAATTAAATTTTATGGATAAGATTTGCTTACTAGTGGGTAACGGTATCTTAACAGAGAGCGTGAGTGTTGATAGAGAAAATTAAATATAAAGAGATAAATTTTTTTTTAAATAATCTGAATAGATTAACAGCCTTTCTTTTTCCCAAAAGTACATGTATAATATATACAAACTTGATCTTCATTTTTGTAGCAGCATACAGGTTAAAGCAGTTAGAATGTTTTTAATGGCGATATGATACAAGTTTCAAATTACCCTTAAAGTGCCTGCTCAATTGGAAAAGGACAAAGTCAATAAAAAGGGCAAATGTTGTGGTTACATGGCTTTTTTTTTTTTACCAGAATACCTTACCATAATATCAGACATTGTACATCACAGATGATACTGCACATTCTCTGCAGTCTGATCTAGATCTACAATGACAAAAAAATGAACTTCTAAGATGTACTTGGTTCTCTAGGAGTCAAGATGAGTTGGATAACATGAATGCACAATCTGCTTAAATTAAGATCTGCCCAAGTCTCTTTTGACAAAAGCCCTATTTCCACAGTAATGGTGTTTACAAAGTTCCTCCCAATGACGTTTAGCTTGTAATCAGGGAGTGTTTTTACTCTAAAACGTGGGTTTACATTCTCATACACATGATGCTACCCTGGTTTTATCCTGGTAAAGAAGCCAGATTGTGTGTTGTGACTACAGGCTGGCCAGGTTAAGCTCTGGTTCAGGATGGAGTATCTATGTTTTACCACCACTGATGTCCCAGAGATTGCCGGAATCATTCTGTTTCACTACCTTTGTGTGACAGTGACATGCCAGCGACATGCTGACATTCGTAGGTTACCGAAACAGAGTGTGTTCCTGGAGATGGTTTGATTTAGTGACGGAACATTGGGGTTTATCACAATTTTTGTTCCAATAGATATTGCAATTTCAAGGCTGCTCAGACCTCCAGATAAAAGGGAGTGATGGTATCCTAAATTCATTATTTCTCTTCCAAACCCTATGTTGTAGGTACTCATTAGAATTGTCTCGATGAGATGATTCTGAGTACCCATAACATAGGGTTTAGTGGAGAGTGATTAATATTTTCAAGTTTGAAATCGAAATCACTCCCTCTGTCTGGAGCTTTGGCTGCTGTCACCAGAATACCTCACAAAGTATCAGTGTACATCCAAGATTGGGCCTTATGACTACTTACCAGACAACAAAATTTTAGACCTCCCCCCCAGTTGAAAGCATTTTGCAGACAACAAATTAAATGTGGTTTAGATGATGGGGTTTGTCCTTGAAGGAGTGGAAAACTTTGTGAGGAAAGGAGAAAATGCTGGTTACCAGCATTTTCTCCTTATCCCGTCATGTTTGCAAGAGGTGTCTTTCTCAAGGATGTTACACCTTGTAATTGTTTGATAAAGGGTTAAATAATCTTCCCAGTCGACTTCTAGTTGTACTAAAACTTTCAATATATTCAAAATGGAAAAGCCCGGCTGGATAGCTCAGTGGTTAGGGTATCATGACCTGGTGGTTGCGAGTTCAATACCCAGTTGAGGCAAGTTTCCTTTCCGGCAATTTTTCTCCTGACCTCTGTTTGCGAGAAAAGTAGTCAGTGACCTAGAAAGTTGTGTCATTACTTGTGAGAGAAAGCGAGGAAAGACATGTAGGTGCACTGACCGCCATGATGTGACCTAAGCTGTTAACCCTTTCCCAAACAATAAAATTTAGACTGGTCCAAATTGAAAGAGTTTGCAGACGACAATTTTAAATTTGATGAAAATGACAGAAGTTCTCCAAATGGGTAGAAAACACTGTGGGAAAAGGAGAAACTGCTCGTTATGAGTAATTTCTCCTTTTCCCACAGTGTTTTCAAAAGACTTGTACAGCAGACACGTGAAAACCAGGCCCCGTGCTTATAAAGAAATGTTGAGAACAATCTCATGCTCAGCACAAAACCGTACTCAACGGCTTGAGTTTTGCTCACGGGAGTTTTGAACTCAGACGTTGCTTATAAACGTCGCTTGAGAACATTCTCAGCTGAGCACAGTTCGCACTTAAAACTTCGTGAACGTAAGCGACCAATCTACTAAAAATAGCCGATACCAGCAGATTCGGCCTCAAGAAGATTCAACCCATGGCCCATGGCCGACCACGTTTTTAGCCCGGATATTCTGAAAATTCGGCCCGAAAATGAGATTCGGTTCAGTTATGTTGCCCCAAGTATGATTATGCATTACTTGTCAAGATTTATGACACATATACATGTAGGTTCGGGAAGAGGCACGTTTGGTGTAAATAATATATATAGTAAATGATTTGAGGTTTCCGTAAAACAAAAAAATTACATAACAAAAGAAGTTTAGCATACTTGAAGTACTTCATTATCATTATTTCTACTATTTTATTTTTTAAATGTTTCCAAGACACCCCCCGTTCTGCAGTATCTCTATCCATTTTCTACAATTTAAATCAATTAACCTTCCATAGATATCCTTCTTACCGAACTTCGTTGTTATTTATCAAAACCCTGTTCCCCTTGATATGAACCTTAGTTGCAGATGTTGTGGCACGCTGACGCATTGTCACTACTGTTTTTTTTTTTTTTTTAAACAACAAAACTTGGGACATTGTCCAAGATCAATTATGAACAAAAACACACATAGGTATATAATACAGATTATACCTTAAGTTCATATTTCAAACATAATCATTTTATAAACAGTCAATCCAGACAGGCCTAAATAATTACATGTACATATATATGTACATGTAGGGGAAAGCCGGGTAAATTCGGACGGTTTTTGCAGCACCTTTGCGGAGGTTCAATTATGTGGTATAGTGGTGAAACTCAGACGCAAGCCCACCATTACTCATTTGGGCTATCATTTTACTTGCATTTTATTCACAAAATGTCTAGTGAAATATGAGGCAAGGTGTTAAGAAAGATCGTTTTTTCAACCTATTGCAAAACGGGTAAATTCGGACGCGATAGGAAAAATACGGACACAAAAGAGGGGAAACCTGGACAAGTTAGTTATCGCAGGGTAAAATTCGGACAGCTTGAACTTTTGTTTAAAAATCTAAATCATCAATTATAGATTTTCGGAGATGAGATTCATCAATCTGCGTAATATTCTTTGCTAATCAGTTGATCACTGACAGAATGTATTGATAAGGATGATTGTTACTAAATCCACTTGTTTGTTATTCCGAGGATTTTCTTTAACAACTTAACAAAACTATAATGAATCTTTATCAACCCTTTTCCAGACAATGAGTTTTGTTATATTTAAATACAGCAATATGTTTTTTTTGGAAGGACCGATAGGAATAAACCCTAGCATTAGCTATCGGTTTATACCAGTTTATACGTTGATTGCTGCCAGTCCGAATTTATACCACATCTGAAAAATAGTGGGGGAAGCTCGGACAACTTAAAATCTCCTTATTTTCTCATTTTTTCGCTCTAAAAGTAGTTAAAATTGTTATAATCGTGTTGCTTATTAATTCATCTGTCAACAAACATCAGTTCTATAATTGTTTTCATTCATACTATACCTTTTATTGGTTCGAGAACGGGACCTGCATGAATCCGCCGTGTTTTGAAGTCGCCCAACTATCAAAATGAACGCGTGGGTGGATGAATTTAAGAAACTCAAACTAAGTCACCATCTTCGTGACGTAATTACTTTATGGAATTCCTTAAAAAGGACAGAAAGCCCATTTCAAAGAGGTGATAGTTTAAGGAATTGGTTCTGCTTTTCGTAAAAAAATGTGGACTTTAGACAACCATCCGGATTTATACGTTTTTCAGAATTTACCCGGTTTTCCCCTACTTGTAGTATCATAATATTTGAATGGAAATAGGAAAATATCCGAATTATATAAAAACAAACAAGGAAAGGTACGTAAATGGTAGTGGTGAAACGGTTTACCGATTAACCGATTAACCGCGGTCTATTCAAAGAAAAAACCGAAACCGGTTCGAATTTTACCGTATCGGTATTTCTGCAATATGTCAACTTCTCTTAATTACATCAGAAAGTCCGGTTTTTCCAAAAATTCTGTCAGAAATCGATCGTTTTTCAACTTACAGTTCTAAAGATTTCCGAAAGCGAAAGTTGTTTATTTTTTTCCACAGGCGGTGTCACCGGTGTTTAGGTAAAACTATGACCACATAAAATTCACGACACGAACTCCAAATAAACGTCGAGCTTTAATGCTTTTGGATCAATGGAGTTTGTATGTTATTCATTTCTTATAACTTTGCTCACACTTATTTTTGCGTTTTCCAGTAGTTAAGCGGCAAAGTATTAGTGTTAGTGCAGTAAGCAACTGAGTAAGTTAGTGCATCGCACTGTCTACTCTGTTGAGCCATGTCCCGAAGTTCGGTATAGTAGCGCTGGTTTTTATATAAACAAGTACGCTCTTGAAGAAAAAAAATGGCAGACGAAAATCGTCAAGATAGCGAGTGTTAAAGAGTAGTCAGTTTCAGTTTGCTTTTATTTGTTCATGCGAAACAATTGCTTTTTAGTTCATTATCTTGAAAGAATGGAAGAGTTCCAAGCACATGTACTAGTTTTCTTTATCACCTTTTGAGCATATGCTACCCTAGCAGTGACTACAAGTGGTCAGATATGCTAAATGTCAGCATATACAGCATATTGCAATACGTATTGCAATACGGGTTAGCCGTATTGCAATATATTGCAATACGCTTTTTACCGTATTGTTTCACCCCTAGTAAATGGGCAAAAGTAAGACAGTATCTCGAAATCTTCTCCACTGTTTGCATTGAGTCGAATCGTCCTGCACACAAAAAATAGCATGTTCTAATCAGATGCTGTTGGCAGCTGATGCTTATGCCGATCCAGCTAGTTTGCTGGATCCTGCCAGAAAAAAGAATGAATTCTAGCCCTGAGCAAAAAAGTGATTTTGGGAGGAAAATTATGGAAGATTTTAGCAGTTTTAACTAAATCACTGCATACAATAACTTCAGTGGTACTTTCTAAGATAAGAAGCCACCCACCTTAAATGTATTGATAACAGAAGTAGCCAACAACCTTAACAGTATTGATTACATGACAACCAATCAACTTCCGTTTAAAAATAGAATTCTGTGGCGTTTTTTTTTGAAAATTCCAACTAAATTACCAGCATTAACTGGAAGAACTCCTGTTTTGTCTTTCCAGCTTCGATTTCGATGGGGAAAACGATAAATCTGTTGGCAAAACATTTAAACCAACACCTCTTTTCTTTGTATACACTGTTCTGCCGTCGTTCTAGCTATAGGCCTATTCAAACTGTCCTTGACACGAATAATGAATTGAACCGGTCGCTAAATTCCTCTGAGCAATCCAACTCGAAGAAGGGTTGATACATGTTACTAACATTGTTAGGAGGGACATATTTTTCTTTATAAATTGCAGGTGCGCTAGTTTTGAGCAAGCCAATGTTAAAACTATGCCGTCCCTATTCTAAACAGATATCGTTCAAATTCTATACCGTCACAAGCACGAAACTCCAAAGGGGGTAACTTCAATCTTCGAAACAGCGCGGTTTTTGCCTCCTTTCACACCGAATTTGTCTTCTACAGAGGCAAATTTATGCGACGGCATTCATTATCAAGACAGGGCAAACTCTCTTGAGTCTGGTTCAGACCATACTCAGCAGAGTTTGAGTTTCATGCTCAGGCGAGTATGATCTCGAGCTCTGGATTCTTTATAAGCACAAAATTCTGAGTCGGACTCAGGGCTGAGCAAGAAACCGCTCCTTGAGCATGAGATTGTGCTCAAGAAAGTTTTATAAGCACGGGGCCAGGGCTTGTTTGGGAAAGGGTTAAAATGGCATTAAACCCCAATACAAACAAAACAGAAAGCCTGATCATTAGGGTTAATTTTGGTTTGTGGCGAGCCCCGGTAGATTAGTCCATAGCACACAGGACTTGAGGAAAGAAGTCCCTGGTTCGATTTTAACCTCTGCCAATTTATTCATAGGCCACTGAAACTCCATTGGTCTATTGCCGGATAACGAAATTTTGCTTATTGGACACCATTACTATAAATAGCACATTGGTGACTGCCTCTATGCTGTATATAGTAAGACAAGGTGTGCAAGGAAATCAAAGAAATTTATACCCCTGTCCCCTTTCAAAGGTAATATTTAACTGAAAGCTGAAAAATAAACCAAGTTACCATTGCAAATGGGTTCACAAATGATTTTTCTTATGTAGCCTGACATTCGAAAGTTCGAAACAGCTCTTGTGATCAAGCTATAGCTCTGATCTGAAAAAATTTAAAAAGCTTCCATATTTTCCGGATCGCCATGCACAGACGTCACACAATTTATAATCCCGCAGCAAATTATAACCAAAATATTTTTTTAAAACAAAGATCTAAAATTCTTTTATTGATATAATGATGAAATTATCAAATTAATATTTTGTCTGTTATAATTTTTTATCTTTTCAGCTAATCCAGTATCACAAATTTCATCTTCCATTTTGTATATTTTCAAATGCATATTTACAGTTTATTGGTCAAAAACTTTGGTGTGTCTTTTGATAGTAAAGTCATGTGAGTTATAATTGGCTGCGTCATCATGAATTGTGTGACGTCAGCACATGGCGATCTGGAAAATGTAGAATCTTTTTAAATTGTTTAAGATCAGAGCTGTTGCTTGATCGCAAGAGCCGTTTGGAACTTTCGAAGGTCATGGTACTGAAGAAAAATCATTAGATAACCCATCTGCAATGGTAACTAGGTTTTTTTTCCCTTTTTCGGTTAAATATTATCCCTGAAAGGTGACAGGGGTAAAAATTTTCTTCGATTTCGTTGCACACCTTGTCTTATTATTTACAATATAGTGGCACTCGCCAATGTGCTATCTGTAGTAAAGGTGTATATGAAAAGTTGAGTATTCTGTGATATGCAGGCAATGCACCAATTTGCAAATATTTGACAATCAACCAAGAAAAATTTTAGTGTTTTGTAAAAGACCAATGGAGCTTCAAAGGCCTGTCATTTCTTTCCAAGGACTGATGATAGTCATTGCAACAGGATTCATTTCTCTCTTTGCTGACCATTGTTTCGACGATGGTGATGTGGGAAAGCAGCCAGTGTCTTGGAAAGAATATTCCGAAGAGTACAGGTAGAAGAAACTCCAGGAAAGCATGGACAGGTGCACTGGCCGCCGCCATATAAATGTAATACTGTTACAATCGATCATTCATTTCGGTTTGTCATACATTTTTCTTGTTCACAGATCTGCAAATCTAAAGGGTGTAGTCTGATCTTTGATCTATCATGTCTGCAGTGTTATTCTAGACCAGACTAAAGATTACCTTCATTTGGTCTGGATTGATTTAGAAAAGGTCTCTTTTGGTAATTTGGCCTCAAAAAAGATTGATAGTTTTGTTTTCACTAAAGAAACATACAATTTGATTTTGGGAAATGAAAAAAAGATTTTTTTTCTTCTGATGGTTCTTTTTATCAAGTATTTAACCCTTTACCACACAATCGTGACTTTGAACGACCCTGAGAAAGAAACTTTTTGAAAACTGTGGGAAAAGGAGAAAATGCTGGCAACCAGCATTTTCTCCTTTTTCCACAATGTTTTCTACCGTTCCCAAAACAAATTTCAATTTTTGGGTCACATTTACAGTAAAATCTCAGGAGTTAGTAGCGCATGAGACCGGAGTATTTTATTCAGATATTTTCAGTGCTGTATATATACAGAAATGGACCATCAGACTTGCGCAGCATGTCTTGCAGTACCCTGGACTAGTACCGATTATACATGTGTATATCCCGTTCCTTCAATATGAAGGCTTGATCCAATGTTATTTTGGTGATTGTTTTTCCACTCACCTAGCGAAGACACATTTTAAAAAAAACATCGGAGCAAGCTTCCGAATCTGGGATAATCGAAGACCGAAAAACACCAATTTTTTTTCCCCTCATATTTAGGTAGTTTAGGCGAGAAAAAGGTAATATCCTGCCCCCCCATCCCTAATGACTAGATAACCCAAACCAAATGAAATGCCTCTACCTATATGATTTGCTTTTTTTCTGAACTTTTGGGGCTACGCGATGATTTTCGACGATAAAAACGGAATAGGTTGAGGAAGTATCAACGGTATTTTTCGGCGAGTATAGGTTGATAACTTCTTTCCCCAACATCCCTACCCTTTCGACCCCCTCCCCCTTTCGATATGTATTTTGCTGTATTTTGTATGGGTGTGTGTGTTATTTTTTTTCAAAGTTTTTTTGGCGTTGTACTTCGTTTTCTGGTCATAGTGTTTCCTGGTCTTTCTAGAAGCGGCTTCAGACCATTGTCTGTTTATGCCTTGGTGGAAGTTTTAAGGAATTTTGGAATTATTGTCATTTTGATTGATTAATTGAAGTGACAAATCGAATAACACCTTTACTTACATTAGCTTGATGTTAACGACGGAATGATAGCAGTTGACATCGTCATTGAAGAGGTGTGAAAATCAAGGTTAGTTATGGGTTTTCACACTTTCGCAAGTTTGCAAGGGGATTCCTTATATACCATTTAAAGGTAGGAGTTTGTGTTCAAAAACTACTTTTGGGGCAAGAAATACACTAAGAACTATGGACCACTGATGTTTGAAGTATTCAGAGGAAATTAACAGTGATAAAGAAGGTTAAATTTCGGGACTGAAGATAGCATACAAACCAACACATAGCTTCAAGCAAGCAACACGCGAACTAATGAAACTGACGGAAAAATGACTGTATTTTGTTATCTGCAAATGCTTTCAGTTTGGACTGGTCTGAAATTTTGTCATTTGGTAAAGACTTATGATGGCCTTGTCCCAGGTCTTATATGTTCAAAATAGAGTTCCCCATGTACAGAAATCTTTTTTTCTGAAACTGGAGAATCTTGTTTTGATATTTTTTATCAAGCATCATAGGATAGTCCTTCATCAAAACTTCAAATTGTGTCCCAGAGTGAAAGATGGCCCAAACTCGAGGGTTGCATATTTTAGAAGAGTAATACTAAATTTTTTAGATTAAAAAGAAAATCTTTGCCGGAACCCACAAGGCCAGGAGTGTTGATACTTGCTATCTAGGATCAAGGGATGGTATCCTGTCAAAGTTGATAAAACTTGTTCAAATTCTGCCCCATGGATCAAAGAGGGCCTCATTCTTGGTGGTCGATCCCCAGCTTGGCCAAGTTCTTTCCAAGGATTGAAGATAGTCATCGCGACAGAATTCATTCCTCTCTCACCACTGACCATGGTTTCGATGATGGTTATGTGGGAAAGCAGCCAGTGGCTTGTAAAGAATATTGTGTGGAGTGCTGGTAAAAGAAGCTCCAGGAAAACATGGATAGGTGCACTGGCCACAGTGATATAACTGAAATAATGTTGAAAACGGCGTTTAACACCATACAATCAATCAATCATTCTGGGTGGATCTGTTGTTGTACATAAAGTTCTATATTTCTTTTTTTTTGTTAAATCTTTATGTCCAAACTGAGCTGTATCTGGGGCTGGTATTTCTGTAAAACATCATGAGATGGTCTTCACATCAAGGATTATATTTTATCACAGTAGTCAAAATTTTGCCCCTGGGGTAAAAAGATGTCTTGACTTGGTCTCACGATGATTTTATAAAGTTTCACAGTATTTTTCAAAATCAAAACCAAAAAATATATTGCAGATAGTATTAATATTTGATATACAGCATTAAAAGCTGTAGTAGTTTCTATAATAAAGAAAAATATGGGGGGGGGGGGAATAATAATAAAATCATATTGCCTGAAATAAAATGGCCAGAAGTGTTGATGTGCAGCATTATGGGATGGTTACTTTTTTAAAAAAGCAGAAATTTGCTGCTGGGATCATAAAATGCCTTGTCTTTGGAATTACATGCTTCGCATAGTCTCATGTGAAGTTTTTTGAAAATTGTGACTGAAAACATACAGCATAAAGGGTTGATGTTGGTTTACTATGCAAACTATGTGGAAATTTCTGTTAATAAAAATTGTCTGTAACCATGAGGGCTAGAGCATTAATATTTGGTTATGTAGCATGATGACATGTTTCTATTTATCAAAGTCATTCAAATTGTGCCCCTGGGTTCAAAAATGGCCTCATTTAGGGGATCCAATTTTTTTCCATGGAGTAGTACATGGATTTTCTTTTTAAAATCTCTTATGAAGCCATAGAGCCAAAAGCATTCATACTTGATGTATAGCATAATAAGATGGTCCGTATTCAAAATTGTTCAAATTGTACCTATTTAGTCAAAGATTGCCCTGCCCCAGGCTTTACAGGTGAAGCATAGTGGCATATAAATTAACCCTTAACTAGATGGCAGGATTTCAGATTTGTTAAAATTAAACGCATTTGCAGACAGTTAACAAAATATGGCTCTATTGAAGATATTTGACGTTGCTAGGGAAGAAAAAATTTGGGGAAAAGGAGAAAATCTTGGAGAAAATACTAGTTACCAGCATTTTCTCCTTTTCCGGAAATGTTTTTAACAGCCTACTTTCTTAGAGTTCTCAACAATAGGACTGTTTGGTACAGGGTTAAAGGGAGGGGCTGTTCAGATTTTTATTTCAACCAATCTTCAAAACTGGATTAATTAAGATAGGTGACAGCTTGCCAGCCGTCAGAGGTAAAGGCAAATACAAGGAAAAAAAAACTAGATACAGCTGATGCAGATGCACAACAGACACAAGGCCATGTCATAAGCTCACTGGCTTTCTGCCAGTGGAGCTAATTACAGTTCAGGCTAAATTCAAATGAAAGAGACACAAATATCGAAACACACAGAGAAAGGGAAAAAAGAGCTATACAAGAGATCAAGATCTCTAGAATTTCACAAGATTGGAATTTCACATGATCAATAAAACGTGTTCATCATGTGGGATCATATTCAAATAAGTAAGATCACATCACTGTTTATCTCATTAAAATGGACAGTTACTGATTGCAAAGCAACCAAATGATCATTTTAAGTTATTTTGCACCTTTTTGATGCATGTAGCTGCCTAGTTTCTACCTTTGCTTAGAAAAATATATTTTGTAGTATTAATCAGTTTTAAACAAAAACTTGCAGCAAAAAACAAAAATCCAAAAAGAGCCCTTTACACTTGGTTTTTTCTCCTAAACAGACCTGCAGTGTTATTTGTAATGTAGCATCCCAGATTGGTCTTTTGTTACTGTAACAGTTCAGTAAATGAAATGAATCGAGAATCTCTATGACAAACAGGCTTGAATAAAACAAAAAACGATAAATAGGTTGCATTACAATTGGATGTCTTTTACACCTATTTTAACATGTATGCACTTTTTACAATACAGTGGATTCGCAACCCTGTTTATCGGGATTTTCGGCTTTTATCAAGAATTAGCCCAGTACTGATCCTTTTCCTATTTAGACAATGTAATGGGGTTTTTGCAACAAAAATCTTGCAAAAGATTCGAAATTCTAGTGTTGATTAGCAATTTTGTGGCATCGGGCAAAGAAAAATTGCAATCTTTTCCACAGGAAATAAGTTTTATTTGTAGACAAAAATCAAATACTGAAGCATACAAAGACTCGAAGTTATGAACCATTGCTACTTCATCCAGTTAACCCTTTCCCAAACGACAAATTTTGGACTGGTCCAAATTGAAAGAGTTTGCAGACGACAATTTCAAATTTGATGAAAATGGCAGAAAGTTATCAAAAAGGGTAGAAAACACTGTGGGAAAAGGAGAAATTGCTCGTTACGAGCAATTTCTCCTTTTCCCACAGTGTTTTCAAAAGACTTGTACTGCAGACACGTGAAAACCAGGGCTTGTTTGGGAAAGGGTTAATGAGTCCATGTTGACCTTGAACTATTATTTTCATGATTTAATAATGAAAGACATAAATTCTTAACTTGTTTTATGTTATCCTTTTCATTTTGCAAAATACCTCCAATTTGCTGACATTTTGAACCAGGGTCTTGTTTAATCAGTGTTTGTCGGCATTGCAGCGGTAATTTGCTATGCAGATGACTACACTGGTTGTTGATCTTCGTATCAGTTAAAAATAGGACAGTTATACAAGATAATGGGTACCAGGTTGTGCACATAAGCCCAAGAGCACTGATTAAATGAAAGTGCAATTTTCAAGGAGAAAAAATGGCAGAAATGTGTCTTATTTCAATGGTGTTTTGGTCACAATAAGTAAAAAATAAGATTGAGAGTAGATTCAAGATCAGACTGCAGTCTGATCTTGATCAACACTTTCCATGAATAAACAAGAGCTGAAGAAGTGTAACATCAAGACTGCTTTTGTTAGGAATGTCTCAGCAAAGCAGACAGTATTGATCAATGATCGGACTGCATGTTTTGTGCTATCTGATCCTGATCGCACTGATGCCAAAGGCAACTAAAGGTGTGAAAGGTGCTTGAATAGTTAAGACTGGTTGTAGAGCAATTACCACTAAGCTTTTTAAAGTTGTATGCAACACTTTGCTTTAACTCTTTTACCAAATGACAAAATTTTAGACTTGTCCAAATTGAAAGCGTTTGCAGACGACAAAATAAATGTCACCAAAAAATCAAAATTTTTTTTCAAGAGGGTAGAAAACATTGTGGGAAAAGGAGAAAATGTTGGTTACCAGCATTTTCTCCTGTTCCCACAATGTTTTCAAAAGTCTTCTTTAAAGTCCTTAAAAGTCAGGATTGTGTGGTTAAGGGTTAACTCTTTACCAAATGACATATTTTTGGACCAGTCCAAATTGAAAGGACGTGCAGACGAGGTAAATGTGACTCAAAAATTGAACTTTGTTTGGAGAAGGGTAGAGAACATCGTGGGCAAAGGAGAAAATGCTGGTTACCAGCATTTTCTCCTTTCCCCGCAATGTTTTCAAAAGCATTTTTTCTCAAGGTCATTAAAATTCAGGATTGTGTGGTAATGGGTTAAGCCCTGTTGAATTATCTTGATGATGTAAGGCATCAAGCAATGAACAATCAAATCTTTGAACAGTCAAGCAAGCACTGGGGGGGGGGGGGTGGACTCTGAACAGTCAAGCAAGCACTGGAGGGACTCTGATAATGTGCTGGCTGAAGACATTTGGTTGCTAAGTAAAGGTAGATTTCAATGTATTTGCCTTCTCTGGGAACTCAAAATGCTTTCTTAACTCTTTAATAAATGACAGTTTTGGACTGGACCAAATTGAAAGCCATTGCAGAAGACAAAGGTCGCTCAGATGATGATTTCTGTTTTTGAAAGAGTAGAAAACTGGGAAACAGGGGAAATTTAAGGCTGGTCACCAGCATTTTCTCCTTTTCCCACAATGTTTTCAGAAGCCATCTTCATCAGAGTTGTTAAAAGTTAAGAATGTGTGCTAAAGGGTTAATACAGGATGCTTGGTCAATAAAGTCAGTTTTTATTAGCTCTACTGGCTGTAAGCCAGCAGAGCTTATGTCATGGCATGGTTTCCGTCATCATTTTGTCTGTCCATCTTTTTCTTGTTGACACGATTAAGTCCGCATTTGTGGTCAGATTTTCGTGAAACTTGCACAGTTTGTTTATCTCATCATTAGCTTGAACCCTATTGATTTTGAAAAAAATCTGACAAGCAGTGTAGCCATTTAAAGTTCAAAATTTCAATTTCTTGTTTACACTATAAAGTCTGCAGTTAGGGTCAGATTTTTATGAAACTTGCACAGTATGTTTATCTCATCAGTAGCTTGAGCCCTATTGCTTTTAAAATAATTCTGACAGTCAGTGTGAGAAAAGTAGCCATGTAAAATTCAACATTTAAATTTCTTGTTTACACGATAAAGTCAGCAGTTGTGGACCATTTTGGGTAAAGAGAAAGAAAATATTAGCATACTATTTATACAATTGTTTCCAAGTAAATATTCACAGAATTGTCCACTTTTACACTGAATAACCCTTTACCACATAATCCCAAGTTGTAACGACCCTGAAATAGAAGGCCTTTGAAGACATTGTGGTAAAAGGAGAAAAAGCAAGTATTGGGCATTTTCTCTTTTTCCTGCAATATTTTCTACCCACTGAATCACAAATTCAATCATTTGAGCCATATTATCAGCGCCCCAGATAAGCTGCGTATTTGCTTATTTTATGTTATATGGAACAACAAGTACGCAACAAAACTTAAAGCGTAACAAATATACACATGTTCCTCAAGATATGCAATTTGACTGATTCTTTGCATATTTTTTGGACAACCAAGATCATCATCAATGGATCTTCTTTCCTCTACTATATTTATCTCTTCTATTTTTTTTTTTTATCAGACTGATTAATTTGTGTATTTTCTTGACCCCTTGTATAATGTTTAACATTACTGGGTGAAATAAAGTGAATGTTATTATTATTATAGTTATAGTCTTGATCCTCTGTGTTGTCACAGAAATGCTCGCATGTCATTTTCTGAACAAATTGCAAGCTTCTTAGATCAGCTATTTATACCACTCACTGCAACTCGGCCGATTCTCTACTCACATCTAACTTGATCAGTGGATCACCCAAGGTTTGCCAAACCCTGATTATACATGTACTTGGTTTGGCATTCGGCAAACCCTGGGTGATCCTTTGATCACATTCCTCGGCTGTATCACATAGATTGATATGCACCTACATGTACATGGTACATTTTTTTCTCGAAAAATACACAGCTTTACCGTTCTTAAATCATAATACTCCGCTTAGAAACCAAAAAAAAACTCGCCACATTTTTCTGCTAGAATCTTTAATACATTGCCATTGAAAAATAGTTTGTACTTTAATTTTCTAACTTGGTCTATCAGTTCTCATTGACGCTAGGAAATTTGAAATGACCCGAATTTTTTTGTACTGTTTGAAAAAAAATTTGTCTTTGCATCAGTTTGATGCATGAGATTATCAGCTAAAGCTTTATATAAAGTAGCTAGCGAGTGTGTCCCCCATCAGATATATGAGCTTTAGTAAGTTACACAATCAGTATCAAATGTGAAGGATGCACACGGCTCTGTTTATCGCAGCTAATCAAACTGGCGAGCAATTTAATGAAAATGTGATAAAAGTGCTCATCCATTTATCTTTATGACAGGTTTTAGAGTTACCTGCTACCCTAGTTGACAAATCCATGTCAAATGATGCAGAAATATTTCTCCAAAAATTAATTTACATGAAAAATCCCACGCTGGAAAAAAACGTGAAAAGCCATGACACAACAGATGTCAGTTTGATATCGTCCTTATACTTCAATGTGTATTATCATCTTTGATAATGAATTTAACCTGTGAATTTACACAAATCTGTATAAATCAAGAAGTGGAACCAAAAGTATGTTTTGCATTGAGTAAAGACCATTGGTTGCATTATGAAATAAAAATATATGACCACCTAAAAATTAGACAGGGAAGGATGGAGGTTTTCTTGTCTGACAGTGTTAGCATTTGAACAAGTGTTAAGGAAGGTATCAGTTGGTCACTCATACAAGAAAGAAGACTAACATGAAAGAATCCTGTAGTGATGGTGACCTTTCTTTTCTCCCTTTTCCACAATGTTCTTGTAAGCTATATGAAAGACAAATCCAGTCATTCAAGCCACATTTGGATCATCGTCTGCTACTACTTTAACTCTTTACCAAACAACAAAATTTTAGACTGGTCCAAATAGAAAGCATTTGCAGACAACAAAATAAATGTGACTGAAAAAATGAAATGTGTTTTCGGAAGGGTAGAAAACATTGTGAGAAAAGGAGAAAATGCTGGTAACCAGCATTTTCTCCTTTTCCCACAATGTTTTCAAAAGGGTTCTTTCTCAGGGTCTTTAAAAGTCAGGATTGTGTGGTAAAGGGTTAAATGTGAAAGAGTCTAAAAATTATGTTGTTTGGAATACTGATAAAACATTGTTTGTGTCCATTTATTCTTAATGACGAATTGCATGCTAGGGCTGCAAGTTAAAATTCAATTCTCCATCTTTCTGATGATCAAATGCTTGGAATAGCTAAACAGTTGCAATCACTGTTTGAAAATGCAACCATAAATGTGAAAATGAAGAACATAATACATGAAAAATTGTGTTACTTTCACCCTTATCTCTCCATAACAATGGAGTAATTTTCACCCTTGGACATGACAATTTTCTCTTTGATTCTTGGAAATTCCATTTTGACTCCTGAAAATTAGGGTCAAAGAGTCAATGACTCTAGGTTTGAGAACCCTGGTATCCATATTTTAGCAACACATTTTCTTTTTATAAAATGCACAGCATATAACAGATAAAAATAATAAAATAAAATTGTCATATTTTTCATTCAGTCTTACTAGCTGGGCACTATATAAAATAAACAAAAAAAGTTAACATTATGGGATTGAAACATACCATGTTCAATTACAGAGTAAAACTCGATTTTGCTGAAGCACAGTGATTTCATTTTACCCCAGTAATAAGAAAATGATGCTTAAACACTCCTTGACTCAAAAAAATATTTGGAGCTCTGTATTATGCCATCTACCGGTACAACGACTCTCAATGTAATGTAAAAGTTTTATTTTTTAAGTTATTTCGCAGGATAAGGATTAAGATATTGCAGAGGCCATTGTCAGCTAGTGTATCACTGTATAGGGTCCAGGTTCATGGAATGTTGGCAATCATGTGCTAATAGGGAGATGTCACCAATGTCAGATCAAGCTTGAACAGTTGTCAGTTTTTTCGGAGGCAACCTTGTTTCATTCGCAAAATCAGCCCTACACATTACTTTTAGGTACCAGGTTTGGGAATCAGTTTTTGGTTTGATATGCTGCACAGATTAATGGTTGAATTGACAGGATGCTAAGGTCAATGGCTTTTCCTTTTTTGTGCTGAATTTCATTGATTTATCAATGTTTCATGTTCAAATGAATTTATTTGGATTTTAAAAATACCATTATCACTATGGACCAATGTACAGGCTCGCAAATTGGAAGCTGCAGTCACTGTACACCCAAAATCATTTAGCTGCGGTAAACAAGTTTGCAAAAATAGGCGCGCAGAGGAATTCTATTCAACATAAACTCATCAGATATACATCATTTGAAGGCTAACATATTTTTTACTTACATGTACTGAGATCAAGGACATAAAACCTGCCATTTTTGCACAGTTATGCCAAATCACTGACTTTTGCTGTTGATGGATGCTGTGACCGCTATAGTTTTGCTTTCTATTCCTCTGACAAGACTTTAAACCACTTTCTGATAATGCACACAGATAAAGAAATCATTCAGCTTCACTTACAGATATTAATAACATTACTCAGTGTTTTTCCTTTTGAAATTTTTCAACTTTTATCGAGGTACTGTCTAAAGGTTGACTGTACGATTAGCTGCCCAACGTTTATTTCTTACTGTACGATTAGCTGTCAGTTTTCCTGTATTTTTATCATGAAAGGGATGATATGTACAGCATGGGGGTAATTTTTTTCTTAACCGTAACCTAGTATAGCAGTAAGTCTTTATATGCGGGTAACCGGAAGATTAGTTTTATACTTGTTTAATAATAACTTTGTGCAACAAATGCTACACGTGGACAAAAAAAAGGGGTGGTGTCCTGCATGATTCATTGGTGATGAAATCGTTATTCTACTGTTCTTGGTTCGATTTCCATCCATCAAGTTTGTCGTGTGAGTGTAATGCCCATGGGCAATACACTTAAGAGCCCTGCCTAGGACTGATGAAACTAATGACATATATGAATATGAGCTGTCGCCGAATGTATAGTGACATGAAACCATGTCCATGTTTCTTCACACATGCAAAAATATCACTCGGAATAGCTAATGAAAAGATCTCCGACCAGATTTCACATTCCTAGCAGTGTGAACTTTATCTACTTTTATTTTTTTTTTTGCAAAAAGCGCATGATTTGCCTAGTGCTGAAAGGGTTAAGCTTGCTCAGGATCTTCTAGGGTTACTAGTAACAGAGGTGCTCAGTTTGACAAGGTTTGTGGAAATGTAAGCCATATAAATACTTCTTTGGAGTGTAACGTTTTTTAATACATGTAGTTTTAAGTACTACTGTAATTCATCTATGTATGCGGACACAATAAAGTAATTATTTTATTTTGTGTCCGAACTCATAGATAATTGCCACCGTTAGTGTCCAAAAACATAGAGAATTAAAAAAAAAAATCCTGTCAATTACCAAGTGAACAAAACAGTGACTCCGCCTACAAAAATCGATATCGGCCAATCAGCGAGCGAGGCGTTTGCGTAATATGGTGAGAAAACAGAACGCGTTGATAGTTAATTACCCGATATTGAAAGGAACATGTGGAATCGGGTGCTAAGATAAGATAAGCAACCCTTTACGCGAAACTACGTACAAAAAAATATGGTCAGGAAGAGAAACAATCGACAGAGTAGAAGTTAATTGCGTACAGACCTGTGCATATTTCAATAGCACAACAATTTTCGGAAAACAATTCGACCTCATAATTCTTGGAATTCCAGCTTTATCTAAATTTAGACCCGTTTACATCATCGAAGTACTCGGTCATTATTCTTACATTATTTTCACCCATAAATTGCGATTAGTAATTCTCAGACCGTGTCTCGTCTCTTTTAAGAAAACACACGTAACACACCTATCTTGTTTGTGAACCTTAAGACAGTAAGACTTTTCGTCTGACAGACTAAGAATGGCTTGGAAACGATGTAACATGGATATATTTTAGTTTAGTGTAGACCAAGATAAGTCTACATGAATATGGAGTCTGATCTTTTACAACACTGCCTGTGTAAATGGACTGTTAAAAATAGAAAGATCTGGGATAATTAAAAATCCTAATGTAGTCGATTTGATCTTGTAGCGATGCTGGGGGGGGGAAAGGGTCTTTGAGCCAAACACGGTAAAGGTAGTTACTGAAGCATGACAAAACACCAGTCTATATCCCAGTTATGGATAAACATACTCTAATCAACGACCCTTTACACTTACCGGACATTGTTTGGACTCACCCTTCGTCTGGGACAATACTTCTATCGATAGGAGTAGTTAAACTAGCTTGATGAAAAAAAATATTGTCCAGACTTTTCAGTCATGAATTTGGTGTCCGAATTAATGGAAAAAATGCTAGCATCAGCTGTCCGAAATTAGAGACATAAAATAAATTATTTCAGGAATTAATCAGTGGTGTCCGAATTCATAGAGTGTCCGAATATATAGATGAATTACGGTATTTTGGCAGTCAGTGCATCTATCCATACCCTTAAAGTTTTTATCAGTTCTTCGGATGAAACGTTTTCCAAGGGCATATGCTACTTTTCCATGTAAACAACAATAAAACCCCTCTTATTGCCCCCCCTCTCAACTGGGCATAAAACCTATCACAGTTTAAGGAACAATAGATTTGGTTCCAAGAGAAGAAAAATATGTTGAGATGTAGCTGTATCAATCAATTAACCATCTGTAGAAATTTTAGTATCCTATAGGTGTTTGCTTAGTCACTTACTGGAATGTGACTTTTAAAGTGGAATGTGAGTTTAAAAGTGACAGAAAGAATTCTGACTTCATTTTTTGGTGTAGCTGAATGTGCTGGCTTTTGACCTACTTTTTGGTACTGATAACAAATGAATATACAGTAAAACCTCAGTAATTCGTAGCGCAAGGGACCGCAGTATTTTATTCGAACTAAACGTAGTACAAATCAAGAAGTGTGGCTGTGTTCGGGTATTTTCGGTGCTGTGCATATACGGAAATAGACAAGCAGATTTACGTAGCATATCTTGCAGTACTCTGCACTGGTTCTGACTATACATGTACATGTATATCTCCCGTTCCTTCAACCTGAAGGCTTGATCCGATGATATTTTTGTGATTGTTACTCCACTCACCTAGTGAAGACACGTGTAAAAAACATCGGAGCAAGCTTCTGAAACGGGGGTTATATCACGTGATCATCTGATACAAGAAAGTTTACTTATTTTTTCTTAATCCATCTATAAATGCTGTACATGTATATCATAATAAACACGCGAAACAAATTTATCCGTTGTTTTTGCGTTTGTTGAAATCCATCAGAGTGGTTTCCCCTTCTAGAGATCAAATCACTCTGAGGAATTCAGACCGGGTCACCAGCAGAAAGGCCGGAAAACACCAAATGGTGCTTTCCGGCATATTTAGGTAGTTTAGGCAAGTAAAGGTAATATCCTGCCCCCCATATCAGCAATGACCAAATAACAGTACCAAAATGAAACCCCTCCAACAGTTTACTATATGGTTGGCTTTTTTCCCAATTTTTTTTTTTTTTTTTTTTTTGTGGGGGGGGGGGAGGGCTACGCGATGATTTTCGGTGATAAAATGAAAAAGAATGATGTGGTATCAATGGTATTTTTCGGCGAGTATAGGTTGATAAATTACTTCCCCATTACCCCTTTTTAACATATAATGTTACCCTTTCGACCCTCTCTCCCTTTCGATATGTATTTTGCTATATTTCGGGTGTTTTTCGGCGTTTTCCTGCGTTTTCCGGTCATATGGTGTTTTCCGGTCTTTCTAGTAATCGTTGCAGATCGTTATACGTTTAGGCCTTGTCGGATGTTTTAAGGAATTTCGGAATTATTGTCCTTTTGATTGATTGATGTAACAAACCAAATAACGCCTTTAATTACACTCGCACACAGTTGAAGACTGAATGATACCAGTTGACATTGTCAGTAAACAGGTGTGAAAATCAAGGTTGGTCACGGGTTTTCACACCTTCCCAACTTTGCAAGGGGATTAATTATATACCAATTAAAGGTAGGAGTTTGTGTTCAAAAACTGCTTTTGGGGCATGAAATACACTACGAATTACGGATCATCGACGTTCGAAATACTTGGAGAAATTTAACAATGATAAAGAAGCATAAATATCGGGACCGGAGATAGCATACGAACCAACACATACCTTCGAATAAGTGACGTGCGAATTAACGAAATTCTACTGTATATAAATTTGTGATTGGTCAAATATGTAGACATGTTTATTTTAAGGGCCCCTGCCTATTTGCTGGCAAATTTACGCTGTCTATATTCCCAAACAAAACGAAATTTGAACTTACTAGACCCAACTTAACCAGTGAGCTACTGCAACTTGATCAGTATGGTTTAATCTTTAATTTTTACAGTGCGACCTCATATTCATATATGGAACACACACAAATTCATATGACTCATGGGCCATGGCGAGCATACGTCTTAACTACATTTATGGGGGTTTATAATGATTGTTGCACCCTTTAAGGGCTGTAAGCGTGGTTGTTTTCGGTAGAAAAACTTTGTTGTACAATCCTACAACATTGCCTGTAGTCCGTACGCGTAGCATTTATGGCCTTTCTTTGTAGTTCATATGATCACAGAGTTCCCTGTTAGTTTGCTCTGCCTTTCTGGGATTACCTAGCCAAAGGATGACCTCGGTTCTCAATGGCGATGAGTTATACAGACTACTCTTTCAGTCGGCCTTCATCAGCTTTTATCTCCAAGCCATCGTAACTCTCAGTAAATTATACACCTTCGACAACATGCCAGAGGTTCAGCACAACATAATGACTCGTCCATCAGCTGACAAATGACCATCAACTAGTATTTAACCTCATTAGAAGAAGGGACGGTGAGGGTGACGCACAGATGTTGGGTTAGACTATAGCTTGGTCAAGCCCACAAAATACATTTGGGCAACTAGAACTGTCCGAAACCCAACTTGAGACAGACAGACAGACCCTGCTTCGCTGCAGAAAAATCCTCCCAATTCAACAGAAATGGATGATGAGCTCTTTGTGTTTTAGGCTTTGCCTTTTTATCTTCAAGGTGGATAGTTTTTACTGAAATACATTTGATAACAAAATTGTCTGGAAAACAACAGAACTAAATCACAGCACTGCCGATGGTATTCAGTAGCAGTGCTATAGCCAACATGCAAATGCCATGGTCGTGGTAGAATCGGCATCAACACCTGAAGAACGAGGTGTGGTCGCCAGACGTAGAGTATTCATTACTTAACTTGACGCAATGGACATAAGGGCCGGTATTCACCAACCATTCTTTAGAAATAGGTTTTGTCTTGTTCTAGATTAAGGTGGTAACATAACTTTTGATTGACTGATCCAAATGGATCAGCCAATCAGAACTTGTGTTCCTTTAAAATTCATGAGAATAAGAACGTTCTTAAGAACGGTTGGTAAATATGGACGAAGGCCATAGCATGAGCGGCATTTAAACGAGAGAAAATCAGACAGCAGGCTTATTTTGCCCGTCATGAGCCGGCACAAGGGATAATCAAAATTAGAAAATTCTGTGGAAGTTGTTTCGCGTGACTATTTCCCCATGTGTATGCTGTACTTACCAGATTGTATGAATACATTTACTTTTCTTGTTTTGTATAGAATAGCTTTGACAGCTTTAAAAAGGTAACGGTCATTTGTTGCGACTTTTTGCAGAATAGGGCTGTTGATACATGCTAAGCGATACAGGTCTTTGCAAAAGTTTGAAAAGAATTCACTAATATGCTCACAAGAAAGAAACTTGTTGATTACACATTCGCTCAACATTGAAAATCTAACAGTTAAAATTTTGAAAACGCCTTTTTTATATGCCTTCTTTTTGTGCCCAGAAAAGTCTTGGGTGGTTTTCTTGTTCCTGACAAAATCAAGTCATGTAGGCTTTTATTACTGAATTGTTTTGCCTGCCATGATAGGCGAAAATTACATGACATACAGTGGCAAAATCAAAAGTCTTTCTCCAAAATGCAATGGCTTGCATCTAATATTATGCATGTTGTACATTATTTGCATACGAGAATAGTACTTTCTAAAATTTAAAACAAAAGAGGCCAGTTAGAAGTGTGCAATATTATGTTGCACATTATTTTATAAGATACTAGTATTTTATAAAATTTAAAACGAATGGGCCAGTTAGAAGATTTGGTGATTATAGATCCACTTTGTAGATCTAAAAGATTTGTAGATTTAAAAGAAAAATGAAAATGAACACGGATTCATTATCTCCACTTACAAATGTCTATTAGATTCTTCTGTGCATTTCCCTTTTCTTCAAATCTTAAAATAAATTGTTATTGCTGCGAGATATGTTCTTGATGCGGCATTATTAGGGTACATATATTAAAAGCAGTTACGATAAATTCATTTTTAGCTCCACTGGCCGAAGGCCAGCGGGCTTATGTCATGGCCCGGTGTCCATCGTGCGTCCGTCCGTCCGGTCGTCCGTCCGTCCGTCCGTGCGTTAACTTTTATTTCAAACATCTTCTTCTCTGAAACTACCCATCCGATTTTCACGAAACTTCACAGAAATGATCCTGACATGGTCCTCTTCAGAATTTCTTGAAAGAATTTGATTCCTTCAAAAACTCTGGTTGCCATGGCAACAAAACTGAAAAATATTGGAAATCTTTAAAAATCTTCTTGTCTGAAACCATAAGGCATAGGGCTACCAAATTTGGCATGTAGCTTTATGTAGTAGACCTCTATCAAGTTTCTTCAAATTATAGCCCTGGGGTCAAAATTGGCTCTGCCCCAGGGGTCACAAGTTTTACATAGGCTTATATAGAGAAAACTTTAAAAATCTTCTTGTCTGAAACCATAAGGCATAGGGCTACCAAATTTGGCATGTAGCTTTATGTAGTAGACCTCTATCATGTTTCTTCAAATTATAGCCCTGGGGTCAAAATTGGCTCTTCCCCAGGGGTCACAAGTTTTACATAGGCTTATATAGAGAAAACTTTAAAAATCTTCTTGTCTGAAACCATAAGGCATAGGGCTACCAAATTTGGCATGTAGCTTTATGTAGTAGACCTCTATCATGTTTCTTGAAATTATAGCCCTGGGGTCAAAATTGGCTCTTCCCCAGGGGTCACAAGTTTTATACATAGGCTTATATAGAGAAAACTTTAAATATCTTCTTGTCTGAAACCATAAGGCCTAGAGCTACCAAATTTGGCATTTAGCTTGATCTAGTTGGAGTCTACCAAAAGTGTCCAAAGTATAGTCCTGGGGTCAATTTGGCCTCATACTTGGAGGGGGGGGTTCACAAGATTTACATAGGCTTACATAGGGAAAACTTTTAAATCTTGGTGTACATAGCCATAAGGCTTAGGCTACCAAATTTTGCATATAATTATAGCATTATTTAGTGGACAGTTACAAAGAGGGCCCAAGTTACAGCTCTAGGATCAAGTTTGGCCCTGCACCAGGGATCACAAGTTTTACATGGGTTTATGGAGTGAAAAGTTCAGAAACCATCTTGTTACCAGCCATAAGGCCAAGAACTCCCACATTTGGCATGTTATTCTTCTAATACAATATTCCCCATTTAGTCAGACTGTAGCCATGAGGTCAAAGTTTTATAAGGGCTTATATAGTGAAGACTTTTCTTCGTGGTTTATATTTATAAGCCAGTGGAGCGATACAGGGCCATCATGGCCCTCTTGTTTGTATTTTAGCATAATAAATCAACTTTTTTCTCTTTGCCATTGTTAAGATGACTGCTTGGCATATAGATTTCATATTGACCTTTGCAGCTAATGATTGTGTACAGATGCAGCTGAACGTACAGTTAACATTTTGATCGTACCCCAATAAAAATTAAATAATTTCAAAAGGAAAAACACTGAGTAATATAATTGATATTTGTAACTGAAGTGGAATGATTTATCTGTGTGCATAATCAGCAAGTGGTTTAAAGTCTCCTCAGAGGAACAGAAAGCAAAAGTTTAGCGGTCATAGCAGCCGTCAGGAACAAAAATCAGTAATTCAGCATTACTGTGCAAAAATGGTAGGTTATATGTCCTAGATCGCAGTACATGTGAGTAGAAAAATATCCTAGCTTTCACATGATATACATCTGATAAGTTGCTGTCAAATAAAATTCCTTTGCGAGCCTGTTTTTGCATACTTCTTTACTGCAGCTAACTGATTTTGGGTGTACAGTGAGTGAAGCATCTGATTTGCGAGACTGTACGTTGGTCCATAGTGATTATGGTGTCTAAAAAAATCACACCATTGCAAACACTCCGTTATAAAATTTTTAGTTCTGATATTCGTTGCTCAAATTTTGAGGTATTTGTAAAGAATGTGAATTTTTTATGATGAAATTATTGTATTGTGAAACCTCAACCTGAGTTTGTTGGAATATGATGCATAGATGGATCTCGAAAATTAAGCACACAAATCAGCAAAATGTTATTTACCTTAGTACTTTATCATAATTCTTTATAAACTTGGTTTTTGGAGGTCATTGAAATTGTGCCATTCTCATACCCACTACACATGTAAAAAAGAGTAATTTAAACAAGTTGATACTATTGTTTTTGTTTCAGTGCTAAAATTAAATTCATGAAAATTTGACATCCATTTTTCAGTATAAAAGTGGTGACCACAGCAAGTTTTGAGTAATATATTTGTATCTATGTGAAAAAAAAACAAAAACATTTATTGATTCCCCATAGAAAGCTGTATTCAACTTTTAAGTTCCAGTTGCAGACAGTCTAGATCAAGATCAGACTGCAGAGAACATGCTGTATCATCTTTGATGTTAACTTTTTGATATTTTGTGAGGTATTTTGTTGAGGGTTGCCTATAAATTGTCATACCGATCATTTCTACCAATTAACTCACCTGAGCACAAAGTGCTCAAAGTGGGGCAATGTGATCACTGGAAGCCAGTCACCTGTCTGTTTGCTTGTTCAGCTGCAATTATAAAAACAGCTTCTCAGAAAGTAGATCTAATGGATAAAATGAATTGAAATTTTTTGTGTAAACTCCATACTTATACATACATGTGAGCTACACTCTGTGAAAAGGGGGCTTAATTCATCAGCAAAAAAGGATTGACCCATGTTGTCTATGCAGGCTGACCTAGGTTGAAACTTTGTGCTATTTGTTTATTTTGTGCATGTTTCTGCAAGAAATATTTTACCTCCAGATCAGTCAGTTCTTAGACTAAATGCCTTTTATGGATCCATGATAGTGTAATGACTTGCTTTGCATCATGCATTATGGAGATGCATTAAACCCCCCTTTGCCAGAGCCTGGCCCATATATAATATTTGATATGAAGCTGTTTAGGATAGTCTTGTATCAAAGTTGTTCAAGCTATGTCCCTTTTCTCAAGCATTGCCAGCCTTTGGAGTCATTAGTCAAACATTTATGAAAGGAAAAATCTTCCTTTCTACAACCCATGGGTTTAGAATGTTGATACTTGGTTTGTTGCTTTGTCATTGGTCTTGGTAAAATTGTGTCCTTGGGATCAAAGACAGTCCAACCCATGGCGTCACATGTTTCAAATTGTGTTTCACAGGAAGAAATTTTAGAAATCTTCTTTTTGATACCATTTAGTTCTTGAATTTTTGTATTTGGTTTACTGTACCACAAGATGATCCTGTATAAAATGTATTTAAATTGTGTTGCTTGGTTTCTGATTATGTTGCATAAAAGTTATCTTGGATCATTCTCTGAAAGCCTTCTTGTCTGAACTCATAATAGGGTCTAGAGGGTTTATATTTGGTGTTGCCTTTCAAATAATTATTCTAAGGCAGAGGATACAGATCAAAGTCAGTTAATAAATATAGAAAATAATTATGGAGTCAATGACTTTTAACCCTTTACCACACAACAAAATTTTAGACTAGTCCAAATTCAAAGCATTTGCAGATGACAATACCAGTGTGGCTTAAGTGATGAGATTTTTCTCTGATAGGGTAGAAAAGATTGTGGGAAAAGGAGAAAATTCTGGTTACCAGTATTTTCTCCTTTTCCCACAATGTTTTCAAAAGGCTTCTTCCCCAGGGTTGTTAAAAGCAAGCATTTTGTGGTAAAGAGTTAAACATAAATATATATACTTTCATTGTTTGGAAAGGTCAAGGTCACTGAAACTTAAAACAGAAAAAGGGAAATCTGCAGCTATCTTCAGTATTCTCACTATTTCTGTTTAAATAAAATTTTACGGAGTCCATAGGACCCAGTGCAACTGTAAAAGTTGAGTCCCATTGCATTCCTTCTTAGTCCCATTTTTGCTTGCATAAATTGTCCGTTTATTAAGGCCAAATTTGGTTAATGGATAAAAAGACGAAGCTATTTCAAATGACTTCTTTATGGAACCTTTCACAGATTGAATGGGCTGAGTACGCTGGTGAGCGTCGCGCGAAATAGTACGAATCTTACGTCACGATGGAACTTCTTTGAAAGTCCCTGCAACCTATTGTAAAAACCTTATTTCTGCTTGGTTTTATAACAAATCAAAGACATTAACACAAATAGAATATAGATAAATTTCTCTTAGCATCTAATCTTGGAAGGCAGGATCTTTCAGCCATTGGTCGTGGAAAGATTGCAAATGCTTTTTCTTTTTGGCCGGGGAAACCATTTTCAGGAAAGAAATGCAAAACGACAGCTGTTTTCCTATGATCAGTTTGCCGGAAAAGACAATATGGATTCAACGTGGGTAACCAGTCAAGGTCGACGACAGAGATCTATTTTTATCTTTCTCTGTTATATCTTGGCATACCAAGATCTATTTATAGACACTTTGGAATTCTGATGGTCAGTGTGTACAAGAAAGGCCAAATCTTGGTAGCGGTATTTTGCATTGTTTTCGTTATTGATGTAGATCTAGTTAAATCATGGTTTTGACTCATTGCGTCCGAGATTATTTTCGTGCATATGTAGATACTTTACATCATGAACGTAAACCCTGTATGAGCATTGCATGTGAAACTTTGGAATAGGTCTCTCTATTCAAGTTAGTAGATACTATCTTTCCAAGGTAAATAATTTTACTGTTACTCTAAGGCCCAGTAGCAGCCAGAAGTAAAATATTATGGGGGAGGGTAGAAAGAATCATATTATAGGCTGAATTCATACAGTTTAACCCTTTTCTACCATACAATCAGGTCCGTTGCTGCATTTTTGAAAGTGGTCCGGTGGAGAATAGCAGCAAGTGCGGAAGGGATGAAAGGGGGATTTTCACCTGTCGTAAGGGGGGGGTCTCCCCCGAGAAAATTTTTGATTTAAGGGTGCACTTTTGGATGCACTTGGGCCAGATTTCAGTCGTGTTGGTCACAAAGTTTCCCTAGTTAAATATGAAAAAGAGTGAACGTAAGACTCAAGATGATCTTTAACTATGATTTTAAGCCCTGTGCGAGTCTCATCAGGTGTTGGCATCAAGGTTAATGTCTGTGTTAAAAAGCAAAACTGAAGCCAAAGTGCAAAGTCTCTATCGCAGCACTGACACTCGATAGCTTTTTGAAGACTCATTCTTTCCAGATAGAAAGGCATAGATTTAGGCTGCGCAATTACCCATGCTGATAGGTCAACATACAGAGATGACACAACATGAGAACATTTTGCTTCATTATAATGCAGCCATTGCCTGCCTTCGAACCACTACGGCTGAAAACTTCTCTGCCTGGCTTCTTTTTTATCACAAAATGTACATTTTCCCCCGTAACAAAACCCGACAGCCTTCAGGGGGCATAGCCCATAATGGGAAACCGGTGGTGACAATAAATTAACAGAAAACCAATTAATTAATCTTTAATACATACTGGATCAAAGACCTTATGAAATCTCCTTTAAACGGTCATGAAACCAATCAAGCAGGTGTCATTATATAATACTTCCATTGTTTTGCATGGTGTGAGACTGCATGGTTTCACACCTTGGCCAGGTTTATTGATGACACGAATAAGAAGCGTTATTGATAATTCCATCATTGAATTGCGGCACTGTTGATGATGCTAATTGATGGAATCACAGGTTTACGAAAGAACAGTAGGCTGAAGGCAAACAAAAAACGGGAAGGCCAAAAGATTACTCGGCCGAAAAAGTGGTCCGGCACTCACCAGACCTGCCAGACCAGCGATGACGGCCTTGACAGTGCTGCCTTTTAACGACCCTTGGAAAGAATTCTTCTGAAAACATTGTGGGAAAAGGAGAAAATGCTGGTAACCAGGATTTTCTCCTTTTCCCACAATGTTTTCTACCCTATCATAGAAAAATTGCACCATTTTTTGCACCACATTTAAATTATTGTCTACAAATGCTTTCAATTTGGACAAGGCTAAAATTCTGTCATCTGGTAAAGGGTTAAAGGTATGGCTATTATTGTGAAAAAAAAAAGATGAACATAAAAAGTAGAGTTGAAATGGGCAACTTTATTTCTAGTTGTATAGTTTATTTTTTTACTATCTGCCGGACATTTGACAGACCATACAGTGCTGCAACACATTTTCAGACTCAGTGTTATCTATGCTTTAACTCTTTACCACACTATCCTGAGTTTTAACAACCCTGAAAAAGAAAGCTTTTAAAAACATTGTAGGAAAAGAGAAAGTGCGGGTGACCAGCATTTTCTCTTTTTCCAACAATGTTTTCTACCGATCCAACAGGAAATCTCAGTTTTAGAGTCAATTTATGTTGTCATCTGTAAATGCTTTCAATTTGGACTAGCCCAAAATTTTGTCGTTTGGTAAAGAGTTAAATGGAATCAAACTCTTTACCAATTTGTTTTGCCTTCCATCTGATCCCAAAGTAATTACTTTTGGCCACCAGTGGGCCTTAACTCTCTCGGTGCCATATAAGCAAACTTGACATCTTTTGATGGCTGTAAATACAATCCACTGAGTCTCCGGAAGATTTATATCACACAGGCTTGACCAAACAAGCGGAGGGCATAGATCAAAGATCAGACTTTCTGTGCAGTTTGATCTTGATTTATGCCGTCCGGAAAAGTCCCTGTTTTCACCTATGGCGCTGAAAGTGTTAAATGAATATGGAAAAACTTAAATGTTGACGATCTTAGCAAGTAGTAAATCTTTTCTTTTTGCCATGCAGCTCTTCCTGTTGCAGCTCGTGTTTATTCTGGTGAGCGATATGGGACTATCATGGTCCTCCTACTTTAATTGTTGTTTTTATTTATATGGCAGGAACTTCAACCCTTTACCACACAATCCAGTGTTTTGACGACCTTGAGAAAGAAGTTTTTTGAAAACATTGTTGAAAAAGGAGAAAATGCTGGTAACCAGCATTTTCTCCTTTTTCCACAATGTTTTCTACCCTATCCAAGCCAAATTCCAGCATTTGAGCCACACTTAGATTGTCGTCTGCAAATGCTTTCAATTCGGACATGTCTGACATTTTGTCGTTTGGTAAAGAGTTAACCCTTTCCCAGAAGACAAAATTTTGGACTGGTTACCAGCATTTTCTCCTTTTCCTACAATGTTTTCAAAAGGCTTCTTCCACAGGTTCGTTAAAAGTCGGGATTGTGTGGTAAATGGTTAAGCTGCTACGTAAATGAAACAAAACTCGGGTCAGTTGTAAAGACCCAATTTTTGCTATATCAAAGGTATTTTTTCTAATGAGTACCCATAACATAGGATTTAGTGGAGAGTGACTTGTATTTTCAATTTGAAAATCAAAATCACTCCCTCTATCTGCAGCTCTCACCACAATACCTCACAAAGTATCGGTGTACATCCAGATATTGGGCCTCATGACCATTTACCAGGCAACAAAATTTTAGACTCCCAACAAGTTGAAAGCAGTTTGCAGAAAACAAATTAAATGTGGTTTAGATGATGGAGTTTGTCCCTAATGGAGAGGAAAACTTTCTGAGAGAAGGAGAAAATGCTGTTTACCAGCATTTTCTCCTTAATCCATCATGTTTGCAAGGGGCATCCTTCCCAATGATGTTACAACTTGTAATTGTTTGATAAAGGGTTAAATAGTCTTCACAGGTGACTCCTAGTTGTACTTAAACTTTCAATACATTCAAAATGGAAAAGCCAGGCCAGATAACTCAGTGGTTAGCATATCATGACCTGGTGGTTGGGAGTTCAATACCTGGTAGGGGCAAATTTTCTTAATAGTGATTTTTCTTCTCACCTCTGTTTGCGAGAAAACTAGTTTGTGACATGGAAAGAAGGTTGTGTCAGTCCTGGTGAGAGAAAGCCAGGGAAGACATGTGTAGGTGCACTGACCGCCGTGATGTGACCTTAGTGGTTAAAATGGCATTAAACCCCAATACAAACAAAAAGGGAAGCCTGAGCATTAGGGTTAATTTTGGTTTGTGGCGAGCTCTGGTACGTTAGCCCATAGCACACAGGACTTGAGGAAAGAGGTTTCTGGTTTAATTCTCACCTCTGCCAATTTCTATAGTCATTGCGACAGGATTCATTTCTCTCTCTGCAGACCATTGTTTCAACAATGTTGTTGTGGAAAATATTGTGCAGAGTACTGGTAGAAGAAGCTCCTGGAAAGCATGGACAGGTACCCTGGCAGCCACAATATAACTGAATCAATCAATCATTTTGATTTGGCATACATTTTTCATGTTCACAGATCTGCAAAGGTAAAGGGTGTAGTCTGATCTTGATCTATACTGTCCGCAGCTTTATTCTAGACCAGGACTAAAGTTTACCTTCATTTGGTCTGGATTGAACTTAATGAGAAAAGGTTTATTTTGATTGTTTTGCCTTAGAAAAGTTTGCTGTTTTTGTCTTCATTAAAGCAACATGTGATTAGATGATGGAAAATGAAAGAAAGGAAGATACTGTATTTTTTCTTTTGATGGTACTTGTTATGATGTTTTGATAAACTATTTAACCCTTTACCACAAAATTACGACAGTCAATGACCCTGAGAAAGAAACTATGTGAAAACATAGTGGGAAAAGGAGAAAATGCTGGTAACCAGCATTTTCTCCTTTTCCCACAATGTTTTCTACCGTTCCCAAATCAAGTTTCAATTTTTGGGTTACAATTATGTTGTCATCTGCAAATGCTTTCAATTTGGACTGGTCTAAAATTGTCGTTTGGTAAAGAGTTATGAGTTGAGTCTATGTAAGAATAAGTCCTAAAAGCAAGAGGCAAGTCATACTCTTTTCAGGAATTGTGATAATCTTCCCCAAATCAGTAGTATTGTCTGTCTGTCTGTTACACCTTTTTTGTGTGCCCTTTATCACCTAAAAGTCTCATTTCATACTTCAATCACAGTATCAATCATGATAAGACAACATGCAGAGCTGAGATTTCACTTACCAGTTTCCAAGGTCATGGTCACAGTAAGAGTTCAAAGGTCTTATTTACAAGAATCGTGTCGTCTCTATTTTCTGCTGAATTCCTACCATGTTTGGCCAGAATATTTTACATGCTTGTCAAGCTTGACGAGACAATATGGAAATGAAGGTTTCACATATGTCTCAAAGGTCATGGTGATAACAGGGGCTGACAGATCACATGTACTAGAACTATGTCAGCTCTTTATCTCGTTTTCCTATTTTCAAAAAATATTTCACATGTCAACCCTTCGTGAGACAAAATGCACAGTAAAGGTTTCACACATCTGCTGTATCCAAGGTCAAGGTCCAATAAGGGTTGAAAGGTCAGCTTTACAATAATTGTGTCTGCCCCAAATTGCTCAAGTTGTTAACCTGGCATCAAACATGGTGTCCTTGTGGTCAAAAGTGGCCCTGAGCCAGGGTACACATGTTTCAGTAGAAGAAACTTGTGTAAATGATTAATAAAAAGAAATGCTAATCTAATCGACACAGCCCTAAGTGTCGATATTTGTCATATAGCATAGCAGAATAGTCCTGTATCAAAATTGTTCGAATTGTCCGAGGGGTCAAGGATGTTTCATCCAAGGATGACATGTTGTGTAGAGTGTCATTAATGACAGATGAAGGGGGTGATCTGACAGACAACTGTTTTTATCTCTGCCTGGAACTGTTCGGCTGTGAGCCTGATGTTTGGTTCATAGCATCATTTTTAGCTCGACTGTTTTCAAAGAAAAAGCTTTCAAGTTATTGTAACCCTGTCGTCATTGTCTGTGTCGTTGTGCAAAACTTTCATAATATCCCATACAGCAGCGGCAGACTGATAGCTATTAAATTATTTTTGACGACTATGTCCTTTTTCAAGATATTTGCTTCAATCTTGGACAAGTTGTTAATAATCAATTTAAGGGGAAGCTATACAACAAGGGCAAGTAACTATCAAAGTATTTTTGACAGTTATGCCCCATTTTGACTTAATATTTTCACTGAAAATCAAGCACCCACAGCCGAGCATTGGCACCAGCATGCAGTGCTCCAGTTTTCAAATTCTACCCCTGCTGTCAAAGATGGCCCTGTCTCTATTGTTACTGCATGCAGTGCTCTTGATTTCAAAATTTGCTCCTGTGGTCAAAGATGGACCTGTCCCTGATGTTATCGCATGCAGTGCTCTTGATTTCAAAATGTGCTCCTGCAGTCAAAGATGGCCCTGTCCCTGGTGTTATATATTCAACATGGAGCTCTATATGTAATTTTTTTTTGTCTTAAACCAGATAATCTAGAGTGTTTATATTTTGTATCAAGCATCTTCATCAAAACTTCAAATTATGCCAGGGGGGGTGAAAGATGGCCCAGGCTTGGGGGCTGCATGTTTTAGTAGATTGATACTAAATTTTTTAGATTAAAAAGAAAATCTTTGCTTGACACTATAAGGCCAGGAGTGTTGATATGTGCTGTCTAGGATCAAGGGATGGTATTCTTTCAAAGATGAGCAAATTTTGTCTTTAAGGTCAGAAATGCTCTTGTCCATGTATCATGTGTTTTGTATTAAGATTCATTGGAAACTTTTGAAATGAGTAAAAGTACGTAGCAAAGAGGGCTGAAGTTTAAACTATTGATATCTGCTGTTTAGGATCAAGGGATGGTATTCTTTCAAAGATGAGCAAATTTTGTCTTTAAGGTCAGAAATGCTCTTGTCCTTGTATCATGTGTTTTGTATTAAGATTCATTGGAAACTTTTGAAATGAGTAAAAGTACATAGCAAAGAGGGCTGAAGTTTAAAATGATGAATCTTAGGGCACTCCATTAACAAAAATTGTACAGACTTGTTCTTTATCATTCATAATAAGTTGTTCAAATTCTGCCCCTTGGATCTAAGAGGGCCCCATTCTGGATGGATCTGTTGTTGTACATGGATTTCTATAGTTCTTTTTCATTCTTTGTCTAAACTGAGCTGTATCTGTGGCTGATATTTCTATATACATGTAACATCATGAGATGGTCTTAGCATCAAGGATATTTTATCACAGTAGTCTATATTTTGCTTCTGGAGTAAAAAATTGTCTTGACTTGGTCTCACAATGTTTTTCATAAAATTTCACAGGTTTTTTTAAATCAAAACTGAAAAATAGATGGCAGATAGCATTAATATTTGATATATAGCATCAAAAGGCTGTAGAGTTTCTTTAAGAAATCTAGCAAAGAACAATATGAAGAGGGGGGATAATGAAATCACATTGCCTGAAATAAAATGGCCAGAATTGTTGATATGCAGCATCATGGGATGATGCATTGATATTTGGTGTATACCATAATAGGACGGTCCATAATTTTGGGATAAGTAGAAAATTATGGAGAAAATACTAGTTACTAGCATTTTCTCCATTTCCTAAAATGTTTTTAACAGCCTTCTTCCTTAGAGTTCTTAAAAACAGGACTGTTTGGTTAAGGGTTAAAGGGAGGGGCTATTCAGATTTTTATGTCAACCAATCTTCAAAACTGAATTAATTGAAATAGTTGATAGCTGGCAGGCCATCAGAGGAAAGGCAAATATAAGAAAGTAGATACAGCTGATGCAGATGCACAACAGACAAGGGCCATGACATAAGCTCGCTGGCTTTCTGCCAGTGGAGCTAATTACAGTCCAGGTTAAATTCAAATGAAATAGAGACCCAAATATCAACACACACATAGAAAGGGAGAAAAAAGCTATACAAGAGATCAAGATCTCGAGAATTTCACAAGATTGGAATTTCACATGATCAATAAAACAGGTTCATTACGTGGGATCATATTCAAATACGTAAGATCACATCATTGTTTATCTCATTAAACTTGACGGATTACAATGTGACCAAATGACTATTTTAAGTTATTTTGCACCTTTTTGTAGCATGTAAGTGCTGAGTTTCTACCTTTGCAGAGAAAAATATATTTTGTCTTATTTATCAATTTCAAAAAAAAAAAAAAAAATTGCAGCATGTTCTTACTTGTCTTCCTCTCTTGGACAATATCTTCCACGCGTTAAAATGTCGATTGTGTCAGTCGCCAAAAATCAGTGTCTCCATTTTTTCTCTTCTGGCAAGATCTGGAAGTCAGAATGTAAAAATAAAATTACTGGCTAGTAAAGCTTAAACCATTTATGACACATTGCGTAAAATTACTCAAATCTGACGTCCACCTTCTATTGCAATGCCAAATTCAAACCGATGAATTTCTTCCCGGATTTCGGCCCAACCCGACTTCTTTGCAGGACCTCTAATTTCGTCAATTTCAACATTACGAAAATGATTGCAAGAATACATAACCCAATATTGAACGTTAATATATGAAGAGTACACAGAAAAAAAATTGATATAAAAGAACGAACAAGGGATGCCATGGTATTACAGATTATCGGAAAAAATCAATATTTATATTAAAAAGATTAATATAAAAAAACACCTTTGCATGAATACGTAGCCTAATATTGGACGGTTATCCTAATATAAAATGAATAGTAAACCGAAAAGAACAATGTGGAAAAAGAACTAACAAAGAGTGCCGTGGGTTTACACTTTACTGAAATTTCCGATGTCGGGCCGACCCGACCTCTGTGCAAGACCTCTACTTTCGTTAATTTTTATGATAAGAAATAAATCTTTGCATAAATATGTAGCCAAATATTGGAAGTTTATCTTAATATTGAAATTATAATAAACAGAGAAGAACATTGCGGTAAAAGAACTAACAAACGATGCCAGGATATTTCAATTTTCAGAAATTTCCCAATTTTGGCCCGACCTGACTTTTTTGCAGGACGTAAGCTTTCCTTAATTTTAGTGGTAGCAAAACAATCTTTGCACGAATAAGTAGCCTGATCTTGGATGTTTATCGTAATGTGAAATTAAAATAATACAGAAAAGAACAGTGTGGCAAAAGAACAAACCACGAAGGCCGCATCATTAAAACTTCAAAGAAAACGACCCAGTCCAAATCTTCCCAGCATGTTCTTGCTCGTCTTCCTCCGTTTGACAATATCTTCCACGCGTTAAAATGTCGAGTGTGTCACTCTTCTGGCAAGATCTGGAAGTCAGAATGTAAAAAAAAAATTACTGGCTAGTAAAGCTTAAACCATTTATGACACATTGTGTAAAATTACTCAAATCTGACGTCCACCTTCAATCGCAATGCCAAATTCAAACCTGTCTCTGACAATTTTCAATTAGTCGAAGGGAGAGAGAATATTCCCTCACTAGTCATTTTGCGACACTGATTTTCATCCCAATTTTTGTTTTTGTCCCAAACTGAAATTTTCGGGTAAATTCTCCACCTGTCGCTATGAATTTCTTCCCGGATTTCGGCCCAACCCGACTTCTTTGCAGGACCTCTAATTTCGTCAATTTCAACATTACAAAAATAATTGCAAGAAATACATAGCCCAATATTGAACGTTAATATTATGAAGATATGAAGAGTACACAGGAAAAAAAAGAGGTTGTGATAAAAGAACGAACAAGGGATGCCATGGTATTACAGATTATAGCAAAAAATCAATATTTATACTATGAATAATATAGCAAAAACGTGTGTGCATAAATACGTAGCCTAATATTGGACGGTTATCCTAATATAAAATGAATAGTAAACCGAAAAGAACAATGTGGAAAAAGAAAAAACAAAGAGTGCCGTGTGTTTACACCTTACTGAAATTTCCGATGTCGGGCCGACCCGACCTCTGTGCAAGACCTCTACTTTCCTTAATTTTTATAATAGAAATAAATCTTTGCATAACTATGTAGACAAATATTGGAAATTAATCTTAATATTGAAATTATAATAAACAGAGAAGAACATTGCGGTGAAAGAACTAACAAATGATGCCAGGATATTTCAATTTTCAGAAATTTCCCGGTTTCGTCCCGACCTGACTTCTTTGCATGACGTAAGCTTCCTTAATTTCAGTGGTAGCAAAACAATCTTTGCACGAATATGTAGCCTGATCTTGGATGTTTATCGTAATGTTAAAATAATACAGAAAAGAACAGTGTGGCAAAAGAACAAACCACGAAGGCCGCATCATTAAAACTTCAAAGAAAACGGCCCTGTCCAAATCTTCCCAGCATGTTCTTGCTCGTCTTCCTCCGTTTGACAATATCTTCCACGCATTAAAATGTCGAGTGTGTCAGTCGCCAAAAATCATTGTCTTCATATTTTCTCTGCTGGCAAGATCTGGAAGTCAGAATGTAAAAATAAAATTACTGGCTAATAAAGCTTAAACCATTTATGACACATTGCGTAAAATTACTCAAATCTGACGTCCACCTTCTATCGGAATGCCAAATTCAAACCTGTCTCTGACAATTATCAATTAGTCGAAGGGAGAGAGAATATTCCCTCACTAGTCATTTTGCGACACTGATTTTCATCCCAATTTTTGTTTTTGTCCCAAACTCAAATTTTCGGGTAAATTCTCCACCTGTCTCTATGAATTTTTTCCCGGATTTCGGCCCAACCCGACTACTTTGCAGGTCCTCTAATTTCGTCAATTTCAACATTACAAAAATAATTGCAAGAAATACGTAGCCCAATATTGAACGTTAACATTAAATAAAGGGTACACAGAGAAAAAAAAGAAACATTGTGATAAAAGAACGAACAAGGGATGCCATGGTATTACAGATTATAGCAAAAAATCAATATTTATATTAAAAAAATTAATATAGCAAAAACGTGTTAGCATGAATACGTAGCCTAATATTGGACGGTTATCCTAATATAAAATGAATTGTAAACCGAAAAGAACAATGTGGAAAAAGAACAAACAAGGAGTGCCGTGGGTTTACACTTTACTGAAATTTCCGATGTTGGGCCGACCCGACCTCTGTCAAGACCTCTACTTTCCTTAAGTTTTTATGATAGAAATAATTCTTTGCATAACTATGTAGGCAAATATTTGAAGTTTAACTTAATGTTGAAATTATAATAAACAGAGAAGAACATTGCGGTAAAAGAACTAACAAACGATGCCAGGATATTTCAATTTTCAGAAATTTCCCGATTTCGGCCCGACCTGACTTCTTTGCAGGACCTAAGCTTTCCTTAATTTCAGTGGTAGCAAAACAATCTTTGCACGAATACGTAGCCTGACCTTGGATGTTTATCGTAATGTTAAGTTAAAATAATACAGAAAAGAACACTGTGGCAAAAGAAACCACGAAGGCCGCATCATTAAAACTTGAAAGAAAACGGCCCAGTCCAAATCTTTCCAGCATGTTCTTGCTTGTCTTCCTCCCTTTGACAATATCTTCCACGCGTTAAAATGTCGAGTGTGTCAGTTGCCAAAAATCATTGTCTTTATATTTTCTCTTCTGGCAAGATCTGGAAGTCAGAATGTAAAAATAAAATTACTGGCTAATAAAGCTTAAACCATTTATGACACATTGCGTAAAATTACTCGAATCTGACGTCGAGCTTCTATCGCAATGCCAAATTCAAACCTGTCTCTGACAATTATCAATTAGTCGAAGGGAGAGAGAATATTCCCTCACTAGTCATTTTGCGACACTGATTTTCATCCCAATTTTTGTTTTTGTCCCAAACTGAAATTTTCGGGTAAATTTTCGACCTGTCGCTATGAATTTCTTCCCGGATTTCAGCCCAACCCGACTTCTTTACAGGTCCTCTAATTTCGTCAATTTCAACATTACAAAAATAATTGCAAGAAATACATAGCCTAATATTGAACGTTAATATTGAATGAAGAGTACGCAGAAAAAAAAAAAAAAAAACATTGTGATAAAAGAACGAACAACGGATGCCATGGCATTACAGATTATAGCAAAAAATCAATATTTATATTAAAAAAAATAATATAGCAAAAACGTGTTTGCATGAAATACGTGGCCTAATATTGGACGGTTATCCTAATATAAAATGAATAGTAAACCGAAAAGAACAATGTGGAAAAAGAACAAACAAAGAGTGCCGTGGGTTTACACTTTACTGAAATTTCCGATGTCGGGCCGACCCGACCTCAGTGCAAGACCTCTACTTTCCTTAATTTTTAGGATAGAAATAAATCTTTGCATAACTATGTAGGCAAATATTGGAAGTTTATCTTAATATTGAAATTATAATAAACAGAGAAGAACATTGCGGTAAAAGAACTAACAAACGATGCCAGGATATTTCAATTCTCAGAAATTTCCCGATTTCGGCCCGACCTGACTTCATTGCACGACGTAAGCTTTCCTTAATTTCAGAACAGTGTGGCAAAAGAAACCACGAAGGCTGCATCATTAAAACTTCAAAGAAAACGGCCCAGTCCAAATGTTCCCAGCATATTCTTGGTCGTCTTCCTCCCTTTGACAATATCTTCCACGCGTTAAAATGTCGAGTGTGTCAGTCGCCAAAAAACATTGTCTTCATGTTTTCTCTTCTGGCAAGATCTGGAAGTCAGAATGTAAAAATAAAATTACTGGCTAATAAAGCTTAAACCATTTATGACACATTGCGTAAGATTACTCAAATCTGAAGTCCACCTCCTATCGCAATGCCAAATTCAAACCTGTCTCTGACAATTTTCAATTAGTCGAAGGGAGAGAGAATATTCCCTCACTAGTCATTTTGCGACACTGATTTTCATCCCAATTTTTGTTTTAGTCCCAAACTGAAATTTTCGGGTAAATTCTCCACCTGTGGCTATGAATTTCTTCCCGGATTTCGGCCCAACCCGACTTCTTTGCAGGACCTCTAATTCCGTCAATTTCAACATTACAAAAATAATTGCAAGAAATACATAGCCCAATATTGAACGTTAATATTATGAAGATATGAAGAGTACACAGGAAAAAAAAAAGGTTGTCATAAAAGAACGAACAAGGGATGCCATGGTATTACAGATTATAGCAAAAAATCAATGTTTATACTATGAATAATATAGCAAAAACGTGTTTGCATAAATACGTAGCCTAATATTGGACGGTTATCCTAATATAAAATGAATAGTAAACCGAAAAGAACAATGTGGAAAAAGAAAAAACAAAGAGTGCCGTGTGTTTACACCTTACTGAAATTTCCGATGTCGGGCCGATCCGACCTCTGTGCAAGACCTCTACTTTCCTTAATTTTTATAATAGAAATAAATCTTTGCATAACTATGTAGACAAATATTGGAAGTTTATCTTAATATTGAAATTATAATAAACAGAGAAGAACATTGCGGTGAAAGAACTAACAAATGATGCCAGGATATTTCAATTTTCAGAAATTTCCCGATTTCGTCCCGACCTGACTTCTTTGCATGACGTAAGCTTCCTTAATTTCAGTGGTAGCAAAACAATCTTTGCACGAATATGTAGCCTGATCTTGGATGTTTATCGTAATGTTAAAATAATACAGAAAAGAACAGTGTGGCAAAAGAACAAACCACGAAGGCCGCATCATTAAAACTTCAAAGAAAAGGGCCCAGTCAAAATCTTCCAAGCATGTTCTTGCTCGTCTTCCTCCGTTTGACAATATCTTCCACGCGTTAAAATGTCGAGTGTGTCAGTTGCCAAAAATCATTGTCTTCATATTTTCTCTTCTGGCAAGATCTGGAAGTCAGAATGTAAAAATAAAATTACTGGCTAATAAAGCTTAAACCATTTATGACACATTGCGTAAAATTACTCGAATCTGACGTCGAGCTTCTATCGCAATGCCAAATTCAAACCTGTCTCTGACAATTATCAATTAGTCGAAGGGAGAGAGAATATTCCCTCACTAGTCATTTTGCGACACTGATTTTCATCCCAATTTTTGTTTTTGTCCCAAACTGAAATTTTCGGGTAAATTCTCCACCTGTCTCCATGAATTTTTTCCCGGATTTCGGCCCAACCCGACTACTTTGCAGGTCCTCTAATTTCGTCAATTTCAACATTACAAAAATAATTGCAAGAAATACGTAGCCGAATATTGAACGTTAACATTAAATAAAGAGTACACAGAGAAAAAAAAGAAACATTGTGATAAAAGAACGAACAAGGGATGCCATGGTATTACAGATTATAGCAAAAAATCAATATTTATATTAAAAAAATTAATATAGCAAAAACGTGTTAGCATGAATACGTAGCCTAATATTGGACGGTTATCCTAATATAAAATGAATTGTAAACCGAAAAGAACAATGTGGAAAAAGAACAAACAAAGAGTGCCGTGGGTTTACACTTTACTGAAATTTCCGATGTTGGGCCGACCCGACCTCTGTCAAGACCTCTACTTTCCTTAATTTTTAGGATAGAAATAATTCTTTGCATAACTATGTAGGCAAATATTTGAAGTTTAACTTAATATTGAAATTATAATAAACAGAGAAGAACATTGCGGTAAAAGAACTGACAAACAGTGCCAGGATATTTCAATTTTCAGAAATTTCCCGATTTCGGCCCGACCTGACTTCTTTGCAGGACCTAAGCTTTCCTTAATTTCAGTGGTAGAAAAACAATCTTTGCACGAATACGTAGCCTGACCTTGGATGTTTATCGTAATGTTAAGTTAAAATAATACAGAAAAGAACACTGTGGCAAAAGAAACCACGAAGGCCGCATCATTAAAACTTTATATTTTCTCTTCTGGCAAGATCTGGAAGTCAGAATGTAAAAATAAAATTACTGGCTAATAAAGCTTAAACCATTTATGACACATTGCGTAAAATTACTCGAATCTGACGTCGAGCTTCTATCGCAATGCCAAATTCAAACCTGTCTCTGACAATTATCAATTAGTCGAAGGGAGAGAGAATATTCCCTCACCAGTCATTCTGCGACACTGATTTTCATCCCAGTTTTTGTTTTTGTCCCAAACTGAAATTTTCGGGTAAATTTTCGACCTGTCGCTATGAATTTCTTCCCGGATTTCAGCCCAACCCGACTTCTTTACAGGTCCTCTAATTTCGTCAATTTCAACATTACAAAAATAATTGCAAGAAATACATAGCCTAATATTGAACGTTAATATTGAATGAAGAGTACACAGAAAAAAAATAAAAAAAAAACATTGTGATAAAAGAACGAACAAGGGATGCCATGGTATTACAGATTATTGCAAAAAATCAATATTTATATTAAAAAAAATAATATAGCAAAAACGTGTTTGCATGAAATACGTGGCCTAATATTGGACGGTTATCCTAATATAAAATGAATAGTAAACCGAAAAGAACAATGTGGAAAAAGAACAAACAAAGAGTGCCGTGGGTTTACAGTTTACTGAAATTTCCGATGTCGGGCCGACCCGACCTCAGTGCAAGACCTCTACTTTCCTTAATTTTTAGGATAGAAATAAATCTTTGCATAACTATGTAGGCAAATATTGGAAGTTTATCTTAACATTGAAATTATAATAAACAGAGAAGAACATTGCGGTAAAAGAACTAACAAACGATGCCAGGATATTTCAATTCTCAGAAATTTCCCGATTTCGGCCCGACCTGACTTCATTGCACGACGTAAGCTTTCCTTAATTTCAGAACAGTGTGGCAAAAGAAACCACGAAGGCCGCATCATTAAAACTTCAAAGAAAACGGCCCAGTCCAAATGTTCCCAGCATATTCTTGGTCGTCTTCCTCCCTTTGACAATATCTTCCACGCGTTAAAATGTCGAGTGTGTCAGTCGCCAAAAAACATTGTCTTCATGTTTTCTCTTCTGGCAAGATCTGGAAGTCAGAATGTAAAAATAAAATTACTGGCTAATAAAGCTGAAACCATTTATGACACATTGCGTAAAATTACTCAAATCTGAAGTCTACCTTCTATCGCAATGCCAAATTCAAACCTGTCTCTGACAATTTTCAATTAGTCGAAGGGAGAGAGAATATTCCCTCACTAGTCATTTTGCGACACTGATTTTCATCCCAATTTTTGTTTTTGTCCCAAACTGAAATTTTCGGGTAAATTCTCCACCTGTCGCTATGAATTTCTTCCCGGATTTCGGCCCAACCCGACTTCTTTGCAGGACCTCTAATTCCGTCAATTTCAACATTACAAAAGTAATTGCAAGAAATACATAGCCCAATATTGAACGTTAATATTATGAAGATATGAAGAGTACACAGGAAAAAAAAAAAAGGTTGTGATAAAAGAACGAACAAGGGATGCCATGGTATTACAGATTATAGCAAAAAATCAATGTTTATACTATGAATAATATAGCAAAAACGTGTTTGCATAAATACGTAGCCTAATATTGGACGGTTTTCCTAATATAAAATGAATAGTAAACCGAAAAGAACAATGTGGAAAAAGAAAAAACAAAGAGTGCCGTGTGTTTACACCTTACTGAAATTTCCTATGTCGGGCCGACCCGACCTCTGTGCAAGACCTCTACTTTCCTTAATTTTTATAATAGAAATAAATCTTTGCATAACTATGTAGACAAATATTGGAAGTTTATCTTAATATTGAAATTATAATAAACAGAGAAGAACATTGCGGTGAAAGAACTAACAAATGATGCCAGGATATTTCAATTTTCAGAAATTTCCCGATTTCGTCCCGACCTGACTTCTTTGCATGACGTACGCTTCCTTAATTTCAGTGGTAGCAAAACAATCTTTGCACGAATATGTAGCCTGATCTTGGATGTTTATCGTAATGTTAAAATAATACAGAAAAGAACAGTGTGGCAAAAGAACAAACCACGAAGGCCGCATCATTAAAACTTCAAAGAAAAGGGCCCAGTCCAAATCTTCCAAGGATGTTCTTGCTCGTCTTCCTCCGTTTGACAATATCTTCCAGGCGTTAAAATGTCGAGTGTGTCAGTTGCCAAAAATCATTGTCTTCATATTTTCTCTTCTGGCAAGATCTGGAAGTCAGAATGTAAAAATAAAATTACTGGCTAATAAAGCTTAAACCATTTATGACACATTGCGTAAAATTACTCAAATCTGACGTCCACCTTCTATCGCAATGCCAAATTCAAACCTGTCTCTGACAATTATCAGTTAGTCGAAGGGAGAGAGAATATTCCCTCACTAGTCATTTTGCGACACTGATTTTCATCCCAATTTTTGTTTTTGTCCCAAACTGAAATTTACGGGTAAATTCTCCACCTGTCTCCATGAATTTTTTCCCGGATTTCGGCCCAACCCGACTACTTTGCAGGTCCTCTAATTTCGTCAATTTCAACATTACAAAAATAATTGCAAGAAATACGTAGCCCAATATTGAACGTTACCATTAAATAAAGAGTACACAGAGAAAAAAAAGAAACATTGTGATAAAAGAACGAACAAGGGATGCCATGGTATTACAGATTATAGCAAAAAATCAATATTTATTTTAAAAAAATTAATATAGCAAAAACGTGTTAGCATGAATACGTAGCCTAATATTGGACGGTTATCCTAATATAAAATGAATTGTAAACCGAAAAGAACAATGTGGAAAAAGAACAAACAAAGAGTGCCGTGGGTTTACACTTTACTGAAATTTCCGATGTTGGGCCGACCCGACCTCTGTCAAGACCTCTACTTTCCTTAATTTTTAGGATAGAAATAATTCTTTGCATAACTATGTAGGCAAATATTTGAAGTTTAACTTAATATTGAAATTATAATAAACAGAGAAGAACATTGCGGTAAAAGAACTAACAAACGATTCCAGGATATTTCAATTTTCAGAAATTTCCCGATTTCGGCCCGACCTGACTTCTTTGCAGGACCTAAGCTTTCCTTAATTTCAGTGGTAGCAAAACAATCTTTGCACGAATACGTAGCCTGACCTTGGATGTTTATTGTAATGTTAAGTTAAAATGATACAGAAAAGAACAGTGTGGCAAAAGAAACCACGAAGGCCGCATCATCAAAACTTGAAAGAAAACGGCCCAGTCCAAATCTTTCCAGCATGTTCTTGCTTGTCTTCCTCCCTTTGACAATATCTTCCACGCGTTAAAATGTCGAGTGTGTCAGTCGCCAAAAATCATTGTCTTTATATTTTCTCTTCTGGCAAGATCTGGAAGTCAGAATGTAAAAATAAAATTACTGGCTAATAAAGCTGAAACCATTTATGACACATTGCGTAAAATTACTCGAATCTGACGTCGAGCTTCTATCGCAATGCCAAATTCAAACCTGTCTCTGACAATTATCAATTAGTCGAAGGGAGAGAGAATATTCCGTGACCAGTCATTTTGCGACACTGATTTTCATCCCAATTTTTGTTCTTGTCCCAAACTCAAATTTTCGGGTAAATTTTCGACCTGTCGCTATGAATTTCTTCCCGGATTTCAGCCCAACCCGACTTCTTTACAGGACCTCTAATTTCGTCAATTTCAACATTACAAAAATAATAGCAAGAAATACATAGCCTAATATTGAACGTTAATATTAAATGAAGAGTACACAGAAAAAAAAAAAAAAAAAAAAACATTGTGATAAAAGAACGAACAAGGGATGCCATGGTATTACAGATTATAGCAAAAAATTAATATTTATATTAAAATAATTCAGGTAGAAAAAACATTTTTGCATGAATACGTAGCCTAATATTGGACGGCTATCCTAATATAAAATGAATAGTAAACCGAAAAGAACAATGTGGAAAAAGAACAAACAAAGAGTGCCGTGGTTTTACAGTTTACTGAAATTTCCGATGTCGAGCCGTCCCGACCTCTGTGCAAGACTTCTACTTTCTTTAAATTTTATGACAGAAATAAATCCTTGCATAACTATGTAGGCAAATATTGGAAGTTTATCTTAATATTGAAATTATAATAAACAGAGAAGAACATTGCGGTAAAAGAATTAAAAAACTATGGCAGGATATTTCAATTTTCAGAAATTTCCCGATTTCAGCCCGACCTGACTTCTTTGCAGGACCTAAGCATTCCTTAATTTCAGTGGTAGCAAAACAATCTTTGCACGAATACGTAGCCTGATCTTGGATGTTTATCGTAATGTTAAATTAAAATAATACAGAAAAGAACAGTGTGGCAAAAGAACAAACCACGAAGGCCGCATCATTAAAACTTCAAAGAAAACGGCCCAGTCCAAATCTTCCCAGCATATTCTTGCTCGTCTTCCTCCCTTTGACAATATCTTCCAAGCGTTAAAATGTCGAGTGTGTCAGTCGCCAAAAATCCATATCTTTCATATTTTCTCTTCTGGCAAGATCTGGAAGTCAGAATGTAAAAATAAAATTACTGGCTAATAAAGCTTAAACCATTTATGACACATTGCGTAAAATTACTCAAATCTGACGTCGAGCTTCTGTCGCAATGCCAAATCCTAACCTGTCTCTGACAATTATCAATTAGTCGAAGGGAGAGAGAATATTCCCTCACTAGTCATTTTGCGACACTGATTTTCATCCCAATTTTTGTTTTTGTCCCAAACTGAAATTTTCGGGTAAATTCTCCACCTGTCACTATGAATTTCTTCCCGGACTTCGGCCCAACCCAACTTCTTTGTAGGAACTCTAATTTCGTCAATTTCAACATTACAAAAAAAATTGCAAGAAATACGTAGCCCAATATTCAACGTTAATATTAAATGAAGAGTACACAGAAAAAAAAAAGAAAAAAAAAAAAACATTGTGATAAAAGAACAAACAAGGGATGCCATGGTATTACAGATTATAGCAAAAAATCAATATTTATATTAAAAAAAATAATATAGCAAAAACGTGTTTGCATGAATACTTAGCCTAATATTGGACGGTTATCCTAATATAAAATGAATAGTAAACCGAAAAGAACAATGTGGAAAAAGAACAAACAAAGAGTGCCGTGGGTTTACATTTTAGTGAATTTTCCGATGTCGGGCCGACCCGATCTCTGTGCAAGACTTCTACTTTCCTTAATTTTAAAGATAGGAAATAAATCTTTGCATAAATATGTAGCCAAATATTGGAAGTTTATCTTAATATTGAAATTATAATAAACAGAGAAGAACATTGCGGTAAAAGAACTAACAACGATGCCAGGATATTTCAATTTTCAGAAATTTCCCGATTTCGGCCCGACCTGACTTCTTTGCAGGACGTAAGCTTTCCTTAATTTCAGTGGTAGCAAAACAATCTTTGCACGAATACGTAGCCTGATCTTGGATGTTTATCGTAATGTTAAAATAATACAGAAAAGAACAGTGTGGCAAAAGAACAAACCACGAAGGCCGCATCATTAAAACTTCGAAGAAAACGGCCTAGTCCAAATCTTTCCAGCATGTTCTTGCTCGTCTTCCTCCCTTTGACAATATCTTCCACGCGTTAAAATGTCGAGTGTGTCAGTCGCCAAAAAACACTGTCTTCATATTTTCTCTTCTGGCAAGATCTGGAAGTCAGAATGTAAAAATAAAATTACTGGCTAATAAAGCTTAAACCATTTATGACACATTGCGTAAAATTACTCAAATCTGACGTCCACCTTCTATCGGAATGCCAAATTCAAACCTGTCTCTGACAATTTTCAATTAGTCGAAGGGAGAGAGAATATTCCGTGACCAGTCATTTTGCGACACTGATTTTCATCCCAATTTTTGTTTTTGTCCCAAACTGAAATTTTCGGGTAAATTCTCCACCTGACACTATGAATTTCTTCGCGCATTTCCGCCTTATACGACTTCTATGCAGGACCTATAATTTCGTCAATTTCAACATTAGAAAAATAATTGAAAGAAATACATAGCCCAATATTGAACGTTAATATTAAATGAAGAGTACACAGAAAAAATAATATTGTGATAAAACAACGAACAAGGGATGCCATGGTATTACAAATTATAGCAAAAAATCAATATTTATATTAAAATAATTAATATAGCAAAAACGTGTTTGCATGAATACGTAGCCTAATTTTGGACCGTTATCCTAATATAAAATGAATAGTAACCGAAAAGAACAATGTGGAAAAAGAACAAACAAAGAGTGCCGTGGGTTTACACCTTACTGAAATTTCCGATGTCGGGCCGACCCGACCTCTGTGCAAGACCTCTACTTTCCTTAATTTTTATGATAGGAAATAAATCTTTGCATAAATATTTAGGCAAATATTGGAAGTTTATCTTAATATTGAAATTATAATAAACAGAGAAGAACATTGAGGTAAAAGAACTAACAAACAATGCCAGAATATTTCAATTTTCAGAAATTTCCCGATTTCGGCCCGACCTGACTTCTTTGCAGGACCTAAGCTTTCCTTAATTTCAGTGGTAGCAAAACAATCTTTGCACGAATACGTAGCCTGATCTTGGATGTTTATCGTAATGTTAAATTAAAATAATACAGAAAAGAACAGTGTGGCAAAAGAACAAACCACGAAGGCCGCATCATTAAAACTTCAAAGAAAACGGCCCAGTCCAAATCTTCCCAGCATGTTCTTGATCGTCTTCCTCCGTTTGACAATATCTTCCACGCGTTAAAATGTCGAGTGTGTCACTCTTCTGTCAAGATCTGGAAGTCAGAATGTAAAAATAAAATTACTGGCTAATAAAGCTTAAACCATTTATGACATATTGCGTAAAATTACTCAAATCTGACGTCTACCTTCTATCGCAATGCCAAATTCAAACCTGTCTCTGACAATTTTCAATTAGTCGAAGGGAGAGAGAATATTCCCTCACTAGTCATTATGCGACACTGATTTTCATCCCAATTTTTGTTTTTGTCCCAAACTGAAATTTTCGGGTAAATTCTCCACCTGTGGCTATGAATTTCTTCCCGGATTTCGGCCCAACCCGACTTCTTTGCAGGACCTCTAATTTCGTCAATTTCAACATTACAAAAATAATTGCAAGAAATACATAGCCCAATATTGAACGTTAATATTAAATGAAGAGTACACACACAAAAAAAAAAAACATTGTGATGAAAGAACAAACAAAGGATGCCATGGTATTACAGATTATAGCAAAAAATCAATATTTATTTTAAAAAAATTACTATAGCAAAAACGTGTTTGCATGAAATACGTAGCCTAATATTGGACGGTTATCCTAATATAAAATGAATAGTAAACCGAAAAGAACAATGTGGAAAAAGAACAAACAAAGAGTGCCGTGGGTTTACAGTTTACTGAAATTTCCGATGTCGGGCCGACCCGACCTCAGTGCAAGACCTCTACTTTCCTTAATTTTTATGATAGGAAATAAATGTTTGCATAAATATGTAGGCAAATATTGGAAGTTTATCTTAATATTGAAATTATAATAAACAGAGAAAAACATTGAGGTAAAAGAACTAACAAACGATGACAGGATATTTCAATTTTCAGGTATTTACCGATTTCGGCTCGACCTGACTTATTTGCAGGACGTAAGCTTTCCTTAATTTCAGTGGTAGCAAGTCAATCTTTGCACGAAGACGTAGCCTGATCTTGGATGTTTATCGTAATGTTAAATTAAAATAATACAGAAAAGAACAGTGTGGCAAAAGAACAAACCACGAAGGCCGCATCATTAAAACTTCAAAGAAAACGGCCCAGTCCAAATCTTTGCAGCATGTTCTTGCTCGTCTTCCTACTTTTGAATTGTATCTTCCACGCGTTAAAATGTCGAGTGTGTCATTCGCCAAAAAACATTGTCTTCATATTTTCTCTTCTGGCAAGATCTTGAAGTCAGAATGTAAAAATAAAATTACTGGCTAATAAAGCTTAAACCATTTATGACACATTGCGTAAAATTACTCAAATCTGACGTCGAGCTTCTGTCGCAATGCCAAATCCTAACCTGTCTCTGACAATTATCAATTAGTCGAAGGGAGAGAGAATATTCCCTCACTGTCATTTTGCGACCCTGATTTTCATCCCAATTTTTGTTTTTGTCCCAAACTTCAATTTTCGGGTAAATTCTCCACCTGTCGCTATGAATTTCTTCCCGGATTTCGGCCCAACCCGACTTCTTTGCAGTACCTCTAATTTCGTCAATTTCAACATTACAAAAAAAATTGCAAGAAATACGTAGCCCAATATTGAACGTTAATGTAAAATGAAGAGTACACACACACACACACACACACACACACAAAAATAACATTGTGATAAAAGAACGAACAAGGGATGCCGTGGTATTACAGATTATAGCAATAAATCAATTTTTATATTAAAATAATTAATATAGCAAAAACGTGTTTGCATGAATACTTAGCCTAATATTGGACGGTTGTCCTAATATAAAATGAATAGTAATCCGAAAAGAACAATGTGGAAAAAGAAAAAACAAATTGTGCCGTGGGTTTACACCTGACTGAAATTTCCGATGTCGGGCTGACCTGACCTCTGTGCAAGACCTCTGCTTTCCTTAATTTTTATGATAGGAAATAAATCTTTGCATAACTATGTAGCCAAACATTGAAAGTTTATCTTAATATTGAAATTATAATAAACAGAGAAGAACATGGCGGCAAAAGAAATAACAAATGATGCCAGGATATTTCAATTTTCAGAAATTTACCGATTTCGGCCCGACCTGACTTCTTTGTATGACCTAAGGTTTCCTTAATTTCAGTGGTAGTAAAACAATCTTTGCACGAATACGTAGCCTGACCTTGGATGTTTATCGTAATGTTAAGTTAAAATAATACAGAAAAGAACACTGGCAAAAGAAACCACGAAGGCCGCATCATTAAAACTTGAAAGAAAACGGCCCAGTCCAAATCTTTCCAGCATGTTCTTGCTTGTCTTCCTCCCTTTGACAATATCTTCCACGCGTTAAAATGTCGAGTGTGTCAGTTGCCAAAAATCATTGTCTTTATATTTTCTCTTCTGGCAAGATCTGGAAGTCAGAATGTAAAAATAAAATTACTGGCTAATAAAGCTTAAACCATTTATGACACATTGCGTAAAATTACTCGAATCTGACGTCGAGCTTCTATCGCAATGCCAAATTCAAACCTGTCTCTGACAATTATCAATTAGTCGAAGGGAGAGAGAATATTCCCTCACCAGTCATTTTGCGACACTGATTTTCATCCCAATTTTTGTTTTTGTCCCAAACTGAAATTTTCGGGTAAATTTTCGACCTGTCGCTATGAATTTCTTCCCGGATTTCAGCCCAACCCGACTTCTTTACAGGTCCTCTAATTTCGTCAATTTCAACATTACAAAAATAATTGCAAGAAATACATAGCCTAATATTGAACGTTAATATTGAATGAGGAGTACACAGAAAAAAAAAAACAAAAAAACATTGTGATAAAAGAACGAACAAGGGATGCCATGGTATTACAGATTATTGCAAAAAATCAATATTTATATTAAAAAAAATAATATAGCAAAAACGTGTTTGCATGAAATACGTAGCCTAATATTGGACGGTTATCCTAATATAAAATGAATAGTAAACCGAAAAGAACAATGTGGAAAAAGAACAAACAAAGAGTGCCGTGGGTTTACACTTTACTGAAATTTCCGATGTCGGGCCGACCCGACCTCAGTGCAAGACCTCTACTTTCCTTAATTTTTAGGATAGAAATAAATCTTAGCATAACTATGTAGGCAAATATTGGAAGTTTATCTTAATATTGAAATTATAATAAACAGAGAAGAACATTGCGGTAAAAGAACTAACAAACGATGCCAGGATATTTCAATTCTCAGAAATTTCCCGATTTCGGCCCGACCTGACTTCATTGCACGACGTAAGCTTTCCTTAATTTCAGAACAGTGTGGCAAAAGAAACCACGAAGGCCGCATCATTAAAACTTCAAAGAAAACGGCCCAGTCCAAATGTTCCCAGCATATTCTTGGTCGTCTTCCTCCCTTTGACAATATCTTCCACGCGTTAAAATGTCGAGTGTGTCAGTCGCCAAAAAACATTGTCTTCATGTTTTCTCTTCTGGCAAGATCTGGAAGTCAGAATGTAAAAATAAAATTACTGGCTAATAAAGCTGAAACCATTTATGACACATTGCGTAAAATTACTCAAATCTGAAGTCTACCTTCTATCGCAATGCCAAATTCAAACCTGTCTCTGACAATTTTCAATTAGTCGAAGGGAGAGAGAATATTCCCTCACTAGTCATTTTGCGACACTGATTTTCATCCCAATTTTTGTTTTTGTCCCAAACTGAAATTTTCGGGTAAATTCTCCACCTGTCGCTATGAATTTCTTCCCGGATTTCGGCCCAACCCGACTTCTTTGCAGGACCTCTAATTCCGTCAATTTCAACATTACAAAAATAATTGCAATAAATACATAGCCCAATATTGAACGTTAATATTATGAAGATATGAAGAGTACACAGGAAAAAAAAAAAGGTTGTGATAAAAGAACGAACAAGGGATGCCATGGTATTACAGATTATAGCAAAAAATCAATGTTTATACTATGAATAATATAGCAAAAACGTGTTTGCATAAATACGTAGCCTAATATTGGACGGTTATCCTAATATAAAATGAATAGTAAACCGAAAAGAACAATGTGGAAAAAGAAAAAACAAAGAGTGCCGTGTGTTTACACCTTACTGAAATTTCCTATGTCGGGCCGACCCGACCTCTGTGCAAGACCTCTACTTTCCTTAATTTTTATAATAGAAATAAATCTTTGCATAACTATGTAGACAAATATTGGAAGTTTATCTTAATATTGAAATTATAATAAACAGAGAAGAACATTGCGGTGAAAGAACTAACAAATGATGCCAGGATATTTCAATTTTCAGAAATTTCCCGATTTCGTCCCGACCTGACTTCTTTGCATGACGTAAGCGTCCTTAATTTCAGTGGTAGCAAAACAATCTTTGCACGAATATGTATCCTGATCTTGGATGTTTATCGTAATGTTAAAATAATACAGAAAAGAACAGTGTGGCAAAAGACCAAACCACGAAGGCCGCATCATTAAAACTTCAAAGAAAAGGGCCCAGTCCAAATCTTCCAAGGATGTTCTTGCTCGTCTTCCTCCGTTTGACAATATCTTCCAGGCGTTAAAATGTCGAGTGTGTCAATTGCCAAAAATCATTGTCTTCATATTTTCTCTTCTGGCAAGATCTGGAAGTCAGAATGTAAAAATAAAATTACTGGCTAATAAAGCTTAAACCATTTATGACACATTGCGTAAAATTACTCAAATCTGACATCCACCTTCTATCGCAATGCCAAATTCAAACCTGTCTCTGACAATTATCAATTAGTCGAAGGGAGAGAGAATATTCCCTCACTAGTCATTTTGCGACACTGATTTTCATCCCAATTTTTGTTTTTGTCCCAAACTGAAATTTTCGGGTAAATTCTCCACCTGTCTCCATGAATTTTTTCCCGGATTTCGGCCCAACCCGACTACTTTGCAGGTCCTCTAATTTCGTCAATTTCAACATTACAAAAATAATTGCAAGAAATACGTAGCCCAATATTGAACGTTAACATTAAATAAAGAGTACACAGAGAAAAAAAAGAAACATTGTGATAAAAGAACGAACAAGGGATGCCATGGTATTACAGATTATAGCAAAAAATCAATATTTATATTAAAAAAATTAATATAGCAAAAACGTGTTAGCATGAATACGTAGCCTAATATTCGACGGTTATCCTAATATAAAATGAATTGTAAACCGAAAAGAACAATGTGGAAAAAGAACAAACAAAAAGTGCCGTGGGTTTACACTTTACTGAAATTTCCGATGTTGGGCCGACCCGACCTCTGTCAAGACCTCTACTTTCCTTAATTTTTAGGATAGAAATAATTCTTTGCATAACTATGTAGGCAAATATTTGAAGTTTAACTTAATATTGAAATTATAATAAACAGAGAAGAACATTGCGGTAAAAGAACTAACAAACGATGCAAGGATATTTCAATTCTCAGAAATTTCCCGATTTCGGCCCGACCTGACTTCTTTGTAGGACCTAAGCTTTCCTTAATTTCAGTGGTAGCAAAACAATCTTTGCACGAATACGTAGCCTGACCTTGGATGTTTATTGTAATGTTAAGTTAAAATGATACAGAAAAGAACAGTGTGGCAAAAGAAACCACGAAGGCCGCATCATCAAAACTTGAAAGAAAACCGCCCAGTCCAAATCTTTCCAGCATGTTCTTGCTTGTCTTCCTCCCTTTGACAATATCTTCCACGCGTTAAAATGTCGAGTGTGTCAGTCGCCAAAAATCATTGTCTTTATATTTTCTCTTCTGGCAAGATCTGGAAGTCAGAATGTAAAAATAAAATTACTGGCTAATAAAGCTTAAACCATTTATGACACACTGCGTAAAATTACTCGAATCTGACGTCGAGCTTCTATCGCAACGCCAAATTCAAACCTGTCTCTGACAATTATCAATTAGTCGAAGGGAGAGAGAATATTCCCTCACCAGTCATTTTGCGACACTGATTTTCATCCCAATTTTTGTTCTTGTCCCAAACTGAAATTTTCGGGTAAATTTTCGACCTGTCGCTATGAATTTCTTCCCGGATTTCAGCCCAACCCGACTTCTTTACAGGACCTCTAATTTCGTCAATTTCAACATTACAAAAATAATAGCAAGAAATACATAGCCTAATATTGAACGTTAATATTAAATGAAGAGTACACAGAAAAAAAAAAAAAAAAAAAAAAACATTGTGATAAAAGAACGAACAAGGGATGCCATGGTATTACAGATTATAGCAAAAAATTAATATTTATATTAAAATAATTCAGGTAGAAAAAACATTTTTGCATGAATACGTAGCCTAATATTGGACGGTTATCCTAATATAAAATGAATAGTAAACCGAAAAGAACAATGTGGAAAAAGAACAAACAAAGAGTGCCGTGGGTTTACAGTTTACTGAAATTTCCGATGTCGAGCCGTCCCGACCTCTGTGCAAGACTTCTACTTTCTTTAAATTTTATGACAGAAATAAATCCTTGCATAACTATGTAGGCAAATATTGGAAGTTCATCTTAATATTGAAATTATAATAAACAGAGAAGAACATTGCGGTAAAAGAACTAACAAACTATGGCAGGATATTTCAATTTTCAGAAATTTCCCGATTTCAGCCCGACCTGACTTCTTTGCAGGACCTAAGCATTCCTTAATTTCAGTGGTAGCAAAACAATCTTTGCACGAATACGTAGCCTGATCTTGGATGTTTATCGTAATGTTCAATTAAAATAATACAGAAAAGAACAGTGTGGCAAAAGAACAAACCACGAAGGCCGCATCATTAAAACTTCAAAGAAAACGGCCCAGTCCAAATCTTCCCAGCATATTCTTGCTCGTCTTCCTCCCTTTGACAATATCTTCCAAGCGTTAAAATGTCGAGTGTGTCAGTCGCCAAAAATCCATATCTTTCATATTTTCTCTTCTGGCAAGATCTGGAAGTCAGAATGTAAAAATAAAATTACTGGCTAATAAAGCTTAAACCATTTATGACACATTGCGTAAAATTACTCAAATCTGACGTCGAGCTTCTGTCGCAATGCCAAATCCTAACCTGTCTCTGACAATTATCAATTAGTCGAAGGGAGAGAGAATATTCCCTCACTAGTCATTTTGCGACACTGATTTTCATCCCAATTTTTGTTTTTGTCCCAAACTGAAATTTTCGGGTAAATTCTCCACCTGTCGCTATGAATTTCTTCCCGGACTTCGGCCCAACCCAACTTCTTTGTAGGAACTCTAATTTCGTCAATTTCAACATTACAAAAAAAATTGCAAGAAATACGTAGCCCAATATTCAACGTTAATATTAAATGAAGAGTACACAGAAAAAAAAAAAGAAAAAAAAAAAAAAAAAAACATTGTGATAAAAGAACAAACAAGGGATGCCATGGTATTACAGATTATAGCAAAAAATCAATATTTATATTAAAAAAAATAATATAGCAAAAACGTGTTTGCATGAATACTTAGCCTAATATTGGACGGTTATCCTAATATAAAATGAATAGTAAACCGAAAAGAACAATGTGGAAAAAGAACAAACAAAGAGTGCCGTGGGTTTACATTTTAGTGAATTTTCCGATGTCGGGCCGACCCGACCTCTGTGCAAGACTTCTACTTTCCTTAATTTTAAAGATAGGAAATGAATCTTTGCATAACTATGTAGCCAAATATTGGAAGTTTATCTTAATATTGAAATTATAATAAACAGAGAAGAACATTGCGGTAAAAGAACTAACAACGATGCCAGGATATTTCAATTTTCAGAAATTTCTCGATTTCAGCCCGACCTGACTTCTTTGCAGGACCTAAGCATTCCTTAATTTCAGTGGTAGCAAAACAATCTTTGCACGAATACGTAGCCTGATCTTGGATGTTTATCGTAATGTTCAATTAAAATAATACAGAAAAGAACAGTGTGGCAAAAGAACAAACCACGAAGGCCGCATCATTAAAACTTCAAAGAAAACGGCCCAGTCCAAATCTTCCCAGCATGTTCTTGCTTGTCTTCCTCCGTTTGACAATATCTTCCACGCGTTAAAATGTCGAGTGTGTCACTCTTCTGTCAAGATCTGGAAGTCAGAATGTAAAAATAAAATTACTGGCTAATAAAGCTTAAACAATTTATGACATATTGCGTAAAATTACTCAAATCTGACGTCTATCTTCTATCGAAATGCCAAATTCAAACCTGTCTCTGACAATTTTCAATTAGTCGAAGGGAGAGAGAATATTCCCTCACTAGTCATTTTGCGACACTGATTTTCATCCCAATTTTTGTTTTTGTCCCAAACTGAAATTTTCGGGTAAATTCTCCACCTGTGGCTATGAATTTCTTCCCGGATTTCGGCCCAACCCGACTTCTTTGCAGTACCTCTAATTTCGTCAATTTCAACATTACAAAAATAATTGCAAGAAATACATAGCCCAATATTGAACGTTAATATTAAATGAAGAGTACACAGAAAAAAAAAAAAAACATTGTGATGAAAGAACAAACAAGGGATGCCATGGTATTACAGATTATAGCAAAAAATCAATATTTATTTTAAAAAAATTACTATAGCAAAAACGTGTTTGCATGAAATACGTAGCCTAATATTGGACGGTTATCCTAATATAAAATGAATAGTAAACCGAAAAGAACAATGTGGAAAAAGAACAAACAAAGAGTGCCGTGGGTTTACAGTTTACTGAAATTTCCGATGTCGGGCCGGCCCGACCTCAGTGCAAGACCTCTACTTTCCTTAATTTTTATGATAGGAAATAAATGTTTGCATAAATATGTAGGCAAATATTGGAAGTTTATCTTAATATTGAAATTATAATAAACAGAGAAAAACATTGAGGTAAAAGAACTAACAAACGATGACAGGATATTTCAATTTTCAGGTAATTACCGATTTCGGCCCGACCTGACTTCTTTGCAGGACGTAAGCTTTCCTTAATTTCAGTGGTAGCAAGTCAATCTTTGCACGAATACGTAGCCTGATCTTGGATGTTTATCGTAATGTTAAATTAAAATAATACAGAAAAGAACAGTGTGGCAAAAGAACAAACCACGAAGGCCGCATCATTAAAACTTCAAAGAAAACGGCCCAGTCCAAATCTTTGCAGCATGTTCTTGCTCGTCTTCCTCCTTTTGAATTGTATCTTCCACGCGTTAAAATGTCGAGTGTGTCATTCGCCAAAAAACATTGTCTTCATATTTTCTCTTCTGGCAAGATCTTGAAGTCAGAATGTAAAAATAAAATTACTGGCTAATAAAGCTTAAACCATTTATGACACATTGCGTAAAATTACTCAAATCTGACGTCGAGCTTCTGTCGCAATGCCAAATCCTAACCTGTCTCTGACAATTATCAATTAGTCGAAGGGAGAGAGAATATTCCCTCACTGTCATTTTGCGACCCTGATTTTCATCCCAATTTTTGTTTTTGTCCCAAACTTCAATTTTCGGGTAAATTCTCCACCTGTCGCTATGAATTTCTTCCCGGATTTCGGCCCAACCCGACTTCTTTGCAGGACCTCTAATTTCGTCAATTTCAACATTACAAAAAAAATTGCAAGAAATACGTAGCCCAATATTGAACGTTAATGTAAAATGAAGAGTACACACACACACACAAAAATAACATTGTGATAAAAGAACGAACAAGGGATGCCATGGTATTACAGATTATAGCAATAAATCAATTTTTATATTAAAATAATTAATATAGCAAAAACGTGTTTGCATGAATACGTAGCTTAATATTGGACGGTTGTCCTAATATAAAATGAATAGTAATCCGAAAAGAACAATGTGGAAAAAGAAAAAACAAATTGTGCCGTGGGTTTACACCTGACTGAAATTTCCGATGTCGGGCTGACCTGACCTCTGTGCAAGACCTCTGCTTTCCTTAATTTTTATGATAGGAAATAAATCTTTGCATAACTATGTAGCCAAACATTGGAAGTTTATCTTAATATTGAAATTATAATAAACAGAGAAGAACATGGCGGCAAAAGAAATAACAAATGATGCCAGGATATTTCAATTTTCAGAAATTTACCGATTTCGGCCCGACCTGACTTCTTTGTATGACCTAAGGTTTCCTTAATTTCAGTGGTAGCAAAACAATCTTTGCACGAATACGTAGCCTGATCTTGGATGTTTATCGTAATGTTAAATTAAAATAATACAGAAAAGAACAGTGTGGCAAAAGAACAAACCACGAAGGCCGCATCATTAAAACTTGAAAGAAAACGGCCCAGTCCAAATCTTTCCAGCATGTTCTTGCTTGTCTTCCTCCCTTTGACAATATCTTCCACGCGTTAAAATGTCGAGTGTGTCAGTTGCCAAAAATCATTGTCTTTATATTTTCTCTTCTGGCAGGATCTGGAAGTCAGAATGTAAAAATAAAATTACTGGCTAATAAAGCTTAAACCATTTATGACACATTGCGTAAAATTACTCGAATCTGACGTCGAGCTTCTATCGCAATGCCAAATTCAAACCTGTCTCTGACAATTATCAATTAGTCGAAGGGAGAGAGAATATTCCCTCACCAGTCATTTTGCGACACTGATTTTCATCCCAATTTTTGTTTTTGTCCCAAACTGAAATTTTCGGGTAAATTTTCGACCTGTCGCTATGAATTTCTTCCCGGATTTCAGCCCAACCCGACTTCTTTACAGGTCCTCTAATTTCGTCAATTTCAACATTACAAAAATAATTGCAAGAAATACATAGCCTAATATTGAACGTTAATATTGAATGAGGAGTACACAGAAAAAAAAAAACAAAAAAACATTGTGATAAAAGAACGAACAAGGGATGCCATGGTATTACAGATTATTGCAAAAAATCAATATTTATATTAAAAAAAATAATATAGCAAAAACGTGTTTGCATGAAATACGTAGCCTAATATTGGACCGTTATCCTAATATAAAATGAATAGTAAACCGAAAAGAACAATGTGGAAAAAGAACAAACGAAGAGTGTCGTGGGTTTACACTTTACTGAAATTTCCGATGTCGGGCCGACCCGACCTCATTGCAAGACCTCTACTTTCCTTAATTTTTAGGATAGAAATAAATCTTTGCATAACTATGTAGGCAAATATTGGAAGTTTATCTTAATATTGAAATTATAATAAACAGAGAAGAACATTGCGGTAAAAGAACTAACAAACGATGCCAGGATATTTCAATTCTCAGAAATTTCCCGATTTCGGCCCGACCTGACTTCATTGCACGACGTAAGCTTTCCTTAATTTCAGAACAGTGTGGCAAAAGAAACCACGAAGGCCGCATCATTAAAACTTCAAAGAAAACGGCCCAGTCCAAATGTTCCCAGCATATTCTTGGTCGTCTTCCTCCCTTTGACAATATCTTCCACACGTTAAAATGTCGAGTGTGTCAGTCGCCAAAAAACATTGTCTTCATGTTTTCTCTTCTGGCAAGATCTGGAAGTCAGAATGTAAAAATAAAATTACTGGCTAATAAAGCTGAAACCATTTATGACACATTGCGTAAAATTACTCAAATCTGAAGTCTACCTTCTATCGCAATGCCAAATTCAAACCTGTCTCTGACAATTTTCAATTAGTCGAAGGGAGAGAGAATATTCCCTCACTAGTCATTTTGCGACACTGATTTTCATCCCAATTTTTGTTTTTGTCCCAAACTGAAATTTTCGGGTAAATTCTCCACCTGTGGCTATGAATTTCTTCCCGGATTTCGGCCCAACCCGACTCCTTTGCAGGACCTCTAATTCCGTCAATTTCAACATTACAAAAATAATTGCAAGAAATACATAGCCCAATATTGAACGTTAATATTATGAAGATATGAAGAGTACACAGGAAAAAAAAAAAGGTTGTGATAAAAGAACGAACAAGGGATGCCATGGTATTACAGATTATAGCAAAAAATCAATGTTTATACTATGAATAATATAGCAAAAACGTGTTTGCATAAATACTTAGCCTAATATTGGACGGTTATCCTAATATAAAATGAATAGTAAACCGAAAAGAACAATGTGGAAAAAGAACAAACAAAGAGTGCCGTGTGTTTACACCTTACTGAAATTTCCTATGTCGGGCCGACCCGACCTCTGTGCAAGACCTCTACTTTCCGTAATTTTTATAATAGAAATAAATCTTTGCATAACTATGTAGACAAATATTGGAAGTTTATCTTAATATTGAAATTATAATAAACAGAGAAGAACATTGCGGTGAAAGAACTAACAAATGATGCCAGGATATTTCAATTTTCAGAAATTTCCCGATTTCGTCCCGACCTGACTTCTTTGCATGACGTAAGCTTCCTTAATTTCAGTGGTAGCAAAACAATCTTTGCACGAATATGTAGCCTGATCTTGGATGTTTATCGTAATGTTAAAATAATACAGAAAAGAACAGTGTGGCAAAAGAACAAACCACGAAGGCCGCATCATTAAAACTTCAAAGAAAAGGGCCCAGTCCAAATCTTCCAAGGATGTTCTTGCTCGTCTTCCTCCGTTTGACAATATCTTCCACGCGTTAAAATGTCGAGTGTGTCAGTTGCCAAAAATCATTGTCTTCATATTTTCTCTTCTGGCAAGATCTGGAAGTCAGAATGTAAAAATAAAATTACTGGCTAATAAAGCTTAAACCATTTATGACACATTGCGTAAAATTACTCAAATCTGACGTCCACCTTCTATCGCAATGCCAAATTCAAACCTGTCTCTGACAATTATCAGTTAGTCGAAGGAAGAGAGAATATTCCCTCACTAGTCATTTTGCGACACTGATTTTCATCCCAATTTTTGTTTTTGACCCAAACTGAAATTTTCGGGTAAATTCTCCACCTGTCTCCATGAATTTTTTCCCGGATTTCGGCCCAACCCGACTACTTTGCAGGTCCTCTAATTTCGTCAATTTCAACATTACAAAAATAATTGCAAGAAATACGTAGCCCAATATTGAACGTTAACATTAAATAAAGAGTACACAGAGAAAAAAAAGAAACATTGTGATAAAAGAACAAACAAGGGATGCCATGGTATTACAGATTATAGCAAAAAATCAATATTTATATTAAAAAAATTAATATAGCAAAAACGTGTTAGCATGAATACGTAGCCTAATATTGGACGGTTATCCTAATATAAAATGAATTGTAAACCGAACAGAACAATGTGGAAAAAGAACAAACAAAGAGTGCCGTGGGTTTACACTTTACTGAAATTTCCGATGTTGGGCCGACCCGACCTCTGTCAAGACATCTACTTTCCTTAATTTTTAGGATAGAAATAATTCTTTGCATAACTATGTAGGCAAATATTTGAAGTTTAACTTAATATTGAAATTATAATAAACAGAGAAGAACATTGCGGTAAAAGAACTAACAAACGATTCCAGGATATTTCAATTTTCAGAAATTTCCCGATTTCGGCCCGACCTGACTTCTTTGCAGGACCTAAGCTTTCCTTAATTTCAGTGGTAGCAAAACAATCTTTGCACGAATACGTAGCCTGACCTTGGATGTTTATTGTAATGTTAAGTTAAAATGATACAGAAAAGAACAGTGTGGCAAAAGAAACCACGAAGGCCGCATCATTAAAACTTGAAAGAAAACGGCCCAGTCCAAATCTTTCCAGCATGTTATTGCTTGTCTTCCTCCCTTAGACAATATCTTCCACGCGTTAAAATGTCGAGTGTGTCAGTCGCCAAAAATCATTGTCTTTATATTTTCTCTTCTGGCAAGATCTGGAAGTCAGAATGTAAAAATAAAACTACTGGGTAATAAAGCTTAAACCATTTATGACACATTGCGTAAAATTACTCGAATCTGACGTCGAGCTTCTATCGCAATGCCAAATTCAAACCTGTCTCTGACAATTATCAATTAGTCGAAGGGAGAGAGAATATTCCCTCACCAGTCATTTTGCGACACTGATTTTCATCCCAATTTTTGTTGTTGTCCCAAACTCAAATTTTCGGGTAAATTTTCGACCTGTCGCTATGAATTTCTTCCCGGATTTCAGCCCAACCCGACTTCTTTACAGGACCTCTAATTTCGTCAATTTCAACATTACAAAAATAATTGCAAGAAATACATAGCCTAATATTGAACGTTAATATTAAATGAAGAGTACACAGAAAAAAAAAAAAAAAAAATTATGATAAAAGAACGAACAAGGGATGCCATGGTATTACAGATTATAGCAAAAAATTAATATTTATATTAAAATAATTCAGGTAGAAAAAACATTTTTGCATGAATACGTAGCCTAATATTGGACGGCTATCCTAATATAAAATGAATAGTAAACCGAAAAGAACAATGTGGAAAAAGAACAAACAAAGAGTGCCGTGGGTTTACAGTTTACTGAAATTTCCGATGTCGAGCCGTCCCGACCTCTGTGCAAGACTTCTACTTTCTTTAAATTTTATGACAGAAATAAATCCTTGCATAACTATGTAGGCAAATATTGGAAGTTTATCTTAATATTGAAATTATAATAAACAGAGAAGAACATTGCAGTAAAAGAACTAAAAAACTATGGCAGGATATTTCAATTTTCAGAAATTTCCCGATTTCAGCCCGACCTGACTTCTTTGCAGGACCTAAGCATTCCTTAATTTCAGTGGTAGCAAAACAATCTTTGCACGAATACGTAGCCTGATCTTGGATGTTTATCGTAATGTTAAATTAAAATAATACAGAAAAGAACAGTGTGGCAAAAGAACAAACCACGAAGGCCGCATCATTAAAACTTCAAAGAAAACGGCCCAGTCCAAATCTTCCCAGCATATTCTTGCTCGTCTTCCTCCCTTTGACAATATCTTCCAAGCGTTAAAATGTCGAGTGTGTCAGTCGCCAAAAATCCATATCTTTCATATTTTCTCTTCTGGCAAGATCTGGAAGTCAGAATGTAAAAATAAAATTACTGGCTAATAAAGCTTAAACCATTTATGACACATTGCGTAAAATTACTCAAATCTGACGTCGAGCTTCTGTCGCAATGCCAAATCCTAACCTGTCTCTGACAATTATCAATTAGTCGAAGGGAGAGAGAATATTCCCTCACTAGTCATTTTGCGACACTGATTTTCATCCCAATTTTTGTTTCTGTCCCAAACTGAAATTTTCGGGTAAATTCTCCACCTGTCGCTATGAATTTCTTCCCGGACTTCGGCCCAACCCAACTTCTTTGTAGGAACTCTAATTTCGTCAATTTCAACATTACAAAAATAATAGCAAGAAATACGTAGCCCAATATTCAACGTTAATATTAAATGAAGAGTACACAGAAAAAAAAAAGAAAAAAAAAAAAAAAACATTGTGATAAAAGAACAAACAAGGGATGCCATGGTATTACAGATTATAGCAAAAAATCAATATTTATATTAAAAAAAATAATATAGCAAAAACGTGTTTGCATGAATACGTAGCCTAATATTGGACGGTTATCCTAATATAAAATGAATAGTAAACCGAAAAGAACAATGTGGAAAAAGAACAAACAAAGAGTGCCGTGGGTTTACATTTTAGTGAATTTTCCGATGTCGGGCCGACCCGACCTCTGTGCAAGACTTCTACTTTCCTTAATTTTAATGATAGGAAATAAATCTTTGCATAAATATGTAGCCAAATATTGGAAGTTTATCTTAATATTGAAATTATAATAAACAGAGAAGAACATTGCGGTAAAAGAACTAACAACGATGCCAGGATATTTCAATTTTCAGAAATTTCCCGATTTCGGCCCGACCTGACTTCTTTGCAGGACGTAAGCTTTCCTTAATTTCAGTGGTAGCAGAACAATCTTTGCACGAATACGTAGCCTGATCTTGGATGTTTATCGTAATGTTAAAATAATACAGAAAAGAACAGTGTGGCAAAAGAATAAACCACGAAGGCCGCATCATTAAAACTTCGAAGAAAACGGCCTAGTCCAAATCTTTCCAGCCTGTTCTTGCTCGTCTTCCTCCCTTTGACAATATCTTCCACGCGTTAAAATGTCGAGTGTGTCAGTCGCCAAAAAACACTGTCTTTATATTTTCTCTTCTGGCAAGATCTGGAAGTCAGAATGTAAAAATAAAATTACTGGCTAATAAAGCTTAAACCATTTATGACACATTGCGTAAAATTACTCAAATCTGACGTCCACCTTCTATCGGAATGCCAAATTCAAACCTGTCTCTGACAATTTTCAATTAGTCGAAGGGAGAGAGAATATTCCGTGACCAGTCATTTTGCGACACTGATTTTCATCCCAATTTTTGTTTTTGTCCCAAACTCAAATTTTCGGGTAAATTCTCCACCTGACACTATGAATTTCTTCGCGCATTTCCGCCTTATACGACTTCTATGCAGGACCTATAATTTCGTCAATTTCAACATTAGAAAAATAATTGAAAGAAATACATAGCCCAATATTGAACGTTAATATTAAATGAAGAGTACACAGAAAAAATAATATTGTGATAAAACAACGAACAAGGGATGCCATGGTATTACAAATTATAGCAAAAAAATCAATATATTAAAATAATTAATATAGCAAAAACGTGTTTGCATGAATACGTAGCCTAATTTTGGACCGTTATCCTAATATAAAATGATTAGTAACCGAAAAGAACAATGTGGAAAAAGAACAAACAAAGAGTGCCGTGGGTTTACACCTTACTGAAATTTCCGATGTCGGGCCGACCCGACCTCTGTGCAAGACCTCTACTTTCCTTAATTTTTATGATAGGAAATAAATCTTTGCATAAATATTTAGGCAAATATTGGAAGTTTATCTTAATATTGAAATTATAATAAACAGAGAAGAACATTGAGGTAAAAGAACTAACAAACAATGCCAGAATATTTCAATTTTCAGAAATTTCCCGATTTCGGCCCGACCTGACTTCTTTGCAGGACCTAAGCTTTCCTTAATTTCAGTGGTAGCAAAACAATCTTTGCACGAATACGTAGCCTGATCTTGGATGTTTATCGTAATGTTAAATTAAAATAATACAGAAAAGAACAGTGTGGCAAAAGAACAAACCACGAAGGCCGCATCATTAAAACTTCAAAGAAAACGGCCCAGTCCAAATCTTCCCAGCATGTTCTTTCTCGTCTTCCTCCGTTTGACAATATCTTCCATGCGTTAAAATGTCGAGTGTGTCACTCTTCTGTCAAGATCTGGAAGTCAGAATGTAAAAATAAAATTACTGGCTAATAAAGCTTAAACCATTTATGACATATTGCGTAAAATTACTCAAATCTGACGTCTACCTTCTATCGCAATGCCAAATTCAAACCTGTCTCTGACAATTTTCAATTAGTCGAAGGGAGAGAGAATATTCCCTCACTAGTCATTTTGCGAGACTGATTTTCATCCCAATTTTTGTTTTTGTCCCAAACTGAAATTTTCGGGTAAATTCTCCACCTGTGGCTATGAATTTCTTCCCGGATTTCGGCCCAACCCGACTTCTTTGCAGGACCTCTAATTTCGTCAATTTCAACATTACAAAAATAATTGCAATAAATACATAGCCCAATATTGAACGTTAATATTAAATGAAGAGTACACAGAAAAAAAAAAAAAAAACATTGTGATGAAAGAACAAACAAGGGATGCCATGGTATTACAGATTATAGCAAAAAATGAATATTTATTTTAAAAAAATTACTATAGCAAAAATGTGTTTGCATGAAATACGTAGCCTAATATTGGACGGTTATCCTAATATAAAATGAATAGTAAACCGAAAAGAACAATGTGGAAAAAGAACAAACAAAGAGTGCCGTGGGTTTACAGTTTACTGAAATTTCCGATGTCGGGCCGACCCGACCTCAGTGCAAGACCTCTACTTTCCTTAATTTTTATGATAGGAAATAAATGTTTGCATAAATATGTAGGCAAATATTGGAAGTTTATCTTAATATTGAAATTATAATAAACAGAGAAAAACATTGAGGTAAAAGAACTAACAAACGATGACAGGATATTTCAATTTTCAGGTATTTACCGATTTCGGCCCGACCTGACTTCTTTGCAGGACGTAAGCTTTCCTTAATTTCAGTGGTAGCAAGTCAATCTTTGCACGAAGACGTAGCCTGATCTTGGATGTTTATCGTAATGTTAAATTAAAATAATACAGAAAAGAACAGTGTGGCAAAAGAACAAACCACGAAGGCCGCATCATTAAAACTTGAAAGAAAACGGCCCAGTCCAAACCTTTGCAGCATGTTCTTGCTCGTCTTCCTCCTTTTGAATTGTATCTTCCACGCGTTAAAATGTCGAGTGTGTCATTCGCCAAAAAACATTGTCTTCATATTTTCTCTTCTGGCAAGATCTTGAAGTCAGAATGTAAAAATAAAATTACTGGCTAATAGAGCTTAAACCATTTATGACACATTGCGTAAAATTACTCAAATCTGACGTCGAGCTTCTGTCGCAATGCCAAATCCTAACCTGTCTCTGACAATTATCAATTAGTCGAAGTGAGAGAGAATATTCCCTCACTGTCATTTTGCGACACTGATTTTCATCCCAATTTTTGTTTTTGTCCCAAACTTCAATTTTCGGGTAAATTCTCCACCTGTCGCTATAAATTTCTTCCCGGATTTCGGCCCAACCCGACTTCTTTGCAGGACCTCTAATTTCGTCAATTTCAACATTACAAAAAAAATTGCAAGAAATACGTAGCCCAATATTGAACGTTAATGTAAAATGAAGAGTACACACACACACACACACACACACACAAAAATAACATTGTGATAAAAGAACGAACAAGGGATGCCATGGTATTACAGATTATAGCAATAAATCAATTTTTATATTAAAATAATTAATATAGCAAAAACGTGTTTGCATGAATACGTAGCCTAATATTGGACGGTTGTCCTAATATAAAATGAATAGTAATCCGAAAAGAACAATGTGGAAAAAGAAAAAACAAATTGTGCCGTGGGTTTACACCTGACTGAAATTTCCGATGTCGGGCTGACCTGACCTCTATGCAAGACCTCTGCTTTCCTTAATTTTTATAATAGGAAATAAATCTTTGCATAACTATGTAGCCAAACATTGGAAGTTTATCTTAATATTGAAATTATAATAAACAGAGAAGAACATGGCGGCAAAAGAAATAACAAATGATGCCAGGATATTTCAATTTTCAGAAATTTACCGATTTCGGCCCGACCTGACTTCTTTGTATGACCTAAGGTTTCCTTAATTTCAGTGGTAGCAAAACAATCTTTGCACGAATAGGTAACCTGATCTTGGATGTTTATCGTAATGTTAAATTAAAATAATACAGAAAAGAACGGTGTGGCAAAAGAACAAACCACGAAGGCCGCATCATTAAAACTTCAAAGAAAACGGCCCAGTCCAAATCTTCCGAGCATGTTCTTGCTCGTATTCCTCCCTTTGAATTGTATCTTCCACGCGTTAAAATGTCAAGTGTGTCAGTCGCCAAAAATCCATTTCTTTCATATTTTCTCTTCTGGCAAGATCTGGAAGTCAGAATGTAAAAATAAAATTACTGGCTAATAAAGCTTAAACCATTTATGACACATTGCGTAAAATTACTCAAATCTGACGTCGAGCTTCTGTCGCAATGCCAAATCCTAACCTGTCTATGACAATTATCAATTAGTCGAAGGGAGAGAGAATATTCCCTCACTGTCATTTTGCGACGCTGATTTTCATCCCAATTTTTGTTTTTGTCCCAAACTGAAATTTTCGGGTAAATTCTCCACCTGTCGCTATGAATTTCTTCCCGGATTTCGGCCCAACCCGACTTCTTTGCAGGACCTCTAATTTCGTCAATTTCAACATTACAAAAAAAATTGCAAGAAATACGTAGCCCAATATTGAACGTTAATATTAAATGAAGAGTACACAGAAAAAAAAAACATTTGTGATAAAAGAACAAACAAGGGATGCCATGGTATTACAGATTATAGCAAAAAATCAGTATTTATATTAAAAAAAATAATATAGCAAAAACGTGTTTGCGTGAATACGTAGCCTAATATTGGACGGTTGTCCTAATATAAAATGAATAGTAAACCGAAAAGAACAATGTGGAAAAAGAACAAACAAAGAGTGCCGTGGGTTTACACTTTACTGAAATTTCCGATGTCTGGCCGACCCGACGTCTGTGCAAGACCTCTACTTTCCTTAATTTTTATGATAGGAAATAAATCTTTGCATAACTATGTAGCCAAATATTGGAAGTTTATCTAAATATTGAAATTATAATAAACAGAGAAGAACATTGCGGTAAAAGAACTAACAAACGATGCCAGGATATTTCAATTTTCAGAAATTTCCCGATTTAGGCCGGACCTGACTTCTTTGCAGGACCTAAGCTTTCCTGAATTTTAGTGGTAGCAGAACAATCTTTGCACGAATACGTAGCCTGATCTTGGATGTTTATCGTAATGTTAAATTAAAATAATACAGAAAAGAACAGTGTGCCAAAAGAAACCACCAAGGGCGCATCATTAAAACTTGAAAGAAAACGGCCCAGTCCAAATCTTCCCAGCATGTTCTTGCTCGTCTTCCTCCGTTTGACAATATCTTCCACGTGTTAAAATGTCGAGTGTGTCAGTCGCCAAAAATCATTGTCTTCATATTTTCACTTCTGGCAAGATCTGGAAGTCAGAATGTAAAAATAAAATTACAGGCTAATAAAGCTTAAACCATTTATGACACATTGCGTAAAATTACTCAAATCTGACGTCCACCTTCTATCGCAATGCCAAATTCAAACCTGTCTCTGACAATTATCAATTAATCGAAGGGAGAGAGAATATTCCCTGACTAGTCATTTTGCGACACTGATTTTCATCCCAATTTTTGTTTTTGTCCCAAACTCCAATTTTCGGGTGAATTCTCCACTTGTCGCTATGAATTTCTTACCGGATTTCGGCCCAACCCGACTTCTTTGCAGGACCTCTAATTTCGTCAATTTCAACATTACAAAAATGATTGCAAGAAATACATAGCCCAATATTGAACGTTAATATTAAATGAAGCGTACACAGAAAAAAAAACTCTTTGTGATAAAAGAACGAACAAGGGATGCCATGGTATTACAGATTAAAGCAAAAAATCAATATTTTTATTAAAACAATTAATATAGCAAAAACGTCTTTGCATGAATACGTAGCCTCATATTGGACGGTTATCGTAATATAAAATGAATAGTAAACCGAAAAGAACAATGTGGAAAAAGAACAAACGAAGAGTGTCGTGGGTTTACAGTTTACTGAAATTTCCGATGTCGGGCCAACCCGACCTCTGTGCAAGACCCCTACTTTCCTTAATTTTTATGATAGGAAATAAATCTTTGCATAACTATGTAGCCAAATATTGGAAGTTTATCTTAATATTGAAATTATAATAAACAGAGAAGAACATTGCGGTAAAAGAACTAACAAACGATGCCAGGATATTTCAATTTTCAGAAATTTCCCGATTTCGTCCCGTCCTGACTTCTTTGCAGGACTTATGCTTTCCTTAATTTCAGTGGTAGCAAAACAATCTTTGCATGAATACGTAGCTTGATCTTGGATGTTTATCGTAATGTTAAATTAAAATAATACAGAAAAGAACAGTGTGGTAAAAGAAACCACGAAGGCCGCATCATTAAAACTTCAAAGAAAACGGCCCAGTCCAAATCTTCGAGCATGTTCTTCCTCGTCTTCCTCCATTTGACAATATCTTCCACGCGTTAAAATGTCGAGTGCGTCAGTCGCCAAAAATCAATGTCTTTCATATTTTTCTCTTCCGGGAAGATGTGGAAGTCAGAATGTAAAAATAAAATTACTGGCTAATAAAGCTTAAACCATTTATGACACATTGCGTAAAATTACTCAAATCTGACGTCCACGTTCTATCGCAATGCCAAATTCAAACCTGTCTTTTTCTTTCAAACCGATCTATACAGATGGATCTAAAGAGGGAAATTCTGTAGCAGCTGCCGCTATTTATGGAGAAAGGAGCTTAAAGTGCCGCCTTCCAAACAATTCCTCTATCTTCTCTGCAGAAATTAAAGCTATTGATCTTGCCCTTAATCTAGCTAAACATTCTAATTCCAACCGTTTCATTATTTTTTCTGACTCTTTGTCAACATTACAGGCCCTTTCAAATCAACGACTTGAAAACCCCTTAATCTGTAGTTTACTTGAAAGGATCTCACAAATTTCTTCTATGAATAGATTGGTGTTCTGCTGGCTTCCAAGTCATGTAGGCATCAAAGGCAATGAAAATGCCGATAGGTCTGCCAAATCTGCACTTAACCTTCCCGTTTCAGATTTTAAAGTTCCACACACTGTGCCCCCAGCTGGGCGGGGGGATAGAAATAGCTCAGCTGTCGCACTACAGCAGGGGTAAGACCCCCCCACTGTGCCTGCCCGTTTGCCGTGGGCTGCAACTCGTGTCGTTCGATGACGGGATCCTGGTGGTTGAGTGGATTCAGGGCTCGGCCGTTTGATAGCTCTGTTTTCGCAACACACCACTTTGGCCTTGAATTGAACTAAACGGGAGGTCAGGAAGGCCCGTCCTGATCAATCGGCTGGTCATGCCTTGCCCTAGGGCATCTAATATGTTCTTTCTTTTGTAGCCCTCTCTCAATCAAAATTACTATCTTCTTCATATTTATCACACTCTTTTCATATTTCTTGTCCTGCCCTAGAAGGCGGTGGCTCATGGGTCAATCGGGTGAAAGTTTTTGGTGTTTGGCTGACATTTGTGACCTCTCAATGATCGTCTAAGCTTGGTAAGACTTTCTGCGAGAATACATCTGTCCAGTCTAGCCCTTTCATACCGAGTATACCACTGATGTATCCCTGTCATGGTCTGCGAATGGGCTTTCCCCAGACCATGACCCCTTGTTGGGCTCCGTGGTGGGTGGGGAGCATCGGTGGTGAAATTTTATACACAAACATGGCGTCGCAAAAAAAGGCCAAGCTTACTGAAAGTAAACGCCCTCTTTCAGATAGTGAATCTGAAACAGAAGCTTCAATTTCTACTTCTTTTCACTCTCCGCGTTTTATCGTTATACAGTCCCAAGATCCTTCAAAACCCATAACAAAACTATCTCCTTTCATAATAGAAAAACAGATTACCAGCATCCTTGGAACTCCAAAATCTGTCAAAAAACTCAAAGATCAGACCCTTTTAGTTGGATGTATTACAAATCAACAGGCACTGAATCTCTTAAAACACAAAAAATTCTTTGACACAGACGTTAAAATTTTCGCACATCCCTCACTCAATTCTTGTAAAGGAGTAATTAGATGCAAGGAGCTTTCCTACTGCAACTCCTTACAAGAAATAAAAGACAACCTAAAACAACAAGGTGTATCCGATGTTCAGCGAATTTCTGTACGCAGAGATGGAGAACAGAGACTTACAAACACATACATTCTAACATTTTCTTCACCTGTTCTCCCAACATCTATCAAGATAGGTTTCCAAATTGTAAAAGTAGATGTGTATGTGCCAAATCCCTTGCGATGTTTTAAATGCCAGCGATACGGCCATCACATCAGTAAATGTCAAAATCAAGAAACATGCTCTAAATGTGCTCATCAAGGACCTGACCATGACAGTACTACATGTTCCAATCCCCCTCTCTGCATTAATTGCAAGTCTCCACACTCTACCTTTTCTAGAGAGTGTCCCGTATGGAGAGAAGAAAAAGAAGTGCTGTCCATTAAATACAACAATAATGTTAGCTTTCCAGAAGCAAGGAAAACATTTGAACAAAGAAAGAAAACCTCTTCTAGTCCTAGCTATGCAGGTGTTGTTGGCTCGTCAACTGAAAAGGATGACTGCAGCACTTGTAAGATTCTAGCGAAAGTTCTCCTTCAAAAATTTCCTGATGTAGCTACTGAGCTGAAAGAACTTCTCCCTCCATCCACCTTGTCCAAACTAATTCCTGACTCTCCATCTGCGTCTACAACAAACAAAACCCCTTCTGCAACCTCAAAACCCACAAACTCTCAAAGTATTTCTTCACAAAAAACTTCAAAGCCGTCTACCTCTTCGCAAAATATCTCTTCAAAAAAACCTTCAAAACCATCTCCCCCTTCACAACAGCCTCCAAAGAAACCCCAACCTCCATCTTCACAGTCTACAATAAAATCTAATGTTTCATCTAAAGATAACAAACCTAATCATACACCTCGATCTCCTAAAAGGTCTTCTTCCAAACCTAAACCACAATCTAGAGATTCCCATGAATCTTGTGAAATCACAGTCAAAAAACATTGTCTTCATGTTTTCTCTTCTGGCAAGATCTGGAAGTCAGAATGTAAAAATAAAATTACTGGCTAATAAAGCTTAAACCATTTATGACACATTGCGTAAAATTACTCAAATCTGACGTCCACCTTCTATCGCAATGCCAAATTCAAACCTGTCTCTGACAATTATCAATTAGTCGAAGTGAGAGAGAATATTCCCTCACTAGTCATTTTGCGACACTGATTTTCATCCCAATTTTTGTTTTTGTCCCAAACTCCAATTTTCGGTTAAATTCTCCACCTGTCACTATGAATTCCTTCCCGGATTTCGGCCCAACCCGACTTCTTTGCAGGACCTCTAATTTCGTCAATTTCAACATTACAAAAATAATTGCAAGAAATACATAGCCCAATGTTGAACGTTGATATTAAATGAAGAGTACACACACACACAAAAAAAAAAACTTTGTGATAAAAGAACGAACAAGGGATGCCATGGTATTACAGATTATAGCAAAAAAATCATTATTTATATTAAGATAATTAATATAGCAAAAACGTGTTTGCATGAATACTTAGCCTAATATTGGACGGTTATCCTAATATAAAATGAATAGTAAACCGAACAGAACAATGTGGAAAGAGAAGAAACAAAGAGTGCCGTGTTTACACTTTACTGAAATTTCCGATGTCGGGCCGACCCGACCTCTGTGGAAGACCTCTACTTTCCTTAATTTTTATGATAGGAAATAAATCTTTGCATAAGTATGTAGCCAAATATTGGAAGTTTATCTTAATATTGAAATTATAATAAACAGAGAAGAACATTGCGGTAAAAGAACTAACAAACGATGCCAGGATATTTCAATTTTCAGAAATTTCCCGATTTCGGTCCGACCTGACTTCTTTGCAGGACCTAAGCTTTCCTTAACTTCAGTGGTAGCAAAACAATTTTTGCACGAATACGTAGCCTGATCTTGGATGTTTATCGTAATGTTAAAATAATACAGAAAAGAACAGTGTGGCAAAAGAACAAACCACGAAGGCCGCATCATTAAAACTTCAAAGAAAACGGCCCAGTCCAAATCTTCCCAGCATGTTCTTGCTCGTCTTCCTCCCTTTGAATTGTATCTTCCACGCGTTAAAATGTCGAGTGTGTCAGTCGCCAAAAATCAATGTCTTTCATATTTTCTGTTCTGGCAAGATCTGGAAGTCCGAATGTAAAAATAAAATTACTGGCTAATAAAGCTTAAACCATTTATGACACATTGCGTAAAATTACTCAAATCTGACGTCCACCTTCTATCGCAATGCCAAATTCAAACCTGTCTCTGACAATTATCAGTTAGTCGAAGGGAGAGAGAATATTCCCTCACTAGTCATTTTGCGACACTGATTTTCATCCCAATTTTTGTTTTTTTCCCAAACTCCAATTTTCGGGTAAATTCTCCACCTGTCGCTATGAATTTCCTCCCGGATTTCGGCCCAACCCGACTTCTTTGCAGGACCTCTAATTTCGTCAATTTCAACATTACAAAAATAATTGCAAGAAATACATAGCCCAATATTGAACGTTAACATTATGAAGAGTACACAGAAAAAAAAACAGAAAAAAAAACATTGTGATAAAAGAACTAACAAGGGATGCCATGGTATTACAGATTATAGCAAAAAATCAATATTTATATTAAAAAAATTAACGTAGCAAAAACGTCTTTGCATGAATACGTAGCCTAATATTGGACGGTTATCCTAATATAAAATGAATAGTAAACCGAAAAGAACAATGTGGAAAAAGAACAAACAAAGAGTGCCGTGGGTTTACAGTTTACTGAAATTTCCGATGTCGGGCCGACCCGACCTCTGTGGAAGACCTCTACTTTCCTTAATTTTTATGATAGAGATAAATCTTTGCATAACTATGTAGCCAAATATTGGAAGTTTATCTTAATATTGAAATTATAATAAACAGAGAAGAACATTGCGGTAAAAGAACTAACAAACGATGCCAGGATATTTCAATTTTCAGAAATTTCCCGATTTCGGCCCGACCTGACTTCTTTGCAGGACCTAAGCTTTCCTTAATGTCAGTGGTAGCAAAACAGTCTTTGCACGAATACGTAGCCTGATCTTGGATGTTTATCGTAATGTTAAGGTAAAATAATACAGAAAGGAACAGTGTGGCAAAAGAACAAACCACGAAGGCCACATCATTCAAACTTCAAAGAAAACGACCCACTCCAAATCTTCCCAGCATGTTCTTGCTCGTCTTCTTCCCCCTGACAATATCATCCATGCGTTAAAATGTCGAGTGTGTCAGTCGCCAAAAATCGATGTCTTTCATATTTTCTCTTCTGGCAAGATCTGGAAGTCGGAATGTAAAAATAAAATTACTGGCTAATAAAGCTTAAACCATTTATGACACATTGCGTAAAATTACTCAAATCTGACGTCCACCTTTTATCGCAATGCCAAATTCATTGCCCCCAGCTGGGCGGGGGGATAGAAATAGCTCAGCTGTCGCACTACAGCAGGGGTAAGACCCCCCCCACTGTGCCTGCCCGTTTGCCGTGGGCTGCAACTCGTGTCGTTCGATGACGGGATCCTGGTGGTTGAGTGGATTCAGGGCTCGGCCGTTTGATAGCTCTGTTTTCGCAACACACCACTTTGGCCTTGAATTGAACTAAACGAGAGGTCAGGAAGGCCCGTCCTGATCAATCGGCTGGTCACGCCTTGCCCTAGGGCATCTAATATGTTCTTTCTCTTATACCCTTCTCTCCATTAAATTTACTGTCCTCTCCATATCGAACCCACACTCTTTCCAGATTTCATATTTCTTGTTCTGCCCTAGAAGGCGGTGGCTCATGGGTCAATCGGGTGAAAGTTCTTTGGTGTTTGGCTGACATTTGTAACCTCTCTATGATTGTGTAAGCCTGGTAGAACTTTCTGTGAGAATACATCTGTCCAGTCTAGCCCTTTCATACCGAGTATACCACTGATGTATCCCTGTCATGGTCTGCGAATGGGCTTTCCCCAGACCATGTCCCCTTGTTGGGCTCCATGGCGGGTGGGGAGCATCGGTGGTGAAACTTTAAACAGAAACATGGCGTCCCAAAAAAAGGCCAAGCTGAATGAAAGCAAACGTCCTCTTTCAGATAGTGAATCTGAAACAGAACCTCCACTTCCTACTTCCTCTTTTCATTCTCCACGTTTTATAATTATACAGTCCAAAGATCCTTCAAAACCTATAACAAAACTCTCACCGTTCGTAATAGAAAAACAAATCACTAGCATCCTTGGAACTCCCAAATCTGTCAAAAAACTTAAAGACCAGACCCTTCTAGTTGAATGTTTCACTAATCAACAAACACTGAATCTTTTAAAACACACAAAATTCTTCGACACGGATGTTAAAATTTTCCCACATCCTACACTCAATTCTTGTAAAGGAGTAATTAGATGCAAGGAGCTTTCCTACTGCAACTCCTTGCAAGAAATTAAAGACAACTTGAAACAACAAGGTATATCCGATGTTCAGCGAATTTCTGTACGCAGAGATGGAGAACAGAGACTCACAAACGCATATATTCTGACATTTTCTTCACCTGTTCTTCCAACGTCTATCAAGATAGGTTTCCAAATTGTAAAAGTAGATGTGTATGTGCCAAATCCCTTGCGATGTTTTAAATGCCAGCGGTACGGCCATCACATCAGTAAATGTCAAAACCAAGAAACATGCTCTAAATGTGCTCATCAAGGACCTGACCATGACAGTACTACATGTTCCAATCCCCCTCTCTGCATTAACTGCAAGTCTCCACACTCTACCTTTTCTAGAGAGTGTCCTGTATGGAGAGAAGAAAAAGAAGTCCTGTCCATTAAATATAACAATAATGTTAGCTTTCCAGAAGCAAGGAAAATATTTGAACAAAGAAAGAAAACCTCTTCTAGTCCTAGCTATGCAGGTGTTGTTGGCTCGTCAACTGAAAAGGATGACTGCAGCACTTGTAAGATTCTAGCGAAAGTTCTCCTTCAAAAATTTCCTGATGTAGCTACTGAGCTGAAAGAACTTCTCCCTCCATCCACCTTGTCCAAACTAATTCCTGACTCTCCATCTGCGTCTACAACAAACAAAACCCCTTCTGCAACCTCAAAACCCACAAACTCTCAAAGTATTTCTACACAAAAAACTTCAAAGCCGTCTACCTCTTCACAAAATATCTCTTCAAAAAAACTTTCAAAACCATCTCCCCCTTCACAACAGCCTCCAAAGAAACCCCAACCTCCATCTTCACAGTCTACAATAAAATCTAATGTTTCATCCAAAGATAACAAATCTAATCATACACCTCGATCTCCAAAAAGGTCTTCTTCCAAACCTAAACCACAATCTAGAGATTCCCATGAATCTTGTGAAATCACAGTCAGAGTAAATGATCCTGTCCCTACCTCCAACAGATTTTCGGAGCTAGAGGACATGGATGCAGATGCTGAAAATCTGGAAGGTGAGGCTTCAGATTCAGAAGCCTCTATCTGGTCCATTTCTGAGGATACTTGGAACAAGGACACTGACACTTGGCACACGTCCAAACCCGAGACAACTGTAATGAAGTCTTAATCAACCTATTTTAAAATGCATTGGTTTACAACCTCTTTTTTTACTTTAGCTTTTATACTTTCATCATGCACAATGGATACCATAATCCAGTGGAATTGTCGAGGTCTAAAGTCAAACTTCGACGTACTTTCCCTTTTAATTAGTGATCACAAACCAGTTGCTGTTTGTCTTCAAGAAACCTTCCTTAAACAGGAGGATGATATCTCAATCAAATACCATTCCATTTACAATAAAGTCTTTACCGAAGGCGAGAAAGCTAGAGGTGGTGTTTCTGTTATTGTTAATAACAACATACCTCATAAAGTTATCCCTCTTAACACAAACTTACAAGCTGTTGCCATCAGGTTATCTTTACACAGTGCCGTTACACTATGTTCTTTATATCTCCCCCCGAGCACACCTATTAATGAGACCAATCTGAATGATCTCATTTCCCAATTGCCATCCCCCTATATTCTTGCTGGGGACTTTAATGGTCACAGTGTTATGTGGGGTTGCGATGACACTAACCAGAGAGGTTTACAGTTGGAGAACTTCATTTCAAACAACTCTTTATCTTTCATGAATGATAACAAATCCAAAACCTACTTGCATCCAGCAACTGGATCTTACTCTTCTATTGATTTAACCTTATGCAGCCCAGTCTTACTTCCCGATTTCACCTGGAAAGTGACTGAGGATTTGTGTGGAAGTGATCACTTCCCTATTATCTTTTCATCTACACAACCATCCAGCAGCATAAAACCACAGAAATGGAAGCTCTCCAAAGCCAATTGGAACAGATTTGAAACCGTCTGTGAACAGACCATTACACATGACAAATTTGGAGATTGCGATGATCCCGCAAAACTTTTCACTTCCCTATTAATTGATGCAGCTAAACAGTCCGTCCCCCAGACCTCGACAAATCCAAAACGTCCTGACAAACCTTGGTACAATGATGATTGTAAACAGGCTGTCAGAGACAGAAAACAAGCCCTTAGAAAGTTTAACCTCAGACCTACCAAAGAAAATCATAACCTATTCCGTATTTCCAGGGCAAAGGCCCGTCGTACCATTAGAGAAAGTAAGCGCAAGGCTTGGAGACAATATGTTTCTAAATTAAATAGTAGAACTACTACAAAAAAAACCTGGGACATGATTAGAAAGATCAATGGCAAAGGCCAACCCCCTCTCAGTCACCTGAATGTTAACAATACTTCGTTGGAATCACCCCAGGATATAGCTGATGCTCTTGCCGATACCTTTTGCAAAAAGTCTTCCTCTGCAAACTATTCTGAAAAGTTTCAGAGGAATAAAGCCACAAGAGAAAAGAAAAAACTTAATTTCAATTCTTCTAATTCAGAGCACTATAATAAACTATTCACCTTTAAAGAATTAAAATCTGCTCTGAATAAAGCTCACGATTCTTCTCCTGGCCAAGATAAAGTTCATTACCAGTTTTTAAAACACTTACCTTTTACTTCTCTCTCTGTTTTACTTGATATTTTTAATGATATCTGGCAGTCCGGTGATTTTCCTTCGTCCTGGCGAGAGGCACTAGTCATTCCTATCCCAAAACCTGGCAAGGATGCTAGTGACCCAGCCAACTATCGTCCCATAGCTCTTACTAGTTGTCTCTGCAAAACCCTAGAACGTATGGTCAATGACAGGCTTGTCTGGTTTTTAGAGAAAAACAACCTTATCGTTGATGTACAGAGTGGATTTCGCCGCCAGCGTGGTACCATCGATCATCTTGTCCGCTTTGAAACCTTTGTCAGAGAAGCCTTTATTAATAGACAACATGTAGTATCTGTCTTTTTCGACCTTGAAAGCGCTTATGATACGACTTGGAAATACGGAATTCTTAAAGACTTACATGACTTTGGTCTTCGAGGCCGTCTTCCTCTTTTTATCTCAGCCTTCTTGGATGAACGTCTTTTCCGCGTCCGAGTTGGCAATACTGTCTCGGGAGCCCGTGAACAGGAGATGGGTGTGCCCCAAGGATGTATTCTCTCTGTTACAGTTTTTAGTGTAAAAATAAACAGTATAGTTAAAGCTATCTGTCCTGGTGTAGACTGTTCTCTCTATGTTGATGACTTTGTTATATGCTTCAGATCTCGAAATATGAATATTATTGAGAGACAACTTCAACAGTGTCTCAACAAACTCCAAACGTGGTCTGAAGAAAATGGCTTCAAATTTTCCAAGTCCAAAACAAAATGCATGCACCTTTGTAATTTACGTGGTGTTCATCCAGACCCTGAACTGTATTTGGACAAAACTAAAATTGAAGTCGTTTCTGAGTTTAAATTTCTTGGAGTCATCTTCGACAGAAAGCTTTCCTTCCTTCCTCACATCACTGCACTTAAAAAGAAATGCAAGAAGGCTCTTAATCTTCTAAAGGTTGTGGCCCATTCTGAATGGGGAGCAGACCGTAAAGTCCTCTTGCGGCTTTATCGGTCTTTAGTTCGCTCCAAATTAGACTATGGATCTATCGTATATGGATCAGCCCGTAAATCTTGCCTTAAAATTCTTGATCCTATACACCACGAAGGCCTGCGTCTTGTACTTGGCGCTTTCAGAACTTCTCCCGTCAATAGTCTCTATGTTGAGGCTAATGAACCTTCTCTTTCTTACAGGAGGGAAAAACTCTCACTTCAATATCTTTTAAAACTGAAATCAAATCGTTTTAATCCAACTCATAAAGTTGTTTTTAAACCTCAATATAAACGTCTTTTTGAAAGGAAACCAAATTTTATTCCTCCATTTGGTATCCGCATGGAGCTCATTGTAGATAACCTTGGCATAGACACTGAGTCTATTGCCGATTATAAAATCTCTGAAATCCCTCCATGGACACTAAACAGTGCAGAATTCAGATTTGACCTTGCATCCGACAAAAAGTCAGTCACGGATAGAACTGTGTTTCATGCTAGATACAACGAGATAAAGGAACATTATTTTTCCTTCAAACCAATATATACAGATGGATCAAAAGAGGGAAATTCTGTAGCAGCTGCCGCTATTTATGGAGAAAGGAGCTTAAAGTGCCGCCTTCCAAACAATTCCTCTATCTTCTCTGCAGAAATTAAAGCTATTGATCTTGCCCTTAATCTAGCTGAACATTCTAATTCCAACCGTTTCATTATCTTTTCGGACTCTTTGTCAACATTACAGGCCCTTTCAAATCAACGACTTGAGAATCCCTTGATCTGTACTTTACTTGAAAGGATTTCACAAATTTCTTCTATGAATAGATTGGTGTTCTGCTGGCTTCCAAGTCATGTAGGCATCAAAGGCAATGAAAATGCCGATAGGTCTGCCAAATCTGCACTTAACCTTCCCGTTTCAGATTTTAAAGTTCCACACACTGATTTTAAATCCTCTGTTTTAACACATATCCAATCTTCTTGGCAATCCCAGTGGGATGCTGATGTTTTCAATAAACTGCATTCAGTTAAACCTTCCCTCGGTGAATGGTACCCCGTTTACAGGTCTGTTCGTCGAGAAGAAGTGATAATTGCACGACTTCGAATTGGCCATTCACGCATTACACATTCCTGGCTCTTGACCAGAGATGATGCCCCTGAATGTATTCCATGCAATGCACCCTTCTCTATAAAACACATTCTACTAGACTGCATGCATTGACTTTCAACCAATTCGTTCAAAATATTTCAACGTCGATAGTTTAAAAAAATCTTTTTGATTCTGTCAGCGTTGAATCTATTATCGCTTTCATAAAGGAGATTGGTATTTACAATAAACTGTGATATTTGCTTTTTGAGTTTCTTACCCATCTTTTTACATTCTTTACACATCTTTATATAAAATACCTTGTCAGCTGATTCACAATCTTACCTTTTTTAATCTAAAACTTTTGAGTAGGCAGGGAATGCCCAGCCACTCAATATCATATTTTATGCACATTGTCAGTTACACGTAAGTTTTCTTCATGTAAAGACTCCTTTATTATCAATTTAAGACTGTTCAAATCTTTTTATCGCAGTCTTAACATCATTATTCAAAACCTTTTTGAGTTAATAGGGAAGCCCTGTTGCTCAATTATATCTTTTATACATACTTAGATCACACATGATCCTTCTTAATTTAACTCTTTACTGTCAGCATGTCTCAAATCTTTTTAAAAAAAAAATCCGTCTTAATCGTTCCTTCAACACAGATATGCGCGCTAAATGACCAAAGCTGTCGATGCGCCATAAAACAACATTCATTCATTCATTCCAAATTCAAACCTGTCTCTGACAATTATCAATTAGTCGAAGGGAGAGAGAATAGTCCCTCACTAGTCATTTTGCGACACTGATTTTCATCCCAATTTTTGTTTTTGTCCCAAACTCAAATTTTCGGGTAAATTCTCCACCTATCGCTAAGAATTTCTTCCCGGATTTCGGCCCAACCCGACTTCTTTGCAGGACCTCTAATTTCGTCAATTTCAACATTAGAAAAATAATTGAAAGAAATACATGGCCCAATATTGAACGTTAATATTACATGAAGAGTACACAGAAAAAAAAAAAAAAAAAAACATTGTGATAAAAGAACGAACAAGGGATGCCATGGTATTACAGATTATAGCAAAAAATCAATACTTATATTAAAATAATTAATATAGCAAAAACGTCTTTGCATTAATACGTAGCCTAATATTGGACGGTTATCGTAATATAAAATGAATAGTAAACCGAAAAGAACAATGTGGAAAAAGAACAAACAAAGAGTGCCGTGGGTTTACAGTTTACTGAAATTTCCGATGTCGGGCCGACCCGACCTCTGTGCAAGACCTCTACTTTCCTTAATTTTTATGATAGAGATAAATCTTTGCATAACTATGTAGCCAAATATTGGAAGTTTATCTTAATATTGAAATTATAATAAACAGAGAAGAACATTGAGGTAAAAGAACTAACAAACGATGCCAGGATATTTCAATTTTCAGAAATTTCCCGATTTCGGCCCGACCTGACTTCTTTGCAGGACCTAAGCTTTCCTTAATTTCAGTGGTAGCAAAACAATCTTTGCACGAATACGTAGCCTGATCTTGGATGTTTATCTTAATGTTAAATTAAAATAATACAGAAAAGAACAGTGTGGCAAAAGAACAAACCACGAAGGCCGCATCATTAAAACTTCAAAGAAAACGACCCACTCCAAATCTTCCCAGCATGTTCTTGCTCGTCTTCCTCCCTTTGACAATATCTTCCACGCTTTTAAATGTCGAGTGCGGCAGTCGCCAAAAATCAATGTCTTTCATATTTTCTCTTCTGGCGAAATCTCGAAGTCAGAATGTAAAAAAGAATTACTGGCTAATAAAGCTTAAACCATTTATGACACATTGCGTAAAATTACTCAAATCTGACGTCCACCTTCTATCGCAATGCCAAATTCAAACCTGTCTCTGACAATTATCAGTTAGTCGAAGGGAGAGAGAATATTCCCTCACTAGTCATTTTGCGACACCGATTTTCATCCCAATTTCCGTTTTTGTCCCACACTCAAATTTTCGGTTAAATTCTCCACCTGTCGCTATGAATTTCTTCCCGGATTTCGGCCCAACCCGACTTCTTTGCAGGACCTCTAATTTCGTCAATTTCAACATTACAAAAATAATTGCAAGAAATACATGGCCCAATATTGAACGTTAATATTAAATGAAGAGTACACACAAAAAAAAAAAACTTTGTGATAAAAGAACGAACTAGGGATGCCATGGTATGACAGATTATAGCAAAAAATCAATATTGATATAAAAAAAAAATAATATAGCAAAAACGTGTTTGCATGAATACTTAGCCTAATATTCGACGGTTATCCTAATATAAAAGGAATAGTAAACCGAAAAGAACAATGTGGAAAAAGAACAAACAAAGAGTGGTGTTGGTTTACACTTTACTGAAATTTCCGATGTCGGGCCGACCCGACCTCTGTGGAAGACCTCTACTTTCCTTAATTTTTATGATAGGAAATAAATCTTTGCATAAATATGTAGCCAAATATTGGAAGCTTATCTTAATATTGAAATTATAATAAACAGAGAAGAACATTGCGGTAAAAGAACTAACAAACGATGCCAGGATATTTCAATTTTCAGAAATTTACCGATTTCGGCCCGACCTGACTTCTTTGCAGGACGTAAGCTTTGCCTAATTTGCACGAATACGTAGCCTTATCTTGGATGTTTGTCGTAATGTTACAATAATACAGAAAAGAACAGTGTGGCAAAAGAACAAACCACGAAGGCCGCATCATTAAAACTTCAAAGAAAACGGCCTAGTCCAAATCTTTCCAGCATGTTCTTGCTCGTCTTCCTCCCTTTGAATTGTATCTTCCACGCGTTAAAATTTCGAGTGTGTCAGTCGCCAAAAAACACTGTCTTCATATTTTCTCTTCTGGCAAGATCTGGAAGTCAAAATGTAAAAATTAAATTACTGGCTAATAAAGCTTAAACCATTTATGACACATTGCGTAAAATTACTCAAATCTGACGTCCACCTTCTATCGCAATGCCAAATTCAAACCTGTCTCTGACAATTATCAATTAGTGGAAGGGAGAGAGAATATTCCCTGACTAGTCATTTTGCGACACTGATTTTCATCCCAATTTTTCTTTTTGTCCCAAACTCAAATTTTCGGGTAAATTCTCCACCTGTCACTATGAATTTCTTCGCGCATTTCCGCCTGATACCACTTCTATGCAGGACCTCTAATTTCGTCAATTTCAACATTACAAAAATAATTGCAAGAAATACATAGCCCAATTTTGAACGTTAATATTAAATGAAGAGTACACAGAAAAAATAACATTGTGATAAAAGAACGAACAAGGGATGCCATGGTATTACAGATTATAGCAAAAAAATCAATATTTACATTGAAATGATTATGATAGAAAAAACGTCTTTGCATGAATACATAGCCTAATATTGGACGGTTATCCTCATATAAAATGAATAGTAAACCGAAAACAACAGTGTGGAAAAAGAACAAACAAAGAGTGGTGTTGGTTTACACTTTACTGAAATTTCCGATGTCGGGCCGACCCGACCTCTGTACAAGACCTCTACTTTCCTTAATTTTTATGATAGGAAATAAATGTTTGCATAAATATTTAGCCACATATTGGAAGTTTATCTTAATATTGAAATTATAATAAAAAGAGAAGAACATTGCGGTAAAAGAACTAACAAACGATGCCAGGATATTTCAATTTTCAGAAATTTCCCGATTTCGGCCCGACCTGACTTCTTTGCAGGACCTAAGCTTTCCTTAATTTCAGTGGTAGCAAAACAATCTTTGCACGAATAGGTAGCCTGATCTTGGATGTTTATCGTAATGTTAAATTAAAATAATACAGAAAAGAACAGTGTGGCAAAAGAACAAACCACGAAGGCCGCATCATTAAAACTTCAAAGAAAACGGCCCAGTCCAAATCTTCCCAGCATGTTCTTGCTGGTCTTCCTCCCTTTGAATTGTATCTTCCACGCGTTAAAATGTCGAGTGTGTCAGTCGCCAAAAATCAATGTCTTTCATATTTTCTGTTCTTGCAAGATCTGTAAGTCAGAATGTAAAAATAAAATTACTGGCTAATAAAGCTTAAACCATTTATGACACATTGCGTAAAATTACTCAAATCTGACGTTCACCTTCTATCGCAATGCCAAATTCAAATGTGTCTCTGACAATTATCAATTAGTCGAAGGGAGAGAGAATATTCCCTCACTAGTCATTTTGCGACACTGATTTTCATCCCAATTTTTGTTTTTGTCCCAAACTGAAATTTTCGGGTAAATTCTCCACCTGTCGCTATGAATTTCTTCCCGGATTTCGGCCCAACCCGACTTCTTTGCAGGACCTCTAATTTCGTCAATTTCAACATTACAAAAATAATTGCAAGAAATACGTAGCCCAATATTGAACGTTAATATTAAATGAAGAGTACACAGAAAAAATAACATTGTGATAAAAGAACGAACAAGGGATGCCATGGTATTACAGATTAAAGCAAAAAATCAATATTTATATTAAAGTAATTAATATAGAAAAAACGTCTTTGCATGAATACTTAGCCTAATATTGGACGGTTATCGTAATATAAAATGAATAGTAAACCGAAAAGAACAATGTGGAAAAAGAAAAAACAAAGAGTGCTGTGGGTTTACACTTTAATGAAATTTCCGACGTCGGGCCGACCCGTCCTCTGTGCAAGACCTCTACTTTCCTTAATTTTTATGATAGGAAATAAATCTTTGCATAAATATGTAGCCAAATATTGGAAGGTTATCTGAATATTGAAATTATAATGAACAGAGGAGAACATTGCGGTAAAAGAACTAAAACGATGCCAGGATTTTTCAATTTTCAGAAACTTCCCGATTTCGGTCCGACCTGACTTCTTTGCAGGACCTAAGCTTTCCTTAATTTCAGTGGTAGCAAAACAATCTTTGCACGAATAGGTAGCCTGATCTTCGATGTTTATCGTAATGTTAAATTAAAATAATACAGAAAAGAACAGTGTGGCAAAAGAACAAACCACGAAGGCCTCATCATTAAAACTTGAAAGAAAACGGCCCAGTCCAAATCTTCCCAGCATGTTCTTGCTCGTCTTCCTCCCTTTGAATTGTATCTTCCACGCGTTAAAATGTCGAGTGTGTCAGTCGCCAAAAATCAATGTCTTTCATATTTTCTCTTCTGGCAAGATCTGGAAGTCAGAATGTAAAAATAAAATTACTGGCTAATAAAGCTTAAACCATTTATGACACATTGCGTAAAATTACTCAAATCTGACATCCACCTTCTATCGCAATGCCAAATTCAAACGTGTCTCTGACAATTATCAATTAGTCGAAGGGAGAGAGAATATTCCCTGACTAGTCATTTTGCGACACTGATTTTCATCCCAATATTTGTTTTTGTCCCTAATTGAAATTTTCGGGTAAATTCTCCACCTGTCGCTATGAATTTCTTCCCGGATTTCGGCCCAACCCGACTTATTTACAGGACCTCTAATTTCGTCAATTTCAACATTACAAAAATAATTGCAAGAAATACATAGCCTAATGTTGAACGTTAATATTAAATGAAGAGTACATAGAAAAAAAAAAAAAAAAAAACTTTGTGATAAAAGAACGAACAAGGGATGCCATGGTATTACAGATTATAGCAAAAAATCAATATTTATATTAAAAAAACATAATATAGCAAAAACGTGTTTGCATGAATACGTAGCCTAATATTGGACGCTTATCCTAATATAAAATGAATAGTAAACCGAAAAGAACAATGTGGAAAAAGAACAAACAAAGAGTGCCGTGGGTTTACACTTTACTGAAATTTCTGATGTCGGGCCGATAATATTGAAATTATAATAAACAGAGAAGAACATTGCGGTAAAAGAACTAACAAACGATGCCAGGATATTTCAATTTTCAGAAATTTCCCGATTTCGGCCCAACCCGACTTCTTTGCAGGACCTCTAATTTCGTCAATTTCAACATTACAAGAATAATTGCAAGAAATACATGGCCCAATATTGAACGTTAACATTATGAAGAGTACACAGAAAAAAAAAAAAAAAAAACCATTGTGATAAAAGAACTAACAAGGGATGCCATGGTATTACAGGTTATAGCAAAAAATCAATATTTATATTAAAAAAATTAACGTAGCAAAAACGTCTTTGCATGAATACGTAGCCTAATATTGGACGGTTATCCTAATATAAAATGAATAGTAAACCGAAAAGAACAATGTGGAAAAAGAACAAACAAAGAGTGCCGTGGGTTTACAGTTTACTGAAATTTCCGATGTCGGGCCGACCCGACCTCTGTGGAAGACCTCTACTTTCCTTAATTTTTATGATAGAGATAAATCTTTGCATAACTATGTAGCCAAATATTGGAAGTTTATCTTAATATTGAAATTATAATAAACAGAGAAGAACATTGCGGTAAAAGAACTAACAAACGATGCCAGGATATTTCAATTTTCAGAAATTTCCCGATTTCGGCCCGACCTGACTTCTTTGCAGGACCTAAGCTTTCCTTAACTTCAGTGGTAGCAAAACAATCTTTGCACGAATACGTAGCCTGATCTTGGATGTTTATCGTAATGTTAAGGTAAAATAATACAGAAAGGAACAGTGTGGCAAAAGAACAAACCACGAAGGCCACATCATTAAAACTTCAAAGAAAACGACCCAGTCCAAATCTTCCCAGCATGTTCTTGCTCGTCTTCTTCCCTCTGACAATATCATCCACGCGTTAAAATGTCGAGTGTGTCAGTCGCCAAAAATCGATGTCTTTCATATTTTCTCTTCTGGCAAGATCTGGAAGTCAGAATGTAAAAATAAAATTACTGGCTAATAAAGCTTAAACCATTTATGACACATTGCGTAAAATTACTCAAATCTGACGTCCACCTTTTATCGCAATGCCAAATTCAAACCTGTCTCTGACAATTATCAATTAGTCGAAGGGAGAGAGAATAGTCCCTCACTAGTCATTTTGCGACACTGATTTTCATCCCAATTTTTGTTTTTGTCCCAAACTCAAATTTTCGGGTAAATTCTCCACCTATCGCTAAGAATTTCTTCCCGGATTTTGGCCCAACCCGACTTCTTTGCAGGACCTCTAATTTCGTCAATTTCAACATTACAAAAATAATTGCAAGAAATACATAGCCCAATATTGAACGTTAATATTACATGAAGAGAACACAGAAAAAAAAAACATTGTGATAGAAGAACGAACAAGGGATGCCATGGTATTACAGATTATAGCAAAAAATCAATACTTATATTAAAATAATTAATATAGCAAAAACGTCTTTGCATTAATACGTAGCCTAATATTGGACGGTTATCCTAATATAAAATGAATAGTAAACCGAAAAGAACAATGTGGAAAAAGAACAAACAAAGAGTGCCGTGGGTTTACAGTTTACTGAAATTTCCGATGTCGGGCCGACCCGACCTCTGTGCAAGACCTCTACTTTCCTTAATTTTTATGATAGAGATAAATCTTTGCATAACTATGTAGCCAAATATTGGAAGTTTATCTTAATATTGAAATTATAATAAACAGAGAAGAACACTGCGGTAAAAGAACTAATAAACGATGCCAGGATATTTCAATTTTCAGAAATTTCCCGATTTCGGCCCGACCTGACTTCTTTGCAGGACCTAAGCTTTCCTTAATTTCAGTGGTAGCAAAACAATCTTTGCACGAATACGTAGCCTGATCTTGGATGTTTATCTTAATGTTAAATTAAAATAATACAGAAAAGAACAGTGTGGCAAAAGAACAAACCACGAAGGCCGCATCATTAAAACTTCAAAGAAAACGGCCCACTCCAAATCTTCCCAGCATGTTCTTGCTCATCTTCCTTCCTTTGACAATATCTTCCACGCTTTTAAATGTCGAGTGCGGCAGTCGCCAAAAATCAATGTCTTTCATATTTTCTCTTCTGGCGAAATCTCGAAGTCAGAATGTAAAAAAAAAATTACTGGCTAATAAAGCTTAAACCATTTATGACACATTGCGTAAAATTACTCAAATCTGACGTCCACCTTCTATCGGAATGCCAAATTCAAACCTGTCTCTGACAATTATCAGTTAGTCGAAGGGAGAGAGAATATTCCCTCACTAGTCATTTTGCGACACTGATTTTCATCCCAATTTTTGTTTTTGTCCGAAACTCAAATTTTCGGGTAAATTCTCCACCTGTCGCTATGACCCGGATTTTGGCCCAACCCGACTTCTTTGCAGGACCTCTAATTTCGTCAATTTCAACATTACAATAATAATTGCAAAAAATACATAGCCAAATATTGAACGTTAATATTGTAAAGAGTACACAAAAAAAAAAAAAAAAAAAACATTGTGATAAAAGAACGAGCGAGGGATGCCATGGTATTACAGATTATAGCAAAAAATCAATATTTATATTAAATTAATTAATATACCAAAGACGTCTTTGCATGAATACTTAGCCTAATATTGGACGGTTATCCTAATATAAAATGAATAGTAAACCGAAAAGAACAATGTGGAAAAAGAACAAACAAAGACTGCCGTGGGTTTACAGTTTACTGAAATTTCCGATGTCGGGCCGACCCGACCTCTGTGCAAGACCTCTACTTTCCTTAATTTTTATGATAGGAAATAAATCTTTGCATAAATATGTAGCCAAATATTGGAAGTTTATCTTAATATTGAAATTATAATAAACAGAGAAGAACATTGCGGTAAAAGAACTAACAAACGATGCCAGGATATTTCAATTTTCAGAAATTTCCCGATTTCGGCCCGACCTGACTTCTTTGCAGGACCTAAGCTTTCCTTAATTTCAGTGGTAGCAAAACAATCTTTGCACGAATACGTAGCCTGATCTTGGATGTTTATCGTAATGTTAAATTAAAATAATACAGAAAAGAACAGTGTGGCAAAAGAACAAACCACGAAGGCCGCATCATTAAAACTTCAAAGAAAACGGCCCAGTCCAAATCTTCCCAGCATGTTCTTGCTCGTCTTCCTCCGTTTGACAATATCTTCCACGCGTTAAAATGTCGAGTGTGTCAGTCGCCAAAAGTCAATGTCTTCATATTTTCTCTTCTGGCAAGATCTGGAAGTCAGAATGGAAAAATAAAATTACTGGCTAATAAAGCTTAAACCATTTATGACACATTGTGTAAAATTACTCAAATCTGACGTCCACCTTCTATCGCAATGCCAAATTCAAACCTGTCTCTGACAATTATCAGTTAGTCGAAGGGAGAGAGGATATTCCCTCACTAGTCATTTTGCGACACTGATTTTCATCCCAATTTTTGTTTTTGTCCCAAACCCAAATTTTCGGGGAAATTCTTCATCTGTCGCTATGAATTTCTTCCCGGATTTCGGCCCAACCCGACTTCTTTGCAGGACCTCTAATTTCGTCAATTTCAACATTACAAAAATAATTGCAAGAATTACATAGCCCAATATTGAACGTTAATTTTAAATGAAGAGTACACAGAAAAAAAAAAAAAAAAAAAAAAAAAAAAAAGAAAAAAAAAAAAAAAACATTGTGATAAAAGAACGAACAAGGGATGCCAGGGGATTCCAGATTATAGCAAAAAATCAATATTTATATGAAAATAATTGCATCAGTGATGAAATTTTACTCACAAACATGGCATCCCAAAAAAAGGCCAAGCTCAATGAAAGCAAACGCCCTCTATCAGACCGTGAATCCGAAACTGAACCTTCAAGTTCTACTTCTTCTTTTCACTCTCCGCGTTTTATCGTTATCCAATCCCAAGATCCTTCAAAACCCATAACAAAACTATCTCCTTTCGTAATAGAAAAACAAATTACCAGCATCCTCGGAACTCCAAAATCTGTCAAAAAACTCAAAGACCAGACCCTTTTAGTTGAATGTCTTACAAATCAACAAGCACTGAATCTTTTAAAAAAACACAACGTTCTTTGACACAGACGTTAAAATTTTCCCACATCCTTCACTAAATTCTTGCAAAGGAGTAATTAGATGCAAAGAGCTTACTTACTGCAACTCTTTGCAAGAAATTAAAGACAACCTGAAACAACAAGGTGTATCCGATGTCCAACGGATTTCTGTACGCAGAGATGGAGAACAGAGACTCACAAATACATACATTTTAACATTTTCTTCACCTGTTCTTCCAATATCAATCAAGGTAGGCTTTCAAATTGTAAAAGTAGATGTGTATGTGCCAAATCCCTTGCGATGTTTTAAATGCCAGCGGTACGGCCATCGGTAAATCTCCAAACTAAGAAACATGCTCTAAATGTCCTCATCAAGGACCTGACCATGACAGTACTACATGTTCAAATCCTCCTCTTTGCATTAATTGTAAGTCTCCACACTCCACTTTTTCAAGAGAGTGTCCTGTGTGGAGAGAAGAAAAAGAAATACTGTCCATTAAATACAACAATAATGTAAGCTTTCCAGAAGCAAGGAAAATATTTGAACAGCGCAAGAAAACCTCTTGTAGTCCTAGCTATGCAGGTGTTGTTGGCTCGTCAACTGAAAAGGACGACTGCAGCACCTGTAAAATTCTTGCGAAAGTTCTCCTTCAAAAATTTCCTGATGTAGCTACTGAGCTGAAAGAACTTCTCCCTCCATCTACCTTGTCCAAACTAATTCCTGACTCTCCATCTGCGTCTAAAACAAACAAAACCTCTTCTACAACCTCAAAACCCACAAACTCTCAAAGTATTTCTTCACAAAAAACTTCAAAGCCATCTACCTCTTCGCAAAATATCTCTTCAAAAAAACCTTCAAAGCCATCTCCCCCTTCACAACAGCCTCCAAAGAAACCCCAACCTACATCTTCACAGTCTACAATAAAATCCAATGTTTCATCTAAAGATAACAAATCTAATCATGCACCTCGATCTCCTAAAATGTCTTCTTCCAAACCTAAACCACAATCTAGAGATTCCCATGAATCTTGTGAAATCACAGTCAGAGTAAATGATCCTGTCCCTACCTCCAACAGATTTTCGGAGCTAGAGGACATGGATGCAGATGCTGAAAATCTGGAAGGTGAGGCTTCGGATTCAGAAGCCTCCATCTGGTCCATTTCTAAAGATACTTGGAACAAGGACACTGACACTTGGCACACGTCCAAACCCGAGACAACTGTAATGAAGTCTTAATCAACCTATTTTAAAATGCATTGGTTTACAGCCTCTTTTTTTACTTCAGCTTTTATACTTTCTTCATGCACAATGGATACCATAATCCAGTGGAATTGTCGAGGTCTGAAGTCAAACTTTGACGAACTTTCCCTTTTAATTAGTGATCACAAACCAGTTGCTGTTTGTCTTCAAGAAACCTTCCTTAAACGGGAGGATGCCCCCAGCTGGGCGGGGGGATAGAAATAGCTCAGCTGTCGCACTACAGCAGGGGTAAGACCCCCCCACTGTGCCTGCCTGTTTGCCGTGGGCTGCAACTCGTGTCGTTCGATGACGGGATCCTGGTGGTTGAGTGGATTCAGAGCTCGGCCCTTTGATGGCTCTGTTTTCGCAACACACCACTTTGGCCTTGAATTGAATTAAACGAGGGGTCAGGAAGGCCCGTTCTGATCAATCGGCTGGTCACGCCGAGCCCTAGGGTGTTTCTCTGACTTTGTTTTCTTTTAATCATACACAGCTACATCATTTCTCTGTCGTCAGTTGCTGTATGTCAATACCCTAGAAGGCGGTGGCTCATGGGCTAATCGGGTGAAAGTTGGTGTTTGGTTGACACTTGTAACCGCCCAAAGTTAGTCTATGCTTGGTAGGACATTCTGCGGGCCTACATTTGTCCAGTCTAGCCCTTTCACTTCGAGTATATTACCGATGTATCCTTGTCATGATCTGAGTTGGATTTCCCCAGATCATGTCCCCTTGTTGGACTCCGAGGCGGGTGAGGAACATCGGTGATGAATATAAAACAAAAACTATGGCTTCTCAAAAAAAGGCCAAGCGTGTACTCTCTGACTCTGATTCAGAGTCAGAATATTCAACACCTTCTTTATCATTTGCACGTTTTTTAGTCATTCAATCTGTAGACTCTACCAAACCCGTTACAAAACTATCTCCTTTCATTATTGAAAAATCCCTTTTGGCAATCCTTGGTACACCCAAATCTGTTAAAAAACTTAAAAACGAAACCCTGCTTGTTGAGTGCTTTTCGCAACAACAGGTTAGAAACCTACTTGGACACAAGAAACTTTTCAATCTTGATGTGAAAATATTTCCTCACAAGACCCTTAATACCTCCAAGGGGATCATTAGATGCAAAGAATTAAGCTTCTGTGACTCTTTGGAGGAAATCAAATCAAACCTCAAAAGCCAGGCTGTGTCTGATGTGAAAAGAATTTCAGTTCTCAGAGATGGCATTCGTAGAGATACACATACGTACATCTTAACATTCTCTACGCCAACTCTCCCTACTTCAGTTAAAATTGGATTCCAATCGGTCAAGGTTGATGTTTACGTGCCTAATCCGTTGCGCTGTTATAAATGCCAGCGGTACGGCCATCATGAAAGTAACTGCAGAAGCACACCTGTTTGTCCCAATCCCCCAGCTGGGCGGGGGGATAGAAATAGCCCAGCTGTCGCACTACAGAAGGGGTAAGACCCCCCCACTGTGCCTGCCCGTTTGCCGTGGGCTGCAACTCGTGTCGTCTGATGACGGGATCCTGGTGGTTGAGTGGATTCAGGATATGGCCCTTGAATTGTCCTGCTTTCACAACACACCACTTTGGCCTTGAATTGGACTAAACGAGAGGTCAGGAGGGCCCGTCCTGATCAATCGGCTGGTCATGCCTAGCCCTAGGGCATTTCTCTTACCTTGTATCTTTCCGTCATATACAAAATCTTTACAGAAGAAAATCATCCATCTCTCTCTGTTGTGGATATAAATAAATGCCCTAGAAGGCGGTGGCTCATGGGCTAATCGGGTGAAAGTTGGTATTTGATTGACACTTGTAACTGCCCAAAGACAGTCTATGCTTGGTGTGACATTCTGCGGGCCTACATTTGTCCGGTCTAGCCCTTTCACTTCGAGTATATCACCGATGTATCCTTGTCATGATCTGCGATTGGTTTCCCCAGATCATGTCCCCTTGTTGGACTCCGAGGTGGGTGGGGAGCATCGGTGATGAACCATAAAAAACAAACATGGCAACACAAAAGAAAGCCAAGCGTGTTCTTTCCGATTCTGACTCAGAAACTGAAATTTCATATCATACAAGTACTACATTTGCTCGTTTTATTGTTATTGAGGCAGCTGACTCTTCAAAACCTATTACTAAACTTTCTCCCTTCGTAATAGAGAAGACAATCTCTTCCATTTTGGGTACACCAAAATCAGTCAAAAAATTAAAAAATGAGACTCTGCTTGTTGAATGTCTTTCTCAACAGCAGGCCAAAAATCTCTTGTCTCATAAAAAGTTTTTCAATCTGGATGTTAAAGTGTACCCTCATAAAACTCTCAACACTAGCAAAGGAGTCATCAGGTGTAAGGAGCTCTCCTACTGTGACTCACTGGAAGAGATTAAAAGTAATCTTAAATCTCAGGCTGTGTCTGAGGTCAAAAGGATCTCCGTGTTCAGAAATGGTGTACGTAGGGAAACAAATACTTACATCCTAACATTTTCTACTCCCATTCTTCCTACTTCCATCAAAATAGGATTTCAATCAGTAAAGGTGGACGTGTATGTGCCAAACCCTCTGCGTTGCTACAAATGCCAGAGGTATGGCCATCACGAAAGTAATTGTAAAAGCACACCAGTCTGTCCAAAATGTGCTTTTGAGGGCTTAGACCATGACCCTAATACTTGTAACAGCCCTGTGCTTTGTTTTAATTGCAAGCGCTCTCATCCAACCTTTTCTAAAGACTGTTCAGTCTGGAAGGATGAGAAAGAAATCCTGTCTATAAAATTTAAAGAAAATGTTAGTTTTGTTGAAGCACGGAAGATAGTTGAAAAACGCAGAAATGACCAAACATTGTTGAATAGTTCAACAACATATGCAAAAGTGTCAACTGCAACGTCTGCACAGGAACATTGCTCTACTTGCGAACTCTTGGCCAAAAAACTTCTCGAAAAATTTCCAGAAATGGCCGATGAGTTAAAAAGCATAGTGCCAGACCTTCAACTGTCTAAATCCCCCATACATACACAGCCTGCAATAAAACCCAATACCTCCTCTTCTACCCCCAAAACACAAGCCTCCTCTGTTAAAGGTACAGAAAAACCTGTACTAAAGAATGATAAACCTGCCCTCGAGCCTAAAAAACCTACTTCAACACACAAACAACCACCAGCCCCTACGAAGCAAAAACAACAAACTCCTAAACCACAAGCTCAGCCAAAATCACCAAAGAAAAAGTCCACAGAAATACAGAGGCCAAAAGCTTCCAGCTCCTCTAAAGACAAGATGCCTGTCCAGAAGGATTCATTACCTGTTTCAAACAGGTATGAACCTCTGAAGGACCAGGAAGAAAACATGGAAGAGGAGGAATTGGAGGGAGAGCTCTCCGATTCTGAACTCGCCCCTTCTCCAACTGACTGGGATAAGGATGTAGAATCCTGGTCAACCTCAAAACCTGAGACTGAAGTCATAGTCCGTATAAATACATAGGGTATATGAAATACCTACAGAAACATTTCATAACCCATGTTTACATTCTTTTAATGGGCATAATGGCTCACAATATTATACAATGGAACTGTCGAGGTCTAAAGTCAAATCATGAAGAAATTTCAGTTTTAATTAATGACCACAATCCTGTTGCACTTTGTTTACAGGAAACTTTCCTGAAGGAATCTGACACTGTCTCTTTCAGATATCACTCAATTTATAATAAAATATACAAAGAGGGTGATAAGGCCCAGGGCGGCGTGTCTGTTATTGTAAATAACAACATCCCCCATACACAAATACCGTTAAACTCCACTCTACAAGCTGTTGCTGTTCGTCTTTCCCTTCATAAAACCATTACTCTATGCTCTATTTACCTTCCCCCAAGTTCTCCTATCAATGAAAACAAGCTCAATGACCTCATCTCACAGCTACCATCTCCTTTCATATTGGCAGGAGATTTTAATGGTCATAATATTATCTGGGGTAGCAGTGATACAAATCAAAGAGGCTTACAACTGGAGAACTTCATCTCTAATAATTCTTTGTCAATTATGAATGACAATAATTCAAAAACATATCTTCATCCAGCAACTGGATCTTACTCTTCCCTTGATCTTTCTCTGTGTAGCCCAGCCTTGCTTCAGGATTTTAATTGGAAAGTGGGAGACGACCTTTGTGGAAGCGACCACTTTCCAATTTTTATTACATCTTCTGAGCCATCTACATGTGAACGTCCCAAGAAATGGAAACTCTCCAAAGCCAACTGGGACCTTTTTCAAGTTCTCTGTGAACAAAATATTACAAGAGATAAACTTGTAGATTGTGCTGACCCTGCAGAATTATTTTCCCGGCTGCTCATTGAGGTGGCAAAACAGTCAGTTCCACAGACCTCGACAAAGCCAAAAGGCCCAAATAAGCCGTGGTTCACTGATGAATGTAAGTCGGTTATAAAAGAACGGAAAGAAGCTCTCAGAAAATTCAACCTGAGACCCACTCCGGAAAACCATAACCTTTTCCGTATTTCCAGGGCAAAAGCCAGACAAACCATTAAAAGTAGTAAGCGTAAGTCTTGGAGGCATTTTGTTTCCAGACTTAATGCTAGAACGTCTACAAAAAAAGTCTGGGACATGATCAGAAAGATTAAAGGCAGTGCTTCTTCACCTATTAAACATCTTTCTACAAACAATACAAATATTGAAAACCCTAAAGATATTGCAGATACTTTAGCCGATTCTTTCGCCAAGAAGTCCTCCTCTGAGAACTACTCTGAAAAGTTCCAGAGGAATAAAGTTAAAGAAGAAAAGAAAAGGCTGAATTTCAAATCCAACAATCTTGAGTTTTACAATAAACTGTTTTCATACAAAGAACTCAAGTCCGCTTTAGATAAAGCCCATGATTCCTCTCCAGGTCAAGATAAAATACATTATCAATTTCTAAAGCATTTACCAGATACCACTCTATCAATCTTACTTGATATTTTCAATGATATCTGGCAAAAAGGTGATTTACCTTCCTCCTGGAAAGAAGCTCTGGTAATTCCAATTCCAAAACCAGGGAAAGATACTTCCGACCCAAACAGCTACAGACCCATAGCTCTCACAAGTTGTCTCTGTAAAACTTTAGAGCGAATGGTCAACACCCGCCTTGTTTGGTTTTAAGAAAAACATAATCTCATTGTTGAAGTTCAAAGTGGTTTTAGACGTCAACGCAGTACAGTTGACCACCTTGTACGCTTTGAAACTTTTCTTAGAGAAGCCTTCATAAAAAAACAACATGTTGTATCAGTATTTTTTGACCTGGAGAGTGCTTATGACACTACCTGGAAATACGGAATTTTAAAGGACTTGCATGACTTCGGTCTCAGAGGCCGCCTGCCTCTTTTTATATCTTCCTTTTTAAATAATCGCCTATTTCGTGTGAGGGTTGGCACAACCTTGTCAGATGCAAGGGAACAAGAAATGGGTGTGCCACAAGGATGTATCCTCTCTGTGACACTTTTTAGTATCAAGATCAACAGTATAATAAAGGCTATCAACCCTGGTGTGGATTGTTGTTTATATGTGGACGATTTCGTCATATGCTTTAGATCAAGCCATATGGCCATTATTGAAAGACAACTTCAGCAGTGTTTAAACAAACTGCAAATATGGTCTGATGAAAACGGTTTTAAGTTTTCAAAGACCAAAACAAAATGTGTTCACTTTTGTCAATTACGAGGTCATCATCCAGACCCAGAGCTACATCTTGACAACACAAGAATTGAAGTTGTACCAGAGTTTAAATTTTTAGGTGTCATCTTTGACAAGAAATTGTCCTTCCTGCCCCACATTAAAGCACTTAAAAAGAAATGCTATAAGGCACTTAATCTTCTAAAAACAGTTGCTCATTCGGACTGGGGAGCTGATAGGAAAGTTCTTCTACGTCTCTATCGCTCCCTCATTCGCTCAAAGTTAGACTATGGCTCCATTGTGTATGGTTCAGCCCGCAAATCATACTTGAAGATCCTTGACACAATCCACAATCAGGGTTTACGTTTGGCCCTTGGGGCTTTTCGAACTTCTCCTATTAACAGCCTGTATGTAGAGGCCAATGAGCCTTCTCTCTCTCACAGAAGGCTCAAGTTATCCCTTCAATATATGTTAAAGTTGAAAGCAAATCCATCCAACCCTACACACAAAATAGTTTTTAACCCTGGCTGCAAAAACTTATTTGCTAGGAAGCCAAATGCAATAACGCCATTTGGTATCCGCATGGAACCTCATCTGGACAATCTCCATGTTGACATGGATACCATTTGTGAAAGCAAAATTCCTGATACCCCTCCATGGTTGATAAAGGCTGCGGACTTTCGTTTTGACCTTCTAACTCACAAGAAATCAACCACAGATAGAGTTGTTTTCCAAAATCAATATCAGGAAATCAAAGAACTGTACAGCTCATATAAACCCATATATACAGATGGATCTAAGGATGGGCACGCTGTTTCAGCAGCAGCAGTATTTGGTAACGAAAGTAAAAAATGTCGCCTTCCTGACAATTCTTCAATATTTTCTGCTGAAGTGAAGGCAATTGACCTTGCTTTGAGTCTAGCAGAGGAAAGTAGGTCTAACCGCTTTCTTCTGTTCTCAGACTCTCTCTCTACACTCCAGGCTCTTTATAATCAGAAAATTGATAACCCATCTATTTGTGCTGTTCTTGAGAGAATTTCCTCTCTCTCTGATACAAACAAGTTTGTATTTTGCTGGCTTCCTAGTCACATGGGTATTCGAGGCAATGAAAAGGCCGATGAACTTGCCAAGTCGGCATTGTCTCTACCCATATCTCATTTTAAAATACCTTACACAGATTTTAAAGCGTCCATTTTACCTTTCATCCAATCTCTTTGGCAATCCCAGTGGGATGCTGATCACTTCAACAAACTTCATTCTGTTAAACCAACCCTTGGCGAATGGTATCCCTCTTACAGGTCTGTTCGTCGAGAAGAGGTGATAATCACAAGGCTCCGAATCGGACATTCTCGGTTTACACACTCCTGGCTTTTAACCAGAGAAGATGCACCAGAATGTATTCAATGCAACGAACACCTTACAATAAAACATATTTTATTAGATTGCATTGACTTTCAACCAATTCGTGAGAAATACTACAATGTTGACAGTATGCACAACCTCTTTGAAACAGTCAACATTGATTCAATTATTACCTTCATCAAAGAGATTGGTCTATACAACAAGCTGTGATATTTTCTTAATTAACTTTTTAACCCGTTGTGTAAACTCATATTTCTACTGCTTAAACCTTTTTATCTCCAGTTTGCATCTCCTTAATGGGAGGATTGGCTCTCTTGGGAGTATCTTATCTCATTGGAGACGGGACCTCTTTAATGGGAGTATTTTGATCCCATTGGAGGCTCCACCCTTTCTCTATTCACATTCTTAACTTTTTCATCTAAAACTTTGAGTAGGCAGGGATTGCCCAGCCATTCAATATTATATTTTATGCACATTATCAGTTACACATAACCTTTCTTCATGTAAAGACTCCTTTATTATCAATTTAAGACTGTTCAAATCTTTTTATCGCAGTCTTAACATCATTATTCAAAACCTTTTTGAGTTAATAGGGAAGCCCTGTTGCTCAATTATATCTTTTATACATACTTAGATCACACATGATCCTTCTTAATTCAACTCTTTTACTGTCAGCATGCCTCAAATCTTTTTAGAAAAAAAACCGTCTTAACCGTTCCTTCAACACAGATATGCGCGCTAAATGACCAAAGCTGTCGATGCGCCATAAAACAACATTCATACATTCATTCATTCATTCTTTTTTCCTCTCTCTCAAAGATAGAAATCAATGCCCTCGAAGGCGGTGGCTCATGGGCTAATCGGGTGAAAGTTGGTGTTTGATTGACACTTGTAACCGTCCAAAGATAGCCTATGCTTGGTATGACATTCTGAGGGCCTACATTTGTCCGATCTAGCACTTTCGCTTCGAGTATATTGCCGATGTATCCTTGTCATGATCTGTGTTTGGTTTCCCCAGATCATGTCCCCTTGTTGGACTCCGAGGCGGGTGGGGAGCATCGGCAATGAATTTATTACAACTATCATGGCAATCCCCAAAAAGGCCAAGCGTGTACTTTCAGATTCAGATTCTGAATCAGATATTTCTTTCAGTTCAACCACTAGTTTTGCTAGGTTTATTGTCATCGAGTCAGCTGACACATCAAAGACAATCACAAAATTATCACCTTTCATCATTGAAAAAACAATCTCTTCAATTTTAGGCACGCCAAAATCTGTAAAGAAATTAAAAAATGAAACCCTGCTCGTTGAATGTTTTACACAACAGCAGGCAAAAAATCTTTTAGGCCACAAAAAATTCTTTAACCTGGATGTTAAGATATATCCCCATAAAACCTTAAACACAAGTAAAGGAGTCATCAGATGCAAAGAACTTTCCTACTTTGACTCCATAGAAGAGATTAAAACAAATTTACAACCTCAGGCTGTGTCTGACGTAAGGAGAATCTCTGTCTTTAGAGATGGGGTACGTAGAGATACCCATACATACATTTTAACGTTCTCAACTCCCTCCTTACCTGCTTCCATTAAGATAGGATTTCAGTCGGTGAATGTCGATGTGTATGTGCCAAACCCGCTGCGCTGCTATAAATGCCAGCGGTATGGACATCACGAAAGCAATTGCACAAACACCCCTGTTTGCCCAAAATGTGCTTTTGAGGGCCCCGACCATGATCCAAAAACTTGCGACAACCCAGTTCTGTGTTATAATTGCAAGTCTTCTCATCCAACCTTCTCCAAAAACTGCTCAGTATGGAAGGATGAGAAGGAAATCCTATCCATCAAATTTAAAGAAAACATCAGTTTCTTGGAAGCTAGGAAAATAGTAGAAAAACGCAAAAATTATGTGACCTTATTGACTAGTGCAACATCTTATGCCAAAGTCACATCTCCCACATCTCCACAGGGACATTGCTCAACCTGTGAACTCTTGGCAAAAAAACTCCTAGAAAAGTTTCCAGCAATGGCCAACGAGTTGAAAAGCCTTGTCCCTGACATTCAACCATCCAAACCCCTCAAACAGACACAACCTACACCCAAACCCACTACTGCATCCTTTTCTCAAAAAGCACCATCTACCTCCTCCCAAAACAAAAAGAAAATCATTTCACAAGAAACAAACTCGTCATCTGACTCCCTTAAACTCAAATCAACACCCCCAGAGCCCTCTTCCTCTTCACAAAATATTTCTTCAAAAAAACCTTCAAAGCCATCTGCCCCTTCAAAACAGCCTCCTAAGAAACCCCAACCTCCATCTTCACAGTCTACAAATAAACCTAGCGCTCCACCTAAAGATAACAAATCGTATCATGTACCCCGATCACCAAAAAGATCTTCCTCAAAATCTAAACCACAGTCTAGAGATAACCATGAATCCTGTGAAATAGCGGTCAGAGTAGATGATCCGGTCCCTACCTCCAACAGATTTTCGGAGTTAGAGGACATGGATGCAGATACTGAAAATCTGGAAGGTGAGGCTTCAGATTCAGAAGCCTCTATCTGGTCCAGTTCTAAAGATCTTTGGAACAAGGACACTGATACTTGGCACACGTCCAAACCCGAGACAACTGTAATTAAATCTTAATCTATTTTAAAATGTATTGGTTTACGGCCTCTTTTTTTACTTTAGCTTTTATACTCTCTTCATGCACTGTGGATACCATAATCCAGTGGAATTGTCGAGGTCTAAAGTCAAACTTTGACGAACTTTCCCTTTTAATCAATGATCACAAACCAGTTGCTGTTTGTCTGCAAGAAACCTTCCTTAAGCGGGAGGATGATATTTCTATCAAATATCATTCCATTTACAATAAAGTCTTTACCGAAGGCGAGAAAGCTAGAGGTGGTGTTTCTATTATAGTCAATAACAACATTCCTCATAAAGTTGTGTCTCTTAATACAAACTTGCAAGCTGTTGCCATCAGGTTATCTTTACACAGTGCTGTTACACTGTGTTCTTTATATCTCCCCCCAAGCTCACCTATCAATGAGAACAATCTGAATTATCTCATTTCCCAATTGCCATCCCCCTATATTCTTGCTGGGGATTTTAATGGTCACAATGTTATGTGGGGTTGCAATGACACTAACCAGAGAGGTTTACAGTTGGAGAACTTCATTTCGAATAAGTCTTTATCTTTCATGAATGATAACAAATCCAAAACCTACTTGCATCCAGCAACTGGATCTTACTCTTCTATTGATTTAACCTTATGCAGCCCAGTCTTACTTCCCGATTTCACCTGGAAAGTGACTGAGGATTTGTGTGGAAGTGATCACTTCCCTATTATCTTTTCATCTACACAACCATCCAGCAGCATAAAACCACAGAAATGGAAGCTCTCCAAAGCCAATTGGAACAGATTTGAAACCGTCTGTGAACAGACCATTACACATGACAAATTTGGAGATTGCGATGATCCCGCGAAACTTTTCACTTCCCTATTAATTGATGCAGCTAAACAGTCCGTCCCCCAGACCTCGACAAATCCAAAACGTCCTGACAAACCTTGGTACAATGATGATTGTAAACAGGCTGTCAGAGACAGAAAACAAGCCCTTAGAAAGTTTAACCTCAGACCTACCAAAGAAAATCATAACCTATTCCGTATTTCCAGGGCAAAGGCCCGTCGTACCATTAGAGAAAGTAAGCGCAAGGCTTGGAGACAATATGTTTCTAAATTAAATAGTAGAACTACTACTAAAAAAACCTGGGACATGATTAGAAAGATCAATGGCAAAGGCCAACCCCCTCTCAGTCACCTGAATGTTAACAATACTTCGTTGGAATCACCCCAGGATATAGCTGATGCTCTTGCCGACACCTTTTGCAAAAAGTCTTCCTCTGCAAACTATTCTGAAAAGTTTCAGAGGAATAAAGCCACAAAAGAAAAGAAAAAACTTAATTTCAATTCTTCTAATTCAGAGCACTATAATAAACTATTCACCTTTAAAGAATTAAAATCTGCTCTGAATAAAGCTCACGATTCTTCTCCTGGCCAAGATAAAGTTCATTACCAGTTTTTAAAACACTTACCTTTTACTTCTCTCTCTGTTTTACTTGATATTTTTAATGATATCTGGCAGTCCGGTGATTTTCCTTCGTCCTGGCGAGAGGCACTAGTCATTCCTATCCCAAAACCTGGCAAGGATGCTAGTGACCCAGCCAACTATCGTCCCATAGCTCTTACTAGTTGTCTCTGCAAGACCCTAGAACGTATGGTCAATGACAGGCTTGTCTGGTTTTTAGAGAAAAACAACCTTATCGTTGATGTACAGAGTGGATTTCGCCGCCAGCGTGGTACCATCGATCATCTTGTCCTCTTTGAAACCTTTGTCAGAGAAGCCTTTATTAATAGACAACATGTAGTATCTGTCTTTTTCGACCTTGAAAGCGCTTATGATACGACTTGGAAATACGGAATTTTTAAAGACTTGCATGACTTTGGTCTTCGAGGCCGTCTTCCTCTTTTTATCTCAGCATTCTTGGATGAACGTCTTTTCCGCGTCCGAGTTGGCAATACTGTCTCGGGAGCCCGTGAACAGGAGATGGGTGTGCCCCAAGGATGTATTCTCTCTGTTACACTTTTTAGTGTAAAAATAAACAGTATAGTTAAAGCTATCTGTCCTGGTGTAGACTGTTCTCTTTATGTTGATGACTTTGTTATATGCTTCAGATCTCGAAATATGAATATTATTGAGAGACAACTTCAACAGTGTCTCAACAAACTCCAAACGTGGTCTGAAGAAAATGGCTTCAAATTTTCCAAGTCCAAAACTAAGTGCATGCACCTATGTAATCTACGTGGTGTTCATCCAGACCCTGAACTGTATTTGGACAAAACTAAAATTGAAGTCGTTTCTGAGTTTAAATTTCTTGGAGTCATCTTTGACAGAAAGCTTTCCTTCCTTCCTCACATCACTGCACTTAAAAAGAAATGCAAGAAGGCTCTTAATCTTTTAAAGGTTGTGGCCCATTCTGAATGGGGAGCAGACCGTAAAGTCCTCTTGCGGCTTTATCGGTCTTTAGTTCGCTCCAAATTAGACTATGGATCTATCGTATACGGATCAGCCCGTAAATCTTGTCTTAAAATTCTCGATCCTATACACCACGAAGGCCTGCGTCTTGTACTTGGAGCTTTCAGAACTTCTCCTGTCAATAGTCTCTATGTTGAGGCTAATGAACCTTCTCTTTCTTACAGAAGGGAAAAACTCTCACTTCAATATCTTTTAAAACTGAAATCAAATCGCTTTAATCCAACTCATAAAGTTGTTTTTAAACCTCAATATAAACGTCTTTTTGAAAGGAAACCAAATGTTATTCCTCCATTTGGTATCCGCATGGAGCCCATTGTAGATAACCTTGGCATAGACATTGAGTCTATTGCCGACTATAAAATCTCTGAAACCCCTCCATGGACACTAAACAGTGCAGAATTCAGATTTGACCTTGCATCCGACAAAAAGTCAGTCACGGATAGAACTGTGTTTCACGCTAGATACAATGAGATAAAGGAGCATTATTTTTCCTTCAAACCAATATACACAGATGGATCAAAAGAAGGAAATTCTTTAGCAGCTGCCGCCATTTATGGAGAAAGGAGCTTAAAGTGCCGCCTTCCAAACAATTCCTCTATCTTCTCTGCAGAAATTAAAGCTATTGATCTTGCCCTTAATCTAGCTGAACATTCTAATTCCAACCGTTTCATTATCTTTTCGGACTCTTTGTCAACATTACAGGCCCTTTCAAATCAACGACTTGAGAATCCCTTGATCTGTACTTTACTTGAAAGGATCTCACAAATTTCTTCTATGAATAGATTGGTGTTCTGCTGGCTTCCAAGTCATGTAGGCATCAAAGGCAATGAAAATGCCGATAGGTCTGCCAAATCTGCACTTAACCTTCCCATTTCAGATTTTAAAGTTCCACACACTGATTTTAAATCCTCTGTTTTAACACATATCCAATCTTCTTGGCAATCCCAGTGGGATGCTGATGTTTTCAATAAACTACATTCAGTTAAACCTTCCCTCGGTGAATGGTACCCCGTTTACAGGTCTGTTCGTCGAGAAGAAGTGATAATTGCACGACTTCGAATTGGCCATTCACGCATTACACATTCCTGGCTCTTGACCAGAGATGATGCCCCTGAATGTATTCCATGCAATGCACCCTTCTCTATAAAACACATTCTACTAGATTGCATTGACTTTCAGCCAGTTCGTACAAAATATTTCAACGTCGATAGTTTAAAAAATCTCTTTGATTCTGTCAGCGTTGAATCTATTATCGCTTTCATAAAGGAGATTGGCATTTACAATAAACTGTGATATTTACTCTTTAGTTTCTTATCCACCTTTTTACATTCTTTACTTTGAGTAGGCAGGGATTGCCCAGCCACTCAATATTATATTTTATGCGCATTATCAGTTACACATAACCTTTCATCATTTAAAGACTTTTTCTTATCATTTTAAGACTGTTCAAATTTTTTATCACAATCTTAAGTTTGCATCTCCTTAATGGGAGGATTACCTCTTTTGAGGGCATCTTATCTCATTGGAGACATTCATTCTTCATTTAAAGACTCCTTTATTATCAATTTAAGACTGTTCAAATCTTTTTATCACAGTCTTAACATCATTATTCAAAACCTTTTTGAGTTAATAGGGAAGCCCTGTTGCTCAATTATATCTTTTATACATACTTAGATCTCACATGATCCTTCTTAATTTAACTCTTTTACTGTCAGCATGTCTCAAATCTTTTTAGAAAAAATCCGCCTTAATCGTTCCTTCAACACAGATATGCGCGCTAAATGACCAAAGCTGTCGATGCGCCATAAAACAACATTCATTCATTCATTGAATGGTACCCCGTTTACAGGTCTGTTCGTCGAGAAGAAGTGATAATTACACGACTTCGAATTGGCCATTCACGCATTACACATTCCTGGCTCTTGACCAGAGATGATGCCCCTGAATGTATTCCATGCAATGCATCCTTTTCTATAAAACATATCCTACTAGATTGCATTGACTTTCAACCAATTCGTTCAAAATATTTCAACGTCGATAGTTTAAAGGATCTTTTTGATTCTGTCAGCGTTGAATCTATTATCGCTTTCATAAAGGAGATTGGCATTTACAATAAACTGTGATATTTACTCTTTAGTTTCTTATCCACCTTTTTACATTCTTTACTTTGAGTAGGCAGGGATTGCCCAGCCACTCAATATTATATTTTATTCACATTATCAGTTATACATAACCTTTCATAATTTAAAGACTTTTTCTTATCACTTTAAGACTGTTCAAATTTGTTATCACAATCTTAAGTTTGCATCTCCTTAATGGGAGGATTACCTCTTTTGAGGGCATCTTATCTCATTGGAGACATTCATTCTTCATTTAAAGACTCCTTTATTATCAATTTAAGACTGTTCAAATCTTTTTATCACAGTCTTAACATCATTATTCCAAACCTTTTTGAGTTAATAGGGAAGCCCTGTTGCTCAATTATATCTTTTATACATACTTAGATCACACATGGTCCTTCTTAATTTAACTCTTTTATCATTATTACTATATTCAAACTTTTTTCAGTTTAAACAATTTCATTTTTATTATCTTTTAACAGATATGCGCGCTAAATGACCAAAGCTGTCGATGCGCCATAAAACAACATTCATTCATTCATTCATTCCAACCTGCGAACTGTTGGCTAAAAAACTTCTCCAAAAGTTTCCTGAAATGACTAGTGAACTGAAAGCTCTCCTTCCCAATGTCGAGGTTACAACACCTTCCACTCAGACTCAGCCTACGTCTGAAACAAACAAACCCTCTTCTGCACCCCCAAAACCCACAGACTCTCAAAGTATTCCTTCACAAAAAACCCCAAAGCCCTCTTCCTCTTCGCAAAATATTTCTTCAAAAAAAGCTTCAAAGCCATCTACCCCTTCAAAACAGCCTCCTAAGAAACCCCAACCTCCATCTTCACAGTCTACAAATAAATCAAACGTTCCACCTAAAGATAACAAATCTTCTCATGTACCCCGATCACCAAAAAGATCTTCCTCAAAATCTAAACCACAGTCCAGAGATAATCATGGATCCTGTGAAATTGCAGTCACAGTAGATGATCCGGTCCCTACCTCCAACAGATTTTCGGAGTTAGAGGACATGGATGCAGATACTGAAAATCTGGAAGGTGAGGCTTCAGATTCAGAAGCCTCTATATGGTCCATTTCTAAAGATACTTGGAACAAGGACACTGACACTTGGCACACGTCCAAACCCGAGACAACTGTAATTAAATCTTAATCTATTTTAAAATGTATTGGTTTACGGCCTCTTTTTTTACTTTAGCTTTTATACTCTCTTCATGCACTATGGATACCATAATCCAGTGGAATTGTCGAGGTCTAAAGTCAAACTTTGACGAACTTTCCCTTTTAATCAATGATCACAAACCAGTTGCTGTTTGTCTGCAAGAAACCTTCCTTAAGCGGGAGGATGATATTTTTGTCAAATATCATTCCATTTACAATAAAGTCTTTACCGAAGGCGAGAAAGCTAGAGGTGGTGTTTCTGTTATTGTTAATAACAATATACCTCATAAAGTTATCTCTCTTAACAAAAACTTGCAAGCTGTTGCCATCAGGTTATCTTTACACAGTGCTGTCACACTGTGTTCTTTATATCTCCCCCCAAGCACACCTATCAATGAGAACAATCTGAATGATCTAATTGCCCAATTGCCATCCCCCCATATTCTTGCTGGGGACTTTAATGGTCACAATGTTATGTGGGGTTGTGATGACACTAACCAGAGAGGTTTACAATTGGAGAACTTCATTTCGAACAACTCTTTGTCTTTCATGAATGATAACAAGTCCAAAACCTACCTACATCCAGCAACTGGATCTTACTCTTCTATTGATTTAACCTTATGCAGCCCAGTCTTACTTCCCAATTTCACTTGGAAAGTGAAAGAGGATTTGTGTGGAAGTGATCACTTCCCTATTATCTTTTCATCTACACAACCATCCAGCAGTGTAAGACCGCAGAAATGGAAGCTCTCTAAAGCCAATTGGAACAGATTTGAAACCCTCTGTGAACAGACCATTACACATGACAAGTTTGGAGATTGCGATGATCCAGCAAAACTTTTTACTTCGCTGTTAATTGATGCAGCTAAACAGTCTGTCCCTCAGACCTCGACAAATCCAAAACGTCCTGACAAGCCTTGGTACAATGAAGATTGTAAACAGGCTGTCAGAGACAGAAAACAAGCCCTTAGAAAGTTTAAGCTCAGACCTACCAAAGAAAATCATAACCTATTCCGTATTTCCAGGGCAAAGGCTCGTCGTACCATTAGAGAAAGTAAGCGCAAGGCTTGGAGACAATATGTCTCTAAATTAAATAGTAGAACTACTACTAAAAAAACCTGGGACATGATTAGAAAGATCAATGGCAAAGGCCAACCCCCTCTCAGTCACCTTGAAGTTAACAATACTTCGTTGGAAACCCCCCAGGATATAGCTGATGCTCTTGCTGACACCTTTTGTAAAAAGTCCTCCTCTGCAAACTATTCTGAAAAGTTCAGAGGAATAAAGCCAGAGAATAAAAGAAAAAACTTAATTTCAATTCTTCTAATTCAGAGCACTATAATAAACTCTTCACCTTTAAAGAATTAAAATCAGCCCTGAATAAAGCTCACGATTCTTCTCCCGGCCAAGATAAAGTTCATTACCAGTTTTTAAAACACTTACCTTTTACTTCTCTCTCTGTTTTACTTGATATTTTTAATGATATCTGGCAGTCCGGTGATTTTCCTTCGTCCTGGCGAGAGGCACTAGTCATTCCTATCCCAAAACCTGGCAAGGATGCTAATGACCCAGCTAACTATCGTCCCATAGCTCTTACTAGTTGTTTCTGCAAGACCCTAGAACGTATGGTCAATGACAGGCTTGTCTGGTTTTTAGAGAAAAACAACCTTATCGTTGATGTACAGAGTGGATTTCGTCGCCAGCGTGGTACCATCGATCATCTTGTCCGCTTTGAAACCTTTGTTAGAGAAGCCTTTATTAATAGACAACATGTAGTATCTGTCTTTTTCGACCTTGAAAGCGCTTATGATACAACTTGGAAATACGGAATTCTTAAAGACTTACATGACTTTGGTCTTCGAGGCCGTCTTCCTCTTTTTATCTCAGCCTTCTTGGATGAACGTCTTTTCCGCGTCCGAGTTGGCAATACTGTCTCGGGTGCCCGTGAACAGGAGATGGGTGTGCCCCAAGGATGTATTCTCTCTGTTACACTTTTTAGTGTAAAAATAAACAGTATAGTTAAAGCTATCTGTCCTGGTGTAGACTGTTCTCTCTATGTTGATGACTTTGTTATATGCTTCAGATCTCGAAATATGAATATTATTGAGAGACAACTTCAACAGTGTCTCAACAAACTCCAAACGTGGTCTGAAGAAAATGGCTTCAAATTTTCAAAGTCCAAAACAAAATGCATGCACCTTTGTAATCTACGTGGTGTTCATCCAGACCCTGACCTGTATTTGGACAAAACTAAAATTGAAGTCGTTTCCCAGTTTAAATTTCTTGGAGTCATTTTTGACAGAAAGCTTTCCTTCCTTCCTCACATCACTGCACTGAAAAAGAAATGCAAGAAGGCTCTTAATCTTCTAAAGGTTGTGGCCCATTCTGATTGGGGAGCAGACCGTAAAGTCCTTTTGCGGCTTTATCGGTCTTTAGTTCGCTCCAAATTAGACTATGGATCTATCGTATACGGATCAGCCCGTAAATCTTGCCTTAAAATTCTTGATCCTATACACCACGAAGGCCTGCGTCTTGTACTCGGCGCTTTCAGAACTTCTCCCGTCAATAGTCTCTATGTTGAGGCTAATGAACCTTCTCTTTCTTACAGGAGGGAAAAACTATCGCTTCAATATCTTTTAAAACTGAAGTCGAATCGTTTTAACCCAACTCATAAAGTTGTTTTTAAACCTCAATATAAACATCTTTTTGCAAGGAAACCAAATGTTATTCCTCCATTTGGTATCCGCATGGAGCCCATTGTAGATAACCTTGGCATAGATACTGAGTCTATTGCCGATTATAAAATCTCTGAAATCCCTCCATGGACACTAAACAGTGCAGAATTCAGATTTGACCTTGCATCTGACAAAAAGTCTATCACGGATAGAACTGTGTTTCATGCTAGATACAATGAGATAAAGGAGCATTATTTTTCCTTCAAACCAATCTATACAGATGGATCTAAAGAGGGAAATTCTGTAGCAGCTGCCGCTATTTATGGAGAAAGGAGCTTAAAGTGCCGCCTTCCAAACAATTCCTCGATCTTCTCTGCAGAAATTAAAGCTATTGATCTTGCCCTTAATCTAGCTGAACATTCTAATTCCAACCGTTTCATTATCTTTTCGGACTCTTTGTCAACATTACAGGCCCTTTCAAATCAACGACTTGAGAATCCCTTGATCTGTACTTTACTTGAAAGGATCTCACAAATTTCTTCTATGAATAGATTGGTGTTCTGCTGGCTTCCAAGTCATGTAGGCATCAAAGGCAATGAAAATGCCGATAGGTCTGCCAAATCTGCACTTAACCTTCCCATTTCAGATTTTAAAGTTCCACACACTGATTTTAAATCCTCTGTTTTAACACATATCCAATCTTCTTGGCAATCCCAGTGGGATGCTGATGTTTTCAATAAACTACATTCAGTTAAACCTTCCCTCGGTGAATGGTACCCCGTTTACAGGTCTGTTCGTCGAGAAGAAGTGATAATTGCACGACTTCGAATTGGCCATTCACGCATTACACATTCCTGGCTCTTGACCAGAGATGATGCCCCTGAATGTATTCCATGCAATGCACCCTTCTCTATAAAACACATTCTACTAGATTGCATTGACTTTCAGCCAGTTCGTACAAAATATTTCAACGTCGATAGTTTAAAAAATCTTTTTGATTCTGTCAGCGTTGAATCTATTATCGCTTTCATAAAGGAGATTGGCATTTACAATAAACTGTGATATTTACTACTTTTGAGATGATAGGGATTGCCCTGTCGCTCAATAATGTCCTTTATACATATTAAGATCATACACAATCCTTCTTAACTCAACTCTTTTACTATTATAAATATCTTCAAACCTTTTTCAGTTTATAATTCCATTTTTAATATCTTTTAACACAGATATGCACGCTAAATGACCAAAGCTGTCGATGCGCCATAAAACAACATTCATTCATTCATTCATTCCTATCCCAAAACCTGGCAAGGATGCTAATGACCCAGCTAACTATCGTCCCATAGCTCTTACTAGTTGTCTCTGCAAGACCCTAGAACGTATGGTCAGTGACAGGCTTGTCTGGTTTTTAGAGAAAAACAACCTTATCGTTGATGTACAGAGTGGATTTCGTCGCCAGCGTGGTACCATCGATCATCTTGTCCGCTTTGAAACCTTTGTTAGAGAAGCCTTTATTAATAGACAACATGTAGTATCTGTCTTTTTCGACCTTGAAAGCGCTTATGATACAACTTGGAAATACGGAATTCTTAAAGACTTACATGACTTTGGTCTTCGAGGCCGTCTTCCTCTTTTTATCTCGGCCTTCTTGGATGAACGTCTTTTCCGTGTCCGAGTTGGCAATACTGTCTCGGGAGCCCGTGAACAGGAGATGGGTGTGCCCCAAGGATGTATTCTCTCTGTTACACTTTTTAGTGTAAAAATAAACAGTATAGTTAAAGCTATCTGTCCTGGTGTAGACTGTTCTCTCTATGTTGATGACTTTGTTATATGCTTCAGATCTCGAAATATGAATATTATTGAGAGACAACTTCAACAGTGTCTCAACAAACTCCAAACGTGGTCTGAAGAAAATGGCTTCAAATTTTCCAAGTCCAAAACTAAGTGCATGCACCTATGTAATCTACGTGGTGTTCATCCAGACCCTGAACTGTATTTGGACAAAACTAAAATTGAAGTCGTTTCTGAATTTAAATTTCTCGGAGTCATCTTTGACAGAAAGCTTTCCTTCCTTCCTCACATCACTGCACTTAAAAAGAAATGCAAGAAGGCTCTTAATCTTCTAAAGGTTGTGGCCCATTCTGAATGGGGAGCAGACCGTAAAGTCCTCTTGCGGCTTTATCGGTCTTTAGTTCGCTCCAAATTAGACTATGGATCTATCGTATACGGATCAGCCCGTAAATCTTGCCTTAAAATTCTTGATCCTATACACCACGAAGGCCTGCGTCTTGTACTCGGCGCTTTCAGAACTTCTCCCGTCAATAGTCTCTATGTTGAGGCTAATAAACCTTCTCTTTCTTACAGGAGGGAAAAACTATTGCTTCAATATCTTTTAAAACTGAAGTCGAATCGTTTTAACCCAACTCATAAAGTTGTTTTTAAACCTCAATATAAACGTCTTTTTGAAAGGAAACCAAATGTTATTCCTCCATTTGGTATCCGCATGGAGCCCATTGTAGATAACCTTGGCATAGACACTGAATCTATTGCCGACTATAAAATCTCTGAAATCCCTCCATGGACTCTAAACAGTGCAGAATTCAGATTTGACCTTGCATCTGACAAAAAGTCTGTCACCGATAGAACTGTGTTTCATGCTAGATACAATGAGATAAAGGAGCATTATTTTTCTTTCAAACCGATCTATACAGATGGATCTAAAGAGGGAAATTCTGTAGCAGCTGCCGCTATTTATGGAGAAAGGAGCTTAAAGTGCCGCCTTCCAAACAATTCCTCTATCTTCTCTGCAGAAATTAAAGCTATTGATCTTGCCCTTAATCTAGCTGAACATTCTAATTCCAACCGTTTCATTATCTTTTCTGACTCTTTGTCAACATTACAGGCCCTTTCAAATCAACGACTTGAAAACCCCTTAATCTGTAGTTTACTTGAAAGGATCTCACAAATTTCTTCTATGAATAGATTGGTGTTCTGCTGGCTTCCAAGTCATGTAGGCATCAAAGGCAATGAAAATGCCGATAGGTCTGCCAAATCTGCACTTAACCTTCCCATTTCAGATTTTAAAGTTCCACACACTGATTTTAAATCCTCTGTTTTAACACATATCCAATCTTCTTGGCAATCCCAGTGGGATGCTGATGTTTTCAATAAACTACATTCAGTTAAACCTTCCCTCGGTGAATGGTACCCCGTTTACAGGTCTGTTCGTCGAGAAGAAGTGATAATTGCACGACTTCGAATTGGCCATTCACGCATTACACATTCCTGGCTCTTGACCAGAGATGATGCCCCTGAATGTATTCCATGCAATGCACCCTTCTCTATAAAACACATTCTACTAGATTGCATTGACTTTCAACCAATTCGTTCAAAATATTTCAACGTCGATAGTTTAAAAAATCTTTTTGATTCTGTCAGCGTTGAATCTATTATCGCTTTCATAAAGGAGATTGGTATTTACAATAAACTGTGATATTTGTTTTTTGAGTTTCTTACCCATGTTTTTACATTCTTTACACACTTTTCTCAATGTTAAGTTCTCATTACCTTTAAGCTACTATTCACATTCTTATTCCTAACTGTGATTTAAAACTTTTTGAGTAGATAGGGATTGCCCTGTCACTCAATTATTTCCATTATACATATGAAGGTCACACATAACACTTCTTAACCCAACTTTTTTATCATTATTAATGTATTCAAACTTTTTTCAGTTAAAACAATTTCACTTTTATTATCTTTTAACACAGATATGCGCGCTAAATGACCAAAGCTGTCGATGCGCCATAAAACAACATTCATTCATTCATTCCTGCTTCTATTAAGGTAGGATTTCAATTGGTCAATGTCGATGTATATGTACCAAACCCGCTGCGTTGCTATAAATGCCAGAGGTATGGCCACCATGAAAGGAATTGCAAAAGTACCCCTGTATGTCCGAAATGTGCTTTTGAAGGAGAAAACCATGACCAAAAGACTTGCAATAATCCTCTTCTCTGTGTCAATTGCAAGTCTTCTCATCCTACCTATTCCAAGGAATGTTCAGTTTGGAAAGATGAGAAAGAAATCCTATCAATCAAGTTTAAGGAGAATGTTAGCTTTTTGGAAGCCAGGAAAACAGTTGAAAAACGCAGGTCTGATCAGGCATTGTTGAGCAAAAGCACAACATATGCAAATGTTGCATCTCCTTTGCCTGCAAATGGACATTGTCCAACCTGCGAACTGTTGGCTAAAAAACTTCTCCAAAAGTTTCCTGAAATGACTAGTGAACTGAAAGCTCTCCTTCCCAATATCGAGGTTACAACACCTTCCTCTCAGACTCAGCCTGCATCTAAAACAAACAAACCCTCTTCTGCACCCCCAAAACCCACAGACTCTCAAAGTATTCCTTCACAAAAAACCCCAAAGCCCTCTTCCTCTTCACAAAATATTTCATCAAAAAAAGCTTCAAAGTCATCTGCCCCTTCAAAACAGCCTCCTAAGAAACTCCAACCTCTATTTTCACAGTCTACAAATAAATCAAACGTTCCACCTAAAGATAAATCTTCTCATGTACCCCGATCACCAAAAAGATCTTCCTCGAAATCTAAATCACAGTCCAGAGATAACCATGGATCCTGTGAAATTGCAGTCACAGTAGATGATCCGGTCCCTACCTCCAACAGATTTTCGGAGTTAGAGGACATGGATGCAGATACTGAAAATCTGGAAGGTGAGGCTTCAGATTCAGAAGCCTCTATCTGGTCCATTTCTAAAGATACTTGGAACAAGGACACTGACACTTGGCAATCGTCCAAACCCGAGACAACTGTAATTAAATCTTAATCTATTTTAAAATGTATTGGTTTACGGCCTCTTTTTTTACTTTAGCTTTTATACTCTCTTCATGCACTATGGATACCATAATCCAGTGGAATTGTCGAGGTCTAAAGGCAAACTTTGACGAACTTTCCCTTTTAATCAATGATCACAAACCAGTTGCTGTTTGTCTGCAAGAAACCTTCCTTAAGCGAGAGGATGATATTTCTGTCAAATATCATTCCATTTACAATAAAGTCTTTACCGAAGGCGAGAAAGCTAGAGGTGGTGTTTCTGTTATTGTTAATAACAACATACCTCATAAAGTTATCTCTCTTAACACAAACTTGCAAGCTGTTGCCATCAGATTATCTTTACACAGTGCCGTTACACTATGTTCTTTATATCTCCCCCCAAACACACCTATTAATGAGACCAATCTGAATGATCTCATTTCCCAATTGCCATCCCCCTATATTCTTGCTGGGGATTTTAATGGTCACAATGTTATGTGGGGTTGTCGATGACACTAATGAGAGAGGTTTACAGTTGGAGAGATTCATTTCGAACAACTCTTTGTCTTTCATGAATAACAACAAATCCAAAACCTACCTACATCCAGGCCCCCAGCTGGGCGGGGGGATAGAAATAGCTCAGCTGTCGCACTACAGCAGGGGTAAGACCCCCCCACTGTGCCTGCCTGTTTGCCGTGGGCTGCAACTCGTGTCGTTCGATGACGGGATCCTGGTGGTTGAGTGGATTCAGAGCTCGGCCCTTTGATGGCTCTGTTTTCGCAACACACCACTTTGGCCTTGAATTGGACTAAACTAGAGGTCAGGAGGGCCCGTCCTGATCAATCGGCTGGTCATGCCTAGCCCTAGGGCATTTCTCTTAACTGTGTATCGTTTTATCGTACACAAAAATTCACAAAAGAATATCATATCTCTTTTCCTTTCTGTCAAAAATAGAAATCAGTGCCCTAGAAGGCGGTGGCTCATGGGCTAATCGGGTGAAAGTTGGTGTTTGATTGACACTTGTAACCGCCCAAAGATAGCCTATGCTTGGTATGACATTCTGAGGGCCTACATTTGTCCGGTCTAGCCCTTTCACTTTGAGTATATTGCCGATGTATCCTTGTCATGATCTGCGTTTGGTTTCCCCAGATCATGTCCCCTTGTTGGGCTCCGAGGCGGGTGGGGAGCATCGGCAATGAATTAATAAAAACTATCATGGCAACCCCAAAAAAGGCCAAGCGTGTACTTTCCGATTCAGATTCTGAATCGGACATTTCTTCTACTTCTAACTCTACTTTTGCGAGGTTCATTGTCATAGAGTCAGCTGACACAAAAAAACCAATTACAAAACTGTCACCTTTTATTATAGAAAAAACAATCTCTTCTATCTTAGGTACACCAAAATCAGTAAAGAAACTGAAAAATGAAACCCTGCTTGTTGAATGTTTTACCCAACAGCAGGCAAAAAATCTTCTTGGCCATAAAAAGTTCTATAACGTAGATGCTAAAATCTATCCTCATAAATCCTTGAATACAAGCAAAGGAGTCATTCGATGCAAAGAACTATCATACTGCGACTCCATAGAAGAGATTAAGACTAATTTACAATCTCAAGCTGTGTCTGACGTCAGGAGAATATCTGTTTTTAGAGATGGAGTACGTAGGGAGACTCACACTTACATTTTAACATTCTCCACGCCCTTTTTACCTACTTCCATTAAGATAGGATTTCAATCGGTTAATGTCGATGTGTATGTGCCAAACCCGCTGCGTTGCTATAAATGTCAGCGGTATGGCCATCATGAAAGCACCTGCACAAACACCCCTGTTTGCCCAAAATGTGCTTTCGAGGGCCCCGACCATGATCCGAAAACTTGCAATAATCCAAAGCTCTGTTTTAATTGCAAGTCTTCTCATCCAACCTTCTCCAAAAACTGCTCGGTATGGAAGGATGAGAAGGAAATTCTATCAATCAAATACAAGGAAAACATTAGCTTTTTGGAAGCAAGGAAAGTGGTTGAAAAACGAAAAAATGATGATACATTGCTGACTAGTGCAACTTCTTATGCCAAAGTCACATCTCCCATATCTTCACAAGGACATTGCTCAAACTGTGAACTCTTGGCAAAGAAACTTCTTGAAAAGTTTCCCGAAATGGCCAATGAGTTGAAGAGCTTAGTTCCCAATGTCGAGGTTACAACACCTTCCACTCAGACTCGGCCTGCATCTGAAACAAACAAACCCTCTTCTGCACCCCCAAAACCCACAAACTCTCAAAGTATTCCTTCACAAAAAACCCCAAAGCCCTCTTCCTCTTCACAAAATATTTCATCAAAAAAAGCTTCAAAGCCATCTGCCCCTTCAAAACAGCCTCCTAAGAAACCCCAACCTCCATCTTCACAGTCTACAAATAAATCAAACGTTCCACCTAAAGATAAATCTTCTCATGTACCCCGATCACCAAAAAGATCTTCCTCGAAATCTAAACCACAGTCCAGAGATAACCATGGATCCTGTGAAATTGCAGTCACAGTAGATGATCCGGTCCCTACCTCCAACAGATTTTCGGAGTTAGAGGACATGGATGCAGATACTGAAAATCTGGAAGGTGAGGCTTCAGATTCAGAAGCCTCTATCTGGTCCATTTCTAAAGATACTTGGAACAAGGACACTGACACTTGGCAATCGTCCAAACCCGAGACAACTGTAATTAAATCTTAATCTATTTTAAAATGTATTGGTTTACGGCCTCTTTTTTTACTTTAGCTTTTATACTCTCTTCATGCACTATGGATACCATAATCCAGTGGAATTGTCGAGGTCTAAAGTCAAACTTTGACGAACTTTCCCTTTTAATCAATGATCACAAACCAGTTGCTGTTTGTCTGCAAGAAACCTTCCTTAAGCGAGAGGATGATATTTCTGTCAAATATCATTCCATTTACAATAAAGTCTTTACCGAAGGCGAGAAAGCTAGAGGTGGTGTTTCTATTATTGTTAATAACAACATACCTCATAAAGTTATCTCTCTTAACACAAACTTGCAAGCTGTTGCCATCAGATTATCTTTACACAGTGCCGTTACACTATGTTCTTTATATCTCCCCCCAAACACACCTATTAATGAGACCAATCTGAATGATCTCATCTCCCAATTGCCATCCCCCTATATTCTTGCTGGGGATTTTAATGGTCACAATGTTATGTGGGGTTGCGATGACACTAATCAGAGAGGTTTACAGTTGGAGAGATTCATTTCGAACAACTCTTTGTCTTTCATGAATGACAACAAATCCAAAACCTACCTACATCCAGCAACTGGATCTTACTCATCTATTGATTTAACTTTATGCAGCCCAGTCTTACTTCCTAATTTCACTTGGAAAGTGAAAGAGGATTTGTGTGGAAGTGATCACTTCCCTATTATCTTTTCATCTACACAACCATCCAGCAGCATAAAACCACAGAAATGGAAGCTCTCCAAAGCCAATTGGAATAGATTTGAAACCGTCTGTGAACAGACCATTACACATGACAAATTTGGAGATTGCGATGATCCCGCAAAACTTTTCACTTCCCTATTAATTGATGCAGCTAAACAGTCCGTCCCTCAGACCTCGACAAATCCAAAACGTCCTGACAAGCCTTGGTACAATGATGATTGTAAACAGGCTGTCAGAGACAGAAAACAAGCCCTTAGAAAGTTTAACCTCAGACCTACCAAAGAAAATCATAACTTATTCCGTATTTCCAGGGCAAAGGCTCGTCGTACCATTAGAGAAAGTAAGCGCAAGGCTTGGAGACAATATGTCTCTAAATTAAATAGTAGAACTACTGCTAAAAAAACCTGGGACATGATCAGAAAGATCAATGGCAAAGGCCAACCCCCTCTCAGTCACCTTGAAGTTAACAATACTTCGTTGGAAACCCCCCAGGATATAGCTGATGCTCTTGCCGACACCTTTTGCAAAAAGTCCTCCTCTGCAAACTATTCTGAAAAGTTTCAGAGGAATAAAGCCACAGAAGAAAAGAAAAAACTTAATTTCAATTCTTCTAATTCAGAGCACTATAATAAACTCTTCACCTTTAAAGAATTAAAATCAGCTCTGAATAAAGCTTACGATTCTTCTCCTGGCCAAGATAAAGTTCATTACCAGTTTTTAAAACGCTTACCTTTTACTTCTCTCTCTGTTTTACTTGATATTTTTAATGATATCTGGCAGTCCGGTGATTATCCTTCGTCCTGGCGAGAGGCACTAGTCATTCCTATCCCAAAACCTTGCAAAGATGCTAGTGACCCAGCCAACTATCGTCCAATAGCTCTTACTAGTTGTCTCTGCAAGACTCTAGAACGTATGGTCAACGACAGGCTTGTCTGGTTTTTAGAAAAAAACAACCTCATCGTTGATGTACAGAGTGGATTTCGTCGTCAACGTGGCACCATCGATCATCTTGTCCGCTTTGAAACCTTTGTTAGAGAAGCCTTTATTAATAGACAACATGTAGTATCTGTCTTTTTCGACCTTGAAAGCGCTTATGATACGACTTGGAAATACGGAATTCTTAAAGACTTACATGACTTTGGTCTTCGAGGCCGTCTTCCTCTTTTTATCTCAGCATTCTTGGATGAACGTCTTTTCCGCGTCCGAGTTGGCAATACTGTCTCGGGAGCCCGTGAACAGGAGATGGGTGTGCCCCAAGGATGTATTCTCTCTGTTACACTTTTTAGTGTAAAAATAAACAGTATAGTTAAAGCCATCTGTCCTGGTGTAGACTGTTCTCTTTATGTTGATGACTTTGTTATATGCTTCAGATCTCGAAATATGAATATTATTGAGAGACAACTTCAACAGTGTCTCAACAAACTCCAAACGTGGTCTGAAGAAAATGGCTTCAAATTTTCCAAGTCCAAAACTAAGTGCATGCACCTATGTAATCTACGTGGTGTTCATCCAGACCCTGAACTGTATTTGGACAAAACTAAAATTGAAGTCGTTTCTGAATTTAAATTTCTCGGAGTCATCTTTGACAGAAAGCTTTCCTTCCTTCCTCACATCACTGCACTTAAAAAGAAATGCAAGAAGGCTCTTAATCTTCTACAGGTTGTGGCCCATTCTGAATGGGGAGCAGACCGTAAAGTCCTCTTGCGGCTTTATCGGTCTTTAGTTCGCTCCAAATTAGACTGTGGATCTATCGTATACGGATCAGCCCGTAAATCTTGCCTTAAAATTCTTGATCCTATACACCACGAAGGCCTGCGTCTTGTATTCGGCGCTTTCAGAACTTCTCCCGTCAATAGTCTCTATGTTGAGGCTAATGAACCTTCTCTTTCTTACAGGAGGGAAAAACTATCGCTTCAATATCTTTTAAAACTGAAGTCGAATCGTTTTAACCCAACTCATAAAGTTGTTTTTAAACCTCAATATAAACGTCTTTTTGAAAGGAAACCAAATGTTATTCCTCCATTTGGTATCCGCATGGAGCCCATAGTAGATAACCTTGGCATAGACACTGAATCTATTGCCGACTATAAAATCTCTGAAATCCCTCCATGGACTCTAAACAGTGCAGAATTCAGATTTGACCTTGCATCTGACAAAAAGTCTGTCACGGATAGAACTGTGTTTCATGCTAGATACAATGAGATAAAGGAGCATTATTTTTCTTTCAAACCGATCTATACAGATGGATCTAAAGAGGGAAATTCTGTAGCAGCTGCCGCTATTTATGGAGAAAGGAGCTTAAAGTGCCGCCTTCCAAACAATTCCTCTATCTTCTCTGCAGAAATTAAAGCTATTGATCTTGCCCTTAATCTAGCTGAACATTCTAATTCCAACCGTTTCATTATCTTTTCGGACTCTTTGTCAACATTACAGGCCCTTTCAAATCAACGACTTGAAAACCCCTTAATCTGTAGTTTACTTGAAAGGATCTCACAAATTTCTTCTATGAATAGATTGGTGTTCTGCTGGCTTCCAAGTCATGTAGGCATCAAAGGCAATGAAAATGCCGATAGGTCTGCCAAATCTGCACTTAACCTTCCCGTTTCAGATTTTAAAGTTCCACACACTGATTTTAAATCCTCTGTTTTAACACATATCCAATCTTCTTGGCAATCCCAGTGGGATGCTGATGTTTTCAATAAACTACATTCAGTTAAACCTTCCCTCGGTGAATGGTACCCCGTTTACAGGTCTGTTCGTCGAGAAGAAGTGATAATTGCACGACTTCGAATTGGCCATTCACGCATTACACATTCCTGGCTTTTGACCAGAGATGATGCCCCTGAATGTATTCCATGCAATGCACCCTTCTCTATAAAACACATTCTACTAGATTGCATTGACTTTCAGCCAGTTCGTAGAAAATATTTCAGCGTCGATAGTTTAAAAAATCTTTTTGATTCTGTCGGCGTTGAATCTATTATCGCTTTCATAAAGGAGATTGGCATTTACAATAAACTGTGATATTTACTCTTTAGTTTCTTATCTACCTTTTTACATTCTTTACACATCATTATATAAAATACCTTGTCAGCTGATTCACAATCTTACCTTTTTTAATCTAAAACTTTTGAGTAGGCAGGGAATGCCCAGCCACTCAATATCATATTTTATGCACATTGTCAGTTAAACGTAACCTTTCTTCATTTAAAGACTCCTTTATTATCAATTTAAGACTGTTCAAATCTTTTTATCGCAGTCTTAACATCATTATTCAAAACCTTTTTGAGTTAATAGGGAAGCCCTGTTGCTCAATTATATCTTTTATACATACTTAGATCACACATGATCCTTCTTAATTTAACTCTTTTACTGTCAGCATATCTCAAATCTTTTTAGAAAAAAATCCGCCTTAATCGTTCCTTCAACACAGATATGCGCGCTAAATGACCAAAGCTGTCGATGCGCCATAAAACAACATTCATTCATTCATTGTCTGCAAGAAACCTTCCTTAAGCGAGAGGATGATATTTCTGTCAAATATCATTCCATTTACAATAAAGTCTTTACCGAAGGCGAGAAAACTAGAGGTGGTGTTTCTGTTATTGTTAATAACAACATACCTCATAAAGTTATCTCTCTTAACACAAACTTGCAAGCTGTTGCCATCAGATTATCTTTACACAGTGCCGTTACACTATGTTCTTTATATCTCCCCCCGAGCACACCTGTTAATGAGACCAATCTGAATGATCTCATTTCCCAAAGCCCTGTTGCTCAATTATATCTTTTATACATACTTAGATCACACATCATCCTTCTTAATTCGACTCTTTTACTGTCAGCATGTCTCAAATCTTTTTAGCAAAAAAAAATCCGCCTTAATCGTTCCTTCAACACAGATATGCGCGCTAAATGACCAAAGCTGTCGATGCGCCATAAAACAACATTCATTCATTCATTCATCCAGACCCTGAACTGTATTTGGATAAAACTAAAATTGAAGTCGTTTCTGAGTTTAAATTTCTTGGAGTCATCTTTGACAGAAAGCTTTCCTTCCTTCCTCACATCACTGCACTTAAAAAGAAATGCAAGAAGGCTCTTAATCTTCTAAAGGTTGTGGCCCATTCTGATTGGGGAGCAGACCGTAAAGTCCTCTTGCGGCTTTATCGGTCTTTAGTTCGCTCCAAATTAGACTATGGATCTATCGTATACGGATCAGCCCGTAAATCTTACCTTAAAATTCTCGATCCTATACACCACGAAGGCCTGCGTCTTGTACTTGGAGCTTTCAGAACTTCTCCCGTCAATAGTCTCTATGTTGAGGCTAATGAACCTTCTCTTTCTTACAGGAGAGAAAAACTCTCACCTCAATATCTTTTAAAACTGAAGTCAAATCGTTTTAATCCAACTCATAAAGTTGTTTTTAAACCTGAATATAAACGTCTTTTTGAAAGGAAACCAAATGTTATTCCTCCATTTGGTATCCGCATGGAGCCCATTGTAGATAACCTTGGCATAGACACTGAGTCTATTGTCGATTATAAAATCTCTGAAATCCCTCCATGGACACTAAACAGTGCAGAATTCAGATTTGACCTTGCATCCGAAAAAAAGTCAGTCACGGATAGAACTGTGTTTCATGCTAGATACAATGAGATAAAGGAGCATTAATTTTCCTTCAAACCAATATATACAGATGGATCAAAAGAGGGAAATTCTGTAGCAGTTGCCGCTATTTATGGAGAAAGGAGCTTAAAGTGTCGCCTTCCAAACAATTCCTCTATCTTCTCAGCAGAAATTAAAGCTATTGATCTTGCCCTTAATCTAGCTGAACATTCTAATTCCAACCGTTTCATTATCTTTTCGGACTCTTTGTCAACATTACAGGCCCTTTCAAATCAACGACTTGAGAATCCCTTGATCTGTACATTACTTGAAAGGATCTCACAAATTTCTTCTATGAATAGATTGGTGTTCTGCTGGCTTCCAAGTCATGTAGGCATCAAAGGCAATGAAAATGCCGATAGGTCTGCCAAATCTGCACTTAACCTTCCCATTTCAGATTTTAAAGTTCCACACACTGATTTTAAATCCTCAGTTTTAACACATATCCAATCTTCTTGGCAATCCCAATGGGATGCTGATGTTTTCAATAAACTGCATTCAGTTAAACCTTCCCTTGGTGAATGGTACCCCGTTTACAGGTCTGTTCGTCGAGAAGAAGTGATAATTGCACGACTTCGAATTGGCCATTCACGCATGACACATTCCTGGCTCTTGACCAGAGATGATGCCCCTGAATGTATTCCATGCAATGCACCCTTCTCTATAAAACACATTCTACTAGATTGCATTGACTTTCAGCCAGTTCGTACAAAATATTTCAACGTCGATAGTTTAAGAAATCTTTTTGATTCTGTCAGCGTTGAATCTATTATCGCTTTCATAAAGGAGATTGGCATTTACAATAAACTGTGATATTTACTCTTTAGTTTCTTATCCACCTTTTTACATTCTTTACTTTGAGTAGGCAGGGATTGCCCAGCCACTCAATATTATATTTTATGCACATTATCAGTTACACATAACCTTTCATCATTTAAAGACTTTTTCTTATCATTTTAAGACTGTTCAAATTTTTTATCACAATCTTAAGTTTGCATCTCCTTAATGGGAGGATTACCTCTTTTGAGGGCATCTTATCTCATTGGAGACATTCATTCTTCATTTAAAGACTCCTTTATTATTAATTTAAGACTGTTCAAATCTTTTTAACACGGTCTTAACATCATTATTCCAAACCTTTTTGAGTTAATAGGGAAGCCCTGTTGCTCAATTATATCTTTTATACATACTTAGATCACACATGATCCTTCTTAATTTAACTCTTTTACTGTCAGCATGTCTCAAATCTTTTTAGGAAAAAATCCGCCTTAATCGTTCCTTCAACACAGATATGCGCGCTAAATGACCAAAGCTGTCGATGCGCCATAAAACAACATTCATTCATTCATTCATTCTATCTTCTCTGCAGAAATTAAAGCTATTGATCTTGCCCTTAATCTAGCTGAACATTCTAATTCCAACCGTTTCATTATCTTTTCGGACTCTTTGTCAACATTACAGGCCCTTTCAAATCAACGACTTGAGAATCCCTTGACCTGTACTTTACTTGAAAGGATCTCACAAATTTCTTCTATGAATAGATTGGTGTTCTGCTGGCTTCCAAGTCATGTAGGCATCAAAGGCAATGAAAATGCCGATAGGTCTGCCAAATCTGCACTTAACCTTCCCGTTTCAGATTTTAAAGTTCCACACACTGATTTTAAATCCTCTGTTTTAACACATATCCAATCTTCTTGGCAATCCCAGTGGGATGCTGATGTTTTCAATAAACTACATTCAGTTAAACCTTCCCTCGGTTTATTTGGGGGTTTAATGGTAATTTTTTTTTTTTAATGAATGGTACCCCGTTTACAGGTCTGTTCGTCGAGAAGAAGTGATAATTGCACGACTTCGAATTGGCCATTCACGCATTACACATTCCTGGCTTTTGACCAGAGATGATGCCCCTGAATGTATTCCATGCAATGCATCCTTTTCTATAAAACATATCCTAGTAGATTGCATTGACTTTCAACCAATTCGTTCAAAATATTTCAACGTCGATAGTTTAAAAAATCTTTTTGATTCTGTCAGCGTTGAATCTATTATCGCTTTCATAAAGGAGATTGGCATTTACAATAAACTGTGATATTTACTCTTTAGTTTCTTATCTACCTTTTTACATTTTTTACACATCTTTATATAAAATACCTTGTCAGCTGATTCACAATCTTACCTTTTTTAATCTAAAACTTTTGAGTAGGCAGGGAATGCCCAGCCACTCAATATCATATTTTATGCACATTGTGAGTTACACGTAACCTTTCTTCATTTAAAGACTTCTTTATTATCAGTTTAAGACTGTTCAAATCTTTTTATCGCAGTCTTAACATCATTATTCAAAACCTTTTTGAGTTAATAGGGAAGCCCTGTTGCTCAATTATATCTTTTATACATACTTAGATCACACATGATCCTTCTTAATTTAACTCTTTTACTGTCAGCATGTCTCAAATCTTTTTAGAAAAAAATCCGTCTTAATCGTTCCTTCAACACAGATATGCGCGCTAAATGACCAAAGCTGTCGATGCGCCATAAAACAACATTCATTCATTCATTCACTTTGTTCAAATCCTTTTATCACATTCCTAACTGTGATTTAAAACTTTTTGAGTAGATAGGGATTGCCCTGTAACTCAATTATTTCCAGTATACATATGAAGGTCACACATAACACTTCTTAATCCAACTCTTTTATCATTATTAATATATTCAAACTTTTTCAGTTTAAACAATTTCACTTTTATTATCTTTTAACACAGATATGCGCGCTAAATGACCAAAGCTGTCGATGCGCCATAAAACAACATTCATTCATTTAAACCTTCCCTTGGTGAATGGTACCCCGTTTACAGGTCTGTTCGTCGAGAAGAAGTGATAACTGCACGACTTCGAATTGGCCATTCACGCATTACACATTCCTGGCTCTTGACCAGAGATGATGCCCCTGAATGTATTCCATGCAATGCACCCTTTTCTGTAAAACACATTCTACTAGATTGCATTGACTTTCAGCCAGTTCGTACAAAATATTTCAACGTCGATAGTTTAAAAAACCTCTTTGATTCTGTCAGCGTTGAATCTATTATCGCTTTCATAAAGGAGATTGGCATTTACAATAAACTGTGATATTTACTTTTTAGTTTCTTATCCACCTTTTTACATTCTTTACACATCTTTATATAAAATACCTTGTCAGCTGATTCACAATCTTACCTTTTTTAATCTAAAACTTTTGGGCATCTTATCTCATTGGAAACATTTATTCTACATTTAAAGACTCCTCTATTATCAATTTAAGACTGTTCAAATCTTTTTATCACAGTCTCAACATCATTATTCAAAACCTTTTTGAGTTAATAGGGAAGCCCTGTTGCTCAATTATATCTTTTATACATACTTAGATCACACATGATCCTTCTTAATTTAACTCTTTTACTGTCAGCATGTTTCAAATCTTTTTAAAAAAAATCCGCCTTAATCCTTCCTTCAACACAGATATGCGCGCTAAATGACCAAAGCTGTCGATGCGCCATAAAACATCATTCATTCATTACACTTTCTCAATTTTAAGTTCTCATTACCTTTAAGCTACTATTCACATACTTAACTTTTTAATTTAAAACTTTGAGTAGGCAGGGTTTATCCTGCCACTCAATATCATATTTTATGCACATTAAATCTTAATTTAACACTTCTACTATCAATCCAACTTTCTGTTCAAATCCTTTAATCACATTCCTAACTTTGTGATTTAAAACTTTTTGAGTAGATAGGGATTGCCCTGTCACTCAATTATTTCCATTATACATATGAAGGTCACACATAACACTTCTTAATCCAACTCTTTTATCATTATTAATGTATTCAAACTTTTTTCAGTTTAAACAATTTCACTTTTATTATCTTTTAACACAGATATGCGCGCTAAATGACCAAAGCTGTCGATGCGCCATAAAACAACATTCATTCATTCATTCATTCATTCCTGCTTCTATTAAGGTAGGATTTCAATTGGTCAATGTCGATGTATATGTACCAAACCCGCTGCGTTGCTATAAATGCCAGCGGTATGGCCACCATGAAAGCAATTGCAAAAGTACCCCTGTATGTCCGAAATGTGCTTTTGAAGGAGAAAACCATGACCAAAAGACTTGCAATAATCCTCTTCTCTGTGTCAATTGCAAGTCGTCTCATCCTACCTATTCCAAGGAATGTTCAGTTTGGAAAGATGAGAAAGAAATCCTATCAATCAAGTTTAAGGAGAATGTTAGCTTTTTGGAAGCCAGGAAAACAGTTGAAAAACGCAGGTCTGATCAGGCATTGTTGAGCAAAAGCACAACATATGCAAATGTTGCATCTCCTTTGCCTGCAAATGGACATTGTCCAACCTGCGAACTGTTGGCTAAAAAACTTCTCCAAAAGTTTCCTGAAATGACTAGTGAACTGAAAGCTCTCCTTCCCAATATCGAGGTTACAACACCTTCCTCTCAGACTCAGCCTGCATCTAAAACAAACAAACCCTCTTCTGCACCCCCAAAACCCACAGACTCTCAAAGTATTCCTTCACAAAAAACCCCAAAGCCCTCTTCCTCTTCACAAAATATTTCATCAAAAAAAGCTTCAAAGCCATCTGCCCCTTCAAAACAGCCTCCTAAGAAACTCCAACCTCTATCTTCACAGTCTACAAATAAATCAAACGTTCCACCTAAAGATAAATCTTCTCATGTACCCCGATCACCAAAAAGATCTTCCTCGAAATCTAAATCACAGTCCAGAGATAACCATGGATCCTGTGAAATTGCAGTCACAGTAGATGATCCGGTCCCTACCTCCAACAGATTTTCGGAGTTAGAGGACATGGATGCAGATACTGAAAATCTGGAAGGTGAGGCTTCAGATTCAGAAGCCTCTATCTGGTCCATTTCTAAAGATACTTGGAACAAGGACACTGACACTTGGCAATCGTCCAAACCCGAGACAACTGTAATTAAATCTTAATCTATTTTAAAATGTATTGGTTTACGGCCTCTTTTTTTACTTTAGCTTTTATACTCTCTTCATGCACTATGGATACCATAATCCAGTGGAATTGTCGAGGTCTAAAGTCAAACTTTGACGAACTTTCCCTTTTAATCAATGATCACAAACCAGTTGCTGTTTGTCTGCAAGAAACCTTCCTTAAGCGAGAGGATGATATTTCTGTCAAATATCATTCCATTTACAATAAAGTCTTTACCGAAGGCGAGAAAGCTAGAGGTGGTGTTTCTATTATTGTTAATAACAACATACCTCATAAAGTTATCTCTCTTAACACAAACTTGCAAGCTGTTGCCATCAGATTATCTTTACACAGTGCCGTTACACTATGTTCTTTATATCTCCCCCCAAACACACCTATTAATGAGACCAATCTGAATGATCTCATTTCCCAATTGCCATCCCCCTATATTCTTGCTGGGGATTTTAATGGTCACAATGTTATGTGGGGTTGTCGATGACACTAATGAGAGAGGTTTACAGTTGGAGAGATTCATTTCGAACAACTCTTTGTCTTTCATGAATAACAACAAATCCAAAACCTACCTACATCCAGGCCCCCAGCTGGGCGGGGGGATAGAAATAGCTCAGCTGTCGCACTACAGCAGGGGTAAGACCCCCCCACTGTGCCTGCCTGTTTGCCGTGGGCTGCAACTCGTGTCGGTCGATGACGGGATCCTGGTGGTTGAGTGGATTCAGAGCTCGGCCCTTTGATAGCTCTGTTTTCGCAACACACCACTTTGGCCTTGAATTGGACTAAACTAGAGGTCAGGAGGGCCCGTCCTGATCAATCGGCTGGTCATGCCTAGCCCTAGGGCATTTCTCTTAACTGTGTATCGTTTTATCGTACACAAAAATTCACAAAAGAATATCATATCTCTTTTCCTTTCTGTCAAAAATAGAAATCAGTGCCCTAGAAGGCGGTGGCTCATGGGCTAATCGGGTGAAAGTTGGTGTTTGATTGACACTTGTAACCGCCCAAAGATAGCCTATGCTTGGTATGACATTCTGAGGGCCTACATTTGTCCGGTCTAGCCCTTTCACTTTGAGTATATTGCCGATGTATCCTTGTCATGATCTGCGTTTGGTTTCCCCAGATCATGTCCCCTTGTTGGGCTCCGAGGCGGGTGGGGAGCATCGGCAATGAATTAATAAAAACTATCATGGCAACCCCAAAAAAGGCCAAGCGTGTACTTTCCGATTCAGATTCTGAATCGGACATTTCTTCTACTTCTAACTCTACTTTTGCGAGGTTCATTGTCATAGAGTCAGCTGACACAAAAAAACCAATTACAAAACTGTCACCTTTTATTATAGAAAAAACAATCTCTTCTATCTTAGGTACACCAAAATCAGTAAAGAAACTGAAAAATGAAACCCTGCTTGTTGAATGTTTTACCCAACAGCAGGCAAAAAATCTTCTTGGCCATAAAAAGTTCTATAACGTAGATGCTAAAATCTATCCTCATAAATCCTTGAATACAAGCAAAGGAGTCATTCGATGCAAAGAACTATCATACTGCGACTCCATAGAAGAGATTAAGACTAATTTACAATCTCAAGCTGTGTCTGACGTCAGGAGAATATCTGTTTTTAGAGATGGAGTACGTAGGGAGACTCACACTTACATTTTAACATTCTCCACGCCCTTTTTACCTACTTCCATTAAGATAGGATTTCAATCGGTTAATGTCGATGTGTATGTGCCAAACCCGCTGCGTTGCTATAAATGTCAGCGGTATGGCCATCATGAAAGCACCTGCACAAACACCCCTGTTTGCCCAAAATGTGCTTTCGAGGGCCCCGACCATGATCCGAAAACTTGCAATAATCCAAAGCTCTGTTTTAATTGCAAGTCTTCTCATCCAACCTTCTCCAAAAACTGCTCGGTATGGAAGGATGAGAAGGAAATTCTATCAATCAAATACAAGGAAAACATTAGCTTTTTGGAAGCAAGGAAAGTGGTTGAAAAACGAAAAAATGATGATACATTGCTGACTAGTGCAACTTCTTATGCCAAAGTCACATCTCCCATATCTTCACAAGGACATTGCTCAAACTGTGAACTCTTGGCAAAGAAACTTCTTGAAAAGTTTCCCGAAATGGCCAATGAGTTGAAGAGCTTAGTTCCCAATGTCGAGGTTACAACACCTTCCACTCAGACTCGGCCTGCATCTGAAACAAACAAACCCTCTTCTGCACCCCCAAAACCCACAAACTCTCAAAGTATTCCTTCACAAAAAACCCCAAAGCCCTCTTCCTCTTCACAAAATATTTCATCAAAAAAAGCTTCAAAGCCATCTGCCCCTTCAAAACAGCCTCCTAAGAAACCCCAACCTCCATCTTCACAGTCTACAAATAAATCAAACGTTCCACCTAAAGATAAATCTTCTCATGTACCCCGATCACCAAAAAGATCTTCCTCGAAATCTAAACCACAGTCCAGAGATAACCATGGATCCTGTGAAATTGCAGTCACAGTAGATGATCCGGTCCCTACCTCCAACAGATTTTCGGAGTTAGAGGACATGGATGCAGATACTGAAAATCTGGAAGGTGAGGCTTCAGATTCAGAAGCCTCTATCTGGTCCATTTCTAAAGATACTTGGAACAAGGACACTGACACTTGGCAATCGTCCAAACCCGAGACAACTGTAATTAAATCTTAATCTATTTTAAAATGTATTGGTTTACGGCCTCTTTTTTTACTTTAGCTTTTATACTCTCTTCATGCACTATGGATACCATAATCCAGTGGAATTGTCGAGGTCTAAAGTCAAACTTTGACGAACTTTCCCTTTTAATCAATGATCACAAACCAGTTGCTGTTTGTCTGCAAGAAACCTTCCTTAAGCGAGAGGATGATATTTCTGTCAAATATCATTCCATTTACAATAAAGTCTTTACCGAAGGCGAGAAAGCTAGAGGTGGTGTTTCTATTATTGTTAATAACAACATACCTCATAAAGTTATCTCTCTTAACACAAACTTGCAAGCTGTTGCCATCAGATTATCTTTACACAGTGCCGTTACACTATGTTCTTTATATCTCCCCCCAAACACACCTATTAATGAGACCAATCTGAATGATCTCATTTCCCAATTGCCATCCCCCTATATTCTTGCTGGGGATTTTAATGGTCACAATGTTATGTGGGGTTGCGATGACACTAATCAGAGAGGTTTACAGTTGGAGAGATTCATTTCGAACAACTCTTTGTCTTTCATGAATGACAACAAATCCAAAACCTACCTACATCCAGCAACTGGATCTTACTCATCTATTGATTTAACTTTATGCAGCCCAGTCTTACTTCCTAATTTCACTTGGAAAGTGAAAGAGGATTTGTGTGGAAGTGATCACTTCCCTATTATCTTTTCATCTACACAACCATCCAGCAGCATAAAACCACAGAAATGGAAGCTCTCCAAAGCCAATTGGAATAGATTTGAAACCGTCTGTGAACAGACCATTACACATGACAAATTTGGAGATTGCGATGATCCCGCAAAACTTTTCACTTCCCTATTAATTGATGCAGCTAAACAGTCCGTCCCTCAGACCTCGACAAATCCAAAACGTCCTGACAAGCCTTGGTACAATGATGATTGTAAACAGGCTGTCAGAGACAGAAAACAAGCCCTTAGAAAGTTTAACCTCAGACCTACCAAAGAAAATCATAACTTATTCCGTATTTCCAGGGCAAAGGCTCGTCGTACCATTAGAGAAAGTAAGCGCAAGGCTTGGAGACAATATGTCTCTAAATTAAATAGTAGAACTACTACTAAAAAAACCTGGGACATGATCAGAAAGATCAATGGCAAAGGCCAACCCCCTCTCAGTCACCTTGAAGTTAACAATACTTCGTTGGAAACCCCCCAGGATATAGCTGATGCTCTTGCCGACACCTTTTGCAAAAAGTCCTCCTCTGCAAACTATTCTGAAAAGTTTCAGAGGAATAAAGCCACAGAAGAAAAGAAAAAACTTAATTTCAATTCTTCTAATTCAGAGCACTATAATAAACTCTTCACCTTTAAAGAATTAAAATCAGCTCTGAATAAAGCTTACGATTCTTCTCCTGGCCAAGATAAAGTTCATTACCAGTTTTTAAAACACTTACCTTTTACTTCTCTCTCTGTTTTACTTGATATTTTTAATGATATCTGGCAGTCCGGTGATTATCCTTCGTCCTGGCGAGAGGCACTAGTCATTCCTATCCCAAAACCTTGCAAAGATGCTAGTGACCCAGCCAACTATCGTCCAATAGCTCTTACTAGTTGTCTCTGCAAGACTCTAGAACGTATGGTCAACGACAGGCTTGTCTGGTTTTTAGAAAAAAACAACCTCATCGTTGATGTACAGAGTGGATTTCGTCGTCAACGTGGCACCATCGATCATCTTGTCCGCTTTGAAACCTTTGTCAGAGAAGCCTTTATTAATAGACAACATGTAGTATCTGTCTTTTTCGACCTTGAAAGCGCTTATGATACGACTTGGAAATACGGAATTCTTAAAGACTTACATGACTTTGGTCTTCGAGGCCGTCTTCCTCTTTTTATCTCAGCCTTCTTGGATGAACGTCTTTTCCGCGTCCGAGTTGGCAATACTGTCTCGGGAGCCCGTGAACAGGAGATGGGTGTGCCCCAAGGATGTATTCTCTCTGTTACACTTTTTAGTGTAAAAATAAACAGTATAGTTAAAGCCATCTGTCCTGGTGTAGACTGTTCTCTTTATGTTGATGACTTCGTTATATGCTTCAGATCTCGAAATATGAATATTATTGAGAGACAACTTCAACAGTGTCTCAACAAACTCCAAACGTGGTCTGAAGAAAATGGCTTCAAATTTTCCAAGTCCAAAACTAAGTGCATGCACCTATGTAATCTACGTGGTGTTCATCCAGACCCTGAACTGTATTTGGACAAAACTAAAATTGAAGTCGTTTCTGAATTTAAATTTCTTGGAGTCATCTTTGACAGAAAGCTTTCCTTCCTTCCTCACATCACTGCACTTAAAAAGAAATGCAAGAAGGCTCTTAATCTTCTACAGGTTGTGGCCCATTCTGAATGGGGAGCAGACCGTAAAGTCCTCTTGCGGCTTTATCGGTCTTTAGTTCGCACCAAATTAGACTGTGGATCTATCGTATACGGATCAGCCCGTAAATCTTGCCTTAAAATTCTTGATCCTATACACCACGAAGGCCTGCGTCTTGTATTCGGCGCTTTCAGAACTTCTCCCGTCAATAGTCTCTATGTTGAGGCTAATGAACCTTCTCTTTCTTACAGGAGGGAAAAACTATCGCTTCAATATCTTTTAAAACTGAAGTCGAATCGTTTTAACCCAACTCATAAAGTTGTTTTTAAACCTCAATATAAACGTCTTTTTGAAAGGAAACCAAATGTTATTCCTCCATTTGGTATCCGCATGGAGCCCATAGTAGATAACCTTGGCATAGACACTGAATCTATTGCCGACTATAAAATCTCTGAAATCCCTCCATGGACTCTAAACAGTACAGAATTCAGATTTGACCTTGCATCTGACAAAAAGTCTGTCACGGATAGAACTGTGTTTCATGCTAGATACAATGAGATAAAGGAGCATTATTTTTCTTTCAAACCGATCTATACAGATGGATCTAAAGAGGGAAATTCTGTAGCAGCTGCCGCTATTTATGGAGAAAGGAGCTTAAAGTGCCGCCTTCCAAACAATTCCTCTATCTTCTCTGCAGAAATTAAAGCTATTGATCTTGCCCTTAATCTAGCTGAACATTCTAATTCCAACCGTTTCATTATCTTTTCGGACTCTTTGTCAACATTACAGGCCCTTTCAAATCAACGACTTGAAAACCCCTTAATCTGTAGTTTACTTGAAAGGATCTCACAAATTTCTTCTATGAATAGATTGGTGTTCTGCTGGCTTCCAAGTCATGTAGGCATCAAAGGCAATGAAAATGCCGATAGGTCTGCCAAATCTGCACTTAACCTTCCCGTTTCAGATTTTAAAGTTCCACACACTGATTTTAAATCCTCTGTTTTAACACATATCCAATCTTCTTGGCAATCCCAGTGGGATGCTGATGTTTTCAATAAACTACATTCAGTTAAACCTTCCCTCGGTGAATGGTACCCCGTTTACAGGTCTGTTCGTCGAGAAGAAGTGATAATTGCACGACTTCGAATTGGCCATTCACGCATTACACATTCCTGGCTTTTGACCAGAGATGATGCCCCTGAATGTATTCCATGCAATGCACCCTTCTCTATAAAACACATTCTACTAGATTGCATTGACTTTCAGCCAGTTCGTAGAAAATATTTCAGCGTCGATAGTTTAAAAAATCTTTTTGATTCTGTCAGCGTTGAATCTATTATCGCTTTCATAAAGGAGATTGGCATTTACAATAAACTGTGATATTTACTCTTTAGTTTCTTATCTACCTTTTTACATTCTTTACACATCATTATATAAAATACCTTGTCAGCTGATTCACAATCTTACCTTTTTTAATCTAAAACTTTTGAGTAGGCAGGGAATGCCCAGCCACTCAATATCATATTTTATGCACATTGTCAGTTAAACGTAACCTTTCTTCATTTAAAGACTCCTTTATTATCAATTTAAGACTGTTCAAATCTTTTTATCGCAGTCTTAACATCATTATTCAAAACCTTTTTGAGTTAATAGGGAAGCCCTGTTGCTCAATTATATCTTTTATACATACTTAGATCACACATGATCCTTCTTAATTTAACTCTTTTACTGTCAGCATATCTCAAATCTTTTTAGAAAAAAATCCGCCTTAATCGTTCCTTCAACACAGATATGCGCGCTAAATGACCAAAGCTGTCGATGCGCCATAAAACAACATTCATTCATTCATTGTCTGCAAGAAACCTTCCTTAAGCGAGAGGATGATATTTCTGTCAAATATCATTCCATTTACAATAAAGTCTTTACCGAAGGCGAGAAAACTAGAGGTGGTGTTTCTGTTATTGTTAATAACAACATACCTCATAAAGTTATCTCTCTTAACACAAACTTGCAAGCTGTTGCCATCAGATTATCTTTACACAGTGCCGTTACACTATGTTCTTTATATCTCCCCCCGAGCACACCTGTTAATGAGACCAATCTGAATGATCTCATTTCCCAAAGCCCTGTTGCTCAATTATATCTTTTATACATACTTAGATCACACATCATCCTTCTTAATTCGACTCTTTTACTGTCAGCATGTCTCAAATCTTTTTAGCAAAAAAAAATCCGCCTTAATCGTTCCTTCAACACAGATATGCGCGCTAAATGACCAAAGCTGTCGATGCGCCATAAAACAACATTCATTCATTCATTCATCCAGACCCTGAACTGTATTTGGACAAAACTAAAATTGAAGTCGTTTCTGAGTTTAAATTTCTTGGAGTCATCTTTGACAGAAAGCTTTCCTTCCTTCCTCACATCACTGCACTTAAAAAGAAATGCAAGAAGGCTCTTAATCTTCTAAAGGTTGTGGCCCATTCTGATTGGGGAGCAGACCGTAAAGTCCTCTTGCGGCTTTATCGGTCTTTAGTTCGCTCCAAATTAGACTATGGATCTATCGTATACGGATCAGCCCGTAAATCTTACCTTAAAATTCTCGATCCTATACACCACGAAGGCCTGCGTCTTGTACTTGGAGCTTTCAGAACTTCTCCCGTCAATAGTCTCTATGTTGAGGCTAATGAACCTTCTCTTTCTTACAGGAGAGAAAAACTCTCACCTCAATATCTTTTAAAACTGAAGTCAAATCGTTTTAATCCAACTCATAAAGTTGTTTTTAAACCTGAATATAAACGTCTTTTTGAAAGGAAACCAAATGTTATTCCTCCATTTGGTATCCGCATGGAGCCCATTGTAGATAACCTTGGCATAGACACTGAGTCTATTGTCGATTATAAAATCTCTGAAATCCCTCCATGGACACTAAACAGTGCAGAATTCAGATTTGACCTTGCATCCGAAAAAAAGTCAGTCACGGATAGAACTGTGTTTCATGCTAGATACAATGAGATAAAGGAGCATTAATTTTCCTTCAAACCAATATATACAGATGGATCAAAAGAGGGAAATTCTGTAGCAGTTGCCGCTATTTATGGAGAAAGGAGCTTAAAGTGTCGCCTTCCAAACAATTCCTCTATCTTCTCTGCAGAAATTAAAGCTATTGATCTTGCCCTTAATCTAGCTGAACATTCTGATTCCAACCGTTTCATTATCTTTTCGGACTCTTTGTCAACATTACAGGCCCTTTCAAATCAACGACTTGAGAATCCCTTGACCTGTACTTTACTTGAAAGGATCTCACAAATTTCTTCTATGAATAGATTGGTGTTCTGCTGGCTTCCAAGTCATGTAGGCATCAAAGGCAATGAAAATGCCGATAGGTCTGCCAAATCTGCACTTAACCTTCCCGTTTCAGATTTTAAAGTTCCACACACTGATTTTAAATCCTCTGTTTTAACACATATCCAATCTTCTTGGCAATCCCAGTGGGATGCTGATGTTTTCAATAAACTACATTCAGTTAAACCTTCCCTCGGTGAATGGTACCCCGTTTACAGGTCTGTTCGTCGAGAAGAAGTGATAATTGCACGACTTCGAATTGGCCATTCACGCATTACACATTCCTGGCTTTTGACCAGAGATGATGCCCCTGAATGTATTCCATGCAATGCATCCTTTTCTATAAAACATATCCTAGTAGATTGCATTGACTTTCAACCAATTCGTTCAAAATATTTCAACGTCGATAGTTTAAAAAATCTTTTTGATTCTGTCAGCGTTGAATCTATTATCGCTTTCATAAAGGAGATTGGCATTTACAATAAACTGTGATATTTACTCTTTAGTTTCTTATCTACCTTTTTACATTTTTTACACATCTTTATATAAAATACCTTGTCAGCTGATTCACAATCTTACCTTTTTTAATCTAAAACTTTTGAGTAGGCAGGGAATGCCCAGCCACTCAATATCATATTTTATGCACATTGTGAGTTACACGTAACCTTTCTTCATTTAAAGACTTCTTTATTATCAGTTTAAGACTGTTCAAATCTTTTTATCGCAGTCTTAACATCATTATTCAAAACCTTTTTGAGTTAATAGGGAAGCCCTGTTGCTCAATTATATCTTTTATACATACTTAGATCACACATGATCCTTCTTAATTTAACTCTTTTACTGTCAGCATGTCTCAAATCTTTTTAGAAAAAAATCCGTCTTAATCGTTCCTTCAACACAGATATGCGCGCTAAATGACCAAAGCTGTCGATGCGCCATAAAACAACATTCATTCATTCATTCACTTTGTTCAAATCCTTTTATCACATTCCTAACTGTGATTTAAAACTTTTTGAGTAGATAGGGATTGCCCTGTAACTCAATTATTTCCAGTATACATATGAAGGTCACACATAACACTTCTTAATCCAACTCTTTTATCATTATTAATATATTCAAACTTTTTCAGTTTAAACAATTTCACTTTTATTATCTTTTAACACAGATATGCGCGCTAAATGACCAAAGCTGTCGATGCGCCATAAAACAACATTCATTCATTTAAACCTTCCCTTGGTGAATGGTACCCCGTTTACAGGTCTGTTCGTCGAGAAGAAGTGATAACTGCACGACTTCGAATTGGCCATTCACGCATTACACATTCCTGGCTCTTGACCAGAGATGATGCCCCTGAATGTATTCCATGCAATGCACCCTTTTCTGTAAAACACATTCTACTAGATTGCATTGACTTTCAGCCAGTTCGTACAAAATATTTCAACGTCGATAGTTTAAAAAACCTCTTTGATTCTGTCAGCGTTGAATCTATTATCGCTTTCATAAAGGAGATTGGCATTTACAATAAACTGTGATATTTACTTTTTAGTTTCTTATCCACCTTTTTACATTCTTTACACATCTTTATATAAAATACCTTGTCAGCTGATTCACAATCTTACCTTTTTTAATCTAAAACTTTTGGGCATCTTATCTCATTGGAAACATTTATTCTACATTTAAAGACTCCTCTATTATCAATTTAAGACTGTTCAAATCTTTTTATCACAGTCTCAACATCATTATTCAAAACCTTTTTGAGTTAATAGGGAAGCCCTGTTGCTCAATTATATCTTTTATACATACTTAGATCACACATGATCCTTCTTAATTTAACTCTTTTACTGTCAGCATGTTTCAAATCTTTTTAAAAAAAATCCGCCTTAATCGTTCCTTCAACACAGATATGCGCGCTAAATGACCAAAGCTGTCGATGCGCCATAAAACAACATTCATTCATTCATTCATTACACTTTCTCAATTTTAAGTTCTCATTACCTTTAAGCTACTATTCACATACTTAACTTTTTAATTTAAAACTTTGAGTAGGCAGGGTTTATCCTGCCACTCAATATCATATTTTATGCACATTAAATCTTAATTTAACACTTCTACTATCAATCCAACTTTCTGTTCAAATCCTTTAATCACATTCCTAACTTTGTGATTTAAAACTTTTTGAGTAGATAGGGATTGCCCTGTCACTCAATTATTTCCATTATACATATGAAGGTCACACATAACACTTCTTAATCCAACTCTTTTATCATTATTAATGTATTCAAACTTTTTTCAGTTTAAACAATTTCACTTTTATTATCTTTTAACACAGATATGCGCGCTAAATGACCAAAGCTGTCGATGCGCCATAAAACAACATTCATTCATTCATTCATTCATTCCTGCTTCTATTAAGGTAGGATTTCAATTGGTCAATGTCGATGTATATGTACCAAACCCGCTGCGTTGCTATAAATGCCAGCGGTATGGCCACCATGAAAGCAATTGCAAAAGTACCCCTGTATGTCCGAAATGTGCTTTTGAAGGAGAAAACCATGACCAAAAGACTTGCAATAATCCTCTTCTCTGTGTCAATTGCAAGTCGTCTCATCCTACCTATTCCAAGGAATGTTCAGTTTGGAAAGATGAGAAAGAAATCCTATCAATCAAGTTTAAGGAGAATGTTAGCTTTTTGGAAGCCAGGAAAACAGTTGAAAAACGCAGGTCTGATCAGGCATTGTTGAGCAAAAGCACAACATATGCAAATGTTGCATCTCCTTTGCCTGCAAATGGACATTGTCCAACCTGCGAACTGTTGGCTAAAAAACTTCTCCAAAAGTTTCCTGAAATGACTAGTGAACTGAAAGCTCTCCTTCCCAATATCGAGGTTACAACACCTTCCTCTCAGACTCAGCCTGCATCTAAAACAAACAAACCCTCTTCTGCACCCCCAAAACCCACAGACTCTCAAAGTATTCCTTCACAAAAAACCCCAAAGCCCTCTTCCTCTTCACAAAATATTTCATCAAAAAAAGCTTCAAAGCCATCTGCCCCTTCAAAACAGCCTCCTAAGAAACTCCAACCTCTATCTTCACAGTCTACAAATAAATCAAACGTTCCACCTAAAGATAAATCTTCTCATGTACCCCGATCACCAAAAAGATCTTCCTCGAAATCTAAATCACAGTCCAGAGATAACCATGGATCCTGTGAAATTGCGGTCACAGTAGATGATCCGGTCCCTACCTCCAACAGATTTTCGGAGTTAGAGGACATGGATGCAGATACTGAAAATCTGGAAGGTGAGGCTTCAGATTCAGAAGCCTCTATCTGGTCCATTTCTAAAGATACTTGGAACAAGGACACTGACACTTGGCAATCGTCCAAACCCGAGACAACTGTAATTAAATCTTAATCTATTTTAAAATGTATTGGTTTACGGCCTCTTTTTTTACTTTAGCTTTTATACTCTCTTCATGCACTATGGATACCATAATCCAGTGGAATTGTCGAGGTCTAAAGGCAAACTTTGACGAACTTTCCCTTTTAATCAATGATCACAAACCAGTTGCTGTTTGTCTGCAAGAAACCTTCCTTAAGCGAGAGGATGATATTTCTGTCAAATATCATTCCATTTACAATAAAGTCTTTACCGAAGGCGAGAAAGCTAGAGGTGGTGTTTCTGTTATTGTTAATAACAACATACCTCATAAAGTTATCTCTCTTAACACAAACTTGCAAGCTGTTGCCATCAGATTATCTTTACACAGTGCCGTTACACTATGTTCTTTATATCTCCCCCCAAACACACCTATTAATGAGACCAATCTGAATGATCTCATTTCCCAATTGCCATCCCCCTATATTCTTGCTGGGGATTTTAATGGTCACAATGTTATGTGGGGTTGCGATGACACTAATCAGAGAGGTTTACAGTTGGAGAGATTCATTTCGAACAACTCTTTGTCTTTCATGAATAACAACAAATCCAAAACCTACCTACATCCAGGCCCCCAGCTGGGCGGGGGGATAGAAATAGCTCAGCTGTCGCACTACAGCAGGGGTAAGACCCCCCCACTGTGCCTGCCTGTTTGCCGTGGGCTGCAACTCGTGTCGTTCGATGACGGGATCCTGGTGGTTGAGTGGATTCAGAGCTCGGCCCTTTGATGGCTCTGTTTTCGCAACACACCACTTTGGCCTTGAATTGGACTAAACGAGAGGTCAGGAGGGCCCGTCCTGATCAATCGGCTGGTCATGCCTAGCCCTAGGGCATTTCTCTTAACTGTGTATCGTTTTATCGTACACAAAAATTCACAGAAGAATATCATATCTCTTTTCCTTTCTGTCAAAAATAGAAATCAGTGCCCTAGAAGGCGGTGGCTCATGGGCTAATCGGGTGAAAGTTGGTGTTTGATTGACACTTGTAACCGCCCAAAGATAGCCTATGCTTGGTATGACATTCTGAGGGCCTACATTTGTCCGGTCTAGCCCTTTCACTTTGAGTATATTGCCGATGTATCCTTGTCATGATCTGCGTTTGGTTTCCCCAGATCATGTCCCCTTGTTGGGCTCCGAGGCGGGTGGGGAGCATCGGCAATGAATTAATAAAAACTATCATGGCAACCCCAAAAAAGGCCAAGCGTGTACTTTCCGATTCAGATTCTGAATCGGACATTTCTTCTACTTCTAACTCTACTTTTGCGAGGTTCATTGTCATAGAGTCAGCTGACACAAAAAAAACCAATTACAAAACTGTCACCTTTTATTATAGAAAAAACAATCTCTTCTATCTTAGGTACACCAAAATCAGTAAAGAAACTGAAAAATGAAACCCTGCTTGTTGAATGTTTTACCCAACAGCAGGCAAAAAATCTTCTTGGCCATAAAAAGTTCTATAACGTAGATGCTAAAATCTATCCTCATAAATCCTTGAATACAAGCAAAGGAGTCATTCGATGCAAAGAACTATCATACTGCGACTCCATAGAAGAGATTAAGACTAATTTACAATCGCAAGCTGTGTCTGACGTCAGGAGAATATCTGTTTTTAGAGATGGAGTACGTAGGGAGACTCACACTTACATTTTAACATTCTCCACACCCTTTTTACCTACTTCCATTAAGATAGGATTTCAATCGGTTAATGTCGATGTGTATGTGCCAAACCCGCTGCGTTGCTATAAATGTCAGCGGTATGGCCATCATGAAAGCACCTGCACAAACGCCCCTGTTTGCCCAAAATGTGCTTTCGAGGGCCCCGACCATGATCCGAAAACTTGCAATAATCCAATGCTCTGTTTTAATTGCAAGTCTTCTCATCCAACCTTCTCCAAAAACTGCTCGGTATGGAAGGATGAGAAGGAAATTCTATCAATCAAATACAAGGAAAACATTAGCTTTTTGGAAGCAAGTAAAGTGGTTGAAAAACGAAAAAATGATGATACATTGCTGACTAGTGCAACTTCTTATGCCAAAGTCACATCTCCCATATCTTCACAAGGACATTGCTCAAACTGTGAACTCTTGGCAAAGAAACTTTTTGAAAAGTTTCCCGAAATGGCCAATGAGTTGAAGAGCTTAGTTCCCAATGTCGAGGTTACAACACCTTCCACTCAGACTCAGCCTGCATCTGAAACAAACAAACCCTCTTCTGCACCCCCAAAACCCACAAACTCTCAAGTATTCCTTCACAAAAAACCCCAAAGCCCACTTCCTCTTCACAAAATATTTCATCAAAAAAAGCTTCAAAGCCATCTGCCCCTTCAAAACAGCCTCCTAAGAAACCCCAACCTCCATCTTCACAGTCTACAAATAAATCAAACGTTCCACCTAAAGATAAATCTCTCATGTACCCCGATCACCAAAAAGATCTTCCTCGAAATCTAAACCACAGTCCAGAGATAACCATGGATCCTGTGAAATTGCAGTCACAGTAGATGATCCGGTCCCTACCTCCAACAGATTTTCGGAGTTAGAGGACATGGATGCAGATACTGAAAATCTGGAAGGTGAGGCTTCAGATTCAGAAGACTCTATCTGGTCCATTTCTAAAGATACTTGGAACAAGGACACTGACACTTGGCAATCGTCCAAACCCGAGACAACTGTAATTAAATCTTAATCTATTTTAAAATGTATTGGTTTACGGCCTCTTTTTTTACTTTAGCTTTTATACTCTCTTCATGCACTATGGATACCATAATCCAGTGGAATTGTCGAGGCCTGAAGTCAAACTTTGACGAACTTTCCCTTTTAATCAATGATCACAAACCAGTTGCTGTTTGTCTTCAAGAAACCTTCCTTAAGCGAGAGGATGATATTTCTGTCAAATATCATTCCATTTACAATAAAGTCTTTACCGAAGGCGAGAAAGCTAGAGGTGGTGTTTCTGTTATTGTTAATAACAACATACCTCATAAAGTTATCTCTCTTAACACAAACTTGCAAGCTGTTGCCATCAGATTATCTTTACACAGTGCCGTTACACTATGTTCTTTATATCTCCCCCCGAGCACACCTGTTAATGAGACCAATCTGAATGATCTCATTTCCCAATTGCCATCCCCCTATATTCTTGCTGGGGACTTTAATGGTCACAATGTTATGTGGGGTTGCAATGACACAAACCAGAGAGGTTTACAATTGGAGAACTTCATTTCGAACAACTCTTTGTCTTTCATGAATGATAACAAGTCCAAAACCTACCTACATCCAGCAACTGGATCATACTCATCTATTGATTTAACCTTATGCAGCCCAGTCTTACTTCCCAATTTCACTTGGAAAGTGAAAGAGGATTTGTGTGGAAGTGATCACTTCCCTATTATCTTTTCATCTACACAACCATCCAGCAGTGTAAGACCGCAGAAATGGAAACTCTCTAAAGCCAATTGGAACAGTTTGTGAACAGACAATTACACATGACAAGTTTGGAGATTGCGATGATCCAACAAAACTTTTTACTTCGCTGTTAATTGATGCAGCTAAACAGTCTGTCCCTCAGACCTCGACAAATCCAAAACGTCCTGACAAACCTTGGTACAATGATGATTGTAAACAGGCTGTCAGAGACAGAAAACAAGCCCTTAGAAAGTTTAACCTCAGACCTACCAAAGAAAATCATAACTTATTCCGTATTTCCAGGGCAAGGCTCGTCGTACCATTAGAGAAAGTAAGCGCAAGGCTTGGATACAATATGTCTCTAAATTAAATAGTAGAACTACTACTAAAAAAACCTGGGACATGATTAGAAAGATCAATGGCAAAGGCCAACCCCCTCTCAGTCACCTTGAAGTTAACAATACTTCGTTGGAAACCCCCCAGGATATAGCTGATGCTCTTGCTGACACCTTTTGCAAAAAGTCCTCCTCTGCAAACTATTCTGAAAAGTTTCAGAGGAATAAAGCCAGAGAAGAAAAGAAAAAACTTAATTTCAATTCTTCTAATTCAGAGCACTATAATAAACTCTTCACCTTTAAAGAATTAAAATCAGCTCTGAATAAAGCTCACGATTCTTCTCCCGGCCAAGATAAAGTTCATTACCAGTTTTTAAAACACTTACCTTTTACTTCCCTCTCTGTTTTACTTGATATTTTTAATGATATCTGGCAATCCGGTGATTTTCCTTCGTTCTGGCGAGAGGCACTAGTCATTCCTATCCCAAAACCTGGCAAGGATGCTAGTGACCCAGCTAACTATCGTCCAATAGCTCTTACTAGTTGTCTCTGCAAGACCCTAGAACGTATGGTCAATGACAGGCTTGTCTGGTTTTTAGAGAAAAACAACTTTATCGTTGATGTACAGAGTGGATTTCGTCGCCAGCGTAGCACCATCGATCATCTTGTCCGCTTTGAAACCTTTGTCAGAGAAGGCTTTATTAATAGACAACATGTAGTATCTGTCTTTTTCGACCTTGAAAGCGCTTATGATACGACTTGGAAATACGGAATTCTTAAAGACTTACATGACTTTGGTCTTCGAGGCCGTCTTCCTCTTTTTATCTCAGCCTTCTTGAATGAACGTCTTTTCCGTGTCCGAGTTGGCAATACTGTCTCGGGAGCCCGTGAACAGGAGATGGGTGTGCCCCAAGGATGTATTCTCTCTGTTACACTTTTTAGTGTAAAAATAAACAGTATAGTTAAAAGTATCTGTCCTGGTGTAGACTGTTCTCTTCATGTTGATGACTTTGTTATATGCTTCAGATCTCGAAATATGAATATTATTGAGAGACAACTTCAACAGTGTCTCAACAAACTCCAAACGTGGTCTGAAGAAAATGGCTTCAAATTTTCCAAGTCCAAAACAAAATGCATGCACCTTTGTAATTTACGTGGTGTTCATCCAGACCCTGAACTGTATTTGGACAAAACTAAAATTGAAGTCGTTTCTGAGTTTAAATTTCTTGGAGTCATCTTTGACAGAAAGCTTTCCTTCCTTCCTCACATCACAGCACTTAAAAAGAAATGCAAGAAGGCTCTTAATCTTCTAAAGGTTGTGGCCCATTCTGAATGGGGAGCAGACCGTAAAGTCCTCTTGCGGCTTTATCGGTCTTTAGTTCGCTCCAAATTAGACTATGGATCTATCGTATACGGATCAGCCCGTAAATCTTGTCTTAAAATTCTTGATCCTATACACCACGAAGGCCTGCGTCTTGTACTTGGCGCTTTCAGAACTTCTCCCGTCAATAGTCTCTATGTTGAGGCTAATGAACCTTCTCTTTCTTACAGGAGGGAAAAACTATCGCTTCAATATCTTTTAAAACTGAAATCAAATCGTTTTAATCCAACTCATAAAGTTGTTTTTAAACCTCAGTATAAACGTCTTTTTGAAAGGAAACCAAATGTTATTCCTCCATTTGGTATCCGCATGGAGCCCATTGTAGATAACCTTGGCATAGACATTGAGTCTATTGCCGACTATAAAATCTCTGAAATTCCTCCATGGACACTAAACAGTGCAGAATTCAGATTTGACCTTGCATCCGACAAAAAGTCAGTCACGGATAGAACTGTGTTTCATGCTAGATACAACGAGATAAAGGAGCATTATTTTTCCTTCAAACCAATCTATACAGATGGATCTAAAGAGGGAAATTCTGTAGCAGCTGCCGCTATTTATGAAGAAAGGAGCTTAAAGTGCCGCCTTCCAAACAATTCCTCTATCTTCTCTGCAGAAATTAAAGCTATTGATCTTGCCCTTAATCTAGCTAAACATTCTAATTCCAACCGTTTCATTATCTTTTCGGACTCTTTGTCTCCATTACAGGCCCTTTCAAATCAACGACTTGAGAATCCTTTGATCTGCACTTTACTTGAAAGGATCTCACAAATTTCTTCTATGAATAGATTGGTGTTCTGTTGGCTTCCAAGTCATGTAGGCATCAAAGGCAATGAAAATGCCGATAGGTCTGCCAAATCTGCACTTAACCTTCCCATTTCAGATTTTAAAGTTCCACACACTGATTTTAAATCCTCTGTTTTAACACATATCCAATCTTCGTGGCAATCCCAGTGGGATGCTGATGTTTTCAATAAACTACATTCAGTCAAACCTTCCCTTGGTGAATGGTACCCCGTTTACAGGTCTGTTCGTCGAGAAGAAGTGATAATTGCGCGACTTCGAATTGGCCATTCACGCATTACACATTCCTGGCTTTTGACCAGAGATGATGCCCCTGAATGTATTCCATGCAATGCATCCTTTTCTATAAAACATATCCTACTAGATTGCATTGACTTTCAACCAATTTGTTCAAAATATTTCAACGTCGATAGTTTAAAAAATCTTTTTGATTCTGTCAGCGTTGAATCTATTATCGCATTCATAAAGGAGATTGGCATTTACAATAAACTGTGATATTTACTCTTTAGTTTCTTATCCACCTTTTTACATTCTTTACTTTTAGTAGGCAGGGATTGCCCAGCCACTCAATATTATATTTTATGCACATTATCAGTTACACATAACCTTTCATCATTTAAAGACTTTTTCTTATCATTTTAAGACTGTTCAAATTTTTTATCACAATCTTAACATCATTATTCCAAACCTTTTTGAGTTAATAGGGAAGCCCTGTTGCTCAATTATATCTTTTATACATACTTAGATCACACATGATCCTTCTTAATTTAACTCTTTTACTGTCAGCATGTCTCAAATCTTTTTAGAAAAAAATCCGCCTTAATCGTTCCTTCAACACAGATATGCGCGCTAAATGACCAAAGCTGTCGATGCGCCATAAAACAACATTCATTCATTCTTTTTAGAAAAAAATCTGCCTTAATCGTTCCTTCAACACAGATATGCGCGCTAAATGACCAAAGCTGTCGATGCGCCATAAAACAACATTCATTCATTCATTCATTAAAACTTTGAGTAGGCAGAGTTTATCCTGCCACTCAATATCATATTTTATGCACATTAAAAAATGACACTCTTCTACTATCAATCCAACTTTTTGTTCAAATCCTTTTATCACATTCCTAACTGTGATTTAAAACTCATTGAGTAGATAGGGATTGCCCTATCACTCAATTATTTCCAGTATACATATGAAGGTCACACATAACACTTGTTAATCCAACTCTTTTATCATTATTAATATATTCAAACTTTTTTCAGTTTAAACAATTTCACTTTTATTATCCTTTAACACAGATATGCGCGCTAAATGACCAAAGCTGTCGATGCGCCATAAAACAACATTCATTCATTAAGCTACTATTCACAGTCTTAACCTTTCCATTTAAAACTTTGAGTAGGCAGGGTTTATCCTGCCACTCAGTATCATATTTTATGCACATTAAAAAATGACACTCTTCTACTATCAATCCAACTTTTTGTTTAAATCCTTTTATCAGATTCCTAACTGTGATTTAAAACTTTTTGAGTAGATAGGGATTGCCCTGTCACTCAATTATTTCCATTATACATATGAAGGTCACACATAACACTTTTTAATCCAACTCTTTTATTATTATTAATATATTCAAACTTTTTTCAGTTTAAACAATGTCACTTTTATTATCTTTTAACACAGATATGCGCGCTAAATGACCAATGCTGTCGATGCGCCATAAAACAACATTCATTCATTCATTCCCTTTCATACCGAGTATACCACTGATGTATCCCTGTCATGGTCTGCGAATGGGCTTTCCCCAGACCATGACCCCTTGTTGGGCTCCGTGGTGGGTGGGGAGCATCGGTGGTGAAATTTTATACACAGACATGGCGTCGCAAAAAAAGGCCAAGCTTACTGAAAGCAAACGCCCTCTTTCAGATAGTGAATCTGAAACGGAAGCTTCAATTTCTACTTCTTTTCACTCTCCGCGTTTTATCGTTATCCAGTCCCAAGATCCTTCAAAACCCATAACAAAACTATCTCCTTTCATAATAGAAAAACAGATTACCAGCATCCTTGGAACTCCAAAATCTGTCAAAAAACTCAAAGATCAGACCCTTTTAGTTGAATGTATTACAAATCAACAGGCACTGAATCTCTTAAAACACAAAAAATTCTTTGACACAGACGTTAAAATTTTCGCACATCCTTCACTCAGTTCTTGTAAAGGAGTAATTAGATGCAAGGAGCTTTCCTACTGCAACTCCTTGCAAGAAATTAAAGACAACCTGAAACAACAAGGTGTATCTGATGTTCAGCGAATTTCTGTACGCAGAGATGGAGAACAGAGACTTACAAACACATACATTCTAACATTTTCTTCACCTGTTCTCCCAACATCTATCAAGATAGGCTTCCAAATTGTAAAAGTAGATGTGTATGTGCCAAATCCCTTGCGATGTTTTAAATGCCAGCGATACGGCCATCACATCAGTAAATGTCAAAATCAAGAAACATGCTCTAAATGTGCTCATCAAGGACCTGACCATGACAGTACTACATGTTCCAATCTCCCTCTCTGCATTAATTGCAAGTCTCCACACTCTACCTTTTCTAGAGAGTGTCCTGTATGGAGAGAAGAAAAAGAAGTGCTGTCCATTAAATACAACAATAATGTTAGCTTTCCAGAAGCAAGGAAAAGATTTGAACAAAGAAAGAAAACCTCTTCTAGTCCTAGCTATGCAGGTGTTGTTGGCTCGTCAACTGAAAAGGATGACTGCAGCACTTGTAAGATTCTAGCGAAAGTTCTCCTTCAAAAATTTCCTGATGTAGCTACTGAGCTGAAAGAACTTCTCCCTCCATCCACCTTGTCCAAACTAATTCCTGACTCTCCATCTGTGTCTACAATAAACAAAACCTCTTCTGCAACCTCAAAACCCACAAACTCTCAAAGTATTTCTTCACAAAAAACTTCAAAGCCGTCTACCTCTTCGCAAAATATCTCTTCAAAAAAACCTTCAAAGCCATCTCCCCCTTCACAACAGCCTCCAAAGAAACCCCAACCTCCATCTTCACAGTCTACAATAAAATCTAATGTTTCATCTAAAGATAACAAATCTAATCATACACCTCGATCTCCTTAAAGGTCTTCTTCCAAACCTAAACCACAATCTAGAGATTCCCATGAATCTTGTGAAATCACAGTCAGAGTAAATGATCCTGTCCCTACCTCCAACAGATTTTCGGAGCTAGAGGACATGGATGCAGATGCTGAAAATCTGGAAGGTGAGGCTTCAGATTCAGAAGCCTCTATCTGGTCCATTTCTAAAGATACTTGGAACAAGGACACTGACACTTGGCACACGTCCAAACCCGAGACAACTGTAATGAAGTCTTAATCAACCTATTTTAAAATGCATTGGTTTACAACCTCTTTTTTTACTTTAGGTTTTATACTTTCTTCATGCACAATGGATACCATAATCCAGTGGAATTGTCGAGGTCTGAAGTCAAACTTTGACGAACTTTCCCTTTTAATTAGTGATCACAAACCAGTTGCTGTTTGTCTTCAAGAAACCTTCCTTAAACGGGAGGATGATATCTCAATCAAATACCATTCCATTTACAATAAAGTCTTTACCGAAGGCGAGAAAGCTAGAGGTGGTGTTTCTGTTATTGTTAATAACAACATACCTCATAAAGTTATCTCTCTTAACACGAGCTTGCAAGCTGTTGCCATCAGATTATCTTTACACAGTGCCGTTACACTATGTTCTTTATATCTCCCCCCAAACACACCTATTAATGAGACCAATCTGAATGATCTCATTTCCCAATTGCCATCACCCTATATTCTTGCTGGGGACTTTAATGGTCACAATGTTATGTGGGGTTGCAATGACACTAACCAGAGAGGTTTACAGTTGGAGAACTTCATTTCGAATAACTCTTTATCTATCATGAATGATAACAAATCCAAAACCTACTTGCATCCAGCAACTGGATCTTACTCTTCTATTGATTTAACCTTATGCAGTCCAGTCTTACTTCCCGATTTCACCTGGAAAGTGAAAGAGGATTTGTGTGGAAGTGATCACTTCCCTATTATCTTTTCATCTACACAACCATCCAGCAGTGTAAGACCACAGAAATGGAAACTCTCCAAAGCCAATTGGAACAGATTTGAAACCCTCTGTGAACAGACCGTTACTCATGACAAGTTTAGAAATTGCGATGAGTAGATAATAAATTACCCGTTCTGGGCCAAACCCATTATGCTACGCATTCGCTTAACAAAATAATCCTTGGTTAAGTGAGCCAGCAATTTTAAGTTGCGCATGCAATTATGCATTTATTATCGTTTATCAAAATCAACCACGCTTAAGCACACTGTGTAAATTTATGCAATCCAACCATGATTAAGCATATGGCTAACCCTTATCCAATCAACCCACCCTTAAGTTTATGGCTAGCCCTTATCCATTCAACCCGCCCTTAAGATTATAGCTAGTCATTAAACAATATAACAATTTTATGTAACATTAAGCATGCTCATAAAATTAAAACAAAAATGAGGTTAACAAGTCAATCTGATTAAGGTCAGGAAACAAAATAGCATAACCTTTTTTAACAACATTTTTTACTTAAATCAATTTTTAAAAATTAAAAAAAATTTTGAAATATTAAGCTAACCAATGCATAACCCTCCAACAAACCCTTACATCAAACAATTGCTTAACCTTTTTTCCCATCCCATCAACCAACGCATCATGCAACGGCTAACCGGCTTATGAGTTAGTGGGTGGCTTAAGATGATGATAAAAAAAATTTATTTTTATCTTGCCATCCAACACAACAACAAGATAAAAACTTTAATAACACAAAGCTAACCATATTATTAATGCATCGATGCAATAGTTAACCCAATGCATGAGTTAACCGGTTAGCCTAAATATTGTCCCATCAAAAGGGTTAAATAAAGATTAGGTAAAAGTATGATTGACATAACTTAAATTCAAATTTAAATAAAAAAAATTTTAAAAAATAAAAAAAATAAAGAAAAAAATTAAAAAATAAAATTTGAAATTAACTTTTAAAATTATACAAATAAATATATACCATAAAAGTAAATAGTATATGGTAAATATGGAAAATATGAACATAAATAAAGAACTTATAAAAAAAGTATTGTTTGATCTTTACCCTAACAACTATGGTGATGAAGAGCCTGAATATTTAAAGGAATGGAGAAAAGAAAAAAAGAAGAGAAATAGAAACGGCAGCGGCAACTAGAAATAAAATTTTAAGTGAAGAAGAAATAAAAAATATTATTTTTGGTGAAGAAAAAAGTAAAGTAGGAGGAGATATGCAAAAAAGATTAAATGAATTGAGAGAGCAAAATAGTAAAAAAGAAAAGAGTGCCGTTTTTATTACCTCATGGTGTGGGTGAAGATGGTGTTCATTATGAAGAATATGAAGAGGAAATAAAAAGAGAACAATCAAAAAGTTATAAGGATAAAGAGATTAAAGGTTGGGAAAATAGGGATGAAATGTTTAATGCGGCATATGATGAAATAAAGGAAGAAATACATCAAAAATTTGATTATCATGTAAATGGTGTTTGTCATAAAATAAAAAGCAAAATTGAAGAGAATCTTAAAGCACAAAAAGGTGAAATTTTAAAAAGATTTATACAATCAGAGTTTGAATATAATGGTTTACCAGTTTACCCAGCAACATCATTATTTTGCGAACAAGTAGATGAACTTACATTTAATTTTATTGATAGCTTGGAAAAAGATATACTGAGAAAATTAAATTAAAAATTAAAAAAATAAAAAAATTTAAAAAATAAAAAATTTAATTGATATATAACCTTTAACTAGGTTATATATCCATTTATAGAAAAATGGCAAATGGTATGTTAATAAGAAATTTAAATACAAATACTATAATTTTCTCTCCTACACTTGATGTTAAAGACCGAAAAATACTAGATTTAGTTGAAGAGGTAAATAGAAACAAAGATGAAATACTAGAACTAATTAAAGAATGTAGCAATAATCGCCTTGAAAGAGTTAGTAAAATTATTAGAAGTAAAAGATTTTCCGGGAAAAATAAAAATGAAGAAAGAAAAAAATATGTTATAAATTATTTTATTAGGCTTGTTGATGAAATAAATGAAGAAGCAAAGATTTTTCATAGAGAAGAAGAAGATAAAACTAATAGCTATCATTTAAGAAAAATAAATAAAATTAAAAAAAATAATAATCTTATTTTTATTTTACATAAATGTCTTTTTACAACAAATATTAAGAAAATATAATATGGATATATAACATATAAAAAAAATGTTATATATCCCATGAACAACATCAAATGGGAACCACAGGTAAATTATTATTTTAAAAACATTTTTACATATATTTTATTTTTAAAAAATAAAAATAAAATAATTTTTTTTTTATTAAATTATTTAAAATAAAAATTGAAATTATCTTAAAAATATCTCACAATAATATACCATACATGAAAATGATGGCAGATGAAAATAAAACCATAAATGATAATAAAACTAAAACTTCATGATTATGAACCAGAAGATTTTTATGAAAAACATTATCGTGATAGATACGAAGGTGAAAAGAGGTATCTAATAGAAGAATGTGGTGTGGAAGAAAAAGATAGAGAAACCGAACTAAAAGAAATGAATAAGGATATGCATAAAACACTAGATGACAAAACATATAGGTTAAAAAAGAAACTGATTGATGTTATTGTTGATTATTTTGATGACCTAGATTATAATTTGGATGTGTATTTAGATGAGAAAATGGATGAAGATGAACTAAATGATAAACCATTATGGAAAGTAAAATTAGAAAAAGAACGTAGCATCAATTGTTTTATTGAGGATATCGGTGAAAAATTAGCAGAACTAATTAAAGATAAAGTATATGCTATATTTTAAATAAAAAAACTTTTATTTTTATTTAAAAATAAAAAAAAATATTTTTTTTATTTTAATTTATTTAAAATAAAAATTGAAATTATCTTTAAAATATCCAACAATAATATACCATACATGAAAATGATGGCAGATGAAAATAAAACAATAATTGATAAGACAACACAAACTTATACATATGAACCAGCAAATGAAGAGGAAGAAAAATACCGTGATGAATATGAAGCTGATAGAAAAAGGACAAGAGAAACAGATAAAGGTGAAGAAAAAGATAGAGAAACCGAACTAGAAGAAATGAATGAACGTATGCATCAAAGACTAACTGATAAAACATATGTACTAAAAAATAAACTTATAAATGTTATTGTTGGGTTTTTTGATAGCTTAGATGAAGATTTGGATATACGTTTAGATGAGCAAATGGTGGAAGAAGGTCTAGAAGATAAACCATTATGGAAAGTAGAAATGAAAAGAGAAGGATGCGTTGATAGTTTTGTTGACCTCATTGAAGAACTTTTACCAGAACAAATAAAAGATAGAATAGCACAACATTTTGATTAAATAAAAAAAAATTTTATTTTTATTTGCAATATACCGCAAATAAAATTTTTTTTACTAATTAATGATAAATAAAAAATTGAAATTCTTTAATCTACCAGCCTAAGTTATATAAACATGAGTAGAGAAAGGAAAAAGTGTTTTAAATATTTTAATGAGCCTCATCATAATAATTTTTTTATTTCAATATTTAAAAGAGAACTTGCTTCAATAATTAAAAGAAAACAAAAAACAAAAATAACTTTTGATAAGTATGGTAATAAAGAAATACATTTTACCTGGATAAAGAGTGAGCCGCCATTATCAAACCCTTTTTCTATAAATAATACAAATTTAGGAGCAGCTATATATTATGAATGTAGTAAATTTATAAATGAAATGCCTAGTCTTTGTTATTATATAGATATTTTTCAATGTGTAATGTATAATACAAGTTTTAAAAAAATAGGGCTAAATACAACTTCTGTATCAATATGGAATCTACATAATATAGAAGTTGTTATTGACCCTTTTTTTAAACAATTATTTCGTTATGCTAATATTATAGAAAATGATATTCACGGTCTTCCATGTCCAGAAAATGATGAAACGGTATCACCTTTTATTCACTTAGCTGAAGCTTCACCTATAAATTATTATCCACATTTTGATACACTAAGTAGTATTTTAAGACCTATGAATTATGAATCAGAAGACGCCCCCAGCTGGGCGGGGGGATAGAAATAGCTCAGCTGTCGCACTACAGCAGGGGTAAGACCCCCCCACTGTGCCTGCCTGTTTGCCGTGGGCTGCAACTCGTGTCGTTCGATGACGGGATCCTGGTGGTTGAGTGGATTCAGAGCTCGGCCCTTTGATGGCTCTGTTTTCGCAACACACCACTTTGGCCTTGAATTGAATTAAACGAGGGGTCAGGAAGGCCCGTTCTGATCAATCGGCTGGTCACGCCGAGCCCTAGGGTGTTTCTCTGACTTTGTTCTCTTTAATCATACACAGATACATCATTTCTTTGTCATCAGTTGCTGTATGTCAATACCCTAGAAGGCGGTGGCTCATGGGCTAATCGAGTGAAGGTTGGTGTTTGATTGACATTTGTAACCGCCCAAAGTTAGTCTATGCTTGGTAGGACATTCTGCGGGCCTACATTTGTCCGGTCTAGCCCTTTCACTTCGAGTATATCACCGATGTATCCCTGTCATGATCTGTGTTAGGTTTCCCCAGATCATGTCCCCATGTTGGACTCCGAGGCGGGTGGGGAGCATCGGTGATGAATATTCAAAAACAACTATGGCTTCTCAAAAAAAGGCCAAGCGTTTACTGTCCGACTCCGATTCAGAATCGGATATTTCAAGACCAACAACATTTGCTCGCTTTTTAGTTATTGAATCAGTTGACTCTTCTAAACCTATTACAAAACTGTCTCCTTTCGTAATTGAAAAATCTATCTCTTCAATTTTAGGCATTCCTAAATCTCTAAAAAAGCTTAAGAATGAAACCTTGCTTGTTGAATGCTTCTCGCAACAACAGGCTAGAAACCTGCTTGGGCACAAAAAACTGTTCAATTGTGAAGTGAAGGTTTTTCCTCACAAGACACTCAATACCTCAAAGGGAGTCATCAGATGCAAAGAACTTTCCTACTGTGACTCCATAGAAGAGATTAAAACAAACCTACAACCTCAGGCTGTGTCTGACGTAAAAAGAATCTCTGTTTTTAGAGATGGAGTACGCAGAGATACCCATACATACATTTTGACGTTCTCAACTCCCTCCTTACCTGCTTCCATTAAGATAGGATTTCAGTCGGTGAATGTCGATGTGTATGTGCCAAACCCGCTGCGTTGCTATAAATGCCAGCGGTATGGACATCACGAAAGCAATTGCACAAACACCCCTGTTTGCCCAAAATGTGCTTTTGAGGGCCCCGACCATGATCCAAAAACTTGCGACAACCCAGTTCTGTGTTATAATTGCAAGTCTTCTCATCCAACCTTCTCCAAAAACTGCTCAGTATGGAAGGATGAGAAGGAAATCCTATCCATCAAATTTAAAGAAAACATCAGTTTCTTGGAAGCTAGGAAAATAGTAGAAAAACGCAAAAATGATGTGACCTTATTGACTAGTGCAACATCTTATGCCAAAGTCACATCTCCCATATCTCCACAAGGACATTGCTCAATCTGTGAACTCTTGGCAAAAAAACTTCTAGAAAAGTTTCCAGAAATGGCCAACGAGTTGAAAAGCCTTGTCCCTGACATTCAACCATCCAAACCCCTCAAACAGACACAACCTACACCCAAACCACTACTGCATCCTCTTCTCAAAAAGCACCATCTACTTCCTCCCAAAACAAAAAGAAAATCTTTTCACAAGAAAGAAACTCGTCATCTGACTCCCTTAAATCAACACCCCCAAAGTCCTCTTCCTCTTCACAAAATACTTCTTCAAAAACAGCTTCAAAGCCATCTGCCCCTTCAAAACAGCCTCCTAAGAAACCCCAACCTCCACCTTCACAGTCTACAAACAAATCTAACGCTCCACCTAAAGATAACAAATCGTATCATGTACCCAGATCACCAAAAAGATCTTCCTCAAAATCTAAACCACAGTCTAGAGATAACCATGAATCCTGTGAAATAGCAGTCACAGTAGATGATCCGGTCCCTACCTCCAACAGATTTTCGGAGTTAGAGGACATGGATGCAGATACTGAAAATCTGGAAGGTGAGGCTTCAGATTCAGAAGCCTCTATCTGGTCCATTTCTAAAGATCCTTGGAACAAGGACACTGACACTTGGCAATCGTCCAAACCCGAGACAACTGTAATTAAATCTTAATCTATTTTAAAATGTATTGGTTTACAGCCTCTTTTTTTACTTTAGCTTTTGTACTCTCTTCATGCACTATGGATACCATAATCCAGTGGAATTGTCGAGGTCTAAAGTCAAACTTTGACGAACTTTCCCTTTTAATCAATGATCACAAACCAGTTGCTGTTTGTCTGCAAGAAACCTTCCTTAAGCAGGAGGATGATATTTCTGTCAAATATCATTCCATTTACAATAAAGTCTTTACCGAAGGCGAGAAAGCTAGAGGTGGTGTTTCTATTATTGTCAATAACAACATTCCTCATAAAGTTATCTCTCTTAACACAAACTTGCAAGCTGTTGCCATCAGATTATCTTTACACAGTGCCGTTACACTATGTTCTTTATATCTCCCCCCAAGTACACCTATCAATGAGAACAATCTGAATGATCTCATTTCCCAATTGCCATCCCCCTATATTCTTGCTGGGGATTTTAATGGTCACAATGTTATGTGGGGTTGTGATGACACTAATCAGAGAGGTTTACAGTTGGAGAGCTTCATTTCGAACAACTCTTTGTCTTTCATGAATGACAACAAATCCAAAACCTACCTACATCCAGCAACTGGATCTTACTCATCTATTGATTTAACTTTATGCAGCCCAGTCTTACTTCCCAATTTCACTTGGAAAGTGACTGAGGATTTGTGTGGAAGTGATCACTTCCCTATTATCTTTTCATCTACACAACCATCCAGCAGCATAAAACCACAGAAATGGAAGCTCTCCAAAGCCAATTGGAATAGATTTGAAACCGTCTGTGAACAGACCATTACACATGACAAATTTGGAGATTGTGATGATCCCGCAAAACTTTTCACTTCCCTATTAATTGATGCAGCTAAACAGTCCGTCCCTCAGACCTTGACAAATCCAAAACGTCCTGACAAGCCTTGGTACAATGATGATTGTAAACAGGCTGTCAGAGACAGAAAACAAACCCTTAGAAAGTTTAACCTCAGACCTACCAAAGAAAATCATGACTTATTCCGTATTTCCAGGGCAAAGGCTCGTCGTACCATTAGAGAAAGTAAGCGCAAGGCTTGGAGACAATATGTCTCTAAATTAAATAGTAGAACTACTACTAAAAAAACCTGGGACATGATCAGAAAGATCAATGGCAAAGGCCAACCCCCTCTCAGTCACCTTGAAGTTAACAATACTTCGTTGGAAACACCCCAGGATATAGCTGATGCTCTTGCCGACACCTTTTGCAAAAAGTCTTCCTCTGCAAACTATTCTGAAAAGTTTCAGAGGAATAAAGCCAGAGAAGAAAAGAAAAAACTTAATTTCAATTCTTCTAATTCAGAGCATTATAATAAACTATTCACCTTTAAAGAATTAAAATCTGCTCTGAATAAAGCTCACGATTCTTCTCCTGGCCAAGATAAAGTTCATTACCAGTTTTTAAAACACTTACCTTTTACTTCTCTCTCTGTTTTACTTGATATTTTTAATGATATCTGGCAGTCCGGTGATTTTCCTTCGTCCTGGCGGGAGGCACTAGTCATTTCTATCCCAAAACCTGGCAAGGATGCTAGTGACCCAGCTAACTATCGTCCAATAGCTCTTACTAGTTGTCTCTGCAAGACCCTAGAACGTATGGTCAATGACAGGCTTGTCTGGTTTTTAGAGAAAAACAACCTTATCGTTGATGTACAGAGTGGATTTCGTCGCCAGCGTGGTACCATCGATCATCTTGTCCGCTTTGAAACCTTTGTCAGAGAAGCCTTTATTAATAGACAACATGTAGTATGAAAGCGCTTATGATACGACTTGGAAATACGGAATTCTTAAAGACTTACATGACTTTGGTCTTCGAGGCCGTCTTCCTCTTTTTATCTCAGCCTTCTTGGATGAACGTCTTTTCCGCGTCCGAGTTGGTAATACTGTCTCTGGAGCCCGTCAACAGGAGATGGGTGTGCCCCAAGGATGTATTCTTTCTGTTACACTTTTTAGTGTAAAAATAAACAGTATAGTTAAAGCTATCTGTCCTGGTGTAGACTGTTCTCTTTATGTTGATGACTTTGTTATATGCTTCAGATCTCGAAATATGAATTTTATTGAGAGACAACTTCAACAGTGTCTCAACAAACTCCAAACGTGGTCTGATGAAAATGGCTTCAAATTTTCCAAGTCCAAAACAAAATGCATGCACCTTTGTAATCTACGTGGTGTTCATCCAGACCCTGAACTGTATTTGGACAAAACCAAACTTGAAGTCGTTTCTGAATTTAAATTTCTCGGAGTCATCTTTGACAGAAAGCTTTCCTTCCTTCCTCACATCACTGCACTTAAAAAGAAGTGCAAGAAGGCTCTTAATCTTCTAAAGGTTGTGGCCCATTCTGAATGGGGAGCAGACCGTAAAGTCCTCTTGCGGCTTTATCGGTCTTTAGTTCGCTCCAAATTAGACTATGGATCTATCGTATACGGATCAGCCCGTAAATCTTGTCTTAAAATTCTCGATCCTATACACAACGAAGGCCTGCGTCTTGTTCTTGGAGCTTTCAGAACTTCTCCTGTCAATAGTCTCTATGTTGAGGCTAATGAACCTTCTCTTTCTTACAGGAGGGAAAAACTCTCACTTCAATATCTTTTAAAACTGAAATCAAATCATTTTAATCCAACTCATAAAGTTGTTTTTAAACCTCAGTATAAACGTCTTTTTGAAAGGAAACCAAATGTTATTCCTCCATTTGGTATCCGCATGGAACCCATAGTAGATAACCTTGGCATAGACATTGAGTCTATTGCCGACTATAAAATCTCTGAAATCCCTCCATGGACACTAAACAGTGCAGAATTCAGATTTGACCTTGCATCCGACAAAAAGTCAGTCACGGATAGAACTGTGTTTCATGCTAGATACAACGAGATAAAGGAGCATTATTTTTCCTTCAAACCAATCTATACAGATGGATCTAAAGAGGGAAATTCTGTAGCAGCTGCCGCTATTTATGGAGAATGGAGCTTAAAGTGCCGCCTTCCAAACAATTCCTCTATCTTCTCTGCAGAAATTAAAGCTATTGATCTTGCCCTTAATCTAGCTGAACATTCTAATTCCAACCGTTTCATTATCTTTTCGGACTCTTTGTCTACATTACAGGCCCTTTCAAATCAACGACTTGAGAATCCTTTGATCTGCACTTTACTTGAAAGGATCTCACAAATTTCTTCTATGAATAGATTGGTGTTCTGCTGGCTTCCAAGTCATGTAGGCATCAAAGGCAATGAAAATGCCGATAGGTCTGCCAAATCTGCACTTAACCTTCCCATTTCAGATTTTAAAGTTCCACACACTGATTTTAAATCCTCTGTTTTAACACATATCCAATCTTCTTGGCAATCCCAGTGGGATGCTGATGTTTTCAATAAACTACATTCAGTTAAACCTTCCCTTGGTGAATGGTACCCCGTTTACAGGTCTGTTCGTCGAGAAGAAGTGATAATTGCACGACTTCGAATTGGCCATTCACGCATTACACATTCCTGGCTTTTGACCAGAGATGATGCCCCTGAATGTATTCCATGCAATGCATCCTTTTCTATAAAACATATCCTAGTAGATTGCATTGACTATCAACCAATTCGTTCAAAATATTTCAACGTCGATAGTTTAAAAAATCTTTTTGATTCTGTCAGCGTTGAATCTATTATCGCTTTCATAAAGGAGATTGGCATTTACAATAAACTGTGATATTTACTCTTTAGTTTCTTATCCACCTTTTTACATTCTTTACTTTTAGTAGGCAGGGATTGCCCAGCCACTCAATATTATATTTTATGCACATTATCAGTTACACATAATCTTTCATCATTTAAAGACTTTTTCTTATCATTTTAAGACTGTTCAAATTTTTTATCACAATCTTAAGTTTGCATCTCCTTAATGGGAGGATTACCTCTTTTGAGGGCATCTTATCTCATTGGAGACATTCATTCTTCATTTAAAGACTCCTTTATTATCAATTTAAGACTGTTCAAATCTTTTTATCGCAGTCTTAACATCACTATTCAAAACCTTTTTGAGTTAATAGGGAAGCCCTGTTGCTCAATTATATCTTTTATACATACTTAGATCACACATGATCCTTCTTAATTTAACTCTTTTACTGTCAGCATGTCTCAAATCCTTTTAGGAAAAAATCCGCCTTAATCGCTCCTTCAACACAGATATGCGCGCTAAATGACCAAAGCTGTCGATGCGCCATAAAACAACATTCATTCATTCATTCAATAAACTGTGATATTTGCTACTTTTGAGATGATAGGGATTGCCCTGTCACTCAATAATGTCTTTTATACATATTAAGATCACACACAATCCTTCTTAACTCAACTCTTTTACTATTATAAATATTTTCAAACCTTTTTCAGTTTATAATCCCATTTTTAATATCTTTTAACACAGACATGCGCGCTAAATGACCAAAGCTGTCGATGCGCCATAAAACAATATTCATTCATTGAATCAGAAGATGAATCAGAAGATGAATCAGAAGATGAACAAGATTTACCAGATGAAAACCAAACTCCATTACCATCTTATACTCACTCATTTTTAGCGAGAGAAATAGATACAGCAGAAAATGATGCATATCAAGAAAGTGATGCCGGCCAATTTTGGTTAAACAATGAAGATAATTTTTCTCAGGACGATACGCAATACAATATAGCAATTTTGGTATAGAAAAAATTTATAAATATGTTGATGAACCAGAACAGCCAGAACAAACAGAAAAATCAACAAATAAAGGTAAATCATTTAAATCTGATTCATGCGTAATATGTACCGAAAAACAGCCAAATATGTTATTTTGTAGTTGTGGTCATCTATGTATGTGCGATACATGTTTTAAAAAATATCTAAAGTATAATTGCCCAATATGTAAAACCAAAAATGTTAACATTAGAGAAATATAATTTATTTAAAAAAGTATATTTCCCATGAATACCATCTAATGGGAAAAATCCAACACTCATCTTTACTTAATATTTAACCTTTTACCAGGTTAAATAATTTTTAACAGGAATAACGGGGGACGTATTTATCCGAGGATAAATTCTGTGAACCCCAAGCACAGAGAGTCTTAAACTTTGATATTCCTGCCTTAGTTAATGTTGAAAAGCGTTAAACTATCTTAAGAATCACCTTTAACTCTGTTTTCTATACCTTAACATAAGAGAAGGTATAGATAAAGTAAGGCGAGTCATGTCACTACCATGATGTAACCATTTTTACATGCCTCCTCACCGAAAACGAAAGAGGAAGTTATTTAATGCACAACCCTTTAACTTTTGCTTTAACACACAAAAACTGAAAATGGTAGAACATTATAATATTAACAAACATTTTACCCTGTTTTTTTTAAAAATGTTTAACTTGTACAATAATTGTATAAAATACTTATTATTGTTTTTTAAACAGCAGCCTTACAACATTGTGTTTTTAACGTGTAAGAAATGCATTGATATGGTATTAACTTACAGGTTGTTAGACCGTGCCAGAGGTTACCATGTTGTTAGTGTTTGCTAACTTACGGGTTGTTAGGCCGCGCCAGAGGTCAGCATTTTTTGGTATTAACTTACAGGTTGTTAGACCGTGCCAGAGGTTACCATTTTTTTTTGGTATTAACTTACGGGTTGTTAGACCACGCCAGAGGTTACCATGTTGTTAGTAATAACATTCTTACAAAATCAAAGATACAACAAAGAAGTAAGACTGCTTTATTATCATAAATAAATTATATTTTATACAATTACCATATTTAGTTCATTTTTAGAAAAAACAAAGCAAAAAAATGGTTAATATCATAACATACTACCATCTCCCTCAAAAGTCCAGTCTAAAGTGATATTATATGCGTAATACACATTTCAAAATACTGGAAAAAGTTGTGAAATACTATACCACGTGATATTGGAGTGTGTATCGATAAAACCCTTTTTTTTAAATATTTAACCCTTTACTGGGTTAAATATTTTTTTTTACAAGTCCAACTCTATCAGTATCGACACATGTGCGTGTTTTGCGTTGGAGTTGTCGGACCTTGATATAAAGTTTATAGTGTCGCATTGTTTTACTTCTAAAGGCTGAGGAAAAACTATACAACTACAACCTCTTCCCTCCTTTTTTACTATGGAGTAGTCAGTCTTTTCAACTCCGTTTAAGGCTATGTTAATTTTTGCCTCTTCTTTTAGGTTACCACCAACTGTAACAACCTTTAAAGACCCCCTTATAATTCTGCCCGAGGCTGCCATGCAATAACCTCCTAATTCATGATGTATTCCCGTGCTTCCATTACCGAAAGAAAACTCGTAATTACCATTTTTTAATCCTCCTTGTTGCTCAGCATGAACGCTTATAATGGGTTTAAAACCTATTTTTCCATCCACGTAGGATTTTGTCACTAAATCTCTCTCTTCTACCGGTGTTGCTGCATTTTTTAGGGAAAAACCTTGAAGATTTACGTTAGCTACAGCTGAGAAACTCCCATTTGGATTTTTTATGATAGCTCCACCATTATCAACGTAATTTTTATTGGCAGCGGCGCCACGTTCAATAGGATTTGGTAATCCGATAATCGAGTGACCCTCCATGTTTATTTCACCAGCCATTGAAAAAGAACCGTCTTGGTTTTTTGTTAAAGCTTTTTCACCCGCAGTAGCAGCCTTAATAGCGTTATCTATGTAAAACTTATTAGCGGCTTCGTACTCTTCTAAAGGTGCTTCGACGTTGTAAATTCTCCGCCCACCCATAGAAACATCACCACCTGCTATATACCGCCTTCCAGGACCATAAACAAAGGCTCGATTGGCAACATCTACATAATTTTTTGTTGCTGCATCCTGTGCTTCTGCAGGTTCTATAAGATTTGATATAGTATATCCTTTCATATTTATATCTGCAACAGCAGAAAAAGTACCATCTTGTTGTTGAACTATTGCTCTACCACTGTTATCTACATATTTTTTTGTAGCAGCTTCACTCGGTTCCTCAGGGTCAGCTATATTTTTTATTTTATTAAAACCCATGTTTAAATACCCCACCATATGGTATCCTCCATTTTCATCTAACAGCCCTGAGTTTGCATCAACATAACTCTTAGTGGCAACATCCTGAGGATTTACTGGATTACTAACCCGTATTAATGTATTACCAGCCATATTTATAGAACCGGTAACGGGGGTTGTTCCATCTTTACGTAAAAAATTATTACCTATGTAAGCGAGTGACACACCATCACCATCACCACTTGTTTTAACATCATCTATTCTTCCAAATTTATCAACAGGCATAGTTTTTAATATTACTAAAAAAGTTTATTTAAAACATTTTGAAATTTATTACCTAAACCCAACTCTTTAAGAATGAACAAACATAAATGACCACAAAATACTTGCCCTGCACGTTGTAATTGGTCAGTATTGTAGTGTATTGGCCTTTTTAAATAATCTATAATTTCAATAGGTGGTTGAATACCATAACTATCAAAATAAATTTTAGTTTTACCATCTTTATACCAGGCAACCCAATGAGTTCCTGGACCGCTGGTATCATCAAGATTTAATATACCACATTCTTTATTTTTTACTTTTTTAGGTAGGGTATCTCTTAAAAATATTCCTCTAAATTTTTTTATTTTTAATTTTTTTGCGGCATCCTCAAGCTCAAAATTGCTTAAAGGTTTATTTGGTAAAGTTATATTATCAATTAAAATATCATGCATTTTTTATATATTTAAATATTTACAATAGCACTATTATCAACCCATGAATTAAACTCATCAGAATAACCTTTCCACTTTACAAGAGATTTCTTTTTTCCCTTTTTAATAACCTTTTCTATCCTATACAATTCTTGTCTCGTTTTTTGTAGTTCAGGTTCATAAAAGGAACCTTTTATTTCTTCACCATTTAAATCTTCAATTTTATATGTTACAGGCGATGTATGTTTTACTTCTGAAACTGTAAAAACCTCTTCAGTCCATCTTGTAGTATAACCTTTTTCAAAAGTCTTTTTCTTTTTACTTATCCTTACTTTGTCTCCAACAGAAAACTTTGGTTTTGATATCCTCCCTTACTTGATTATAATCAGGATACAATGTTCTCCAAACTTTATTTTCATTCTTCTTTTTACTTGCTTCAATTGGTGCCATCTTAATAGAAGAATGCCTCGTGTTGTTATATTCTTTAACAAGATTTGGTAACACGTTAATATAAACATTTGTTGAGTGAGCAGAGAAATACTTCCACATTTTTTCTTTCATTGTTCTAATCCATCTCTCAACAACGCTTGATTTTTCCTCGTTTTCAGTGGAATATAATTTAATCAAATCTTTAACTTCTTTGTTATAAAACTCTTTACCTTTATCCACCCACATTTTCTCAGGTTTTCTTTCCTTAAAAATACTCTTCAGTGCAATAGAAACAGATTTTCCTGTTTTATCTTTTAATGGTATTAGCCATCCATATTTTGAAAAGATATCAATGACAGCAAGAAGATATTTTACACCACGATTAAGTTTAGAAAATGCTTGCATATCTACTAAATCTGCAGCCCATATTCTATCGATACCATTTACTCTAACTCTCCTTTTCTTAAATTTTCTTTTTATTGGTTTATGTAATTCTTCTGCTAGCGTTATATTTTCTGAATTTTTTTTTTAATTCCCATTCCAAATCTTTTCTTGGTTCCTATCAATGAGGAAACCAATCCTCTTTCCATTCTTTCCTTAATAGTAGGATTATAAATACCTTTTAACTCTTTAAGCATATTAGCATCACAAACAGAATTTCTTGTTGCTGTATCATCATGCTTAAGATAACATATATCATGATGATATGCTGCTTTATCAACACGATTTACAGGTTTTGACCATTTTTTAGGTGTTAAATCAGGATTTAATCTTTTCTTTAACTTGGTGCCAGGACCAGTAAAATTATGACCTGGTAAGTGCATTTCAACAGGTAAGTTATTGATAACCTTGTTTAACAACGACCCACTCTCTATTTTTTTTAGTAAATTGTGTTTTACTTGTTCCACATTCTTTACACTTACCCCGTTTCATATTTCTACCATTTTTACTTACCGTACATTCAAAATCGGTTGTTTCAGTTTGTTTTTTACACTTAACACAATACATTTTTTATATTAAAATAAATTTTTTAATATAAAATGGATATTGTTAATTTATCATGGAATGAAGCGTTAGCAAAAAGATTTAACCATCCCCTTTTACCAAGAAGTATTAGAGGTTTAATAGTTGGTAAATCAGGATGTGGTAAAACTACACTATTACTTAATCTTTTGTTAAGACCTGATTGGTTAGATTATAACAACTTATGTGTTTTTGGTAAAAGTTTGTTTCAACCAGAATATCGCATACTTAAAAAAGCTTTTGAAGAAAAAATACCAAAAGAATACATACTAAGGTTGTTTTCACTTAAAAATGAAGTTCAAAACCGTGATATTTCACCTACAGCATTAGTTGAAGAATGGGCAAAAACAATTAAGGAAAAACCTGATATCAATTGTGAATTTTTTGAATATGCTAGTGATGTTCCTGACCCAAGAGATTTAAATGCATCAAATAAAAACTTAATGATATTTGATGACTTACTTTTAGAAAGACAAAACAAGTGTGAAAACTATTATGTAAGAGGAAGACATAGTAATGCTGATTGTTTTTATCTAGCACAAAATTATTTTAGATTACCTCGCCAAACTATTAGAGAAAATGCTAACTTAATATGCTTGTTTAGACAAGACTTAAAAAATCTTAATCATATTTATAGTGACCATGTAGGGGATGATATGACTAAAACAGAGTTTATCAATTTTTGTAAAAACTGTTGGGAAAAACCACATGGTTTTGTTGTGATTGATTTAACTAAGAACCGTAACGATGGAAAATATAGATGTGGTTTTGACAACTTTTATTTACCACATGATTACAGAGATTACTATTAAAAATATATTTTTGTTTTAAAATATATTTTTACTAAATATAAAAAATGGAAGCAGAATTACTTGAAAAAATAGTAAAAAACACCGACCATAAAACATCATTTCAAATTATTGTAAGTGATAACAAATCAAATTTTAAAACAAGATTTACTCCACCACTTCAACTTGAAGCTGATAAAAAATATGAAGTAGCTTTAGTCAATCTTGAAACTTACTATTCATTTCCTAATATTACTGATAGCAACAACATTTTTATTTATTCACAAGATAGTGGTAAAACATGGGAAAAGATGAAGATACCAACAGGTAGCTATGATTTAGTTGATATCAATGATTATATACAACAAGAAATGAAGAAAAAAGGACATTATGACCAATTTAATGAAGAATATTATATTTGTTTATCAGCAAACACAAATACATTAAAATCAGTTTTAATTCTTGAAAATGGATATCAGGTAGATTTTAATCATGAAAACAGTATTGGAAAGGTATTAGGATTTAGCAGAGCAAAATATGTTCGAGGGTTTCATGAAAGTGAAAATTTAGTTAATATCTTAAGTATTAATAGCATACTTGTTAATATTGATTTAATTTCAGGTAGTTATGTTAATGGTTCTCAAAGAAACACAATTTACAGCTTTTTTCCAAATGTTGCTCCGGGTTATAAAATAATAGAAAATCCGGTTAATCTGGTATACCTACCTTTAACGTTGAATGAAATACATGATTTAAATGTTACACTAACTGACCAAGATGGAAACATATTAAATTTAAGAGGAGAAACATTAACGATTAGATTTCATATAAGAGGATCACGTTAAATATAAAATGTCAAACTACATTAACGCAAAAATAAATATATCAGAAGGGCAAAAGGAAAAAATTTTACATTCTTTTAAAAACAAAAACCCAGCAAGTATTCGTTTAAAACATGAAGATTTACATGGTAAAGATGTAATAGCATTAACTAAGTCTCAAGTAAATAAACTTACTAAAGCTTATAAAGCTGGTAAGGGAACCACGTTTAGAATGTCAACTAAACAACTTAAACATAACATGAAAGTAGAAGGAGGATTTTTACATTTGATAGCTGGATTAGCATCAGCTGCTTTACCTGTATTAGCAAAAACAGTATTACCTGCTTTAGGTGTGGGTGCCCTAACTGGTTTAGCATCAACAGGAGTTCAAAAAGCAATGGGCAACGGATTATATCTTAAGAAAGGTGGTAGTATCTGCCAAGTTGAAACTGATGGTGAAGGTTTATATCTTAAACCATACAAAGGTAAAGGGTTAAAAAATAAAGGTGAAGGTTTGTATTTAAAAAAAGGTGGAAAAATTTATGATGGAAAAGGCCTTCTTTTAGGCCCAAATAGCCCATTTGCTAATATTCCTATATTAGGATCAATATTATAATATTAAAAATATGAATGTGTATAAATTTGGAAATAAACCTAAAATGGTTCAACCAAAAACTGTTTTTTGGAACCCTGTAGAACTTAAATATCCAGCTAAAAAAGTTAATCCTGTTACTTGGGATGTTTTTACACAACAACCTATTATATTAAACCCAAAAGAAACTAAAACTATTGCTTTAGGTTTTGGTTTTATGATGAGTAAGGGTGTCGTTTTAATTTCTCTATCTTATGCTCTAAAAACTAATCAATTAAGTATAACAAATGAGGTAGTGTTGGAGGAAACCCCAGATGTGGTTACCACAATTACAAACAACTCAAGTAAGCTAGTAAGAATTAATGAAAATGAATTTTTGTGTCGTATTTACTATTCTATTTAAAAAATAGTTGTAATTAATAAAAATGGAACTAAAAGAAAAGATTTATCCAGTATTACCAGAAGCACGAAATATACCAAATGCACCATCATTACAACCAATACTATCAGCAGAAGACAATGGCCAATCCTTCAGGCTGCAAAAAATATCAGAAATTCAAACATTTCTTGAAAATGAAGTTAAGGTTAGAGAGCAGTTAAGTAAAAAATATTTAAAGATTAGCAAGAGTGTGGATAATGTTGAAACAGGACTAACCACCTTAGCACTAGGTGCTGGAGCAGGTGGAATAGCTCTATTGAGTACCGTTGTAGCAATTCCAGCAACGATAGCTTTAGAAGGTTGTGCCTTAGCTGTTGGACTTTCAGCATTGATAGGAAAGTTTGTTGTTAGAAAAACCAGAACAAAATCTGAAAAACACCTTCAAATTAAAATACTAGCTGAGGCAAAGTTAAATACACTATTTACACATATATCTAAAGCTATCAGTGATAACAAAATAGAACATTCAGAATTTACTTTAATTATTGATGAATTGGAAAAATATAAGGTGATGAAGGAAGAGATACGAGTTAAGTCAAGGAAAAAAAGCAAGTTAGAGGAACAGGAGAGTTTAATCGAGAAGGGGAAACAGGAAGCACGGGAGGAATTCCGCAGACTAGTAGAAAGAAACAATGGAACCCATTAAAGCTAAAACTAAAACCACCTAAGTTTAAATGTTCTTGTGCTTGTGAGATAGGTAATACTGATTAAAAAATAAGATAAAAAAATTTTTTACTTAAAAAAAATATGCCGTTTTTAAAGATAAAAGACCCTGTGAAAAGAGACCAAATTGTAAAAGAATATCTTGCAACAAAGAAAAGAATTCGTGATAGTCAGCTCGCAGAGAGAACAGGCGAAATTGAATTACAAACAGACCTTTCAAAGTTTTTTAAACCTATTACAGAAACACAAAAAGAAGCAGCAACAAAAATTACAGAAGAACTTAAACCTATTAAAAAGGGTATCGAAGACTTACCTAAAGCTATTACATTTCCAACCTTTCCTTCTATAAAAGCCTATGAAAAATCGGAAGAAGATGATACTGAAAGTATATTAAGGTGGATTGAAGAGCTGGAAGAAGAGGAAAAAGCTAGAAAAGCATTATTGCTTATTGGACCACTTGCAGCAACACAACTAAGAAGATTTACCAATAAGGATGAAGCTGATACAACGTATGGGTTATATGATAAAGAAGGTAAATTTTATATCGGCAATGAGGAAGTTGAAATTTTAGGAGATGATATTTTATTTGCAAATAAAACCTATGAAGGCACACCTGGTCTGTGGGAGTTAATTGTAGCTAAAAAACCGGACAAAGATAAATATACTGATAGTGATTTTGAAAATTATAAGGAGATAATGTTAAATTCTGGCACCCTTCATCGAAATCATGACAAAAAAAGTCACTTGCCAAAAAGCAGTAAAGCATTCAAATGGAAAAAAATTCTTTCCAAAATTTGGCTTGATAGGTCCATTAGTGGAGAAGGAATTACCATTATTCCATCTGACCCTAACGCATTATTAAAAAGATTAGACCTTTTGATGGCAAGTAAAGAAGCTGGTAACACAGGTGTAAGAAATGAGCTTGTAAGTATTTGTGATGAATTAAAAAGACAACGTGTATTAAATTCAAAGAGTTATAAAAAATTAATGTCTATACTATAAAATGATTACATCACAAAAGAGAGGATTTAAAAGAAATTATGCTTATGGAGGAGCAGGGATATTTGATAGCTTTGTTAATTTTCTTACAAAACTCTTTACAAGCAGCGCAGCTAAACAAATTGCATCTTCAGCAGTTGATGTTGGTAAAAGTGTAGCTAAGGAAGGAGCAAAGAAAGCGTTAGAGGTTGGAAAGAGTGCCGCGGTTGATGCAGGTAAAAAGTTAGTTCAAAAGGCTTTAACACCAAAATCTAAAAAGATTTTAGAAAAATATACTCAAAAGCCTACTACAACAACTCAACCTGCAACGCAAAATATTAATACCATAATAGATGGTAGTGCCATTGCTATACAAGATTTAGTTAAGAAATTAAATAGTAGGGGTTCCGGAGTTAAAGTATTATGAAAAAATAAATTTAACTTAAGCAAGTTATAACATTAAATAAAAAAGAATGTCAAATCTTAAATTTAAAGCAACAGAATATAAAAAATACAATACAAAAAGGGTCGGTATCCTTTTTGCTAACTTTAAGATAAATGAAGATTGTGAAATTCTTGAAGTTACCAATACAAGTTATGATTATAAAAAGGTTGTTTTAAAATTGTCACCTGAAAAAGCTGATATCATTAAGGAATTTGAAGAAAATGTAAATCAATATTTAGAAGAAAATGATATACCTAAGGTAACCATTCTTTACGGAAATAGAATTTATCCTAAAATGAGAAAAAAATTTTTCTGCTGAAAAACTTAAAAATATTAAACTTAAGGATGTTTTTGTAAATGATGAAAACAAATCATTCCCTCAACTATGGTTAGAATATAAAAAAACACAACTCAATTATAATTTTGACTTAAAAATTATAATTGCATATAATAAAATGGATATTTTAAACATTAAAGCGCCGATTTTAAAAGATGATAGTATTGATGAATATGAATATTATGAATATCTACCTATTACAGGAACTAATTTAAACAACTCTGGAGGAAATATTAGAATTGATATTGAAACTCAAGATATTTATTATCATCCTTCAGAATCATACATAGTATTTGAAGGAAGATTGTTAAAAGAATCTCTTGTTGTTGCTAATCCTTCTTACGCACAAGGTGATTTGGTTACCTTAACAAACAATGGTTTGTTATATTTGTTTGAAAATTTTAGATATCAACTTAGCGGAAATGAAATAGAATCAATTAATTATCCTGGTCAAGCTACCACAATGTTAGGATTGCTTAAGTACCCTGATGATTTTTCTAAATCACAAGGATTAAACCAACTATGGTATAAGGATACCAGAGTTGATGCACACGCCGACAATGTTGGTTTTACTGTAAGAGGAAATTATATCTTTAGTTCAAATCCACCCGGAACATTTAGTTTTAGGATACCCTTAAAGCATATATTTGGTTTTTGTGAAGATTATAACAAAGTTATATATGGTATGAAGCAAACTCTTACATTAACAAGAAATAATGATAATGATGCAATTTTTAGAAATAATGGAGTGGAAGCTGGTAGGGTTATATTAAGTAAAGTATCTAGGTTTATGCCTCATGTAACACCGGAAGATGGTAACAAGTTGGAACTTTATAAATTTATAGAAAAGAAAGAAAAATTTCCAGTTGGTTATAGAATGATTCAATGTGACTCTATTGCTGTTCCACAGGCAACAGGTTTTACTTGGAGGCTATCAGCTAAATCATCTCCTGAGGTACCACGTTTCTTAATTGTTGGTTTTCAAATTGGTAAAAGCGGTGACCAAGAACAAAACCCCGCTATATTTGACAACTTAAATGTTAAAAATATTTATGTAATGTTAGGTTCAAAAAAATATCCTAACTATGAACATGATATAAATTTTACAACTAATCAAATTGCAAGAATATATAGTGAAGCTGCTTTGTTTAGAAAAAAGTTTTTTAACATGGATGAATTAGTATCAAACCCTAATATTAATCCTTCAGATTATAAAAATCTTTTTCCTTTGTTTGTGTTTGATGTATCAAAGCAAAGTGAAAGGTTAAAGTATTCTGTAACTGATATTCATATTAAATCAACATTTACTAATAACCCCCCTGCAAATACTGAAAGGTTAAAGTATTCTGTAACTGATATTCATATTAAATCAACATTTACTAATAACCCCCCTGCAAATACTGAAGCATTTGCTGTTTTACTTAGTGACAGGATGATTAACTTTCAGAGTGATGGGAATAAGATGAGTGTAGTGTATTAAGTAAATTTTTATTTTAAATAAAAAATATGCAAAAGATTGCTGATTTTAAAAAGATATTAACAGATAATAACATTAAGTGGTATTCCTATTGGAACAAGAAAAAGTATATTGATGTTTTAAAAGAGCATGGATTGTATCCTGAAGAAGCTATACCACTTAAAAAAGTACCTAATTATGATAGGCTAAAGGATATTAGTAAAAATCCTAAAACGGTAATATTAAAGAATGTTGAAACTGAAGAAGAAACAACATTTCCATCAATTTACAAGGCTAGTAAGTTTATTGATAGATGTCCTCAAACGATTGAAAACTGGAATGGTAGAGTATGGAATGGTAAATATAAAATTGATATTCAATAATTTTATTATTTTTTTAAAAATAATAAAATTTGACTTAAGGATTATATTTATAATATTAAAAAGTAATTATGGATATCAATTATGATAATTATACTGTAAATGGATTAAAGGCTTTAGCAAGAAATAGAGGATTAAGGGGTTATTCACGTTTAAGACGACAAGAATTAATTCAATTTTTAAATTTGGGGGGTAATCCTATATTAGATACAAGAGTAAAAAATATAAATGCTCCAATATTACAACCAACAATAGCTCAACCATTACCATCAACAAGACAAAGAGCAACTACTTCAGTTAATGATTTGTTAAGGAGCTTAGAAAATGTAAGAGTGGAACAACCAAGTATATCACCAGAACTTAATGCTTTAAAAAATAAAATAAAAAGTATATATGATAAAGTGGATAAAATAAAAGTAATAAAAAATAGATCTGCCTTAAATAATTATGCAACTGAACATAAAATAAAAGGAATACCTGTTGATACACCACAAGAGTTTTTAGAGCTAACACAACCATCAATTATAAAACTTTTAAATAGCATGCGTGGGTTTAAAGTAAAATTAAATCTTCAATGTTTAATGAAAAGAGGAGAAGGCGGTAATGAAGACATAGTAGAGGCAAATTTTTCTTCTTCTACTTCTTCTTCTTTTTCTCTTGAAGATAGTTATGAGATTATTTTAGAAGGAACTAATATAACAGAAGTATACTATGTAATGATTGAAAAAATTTTAGAAAATTTTGTTAATTTTACTACAAAAGGCAGTGGGTGGGAATTTGTTAGTGTGGTTCATTTAAAATTACATAGCGCTATTTATGAACCATTAAGAGCAGGTGGATTGATACCTTTACCTAAGTGGATTGCTAACAAAAATGCGTGTATTAATATGAAAAATGAGTATGATGAAAAATGTTTCACTTGGTCTATCTTAAGGTTTTTTAATCCAACAAATAATCACCCTGAAAGAATTGATCCTTTAAAATCAAAGGAAGATAGTTTAAATATGAAAGGAATTAAATATCCTGTTTCTTTACTTGATATAGATAAGTTTGAAAGGCAAAATCCAACAATTAGTGTTAATGTTTTTGGGATAGTAGAAGGTAAGGAAAAAATCAAACGTATTAGAGCTATAAAAAGTTTAAAAGAAAATCATGTAAATTTGTTATATATTGAAGATGAAGAAGAAAAAAAATCTCATTATGTTTTAATAAAAGATGGAAAATTTAATGCTTTAATGAGAACACAAGTAAGTGATAATAGTAATATAAGGTATTGTATGCTTTGTATGAATCATTTTGGAAGTGAAAGACTTTTAAATAAGCATATGGAGCGTTGTGAAGATCATGATGGAGTTGATTTAATAATGCCTAAGTTTAATCCTGAAAACCCTGAAGAAATTTTAATAAAGTTTGAAAACTATTGTAGAATAATTATGGTGCCTTTTATTGTAATTGCTGATTTTGAATGTATATTACAAAAAATAGAAGCAGAAACACAACAAGAAAGTAATACTATTGAAACACAAAAGCATATACCTGTCAGTTATAACTATTTAATTTGTAGTTTTGATGATAAAATCATTTTAAAACCAGAATTTAAATTTAAAGTATATGTAGGTAAAGATGCCGAAAAACATTTTATAGATACTTTAACTAACGATAGTAAACAACTTTATAATGAATTTTATAAAAAACCAATAGAAATAGAGATAACAGAAGAAGAGAAAAAAGTACATGAAAAAAAAACTAACTGTTGGATATGTAATGGTAAATTTACAGAAAAAAATTATAAAGTAAAAGATCACTGTCATTTTACTGGTGAGTATCGTGGTGCCGCTTGTAATGCTTGTAATCTTAAAGCAAAAGTTCCTGATTTTATCCCTGTTTTCTTTCATAATTTATCTGGATATGATGCTCATATTTTTATTAAGTACCTTGGTAAAACTAGTGGTGCAATTGATTGCATTCCTAACACTGAAGAAAAATATATTAGTTTTACAAAACGTCTTATGGTAGGAAATAAATGTCTTAAGTTAAGATTTCTCGATAGTTATAAGTTTTTAGATAATAGTTTAGATGAACTTGCAAAAAATTTAAAAGATGAAAATTTTAAAAATTTAAAAGATTATTTAGAAAAAAATCGTGGTGGTTATACAGAAGAAAAATTACATTTGTTAAAAAGAAAGGGTGTTTTCCCATATGAATGGTTAGATAGTTTTGAAAAATTAGAAGAAACACAACTGCCTCCTATAGAATCATTTTATTCAAGTTTAAATGGAGAGAATATTAAACCTGAAGATTATAAACATGCTTTAAAGGTATTTAATGTTTTTGGATGTAAAACTATTAAGGATTTTTTACAACTATACAATGAAACGGATGTTTTACTTTTAGCTGATATTATGGAAAACTTTAGATTTTATATTCATAAAGAATTTGGTTTAGATCCTGCTTGGTATTATACTTTACCTGGATATGGTTGGGATACAATGCTTAAGGAAAGTGAGATAAAATTAGAAAAAGTTACTGATATAAATATGCTTAACTTTCTTGAAGGAACAAAAAGGGGCGGTGTATGTATGACAAGCGTTAGATATGCAAAGGCAAATAATAAATACATGGGTGATGAGTATGATCCAACAAAACCTAGTACATATTTGTTTTATATTGATAAAAACAGTCTTTATCCTTGGGCTATGAGTAAACCTTTACCTGTAGATGATTTTGAATGGATGGCTGATGAAGAATTAAATAATTGGGAAAATTATCCTTGCTTTCTAGAGGTTGATTTAGAGTATCCAAAAGAAAAACATGATTTACACAATGAAATGCCTTTAGCAGCAGAAAGATTAAAAGCAGGTAAAGTAGTAAAGTTAATGCCTAACTTAAATGATAAAAAAAAATATACACTACATTATCAAGCTTTAAAGACTTACATTCGGTTAGGATTAAAAATTAAAAAAATATATAGTGGAATTAAATTTAAAGAAAGTACCAATATTAAGAAATATATTGATAAATGTGCAAAATTAAGAACACAAGCAAAGAAAGATAAAAATAAATTTTTAGATCAGTTATCGAAAAAAATGATGAATTCTACTTTTGGTAAGACTATGGAAAACGTAAGAAATAGAGTAAATTTAGAATTAGTTAATGGTGAAAATAGTGAACGTTTTAAAAAGTTAACTGCAAAACATAACTTTCATAATCATACTATATTTGATGAATATTTGGTTGCTGTTCATATGAAAAAAACATGGATTAAATATGAAAAACCTATTTATTTAGGAGTAAGCATACTTGATATTAGCAAAACAACAATGTTATTAGATTATTATGAATATTTTAAAAATAAATTTGGAGAAAAAAAGTATATATGTGCTATACTGATACAGATAGTTATGTTTTAATAATAGAAACTGAAGACTTGTATGAAGATTTAAAAGAGGATGCTGATGCTTTGTTTGATTTTAGTAAATATCCACCTAATCATCCATTGTATAGTGAAAAAAATAGAAATGTACTAGGTTTGTTTAAGGATGAAATGGAGGGGGATCTTTTAACTGAATTTGTAAGTCCTGGTGAAAAACTTATGCTATGAAAAATTTATCTTAAGAAAAGATGAAAATGGTAACGCGGTAACCGATGAAAATGGTAAGTTTATTTATGATAAGCCTGTTAAAAAAGATAAAAATGGTAATATGGTATATAATGAGAAAACAGAAACTAAAAAATGTAAAGGAGTTAAAAAGTCTGTGATTAAAAATGAACTAAAATTTGAAACTTTTAAAAATTGCTTAGATACTGGAAAAGATTATTATACAAATATGGGAGGAATAAGAAGTAAACTTCATGAATTAACAACTATAAAAATAAACAAAAGAGCATTAAGCTTTGAAGATGATAAAAGAGTGGTACTCTTGGATGGCAGTTATAGAACTTTAGCACATGGTCATTATAGGATTAAAAAATTAACTGAAGAAGAAAGAGAAATGTATGAAGCACAGGGGGCAAGACCAAAAACTTATTAATAAAAATTTTTATTTGTTGTATTGTAACAAATAAAAATAAAATTTTTTTTATTTATCTTCATCAAACATACCATTACTAAAGACTATTGTCATGATTGATACGCCTGGTACATTTAATTTTTCCGTTCTTGAAATAAAAGCAAGCATTTTTAAATGATCGTTAATTCTTTCAAAAGATTTAACTTTTTTATTATAAACAGGATAACCACCATCAATATTTCTATAATTAAATCTAACACAAGATGCGTAATAAAATGGTTTTGTGTTTCTTTTTAATTCTCTAGATAGAAGAAAATATAGGACTGATTTAAATTTCTTATATATTCTGTTTTCTTCTATGCTTGGTAGTTGTAAAAGACTAACACTTATCGACTTACCTAAGTTTCCATAGTTTTTAGGTAGTAGGTGAACCGCTTTATCCATTTGGCACCTTTGTAAAGTTTTTAATTCTTTTTTTTGTAAACCTATCCAACACATGCATTTTTATAAATTTATATACAAGTTTGAGATAATAAATTCAATTTTTAATTTTTTTTTAATTTATCAAAATCTTAAGCCACCCACTAACTCATAAGCCGGTTAGCCGTTGCATGATGCGTTGGTTGATGGGATGGGAAAAAAGGTTAAGCAATTGTTTGATGTAAGGGTTTGTTGGAGGGTTATGCATTGGTTAGCTTAATATTTCAAAATTTTTTTTAATTTTTAAAAATTGATTTAAGTAAAAAATGTTGTTAAAAAAGGTTATGCTATTTTGTTTGCTGACCTTAATCAGATTGACTTGTTAACCCCATTTTTGTTTTAATTTTATGAGCATGCTTAATGTTACATAAAATTGTTATATTGTTTAATGACTAGCTATAATCTTAAGGGCGGGTTGAATGGATAAGGGCTAGCCATAAACTTAAGGGTGGGTTGATTGGATAAGGGTTAGCCATATGCTTAATCATGGTTGGATTGCATAAATTTACACAGTGTGCTTAAGCGTGGTTGATTTTGATAAACGATAATAAATGCATAATTGCATGCGCAACTTAAAATTGCTGGCTCACTTAACCACGGATTATTTTGTTAAGCGAATGCGTAGCATAATGGGTTTGGCCCAGAACGGGTAATTTGTTATCTACTGCGATGATCCAGCAAAACTTTTTACTTCGCTGTTAATTGATGCAGCTAAACAGTCTGTCCCTCAGACCTCGACAAATCCAAAACGTCCTGACAAGCCTTGGTACAATGAAGATTGTAAACAGGCTGTCAGAGACAGAAAACAAGCCCTTAGAAAGTTTAACCTCAGACCTACCAAAGAAAATCATAACTTATTCCGTATTTCCAGGGCAAAGGCTCGTCGTACCATTAGAGAAAGTAAGCGCAAGGCTTGGAGACAATATGTCTCTAAATTAAATAGTAGAACTACTACTAAAAAAACCTGGGACATGATCAGAAAGATCAATGGCAAAGACCAACCCCCTCTCAGTCACCTTGAAGTTAACAATACTTCGTTGGAAACACCCCAGGATATAGCTGATGCTCTTGCCGACACCTTTTGCAAAAAGTCTTCCTCTGCAAACTATTCTGAAAAGTTTCAGAGGAATAAAGCCAGAGAAGAAAAGAAAAAACTTAATTTCAATTCTTCTAATTCAGAGCACTATAATAAACTCTTCACCTTTAAAGAAATTAAAATCTGCTCTGAATAAAGCTCACGATTCTTCTCCAGGCCAAGATAAAGTTCATTACCAGTTTTTAAAACACTTACCTTTTACTTCTCTCTCTGTTTTACTTGATATTTTTAATGATATCTGGCAGTCCGGTGATTTTCCTTCGTCCTGGCGAGAGGCACTTGTCATTCCTATCCCAAAACCTGGCAAGGATGCTAGTGACCCCGCCAACTATCGTCCAATAGCTCTTACTAGTTGTCTCTGCAAGACTCTAGAACGTATGGTAAACGACAGGCTTGTCTGGTTTTTAGAAAAAAACAACCTCATCGTTGAAGTACAGAGTGGATTTCGTCGTCAACGTGGCACCATCGATCATCTTGTCCGCTTTGAAACCTTTGTCAGAGAAGCCTTTATTAATAGACAACATGTAGTATCTGTCTTTTTCGACCTTGAAAGCGCTTATGATACGACTTGGAAATACGGAATTCTTAAAGACTTACATGACTATGGTCTTCGAGGCCGTCTTCCTCTTTTTATCTCAGCCTTCTTGGATGAACGTCTTTTCCGCGTCCGAGTTGGCAATACTGTCTCGGGAGCCCGTGAACAGGAGATGGGTGTGCCCCAAGGATGTATTCTCTCTGTTACACTTTTTAGTGTAAAAATAAACAGTATAGTTAAAGCTATCTGTCCTGGTGTAGACTGTTCTCTTTATGTTGATGACTTTGTTATATGCTTCAGATCTCGAAATATGAATATTATTGAGAGACAACTTCAGCAGTGTCTCAACAAACTCCAAACGTGGTCTGAAGAAAATGGCTTCAAATTTTCAAAGTCCAAAACAAAATGCATGCACCTTTGTAATTTACGTGGTGTTCATCCAGACCCTGAACTGTATTTGGACAAAACTAAAATTGAAGTCGTTTCTGAGTTTAAATTTCTTGGAGTCATCTTTGACAGAAAGCTTTCCTTCCTTCCTCACATCACTACACTTAAAAAGAAATGCAAGAAGGCTCTTAATCTTTTAAAGGTTGTGGCCCATTCTGAATGGGGAGCAGACCGTAAAGTCCTCTTGCGGCTTTATCGGTCTTTAGTCCGCTCCAAATTAGACTATGGATCTATTGTATACGGATCAGCCCGTAAATCTTGTCTTAAAATTCTCGATCCTATACACCACGAAGGCCTGCGTCTTGTACTTGGAGCTTTCAGAACTTCTCCCGTCAATAGTCTCTATGTTGAGGCTAATGAACCTTCTCTTTCTTACAGGAGGGAAAAACTCTCACTTCAATATCTTTTAAAACTGAAGTCAAATCGTTTTAATCCAACTCATAAAGTTGTTTTTAAACCTCAATATAAACGTCTTTTTGAAAGGAAACCAAATGTTATTCCCCCATTTGGTATCCGCATGGAGCCCATTGTAGATAACCTTGGCATAGACACTGAGTCTATTGCCGATTACAAGATCTCTGAAATCCCTCCATGGACACTAAACAGTGCAGAATTCAGATTTGACCTTGCATCTGACAAAAAGTCTGTCACGGATAGAACTGTGTTTCATGCTAGATACAACGAGATAAAGGAGCATTATTTTTCCTTCAAACCAATCTATACAGATGGATCTAAAGAGGGAAATTCTGTAGCAGCTGCCGCTATTTATGGAGAAAGGAACTTAAAGTGCCGCCTTCCAAACAATTCCTCTATCTTCTCTGCAGAAATTAAAGCTATTGATCTTGCCCTTAATCTAGCTGAACATTCTAATTCCAACCGTTTCATTATCTTTTCGGACTCTTTGTCAACATTACAGGCCCTTTCAAATCAACGACTTGAGAATCCCTTGATCTGTACTTTACTTGAAAGGATCTCACAAATTTCTTCTATGAAAAGATTGGTGTTCTGCTGGCTTCCAAGTCATGTAGGCATCAAAGGCAATGAAAATGCCGATAGGTCTGCCAAATCTGCACTTAACCTTCCCATTTCAGATTTTAAAGTTCCACACACTGATTTTAAATCCTCTGTTTTAACACATATCCAATCTTCTTGGCAATCCCTGTGGGATGCTGATGTTTTCAATAAACTGCATTCAGTTAAACCTTCCCTTGGTGAATGGTACCCCGTTTACAGGTCTGTTCGTCGAGAAGAAGTGATAATTGCACGACTTCGAATTGGCCATTCACGCATGACACATTCCTGGCTCTTGACCAGAGATGATGCCCCTGAATGTATTCCATGCAATGCACCCCTCTCTATAAAACACATTCTACTAGATTGCATTGACTTTCAGCCAGTTCGTACAAAATATTTCAACGTCGATAGTTTAAAAAATCATTTTGATTCTGTCAGCGTTGAATCTATTATCGCTTTCATAAAGGAGATTGGCATTTACAATAAACTGTGATATTTAATTTTTAGTTTCTTATCCACCTTTTTACATTCTTTACACATCTTTATATAAAATACCTTGTCAGCTGATTCACAATCTTACCTTTTTTAATCTAAAAGTTTTGGGCATCTTATCTTATTGGAGACATTCATTCTTCATTTAAAGACTCCTCTATTATCAATTTAAGACTGTTCAAATCTTTTTATCACAGTCTCAACATCATTATTCAAAACCTTTTTGAGTTAATAGGGAAGCCCTGTTGCTCAGTTATATCTTTTATACATACTTAGATCACACATAATCCTTCTTAATTTAATTCTCTTACTGTCAGCATGTTTCAAATCTTTTTAGAAAAAATCCTCCTTAATCGTTCCTTCAACACAGATATGCGCGCTAAATGACGAAAGCTGTCGATGCGCCATAAAACAACATTCATTCATTCATTACAAATATTGAAAACCCTAAAGATATTGCAGATACTTTAGCCGATTCTTTCGCCAAGAAGTCCTCCTCTGAGAACTACTTTGAAAAGTTCCAGAGGAATAAAGTTAAAGAAGAAAAGAAAAGGCTGAATTTCAAATCCAACAATCTTGAGTTTTACAATAAACTGTTTTCATTCAAAGAACTCAAGTCCGCTTTAGATAAAGCCCACGATTCCTCTCCGGGTCAAGATAAGATACATTATCAATTTCTAAAGCATTTACCAGATACCACTCTATCAATCTTACTTGATATTTTCAATGATATTTGGCAAAAAGGTGATTTACCTTCCTCCTGGAAAGAAGCTCTAGTAATTCCAATTCCAAAACCAGGAAAAGATACTTCCGACCCAAACAGCTACAGACCCATAGCTCTCACAAGTTGTCTCTGTAAAACTTTAGAGCGAATGGTCAACACCCGCCTTGTTTGGTTTTTAGAAAAACATAATCTCATTGTTGAAGTTCAAAGTGGTTTTAGACGTCAACGCAGTACAGTTGACCACCTTGTACGCTTTGAAACTTTTCTTAGAGAAGCCTTCATAAAAAAGCAACATGTTGTATCAGTATTTTTTGACCTGGAGAGTGCTTATGACACTACCTGGAAGTACGGAATTTTAAAGGACTTGCATGACTTTGGTCTCTGAGGCCACTTGCCTCTTTTTATATCTTCCTTTTTAAATAATCGCCTATTTCGTGTGAGGGTTGGCACAACCTTGTCAGATGCAAGGGAACAAGAAATGGGTGTGCCGCAGGGATCTATCCTCTCTGTGACACTTTTTAGTATCAAAATAAACAGCATAATAAAGGCTATTAACCCTGGTGTGGATTGTTGTTTATATGTGGACGATTTCGTCATATGTTTTAGATCAAGCCATATGGCTATCATTGAAAGACAACTTCAACAGTGTTTAAACAAACTGCAAATATGGTCTGATGAAAACGGTTTTAAGTTTTCAAAGACCAAAACAAAATGTGTTCACTTTTGTCAATTACGAGGTCATCATCCAGACCCGGAGCTGCATCTTGACAACACAAGAATTGAAGTTGTACCGGAGTTTAAATTTTTAGGTGTCATCTTTGACAAGAAATTGTCCTTCCTGCCCCACATTAAAGCACTTAAAAAGAAATGCTATAAGGCACTTAATCTTCTAAAAACAGTTGCTCATTCGGACTGGGGGGCTGATAGGAAAGTTCTTTTACGTCTCTATCGCTCCCTCATTCGCTCCAAGTTAGACTATGGCTCCATTGTGTATGGTTCAGCCCGCAAATCATATTTGAAGATCCTTGACACAATCCACAATCAGGGTTTACGTCTGGCCCTTGGGGCTTTTCGAACCTCACCTATCAACAGCCTGTATGTAGAGGCCAATGAGCCTTCTCTCTCTCACAGAAGGCTCAAGTTATCCCTTCAATATATGTTAAAGTTGAAAGCAAATCCATCCAACCCTACACACAAAATAGTTTTTAACCCTGGCTGCAAAAACTTATTTGCTAGGAAGCCAAATGCAATAACGCCATTTGGTATCCGCATGGAACCTCATCTGGACAATCTCCATGTTGACATGGATGCCATTTGTGAAAGCAAAATTCCTGATACCCCTCCATGGTTGATAAAGGCTGCTGAATTTCGTTTTGACCTTCTAACTCACAAGAAATCAACCACAGATAGAGTTGTTTTCCAAAATCAATATCAGGAAATCAAAGAACTGTACAGCTCATATAAACCCATATATACAGATGGATCTAAGGATGGGCACGCTGTTTCAGCAGCAGCAGTATTTGGTAACAAAAGTAAAAAATGTCGCCTTCCTGACAATTCTTCAATATTTTCTGCTGAAGTGAAGGCAATTGACCTTGCTTTGAGTCTAGCAGAGGAAAGTAGGTCTAACCGCTTTCTTCTGTTCTCAGACTCTCTCTGTACACTCCAGGCTCTTTATAATCAGAAAATTGATAACCCATCTATTTGTGCTGTTCTTGAGAGAATTTCCTCTCTCTCCGATACAAACAAGTTTGTATTTTGCTGGCTTCCTAGTCACATGGGTATTCGAGGCAATGAAAAGGCCGATGAACTTGCCAAGTCGGCATTGTCTCTACCCATATCTCATTTTAAAATACCTTACACAGATTTTAAAGCGTCCATTTTACCTTTCATCCAATCTCTTTGGCAATCCCAGTGGGATGCTGATCACTTCAACAAACTTCATTCCGTTAAACCAACCCTTGGCGAATGGTACCCCTCTTACAGGTCTGTTCGTCGAGAAGAGGTGATAATCACAAGGCTCCGAATCGGACATTCTCGGTTTACACACTCATTGCTTTTAACCAGAGAAGATGCACCAGAATGTATTCAATGCAACGAACACCTTACAATAAAACATATTTTATTAGATTGCATTGACTTTCAACCAATTCGTGAGAAATACTACAATGTTGACAGTATGCACAACCTCTCTGAAACAGTCAACATTGATTCAATTATTACCTTCATCAAAGAGATTGGTCTATACAACATGCTGTGATATTTTCTTAATTAACTTTTTAACCCGTTGTGTAAACCCATATTTCTAATGCTTAAACCTTTTTATCTCCAGTTTGCATCTCCTTAATGGGAGGATTGCCTCTCTTGGGAGTATCTTATCTCATTGGAGACGGGACCTCTTTAATGGGAGTATTTTGATCCCATTAGAGGCTCCACCCTTTCTCTATTCACATTCTTAACTTTTTCACCTAAAACTTTGAGTAGGCAGGGATTGCCCAGCCACTCAATATTATATTTTATGCACATTATCAGTTACACATAACCTTTCATCATTTAAAGACTTTTTCTTGTCATTTTAAGACTGTTCAAATTTTTTATCACAATCTTAAGTTTGCATCTCCTTAATGGGAGGATTACCTCTTTTGAGGGCATCTTATCTCATTGGAGACATTCATTCTTCATTTAAAGACTCCTTTATTATCAATTTAAGACTGTTCAAATCTTTTTATCGCAATCTTAACATCATTATTCAAAACCTTTTTGAGTTAATAGGGAAGCCCTGTCGCTCAATTATATCTTTTATACATACTTAGATCACACATGATCCTTCTTAATTTAACTCTTTTACTGTCAGCATGTCTCAAATCTTTTTAGAAAAAATCCGCCTTAATCGTTCCTTCAACACAGATATGCGCGCTAAATGACCAAAGATGTCGATGCGCCATAAAACAACATTCATTCATTCATTCATTGTCTGGTTTTTAGAAAAAAAACAACCTCATCGTTGATGTACAGCGTGGATTTCGTCGTCAACGTGGCACCATCGATCATCTTGTCCGCTTTGAAACCTTTGTCAGAGAAGCCTTTATTAATAGACAACATGTAGTATCTGTCTTTTTCGACCTTGAAAGCGCTTATGATACGACTTGGAAATACGGAATTCTTAAAGACTTACATGTCTTCGAGGCCGTCTTCCTCTTTTTATCTCAGCCTTCTTGGATGAACGTCTTTTCCGTGTCCGAGTTGGTAATACTGTCTCGGGAGCCCGTGAACAGGAGATGGGTGTGCCCCAAGGATGTATTCTCTCTGTTACACTTTTTAGTGTAAAAATAAACCGTATAGTTAAAGCTATCTGTCCTGGTGTAGACTGTTCTCTTTATGTTGATGACCTTGTTATATGCTTCAGATCTCGAAATATGAATATTATTGAGAGACAACTTCAACAGTGTCTCAACAAACTCCAAACGTGGTCTGATGAAAATGGCTTCAAATTTTCAAAGTCCAAAACAAAATGCATGCACCTTTGTAATCTACGTGGTGTTCATCCAGACCCTGAACTGTATTTGGACAAAACCAAAATTGAAGTCGTTTCTGAATTTAAATTTCTCGGAGTCATCTTTGACAGAAAGCTTTCCTTCCTTCCTCACATCACTGCACTTAAAAAGAAATGCAAGAAGGCTCTTAATCTTAATTCTAAAGGTTGTGGCCCATTCTGAATGGGGAGCAGAACGTAAAGTCCTCTTGCGGCTTTATCGGTCTTTAGTTCGCTCCAAATTAGACTATGGATCTATCGTATACGGATCAGCCCGTAAATCTTGTCTTAAAATTCTCGATCCTATACACCACGAAGGCCTGCGTCTTGTACTTGGAGCTTTCAGAACTTCTCCCGTCAATAGTCTCTATGTTGAGGCTAATGAACCTTCTCTTTCTTACAGGAGGGAAAAACTCTCACTTCAATATCTTTTAAAACTGAAGTCAAATCGTTTTAACCCAACTCATAAAGTTGTTTTTAAACCTCAATATAAACGTCTTTTTGAAAGGAAACCAAATGTTATTCCCCCATTTGGTATCCGCATGGAACCCATAGTAGATAACCTTGGCATAGACACTGAATCTATTGCCGACTATAAAATCTCTGAAATCCCTCCATGGACACTAAACAGTGCAGAATTCAGATTTGACCTTGCATCCGACAAAAAGTCAGTCACGGATAGAACTGTGTTTCATGCTAGATACAACGAGATAAAGGAGCATTATTTTTCCTTCAAACCAATCTATACAGATGGATCTAAAGAGGGAAATTCTGTAGCAGCTGCCGCTATTTACGGAGAAAGGAGCTTAAAGTGTCGCCTTCCAAACAATTCCTCTATCTTCTCACAGAAATTAAAGCTATTGATCTTGCCCTTAATCTAGCTGAACATTCTAATTCCAACCGTTTCATTATCTTTTCGGACTCTTTGTCAACATTACAGGCCCTTTCAAATCAACGACTTGAGAATCCCTTGATCTGTACTTTACTTGAAAGGATCTCAAATTTCTTCTATGAATAGATTGGTGTTCTGCTGGCTTCCAAGTTATGTAGGCATCAAAGGCAATGAAAATGCCGATAGGTCTGCCAAATCTGCACTTAACCTTCCCATTTCAGATTTTAAAGTTCCACACACTGATTTTAAATCCTCTGTTTCAACACATATCCAATCTTCTTGGCAATCCCTGTGGGATGCTGATGTTTTCAATAAACTGCATTCAGTTAAACCTTCCCTTGGTGAATGGTCCCCCGTTTACAGGTCTGTTCGTCGAGAAGAAGTGATAATTGCACGACTTCGAATTGGCCATTCACGCATGACACATTCCTGGCTCTTGACCAGAGATGATGTCCCTGAATGTATTCCATGCAATGCACCCTTCTCTATAAAACACATTCTACTAGATTGCATTGACTTTCAGCCAGTTCGTAGAAAATATTTCAGCGTCGATAGCTTAAAAAATCTTTTTGATTCTGTCAGCGTTAAATCTATTATCGCTTTCATAAAGGAGATTGGCATTTACAATAAACTGTGATATTTACTTTTTAGTTTCTTATCCACCTTTTTACATTCTTTACACATCTTTATATAAAATATGTTGTCAGCTGATTCACAATCTTACCTTTTTTAATCTAAAACTTTTGAGTAGGCATGGAATGCCCAGCCACTCAATATCATATTTTATGCACATTATAAATGACACATACTTCTTCTTCATTGTAAAAACTTCTTACTATCAATCCAACATTTTTGCATCTCCTTAATGGGAGGATTAGCCCTCTTGGGGGCATCTTATCTCATTGGAGACAGGACCTCTTTAATGGGAGTGTTTTGATCCCATTGGAGGCTCCACACTTTCTCAATTTTAAGTTCTCATTACCTTTAAGCTACTATTCACATTCTTAACTTTTTCATTTAAAACTTAGAGTAGGCAGGGTTTATCCTGCCACTCAATATCATATTTTATGCACATTAAATCTTAATTTAACACTTCTACTATCAATCCAACTTTCTGTTCAAATCCTTTAATCACATTCCTAACTTTGTGATTTAAAACTTTTTGAGTAGATAGGGATTGCCTTGTCACTCAATTATTTCCATTATACATATGAAGATCACACATAACACTTCTTAATCCAACCCTTTTATCATTATTAATGTATTCAAACTTTTTTCAGTTTAAACAATTTCATTTTTATTATCTTTTAACACAGATATGCGCGTTAAATGACCAAAGCTGTCGATGCGCCATAAAACAACATTCATTCATTCATTTCATCTACACAACCATCCAGCAGCATAAAACCACAGAAATGGACGCTCTCTAAAGCCAATTGGAATAGATTTGAAACCCTCTGTGAACAGACCATTACACATGACAAATTTGGAGATTGCGATGATCCCGCAAAACTTTTCACTTCCCTATTAATTGATGCAGCTAAACAGTCCGTCCCTCAGACCTCGACAAATCCAAAACGTCCTGACAAGCCTTGGTACAATGAAGATTGTAAAAAGGCTGTCAGAGACCGAAAACAAGCCCTTAGAAAGTTTAAGCTCAGACCTACCAAAGAAAATCATAACCTATTCCGTATTTCCAGGGCAAAGGCTCGTCGTACCATTAGAGAAAGTAAGCGCAAGGCGTGGAGACAATATGTTTCTAAATTAAATAGTAGAACTACTACTAAAAAAACCTGGGACATGATTAGAAAGATCAATGGCAAAGACCAACCCCCTCTTAGTCTCCTTAATGTTAACAATACTTCGTTGGAATCACCCCAGGATATAGCTGATGCTCTTGCCGACACCTTTTGCAAAACGTCTTCCTCTGCAAACTATTCTGAAAAGTTTCAGAGAAATAAAGCTAGAGAAGAAAAGAAATATCTTAATTTCAATTCTTCTAATTCAGAGCACTATAATAAACTTTTTACCTTTAAAGAATTAAAATCTGCTCTGAATAAAGCTCACGATTCTTCTCCCGGCCAAGATAAAGTTCATTACCAGTTTTTAAAACACTTACCTTTTACTTCTCTCTCTGTTTTACTTGATATTTTTAATGATATCTGGCAGTCCGGTGATTTTCCTTCGTCCTGGCGAGAGGCACTAGTCATTCCTATCCCAAAACCTGGCAAGGATGCTAGTGACCCAGCCAACTGTCGTCCCATAGCTCTTACTAGTTGTCTCTGCAAGACCCTAGAACGTATGGTCAATGACAGGCTTGTCTGGTTTTTAGAGAAAAACAACCTTATCGTTGATGTACAGAGTGGATTTCGTCGCCAGCGTGGTACCATCGATCATCTTGTCCGCTTTGAAACCTTTGTCAGAGAAGCCTTTATTAATAGACAACATGTAGTATCTGTCTTTTTCGACCTTGAAAGCGCTTATGATACGACTTGGAAATACGGAATTCTTAAAGACTTGCATGACTTTGGTCTTCGAGGCCGTCTTCCTCTTTTTATCTCAGCCTTCTTGGATGAACGTCTTTTCCGTGTCCGAGTTGGTAATACTGTCTCGGGAGCCCGTGAACAGGAGATGGGTGTGCCCCAAGGATGTATTCTCTCTGTTACACTTTTTAGTGTAAAAATAAACAGTATAGTTAAAGCTATCTGTCCTGGTGTAGACTGTTCTCTTTATGTTGATGACTTTGTTATATGCTTCAGATCTCGAAATATGAATATTATTGAGAGACAACTTCAACAATGTCTCAACAAACTCCAAACGTGGTCTGATGAAAATGCCTTCAAATTTTCAAAGTCCAAAACCAAATGCATGCACCTATGTAATCTATGTGGTGTTCATCCAGACCCTGAACTGTTTTTGGACAAAACTAAAATTGAAGTCGTTTCTGAGTTTAAATTTCTCGGAGTCATCTTTGACAGAAAGCTTTCCTTCCTTCCTCACATCACTGCACTTAAAAAGAAATGCAAGAAGGCTCTTAATCTTCTAAAGGTTGTGGCCCATTCTGAATGGGGAGCAGACCGTAAAGTCCTCTTGCGGCTTTATCGGTCTTTAGTTCGCTCCAAATTGGACTATGGATCTATTGTATACGGATCAGCCCGTAAATCTTGCCTTAAAATTCTCGATCCTATACACCACGAAGGCCTGCGTCTTGTTCTTGGAGCTTTCAGAACTTCTCCTGTCAATAGTCTCTATGTTGAGGCTAATGAACCTTCTCTTTCTTACAGGAGGGAAAAACTATCGCTTCAATATCTTTTGAAACTGAAATCAAATCGTTTTAATCCAACTCATAAAGTTGTTTTTAAACCTCAGTATAAACGTCTTTTTGAAAGGAAACCAAATGTTATTCCTCCATTTGGTATCCGGATGAAGCCCATTGTAGATAACCTTGACATAGACATTGAGTCTATTGCCGACTATAAAATCTCTGAAATCCCTCCATGGACACTAAACAGTGCAGAATTCAGATTTGACCTTGCATCCGACAAAAAGTCAGTCACGGATAGAACTGTGTTTCATGCTAGATACAACGAGATAAAGGAGCATTATTTTTCCTTCAAACCAATCTATACAGATGGATCTAAAGAGGGAAATTCTGTAGCAGCTGCCGCTATTTATGGAGAAAGGAGCTTAAAGTGTCGCCTTCCAAACAATTCCTCTATCTTCACTGCAGAAATTAAAGCTATTGAGCCCCCCAGCTGGGCGGGGGGATAAAAATTGCCCAGCTGTCGCACTACAGAAGGGGTAAGACCCCCCCACTGTGCCTGCCCGTTTGCCGTGGGCTGCAACTCGTGTCGTCTGATGACGGGATCCTGGTGGTTGAGTGGATTCAGGATATGGCCCTTGAATTGTTCTGCTTTCACAACACACCACTTTGGCCTTGAATTGGACTAAACGAGAGGTCAGGAGGGCCCGTCCTGATCAATCGGCTGGTCATGCCTAGCCCTAGGGCATTTCTCTTAACTGTGTATCGTTTTATCGTACACAAAAATTCACTGAAGAATATCATATCTTTTTTCCTTCCCCCAGCTGGGCGGGGGGATAGAAATAGCCCAGCTGTCGCACTACAGAAGGGGTAAGACCCCCCCACTGTGCCTGCCCGTTTGCCGTGGGCTGCAACTCGTGTCGTCTGATGACGGGATCCTGGTGGTTGAGTGGATTCAGGATATGGCCCTTGAATTGTCCTGCTTTCACAACACACCACTTTGGCCTTGAATTGGACTAAACGAGAGGTCAGGAGGGCCCGTCCTGATCAATCGGCTGGTCATGCCTAGCCCTAGGGCATTTCTCTTACCTTGTATCTTTCCGTCATATACAAAATCTTTACAGAAGAAAATCATCCATCTCTCTCTGTTGTGGATATAAATAAATGCCCTAGAAGGCGGTGGCTCATGGGCTAATCGGGTGAAAGTTGGTATTTGATTGACACTTGTAACTGCCCAAAGACAGTCTATGCTTGGTGTGACATTCTGCGGGCCTACATTTGTCCGGTCTAGCCCTGTCACTTCGAGTATATCACCGATGTATCCTTGTCATGAACTGCGATTGGTTTCCCCAGATCATGTCCCCTTGTTGGACTCCGAGGTGGGTGGGGAGCATCGGTGATGAACCATAAAAAACAAACATGGCAACACAAAAGAAAGCCAAGCGTGTTCTTTCCGATTCTGACTCAGAAACTGAAATTTCATATCATACAAGTACTACATTTGCTCGTTTTATTGTTATTGAGGCAGCTGACTCTTCAAAACCTATTACTAAACTTTCTCCCTTCGTAATAGAGAAGACAATCTCTTCCATTTTGGGTACACCAAAATCAGTCAAAAAATTAAAAAATGAGACTCTGCTTGTTGAATGTCTTTCTCAACAGCAGGCCAAAAATCTCTTGTCTCATAAAAAGTTTTTCAATCTGGATGTTAAAGTGTACCCTCATAAAACTCTCAACACTAGCAAAGGAGTCATCAGGTGTAAGGAGCTCTCCTACTGTGACTCACTGGAAGAGATTAAAAGTAATCTTAAATCTCAGGCTGTGTCTGAGGTCAAAAGGATCTCCGTGTTCAGAAATGGTGTACGTAGGGAAACAAATACTTACATCCTAACATTTTCTACTCCCATTCTTCCTACTTCCATCAAAATAGGATTTCAATCAGTAAAGGTGGACGTGTATGTGCCAAACCCTCTGCGTTGCTACAAATGCCAGAGGTATGGCCATCACGAAAGTAATTGTAAAAGCACACCAGTCTGTCCAAAATGTGCTTTTGAGGGCTTAGACCATGACCCTAATACTTGTAACAGCCCTGTGCTTTGTTTTAATTGCAAGCATTCTCATCCAACCTTTTCTAAAGACTGTTCAGTCTGGAAGGATGAGAAAGAAATCCTGTCTATAAAATTTAAAGAAAATGTTAGTTTTGTTGAAGCACGGAAGATAGTTGAAAAACGCAGAAATGACCAAACATTGTTGAATAGTTCAACAACATATGCAAAAGTGTCAACTGCAACGTCTGCACAGGAACATTGCTCTACTTGCGAACTCTTGGCCAAAAAACTTCTCGAAAAATTTCCAGAAATGGCCGATGAGTTAAAAAGCATAGTGCCAGACCTTCAACTGTCTAAATCCCCCATACATACACAGCCTGCAACAAAACCCAATACCTCCTCTTCTACCCCCAAAACACAAGCCTCCTCTGTTAAAGGTACAGAAAAACCTGTACTAAAGAATGATAAACCTGCCCTCGAGCCTAAAAAACCTACTTCAACACACAAACAACCACCAGCCCCTACGAAGCAAAAACAACAAACTCCTAAACCACAAGCTCAACCAAAATCACCAAAGAAAAAGTCCACAGAAATACAGAGGCCAAAAGCTTCCAGCTCCTCTAAAGACAAGATGCCTGTCCAGAAGGATTCATTACCTGTTTCAAACAGGTATGAACCTCTGAAGGACCAGGAAGAAAACATGGAAGAGGAGGAATTGGAGGGAGAGCTCTCCGATTCTGAACTCGCCCCTTCTCCAACTGACTGGGATAAGGATGTAGAATCCTGGTCAACCTCAAAACCTGAGACTGAAGTCATAGTCCGTATAAATACATAGGGTATATGAAATACCTACAGAAACATTTCATAACCCATGTTTACATTCTTTTAATGGGCATAATGGCTCACAATATTATACAATGGAACTGTCGAGGTCTAAAGTCAAATCATGAAGAAATTTCAGTTTTAATTAATGACCACAATCCTGTTGCACTTTGTTTACAGGAAACTTTCCTGAAGGAATCTGACACTGTCTCTTTCAGATATCACTCAATTTATAATAAAATATACAAAGAGGGTGATAAGGCCCAGGGCGGCGTGTCTGTTATTGTAAATAACAACATCCCCCATACACAAATACCGTTAAACTCCACTCTACAAGCTGTTGCTGTTCGTCTTTCCCTTCATAAAACCATTACTCTATGCTCTATTTACCTTCCCCCAAGTTCTCCTATCAATGAAAACAAGCTCAATGACCTCATCTCACAGCTACCATCTCCTTTCATATTGGCAGGAGATTTTAATGGTCATAATATTATCTGGGGTAGCAGTGATACAAATCAAAGAGGCTTACAACTGGAGAACTTCATCTCTAATAATTCTTTGTCAGTTATGAATGACAATAATTCAAAAACATATCTTCATCCAGCAACTGGATCTTACTCTTCCCTTGATCTTTCTCTGTGTAGCCCAGCCTTGCTTCAGGATTTTAATTGGAAAGTGGGAGACGACCTTTGTGGAAGCGACCACTTTCCAATTTTTATTACATCTTCTGAGCCATCTACATGTGAACGTCCCAAGAAATGGAAACTCTCCAAAGCCAACTGGGACCTTTTTCAAGTTCTCTGTGAACAAAATATTACAAGAGATAAACTTGTAGATTGTGCTGACCCTGCAGAATTATTTTCCCGGCTGCTCATTGAGGTGGCAAAACAGTCAGTTCCACAGACCTCGACAAAGCCAAAAGGCCCAAATAAGCCGTGGTTCACTGATGAATGTAAGTCGGCTATAAAAGAACGGAAAGAAGCTCTCAGAAAATTCAACCTGAGACCCACTCCGGAAAACCATAACCTTTTCCGTATTTCCAGGGCAAAAGCCAGACAAACCATTAAAAGTAGTAAGCGTAAGTCTTGGAGGCATTTTGTTTCCAGACTTAATGCTAGAACGTCTACAAAAAAAGTCTGGGACATGATCAGAAAGATTAAAGGCAGTGCTTCTTCACCTATTAAACATCTTTCTACAAACAATACAAATATTGAAAACCCTAAAGATATTGCAGATACTTTAGCCGATTCTTTCGCCAAGAAGTCCTCCTCTGAGAACTACTCTGAAAAGTTCCAGAGGAATAAAGTTAAAGAAGAAAAGAAAAGGCTGAATTTCAAATCCAACAATCTTGAGTTTTACAATAAACTGTTTTCATACAAAGAACTCAAGTCCGCTTTAGATAAAACCCATGATTCCTCTCCAGGTCAAGATAAAATACATTATCAATTTCTAAAGCATTTACCAGATACCACTCTATCAGTCTTACTTGATATTTTCAATGATATCTGGCAAAAAGGTGATTTACCTTCCTCCTGGAAAGAAGCTCTGGTAATTCCAATTCCAAAACCAGGGAAAGATACTTCCGACCCAAACAGCTACAGACCCATAGCTCTCACAAGTTGTCTCTGTAAAACTTTAGAGCGAATGGTCAACACCCGCCTTGTTTGGTTTTTAGAAAAACATAATCTCATTGTTGAAGTTCAAAGTGGTTTTAGACGTCAACGCAGTACAGTTGACCACCTTGTACGCTTTGAAACTTTTCTTAGAGAAGCCTTCATAAAAAAGCAACATGTTGTATCAGTATTTTTTGACCTGGAGAGTGCTTATGACACTACCTGGAAATACGGAATTTTAAAGGACTTGCATGACTTCGGTCTCAGAGGCCGCCTGCCTCTTTTTATATCTTCCTTTTTAAATAATCGCCTATTTCGTGTGAGGGTTGGCACAACCTTGTCAGATGCAAGGGAACAAGAAATGGGTGTGCCACAAGGATGTATCCTCTCTGTGACACTTTTTAGTATCAAGATCAACAGTATAATAAAGGCTATCAACCCTGGTGTGGATTGTTGTTTATATGTGGACGATTTCGTCATATGCTTTAGATCAAGCCATATGGCCATTATTGAAAGACAACTTCAGCAGTGTTTAAACAAACTGCAAATATGGTCTGATGAAAACGGTTTTAAGTTTTCAAAGACCAAAACAAAATGTGTTCACTTTTGTCAATTACGAGGTCATCATCCAGACCCAGAGCTACATCTTGACAACACAAGAATTGAAGTTGTACCAGAGTTTAAATTTTTAGGTGTCATCTTTGACAAGAAATTGTCCTTCCTGCCCCACATTAAAGCACTTAAAAAGAAATGCTATAAGGCACTTAATCTTCTAAAAACAGTTGCTCATTCGGACTGGGGAGCTGATAGGAAAGTTCTTCTACGTCTCTATCGCTCCCTCATTCGCTCAAAGTTAGACTATGGCTCCATTGTGTATGGTTCAGCCCGCAAATCATACTTGAAGATCCTTGACACAATCCACAATCAGGGTTTACGTTTGGCCCTTGGGGCTTTTCGAACTTCTCCTATTAACAGCCTGTATGTAGAGGCCAATGAGCCTTCTCTCTCTCACAGAAGGCTCAAGTTATCCCTTCAATATATGTTAAAGTTGAAAGCAAATCCATCCAACCCTACACACAAAATAGTTTTTAACCCTGGCTGCAAAAACTTATTTGCTAGGAAGCCAAATGCAATAACGCCATTTGGTATCCGCATGGAACCTCATCTGGACAATCTCCATGTTGACATGGATACCATTTGTGAAAGCAAAATTCCTGATACCCCTCCATGGTTGATAAAGGCTGCGGACTTTCGTTTTGACCTTCTAACTCACAAGAAATCAACCACAGATAGAGTTGTTTTCCAAAATCAATATCAGGAAATCAAAGAACTGTACAGCTCATATAAACCCATATATACAGATGGATCTAAGGATGGGCACGCTGTTTCAGCAGCAGCAGTATTTGGTAACGAAAGTAAAAAATGTCGCCTTCCTGACAATTCTTCAATATTTTCTGCTGAAGTGAAGGCAATTGACCTTGCTTTGAGTCTAGCAGAGGAAAGTAGGTCTAACCGCTTTCTTCTGTTCTCAGACTCTCTCTCTACACTCCAGGCTCTTTATAATCAGAAAATTGATAACCCATCTATTTGTGCTGTTCTTGAGAGAATTTCCTCTCTCTCTGATACAAACAAGTTTGTATTTTGCTGGCTTCCTAGTCACATGGGTATTTGAGGCAATGAAAAGGCCGATGAACTTGCCAAGTCGGCATTGTCTCTACCCATATCTCATTTTAAAATACCTTACACAGATTTTAAAGCGTCCATTTTACCTTTCATCCAATCTCTTTGGCAATCCCAGTGGGATGCTGATCACTTCAACAAACTTCATTCTGTTAAACCAACCCTTGGCGAATGGTATCCCTCTTACAGGTCTGTTCGTCGAGAAGAGGTGATAATCACAAGGCTCCGAATCGGACATTCTCGGTTTACACACTCCTGGCTTTTAACCAGAGAAGATGCACCAGAATGTATTCAATGCAACGAACACCTTACAATAAAACATATTTTATTAGATTGCATTGACTTTCAACCAATTCGTGAGAAATACTACAATGTTGACAGTATGCACAACCTCTTTGAAACAGTCAACATTGATTCAATTATTACCTTCATCAAAGAGATTGGTCTATACAACAAGCTGTGATATTTTCTTAATTAACTTTTTAACCCGTTGTGTAAACTCATATTTCTACTGCTTAAACCTTTTTATCTCCAGTTTGCATCTCCTTAATGGGAGGATTGGCTCTCTTGGGAGTATCTTATCTCATTGGAGACGGGACCTCTTTAATGGGAGTATTTTGATCCCATTGGAGGCTCCACCCTTTCTCTATTCACATTCTTAACTTTTTCATCTAAAACTTTGAGTAGGCAGGGATTGCCCAGCCATTCAATATTATATTTTATGCACATTATCAGTTACACATAACCTTTCTTCATGTAAAGACTCCTTTATTATCAATTTAAGACTGTTCAAATCTTTTTATCGCAGTCTTAACATCATTATTCAAAACCTTTTTGAGTTAATAGGGAAGCCCTGTTGCTCAATTATATCTTTTATACATACTTAGATCACACATGATCCTTCTTAATTCAACTCTTTTACTGTCAGCATGCCTCAAATCTTTTTAGAAAAAAAACCGTCTTAACCGTTCCTTCAACACAGATATGCGCGCTAAATGACCAAAGCTGTCGATGCGCCATAAAACAACATTCATACATTCATTCATTCATTCTTTTTTCCTCTCTCTCAAAGATAGAAATCAATGCCCTCGAAGGCGGTGGCTCATGGGCTAATCGGGTGAAAGTTGGTGTTTGATTGACACTTGTAACCGTCCAAAGATAGCCTATGCTTGGTATGACATTCTGAGGGCCTACATTTGTCCGATCTAGCACTTTCGCTTCGAGTATATTGCCGATGTATCCTTGTCATGATCTGTGTTTGGTTTCCCCAGATCATGTCCCCTTGTTGGACTCCGAGGCGGGTGGGGAGCATCGGCAATGAATTTATTACAACTATCATGGCAATCCCCAAAAAGGCCAAGCGTGTACTTTCAGATTCAGATTCTGAATCAGATATTTCTTTCAGTTCAACCACTAGTTTTGCTAGGTTTATTGTCATCGAGTCAGCTGACACATCAAAGACAATCACAAAATTATCACCTTTCATCATTGAAAAAACAATCTCTTCAATTTTAGGCACGCCAAAATCTGTAAAGAAATTAAAAAATGAAACCCTGCTCGTTGAATGTTTTACACAACAGCAGGCAAAAAATCTTTTAGGCCACAAAAAATTCTTTAACCTGGATGTTAAGATATATCCGCATAAAACCTTAAACACGAGCAAGGGAGTCATCAGATGCAAAGAACTTTCTTACTGTGACTCCATAGAAGAGATTAAAATGAATCTACAACCTCAGGCTGTGTCTGACGTAAGGAGAATCTCTGTTTTTAGAGATGGGGTACCTAGAGATACCCATACATACATTTTAACGTTCTGCACACCCTCCTTACCTGCTTCCATTAAGATAGGATTTCAGTCGGTGAATGTCGACGTGTATGTGCCAAACCCGCTGCGTTGCTATAAATGCCAGCGGTATGGACATCACGAAAGCAATTGCACAAACACCCCTGTTTGCCCAAAATGTGCTTTTGAGGGCCCCGACCATGATCCAAAAACTTGCGACAACCCAGTTCTGTGTTATAATTGCAAGTCTTCTCATCCAACCTTCTCCAAAAACTGCACAGTATGGAAGGATGAGAAGGAAATCCTATCCATCAAATTTAAAGAAAACATCAGTTTCTTGGAAGCTAGGAAAATTGTAGAAAAACGCAAAAATGACGTGACCTTATTGACTAGTGCAACATCTTATGCCAAAGTCACATCTCCCATATCTCCACAGGGACATTGCTCAACCTGTGAACTCTTGGCAAAAAAACTTCTAGAAAAGTTTCCAGAAATGGCCAACGAGTTGAAAAGCCTTGTCCCTGACATTCAACCATCCAAACCCCTCAAACAGACACAACCTACACCCAAACCCACTACTACATCCTCTTCTCAAAAAGCACCATCTACTTCCTCCCAGAACAAAAAGAAAATCATTTCACAAGAAACAAACTCGTCATCTGACTCCCTTAAACTCAAATCAACACCCCCAGAGCCCTCTTCCTCTTCACAAAATATTTCTTCAAAAAAAGCTTCAAAACCTTCTGCCCCTTCAAAACAACCTCCTAAGAAACCCCAACCTCCATCTTCACAGTCTACAAATAAATCTAGCACTCCACCTAAAGATAACAAATCTTATCATGTACCCCGATCACCAAAAAGATCTTCCTCGAAATCTAAACCACAGTCCAAAGATAACCATGGATCTTGTGAAGTAGCAGTCACAGTAGATGATCCGGTCCCTACCTCCAACAGATTTTCGGAGTTAGAGGACATGGATGCAGATACTGAAAATCTTGAAGGTGAGGCTTCAGATTCAGAAGCCTCTATCTGGTCCATTTCTAAAGATACTTGGAACAAGGACACTGACACTTGGCACACGTCCAAACCCGAGACAACTGTAATGAAGTCTTAATCAACCTATTTTAAAATGCATTGTTTTACAACCTCTTTTTTTACTTTAGTTTTTATACTTTCTTCATGCACTATGGATACCATAATCCAGTGGAATTGTCGAGGTCTAAAGTCAAACTTTGACGAACTTGCCCTTTTAATCAATGATCACAAACCAGTTGCTGTTTGTTTGCAAGAAACCTTCCTTAAGCGGGAGGATGATATCTCTATCAAATACTATTCCATTTACAATAAAGTCTTTACCGAAGGCGAGAAAGCTAGAGGTGGTGTTTCTGTTATTGTTAATAACAACATACCTCATAAAGTTATCTCTCTTAACACAAACTTGCAAGCTGTTGCCATCAGATTATCTTTACACAGTGCCGTTACACTATGTTCTTTATATCTCCCCCCGAGCACACCTGTTAATGAGACCAATCTGAATGATCTCATTTCCCAATTGCCATCCCCCTATATTCTTGCTGGGGACTTTAATGGTCACAATGTTATGTGGGGTTGTGATGACACTAACCAGAGAGGTTTACAGTTGGAGAACTTCATTTCGAACAACTCTTTATCTTTCATGAATGATAACAAGTCCAAAACCTACCTACATCCAGCAACTGGATCTTACTCATCTATAGATTTAACCTTATGCAGCCCAGTCTTACTTCCCAATTTCAGTTGGCAAGTGAAAGAGGATTTGTGTGGAAGTGATCACTTCCCTATTATCTTTTCATCTACACAACCATCCAGCAGCAAAAAACCGCAGAAATGGAAGCTCTCCAAAGCCAATTGGAATAGATTTGAAACCCTCTGTGAACAGACCATTACACATGACAAATTTAGAGATTGCGATGATCCCGCAAAACTTTTCACTTCCCTATTAATTGATGCAGCTAAACAGTCCGTCCCTCAGACCTCGACAAATCCAAAACGTCCTGACAAGCCTTGGTACAATGATGATTGTAAACAGGCTGTCAGAGACAGAAAACAAGCCCTTAGAAAGTTTAAGCTCAGACCTACCAAAGAAAATCATAACTTATTCCATGTTTCCAGGGCAAAGGCTCGTCGTACCATTAGAGAAAGTAAGCGCAAGGCTTGGAGACAATATGTCTCTAAATTAAATAGTAGAACTACTACTAAAAAAACCTGGGACATGATCAGAAAGATCAATGGCAAAGGCCAACCCCCTCTCAGTCACCTTGAAGTTAACAATACTTAGTTGGAAACCCCCCAGGATATAGCGAATGCTCTTGCTGACACCTTTTGCAAAAAGTCTTCCTCTGCAAACTATTCTGAAAAGTTTCAAAGGAATAAAGCCAAAGAAGAAAAGAAAAAACTTAATTTCAATTCTTCTAATTCAGAGCACTATAATAAACTCTTCACCTTTAAAGAATTAAAATCTGCTCTGAATAAAGCTGACGATTCTTCTCCTGGCCAAGATAAAGTTCATTACCAGTTTTTAAAACACTTACCTTTTACTTCTCTCTCTGTTTTACTTGATATTTTTAATGATATCTGGCAGTCCGGTGACTTTCCTTCGTCCTGGCGAGAGGCACTAGTCATTCCTATCCCAAAACCTGGCAAGGATGCTAATGACCCAGCCAACTATCGTCCCATAGCTCTTACTAGTTGTCTCTGCAAGACTCTAGAACGTATGGTCAATGACAGGCTTGTCTGGTTTTTAGAGAAAAACAACCTTATCGTTGATGTACAGAGTGGATTTCGTCGCCAGCGTGGTACCATCGATCATCTTGTCCGCTTTGAAACCTTTGTCAGAGAAGCCTTTATTAATAGACAGCATGTAGTATCTGTCTTTTTCGACCTTGAAAGCGCTTATGATACGACTTGGAAATACGGAATTCTTAAAGACTTACATGACTTTGGTCTTCGAGGCCGTCTTCCTCTTTTTATCTCAGCCTTCTTGGATGAACGTCTTTTCCGTGTCCGAGTTGGCAATACTGTCTCGGGAGCCCGTGAACAGGAGATGGGTGTGCCCCAAGGATGTATTCTCTCTGTTACACTTTTTAGTGTAAAAATAAACAGTATAGTTAAAGCTATCTGTCCTGGTGTAGACTGTTTTCTTTATGTTGATGACTTTGTTATATGCTTCAGATCACGAAATATGAATATTATTGAGAGACAACTTCAACAGTGTCTCAACAAACTCCAAACGTGGTCTGATGAAAATGGCTTCACATTTTCAAAGTCCAAAACAAAATGCATGCACCTTTGTAATCTACGTGGTGTTCATCCAGACCCTGAACTGTATTTGGACAAAACCAAAATTGAAGTCGTTTCTGAATTTAAATTTCTCGGAGTCATCTTTGACAGAAAGCTTTCCTTCCTTCCTCACATCACTGCACTTAAAAAGAAATGCAAGAAGGCTCTTAATCTTCTAAAGGTTGTGGCCCATTCTGAATGGGGAGAAGACCGTAAGGTCCTCTTGCGGCTTTATCGGTCTTTAGTTCGCTCCAAATTAGACTATGGATCTATCGTATATGGATCAGCCCGTAAATCTTGTCTTAAAATTCTCGATCCTATACACCACGAAGGCCTGCGTCTTGTACTTGGAGCTTTCAGAACTTCTCCCGTCAATAGTCTCTATGTTGAGGCTAATGAACCTTCTCTTTCTTACAGGAGGGAAAAACTATCGCTTCAATATCTTTTAAAACTGAAATCGAATCGTTTTAACCCAACTCATAAAGTTGTTTTTAAACCTCAGTATAAACATCTTTTTGAAAGGAAACCAAATGTTATTCCTCCATTTGGTATCCGCATGGAGCCCATTGTAGATAACCTTGGCATAGACATTGAGTCTATTGCCGACTATAAAATCTCTGAAATCCCTCCATGGACACTAAACAGTGTAGAATTCAGATTTGACCTTGCATCCGACAAAAAGTCAGTCACGGATAGAACTGTGTTTCATGCTAGATACAACGAGATAAAGGAACATTATTTTTCCTTCAAACCAATCTATACAGATGGATCTAAAGAGGGAAATTCTGTAGCAGCTGCCGCTATTTATGGAGAAAGGAGCTTAAAGTGCCGCCTTCCAAACAATTCTTCTATCTTCTCTGCAGAAATTAAAGCTATTGATCTTGCCCTTAATCTAGCTGAACATTCTAATTCCAACCGTTTCATTATCTTTTCGGACTCTTTGTCTACATTACAGGCCCTTTCAAATCAACGACTTGAGAATCCTTTGATCTGTACTTTACTTGAAAGGATCTCACAAATTTCTTCTATGAATAGATTGGTGTTCTGCTGGCTTCCAAGTCATGTAGGCATCAAAGGCAATGAAAATGCCGATAGGTCTGCCAAATCTGCACTTAACCTTCCCATTTCAGATTTTAAAGTTCCACACACTGATTTTAAATCCTCAGTTTTAACACATATCCAATCTTCTTGGCAATCCCAGTGGGATGCTGATGTTTTCAATAAACTACATTTAGTTAAACCTTCCCTTGGTGAATGGTACCCCGTTTACAGGTCTGTTCGTCGAGAAGAAGTGATAATTGCGCGACTTCGAATTGGCCATTCACGCATTACACATTCCTGGCTTTTGACCAGAGATGATGCCCCTGAATGTATTCCATGCAATGCATCCTTTTCTATAAAACATATCCTACTAGATTGCATTGACTTTCAACCAATTCGTTCAAAATATTTCAACGTCGATAGTTTAAAAAATCTTTTTGATTCTGTAAGCGTTGAATCTATTATCGCTTTCATAAAGGAGATTGGCATTTACAATAAACTGTGATATTTGCTTTTTGAGTTTCTTACCCATCTAATTCTTAACCTTTTCATTTAAAACTTTGAGTAGGCAGAGTTTATCCTGCGACTCAATATCATATTTTATACACATTAAAAAAAAAAATGACACTCTTCTACTATCAATCCAACTTTTTGTTCAAATCCTTTTATCACATTCCTAACTGTGATTTAAAACTTTTTGAGTAGATAGGGATTGCCTTGTCACTCAATTATTTCCATTATACATATGAAGATCACACATAATACTTCTTAATCCAACTCTTTTATCATTATTAATATATTCAAACTTTTTTCAGTTTAAACAATTTCACTTTTATTATCTTTTAACACAGATATGCGCGCTAAATGACCAAAGCTGTCGATGCGCCACAAAACAACATTCTGCCCCCAGCTGGGCGGGGGGATAGAAATAGCTCAGCTGTCGCACTACAGCAGGGGTAAGACCCCCCCCCCCCCACTGTGCCTGCCTGTTTGCCGTGGGCTGCAACTCGTGTCGTTCGATGACGGGATCCTGGTGGTTGAGTGGATTCAGAGCTCGGCCCTTTGATGGCTCTGTTTTCGCAACACACCACTTTGGCCTTGAATTGAATTAAACGAGGGGTCAGGAAGGCCCGTTCTGATCAATCGGCTGGTCACGCCGAGCCCTAGGGTGTTTCTCTGACTTTGTTTTCTTTTAATCATACACAGCTACATCATTTCTCTGTCGTCAGTTGCTGTATGTCAATACCCTAGAAGGCGGTGGCTCATGGGCTAATCGGGTGAAAGTTGGTGTTTGGTTGACACTTGTAACCGCCCAAAGTTAGTCTATGCTTGGTAGGACATTCTGCGGGCCTACATTTGTCCAGTCTAGCCCTTTCACTTCGAGTATATTACCGATGTATCCTTGTCATGATCTGAGTTGGATTTCCCCAGATCATGTCCCCTTGTTGGACTCCGAGGCGGGTGAGGAACATCGGTGATGAATATAAAACAAAAACTATGGCTTCTCAAAAAAAGGCCAAGCGTGTACTCTCTGACTCTGATTCAGAGTCAGAATATTCAACACCTTCTTTATCATTTGCACGTTTTTTAGTCATTCAATCTGTAGACTCTACCAAACCCGTTACAAAACTATCTCCTTTCATTATTGAAAAATCCCTTTTGGCAATCCTTGGTACACCCAAATCTGTTAAAAAACTTAAAAACGAAACCCTGCTTGTTGAGTGCTTTTCGCAACAACAGGTTAGAAACCTACTTGGACACAAGAAACTTTTCAATCTTGAATGTGAAAATATTTCCTCACAAGACCCTTAATACCTCCAAGGGGATCATTAGATGCAAAGAATTAAGCTTCTGTGACTCTTTGGAGGAAATCAAATCAAACCTCAAAAGCCAGGCTGTGTCTGATGTGAAAAGAATTTCAGTTCTCAGAGATGGCATTCGTAGAGATACACATACGTACATCTTAACATTCTCTACGCCAACTCTCCCTACTTCAGTTAAAATTGGATTCCAATCGGTCAAGGTTGATGTTTACGTGCCTAATCCGTTGCGCTGTTATAAATGCCAGCGGTACGGCCATCATGAAAGTAACTGCAGAAGCACACCTGTTTGTCCCAAATGTGCTTTTGAAGGGGAAAACCATGACCAAAAGACTTGCAATAACCCTCTTCTCTGTGTCAATTGCAAGTCTTCTCATCCTACCTATTCCAAAGAATGTTCAGTTTGGAAGGATGAGAAAGAAATCCTGTCAATCAAGTTTAAGGAGAATGTTACCTTTTTGGAAGCCAGGAAAACAGTTGAAAAACGCAGGTCTGATCAGGCATTGTTGAGCAAAAGCACAACATATGCAAATGTTGCATCTCCTTTGCCTGCAAATGGACATTGTCCAACCTGCGAACTGTTGGCTAAAAAACTTCTCCAAAAGTTTCCTGAAATGACTAGTGAACTGAAAGCTCTCCTTCCCAATGTCGAGGTTACAACACCCTCCACTCAGACTCAGCCTACGTCTGAAACAAACAAACCCTCTTCTGCACACCCAAAACCCACAGACTCTCAAAGTATTCCTTCACAAAAAACCCCAAAGCCCTCTTCCTCTTCGCAAAATATTTCTTCAAAAAAAGCTTCAAAGCCATCTACCCCTTCAAAACAGCCTCCTAAGAAACCCCAACCTCCATCTTCACAGTCTACAAATAAATCAAACGTTCCACCTAAAGATAACAAATCTTCTCATGTACCCCGATCACCAAAAAGATCTTCCTCAAAATCTAAACCACAGTCCAGAGATAATCATGGATCCTGTGAAATTGCAGTCACAGTAGATGATCCGGTCCCTACCTCCAACAGATTTTCGGAGTTAGAGGACATGGATGCAGATACTGAAAATCTGGAAGGTGAGGCTTCAGATTCAGAAGCCTCTATATGGTCCATTTCTAAAGATACTTGGAACAAGGACACTGATACTTGGCACACGTCCAAACCCGAGACAACTGTAATTAAATCTTAATCTATTTTAAAATGTATTGGTTTACGGCCTCTTTTTTTACTTTAGCTTTTATACTCTCTTCATGCACTATGGATACCATAATCCAGTGGAATTGTCGAGGTCTAAAGTCAAACTTTGACGAACTTTCCCTTTTAATCAATGATCACAAACCAGTTGCTGTTTGTCTGCAAGAAACCTTCCTTAAGCGGGAGGATGATATTTTTGTCAAATATCATTCCATTTACAATAAAGTCTTTACCGAAGGCGAGAAAGCTAGAGGTGGTGTTTCTGTTATTGTTAATAACAATATACCTCATAAAGTTATCTCTCTTAACACAAACTTGCAAGCTGTTGCCATCAGGTTATCTTTACACAGTGCTGTCACACTGTGTTCTTTATATCTCCCCCCAAGCACACCTATCAATGAGAACAATCTGAATGATCTCATTTCCCAATTGCCATCCCCCTATATTCTTGCTGGGGACTTTAATGGTCACAATGTTATGTGGGGTTGTGATGACACTAACCAGAGAGGTTTACAATTGGAGAACTTCATTTCGAACAACTCTTTGTCTTTCATGAATGATAACAAGTCCAAAACCTACCTACATCCAGCAACTGGATCTTACTCTTCTATTGATTTAACCTTATGCAGCCCAGTCTTACTTCCCAATTTCACTTGGAAAGTGAAAGAGGATTTGTGTGGAAGTGATCACTTCCCTATTATCTTTTCATCTACACAACCATCCAGCAGTGTAAGACCGCAGAAATGGAAGCTCTCTAAAGCCAATTGGAACAGATTTGAAACCCTCTGTGAACAGACCATTACACATGACAAGTTTGGAGATTGCGATGATCCAGCAAAACTTTTTACTTCGCTGTTAATTGATGCAGCTAAACAGTCTGTCCCTCAGACCTCGACAAATCCAAAACGTCCTGACAAGCCTTGGTACAATGAAGATTGTAAACAGGCTGTCAGAGACAGAAAACAAGCCCTTAGAAAGTTTAACCTCAGACCTACCAAAGAAAATCATAACCTATTCCGTATTTCCAGGGCAAAGGCTCGTCGTACCATTAGAGAAAGTAAGCGCAAGGCTTGGAGACAATATGTCTCTAAATTAAATAGTAGAACTACTACTAAAAAAACCTGGAACATGATTAGAAAGATCAATGGCAAAGGCCAACCCCCTCTCAGTCACCTTGAAGTTAACAATACTTCGTTGGAAACCCCCCAGGATATAGCTGATGCTCTTGCTGACACCTTTTGTAAAAAGTCCTCCTCTGCAAACTATTCTGAAAAGTTTCAGAGGAATAAAGCCAGAGAAGAAAAGAAAAAACTTAATTTCAATTCTTCTAATTCAGAGCACTATAATAAACTCTTCACCTTTAAAGAATTAAAATCAGCCCTGAATAAAGCTCACGATTCTTCTCCCGGCCAAGATAAAGTTCATTACCAGTTTTTAAAACACTTACCTTTTACTTCTCTCTCTGTTTTACTTGATATTTTTAATGATATCTGGCAGTCCGGTGATTTTCCCTCGTCCTGGCGAGAGGCACTAGTCATTCCTATCCCAAAACCTGGCAAGGATGCTAATGACCCAGCTAACTATCGTCCCATAGCTCTTACTAGTTGTTTCTGCAAGACCCTAGAACGTATGGTCAATGACAGGCTTGTCTGGTTTTTAGAGAAAAACAACCTTATCGTTGATGTACAGAGTGGATTTCGTCGCCAGCGTGGTACCATCGATCATCTTGTCCGCTTTGAAACCTTTGTTAGAGAAGCCTTTATTAATAGACAACATGTAGTATCTGTCTTTTTCGACCTTGAAAGCGCTTATGATACAACTTGGAAATACGGAATTCTTAAAGACTTACATGACTTTGGTCTTCGAGGCCGTCTTCCTCTTTTTATCTCGGCCTTCTTGGATGAACGTCTTTTCCGCGTCCGAGTTGGCAATACTGTCTCGGGTGCCCGTGAACAGGAGATGGGTGTGCCCCAAGGATGTATTCTCTCTGTTACACTTTTTAGTGTAAAAATAAACAGTATAGTTAAAGCTATCTGTCCTGGTGTAGACTGTTCTCTCTATGTTGATGACTTTGTTATATGCTTCAGATCTCGAAATATGAATATTATTGAGAGACAACTTCAACAGTGTCTCAACAAACTCCAAACGTGGTCTGAAGAAAATGGCTTCAAATTTTCAAAGTCCAAAACAAAATGCATGCACCTTTGTAATCTACGTGGTGTTCATCCAGACCCTGACCTGTATTTGGACAAAACTAAAATTGAAGTCGTTTCCCAGTTTAAATTTCTTGGAGTCATCTTTGACAGAAAGCTTTCCTTCCTTCCTCACATCACTGCACTTAAAAAGAAATGCAAGAAGGCTCTTAATCTTCTAAAGGTTGTGGCCCATTCTGATTGGGGAGCAGACCGTAAAGTCCTTTTGCGGCTTTATCGGTCTTTAGTTCGCTCCAAATTAGACTATGGATCTATCGTATACGGATCAGCCCGTAAATCTTGCCTTAAAATTCTTGATCCTATACACCACGAAGGCCTGCGTCTTGTACTTGGCGCTTTCAGAACTTCTCCCGTCAATAGTCTCTATGTTGAGGCTAATGAACCTTCTCTTTCTTACAGGAGGGAAAAACTATCGCTTCAATATCTTTTAAAACTGAAATCGAATCGTTTTAACCCAACTCATAAAGTTGTTTTTAAACCTCAATATAAACATCTTTTTGCAAGGAAACCAAATGTTATTCCTCCATTTGGTATCCGCATGGAGCCCATAGTAGATAACCTTGGCATAGACACTGAATCTATTGCCGACTATAAAATCTCTGAAATCCCTCCATGGACTCTAAACAGTGCAGAATTCAGATTTGACCTTGCATCCGACAAAAAGTCAGTCACGGATAGAACTGTGTTTCATGCTAGATACAACGAGATAAAGGAGCATTATTTTTCCTTCAAACCAATCTATACAGATGGATCTAAAGAGGGAAATTCTGTAGCAGCTGCCGCTATTTATGGAGAAAGGAGCTTAAAGTGCCGCCTTCCAAACAATTCTTCTATCTTCTCTGCAGAAATTAAAGCTATTGATCTTGCCCTTAATCTAGCTGAACATTCTAATTCCAACCGTTTCATTATTTTTTCGGACTCTTTGTCAACATTACAGGCCCTTTCAAATCAACGACTTGAGAATCCCTTGATCTGTACTTTACTTGAAAGGATCTCACAAATTTCTTCTATGAATAGATTGGTGTTCTGCTGGCTTCCAAGTCATGTAGGCATCAAAGGCAATGAAAATGCCGGTAGGTCTGCCAAATCTGCACTTAACCTTCCCATTTCAGATTTTAAAGTTCCACACACTGATTTTAAATCCTCTGTTTTAACACATATCCAATCTTCTTGGCAATCCCAGTGGGATGCTGATGTTTTCAATAAACTGCATTCAGTTAAACCTTCCCTTGGTGAATGGTACCCCGTTTACAGGTCTGTTCGTCGAGAAGAAGTGATAATTGCACGACTTCGAATTGGCCATTCACGCATTACCCATTCCTGGCTCTTGACCAGAGATGATGCCCCTGAATGTATTCCATGCAATGCACCCTTCTCTATAAAACACATTCTACTAGATTGCATTGACTTTCAGCCAGTTCGTACAAAATATTTCAACGTCGATAGTTTAAAAAATCTTTTTGATTCTGTCAACGTTGAATCTATTATCGCTTTCATAAAGGAGATTGGCATTTACAATAAACTGTGATAGTTACTCTTTAGTTTCTTATCCACCTTTTTACATTCTTTACTTTGAGTAGGCCGGGATTGCCCAGCCACTCAATATTATATTTTATGCACATTATCAGTTACACATAACCTTTCATCATTTAAAGACTTTTCCTTATCATTTTAAGACTGTTCAAATTTTTTATCACAATCTTAAGTTTGCATCTCCTTAATGGGAGGATTACCTCTTTTGAGGGCATCTTATCTCATTGGAGACATTCATTCTTCATTTAAAGACTCCTTTATTATCAATTTAAGACTGTTCAAATCTTTTTATCACAGTCTTAACATCAATTTTCCAAACCTTTTTGAGTTAATAGGGAAGCCCTGTTGCTCAATTATATCTTTTATACATACTTAGATCACACATGATCCTTCTTAATTTAACTCTTTTACTGTCAACATGTCTCAAATCTTTTTAGAAAAAATCCGCCTTAATCGTTCCTTCAACACAGATATGCGCGCTAAATGACCAAAGCTGTCGATGCGCCATAAAACAACATTCATTCATTCATTCTTCTCAAAACAGTTGCTCATTCGGAATGGGGAGCAGATAAGAAAGTTCTTTCACGTCTCTATCGCTCCCTCATTCGCTCCAAGTTAGACTATGGCTCCATTGTGTATGGTTCAGCCCGCAAATCATATTTGAAGATCCTTGACACAATCCACAATCAGGGTTTACGTCTGGCCCTTGGGGCTTTTCGAACCTCACCTATCAACAGCCTGTATGTAGAGGCCAATGAGCCTTCTCTCTCTCACAGAAGGCTCAAGTTATCCCTTCAGTATATGTTAAAGTTGAAAGCAAACCCATCCAACCCTACACACAAAATAGTTTTTAACCCTGGCTGCAAAAACTTATTTGCTAGGAAGCCAAATGCAATAACGCCATTTGGTATCCGCATGGAACCTCATCTGGACAATCTCCATGTTGACATGGATGCCATTTGTGAAAGCAAAATCCCTGATACCCCTCCATGGTTGATAAAGGCTGCTGAATTTCGTTTTGACCTTCTAGCTCACAAGAAATCAACCACAGATAGAGTTGTTTTCCGAAATCAATATCAGGAAATCAAAGAACTGTACAACTTATATAAACCCATATATACAGATGGATCTAAGGATGGGCACGCTGTTTCAGCAGCAGCAGTATTTGGTAACAAAAGTAAAAAATGTCGCCTGCCTGACAATTCTTCAATATTTTCTGCTGAAGTGAAGGCAATCGACCTTGCTTTGAGTCTAGCATAGGAAAGTAGGTCTAGCCGCTTTCTTCTGTTCTCAGACTCTCTCTGTACACTCCAGGCTCTTTATAATCAGAAAATTGAGAACCCACGTATTTGTGCTGTTCTTGAGAGAATTTCCTTTCTCTCCGATACAAACAAGTTTGTTTTTTGCTGGCTTCCTAGTCACATGGGTATTCGAGGCAATGAAAAGGCCGATGAACTTGCCAAGTCGGCATTGTCTCTGCCCATATCTCATTTTAAAATACCTTACACAGATTTTAAAGCGTCAATTTTACCTTTCATCTAATCTCTTTGGCAATCCCAGTGGGATGCTGATCACTTCAACAAACTTCATGGCGAATGGTACCCCTCCTACAGGTCCGTTCGTCGAGAAGAGGTGATAATCACAAGGCTCCGAATCGGACATTCTCGGTTTACACACTCTGGCTTTTAACCAGAGAAGATGCACCAGAATGTATTCAATGCAACGAACACCTTACAATAAAACATATTTTATTAGATTGCATTGACTTTCAGCCAATTCGTGAGAAATACTACAATGTTGACAGTATGCACAATCTCTTTGAAACAGTCAACATTGATTCAATTATCACCTTCATCAAAGCGATTGGTCTAAACAACAAGCTGTGATATTTCCTTAATTACCTTTTAACCTGTTCTGTAAACCATATTTCTAACACTGAATCCTTTTTATCTCCAGTTTGCATCTCCTTAATGGGAGGATTGGCTCTCTTGGGAGCATCTTATCTCATTGGAGACGGGACCTCTTTAATGGGAGTATTTTGATCCCATTGGAGGCTCCACCATTTCTCAATTTTAAAGTTTCATTTCTTTTAAACTACTATTCACATTGTTAACTTTTTCATCTAAAACTTTGAGTAGGCAGGGATTGCCCAGCCACTCAATATTATATTTTATGCACATTATCAGTTACACATAACCTTTCTTCATTTAAATACTCCTTTATAATGAATTTAAGACTGTTCAAATCTTTTTATCGCAATCTTAACATCATTATTCAAAACCTTGTTGAGTTAATAGGGAAGCCCTGTTGCTCAATTATATCTTTTATACATACTTAGATCACACATCATCCTTCTTAATTCGACTCTTTTACTGTCAGCATGTCTCAAATCTTTTTAGCAAAAAAAAATCCGTCTTAACCGTTCCTTCAACACAGATATGCGCGCTAAATGACCAAAGCTGTCGATGCGCCATAAAACAACATTCGTTCATTCATTCATTGATCTCTATCTACCCTGTCCGCAAATGATCTTTTAGTAGCGCTTAGCAGCTTAACAATTAATTTAGCGATCTATGGGTTGAGGGTTAATATAGTTTATATATAAATAAGCAGAGAGAGTTCGTTTTATACACTTTTTATACACTATACGAGCGATTAGGATAATAGTATTGCGAAGGTTGGATAAAGTGGTTTAGGTACGACACGTTTTATATACCTTTATCTATTTGTCTTGTTTTGGTTTATATATTTGTTTATGCGATCTGGGTCCGTATTCACCAACCATTCTTAAGAATATTCTTAGTCTTGTCCTAGAAGATTTTCTACATTTGAAAGTAACACAACTTCTGATTGGCTAAACCAAATGGTTTAGCCAATCAGAAGTTATGTTACTTTCAAATTTAGAAAAATTTGGAGATTAAGACTAAGAACGTTCTTAAAATGGTTGGTGAATACGGACCCTGATCTTCAGAGAGAGAGCGATAGAGCCCGCCCGGGTAGCTCAGTGGTTAGCGCATCTGACTCGTGACCTGGTGGTTGTGAGTTCGATACCCGGTTGAGGCAAACTGTCTTTCCGGCGATTTTTCACCTCTCACCTCCGATGCATGTGAGAAAAGTAGTCAGTGGCTTTGGAAAGAAAGTTGTGCTAGTACTGGTGTGAGAAAGCCAGGAAACAGATGCGTAGGTACACTAAACGCCGTCATGTGACCTGAGCTGTTAAAACGGCGTTTAACTCCAATTCAATCAATCAACCAGAGAGGGAGAGAGAGTAGCCATAGAAAATCGAATTAGGAACCTAGGAATTCCAATTTTGATCTCTATTCATCAATTTCAATAGTTAACTGCTATTAAATTCATTTTTGGGGATAGAATTACATATGTCACGGTTATTTTGATAAATACCATGAAGTGGTCGTTAATGTCTTTTTAGTGATATATACATACATGTTTGTTTGTCTATTTGTATGGCGTTTTCAACTTTTTCCGACACAATCCCGAGTTTTAATGAGGCTGACAAAGAGGGCTTTTGAAAACATAGTGGGAAAAGGAGAAAATGCTGGTAACCAGCATTTTCTCCTTTTCCCGCTATGTTTTCTACCCCATTATAAACAATTTCGATCATTTTGGTTTCGTTGAAATTGTCGTCTGCAAATGCTTTGAATTTGGACTAGGTTTAAAAATTTTGTCGTTCGGTAAAGTTTTATAGCAATGGGTGGATACTTTTTGCAGATTCACTATACCCCCTTATCACAGAGCATGGTTCATATAAAACTGGCGTTTGTGATCATGCAAAAAAAGTGAGCAGTAAGTGTAAGGCCATTTTGTAAGCGTATCATATACTGTAGCGGATCGCGTAGATCCAAGATCAGACTGCACGTTCTGTATACAGTCAGATCTCGATCTTCGCAGTCCGTTAGAAAGAACCATGAGGTTTAGAATTCTAAATCTCAATTCATTTTTCAGGCTCCTGATTCAAATTTACAGCACGTGACTCAAAGGGCATTTTCGTTACTCTTTACCGAACGACAAAATTTTAGATTTTGCAGACGACACATTCGATGTGTCTGAAATGTGTTCACTTTGGTTTCCAGTGTGGTAAAGAGTTATTGTCCGATTTGTTAGTGTTTGTATAGCATTGTGGGGAAAACGATGGTGGCCATCACTTTCTCCATTTTCCACACTGTTTTCAATCCTTTCAAATTCAATTATTTGAGCCATAATTACATTAGATTAAATTGTCGACCGCACATGTTTTCAGTTTGGACAAGTCTACATTTCCTCTCGTGGGGTAAAGAAGCAATGCTCGTTGTGTTAATATTTTGAATGGTTACCTTTTACCGGTGTCACTTATCTCTCTTCCCAAATGTTAGCCTGCTAGTAACAAAGAATGAATAAATGTTGTTTTATGGCGCATCGACAGCTTTGGTCATTTAGCGCGCATATCTGTGTTAAAAGATAATAAAAGTGAAATTGTTTAAACTGAAAAAAGTTTGAATACATTAATAATGATAAAAGAGTTGGATTAAGAAGTATTATGTGTGATCTTCGTATGCATAATGGAAATAATTGAGTGACAGGGCAATCCCTATCGACTCAAAAGTTTTAAATGATAAAGTTAGGAATGTGATAAAAAGATCTGAACAAAAAGTTGGATTGATAGTTTGTAAATTATTACAATGTCATGTTTTCCTATATATATGTATTGTAATCATGTTGTACGACCAGAAGCTGTAAAAGGTTATGTCAAATAGAAAAATTGTCAAAAAAAAAAAGTCTTAACCCTTTCCCAAACGACAAATTTTGGACTGGTCGAAATTGAAAGAGTTTGCAGACGACAATTTTAAATTTGATGAAAATGGCAGAAAGGTCTCAAAAAGGGTAGAAAACACTGTGGGAAAAGGAGAAATTGCTCGTTACGAGCAATTTCTCCTTTTCCCACAGTGTTTTCAAAAGACTTGTACTGCAGACAAGTGAAAACCAGGGCTTGTTTTGGAAAGGGTTAAATGACTGGATATGTTTTTGAATGGGTAGAAAATGTTGGATACCTGTATTGTCTTTTCGTGCCACAATGTTTTCGAAAGTCTTTTTCGTCAGAGTCGTTAAAATAAGAAAGAAAAAAAAATTCGTGAAACCGGGCCCACGTATTTACGTGACAGAGCAGATCTTTCATACATGTTTCTGAAATCATTCAATCTCTCAGCGAAATAATTTAGCATGCTAACAACCGAAATATTTTGTTGTTTCAACTCCTTCACAGTCAATGTCGCCTTGAATAGCTTTTGCGGACGGCGTAGATCAAGATCAAACTGCACAAAAAGTACAGTCTGATCTTTGATCTACACCGTCCGCTTCCTGATGCCAATCTTTAACTAATTTTACCTCCCATTGTAATACGTTTGAACCTCGAAAGTATTTGAATCAATTAAGTTGGCAGCGAAAGAGTTAAAAAAAAATGGTCATGAAATAAAAAGCCACTTTTTTTTTATTTACGTATTAAATTTTGACATATTAACGGCTACAATTTTGTGATATTTGCAAAGGAAAATTTTGAACTGCAGCGATTCGTTATCAAGTATTATGGGTCATGCTCTGTGAGAAGGGGGCTTAATGCATCTTCAAAAAATCTACACTGGTACCCGTTGTGTCTCGCGTAACCGTCCGATAGACGTTGATGCGAAGCTCGATAACAAGCTGCTAGTTTAAAAAGTATCGACTGAGGTCAGCCTCCGCAATCAGCGAGGGAAACTGACATGATTCAAAAACTTTTTGCATTTTTTTTTAATTTTCTGCATGTCCAAGGACCATTCTACCGCTAGATATAGTCGATTGTTAGACTAAATGGGTTTTATGGGTCCATAATTATGTGATGACTTGCTTGGTATAATGGATCGCAGAGATGTATTAAACCCCTTTGTCCAGAGTACAGCTCATATAATTCATATTTGATATACTTCCTGCAGACAACTTTGTTCATCGTGCAACAGACCAGATTTGAAAACATTGTGGTAAATGAAAGAATCGTATTCCAGACAAGTTCTCTCTTTGTCAACATTTTCCACATGTGCCTTAATTCGTGTGGATTATCTTCATTTTACAAAGATGTTTCAATGTTTTCAGGCTAACTACCTTTTATCATTTAAAGTCACACATAATACTTCTTAATTCAACTCTTGTATCATTATTAATGTATTCAAACTTTTACAGTTTGAACAATTCCACTTTTATTATCTTTTAACACAGATATGCGCGCTAAATGACCAAAGATGTCGATGCGCCATAAAACACCATACATTCATTCATTCATTCATACAGGTCAGGGGAACAAACTGAGCCACGCTCTGGCAAGGAGGGGGCTTATTGCATCTCCGTGGTGCATTGTACCATGCAAGACATCACATAATTATGGATCCATTTTTACATATTATCTCTGACCGAATCCTGAGGTAGAATTATCCTTTGGCATGCAGAAAATTGACCAAAAGCAAAAAGTTTCGGCCCAGGTCAGCCTGCGCGGACTGCGCAGGCTGACCTGGGTCGATACTTTTTAACAGATGCATTAGGACCTTTTTTTACAGAGCATAGCTCAGTTTCATTTTCAATTTACTTATATTTTGAAAATATTGTTTCTCTTCGGTCAAAATAATTTGGCACTAACAGAAATAAAATCTTGTAAAAATTATTAATGGTCATTGTGGCAGTAGGTCAAGTAATTCCTTTTCAACGAATAAGTGGTTAGCCTTTTTTTTTTTTTATTAAACTATTCAAGTATTCAGATATCTGCAAGAAGTAGAGTAAGAATTAGAGTATAATTCTTAGAAATAGACTTTTTTCAACACTTCAACGTATACATTCAACGTGTATGTAGTCAAATTGGCATGTACGATTAAATATCTTTTTGCACTTTTTCCCGTTAGGTATTTACCTTACATTTTTGCAAGTTTCTCGATCGGACAAGAGGGAAATGTGTTATCGATCCTTAAAATATTAAGCTTGACATGAGTTGCTTTTGCGAACACTGTAGACCAAGATCAGACTACTAAAACGTGTAGTATAATCTTGTGCTACAAAGTCCGATATATCGTCCGATATGTCGGCCAAAATACACAAAAAATGAAATGATTAAATTTTGATCTTTTCGTCCGACTGAATCTATCCTTTTATTTTTCGAGTGTCAATTAACATAAAGATATTTTTTTTCAACAATCTCGCCTAATCCCGGATAATTAAACAATTAAATTTAACACCCAACAGACTATAATAAGCACTAATCTTTAAAGCACTTGAAAATTCTAATTTTGTTAACCTTAACCACATAAGTGTTAACCCTTGGGCTGCTAAGCGCGACTCGGTAACCTTTTGCGGACGGTGCAGATCAAGATCAGACTGCACAGAACGTGGTGTCTAATCTTTGATCTACACAGTCCGTTTGGGAGATATTTTTCCCTAAAATATACCTATGAAATAGCAACATTTTGGGTTTTTTACAATCGGCTTGAAAGTTTCATTTAATTAACCCTTTCCCAAACAAGCCCTGGTTTTCACGTGTCTGCAGTACAAGTCTTTTGAAAACACTGGGAAAAGGAGAAATTGCTCGTAACGAGCAATTTCTCCTTTTCCCAGAGTGTTTTCTACCCTTTTTGAGACCTTTCTGCCATTTTCATCAAATTTAAAATTGTCGTCTGCAAACTCTTTCAATTTGGACCAGTCCAAAATTTGTCGTTTGGGAAAGGGTTAATGCATTAAGCAGGTTACGGGTTAATATCAAACAGGTTAAAACTGTATTTTCTTTTAACTTGGAAAATGATTTTCCCAGAATAAATTTTGAAAATACAGATGTGATCGATATGTCTCATAATCCTTCGGGAGAAACCTATAGTAGTAACGAACAATGGAACGCTCACATTGAAAACATATTATGTAAATCAGCATCAAGTATGGAACGCCATAACTGTCTTATGTTGTCCTAAAATATTTCTTTATGTGATATTTTAGATCGTCTAGTCGTTTTTTTATTCCATTATTTCGTATATGCGTTACGAGGTGTGGTCTTTGCATTACGTTGTGTGGTCTTTATATTACGTGATGGTGTTTTTAGATTACGTTATGGTGTTAAATTGTTATGTCATGTAGTTTCCTCATTACCTTATGTAGTCTTCTTATTACGTTGTGGGGATATTATATGACGTGATGTGGTTTTGAGATTACTTATGGTGTTAAATTGTTATGTCGTATAGTTTCCTCATTACCTTATGTAGTATTCTTATTACGTTGTGGAGATATTATATGACGAGATGTGGTATTGAGATTACGTTATGGTGTTTTCCTTTATCATGATGATGTCTTTTTAATACACCATGTTATTAAATTGTTATGTCATGTAGTTTCCTCATTACCTTATGTAGTCTTCTTATTACGTTGTGGGGATATTATATGACGTGATGTGGTTTTGAGATTACGTTATGGTGTTAAATTGTTATGTCGTATAGTTTCCTCATTACCTTATGTAGTATTCTTATTACGTTGTGGAGATATTATATGACGTGATGTGGTTTTGGGATTACGTTACGGTGTTAAATTGTTATGTCATTTAGTTTCCTCATTACCTTATGTAGTTTTTTCATTACGTTGTGGGGATATTATATGACGAGATGTGGTATTGAGATTACGTTATGGACTTTTCCTTTATTATGATGATGTCTTTTTAATACATTACCTGGTTAAATTGTAATGTCATATAGTTTCCTCATAACATCATTCGGTCTCCTATTGTAGAGAGTCCTAGTGGGGATTTTTCACCTAATCTGATATAGAATCTGTTCGCTATCTCGGTTAAAATGAATCAAAATTACGGGGGCGTCTCAAGACGGTTTCATGATATTTCACTACAAGCAAATATAAGGTTCGGTTTCATGAGCCAATTTTATTATCACAAATTAATAGTCATCATCAGATGACCGAATTCCTAAATCATGCATTAAATGATTATAAAGTTTATGATTTTTACGAATGGTGTCACAAAGCCTGCGATGCGGGCGAGGTGGTTCTCTTATTCCGTCGTGGTCGGATTCCCTGACAGGTCACTAAAGGTTCTGGCAGTGTGTCTCTTCTATCGGGTCTGTTTGCCTGCAGAGGCGGGGCGTGTGGCATCCTGTGGGTCCCGGGGTGTCTGTTGTGGAGCCTGCGCAGCCTGATCTGCAGCTTGTCCATCCTGTTCATTCTGTCAATAGGCTCCCAGCTGCCGAGGTTGCTGCACCATCCGTCTCTCCATGTCTCGTATGTTATCGACCTCTCGTTTGAAACAAGCATTGTTAATTGTATAACCTTGCGTAGCATACACGTTAAAAAAGGCTAACTGGTGTAGAATACTTTTGAAAAAAAAAAAAAAAAAGAAAAAAAAAAAAAAAAAAAAAAACCACTGTGGTAAAAGGAGTAAATGCACGTAAAGAGACTTTTCTAATTTTCCTATAACATTTTCTACCCTTCCTAATACAATCAGTTTAGCCATAGTTTATTTTTTGTCTGCAGATGCTTTCAATTTGGATGGGATCAAAATTTTGTGATCCGGTAAAGAGTTAAATGAAATCAATACCTACACCACAGTGTAGGACCGGAAGTGTACAGTGTTTGGGATTGTATGTGACTTCGGATTCTGTGTGACTTCGGATTCTGTACGAAGTGGTTAAAAATTGTGTTCATACGGTAAGCCAAACTGGCGCTTTTTCATTTATTTTGATAGCTTTAAAATTTTCATAACAAGTTATTTGTTTGTTTTGTATGAACCATATCAGGAACACGTAATGTGCGCTGTAAACATTTCTTAGAGCAATGGGGGATGCCTTGATCAGTTGACCGTGCTAAAATAACAGACGATTTCGTCCTAAAGCAATGCCGTTTTATGTTCGATTTCTCAGCCATAAAAACCTTTTTCTCAACTGAAAAATGTATAAACATATTCGTTATTCATATTGTTTTTGAAACCATATCAAGGTTTGGTAACAAAGTCGAGTACAATCTTCCCTTATTCTTTGTTTAAAATGGCAAAAGTGAGAAAAGAAATTTGTGCAGTCACTTGTATGCGGTTAATAGATCCCATAGATCCCAAGCGACTGTACAAACACCAAAACAAGAAATTTGTACAGCCAATTGTAAGCGGTTGTACAGTTGCCCGAGTGCACTTCTAATCTTCCTTATCCTTTGTTTAAAACAGCACGTTGAGAAAAGAAATTTGTACTGTGACTTGTACGCGGTTGTACAGCCGCTGATATCTATAACCGCTGACAAATGACTGAGCAAATTTGTGCAATCACTTGTAGGCGGTTAATAGATCTCAGGCGACTGAACAACTGCCAAACAAGAAATTTGTACAGCCACTTGTAAGCGGTTGTAATGTCGCCTGACATCTATTAACCGCTCACAATCTTCCTTATCCCTTGTTTTAAATGGCACGTTGAGAGAAGAAATTTGTGGTCACTTGTGAGCGGTTGTACAGTCGCCCGAAATCTATTAACCACTTACAAGTGACCGTACAATTTTCTTTTCTCAAGGTGCCATTTTAAACGAAGGATAAGGAAGATAGTAGTCGATTTTGTTACCAAATCTTGACATGATTTCACAGGAATATGAATATAGAAACTTTATTTTTTTTATACATTTTCAGTTAAGAAAACAGGTTTTAAATGCTGAGAAATGGAGTAAAAACGGCATTGTTTTGAGACAAAATCAACGTATTTTTAGTGCGGTCAATTGATCAAGGCACCTCAGTTACTGTGTGGAAGTTTTACTGCGCACATATGTGTTCCTGTTCTGGTCTATACATAACAAATACAATGTAGCTTGATATGAGTAATTTATGATAATTTGAAAAATGAAAAAGCACCAGCTTGGTTTACTTTGTGAACACAATTTTTAACCACTAAGTGACAGAGCGTCACTGTACAGAATCCCAAGTCACATACAATCCCAAACCATGTATACTTCCGATCCTACACTGTGATGTAGGCATTGATTTCATTCAACTCTTTACCAGATGACAAAATTCTGATCCCATCCAAACAACAAATAAACTATGGCTAATATGATAGGATTGTTTTATGAAGGCTAGGAAATATTATAGAAAAATGAGGTCTCTTAACGAGCATTTTTCTCCTTTTACCACAATGTTTCTCATAAGTATTCTACACGAGTCAGCCTTTTTAAACATGTATGCTTCGCAAGGTTATACAATTAACAATGCTTGTTTCAAACGAGAGGTCGATAACATACGAGACATGGAGAGACGGATGGTGCAGCAACCTCGACAGCTGGGATGATGGACAGGCCGCAGATCAGGCTGCGAAGGCTCCACAACAGGCATCCTGGGATCCCCAGGATATCCCACGCTTTGCTCTGCAGGCAAACCGACCCAATCGAAGGGACACACTGCATGAGCCTTTAGACACCCTGTCTGGACAGTGAATACGACCACGACGGAATAAAAGAACCACCTCGCCGACGCCGCTGGCTTCGTGACATCATTCGTGAAAATCACGAACTTTACCATTATTTAATGAGAATGACACTACCGTGCATTAAGCATGATTTAGAAATTCGGTCATCTGATGATGAGTAGTAACCCTTAGAGCGCCAAATAAACCTATCGGATATTTTCATCCTAGAAATACAGCTCAAATAATTGCAATTTCATGGTTGCTTTCTTCAACAGTGTTTCTGCAAAGCAGACAGTGTAGATCACACCTCAGGCTGTACATTTCGTGCAGCCTGATCTTTATCTACACTGCCCGCAAAGGCAACTATAGTCATGAAAGGTGCTTTAAGCGTTGATTTGTGGTAATAAAATATTGGGCTCATGAAACCAAACTTCATTTTTGCCTTCATTTTATAGTGAAATTATTAGAAAAACCGTCTTGAGACGCCCCCTTAATTTTCATTCATTTTAACCGGGATAGAGAATAGATTCTATATCAGGTTAGGTGAAAAATCCCCAGTTGGCACAAACTGTCATCGGATAGGCTCTGAGCCACCTGAATTGAATCTATTCATTCTTTTTCGAAAAGAGAAACTAAAGTTCCATTGCCCAACTCCCGTAGGATTGCTTCCAGTGATTCCGCCATTTCTGAAGATGAAGGACGATTGAAGTGACGTAAGCGGTGTCACATTTCCGTACATAGCCGAACGATTAGTCCTCACCACGTCGTAATGAAGAAACGACATCACGTCATGTTATAACCACACAACGTAACAAGAAGAATACCATAAGGTAATATGAAAACAACTCAACAAGGCAATTAAACCAAACAAAATATTAAAAAGACATCACCATAATTAAAGAGAATAACATAACGTAAAGCCGGGATTCTCAATATGCCCAGGCGCGTAGCAGGAGCTTTTTTCAACTTACACAAAATTTGTGGAAGGGGGGTCTGGAAGTCGTCCCCTATCGAGGATTAAGGATGCAGAGCCCCTTATCGGAAGACAGGGGCCCCCTGCGAAAATAAACTGAATACGGGTCTTTCTGATTTTAAAGGTGGCCCTTCAGATTCTGGGATGAAAATTTTACCAAAAAAACGAAGCTTCAAACATAGCGTCCGAAAAAGACATTATGGAAAATAATTACATGTTTTTTATGTTACGGAATTTAAGCGTCATTAGTCACGTGCCAGTCACTTGACACTCTCACAATGCTTTTTTGATTTCTGGCGCGAAGTCTTAAAATACCTTAAGAGGCTACGTAGCCTTTTAAGGGAACACCATAAAAAAAAAAAAAAAAAAAGAAAAAAAAAAAAAAAAAAGAAAAAAAAAATTGGGGGGGGGGGGGGGGTAATTTTATGATTCTTAATTATTGATGATTTGTATTTTTTCATATAAATTTCAGTGATATATATATCTTTTAATTTGGTGAGATGTGAAAAATCTAAATACCCACCTTTAAAAGCCGATTTGTGGATCATGAAATATTTTCATTCTTTTTACAAGCATGAAATGTTATTTATTTAATTACTACTAGATCTAGTTATTATTTTTTTTAATGGTGAATCAACGTTATATAAACAAGCCATGTCAAACTTCACGAAGCTCAAGTCATTGGCGAGGTCATCAGACCTCTCCAACAGTGCTGAGTTTAAAAGGCAGACTGCCTCAGAAATTGTTGCCTAATCCATGCTTTTTTGCGAAATTGTTCTGATACACAGTCTATTTCGTCATGGTTTTATAAATAATCCGAAATCAAAAAACTGAAATAGGAGGTAGACATGGTTTGTTTTTTTATGACGGATTTCAAGAAGGATTTGTTGTATTGATTTGATTGCAAGTGACCATTCCAGTTGTTGTAATTTTTCATTAAACAAATAAAGCCACACACACACACACACACACACACACACACACACACACACAAAAGAATTTCGTTAAAAAAGAGAACACCACGGGAAAAGATCACACGACTTTAAAACGTGGGAAGAAGGTCACGTGTCTGTCATGTAATGCATAAGAGGTTTCTCCTTTCAACACAGCGGCAATCATATAATGCCTTACTTATTTGTTTGCATGTACCAAAATATATTGAAATTAAAAACAATAAACTATTTGAAAACATTGATGTTGACCTCTCCTGGCTTCTTTTTTTTAAAGAAGCCAACTTGTTGAATGATAACGGTGAGTTAAATGTCTATTCACCTCAAATAGTAACAGACGAAATATACATTTAGACCCTAAAAATAAATGAAGAACGCGCCGTTGCCTCTTTCTGCACCTTATTTAAACCTGAACCAGTTCAAAATGTTTACGTTTATTAAATAAATGCTCACAAGATTCCAAACAACACAAAGCTTAAACCAACGTTGACTAGCCTCCTGACCTCATTTTGTCACATGATTCGTGTTCCAAACATCGTCAAAGAATCACTGATCAGATTAGCTAAAGCAGTTTGAACTGAACCTTTGACGAAACTATTTTCTAACGGCATAGCTCTCTCTCTCGCTCTCTCTATCTCTCTCTTGGTTCGGCATGCAGGCAAACGACGAATACACCCAGAATGTACCCCACAGAGACACACCTATATGCCCCGAAAAAAATAATATGGTCGAATTTTTAATAACAATAAAGTATCAAAAATCAATCATTGAGTCTGAAATGAAACACAATGTGAAGTTTCCCCAAGGGCGGATCGAAAATTTTTTTCCGGGGGGGGGGGGGTTAATCCGGAAAATCCGAAATAAATTTATGAACTGAAACTAAACGCAATCAGCCTTGCCTGAAAGACCACCTCTATAAGGCAGAAACCTTCATTAAGCGACCAAGAGTCAATATCCCAGTAAGATATATATATAAAAAAAAAAAAAAAAAAAAAGAAAAAAGACAAGAGAAACCATGGTATATCGCTCGATTTTTTTTTTCAGCTAAGTCTATGTTGTTGGTACTTGGTAAATTTTCCTAGCAGACAATGGTTACTCTGAAAATTGTAGGAGGTGGGGAGGGGGCGGGGGGTTTCCGGACCCCTCTGACCCCACCATGTATCCGCCCATGTTCCCATTTCGATGTCAGCAAAACCATAATTCATGTTATCCGTGATTAGTCGACGCAAACCTATCGGCGTAAGGTGGATCAAAAGTTTCTGTTGATGAAGCCATTTTCAATGTAATAATGTTAGTTAAGGTATAGGTGCGTTATTTATTACGACTCTTTCCTTAATGTTGACGACACAAGGAGCTTTTGTGGACAGGGTAGATCAAGATCAGACTGCACAGAACGTGCAGTCTGATCTCTGATCCACATTGTCCACATTTTCATTCTAGATTATAAATGAACCGTTTCTTCGTCTTGCAATGGAAGTGTATTTTTAGCCAATGAACAAATACAATTTATTTATTCGGGAGTGAAAGAGTTAATATGGCGTTCTAAACTGGGCTATAAGGGGTATAGATAATAACGGCTGCATGTGAAAATCATTTGGATTAGTTTCAACTTTTTGTCATTTTTTGTCGAACTTAACCAAACAGAATAATACACATAGACTTCCTTCAGATAGCTATCGATTATATATCAAATGTCTTTATTCTTTGATATATTAACCCATTACCAAACGACAAAATTTCAGACCTGTCCAAAATAAAATCTGCACATGAAAATTCAAAGCGATTGTGTACTAGGTAAAATAAGTATCTTATTTAGTAGAAAGCATTGTGGGAAAGAAGAAATTGCTTACAAAAGCACTTTCTCCTTTGCTCACAATGCTTTCATAAATAATGACCATAACATAATCTCAAAACAACACCACGTCATATAATAACCACACAACGTAATAAGAAGACTACAAAACGTAATGTGAAAACTGCATGATACAACAATTTTACCATACAATGTATTGTATAATCATAATGATGAAGGAAAAGGCCATAATGTAATTTCAAAACCACATCACGTAATATAATAACAACACAACGTAATACGAAGACTACCAAACGTAATGCGAAAACTACATGACATAACAATTTAATAACATGGTGTATTAAAAAGACATCATCATGATAAAGGAAAACACCATAACGTAATCTCAAAACCACAGCACGTCATATAATATCCCCACAACGTAATAAGAAGACTACATAAGGTAATGAGGAAACTATATGACATAACAATTTAACACCATAACGTAATCTCAAAACCACATCACGTCATATAATATCTCCACAACGTAATAAGAATACTACATAAGGTAATGAGGAAACTATACGACATAACAATTTAACACCATAAGTAATCTCAAAACCACATCACGTCATATAATATCCCCACAACGTAATAATGAATGAATGAATGAATGTTGTTTTATGGCGCATCGACAGCTTTGGTCTTTTAGCGCGCATATCTGTGTTGAAGGAAAGATTAAGGCGGATTTTTTCTAAAAAGATTTGAGACATGCTGACAGTAAAAGAGTTAAATTAAGAAGGATCATGTGTGATCTAAGTATGTATAAAAGATATAATTGAGCAACAGGGCTTCCCTATTAACTCAAAAAGGTTTTGAATAATGATGTTAAGACTGCGATAAAAAGATTTGAACAGTCTTAAATTGATAATAAAGGAGTCTTTAAATGAAGAATGAATGTCTCCAATGAGATAAGATGCCCTCAAAAGAGGTAATCCTCCCATTAAGGAGATGCAAACTTAAGATTGTGATAAAAAATTTGAACAGTCTTAAAATGATAAGAAAAAGTCTTTAAATGATGAAAGGTAATGTGTAACTGATAATGTGCATAAAATATAATATTGAGTGGCTGGGCAATCCCTGCCTACTCAAAGTAAAGAATGTAAAAAGGTGGATAAGAAACTAAAGAGTAAATATCACAGTTTATTGTAAATGCCAATCTCCTTTATGAATGCGATAATAGATTCAACGCTGACAGAATCAAAAAGATTTTTTAAACTATCGACGTTGAAATATTTTGAACGAATTGGTTGAAAGTCAATGCAATCTAGTAGGATATGTTTTATAGAAAAGGATGCATTGCATGGAATACATTCAGGGGCATCATCTCTGGTCAAAAGCCAGGAATGTGTAATGCGTGAATGGCCAATTCGAAGTCGCGCAATTATCACTTCTTCTCGACGAACAGACCTGTAAACGGGGTACCATTCACCAAGGGAAGGTTTGACTAAATGTAGTTTATTGAAAACATCAGCATCCCACTGGGATTGCCAAGAAGATTGGATATGTGTTAAAACAGAGGATTTAAAATCAGTGTGTGGAACGTTAAAATCTGAAATGGGAAGGTTAAGTGCAGATTTGGCAGACCTATCGGCATTTTCATTGCCTTTGATGCCTACATGACTTGGAAGCCAACAGAACACCAATCTATTCATAGAAGAAATTTGTGAGATCCTTTCAAGTAAAGTACAGATCAAAGGATTCTCAAGTCGTTGATTTGAAAGGGCCTGTAATGTAGACAAAGAGTCCGAAAAGATAATGAAACGGTTGGAATTAGAATGTTCAGCTAGATTAAGGGCAAGATCAATAGCTTTAATTTCTGCAGAGAAGATAGAGGAATTGTTTGGAAGGCGGCACTTTAAGCTCCTTTCTTCATAAATAGCGGCAGCTGCTACAGAATTTCCCTCTTTAGATCCATCTGTATAGATTGGTTTGAAGGAAAAATAATGCTCCTTTATCTCATTGTATCTAGCATGAAACACAGTTCTATCCGTGACTGACTTTTTGTCGGATGCAAGGTCAAATCTGAATTCTGCACTGTTTAGTGTCCATGGAGGGATTTCAGAGATTTTATAGTCGGCAATAGACTCAATGTCTATGCCAAGGTTATCTACAATGGGCTCCATGCGGATACCAAATGGAGGAATAACATTTGGTTTCCTTTCAAAAAGACGTTTATACTGAGGTTTAAAAACAACTTTATGAGTTGGATTAAAACGATTTGATTTCAGTTTTAAAAGATATTGAAGCGATAGTTTTTCCCTCCTGTAAGAAAGAGAAGGTTCATTAGCCTCAACATAGAGACTATTGACGGGAGAAGTTCTGAAAGCGCCAAGTACAAGACGCAGGCCTTCGTGGTGTATAGGATCAAGAATTTTAAGACAAGATTTACGGGCTGATCCGTATACGATAGATCCATAGTCTAATTTGGAGCGAACTAAAGACCGATAAAGCCGCAAGAGGATTTTACGGTCTGCTCCCCATTCAGAATGGGCCACAACCTTTAGAAGATTAAGAGCCTTCTTGCATTTCTTTTTAAGTGCTGTGATGTGAGGAAGGAAGGAAAGCTTTCTGTCAAAGATGACTCCAAGAAATTTAAACTCAGAAACGACTTCAATTTTAGTTTTGTCCAAATACAGTTCAGGGTCTGGATGAACACCACGTAAATTAGAAAGGTGCATGCATTTTGTTTTGGACTTGGAAAATTTGAAGCCATTTTCTTCAGACCACGTTTGGAGTTTGTTGAGACACTGTTGAAGTTGTCTCTCAATAATATTCATATTTCGAGATCTGAAGCATATAACAAAGTCATCAACATAAAGAGAACAGTCTACACCAGGACAGATAGTTTTAACTATACTGTTTATTTTTACACTAAAAAGTGTAACAGAGAGAATACATCCTTGGGGCACACCCATCTCCTGTTCACGGGCTCCCGAGACAGTATTGCCAACTCGGACACGGAAAAGACGTTCATCCAAGAAGGCTGAGATAAAAAGAGGAAGACGGCCTCGAAGACCAAAGTCATGTAAGTCTTTAAGAATTCCGTATTTCCAAGTCGTATCATAAGCGCTTTCAAGGTCGAAAAAGACAGATACTACATGTTGTCTATCAATAAAGGCTTCTCTGACAAAGGTTTCAAAGCGGACAAGATGATCGATGGTGCTACGCTGGCGACGAAATCCACTCTGTACATCAACGATAAGGTTGTTTTTCTCTAAAAACCAGACAAGCCTGTCATTGACCATACGTTCTAGGGTCTTGCAGAGACAACTAGTAAGAGCTATTGGACGATAGTTAGCTGGGTCACTAGCATCCTTGCCAGGTTTTGGGATAGGAATGACTAGTGCCTCTCGGCAGGACGAAGGAAAATCACCGGATTGCCAGATATTAAAAATATCAAGTAAAACAGAGAGGGAAGTAAAAGGTAAGTGTTTTAAAAACTGGTAATGAACTTTATCTTGGCCGGGAGAAGAATCGTGAGCTTTATTCCGAGCTGATTTTAATTCTTTAAAGGTGAAGAGTTTATTATAGTGCTCTGAATTAGAAGAATTGAAATTAAGTTTTTTCTTTTCTTCTCTGGCTTTATTCCTCTGAAACTTTTCAGAATAGTTTGCAGAGGAGGACTTTTTGCAAAAGGTGTCAGCAAGAGCATCAGCTATATCCTGGGGGGTTTCCAACGAAGTATTGTTAACTTCAAGGTGACTGAGAGGGGGTTGGCCTTTGCCATTGATCTTTCTAATCATGTCCCAGGTTTTTTTAGTAGTAGTTCTACTATTTAATTTAGAGACATATTGTCTCCAAGCCTTGCGCTTACTTTCTCTAATGGTACGACGAGCCTTTGCCCTGGAAATACGGAATAAGTTATGATTTTCTTTGGTAGGTCTGAGGTTAAACTTTCTAAGGGCTTGTTTTCTGTCTCTGACAGCCTGTTTACAATCATCATTGTACCAAGGTTTGTCAGGACGTTTTGGATTTGTCGAGGTCTGAGGGACGGACTGTTTAGCTGCATCAATTAATAGGGAGGTGAAAAGTTTTGTGGGATCATCGCAATCTCCAAATTTGTCATGTGTAATGGTCTGTTCACAGAGGGTTTCAAATCTATTCCAATTGGCTTTGGAGAGCTTCCATTTCTGCGGTTTTATGCTGCTGAATGGTTGTGTAGATGAAAAGATAATAGGGAAGTGATCACTTCCACACAAATCCTCTTTCACTTTCCAAGTGAAATTGGGAAGTAAGACTGGGCTGCATAAGGTTAAATCTATAGATGAATAAGATCCAGTTGCTGGATGTAGGTAGGTTTTGGACTTGTTATCATTCATGAAAGACAAAGAGTTGTTCGAAATGAAGTTCTCCAACTGTAAACCTCTCTGGTTAGTGTCATTACAACCCCACATAACATTGTGACCATTAAAGTCCCCAGCAAGAATATAGGGGGATGGCAATTGGGAAATGAGATCATTCAGATTGGTCTCATTAACAGGTGTGCTCGGGGGGAGATATAAAGAACATAGTGTAACGGCACTGTGTAAAGATAATCTGATGGCAACAGCTTGTAAGTTTGTGTTAAGAGAGATAACTTTATGAGGTATGTTGTTATTAACAATAACAGAAACACCACCTCTAGCTTTCTCGCCTTCGGTAAAGACTTTATTGTAAATGGAATGGTATTTGATTGATATATCATCCTCCCGTTTAAGGAAGGTTTCTTGAAGACAAACAGCAACTGGTTTGTGATCACTAATTAAAAGGGAAAGTTCGTCAAAGTTTGACTTCAGACCTCGACAATTCCACTGGATTATGGTATCCATTGTGCATGAAGAAAGTATAAAAGCTAAAGTAAAAAAAGAGGTTGTAAACCAATGCATTTTAAAATAGGTTGATTAAGACTTCATTACAGTTGTCTCGGGTTTGGACGTGTGCCAAGTGTCAGTGTCCTTGTTCCAAGTATCTTTGGAAATGGACCAGATAGAGGCTTCTGAATCTGAAGCCTCACCTTCCAGATTTTCAGCATCTGCATCCATGTCCTCTAGCTCCGAAAATCTGTTGGAGGTAGGGACAGGATCATTTACTCTGACTGTGATTTCACAAGATTCATGGGAATCTCTAGATTGTGGTTTAGGTTTGGAAGAAGACCTTTTTGGAGATCGAGGTGTATGATTAGATTTGTTATCTTTGGATGAAACATTAGATTTTATTGTAGACTGTGAAGATGGAGGTTTGGGTTTCTTTGGAGGCTGTTGTGAAGGGGGAGATGGTTTTGAAGGTTTTTTTGAAGAGATATTTTGTGAAGAGGTAGACGGCTTTGAAGGTTTTTTGTGTAGAAATACTTTGAGAGTTTGTGGGTTTTGAGGTTGCAGAAGGGGTTTTGTTTGTTGTAGACGCAGATGGAGAGTCAGGAATTAGTTTGGACAAGGTGGATGGAGGGAGAAGTTCTTTCAGCTCAGTAGCTACATCAGGAAATTTTTGAAGGAGAACTTTCGCTAGAATCTTACAAGTGCTGCAGTCATCCTTTTCAGTTGACGAGCCAACAACACCTGCATAGCTAGGACTAGAAGAGGTTTTCTTTCTTTGTTCAAATATTTTCCTTGCTTCTGGAAAGCTAACATTATTGTTATATTTAATGGACAGGACTTCTTTTTCTTCTCTCCATACAGGACACTCTCTAGAAAAGGTAGAGTGTGGAGACTTGCAGTTAATGCAGAGAGGGGGATTGGAACATGTAGTACTGTCATGGTCAGGTCCTTGATGAGCACATTTAGAGCACGTTTCTTGGTTTTGACATTTACTGATGTGATGGCCGTACCGCTGGCATTTAAAACATCGCAAGGGATTTGGCACATACACATCTACTTTTACAATTTGGAAACCTATCTTGATAGACGTTGGAAGAACAGGTGAAGAAAATGTCAGAATATATGTGTTTGTGAGTCTCTGTTCTCCATCTCTGCGTACAGAAATTCGCTGAACATCGGATATACCTTGTTGTTTCAAGTTGTCTTTAATTTCTTGCAAGGAGTTGCAGTAGGAAAGCTCCTTGCATCTAATTACTCCTTTACAAGAATTGAGTGTAAGATGTGGGAAAATTTTAACATCCGTGTCGAAGAATTTTGTGTGTTTTAAAAGATTCAGTGTTTGTTGATTAGTGAGACATTCAACTAGAAAGGTCTGGTCTTTAAGTTTGTTGACAGATTTGGGAGTTCCAAGGATGCTAGTGATTTGTTTTTCTATTACGAACGGTGAGAGTTTTGTTATAGGTTTTGAAGGATCTTTGGACTGTATAATTATAAAACGTGGAGAATGAAAAGAGGAAGTAGGAAGTGGAGGTTCTGTTTCAGATTCACTATCTGAAAGAGGACGTTTGCTTTCATTCAGCTTGGCCTTTTTTTGGGACGCCATGTTTCTGTTTAAAGTTTCACCACCGATGCTCCCCACCCGCCATGGAGCCCAACAAGGGGACATGGTCTGGGGAAAGCCCATTCGCAGACCATGACAGGGATACATCAGTGGTATACTCGGTATGAAAGGGCTAGACTGGACAGATGTATTCTCACAGAAAGTTCTACCAAGCTTACACAGTCATAGAGAGGTTACAAATGTCAGCCAAACACCAAAGAACTTTCACCCGATTGACCCATGAGCCACCGCCTTCTAGGGCAGAACAAGAAATATGAAATCTGGAAAGAGTGTGGGTTCGATATGGAGAGGACAGTAAATTTAATGGAGAGAAGGGTATAAGAGAAAGAACATATTAGATGCCCTAGGGCAAGGCGTGACCAGCCGATTGATCAGGACGGGCCTTCCTGACCTCTCGTTTAGTTCAATTCAAGGCCAAAGTGGTGTGTTGCGAAAACAGAGCTATCAAACGGCCGAGCCCTGAATCCACTCAACCACCAGGATCCCGTCATCGTACGACACGAGTTGCAGCCCACGGCAAACGGGCAGGCACAGTGGGGGGGGGGGGGTCTTACCCCTGCTGTAGTGCGACAGCTGAGCTATTTCTATCCCCCCGCCCAGCTGGGGGCACACAACGTAATAAGAAGACTACATAAGGTAATGAGGAAACTACATGACATAACAATTTAGCACCGTAACGTAATCTAAAAACACCATCACGTAATATAAAGACCACACAACGTAATGCAAAGACCACACCTCGTAACGCATATACGAAATAATGGAATAAAAAAACGACTAGATGATCTAAAATATCACATAAAGAAATGTTTTAGGACAACATAAGACAGTTATGGCGTTCCATAATCAAGAGATAATTGGAGTCACGAGGAAACTTAAATTTACTATTTACTATTAAGGGTAGATCTTTTAATCAGATGTATAAACCATGCTTTGGCAAAAGGTGATTTAATGCATCTCTGCGATCCACGATACTCAGCATGTCTCCACATAGTTATGGGTCCAGAAAATCTAGTGTGCTTAACAAACAAACAACGGAATCATGAGGTAAACTGGCCCTTTGACCTGAAGAAATTTTACCAATAGCTAAACGTTTCGACTCAAGTCAGCCAGCGCAGACTGATCTGCGTCGATACATTTTGCAGTTGCATCAAGCCCCCTTTTCTCACAGCACTGTTCATATCTTTCTTACGTTGCACCTATCTTTGAATATGTTCCAGTCTTACGGGACGGTTGCCTTTTATCGAGTTAAAACTCCTTGAAAAAACAAATCAAAACGAAGCTGCGAGGATTATTACTGGCTTAACCCATTCTGTTTCTTTAGAAAATCTATGTCAAGAAAGTGGATGGAAGTCAGTAAGTGAAAGACGAGACATACAAACAAATTATATATGAATCGTGCTCTATAAATAGGGGACTTAATGCATTTTCGAAAAGTATCAACCCATGTCAGCCTGCACAGGCAGGCCCATGTCAGCCTGCACAGGCACGCTGCTTGCAGGCTATTTGTAAATTTTATGTATGTCAAAGGGCCAGTCTACCTCCATATACAGTCAACTCTCAGACTAAATGGATTTTATGGATCCATTATAATGAGATATCTGGCTTGGTATAATGCATGACGGAGATGCATCAAATTCCCTTTTGCCAGAGCATGGTTCATATCAGCCTGGCTTCCAGCCCAATTCTTTATTCTTTTACTCGTGTATTCGGACGTTACTTTGTCAAAAATGAGGATAATAAAAACTAAAGCGATATTTAAACGTTTTGCCTCAGATCTATATTGACGGTAAACGGAGGCCACGATAGGTTTAAGTAAAAGATTATTACCGCCTGGACCCCAGAAGGCATGGATAGGTGCACCAACCACCGGGATAGAACTGAAATAACGATGAAAACGGCTTTAAACACCATACAAACAAACGAAATTAAATGCCACAATTCGCGTTTTGACATGGCAGTAAGTCCCCGGGTCCTTTTTTTTTCAGTTTCGAACAATCTATTTGGTGTATTAAAACGGGAATAAAGTTAACCTATTGACAATTATAGATTACACTAAGTAGAATGTGTGACTCCGAAAGAAATATTTAACTCTCTAGCAAACTGTAAAGTGTTAGATATGCCCAAATTGAAAGGATTTGCCGACAACTAGGTGAATGTGACCTAAACACTGAAATTGCTTTTTGGAAGGGTTGAAAATATTGTGGGAAGAGGAGAGAATGCCGTTTACCAGCATTTTCTCCTCTTCCAACAATGTTTTCAAAAGTCTTCTTTCTTAGGGTCGTTAAAACTCGGGATTGTGTGGTACAGGGTTAAAGGAAAGGAAATATGCCTCTTTATAGAAATAAATGGTAAAACATAGAAAAAGGAGCCACTGATTGTGAGAAACAAAATGCTCCTTTCCCGTTTTTGTTTTCAATTAGAGTTTACAGCGGTTACAATCCCGTACATAATTTAGCACGAGAAAACTAATAGGGAATGGGTGAAGTGGAGAGAAGGCCGAACTTTAACAATCAATGTTGAAATTGAAATCTAATACATCTATGTATTGAAAATTGCAAATATTTGTCAAAAGCCTTAAAAATCGTTAAATAACGTTAATATATCAGGCTGAATCCTTTACTATGTAAACACATGTCTTAGTGTCCCATCTATATGTCAAACCTTTACCGGACAATACCGAGTATAAACGACCCTGAGAAAGAAGCCTTTTGGAAACATTTTGGGATAAGGAGAAAATGCTGGTAACCAGCATTTTCTTCTTTTACCACAATGTTTTCTATCTTATGATAGCCAAGCTCCGTAGTTCAGTCGGTAGCGTACAGGACTTGAGAACAGGAGGTCGCTGGTTCGATCCCCGGCTTGGCCAATTTCTTTCCGAGGATTGATGATAGTCATTGCGGCAGGATTCATTCCTCTCTCACCGCTGACCATTGTTTCGACGATGGTTATGTGGGAAAGCAGCCAGTGGCTTGGAAAGAATATTGTGCGGAGTACTGGTAAAAGAAACTCCAGGAAAGCACTGGAAAAGTGCACTGGCCTCCGCGATATAACTGAAATAATGTTGAAAACGGCGTTAAACACCATACAACCAATCAATAAACTATCTTATGATAGACAAATTAAATGTATCTCGTAGTCATAAGGTAGAAAACATTGTAGGAAACTGGTTACAAGCATTTTCTCCTTTCTCTCAACGTTTCTCTCAATAAAGCTTCTTCCTCAGGGTTGCTAGAACTCGAACAGTTGTCACATTTAATTGCAAATGCTTTCAATTACGACAAGTCTAAAATTTTGTGTGGTAAAAAGCTGAGCCTCGTTTTCTTCTGTATAAGGCAGACCAATTTTGAAAGTATTGACACTAAAGCAGTAACGAGAAATATCTCCTTTGTTACAATGTTTCCACCTGTATTAACCTGTAAAATATTGATTACGTTCATTGAGAATACTTTTACAGGAAAGTTTTTGAAGTTGTTTGCGCCGTTTCAGGAGCTAATACTGAGTTAAACTGTTTACCATGGGCTGTTTTACGACCGAAAGTGTCCCGTGTAGATAGAGTAGATCTAGATCAGCATGTTTAGTCAGTGAAGTCTGATCTCGATTTTGCAGGACTGTTTAAGAAGGTAATGTGCAAAAATTTTAGGATTTAAGCGTTTGCAGAACGCTTGTTTGCCGTTTTAATATCGATCTCGCTGCGGTGGTCACGAACCAGTCGCGCTGTTGTTGCGCTTCTACAGCGATTAAGGTCTTCCCAAGACGCTTTTACTACACTTCCACTACGGCACGGGATTTCAGGCTATGCTTAGTTTATGCCTACCACGTTGCTGCTGCGACCTTGCTACAAAATAAGCGCAGGAGCCGCGGTTCTGTTGCGTTTTTGGAACATTTCTATGTGAAAATGGCGATTTAACTGCTTTGGCAGCAGTTGACCATCAGCCTTCGCAGAAAATGGATCGAATTGTTCCAGTAGCTGTGCTCCAGCTTATGATTATGAACAATATATCGATCAGGTTGGGCGTTTAGAGATAAGCCAAACGGAAGAGGACCAAAAGGTTCTGCGTCCGTCTATGGCTGGCTGCAGGGCGAAGGCTCCAATTTGATCATCATGACCAAATTATGAAGACTCGGGGCGGAAAACAGCTGTTCATTTTTCAATCAAATAAGAATAGAGTCTCATGTGTTTAAGATGGTGCAAAGTGTTGGCCCTAGAATCAAGAAGAGTCAGACCAACGTCAGGAAAGCACATGAACAAGGCTTGAAGTTGCTCAAATATCTCGACGCTTTTGTTACGATTCGCTGCGCTTGCACTATGTTACTCGCGCTGCGGCTACGATACTGCTGCGCTCATGAATTTCTTGCTACGCTTTTGCTGCACGTTTCTGGCGCTTCGAGTTCACGGCGATTCCACTACGTAAATTTTGAGCAAGGTCAAAACAAGCACCTTGAATTGGCGATCGTGAAGCTTCTGATATACTTCTACTACTGCTTGATAAAGACAGTTTTACTTGAAAGTTTCGCTTAGTTATTTTTTTATCCCTTACTGTATCTGCCTTTCCTTGAAGCAGATGATAACAGCACAATTACCTTTTTGCAACGCTTTCCTCTTCTTGCTGCATTTTCAGCATCCTTAAATTTGCCACCCTGTAGATATTGTTCTCCTTTGCAGGCGATTTATCATTGTGTAATCTTTATAAGAATCAGTGCATGTAAAGTTGAGTTAAATGGCAGACAATGAAATTTTACTGATCAATATGTGTTGGTAAATCTCTATATCTATATCTAGAGGTTACAAAAGTTCTAACTGTGCAAACATTTTTTCCACAGATCATTTCAGAGATAAAATTTCAATAAACGAGTCTACAAAAATTGTTATTGTTGTTACTGAGGAGCCTTAGCCTTTGGCTCGCTTAATAACATTTTTGGTAGACGAGTTTAATATTTTTTTTTTTACCTCAGATTCTTTTTATCCCATAAACATAACAAGAATTATAGTTTATGATGTGGTAAAACATAGGTATACATGTACAATGTTTAATGAAATTTACATGAAACCTATTCGCTTCTTTTACATGTACATTACGAACGAAAAATAGTTCCAAAGAAACTTGCATTGATTACCAATTTTTTACTGTTAATTTCACACAGGGATCTAGGTTAGCAATGTTTTAGAATTGAGTTGTATAATTTCAGAGTGTTGACCAAATGCGGCACTGTTTTCTTATTTCAAACGTTTGTGAGACAAGACAAATCGTAATGGCAGTATAACATTGAAACCAAGGGGAGTTATGTGATAATGTATGATCCATACGGCACAGGGCTACCATGTTGTTTATGCATATTGATTCGCGCATTTACATAAGTTTTTTTTTAGAGGTAGGCAGGGACATTAGTTTTGCGGAACTTTTCCTGTCAAAAAAAAAAAAAAAAAAACTAAAGTATTAAGTTAGAATAAGTAAAGAAATCTACAACCCCCCCCCCCCCCATTACAGTTTCAGATATACAGTTTTTCAGATCAGTCCATTCAGCACAAAGAAATTCCCATTTTTTTTTTTTTTTTTTTTCAAATTCCATTGCAGGTTGCCCGCTTGTAGACAATTAAGGGTTACAACTAAACCGAAAATGTTCAGTGGCCGTTACTGAAAGTTTACGGAAATCATCAACAGTCTTCATGTCCTTCCTATCACAAAGCTTTTCTTTAAAGTTTCAATGATTCAGTGGTTGCTTAAAAATAATGGGGAAACGATATTGGGGACTAAGAATTCAAAGGAGAAAAATCGTGTCAAATCGAAAGAAGACATGCCGACTATTATGCATATGTACTCATAGGAAGGCGGTCAATGAGCTGTTGTTGAATTCCATTCGCTGGTTTCTGAGAAACAGCGCAGAAACGGAAATTGGAGAGGGATTAAGGGGAACTAACTGTTGGGAAAAAATCATCAAAGCAGAACCATATTCATTTATCTTCCTTATATTGGGGAACTTCCGTAAATTACATCGAGCAATTGCTGAAAAAAATCGCGGAAATAAAATTTTGGATGCGCGGACGGAGGGACCAATGGACAACGCAGTGACTGCGTGCTTCCCAAAATTTCTTTCGGGGAGTATCAGTATAGTAATAATAAAAAAGAGTTTTTGTTCAGTCATTCGCATTTGTAATACTTCCCTGTTGACACACCCAATGTAGACCAGTTAGGTAAATATTGAACCCTCTACCGAGCAATTCCATGTCTTAACCTTTTACCAAACCACAAAGCTTTAGACTTGTGCAAATTGAAAGCATTTGCAGACGACAAAATAAATGTGACTCAGAAATTGAAATTTGTTTTCGGAAGGTTAGAAAACATTGTGGTTATCAGCATTTTCTCCTTTTCCCACAATTTTTTCGAAAGGCTTCCTCTTAAGGGTCGTTAAAACCCGTGATTGTGTGGTAAAGAGTTAAAGAACTTGGAAAGAAATGCTTTGGAAATGACTGGGGGAAAAATGAGAAAATATTGGCAACCGTCATTTCTCAATTTCCCACATTTATTTACCTTTTTTTGAGATAAATCTTTCATTTTGGCAACAATTAATTTGTCGTCTGCAAATGCTTTCAGGTTTGACAAGTCTGTATTTCTGTCGTCTGGTAAACATTTGAACACTTTTTGAAAAAAAAAACTTGTAAAGTCTACCATGTACTAGTACTTGAACATCGTAGGGTATCCGTTGGAAAACGTTTGACCCTGCAATAAGATTAATCCTCTACCACACAATCCCGAGTTTAAACGACCCTGACAAAGAAAGCTTTTGAAAACATTGTGGTAAAACGAGAAAATGCTGGTAACCAGCATTTTCTCCTTTTCCCACAATGTTTTCTACCCTATCAAAGACAACGTTCATTATTTTAGTCAGCTTTTATTTGTCGTCAGCATATCCTTTCAGTTTGGAGAAGTCTAAAATTTTTGTCGTTTGTAAAGATTTACACAAAAATGAATCTATAAAAGTTTAATCATTACCACGAATGTCATTTTCAGACCATCAGCTAGCACAAACTGACACCGCGGACAAATATTTGAAGGGAAGGATTTTTTCCGAGCCTATAAAATGATACTGTAGAGGAAAGTATGGCTTGATACAAGTAATTGTTCCTACTCCAACAGTGTAACTGAGGCTTCCACTTCAGGAACGTGAAATGTAGGCATGAAACAGGATTAAACAGTGCTCTGTGAAAAGTGGGTTGAATGCATCTGCACATAGTATAGACTAGGTCAGTCTGCGCAGTCCGTCCAGGCTGACCTAAATCGAAACATTCTGCTACCTTCTATTTTCTCTACCGCAGCTGGGTGAAGGGGGGATAGAAATAGCTCAGCTGTCGCACTACAGCAGGGGTAAGACCCCCCCCCCCCCACTGTGGTGCCCGTTTGCCGTGGGCTGCAACTCGTGTCGTTCGATGACGGGATCCTTGTGGTTGAGTGGATTCAGAGCTCGGCCCTTTGATAGCTCTGTTTTCGCAACACACCACTTTGGCCTTGAATTGAACTAAACGAGAGGTCAGGAAGGCCCGTCCTGATCAATCGGCTGGCCATGCCTTGCCCTAGGGCATCTAAAATGTTCTTTCTCTTTCTCCCTTCTCTCAATTAAAATTACTGTCTTCTCCATATCTAATCCACACACTTTTCAGATTTCATATTTCTTGTTCTGTCCTAGAAGGCGGTGGCTCATGGGTCAATCGGTTGAAAGTTCTTTGGTATTTGGCTGATATTTGTAACCTCTCAATGATCGTCTAAGCTTGGTAGGACTTTCTGCGAGAATGCATCTGTCCAGTCTAGCCCTTTCATACCGAGTATACCACTGATGTATCCCTGTCATGATCTGCGAATGGGTTTTCTCCAGACCATGTCCCCTTGTTGGGCTCCGTGGCGGGTGGGGAGCATCGGTGGTGAAACTTTACACACAAACATGGCGTCCCAAAAAAAGGCCAAGCTCAATGAAAGCGAATGCCCTCTTTCAGATAGTGAATCTGAAACAGAACCTTCACTTTCTACTTCCTCTTTTCACTCTCCACGTTTTATAATTATCCAGTCCCAAGATCCTTCAAAACCTATAACAAAACTCTCTCCTTTCATGATAGAAAAACAAATAACTAGCATCCTTGGAACTCCAAAATCTGTGAAAAATCTTAAAGACCAGACCCTTCTAGTTGAATGTCTCACTAATCAACAAGCACTGAATCTTTTAAAACACACAAAATTCTTTGACACAGACGTTAAAATTTTCCCACATCCTTCACTCAATTCTTGTAAGGGAGTAATTAGATGCAAGGAGCTTACCTACTGCAACTCCTTGCAAGAAATTAAAGACAACCTGAAACAGCAAGGTGTATCCGATGTTCAGTGGATTTCTGTACGCAGAGATGGAGAACAGAGACTCACAAACACATACATTTTAACATTTTCTTCATCTGTTCTTCCAACATCTATCAAGATAGGCTTCCAAATCCCTTGCGATGTTTTAAATGCCAGCGGTACGGCCATCACATCAGTAAATGTCAAAACCAGGAAACATGCTCTAAATGTGCTCATCAAGGACCTGACCATGACAGTACTACATGTTCATTTTCCTTCGTCCTGGCGAGAGGCACTAGTCATTCCTATCCCAAAACCTGACAAGGATGTTAATGACCCAGTCAACTATCGTCCAATAGCTCTTACTAGTTGTCTTTGCAAGACTCTAGAACGTATGGTCAATGACAGGCTTGTCTGGTTTTTAGAAAAAAACAACCTCATCGTTGATGTACAGAGTGGATTTCGTCGTCAACGTGGCACCATCGATCATCTTGTCCGCTTTGAAACCTTTGTCAGAGAAGCCTTTATTAATAGACAACATGTAGTATCTGTCTTTTTCGACCTTGAAAGCGCTTATGATACGACTTGGAAATACGGAATTCTTAAAGACTTGCATGACTTTGGTCTTCGAGGCCGTCTTCCTCTTTTTATCTCAGCCTTCTTGGATGATCGTCTTTTCCGTGTCCGAGTTGGTAATACTGTCTCGGGAGCCCGTGAACAGGAGATGGGTGTGCCCCAAGGATGTATTTTCTCTGTTACACTTTTTAGTGTAAAAATAAACAGTATAGTTAAAGCTATCTGTCCTGGTGTAGACTTTTCTCTTTATGTTGATGACTTTCTTGTATGCTTCAGATCTCGAAATATGAATATTATTGAGAGACAACTTCAACAGTGTCTCAACAAACTCCAAACGTGGTCTGATGAAAATGGCTTCAAGTTTTCAAAGTCCAAAACAAAATGCATGCACCTATGTAATCTACGTGGTGTTCATCCAGACCCTGAACTGTATTTGGACAAAACTAAAATTGAAGTCGTTTCTGAATTTAAATTTCTCGGAGTCATCTTTGACAGAAAGCTTTCCTTCCTTCCTCACATCACTGCACTTAAAAAGAAATGCAAGAAGGCTCTTAATCTTTTAAAGGTTGTGGCCCATTCTGAATGGGGAGCAGACCGTAAAGTCCTCTTGCGGCTTTATCGGTCTTTAGTTCGCTCCAAATTAGACTATGGATCTATTGTATACTGATCAGCCCGTAAATCTTACCTTAAAATTCTCGATCCTATACACCACGAAGGTCTGCGTCTTGTACTTGGCGCTTTCAGAACTTCTCCCGTCAATAGTCTCTATGTTGAGGCTAATGAACCTTCTTTTTCTTACAGGAGGGAAAAACTATCGCTTCAATATCTTTTAAAACTGAAGTCAAATCGTTTTAATCCAACTCATAAAGTTGTTTTTAAACCTCAATATAAACGTCTTTTTGAAAGGAAACCAAATGTTATTCCTCCGTTTGGAATCCGCATGGAGCCCATTGTAGATAACCTTGGCATAGACATTGAGTCTATTGTCGACTATAAAATCTCTGAAATCCCTCCATGGACACTAAACAGTGCAGAATTCAGATTTGACCTTGCATCCGACAAAAAGTCAGTCACGGATAGAACTGTGTTTCATGCTAGATACAACGAGATAAAGGAGCATTATTTTTCCTTCAAACCAATCTATACAGATGGATCTAAAGAGGGAAATTCTGTAGCAGCTGCCGCTATTTATGGAGAAAGGAGCTTAAAGTGCCGCCTTCCAAACAATTCCTCTATCTTCTCTGCAGAAATTAAAGCTATTGATCTTGCCCTTAATCTAGCTGAACATTCTAATTCCAACCGTTTCATTATCTTTTCGGACTCTTTGTCAACATTACAGGCCCTTTCAAATCAACGACTTGAGAACCCCTTAATCTGTAGTTTACTTGAAAGGATCTCACAAATTTCTTCTATGGATAGATTGGTGTTCTGCTGGCTTCCAAGTCATGTAGGCATCAAAGCCAATGAAAATGCCGATAGGTCTGCCAAATCTGCACTTAACCTTCCCATTTCAGATTTTAAAGTTCCACACACTGATTTTAAATCCTCTATTTTAACACATATCCAGTTTTCTTGGCAATCCCAGTGGGATGCTGATGTTTTCAATAAACTGCATTCAGTAAAACCTTCCCTTGGTGAATGGTACCCCGTTTACAGGTCTGTTCGTCGAGAAGAAGTGATAATTGCACGACTTCGAATTGGCCATTCACACATCACACATTCCTGGCTCTTGACCAGAGATGATACCCCTGAATGTATTGCATGCAATGCATCCTTTTCTATAAAACATATCCTACTAGATTGCATTGACTTTCAACCAATTCGTTCAAAATATTTCAGCGTCGATAGTTTAAAAAATCTTTTTGATTATGTCAGCGTTGAAATCTAGTATCGCTTTCATAAAGGAGATTGGTATTTACAATAAACTGATATATTTGCTTTTTGAGTTTCTTACCCATTTTGTTACATTCTTTATACAGTTTTCTCAATGTTAAGCTCTCATTTCCTTTAAGCTACTATTCACAGTCTTAACCTTTCCATTTAAAACTTTGAGTAGGCAGGGAATGCCCAGCCACTCAATATTATATAAATATTATATTTTATACAAATTAAAAGTTACATATAACCTTTCATCATTTAAAGTCACACATAATATTTCTTAATTCAACTCTTTTTATCATTATTAATGTATTCAAACTTTTTCAGTTTAAACAATTCCGGCCCCCAGCTGGGTGGGGGGATAGAAATAGCTCAGCTGTCGCACTACAGCAGGGGTAAGACCCCCCCCAATGTGCCTGCCCGTTTGCCGTGGGCTGCAACTCGTGTCGTTCGATGACGGGATCCTGGTGGTTGAGTGGATTCAGGGCTCGGCCGTTTGATAGCTCTGTTTTCGCAACACACCACTTTGGCCTTGAATTGAACTAAACGAGAGGTCAGGAAGGCCCGTCCTGATCAATCGGCTGGTCATGCCTTGCCCTAGGACATCTAATATGTTCTTTCTCTTTTACCCTTCTCTCTATTAAAATTACTGTCCTCTCCATATGTAATCCACACTCTTTCCAGATTTCATATTTCTTGTTCTGCCCTAGAAGGCGGTGGCTCATGGGTCAATCGGGTGAAAGTTCTTTGGTATTTGGCTGACATTTGTAATCTCTCAATGATTGTCTAAGCTTGGTAGAACTTTCTGCGAGAATGCATCTGTCCAGTCTAGCCCTTTCATACCGAGTATACATACCACTGATGTATCCCTGTCATGGTCTGCGAATGGGCTTTCCCCAGACCATGTCCCCTTGTTGGGCTCCATGGCGGGTGGGGAGCATCGGTGATGAAATTTTACACACAAACATGGCATCCCAAAAAAAGGCCAAGCTCAATGAAAGCAAACGCCCTTTATCAGACAGCGAATCCGAAACTGAAACTTCAATTTCTACTTCTTCTTTTCACTCTCCGCGTTTTATCGTTATTCAGTCCCAAGATCCTTCAAAACCCATAACCAAACTATCTCCTTTCGTAATAGAAAAACAAATTACCAGCATCCTTGGAACTCCAAAATCTGTTAAAAAAACTCAAAGACCAGACCCTTTTAGTTGAATGTCTTACAAATCAACAAGCTGTGAATCTTTTAAAAAACACAAAATTCTTTGACACAGATGTTAGAATTTTCCCACATCCTTCACTAAATTCTTGCAAAGGAGTAATTAGATGCAAAGAGCTTACTTACTGCAACTCTTTGCAAGAAATTAAAGATAACCTGAAACAACAAGGTGTATCCGATGTCCAACGGATTTCTGTACGCAGAGATGGAGAACAGAGACTCACAAATACATACATCTTAACATTTTCTTCACCTGTTCTTCCAACATCAATCAAGGTAGGCTTTCAAATTGTAAAAGTAGATGTGTATGTGCCAAATCCCTTGCGATGTTTTAAATGCCAGCGGTACGGCCATCACATCAGTAAATGTCCAAACCAAGAAACATGCTCTAAATGTGCTCATCAAGGACCTGACCATGACAGTACTACATGTTCAAATCCTCCACTTTGCATTAATTGTAAGTCTCCACACTCTACTTTTTCAAGAGAGTGTCCTGTATGGAGAGAAGAAAAAGAAATACTGTCCATTAAATACAACAATAATGTAAGCTTTCCAGAAGCAAGGAAAATATTTGAACAGCGCAAAAGAACCTCTTCTAGTCCTAGCTATGCAGGTGTTGTTGGCTCGTCAACTGAAAAGGATGACTGCAGCACTTGTAAAATTCTTGCGAAAGTTCTCCTTCAAAAATTTCCTGACGTAGCTACTGAGCTGAAAGAACTTCTCCCTCCATCCACCTTGTCCAAACTAATTCCTGACTCTCCATCTGCGTCTAAAACAAACAAAACCCCTTCTGCAACCTCAAAACCCACAGACTCTCAAAGTATTTCTACACAAAAACCTTCAAAGCCGTCTACCTCTTCGCAAAATATCTCTTCAAAAAAACCTTCAAAACCATCTCCCCCTTCACAACAGCTTCCAAAGAAACCCCAACCTCCATCTTCAGTCTACAATAAAATCTAATGTTTCATCTAAAGATAACAAATCTAATCACACACCTCGATCCCCTAAAAGGACTTCTTCCAAACCTAAACCACAATCTAGAGATTCCCATGAATCTTGTGAAATCACAGTCAGAGTAAATGATCCTGTCTCTACCTCCAACAGATTTTCGGAGCTAGAGGACATGGATGCAGATGCTGAAAATCTTGAAGGTGAGGCTTCAGATTCAGAAGCCTCTATCTGGTCCATTTCCAAAGATACTTGGAACAAGGACACTGACACTTGGCACACGTCCAAACCCGAGACAACTGTAATGAAGTCTTAATCAACCTATTTTAAAATGCATTGGTTTACAACCTCTTTTTTTACTTTGGCTTTTATACTTTCTTCATGCACAATGGATACCATAATCCAGTGGAATTGTCGAGGTCTGAAGTCAAACTTTGACGAACTTTCCCTTTTAATTAGTGATCACAAACCAGTTGCTGTTTGTCTTCAAGAAACCTTCCTTAAACAGGAGGATGATATCTCAATCAAATACCATTCCATTTACAATAAAGTCTTTACCGAAGGCGAGAAAGCTAGAGGTGGTGTTTCTGTTATTGTTAATAACAACATACCTCATAAAGTTATCCCTCTTAACACAAACTTACAAGCTGTTGCCATCAGATTATCTTTACACAGTGCCGTTACACTATGTTCTTTATATCTCCCCCCGAGCACACCTATTAATGAGACCAATCTGAATGATCTCATTTCCCAATTGCCATCCCCCTATATTCTTGCTGGGGACTTTAATGGTCACAATGTTATGTGGGGTTGCGATGACACTAACCAGAGAGGTTTAGAGTTGGAGAACTTCATTTCAAACAACTCTTTATCTTTCATGAATGATAACAAATCCAAAACCTACTTGCATCCAGCAACTGGATCTTACTCTTCTATTGATTTAACCTTATGCAGCCCAGTCTTACTTCCCGATTTCACCTGGAAAGTGACTGAGGATTTGTGTGGAAGTGATCACTTCCCTATTATCTTTTCATCTACACAGCCATCCAGCAGCATAAAACCACAGAAATGGAAGCTCTCCAAAGCCAATTGGAACAGATTTGAAACCGTCTGTGAACAGACCATTACACATGACAAATTTGGAGATTGCGATGATCCCGCAAAACTTTTCACTTCCCTATTAATTGATGCAGCTAAACAGTCCGTCCCCCAGACCTCGACAAATCCAAAACGTCCTGACAAACCTTGGTACAATGATGATTGTAAACAGGCTGTCAGAGACAGAAAACAAGCCCTTAGAAAGTTTAACCTCAGACCTACCAAAGAAAATCATAACCTATTCCGTATTTCCAGGGCAAAGGCCCGTCGTACCATTAGAGAAAGTAAGCGCAAGGCTTGGAGACAATATGTATCTAAATTAAATAGTAGAACTACTACAAAAAAAACCTGGGACATGATTAGAAAAATCAATAGCAAAGGCCAACCCCCTCTCAGTCACCTGAATGTTAACAATACTTCGTTGGAATCACCCCAGGATATAGCTGATGCTCTTGCTGACACCTTTTGCAAAAAGTCCTCCTCTGCAAACTATTCTGAAAAGTTTCAGAGGAATAAAGCCAGAGAAGAAAAGAAAAAACTTGATTTCAATTCTTCTAATTCAGAGCACTATAATAAACTCTTCACCTTTAAAGAATTAAAATCAGCTCTGAATAAAGCTCACGATTCTTCTCCCGGCCAAGATAAAGTTCATTACCAGTTTTTAAAACACTTACCTTTTACTTCCCTCTCTGTTTTACTTGATATTTTTAATGATATCTGGCAATCCGGTGATTTTCCTTCGTCCTGGCGAGAGGCACTAGTCATTCCTATCCCAAAACCTGGCAAGGATGCTAGTGACCCAGATAACTATCGTCCAATAGCTCTTAATAGTTGTCTCTGCAAGACCCTAGAACGTATGGTCAATGACAGGCTTGTCTGGTTTTTAGAGAAAAACAACCTTATCGTTGATGTACAGAGTGGATTTCGTCGCCAGCGTGGCACCATCGATCATCTTGTCCGCTTTGAAACCTTTGTCAGAGAAGCCTTTATTAATAGACAACATGTAGTATCTGTCTTTTTCGACCTTGAAAGCGCTTATGATACGACTTGGAAATACGGAATTCTTAAAGACTTACATGACTTTGGTCTTCGAGGCCGTCTTCCTCTTTTTATCTCAGCCTTCTTGGATGAACGTCTTTTCCGTGTCCGAGTTGGCAATACTGTCTCGGGAGCCCGTGAACAGGAGATGGGTGTGCCCCAAGGATGTATTCTCTCTGTTACACTTTTTAGTGTAAAAATAAACAGTATAGTTAAAGCTATCTGTCCTGGTGTAGACTGTTCTCTTTATGTTGATGACTTTGTTATATGCTTCAGATCTCGAAATATGAATATTATTGAGAGACAACTTCAACAGTGTCTCAACAAACTCCAAACGTGGTCTGAAGAAAATGGCTTCAAATTTTCCAAGTCCAAAACAAAATGCATGCACCTTTGTAATTTACGTGGTGTTCATCCAGACCCTGAACTGTATTTGGACAAAACTAAAATTGAAGTCGTTTCTGAATTTAAATTTCTCGGAGTCATCTTTGACAGAAAGCTTTCCTTCCTTCCTCACATCACTGCACTTAAAAAGAAATGCAAGAAGGCTCTTAATCTTCTAAAGGTTGTGGCCCATTCTGAATGGGGAGCAGACCGTAAAGTCCTCTTGCGGCTTTATCGGTCTTTAGTTCGCTCCAAATTAGACTATGGATCTATCGTATACGGATCAGCCCGTAAATCTTGCCTTAAAATTCTTGATCCTATACACCACGAAGGCCTGCGTCTTGTACTCGGCGCTTTCAGAACTTCTCCCGTCAATAGTCTCTATGTTGAGGCTAATGAACCTTCTCTTTCTTACAGGAGGGAAAAACTATCGCTTCAATATCTTTTAAAACTGAAGTCGAATCGTTTTAACCCAACTCATAAAGTTGTTTTTAAACCTCAATATAAACGTCTTTTTGAAAGGAAACCAAATGTTATTCCTCCATTTGGTATCCGCATGGAGCCCATAGTAGATAACCTTGGCATAGACACTGAATCTATTGCCGACTATAAAATCTCTGAAATCCCTCCATGGACTCTAAACAGTGCAGAATTCAGATTTGACCTTGCATCTGACAAAAAGTCTGTCACGGATAGAACTGTGTTTCATGCTAGATACAATGAGATAAAGGAGCATTATTTTTCTTTCAAACCGATCTATACAGATGGATCTAAAGAGGGAAATTCTGTAGCAGCTGCCGCTATTTATGGAGAAAGGAGCTTAAAGTGCCGCCTTCCAAACAATTCCTCTATCTTCTCTGCAGAAATTAAAGCTATTGATCTTGCCCTTAATCTAGCTGAACATTCTAATTCCAACCGTTTCATTATCTTTTCTGACTCTTTGTCAACATTACAGGCCCTTTCAAATCAACGACTTGAAAACCCCTTAATCTGTAGTTTACTTGAAAGGATCTCACAAATTTCTTCTATGAATAGATTGGTGTTCTGCTGGCTTCCAAGTCATGTAGGCATCAAAGGCAATGAAAATGCCGATAGGTCTGCCAAATCTGCACTTAACCTTCCCGTTTCAGATTTTAAAGTTCCACACACTGATTTTAAATCCTCTGTTTTAACACATATCCAATCTTCTTGGCAATCCCAGTGGGATGCTGATGTTTTCAATAAACTACATTCAGTTAAACCTTCCCTCGGTGAATGGTACCCCGTTTACAGGTCTGTTCGTCGAGAAGAAGTGATAATTGCACGACTTCGAATTGGCCATTCACGCATTACACATTCCTGGCTCTTGACCAGAGATGATGCCTCTGAATGTATTCCATGCAATGCACCCTTCTCTATAAAACACATTCTACTAGATTGCATTGACTTTCAACCAATTCGTTCAAAATATTTCAACGTCGATAGTTTAAAAAATCTTTTTGATTCTGTCAGCGTTGAATCTATTATCGCTTTCATAAAGGAGATTGGTATTTACAATAAACTGTGACATTTGTTTTTTGAGTTTCTTACCCATGTTTTTACATTCTTTACACACTTTTCTCAATGTTAAGTTCTCATTACCTTTAAGCTTCTATTCACATTCTTATTCCTAACTGTGATTTAAAACTTTTTGAGTAGATAGGGATTGCCCTGTCACTCAATTATTTCCACTATACATATGAAGGTCACACATAACACTTCTTAACCCAACTTTTTTATCATTATTAATGTATTCAAACTTTTTTCAGTTTAAACAATTTCACTTTTATTATCTTTTAACACAGATATGCGCGCTAAATGACCAAAGCTGTCGATGCGCCATAAAACAACATTCATTCATTAAACAATTCCACTTTTATTATCTTTTAACACAGATATGCGCGCTAAATGACCAAAGCTGTCGATGCGCCATAAAACAACATACATTCATTGAGTAGGCAGGGAATACCCAGCCACTCAATATTATATAAATAATATATTTTATGCAAATTAAAAGTTACACATAACCTTTCAGCATTTAAAGTCACACATAATACTTCTTAATTCAACTCTTTTATTATTATTGATGTATTCAAACTTTTTTAGTTTAAACAATTCCACTTTTATTATCTTTTAACACAGATATGCGCGCTAAATGACCAAAGCTGTCGATGCGCCATAAAACAACATACATTCATTCATTCATACTACATGTTCAAATCCTCCTCCTTTCATTAATTGTAAGTCTCCACACTACTTTTTCAAGAGAGTGTCCTGTATGGAGAGAGGAATAAGAAATCCTGTCCATTAAATACAACAAAAATGGTAGCTTTCCAGAATCAAGGAAAATATTTGAACAACGCAAGAAAACCTCTTCTAGTCCTAGCTATGAAGGTGTTGTTGGCTCGTCAACTGAAAAGGACGACTGCAGCACTTGTAAGATTCTTGCGAAAGTTCTCCTTCAAAAATTTCCTGACGTAGCTACTGAGCTGAAAGAACTTCTCCCTCCATCCACCTTGTCCAAACTAATTCCTGACTCTCGATTTGCATCTAAAACAAACAAAACCTCTTCTGCAGTCTCAAAACCCACAAACTCTCAAAGTATTTCTTCACAAGAAACTTCAAAGCCATCTACCTCTTCACAAAATATGTCTTCGAAAAAAGCTTCAAAGCCATCTCCCCCTTGACAACAGACTCCAAAGAAACCCCAACCTCCATCTTCACAGTCTACAATTAAATCTAACGTTTCATCTAAAGATAGCAAATCTAATCTTGCATCCCGATCTCCTAAAAGGTCTTCTTCCAAACCTAAACCACAATCTAGAGATGCCTATGAATCTTGTGAAATCACAGTCAGAGTAAATGATCCTGTCCCTACCTCCAACAGATTTTCGGAGCTAGAGGACATGGATGTAGGTGCTGAAAATCTGGAAGGTGAGGCTTCAGATTCAGAAGCCTCTATCTGGTCCATTTTTAAAGATCCTTGGAACAAGGACACTGACACTTGGCACTCGTCCAAACCCGAGACAACTGTAATGAACTCTTAATGTATCTATTTTAAAATGCATTGGTTTACAGCCTCTTCTTTTACTTTAGCTTTTATACTTTCTTCATGCACAATGAATACCATAATCCAGTGGAATTGTCGAGGTCTGAAGTCAAACTTTGACGAAATTTCCCTTTTAATCAGTGATCACAAACCAGTTGCTGTATGTCTTCAAGAAACCTTCCTTAAACAGAAGGATGATATCTCTATCAAATACCATTCCATTTACAATAAAGTCTTTACCGAAGGCGAGAAAGCTAGAGGTGGTGTTTCTGTTATTGTTACTAACAACATACCGCATAAAGTTATCTCTCTTAACACAAACTTGCAAGCTGTTGCCATCAGGTTATCTTTACACAGTGCTGTTACACTATGTTCTTTATATCTCCACCCGAGCACACCTATAAATGAGACCAATCTGAATGATCTCATTTCCCAATTGCCATCCCCCTATATTCTTGCTGGGGACTTTAATGGTCACATTGTTATGTGGGTTCCGATGACACTAACCAGAGACGTTTACAGTTGGAGAGCTTCATTTCGAACAACTCTTTGTCTTTCATGAATGATAACAAGTCCAAAACCTACCTACATCCAGCAACTGGATCTTACTCTTCTATTGATTTTAACCTTATGCAGCCCAGTCTTACTTCCCAATTTCACTTGGAAAGTGACTGAGGATTTGTGTGGAAGTGATCACTTCCCTATTATCTTTTCATCTACACAACCATCCAGCAGCGTAAAACCGCAGAAATGGAAGCTCTCCAAAGCCAATTGGAATAGATTTTAAACCCTCTGTGAACAGACCATTACACATGACAAAATTGGAGATTGCGATGATCCCGCAAAACTTTTCACTTCCCTATTAATTGATGCAGCTAAACAGTCCAAAACGTCCTGACAAGCCATGGTAAAATGATGATTGTAAACAGGCTGTCAGAGACAGAACACAAGCCCTTAGAAAGTTTAACCTCAGGCCTACCAAAGAAAATCATAACTTATTCCGTATTTCCAGGGTAAAGGCTTGTCGTACCATCAGAGAAAGTAAGCGCAAGGCTTGGAGACAATATGTCTCTAAATTAAATAGAACTACTGCTAAAAAAAAACCTGGGACATGATCAGAAAGATCAATGGCAAAGGCCAGCCCCCTCTTACTCACCTTGAAGTTAACAATACTTCGCTGTGGTTTGATGAAAATGGCTTCAAATTTTCAAAGTCCAAAACTAAATGCATGCACCTTTGTAATCTACGTGGTGTTCATCCAGACCCTGAAATGTATTTGGACAAAACTAAAATTGAAGTCGTTTCTGAGTTTAAATTTCTTGGAGTCATCTTTGACAGAAAGCTTTTCTTCCTTCCTCACATCACTGCACTTAAAAAGAAGTGCAAGAAGGTTCTTAATCTTCTAAAGGTTGTGACCCATTCTGAATGGGGAGCAGACCGTAAAGTCCTCTTGCGGCTTTATCGGACTTTAGTTCGCTCCAAATTAAACTATGGATCTATAGTCAATAGTCTCTATGTTGAGGCTAATGAACCTTCTCTTTCTTACAGGAGGGAAAAACTCTCGCTTCAATATCTTTTAAAACTGAAGTCAGATCGTTTTAATTCAGTTGTTTTTAAACCTCAATATAAACGTCTTTTTGAAAGGAAACCAAATGTTATTCCTCCATTTGGTATCCGCATGGAGCCCATTGTAGATAACCTTGGCATAGACACTGAGTCTATTGCCGACTATAAAATCTCTGAAATCCCTCCATGGACACTAAACAGTGCAGAATTCAGATTTGACCTTGCATCTGACTAAAAGTCAGTCACGGATAGAACTGTGTTTCATGCTAGATGCAACGAGATGAAGGAGCATTATTTTTCCATCAAAGCAATCTATACAGATGGATCTAAAGAGGGAAATTCTGTAGCAGCTGCCGCTGTTTATGGAGAGAGGAGCTTGAAGTGCTGCCTTCCAAACAACTCATCTATCTTCTCTGCTGAAATTAAAGCAATTGATTTTGCCCTTAATCAGCTGAACATTCTAATTCCAGCCGTTTCATTATTTTTTCGGATTCTTTGTCAACATTACTGGCCCTTTCAAATCAACGACTTGAGAACCCCTTAATCTGTAGTTTACTTGAAAGGATCTCACAAATTTCTTCTATGAATAGATTGGTGTTCTGTTGGCTTCCAAATCATGTAAGCATCAAAGGCAATGAAAATGCTGATAGGTCTGCCAAATCTGCACTTAACCTTCCCATTTCAGATATCAAAAATCCACACACTAATTTTAAATCCTCTGTTTTAACACATATCCAATCTTCTTGGCAATCCCAGTGGGATGCTGATGTTTTCAATAAACTGCATTCAGTTAAACCTTCCCTTGGTGAATGGTACCCCGTTTACAGGTCTATTCGCCGAGAAGAAGTGATAATTGCACGACTTCGAATTGGCCTTTCGCGCATCACACATTCCTGGCTCTTGACCAGAGATGATGCCCCTGAATGTATTCCATGCAGTGCATCCTTTTCTGTAAAACATATCCTACAAGATTGCATTGACTTTCAGCCAGTTCGTTCAAAATATTTCAGCGTCGATAGTTTAAAAAATCTTTTTGATTCTGTCAGCGTTGAATCTATTATCGCTTTCATAAAGGAGATTGGCATTTACAATAAACTGTGATATTTGCTCTTGAGTTTCTTACTCATCTTTTTACATTCTTTACACACCTATTCTTAACTTTATCATTTAAAACTTTTGAGTAGATAGGGATAGCCCTGTCACTCAATAATGTCCATTATGCATATGAATATCACACATAGTACTTCTTAATTCAACTCTTTTATCATTATTAATGTATTCAAACTTTTTCAGTTCAAACAATTCCACTTTTATTATCTTTTAATGCAGATATGCGCGCTAAATGACCAAAGCTGTCGATGCGGCATAAAACAACATTCATTCATTCATTCAATTTTCTTCATGACAAAGGACTATTCCCTCTCAGGATTCAGTCAGTTATTAGACAAAATGGAATATATTGATCCATAATTCTGTGATAACTTGATTGGTATGATACATTACGGAGATGCATTGAACTCCCTCTTGCCAGAGCGCCGCTCAAATATCAATTAAAGAATGAATGAATGAATGTTGTTTTATGGCGCATCGACAGCTTTGGTCATTTAGCGCGCATATCTGTGTTGAAGGAACGATTGAGGCGGATTTTTTTCTAAAAAGATTTGAGACATGCTGACAGTAAAAGAGTTAAATTAAGAAGGATCATGTGAGATCTAAGTATGTATAAAAGATATAATTGAGCAACAGGGCTTCCCTATTAACTCAAAAAGGTTTTGAATAATGATGTTAAGACTGCGATAAAAAGATTTGAACAGTCTTAAATTGATAATAAAGGAGTCTTTAAATGAAGAATGAATGTCTCCAATGAGATAAGATGTCCTCAAAAGAGGTAATCCTCACATTAAGGATTTGCAAACTTAAGATTGTGATAAAAAATTTGAACAGTCTTAAAATGATAAGAAAAAGTCTTTAAATGATGAAAGGTTATGTGTAACTGATAATGTGCATAAAATATAATATTGAGTGGCTGGGCAATCCCTGCCTACTCAAAGTAAAGAATGTAAAAAGGTGGATAAGAAACTAAAGAGTAAATATCACAGTTTATTGTAAATGCCAATCTCCTTTATGAAAGCGATAATAGATTCAACGCCGACAGAATCAAAAAGATTTTTTAAACTATCGACGTTGAAATATTTTGAACGAATTGGTTGATAGTCAATGCAATCTAGTAGGATATGTTTTATAGAAAAGGATGCATTGCATGGAATACATTCAGGGGCATCATCTCTGGTCAAAAGCCAGGAATGTGTAATGCGTGAATGGCCAATTCGAAGTCGTGCAATTATCACTTCTTCTCGACGAACAGACCTGTAAACGGGGTACCATTCACCAAGGGAAGGTTTAACTGAATGTAGTTTATTGAAAACATCAGCATCCCACTGGGATTGCCAAGAAGATTGGATATGTGTTAAAACAGAGGATTTAAAATCAGTGTGTGGAACTTTAAAATCTGAAATGGGAAGGTTAAGTGCAGATTTGGCAGACCTATCGGCATTTTCATTGCCTTTGATGCCTACATGACTTGGAAGCCAGCAGAACACCAATCTATTCATAGAAGAAATTTGTGAGATCCTTTCAAGTAAAGTACAGATCAAAGGATTCTCAAGTCGTTGATTTGAAAGGGCCTGTAATGTTGACAAAGAGTCCGAAAAGATAATGAAACGGTTGGAATTAGAATGTTCAGCTAGATTAAGGGCAAGATCAATAGCTTTAATTTCTGCAGAGAAGATAGAGGAATTGTTTGGAAGGCGGCACTTTAAGCTCCTTTCTCCATAAATAGCGGCAGCTGCTACAGAATTTCCCTCTTTAGATCCATCTGTATAGATTGGTTTGAAGGAAAAATAATGCTCCTTTATCTCGTTGTATCTAGCATGAAACACAGTTCTATCCGTGACTGACTTTTTGTCGGATGCAAGGTCAAATCTGAATTCTGCACTGTTTAGTGTCCATGGAGGGATTTCAGAGATTTTATAGTCGGCAATAGACTCAATGTCTATGCCAAGGTTATCTACAATGGGCTCCATGCGGATACCAAATGGAGGAATAACATTTGGTTTCCTTTCAAAAAGACGTTTATACTGAGGTTTAAAAACAACTTTATGAGTTGGATTAAAACGATTTGATTTCAGTTTTAAAAGATATTGAAGTGAGAGTTTTTCCCTCCTGTAAGAAAGAGAAGGTTCATTAGCCTCAACATAGAGACTATTGACAGGAGAAGTTCTGAAAGCTCCAAGAACAAGACGCAGGCCTTCGTTGTGTATAGGATCAAGAATTTTAAGACAAGATTTACGGGCTGATCCGTATACGATAGATCCATAGTCTAATTTGGAGCGAACTAAAGACCGATAAAGCCGCAAGAGGACTTTACGGTCTGCTCCCCATTCAGAATGGGCCACAACCTTTAGAAGATTAAGAGCCTTCTTGCACTTCTTTTTAAGTGCAGTGATGTGAGGAAGGAAGGAAAGCTTTCTGTCAAAGATGACTCCGAGAAATTTAAATTCAGAAACGACTTCAAGTTTGGTTTTGTCCAAATACAGTTCAGGGTCTGGATGAACACCACGTAGATTACAAAGGTGCATGCATTTTGTTTTGGACTTGGAAAATTTGAAGCCATTTTCATCAGACCACGTTTGGAGTTTGTTGAGACACTGTTGAAGTTGTCTCTCAATAATATTCATATTTCGAGATCTGAAGCATATAACAAAGTCATCAACATAAAGAGAACAGTCTACACAAGGACAGATAGCTTTAACTATACTGTTTATTTTTACACTAAAAAGTGTAACAGAAAGAATACATCCTTGGGGCACACCCATCTCCTGTTCACGGGCTCCCGAGACAGTATTACCAACTCGGACGCGGAAAAGACGTTCATCCAAGAAGGCTGAGATAAAAAGAGGAAGACGGCCTCGAAGACCAAAGTCATGTAAGTCTTTAAGAATTCCGTATTTCCAAGTCGTATCATAAGCGCTTTCAAGGTCGAAAAAGACAGATACTACATGTTGTCTATTAATAAAGGCTTCTCTGACAAAGGTTTCAAAGCGGACAAGATGATCGATGGTACCACGCTGGCGACGAAATCCACTCTGTACATCAACGATAAGGTTGTTTTTCTCTAAAAACCAGACAAGCCTGTCATTGACCATACGTTCTAGGGTCTTGCAGAGACAACTAGTAAGAGCTATTGGACGATAGTTAGCTGGGTCACTAGCATCCTTGCCAGGTTTTGGGATAGGAATGACTAGTGCCTCCCGCCAGGACGAAGGAAAATCACCGGACTGCCAGATATCATTAAAAATATCAAGTAAAACAGAGAGAGAAGTAAAAGGTAAGTGTTTTAAAAACTGGTAATGAACTTTATCTTGGCCAGGAGAAGAATCGTGGGCTTTATTCAGAGCAGATTTTAATTCTTTAAAAGTGAAGAGTTTATTATAGTGCTCTGAATTAGAAGAATTGAAATTAAGTTTTTTCTTTTCTTCTCTGGCTTTATTCCTCTGAAACTTTTCAGAATAGTTTGCAGAGGAAGACTTTTTACAAAAGATGTCAGCAAGAGCATCAGCTATATTCTGGGGGGTTTCCAACGAAGTATTGTTAACTTCAAGTTGACTGAGAGGGGGTTGGCCTTTGCCATTGATCTTTCTGATCATGTCCCAGGTTTTTTTAGTAGTAGTTCTACTATTTAATTTAGAGACATATTGTCTCCAAGCCTTGCGCTTACTTTCTCTAATGGTACGACGAGCCTTTGCCCTGGAAATACGGAATAAGTCATGATTTTCTTTGGTAGGTCTGAGGTTAAACTTTCTAAGGGTTTGTTTTCTGTCTCTGACAGCCTGTTTACAATCATCATTGTACCAAGGCTTGTCAGGACGTTTTGGATTTGTCGAGGTCTGAGGGACAGACTGTTTAGCTGCATCAATTAACAGCGAAGTAAAAAGTTTTGCGGGATCATCGCAATCTCCAAACTTGTCATGTGTAATGGTCTGTTCACAGAGGGTTTCAAATCTATTCCAATTGGCTTTGGAGAGCTTCCATTTCTGCGGTTTTATGCTGCTGGATGGTTGTGTAGATGAAAAGATAATAGGGAAGTGATCACTTCCACACAAATCCTCTTTCACTTTCCACGTGAAATTGGGAAGTAAGACTGGGCTGCATAAGGTTAAATCAATAGATGAGTAAGATCCAGTTGCTGGATGTAGGTAGGTTTTGGACTTGTTATCATTCATGAAAGACAAAGAGTTGTTCGAAATGAAGTTCTCCAACTGTAAACCTCTCTGGTTAGTGTCATCGCAACCCCACATAACATTGTGACCATTAAAGTCCCCAGCAAGAATATAGGGGGATGGCAATTGGGAAATGAGATCATTCAGATTGGTCTCATTAATAGGTGTGCTCGTGGGGAGATATAAAGAACATAGTGTAACAGCACTGTGTAAAGATAACCTGATGGCAACAGCTTGCAAGTTTGTATTAAGAGACACAACTTTATGAGGAATGTTGTTATTGACAATAATAGAAACACCACCTCTAGCTTTCTCGCCTTCAGTAAAGACTTTATTGTAAATGGAATGATATTTGACAGAAATATCATCCTCCCGCTTAAGGAAGGTTTCTTGCAGACAAACAGCAACTGGTTTGTGATCATTGATTAAAAGGGAAAGTTCGTCAAAGTTTGACTTTAGACCTCGACAATTCCACTGGATTATGGTATCCATAGTGCATGAAGAGAGTATAAAAGCTAAAGTAAAAAAAAGAGGCCGTAAACCAATACATTTTAAAATAGATTAAGATTTAATTACAGTTGTCTCGGGTTTGGACGATTGCCAAGTGTCAGTGTCCTTGTTCCAAGTATCCTTAGAAATGGACCAGATAGAGGCTTCTGAATCTGAAGCCTCACCTTCCAGATTTTCAGTATCTGCATCCATGTCCTCTAACTCTGAAAATCTGTTGGAGGTAGGGACCGGATCATCTACTGTGACTGCAATTTCACAGGATCCATGGTTATCTCTGGACTGTGGTTTAGATTTCGAGGAAGATTTTTTTGGTGATCGGGGTACATGATAGGATTTGTTGTCTTTAGGTGGAGTGCTAGATTTATTTGTAGACTGTGAAGATGGAGGTTGGGGTTTCTTAGGGGGTTGTTTTGAAGGGGCAGAAGGCTTTGAAGCTTTTTTTGAAGAGATATTTTGCGAAGAGGAAGAGGGCTTTGGGGTTTTTTGTGAAGGAATATTTTGAGAGTCTGTGGGTTTTGGTGGTGCAGAAGAGGGTTTGTTTGTTTCAGATGCAGGCTGAGTCTGAGTGGAAGGTGTTGTAATCTCGACATTGGGAACTAAGCTCTTCAACTCATTGGCCATTTCTGGAAACTTTTCAAGAAGTTTCTTTGCCAAGAGTTCACAGTTTGAGCAATGTCCTTGTGAAGATATGGGAGATGTGACTTTGGCATAAGAAGTTGCACTAGTCAGCAATGTCTCATCATTTCTCCGGTTTGTAACAATTTTTCTGGCTTCCAAGAAACTGACGTTTTCTTTAAATTTGATGGACAGAATTTCCTTCTCATCCTTCCATACTGAGCAGTTTTTCGAGAAGGTTGGATGAGAAGACTTGCAATTATAACAGAGAACTGGATTGTTGCAAGTTTTCGGATCATGGTCGGGGCCCTCAAAAGCACATTTTGGGCAAACAGGGGTGTTTGTGCAATTGCTTTCATGATGTCCATACCGCTGGCATTTATAGTAACGCAGCGGGTTTGGCACATATACATCGACATTCACCGACTGATATCCTATCTTGATGGAAGCAGGTAAGGAGGGTGTAGAGAAGGTTAAAATGTATGTGTGAGTATCTCTACGTACTCCATCTCTAAAAACAGAGATTCTCCTGACATCAGACACAGCTTGAGATTGTAGATTAGTTTTAATCTCTTCTATGGAGTCACAGTAAGACAGTTCTTTGCATCTGATGACTCCTTTGCTGGTATTCAATGACTTATGAGGATATATTTTTACATTTAGGTTGAAAAATTTTTTGTGTCCTAAAAGATTTTTTGCCTGCTGTTGGGTAGAGCATTCAACAAGCAGGGTTTCATTTTTCAATTTCTTTACGGATTTTGGGGTACCTAAGATAGAAGAGATTGTTTTTTCTATAACAAAAGGTGAGAGCTTTGTGATAACTTTTGATGTCTTAGCTGATTTAATTACAATAAACCTAGCAAAATTTGAATGTGAAGTGAAAGGGATATCTGATTCTGAATCAGAATCTGAAAGAACGCGCTTGGGTTTTTTTGGGGTTGCCATGATAGTTGTTATTAATTCATTGCCGATGCTCCCCACCCGCCTCGGAGCCCAACAAGGGGACATGATCTGGGGAAACCAAACACAGATCATGACAAGGATACATCGGCAATATACTCGAAGTGAAAGGGCTAGACCGGACAAATGTAGGCCCTCAGAATGTCACACCAAGCATAGACTGTCTTTGGGCGGTTACAAGTGTCAATCAAATACCAACTTTCACCCGATTAGCCCATGAGCCACCGCCTTCTAGGGCATTGATATATATGTTAGACAGTTGTGAAAATGATTTGATATTCTTGTTACAAATATGTGCATTTTTCAAATAATACACAGTAATACAAGTACCCTAGGGCTAGGCATGACCAGCCGATTGATCAGGACGGGCCCTCCTGACCTCTCGTTTAGTCCAATTCAAGGCCAAAGTGGTGTGTTGTGAAAGCAGAACAATTCAAGGGCCATATTCTGAATCCACTCAACCACCAGGATCCTGTCATCAGACGACACGAGTTGCAGCCCACGGCAAACGAGCAGGCACAGTGGGGGGGTCTTACCCCTGCTGTAGTGCGACAGCTGAGCTATTTCTATCCCCCCACCCAGCTGGGGGTATCAATTAAAGAAATTGATCCAAAAAATTTAATTTACTACGCATTCTATCTGTAGATGTTGACTACTTTCAGCTCTTGACAGGGAGAAATAATTCAAGGAATGGAAACCTTTAACTCTAGACCACACAATCCCGACTTTTAACGACCTGAGAAAGAAGCCCTTTGAAAACATTGTGGGAAAAGGAGAAAATGCTGGTAACCAGCATTTTCTCCTTTTCCCACAATGTTTCTACCCTTCCCAAAACAAATTTTAATTTTTCAGTCACATTTATTTTGTCGTCTGCAACTGCTTTCAATTTAGACCAATCCCCCAGATGGGCGGGGATATAGAAATAGCCCAGCTGTCGCACTACAGAAGGGGTAAGACTCCCCCACCCCACTGTGCCTGCCCGTCTGTCGTGGGCTGCAACTCGTGTCGTTTGATGACGGGATCCTGGTGGTTGAGTGGATTCAGGGTATGGCCCTTGAATTGTCCTGTTTTCACAACACACCACTTTGGCCTTGAATTGGACTAAACGAGAGGTCAGGAGGGCCCGTACTGATCAATCGGCTGGTCATGCCTGGCCCTAGGGTACTTGTATTACTTTGTATTATTTGAAAAATGCACATGTTTGTAACAAGAATGTCAATTCATTTTCATCACTGTCTAACATATATATCAATGCCCTAGAAGGCGGTGGCTCATGGGCTAATCGGGTGAAAGTTGGTGTTTGATTGACATTTGTAATCGGCCAAGGATAGTCTAGGCTTGGTATGACATTCTGAGGGCCTGCATCTGTCCGATCTAACCCTTTCACTTTGAGTATATCACTGATGTATACCTGTCATGATCTATGTTAGGTTTCCCCAGATCATGTCCCCATGTTGGGCTCCGAGGCGGGTGGGGGGCATCGGTGATGAATATTCAACAACAGTTATGGCTTCTCAAAAAAGGCCAAGCGTCTACTCTCTGACTCCGATTCAGAATCGGGTATTTCAAGACCTCCAACAACATGTGCTCGCTTTTTAGTAATTAAATCAGTTGACTCTTCTAAACCCGTAACAAAACTGTCTCCTTTTGTAATTGAAAAATCTGTCTCGTCAATTTTAGGCACCCCTAAATCTGTAAAAAATCTTAAGAATGAAACCTTGCTTGTTGAATGCTTCTCACAACAACAGGCTAGAAACCCGCTTGGGCACAAAAAACTTTTCAATTGTGAAGTGAAGGTTTTTCCTCACAAGACACTTAATACCTCAAAGGGGGTCATTAGATACAAAGAATTAAGCTTCTGTGACTCTTTGGAAGAAATTTAATCCAACCTTAAAGGTCAGGCTGTCTGATGTAAAAAGAATTTCAGTCCTCAGAAATGGTATTCGTAGAGATACATATACATACATTGTGACATTCTCAATGCCAACTCTCCCTACTTCAATTAAAATTGGATTTCAATCAGTCAAGGTCGATGTTTATGTGCCTAATCCGTTGCGCTGTTATAAATGCCAACGGTACGGCCATCATGAAAGTAATTGCAAAAGTACCCCTGTATGTCCGAAATGTGGGTTTGAAGGAGAAGACCATGATCAAAAGACTTGTAATAACCCTGTTCTCTGTGTCAATTGCAAGCCTGCTCATCCTACCTTTTCCAAAGATTGTCCAGTTTGGAAGGATGGGAAAGAAATCCTGTCAATCAAGTTCAAGGAGAATGTAAGCTTCTTGGAAGCCAGGAAAACAGTTGTAAAACGCAGGTCTGATCAGGCATTGTTGAGTAAAGGCACAATATACGCAAATGTTGCTTCTCCTTTGCCTGCAAATGGACACTGTCCAGCTTGCGAACTCTTAGCTAGAAAACTTCTTCAAAAATTTCCTGAAATGACGGAGGAACTGAAAACTCTCATTCCAAATATTCAAGTTACAAAGCCTACTGCCCAGACTCAGCCTAACCCGAAACAAAATACCACCTCAATTACTCCAAAGACAAGTTCTGATCCTACCAGAGAGAAAACAATGCCCCCTTCAAACGATAAAAAATCTGCAAGTAAACCTTCAAAACCCCAAACTTCTACCTCAACCCAAAAGCCTCAGACATCAAAACCTCCTCAAGCAAAGTCCCCAAAGAAGAAAAATTCTGCCAAGCAGAAACCAAAACATTCTAAGGAGTCTCCTGAAAAGCCATCCATTCACATTCAATCTTCTCCTGTAACTATATCAAATAGGTATGAATCTCTTCAGGAGACTTTTCAACCTGAAGAAAACATGAAGAAGAGGAATTGGAGGGAGAACTCTCCGATTCTGAACTCGCCCCTTGTCACACTGACTGGGATAAGGACATAGATTCCTGGTCAACCTCAAAACCCGAGACTGAAGTCATAGTCCATATAAATACATAGGGTATATGAAATACCTACAGAAACATTCCATAACCCATGTTTACATTCTTTTAATGGGCATAATGGCTCACAATATTATACAATGGAACTGTCGAGGTCTAAAGTCAAATCATGAAGAGATTTCACTTTTAATTAATGACCACAATCCTGTAGCAATTTGTTTACAGGAAACTTTCCTGAAGGAATCTGACACTGTCTCTTTCAGATATCACTCAATTTATAATAAAATATACAAAGAGGGTGATAAGGCCCAGGGCGGCGTGTCTGTTATTGTAAATAACAACATCCCCCATACACAAATATCGTTAAACTCCACTCTACAAGCTGTTGCTGTCCGTCTTTCCCTTCATAAAACCATTACCCTATGCTTTATTGACCTCCCCCCAAGTTCTCCAATCAATGAAAACAAGCTCAATGATCTCATTTCACAGCTACCATCTCCTTTCATATTGGCAGGAGATTTTAATGGTCACAATATTATCTGGGGTAGCAGTGATACAAATCAAAGAGGCTTACAACTGGAGAACTTTATTTCTAACAATTCTTTGTCAATTATGAATGACAATAATTCAAAAACATATCTTCATCCAGCAACTGGGTCATACTCTTCCCTTGACCTTTCTCCATGTAGCCCAGCCTTGATTCAGGATTTTAACTGGAAAGTGGGAGACGACCTTTGTGGAAGCGACCACTTTCCAATTTTTATTACATCTTCTGAGCCATCTACATGTGAACGTCAAAAGAAGTGGAAACTCTCCAAAGCCAACTGGGACCTTTTTCAAGTTCTCTGTGAACAAACTATTACAAGAGATAAACTTGTAGATTGTACTGACCCTGCAGAACTATTTTCCCGGCTGCTCATTGATGCAGTAAAACAGTCAGTACCACAGACCTCGACAAAGCCAAAACGCCCAAACAAGCCGTGGTTCACTGATGAATGTAAGTCGTCTATAACAGAAAGAAAAGAAACTCTCAGAAAATTCAGCCTGAGACCCACTCCGGAAAACCATAACCTTTTCCGTATTTCCAGGGCAAAAGCCAGAGAAACCATAAAAAGTAGTAAGCGTAAGTCTTGGAGGCATTTTGTTTCCAGACTTAATGCTAGAACGTCTACAAAAAAAGTCTGGGACATGATCAGAAAGATTAAAGGCAGTGCTTCTTCGCCTATTAAACATCTTTCTACAAACAGTACAAATATTGAAAACCCTGAAGATATTGCAGATACTTTAGCCGATTCTTTTGCCAAAAAGTCCTCCTGTGAGAACTACTCTCGAAAGTTCTAGAGGAATTAAGTTTAGGAAGAAAAGAAAAGGCTGAATTTCAAATCCAACAACCTCGAGTTTTACAATAAACTGTTTTCAATCAAAGAACTCAAGTCCGCTTTAGATAAAGCCCATGATTCCTCTCCAGGTCAAGATAAAATACATTATCAATTTCTAAAGCATTTACCAGATACCACTCTATCAATCTTACTTGATATTTTCAATGATATCTGGCAAAAAGGTGATTTACCTTCCTCCTGGAAAGAAGCTTTAGTAATCCCAATTCAAAACCAGGGAAAGATACTTCTGACCCAAACAGCTACAGACCCATAGCTCTCACAAGTTGCCTCTGTAAAACTTTAGAGCGAATGGTCAACACCCGCCTCGTTTGGTTTTTAGAAAAAACATCTGATTGTTAATGTTCAAAGTGGATTTAGACGTCAACGCAGTACAGTTTACCACCTTGTACGCTTTGAAACCTTTCTTAGAGAAGCTTTCATAAAAATCAACATGTTGTGTCAGTATTTTTTGACCTGGCGAGTGCTTATGACACTACCTGGAAATATGGAATTTTAAAGGACTTGCATGACTTTGGTCTCAGAGGCCGCTTGCCACTTATTATATCTTTCTTTTTAAATTATCGCCTATTTCGTGTGAGGGTTGGCACAACCTTGTCAGATGCAAGGGAACAAGAAATGGGTGTGCCACAAGGATGTATCCTCTCTGTGATACTTTTTAGTATCAAGATCAACGTTATAATTAAGGCTATTAACCCTGGTGTTGATTGTTGCTTATATGTGGACGATTTCGTCATATGTTTTAGCAATCTCCGAGCAGAGTTGTCGTTCGTTACTCTCACCATACATCTCTGCAACGGGCTAAATGACAAGAATCTTGTCAAACCGAGGAAAACATGTTTTGTTACTGTTTAAGTGTTTCATATGTAACATAATAAAGTAGACAAAGGAAATATGATTCCGGATACATTATAGGTGCATTCAAACTGATGAATTTACTTGTATACAATGGAAATATTTTTTCAAGCTTCTTTACTGATCAGAATCTTACGCCAATTGTAAAAAAAAATGGCTGCGCCCATGAATGATGACAATTTAAACAAAAATAAAGAACAAGTTATCGTCCTTTAAAAGACATTTAAGCTTTTCAGAAAATCCCTCTTTTTAGCTCACCTGAGCACATAGTGCTCAGGGTGAGCTATTGTGATCGATCGTTGTCCGGCGTCCGTCCGTCCGTCCGTGTGTCCGTCCGTCCGTCCATCCGTCTGTCCGTCCGTCCGTCCGTCCGTCCGTGAACAATTACTTAAAAAATCTTCTCCTCTGAGACCGCTTAACAGATTTCAGTGAAACTTCACAGAAATGATCCTTAGGTGATGCACTTTCAAAATACTTCAAAGATTTGAATTCCATGAAGAACTCTGGTTGCCATGGCAACCGTGAGAAAAAACTTTAAAAATCTTCTTGTCCCAAACCGTAAAGGCTAGAGCTCTCATATTTGGCATGTAGCATCATCTAGTGGCCCTCTACCAAAATACTTCAAATTATGGCCCTAGTGTTGAAAATGGCCCTATGTTGTGGGTTCTCGGATTTCACATAGAGATAAAGAAGGAAATCTTTAAAAATCTTCTTGTCCCAAACCATAAGGGCTAGAGCTCTCATATATGGCATGTAGTATCATCTAGTGGCCCTCTACCAAAATACTTCAAATAATGGCCCTAGTGTGGAAATTGGCCCTATGTTGTGGGTTCTCGGATTTCACATAGAGATAAAGAAGGAAATCTGTAAAAATCTTCTTGTCCCAAACCATAAGGGCTAGAGCTTTCATATTTGGCATGTAGCATCATCTAGTGACCCTCTACCAAAATACTTCAAATTATGGCCCTAGTGTTGAAAATGGCCCTATGTTGTGGGTTCTCGGATTTCACATAGAGATAAAGAAGGAAATCTTTAAAAATCTTCTTCTCCCAAACCATAAGGGCTAGAGCTATCATATATGGCATGTAGTATCATCTAGTGGCCCTCTACCAAAATACTTCAAATTATGGCCCTAGTGTGGAAATTGGCCCTATGTTGTGGGTTCTCGGATTTCACATAGAGATAAAGAAGGAAATCTGTAAAAATCTTCTTGTCCCAAACCTTAAGGGCTAGAGCTTTCATATTTGGCATGTAGCATCATCTAGTGGCCCTCTACCAAAGTACTTCAAATTATGGCCCTAGTTTGAAAATGGCCCTATGTTGTGGGTTCTCGGATTTCACATAGAGATAAAGAAGGAAATCTGTAAAAATCTTCTTGTCCCAAAACTTAACGGCTAGAGCTTTCATATTTGGCATGTAGCATCATCTAGTGGCCCTCTACCAAAATTCTTCAAATAATGGCCCTAGTGTTGAAAATGGCCCTATGTTGTGGGTTCTCGGATTTCACATACAGATAAAGAAGGAAATCTTTAAAAATCTTCTTGTCCCAAACAATAAGGGCTAGAGCTTTCATATTTGGCATGTAGCATCATCTAGTGGCCCTCTACCAAAATACTTCAAATTATGGCCCTAGTGTTGAAAATGGCCCTATGTTGTGGGTTCTCGGATTTCACATAGAGATAAAGAAGGAAATCTTTAAAAATCTTCTTGTCCCAAACCATAAGGGCTAGAGCTCTCATATATGGCATGTAGTATCATCTAGTGGCCCTCTACCAAAACACTTCAAATAATGGCCCTAGTGTGGAAAATGGCCCTATGTTGTGGGTTCTCAGATTTCACATAGAGATAAAGAGGGAAATCTTTAAAAATCTTCTTGTCCCAAATCATAAGGGCTAGAGCTCTCATATATGGCATGTAGTATCATCTAGTGGCCCTCTACCAAAATACTTCAAATTATGGCCCTAGTGATAAAAATGGCCCTGTGTTGTGGGTTCTCGGATTTCACATAGAGATAAAGAAGGAAATCTTTAAAAATCTTCTTGTCCCAAATCATAAGGGCTAGAGCTCTCATATATAGCATGTAGTATCATCTAGTGGCCCTCTACCAAAATACTTCAAATTATGGCCCTAGTGTTGAAAATGGCCCTATGTTGTGGGTTCTCGGATTTCACAAAGAGATAAAGAAGGAAATCTTTAAAAATCTTCTTGTCCCAAAACTTAAGGGCTAGAGCTCTCATATATGGCATGTAGCATCATCTAGTGACCCTCTACCAAAATACTTCAAATTATGGCCCTAGTGTTGAAAATGGCCCTATGTTGTGGGTTCTCGGATTTCACATAGAGATAAAGAAGGAAATCTTTAAAAATCTTCTTGTCCCAAACCATAAGGGCTAGAGCTCTCATATATGGCATGTAGTATCATCTAGTGGCCCTCTACCAAAATTCTTCAAATAATGGCCCTAGTGTGGAAATTGGCCCTATGTTGTGGGTTCTCAGATTTCACATAGAGATAAAGAAGGAAATCTGTAAAAATCTTCTTGTCCCAAACCGTAAGGGCTAGAGCTTTCATATTTGGCATGTAGCATCATCTAGTGGCCCTCTACCAAAATACTTCAAATTATGGCCCTAGTCTTGAAAATGGCCCTATGTTGTGGGTTCTCGGATTTCACATAGAGATAAAGAAGGAAATCTTTAAAAATCTTCTTCTCCCAAACCATAAGGGCTAGAGCTCTCATATATGGCATGTAGTATCATCTAGTGGCCCTCTACCAAAATACTTCAAATAATGGCCCTAGTGTTGAAATTGGCCCTATGTTATGGGTTCTCAGATTTCACATAGAGATAAAGAAGGAAATCTTTAAAAATCTTCTTGTCCCAAACCGTAAGGGCTAGAGCTTTCATATATGGCATTTAGCATCATCTAGTGACCCTCTACCAAAATACTTTAAATTATGGCCCTGGTATTAAAAGTTGACCCTATGTTGTGGGTTCTCGGATTTCACATAGAGATAAAGAAGGAAATCTTTAAAAATCTTCTTGTCCCAACCATAAGGGCTAGAGCTTTCATATTTGGCATGTAGCATTGTAGTGTTGAGCTGAGTTGCATTTCAGGTGAGCGATTTTGGACCATCATGGTCCTCTTGTTCACATTTCCTACCACAAAGTCTGATTGGCCGTATGCTGTTTGAACAGCACACAAAACAATCGATTGGTCTTTCGTTCACCGGCGTTTGTGTCGCCATTTTCAGTTATGGCCATGTGACGAAAATATCACGTAATGACGGACTACTTTCTGAGCAAACTACAGAGGTGAATGGGAATGATCCGTAGTGCAAGAGAGTGATGTTTTATATCAAGCAATATGGCTATCATTGAAAGACAGCTTCAACAATGTTTAAACAAACTGCAAATATGGTCTGATGAAAACGGTTTTAAGTTTTCAAAGACCAAAACAAAATGTGTTCACTTTTGTCAGTTACGAGGTCATCATCCAGACCCGGAGCTACATCTTGACAACACAAGAATTGAAGTTGTACCAGAGTTTAAATTTTTAGGTGTCATCTTTGACAAGAAATTGTCCTTCTTGCCCCACATTAAAGCACTTAAAAAGAAATGCTATAAGGCACTCAATCTTCTAAAACAGTTGCTCTTTCGGAATGGGGAGCTGATAGGAAAGTTCTTCTACGTCTCTATCGCTCCCTTATTCGCTCCAAACTAGACTATGGCTCCATTATGTATGGCTCAGCCCGTAAATCCTAATTGAAGATCCTCGACACAATCAGGGTTTACGTTTGGCCCTTGGGGCTTTTCGAACTTCTCCCATTAACAGCCTGTATGTAGAGGCCAATGAGCCTTCTCTCTCTCATAGAAGACTCAAGCTATCCTTTCAATATCTGTTAAAACTGAAAGGAAACCCATCCAACCCTACACACAAAATTGTCTTTAACCCTGGCTGCAAAAATCTATTTGCTAGGAAGCCAAATGCAATAACTCCATTTGGTATCCGCATGGAACCTCATCTAGACAATCTCCATGTTGAAATGAATGCCATTTGTGAAAACAAAATTCCTGATACCCCTCCATGGTTGATAAAAGCCGCTGAATTTCGATTCGACCTTCTAGCCCACAAGAAATCAAACACAGAGTTGTTTTCCAAACTCAATATCAGGAAATCAAAGAACTGTACAACTCATATAAGTTCATATATACAGATGGATCTAAGGATGGGTACGCTGTTTCAGCAGCAGCAGTATTTGGTAACAAAAGTAAAAAAAGTCGCCTTCCTGACAATTCTTCAATATTTTCTGCTGAAGTGAAGGCAATTGACCTTGCTTTGAGTCTAGCAGAGGAAAGTAGGTCTAACCGCTTTCTTCTGTTCTCAGACCCCTTTCTACACTTCAGGCTCTCTTTAACAAGAAAATTGAAAATCCATCTATTTGTGCTGTTCTTGAGAGAATTTCCTCTCTCTCCGATACAAACAAGTTTGTATTTTGCTGGCTTCCTAGTCACATGGGTATTCGAGGCAATGAAAATGCCTATGAACTTGCCAAGTCGGCATTGTCTCTGCCCATATCTCATTGTGAAATACCTTACACAGATTTTAAAGCATCCATTTTACCTTTCATCCAATCTCTTTGGCAATCCCAATGGGATGCTGATCACTTCAACAAACTTCATTCTGTTAAACCAACCCTTAGCGAATGGTACCCCTCTTACAAGTCCGTTCGTCGAGAAGAGGTGATAATCACAAGGCTTCGAATTGGACATTCTCGGTTGACACACTCCTGGCTTTTTAACCAGAGAAGACGCACCTGAATGTATTCAATGCAATGAACACCTTACAATTAAACATATTTTATTAGATTGCATTGATTTTCAGCCAATTCGTGAGAAATACTACAATGTTGACAGTATGCACAATCTCTTTGAAACAGTCAACATTGATTCAATTATCACCTTCATCAAAGAGATTGGTCTATACAACAAGCTGTGATATTTCCTTAATTACCTTTTAACCTGTTTTGTAAACCCATATTTCTACCACTGAATCCTTTTTATCTCCAGTTTGCATCTCCTTAAAGGGAGGATTAGCTCTCTTGAGGGCATCTTATCTCATTGGAGATAGGACCTCTTTAATGGGAGTGTTTTGATGCCATTGGAGGCTTCACACTTTCTCAACTTTAAGCTCTCATTTCCTTTAAGCTACTATTCACATTCTTAACTTTTTCATTTAAAACTTTGAGTAGGCAGGGATTGCCCAGCCACTGAATATTACAATATTATATTTTATGCACATTATAAGTTACACATAACCTTTCTTCATTTAAAGACTTCTTTATTATGAATTTAAGACTGTTCAAATCTTTTTATCGCAATCTTAACATTATCATTCAAAACTTTTTTGAGTTGATAGGGATTGCCCCGTTGGTCAATTATATCTTTTATGCATACTAAGATCACACATAATCCTTCTTAATTCAACTCTTTTTCTGTCAGCATATCTCAAATCTTTTTGGCTAAAAAATCCGTCTTAATCGTTCTTTCAACGCAGATATGCGCGCTAAATGACCGAAGCTGTCGATGTGCCATAAAACAACATTCATTCATTCATTCATTCAGTTTGGACCAGTCTAAAATTTTGTCGTTTGGTAAAGAGTTAAATGATTTGATGACTTTTGTGCGAATAGAGAGGACTTTTTTTTTTTTTTAATTATTTTTTGCCCGCGCCAACATCAACGAACATAGTCTACCACCCGGAAGAGCATTTTATCCTTTCATTTAAAAAAAAAAAGAAAAGCAATCGGTTCAGGAGCCATGTTGTGTAGGCCACTGGACATACAATTGATAGTAATAAATAGTAAAGTCGTGGGTTTGCCAATACAAGAACAACAGAGGGTCAAAGATGGCGAATTTGCGAATTTCACTCTATTTTCAATACAGCCAAAAACCAATGTCGCGACACCTAGATCGGCAGGGACAAAAGAAAGAAATAGAAAATCAAGACTGTGACTTTATTAGTGCACATATTTGGATGGAACTTTGAACATAAGCAGTCCTATGGAAAAGTAATCTTTATATTTAACGAAAAGTACAAAAGAATTTTTTTCTCGGGGGTGGGGGGGGGGGGAGCGGGGCGGACGGTGCTTAGTACTGCTTTCATGCAATTCTTGGATGACTCCTTGTAGATCATTACGTCAGAGAGAGCGCGCGCGCGAGAGAGAGAGAGCGCGCATAGTTAAACGGAATATTGAACATCATATATTTTCCATAGTGCTTGAGATGCACTCTATATATTGCAGGTATAAACTACAACGATCACATCAGGACCATGTCTGCCGCATATCAGAAACTGAGACGTCTAAAGCTAGAACAACTCTACATGCGTGAAGGTAAAAATGATCGTACTCTTTTATAGCCAAATGCTTCTCTTGCGACGGCTGAAAATACAATCCTGCAACACTCAAAAAGGGTTTTATCATTTAGGAATGACTGAAACAGTCGAGGGTAAATGAAAAGATGATAAGACTGTTCGACAATCTGAATTTGATCCATGCCATCCGCCATAGCCGCTATGGCGCTATTATCTGATACAGTCATGTTAGATACATGCAATGTTCCAACTACCGTGATCACACAATCTTCAGAAACTATCGTAATAAACTGAGGTAATGGTCTGACATATTTTTGAGAGAGACAGAAATATCAATTACATACGAAATTTCGATTAATGACTTGTATTTGACACTATTTTTATGCTTAGCAACAAGACCTACTACACACAACGTAGGGGGAGACAGAAAAAAAAAAAAAAAAAACCAAACAAACAATGTAAGTATTGAGAGTGATCTATGTCCGCAAAACTTACGGTTTCATCGATGGTTAAAGATGAGAATGAAGTCAAGAAAGAACCGCTGGAGACTTCTGATCCATTCTTCAAAACGCTCTGGTCGAACGATAGATACACGTTCACCACGGCGACAGTAAACACGAACTCCACTATAACGTCCGTGCAAAGTTTTTAACAACACTTATGTCCATTCACTTTTCATCGAGCGTAGATGACGGCGGACCCAAGGATTCTTGCAATACGATGACGACTGGATATTACTATGCCGCTAAGAAATCTTTAAGATCTGATAGGTCTAGCGCAAGCCATAAATAAATGAGCCATGCTCTGTGAAAAGGGCGTTTAATGCATCTGCGAACAATATCGACCAAGGTCAGCCTGCGCAGGCTGACCTGGGCCGAAACTTTTCGCTATTGGTCAATTTTCTGTATGTCCAAGGACCAGTCTACTTCATGGTTAAGTCGGCTGTTAAAAAAGTGGCCATTAAGGATCCATAATTATTTAATAAATTGTTTGGTACCATGTATCACGGAGACGCATCAAGCCCCCTTTTTACCAGAGTATAGCCCAAATGCTTCTCGACAGTCTCCCGGCTGTTAAGCCTAACTTTTTCTGCTAGTTATACAAAATGCCAATTTGATCGCTGCTAAGGAATAATCGTTATTTTCAGCTAAGGCTTTTTTTTTTTTTTTTTTTCATGAAAATGATAGATTTTAACCAAAGCCTCAAGATAGACTTACTTTCGGACAAATACAAACTTCCACCTGCCAGTAGGACATCGCAGTCTCAAAAGGGTTAGCGGTTCTAGCTCTTCCATCTATTTGACCCAGTTCTATGTTTTTGTATTTTTCGTAATGACGGTCAAAATGTCATGCTCTGAATATTAGTGATTGTATTTACGGCGAATAACCGTGGTGTCAGGGCGCATACGCCTATTAGACGCCGATTAGTCATTCTAAACAAGGGAACCAAGCTAAGACGCGTAAGACGCGAAGGTGATATGAGTAAGCACAGATACTTCCATACCGATCGGGAAATAGACAAAAAAATTGTCGATATCTAAAGTAAGAGCATTGCACTAGTGTATTGTTTCGGCGTTAATACCTTCTTTTAGTTTCAAGGTTTTACTTTAGATATGAAAGTATTATTACATGTATATCTGTTATACAATACGCTAGACTCTTTTTGATTCAGAACGCTATTCACCTAGTTCCAGGAATTACTACGGTAGAACTCGATAGTTATCTTTCTATGGTGAGAAACTCGCCCTGTGTCTCTGTCTGTCTGTCTGTCTTTCTCTATATGTCTCTTTCTGTCTGTCTTGTCTTTATCATGATCTTCAATGTGAAATGTTCGATTATGTAGACACACCATTCTAACGAAATATTTAAAACCCAGAGGCGGGTAAAAGTACACAATTCAGGAGTCAAAAATTAACCAGTGAGCAGGTTCACGTGCTATGCTTTGGTTATGTTCAACACAAGTTTAAAGAAGGGAGATAACTCAAGATAACCGTATCAGTAAATTGACTCACTGCTGTACCTTTTGATATAGAAGGGGGAGTTATTTATTGAATCAATAAAAATAATTCGAAAAATCTCGGGATGCTTGGAAGTGTTAGTTCATTTACCAAGGTCGGCCACTCAAAAAAAAAAAAAGTCTTTCGGATAAGAGATTAACACCTATGCCCCTTATGACGATACTATACATCGAGCATGTTAACCAGTATCCCGCTAAATAAAAGAAATGAAACTTTCAAGCCGATAGTAAAAGTCTAGATATCACTGTTTTAAAGGTATTTTTTGATGGAAAGATATCCCCTTATCGGACAGTGTAGATCCAAGATCAGACTGCACGTTCTGTGCAGTCTGATCTTGATCTACGCTGTCCGCAAAAGGTCGGTGAGTCGCGCTTAGCAGCATAAGGTTTGAAGAACCAGATGAACCTTATGAGTTTCGTCCTGAATCCTACAAATGTATTGTATTCAAGTCAGAGAGTTTGCCATCAGAAGGGTGGAAAACACTGTGGGAAATGTAGAAAATGTATTTAAAAGCCTTCTTCCTCAAGGTCGTAAACACTTGTGATTCTGTGGTAAAGGGTTAAACTTATTACCCACTATAGACGTCTTGTGCAAGCGGATCACTATTATATAACCGTATCGAGAAATTTCCACATTTTTTTCACGGTAATAACAAATAATGTCAATTTATGTTGACTATTAAGATTGTAAAAGATCGTCTCCAGCCACTGTCTTTCAGGAGGTCACAAGTTCACTGATGCTTTACTCTTGAGCTGCCCATTACAGTTTCCACCCTTTTTCACTGCAATTGAAGATGCATTTGGTTAACTTTTTACCACACAATCCCGAGTTTTAATGATCTCGAGGAAAGAAGCGTTTGAAAACATTGTGGGAAAAGGAGAAAATGCTGGTAACCACAGTGTTTCCTACTCTACCAAAGGCAAAAGCCATCATTTGAGCCACATTAAAATTGTCATCTGCAACTGCTTTCAATTTGGACATGTCTACATTTTTGTCGTCTGGTAAAGAATCAAAGTAAGGCATCAGGTGGCGGATGGTGTTGATCCAAAATCGTTCTATGCAGTCTGATCTTGATCTACGCCGTCCGCAAAAGCTTTGAAATCGTTGCTCTTCTATTTTTTGTTTTGTTTTGTTTTCATAATAAGAAAATACCAATAGCGAATCTACTTTCCAGGCCATGCTCGTTTTCGAATTAGCTATGTTTTTTTTTTTAATTGCAAATGAAGTAATTCACATTTGATAGTTTAATTTAGCCTCGACGATCGATATTTAGATCAATAGGTAATTGATTCTACGGGACAATTTATGTTTTCGACATAATTTGAACTCTTTCTATATTCTTAAATGAAACCCAATACATAAAATTCTTTAAAGCCTCATCCTTCTGAGTAAAAGAAATGAAACTTTCAAACCGATAATATAAACACGAATTTTCCTATTTCAAGGGTATTTTTGAAGAAAAGATATTTCCTTATCGGGTAGTGTAGATCAGGATCAGACTGCACGTTTTGTGCAGTCTGATCTTGATCTGCGCTGTCCGCGAAAGGTCAGTGAGCCGCGCTTAGGCTTAAAAGGTAAAGTTAAGTTTCAACCAAAAGTTTGTACGCATTTAAAGACGACCAGAGCATTCATTAGGAACAAGAAATATCTTTTTCTTTGAAAGAAAAATAAATGTCGTGAGAGGTACTGAAATATGAATATTGAAGCTCTTTCTATGGTTCAATATGAAGAGAAATGATGAAAAGAAACCTCGCAAGCGATTGCCTCTTTTTCCTCATTGTCTCGCATATTATTGTCTTAACCCTTAAGCTGCTAAGCGCGACTCGCCTACCTTATGTGGACAATGTAGGTTAAGATCAGACTGCACAGAACGGCTTTAAAGCTACAATTAACTTATTTAGCAGGATAAGGGTTAAGTGTACAAATCGGAGTGGAGGATCAGCGAAGTCAAGTGTCTAGGGACGTTAACTACCCAAGTAACCTCATTGGTTTCACACTGAAAGTTCAAAGCCGACTCCGCTAGAAAAAAAAATACACAAATTAGTTTCCAATCGAAATCGTTGTAAATAAATTAACGTTCATAAACATTTTTTGTAGGTTTTTTTTTTTTTTCATTCCGATCAAAGTTTTCGAGGACAGATTGACAAATCTAACTAAATGAACTTATTGTTGTTGTCGTGGATATGAAGAATTTCACGGGCAGCGCCATGTTTACGATCATGTGACTGAAAGTACTTTAAATGGAAACCTCTTTAAAACAACGGGGTTAGGTGTACATGTATGAAATCGGCCTAGTAGTGACGTATCTTGCACCCCGTTTTGGTGTAGCACCAGTACGAACTGCGTCCTGATCGTACTAGTCAAAAGTAGTCCCGTTTTAAAAGAATTGACAGCCAGCCTTTTTATTGCACTTTGTCATCAGTTAAACGGAAGAACAGGTCTAAAATGTGTTTCTAGTGTTGGTTAGTATTATTTTTATGGAAGCTAAGAGCAAGTTTGTTATGTCTTTGGGGAACTATTATGTGCCTGAAACACGATCTACCCTTTTCAGAGTGATTTTTCAAGAGAAGTTGTATGTGAGATGAAACAGCAAATCAAAGGATTCAAAGTCCTGGAAAGCGGACTTGTCCTGGAAAGCATAAAGCTGTAATATGTCATAATAAAAGAATAACATCACATGCAATGCATGTGCAATCATTTTAAAATGGAGTTAGCAAGGGCAGAGAGAGTCAAAATTGTTCTGCCGAGCGAGCTGCTGTTATTGTATTACTGTTGAGTGATAATTTGATCCGCAAATCTTACGTAGTTTTTTGCTGGTGTTAGATTTCGGGCTATAGGTAGGCCTATACACGTGTAGGACAGTATATGCGGTAGTGATAAAAGCGCGGTTGAGGTGTATTAGGTAAAACTGAAAGTAGAATGGGTGCAAGCGTGAATGACAGTATTTTTGGTTCAGGTCAAACCAATATCTTAGTGAGCGCGCATGCGTCGTTACGCATGATGTATTTGGTTCCGGTCAGTACGATCACATTAAGAGGATTTGCTATACAAATCCGCTAAAACGATTGAATTTTGGACTAGTCCAAATTTAAGGCATTTGCGGACGACAAAAATGAAAAACTGAAATTTGTTCTGGAAAGGGTAGAAAACATCGTGGGAAAGAGAGAAAATGCGGGTTACCAGCATTTTCCCCTTTTCCCACAATGTTTTTCTTGAGGTCGTGAAAAGTCAGGATTGTGTGGTATAGGGTTAATTCCGAAATGTCTAAAGTGATGTCGTCTGTAGTCAACTGGTATGGGGTTAAACATTTATCGGAACGATAACCTTTAATTTATTTTAGGATTAATTTGAAATTGATTTTGTGTGGTGTAAAAACCCACTTGTATTGATGAGTGCAGACCAAGACCAGACTGCTAAAATCTGTAAATTTAGATCTTGGTCGATTACATGACTATTCGTAACAAAGGATATTATGAGTGGCGATGACAAGAAGTTTAGTAAAGAGGACCAAAACACATGAACCAATGTCTGTGAAAAGGGAGGTAATTGCATCTCTGTGATGTATTACATCAAGCTAGCCCATTCGGCATACCTCGGGTGATCTGGTGATCAAATCCCTCGGCTGTATCACGTAGCTTGATATGCATCTACACGGTACATTTCGCACATCTCCGGAAGCACGCCCCTTTACCGTTATTGAAATTGTAACGCTCCTCTTAAAAAAGAAAACATGAGTAAATTTTCTATCGTTATCTTTCTAAGAATATTTCAGTCGACAAACAGTTTGTACATTCAATTTTTAGCGTGGTTTATCAATTCCGTTGGGAGCTTTCATCGACAGATCGATAGAAGTGAATAACTTCACCGTGGTTGTTCATGTCGTTGCTAAGCGATCTACAGGGGCGCCGCCATGTTTAAGATCATGTGATTGGTAGTTCAAAATGGAAGCCTCTTTTATACAGAAGAGGTTAGATGTAGGTACGGAATCGGCCGAGTTGTGACGAGTGCAAGCTAGCCATCACATAATTATTGATCCATGATTTTTTTTTTAACATCATCAAAGGTAGAATGACCCTTTGAAATGCCGAAAATGAACGAATAACGAAAAGTTTCGACCCACGTCAACCTTCGCGAACTGCGCAGGCTGACATGAGTCGATACCATTTGCAGTTGCATTAAGCCCCCTATACAGGGAATATGGCTCTTGTCGATTTAACTAATTAGACGAACTTTTGACTCAATATATTTATTGTTCAACCTATACAGACAAGTTCTATCAAAGTTTCTTTTAAGACAAGTAAAGATTAAGATCAGACAGCATACGATATAAATCTACGCCGTAAATTTGTAAGACAGTTTCACTAAAACACTCTTGTAATTGCAATGTTTTTTTTTTTTTTTTTTTTTTAATGGGCCATGCTCTGTGAAAGTGGGCTTAATGCATTTCGAAAAGTATCGACCCAGGTCTGCCTGCGCAGTCAGCGCAGGCTGACCTGGGCCGAAACTTTTCGCTATTGGTCAATTTTCTGTAGGACAATAGGCCGGTCTACCTCATAAGTCAGTTGGTTGTTAGACAAAATTTACTTTATGATAGATAGATTTTATTGAATTATACAAATACATGTATCTCGTCATATACAATAGCAAGCAATGATAAACATAAACAACCGATAGTAAACCAAGGGCAATAACTGTTACATGTATAGATTATAAAACGTGAAGGATCTACTTTGTATGTGAAGCGGTTAATTTCGTATAATCTTTTTAATGTGATATTATGATATGAGAGTGAGAAAATAAATGAGTTTTCATCCAATAGTAAAAACAGTTTCAATTTCTCATCGTCTTGAACATTTCCTCCATCAGGCAGTGCTGATCATAGATCCAGGCGCACTTTATGTGCAGTCTGATCCAAATCCACACTGTCCGAAAATTCATCGAGCCCGGCTAAGCAGCAAAAGATCCATAATTATATGATGACTCGCTTGGTATCATGCACCACGGAGATGCATGAAGCCCGCTTTTCACAGAGCATGGCTCAAATTTACTTGCATTGGGTTATTAGCGTATTTGGGAATTGAATTTGGGAATACAATACAAGCAGAAATCTGAATAAGACACAGCATGAGAACTAGAGAAATGGGTCCGTATGAAATTCACCAACCATTCTTGGGAATAGTCTTAGTCTTACTCTTCAAGATTTTCTAAATTCGAAAGAAACACAACTTCTGATTGGCTAAACCAAATGATCAAGCCCATCAGAAGTTGGGTTGCTTTCAAATTTAGAAAATTCTGCTGGAGAATAAGATTAACGTTCATAAACTGGTTGGTGAATATGGACCAAGGTTTTATTTGGGCTAAAGTGTTCGGCATATGAATTTCATTGATATATGATTAAACATTCAAAAGCTATGAAAAATCTTTTTTTTTTTTTGTGAATATTTGTATAGCGGCTAATTTACCATCTGTAGACTGCTCTTTGACTAATGCAGCAGACCGCAAGAGCATCGCATACGGGTGCCAAGGCTTGGCTGCAGATGCTTGATTTTCAGTGAAAATTCTAAATCGAAAAAGAGACATAACTCTGTCAAAATACTTTGGTGCTAACCTGCTCTTGTTGTATTGATTCCCCTTTGGATAATTATCAACTTGTTCAAGATTAATGTAAATATCTTTAGTATTAACCCTTTACCAGACGACAAAATTTTAGCCTTGTTCAAATTGAAAGCATTTTGAGGACGACAATTTCAGCGTGGCTCAAATGGTGCAATTATCTCTGATAGTGAACCAGTTACCAGCTTTTTCTCCTTTTCCCACAATGTTATCAAAAGGCTTCGTTCACAGGGTCGTTAAAAGGCGGCATTGTGTGGTGAAGGGTTACAGAGATTTTATAAAACGTCAAAGTTTACGCAGGCGACGACGACGCCAGGGCTACGGCAATACCTCGACGTTTTCTTCGGAAACAGCCGAACTAAAAGTTAAAAAAATAATCATGAATTCGAATTCAGTCCTGGAATACTCGTGAGAAAAAATGTGCGAAAAGGAGAAAGTTCTTGTCACTAGCAACGTCTCTGTCTGCTTCAATGCTTTTTAAGATCTTCTGCAAAGCTTAAAACGTCTTTACCGAAATCTTATGTTGTTTCATAGCTTTTTGCCCTTTAATTGGAAAATTGAACGAGACTTACCTGTAAGTTGAAGTTGGATTTCAATTCTCCGAAGCACAAGGTCACCGTGATGAGCTCATGTGAGAGAGATGCATGTCGTGTCCAGGAGGTCAATTTTCAACTTGTGATGTTAACACTTTTTTTCCCACGTAATTGATTCACATTTACACAAATTTTTTTTTAAACACCGAATAAACATACCGAAATTGCGCTTAAAAACTTTGTAACCATGTATTTTTATAGAGCCAATTTTCACCAAGGGCAGGTAAAACGGGTGGGCACATGAGCTCATCACGGTGACCTTGTGCTTCGGAGAATTGAAATCCAACTTCAACTTACAGGTAAGTCTCGTTTAATTTTCCAATTCTCCCATCAGCACAAGGTCATGTGATGATCCCCTGTGAGAGTTTTAAAGGTGTTCACGAACAACCAATCTCCAAGTACGCATCTTATCCACTAAATACAGTGGAATGAGTGCAATTCATTAATGTTTTGTTTGAAAACATTGTCACCTAGTACTTTAATTCACTACTTTAAGTCTAGCATTAGTGAAGTGTTGTTCTCATTTTGTGTGGGGTTGTTATAAAACCTTGAGAAAGTCACCTAAGATGTTCAACTCGCAGCTGCCGTGGTATTATGTAATGGGATCCCTGCATTCTTAGCTGCAGAAACATGTCACTATTGTGCAATGCCTTTTCTAGCTAGTAATGACTTGATCTGGTGAAATGTTCGAGATCTATCTAGATAGTGTTAACAGACCCAGTCTTATAAAATTTTATAAAGACTCTGGGTTCTGGTAATTTAAGGCAAATACCGGAAGTATGCACTTTTGTTTTTAAATAGATGTTAAAGGCAACTATTATACACCTACCGTTTGAAATAGATATTTTAGTCAATATTGTATACCTATCTGTCAAACGTAGATTCACCCTGGTCTAGGTTTTCATACTTTTATTTAAGACATTGTTGCTATGTCCCAAAATCATTAGGAAGGGCTCTTTTACCCGACAAAAGAACAATGAACTTGGTTATTTATGGGTTAAGTAATGTCAGTCTATTCTTGTTACTTACTACCAATGATGTTAGAAATCATAAGGCAATTGTAGTCATAATATGACTACAGTTATAATATATTATAATTATATTTACCTGTAGGAAAGAAGGTGTGTAATTTTATTTTATGAAACTGGGATTACTAACTACATAATTTTGTAACCTATATCAGAGACAGCATGAAAGAATGAATTAATGCATTTTTTGCTGTGGTTAAGGCACTATAAGACACTTTAGCTTAACCCCGCTTGCCAAAGGGCATGTAAGAAGTTCAAGTACTTGCTTTTCTGGGACTGAATGGCTATTTAGAGAAGAACTGCCACAGTAATGGATCCAGTTTGTAATATACCTTAGACCCTATTTAGTGCTGCCCCGCTAGGGAATTAGGGAGATCAGCCTGACCACTAATTAAGGTCCCTGACAAGTGACAAGTTATCTCAGCCCTACGAGAGGTAGTGGATGGATTCTGCCACCAGGTGCATGCATGTAAGGTCAGTAAATTTCCAGCAAGTGGTGATCTGACTGGGGTTGATACACACGTTTTTCATTGCATGACGAAACCATTGTTGTCATAGCCAATACGGCAGTATTTTAATACCCACATAATTTCATGGCTAACTTTTGAGTTTTGAGTTGGCTAGTATTTTCCGGTATCTGATACTTTTCTAAAACAGACACTCTCTTACAGTCATCCAATTTAGATGACAAAAATGTTTTAAGAAAGCTTGCCATCTCCTGGCATAACAGTGGACCTTTACGCTCTGAAAATGCATGTAAAGTTGCATGTAAAACAATGTAATAGTGGGTAGTCTAGCCAGTGACTGAATTTTTCCTAATACCCATTACAGCTGTCCGATTATTCTAATGAGGATGGGGGTGGGGTGTGGTACAGACCGCTTTACACTAGTATCATGAAACACAAAGTTCTGTTTTATATGTATTAAATATGTTCACTGTTTATTCCACCAGCAGTTCAAGTCTAAATATGGAAATTGGTTTTGGGGATTTTGTCTGTCCCCGGATCGATGACAACTGCTAGAGCTATTTCGGACACGCAGTGAGGAACATAATAGGGCTAAGGATTCCCCCAGACTGTATATCTCCGCTAAAATTACCCTGACAACAGACTCTTCCTTTATGGGCTGGGAATCAGTCCACATGGGGTCAGTGAGGTGTCTCAGAGATACCTGTTGACAACAACATTCATTATCTTGATCTAAAAGCCGTTTATTTCGGATTGCTACATTGTTTTGAGACACCGTTAAATAAACAGTACTTGGGTTCAATCGGGTAAGGCACAACAGTCCCCTACATAAATCATTTTGGGGGTCATTAGTCGGCAAGAGTACTTAAAGTGTTAGAAAACCCCCAGAGCTTTGCAAAACATTGCGACATACTGCTAATTCAAGCGCACATGATAGAATGATAAAGGTAACTGCGGATATATGGAAAGTCCAATTGTATTTCATGATCCCACAAAGTGGATGCTTAAACAGGCCATCCTTTAATTAAGGTGTTAAGCCTTTCTATTTCGAAGTAGAGACAGAGTTGATTGCTTTCGAACAGAATAAGAAATTAGAAATATGTGTATTCCGCAAGCGTGACCCATAAGTTCTTCATGTAATTTAGGTTTAAATATTTTAGATTCCAAAAGCTGCAGTTCTGCCAGTGTAATAAAAGTGCCTCAAAAGCCTGAGCTGACAAAACAGGGGGTTAGGATATAAATACTGCTGCATTGGCTATGACATCAATGGTTCCATCATGCAATGAAAAATATATGTATCAACCCCAGTCAGATCACCACTTGCTGGAGATTTACTGACCTTACATGCATGCACCTGATGGTAAAATCCATCCATTACCTCTGTTGGGCTAAGATAACTTGTTACTTGGCAGGGACCTTAATTAGTGGTCAGGCTTATCTCCCTAATTCCCTAGCGGGGCAGCACTAAATAGGGTCTAAGGCATATTACATATCGGATCCATTACTGTGGCAGTTCTTCTCAAAATAGCCATTCAGTCCCAGAAAATCAAGTACTTGAACTTCTTACATGCCCTTTGGCAAGCGGGGTTAAGCTAAAGTGTCTTATAGTGCCTTAACCACAGCAAAAAATGCATTAATTCATTCTTTCATGCTGTCTCTGATATAGGTTACAAAATTATGTAGTTAGTAATCCCAGTTTCATAAAATAAAATTACACACCTTCTTTTCCTACAGGTAAATATAATTATGATACATATTATAACTGTAGTCATATTATGACTACAATTGCCTTATGATTTCTAACATCATTGGCAGTAAGCCCCCAGCTGGGTGGGGGGATAGAAATAGCTCAGCTGTCGCACTACAGCAGGGGTAAGACACACACCCCCACTGTGCCTGCCCGTTTGCTGTGGGCTGCAACTCGTGTCGTTCGATGACGGGATCCTGGTGATTGAGTGGATTCAGGGCTCGGCCTTTGATAGTTCTGTTTTCGCAACACACCACTTTGGCCTTGAATTGCACTAAACGAGAGGTCAGGAAGGCCCGTCCTGATCAATCGGCTGGTCATGCCTTGCCCTAGGGCATCTAATATGTTCTTTCTCTTACACCCTTCTCTCTATTAAAATTACTGTCTTCTCCATATCTAATCCACACTCTTTCCAGATTTCATATTTCTTGTTCTGCCCTAGAAGGCGGTGGCTCATGGGTCAATCGGGTGAAAGTTCTTTGGTATTTGGCTGACATTTGTAACCTCTCAATGATTGTCTAAGCTTGGTAGAACTTTCTGTGAGAATACATCTGTCCAGTCTAGCCCTTTCATACCGAGTATGCCACTGATGTATCCCTGTCATGGTCTGCGAATGGGCTTTCCCCAGACCATGTCCCCTTGTTGGGCTCCGTGGCGGGTGGGGAGCATCGGTGGTGAAATTTTACACACAAACATGGCATCCCAAAAAAAAAGGCCAAGCTCAATGAAAGCAAACGCCCTCTTTCAGACAGTGAATCCGAAACTGAACCTTCAATTTCTACTTCTTCCTTTCACTCTCCACATTTTATAATTATCCAGTCCAAAGATCCTTCAAACCAATAATAAAACTCTCTCCTTTCATAATAGAAAAACAAATAACTAGCATCCTTGGAACTCCAAAATCTGTCAAAAAACTTAAAGACCAGACCCTTCTAATTGAATGTCTCACTAATCAACAAGCACTGAATCTTTTAAAACACACAAAATTCTTTGACACAGACGTTAAAATTTTCCCACATCCTTCACTCAATTCTTGTAAAGGAGTAATTAGATGCAAGGAGCTTGCCTACTGCAACTCCTTGCAAGAAATTAAAGACAACTTGAAACAACAAGGTGTATCCTATGTTCAGCGAATTTCTGTAAGCAGAGATGGAGAACAGAGACTCATAAACACATACATTTTAACATTTTCTTCACCTGTTCTTCCAACATCTATCAAGATAGGCTTCCAAATTGTAAAAGTAGATGTGTATGTGCCAAATCCCTTGCGATGTTTTAAATGCCAGCGGTACGGCCATCACATCCGTAAATGTCAAAACCAAGAAACATGCTCTAAATGTGCTCATCAAGGACCTGACCATGACAGTACTACATGTTCAAATCCTCCTCTCTGCATTAATTGTAAGTCTCCACACTCTACTTTTTCTAGAGAGTGTCCTGTATGGAGAGAAGAAAAAGAAGTCCTGTCCATTAAATACAACAATAATGTTAGCTTTCCAGAAGCAAGGAAAATATTTGAACAACGAAAGAAAACCTCTTCTAGTCCTAGCTATGCAGGTGTTGGCTCGTCAACTGAAAAGGATGACTGCAGCACTTGTAAGATTCTTGCGAAAGTTCTCCTTAAAAAATTTCCTGATGTAGCTACTGAGCTGAAAGAACTTCTCCCTCCATCCACCTTGTCCAAACTAATTCCTGACTCTCCATCTGCGTCTAAAACAAACAAAACCTCTTCTGTAACCTCAAAACCCACAAACTCTCAAAGTATTCCTTCACCAGAAACTTCAAAGCCATCTACCCCTTCGCAAAATATCTCTTCGAAAAAAGCTTCAAAACCATCTCCCCCTTCACAACAGCCTCCAAAGAAACCCCAACCCCCATCTACACAGTCTACAATTAAATCTAACGTTTCATCTAAAGATAACAAATCTAATCATGCACCCCGATCTCCTAAGAGGTCTTCTTCCAAACCTAAACCACAATCTAGAGCCGCCTATGAATCTTGTGAAATCACAGTCAGAGTAAATGATCCTGTCCCTACCTCTAACAGATTTTCAGAGCTAGAGGACATGGATGCAGATGCTGAAAATCTGGAAGGTGAGGCTTCAGATTCAGAAGCCTCTATCTGGTCCATTTCTAAAGATACTTGGAACAAGGACACTGACACTTGGCACTCGTCCAAACCCGAGACAATTGTAATGAAGTCTTAATCAACCTATTTTAAAATGTATTGGTTTACAGCCTCTTTTTTTACTTTAGCTTTTATACTTTCTTCATGCACAATGGATACCATAATCCAGTGGAATTGTCGAGGTCTGAAGTCAAACTTTGACGAACTTTCCCTTTTAATTAGTTCACAAACCAGTTGCTGTTTGTCTTCAAGAAACCTTCCTTAAACGGGAGGAGGATATCTCTATCAAATACCATTCCATTTACAATAAAGTCTTTACCGAAGGCGAGAAAGCTAGAGGTGGTGTTTCTGTTATTGTTAATAACAACATACCTCATAAAGTTATCTCTCTTAACACAAACTTCCAAGCTGTTGCCATTAGGTTATCTTTACACAGTGCCGTTACACTATGTTCTTTATATCTCCCCCCGAGCACACCTATTAATGAGACCAATCTGAATGATCTTATTTCCCAATTGCCATCCCCCTATATTCTTGCTGGGGACTGTAATGGTTACAATATCATGTGGGGTTGCGATGACACCAACCAGAGAGGTTTACAGTTGGAGAGCTTCATTTCGAATAACTCTTTGTCTTTCATGAATGATAACAAGTCCAAAACCTACCTACATCCAGCAACTGGATCTTACTCATCTATTGATTTAACCTTATACAGCCCAGTCTTACTTCCCAATTTCAGTTGGAAAGTGAAAGAGGATTTGTGTGGAAGTCATCACTTCCCTATTATCTTTTCATCTACACAACCATCCAGCAGCATAAAACCGCAGAAATGGAAGCTGTCCAAAACCAATTGGAATAGATTTGAAACCCTCTGTGAACAGACCATTACACATGACAAATTTCGAGATTGCGATGATCCCGTAAAACTTTTCACTTCCCTATTAATTGATGCAGCTAAACAGTCCGTCCCTCAGACCTCGACAAATCCAAAACGTCCTGACAAGCCTTGGTACAATGATGATTGTAAACAGGCTGTCAGAGACAGAAAACAAGCCCTTAGAAAGTTTAACCTCAGGCCTACTAAAGAAAATCATGACTTATTCCGTATTTCTAGGGTAAAGGCTCGTCGTACCATTAGAGAAAGTAAGCGCAAGGCTTGGAAACAATATGTCTCTAAATTAAATAGTAGAACCACTACTAAAAAAACCTGGGACATGATCAGAAAGATCAATGGCAAAGGCCAACCCCATCTTACTCACCTTGAAGTTAACAATATGTCGTTGGAATCGCCCAAGGATATAGCTGATGCTCTTGCCGACACCTTTTGTAAAAAGTCTTCCTCTGAAAACTATTCTGAAAAGTTTCAGAGGAATAAAGCCAGAGAAGAAAGGAAAAACTTAATTTCAATTCTTCTAATTCAGAGCATTATAATAAACTCTTCACCTTTAAAGAATTAAAATCTGCTCTGAATAAAGCTCACGATTCTTCTCCAGGCCAAGATAAAGTTCATTACCAGTTTTTAAAACACTTACCTTTTACTTCTCTCTCCGTTTTACTTGATATTTTCAATGATATCTGGCAGTCAGGTGATTTTCCTTCGTCCTGGCGAGAGGCACTAGTTATTCCTATCCCAAAACCTGGCAAGGATGCTAGTGACCCAGCCAACTATCGTCCAATAGCTCTTACTAGTTGTCTCTGCAAGACCCTAGAACGTATGGTCAATGACAGGCTTGTCTGGTTTTTAGAGAAAAACAACTTTATCGTTGATGTACAGAGTGGATTTCGTCGCCAGCGTGGTACCATCGATCATCTTGTCCGCTTTGAAACCTTTGTCAGAGAAGCCTTTATTGATAGACAGCACGTAGTATCTGTCTTTTTCGACCTTAAAAGCGCTTACGATACGACTTGGAAATACGGAATTCTTAAAGACTTTCATGACTTTGGTCTTCGAGGCCGTCTTCCTCTTTTTATTTCAGCCTTCTTGGATGAACGGCTTTTCTGCGTCCGAGTTGGTAATACTCTCTCGGGAACCCGTGAACAGGAGATGGGTGTACCCCAAGGATGTATTCTCTCTGTTACACTTTTCAGTGTAAAAATAAACAATATAGTTAAAGCTATCTGTCCTGATGTAGACTGTTCTCTTTATGTTGATGACTTTGTTATATGCTTTAGATCTCGAAATATGAATAGTATTGAGAGACAACTTCAACAGTGTCTCAACGAACTCCAAACGTAGTCTGATGAAAATGGCTTCAAATTTTCAAAGTCCAAAACAAAATGCATGCACCTTTGTAATCTACGTGGTGTTCATCCAGACCCTGAACTGTATTTGGACAAAACTAAAATTGAAGTCGTTTCTGAGTTTAAATTTCTTGGAGTAATCTTTGACAGAAAGCTTTCCTTCCTTCCTCACATCACTGCACTTAAAAAGAAGTGCAAGAAGGCTCTTAATCTTCTAAAGGTTGTGGCCCATTCTGAATGGGGAGCAGACCGTGAAGTCCTCCTGCGGCTTTATCGGTCTTTAGTTCGCTCCAAATTAGACTATGGATCTGTCGAATACGGATCAGCCCGTAAATCTTACCTTAAAATTCTCGATCCTATACACCACGAAGGCCTGCGTCTTGTACTTGGAGCTTTCAGAACTTCTCCCGTCAATAGTCTCTATGTTGAGGCTAATGAACCTTCTCTTTCTTACAGGAGGGAAAAATTCTCACTTCAATATCTTTTAAAACTGAAGTCAAATCGTTTCAATCCAACTCATAAAGTTGTTTTTAAACCTCAATATAAACGTCTTTTTGAAAGGAAACCAAATGTTATTCCTCCATTTGGTATCCGCATGGAGCCCATTGTAGATAACCTTGGCATAGACACTGAGTCTATTGCCGACTATAAAATCTCTGAAATCCCTCCATGGACACTAAACAGTGCAAAATTCAGATTTGACCTTGCATCTGACAAAAAGTCTGTCACGGATAGAACTGTGTTTCATGCTAGATACAACGAGATAAAGGAGCATTATTTTTAGCTCCACTGGCCGAAGGCCAGCGGGCTTATGTCATGGCCGGTGTCCGTCGTGCGTCCGTCCGTGCGTCCGTCCGTGCGTTAACTTTTATTTCAAACATCTTCTTCTCTGAAACTACCCATCCAATTTTCATGAAACTTCACAGAAATGATCCTGCCATGGTCCTCTTCAGAATTTCTTGAAAGAATTTGATTCCTTCAAAAACTCTGGTTGCCATGGCAACAAAACTGAAAAATATTGGAAATCTTTAAAAATCTTCTTGTCTGAAACCATAAGGCATAGGGCTACCAAATTTGGCATGTAGCTTTATGTAGTAGACCTCTATCATGTTTCTTGAAATTATAGCCCTGGGGTCAAAATTGGCTCTGCCCCAGGGGTCACAAGTTTTACATAGGCTTATATAGAGAAAACTTTAAAAATCTTCCTGTACCTAGCCATAAAGCCTAGAGCTACCAAATTTTGCATTTAGCTTGATCTAGTTGGGGTCTACCAAAAGTGCCCAAATTATAGTCCTGGGGTCAATTTGGCCTCATGATGGGAGGGGGGGGGAGGGTTCACAAGATTTACATAGGCTTACATAGGGAAAACTTTTAAATCTTGGTGTACATAGCCATAAGGCTTAGGCTACAAAATTTTTAATAATTATAGCATTATCTAGTGGACAACTACAAAGAGGGCCCAAGTTACAGCCCTAGGATCAAGTTTGGCCCTGCACCAGGGGTCACAAGTTTTACATGGGTTTATGGAGTGAAAAGTTCAGAAACCGTCTTGTTACTAGCCATAAGGCCAAGAACTCCCAAATTTGGCATGTTATTCTTCTAATACACATGTTCCCCATTTAGTGCGACTGTAGCCCTGGGGTCAAAGTTTTATAAGGGCTTATATAGTGAAGACTTCTCTTCATGGTTTATATTTATAAGCCAGTGGAGCGATACAGGGCCATCATGGCCCTCTTGTTCCTTCAAACCAATCTATACAGATGGATCTAAAGAGGGAAATTCTGTAGCAGCTACCGCTGTTTATGGAGAAAGGAGCTTAAAATGCCGCCTTTAACTCCTCTATCTTCTCTCCTGAAATTAAAGCAATTGATCTTGCCCTTAATCTAGATGAAAATTCTAATTCCAACCGTTTCATTATCTTTTCGGATTCATTGTCAACATTACAGGCCCTTTCAAATCAACAACTTGAGAATCCCTTAATCTGTAGTTTACTTGAAAGGATCTCACAGATTTCTTCTATGAATAGATTGGTGTTCTGCTGGCTTCCAAGTCATGTAGGCATCAAAGGCAATGGAAATGCCGATAGGTCTGCCAAATCTGCACTTAACCTTCCCATTTCAGATTTTGAAGTTCCACACACTGATTTTAGATCCTCTGTTTTAACACATATCCAATCTTCTTGGCAATCCCAGTGGGATGCTGATGTTTTCAATAAACTGCATTCAGTAAACCTTCCCTTGGTGAATGGTACCCCGTTTACAGGTCTGTTCGTCGAGAAGAAGTGATAATTGCACGACTTCGAATTGGCCATTCGCGCATCACACATTCCTGGCTCTTGACCAGAGATGATGCCCCTGAATGTATTCCATGCAGTGCATCTTTTTCTATAAAACATATCCTACTAGATTGCATTGACTTTCAGCCAATTCGTTCAAAGTATTTCAACGTCGATAGTTTAAAAAATCTTTTTGATTCTGTTGACGTTGAATCTATTATCGCTTTCATAAAGGAGATTGGCATTTACAATAAATTGTGATATTTGCTCTTAGTTTCTTACCCATCTTTTTACATTCTTTACACACTTTTCTCAATGTTAAGTTCTCATTTCCTTTAAGCTACTATTCACAGTCTTAACCTTTTCATTTAAAACTTTGAGTAGGCAGGGAATGCCCAGCCACTCAATATTATATAAATATTATATTTTATACAAATTAAAAGTTACACATAACCTTTCATCATTTAAAGTCACACATAATACTTCTTAATTCAACTCTTTTATCATTATTAATGTATTCAAATTTTTTAAGTTTAAACAATTCCACTTTTATTATCTTTTAACACAGATATGCGCGCTAAATGACCAAACCTGTCGATGCGCCATAAAACAACATTCATTCATTCATTCATCATTGGCAGTAAGTAACAAGAATAGATTAACATTACTTAACCCATTAAAAACTAAGTTCATTGTTCTCTTGTCGGGTAAAAGAGCCTTTCCTAATGATTTTGGGACATAGCAACAATGTCTTAAATAAAAGTATGAAAACCTAGACCAGGGTGAATCTACGTTTGACAGATAGGTATACAATATTGACTAAAATATCTATTTAAAACGGTAGGTGTATAATAGTTGCCTTTAACATCTGTCACGCCTCCACAATTCATACTAAGAGAATACGACTCTCAAAAGGGGCGAGGAGCATTGTAAGCCTCCTCATTTCTACTAGAATCTTGTGATTCTAACAGGTAAGTGATTTTAGCAAAGAAGCCCCAGTAGGCATTAAGCCCTACATGTAGGCTATTAAGCCCTACAAGAAGCCCCAGTAGGACATTAAGTCCTACATATTGAACTACGAGGAAAAGAAATTCATCATTTGTCATCGATCCGGGGACAGACAAAATCCCCAAAACCAATTTCCATATTTAGACTTGAACTGCTGGTGGAATAAACAGTGAACATATTTAATACATATAAAACAGAACTTTGTGTTTCATGATACTAGTGTAAAGTGGTCTATACCACACCCCACCCCATCCTAATAATCGGACAGCTGTAATGGGTATTAGGAAAAATTCGGTCACTGGCTAGACTACCCACTGTTACATTGTTTTACATGCAACTTCGCATGCATTGTCAGAGCATAAAGGGCCACTGCTATGCCAGGAGATGGCAAGCTTTCTCAAAACATTTTTGTCGTCTACATTGGATGACTGTAAGAGAGTGTCTGTTTTAGAAAAGTATCAGATACCGGAAAATACTAGCCAACTCAAAACTCAAAAGTTAGCCATGAAATTATGTGGGTATTTCAATATGAGGCTCAGGCAAAAGACCCGAAATAACCGGGAATACATTGAAACTTCTTTAGAGCAAGTGCACTTGTTTTGAGTGTCATAGACCAAGAACCGAAACCAACCTGAATAGGTGAACACAGAGAGAATGAAAACTGCACTTGTTGGCAATTAAGCACGCAGTTGAGGCTACGGTACTAATTCGAAAAAAAGGGGGGTGGAAAGTGTGAATATGACATAATTCATACTGACGAATCACAACAGAACAGCAAGGTGGCCACTTTCAAATGAGATGAGCTGGGAAAAAATCTGTTTTCCAAGCAAAATTCTTGAAAAGCTGGGAAATAAAACCAAGGATAGAATATGACAAATTCATTAAACTGAATTGATATTGCTTGCCTCTCACTATATTCACAAAGCTTACGTCAACCTACATTCATAATTTCCACTGCTAAACATAGAGTCATTCTGAAAAATGTTAGGAAGAGGTATTAAGTGAGAGGGCAAAATTCAGATCAAGGAGGTATATCCTTATCTTTGAATTAAAACCTATGAATGAGCCAATGGGTTACATGCATTGAGTTGTTAAGCTCACAATCATCTCTCAGATTAATGAGGCATAGACAGTATAATTAGCCTTCATAGGGTAAGAGGATGTCTATCAAACAGTATCAGGGAATAAGGAGTGCAGAAAAATCTGTGATTCCTGTAGAATGGACAGATGTGAAAATATAGATGCTGCCTAAATAACTGATTGTGCATATTCCTTGTTCAATCACAAAGCTATGGGAGGAGTCCTCGGGCATTTATGAGCAATGGGATTTGGTCAGTTAGTCATATTGCTAGTTCATACTTTATGGGGAATACCTTGGCAATACGCAATGAACTAGTGATCATGCTTCATATTTGGTTTGCTGCAATAACAGCAAAGTACATTCCTTCCCACTAAAATGAGTACTTTTCTAAGTTATGTGCAAAAGTCAGTCACAATGCTGGAGCACTTTAAGCTATATCTACAGTGGGAAATGGTAAGAAAATACTATCAGTTCTCAGGGAATTAGATCAAAGTATCACACCAGTAAATAGTATTTGTGTCTGTCTGTATCATTTCCAGAACGCTGTTGGTTTTGTATACACAAAAATATTGTAGAATGAAAACTTGTTAGCTCTAAAAACATGCCAAGGGTAGTTTCATCGAAGAAACGTTTTTTAAGTGCTTGGGCTATTTCAATAGCTCAAAAATGACATGATGGTATTTACTATGAAGTGCTAGAGCTATTTCGGACATGCAGTGAGGAATATAATAGGGCTAAGGATTCCCCCAGACTGTATTCTCCGGTAAAATTACACTGACAACAGACTCTTCCTTTATCGGCTGGGAATCAGTCCACATGGGGGTCAGAGATGTGTCTCAGAGATACCTGTTGACAACAACATTCATTATCTTGATCTGAAAGCCGTTTATTTCGGATTGCTATCTTGTTTTGAGACACCGTTAAATAAACAGTACTTGGGTTCAATCGGGTAAGGCACAACAGTCCCCTACATAAATCATTTAGGGGGTCATTAGTCGGCAAGAGTACTTAAAGTGTTAGAAAACCCCCAGAGCTTTGCAAAACATTGCGACATACTGCTAATTCAAGCGCACAGGATAGAATGGTAAAGGTAACTGCGGATATATGGAAAGTCCAATTGTATTTCATGATCCCACAAAGTGGATGCTTAAACAGGCCATCCTTTAATTAAGGTGTTAAGCCTTTCTATTTCGAAGTAGAGACAGAGTTGATTGCTTTCGAACAGACTAAGAAATTAGAAATATGTGTATTCCGCAAGCGTGACCCATAAGTTCTTCATGTAATTTAGGTTTAAATATCTTAGATTCCAAAAGCTGCAGTTCTGCCAGTGTAATAAAAGTGCCTCAAAAGCCTGAGGCTGACAAAACAGGGGAGTGGGATATAAATACTGTAGCATTGGCTATGACAACAATGGTTCCATCATGCAATGAAAAACATATATATCAACCCCAGTCAGATCACCACTTGCTGGAGATTTACTGACCTTACATGCATGCACCTGATGGTAAAATCCATCCATTACCTCTGTTGGGCTAAGATAACTTGTTACTTAGCAGGGACCTTAATTAGTGGTCAGGCTTATCTCCCTAATTCCCTAGCGGGGCAGCACTAAATAGGGTCTAAGGCATATTACATATCGGATCCATTACTGTGGCAGTTCTTCTCTAAATAGCCATTCAGTCTCAGAAAATCAAGTACTTGAACTTCTTACATGCCCTTTGGCAAGCGGGGTTAAGCTAAAGTGTCTTATAGTGCCTTAACCACAGCAAAAAATGCATTAATTCATTCTTTCATGCTGTCTCTGATATAGGTTACAAAAATTATGCAGTTAGTAATCCCAGTTTCATAAAATGAAATTACACACCTTCTTTTCCTACAGGTAAATATAATTGTAATATATATTATAACTGTAGTCATATTATGACTACAATTGCCTTATGATTTCTAACATCATTGGCAGTAAGTAACAAGAATAGATTGACATTACTTAACCCATAAATAACCAAGTTCGTTGTACTAGGTGACAATGTTTTCAAACAAAACATTAATGAATTGCACTCATTCCACTGTATTTAGTGGGTAAGATGCATACTTGGAGATTGGTTGTTCGTGAACACCTTTAAAACTCTCACAGGGGATCATCACATGACCTTGTGCTGATGGGAGAATTGGAAAATTAAACGAGACTTACCTGTAAGTTGAAGTTGGATTTCAATTCTCCGAAGCACAAGGTCACCGTGATGAGCTCATGTGCCCATCCGTTTTACCCGCCCTTGGTGAAAATTGGCTATATAAAAAATACATGGTTACAAAGTTCTTGAAAAGTGTTAAGCGCATTTTCGATATGTTTATTCGGTGTTAAAAAAAAAAAAAAAAAGTTCAGTGTAAATGTGAATCAATTCCTGGAAAAAAAAGTGTTCACATCACAAGTTGAAAATTGACCTCCTGGACAGGTGGAAAGTGTGAATATGACATAATCCATACTGACGAATCACAACAGAACAGCAAGATGGCCACTTTCAAATGAAATGAGCTGGGAAAAAATCTGTTTTCCAAGCAAAATTCTTGAAAAGCTGGGAAATAAAACCAAGGATAGAATATGACAAATTCATTAAACTGAATTGATATTGCTTGCCTCTCACTATATTCACAATGCTTACGTCAACGTACATTCATAATTCCCACTGCTAAATATAGAGTCATTCTGAAAAATGCCAGGAAGAGGTGTTAAGTGAGAGTGCAAAATAGAGATCAAGGAGGTATGTCCTTATCTTTGAATTAAAACGAATGAATAAGCCAATGGGTTACATGCATTAAGTTGTTAAGCTCACAATCATCTCTCAGATTAATGAGGCATAGACAGTATAATTAGCCTTCATAGAGTAAGAGGATGTCTATAAAACAGTAACAGGGAATAAGGAGTGCAGAAAAAATCTGTGATTCCTGTAGAATGGACAGATGTGAAAATATAGATGCTGCCTAAATAACTGATTGTGCATATTCCTTGTTCAATCACAAAGCTATGGGAGGAGTCCTCGGGCATTTATGAGCAATGGGATTTGGTCAGTCATATCGCTAGTTCATACTTCACGGGGAATGCCTTAGCAATACACAATGAACTAGTGATCATGCTTCATATTTGGTTTGCTGCAATAACAGCAAAGTACATTCCTTCCCACTAAAATGAGTACTTTTCTAAGTTATGTGCAAAAGTCAGTCACAACTCTGGAGCACTTTAAGCTATATCTACAGTGGGAAATGGTAAGAAAATACTACCAGTTCTCAGGGAATTAGATCAAAGTATCACGCCAGTAAATAGTATTTGTGTCTGTCTGTATCATTTCCAGAACGCGGTTGGTTTTGTATACACAAAAATATTGCAGAATGAAAACTTGTTAGCTCTAAAAATATGCCAAGGGTAATTTCATCGAAGAGACGTTTTGAAATTGCGCTTAACACTTTTCAAAAACTTTGTAACCATGTATTTTTATATAGCCAATTTTTACCAAGGGCAGGTAAAACGTGTGGGCACATGAGCTCATCACGGTGACCTTGTGCTTCGGAGAATTGAAATCCAACTTACAGGTAAGTCTCGTTTAATTTTCCAATTCTCCCATCAGCACAAGGTCATGTGATCAGCCCCTGTGAGAGTTGCATGTCGTGTCCAGGAGGTCAATTGCAGGTTAGTTCCAGAAAGGTCAATTAATTGCTTTCCCTCGTAGTTCAATATGTAGGACTTAATGTCCTACTGGGGCTTCTTGTAGGGCTTAATAGCCTACATGTAGGGCTTAATGCCTACTGGGACTTCTTTGCTAAAATCACTTACCTGTTAGAATCACAAGATTCTAGTAGAAATGAGGAGGCTTACAATGCTCCTCGCCCCTTTTGAGAGTCGTATTCTATTAGCATGAATTATGGAGGCGTGACAGCTCTCCTTGCCCCTTTTGAGAGTCCTATTCCATTACAATGACTTGTGGAGGCTAACAGCTCTCCTTGCCACTTTTGAGAGTCATATTCTATTAGCATGAATTGTGGAGGATTACAGCTCTCCTTGCCCCTTCCTCTTGGTGCTCTCTGCTTCCTTTTCAGTCTGAACTAAATGCAGAAGTCTTAGTGCTTCTGGAAACACATTTTCTGTGGTGCTTCTTAAAAGAGTCCTATGCTCTCTGAATTGTAGCTCGAACTGGAACTGTAACTGTACACTTAATTATCCAGCACTTTATTTCACTTTCAGATATTATATTTTCAAACACTCGAATTACTTTTCAAATAAATCACACTAATAAGAAATATTAAACATTGGATTCAAATAAACACTAGTAATAATATTAAATAGTAGATTTCAATCCAACTGCACATTAACCAGGGAAAAAAACATTAAATAAGACTTTCCTTTAATTGTAAGTCGTATTCTCAATACGGTATATTCTAACATGTCTTGACCTTTCTGGAACTAACCTGCAATTGATCTCCTGGACACGACATGCATCTCTCTCACAGGGGCTCATCACATGACCTTGTGCTGATGGGAGAATTCATATTAACGAAAGAAGGAGCTTATCGCAGAGGGCATAGATCCATATCAGATTACACAGAATGTGTGATTAGATCTTGGATCTGTACCGTCCGCTTTTTAAGTCAAGCCTGTAAGATAAACTACTTTTAATTTTCAGTTTATTTTACATTTGTTTTGAAGAGAAACAAATTTCAGCCACGCAGTGTGAAAAGGGGGCTTAATGCATCTGCAAAAAGTATCGACTCGCGTCAGCCTGTACAGTCCGCGCAGGCTGACCTGAGTCGAAAGTTTTTGCTTTTGCTAAATTTTCTTCATGCATTACGGAGATGCATTCAAACCCCCTTTGCCAGAACATGGCTCATTTATTGACATGGCGCCGAAAAAGTTTGATACACACTAGTTAGTGGGGGGAAAATCGCGGCCCTACAGAGAAAGGATTAGATAGACTTGTGTTGTACGATTATGTTAACATGGATTCCATTATTCGCGGTCGAGTATGAAAGAAAAGATCGTATTGCACTTGAAAATTGATCTATCACCTGAAAGAAATTAATTTAGCAGGGCGTTTGCGTTAAAAAATGAAAAGCAAGGGCGCGATAAAAAGAGACGAGGAATATATCGCGACCCATCTTTCAATCGTCTCCTTGTTTCGTTTTATATCAGCACAAGAATTTCGATTCAGTTGCAGTTATAAATCAAGCAACAGACTGATGCTTTTATAAATTCGACATTTCTTTAGAATAAACATGTAATAATATATAATTTAAATGAGCCGTGCTCTGTGAAAAGGGGATTAAATGCATCTGCAAAAAATATCGATCCATGTCAGCCTGCGCAGTCCGCGCAGGCTGACATGGGTCGAAATTATTTTGCTGTTGATCCATTTTCTGTGTGTCGATGAACCACTGTACCTCATGACTCAGTCGTTTGTTCGACAAAATGGATTTTATGAATCCATACTTACATGAAGACTTGCTGGTATAATGTATCGCGGAGATGCATTAAACACCTTTTTTTCCAGGCTCAAATGTATTTTTTTTATATCTTTTTATCTTAATAATATTATGTTGTATGTAATTATGTCGAAAAACGTTCACTATCGTTTTTTCTTTACGTTTAGATAGCATGGACCTCGAAGACCTAATGGAAAATATTAAAATAGAACTTTAAAACTATTACTTGTTTCGTTCTGACCGCTGTTGTGAACGTTGAATACTTTGACCGTCGTTTTGAACATCATTTTGATCAAGTCACGGCTGCTAGTGTACCTATTTGTTTATATCTGTAGGTTAACTGCTTTATAAATCCCACTTTACTCTTCTGGAAACTTTGGCTGCTTTCCAACAAAGACAAAGTTGAAGCAATGTTCAAAGGTGAACGAGAACTTATTGTATTGATTGATTGTATGGTGTTTAACGCCGTTTTCAACATTATTTCAGTTATATATCACGGCGGCCAGTGCACCTATCCATGCTTTCCTGGAGTTTCTTTTACCAATGCTCCACACAATATCCTTTCCAAGCCACTGGCTACTTTCCCACATAACCATCGTCGAAACAATGGTCAGCGGTGAGAGAGGAATGAATCCTGTCGCGATGACTATCATCAATCCTCGGAAAGAAATTGGCCAAAGCAGTCGAACCAGCGACCTCCTGTTCTCAAGTCCTGTACGCTACCGACTGAGCTACGGGGGCTTGGCTACGAGAACTTATTATTGTCGCTTTTACTTTCATCAAGTGTCGAACAGAAATCTGTCCGAGTTGTTACTCGAACTCGGAGCCTCTCGGTCACGATCCTGTGGTCGTTAATTACTCAGACACAAGTAATCGATGGATATACTATAATGCATTCTTTCTCCTTTCCCCTGCTGTTTTCAAAAGCCTTTTCCCAATGGTCGTTAAAACTCGGGTTTATGTGGAAAAGAGTTAAGAGTTTTGAATGTTGCGTGTAAAATGACTGGACAGAAGTAATTCTAGGGACAAAAAGAGTGAAAGCACCTAGTATTAAAAGACCAACGTGACCAGCAACCAGCAAACTCGCATGGCAGACAGGGTGATTCTAAAAATTAGACCGCATCTTTTAGAGGTATGGTCTTGATACCTATTTTCTACAAATACAATAAAATTTATACGCGATGTTCAAAGGATTTAGAAAAACCCAATATAATTTGTATTTTACTGAATGAAGAGCGAAAAATGTATGCATAACTTTTGTAAAAGAAAGCAGTCATTTTAAACTCGAAGCATTATCAATCTAGATGAACATTCGCAAACTTTCGACTTGAAAAGTAATTCCTAAATAGCTCGGGAGCCTTTTCGATTTCAAACTATGATAAATGTTCAAAATGTTAAAGGCAGGGGAAGAAAGAGTTAATTTAATTAGCGTTCGGTTTCAAGGCGAATTATTTATGCTTACGAGCAGTTCGTAGTAATTCGGACATGAATAATTAAGTATCACCATGGAGTACCATAAAGGAAGAGATTTTGTTACGATATGAGACAGTTCTGTGTCCAAAAAGTTTAGAATTTCTTATAAGTGTTGTTGGAAATGAGAATTTAGTTTGGTTAGGTGTGAGGATATACAATTTGAAGAAATAGACTGGATTATCTTTCAACAAAGTGTGATGGCATTTTCGTGTAGTGTTGGAGAATTTCGTGTGCTTTTGATACAGTTCACCGAAATTCACACAGATTTTTTTTTTTTATCTTACAGGCTTGACTTAACTCTTTACCAAACGACAAAATTTTAGACTAGTCCAAATTGAAAGCATTTGCAGACGACAAAATAAATGTGACTTAAAAATTGAAATATGCTTTTGGAAGGGTTGAAACATTGTGGGAAAAGGAGAAAATGCTGGTTACCAGCATTTTCTCCTTTTCCCACGATGTTTTCAAAAGGCTTCTTGCTCAGGGTCGTTAAAAGTCGGGATTGTGTGGTAAAGAGTTAATAAGCGGACGGTATAGATCCAAGGTCAGATTGCATGTTCGATGCAGTCTGGTCTTATATATTTACCGTCCCCAAAAGATCCTGTTTTCGCGTTTGGCGCAGAAAGGTAAAGGCTTGATTTTTAGAAATAATATATGCAAAAATAAATATCCAAAAATTATTACATTAGACCTACGAGGTCTTTTCCTTTTACTGTGATAAGAGGATAAAACAAACAACAACAACAAACCAGCACACGAGTAAATGTAGGCTATTGGTTTGTCTTTTAAAAAGTCAGGTAGATCTATATTGGTTACATCAATATGAAACATGGTCGGTGAAAACGGGCTTTCATGCATCTGCAATAAGTATCAACCCGGGTCAGACTGCGCAGTCCGCGCACGCTGATCTGGGTCAAAACGTTTGCTTTAGTAAATCTTCTGCGAGCCGATGGACCATTCTACCTCAATGTTCAGCCGGTTTATAATAATGACTATATTAATAATAATAATAAAAATAGTAATAATAAAGGATTTCATGGATCCACAATTACATGAAGACTGGTGTGGTATAATGCATCACGAAGATGCCTTTAACCCATTTCAAGGGCATAGCGCGCACTACGCACCAATTTACGCACGTGCAGGTACAAATAATTTTACGACCAAAGTCGTAATTCACAATATCATATACATGTATTGATTTTTCTGTAGGATCTACATTTGTGTGCTTTTCTAAATAGATGGATTAATTAATTAATGCACTGATGACAAGCGTATTTCTTTAAGCTTTACAAAATGGTGACGTTTCATGTGACGTCGTACTGTCGAATATATACGTCAGCGCTGTACGTATGAATATTTTAATCCTGGGTACGCCTATGCATTTTCCCAGAACGCTGCTCATACATAAAGTAGATCACTAATTCACTATGTCATTTAAACATTAACTAGACAACCCCGTGCCTTGCTACCCTGAAGAATATTACCTGAGGAACTCTAAACTTTTGCTGTCTGAGCTATTTTTAGACATAAACGCTAAGTTAACGAAACCCTGAGCGTACTTCCAGTTTATTTCAAACCCCTGATGAAGGTGTAACCCCCAAAGCGCTATATGAGGGAGGCATGATCTTACATGGGTGTTTATATACTATCATTTTTATCTTCAGTCAACAAGTTTGATAAAAATAATACAAAAATATGAGATTTATAATGATGGACAATTTTTTTTGATAATTTCACCGTTTCGACGAGTGTCGAACAGAACCAATTCACTGGTCGAAATGGTGAAATTATCACAACATAGCCCATCATTATCTCCCGATAAACTACCGAAAGCATGAAATTAAAGAATATACCTCTCTGAAATTTACTTCGAAAGTAGCATGAAAAAATTTATAGAAGAAGTAATTCGAAATACTTCATTTATTTATTTACGTGTATATTTACACACACACACACACGCTTCATCCAATACCTCGAACTGCATCCATGGATGTGCTTCTATGGTTCTTTTGCCTGAACTTCACTCATCAGTTTTCTCAGGAATGCCAGAGCAAATTTGGCTTAAATGAAAGTTTCAAGCCGACAGTAAACACGTAAATTTTGCTATTTCTTGAAAGTTCCTTGTGTGCACACGTGTGTGTGTGTGTGTGGGGGGGGGTATCTTTAATCGGACAGCATAGATCCAAGATCAGACTGCACTTAGCAGCTTAAGGTTTAATTTGGCCGATCTTGGATTTGAACTCGCAATTCAGGAGTTTCTGTACAAAGCCAACCTAATTCGGCGATAGGTACCTACTAGCTGGTGTGGACTAAACGTAGGATAATTCAAAGCACAGGTAATTATACGCCCTGTTCGTGTATCTAATCAATTAAACACTACTTTCTGTGAATTTAATAGCGTAAATTCCTAATTTGATAGCGATAAATGCTACAACATAATTTGATTTGGTTATCGCGTTTTCTTACAGAATATTTATTCAATTAAACCCTGATGTGTGCGATCAGTTTAAGGTCTGTATTCTCTAATTATTCTTAGATTCATTCTCAGTCTACTTCTAGATTTAGAAAGTGACGCAAACACTGATTGTCTTAACCATCTGGTTAAGCCAGTCAGAAGTTGCGTTACTTTCAATTTTAGAACATTCTCGAGAATAAGACCAAGGATTTTCTTTAGGAATGTTTGGTGACTATGAACCCTTGTCGCTCTAGTAAGTATCTACAGCTTAAGATTTTAAATTTAAGATACGAATTAAGTGGACTAACTAGATGAATTGTTTACTCGTAATTCGACCATTTATGTCACTGAGATCAGAGAATACACTTAACCTTTTCAAATTTTTCGGATTTTTGTTTTCGAAGAAAACATTGTGGTATAGTCAGAGCACTGTCGGCCTCGAAGGCGTCGTAGTATAAAAAAACAAACTTCGACATTTTATAATATTTCTGTTATTACTGTAGACATCTTCAAATTCGGACAAGTTGTTAACTATCAAAAAGGGAGCCCATACAACTGAGGCCGTACAGCACGTCGCTTTATTATCAAAAGCTATCTGAACGACTGTTTTAAAGCCCCAGTAGTGGACAAAGATGAAAAATGAATTTTAAAAGTAGATGAAAAGTTGTCAGGTGGCTCTATCTTTTGTTTACCTTTTATCTGGTTTTAAAATATCATTTTTCTGTCAGCGACTAAAACTTTGACCGACCGTACAATAACAGATTATCATCTTCACATTTCCATACTTTTAAGCGTGCATTTTAACACTCGTATCGTGTACTTTTGTCCGCTACTTGGGCTTTGAATTTCAATACCTAGCCACTCTTAGAGACATATGATAATAGGTTGAGTGGCTGAAAGTCCAGATACCCTGACTTCTACTTTTAATTTTATACCTAAAACTAACTACATGTACCTATTTAAACACATTATTGGCCCACCTTCATTCTTGACGCTTATCCTGCTAAATGAATTAAATTTAAAACTGAAGTCGATGGTAAAAACCCTACAAATGTAATTTCAAATTTATTTTTGGAGAAAAATATCTCCTTATCGGACAGTGTAGATCCAAGATCAGACTGCACGTTCTGTGCAGTCTGAACTTGATCTACACTATCCTTAAAAGTTCAGTGGGTTGCGCTTAGCAGCTAAAGGGTTTAACCTATATCATTGAAGTTCATTAATCATGTATTGAATAAATAAGCAACTTCGGTATTTACCCTTAGCACTAGATACAAACTTTGTATTTAAGTTGTAAAGATTGGCATTTTAAACTCTCTGATCTCGCTCATCGTTGGTCATTGTTTAGACAATGGTTATGTGGGAAAGCAGTCAGTGGCTTGGAAGGAATACTGGTAAAAGAAACCCCAGGAAAGCAGGGTTACGTGCACTGGCCGCCGCGATATAACTGAAATTTAATGTTGAAAACGGCGATAAACAACATACAATCATCCAATTAAATTCTTGTCGACCGATCCCATGTTTCATCTACAAAAAAGAAAGCATGATTTCAAAGAAAAACTTAAATAAAAGGTGGAATGCTGATAACCATCACAGACATTTCTATCAGTCAAGCGACACTTAATTTGTCGTCTGCATATACTTTGAATACGGACAAGTCTTAATTGTTGGCGTCCAGTAAAGGGTTAACCCCTTACCACACGGCAAAAATTCAAAACCTCCCAAATTATAAGCATTTGCAGACAACAAATAAAATTAGATGTAAATTATGGGAAAAAAGATAAAAAGTTTTGATTCACTTGTTGCGGTCCGATGTCGTGTAGAAAGATCTGTTTACTAATAATTTAATCTCTCAAATACCAACTGTTGAATGGTCAAGTAGTCAAGCCCTAATTTTTTTCTTTTTCAATACCTGTTCAATCATTATGTACTAATACTATAGTATGAAGTCACGTATCGCTCACTGTCAGACACTGGGCTTGCAATACAGAGATAGTGAGTTTAAATCTCGACCATGCCAATATAATTTCTTTTAACCGAGATTTGATTATAATGAATGCGACAGGTACTTCTTTATCAGTTGCTGAATATTTCATTTAGGGCCGGACAACTAACGATTTTTTGTTTATTTCATTAAAATTGTATGTAGTACCAGTTAAAAAATATCAAATTATTTTGCAAAATAACGGAGAGGACAGATCAACGATCAGACTGCACGTTCTGTGTGACCTGATCTTGATCTACACGGTCCATAGATGTCACACTAATTTGATCTTCATTTCCTGAGCAAATGAATAGACAATAATTTATACGATGTGAACTGTACTTTTTCGGAAATAAACTGGGTGCGTATTTACCAAACACTCTTCTACGGAATGTTCTTCGTCTTACTATCAAGAACTTTCCTAATTTAAAAGTAACGTAACTTCTAATTGGCTAACCACAGGGTTGCATGGTTTAATGTCGTATACATGTATGTGAAAGTGGGAGGCAGAACTGTAAAGGAAGAGAGCCAGCTCCTCTTGTCAGAGGTTTCGATTTGAACCCTTGCTGAGCGGGCTCGCCCTTAAAAATGACCTGTATTATAGTACGGCACGAGAATTGGTAAGGTTTCTAATGTGCAACCACCGAAGTTTAATTAAATATTCGGTTTTAGGCAAAACTGGACTTAAGTCAACTTACGGTACTTTTACACACAAGGTAGATCGAAAGTAGCACTGTGGACGTGTACTACGTGTGCTATTTGGTTAACAACAGTTTCTACTTTTCCCAAAATGTGTTCGCTAGCCTTCTTCCACAGGGTCGTAAAAACAGAAGACTGTTTGTTAAAGGCTTTAAACAAAGTAAAGAGCGTAAAAATTCCCTGGTTATGGCAACCAAGCAAATAGCCTTGTTGATATTATGCAACATACCTAAGAAACGGCTTCGTTGTTTGCATAATAGCATTTCTGTCTGACTCGATAGGGAGTATTGAAGTGACCGCAGTTTAACTTTATTATCGAAAGTTTTAGAGACATAAAACTTTTACGGTTTGTTTGCATTGTTATTTTTTCAGAGAAGAAAAGAAAATCTGATTAAATCGATTAGCCAAACCCAGGATTAATACGTATTTTGTTTTGTGTATTGAAAATGAATCAGGATATATAACTTTGATATGATAATGGAGACCGGGCTTTGAGAGTAGTAGGTTACTGATAGGAAAGTCACTGAACAGATTGTGACTGCGTTTGGTTTTTCGTGTAGTGTCTGTGTTTGTATTTCTTCTGTGATAAGTGATAGAGCCGATATGCTTTATTTGTTGTTTTATAAATACAAAAAACGTTTTAAGTGCTGCTTTAAACAAGCACATGTACACACATTTCAACGTATTATATTGTGAATCAGTTTTAACTGTTCAAGATGCTTAAGTATACCCGTTGCCCTTACGGACAGTGTAGATCAAAGCTTAGACTGCACAGAACCTGTAGTCTGATCTTGGATCTACTCTGTTCCAGAGGGTGAGATTTTTCCGGTCAAGGGAACTTTAAAATAACAAGCTCAGTGTTTCTTGAAATGGTTTGAATTTTCGCATAATTTATACAGCAGTCAATGGATTAAAACTCTGATTTTATACCCAGGAAGAGGCACCCAGTGAGAGTTTCTGTGACATGCTTTCGTTTGACAGTTTTTTTTTTTTATTCAGCTGTTAATTCCCAACCTTATTTTATAATTTTTGAATGCTTTTCTTTTTACACTGTCTCTTTAATTGTTTTTAAGGAAATATTTCATTAAGTTAATTAAGTTACAGAAAAAGACGAACTGATAAACTATTAACGTAATACAAAAGATGGTGTATTCAATTACATAGCCGTGTTTGTTTGGTCATAAATACGGACTCATCGATCTTGTCTATCTATTGTTCACGTCGAACAATTGGAATCAGATTAAAACCACAGTGTTGAAATAGACAAACAATTAAAAAAAATGCGGTATTTAAATGTGACAGATAATATAGACAGTCTTGAATTTGAAGGGAATCAATTTACAAAACCACGCAAGGCCGATCGCAGGGAGTTCTCCGCGAAAGACGAAGGAAAATGGCGGCCTTTTTGGCAGAGGGGGCATATCACAGTGGATGAAGCGAATGAAAAAGTGAGAGAAAGGGAAGAGTATGCGCTGTCGATTAAACGATCTGCCAAAAATAACCCTAAACTCTATTCGAGTTCGACTAGATTATACCACAGTACTGTAGATTTAACAAAGACGTCAACTAAACGGAAAAAGAGAAAAAACAAAATGTCGAAAAGTGTATCGATGCAAGGCGGTTTGCACAATCCTGTAGAAATAATGAACAAACGGGGAGCTGGAATTTCTCGGACCAACAGCACTCTTAATCTGCCGCTTATTGAACCGGATATAGACATCAACGGAACCTCCGAGTCACGTGATAATAGCGCACTGAGTGCAGCTATTTATAGTACAAATGGAAGAAATTCGAATAACCATGAAAACGAAGCAGAATCAGAATTTGAATCGGCTGACGATGAGGTTTATCAATCGGACGATGACCCGGAAATTTCCCGTCGAAACTTGGATAAGGCCGGTGATTATATAGTGGAACACGACTGGATTTTAAAAGAAAACTTGGCTAAGGACGCTAGAAAAATTAAAACTAAACATAAACAATTAGTTATTCCTCTTCCAGATGATGACCCACTGGACTCGATTAAAACACGAGTGGACGAGATACAGTTGATGGTGAAACCTAAAGCAGAGTATGGGAACTTTATCGATACTATCGATCCGTCACAGAGGGACAAAATACTGGTAAGTTGGTATAAATCTTTCTTCTATATACATGTATGTTAGCATCGTATGACAGTGGAATGGCACTTATATACTTAGACCGGTATACTCTTTACCATAACATTCTTTAACCAATCAGAGGAATTCAGTCCTGTTAGATACTTTTGAAATTGCCGCTTGCTGATGCTTTTAATTCCGGAAATTTTTTTTTTTTTTTTTGGTGGGGTGGGGGGGGGCTTTAAGTATTTTCAGTTCTAACTACAATGGAATTTGGTCATCGTTTGCAATTATGAAGCGGTTGGTATATATTTAAAGATCAGACTGTGCGTTTTTTAAAGTATTCGTGTTGCCGAATGCACTGAAATATATACTTAATTTGCCTATCATTTGCAGAGGGCATCTCTGGAGAAACATTTTAACAGCACTTATGAATACTAATACGAGCAATAAGGACAACATTTAGAGTAAGAATTCCCTTGGCTAACAGTATTATATTATCTTTTTAGACGTCTCTCTCGTCTATCAGTAGATAACGTTTTTTAACCATTTTAGGGAAAAATGGCTCTATACAAGCAATATTTTAGTTTGCCACAATAGTTTCTCACATATCGGTTTATTCAACCTTAAGTCTGTACCAAACAACAAAAGTTCCGAATCTTCCAAATTGAAATAATTTTCAGACGACAATTTGAACTCGGTTGGAATTCTGAGATTTTGTTATGAAACAGTAGAAAACATTGTGAGAAAAGGATAATTATTTGATTATGTTTTCTGGATTGTGAGATAAAGTGTTAATACCGTATATGTAGATAGCCGATAGTTTTGAAGATACTTACGAGATTGTGAGATAAAGCGCTACCTCGTGTAGATAGCTGATAGTTTTGAAAATATTTTCGAGATTTTGAGATAAAGCGATAACTTATTTAATTAACCCATAGTTTTGAGGATATTTTCGGGATGGTGAGATAAAGCGCTAACTTATGCAGATAGGCGATAGTTTTGAAGATATTTTCAGTCATCTGCTGCAAAATTGTTACATGACCTACACAGATCGCTCTTTATCCCTAAAAAGATCAAATCAATTGCATCCTTTTTTCGCCGTAGCTGAATGAGCTGGCTTTTGACCTACTGATACAGAATGAATACATGGTAATTTGCGATTTGTCAAAAATGTGCACATGTTTATTCGGCGGACCCCTACTGGCATATTAACTCACATATGTATTAAACCACTGCATGTATTACCAAGCATTGCTACTGCTAATCGATACCCCGATTCATACCATAGCAAATTAATGTAGTAAGGAATGATTCTTTTCTTGTGCTTTTTGGAAATTTAAAACTTTCATAAGCGTTACCTAATTTTTATAGTTCTATATGCTCCAAAGTAAACAACAAACGCACTATTTTGAGCAGAAAATTTTCAAGTAATTCCTTCTAATTACTCGATTTATACATATATTTGAATCTTTAAAACGTGTAGGTTTGGAAACGAGCAACAAAATTACAACTAAGCAGCAAGTTTCTATTAAGAGAATATTTAGTTATTCAAATAAATCGAATAACGTAAATAATTCGTTTCTGCGAACAAACGTTTGGAAAAGGCAAATCTTTTGCGCTGTACTGTTTCACAAAGTAATACAAACCCATTTACGTTTGTAGGAGGGCAAGAGGTATAGGGTTGTGCAATTTGTCACTTTGTTAAAAAGATTGGAGCCATGCTCTTGTAAAAAGGGGTTTAATGCTTCTCTGTGATCAATTAAACCAAGGAACTCATTACATGATAATGGAAGCATAAATTCCATTCGGTCTAACAATCGATTGGGTCTGGAGGTAGAATGGTCCTTTGACATGCTGAAAATTTACAAATAGCAAAAAGTTTCGATTCATGTCAGCCTGCGCGGACTGCGAAACCTTGGGTCGATACTTTTTGCCGATGAATTAAGTCCCCTTTTCACAGAGTATAGCCACGTTTTTAATTGAAGATTAAACAACCCTAACTAATCAACTAGTATTCAAATTAACTCTAAACCTGCTAAATACATTGCATGATATCTTCAACCCGATAGTAAAAACCCAAATGTTGCATTTTTCAAAACTTACTTTTATAGCGAATACTATCTCTTTATCGGACAGTGTAGATCCAAGATCAGACTAAATGTTCTGTGTAGTCTGATCTTAATCTACCCTATCCGCAAAATGTCCTTGAGTCTCGCCTAGCAGCGTAGGGAATGAATCTGAGCACGGATCCAAATATCGACATAAATATCTAAGCTTGGAGTCAGTTATGTCACAATAGTCTAATTTTATCTCTTTTGTTTTTTTTTTTGTGTCGAAATTTACGAATTGTCTAGACACATTCAGCTGTAAAGTGTAATACAGAATTAAATGTAAACAGTAGATAATAAGCAAACAATACCTCTGTTTAACAATACTTTACTGCTTACTTACAGGTTTTTTTCATCCCACATCTGACCTCTTATGAGACTATGTGCCAAAAGGAAAAACTGCTTGTGACAAGCAATTTCTTCTGTTTGCCACAATGTTTTGCTTTACCACGTAAGCAAAATGTAAAACGGTCCAAATTGAAAGCAGACGACAAATTAAATGTGGCTTAATAACTAAATTGTGTCTCTGGAACGGTAGAAAACTTTGGTGGGAAAGAAACAAAATGCTGGTTAATTGCATTTTATCCTTTTCACACAATGTTTGCCAAAGCTTTCTTCCTCAAGGTAATTCATAAAGAGATAATTTTATTGTCAAACATCAATATCATATACTGATTAAAACAGGAAATATCTATAAAAGAGAATGTCGGCCTGTAAAATGAACTATTTAACCCTTATCCTGCTAAATAAAAGAAATGAGACTTTCATTTCAAGCCCATCTTAAAACCATAATTTTCCTATTTCAAAACTATTTTTGGAGGAAAAATATCTCCTCATCGGACAGTGTAGATCCAAGATCAGACTGCACGTTCTGTGCAGTCTGATCTTGATCTACGTTGTCCGCAGAAAGTCAGTGAGAAGCGCTTAGCAGCCTAAGGGTTAACCTTTTCTTTTCTGTGTGGCTCAATATGAAGAAAAAAAAAAGTAAAACAAGCATTCTGATAGTATTGCATAGCAATACCCAGTCCCCTACCGGCCTAATGTATCGCTGGCATGTCAGTGAAATTTTGTAAGTCCAAGGCCCGTAAATGCGTCAAAAAGCAGTGGAGCGGGCCGAAACTCGAACTTGATGTGTAAGTCATGGTGATTGATGTACACACTAAAAATCAGCTCTATATGTGGCAGCGTTTAGAAAAAAAGTGCGGAAAAATGTTTTATCAGTGAAATTTTGTAAGTCCAAGGCCCGTAAATGCGTCAAAAAGCAGTGGAGCGGGACGAAACTCGAACTTGATCTGTAAGTCATGATGGTTGATGTACACACCAAAAATCAGCTCTATATGTAGCAGCGTTTAGAAAAAAAAAGTGCGGAAAAATGTTTTATCAGTGAAATTTTGTAAGTCCAAGGCCCGTAAATGCGTCAAAAAGCAGTGGAGCGGGACGAAACTCGAAAGTGATCTGTAAGTCATGGTGCTTGACTTACACAGCAAAAGTCAGGTGAATATCTACCAGCAATAAAAAAAAAAAAAGTCCGGAAAACTGATTTATCAGTGAAATTTTGTAACTCCAAGGCCAGTAAATCCGTGAAAAACGAGTGGACCGGAGCGAAACTCGAACTTGATCTGTAAGTGATGGTGGGTGACTTACACACCAAAACTCAGCTCAATATGTACCAGCGTTTAGAAAAAAGTCCGGAAAACTGAATTGCCGGACAGACGGACAGATGGACAGACGGACGGACGGAGTGCAAACCTAAAGTCCCCTTCGGCTTCGCCGGTAGGGGATTAACAATAGTTTCGACAGCTATTGCCTCTTATTCTTCTTTGTTTTTCACTTTGCTGAAAAGTAGAATTTTTAATAAGGTATATACGAAGGCCGTCCCAATTAATCACATATTTTGGCAAAAAGGAAACGAATACCGGTATTACTGAACGCAAGTTGTTCAAGGTCATCCCATGGTAACATACATTACATATGCATATTCATGCCAAATTTCAAACGAATTTACTGTAATATACGTTTTTATGTAAATTATATGGAATTCCTGTGGTGCGCTCGGTAACGTCTTACCTACGAGTACTTGACATCACGTCAAAATCAACACTTATCAAAATACTCACCGTCTTTTTCAATACACTTGTGTACATGCACACACCAGGTTAATTAATGTTGAATATACTCTATATTCATAGTTATGTCTTGAAAGCCAAGGTTATATACTATTAAGAGATGTTTGATTCAGATGTGTGTCTAAATTGAATTTTCGAAAACTTCAATTAAACTACATATAGTTATTAAAAAAGTCCACGATTTACTGGGACAGCCCTCGCATTTTGAATGAGTCTGCTATGCTCCTTTTTGAAAATGTAAATGCTTAACGGACTTTTATTCAACTCTTTCACTGACAGTGTCGCCTTGGGTAGCTTTTGCGGACGGCGTAGATTAAGATCAGACTGCACAAAACGTGCAGTCTGATCTTTGATCTACACCATCCGCTATATTATGTTGATCTTCAACCAAAAGCAGGTGCAATTGAAACAAAAAAGATACTTATAGACCTTGAGAAAAGTCGGCTCCATTTAGTTGGCAGCGAAAGAGTTAAACAAGGCGCTTGATTGAGCAAGTTGTTAAATCGTAACGGCTGACTCCTAGGCTCTGTAATAACTTACTCCAGTCGCCCTGTACGACACTAAGTAAATCCCAGTGCCTCTGGATAAACATAGTGCAGTTGAAGTTTGTATTGTATGGAAAAACAAGATCAATCTGTAACACATAGTAATGTCAAATCGGATTTGAAATATCTTTACGTATGACTGAAAAACGTAAAATGTTCTAATGCAACCCAATATTTACTTATGAAATTGACCTTTTGAAACTTGCTCGTAATTAATTATACTAAATTGTACAATTCTTATTATGAATTGGTATAAAGAGTTAATGAAGACTTTCAAAACTGACTTTAAGAATTGGAAAGCCAAATGATTTAATAAAGAAGTATTTCAATAGTCTTCATATACATGATTTTGCAATCCCTTAATATTTACATAAAAAAAAAAAAAAAAAATGAATACATTAAATAAAAAAAAAAAAGTATTGTGGATTTCTCTTAAATATTTGAGTGTTATTGGCCTAGCTCTACATGCGTACTTGATATATTTGACAAGCTATCAAAAATTATTTCTGCAAACAAAGCTAAAAAGACGTTTGTATGTACATGTACTTAAACCCTTTCACGCAGTCTAGACAGAGAGATAACACAAAGTGTTACACTAATGCAAAAGCCTCGCACGAAAGGAATATAAATGCATATGATGTTACGAAAAAATATCGTCCAACTTTGCTTCTAATTAGCATTTGCCCCTTTTCCGACAAGTGTTTCAAAAATACATGGATCCGTAGCGATGAGATAAACCGACTTCCTTGGTTACCGTCGTTAAGGGCTCACAAACGCAGTAAATACATATACAGTATAGCAGAAAGGCTACTTAAATCGTGCTGTCATGACTGTTTCTTTCGATTAAATTCCGGAGAAATATTCCTTTTCATATGTTTCTGCCGATGATGGGTTCTCGGCAAGAAATATATGGATACTTGAACTTATTTACACAAGGATTTACAAGTACAAAAAAGTGTGAATTTCAGGGGCTACGGATAATGTAATACACGTGCCAGCAAAGTTTTGAACTTCTACGAGAGAGAAAGAAACACCACATAATCCTTAGATTTTCCTAAAAATAAGAGAATTAAAGATGAGTAATATTTTTGTAAGGTTTGTTAGGTTGTCTCAACATCGTATTCGACAATGAATTACACAAAATAACAAACATTTTGAAATATTTATAAATTGTCTCATTCAACACAGAGGTGGAAGTCTGACAACAACAACAACAATAAACTTTATTCGTTCCACGTATGTAAACATACAGTATGGCAATAAATTAAATAACATGAACTAGAGATAAGAATGTGGTTGGACCTTAAAAATATAGATTCTGTAGAAGAAGGATAGAGAGTAGAGTGGAGTGGAGAGATTATGAAAGAGGAGTATGACATTTATCTATTGCGGGAAAATCAATAAAAAGTTTGAAATAGAGGCAGACAGTTATGTCAAGATACATACCTTAAATTGCTTATATGTTCAAATAATAACTAAACAGAAAATTGCAGAAAATGTGGACATAGCTCAGGCAGCGCAAATGCGTTAACTGACCCCTGTCCACACCAACAGCAAAAGTGGGATGCAATCGAGGGGGGCATATTAATAAATTTATATAATCACATATAAGCATCAACAACAATTAATAATAATAATAGTAATAATGATAATGACAGTGGTAACGATAGTGATAATAATGGTTGATGTAGAACAAAATACATATAATACTAATTCTGAGAAATGTTTAAATTTCAAGTTGAGGGAAAATGGTCGCCTGATGATTTTAAAAAGTGTAAAGTGTGCTGTCAATTAACAAACTTGTTAATATCATTGGCGGTAGTTTGTTTTATCTTATGATATACTGAAGACAACGGGTGGTCGAGTGGATTACAGCGGCAATCAAACACACATCTTATCAGTTAACAGTTTACCGACATACCCTTTGAAATGGCAGATGTGCTAATCCACCTAAATATGGCTAAGTTAAAAGCTGATTTAATTAACATAAGTTGCCTTTTGAGTAGAGCTTCCAAAACTATACAAAACAGAACTTAGTCTGTTTCATAATGGAAATCTACATGTACCTTCAGTAAAGAATATACGTAAATGTACTTAATTTAAATAGCAGATGGTTTGAATCCAAGAATAAACTGCATTTTTTGCACTCTGATCTGTATCTTCACATTCAGCATTCTTCACGCATTCTTCATGCACCAAGGGTTAATGTTAAAGTCAAACTGAAACTTTGATGGCACGTGCCCCTTTTTGGATATGCAGAGGTTATTAAACAAGATTAGCTATTTGAGTGAACGTACTTTCTTTTTATTAGTATTTCATATATTTTACCTTTGTTTCTCCACGGTAAAATAGTTTAAGTTTTTTTCGGAGAGTTTCAGAGGGGAAAAAAACTAACATTAATTAATCCATTGCGTAATTTAGCGTTGATCGAAACTCTTTCCTGATGCCCCATTGTCAATCATAATCATAATCCAAACTTAAAATCTCTTCGTATATCTCACGTAAGCAGTACACGATCGCAAAGCACATCTTTTAAACTTTTTCCTAAAATTTAAGCGTTGTAAACACACATAATATCGCACTTCTCCAACATTAACAGTCGCTCGTTTGTGAGCAGAAATAGCAGACAACAAGGCTGCATATCGGGCCAAATAAATGCGATGACCTGATTGGTCAAATATCGATTTCCACGGATCAATGTATGCTTTCATTGATTGTTTTCGTACTGATGGGTAAGAGCAACCTCCAATGTGTCAATGCAGATGCGAAAGTAAAGCAACAGACAATAAAATTCGATCTCAATGAGATCATATGGGTTGTCATCTGATTTGATTTTTCAAGGTAAAAATCACCGGGAAACAGAGAACAAGTACGGTAACTTAACTGTTAGACTGCTGGGCAAGACTTTGTGACCTTTTGCGGACAGTGTAGATCCAAGATCAGACTGCACAGAACGTGCAGTCTGATCTTTGATCTACACTGTCCGATAGGGAGATTTTTTCCTTAAAAAAACATCATTTTAAGAAACAACATTCGGGTTTTTACTATCGGCTTGAAAGTTTCATTTAACTTATCTAGCAAGTTAAGGTTTAAAGGTTTACGTTATGTTAGCTTCTGAAATGCTTATCTATTTTTTTTTTTGTTTGGAGACGAGGCTCGCGATAAGCAAAGGAAAGGCACAACTCCACCGCAGACACCATGAGAACTACCAACACCGACCAAAAAACAACCACCACTACCACAAACAACAGTCCGATCGGGTATCGCAGTGTTTATCGTGTCTGACTCGTTATCAGGTGGTTGCAAGTTCGATACCCGTTTGACGCAAACTTTCTTTCCGGCTATTTTTGGCCTCTCACCTCTGATGCATGTGAGAAAAGTAGTCAGTGGCTTGGAAAGAATTAATGTCAGTCCTAGTGTGTGAAAGCACGGCAACACATGGGCACTGATCGCCGTAATATGATCTAGGCTGTTAAAACGGCGTTAAATTCCAATACAAACAAACTAACCACAAACAACTACAGTCAATTGATTTTTGTTATTATTCGGTAAATAAGATCTTTCCAGTTATACCATTACAAAAATAAGTTACAGCAACAGATTTGTTTTTTTAAATAAACAGACAAATACCACATTTAATGTTGATTAATGCTAGACCTATCCCTCAGGATGGTCAAGGTTTGAAAAGATATCAGAGTTTTAGAACTGGTTGACATCATAAAACAGTATAGACTTGAGGTTCTTCTTACGCGGCTGCTGTACATGTGTTTTTTTTTTTTATCAAAATTCTTTGCCCCTCCTGCCGATTTTGACCACCACACCGTACTTTCATATACAGTTCATTAGTACCCACAGGCAATACCTCGGAAGTGAATAGCGGGTATAAATTTACCTCCTTGTGTTTCCAATACCCCTCTAGGCAATCAAAGACCCAGGTCAATTGTAAAATACATGCATTGCTCTTCTGTCTGCTGGAGCCCGAGAGTGTGCCCTACCCTGGGCCGATTAACCCTTTAACCAACGTAAAACTTCGGAATTGTCCATATTGAAAGCATTTGCATATGACAAATGTGGCTAAAATAATTGGTGATGTCTTTGAAAGAGTAGAGAACACTGCTAGAAAAGGACAAAATGTACGAAGTTTTCAAATGCTGCCTTATTTCTAAGGGAACTTTAATCTTGGGCTCATTCGGTAAATGGGTAAAACATGGTGTTCCAAGTCGGGACATCTGGGTTACAAATATCCCAAAACGGGGACTTCTAAATGGTGTAAAACGGAACATGTATCGAGTATTTTATCATGTTGGACAGCCAAAAAAAAAACATGACAGTTGAACGATTTAAGCAATGTCTCGGTCACAATGATATTTGTAGACTCTTGTCATAGAGTTTTAGGTGGTGAAAATCGTATAAATGGCACATTGTTTATCGTAAGATAATATATCGCGAACGTTGGAAATAGTTCAAATATTATATATACATATGAATCATGTTCTGGCAAAACGGGGTTTAATGCATCTCCGTAACACGTTATACTAAGCAAATCGTCACATAATCATTGATCCATAAAGTCCATATTGTCTAACAGTCGACTGAATCATGGGGTAGACTGGTCATCAAAAATGCAGAAAATTGATCCGTAGCAAAAAGTTTCGACCCAGGTCAGCCTGCGCGACTACACACGCTGACCTGAGTCGATACTTTTTGCAGATGCATTAAACCCTCTTTTCACAGAGTATGGCTTATATGAATAACTATTGAAAACACCTAATTCAAGCTACCTTTGTGTCCCAAATAAACGTAACAGACTTTTTGAGTTTGTAAAAATGACTCAAAACCCCCATCAGCATTGCAGTTACAAGGCTCTTTAGGTCAGAATATTTCACAATTACTGGATAGTGTAGATGAAGGTCAGGCTACACGTTCTTTGCAGTCTCATTTTGACCATTATTGTCCGCAAGGATATTTATCTTTTTAACCCTTTACCGTACAATGCCGCCTTTTGACGCCTCTGGGAAAGAAGCCTTTTGAAAACATTATGGGAAAAGAAGAAAATGCTGGTAACCAGCATTTTCTCCTTTTCCCATAATGCTTTCTACCCAATCTAAGAAAAGTTGCACCATTTGAGCCACATTCTAAGTGTCGTCTGTAAATGCTTTCAATTTGGACAAGGCTAAAATTTTGTTGTCTGGTAAAGGGTTAAAGTAGTGCTCAATCAGGGCTATCTTTGTATGCACAAATACCTTCAAGGTTATTGTGAAGTCGGACTATCAAAAGAGGGAAGCGCCAACTTATAAATTCTACCTCAATACAGATATGGCTATTTTAAAGGCACACTAACGGCCAACTTTGTTCTAGTCTTACAGTACATTTTCCTGCCAGCGACTGAAACTTTGAAATTCTACTGATATTGTATGAATTAAGTTTGTTATTTGACCCCCGAATTGCAGCTAGTGGGCCTTTTCTGCAATTGTCAACTTCTGAAAGCATTGAGACAAAAGATGATTAATTTGTATCCATTGTAAATATATTTATACCACTTAGAAAACCATATTTCCTCACCAATTAAATGTTAACCAAATTTGTGATTTGCCTAAATTCTAAGTAGGTTTGAACTGTGCATATGCAACTACGATAATTATGAGTTCGGTAACCTAGCCCTTAAGCTACTGGACGCGCATCCAGGTTTGTATTCACCAATCATTAGTCTTACTCTCCACAAATTTCTAAGTTTGAAATCAACACAACTCCTAATTGGCTAATCCATTTGGTTCAGCCAATCAGAATATGTGTTAATTTCAAATTTAGAAAAAACAAGACTAAGAACGTTCTTAAGAATAGTTAGTGCATACGGACCCCGATCTTCGATGTCCGATACAGGGAATTGTTTCGGCAAAAAAGGACTGTGAAATCATGGTAGTTGGGTTTATACTGTTGGCAAGAAATTTTCATTTAATTTATTTAGAAGTTTAGTGGTAAACAATGAATAAGTAATTGTAGCTAATGTTGTAAAGATCATAATAACGTTGTTGACTATCACCTGCATTATACTGTTAATTATTATACCGCAAATATGGACAGCCAAACATGCATTAAGCCTGTTCAATATTGCTAGTGTATTTTGACACCATACAATACATAACGTTTGAATGCATTGTCGAATGAAAAGGGTGAATACTGGATTTCTTCTTTAGCCGATTTACTTTTTACGCTCATCCGTCAGAAAAAGAAGTTCTCGTAACAAGGTTAGATAAAGATTTGAAACGCTGTAACAAAACGCTTTTACGTTATGCCGTTAAAGCAGTCTTCGCACAGCCCACTGATTTCCGATTTTAGTTGTCTCTTTAACTCTTTACATCACGACACAATTTTAAACTTGTCCAAATTCAAAGCATTTTCAGATGACAAATCAAAGATGGCTCAAACGATGAAACTTGCCTTTAATTAAGTAGAAAAGAACATGGTTACCAGCATTTTTCCACAATGCTTTCAAAAGCTTTCATTTTCAGGGCCTTTAAAACTCGTGATTGTGTGGGAAAGGGCTAATCGTCCGGGATTCCACCCGACTGAACAGAAAAAATTGCTCTGAGCTAGCATTATTTAGTACGACTTGAAAAAGGAGAATTGTCAAGTCCATCCTATCGGGCGTCGGTTATGTCAAATTTTCACAAAAAATTATCCAAATCTAAGTTGAAAATTAATCTCAAACGAAAACACCTGTCAGTTCTTAACCTTTACTTTACCAAATAAACGTAATAAGAGTAATTTACTCAGAGAGGGAGAAAATAAGACAAAGTTTTGAAATGAGACAAGAAATAACTACTAACTTGGCGTATGATGTTGATGTAAGTTTGGAAACTACTTTTTTCTGCGGTCCGATCTCAATTTTCAATGCCCGCAAAACTACTTAAAGTCGATTGCAATATAATAAACATCTTGATGAGACGGGAGATTGTTGAACTCTTTACCACACAATCCCAAGTGTTCACGACCCTAAGGAAATACCTTTTTTAAAAACCTTGTGGAAAAAGGAGGGAAAATGCTGGTTAGAGGCATCCCTTCTTTTCCCAGCAGATTTTTTTACCTTTTCAAGACAATTACCATCAGTTCAGCTTAATTTATTAATTTTTTGTCTGCAAATGCTTTCAGTTTGGACCGGTCTAAAATTTTGTCGCGTGGCAAAGTGTTGTTAAATCTCGTAACCAAAACACTTGCCTTCTTTCTTCCATGAAATTCATACGATTGAAATGATCTATCTCAAAATATTTATTATCGGGATATTAAATTATTTTGGATAGCCTAACTCTGTACGTAAGGAAACGAAATTGCTGGTGACTGTCTTAGCCCTTAGGCTGCTAAGCGCAACTCTAGAACCTTTTGTGGACAGTGTAGATCAAGATCAGATTGCACAGAACGTGCAGTCTGATCTTAGATCTACAGTGCCCGATAAGGACATATTTTTCCCCAAAACATAACTTTGATATAGCAACATTTTGGATTTTTACCATCGACCTGAAAGTTTCATTTATTTTATTTAGCAGTTAACTCTTTACCACACAATGACGAGTTTTAATGCCCCTGGAAAATTAGACTTTTAAAAACATCGTGGGAAAAAGAGGAAATGCTGGTAACCAGCATTTTCTCCTTTTCCCACAATGTTTTCTAACCATTCAGAAACAAATCCAATCACTTTATCTACATTTAATTTGTCGTCTGCAAGTGCTTTGGATTTTGGCCAGTCTAAAATATTGTCGTATGGTAAAGAGTTAAGGGTTAACAATATCCCAGAATGGTTAAATTCATTACCAAACGACAAGGTTTTAGACTGGTCCAAATTGAAAGCATTTGCAGACGACAAATGAAATGTTACAGAAATTATGAAATTCGTCCTTGAAAGGGTAGAAAGCATTGTTGGAAAAGGAGAAAATGCTGAGTTACCAGCATTTTCTCTTTTCCCACAATGTTTTCAAAAGTCTCTTTCCTTTGGGTCGTTAAAACTCAGGAGAGTGTGGTAAAGGCTTAGAACGAGCATTTTCTTCCAACGTTTCTCGCCGATTTGTCGCCGAGCCCTGGTAGCTCAGTCGGTAGCGTACAGGACTTGAGGACGGGGGTCGCTGGTTCGATCCACGGCTCAGCCAATTTCTTCCCGAGGGTTGATGATAGTCATTACGACACGATTCATTCCTCTCTCACCGCTGACCATTTTTTCGACGATGGTTATGTAAGAAAGCAGCCAGTGGCCTGGAAAGAATATTTTGCGTAGTACTGGTAAAAAAATCTCCAGAAACGCATGGATAGGTGCACTGGCCGCAGCGGTATAAGGCCTAACTGAAATAATGTTGAAAACGGCGTTAAACACCATACAATTAATCTCTTCGTTTTGTCACAACTTTTTCAAAAGTGTCATGCTTCGAGTCACTGGCACAAAACACCATTCAAACGAAACGCGGTCATTTTTGGGATCAGGCTGTTGATTTAGACCGGTGAACTTGTCTACAAAAACAGCTAAGTCATGAGAGGCACGTCATCTTTTATCAAGCAACAAAGTTTTCGACTTGTCCAAATTGAATGCATTTGCAGACGACAAATTAAATGTAACTCAAAACGTGAATTTTATCTTTCATAGAGTGGAAAATGTGGGGGGAAAAGGAAAAAAAAAAATGTTGGTTGCCAGCATTTTCTCCATTTCTACCGACAATGTTTTCAAAAGCCTTCTTTTTCGGGGTCGTTAAAACTCGGGATTGTGTGGAAAAGGGTTAAACGGCAATTTGTCATCGAATTTTTAAAGCGTTCAGTAATTATATCATTGAATCATCGAAAGTCATAAATAATAAGAAGTTAGCTCTCTTTTGTGAAAAAGGGGCTTAATGCATCTACAAAACGTATCGGTCTCTTGTCAGTCTGCGCAGTCCGCGCAGGATGGCATGTGTCAATACTTTTTGCTGTGTTTTTTTTTTTAATTTTCTGAATTTTCAGGATTCAGTCGGTTGCTCAGCAAAATGGATTTCATGAATCCATAATTATGTGATGACTTGCCTGGTATAATGCATAGACGGAGATACACTAAAACCCTTTTTTTACCAGAGCATGGCTCAGCCACATTATCTCCCGCTAGATGGCATTCTACAAATACACATCTATCTAATTTGGGCATCCTGGGTAGAGAAGCGGAGTAATTTTTCAAAACAACAACCGTGACTTTGAATTTCAAATAAGATAAACGTTTACTCAATAAAACGCTATCTGGTGCCATTCATTCAGCTATGATCGGCTAACATGTAACCTATGTACCGACCATTTATTAAAACAGTCCCTACATGCTTTGGTAATAGGCTAATAGCTTCAATATAAGCCCTACTTTTCCCCGGTATACGGGGGATGGGTGATGCGTCATATAAGACAGGTCGGATCTTCGAAGAATATGACATGCGCAGACAACGGGCTCAGACATATTTTGCACAATATAACAGCCCTAACAACAGGCAGTTATTGTTGTCTCGCATGTAAATAGATACCAGCTATATATTCGTTTGTATATTGCTCAATTAATCTTGTATATATATACTTCTAGTGTGATCCGTGGGAAAAGATGTCTTCCTCTCTACTTTTATCTGATAGCTACGCTACCTCTCACCCGAAGTTTTGACTTAACCCTTTGGCTGTTAAGCTCGACTTAAGGCCCTTTTTGCGGACAGTGTAGATCAAGATCAGACTGCACAGAACGTGCAGTCTGATCTTGGATCTACACTATCCGAGAAGGAGATATTCTACCCCAAAAATATTTATTGAATAGCCAAATTTGTGTTTTTACTATCGGCTTGAAAGTTTCATTTCACTTATTTAGCTGGTTAAAGGTTACGAATTTGAAGATATGGAAATAAGTTATGTTTATTGGTAATGAAGGTCTGGAAGTTACATGTAGATCTAGTAACAATTCGTGGTAAAAAAATCTGTCCATATCACAAGTGTAGATCCAAGATGAGACTGCAGGTTCTGATCACCAAAGCGCCGAGAGTAGCGCTAGGAAGTTTAACCCTTATCCTGCTAAATAACTTAACCCTTTACCAGACGACAAAATTTCAGCCTTGTCCAAATTGAAAGCATTTGCAGACGACAATTTCAATGTGGCTCAAATAGTGCAACTTTTTTTCTGATAGGGCAGAAAACATTGTGGGAAAAGGAGAAAATGCTGGTTACCAGCATTTTCTCCTTTTCCCGCAATGTTTTCAAAAGGCTTCTTTCCCATGGTGCGGTAAAGGGTTAAATAAAACTTTCAAACAGACAGTATAAACCCGAAAATGTTATTTCAAACTTAATTTTCTTGGAGAAAAATATCTCCTTATCGGACAGTGTAGATCCAAGATCAGACTGCACATTCAGTGCAGTCTGATCTTGATCTACACTGTCCGCAAAAGGTCAGTGAGTTGCGCTTAGCAGCTTAAGGGTTACGGGCAAGACGAAATACCAGCTATGTTCATTACTGAGTTTCTCTTTAATCCGTAAGATTAAATTTGTCCTGTGAAATAGCTGACATCAGTACTCGATATTTACACACAAAAAAATGCACAAGCACGCCTCTTCATTTCATGGTGATTTACAATGAAAAATTAAACTATAGGATTAGATTTTATACAATGCCATTGAAACGGTGTTTCTTTGTATCCCATGTTTTCCTTTACAGAACCCAGAGATGAAAAAAAAAAAATGCCCATAACCCGTTAACCCTAAGGCTGCTAAGCGCTACTCAACGACCTTTTGCGGACAGTGTAGATCAAGATCAGACTGCATAGATAACGAGATTTTTTTCCCAAATATATCTTTCAAGTAGCAAAATTTGGGAGGTTACCATCGGCTTGAAAGTTTCATTTAACTTATTTAACAGGATAAGGGTTACGGGTTAAAAGAACGAGAGGAAAGCATTGATAAGTGCACTGGTGACTGTGATATAAGTGAAATACTGTTGAAAACGGCGTGAAACACAATACAATCAATCAATCAATTAATCAATATTAATGGAAGGGATTTTCTTTTTTATACAGGGATAAGGTAACAAACATTCTATATCAGTGTCCATCACAGCTTAACTCTTTCGGCGCCAAATAAACAAACTTGGCCTCTTTTGATGGCTGTAAATACAATCCACCGAGTCTCCGGAAGATTTTTATCATATAGGCTTGAAAAAAACAAGCGGAGGGCATAGATCAAAGATCAGACTGCACGTTCTGTTCAGTCTGATCTTGATTTATGCCGTCCGCAAAAGTCCCTGTTTTCGCCGATGGCGCTGAAAGAGTTAATGCATCATGCTTTTAGCGCTAAAGTGGCTCTTTATCATTTTCGTACAAAGAGGTCGAAACTTCTTTTAGTTGTATTTGAAACTCACAGAAAATCATTAGCAGCTTTTATTTAACACTGAAGCTGCTGAATAAATGAAACGCAAATTTCTACTCAAAACTAAAGGCCCAAACATTGCGGTTTCGAAGTTGATTTCACCGGAAAGAAAATACCATGTCAGACAGTGCAGATCAAAGATCAGACTGCACGTTCTGTGCAGTCTTATCTTGAGCTTCACAGGCCGCAAAAAGTCAGTGAGTCAAGAATAGCAGCTTAACCCTTTCTCAAACGACAAATTTTGGACTGGTCCAAATTGAAAGAGTTTGCAGACGACAATTTTAAATTTGATGAAAATGGCAGAAAGTTATCAAAAAGGGTATAAAACACTGTTGGAAAAGGAGAAATTGCTCGTTACGAGCAATTTCTCCTCTTCCCACAGTATTTTCAAAAGACTTGTACTGCAGACACGCGAAAACCAGGGCTTGTTTACGGAAAGGGTTAAGGGTTAATGAAAACAGCGATTTAAAAAGGGACACCTTTAAATGAAATCTTGTGATTAAGAGAGGCGGCTGTTTTTTTGATCACGTTCTTCGATGTAAAAAAAAAAGTGGAGATGAAATGATTTCAGTTAACCCTTTCCCAAACAAGCCCTGGTTTTCACGTGTCTGCAGTACAAGTCTTTTGAAAACACTGTGGGAAAAGGAGAAATTGCTCGTAACGAGCAATTTCTCCTTTTCCCACAGTGTTTTCTACCCTTTTTGATAACTTTCTGCCATTTTCATGAAATTTAGAATTGTCGTCTGCAAACTCTTTCAATTTGGACCAGTCCAAAATTTGTCGTTTGGGAAAGGGTTAAAAGAAAGTAAATGCACTTTACACACCTCGATTTCAGACAAAACAGAAGGGAAAAAAATCTACATCCAAAATTGACATTCAACAGTGGGAAGGTAAATGAGCCATGCTCTGTGAAAAGGGGGTTTAATGCATCTGATCTGCGAAAAAGTATCTACCGAATTGCGGCAGAGCATAACTCAATTAACAGTCCTCGTGAAGCTTTGTAATTCAGTCAGTTGAATACGCGTATCTTACAAAAGATCAGGGTGGGTCAAAGATCATATTGCACGTTCTGTGTAGTCTGATCTTAATTCAAGTTTTTCGCATAATTGCAGCTTTTGTGTATAACTTGAACCGTGCTCAGCGTTTTAAGGGTAAAAAATTGATTTGCAAGTACTTCTTATCTCAAAAATCGCTCGACTCTCTAGTCGACACTCGACATGCCTGTGAATGGGCGAAAAAAAAAAACCGTTGCAAAATTGTAAGCAAACAAAACAGAGATTTATTTGAGTCAGGCCTGGGAAAAGGGGGGGGGGGGTTAGTGCATCTGCGAAAACTCTCGACCCATGCATGTCAGCCTGAGGAGTCCGTACAGGCTGATCTGGATCGATACTCTTTTCTATCTATAAACTTTCTACATGTCCACGGACCATCCTACCTCATGAGCCAGTTGTTTGTTAAACAAAAAGAATGTTATGTATTCGTAATTACATAATAACTTGCTAAGAATAGAGCATCACGGAGATGCATTAAACCCCCTTTTGCCAGAGCGCTGGTCATATTTGAAACGTGCTCCGTGAAAAGGGGGATTTGATGCATCTGCGAAAAATATCGACTCAGGTCAGCCTGCGCAGTCCGCGCAGGCTGACCTGAGCCGAAACTTTTCGCTATTGGTCAATTTATTTTCTGCATGCCGTAGGATCATTTTACGCCATGATTAAGTCTGTTGTTGGAAAAGCTATTATGGGTCCATAATTATGTTGATTGAATGATTGATTGAATGGTGTTTTACGCCGCTTTCAAAAATATTTCAGTCATATCACAGCGACAGCTCACATATTCATGTATTTCCTGGGTTTTACCCGTACTAGGCTAGGGCTCCGAGGTGTCTTGCCCAAGGACACTCCTACAAATAACCCGATGGATCCAGTGAGGCTCGAACCCGGGGCCTCCAGGTTACGAGTCCTACACTTTACCACCGAGCCACGCAGGACCCCCCCCCCCATAATTATGTGATGGCGTGATAGGTACAATGCAGAAATGCATTAAGCCTCCTTTTGCCAGAGCATGACTCATTTGTGTTTGTAAAATTTTATCACTTTCCCTTTTAAATGCACTTAAGTTACATTAGGAGATTTAAATCGAGTACTTAACGTGATCCATCCCTTACAAAGGAATTACACATCATTAAATGTTTTACTTAGAGACTAATTCAATATGAGTCTGTGAAAAGGCGGCTTGATGCATCCGCAGAAAGTATGTCGAAGCTTTTTGCTATGGGTCAATTTTCTACATGTCCAAGGACCATTCTACCTTATGATTTCTTTCGGTTATTAAACAAAATTGATTTTATGAAGCCTCAATTTTGTGATAACTTGTTGGTATAATGCATCACGGCGATGCATTAGCCCTCGCCCCCTTCCGTTTGCAAGAGTGCGTCTCATATTATAGTTTCACGATAAATCATTCTACTTTCTATATACATGGCAAGCTATCACATTTACTTTGATAGATGTTTCACGTAGGTATACATCCTTGCGATGGATTCAGAGAGTATAATTATCGACAAAATTGAAAGCAGAGAACACCGAAACCATCTAAAAAACTAACGCCGATAGCAAGTGCCATACCGGTAACGTTTTTGTAAATCTAAACACTTGCAGCCATTTCCCTGACAAAGTAAGACCTTTGCTCTCCATTTCTCTAAAAGTATAGAAAGTGGTGTCATAAGCAATGAGCTTTTTTACTCTTACTCCTCAGACACAGAAAATCAGAGTAAAGAGAGATCTGACAAGTTGTAGACCATTTTATTTGTTAAGGTGACAAACGGTAAATAATTTCCATTGTTATTGTAAAGTGACGCTCTTTTTCTCACGAAATTATCAAATCAACATTACAAACACAGCATAGATTTTTCCTTTCGTCTTCTCTGATAAAAATAGTATAAAAGAAGTGTTTAATATGAAATTATGATTACTACCACCCGAGGCAATTCATTCTTGGTCTGTATTCATCAACCGTTCATAGGAACATTCTTCGTCTCATTATAGATTTTGAAAGTAACACATAACAAACCATTTGGTTCAGCCGATCAGAAATCGTTTTCCTTTCAAATTTAGAAAATTCTTGAAAATAAGACTAGGAATGTTCTTAAGAATGGTCGGTGAATACACACCCTGATATTATATCAAAAGGTTCTATTAGACAGACTGATGGCAGGGTGGAAAAAGACTGACAGACGAACAGACAAATAAGCAGAAGGATAAGCGATTACTATACATTTAGACTGATAGAAATTAGTCAACAAACAGGCAAAAATATAGGCATACACCGAGTAAAACTTAAAAACCGCGACTGCCAATTTTGAAGAATCACTGTAAAATCGATGAGCAAATCAACAAATTTTTACGAGATAGGCCACTTCATTTTATTAAAAAACACAGTTTTAGAAATAAGTATTTGATAAAAATGTCGTACAACTTTTTAATGTTGTTAGAGGAAGTGCCGAAAAATCATATTTTTACAACGTTGCGGGTTCATAAGTTAACCCTTATCCTGCCATATATGTTGAATGAAACTTTACAGCCAAAAGAAAAACCCCAAATTTTGCTATTTCAATGTTTTTTTTGAAGTATCTCCTTATCGGACAGCGTAGATCAAAGATCAGACTGCACGTTCTGTGCAGTCTGATCTTGATCCACGCTGTCCGCACAAGGTCCTTGAGTTGCTCCTAGCAGTCTAAGGGTTAAGTGTTAATCGGGGATTTTATCAGGGTCCAGAGACTTTCACAAGTTTATCTCTCAAAGCCAAATATTTAAATGGGACCTCTGTCGACAGCTGAAAAATGCAATCCACTTAAACTCTGAAAGATTTTTATCCTAGCGGCTAAACAAGCGAACGGTATAGATCAAAGGTCAGATTGTGTAGGGTATATGTAGTCTGATCTTGATGTAGGACGTCGGCTAAAAGCCCATGTTTTCGCCTGTGGCACTGAAACGTTAACAGAAATGAGCCAGGCCCTTGCCAAAGGGGTGTTAATGCGTCTTCGTGATTAAATTACACCAAGCAAGTCATCATACAGTTGTGAATTCATAAAACTGATTTTGTGTAACAACCGACTGTATCATACGGTAAACTGGTCTTTTGACATGCAGAAAATTCACCAGTAGCAAGAGAGACTCAAGTTCGGCCTGTGCGGACTGGTCGATACTTTTTGCAGATGTATTAAACCATCTTTTTCACAGAGAATAGCTCAATTTTGTTTTTACTTTCAGAAATACAAAAGTATTGACCACAATGAGATTCGACGGAAGAAGAGAAAGAACTGGACCGTAAGTTGTTCCTCTTTTTCTAATTCTGCTTTTTAAAGTTACACTACCATTTAAGTTATAACCTATATTTCGCATGTTATTCTGGTGTCCATTGCCAAGACAGTGAATTAAGGCCCATCTGCACTGCCTTAGAGTTCGTAATAAAAGTCAAGAAAAATGGCAAAGAATTTTGGCATGTTCTGGATTCGAACTTTTGCGTTACTGGATAAGAAAGACTCCGATTTTACCTACGCATGAAATAGCAACAAGTGTATGTTATGCCGAGCGTTATATGAGCATAGATGATATACATACATGTACTAGATAATATTTGTTTGTTTCAGTGAAAGATCGAAACTGATTTCATCGAGTGAACATCATCGGTAATTTTTCCACGAGTGGCGCAGCCACGAGTGAAAATATCGTATTATGTTCACAAGATGAAATAAATTTCGTTCATTCACCGAAAAAAGCAAATATTTTATTTATTTCATGCTTCTAACCCCCTCTTTTGTTGCAGCTTCCGAAGTACAGGGGAGCTCTCGGTATTTCCGTACCAGTTTATCAATCGGTTAATTCACCGGTCGAAACAGTGACATTATCAGACTATAATCCACCGTTACATGAATATCCTGATAAACTCCCGAAAAGCATGAAATAATTTGATATAATCCACCACAGGAAAATACGGAATCTTGTAAGAAACTTTAAGTTTCCGAATTAGATAACTGCACAAAAAATTCAAACATTAAGCTTTTTAAACTGTAACTGGTGTGATAGATTTGTATGGAACAGATCATTGAGATGCATTAATTCCGTTTCCCAGGGCACTGCTCAATTACAAAAGTAGAGCTTTCTTTCATTTTCAGGGCTTGGAGAGGTTTCGAGATGCCGCTCACAATGTGTTGCTGTTATACAGAGCATGTCATCCTCGACGAAAGTAAGTATCCAAGGCCCGTACTCAAAAGCCATTTTAAACTGTATTCTGGATCTTATTCTAGGTTTAAAAAGCAACGGAAATTCCGATTGCCTAAACCGAATTGCGTTCAAATGTTAAAAAAATCTTGGGAATCAGACTAAGAATGGTACTAAGAAATGGGTCGTGAGTAAGGACGCAGTTCCTAGTCTACAGAAAACTTTGTCGTGAACCATTCGCTCCATACAACATCCTTTTGGTGTCTTTCAAGTTAAATAAAAATGTTAACACTGTTACAGAAGGAAATATTGTCTAAGAAAGCAACTGCTCCAATTCCTGGACTGAGTTCAAATACCAGAAATTATTCTTACGCATTTTTTTTCCCAAAATCTTTATGAAAAGAACTGTTTTTTTTTTCGGCGTAGCTGAATGTGCTGGCTGTTGACCTACTTTTGGGTGTTGATACAAATGAATAAATAGAAATTTGTGACTGGTCAAAAATGTAGGCATGCTTACTTTAAGGGCCCTTGCCTGTTTGCTGGCAAATTTATGCCGTCTTTCTTTTTTAAAGATATTTATCATTTCCAGAACGGTGTTACGGTATCTCGGCAACGTTCAACGAAAGCAGTGAACAGATACACATCTAACTGAAGCCGAGTAACAAATGCCATTTAACCCTTTACCACACAATCAAGAGTTTTAACGACCCGGAAGAGGAAGCCTTTTAAAAACATTGTGGGAAAAGGAGAAAATGCTGGTAACCAGCATTTTCTCCTTTTCCCACAATGTTTTCTACCCTATCAAAGACAACTTCCATTATTAGGACCAGATTTGAATTGTCGTCTGCAAATGCCTTCAATTTGGACAAGTCTAATGTTTTTTCTCGTGTGGTAAAGGGTTAACACCAAAATCCCTGATGTGTATAAAGATCTTGATGCAACTGTAAAAGACAAATTTCGAAAACAACTACGTCGACAAGTAAAAAAAAAACATCGTTTCAAAAAGTTGGGTTTTTTTTTATGGCGAGCTTTACGTTTAGATACCAATTCTATCTTTTATATTTTTTCATGGTTTGTCCGTAGGTTCCATATTGTTCACACAATATTTCAGGTCAAACTAACTCTTCTATTGTAGCTAAGGTCAAGTCAAGTCTTATAATAGGGTATTATACGGGAGTGTCGTAAACACGGGTATAAGGACATGGATCTCTCTGCATGTGAGCCATGCTCTGGTAAAACGGGGCTAAATGTATCTCCGTGATCCATGATACCACTGAAGCCATCACATGACTATTGATCCATGATAACCACTTTTTGAACGACAAACTTAGTCATGAGGTAGTCGGGTCCTTGGACATGCAGAAAATTAGCCAACAGCGAAAAGTTTCAGACCAGGACTGCGCAGGCTGACATGGTTGGATGCTTTTCGCAGATGCATCAAGCCCCCTTCCACAGAGCAAGGCTTCTGTACATTTTTGTTATTACATAAAGAATTCAGTGGTCTTACGGCCCCGAGGAGAAAAGGTGTGTGAAAAGTCGTGGGAAAGAGGAAAACGCTGGCCACCTGTATTTCCTCCTTTCCCTACAATATTTATCTCTCCATTCAAAGACAAATTCCGTTGTTCGAGCCACATATAAATCTGTCGTCTGCAAATGCATCCAGTTTTGACACGAGTGAATTTTTGTCGTAAGGTACAGAGTTACCCTGCTACAGAGAAGTAAAGAAGATCGGTTATATCGACACGGATACATGTTTTTCACTAAACCCTTTACGACACAATCCCGGGTTTTAACGACCCTAAGACATAAGCCTCTAGAAAACATTGTGGGAAAGGGAGAAAATGCTGGTAACCAGCATTTTCTCCTTTTCCTACAGTGCTTTTTACCCATTTAAAGATTGAAATCATTATTTGGTCCACATTTTTAATTTGTCGTTTGCAAATGGTTTCAGTTTGGACAAGTCTTAAATTTTTTTTGTTTGGTCAAGGGTTAACCCTTAGACTGTGAAAACAGTAGACCACACAGATATCGGGACCGATGTTATCTCAGGAAATATAGGACAATGAAAATCTATAATGTGCTGTCTGATTTTGATCTACTTTGTACACAAGAGCAGACATATTGTATTTAGCGTTCTTTGTGGTAAAATCTTGTTTTCTATAAATATTTTTAGATACCTCCATGACGACAAGCCAGATACGTCACCGGATGGTGTGAAAAAAATCAAACAGAAAAACATACAAGAACGAGAAATCCTGCGAAAATCTAGTGTTGGTTTATTTAAATTTGAGCTGTGCTCTGTGAAAAGGGGGCATAATGCTACTGCGAAAAGTATCGAACCAGGTCAGCTTGCGCACTCCGCGCAGGCTGTCCTAGGCCGAAACTTTTCACTGTTGGTCACTTTTCTGTATGTCCAAGAACTATTATACCTCGTGATTAAGTCAGTTGTTAAAAAAGTGGCTGTTATGGATACACAATTATGTGATGGCATGATTGGTACAATTCATCACAGAATGCATCAAGATCCCTTTTGCCAGAACATGGCTCATTACTACTTTTCATTTTCACAACCTTAATCCACAGAGCGGATATATTCGGTCGAGAAATAGGACCCAAATAATTGCACTTGGATGGTTGCTTTTGTCTATAGTGTTAAAGCCAAACGGACAGTCTAGATCAAAGATCAGACTGTACTTATTGTGCAGTCTGATCTTGATCTACACTGGCCGCAAAAGTAACTATAGTTGTGAAAGGCGCTTTAAGGGTTAAGTATCTGTCAAATCTTGTCCGACAGCATTAACCAGTGCCATACGGATAGAAAAACTGCGACAGAAAGTTATCCGGTGATGAAAGTTGCGCTTCCCCCCCCCCTCCCCCCCCCCCCCCCAGATGCCCAGTGATTTCGCATTCGGTGCATGAAGTGCGACGATTACCGAACATAATCATAAAGTACATTTTGTGTGTGTGTGTAAATATAAATGTACAAACAATTTGATGAAGAATTTACTCGTATAATCTACTCGTATGTAACAGGACTTTATTATTATTAGATTATATACAACTAGAGAAACAAAGCAAATATTATTTAGCCGTACTTTTTATTACTTTGTATATAGTTTTTTTTAATGTATATATCTGTTTAACTCTTTACCACACAATCCCGACTTTTAACGACCTTGAGAAAGAAGCCTTTTGAAAACATTATGGGAAAAGGAGAAAATGCTGGTAACCAGTATTTTCTCCATTTCCCACAATGTTTTCTACCCTTTCCAAAACAAGTTTTAGTTTTCAATCGCTTTTATTTTGTTGTCTGCAAATGCTTTCAATTTGGACAAGTCTTCATTTTTGATGTGTGGTAAAGAGTTAAAGCATGTTCCACGTTTTGAGTGAGTTTGTGATACTATTTGTATATGGATAATTCGGAGCAATTTTTCACCCTAGATTTTCGAACTGTCGAGACTTTCAAACTATCTACACTTTTAACCCTTTACCACACAATACCGACTTTTAACGACTCTGAGGAAGATGCCTTTTGAAAACATTGTGGGAAAAGAAGAAAAATGCTGGTAACCAGCATTTTCTCCTTTCCCCACAATGTTTTCTACCCTTTCTAAAATAAATTTTAATCTTTCAGTCTCGTTTGAATTGTCGTCTGCAAATGCTGTAAATTTAGACAAGTCTAAAATTTTGTTGCTTGGTAGAGTTAAATTGTTTTTTTTTCCATCCCTTAACAGCTTGGGTACGAGATGTTGCTAGCTCTTATATGTCAGCCACAATATAGATCGGAAGATGATGTCAAACGGGTAAATAGAGCCTTTTGCTCCCACTGCTGTTTTCTAAAGCTTTTTAGCAACATTGAGAAATGTCTTTTTTAGCTACATTGATTAATGCCGTTTTTAGCTACATTGAGGAATGTCTATTTAGCTACATTGATTAATGCCGTTTTTAGCTACTTTGAGGAATGTCTATTTAGCTACATTGATTAATGCCGGTTTTAGCTACACTGAAGAATGTCTATTTAGCTACATTGATTAATGCCGTTTTTAGCTACATTGTTGAATGTCTATTTAGCTACATTGATTAATGCCGTTTTAGCTACATTGAGGAATGTCTATTTAGCTACATTGATCAAGGCCGTTTTTAGCTACATTGAGGAATGTCTATTTAGCTACATTGATCAATGCCGTTTTTAGCTACATTGTTGAATGTCTATTTAGCTACATTGATCAATGCCGTTTTTAGCTACACTGAGGAATGTCTATTTAGCTACATTGATTAATGCCGGTTTTAGCTACACTGAGGAATGTCTATTTAGCTACATTGATCAATGCCGTTTTTAGCTACACTGAGGAATGTCTACTTAGCTACATTGATTAATGCCGTTTTTAGCTACATTGTTGAATGTCTATTTAGCTACATTGATCAATGCCGTTTTAGCTACATTGAAGAATGTCAGTTTTACTTACCTTGAAACATGTCAACGTTAACTATCTTGAGAAATGTCCTTGCTAGCTACTACAGGAAATATCGTCGTGAGCGTCAATGGGGAATGTCGTGACAGCTATCTTGAGAAATTTCCGCGTTATCTACATGCGCCATAAAATGTCTTCGTTTGCTACCTTTGGATGTCATTGATAGCTATCTTGGGACGTTGCATTGTGACCACCTTTGAGTAATATCATTCTTACCTACCTTGAGAAATGTTGCTGTTAGTTACCTTGAAAAATTAACTTGTTAGCAACCTATTATCATCCTAAATGTCTCTCAATGATTTATGATAACGACTTTTGTAGGTAATGTGGATGTTGAGGGCAACAAAAGCATTCAAGCATCTGTTCCCAGCACAGCTAGAAGAAAAACTGGCCAGCCTGGTAGCTTATGAGAGGTGAAAATTTCAGATTTGTCTTTAGAAACGGACCTTGGTCAGGGGAAACTTACGTCAGGTCAAAATTGTAAACAATGTGCAAGGTCTAGATTTAATCTAAGTATTGAAGGTACTGCCAGACTAGCAAATATGGAAAAAGCAATCTTAGTAAATAAAAGATTGAAGAAAAATAGTCCAATCCGGTTATCAAGTTCGAGCCGGTCCAGTCTGGTCATTAAGATCGATCCTGTTAGGCTCGGTTCAATTCGGTTATTAAGTTAGACCCGCTTCGAACCGGTGACCACCCACAGCATATAGCCATTTACTTGTAACAATAGGAAATATCGTGAAAAAAATTCTATTTGTCCATCTAAAATTGTATGAATCACTTTTAGCTGAACTTTACGTGTTTTCCACTTTTCTAAAAAACACGACGACGAAAACGATTGCTTTGGGATAAGTAAAGATGAGGCTGATTTCCATAGGTGCCTGACTCAATTTACATGTAAACCCTCGGTCTCACAGACCCCATAGTGATTCGGGAAAAACGCTGTCTACTGAATAACTTCGATTTTTTAGGGATTAGGGCTCTGTGAGACCGCGCGTAAGCAAACATCTTATACCTTATCGATGACATCTTATTCAGTCTATTACTTCGTAAGTAGACATCGTTCAAACTGGAGTGGCAGAGATAATTGGCCCGAAACATGCGAAATGAGACCTTCGGACATTTGCCATTTGAGTAAAGTGTCGTCCTGGATGAGCCTGCGCAGTCCGCGCAGGCTAACCCAAGACGGCTTTTTACGACTACAAAAGATTTTTTCATACAGTAGACTTTCATGAAACAGAAAATCGCGTACAAACGGGAAGTGTCCTTTCGGATTAGTCACAGTCTGCACAGTCTGATCTGGGACGACACACTTATACGCATGTGTCCGAAGGCCCCTTTTCGTGTGTTGCACGCCATATTGTAGTTCATGTCAACATTTTCATATTATACAGAACCATGATTTCTAACGGTAAGAGTTATTTTCTGTTGGACAGCAGTAGTAAAGGAGGGTAGCAGCGGGACACGGCACCACCGTGTCCCGCTGCTACCCTCCCTGGCGTCCGAAACTGGGGTATTTTGTCCCGCTGCTACCCTACCCCAGCTCGTGGTAGGGTAGCAGCGGGACAACTTCCCCCCCAAAAACGTCAAAAATGGCCAAACCGGAAGTGGACCTTGCCCCCCCCATCCGCCCACTTTTGCAAGCCCCGCCCACTGTGTTTTGATTGGTCGAGACGTTTTCCCGGATGTGTGATTGACACCTCCCGCTGCGTTTTGATTGGTCGAGACGTTTTCCCGCCAAAAATGGAGATGTGTGACACCACCCACACCGGAAGTAGAATTCCTGGCGAAGGGTGGTGTGCCACCGTCTTCGCTCTGTTTGGTCTTTCTCTAGTATCGTGTTGGACTTAGTCTTTTTCTTGAGTTTTGGAGTATATCGTTTGGAGTGTAACTCTCTCTGTTAACTTGAGGAAAGACCTATAGGACTTAGCGAGATTGACAGTTGTTGAAGATAGATTTTTTTCTGGGTATCGGTAGCCCTGAAAAGGGTTGTTTTTCTGCTTTTATTGACAGCTTTTCTTTGATTCTTTTGGGATCTTTGGGATCTTCGGAATCTTGAAGTCCTTGAAGTTATCCAACCCTGTTTTTGGTGGTGCTGTATAGTTGTGATCGTTGTTTTTGTGAAGTTGGCTATCGTCTTTCTCTGCTTTTCGTTTTGTTCTTTCTTTTGTCTGCTTTGACTGATGTTCTTTTTTTACAATAGTTACGATAGAATCTGTTAACTTTTGAAAACTGGTTTTATCACAGTTAACCAGGACTGGGATCGTTACATCTGCTGATGATGTTTGTTGACTCTGTTGACTCTGCGTGCTCTGTTGAGTTTGTTGGCATAATGTCTCAATGTTTTTACTAAACTGATTCATATTTGTGTTCAAGTTCTTCACTTCGTCTAAAATCTGAGTCATTACAGAATTTTGTTTTGAAATCATCTGTCTCATTTCTTCTTCAAATCTGTTATTTGATACTGCCATCGGGTCGATGAATGTTGAATTCATGGTTGACGATAGAACATCTCCATTGTTTTCAGGTTGTGGTAAGGAGTTGTCTAAGATGTAATCGGCTAAGTTGAAATTCATTTCCCGTTAACAGCTTGTTTTACTCGCACTACTCGAGAAACGGGAGTCGAATGGCTGTAGAGAAATATCGTCAGCGTTTTATAGTCTGGTAGGGGAATTGACCTACTTTGATACAGAATTAAGAGAGCGCGGACCCGGTCGGGAGCATGTAGACAGAACATAACACTTAGAGAGAAATGATGGAAATCTTGGGTACTAGCTAACCGATTGATCTGATCTCTATTGTGAATGTAACATGTCCTGTGATTGATCGAAGCAATTGAATTCTAGTCAAGCAGAGATTATATTGTCTTTTCGATTTTTTTACATAGTTATATTGGAAATGGAGATTTCCTTAGAGGAAATACTTTTGCCTTGACTTTTTTTGTTTTTTGACGATTTTGAAAAGATAGAACTTTTCTTGTTGAATGTTAGCCCTGAAAAGGGCTGTTTTTCGAAGATTGCATTTTTTAACCTCTTCGTCTATCTCTCATGGCCTCTAGTTCATCAAGTAACCTGACGAGTGCTAGTAGATCACGACGCATTTGTTGTCGACGTTCCCAATCTTCTAACCACCTTACTATCGAAAGACATGCCACCGCTCCAAACATTATCATGCAAAACATTTTTATTCTCAAGTACTGAGAGGAAAATGATTAAAGGAAAAAACTTCGCTGACTTTTTTGTTGCCAGTCCCCAATCTACCTACCCAGAGAGGGGGCTATATGTCGTCTCAGTTTGGGTCAGGCAAAATCGATGTGGGACTTAACCTTTTCTCGGTCATTATTGGAGTTAGCCTTTCTCTATCTTCGTTGAACTTAGGCTTTCTCTATCCTCGTGTAGCATGGGGACAACATTGTCCCCATACTACGACTGCCCTATGGTCTCAGGCTGGTGGACTTAGTCTTTTCCTCGCCAGTCCCCGGGTTAGCTACCCAGAGAGGGGTTATATACCACCTCACGATGGTTCAGGCAAAGACTCTGTTGGACTTAGTCTTTTCTCCGACCTCTCTGGTCTTGGTCTTTTTTCCCACGACTTGGTCTATACATCACCTCAGAATGGTTCAGACAATATCCGTGTTGAAGTTAAATCTTTTTTCTTCGGTGCGGAGAGTGTAGATAGAACATATTGAGCGTTATGTTCTATCTACATGCTTTCGTCCACGTTCGCGCTCTTAATTCCGACGCAAAGTAGGTCAATCCCCCTACCAAGCTATAAAAACCAGCGAATTCTTCTATGGATCATTTTCACGATGGAGCTGTCCGAATTCTGCTGTGGGTTGTTCTGTGGAAGAGGGTTGAGAAGAGAAAACGGCAAGAGTCGAGAACCCTCTATCTTTTCTCTGATTTTGGAATTAACTTGCTCAGATAGTTAATTTAATTTCAATCCAGAGAATGGTAAAAAACATCTCTTTTCAGGGTTAGCCAATACCAAGAAAGTTCTATCTTTCAAAAATTGTCAAAACAAAAAAAAAGTCAAGGCCTATGCATATGTCGGATACCGTTGATATTCTGAAATGCTGATTTCCTACAGGTTTTAAAATATTTTTTACGTTTAATTTCCTCATCGATGGATGGGCCTGTTAAAATGCTCGATATCTGATCTATATTTTGTCCTGTACGTGGTTCTTTGTTTTTGGTAATTTGATTTTCAATGATGTTTTGTGCTGCCAACGTAAACCGATTTTAAAATTTCTTCTTGTATTCCTGCTTTCAGCATAGATTCTCTTTCAGTCGCTTTGTTGACTTAAATCTCACAAATAGCTAAAAAACGAAGCTTATGTGATAGTAAAGCCCTGTTTTACTCACAGTCGTTTTCCCAAAATCAGTTCATCTCAAACGGCTTTTTTAGAGGTGACTCCTCCGCCTCCTCATCAGTGTCACACAGACCGTCGACATGAACACATGCAATATATGCGCTAAACAGTTTAAACGGAGGGATACTATGCTGCGTCACAAAAGAAGCGTTCACCACCAGGACCATGATTCTGACATGAAACATTCCGAGGATATGGAGCAACAGACTTACGAAAGCACTGACAAATCAGAGAGTGACGAACCAGAGAGTGACGAGCAACAGCCTTACGAAAGCACTGACGAATCAGAGAGTGACGAGCAAGTGACAAAATACGACCCATGGGATATTCTCACAAGAGGCAACTGAGCAATGTTGGGAGGCTTTTGAGGAGACGGTTTCTAAACTTACCCGACACAACAGATTAGGAATAACGGATGCAAGGCACAAAGCATACGAAGATTTACGGTCATCTTATCGGAAAGCACTAGTTAACGTCTTACAGAGCAGGATGGTGTGGTTTAATGCAATGAGGAAGGATCCGGTATACAAGAGTATGCCCAAAAAAGTTAGCGATCTGATGAATACGGAGAATTTCACTAGAGACGAAGCTTGGAAATATACCATAAGCAAACGCAAATATTTCTTGGATTCCATCCTCGATGATTTTGGTCCTCCGCCAGTGGAAACAATTGACAATAACCAGGAAAAAGTGATAAAGTGGCCATACCAGAATTTAACTCCTATTTTAAAGAGTTAAACCAATGACATTATATTCGAGTCTTTTGCTGTTTCAATTTAAATCGTAATAAAAATAATATCTATAACACACATCTGTTTTTCTTTTTACACAACCATTCTTGCGATCTGTAATCCGACTCCTCGAAGCTGATCATCACCTAAAACCTGAATCCTCTTCACTCCGCTAGCCTCCTCTTCACTCCGCTAGCCTCCTCTTTTCCGACTTCAAAATGAAATAACTCAAAAAAAGACTAAGACCAACATGGCCTTTTAACCCTAAAGCTACTTAAAGATCGAGTCCACCTGTATGTCCACCAAAAAGTGTACAACGATCAGGATTTCGTACTATAAAACACCGCTGAGCGATTCTGAGCTGGCGTATAGCACAATTCCAACAGATCATATAGACAAGCTACAAAGCAATATGCTCTATAACCCTAAAGCTACTTAAAGACTGAGGCCACCAGACAATGTCCAAAGATCATGCTGGTAAGAGTCAAAGAAAAGACTAAGTCCAACATGACGTTTGTATGGTATGGATTTGTGCTATAAACCGTCTCTGACCAACTCAGAAGACAGCGTATAGCACAAAGGGAGACAAATCTTGTCTGACTAATTCAGCCATGATACGGTATATAGCTCATATCGTGGGGGAAAAGACTAAGTCCAACGATGGTAGAGAAAGACTAAATCGAACGAAAGCAGAAAAATGGTTAAGTTGAACGAAAACGGAGAAAAGACTAAGTTAAACAGTGGCCTTTGGCTGAACCAGTCTGAGTCGGTATATCGCCCACATCGTGGGAAAAAGAATAAGTCCAACGAAAGCAGAGAAAAGCCTAAGTCCACATCCCTAGAGAGGAAGGGGTATAGCCTATATCGTGGAAAAAAGGCTAAGTCCAACATGGTAGAAAAAGCCGTAGTATGGGATAAGCTTGTCCACATGCCTAGAGAGGTGACTCCTCTTCACTCCTCTTTACCTCCTCTTCACTCCTCCATACTCCTCTTTACCTCCTCTTTAACTCCTCTTCACCCCTCTTTACCTCCTCTTCACTCCTCTTTCGCCATATAGCCTATATCGTGAAAAAAGACTAAGTCCAACGATAACAGAGAAAGCCTAAGCCGATCAAAGACGAAGAGAAAAAGACTAAGTCCAACCCCAACTTTATCCTAATAGAGAGAAGGAACAGCTCTCCAGAAAAGACTAAGTCCGACGGTGGTAGAGAAAGCCTGAGCCAAGCTGAGCAGGGCATATAGCCCATATAGTGGAGAAAAGACTAAGTCCAACACGGTGATAGAGAAAGCCTGAGACGAACAAAGACGAAGAAAAAGACTAAGTCCAACAATAATAGAGAAAAGCCTATCTGTGACGTCACATGACCATCTTGCCCCATGTTGCCCTACCGTGGGAGGGCAGTATGGGGCAAATCCAAGATGGCGGACAAAATGCCGAAATAGCCTCCCCATGACGATTTTTCGCCGATTTTCGGACAAATTTGTCCCTGGATTGCCCGCCACGTCGGGCAATCCAGGGACAAATTGGCCCCAGGGAGGGTAGCCCCGGGACAACTTAGGGATAAGGGTTTTAGAACAAAACAAAAGGGTTTTAGAAGGGTTAAGGGAGAGATAAGGGAAAATAACAATTTTCGGACAAATTGGTCCCCCTACAACCCGCCACGTAGGGCTATAGGCGGACCCGGGAGGGCTGTAGGACGGTGACGGAGAATTGGTTAAGTTGAACGAAAGCAGAGAAATGGCTAAGTCCTACAGACGGTGGCACATCTCACCGAATAAAGATGGAGAAAAAAGACTAAGTCCAACACGGTGACAGAGAAATGGCTCAGTCCTACAGAGGTGAACGAAGACGGTGGCACATCTCACCGAATAAAGACGGAGAAAAAAGACTAAGTCCAACACGATACTAGAGAAAGACCAAACAGAGCGAAGACGGTGGCACACCACCCTTCGCTAGGAATTCTACTTCCGGTGTGGGTGGTGTCACACATCTCCATTTTTGGCGGGAAAACGTCTCGACCAATCAAAACGCAGCGGGAGGTGTCAATCACACATCCGGGAAAACGTCTCGACCAATCAAAACACAGTGGGCGGGGCTTGCAAAAGTGGGCGGATGGGGGGGCAAGGTCCACTTCCGGTTTGGCCATTTTTGACGTTTTTGGGGGGGAAGTTGTCCCGCTGCTACCCTACCACGAGCTGGGGTAGGGTAGCAGCGGGACAAAATACCCCAGTTTCGGACGCCAGGGAGGGTAGCAGCGGGACACGGTGGTGCCGTGTCCCGCTGCTACCCTCCTTTACTACTGACAGCATTTTGCGACTGAGGGATTTTTTGTTTACATTTGGGTCTGGGTCACTCTCTCAATGGCTACCGTCTCCTTGTAGAAGCATGTCCTATTCTTTCAGCGATCCGTTGCATTTACATTTACATTTCTATAGTCTTTGAAATTATTCTATTGCACTCTCGATATAAAATTTCGACATCGTCTAGCGATTCGGGGTTGAGTTCTTGAGACCTAGATTGTTGAGAAGGTATTCCTGTGTAGAATATCTCGACTTAATTTTCTTGCTTGCCGCATGAATATGCACTACGTGAGAAGCACCATTTGATGTCGTCCATTAAACAGGTAGATTGTCGCAAAATCCCAAATTGCATTTTCTATCTTTAGTAATCTATGCGATCTAACAACCGCCAGGAGTAATATTTGTCATGAAGCTACAAAAAGTGACGAAAGTTTGATAAATTATGGACGAAATGGGTTATATTTGTCTTAAAATGAATACTACAGTGACTTTAACAAATGCAAATGTACATTGAAAAAGAATAGATTGGAAAACATGTCAGTTTGTTAATTAAATAAGTTTATGTCAATAATGAAAACCCTGAAACTGCTATGTAAACGAAAATTATGCCCAATGGTAAAACCTGAAAGTTTGGGATTTTTTAACCGGACTAAATATCGCAGTATCGCACAATGATACTCAAAGATCAGATTGCCCGTTTTTTTGAAGTGCAGTCTGATCTTGATCTATATGTCTGCAAAAGCCCTTTAACTCGCGCTTAGCAGCCTAAAATTTAATGTGATAAAAAGAGATGATAGCTTTGTTTATTACTGATCTTTTTATCCTGTTTCATATGTAGAGAGAGAGAGAGAGGGAGAGGGCCTTTAATCCGATCCGGTCCCTACAGGACAAGCTCGACAGGACAAAAAATCTGATCTGATTGACAAATTATCGGTGTTAACCCTCACCCTGCTAAATAAATTACATGAAACTTTCAAGGCGATAGTAAAAACCCGAATAATGCTATTTCAAACTTATTTCTGTTTTAGAAAAATATCTCCTCATCGGACAGTGTAGATCAAAGATCAGGCTGCACGTTCTGTGCCGTCTGATCTTGATCCACAATGTCCGTAAAAGGTCAGTGAGTCGCGCTTAGCAGCCTAAGGGTTAAATATTCACTGTAAACAATGCCCTTCATTTTCTTTTTTTTAGGTATGATAATAGACGAATTATTGCCCAGCAAGGCCGAGACCCAGAACGGTTCTACTATGTTTTAACCGGAAAACGTAGGTAACTTTACCCATTTACAGCCAGCCCATGTATCTTCGAAACAGAAAAATAAACCGAAGTACAAAGTAATGCTGATTACAAACACAGTCAAACTTTCCTTATACAGTCAGCGATAAAAAAAAAAAAACAATACTAATCTCTAGAATCAGGTTGCCGTTTAACACAGAACTCTTTTAGATAAAGAATCTAGAGTTTGGGAAATGTTAGCACTGTTTGTACTGTGAAGGTCGCTGAATGCTAAAAGGCTGTCAACACTGATTAGTTTCATGTTTACATCGGACTGGGTCGGATCTGAAAATACATGTACCAGAAAAACTAATATAGTGTTTTCTTTGCCACTCTGAACTTAAACTGTAGTAATAAGTAAAAGCAAAGACATAATGAATGAATGTTGTTTTATGGCGCATCGACAGCTTTGGTCATTTAGCGCGCATATCTGTGTTAAAAGATAATAAAAGTGGAATTGTTTAAACTGAAAAAGTTTGAATACATTAATAATGATAAAAGAGTTGAATTAAGAAGTATTATGTGTGACTTTAAATGGTGAAAGGTTATGTGTAACTTTTAATTTGCATAAAATATAATATTTATATAATATTGAGTGGCTGGGCATTCCCTGCCTACTCAAAGTTTTAAATGAAAAGGTTAAGACTGTGAATAGTAGCTTAAAGGAAGTGAGAGCTTAACATTGAGAAAAGTGTGTAAAGAATGTAAAAAGATGGGTAAGAAACTAAAGAGCAAATATCACAGTTTATTGTAAATGCCAATCTCCTTTATGAAAGCGATAATAGATTCAACGTCAACAGAGTCAAAAAGATTTTTTAAACTATCGACGCTGAAATATTTTGAACGAATTGGCTGAAAGTCAATGCAGTCTAGTAGGATATGAGTAGTAAAGGAGGGTAGCAGCGGGACACGGCACCACCGTGTCCCGCTGCTACCCTCCCTGGCGTCCGAAACTGGGGTATTTTGTCCCGCTACCGTCCTACCACGAATTTTGGTAGGACGGTAGCGGGACAACTTCCCCCCCAAAAACGTCAAAAATGGCCAAACCGGAAGTGGACCTTGCCCCCCCCCATCCGCCCACTTTTGCAAGCCCCGCCCACTGCGTTTTGATTGGTCGAGACGCTTTGCTGGCTGTGTGATTGACACCTCCCACTGCGTTTTGATTGGTCGAGACGTTTTCCTGGATGTGTGATTGACAGCTCCCTCCTCACACCACTGCAAAATGCGCGCGCAGAAGAGGAAACCGGAAGTAGAATTCCTAGCAAAGAGTGGTGTGCCACCGTGTTTGTTCGGGCTGATCCTGCGTTTTGATTGGTCGAGACGTTTTCCCGCCAAAAATGGAGATGTGTGACACCACTGACTGGGTCGAGGGATGGTGGCACATCTCACCGAATAAAGACGGAGAAAAAAGACTAAGTCCAACACGGTAATAGAGAAAGTCTAAAACGAATAAAGACGGAGAAAAAAGACTAAGTCCAACACGATACTAGAGAAAGACCAAACAGAGCGAAGATGGCGGCACACCTTCTTCGTTCACCTCTGTAGGGCTGAGCCATTTCTCTGTCACCGTGTTGGACTTAGTCTTTTTTCTCCCATTGGGTTGATGAATGTTGAATTCATGGTTGAAGATAAAATATCTCCATTGTTTTCAGGTTGTGGTAAGGAGTTGTCTAAGATGTAATCAGCTAAGTTGAAATCCATTTTCCGTTAACAGTTTGTTTTACTCGCACTACTCGAGAAACGAGAGGCGAATGGTTGTAGAGAAATATCGTCAGCGTTTTATAGATTGGTAGGGGATTGACCTACTTCGATACAGAATTAAGAGAGCGCGGACCCGGTCGAGAGCATGTAGGTAGAACATAACAGCTAGAGAGAAATAATGGAAATCTTGGTTGTTAACTAACCGATTGATCTGTTCTCTATTGTGAATGTAACATATCCTATGATTGAACGAAACAGTTGAATTCTAGTCAAGCAGAGATTATATTGTCTTTCATTTCTCCTACATAGTTATAATGGAGATGATAATTTCCTTAGAGGAAATACTTTTGACTTGACTTTTGTTTGTTTTGACAATTTTGAAAAGGTAGAAAGTCTTTTTTCACGATATGGGCTATATACCGTCTCAGCTTGACTCAGGCAGACACCATCGTTGAACTTAGGTTTTTTTCTCTATTATTGTTGGACTCAGTCTTTTCCCATAGGACTTAGTCTTTTCTCCATCTTCGTTCGTCTCTGTAGGACTTAGCCATTTCTCTGCTTCCGTAGGACTTATTGTTGGACTTAGTCTTTTTTCTCCACGATAGGTCTATATGGGTACTGGTAGGTCCTCGGGGAAAAACATCGTGTTGGACTTAGTCTTTTTTCACGATATGGGTTATATTCCATATCGGTTATGGTTCAGGCAAAAAGAACAATCGATGGACTTAGCCTTTTCACCGCCTTTGTTCACCTTAGGCTTTCTCTATCACCGTCGGACTTAGTCTTTTCTCTACCTTTGATCGACTTAGGCTTTCTCTATCTTCGTGTGGCATGGGAGGAGGAGTATGGAGGAGTGAGGAGGAGTGAAGAGGAGGAAAGGAAGAGTGAAGAGGGTTTGTTGGACTTAGTCTTTTTTTGAGTTTTGGAGTATTTGGAGTGTAACTCTCTCTGTTCGCTTGGAAAACAATCGTGAAATTGACATTTCTCAAAAGATAGACTTTCTGCATATTGGATAGTCCTGAAAAGGGCTGTTTTGTTTTTGGAGATTGTACTGTCTTATTGTCTTTTCTGCGTTTTGTTCTTTCTCGTCTAATGACAGCAACCGAAATTCTCATGACAGATGCGACAACTCCCAGTTCTTTTTGTAATTGTCATTTCCCCGTCATTCGATGTGATCTTTCTCCCAAATTTAACATCAGCCAATCTCGTCTTGGTATACTTTTTGATTTATTCGTGCTGCTCGAGAGTCGAATGACTATAGAAGAAGTTCGCTGGTTTTTGGTGGAGGGATTGACCTACTTTGACTCAGAATTAACGTTAGCCAATTAAGAGAGCGCGGACCCGGTCGGAAGCATGTAGACAGAACATAACACTTAGAGAGAAATGATGGAAATCTTGGCTACTAGCTAACCAATTGATCTGATCTCTATTGTGAATGTAACATATCCTGTGATTGATCGAAGCAATTGAATTCTAGTCAAGCAGAGATTATATTGTCTTTTCGATTTTTTACATAGTTATATTGGAAATGGAGATTTCCTTAGAGGAAATACTTTTGCCTTGACTTTTTGTTTTTTGACAATTTTGAAAAGATAGAACTTTTCTTGTTGAATGTTAGCCCTGAAAAGGGCTGTTTTTCGAAGATTGCATTTTTTAACCTCTTCGTCTATCTCTCATGGCCTCTAGTTCATCAAGTAACCTGACGAGTGCTAGTAGATCACGACGCATTTGTCCTTTTCCTCGCCAGTCCCCGGGTTAGCTACCCAGAGAGGGGTTATATACCACCTCACGATGGTTCAGGCAAAGACTCTGTTGGACTTAGTCTTTTCTCCGACCTCTCTGGTCTTGGTCTTTTTTCCCACGAATTGGTCTATACATCACCTCAGAATGGTTCAGACAATATCCGTGTTAAAGTTAGTCTTTTTTCTTCGGTGCGGAGAGTGTAGATAGAACATATAGAGCGTTATGTTCTATCTACGTGCTTTCGTCCACGTTCGCGCTCTTAATTCCGACGCAAAGTAGGTCAATCCCCCTACCAAGCTATAAAAACCAGCGAATTCTTCTATGGATCATTTTCACGATGGAGCTGTCCGAATTCTGCTGTGGGTTGTTCTGTGGAAGAGGGTTGAGAAGAGAAAACGGCAGGAGTCGAGAACCCTCTATCTTTTCTCTGATTTTGGAATTAACTTGCTCAGATAGTTAATTTAATTTCAATCCAGAGAATGGTAAAAAACACCTCTTTTCAGGGTTAGCCAATACCAAGAAAGTTCTATCTTTCAAAAATTGGCAAAACAAAAAAAGTCAAGTCCTATGCATATGTCGGATACCGTTGATATTCTGAAATGCTGATTTCCTACAGGTTTTAAAATATTTTTTACGTTTAATTTCCTCATCGATGGATGGGCCTGTTAAAATGCTCGATATCTGATCTATATTTTGTCCTGTACGTGGTTCTTTGTTTTTGGTAATTTGATTTTCAATGATGTTTTGTGCTGCCAACGTAAACCGATTTTAAAATTTCTTCTTGTATTCCTGCTTTCAGCATAGATTCTCTTTCAGTCGCTTTGTTGACTTAAATCTCACAAATAGCTAAAAACGAAGCTTATGTGATAGTAAAGCCCTGTTTTACTCACAGTCGTTTTCCCAAAATCAGTTCATTTCAAACGGCTTTTTTAGAGGTGACTCCTCCGCCTCCTCATCAGTGTCACACAGACCGTCGACATGAACACATGCAATATATGCGCTAAACAGTTTAAACGGAGGGATACTATGCTGCGTCACAAAAGAAGCGTTCACCACCAGGACCAAGATTCTGACATGAAACATTCCGAGGATATGGAGCAACAGACTTACGAAAGTACTGACAAATCAGAGAGTGACGAACCAGAGAGTGACGAGCAACAGCCTTACGAAAGCACTGACGAATCAGAGAGTGACGAACAAGTGATAAAATACGACCCATGGGATATTCTCATACAAGAGGCAACTGAGCAATGTCGGGAGGCTTTTGAGGAGACGGTTTCTAAACTTACCCGACACAACAGATTAGGAATAACGGATGCAAGGCACAAAGCATACGAAGATTTACGGTCATCTTATCGGAAAGCACTAGTTAACGTCTTACAGAGCAGGATGGTGTGGTTTAATGCAATGAGGAAGGATCCGGTATACAAGAGTATGCGCAAAAAAGTTAGCGATCTGATGAATACGGAGAATTTCACTAGAGACGAAGCTTGGAAATATACCATAAGCAAACGCAAATATTTCTTGGATTCCATCCTCGATGATTTTGGTCCTCCGCCAGTGGAAACAATTGACAATAACCAGGAAAAAGTGATAAAGTGGCCATACCAGAATTTAACTCCTATTTTAAAGAGTTAAACCAATAACATTATATTCGAGTCTTTTGCTGTTTCAATTTAAATCGTAATAAAAATAATATCTATAACACACATCTGTTTTTCTTTTTACACAACCATTCTTGCGATCTGTAATCCGACTCCTCGAAGCTGATCATCACCTAAAACCTGAATCCTCTTCACTCCGCTAGTCTCCTCTTTTCCGACTTCAAAATGAAATAACCCAAAAAAAGACTAAGACCAACATGGCCTTTTAACCCTAAAGCTACTTAAAGATCGAGTCCACCTGTATGTCCACCAAAAAGTGTACAACGATCAGGATTTCGTACTATAAAACACCGCTAAGCGATTCTGAGCTGGCGTATAGCACAATTCCAACAGATCATATAGACAAGCTACAAAGCAATATGCTCTATAACCCTAAAGCTACTTAAAGACTGAGGCCACCAGACAATGTCCAAAGATCATGCTGGTAGGAGTCAAAGAAAAGACTAAGTCCAACATGACGTTTGTATGGTATGGATTTGTGCTATAAACCGTCTCTGACCAACTCAGAAGATAGCGTATAGCACAAAGGGAGACAAATCTTGTCTAATTCAGCCATGATACGGTATATAGCTCATATCGTGGGGGAAAAGACTAAGTCCAACGATGGTAGAGAAAGACTAAATCGAACGAAAGCAGAGAAATGGTTAAATTGAACGAAAACGGAGAAAAGCCTAAGTCAAACAGTGGCCTTTGGCTGAACCAGTCTGAGTCGGTATATCGTCCACATCGTGGGAAAAAGAATAAGTCCAACGAAAGCAGAGAAAAGCGTAAGTCCACATCCCTAGAGAGGAAGGGGTATAGCCTATATCGTGGAAAAAAAGACTAAGTCCAACATGGTAGAAAAAAGCCTAAGTCCAACAGGGTCTTTGCCTGAGCCAGCGTGAGATGGCATATAACCCACATCGTGGGGAAAAGACTAAGTCCACCAGTCTGAGGGCATGGGTAACCGTAGTATGGGTACAAGCTTGTCCACATGTCTAGAGAGATCACTCCTCTTTTCCTCCTCTTCACTCCTCCATCCTCCTCTTTTCCTCCTCCATCCTCTTCTTCACTCCTCTTTCGGCATATAGCCTATCCAAAAAAAGATAGAAAAGACAAAAAAAGACAATAAGACAGTACATTCTCCAAAAACAAAAGTCCTTTTCAGGACTAACCAACAGCCTTAGAAAGACTACTTATCCAAATTGTCAATATTGCTAAGTCCAATACAAGATCTTTTGTCTCGAAAAAAGACTAAGTCCAACACGATGACGGAGAAATGGTTAAGTTGAACGAAAGCAGAGAAATGGCTAAGTCCTACAGACGGTGGCACATCTCACCGAATAAAGATGGAGAAAAAGACTAAGTCCAACACGGTAATAGAGAAAGTCTAAGCCGAACAAAGACGGAGAAAAAAGACTAAGTCCAACACGGTGACAGAGAAATGGGTCAGTCCTACAGAGGTGAACAAAGACGGTGGCACATCTCACCGAATAAAGACGGAGAAAAAAGACTAAGTCCAACACGGTAATAGAGAAAGTCTAAAACGAATAAAGACGGAGAAAAAAGACTAAGTCCAACACGATACTAGAGAAAGACCAAACAGAGCGAAGATGGCGGCACACCTTCTTTTCCTCGACCCAGTCAGTGGTGTCACACATCTCCATTTTTGGCGGGAAAACGTCTCGACCAATCAAAACGCAGGATCAGCCCTCACAAACACGGTGGCACACCACTCTTTGCTAGGAATTCTACTTCCGGTTTCCTCTTCTGCGCGCGCATTTTTGCAGTGGTGTGAGGAGGGAGCTGTCAATCACACATCCAGGAAAACGTCTCGACCAATCAAAACGCAGTGGGAGGTGTCAATCACACAGCCAGCAAAGCGTCTCGACCAATCAAAACACAGTGGGCGGGGCTTGCAAAAGTGGGCGGATGGGGGGGGCAAGGTCCACTTCCGGTTTGGCCATTTTTGACGTTTTTGGGGGGGAAGTTGTCCCGCTACCGTCCTACCAAAATTCGTGGTAGGACGGTAGCGGGACAAAATACCCCAGTTTCGGACGCCAGGGAGGGTAGCAGCGGGACACGGTGGTGCCGTGTCCCGCTGCTACCCTCCTTTACTACTGATATGTTTTACAGAAAAGGATGCACTGCATGGAATACATTCAGGGGCATCATCTCTGGTCAAGAGCCAGGAATGTGTAATGCGTGAATGGCCAATTCGAAGTCGTGCAATTATCACTTCTTCTCGACGAACAGACCTGTAAACGGGGTACCATTCACCAAGGGAAGGTTTAACTGAATGCAGTTTATTGAAAACATCAGCATCCCACTGGGATTGCCAAGAAGATTGGATATGTGTTAAAACAGAGGATTTAAAATCAGTGTGTGGAACTTTAAAATCTGAAATGGGAAGGTTAAGTGCAGATTTGGCAGACCTATCGGCATTTTCATTGCCTTTGATGCCTACATGACTTGGAAGTCAGCAGAACACCAATCTATTCATAGAAGAAATTTGTGAGATCCTTTCAAGTAAAGTACAGATCAAGGGATTCTCAAGTCGTTGATTTGAAAGGGCCTGTAATGTTGACAAAGAGTCCGAAAAGATAATGAAACGGTTGGAATTAGAATGTTCAGCTAGATTAAGGGCAAGATCAATTGCTTTAATTTCAGCAGAGAAGATAGAGGAGTTGTTTGGAAGGCGGCACTTTAAGCTCCTTTCTCCATAAACAGCGGCAGCTGCTACAGAATTTCCCTCTTTAGATCCATCTGTATAGATTGGTTTGAAGGAAAAATAATGCTCCTTTATCTCGTTGTATCTAGCATGAAACACAGTTCTATCCGTGACAGACTTTTTGTCAGATGCAAGGTCAAATCTGAATTCTGCACTGTTTAGTGTCCATGGAGGGATTTCAGAGATTTTATAATCGGCAATACACTCAGTGTCTATGCCAAGGTTATCTACAATGGGCTCCATGCGGATACCAAATGGAGGAATAACATTTGGTTTCCTTTCAAAAAGACGTTTATATTGAGGTTTAAAAACAACTTTATGAGTCGGATTAAAACGATTTGACTTCAGTTTTGAAATATATTGAAGTGAGAGTTTTTCCCTCCTGTAAGAAAGAGAAGGTTCATTAGCCTCAACATAGAGACTATTGACGGGAGAAGTTCTGAAAGCTCCAAGTACAAGACGCAGGCCTTCGTGGTGTATAGGATCGAGAATTTTAAGGTAAGATTTACGGGCTGATCCGTATACGATAGATCCATAGTCTAATTTGGAGCGAACTAAAGACCGATAAAGCCGCAAGAGGACTTTACGGTCTGCTCCCCATTCAGAATGGGCCACAACCTTTAGAAGATTAAGAGCCTTCTTGCACTTCTTTTTAAGTGCAGTGATGTGAGGAAGGAAGGAAAGCTTTCTGTCAAAGATGACACCAAGAAATTTAAACTCAGAAACGACTTCAGTTTTAGTTTTGTCCAAATACAGTTCAGGGTCTGGATGAACACCACGCAGATTACAAAGGTGCATGCATTTTGTTTTGGACTTTGAAAATTTGAAGCCATTTTCATCAGACCACGTTTGGAGTTTGTTGAGACACTGTTGAAGTTGTCTCTCAATAATATTCATACTTCGAGATCTGAAGCATATAACAAAGTCATCAACATAAAGAGAACAGTCTACACCAGGACAGATAGCTTTAACTATATTGTTTATTTTTACACTGAAAAGTGTAACAGAGAGAATACATCCTTGGGGTACACCCATCTCCTGTTCACGGGTTCCCGAGAGAGTATTACCAACTCGGACATGGAAAAGCCGTTCATCCAAGAAGGCTGAAATAAAAAGAGGAAGACGGCCTCGAAGACCAAAGTCATGTAAGTCTTTAAGAATTCCGTATTTCCAAGTCGTATCGTAAGCGCTTTCAAGGTCGAAAAAGACAGATACTACGTGCTGTCTGTTAATAAAGGCTTCTCTGACAAAGGTTTAAAAGCGGACAAGATGATCGATGGTACCACGCTGGCGACGAAATCCACTCTGTACATCAACGATAAGGTTGTTTTTCTCTAAAAACCAGACAAGCCTGTCATTAACCATACGTTTTAGGGTCTTGCAGAGACAACTAGTAAGAGCTATTGGGCGATAGTTAGCTGGGTCACTAGCATCCTTGCCAGGTTTGGGATAGGAATAACTAGTGCCTCTCTCCAGAACGAAGGAAAATCACCTGACTGCCAGATATCATTGAAAATATCAAGTAAAACAGAGAGAGAAGTAAAAGGTAAGTGTTTTAAAAACTGGTAATGAACTTTATCTTGACCGGGAGAAGAATCGTGAGCTTTATTCAGAGCAGATTTTAATTCTTTAAAGGTGAAGAGTTTATTATAATGCTCTGAATTAGAAGAACTGAAATTAAGTTTTTTCCTTTCTTCTCTGACTTTATTCCTCTGAAACTTTTCATTCAGAATAGTTTTCAGAGGAAGACTTTTTGCAAAAGGTGTCGGCAAGAGCATCAGCTATATTCTTGGGTGATTCCAACGACGTATTTTTAACTTCAAGGTGACTAAGAGGGGGTTGGCCTTTGCCATTGATCTTTCTGATCATGTCCCAGGGTTTTTTAGTAGTGGTTCTACTATTTAATTTAGAGACATATTGTCTCCAAGCCTTGCGCTTACTTTCTCTAATGGTACGACGAGCCTTTGCCGTAGAAATTCGGAATAAGTCATGATTTTCTTTAGTAGGCCTGAGGTTAAACTTTCTAAGGGCTTGTTTTCTGTCTCTGACAGCCTGTTTACAATCATCATTGTACCAAGGTTTGTCAGGACGTTTTGGATTTGTCGACGTCTGAGGGACCGACTGTTTAGCTGCATCAATTAATAGGGAAGTAAAAAGTTTTGCGGGATCATCGCAATCTCCAAATTTGTCATGTGTAATGGTCCGTTCACAGAGGGTTTCAAATCTGTTCCCATTGGCTTTGGAGAGCTTCCATTTCTGCGGTTTTATGCTGCTGGATGGTTGTGTAGATGAAAAGATAATAGGGAAGTGATCACTGCCACACAAATCCTCTTTCACTTTCCAACTGAAATTGGGAAGTAAGACTGGGCTGCATAAGGTTAAATCAATAGATGAGTAAGATCCAGTTGCTGGATGTAGGTAGGTTTTGGACTTGTTATCATTCATGAAAGACAAAGAGTTGTTCGAAATGAAGCTCTCCAACTGTAAACCTCTATGATTAGTGTCATCGCAACCCCACATAACATTGTGACCATTGAAGTCCCCAGCAAGAATATAGGGGGATGGCAATTGGGAAATGAGATCATTCAGATTGGTCTCATTAATAGGTGTGCTCGGGGGTAGATATAAAGAAAATAGTGTAACGGCACTGTGTAAAGATAACCTGATGGCAAAAACTTGCAAGTTTGTGTTAAGAGAGATAACTTTATGAGGTATGTTGTTATTAACAATAACAGAAACACCACCTCTAGCTTTCTCGCCTTCGGTAAAGACTTTATTGTAAATGGAATGGTATTTGATAGAGATATCGTCCTCCCGTTTAAGGAAGGTTTCTTGAAGACAAACAGCGACTGGTTTGTGATCACTAATTAAAAGGGAAAGTTCGTCAAAGTTTGACTTCAGACCTCGACAATTCCACTGGATTATGGTATCCATTGTGCATGAAGAAAGTATAAAAGCTAAAGTAAAAAAAGAGGCTGTAAACCAATGCATTTTAAAATAGGTTGATTAAGACTTCATTACAGCTGTCTCGGGTTTGGACGAGTGCCAAGTGTCAGTGTCCTTGTTCCAAGAATCTTTAGAAACGGACCAGATAGAGGCTTCTGAATCTGAAGCCTCACCTTCCAGATTTTCCTCATCTGCATCCATGTCCTCTAGCTCCGAAAATCTGTTGGAGGCAGGGACAGGATCATTTACTCGTACTGTGATTTCACAAGATTCATGGGCATCTCTAGATTGTGGTTTAGGTTTGGAAGAAGACCTTTTAGGAGATCGAGGTGCATGATTAGATTTGTTATCTTTAGATGAAACATTAGATTTTATTGTAGACTGTGAAGATGGAGGTTGGGGTTTCTTTGGAGGCTGTTGTGAAGGGGGAAATGGCTTTGAAGGTTTTTTTTTTGAAGAGATATTTTGCGAAGAGGTAGACGGCTTTGAAGTTTTTTGTGAAGAAATACTTTGAGAGTTTGTGGGTTTTGAGGTTGCAGAAGAGGTTTTGTTTGTTTTAGACGCAGATGGAGAGTCAGGAATTAGTTTGGACAAGGTGGATGGAGGGAGAAGTTCTTTCAGCTTAGTAGCTACATCAGGAAATTTTTGAAGGAGAACTTTCGCAAGAATTTTACAAGTGCTGCAGTCGTCCTTTTCAGTTGACAAGCCAACAACACCTGCATAGCTAGGACTAGAAGAGGTTTTCTTGCGATGTTCAAATATTTTCCTTACTTCTGGAAAGCTTACATTATTGTTGTATTTAATGGACAGTATTTCTTTTTCTTCTCTCCATACAGGACACTCTCTTGAAAAAGTAGAGTGTGGAGACTTGCAATTAATGCAAAGAGGAGGATTTGAACATGTAGTACTGTCATGGTCAGGTCCTTGATGAGCACATTTAGAGCATGTTTCTTGGTTTGGACATTTACTGATGTGATGGCCGTACCGCTGGCATTTAAAACATCGCAAGGGATTTGGCACATACACATCTACTTTTACAATTTGAAAGCCTACCTTGATTGATGTTGGAAGAACAGGTGAAGAAAATGTTAAAATGTATGTGTTTGTGAGTCTCTGTTCTCCATCTCTGCGTACAGAAATCCGTTGGACATCGGATACACCTTGTTGTTTCAGGTTGTCTTTAATTTCTTGCAAAGAGTTGCAGTAAGTAAGCTCTTTGCATCTAATTACTCCTTTACAAGAATTTAGTTAAGGATGTGGGAAAATTTTAACGTCTGTGTCAAAGAATTTTGTGTTTTTTAAAAGATTCAGTGCTTGTTGATTTGTAAGACATTCAACTAAAAGGGTCTGGTCTTTGAGTTTTTTGACAGATTTTGGAGTTCCAAGGATGCTGGTAATTTGTTTTTCTATTACGAAAGGAGATAGTTTTGTTATGGGTTTTGAAGGATCTTGGGACTGGATAACGATAAAACGCGGAGAGTGAAAAGAAGAAGTAGAAATAGAAGCTTCCGTTTCAGATTCACTATCTGAAAGAGGCCGTTTGCTTTCAGTGAGCTTGGCCTTTTTTTGCGACGCCATGTTTGTGTATAAAATTTCACCACCGATGCCCTAGGGCAAGGCATGACCAGCCGATTGATCAAGACGGGCCTTCCTGACCTCTCGTTTAGTTCAGTTCAGGGCCAAAGTGGTGTGTTGCGAAAACAGAGCTATCAAAAGGCCGAGCCCCGAATCCACTCAACCACCAGGATCCCGTCATCAAACGACACGAGTTGCAGCCCACGGCAAACGGGCAGGCACAGTGGGGGGGGGGGGGTCTTACCCCTTCTGTAGTGCGACAGCTGGGCAATTTCTATCCCCCCGACCAGCTGGGGGACAGCAAAGACATAAGAAATCTGCATTGACTATCAGATTTTACCTTTAACTTTTCTACTGGCTTCCCAGTGTATTGAAAAATGTCTATGATAACCAATTAGGCGATAAGGAATACCTAAATTGCTCTCGTTGAAAGCATAGATCGTGAGCAAACTTCACTAAACGGTCTGTCTGATCTTGGATGTATATTGTCAAAAGGCCCACTAGCTGCCAAATCTAAACAATTCGGGTAAAAAATTGCAGACAAATTCAATTCATACCATTAAAAGTATTGATATTATTGTGAATCTGATGTGTTATACTAAGGTCAGTCAAAGTTCCACTCGCTGGCAGAAACACGTATTGTAAAACTGCAACAATAACTGCCAACTTTTTTCTGCCAGCGACTTAAACTTCGACATATTGCATTGTAACACATTGTCAGACTCGTATTTAACTTTGGCCGCTTGTGAGCCTTTAACCACAAAAATTAAACTTTAAACTCGTCTATACTGAAAGCATACACGAAAACAGGAAATTGAATGTGGTTCAAATGGTGTGATATGTCTACCAGTTTGAAAGAGAAAGAAACATAATGGGGGAAAATTGAGAAAATATTGGTTACTAGCGTTTTCTGCTTGTACGGCAATATCTAAAAGACATGAGCCATGCTCTGGCAAAAGGGGGCTTAATGCATCTCTGTGTCTGTGATTCATTATACCTAGCAAGTCATTACAAATCTATGGATCCGTAAAATTCATTTTGTGTAACATCTGACTGAATCATGACGTAGAACCGTCCGTTGACATGCAGAAAATTGACCAATAGAAAAAAGTTTCGGTCCAGGTCAGCCTGCGTGGATTGCGCAGGCTGACCTGGGTCGATATTTTTTCGCAGATGCATTAAGCCCCGTTTCACAGAGCACGACTCACATCTTCTTTCCCTTGTTAGTGAAAACGGGGGGGGGGGGGCTGTCTGGTAAAGGTTTTCAGTACTATGTAGATGAACATGTCTCCTTTTTTTATCCTCAGTGAACAAAGTGCGGGAGTATCGTTTACTTTCCGGAGTTGTGACGCGGGACGAGGGGAACATTGAGAAAGGGAACACAACAGATGTAAGAACTCTGGATTCAGCGTTTTTTTTTTTTTTTTTTAAGAAAAGTCTTGTTTCTGTCTAAGAACCCCTTGCACGAATTCTAATACTTATACGGAAAGTTTATATCAAAATCAGTCTGCTCAGAACGTACAGTCTGATCTTAGCATTTTCCCCTTTTCCCACGATGTTTTCAAAAGCCTTGTTTCCCAGGGTCGTGAAAACCCGGGATTATGTGGTAAAGATTTAATTACTTACCACACAATTCCTGATTTTTTTCTTTTCCAAAGAGTTTGGAAATATTGTTAGAAAAACGTATAATTTTTAACTTGTCCGTATTGTTGGCAATAGCCAGCAGCCTAGCAGCCTATTTTTTTTTTTTATTTCTTAGTGATCTAACAATCATTAAGAAATAAAAAAAAAATCCAGGCTGCTAGGCTGCTGCGCTGCCAACTTCACGCGGCTAGGCTGCTAGACTGCCAGCAGCCTAAATTGACAACAACTGCGCAATCCACGCAGGTTGACCTAGGTCGAAACGTTTAGCTTTTGGTCATTTTTCTGCATGTCAAAGGACAAGGGTACCTCATGATTCGGTTCGTTGTTAGACAAAAAGTATTTTTTTGGATTCAGAATAATTATGTGATGACTTCTTTTGGTATCATACATCACATAGATTCATTAAACCCCCTTTTGCCAGACCATTGCTCATAAATCGAGAGTGAGTATCTCGAAATGTACTAGTACTAAGCAACCGCATGTCTTGTCACAATGAATTTAAATCCACAAATGTATGTTCGAATATCATAGATTTGATGCTGTCCTATTTCTTTGCTTTCTCTGTTCACAGCCACAAGAGATGATGCAAAATTGGCCTCGGGAACACCATTTAGTTACAAAAGGAAACGCCGAAGTGTTGATTTTAGAGAAAAGTGTAAGTATTTGACACGCGGCTGAGTAAATGAGAAGTAAATGAGAGTAAATGAGAAGTGGGTCTCTCTGTCCACCATCCTTGGGAACGCTACTTGTTAACTCTTGTGTAACAATAGATAAGAGCCATGCTGTGTGAAAAAGGGGCTTAATGCATGTGCAAAAAGTATCAACCCAGGTCAGCCTGCGCATTCCGCGCAGGCTGACCTGGGCCGAAACTTTTTGCTTTTGGTTAATTTCTAATTGCTGGATATTTTTGAAAAGTGGTTTTCTACGTATAAGAGAAACTTTTATGTAACATTGTGTTAAAATACCCAAAGACCTGGTCACGTAACATATGATCCATGCATTGTGAAAAGGGGGCTTAATGCATTTGCAAAAGTATTGACCAAGGTCAGCCTGCGCAATTCATGCAGGCTGACCTGGTTCGAAACTTTTTGCTATCGGCCAATTTTCTACATGTCAAAGGACCAGTGTACCTCATGATTCAGTCGGTTTGGTTTTCAAAATTAGATTTCTATGGATCCATAATTACTTGATGACTTTCTTGGTGCCATGCATCATGGAGATGCATTAAACCCCCTTTTGCCAGAGCATGGATCATATTGTTGTTTTTATCTTTTTATAACTTACATGTACGTGTGTCTTTAACTAACTCCAACTCGAAAAACCTTTCATTAACTGTAATATTATTGTTTGTTTTTTTCGGAATACATGTTTAAAACCACGAAACGTAATGAGAGAATATGAACGGTATCCAGTTGGGTTTATATATTATCTCGTCACGGTACGTGATTTTAAATCTGTTGTCCCAAATACAAACAATAATATAAACTGATAATGAAACGTTTATCAAGTAAGAGCTGTACTTGCAGTCGGCTCTATATGAAAACAAAACTTCTGTACAAAACTGAGAAATATGACGTAAATGGCTGATATTGACTTAACATTTTCAAAAATACATTGTGCAATAGCACTTGTTTTGTTTCAGTTCTTTATCGACTTTTCCTTTAGTTTGTTTCAAATTGAAAACGTCGATTTTTCGATTTTCATTGAAAATAATTGCAACTGAAACATTCGAATGTTTGCTTGCACTCTATTAACCCTTAGGCTGCTAAACGTGGCTCAAAGACCTTTTGCGGACAGTGTAGATGCAAGATCAGACTGCACAGAACGTGCAGTCAGATCTTGGATCTACACTGTCCGATAAAGAGATATTTTTCTCCCCCAAAAAACCATTGAAATAGCAACATTTTGGCTTTTTATTATCGGCTTGAAACTTTCACTTTACTTACTGAGCAAAATAAGGCTTAACAAACAGAACGTTGTTTTCAGTGTCTTTATACCCGGTATTGACACTTCAGTTGTTTGTCAGACGACATTTTTTTTAACCCTTATCCTGAAAAATTAAAGACTGATAGTGTAAATCCAAATTTTCCTGTTTTAAAATATTTTTTGGGGAAAAATATCTCCTTACCAGACAGTGTAGATCAAAGATCAGACAAAAGGTCAGTAAGTCGTGCTTACAGCTTAGCAGCCTAAGGGTTACAAAAGACTTGTTCACAAAAAGTAATTGCAGACGATAAGTTAACAATTTACCAAACGACAAAATTTTATGCTCGACCAAATTGAAGGCATTTGCAAATAGAATGTGGCTCAAATAATGATTTCGGTCTTTGATAGGATAGAAAACTGGTTACCACCATTTTCTCCTTTTCGCAGAATGTTTTCAAAAGCCTTCATCCACAGGGTCGTTAAAACTCATGATTTTGTGGTAAAGGTTTAAATGTGGTTTTAATTATTGGACTTGTTTTTGAACCAGAATTTTCTCCATTTCCAACAATGTTTTTAATAGTTTTTTTTCCAATTAGAATCGATTGTTGTTTGGACGCAGGGATCGTCATGGTTGTAAAGGCTTTTACCTTTAATTCCTGTACTTAAAAAATACACGTGCTAAAACTTCCGAAGCCTGTAGCTTCCCATCAGGCTGCACAGAACGTGCTGTCGCTGTCTGATATTGGATCTATGCTGGTCCATTTCTCGGGATATATTATAGCCCCAAAACCCCGCGGTTGGGAATATATTCTAATCTTTGTTTTATTTGAGGAAACTCCATCTCATCTTTCGAGCAGTTAAACAGTTAATTAACTCTCACGATACTGGTATTTCGTAATTTGTCCAACAGATTAAGAACCCAAGTTTACTAAATGCTGGGATCTACTGTAGTTCATTGATTAACCCTTACCTTGCTAAATAAGTTAAGTGAAACTTTAAAGCCTATAGTAAAGACCCGAATGTTGCTTTTTCAAAGTTATTTTTGTTGCAAAAATATCTCCCTATCGGAGAGTGTAGATCCAAGATCAGAGTGCACGTTCAGTGCAGTCTGGTCTTGATCTACAATGTCCGCAAAAGGTATTTCAGTGTCGCGCTTAGCAGCTTAAAGGTTAAGATATAGGGGTCTCTTTCAGACACACCTTGTTCGATCCACGCGTATGGCGCTGAACACTTAGGAGTGTGCTTTGGTAAGGCAAAGCAGAGCGCCAGCTAAGTACTAACTCTACCGTGATATGAATGGGATATTGTTGAAAGTCGTTCATACAAATAAACGCCCTACATCTAGACCTCCTTATACACATTCCTATGAAAATCTATTCTTTATGAACCTTGGTTCTAATCTTTAAGATACATTCAACTATTTTACTGGTGATGTCAACTTGTGCAAGCTTTTCAAGATGGTGCAGATCAAGATTAGACTAAAAAAAAAAAAAAAAAAACACTGCAGTCTGATCTTTCATCAATCCCATCCGCTACTTTACGTTAAACCATAACCAAGTCGATCTTAATTTGAAATTAGCAGTTCCTTAGGATTTGCAAGAAGCTACTTAACTCTTTACCACACAATCCCGACTTTTAACGGCCATGTGAAAGAAGCTTTTTGATAACATTGTGGGAAAAGGAGAAAATGCTGGTAACCAGTATTTTCTTTCTCCTTATCCTACAATGTTTTCTACCCTTTCCAAAACAAATTTCAATTTTTCAGTCACATTTGTTTTGTTGCCTGCAATTGCCTTTCAATTTGGACCAGTCTAAAATTGTGTCGTTTGGTAAAGAGTTAATGAGCCATGCTCTAACAAAAGGGGGTCTAATGCATCTCCACGATGCATGATACTAAGCAAATCATCACATAACTATGAATTCATAAAATCCATTTTGTATAACAACCGACTGAGTCATGGGGTTCACTTGTCCAGAGACATGCAGAAAATTGACCATTAGCAAAGGTCAGGCTGCGCGGACTGAGCAGGTTGACATGGTTTGATACTTTTGCAGATGTATTAAGTCCCCTTTTCGCAGGTGCATCGAGCCTCCTTCACGCTTTACCAAACGACAAAATTTTAGACTAGTCCTAATTGAAAGCATCTGCAGACGACAAAATAAATGTGACTGAAAAATTAAAATATGCTTTGGAAAAAGGTAGAAAACATTGTGGGAAAAGGAGAAAATGCTGGTTTCCAGCATTTTCTCCTTTTCCCACAATGTTTTCAAAGTCTTCGTTCTCAGAGTCGTTAAAACTCGGGATTGTGTGGTAAACAGTTTTAAGCGTGGCTTTAGCGTGAGACTCCCCTTCTAAACACTCTAGATAAACAAGGTTCTTGTTGTTATCTTTTCTTTCCAGGACTTTCTAGAACTGTTACACACATCAAAAGGACCACCGATCGGGTTTTTACAGTAAGTTCATCGAAATTGTATTCTAGGAAAAAGATACAATTTATGATATGATGTTAGGTAACGTCAGCATTTTCTCCTAGTTGAAAACTTAAGGACAGGAAAATACGACAAAATTTCATGTCCTAGATGTTAGCACTTTTTTTTTTCAAAACAAAGTGCCTGTTGTTCTTGGATTTGAATTTGTTTTTTTGCAAGCAATAATATTTTGCAGTTTATTTTGTATTTAGATAAGAGGTACATGTATGCTGTAGAAGTAAGATATTGAATTTTAGAATGCAGAGGTGCTTATATTAGTCTAAACATATTTCACTTGATATAATGTTTAGATAAATGTTATTGTTCTAAAAAATGTTAAAAGTAAATGAAAAGAATATATATATATATATTTTTGATAACACAGTTCACCTACTAAACCTTGTGTCGGACCGGCATTTGCCGACTTTTCTGTTTCCATATATATATATATATATATATATATATATTTTTTTTTTTTTTTTTAGAGGGTGAAACATTTTTTGCCATTAACAAATATTCACGTTTCTGTTTAAACACAGGATTTACAGCAGAATTTGACCTTTGAAATATAATGAAATATGAGAAGAAACTTTTGTAAGAAAAATGGCACAAATGTCAACAACTGAATATCAAAAATATGCATTTAAATTTATAAGATTGGAATAGAGTACCAAAAAGTGAAGCCCTTTTAGTTCTAAATCGTTTACTGTCAATGATTTGTGTGGGGATCACTGAAAATAATTGTTCTTTATCAGCAAGACTGATGGTCTCGTCACCAAAAAGAGGTGTCTGTAGACTTAGAGTGAAAAATTATAACAGTCGTATGGTTAAAAGGTTTCTAAATTCAAATATCTGCAGTCGAAGATATAATGATGATTTGATTTTATTTCATGCTTTTCGGTAGTCCATCGAGAAGTAATGGTGCCTTATGGTTTGATGTTTCATGGTTACGACCAGTGAGAATACCGAATTCATATTTTCTAACTCTTCAATTGAAGGCGGAAACAGTAGTTCCCGCGCACTAGTTACCTAGGTAATCAACGCGTGTCAGTCAAATGGAGGGAAATATGACGTAACTTACGCTATTTTTCTCGCACTTGACGTAATATTGTAATGCGTTGTTATGTGAAGGAGGTACGCCACTCGTGAAAATATTACCGATGATGTTCACTTGATGAAATAAATTTCGATCTTTCACCGAAAAAAGAAATATCCTCTATGTATTTCACCACAAGCATAAAGAGGAGAATTAACTAAATTTCTAAAATATGGGTGTTAATTAAGTGAAATACTTATAGTCTTCAGACTATAATGAATAACCTGAATCTTTCTCTCTCTCTCATGAAGTAGAGCTTATTTGGACTTGGTTTATATCTACTAATGTAACGTTTAAAGGCTGACAAGATTACCAAATTCCTAACACCAATGGGTAAAGCGGTCCAGTCTGTATATCAATAGAAGTTGTAAAACAGTTTAAATACAGATTAGTTCCTGTGAGCTATGTTTTCTAGATCATGAGATCCTCTTAGGCTATAGGCAGAAGTACTAGTACTTCGTAGTTATACGGACACTAAAGAATTTCAATAAGCAGGAGCTAGTCCCTTTACCAATTGAAAAATAATATAACTGTGTTTATATCTCCTATCACCGAATGTTTCTCATCCCTGGTGACTCCCTATTAAGATCCGTTCAAAAGACACGATTACTCCGATTACTATTCACGCAGCCTCATTTTGTACCTTTTCAGTTTAATCTTTTTGGTATTGCAATATATTTGGCCAAAGAGCATCTGAATGTTCAAGAAATGGACGTATAATAGAGAAACATTGTCTGAAGAGTTGTTCGACCTAGGCGCATCGTTAAGCTTCACATAATGCTAATTCTCATCTATACCTTCGCTAAAGACTGATTTACATGGTATCCCAAGAACCATCATTAGAAATAAAAATACTGAGATGCTTTTGAACCTGCCCTGATGGAATTTTAACACCAGACATAAAAAGCTTAGGATGAACAGGTCTATCACGTTTAATGGATACTACGAGCGTATTAGAGATTCTGATTTTGAGGGATGTAACTGTGCAAGCCAACTGTCTGCCAAATCTTTAATTCAAGTGATATTTGCTTGTAAAACTGTGCCGGCTGTGTTCGGGTCACCTACAGTCATTGAAAAATACGTGTCATTTAAAATGTGGTTAATGTAAACTAGACTGAAAAGAAGTCCAAGAATAATATCCCTGACGAACTCCAGTAAAAACGGAGCTTAGGTCTGAGACAGAACTAGGAAGAAAAACACTCTGAAACCGTAATTGATTCTTACTGCTGACATGTTTCGTCGTCGGAAGAGACGTATACATTATATGTATAACAGAGAACAGTAAAAATTGTGTTCTTAAATCGAAATTTACGGTATTGACAAGCTTATTCTATCTCCTCACAAGCAGAATATAGACGAATGTTTGATCTCTTAAATCTTTACCGAGAAAAAAAAATAGGCTTGTTCAAAGCGAAGGTATTTGCAGATAAGAAATTAGATGTGTCTGAAATGGTTGGTTTTGTCTTTTAAAAGGAAGAAACACTGCAGGAATAGGAGACAATGCTGATAAAAATCAGCATTTTCTCCCATCTCTACAAAGTTTCCATACTGTTTCAGAAGCAACTTCCACCGGTTGAGCTATATTGAATTCGTTTCCTGCAACCGCTTCTCAGTTTTACGAATCTAAATAGCTGTGGTCAAGTAAAGAGTTGAGTTGAAGGACGGAAATTTCACTGTCGTCAAAATACTCTATATGATACATGTATATCTTTATTTGCAGAAGCCTAGATTTGTTCAAGGAGTTTCCATGTGAGGAGTTTAGAGACAACCCGGATGCCATTGATTTTCGATATTATGGGTTAGCTTACTTTATTTGTTTAAATGGGGTTTCGAATGAAAATTTAGACAGCTTTCAACAGTCATGATGATTTAAGTCAAACAAAGCACATGTCTGTGTTGGTTTTCTTTAGTGGACCACGAGACTCGAGCTTTAAATGGTCTTGCGCTCGAACATCTCCACGTGACCAGTGCCACCGAATTAGATTAAACTATATGTTTCCCTGGTTAGAAATTCGTTTCCTTAACCACTGAGCAAAGAAAGATCTCTGGGATTAGTTTACATGTATATTTATCCTGTCAAGCCTTTCAAGTATTCTGAAAAAAATATCACAATACATGCGAGTCTGCTCTGTGAAAGTTGGGTGTAATCATTTGCAGAAGTATGGTCTCACGTTAACCTGGGCAGTCCGGGTAGGCTGACTTGGGTCAAACTTTTTGCTCTATGGAAATTTTCAATCCCCCAGCTGGGCGGGGGGGGGGATTAGAAATAGCCCAGTTGTCGCACTACAGAAGGGGTAAGATCCCCCCCCCCCCGTGCCTGCCCGTTTGCCGAGGGCTGCAGCTCGTGTCGTTTGATGACGGGATCCTGGTGGTTGAGTGGATTGAGAGTAAGGCCCTTAAATCGCTCTTTTTCACAACACATCACTTTGGCCTTGAATTGAACTAAACAAGAGGTCAGGAGGGCCCGTCCTGATCAATCGGCTGGTCATGCCTGGCCCTAGGGCAGTTCTCTTAACTGAGTTTTATTATAAACAGATATTCACAGAAGAAAATGAAATCATTTTCCCCTCTCTGTTATAGATATAAATGAGTGCCCTAGAAGGCGGTGGCTCATGGGCTAATCAAGTGAAAGTTGGTGTTTGATTGACACTTGTGACTGCCCAAAGATAGTCTATGCTTGGTATGATTTTCTGCGGGCTTACATTTGTCCAGTCTAGCCAAGCCCCATAGCTCAGTCGGTAGCGTACATGACTTGAGAACAGGAGGTTGCTGGTTCGATCCTCGGCTTGGCCAATTTCTTTCCGAGGATTAATGATAGTCATTGCGACAGGATTCATTCCTCTCTCACCGCTGACCATTGTTTCGACGATGGTTATGTGGGAAAGCAGCCAGTGGCTTGGAAAGAACATTGTGCGGAGTACTGGTAAAAGAAACTCCAGGAAAGCATGGATAGGTGCACTGGCCGCCGCGATATAACTGAAATAATGTTGAAAACGGCGTTAAACACCATACAATCAATCAATCATTGTCCAGTCTAGCCCTTTCACTTTGAGTATATCATCGATGTATCCATGTCATGATCTGTGATTGGTTTCCCCAGATCATGTCCCCTTGTTGGCTCCGAGGCGGGTGGGGAGCATCGGTTATGAATAAATAACAACTATCATGGCAAATCCCAAAAAAGCCAAGCGTGTACTTTCAGGTTCGGATTCAGAATCAGACATTTCTTTTACTTCACACACTAGTTTTGCTAGGTTTATTGTCATCGAGTCAGCTGACACATCAAAAAGAATCACAAAATTGTCACCTTTCATCTGTGAAAAAACAATCTCTTCTATCTTAGGCACTCAAAAATCTGTAAAGAAATTAAAAAATGAAACCCTGCTTGTTGAATGTTTTACCCAACAGCAGGCAAAAAATCTTTTAGGCCACAAAAAATTCTTCAACCTGGATGGTAAGATATATCCTCATAAGACCTTAAACACAAGCAAAAGGAGTCATCAGATGCAAAGAACTTTCTTACTGAGACTCCATAGAAGAGATTAAAACGAATCTACAACCTCAGGCTGTGTCTGATGTAAGGAGAATCTCTGTTTTTAGAGATGGGGTACGTAGAGATACCCATACATACATTTTAACGTTCTGCACTCCCTCCTTACCTGATTCCATTAAGGTAGGATTTCAGTAGGTGAATGTCGATGTGTATGTGCCAGACCCGCTGCGTTGCTGTGGATGCCGGCGGTGTGGACATCGCAGGAGCGGTTGCGCGGGCACCCCTGTTTGCCCGGGGTGTGCTTTTGGGGGCCCCGGCCGTGGTCCGGGGGCTTGCGACGGTCCAGTTCTATGTTGTGGTTGCAAGTGTTCTCATCCAACCTTCTCCAAAGGCTGCTCAGTATGGAAGGATGAGAAAGAAATCCTATCTATCAAATTTAAAGAAAACGTCAGTTTCTTGGAAGCTAGGAAAATAGTAGAAAAACGCAAAAATGATGTGATCTTGTTGACTGGTGCAAAATCTTATGCCAGGGTCGCATCTCCCATGTCTCCGCAGGGACATTGCTCAACCTGTGAACTCTTGGCAAAAAAGCTTCTGGAAAGGCTTCCAGAAATGGCCAACGAGTTGAGGAGCCTTGTCCCTGACATTCAACCATCCAGACCTCTCAAGCAGACACAACCTGCACCCGGACCCACTGCTGCATCCTCTTCTCAAAGAGCACCATCTACTTCCTCCCAAAATAAAAAGAAAGTTATTTCACAAGAAACAAACTCGTCATCTGACTCCCTTAAACTCAAATCAACATCAGCAGGGAAACAGCTAACTGCATCCACCACCCAGAAGACCCGGGCAAAACCTCAGTCAAAGTCGCCGGGGAGGGGCACATCTGCAGCACAGAAGCCTAAGGCTTCCAGCTCTACTGGTGACAATAGATCCAAGAATGGTGATTGCTTGCCTATTTCAAATGGGTATGAACCTCTGGAAGACCAGGAAGAGAGCATGGAGGAGGAAGAATTGGAGGGAGAACTCTCCGATTCTGAACTCGCCCCTTCTCAAACTGACTGGGATAAGGACGTAGATTTCTGGTCAACCTTAGAGCCCGGGACTGAATTCATGGTCCATATAAATACATAGGGTATATGAAATACTTACTGAGGCATTTCATGACCCATGTTTACATTCTTTTAGAGGGCATAATGGCTCGCAGTATTATACAATGGAACTGTCGAGGTCTAGGGTCAAATCATGAAGAGATGTCACTTCTAATTAATGACCACAATCCTCTGGCAATTTGTTTGCAGGAAGCTTTCCTGAGGGAATCTGACGCTGTCTCTTTCAGGTATCACTCAATTTATAATAGGGTGTACAAGGAGGGTGATAGGGCCCGGGGCGGCGTGCCTGTTATTGTAAATAACAACATCCCCCATGCACAGGTGCCGTTGAGCTCCACTCTACAAGCTGTTGCTGTTCGTCTTTCCCTTCATGGGACCATTGCCCTATGCTCTATTTACCTTGCCCCCAAGTTCTCCTGTCAATGAAAACAAGCTCAATGACCTCATCACACAGCTGCCGTCTCCTTTCATATTGGCAGGAGATTTTGATGGTCACAATATTGTCTGGGGGAGCAGTGATACAGGTCGCGGAGGCTTGCAGGTGGGGAGCTTTGTTTCTGGTGGTTCTTTGTCAATTATGAACGACAATAATTCAAAAACCTATCTTCATCCAGCGACTGGGTCTTACTCTTCCCTTGGCCTTTCTCTGTTTTGCCCAGCCTTGCTTCGGGGTTTTGGCTAGAGGGCGGGAGACGGCCTTTGTGGGGGCGACCACTTTCCAATTTATGTTGCATCTCCTGAGCCATCTACATGTGGAGGTCCAAAGGGATGGAAACTCTCCAAAGCCGACTGGGACCTTTTCTAAGTTCTCTGTGAACGGACTATTACAGGAGATGAACGTGTGGATTGTGCTGGCCCTGCAGAACTATTTTCCCGGCTGCTCATTGGTGCGGCGAAGCAGTCAGTACCACGGGCCTCGACAGGGCCAGGGCGCCCAAATAAGCCGTGGTTCGCTGATGAATGTAAGTTGGCTGTAAAAGAACGGAGGGAAACTCTCAGAAAATTCAACCTGAGACCCACTCCGGAAAACCGTAGCCTTTTCCTTATTTCCAGGGCAAAAACCAGACAAGCCATAATGGGTGGTAGGCGTGCATCTTGGAGGCATTTTGTTTCCAGACTTAGTGCTGGAACGTCTACAGGAAGTGGTCGGAGAAATTGAGGGCGGTGCTTCTTCGCCTATTAAACATCTTTCTACAAACAATACAAATATTGAAAACCCTAAAGATATTGCAGATACTTGAGCCGATTTTTTTTGCCAAAAAGTCCTCCCCTGAGAACTACTCTGAAAAGTTCCAGAGGAATAAAGTTAAAGAAGAAAAGAAAAGGCTGAATTTCAAATCCTACAACCTCGAGTTTTACAATAAATTGTTTTCATTCAAAGAACTCAAGTCCGCTTTAGATAAAGCCCAGGATTCCTCTCCAGGTCAAGATAAAATACATTATCAATTTCTAAAGCATTTACCAGATACCACTCGATCAATCTTACTTGATATTTTCAATGATATCTGGCAAAAAGGAGATTTATCTCCCTCCTGGAAAGAAGCTCTAGTAATCCCAATTTCAAAACCAGGGAAGGATACTTCCGACCCAAACAGCTACAGACCCATAACTCTCACAAGTTGCCTCTGTAAAACTTTAGAGCGAATGGTCAACACCAGCCTCGTTTGGTTTTTAGAAAAAAATAATCTGATTGTTAATGTTCAAAGTGGATTTAGACGTCAACGCAGTACAGTTGACCACCTTGTACGCTTTGAAACCTTTCTTAGAGAAGCTTTCATTAAAAAGCAACATGTGTCAGTATTTTTTGACCTGGAGAGTGCCTATGACACTCCCAGGAAATATGGTATTTTAAAGGACTTGCATGAATTTGGTCTCAGAGGCCGCTTGCCTCTTTTTATATCTTCCTATTTAAATAATCGCCTATTTCGTGTGAGGGTAGGCCCAACCTTGTCAGATGCAAGGGAACAAGAAATGGGTGTGCTACAAGGATGTATCCTCTCTGTGAAACTTTTTAGTATCAAGATAAACAGCATAATAAAGGCTATTAACCCTGGTGTGGATTGTTGTTTATATGTGGACGATTTCGTCATATGTTTTAGATCAAGCCATATGACCATTATTGAAAGACAGCTTCAACAGTGTTTAAACAAACCGCAAATATGGTCTGATGAAAACGGTTTTAAATTTTCAAAGACCAAAACAAAATGTGTTCACTTTTGCCAGTTACGAGGTCATCATCCAGACCCGGAGCTACATCTTGACACCACAAGAATTGAAGTTGTATCAGAATTTAAATTTTTAAATTTGACAAGAAATTGTACTTCTTGCCCCAAATTAAAGCACTTAAAAAGAAATGCTATAAGGCACTCAATCTTCTAAAAACAGTTGCTCATTCGGAATGGGGAGCTGATAGGAAAGTTCTTCTACGTCTCTATTGCTCCCTTATTCGCTCCAAAGTAGACTATGGCTCCATTGTGTATGGCTCAGCCCGTAAATCCTACTTGAAGATCCTCGTCACAATCCATAATCAGGGTTTACGTTTGGTCCTTAGGGCTTTTTGAACTTCTCCCATTAACAGCCTATATGTAGAGGCCAATGAGCCTTCTCTCTCTCATAGAAGACTCAAGCTATCCCTTCAATATATGTTAAAGTTGAAAGCAAAGTTGGAACCACATCTAGACAATCTCCATGTTGACATGGATGCCATTTGTGAAAACAAAATTCCTGATACCCCTTCATGGTTGATAAAGGCTGCTGAATTTCGCTTTGACCTTCTAGCCCAAAAGAAGTCAACCACAGATAGAGTTGTTTTCCAAACTCAGTACAAGGAAATCAAAGAACAGTACAACTCCTATAAAACCATTTATACAGATGGATCTAAGGATGGACACGCCGTATCTGCAGCAGCTGTATTTGGCAGTAAGAGAAAAAAATGTCGCCTTCCTGACAGTTCTTCAATTTTTTCTGCTGAAGTGAAGGCAATCGACCTTGCTCTGAATCTTGCAGAGGAAAGTAGGTTTAGTCGCTCTCTTCTGATCTCAGACGACTCTCTCTCTACACTCCAGGCTCTCTGTAACCAGAAAATTGAGAACCCATCCATTTGTGATGTTCTTGAGAGAATTTCCTCTCTCTCTGATACAAAGAAGTTTGTATTCTGCTGGCTTCCTAGTCACATGGGTATTCGAGGCAATGAAAAGCCCGATGAACTTGCGAAGTCGGCATTGTCTCTACCCATATCTCATTTTAAAATACCTTACACAGATTTTAAAGCATCCATTTTACCTTTCAGCCAATCTCTTTGGCAATCCCAATGGGATGCAGATCATTTCAACAAACTTCATTCTGTAAAACAAACCCTTGGCGAATGGTACCCCTCTTACAGGTCTGTTCGTCGAGAAGAGGTGATAATCACAAGGCTCCGAATCGGACATTCTCGGTTTACACACTCCTGGCTTTTAACCAGAGAAGATGCACCAGAATGTATTCAATGCAACGAACACCTTACAATAAAACATATTTTATTAGATTGCATTGACTTTCAGCCAATTCGTGAGAAGTACTACAATGTTGACAGTATGCACAATCTCTTTGAAACAGTCAACATTGATTCAATTATCACCTTCATCAAGGAGGTTGGGCTATACAACAAGGTGTGATATTTCCTTAATTACCTTTTAACGTGTTCAGTAAACTCATATTTCTACCACTTAATCCTTTTTATCTCCAGTCTGCATCTGCTTAATGGGAAGATTAGCTCTCTTGAGGGCATCTTATCTCATTGGAAAAGGACCTTTTTAATCCCGTTGGAGGCTCCACACTTTCTCAATTTTAAGCTCTCATTTCCTTTAAGCTACTATTCACATTCTTAACTTTTTCATTTAAAACTTTGAGTAGGCAGGGAAAGCCCAGCCACTCAGTGTTATAAATATTATATTCTATGCACATTATAAGTTACACATAACCTTTCTTCATTTAAAGACTTCTTTATTATCAATTTAAGACTGTTCAAATCTTTTTATCACAATCTTAACATCATCATTCAAAACTTTTTTGAGTTGATAGGGATTGCCCTATTATATCTTTTATGCATACTAAGATCACACATAATCCTTCCTAATTCAACTCTTTTACTGTCAGCATGTCGCAAATCTTTTTAGCTAAAAAAACCGGCCTTAATCCTTCCTTCAACGCAGATATGCGCGCTAAATGACCAAAGGTGTCGATGCGCCATAAAACAACATTCATTCATTCATTCATTGGAAATTTTCAGTATGTCCAAAGACCATTCGACCTGATATTTCAGTCGGTTGTGAGACAAAATGGATTTTATGGATCCATATCATGTGATGAATTGCTTAGAATAATTTATCACGGAGAAGCATGAATCCATCTTTTGCCAGAGCGCCCACCATGTATAGTTGCCTGTGTAGTATTGTAGCTCAGAACTGTGTAATTTGAATGTGGCTATTAACGGTCATCCTATTGGAAATATTCTTATTGCTCTTTAACCCTTTACCAAACAATCCCGAGTTTTAACATCTCGTAGGAAAAAAAAAAAAAAAAACGTTAAAAAGCGCTATTTGGAGAGGAAAAATGCTGGTTACCAGCGGTCTGTGCAGTCTGATTTTGATCTCGACTGTCTGCTAATGAGCATTGAGTCCAACTAATCAATTTAGGTGTTAATTGCTATATACGTTTGTTTTTTTTCATTCCAGCATAAAATATTAAGCACATTCCTATATAGAATGATAGTTACCTCGCACACTCAACCATTTTTGAATTGTTCATTTGTACTAAGCTCTGAAGATGTTATACAGATGGAATTATATATCGCTATTATATTAAAATTCTATTAGATTTCCCTGTGCTTTTTTCATTGATCTTGTATATATTTCAGTCAAGACAAGATGATTGTTAAAGACACCAACAGAACACCGTGGTTGCATGTTGTCAAAACTGTAAGTATGTCAACGTTTTAACTTTATGTCATTTGTGTGTGAATTCCGGTTATCGATGTCGGAAGCATCCCATCTCTGATTTACCACGTGGGAAATCGAACTAAAAAGTGATTCTGGAGTGCTTTATATCGCACTATCAATACATGGCACAATAGTACCCTTAAAGAAAACACTTAACGTTAACGTTAACAGTAGAGAAATTAACTCGACTTGCAAGATAAATAAATAAATGCACTATTATCATAACAGAATTAAAAACCGATTGTTAGAACAGCCCATTATGGTAAGAGGGAAGACGCAAGCGTAGGAATATGCATGTGTGAGGGTTCCACTAAAAGGCGCCAATAAGTGTCAATGTGTGCCTTGGAAAAACTAGAAGCCTGAAAAAAAAAAAAAAACCAGGAGCAAGAAATCCTGTGCTAACTTTAAATATGTTTGGTTTATTTGTTAAAATGTTCCTCAATAATACATTGTGAAATCGTGAAGGATCATTCATACTACACATCAATGAATTCTGACAAACAGTATTTATACATGATTTCTAAACATTTTGCAGCAGAAGACAATTTTTTTTTTTGCATAAATAGTAAAGTATATGGCAAAAATAGCACGATACAAACCTTGCTTCATGTTGAAAATTGTATGACCTTTAACATCATTTTTTGTTTCGTCAAAACATCTCTCTCTCTCTCTCTCTCTCTCTCTGTCCTTTGGCTTCATCACCAGGAGCTTTGACATTTCCATGTAACAAAGAAAGATCAAGTACCTGTGACTCTTAACCACTCATTGAGACCCTGGCTGTTGCGCGAAAGCTCCACTCATGCAGTTTCATGAAGGTGAACACATGTGTCAGTGTGTCCTTGTGTGTGAAATATTTTCAAAATCCAAATAGGTTCTCAAGTCCTTACACATTTCTAGTACATGTGATTTTGAACACTCACTACAACTCCACTATTAGACGGACAGATAAAGTTGATGAGAAAAAGGGAAAGAAATATGCTTCCTCTTTCTGGCATTTTCAATGAGACCGCAAATTAAAAAATTTGTTTTGTCCAGAAACTTGTATATAAGAAACCCACAGTGTTACGGCGAGGTACAATAATTAAGGGAGATAAATGGTAATAAATATCTACCTGTTATGAAAAACAATAACAAAAAAAGGAAAAAAAAAAGGTGGTTATTTCCGCATAAAAATTATCAACTTAAAAAAAAAAAACTTTTTCATATGGAATCAAGTTCTCTGAGTTATTCTTTTTAAAAGGGGACGATGGTAGAATCATATCTGTAAAGTTTTTAAAAGTTAGTTCAGTAGCTACAGCGAAGAAAGCGGTTTAAGATAAAAGTTAAAGGACGTTTGTGAGCACGTTATGATGACCAAAGCGGCATTCATGACCTTAGTTCACTAGCCTTAGGCCAGAGGAACTACAATAAAATTATGTAGGAACATTTCTCTATGCAATATGGTACTAAACGCTATACGCAAAGGCCACTTCCTTAGCACAGTCGTGGGGGAGTCGAATTATGTTTTTCTGTTCTAAAAACAAAATAAATCAACCCCAAAATAAACAAACGTATGAATGAAAAATTCTTGTCGATATCAGTCTCTTGTAGCATGGCTAACTTTTTTAGCATGACTAATGGGGGCAATTCTTTAGTTATTTCCCTTGGTTCCTCTCCAGCATTATATTGGTCCTGATAGGGGTATTACTTGGTTTTTATCCTTGATTTTCTTGTACTACAAATATATTTTCGTAAGATAATATCTCAATTAAATCTCTTCAGGATGTTGTACAAATCGATTAAATGTGTTGCTCTACGGATTTTGCTCAGAATTTGCTCCAAAATGAAACGGAGTTCTCATATATGTATCATAAATCAAATAATATTTATCGGAACAGAACTAAGGGAATCAAGGATATAAAAAAAAACAACAAAGGAATACCTGTGAAATGACCAATCTGTTATATTGTTACTTTTAAATTTAGCAAGGGAGGTTATTACGTACACGCCATTGCAAATCGCCTCGTTTAAGTGAACTTGGGATATCTCTTTTTTTCGCATAGGTAATTGCAAATTGCCTCGTTAAAATATTTCTTGCCTGAGTGAGATATAACTACTGAAAAAGAGACGAGCTCAAAAAAATCTCATAAATTTGGAACAAAAGAACAATTATATATGAACACATATGCACCGACCACTAGGTTATTCTTTTTTTTCCGATTTCGGTTAAATATTCTCTTTCAGAGGGGATAGTGGGTCAAATTTTCTCCAGTTTCGTTGCACATTATACGATATAGAGGTGATACACCAATGGGCTAATTTTAGTAACAGTATTCGATGATCGAGCGATGACAGTTTCGATGTTCCATGAAAGATTGGTGGATCTTAAAAAGCTTACGGTGGGATATAGGTTCAGATAAAGAAAGTCCACTTCATTCTTCTACGACTCAAAAGACAATCAATGAAACTCAGAAAGGTTTTTATCTTATAGGTATGGCTAAACATGCAAACTGTATAGATCCAAGTTCAGGCTGCACGTTTTGTGCAGTCTGACCTTGGACCTTGACTAAAAGCTTGCCTATAGCGACAGAATGGATTTTGCCTACCGCGCTTAAAAGGTTATTTTTGTACCGACTTTTGTATGATTTATCTTGATATTTTTCAGGGTCATGTGAAAGTGGTTCGAGCACAGACAGTTATAGATGTCCATAACGACGACAAGTTTTCCAGTCAAACCACCGAGGAACTCGGATGTGTACGGCCATTCAGTCACGCCAGTGGTAGGTTCGATACTCTATCTTTTGTTTGGCCTTGCCTAATGGCTCAGTCGGTAAGGTAAATGGTACATTATTTCAGTTATATCGTGGCGGCCAGTGCAAACCTATACATTGTTTCCGGATGTTTCTGTTATCAGTACTCAGCACATTTCTTCAAAACCACTGGCTGTTTTAGCAGGTGAAGGAGGAATGAAACCTGTCGAAATATCAATGCTTGGAAACGGACTATTGATCCCATAGTTTCAAGCTCTGTACGTAACCTACTTTGCTCTAGGCGTCGATTTGAAAGCGATGAGACGTGAATCATTGCCTTTGATTAAACAGAAGGAAGGCTTATAAATCGTTTTTATCAAGATATTGCCATCTTAAGATTACATTTTTCCATCTTGCATCTGAGTATGTTTATTTGTCTTCCGTATAGCGCCAGAAAGGTTAGATATAGGCCAAAAATGTAGGTACGTGTATGAAAATATAACGTTTGTCCTTACGCAAATGTGTGTGGGTGTGTGGGGGGAGAGCGAGAGAGAGAGAAGTGGTCGAAAGCAGTTTTATGATGGTAGGCAGATTTTTTTTTTTTATTTTTCAGCAATGTTGGGTCTTCTTGCAAGTCAAAGAAAAATGAAAACTCTTGTGGGTGCAATATCATTTCCAGAGGTAAGTTTCAGTTTTAAACTTATTTCCCAAGCTCAGTTGGTAACGTCTGGGGCTTGAATCCACGGGGTTGCTGGTTCACTTCCCAGTTCCAAGATGGTTACGAGCAAAAGGACTTGTATACAATGTTAAGTGCGAAGTACTGATACAAAAAAGAACGAATCTGAAAGCATGGGTAGGTGCACTGAAATGATTTTAGAATAGGCTAAAACTATTGTTCTGTTCAATGGATCATTACGGTGCATTACATTTCCTTTTCCCAGAGACCCGATCAAATTTATTCTATACGAACGTTTTTCGAAACCACGTATTTTTCTGGCGAAAAATGAGTATGTACTTCCAGTCAAAGATATACAGACTAGTCTGTAGATATTTCGACCTAATTAACTCATATAAAAAGTTTCATGTAGAATTCTGATACTGGATATGAAAAATGACGTATTTTTCAATATAGATGTACCTCTGAAGCGAAAAATTACGTAGATTTGTACGCTTTTGTAATTCCTTGTCATTCCTGACAAGATAAATTAGGCATCCATATTCATATATGTCAGCTATTTTTTTTGTCATTGTATGTACTGATCAACTTGTTCAGAAATCCGAGGAGGTAAGATAAAGTGTAGTTGTTATGTGAGAATCCATTTTGTCTTCTAATATATATGAGCCATGTTCTGGCAAAAGGGAGTTAAATGCGTCTCTGTGATGTATTATACTAAGGAAGACATCGTATTATTATGGATACATAAAATCCTTATTGTCTAATAACCCACATAATCATGCGGTAGAAAAGTCCTTTGACATGCAGACCAATAACAAAAAGTTCGATTCAGGTCAGCCTGCGCTGACTGTGGTAGATACTTTTTTTGTGTAGATGCATTAAACCCCCTTTTTAAGGAGCAGGGCTCATATACATAAGTGTGGTAAATAGACAGTGCCACGAGGAACAGGTACGGTGTTGAACGTCCAAAAATCGCTCAGTTTTGGAATTTGTAATATTAACTCATTTGAGAATTATTGATGAATACACCATCTGGGTCCCCCACTCACTAATGATTCCACATTCTCGTTGTAACCGTAGCGATTTGATTGGTTAAGACATTCTACCACAACCAACAAAAGGACTTGTTTTGGAATTTGGAAATAGAAATGAATTTATATTTTGGTGGACATTGTACCTGGGCACTGAAATTGTTCTCTTCCGTTCAGATAGCATTTTTTTTTTTTTTTTTTTAGTTTAAAAATAAAAAAAAAGTGTCACCTTTTTATATAGACATTTTTGGACAACCAGCGAAAACAGTGACAAATGAAATACAAATAGTCATAGTATTTTAAATATCAATGCACATTTTTTACATATGAGCCTTGCTCTGTGAATAAGGGCTCGATGCATCTGCAAAAAGTATCGAAATTGGTCAGTCTGTGCAATCCGCGCAGGCTCTCCGGGGTTACTACATGTTGCTATTGGTCAATTTCCACATGTCAAAGGTCCATTGTACGTCATGATACAGTCGGTTGTTAGACAGAGTAGATTTTGAAGATCCATGAAAATGACTTACTTGGTACAGTGCATCACGGTGATACATTAAACTCCGAGTATGGCCCATAGTAAATGTTGGCGATTGCGACTGCTTTCAATTTGGACGAGTCTAGAATGTTGTCTTCTTGTAAAGAGTTAACCTTTACAAAAACAAGGAGATGCTAGACAAGACGTCGCATTTCAGAAACAAAGAGTTGATCATACCATTCTGGCGAGGTTTTGACCTACATGTAACTCGCGGGGATTGTGAAAATGTGCATTTGTACAAAGGTCTACACGTTTTATAGAAAGGTAGTTACACGATGATTTTTTTCGCAATGTTGTGCTTCTCGTAGGTTAGATATACTGTAGCTGTGGCATAGACGAGGCTCTCTGCATATATAATTCTCTGCACATATTTTACGAGAGAATTAAAGTTTCTTTGGCAAATGACCGTATTTTCTGTAAATACAATCTTGTTTACCAGGTAACCCAAAGACCTGTTTTTGAAAGGTCTAAGACAGAACTGTCCATCAGTCATTTACTAAAGGGAAATAAGGACGCCATCTTTGATAATCCAGTAAGATACAGGCCTTCACCTTGACACGTTACCCTTAACAAGTTTGAAGTGTACTCATTCGTTTGAACCCTGTTTTGTTACGTATTACGTAAAACGAGTTTGATAGAAAGATTCGTATTTCGTTGATTTAATTCTTTTACCACGCGATCCCAAGGTTTAACGACCCCAAGAAAGAGGCGTTTTGAAAACTTTGTGGGAAAAGGAGAAAATGCTGGAAACCAGCATTTTGATCCTTTTCACACAATATTTTCTGCCCTTTCAGAGTCAAATCCCATCATTTGAGCTCAATTTTGGTTTGACGTCTGCAAAGGCTTTCAATTTCGACCACTCTAAAGTTTTGCCATGTGTTAAAGAGATAAGGATATCACAACTTTAGGTGTTCTGATTTGAAGTGATGACCAACGATCAGTCTGTGTATATCCAGGATATGACTTTACACTCGGTGCAGTCTTATCTCTGTCTACGCAGTACGCCAAAACATCAAAGTCGGGCCTAGACTTATCAATGGAAAAAGTTTTCAAAAGTAGAAGCTTAATTATAGCACAACTATTTAATCTTTAGGCTGCTGAGCGACTCGCCAACCTTTTTCGGACAGTGTAGATCAAGATCAGACTGCACAGAACGTGCAGTCTGATCTTGGATCTACACTATCCGATAAGGAGATATTTTTCTCCAAAAGAGAAGTATGAAATAGTATTATTCGGGTTTTTACTATGGGCTTGAAATTTTCGTTTAACTTATTTATCAGGATACGTGTTTACACGCAATAAATAGCATACTGGCACAATAATTATGACGTAAATTTCCGACCAAAAACTGTGATCCAAAAGACTGAAGTCATTCGAAAGACACGATTATCACACTTTCAGTGTGGTTTGGGTTTTTTTTTTTTTCATTGAATATTGAACACTTTTGATCTAAAATCAGACTTCATGGTCTCCACAGCTTGGCCTTGATCTACACTGTTGGCACAAACACATTAAACACATTATACTGTACCCGTACGTTTGAAATTTTTCGCTGCCAACCAAGAAAACTAGGTCTAAAAGAAGAATTTTTACTGCATTTTTTAGGATGATTTTGATCATTGTTCAGCATTAGGAAGCGGACGGTGTAGGTCCACGATCAGACTGCGCGTTCTGTGCAGCCCGATATTCCTATTGCCGTCCGCAAAAGCTTTCCAAGGAACCACAGGCAGTGAAAGAGTTACTGATACAGAAAAGAATATTTTGACTTTATTTTGACCATACTCGTCAGTCAGTTTTATTCAGCAGTTTGTTTTTGTCTAGCTGGCCACCAAGAATGAAATTTCCCTGTGCACAAGTTATTAAAACACACAATACACACCAAAGACTGTAATATACTCGGACGAAAAAGAAACGCCGGGTAACCTATTAAGATAGTTTTAAAGGATATAATGTAATATTACATTATTATATTCATTTTTTGTATAAAATTTCATTTGTATGGAACCAGTTGGTAAAGTTTCAATCGATTTTCTATGCTGTTTAAGCGAAAAATAACCCCCTTTTAACGATGACATCAATAATGTAATATTACATTATATCCTTTAAAACTATCTTAATAGGTTACCCGGCGTTTCTTTTTCGTCCTAGTATATATCTTACATGAATAGTATTAACTGTACAAAAACACAATATTTTGTGGATATTAGAAAAGAAACATTATAATATTTAGATTTACATTATCATCATTAATATTGAATGAAAATGGATCGATGACTTTTCGACTGTATATTTACACCTACTATTTGAACAAAAAAAGATTGTTCCTCAATAATAATAAATACTGCTAAATTTACTTTTCCCTGCTGTCACCTTACGTATATCGATGATGACTTATCTTTTAAGTTTCGTGAGATTATAAAGTATTGAATTGCCCCTTTTGAGACCTATTAAATTGCCTTTGCCTCTAAGTACTTTAAAGGACTATATAGAGGATAATTGTTTGTTTCGGTGTTTGATCGAAATTTCTTTCATCAAGTGTAAAGCAAAGGCTGTATTTTCACGAGTGACGAAGCCAGAAGTGAAAATATGGCTTTCGCTTTTCACGAGATCACAGAAATTTTTACCACACACCCGAAACAAACAATTATCCTATTTCTTATATGCTCTTCACTTTGACCTTTCTTATGTCTAGTTTTTGCTCATCATGAAAAATATTATTACATTTTTATTCGGATATGGACTTGCCGTGGTAATGAAGTCATGAGTGATGTTGACTACGTCATAAAACGTGACGTTGACCCGCTGAAAATTTGTTCATGGTCTATAAATATCCGTGGCAGTTCAAAAATAAAGTTATAGCACTTAAGGAATGAAGAGAATTTTTTTTTCATGGAGGTATGGAAAACAAAAACAAAACAAAAAAAAAAAACAAATCACACTGTATGAAATCGCGAAGCGAGGTTTCATACAAAAGTGTGATTAGGGTTTTTTTTTTTTTTTTTCATACCTCCATGAAAAAAAAAAAAAAAAAAAAATCTCTTCGTTCCTTATAATTAAATATTACAGACAACATACACCCACGGAAATAATTCAAACTGCATTCATTTTCTTTATTTTTAAATATAACGTTGGAGTTTCTAAAGCCCCTTCCACTCATATTTGTATGGCGCAAGAACACAATAGGGAAGCAGTTTTCAGATCCCCAATACTAACGTGTCCTGAAAATCAACCAATAAAACGAAAGTAAATTAACACGGCAGTGTGTAGGACCGCAATGTATAACCTTCACTCTGAGTAGAAGCATGGTGAATATTGCAGTGGGAATTCATGATGAGATTTTTTTCTTTCGTAACTTTTATTGTTGAATTGTTGTATTATTATTTTTTTCGTCATAAAATGATATTCAGGGCAAAAAAAAAAAAACTTATAAACTTGGGACTCTGTATAAAATTCTTAAAAAAAAGTGTGGAATATTGTATACATGTTTGTTTACATTAGTTTGACAGCTTAAGTAGTTCCGGCACAACGTGATTTTTTTTTCATGGAGCTATGAAAAACAATTTTCAGCCAATCAGAACTCGCCAATGTTCATGAAAACAATTGATATTAAATTATTCAGCGGTGAATCATAATATTCACTGTAGAATTATAAGGATATAATTCACTGTTAGATTTCTATAAACTATTTAAAAGCATAAAAGAAAAGATTGCAAAATTCGTAGATTACTATGAATTTTATCGAATGATTTTCTGTTTGAAGAATTTTGAATTATTCACTCCCGGTCTTTGTTTGCTGTGTTAGCAATGAGTGGTGCCGTGTTGCTGTGATCTCACAATTTAGTCTGATTCATCGTGAACTTTTGTTATCTGTTCAAGGCAGAGAAGATTCATTACATGCTAACATTTCTTAATTCTTCGACGAATTTAATACAATTGAGCCGTGTACTATGAAAAGGGGGCTTAATGCACATGCACAAAAGTATCGACTCAGGTCAGCCTGCGCCCTGCGCAGTCCACGCAGGCTGACCTGGTCAGAAACATTTTTTTCTACTGGTCAATTTTTTGCAGTGTACCTCATTACTCAGTCGGTTGACTGTCAAATTGCATTTTACGGATCCATAATACATCTAATGTGATAAGTTGCTTGATAAAATGCATCACCGAGACGCATTTAACCCTCTTTTGCTGGAGCATGGCTAAATTTATTTAAACGTATAAAGGTTTACGTCATAATAGGAAAAACTTGGTTGAAAAGATGTTTTTGAAAATGAAGAACTAAATAGCAATACGTTACAGTTTCTTTATCAAATTGTATGTGCTGTTAAAAAAGAGGAGAAGAAAAAGCAAAGTCGACGATATACTGTAGTTGTGTACACATTTTATCTTATTTGCAAATAAGATTCCAATCTTTTTGTAATACTTTGTATTATATGTTGATCTGACTCAAAAATGACATTAACTACTATATTGGTCATGCTCTATGAAAAAGGGGTTTTATGCATCTGCAAATAGTATCGGCCAAGTCAGCCGACACAGTCCGAGCAGGTAGGCCTGGGCCGAATTTTTCTGCTGTGGATAAATTTTCTACTTTTCAAAAGACTGTTTTACCCCGTGATTCATTCAGTATTTAGACAAAATACATCCATATTTTGTGACGACTTGCTTGGTATAATGCAGAACGAAGATTCGTACCCACCCATTTTTCCCCAGAACACAGCTCATATTTTTGTCTGTTTCACTGGCAATAGGCAAAAGTTCAACATCTAACTCTTTACCCATTGAGCGTAACTTTGAAAGCATTCCTGTAAACTATGGGTGATGAAATGTATAAGGGATTATAAACTTACTACATGTATATCAGTACACGGCAAAATGTTGCGACAAGTAATAAGTTGCTCTGTAAAATCTAGCGAGAAGTTCCATCTTTTTTAGAACACATGGTCTTTTAAGTTTTTTTTTTTTTTGCAGCAAGACAGACAGAGAATGTTGTCTGCTTGCGGTAATAAGTAAATTAAAAAAACTCCAAAAATACGATAAAGCCTAAACGATTCAATCGTATTTACCCTCAGAGCGCCGAATTAGTTTAAGAGACATTTTCAATCTAGAAATATGACCCAAATAACTACAAGTTTAAGCTTGCTCTTGTGCAAAATGTCTCAGCCAAGCGAACAGGTCAGATTGCACGTTAAGAGCATTCTCGTTACATATTTATTGGACGCAAAGGCAACTTAAAATGTTTGAGGCACTTTAACCCTTTACAATCCTGAGTTTTAACGACCTTAAGGGGAAAGGCTTTTGAAAACATTGTTGGAAAAAGAGAAAATGCTGGTAACCAGCATTTTCTCCATTTCCAACAAAGTTTTCCCCTATTTCAAAGACAGATCTCGTCTTTTGAGCTACACTCAGTCGTCTTAAATGCTTTCATTTGTCTTAAAGTCTGAAATTTTGTCATGTGGTAAAGGATTATGGATTAAAACGTGTTTGAACTAACTCTATGAACAGCTGACTAGGCGTTTTAGACCAAGTCTGATACCATCTAACAGTAACACGAAGACCGCCGCTGAACCTGAATCGCCACTGAGTGGAACAAAAAAGAAACAAAAGTCTACAGGTGAGTTTCCACAGGCAACTGTATTAGTGTGTACATGTATGTGTCTACCAAACGACAAAGTTTTAAACTTGTCCAAATTGAAAGCATTTGCAGACGACAAATTCATTTTTATTCAAAAGATTTGTCTTTGGACGGGTAGAAAACAATGTGGGAAATGGAGAAAATTTTGTTATCAGCAATTCCTCTTTTTCTCACAATGTCTTCAAAAGCTTTTATATTTTATGTTTTAATCTTTGAACTTTTTAATTGCTCAAACTATTGTAAAAATCACATTTTTCATTCGTTTTAAATTTGTTTATTAGATCGAACGTCCACCCGTCCGTCTGTTTGTCTGTCTTTATATGTAAATATCTTCTAATATATTTGAGCCATGCTCTGTGAAAAGGGGACTTAATGCATGTGGAAAAATGTCGATTCAGGTCAGCCTGCGCAGTCCACGCAGGCTGACTTAGGCCGAAACTTTCGCTATTGGTCAATTTTCTTTATGTCGATAGATCAGTCCACCTTATGATACAGTCGGTTGTTAGACAAATTGGATTTTATGGATCCATAGTTATATGATGACTTGTTCGGTATGATGGATCGAGGAGGTGTATTTAGCTCCCTTTCCAAGGAGCATGGCTCGTTTCTTGAAGCCAAACGAGATTATGCCTACTTCTATGTTGAAGGTTTCGACGATACTGCCACACCATTGAGCGATACAACCAATACCAAGAGGTTATCAGATATCCGAGAGGACAATGAAAACGGTACCAAGGTCTGTAGTAATTACTTTGAATCTATGAGTGACTCTTGACAGGGCTTGAAACTTAGGGATCGCTGTCTCGATTCTCGGCTCAGACAAATTCATTCTGTGGATGGATGATAGTCGTTGCAACAGATTTCATTCCTCTCTCAGCGCTGTACTTTGTTTCAATAATGTTAGTATGGGAACACGGCCTATGGCTTGGAAAAACTGTTGGGTGGAGTACCGATAAACGAAGTCTGGGAAAACACGCATGATGAGAAGGGGCTATAGGCACTTGGATAAGGACAAACTTCGCCTTCTATAACCCATATATATACTACAAGGTGTCTAACTGTATTACCTGCCAGTCATGACCCTTTATCATTTGTCAGTATTATTTTTTTTAAAGAATTCTAAACTGGGGTGGAAAAGATCGTCAATTCTATCGTGTTCTAGGGTAATTTAACTTCCACCTAATATTTGCAATGGAATGTACAGATTATAAAAAGCGAAAATTGCGGTCGAAACTTTTGAAGCAGATAAATTTTCTCTTCGTGGTCTAGAAATGAACCATACTCTGGCAAAAGCGGACTTAATGCATTTCCATGATGCATTATGCCATTCAAGACATCATATATTTAGGGATCCATAAAATTCATTATGTCTAACAACCGACTGTATCATAAGATATACTGGTCCTTTGCCATACAGAAAATTGACCAATAGGAAAAAGTTTCGGCCCAGGTCAGCCTGCGTGGACTGCGCAGGCTGACCTGAATGGATACTTTTCGCAGATGCATTTAGCTCCCTTTTCCCAGAATATGGCTCAAATTCAAAGGCCGCAATGAATATATTGAACGAATCTTATTTGTCCGTGAAATTGAAATATCAGCTATTTAAGTAACGGCATGAATCTGTGAAATCAGAGTCGTCCAAGTTGCTACCTGATTGGTCAAATTATTTCCAGCATACGCCGTTATTTCAAAACTGGTATTCAGATTTCATTTACAAATTAGATTCGTTCAATATATGAGCCATGCTCCGTGAAAAGGGGGTTTAATACATATGCGAAAAGTTTCGGCCCTGGTCAGCCTGCGCGGTCCGCGCAGGCTGACCTGGGCCGAAACTTTTCGTTATTGGTCAATTTTCTTTATGTTAAACGACCAGTTCACCTTGTGATACGGTCGCTTGTAGGACAAACTGGTTTTTATGGATCCATAATTATGTGACATCTTGCATGGTGTAATGCATTATGGAGATGCAGGAATCCCCCCCACCCTCCTTTTCCTAGAGCATGACTCATATGAAATTCATTGCGGTATTTAAAGCAATCATCTCACGGTTGGAAGAGGAAAAAAAAAAAAAAACTTGTCCCTCCCAAAATTTCAACTGTTATTGCCCTCAGTCCATTTGCTCAGTTCTTTGTAAGATACCAGTATTGAAGAGAATTTATTGGAGCACACGATTAAGATCAAAGTACTGAAAGTAACAGACATGGTACAAATTTGTTAGCAAACAGGTTTTAACAGTAGACCATTTTATTAAAGATCCGTTCATCTGACGCTTGACATTTATTATTCCAGGATTGATAGCATTGTTTAGTGACCATTTTCCATCAAATCGTGTATTAAATATTTTGCATACGGTTATATGTGTTAGGAAAGTGATTTGGTGGTATTTTCGAGTCGTTTGGAGTGTTTTACGACTGGTTTGGGGGTGTTTTCGAGTGGTTTGGGATGTTTCTGTTACTAATTTATCTGCGAAATAGACTTCATAAACTAGGCCATGGTCCGTATTTACCAACTGTTCTTGAGAACAGTCTTTGTCTTAGGCTCCGGAATTTTCTAAACTATTAACTAACACAGTTTTTGATTGGCTAAATTAAATGGCTTAGCGAACCAGAAGTTGTGTTACTGTCAAGATCTTTATATAGACTTAGTACATTTTTAAAAATGATTGGTTAATATGGACCAAGGTCAAAGCTGCGATACGAGACCAATTTCAAATCTACAGTTACATCTCTAACAGGTAATTCTAAAGTTCATTGTTCGTGTAATTGGTTTGCACAGTTTTTCAATCCGCCTGTTATTTTCACATATCTAATGACACAGACGCGTCTGTTTATTGATCTGTGAGGACCTATATCTCTTGAAACAGAGGAGCGCCCTGCCGGTTAGCTCAGTGGTTAGCTTATCTGACTCGTGACCTTGTGGTTTCGGATTTGATACCCGGTTGAGACAAACTTTCTGTTCGGCGATTTTTCGCCTCTCAACCCTGATTTCTCTGTGAGACAAGTAGTCAGTGAATTGGAAAGAAAGTTGTGTCGGTACTGGTATGAGAAAGCCAGTAAACACGTACGTGGTTACACTGACCGTTGTGATATGACCTGACCTGTTCGTCGTCACAGGATTTAAGTTTGACGGTTGACATAAGAAGGTGAGAACTGAAAGGTCATCAGCTTCTAAAAAAACGATTTTTTCCATTCAAGATTAGAAATACGTGCATATAAAATACTTACAACTGACTCTGGGAAGTGTTCGGCAGTCGGACACCATGTTTTATTTTATAAAGTCACACAAGATGACGGCTGTCAATACCAAACACCTGTGGTGGTTGCACTGGCCGTCGAAACATAACTGGAAAAAGATTGGAAACGGCCTTATGGGCGAATAACCAAGAGTTACCAAGTTAAATTTCTCCACGCTAATTAATCCTTGCAACGCTGAATATAAACAGCTTTGAAACAGCTGTATCTGTTTGACACAAATTTCCCTTTTTGTTCATGCGGTATTTAAACCCTGTACCGTACAATCACTGGTAACCAGCATATTGTCTTTAAGCAATTTTTAAAGACAAATCGCTTTTCTTTGTCACATTTGATTTACCATCTCACATCAGTATGGACAAGTCTGAAATGTTTGTCGTACGGTAAAGATGTTAGATAGTCATCCTGTGATATTTCAGCGCGTGCCCACTCCAACCCTGACAGTAACTTCACCGTTGTTGAAGTCGCCAAAACTTGTCGTTAACGGAAATGGTCTGCATACATCTCCTTCATCTAAAACCGTTCTGGACAAAGAAAACAGCGAGAAAACTCTGGTTCTACCACCTATCAATGATAATAGGAAGACAGATGCGGGCGGTGCCGACTTTGTTCCTCATGGGACATACTTAACAAGGTAAGGCTGACGTAACTATGAACGTGCTGAAGGCAAAATTACGTGCTTTTGCAGACAGTGTGGAACTGCACTGCAGTCTAATCTTTGTCATAGACTCTCTGCTGCTTTGTTAGTTATTCTGACCGAAGCAGACTTGCATGTGCAGTGATTCGAATGATTCGATCGTCCATACCTACTGAGAACATCAGTTTAAAGTAGTCAGCAGTCGAAGATCGAACATATCAGAACATCATGATTTGGAATTAAGCAAAAGTGTAAATACTGTACCGCCCTTTAAGCTGACTTTCACACATGCTTACTACGCTCGTGCTTTACGCATTATATACCAGCGGAAATATTTAGAAAAAAAAAAACACGAAAATTCAGATTTAGCTCCATATTTTTTTTTATCAGGGACAAAATGTATTCGAATTTCACATGTGGTGACCTTACATAGCTGTCTCGTGCACAGTGGAGTAAAATTCGGTAAGGCATGAAATTGTTGGACACAATATCCCTTCGTATGGAGAGAGCAATAATGGTGCATCTTGGGTAGTTCTGTGCAGGACAGATTTGAAACTGTACAAATTAAACATTAAAAGCATAGGTATCGATTGAAAAACAAGCCGGGGGGGGGGGGATAAAATGTTGCATTTTATCAGAAGTGAAAGGGGAAGCACTATTATGCTGCTCTTGCAAGGTCGGTATCGACGTCATGCTGCCCAGAGGTCTGGGTGCATAAATCAACGATATATCGCTTAACTTAGCGCCCAAAAGATGTCCTCGAGTTACTTCGCAACATAAAGAAAAGGCAGTACGTCTCCGGAGAAGATTTAGAACCGCAATGGAGACAGCAAAAACATGATTGGAACTCACGGACGTCGAGTGAGTCCTAAGACAGGCAATTATCAGTTGCAGGATGTTGTTTTAACCCCACAGGGATGAATCCATGCAATTCCAATGTGTTTTTGAAATTCCTTACAAGTAGTGTCGCAAAACCGGGATTCGAACTCACGACCCCATTTCTAAGTACTAGATCTAGTTTGTCGCTTGAATTATTACATACTTAGTTACTTCACGAAATTGCCACGTCGCTCATATTGAGACCTTTCTCTATTCATCACTGCTGTATTTGCTTGTTTCGTCCTTCGTCAGCCACCATTTTGAATATATAAAAGCTATGCTCCGTGATAAAAGTGTCAACCCAGGTCAGCCAGCGCAGTCCACGCGGGCTGACCTGGTCGAAAGTTTTTGTTATTGGTCAATTTTCTGCATGTCAAAGGAACATTCTTTTTCATAATTCAGTCGGTTTTTTTTCCCAAAATGAATTTTATAGGTCCCTAATTATGTGATGAATTGCCTGGTATCATGCATCACGTAGATTAGTTAACCCCCTTTTGCCGGAGCATGGCTCATGTGTAAGCGGCAGTCTTTAAAGCAGTTGAATTATGGTCAATGTTAGATGTGAAATAACGAAATTCTGGTGAAAATTGATCGCATTTTACTGTAATTTGTGTTCATCGTGTCGACTGTAGAGCTTTAGATAGAGTTGCCCTCTATTTCTCAACGGATTCATTGTTACATTACAGAGAAAAGACCGAAGTGGATTCCGTGTACAATAAAAAACCGAAGAGAGAAGTTCAACAAAGAAAAACTTACCTACAACTGGACGTATTAAAACCTGGGGACATCTTTGTAAGTTATCATTCCCAACATAGAACCGTAGATTTATGTACAAGACTGGTTTGCTGTGAACTAACACTTACTAGGGGATGTCTATACTAGTTGTTGTGGTAGTCATGCTATAACACTTGATGGAATTTCAGGCTCGTTCAAATTGAAAACATTTACAGACAACATACCAAATTGAAATGAGGTAGAAAAAGGGGAAATACCGGTTACAAGCATTTTCTGCTTAGCCCATAATGTTTTCAAAAATTTTCTTTCACAGGAATGTTAAAACAAACTCAAGTCTGTAAGTCAGATAATGTGTTACCTCTTAAACTTTTTCTCCTTGCAAAAACTGTCGTTTTACTGCAGACCAATTTTGAAGACATTAAGGCGAAAGGAAAATGCTTTGATCGAGCTTTATTTCGTTGCCACGATCTTTTCATACGTGTGCATCCAAGTATTTGCCCTTTACCAAACAATTCCGAGTTTTTACGACCTTGAGGAGGAAGGCTTTTGAAAACAGAGCAGGAAAAGGAGAAAATGCTGATAACCAACATTTTCTCCCTTTTTCCACAAATTTATCCATGCGCACAAAGAAAATTTCTACTTTCTGAGCAATATTCATTTTTTTGTCATCTGCAAACCCTTTCATTTTAGACCAGACTAAAATTCTGCCATCTCGTAAAGAGTTAAAACTTAGTTTATGTTACATATATGTTTTTTTTTTTTTTAAGAGGGGTGTTTTCAGAGTCGTCAAATCTTTGTGAATTCGTCCAATTCTCTGCTGCAAATTGATTTCAAATGGTCATGTGTTACCAAACTTTATTTGTAGGGTTAAAGTCATGATGTTCGATTCTGTTCTGACATTTTTTTCCAGTTACTGAAGTGTCAATATACCAAGGAATGACATGAAAAAGTGAGCTGTTAATGTAATAAAAGTGCAGTACTGCTTGAATAGGCGTAAACACCACTTGAACAAAAAATGTGGCGTTGTCTGTTACAAACTGCTGTTTTGCGTCAACTTCTGAGAGAAGAAAATGCTTTCATCGAACAATGAAAAGCACCATGATTTTACAACCCATAACAAATCAATCCTACATTTTAATTTCATGCCAAATGTACCTAGAGAGTTATTGCATCTAGCCATCTAACTCCGTCTTGAAATCGAATATGAGATAAAGTGCATCAAAATTAAAATTTCACCCAAATTTAGTTTTATTATGTTTGTATGTCTTGACATTTTGATCAACTTATCACCTTTAGATCGGCGCACCACTTATACAGGTATTCCGAGGGTATTCATTACATTGGTTTATAATTTTGTAGTGGTTTATTTCATGTTCACACCAGTTCTAACATACAAACCTTTCTCTAGATAGCTTAGTCTCAATTATTTAACGATAAAACATCTATACTCTACATTACCTTATGGACACCATAACATCTAAAACAAAAAAGAGGGTTACAAAAAGGGAGCAACATATATCCAAGTGAAGCAATGAAGAGTATGTCACGTTTGACTCTTTGCCTTGACCTTGGAGCCATTGTATCTGAAATCTCTTCCTTTCATGTCGTCTAATGAAGATGCAACCATGTGTGAAACATTTCCGAAATCAGACCAGGGCTTGTATTCACCAACCATTCTTAAGAATATTCTTTGTCTTACCCTTCAAGATTTTCTAAATTTGAAAGTAACACAACTTCTGACTGGCTAAACCAAATGGTTTAGCTAATTAGAAATTGTGTTACTTTCAAATTTAGAAGATTCTGGAGAATAAGACTAAGCACCCTCTTAAGAATGGTCGGTGACTGCAAACCCAGGGCCTGTATTCACCAATCACTATTAATTTCATTCTAAGTTTGATCGTTGATGTAGAAACTTACTCGAATTCTGAGTGGCTAAACCATTTCGTTTAGCCAATCGTAAGTCGTGGTACTTTCAATTTTAGAAAATTCTTGAGAATAAGACTATGAATTGGGTTCAAGAGATATAGAGAGGACACGATATGCCAGGAGCTATTTCAAATATGTCTGAACGTTCAAAGTGTTCAAGGAGATTCCCTTGTTCATTAAGTTAATTGGTGCAAGCCATCAAGTTTATTTAGAATGAAGACAAAGTAAGTAAACGAGAAAATACAATTTTTCCGTATCTCGCATAAACATTTTTGATGGTTATGTACAGTCGACATCAAAACCCTTGGTCTAGGCATACCGTATATGATCATGACCATGTCTCTTTGGCTTAAAGAAAGCTATTCAACTTTGTGCAACAGCGCATTTCTTAACTGGTCTACGAAATAAAAGAGCACTTGTAAATTGATCTTACGTCAAAAATATTGGCCTTATTCTACAAATTGTTCATCATCAAGCATCGGGTAGAGTTTACTATCTTTTATTATATTCTCTAACATTATTTCTGACAGAAATGTTAACGAAACTGAATACAGTTATTACGATTATTTTCCACATTACTCTAACGCACTAACGGGTCCCATTAGCGTTCTACACTAACTTACTAACAGGGTCTCGACGGAGTTGCCGAGTTATTTCGATCCATGTACCCACTCAATGACAGACAAGGGGTAAGTATGGACGTCCATTGCACGCTTATTGAATGCTGCACTTCTTTTAACTCCTTTTGTTTTAAACAATTTTTGTTCGCTTTAGACATACCACTTTTCAAGTATTTGTTACATTATTTTTATAGTACATCAATAACCGAAAATGTACATGTCTCTAAACCATGGCCACGTATGATATACATGTATATCAATTTCAATAATCAGTGATTAGTGTCTGCATGTTAAAAGTATATCTCGAAAACATAACACTCATAGTTATATATGTATATTTACAGTAGCTGTATAATATCAATCACGTGCTCTGTAGGTCGTATAGAAAACCTCGTTCTATAGTATACTGGGGGAATACATGTACACACTTGCAAATGTACTATTACACTTGTACTCTATCCGATACTTAAGTGTAGGATGGATAACGAGTAAGGTTGTCTATCTGATATAGATATGAGTGCTTGTCTGTATCAGATAGACAGCCCCACGAGCTTTTATATATCTGACTTAAAGCACGTGGAATGACACAGCACTGTTATTGGATATATACAGACCAAATACCGTACACTGATTGGCTTATTTATCGGAACCTTGGTCTAATATCTCGTATTCCATACCCTTAGGTCGGCAGCTACATTCGAACGTAATTTCTGTATAAGCCATGCTCTGTGGAAAGGGGTTTAATGCTTTGCACACACACACACACACACACACACACACACACACACACACACACACACACACACACGCAAAAAGAATCGATCCAGGTCAGCCTGCGCAATCCGCGCAGGCTGGCCTGGGCCGAAACTTTTTGCTTTTGGTCAATTATCTGTAAGGCCATGGACAAGTGTACCTCATGATTAAGTAGGTTGTTATGCAAAACAGGTTTTTGGGATGTATAATACTGTGATTACTTGCTTGGTATAATGTATTATGCATTAAGCTCCTTTTTGCCAGAGCATGGCTCATATCATTATAACATAATATCCAGTTATTTACTCATCTATTTACTCATCTGTCTGGCCGCTGAAAGTGTTCCACATTCTAGGATCAGTCATAAGTCAACGAGGTACCAAACTTTTTATCCAATGAAAAATCTGGATCGTTTCAAGTATTTCAATGTTCACAATTATTTTTGAAGATGATAGACCAATACGTCGTAAACAAATTCTGTTTTATCTTTAAATTGGAGTAGGTGATTCGAGTACTTTACTCAGACTAGCTTGCACCAATATTTGCTTGCTTGATCCCGTTAAACGAAAGGAGTAGGCCGCTAGTTTTTAGCTCACCTGAGCACATAGTGCTCAGGGTGAGCTATTGTGATCGATCGTTGTCCGGCGTCCGTCCGTCCGTCCGTGTGTCCGTCCGTCCGTCTGTCCGTCCGTCCGTCCGTCCGTCCGTGAACAATCACTTAAAAAATCTTCTCCTCTGAATCCGCCCAACAGATTTCAGTGAAACTTCACAGAAATGATCCTTAGGTGATGCACTTTCAAAATACTTCAAAGATTTGAATTCCATGAAGAACTCTGGTTGCCATGGCAACCAAGAGAAAAAACTTTAAAAATCTTCTTGTCCCAAACCGTAAGGGCTAGAGCTCTCATATTTGGCATGTAGCATCATCTAATGGCCCTCTACCAAAATACTTCAAATTATGGCCCTAGTGTTGAAAATGGCCCTATGTTGTGGGTTCTCGGATTTCACATAGAGATAAAGAAGGAAATCTTTAAAAATCTTCTTGTCCCAAACCATAAGGGCTAGAGCTCTCATATATGGCATGTAGTATCATCTAGTGGCCCTCTACCAAAATACTTCAAATAATGGCCCTAGTGTTGAAAATGGCCCTATGTTGTGGGTTCTCGGATTTCACATAGAGATAAAGAAGGAAATCTGTAAAAATCTTCTTGTCCCAAACCGTAAGGGCCAGAGTTTTCATATTTGGCATGTAGCATCATCTAGTGGCCCTCTACCAAAATACTTCAAATTATGGCCCTAGTGTTGAAAATGGCCCTATGTTGTGGGTTCTCGGATTTCACATAGAGATAAAGAAGGAAATCTTTAAAAATCTTCTTGTCCCAAACCATAAGGGCTAGAGCTCTCATATATGGCATGTAGTATCATCTAGTGGCCCTCTACCAAAATACTTCAAATTATGGCCCTAGTGTTGAAAATGGCCCTATGTTGTGGGTTCTCGGATTTCACATAGAGATAAAGAAGGAAATCTGTAAAAATCTTCTTGTCCCAAACCATACGGGCTAGAGCTCTCATATATGGCATGTAGTATCATCTAGTGGCCCTCTACCAAAATACTTCAAATTATGGCCCTAGTGTGGAAATTGGCCCTATGTTGTGGGTTCTCGGATTTCACATAGAGATAAAGAAGGAAATCTGTAAAAATCTTCTTGTCCCAAACCTTAAGGGCTAGAGCTTTCATATTTGGCATGTAGCATCATCTAGTGACCCTCTACCAAAATACTTCAAATTATGGCCCTATGTTGTGGGTTCTCGGATTTCACATAGAGATAAAGAAGGAAATCTGTAAAAATCTTCTTGTCCCAAACCTTAAGGACTAGAGCTTTCATATTTGGCATGTAGCATCATCTAGTGACCCACTACCAAAATACTTCAAATAATGGCCCTAGTGTTGAAAATGGCCCTATGTTGTGGGTTCTCGGATTTCACATAGAGATAAAGAAGGAAATCTTTAAAAATCTTCTTGTCCCAAACCATAAGGGCTAGAGCTCTCATATATGGCATGTAGTATCATCTAGTGGCCCTCTACCAAAATACTTCAAATAATGGCCCTAGTGTGGAAAAAGGCCCTATGTTGTGGGGTCTCGGATTTCACATAGAGATAAAGAAGGAAATCTGTAAAAATCTTCTTGTCCCAAATCATAAGGGCTAGAGCTCTCATATATGGCATGTAGTATCATGTAGTGGCACTCTACCAAAATACTTCAAATTATGGCCCTAGTGTTGAAAATGGCCCTATGTTGTGGGTTCTCGGATTTCACACAGAGATAAAGAAGGAAATCTGTAAAGATCTTCTTGTCCCAAACCTTAAGGGCTAGAGCTTTCATATTTGGCATGTAGCATCATCTAGTGGCCCTCTACCAAAATACTTCAAATTATGGCCGTAGAGTTGAAAATGGCCCCATGTTGTGGGTTCTCGGATTTCACATAGAGATAAAGAAGGAAATCTGTAAAAATCTTCTTGTCCCAAATCTTAAGGGCTAGAGCTCTCATATATGGCATGTAGTATCATCTAGTGACCCTCTACCAAAATAATTCAAATTATGGCCCTAGTGTTGAAATTGGCCCTATGTTGTGGGTTCTCGGATTTCACATAGAGATAAAGAAGGAAATCTGTAAAAATCTTCTTGTCCCAAACCTTAAGGGCTAGAGCTTTCATATTTGGCATGTAGCATCATCTAGTGGCCCTCTACCAAAATACTTCAAATTATGGCCCTAGTGTTGAAAATGGCCCTATGTTGTGGGTTCTCGGATTTCACATAGAGATAAAGAAGGAAATCTGTAAAAATCTTCTTGTCCCAAACCTTAAGGGCTAGAGCTTTCATATTTGGCATGTAGCATCATCTAGTGACCCTCTACCAAAATACTTCAAATTATGGCCCTAGTGTTGAAAATGGCCCTATGTTGTGGGTTCTCGGATTTCACATAGAGATAAAGAAGGAAATCTTTAAAAATCTTCTTGTCCCAAACCATAAGGGCTAGAGCTCTCATATATGGCATGTAGTATCATCTAGTGGCCCTCTACCAAAATACTTTAAATAATGGCCCTAGTGTGGAAATTGGCCCTATGTTGTGGGTTCTCGGATTTCACATAGAGATAAAGAAGGAAATCTGTAAAAACCGTCTTGTCCCAAACCGTAAGGGCTAGAGCTTTCATATTTGGCATGTAGCATCATCTAGTGGCCCTCTACCAAAATACTTCAAATTATGGCCCTAGTGTTGAAAATGGCCCTATGTTGTGGGTTCTCGGATTTCACATAGAGATAAAGAAGGAAATCTTTAAAAATCTTCTTGTCCCAAACCTTAAGGGCTAGAGCTCTCATATATGGCATGTAGTATCATCTAGTGACCCTCTACCAAAATAATTCAAATTATGGCCCTAGTGTTGAAATTGGCCCTATGTTGTGGGTTCTCGGATTTCACATAGAGATAAAGAAGGAAATCTGTAAAAATCTTCTTGTCCCAAACCTTAAGGGCTAGAGCTTTCATATTTGGCATGTAGCATCATCTAGTGGCCCTCTACCAAAATACTTCAAATTATGGCCCTAGTGTTGAAATTGGCCCTATGTTGTGGGTTCTCGGATTTCACATAGCGATAAAGAAGGAAATCTGTAAAAATCTTCTTGTCCCAAACCTTAAGGGCTAGAGCTTTCATATTTGGCATGTAGCATCATCTAGTGACCCTCTACCAAAATACTTCAAATTATGGCCCTAGTCTTGAAAATGGCCCTATGTTGTGGGTTCTCGGATTTCACATAGAGATAAAGAAGGAAATCTTTAAAAATCTTCTTGTCCCAAACCATAAGGGCTAGAGCTCTCATATATGGCATGTAGTATCATCTAGTGGCCCTCTACCAAAATACTTTAAATAATGGCCCTAGTGTGGAAATTGGCCCTATGTTGTGGGTTCTCGGATTTCACATAGAGGTAAAGAAGGAAATCTGTAAAAATCTTCTTGTCCCAAACCTTAAGGGCTAGAGCTTTCATATTTGGCATGTAGCATCATCTAGTGGCCCTCTACCAAAATACTTCAAATTATGGCCCTAGTGTTGAAAATGGCCCTATGTTGTGGGTTCTCGGATTTCACATAGAGATAAAGAAGGAAATCTGTAAAAACCTTCTTGTCCCAAACCATAAGGGCTAGAGCTCTCATATATGGCATGTAGTATCATGTAGTGGCCCTCTACCAAAATACTTCAAATAATGGCCCTAGTGTTGAAATTGGTCCTATGTTGTGGGTTCTCGGATTTCACATAGCGATAAAGAAGGAAATCTGTAAAAATCTTCTTGTCCCAAACCGTAAGGGCTAGAGCTTTCATATAGGGCATGTAGCATCATCTAGTGACCCTCTACCAAAATACTTTAAATTATGGCCCTGGTGTTAAAAGTTGACCCTATGTTGTGGGTTCTCGGATTTCACATAGAGATAAAGAAGGAAATCTTTAAAAAATCTTCTTGTCCCAAACCATAAGGGCTAGAGCTTTCATATTTGGCATGTAGCATTATGGTGTTGAGTTGAGTTGCATTTCAGGTGAGCGATTTAGGACCATCATGGTCCTCTTGTTTGTTTCTTGTCTATATAGGGTTATTCCTATCTTCCTAACACAGAAATTTAACTTTTCAACTTCTGTTGTTTTGTATCGATTTTAACCTTTAAAGCACCACAGGCCTGAACAGGAAATTTGCGCAGGGCATAGATCACGATCAGACTGCATAGAACTCAGCATGTACAGTCTGATCCTGGATCTATGTCGTCAAATTGTGAAGTCCAGCCTATTTGACAAAAAATGTTTCAGGGTTTCGATGGATTGTATTTTCAGCCGTTAAACGATATATGGTAAATAGAGCCATGCTCTGTGAAAAGGGGTCTTAATGCATTCGCGTAGAGTATCGACCCAGGTCAGCTTGCGCAGTCCGCGCAGGCTGACCTGGGCCGAAACATTTTGCTATTGGTCAATGTTCTACATTTCAAAGGACTATTTTACCTCATGGTTCAGACAGTTGTTAGACAAATTGAATTGTATGGATCTATAGTCATGTAATTAACTGCTTGGTATAGTGCATCACAGGGATGCATTTAACTCCCTTTTGCCAGAGCATGGCTCATATGTAGCGCTGTAGTCTCTCAGGACAATATAGTATTTGCGAATTTCAGTTAAAAATCAAGACTGATATACATGTACACTGTGCATATTTGATTTGTCAGGAATATGTCCATATGGGCAACCGGTTGCGACGATAAATAAACGCAAAATTCATCAATATAAAAGCAATGCGGCAGACCGCCTTTGCTTGTATTTTGTCGAAGACTTCTTTTTTTTTTTTTTTTTTTTTTTTTTAGCTCTAACTAACTTACTGATCGACTAAGTTTTGAAAGAAACCAAGTTTATAGAGACTTCATATTATATAGACTATTTTGTCCCACTTTTTATGTGACGACATGCCAATGCTACCTTCTGCATTTCGTTAAAGCTACATGTTACAATTACGTACATGTTATGACCAAGCCTAGTTCTTAACATTTTCTTTTGAAACCCCACCCCATTCTATGAAAATGGTGTGTAAAACTGAAATAGTATATAATTTTTTTGTTTTGTTTTTCAAAAACGAAAAGTTATATAGATATGATCCGCCAATTATTGCAATTAGGTGACAAAAAGTTAAGGGTCTATTTTCTTCAAGAGTCAAATTAGGCCACAGTTGTAAACAGAATGGACTAAAGGGAAATTTGATATTTTACAGTGTATTGCCAATATATGTGGGATCGATAGATTAGCATCTTCGCTAACGAAGGGTGACGATCACTACATTGCTCTATTCACCCTTAGCTGATCGAATCGAAATTAGTAATCCCCACGATTTGACGCCTAACTGGGTCTGTATTCACCAACCATTCTTGAGAACATTCTTAGTCTTATTCTCCAAGATTTTCTTCATTTGAAAGTAACACAACACCTGATTGGCTAAACCATTTGGTTTAGCCGTTCCACATGTACCATTCCTCCCAAGATTTTGTGCACGAAGGAATGTCCTTGAAATTGTTCTTGTCTCGTGCATAAAGCCAAATATCTAGAAACAGGGAACTTTATCCGGGCCATTTTATTCCTTATATTTAAATTACTGACTGAATAAAAACAACCCGAGATTTGATAGCTTCAATTCCCCCTCCCTCCCTTTTTTTTCCAAAAGTTAGGGCAAGACCCTACATTTTCACCTGTGATTATCCCGGATACCAATTTATCGCATAATTAGAGTCTCTCACACGGCTGAATGATATATGCCCCGATGGCTTTAATAGCCCGAGAGCAGCTTTCGAGATGACGGGCCGATGTCAATCTCCGGCTCTCATCAGCCGTGTAATAACCTGTTTATTACATTCATGGACTATTTGCTTGTTTTTCTTCTTACATGTTAAAACACTAACAAAAGAGAATCTTATCTTCAGTCGACACAACTTTTTCCGGTTTTCAACGGGTTATCGCCAAGTTCATGAAATAACTATACATCATTCATGACGTCATTATAGCAGCTGCACATATTGTATAAGGTCGTTTTAAATAAACAATTTTTCACATGTTTATATAAGTTTACTCATGGTCAAAAAGATGTCAATATGTATTTCTGCTAGTCAAATATTCAATTTAATATGATACGGATTATAAACGAGAAACAGGATAGAAATTACAGTGCAGATGGTTTCTTGGAATGCTTTCGGCGCTCCCTGCTATTCTCCGCCGGACCACTTTCCACAACAGGACGACGGGCTTGCACGGGCATGTCTTTGCATAAAAATTAGTACAAGCTTTATAGCGGATAAAGTTTATATAAACTTGATTTACACACACACACACACACACACAAACTGTAGTCGATCATGAAGTTCGTTAGAGCTCAAAAAAGACAATAACAGCGAGGGCGCCCTGTTTGGCAGCTTTCTATAATCGGACAACTACAGTGTTTTATATAAAATATATATCTAAATATTGTTGTATACTTGCAATGATTTCCTTTTAAGTCCACAAAAAAAAAAAAAAAATACCTGTGTTTCAGGCCTACTATCTAAAAGACATATGCGTTTGTCACACTATTTACCGAATTGGAACGAAACGGCTCGGGATGAAGCACTTGGCGTGAAATTTGCAAAAAAAAAAGGTTTATCGGTTGGCGGCCATTTGGTAGAGTCGTTCGGGTCATCTGAAACACAGGGTTTTTTTCCTGGCCTAGTCTTTTTTCTTACATTTTTTGTTTAGCAGATCTTTTCGTTCAATCCTATCATAGGTTTTGATATAGAAAAAGTAAGTGTTACCCCTTATTGTGTGAACACCGAAATTCTGGTTTGCTAAGAGTATTGACTGAAACCAACCAGCTCACCCGTGCAATCTGGCGCCACAAAGCCTAAAGAAATATTCTTTGAAAAAAAAAAAACAATATTATTGTTTAAAAATAGTTCTCCCACGGGCGGACAAGTTTCATTTAATTTTATATGCAATTAACACTAATCCGGCTGAATGATTGAAATGAAACTTTCAAGGCGATAGTAATCTCCAAAATTTTGCTAATTCAAAGTTATTTCTTGGGGAAAAAATATCTCCTTATGAGACAGTATAGATCCAAGACCAGATTGCACGTTCTGATCTTGATCTATACTGTCCCTAGAAGGTCAGTGTGTCGCGCTAAGCAGCCTAAGGGTCAAAGGATAATTACGTACTTAAGATAAAAAGCAACATTTTTACAGGGTAACTTTTCATTCTCCATAATTATCTATTTCACGCAATTTTGTTGTTTGGATAGGCCTTTCTCTTCGTTACATATCGTAGAAGATTACATTCCTTAGACATCTAAGCACCACTTCAGTTCTTGTAGACAATGTAGCTAACGATCAGTCTTTTTTTGCGTCGTGCTTAACAGTCTAAGAGTAATATTATTAACAATTCACAGGGTTTGGAGCACATGGAGCCACAAGCTTTGGCATCTGAGGCACCTGGAGTAACGTTGGTAAGTTACTTCGCTCATTTGGTCAGAAAGCCTGCTGGCGGCTTAATGGTAGCAATGGGGCTTATTTGTCAGGGTTGTGATTTAGAAGTCCAAAAGGGCCAAAACGTTACACGGGGATTGGTGAAAGTCATTGTGACTGGATCCATTCCTGTCTAACTGCTGAAATTACAATGCAGAACTAGTTTTTAGTTCAGCTTCGTGGTGAACCAGCCAGCTGCAAGGAAAGGCTGTTGTAATTAGTACCGGTAAAGAAACTCCAGAAACGTATGAAAAGGTTCGGTGTCCAGCGTGACTCCATTAAAAAAATGTAAACAGCGTTATATCTGAGAGACAAACACAACCGCAGAGCAAAGGCAAAACAATGCTGCAGAGCTGATCATAACCGTTGTTCGATACAGATCTAGGTAGGTAAAATAGGTAACGTTGGTTACTTGTGGCTGGCTAATTTTCCCAGTTACTTGTTCAGAAAAAGTTGGCTACTTGTAGCCAGCTACGTGTCAAGAAAAGGTTGGCCGCTCATAGCAAGCTACTAGTAACCAGTTACTTGTTCTGTAAAGCTACTTCTGCTTTTTAAACTCATTGCATTTGTAAAAATGAAATATTCCCATTCTGTCATGACGAGTTAGAGAGTAGGTGCACTTTTAATATGTAGAGTTGTGTCCCATTTGTTTAACGTGTAAACACTTTTAGTTCATAATACAAGGTAATCTTGAGTGCCTGAAAAAGGCTATCCAGCTATAATGCTCAGGCCAAATTATTGTTAAACGATCAATGAAATATTCACCTTTGTTATGACGAGTAGGGGGCATTAATTGCCTAATTGGATCATTTTAACTTCAGCTTATTTTTTGGGTACATCATACGGGCAATGTTTTCGTATTATCTAAAATCACTTTGCCAGCTACATGTAAATTGTAAATGAAATATAAAGAAAAACTCATATACTCCCTTTCTCTGATGCTGAATGGCTTTTTTTGGGGGGGGGGGGGGGTTTGTTTTTGTTTTTGTTTTTTGTTTTTTCCATATTTCGAATTGTATCTTCTGCTGCATGTTATACATGTATATATTTTGGAATATCCCACCTTTATAGTACAAGTAGCTGGTTACTAATAGCTGGCTACGAGTATCAAACTTCTTGCCGATAGCAAACACGCCTACATCGCAATGTCACACCTCTATGCTTCGGAAAATAATCTCACCGTATCTGACATTGTAGATTAAGATCGAAACTGCATGTTGGCAATTTCTGTGCATTCTTATTTGTCTGCAAATGCACATTGACTTGTGCTCAGGGTTAAGAGCAGATTCTGCCATCTGTTGACAAAACTATGTTTTAGTCTCAGACTGCTGAAGTTCTATTCGTACCTAAACAATAGACGTGCTTTTGGGTGTCATGTTAAACCCTCTGTACATTGTATTGCAGATAAGCGATGGAGCAGAAATTATCAAAATCAGCAAGCGGTTCTTTCTACAACATGCTCAGAATAACACAATGTTAAAGGTAGAAACGATGGTAAGTTTATATTACCGAATGAATGAATGAATGAATGAATACATTCTACGTTTGTACTCTTAGCGTTTTTTTTTGTCTTAAACTGCATAGACTTAGGAATTAATCGTTAAAATCCAAATATTGCGACCTCGAAGTTTTTAGCTCCACTGGCCGAAGGCCAGAGGGCTTATGTCATGGCCCGGTGTCCGTCGTGCGTCCGTCCGTCCGTCCGTCCGGTCGTCCGTCCGTCCGTCCGTCCGTTAACTTTTATTTCAAACATCTTCTTCTCTGAAACTACCCATCCGATTTTCACGAAACTTCACAGAAATGATCCTGACATGGTCCTCTTCAGAATTTCTTGAAAGAATTTGATTCCTTCAAAAACTCTGGTTGCCATGGCAACAAAACTGAAAAATATTGGAAATCTTTAAAAATCTTCTTGTCTGAAACCATAAGGCATAGGGCTACCAAATTTGGCATGTAGCTTTATGTAGTAGACCTCTATCAAGTTTCTTCAAATTATAGCCCTGGGGTCAAAATTGGCTCTGCCCCAGGGGTCACAAGTTTTACATAGGCTTATATAGAGAAAACTTTAAAAATCTTCTTGTCTGAAACCATAAGGCATAGGGCTACCAAATTTGGCATGTAGCTTTATGTAGTAGACCTCTATCATGTTTCTTGAAATTATAGCCCTGGGGTCAAAATTGGCTCTTCCCCAGGGGTCACAAGTTTTATACATAGGCTTATATAGAGAAAACTTTAAATATCTTCTTGTCTGAAACCATAAGGCCTAGAGCTACCAAATTTGGCATTTAGCTTGATCTAGTTGGAGTCTACCAAAAGTGTCCAAAGTATAGTCCTGGGGTCAATTTGGCCTCATACTTGGAGGGGGGGGGGAGTTCACAAGATTTACATAGGCTTACATAGGGAAAACTTTTAAATCTTGGTGTACATAGCCATAAGGCTTAGGCTACCAAATTTTGCATATAATTATAGCATTATTTAGTGGACAGTTACAAAGAGGGCCCAAGTTACAGCTCTAGGATCAAGTTTGGCCCTGCACCAGGGATCACAAGTTTTACATGGGTTTATGGAGTGAAAAGTTCAGAAACCATCTTGTTACCAGCCATAAGGCCAAGAACTCCCACATTTGGCATGTTATTCTTCTAATACAATATTCCCCATTTAGTCAGACTGTAGCCATGAGGTCAAAGTTTTATAAGGGCTTATATAGTGAAGACTTTTCTTCGTGGTTTATATTTATAAGCCAGTGGAGCGATACAGGGCCATCATGGCCCTCTTGTTTTTTTTTTTTGCCGGAAATATCTCTCTGCATCGGACAGTGTATGTCCAAGATCGAAGAGCACATGCCGTGATGTAAACTGTTCAGAATACGTTGTAAAGAAGCGAATATGTGTCACTTGCTACATGTGAAACCAAAGGCTTTTCTTGGTAAAAATACATAGATTAAAACGTTCAAAAAATATTATATACGATAAACTACATTCTTGAATGAGCATTACAATTATTTTGAGATTCATGATGCCCGATCTGTGTTGCTGATTTTTGTGTCTATACAGGTGACACAAAATCGGCGTTTTTGTATACTTTGTGATTATTAATAATTACCCATTTTGAAATATATGAATCATGCTCTGTGAAAAGGGAACTCCATGATTCGCTGTACCAATCCAGCCATCGCATAATTATAGATTCATAATAGCTACCGGCTACCAATTGACTAACTCATGAAGTAGACTGGGCCTTGGAAAACAGAAAAGTGACCAATAGCGAAAAGTTTCGGCCCAGGTCAGCCTGCGCGGACTGCGCAGGTTGGCCTGGATCGATACTTTTCGCAGATGCAGTAAGCCCCTTTTCACAGAGCATGGCTTATATCTATCTGTTTATCCTATTTTTTTATAGCAAAGGGAATATATGACCGCCGATGAAGCTAAAGACGTCATGTACAACAAAGAGACCTGGAACCAGTATAAGTCAGTATTGTTACAGCGCACAATCAATAATCTTCACAGGAACCATGTGGAGAAAGTACCGTGATTCTATATGAACAATATGTACCATCTGTGATTAGTATTTGCACCATATAGTAAACACAGTGCAGGGCTTCATATTTTCACGTGCATCTATAGAAACTTTAAAGGGTGATCTTCAATGTATAAACACTCGCCGATTAATACAAAGACGTGCTTTTGATATATCTACATATTTTTTTTCCTGCAAACGAATTGTTGCAAACAACTTTAAATGTATCCCTTTTCAAACTGGAGTATTCATTGCCAACGACCACTTAACCCTTAAGCTGCTAAGCGCGACTCACTGACCTTTTGCGGACAGTGTAGATCAAGATCAGACTGCACAGAACGTGCAGTCTGATCTTGGATCTACATTGTCTGACACGGAGATATTTTCCTGCAAAAACTAAGTTTGAAACAGCATTCTTCGGGATATTACTATCGGCTTAAACGTTTCATTTAACCCTTTCCCAAACAAGCCCTGGTTTTCACGTGTCTGCAGTACAAGTCTTTTGAAAACACTGTGGGAAAAGGAGAAATTGCTCGTAACGAGCAATTTCTCCTTTTCCCACAGTGTTTTCTACCCTTTTTGAGACCTTCCTGCCATTTTTATCAAATTTAAAATTGTCGTCAGCAAACTCTTTCAATTTGGACCAGTCCAAAATTTGTCGTTTGGGAAAGGGTTAAGGTACTTAGCAGGATAAGGATTAATATGTAGCTTTTAAGCGGACAGTGTAGATCACCAGACATGCAGACTGAATTTAGATGTACACCGTCCGGTTAACTTAGGACTAAAGGACACCAAAATTTCCTTCATTGATGGTGGAACTGCACTGTAAGACCTCCAGGGGAATGTCGGATATATATTTGTTTGGCAGCGAATAAATCAATGCCTTATTCATACATAGAAAAATGGATTCAATGTGGCTATAGGAGAAATCGCTATTTATGAGCATTTTTCCCTTTACCACAATATTTTGAAAAGTGATCTGCTATAAGACGAAAAATGGTCGACGGGGAGGAGGGGGGAATTAAGAATACAAGCCAGAGAGTAAATGAATGAAGAAGTTACTTGTCCATAATTCATTTCCATTGCCAATATTTTTTTTTTCAGCTAGATTTTTTCTGTATAGAGAGCAATACTGGGACCGTATTCATCAACTATTCATGAAAGCAGTCTTTGTCTTATTTTCAAAAATTTTCTGAATTTAAAAAATACACAACTTGAAGTTTCGTTACTTCGTAAGTCTAGAATTAGACTTAAATGCAATTAAGAATGGTTGGAGAATACGGACTCTGATCTTCAGAAGGGGTGGGTGGGTGCCTATTTAACCCTTTCCCAAACGACAAATTTTGGACTGGTCCAAGTTGAAAGAGTTTGCAGACGACAATTTTAAATTTGATGAAAATGGCAGAAAGGTCTCAAAAAGGGTAGAAAACACTGTGGGAAAAGGAGAAATTGCTCGTTACGAGCAATTTCTCCTTTTCCCACAGTGTTTTCAAAAGACTTGTATTGCAGACACGTGAAAACCAGGGCTTGTTCGGGAAAGGGTTAAATTTTGTGCCATGAAATAACTTTTTACCACATTATAATATTTTGGCAAGACCAAACTCAAAGCATTTATAGACGACAAGATAATGTAACTCAAATGATGCTTTCTGTCTGATTACCAGCATTTTCTCCTTTTCTCAGAATGTTTTCAAAAGCCGTCGTTAAAACTCGGGGTTAAAAGATGAAACTTAATTTACAAATGAAAAAAAAAAATAAATAAAACATAAATGAAAAGTCAATGCACAAGAAGTTTAGTGATTCCGTCCGTAACAAACCGGGCTGAAAGTATAGAGCTGGAATCTCTGCTAGGCCATGCTATTTTCCGAAGATTGAACATAGTCATCGCAACAGGGTTCTTTTTTCTATCGCCGCTGAAACGTGTCTCCACGATGATCGTAAGAGAAAGGAATCAGCGGTTTGAAAGGAAAAAGGGTGTGTTACTCGTTAACCCTTTCCCAAACACATTTTAGACCCTAACAAATTGGAATCAGTTACAGATGACAAATTTGAGAGTGGTACTAATAAACTAAACTTTTTTGACATGGTAGAAAACATTGTGGGAAAAGGAGAAAATGCTGGTTACCAGGCTTTTCTTCTTTTCCCACAATGTTTTCAAAAAGCCTCTTCGTCAGGGTCGTGCAAACAAGGGATTGTTTGGTAAAGGGTTAAAGAAAGTTGAGAAATGAATAGATAGGTGCATTCGCCGTGATTCGACTGGGTAATGTTGAACACGGCGTGAAACACAAAACAAACAAACAAGCCAAAATAACAGTGTCTATTGTCTATCACAAAAGTGTTCTCTTCTTTCTGGAGACTTCTTTATTCTCCTTCTAAAATCTTTTCAACGAGGATAATATCACTTCAGGGTCCGTATTCACCAACCATTCTTAAGAACGTTCTCAGACTTATTCCTCAAGATTTTCCAAGTTTGAAAGTAACACAACTTCTGATTGGCTAAACCAAATGGTTTAGCCAATCAGAAGGTGTGTTTCTTTCAAATTTGGAAAATTTTGGAGAAGAAGACCAAGAATATTCTTAAGAATTGTTGGTGAATACGGACCCAGGCTCTACAATTACATATGAGCCGTGCTCTGGCAAAACGGGGCTTAATGCATCTCCGTGATGCATGATCCCAAAGAAGTCATCATACGATTATGTACTCATAAAGTCCTTTTTGTCTGACAACCGACTTAATCACACGGTAAACTAATCCTTGCACATGCGGAAAAATTGACCATTAGGAAAAGTTTAGGCTCAGGTCAGCCTGCACCGACTGCGCAGGCTGACCTGGATCGATACTTTTCGCAGATGCATAAAGCCCCCTTTTCACAGAGCACGGCTCATGTATAATGTTTTACTAAAGTTTCTTGACAGCGTATGCGATCTAATAGATCTTTCTATGTCTGAAATTCATAGCAGATAAAGTACATCATATTTAATCCATTTACATGTACGGCTTTCGACGTTCCCAGTAAACAACTTTTTTTTTTTTTAATTTCATTCTTTTAATGAAATGTTTATTTCAGATCTCTTTTCTGTACAATCTATTTACAAAATGAAATCATTACAATATTGTCTATATCTAAGCCTTTGTTTGTCCTATCTGCGAGCTTTTTCTTCCAAAATTATTAAGTCAAATCGTAGCCCGAATACCATAGTACTTCCTTGTGCAACAACGAGCTCTGCCTTTCGAGCATGAAGGCGATCAGATCTGTAGCGTAAGAAATGATCGGGTTTTGACTTCAAGTATATGTCACTTATATTAAAAAAAAAAAAAAAAAATGACTGTCTGTAATAGAATTTTAAATCTCACTGGATTCCTTCGGTTTCATCCACATGGTTTCAACATATTTCTTTTTTTTTTTTGTTAAATTGGAAACAAGAAATTATCTTCAAAAAAGTTAGACGGAGTAAGAGGTACTGAAATGGGATTGTAAAACTCTGTCTTTATTCAATATTAAGAGAAATAATTAAACATGTTCCTCATTGTCTTGCATTTCGTTGAAAAAGTACAATTTTCAGTTTGATACATTTTGCAAGATTTTGTGTTAATCAAAATCACCGTTGAAAAAGGACTAACTGCTGCTGAAATTGATATGTCTGAGCATATTTGTAGAGTGTAAAGTATTGGGTTATAGGGTAACGCTTCAAAAATTATTAAAGTACCAATCAGTACAAGAAAAGGATTATCCCCTATCACATGAGCCATGCCCTGTGGAAAGGGGGGTTTAATGCATCTCTGCGATACATGACATCTAGCAAGGCATCACAGTATTATAGACACATGAAATCCGCTTTATACAACACTTGTGAATAACACCGGTCCTTTGACATGCAGAAAATTTACAAAAAAAAGTATCGACCATATTAGCATGTGGGGACTGTGCAGGCTGAACTGGATCGATACTTTTTGCAGAAGCATTAAGCCCCCCCCCTTTTCAAAGATCATGGTTAATATCTATTCGTGATTGTGCGAATAAGCTCACCGGGTATCGATTAGCAGTAACTACTGCAACGCTTGTATTTTTTCGTCAAAAATGTAACCGAAAATAGGCCTGCAGGAGTCCGCAGAATACACACGTCCACATTTCTGACCAATCGCAAAACTTCTTCAAAAGCCAGCACATTCAGCTATGCCGATAAGAACTTGCAATGCTGCTTTATCCACTCTTGATAAAGGTACATTGTCATCGTGGTACCTCTCAGTAACTTATTTAGGTCTAGAACAGGAAACAGCTCTAAGATGGGCTTCAAATTGTCTATTGTTTCCCCTGGCGCCGGGTCCATGACTGTTAGGGACTTTCGTTTCAACTTTAATCCCCCAGCTGGGCGGGGGGATAGAAATAGCCCAGCTGTCGCACTACAGAAGGGGTAAGACCCCCCCCCCCCCGTGCCTGCCCGTGGGCTGCAACTCGTGTCGTTTGACGGGATCCTGGTGGTTGGGTGGATTCAGAGTAAGGCCCTTAAATCGCTCTTTTTCACAACACATCACTTTGGCCTTGAATTGAACTAAACGAGAGGTCAGAAGGGCCCGTCCTGATCAATCGGCTGGTCATGCCTGGCCCTAGGGCAGTTCTCTTAACTGTGTTTTATTATAAACAGATATTCACAGAAGAAAATGAAATCATTTTCCCCTCTCTGTTATAGATATAAATCAGTGCCCTCGAAGGCGGTGGCTCATGGGCTAATCAAGTGAAAATTGGTGTTTGATTGACACTTGTGACTGCCTACATTTGTCCAGTCTAGCCCTTTCACTTTGAGTATATCATCGATGTATTCCTGTCATGGTCTGTGCTTGGTTTCCCCGGATCATGTCCCCTTGTTGGGCTCCGAGGCGGGTAGGGAGCATCGGTGATGAATTAATAACAACTATCATGGCAACTCCAAAAAAAGCCCAGCGTGCTCTTTCAGATTCTGATTCAGAATCAGATAGTCCTTTTACTTCACACTCAAATTTTGCTAGGTTTATTGTAATTGAGTCAGCTCACACATCAAAAGTTATCACAAAGCTCTCACATTTTATTATAGAAAAAACAATCTCTTCCATCTTGGGTACCCCAAAATCCGTAAAGAAATTGAAAAATGAAACCCTGCTTGTTGAATGCTTTACCCAACAGCAGGTAAAAAATCTTTTAGGACACAAAAAATTCTTCAACCTAGATGTAAAAATATATCCTAATAAGTCATTGAATACCAGCAAAGGAGTCATCAGATGCAAAGAACTGTCTTACTGTGACTCCATAGAAGAGATTAAAACTAATCTACAATCTCAGGCTGTGTCTGATGTCAGGAGAATCTCTGTGTTTAGAGATGGAGTACGTAGAGATACTCACACATACATTTTAACCTTCTCTACACCCTCCTTACCTGCTTCCATCAAGGTAGGATTTCAATCGTTGAATGTCGATGTGTATGTGCCAAACCCGCTGCGTTGCTATAAATGTCAGCGGTATGGACATCATGAAAGCAATTGCACAAACACCCCTGTTTGCCCAAAATGTGCTTTTGAGGGCCCCGACCATGATCCGAAAACTTGCAATAATCCAACGCTCTGTTATAATTGAGCATCCAACCTTCTCCAAAAATTGCTCTGTATGGAAGGATAAGAAGGAAATTTTAGCCATCAAATTTAAAGAAAACGTCAGTTTCTTGGAAGCCAAAAAAATTGTTACAAACCGGAGAAATGATGAGACATTGCTGACTAGTGCAACTTCTTGTGCCAAAGTCACATCTCCCATATCTTCACAAGGACATTGCTCAAACTGTGAACTCTTGGCAAAGAAACTTCTTAAAAAGTTTCCAGAAATGGCCAATGAGTTGAAGAGCTTAGTCCCAGGCATTCAACCTTCCAAACCATCCAGACAGACACAACCTGAACCCAAAACCACAGCTCCATCCTCTACCCAAAAATCATCATCCGCCTCTTCCAAAAAATAAAAACAAAGCAAGTTTGCAAGATACAAACTCATCCGACTCAAAAAAACTCACATCAACATCAAATAAAGAAACAGCCAATTGTTTCTACCAACCAAAAGAACCAAGCAAAACCTCAGTCAAAGTCACCGAAGAAAAAGACATCTACATCACAGAAGTCAAAAGCTTCCAGCTCTCCTGGTGACAAGAAATCCAAAAATGAGGATTCATTGCCTATTTCAAATAGGTATGAGCCTCTGACAGAACAAAATGAGCAGGAACAGGATATGGAAGAAGAGGAATTGGAGGGAGAACTCTCCGATTCTGAACTCGCCCCTTCTCAAACTGACTGGGATAAGGACGTAGATTCCTGGTCAACCTCAAAACCCGAGACTGAAGTCATAGTCCATATAAATACATAGGGTATATGAAATACCTACTGAAACATTTCATAACCCATGTTTACATTCTTTTAATGGGCATAATGGCTCACAATATTGTACAATGGAACTGTCGAGGTTTAAAGTCAAATGATGAAGAGATATCACTTCTAATTAATGATTACAATCCTGTAGCAATTTGTTTACAGGAAACTTTCCTGAAGGAATCTGACACTGTCTCTTTTAAATATCACTCAATTTATAATAAAATATACAAAGAGGGTGATAAGGCCCAGGGCGGCGTGTCTGTTATTGTAAATAACAACATCCCCCATACACAAATACCGTTAAACTCCACTCTACAAGCTGTTGCTGTTCGTCTTTCCCTCCATAAAACCATTACCCTATGCTCTATTTACCTTCCCCCAAGTTCTCCTATCAATGAAAACAAGCTCAATGACCTCATCACACAGCTATTATCTCCTTTCATATTGGCAGGAGATTTTAATGGTCACAATATTATCTGGGGTAGCAGTGATACAAATCAAAGAGGCTAACAACTGGAGAACTTTATTTCTAATAATTCTTTGTCAATTATGAACGACAATAATTCAAAAACATATCTTCATCCAGCAACCGGGTCTTACTCTTCCCTTGACCTTTCTCTGTGTAGCCCAGCCTTGCTTCAGGATTTTAATTGGAAAGTGGGAGATGACCTTTGTGGAAGCGAAATTGTTCTGATACACAGTCTATTTCGTCATGGTTTTTTAATAAACCGAAATCAAAAATCTGAAATAGGAAATAAACGTGTTTTTTTATATGACGGATTTCCAAAAAAGATTTATTATACTATATTGATTGTAAATGACCTCTCCAATTATTGCAATTTTTCATTGAACAAATAAATCTAAGCAAAAAGAACATTTTCGTTAAAAATAGAGAAAGAACACCACGGGAAAAGATCACGTGACTTGATACTGTCTGGAAAATTCGTACCCTGGAGAACTCGTACCCTAATCTCGAGAGCGCGAGTTCTCTGAAGAACTCGTACCCCACAAATAGATATAAATAGGTTGATCAGTATGTTTTCAAGTTTTATTTTTCAAAACTGACTAGACTCTAGCATTTTTCTCAGTTTTATACAAAAATTCTATGGATTTATAATGATATAGATTTGATGAAATACTATACAGAGTTGCTTCTAGGATGGGGGACTGCGAGAATCCCGCGAAAATTAACTTATGAGCCCAAAAAAGTCGTGCCTCTTCGCCCTACGTGCCGCACACCTCAAAAGAGTTCGTGATCCTTTGGTTTTGGGCGGATTGCGCAGGCTGACATGGTCGATACTTTTTGCAGATGCATTAAGAGCCCTTTTCTTAGAATATGTCTCATTTATCTACTTTCTTAAATTTTTAACGTTTAGACAAACAATTTCTTCATTTTACGTGTATGCAGCAGACAACTTTTCAAAATATTGTGGGAAGAGGAGAGGCTGCTAGTTACTGCAATTTCTCCTTTTTTCACAATGTTTTCCATCACATCAAAGCACCATCTTTAACATTAATTATCAAATTTTGAATTGTCGCCTGCATGCATTTTCTGTTTGGGACAGTCCAAAAATTGCTGTTTGTTAAAAGATTAAAAAATGTTACATTTATTTTTAACATGTCTGGTACTAGTATTATGTATAGGCCACCTTTATTTATTGTCATCAGGTAAGATTCTTGACTGCTCAGTGGAATTAGCATATTGTGTTAAATCTTAATTGAACGATTTCTCCTTTCCAAAAATATTTTGGTTTATCTGAGCACACATTACAAACATTCATTAGAGGTTTGTTCCTTTTGAAAATGAGCCAAATTGGATCACCATCTTGAGTTTTGTGTCCTTGAATTTTGAAAGAATTATGCATTTCTGAGCATGTTAATAGCATATGGCCTACAATTTCTTCAAATCTTTACCAAACTCGCGTTGTTAGATATTTATGAGAGCTTGGTTCCTTTCAAAATTGAGCAAAATCGGGTCATGGAGTCACAAATTACATGCTCTTGAATTTAAAAAAAAAACAACAACATTTTTTAGCTTGTGAACAGTTTCCAGCCTTCATTTTACTTTCAATCTTCACAAAACCCACACAGTTCATGGGAGATGGATTCTTTTGCAAACCGTCGGATTATTGGGCCAGAAATTCCTTGCCCAAAATTTAAAAAAATGCATTTTGAGCTTGTCAAGAGCTTACCGCATGTATTTTTGGAAACTAACATGAGAAAGAATAGCTTTGCTCATATCAGCTCTCAATTTCATTATACCTCCACAACTCATTGTAAAAAACCTGAGTCTGTATTTAAATACCAGTGGAGCTGTTTTCAGTCCTTATAGGCCTCTTGTTCCGAGAATATTATAACAATGTGGAACATGTACTGTTTTGTGCCTTTACACTAGCAAAATTAAAAAAAAAAAACATGTTTTTTTCTCATTCATTCAATGCCTAATTTGTTTGTTTACATCTACCAAAATATATTGAAATCAAAAGCCAATAAACTCTTTGAAAACATTGATGCTGACCTCTCCTGGCTTCTTTTTTAAAGAAGCCAACTTGTTACGACAGACCTCGACAAAGCCAAAACGCCCAAACAAGCCGTGGTTCACTGATAAATGTAAGTCGGCTATAAAAGAAAGGAAAGAAGCTCTCAGAAAATTCAGCCTGAGACCCACTCCGGAAAACCATAACCTTTTCCGTATTTCCAGGGCAAAAGCCAGACAAACCATAAAAAGTAGTAAGAGTAAGTCTTGGAGGCATTTTGTTTCCAGACTAAATGCTAGAACGTCTACACAAAAAAGTCTGGGACATGAGCAGAAAGATTAAAGGTAGTACTTCTTCGCCAATTAAGCATCTTTCTGCAAACAATAGTAATATTGAAAACCCTAAAGATATTGCAGATACTTTAGCCGATTCTTTCGCCAAGAAGTCCTCCTCTGAGAACTACTCTGAAAAGTTCCAGAGGAATAAAGTTAAAGAAGAAAAGAAAAGGCTGATTTTCAAATCCAACAACCTCGAGTTTTACAATAAACTGTTTTCATTCAAAGAACTCAAGTCCGCTTTAGATAAAGCCCAGGATTCCTCTCCAGGTGAAGATAAAATACATTATCAATTTCTAAAGCATTTACCAGATACCACTCTATCAATTTTGCTTGATATTTTCAATGATATCTGGCAAAAATGTGATTTACCTTCCTCCTGGAAAGAAGCTTTAGTAATCCCAATTCCAAAACCAGGGATACTTCCGACCCAAACAGCTACAGACCCATAGCTCTCATAAGTTGTCTCTGTAAAACTTTAGAGCGAATGGTCAACACCCGCCTTGTTTGGATTTTAGAAAAACATAATCTCATTGTTGATGTTCAAAGTGGATTTCGACGTCAACGCAGTACAGTTGACCACCTTGTACGCTTTGAAACTTTCATAAAAAAGCAACATGTTGAGTAGGTATTTTTTGACCTGGAGAGTGCTTATGACACTACCTGGAAATATGGAATTTTAAAGGACTTGCATGACTTTGGTCTCAGAGGCCGCTTGCCTCTTTTTATATCCTCCTTTTAAATAATCGCATATTTCGTGTGAGGGTTGGCAAAACCTTGTCAGATGCAAGGGAACAAGAAATGGGTGTGTCACAAGGATGTATACTCTCTGTGTTACTTTTTAGTATCAAGATAAACAGCATAATAAAGGCTATTAACCCTGGTGTGGATTGTTGTTTACATGTGGACGATTTCGTCATATGTTTTAGATCAAGCCATATGGCTATTATTGAAAGACAGCTTCAACAGTGTTTAAACAAACTGCAGAGATGGTCTGATGAAAACGGTTTTAAGTTTTCAAAGACCAAAACAAAATGTGTTCACTTTTGCCAGTTACGAGGTCATCATCCAGACCCGGAGCTACATCTTGACAGCACAAGAATTGAATTTGTATCAGAATTTAAATTTTTAGGTGTCATCTTTGACAAGAAATTGTCCGCACATTAAAGCACTTAAAAAGAAATGCTATAGGGCAATCAATCTTCTAAAAACAGTTGCTCATTCGGAATGGGGAGCTGATAGGAAAGTTCTTCTACGTCTCTATCGCTCCCTTATTCGCTCCAAACTAGACCATGGCTCTATTGTGTATGGCTCAGCCCGTAAATCCTACTTGAAGACCTTCGACACAATCCACAATCAGAGTTTACGTTTGGCCCTTGGGGCTTTTCGAACTTCTCCCATTAACAGCCTGTATGTAGAGGCCAATGAGCCTTCTCTCTCTCAAAGAAGACTCAAGCTATCCCTTTAATATCTGTTAAAACTGAAAGCAAACCCATCCAACCCTACACACAAAATTATTTTTAACCCTAGCTGCAAAAATCTATTTGCTAGGAAGCCAAATGCAATAACTCAATTTGGTATCCGCATGGAACCTCATCTAGACAATCTCCATGTTGACATGAATGCCATTTGTGAAAACAAAATTCCTGATACCCCTCCATGGTTGATAAAAGCCGCTGAATTTCGATTTGACCTTCTAGCCCACAAGAAATCAACCACAGAGTTGTTTCCAAACTCAATATCAGGAAATCAAAGAACTGTACAACTCCTATAAACCCATATATACAGATGGATCTAAGGATGGGCACGCTGTTTCAGCAGCAGCAGTATTTGGTAACAAAAGTAATCAAAGTACTGAAAGTACTGACAGACTAGCGAATTTAATTGATTGATTGTTTGTATGGTGTTTAACCCTGCTTTCAACATTATTTCAGTTATGTAGAGGTGGACAGTGCATATATCCATGCTTTCCTTGAGTTTCTTCTACCAATACTCCGCACAATATTCTTTCCAAGCCACTGGCTGCTTTCCACATAACCATCGTCGAAATGTTAGAGAGAAAGGAATCATGTCGCAATGACTATCATAAATCCTCAGAAAAAAATCTGCAGAGTCGGGGACCGAACCAGCGACCCCCTGTTCTCAAGTCCTGTACGCTACCTACTGAGCTGCCGGGGCTATGCGTGCTATTGTTTAATTATAATCTGGTACAAGTTTAACCATTTACCTACTAAAAATGTCAAGCCGATGGTAAACACCTGAATACCTTTGCTATTTCAAAGTTACATTTTGGGAAAAAATATCGTCTTATCGGACAGTGTAGATCCGAGATCAGACTGCACACTCTGTGCCGTCAGATCTTGATCCACAATGTCTGCAAAAGGTCATTGAGTTGCGGTAGTGCTGGTAAAAGAAACTCCAGTATGTATACGTGCTCTGGCCGCCGCAATGTCACTGAAATAATGTTGAAACGGCGTTAAACACCATACAAACAATTAGTCAATATCCAGTAGCACAAGATGTAGTGAACTATTTAACTCTCTTTACGAAACCAAAAAATTTACATTCGTCCAAATTCAAAGAGGTTTGCAGACCATAAATTAAATGTGGCTGAACTGATGAAACGTGATTCCAAAAGGGCAGAAAAAAATGTTAGAAAAGGAGAAAATGATGTTTATCAGCATTTTCTCCTTTTCTCGGAATATTTTCAAAGGGATTCTTCCTCAGTGTCATTAAAACTTGGAATTGTTTGGTAAAGGGTCAATACTCAAGAGGTAGAATAACAGTTCAGCATAACAATTTGACTGTACACAATGATCTAAATAATGAATGACAAGGGTTCTCTGTCCAGTGAGGGTTGATATAGCCTGGCATTTGCTACTTGGTGTATCCATTAATAGATTCATTCATAATGTTACAGTGTTGTAGGAATAAGTGATTCTCTGCTTTGCATAGGTCACTTAATTTACATATAAGCAAAGATCTTGTGCCTTGTAAATGACATCTTGTTCACTTAATTACTTTGTAAGAGGACATGTTAAACTTAGAGTGGTAGAAATTTCGTGGTTTTTGTCAAAATTGTCATATATAACAGAATTAAGATTTCTAATAGAGAGAAGTATATTCTGTGAGGCAGTATTTGGCAACTGTGGGTTTTTTTGTTTTCTTTGAGTCTAGCTCAGTCTTGATGCTTATAGACTAGCTTCGCTAGTCAAAAACTTTCGCTTTCCTGACAGTTCTTCAATATTTTCTGAAGTGAAGGCAATTGACCTTGCTTTGAGTCTAGCAGAAGAAAGTAGGTCTAACTGCTTTCTTCTGTTCTCAGACTCCCTTTCTACACTCCAGGCTCTTTTTAACCAGAAAATTGAAAATCCATCTATTTGTGCTGTTCTTGAGAGAATTTCCTCTCACTCCGATACAAAGAAGTTTGTATTTTGCTGGCTTCCTAGTCACATGGGTATTCGAGGCAATGAAAAGGCCGATGAAATTGCCAAGTCGGCATTGTCTCTACCCATATCTCATTTTGAAATACCTTACACAGATTTTAAAGCATCGATTTTACCTTTCATCCAATTTCTTTGGCAATCCCAGTGGGATGCAGATTACTTCAACAAACTTTATTCTGTTAAACCAACCCTTGGCAAATGGTACCCCTCTTACAGGTCTGTTCGTCGAGAACAGATGATAATCACAAAGCTTCGAATTGGACATTCTCGGCTGACACACTCCTGGCTTTTAACCAGAGAAGACCCACCAGAATGTATTCAATGCAATGAACACCTTACAATTAAACATATTTTATTAGATTGCATTGATTTTCCTCCAATTCGTGAGAAATACTACAATGTTGACAGTATGCACAATCTCTTTGAAACAGTCAACATTGATTCAATTATCACCTTCATCAAAGAGATTGGTCTATACAACAGCTGTGATATTTCTTTAATTACCTTTTAACCTGTTTTGTAAACCCATATTTCTACCACTGAATTCTTTTTATCTCCAGTTTGCATCTCCTTAATGGGAGGATTAGCTCTCTTGAGGGCATCTTATCTCATTGGAGACAGGACCTCTTTAATGGGAGTGTTTTGATCCCATTGGAGGCTCCACACTTTCTCAATTTTAGGCTCTCATTTCCTTTAAGCTACTATTCACATTCTTAACTTCTTCATTTAAAACTTTTAGTAGGCAGGGAAAGCCCAGCCACTCAATATTATATTTTATGCACATTATAAGTTACACATAACCTTTCTTCATTTAAAGACTTCCTTATTGTCAATTAAAGACTGTTCAAATCTTTTTATCACAATCTTAACATCATTATTCAAAGCTTTTTTGAGTTTTTTTCATATGCCCTGTTGCTCAATTATATCTTTTATGCATACTAAGATCACACATAATCCTTCTTAATTCAACTCTTTTACTGTCAGCATGTCTCAAATCTTTTTAGCAAAAACATCCGCCTTAATCGTTCCTTCAACACAGATATGCGCGCTAAATGACCAAAGCTGTCGATGCGCCATAAAACAACATTCATTCATTCGTTTCAACTTTAAGCGACACAATCTATTTCTGATGATACTCTGAAATGGTTTAACAAGTCGGCCATTATTGCTTTGGTTCTTCGTTTGTTCGGATTTCAGCTATGGAACCACATTTCTTGAGTTCTGTCTCAGTGGCTGTTTCTCCCTCATTCCCTCTAATGCGACATTTTGTAGGCCTATGTTAAAAATACTCATTATATGTTCAGCTGCATTAATCCAACTATTAAATAAAGTAAACGATCGCCTTGACGACGGTATTCATTTCGTTTTATTTGAAGATCCTCCGTAAAAGAGACTGGTATATGAAAAGGAAAATTCAAGGAAAAAAAAAAAAAAAAACTCATTGGGTGTTGGTCATCGGAACATTCCAGACTAATGTTACTTCAAAAGAAGATATTGCAAATACATTAGCTGACTCCTTCGCCAAAATGGTATCCATATCAAATAATTCCCATCCTTTTCAAAGGAAGAGAAGGAATTTTAAATCCACAAATAAAGAGGCTTACAATAAACGTTTTACTTTTACAGAATTAAAACCGGCTCCCCTCTTAAAAAGTCACATAACACTGCTGCGGGTTCGGGTGATCTACATTATCAAGTTAAAAAGCATTTCCTTACTAGTCCTTATCTTGTTTACTTGATGTTTATAACAAGGGTCGGGAGACAGGAATTCTTCCAAGACCTTAGAAAGAGGCATTTGTCATTCCCATTCTGAAGCCTTGCAATGATTCTAATAATCTATGCAATTACAGACTCATAGCCTTAACCAGCTGCATCTGCAAAATCATGGAAAGAATGGATAAAGTTAGACTTGTTTTGTTCCTCGAAAAGAACACACTGATTACACCTTTTCAGTCTGGCTTCCGTAAACATAGGGGCACAATCGATCATCTTATTCTTTTTGAAACTTTTGTCCGGGAAGCTTTTATTAATAAGAATATGCTGTTTCCGTTTTCTTCGACTTAGTGTTTATGACACTACATGGAAGTATGTTATTATGAACGACTTCTGTGACTTTGGCATAAGAGGTCCCCTTGCCCACTTCATTTTCTGCTTTTGTAAATGATCGTCATTTCAGGGTTGTGCTGGTGATACTTACTCTACCCACGAACAAGAGATGGGGGTACTCCAAGCCTGCATTTTGTTCCGCGACACTTTACAGTGTCAAGATTAAGAAAATCATCAAGGATGTTTGTCCTAGACTGGAATGTTTTCCGTACGTTGATGATTTTTGTATTTACTATACAATCCAAACATGCATACGTTTGAAAGTAAATTGAAAAAAAAGTTCTTAACATACTTTAATTATGGTCTGAAGAAAAACGGCTTTAAATTTTCTAAAAGAAACACAAGAATGTATGCATTTTGTTAGCTTAGAAAGCATCGCCCTGGCCCTTAACATTATACGACACGCGCATTGAAGTTGTGCCACATTTCAAATTTCTAGGATTGTTGTTTGATCCTAAACTGACTTTCATTCCACACATAAATTGTCTAGAGGATACATGCCAAACAGGTTTTGCTTAGTGTTGTCTCAGATGGACTAATATGGACTGGGGAGCGGACCAAAAAGTTTCCAGTCGTTTTTATCGGTCTTTTATCCTATCTAAACTAGATTACGGACGCATTGTGTATGGATCCGCTCGTAAGTCCTACTCCGGGGAAACTTGACGCAATTCACCATCCAACTATAACGATTACCACTGGGACCTTACGTTACAGTGAGTATAGCGGACTCAATAGTAAAGGAAAGTTGCACTTGGCATTTCTTACATAATAAACGAGGGTTGATTGTTAAACTGTAAAGCTTGTATTGAACGAGTTAAGCAGGGATGTCTTTTACAGTCCTTGTTTTTCCAGACTGTTTGAGGCTATGTAACCGAAGACTGGTGGTATTACGTCAGTTGAAGAGGAAGCACTCTATTTTAGTAAACAAGGCAGGTGACTTGCAAATGGACAAGATCACCGAAAGGTCAGTGATTAAATATTTGTATAAGAAAGGTGTAGCACCTAAGGATATCCATACTGATATGGGAGCAACATTCCTTCATATGCTACAGTGAAAAGGTGGGTGGCGGAATTTAAGCGTGGCAGGCAGACCCTCGAGTATGGTCCCCGTCCGGGTAGGTCTGTCAAATTGCAACCCCAGAAATGGTCAATAAAATCCACAATATTTTATTGCCGACAGGCGTGTTAGAGAAGTATATAGCCAGTACTGTTGGGATTTCACAAGAAAGAGTAAATTCCATTCTTAGGGAAGATCTTACAATGTGAAAGCTCTCAGCCTGTTAGGTACCAAGACATCTGACAGCAGGAGGAATGTATCGCATGCTAATATGAACCTTTTACAAGCAGATCCTGCTAACTTTCTGCAGAGGTATGTGACTATAGATGAAACATGGGTCCATAATTTCACCCAGAGGCCAAACAGTCTACACAGTGGAAGCAGCTGGTTCAACCCCGCCAAAGACTGTTCAGTCAGCTGTAAAGATTATGACCTCAGTTTTCTGGGGTGCTAAGGTACTCTGATCGTAGAATATCTGCAAAAGGAAATATTATGCGACGCTTCTCAGGCAGTTAAGAGAAAATATTAAACTCAAGCGCCGTGGAAAACTCAGTAAAAGGGCATTGCTCATCCAGGAAAATGCGCTTGTTCACAAGTCTGTCATTGCCATGGATGCCATTAACGGTTGTGGCTTTGATGGATTGAGAGTCCGCCTTATTTGTCTGATCTCGCTCCATCAGACTTTCATCAATTTCTATAATTGAAAAAAGGCCTTTTCCGATGAGCACTTTCGGTCAAATGATGACGGTCAAACATGCAGAGGACTTTCTGAACGGTCAAGAAAATGACTTCTTGAAAAGTGGCATTACGGCCCTTAAATATCGCTTGCAAAAGCGTATGGATACTGAAGGAGATTATGCTGAGAAATAATGCAATGTGTCCGCCGAAACTGAAAACCCTACGTATGAAACTAACAACTTGTTAATCAGCCCTGGCATATTTTACGAATGTGCCCAACGAATGGCTTTCTGTGTGTTCTCAAATGTACGTAGCACTACAGGCGGTAAATTGCCTCGACAACTGGTAGATGAAATTTGTAAGTAAAAGTCTCCCTATGTCATCTACCCTCTGAACACCCCTATGAATACGTGATTTACAATAGTACTTTGAAATATTAATTCTAAACTTATAATCGTATGGTTTTTTTCTTCAGTCAGTGGCTATGAATTTGTCATTCAATTCCGAATTCCCGTTCATTCAAATGCTCTTTTTTTCAGTGTGCAAGATATTGCTGCTTCTTATCATGCAATCATAACGAAAACAATACTGGTAGAAAGCCAGACTAAAAGGGCTATTTGCACTAATGCTTCTATTTCTTCTTTACATGACATCAAAATTGTCGTCCACTGAAACTTGGTGGTATTATTTTTTTCTGTTTACTTTCGCTGACGTCGCCATTGATGTCTATGTGGGAAAAAATGTTGATCCAAAAAAAAAAAAGAAAAAAAAAAAAGGTTGTCAGTTCTTAAACTGCTACTCTACTGTCAAATTATATTTTATCGATTCTGAAAATACATATTCCATTGTTATACTTATTTTGCTTTATTTTCATAAGTACAGCCTTTTTAAGCCACAGAAAATTAAAGTTGAAAATACATATTAGTAAGTGAGGGTTCTGACTATGATGAAAAAATTACAACCAACAGATGTTGTTAAATGTCAGACCGTTTTTATTTTGCCCCGTATGCGCTTCCGTAGATTGAACAATCTGCTGCATCCCATTTATAATTTCTCAACTTCCGTTTTTTTCTTTTATACAAAGTTAAAAAAATGACAACAATCCAACTGAATCGATGATATCCGCTCGATATGTTATCAATAACTAACGCGTTTGAAGAATATACTTGATTAAATTCGAAATGACGTAAACGTGAAAACCTCGCTTTTAGTATTAATAGATGATTGCTGGCAGATCGGTAGCTGCTACTTCAATGAATTTTGTACTTCTGTGTGATTTCCATCTTTATTCTACGCAGGGATGATTTATACAAGATCCCTTTTCTACGTAGACCAGCCTTAAACTTACCTAGAACAATCCTGAACCATCTGTCTGGCAACGTGTTTACATCTTTAAGAAATCATGTGGACGCAGCTATTACATTTAGTGTGACGTTATGTATGAATAGGCGCGTGACATTTGACATTTACCACTAGTGCGGTAGCACAGTCGGACCATTTCAGAAAGTGATAGAAATAGCTAACTTTAGTCGTAAAAGACCTTACCTGCAAGAACAAAATTTGAAGATTTTTGATGCTGAATATTTATTACTCATTTCTTTCGCTAGGTGTACTAGGTATTCGTTTGAATTAGAACAACGTCGGATATTATCGATACTTTAAGAAATCGGACAGAATTATGTCTGTGACAGCTGCTACAATACAAACGGAAGTTATTAGTGCTTGGTTTTGAAGATACTCTATTGATTTAAGCATAGAATATAATGGCGCCAAATTGCGTATAGAAGCGTATGGTAGCAAATAACGCCAACATGGGTGTATGTAGGGTGACATCGATAGGTTTCGCCTGTTATCGACATGGTATTCAATATTCATAAATAAAACATCAAAATCGTCGTTTCACCTGTCATTATAGTTTTAATTTCTATCCTCGTTACCGAGTTAGATCTAATATAGAGCTATTCAAATAAAACTAGATACATAATGTAAATACGAACGAAAGAAAAACTGAACATGTATGTGTTGTTTATATTATCGACTAAAAGCCGTTAGATCTTTTAGTTTTTGAGTCAACCTCAAGCCTATAACAAGTTTCGCAATAGAAAGGGCAGATTGTTAGCTGATCAACTGGGACTTCTAGCAGCATCGACCGTACAACTTACAGCATCGACCGTACAACTCGTGTGCCAAGATTGTGGACAGTTTTGACAATCCATTAGGCAGGATCTGTTAGTGCATCATCAGTCAATCATCCGGGACAAATATTCCTTTCATCATAATCGTCATTAGTTTTTTTTTTTTTTTCATTTTGAAATGGACCGTCAAATTTTGATCTTCAGATGAGGAACTGCTCTCTTTTCTTTGCCTCTCTTTCTTACCCTCCTTACTTTTTTTTTTTTTTTTTTCAGTAGCTTCTATTCTCAACCTTTTCTCTTTCTTCTTTGTCTTCTTTGCGTTGTTTGGCCTTTTTTTTCTTTCTTTCTTTTTTTCCACGCTCTTCTATTTGCGTTCTCTGACTTTCTTCTCGTTTCTTTTCTCTCCCTAAAACATTTTAACGCAATGCTTCCAGACAGAGCTTTTTGTAATTTCGGATTTAAAGACTGGCCACACATTCTCTGTTTTGTTCTGGAACCTTCAATGAATGGAAGGCTACATTTGTAGGAGAAATCAGAACTAGCCACAATTTAAGCTTAAGACTCCGGGGTTACATGACTGATGCAAGTATTTTGACCCGAAGTGGTAGATATACCCATAAAAGATTAGTTTGAACGTTGTGGGGTTTCAACAGCTATGGCTACATGGGACGGAGATGCGGTTTGTTGAGCGTAAGGGTTTGTCACCTAAATTTTGGCTCAGGTTTGGTGCTTACTGGTTTGATGGGTAACGGCAAAAGGGATAAGCTATGAACAGTATAAGCTATGTTGGACGGGTCATGTTTTCTTTGTCTTTTCGAGAGGGGTCCAACGGGAAAAGTTCGGACCCATAAAAGCAGCAATTTCTAGGCAGGTAACGGAGTCCCATGCTGCCTTGAAAACTTCGGGAAAGTTTTTTTTTTTTTTGTAAGAGTTTCCCGATATTTCGTCTGGCAAATGAAGGGTTCCATTTTAACGAGCGCTCTTTGATGCCCAGGCGTCATAGCAAAACCCTCACATACATTCCGGGTGACGTTCTTTAAAAGCATAGTCTATTCCTGGTTTGTTGTTTTTATATGGTGTGTTTTAGGCCACCAATAGCTCCTCTCGGGAAATGGGGTATCCTATGGAAGCCACCAGTTTGAAATAGTCATGTCTTCCTCTGCCGGGTCAAAGACCGTCGCTGGTCTAGGTCAAGTTTTTTCCCTCAGGGACACGCCCAATTAGTTTGTCTAACATTGTCATTCGTGCCCCCGCCCCATTACACAAGAGCGTCTCTGGTTGATTTCCCTCGGTCATATTTGCTTGATTGCTGACCTACTTCATCTAAATCCTTCGAAGGCCGAAAAACAAGTTTAACACTTTTTCGAATCAATGGCAGGGGTAGAATGCTACAGCTGCCGATGACAGACGGTAAGGGGAAGCCCGCCTGTCAGAATTCATGATGAAAAGACAGTCTGCCTGTCCAGAAGGTACTCCAGTACCTCTCAAGAGTCTTGTGAGACTACAGTTTGCACCAGAAAAAAACCCTATAGCCATGATGCATTGAACTTCAGGCTGGGAAAAAAGGTACAATATAAAATTAAGCAAAGACAACTGAGAGTGTCACACATGGATTCCCATTTTTGCAATGCCAAGTTTCGCTGTATGAAGGGGCGAGCTGTAGAGCTGACTGGGTAAAATTGTGTGCGTATTGAAGAAGTCAAAGTTCAATCCTCCACCGAATATCTGACTGATCAAGTAATATTGAATTTGTTTTCTAAAACTAAATTTATACAACTTAATTTGTACACTAAAAAAATGTGAACGATGTTTTAAATGCCTAAATGTTGGGTGTTCAACATGGCTGAAATATCGTGATTTTGTCCATTATAAGCCATAGGTAGTTCTCAGTAGGGGCGACTCGCCCCTTGACAAATTCAGCGAAGACAACCTTGGAGTCCATCATGTCTGGTCAGTCTCTCCTTCGTGGTCAATGGGTACTTTAAGCACGGATTCTTTATGCAAACAGCAAAGACGCTAATCAGATTTGGCAGTTGCCTAAACTGATTTGAGCCCTAAGCCTTTGTTGGACGCACGCCATTTTGTTGTCTTTTTTGTCACGAGGCGGCCTCATTTAAGTCATACAATGTTCATACAATGTCTTGCTATTATGGTTGGCTGATCATGCAGTCTAATATTGATCTACACCGTCCGCAAAAGTTCCTTCAGTTGCGCTATTGTATTGGTGATCTTAAGTTTTGGAAAGACATAGCAAGATATGGGAGACTTCTCTTGAAGATGCAGACAGACGATCAGCATCTTCACTGTTTGTCATCTTTTAGATGCATAAATGTATCGTAAAAATTCAATTCTTCCGACGAGACTTTAAAGTGAGGTCCATGTCTCCCTGTGACCTAACTGAGGGTTGACGTAAAGCATTGTATGTTAAAACCATGTTGTTCAATGAATTGCAGCAATATGTTTGGTGTCCAAACCTTTCTGGCCTCATTGTCAGCCTGGTTATGAGAACATATGCTAGATTACAAGTGCAAACAACAAAGGCAAAGAGCAGCCTGGGCAACTGCCCATTCCAATCAGCGTCTTTGTTGTCGCTGTTCGGATAGTATGACGCCCCCAGCTGAGTGGGAGATAGAAATTGTTCGGCTCCCATACTGCTGTAGTGGTACGACCCCACCAATGCACCCGCCTCTTTGCCGTGGGTGGAGACTCGTAAGCAGGAAAAGAGGGTCCTGGTAGTTGAGGGGAGCCCAGGGATGTCCAGCTGCTTTGGCCTCAGCTTCTGTGCAAACGAGAGCCTAGATGGGCCAGGTCTAGGGCAATCGGCTGGTCGTTTAGGATTTCATGTATAACTATTGTTTTGGGGGAGCTGTATGAAGAGTGCAGACTCCTTCTTGCTGTGTGCGTCCTGCGATACATCTTGAGACCCAAAAGTTTTGATTCTGAAGCCAACATGGCATATTTGATTTTTTTCCCTCTACTATCTACATATTATCATGTGATCTTAATTATCGAAGGACTAATTTGTGTTAAACCTATATTTAACGTTTGTTTAAATAGCGACCATTTTATCTTTTTCTTTGGTAGGTATGAACTTTTAAGTCCCTGTCTTATATAGCCTAATTGGGTGATGTGGAATTTTCGTTGGGACTGACTGCCATGGCACATTCCTGATGTGAGGGACTACCCATTCTCTTTTCCTTGCCGCACCGACTTATTCATGTCATCTGAGTATATCATCTAAGTAACCTTTCGCATAAAGGAGCAGGATATCCGCTCCATAACATTATGTCGCCTTTTTGGGCTCCGTGGTTGGTTGGGTGCTGCTATTGACGAAAAAATTTGAAAACATCATGGATAACCAACACAAAAAATGATCGCTTGTACAGGTCGATAGGGACTCTGACGAAGGACATGCGAATGCTTCATTTCCTCAATGAATCTGTAGTGCCAGAAGAACCCTTAACAAAGTAATCTCCCTTCGTAATTCAAAAAGTTTTCATGTCTGTCGCTGGCTCTTCTAAGTCGGTGAAGAAGTAAAACTCAGGAGCTTGGTTAATGGAAGTCGAAAAGCCCACACACGCAAAAAGTTTACTTAAGATCAATCGATTACATCTGACGCCTGCAAAGTGCTCCCCGCATGGAAGTTTGAATAAGTCAGGAGGTATTATTAGATGTCCTTATCTTGCTAGTGTTTCGGAAGAGGAAATTGTTGCAGAGCTTTCAAGCCATAATGTTTCAGAGGCACGCCGTATTACAGTTTGGAGATACGGTGTTAGAAGGAGCACGAATACAGTTGTCCTCACTATTCTGCCAAAAGCACTGAAAGTAGATAATTTGAATGTGGCTGATGATATGTATATACCAAAAACCCACTAAAACGCTACTCCTATTTCATCATTAAAGACTACGCTGAAGAGGTATATACCAAACCTACTACAATGCTACTCCTGCTTTAAATTTAGTCATCATGAAAGAAAATGCAGAATAGGTCTCGAAAACAAGCTATGCTGCCGTTGTGGTGATTATGCTAGTGACCATGATGAAAAGACTTGTAGCAAGATCCTGAAATGTGTTAACTGTGGGGGGGAGGGGGGGACCATGTGTCAAGAGCATGTGATCAGTGGAAGAAAGAGGAAGAAATTGTTACAGTTAAATACAAAGAGAGTTTATCTTTCCCAGAAGTAAGGGAAATAGTCGAAACTCGCCATATTTTACCAAGTTCTTTCAGTTCTGTTTTAAAATCAACTAAGAAAGTTGAGCTCAAACTTGCAAACACCCAAACAGCTGAACTTCCGGACAAAAAAAAAAAAAAAAAACGAAGAGAACACGTCAAGTAATACGAAAACTCCTACCCCCAGATATTCTCCCAGGCAAAAATCCAGAATGTAAAGATGTCGCTTGTATCTGAAAAAAAAGTCCTTGAGTCGGATCGTCTACCCAAAGGATCCGACGATCCAATTCAACAGCACAATCGCTTCTCATGTTTCACAGAAGACATGAAAGCAGACAGTTACGCTGTCGATGAAAAATCCAAGCAAGGTAAAATTACAAAGTTACCAAATCAAAAATGAATCTGTTTGCCGTAATAGTAGGTACCACTCGAATCATGATGAATTGTATATTACAGTGGGGGTGTCGAGGTTTTTCAGCTAATGTTGAGGAATTATCTGTTTTAATTGATAAATATAAACCAGCTGAATTATGTTTGCAGGAAACTTTTCTGGTACAAGTAAAAGATGTCTGAAACATCACTATCTATGAAACGAATTCTATAGGAGGTGACAGAACTAGAGGAGGAGTAGTCGCTGTGAATAATTCTGTTCCTCACAGAGTTTTAACTGTTAACACGTCAATGCAAGCAACTGCCGTCAGTATTCCTTTAAACAAGACGATAACTATGTGTACCATATACATGTCACCAAGTATGCCCATTGAATGTTCTAAACTTGATGAGCTGATTGACCAGCCCGCTAAACCTTTCGTTTTAATGGGCGATTTTAAATGCCCATAGTAGCTTATGGGGTTGTAGACACAAAAATGTTAAAGGTCGCTAACTGGAAGATTGTATTTCCAAGCATGACCTCTGTCTATTAAATGATAAAACTCAGTCGTACTTCACCTTGCCACTGGTTCATATTCACCTCTAGACTTGACTATAAGCAGTCCTGAGGTTGCTTCTGACTCTAATTGGAAGGTTGACAACAACCTTCATGGAAGCGATCATTTCCCGGTCCTGTAGCACCTTCGGTGCAGCAACGTCCAGAACGCTGGAAGCTTCATAAAGCGAGTTAGGATCAATTTCAAATCTACTGCAAACAGTCAAGTGATAAAAGTGCCTTTGATGACTGTGAAAATCAAGCGGAACTTTTCACTTCTTTAGTTTACTCCGCCGCAGAGAAATCAATTCCACGAACCTCTACAAGTCCAAAGCAAGCCATGGTTTAACGATGACTGCAAGAAAGCTATCGCACAGGTAAACCTGTTCTCAGAAATTTCAACCCGAGACCGATTCAGGAGAATCTTAGAAAGTTTAAAATTGCACAAGCGAAACCTCGACGGACAATTAAACAAAGTAAACGTACGTCTTGGAGACAGTACGTATGTAGATTGAATTCTAGGTCGACTGCCGAAAAGACCTGGGATATGATTCGTAAAATTCACGGCAAAAATTCATATCAAAATGTTGGTCACGTACATACTGATGATGGTGTTGCCACTTCCAAAACCGATATTGCTAATGCATTGGCAGAAACTTTGGCAGAGAAATCCTCTTCTTCGAATTATTCGCCGTCGGTTCGAAAATTTCAACATATGAAAGAACAAAGCTGAATTTAAAATCGAATAATACGGCACAATACAATAAAGGACTGCTCTTCAAAGGAACCTAAGAAAGCGTTAAAGAAATGCCACGATACCGCTGTTGGATGCGACTTAAAGCATTTACCATATCGTTCCATAGATTGTTTACTCAGTATATTTGGCAGACTGGTATTCTTCCCGAGTCGTGGAAGGAAGCCGTAGTAATACCAATACCCAAACCTGGAAAAGATTCACTAAATCCAGCAAACTATCGTCCTATAGCCTTGACAATTTGGATTTGTAAAATTATAGAAAGAATGGTAATTGATCGTCATATATGGTTTAAAAAAAAAAAACGCTTAGAGCGGGATGATCATTTAGTTCGTTTTGAGACATTCATACATAAAAAGGAACATGTGGTCTCTGTATTTTTTTTATCTTGAAAGTGCATATGATACAACATAGAAATATGGGATTATGAATGACCTATGGTTTGGGTTTTCAAGGTAGCCGTGCTTGTTTCATCTAAGCTTTTTTAAATAAACGCCAGTTTAGAGTCAGTGTTAGTAATACGTTTTCTAATCCCCCATGAACAAGAGATGGTATCCCTCTAGGATGTACCCTTTCAGTTACACTTTTCAGTGTAAAGATTAACAAAATCATTAAATCTGTATGTCCTGGTGTGGAATGCTTTCTTTATGTATTCAGCATTTGCTACAGGTCAAAACATATGCATCCTATTGAAAGACGGCTCCAGCAGGTCTTGAACTGTTCAAGCAAATGGTCAAATGATAATGGTTTTAAGTTTCCCAAAACGAAAACTAAGTATGCATTTTTGTAATTCAAGAAAAATTCATCTGTTCTGACCCAGAACTGACATTAGATGGCGTTCGTATAGAAGTCGTCCAAAGAGTTCAAATTTCTAGGCCTATTATTTGATTCCAAACTGTCGTTCATTCTTCATATCAGTAACTTGATTAAAAATGTCAGAAGGCTCTCAATCATTTACGTGTGGTTTCCAGTATGGACTTCGGAGCAGATAAAAAGATTTTATTGCGACTTTATAGGTCGCTTGTAAGATCAAAGTTTGATTACGCTTGTGCTGTGTACCGGTCAGCATGTCAGTCATACTTGCGCAAACTTGATACTATTCAATGCTTGCGTCTTGTACTGGGCGCATTCAAGACTTCTCCAATAAATAGTCTGTATGCAGACGCAAATGAGCCTTCCTTAGAGCTTAGGTGAAAGAAACTGTCCATGCAGTACTGTATAAAACTGAAGTCAAGCCATGAAAATCCTACTCATAAAGTTGTATTTGAATGTCTGTATAAAGACGATTTTTTAAAGAAAGAAAAGGTCGTACCTCCTTTGATTCTCTGGTGTAAAGCTGATATCCAAAGTCTTAGCTTCGACCTTGATGACAAAGCAGAGCAGAAGATTACAGAAGTTCCTTTATGGACTTGTAAGAGTCTGACATTTGTAGATGATCTATCATCATACAAAAAGGCAACAGATCCTACTATTTTTAAGAGCAACTATCTAAAGATAAAAAGACAGTAATACAATTATGAACACATTTATACAGATGGTTCGAAAGAAGGTGACAGGGTTGCCGCGGATGCTGTGCCGAACGGCGAACTATATCATTTTCGTCTTCCAGATAAATCTTCAATTTTTTCAGCAGAGCTGAAAGCTATAGACCTTGCTCTTGACCGTATAAAGGAAGTCGGTTATTGGCGTTATGTCATTTTTACCGGTTCATTCTCTATAAGCACTAGAGCATGAGAAGACTGATAACCCAGTTATTGCTAATCTTTTATATAAGCTATCTGACATCTGCGGAACTAATGACGTTGTTTTCTGTTGGCTCCCAGCCATATTGGTATCAGTGGTAATGAAGAGGCAGATAGGGCTGCCAAGGACGCATTGTCACTTGATAGTTTACCTTTTAAAGTTCCTTTATGTTAGTCTTTGGTCAAAAATAGTCTCATGGGCTTATCAGGTAGTGGAGATGTCTTGATTTGGGCACAAACTCGCATGGCTGTTTCACATGATTTGGAAATTAGCTATGTTTTGGAGTAGCACTTACTTATTTTCACTTCCCGAGTATATCATCTGAGTAACCCTGACATGAAGAGCTGGATAGCCACTACATTTATTACATCCCCCAAGTTGGGCTCCGTGGTGGGCGGTAAATTGGGATGATGAATGTCAAAACCGCAGATCTACATGAAAACACAAAATTCAAAGTACGCAATTAATATATTGAGGATTGCATTCCTCCAGACTGCAACTAATGCAAGGACGTATGGTACGGTTTTTTTCTTATCTTGGGCAGATGACACGTTGGTATGAATGGAAAACCGAGAGTTGAAAGACGTAGAGAGAGTGAAATTATTTGACTAATAACAATGACAGTCAAGGAGACAGAAAGTGGCACGATCGGAAACTTTGTCGAAGAATTCCAAAGTTAACTTGAAGAATTGTTGAAACACCGTTTCAATCTTAGAATCCAGTATGAGAGCTTAAATGTTTCAAAGCTAAGCACACTGAAAAAAAAAATAAATAAATAAAATAAATAAATAAATAAATTGCCATATCGACTTTTCAGAAAACCACCAATGCAAATATCAGGTAATAGGAGGTATTTGACGATAGATTGAAATAATTACTTTCTTGGACTCTGAAAATAGCTTTCTTGTTAGGAAATAACTAGTGATTGCAGCGACGAAAAAATGTCTTTCCTGTAAGGAGAAAAATAGGGCTCAAAGAACATTTTACTTTTCCTTTTTTTTTTAATGCATCATTTTCAAACTATAAAAATCACTACCTAATGTAGTAAAAGTAATTGCTTTCTAGCCGCGAAAACACCATCCTTTCCACGAAAATTGCTTGTGCCTGTATCGAGTTTTCACGAAATTAGTTTCCTCATCTGACAATACGAAAATAGCTTGAAACCATCAACCGCTAGAATTGTTTTTCCACAAGAAAATATGAAAAGGATCTTTGGATATTTCTCAGAGAAACTATCGTCCTTTGTACGAAAATAGCTTGTGTCTATAGATCAGCTTTCCACGAAAACAATTTTCTCATCTGACAATACGAAAATAGCTTGAAACCAGTTACCGCGAAAATAGCTTTCTTGTCTGACAATACGAAATAGCTTTTGAATGTTTTTTCCTTATACACTTCTGGTTCCAAGTTATTTTTTTTTTATCTACTGACTGTTTTAATATATTATCATTTGATTTAATCCATAATTGATTACTTATTTTCGGTAGGAGGCAATCCCGTGGTTCGTTTATCACCTTCACTGATAACCGGAATTTGATTAACACATGTCCAGATTACTAATATTTTCGCGTCTAATTGTAATATTTTAACATTAATTTCGCACATTCATTAAATATGCATCTGCCTATGCGATTTTATCTTAAGTTCTTACATTAGAGAGAGAGAGGTAAACTATTTTTTTCTTGTTTACCTTGTATTCTCTGCCCAGAATTTTTTTTTTTTTTTTTTTTTTTTTTTTAACATATATTGTATGTACCAAATTATCTACTGAAATTATTCAAAATGTTTGTTTTGGCAGTATGTATAAGAATTAAGATATACATGTAAGTTAAGTCACCCAGATTATACACTAGAAAAACATTTTATCAAGCTAGAGGCCTAATTTTTATCCACATTCCTTTGAGGCGTTATTAAGCTAGGGAGGGACTGCAATTGATGGAACTTCGACAGTTATTATCCCCCGCCAAATTTCGGATGGGGGGGGGGATGGAATATAGTTTTCCCGTTGTCCGCCCATCCGGGCGAAATCGTAGACGAAAGTTTATGAAACTTCATACATGTGTTCCCTTTTTATAAAATGCCTTGTCATGGAAAAAATGGGGCTTGATGTATATTTCCAATATGGACCAATATCTCTTTAACTAATGGACAAAATTGTATTATACTTCATATTTATACATGTATTGTTCATCCTAAGCCGCAGACAATCAGTATTTGGTCTATTTAATGAAATGACGTGTCATTGAAAAAGGGGGAGAGTCAATATATAATTTCATTATGGACTAATAACAAAAAAAGCCACGTTTACATGCAAATTACAATACCGCTTACATGTATATGTTTCTATCAAAAAAGGTCTTTTCCGGCGGGGGATATCATTTCAACGAAATATTAACTTGTTTTATATTGATTGTACATTTTGATAACCATTTTTAAATGAAGTCACCTGGGATAGGAGTTTTTCACCTTTTTAAATTTATTCCTGGCGCATAAATTTTAATTATTACCACGTATTTTTTTTTCATGTGATTTTTGATATTTATGTTTGTAAATTTAGGATGACAACTCACAAATATTCTTGCATATAATACTATCTCATGGCTAGGTTATTTTGTATCTTGCATGCTTTTAATAGATTTAAAATTTAAAAAGAGTGAAAACTTCTAACCACTACCTACCAGGCGACTCTCAGGACTATTATTCCTTTGACTTTATACTTGCATAATGATTTAAATTTTCTTTTACGTGTTTTATAATCTAGTAGGTCAATATTAATATTTGTGAAACGAAATATACGCAAGGATTGAACTTTACTATGCTCAGCAACTTTACATTCATTATCCCACCAACCGGGATTCTCGTTGATCCTGTTAGTGTTACAACACATCATTCGGTTTGCAGAAGTTCGTAATACATTTAGAAAATCATCAAGTAAAGAGGTAGCACTAAGTTTAATGACTTAGTAATTTTTGTCTTTAAATCTTTAGAAATAATTTCTAAATTTCTGCAGAAAATCATCTGTAAATTGTTCATTCCATTCATACTTTGTCCAGTCTCGAAGTTTAACATTTTCTATTTCTATCACAAATAGATTTCTTTATGAACTGTTTGAAGCAAAGTGTAGTAACAATCTGTCTTTCGTGGATATAGTGAATAGCCAAATACAATGTTTCCAAATAAGAAATGTAGAGCGAGTAGAATCTCGACTTTCTAAGACAGCTTACAGAGTTAAAAGTTATTTGAAAGGCAAGTTCAAAGGTGGAAGAAAACGTGAAGAGTATTTATCGAAATCAGTTTCGATAGCTAGTTTTGAACATGGGCTTGAAAACATACAAAAACTTTCATGTGCATTAGATCAGTTCAGTCATGAAAATCTTGAATTAGAGAAAAAGTGTGCAAATCTGTTGGCTGAGATGAGTGACTTAACAGATGAGAATTTTAGCTTGACAATGGAAAATTCCAACCTACTTATCAAAGACAGTAGTAGATAAACATTGAGCTCAGAAATCAAATACCTGTCAAATAAATGTGATGAGAAAGAAGGTGAAATTCGAAATCTTGCTGAAACATTGCAACTGAAACAGAAACCAAATGACTATGTGAAAGAAAGAAATGAACAGTTAATGTCTGAAAACAGAAATCTAAATGAGTAGATAGGGAAACTAGAACGCTCATCCCAAAGCAAAGAAAAAACTATGATGAAATCTCCGATTCCAATCGTGCGCATCATCTGAAAAAGTTTTCTAGTCAGGCTGAGGCAGCATTGTGGTTCGCCGGCTCTTTTGGGTTAACTCCAGACGTCCTAAAGTGCAAAAGCAAAGAGGGCAAAAATGTAATTGTTAGACTTTCTGAGAGAGACTATTCAATGGTAGGTTCACATGATAAACAAAAACTCAGAGAACTTTTGTATGTGCTTGATAAATTTGCAATAAGTGACGCCGCCAATCATGAATTCACGGCACTTGACGACGGCATGCCACGGAAATATCTTATCGTTCAAGAACGGACAGAAATTAACCAAATGTTTCAAATTGAAACGACGCCGGGCATGACCCCAGGGGCCTTTGTGAGTGTTAAAAAAGAAATATCTTCATACATAAAGTCAAACAATATACCATTTGACCAGATATTGAAAGTAAAACTATCCGGTGATGGAACAAGAGTCAACTAAGCATCTAGAAGCCATAGCCATACTGAAATGTAAAGAAAACTATGAGGATATCAGTGTTTCTTGGAATCCGGTTTTCTCTGAATTTAATGAACTTGTTAAAAATCCAGAAATAACTGTTAACGGGAAAAAACACAAACTGGAGTTGTACTTTAACGGAGACATGAAGTTTATTCAAATATGTTTGGGATTAAATGGGGCAACAGCCAATTTCGCGTGCCCGTGGTGTTTAGTTTCTAAAAACGAAAGGACGGACATTTCAAAACCGAAAGATTTCTACAACAGCGAAAAAATGCTTAGGACTTTACAAACAATCGCGTCACACAGTGCTAAAAACGATTTCGGATGCAAGAACAAACCTCTGATTGAGATTGAACCAGAAAAAATTGTACCGGACGAACTTCATTTGTATTTAAGAATTTCGGATATACTTCTTGACTGCAGACAACAAGATTGTAAATTAGAAGTCCTGAAGGAAAAGGCGGACAGGCTTGAAAATCTTGTGAAAAAAATCGATGAATGTGGTGTGACTTTTCAGACTAAGACAGATAAATCCGGAAACACTCAATACACATCACTAACAGGTAGTGATTACAAAAAGCTTTACAAGAATCTGCCAAATTCGCTGCTGTTTATTGTAAATAATGACACTCATGACGATGTTGTGTTTCTCTGGAATGAGTTTTCCTCAATTCACGAAAATGTGACAAAAGGCGAAGTTTCGTCTGACACCGATAAAATGTTTGTCCGAATCCAGAATGTACAGGGGTATTTTTAAGTCTAGAATCAAAAGGAAGGTTATCGTCGTTGCGGAGTCAAAACCTCGTAACTCTACTTTTACACCAAAATCACTTTTTGGCACCGCGGGAATGATAATTTGTGTGCGCGCCTTCTCTCGAAATGTCGTATCTCTAAGCCAATTATAATCTAGTTTTTTAGCCATGTGATGAAAAGTCGTATTACAATTGGCTGACTTGTTGATTTTCCAAACAATCGTATCTCGTCAAAGGGTCGTATCTCGTATGACGAAAGGACAACAATCCCATCTCTTCATCAGAAAATAATCGCTGAACGATATGAGCCTGCTAATTTGGTAAGTTCTGATTTATTTTTGTTCATATTCTCTTGCTTTAGTGTTTATTAAACTTGGGTTATGTTTTTGAACTGATAAAACCATGCTTTTGATAACAATTTCTTCTAAAGTATAAGTCAAGCCCAAAATGAATTTTCGAATGATGTATGTTATTTCACAGATATGTAACAAGGTTGGGGAATGTCTAACTTGTACATTCTATGAGTATCTTTTGTTAATGAAAGCATTTTTCTTTTTTTGGAGCCACGCTCATTTGGTTCGAGATACGACGTTTTGGTGGATGACTCTGCGTCCTTTTTGCTGAGATACGAGATTTTGGTTGCATTCCGAAGTTCTTAATGATAATTATCGTCCGTTTTATTTACTGTTTCAGATAATATAATGTCATATTCCGGGGACAGCGATACAGAGTCAACGGACGAAACTAACATACAGCTATACAAGTGCCACATTTGCAACTATAAGCCAGACTTTTCCACATTAACCCACATTCTCGAACAGGTTGTTCAGTCGGGTCACTTACTGCTAAATCTTCCTAATGGTCAGTATTATGTACGTTGTGCATTTGAAGACTGTGCAAGATACTTTCACCTAAATTGTATCCATAGCTCATTTCCTGATGAACAATTAAATGAATCGCACCTAGAAGACTTACGAGAAAACGGTATACATTGTTCAGTCTGTGAGCCAGGGAAAAAAATAAAGAACTATTGAAATGGCTTGCTTAAGAGGAAAGCATTTAGTCCAGTTGGCACTACAAAGCCATAAGTTAGAGGTACCTGCAAATCAAAACAAGCTTAAAACACCGAGCATAGTAAAAGATAAAAGCAGTGTGCCGGATAAAACAGTTCATTGCAAAATACAAGGTTCAGACCTAGAAGTAATTGATACTCATAAATATGATACATACTTTCCCGGTGCAAATAGGGAGATTGATATTTCTTGTTGGGAAAGTGACTTGTCCGATGAAGAATCACAAAATGGCATGCTCCTGCAAACGGAAAAAGGCAATCCAAGTCAAGATCATCCTCCGAGTCAAGATCATCCAGGCATAGTTTCTATAGAACCAAACAGTGAAGAGAATCTCTCTGAATCAGAATTAAAAGAGCGTGAGGAAGAACAGTTCTTCGATTATGATGATACAGTCAAAGACCCAGACTATGTACCAGAAACAGAAACCAATGGTGCGTCTTCGAATGAACAAGAAATAAATTTTGATTCGGACGAAATAAGTATTGATCATGAAGAGACTGTTAGAACTCTTGAAAACAGATCAAAATGGAAGAAGGGGGCATCAAATTGGAAAAAGAATAGTGCTAAACAATTACGTATGGAGGGGAAACCTTATAAAGGAATGAAAAAGGTTGAGGGCAAATGGGACTTCTTTGTTGATAGAGCTCAACGCATTCTGATACCTAGAAACTGTTCGAAGCGATGTGATAAGTCTGCTGTGAAAAAGTGCTGTAACATAACAGAAGATGACAGGAAAGAGATTTTCACCAGGTTTTGGAATGATATGAACTGGGAGGAGAAAAAAGTTTACATAAATTCTCTTGTTGAAATTGCACCTGTTAAAGAGAAGACCGCAGCTGATAAAAGTAGCAGAAGAAGTCGGAGCTATAAGTATTATTTGAGAAAGAATAACGAACGACTTTCCGTTTGCAAGAATCTTTTCCTGTCGACGTTTGGAATAGGAGAAAAGATGGTGTATGCGTGGGTGGTAAACTCGGCATCTGGAATTCCCGAGAAGCGACGAGATTCCGGTATGTAAACATCAAAACAGGGCTGTCGAAATATCAAAATTTATTTCTATTCGTATGAAAAACCAAAGTCCGAACAAAGTTTACCTGAGCAAACAATGACATTTTCTTATTTCTCCATAAAAGTATGCCGTGCCTACTCAATAGAGGCGCCTTGCGACGACATTTTTTATGAGTTATGAGCATTCCAATAGAATAATAACAAAAATAAATCAAATACAATCCATATAAATATTCCTTGTAATGATAACTGTATCAGAAAGTAAGTATATCACAGTCAATCACAATGTAGAAAATAAAAATATAAAGAGATAAAAATCTACGACATTGATACAAAAATATGTAGCTATGAAAGTAAAATAATTTTACATTATTTATATACAAACTTTGAAAACGATTTTCACAAGAATAAAAAAAACAGAAATGATAAAAAGTCTAAAACTTTATAAAAGATGTAATCTCACAACAGTAAAAGACAATAATAATCACTCATTTCATCTCTGCGATAATTTAGAAATCCGAATTACTCTTAGGACATTTCATTGAAAGAAAATAAAAGACATTACACTTTTAACAATGCTACTAAGCGATTGATCATTTGCAGTGCATACAACAAAATTACGTACCATAATTATGTAAACTATGCATTTAGAAAGACAAACAACAGTTGAGTGTAGGCATCGGGATCCATACTATCACACATGTATGCATGCAAAGGTCTCCAATTATTTACGGTAAATACAGAAACTTCAGTTGTTCTTAAAACGTTATTTTACATTTCGTATTTACAGGGGAAAAACATCGAGATCAAGAAAAGCGACATGGAGAACAACGACAGAGTGCGAGAAGCTTCCTTGATTCACTTCCAAAGCTGGAATCCCACTATTGTAGAGCGTCTTCAACGAAATTGTATTTAGAACCACTATTCGACAATTATAGTACATTGTATACAGAATATAAGAAGAACTGTGAATCTCAAAACAAGAAAGTAGCTGGCAGAAGATTATTTCAAGAAACGTTTGATGATTTAAACATGGGTTTGTATTCACCTAGGAAAGACCAGTGTGATGTTTGTTGTAGCTATGACGCTGGCAATATTCCTGGAGAAGAATATCAAGCTCACCAAAGCAGAAAGTTAGATGCAAGAATGGAAAAGAATCGTGATAAAGAGACTGCTGAAAACGATGATTCTGTCAAGGTGATTACAATGGACGTCCAGGCTGTCCTCCTCTGCCCAAAACTTAACGCCAGTGCCTTATACTACAAAACAAAGTTACAGTGCCACAATTTTACCATATATGATTTGAAGTCTAAAGATGTTGATTGTTATTTTTGGCACGAGGGTGAAGCAGACCTAAGTAGTAATTCATTTTCCAGTTGCATAGCTTATTATATAGAAAATGCTGTGGCGAAAAATGATAAAATCAAACATATTATATTATATAGTGATGGTTGCACCTATCAGAATCGAAATGTTGTGTTGACAAATACACTATGTCATCTCGCCAAGAAATTAGGTATCGAAATGACACAGAAAATATTGGAAAAAGGCCATACACAAATGGAAGTCGATTCATCTCACAGCGTAATTGAGAGAAAACTAAAGAAAAAAAATATCTATGTGCCTCAAAATTATGTTGAGCTTATTGAATCTGCCCGTCCGAGCCAACCGTACACTGTGCACTATGTTGACCATTCATTTTTCAGGAAGTATTCTGATCTTAATTATTACACGTCTATCAGACCAGGTACTAGAGTTGGAGATCCAGTAGTTGTGGACATACGTGCGTTACACTATAGTACAAATGGTGACGTGACATACAAATTAATGTTCAGTGATGAATTCAGAGAGCTTCCTAGGAGAGCACGAAATTCAGAGGCTAATCACGAGGATCCTGGTCCTCTTCACGATAAACCACTGGCGATCAAAAAGTCAAAATTTGATCACTTGATGGCACTAAAACATGTCATACCATCCGATTATCATCCATTCTATGATAAGCTATTACATCAATAATCTTTACAAGTGTATGTTGCCTACATACTGTACTGAATGAAACTTTGAAAATGTTCTTTGAAATTTGAGAGAGCTTCAGTCTCTAAATAAAAAAAAAATGTTTGATTAATCCCAGCGGGAACATGACGTTTAGGCAACGTCGTATCAACGTCGATGCAACGTCAAGGCGTTGATACGACGTTGCCTAAACGTCATCAGTCCGCTGGGATTATGTTGGTACTTTTAGAAATGGCGCAGCTTATTCTTTACTGGTCTTGATAATATGTATTATTTTTTTTTATTGAGGCTTAAAGGAAAGCATATTGGTCAAGTTGTTTGATTGTTGTTCTAGTTTTGCTGATTTTAAACATTTCATTATACACTGCAAAACGATTGTACAGTGTGAGCTCGGGCTTATATGTTAAAAATGTCAGAAGTAGTTTGTGGTCAAGAATTCCAGAAAATGTTCGCAGATCTTGACGTATGAATGACCTAGTGCAATATTCGGAGAAACTATTCAAAGTCTGCAGGCACTTTACTTTATTTACAAATCTAGTTCTAAGGCCTGTGATGTCCAAAAATATTCCTTGTGTCTACGAGGTATTTACGTCCATTTGCAAATTTCCAAGGCATCAGTCAGGCTGAAGAGACAGTTAAAATTATGGTAATGTCTACAGAAGCAGATAATTTTCTTCTAATCTTGCACTAGGTTTACATTGCATTCCTTGAAAAAAAAAAAAAAAAAAAAAATTCCCTTGGCTATTCGGTTATTGTATTCAAAGCATGATATGATCACGTTTATTTGTCAGATTGTCATCCTTGACCTATACCAACTAAGTGCTTAATAGAAAAATGGTTTTGTTTAATAAATCGTTCTGAATAAAGCTGTTTTATTAGATTTGCTTTGCCATTTATGACATGTTAAGTCTATACTCTAATTGGTCAAAAGGGTGTAAGTCGAGCAAAAGAATGAATCAAAATATCGTAACTCTGAGTATGATATGTAGCCCGTTGTAAGAGTTTAAAATACGTTAAGCAATCGATTTGGATAGTTTTAAACGTCGTGTTGTCCAAATTTCGTCGTTATAGGTCGGTCCAAGCAAAAGTTATAATAATTTTTTTCCTTCCTGAAAACTTTCAAAAACTGACATACGAGATTTTGACTCCGCAACGACGTTATGCTACGACAGAGTAACGCCCTACATGCACTGTTTCTTGTATCACGTGCCGCATTTTGTTGAGGAATATGGATCACTCTCAAAGTTCAGCGGACAATTTACTGAAAAAATGAACGATTAAATTAAATACATACACCAGAAGCGAAGCAACAAATCAGACCCAGCGGTTGTTGACTTGACAACAAGGAAAAGAATGGAATTTCTGATGCAAAACAATTATGCCAGAGAAAAAAGGAACTATGAAAAAACTGACACGGATTATTGGGATGAAGAAATACACAGGAGATCAGCTGTGAAAAAAAGGAAAATTCAATTTGAAATTACAGACGCGCATGAAATATTTAAAGAAAGAGAAAAGGAAAATGAACCACCTTTGGAAGAAATGACAAGTACTGAACTTAAGGAAAAACTGAAGTCACTAGGCATAACAACAAAAGTACGAAAGAAAGATAAACTGGTTCAATTGATCCGGGAAACTCTCTCGGTCTCTTAAGACAAAAGTGACTCAAGACCCGTTTGTTTATTTATTGGAAAGTCGAGATTCAGTTCTTTTGTGTTCATACTATCAGTAGTGAGACAGTCAGACGAGAACCGTTTTAATTATGTCTTATGTGTAAGTTGCACAGTTTATTTATCTTATGAATAGCTTAAACCCTATTGATGTTGAAAAAAAGTCCAACAAACAGTATGGAATAAGGAGCCATTTCACGCTGAAAATTTCCATTGACCCTATTGATTTTGAAAAAAAAAAAAAAAAAAAAAAAAAAAATTATGGGAAAAGAAGCCATTTGAACTTTCAAAATTTCCATTTATTGTTTACCTCATAAAGTTTGCATTTGTTGTCAATGTTTATGAAACTTGTACATTTTGTTTATCTTTTCAATACGTTAAACCAAGTAGCCATTTTACGTTGAAAATTTCCATTTCTTGTTTACACAATAAACTATGCATTTATTGTCAGATTTAAGTGAAAATTGCGCAGATTTTTATCTAATCGATAGCTTGAACCCTATTGATTTAGAAAAAAATGCAACAAACAGTATGTGAAAAGTAGCCATTTCAAGTTGAAAATTTCCATTTCTTGTTTACACAATAAAGTATGCATTTGTTGTCAGATTTCCATGAAAATTGCGCAGATTTTTATCTAATCGATAGCTTGAACCCTATTGATTTTGAAAAAAAAAAAAAAAAAAAATGCAACAAACAGTATGTGAAAAGTAGCCATTTCAAGTTGAAAATTTCCATTTCTTGTTTACACAATAAAGTATGCATTTGTTGTCAGATTTCCATGAAAATTGCGCAGATTTTTATCTAATCGATAGCTTGAACCCTATTGATTTTGAAAAAAAAAAAAAAAAAATCCAACAAACAGTATGGGAGAAGTAGCCATTTCACGTTGAAAATTTCCATTTCTTGTTTACACAATAAAGTATGCATTTGTTGTCAGATTTTCGTAAAACTTACACAGTTTGTTTATCTCATCAATAGCTTGAACCCTGTCGATTTTGAAAGTAATTGATGGAATAGTTTGGGAAAAGTTATCATTTGCAGTTTCAAAACTCCATTTATTGTTTACCTGATTAACTTTGCTTTTGTTTTCAGTTTTTCATTAAACTTGCACAGCTTGTTTATCTTATCAATAGCTTGAACCCTATTGATTTTGAAAGAAACCCAGCAAAAAGTATGGGATAAGTAGCCATTTCAAGTTAAAAAATTGATTACTTGGTTACAATATACAGTTTTCATTTGTGATCAGATTTTCGTGAAACTTGTGCAGTTTGTTTTTCTCATTAATAGCTTGAACCCTATTAATTTTGAGAAAAATCCAACAAACAGTTTGGAAAAAGTAGCCATCTGAAGTTGAAAATTTTAATTTCTTTTTTTAGGCAATGAAGTCCACAGTTTTGATGCAATTCTTTTGAAACTTATGAAAGATTGTTTGGTTCATCAAGGGTTTAAACTCTTTTTGAAGTGAAGAAAATCTAGTAATCTGCTTTGGAAAAGCAGTCATTTGATAACTTAGAATTGTTCAAAGTCCAAATTATTTTTCACATTTCTATGAAATTTGCTGGGATTGTTTAATACAAGGTGTTCTGAAACCCTATCAAATTGAGCTGGATTCCAAATAATTATTTTTCAGAAATTGCATATGATTTTAAAATAGAATTAAAAACTTTTGAACAATGTTACTTGCTTGAGTTTTTGTCTTATTCAGATCGATTGTCCCGATTAGAATACTGTTAAAAACTTCAATACGCAAAGCGACGAAACACCCTTCTGTCCTTGATGGAAGTAATTGATGGTTATGAAAGCATCCCAGTAAATACATACAAGGTAATTGATTTAATTAACGTATAGTTAACCATTGGTTTATAATGGGGAAGTGTACCTTTATTTAATCTATTAACCTTTTTTGTACATGGCGAGAAGGAAAAAAAAAAAACAAAAATGGCAGATTTGGGACAGCACGGCCTAATCAACATTAATTTGGTCATGAAAAGAGTCCTGGAAGGCAATGGAGAACAACACAGGACTAATCTATGTATGGCAAGAATATAAAAAAAATAAATAAATAAATAGCAAATTGAGGTCGCATGGCCTATTGGGGAAAGGAGAAAATACTGGTCACCTTTTTTCTCCTTTACTATAAACTTGAAGAGCCTTTTTTCTTAGGGTCAGCCAACACATACTGGGGTCCGATCACTGTCCATACACTCTCACTTCCAGGGCTCACTCCTCTTAATAGTAAACTGGTCGCCTTGATAGAGGATACACACAGAGATCAGCCGACAAAATCATACGGGGGACTGAACTCTGCCTAAACAATCTGCTTCGGAATTTGTCACGTACATGTACTGTTACTTATTATGAATTGGCCACTTTTGCGGAGATGTGGGCAGAGATCAGCCCGCTTGTAAATTTGGAATTATTGTCATGAAGATTATGTTTGTTTCATAATAGCAAAGATAAATAGGCCATTTACCAAACAACAAAATTTAAGAGTGGTCTACCGCGATTGAAAGGATTGCAGATGACAATTCAGAAATTGCTCATATGATGGAATACGCATTTGATTGGGTAGAAAACATTGAAGGAAAAAGGAGCAAACGCTGGGTACCATCTACTGTTCCCAAAGAGATTTCAAAAGCCATCCTCTGAGGCGACCTTGCATCCTATATGTGTGACGTATTAGCGTGTAATGGCGGACCGTGCAGACGCCTAATGGGAGCACGAATGACGATCTTGCGCTCTTGATGTCACTAACGGTTGCTATGTTTCATGGAATTCTATTTTTATAATTGTGTTATCTATAAGGAGCAGGCTCGTGACGGAAAAAAATCATTTATTTTATGACAATCAATATAAACTTGGTACGTCTGCTATCTGAAACCTTGAAAGGAATTTTGCTGAATGCTTTGAACTTGCACGGTTCTAATTGTTTGTCGTTTGGTAAAGTGATGTTCTGTTTCGTGACTTTACTAAATATAGGGTATCCAGTACATTTGTCAATTTTTTAAAATCATTTAGGATGAAATCTTGAAAAACAGGAAAACAAAAATAAGTTTTTTTTTTTTTTGTAATTAAACTTTATTCATGAGCATTGAAAAAAGAATTAAAAATGAGCAAACTTCTAATTTACTCCATGTCGATTGTAGAAGAACTTTAATGCGTTCGTGGAAGTCACTAGAAGGCATGATGCAACATAATCTGATAAGTGATTAATCTCTAATAGGTATACCTGTAACACCAAATCTTAAACTGACGATAATATCGTAAATAGAGTCTTTGCAATTATGATAAAGAAGAATTAAAAAAAAAAAAAAAACATAAAATTTGAAAAAAAGATTAAAATTACAAGTCATATGCAAGGCACAAGTTTCTTTTAGGAACAACTAGAATAACTTCGTAAGTAGTGATTGCATAATCCGATAAATTATGCTCTTCTGCATATTTCATACCACTGTTAGTTCATGTTGATGTTTATCTAGTCTATGTTTAAGATATAAGGAAAAATACCTGCTTCTCACAATTTATAAAACTGTGGTCAACATTCATTCTTGGTATGCTACTTAATTTCTCATATTTTGATGACTTTCAGGTCAGTTTATTGCCTGCGACACATTCAATATCAGTTAACCCTTATCCTACTGAATAAAAGAAACTTTCAAGCAGATAGTATAAGCCCAAAACTTTCCTGTTTCAAAGGGATTTTTGGAGGGAAGATATCTCCTCATCGGACAGTGTAGATCAAAGATCAGACTGCTGTCTGCAAAAGGTCAGTGAGTCGCGATAAGCAGCCTAAGGGTTAAAATTGAAATATTAGCAATCATGTTTCAGTAATAATTTGCATCACTTTCCTTAAAACAGCATAAAGCAAAATTCTAATTTGTTTTTCCCTTGTAATAAGAGAAGCTCATAGTTTTGACAGTGGTTATGTGGAAAAGCAGCTAGTGGCTTAGGAAGATTATAATGCAAAGTACTGGTAATAGAAACTTAAGGAAAGCATTGAGAGATGCACTGTCTGTTGCAATGGTACTGAAATAATTTTGTCAATGTGTTTAACACCATATAACCAGAAAATGAATACCTTGTTCATGTATCAATGTATCATCTTTGAACAATGACAACAAAAAAGGTAAGGATGCAACTCAAGACATGTAGAGCTACAATTTTTTTGTTGATGTGATATTTCTTTAACAATGCAACATTGCTTTTTGACACAGAGGTCAATTCCATATCAATAGGAAAAAAAAATCAGAATGGGTAGACGTCCTAGGAATGACCAGCATTTTCTCCTTTTCCTACTATGTTTCTTCAGGGTCATTAAAAGTCGAGATTGTGCGGTAAAGGGTTCATATTCTGTCTTTGTAATAACTTAACCTTTAACAACACAAACCCAATTTTCTCCTTTTTCAAAATTCTTTTCGAAAATTGTCTCCCTTGGTGCCTCTGGGATATGAAATGTTATGATGGATTATTTCAAGACACTCTTTCCTGAATCAATTATTGCTTGAAACCAAATAATTAATGGCCAGCTCGCTGTTTTTCAGTACTGTCAGTACTTTGATTTCTTATGATATTTTCTATCCGTTTATAGAAAAATTCTATCATTTCAGCCACGTTTAATTTGTCATCTGCAAAGGCTTTCAATTTGAACCAGTCTAAAATTTTGTCATTTAACCCTTTCCCAAACAAGCCCTGGTTTTCACGTGTCTGCAGTACAAGCCTGTTTAAAAAAAACTGTGGGAAAAGGAGGAATTGCTCGTAACAAGCAATGTCTCCTTTTCCTACAGTGTTTTCTACCCTTTTTGATAACTTTCTGCCATTTACATCAAATTTAAAATTGTCATCTGCAAACTCTTTCAATTTGGAACAGTCCAAAATTTGTCGTTTGGGAAAGGGTTAATTGGTAAAGAGCTAGCAGTAAAGAAAAAGCTGATGTTCCCATGGTAACTAATAAGATTTTCAATCTCTACCAAATGACAAAACTTAAGACTCTTCCAAATTGAGACCATTTTCAAACTACAACTATGGTTAAAATGATAGGACATTTTGTTTGAAAGGTAGAAAACATTTTAGGAAAAGGAGAAAATGCTGGTCAGAGCCTATATGAATCACTCTGCATGATTGCTTCTTGGAAACCTTAACCAGTGCTAGGGCCCTGTCCAGTTTCAAAATTTGACCCCACTTGTCACGGAATCGAACCTCGAACCTTTGATGGGAGAGGCCGGTGCTCCACCCCGAACCACTGTCTCCCTTATATGGTAGTTTTAGTCAGAGGAAGTAACAATTATATATTTATTAGTTGGCTGTTTTTGAATGAAACGTAATGTAACTGTTGTCGTTGTGCAAAAACTTTGACATTTTATAAGATCTCTGTTATAACTGAAGATACTTTCTTCAAATATAAAAGGGGAGCCTATACAACAAGGGCAAGTAACCATCAAAATATTTTTGAGACTTATGCCCCTTTTCTAACTTGGAATTTAAACTGAAAATGAAGATACCACAGCCAAGTGTTGGAACCTGCATGCAGTGCACTTGTAACATATTTCAACTCTTTACCAAACGACAAAATTTTAGACGACAAAATAAATGTGAGTTAAAAATTGAAATTTGTTTTGGGAAGGATAGAAAACATTGTGGGAAAAGGAGAAAATGCTGGTTACCAGCATTTTCTCCTTTTCCCACAAGGTTTTCAAAAGGCTTCTTTCACAGGGTCGTTAAAAGTTGGGATTGGGTGGTAAAGGGTTAAGAGAACTTTTTAAGTTCATCTTTTTTTTACAGATGTATTTGCCCAGCCAGCCATACAGGAAAGAACTGTGAAGACGAGAGCAACTTATGTTTGACAAACTCGCCATGCCAAAATGGGGCAGCCTGTAGTATCACAGATGATGGATATAGATGTGATTGTCTGCTGGGTTATGCCGGTGATAACTGTGAATTTGGTAAGATCATCTTCTTGTCAATTAAGTCGTTGAATATTTAGTTCATTTATCCTATAAAATTCTTTTTTGTAATTAAATAAAGTTTCCTTTCTGGCCAGTCCATATTGTAATCAGACTACACAGAAAATGCATGTTAACCCTTTACCGCACAATCCCGGGTTTTCACGACCCCGAGAAAGAAGCCTTTTGAAAACATTCTGGGAAAAGGAGAAAATGCTGGTAACCAGCATTTTCTCCTTTTCCCACAATGTTTTCTACCCTTACCAAGACTAATTTTTTAAGTCACATTAATTTTGTTGTCTGCAGATGCTTTCAATTTGGAACAGTCCAAAATTTTGTCGTTTGGTAAAGAGTTAACCCTTTACAACACAATGAGTTAACCGTTTACCATACAATCCTGAGTTTTTACAACCCCGAGAAAGAAGTCTTTTTAAAACTTTTTGGCTTAAAGAGAAAATGCTGGTAACCAGAATTTTCTCCTTTTCCAGAAATGTGTATTTTGCTGAAGCTAAATTTGAAAAAAAGCATGGTATTGTTATAGCCCTGTTGTCATAGTGCAAAGACTTTGACACTTTCTAATATTTCTTTTATTACTGAAGATATTTACTTCAAACATAGGCTAGTTGTTAAATTTTAACCTTTTCCCAAGCCGCAAATTTGTAGGCGTGTCCAGATTAAAAACATTATGCAGATGACAAATAAAGTATAGCTCAAAAGATGGATTTCTCTCTGAAAGGGTAGAAGAGTTATGAGAAAAGAAATTGCTGGTCTCCTGTTCCCAAAATGTTTTCAAAAGCCCTTTTTCTGAGGGTCATGAAAACATGGGATTCTTTAGGAAAGGGTACAGAAGGGCATGAGGGCTCAACGCAAAACTACATGTATTCTAATTATGTTTTAGCAAATTTTTCAGGAGAGGGAAAAAACTGATTCCATTTTTTCATATTGGCTGTTTTGAACCTTTTTATATGTGGAAGTACTTAGGACACAATTAATGCTTAGAAATTTTCGAAAAAATAATGTTATTTTGATTTTATGACACTTTTTCCAACTTAGAATAGTTTTGAAGTAGAAAACATTAAAATCTATATGCATTGCTTTCGCAAGACTATTCTATCTCAAGTTAGAATAGTGTTGCAATACAAAAACAAGCCAAAAACCAACATTTCTGACAGCAAAACTGTTCTATGTTAAAGTGTCAATATTTCTCCAGTACTTTTCAAATGACTCCTAGGTCTATATTTAGATTTTTGTGCTAATATGATAATCTTTCATGTACTCTGAGATTGTCTTTACTGTAAAACCATAAAATCTGCTAAATTCACTACAGGAATACATTACATACATGTACTGTTTGATACAGTAGCAAAAACAGATTGTCAAAGCACTCTAAGGATTACTGTTTCAGAAAAGCCTGTTATGGCACGGGCAAAATAAATACATTAAATAATAGTAAATTGTAAAGGTAATTTCTGTAAACGGCAATATTAATATATCTAGTTATGTCCATTCAGCCAATCAGATTTGGGAATCATGATCGGTTCCATATATGTTCCAAACATGATAAACAGATGACACAAGTATGAAATTCTGTCTGATTTTATTTAAATTATAGCTATACTTAAATGTGTTCAGCTGCAACCTGAAGATGCAGTGTTGTAACAGTTGTTTAGCCTGTTGTGTCCAATTGTCCCATAGTTCTCTTGGTGATGAGAAAGAAGATGATAAAACACCTGGTGGACTGAACCTGGATGACTTTAAGTTTTGCACAGGGATATTTAATTATATTTGTCCATAATGATAAGTGACAGATCATCAACAAGCTGTTTTAAATTTGTACCTTTTTGGATTTACAATAAGACTGGGTCATACTCAGGCATTGCACCAAGTTTATGTTTTAGACAGAGGCATCATTGCTGTACTGTGAAACACTTATTTTGATCTTCATGATTAATACACAGTGTGTCAAGCTCTAACTAGTATACCTTTTGTTTTTCTTTATCCACATTATGAACATTTCAATTTAATGGCTATTTTTGTGAATATGACAAAGAATATGAAACATCCATTATAAAAAGATAATTACGGTTTCTAGCTTACCAGAGCAGAAAGTGCTTAAAGTGGGCTGGTATGACCACCCACTGGCTTTTGTCTGTCTGTATTTAGTTTCAAAGATCAGTGATCAAATTTTATGTGGTCCCCTCTGTAGTTGGTTGAAAAGAAAGACACTGAATGTGGTCATAATTGTGCAAAATTAAAATACAACCAAGAAACCATCTCCTCCAAAAACAGAGGCATACCCTAGGGTAGTCAGTACTACTAATAGTACAAAGAGTCTTCCAGTGATAAGCATAGGTTGACCATCGACTTTTTTGGGGGTAAATAAATGTTTTGTATAGATGCACAGAGGGAAATTTAAAGATGCTTTTGTTTTAAGCTTGAAAACATTGAGTTTTGATATTTTGTATGTAGCATAATCTTGTGGTGCACTGCAAAAGTAGTTCAAATTGAGTCTTAGGGGTATAGACGTGTTTCTACCCTATAGTTATATGTTTTAAAGGGAGTTCAACACTTCACCACACAATCCCAAGGCTTAATGACCTTAAGGATGAAGCCTTTTGAAAACATTGCTGGTAACCAGCATTTTCTTTTTATCCCTCAATGTTTTCTACCCTACCAAAGAAAATTTGCATAATTTCTGCCAAATTGAAATTGTCATTTGCAAATGCTTTGAACTTGGATGAGTTTAGAATTTTGATGTGTGGTAAAGAGTTGAAAAGAATATTCTTTTCTGAAATCATAAAAAAACTTAATGATGTGTGTTTTTTGTAGTATTGTCTGAAGGTTTTATTTCAATGTTTTCAAAGGTGTTTCCATAGAGGATGGCATGTGTTACACAGACTTCAATTGGGAGAATTACATGAAATCTTCTCAAACACCAAAAGACTTAATGGATCAATGAGTTCTGTAACTTCATTTAATAGTCCTTCAGTTAAATTGTCTAAATAGTGTCCTAGAACAGCCCTGCCCTAGGTTTACTTGTTTTAAATAGAGTCTAGATTTTTTAAAAAAATGCCAATGTTATGGATATGTTGAGTCAAACCACCAGACCTAGAGCACTTGCAATTACGGTAATATGAAGCATCATCTAGTGGTCCCTAATAACCAAACAATCCCATAAATTTAGGCCTTTTATGAAGAATGCTTTTGGAAACAATCATCCACTTTTCTCAGAATGTTTCTAAACCTTTCAAAGAGATATTTCATCATTTGAACCACATTTAATTTGTCGTCTGCAAATGCATTCATGATAGGGAAGTAAAAATTATGTTGTATGGTAGAGCTAAACATGATTGTTCAAATTATTTTCTTTCCATCAAAATTTGTGGGTCCTGACCTGAGGGTCTCATGTTTTACAAGGACTTATTTCTGTTGTGGAATCACAAACCCCATGGTTTTAGTATTTGTATGTATCAGTATCAAAAGGTCTAGGATTAAAATGCTTCAAACTGTGTCCCCTAGGGTCAAAGAAGACTCTGCCTTATAATGATAATCAAATGATTTACTTCTACATGTAATTATGGACCTACCTTTGGCAGGTGGCTGTGCCTAGCTAGAGCTTTAAAAATTTATAATATACTATTAGAATGTAATTCAAATTTTGCCCATGGTTATTGAAAATGGTCATATTTTCAAATACAAGTAAACTCCTGTTAACACAGCTAAAGAAAATAGTACCATTTTGGTCTTCTTGGTCAGGTTTAGCTGTCTGACTATCATGAATATATTGTAATAAATAGATCTAGTAATTATTTAGCTGGAAAGTGTTCAGAGTGCCAAGTTTTTCTTAAAAAGATTAGTGTCACCTGCAAGTAGTGTTTCTTGGTGTTAAGCTTTTCCAAACATACCTGGTCTTTAAATGGGAGGAAGCTTCTCCAGACATATTTAAATGGAAGGGATTGAAAAGTATCTATCCATATTAATACTATTCAACATTTTTAAAACATAGTTTGTGATAATAGAGAATACAGGAAGCCAAGAGAGCATTACATTTTGTTCTTAGCAGACTTTTTGGACTGTCTTGAATTTTCAAGGAGTGAAATTCAGATTCACATTCAGGTGTTAATCAATACAGTGATGAAATCCAGATTCAAATTCAGGTGTTAATTGATACAGTGATCTTAATGGCACCAAGTAGCCCTGTGAATTTAATTTCTTATTAAGCATACTCTCTGCAGAATTGATGACAGCTAGTACAGTTTATTATGAGCTTGGCAACATGTGAAGAAAAGCAAAGACTACTATGTAAGACTAGTCTGTCCATGCTCAAAATTGATCAGATACATATTCCTTACAATCAGATTTTTGCTTTAGGGAAGATGATTATGAGACTTGATTTGCTGGCTGTGAGTTGACATGTCTGTGGTGCTTGTCTTGCAGAGTGGCTTGCCAATATTCATCTTTTCATTGCTTGAATCACATTAGACAACCTAAGATGGTGTTTTGGTTTTCCCAGCCTTCAGACACACGTAATGTATCTGTTGTACAGTGGTCATATTTCATACAAAATATGAAGACAGGCACAGCTTACTGCAGTGGTCTTTACAATAAGAGGTATTGGGGTTATAGACAGTGAAACTAAGCAGCTGGACTTATTGTTCAAAGCCTTAGTTTATGTTGGAAGGAACTAGTATAACTTTTGACACAGATTTTAAACTTGATTAGCAGAGAGAATAAAAATATGTCTAACAGATCTGAATAAGGATCTTTACTTGATAATGGTCATACCATTATTTTGACAGTAATGCAGTTCACCTACCATGCACAATTAGTTTAAGTAAAGTCAAAGTCATTAGTATCAAAGTGTACACATTTTCTCCATCAAACTGTTTTGCCTTCCTTACCAAAGGCATCAGTAAACGTCAGATACAGTTGCTGCACTGTTTAGAAACAGTTTCATAATATTAGAAGCTAGATTTATGATGTCATCAAAACCCACTCATTGCTTCAAAATTAAGTTAGAATAGTCTTGCACTTTGAATAACAACTTTTCAAGCCAAATTTAAGTGCAAAACTATACTATCTCTAGTTGGAATAGTTTTGCACCAAGATCATCATAATTTCGAGATAGAATATCTTTTAAAAAATTCAATATCTCCGAAACTACTTGGAATATTGCTGCAATATTTTAACATAACATGTATCATGACATTCTATTCCAATAAATGGGAAAAAACTATTTTTGACAAAAAATGAGTTAGAATAGTTTTGCGACGAGCCGTCAGGCAGGCAACCCTCAAATTATTTTTGAACGACCTATGCTTGTTTTTCGAAGTGACAATGTCACTTAACTATTTTCCAATGGAGAAAGTTGAATTTTAATGCTTGTCCAATTTATAAAGTATTTGCATATGACAAAATGAATATAGCTGAAAAATCGAAGTTAGTGTTGGATGGGTAGAAAACATTTGTGGGAAAAGGAGAAACCAGCATTTTCTCCTTTCTCCACAGTGTTTTCAAAAGCTTTCTCCTTTAGGATCCTTTAAATTCCATATTTGTGTGATAAAGGGTTAAAAACAGTTGAGCTGTGCTCTGGCAAAAAGGGGGCTTAATGCATCTCTCTGACCAAGAGAGCCATCACATACTTATGGATCTTTAATATCCACTTTTTTTTAACAAGCAACTCAATCATGAGGTAGACTGGTCCTTTGACATATAGAAAATTGACCAAAAGCGGACTGCGCAGGCTGACCTGGGTCGATGCTTTTTCGAAGATGCATTAAGCCCCTTTTTCACAGAGCATAGCCCATTTGCATGTGCATGTGGTGCCCATACTTATGTCATTTATTTAGAAACAGTTGAATGATTTTTATGTACTGTTTTCAGAGGTGGAAATTACCACAGACATGTCTTTTGCTGGGAATGGATTTATCGAATTCAACAAGAACCACATGCCAACAGCCAGGAACGGCAAAGCGTGTCATTTGTGATCACAACTACCAAGCCAGATGGTCTGATCTTCTGGCAGGGAGAACCTGGGGGCCGACCCTTGAGAGGAGGTGACCACTTTGCCATCGGGCTGAAGGGAGGATTTGTTTAGTCTAGGTGTGTCATATTGTTTTTATCCTTTGCTAAACAATTCTGAGTTTTAACAGCCCCGAGGTCAGGGCTTTTGAAAATATTGTGGGAAAAGGAGAAAATGCTGATAACAGCATTTTCTCCTTTTCCCACAATGTTTTCTGCCCTCTCAACCACAAGACTTCTTCTTAACCCTTTCCCAAACGACAAATTTTGGACTGGTCCAAATTGAAAGAGTTTGCAGACGACAATTTTAAATTTGATGAAAATGGCAGGAAGTTATCAAAAAGGGTAGAAAACACTGTGGGAAAAGGAGAAATTGCATGTTACGAGCAATTTCTCCTTTTCCCACAGTGTTTTCAAAAGACTTGTACTGCAGACACGTGAAAACCAGGGCTTGTTTGGGAAAGGGTTAATATTACAGATATGAGTTGGGTAGTGGCCCTGCTGTAATGACGTCAACTCGACGTGTAGACAATGGCCTTCCTCACAAGATTGCTGTTCAAAGACTTGGACTGGCCGGAAGTTTGACCATTGACAATGATGAGAGTGAATCTGGAGAATCACAGGGTTTCTTGCAGATGTTGAATGCCGATGGAAATATATTTTTCAATAAGGACAAACTGGGTTTTATCCAGTCCCGAGTTTTAACCTATAAGATGCAAGGTGGGACTCACTGACCTTTCGCGGACAGTGTAGATCAATATCAGACTGCACAGAATGTGCAGTCTGATCTTAGATCTACACTGTCCAATAAGGAGATATTTTTCTCGAAAAAAGGAAGTTTGAAATAATAGAGGTGATAAAGTATGCCATGTGTATGTATATAAAATTGACATTTTTTGAGTGATTGCTGCTGGAAATAGTGTACAGACTGATTAGCTTGTAGTTATGGCAATGGCAAATTGCACAATGTATTTAGTATGTGTATATGTATGATGTCTGAAGTTTCAATTATGTCACATGACCAGTGCTTTGCTATGACTATAAATATTATTGTAATTGCAATTAGAAAAGAAAAAGGATGTAAAGAGGCAGAAAAAAAACTTTTTTATATCATACTGAACTCAGTGTATGGTATAGCACATAAATTAAAGCTCCTTTTTTTCTCTGTTTCCAATTATTTGGCCAACAGCCTTTCCTGAGAAATAAAACATATTCTTTAACCTTTAAAGCCTTGGAACCAACTAGAGTTGTTTTTGCAGACAATGTAGAACAGGATCAGATTGCACAGAATGTGCTGTCTGATCTTTGATCTACAAAGTCTGCTATTATGTTAGATATTCTAACGCAAACAACCTTGAAATAGCAATACTTCAGGCTGCTTTTCCTAATTAAAGAAGTCAAAATCTTCATTTCAGCACCTCAAGGGTTAAGATGGTATACTGTGCTGTGTCACTCACTGAGTTACAGCATTAAGATTAAGTTAGAAAAGCTCATGACTTAACCATCCAATGAGAAACAAGTTTAAAGAGCACATGACTTAACCATCAAATGAGAACCAAGTTCAAAAATCTCCTTCAAAACTATCCAACGAAAGCATTCGTTAATATTTATAGCACTGTGTTAATGTCAGCTTTGTGACTTAACTGGCCTGAAGGCTTAATTAGGTCTGTGTGTAAAAAAAGGTGTAACTGTGGCTTACTTATTCGCCCATTCTCTATAAAACGTTACATTTGATATTCCAGTATCTGTAAAGCTTATCTTAACTAATACCTGCAAGAACAAGTCATTTTCAGAGGCATGTAGTTTAGACACAGCAAGACAGAGTTAAAAATTCGAGATGTTTGTACTAGTTCTCGCACATGGTTGCCATTTTGGTCCCAAAATGAAACAAACGTTACTGTCGCCATTTTAATTTTTCGATTTCAAGCTTGTGAACCGATGACAAAACCATTCAATACTAAATCATTCTCTTTCCTTTCCGTAGCAAAGAATCACATTTAAGGTTTGTAAAATTGTGCCCAGATGTATTTTTCATGGTGATCGGTAGGTTTTATCTGTTCTTATTTGATGTCGCCAAAATCTGAAAAGTCGAATTTGCCCTGTACCGAAGGTAAAAACGTACCTTCCCTAAAGCCTGTATAACGATTTGACTTAAAAATTCATGTTTTGAACAGCAGGATACATATTGCACGTCAAGAAATTAATCTCAAAATCGATGTCATGAACTGCATTTTTGACAAAAATAATACAATATCTGCCAGATTCGATTTTTTTCATTTAATACTGAAACAAACGTTACTATGGTTTTAAGTAAAACTATTTAAGAAATAAAGCTGTAAAAGGTACACATAGATCACTGCACAGGCTATTTTCATTAACATAAATATAAGTTCACCATGTGAAAGCAGACTTTGTCAGGATCCCCTTAAAGTCTGAATGAAACATACATGATGATACATACGTGGCCATACAAAATCAGTTATTTTCCCGCGATGACAAAGAAGTTGTCCTATGGATAACTTAGCTATTCCTGTAGTATTGGTGAAGTTATATTACGTCACCATCAATGCATAGGACATGTTCGGAAGTTGGCAATGGTCCAGTTTTGCTGATGATGTTGGGAATTTTGTCTTGACATTATATGTGTCAGGTAAGATAGCTTTCAGAAGACTTTTATTGAATTAGTTTGTATGTATCTAATATTATTTCTGTTCAATAGATTTAGAGGATGTCCGGGGACGCAATGAGTTTGTGCCCATTATTTCTTGTTACTCTAATAAGGCTTCCAAACACATCGAAACATACGTTATCAATGTAACATATGTTTCATATTGTAAATATTCTGTTTTAAGATCTGTAAGTTAACTCTTGTATAGGTAATTAAAACAGATAACTGTAGAAATATATTTTTAAGAGATTTCAAAGAGTATTATCAGTAGATGTCTAATGGAAAAGCTTTGTTGCTAATGGCGGAGAAGGAACCTCCTCACACTATGAATTCTAATTTGATTAGATGCATGTATTATGACAGCTCAAATTGAAATTCTTTTGTCCAATAAACAATCTAAGAATTAATTCAGCCATTAAAACTATTTTTATTTCATCAGAGTAACATAGAAATTTTTGTACCATGATAGATCTAAATCTATATTAAGAAAAAACAAATCTTAAATTAACCAGGTTTTACAATCTATGTTTCAGGATGTCTAGGGCTGTCACAAGATGGATAGTGTTCCTTCACAGTATAGGAACAAATTTATATCTGATGCAGTTGTTAATCACGAAAACCTCTTTGGTTGCTGCGCCACATGGAACTACTATGAAAGCCATCATGAAGAAAAAGTCTGGGATGGTGTGGGAGGAAAAGTTAAAAGCCTTGCAGATGAGGCTGTCCACAATGCAAAAAGCAGATGGTTTTATGAGCTAGGCGAGTAAATCAAACATGAAATGTGTCACATTCCTTTTCGTTGACAAAGTTCTAAGATTGTGACTGTAGATCACTTCTCTTCAGCATATCAGGTTAACACTTGTTAACGGAACACTACAGCTTTGGTCAGCTTTGCATGTGCTGTATATCCTGTTTCTGCGAAAGTTGTATCACAGGGAACATCAATGACAGTCGAACATGAACATGCACATATTGAAAGGGTTGAAAATGAAACCCCTTCATCTTAAAAGCAATTAGATGCTACTGGAGATTACATTTCTGTTTCTGCAAGGAGCTGGTATATTGGATTGATTCTAGAAGTAGAAAATGTCACTCGGATGGTTTTGACTACAATGTCACATTTATGCAGAGAGAAAAAAAATGTCCTTTAAACTTCCAATGGCCCAGTAAAGAAGATAGTGTATGGCACAAAGCATCACAAATCATATGTAAAGTGAATCCATAGGTAGCTTCTGGCAAATCAAAGAGAAAGTAGAAACTAGAAAAATGTGATGAAGATAAAACTGAAGAACTTTTTTCAGTAATGGGATACATTTGAAACATACATTTGAAACATACGTTACAGTAGAATTCCAGTGTTTGACTAAATGTAACGAAGCATAACTCTTTGAACTCTATGCCGGGGCTAACTTGGTCATTAACACATTATCTAAAAAGGATAGTTCATGACAGTTGACACCAGCAACTCTTTAGATATCTGGTTCAGCCATATCATGCGTTATCTATTCTATATTAACTCTACAGCTCGCTTTATAAAAGCAGATACATGAGATTATGTCAGTTTTAATGACAAAGAGAATAGATACATGTAAGTAACAAATAACAAAATATTTAGGATTAAGCTACCGTACATATGCGTGTTTGAATTTTAAAAACATTAATGATGATCGGGGCGTTTACGTGAAACATACGTTACCTTTAGATATATGCTCTGTATTGAAATTCGTTTCAGCAGGTCGAGGAAGAACATAGTTAACTTTGATTATAGTTGAATGTTTAAAGTTTGTATTACAGTTGCAGATCTTAATAAGAATCAAAGATTAAATGTAAAAACAATAGTTGGAAAAAGAACAAAACCAAAATGTGACCATACTTTGTTGTTTTGAAAACCTGATTCTTTTTTAATGTTTGCTACGTTAAGGGAAAGGGTAAAATCTGTTGTCTTGCTATTTCATTTCTGTGTTGTTGACGTCTTAATTTTACAGAAAAATATCCTTTGTTTGATAATTCCAGTAACATTTCAACTATTTTCACAAAAGAAACATGTTGGTGGTTGAAGAAACATACGTTACCCACATATTTGGGTACTCTGTGGGAATTATTATTTTTTCAGAAATGGAGTCAATGATGTTCACGATATTTTGGAAAATTGTTGTACATACATGTATCTTTGAAACAGAGTGCAAAGTTTTCAAATTTGCGGAGGTCATTTTTTTTATTTTTCTTTCGCTGAAATGTTATGTTTTATTGAGAATGGGCGATTGCATCATTAAAACATTTTTGAATTGTTTAACTCTTTACAACACAACCAAATGTAAGACTCATCCAACTTCAAATCATTTGCTGACGAAAATTTAAAATGTGGCTCAAATGATAGGATTTGTCTGTAAAAGGATAGAAAACATTTAGTTACCAGCATTTTTGCCTTTTCCTGCATGCTTTTCCAAGGCAATCTCAGTCAGGGGTTGTTAAAATTCTAGATTGTTTTGTAAAGGGTTAAAACACTTTTTACTGCTTATTAGTTGAGAATGTATGTCTGTATTAGGTCTTATAATTTCTATATCTGTGTCACTTCTCCTGAAGAAATCCGTTCATTTGTTTATTTTATCAGTTTAACCCTTAAAGCACCGAATAAACCCAATGGTCATTTTCATTCTAGAATAAAACTAATATAATTGAAAATTCATGGCTACCCTTTGCATGTAGTGTTTTAAAATAGCGGACAGTGTAAATCGAAGATCAGGCTGCACATTTTGTGCAGCCTGATCTTGATCTACACTGGCCACAAATACAACTATATTAGTGAAAGGCGCTTTAAGGGTTAACTCTTTACCACACAATAAAAATGTAGACTTGTCTGAATTGAAAGCATTTGCAGATGACAATTCAAATTTGGCTCACACCATGGAATTTGTCTGTGAAAGAGTAGAAAACATTGTGGGAAAAGGAGAAAATGGTGGTTACCAGCATTTCTCCTTTTCCCACAATGTCTTCAAAAGGCTTCTCCCTCAGGGTTGTTGAAATTCGGGATTGTATGGTAAAAGGTTAAACTTTTTTTACATTTTTTAATTAAACTGTTTGTACTTTCTTGATGTGTTTTCAGTGTTTAAAATTCCAGTTTATCACCAGGTCCTGTGTACAGTATGGGTTTAACTCTTTACTCAACAACAAAATTTTAGACTTGTCCAAAGTGAAAGAATTTACAGACAACAAATGTGCCTTATAGCTCTTTACCAAACGACACAATTTTAGACTAGTCCAAATTGAAAGCATTTGCAGATGACAAAAATAAATGTCACTTAAAAATTGTAGGGTAGAAAACACTGTGGGAAAAGGAGAAAATGCTGGTTATCAGCTCCCCTTTCAAAAACGTAATTCAACATTTGAGTCAAAATTAGTTTGTCATCTGCAAATGCTTTCAGTTTGGAAAAATCTCAAAAATTGTCATTTGGTAAAGGGTTAATGAAATAGACTGTTCATTGTAGGTAGTTGTGTCCTTTTGGAAGAAATTCTTTTTTTTTTTATGCAAATGTAACATAGTGGCTACTTTTCCCATTTTGGGATAAATCAATGTGACCGTATAGTGGAATATTTCATGCTGGAGGAAAGAAACAGAGTCTGAAGGCAATGGACAACGTTTATTAACAACATAAATTCTCTATAATCCTACGGGGTAAAGACAACTACCCACAATATATAAGAGAAAACGTCTGCAGGGGAAAAGTCATCTCTGCTAAATTTAACAGAGACCACTGGCGCGGGTCTACTATTCAATCATCAATCTACCCCGCTCCTCCTGCTTTTTCTCGGCAGAGCGACTCCTTTATATAGCCAAATTCTCTCAGGACGTCCCACCAAGACAATATTGTTGGTTATAGGAATATCCTAACTGTCCATTATCTTCTGCCGTATGACTATTCATGCAACTCATTAATAAAATATGATGATGACTTAGACATGTATTATGTTACACAAACCTCACTCAGTGAACCAAAGAACTACCAGAAATCCATGAGATATTTCTTTGTGTTTGGATGTTTGTTTTTTTTTTCAATTTCTGTTGAAATTAGTACTTGTGTACAAACTGGTGACAATTTACCAAACAATCATATGAATATTAATTGTTTACATGTATAATCTTGAATTGTTTTAGCAGTTTCTGGAGCAGAAACCTTTGGTAAATGGAAATAATATTGATTTTAAACCAGCATTTTCTCCTTTCCTCACAGTGTTATCAAGTCTTTTTCTTCAGGATCATCAAATGGTTTGTTTGGTTTGTATTGGAGTTTAATGCCATTTTAACAGCTGAGGTCATTTCATGGTGGTCAGTGAAGCACCCATGTGTTTCCTGGCTTTTAAAACACAGAATTGTTTGATAAATACTCAAAACAGTTTCCAGTTTAGCTCAAACTCTGTTTTTGCTGTTTAGCACTAACTACTCTCAGTTGAAAAAAGTTGATATGGAAACTTAACCATTTCCCAAACGACAAATTTTGGACTGGTCCAAATTGAAAGAGTTTGCAGACGACAATTGTGAATTTGATGAAAATGGCAGAAAGTTCTCGAAAAGGGTAGAACACACTGTGGGAAAAGGAGAAATTGCTTGTTACGAACCATTTCTCCTTTTCCCACAGTGTTTTCAAAAGACTTGTACTGCAGACACATGAAAACCAGGGCTTGTATGGGAAAGGGTTAATACACTGTATAATGGTTACCTTGTACATCCACTTCAAAACACAGGAGGTCACTATCATGGGTTTTACTAGTTGTTGGTAGCAGGATCAAGATCAGACTGGGCAACATGTCATCTGATTATGGACCTGCACTGTCTGCAAAAAAAAGGACAGTGTTTTTATTTTTTTGTTACTGGAAAATATCCATTGCATTTACATCATAATGTAATGAGTTCATTTTCTCTGAAAAGTATTCTTGTTTCTTCTTTGTTTCATTTTAAGCACGGCTGTTTTCGAAGAAAATGTCAAGGTAATGTCATAGCCCTGTCGTCATTGTGCAAAAACTTTGACATTTTACAATACCTCAGTTTTTACTGAAGATATTTACTTCAAACTTGGACAAATTGTCCACTATCAAACGGGGAACCAATACAACAAGGGCAGGTAACCATCAAAGTGTTTTTGACACAGTTATGCCCCTTTTTGAGTTAGAATTTTCATTGAAACTCGAGCAAGTGCAGCTGAGCACTGGCACCCTCATGCACTGCGCATGTTTCATCCTTTTTTATTCCATTTCAGAAACATAAACTCTTTACCAAACGACAAAATTTTAGACTGGTCCAAATTGAAAGCATTTGCAGACAACAAAATAAATGTGACTGAAAAATTGAAATTTGTTTTGGGAAGGGTAGAAAACATTGTGGTAAAAAGAGAAAATGCTGGTTACCAGCATTTTCTCCTTTTCCCACAAGGTTTTCAAAAGGTTTCTTTCACAGGGTCGTTAAAAGTTGGGATTGTGTGGGAAAGGGTTAAATCATCTTTTGCTCAACCCTTTATCACACAATCCCGAGTTTTAACAACCATGAAGAAAACATTGTATGAAAAGGAGAAAATGCTGGTAACCAGCATTTTCTCCTTTTCCCACAATGTTTTCTACCCTATCAAAGACAGAAGTCATCATTTTAGCAATGTTTAATTTGTTGTCTTCAAATGCTTTGAATTTGGTCCAGTCAAAAAAAAACTTGTTTGGTAAAGAGTTAGGCATATTACAGCGCATTATTCTAGCTAAGTTTCAGTGCATTCCATGAACTGTATTTTTTCTCCTTGTGTAAATGAGATCTCTGGATACATGTAAATAGATTTATTTCATAAGGACGGCCAGTGTCATTTTAGAGTTTCTTTGAATCCATAGAAAAACGAGGAAAAAAGTTTTTTTTATTTGGTTTGATCATTGTGTTGATGACGTTTGCATTTCAACAGGAAAAGTATTTATTTGAAGGAAAGCTAATGGATTAATTGTTTTATATAAACCAATATACCTCTTCAAAATTTCAACAAAGTTCAACTTTTGGGGATTAAAAAAGAAAAGAAGGAGGAGGGGTAATCTTAACTTTTTTCTAAATGACCCATAGAAGTTATGCCTTTGAAAACATAGGAAAGGGAGAAAATGCTGGTAACCAGCATTTTCTCCCTTACCCAAGTGTTTTCTAGTTTTCTTCCCTGTCACAGAAAAATCCCATAATTTGCTTTACCTGAACTTTATTTTGTTATCAGCAAATATCGCCATTTGGAAGAGTCTAAAATTTGGTCATGTTACAAAGAGTTTCTGAAGTACAGAATACCAATATTTCTACGATAGTTTTGCACAAATGCTTTTTTGAGACAGCTCTAGCAAAATTATCTTTAAAAAAGGAAAACGTGGGGGAAAAGTAATATCTGACACTGAAGATCATACTGCACAATCTATCCAATATGATCTTAATCTACACTGTCCACAAAAAGCAAGTAAACTCAAGCTTTGTATGCTAAGGGTAAACGTTCATGTTTTTTTTCCTGGCATCAAACATATATTTTATATTCCAACTATGCAAATTTTTCAGTGTACATGTATGCTGATGAGATGCTTTCTCCACTAGCTTTTGTTTATTCAAGAATGCCATTTTAACCCTTTCCCAAACAAGCCCTGGTTTTCTTGTGTCTGCAGTTCAAGTCTTTTGAAAACACTGTGGGAAAAGGAGAAATTGCTCGTAACGAGCAATTTCTCCTTTTCCCACAGTGTTTTCTACCCTTTTTAAGAATTTTCTGCCATTTTCATCAAAATTGGAATTTTCGTATGCAAACTCTTTCAATTTGGACCAGTCTAAAATTTATCGTTTGGGAAAGGGTTTAGTGATATACCAGTAATATACCTTTTTGTTTAGTTTTTTTTTTCTGTATTCCTTGCTTCTATTTTATCCCTTCTCCAAATGATGAAATTTTAGACTGGTTCAAAATGAAAGCATTTGCAGATGAAATGTTATACATGTATGTGCTTCAAATGAAAAGATCTGTGTTTTACAAAAAAAGAAAACATTGTGGGAAGAGGAGAAAATGCTGCTTACAAGCTTTTTCTTGTCTTCCCACAGTGTTTTCCGAAAGCCTTAGTCCTTGAGGATGTTAAAACTTGTTATTGTTTGGGGAAGGGATAATTATTATTTGAATGAAATCTGAGATTTTTAGTAAATACATTCAATATCTATATCTGTCTGATGACTTTTTTTATTTCATATTTTTAACAGATCTGACTAAAACACCGACATTATCTGAAATGCATACGTTTGAGCCATGCTTTGTGAAAAGGAGGCTGAATGCATTCTGCAAAAAGTATCGACTCAGGTTAGATGAGCAATCCGTGCAGGCTGACCTGAGCCGAACCTTTTCGCTACTCATTTTTTTTCATGTCAAAGGACCATTCTACCTCATGATTAAGTTGCTTATTAAAAAAAGTGGCTATTATGGATCCATAATTCTATGATGGCTTGATAGACATAATGCACAAACATGCATTTAGCCCCCTTTTGCCAAAGTGGCTCATATACAATGACCAGAACATGTTTTGCGTACCACGCACATATTTAACTTGAGTGGGGTTTTCTGTATAATACATGTACTCAGTATCTAACATCATCAGGTTCACAGACTATCTCTGTGTCTTCACATTGGGTTCTTTCTGTCAAATCCATATTAAAATGTTTTTGCAGAATGAAAACATTTAATGATGCAAATTTACATTAACCCTTTACCACACAATCCCGACTTTTAACGACCCTGAGGGAGAAGCCTTTTGAAAACATTATGGAAAGGAGAAAATGCTGGTAACCAGCATTTTCTTCTTTTCCCACAATGTTTTGTGGTAAAGAGTTAAACAGAAAAGGATTCCATTTAAGGGACAGTGAAATGGTAATTCTTTAACCCTTTACCACACAATCCTGAATTTTAATGAGCTGTAGGAAAAGGCCTTTGAAAACATTGTTGGAAAAGGAGAAAATGCTGGTAACCAACATTTTCTCCTTTTCCCACAATGTTTTCTACTCTTACAAAAACACATTTCAATTTTTGATTCACATATATTTTGTCATCTCCAAATGCTTTCAATTTGGACTAGTCTAAAATTTTGTCTTTTGGCAAAGAGTTACAAAAAAAATCAGGTAGTTTGGTGTAGGAGGTTACCGTATCCTCCAAAGGACACAATCCTTAGTGTTCCTTTGATTTAACCCTTTACCACACAATCCCTACTTTTAACGACCCAGGAGAAAAAGCCTTTTGAAAACATTGTGGGAAAAGGAGGAAGTGCTGGTAACCAGCATTTTCTCCTTTTCCTACAATGTTTTCTACCCGTCCCTTAACAAATTTCAATTTTTAAGTCATATTTAATTTGTCATCTGCAAAATGCTTTCAATTTGGACTAGTCTAAAACTTTGTTGTTTGGTAAAAAGTTACAGATACATCTATACTCATTTTTCAAGCAGTTTTCAGCCAGTTTTTAACCCATTTCATCCTAATTTTATGAAACTATAATCATTCTTATATCTTCATGCCAAATGTTGGCCCTGATGGCTGCAAGACTGCACAGGTTGCGGCAGATAGAAAATGCGCATCTCATTTCATGTTATGGTGACCTTCCAAGCAATCGCTGTTGTTGTTTCTGGTTTTAATTAGAACAAATGTCTTGTGTCTTTCTATATATTGGTCATTTATCAATGTTTACACAGCTTTGGCATTCTACACACTTTCAAGTTTTAACACCATTTTTTTCTCTCCAGCTTAGGGATGTATCTTTAAATATTGGGTGTGATGATAATATTTAACGCTTTACCAAACAATCCCGACTTTTAATGACCCTGAGGACAAAGCCTTTTGAAAACATTGTGGGAAAACTAAAAAAATGCTGGTAACCACCTTTTTCTGCTTTTCCCGCAATGTTTTCTACCATATCCAATACGTAAATCACCATTTAAGCTACACTTAATTTGTCATCTGCAAGTGCTTTCAATTTGGCCCAGTCTAAAATTTTGCCATTTGGTAAAAAGATAAAGAAAAACTTCATTATTTACAACTTGTATCTGCTAGTTTTCTCCTTTTTACCACAGGGTCCCAACTTGTAGTGACCTTGGGAAATAAGGCTTTTGAAAATATTTTTGGGAAATGTTAAAAAACAAGCATTTTCTCCTTTTTCCTACAATGTTTTCTACTCTTTCCGTGACAAATTTCATCACCTGAGTTGCACATTATTTGTATTCTGCAGGAACTGAGAATTTCAACAAGTCTAAAATTTTGTGCCTAGTAAATGCTTTACAATAGTTTCCATACTTTTAAATTGTATGTTTTAAACAAGCCATCCTCTGGCAAAAGGGGCTTAACCCTTTCCCTAACAAGCCCTGGTTTTCACGTGTCTGCAGTACAAGTCTTTTGAAAACACTGTGGGAAAAGGGGAAATTGCTCGTAACGAGCAATTTCTTCTTTTCCCACAGTGTTTTCTACCCTATTGGAGAACTTTCTGTCAATTTCATCAAATTTAAAATTGTCGTCTGCAAACTCTTTCAATTTGGACCAGTCTAAAATTTGTCGTTTGGGAAAGGCTTAATGCATCTGCATTAATTATACCAAGCAGGTCATCACATAATGACAGGATCACAAGGTAGACTGGTCCTTTGACATGTAGAAAATTTAGAGAAGGCAAAAAGTTTCAGCCCATGTCAGCCTGTGCGGACTGCAAAAGCTTGCCTGAGTCGATACTTTCTGCAGATGCATCAATCCCTTTTTCACAGAACATGGCGCTAATGCATTTTTAATACCCACATCCAGTATCTACTGGGCCTCTAACTCTTAACCAAATGACAAAATTTTAGACTCGTCCAAATTGAAAGCATTTGCAGACGACATAATAAATGTGATTGAAAAATTAAAATTTCTTTTTGGAAGAGTAGAAAACATTGTGGGAAAAGGAGAAAATGCTGGTTACCAGCATTTTCTCCTTTTCCCACAATGTTTTCAAAAGGCTTCTTTCACAGGGTCGTTAAAAGTCGAGATTGTGTGGTACAGGGTTAAATGGATAAGATCTTAGGGACAGGATATGGGGATTTGTGACCAAACCATTGCCCTGTGAAAGGGTAATGCTTTAACCCTTTACAACACAATCCCGAGTTTTAATGACGTGTAGGAAAAAGGCCTTTGGAAACATTGTTAGAAAAGGAGAAAATGCTGGTAACCAGAATTTTCCCCCTTTCCAACAATGTTTTCTTTCCTTCGAAAGACAAATTTCAGTTTTTGAATCACCTTTGATTTTTTGTCAGCAAATGCTCTCAATTTTGACCAGTCTAAAATTTTGATCTTTGGTAAAGATTTAAAGAGCCTTCATGCCTAACTCCTTACCACACAGTCCCAACTTTTAATGACCCTGTAAAAGAGGCCTTCTGAAAACATTCTGGGAAAAGGAGAAAATGCTGGTAACCAGCATTTTCTCCTTTTCCCAGAATGTTTTCTACCATTACAATAACAAATTTCAATTTTTGGGTTACATTTATTTTGTCATCTGCAAATGCTTTCAATTTGGACCAGTCTAAAATTTTGTCGTTTGGTAAAGAGTTAATCCTATTTAACTAACTCTTCACCAAACAACAAAATTTTGGACTGGACCAAATTGAAAGTATTTGCCAAGGACAAATTAAAAGTTGCTGAACTGATGATTTCTCTCTTTGATAGGGTGGAAAACATTATTGGAAAAGGAGAAAATGATGGTCAACAGCATTTTCTCCTTTTCATACAATGTTTTCAAGAGTTTTCTTCCTTAGGGTCGTTAAAAGTCGGGATTGTGTGGTAAAGGGTTAGAATATGAAAAGAAAGAAGATCACAACTTTCAAGGGTACAAAGAAGTCTTAGTTCCCCCCCTCTCTCTCACTCTCTCTCTCTCTGTTTTCACTCCATATCTCTCTCTCTCTCTCTCACTTGATCTGTCATGGTTTACCCTGTACCAAACAATCCAGTGTTTTAACGATCCTGAGAAGATGGCTTTTGAATATGTTGTGGAAAAAGGAGAACATGTCGGTAACCAGCACTTTCTCTTTTTTCCACAATGTTTTTACAATTTTGATAACTTCCAATGTTTGAGAATTACGGTATTTTAGTTGTTATCTCAAGTTCTTTTGAATTGGACAAGTCCGAAATTTTGTCGCTTGGTAAAGAGATGATATGATCTTTTGAAAAGCTTGTGTGCCATTGTAAAGTAGTATGTGCTGAAATGAAGTCCAGGCGTAGCCCCCTGGGGAGGACCGATTAGTTGTATTGATTGTATGGTGTTTTATCACCATTTTCAACACTATTTCAGTTATATCGCAGCAGCCAGTGCACCTATCCATGCTTTCCTGGAGTTTCTTTTACCAGTACTCTGCACAACATTCTCTCCAAACCACTGACTGCTTTCCCACATAACTCCTTGTCGAAACAATGGTCGGTGGTGAGAGAGGAATGAATCCCGTTGCAATGACCATCATCAATCCTCGGAGAGAAATTGGTCAAGCCATTTTCAACACTATTTCAGTTATATCGCAGCAGCCAGTGCACCTATCCATGCTTTCCTGGAGTTTCTTTTACCAGTACTCTGCACAACGTTCTCTCCAAACCACTGACTGCTTTCCCACATAACTCCTTGTCGAAACAATGGTCGGTGGTGAGAGAGGAATGAATCCCGTTGCAATGACCATCATCAATCCTCGGAGAGAAATTGGTCAAGCCATGGATCGAACCAGCAACTCCCTGTTCTCAAGTCCTGTACGCTACCAACTGAGCTACTGACTAACACTAGATTGGAAGACTTTGCAGTCCAACACCATTTCTGTTGAATGAAATACCTTTACCAAACAATCCAAAGTTTTAATAACTACAAGGAAAAAAGGCTTTTAAACATTGTGGGAAATGGAGAAAATGTTGGTGACTAGCATTTTGTCCTTTTCCCACAAGGTTTTCTATCTTATCACAGAAAAACTCCCTCATTTTGGCCATACAGTGTATTTATTTTTTCTTCTGCAAATGGTATCAATTTAAACCAGTCTAAAATTTTGTAATTTGGTAAAAAAGGGTTAAAAGTTAAACCCTCAAATTATCATTGTAGATATAATAACTCTTCACCAAATGATAAAATTTTAGACTAGTCCAAATTGAGAGCATTTGCAGACGACAAAATAAATGTGATTGAAAAATTGAAGTTTGTTTCGGAAAGGTAAAAAAAAATATTGTGGGAAAAGGCAAAATTGCTGGTTACCAGCATTTTTTTCCCTTTTCCCAACACGGTTTTCAAAAGGCTTCTTTCACAGGGTCATTAAAAGTTGGGATTGTGTGTAAAAGGGATAAGGGGAGAAATAGAGCATTAAGTTCGCAATATGTTCAACTGACTAAAGATTAACAGTGATTCGTTTGTCTTGGAGTATAAGGCCATTTTAACAGCTAAGGTCATATCATGCAGTCAGTGACGCATCCATGTGTTTCCTGACGTTCTCACACCAGTACTGACACAACTTCATTTTCAAAGCCCTTGACTACTTTTTTCACATGCATCAGAGGTGAGAGGCGGAAAATCGCCGGAAAGAAAGTTTGCCTCAACTAGGTATCGAACTTGCAAGCACCAGGTCAAGAGTCAGATATGCTAACCACTGAGCTACCCGGGTGGGCAGATAAATAGTGAATTAATGCTTTTAACCATTTACAGCACAATGCCGACTTTGGAAAGAAGCCTTTTGAAAACATTATGAAAAAAGGAGAAAATGCTGGTAACCAGCATTTTCTCCTTTTCCCACAATGTTTTCTACCCAATCAAAGAAAAATTGCACCATTTGAACCACATTGAAATTGTCGTTTGAAATGCTTTCAATTGGACAAGGCTAAAATTTTGTCGTCTGGTAAACAGATAAAGCACAGAATGAACCCAACAGACATTTTCAGACAGAAAATTAGACCAAAATAATTGCAGTTTCATGGCTGTTTTTGTCTCTAAAAGATTTAACACAGCAGACAGTGTAGATCAAAGAGCAGACTGCATGTTTTGTGCAGTCTGATCTTGATCTACACTGGCCGCAAAAGCAAGAGCAAATATAGCTTTGAAAGGGGCTTCATGTACATGTACCTACTTCAGTTACTTGGTCTTTGAAGGTGAGATATTCCAAAATGTATGGCAGACTTGATATCAACCCCAATAATAAAATGAAACATGTTCTGTGAAAAGGGGGCTTAATACATCTGCGAAAACTATCTAGCCAGGTCAGTCTGTGCAATCCTTTTTGCTATTGTCAATTTTCTGTATGTCAAAGGACCAGTCTGCCTCATGGTTCAGTCGGTTATTAGACAAAATGGACTTTTTGGATCCATGATCATGTGATGACTGGCTTGGCGCCATGCATCACGGAGATGCATTAAGCCTCCTTTTGCCAGGGTGTGGCTCAAATATTTAGGATCTGGGTGGAGAGCAAGAAATGAGAAAAGCGTGTTATCAACAATACCAACGACTTGTCTGCAGTGTTAGTAAATGAATGGAAAGTTATCTGACAACACCAGGTCCATGTTGTCAACAATATTTGCGTTGATCAGTCGACGAGGAGGCCACAACAAACACTGATTATTTGTCACATAATTTGATAAATTTTAAAAAAGGCCAACAAAGCAGGTACAAATCCGTGTGTACAATCTGCGACTTACTCTTTTCAGCCCAACGTTGTTCACATGTCAAAGTGCAGATAATTATCAATAAAAGTATTATGTTGTACTTCTATGCCTAAAATATTACGTACATCTTTTGTTTTTGCAAAGCAAAATGTAACCACAGCTGCAGATCTGAGGACCGTTATACGAAAGCACTTACGCAAATGTAACTGAGAAATTCATAAGATATTGCGTAACTCTGAGTTTTATGTTTTACGAAAGTTTTAATGGCCAAGTTAGCACTTTTTTTTGCGTAACGTTACATACAAAAAATATCAGTCATAAGTAAGAACATAGGCCGAAGTCTGGAAGCATTTTTGTATTTCGTCGTCACAGAGGAGGAAATTTCAGAAAAACATTATAATTATGCTTACAGCTATCCAAAGTAGTCATAAATTTCATTTTTTTGACGATTTTTTTTTTCTACACACGCTAAGTACCAATATTTGACAAAGGCGCCTGACATATGAGATGACGTAAAGCACGAGAAATGTAGGGTAAATGGGCGTAAATTAAGTCATTTCCCTCTGCTTGAACGGCACACGTGTTTACCTAGATAAGAAATGCACAGGAACTACCGTTTCTGTCTTCAGTTGAAGAGTTCCGGAAGTATTTACATGCAAATTCACAAAGTTATGAAAGTTTAGTTTAAAAAAACGGATTTACGAATTCCGTAAATCCGAACGTAGGCGTAAAGTTAAAAAAAATTCTTACGCAAAAAACTGACGAATTGTAAGTGAAACGGTACACAGGGAAAGGTTTTTGGCTTTTCCATTAGATTCCTTTTCTTTTTCTTTTAACCATCCATTCAGCTGCTTGGCATCTCTGTGCTCTTTTTTGCGGATAGTGGGGATCAAGGGCTGACTGCACAGAACGTGTGGTGTGATTTTTACCTACACCGTCCGATACGATGCGGTCTTTTCCCATCGACTGAGGAATGTTCGGCGGCACGAAATACCCAAACCTTTCCAAATCTACCTAAATCTTTCCCGAATCTATGCAAATCTTTCCCAGATCTACCCCAGTCTCTCCCAAATCTTACCCATATAATTATTTAGGATATCTAGTAGGAAGGGAATCTGACGGGGTTAGGTTGTGTAGATCAAGATAGGACCGCACAAAACTTGCAGTTTGATCTTTGAAGTACATTGTCCGCTCGCTGAGACATTCTGTACAACAGTAACCTTGAAACTTCGATTGTTTAGGTCTTATTTCTAGACTGAAAATGTTAACTGGGTTTATTCAGGGCTCTAAGGCTTAAACTCACGCGTTTCAGCTATATGCAAGACACTTCCTTCCGAGACAAACGAGAGTAAATTGATGAATCGTTTTACAACAAAGACGAAAATAGTGAAAACATTTTGTCAGATAGACTAACACTAGTATTACTGTTGAATGTTTGGCCCAGTGACATTGGTTGATGGCCGCTCATAGCAATCGCACGCAGAAAGTCTTGATCGCAAGACAAACGCTCTGAGTTACGACCACAGACACCACCAAACAAACTTTTCACTAGTTTTTAACAAACCTCAACATTTAAGCTTTGATGGGCTGCTTTATTTAACACGAAATTTGTGAATAATCTCTACATCGTATGCATGCACTAAATTGATGCTCAAGCTTCTAAGAATAAGAAGGCCCTAAGAAACAGGAAAATAAATCACACCATTAACTCAGATAGTAGTTCGAAATTTATTTACTTTAGCCAATTTTGTAATGGTGTTGGTCACAAAAGTGAAACTTTGGGGAATATTTGGGAATTTCGTGACGCCCACGTGGGCAGCACAAAGTACCCAAGTCTTCCCAAAGAGTTAAGTAGATCTGAAAAAGATTTGAATAGATTTGGGAACGATTTGGGTAGATTTAGGAAAGATTTAGGTAGAAGTGGGAAGATTTGGGTATTTCATGCTGTCCTGAGTATCTCTTACGCCGTCTTCTTTAAGATATTTCTTGTTCATATCATACTTGTTCAAATGCGCCTGCTAACGAATAGAATTCGTCTAAATCGTCTTTTTTGATATTTCGTTCTAAACGCGTTATTCCTGATAGAATTTCTGGCCCACTTCGGGTTTTCCGTTTTGTCTCTCATCTCAATCAACAGTGTTTCAAGAATAACACATCATTCATTGTAAATTGAATTTCGGAATCAGGAATTTCTTTTATGATATTTATTTAGGGCATATGACAATATATAAATATATATTTTATTTCCTCAATTTTTGTTTGTGGTATCAATATAAGCAGGTAAAGTGAGTAGCACGTTATAGTTCAGTAAGCCTGAGACATAGAGAAGATGAATATGTACTTATATCTAGATGTGTTGAAATAACGGAGTGGTCGGAATTGAAACTATTTTCTATTGGAATTTTTTAAACATTTAAATATGGTGACATAAGAAAGAAGTCTGTCATGTGAGCTTGTTTCAATGGGATGCGTTTTCTCGAATTTGTAAACCAGTTTGTTTCTTTGAAAGTTTCTTTGACATCGCCTCCAGAAATTTGATTTAAATTAAATAGATCTAATTATATCTCTCTTGGCCGAAAAATAAATGAATTGATTTATTGGTTCTGAACACGTAAGTCTTTTATTTTGCAAAGTCTCTTGTAGTCCGTATTATTACGCGTGTAGGTTCGTAGCAAAAAAAAAAGTATTTCCCGAGATTCCCTGTAATTTTCACCGGAAGTGTGTTGACGTACACCGCCAGTCTTTGACTAACTTTGCTATAGATAAGACATACGATAAGATTTACGATTAGCTTAGCCATATTTTTGTATTACTGTTACACCGTATTTTTGTTTTGTGCCTTCTGTAAGTACACCTTTTTTTTATATTTGTAGTATTTATCGTATAGCTATGTTATTATGTTGTGGATATTTGAAAATTTCATGTGTTGAGTCGTGTTCAGAAGGCAGAGGTCCGCCATTGAGGCCTGCGCCATCTTGAATTTTTTTGAAATTTAGAATAAAACTAAGGTGTATAAGCTTGTTTCATATTTCCTGTTGCTTGTAGCTGAAAGAAAGTGTTAGTAAGCATTGTGGGCTGCATTGTGCGTTAGAATAGATCTGTTCTGTTTGGGAAAATCGCAATAGCGTGGGAAAACGAAGACTACCGCCGTTCCTTTGGCGTTGCCACTACGCCTTGTAACTCTTTACCAAACGACAAAATTGAAAGTACCTGCAGAGAGCAATTGCGAAATTAAAACAAATGTGCTCAAGTTCTTTGATGGGCTACAAAACATTGTGAGAAATAGAGAAAATGCTGCTTGGCCAAGACATAGCCTGGAAATTAGGGAGTTGAAGTGAACAAGTTCTAGTGCAGTTTTCACAAGCCATTCTGAAAGTCAGAAAGGCTTACTTTAAATTGCAAGACCAGCCATTGTCATTGTTTAACTTTTTACCAAACAGCAAAATTTTAGACATCCAGATTGAAAGCATTTGCCAATGATATATTAAATGTGGCTCAAATAATGCGATCTGTCTCTGAAAGGTAAAAAAATACTGTGGGGAATGGAGGAAATGCTGGTTACCAACATTTCCTTCTTTTTTCATGTTTTCAAAAGACTTTTTTCCACAGGACTCTTTTCCACAGGGTCTTAAAACTCAGGATTGTATGTTAAAGATTTCAGACTTTTTGCCTCAACCAAGAAAACAACATGGGAAAGAAACAAATGCTGTTTACCAGAATTTCCTACTTTTCCAACAATATTTTAACAGCTTTCTCCCCCACATCTGGTAAAGGCTTAAAATATTAAGGTTGGTGAGCAGACATCCTTTGAGCAGACAGTGTAGATGTTTGATCAGACTGCATATTCTATAATCTGATCTGAGAGTTAACCTTAGTTATTTGAACTACATTTTTCTAGTGTTAGGCAAATGCTTTCAATATTGACTTGTCTAAAATTTTTGTCATCTGGTAAAACGTCAAACAATATGTAACAACTATAGAATTTGATTGTCATCAGAACATGCTGTCTGATCTTAGATCATAAATGCTGAGTACTCTCTAAAAGATGCCAGCCAAAACCTAGAAAATGGAATACTGTATTTAAGTTTTCTGGGCTGAATATGTCCATTTATTCAGTATCATTAAATCTTTACCACACAATCCCAATTTTTAATGACTATGAAAGAGAAGGCTTTTGAAAACGTTGTGGGAAAGGGAGAAAATGCTGGTAACCAACATTTTCTGCTTTTCCCACCATGTTTTCTACCCTATCAGACAGAAAAAGTTATTTTAGCAACTTTGTCGTCTGCTTATGCTTTGAATTTTGTCCAGGTCAAAAATTTGTTGTTTGATAAAAGGTTAAGTACTGCTTTTAACTTGTGACAATATAAAAATGGCGTAGCATCCAAAGTACATAAGCAAGTGCATAATGTAGATAAAATGGGAACTGGCAAACATTTTTTTTATGACTTTTTAGAAAACTCCATCCTCAATTTGGACGAGTCTAAAATTTTGTTGTGTGTTAAAGAGTTAAATATTGCTGAAATGACAGGATTTGCTTTTGAAAGGGAAAACAATTGTGGGAAAAGGAGAAAATGCTGGGCCTAGCATCTTCTCCATTTCCCATGTTTTCTGTCGCCCAATATCTCTAGCTTAGGAAATGGTGGTATATATTCAGTAAAAACCATCTTGGCAAAAGGAGAAATTGCTCCTCAACCCTTTATCACATGATCATGAGTTTTAACGACCCAAAAGAAAAGGACTTTTGAATACATTGTGGGAGGAGAAAGTGCTGGGTAATTAGTGTTTTCAGGATCCCTGACTCCTACTTGTGGTGGTAACTTCTTAACGACCTTGAGGAAAAAGCCTTTGGAAAGCGCTGTGGGGAAAGAAGAAAATTCTGGTTACCAGCATTCTTCTTCTTTTCCCACAATATTTTCTACCCTGTCAGAAACATATCTCACCATTTGAATCATATTTAACCTGTCATCGGCAAATGCTTTAAAACTGGATCAGTCATTGTTTGCACTGAAGTTAATAAAGCCATTTTAACAGCTTAGGCCATATCACGGCAGTCAGTGCACCTATGCATGTGTTTTCTGGCTTTCTCACACCAGTACTGACAACATTCTTTCCAACTCGCTGACTACTTTTCTCATACCAGTACTGACACCATTTTCTTTCCAACTCACTACTTTTCTAACATGCAGCAAAGGTGAGAGATGAAAAATCACCGGAATGAAAGATTGCCAAAGCCAGGTATCGAACTCGCAACCACCAGGTCATGATTCAGAGACGCTAACCAGTGAGCTACCAGTCGGGCTGTACCAGTCTAAAATTTTGCTGTTTGGGAAAGCATGAATCAATAGCACCCTGACTAATTCACAATACACATCAGACCTGCATCTGAGACACATATCAAAAGTCTTTTTATAACAGTACAGCGGACAGGTTTGAAAAAAAAAAAACCTGTGGAAAAATGAGAAAATTGCCGATCAAAGGCAAAAATTATAGCTCCCTTCCCATAATTGTATCAGTACTATTAATATGAAATAATTTTTTCCCGTGAATGTTAACTCTTTACCACATGACAAAAATGAAGACTAGTCCAAATTGAAAGCATCTGCAGATGGCATTTTAAATGTACCTCAAAACAAAGTTTGTCTCTTAAAGGGCATAAAACATTGTGGTTACCAGCATTTTCTTCTTTTCCCACATTGTTTCAAAAGGCCTCTTTCTCAGGGTCATTAAAACTTGGGCTTGTGTGGTAAAGGGTTAATAATTGTTTGGAAATTAAATCACTTCTCAGTTGGTTTGATGATAGCTTATGCAGGGGTGTAACTAGGGGTTCAAAATCATTACACACCGAATTGTCTCAGAGAGCTATTTTATTCTCGGACTGCTAAGCGTGACATGCTGCACTTTTGCATACAGTGTAGATAAAGATCAGACTGCACAGAATGTGATCTTGTCTCATCTTGTCCTACACTGTCTGATTCAGTGAGATTTTTCCACCAGATAGAAATTCGATGAAATCTCAATATTTGGCTTTTTCCTATTGGTTGAAATGTTTATTTTTGAAGCAGTTTTCCAGCAATTTCTCCATTTCCCACAATGTTTTCAAAAGGCTTCTTCCTCAGGGTCGTGAAAAGTCGGGATTGTGTGGTAAAGGGTTAACTCTTTACCACACAACAAAATTTTAGACTCCTCTAAATTGAAAGCGTTTGCAGATGAGAAATTTGATGTGGCTCAAAATATACATGTAAGTGCTGTCTTTAAAATGGTAGAAAACATTGTGGGAAAAGAAGAAAGTGCTGGTTGCCAACATTTTTTCCTTTTCCTCAAATGTTTTCAAAAGTCTTCTTCCTCAAGATTGTTAAAGAAAGGGATTGTAAAATTTAATGCATTACATTTGGACAAGTCTTAAGATTTCTTGTTTGGTAAAGAGTCAAAGAGGGAATAAGTCCAGGTTTTCAAAGGGTGTGGCTATAGAACCAGATTTTTGCAACATTATACTTTTTATACTGTAAAACTTCAAGTTCTTGGCTTGAATAAAGGTAATTGTGTTGTTTTTGCATGTTTTGAGAAGCACAAATACCCCATTGTGTACTATTAGCTATGGGGTACAAACATGTAACTTGATGTGAACCAGCATTGTGTAGGAGAACTTGCAAACAATGTTTGGTAAAAACATGTACTTGTTACTGAGGTTCTTGTAAATGTAAAAACACAATGGCAGAGGAATTGCTTGTGACAAGCATCTTTTCTTCCAGCCACAGTGTTTTCAAAAGTGGACAGCAGGTTATTATGTGAATCTCTTCTTGGTACAAAATGAAAACTCCACTGTAGTGGATCATCTCTGGTACATCAAGTTTACTCCACTGTATCGTAATATCTTTGTAGTGGATCATTTCTGGTACATCATGAGCAAACTGTGAAGTGGATCATACCATGATTTGGGTCATCTTGATATAACTGAATTAATGTTGAAAACTGCATAAAATACCATACAAACAACAAACCAACCATGATTTCCTTTGCTTAACCCTTTCCCAAACAAGCCCTGGTTTTCACGTATCTGCAGTACAAGACTTTTGAAAACACTATGGAAAAAGGAGAAATTGCTCGTAACGAGCAATTTCTCCTTTTCCCACAGTGTTTTCTATCCTTTTTGAGAACTTTCTGCCATTTTCATCAAATTTAAAATTGTCGTCTGCAAACTCTTTCAAATTGGACCAGTCCAAAATTTGTTGTTTGGGAAAGGGTAAGTCACCCAACCAAGTATGAACATTGTTTTGACCATTGGTATGTGGGAATGCAGCCGCTGGCTTGGGAGGAATGTGGTGCCAAGTACTGGTAAAACAAACTCCAGGAAAGCATGGATAAGTGCACTAGCAATTGCAAAATAGCTTAACTCTTTACTAAAAGACAAAAATGTAGACTTGTCCAAATTGAATGCATTTGCAGACGACAGTTTAATTGCAACTTATATGATGGAACTTGTTTTTGAATGGTTAGAAAGCATTGTGGTTAACAGCCATTTTCTCCCTTTTCCCACAATATTTTCAAAAGGCCTCTCAGGGTTATGAAAACTAGGGATTGTGTGATAAAGGGTTAAATAAGGTTGAAAATGGCATTAATCACCACATAAAGAGTTATAGTTTGCCAAATATAGGTGATGCCATAGCTCTTGTCAAAGTCCATGCATGACATTTCATTGAAAGAGTGTTTTGTTGAAATCTATATATGTTTTGAAATACCAATTGCTGAATCTCTAGACATGAAAAGCTCAGTTCTGGAGGAAGATTTTAGCCACAATTAGTCTGGGTTAGGGTAAGGGTCAGGGCTAAGGATTGTTTTTGAGGAATGTGGTTTTCGAAGAAATGTCACGGAACTGCACAAAGTAATTACCTCTTCCCTGTCACTGATGATCATTCTTTTAAAGATGGTTACTGGTATGTGAGAAAGCAGCTATTGGTTTGGGAAGAATATTGTGCTAAGTACTGTTGAACCTCCAGGAAAGCATGGTAGGGTGCACTGGCTGCCCTGATATGACTGAAATAATGTTGAAAATGGCATTAAACACCATTCAATCAATTACAGTCGAACCGCGTTTATCCGGGCTCCATAATTCCGGAAATCTCAGGATCCGGACAAAAACATCAGGGAACGGATATTTTCTGTACAAATTTTACTTTTTATACCGGAAATCCGCGTTCCGGAACCGGAATGGAAAAATCGGGAACGAAGGGTTAAAAAATAGTACAAACCTTATCCGAGAAACCGGACGTGGCCTGACTGTGTATCACACAATTTAAACTGGTACCCGTTGCATCTCCCGTAACCGTCCGATAAATACAAAAATCGATAACAGGCTACTAGTTTACACACAATTTAGACTTGTTATTTTCCACGGGACCATAGACTGGTTATCATAAATATCATAAATACAGTCTACTTCGAGCGATTTCGGACTGGTTCGTCGTGAATAACACGGGTATCAGTCTAAATAGTGTCGGTTGTTGCAGACGGTTTTCACACGTTTTGAAAACACGCGTGTTAATTAGTACTGTTTTCGAAAACCGTTAAATGACGTTCTCGTGCCATCGATAATTGTCAATTTGACAGATTATCCATACACATAGTACTGAAGTGACAATTCCACGCTTTTGTTGTTTAATTATTACTGGATCTACTTGATTACAGTAACAATCGCTAAAAAAATAACTGAAATGTCCGCAAAGATTTTGTGGGCATGTTTAAACTTCTCTTTCAAAACTAAACGCAAAACTAAAATATGAACATACCGTCTGCTTGCATATTCAATAATCCTTCGTTTCAAAAGCAAATATTTTCAATTTAAATGGTAAACCATCGGAAAAAAAAAAACAGTTTGATTCATGTGTTAACTCGAGATGTTTATGTTCCCCAAGGTACACACAAAATGGCCGCCAAACACGATAAATTTCGTTAGGTTTTTCGAAAATATTTTACTCCTAACAGACTGTAAAGATGATTGAAAATATGCCTGTCTTCGATATCGAATCAATTGGCAATCAATCTCAATTAGTCTTTGCCATTTTACCACTTTGAAAGTACGACTATCAGAAGCCAAACAGAATGTCTATACCACCAGCAAAAGACGAGTTGAAGTTTCGACTTCCGTGAAAAAAGACATTTGTCAGTACAAAGAAGACCATAAAAAAAAAAACACTTTTGCAGGAATTCGACAACATGTCATGTACATTTAAAATACTACGCATATCGTGTTTTCCTTTTTGTTTCGCCCTTTTCATGGTGTTTTCAAAAGTAATAAATGTGCCGAGCTTTACAAGCGCACCTGTTTGCACAATAGGTATGCATGTGCATGTAATTAGGTACAAGTAAAAAGACATGTACAAAAACAGACAAATAACAAAAAGGCAAAATGCAAATTTATGACACCCTTTATTTTATAAACCTGAAGAATCGTAGGAGCAATAATGACATGTATACAAGTGCTTGTGTAAAACATACGCTGTTGTAATTCTTACGATACATGGTGTCCCTTATCAACATGGAGGTTATTGACCTAGCTTAACTTGGATGCCATGCCAGCAATCACTGTTCGTCGATCCAGAAATACGGCTGATTCGGAAACATTCATAGGAAACAGAAGTGGCCGGATAAACGAGGCTCGACTGTATCCCTTTCGAAAACACCAAACTTTAGACTCTTCCACAGCAAAAACACCTGCAGATGACATATTTGAACATGCTAAATGTGAGCAAAGATCTCTGTCAGAATAGAAAAAAATTGTGGAAAAGAGTAGAAATTGGTTGTTAACACCAATTTCTCCTTTTCCCACCATGTTTCCAAAAGGCTTATTACTCAGGGTCTTTAAAACGGGATTGTTTGGTAAAGATTTAACCCTTTACCACACAATCTCGACTTTTAATGACCTTGAAAACATCATGGGAAAAGAAGAAAATGCTGGTAACCATCATTTTCTCCCTTTCCCACAATGTTTTTTAGCATTCCAGAAACAAGCTACTATTTTATATTCACATATATTCTATTGTATGTAAATGCAATTGGACACATTTAGAGTCTTGTCATTTGGTAAGGAGTTAAAGACATTTATGCCGACTTTCTATAAGCCCTCTTTGAACTTGATTTCAAAACTGACTTCATGTCCGCTTGCCACAATGGTTTGGAGTCATTACCAGACAATAAAACTTTAGACTTGTTTTTAGCCGATTTGTAGCCACTTGATGTAATCAACCCTGGCTGGAACCGAATACATCATGCGTAATGACGCATGTGTGCTCACTTTCAGTTTTAACCCTTAACCACACAATTTTGGCTTTTAACGACCCCGAAAAAGAAGCCTTCTGAAAACATTGTGGGAAAAGGAGAAAATGCTGGTAACTAGCATTTTCTCCTTTTCCCACTATGTTTTCTACCCTTCCCAAAACAAATTCCAATGTTTTAGTCGCATTCATTTTGTTGTCTGCAAATGCCTTAAACTTGGGCCAGTCTAAAATTTTGTCGTTTGGTAAAGACTTAAATAGCTAGTCTGTACTGTGTTACCGGATTGACCTGAACCGCATTCTGTCAGGCATCCTTGCGCTCTAATCATTATACTTTCAGTTTTAGCTAGTACTCCCAGACCTTGTTTTTGTCACTGCCATATATACTGTCTTACACATGTACAAACAGTCCTAAATCTTCTACCAGCAGAAAACTGTGTCAGATTGGTGGATCTAATAAGTAATAAAATAACAGTTACTGCTCATCGTGCTTGGCAGAACAACTTTGACTTCCTTTGCCTGTGGTATTACTCAAACAAATTGACCTGAAATTGACCTGTATGCAAAGAATAATTAGAATGTGAATATTTGTATTTGTACAATTGGAGGGTATGGAAATTTTGTTAATGGTAAATGTCAGGTTTGACATTTTCAGTACCATAGCCAAAATAGGAAGCTTTTGCTGATGACATAGATTAAGATCAGACTGCAAAGTAGGTGCATCTTGGATCAATGTCATCTACCACGTATTACCAAGTTGAACCAACAAAATCATGTTTATGTAAGATATTTTAACTATTCCTCAAGGACAAGATAAATCTATCAGCCTCATAAAGAGCTGCAAATTGATTGCATAGTTAAGCATTCAGACGACAATAGCCGACGCAAAGTTAGAACAGTAATTCAAGCATGTAATATATGGTAATAGAGGACATTATTTCATGTCAATATGTTTGAGTAAGAACTGCACTAACTGATTACAGATACAATAGACAATATTATAGCTTCATACTGTTTCACAAATCCGTTTTTCAAGACTTTGAGTCCTTTGATTATTGAAGGCAGTTATAGGCCATGTATTTCATGTGGCTGAAACTAGGGTATTCATCGTTTATAGCTTTAACCCTTTCCCACACAATCCCGACTTTTAATGACCCTTAGGAAGAAGCCTTTTGAAAACATTGTGGGAAAAGGAGAAAATGCTGGTAACCAGCATTTTCTCCTTTTCCCACAATGTTTTTTAACTACTGAAAAAATATTCCATCATTTGAGCAACATTTAAATTGTGTTGTCTGCAAATCTTTTCAATTTGGACCATTCTAAATTTTTGTCGTTTGGTAAAGAGTTAACACACAATTCCAAGTTTTAACAAGAAAGAGGCCTGTTGAAGACACTGTGGGAAAAGGAGAAAATGCTGATAACCAGCATTTTCTCTTTGTTGCCACATTTTTTTTTTTTGTCCTTTTACAGACAAATCACACGATATAAGCCATATCTTTTGTTTCATCTGCAAATAATTTCAATTTGGGCAAGTGTAAAATTTTATCATGTCGTAATGGGTGAAAGGGTAAAAAACATGATGGGAATAAGGATGTAAAGGATTTGAGGGCATTTTATTTGTTACCACAATGTTTTTAAAAGCCTTCTTTATTTGGTTGCTGAAAGTCAGGGTTGTCTGGTAAAGAGTGTTAAGACTGTTTTGGGGGTCCTACTCAGCTCAGTAGTACAGCACAAGACATGTAGCCTGGAGGCTCTGGGTTCAAACCTCACTGAAAGCATTTGGCTTTTTGTGGGAGCGTCTTTGGGCAAGACACTTCAGAGCCCTTGCCTAGTACTGTTGAAACCCAAGACATGCATGAATATTTGAGCTGATATAACTGAAATAATGTTGAAAGCAGCATAAACCACTATTCAATCAATCTATAAGCTTCAGTTTACACAGTCTCAGATTTGAGCATATAGCTTTCCTTCTAGAGAGTTGGTTGGTGACAATCATGTGGTTAGGTCTAAGATTGGGGATGTTTATTTTATGCTTTTCCAAAGTTTATTGGAAAATAATGGTGGATTATAGTTTTATAATTTCATGGTTTCGACCAGTGAATTTACCGATAGATAAACGCATTGACCAGTATGGAAATATGGAGAGCTCCCCTGTGCTTAACTAGTCCCAACTAAAAAGAGATTAGCAGCATGAAACAAATACATTTCAGAATGATGGGACACAAGTCAGAATGATGGGAAGTGGGGTCAGAATGATGGGAAGTAGGATCCGAATGATGGGAAGTAAGTCAGAATGATGGGAAGAAGGATCAGAATGATGGGAAGTAGGATCAGAATGATAGGAAGTAGGATCAGATTGATTGGAAGTAGGATCAGAATGATAGGAAGTAGGGTCAGAATAATGGGAAGTAGGATCAGAATGATGGGAAGTGGGGTCAGAATGATGGGAAGTAGGGTCAGAAAGATGGGATGTAGGGTCAGAATGATGGGAAGTAGGTCAGAATGATGGGAAGTACAGTCAGAATGATGGGAAGTAGGGTCAGAATGATGGGAAGTAGGGTCAGAATGAGGGCAAGTAGGCTCAGAATGATGGAAAGTGGGGTCAGAATGATGGGAAGTGGGGTCAGAATGATGGGAAGTAGGGTCAGAATGAGGGCAAGTAGGGTCAGAATGATGGAAAGTGGGGTCAGAATGATGGGAAGTAGAATCAGAATGATGGGAAGTAGAATCAGAATGATGGGAAGTAAGTCAGAATGATGGGAAGTAAGGTCAGACTGATGGGAAGTGGGGTCAGAATGATGGAAAGTGGGATCAGAATGATGGGAAGTGGGGTCAGAATGATGGGAAGTAGAATCAGAATGATGGGAAGTAAGTCAGAATGATGGGAAGTAAGTCAGAATGATGGGAAGTAAAGTCAGAATGATGGGAAGTGGGGTCAGAATGATGGGAAGTGGGGTCAGAATGATGGGAAGTAAGGTCAGAATGATGGGAAGTGGGATCAGAACGATGGGAAGTGGGGTCAGAATGATGGGAAGTAGGGTCAGAATGAGGGCAAGTAGGCTCAGAATGATGGAAAGTGGGGTCAGAATGATGGGAAGTGGGGTCAGAATGATGGGAAGTAGGGTCAGAATGAGGGCAAGTAGGGTCAGAATGATGGAAAGTGGGGTCAGAATGATGGGAAGTAGAATCAGAATGATGGGAAGTAGAATCAGAATGATGGGAAGTAAGTCAGAATGATGGGAAGTAAGGTCAGACTGATGGGAAGTGGGGTCAGAATGATGGAAAGTGGGATCAGAATGATGGGAAGTGGGGTCAGAATGATGGGAAGTAGAATCAGAATGATGGGAAGTAAGTCAGAATGATGGGAAGTAAGTCAGAATGATGGGAAGTAAAGTCAGAATGATGGGAAGTGGGGTCAGAATGATGGGAAGTGGGGTCAGAATGATGGGAAGTGGGATCAGAACGATGGGAAGTGGGGTCAGAATGATGGGAAGTAAGGTCAGAATGATGGGAAGTGGGGTCAGAATGATGGGAAGAAGGGTCAGAACAAAATGGAAGTAGGGTCAAAATAAGGGGAAGTAGGGTCAGAATGATGGGAAGTAGGATCATACTGATGGGAGGTAGGATAAAAAATGATGGGAAGTAGGATCACAATGATGGGAAGTAGGGTCAGAATGATGGGAAGTAGGATCCGAATGATGGGAAGTAGGGTCTGAATGTTTGGAAGTAGGGTCTTAATGATGGGAAGTGGGGTCAGAATGATGGGAAGTAGGATCACAATGATGGGAAGTAGGATCAGAATGATGGGACACAAGTCAGAATGATGGGAAGTGGGGTCAGAATGATGGTAAGTAGGATGGGAAGTAAGTCAGAATGATGGAAAGCAGGATCTGAATGATGGGAAGTAGGGTCAGAATGATGGGTAGTAAGTCAATGATGAAAAGTAGGATCAGAATGATGGGAAGTAGGATCAGAATGATGGGAAGTAGGATCAGAATGATAGGAAGTAGGGGCAGAATGATGGGAAGTAGGGTCAGAATGATGGGAAGTAGGATCAGAATGATGGGAAGTAGGATCAGAATGATGGGAAGTAAGTCAGAATGATGGGAAGTAGGATCAGAATGATGGGAAGTAGGATCAGAATAATGGGAAGTAGGGTCAGAATGATGGGAATTAGGATAAGAATGATTGGAAGTAGGATCAGAATGATGGGAAGTAGGATCAGAATTATAGGAAGTAGGGGCAGAATGATGGGAAGTAGGGTCAGAATGATGGAAAGTACAGTCAGAATGACGGGAAGTGGGGTCAGAATGACGGGAAGTGGGGTCAGAATGATGGAAAGTACAGTCAGAATGACGGGAAGTGGGGTCAGAATGATAGGAAGTAGGGTCAGAATGATGGAAAGTATAGTCAGAATGACGGGAAGTAGGTGCAGAATGAAGGGAAGTAGGGTCAGAATGATGGGAAGTAAGTCAGAATGATGGAAAGTACAGTCAGAATGACGGGAAGTGGGGTCAGAATGATGGGAAGAAGGGTCAGAACGAAATGGAAGTAGGGTCAGAATAAGGGGAAGTAAGGTCAGAATGATGGCATGTACGGTCAGAATGATGGGAAGTAAGGTCAGAATGATGGGAAGTAGGATCATAATGATGGGAAGTAGGATCAGAATCTGGGAAGTAGGTCAGAATGATGGGAACTAGAATCAGAATGCTAGGAACTAGGGTCAGAATAATGGGAAGTAAGGTCAGAATGATGGGAAGTAGGATCATAATGATGGGATGTAAGTCAGAATGATGGGAAATAGAATCAGAATGATAGAAAGTAGGGTCAGAATGATGGGAAGTAGGATCATAATGATGGGAAGTAGGATCAGAATGATGGGATGTAAGTCAGAATGATGGGAAGTAGAATCAGATTGATAGGAAGTAGGGTCAGAATGATGGGAACTGGGGTCAGAATGATGGAAAGAAGGGTCAGAACGAAATGGAAGTAGGGTCAGAATGATGGGAAGTTAGTCTGAATGATGGGAAGTAGGATCAGAATGATGGGAAGTAGGATCAGAATGATGAAAAGTAGGATCAGAATGATGGAAAGTAGGATCAGAATGATGGAAAGTAGGGTCAGAACGATGGGAAGTAGGGTCAGAATGAATGGAAGCAAGTCGGAATGATGGGAAGTAAGTCAATGATGGGAAGTAGGGTCAGATTGATTGGAAGAAGGGTCAGAATGATGGGAAGTATGGTCGGAAAGATGGGAAGTAGGCTCAGAATGATGGGAAGTAAGTCAGAATGATGGGAAGCAGGATCAGATTGATTGGAAGTAGGATCTGAATGATTGGAAGAAGGGTCAGAATGATGGGAAGTAGAATCAGAATGATGGGGAGTAGCGTCGGAATGATGTGAAGCAAGTCAGAATGATTGGAAGTAGGATCTGAATGATTGGAAGAAGGGTCAGAATGATGGGATGCAGTCAGAATGATGGGAATGTTTATGTATATTTTTACATCTTTGATGCAGGGGTCCTGCATGGCTTTGTGGTAAAGTGTGGGGTGCCTAACCTGGAAGTCCCAGGTTTGACCCCCACCAGATACACTAGGTCTTTAGTGGGAGTGTTCTTGAGCAAGACACTTTAGAGCCCTAGCCTAGCACTGGTGAAACCCAGGAAATACATGACTGAAGTAATGTTGAAAGCTGCATAAAACACCATTCAATCAATCAATCAATATCTTGGGTGCACTGAAATGGAAATTAACCCCTTTTTTGACTGGTAATGACCCATCAGTTCAGGATTCTGGCCAAAAAACTGAGTTTGACTATCATAGTTGAAAGAATGCTAGATGAGATGGGTTATGATTCACCGAAAATGAGTAAGGTTGGATGTTCAACTCTTTACCAAAATCCCAAGGTTTAACAACCCTGGAGAAGAAGGCTTTTGAAGCATTGTGGAAAAAAGAGAAAATGCTGGTAACCAGCATTTTCTCCTTTTCCCATAATGCTTTTTATTCAATCAAGAGATAGAAATCATCATTTGACCTATACTTACTTTGTTGTCTGTAAATGCTTTTAATTTGGTAGAGTCCAAAATTTTATTGTTTGGTAAAGAGTAAACCCTCTACAACACAATCCCGATTTTTGACAACCTTAAGAAAAAGGACTTTGGAAAACATTGTGGGAAAAGGAGAAAATGCTGGTTACCAACATTTTCTCCTTTTCCCATAACATTTTCTACCCATCCCAAAACAAATTTCAATTTGGACTAGACTAGAGTTTTGGCATTTGGTAAAGGGTTAGGGGGCACTAAACCAGATTTTGACCCAAATTTGGGGGTTTGGAAATCTATGTGGATCTATGGGACGACAACTACAAGCAATGATTGCATGTCAATAAGGCCATATGCAGTACTAAACTTTAGCATTTGCAGACAACATAATAAATGTGATTCAAAATTTGAAATTTGTGTTGGGAAGGGTTGAAAACATTGTGGAAAATGGAGAAAATGCTGATAACCAGCATTTTATCCTTTTTCCACAGTGTTTTCAAAAGGCTTTTTGTTCATAGTAGTTAAAACTCATGATTGTGTGGTAAAGAGTTGAACTCGGTACATACATGAATATATTAAACGTCGCCATGATGTGAAATATTGTTGAAAGCAACGTAAAACACCAATCAAACTTGTTTTCAAGCCTATTTCTGTCACAGACACCTCTCATAATACCCTTCATCAAAGCAAGTAAATCATTTTTGGTGAAAAATTTACTTGCATTTTAGTTATGTAGTTGGATGCCGTTTCAAAGACAATTGCTACAGTCTTATCTTTTTGAAAACATTCATAATTATAGATTTAGATATTTATCTGATCTACATAAAAATGGAATGAAAAAAGGGGTCACAATACCCATGCAAAATTCTGAGTACTTGGAAGGGGTCTTTTTAACTTTCTTGTTGCTAATTAAACAGCACACACTGCTAAGACTACACAATATTCCTTTCTTGTATACAAAAAATTAATGGACGGTAAAATGCAGGAATGTAATGATAGCTGCATTGATGGATCATGGTAATGACTGCTTTAATAGCAATGCATTAAATGCGATGCTCGAAATTGGTTACAATGGCTGATGTTTTCAGCATTTGATGTTTAACTCTTACCAAACAACAAAATTTTAGACTCAACCAAATTCATAGCATTTGCAGATGAAAAAATAAAATGCAGTTCAAATGACGATACTTGTCAGAAATGGATAATTTGAGCTGTATTTTCAAGCACTGGAAAACAGGAGAGTGAAAACCATCAAAATTGGGTTAAAACCAGGTCAAATTTTCAGAAAATGCTCTGGAGACCAAATTTTAATTGTTTTTCTTGATGATTTTTTTGAGAATTTTGAAAATGGGTCATATCGGGTAAAAAATTATCTGGTCACTGGATCAGTTCTTTGAAAAACATTCCATATGCTCTAGAGGCCACATTTTTAGTCCGATACTCTTGAAAGTTGGTCAGAAGGTTTGTTTTGATGATATCTCAGATACGTGTGAAAATGGGTTACACTGGGTCAAAAACTAGGTCACCAGATGAAATCTTTGGAAAACCTTGTGTTCACTCTAGAGAACTCATTTTTAGTCAAATACTCATGAAAGCTGGTCAGAATGTTTGTCTGATGATATTTATGAAGAGTTTGAAAATGGGTCATGTGAGGTCAAAAAGGAGGTAACCAGGTCTAATCATAGAAAAACCTTGTATACACTTTAGAGGACTCATTTCTAGTCCAGTACTCACGAAAGCTGGTCAGAATTTTTGTCTTGATGATATTCAGAACAAGTTTGAAAATGGTTCATGTTGGGTCATAAAGTAGGTCACTGGGCTTAATCTTTGAAAAACTTTGTGTATGTTGTAGTGTCAACATTTTCAGTTCAGTGCTCATGAAAATTAGTCAGGATGTTTGTATTGATGATTTCTTTGATGAGTCTGAAAATGGGTCACATTGGACCAAAAGTTAGGTCACCAAGACAGATCTATGAAAAATGTTGTGTACCCTCTAGAGGCCACATTTTCAGTTCAATACTCATAAAAGTTTGTTAGAATGCTTGTCATGTTATCTCAGAAGAGATTGGAAATGGGTCATGTTTGGTCAAAAGGCTTTGTGAGCAAATTCAGAGCCATAATGGCCTTCTTGCTCATTTTTAGGTGTGTCAACTGTATGGCAAACTTTATAGAACACGATCCATTCAGTACATGTTTGAAAAATGAATTGCTATGGCCAATGTTAAAATCAATGTTTTGGTTCATGTTAAGTTGCCAAATGATAGAGGGGTTTGAACTTCATATCAATCTAGTTGCAAAATGTGAGTCCAAGTTTCATGATGTGAGCTGATTTTTCAAGCACTGGAAAAACAGGTGAGTGCAAATTATCATAGGTCAACAATACTATTTAACCCTTTACCGAACGACAAAATTTTTGCTAGTCCATATTGAAAGAAATTGCAGATGACAAAATATATGCAAGTGAAAAATTGAAAATTGTTTTGGAAAGGATAGAAAACATTGTGGGAAAAGGAGAAAATGCTGGTTACCAGTATTTTCTCCTTTTTCCACAATGTTTTCAAAAGGCTTCTTTCTCATGGTCATTAAAAGTTGGGGTTTTGTGGTAAAGGGTTAAACAAATTGTACATTGAAATACAACCAGAATTCTTTGCTCAAATTTGACATGCCAAGCGTTGGTAGCTCAGTCGGTAGTCTACGGGACTTGAGAACAGGTGGTCGCTGGTTCGATCGCTGGCTCTGCAAATTTCTTTCCAAGGATTGATGACAGTCATTGCTATCAACAATTTCCGTATTTAACATGTAACATGTGTGTGTTGTCAGTGTTGCCTCTAGGTATATAATGTGTAAATTCAAACCAATAATGCCTGATAAACACAGGCTGCCCGTTGATTCCTATAGAGCAGGATCGGGTATTTTCGAATAGTTAAGTGGAAATTGTTGTTATAAGGTAATACGCACAGATAGATGTACATTGGACATCTCATTTTATACATCTAAATGTACTCTTTCTTTTTCAAACATGTTCTATCTATAAACTGCATTGATTAGGTAGTAACACTGTGTTAAAGTTCTTACCATAGAGAGGCCAGTACAGATCAAGTTGACACTGCCAAACACATACCTTTTGCATCATGAATTCATAATGTATGCTGGAAAAAAAGCAAAATCACTGCCAGTAGAGCGATTTCAGACCCTTAAGGGCCTCTAGTTCTTTTGATAATTTCTGTATCCTTTAAATTTTTAAAAAGTGGCAACGAAAAGAAGTATGGCATACAGTTTATGACATAAGATGGTCAGGAGGGATGAGACAATTCTTAAAATCTCGTTCTTTAATTGCTGATAGTTTGTAAATACCCTGTCCCACTTAACTTCATGATTTTCCAATACAATTTTTAGGTCCTCATAATTTATTACTTTTCCTTTTTCTATAATTTGGACAATTTTTCTATATTTTCTTAAACCATTACTACACCATCCTGACTTATCAGAACCATGAGAAAGAAAGCTTTTGAGAAAACATTGTGGGTAAAGGAGAAAATTGCTGCTAACCAGCATTCTCCTTTTCCCACAATTTTTTCTTCCCTTCCCGAAACAAATTTCAACTTTTGAGTTACATTTATTTTGTCGTCTGCAAACTTTCAATTTGGACAAGTCTCAAATTTTGTTGTTTGGTAAAGAGTTAAAAAAATGCCACTGGAACTGAAATGTAGGACAAACATGTATTTGCCTTTTTTGCTGCTGTTAGATATTTGTATTTGCAGTGTACAGCTCTATTATGTCACTTAATGCATCCCCACCCTGCAGAAGTGCTGCAGTACACCATGGCTCATCCATGTGGACACCTTGATGATGAATCTACCAAACTTCAAGTCATGAGAGGTGAGAGCAGATTGTAGTAGTCATTTAGTTGTTGTATTGTTTTAACTGTAGATACAAGGGGTGTTCAATAGATACACAGAAAAATACTGGCATTCTCTCAAATATAGCTTAAATACAGCACAATTGATACATATTGTAGACAAATAATTGTGTATTGACAGTATAAATTTCATGTCAACATCTCAACACTGAGTTTTCCACGCATTTTTTGAACAGCCCTCATATTTATCTCAGTTACTTTATTGCATTAGTTTCTATATTTCTTTATTATACCCCCACCTATGTAGTAGAGGGGGATATACCGGTTTCACCATATCTGTCAGTCTCTCCGTCCATCAGTCAATCTGTCCATATTTTTGTTTCCATGCTCTCACTCAAAAGGCGTTTAGCTTAGAACCCTGAAACTTCATACAAGTGTTTGTCATGACACAAGGAGGTGCCCCATTGTTTTTGGGTTACATGGGTCAAAAGTCAAGGTCACAGGTGAACTTTATTTTCTCTGATTGTGCTGCTCCAGTAACAAGGTGCTGGTGGGGGGGTATTTGTCAGCTTTGTGGCAGTTTTAGTTTCAAATGTTTCCACTGGATTATTTTGAATAGTGTCTCAATGAAGATTATAGAACATTCAGCTATGTAGCATAATTCATTATCACAATTTTCCACATTCCATTTCTTTTCTGATTTTTTTTTTTTCATATTAAAGAATTTTATTAAACTTGTCAAGAAGAAAAATGTTAAGACTCCCTTTATAACATTTTCCCAGTCTCCATTATTAATATTTTATCTCAAACACAAACTCATGTCAGATCCTGTATTTCTTTCATGTCTTCAATGCTACTTTAACACTATACCAAACAACAAAATTTGCAGAATTTTATTACACGTGTAAGTAAAACAATCAATAGTTTTGTTGGCAATTAACTTTATAGAGAACAGTTCTAATCATTAAGTATAGTAAATCCTCAATAATTTGAAGTCCCAAGGGGACAAGCAAAATGTTTCAATTATCGCGGTGCTCAAATCATCAAAAGTACCACTGAAAGCAAATTGCATTCTATTAACGTTTTACCAAACGACAGAATTTTGGACTTGACCAAAAGCATTTGCAGGTGACAGATTTAATGTTGCTAAAATGATTATTCCTCTTTTTGATAGGGTAGAAAACAGTGTGGGAAAAGGAGAAAATGCTGGTTCCCAGCATTTTCTCCTTTTCCAACAATGTTTTCAAAAGGCTTCTTTCTCAGGATCGTTAAAAGTCGGGATTGTGTGGTAAAGGGTTAAAGATCATAAATCAAAGTATACTTCCCCGAGCAATGAAACCAAGGTTTTGTTCTTTTTTCATAACATTCAAAGAATATCATATCAAGTGGGTTATTTTCTGGTTATTCGTGTGTTTTGATTACATGAGTGGTTGGAAGTTAATCACTCTAAGTCACTTTTTTTTCAGGGAAAGGGTGTACTGCAATTTTTATAAAATCGTAAAATCTGGCATTCTGCATTCGCCTCTAACAACTGTCACTCCACGGGAATGTATGCAATAGGGCGACTTGCAACTAGAAGTGTGTTGAAAACGATTGAAGAATGAAAGCGGGAAAGATGTCAAAAGTTTAAAAAAAAAAACCCACAGAACATGCGTTTCACTTTTCGTTAAAACTCAGGAATGTATGGGAAAGTTATTGTCATGTTGATACATGTAAATGTCCGCAAGTGGTTCTGTGTTATTACAGTGCTTTTCTCATTACCAGTATGGATCATGAAACAACAACCCACCATGATATCTGCATGCCTATGAAAAATGACATTAACCTGGCAGTGTCAAATTCAGGAAAGTTTCTGTGACATGTAAATAAACAAATGATATTCATGCAGACCTGAAACATGGGGTCACCATAACAAGATGGGAAAAAAAATGTGATCAAATGTTTTTTTCCATTTGTGACGAAGAAACTTGGAAAACCTGATTGATAAGAAATAACACATTGTTCGATAACAAACTCTTCGAACTGTCTGTTTAGGGTCAAACAGTGATTTTCAACAGTTGATGTACAAACATACTGCAAAAAATTGTAGTAGGGAGATAAAATCGCCTGTTTAACCCTTTCCCACACAATTCCGACTTAACGACTCTTAGGAAGAAGCCTTTTGAAAACATTGTGGGAAAAGGAGAAAATGCTGGTAACCAGCATTCATTTTCTCCTTTTGCCACAATGTATTTTAACTATTGAAAACAAATTCCATCATTTGAGCAACATTTAAATTGTTGTCTGCAAATCCTTTGAATTTGGACCAGTCTAAAGTTTTGTCATTTGGTAAAGAGTTAATCAGGAATACAATACCATACTTTTGTGAATTTTATAAGATGAAATATCATACAACACAAATGAGATAGAGGGGTTTGTGAACAGACATCATAAATCTCTCATCACCTCTCATCATCAAATCAATGCCAAATCCTTCCCAAATTATTGGGTTGTATAAATCACCTGTAGTAATTGTCATAGATGTAAAACTTTCACCACACTGTACATCGGCCCACTTGCCAAATCCTTTGCTTGGAAATTCAAATCTTTTTACCTCAAAATTCCTGTTTTAACCATCTTTTAATACAGACATGCGCGCTAAATGACCAAAGCTGTCGATGCGCCATAAAACAACATTCATTCATTCATTCATTTGCTTGGAAAGGTGTGAAAACCATTTCGCAAAAGGTGAGAAAGTATTCTGTTATCAATTTAACTCTTTACCAAACGACAAAATTTTAGACTGGTCCAAATTGAAAGCAATTGCAGATGACAAATTAAACATGACTCAAAAATTGAAATTTATTATGGGAAAAGCAGAAAACATTGTGGGAAAGGGAGAAAATGCTGGTAACCAGCATTTTCTCCTTTTTTCCCACAATGTTTTCAAAAGGCTTCTTTCTCAGGGTCGTTAAAAGTCGGGACTTTATGGTAAAGAGTTAAAGAAGCAAAATGATGACAAGGGCTTGAAGTATCAGATTATCGAGAGTGAAAATTACTGATCTGCCTTTGGTGCAATAAAATGGAGTTTTTGCTGGGACCATGGAAATTCTTCGAAAAATGTGGGGTTCTCGGATGTTCGAGACTTGACTGTTGTACCGTATCTGTTGCTTGTTAACCCTTTACCAAACGATCGTATGTTTTTAAGATCCTATGGAGATTGGCATTTTGAAACTTTATGGGAAGAGGAAAAACTGCTGGTTACCAGCATTTTCTCCCTTTTCCACAATGTTTTCTACCCATTTCAAGACCAATTAGACTATTTTTTGCAACATTTTGATTTCATCTACAAATCCTTTCAAATTGTACAAGTATAAAATTTGCTATATGTTACACTGGTTTAAAATTAGTTCATTAAAATATTTCAGGTGTCCATAATGATGACCAGGGAGTCTTGCAGTAGAATTCTTGTCTTGGTGGAGATGCTGTACAAATGTTTGGTTAACTACAATGCGAGTTTCTTTGTATATGATATTATCAAGTAAGCAAGTAAGTACATTTTCTTGTGAGTGTTATGAAATGAAAAAAATTTGCTTTGGAAGTCCTATATTTTTTTCCATAAAAAATGGTTCACTCTTTACCACACAGTCCCAACTTTTAATGACCCTGAGAAAGTAATCTTTTGAAAAAATTGTGGGAAAAGGAGAAAATGCTGGTAACCAGCATTTTCTCCTTTTCCCACAATGTTTTCTACCCTACCCAAAACAAGTTTTAATTTCTAAGTCAAATTGATTTTGTCGTCTGCAAATGCTTTCAATGTGGACAAGTCTTAAATTTTGTCGTTTGGTAAAGGGTTAAATCTTTACCACACAGTCCCAAATTTTAACGACCCTGAGGAAGACACCTTTTGAAAAGATCATGGGAAAAGGAGAAAATGCTGGTAAACAGCATTTTCTCCTTTTCCCACAATATTTTTTTACACTATCAGGGACAAATTGCAGTATCCTGGCAACCTTCTATTTGTCGTCTGCAAATTCTTTCAATTTGGACCATTCTAAAATTTTGTCACTTGGAAAAGAGTTAAAGATACATTCTTACAGCCAGAGAGAAAAATGCAGTTAAAACTTGAAAGTGTGTAGAATGGCTCAGACTGGTCAGCTGTGTAAACACAGATAAATTACCAATATATAAGGTGTAAGGGATAGAGAAACTCATGCGATTTGTCCTCATTTTAAACCGGAAACCACAACAGTGATTTCTTTGAAGGCTGCCTAAAAATGAAATCCATCTTTTGTCCGTCTTAATCTGTGCGAAGAATCCTGTTTATTTTGTCCCATTTTTATGAAAGCTTGGTTTACAGCCTGTTTTTGCTTAGTGCAGGTCAAGATTAGGCTTACCGTAATTTGCCAATGTATTTGGAACACCCTAAAAGTTCGGACACGGTCAAAAATTTTTTCAAAGATAATTTATTTTGAGTCCTTACTCCAGACAGTCCAAAAAATAAATTTTCCTAAATATTTGGACAGCCTGTAACATTAATTTTCTGAAACATCAGCCAGTTAATACATCTTTTTAAAGAAAATGTTTCCGATAATGGTCGCCTCCATATTTGCACATTTTTGCATCGCATATATTCATCGTTATGAACATGAATCCCTAAAGAGTCAAGTAACTTATCGCGTATTTTAGGTCATGAAATAAGACCCCAAAAAAATGCAACACCAAGGTTGTCTTTGTTGAAGACTTCTCACCAAAATGAACAGTGTAGATTTAGATCAAAGATCAGACCAATTATTCAGTGTGATCTTGATCTACATAGGCCGCCAAAGCAACTAGTTTTGAAAGATGCTTGAAGGGTTTAATGTTTCTCAGCTTTTTTTATGTTTTGCAAGCAGTTTCTCCTTTTTTCATAACGTTTTCAAAAAGTACCTGCAGAAGCGTAAAATTGTCCCTCCATAAACAATATAAAAGAATTTATAAATACTAAACCTCATTGTTTCCTCCCTTTATTTATTGGTAGTTTATTTATTTATATGTAAAACTAGGTCTAATGTATTAGGTGTGAAATCTTGTTGACGGATGGCTTTTAGATTTACTCTGCTGCAGGCAAAATGGTGGAGTTCAGAATGTTTGTGTACAGTGAAGATAGACATCAGATTATACAGAGAGTTCAGTCTGATCTTGGATATATAACATCCACTACTGACCCATGACTTTAGAGAGATAGTGCACTGCTTTTAGGTCTAAGAAAATGAGAAAATATTTAACTTGTGTGCTTTTAAGATTGAAAATGAGCTGAAACTTTAGATATACTAAAATTCTGAGCCCTTCATCAGTGCTATAAATAGATATAAATTTGTCGGATTTTACCCTTATTGTTTCGGACACACATTCGGACAACAAGGTAACCCTATTATTTCGGCCACCCCTTCTTATTTCAAAATGATAATTTCCTAAAGATTTGGACACTAAAAAATTAATTATTTTTTTCTGTCCGAATGCATTGGCAAATTACCGTAAATAAACAAGCAGTCTGGCCCCGTGCTTATAAAACTTTCTCAAGCACAATCTCATGCTCAAGGAGCAGTTTCTTGCTCAACCCTGAGTCCGACACAGAATTTTGTGCTTATAAAGAATCCTGAGCTTGAGATCGTACTCACCTGAGCATGAAACTCAAACTCTGCTGAGTATGGTCTGAACCAGACTCAAGAGAGTTTGCCCTGTCTTGTATTCCGTGATGATAAATGCAGCCGCATACCTTCGCCTCTGCAGAAGACAGATTCGGTGTGAAAGGAGGCAAAAACCATGCTGTTTCGAAGATCAAAGTTAGCCCTTTGGAGTTTCGTACTCGTGACAGTAGAGAATTTGAACGATTATATATATTAGAATAGAGACAGCATACTTTTATCATTGGCTTGCTCAAAACTGGTGCACCTGTGATTTATAAAGAAAAATATGCCCCTCCTAACATGTATCAACCCTTCTAGTTGGATTGCTCAGAGGAATTTAGCAACCTGTGCAATTCATGATTCGTGTCAAGAACAGTTTGAATAGCCTAGGCCTCCAGTATAGGTAGAACGATGGCAGAACAGTGTATTTGAAGAAAAGAGGTGTTGGTTTAAATGTTTTGTCAACAGATTTATCGTTTTCCCCATCGAAATCGAAGCTGGAAAGACAAAACAGGAGTCCTTCCAGTAAAATGCTGGTAATTTAGTTCGAATTTTCAAAACAAAACCTCGACAGAATTCTATTTTTAAACGGAAGTTGATTGGTTGTCACGTAATCAATACTATTAAGGGTGGTGGCTACTTCTATTATCAATACATTTTAAGGTGGGTGACTTCTTATCTGAGAAAGTACTACCGAAGCTAGTGTATGCAGTGATTTCGTTAAAACTGCTAAAATCGTCCGTAATTTTTCCCCCCAAATTACTTCTTTGCTCAGGGCTAGATTTCATTTTTTTTGCCTTGCAGGATCTGGCAAACTAGCTGGATCGGCATAAGTATCAGCTGTCAACACCATCTGATTAGAACATGCTATTTTTGTGTGCAGGACAATTCAACCCAATGCAAACAGCGGAGAAGATTTCGAGATACTATCTTACTTTCACCCATTTACGTACCTCTCTGTGTTTGCTTTTATATAACTGGGATATTTTCATATTTCCATTCAGATATTATGATACTACATGTAGGGGAAAACCGCGTAAATTTGGACAAACGTATAAATCCGGACAGTTGTCTAAAATCCGTGTTTTTTTTTTTTATGAAAAGCAGAACCAGTTCCTTAAACTATCACCTTTTTGAAATGGGATTTCTGTCCTTTTTAAGGAATTTCATAAAGTAATTACGTCACGAAGATGGTGACTTAGTTTGAGTTTCTTAAAGTCATCCACCCACGCGTTCATTTTGATAGTTGGGTGACTCCAAAACCAGGCGGATTCATGCAGATCTGGTTCTCGAACCAATAAAAGGTATAGTATGAAGGAAAACAATTATAGAACTGATGTTTGTTGATAGATGAACTAATAAGCAACGCGATTTTAACAATTTTAACTACTTTTAGACAAAAAAAATGAGGAAATAAGGAGATTTTAAGTTGTCTGAGTTTACCTCACTATTTTTCAGATGTGGTATAAATTCGGACTGGCAGCAATCAACGTATAAACTGGTATAAAACCGATAGCTAATGCTAGGGTTTATTCCGATCGGTCCTTCCAAAAAACCATATTGCTGTAAATATAACAAAACTCACTGTCTGGAAAAGGGTTGATAAAAGTTCGTTGTAGTTTTGTTAAGTTGTTAGAGAAAATCCTCAGAATAACAGACAAGTGGATTTAGTAACAATCATCCTTATCAGTACATTCTATGTCGGTGATCAACTGATTAGCAAAGAATATTACGCAGATTGGTGAACCTTATCTCAGAAAATCTATAACTGATGACTTAAATTTTTAAACAAAAGTTCAAGCTGTCTGAATTTTACCCTGTGATAACTAACTTGTCTGGGTTTCCCACTTTTTTGTCTGTATTTTCCAATCGCGTTCGAATTTACCTGCTATGCAGTAGGCTGAAAAAACACTCTCTCTCAACAGCTTGCCTCATATTTCACTAGACTTTTTGCAAATAAAATGCAAGTAAAATGATAGCCCGATTGAGTAACGGTGGACTTGCGTCCAAGTTTCACCACTATACCGTATAATTGAACCTCCACAAAGGTGCTGCAAAAACCGTCCGAATTTACCCGACTTTCCCCTACATGTACCTACGTATATGTACATGTAATTATTTAGGCCTGCCTGGATTGACTGTTTACAATACGATTATGTTTGAAATATAAACTAAAGGTATAATCTATATTGTGTACCTATGCGTGTTTTTGTTCATATTTGATCTTTGACAATGTCCAAGTTTTGTTGTTTTTGAAAAAAAAAAAAAAAAAAAAACAGTAGTGACAATGCATCAGCATGCAACAACATCTGCTTATTGCAGAATCGGAAATGCTCTTCAAAACACACTTCAGTTCAAGCCTTTCTCAATTTTAAGTCTATTAAATGTCCAAAGAAATACTTGAGTGAGTGAATGCAACTACGGTTCATATCAAGGGGGACAGGATTTTTATAAAAAACAACGAAGTTCGGTAAAAAGGATATCTATGGATTATGGATAGTTAATTGAACCTATATATGCCATAAATCTTGACAAGTTATGCATAATCATACTTGGGCAACGTAACTGCACCAAATCTTCTCATTTTCGGACCGAATTTCCAGAAATCTGGGCCGGATATTCTCTGAAAACGAGGTCGGCCATGGGCCATGGGTCGAATCTTCTTAGGGCCGAATATGCTGGTATCAGCTATTTATAGTAGTTTGGTCGCTTATATTCACGAAGTTTTAACTGCGTACTGTGCTCAGCTGAGAAGGTTCTCAAGCAACGTTTATAAGCAACGTCTGAGTTCAAAACTCCTGTGAGCAAAACTCAAGCCGTTGAGTATGATTTTGTGCTGAGCATGAGATCCTTCTCAATATTTCTTTATAAGCACGGGGCCAGATCTCAAAATGATTAAAGTATTTGTCAATTAATTGTTATTTCACACAGAATTTAACAACTTGAGAAATTGTACCACTTGATATGTGGCACTGAATGCTTGGACCCAAATAGATCTAAATATATAGAGGTTATTACCTAGCTGATGATGGCCATAGAGTGATATCGGCCCGCCACCTTGATCTGTCACAAGGGCGTAAGTGGGTAATTGTTTGGTGAATGAAATTCAGTTTGTCCATAGTGAGACAACAGGTGGTTACCTCTATGATGGCATTAATCCAGACAAATTCCTTTTCTAAATTTTCCTGTAGTACTAACAAATTAACCCCTGAAGGCGCTGAATAGACCTATCAGGCATCTTCATCCTAGAAAATAGGACCAAAATAATTGTGATTTCATGGTTTCTTTTGGTCGATAGTGTTTTAGCAAGGCAGAGACTGTAGATCAAAGATCAGGCTGCACATTTTGTACAGCTTGATCTTGATCTACACTGGCAACAAAGGCAACTATAGTTGTGAGAGGTGCTTTAAAATTAAGCTTTTCTTAGCTAACATGAGCACAAAGTGCTCAAAGTAAACTTTTGTGATAGTGCTGTGTCAGTCGTCCATCAATGCGTTGTGCGTCATCCAGGCGTCAACAGTTACCTTATGTGCACTCTAGAGACCACATTTTTTGTCCAATGCTCATGAAACTTGGTCAGAATGTTTGTCTTGATTATATCTCTGTCAAATTTGAAATTGGGTCAGGTCGGGTCAAAAAGTAGTTCACCAGGTCAAATCTCTGAAAAACCTTGTGTGCACTCTAGAGGCCACATTTTTAGTTTAATATTTATGAAACTTGCTCAGATTGTTTGTCTTGATAATATCTCGGACAATTTGAATCCGGGTCATATTGGGTCAAAAAATAGGTCAATTGGACAAATCTTAGAAGAACCTTGCGTGCAGAGGCTACATTTTGGGCTGAAAACTTATGAATTTATAATAAACTATTATGTCTTGATAAATTCTTGAACGGTTTTGAAATTGGTTCATGTTCGGTCAAAAAGTAGGTCACTGGTCCAAATCTTAAATAAAACTTGTGTGCACTCTAGAGGCCACATTTTCAGTCAAATACTCACGAAACTTGAATGTTTGTCTTGATATCTATGACAAGTTGGAAACTGGGTCATAAGGTTAGGTAAAAAAGTAGGCCACAGGGCCAAATCTAAGAAAAACCTTGTTTGCACTCTAGAGGCCACGTTTTCAACTAGATACTCTTGAAACATGGTCAGAATATTTGTCTTAACCCTTTAACACACAATCCCAAGTTTTAATGACCCTAAGGAAGAAGCCTTTTGAAAACATTGTGAGAAAAGGAGAAAATGCTGGTAACCATCATTTTTTCCATTTCCACAATGTTTTCTATTTTATCAAATACAAGTTTCATCATTTTAGTCACACCACTTAACTTGTCATCTGCAAATGCTTTCAATTTAATGTGGTAAAGAGTTAATGCTATCTGGGACAAGTTCGAGGGTGGGTCATGTCAGGTCAAAAAGTTACTTCCAGCGATTTTTTGCCTCTCACCCCTTATACATGTGAGAAAAGTAGTCAGTTACTTTGGAAAGAAAGTTGTGTCAGTAATGGTATGAGAAAGCAAGGAAAGGCATGGATGCGTCACTGACTGCCATGATATGACCCGAGCTGTTAAAATGGTGTCAAACAAACAAATTGGGTCAAAAAGTAGGTCAATAATCTAAATTGTAGAGCCTGGTACTCATAAAACTAGATCAGAGTGTTTGTGTTGATGATATCTTGGACTAGTACGAAAATGGGTCATGTTAGGTCAAAAAGTAGGTTACTGGGCCAAATCTTTAAAAAACCTTATTTGCACCATAAAAGCCACATTCTCAGCCTCATACTCTTGAAGCTTAGAATTTTTGTCTTGATGATATCTTGGACCTGGTGGAAATTGGGTAATGTCTGGTAAAAAAGTATGGTAGGTCACTGGGCTCAATTTTAGAAAAATGTTACTGCACTGTAGGGGCCACATTTTCAGCCTGATATTCATGAAACTTTGTCAGAAGGTTTGTCTTGATATATTGGACAATTTGCAAATTGTATTATATCGGGTGAAAAAGTAGTTTATTTGGACAAATCTGAGAAAAATCTTGTGTGCACTCTAGAGGCCACATTTTTCAGTCTGATACTTATGAAATGTCATCAAAATGTTTGGCTTCATGCTATCTCTGACGAGTTCAAAAGTAGGTCAAGTCTGTCAAAAAGTAGGTCACTTACATCATTAAAACCAGGATTTCTTCAGCTATATGAGCTTTAGATGCTTTAATTCAAGTGAGGGCTTTAGGACCAATTCTTGCCCTCTTGTTTCAAGAATCTTTATTTGAGTTAATCCAGAGAGCACTCACAAAACAGTGGCTGAACTAGAGGGATTTTACTTTCAAAAGGATAGGAAATATTGTGGGAAAAGGAGATGGTACTGGTTGCCAGTGTTGTCAACCTTTCTGAAAAAATGTTTTTGTGATTTCACGGGATTGTTGGGTTAAGTGTTAACCTTTTACACATAATCTTCCAAGTCTTAAAAACCCCGAGAAAAATGCCTTTTGAGAACATTGTGGGAAAAGGAAAAATGCTGGTAACCAGCATTTCCTCCTTTCCCCGTAATGTTTTCTACCCTTTTTAAAAAGAATTTCAATTTATGAGTCACATTCATTTTATTGTAGGCAAATTAATGCTTTCTATTTGAACCAGTCTAAAGTTTTGTCGATTGGTAAAGAGTTAAAGAATGAGCCCGTAGAATACTAAATGACAGAAGGACGGGTAAACTGCTTCATCCAGACTTTATACAAGCTATCTGACAGTGTAGATGTAGTATGAGACTTCAGACCTATGCAGTATGATCTTGGATCTGTGCTGTCTGAAGAAGCAACAAATATGGTGCTCTTATACAGAGGTAAATAAGATATCTCTACATTCACTTTCAAGAAAAGAGAAATTGTATTTAACCATTTACCAGACAGTCCTAGCTTTTAACAACCCCCAAGAAAGAAGGCTTTCGAAAAGAAAATTGGAAAAGGAGAAAATGATGGAAACTGCTATTTTCTCCTTCTCCCAAAATGTTTTCCACCCTCTTACTTTGAAATCTCGTCGTTTTGGCCATATTTTATTTGTTATCTGCAAATACTCTGTATCACACAATTCTGAGTTTTTACAACCCTGAGAAAGACATCTTTTTAAAACATTATGGGAAAAGGAGTAACCAGCATTCTCTCCTTTTCCCACGTTTTCTGCCCTTTCAAAGAAAGATTTCATAATTTATGCAAAATTTAGTTTGTCATTTACAAATGCCCTCAATTTGGACAAGTTGACATTTTTGTGTTTGGTAAAGCATTTTCTCCTTTTCCTAGAATGTTTTCAAAAGGCTGCCTCTTCAGGGTTGTTAGAACTTGGTATATTGTGTAGTAAAGGGTTTAAAAAAAAAAAGACCTTTGGACACGGGAGAAAATTCTGGTAATCTGCATTTTATCCATGTCCCATAATGTTTCATATCATTTGAAAGGCATTCTTATCAAGGTTTGTCTCTCAGCATCAAAGGTTGAGAGCTCATTGTGACCGGATATAAAAAGAAAAAGCATGGTCAATTCGTTTCACTTTAAGGGTCAAAGGTTGTATAATCAATTTTTTTTGTTGAGAAAAAAAAAGTAAGATTTTCTTTATCCCTTTCCCAAACAAGCCCTGGTTTTCACGTGTCTGCAGTACAAGTCTTTTGAAAACACTGTGGGAAAAGGAGAAATTGCTCGTAACTAGCAATTTCTCCTTTTCCCACAGTGTTTTCTACACCTTTTTGAGAACTTTCTGCCATTTTCATCAAATTTAAAATTGTTGTCTACAAACTCTTTCAGTTTGGACCAGTCTAAAACTTACCATTTGGGACAGGGTTAATTGTTGTGTTATTGTTTATTCATATGTCTCCTTTTGTTACTTTTAACTCTTTACCACATAATCCAGAGTTTCAATGACCCAGAAGAAAAAAGCCTTTTGAAAACATTGTGGAGAAAGAAGAAAATGCTGTTAACCAGAATTTTGTCCTTTTCCTACCATGTTTTCTATCCAAGCAATAACATATTCCACCATTAGAGCCACAACTAGATTGTCGTCTGCAAATGCTTTGAATTTAGACTAGTCTAAGATGTTATCATTTAGTAAAGAGTTAACTCTTTTACAGATGACAAGATACATAATATGTAATACTTGTTTAACCCTTTACCACACAATGCGCAATTTTAACGACCCTTAAGAAAACAGCTTTTGAAAACATTGTAGGAAAAGGAGAAAATGCTGGAAACCAGCATTTTCTCCTTTTCCCACAATGTTTTCTACCCTATTGATGACAGAAATCATCATTTTAGCAACATTAATTTGTTGTCTGCAAATGCTTTTAATTTGGTCCAGTCCTAAAATGTTGGTTTGGTAAAGAGTTAAGATGAAAAACTTTGCAGACAACATAATTATTGTATGTGACTCATGTGATTTTAATTGTCTGATTGATTGATTGATTGTTTGGTGTTTAACGCCGTTTTCAACATTATTTCAATTATATCGCGGCGACCAGTGCACCTATCCATGCTTTCCTGGAGTTTCTTTTTACCAGTACACCGCACAATATTCTTTCCAAGTTTAATTGTCTGAGAAAGTGTATAAAACAGTGTTGAAAAAGGAGAAAATGCTTGGGAAGATTCAAAACTATGTGGACAGGCTGAAATTTAAAGGAAATATCATTGAAAATAATTTGAGCCATGCTGTGGGAAAGAAGTATCCATCTAGGCCAGCTTGTGTAGTCTGTACAGATTGACCTGGGTCAGAACCTTTTGCTGTTGGTCAATTTTCTGTATATCTGCAATTTTCTGCACTCTTCATGATTCAGTCATGAATTCCGTTAGACACAATGGATTATATGGATCCAAAATTACATGATGACTTGCTTGGTATCATGAATCACAGGGATGCAACCCTTTCCCAAACGACAAATTTTGGGCTGGTCCAAATTGAAAGAGTTTGCAGACGACAATTTTAAATTTGATGAAAATGGCAGAAAGTTCTCAAAAAGGGTAGAAGACACTGTGGGAAAAGGAGAAATTGCTCGTTACGAGCAATTTCTCCTTTTCCCACAGTGTTTTCAAAAGAATTGTACTGCAAACACGTGAAAACCAGGGCTTGTTTAGGAAAGGGTTAACTCTTTACCACACAGTCCCAAGTTTTAACGACTCTGAAAGAGAAGGCTTTTGTAAACATTGTGTGAAAAGGAGAAAATGCTGGTAACCAGCATTTTCTCCTTTTCCTACAATATTTTCTAACCTATCAAAAGCAGAAATAATCATTTTACCAATCATTAAATTGTTGTCTGCAAGTGCTTACAATTTGGTTCAGTCCATGATTTTGTTGTTTGGTAAAGAGATAAATGCCCTTTTGCCAGAGCATGGCTCACATTTTGTTTTGACCTCCTCTTATTATTGACAGTTTACCAGCTATTGTCAGCTATTGGTATCATGAATCACGGAGATACATTAAATGCCCTTTTGCCAAGCATGGCTTATATTTTGTCTTGACCTCTTCTTACTTATTATTGACAGTTTACCAGCTATTGTCACAGAGATTAATTTAGTGATAAAACTTTTCTGAAGTTCGGTATGACCTTGAAAATCTAAATAGCCACCTTTTTCAGCAGCTGGCAAAATTTCAGACAGGTCCAAACTGAAAGCATTTGCAGATGACAAAAACATTGTGACTCAATATTTGTTTTTGGAAGAGTAGAAATCGTTTTGGAAAAAGGAGAAAATGCTGGTTTCAAACATTTTCTTCTGTTCACACAATGTTTTCAAAATGCACTTTCTCTGGGGTCATAAAAACTCTGCATTGTGTAGCCATCCCCATCTTTCTGTCATTCTGTAGTTCTGTTTGTTGGTCTTTCCGTCCTCCTTCCTGTCTGTCATTTTTTAGGTCTGTTTTTCTATGCTTTTATCCTGCATGAAGGAGCAGACCCCAACCCCTCCCCCTACAACCCCCTAAAAAAAAATTGAAAAAATTTGCAGACAACAATTTGAATGTGACCTAAATGATTGCGTTTCTCCAAGAAATCGTTGAAAACATTGTTAAAGGAAGGGTGGATACGAACAAAAAGACAAAGCTCTATATTGGTTGTCCAGATCTAATTAAAGCAAGAAAACATTGTAGGGAAAGGAGCAGTTACCTGTGTGAATAGCTGTTTTTATGTTAACCATTTACCACACTGCAAAATCTTAGACTCAACCCTGTTGAAGGTATTTACAGACCACAATTCGAATGTTTTTCAAATGGTACCTGTAGTATTTGTTGTAAGTAGGTAGAAAACATTCGTGAAAAGGAGAAAGTGCTGGTCACCAGCATTTTCTCGTTTTCCCACAATGTTTTTAAAAGGCTCCTTTCTAAGGGTTGTTAAAACTCGGGATTGTGAGGTAAAGGGTTAGCCCTTTACCAGACAATCCCAGGTTTTAATGAGCCTGGGGAAAACCCTTTTGAACACATTGTGGGAAAGGAGAAAATGCGGATAACCAGCAATTTCTCCCTTACCACAATGTTTTCCACCCTGTCAAAGATAATTTATATCATTTGAGGTGCCTTTAATTTGTCGTCTGCAAATTCTTTAAATTTGATTAAGTTTAAAATTTTGTGGTGTGGTAAAGGGTTAAGCAATTAAATCCAGGTTCAGCAATGGATGAGTTAATGAAATTTCTGATTTTTTTTTTTTTCTTTCCTTTCCAGGTAGATCTACAGGAGGATTTACTTGTAAGTTAAGCATTCATTATACTTATTATTAAGAAATGGCTCTTGTTTTCTCTGTTCTCGGGTTTGGTGCTGATCTCTTTTCATGGGCAAAGAGGACGCTTGTTGAGGCTGACAATACTGTCAACTCCCCTACCGTGTTCTTTGACCCTGCTAGAGATCAGGTGGAGATCTCCTTCTCCACTGATGAAGACAAGTCTGTGGAAACTGTGTCCAGCGAGGGCACCTGTATGGAGTCGGTGGAGGATGTGGAGATGGAGGAAGAAGCCTCTAGGGTTTGTTCCTTTAACTCCACATCTTTGTTGTGGGATGATATGGCCATTGTAGAGGAGGAGTTGGGGGAAGAGGTGAGCTCGTTCGAGCTTAGCTGTTCCTCCTTATTCTCATCTGTGGATGATGAAGAGATGGGGGATGAGAGCTGTATGGTTCTCAGCCCCATCTCTACACCATCTGTGACTTGGAATGGCTTGCGCACCGACTTATACAGGTTTGCTTTTGTTGAGGAGGAGTGGGAGGAAGAGCTGAGTTCTGTGGAGCTTGGTTCTGCCTCCTCCTTGTTCTCCATTGTAGAGGATGTGGAGATGGAGGAAGAGAACCATATGGTTCATTCCTTCACCACTACATCATCTATGATGTTGGGTGACGTGGAAACAGATTTGTTGGATGATGTGGAAACGGAGATCTTCAGGGACGCAGACATCGAGGAGGACCTGGAGATAGAACCCAGCTCTCTGGAGTTAAGTTGTATCTCTGTGTTGCCCTTGGTGGATAGGGAGTTAGGAGTTTGCACTGGAGTTAGTTTGGCTAATGGAGAAGAGGCCGAGCTGTGCTTGGAGTCTTTTTCCATTGGTAATGCAGATGAACTGGAACTCTGTTTTGAGGAGCAGAGTTCCTTTCCACCTGTTGTCATTGCAGAGCTGGAGCCTGTGGTAGTAACCCGCAGTGGGCGCCGTATCCGTCGGCCTGATAGGTATGGCGACTGGGATTACTACTAGAGGGTGACAGTGTGTTCCTAGAAATCAAATGTCATACATTTTTAACTCTTACTGTGCCGCCTGTGTATGGCTTATCAGTTCTCCCAATGCCGGAAATTTACTACAGGCTAAAAATAGCCACTTGACCAATACACCATTTAAGTTAATGAGCTGATAACATCTAACATGTGGTGTGTATTGGAGCTGTGATTATATTAATGGAAAGGGCAGGATTTAGGCTTTACATTGATGTAATTTCTTTTCTCCCTTTTTTTTTTGAACTACAGATAAATTACTGGTAACTTAATGTCAGATTAATGTATCAAGACAAACTTGTGAATGACAAGGTTTTATCCAATATTATGTCATAAGACCTAGTCAGCATCTCCTTGGCTCATAGAAACCTGTATCATTACAGAACTGACATGAATGTTAAACAACTTTGGTGGAACTAAGACATTTTGGCCCTTTTTCCAGCGAACAATTTAACAATTTGAACGGTACTCCGATGTCCAATTTTTTACAATTGACACATCAGTCAAAAGAGTATGGCACTTTTCAATACATATTTTCCTTGATAATTTTGCCAGTGTGTGATAAAATGTGTTATATAGATAATGAAAAAAAGTTCTGAGGGTTGCCAGTCACCAGGTTAATCACATTTTTGCCCTGGTTCAGTGGTAAACATCATTTTTATTGAACCAGTATCATCTTTTCCCACCCACTCTCGGTTTCTGGTAAACAGTCTACATCATTCACAGATTGCTGCAAATCTTCATAGCATAACATGACAACCCTTTGAAAAACATCATCTTTATCATTCTCTGAATTACATCAATCCAACTTGTGCCCATTTTCAGAAATCTTAATGGCAAAAAATCATCTCTAAAACCCCGTTCACATTCACCCCTGCAGCCGCCATGTTTTCGTAATGAGTAATTGTGCATTGATGTTGGAAAATCCTAAGATATATTTGTGTATTGTAAAGGTCTTGGTGATATTTATAGATAGGATCACATGAGAACATTTCTGTAACAGATGAGTGGTAAACTTCCATTCATACTTTCACATATTTACTCATGCCAAGGGTAATTTTGCACTCAATCCTGAAAACGTAAATATACATGATCGGCACGGTAAGTGTTAAAACTTCTTCAGTTGCAAACATTTGAGGTGGAGATAGTGTTTAGGAGAGTAGGTGAAGGTAAAGGTTGTTAAGAGAGGAAGTGGAGAGGTCTATGGGCTTGTACTGATTATCTGTCCTGTAGTCTCTCCGTCTGAAACAGTGGTAATTATCAAAGATTGACAGTGGGTCCATTAGTGTGTTCTGTGTGGCACACTGGGTATACCATCAGGGGCTGAATGTGTGTTGTCAGTTGTGTACATGTAGACCTAGGGTTCTTTAATCCAGGAAGTATTTTAGAAAATAGAACAACTCCAGAACACTTTTGTTAAAAGGTTATGAGGTTGTGAGGTGTCTCTTTCATGAGATCGATGATGGTCATTACAACAGAATTCATTCTCTCAAGGCTGAACATTGTTTAGATAATGTTTACATGGAAAAGCAGATAGGTACACTGGCAGCAGCAATAAAATTGAAATATTATTTAAAATGTTCCTATGCAATGGAAAGGCTGTATGGTTGTGCATAGCTTACTAACATTACTTTCTTGTTTGTACAGATATTGGACCTTTATGTGTTGCTTTTTTTCTCTATAGTAAACTCCTATATTATATAGAACTTTGGCATTCATCAAGTACTAGTGTTAACTAGGAAACAAAATTGCTTTAGGATTAGGTATGGATGGAATCTGTCTGCAATTTGACCAGGACTTGCATGCAGATTTTTGAAATGCCCTTTTTTTCTTCAATTTTGCTAGGCATTAGGGAAAGGTATGGATGGAATCTGCCTGCATTTTTGACCAGGACTTGCATGCAGATTTTTGAAATGCCCTTTTTTTCTTCAATTTTGCTAGGCATTAGGGAAAGGTATGGATGGAATCTGTCTGCATTTTTGACCAGGACTTGCATGCAGATTTCTGAAACACCTTTTTTGACAGATTTTGACCAGACTTACTATTTGACACTTCTGGCTGTGCACAGCTTTTGGGCAACACCATTGCTTCTCTATAGCAGCAAAGAAAAGGTTCTGTGTCAGGTTCAGGAGCTCTTCACTTTTCTTTAGATACTTTCTGAACTGAAGGACCCTAGGTCTTCATGTATGCAACTGACAACATACATTTATCTTCATGTGACACACCAAGTGTGTCACACTGAACATGCTGATGGCTTCACAGTCCATCCCAGATGGCTACCTCAGTTTCAGACTGAGAGACTACAGTGCAGATAGGTACTATATACCCAGTGTATGTGAGGATGGTGAATGTAACTATTGAGAATAAATAGAGATAGTGACTCCAAAATGTATAGAGCATGAGGAGATAGTGGCTCCGATGTGTATAGAGCAAGAGGAGATAGTGGCTCTGACGTGTATAGAGCATGAGGAGAAAGTGGCTCGGATGTGTATAGAGCAATAGGAGATGGTGGCTCCGAAATGTGTAGAATAGGTGGAGATAGTGACTCCGAAATGCCTAAAATAGGTGGAGATAGTGACTCCAAAATGTATAGTGTACAGAGGAGGTGGAGATAGTGGGTAGAAGAGGAGGTGGAGATGGTATTCCATGGAAAAGGTGCAGAAGGTGACCAGTAGAGGAGGTGGAGAAAGTGGTTGGTGGAGATGATGGTCAGTTAAAGACAGGAAGGAGTGAAGAATATGAAAGAGATGAATTAGGAGAAATGCTTTGAGGAGGAGAATGCAAGGGAGGAGGATGGTGGAGAGGAGGAGGATGGTGGAAAGGAGGAGGATGGTGGAGAGGAGGAGGAGGAGGACAAGGAGGAGGACGGTGGAGAGGAGGAGGAGGATGGTGAAGAGGAGGACGACGAGGAGGACGATGATGGAGAGGAGGAGGACGAGGAGGAGGGAAATCTCGTAGATACACAAATATGCATACTGGTTATACATATAAACACTCTAGCTTCCTTTGAGAGAGAGAGAGTAAGGGAGTCATTGCTTTCTGTTACTAAAAGAAGGATAAGATGTAATTTAGTGTTAAGGACATGGCTCTCTTGTTAAGGTTATTTGTAATTGTATGGATGGCAACAAAAACCTTACAAGTACTAGTATACAAAAAAAGAGATACATGATTAAATGAGATGAAAAAGAGCAATCTGATCCTTATTTCATCACCACTGGGTGCTAATTGTGCAAGGCCTGAAGTATCAATAGTGGCAATGACACTTTTAGGTGAATGTCAATAACTGTGATCAGCATTTATGGTTATGCTGGTGGGATTCTACAATCATATTTGGCTGAATTTAGGATTGAAAGGTGTTATATGCCCCTATGAAAGTTATTTCATTTTACTGTGACAGGTCACATATTAATGCATGTCCTGGGTTCCATACTAGGTTAGGGCTGTGAAATGTCTTGCCCATGGACACTTCCTTAAACAATTTAGTTCTTGAAGCAAGTTTTAAACCCTTATTCTACTGAATTCAAGAGCTATTACATTTGTGCTTTGTGATAGACTATTCAGAATATGAATGATTTCAGTTTAGAGTTTAACAAGCTATAAAAAGTCCATGAAAGTGCAAAGTTTCTTAAAGTTTTCCTATGGCCATAAGCCTATTTTTCTTAAGTTTTGAATTGTGAGGGTGTTGGAAACTGTAGGCTCAATTTTTTTTTTGTCGGAGTATTTTGTTTTAGTACTGTCCCATTTATCATAATTTGTTGCCATCCTGTTAAGGTTAATTGGTTAGTTAAAGACTCAGTTAAGATGATTAAGGTACTAACATTTAGACAACAGTAGTTTCCTTTCGAAAAGAACATCAAAAATTTTGTGATCACACAGATTTTAGACATGCAAGATTAACAAATTATATCCACATTGTCCAATATTTTTTATTGTTTACATGTATTATATACAAGATCTCTAAGAATGAGGCTATTTCACAAACAAAGAAACATTTTAGTACTTCTTTGGCTTATTGATTAGTTTAAGGAATCTACTGCTATAATTAGAGATAAGCTTATTAAATTACGATGTGCGGATAGTACTTTTTTTTTTCACTTTCAGTCATTATTACGGTAGGCAGCTCTTGTTTTTTTGTCTGTCATTATTATGCAGCAGATTGATGACTACATACCTGTCTTTGGTCAAGGTAAAATATTACTATGGTTTCATGTTAGTGACTCTGAAATGTATAGAGTGGGTGGAGATAGTGACTCCAAAATGTATAGTATAAAGAGGAGGTGAAGATGATATTTAAAGGGGAAAGTGGAGAAGGTGGTACATGTAGGTGGAAATGATGGTCAGTTAAAGAGGGTAAGGAGGAGGAGAGTATGGAGGACAGGACTGGGGGAAATGCTATGAGGAGGAGAATGAAAAGGAGGAGGATGGCGACGAGGAGGAGGACGAGGAGGAGGATGGTGGAGAGGAGGATGGTGGAGAGGAGGAGGAGGATGGTGGAGAGGGGGAGGAGGAGCTCTCGTAGTTATAGAAATATGCATAATGGTTATACATATAAACACTCTAGCTTACTTTGAAAGAGAGAGAGAGTGTGGGAGTCATTGCTTTCTGTTACTAAAAGAAGAATAAGACGTAATTTAGAGTTAAGGACATGGCCCTCTTGTTAAGGTTATTTGTATGGATGGCAACAAAAACCTTACAAGTACTAGTATACAAAAAAAGAGATACATGATTAAATGGGATGAAAAAGAGCAATCTGATCCTTACTTCATCACCACTGGGTGCTAACTGTGCAAGGCTTGAAGTATTTATAGTGGCAATGACACTTTTAGGTGAATGTCAATAACTGTGATCAGCATTTGTGGTTATACTGGTGGGATTCTACAATCATATTTGGCTGAATTTAGGATTGAAAGGTGTTATATGCCCCTATGAAAGTTATTTCATTTTACTGTGACAGGTCACATATTAATGCATGTCCTGGGTTCCATACTAGGTTAGGGCTGTGAAATGTCTTGCCCATGGACACTTCCTTAAACAATTTAGTTCTTGAAGCAAGGTTTAAACCCTTATTCTACTGAATTCAAGAGCTATTACATTTGTGCTTTGTGATAGACTATTCAGAATACGAATGATTTCAGTTTAGAGTTTAACAAGCTATAAAAAGTCCATGAAAGTGCAAAGTTTCTTAAAGTTTTCCTATGGCCATAAGCCTATTTTTCTTAAGTTTTGAATTGTGAGGTGTTGGAAACTGTAGGCACAATTGTTTTTTTTTTTTTTGTCAGAGTATTTTGTTTTAGTACTGTCCCATTTATCATAATTTGTTGCCATCCTGTTAAGGTTAATTGGTTAGTTAAAGACTCATTTAAGATGATTAAGGTACTAACATTTAGACAACAGTAGTTTCCTTTCGAAAAGAACATCAAAAATTTTGTGATCACACAGATTTTAGACATGCAAGATTAACAAATTATATCCACATTGTCCAATTTTTTTTATCGTTTACATGTATTATATACAAGACCTCTAAGAATGAGGCTATTTCACAAACAAAGAAACATTTTAGTACTTCTTTGGCTTATTGATTAGTTTAAGGAATCTACTGCTATAATTAGAGATAAGCTTATTAAATTACAATGTGCGGATAGTACTTTTTGTTTCACTTTCAGTCATTATTACGGTAGGCTGCTCTTGTTTTTTTGTCTGTCATTATTATGCAGCAGATTGATGACTATATACCTGTCTTTGGTCAAGGTAAAATATTACTATGGTTTCATGTTAGTGACTCTGAAATGTATAGAGTGGGTGGAGATAGTGACTCCAAAATGTATAGTGTAAAGAGGAGGTGAAGATGATATTTAATGGAGAAGGTGGAGAAGGTGGTACATGTAGGTGAAATGATGGTCAGTTAAAGAGGGTAAGGAGGAGGAGAGGATGGAGGACAGGATTGGGGGAAATGCTATGAGGAGGAGAATGAAAAGGAGGAGGGTGTTGGAGAGGAGGAGGACGAGGAGGAGGAGGAGGATGTTGGAGAGGTGGAGGACAAGAAGGAGGATGGTGGAGAAGAGGAGGACGAGGAGGAGGATGGTGGAGAGGTGGAGAAGGGGAGGAGGAGCTCTCGTGATTATACAAATATGCAGACTGGTTATACATATAAACACTCTAGCTTACTTTGAAAGAGAGAGAGAGTGTGGGAGTCATTGCTTTCTGTTACTAAAAGAAGGATAAGATGTAATTTAGAGTTAAGGACATGGCTCTCTTCTTAAGGTTATTTGTAATTGTATGGATGGCAACAAAAACCTTACAAGTACTAGTATACAAAAAAAGAGATACATGATTAAATGGGATGAAAAAGAGCAATCTGATCCTTACTTCATCACCACTGGGTGTTAATTGTGCAAGGCCTGAAGTATATATAGTGGCAATGACACCTTTAGGTGAATGTCAATAACTGTGATCAGCATTTATGGTTATGCTGGTGGGATTTTTCAATCACAGTTGGCTAAATTTAGGATTGAATGATGTTTAATGCCCCTATGAAAGTTATTTCATTTTACTGTGACAGGTCACATATCCATGTATGTCCTGGGCTCCATACTAGGTTAGGGCTGTGAATTGTCTTACCCAAGGACACTTCCTTATAAAAATTAGTTTTTCCAGTGAGGCTCAAACCCTAATTCTACTGAGTTTTTCCAGTGAGGCTCAAACCCTAATTCTACTGAATTCATGAGCTATCACATTTGTGCTTTGTGATAGACTATTCAGAATGTAAACGGTTTCAGTTTAGAGTTTAACAAGCTATAAAAAGCCCATGAAAGTGCAAAGTTTACTACAAGTTTTCCATGGCCAAAAGCCTATTTTTCTTAAGTTTTGAATTGTGAGGGTGTTGGAAACTGTAGGCTCAAGAGTTTTTTGTCAGAGTATTGTGTTTTAGTACTCTCCCATTTATCATAATTTGTTGCCATCCAGTTAAGGTTATTTGGTTAGTTAAAGACTTGACTAAGGTACTAAAATTTAGACAACAGTAGTTTCCTTTTGAAAAGAACAAAAATTTTGTGAACACACAGATTTTAGACATGCAAGATTAACAAATTATATCCACATTGTCCAATTTTTTTTATCGTTTACATGTATTATATACAAGACCTCTAAAAATGAGGCTATTTCACAAAGAAACATTTTAGTACTTCTTTGGCTTATTGATTAGTTTAAGGAATCTACTGCTATAATTAGAGATAAGCTTATTAAATTACGATGTGCGGATAGTACTTTTTTTTTCCACTTTCAATCATTATTACGGTAGTCTGCTCTTGTAATTTTTGTCTGTCATGCAGAATTGATGACTACATACCTGTCTTAGGTCAAGGTAACATATTACTCCGGTTTCATGTTATCATAAAAAATTTTGAAAATGAGGGTGCCTCTACAAAAACCCTGGTCAAAGTATAACAATGTTAGGGATAAAAAAATTAAGAACTTGATCTTCAGTTGGTATAGTTATATGATGCCAAAAAAAGCTTAATTTTACTGCAAGTCCATTTCTTAATGCATAGATGAAAAATTGTCTAGAATTTAAAAGAGTCTGTTTTGTAACAGTTGCCCACACACTTTAAGCAGTAATGTCAAAGTTTAAGCCTTTTCCACAGTCTCCCAGGTGTAAGTATGACCAGGCCATGGACTGAACCATTTAGTCAGGCCTTATCCACAGTCTCCCAGGTGTTAGTATGACCAGGCCATGGATTGAACCATTTATTTAGGCCTTTTCCACAGTCTCCCAGGTGTTGGTTTGACCAGGCCACAGATCGAACCATTTAGTTAGGTTTTTCCACAGTCTCCCAGGTGTTGGTATGACCAGGCCATGGATTGAACCATTAAGTCAGTTATATCTAGAGCAGTTAGATGTAAAAATATTGCAAGATGTGATGCTTTTTCTTTGCCAGCACTTAGGGGCTTACAGGTACATGTATTTACTATGGCTCATGTTTTGTCACACACACACTTGAAGCCATAATGTGAAAGTTGAAGACTTTTTCCGGTCTGTCAGGTGTTGATATGAGCAGGCCATGGATTGAACCAAGAAATATTAAGTTAACTAGCAGCTCTGTAAAACTTAGTAACTTTCCTCAGTGTGCGTTGATCACAGATTGGATCGAACTAATAACTTCACCAGTACTATTTTCATATTGACTGATATTACATCATTCTTTGGGTAACCAGTACTATTTTTGTACGACTGATACTACACTTTTATGGGTGAAATATCTGTGTATGTACACTTCGACAAAATGGAGAAAATGCAGAAAACATGATTTTGACAACAATTCATGAACATAAATGCATAATAAAGGTGATCATTTGCTTGGTTGCCTAAGTTTGCGTTTCAGCATGGTCAATTTGTTGAAATGGTTCAGCCTGTTGTACTGTACTTGTTCTGTTGGAAGGAAGCATTAAATACCTTGGAGACATAGCAGGTGAGAATACATTGCTATACACACTATTTTTAGACCTTACTATCTGTATCTAGTAAAACTAATGTTGGAAAGAAAAGAAAGTCTTTTAGTACAGGTAGAAGAATGTTGTAGTCTCAATGAAAATTTTTCTTCTTTTCCCACAATGTTTCTGCTCTATGAAAGGCCCTGAATGAGATGACTTGAATACATTGTGGGAAAAGAAGAAAATGCTGGTAACCAGTCTTTTCTCCTTTTCCCACAGTGTTTTCACATTTCAGTTTAACTTGTCATCTGCAAATGCGTTGAATTTGGACCAGTCTAAAATTTTTTCATTTGGTGAAGCGTTAAGACCGGTTCATTCCTTATCATTAAGCTAAATTGTACATAATTTGTCTGTTTTTCACACAGTCTTTAAAATATTTGTGTCTAAAACTGTTCATGGGATTTAACTCCATCTTTACCAAACAACAAAATTTTAGACTTGTAAAAAGGGGAAAGCATTTACAGATGACAAATTTGATTTCATTCAAGTGGTGTTGTTTACTCTTGGAAGGGTAAAAAGCATTGTGGGAAAAGAAGAAGATGCTGGTTACAGACAATTTCTCCTTTTTCTGCAATGTTTTCAAAAGCTTAATTTCTAGGGGTTGTTAAAAGTCTGGATTGTTTGGTAAAGGATTAATATGTATTTGAAATGAAGGATCATAGACTAGACCTCATTTAGATTAATTGATGGCATATTTGATGAAACTGGCCAGATTTAGCAACCTGAAAATCTCGGACATATTTTACATCTCTTACAGATATCAACATGCATCGCAATTCTCTAGGATCACTTTTCCTGACACAGACGATCTATCAAGGTAAGTAATTTTGCTGTTTATCATGATTTACTTTTTATTAGCTCACTTGAGCACAAATTTCTCTTCTAATGATCATCTATATAGACCTAAAAAAAGAAAGAAATAAAGCATATTCTGACTATTTGTTCCTGTGGCAGACGGCTTGAGACGGTGAGTTTCTGGTTTGAATCTGCAGCTCATAGAATTTCTTTCCAAGAATTGATAATAGTCGCTAGGACAAGATTCATTCCTTTCTGACCTTTTAGTCATTGTTTCATTGATTTTTATCTGGGAAAGCAGCCAGTGGTTTGGGAAGAATATTGAGCAAAATACCTATGGGAGAAATTCCAGGAAAACATGGATGGATGTATTTTAAGTGAAATAATGTTGAAAACAGTGTTAAACACGGTGCAAACATACAAATTTGTTCTGTTTGAGTTTAGAAGCATTCCTTCTGTAAGTTATGAAAATGGGACTTCACTTATTTAGACAGATATTTATTTCATTTAACTTTTAACCCTTTACCACACAATCCCGACTTTTAACGACCCTGATTAAGAAGCCTTATGAAAACATTTTGGGAAAAGGAGAAAATGCTGGTAACCAGCATTTTCTCCTTTTCCCACAATGTTTTCGACACTATGATAGACACATTCATGTTTTGAGTTACATTTAATTTGTCATCTGCAAATGCTTTCAATTTGGATAAGTCCAAAATTTTGTTGTTTGGTAAAGGGTTAACAATATGACAAAAAATTAGATTGGTCCAAATTGGAAGGATTTGCAGACAACAATTGTAGCTCAGATGATGATTTCTGTTTTGTATCAGGTAGAAAACTGTGTGGAAAAAGGAGAAAATACTAGTTACCAGAATTTTCTTCTTTTCTAACAGTTTTCAAAAGCCCTCTTTTACAAAGTCATTTAAACTTGGGATTGTGTGGTAATGGGTCAAAAAATTTGAGCAATATGACATTGGCTTCATTATAACAACCCTTGGGAAGAAGACTTACGAAAACATCTTGGGAAAAGGAGAAAATGCTTGTTACCAGCATTTTCTCCTACTCCTACAATGTTTTCTATCCTTTCAAAGACAAATTCAATAACTCAACATTTAATTTGTTGTCTGCAAAAGCTTTCAATAAGGATGAGTCTGAAAACTTTTTGTCTGGTAAAGAGTTAACAAGCTAAAAAAAATTTTTTTGAATGGGAGTTAACCCTTTACCACACAATACCGAGTTTTTAACGACCATGAGGGAGAAACTTTTTGAAAACGTTGTGGGAAAAGGAGAAAATGCTGGTAACCAGCATCGAAGACCGAAATCTACCCTATCAAGGACAGAAATCATTGTTTGAACTACTTCTTGTCATCTGCAAATCCTTTCAGTTTAGTCAAGTATAGAAAATTGTTGTTTGGTAAAGAGCCAAGTTCATTTTGGATGAGATTTAATCCTTTACCACATATCAAATTTTAAGACTTTAGTTCTAAAGTCAAAGCATTTGCAGGCAACAAATAAGATGGGCATCAAGTAATGATATTTATCTTTGAAAGGGTAGAAAACATCGTGGGAAAAGGAGAAAATGCTGTTTTCCAGCATTTTCTCCTTCTCCCACGATGTGTTCAAAAGCCCATATTTTCAGGTTCGTTAAATTGTGTTATTGTTTAGTAAAGGGTTACGCTAAAAAAGGATTGCAAGTTAAGGGGAAGCAGACAGTTTTCTGGTTTGTTTCCCCTCTGCTTCCCCTAAACCATTTTACAGAGAACTTGTCCCAAAGTTAGCAATTTCTCTGTTTATTACAGTGTTTTCTTCAATTTATCCCTTTTTTTACCAGCAGCAGCTTGTAATAAGCATTACTCTCTGTGATACTTTAAAATTTGTGATTTTGTACTTTGGGGTGGGGGGGTTTGAAAAGCTATGTTGTTGTACAATAGCGGATTTTTAATTCTTTACCAAACAATCCCATATTTTTTTGACTCTACGAAGAAGGCTTTTTAAAACATTGTTAGAAAAGGAGATAATGCTGGTAACCAGTGTTTCCACACTTTCAAACACAAATTCAGTAAATTTAGCCAAATATTGTTTGTTATCTGCTGACGTTTTCAGCATGAACAAGTCTACAGTACTGTTGTTTGGTACAGAGTTCAGTCCCTTAAATTGCAGATCTTCAGTCTTTCAACTTGTTTATTATGCTTTGTTTTTTTTAGGCTCCTCCCCAACACCCTGATGTGAAGGCAAGGTTGCCCTGTTTCATAGAAGATGTCCCAAAGTAAGTCATCTCTCTGTCATAATGTTTTCTACCTTTTCTCCCTGTAAAAAGTTACCATAAACAGGTATATATACTTTTCATTTCCTTTTTTAGAAAGATTCTAAATTGAAATGTTTGTAGTTTTCAGTAAGCATCATTCCCTACCCAACAAAGTTCAACATAAGAAAACAATCTAAGTGTATTTTATTTGTGTTTTCAGGCTACCCACTGCTGATTCCATGACCATATGTCAAGGCTAATTTGCCACCTAGAAGATTACCCAAAGGTAAACAATTTGTGCAAGTATTAATATATTTTTCTATAACAGGCTACTGTTTTACAAACAGTTTGTGAATGTTTTTTTTGTATCTAACTCTATGCCTCAAACCAGATTTATGACACTTGTAAAATCAATTTCACGAAACTTTCGCAACTTTGTGAATCTGCTTATGTTATTATTTTTGGAAATGTTGCATAAATGATCTATATCAAGTTTGAAAATATCTTTTACCCTTTACCACACACTGCCGAGTTTTAACGACCCTAGGCTAAAGGGTTTTTTGAAAACATTGTGGGAAAAGGAGGAAATGCTGGTAACCAGCTTTTTCTCCTTTTCCCACTATGTTTTCTACCCTTTCCAAATCAAATTTCAATTTTTTGAGTCACATTTATTTGTCAGCTGCAAATGCTTTCAATTTGGTAGAATTTTGTCCTTTGGTAATGAGTTAAATGATTCTCAATGCACCATTTATTTTTTATTGCAACTGTTTTTAAGTTTTTAAAATTTGGAGACAGCATTTTAAACATGTTGCATATAAATGGACTGGTTCACAAATCATGAAGTTGGGAACCAATTAATTCTGAAAAACATGAATATTCTTCTGGCATGAAAATCGCCTGCTTTTTCTAATGTTAAATGTGATTGATAGTGTTTCTAGCCAGTGCTTACATGTCCTATAGGCTAGTTATTCAATTCAATGACATTTAGTAACATAATCAAAGTACCATGGGTAACCAATGATGTGATTTTTAGGTGTGGGGGCCTTGTTCGGCCTGGTGTCAGAAAATATGCAGGAATCTTTACAGGATTGTGGGATTCCTGCAGTCCCGCGGCCTAGCTGAAACACTGAGTCCAAGGCTGAAAACAATTTGTCTCTTTACCATATAATTCCCTACTTCACTTTCAACCCTTTACCACACAAATCTAATTCCTAATGACCCTGAGTAAGAAGCCTTTTGAAAACATTGTGGGAAAAGGAGGAAATGCTGGTAACCAGCATTTTCTCCTTTTCCCACAGTATTTTCTAATTTGTAATCCAACCATTTAAGTCACATTTGATTTGTCATCTGTAAATACTTTCAGTTCAGTCTAGTCTAAAATTTTGTTGTTTTGTAAAGAGTTAAGGGTTTTAAAGATACAGCTGCAAAAGGAAAAAATGCTGTTAACTAGCATTTTCTTCCACATCTGTCAATCTTTTCTACTGTTGAAAGACAACTCTGATCATTTGAGGAACACTCCATTTGTCGTCTGGAAATGCATTTGGTATGGACCCGTCTAAAACTTCGTTATCTGGAAAAGACTATTATCATATATCATATTTTGTTTTTTTCCAGATTTCATCCAACCCTTCAAGCCCCAAGGAACCAGACCATTGCCAATTATAAATTGCTCCTTGGAAAATTTCCCAAAGGTAATAATTCATGTTTGTTATATACATGTACCTGAAAATTTTCTGACTCAAATACATGCCTCATTCACTGATTAAATAACACACACAATAAAAAATTCTGTATCTACACATTGTGAAATACGGTTCCAAATATGGTATGATGATGTAATTCATTCACAGAAAAGATACATATTGATTTGAAATTTGATTGGTCAAAATTTACACTACGATATTTCTAGCACAAAGACATGCCTCACTAGCAGATAAAATAACATACAGAACAGAAAAAATTCTGCATCTCCACACTTTGAAATATGGCTCCAAATATGGTATGATGATGTAGGTCACTCACAGAAAACATACCTATTGATTTGAAATTTGATTGGTCGAAATTTACTCTTAAGATATTTATCCACTGTTCATAAAACAGATGTTGCTAGCTACTACACTATTGTTTGTTTTATTTTGTTTACCATTTTACGAATAAGATGTCAATTTTGTCTTTGAAAGTTGTGGGTATATAATAAAAGGAACTTTCCTGATGCTCATATTTAGTATTTTTGCTGTGTAAGACAATTTTGAACTTTGGTCTCGCGCAATATCATATTTACCAGAAAATTTTCTGGTTCAAATACATGCGTCGCATGCGGATAAAATAACACACACAACGGAAGAAAAATTTGTATCTACACACTTTGAAATACGGTTCCAACTATGGTATGATGACCTCTCTCTGGTATGGAAAATGTACTTACTGATTTGCAATTTGATTGGTCAAAATGTTACTCTATGATATTTTTCTGCCATTCATAAAAACGAAGTTACAGGCCACTCTACCATTGTTTCTTTTTTTACATTTACTGTTATTGAATAAAATGCCATTGATCGCAAAATTTTATCTTTGATAGTGGTAGGTATATAATAAAAGGTATATTATGTTGTATTAACTTTCCTGGTGCCTGTATTTACTTCACGCTGCGTAAGAAAATTTTGACATCTCGCTCCACGCTGCTTAACCCTTTCCCAAACAAGCCCTGGTTTTCACGTGTCTGCAGTACAAGTCTTTTAAAAACACTGAGAGAAAAGGACAAATTGCTCATAACGAGCAATTTCTCCTTTTCCCACAGTGTTTTCTACCCTTTTGGAGAACTTTCTGTCATTTTCATCAAATTCAAAATTGTCGTCTGCAAACTCTTTCAATTTGGACCAGTCTAAAATTCATCGTTTGGGAAAGGGTTAAATACAAGCACCAGCAAAGTTACTACAACAAAATATGTCGTATATACTTAATATTAACCCCAACATTTCAGCCAAATAAACCAAACAAACTTTTCCAGACCAGAAATGAAACCAAGATCATCGTAGTTTCAAGGCTGCTGTTTTAAGTAGCACAGTTTACATCAGACTGCATGTGCATGTTTTGTGCAGTCTGATCTTGATCTACACTGACTGCAAATGCAACTGTAGTCATGGAAGGAGTTTAATGAGTTAATGTTATTTTCTATACTCAGTTGAGTTTACCCTTTACCACACAATAAAATTTTAAACTGGAAGCATTTCCAGACAACAAAAGAAATATGGGTCAAATTATCAACTTTGTCTTTTAAAGGATAGAAAGCACTGTGGAAAAAGAAGAAAAAGCTGGTAACCAGGATTTTCTCCTTTTCCCACAATGTTTTCTACCCTTTCACAAATTTCAATTTTTTAATCACATTTTATCCTTCTGTGGTCTGCAAAAATTTTCCATTTGGACAGGAGTCTAATATTTTGTTGTTTGGTAAAGGGTTAAGTCTTTACCACACAATCCTGACTTTATATGGCCCTGAGGAAGATGAATGCTAGTAATCAGCATGTTCTCCTTTTCCCACAATGTTTTCTACCCTACCCAAAACAAATTTTAATTTTGAGCCACATTTAAATTGTTGTCTGCAAATGTTTTCAATTTAGACCAGTCTAAAATTTTGTTGTTTGGTAAAGGGTCAAACTAGTACATGTAATTCACATGTAACCTCCTGCAGACCAGTTTTTCTGTCATGCAGGAGGCAGTTTGGAAAAACACTCTGACATAAAGAAACTTTGCCATAAGGAGTACTTTCTCCATTGGCTGTAATATTTTCATGTATGGTAATGTTGTCACTCTTTATCAGGAGACAGATTTTAAAAGGACTTTTGAAAACATTTTGGGAAAAGTAGGAAATGCTGGTAAACAGCTTTTCCTCCTTTTCCCACAATGTTTTCTCTCCTTGCAAAAAAATGTCATAATTTATGTAACATTTAGTTTGTTGTCAGTGAATGCTTTCAATTTGGTCAAGGCAAAATTTCACGGTTAAGCAGAAAAAATGTTTTTCAAGCAAAATGTCCCAAAGAGTTTGAGTCTAGAAGCATTTTGGTGAAATTTCTGTTATTTTCCTTTCAGATATAAGTGTTGGGTACTCACAGCAACAAGCCGAAGTGCGTGTGCCATCCAGCCAGTTTGCTAGACACATACAGCAAGACCCTAAAAACATTGAAGCTTTATATACTGTTATATAGTGATGACTCATTATTGAAGCAGGACTTTGACTTTCGATTTTTTAAGTTGACTATATTTCACAAACATTGTAGAAAAAGGAGTAAATGGTGGTAGATCAGTTACCAGCAATTTCTCCTTTTCCACTACATTACAGGTTGGAAATAGACTTCTCAAAATGAATGCATTTGCATAATGGGATATGTCTTTTAAATGGTAGAAAACGTTGTGGGAACAGGAAAAAAAATGCTGCTTAAATCACTTTTCTCATTTTTCCACAATGTTTTCTCGGAGTTGTAAATACACAGGATTGTTTTGCAAATGATGGAGAATGCATTTAAGATGTAGTAATTGTACTTTAAATTCTTTGTCTGATTTGTGATGTATATTATTTTTTTTTTATATTTTTTGTTTATTGTATGCAATGTTTATGGTTTATTGCCTTTGTTAAGTTATGGGTACCCATATTTTTTGTTGTAGATTTTCTTAGAAATAAGTGTTTTAAGTACTGTGTTTTTTTTTTTTTAGTGATTTGAGTCTAGGCGCCTAGTATAGTATTAAATTTTTTTTGTGTGTGTAAGTAACTGTTTTTAATATGGTGATATTATATATATGTCATCACATGATGTTTATTTTTTGTTGTGGGCATTTTGATTAGGAACAATTTTCCCCTCTTATGGTGGTTGCTAGTTAAGCTTTATATTGTCAATATTATTTATGGTGTCAAAAGTTATATTTTCTGCCATGTTGATATTCAGTGACTGTTACAGTTGCATAGATTTTTTTATTAAAATTACAACATTTTTTCACACTTCTGATACAAATATTAGTTTCACTCAAGTCCCATGCAAGATGTTGAAGGGTTGAAGGTCCTCTCTTTCCACCCCACCCCCACAACACACACACACACACACACACACACACACACACCCCTGTCTGTCTCTCTTTTCTGCTTTTATTTTTTTTATGAATGTTGGTGCAGTTTTACATGTCTATTTAATGTTATACATGTCTGTTGTTATACATGTCATTTTTAATATGTTCATACATCAAATGAAGTAAATTGTTGTTGTCTTTGACTTGATATCAAATTAGTTTAAAATGAATATGCTACATTTTTAGCTTAAGATCATTTGTACAGAAGTGAGGTAATGGAATCGTTATAGCCATTTATTTACTGGGCTTATTTTCTGCTAGTATAACTTGCATAATCAGCAATTAGTGATTTCTTGTCATGTATGGGACTGTTTTGGCTTTTTTTTTTTTTCAAAAATTAGGCCCTTACAGAGGTGGCCTCCTCGTGGCAAGGGCTGGGCATTACTTATCTCTTTTGCAGGTAATGATGGCAAACAACCTCTTCTTACTGATTGTACAATATGTTTGTTTTGCTTGAATATTGGAACTTTGTCTTGTTTCTGTTAGTTGTTTCCTTGAGTTGCATAGACACACAGTAGATGATTATTTATCAAAAATAAATGGGAATACAGAAGAGTTATTTCCCAAAATATGTTGGTTATTTATTTGAAATGGCTCACTGAGATGTATGCAAAATAGAGATTCTGTGCTTGGTGGCTGCTATTTATTTCCAGTCGACCCTTTTGACAGGCTGATTGATAAGCATTGGAATTTAGTTTAAACTTTAACAAAGGACATAATTTTAGACTGGTCCATATTAAAAGCGTTTGCAGATGACAGAAAAGGTGACTCAATAATTCCAGTTAAGGGCAGAAAAAATTGTGGAAAAATGAGAAAATGCTGTTGTGGTATAAGGTTAAAGCACGTTTGGTTTTGGCTTAACCCTTTTCTAAACGATTCTAAGTTTCAACGATCCCAGGTAGAAAGACTTGTTTCGAAAACACTGTGGGAAATGGAAAAAAATGCTGGGAGCCAGTAATTTCTTCTTTTCCCACAATGTTTTCTACTATACTTACAATAAATCTAGTCATAAATGAAAATATGCCAGCCACAACACGGAGGTTGCAAAACAGCAGTTTGAAGCGGCTTGGTCAGAATTTATCTGAAAGTGGTTTGTTGAAAACTGTCGCACAAAAACGTAACAGAATACGATCAAAGGGAGACCACCCTTTTCACTTCGTGTGCTATTATGAAGTCGGGCATAGAATGGTTATTTCCCCTGATGCAGCTAAAGCATTGAGCCATGCTCTGTGAAAAAGGGGTTTTGCGCATCTGCAGATAGTGTCGACGCCTGCCAGTCTACGCAGGGTGATATGGGTCGAAACTTTGTGTTATGTGTAAATTTTCTGCATTTCCAGACCATTCTACCTCGTAATATAGTCAGTTGTTAGACAAAATGGACGCTAGGGACCCACAACTAGTTGATGACTTGCTTGATATGATCGGGGGTCGTATATACTTGTAACATGTAATATAATGTAACGGAAGGCATCACGGAGATACATTTAACCCCTTTTCCCACAGCATAATGTATGTATGTGTACATCGTGGACCAGTTCAAGTCGGGGGAAAGCGTCTCTTCTTTACCGAGGCCATGACATACACTTCCCCTGCAGTTTGCTCTTTACCACACAAACCCGACCTTTTAACGACCCTGGAAGAAAAGGCTTTTGAAAACATTGCGGGAAAAGGAGAAAATGCTGGTAACCAGCATTTGCTCCTTTTCCCACAATGTTTTCTACCCTATCAAAAAGAGAAATCATCATTGTAGCAACACTTAATTTGTCGTCTGCAAATGCTTTCAGTTTGGTTCAGTCTTAAATTTTGTCGTTTAGTAAAGAGTTTAAAAAAAAATGATCACAATACAGAACCCTGTAAAGCGTTGTGTAAATCCAGGATCAAACTACACATTCTTTGCTGTCCTATCTTGATCTACACCATCTGCGGAAGCAAAGGCTTGGTTGCTGAGAGCAATAAAAGAGGTTAAGCCCTGTCAGTTTTCTGCTTTGTTCTCGCTAAATGTCCTTTTTAACCAAACTGTCCCGTGTTTTGATAGCGACCTTGTTAAACAAGGAAGGCTTTTTTAAACATTGTGAGAAATTGAGAAAATGGTAAACACACACGCAGCTTGTAATACAAAGGTAGGTTTTTTGAAATTGCATTATCAACTTTTTGCAGAGGATTGTTGAAAATCGTCTCAAAAAAATACCTAAACGACGACTTTCAACAATCCCTTGGAGGAATTTTGATATAGAAACGTATAAGGGAGGCTACTCTCCGTCAAAAATTGGTTACCTCCCTTCGTACAACTGAATGTAATGAACGCACTCGCGGAGAAATCGCGTTGTATCTTTCAAAGCTCCCACTAATTGCAAGAAAATCATCTACAGCATAATTTTGGCATTCAAGTGAAAACATGTTGAGCACCGCGGAATCATAAAAGATACGTTTGTAGATTTACTAATGTTATGAGTTAAATCAGAAAGAAAATTTACGAAGATTAGTGCTCTTTGAACAAATTTGGGCAGGGATAGTAAATTACCTGTGCGACCCCTGAGTTGGGCAAGTAAACGTTTAATTGTATCACCTCTGCAGGCCATGCAAAAGTACACATAAATTAATATTTACACTCAATAAGCAACGTATGTCGTGTAAAGGGACATCACCTTGGCTCATGTAATCAAGCTTACAATCAATGGTGATGATGATAATGTGGGCGGCAGTGGTACGAGTTTACAGCTCGACCGATGTGAAATAGATAAGTTTGAAAGTCATCAAAAAAGCAATCGATGATGGATTAGCGTCATTTTCAACAATATCGACTCTTTAGCAAAGGAGTGACCTGAAATAAAAGCAGTTACAGACGACGAAATAATTCAGACTCGGATAATGGTGTTTGTCAGTAAATAGATAGAAAACATTGTGGGGAAAGGAGCAAATGCTGGTTACCAGCATTTTTTTCTTTTTCCAACAGTGTTTGTTACCCTATCAAAGACAGAAATCATCATTTGAGCAACATTTAAATTGTCGTCTGCAACTTCTTGAATTTGGGCCAGTCTAAAATTTTTTCGTTAGGTAAACTTTGACCAAAATTGTCTGCAGTGTCAATGAAAAAAATACTTTTAGATTTTTGAGAAGAGTCGACTTTATTTACTTTGAAGCGAAGGAGTTGAAGACTGAGTGTCGGAACCGAACTTCGAAGTTACATGATGACTGAAATTGTCCATGTTGAAAAAAAGTGGGACAGGGTAATGGATTCGAACTCGTGACCCTTCACTTATAAGGATTTTTTCACCACTGAGCCACTGGATCTATAGGATAATGTAATTGAACCATGCTCTGTGAAAAGGGGCTTAATGCATCTGCAACAAGTATCGACTCGGGTCAGCCTGTGCATTCTGTGCAGGCTTACCTGTGACGAAACTTTTTGTTATTTTTCAATTTTCTGCATGTCAAAGGACCAGTGTACCCCCTGATTCATTTCAGATGTAAGAGAAAATGGATTTTATGAATCCACAATTATATGGCGTGCAACACACGAAAAGGGGCCTTAGGACATTTGCGTAAAGTGTTGTTTCGGATTAGCCTGCGCAGTCCGCACAGACTAGTCCGAGACAACACTTTACGACTACGTAAGATTTTTTCATACAGTAGACTTTCGTGAAACAGAAAATCGCACAAAAACGGGAAGTGTCGTCTTGGATTAGTCACAGACTGCCCAGGCTGATTTGGGACGACACACTTTTACGTATATGTCCGAAGGCTCCTTTTCGTGTGTTGCACGCCATATGGTGGCTTGCTGGGTATCATGGATCACGGATATGCCACAAGCTCCCTTTTGCTAGAGCATGGCTCGATTATATTTCTTTTTCTTTATAAATACAATAAGCCCTGTGGTCTGGATCATCTGAATCGTGAATGATCCTCGAACCATTTTTGGCATCATTGCGATAACTTTCGATGAGAAAAAGTGTGGCCAATAAGAAACTTGGACCTGGGACCCTCCCGCGAAGGGGAATGCTCTAACCAGTAAGCAGCCGGACTGTTCCGGACATTAAATTTTCCAGAGTGGAGGATGGCTTCGAGAAGACGGCTTCATTAGAGATGTTGAAGATTTCTCCTGTTGTGGTTGACGTTGGTTAGACTCACAACCAGTTGCTAGAGCTGCGGTACAAGTGTTCTGGAGGTCGTGGGTTCGAGTAACACTTCGGGCACACTTTTCTCCCTTGATTTACTTCACTCCGAAACCCATTCAGAGACGCTAAAAACCGGTACTACAATGTTTTAACCCATTGGCTAGCCTGGGTTCAGGCGGTAACAATTTTCTAATCACTCCTTTTGCAGTCTCCCTTCGCGGCCTGAACAGATCTGTCGGAGAATCGTTTATCAATTCCATAACTGCTACGTCATTTTTGACAAGTAACGTCAGAATGCATAAAAATCAAAGTGCTGTACGCACTGTACATAATCAGTCGACACTGAATAGATACAGTGGTTTGAAATAAAAAATCAAATGGTAGTTGTTTATACTATGTATGAGATGAAAATAATCCTATACCTTACCCCAAAAATATCATTCTTTGTTGCACTTTTTGTCATGTTTCTTACAAACTTACATATGACTATCGTAACAAAGTAGGTCAGGTCAAATTTCAAATATTCCTTTCATCCTCCAAAGCCGAGCCCTCGTAGCTCAGTACAGGACTTGAAAACAGGTGGTCGCTGGTTCGATCCCCGGCTCGGCCAATTTCTTTCCGAGGATTGATGATAGTCATTGCGACAGGATTCATTCCTCTCTCACCGCGGACCATTGTTCGACGATGGTTATGTGGGAAAGCAGCCAGTGGCTTGGAAAGAATATTGTGCGTAGTACTGGTAAAAGAAACTCCACGAGAGCATGGATAGGTGCACTGGCCGCCGCGATATAACTGAAATAATGTTGCAAACGGCGTTAAGCACCATACAGTCAATTATTTCATCCTCCAAAATAGTTAATTCCAGCTTCATTTTGAGTCGAGAAATATGTGCTATAATTGTTTTCTCTGTAAAGCTGGTAAAGGGTTAGCCGTGTGTTCCTTTGGTTTCGGCATTTCACTGCCAAAGTGGGTGACATGTAGAAGCGCCGTGATGTACTTGCTAGGCGCAGATTAACACGCACGCGTCATGATAAAGTTTCTATCCTTTTAAATCTTATTTTGATCATTCGTAAATGTAGGATCTAGAATTATTAAAATCTGTTACAGAGGGTAAGTCCATTTTAATTTCTGACCCAAAATTTTTGCATTTTTTTTTATCCGAACACACGTTTTGCTTTCAAATGTAACGATATGGATAATTGCATATTGGAGTTCATTTTTTTAAAATTCTAATCCTGTAAAACCAAGGAAGTTTACGGAATATGTATTATTTCAATCACGGATGCTTTGTTTTAATTACTTATCAATGTAGCCTGCATACAAAAACTTTTATCATACCGCCCGACAGGAGAAAGGGCTTGGCTTAAATTAAACTTGTATCACTCCTTCGGTAGGCTATCGGGAAATTCATGATTATGAAATTGCTTTTTTTTCTTCTCTTCGAAAGTGATAGTACAAACTTGCATGTACGTAATGACAACCGATATTAATAACTAGATTGAATTCGATATTTCACAACAGAAGAAATTATCTGTCGTTATTTAGTAATAGAACTATCTTCACCATCCGAACCATTTCGTCTGAAAAAGTGGTTTCTTCCCCAGAATCGTATGGTTCGGACTGATTTGGTATCGGCTATTCGTTTGCTGATTTTCTTCCCTTGTCTCTGGTAAATCCGAATTTTCCTCGTAAGAACCAAGGAAGGGCAGCAAGAAGCTGCTCTCAGAATCGTCTGGAACGTCATCGGAGTCCATTTTCCCCCTGTTTTAAAGTCCAAGTTATATGCACTCGGCATACCTCGGGTGATCCGGTGATCAAATCCCTCGGCTGTATCACGTAGCTTGATATGCACCTACACGGTACATGTCGCACGTTTCCGGAAGCACACCGCTTTACCGTTATTGAAGTTGTAAGGCTCCTCCTAAAAAAAGAAAACATGAGTAAATTTTCAATCGCTATCTTTCTAAAACTATTTCAGTCGGAAGACAGTTTGGGCATTCCATTCTTAGCGTGGTTTATAAATTCCGTTGGGAGCTTTCATCGACATATCGATAGAAGTAAAAAACTTCACCGTGGTTGTTCATGTCGTTGCTAAGCTAACTACAGGGGCGCCGCCATATTTAAGATCATGTGATCGGTAGTTCAAAATGGAAGCTTCCTTTATACGGACGAGGTTAGATGTAGGTGCGGAATCGGCCGAGATGTGACCAGTGAGTTATATGTAGAGATATCAGTAGAATGATATGCGGCGTTCATGCTATGACGTCACGCGTAATCTCTCGTCGTTCAATCGATGAGGTGGTGTTATACAGGCGCAAACCCGATTTTCAAATCGCAATTTCTGTATTTAATATAAAGAAATTATGATATTTATTTTTGGGCCGGTGGTGCTCTTTAAGTACTTAAAAGATAGAACATTGCGGGAAAAGGAGAAAATGTCGGTAACCAAGATTTCCTCCTTATCCAACAATTTTTTTCTGTCCTTTTAGGGTCCGGTTTTAGCAATTGAACCAAATTTAAGTTGTCGTAGGTAACAGCTTTGAAATTGGACAAATGTAATATTTTTGTCGTTTTGGAACGAGTTTAATAGATAAATACATGTGTTACATTTTGTGCTGGCAAAAAACATGCAGACGTTAAAATGCATTTAAATCATACCATTTCAAAAAGTATTGAAAATATTGTGAAGATGGCGATCTGTTATTGCATGGTCGGTCAAGGGTTAGTCGCTGGCAAAAAAAAAAAAATGAATTTTAAAATCAGGCAAAAGTAATGAAAAGATGGAGTGACCTGGCAACTTTTAATCCAGTTCTGAAATTAATTTCTGTGTCATCGACTAAGATTTGGACCGGCCTCACAATGACAGATTGTCATCTTCACAATAATTTCCATACTTTCGACCCTTTACCAAACAATCCCGACTTTTAACGACCCCGAGAAAAAAACAGGCTATTGAAAACATTGTGGGAAAAAGAGAAAATGCTGGTAAACAGCATTTTCTCCTTTTTTCACATTGTTTTCTACCCTTCCCAAAACATTTCGATTTTTTAGCCACATTTATTTTGTCGTCTGCAAATGCTTTCAATTTGGACTAGCCTAAAATTTTGTCATTTGGTAAAGAGTTAAATGACATGATTTAAATTAAAATATATTTTAACACCCGCTGTGTTTACTTTCGGCAGCTACTGATACCTTGACCTTCATCCGCACTCACTGAACTTTTGCGGATGGTGTAGATCAAGATCAGACTGCACAGAACTTGCAGTCTGATCTTGGATCTACACTGTCCGATACTGTAATTTTCCGTCCGGTGAAACCAACTTTGAAATCGTAATATTTGGATTTTTACTCCTAAGTCGAAACTTTCGTTACATTTATTTAGCAGTTTAAGGGTTAACTATAATCCAGTGTTAGTGTTATGGAATCTTACATATTTAAACCTTTACCACACAATCACGGGTATTAACAACCCTGAAGAAAGAGCCTTTTGAAAACATTTTGGGAAAAGGAGAAAATGCTGGTTATCAGCACTTTCTCCTTTTCCCACTATGTTTGCTAACCTTCCCAAAATAAATTTCAATTTTTGAGTCACATTTATTTTGTCGTCCGCAAATGCTTCCAATTTGGAAAAGTCTAAAATTTTGTCGTTTGGTAAAGGATTAAACCTTAGGCTGCTAAACGCGACTCAGTGAACTTTTGCGGACAATGCAGATCAAGATCAGGCTGCGCAGAACGTTGCAGTAGTTCTATGCAGTCTGTCTTTTTTCAAACTCTTACCACAAAGCAGAATTAATCTAAAAGTGAACTCTAGAAAGTATTCAAATGCCAAATCATCAAATTGATATGTTTTTTTTTTTAAATCAAAGATCAACAGACAGAAATTGTGTCACTCGTCACAACTCGGCCGATTCCGTACCTACATCTAACCTCGTTCGTATAAAGGCGGCTTCCATTTTGTACTACCCATCACATGATCTTAAACATGGCGGCGCCCCTGTAAATCGCTTGGCAACGACATGAACAACCACGATGGAGTTACTCACATCTGTCGATCTGTCGATGAAAGCTCCCAACGGAAATTGATAAACCACGCTAAAAATTGAATGTACAAACTGTTTGCCGACTGAAATATTCTTAGAAAGATAACGATAAAAAATTGACTTATGTTTTCTTTTTAAGAGGAGCCTTACAATTTCAATAACGGTAAAACGGTGTGCTTCCGGAAATGTGCGAAATGTACCGTGTAGGTGCATATCAAGCTACCTGATACAGCCGAGGGATTTGATCACCAGATCACCCAAAGTATGCCGAATGAAATTGTTTATGTCCTATTTTGACAAGTAAATGGCTAAGAGTGTTAGGTAAAGTCGGCTTGAACTGGATCGGACTTGACAACATGATTGGACCGCGCTAAGCTGAAATGGACTTAATAATCGGAATGGACCAGCGGAACTTAATAATCGTGTTTGACCATTTTTCTGCAATCTTTTATAAACCAGCCAAGTTTTATCTTTACCATGGCCACTTATTTCAAGTTCGCAAGTCTGTCAGTACTTTCAGTACCTTGATATATATCGCCAGTGACACCGCACCACCTTACTTTCCATGTGCTGAACTTGGACATGTTTTGTATACACTGTTTAGTGTGTTAGTCAATTGTGTAAAACGTTTTCGAGACATCTTTTTTTTTTTGATGGATTATTTATTAAATAGATATATTCTCAAAAATAATAAACATCGAGGTGGGTGAATCTTTTGCTGTGGTTTTCCTCTTCTCCTTTTTAAATGTCTTTTTTTGTGTGTAATTATCATCATACTCACTATGGTCGTCATTTTAACTTGTTTTCACCTGGCCATGTCAACCCTTTAACACACAATCCCGACTTTTAACGACCCTGAGAAACGAGACTTTTGAAAAAATTGTGGGAAAAGGAGAAAATGCTGGTAACCAGCATTTTCTCCTTTTTCCACAATGTTTTCTACCCTTTTCTACCCTTTACGAAACAAATTTCAATTTTAAAGTCACTTTTATTTTGTCGTCTGCAGATGCTTTCAATTTCAACCAGTCTAAAATTTTGTCGTTTGGTTAATGAGTTAAATGATAGTCGTCGTGATAAGCTCAGTCGACCATGTACGAGAAGACCTAGAAAATTTAGGAGTTGCAAGTTTGCCGGCCGTGTCCGGTAGCTCGGTTGATGACAACAGGGCTTGAAATTTAGGGGTTGTGGGTTCGATGCCAAGCCCGGTAATTCGGTGGATGACAACAGGGCTTGGACATTTATTAGGATTCGATGCCGAGCCCGGTGGCTCAGTCGGTGACTTAGAACAATGGAATTCGATTCCTGACACGGCCATAGGGTTTCAGCATTGGCATGTAGTTTAAGTGTAGGATTCATAGTCTGCCGGTCATGAGTTCGATCTGCAAAAGAGGAACTGGGGGTTTCATGCGAATGCTCTTTGGCAAAACACTTTAAAACCCTGCCCTACATGTAGTACTTGTGAGACGAAGGAATGAAACACAGGAAATAAGTTAGCTGTCTCCGTGATATGACTCCGACAAAGATCCCCAAACAAAGCTCATAGCCTGGAGACCCCGGGTTTGATCCTCACTGAAAGCACTGGATTTTTCTTCGGAGTGTCCCTGGGCAAGACACTTCTAGCCTAGTAATGGTGAAACCCAGGAAATACATGAATATGTGGGTTGTCGTCATGATATAACTAAAATAATTTTGAAAGCGGCGTAAGACGCCATTTAGTCAAATACCCGCAAGGTGAAATGATTGCCATTGTGACAGAAATCGTTTCTCCTAAAACTTACGTTTAGACACGGGAAAGTAGCCGATAACGTTATCACCATAGACATCATTCTCAACCCTATCAGGCTACAAAATTTTAGACCTGTCTACATTGATTCAAGCGTTTGCAGACGATATATATTTTTTTTAGATTTGTCCAAAAAAGAATGGTAAAGGAGAAAATGCTGGTTAACGGGTTATCAATGTATATCTTGCTTTTCACCAGTACTAGACTATAGTTTTGCCATGCTTTGTCCAGGGACACTCCAACTAGAATGGTCCTGCAAGCGGGGATCGTTCAAGAATTTGATTGTTACAAGCCCAGCACCGTAACTGCCACGAGAAAGAAAGCCTTGGAAAATATTGTAGTGAAAGCAGAAAATATAATGCTTTTCCCACAGTATTTTCAAGGGTACAATGGACAGATACTATAATGTTAGACAAATTGGAATTGTCGTCCGCAAATTCATGTACTTCAAATTTGGACAGGTCAGCAGTTTTTATCGTCGGGGAAAGAGTTAAGTTGGCCAATCCAGAGGCTCGGGGGTCGGTTCAGACCGGCCACACTGATTTTACGTGGGAGTGTCCATTGGCAAGATATGCACATGCATTCATGTTTGGTAACATTACATCAGTATTTTAGAGGCATTTTAACAGTTACCTGCTGCATACGTGTTTGATTGTAGAGTTGCCGAGTTTCGTATTTTCAGTTGAAGCAACTGCTTTAACTCTTTTCCAAACGACAAAATTTTAGACTCGTCCAAAATGAAAGCATTTGCAGCCGACAAAATTGGTGCGCTGAGACTCGAAAAGTGAAATTTGTTTCGGGAGGGATAGAAAACATTGCGGGGAAAGGAGAAAATGCTGGTTACCGGCATTTTCTCCTTTTCCCACAATGTTTTCAAAAGGCTTCTTTCTCAGGGTCGTGAAAATACGGGATTGTGTGGTAAAGATTTAAATACCAATTAAGAATCGTCTGTAACGACCGTCTGTGCAGACGACAAATCAAGTATGGCGCAAAAAATGGGATTTTTCTTTGAAAGTGAAGAAAATATTGTGCGGCTAGAGAAAATGTTGGTTAACAGAAATTTCTCTTTTCAGCTGTCTGCAATACTTGGATCTGTGGAAATGAGATAAACCGCTTTCCTTGGTTACCGTCGTTAAGGGCTCACAAACAAACTTAAATAGATACACAGTATAGCAGAAAGGCTATTAAATCGTGCTGTCACGACTGTTTCTTTCGATTAAATTCCGGAAAAATATTCCTTTTCATATGTTTCTGCCGATGATGGATTCTCGGCAAGAAATATATGGATACTTGAACTTATTTACACAAGGATTTGTACAAAAAGTGTGAATTTCAGGATCTACGGACAATGTAACACATGTACCAGCAAAGTTTTGAACTTCTACAAGAGAGAATGAAACACCACATAATCCTCATATTTTCCTAAAAATAATAGAATTAAAACACGGGTCAGTTTGGTAGAAGGTTTTGATTGGATAGCGAGACTTCCGGTAGGGTTTTTTTTTTTTCTATGTTTTTACAAGACATTGTATTCAAATGTAAACTACCATCCTCTTCTTGTAGGTAGACCGAATAAGTTTGTACACCGAATAAATCTGATGTCAGTCATAATACGGCAACGCCATAATTTTCATTTTACCGAAACTCAATGCACAGTTCCTGACTAGATTTGTGTAACTATAAACTCCGCCTATAGGCGGTATCAGATAAAAATAGACATACGACTTAAACGGTGTACAGACTTATTCGGTGGACGTTTAACTTTTACCAGCGGCTATCTCGACGATGGTAAATATTTAAATATTGTGCATTGTAGCGCAACTTCTTCTTTCAATCAGGGATCGTGTATTATTATACCATAGTAAAAGCTCATTTATTCATGAGTTTCCTGCTATTCATCAGGTGAAATGAACTAGGGCTTGGCTCTGCATTGCCAACACTAAACAACAAGGACCAAAGTTAGAACATCTGTATTACAAACCAGCCTCCTTACCTCTTTGCCAAACGACAATTTTTAACTTGACAAAATGGAGAGCATCTGTAGGCTACCATTTTAAAATGTGTTCAAACTCTGACACAATTGGAAACATTGTTGGAGCAGAGTAAATGCCGACAACCATCATTTTCTCCGTTTAACCCTATACCAGTCTACAAAATTTTAGCCTTGTCCAAATTGAAAGCATTTGCAGACGATAATTTCAGTGTGGCTCAAATGGTACAATATTCTCTTGATAGGGTAGAAAACATTGTGGGAAAAGGAGAAAATGCTGGTTACCACAATGTTTACAAAAGGCTTCTTTCCCAGAGTCGTTAAAAGGCGGCATTGTGCGGTAAAGGGTTAACGCAATGTTTTCAAAAGCTTCTACTTCAGGTTCGTTTCAACTTGTGATGGTGTGGGGAAGGGTTAACAAACTGACCACAAAAAGTCAGTGTTACACTGGTAGTAGCATGTCTTGTTCTCATATGTCCTCGTAACCCTGAAACGGAGGCGTAACTATGAGTACACTGATCGCAAACATATCTCTTTTGTTTTGTTTTTGCAGAGTTTAATCTTTTATTAGTTCTAGCACCATTAACACATTCCTCCTCAGAAAGTTCAATTTCACTGTTAGTGTATTCTCCAAGGAAATAATCGAGGTCAAGTTCACTAAACTGAACAAAAGCATCCTTGCTATAAGCCATTTTTACAGAACAAAATGTAAATTGATGAATAAAGATTGCAACAGGAGTACTATACCATGCACAGGCGACCTTTCAAAACCTCTGAAATATTTATGGAGTAAGCAAATCAAATGTATAAATACGTTTTCCAGATGACAATTAAACAAACTGGCATGGTGGTCTAAAAGTTCCTATTACAGTAGACAAAGTGTCATCATATGACAGATACACAAATGGAGGTGTTAGTATAGCCCCGTTTACATAACGACTTACCGTAATTTCCAACATGACATGCCATAATTCTGAATGAAAATGTATTTCCTTCGTGGTAACTGCAAGATGATGGCTGTATGAAAATCGTGGTATTATTCTAAAGGGTAATGGACACAGAAAACGAGAGCAATCAAATGATAAACGCCATGGACGTTACTCGTTGTTTATTAGGGAAACGGATACCGATTCTATCGACATCGAGGTTTTATCAACGTAATCGAATTGAAAGTAACCGCAACGGTAGAACATTGTATTGTAGGGGGCGCTGATTAGGCACGGCAGTGAACAAATCGATATTTGTTCTTACCGGCTATCGCGTTTCTTATCCCTGTAATATACAATCCCTTTTTCAATTTCACAATGTTTTCTAACTCTTTACAGACATATCCTATTGTTTTTGCCACGTTTATTATATCGTATTCAAGTGCGTTCAAGCTGGAACAGTCTAGAATTTTTAAATTTGAAAGAGTAGACTCTGGGTAGAGACTTGATATATCGGGATTGCGCATCATCACATAGAAGTCCTCCAGCATTCGATGGATACTGCTGGAGGAGGTTCTATGTGATGATACACAATCCCGAATTTAATAACCCTGTAAGAGAAGACTTGTGAGAACTTGGTGGTTAAAGGAAAAAATGCTAGTAACCAGAATTTTCTCCTCTTCCCACAATGTTTTCTGCCCTATTAACTCTTTACCAAATGACAAAATTTTAGATTGGTCCAAATCGAAAGCGTTTGCAGACGGCAAAATAAATGCGAAAAATTAAGACTTGTTTTGGGAAGGACAGAAACAGCATTTTCTCCTTTTCCCACAATGTTTTCAAAAGGTTTCTTTCCCAGGGTCATTAAAACTCGGGATTATGTGGTAAAGAGTTAAGGACAGAAATTATCATTTGAGCTACATATAATTGGTCATCAGCAAAATGCTTTTTCCAGTCCAAAATTTTGTCATTTGGTAAAGGGCTAAATCTACCATGATTTAATTTCTCTCATGATTGTGATACATATGATCTATGCTGTGTGAAAAGGGGGCTTAATGAATCTGAGAGAAAAAAAAAAAAAAAAAAAGTCTTAATTTTCTCAATTTCTGCAATTCAAAGGTCCCGTCTACCTCACGATTCAGTTGGTGGTTAACTTGTTAAACAAAATGAATTTTAGGTGTTCCATAATTATGTGATGTTTTGCTTGGTATAATGCTTCATGGAGATGCATTAAGTCCCCTTTTGCCAGAGCATGGCTCACATTTGTATATGAGCCATGCTCTGTGAAAAGGGGGCTTAATGCATCTGCAAAAAAATAAGGACCCAGGTCAGCCTGGGCAGTCTGTGCAGGCTGACCTGGGCCGAAACTTCGCTAATGGCAGGGTTTTCATTTTGAAATGAAGCAACCGATTGAGTGACAAAAACAACAGGCCGAGGGTCAAGGGGGCTGCCTAGGCTTTGGCGTCCATGATTACCAAATGGAGATCGGAGAAATGTATCGTCGCCTACGATTGGATAATTGGATGCAAGTATCCAATGAATGACCGCGTAACATTCATAAACCAATTGTTTCTGGCGGTAAAATTGAACCGGTGTCACAGTACAGTTACCAACGCGTGAAATATTTTCGATATAAACAACGCGATCGATTTTTCAAAGATCCAGCAAAAACAACCGATTAAAGGCCGATTTCAACCGATGTTTTTGATCGGCAATCGGCTTTAAATGAAAACCCTGTAATGGTCAATTTTCTGTTTGCCTAAGGACCAGTCTACGTCATAATTAAGTTGGTTGTTAGAAAAAGTGCTATTATGGATCCATAATTATGTCATGACTTGCTTGGTATCATGCATCTCGGAGGGGCATTAAGCTCCCTTTTGCCAGAGAATTACCCATATATTTATATCGGTATTTTGCACCTACAGGTTGAGTGTGCAGTCTGAATGAGTCTTCCAAAGTTCAACATCCAGATCCTGGTATCAAAGCCTTTAAGACTCCTCTGTAAGATACATGCCAGAAACCTCCACAATAACTTTTGGTGTACATATACCATCAATTCTCAAGGGAGGCAACTAGAACTTTTACCAGAGACTAACCAAGTTAGATCTTTTCATTCTGGGAGTGCCTCATACTCGCCTCATCTTTCAGACCCAGAGAATAAAGGGAAAAGACAGAGGGGAGTCAACTTTGACACACTTGGGTCATGGAACAACAGACTGGATTTCTCCATTAGTTTAGAGAAGAGTATTGAGAAAGGAAAGTTGATACCCGAGATTCCACAAGGTATGTTCTCTATACAGTGAACCTTGAAATTCCACAAGGTATGTTCTATGTACAGTGAACCTTGAGATTTCACAAGGTATGATCTGTGTACAGTGAACCTCGACTTTCTGAATCTGAGGCAGTTCTTTTTGAATTATATTGGTTTAACTCTTTACTAAAGGGCAAAATTTTAAACTTAACCAAACTGAAAGCTTTAGGAGATAACAAATTAACCCTTTACCAAACGACAAAATTTTAGACTGGACCAAATCAAAAGCATTTGCAGACGACAAATTACGTGTAGCTTAAATAGTGATTTATGTATTGGATAGGGTAGAAAACATTGTGGGAAAAGGAGAAAATGCTGGTTGACTTGTGGATATACTTAACATCTTTACCAAACAACAAAATTTTGACTAGACTGAATTGAAAGCTTTTGCAGACAACAAATTAAATGTAACTTACATGATGATTTTTGTAATCGATAGGGTAGAAAACATTGTGGGAAAAGGAGAAATTGCTGGTTACCAGGATTTTCTCCTTTTCCTACAATGTTTTCAAAAGGTGTCTTTTCTCAGGGTCGTTAAAAGTCGGGTAGTAAAGGCTTAAACGTTGCAAGAAAAAGAGAAAATGCTGGTTGCCATCATATTTAGCTTACCATAGGCACTTTGATTTCTGTCTTTGATAGGGTAGTTACCAGCATTTTCACCTTTTCCCACAATGTTTTCAAAAGCCTTCCTTTACAGGGTCATTAAAAGAAGGGATTGAGTGATAAAGGGTTAAACTTGGTCAGAAAATTTCTCAGGGCTCATCATGGACTCAGGAAATAGAGGGAAGTGACTTCTTTAACTTGAAAAAGGGAGAAGTGGAGGCATTTTAATGAGAAGTCTTGTGGAAGCAGAACAACAAAATTAATAAAACAAGTGTACAATGTACACATGATACAGCATTACTTTTATTTGTTTTTAAAGATCTGGAACAGAATAATATGTTGCAATTTAAAAAAAATATTTAAAAAAGAAAGCAATAGATCTTGGAAGTGACTAAAAACAGTTGCTTGAATTATAAATAAGAAAAATGTTAATTCAGTATTTGACACCTTTTTACCTAATTCCACATTTCAGTTTGCTTTCTTACAGGTCATACCATCATAGAACTTCCTCTATTGACATGATATTGAATTGTAATATTAACCCTTTTCAACATGCAACTTCCTGTGTATGTCTGCATCCGAACCCTTTTGGCATGGTATATCAGTTCTGTAGTTGGCTTGTTCAGTATTGTGCCCAAGTGATTAAATCGACCTTTTCATTTAACATTTAGATATTGGCTTAAAACAACTGACATACAGGTAGTCATTTCTTTCTAATGTGTATTTTTGCAAAGAAAATCTTTGATATGACGGCAATTCCTTCTTACAGACTACCGGTAATTATGTACAACGGATACTAATCTTCCGTTTGAACATGGATTTTGTCAACATGTTGTTCTTTGTTAGATACTACATGGCTCAGAGGTTGGATTTTAATATATTTGTTATATAGAGGTTCTGGGTTCTGTTTTCATCTACTGGATTGCATTGGAAAGGGACTATTGAACCCCAGCCTGGTACTTACGAAACTTAAGCAACAGATGAATAACTTTTTACCAAAGGACAAAATTTTAGACTGGTCCAAATTGAATGCATTTGCAGACAACAAAATAAATGTGACTGAAAAATTGAAATTTGTTTTGGAAAGGGTAGAAAACATTGTGGGAAAAGGAGAAAATGCTGGTTACCAGCATTTTCTCTTTTTCCCACAATGTTTTCAAAAGGCTTCTTTCTGAGGGTCATTAAAAGTTGGGATTGTAGGGTAAAGGGTTAAGTGTGCTTTGGCTCTGCTGAAATTGAAATACTGCTTTTTTCACAACATGTGCTTTAAACTCTCTCTGTATCAGACATTGTAGACCTGCCCATATTGAAAGCACATGATGACAAAATTTAAATCGTCCTCATATATTTAATGTGGCTGATTTTATTTTGACTGGGAAGAATACATCGTGGGAAAAGGATAAAATGCTAGTTACCAGCATTTCTTCCATTCCTAGATTGTTATAAAAAACTTACTTTAGCCTCGTAAAAACAAGGAATGCTTGACAAAGAGTTTCAAGCTTAGCTACATGTACATGTATATTCTGAGTATTTTATGATTAAAGTAACAGCCAAGACTTTGCTGTTATTTGTCTTTTTCATGTAGATGAGATTGGAAAAGTCAGTTTGATAGGACGCAGAAAGGTGAACGAAGATCGCTATGTTGTTGAACAACTGAATGACAATATCCTGTATTTTGGGGTGTTTGATGGCCACGGAGGGCCTGTTGCTGTGGAATATGTACACACGTACTTGTCCCATCATCTGCGATACTGGCTGAGAGAGACAAGAGACCTTTTTGAAGTTATTGAAAAAAGTTTCATTGATGCCAATAATCTGTTGGCACGGCATGTCACTTACTATGCAGAAGGTACGTAAAATTTCATTACTGAATACTCTCTTTCAAAGTTCATTAATTTTATGAGTGGAGACTTACCTTGTCCAGTGGTGAAGGCGTCAGGATTTATAATCAGGAAGTTCTGTTGTCAGTTCCAGATGGAGGCAAAGATAACTTAGGGATGGCCTCGGGCAAGGCTCTGCAGAACACCAGCTTGGTATTGGTGAAATGCAGGAAAGGAAGGACATCAAAAATGAGCTGTAGCAAAATATGCATAAATTGAAAGAAGTAAAATTATTGTTTACTACAACATAAAACCCCATTCAGTGAACAAAGCCATTATTTGGCACTGAAAGGTTTACAGGTCTGTGGTACAAAGGTGCATGACTGTATCATTAGATCATTGGAAAAAAAGAGAGACTGCATGAATAGAAATGTGAAAACATTCAGATGAATAGGAAAATATGCTCATCTTTATGAATTTCTCTGTTTGTCACTGGGCTTTAAGATGTTGCATGTTTAACATGGTTCACATATTATCTTAACTCTTTACCAAACAACAAATGTTTAGACTAATCCAAATTGAAAGCATTTGCAGATGACAAAATAAATGTGATCAACAATTGAGATTTGCTGTGGGAAGGTTCGAAAACATCATGGGAAAAGGAGAAAATGCTGGTTACTAGTATTTTCTCCTTATCCCACAATGTTTTCAAAAGCTTTCTCCCTTAACGCCATTAAAAGTCAGGATTGTGTGGTAAAGAGTTAAGGGATCAGACTAACATGGCAATTCATTTTCTTCAAACAGCTGACACTGACTTGATGACAGGCACAACTGCTACTGTATGTTTACTCAGGGACAACATCGAACTAGTAGTTGGTCACGTTGGCGACACACGGGCCATACTTTGTAGAGAAGGGGAGGCAATCAGATTGTCACATGATCATCATCCGGATGACACAAATGAGGCAAACAGAATAAAAGCAGCAGGAGGACATATCACAGAAAACAGTCATGGTGTCCTGCATGTTAATGGCAGACTGACAATGACAAGAAGTATTGGAGACTTTGACCTTAAACCTTTTGGAGTTACTGCAGCTCCTTTCATGCGCTCTATTGAGGTATGTGGTCACATGCTACGTTTAAATGATAGTGAACTGAAGCATGTCTCGCTAACTTCAGTTGGAAAATGAGTATGTTTGCTGATCTGAGCAAAATAACCCTTTACCACACAGTCCCGGGTTTTAACGACCCTGACAAAGAGGGTTTTTGAAAACATTGAGGGAAAAGGAGAAAATGCTGGTTACAAGCATTTTCTCCTTTTCCCACAATGTTTTCTACCCTATCAAGGATAAAAATCATAATTTCAACTACATTTAATTTATTGTCTTCAAATGTTTTCAATTTGGTCAAGTCCAAAATTTTGTTGTTTGGTAAAGAGATAAGGGACTTAGTTATTTTGTGAAACTTGGCCCTTGCTCCTAACCATAAGGCCTAGGGCTACTTAATTTTGCATAAAGCCTCATCTGGTAGACCTTACCATGATTGGTTTCATTATAGGCCTTCTGTCAAAATTGGCTCTGCCTTCTGGCTCACAATTTTTACATGGGATTATTCAGTGATGACTTTAAAAATCCTTTTATTTCTAACCATGAGAGCTACAGCTGTAATACTTTGTATGTGCTATCATTTAGTAGGCCTCTACCAAGATCGTACACATTTAGTGTTGGGGTCAAATTGGCCCCAACCAGGGGAGTCACAAGTTGAATATGTGCTTAAAAGATGAAAACTTAGAAAAACCTTCTTGTTCCTTTCCATAAATCCCAGGACAGTTAGCTTCATCAAGTGGATCATGACGAACCTTGTTCAAAATTTAGATCAAAGTCAAAATTGGCCCAGCCCTGTCACACGTTACAGGGGCTCTATATTGTGGAAACTTGTTCATAACCTTTCGGCCATGACCTGTATTGTTTAGTACTGTATTGTTTGGTTATTTAGTGGACTTTTATCAGAATTCAACAAATTATCAGAATTCAACAAATTATAGTCTTTGGGTCAATAATTACCTTACCCTTTGGGGTCATAACTTTCATATGAGATTTGACAGAGAAAACTTTGAAAATCAGATTGTTTCAACCCATTATGCTTAAAACCCTCGGGGCAGATATCAAGATGGCAAGCCAATATCACTTTCCACTTGTAATCAGCCATGTAATAACCTGTTCATAATATTCCTTGATCATTTGCTCAGTATTTTCTTTTTTTACATGGCAAAACACTAAAAACAGAGAAATTCTTGTCTAAATTCAACAACAATTTTTTTTGCGTGTAAATGTCACATTCATGTCAAAATCGTACACCATGCATCACATCATTATCGCAGCTGCTGAGTCCCGGTAGGTGAGTCGACAGCGTACAGGACTTGAGAACAGGAAATCGCTGGCTCCGGCTTGGCCAATATTTTTCTGAGGATTGATGATAGTCATTGGGACAGGGTTCATTCTACTCTCACCAGTGGCCATTGTTTTGACGATGGTTATGTGGGAAAGCACCCAGTGGCTTGGAAAGAATATTGCGCGTAGTGCTGGTAAATGAAACTCCAGGAGAGCTTGGATAGGTGCACTGGCCGGCCCGATATAATTGAAATAATGTTTAAAACAGTGATAAATACCATACAGTCAGTCAATCAGTCAGTTATTATTGCTGCTCAATTTACAGTATAAGGATGCTTTATATGAATATTTCTTTATTCATAGATAACAAGATTTGGATATGTGTGTTTTTTCGAACCAGCATTACCAGCATTTTCTCCTTTTCCCACTATGTTTGCAAAAGTCTTTTTCCATAAGGTCCCTAAAAGTTGGGATTGTGTGGTAAAGGGTTATTTAACATCGTAGCATGTGAAATAGATATGCCCTTTTCAGAGCTACTCTTTCTTTCTTCATTGCAAAACTGATCTCTCGAGTTTAGTGTCTGTCAATTGTGTGTATGGCACATTTGAGTTATGAGGAGGAGCAGTACAGGGCCCTCTGTCTTTTTCCAAATTCACATTCTCATACTTTAAAGGCACATACCATACTGATTGCTATAACTTGGTTTAAAATTGCCATTAATTATGAATCCACCACCCAGCATATTTACAGCATCATCACTTCAACAAGCACTTTCATTGATGAAAGATGATTTGAGATAATCGCTCATCATATGAAATCAGTGCATATTTCTTTATCAGTATAATTAGATTGAAATCATAATTTAAGATTGTGTGAGGAACACATGAGTGTTCATTTAGGTGTTTCATTGGATGTTCACATCATGAGAAGTCAAAAGTAAGGGGCAGAGTATGTAGAGCTATAAAGGTAACAACCATAGCGGAAAAGTCATTATGTGAACAACTTCAGTCCAAGTAGCTCAGTAGTCCATTCAGCTTACACTGATAACATGTCCACCAACCATGCTTAGCTTCTTTCCTAGTCTTATTCTAGAATTAGAAAGTAAAGCAACTTGTGATTGGCTTAACCATTTGGTTTAGCCATGAATCAGAAGTTGTGTTACCTTCAAATTTAGACAACTCTTGTGAACAAGAGTGAGAATGTTATTAAGAATGGTTGGTGAATACAGACCCTGATTTGTTTTTTTGTTTCAGGTGAGACATGGTAAGGATTCGTTCCTAGTAATGACAACAGATGGTCTCAGTTTTGTTCTCAGTGATCAAGAACTGATGGACATTATAGGTAGTTGTGAAACTCCGGAAGATGCTGCTTATAGTATTACTGATCAAGCTCTCCAGTTTGGATCGGAAGATAATGTGACAGCACTTGTTGTACCATTTGGGGCATGGGGCAAATATAAAGACAGTACAAGTTCCATTCCATACAGTTTTGGGCGGAACTTTTTCTCAAACAGATACTGATAGACACAGTGAATCTCAATTTCTTGAATAATGTTATTGTCTTTTAGATGCATAATGAAGTTCTGAAGGATTTTTCAGTAATTTGTGAAACAGTTAGATTTGACCCTTTACCATGCAACAAAATTTTAGGCTGGTCAAAATTGAACACATTTTCAGACAACAAATTAAATATTTCTCAAATGGTGAGATTTGTCTATATTAGAAAACATTGTACAAAAAGGAGAAAATGCTGGTTACCAGCATTTTCACCTTTTTTTATGATGTTTTAAAAGAGCTTCTTCTCCAGGGTAATTAAAACAGGAGATTGTTTGGAAAAAGGTTAACTTTATTTTATATAATATTATGTTCTCTGTATATTCTAGTTATCAAAGTCTTGTTTCAGTTGATTCTAGGAAATAAATTTTGTGTGTTTTGAGTTTAAATCCCTTTTCTGATTCATATGTATGCAAAGTTTTGATTGCCAGAGAATTGGAAGCTATCTGTAAGATAGGAAATTTTAACTACCAGCAGTATATAGGCATCTGTAACTTTCATACAGTAATTATGCAGGCAGTTAGAAATGGAACAAAAAAAAAAAAAAGAATATATGCTATTAAACAAATAGAGCAGGAAATAGGCCTGATTAGCGGATGACAAAAGAGCAAACTTCCTCAAATTGAAAACATTTGCAGAGTCAAATACTGGTTGGGATTGTGTGGTAAAGGGTTAAATGATTATTTGTGTTATAGTTCTTGTTATAGGCTTCCTTTTTAAGGTTGTTAAAAGTCGGGATTGTGTGGTAAAGCGTTAACTCTTTACCAGATGACAAATTTCTGGACTTGCCAAAATAAAAAGCTTTTGCATATGACAAATTTAATTTTACTCAAAACATAAAATTTGTCTTTGAAAGGCTAGAAAACATTGTGGGAAAAGGAGGAAATGCTGATTAACAGCATTTTATTTTCCACAGTGCTTTCAGTGCTTTCAAAAAACTGTCTTTCTCAGGGTCGTTAAAAGTGGGGATTTTGTGGTATAAAGTTAAATTCCTACGCTGAAATTCATTGAGTGTTGTAAGAAATACATGTATATGGCAGTGCGCTTTACTTTTGACTACAAATCAATTGTAGGTCAAATGTTTGGATTTGTTCTTTTAGTGGTAAAAGTAGTCAATGAGAAAGGAGAAAATGCTGGCTACCAGCATTGTCTTTTATTCCCAGATTTTTTCCAATAGCCATCGTAATCAGGCTCAATAAAACATAGGATTGCATGGTAAAGGGCTAGGATAATGATACATGAATGCAGAATCAGGAGAAAAAGGGAGATTTTCAGACAGGGGCCTAATTTATGGTACAATATAGTTGACAAGTTGTTCAGAGTCTATATTCACCAACAATTCTTAGAAACATTCTTAGTCTTATTCTCCAAGATTTTCCAAATTCAGAAGTAACACACCTTCTGATTGGCTAAACCAATTGGTTTAGCCAATCAGAAGTTGTGTTACTTCCAAATTTTAAAAATTTTGTAGAATAAGACTTGGGAACATTCTTACAAATGGTTGGTTAATACAGACCCAGATGTAGTTAGGGTGCCTTTTCATTCTAGAACTTCAGTTTTTGAAGAAGACACTGTAAGGGTATTTGGTCAATCTGTTGACCATTAAAGTACCAAATAAAGTTAAAAGGTATGATTAACCCTTAACCCTTTACCACACAATCCTGATTCATTATGACTCTGACAAAGAAGGCTTTTTGAAAACATTGTGTGAAATTACCAGCATTTTCTCCTTTTCACACAATGGTTTCCACTCTATGAAAGACAAATTTTATGTTTTGAGTTACATTTGTCGTCTGCAACTCCTTTCAACGTGGATGAGGCTGAAATTTTGTTGTTTTGTAAAGAGTTAACCAAACCACAAATATTTAGACTGGTCCAAAATGAAAGCATTCTGCAGACAACAAATTAGATATGGCAAAAATGATGGAATTTGTACATGTATTTGATAGGGTAGAAAATATTTTGGGAAAAGGAGAAAATGCAGGTTACCGGCAATTTCTCCCCCCACCCCCCACAATGTTTCCAAAAGCTTTATTTCACAGGGTCTTTAAAACAGGATCGTTTGGTAAAGGGTTAAATAATGATAGATGACTTGCGTTTGGTCTTTCTCTGCATTTTGTAAGTAGAATTACCCAGAGTAATCCATGGATCAGGCTGCTTTATTTTAATTAACACTTTACCACACAATCCCGACTCTTAACGACCCTGATAAAGAAGGCTTTTGAAAACATTGTGGGAAAAGGAGAAAATGCTGGTAACCAGCATTTTCTACTTTGCCCACAATGTTTTCTATCCTTCCAAGAGCACTTTTCAATTTTTGAGTCGTATCTTTTTTACCATCTGCAAATGCTTCCAATTTGGGAATATCTAAAATATTGCTGTGTGGTAAAGGGTTAATCTCTGATCTAAGATCTACTTGGTCTGCAGAGTAATTGAAGTTGTGAAAGGCATTTTAATGAGTTAAATTTTGTTTTTAAAATGACACGGAATTGCTCCTTGATACAAAATTGCAGGAGATCACCTTCGAACATTCTTGAGCAAGGAAGGAGTAAAGATGTATTTACAGAATACAATGTTGAAATAAAATGGAAAAGGTTTTACAAGTCTTTTTATTAAACTTTTACTACACAATGCAGGATTTTAACGGCCCTGTGAAAAAAGCCTTTTAAAAACATGGTGGGATATGGTGAAATGCTTATAACCAGCATTTTCACCGTTTCCCACAATGTTTTCTTTCCTACCAAGGAAGTATTTTATCATATGAGCCATATTGTATTTGTTATCTTTAAATGTTTTCAGATTGGACACTTCTAAATTATCTTGTTTGGTAAAGAGTTAAAGAGCTCATATGCAGATATACAACTATCATTACATATAGTGAATCAAATATACATATAATTCAACAGAGCTACACATAAGAGGGACTGATGGTATTTTAATCTATTATTTCTCTTCCAAACCCAATGTTGTGGGTACTCATTAGAATCGTCTCGATGCGATGATTCTAATGAGTACCCATAACATAGGGTTTAGTGGAGAGTGATTAATATTTTCAATTTTGAAATCAAAATCACTCCCTCTACCTAGAGCTCTGATTCACACTGTCAGATTGCAGTTGGTTTGCCTTGGAAAGTAGAAGAGCAGTTTTGATTGCTCTAGTGAACTATTAGAATTGCCACTACATTTTTTCCCCCCGAGACTATACCCGGTACTCATTTGTTCCTGTATGAAGATTTAACCCTTCCCCGAACAGTCTTGTGTGTCAGTGATCCCGAGGAAAAGTTTTTTGAAAATATAGTTGGAGATCAGCACATACTGCTGCTAACCTACATTTTTTCCCCTTTCCTATCATGATACGTACCATTTCATAGACTTATTGCCTAGCCCTGGTAGCACAGTCGGTAGCATACAGGACTTGGTCACTGATTTGAATCTTCAGCCCGTCGGATTTCTTTCTGAGGAATAATGAGTCATTTTCACAGAATTCTTTCTTCTGTAACTGCAGACTTTTGCTTCAACAATGGTTATATTTGGGAAAGCAGACAGTGGCTTTGGAAGAATATTGTGCCAAAAGCTGGTGAAAGAAAGTCTAGGAAAGAATGGATAAGTGCACTGGCCACCCCAGTATAACATAAATAATGTTGAAAACAGCAATAAACACCATACAATCAATCAATCAAAGACTTATCTTATTATTTTAGCCACAATTTTTTGCCTGCATATGCTCTGAATTGGAGGAGTCTGAAATTTTACAGTGTAGTACAGACCTTTTTGTTGGTATGAAAACTAAGATTTAGCTCTGTCTCATTTATCTAAAAACTTTTTTTGGGAAATTTCTTTTACCCACATGATTGTTTTACAAAAACCATGATAGAAAAAATATCTTAAGAATTTAAAATTTTATTTTACCAAGATTGTCCCAATTATAACCCTTTGGTCAAAAATTGGCCCACGCCCTGGGGATCAAAGTTGCTAAGAATTACAACCCTTGAGTCAGCCAATGGGGTAGGTCGTCTTACTAAGGCTTATGTAGTGAAAACTTTAAAAATCTCTTTGTAGTAAGTAACTTGATATGACTTAAAAAGCTTTTTATATCGATCAAGGGAAAAAGCTGTTCACCAATGACAGATAGATGTAGTTTGTTACCATTTACCTCCCTTGATTATCAAACTTCACTATTACATGATTGATGTTGGGTACCGTATTCATGTTTTTGGATAAAAATGTTCACATTTTCAGTGAGAGTGATTTATTTTGATCGGAAGTGTCATGCTCGGATAAGCTGAATATTTAATATGAAGTAGGGTTTGTATCATTCAGTTCTTTGTTTACTATTCATGCCATTGAAAAAAAAAAAAATTTCTGCTACTAAAGTTTTTGAAATCTTCTTATAAAAATGCTCTTTGTTAGAGTCCATTGATATTTGGTATGAATAATTCTTGAGTAAACCTGCTTGTATTCAGTGACATCAGCTTTGCATTTGGAAAAGACATTACTTTTTTTTCTTGGGGAGGGTGCTAGACTATTTTCTCCATGAAAGTATAGTGCATACAGATTTCCTATGATTTATGTCCCTGTTAATGCCAACTAAGTACATGACACCTTTACGTAAAAGGCTGTGGAGCTATATAAGGGCCACCATGGCCCTCTTGTTAGCTTGCTTGATTACAAAGTTTGAGCTTTTGTGATCATGCTGTGTCTGTCATTGGGTTGTCAAAAATTACCCTGTGTTCACTCAAGAAGCCACATTCTCAGTCCAATATTTATGAAAAATTGGTCAGAATGTTTGTCTCGATAATATCTCAAAAAAGTTTGTAATTGAGTAACATCAGATCAAAAGTAGGTCACTGGGAAAAATCTAAGATTATCCTTGTGCACACTGTAGAGGCCACACTTTTCAGTCTGATACTCATGAAAATTTGTCAGAATTTCTTTGTCTTGAGGATACCAGGTCATAAAGTAGATCACTGGGACAAATCAGAAAAGCCTTGTGCGCATTCTAAAGATTTTTTCTGTCTGAAACTCATAAAACTTGGTCAGAATGTTTGTCTTGATGATATCTTAGACAAGTTCTAAATTGGATTACCTCAGGTCAAAAAGTAGGTCACTGGGACAAATCTCAGAAAAGTCTTGTGGGCACTCTCGAGGCCACATTTTTTCAGTCAGATACTCATATGGGAGTTGGTCACAATGTATGTCTTGAGAGTATCTTAGACTTGTTTGAAATTAGGCCACAAAGGACCAAAAAACTAGGTCACTGGGACAAATCTTAGTGAAACCTTGCATGCACTGTAGAGGTCACACTTTCAGTTAGATATTCATGAAAACTGTTCAGTATATTTGTCTTAAAAATACCTCGGACAAGTTTGAAATTAGGTAACAGAAGGTAAAAAATAGGTCATTAGGTCAAATCTTAGTATAAAATCCTCTGTGCACTCTAACGACCTTTCCTTCCTTCCGATACACATAAAACTTGGTCAGAATGTGTGTCATTATAATATCTTGGACATGTGTCATATTTGGTCACATAAGGTCAGAAAGGAGATCACCGGAACAAATCTTAGAAAAACCTTGTGGGCACTCTAGAGGCTACATTTTCAGTCAAATTCTCATGAAAATGTGTCAGTATGTTCGTCTTGGTAATATACTGGACAAGTTCGATATTAGGTCACGTACGGTTAAAAAGTATGGCACCGGAACAGATCTTAGAAAAGCTTTATGTACACTTTAGATGCCTTATTTTTACTCCGGCGCCAATGAAACTTTATCAAAATGTTAGTTCAAAAGATTTTCCCAAGATTTATCCCATTGACCTACCTTTGTTCTCGACATCATCTGTTTTTGAACTCGTCAGAGATATCATCAAGACACATTCTGACCAACTTTAATAGGTATTGGATGGATTTTTTTCCTTTAGTTTATTTTAAGATTTGTCCAAATGACCTAGTTTTTTTTTTTTTTTTTTTACTAGATTTCAGCTTTTTATATGACATGACCCATTCTCAAAATCATCCGATATATCATCAAGACAAAGATTCTGAGCAACAATCATGGATATTTTACGGAAAAATGAGGCCTCTAGAGTAGAGTATACAAAAAGATTTTTCAACGAATCATCACAGTGACATATTTTTTGGCCTGACATAATCTAATTTCAACCTCGTCAAAGATATCATTAAAAGATACAAGCTGACTATTTTTCATGTATATTGTACGGAAAAAATAGCCTCTAGAGCTCACTCAAGGTTTTTCTAAGATTTGAGTTAGTTATCTACTAAATGCACCACCTCATATTTTGTTGCCAAATGTTAAGAGTCCAAAACAAGTCTGACTAATCTGAAAACACCACTTTTGAGGTACAGATTGCTGATAATAACTGATGTGATCACATTGCCATTTTTTCTTAAGACGCATAGAAAAGTTTAGAAAAAAGACAAATTTTGGAAACCTATTCAAAACGGCTGAAATCTTTTAGACATCACCTGTACACTCTTTCCTTTTACATGGACGCTATACCCAAGACCATAGCATGTACATGTACAGTTGTAAAGGTTTTAATAGCGTGAACTTTAGTAGCAATCGAAGCATACTTACCGATGGGTAGAAGACCTTCGCAGAGTGCCACCAATAGATCTCAAGCTGTGGGAATGCTCAGACCTGGACAGTCTATTCGGCAAGTTGCGCCTATGTTTGGAGTGGCACAAAGCACAGTATCAAGGCTAATGCAACGCTTCAATGCCACTGATTCGGTAGATGACAGAAGACGTTCTGGGAGACCAAGTGGAACAACAAGACGTCAAGACAGTTACCCCCGAAACTTGACACTGGGGAGCAGACGGATTGCGGCTCGAGCTTTGCAAGGTGAACTGTGAACTCCTACTGGTTTCAACGTATCTGACCAAACGATTAGAAATCGATCAAGGGAGGATAATCTCAGGTCAAGACGTCCAGCCGTCCGTACAACACTGAGTCAACGTCGTGGACGAGCCTGTCGTGACTGGTGCCACCGACATATTCAGTGGACGCGACAGCAGTGGTCTAGGGTGGTGTTTTCAGACGAAAGCCGATTCAACCTGCGTTTTCATGATGGCAGAATTAGAGTGTATCGATGCCGGAGAGAAACTACTCTCAGCGCTACTGTCAGCGAACACGACCGATATGGTGGCGGCTCTGTGATGGTCTGGGCCGGCGTGACTGTGAATCTGAAGACTCATCTCTGCATCATCGACGGCAATCTCAATGCTGAGCGCTATGTCAACGATATTTTGCAGCCAGCTTTCGTTCCGTTCCTGGGTCAGATGCAGCAAGGGGCTATCTTTCAGGACGACAAAGCTCGACCTCATCGTGGTCGAATTGTCAACAAATTTATAAGATAGCAGAACTTCCAGAGGCTGGAATGGCATGAGGACCTCAACTCCATAGAGCATATCTTGGATGAGCTTGGACGGAGAGTTTATCGGCTAAATCCGCCTCAGACGTTACTTCAGTTACGTCAACGTCTGATGCAAGAGTGGGAAAATATTCCACAGCATGTGATCAGGAGATGCGTGCAGAGCATGAGGAGACGTTGCCAAGCCTGTATCAACGCTCGTGGAGGTTAGTAATACTATGACTTTTAATCAAATTACGAATAATAAGCACTGCATTATCTATGACGTTGACTCTGTGTTGTACAGATGGCTGGACGTCTTGACCCGAGATTATCTTCCCATAGTCGATTTCGGATCTTTTGGTCAGATACGTTGAAACCAGTAGTTCTCAGATCACCTTGCAAAGCTCGAGCCGTGATCCGTCTATTCCTCAGTGTCAAGTTTCGGAGGTCATTGTCTTGACGTCTTGTTGTTGCACTTGGTCTCCCAGAACGTCTTCTGTCATCTACAGAATTAGTGGCATTGAAGCGTTGCATTAGCCTTGATATATAGAGAATAGATGGTTGGTGTCTTGGATGGGTTAAGTTTATCGGGCAAGGCGGAGGAATTTATCTGGTGAGCCGAAGGCGAACCGGATAAATTCCGGAGCCGAGCCCGATAAACTTAAACCATCCAAGACACCAACCATCTATTATATTTATCCTGTCACGCACTATAAAAGAACAAAACAAAACGAAAAGCAAACATTGACATAAAGGCAGTACCTTCTATTCAATATTTTATGGTACTGATACCATAAAATTCTGGAGCCGAGCCCGATAAACTTTCCCAGTCCAAGACACTCTAGCCATCTATTCTTCAGCTTTCCCAGTCCAGGACACTGTTCTATTTATCCAGTTTCTCGTTTACAATTCAAAATCCGACTAGGTGAAATATTTCGCTCGAAATTAAGGTACGAATTGACACCTTTCTCACAATGACACATGTAAACACACACAAATGGCGAACTGTGTAAAGCGCTCTGAATATCCAACTGCAATAATGACGTCATGAATGATATTGACTACGTCATAAACGTGACGTTTACCCTCAGAAGAATGTTGTGGCGAGGAATTCTATTACATCCTAACTAATAAGAAAACTCAACATAGGCGTCGAATTTTAAGCGATAATTTCACTGTAAAATATTGATTTCGTGCACCGGCACCCTGAAAAAGTAGTTTCGGCTGGTCACAAGAGCAACTAGCCTAATAAACCTTGATCACGTGACCAACTGACATAATAAACCTAGTCACGTGGTCAGGTGACCGTATATCACCAAGTTTATATGACCCCGTGTTATACGACGGGATTTATAGGAGGTGACAGGATAATGTGCATTTTTCAAATACATACCTATCTGATTTGGGCATTCCGGGTAGAAAACCGAACTTCTTTTCAAGGCGGCAATCGATGCAGTGAATTTCAAAATAAAATATACGTTCCCCCACTAAAACCTACCGTGTACGATTCATCCAGCCATGGTTAGCTAGTATATAACCTATGCACCAGTCATTTATAAATACAGCCCCTGTAAGCTTGGCAAATAGCCCTGGTATTTATAAGCCCACCATGTTTGAAACATTATTTTTGTTGTCAGTCTGTTGCACAAATCCCGATTCCCCAATGTCTGTACTTAGGAACTATACACAAATATTTGCAGTAAACAATGGTATTTCCTAAAATTATATTTCACTTTAGAAATTATTATATTTCTAGGAAATTTGTAGCGAAAAACTGGCTCGATATTTCCACAGACGTATTGTTTATAGCCACTTTCCGCCTGCTAGTTTTATCGGCAATTTACACACCGAGAAATTGATATTCATCCTGTACAGGACAGTGATACGTCAAAGCAGACGGGTCTATCTTCGAAGAATATGACATGCACAGACAACGACAAGCTCCGGTAGTCCGTCTGTGTCCGTAAAAACAATTCTAGTTTTGTTAAAGTGAAGAATTCCTTACCATTTTTAGAATTTTCCGGGGTGCGGCGATCCAGATGCCTGGAACCCTGCCCCGGATCCGCCCTTGGTTGACGTGCAGAAAAAAGCACTATTTAGAATTGATAGAATTCAATTTTTTTTGGCACAGAGATATCGATTCATGCGTTGTTTACGGACGTAGATTGAAAGTGTACTGTGGCCTTTCCGTACAAATGGTGCACAAAAAGCAACCGATAGTGACGTCACTGCACTTCCAGCGGAAAACTGAAATACAATGATGTTATTTTGTAACGCAATATTTTTTGTAACGATTTCAAGACATAAGAAAATCACCAATCTGATCAGATAATAAATTGGTTTGTGTTTGAGACTAAATACTGAAAACTGTATTTTTTTCTAAAAGGACAAAACGGCAGCACTGACCAATGTGAGTTTATTTTACAAGTGCGTATTGTAGCATATATGTAACATTGACAGTTCGCTACGGGTCACGGGTCATATGAGCATCGATTGTCCGCAAATATGGTATGAAATGATACGCTTAACGATGTAAAGGCATTTTATTTACTAACTAGCACTCTATTTCTAATTGTTGCATAAGGGCTGTTCACACGTTTTAAGGTAACTAAATACTGTTTTTAATTTCAGACCACATCATATGCTACATCGATATGTACACGTAGTCGGGATCGTATTTAACAGCGACGACATGCAATATGAAATTCGAAGCCAGAGTTGCCCATTCGGACGAATCCGATAACTACATTTTTGCCAAAATTTCTGGGAGGGGGGGGTCCGAACCCCCCCCCCATCCGCGCTAGCAGTCTGATCTTGGATCTACAATGTCCGATAAGAAGACTATTATTTTATTGTTTTTCCGCCAAATTGGCGAGCATTATACAATAATGGTAAAATAAACACATTAGAAAAGAATGAAAAAGAGAACAATAATAAAAAATGTACGGCCAAACTCCAATCAGAAAAAGACCCTTGCAGTAAAAAGACAAAAATGCAAAAGCCCCTTTCCTGATCAGAATGAGGGAGCACATTGTATAAATCCAAAAGTACAAAAGAAAGGAGTGAAAAGATACAAAAATAAAGAGAAAATGTGAATCAAGTTTGAAAACCTTGCAACGAAAACAATGCAAAAATAAGCCACACAATAATAAGGAACAAAATAATCAAGGAGCAAGACATAAATGAGCAGACACCTAGAATAAATCCATTGATTGATTAAACAAGTGGATAAATCTATAGAAGAATCAACCAGTAAATCAATCAATCAATAAATCAATTGAAAAAAAGTGCTTGAGTTAGCGAGAAATAATAATATAAATATGCAGCCCAAACTTCAATACAAGGCAGTAGACTGGCAAAAAGAATGGATATATGTCACAGCTGCTTGGACATGCGGGCAAAAAAAAAAATAAAATAAAAATAAATAAATAAATAACTGCGGCACATACAGCTATTACAAGGAAAAAGTTTCAAAACTTTCCGAGGATAGGTATAATAACTAGCATAAGCTCATGATTGAAAACATTGTCCTCCACGATGTTTCGAAGACCTAAGAATAAGGCGACGATAATATTGTTATTATTCAGGCTCCTAAACCTTTGATAGATGCATTCATTTGTCCCTGTGGAGATACTGTGAAACAATTCAATCCACAAGTTCTGTGTAGAAAGGCATTGCAATAAAATATGTTCACATGACGAAACTGTAAAATAGTTTTTGCAGTAATGACAGACATTTGTAAATGAGTCGCTATAAAATTTAGCTATCATCTTAACACAATTGTTACGGTGCTTAGCTATCAATGGAGAGGAAATAGACCTACTTAATTCCCATGGTTCACTATGGAGCATCAATTGAGGTTTGATGTATAAGAAGCTAGATAAACGACAGTCAGCCTGAACCCTGGTCAACCAAGTAGCATTTACGTGTCCATTAATGACATTACGGGAAATTCTTTTCCATTTAGCTGTGTTAACCATTGAATTGACCAGCGCCGAATACAAGAAATCGATGTCGTCGGTAGATTGGATGTCTAAACGTAAAAGAGCGTCTAACCTGGACATCACAACCAAGAGCACTTTTATAAGCGTCTTTTTGACAGAGAAAAACTTTGGACCAATTAACATAATTATTCAAGGGATGAAAAACTTGTCTAACCATAATGGGCAAAATAATTGTGCATTGTACTGCACGATGATTGGAATAAAGCAGAGAGTTATCATCAACAATTGCGCAGGAAGAAATACAATTGATGTCATCAGTTCCAAGAATAATGTTATCTATAATACTTTTCCCGCAACTAGATTCAAAGGATAACTGAGCTCCACCGCAGAGATCAAGGGATTTAACAGAGGTAAGACTATTGTCATAAAGAAAAGAACTAAATAGCTTATCCCGACTGTGTAATGATTTACAGAAATGTCTACTGTTGACATGACAATTTAAGTAACCCATAAGTAGTACCAACCCCTTCATTCTGTATTCAGAAATCGCAGTTTGTAAAGCATCTAAATATCTTTGAAGTTATCAATGGGGTTATTTTTAGACGGGAGATAAGTCTGACATAAGTACAAAAAGTTTTGTGGATTCCCAGGATTCTATCACAAATGAAAGGAAGCTGGGTAACACAGCTGTCATACTTTTATTTCCATAAGATGGCTACCGCACCCTTGCACGTGCTGGAATTACCACTATGTACAAGATCTTTATCTGACACTGCGTAAGACGAATAGAAATTGCTGAAAGTGTTTAAAAAGTGTAGATCCTTTTCAGATAGCCAATGTTCACAAATTCCCAGAATGTCAATGTTGCATTCGTTTAAAAGATCGGTTAGATATATACCGCTACTGATAACACCCGCCGCTTTCCACGTGTGAAGATTCAGACTGAGATCACAGTTAGTACTCATATTGATCATAACTATCAAGAACGTTAAAGCGATTGTGCACCTCGGGTTGATATCCGGTATATCCCTCTACATCATAATGCAGCTGCTCGGTTTTTGATTGGGATCGACTGTTTCGTACCATGTCGAAATCACGTGCATCATATTTTGATTGGGACACCCAGGGTCTGCAAACAACGCCGTCTGGCAAGAAATATGGGTCACACACGAGTCTCGCATCATCTTCTACGTCCAATCTGATCACGACCGATTTTGATCGATGGCGGAAGATAGAAACCTTTGTTACTTTGAGACCCCTGAAACTAACATAGCTGGCAATCTTTTGCTCTGTAATAGATGGTTTAAATTTACCACCACCAAAAAAAAAAAACCACATGTACGTTTGCGCACATATTCAGTGAGATCCGCCCCTTGGGTATAACCATGATCTAAAGTTTGACCTTGAAAATTCTGATCAACGCGACCGAAATTCTGACTGTTTGCGTTACCAGGGTTACAGAATTACATGAACGTATATGTTTCCATTTCTTTCTTGTCTTGACTCTTTTTATGTTTAACCCTTTACCACACGATCCCGAGTTTTAGTGACCGGGGGATAAGACTTTTGAAAACATTGTGAGAAATGGAGAAAATGCTGGTAATCTACTCTTTCAAAGAGAATTCCTATCAAATAAGCCCATTTGATTTGTCCTCTGCAAATGAGTCTTGTTCGTAAATATTGCCTCTTTTCTACTCCTTTTATGTAACATTTCTAGTTACATATTACAATACTAGTCTCTTATAATTCTTTTGTAGAATGGTCATATACTTTTTACTGGAATTGTTCCTGAATGTGTTTTAACTTTGCCTTGTATATTAATGAGACTTTAATAAAGATGATATCTGATATCTGCTCCATGAAAAGTATCAACTCAGGTCAGCCTGCGCAGTCCGCGTAATCCCGACTTTAATAAGCCCCAAGAAAGAAGCCTGTTGAAAGCAATGTGGTAACCGGCATTTCCTTGTTTTCCAACAATGTTTTCTTTCCTATCAAAGAAAAATGCAAAATTTGAGCCTCTTTTAGATTGTCGTCTGCAAATGCTTTCAATTTGGTTAAATCTAAGATTTTGTCGTCTGGTAAAGAGTTAATGCATCCATTTCGGAAATGGACCCAATTTGATTTTCAAGGAAAAAAGTATTCGTTTGTCGTCTGCAAAGGTTATCAATTTCGACATGTCCAAAATTTTGTGATCTGGTAAGGAGTTTATCGTTGGCGAGCATTTATGTTGGTTTTGTAGACAATATAGATCAAGATGTGATTGTAGAGATTGTGAAGATTGATATTTGCTGGGCAAGTCTAAAATTTTGTGATCTGGTAAGTAGTTTATCGTTGGCGAGCAGTTATGTTGGTTTTGTAGACAATATAGATCAAGATGTGATCGTATAGATTGTGAATATTGATATTTGCTCTACAATGTCCTCTAGTTTGTGACAGGTTGTGGCAAAATATGTTATGTAATGTAGTACGATATATAGGATGTTTCCACAACTGATAACTTCCATTTTGAACATTGATTCAGCGCTCGACGGGCTAACCCTTATTGTCAACAAATCAACAAAACTTAGGAAAAAGGACAAAAATAATTGTTTAAATGTTGCTCTTGGCCAGCACATCTCTCGAATGCGGTTATCGTTGAGACAAAATCAGATTGCAGGTTTTCTGCAATCTGATTTCGATCCAACTTGCCGCAAAACCATCAATCCTTTTGAAAGGCATTTTAGGGGTTAAGATTTTCTCAGTTATTGAGCTGCGCTGACGCGTGCGCTGTTCACGTGCTGTGTACAATACCCCATTGTTACTCAGGTGAAAGTTTTGAGCCAGTTCCTGTTGTGAGTTAAGTGGATTTGTGTCAACTTTTCTTGATTTATTGGAGGTCGGTCAGTTTGAGTTAAATTCTACCGGATACAGAGACGACATTATGGAATCTCCCACTGCGTCACTTGATGCAGTATGTATATAACACAAAGGTAATACATTTATCACATGTATTTGTTATTAGTAATATTAGACTAGACAGGAAACGAAAATCAGTTGCATTTGAAGGCGATGTCGGTCAAGGTCAGACAGGACAGGAAGTTCTCATTTTGGACCTTGACCCTTATCCTGCTAAATAAAAGAAGTGAAACTTTCAAACCGACAGTACAAATCCAAATTTTCCTATTTCAACGGTAGGGGTTTTTGGAGGAAAGATATAGATCCTTATCGGAAAGTGTAGATTCAAGATCAGAATGCAGGTTGTGTGCAGTCTGATCTTGATCTACTTTATTCGCAAAACGTCAGTGAGTCGCGCGTGTGCTTTGCAAGGACAATAAATAATTGTATTATCATGCTTATTTTACAGGTGGCCATGTCTAATATTCTGTCGAATACCTTCAACTTTATATATGTCAGTTCTCAGTGTAATTTTACTCTGTCGTTGACCGCTATTGTTTCCATAGCGATATCAGCAAAATTAAAGTGTATTTAAAGAAACATTGTGAGAATTAATAATCAAATTTCTGAAAGAATGTGCTTTTTACAGTTGTGAATGCACGTAAACATAAAAAAAAAAAAAAAAAGAAAAACCACATGGCTATAAGGGACTTGCTCATCATGGGCAATTTTTCTCTTTGCCACAATGTTTTTATAGGTTATCTGCAAGATCTGTGTCTATGTAGTTAGATCTATACTTTATTATTTCTTTAAAAAAAAAAATCAATGCATTATCTCTTTTACCACACAAGGAAATTACAGACTTGTCCAAATTGCATGCATTTGCAGATGACAGTTCAAATGTACTTGTAGCTTAAATGATGGACTTTGTCTTTGCTAGGTTAGAAAACATTGGGGGAAAAGGAAAAAAAATGCCAGTAGACAGAATTTTCTCCTTTTCCCACAATGTTTCAAAATGCCTCATTCTCAGGGTCGTTCAAAGTTGGGATTGTGTGGTAAAGGGTTATGCTGACTCCTTTGTTATGGATCTGGTGGATCATACTTTATTTAGCACATTTACCCAGTGCTAGTAATAAAGGTGAAATTTGAGCATTTGGCCCTTTACCACACAATCCAAAATTTTGATGACCCTGACAAAGAAGCCCTTTGAAAACATTGTGTGAAAAGGAGAAAATGCTGGTAACCAGCATTTTCTCCTTTACCCACGATGTTTTCGAAGACAAACTTGATCTGCATGTAATTTGTTGTCAGAAAATGATTTCAATTTCAGCTAGTCTAAAATTCTTTTGTGTGGTAAACAGTTAACTTTGTAATCTGGCTGACAGTAAAGGTAAGGAGGCATGTTCTGTACAAAACATCCAGTAACTCCTCACCAAAGGACAAAATTTTTTACTCAACCAAATTGAAAGCATGTGCAAATGACAAAATAAATGATGCTCAAATGATGATTTCTGTCTAAATGTTGCTCAATAAACTCTTTCTACGTGTTAACTCTTTACCAAATTAAAAAATTTTGGACTACTCCAAATTCAAACCATCAAAACTTGACATTCGGTTTGGGAAGGTAAGAAAACATTGTGGAAAAAGGAGAAAATGCTGGTTACTAGCATTTTCTTCTTTTCCCACAATGTTTTCAAAAGTCTTTCTTTTCAGGGTCGTTTAAACACGGCACTGTGTGACAAGGGTTAGACCCCTTTTACAAGTATAGTTGCTTCTGAGGTCAATGTAGACTTTGATATTTCATTTATTTGGGTCTTATTTCCATATTTAAAATGTATGTTACCTTAAAGGTTGTGATACCTTAAAGGTTAAGGGATGATGAAAGTCCTGGTGACAGAATTTTATTTCCTCTCCTACCACTGAACATCCCAGTGGCCTTGACTTTGTTTTATTTGGCAATAATCTAGTGTCTTTTAACCCTTTATTACACAATCACGACTTTTAACATCCATAAAGAAAAAGCCTTTTGAAAACATTTTTGGAAAAGGAGAAAATGCTATTGAAAACATTGTGGGAAAAGGAGAAAATACTGGTAACCAGCTGACAGCATTTTCTCATTTTCCCACATGCTTTCTACCTTTCAAACTCAAATTCAAATTTTGAGTCACATTTAGTTTGTCCTCTGCAAATGTTTTCAATTTTGAGATGTCTAAAATTTTTTCGTTTGGTAAAAAATTTAAAAGTATATAACATGTGTAGTGCTTGTAAAGAAACTCATGATTCAAAGGTGCTCTGGAATATTAGCATATTCTCCTTTTACCACTATGTTTTCTAGAGTGGTCAGCTGCAAGATGAATAAACTTATTTGTAGCAGGAGACCATTTTACATTTCAGCTCTCAGCAAAACTTATGTTGTTGTTGTGAACATCTAGATCAAGATCAGACTGCACAGAAAATCCAATCAGATTTTGGGCCTACACATCCCAATACCTTGTAACATAGTCTAATTCTGAAATTGCAATATTTGGCTCTGTCATGTTCAACTCTTACCAAATGACCAAATTTAAGACTTGTCAAATTTGAAAGCATTTGCAGACGACAAAATCAATGTGACTCAAAACTGAAATTCGTTTCTGGAAGGATAGAAAACATTGTGTGAAAAGGACAAAATGCGGGTTACCAGCATTTTGCTCGTATTTCCACATTGTTTTCAAAAGCCTTTTTCCCCGGGGTCATTAAAATGTGGGGTTATTTGGTCAAGGCCCCTTCATTAAGTCACCACTCCAAAGATTAATCTGTAAAAAAAGTGTTTTACGCTGTTTTCCAATATTTCTTCTGTTTTATCTCGACGGCTAGTGCACCTCTTCGTGCTTTCCCAAGTTTCTCTTGCCAGTTCCTTGCACTACATTCCCTTTAAACTACTGGTATCTTTCTTATATCACAATAATGTTCAGTGGTTAAAATAGAAAGGAAAAATCCTGTAGCAATGACATATCAACTCTTTGGATAGGATTTGACCTAGCTAGGAATCAAGTTTGGACCCTTGGATTCAAGCCGTGTACACTTGACCAACCTACCCACTTGGTTTGGTCCCAAAGTTTTAATCCTTTGCCAAATAATCCCAAGTTCTAATTGTCCTGAGAAAAAAAGGCGTTTAAAACTTGGTGAGAAAAGGAGAAAATGCTGGTTATCAGCATTTTCTCCTTTTCCCACAATGTTTTCTAACCGTTTAAAGACTAATCATATCATTTAAGTCACACTGAATTTGTCAGTTGTAAAAGCTTTCAGTTTAGACAGGTCAAAAATTATATCATGTGATAAAAAGTTAATAAAGATATATTCTAACATCTGGAGAAACAAATTATTGGATTTGACGATATCAACCAGAATGATGGACAAAGATGTTACACGTTCAAAACTGCTTTTATTGATCAATCTACAGAATGTCAGATATTTGTTGAATACATGGTGTTTATTGCTATTTTCCATATTATTTCAGCTATATCGAGGTGACAAGTGCCCCTGATAACATGATTACATGGGGTTTCTTTTACCAGTTCCATTCTACTGGCTGCTTTCCCACAGAAATTATGCCTGTGCAATGTTCAGTAGAATATAATTACGTTAGAAATATCAGACATACCCGAGATAAAGCTAGAAGATCAAACTACTCATTTTTTTGGTCTAATTTTGATAAAACATAAAAGTGTGCCTAGCCTTTTAAAAGTGAGGATTCCAAAATTTTTCAGTGGTTACATCTTTACAAGGCATCAAAATTTTAGACAGGTCCATAAAGGGAGATTGAGTTTTTTTTTTTTCTCTCCTTTTCCCATAATCTCTTCGAAAGCATCTTGTCTTAGAGCTGTCTAAACACTGGCTTGTCTGGTAATGTTGATTTATAGATAATTGTAAAAGCCTGAGATTGATCGTTGTTTGAAACACGGTTCACCTGGGAAGAGCCTTGTGCAAGGCACTACAAAGGTCCAGCCCTCTACTTGCTAAACCTAGGAAAACCACAAGTGAGCTTTTGCTGATAAATGACTGAAATATCATAACATGCAATGAAAACACCATTCAAACAAAAGTGTTATGTTATTTTTTTTTTTTTTTCAGATGTCAACATGGAGGATGCCATGTGTCAATAGCATGAGGAAATAGGTGGGTTAAATTTATCATTTAGTTTTTCTTTCGTAGGATGAAACCATTCTTATCACAACTCCTTAGACCAGGCGGGAATTCTGATAAGAATGGTTTCAGGCTCTCACATGTAAATCCAAGCTTTAAATTTACTTTATTTCTTGTTAGTATTTGTCATCAATATTGCAATTAAGTTTTGTTTTACATTCTAACGATGCTTTGAAATTGCTTTGTCTAGAGTATGTATGTCTCACAAAAATTTGATTGAGTTGTAGTCTGTATTTGCGTTGCCATGCTAAGAATTTGTTTTGTGTCAGGAATTTATTTCTCATGAAAATTCCAATAGGTTTTCGTTAGTATTTCTGTGACCATGCTTTAAAGTTGCTTTATGTTGTGTATTTGTTTATCATCAAAATTGCAGTTTGTTTGTTTTATATATTCTTCTATTCATCCTTTGACTTTGCTTTGTATAGTTGTGTTTATAGTGCTCTAACAATGCTATAAATTCGTTTTGTCTCCTTCATGTATTTTTTCAGAACGTTCTTCTTCATATTATGCCTAACCACAGTTCGAATTTAATTAATCTTTTGCAGTTATTTCCCAACAAAACGTCAATTAGTTTATGTCTATAAATCACTTACCATGCTTTGAATTTGCTTTAACTTGCATATTTCTTATGAAAAATTAGTAAGCTTTTGTTTATATTTGTCAACCATGGTTTGTATCTTGTGAATGCATCATGAAAATTGCATTAAGCTTTTGTCTATAGATATATCTATGTTTTGAATTAACTTTATCTTGAGTATGTATTTCAAATCCAAATTTAAGCAAAGTTTTGTCCTTCCAGGTATTTCTTTAGCCTGTTTCGAGTTTGCTTTATGTGGTGTTTTTATTTCTCATCCAAGTTGTCGTTAGTTTGTCTATATTCATCTAATCATCCTGATGTATGTATTTCTCATGAAAAATTCAGAGTTTTTGTTTATATTTCTCTAACCATGCTTTGAATATGGTTTATGCCTTGGGTAATTTCTTTTCAAAACTTTGGTAAGTTTTTGTTTTCCACCAACCATACTTTGTATTTGCTTTATCTCATGTATGTGTTTCGCATCGAAACTGTAATCAGATTTTGCTTTCATTTGTCTGACCATGTATTTCATTACCTTTATTTCATATTTCTAATCCATATTTAGTGTGTTTTTGTTCATATCTCTTCAACCATGAATTGAAATTGCTTTATCTTGTGTATGTATTTCTCTTGAAAATTTCAGTACCGGTAAGTTCTTGTTTCTATATGTCTAACTGATTTGAATTTGCTTTTATCTCTCGCAGGTGTTTCTCGTGAAAAGTTCAGATATTTTTTCTTTTCATATTTCTCTTATTCTTTGCATTTCTCTTATTCTTTGCATTTGTCATTTATGTACTTGTCTTGAAAATTTGAGTAAGCTTTTATATACTTGTCTAACCATGCTTTGTCTGCATTAACTATTTTCTTGATTGTGTTTGTATTAGTTTATCCAACCATGTTTGGTTTCTTGTAGCTTTTTTCATGTTTTTTTTTTTTTTGGAGACGTTTTCCATTGCAGTACTATCAGCACACATGTAACCTAGTAATAGGTCACCAATAATATTCCCGATATGTTCATATGTATAAAGAAAGATATAGGGCCTAATTAATGCTTGTTTTGTGGTAATTATTTGTAGGTTTTATTTGTTTTGTTTGTATTGGTGTTAAACACCGTTTAAACAGCTACTTTCATATCACGGCGATCAGTGCACCTACGCATGCGTTTCCCTTGCTTTCTCGCACCAGAACTGACATGAATTCCTTTCCAAGCCACTGGCTAATTCTTCTCACATGCATCAGAGGTGAGAGGCGAATAACGCCGGAAAGAAATTTTGCCTCAACCGAGTATTGATTCAGCAACTATCAGAATATGAGTAAGATACGCTAACCAATGAGCTACCCGAGTCTGATTTGTAGGAGGATGCCATGTGTCAACAGCTTGAGGAAAGAGGTGGGTTAATTTATCATTTAGTTTTTCTTCCGCAAGATGAAATCATTATTGTCACAACTCCTTAGACCAGGAAGGAATTCTGACAAGAATGGTTTCAGGCTCTCACATGTAGATCCATGCTTTGAATTTGCTTTATTTCTTGTAAGTATTTGTCATCAGTATTGCAATTAAGTTTTGGTTTACATTCTAACCATGCTTTGAAATTGCTTTGTCTAGAGTATGTATGTCTCACAAAAATTTGATTGAGTTGTAGTCTTTATTTGTGTTGCCATGCTAAGAATTTGTTTTGTGTCATGAATTTATTTCGCATGAAAATTCTAATAGGTTTTCGTTAGTATTTCTGTGACCATGCTTTAAAGTTGCTTTATGTTGTGTATTTGTTTATCATCAAAATTGCAGTTTGTTTGTTTTATATATTCTTCTATTCATCCTTTGACTTTGCTTTGTATAGTTGTGTTTATAGTGCTCTAACAATGCTATAAATTCGTTTTGTCTCCTTCATGTATTTTTTTTCAGAAAGTTCTTGTTCATATTTGTCTAACCACAGTTCGAATTTAATTAATCTTTTGCAGTTATTTCTCATCAAAACTTCAATTAGTTTATGTTTCTAAATCACTAACCATGCTTTGAATTTGCTTTAACTTGCATATTCCTTATGAAAAATTAGTAAGCTTTTGTTTATATTTGTCAACCATGGTTTGTATTTTGTGTATGCATTTTTCATAGAAATTGCAATAAGCTTTTGTCTATAGATAAATCTATATTTTGAATTAGCTTTATTTTGAGTATGTATTTCTAATCCAAATTTAAGCAAAGTTTTGTCCGTCCAGGTATTTCTTTAGCCTGTTTCGGGTTTGCTTTATGTAGTGTTTTAATGTCTAATCCTAATTGTCGTTAGTTTATTGTCTATATTCATCTAATCATCCTGTGAAATTGCTTTATCTTATGTCTATTTTCTCATCAAAGTTTCAGTATTTATTTTGTTAATATCTGCTTTAATGTGTGTCTCTCTTATTTAGGGTTTTGAAATGTAGGTCCCTCGACGAAGGTTTAAGAATGACCAAACCTAGCTGGTATCAAAATGTCTATCCCTAAAACTAGAGTATTACTAGTTTTTACCCCTTTTACTCATTGCTTTTAACATTCACAAGGGAGGTCCCTTGAGAAAGTTTTTTTTTTTTTTTTTTTTTTTTTTTTAAATTAACGGAACAAAACAAGGTTTAAAAAGTTTACCTTATTGGAAGAGCACCCGGAATTTACCGCTTTTATACATTGGTTTTAACACTCACCAAGGACCTCACTAACAAGGAAGGTCCCTTGAGAAAGGTTTTAAGATAGCTGAACAAAACCAGGATAGATATGTATTTTATCCTAATACAAGAGCAGTCAGAGTTTTTACCGTTTTTATCCATTGGTTTTTACAGTCAACAGATAAGTCCTTTGAGAAAGGTTTTAAAATAGCTGAGTATAACAGTGATTAAAGTATTTTACGCTTATAAAAGAGGACCCGGCTTTTTTACCGCTTTTATCCACTGGTTTTGACACTCACCACAGAAGTCCCTTGAGAAAGTTTGTTTTAATAACTGAACAAAACAAGGATGGAACTATGTTACCCTAATAAAAGACTACTCGGAGTTTTACCGCTTTTATCAGTTGGTTTTGTACTCTGACCAGGGAGGTCACTTGAGATCGGTTGTTTTTTTAAAATAGCTGAACAAAAGAAGGGTAAAAACATTTTACCCTGATAAAAGAACACTCGGAGTTTTTACCGCTTTTATCCATTGATTATGAAAACCAGGATAGATATATTTTACCCTAATAAAAGAGCACTCGGAGTTTTTATCATTTATATCCATTAGTTTTAACAGTCAACAGGAAAGTCCCTTGAGAAAGGTTTTAGAATATAACAATGATAAAGATATTTTACTCTTATAAAAGAGGACCCGGATGAAAGTATTAAAAAGAGTGCTTGGAGTTTTTAACGCTTTTATCATCAGTTTTAATATCCCTGGGGAGATCCCTCGACGAAGATTTTAGATTGGCCAAACCAAGCTGGTATCAAAATATCTTTCCCTAATATGAGAGTAATTAGAGTTTTTACTCTTTTTATTAATTGCGTTTAAGAAACACCAGTGCGGTCCCTTGATAAAGGTTTTTTTTCGTTTTATATTAGGCAAACAAAACAAGGTCAAAAATATTTTACCCTAATAAAATAGTAGTTGGACTTCTTACCGCTTCAATCCGTTATTTTGTTTTATACTCACCAGAGACTGCTCTCACTAGGGAGGTCCCCTGAGAAACGTTTTTAGAATAGCCGAACAAAACCAGGGTAGATATGTTTTACCCTTATAATGGAGAATTCGGGAGTTTTTACCATTTTTATCCATTGGTTTTAACAGTCAACAGGGAAGTCCCTAGTGAAAGGATTTAATTAGCTGTATATGAGAATAATAGAAATATTTCACTGTAATAAAAGAGCACCCTGAGCTTTTAACCGCTTTTATCCATCGGTTTAAACACTCACCAGTGAGGTATCTTGAAAGGGGTTCTTTTAAAATAGCTGAACAAAACAACGATGAAAATATTTTACGAAAATAAAAGAGAAACTGCAGTTTTCACCACTTTTATGCATTGGTTTTAACACTCACCAGGTAGGTCTCTAGAGAATCTTGTTGTGAAAAGCTGTACTAAACAAGGATAGAAATATTTTACCCGTAAAAAAGAGGACTCTTAGTTTTTACCGCTTATATCTGTTGGTTTTAACATTCACCAGGGAGGTCACTTTTGAAGGTTTTTTTTTTTTGTTTTTTTAAATAGGTGAACAAAACAAGGGTAAAACATTTTACCCTAATAAGAAAAGCACTCAGAGTTTTTACCGCGTTTATCCATTGATTTTTAATATTTAACCGGGAAGTCCATTGAGAACGGTTCTAAACTAGCTGAATATGACAAGGCTAAAAATATTTTACCCTAAATAAAGGCTATGAAATGTAGGAACGTAGCCAGGGTGAAAAAGTTTTAAAAAAGATGATCGAAGTTTTTAACGCTTTTATCTTCAGTTTTAATACCCACCGGGGAGATTCCTCGATGAAGATTTTAAAATGGCCAAACCAAGCTTATATCAAACTATTTTTCTTTAAAATGAGAGTATTTATAGTTTTTACCCTATTTATCAATTGCGTTTACCATTCACCAGAGAGTTCCCTTGATATTTTTATTTTCTTTTTTAAATTAGGTAAACAAAACAAGGTAAAAAATACTTTACCCTAAAAAAAGTGTAGTCGGGGTTTTTACTGCTTTTATCCTGTATTTTTAACTCTCACCAGGGTCCTCACTCACAAGGGAGGCCCCTTGAGAAAAGTTTTTAGAATAGCCGAGCAAAACCAAGATAGATATATTTTACCCTTATAATAGAGAACTCGGAGTTTTTACCATTTTTATCCATTGGTTTTTACACTCATTACGGAAGTCCCTTGAGAAAGGTTTGAATTAGTTGTATATAAAAATTATAAAAATATTTTACTCATGTGAAAGAGCACCCGTAGTTTTTAATCGCTTTTATCCATTGGTTTTAACACTCAACAGGGCGGTACCTTGAAAAAGGTTCTTTTAAAATAGCTGAACAAAACAAAGATGGAAATATTTTACCACTTTTATGCATTGGTTTTGACCCTCACGAGGTAGGTCTCAAGAGAATCTTTTTGTAAATAGCTGTACAAAACAAGTATAGAAATGTTTTAGCTTTTAAAAAAGAGTACTAGGAGTTATTACTGCTTGTATCCGTTGGTTTTAACACTCACCAGGAAGGTCACTTGTGAAAGTTTTTTTTTTTTTCAATTTGTGAACAAAACAAGGGTAAAACATTTTACCCTAATAAGAAAAGCACTCGGAGTTTTTGCCCATTTTATCCATTTGGTTTTTATTATCGGTTTTAATACCCACCGGGGAGATCCCTCGATGAAGATTTTAAAATGGCCAAACCAAGCTGGTATCAAAATATCTTTCCCTCAGATGGGGGTATTTATAGTTTTTACCCGTTTTAATTGCGTTTAATATTCACCAGGGAGGTCCCTCGATAAAGCTTTTTTTCTTTTCAAATGAGGTAAAACAATATTAAAAATATTTTACCCTAATGAAAGGGTTGTCGGGGTTTTTACCGCTTTTATACTTTATTTTTAACACTCACCAGGGACCTCATTCACTATGGAGGTCCCTTGAGAAAGGGTTTTAGAATAGCCGAACAAATCCATTATAGATATATTTTACCCTTAAAATAGAGAACTTGAAGTTTTACCATTTTTATCCATTGGGTTTAACACTCAACAGGGAAGTCCCTTGTGAAACGTTTAAATTAGCTGTTTATGCATGTACGAATGTTGAAAATATTTTACTCTTGTAAAATAGCACCCATAGTTTTTAACCGCTTTTATCCACTGGTTTTAACACTCATCAGGGAGTAACTGCAGTTTTTACCTCATTTTATACATTGGTTTTAACACTCACCAGGTAGGTTGCTAGAGTATCTTTTTGTAAATAGCTGTACAAAACAAGGATAGAAATATTTTGACCTTTATAAAAAAAGAGTATTTGGAGTTTTTACCGCTTATATCCGTTGGTTTTAACACTCACCAGGAAGGCCACTTGTGAAAGTTTTTTTTTTTTAATTTGTAAACAAAACAAGGTTAAAAACATTTTACCCTAATAAAAAAGCACTCGGAGTTTTTGCCCATTTTATCCATTGGTTTTTAATACTCAACAGGGACGTCCCTTGAGAAAGGTTCTTAACTAGCTGAATATGACAAGGCTAAAATATTTTACTGTAAATAAAGGCTATGAAATGTAGGAACATGCGTAGCCAGGATGAAAAAGTTTAAAAAGAGTACTCGAAGTTTTTAACGTTTTTATTATCGGTTTTAATACCCATCGGGGAGATCCCTCGATGAAGATTTTAAAATGGCCAAACCATGCTGGTATCAAAATATCTTTACCTCAAATGAGGGTATTTATAGTTTTTACTCTTTTTATCAATTGCGTTTAACATTCACCGGGGAGGTTCCTCGATAAAGTTGTTTTCTTTTTAAATTAGGTAAACAAAACAGTGTTAAATATATTTTACCCTAATAAAAGGGTTGTCGGGGTTTTTACCGCTTTTATCCTTTATTTTTAACACTCACCAGGGACCTCACTCCCTAGGGAGGTCCCTAGAGAAATGGTTTTAGAATAGCTGAACAAATCTATTATAGATATATTTTACCCTTTAAATAGAGAACTTGAAGTTTTACCATTTTTATCCATTGGTTTTAACACTCAACAAAATTAGCTGTATATAAGAATGATAAAAATATTACTATAATAAAAGAGCGCCCGGAGATTTAACCGCTTTTATTTATTGGTTTTAACACGCACCAGGGAGGCACCTTGAAAAAAGGTTCTTTTAAAGTAGTTGTACAAAACAAGGATGAAAATAATTTACGATAAGAAAAGGGTAACTGCAGTTTTACCACTTTTATGCGTTGGTTTTAAAACTCACCAGGAAGGTCACATGAGAACGTATTTTTTTTTTAAATAGCTGAACGAAACAAGGGTAAAAACATTTTTTCTTCGAATAAAAAAGCACTCGGAGTTTCCCTTGAGAAAGTTTTTATTTTTTAAATAGGTGAAGGAAACAAGCGTAAAAAACATTTTATCCTAATATGTGTATGTTTTTCTCATGAATATATTATAGTAAGTTACTGTTTATTAGTCACTAACCATAATTTGAATTTGCTTAATCTCGTGAATGTTTTTTTTTCTGATGAACATTTCTGTAAGCTTTTGCACATATTTCTCTTACCATGCATCAAATTTGCTTTGTCTCGAGTAAATATTTCTGATGAAAATCTGAGTAAATTATTTAATATATTTGTCTAACCACACTTTGGATTTCCTTTGTTTCATTTATGTATTTCTAATGAAAATTTCAGACAATTTTTGTTTGTATTTCCCTAACCATGTTTTGAATTTGGTTTATGTGTTGCATAATTTCTCATCAAAACTTCAGTAAGACTGTGTTTCTATTTTACTAACCATGCTTTGAATTTGCTTTGTCTCATGTGTGTGTTTCTCATCCAAATTATAATTAGATTTGGCTTTCATTTGTGTGTCAGTTTAATTAGCTTTATCTCATATTTCTAAACCAAATTTAGACAGTTTGTGTTCATATTTCTTGACACATGCATTGACATCGCTGATCTTGTGTATGTATTTGTCTTGAAAAATTTAGCTAGTTTTTGTTTACCGGTATATCTGTCTAACCATGGTTTGAATTTCTGTTATCTCTTGTGGGTATTTTCTCATGAAAATTTCAGTATATTTTTTTCTTATTTCTCTTGTCATGCTTTGAATTTGCTTTATGCCATTTGTTTTGAAAATTTGAGTAAGTTTTTGTACATACCTGCCTAACTATGCTTTGTCTGCATTAACCATTTTCTTGATTGTGTTTGTATTTGTTTATGTAACCATGTTTAGTTTCTTGTAGCTTCTCTATGTTTTCTGTAGCCTAGGAACAGGTAAGCATGTAAACAAGGTACATTGCAATCAGTGTTAGTTTATTTAATACATGTTAGTAGCTGCTGATAAATTTGACCAACAGGGAGATGTGGATTGCTTCTTACCCTAATTCTTTTTTTCTATTTTCAGAGCAAACAGAAGGATGAAATAGAAAGCAGACAAATATGCAACGGATGGTATTTTACGATAGACTAGCCTATCAAAATATCAATAACAAAGACCAAGGAATTAAGGATTGCAGACTGTATTGCTGAAAAGGTGAAAGATCATTTATCATAGTTATGAAATATTTGTCAAGAATAGTCCAGGATCTGTAAAGTGCAAGTCTCCTCCTGTTTTTACAAAAAAAAAAACGTATTTCAGGTAAAACAGGAGACAATGAGTTTGATATGCAAAACCAAGTTTTTGCAGATGGCATATAGATCTAAAAAGGATCAGACTGTGCAGAAAATTTAGCCTGAATTGTAGTTTTGGTGGTAGAAAAAGGCCAAATTAACCCATTTTGCATGTAAAGCTTATCAACTTGTCCTAGGACATTTACATGATAGTCTAGTTTTGTTCCTACAAGTTACCAGTTCTGTCAAGAATTTGCTCTTTTCAAACATCAATCAATAGGATTGCTTTAGATATTGGAGAAAACATTGTGGAAAAAGGAGAAAATGGATATCAGCATTTCTTCTTTGTCCAATAGTGTTTTTAGAAGGCTGCTACAGTAAGGTGTTAGGTTGTAAAACATGGGATTATTTGGTATAGGGTTGAGTTATCATGTCTTCCATCATATGGTTTACTGACTTATGTATCAGACTTTGTAATTTTGTCTGTCACCCCCTGTATATTCCAGTAGACCGTGTCTATGAACATGTAAAATGCTTTTAATCCTTACTTTGCCTTTCACAACTTTAATTATCTTTGCCGACAGTGTAGATCAAAATCAGACTGCACAAAAGATGTTGTCTGATCTTTGATCTACACTATTTGCTTTGCTGACAATACTCTGCAGAACAGCAACCGCGAAATTAGTCTTATTTTGGTTTTATTTTTAGACTGAAAATGTCTGTTGGATTTATTCGGTGTTCTAAATGTTAATGCAGACAGCTCATAGAATACGTTTGCTAGTAAAGATGTGACATTAATTTTCCCTCCTACTTTATTCTTTCCCAAACTGTGTTTCTTAAAAAGCCTCATAGGTAATGCACGGAACTAATAATCCAAAGTGCTTTGAATATGCACCGTTTCTCCTCTTTCCATAATGTTTCTAGAATGGAGCAAATCTTGTCGCAATGACTATTATCAAATCATGAGAAAGATTTGGAAATGAAACCACCCTCCACTACAATAGAAATCATGGACGCTATTTACCACAGACCACTACAACAGAAACCATGGATGCTATTTACCACACAACACTACAATAGAAACCATGGGCAGTATGTACCACCCACCACTTCAACAGAAACCATGGATAGTATGACCACCCACCACTACAACAGAAATCATGGCCACTATGTACCACCCACCACTACAACAGAAATCGTGGACACTATGTACCACCCACCACTACAACAGAAATCGTGGACACTATGTACCACCCACCACTATAACAGAAATCGTGGACACTATGTACCACCCACTGCTACAACAGAAATCATGGACACTATGTAACACCCACCCACCACTACAACAGAAACCACAGACACTATGTACCACCCACCACTACAACAGAAATCATGGACACTATGTACCACCCACCACTACAACAGAAATCATGGACACTATGTACCACCCACCACTACAGTAGAAACCATGGACACTCTATTACTATGTAACACCCACCACTAAAACAGCAATCATGGACACTGTGTAGTAAGAGACAGATCACGCGTACCGTCAATACTGTGCCATGCTCGAGCCTGTTGTTTCATAGGAATTTATATGATTGAAAGCGGTAGTATGGAAGAGAAGAGTGTAGACAAAGATCAGACTGCAAGTGTAAAATCTCTGCTGAATACTTTTTATATGACTGCAAGGTGTCGGTTTGCATACATAAAGAGACTCAAAACTGGATTGCTTTTCTGGCCAGGTATTTATTGCTGTTTAGTCTAAAGAAAAAGAAGAGTTTTCAACCATTGATCTTGATTTACACTTCCTACAAAACAAGTTAAGATATGATTGGTGCACTGTGCATTAACTGTTTACCAAACAATCTATGTTTTAATGACTCTGAGTATGAATGTTTTTGCAATATTGTAGAGAAAAAAGGAGAAATGCTGCTGGCCGGAATTTTTCCTTTTCTCACAATTATTTCTACCCTTCCAAAGACAAATCCCATCTTTTGGCACATGTTCATATTGGTCATCTGTAAATGCTCAATTTGGGTAAGTCTAAAATTTTGTCCTTGTGTAAAGAAATAATAATATTATTATGTTAAGCTGGTCACAATGTCTCACTAAGTAGCAAATGTAGCAAATATCCATTATGCTTTTTAAAATGTTTTAAAAAAATTGCTAGCATTTTTTTTTTTTTTTTTGTTGCCAAACTATTTCTTATCTCAAAGAAATATTGGAAATATGATTTAAAAATGCTTTTCAGTTAATCTGTTTCATAAAAAGTTGCTAGCAAGATCAGACAGTACAGAAAGTGCTAAATGTTAGAAACTCAGACAAGATTGAAAATGGGTCACATCAGGTCAAAAATAAGGTCACCGGGCTCTAGAGGCTACATTTTTAGTTTGATACCCATGAAACGTGGTCAGGATGCTGGTGTTGATAATGTCTCGAACAAGAGTGGATTATATCAGGTTTAAAACTAGGTCATTGGGTGAAATCTTAAAATAACAAAACAAAATCTTGTGTACAATCTAGAGGCCACATTTTCAGTCTAATACTCATGACACTTGGTCAGAATGTTTCTTTTGATATCTCGGATGAGTTAAAAATTGGCTCTAAAAGCCACATTTTCTTAACTATACTTATGAAAATTGGTCAGAAAATTTGTCTTGAAATCTTAGACGAGTTTGAAAATGGATCACATTGGGTCAAGAACTAGGTCACCACGTCAAATCTTAGAGAAAAACCTTGTGTACACTCTAAAGGCCGCATTTTCTGTCCAGTACGCATGAATCGGAATTTATCTTGGATGAGATTGAAAACGGTTCACTTAGGGCTAAAAACTAGGTCATTGGGACAAATTCTAAAAAAAGGCTTTTTTTTTTTTCACTCTTTAGGCCACATTTCAGTCCAATACTTATAGAAGTTTGTTAGAATGTTTGTCATGATATCTTGAAAGAAATTTGAAACGGGTCAGGTTTGGTCAAATGGCTCAGTTGAACGACTTTAGGGCCATCATGGCCCTCTTGTTTCCTTTCCCACAATGTTTTAAACCCTTTTAGTCCTCTAACAAATGATCACGTTTTAATGACCTCGAAAAAGGCTTTTGAAGTCGATCTGAGGAAAGAAGAAAATGCCAATAACAAGCATTTTCTCCTTTTCCTGCAATACTCTCTACTATTTCAGGGACCAGTCTCGCCATTGTAACCGCATTAAAATTGTCGTCTGCCACTGGTTTGATTTTGACGGGTCTAAAATTTTGTTGTATGGTAAAGAGTTAAAGATAAATATTGTCATTTGAAATACATGTATGTTTTGTTTGTTGTCTGTAAATGCGTCCAATTTTTACAAGTGTAGATTTTTGCAGTTTAGGGAAGAGTTAAAGAACTGTTGGAAAAAGAAGAAAATATGTTGGTGAACAGCCTTTTACCTCTTTTCCCACAATATTTTATACGCTTTCAAAAACAATCTATGATCTAAGCAACATATATTCTGTTATCTGCGCATGTTTTCAGTATGGACATGTCTAAATTTTGTCGTCTGATAGAAACTGAAGACCTAAAATGTTTTATTGTAAGGTGTACATGTATCTAGCTATAGAAGATTGCTTTGAAAAAATACTGGTATTGTAAATTAAGATTTTAGTTTAAGTGTTGATAACTAGAAAAATAAAGAAAAAGTAAAGGCTTGACGGTTTTATGTATTGTTTCACCTCATATAACTTCAGAACTGAACTTGTCATTAAAAAACGATAAAAACGCGTCAAACCTTGTTTTTTGTTGTTGCTAGAATGACTTGTGAGATAAAACAATAAATGATTACCAATAATATAATACCTCTTTACTGAACGATGAAATTTGGACTCAACCATATTGAAAGCATTTGCAAACAACAAAAAATGGAGCAAGAATGATGACTAATGTCTTTTATAGGTTAGAAGACGTTGGTAGAAAAGGAGAAAACACTGTTTACAGCATTTTCTCCTTTTCCCACAGTGTTTTGAAAAGCCGTCTTCTTCAGCGTCGTTAAAGCTTGGGACTGCGTTGTAATGATTGATTGATTGTATGGTGTTTTACGCCATTTTTAACCTTATTTTCGTTATTGTATCATGGCGGTCAGTGCACCTATTCATGCTTTCGTGGAGTCTCTTTTACCAGTACTTTGCACAATATTCTTCCCTAGCCACTAATTGCTTTCCCACATAACCATTGTCAAAATGGTGATCAGCATAGAGAGAGGAAGGAATCCTGTCGCAATGGCTTTAATTAATCCTCTGAAAGAAATTGGCAGAGCTGGAGATCAAAACGACCCCTGTTCTCAAGTTTTGTATGCTACTGACTGCGCTAGAGGGACTCGGCGAATTGTGTGGTAAAGGGATACCCATGTACTAAATAATGACAGAAAGATCAACAACACCTTCGACTATTCTTCGGGATCTAGCGAGTCAATAGGATGTGGGTTTAAAACAAACAAAAAATGTTCAAGATAAATGACAATAATAGTTATCCTTTACCAGACAACAAAATTTTAGAATTGTCCAAACTAAAAGCATTTGCAGATGACATATTGAGCCTGGCCCAAATGATGGGATTGGTTTTGAAATGGTAGAAAACATAGTGATAAAAGGAAAAAAATGCTGGTTACCAGCATTTTCTCCTTTTCCCATGATGTTTTCAGAAGCTTGTTTTCTCAGGGTCATTAAAATTCTGGATTGTTTGGTAATGGGTAAAAAAATCCAACGAAAATAGATTATGTTATCCATATTGAATTACATGAACACACACATTGCACAACTACTACTATGTCATGGGGGAATTTCGGTCGATGTTTTTAACAAAAAAGTAACAAAGTTAAAAGGTGGTATGCAAAAGTTGACATCTTCAAAAATGTTGCTGTTGCATCTCACTTTGGTAACTCAAGTATTTTATGACATGTACAGCTCCAGTTAAATACAACTATTTTGTCTTTTCCAAGCACTACAGTAGCTGTTGTTTCCTTTGAATATTTTTTTTTTTTTTCGGGTTTTACATCTATTCGGGGCTTCTCTGTACCTGTCAACGTCAAAGGCATATCTAGTCTGCTTGGTGATTGATTAACTCTACCAGTAAACAAAGTTTTGGACCCATTAGAATCTAGAGAATTTGCACACGACTAATGTTGCTCATATGGTGTGAGCTGTGTTTGAGAAGGACAATGTGGAGAAAGGAGAAAATACCAGTAACAAGAACCTTCTCCTTTTGCCACACTATTTTCAAATGTCGTTTTCTGTAGGGTCGTTAAAATTAGGACTGTTTGGTAAAGAGTTAACATCAATTTCAACATTATTTCTGTCTCCTAGAAGTCTGCAAAAACAACTTAAATCGGTTCCAGGGCTTTAATGGTTAACATTTTACTGAATTAATAAAAAATTTATACCGCTAAAATAACCAAGAAAAAACAATGCAAATCATCAATAAATAACAGTGATAGAATTATTATTAGCCAGTGCTTACCGTCAGATCATGTGCGAATGTTCGGATTCATTTATATACAAGTTGTGCATTTATTTGTAACAAAGTAATTCTTTTGAAACTGAAGATGATTTCTTCTAGACTAAATTTATCTCCCTCTGCCGATGTAGCCATTCACCTTAAAGCGGTTCTAACGAACAGCCCTACCCATTTTCTTTTCAGACCTGAAGCCATCTCTTTATCTTACAGGTTCATTTCGAGACGTTCATTACATTGACTTGTTAATATAGGAAAAAGCTTACAAATAAAATACAAACATCTGTGGGGACTATATATACTCGCAAGGGTCGACTGAAAACATCTTAAAGGGCATCGACTCAACGCCTCATAATATATGACGTCATAATATGGTATTCATGCGAAATATGCCGGCACCCTGCGAGAGTTATATTATATCAAAATAAAATTGATCAATTGGATGATGCTCAAGGCCGTTTTCAACATTATTTCAGATATATCGCGGTGGCCAGTGCACCTATCCATGCTTCTCTGGAGTTTCTTTTTACAATAATATGCACAATATTCTTTCCATGCCATTGGCTGCTTACCCACATAACCATCGTCGAAACAATGGTAAGCAGTGAGAGAGGGATGAATCCTGTCGGAATGACTATCATCAATCCTCGGAAAGAAATTGGCCGAACCGGGCATCGAACCAGCGACACCCTGTTCTCAAGTCCTGTATGCTACGAACTGAGCTACGGGGGGGGGGGGGGGGGGGGGGGGGCTCGGTACCAAAATGAAAGAAGAACAGAATAGAAGGAAAATAATATTCCATTTCCGTCCAAAATCTTGCATTAAATATGTTGGAGTTTGTGCAACTTTCCGAAACACCGGTCCCGGTAACGGATTGTCGCTGAGATCAACTAATTGTGATTCTGACTAGACTTTCAAACCTGCAAACCACGCATGAGATGACGCGAAATTTCAGCAATTGTTTCTGTGCGCTCTCCATATAAAACGTGGGATAATCCAAGAAGAATGATACCAAAGAAATATGATAAATTGAGAAAAAAATAATGGAATAAAAATCACTCTGCTAGATTTCAACCTGGGTCATTTTGTTTCGTTCTAGTTCGTTTCGTTTTGTTGGGTTTGGTTCCGTTTTGTTTCGTTCCGTTTCGTTGCGTTTCGTTCAATTTTGTTTCGGTTCCGTTTCATAGTTCATAGGGACCCACAAGTCATTGCATTTTAGAATGATTTAAGGTTTTTCGGAAATCATCGTGAGTAGTCGTAAAAGATCGATAAAGCACTTTTATGGTGCATGTCGTTACGTAGATTTACGACGAATAATTCCGAACTGGCTCGCGGCCACCAAAATGAAAACTTTAAACTGGTCAACATATGTCAAAGGTTAGCCACGCCCTTCCAGGTCAATGTTTGCTGCACTGTTAAGCCTATAAATGGGTTTATTTATTTATTCCCTCTCGGCGGCAACTGAACTGAGTATCCATAAGGACGGTTTTAGTAAAGACCTAATAAGATGATGCTCTGTGAACTCGAAAATATCCCATTTTTGCTTGCAACCCTTATCTTTATCATTTAAGTCTTTACCTGTTGATAAAATTCTCGATTCACTTTTGAAAAAGTTTGCAACCTTGTGTGCGCATGTCAATATTCTTTGAAGGCTTGACTTGTCTGCTATGACGCATCACAGTCCTGTACGGGACAAGTATTAATACGCGGTGCGAAAATTGCCGCTTAAAACATGGAAATAGCAATAAATAATAACACGTCTGTGGAAAAATCAAGCCAGCTTTTCATTACAAATTTCTCAAAAAACAAAATTATTTCAAACGGGGAAAAATATTTTTTTAAATACCTATCGTTTACTGCAAATCTCTGTAAACAATTTCTAAATATAAACATGGGGAAAACTAGGATTTGTGCAACACTGACGACAAAAATAAGATCCCCCGCCTTGCTGGGCTTATATCGGGGATTTTTCCAAAGCTTATAAGGGCTATGTTTCTTAAATGGCTGGTGCATAGGTTGCATACTAGCTAATCATGGCTGGATGAATCGCACAATGTAGATTTTAGTGAGTATACGTATATTTTATTTTGAAATTCGATGCATTGATTGCCACCTTGAAAAGTAGTCCGGTTTTGTACCCAGAATGCCAATATCAGATAGATTATGTGCATGTATTTGAAAAATGCCACCTAGCGGAAGATAATGGAGTTTACAAAAAACAAATGTTGTTCACTCTATGGATTTTTTTTTTTCTGATGTTGAAAGCATGAGAGAAAACAAAAACATATCCCGCATGTGCTGTTCTATAAGGGGTATTTACAAAAGACCCTGCCACGGGGTCATAAAAGAGATTGTTTTAAAAAAAAATGGTTAAAACGGAAAAACTTTTTACAGTATATTTGGCATCCCCACATTTTGATAACAATATCGGAAACACCGTTCTAATCACCATTTGCATTCACAACTAGTTCTGTATCTTGATAAATGAAACAAGAGCACTGCATGCGGTTCCCAGTGCTTGGCTGGTTTTGCGTTTAGAAATAGATTGATTTTCAGAGAAAATTCTGGGTCGAAAAAGGGGCATGTAGGGTCCTGCATGGCTCAATGGTAAAGTGTAGGACTCATGACCTGAAGGTCCCGGGTTCGAGCCTCACACGATCTACTGGGTTTTTCGTGGGAGTGTCATTGAACAAGACACTTCAGAACCCTAGCCTAGTACAGGTGAAACCCAGGAAATACATGAATTCCATACGTGAGCTGTCGCCGTGATAATTATGACCGAAAAAATGTTGCATTTGGATGAATCAATCAATCAAAGGGGTAAAATATTTTGATTGCATGCCCCTGTTGATGGTTAACAACTAGTCCTAGTTTGAAGGAAATATCTTCAGTAATGGCTTGAATATATTTGAGCCATGCTCTGGCAAAAGGGGGCTTAATGCATCTTCATGATGCATGATACCAAGCAAGTCATCACAGCATAATACATCAATAAAATCCATTCTAACAAACGAATGAATCATAAGGTTGGCTGATCCTTTGACATGCAGAAAATTGACCAATAGCTAAAAGTTTCGGCCAAGGTCAGCCTGCGCGGACTGCGCAGGCTGATCTGGATCGATACTTTTCGCAGATGCATTTATCCCCCTTTTCACAGAGCATGGCTCATTTATAAAATGTCCAGTTTTTGCATGACGACACAGACGACGTCGCTGCTAGAACTTTGACAATACCTCCACGTTTTCTTCGAAAACAGCTGAGCTAAAAATGGAATGGGAAAGATGAGAACGAATGATGTTAAATTGAGAGACAGACAGACAGACGGACGGACGGACGGACAGACAGACAGACAGACAGACAGACAGACAGACAGACAGACAGACGGACGGACGGACGGACGGACGGACGGACGGACGGACAGATAGAAGGGGAAATGATAACGTATGCATAGGGGCACTGGCAGCACTGATTAACACGAAATATTGTTGATAACAGCATACTAACGATAAGGTAAATATAACTAGTAATTAAGATTGACAATTTCTGTTTATTTAGAAAGACCCCACTGTGAAGTGATGCACCATGCTCTGTCAAAAGGTGTTTAATGCATCTGCAAAAGGTAACGACTCAGGTAAGCCTGTGTAGTCTGAGCAGGCTGACCTGAGTCGAAAGTTTTTGCTATCGGCCAATTGTCAAAGGACAATTCTATCCCATGATTCAGTCGGTTATCGGACTAAACGGATCTCATGGATCCCGTATCATGTGATGGCTTATTTGGTATAATGCATCGCAGAGATGAATTAAACCCCATTTTTGTCAAGGCCCGGCTCATATATTCTTTTTCAACTATTTCTGAATAGAAACCCTCCTAAAGCATTGATCGTTGTTCATTCTTTGCGGTCCGATCTTTATCTACATTGTCTACAAGGATGCCTTATGTTTATCCCCTGCATTCTAAAGGATGAAACTGGTTGATCTTTCAAGACCCAACAAACAGAACAATAAAACGCCGATACAATAACAACAGATGTAAAGACAGCTGCTACAGTTTGTATAATGCTAGTATCATCTCGCTGTTATGTCTCATCACTTCTACGTCGATATTTTCGTTCAAATACTATCACTTATTGTCTTCCTTATCTCATTCTGAACTGCTACGCTGAATAAGCAACGGGCCTTTGATAATGTAGTTCTGAACATTTTCCCGATTTTGTATTATTTATACATAGGAGTAATAAAAAAATAAAGAAAAGAGCAGTATTGCCAATACATATGAGCCATGCTCTGGCAGAAGGGGGCATAATGTATCTCCGTAATTTTGAATTATACCAAGCAAGACATCACATAAACAGGAACCCATAAAACCCATTTAGACTGACAGCTGATTGGGTATAGAGGTAGAATTGCCCTTGGACATGTAGAAAATCTATAAATAGCAAAATGTTTCGACCCGTGTCAGCCTGCGTGGACTCCGCAGGCTGACATGAGTCGATACTTTTTGCAGATGCATTAAGCCCTTTTTTTTCCAGAGCATGACTCAATTATGGTGTACTCCAAATTATACTCAAATATTTGAGTTAGATGGATACGAGAGAACTAAAGCAGCACTGACGCCAAACTTTATCGGTATTTCCCTTATGTCACGGGACGGTTCACTTATACGTGTGTTTCCTCGATTACAAATATATAATACCAGGCTTGGATTTCGAGGTAGCATGCTGACCGCCATGCCCGGAAACTTAGCAATGTACAAGGCTCGCAATCCAGGTGATACGCCGGAGGCAGGCAGACAGACAGACAGACGGAAAAAAGACAGAGACAGACAAATGGACCGACGGACGGACAGACAAACAGAAAGACAAACGGAGGGGGAAGGGATGAGGTTAATCAGGTCTTTGCGTATTTATTTCCAATTATACTAATCTGGTTATCTTATTAACCCTTAAAGTGCCTTTCATTACTATAGTTGCCTTTGTGGCCAGTGTAGATCAAGATCAGGCTACACAAAACATGCAGCCTGATCTTTGATCTACACTGTCCACTTTGCTGAATCACTGTAGACAAAAAGAACTATGAAATAGCAATTATTTGGGTACTATTTCTAGGTTGAAAATGGCTGCTAGGTTTTTCCGGCGCTCTAAGGGTTGAGCTCTTATCAGAAACTTTCGTAAGGCAAAGCCGCGCGCTCCTTTTTTTTTTTCAATCTTTGTTTAATACTTCAATCTCTTTCTGTAATATGAGTGGAAAGCAAAAACAGAAGTTCGCAAGATATAACGAGAATAAAATTGTTTCTACCACCCAATGTCACACAAGTGGTCCATAAAATAATTCTTTCACTACCAATAGCGACTGTAATAGCTTTTGTTGACGGCATAGATCAAGATCAGAATGCACCGACCATCCAGTCTGATCTTAGATCTACACCACCCACTGTCTGATGCTAGACGATGACAAAAATTATCTTTATTGCACCAAAGCGAAGGTTTTACATATGGAAAAGGGGTCAAATACATTAGCTGGCAGTGGAAAAAGTTAGGTAACCGAGTATATAAATTCGATACGTAAGCTCGGTTTCGCGTGCATTTGGAAGTCAAGCGAAACTACAAGGGTGTTCTGTTCAAGGGAAATTCTATACGAACAGGGTACAAAATTAAAGTTTTTGTTGGATTAAAATTAGATTAATACAACGTGTGTGGCTTAGTAAACATATACGTATATAAACTTCTGATTAATTAACGGGTAAATCACCAAGTTTTAGTGAATCGGCTGATTTTCTCTGCGTAGGTAAGTTACAGGTCTTATTATTTTATTTTTTCCACGGAGTTTTGTGCGTACTTTTTTTTAGCTGTGTTTTGTTGCCCATTTTCGAGTTTCCGTTATCATCGTATTTGTAATGATCATTATCAATATTGTCAGAATTAATATTTCTTTGATTGTTTGAGTACAATAAAAAATACTTGAGCCAAGCTCTGGCAAAAGGGGGCTTAATGCATCTCCGCCATCCATGATACAAATCAAGCCATCATGTAACTATGTATCCGTAATAGCCACTTATTTTAACAACCGACCTAACCATGAGGTAGACTGGTCCTTTGACATACAGAAAATGGACCGATAGCGAAAAGTTTCGGCCCAGGTCAGCCTGCGCGGACTGCCCAGGCTGACCTGGGTCGATACTTTTCGCAGATGCATTAAGCCCCCTTTTCACTGCGCATGGCTCACTTTTTTTGTAATTTTAGAAGGCTTCTGTCCAGAAATGGGACATAGTACAACATATATAATTGAGCCATGCTCTTTGACAAGGAATTTAATGCATCTGAAAAAGAAACTGTCGACCAAAGTCAATCTGCGCGAACTATGCTTCGACCAAAGTCAGTCTGCGCGAACTACGCTTCGACCAAAGTGAATCTGCGCGGACTATGCTTCGACCGAAGTCAGTCTGCGCGGACGGCGCAGGCTGACTTGAGTCGAACCTTTTTGCTATTTGTCAAGTTCCTGCGTGTCTTAGGACTTAAATATCTCATGATTCAGTCGGACAAATTGGATTGTGACAAATGCGTGTTACAATCTCTTAAACCTTTAATATAGTATAGCGGAGGGTCTAAAGCAGAATCATACTGCCCGTCTGAAAAAGAAAAGAGGAGTCCAATTCAGTGCTTCTGCCCTTTACCAAACGACAAAATTTTAGACCAGTCCAAATTGAAAGCTTGCAGACGACAAAATAGATGTGAATCAAAAATTGAAATTTTTTTTTTGGAAAAGTAGAAAACATTGTGGGAAAAGGAAAAAATGCTGGTTACCAGCATTGTATCCTTTTCCCCACAATGTTTTCAAAAGGCTTCTTCCTCAGGGTCGTTAAAAGTCGGGACTGTGTGGTAACGGGATAACCCTTAGCCCGCCTAATAAACCTAACATACATCATCAGGCTAGAAAAACGACCCTGATAAGTGCAAATTCGAGGTTGCTCTTGCCAAGAATGTCTTAGCAAAGCGAATATTGTACATCAAAGATCAGACTCTATGTTTTATGCAATCTGATCTTGCTCTACGCCGTAGGTAAAAATATTTGATTCGCCTCTGACTGTCAATGAGTTAACCTCTCTGCTGAAGATATTTTTGAAAATATTTAAGAAAAAGGGACCAAGGATCTGTCACAAATAATTTCTTCTTTCCCACAAAAAATTCCATAAATTTCAGGAAAAAAATAGTCACCCCCCCCCCCCCCCCGTTATTCCTCCTTTGTGCAAATGTCTTAGTTTGTATTAGTTGGTCTAAAAATAGGCATCACAGTCATTGGCTTATAATTAATTGCAGACTTTTATGTGTTGTTAAAACCACTGATGAACACATTGCAGCAAAGTGAAAAATTCTACTTCATGTATTAACCCTTAAGTTGTTAAGAGCGACCCACTGACCTTTTGCGGACGGTGTAGATCAAGATCAGACTGCACAGAACGTGTAGTCTGATCTTGGATCTACACTGTCCGGGAAGGGGTTATCTTTCCTCCAAAAATACCTTTGAAATAGGAAAATTTGGGTTTTCACTATGGGCTGGAAAGTTTAATTCATCATATTATAACAGGATAAGAGATAACATTTCAAAATCACCTCCTCAGAAACTGTATCAGCAATCATACCCAAATTTCACTTGTGTCCTGTGTTAGGAAAAGAATTAAGTTCATCGATATACAAAAATTAATTGAGTCATGCTCTGGCAAAAGGGGGCTTAATGCATCTCCGTAATTCATAATACCAATCAAGCCATCACATAACTATGGATCAGTAATTGCCACTTTGTTAACAACCGAATTAATCATGAGGTAGACTGTTCCTTGAACATAAAGAAAATTGACCAAATAGCGAAAGGTTTCGGCCCAGGCCTGCGCAGGCTGACTTTGGTCGATACTTGCAGATGCATTAAGCCCTCTTTTCACAGAAAATGGCTCACATGTAGATTACCATACGGTTCAGTATTTGAAAAATTGAGCCATACAAGACAAACTTGTTCTAAATTTAGAGGCAAAATGTTTTCCCCATTCCACTGAAATTATTCAGAATGGTATTTTTTTTTTGTTGTCGCAATATGTGTGTTACATTTCGATAAAGATTTCGTCGTCATAGGTTCGACACAAGAAAAAGGTTTTTATAAAACGTAGGTGCCTTACATTTGCTCTATTTCTTTGAAGGCATTATTAACCCTTAACCCTTTCCCAAATGACAAATTTTGGACTCTTCCAAATTCAAAACAACTGCAGAGGACAAATTCAAAATTGGTACAAATGAGCTTAAGGTCTCTGATAGGGTAGAAAACATTGTGGGAAAAGGAGAAAATGCTGGTTACCAGCATTTTCTCCTTTTCCAACAATGTTTTCAAAAGCTTTCTTTCCCAGGGTCGTAAAAACCCGGGATTGTTTGGTAAAAGGTTAACCTGCTAAATAAGTGAAATAATAAACCCAAACTTTGCTATTTCAGAGGTATTTTGTGTGTAGAAAAATATCCCCTTATCAGACAGTGTAGATCCAAGATCAGGCTGCACGTTCTGTGCAGTCTGATCTTGATCTACACTGTCTGCAAAAGTCCCTAGAGTCGCACTTAGCAGCCTAAGGGCTAAGCTAAGGAGGAACTGTAAATATTGATGGAACTTCCGTCAGTTATCTTATTTTGATGATACCTTTTGATAACCTTTTTTTTTTAAGTCACTCGAGGTTAGAAACTAAATCTCATTTGAACTTTTAAAAGCTGTTCCTGGTACTTATATTACGGTTCTCACCGCAGACTTCTTTTTCATGTGAATTTTCATATTTTTGTATGTAATATTAGAATGAGATATCGTTTATGCTGGCATATCTGCGGATAGGTTATCTGGTATCTTGTATCTTTAATGCTGTTAAAAGAGTTTGTTTTGGAAAGAGCGATGTACAGAGAATAAGTTTTTTACTCAAGTCATATTTCCATCGCATCATGTAGCAAACTTCCAAACCATTACGCACCAGACGACAATCAGAAGGAAAACAGTTGGAGATGAAAGTTGGAGAACCTTCGCACGTATGGCAAAGAGCCTTGACATAAGCTCACTGACCTTTGGCATCATCAAATAGCAAACTTCCAAACCATTACACACCGTTACACCCCAGGCGACACTCAGAAGGAAAACAGTTTGAGATGAAAGTTGAAGAACCCTCGCACGTATGACAAAGAGCCTTGACATAAGATCACTGACCTTTGGCATCATCCTATAGCAAACTTTCAAACCATTACACACCAGGCGACACTTAGAGGGAAAACAATTTGGGATGAAAGTTGAAGAACCCTTGCACGTATGACAGACAAAGAGCCTTGACATAAGATCACTGACCTTTGGCATCATCAAATAGCAAACTTCCAAACTATTACACACCAGGCGACACTTAGAGGGAAAACAATTTGAAATGAAAGTTGAAAAACCCTTGCACGTTTGACAGACAAAGAGCCTTGACATAAGATCACTGACCTTTGACCAGTGGGGACATCTGTCTTAGTAGTAACTGCTCACAAAGGGCACAGCCTGTTCAGAATCGATGAGAGGTCGAATTACGTATTCCTTTCGTTAAAGAATATGAGCCATGCTCTGTGAAAAGGGGGCTTCATGCATCTGCGAAAAGTATCGACCCAGGTCAGCCTGCGCAGTCCGCGCAGGCTGACCAGGGGCGAAACTTTTCGCTATTGGTCACTTTTCTACGTGTTGAGGAACAATGCTACCTCATGATTCAGTTGGTTGTTGAAAAACGTGGCTGTTATGGATCTATAATTATGTGATATATTCTTCGGTATCATGCATCATAGAAATATATTAAGCCCCCTTTTGCCAGAGTATGGCTCATATATAATCATGAAACCCCATAGTGAACAACCAAACTATAAAATAAAAAAAAAAAGAAAAAGGCTAAGGAAATTTGTGCCTTTTTTGCAGCACTAATTGCGACTTGCCTCCTACAGAAATGCCCTGACTGTGTTAGGTGTTATTGAGGAAAAGAACCGTGCCCTGGAAAACCTCAGAAATGTGTTTTTCACGTAAATTTCATCGGCGAACCTTCACTTCTTGTTGACTTTAGCTCTTTCACCTGTCTTGCCTCCGTTCGGCGTGGCTAAAATAACAGGAAATACGTAAAGTCTTAATATAGCCAATATGCTCTGAGATTGATCAGAGAAATACTAGTTTATCAAGAAAGTTCTATAATATTTTATCAGGTGCGCATGAAAATAACAGTTTTGGAATAAAATAGTTATGTTCTGGATTTACATTAACTCTTTACCAAACGACAAAATCTAGCCGCTTCCAAATTGAAAGCATCAGCAGACGACAAATTTGAAAGTGATACAAATGAACAAATGTTTTTTGACAGGATAGAAAACATTGTGAGAAAAGGAGAAAATGCTGGTTACCAGCATTTTCTCCTTTTTTCACAATGTTTTCAAACGCCTTTTCCTTCAGGGTCGTTAAAACTCGGGATTGTGTGGTAAAGGGTTAAGCTGATTCTGATATCTAACGGATTTAACATAAAATATACATGCAAGGAAACAATCAGGCAACTACATGTCTAAAATGCCACGTGTAAATCTTTTTAGCTCTTCAATACCTTCTTGCTTTTGTTCAATTCTTCTTTGCCTATAATACAGCACTACATGCTTACGATTCGGCGTAATAGTTGGATTTCAAATGAGTTGGATTAGGTGCACTCCTACCTCAGCAGTGCTTTGATTCTCTCGGTAGCATTTGCGCTAGCTCACTGCGGGATAAGCTAGAACATTTTTGCTGTAAAAGGCTTTATGCATTCTCACATGGCTGATCTTGTCGCGGTTTTAGCGCTGTTAAAGCGCCATACCCTTTGCAGTGTTGTTATCTGGCATAGAAAATAAAATGATACTTTGGTAGAAGACAGCTTGAAACAAAATACCGTGTTGTTATTTTCTTGGTTAAAACTGTAATCGACAAGATTAAATGGAAAAAAAACAACTTTTATACACATTTTAAGGTAAAATTTGAAATATTATGATAAGGTTGGAGGTACTTTGTATCCTAGCATGTCTACAGACACACCCGCTTCATATTGCGCAAATAGATAAGGCATCGCCAGATGATACATGTGGGTCATGCTCTGGGAAAGGCGGACTTAATGCATCTACAAAAAGGTATTGATTCATGTCAGTCTGCACAGGTTTACATGGGTCGAAACAGTAAAATGGAAGGTCATCATAGAAATGCTATTTTGAGAAATATTTACACTTTAAACACGTTCACCGCAAACGTAGAAAGTTTAGTCGATGCGCTGTTTGCCAAACATATTTTAACAAAATCCACGGTGGAAGACATTTTGGCGGAAAAAACTCCAACCGCCAAAAACAGACACCTTTAAAAATTAGTCGTAAAAAGAGGGCCCAGAGCTTTCGGAGAACTTTATAACGCTCTGATTAATACCGGAAACGAACAGCCCGCGGCTCTTATTAAAAGTTGCGCCAAAGCCAACGGAGCTCCCTTCATTCCGGAAGCGCAAACGCTCAGCCTTAGGAAAGAAGTTAAAGCTCCAGAAATGTTCAGCGATCTGGTAACGTCCGTGGTTGAACTTTCCCCGGTGCATAAAGAGTCGGATAGGTCTTTACAAAACCGCCGTAACTTGCTACGATAAAAGTTTGCCGAGGTCTGAGGTAGGGTTAAACGAATTACCCTTTGTGATGGCGTTGGCAAAAGAATACACCGAAACTAGCGTACTTTCTTGGAATAAATGTCCCCCGAAAATAACCCTTAAAGATTCTTTTTCGGTTTATTCTAGAGAGTTAAACTCGGCCAAGAAAGTTTTCGAGGCTTTGGGAAAAGGAAGTATCGAGGTTTTCGCGAAAAAAATTCCCTCTTTGGAGAACCCTATAAAGCTTTTGGGAAAAGACATGGGCCTCGTTTTAGAGTCTTACGACCCCGAGAACCCTAGCGAGGCGGAAAAGACCGAAATGGCCATGGTGCTACATCTGTGCACGTACGGGAAAAACTTTGGTTTCGTTATTAATAAAACCTTTGCTCCCAAATCCTCTGCCTATTTAATTTATAACGCACCGTCCTTGTCTTGGATCATCAAGGGAAGGGATATCGACATCGTTTCGGCTTGTTTGCAGCAAGACGAAAGTAACTTTGAGGATAACCTCGAGAATTTAACGCCCTGCGCCTGGTTAAACTAATTTATAACTTTTAAACGAGTTATAAATTCAACGTGCTCCAAAGTTTAACAACATTTATAATTTTTTTGCCAGAAAAAGAAATATCTCGCCTTTTGTCGATGGGTTAGATATTTTTAACGACTCCGCCGGAAAGTGGGGCCACGACCTCTGGGGTAGAGGTCAATGAGTGCAGTTTTTGCAAAATATTTGCCCATAGTATGGTCGGTGAGCCAGAACATACATAATCAGAGTAGTACCATTCTACCTCCAGATACAATCGGTTGTCAGACAACATGGGTTTTATGGATCCATAATTATGTGATGACGTGCTCGGTGCTATCTATTACTTAAATGCATTAACGCTTTACCAAACGATAAAATTTTGGACTAGACCAGATTCAAAGCATTTGCAGACGACAAAATAAATGTAGCTTAGGTGATGATTTCTGTCTCTGATAGGGTTGAAAACATTGTGGGAAAAGGAGAAAATGCTGGTTACCAGCATTTTCTCCTTTTCTCACAATGTTTTCAAATGGCTTTTTTCTTAGGGTCGTTAAAACTCGGGATTGTTTGGTAACAAATTAATCCTTTCGCTGCCAACTAAATGGAGCCGACTTTTCTCGAGGTCTATAAGTATCTTTTTCAGTTCAGCTGAACCTGGTTTTGGGCTAGAAGATTAGTTTCGGATGGCGGACGGTGTAGATCCAAGATCAGACTTCACGTTTTGTGCAGTCTGATCTTGATCTAGACCGTCCGCAAAGGCTATCCAAGGCCACACTGGCAGTGAATGAGAGTTAAACCCCCTTTTGCCTAAGCGTGACTCATGTACATTAATCCGTAAGCACGTATTCGCGACTTACTGACCTTTTGCGGACAGTGTAGACAAGATCAGACTGCACAGAACGTGCAGCCTGATTTTGGATCTACATTGTCCGATAAGGAGATTTTTTTTGCGAAAAATAAGTGAAAATTTTATATAACTTATTTAGCAGGATAAGGGTTAAAGTCGCCATTTTGAAAACAAATGAGGCTCCATTAACCATCCTGCAAGCAGTGAAATATCGCAGTTATCGTTCAACCAAACCTCGCAGTTATTACGATACTTCTTTTAGGCCCATACAAAGGAGACTGGGGGACGATGAGGATTTTGTTTTTAGTGGGCTTAGCAAAGTTTCATAATGCTTTCCTTTAATTGGCCTTGCCGAAAGTCTTCTACCCAGATGTCTCTATACCGCATTAATATTTTCCGTGTTCTTAGAGATTGATTGATTGATTGTATGGTGTTTAACGCCGTTTTCAACATTATTTCAGTTATATCATGGCGGCCAGTGCACCTATCCGTGCTTTCCTGGAGTTTCTTTTACCAGTACTCCACACAATATTTTTTCCAAGCCACTGGCTGCTTTCCCACATAACCATCGTCGAAACAGTGTTCCTAGAATGAAAAAAGTGTAATTTACCTTTGGGTGCTTCGGATATGTTTTGCTACACTCAGCCTGTGGCAATGATTGATATTGACATAAAAGCGAGCTCTAGCCACAAGAATCCCCGGAATGTAGAACCAGTCCATAAATATGAGTCATAGTCTGACAAAAGGGTGTTTAATGCATCTCCGTGATGCATGATGAAAAGCAAGTCATCGCATAATTATGGATTCATAAAATCCATTTAGTCCAACAATCTACAGATTCTGTAGGTAGCCTAGTATGGTCCTTTGCCTTGCAGAAAATTTACAAATAGCAAAAATTATCGACTCATGTCAGCCTACGCACGGCTGCGCACAGTCGATACATTTTGCAGATGAATAACGTTAAATTCTGACATATTACTTAGATGAGAATTTTATCTATTATGTTTTACCTTTTTTCTCAACAGCATAACTTAGAGACAGAAATGATTTATATCCCAGTAATAATAAACTTATCATCAACATTGAACGATAATGAAATAACTGGCTAGTCTCCAAATATTTCTATTATTTATGCGAAAAAAAAAACCTGAGGAACCCGAAATCGGTAGGGTTCGTTCACACAAACTACGTTGCATTCCTGGTCTAATTCTAACTTTACAAGGTAACACACTTCTTTGCTGGCTAAACCATTTGCTTTAGCCAATCAAAAGCTGCGTTTAGATTGGGGGAGGGGCATTCTTCGGTTATTTCCATTGATTCCTTTCCAGCATTATCTTCCGCTAGGTGGCATTTTTCAAATACATAACCTATCTGATATGGGCATTTTGGGTACAGAACCGGACTGTTTTTCAAGGCGGCAAATTTTACAAGCATAGCCCATGTAAGCTTAGGGAAAAGGCCCGGTATAAGCCCAGCAAGTTGGGGACGTTATTTTTGTTGTCAGACTGTTACGCGAATCCCAGTTTGCCCCATTTCTATATTTAGAAACTGTCTACAGAAATTTGCAGTAAACAGTTGGTATTTTAAAAAAAAATCCCCCTTTGAAGTCATTTTGTTTTTTAAGAAATTTGTAGCGAAAAACTTTTTTCAAAGACGTTTTATTTATTGTCATTTTCTGCCTGCACTTTTTAAGCGGCAATTTACGCACCGCGTATTAATATCTGTCCAGTTTGATCAATTGTCTTATAAATTAAAATCAGGTTCTTTAACATCACGGGATTGGTGGAAAACCTTAAAGTTACTCATGGCTTCAAATTCTCCGTCGTCAATCCCTCCACTTTTCGATAATTCTTGTGATTCAATGGTATTTGATGAGAATGAGAAAGCCAACGTCTTGAACTGTTATTTTGCAAATCAGTCGCGTCTAGACGATTTTTTAAGTGTTCTTCCAATTGAGCATTACCCATTGACACAACCTTCCCTAGATACATTGACTATTTTTCCTTCTGAAGTAAAGGATGCATTAAAATCACTTAAACATGGAAAAGCTTCGGGGCCTGATGGTATTAATAATAGGATTCTTATTGAAGTGTCTAATCAGATTGCCCCACACTTATGTGATTTGTTTAATCACTCTTTAAATGTGCATACACTTCCATCTTCGTGGAAAATATCCAATGTAAGCCCGATATTTAAATCAGGTGACCCCTCTCTTCCATCTAACTATAGACCTGTTTCTTTACTGAAAAGCATTGAAAAAGTATTTGAACGCATTATATTCAAACATGTCTCTAACCACGTAAAAGATATCGGGTTTTTTACACCTTTCCAGTCAGGTTTCATGCCTGGTGACTCCACAGTCAATCAAGTATCTTGTCTATATAACAACATTTGTAAAGCCTTGGACGATGGGCTTGAATTTAGAGCTGTATTTTTTGATATAAGTAAGGCTTTTGACAAGGTTCGGCACAAAGGCCTAATTTTCAAATTACAAAGGGCGGGGATCAACGGTAAGCTATTGTCTTGGTTTCTAATTATCTCTCGAACCGATATCAAAGGGTTGTTATACCAGGGGGAATTTCGTCCTTATGTCATGTTCAGGCTGGGGTACCTCAAGGATCGATATTAGGGCCTCTTCTATTTTTAGTTTATATCAATGATATTGTTGATGATATTCAGTCAAACATAAATCTTTTTGCGGATGATACAAGTTTATCTATGGTTGTAGATGATCCAACTAATGTAGGTAATATCCTACAATCTGACATAGATAAGATTTCCAGTTGGGCACAAAAATGGCTGGTCAGGTTTAACCCTTCAAAATCAGAATCACTGGTAATATCCCGTAAACGTAATAAACCTAATCATCCAAATCTCTTTATGTCCACTATCGAAATTCCGCCAGTTTCTAGTCATAAGCATTTAGGCATTTTTCTTTCTAAGGACGGTTCCTGGGATATTCATATCAACAAATCTCTTGAGAAGGCATGGAGGAGGGTTGGAATTATGAGACGTTTGAAAGTACGACTTTATCGGCAGTCTCTTCAAACCATTTACTTTTCATTCATTAGGCCTTTATTGGAGTATGGTGATGTAATTTGGGACAATCTTTCTCAGGGGCTAAAGGATGAACTAGACAAACTCCAAAATGAAGCTGCACGTATAGTTACAGGCTGTACAAAACTTGTGGCAATTGCTGATCTATATGAAGAAACAAGATGGAAAACTTTGAGCGAACGTAGGCGAAAACACAAACTTATTCTTTTTTTACAAAATGATTAATGGGCTTTCACCAAATTATCTTAATGAACTCGTACCTCCAACGGTCGGTAATTCATTAGCTTATAATCTACGCAGTCCAAACAACTTGCGAACCATTTCTTGCAGAACTAATTTTTACAAAAATTCATTTCTACCGGCAGTAATTAGTGACTGGAATTCCTTAACTGATGACATTAAGAGCGCCGAAACAGTAACAGCTTTTAAGTATCGTTTGAACCTTGGCAAACCCGTACCGAAACAACTTTATTTTTATGGCGAAAGAAAAATTCAGATTATTCATGCTCGATTGCGCAATAGATGCAGCTCTCTTAATCACCACCTATATTTGAAAAAGATAGTACAGTCTCCTCTTTGCACTTGTGGTTCCGTCGAATCAACTGAACACTTTTTTCTACAATGTCCAAATTATGATAACATAAGAAATCAATTAAACCTTACCATTAATGGTATAACAAGAGTCTCTCTTAGAACTATCCTATATGGGGACGAAAGTCTTAGTCTGCCTTCAAATGAACTAATATTTGCTGCAGTTCATACTTATATTCGTGCAAGTGGGATATTTAGATATTAGCAAAACTGATCATATTTTTTTCTATTAAGCGATGATTAATTATCCGTCCTCCAAACTGGCTTAAGTCTTCTGAGTAATAACATATTCCTGTGGAATTGTAAGGTCAGGTTGTAAGTTATTTTTGTTCTAAGTTATTTTTATGGTCCTTACATATCGATTATTAGTTAACAAGTTTACCAGTATGCATAACTCCACATCCATCTTTTCCTCTTTTTACCTCTCTTGTCTTTCTCTATTTTATTTTCTTCATTTTTGGTTTTTGTGACTTCTTTATACATGCTGCTTAACCGGAGCTGGAGAGGAACTATATAAGCTTAGCTTTCGTTCCAATCCATTTTATAGAATTATTCTTGTTATTATACTGTCTGATCTGTTTTTCTATGTAATTCTATGAATAAAATATGTTTAAACTAATATCTGTCCATTATTTTTCAAGTGATGCGTCATAGCAGACAGGTCAAATCTTCGAAGTATATGACATGCGCAGACAACGTCCTTTCAACTACATGTACTACATTGGTCTTTGGGAATTACTTGGTTTTTTTATCCTTGATTTACCTGCACTACACACATATGTTCTTGTGATGATACTTCAGCTAAATCTGGCTAGATTGTTTTACAAATAAATATACAAATATTTTCTGATGACTGAGAAAGAAGTTAAAAATATATGAAGACCATATACATGTATCATAAATCATTTTATATTCATCGCAGTCTCCCCGTAGAAATCAAGGATAAAAAACAGAGGACTAAAGGTGATGGACCAATCTGCTATTTAGTTACTTTTTTTTTTCATCTGGCAAGGGAGATAAGTAGGCTTACAGGACTGCCCCCCCCCCCCCCGCCCCCGCCGACCCTCCCGCATTTGACTGAAAGGTGAACACGGACCCTGATTTTGACATTTTATTTCTTGATTAGTGTTTTTGGGGGACGGGGCGTGTGGATGTGGGTGTAGGCCTAACGTTGACGCACATGTAAGCAAACAACGTACGAATTAAGACAACACATAAGGTAAGGGAGAATCTGAGTGTTTACAGAAGATCCAAGAGGATCAAGAGGTTACTCGGGTAATAAGAGGTCACGGTAATGGCGCTATTAACGAAAAACTTGAAACTCATGACGCGACTCAAAAATAAACATCCTTATTAAGATTCGATATGACACTGAACCATTCTCTGTGAAAAGGGGGCTTAATGCATCTCAAAAAAAAAAAAAAAAGTAGCGACGCATGGCAGCCTGCACAGTCCGCGCATGGGTAAATTTTCTGCATGCCCAAGAAACAATTTTTAGACTGCGCAGTCCGAACCGAAACCTTTTGCTTTTGGTCAATTTTCTGCATGCAAAAGGATCATTCTACCTCATTATTCAGTCGGTTGTTTGACAAAATAGGTTTTAGGGATGTATAAAACTGTGATGACTTGCTTGGTTTCAAGCACCACGGAGATGCATTTCTAAAAAATAAATATGAGCCTTGCTCTGTGAAAAGGGGTCTTAATGCATCTGCGAAAAGTATCGACCCAGGTCAGACTGCGCAGTCTGCGCAGCCTAACCTGGGCCGAAACTTTTCGCTATGGGCCACTTTTCTGTATGTTCAAGGACCGTTCTGCATCATGATTAAGTCGGTTGTTAAAAAAAGTGGCAATTTTAAAACCATATTTATGTGATTTCTTGCATGGTGCAGTGTATTACGGAGATGCATTAAGGCCCCTTCTGCCAGAGCATGGCACATATGCTTCCATTTATTATCATGTTTCCGAGAAAATTGTCTTTCGTGAGGAGAATGATTTACAGTGGATGTATTCCCGTGGGCTGATTTTTTTCAGATATTTCAAAACCAGGTTCCCCTGTTGCTTTTAAGGCAATCGTATAAAACATGGTATCACAATTTATGGTGACAGATATATACGTCCATATCTCGATCTGATTGAGTTGAAATAAGTTTATTAGATATCTGAAAGTACCATTTATAAAATTTCAGCTTTGAAAAATTTTAGTGCTCAGAATATCGTTTTGGATACAGACCGATTGAAAAGATTTAACCCTTTACCAAACAACAAAATTTTAGACTTGTCCAAATTGAAAACTCTTGCAGACGACGAAATTATTATTGCTCAAACATAGAAATTCGCCTTTTGAAGGAAAGAAAACATTGTGGGAAAAGGAGAAAATGCTGGTTACCAGCATTTTCTCCTTTTCCCACAATGTTTTCAAAAGGCTTCTTTCTTATGTTTGTTGAAACTCGGGATTATGTGGTAAAAAGTTAAGTAAGACTGCATATTATCTACAATAGGCTCAAAATCACAGATTATAGTTTGATTCGTTCGAGATCTTCCTGCAAGGACCAGTGAATAAACAAAATGGAAACTTCAGCCAGTCAGTTCTAATGTCTATCAAAATTTCAGACAAAGTTGATTTCGCTTACAAGTTATCTCTACAACAACGACAAAACGTTAGACTTGTCCCAGCTGAATATTTTTGCAGACGATAAATAAAATAATGTGCTTGTAATGATCATAGTGAGTAGCTTTGAAGGGAAAAACCAAACTGTGGGAAAAGTGAAAATGCTTGTTACCAGCAGATTTTTCCTTGTGTGGCACAATGGGGAGAGAATAAAATCAAGTGTTCAAAGTTAATCAACCATATTTAATTTTCTGAGAATCGTCGTAGAGTATGCAAACAGCTGCTCAAGAGAACCAAACAAAGAATCCCCGCACTCCTACTATCTGCCAGTATTTATATGAGTGCCCATACTGAGGAAAGAGATATACATATTGTTATACAACATGCATGGGTCATAATTAGCCCACGTGATCCCATGTCAGGGCTAGATCATACCCATACCTGTATAACAGCAAGCCGGGACTCCATAGATGCATTACATTCGTCCACAATGTTTTAAAGGAACCCATTTTCACATACTCGTTTAACCATTTGATAGGTTGGTAAAAGGTGAATCAGTCGACCCATTTTCAGTTCCGGCGCAAATCAAAGTACAAGTTTATAGCCGACTGGAATGTAACTGAGTCATGCTCTGTGAAAAGGGGGCTTAATGCATCTCCATAATGCATTATACCGAGCAACACTTCACCTAGGTATGAATCCCATAAAATCCATTTTGACAAACAGCCGACTGAATCCCGGGTAGAATTATCCCTTGACATGCAGAAAATGTAAAGATAGCGAAAAGTTTCAGCCCATGTCAGCCTGCGCGGACTGCGCAGGCTGACATGAGTTGATACTTTTCGCAAATGCATTAAGCCCCCTTTTCACAGAGCATGGCTGAACTGAATTTTTCTTTCTCATAATTTTTCTAAATGTGCGTGGTTAGATAAAAATTTGTTTATCAAGATAGCTAGTACATATTCATATAGCCCTATCCTAGATAGCAAAATTGTTGGCTAGTTCATATTGTAAGCATCTGCAAGCAACCGAAAAATCGTTGATAATTCAATGGGGTTGTCTTTGAAAGGGTAGAAAACATTGTGAGATTAGAAGCAAATACTGTTTAAAATCGGGGAATACGTGACGTTTCTGTGGCGTTTCCGGTGCATATTGTAGAGATCTAGGATCTTAAGGGCTTCAAGGGACGTGGGGCCTACTGTCCGGCGCACTAAGGACAGGTGTATAGATACGTGACGCATCATGCGTTGCTGCAGTGTTGCCGTTTCATTTCCCCAGGGTTAATTTGTTACCTCTTTACCAAACGACAAAAGTTTCGACTAGACCATCAAGTTTATTCGGCGCTCAAACGGTTTACTCATGATTGTGGGGGTTGGAACCCGCCGAATAAACAAGTGCACATTTAGAGCCGCCTCCTCCTCCCTCAGGACACACACACACAGAAGCATCGACATTGCAAAGTTACTGTCTTATCATCCGATTTCATTGATGCCAAGAAATATGGCAAAAGCCAGCGCATTCAGCTACGCCGAAAAAGTCTCTCACACTCTTCGAGCCGCCTCCTCCCCCCTCAGGACACACACACACACACAGCAGCATCGACATGGCAGCAAAATTATATGACATGCCTACCTTACAGAAATTTTGTTGCATACGCCGCTGATCACACGCAATAGTGAGAGAGTAGCGTTACAGACTCACATACGAACGATATCCATATCCATTGGCGAGAAAAAAAGGCTGAAAGTATGCACTGACAAACCTTTGTGTACCACAATCATGCGGTAGTTAAGCACCTTAATAAACAAAAACGTTTGCACAGTGTTACTTAAATGTTCCATCTACGTTTCTACTGCGTTGGCTGCCATAGTCACGTAGCAGATGCGCATTATATTATACAGAAACGTCTGCGTGGCGAAGTAAGTGTTAAATCTACGTTTCTACTGCGTAGTTCGAGTATTTACAGCATGCGTCTGACGCATGACGTATCAGTGTTGCAGCGTGCGTATTTTTGGTGCGCTCTTTAAAGCATGTCGCATAGTATGCGTGCAAGACCAACTGAGTATTCAGTAGTTTCCGCTAAATAGGCTTACGTGTTTGTAGCTACCTTTTTTAACCGCCTCATATGATGATACGCCATACATACATGTATGCCGATACACAAATGTGTTAGGAATAAATAAATAAATAAATAAATAAATAAATACAAGCTATAATATTTTCTGCAAGATGTAATGATTTTAATATTAGACAGAATTAACTGTTTTCCAGATTAAAAAAAATACACTCTTAAAATATTGAAAATATTCACAGAGGACAACGAAAATGAGGCTGAAGTAATGGATTCTTTTCACTGAAAGTGTAGAAAACTGTGGTGATAAAGGAGACATTCTGGTTACCACCTTTCTCATTTACCATCAATGCATTATAGCCTCATTTCGAACCGTTCTGGAAACAGAAAATTGCTTGGTAAAGGGTCAAACGAAAAATCGAATAAATGCACTTTTCACAGCTTATTTTTTTTCAAACATGACATTTGGATCTTCCTCTCTGTTTTTGTTCTATAATTGATGGCAGCGCTTAAGCGATATAAACATCTCCGTCGATTTTCAATTTGTTTTAATGTGTTTCACGAGTTTGTGAAGATAAGCACATGTCAGAAATATATTGAGAATAAAATCTGCACGCGGAAACTTCAGTATGGTGATAAAAATTTATCTCGTGGTTTGTTACAATGCCAGGCAACAAGTTAAGACCACACAAAAAAATGTGAGCCATGCTCTGTGAAAAGGGGGCTTAATGCATCTCCGTGATAGATAATACCAAGCAAGCAATCATATAATTATGGATCTATAATAGTCACCTTTTTTAACAACCTAGTGAACCATGAGGTAGACTGGTCCTTTAATACGTATAAAATTTACCAATAGCGAAAAGGTTGGGCCCAGGTCAGCCTGCGCGAACTGCGCAGGCTGACCTGGGTCGATACTTTTCGCAGATACATTAAGCCCCCTTTTTAAAGAACATGGCTCATGTAAATCTTTAACACACAATTCCGGCTTTTAACGACACCTTGAACCAGCATTTTCTCCCTTTCCCACAACCCTTTCAAAGACAAATTCCTTCAATGGAGTCACCTTTTCATTGTCATCTGCAAATGAATTCAATTTGGACAAGTCTAAATTTTGTTGTTTGGTACACAGTTAAGTGACACTTTAAAGTTTTTTTTTTCCAGGACTATTCCAGTGAGCTGCACCAGCCTTCTTTTTATTTAAAGCGTTTACTAAACGACAAAACTTAAGACTTATCCGAACTGAAAGTATTTGCAGATACACTCGTATAGACTTATAGTATTGTGTTCTTCTGTAACGCTTAGAAAAATATAAAATTACCAAATACTACAAGAAAAGGGTCATCTCCTTTCATATTAGTTTGCTACGGCGTGAATAAAGGCAGTAGGGTATCGATTAGCGGTACCAACGCCTTAGCATAGCAACCCCAGTCCTGCTAAATAAGTCAAATGAAACTTTCAAGCCGATAGTACAAACCAGGATAATGTTATTTCAAACGTATTTTTGAGAAAAATACATCCTTACCGGACAGTGTAGATCCAAGATCAGACTGAACGTTCTGTGCAGTCTGATCTTGATCATCACTGTCCGCAAAAGGTCAGTGAGTCATACTTAGCTGCCTAAAGGTTAATCTTATAAATGTGCAAACAAATAGGCCAACAGGATCCCGACGAACGAACGTGGGCACATTTTTTACCAATTGCAAATTATCATCTATTCATTCGATTTCCTTGTACCAAGAAGTAGATCAAAAGCCAATGCATTCAGTTACTCCGACAAAGTTATATTAGGGAGAAATGCACCACGGAAAGAGAAATTCCGGTTTTGAAATGGTATTAAAAACATTGTTGGAAAAAAAACAATTGCTTTTACAAAATCAAAAATTCCTTTCTTTAATGTTTTTGTTGAACTATTTTCTGCTGTCGCGTTGTGTGTTTAATGCACTGTTTGTCTATGTTTAAAAAACCAGGTCGAAAGTTGGGACTTCATTGATTCGACAGACATTGACGATGCATGTGAACGTTTCACCGTTAGAATTTCAGAAATTATGTCCCGTTGCATACCATCGAAAGACGTTACCATACGACCCAATGACCGACCTTGGTATGACTCAAAAATCAGACGTTTCAGTAGACATCGCGATCTTGATTAAGATGAATGTTAGTGTTTTTTTTCCTCCGAAAATATTCTGGAATATCAAGACCAACACAGTCATGTAGTTTGGGCGATCTCTTTTCTGTCATTGTTTTGCATTATTTCAGAAGGTAACGACAACAAAAAAAGGGAGCGTGTTTAGGTGTTGTGAACTGCAAACTGGGTAAAAAAAAAACAGATAAAATGTAACGTGTTATCTCCAGCGTGTTACATCATTGAACGCCCTCCCCCCCTTTTTTCCTTAAACACCAACATTCATGAAAAGCCCTACCAGAAAAACCTTTAAATCAAGATAAATATGTTCTGTGTTTCAGATGACGGATTGCCTGACCCAATTCTAGAGTACAGTGGTGGAATTGCGCCCTAATTAGATAATTGGCCCATTGTCTCTGGCTGTTCAAAGTGCTGGATTGTCGTAAATATTTATCGTGAGACAAAGCATAACGAATTTGTCGGAGAGGGCGTTCGTTTCAAGGTCCATTACCATATTCAACAATGGTATCATTTTTTGACAGACTGCAAACAACGGATGTCCAGAATTATGTCACCCCATTGGAGGAATGTAGGAAAAATGTGAACCATTCTATATCCGGGCTTTACTGCAATGCAACGTGGGATACGATAACTTGTTGGCCACCGACACCTGCAGGACACGTTGCCGTTCAGTCATGTCCTCCGATATTTGGCGCAGATTTTGATAAAAGCGTCTACAAGAAATGTGGCACTGACGGTGAATGGGTAACATCCGAGTTTTGGAAAGGTTTTGGTCACAGCGATTACGGACAATGCATCGACCACATCAAGATAGATGAAGAAGTGTTCGACCTCGAACAAACAGGTGGAGAACCAGGGCTCTCAACGTATCAAATAAGTATCACGAAAGGAATTGTTGCTGTTGCAATTTTAACTGTATCACTTATGCTTCTACTCGTATCAATTATTTCTGTCAATTTTATAATACCGAGAACCGTCAATCAAGCCGCGCAGTACAAAATCTCTCGTTACATGTTTCCGGTGTTCATTTTTGACACGTTGATCAACCTTGTGGAAAAGATATGCTTCCTGTTTGAAATTCATTATGGTCTATCGTATAAAACACTGACTAATACGTCTGTAATGTGTGAGATACTAATTGGAATCAAAGAGTACGCGTGCGTCACGACATACATGTGGCTGTTGCTACAATGTCATCATCTGCAAAAGAGAACCGCAGCCGACCAACATTCTAGCACGAGCATGGTTCTTTATTGCGTCTTGGGATGGGGAGTTCCCGTCATACCTGCCACAATATGGGTTATGACGACAGCTCTAAGTCACAAGGTCACATGCTGGGCTGGTTATAAATTCCTCAAGATCATATGGGTTCTAGATTCAAGCAAATTGGTACTATTAGTGGGAGCTATTCTTATTTTACTGTATTCCATTAAGCAGCTAATGAAAACAACGGGAATAATGGAAGATACTTTGCGCGGGAAGGAGAAAAACTGTTGTTACAAACGAATATGGTACGAAACAATCTCGTGCTCATTGTTCGTTTTCTACATAGTGATTGTTCTACTCGTTACGTTATTGTACAATCATACGTCATCGTCTCAAAACCAATCAGAGCGTGGAGAACTTGCACGTATCATCACCGAGTCTTGTAAAGGAATAATGTTAACAATGTCCTTTTGGGCTTTTAACCTTGACATAAGGTCAATACTCGTAATCAGTATACGCCGTATTTCTCAACAAGATCTTGTTCCTTCACCAATTGCAATAGAAGAGAACGCGATGTGATCGGGGTTCAACTCTCTACCATAAACCATAAAACAACATTCAAGGCTCCTTCATATTAGTGCGCATGCGTGGAAAAAAGGAAGACGTAGTTTTTAATGTTCGGAATAATTTGGTGAAAAAAAAAAAAAAAGTTTTATACGCCTTTTAAAAAGACTACAGTGATCAAACTGACCGATTGAAGTCGTAGTGTAAATGCCGTCTAAACGAAAAAAGAAGAAATCATTAATAACGTAAATCCGAAGAAACAGCTAGGAAAACAATGGATAGTAATGGCGGGAAAGCGAACAAAGACAAAATGACAATAAAGGGAGCAACTGTCAGAGCGGACAGAGTGCACATATTGGACAAAATATAAATATAAATAATGCGACAAGTAAATCGCTTTTAAGCAATCAAACTTTTACAGACTCTCAACAAACGCAGTTTTAACGGGACTCACTTTAATAACGGTGGCAAAAGTAATGGATCATATGGCCCGCAACATGCGAAATGGGACCTTCGGACATTTGCGTAAAGTGTCGTCTTGGATTAGCCTGCGCAGTCCGCGCAGGCTAATCCGAGACGGCACTTTACGTATACATAAGATTTTTTCATACAATAGACTTTCGTGAAACACAAAATCGCACAAAAACGGGAAGTGTCGTCTCGGATTAGTCACAGACTGTACAGGCTGATCTGGTACGACACACTTTTACGCACATGTCCGAAGGCCCCCTTTCGTGTGTTGCACGCCATATAATGGCGCATAGGCCGGAGCTAACGCACCCTTTATGAGGATGTTAGACCCGCCACCTCCTGTGATGGCACAAAGCTTCCCCAACACAGCATCAGCAACAACAATTTCAACAATGCAGCACACCTCTCGCTGTCTCTCTCTCACTCATTTTTATTTATTCAGGTACCCATGACATGCACTGATATTGACTTTAGCCAGCAATAGTTTATTTCCAGCATTGTTTGTTTGTATGTAGCCGTACATGAGCACAGTAATATTTTTTAGCCTTGACACACACAGGCCAAGTTCACGGTACTTAAGGTATGATTAAGAAAAACGCCAAAATTTTTAACAGAGTATGAATTCAATTACATAATAATTTTTCAATTTCATCTTTTTGCCAGCATCATAGAAAATACCAATTTTCATCCAACCGTTTGAAAAAAATGAAAACCATCTTTATCTACTTCACTATCCCGCAGCCATTTTGAAATTGAATCATGTGATTTTTCTAGAATTCCCCCCTAAAAAATCGTTGTAACTTAATACAGTTGGCCGCCAATTTGTAGTCGCATGATTTGAAAATATAGCCACATGATGTAGCAGATGATCTTTAATACGTCATCATGTAGGTTCTTTTGTAAAACTGCGTGTAATAAAGGTTTGTTTATTTATCGAAATTTATCAATGAAACCTTACCACTGTGTGTAAAGTCGACTGACCAATCAAATAAGGCCCATTCACTATAAGTAAAATGTCAAGACCTATAGTCTATTTCATGTTCTGACCAAGGTTACGGCCCCCCAACTATTCCAACCCATTTTATTCCGTCACTATTTGTATATTAGTTGTATTGTGTATGTTTGTTCGTATATCATGTATATATATGATTTGAACAATAAACTTGATATATATATATATATATATATATAAGTTGAAATTAAAGTTGGCATAGAAAGACAGAAAGACAGACGCTTGAGTTAGGTATTTTCACAGAAAATAGAGGCAGGACATGTCGCTAGTTGGTGCCGACTGGTGATTATTACTGATACCGATCACCGTCATGCAAAATATACCGTGAACTTACATATCGTGACTAAAAATAATTTCTGTGACAAATATACAGTAGGGTTCTAGACCATACAACAGCACAAACACACCTACGCGATAAGATTTTCATAGGTTAACCCTTAAGCTGCTAAGCTCGACTTACTGACCTTTCGCGGACATTGTAGATCAAGATCAGACTGCACAGAATGTGCAGTCTGATCTTGGATCTACACTGTCCGATAGGAAGATATCTTTCCCCAATAAATACCTTTGGAATAGCAGAACTTGGGATTTTTACTGTCGGCTTGAAAGTTTCATCTCACTTATGTAACAGGATAAGGGTTAAAAACAAAAAGCATTGAGATTGTGCCTGCATTAACGCTAAGTGATTTCTATACAGCGGCTCTAATATTACCGTCTAATAAATATTGATGACAAGGAAATCAACTGATGGGTTGTAACTCTTTACTATACGGCAATAGTTTAGTCTTGTCCATATTAACTCTACGAAACGACAAAATTTTAATCTTGTCCAAATTCAAAGCATTTGCAGACGACAAATTAAATGTCACAAAAATAGAGATTTCAATCTCTGAAAGGGTAGAAAACATTGTGGGAAAAGGAGAAAATGCTGGTTACCAGCATTTTCTCCTTTTCCCTCAATGTTTTCAAAAGTCTTATATCCCAGGGTCGTTGTGTGGTAATGTGTTTAAGGCACTAGCAGACGACAAACTACCGGTAACTATGGTTTTAACAATTACTTTTGAGTTTAACCCTTAACCAAACAACAATTTATTAGACATGTACAAATTGAAAATATAATTATTATGTAGATTATAGAAATATACATGTAGCTCAGATGATGGATTTATCTTTGAAGGTGTAGGAAACATTGTTGGAAAAAAAAAGAACGTGCTGGTCACCAGCATTTTCTTCTTTTCCTATATTGTTTTCAAAAGCCTTGTTTCTTAGAGTCGTTAAAACTCGGAATTGTGTGGTGAAGGGTTTCAGGACAGAAAAGTTTGTTGGGAAAAAAAAAAAAAAGAAGATACTGGTCAACAGCATTTTCTTCTTTTACAACAATGTTTTCAAAAGCCTTGTTTCTTAGGGTCGTTAAAACTCGGAATTGTGTGCTGAAGGGTTTCAGGACAGAAAAGATTGTTGGGAAAAAAAAGAAGATACTGGTCAATAGCATCTTCTTCTTTTCCAAATAAGCCCGCTCGGGTAGCTCAGTGGTAAGCGTATCCAACTCTTGAACAGGTGGTTGCGAGTTTGATACCTGGTTGAGGCAAACTTTCTTTCCGCCGATTTTTTGCCTCTCACCTCTAATACATGTGAGAAAAGACAGCTGTGTCAGTACTGGTGTGAGAAAGCCAGGAAACACATGGATGCGTCACTGACCGCCATGATATGACCTGGACTGTTAAAATGGCGTTAAACTCAATACAAACAAACAAAACAAATCTTTTCCAAATATCTTTTCAAAGCCCTTTTCCCAAGGATCGTAAAATCACGCGATAGTGTGGAAAAGGTTTTAGCATTCCAATGATTATATTGTATTTCTCTGTAATTTTCTTTTCTGTATCTTCCCACTCAAAGGCTTGCACTCAAGATTTTATCTCCTGTCATTTCATAGCATCAATTATGAAGACTGAGCCGATCCAGATAGTTTTGGCAATCTTGTCAGATACAAAAGCCATTCTTTCTTCTTGAAAAGATAACTTTAATTAGGACCCACAACTTAGATTTTTACCAAAGAGCTGAAAGAAATAGTCTTTGAACTCAATCACAACACCGTTGTCTGTACCTCGTGGAGTGATTGAACGTCGGCAAGTCAAACACGGGCCTTTTTTATATGGCCTGCTCTGGCAAGAGCCGAGGGTTTTATGCATCTGGAAAAAGTTTCGATCCAGGTCAGCCTGCGCAGTGCGCGCAGGCTGACCTGGACCAAAACTTTTTGCTGTTGGTCAATTTTTATTCAGTTCAAAGGACCATTCGACCTCATGATTCAAGTAGCTGTTAGACAAACTGAATTTTATAGATACACAGCTGTATAATGACTTGCTTGGTATTAGGCATCAATGGGATGCATTAAAACCCCTTTTGCGGTCCACGGAGGTTGAAATGGGTCGAAATTGATTGCTACATGTATAATTCAATTTTCTGCATGTATTAGGACCAGTATGACCCATTATTCAGTCTTTTGTCACACAAAATGGATTTTATGGATCCATAAATATGTGATAACCTGCTTGGTAAAATGCATCATGGAGATGCATTAAGCCCCCTTTTGCCAGAGCGTGGTGAACATTTTTATGGTCTAAAAGGACAGTTTCACTGCAACTGGGCAGAATTTACGGCACAGTTCAGCACCAAGTAGCGGGCAGAATAGATAAAAAGTATCGGACTTTAAATATGTGCAGTCTGATCTTGATTTAAATCATTTGCAAACGCTATTCAGATTACCATTGATGCTAAAAATTCAAGGTCTTTATCGACTGTTACAGTATTCGACAACAGTGTAGATGTAGAACTTCGGCCTCTCAGTTTTAAAGTTTAAGGTTTGAATCCCGTGGTGAGAAGGGTTAAACCTTTGGAACTTGCACGGTATTAGTACTGGCTGAGGTTTCCCTGTGGTAATCGTCGATGGTGATAAATGTAGATTGCAGTGCATGGTTCACAATCGATGTACGATAAATAGCTTAAACCTTAGGTTGCTAGGCGCGACTCGCTGACCTTTTGCGGACAGCGTAGATCAAGATCAGACTGCACAGAACGTACAGTCTGATCTTGGATCTACACTGTCCGATAAGGACATATCTTTCCTCCAAAGATACCTTTGAAATAGGAAAATTTGGGTTTATGCTATCGGTTTGAAAGTTTCGTTTCTTTTATTTCGCAGGATAAGGGTTAAACTAATGACTGTGAACATGAATATTCAATCTGATAACGTTGGCATAACCTTAAACGTTATTGTCCGTCATCTCTCGGTGGACGTATTGTTTTAGATTTTATATGTTTTGAATTTATGTTCTGCTTTTTTATTTTCATTAATCCTTTCAGCGCCATAGGCGAAGACGGGGACTTTTGCGTACGGCATTGATCAAGATCAGACTGCACAGAACGTGCAGTCTGATCTTAGATCTATACCGCCCGCTTGTTCCTTTAAGCCTATAAGATAAAATCTTTCTAAGTATCAGTGGATAGTAAAACTATTTTCGACCGACTACAGAGGTCGAGCTTGTATGAGCCACGCTCTGGCAAAAGGGGGCTTAATGCATTCCCGTGACGCATGATACCTATCAAGCCATCACATAATTATTGATCCTTGTTAGCCATTTTGTCTAACAACCAATATAATCATGAGGTAGACTGGTCCTTGGACATACGGAAAATTGACCATTAGCGAAAAGTTTCGGCCCAGGTCAGCCTGCGCGAAATGCGCAGGCTGACCTGGGTCGATACTTTTCGCAGATGCATTAAGCCCCCTTTTCACAGAGCACGGCTCATATATTTGGCACCGAAAGAGTTGATGACAAGATTATTAGGGCATTCAATGTAGATTATCATTCATCGTATGTTTAACTTGAAATGTAGTCGATGTTGAGTTCGTTGTATGTTTATCTATGGCATGCACAGACGAAATCATTGAAAAATACAACTTTGTCTCTTAAGTTTAATGGTTTAAAACTAGATTTGGGTCTACAAAGCTTTGTATGTGAATCAGAAGATATTTTGATAAAAAGACTACATCTTTACTCCAGTGGTAAAGTGTAGGACCCGTTACCTGGAGGCTCCGGGTTCAAGCCTAGCTGGAAACACTGAGTTTTCGTGTTAGTGCACTTGGCAAGACACTTCAGAGCCCTAGCCTAGTACCGGTAAAATAGAAGACATAGTGAATACGTAAGCTGTCGTTGTGACATGACTGAAATATTGTTAAAATTGGCGTAAAACACAATTCAATCAATAAGTTGAATTAAGCGCAGTTATACTGAGAGTTGAAAATATAGCGGATAAAGAATTTAAATTTTATTGTAAGGTTTTCAGTATGATAAGCCCTGTGTGCTTTCTTAAAAATATATATATATATTTTTGGTCTAAATAATTTTACCAACTATTGACAGTACGTTTTAGGTACGTAATAAATTGAAAACATTGCGACAATAGAGTTGATTACAACAATCCGATTCTGATAGGAACTGTTTCATTATTGGATAATATTGTGACAAAAGGCATAACGTAATTAATTAAACAAATTTGGTCCAAAGAAAACTACAGTGCCAGTCGAAAACATTCAGTGTGACACATGGAAATGATTATTTGATTGTTCGTTGTAGTTCTTTGTCATGCTAACTTGGAAACATTGTGATATTATATATGATTGATTTTAATTGCAACCTTTTTATTCCATGAAGAATTATTGCGGCTAAAAACATTGTGACAAAGGCTCTCATAGTCTAAATTAAGCTTAACTCGTATCATATTATATCAATTTGCTGCTTGCTCTACACTTTTACTTATCTCCCCATTTTTGTAAAATATGTTATATGACTTTTTACTAGAAGAGAATAAATTAGTGGAACATACATCTTTTTGTATTGTTGTTGTTACAGAAAGGTCCCTTGACCCTGACGCTATTTTAACCCTTTACCACATAATGCCGAGTAATAATGACCCTGGGAAAGAGGCTTTTTGAAAACATTGTGGAGAAAGGAGAAAGCATTTTCTCCTTTTCCCACAATCTTTTCTATCCTGTCAAAGACAGGGTTCATCATTTGAGCTACTTTCAAATTGTCATCTGCAAATACTTTCAGTTTGGTCCAGTCTAAAATTTTGCCGTGTGGTAAAGAGTTAAAAGCATAATACAAACACTAATGAAAACGCACGCCACTTACACCTTTACCAAACGACGAAATTTTAGCCTTGTCCAAATTGAGAGCATTTGCAGACGACAATTTCAGTGTGGCTCAAATGGTGCAACTTTTCTTTGATAGGGTAGAAAACATTGTGGGAAAAGGAGAAAATGCTGGTAACCAGCATTTTCTCCTTTTTCCACAATGTTTTCAAAAGGCTTCTTTCCTAGGGGCGTCAAAAGGTGGCATTGTGCAGTAAAGGGTTAAACCTTTACCACATTACAAAATTTTGCACTTATCGAAACCCAAAGCTATTTACAGACGACATTAAATATAGCTCAAATGGAGAATATTATCTGTGACAAGGTAGAAAATATTTAACTCTATGCATGACAACATCAGTGTTGAAACCTTTTTAAAACCACAAGCCACAACAGGCTAAAATGATTGGATTAGTCTTGGGTAGAGTAGAAAACATTATTGATAAAGGTGATAATGCTGGTTGCAAGCATTTTCTCTTTTTTCTACAATGTTTTCTATAGTCTATTTTTATTTTAAAGGGTTGTCAAAACTCAAGATTGTATGGTGAAGGGTATTAAGTTAGCTTTCACACATATATTAGATTAAAAAAAGGGTTGTCAAAGCTCAAGATTGTATGGTGAAGGGCATAATGTTAGCTTTCACACATGTATTAGATTTAAAAAAAAAAAAACAGTGAAACGAACAAATACTAACAGCAAAATATCTTTTATTGATTTATAAAATCCCACAATGCTTTATACATAAAACTAATATTATGAAGACTTAACTCTTTACATATCACAAAATATCAAACCATCCAACTACCTGTCCACTAAAACAGCAGAGGCCTCAAGTTTCATTTACAGCCTTTACTTAACCCTTAGGCTGCTTACCGCAAGTCACTGACCTATTATGTACAGCATAGATCAAGATCAGACTGCACAGAACATGCAGTCTGATCTTGGATCTACACTGTCCGATAAGGAGATACCTCTCCTCCAAAAATGCTTTTGGAGTAGGAAAATTTGGGTTCTTTCTATTGGTTTGAAAGTTCGGTTTCTTTTATTTCACAGCTTAAGGGTAAACTCTTTACCTAACAACAAATTTTAGACTGACCACATTGAAAGCATCTGCAGATAACAAATTAAATGTACATGTAGCTCAATTGATGGTTTCTCTCTGTGATAGGGTAGAAAACATTGTGGGAAAAGGTTACCAGCATTTTCTCCTTTTCCAACAATGTTTTTTGAAAGCTTTCTCCTTCAGTGTCGTTAAAACTTTGGACTGTGTGGTATAGGGCTGAAAAAAAAAAAAGTTCTGGTCAAGTTAATCAATCAAATCCCTAAAATAAATACAGAATGAAAGAACTTTGTATCATACATTTGTTTACCTTACCCTCTACAGCACTAAATTGAGAAATGTACTTTTTCATTTTGAAAATATAATACTAGGTCAAGATTGTTTTAGCAAGAACATGTTACAAACAAAAAACAATATAGATCCATGCTGTTAACCAGCATTTTCTTCTCTTCCAACAATGTTTTCTACCCCTTCAAGTAAAATTTTCCTGAATTGTGTGCAACATTTAGTTTGTCACCTGCAAATGCTTTCAATTTGGACCAGTTTAAAATTTTGTTGTTTAGTTAAGACTTATTAGGACCAGTCTAAAATTTTGTTGTCTGGTCAAAAATACAATAAGCACATAATAAATAACATGTGACACAGTTTGTTTGTAAGACTTAACAGAGTAAAGCCAAACCGAGTTGCTATTGTTAACACTAAAGATCAGAGTGTGTGAAGTGAGCTGTCTGGTATCGATCTACACTGTCCATTTCTTGTACAATATTTCAACCAATGTAATCTTGAATTTGCAATATCTGAGTCTACATAACCCACTTAACCCTTTCCCAAACGACAAATTTTGGACTGGTCCAAATTCAAAGAGTTTGCAGACAACAATTTTAAATTTAATGAAAATGGCAGAAAGGTCTCAAAAAGGGTAGAAAACACTGTGGGAGAAGGAGAAATTGCTCGTTACGAGCAATTTCTCCTTTTCCCACAGTGTTTTCAAAAGACTTGTACTGCAGACACGTGAAAACCAGGGCTTGTTTGGGAAAGGGTTAAAAAGTTTGTACCACATGAGTCAATGAGTCATGCTTTGTGAAAAGGTGTTTTAATGCATCTGCTAAAAGTATCAACCCGTGTCAGCCAGCCCAGTCTGCACAGGCTGACATGGGTTGACCCCTTTTGCTATTTGAAATTTTTCTGCATGTCTAAGGACCACTCTACCTACAGATTCAGTCAGCTGTTAAACAATGGATGTTACAGATCCACAGTTTTGTGATGAATTCCTTGCATCACGGATATACATTAAACCCCCTTTTGTCTAATTGCTGCTCATTTATGAGGCATTCTATAGGTTAACCATACAATGTTTTGTGACCGATATGGTTGAAATACATTCACAATTGTCATACTTTTTACAGATACATAATCACAATCTAAGCTCCACTAATGTGAGCAGATTTAAATGATAGAAATATACACCCTTCTGTACACTTACGCACATAATGTTATACAGTTTATGATAAGTGATAGTCAGAATTACCAAATAGTAAATGGATCACAATGGTTTCACCAGTATTAGGTTGGGGCTCTAAAGTGTCTTGCCCAAGGACACTCTCACAAGAACTTTGAAGCCTGGGGTAAAGTCAGAACCTGTAACCCAAGGTTACAGATCCCATGATTTCTCCGATGAGTCCGGCAGGACCCCTGCATTAAGCATCAAAGTAAAAGGGAAACAAGCACCTTTTCTGCCATATAAATAACACTATGGTCAAAGGAGCAATTGCTTTAACCCTTTACCACACAATGCCAACTTTTGACAACCCTGAGAGACAGGACTTTTGAAAACATTGAAGGAAAAGGAAAAAAACTGGTAACCAGCATTTTCTCCTTTTCCCACAATGTTTTCTACCCTGTCAAAGACAATTTCCACAATTTTAGCCACATTTAATTTAGCGTCTGCATATGCTTTGGATTTGGACAGGTCTAAAGTTTTGTACTGTGGTAAAGGGTTAACTCTTTACCAAACAACAAATTTTTAGACTTGTCCAAATTGAGAGCATTTGCAGATGAAAAATAAAATTGGCTGAAAAATTGAAAATTGTGATGGGAAGGGTAGAAAATGTTGTGGGAAAAGGAGAAAATGCTGGTTACCAGCATTTTCTCCTTTTCCCACAATGTTTTCAAAAGCTGTCTTCCTTAGAAAGTAAGGATTGTTTATGTCAGAGAGTTAAAGAAGAAAATGCTTGATTTTTGTGAATGTTTTCAAAAACCGTCTACTGCATTGGCACAAAAACCAGTCTATGTGAGGTAATAGGGCAGCATCTTTACTAATGGGTCACACAAATATATGAGCCATGCTCTGGCAAAAGGGGGGCTAATGCATCTCCGTGATGCATTATACCAAGCAAGACATCACATAATTATGGACCCCCTGAAGTCCATTTTGTTAAAAATGGACTGAATCATGAGGTAGACTGCTCCACTGACATGCAGAAAATTTAAAAAGATGGCACAAAGTTTCTGCCCATGTCAGCCTGTGCGGACTGTGCAGGCTGACATGGGTCGATACTTTTTGCAGAGGCACTAAAGCCCCTTTTCACAGAGAATGTCTCATATACATCTTAATTCTTGACTGAATCCTTACTTTCTCTGCATTCACCCTTTGTCTATCTATTCTCTGATTATTCTCCCTTCAATCTTTCAAAAACCAATTTAATCCCTAGGCAAACAAGCCTGTGTTTTAGTGCTTTACCATACAACCCAGACTTTTAACAACCATTGGGAGATACGCTTTAGAAAACACTGGGAAAAGGAAAAATTGCAGGTAACCAGCATTTTTTCCTTTTCCAACAATGTTTTCACTATTAGAGTCAAATTTAAATTGTCATCTACAAACATGGTTGCAATGGACCAGACCAAAATTTTGCTGTGTGGCAGAGGCTTTGCAAGAAAATGTTGCAAAAGAAGAAAATATAAGTCCAATCATTTTGACTGGCATTTAATTTGTCATCCTTCAATATGGGCAAGTCTAAAACTTTGTCATGTTTAAATAATTGGTTATTTCCTTTGTTCATTTGCGGTACAAACAGATTTGCCAAATTATTGGTTGCAAATAAGGCCTCAGCGCGTGTTCACTAACCATTCTAAGCAACATTCTTAGTCTTACTCCACTTATTTTAGATTAACTTCCTACCATTTAACAAAATTTTAGACTTGTCCAAATTGAAAGCATTTGCAGACAACAAATAAAATGTTACTGAGATGATGATTTCTGTTCATGATAAGGCAGAAAACATTTTGAGAAAAGGAGAAAATGCTGGTAACCAGCATTTTCTCCTTTTCTCAAAAAGTTTTTTACCCTTTCGAACAAAATTGCCACTATTTGAGCCACACTTAATTTGTCCTCTGCTATCACTTTCGACATCTGGTAAAGAGATAGAGGGTTAAGAATGGTTGAAGGGTACAGACCCTGGATGTCTGAATTCTGAGGACTTTGATTACTGTACACAGCTATTTGGTTGAACTTTGCCACAATAAAGCCACAACATTGTGCAGTTGGCTGTATGAAACTTTCACACCGAGTAAGTCCTGAATCCAATATTCACCAACACATGTAAAGTAAACATTTGTGCCACTAATACACCCTAAAATGATAGAAAGCACACATTCCTTTACTGAAGTTCCAGTTCAGTGCAATCGACAGTATGTACAGAAAGAATACCCCAGTGACAGCAAATAAAATGGGTCTGGTGTTCTTTAGAAATGGCAGGGCTGAAAAGAGACATTTATACAGCAATTATACATCTTTTCGTCCATAAATCATCATTTTCTTTAGAAAAAATAAAAACAAAGGTGACTGATTGTAGGAAGAGGAAATACATTCTACGGTGAATTGTCTTCAACCATTAGCAAAAGATCCTGTGTTTTAATGACCCTTAGGAAGAAGGCTTATGAAAACAATGTAGGAAAATTAACAAATATTTTCTCCTTTCATTACAAAATTTAATGCTGAACCCAATTATTTGTGTCAAATTTAATGTGTCATCTCCAAGTGCTTTTAATTTGAACAATCTGAAGTCTGAAATTTTCCTGTCTTGTAAATGATTAAACATTTTTGTAAAAGCAGTAATTGCTTCTGAAAAAACTACATTTATCTATACAAAATTCTACATCCATAATCCACTGCATCCATAGAACAGTTAACCCTTTCCCAAACGACAAATTTTGGACTGGTCCAAATTCAAGGAGTTTGCAGATGACAATTTTAAATTTGATGAAAATGGCAGAAAGTTCTCAAAAAGGGTAGAAAACACTGTGAGAAAAGGAGAAATTGCTCATTACGAGCAATTTCTCCTTTTCCCACAGTGTTTTCAAAAGACTTGTACTACAGACACGTGAAAACCAGGGCTTGTTTGGGAAAGGGTTAAAACAACTCAGCTATGCTCTGTGAAAAGGAGGTTTAATGCATCTGCAAAAAGTATCATCCCAGGTCAGTCTGCACAGTCTCCGAAGGCTGACCAGGGTCAAAACTTTTTGATTTTGGTAAATTTTGTGCATGTTCAAGGACTGTTCAACCTAAGGATTCAATCCGTTGTTTGGCAAAATGGATTTTATGGATCCATAACTATGTGATGTCTTGTTTGGTATAACGCGTCAGGAGAATGCATTAAACTCCCTTTTGCCAGAGCATGGCTCATTTGATTTATTGTTGAAAAAGAAGAAAACTTATCATTAGCTGTTTCAGTCATATTATCAAAACAAAGAGGACAGATTAGATCCAAGATCAGATTGTACATTCTAAAATCATTTCAGGAAAAAAAATCTTACCACTATAGCCCAGAAACGTGATATATATATAGTAGCAAATGGCAATCAACCACAGTGTGTTCCCAAACAATCGTCCAAAAAACCAGTCTGTATTGATAAAAGCTGGGAAAAGAAACAAACCAACACTGAGCAAAACTTAGTTTATAGGTACTACACCATTTAACTAATAAGGACTGACTAATTGATTGATTGAATCATGTTTCATGCCATTTTCAACTTTGTTTCAGTCATATCATGGTTACAGGTCACATATTCATGTATTTCCTAGGTTCCACCAGTAATAGGCTGGGGCTCTGAAGTGTCTTGCTCATAGACACTTCAATTAAAAACCCAGTGGATCAGGTTAGGCTCGAACTGGTGCCTCCAGGTCACAAGTCATACACCTTACTACTGAGCCACGCAGCACCACTTTAACCCTTTACCAGACGACAAAACTTTGGCCTTGTCCAAACTGCAGACGACAATTTCAGTTTGGCTCAAATGGTGCAATTTTTCTTTGATGGGATAGAAAACATTGTGGGAAAAGGAGAAAATGCTGGTTACCAGCATTTTCTCCTTTTCCCACAAAGTTTTCAAAAGGCTTCTTTCCCAGAGGCGTCAAAAGGTGTCATTGTGCGGTAAAGGGTTAACTCATACAGAGGATGTAATCATTTAACCTTATAAATGCTGTCCTGAATGTCCACAAAATTGCAGGTGGATGACATTTAGCCTTTACTGGGTCCGTATTCACCAACCATTTTTAAGAATATTCAAAGTTTTTATTTCTGTGATTTTCTAAATTTGAAAGTAACACAACTTCTGATAGGCTAAGCCAGTTTTGTTTAGCCAATCAGAAATTGTGTTATGTGCAAATTTAGAAAATTTTGGAGAATAAGACTACAAATGTTCTTAAGAATCGTTGGTGAGTACAGATCCTCATCATACTTACAATTTAGAAAGAATAGTTGAAATAAATGAAGAATCATAAGGAGCGGAAAAAATGCATTTAAATGCACATCAAATGCATATCCCCACTCTACATCTTGGCCTCGGGGTGGGGCTACAACCATGTATCTATTTGTTATTATCCTGAAACATTGAAAAAAGAAGATTCATCATCAACTCTTCACCATCTGCAAACCATTTACTTTTGAGAGCAGCACATTTTATAACCATTCTGGCGAAAGGAAAAACTGCTATGAGCTATTGTACAAATTTCTATCATGTCTTTGCACATATCCATGAAATAAATTCAAGATAATTTTTCTTGCTTTACAAAGTTTTTTCTCAGTCACCTGTTGCACATTTGCTTCAGGAGATAGCAAGTGCAACAAGAATCATAAAATAGTAACAAGTATTACAACGGGCTGAAGATTTTCTAAACCCTCAGGTTGTTAACTGCAACTCAAGGCGTTTTTGCCATCAGTGTAGATCAAGATCAAACTGCTGAGAATATGCAAACTGATCTTGAATCTACACTGTCCGATAAGGAGATAATCAGATATTTCTTCCCAATCAATAACTTTGGAATTGCAATATTTCAGTTTTTCACTATTGGCTAGTAAGTTTCATTTAACTTAAATAGCAGGTTAAGGTTACCATAAAATGTTTATGCCATTCCTAAGAAATTTTCACATGGTAAATAACTGAGACTGTAAAGCTACTGCAGAGAAAAGACAAGTGTTTCTCAATAAAAACATGACAAAAGCATCAGTCTCTTTTCTGTACTAACCCCTAAATATGATGATTGCCTACATGCAGTCCTCCAGATAAGAGGGAGTGATAGTATTCTAAATCTGTTATTTCTCTTCCAAACCCTATGTTGTGGGTACACATTAGAATCGACTCGATGAGAGGATTCTAATGAGTGCCCATAACATAGGGTTTAGTGGAGAGTGATTAATATTTTCAATTTTGAAATCAAAATCACTCCCTCTATCTGGAGCTCTGCCTACATGTAACTTTATGTTTATGTCTACAGCCCATGCATGACAATATATCCATTAGGATCAAGTAAAGGGTTTCATTCTTTACCAAAAAACAAAATTTTGGAACTGTCCATATCGAACATACTTCCAAACAGTATTTAATCTTGCTCAAAATATTGGATTTGTTTGTGAACGGGAAGAAAGCATTTTGCAACAACAAGAAAGTGCTTGTCATCAGCATTTTCTCTTTTCCCCATAATGCTTTCAAACTCCTTCTCTACCAGGGTTGTTAAAATTTGAACTCATGTGGTAAGGGTTAACAAAAAAAAATGCATTTTTCAATGTGAACAAGGTCCTTTAGCTACATAATTAAATACATGTAAGTGTTTCCAGTAAATGGGAAAAAAATAAAAAATGTAATATCAAGCTTAAAATTTTGTCCAGAATATTTCTGAAAATATTCATTATTTAACATTGTAGATTCAAGTTCAAACAGCACATTTTACACAGTCAGATCCCATTGTATACATTCTACAAACACCTTAGTTGTATTCAGACTGGCCAATGGTTGACTCTTTACTACAAAATCCAAACTTAAACGACCCTGCAAAATCAATCTTTAGAAAATGTAGGGGAAAATGGGGAAAAAGCTGGTAGCCAGCATTTTCTCCTTTTTTCCACCCTGTGAAAGACAAATTTCATGTTTTGGGTAACACTGAATTTGTTGACCGAAAATGCTTTTTATTTGTACAAGTCTACATTTTTGTCATGTGGTAAACAGTTGATGACTTACCAGAAAAATGTTGCGATGAGAATTCCAACTCCAATACAGTCAACAAATATAACCCACAGTATAAACTTTAAGAAACCCAGAAAATGTAGGCCAAGTACAAAAGCAAAACCAACTGATGATGCTGCAAAAGATAAACAAGAGGATCACTGGCCCTAAAGCGCTCACCTGAGTAAAGTCATCTACAACTGATTGAGCTGAAGAGATCCTGGTTTTAATGATGTAAAACAATGAGTGCAAGTGACCTACTTTTTGAATCAATGTGACTAAATTCCAAACTTGTCCAAGGTATTAAAAAAAACATTCTGACCAAGTTTCATGAGTATCAGAATGAAAATGTGGCCTATACAGTGCACACAAAGTTTTTCTAAGATTTGGTCCAAGACCTAGTTTTTGAACAGATGTGACCCACTTTAAACCTTGTACAAGATATCATCAAGGCACACTTTCTGACCAACTTTCGTTAGAATCAGGCTGAAAATGTGGCTTCTACAGTGCACACAAGGTTTATCTAAGATTTGACTATGTGGCCTACTTTTTGCCCCGACATGACCCACTTTCCAACTCATCTGAGATATCAACAAGATAAACACTCTGACCAATCTTTATCAGTATGAGGCTGAAAATGTGGCCTCTATAGAGCACCCAAGGTTTTCCTAAGATTTGGCCCTGTGACCTACTTTTTCAGCCGATATGACTCAATTTCAAACTTGTCCGAGATATCATCAAGACCAACAATCTGACCTAGTTTCATGAATATCTGACTACAAATGTGGCTTCTAGAGTGCACACAAGGTTTTTCTAAGATTTAGCCCGGTGACCTACTTTTTGATCCGACATGACCCAATTTCACACTTGTCCGAGATATCATCAAGACAAACATCCTACCCAACTTTCATGTGTTTCAGGCTGAAAATGTGGCCTCTAGAGTGCACACAAGGTTTTTCTAAGATTTGGCCCTGTGACCTATTTTTGACCCAACATGACCCAATTTCGAACTTGTCCAAAATATTATCGAGACATATATTCTGACCAAGTTTCATAAGTTTCAGGCTGAAAATATGGCCTCCAGGGTGCACACAAGGTTTTTCTTGGATTTAGCCCAGTAACCTACCTTTTGACCGGACATGACCCAATGTCAAACTGGTCCGAGATATTATCAAGACAAACATTCTGACCAAGTTTCATGAGTATAAGGCTGAAAATGTAGCCTCTAGAGTGCACACAAGGTAATTGTTGATGCCAGACGACGCACAATGGACACAGCACGGTCACTAGAGCTCATCTTGAGCATTTTGTGCTCAGGTGAGCTAAAAAAAGGTGTTCTTGTCATGTAACAACACAGCCACATGGAATTATACATAAACTTCTCAATCAGTGTTAACCCTTTACCAACGTCCAAATTGAAAGCATTTGCAGACGACAAATTGAATGTTACTACAAACATAAAATTTGACTTTCATGGGGCAGAAAGCATTGTGGGAAAAGGAGAAAATGCTGGTTACCAGCATTTTCTCCTTTTCCCACAATGCTTTCAAAAGTCTTTTTTCCCAGGGTTGTGAAAACCAGGGATTGTTTGGTAAAGGGTTAAAGAGTAGAAAACATTGTGGGAAAAGGAACAAATACTGGTTCCCACAATGTATTCTAATGCCTTTTCTGTCATGGTCATCATGTGACTGTGTGGTTAAGGATTAAACATCATGAAAGCTTACAGATAAAAGACTAGTCCACACTACACTAGAGATGATTTGCACAACTTAGCCATTTTCACAATGTAGCCAGCTTTTTCTCCTTTATCCACAATTTTTTCCAAGTTTTTCAAAGCTAAATCTCATTAATTTAACACCATACAAGCAAACATTCATCTGCAAAGGCTTTACTTTTTACCAGACGACAAAATCATGTTCTTGTCCAAATTGAAAGCATTTGCAGACGACAATTTTAATGTGGCTCAAATGATACAATTTTTCTTTGATAGGGCATAAAACATTGTGGGAAAAGGAGAAAATGCTGGTTACCAGCATTTTCTCCTTTTCCCACCATGTTTTCAAAAGGCCTCTTTCCCAGGGGCGTCAAAAGGCAGCATTGTGCAGTAAAGGGTTAAATGTGAGATCATCTGTAATGTTGTGTTTGTGTACAGAGCTTAAACATTTACTAGTAGTTCTTACAAATAAATAAAAGCTTGTATTTCTAGGAAAAAAACATGCACACACATATGAATAAAATACAAGAGGACCATGATGGTCCTATATCGCTCACCTGAGTATATTTGTAACCTATATGGTCTATTAAGGGCAGGCTATTCTTTTCACTGCAGGGCGGATATACGCCCAAATATGACCCAAAGGGAAGAATTTTAACAATTTTGGTATGGGGTCACCTAATGATGCTTCAAACAAAATATGAAAGTTCTCGGCCTTATGTTTTGTCACAAGAAGATTTTAAAAGATTCAAATAGGGTGCGCCATGGCAGAGCCCAAATATGACTGCAGAGGGATAATTTTAACAATTTTGGTAGAGGATCATCAGATAATGCTACACACCAAATATGAATGCTCTAGCCATTATGGCTTTTCATCAGAAGATTTTTTAAAGATTTCCTTTTTTGTTTTTATGTAAAATAGGGTGCGCCCGGGCAAAGCCCAAATATGACCCAAGGGGAATAATTTTTACAATTTCGGTAAGGGGTCACCAAATGATGCTTCAAACAAAATATGAATGCTCTCCGCCTTATGGTTTGTCACAAGAAGATTTTTAAAGATTTTAAAATTGGATGCACCCGGACAGAGCCCAAGTATGACCGCACAGGAATAATTTTAATAATTTTGGTAGAAGATCATCAGATAATGCTACATACTTAATAGGAATGTTCTAGCCATTATATTTTGTCATCAGAAGAAGTTTTAAAGATTTCCTTCTTTGTTTCTATGTAAAATAGAGTGCGCCCAGGCAAAGCCCAAATATGACCCTACAGGAATGATTTTAACAATTTTGGTAAGGGGTTACCCAATGATGTTTCAAACAAAATATGAATGCTCTCAGCCTTATGTTTTGTCAGAAGAAGATTTTTAAAGATTTTAAATTAGGGTGCACCCGTGCAGAGCCCAAATATGACAGCAGAGGAATAATCTTAAGAATTTCGGTACAGGATCATCAGATAATGCTACATACCAAATATGAATGCTCTAACCATTATTGTTTGTCATCAGAAGATTTTTTAAAGATTTCCTTCTTTGTTTCTGTGTAAAATAGAGTGCGCCCGGGCAAAGCCCAAATATGACCGTAAGGGAATAATTTCAACAATTTTGGTAAGGGGTCAAGCAATGATGCTTCAAACAATATATGAATGCTCTAGCCGTTATGGTTTGTCACAAGAAGATTTTTAAAGATTTAAAAATAGGGTGCATCTGGGCAGAGCCCAAATATGACCGCAGAGGGATAATTTTAACAATTTTGGTAGAGGATTATCAGATAATGCTACATACCAAATGTACATGCTCTAGCCATTAATGATTTGTCAGAAGAAGATTTTTTAAAGATTTCCTTCTTTGTTTCTGTGTAAAATAGGGTGTGCCCGGGCAAAGCCCAAATATGACCGTAAGGGAATAATTTCAACAATTTTGGTAAGGGGTCAAGCAATGATGTTTCAAACAAAATATGAATGCTCTAGCCATTATGGTTTGTCACAAGAAGATTTTTAAAGATTTTAAAATAGGGTGCATCTGGGCAGAGCCCAAATATGACTGCAGAGGGATAATTTTAACAATTTTGGTAGAGGATTATCAGATAATGCTACATACCAAATATAAATGCTCTAGCCATTATGATTTGTCAGAAGAAGATTTTTTAAAGATTTCCTTCTTGGTTCTATGTAAAATAGGGTGTGCCCGGGCAAAGCCCAAATATGACCCAAGGGGAATAATTTCAACAATTTTGGTAAAGGCTCACCCAATGATGCTTCAAACAAAATATGAATGCTCTCCGCCTTATGGTTTGTCACAAGAAGATTTTTAAAGATTTTAAAATAGGATGCGCCCGGGCAGAGCCCAAATATCACTGCAGAAGAATAATTTTAATAATTTTGGTAGAAGATCATCAGATAATGCTACATACTTAATAGGAATGTTGTAGCCATTATATTTTGTCATCAGAAGAAGTTTTAAAGATTTCTTTCTTTGTTTCTATGTAAAATAGAGTGCGCCCGGGCAAAGCCCAAATATGACCCTACAGGAATGATTTTACCAATTTTGGTAAGGGGTCACCCAATGATGTTTCAAACAAAATATGAATGCTCTCAGCCTTATGTTTTGTCAGAAGAAGATTTTTAAAGATTTTAATTTAGGGTGCGCCCGGGAAGAGCCCAAAATATGACCCCAGAGGGATAATTTTAACAATTTCTGTAGAGGATCATCAGATAATGCTACACACCAAATATGAATGCTCTAGCCATTATGGCTTTTCATCAGAAGATTTTTTAAAGATTTCCTTTTTTGTTTCTATGTAAAATAGGGTGCGCCTGGGCAAAGCCCAAATATGACCCCAGGAGAATAATTTTTACAATTTTGGTAAGGGGTCACCCAATGATGTTTCAAACAAAATATGAATGCTCTCAGCCTTATGTTTTGTCAGAAGAAGATTTTTAAAGATTTTAATTTAGGGTGCGCCCGGGCAGAGCCCAAATATGACCGCAGAGGGATAATTTTAACAATTTTGGTAGAGGATCATCGGATAATGCTACATACCAAATATGGATGCTCTAGCCATTATCGTTTGTCATCAGAAGATTTTTTAAAGATTTCCTTCTTTGTTTCTATGTAAAATATGGTGCGCCCGGGCAAAGCCCAAATACGACCCCAGGGGAATAATTTTAACAATTTTGGTAAAGGGTCACCAAATGATGCTTCATACAAAATATGAATGCTCTCGGCCTTATGGTTTGTCACAAGAAGATTTTTAAAGATTTTTTCAATTTTCAGCCATTTTGTTGCCATGGCAACCAGAGTTTTTGATGGAATTAAATTCTTTTAACAATTTTTGTAGACCTTCACCCAAGGAACATTCCTGCCAAGTTTTATCAAGATTGGCCATCTGGTTTAGGAGGAGAAGATTTTTAAAGAAATTGTTAACGGACGGACGGACAGATGGACGCACGGACGGACGGACGGACGGACGGACGCCTGACGATGACCGATCACAATAGCTCCCCTTGAGCACGTTGTGCTCAGGTGAGCTAAAAAGTCAACACTATAACTTACCGACCAAACATATACTTAGTAATACCAAAAAGGCTGGATCATCTCTTGCCCACTGATTTTTTGTATCTATTGATGAAAGAAAACATTGAATAAGTTATTTTGATTCAAATTTCCATTTGAACTATCACACCAATTTCCAATATAGTCTATCTATCTCTTTACCACATCATCTCGAGTTTTAACGACCCCAAGGAAAAGGAAATTTGAAAACGTAAGAAAAGGTAACCAGCATTTTCTCCTTTTCTCACAATGTTTTCTACATTTCCAAAGACAAATTTCATAATTTCTCTAGGATTTTATATGTTGTCTGCAAAGACTAAAATTCAGACCAGTCTGAAATTTTGTTGTATGATAAGAAGTTATGCTCAAAGTAATGAAAGAAAAGCAATTAGCTAAAATTTACGGGCATTTCATGGGTACTTATATACCACACTGTACCTGAAATACTTTTAACTCTTTAACAAGTGACAAAACTTTGGACTTGGCCAAATTCAAAGCCTTTGCAGACAGCAAATTAATTAGTGCTTCTATGATGATTTCTCTCTTTAACCCTTTACCACACAATCCCGACTTTTAATGACCCTGAACGAGAAGGCTTTTGAAAACATTAGGGGAAAAGGAGAAAATGCTGGTAACCAGCATTTTCTCCTTTTCCCACAATGTTTTCTACCCTTCCAAAAACAGATTTCAATCTTTCAGTCAGATTTATTTTGTCGTCTGCAAATGCTTTCAATTTGGACCAGTCTGAAAACTTGTCGTTTGGTAAAGAGTTAATAGGATAGAAAACATGGTGAGAAAAGGAGAAATGCTGGTTACCAAGTAACTCTTTTGGAGTTCCAATAAATTGCTTTGTCAGCTTTCAAAAGCAATTGAATTTTTATAGAGCCATGCCCTATGAAAAGGGGGCTTAATGCATCTCTGTAAAGCATCATACCAAGCAAGTTATTGTATAATTAAGGATCCATAAAATCATTTTGTTCTAACAACTGACTGCAGCATGAGGTAGAATGGTCCTTGGACACAGAGAAAATCTAACAATAGCAAAAAATTTCAACCCAGGCTGAAATGGGTCGATACTTTTTGCAAACGCATCAAGCCCCTTTTTCACAAACCATGGCCAATATATTTTGCACTGAGAGAGTTAAAATTTTCTTACAAGGACAAAATACACACTCCAAAACCTAATTTCCTTAACCCTTTACCACACAATGCTGACTTTTAACGCTCTCAAGATTGAGGACTCATGAAAACAATGTAGGAAAAGGAGAAAATGCTCATCACCAGCACTTTCTCCTTTTCCCACAATGTTTTCTTCCCTATCAAAGACAACTTGCACAAATTTTGCAAACGCATCAAGATTGAGGACTCATGAAAACAATGTAGGAAAAGGAGAAAATGCTTATCACCAGCATTTTCTCCTTTTCCCACAATGTTTTCTTCCCTATCAAAGTAAACTTGCACAAATTTGGCCACATTTAATTAGGTGTCTTCATAATGCTTTGGGTTTATTGTGTGGTAAAGGGGTAAACGTTTCTGCAAATTCATGCTAACTATGGGGTAAAGAAATCTGGACCCCTAGTTACCTTGTAATAGACCTTTTCTTTATTCAGAAAAAAAAAAATATCAAAAATAAAAAAGTTCAAAAACAACTAAAAATGACTTACTTTTTCTGTATTGAAAGTTTCTGTACCTGTGAAATATAGGAACAAGGTAAATGAAAAGTACTTAACCCTTTCTCAACACTTAACCCTTTCCCAAACAAGCCCTGGTTTTCACGTCTCTGCAGTACAAGTCTTTTGAAAACACTGTGGGAAAAGGAGAAATTGCCCGTGACGAGCAATTTCTCCTTTTCCCACAGTGTTTTCTACCCGTTTTGAGAACTTTCTGCCATTTTCATCAAATTTAAAATTGTCGTCTGCAAACTCTTTCAATTTGGACCAGTCCAAAATTTGTCGTTTGGGAAAGGGTTAAGTTACATGTCTTTAACTCTTTACTAAACGACAAACTTTTAGACTGGTCCAAATTGAAAGCATTTGCAGACGACAAATCAAATGTGGCTCAAAAATTGAAATTTGATTTGGGTAGAAAAAATTGTGGGAAAAGGAGAAAATGCTGGTTACCAGCATTTTCTCCTTTTCCCATAATGTTTTCAAAAGCCTTCTTTACAAGGGTCGTTAAAAGTCGGGATTGTGTGGTAAAGGTGGTAACGAGGCCTTGACGTCCTGAATTACTCTACTGCCAGTCAATAACTAGTGAACCTAAATCTAAAAGAAATTGTGAAAACAAGAGCCATCAGAGATGGGCGATGCTCCCGAAATGCGTTTTTGTTAAAAAAAAAAAAATTGAAGTAGGATGCGCTTCCTCCACATAGGTTACATTTCAAGCGTTTGAATAAATGGAAAACATATCATAGGGCCTTAACCCAAAGACAATCTGTGCAAGTTTCAGAAGAACTGGATAAAATGTAGACTTAATCATGAAAACGAGAAATGTAATTCTCTACTGTAAATTGCTACTTTTCCCTCAGTAATAGTTGGATTTGTTTCAAAATCAACAAGATTCAAGCTACTTATGATATAGCATCAACAGCCAGTTTTCATGTGGACACAGTATTTCTTTATTCCGAACAGAAACTTCCATCAACCTTTTATGTAACAGGCTGTTTTGACATGATTCTCCCAATACAGGATAAGAAACATTTCAAGCAAAATCTACAAATTTCCAACCATGTTTTCATGTGCCTTCTTCACCGAGGTCATTTAAACTCAGGATTGATTGGTACAGGATTGAAACTGTGTTTGTTCAGAGTTTACCTTATTCCATATGCAAACTATGCAAAACTTTTGCTTTTCACAAAAAACCAATGCTACGTGTACTCAAATAAATTGTCTCAATCTGACGATTTTTTTTATAGTTTACATGATTTTTGTGGAGACTTACTGGTTAAAGACAGCAACTGCAAACGACTGATACAAGTGATCATTTTAAAAAGGAGACACATGTCATTGTGTCATATGGCATTATAAATTGACCTTACACTTTGAACAAACAATCCCATGTTTCAATAACCTTATGTAAAAATGCTTTACATCATAGGAAAAGGAGAAAATGCTGGAAACCATGTTTCCAATCCCATCATTTGATAAAAAATTAGTAAGTAGACTGTGGATGCTTTTAATATGGATAAGTCTAGAAGTGTGACATCTGATTAAAACTAAAAGTTTCCAATGAAACAAAGAAAACTTTGATGGGTGAATGAAAGGGTTTACAAACATACACTTTTTGAGGAGCAATAAACAAATAAATCATCTGCCAGAATGCATATTCAAAGTCCATCTGTCGGAATTTAAACAGCCGTCGGAGATATTTCTGTCTTTTAGCTGTTGCTGAAAGCCTCTGTTCTTGGTTTGAAGTTTGTTCTTCGCTGGATGATCTGGAAAAGAATGGTGATGAGGCAGTTGCTTGTGGGGACATCGGGGGAGAAACACTGCTGTAACTAAAAGCATCTCTCTTGCTGGCCATTGTTTTGTATGACCTGAAAAAAAAAAAAGGAATAGTTATAAATGAGTAGCACTCTGGCAAAAGAGGGTTTACTGCATCTCCATGTTACAGTATAACAAGCAAGTCATCATATAATTATGGATCCATAAAGTCCATCTTTTCTAACAACCGACTGAATCATGAGGTTGATTGGTTCTTGGTGGACAAGCAGAAAGTTTACTAATAGCAAAAGTTCTTGATCCAGATCAGCCTGCGCAGGATGACCTAGGTCCGTATTTTAAGCAGATGAATTAAACCCCTTTTTCATAAAGCTCAAATGTAGGGAATTTGAATCAAGAAGGTTTCACTGCTTCTTGTAGAGCCACATGTAGGTTGTACTGCAGCTAGATAAAATCATTCTTCTTTTCGACTGAACAGAGAATAGCTCTATGTGATACTAATCCTCACAGTGCCTTTCACAACTACATGTATAGTTGCCTTTGTGGCCAGTATAGATCAAGATCAGTCTGATCTTTGATCTATACTGTCCACTAAGCTGAAACACTATAGACATAAGCAACAAAGAAATTACTATTATCTTGCACTCCTAGCCTGCAAATGTTCACATTGTTTATTTGGTGCATTAAGGGTAAAATAAACACATCTTCGAAACAATAAATTCATTGCAAGCTTCCACAATAGCATAAGGTAAAGTCTTTACTTTCAGCTTACATGAAGTTCAAATTCTACAAGAAGTTCAGTGAACAGAATTCAACATGATCTCTGATTTGCTATCACTGATTCTAGTTCAGGTTCAATGCATTTTGATATCTAAAGCCATACTTCTGCTTTTTTTTTTTTTTGTTTACATTTACAAATATATTTGAGGCAATAAATGTTGTTATACACTGCCATTATTAACATGAAATTTGAAGCAAACTAAACGCAGCAACCATGAGATACATGTACCTATTTAACGACTGGAACAGATTCTTTTGCCAAAGATGTAATATTTTACTAAAAGTATCAAAAAAAGTTGTGATTATTCTAAAATACAAGTAGCCATTCTAAATTCATCAGGGGGTCCTGTGAGACTTAGTAGTAGATTGTTGGACTCCAAACTTGGAGGCCTCAGGTTACAATCTTACTGGAAGCACTTGGTTTTTCATAGGCACATCCTTGCACAAGATACTTCATGTATATGTGTCTAATTAATACTCACTTGTCTGGTCTTACACATAAAAACACCCAATTTGAACTTTGTTCTCAGATCTCCAGATAGAGGGAGTGATTTTGATTTCAAAATTGAAAATATTAACCACTCATCACTAAACCCTATGTTATGGGTACTCATTGGAATGGTCTCATCGAGACAATTCTAAAGAGTACCCACAACATAGGGTTTGGAAGAGAAATAATGGATTTAGAATACTATCACTCCCTCTTATCTGGAGGTCTGGTCCTTTTCCCACTAACCACTATGCTTTCTTTCTTGTAAAGTCATCTCCAATCAAATTTACATTATCTATATCATCCGATTTTTCGTGTGCAGATGTGCTAAATTAGGAAAAGTTGACGCTTAGTAATGATGGTTAACCATTGATTCAAAACAGATGCTAGCTGTCTCATTTGGTAGTCTGTTCTAATGTTATATTCCCAATATTGGATAGGAAGAAAATATTTTTCAATCATACAAAAGGATCTACATCAGACACATCAACCTTGTATTAAACCTGAAGTAGTGAGAGTGTGGAGTTAAGTTTTTTTTGCAGAAATGACAAGATTTACTATGGTAATCCATATGTTGAAGGGGTATTTCAGTGAACACTTTTTGAGTATTGTAAAATCTATTCAAGCACAGATTCTTCATGGCGAGCCCCATTGGCCTGTCATAATTATGTCACTTGCTTTTAAAACTAACCAACTCTCACTTAATCAATATAAGTGAATTTGTTATAAGTTATATCAGTAAGAAAAAAACACTAGTTACATAAACATTCTATTTTGTGATCTTGAACAGGCCATAATGAATATTTGCACTAAGCTAAGAGAATGTCCGAAACACGATAGTCCGATTTACCATTCCCGTTGCTAATGATTCCAACTAGATGCTCTGCATACAAACGGGGACAGGATAGCAGTTTAGGAAGGGATTCTCACGTACAAAAATAAAATTGCTAATGCTAAATATGAATAAAATGTACCTATGAAGGATTAATAGACGTGTTTTCAACTGAGCTGAATTTGTTTTGCTGTCAGCGGAAGTTCTCTACCGGATGTCTTCAAGCAATCTACTGACAAGGAAGCAAATAGAAAGCAAGCAAATGGCCTTACTGTAGAGTCTTACATCTGGTGTTAAAATAATATATAGAATAAATTTGGAAAACCGAGACTCCGATTGAATCAAGTTAGGCTCGAACTGATTCAAATTTGTTTGGGTACGCCTTTAGTAAAGTCTGGCATTTGGGAGGGTCCTTTCTGCTGAGCCGGAAACCAAAGTCATACAATATTGTTGCAAAACAACCAGAAAGCCTGTCAAAAGTGTCAAGACTGTCTCTGACGGTAAGCTCTTCGAATCGTCTGTTCATGTTGATTGCCATCCCAGCAATTAAAATTAAACGTCGTCACCAGTGGTTTTACATGACTTCGTAATGATAATATTTTCAGTATTTGTACCCTGTCTTTTGTAATATAGGATGCCAGATGATTCGGACCCAAGAAGATTCGGCCACATGCCGACCAGTGAATTTCGAGATGATTCGGCCCCAAAGTTCAAAAGATTCGGCCCCAAGGTAGAGAAGATTCGGCCCATGTTATTTTAACATATTTTGAACAAATTATCTACCCGAATCGAATTATTTTTTTAAATGCCACGGTAATCTCTTTTATTAATTATAGAAGTTTTGCAGAGCATAATAATCATTAGGACATTCTGTTATTGTCATTTATCACTGGCTTAAGTTGTGTTACTTATATCCAACTTTTGAGAAGATTGGCCTTTATGTTAAATGAATTCAATGTTTCATTAAAATTTTAAGTTACAAAACCATAAAAAAAACATATACTTTTAATACTTGCTTGTCACTCTTTTTTATTTCGAGTTAAAGGTTCCATTTTTCTCCCCCAAACTGTTTAAGTAGTATTGACATTGTTAAGGTTGTCAGACTGTCATTTAATTCTATTTTTCTCTGATAGATAAAGACAGGTGTAGGCTATGAAAGGCAGGTAAAGGTGTGATGAACACCATTCTGCACTATCTCTGTCCGTCATCTTTTACACTTAACCTCAAATCAAGTTACTCTACACGCTTTAAACAGAACTTGATATTTACCATAACTCCGGTCACCACTTGACATGGACCTTAGCAGCAGTCCTGATGAATAATTCATTTGAATATTTCATTTTTCGGTTCAGCTGATTTATTGACATTTTGCAAAGAGTTGAACTAAACTGTGTTTCAGTATATATCCTGTGCTAACACTGCTTGCATTATTATATAATTATATAAGATGTTATGGCATGCTGACGTAAGGCTGTGACACAACTTATTTGGTATGAACATTACTTGATAAGATCTGCTTGTATTCATTGACATTATCATTGAAACTGAAGAAAAATATTCCTTTGATTGAGGGTGGGAGGGTGGTGGCTATGTTATTGTTTTGTATGAGAGTTTATTGCCATACACACTTCTTATGATTTATGTCGCTCTAAATGCCAATGAAGAACATAAAAGGCAGTGGAACGATACAGGGCCATCATGGCCCTTTTTTTTTTTTTTTTTTTTTTTTTTTTTTTATATTTCAACAGAAATTATTACATAATCTGTCAAACCAGATAGATAATCCACTAATAATCACAGTATTTAAATGGAAATAAGAACAAAAATTCTTACAGTTTCCAATAGATCTAGATGCTAAAGCAAACAGGAAAACTTATATAAATGTGCAGTATTAACTCTTTACCAAACAACAAAATTTTAGACCAGTCCAAATTGAAAGCATTTGCAGACGACAAAATAAGAGTAAATCAAAAACTGAAATTTAGTTTTGGAAGAGTAGAAAAAGAGTTACCAGCATTTTCTCCTTTTCCCACAATCTTTTCAAACGGCTTCTTTTTTAAGGTCGTCAAAAGTTGGAATTGTGTAGTAAAGTGTTAAGACAAAATCAACTACAAAATTAATCAATCAAAACAAGTATAAATCTTTAATGACAAGGTGCATAGTTACCCTCAAACTATGAAAAAAGCAGTTTCAGTCATTAACTTTAAAGTTCTGTGAAGGTAAATCTGCTATTGTTACATAACAATAAGTGAAAACAAGTTCAACACAATGACCATAATCTAAAATTTGGGCCAAATCTTCTTCTTTAGTGGGCAGAATCTTCTCCTTTTGTCAGCAAAGTCTTCTTTGGTCCAAATCTTCTCCGCTTTTTATATTTGGCCAAGTTTTCTTGAGTCCGAATCTTCTTCCACAAGCCCCCCCCCCACCCCACCCCCAGCAAGTACAGACCCTTGCCAATTTGCTATCTTACCAATCTTACCGGAGTGTGGTTAGGTCACTACTACCCCTTACTTTTGACCACACAACAAAAATGTAGGCTTATCCAATGTGAAAGCATTTTCAGACATCAAAGTAAATTTGGCTCAAAAATGAAATTTGATTAGGAAAAATTGTGGGAAAAGGAGAAAATGCTGGTTTCTCCTTTTTCCATAATGTTTTCAAAGCCTTCTTTCTCAGGGTCGTTAAAGGTCTGGATTATGTTGTAAAGGGTTAAGAAAGTAAAATGACTTAAAGATGAAAAAAAAAGCTTTCTGGTATTTAAACATGCACTGTATTTTGCCCTATTAAGGTTTAGGGTTTTCTTGCGGCAGTGTCTCCAGGTAAGGAACAGTGCCTCTTGCCTCAGAGGCTAGCGGTACAGTTTTTCACCTTTGTACAGCAATGTTTTGAGAATTGTCTCCCAGTGAGACAGTTCCAATTACAGGGATGACAGAGGTATCTGTCGATAACAAGGTCAGTAACAAGGACTTACAGAGGAAACTTATTGCAGGTTTCCTTAAAAAGGTAATTGTTTGAGATTATGCAATGCAGTGTTTTCTCTAGGGCAGATTAATCAATTATTCTTTAACCCTTTACCACACAAAACCGACTTTTAACCACCCTAGGAAAAAGACGATTTTGAAACCATTGTGGGAAAAAGAGAAAATGCTGGTCACCAGCATTTTCTCCTTCTCCCACAATGTTTTTCAACCTTTCAAGGACAAATTCCACAATTTGAACCACAGTTAATAGGTTGTCTGCAAATCATGCTTGAATTTGGACCAGTGCAAATTTTTTTGCGTGGTAAAGGGTTCAAAGAGGGATTTTCCGCATCATATTAGTTTGCTGTGGTATGCCAATCATATATTACTATAATATTCATTTGAGTATATCAAAACAAAGAAATATTAGTTAAAAGCCAGAATATTAAGCAACCCAAAGAAGGTCCAGTTTTGGTATGTAGATAACAGGATGATATTTTGCCATCTGGATCTCCCACTGTTCTGAGGGAAAATTAAAAAATACCCTATTTATAAATGAGGTTACATAATCTCATTAAGGAAATTTTTACCATTAGATTTAAAAAAAAATATATTGTTTTCCTTATTTTCTTCCTTACTTTTAGATGGTTTTCCTGCTGTTGCCATGCTAAATTTATTTATAAAACATTCCTAAAGTTTTGTTTGATTTTAAAAATCTTAGAAGCCCCTGTTAAACATACTTTATGATTATACAAAGGTAAGGTTTTTTTTTTTACAACTGAAGTTATTTTCATTTTTTTTCGGGGGGGAGGGGGGGGAAGAGAGAAGTACATGTACCGGTAATAGTGATTTGGCCACACTCAGGGTACCTGGGTCACCAGTATCTAGCTTTTCTTTGTACATGATGGAGATGATGCAAATTAAAGTAACGTCTAATTAGGTTTGATTTCAAAATAGATGACCTACTACTGAGGTTAGCTCAATCAGTTTGAAAGCATTTGAGATGACAAATTCACTGTGGCTCAAATTGTGATTTAGTTCTCTCTTTGAAGAGGCAGAAAACATCGTTGAAAAAGGAGAAAATGCTACTTACAAGCATTTTCTCCTTTCTCACAATGTTTTCAAAAGCCTTCTCTGTCTGGGTCGTTAAAACTGGAGACTGTAGTTGAGGGGTAAGTCTGGTTTGGACTGTGTCCACCCGCCATTCTGAATTCCTGATTTTGAGTATACCAAGATTAGCTATGATCTCATTGGCTGAGACAATCAGATGGCTAGTTCCAGCCAATTAAAGAACTTCCCAGCCCATCACATGGCATTGTAGTCCTCTTATCATCATCTGTGTTGTCTGCATTGTGCAAACACTTTGACATTGTGTAATATCTCTGTTGTTACTGCAGGTATTTACTTCATACTCATTGTAATATCTCTATTGTTACTGAAGGTATTTACTTCAAACTCTGACTAGTTGTTAACTATCAAAAGGGGAACCCATACAACAAGGGCAGGTAACCATCAAAGTATTTTGACACAGTTATGTCCCTTTTCTGCAAAGAATTTTCACTGAAAATCAAGCAACGGCAGCTGAGTGTGGACACCCACATGTCATGCTCTTGTTTAGAATTAGTCAGAAACAATATTTGGTGCTAATTCCTAGTGAATGAGAACACTGGTTTATATTGCAGATTTGCCTGAAAGATGACAGACTTAGAGGAGCAAGAAGATGAGCTTGTTGCATTAAGTAGTATTTATGAGAATGTGATTCGAGTCATTAAAGAAGGTGACCTGAATGGAGGAGAGTTGTTGGCCTGTCCAGTTCTTCCTGATGACTTCATAGTAAAGATTGTCAAACATCTGGTGAAAGGTAAGATCTCTGTCTTTCTTGTTTTTGTTTCCTCAGTGACTTTTTCTGTTGTGTTGTAGTGCTCTTTGGCAAGGCACTGCTGAGGCCTTGTGAAACCCAGGAAACATATGAATATGTACAGGTAGTGGAAATAAATCATTTATTATAATACTGCAAAGAAATTTCTTGTGATCTGATTTGGTGATATGCTCTGAATATATATTGCTGCCTGGTGGCACAGCACAGTTTCCCTGTCAGGAGCCCTGTAGGTGCTGGACTTACACTTTACTGAAATCACCATTTGTGACGTTTTCATTCTTTCAAGTTTTGAGTTTTCAGTTATTTCACCAATTGTGTGGGGGCACTCAAAATTCGAATTTATAAGGGTATTCTATTCATGAGACCATAAAACAGGGAATTGAATACACATTGAAATGGAAAACTTTACAGTATAATAAAACTGTTGGCACTTGGAAAGTTGTTCATAGCGAATCATACTGCCCGGAGCCTTACCTCACCTTTGGCTCTGGGCAACATGATTTGCCACAGCCATGAACAACTTTCCAAGTGCCCTGCCACCTGACCGAACAACTAATAAGGCAGCCTTCAACGCCAATTAGACTAACAACATATTCTTTTTACACCTCTCCCTCTCTTATATTTGTCAGAATCACCCTCAAACTCTCTCTTTCTCAAGTAGGAGCCCCAGCCTAGTGCTAGTGAAACCTAAGAGGACATCAGTAAGTGAGCTTTTGCTGTGGTATAACTGAAATACTGTTTAAAAAACAGCATAAACAATGATTTCAACAAGCAACAGTTACGTTTTTAACCCTTTACCAGACAACAAAATTTTAGACTTGTCCAAATTGAAAGCATTTGCAGATGAAAAATTGGATGTGGCTCAAATGATTAAATTTGTCTTTGATAGGGTAGAAAACGTTGTGGGAAAAGGAGAAAATACTGGTTACCAGCATTTTTTCCGTTTCGCACAATGTTTTCCAAAGGCTTTTTGCTCAGGGTCATCGAAAGTCGGGATTGTGTGGTAAAGGGTTAAATACAGCTGATAATGGCTATTTCTATGGACCTTTTCCACACATTCCCAGCATTTTCTCTGTTTCCCACAATCTTTGTCTACCCTTCCAAATCCTAGGCACATTATTTGAATAAAATAAAATTAGCCCTCTGCAAATGCTTTCAATGTGGACCAATCTAAAATTTTGTCCTATGGTAAAGAGTTAACCTATGATTGAAGACAGCCTTTTGGCAATTATTTTGTAGTTTTTACAGTTGACAAAATGTGTTATGTAATGAATAGAGATGAATGCCTGAAGCAGACTCTCATGTGATGTCATAGTTACATATAAAGCTACTCCACCAACCCTTAACCACACAATGACCATTGATGACCATGAAAAAGAAAGCCTTTTGAAAACATTGTGGGAAAAGGAGAAAATGCTGGTAACCAGCATTTTCTCCTTTCCCACAATGTTTTCTCATCTTTCACAGCCAAATCTCATAAAGTTAGCCACGTTTAAATTATCGGCTTCAATTGCTTTTAATTTGGATGACTCCACTTTATGTCGTATGGTAAAGGGCTGAGGTATAGACAAGATTTATTTTTGACTTTCAGACAACTCTCAGGAGTGTGTAACAGAAGAGCACCATGTGCAGTACCTACCTCCAATAGCTTTAAACTTTCTACTGCCGACAGACTACCCATCAGTCAAACCACCTCAGTTTACCTTATCTTGTAAATGGCTCAACAGACAACAGGTAAATTAGATGCCTTACCTTCTGCAGATTACTCTTCAGGTCTGCATCGACTCAGCAAAATGAACAGACTTGACTTAGATAACCCTTTCCCAAATGACAAATTTCAGATTCTTTCAAATTCAAAACATCAGTAGACAACAAATTTGAAATTGGTACAAATGAGCTTAAGGTCTCTGATAGGGTAGAAAACATTACCAACATTTTCTCCTTTTCCCACAATGTTTTCAAATACTTTCTTTCTCAGGGTTGTAAAAACCCGGGATTGTTTGGTGAAGAGATAACAGACTTAAGTTCATTTATGACTTTTACTCACCAAAGTCCACAGTATTGGACCCATGTCTTTGAAACTAGCAGGGATTGTCTCATACGATGAGTTTTGACAGGATTCCAACAAGTGGTTTTGAGAAATTGTACTTTGATTTATTTCACTATTTGTTCAATTGAACATGCCTACCTATGCTGTTGTCTCAGTGGGTTCAAGCCCAGTTGCGACAACACCTCCTCCCCCTTTTGTTTTTTGTGTGTGTGACTTTCTTTTCATTTTGCATCATGAATAAATAGTGTATGCTAGAAAATAAGCAAAATCACAGCGAGTAGAGGGATTAAGAAGCTCTAGATTTCTCTTACACCTGGCTATCTTGTTTATTGACTTAACACTGTGTAGTGCAGGGTAATCTTGATCAATACTGTCTGTAAAAGAAACTTCAGTATGGTGCAGTACATTAAGGGTCAAGGGTTCAAGTTTTACTGTCTGTGTTTGTCACTAACATTTTCTGTATTCATGTATATAGCTTACTGTTAAGGTAATCCCAATCTATTTCAGTTAACAAAACTGTGTCAGAAACTGGACGAGATATGGACAGAGAATGAAGGCTGTGTTGTTTTGTTCCTATGGAATACATTTCTACAAGACGAGCTATTTGACTACTTGGATCTGAGCTCACCATTAGAACTTGCGGAAGTGATTAAAGCGAGAAAAAATTCTGAGCTGGATCATCGAGCTATACAAGAGTTATCATCACACGATCAATTGCTACCTGTGATTTTAGATTATAATAAGCAAGAACGGACGAGACAGTTTGAGAGGTCAAGTTATACGTGTAAAGTATGTTTTTGTGAAAAGACGGGTGTTAATTGTATGGAGTTTATGGAATGTGGACACGTTTATTGCAATGATTGTATGAGAGACTACTTCAGTGTACAGATACAGGATGGAAATGTGAAGTCCCTGGAGTGTCCAGAAGACAAATGTGAAACCCTAGCTCATCCAGCACAGGTCAGCGTTTAACTCTTTGCCACACAACAAAAATTAAGACTTGTCCTTATTGAAAGCATTTTCAGACGACAATTTAAATATAATCCAAAAGATGGAATTTCCTTCACCCACAATGTTTTCAAAAGGCTTCTTTCTCAGGCTCGTTAAAATCCAGATTGTGTGGTAAAGGGTCAACTCTTTACCAACATACAAAATTGTAAGCGTGTCCATATTTGAATTATTTGCGGACCATAAAATATTTCTCTGAAATGGAAAACAACAAAGTCATTTAACCCTTTACCACAAAATCATGAGGTTTTAATGACTCTGACAGGGGAGGCCTTCGAAAACATTGTGGGAAAAGAAGAAAATGCTTGTATCCAGCATTTTCTTCTTTTTCCAAAATGTTTTCCACCCTTTCAAAGACAAAGCCCAATATCTGAGCATCACTTAACTCTTTACCACACCATCCGGACTTTTAACAACCCTGTGAAAGAAGCCTTTTGAAAATATTATGGGAAAAGGAGAAAATGCTGGTAACCAGCTTACCAGCATTTTTGCCTTTTCCCACAATGTTTTCTACCCTTCTGAAAACAAATTTCAATTTTTCAGTCACATTTATTTTGTCGTCTGCAATAGCTTTCAATTTGGACAGGTCTAAAATTTTGTCGTTTGGTAAAGAGTTAATAGGTAATTTGCAAATTCTTTCAACTTGGACCAGTCTTAAAGTTAGTTGTGTGGTAAAGAGTTAGGAGGGCTGATTACCAGTATTTTCTCCTGTTCCCCACAGGTTTGTGTTGAATTCTCTACTAGACTTCAAAATTATAGCTTTTTCCATATCAGAATTATTGCAGACAAATTATTTCTTTAAAAGTGAAAAGAAGATTGTCGAAAAAGGAGAAAATGTTGATTAGTAGCATTTTTTGCTCTTGCACCAAAGCCTACCTTTTCACAGTCATATAAACACGGGACCTTTCATTAAAAACTTTTTATTTAAGTATTATAGGGGCAATATTTAGGTCTCTTGTGAAAATAAACATCAAAATCAGACTGGTTCAAAGGTACTGGTAATCTTGAAACCAAGCAGACTTACTATTTGTAATTATATAGTCCAAACACTCTCAAATGGATTATTTGCATGGGTCTGTCAACCGTTTTGATACATTTAACTATTTACCAAGCAACAAAAATTTATACCAGCCAAATATGGAGGCATTTTCAGACAAAAATTCAGCTTGGCTCAAATAGTGGGAGTTTTTTTTGAAAGGTAAGAAAACATTGTGGGAGAAAAGGAGAAAATGCTGGTTACCAGAATTTTCTCCTTTTCCCACACTGTTTTCAAAAGCTTTCTTCATCCGGAATGCAAGAGGCAAAGAGTTGTTTGCGGGAAGTAATGAATGAATTTACGTGCTAGCTTTCTTTGATTCTATAATGGGATACCCACAGGTGAAGAAGCTGGTATCAGAAGAGCTGTTTGTGAAGTATGACAAGTTGTTGTTACAGACCAGCCTGGACATGATGTTGGATGTTACTTATTGTCCTAGACCGGCTTGCAGAGCCCCTGTCCTGATGGACAAGGACAGCACCATGGCCTGCTGCCCTGCCTGCAGTTTTGCATTTTGTACTTTGTGTAAACTTGTATACCATGGACTTTCTCCTTGCAAGTTAAGAGCAGGTATGATGCTACACTATTTTTATGTATATATCAATGTTTGAAGCAAATAGGGCTTTTTTTCATAAAGTTGTACATCCTTGTAAGGTCATGTACTGGCTATTTCATGTGTAAAATTAGTCCAAAACAGAATAGAAAGAGTTCAAATGTTAATTCCAGATAAATTTTTTTCAAATCAATGCCAAAGTTTTCTAAAGAAAGAAATTTCTGCCATTATTTTTAGCTCCACTGACAGAAGGCAAAGAACCTTATGTCATGGCCCTGCATCTATTGTAAGTCTGTGCTACAGTCTGCATCAGTGTGTTAACCTTTTTTTCAAACATTTTTTCAAACATTACTCTGAAACTACCAGTCATATTTTGACCAAACTTCAAAGTAATGATCCTCCTATGGTCCTCTTTAGAATTTCATGAAAGAATTGGATTCCTGTAAAAACTCTGGTTGCCATGGCAACAGGGCAGAAAAATATTCGAAAATCTTGGAAAATCTTCTTTTCCAGAACCATGAGGCCAAGAACTACAAAAATTTAAATCAGTGCTTTTTTTTAATCCTATCACTGACAGAAAAAACTATTTTAGCAGCATTTATTTGTCATCTGCAAATACTTTGAGTTTCAATTTGGTCCTGTCCAGACTTTTGTCGTTTGGTAAGGAGTTACTGGAGCAGTAGGTTTTCTCTCTACCAGGTGACAAAATTTTGGTTTGGTTTAACCAAGTGAAATGTACATAAAGTATTAAATTTGTCTAAGCCATAATGAGACATCTCATGGAATTAGCTAATCATTGGCATCTTGTAACCCTTTACCTCAGAGTCCTGAGTTTAACTACCCTTAGGGAGGAGGCTTTTTAAAACATTGTTGGAAAAGGTGAAAATGCTGGTAGCTAGCATTTTCTCCTTTTTCAACAATGTTTTCTCCTCTTCTAAAAAACAAATCACATTATTTGAGACATGTTTAGTTTCTCCTCTACAAATGCTTTCAATATGGATGAGTCTAAAATTTTATCATGTGGTATAGGGTTAACCTTTTACCACTCAATGAAATTTTAGACTTGTGCAAATTGAAAGCTGGTTACCAGCATTTTCCCCTTTTCTTACAATGTTTTCAAAAGTCATCTTTCTCAAGGTCATTAAAAGTCGGCATTGTATGGTAAAGGGTCAAAGTAAGGAGGTAATAGGAATATGTTGTCTAGGAGGTTGCAATCTGCACTATGCTATACTTATTCGGATTTTATCAAGCCAAATCTTGCTTCTGTCTCATTATTTACTTTTTCTTTACTTAGATGAGCTCCAGAAACTGAGAGATGAATATTTGAATGCAGATCCAGCAACAAAACTATTGTTAGAAAAGCGGTATGGTAAAATAACACTTCAGCAGGCCCTGGAGGAAAGTTTTACCAAGGAGTGGTTGAATAAAAACTCTAAACAGTGTCCGGGATGTGGAGCCAACATACAGGTAGACTGTTATACTGGTTCAGTGTTTTCTTGCTTTAGTCGATTTTTTCTCAGAGTTGTTACCTTTTTCTAAGATTAAATCTTAACTCTTTACCACACAATCCTGACTTTTAACAACCCTGAGGGAGAAGCATTTTGAAATCATTGTGGGAAAAGGAGAAAATGCTGGTAACCAGCATTTTCTCCTTTTCCCACAATGTTTTTTACCCTTCCCTAAACAAATTTCAATTTTTCAATCACATTTATTTTGTCGTCTGCAAATGCTTTCAATTTTGAACAGGTCTAAAATTTTGTCGTTTGGAAAAGAGTTAACTAGATGACAAAAGTCTAGACTAACCCAAACTGAAATGTGGTGTCTGTGGTTGTGAGGAAGAGCGTTCGCCTCGTAACTAGAAGTTCCCCAGTTCGATACCCGGGAGCAGATGTCAACTTTTGGACCTTTCACTGGCCCACACATTCAGCACAAGTACTAGTGTGGTGTCCAGGAAGCAGAATCGAGAGAGAGTAGTATAAGTTGCAAGTTTCTGAATCGATGTAAAATAAATATGTTTAAACTGAGCTGAAAGGATTTGAGAAAAACAAATTGAATGTGGCTTGAATTAAGAAGTGGAAAACATTGTGGGAAAAAAGAAAATACTGGTCACTAGACAACTAAATTTGTTCTTAATTCTCCGGACTGTATGTATTTACAGACAATAAATTGAATGTGGATCATATAACTGAGTAAACCTTTTGAATGGTAGAAAACATTATGGGTACAGGATAATTGTACAATAAATATTTTTCTAAACAGTCTTCCTCATGATTGTGAAATAACTTGATGAATTTGTAAAGGGCCACTGTATACTGTTACTTAGCTCGGCTGTTTTCAAAGAAAAGGACAATGTATTGTCAGAGCCCTGTCACGGTCATCTGCATTGTTGTCATGCGAAAACTTTTACATGTTATAATATCTCTGTCATTGCTGAAGATATTTACTTCAAACTGGGATTAGTTGTTAACTATCAGAATATGAATCCTTACCAGCACAGCATAACCATCAAAATAAATAGTTATTTTTCACACAGTTATGCCCCTTTTTGACCATGCATTTTCACTGAAAAATCAATCTATTTCTAACAGCAACTGCAACTGAACCTTGGCACCTGTATGCAGTGCTCTTGTTTTGATTATGATTCCACAGTCTGGTTTACATTTTGATTTACTGTATGTGTTTAACAAGGTCTTTACCCTTTACCACACAATCCGGAGTTTAACGATCCTTGAGAGCGGGGGGGCCTTTTGAAAACATTATGGGAAAAGAAGAAAATGCTGGTAACCAGCATTTTCTTCTTTTCCCACAATATTTTCTACCATTTGAAAGACAGATTTTGTTTTGAGTAAAATTTTGTATGTGGTCTGCTAATGCTTTCAATTTGGACCAGGCTTAAATTTTGTTGTGTGGTAAAGAGTTAACTCTTTACCACACAGTGCCGACGTTTAAAGACCTTTAGGAAGAAACCACTGTTGAAAACACTGTTGGAAAAGGTGAAAATCTTGGTAACCAGCATTTTCTTCTTTTCCAACAATGTTTTCTACCCTATCAGAGGAAAATCCCATTATTTGAGCCACATTGTAATTGTTGTCTGCAAATACTTTCAATTTAGACAGGGCTAAAATTTTATCGTTTAGTAAAGAGTTAAATCATACTCATGTGTCTATTACAGAAGATAGATGGTTGCAACAAGATGACATGTATGAAGTGTCGGGCGTATTTCTGCTGGTTGTGTAATGCGCTGTTATCTCGCGCAAACCCCTACCTACACTATAACACCGTTGGTCAAGGATGTTTCAACAAACTGTTCGAAGGAATGGATCTAGATCAGCTGGATGACATGGATGACTTCTGGAACCCATGGCAAGACGAATAACCTGTATTGCCTTGCATTTCACTAACATTAGCAGACTTAGTAACGTTTTCAAATCCTGAGCTGACACAATGTTTCAGACTCAACTCAGCAAAATGATGAACTGTTAACCGTATTAACCCTTTCCCAAACAAGCCCTGGTTTTCACGTGTCTGCAGTGCAAGTCTTTTGAAAACACTGTGGGAAAAGGAGAAATTGCTCGGAACGAGCAATTTCTCCTTTTCCCACAGTGTTTTCTACCCTTTTGGAGAACTTTCCGCCATTTTCATCAAATTTAAAATTGTCGTCTGCAAACTCTTTCAGTTTGGAAGGGTCTAAAATTTGTCATTTGGGAAAGGGTTAAGTTAGTTTATTTTGCTGAGTTGAGTCTGAAATGTTGTGTCAACACAGGATGAAATGTGTCTCAAATAACGAACACAACATAAGTAGATTAATGACTCAGTTATGGGATTCAAGCAAAATAAGAGCCCTAGGTTTTTTCGTGAAACCAAATCCAATAACTTGAACAGACTGTTGTTATAGAAAGCCATGATGAGTAGATGGTTTCACTTGAGGCTTCAGACAATCCCACCATGCTTTCAGAGGCCTGAGGAGGCATATACATGTAAGAAACATTGTTTGGAAATAATAAAATGTTGGTAAGCAGGATTTTCCCTTATCTTGCAATGCTTTCTACCTTTTCAAAGACAAATCCAAATGTATGAACCACATTTAACCCTGTACCACATAATTCCGAGTTTCAACAACCCCAAGAAAGATGGTTTTTGAAAACATTGAGAGGAAAGGAGAAAATACTAACGACCAGCATTTTCTCCTTTTCCTGCAGTGTTTTCACCTGATTGGTATTTGATTTGGTGTCTGCAAATGCTTCCAACTTGGACAGGTCTAAAATTTTTCCACGTGGTAAAGAGTTAACCCTTTACCACACAGTTGCGAGTTTAATGACCCAGAGAAAGAGGCCTTTTGAAACATTGTGGGAAAAGAAGAAAATGCTGGTAAACAGCATTTTCTCCTTTTCTCACAATCTTTTCTGTCTCTTTACAGACAAACCTTACCATATGGGCCATATCTAATTTGTCATCTGCAAATGCTTTCAGTTTGGACAAGTGTAAAATTTTGTCATCTGATAAAGGGTTAACTTGGGTTCGGTAAATGCTAAATCAATATGGACAACTGTTAAGTTTTGTCCTGAAGCACATAGTTAATTCATTACCATACAAATACAAATTTTCATGCAGCCCACAGGATTTGAAAACTATTGTGTAGGAAAAGGAGAAAATGATTGTAACTAGCTAAAGCTTCTTTTTCCACAATCATTTCCATACCATTAAAAACAGACAGTTTTACTTCAAATACTGTATTTCACCTTTGTATCATCATAATGTAAAAGTCACAAAAATTGTTCTGCGAAGGGTAGACTTTATCAAAAGTTCCTATAAATAGTGCCTGGGAGCTTAAATATTGCCTGGGGGCCTTCATATCACCATATTGTTGACAAGGTAAAGCTTTTCTGGATATATATTATATTGTTTTTGTGAGATTATATAACAGTTACTTTTGGATGCCAAGCCCCCACTATCCCTGTAGGCTTAATTTGTGATAGTTGCGATGAAAATAAATGAGTTGTGCTCTGGCAAAATGGGGCTTAATGCATGTGTGTGTGTGTGTGTGTGTGTGTGTGTGTGGTCCATGATACCAAGCAAGTCGTCATATAATTGTGGGTCCATAGAATCCATTTTCTCTTACAACTGACTCAGTCTTGAAGTAGAATGGTCCTTTGGCATGCAGAAAATTGACCAAAAGCAAAAAGTTTCGGCCCAGGTCAGCCTGTGCGGACTGTGCAGGCTGACCTGGGTCAATACATTTTGCAGATGCATTAAGCCCCCTTTTCACAGAGCATGGCTCAAATGTTCTACTCTGTAAGGATTTTTAGCTCATAGAATGATGAGGAAAATTTTAACTCTTTACCACGTGACAGAAATATAGACTAGTCCAAACCGAAGGCTTGCAGACAGCAATTTAAATGAGGTTCAAATGATAGCAGTTGTCACTAACAGGGTAGGAAACATTGCATGAAAAGGAGAAAATGCTTTTCCCACAGTGTTTTCAAAAGGCTTCTCTCTCAGGATCGTTAAAATGGGGATTTTGTGGTAAAGGGTTAAGATACTTTTGAAGGCAGTCTGTATCAAGATCAAAGTCCATAGAAGTACTCTCCAATTTTTCATTTAAACTTATATATACATGTATGTCAAGAGAAATTTTAAGAAAATAATGGTCTTTCAACAATGTTTTCTACCCTTTTTAACCCTTTACTACACAATTCCAACATTTTATGATCCTGAAAAACAAATCTTTTGAAAACATTGTGAGAAAAGGAGACAATGTGGGCAACCAGCTTTTTCTCCTTTTCCCACAATGTTTTCAACTCCTTCAAAGGCAAATTATAGCACTTGACCTATGTTTGATTTGTAGTCTACAAATTCATCCAATTTGGACATATCTAAACTTTTGTCATTTGGTAAAGAGTTAACCGTTAAAATGCCTTTCTTAACAATAGTTGCTTTTTTGCTGGCGTAGATCAAAGATCAGACTGCACAAAACATACAGTCTGATCTTTGATCTCCAATATCCCCTTTGCTGAAACACGCTAGACAAAGTCAGCCTTGACCTAACAGTTATTTGGGTCTTATTTCTACATTTAAAATGTCTGCAGGGTGTTTTCGGGGCTTTAAGGGTTTAGAGAAATCTCATCATTGAACCCTTTACCACACAATCCTGAATTTTAACGACCCTTAGGAAGAAGCCCTTTGAAAACATTGTGGGAAAAGGAGAAAATGCCGGTAACCAGCATTTTCTCCTTTTCCCTCAATATTTTCCACTCTTTTAAAGACAAATTCCATCATTTGAGCCACCTTTAAATTGTCGTCTGCAAATGCTTTCGATTTGGACTTGTAGTGTGGTAAAGAGTTAAAGTACATTTAATTTGTCGTCTGCTATTGCTTTCAAAATGGAGGAGTTTTGTCATCTGGTCAAGATTTAAATCACTATGGTCTGCAGACAGCTTCTTTTAAGCTGTAGACCACTTAGGCAAATTGAAAAATTATTGTACATGTACTCAGCAATTTCTGCTCGTACTACAGTGTTTTTCATGGAGTAAAACTCAACTCGTTATCATATAAAACACTCTCAGACCAGTCCAAATTGCAAAACGTTTGCAGACATAAAATTAGGTGTAGCTCAGGTTATGGAATTTGTTTTTAACCCTTTACCACACAGTCCTGAATTTTAACGACCCTGGAAGAAAGGCTTTTGAAAACATTGTGGGAAAAGGGGGAAATGCTGGTAACCAGTTTTCTGCCCTTCTAGAGGCCAAAGTCCACAATTTGTACCATAGTTGATTGGTCATCTGGAAATGCTTTTGATCTGAACAAGTCCAAAATTGTGTCATTTGGTAAAGAGTTAACCCTTTACCGCACAATGACGCCTTTTAACGCCCCTGGGAAAGAGGTCTTTTGAAAAAATTGCACCATTTGGGCCACATTGAAATTGTCATCTGCAAATGCTTTCAATTTGGACAAGGCTAAAATTTTGTCATCTGGTAAAGGGTTAAAGGGGAAAAAATAAATATTGTAAAAAAAGGATGAAATGCTGGTTACCTGTAGTTTTTTCTTGGGGAATCTTCCTCAGGATTCTTAACTCTTTACTACACAAAAAAATTTCGGCCTATACCAAATTGAAAGTATTTGCAGATGACAAATTGGGAGTTGCTCAAATGGTGATTTTGTCTTTGATATAGTAGAAAACATTGTGGGTAAAGGAGAAAATGCTGGTTACTAGCATTTTCTCCTTTTCCCACAATGTTTTCAAAAGGTTTTTCTTCAGGGTCATTAAATCTCCTGAATGTGTGGTAAAGATTTGAAGCACAGGATTGTTTTGTAAAGGGTTAAAATACATATGGGAAAATTTTTCATCTATTTTGGGCTCTCATGTACCAAAATTTATCTTTAATTGTTAATTTATCCTTGATTCTGATTAAAAAAAACTTGGCCTGATTTTCTGGGAATTAATCTTCTGAATTTACGAAGTTGATTGATTATTTGATCACCAGGGACTCTGGATGCGTGACTTTTAAAATGAAATTAGGCTGAACTTGTGATATCTGATTTTCTTTCTCTAATTTTTTTTTTTTTGGAGGGGTGCGGGTATTCAAGTTTAATAGACATACATGTATAGTTTTCTCTCACCACTTAATAATGATTTGATGATGTTAATGTTTGAAGGCAGAAGGTGGCTTTTGAAAAGGTGTGGTACAAAGTACAGGTTAACTCTTTACTACACGACAACATTTTAGACTGGTCAAAATTGAAAGCGTTTGCTGACGACAAATTAAATGCAAATGAAAAATTAAAACTTGTTTTGGAAAGGGTAGAAAACATTGTGGGAAAAGAAGAAAATGCTGGTTCCCAGCATTTTCTCCTTTTCCCACAATGTTTTCAAAAGGCTTCTTTCTCAGGGTCGTTAAAACTCGGGATTGTGTGGTAAAGAGTTGAAGAAACTCCAGGAATAGATGGATAGGTGCAGAGGCTGATGTGATGTGAGTGCACTTATGTTGAAAATAGTAATAAAAACTATACTGAGTAGATTTATTAACTTTGCCACAATATGTTCCATTTTTATACAAAATATTTCCAAATTGTCTACTGTGTGGGGGAGGAAACAGCACTGTATGATGGGATGGATCAGTTTGTTTCGCGAGAGAGAGAGAAAGACACCATGCCTCTTTGGCTCAACCCTTTACCACAGGGCAAAATTTTAGACTGAACCATATTGAAGGTATTTACCAACAACAATTCAATTGTTTTTCAAATGATAGTATTTGTCCATCAGTTGGCAAGAAAAAATTGTGGGAAAAGGAGAAAATGCTGGTAAATGTTTTCAGAAAGCTTCTTTCTCAGAGTAGTTAAAACTCGGATTGTGTGGTAAAGGGTTAATAAAAGGGAAATGACAGACTCAGAAAAGGAAGACCCAGATACTTAAATCTTTGAATGTCTGAAGATATTTGATAGTGTAGATTCAATATCAGACCTCAAACCCTGAGTTATATGATCTTTACCTTCTTTGCCACTAAAAGAAAGTATAAGACTTAGTGTGCTTGGGGCTCTTAAATTTATCATGAGATAATGTAATATACAAATATAATATATCGGGGATTTTTTTTTTTTTCAACACTATACCAGAAAAGGAGACAAAAGATGTGCAGGTTTTGTGCAATTTAAACTTTCCAATTATTGCTTGATTATAGTTTTTGCTGAAATTCTTCTATATAAGGAAGGATGGCTCAAAATTACTTCTTAACCCTTTCCCAAACGACAAATTTTGGACTAGTCCGAATTGAAAGAGTTTGCAGACGACAATTTTAAATTTGATGAACATGGCAGAAAGGTCTCAAAATGGGTAGAAAGCACTGTGGGAAAAGGAGAAATTGCTCGTTATGAGCAATTTCTCCTTTTCCCACAGTGTTTTCAAAAGGCTTGTATTGCAGACACGTGAAAACCAGGGCTTGCTGGGGAAAGGGTTAAATCTTTACCACACAATCCCATGCTTTAACAACCTTTGGGAGGAAGGCTTTTGAAAACTTTGTAGAAAAAGGAGAAAATGCTGGTAACCAGCAGTTTCTCCTTTTCGCATAATGTTTTCCACCCTTTCAAAGATAAATTCTACCACAGGAGCCCCATTTGGTTTGTTGCCTGTGAATGCTTTGCATTTGGACAAGTCCAAAATTTTATTGTTTGGTAAAGAGTTAAAAACCCTAATTTTTAGCTCTACTGGCCAAAGGCCACTCATTCAAATTCCCGAGTCACTGCTGCAATGGCAGATAGCTTTGAGTAGGGCAAATTAACTTATAAACGGATTATGGTGTATGCAGAAACTCTTTGTGTTGTATTATCCCTTTACCACACAATTCCAAGTTTTTACGACCTTGAAGAAGATGCCTTTTGAAAACATTGTAGGAAAAGGAGAAAATGCTGGTAACCAGCATTTTCTCCTTTTCCTACAACGTTTTCTTCCATATTTAAGACAGAAATCATCATTTGTTGTCATTAATTTTGTTGTCTGCAAATGCTTTCAATTTGGTCAAGTCAAATATTTTGTCATTTGGTAAAGAGTTATATTCATGGTATAGAACCATATTGGCATATATCTTTGGTGGGAAGTATTTATGTAAATGAGTATCATTGAAAAAATTATTGTGTTTTAGCTTACCTGACACATAGTGGTGAATCTAAGCTGTTGTGGAGATGCTGTGTCTGTTGCTTTTCATGGGGTCATCAATAATTACCTTTTATGCACTCTAGAGGGATATTCATCAAAATTGGTCGGAATGATTGTATTCATGATACCCTGGAGAAGTTTGGAATTGGGTTACATCAGGTCAAAAAGTAGGCAACTTGGAAAATTGGAGAAAAACTTCTGGACACTCCATAGGCCACATTTTTCTGTCTGATAATCATGACAATCAGCCAGAATGTTTGTCTTGATAATACACTGTATCTTGGACAGATTTGAAACTGGGTCCTATTCGATCAAAAATTAGATCACAAAGACAAATCAGAGCAAGACCTTGTGTGCTGTCTAGATGTCACATTTTTAGTCAGATTCTCTTGAAAATTGGTCATAATGTTTCACCTGATAGGATCTCAGGCAAGTCTTTGATAAAGCTTTTGTGCACAATATAGGCCACATTTTCAGTCTGATACTTATGAAAATTGGTAAGAATGTCTGTCTTGATATAAAGGGCAAGTTTGAAACCTGGTCATGTTGGGGTCAAAAAGTAGGTCACTGGTACAAATCTTAGAAAAGTCTTGTGTGCACAGTAGAGAGGACATGTTGAATGGGATACTCTTGAAAATTGGTTAGATTGTTTGTCTTGATAATTTCTTGGATAAGAATTGACTTGAAAAAGTAGCTCACTTGGATAAATCATAAGAAACCTTGTGATATTTGTAGAGGCCACATTTTCAGTCTGATATTCTGGAAAATTTGTCAGAATTATTTGTCAGTGTGTTTTTCTTGATAATATCTTGGATAATTATGAATCTTGGTTGCATGGGGTCGAAAAGTAGGTCACTTGGACAAATCTTAGAAAAGTCTTGTGTGCACTCTAGAGGCTACATTTTCAGTCAGATATACTGGAAAGTTTGTCAGAATTATTGTCTTGATAAGACCCCGGACAGGTTTGAAATTGTATCACGTTTGGTCAAAAAGTAGGTCAATGGGTCATATCCAGGAAAAACATTTTATACATTATATAGACCACATTTTCAGTCCAATATTTGTGAAAGGTAGTCAGAATGTTTGTCTTAATATCACAGACAAGTTTGAAACTGGGTCATGTAGGGTCAATAAGTAGGTCATTCGGACATATCTAAGAAAAACCTTGTGTGTACGGTACAGGCTTCATTTGCAGGCTATTTCTTATGAGAGTTAATGAAAATTTCTGTCTTGATAATATCTCAGACACATTTAAATTTGGATCATGTTGGGTCAAAAATCAAATCTTTGGAAAAACTTGTGTAGCCTCTACAGGCCATATTTTACATCTTATTCTCATGAAATTTTGTCAGAATGTTTGTCTTGATATATCAGACAAAATCAAAAAGTGGTCTTGTTTGATAAAAAAGTAGGTCACTGAGACAAAATGTGAAAAAAACTTTGTGTGCACTCTAGAGGCCACATTCCCAGTCCAGTACACAGGAAAAGTGTTTTGTCTTGATGATGATGCAAGGGAGTTGGAAAATGGGTCACATTTTGTCGAAAATTAGGTTACTGGAACAAATGTTTAAAGAATCATATGCACACTGTAGAAGCCTCATTTTCTGTCGAATTCCCATGACTTAAATCATAACGTCTGTTTCAATAATATCTCTGATGATTATAAAAGTGGGTCTCGTTGGATCAAAAAGCACATGTATGTACGCCACAGCGGAAAATCCTTGATTGTCTGTAGAGGCCACATTTTCTGTCAATTTTTAGCTCCACTGGCCGAAGGCCAGCGGGCTTATGTCATGGCCCGGTGTCCGTCGTGCGTCCGTCCGTCCGTCCGTCCGGTCGTCCGTCCATCCGTCCGGTCGTCCGTCCGTCCGTCCATCCGTGCGTTAACTTTTATTTCAAACATCTTCTTCTCTGAAACTACCCATCCGATTTTCACGAAACTTCACAGAAATGATCCTGACATGGTCCTCTTCAGAATTTCTTGAAAGAATTTGATTCCTTCAAAAACTCTGGTTGCCATGGCAACAAAACTGAAAAATATTGGAAATCTTTAAAAATCTTCTTGTCTGAAACCATAAGGCATAGGGCTACCAAATTTGGCATGTAGCTTTATGTAGTAGACCTCTATCAAGGTTCTTCAAATTATAGCCCTGGGGTCAAAATTGGCTCTTCCCCAGGGGTCACAAGTTTTACATAGGCTTATATAGAGAAAACTTTAAAAATCTTCTTGTCTGAAACCATAAGGCATAGGGCTACCAAATTTGGCATGTAGCTTTATGTAGTAGACCTCTATCATGTTTCTTGAAATTATAGCCCTGGGGTCAAAATTGGCTCTTCCCCAGGGGTCACAAGTTTTATACATAGGCTTATATAGAGAAAACTTTAAATATCTTCTTGTCTGAAACCATAAGGCCTAGAGCTACCAAATTTGGCATTTAGCTTGATCTAGTTGGAGTCTACCAAAAGTGTCCAAAGTATAGTCCTGGGGTCAATTTGGCCTCATACTTGGAGGGGGGGGTTCACAAGATTTACATAGGCTTACATAGAGAAAACTTTTAAATCTTGGTGTACATAGCCATAAGGCTTAGGCTACCAAATTTTGCATATAATTATAGCATTATTTAGTGGACAGTTACAAAGAGGGCCCAAGTTACAGCTCTAGGATCAAGTTTGGCCCTGCACCAGGGATCACAAGTTTTACATGGGTTTATGGAGTGAAAAGTTCAGAAACCATCTTGTTACCAGCCATAAGGCCAAGAACTCCCACATTTGGCATGTTATTCTTCTAATACAATATTCCCCATTTAGTCAGACTGTAGCCATGAGGTCAAAGTTTTATAAGGGCTTATATAGTGAAGACTTTTCTTCGTGGTTTATATTTATAAGCCAGTGGAGCGATACAGGGCCATCATGGCCCTCTTGTTTATTAAAGTAGGGACTCATGTCAATTAACCCTTTACCAGACAACAAAATTTTAGCCTTGTCCAAATTGAAAGCCATCGCAGATGTGGCTCAAATGGTGCAATTTTTCTTTGATAGGGTAGAAAACATTGTGGGAAAAGGAGAAAATGCTGGTCACCAGCATTTTCTCCTTTTCCCACAATGTTTTCAAAAGGCTTATTTCCCAGGGTCATTAAAAGACGGCACTGTGCAGTAAAGGTTTAATGTTACTCATACAGTTGTCATATTTCGAAAAAACAAAATTCCTATCATGCACTCTCAATAAATGTGTACATGTTTTACATCATCACGACAAGGATCTCTTCAATTTTATGAACTCCAGATCACTTTTCTGAGATGAGCGCTTTGGGGCCAATGACCCTCTTGTTTTTTGGATACTTTTCAAACATCCCTCATTAAAGTATCTGTTAAAAAAGGACCTTACAAGTAGAAAAGGAAGTGATAAAAAGAGGGTGAATTAGAGTAAAAACAGCATTCAGGATAGGTAACACCAAGTCTTAGTAAATAATTTGTCATCGGCCAAAAATGTGCACATGTTTATTTTGCTAGCGCCTACTGGCCTATGGGCTGGCACATTCATGACACCCATATACATGTACAAGCACTGTTTCATCTAATTTATACAACGGGACCTTTATTCACACCAAAGCAAAGTAATAAGATAATTTAACATTTTTCTAAGCATTACCCAGTAGCCCAATATTTTAATGTTTATACATGTCATGGCGAGCAATTATATATGAGCCATGTTCTGTGAAAAAGGGGCCTAATGCATCTGCGAAAAGTATCAAGCCAGGCCAGCCTGCGTACTCCATGCAGGCTGACCTGGGCCAAAACTTTTCGCTATTGGTAAATTTTTTGTATATCAAAGGACCAGTCTATCTTATGATACAGTCAGTTGTTTGACAAAATCGATTATAATGGATCTGTAATTGGGTGATGTCTTGCTTGGTATAATACATTACGAAGATCCATTAAGCCCCCTTTTGCCAGAGCATGGCTCATACATAAAACTTGAAGCATATAGAAGTTACTAGTATAGATTTCACAGTGATAGGAGTTGACAGTCAACTCTCCTGCAAAGTTAAGATTAACTTGTAGTCTTGAGATACATTATATATGTAATGAAGATTCCATATTCGAACAAAACAATAAGCAATGTGGAAAAAGAGGCAATTGTTTGTGCACTTTCTTTTTATTATTTTTCTTCACATTCAGCAACAAAAAAAGAGTTTTAATATTCGTTTTCCAGTACCTCATATGCTGTGTATGTTTGAAGATATTTCTTGTTTTAAATAATAGTAGAAGGTTCCCAAGCTTGTAGTGTGTTTAGTACATGTATATGAGCTATAATCTGTGAAAAGGGGGCTTAATGCATCTGCGACAAGTATCGACCCAGGTCAGCCTGCGCAGTCAGTGCAGGCTGACCTGGGCCGAAGCTTTTCACTATTGGTCACTTTTCTGTATGTCCAAGGACCATTCTACCTCATGATGAAGTCATTTGATAAAAAGGGTGGCCATTTGGATCCATAAGTAACTGATGTTTTGCTTGGTATAATGAATCACGAAGAGGCGTTAAGCCCCCTTTTTCCAGAGAACAACTCGTATGTAAACAGTTGCCGTGAATATAAAGCAATAAGATTTCAGACATCAGTTTTTAATCGGGCGGTAGACCGATTAGAGAGACGGAAAACTTCGGAAACCCGTCTACTCAGGGCAAACTGGTGTAACTGCAACTCGGAACAGTTTTTACTTACAGCGTTTTAACGCTTATACCTGCTGTGATGACCTTATTACAAAAACTACTTTTGACCCAGATAACCGCACTTGTGACTCAGATAAGCGCAGGAATAGTAATTAGCGGTAAACAGGCGTTAAGTAATGTCAAGTAATCCCATAATAACTTTTCAATTATGTAATAAACGGCGGTTACAATTTGTTTAGTATTGAAGTATGTCATAATTACAGTATTATCAAAATCTCTGGCCAGCAAAAACTGGAGCAGTTTACTTTCAACACGATTATAAGAAATATGGTCAGTAATTAGCAGCAACTTTATGAATGAAACGAGTGCGAATCAAGTGTATTGGGTGATGTGAACACATCTTGTAGTCGTCTGCTGTCCATGTCATTCGGCAAATTTTGAGTGATCCTTTGATAGTTATACGTAGTTACGGGATCGGCAGAGTGCTCTCCGTATATGTAGCAGGTGTTGAAAAGATAATAGGTCATTTTGGTCTTGAGAGGAATAAAATCGCAACAGGAAACATTGCTTGAAAAGAATTTGAAAATTTAGATTGCTCTGCCTAAGAGAAAACTGATGTAAATGCAACTCGTAACAGCCGTAAGTTTAAAATAGTAACCGGCTGGTCGTTTAATGTTAGTGAGGGGAAGCGTGTGAAGCTGTGGGGACAAATAGTATAGAGTTGTGTAAAGGTTATGGCCCTCGCGGAGAGGCCATTACGTAAACATTTTCAGAATGGACTGGCGATTCATCGCTTGCAACCTTAGTACCCTGACCGTCCATTCGCAATACTGACTGATTACGCATCTTTTAGCGTATGATGTATTAACCCCTAGCCTGCTAAGTGCGACTCACTGACCTATTTTGCGGATAGTATAGATCAAGATCAGACTGCACAGAACGTGCAGTCTGATCTTGGATGTATACTGTCCGATAAGGAGATATTTCTTTTTCCAAAAGAGAATAAGTTTGACATAGAATTATTCGGGTTTTACCATCGCTTTGAAATTTCAACGTTTTAGCGGGATAAGGGTTGAATTGTTTTCACAGTCCTTTTCCTCTCCTTCCAGCCATGGCACTACCATTTTACACTCACTTACATGTTTCTTCATGGTGAGTTTCTACAGACTGGAATCAGTCTGTAAACGCTTGACCAAACAATCCTGTGTGGCTTTGAAAATATAGTTGGAAAAACTGTATGTATTCAGCATGTTCTCTTTTTTCTACAGAGTTTTTCACCCATTTAAAAGATTTTGGAAATTTTGTCAAATAGAACATTTTCATCGAGGATAAAAAAAAAAAAAAACCCTGAAACGGTCACACAAATAAGCTCACTTACTGTTATATTCTCCATATCTGAATCAACGGACCAGGGAAAAAGTCTTTGCACAGAGTGCAGATTCAGACCGGACTGCTCAGAACATGCAGTCAGATCTTGGATCTGTCATGCCAGTTTTCCGACTTATTCTACTCAAGACAGCAATGGTCCTGCAAGATTTAGGCTGCTTTTCTAAGCTTAACATGTCTATTTTAACAATTTAGCGCTCTAAGCGTGCAAATGTCAGCAACATGTTTGTCTCATCAGCTATTCCACATTGGTCGATTCTCATCCTTTCCACATTTCAGATAAAGAGATCAAGGCTACCGCAGTTATGCTCTTACTAATTAGAATGACTCAAATACAATTATTTGTGTTGGCTATGGACAAGTAAAGTCGCTTTTGAAGACAATAAAAGATAAAGATCAGACTGTCCTTTGAACGCAATGGAGTTTAATATCACAGACGTTCATATCTTAGATCTAATTGTTTTAAGTGTTTTAACTCTTAACCAAACTATCCCTTGTTAATGCCCATGAGAAAGAAGTTGAAAACATTGTGAGAAAAGGGGAAAATGCAGGTTACCATTTTCTCCTTTTCCCATGTTTTTTTACCCTTTCAACGATTCAGATCATCATTTGGTCTACATTTAATCGTCATGTGCAGATGCTTTTGATTTGGACAAGTCTAAAATTTTATCATTTGGTAAAGAGTTGACGGTTAGGGAGCTATTGGGTATCTACATTCTTTGAAAGTATAATGTAGGAGAAATTTGCCAGCAGACGTTTGGACTGGGCGATTTGGCCTGCTAAAAAATAAGTAGGACAGTTTGTCAAGATGAATACGATGTCTTGTTCAAAATGGAAAATTGAAAGGCCTACAAGCAGCCAAAAGTAAACAATTCCAAAGTTATAATGCAGATATATGTTATACGGCTTTTATATGTTACAATACAGTTACCAAAGTTGCCAAAGTTACAGAAAAGAATATATGTATTTTTTCACTCTTTTAAAGGGTTGGTAGGTACTGCTGTTCATGGTGAGTGATATCTAAAACTTGATAATGGGTGTTGCTGATCAGAATTGTCACATATCTTTTACGTTCTATTGCTGTCGGCTGGCAAACATAACTTATATTTTAACCAATCATTAAACTACTAATTTGTAAAAGACAGTTTAAAAAAGTGGGATCCTACGTAGCTCATTTGTAACGGTGTAGGATATTTTGTCCAATACATAGTTCAAACATCTACCATCTGATTTGTGATTTCAAACCACTGTAATTATTCAGTGTCGACCGATTACAGTGCTTACAGCACTTTGATGTTTTTTTGTGGTTTTGCCGGAGAATATGTTTCAAGAGGCATGATCAATTTCTTAATATGTCATCATCTTAATTATTTGTTCTTAAAAGCCTAATAGCTGCCAAAAATTCATTGCAGGTGTTAAGATGCAGTTAAATTTATATCCTACCATTTAACCCTTTACCACACAATCCCGACTTTTGAAGCCTTTTGAAAACATTGTGGGAAAAGGAGAAAATGCTGGTAACCAGCATTTTCTCCTTTTCCCACAGTGTTTTCTACCGTTCCCAAAGCAAATTTCAATTTTTGGGACACATTTATTTTGTCGTCTGCAAATGCTTTCCATTTGGACAAGTCTAAAATTTTGTCGTTTGGTAAAGCGTTAGAAGTATGGAAGATTTTGTGAACATAATCTGTAATTGTAAGGTTTTTCCAAGTGTTAGTTTCTGGCAGAAAATTGCATTTCAAAATCGGGCAAAAATTAAACAAAAAGATAGAGTGACCTGGCAACTTATAACTTAGTTTTGAAATTAATTTCTCTGCCAGCCACTAACACTTGGACCAAAGGCAAAAAAACAGATTGTCATCTTCACTATAATTTTCATACTTTTAACTCTTTACCAGACGACAAAACTTTACACTTGTCCAAATTGAAAGCATTAGCAAACGACAATTTGGATATGGCTCATATGGTGAGATTTGTCTGTAAAAGGATAAAAAACATTGTGGGAAAAAGAGAAAATGCTGGTTACCAGCATTTTCTCCTTTTCCCATAATGTTTTTAATAGGCCTCTTTCTCAGGGTAGTTAAAACTCAGGATTGTGTGGTAAAGGGTTTAATTGTTTGATTTAAAGTTATATGCATTTCAACCCCCGCTTTGTTTACTTTAGGCAGCTGTTCATACTTTAATGGGATTGAGTATGTAAATATGTTATCACTAATGTGTATCATACAATTGTTGTTTAATTTTACATATCATAATATTAAACTGACTCTATGTGGTGGTTTGCCATAATTTGTTATTTTGTTAATTGCTGACTGTAAGAAGATATTTTTTAATTGATGATTGATTCTATTCAACTCTATTTATTTAACCATTTAAGTGGATGACATGTTGAAAAATTGACGAAAAATATTTTAAAATGTTGAGACTTTGTTCAGTTTTGAGGCGATTCTCTATCGGAATCGTCTCACTGTTTTCTTACTGTAGATATTATTATTCTAGTCTGTTGAATTTAACCCTTTACTACATAAATCCCATCTTCAAGGACTGGAAAGCTTTTGATGATGTTGTAGGACAAGGAGAACACATGATCAGATTTTCCTGAAAAACATTCTTAAAAGTTCAATACTGAAGTCTCTTTTTCCGGAATGAAAATATGGGGGTAAAAATTGTTAAGATGTCTTTTTATTGTTGCTATTTTTTACAGTATGTAGGAGTATGTTTTGATTTCAAAGCAAATTACATATTGTTTGATTATTCTGTAATTCTATCAAATAAAAACAAAAAGTTGGAAAAAAAGGAAAAAATTAAAGCATTTGTAGACGACAAAATAAATGATGGAATTTGTGATAGGATTGGAATTATCATGGGAAAAGGAAAGAGGTTTTCAAAAGTCTTCTTCCTCAGAGTCGTTAAATGTTGGGATTGTGTAGAAAAAGATTAAATGTGAAGACTTTATTTTTTAAGGTGATGCCATTATGACAATGTTTTGGTATGTGACATACTGTTTACATATGAGCCATGCTCAGGCAGAAGGGGGCTTAATGCATCTCTGTGATGCATGATACCAAGCAAGTCATCACATAGTTATGGATCTATAAAAACCGTTGTGTCTAACAACCAACCGTATCATAAGGTAGACTGGTCCTTTGACATACAGAAAATTGACCAATAGTGAAAAGTTTTGGCCCAAGTCAGCCTGCAGGGATTGCGCAGACTGACTTGGGCCAATAATGTTCGCAGATGCTTTAAGCCCCCCTTTTCACAGAGCATGGATCATAGTATAATGTGATTATTTATTTTGCTCAAGCTGATATGAATCCTTCACTCGAGATGTACCATTGGCATTATCCTAAGTTTGATCATATCTGTTCTCATTATGTGGGAAAAATAAAATTGTGTCAAGAAAAAATAATAGCTGGTTGTTTGTAGAGTCTACATTTGGTCCCATTCATCAGATTAGTACCACAGTTAGTGGACATTATTATAATGTCAAAGTCCGAATCCCCATTGATTCACATACGTTTCCAGCTTTACATCTTAATTCTTTACCACACACTCCCGACTTTTAACGACCCTGTGAAAGAAGCCTTTTGAAAACCTAGTGGGAAACGGAGAAAAATGCTGGTAACCAGCATTTTCTCCGTTTCCCACAAGGTTTTCTACTCCTCCCAAAACAAATTTGAATTTATCAATCACATTTATATTGTCGTCTAAAATGTTTTCAGTTTGGACCAGTCTAAAATTTTGTCGTTTGATAAAGGGTTTAATTATTTTCTCTTAAAAATGAATCTATAGTTCTGAAACTTATATGAAATTAAAGCAAAATGAGTTTTACATTGAAAAATTAAAGCAAAATGAGTTTTACATTGAAATACACATTTTAAAACTGGGTACGATATAAATGCACCTGTTTAAAAAGTGATCACTACTTTCGAATCACCGTCTAGACACACTCATCAAATGAAAACTACAGTTTTATTTTGACCTCGGCCGAAGAATTACCGTTCGGAAGCATTCATCAAATGGAATAAGTTTCATTTTGACATCACATTTAGAATCACCGTCTGGACGCACACATCAAATAAGAACTACAGTTTTATTTTAAACTCAGCTAAAGAATCACCGTCTAGGCGCATTCATCAAATGGAAACTAAAATTTTATTTTGACCTTACCTGAAGAATCGCCGTCTAGACGCATTCATCAAATGAAAACTACAGTTTTATTTTGACCTCAGCCAAAGAATCACCGTTTAGACGCATTCATCAGATGAAATAACAGTTTTATTTTGACCTCAGCCAAAGAACCACCGTCTAGACGCATTCATCAAATGAAATAACAGTTTTATTTTGACCTCAGCCAAAGAATCACCGTCTAGACGCATTCATCAAATGAAATGACAGTTTTATTTTGACCTCAGCCAAAGAATCGCCGTCTAGACGCATTCATTAGATGAAAACTACAGTTTTATTTTGACCTCAGCCAAAAAATCGCCGTCTAGACGCATTCATCAGATTAAAACTACAGTTTTATTTTGGCCTCAGCCAAAGAATCACCGTCTAGACGCACTCATCAGATGAAAACTACAGTTTTATTTTGACCTCAGCCAAAGAATCGCCGTCTAGAAGCACTCATCAAATGAAAACTACAGTTTTATTTTGACCTCAGCCAAAGAATCGCCGTCTAGACGCATTCATCAAATGAAAAGTACAGGTTTATTTTGACCTCAGCCAAAGAATCGCCGTCTAGACGCATTCATCAAATGAAAACTACAGGTTTATTTTGACCTCAGCCAAAGAATCGCCGTCTAGACGCATTCATCAAATGAAAACTACAGTTTTATTTTGACCTCAGCCAAAGAATCGCCGTCTAGACGCATTCATCAAATGAAAACTACAGGTTTATTTTGACCTCAGCCAAAGAATCACCGTCCGGAAGCATTCATCAAATGGAATAAGTTTTATTTTGACATCACATTTAGATTCACCCTCCGGAGGTACTCACCAAATGAAAACTAAAATTTTATTTTGACCTTAGCTGAAGAATCACCGTCTAGAAGCATTCATCAAATGAAAACTACAGTTTTATTTTGACCTCAGCCAAAGAATCACCGTCTAGACTCATTCATCAAATGAAAACTAGAGTTTTATTTTGGCCTCAGCCAAAGAATCGCCGTCTAGACGCATTCATCAAATAAAAACTACAGTTTTATTTTGACCTCAGCCAAAGGATCGCCGTCTAGACGCATTCATCAAATGAAAACTACAGGTTTATTTTGACCTCAGCCAAAGAATCACCGTCTAGACTCATTCATCAAATGAAAACTACAGTTTTATTTTGACCTCAGCCAAAGAATCGCCGTCTAGACGCATTCATCAAATGAAAACTACAGGTTTATTTTGACCTCAGCCAAAGAATCGCCGTCTAGACGCATTCATCAAATGAAAACTACAGGTTTTATTTTGACCTCAGCCAAAGAATCGCCGTCTAGACGCATTCATCAAATGAAAAGTACAGGTTTATTTTGACCTCAGCCAAAGAATCGCCGTCTAGACGCATTCATCAAATGAAAACTACAGGTTTTATTTTGACCTCAGCCAAAGAATCGCCGTCTAGACGCATTCATCAAATGAAAACTACAGTTTTATTTTGACCTCAGCCAAAGAATCACCGTCCGGAAGCATTCATCAAATGGAATAAGTTTTATTTTTTAACATCACATTTAGATTCACCGTCCGCAGGTACTCACCAAATGAAAACTAAAATTTCATTTTGACCTTAGCTGAAGAATCACCGTCTAGAAGCATTCATCAAATGAAAACTACAGTTTTATTTTGACCTCAGCCAAAGAATCACCGCCTAGACTCATTCATCAAATGAAAACTACAGTTTTATTTTGACCTCAGCCAAAGAATCACCGTCTAGACGCATTCATCAAATGAAAACTACAGTTTTATTTTGACCTCAGCCAAAGAATCGCCGTCTAGACGCATTCATCAAATGAAAAGTACAGGTTTATTTTGACCTCAGCCAAAGAATCGCCGTCTAGACGCATTCATCAAATGAAAAGTACAGGTTTATTTTGACCTCAGCCAAAGAATCGCCGTCTAGACGCATTCATCAAATGAAAACTACAGGTTTATTTTGACCTCAGCCAAAGAATCACCGTCTAGACGCATTCATCAAATGAAATAACAGTTTTATTTTAACATCACATTAAGAATTACCGTCCGGAAGCATTCATCAAACGAAAACTACAGTTTTATTTTGACCTCAGCTCAAGAATCACCGTCTAGACGCACTCAATGAAAACTACAATTTCATTTTGACCTAAGCTGAAGAATCATCGTCTAGACGCATTCTTCAAACGAAAACTACATTTTTTTTTAACCTCAGCTAAAGAATCACTGTATAGATGCTTTCATCAGAAAAAAAAACTACGCTTCTATTTTGACCCCACCTTAAGAATCGCCGTCTATATCCATTTATTAAATGAAAATGAAACTACAGTTTTATTTCGACCTTTGCTAAAGAATCACCTCCTGCACGCATCCGTCAAATGAAAACTACAGTTGTATTTTGACCACCAATGTATCAAATGACAACTACACTCGTTTGACATCAGTTACTGTAGAGAGTCACAGTCTAGTCGCATTTATCAATGAAAAGTACAGTTCCTTTTTGACGTCGCCTCAAGAGTCACTGTGTGGTGGCATTTGTGAATTGAAAACTACCTCTTTGCCCGACGACACAATTCTGGACAATATTAAAAGCCTGTGCAGATGACAAATCGAACATTGCGCGAATGACAGGATTTGTCTCTGTAAGAGTAGATAACAGTATGCGAAAAAAAAAGACAACATGCTGTTCATCGTCAGATTTTTTTTCAGCTCTATTTCAAAACAACAACAACAGCAACAACACATTTACTATTTCCAAGAATCGCAAAAACACGGGATTGTTGGGTTAAGTGTTAAACTGTGAGAAAGACAAAAATTTTAGAATGATACGTCTTCAATATAGAAGAATTGTTAGGAATTACGGGAACATCATAATTACACTATTATCCGAAATTGTTTCCGCGAAATATATCAATCCTTTCAGCTCTTTACCAAACAATAGAATATTGGATTCAACCAAACTGAAAGCATTTGCTGATGACATATCAAATGTAACTCAAAAGATGACATTTGTCTTCGATAGGGTAGAAAACATTGTGGGAAAAGGAGAAAATGCTAGTAACCAGCATTTTCTCCTTTTCAGATAATGTTCTCTACTTTTTCACAGACAAATTCCGCAAATTTGGCCACATTTATAAGTTTGTCCTCTGCAAAAACTATCAGTTTGGACAAGTCTAATATTTCGTGGTCCGGTAGATAGAGTGAAAGATGATTGTTTATCTTGTCAAGATCTTGAAGTGGGGTGCTTAGATTTCCTAGAAAGAGGTATGTCTATCGTGTGACATCTTGCTACGCGGTATTTTTTTTTTTTTTTTCATTTGTGATGCGTAAAAAATGAATAATTAAACAGCACGTAATAAATTCATCTCCAATCACATGATCATAATAAAACTATATAGACATGTATTGTAAATGTCAAACTGTAGTCTGGATGTCTTGGTAGCTTTCACTGCTTGACGTTGGTCATAAAATCAACAGGCGAGTTCGGTAGCTCAGTCCGTAACGTACAGGGCTAGGTATCCATGGGTCATAATGTTCGAATACCAGGTCGGCAAAGAACTGTTTGAGTATTGATGATAGTCATATTCCTCGCTCTCTTACCGTATACATGTACTTTTTTTTTTTGACGATGTTGATATGGGAAAGGAACCAGTCGCCTGGAAAGACCTGGTTACGTTGTGCGAAGTACTGGTGAAAGAAACGACAGATCTCTACGCACGGACAGGTGTGCTGGTCGCCATAATATACCTAAAATGAATCCACGATATCTACTCTGCACCGTAACACGATCACAAATATTTGAACCGTGCTCTGGCAAACTTGAGGGGGTTTAATGTATCTCCGTGATGCGATGTACCAAGCAGGTCATTACATAATTATGGATCGATAAAATCTATTTTATCCAACAACCAACTGAATCATGAGGTAGAGTGGTCCTTTGACATGCGAAAAATTAACCAATAGCAAAACATCTCGACTTAAATCAGCCTGCGCGGACTACGCAGGCTGACATGGTCGATACTTTTTTTGCAGATGCATTAAGCCCCCTTTTTTGATGAGCATGGCTCATTTGCCTTAAACATACTGAAAACCCATGCAGCCGACATATTACACGTGGCTCAAGTTACTGGAATTGTCCTTGAAATCTTATTGGCTACTCGTAGACAACATTTTCTCCTTTTCCTACAATGCTTTCGGTTGCCTGTTGTTTCAGGGTCGTTAAAACTCGGGATTCTTTGGTAAAGGGTTAAGCACTGGGCAAACAAACAGAAACCAACCGAGGAAAACCTGGGTCCGTATTCACCAACCATTCCTAAGAACAGTCTTTGTCTAATTCTAGATTTAGAAAGTAACACAAGTTCTGATTGGCTAAACCGTTTGATTTAGCCGATCAGAAGCTGTGTAAGCTTCAAATTTAGAAAATTCTCGAGAATAAGACTCAGAATGTTCTTAAGGATGGTTGGTGAATACGGACCATTCTTAAGAACATTCTTATACTTATTCTTCAAGATTTTCCACGTTTGAAAGTAACACAACTCCTGATTGGCTAAACCATTTGGTTTAGCCAATCAGAAGGTGTGTTACTTTCAAATCTGGAAAATTTTGGAGAACAAGACCAAGAATGTTCTTAAGAATGGTTAGTGAATACGGACCCAGGTCTATGACTTGGATCCGACTCATACTTTTCAACAGTTGTGCTTGGTAAACCCTGTAGGAAAAAAAAAACAAAAAAAAAAACAGAATACATGTACTAGTCCGAATCACTATCACTTATTTCCTCGGCTGAATCCACAGAATGTGAGCCATGGTTGGCGCCAGCGTAAAGTAGAAGACTTACAATGAAGCTGTGACCTCTACCTCTAGCGATCTCAGCTGCGGTCGTGCCGCTATACGTTCGAGCATTAAAATCCACACTCTCATGTTTTAAAAGCCATCGAACTAATTCATGCTCCCCAATCTCACAAAAGTAATGCAAAATAGTTTTGCCATCTTTCATACGTTTTGCATTCACATCGGCATTTTTTGACAAGAGCAATTCTATTATTGCAAGATCCTTTCTCTTTGCAGCCACATGTAAACACGTTAGACCGTCATTGTTTCGTAGTTCCAGATTTTGTGGTATACGTCGAAAGGGCGCTTTATAGTTATTTACAACACTTTCAGAATGACTGATAGGTTTTAATAGTTCTCTGACAATCTTAAGAAAGCCTTTGTCACACGCGATATGCAAAGCGGTATCCCCGTGTCTGTCTTTACGTTCCACTTCGATTCCACCGACTAGCAACCGCCTTACTATCACGTGATCCCCCATAATGGTTGCCAGGTGTAATGCGTTCTGAAAAAGCTTATTAGTCACTTGAAGGTACCTAGCAGAACACAGTAAATTGACCAAGGCAATCGTCAGGTCTCTTCTACCACATATGATTGAAATAAAGAGAATACAATCTCCATCGGTATCTTGTTGTGTTATCTTTTCACATTCAACATGTATATCCTCCCTGCTTTTCGTTTCTTGGTCTCCTATGGTCGGCTGTCGCCATAACTCGAAGCTCGTGGACGGTATTAAGTCTGGGAAAAGATCAAAGTCTTCCACCATACTTCCTCCCTCAAAATCATTGTCGAGAAATCGAAACTTAAAATTATGTGACCTCTTTCGACTCCTTATCGAATGCGATTCAGAGTGCTTATGTTCATCGACAGATGAAGTATCCGGAACTGTATTGTGGGAGACACGATTTTGTTCTCTTCGCTTTCGAAATTTGCTTTTACTCATGACATATTTATGGAAATGAACATCAAATGTTTTATCCGAGATTTCCATGACGAAAAAAAAAACAACGATATATAACAAAGTGTACAGTTACAGTTTCATGGATCTATATATAGCTTAGGTGTTTTTTCTTTATCTCGACCTTTAGCAAACAGTGTACCTTTTACCTCTTTACCAAACGATAAAATTTTGGACTGCACCAAATTGAAAGCATTTGCAGACAACAAATTTAATGAAGCGCAAAATGATGATTTCTGTGTTTGATAGCCGGGGTAGAAAACATTGTGGGAAAAGGAGAAAATGCTGGTTACCTGCATTTTCTCCTTTTCCCGCAATCTTTTCAGAAGGCTCCTTTCACAGGGTCGTCAAAAGTCGGAATTCTGTGGTAAAAGATTAAACAAAAGGTTTATTTTAAAATCAAAACAGGTCTGCACAGAAACTAGATAATATTTTATATTACTGATCAAGCACGATATTCTTCCTCGAACAAATCGAACATTAAATTGCAAATAAGGCCACGAAACCAATTTGGCGTTTCGCCAAATATTCATGAGCAGATAATTTTAAACTATTCAACGCAGTTCGAAAAGGTAAGTAGACAGTACCTCCTTAGCATATTCGGAGGGAAAAAAATTCACCAGTTTGTTTTCATGGCGTTTACGCTTTCAATAGTATTTCGTTCAAACCACGTGAACTGGTCCCCGTTGTAAATATACATATTACAACTGGCACAGGCTATTGTGTTGATGCTTTTCACTGGCTACATGAATATCATTGAATAGCTAATCGGAGCATCTTACACATTTCCAGTTCGGTAGTATAGCTAACTTAGCGATTTTTCGCACAGTTTGAAATTCGTAATCGAAACTAAATGAATATTAGCAGAAATTCACTTTAAAAGGTGATACCATATATACAATCACTTATTTGTGAGGTCAAAATTATCGGAAATTCTACTGCACAAGAAGCGAGAATGACCTCCCCTGAATCTCGCGATATCGCTGTTCTAAAAATAGACGGGCAGTATTCTGCCCGTTTTCAGTAGCCTGTACCGATCACTATACACTTGCTGTATCAGGGGAGGTAACCAATCTACAAACCACTTATTTATGTTTTTTTTAATAGGGCGGTAGACCGATTAGAGAGATGGAAAACTTCTGAAACCCGTCTACTCAGGGCAAACTGGTGTAACTGCAACTCGGAACAGCTTTTACTTACAGCGTTTTAACGCTTATACCTGCTGTGATGACCTTATTACGAAAACTACTTTTGACCCAGATAACCGCACTTTTGACCCAGATAAGCGCAGGAATAGTAATTAGCGGTAAACAGGCGTTAAGTAATGTCAAGTAATCCCATAATAACTTTTCAATTATGTAATAAAGGTCGGTTACAATTTGTTTAGTATTGAAGTATGTCATAATTACAGTATTATCAAAATCTCTGGCCAGCAAAAACTGGAGCAGTTTACTTTCAACACGAGTACAAGAAATATGGTCAGTAATTAGCAGCAACTTTATGAATGAAATGAGTGCGAATCAAGTGTATTGGGTGATGTGAACACATCTTGTAGTCGTCTGCTGTCCATGTCATTCGGCAAATTTCGAGTGATCCTTTGATAGTTATACGTAGTTACGGGATCGGCCGAGTTGTGACGAGTGCTCTTCGTATATATGTAGCAGGTGTTGAAAAGATAATAGGTCATTTTGGTCTTGAGAGGAATAAAATCGCAACAGGAAACATTGCTTGAAAAGAATTTGAAAATTTAGATTGCTCTGCCTAAGAGAAAACTGATGTAAATGCAACTCGTAACAGCCGTAAGTTTAAAATAGTAACCGACTGGTCGTTTAATGTTAGCGAGGCGAAGCGTGTGAAGCTGTGGGGACAAAGGGTATAGAGTTGTGTAAAGGTTATGGCCCTCGCGGAGAGGCCATTACGTAAACATTTTCAGAATGGACTTGCGATTAGTACCCAGACTGTCCATTCGCAATACTGACTGATTACGCATCTTTCAGCGTATGATGTATTAACCCCTAGGCTGCTAAGTGCGACTCACTGACCTATTTTGCGGATAGTATAGATCAAGATCAGACTGCACAGAACGTGCAGTCTGATCTTGGATGTATACTGTCCGATTAGGAGATATTTCTTTTTCCAAAAAAGAATAAGTTTGACATAGAATTATTCGGGTTTTACCACCGGTTTGAAATTTCATTTCAATGTTTTAGCGGGAAAAGGGTAGGATTGTTTTCACAGTCCCCTTTCCTCTCCTTCTAGCCATGGCACTACCATTTTACACTCACTTACATGTTTCTTTTTGGTGAGTTTCTACAGACTGGAATCAGTCTGTAAACCCTTGACCAAACAATCCTGTGTGGCTTTGAAAATATAGTTGGAAAAACTGTATGTATTCAGCATGTTCTCTTTTTTCCACAGAGTTTTTCACCAATTTAAAAGATTTTCGAAATTTTGTCAAATAGAACATTTTCATCGAGGATAAAGAAAAACCCTGAAACGGTCACACAAATAAGCTCACTTACTGTTATATTCTCCATATCTGAATCAACGGACCAGGAAGAAGTCTTTGCAGAGAATGCAGATTCAGACCAGACTGCTCAGAACATGCAGTCAGATTTTGGATCTGTCATGCCAGTTTTCCGAGTTATTCTACTCAAGACAGCAATGGTCCTGCAAGATTTAGGCTGCTTTTCCAAGCTTAACATGTCTATTTTAACAATTTAGCGCTCTAAGCGTGCAAATGTCAGCAACACGTTTGTCTCATCAGCTATTCCACATTGGTCGATTCTCATCCTTTCCAAATTTCAGATAAAGAGATCAAGACTACCGTAGTTATGCTCTTACTGATTAGAATGACTCGAATACAATTACTTGTGTTGGCTATGGACAAGTAAAGTCGCTTTTTAAGACAATAAAAGATAAAGATCAGACTGTCCTTTGAACGCAATGCAGTTTAATATCACAGACGTTCATATCTTAGAACTAATTGTCTGTTTATTCGGGATGTATATGGGAAAAAAAAAAACGACCATGAAATTGAAGCCTAATGTTTGATATTGTTTCCCTGACTGTAAAAGGCTAGTCGATTAACTGAGTGTTTTAACTCTTAACCAAACTATCCTTTGTTAATGCACATGAGAAAGAAGTTGAAAACATTGTGAGAAAAGGGGAAAATGCAGGTTACCATTTTCTCCTTTTCCCATGTTTTTTTGCCCTTTCAACGATTCAAATCATCATTTGGTCTACATTTAATCGTCATGTGCAGATGCTTTTGATTTGGACAAGTCTAAAATTTTATCATTTGGTAAAGTGTTGACGGTTAGGGAGCTATTGGGTATCTACATTCTTTGAATAAAGTAATGTAGGAGAAATTTGCCAGCAGACGTTTGGACTGGGCGATTTGGCCCGCTAAAAAATAAGTAGGACAGTTTGTCAAGATGAATACGATGTCTTGTTCAAAATGGAAAAATGAAAGGCTTAGAAAGCAGCAAAAAGTAAACAATTCCAAAGTTATAATGCAGACATATGTTATACGGCTTTTATATGTTACAATACAGTTACCAAAGTTGCAAAAGTTACAGAAAAGAATATATGTATTTTTTCACTCTTTTAAAGGGTTGGTAGGTACTGCTGTTCATGATGAGTGATATCTAAAACTTGATTATGGGTATTGCTGATCAGAATTGTTACATATCTTTTACGTTCTATTGCTGTCGGCTGGCGAACATAACTTATATTTTAACCAATCGTTAAACTACTAATTTGTAAAAGACAGTTTAAAAAAAGCGGGATCCTACGTAGCTCATTTGTGACGGTGTAGGATATTTTGTCCAATACATAGTTCAAACATCTACCATCTGATTTGTGATTTCAAACCACTGTAATTATTCAGTGTCGACCGATTACAGTGCTTACAGCACTTTGATTTTCACTGGCTGTCACCAATACTAGGCCAGGGTATTAAAGCTGACATCATGCCTCCTGTAGAAGTGACAAGCCAGTCGAGATTTCCAAGATACAGATTCTAACATTGTAACTTCTGAGACACATCACGGACCTCCTTATAGCCCTTTACCACACAATCCCGAATTTTAACGACCCTGAGGAAGAGGCCTTTTGAAAACATTGTGGGAAAAGGAGAAAATGCTGGCAACCAGCATTTTCTCCGTTTCCCACAATGTTTTCTACCATATCAAAGACAAATTCAATTATTTCACCTACATTTAAATTGTCATCTGCAAATGCTTTCAGTTTGGACAAGCCTAAGATTTTGTCGTCTGGTAAAGAGATAGATGGGAAAAAATACTAGGGAAAAAAAAAGACTACGTAAATACCAATACTTTTTATGAATAGAATTTCCTTAACCCTTGCAGCGCAATAGGCGAAAAAAGGGGCTTTTGCGGACGACACAGATCAAGATCAGACTGCACAGAACATGCAGCCTGATCTTAGATGATAGATCTCTAACGTCCGATTGTTAAGTCAAGCGTAGAGAATAAGGTCCGAGTTTCAGTAGCATTACTTTGCTTGTCGACGTCTTTCTGCAAAATTTAGTAAAATAAAATTGAAGTTATAAGTACTAGTGACTTAAAAGTCGTTCTGACTTTTGCTGTGCCTTGCGAACGCATTATAGTGTTGCTACGGCAACGCTTACGATTTTGTGTGGCTTTAATTTTGAAAATATAGTTTCAGAAATCTGTTACGAATTAATATAGGTTTGATAAGGGAAAATTTCCTTCAAATCGAGAGATTATGTAGTTCATGCCAACATTGTTATGTTTAAGAGAATTAAGACTTTTGACTGAAAAAAAAAATCTTGTGGGGCAATATTTGGCGGCTGTGTTTTGTTTACATTTGAATCTTGGTCACCCCTGATGGCAATAGACTAGCCTTCGGTAGTCTAAAACTAGGTACTGGGGATGCTTTTGTTATTTTAGAGAATAATGTCAATCCTATTTCTGACGCTTTACATAACAATTCTGAGTTTTCATTGAGAAAAAAAAAAAAAGGCTTTTGAAAACACTGTTGGAAAATGAGAAAATGCCGGAGACTGCATTTTCTTCTTTCCTAATATTTTCTTTTCTTTCAAAGACAAATACCATCTTTTCAGTTACATCTACAGAGCTCCAGATAGAGGGAGTGATTTTGACTTCAAAACTGAAAATGTTAGGCACTCTCCACTAGACCCTGTTATGTGTACTCATTAGAATCGTCTCATCGAGACGATTCTATTGAATACCCACAACATATAGGGTTTGGATGAGAAATATTGGATTTAGAATACTATCTCTCCCCTTTATCTGGAGGTCTGAAGATAGTTTGTTGTCTTTAGATTAACTCTACCGACGACAAAATTTCAGACTGGTCCAAATTGAAACCATTAGCAGACAACAAATTGAAAGTATCATAAATGATGATTTCTATCTTTGATAGGGTAGAAAACATTGTGGGAAAGGAGAAAATGCTGGTAACCACATTTTCTCCTTTACCACAATGTTTTCTACTCTTTTGAAAATAAATTTTAAATAGTTCTGTCACATTTATTTGGTCATCTGCATATGCTATCAATTTGGACATGTCTTAAAGTTTTGTCGTTTTGTAAAGAGTTAGCTACGTACTTTTGCGGTCAGTAGTATGAGAAAATGAAGTGGGTAAAATCATGGATACTTTTCTATGAAAATTTCCCATGTCGATTTTTATCCTGCACTAGACGACAAAATTTCAGACACGTCCAAATTGAGAGCAGCTTGTAGACAACAGATTAATTAGGGCTCAAAATATCGGGATCGTTTATGAAACGGTAAAAACATTGCAGGACAAGTGAAAATGGTTACCTGCATTTTCTCCTTTTCCCGAAATGTTTCAAACAGCCTTTTCCACCAGGGTCGTCAAGACATGGGATCGATAAAGCAAAAGATTAATGTGGTGAAAAGGGTGCTCAATTTTCGGGAAACTGCAATACATGTGAGCGCCACTCGGACTAAAAAGTATGCCTGTGTGTGTGAGGAGGGGGAAGGGGTTTATTTCATCGTCTTAATGCATTATACCTAATACGTCGACACGCAAGATGGACCAATTCTTCCTAGAAATCGACTGAATCAAACGGTTGAAATATCCTTCGACATGCAGAAAATTTACAGATAGCAAAAAGTTTCGACCTATGTCAGCCTTAGGAGGCTGACATGGGTCGATACTTTTTGTAGGTGCATTTAAACGGAGTATGACTCATGTGTATTACACTTTATGTCGTGTGCACTGCCTTTGTTTTACTTTCTGTTTGATTTCTTTGAATTAGAACGGTGTTTTATTTTCAGTCTTTTGAAAGACTTTATTACAGAAAAATCAGATAATTCAAATGTTTACTTGCATAGTGTTTAATTCTTACCAAGCGATAAAATTTTAGTTTAGTCCACATTGAAAGCATTTGCAGACGACAAAATAGGTGCTATTGAAAATGCCACTGAAAATTTGAAATTTGTTTTGGGAAGGTTAGAAAACATTGTGGGAAAAGGAGAAAATAATGGTTACCAGCATTTTCTCCTTTTCCCACAATATTTTCAAAAGGCTTCTTTCTCAGGGTCGTTAAATGTCGGGATTGTGTGGTAAAGGGTTAAGGCCGGTTTAAACATTAGTTCAATTATAACGCTGCAGCTAGTGCAAAATTTACCTGCCCTTAACCCTTTCCCAAACAAGCCCTGGTTTTCACGTGTCTGCAGTACAAGTCTTTTGAAAACACTATGGGTAAAGGAGCAATTTCTCCTTTTCCCACAGTGTTTTCTAGCCTTTTTGAGACCTTTCTGCCATTTTCATCAAATTTAAAATTGTCGTCTGCAAACTCTTTCAATTTGGACCAGTCCAAAATTTGTCGTTTGGTAAAGGGTTAAAATGTCAAAGCTTTGGCACCACGACGTCACAGACGACGACAGGGCCATGACAATACCTCGACATTTTCTTCGCAAACAGCCGAGCTAGAAATGTGGGAAAAGGCGCGAATGCAGGTAAACAATACTCTCTCTGTTTCCCCTTGCCCAAATGATGATTAATCTTTCAAAAAAAAAAATTTTTCATCGGTAGTGTTGAAGTGTTGCATTTCATTTGTTGTCTGCATTGAAGTGTTGCATTTCATTTGTTGTCTGCATATGTTTTCAATTTGACTAAACTTTTGTACCCTGGTAAGTACAGTATTTAAAATGATAACTATAAGTAAAGGTCAGTTGGTGGACAGAAAATCTCAAAAAAAAAAGTATCAGTTTTAAAAATCAACCCATAAACAAATCTTTATTTTCTTAAAGTCGTTATTTCTAGATCAATGACAATAAGCAAACACTGTTCATCATTCTTCAATGATGCAGTCATTTTAAAAGAATGTAAAAATATGATGTGAGTCATAGAAATGTGGCAAAGAGGAAAAAAAATCTGTATGAAACCGTTTTCAAAGATCAATCTTTGGGACACCAAGATTAATATATTACTGCTACGTCACAGGCTAAGTTTTTTACCCGTTACCACACAATCCCACATTGTAAAGAACCCAACGAAAAGGACTTATAAAACATTTTGGAAAAAGGAGAAAATGCTGGTTACCAGCATTTTCTCCTTTTCCCACAATGTTTTCTACCTTTTCAGAGCCAAACTTTGTAATGTGTGCAACATCTAATTAGTCATTTACAAATGTATTAAGTTTGGACCAGTTTTATATTTAGTGTTTCTTAAAGAGTTAAGATACAATTAAACAAGTCAACAAAGCAATGCTTGAAGATAACAGAACCCTTTACCAGAGTGAGACGACAAAATTTTAGCACTGTCCGAATTGAAAGCATTTGCAGATGACAATTTCAGTGTGGCTCAAATGGTATTAGACATTGTGGGAAAAGGTGGAAATGTTGGTTACCAATATTTTCTCCTTTTCCCACAATGTTTTTAAAAGGTTTCTTTCCCAGGGTCGTTAAAAGGCGGCATTTTGCGGTAAAGGGTTAAGGATAATACAAGGGTTGTATTGAGGTTGTGATTAACTCTTTACCACACAGCAAAATTTTAGACTAGTCCAAACTGAAAGCATATGCAAGTGACAAATTGAATGTTAATCATATGAAAATTTTTGTTTATGAAAAGGTGGAAAACTTTGTGGAAAAAGGAAAAAATGCTGATTACCCGCATTTTCTCCTTTTCCCACAATGTTTTCAAAAGCCCTTTCATTCAGAGTTGTTGAAACTAGGGAAAGGCTGGTCCAAATCCTAACACTGGATAAAATGGACCCCGCAGATTTCATTTTATTAACCCTTTACCACACAATCCAGACTTTTAACCACCCTAAGAAAGAAGCCTTTAGAAAACATTGTGGGAAAAGGAGAAAATGCTGGTAACCAGCATTTTCTCCTTTTCCCACAATGTTTTCTACCCTTCCCCCAAAAAATTTCAATTTTTCAGCCACATTTATTTTGTCGTCTGCAAATGCTTTCAATCTTTCAGAACATTCCTAATACCTACTTTTAAGTGCAAGGAAAACAAGCAATTAATTGCAACTGCTCCTTTTCCCTTAATAATTTCAAATAATTTTATTATGCTATGCACTGCTCAGGCACATACAAACATACATTTATATTGATGTGATACTGTCTTAACATTAACTCTTTACCACACAATCCCAAGCTTTAACTCTTTACCAACAACAAAATTTCAGACTGGTCCAAATTGAATACATTTGCAGACGACAAATTAGATGTGGCCTGGTTTCCAGCATTTTCTCCTTTTCCCACAAAGTTTTCAAAAGCCTTCTTTCTCAGGGATGTTAAAAGTCGTGATTGTGTGGTAAAGAGTTAAGACCCTGAAAGAGAAGCTATTTGAAAATATTGTGGGAAAAAGATAAAATGCTGGTAACCACTGTTTTTTAATTTTTCCACAATGTTTTCTACCCTATGAAAGACAGAAATCACAATTTGAGCCACATTTAATTTTCCATCTGCAAATACATGTAGATTCAATTTTGTTAAGTCCTGAATTTGTCCCCTTGTAAAGAATTAAGACCTATATTATCATCATGATATCAACTGAAAAACAGAAATAACTATCTCAAAGCAAACATAAACACGCTATACAATCCTTTAGGAAATCCTCTTTGTTTCTGCTCTCTCAGTATAGTCAAACCAGATTTGCGAATAAGATCTACATAGGTGTCTTTGGAGCGTGTATAACTACTATCTAACTCGTCAAATTCTCTCTCACTGGCACCGGTCACATTTTCTTTGATAACAAGAATCCCATCTTTAGTCAATCCTTTCTGACAACGTTTGAAAAACTCTACCAGGTGATCATCAGTCAAATGTCCAAGAACCCACTGGCACCAAATGATGTTGTATCTATTTTCTTCTGGTTCAAAGTCTTGGAGACCAGAACAAATGAATCTTTCAACTTTGGATGAATCTTCCCCGATAAATTTTGGAGCTGCATCTAAGAAGTTCTGATTAAGTTCTACCATATCCACTGTATCAAACACTGGAAGGAGCAGCCTTTTTGTGATACGACCAATTCCTGCACCGCAGTCTAATGCTCTCTTGTTCTCTGTATAACCACCTCCAACCTGTAAAAGTACATTAATCCTTTACTGCACAATGCTGACTTTTAAGGCCCTTGTAAAAGAAAACTTTAGAAAACATTGTGGGAAAAGATGAAAATGCTGGTAACCAGCATTTTCTCCTTTTCCCACAAATGTGACAATGTTTTCTATCCTACAAAAGACAAATTTCGTGTTACAAGTGACATTTGTCGTCTGCAAATGCTTTCAATGCAGACAAGTGTAAAATTTTGTTGTCTCCCTAAATATTCTTCTATTTACACTGCCGTCAAAACACGTGTGGCAGCTGACTCTTGACAGTGTGATAATTAGTAGTGGTGATGTTGAGCAGTCCCAGTAGCTCAGTGGTTACAGCACTTTACCCTGAAACTTTAAGGGGCCCAAGGTTCAACTTCAAGTCCCACACTGGCCACAATTTTTATCAAAGGAGATTATCCCATTCTCACCATGATGGTGTTAGAAGTGGTTACCATGATGTAACTAAGAAAGGGGAAACAAGTTAACAACACCCAAAATACTAAACTGGAAAGGATTATAATGTTACTTGGTTGCAGTGTGGTCTTGTGATTAGTCTTTGGGCTGAATTTAATCGTTAGGGGAAAAAGTGTGGCCAGTACAGGATTCCGAGACCCTTGTTTACAGGGCAAGTGCTCTAACCACTGAGCTACCTGGACCTCTTGACATCCATGCTATGATTATCTGTACACTCCTTCCCCTCCTCATTTTGGGCGCTATCCCACCCCCTGGTTGGTAAGACCATCTTGGTTTTTGAACCCAATTCTGAAAACATTACAATAAATCTACAGGCGAAAAGGTGCGGCAAGTAAAGTTTTCGAACCCGGGATCTTTGCTTACATTGGCAGTACGCCAAGGACTGAGCTACCTTTACCGCTCGACATGCACTATCACTATGAGCACTCGCAATCACCGGACTGGGAGAGGTGTCCCGGGTTCGAGTCCCGAACCGATCGCACTTTTACCACCTGAATATTTACCATACAGTGTTTTATAGACAAAAGGAACAAGATAAAAGTACAAAAACAACATCAACCTTAAGAAACGGTCGAAGGAATGCCTTAGACCCATTGATGTCTGTTGGAGATATTTTCTCAAACCCTCCCAACATTCCATCGATGGTGGGTGGAATTCCCGTCCAATATGTTTTTGCATCATCATAAAATGTTTCTGGTACGTCCTCCCATTCGTGGCCGTCTTCATTTAACTCTTCCGCCATCTTTTCACAACAAATAAGTGGCCTGCAAGCTGCACTTGTGTTAGGAAAATTCTAACTCGCGTGACAACATGAACCTGGCAATGCAATTTATTATAGTGATCTCCCTTTCTGAGTCCTGGGATTCGCCCTAAAAGAATTCGCTCTTTTGACCGTTCGCGTAAAATTCGGACCCACTATGGTTTGCTCGGCTCTATTCATTAAACAAGAAGAAGAATACTGGAACAAGAAAATACAAAATAAAAGATTCGAATGATACTACAACGTCTCTTTTAAGGTGCCAACCAACTGAGTTTTAAAAAAGCTCATCAGAGCAACGTCATTTTACGTCCTTTTGTTGCGTAACGGTTTAATTTATATATTTAAATTTAATTTTGGACTGAGGATTTTTATGAAGTATTTCTCTTTTATTAATCTAGCTAAACATCATCTGATTAGCACTTAAAAATGCAACAAAAACAAAACAAAAAAAAAAAAAAAAAAAAAAAAAAAAAAACCCGAAAAGTGGATTTGCTTTTTACAACAACTGTATAAATCAGAACTTACTGAAATTTATCAGGGATCGTAAAATACGATCCCTGCTGGAATTCGTCTTGTTGAAGGGTCCCTAATCTTTTGATTATAGTTACATGTACTCTATATCTTAGCTTATCACCTGTTTGGCCCTTATAAAGTACTCGACAGACAATGCCAATTAAAAGATACAAACAATTTAAAACTTTGCAATCCGTATCTTCATTGACTGTATTTTTTTACGTTTTATTTCAAATACATCTCATTCAATTATGCCGCTAAACATTGTTTCATAGATGACTATGTGGGAAAGCAGTCAGTGGCTTGGATAGAATATTGTGCGTAGTACTGGTAAAAGAAACTCCATGAAAGCATGGATGTATAGGAGCACTTGCCGGCGCGATATAGCTTAACTGAAATACTGTTGAAAACGGCGTTAAACAACATACATTCAATCAACCTTCGATTAATTGCTTAAGGAATCCACAACGTGGCTCATTGCATTTTTCACAGAAGCTTTTGAAATAGTATCTTTGCATTCTGATATAATAAAACCCTGTTTAAGAATTGGTAATTGTCTATTTTGGTACCATTTATGACATTGTTTGGTCATATTCCAAAATTTCAAAATTAGGCCTATTTATGATACTTCCAAATAGATCTAGTTCTCTGTTTTCAAAAAACTGTCGTCCCTAGAAAATAAGACTTAAATACTATGACTTATATTTCAACCTTTATTCTCCAAAACAGAACACCATGATGACGTGCTTAGTATCATGCATAACAAACATGCTTTAAAACCCTGTTTTCCAAGGTATGGCAGAAATGTATTCTGATTGTAAACACAACAATATTTGCAATTGTAACATTTTGTGAATACAAAACTACCGTTGTGTGTGATACACCTGCGGTGCCGCATTCTTTGGTGGGTGGAGGGGTGGGTTCACTGGTTTTTCATACCTTCGACCTCTGTTTATCTTCTGGCTGAAAATGATGGCCCCCATGCCTCGTCCGTGGTAATAATTCTGGACTACAGCTGCGGCCATTTTCAACTTTACGCCGAGATATGTCCTAAGCTCAACAGTTCTCGCCAGTTTTTCTTCCTTTGTTAGTAACCTGCGTTCCCCCAACAAGCACTCAGGAAAATCAGGAAAACAGCCTAAAACATTAGAGCCATGCTCTGTGAAAAGTGGGTTTAATGGATTTGCAACAAGTACTGACCCAGGTCAGCCCGCGCAGTCCGCGTAGGCTGACCTGAGCCAAAACTTTATGCTTTTGGTAAATTTTCTGCATGTCAAAGGACCAGTGTACTGCAGAATACAGTAGGTTGTTATATAAAACGGATTTTAGGGATGTATAATACTGTGATGACTTGCTTGGTATCATGCATCACGGAGATGCATTAAGCACCATTTTCACAGAGTATGGCTCAAAGCTATCATTTCAAGGCAGCTGCCAGAATATTTCACAAAATAACGGAATTGGTAGTCTGCGTCCGTATTCACGAACGATCCTTAATGTAATTCTTAGCCTTCATTCTAGATTTAGAAACTAATACCTATTCTGCTTGGCTGAACCATTTGGTTTAGCCAATCAAAAGTTGTGTTATTTTCTAATTTAGAAACTTTGATTCTTTAGAATAAGATTAAGAATTTTCTTAAAAACGGTTGGACCCCGATCTTGATTTACACCGTCTGCAAAAGGCAATTCAGTTACCGACAGATATTTTCAATAAAAGAAATCGATTCACTTTCCTAAAATATAGATACTTAGGCTGTTTTGAAAACGTGTCACAAAAGTATGTATTTTCGTTCCTTGCTCATCTTGAGTAATTTTCGTTCTATATCAACGGATTCTACCATCAAATACATAATATGCACAAAGTAATTCGCCTATGTTGCCTGTCTAAATTTTCATTACGACGGCGGGTTAACTTACCGATAGAACCTTTCCAGCAAGGAAGTGTATTATTCTAACGAGTTTTAAGTACAACTCGTTTCTAAATTGCAGAAGATAAATCATTCCTTACTGTTCTCTTTTTGTACATTCACGCAAATTCCCTTTGTTCACTTTTTTATTTATTTTTTTTTTTTTTTTTTTTGCGCCAAATATATATGAGCCGAGCTCTGACAAAAGGGGTCTTAATGCATTTCCGTGGAACATTGTACCGATCAAGCCATTACATAATTATAGATCCTTATAGCCACTTTTTTCAACACCGACTTAATCATGAGGTAGAATGGTTCTTGGACAAACAGAAAATTGATCAATAGCGAAAAGTTTCTGCGCAGGTCAGCCTGCGCGGACTGTGCAGGCTGACCTGGGTCGATACTTTTCGCAGATGCATTAAGCCCCCTTTTCACAGAGCATGGTTCATATAAACTCGACTTTTTTTTTTTTTTTCCGGAGCGGCTGAAATGACTACGAGTATAACTTAAACTCACAAAATATTTTAATCCTTTGGCTTTGACTAAACGAGCGGACGAAATATAGTCAAAATGAGACCTGGCAGGGTCCGGATTCACCCACCATTCTTAACCCTTAGGCTGCTGAGGGCGACTCAAGAACCTCTTTGCGGACAATGTAGATCAAGATCAGACTGCACAGAACGTGCAGTCTGATCTTTGATCTACACTGTCTGATAAGGAGATTATCTTTCCTCCCAAAATACCCTTGAAATAGCAACATCTTGATTTTACTTTCAGCTTTAAAATTTCACTTCACTTATTTGGGAGGATAAGGGTCAATTTCATTCTAAGTTTAATTCTAGATTTAGAGAGTAACGCAACTTTTGATTGGTTAAATCCTACGGAAGTCGCGGGTCAGAAGTCCCGTTACATTTAAAGTTAGCACATTCTGGAGAATAGGACAAAGAATATACTTAAAAACGATTAGTTAATACGGACATTGTTTTCAAGAGGCGGTTTCAATTTCCAATCCACAAAATATCGACGGCGACTTTGTCTAAGACATACTGTACGGTATGGGAAATAATTTTACTTAAATTTGCGCTAGTATGGCCGTTGTTATCTCCCATTGGGTTATAATCGTGATACAACGAAGACTTTTTACGTCCCCCAGGTGGAATGTTGTTTAAAAGGTGGTAGAAGAAGTTGCACCTGTCCTAAAGAATTTATGGTGGCATATTTCTGCCGCGAGATACGAGATAGCTATCGCGATAATTTTAGAAAACTTTCACGATAATTCGAAGTTTCCTGAAAATTTTATTTAGATAGTGAAAAGTTTTCTGAAAAAAATATCACGATAAACTTTGTTATCATAGAAAATTTTATGTTGATTATTTCTCATTCGTGCACGAAGCTGACATCGAGGTAAAATTATCGCGATAGCTGTACCCGTTTCTCGATATCTATAAATAGAAAAATTACCATTTGGATGAACTCGGAAGTTTTTGACTGTACAGGAGACAAAGATGATCCGAAACCGTGTATAGATACCGTGAATGTCAGTTGTGGGCACGAGCGAAAAAAAAAAACGTGATAACAGTTAGAAATATCGCGATTTTTTTATCGTGAAACTTTTTGTTATCTAGATAATATTTCCAGGAAAGTTTGTTTTATCGCGATAGTTCTCTAAAACTATCATGATAGCTATCTCGTATCTCGTGGCAGAAATATGCCACCATAAGGATTTATACGAAAGTGACATGCATAAAACACCGAACACTGAAACTCAACCAGCCGATATAGCTCAGTAGGCAGAGCTTAGGACTCGTGAACACAATGTCCTACAGATTGTGGGTTCGTATCCCCGGCTGGCCAACTTAAAAATTACTAATAGTCTTTCGGATGAGACATTAAACCGAGGTCCCGTGTGACGGTGCTATACGCCGAGCGCGTTAAAGAACCAGGCGAAGCTCTCAGTAGTTTCGACCTGTATCCTTGCACTATCCCCCGTAACAACTAACCGTCTTCTGGGGGCGTCGCTCAGATGGGCAACCGGTAGCGACGATAAATAAACGGAAATAACCAACCAACCAACCACTGAAACTCAGACAGCCATTTTATCTTATAGGAATAACTTAACAAGACCACGGTATAGGTCGAAGATCATACTGCAGGTTCTGTTCGCATGCCGCCCAAAAAAGCCCCTGTGTTTATTTGTGGCGATGACAGGGTTAAAAAGAGATCTACTGCATAAAATTTATGCAGATCATCCTTATCTTTTTTCCTGTTTAAACCTTTACCGAACGCAAAACTTTTGGACTTGTCCAAATTAAAAATATTTGCAGACAACAACATGAATATGAATCAAAAGTTTTAATTCGTTTGTTGAAAGGTAGAAAACATAGTGGGAAAAGGAGAAAATGCTGATTACCAACATTTTCTCCTTTTCTCCAAGTGCTTTCTAATTTCGTCTTTCTCGGGGTCGTTAAAACTCGGGATTGTGTGGTAAACGGTTAAACCTTTACCCACAACTTTTTCTGGCATTTCAAAGAGAATTTCAATCATGCGAGCTACATTTACCGTATCGTCCTCAAGTTCTTTAAGTTTGGACAAGTCTAATATTTTGTTATTTTGTAGAGAGTTAAACTAGAAGAGGATGTCGATTCGACAACCCATACCCACCCACCCTAGTTTACTCGTGTTAAGATATCATACAAAATACATGAGCCATGCTATGTGAAAAGGGGGCTTAGTGCACCTGCGAAAAGTATCGATTCAGATCAGCCTGCGCACACTGATGAATACTGAGAACCTCAATTAACCATGGATTTGAAATTGACGTACACTTTGAAAAGTCGAAACTCAAGTTCTCCTGTAAAATGGTCGAAATAATGAAGGCAATAAAAGGGGTACATAGTTGAGATTAGTACAGCTTTGAGCGTTTAATCCTTTACCGCATAATGCCGCCTTTTAACGCCCCTGAGAAAGGAGCCTTTTGAAAACATTGTGGGAAAAGGAGAAAATACTGGTAACTAGCATTTTCTCCTTTTCACACAATGTTTTCTACCCTATCAAAGAAAAATTACACTATTTGAGCCACGTTGAAATTGTCGCCTGCAAATGCTTTCAATTTGGACAAGGCTAAAATTTTGTCGTCTGGTAAAGGGTTAATAAGTAATACCACTATTCCACAGGGCGGCGATTCCACTGCGCTCTCATGGCGATCATGGCGCTTTTCTAAAATCTTCCAAATCGCCGCAGAAGCGCCGACATGTGCAAAATTTTGGGACTGAAGCTTTTTCAGTACGCTTATAGTGATCTTCTGAAACGATCTTACAGCGCTGGTCACGATCCTGTCGCGCTGTTGTTGCGCTTTAACAGCACTTGCGGTCTCTCCAAGACCCTTTCACTACGCTTCCACTACGCACGGGATTTTAGGCTACGCTTAGACTATGCTTACTACGTTGCTGCTGCGACCTTGCTAAGACTTACGCACAGGAGCTTGGCTTCTGTTGAACTTTTGGAACGTTTCTATATAAAATCAGCGGTTTAAATGCTTTGGCAGCAGTTGAGCATCAGCCTTCGAAGAAAATGGGTCGAAGTGTTCCAGTAACTGTGCTGCAGCTTGCGATGCATGAAGGACGTGATATTGATGAGGTTGGTTGTTGAGAGACAAGCTAAACGGAGGTGATCCAAAAGGTTCTGGGTCCGTCCATGGTTGTCTACAGAGCGAGGGCTTCATTTGGTCATCATGACAAATTTATAAGAGAACTCGGGATAGATTTTTCAACTATATGAGGATGGAGCCTCACATGTTGATGATACATGTATCTTGCCTAGGATTGGTACTAGAATCCAGAAGAGTGACAACAACTTCACGAAAGCCCTTGAACCAGGCTTGAAGTTGCACAAATATCTCGACGGTTTAGTTACGATGCGCTACGCTTGTGCTACGTTACTCGCTCTGCGGCTACGATACTTCTACTACGATCAGGGCGTTTCTACTGCGGTGTTACCGTTCCTGCTACGAGCAGTCACAACGTTTTCATCAAAATTTCGAAGCGTAGCGAAATCGCCGCTCAGAGGATTGGGGGTTTAATAGCCTACAATGTATTTAGATAGTATACGAGTATGTCTTGGTTGTGATTGGATATTGCGAGGTGTGACGTCAATGGGTTTTCCACAAATTTGTATTATGTTTATATCATATCTACAAAGCGTAAAATTAAAGATATGTAAAGTCGGTTAAACGTGTGCGACAAGATCGCGTGGATTTATATATCTAGTAAGTATATTTTACATTGTTTCTTTTTTACACGACAGCGTACAAAAGGGTACCTTTTTGTGAAATTTTATTGTCTTATCGAAGTTAACTCTGGGCTAATTGAAAGCATTTGCAGATGACAAAATAAATGTTGCTGAAATGATTTCTCTCTTTGATAGGGTAGAAAACATTGCGGGAAAAGGAGAAAATGCTGGTTATCAGCATTTTCTCCTTTTCCCGCAATGATTTCTACTGCACATGCTTTTAATTTAGGCGGTTACAAAATTTTCTGTTGTTTGGTTAGGAGTAAAACCATTTACCAGACATTTAAGACTCGTGCACACTGAAGGTAAAAGACGAGGCTCAAACGGAAAGATTTCTTTGTAAAAGGGTAACACAGTCACGTTTCACATGGTGGTGTAACCAGCACTTTCTCCCTTTTCCACATTGTTCTCAAAAGCATTCACAGGGTCGTCAAACGGGACTGTCTGGTAAAGAGTTACACTTGTTTAATCCTCAGGATCATAAAAACATCGGATTGTATGATAAGGGTTTATTTTTTTTACACTTAACCTGCTAAATAAGTGAAATGAAACTTTTAAGCCGAAACTAAAACCCCAAACTTTACTATTTCAACATATTTTTTTTTTTTTTTTTTTTTTTTTTTTTTGAAAAAAAAAAAAAAAAAAAAAATCTCCTTATCGGACAGTTTAGCTCCACGATCAGTCTGCACGTTCCGTGCAATCCGATCTTGATCTACACTATTCGCAAAAGGTCTTTGAGTCGCGCTTAGCAGCCTAAACGTTAACAACATGATTTTTTTTTTCAGAGTAAAGCTCTCCTTTCATTCTTTCTTCCAACGTTAACCCTTAAAGTGCTGGAACCAACTTAATTTGCTTTTGCTGACAGTGTAGATCAAGATCAGACTGCACAGAACGTGCAGTCTGTTCTTTGATCTACACTGTCAGCTACCTCATTACATTTTCTGGCTAAAACAACCATATAATGACAATATTTTGGATGTTTTTCTTCAATGAAAAGGTCCATTTCATAAATTCAGCACTGTAAAGGTTAACCCTTTACCAAACGACAAAATTTTAGACCGGTCCAAATCGAAAACATTTGCAGAGGACAAAATTAATTTGACTGAAAAATTGAAATTTGTTTTGGAAAGGGTAGAAAACGTTGGGGGAAAAGGAGAAAATGCTGGTTACCAGCATTTTCTCCATTTCCCATAATGTTTTCAAAAGGCCTTTCTCTCAGGGTTGTTAAAAATCGGGATTGTTTGGTTAAGGGTTAACAGCTTTTCTTGCACACTGACCATGTAAGTTAAGTGTGTATTCCGAATTTGATGAAATAGTTCGGCCACTGATAGATTTTTCGGCCTAGCTGAATGCGCTGGATTTTGGCCTAATTCTTTGTACTGATAAAGAACGAATAGATGATAATTTGCGATTGGTCAAAAATATTAACATGTTTATTCGGCGGGCCCCTGCTGGCATATTTGCTCTCAGATTTATGTAACCACAATTCACAAGCGTTGCTACCCCTAATCAATACCCTTGGGCCTCGATTCATACTACAGTAAATTAATGTAACAGAGAATGTATCTTTGTGTGTGTGTGTGTGTGTGTGTGTGTGTGTGTTGTATTTGGAAATTTAAGTTTGTCTGTTTTTGTTGTATTTGGAAATTTAATATTTCATAAGCGTTTCGCAATAACCCTATGAACTCCTTTTCAAGAAAAATGAAAACGGCGAGGAAAAAGAGGCAATTTCTTCCGAAATTAATTTTCATTATTTTTCATATTGAGCCACATAAGAGTTTCAATATTCATATTCCAATATCTCTTACGCCGTCTATATTTTTTTAAAAACATATTTCTTGTTTTTTCATTAGGCAGACTCTCTCCCTGGCTGATAAATTTGAAACCGTGCGACAGGGCTGAGTCTTCACATTATGAATTTCACTAATCCTCGGAAGAAATGATCCGAACTTATACAGTAAAAATGTCTCTTACAACAATTGCTTTTGCGACAACGTAGATCAAGATCAGACGAAGCATGCAGTCTGATCTCGGATCTGTTCTGTCAACTATGGCACATTTCGATCACCAGTTGGTTTGAAATGGCTTTTTTTTTTCAAAATCAAAAAGTTTTGATTTCGTTTATTTGGCATACCAAGGGTTTATAGATACCGCTATGAACAATGCACTATGAAAAATGAGGTTTGATGCATCTGCAAAAAGTATCAGCCCATGTCAGCCTGCGCACTTCGCACAGGCTGACATGGGTCAGCACTTTTTGTTCTTTTGCTACACTGATGAAATAAACTATCTGTGGAAATGGAAGTTTTCAGTAGAAAATATATTGTTGTAACATCCTCTTACGAACATGAAAGTTCGCAACAATTGCATAGCTCAAATATAAACCGCTCCGGCTGGGATTCGAAGCCGTGCGGCAAATATCCTCGTTTATCGAGGTTTAAAAGACCAATACACTAACCCCTGACCTAAAGAGAATTCTCCCTAACGCAGCTGTTATATAGGAAGAAGCTATGCTGTAAGGAAGGAGTGATCTCCCGTAACACACCCCCTCCTAAGAGAAGTCATCATTTCGATGGCGGAAAGTCTTATTAGGCAGTAAGTGTATTATTTAGACAACAAATGGCTCAATGGCCACTAACAGGCAATTTTATAGAAAACGAATGGCTCAACGGCCAATCCCGGACGAACCCCCATCTTACGAACATGAAAGTTCGCAACAAATGCATATCTCAAATACAAACCGCTCCGGCTGGATTCGAATCCGTGCGGCAAATATCTTCGTTTATCGAGATTCAAAAGACCAATACACTAACCCCAGTTAGTGCAGTTGTCAGACCTTGATTTTATATGGGAGGAAGCTATGCTGTAAGGAAGGCAACAATTGCATAGCTCAAATGCAAACCGCTCCGGCTGGGATTCGAAGCCGTGCGGCAAATATCCTCGTTTATCAAGGTTTAAAAGACCAATACACTAACATCTGAGCTAAAGAGAATTCTCCCCAAAGCAGTTGTCAGGTTTTCATTTTATACTAAAAGAAGCCAGCTGTAAGGAAGGAGTGATCTCCTGTAACAATATACCCGTTTTGAAATACTGCATATAAATGATCCCTATCAAAGTTTGAGCAGTGTATATGTTGCTATTTCAATGTTGCTCTTGTCCAGAATGTCTCAGCAAAGCGGACAATATAGATAAAAAATCTGATCAAACATCTGAATGCTAGTTTTGCGCAGCCTGATATTGATCTCACAGGCCGCAAAAGCAACAAGTTTTGTGAAAGATGCTTTAACCCTTTGCGGAACAATCCCGAGTTTTAACGGCCTTGAGGAAGAAGCCTTTTGAAACATTGCGGAAAAAGGGGAAAATGTTTGTTACCAGCATTTTTCTGATTTTCTCACAATGTTTTCTACCCTATCAAAGTCAAATTCTATCATTGGAGTCACATTTAAATTGTAGTTTGCAAATGCTTTCAATTTGGAAAAGTCTATATTTTTGTCATGTAGTAAAGATTTAAAGGTTAGGGATTGGCTAAAAATGGAGTAGATTGTTGTTGATAAAGTACAACGTATAAAATGCCGATTTCAACTTTTGGAATGAATGACTGAAATTGATACATTCAACTCTTTACCGCACAATTACGACTGTAAACGACATTGACGGAAAAGCCGTTTTAAAACAATGTGGGAAAAGGAAAAAAATGCTGATAAACAGCATTTTCTCCTTTTCTAACTATGTTTTCTTCTCTTCGAATAACACATTTTAATTTTCAAGCAACATTAAATTCGTGGTCTCCAAATGCTTTCAATTTGAACAAGTCTACATTTTTGTCTTGTGTTAAAGAGTTAAGGGTGAAGTATCGGCTGAAAATTTGGTAGTTTGTTCATAAAGGACATTATAAAAAATGTTGAAAAAGTAGAAAATGCTGCATGGTAACCAGCATTTTCTCCTTTTTTCAACAATGTTTCTACCTTTTGAAAGACTACTTTCCTTTTTTTAAGCAACATATAACTTGTGGACGGCAATTTCTTTCAATTAGGACAAGTCTACATTTTGGTCGTGTGGTAAAGAGTTAAGAAATTACATAAACTGTTGATAAAGGACAACATATAAAATGTCGATTTCAGCTTTTGGAATGCTAATGAAATGAAATTTGAATTTGATACGTAAACCTTTGCATCCCATTACCGACTTTTGACGATCCTGACTGAGAAGCCTTAAAATTGAAAACATTGTGGGAAAAGGAGAATATGCTGATCAACAGCATTTTCTCCTTTTCTCACAATGTTTACTACCATAGAATGACAATTTTTCATTTTTTTGGCAACATTTAATTTGTAGTCTTCAAATGCTTTCAATTTGGACATGGCCCAAACCTCGTTTTCAGGAGAAGGGTGAACTCTACTGAAAGACGATACGTGTTAAAGTTTGTAAGGGCTTGATTTCTTTCGCATACGACTTGTGTCAAATGATAAAATGTTATCTTTGGAAGATTAGAAAACACCAGGAAAAAGGAGAAAATGCTGGTTATCAGCCTTTTCTTCTTTTAACCCTTTACCGCACAATGTCGCCTTTTAACTACCCTGGGAAAGAAGCCTTTTGAAAACATTATGGGAAAAGGAGAAAATGCTGGTAACCAGCATTTTCTCCTTTTCCCACAATGTTTTCTTCCCTATCAAAGAAAAATTGCACCATTGGAGCCACATTGAAATTGTCGTCTGCAAATGCTTCCAATTTGGACAAGGCTAAAATTTTGTCGTCTTGTAGAGGGTTAAATTACCAAAAGCTTCCATTCTTTACCACACAGTTACCAAGTTTTAACAGCCTTCAAGAAAAAGATATCTGAAAACGTTGTTGGGATAGGAAAAAATGCTGGCAACCAGCATTTTCTCCTATTTTTCCCATGATGTTTTCATTCCTTTCAAAGACAGTTTCTCCCAATTTAGCCACATTCATTTGTCGCCTGCAAATGCTTTGAATTTGGCCAATTCAAAATTATTTTTTGTTTGATAAAGAGTCAGAAGCCTTCTTACTCAATGTAGTTAACTGATTGATTGATTTTATGGTGTTTAATACCGTTTTCCACATTATTTCTGTTATATAACGGCGGCCAGTGCACATGATATTTATGCTTCTCTGGAGTTTCTTTTACCAGTACTCTGCACAATACTAGTATTCTTTCCAAGCCACTGACGGCTTTCCCACATAACCATCGTCGAAACAATTGTCATCGGAGAGAGAGGAATGAATCCCGTCGCAATGACTATCAGCAATCCTCTCAAAGAAATTAGCCGTAACGGGGATCGAACCAGCGACCCCCCTGTTCTCAAATCTTGTACGTTACCGACTGAGCTATCGGGGCTCGGCTCAAGGTAGCTAAAACACGCAACTGTTTGAGGGCTTTTGAAACATTCACGTCATTGCAATTTCAGGGATGTTTTTATCAAATTATCTCATTCTATTTAACGTAGTGTAGGTAAGATTAGACTGCATAATCTTTATAATCAGACCGTGATCTACACTTTCTACAAGGAATAGTGCGTGGGACCTTAAGGTTAAAGTTGTCAACACAATTTTTACGACATAAGTAATGAAATGTATTATGTATGATTGGTTAACCATGCATAAAGATAGGAGTGTACTGTAACAATGAGACGAGATTTGTTGGACTCAAATTTCATATCCGTATTTAACAGCTTATTTAAATTGCAGTCTTGATCTAATTCTAGATTATTTTAACTCTTATCCTGCTAAATTTAAGTGAAAAAAAAATTTTCAAGCCTTTAGTAAAAACCCAAATTTTGCTATTTCAAAGATTTTTATTGAAAATATCTCCTTTTCGGACAGTGTAGATCCAAGATCAGACTGCACGTTCTGTGCAGTCTGAACTTGATCTACACTGTCCGCTAAAGGTCAGTAAATCGCGCTTCGAGCAACCAATGGATTAAACATTTGTGATATGCTCTGGCAAAAGAGGTTTTGATGAATCTCGGTGATGTATAATACCAACCAAGACATCATAATTATGATCATGGACACCATAAAGTCCATTTTGTCTAACAACCAGCTGAATCCCGAGGCGCACTGGTCTTTGGACATGCCGAAAATTGACCAACAGCAAAAAGTTTCGACCCAGGTCAGCCTGCGCGGACTGCGCAGGTTGTCCTGAGTCGATACTTTTTTGTATAAGCGTTAAGCGCCCTTTTCACACAGCATGACTCATTTGGTCCAGCTAATCAGGAATGGCGTTACATTGAAATTTCGGAAATTATTAAGAATTCGACTAAGAATATTATTAAAAAGGATTGATGAATATATGATAGTAAATAAAAATAGTGTTGCAACCCCTGTGTTTTTACTGGGTTTGATTTTCTGACGTGAATGATATGAAATGGGTTGGTAATAAGAATCTGGCTGCTGTACACACCAACAAAACAGGCTGTTGCCTTTGAAATGAATTGAACTGAGGTATGCCTTGACCCCATAGCAGCGGCTACAGATCGAGCTGTTTCAATCTCTTGTGGGAGGTATGAGACGAATACTATAAGCTGTTCTACAAGCCCCGGGCGAAAGTACGCAATATTGTGTGCCCAGTCTCTGCAGGTCACTTTCAACCTGTCGTTAGCTTTACTTCGACATTAAATTCCCAGTTTTAACCAAACTTTGCAAGAAATATCCAAGCAATAATTATTACTTACCATAAGATCAAAGGATACCTCAGTTTAGTTCATTTCATAGGCAAAAGACTGGTTTGTTAGTGTATGTAGCAGCCGGATTCTAATTTTTTCCCCATTTTATATTATTCACGTCAGAAAATTAAACTCGGTAAAAAAAGGGGGGGGTGGGTGCAGGACTTTTTTCTACCATATATAGTTGAATAATAATATGAAAAGCTACACCTATGAATTTTCAAAATCATGCGAGGTGAGCACCGAACATTGCAGGCCGACCAATTAAAAAGTAAAGCAAGAATATGATGAAAAAGAAAGAGTACACATGCACGATGGCACAAGATGCCTTTACGAATTGTCCAAAGTTTTACGATCAGGTCAGAATAAGACTATTTCCTTCAATTCGTAGCTACATTTGCCCAATTTTGGGACAGACTGATTGATTGAATGGTGATTTTTGCCGCTTTCAACATAATTTCAGTATCACGGCGACAGCTCACAAATGTCTGCCCTGGGTTTCACCAGTACTAAGCTACGGCTCTGAAGCAAAGTGTGATAATGTCTTATTAGGTAGCTAAGCGCGACTCAAGGACCTTTTGCGGACAGTGTAGGTCAAGATCAGACTGCACAGAACGTGCAGTCTGATCTTTGATCTACTCTGTCCGATACAGTATTTTCTTTCCGGTGAAATCAACCTTGAAATCGCAGGATTTGGTTTTTCACTATTGCGTGGAAATTTTCGTTTCATTTAGTTAGCAGTTTAAGGGTTAGCAAGCCAGGAAACCATATCAGTCAATGTGAGTTTATGGCAGACAGAGCCAAACATCGATAAAACGGACATCATTTCACTTGTGATGGGTTCAAAATTCAGTTCAACATCCAGCCAATATACACGTGTAATCGTTCGCGCGGAAAGCAAAATGAGTTATCCGGTTCATTGCTCACTTTCATTACGCTTAGGAGGCTGTCGAAATTCACTGTGACCTACAAAAAACGACCCATGTACCCTTAAACTGAATTGTAAATTAAATAAGCCATGTTCTGGCAAAATGGGGGCTTAACGCATCTCCGTTATACATTATACCAAGCAAGACATCACCTGATTATAGACCCATAAAATCCATTTTGTCAAACTACCGAATTAATTATGAGATTCAGAAAATTTAAAGACAGCGAAAAGTTTCGGCCCATGTCAGTCTGTGTAGACTGCGCAGAACATTGAGCCGAGAGTTTCAGCCCAAATATTTAGAATTAAAAAGTATTGCCCATACCAGATCGGACTGTGTAGATCCATATTCAAACAGGACGTTCTAAGCAGTCTGATCTTGGATCTACTTTGTCTGGGGGGGGGGGGGGGTTTAATAGCGCTTATCAACCGGAGGGTTAACTCTTTACCAAACGATAACATATTAGAATTGTCCAAATTCGAAGCAACTGTAGACGACAAATGTATTGTGGTTCAAATGGGCAAAGTTGTCTTTCAAAAGCAAGAAAAAATGTGGCAATAGCAGACAATCTTGGTTACCAGCATTTTCTCCTTTTCTCACAATTTTTTCAAAAACCTTAGTTTGTTGTTAAAACTCGGGAGTGTTTGGTGAAGGATTTAACTCTTTACCAAACGACAAAATTTTAGACTTGTCCAAATTGAAAGCATTTCCAGGCGACAAAATATATGCGACTGAAAAACTAAAATTTGTTTTGGGAAGGGTAGAAAACATTGTGGGAAAAGGAGAAAATGCTGGTTACCAGCATTTTCTCCTTTTCCCACAATGTTTTCAAAAGGCTTCTATCTCAGGGTCGTTAAAAGTCGGGATTGTGTGGTAAAGGGTTAAACAAATAGAAACTTAGTGTGTTAGGGACTATCTCACCTTATCTGAAAATGAGAATAACCTATAATTAAAAGCCCTATAGCTGCCTAAAGTGAACAATACGGCTGTTCAAACACATTTAAATTGAAATCACACCATTTAAAAGTATGTAAATTATTGTCAAGATGACAATCTCTTATTGTACGGTCGGTCTAAGTGTTAGTCGATGGTAGAAAAATAAAAGCCAAAACTATGTGTATGTTAACAGTTATCAGTTCGCCCTCTTTTGTTTCCTTTTTACCTCAAAGGCATAACGCCCATTGCGTACAATACGCATGTGTACATAAAAAAAAAAAAGAGATTAAAAAAAATAGAGACAAATTATTTACATGGAAAATGCTATCAAATCATGCCAGAACCCACCATTTCGCATCTAAATTCTCAAATTTTCTGGTACCCTACCTTCGGGAGGGGGACACCCTTCTCACTCACTCCCGCGTCGACTCCTCCCCGCATCGGCACTTTGTGCCTCATTGTGCGTATAAATATTTTAATCCTGGCTACGTACCTGATTTGAAAATTAATTTTTCTGCCAGCGACTAATACTTGGATCGACCGCACAGCAACAGATTGTCATCTTCACAATAATTTCTGAACTTTTACATGTATGATTTAAATTCAATTGCAATATATCAATCAACCCATTGTCTATTTTTGGCCGTTATAGGGCCTCTAAGGTTGAAATTCAATTGGCGATGAGACTGATGTGTTCGTTTTATGACAAACTTCGCCATTAATAGAATCATGATTATGTAATGTATGAGACGTCCCATTCATGTGAGCCATGCTCTGTGAAAAGGGGACATAATGCTTCGGCGAAAAATATCGATTCAGGTCAGCTTGCGCAATCCATGCAGGCTAACCTGGATCGAAACCCTTTGCTTTTGTCGATTTCCTGCATGTCCAAGGACCTTTCTAACTCAGGATTCAGACGATTTTTAGACAAAATGGATTTTTCTGATTTCATGGATCCATAATCATGTGCTGACTGCCGCGGCTTGGTATAATGCATTACGGAATTGCGTTATTCCCACTTTTGCCAGAGAATGGCTAGAAAAAAAAATCTTAAAAAAGACATGTCAGTTCTATTAGCCAGCAAAGATGGTTTACAGACAGGTTTTATTTTGTATGAGGTCTAGGTCCGTCTTCACCAAACATTCTGAAGAAAATTCTTTGTCTTATTCTCAAGAGTTTTCTAGATTATAAAGTAAAACAACATCTGATTGGCTAAACCAAATGGTCTTTATGTATATTGTCGGCAATGTTCTGCCACTACAGCCAGGACCAGGGTAAGGACCTGGACCAAGAGTTAAGGAACTTGTTATCGTCATCTGTGTTGAAAGAGTCGTTGTCCTTTGTCCATGGAGACTGCTTATGCCATGTTGAATGCTATTACTACATTTTGTATTTAGTACAGGGCTTGAACCCGGCGGGTCACTGGTTCGAATCAATAGCTCAACCAATTTCTTTCCGAGGATTGATGATAGTCATTGAGATAGGATTTATTCCTTTCTATTGTCTCGACGATGGTTATGTGGGAAAGCAGCTAGTAACTTTGGAAGAATATTTTGTGCAGTATCTGTAAGATAAATTCCGAGAACGCAGAGGCAGGTGCACTGGTCACCTTGACCAAAGTTCTCGTCATAGTAATAACCTGGTATCACACTCACTAACAACCATACACAAAGCCTCTGTATCCTAAAACGAGGCATGCTGTGTGAAAAGGGGGTTTAACGCATTGGCAAAATATATCGTATCTGCGTAAGCTGACTTGGGTCGAAATCTTTTGCTATCGGTCAATTTTCTGCAAGTCAAAGGACCAGAGTACCAGTGTTAACCCTATACCGCACAATGACGCCTTTTAATGCCCCTGGGAAAGAAGCCCTTTGAAAACATTGCGGGAAGAGGAGAAAATGCTGGTAACCAGAATTTTCTCCTTTTCCCACAATGTTTTCTGTCCTATCAAAGGAAAATTGCACTATTTGAGCCACATTGAAATTGACGTCTGCAAATGCTTTCAATTCGGACAAGGCTAAAATTTTGTCGTCTGGTTAAGGGTTATTATACAAAATGGATTTTATGGATCCATAATTATGTGATGATTAGCTTAGTATCATGCATCACGGAGATGCATTAAACCCCCTTTTGGCAGGGCATGCTTTAAATATAATGTGAGCATATCTAACCTCGCTTTGTTGTGTGTTCCAGGCTGCCAACTGAAAGAATTATACTGCGAGCAGGAAGTTCAAGTACCACGTGGAATGTCAGAATGGAAATCAACATTAAGGCCAACCTGGACGATAATGGTCAGATACAAAGCGTCACATCCACTTGCGCCCAAAGCCCTGGTGGCTTGGCCCCGCTTAGCAGCCCCATGCAACTCGATAGAGTCCAGATTCAGGAGAGTAAAGTTATCAGCTATGCTATCAAGAAAGACTTGTGCAATAAACTTGACGCAAACATTGCTGAAATGTCACAGTTGATTTTAGAACTTAAGAGGACAAAAGAAACCCTGGACATAATGCGAAAGTAAGTACAATGTACCAAGACATGTAGCAAAACTTTGCCTTTTCTCGTAAACCCTTGGGCTGTATCCTAAAACGAGGCATGCTTGACTCACTGACCTTTTGCAGACCAGTGTAGATCAAGATCAGACTGCACAGAACGTGCAGTCTGATCTTGGATCTACACTGTCCGATGAGGAGACATTTTCCCAACTTTGAGATACTAACAATTTGGTTTTTCGGCGTAGCTGTATGTCCTGGTTTTCGACATACGTTTTGGTACTGATAAAAAAATGAATAAATAGAGATTTGTGATTGGTCAAAAATGTTGACATAATTATTCTAAGGGACCCTGCCTATTTGCTGGCAAATTTACGCCGTCCATCTGTTTTAAAGATACATATATTTCTTGTCTACTATCGGCTTGAAACTTTCATTTAAGTTATTTAGCAGGATAAGGGTTAAGTTTCCCTATAGATTTCAAGAGCGTTTCCAGGGTGACACAGTGAAATAAGTATTCTTTCCCTTTGATTTACCAGGGATCGTAAATTACTATTATATACGATCCCTGCATTTCCTGAGGAGGGGTGGGGGAAATCCGCGAATTTTCCAACAGCGAAAGTTAAAAGATGTAAAGCCCTTGATGGCGGACTTTGGGGGATAAGCTCTTTCCCCCCCCCCCCTTCTTCCTTCGAAGAAAAAAAGTTTTGGCGGGTAGAAAATGCTTCTCATGGGATTGTATTGACAAACCATTTTTTCATAACAGTCGAATTTCAGTCCTCAAGGATTTTTTTACATTTAACCCTTAAGCTGCTAATCGCGACTCACTGACCTTTTGCGGACAGTGTAGATCAAGATCAGACTGCACAGAACGTGCAGTCTGATCTTGGATCTACACTATCCGATACGGTATTTTCTTTCCGGTGATATCACCTTGGAAAATGCAATGTTTGGGCATGTATTATTGAGTGGAAATTTTCGTTTCATTTATTCAGCAGCTTAAGTGTTAAAAGCAACGCAAGTTCTGATTAGCTTAATTATTTAGTTAAGCCGATTAGGAAATGCATCACTTTCTAGGTCTAGCATTATACAAGGAAATTAATTTGGAATGGTTAGTGAATACGGGCTTCGATAGATTATCTGTTTTTTTTGTGTGTCATGCTTTCCTTTCTCTCAATGTTATTTCATGTCAGTCAATCTTACAAAGGCAGGCAGAAGCCATGGGCCTCAACATTAACCATCAAAGCAACAAATAAAAGAAATGCGCTCTCTCAATTAGGAAAAGAGTACAAATCGTCTCAATTTCAAGATTACTTTTGCCAGAAAATAAAAAAAAAGATAAATAGGGAACAATGTAGATCTAGGATAAATCTACACGTTCTGTTCAGTCTAATCTGAATCTACATTGCCTGCAAAATGCAGTTTAATAGTGATGTACATTGCCTGAAAATGACCAAGTTTTGTTTGGCTCTCAAAGCTCCTCTAGCGACCAAAAGACAAAGCGGGTGCTAAAACGCATTTAAATTTAGCCAGTACCATTTAAAAAAGTATTTAAATTATTGTGAAGGTGACAATCTGTTATTGTACAGTCGACCCGAGTGTTAGGTAAAAAGTTGACAGTTTGCTCTATTTTTTGTTTATTTTTACCCTGATTTTGAACTTCATTTTTCTGCCGGCGACTAACACTTTAATCGACCGTACAATATCAGATTGTCATCGTCACAATAATTTCGATACGTTTACAATGTACAATTTAAATTCAAATGCATTTTAGCACCCCGTTTTTGACTTTTGGTCGCTACTCGGAATTCAAAGTTGACATCATCTATTTTACTAGAGAAAAAACGACGAGAGGGAAAAAAAAACAATTTAGAAAAATTTCAGCGTCATGTTTACTGCATTCCTGGCTACGTACCTGCAAAAGTACGCGGCGCGCCCGGGCGAGCACGCGTATGCCAGGGTAGGTGACCTGTTAGTACATCAATGGAACGCATTGAAATACAAACGCGGTCTCTTTTTACAAAGTAATACTCTGTGAAAAAGGGGGCTTAATGCATCTGCAAAAAATATTCACCCAAGTCAGCCTGCGCAGTTCGCGCAGGCTGACTTGGGTCAATATATTTTGCTATTGGTAAACTTTCTGCATTCTACCTCCAGATTCAGTCTATCGTTAGAATGAATGGATTTTTTGGATCCATAATTATGTGATGACATTCTTGGTATAATTCATGGCGGAGATGCATTTTATAACTCCTTTTGCCAGAGCATGGCTTCATTATATATAAACTAGAACGTCGCTAGGGACGAAAATTTCAGCTACTTTCACAAACTGTTCTTTTTTTTTTTTTTTTTTAAATCAAAGTAGTACTGCATAGAAGTAACAGTCATATGAACAAGTTATTTCACGATAAAGATCAAATTGAAATGAGACGTGCTCTGGCAAAAGCGGGCTTAATGCATCTCCGTAATGCATGATACCAAGTATGGCATCGTCATCACAGTTATAACTGTGGATTTATAAATCATATTTTCTCTAACAATCGACTGAACCTTGGGATAGAATGGTCCTTTGACATGCAGAAAGTTGACCTATAGCGAAAAGTTTCGGCCCTGGTCAGCCTGCGCGGACTGCGCAGGCTGACCTGGTCGATATTTTTCGCAGATGCATCAAGCCTCATTTCACAGAACGTGGCCCAAATATACTTCAAAATGACCTAAAAGGTCATTGCCGACGTTAACCCTAAAAGCCTCTTGAAAAGTGGTGGTTAAGGGCCCTTTACCTGCCAAATGTGAACAATGAAGTGGTAACATGCACATTGTGAAGATAACAATCTATTATTGTAAGTGTAAGTCGATGGCGGTAAAGGTAAGATAGAGCGACCTGGCAACTTTTAACCCAGTTTTAAATTTCATTTTTTTTTTTGTGCCGGCAACTCATATATTGTGAAAATAACACCCTGTTATTGTAAGTATAAGTCGCTGGCAGAAAAATGAATTTTTCAAACCAGGCAAAAAGTAAAGAAAAGACAGAGCGACCTGGCAACTTTTAACCCAGTTTTAGATTTCATTTTCTTTTCGTGCCAGCAACTAACATATGGACCGACCATCTTTACTTTTGGCAGCTTTAATCCAAACCGGGATGGGATAATTCAATAGTTTTTATTCTCTGTTCCTCGTCAGTTATACGTACATAGAAGCCATACTTTGGCGAAAGGGGACTTAATGCATCTCCGTAGTGTATGATACGTAGCAAGTCATTACAGTATTATGGATCCATTTAGTATAACATTACAGTATGATAAAAAACATTTAGTATAACAAACAACTGAATCATGAGGTACACCAGCCCTTTGAAATGCAGACAATGGACCTATGGCAAAAAGTATCGACCCATGTCAGCCTGCGCGGACTGCCCAGGCTGACATGGGTCGATACTTTTTGCAGATGCATAAAGCCCCCTTTTCGCAAAGCATGCCTCATATCTATGCATAACATACCATGAGACAAATAATAGATTATGAAACTATCTCCTCGACGTAGTTAAATGCAATTTACTGTAAAGGGTTTGACACAACCAAATAAGGAATGCGGATACACCATTTCATTTTTTTTTAAATAGCGCCTCTTAACCCAATCCCGAGATCTAACAACCATCCGAAATTGGACTTTTGAAAATATTGTGGAAAAAGGAGACACTGCAGGTTACCGGCATATTCTTCCTTTTTCCACAACAATTTCTTTTCTTTTTGAAAACATATCACATCATTTGAGCCACCTTTTATTTTGTCATACGCAATTGCTATCGATTTAGACAAGTCTAAAATCTTGTCGTTTAAAGAGTGTGGTAGGTATAAATAACAGAAACAGAACAAAACATGATTTTATTCAGACTTGTGAGTTACATACAATGCAGTACAAAAATTAAATGTCACGTGATTACACTGTTTCTTCAACTTAATGTATACATACATATAAAATATAGGGAATGTGTGTGTATGTTTTTTATGCTTTTTTTTTTAGGAGAGTTCTAACCTGAAGAAAAAAGATAATTCTTAGAATACAGTACAAAAGACTTAATCATTAACAGTTGGAATGTATATAATGAATGAATAAAGAACATTAAGTACTTTCTACGACATTAATTTTAACATTTCTTACGTAAAAAGCTTGTTTAATATATCTAGAAAAATTTCGTAATACAGTCTTATCTACTACTTGAAATAACTGACACAATTTGAACACTGACGGTCTTAGATAAAATTTCTTGTCGAGATATTTAGCTCTTAATGGAGCATATAAAGGGCAGATAAACACAAAATGATAACCTTATTTACATTTGAGACAGTACAACAACCCTTTTACAAACCAGTTTTGTTCAGAACATCTCTCCAGATGGTCGAGGATCAGACTGCGCCGATTGTGATTTATATTGTCAGGAACTTGGAAAATTTGGATGTATTTTCCGAACACGAAAATATATTATCCATATTTTCGTTCAAATTAGGCAGTGAATGACGTCATCGATTTGTGTGAACTAGTACTATGAATTTAAACAATGCTGTTAATTTGCAAAACGTGGCAACAAGCATGTTTTATATACATGTATGTTTCAATGGAAAAATGGTCTTTACTTATAAATTTCTTAATTCTTTTGTAACCCAACACATGCCATTTTTTAAGTTCTTTTCTTAATGACTATCTTAAGTCTGAAAGATGTCGGACCGATGATTTAGTTAGTCTTACTGCTTTAAAGTTACAGGCCCGTAAGAAGCATATTCAAAAGGGAAAGCGGGAGCGTGTGTATGTGTGTGTGTGGGGGGGGGGGATTGCTAAAGAAACAAGAGGGCCAGAATGACCCCTAATTGCTTATCGCAGAATTTGTGACCCCCATAACGTTACCAATTTAGACCCAGGGCATTGATTTCATGGAAGTCCCCGATATAACGCCATATAATAATTACATTTATAACGATTCGAGGCAAAATAGTTTGCGTGAAGAAGATCCCTTTTTAAATGTTTACCAAAAAAGCCCATGTGAAAGTTGTGACCCATAGGGCGGGACCAATTTGACCATAGGGTTATGATTAGCTGAACCGTTGTAGAGATTAGCTAGCTGATGCTTTATACCAATTTAGCAGGTCTAGACCAAATAGTTCTGAACAAGAAGATGTAACTTTACAGTTTGGCGTGCAACACATGAAAAGGGGCCTTCAGACATATGTGTAAAAGTGTGTCGTCCCAGATCAGCCTGGGCAGTCTGTGACTAATCCAAGACGACACTTCCCGTTTTTGTGCGATTTTTTATTTCGTGAAAGTCTACTGTATGAAAAAAAATCTTATGTAGTCGTAAAGTGTTGTCTCGGATTAGCCTGCGCGGACTGCGCAGGCTAATCCGAGACAACACTTTACGCAAATGTCCGAAGGCCCCTTTTCGTGTGTTGCACGCCAATTATAACGCCTAATGTTAAACGTGTAACCCTGACCAGTTTTGACCAAAGGACTACAGTTTAAAGAAATGTTTGAGGTTTCCTAGATGAAGGTGCGAACAAAGAACATATCTTTAAAGTTTGGTAGCAATCTATTTTGTGGTTTTGGAGAAGTTTATCTCTTTACCACACGATCTCGACTTTTAACGACCCTTAAACAGAAGCCTTTTGAAAACATTATGGGAAAAAGGAGAAAATGCTGGTAACCGGCATTTTCTTCTATTCTCATAATGTTTTCTACCTGTCCCATGGCAAATTTCAATTCTTAAGTCACATTTAATTTGTCGTCTGCAAATGCTTTCAATTTGGACTGGCCTAAAATTTTGTCGTCTGCAAATGCTTTCAATTTGGACTAGCCTAAAATTCTGTCGTCTGCAAATGCTTTCAATTTGGACTAGCCTAAAATTTTGTCGTCTGCAAACGCTTTCAATTTGGACTAGCCTAAAATTTTGTCGTCTGGTAATGGGTTAAATGAGTTGTTGACGCTCAGCAACACGAGACATGCCGACGCTCAACGGACTGATTGACAATAGCTGACTTAACCCTTAACCAGCTGAATAAATGATATGAAACTTTCAAGCCCATAGCAAAATACCCAAATGTTTCTAATTTTGGGGAAAAATATCTCGGTATCGGACAGTGTAGATTCAGGATCAGTCTGCACGTTCTATTGCCGGGAGGGGGATTGCAACTAGAAACTCCTCCCCTGTTCCCAAGGCTCTGACAAAACTGGAGTTGTGTGAGAAATTCTCTGACTATAAACTGAAAATATTTGTTCTCTCTCCTATGGTTGGGCTTTTTTTTCCTCATTTGTTTAGAAAATTCAATACTTGCGTCCTCCGAACTGACTGTAGTCTATATTATTTTTTATTTGTGCAATATGCTATCTGAACCTGGTAAAACCACATAAAACGGGTCTTCACGAAAACTGTGCGGAAGAATGATTTGTCTCAATCCAACGTGACACTACATGTATACAGTTTGATATCTATTTTAGTCGTTGCAAACCGGTTTTAACTCTTTCGGCGCCAAAAAATTAAACTCGACTTCTTTCGGTGGCTGTAAATGCAATCCACGGAGACCCAGAAAGATTTTTATCGTAGGGGCTTGACTAATTAAGCGGACGGTACAGATCAGAGATCAGACTGCACGTTCTGTGCAGTCTGATCTTGATCTGTGCCGTCCGCAAAAGTCCCTGTTTTCGCCTATGGCGCTGAAAGGGTTAAGGGGTGGGATTACGTAGTCGTGCAGCTGTACAAACAATGAACAGATAGATAGCTGTAAGTAGTAGTAGTAGTTTTATTCGGTTAAAATGTACATAACATGGTAACAATAAGACATGTGTAACATTAAAAAGATACTGACATGAATACTAGAACCATGTAATGGACACCAGCACCAGGGATAGCACAAGAAAGAGATAAACTCTTATTTCCATTGTGGTCCCTTAGTGTTGGCGTCATGACATAGAGCGGCAAATTAAAATAAATATATCACGTTAAGCCTGACATACAATAAAGTTAAAATTGATAGGCACAGAGGATCACAGAATGCTTTATATATCACACGATTTTAAAGATTGTCAAACAGATGTGTTTTTATCGCACGCTTAAAAGTATTGAGTTTATCCAGTTTGGTAATATGGTTTGGCAACTTATTCCATAATGAACAACCTATAAAGCTAAAAGACTTCGAGCCATAACTTTTTACTCTTGGCAAGACAAAACCTCCTTTTAGACTTGATCTAGTTTCATAGTTGTGTAAAGAATTTTGAGGCTTGAATTGTTCATTCAAATATTTCGGTGAAGAACCGTTATAAATTTTAAAAACGTTACAAAGAATACTTTGTTCTACCCTTTTGTTAACAGGCAACCCGTTTAGTTGTTTAAAATGCAAAGGAAAAATATGATCATTACAATTCAGGTTTAGTATAAATCTTATGAGCTTATTTTGAATAGTCTGAAGCCTATTTTTGAAGTGCATGGAAAGACCATTATACCATATGGAGCAGGCGTAATCATAGTGGCACTGAATTAAAGCTTGTATTAATAGTAATTTAGTATGCTCAGTTAGGTATGCTTTTTTACGATAAAGAAATTTAAGCCTAGAATTAGCTGTTCTAATAACCGAACGTACCATTTCATTGAAAGTCAGATGTTGATCTATGGTAACCCCAAGATACTTTACAGACGATGCCAATTTAATAGTGGAACCATTGCAAGAGATTGATAAGTTTGGGTTACTCTTCAACTTATATTTAGAGCCAAATAGTATAGACTCTGTTTTACCAAGATGGAGAGATAGTTTATTGTCCACAAGCCAGTGACTTACAGATTAAGACAATCTAAGTCAGTTAAAACCCTGCTTTTTTTCGAACTCAGCTTCCTATGGGTATGGAATAGACGTAGATCTTCATGCACATATAAAAAGACGGATCAACAATCTGTCCTTTCCAATCACAGGCGTTCGTTTTGTGACGAACTTTGCCATCTATATAATGTAATATACAAGACGTCTTATATATTACATTATATAGATGGCAAAGTTCGTCACAAAACGAACGCCTGTGTTTCCAATGCCCAAATCAACTGAGCCGTGCTCAGTGAAAAGGGGGCTTAATGCATCTGCGAAAAGTATCGACCCAGGTCAGCCTGCGCAGTCCGCGCAGGCTGACCTGGGCCGAAACCTTTCGTTGTTTGTCAGTTTTCTGTCTGTCAAAGGACCAGTCTACCTCATGATTCAAACGGTTGTTCGACAAATGAATTAAATGGATCTATAGTGACATGACGACTTGCTTTGGTATCATCCATCACGGAGATGCATTAACCTCCCTTTTGCCAGAGCGCAGCTCCATTGTTTTTGCTGTAGTTACTGTGTCTATTCAGAATGGCTGACCGGAGAATTTTCTATGGTTGGTTCTTGTAATTAAACTGAATTCAGCAGAGTAAAGGCTGAATCAGGAAGTATATGTTATCTGTCTGTCACTCACATTTTTTAAAAGATAAGAAGGCGCTCTTATCTTTAACCCTATGACGCCCCTGGGAAAGAAGCCCTTTGAAAACATTGTGGGAAAAGGAGAAAATGCTGGTAACCAGCATTTTCTCCTTTTCCCACAATGTTTTCTACCTGATCAAAGAAAAATTGCACCATTTGAGCCACAATGAAATTGTCGTCTGCAAATGCTTTCAATTTGGACAAGGCTAAAATTTTGTCGTCTGGCAAAGGGGTAAGTGTCAATGTAAATGAGCCATGCTCTGGTAAAAGGGGGTTTAACACCTCTACGCGATGCATTATACCAATTAAGTCATCATATAATTTTGTCTCCATAAAATGTGACTTTGTCTCACATCAGATTAAATTATGAGGTAGACAGGTCCTTGGATATGCAGAAAATTTACAAAAGTATAGAAGTTTCGGACTGCGCAGGCTGACCTGAATCGATACTTTTCAAAGAGCATGTTTCACATATATGAGATACAACACACGAAAAGGGGCCTTCGGACATATGCGTAAAAATGTGTCGTCCAAAATCAGCCCGTGCAGTCTGTGACTAATCCAAGACGACACTTCCCGTTTTTGTGCGATTTTTTTGTTTCACGAAAGTCTACTGTATGAAAAAATCTTATGTAGTCGTAAAGTGTTGTCTCGGATTAGCCTGCGCGGACTGCGCAGGCTAAACCGGGACGACACTTTACGCAAATGTCAAAAGGTTTCATTTCGCATGTTGCGGGTCATATATTGTTACGACAGTCTATCACATGGTCATCACACGTATACTTGTAAATCGTTTTACCCTTTCTTGGCAAACGTTCTTTGCAGAAACAATCACGTTATTTACTATACACTTAAATTGACAATAAACTTCGTGTTCAGTCATTTTTCCCGTCATTGTCAAAAAGAATGATGTGTAAATGCAGGAAAAGCAGCGTAAGGGTTAACAAGAAATTGGTAAGAAATTGAACCTTTTTTTTTTTTAACAGCATAAATTACTTAACTCAGTCATTTCCAGGCGATTGACTCTGTGGGAATAAATAATAGGCTTGTGCTTAATATCAAAATAGGCTTGTGCTTAATATCAAAATAGGCTTGTGTTTAATATCAAAATAGGCTTGTGCTTAATATCAAACCCTTGGAAGTTGCGAACCTTCATATGCCTTACACCCCTTCACTGTGGACGAGTCTATCGTTCAACCCTTAACTCTTTACCAAACGACAACATTTTAGACCTGTCCAAACTGAAAGCATTTGCAGACGACAAAATAGAAGTGACTGAAAAATTGAAATATCTTTGGAGAAAGATAGAAAACATTGCGATAAAAGGAGAAAATGCTGGTCTCCAACATTTTCGCCTTTTCCCACAATGTTTTCCAAAGGCTTCTTTCTCAGGGTCGTTAAAAGTCGGACTTGTGTGGTAAAGAGTTAAACTGCTATAGGAATGAAACGAAAATTTCCACTCAATAGTAAAAACCCAAATATTGCAGTTTCAAAGTTGATTTCACAGGAGAGAAAATACTGTGTCGGACAGCGAAAATCAAAGATCAGACTGCACGTTTTGAGCAGTTTCCTCTTGATCTATACTGTCCGCAAAAGCGCCCCGAGTTGCGCTCAGCAGCCTAAGGGTTAACATTTTCCCTGACAAAGCACGTGTTTTGCTGTTTCTGTGAAATGGTTGTCCAGCCGCCTCCATACAAAGGTAAACAGAGTTGTGCCATGAGCAATGAACTTCTTTTGAATTCCTCCGTAGACACAACAACACCTCGGAAAATAACGAAAAAGCGGCCCCTTTGTTTCTGTAGGTGTAGTTGCTGTAGGTGGTCAAAGGCGCCAAATAGTTTGAAAATAGATATCAGTTACTTCAATTTCTTAATGCATATTCAAAGCACCATAACACGTTAAGGACCTGGGTCCGTATTCACCAACTATTCTTAAGAATATACTTTGTCCTATTTTCCAAGATTTTCTACATTTGAAAGTAACACAACTCCTGATTGGCTAAACCAAATGGTTTAGCCAATCAGAAGCTGTGTTACTTTCAAATGTAGAAAATCTTGAAGAATAAGACTGAGAACGTTCTTAAGAATGGTTGGTGAATACAGAACCTGGATGAAATATCAGACATTCTCAATGTTTGGACAAAACAAAAGTAAATGGCTTTTTCTAGGCCGTAATTCTATTGTCTTTAATCGAACTATATCTCTCAGGAAAATGAATGGGTTTAGGCCGCACTCTGACAAAACGTGGTTTTATGCATCTCCGTAATGCATTATACGAAGCTAGTAATTATAATAATTATGGATCCATTTTGTTCAATACCGGTTGGATCTTGAGGTAGAATGGTCCGTCGACGCGCAGAAAGCTTCGGCCCAGTTATGCAGGCTGACCTTGGTCGACAGTTTTTGAAGATGCATTGAACTCCCATTTCACACAGCATGGCTCATTTGTATGAACTCAAAAATAATTCAACTCGTGCCCGATGTTAAAGCAAAATAGAATATGAAGAAGATATAAAGTGGACAGGTAAAAGAGTCAAACGAGGTAAAAATGTAGAGACACAGACAGGACGTGTGTGCATAAGAGAGGACTGTCTTCTGTTTAGTCTAATCTTAAACGAAACCGTCTGCAAAAACGCGCTGGCCTGCCCCACAACTTGTTAGATGTATACAGTTTTGTCTTAACGCTTTCCCAAACAAGCCCTGGTTTTCACGTGTCTGCAGTATAAGTCTTTTGAAAACACTGTGGGAAAAGGAGAAATTGCTCGTAACGAGCAATTTCTCCTTTTCCCACAGCGTTTTCTACCCGTTTTGAGACCTTTCTGCCATTTTCATCAAATTTAAAATTGTCGTCTGCAAACTCTTTCAATTTGGACCAGTCCAAAATTTGTCATTTAGGAAAGGGTTAACGCTTTCAGCGGAATAGGCGGAAACAGGGGCTTTTGGGGACGGCATAGATCAAGATTGGGTCTATACCTTTTGTAGATGTATTAAGCACCCTTTTCACAGAGCATGGCTCGCTTATTTGTATTGATATACCAACGCAACGAGGGAAGGTCCCAGTTCTCTGTACTCAGCGACTTTAACCCTTTACCAGACGACAAAATTTTAGACCCATCTTAACTGAAAGCATTTGCAGACGACAATTTCAATGTGGCTCAAATGAAGTGATTTTTCTTTGATTGGGTAGAAAATATTGTGGGAAAAGGAGAAAATGCTTGTTAACCAGCATTTTCTCCTTTTCCCACAATGTTTTCAAAAGGATTTTTCCTCAGGGTCGCTGAAAGTCGGCATTGTGTGGTAAAGGGTCAAATTTTGCACGGTCATGTTCGAGATATAGAGGGAAAAAAACTAAATATTCATGGACGAATTTCTTCCTTGTTTCAATATATAGGACCTTGTTTTTGACAAAATTCCCCTCTATAAGCAAATATACGAGGGACACTTTTTAAGTTCGTAGAGTAGGGCGGTCTTTTTAAAACCGCTTGAAATATCAAAATTTTATTTATCTAAGACCTTCGAAATATGCCCCGTCTGCCTCCACACACATTTTACACCGATCTACCCATTTCCGGAACGCCGCCCGGTAGTCCTCTTTAGGTATATGTTGCAGACACTGGTAGACCGCACTGCCTATACCACAACGGGATTCAAAACGGTGCCCTGCCAGCATTTCCTTTAGTCTTGGGAACAACCAAAAGTCACAGGGGGACAGGTCAGGGCTGTATGGGGATGATCTAAGACATCGAGCCCAGATTCTTTCAGATATTCCTGTACCGTAGCAGATTTATGGGCCGGTGCGTTATCATGGAGTAATTTGATGCCGCGGACACCGGTGCGCGGTCTGCGTTTCTGATAGAAATCAACAAGTTGAGTAAGAACACTTTCTCTGTAAAACTTTCCAGTGACAGAACTACCTTTCGGGACTGGAATTTGAAGGACTGGACCTTTCGAATCAAAGAATATCGCATACAACATGCGATTTGATGTTTTACAACGGCGCGCAATGACAGGTCTGTCGCCCTCAGATGAAACCCAAACCTTATTTTTAGCCTTAGAATCGGGTTGAAAATGATAGATCCAGGTTTCATCACCTGTAACTATCTCTTCCAAATGACGTTGGTCACATTTATCATATTTTTCTATAACTTGCGATGCAAGTCTAACCCGACTTTGTTTGTGCTCGTCAGTGAGCAAATGGGGCACCCAGCGCGCGCAGATCTTACGTAGCCCAAGTCGTTCACGTAAGATCTTCAAAACACTTGACGAATGAATGCCACTTAATTCTTCTATCTCTTGCACGGTATAACGTGCGTCTTCCTCAATTAACGTTTTCACAGTAGCAACGTTTCTTTTCCGTCAAAACGGAAACCGGCCTACCCACCCGAGGGTCATTTTCAATTGACTCCATTAAAACGACGTACCCACTTGCAAACTGTAGCATATTTTAAAGCACCATTCCCATAAACTTCTTGCAAATCAGCATGAATTTCTGTTGGCGGAAACCCGAGCTGTGCTCGAATCTTACAATATACCCTCTGTTCAGAGATTTTTCCATCCATATTGAACGCTATATTTTATTATAGTGTATAAAACCACGTGTTGAAAATACCCAGCGCAGTGCGCACGTGGACCTCGTGCGCCGCATACCGTGACACCGTTCGAGAGAGGAATGATTACGCAAGTTCTGTGTAAAAAATCGTGCAACTTCATAATCGCGTTATAAAGTTATAGGCTTACTCTACGAACTTAAAAAGTGTCCCTCGTATGATGCGTCGTATATATTACCCAATAAAGGGGGGGGGGGGGGGGGGGGTTTGTGAATTTTGTAATACATTACAAGTTTTCTGTGTTGCACAGTGAAAAAAAAAAAAAATCTGAGATCTTTCACATTAAGTCTTTTGGCGCCAAATATACATGTATGTATGAACTCGCCTCTTTAGACTGCCGAAAATATACTACTCAAAATTTACAAGGGATCACCAAATTAGATTAAGCCGATATATGTGTTGCATGTATCATGTATGGTTTTTCAATATGTTGCATTGCCACACTGATGAAATAAACCACCAGTGGAAATGGGTGTTTTTAATACAATACTGTACTGTTGGGAGATATACCTGTATTGAAATATTTACATGATCCCTTTCAAAGTGTGAGTAGTATACAATCCAATGCAGTGTAGGACCGGAAGTATGCATTGTATGTGACTTGGGATTCTGTGCATTGACGATCTGTCACTTGGGTGTTAAAATTGTGTTCACACGATAAGTCAAGTAGGTGCTTTCTCATTTATTTTGATAGTTATAACAAGAAAAAAATCAATATCCAATTATTTGTTTGTTATGACATTGTGTAAACCGTAGAAATGTTCGATTGTACATTCGCCTGCAATCTATTAACCGCTTATAAGTGACTTTACAAATTCTTTTCTAAACATGCCGTTTTAAATGAAGGATATGGAAAATTACAGTCGACTTTGTTATCAAACTTATACTTTCGTAGAAATATGAATAAAGAAGCTGTTTATACATTTTCTGTTGAGAAAACAGGTTTTTAACGTTGAGTAATCGAGTAAAAATGGCATTATTTTGGGACAAAATCATCTGTATTTTTAACACGGTCAAGTGATCAAGAAATCCCTATTGCTCTAAGGAAGGCTCACAGCGCACAGGCGTTTCCTGATATGGTCTGTACATAACAAACAAATAACCGGATATGAATATTATATAATAACTATCAAAGTTAATGAAAAAGCAACAGCTAGACTAATCGTTGGAACACATTTTCTACACCCAAGTGACAGCTCATCACTGTACAGAATCCTAAATCATATACAATGCATACTTTCGGTCCTACACTGTGACTAAGACAGATTTGAGCCACACTCTGGAAAAAGGGGGCTTAATGCATCTCCGTGTTACATTATAGCAAGCAAGTCATTACATGATTGTGGATACATAAGATCCATTTTGTAGAACATTCGGCTGAATCCTGAGGTAGACTGTTCTTTGATATGTACATGTATAAAATTGACCAATAGCGAAAAGTTTCGACCTTAATCATGAGGTAGACTGATCCTTGGATATACAGAAAATTGACCAGTAGTGAAAAGTTTTTCGGACTGCACAGGCTGACCCGGGTTGACACTTTTAGCAAATGCATTAAGCCCCCTTTTCACAGAGCATGGTTCATTTTTTTCCCTATAGGCAAACATAAACAATAATATAAACTGTTAATGAAAGGTTTATCAAGTTATAGTTATTGGAGAGGTCATCAGACCTCTGCAACAGCGGTGAGTTTAAAAGGCAGACTGCCTCAGAAATTGCTGCCTAACTCCATGCTTTTCTGCGAAATTATTCTGATACACACTCTGTTTCGTCATGGTTTCATAAATAAACCGAAATAAAAAATCTGACAGAGGGAAAAGACGTGTTTTGTTTTTATATGACGGATTTCAAAAAGGATTTGTTATATTGATTTGATTGCAAATGACCTTTCCTGTAATTTTTCATTAAACAAATAAAGCTACACACACACACACACACAAAAGAATTTCGCTAAAAAAGAGAACACCGCGGGAAAAGATCACACTACTTGAAAACGTGGGAAGAAGGTCACGTGTCTGTCATGTAATGCATAAGAGGTTTCTCCTTTTTACACAGAGGCAATCACATAATGCCCCACTTATTTGTTTACATGTACCAAAATATATTGAAATTAAAAGCAATAAGCTGTTTGGAAAACACTGATGCCGACCTCTCCTGGCTTCTTTTTTAAAGAAGCCAACTTGTATCTTCATGACGGCCGATAATAATACAAATGAGTAAATAAGTCACGCTCTGGCATAAAATCCGTTATGTCTAACAACCAGTTGTATCATAATGTAAAGTGGTCCTTTGACATACAGAAAATTGACCATTAGCGAAAAGTTTCGACTCAGGTCAGCCTGCGCGGACTGCGCAGGCTGACCTGGTCGATACTTTTCGCAGATGCATTAAGCCCCCTTTACACAGAGCATGGCTCATGTGTAAATGGTAAGAGGAGCGGCCCTTGCACAATACAACGAGAAAGAAAGATCTCGCTTGTGTATTCGCGATAAGAAATCCGGATTTTTTTCTCAATAATCGACCTAAGCATGAGGTAAACTGGTCCTTTGACAGACAGAAAATTGGCCGATGGCGAAAAGTTTCGGCCTAGGTCAGCCTGCGCGGATTGCGCAGGCTGACGTGGATCGATACTTTTCGCAGATGCATTAAGACCCCTTTTCACAGAGCATGGTTCATATGTAAATGAAAAGAGGAGCGACCCTTGCACAATACACCGAGAAAGAAAAGTCTAAACACCGTCATCACACATAAACAAGCAAACACCGATTTGCAACAGCCAGATGGGGACGCTTTATTAGGCAGCACAGACAACCTATACAAAAAATGTTACATATACCACAATCTTACATAAACTCAATACAAAACGGAATGGAATTTCCTTATAAGGATACTGGCCGTCCACGTAAAACCCCTCAGTGAGAGGAACCGTGTATCCGCAACATGCACGAAACAACGTAGTGTTTCTCAGACCATCCGTAGGAAACCAGGGTTGGCGGATTTCAACCCACTACATCCGTTTTACCCCCTAAACATTTATCAGCTAGAGACGATATCTCAAAACCTTAAGCAATTCGAATGGCATTGGGAATTTGCTGCCTGTATGTCGGACGTCTGACGTGGAACTGACTGAATACACCCCAGTACATCATGGAAATCCCGCCACTTCGTTCTTCATGCGCACGAAGACACACAATACATATGTGTGCATTAACCATGTTAAGACAAACATTCTCCGCTATACTACGTACCGCGGAGAATGCTTATAAAGTTGTGGTTGTAAGCGTCCTTAATGGTGTCTGTCAGTTCATTTCAGCAACACTCATACCGCTAATTACTTCTGAAAAAAGAACAAACCCAGATTTACCTGGCTGTCTGATCTTTGCCAGCGCTCTTCGAATTCACTCTAGCCGTCCATAACCAGTACTTAAGCCAAGCCCCCTTGGCTCAGTCGGTAGCGTAAAGGACTTGAGAACAGGAGGTCGCTGGTTCGATCCCCGGCTTGGCCATTTTCTTTCCGAGGATTGATGATAGTCATCGCGACAGGATTCATTCCTCTCTCACCGCTGACAATCGTTTCGGCGATGGTTATGTGGGAAAGCAGTCAGTGGCTTGGAAAGAATATTGTGCGGAGTACTGGTAAAAGAAACTCCAGGAAAGCATGGATAGGTGCACTGGCCGCCGCGATATATCTGATATAATGTTGAAAACGGCGTTAAACACCATACAAACAAACAAACAAACCAGTACTTAAAGTAACAATAGCTATGACAGCGGTTTGACCGGAACCAAATACTGTACTGTCATTCACGCTTGCTCCCATTCTACTTTCAGTTTCAGTTAAGACTGACGGATCAAAGTACCACTCCATAAACAGTACTAGAATAACAATTACTGCGCCATCCGCTCGGCAGAACAATGTTGACTTTCCCTGCCCTTGCTAACTCTATTTTAAGATGATCACACATGTGTTGCATGTGATGTTATTTTTTATTACCACATATTACTGCTTTATGCTACTCCACAGATCCGCTTTCCAGGACTTTGAGTCCTTTCATTCTAGAATGGAAATGTCTGTTGGGTTTATGCGGAGCTCTAAGTGTTCACAGTAGTGGAAAAAATCTGAGAAAAAGGCGCAAGTTGCGCGTAGAGAACAGATGCATGGTGTAAACATATTTTATTCAATATAAAGTTTACATACATGTACATATTCAAACTCTAAGAATTCCAGTTGCACGAAAAGGATTGAAACGAAAGCTATAAGCAGCTATCATTTTCACAATCTCTCAATTGCAGGGGCATAATAATAGCATTTGTAAATTTGTAAGGCAAACTTGCTGAATAGAACCTTTACACTGTTTTGAATGAGAATCAAATTTCATCCTGACGTGGCTATATATGAGCCATGCTCTGGCAAAAGGGGGCTTAATGCATCTCCATGGTGCAAAATAGCAATCAAGTCATGAAATAATTATGGACCCATAAAAGCCACTTTTTTTGTCTCAATAATCGACCTAAGCATGAGGTAAACTGGTCCTTTGACAGACAGAAAATTGGCCGATGGCGAAAAGTTTCGGCCCAGGTCAGCCTGCGCTGACTGCACAGGCTAACCCTGGACGACACTTTACGCAAATATCCGGAGGTCTTATTTCGCATGTTGCGGGCCAATTATAAGTTTATCTTCAAATAGAAGAACAGAGGTCATTGTAAGAAAAGGAAACCATAATGATTACCAGCGTTTTCACCTTTTCCCACGATGTTTTTAGAAGCATACTCAAAGGATCGTTAAATAACAGGATTGTTCGGGAAAATCATTTCAGAAGTTTTACAATTACAGGAGCAATGCTGTCTTGCGCCACATTGCTTTTCAAAACTTTTAAATAGCATAAAAATAGCATAAAAATAATTCTAAAAGAACCCGTTTTCTAACACTAACGGGTTGGCAGATAAACCTGATAATCTATTTTCTTCTGCACAAATATTTAACACTTTACCGAACGATATAATTTTAGACTGGTTCAAAATGAAAGCATTTGCAGACGACAAAATAAACATGACTGAAAAATTAAAATTTGTTTTGGGAAGGGTAGAAAACATTGTGGGAAAAGGAGAAAATGCTGGTTATCAGCATTTTCTCCTTGTTCTCACAATGTTTTCAAAAGGATCGTTAAAAGTCGGCATTGTGTGGTAAGGCTTAAATGAAGGGTAATCTTTTGACAACTAATATTTAAATGAAGCGTTATCTTTTAATTATGCTGATAAACGGCATTTTTGCCTTTTCCCACAGTGTTTCCTACTTTATCGGGGACAAATTTCGTCATTTGGGTCACGTTTAATTTGTCGTCTGCCGTTGCTATCAATTCGGACCAGTCTAAAATTTTGTCATTTGGTAAAGAGTTAAACCACGTGAGCATGGAACGTGGCATTAAATTTTGTAATGGGTAAAGAAGTAAAGATTGTTATTTGTTTTTCATGACAATCTTTACATGCACTTTTATCATTCGTCACAATGTTTCCAACATTTACACAGTAATGGTTTTAGAAATAAACTTGACAAGATATTATGTACTTATAATAATTTTTGATGTAATGCCATCTTCTGCATGTTCAATGTTTTTAAAAGTTTTAAAATAAAAAAAGTGCAGATAAAGCAGCGCTACACTGTTTTCAAAAGTTTGAACCCCAAGCCTGCTAAGCGCGACTCAATGACCTTTTGCGGACAGTGTAGATCAAGATCAGACTGCACAGAACGTGCAGTCTGATCTTTTGACGCCCCTGGAAAAGAAGCCTTTTGAAAACATTGTGGGAAAAGGAGAAAATGCTGGTAACCAGCATTTTCTCCTTTTCCCACAATGTTTTCTACCCTATCAAAGAAAAATTGCACCATTTGAGCCACATTGAAATTGTCGTCTGCAAATGCTTTCAATTTGGACAAGGTCAAAATTTTGTCGTCTGGTAAAGGGTTAAGGAGATATTGTTCTCAAAAAAAGTAAGTTTGAAAAAAAAAAAAAAAACATTATTCGGGTTCTTACCATCGCCTTGAGAGTTTTATTTAAGTTATTTGGCAGGATAAGAGTTAAAAATTCAATACAGAAACATACAGCGTAGTATTCTCGTAGTAATAGGTTCATAAATAAAGGTTTTGACGGTTATTATGTCTTTATACATGTATTAATCTTCCGATGTGCTAAAAATGTCTTTCTTTTAATTTGAATTACACAAAACTAGAAAAAAAAAAAAAAAAAAAACCAACTTTAACTTAGATTGTAAAAAGTTTGTCATATAGCTTCACTATTTGTCAATAAATTTTATGACATGTGATTGTATATGGGCCAGCGGCCTAAATATTGAAATAAAGATATTGTATTGTATTGTATCGTATTGGTTTGATGTATCTGCAAAACGGAGTACGCGCAGGCTGACCTGCGTCGAAACATTTACTTTTGCTATAAGTAAGTAAATTTTTTTATTATAGTGACATGTGTATACAGATACAGAAGACAATACTGAACAAAACATATAAACAAACACCCGGCCCCATGGGCCTATATATCACTTTTAAGCATGAAACAGTATTTTATATACACGTGACTGGAAGTGGAGTTATTCATTTGTAAATAGTGAGTAGGTAAAAAGAAAAGTTCAAAGTATCCGTGGAAGAGATAGTGAGATTTTTTTGTATCATTATAATAAATTTCTGAATTTGATTGGCAATTCTTATCCGTTGACTCAAAGTACTGACGGTTTGTCATCAGTCAAGCCATATCCCCCCGATAGAAGACATGGATATATGTTGTGCATGTCCATGGAACTTTCTACCTCATAATTCAATTGGTTGTTAGACAAAGTGGATTTCATGGATCCCATTATTATGTGATAGCTTGCGTTGTGTAATACATCACGAAGCTGCATGAAACCCCTTTTTGCCACATTGGGTCCTTTGTGGCACAGCGGTAAGGTGTAGTATTCGTTATCTAAAAGGCACGTGGTCGATTCTTACTCGAATTGTTTGTTTTACCTGGGAATGTCTTTGGGTAAAACAGTTTAGAGACCAAAAAAATTAAACATATTTTATTCGATATATTATATATAAAGTACAACAGAGCAGTGTGAAAAGGATTGGAACGAAAGCTTAAAACCTTATATAGTTCCACTCCCTAAAACAGTAAAGCCTAGTACCGTATCATGACTAAAATGATGAAAGTGGTCTAAAACAGTATTCAATTACTTATTGTTCGCTATTATTAGGTTCAGCACGCAGGATGACACGGCAGGAAATCATGAAAGGTCAAAGGTCCGTGTGAGATCTAGCTGACAAACACAATGTATTTGTCATAACGTTTGTTTCGATTTCCTTCCGCATAGTCGCTTGACAAATAACAATAGGTTTACAAGAAAATATTGATGCTGAACATCAATGGCGCCGCAAACTAGTTGTTTCTGTAACAGGGCACAATGCATTGGGTTATTTCCTAATACGCATCTCTTGCACAATCTTCGTAGAGGTCCAAGTGGTGATACTGTATTTAAACTCTGGGCCATCTGGTTTTTGACAAGATTTTTAAATTTCATATCATTGAAGGCTATTTGCAAACTTCTTATCCATGGACTGGGCCATTTCTTTATCCACAGGACATCATTTGGACACAATTGGTAGATAGAAATGTTAGAGCTGTTGCCTTTCTGATATTTGATAGAAGATTTTGAAAAGTGTGCAACAAATATGGCTATGCGCAAATTAGTGACATCTGGGTGGAGGGGAGCATATGGCAACTTTTGACCCGAAGGCCACCATTTGAACATACTAGTACTTGGTAGAGGTCATTGTAGCGATACTACACATGAAATATCAAAACTCTCGACCGTCTGATTTTGAACAGGAAGATTTTACATTAACGAAAGAAAAGTCTGTTATCGGATTGTGCTAAATCTGACACTCCAACACATGTCTGGTATCATACGACCCCTCTTTATTATAGATATAATAAAGACTTGAATGAAGTCCTTATATCTATATAGACTAGACGGGTTGTATGATACCAGTCATGTTAGGCGCTCCAACATTGATTTATGGATGTTTCGGTAACAGACGAGTTCGGTAAATTGGACTTATAGAGTAAATTGATTGGATGTTTCGGTAACAAGGCAGTAATATAGTGCCGTGACGTTTTTCACACCCATGGCTTCTGTTTGTGCAAACGTTTTTTCTTTTAATTTGCAATTCTCACTCGTTTTCTGACGTAAATATATTTGTTGTTCTTTCCATGCTGTATAAATAAATACCTGAAATTAGTAAATTTTGATCACCATATCTTATTTTCGTTTTTCACCCATAGCTGATTCATGTAATGAATAATATACGATCCCTGATAAAACCCAGCCCTAAGCTTGTACCCGTATTACTTAATCGTCCTACAGATAATAGACTCCAACTTTAAGCCAATCCTCAAGTTTTTTAAAAATGTTTTATTAAAAATGACGCTATTCTTGTCAACGTTTTCTGTGTGAAAAATAATTTCTTCCGGAAACAAAGTGGTCAACTTCCAAACCAGCCATTCACCCTCAGAATACCTTTCACTCTTGTTGCCCTTGCGACCGATTCAGACAAAGATCAAACTGCAAAGCAAAAAAAAAAAAAAAAACAGAGTCTGATCCTTGGTTTACGCTGCCAGCTTTTCTAAGACATTATGAGGAAGGACAACTTTGCTTTGAAATAGCTAATATTAGACCAGGGATCGTATATTGTAATATATATATTGTTCTGTTTCTAAAATAAAAATAGCCTTTACTTTTTTCGATGCCCTAAAGGTTAAAATTATGGATAATTAACGTGAATTCAGAAATAAAGATAATACATTTGAAACATTGTGGCAAATGAAGAGAGGGAGTGAGAGATAGAGAGAGAGGCCTTGACAATAATGCTTTCGTGCATATTTCTTGTGATTTTGACCATGAACATTTGTGCCCATCTAAAAGATATCTGTTCTGTATTGTTCCTCTCCATTTTCCACACAGATTTCAAATCTGGTCTGGTGCACAAAAACCGGCGTCTGCTGGTTTTAAAGTGCGTTCATCAATACAACACTGCATAAAAAAATCATATGCGTACTATTTGAGAGCGAAGGGAGTACTGTATATTGTATATAGACGCGTTTACAGCCTGTCTTCACACCTCCCATTGCCAACAAGATAAAGAAGTTTCCCGTAGATCTTAAAGATTAACCCCGGTTTATGGAAACCTGAAACACCAATGGACAAGAAGAAACTTGCAGATAACACTGCATGTAAAAGTTATGGGTATTGGGCATGTTTAGATCACACACTGCTCGTGCAGTTTGAAAAAAGTATTTGTCAAAAAAAGTATTTGCTACTATCTATCTCTCGCGCTCACTCTCTTCTTTTGCCACAATATTTTTACCTGTATTACCTGTGTTTCTGAACTAAATTTAACTATCCATAATTTTAGATCTAAGAGCGTCGAATAAACCCAAGGGTCATTTTCATTCTAGATATAAAACCTATTTTTAGCAGTGTCAAGGTTTTCTTGTTCAGAATGTCTTGCAAAATTGACAAATGAAGATCAAAGATCAAACTCCGTGTTTGGTGTACTCTGACCTCGATCTGCACCGGCCGCAATGGCAACAGCAGTAATGACAGACGCTCTAAAGGTTAATGGCTGGTTTGGAAGTCTTTCAGTAAGAAAATATTTCCACATTGAAAGGATCATAAATCATTGATTTAAAAGGAGATACAACGTGTTTCAAGTTTAGGATTGGGTGTTGTTATTCGTTACCTCAACTTTGATTCGGGTATCATTTTACGTACAGCATGACAGTAGAAACATAACAAAAATATTATGTCTTAAAGTGTGTGGAAGAAAAAAGAGAAACATTGAACGAATCAGAACCAAGACTTTATTTGGTGTGAAAAACGTCACGGTGCATTACCACTATATAATTACCTTGTTACCGAAACATCCAATCGATTTACTCTATATAAGTCCAATTTACCGAACTTGTCTGTTACCGAAACATCTGTCACCCCCCCCCCCCCCAACATTGACCTAGTTACAGTTAGCTGGTCTTAAAAACACGATCGCGAAAGGAAAACAATATTTCTACAATCCATACAATACTAGAACAAAAATATAAGTGGGGTCACAAGGACCACATAGGGTGCTCTAGGGTCTTGAAAATGCCTCTTAACCTTTTCCAGCGTAAGATATTGAAAATGGTGGCTTCTAAAATTTGTGACAGATAATTTTTGATCACGTGAGTTATTATTCGAAATGCATTTTTATTTTTTATTTTTTCGAAAGGAAAATGTTGATATGTCTACGATCCGTGTTTTTATCCATCTTACAATGAAAGTGCAATATACAAAAACAAAAAAAAAAAAATCCCCACAAATAAATAAAAAAGTTATTATGGACCCCGATCTGGTAATCAAAGTACAGTAGATATAGGTGGATGTTAAAACAAAGCATGGAACCAGTTCAATATGGCTGCCTCCATATGCACTTTTCAAAACCGAATAAAAATATAGTGCCGCCGCTCATGCGGCGCCACAAAAATAGTAATACACTCGCTCAGTGGCACAAGGGTTTATGCTACTGCATAACGCACGATACAAAGCAACTCTTCCTCATAATATGGACCCATTTTGATTAACCCTTAAGCTGCTTAGCGCGACTCACTAACCTTTTGCGGACAGTGTAGATCAAGATCAGACTGCACAGAATGTGCAGTCTGATCTTGGACCCACTCTGTCCGATAAGGAGCTATTTTTCCCCAAAAATATACATGTGAAATAGCAAAATTTGCGTGTATACTATCGGCTTGAGAGATTCAATTCTTTTATTTAGCGGGTTAATGGTTAATGTATTAAGACGAAATCTTGCACTTTGTAGTAGTAAAGTACTGGCCTACTTTTAACCCTTTCCCAAACAACAAATTTTGGACTGGTCCAAACTGAAAGAGTTTGCAGACGACAATTTTAGATTTGATGAAAATGGCAGAAGGTTATCAAAAAGAGTAGAAAACACTGTGGGAAAAGGAGAAATTGCTCGTTACGAGCAATTTCTCCTTTTCCCATAGTGTTTTCAAAAGACTTCTAATGCAGACACGTGAAAACCAGGGCTTGTTTGGGAAAGCGTTAAAGTAATATAATATTGTTCTTATAACTAGAAATGTTAAATGCGTCGTCGTGGGTTTTGGGCAGTTTCTGTTCCTTAATCTCTTAGCACACAATTCCGACTTTTAACGACCCTGAGGAAGAAGCCTTTTGAAGGAATAAGCATTTTCTCCTTTTCCCACAATGTTTTCTACTCTTCCCAAAACAAATTTCAATTTTTGAGTCACATTTATTTTGTCGTCTGCAAAAGCTTTCAATTTGGACTAGTCTAAAATTTTGTCGTTTGGTAAAGAGTTGAACAGATCCGGATATATCCGACCGGATTCGATCATGGACGCCATATTGTTATAGCCATGCCGCCATCTACGTCGCGAGCGCCTGCATCACCGTGCCGTGCGAACACTTTGAAGTTTTCTCGTCTCTGTGATCACTTAAACTATTTGAATTATGCTTTGTCTTACGAACATGAAAGTTCGCTACAAATGCATAGCTAAAATATAAACCGCTCCGGCTGGGATTCCAACCCGTGCGGCAAATAACGGGCAATCTTATAGACAACAAATGGCTCAATGGCCAGTCCCGGACGCCCCCCCCCCCCCCCCTTACGAACATGAAAGTTCGCTACAAATGCATAGCTCAAATATACACCGCTCCGGCTGGGATTCAAACCCGAGCGGCAAATATCCTCGTTTATCGAGGTTTAAAAGACCAATACACTAACCCCTGAGCTAAAGAGAATACTCCCTAAAGCAGTTGTCAGTTATTGATTTTATACGGGATGAAGCTATGCTGTAAGGAAGGAGTGATCTCCCGTAACACACCCCTCTTAAGAGACGTCATCATTTTGATGACGGAAAGCCTTAAAGTCTATCATTTAGACAATAAATGGCTTAATGGCCAATAACGGGCAATCTTATAGACAACAAATGGCTCAATGGCCAGTCCAGGACGACCCCCCCCCCTTACGAACATGAAAGTTCGCTACAAATGCATAGCTCAAATATACACCGCTCCGGCTGGGATTCCAACCCGTGCGGCAAATATCCTCGTTTATCGAGGTTTAAAAGACCAATACACTAACCCCTGAGCTGAAGATAATTCTCCCTAACGCAGTCGTCAGGTATTGATTTTATACGGGAAGAAGCTATGCTGTAAGAAAGGAGTGATCTCCCGTAACATTTGTAAAAAGAGGGTTTAATGCATCTGCAAACAGTATCGACTCTGGTTAGCCTGCGAAGTCCGCGCAGACTTACCTGAGTTGAAACTTTTTGCTTATAGGCAATTTTCTGCACGTCAAAGGACCAGTCTAACTCATGATTCAGTTTGTTGTTAGACAAAATGGATTTTTGGTGCTGAAGGAGTTAAAGATAATGTTAATGTCTTCCCCCCCTTTTTTTTCTTTCTAGACTGAATAGAGAATACAGCGAGAAAATAGAGCGACATAAGGAAACAATCGAACAGCTGCAGGAAACAAACAATGCTCTGTCTAAACTCCTATATAAACACAACATTCCAGTACCAGAGACCTACAGATCACACAACATACACAGCTCGAGTATGGTTCGAAATGTTAATCAGACAGCAACTCATAAAAGCGAAACTTTAGCAGAATCAATTGGGGAACAGGAAATGGTTTTCCGATCTTCTACGACAGAACTTAAATTTGGACCTCGGCTCTCGTCGATTAGCATGACAGATAGCTTGTACTCCAAACCATCCCGTACACGTGATGCAGTCGAGGAAGAGGATCAAATTAAATTGAACCGAGGCGATAGTAAAGGCAATGAAACGAGGCATAATCCTCAGTTTTCCCGAATCCTGTCATATTCACAAACTAGTAGACCGAAAACCTTAAATATTCCGAAAGCGCTTATTTCTTCATGTTTTGATAAAAGTGTCTCTAACTCCGGGACGATTTCCGATAACGACCCAAAATGCTCACATGATAACGTTCAGTCAGTACTTACAGTCAATGACGGTATCGTCGAAGAACGGAGCTGTTTGGACGGGGTTAATTGTGGGTATAAAGCCCCCAAGGGGGCCATGACACCAGAAAGTGTAGATACAGTTGACGGCCCTCCTAATGCAGTAGGCAATGGGGAGGAACAGACAGACGATGCTTCGAGGAGTAACGTAAAGTCAAACCCCTGCCCTCTAACAGACGAAAACGGTTACCTGGTGCTAATGGTGCCGACACACAGTGCCATACTACAAGGGAAAATTACACAATGGAAGCCGGATTCGGGAAAATCGAAGCCTGAGATGGAGTTTGTTACGAACGACCCCTGTTTTTGTTGCCAATGTCATGGTGACAATGATGTGCACGTGACCTGGATTGACTTCCACAAATGCCGGAATAGTTGCTCGTCATCATGTCTGAGTAGATCTCCTGATTATAAAGACACACAAAGACACGATACAAGCTGCGGCTCTCCCTTCTCGCCCAAGTCACAAGTTCATGTCGGACATGAAAGAAGAGAGCAGAAGCAACCCGAAAATGTGATGGAACCTTGCTTGGTCAGATCAAATGCAATTCACCCAAAGGTAAATTTATTATTTCATAGACTTGCTCTGTGAAAAAAGGGTTTAATGCATGCACTAAAAGTATCGACACAGGTCGCAGGCTGACCTGGACCGAAAGTTTTGGCTATTTGTCAACGTCTGCATAACAAAGGTCCGTTCTAACTCATGATGCAGTCAGTTGTTGACCCATTGGATTTTGTAGACGCCTAATTATATGATGACTTGCTTTGTATACTGCATCAAAGAGATACATTAAACCCCCTTTTGCCCGAGCATGACTCATATATTTCGAAGCGAGAAGCTACATTCCCTTACCAGAGCTCCAGATAGAGGGAGTGATTTTGATTATAGAACTGAAAATATCAATAATTCTCAACTAAACCCTATGTTATGGGTACTCATTAGAATCGTCTCATTGAGACGATACTAATGAGTACCCACAACGTAGGGTTTGGAAGAAAAATAATGGATTTAGAATGCCATTACTCTCTCTTATCTGGAGCTCTGCCTTACCATTCACAATTCAATTCTTATTAAATAGTTATTCTAAATTCCTTACCTTTTCAATAAACAATCTGGAGTTTTAACAGCCCTGAGGAAATAACCATTTGAAATTTGTTGGAAAAGAAGAAAATGGTGGTAACCAGCATTTTCTTCTTTACCCACAAGGTTTTCTACACTTTCGCGTAAAATTACCACCACTACAGTTACATTTGATTTGTTGTCTGCTCATGCTTTCAATTTAGACAAGTCTAAAATTTATCGTTCGGTGAACTAACTAGCCCTTCTGATTAGTCGAGATAGTAAGTCCCAGAAGACTAACCTTTTTTAAATTTTAGATTAATTCGTAAATACACTGACAGGTCTATAGTTACTTTATCAACCATTCTCAATAACATTCTTAGTCTAGTCCTTAAGATCATCCTTCATTGCAAGCTTGCACGATTTCTAATAGGGCAAACAATTATCCAATCGGGAATTGAGTTACTTTCAGAATTCAGAATTAGCCTAATAATGCAACTAAGAATGGTTGGTGAATACGGGCCCGGGGTCCGTATTCCCCAACCATTCTTATGATTATGCTTTGTCTAATTCTAAATTAAGAAAGTAACACAACTTCTGATTGGCCAAACCATTTCGTTCAGCCAATGAGAAGTTGTTGATTTCAAATTTAGAAAGTTCTTGTGAATAATGTAAGATTAAGAGTGTTGTTAAGAATAGTTGGTAAAGTAAATACGTTCCTTGGACTGACAATAGTTAGTCTCATATTCGGTCTTTCATCGCCCATTAGTACTCTCGGTAGACAATCTGTAAGTTGCCCAGTGGTGAAGTGTAGGACTCGTGACACAGAGGCCCCGGGTTCGAGCCTCACTGGATCCATTGGGTTTTTCGTGCGAGTATTCTTGGGCAAGATACTTTAGAGACCTAGCCTAGTACTAGTAAAAACCAAGGGAATACATGGATATGTGAGCTGTCGCCGTGATACGGCTGAAATAATGTTGAAAGCGGCGTAAAACATCAATCAACTAATCAATCGATCGATCGATCGATCGGTGGGTCGGTCAGTCGGTCGGTGGGTCGGTCGGTCGGTCAGTCCATCAATCTGTAAGCAAAAGGGAGGTAGAAGGTTTGTAATCACAATATCTTTTACTGCCAGTGACCTATACATTTTTTCTTAAAGAGTAAATTTAGAAAAATATTGTGTGACAAGAAGCCACCGCCTGAGAGAGTCATTGCTCCTTTTACCACGATAATTTAGATGCTGTGTACTTGAATATGGGAGAACCAAGTATTTGTGCGGTTCAAAAATATGCACATGGATGTAAAGGACTTTATGTAAATGAGCCATGCTATGTGAAAAGGGGGCTCAATGCATTTGCGAAAATTTTCGACCCATGCCGCGCAGGCTGACATGGGCCGGAAACTTTCGCTAACTTTAAATTTTCTGCATGTCAAAGGATAATTCTACCTCATGCATTAGTCGGTTGTTTGTAAAAATGGACTTTATGGATCCATAATTCGGTGATGTTTTGCTTGGTATAATGCATTACGGAGATGCATTAAGCCCCCTTTTGCCAGAGCACGGCTAAAATATTTTGTTAAATAATCTAAATTCAGGAAGTCATAAAATACGAGAAAACGTTTATAACTCACGTCGGCGTTCCTTTTATAAACCCTTAACAAAAACAACCCAATGTTTTCACGACTTTGGAGAAGAGAGCTTTTTGAAAACATTGTAGGACTTGGATTAATTGCTGGTGCCAGCGTTTTCTCCATTTCCCACAAATTTTTCTACCCTATCAGAGATCGTTAAATTTTGTATTAATCTTGAAATTTTTGTCTGTAGATGCTTTCAGCTTAGGTTACTAACCATTTACGAAACAACACAGGTCCGTATTCACCAACCATTCTTAAGAATGTTCTTTGTCTTGTTCTCCAGCATTTTCTACATTTGAAAGTAACACAACTCCTGATTGGCTAAACCATTTGGTTTAGCCAATCAGTAGTTGTGTTACTTTCAAATGTAGAAAATCTTGAAGAATAAGACCAAGAATATTCTTAAGAACGGTTGGTGAATACGGACCCCGATGTTTTAACGACCCTGGTGATGGTGGCTTTTCATATTAACCCTTATCCTTCTAAATAAATCAAATAAAACATTCAAGCCGATAGTAAAAACCCGAAGAATGTTATTTCAAACTTACTTTTTTTTTTTTGGAGAAAAATATCTTCTTATCGGACAGCGTATGTCCAAGATCAGACTATACCTTCTGTGCAGTCTGGTCTTAATGTACACTGTCCGCAAAAGGTCCTTGAATCGCGCTTAGCATCTTAAGGCTTAAACTGTTGGAAAAGGTGAAAAAAGTTTGTTACTCAGCATTTCTTCTTTTCTCGCAATGTTTACTACCTGATAGAAACACGTCCTATCGTTTTAAGCCACATTTCATGCAGTTCTGCGAAGACTTTTGTAAAGGGTAATTCTAAAAAATTTTGTGTTTTGGTAAAAAATGCACCCAGTGTAGATCTAGATTTTATCATTAAAACATCATAGGTGCAAACGTGTTTCAAAAGAAAACCCTCCCCGCAATTTAGACAATTGGTTGACTGATTGATGGTGTTTTACGCCGCTTTAAACATTATTTCAGTCATATCACGGCGACAGCTCACATATTCATAGATTTCCTAGGTTCCAACCTTACTAGGCTATGGCTCTGAACTGTCTTGCAAACGGACACCCCCCCCCCCCCGAAAAACTCAATGGATCTAGTGTGGCTCGAACCCGGGGCCTCCAGGTAACGAGTCCTACACTTTACCACTGAGCCACGCAGGACCCACTTGGACATTTGGAGCTTTTCGAAACCGTGAAGATCAAGATCAGACTGTACAGAACTCAGGGGCTAATTGGATGGTGATTTTTGTATTTGATAGGGTAAAATACATTGTGGCGTCATAATTAAATTTGTTCAAGTAGAGACATTTGTCTTTGATACCGGATAAAAAAAACATTGTAGGAAAAGGAGAAAATGCTGGTTACCAGCATTTTCTCCTTTTCCCACAATGTTTTTAAAATTCTTCTTCCTCAAGGTTGTTACAACTTGGGATTGAGTGGTAAAGAATTAAGATAGTTTTGTCACGGCGACCTTCAAACTGTCCTGTCTTTCTTGAAGTATTCATTTCTTCTCACTGGGGAAAATACCCAAAATATTGCTATACAAGGAGGCTTTGGCCAAAAGATGTTACAAAGTAGCGAGCATTTGAGATCTAAGATTAGAATGCATGTTTTGTGCAGTCTGATCTTTGTCTATGCTGTCCACAAAATTAACTTAAGCTCGATTCAGTACTTTATAGGTCCATACTTGAAATAGTCAAAATTGTCATCGTGACAAAAATATTTAAAAAGAATGGATTCACAAATTTCAACGTCTGGTGGACATATCGAAAAAAGTTTCAGACAGTGTATAGCCACCATCTGACCGCACGTTCTATGCACTGGCGGCAGTTCCGATTGAAATTCTGTTCAATGATGAGAGAGTTAGACTAAAAGTGTTGAGCAATGCACTGTGAAAAGGGAGCTTAATGCACTTGCAAAAGGTATCGACCAGGTCAGCCTGCGCAGTCTGCGCAGGCTGACCTGGGTCGAAACTTTTTGCCATGGTTAAATTTACAGCATGTCCAAGGACCATTCTACCTCATGATTCAGCCGGTCGTTAAACAAAGTGGATTTTATGGATCCAAAAACTATTTAATGATTTGCTCTGTAAAGTGCATCGCAGGTATTAAGCCTCCTTTTCACAAAGAATGGTACATTTTAATAATTTAAAGTGTCACACCTAAACCACGAGTGTACAAAAGATTTATATAAACACATGTAGACATGCAAGACGCTGTTATATTTAATGTACGAGCTTAACTCTCTACCACATGACGCAATTGTGGACCTGTCCAAGTTGTAAGCACTTGCAGACAAAAAAATAGGTTCAGCTAAAATGGTGGGACTTGTCTCCCAGAGGGTAGAAAACGTCGTGGGGAAAGGAGAAAATGCTAGTATCATTTTCCCTCAATGTTTTCAAAGTCGCCTGTTTTTTGGGTCGTTTAAACTCGGCATTGTGTAACAGGGTTAAAATATCAGATATAAGGGCGTGCGCGCGTGTGTCTGTGTGTGGGGAGAGAGAGATGACGGCTTTTTTGTATGTGTTGTTAGAAAAAAAAAAATCAACCATATTTAAAACTGTTAAGGAGAAATGAGGATGAAGATATACATGTAGATAGACTAACATGAAGATAGACTAACGGATAGACAGAAAGACAAACACACGGACAGACAGGTAGATAAATAGTGTATTGGAGAGAAAGAGAGACAAAGTCTGTCTGACCTCAGCTGTAATGGAGAGGGGATAGACTGGGACACTGACAGAAAGAACAGAGCAGGGACAAAACCTAGATTTTAACCAATAACCAAGCATTACACATTTAGGATATGCTCTGTGAAAGGGAGTTTAATGCATCGGCAAAAAGTATCGACCCATGTCTGCCTGCGCAGTCCGCGCAGGCTGACATGGAACGAAATTTTTTGCCATTTGTAAATTTTCGACATAGCAAAGGACCATCCTATCTGCAGATCCAGCCGATTGTAAAGCTAATTTTGATTTTATTGATCCTTATTTATGAGATGATTTGATTGCTATAATGCATCGCGGAGTTTCATTAAAGCCCCTTTGGCTAGAACATGGCTAATTTTCAATAAGTATATCAGTTCCATATATCGCTATTTCTATTCCAGAATACAAGTGTTGGGTACGTCGAAATATCGGGGGATGATGACGTTTTCGACGTTAAAGAATTCTGGCAGAAAGAAAGCGATCCCAACATAGACGATAGGTACTCGACACGCCCACCACCCCCAATACCTCGAATGTCTAATAGACACAGCAGTTCAACCACATCGCCGTGTTCCGAGTATGGGCCAGAGAGAAATGGCGCAGCCTCACCTGAAAGAAGGTTTGTTACTCCCTTTACCACCCAATCCCGAGTTTGAACGACCCTGGAAAATGAGACTTTTGAAAACATTGTGGGAAAGAGAGAAAATGCTGGTAACCAGCATTTTCTCAATTTAGTACACTGTTTTCTTACCTTTGAGAAACAAATCAAGTCATTTGAGCCACATTTAAATTGTTGTCTGCAAATGCTTTCAATTTGGACCATCTCAAATATTGTTGTTTGTTAACCCAGTAACTCCTTAGGACGAAGTTATTTTTAGCAGCAGAGAATTTCGCTCGGCTATTTTCGAAGAAAACCCAAGTAACGTCAAAACCCTGTGACCACCACCTGCGTCTGCATAAGTAACAAACTAATGGCACCTATATATGAGCCATGCTCTGCCAAAAGGGGGATTAAATCTTCACCACACAATCACGAGTTTTAACGATCCTGATGAAAAAGCCTTTTGAAGACATTATCGAAAAAGGAGAAAATGCTGGTAACCAGCATTTTCTCATTTTCTCACAATGTTTTCTGCCCTATCATAGACAGGAATCATCCTGTGAGCTACTTTCAATTTGTCGTCTGCAAATGCTTTCACTTTGGACCGGTCTTAAATTTTGTCGTTTGGTAAAGAGTTAACGCATTTCCGTGATGCAGTGTACCAATCAAGCCATCACATAATTATGGATCCATAATACCCACTTTTATAAACGACCGACTGAATAACGAGGTAAACTGGTCCATGGACATACAGAAAATGGACCAATGGTGAAAAGTTTCGGCCCAGGTCAGCCTGCGCGGACCGCGCAGGCTGACCTCGGCCGATACTTTTCACAGATGTATTAAGCCCCCATTTCACAGAACTTGGCTCAGATATAGTCAAAAGTCATACACACATGCACAAAGCAAGAAGAATAGTTGATTTTGGTTCATGTAAAAAAGGCTTATACAAAATTGTACTGAAAACTTTTAAAGCTTTGTGTTCAGAAAATAAACACACTCGGTTACCATGCATGAAATTTACACATATATACACTAAATGCATCTTTCTATATAAAGAAAAATTACACACATAATTACAATTCTTTAGTTTCACCGTGATCCTCAAAGCGCTCAAAGTCAAACAAATGTAAAAAAAAATATGATCATGGTAGCTCAGTCAGTAAATAACGAACAGGGCTGAAAACTCAGGGGTCGATGGTTCGACTCCCAAGCTCGGCCAAAGTCTTTTCGAAGATTGATGATAGTCATTGCTACATGATTCAACCCTTTCTCACCGCTCATCATTGTATCAACGATGGTTATGTGGGAAATAGTCCGTGGCGTAAGGAGACAGTTGTGCACAAAACTGGTAAAAGAAACGTCAGGAAACATGGGCAGGTGCACTGGGCGCCCCGATATACCTGAAACAAAGTTGAAAAGACATAACACATAATGTAAAGACACAAACAAACAAGAAGTGCATGTTTTTTTTTTTCTACTCACCATAATTTATCCCAATTAAATCCAATTCAGATCCATACGTTCATTTACGTAGGTAAAGATACTTTTTTAATTAGCATTTAGGCTGCTAAGCGCGACTCACTGGTCTTTTGAGGACAGTGTAGATCAAGATCAGACTACACAGAACGTGCAGTCTGATCTTGGATCTACACTGTCCGATAAGTAGATGTTTCCCCTATCCCCATAACTTTGAATTACAAACATTTTGATGTTTACAATCGGCTTGATGGTTTTATTACATTTAACTCTTTACCACACAATCCCGACTTTTAACGACCCTGAGAGAGAGGCCTTTTGAAAACATTGTGTGAAAAGGAGAAAATGCTGGTAACCAGCATTTTCTCCTTTTCACACAATGTTTTCTACCCTATCCAATACATAAATCACCATTTAAGCTACATTTAATTTGTCGTCTGCAAATGCTTTCAATTTGGTCCAGTCCAAAATTTTGTCGTTTGGTAAAGAGTTAAGTTATTTCGCAGGATAAAGGTTAAATAGTTTTACTTATGCACTCGTCTGAACGCACTGACAGACAGCGGTCCACCTTAATGCACACCCGCAGCCTCACGTTATCCGCTCTCGGAAGAAATATTCCGCATTAAAAAAAAAAACCCATGAAACTTCTTAACTGTTTTTCAGCGCCAAAGAAATAAGCCATACTCTGTAAAAAGAGAGTTTAATGCATATGCAAAAAGTATCGACCATGTCAGCCTGCGCAGTCCGCGCAGGCTGACATGGGTCGAAACTTTTTGCTTTTTTGCTATCTATAAATGTTTTGCATGTCACAAGACCATTCTACCATATGAATCATCCTGTTGTCAGACAACATGAATTTTATGAATAATTGTCTGATGACTGGCTGGGTGTTATGCATCATGGAGAGGCATTAAACCCCCTTTTGCCAGAGCATGACGCGAAAAGACATATTTCTACGGCTGAAAATAGAATCAACAGAAACTGAGAAAAAAGTAGCATGTAGGCTCGACAAAACAAACGGACAGTTTAGGCAAAAGATCAGACTGCATTTTTTTGTGCAGTCTGAACTTGAATCTGTGCTGTCCACAGAAGCTACGTTTTTCGCCTGTTGCGAGGAAAAGATTATTTTAACCCTTATCCTGCTAAATAAAAGAAATGAAACTTTCAAACTGATAGTATAAACCCAAATTTTCCTATTTCAGAGGCATTTTTGGAAGAAAGATATCTCTCTATCGGACAGTGTAGATCAAAGATCAGACTGCACGTTCTGTGCAGTCTGATCTTGATCTACGTTGTCCGCAAAAGGTCAGTGAGTTGCGCCTTGCAGCGTAAAAGGTTAATAATTCAATGTCTGTTTATGTTTGATTAACTAAACAAAGAATGCATTTCCTATTATTGCAGTAAAATTGAAGACAAGCCAAACAATGTCATGAAAATGATGCGGAGGACGTTGGAATGGGATTCTGCAAAACGGTTACTTCTGGAAAAGTCTCACACCCGGACTAGTCAAGATGCCGAAAGCACGCTGGGCGTCGTCGTCAAGGTTGGTATTATACCTAGTTCCATGGATAGCTCTTAGCTCCTCCCACCCTCATTAGCAGAAGAAAAATCAGGATCCATATTCACCAAGCATTTGTAAGAATATTCTTAATCTTATTCTCCAAGATTTTCTGAATTTGAAAGTAATACAACTTCTAGCTGGCTTAACCAAATGGTTTAGCCAATCAGAAGTTGTATTAATTTCAAATTTAGAACATTCTGGAGAACAAGACTAAGGACGTTCTTAAGAATGGTTGGTGAATACAGACCCTGTATGTTATGAGATTTCGCTGGCGTATGCATCTGATTTACCCTTAACAAAACGACAAAATATAAGATTTGTTTAAATTGAAAGCATTTGCAGACGAAAAATTAAATTGGCCAAAATGACAAAGTTTGTCGTTGATAGGTTAGAAAACATTATTCCTTGTCAGGCACATAAAAACTCGGGGCTCTGTGGTAAAGAGTTAAACAAAATTAATGTTAAACATATCAGTGAAATATGGTTCTTAGTTTAGGAAATATGCAGCTAAAAGTACAATTTACTGACTGAATTTTAGAAAGACTTTTATCTTAAAGGTTTGAACAAACAATCGCACGGCATACGGCAAGATCAGCCTGCACATTCTGTGAGGTCTGATCTTGACATAAGCTGTCCGCAAAAGGCCTTATTTTCACATGTGTTACTGACTTCTGTCAAAAGTGATATTCTGAATTCCCCTCTCATGGAAGAAAAGAATAAAAAGAAGCACGTGAGTACATGTTCGTCAAGACAAAATTTATTGTCTCAAATCGGATAGGTAAAGTTTGTTAAACACAATATTTACCAGATGGATAGTGGATGGATGGATGGATTGATGGATGGATGGATGGATAGATGGACGGATGGACGGACGGACGGACGCACGGACGAACAGACGGAAGAACAGACAGATAGACAGACAGACAGACAGACAGACAGACAGAGAGACGGTATCTGTTTTATCCGTTACTGTATAAATTATTTTCATATCTATCAGAATCAAAATCTACACCATGCAGTAGCACGAATTCTGCATAGAACAAATACTTAGAAGAAAACGATATTGTTAACTGCATTTTTTTTTCAACAGTATCGCAAAAAGCTACCTTGGGAAATGTTAAAGCAGCATCCTAGAAGGAATTGCTCCTTTTTCCGTGATCATTTTAAAAACTGTCAACTGCGGAGACATGAAACTTATAGTATACAAATGAATTTAACCGTTGCTAGTATCGGCTTCCGGAAAACTGTGTGGTTGTTTAACTTTTCACTTTTGATTTTATTGATAGGAAACCTTGGAGAGCTTCCAGGTGGCAATGGAAGGAAACCAAAGACGAGGGTCCAAAAACTTGTCGGATAGACTGATAAGGGTACATACCCAGTGTTTCATCTGTAACTGTAAAAGTCATATTGAAACCTAAACTCTTTACAAAACAAAGAAATTTTAGAACTGTCCAAATTTAAAGCATTTGCAGACATAAATAAATAAATAAATAAATAAATAAATAAATAAATAAATTTGACTCAAGTGCTGGAATTTCTTTGAGGAAAGGTAGAAAATATTGAGGAACAAGGAGAAAATGCCACTTACCAGAGTGTTCTCCATTTTTTCTCAATGTTTTCATACGTCTTCTTCAAAAGTCATGATAACTCGGAAATATGTAAATAAAGATAAAAAAAAGAAAGATGATTACAACTAGGCCGTGCTCTGTGCATCTTCATAAAGTATCTACTCAGGTCAGCCTGCGCGACGCAGGCTGACCTGGGCCGAAACCTTTTGCTTTTGCTTTTGGTAAATTTTCTGCATGTCAAAGAACCAGTGTACCTTATGATATACTTAGTTATTATTGATCCATAATTATATGTTGACTTAATTGGTATTATGCATCACGGAGATACATTAAGCCCCGTTTTCACAGAGTATGACTCTAATGTAACATAGGACAAAATAATCGGAAAATAATTCGAAGGATAGCACGTATCTTCATATGGATCGACAACATTCTTTTGGAAAAGGGGTATGTTCCGTGACCAAAATATTTTAACAATAATAGATTGATTGATTGATTTTATGGTTTTTAACGCCGTTTTCAACATTATTATTGTTGCGGCCAGTGCACCTACCCATGCTTTCCTGGGTCCGTCCGTATTCACCGACCATTCTTAAAAGCATTCTTAGTCTAATTCTAGAGTAAGAAAGTAACACAACTTCTGACACAATCAGAAGTTGTGCTGATTTCAAATTTAGAAAATTCTTGGGAATAAAACTTACAAAGTTCTTAGGAGTGATTGATGAATACTGGAGTTTCTTTGACCGGTACTTTGCACAATATTCTTCCCAAGCCACTGGCTGCTTTTCCAACTAACCAATCATTAGCGATGAGAAAAGAATGAATCCTTGCGCAATGACTACCATTAATTCTCGGAGACACCACACGCTGTGTGGTGTCCGTGTTTTTGAGGTAGAACGCCGGCCTCGTAACCATAAGGTCCCGAGTTCGATACCCGGGAGCGGGTGTCAACTTTGGAATTGTTCAGTGGCACACACATTCGGCGCGAGTATTGGTGTAGCTCCTAGGAAACAGAATCGAGAGGGATAAGTTGTAAGAACTTGTTTCTCAATCGATGTAAAATAAATCTCTTTAAACAAACTAAACTAATCCTCTGAGAGAAATGGACAGAACTGGCGATTCGAACCAGCGACCCCCTCGTCTCAAGTCCTGTACCTTACCGACTGCACTACCGGGACTTTGTTACTGTGTGTCATCTGCGAATCTTCGGGATTTCAGTGAGATCTAGGTCCGTATTCACCAACAATTCTTAGTTTCATTCTTGGTCTTATTCTAGATTTAGAAAGAAACACAACTTATGACTGGCTACACCATTTGGGTTAGCCAATCAGGAATTGTGTTATTTTTGAATTGAACGAACGAACGAATGTGTACTTCATCTAGACTTTAAATTTCTCGTTCCAGAATGTAAAGGAGTCACTGGTCAATAAACGTGACGATGACGTCATAACAGCAGAGTTTCTGGAGAAATGTATACAACTTTGTGAACGGGTATTTTTATAGAAGCAGCAACTAACGATAGGATGTGCGGATTTTGAACAGAAGGGCTGCTAAGCGAAACTCAATACACATTTTGCACACAGCGCGATCTTCGATCTTCACCGTCTGCTACGGTGAGACATTTTTTTCAGAATTGCATTGATTTGGCCTTTTAGTAGTCTTGGAAATGTTTAATTAACCCTTTAGCACATAATCCCGAGTTTGAAGGAACCTATGGAAAACATAGTGGGAAAAGAAGAAAATGCTGGTAACTAGTATTTCCTAATTTTCCCACAATGTTTTCCACCCAATTACAGACAGAAATCATCATTTGAGCTACATTCAATTTGTCATCTGCCATTTTTTTTTTCGATTCGATCTAGTCCAAAATTTTGTCGTTTGGTAAAGAGTTAATTTACTTAGCCGTTAGAAAGTAATACCTTTACTGCAGAAGTAGATCTTTTAACTCCTTACAAAACAAGACGTAAGACGTATCCAAGTTAAAAGCACTTGCGGACAGTGATTGAGCCATGTTCTGGCAAAAGGGGCTTAATGCATCTCCATGATCCGTGGTGCCAAGCAAGATATCACATAGTTACGGATCCGCAGAATTCTCTTTGTCCAGCAATCGACTGAGTCATGATATAGACTGGTCCTTTGACATGCAGAAAATTGGTCTATAGCGAAAAGTTTCGGCCCAGGTCAGCCTGCGCGGACTGCGCAGGCTGACCTGGGTCGATACGTTTCGCAGATGCATTAAGCCCCCTATTCACAGAGCAAGGCTCGATTAAAAATGGCTCAGCTTGTCTTCCTACAGGCGGAAAACATTTTGGGAAAGGATAGTCATGATATAGACTGTCCTTTGACATGCAGAAAATTGGTCGATAGCGAAAAGTTTCGGCCCAGGTCAGCCTGCGCGGACTGCGCAGGCTGACCTGGGTCGGTACTTTTCGCAGATGCATTAAGTCTCCTTTTCACAGAGCATGGCCCAATTAAAAATGGCTCAACTTGTCTTCTTATAGGTAGAAAACAATTTGGGAAAGGGAGAAATTGCTGGTTGCTCCAATTTTCTCCTTTTCCCGCAATGTTTTCCAAACCTTTATTTCTCAGAGTTGTTAAAACTCGGGATTGTGTGTTAAAGGATCAAACATGTACAAATATTGTGTCTAAAGGAGATTTTGCTCGAAACGAGCGATTCATTTTTTGTCTGAATGTTTTATATTTGAGCATGCTTTTGCGAAAGGGGGCTTATTGCATCTCTTTGATCCATGATACCATTCAAGTTATAATATAATTAGGGACCCATAAAATCCATTTTGTCTAACAACCGATTGAGTTCATGAGGTTGATTGATCCTTAGACATACAGAAAAATGACCAATAGCGAAAAGTTTCGGCCCAGGTCAGCCTGCGCAGATTGCGCAGGCTGACCTGGGTCGATATTTTTCGCAGATGCATTAAGCTCTCATTTCACAAAGCATGGCTCATTTTAATTTGTCGGCTGCAACACAGTAAACTTGTTATTGCCGTACTTCATAAGTACAGGCATGTGTATATCATTTTGCTAAGACCATGCTTCCAAGTTCACTTAAATGTGAGCCATGCTCTGGAAAAAGGGGACTTAATGCATCTCCGTGATGCATTGTATCAAGCAAGCCATCACATAATTATGGGTCCATGGTAGTCACTTTTTTAACCCTTTCCCAAACGATAAATTTTAGACTGGTCCAAATTGAAAGAGTTTACAGACGACAATTTTAAATTTGATGAAAATGGCAGAAAGTTCTTAAAAAGGGTAGAAAACACTGTGGGAAAAGGAGAAATTGCTCGTTACGAGCAATTTCTCCTTTTCCCACAGTGTTTTCAAAAGACTTGTACTGCAGACACGTGAAAACCAGGGCTTGTTTGGGAAAGGGTTAACAAACAACTGAATCAGGAGGTAGACTGGTCCCTTGACAAACAGAAAATTGACCAATAGCGAAATGTTTCCGTCCAGGTCAGCCTGCGCGGACTTGGGTCGATACTTTTTGCAGATGCATTAAGCACCCTTTTTACAGAGCATGGTTCATGTCCTTTGGACTTATGCATTGTTTGTTCTGTTTTATTAATTGAAATGAGTCTATGTATTTATGTAAATAAATAAATAAATAAATAAATAAATAAATAAATGTAGCTGTAAATTTATTTGTTTATGACTGTTTGTGTCGTTCATTGGCGTTTCTCGGCGCCTGGTTAATAATTCATTTACATGTACATTATTGTGACAACCCAACTTTTTACATATTTTCCGGGTTTTACCGGTAGAAGACCGGCGCCCAGCATTACCTTGTCCAAGGATAATTGCGCGAGACCTGCGCCCGAAGCAGGGTTCAAAGTCAGATCCACTGGCTTACATATCCAAATCCATATTCATGGAGTCACGAAGGACTGAACAGAACATTGCAACAGAAGCATGCCTGTGTTAGAAGCAGTGTCTTTCGGAGCGGTGTAACAATATAGACAGAGAAACTGCAGAGGGAGTGGGATCAAGGGTCAAAACTGTCTCTACAAATACTCACTCGTCACAACTCGGCAGATTCCGTAACTGCATCTTATCTTGTCCGTATCGAGCAGGCTTCCATTTGAAAGCACTGTCAGTCACATGATCTGATGGCGCCAATGTAAATAGATTAGCAACAACATCAACAACCACGATAAAATAATCTTCACCTAAAAACCTGTCGGTGAAATCTGCCAATAAAATTGATAAGCCATATAAAGATTGAATGTACAGACTGTCTATTCACAGAAATGTATTTAAAAGCATTTAGTTAAAAAATTGTGACTCGTGTTCTCTTTTTTTAAGTGTAGATTTAAGATTTTACGAACGGTAAAGCGATGTATTTCCGGCGAAGAAATGTACCTTTTAGGTGGATATTATCCATCGTAAGATAGCCGAGGGATTTGAATAACGGATCACCCGAGGTTTGCCGGGCGTGCAATATACAGACCGTAATGCAATTGATCCACCACGTCAGTTTCATTATCTGTGGTATTAGCTGTTTAACCGTTGCTCCTACGGACGTTTGGCAATAGGTCAGAATAAGACTACGAGTAATTTGCAGTCTTGGCTCTTAGTCATAAAATATATTAATAACTGTTTTAACTCTGAATTATAAAACTTTCAATCTGATTGGCCGAGACAAAACGTCTGGACCAATCGGCTGGTCTGTTTTGGAATCTATTAGGAAGTTTAATTGTTGTTTAACCCTTTCCCAAACGACAAATTTTGGACTGGTCCAAATTGAAAGAGTTTGCAGACCACAATCTTAAATTTGATGAAAATTGCAGAAAGTTATCAAAAAGGGTAGAAAACACTGTGGGAAAAGGAGAAATTGCTCGTTACGAGCAATTTCTCCTTTTCCCACAGTGTTTTCAAAAGACTTGTACTGCAGACACGTGAAAACCAGGGCTTGTTTGGGAAAGGGTTAAAGATACAGCTATATCCGTTTTCAGCCAGTACTTAACCCATTGCATCTTTATTTTACGAAACAATAATCATTCCCGTATCTTCATGCCAAATGTTGCGCCTGACGGCTGCATGGCTCCACAGTTTACGACGGATAGAAGAAAATGCATTTCCTTTTTGGAAGCCTTTAAAGAAATCACTGTTACTGTTTCCAGTTTTGAATGCGGACAAATCCCTCGATCTTCTGTATCCCCTACATCATTGTTATTAGTCATTTGCATAGCTGACGAAATTCTGAGCCATCCTACACACGTTCAAGTTTTATCAGTATATTTTTTTCTTTTTTTCTGGCAGTAAGGATGTATCTAACTCTTTACCAAACGACAGAATTTTAGATTTGTGCACATTGAACGCATTTTCAGATGACAAATTAAATGTGGTTCACTTTGGGAAAGTTGTCCATGAGGGATGGAAAATATTGTAATAAAAGGAGAAAATGCTGGTTTCCAGCATTTTCTCCTGTTCTCACGATGTTTTCAAAAATCCGATTTCGCAGAGTCATTTAAAGTCGGGATTGTGTGGTAAAAGGTTTAATGGGCACTACTTACCCTGAAATTGGATTTTAAACATTGTTGTATATATGAGCCATGCTCTGGTATAAGGGGGCTTTGTGGATCTCCGTATACCAAGCAAGTCATCACATAATTTCCATTTAGTCTAATAATCGACTGAATCATGAGGTATAATGGTCCTTTGACAACAGAAAATTGACCAATAGCGAAAAGTTTCGGCCCAGGTCAGCCTGCGCGGACTGCGCAGGCTGACCTGAGTCGATACTTTGCGCAGATGCATTAAATGCCCTTTTCACAGAGCACGGCTTATATCTATATCAGATACTCTTTTCAAGACAACCGTCAGTTGCAACATCTAGGTCACTGCGTACATTTTCTTGGCACGGTGTTTCGTGGGTATTGTCAGAATACCACACGTGACAACCAGATATCTGATACCTTGATTAGATTGTGGGCCGTATTAACATCCTGAACAAATTCAAATCTTTTTTCTAGATTGCAGCACTATCTGGTTTGTTGTGACGTAATGTCAAAGCCAGACAAATGGTTTATCTTTGTAATTAAGAACTACAACTATATTTAAAACGGGTGTTTTATACGTCCGCTTGATCACATTTTGCCGGCTTAATTTCATAAAATCAAGGGAACTATTCATAGCGTGGATCCACTGATCATAGGCCACTGAAACTTGGTCTATCAAAGAATACCGATTTTTTCATTGGTCGATCATCAGACTCCATTACTAAAATTAGCAAATTGGTGACTGCCTCTGTATCATGTATAATACCGCTTTATATATGATGCATGTATATTATATCTTATTACATTATCTTCTGCTAGGTAGCATTTTTTCAAACACATAACCTATCTGATATGGGCATCCTGGGTACAGAACTGGACTACTTTTTAAGGCGGCAATCAATGCAACGAATTTCAAAATAACATATACGTTTACTCACTAAAACCTACCTTGTACGATTCACCCAGCCATGGTTAGCTAGCATATAACCTCTGCACCAGCCGTTTATAGACATAGCCCATATAAGGTTGGAAAAAAGACCCGGTATAGGCCTAAAAAGGTGGGGAGGTTACATTTGTTGTCAGTCTGTTGCACAAATCCCGGTTTTCCCTATATCTATATTTAGAAACTGTCCACAGAGATTTGCAGTAAACAATTGGTATTCAAAAAAAATTGTTCTCCTCGTTTGAAATCATTTTGCTGTTAAGAAATTTGTAGCTAAAAACTGGCTTGAATTTTCCACAGACAAATTATTCATTGCAATTTTCCCCCTGCACTTTTTAAGCGGCAGTTTACGCATGGCGTATTAATATTTGTTACGTACAGGACAGTGATGCATCATAGTAGACACGTCAAATCTTCGAAGAGTATTGATATGCGCAGACAACGTATCTTATTATATATAATGATATAGAGGCAGTAGCCAATGTGGTATTTTCAGGAAAGGTGTCCGATGATCGACCAATAAAATTTTCGGTATTCTGTGATTGACTCTAAATCGGCGTGATTAAAGTTTAACCTTTTACAACATACTTCTGTGTTTCAACGATAGTAGTAAAGGAGGGTAGCCCCGGGACTGAGTCCCTAGGCTACCCTCCCAGAGTCCCCAGTTCACCCTCCCTGGAGTCAAATTTGTCCCTAGGCTGACCTCCCAGAACCCAAATTTTGGGTCCTAGGCTGACCTACCGCCAGTCAAAATGTCAAACCGGAAGTAGATGTCCGCCATCTTGGATTTTGCCTCTGGGTCAAAATGGTCCTAGGCTCCCCTACCGCCAGATTTTTCTGATTTTCGGCACTTTTAGCGGCCATCTTGGATTTGCCCTATACTGCCCTCCCGTGGGAGGTCTCTCTGGGGCAGGGAGGTCTCTCTGGGGCATAATGGTCATGTGACCCGTCACTCTGTTGGACTTAGTCTTTTTTCACCGTCTTTGTTCGGCTGAGAGCTGTTCTTTTTCTCTATCACCGTTGGACTTAGTCTTTTTTCTTCCACGATATGGACTATATTCCCTCCTCACGCTGGTTCAGGCAGATAGTATCGTTGGACTTAGTCTTTTTTCCGTCTTTGTTCGGCTGAGAGCTGTTCTTTTTCTCTATCACCGTCGGACTTAGTCTTTTCTGGAGAGCTGTTCTTTCTCTCTATTAGGATAAAGTTGGGTTGGACTTAGTCTTTTTCTTCGTCTTTATTCGCCTCAGTCTTTCTGTATCACCGTCGGACTTAGTCTTTTTTCCACGATATGGACTATATTCCCTCCTCAGCTTGGCTCAGGCAAAGAACTCTGTTGGACTTAGTCTTTTTTCTTTTCCCCACGATGTGGGTTATATGGCTTCGTCTCAGATTGATTCAACCAAAAGGCTCTGTTGGACTTAGTCTTTTCTCCATCTTCGTTTGACTCTGTAGGACTTAGCCAATTCTGTACCATCGTGGTGGACTTAGTCTTTTTCTCTGTCATCATCCGACTTGGTCTATTACTGTTGAGCTTGGTCTTTTTTCTCCGTTTTCGTTCAACTTAACCATTTCTCTGTTTTCGTTCGATTTAGTCTTTCTCTACTATCGTTGGACTTAGTCTTTTTTTTCCACGATATAGGCTACACCTTTCCCCTCTGGGGATGTGGACTTAGACTTTTCTTCACGATGTGGGTTATATTCCCTCCTCAACTTGATTCGGGCAGAGGTCTCCGTTGGATTTGGTTCTTTTCTCCATCTTCGATTAGGCATTGTAGATAAATCATCATATTCTATGTGAATAAAATTTCTATCTACATTTTTTCGCCCACGTTCGCGCTCTTAATTTTAACGGAATTAACATTAGCCAATCGTTAGTTTCGTTACATTTTTTGGAGGTAAGGCTCTTAGGTATTGTAGATAGAGTATAATGTACACTATGATCTATCTGCGTGCTTTCGCCCATGTTCACGCTCTTAATTTTAACGTAAAGTAGGTCAATCCCCCTACCAAGCTATAAAGCCAGCGAATTTCTCTATAGATCATTTCATTTTCACGATGAAGTTTTCCATAGTGAGTCTTTTTTTGGAAGTACTTAGTAGTGCTTGTACTAAGTTATACTACCAATACCAAGCTGTTGTGGGTTATTTGGTGAAAGTTCAAGAAGGCAGTGAAAGAAGCTACAACCTTTTCAGACCTAACCAGGTGAGTGGGCTAACCAAGACCAAGAAAGGTTTTTACTTTTCTTCAAATTGTCAAAAACAAAAAAAGTCAAGTCCTATATGTTTTATATCTTTATTTAAAACTTTTTATTTAAAACTTTTTGTACAATGAAACATTGAACCGTAGAAATATATACAATGAAAGATATATGTTCTGGGTCATTGTCTGACTTATAATCAGCCTCTAAAACAATGTCTAAAAGGCTGACTTACCATCAGCCCTAAAACAATGTCTAAAAGCCTAGTACCCTATTCAAGTAGATTCTTCAGACAGTACAAGTAGCGATGAGATAATTTAATCCATATCGAATTTTAAGTATGAATATATATATATATACAAACTGTGAGTATGAAAAAATAGAATCGTTTTGAAACAGTTCTTTGAAACAGTTCTTTGAAAATGTTTTTACTGTCACATTTTTTTTACAACTCACTGTGTTTTTCTTTTTTTCTTCGGGATGTCAGGTTCACATTCACTCTTGCGTTTCCTCTCATTGTTTTTAATATTATTGTTTTCATCCTTGTTATTTTTCAATACAATATCTGGACAGCTTTTTGCACTGTGTTTTTTTGATTTGTAAAGGAAGCCGTTCTTCTTTTTCTTGTTTTCTCTTTTCTCGTTGATCTTCACAACATCGGATTTCCATCTACGTCTCATTTCCATATCTGAACAGATCTTTTTTCCTTCTCGTCGAATACCCTTTGCATATGGTAATTGCCTTACACGTGGGAATTCGTTTTTCCCCTCTCCAGACTCTGGAGGGTCTTTCTTGTTTTTCCCCTCTCCAGTCACTGAAGAAGGTTTCTTGTTTTGGGAACTCTGTTCGTTGATTTTCTCGTTGATTTTATCGTTGATTTTCTTTTCTTCAACTTGTGAAGAAAGTTTATTTTTTTGATTCTCTCCAGTCGCTGAAGAAAGTTTCTTGTTTTGGGAGCTTTGTTGCAAGCTTTGTTGTGATTTATCATGTATGTCTATCTGAATTCTACAGATTTCTGTATCGCTGATTTCTGTGTTATCATGCTCCATATTTTCGATCTGCTTTTCGGTCTGATTTTCAGTCGATGACTCTTTGATTTTCTTTTCTTCAGATCCTGAAGAAATCTTGTTGTTTTGGTTCTTTCCAGACGTTGAAGAGGTTTTCTTGTTTTGGGAACTTTCCCCCTTTCCAAGCTGTGACGGTTTTGTCTTCCATCTATTTTCGTCTACTTTATAGGATAATAGAGACCCAACGTATTTCATATGTTGGGATTCACCACCCGTTTCCGTTGTTGGTGAAATTTTGACATCGTGGGTGTGGGGGTCCACGAAGACAAAAACGAATTTCCACATCTGATTTTCTTTTTCTGGGCATTGGCTGGCCCAATGTCCTGATCTGTCGCATGTAAAGCAAATATTCGTTGTCATATCACCCACTCCATGGCGTTTGTCGAATGTCGCTTGATCCAGGACTCTGGTGATACGATAGACGTCTTTTTCTGCAAAATGTTGGTGGGATAGAAATGATCCCACGTAGTTTCCAGTATGGTAGACTTGATATCTTGGCGGTATATTGGTGATCTCATAATCGTGAGTGTATGGGTTAACATACAGATACATTCTCTTTGGTGTTGTGCTTTGTAGCTTGAACTCACTCATTTTCTACCAACTGTCCTGTTTGAAATCTTTCCGAGGAATGATGGAGATTTCAATCGTAACGTCTCTTTTTATACACGGTTGGCCTGAAAAAAGGTATAAAAAAGCTAGGATTTCTTGAGTTCTGGGTCATTGTCTGACTTACAATTAACCATAAAACCATGTCTAAAAGGCTAGTACCTTATTCAGACAGTACAAGCGACGATGAGACAATTCAGTCCATGTCGAAGAAGAAAAAATTACTACTGGCAAAGAAAAGAAAAAGAATCCTAGTCTACCCAGACAGTAGCAGCAATAACGAAAGCGACGATGAGAAATTTTCACCCAAAAAGAGAAAAAGTTTGAAAGAAGAAAGTGACGGTGAAAGCGACAATGAGAAATTTTCACCGTCAACCAAAAAGAGAAAAAGTTTGAAAGAAGAAGAAGACAAAAAATCTTTGAAAGAAGAAAGTCATGCTGGGTCATTTTTGCCGAAGAAAGAAAAAAGTGCCGCTGAAAGCGATTGCACCTCAACGAAGGAGAAATCTCTACAAATGAATGTGGATTGTACCAGCAAAAACAAAAAATCCTTGAAAGAAGAAGACAAAAAATCTTTGAATCATGCTGGGTCGTTTTCACCACAGAAAAAACGAAAGTCATGCTGGGCCATTTCCACCGAAGAAAGAAGTGGATTCTTCAGAGAAGAAATCTTTGAAAGAAGAAAGTCATGCTGGATCATTTCCACCCAAGGAAGAAAAAAGTGAAGACAAAAAATCTTTAGATATGAAAAGTCTATACACCTTAACAGAAGTGGGAAAAAAGAAGTCAAGAAAATTCAAAACAGATTCCCATGTACTGGAGGCGTCTTTTAAGAAATTCGATGAGTTACAACCACAGCAATTGACCGTCTTATTTGACGATGTTATCCAACAAATCGTTCAAAAGTTAAAGGCTGAATCGAGGGATATTATTAGAATTAGCATCAATCACCCTTCATTGGATGTGGGAATTCATATTCCCTTTCTATATGTGGAGGAATTGGAGAGTCATACTATGTTGGACGAGATTGAAAAAGTTCTACAGTCGAATGAGGAATTCGTCTTGAACGATGGTCGTATGACATTCGATATCACACATACGATACCCCCAAGTGGAAGTGGGAGAAATCTTAGGGCCTCAGAAGTATTGGATTCGAAAGTTTTTGCAAAGAAGAAACAATCGATTATTGAAATTAACAATCAAGATCATCTATGTTTTGCAAGAGCAGTTGTTGTGGGGATTTGTTACCATGAGCGTGAAAACACCCAAGAATGGAACCGAAGATGGGCTTACATCAAAAGATCAAACAAACCACTTCAAAAGACTGAAGCCGAGAAATTGATGAATGAAACTGGAGTTTCATCGACACAACCTGTAGGTCTTGAAGAATACAAAAAAATTCAAGATTTCTTGTATGAAAAAGACTATGTTATTAAAGTCCATCAACAGCAGTCGAGAGTGGAAAAAGTATTTGAACATCTAGAAGTGAAAGACAATAGTAAAATCATACATTTGTACTTTCATCAAAACCACTATGATTACATCAAATCCATCACAGGATTTCTTGATTGTGTTTATTATTGTGAGTTCTGCGACATACGTTACCGGGAAGCCCATACTTGCTCAAAGATCTGTAAAGGTTGCTTTCGTGCTGGAAAATGTCCATCAGAATCAAAAGAGTATGTCTGCTCTGATTGTCATAGACGATTTTTCAGTGCAGAATGCTTGAAAAATCACAAAACGCTTCAAGGTAAAGAGAAGAAAACCATTTGCGAATTAGTGAAACTTTGTTCAAAATGTGGAAGTCAGGTTTTTGACAGAAAGAGAAATCATGTCTGTAAAGGAAAGAAAAGGTGTCACCTCTGCAAGAAAATAGTTGATTTTTCTCATCGCTGTTTTATTCAACCTTACCAGAGTAAGATGAAACACGACAGTGACGATGAGACGAGTTCTTCCATAGCCAAAAAGCCTTTGTTCATTTTCTTTGATTTCGAATGCCAGCAAGACACGGGGGTACACATTCCGAATTACTATTGCACACCGAGCCTGTGCTGAATGTATCGATAAACCACTTGATTTTCATTGTTCCACATGCAGTGAATTCGAAGAAGGAAGAGAAGTTATTTTTCAAGGAAAAGAAACTTTGAGTCAATTTTGCAGCTGGCTCTTTACAAAGCATCATAAAGGAATCATAGCTATTGCCATAATCTCAAAGACTATGATGGTCAATTTATTCTCAACCATATTATCAACGTTGGGATGAAAGAACCAGAACTAACCATGAATGGAAATAATATTTTGAAGTTAGAACTGAATGGTGTGTGTTTGATCGACTCCTTCAATTTCATGAACTTTGGGTTGGCGAAATTTCCGACTACGTTTGGACTTCAAGAAATGAAAAAAGGTTACTTTCCTCACTGGGCAAATACAGACGAATTCTGGGATTACGTCGGCCCGTACCTGGACATGTCTTATTACAAACCCGACTCAATGTCTGAAGAGGATCGATCAAAGTTCATAGCCTGGTATAATGATAAAGTTCAAAACGGTGAGGAATTCAATTTTCAAAAAGAGATGCAGCTGTACTGTCGATCGGATGTTGATATCCTAAGACGAGGATGTGGTGAATTCAGAAAGTTCTTCATCGAACAGAGTGGAATTTGTCCATTTTCAGAAGCGATTACCATTACCGACGCCTGTAACAAGAATTGGCGAAAAGATTATTTACCAAAAGATCAAATACCCATCATTTCAAACAAAGACCCAGTCAGACGTCGCTTTTCTATGAAAGCAATACGCTGGATTCAAAGCATTGCCATGGAAAAAGGGATTCATATTCAACATGCCAAAAATGGTGGCAGATTTCGGATAGGGAAATACACTGTAGACGGTTTTCACCACAAATCAAAGACTGTCTATGAGTTCCTCGGGGATTTATTTCATGGCTGCCAGAAATGTTTTAAGAATCGGAAATATATCAGTCCCATCAATGGAAAAACAATGGATGAATTGTACAACAGTACCATTGAACGGATAGAAACCATCAAAAGAATGGGATATAACGTTGTGACCATATGGGAGCATGAATTCGACGCCAAGATGAAGAAGGACAAAGAGTACAAAAAAACCGTTGAAAGTCTATACCCGAACTGTGACCCCATCGATCCAAGAGAGATCCCTGCTGGAGGTAGATGTGATGCAATAAAAATTGCCTATGATGTTGAGGAAACCAGTGAAAAGGAAATCAAGTACATTGACATTTGCTCTCTGTATCCTTACGTTTGCAAACATAAATTTTACCCTGTAGGCCATCCAACAATCCTGATTGCTGAGAACATTGACATTAAGAATATTCGTCAGTACGAAGGGCTCATTAAATGCAAAGTTCTACCCCCAACTGGCTTGTTTCACCCCGTTCTTCCAGTTCACTGTAACGGCAAGATGACGTTTCCACTTTGTATGAAATGTGCACAAGAAAGCTCAAACGTTTGTAACAATAAAAAAGAGAGAAGGTTGGAACTTGGGTTACATTTGAACTGTTCAAAGCTCTCGACTGTGGTTATCGGCTGATATTTGTGTATGAAATCTGGCAATTCGACTCTGTTTCGTATCAGTTCTTTAAAGGCTATGTGGACAATTTCTTGAAAATCAAGCAAGAAGCCAGTGGATATCCCGGTTGGTGTCAGACAGACTCAGAAAAAGAACAGTTCATTCGCGAGTATGAGGAAGCCGAAGGGATTCGTCTTGACCCAAAATGTATTCAAAAAAATCCTGGCAAAAGATCATTTGCTAAGATTATGCTGAACTGTCTTTGGGGAAATTTAGCACAGCGTGAAAACATGAGCAAGACGAAATACATCAGAGAACCATCTAAATATTTCGACTTGATTACCGACCCGAAATACACGGTGAAGCATGTGGAAATCTTTGACAACGAGTGTCCATTCATTTTGGTCAACTATGAAGAAAAGATGGATTTTGTCGAAACGCATGCTACAGCCAATGTTATTGTAGCATCCTACGTAACAGCTTATGCAAGGTTGGAACTGTACAGAGTTCTTGAAAGACTGGGGGATAGAGTTCTGTATTTCGATACAGATAGTTGTATGTACATTCATGACCCTCCATTGTGGAACCCACCCATTATTAACAGCAGACTAGGAAAATGGACCGATGAAGAGCCTGATTGCAGAATTACTCATTTCAGAGGATTAGGTCCCAAGAATTACGCTTACAAAATGAGAACAAAAGATGGAAAAGAAAAAAGCAAATGTAAAGTCAAGGGAATTACTTTGGATTACAATACAAATCAGATGGTGAATTTCGACACCTATTCAAAATGTGCTTTGGATCGCACAATAGAAATCAAAGTTCAGTATGACTGCAGAATCAAAAGGCATAGAGACAGAACAGTGACCAGCGAACCACAGTCAAAAACCTTTCGCTCTGTGTACACCAAAAGAGTGATTGTAAACGATACTGATACTGTACCCTACGGATATAAAAGTTTGAGGGTATAAATAACTGTAAGAAAACAAATGACCATCTGCACAAAGTTATTGTGGAACATGAAGACAAGTGGAAAAATCGAAATATCTGTGAATTCGCATTGTAAAATTGTTTTGTCATTGTTGTAGATTAAAACTGTATTGTTAAAAACTGTATTGTTAAAAACTGTATTGTCAGAAACTTTGAATGAATAAAAATTCGCATTGTAAAATTGTTCTGTCATTGTTGTAGATTAAAACTGTATTGTTAAAAACTGTATTGTCAGAAACTTTGAATGAATAAATGAATAATGTATTGTTAAAAACTTTGAATAAAGAAATGATTTAAAAAAGTCGCCTGTTTTTTTATTTCTTCCCAAAAAAAGTTTAGACTTGGAAAAATTAACAAGAACAGAGATGGAAACAATGTAGATAGAAAATAACATTCTATGTGAGATCATATAGTACATTATGTTCTATCTACAATGCCTACAGAAAAGTCTAAGTCTACGTCCCAAGACAAGTCCTCTCTACCAAAAACTATAAAATGCTGGCGAACTTTCTCTGTAATCATTCGACTCTCAATTCTCGAATAGTGCGAATAAAACTGTTAACTAGTGCGAATAACGGAAAATGGATTCCAACTTAGACGATTTAGACGACTCCTTACCACAAGAAAATCCCGTCCTAGACAACTCCTCACCACAGCCTGAAAACAGTAGAGATATTCTATCGACAGCTATGAATTCAACATTCATTGAGCTGATGACGACTAATAAAATCGAAGAAAAAATAAGCCAAATGATTTCAAACCAAAATTCTGTGATAACTCAGATTTTAGACGAAGTGAAAAGTTTGAACACAAATATGAATCAATTCAATAGAAACATTGAGACATTATGTCTGCAAAATCAACAGTCAACAAGATTCATCTGTAACGATTCCAGCCCAGGTTAACTTTGATAAAACCAGTTTTCAAAAGTTAACATCTTCTATCGTCACTCCTGTAAAACAACAGTCAAATCAGACAAAAGAAGTCAAGTCAAGAAGAAAACGAAAAGCAGAGAAAGCAGAGAAAGACGATAACCAGCTTCACAAAAAACAACGATTCGATCCCAGTTCTGTAACACCACCCCTGGTAGAAGCCACCAAACACAGAGTTGGGTAAAACACAGATGGATAACTTCAAGGACTTCAAGATTCCGATGATCCCAAAAGAACCAAAGGAAAACTGTCGATAAAAGCAGAAAGCTATACCAAAAAATCAAAACAGTCCTTTTCAGGACTAACCAATACCCAGGAAGTCTATCTTTTGAGAATTGTCAATTTCACAATTGTATCCCAAGAGTTGTACTTTTGCAGAGAAAAAACTTTTTAACAATAGAAAAACTTACAGACAAAAAAAGTTGTAGACAATTTTTTTTTCAAATAAAAAAATCTCACAGAGAGAAAAAAAAGTTGTAGACAAAAAAAAAAAAAAAAAAACAGCTAGCAGAGAGAGTTGCACTCCAAACGAAGTACTCGAAGTCGGAGAAAAAAGACTAAGTCTAACGATGGTAGAGAAAACCTAAGTCCACATCCCTAGAGAGGAAGGCGAATTCGCCTGAGCCAGCGTGAAATGGTATATAGCCCCACATCGTAAAAAATAGTCTAAGTCCTATGGAAGCAGAGAAATGGCTAAGTCCTACAGAAACGATCGAGACTAGAGAAAAAGACTAAGTCCACCAGTCTGAGGCCATGGGCAGTCGTTCGAACATTGTGTCAATTTCGTAAATGTATAGTACTCCTGCAGAGAGAAAAACTTTTATCAATAGAAAAACTTGTAGAGAAATCTTGTAAAGAGAAAAACTTGGAGAGATAAAAATCTTGCAGAGATAAAAATCTTGCAGAGAAAAAACTTTTTAGCGATAGAAAAACTTGTAGAGAAAACTTACAGATAAAAAAAGTTGTAGACAAAAAATCTTACAGACAAAATTTTTTCAAATAAAAAATCTTACAGAGAGAAATTTTTTAGCAATAGAAATTTTTTTACGCTTAAAAATTTTTATCATAGAAAAAATTTCGGATAAAAAATTTTTTACAATTAAAAAAAAGTTTTGCAGATAAAAAACTAGGGACGAATAAAACTAGGGACGAATAAGACTAAGATCGGATAAGTCTAGATGATCTGATTCCTGAGAAATGCTGGAAAAACCCAGTAAACACATTTTCGGTTACATTTTCGGAAAATGAAGTCATGTCTGATTTCCGGGAAAGTCGCGTATAGCACAAAGGGAGACAAATCTTGTCTGACTAATTCAACCATGATACGGTATATAACCCACATCGTGGAGAAAAGACTAAGTCCAACGGTGCTAGAGAAAGACCAAGTCGAATGATGACAGAGAAAAAGACTAAGTCCAACAGCGTTAGAGAAAGGTTGAGGTGAACAAAGACGGAAAAAAGACTAAGTCCAACGATACTATCTGCCTGAACCAGCGTGAGGAGGGAATATAGTCCATATCGTGGAAGAAAAAAGACTAAGTCCAACGGTGATAGAGAAAAAGAACAGCTCTCAGCCGAACAAAGACGGTGAAAAAAGACTAAGTCCAACAGAGTGACGGGTCACATGACCATTATGCCCCAGAGAGACCTCCCTGCCCCAGAGAGACCTCCCACGGGAGGACAGTATAGGGCAAATCCAAGATGGCCGCCAAAAGTGCCGAAAATCAGAAAAATCTGGCGGTAGGGGAGCCTAGGACCATTTTGACCCAGAGGCAAAATCCAAGATGGCGGACATCTACTTCCGGTTTGACATTTTGACTGGCGGTAGGTCAGCCTAGGACCCAAAATTTGGGTTCTGGGAGGTCAGCCTAGGGACAAATTTGACTCCAGGGAGGGTGAACTGGGGACTCTGGGAGGGTAGCCTAGGGACTCAGTCCCGGGGCTACCCTCCTTTACTACTAACGATCCTGAAGAACAACGGTAACTAGCCTTTTCTCCTTTTATCACAATATTTGATAACTTTTCAAACACAAATCCCATCAAAAGAGTTACATTTTAGTTATAGTCTGCAAATGCTGAAATATGTAGTAATTTGCGTTATCTTTTAGAATTATCCTATTGCTTTAAGTTAGAGCTCTCATAAAAATAGCATAAAAAAACATACACACGCATTCCCTATATTTTATTATGTATGTATACATTAACATGAAGAAACTTAGTGTTATCACGTTATATTTGTTAATCTATTTTTGTATTGCATAGTGTAAAGACGATGTATGTAACGTACAAGTCTGAATAAAATCATTTTCTGTTCTGTTCTTGGTCTAAACTGATTTTCGTTCAAATTGAGGTGCTTCGGTCAGAGTTAGCCTTTTTAACCCTTATCCTGTTAAATAAATGGAACGGAACTTTCAAGCTGATGGTATAACCTCAAAGTTTGCTCCTTCAAAAGTAGTTTTTTGAGGAAAGATATCTCCTTATCGGACAGTGCAGATCCAAGATCAGACTGCACGTTCTATGCAGTCTGATCTTGATCTACGCTGTCCGCAAAAGGTCAGTAAGTCGCGCTTAGCAGCCAAAGGGTTAATAAAGGGGTAACATGTTACACATAGATTTATAGAAGTCTCTAATCATTTCAATCATTCTGAAGATATGTTCATGAAACTTTGCATTGTGATAGATCTTAATAAGATTATGCTTAAGCTATTACGTTAGTCGTAGGCGGAAGGGAAGGTCAAGGTCAATTTTGACTAGTCTTAAGTTGCGTTGTTTTGTAAAGAGCTGGGAAAAAATCTCAGACAAACATATTCAATTTCAGTTTCTAGATCTGCACAAGTAACACGGTCACAACACACAATAGATACTCTGGCAAAAGGGGGTTTCATGCTTCTCTGTGAAGCATTATACAAAGTAAGTCGTCACAAAACTATAGATCCATAAAAATCCATGCAGTCCAACAGTCGACTGAATTATGAAGTACAATGGTCGTTGGACATTGCAGAAAATTTACAAATAGCAAAAAGTTTCGATTCATGTCAGCCTGCGCTGATAGCGTAGGCTGACATAGGTCGATACTTTTTGCAGATGTATTAAACCCCATTTTTACAGAGTATAGCTCGTTTATAAAAAGTGAATTTGGAAAGCGACAAGCACAAACGTGGTAGATGGCACATTCACATCCGAAACGATTGTACTACAAGATACTAGTATACCACATGCATTCAGACACGAATGTACTTTAACTCCTTACGAAAGTACAAAATCTTGCACTTTTCCAATCTTAAGCACTTTTCTGTGACGATCAAAAGTGGCTCAAATGATGGGTTTGTCTCTCGAAAGGATAGAAAACTTTGTTTGAACGTGAGGATATGCTTGTTTCATACCATCCAACAGACTTCTACCCCAGGGTCTTTAAAATACGGGATTGTGAGGTTAAGTGTTAAACAATTGACTTTTCATAAGTGAAAGCATGTACTGCACACGATGGGTCTCAAAAGATGTCATATGCTGAACCACTCGTCACAACTCGGCCGATCCCGTAACGACATCTAACCTCGACAGCATCGAGGAGGTTTCCATGTGCTGTCAGTCCGTTGTCTGCGCATGTCAATATTCTTCGAAGATTTGACCTGTCTGCTATGACGCATCGCTGTCTTACACAGGACAAATAATAATGCGCGGTGCGTAAATTGCCGCTCAAAAAGTGCAGGTGGAAAAAGGCAATGAATAATACGTCTTTGGAAAAATCGGGCCAGTTTTTTACTATAAATGTCTTAAAATACAAAACTTCTTCGTCAGAAATACTCCACTTTACCGCTCTAAAACTATTGAGACACATATATCGAGAACATGCACAAAACAAATGGCTGACTTTAGCCATACTTGTATTTATAACATTAATAGGTAAGTAGTTTTGATCATGTTACAGCCATTTTTTGTGCAAGTTTTTGAAATGCGCGCCAAAACTCATAAGTCACAAGTCATAAGTCATTAGTCTTCAGTCAAAATTGCCCTCCAGAGCTTCCATATTTCTGAGATAAATGAGTCATACCCTGTGAAAAGGGGGCTTAAAGCATCTGCACAAAGTATCGACCCATGTCAGCCTGTGCCATCTGAGGGGGCTGACATGGGTAGATACACGTACTTTTTTTCAATTTTTACCGTTGGTCAGCATTCTGCATTTATTTAACAAATTTGATTTTATGGACCAAGAATTTTTCCAGAGCGCCGCTAAAATGTATATACTTACCTGGCTCAGCACATAAACCAGGCTAACACAGCACATACCATCAGAGAGCGCAAGCTTTAACATGTGCAGAAAATCTCCTCTTCAATTTAATCTATTTTTTGACAAGTCACTAGTCGAAAGTTAAATCTGAGCTATAGGGCTTCCATACTTTCCGGTTTAAACTGGTACACACCGCTTACATAACACACTGACGAATCGACAAGTCCAGATATGCTTAACATCTATGATTATGTGTTTTTCTTGATAAAAAGTCATTCTTGAGTAAACCTCGAAGACCTAACATGTCGAGAAAAAGTCATGTAAAACATGTCTGGACTTGTCAGTTCATCAATGAGTTATATAACCGGTCGATACCAGTTTGAACATAAAAGTATGGGGGATCTCTGGAGGTCAAGTTTGACTTGCGACTAATGACTTAAGACTTGTAACTTATGACTTGTGACTTTTGTGAAACGACTTGAGCACAATGTTGGTATTCTTAGAGTAAAGTGAATGGTCAGATAATAGAAGACTACACCGGGAATTACAACAGACCATAAATCGACAGGACTTAACCCCTAGGCTGCTAAATAAGTTAAATGTATTTTTAAAGGCTATTGTAAAAAGTAAAAACCCAAAAAATGTTATTTCAAAGTTATTTTTGGAGGAAAATATCTCCTCATCGGACAGTTTAGATCAAAGATCAGGCTTCACATTTCGTGCAGTCTGATCTAGATGGACTATGTCCGCAAATGGCCCAAGAGTCGCGCTTAGCAGCCTAAGTGTTAAAGGGAAATAATCCAAAAGGAAAGAAGCCATGTTCAGTAATTATATATTTCCACTGTTTCTTACAATAATCACGACATGATACAACAACACGACTTCTTATCTTCCTCTCACGCTTTCTGGGATTTTTTTCTGTTCATTCTTTATTTTAACAACCCAAATGTGACAATTTACATTTTTCCATCATACACCTTTCACTATTAGTCTAAATGCAACTTCGACTTTCTGTTAAAGAGACGAAATATTGCCCAAGGTCAGCTGACCAATGGGCGCCATTCCTGTAAGTCAAATTATCTCTCTTGCCGGATGTAGACTAAAGGTAACCAAATAAAAGATTGGTCCTTTTACCTACAATCCTTTGTTTTTATCCTTGAATCCCTTAGGGATGTTGCGATATACATAATTTGATTTATGATATACATGTATATGTTAGGACTCCATGTAATTTTAAAGCAAATTTTGTTTTCAATCATCAGAGAAAAGCATAAAATCGATGAGAAAAACAATCTGACCAGATCTAATTGAGATATTATCTCAAAAAGATATTTGTGTAATGCAAGAAAATCAAGGATAAAACCCAAGTAACCCCTTAATCAGGACCAATGTAATACTGGAGAGGAATCGATGCAAGTAACTGAAGAATGGCCCTTATTGCAGGCATAATGATATCCATACTAATTCTTATTATCATCAGTCCGATAGAGTTGTCCCTCATTGAACACTCTTATGCGTATTTGTTAAGAAATGAACAATTCTCGATATTAGTAGGACATACACGGTAACCGTAAAACAGACAGCGTTGAATAGCCTATTGGCAGGACCGGGAGTATGCATTGTATGTGACTTGAGGAATCTGTACAGTGACGGTCTGTCACTTGGGTGTAAAAAAATGTGTTCTCACGATAAGTCAAGCCGGTGCTTTCTCGTTTATTTTGATAGTTATTCAGAACTCCAGATAGAGAGAGAGAGAGAGTGATTTTGATTTCAAAATTGAAAACATTAATAACTCTCTGCTAAACCCTATGTTGTGGGTACTCATTAGAATCGTCTCATCGAAACGATTCAAATGAGTACCCACAACATAGGGTTTGGAAGAGAAATAATGGATTTAGAATGCCATCACTCACTCCTATCTGGAACCCTGCTTATTATAACATATTCATATCCAGTTATCTGTTTGCTATGTATAGACCATATCAAGATCACATATGTGCGCTGCGAACCTTCCTTAGAGCAATAGGGATACCTCTGTTGGATCATATTTGTAACAAATCATATATGTAACACATTTGTTACGTACATGATCACATTCGTAACAGATAAAGTGTGTTACAAATGTGTTTGTCCGAAATGGGGGTTGACATGAGAAGCATATATGTAACAGGTTTAGTTGTCTATTTGTATTCAAACAATTAACAGCAATAGCAACATCATTATATTCTTTACACTATTGATTTTATTCTCGATTGCAAAACAATAGTTAGCACATTAAGCTAATCGCTCTCGAGACTCACTCCAACTTGAATCAACCTCAGAGAGAGAGAGAGAGAGAGAGAGAGGACGTGTGGAATAATGATTTTTTGCCCAAGGTACCAGTGCATCTCGAGCGCGCACGTGAGTGTGTCCAGCAACATCCAAACAGCAAGAAAATTGATCTGCAGATTGGAACTCAAGGCAAAACACACATCATACATTTTCTCACGTTGTGGCCCATATATATATGTTTATATATATAAACAGAGAGCAGCCACGATACCGGACATTATATTCATGAATATCCTTTAAAGAGTTGAGGAAATATGGAGCGGACGCGAAAGAGTGACGTCGACGTCACCGCCGATGACGACGGTGGACAAAGTGACACAACAAATCAGTATCAAGATATTGGCCCATCTGGTGAATAAAAACCTGCTACAAATGTGTTTCAGATGTAAATATGCATTCTTTTGTACTGTTTTTAAATCAAAATTGACCTGTGACATATGTGATTTCATGTCACATCAAAAACCGGCATCGATCATATTCGTCACAAAATATGTTACATTTATGCTTGATTTCCGAGTCATATATGTAACACATGTTACGTATGTGATCATATATGTAACAGGTGTTACATATATGATTTGTTACAAATATGATCCAACATACCTCGATCAGTTGACCGTGCTAAAAATACAGATTATTTTGTCTCAAAACGATGCCGTTTTTATTTGATCTGGTTCTTTCAAAATGGTGATTATCAACATGGATAAAGTATATTAGCCAAACTTTGAGAAGAGCGGGTTAAATACACCATATGATGCATGATACCAAGCAAGTTAAGTTCACATAATTATGGATCCACAAAATCCATTTTGTCTAACAGCCTACTGACTCATGAGGTAGAACGGTCCATGTACATGCAGAAAATTTACCAAAAGCAAAAAGTTTCGACTCGCGTCAGCCTTTCTGCAGATGCATTAAGCCAGCTTTTCAAAAAGCAAGACCCATATGAAAGTATTGTGACGAAGATAGAAATAACACACTAGTCTTCACACTTGTCTACATGCAATTTCTCAGTTTACGAAATGTTTTCTACAGTGGTTTACTGCGAGGCGAAGCAAAAACCGCCTATAGATTGCTATATGTTCCCAAAACAATTATTGTTCTCTTGTAAGATAATGCTTCGTATTTCCAGTAGCGGGATTGTCCAAGTAAAAGGCCGTTTAGCCCTACTACCGGGACCAAGCGTAAACAAAAATCAATGGCATTATACTTGTACATGAAGTACAACAAAACGCGACCATCTGTACTAGCAGTGGCACATTTCATTGCGATGCAGGGTCTAAGAGTTATAATTAGGCTTTCATATCTTATTTTCTCTTACCGTTGTGCATTACTTAACGATTCTAGCTACGTTACGGACACTGTTCCGATAATATCGCGGTGTCTTGCGAGACATGCTTAGGCACATGTAAACAGTTCTATTCGAACTGGCCATGGTCAAAATCAGAAATAATGGAGATTATTGAAAAGTAGATTTTCAATGTTATTTTAATAAGAAGAGTAATTATTACAACCATGAATTGTGTAAGATTATTGAAAAGAAGCAATCATTTTGTCTTCGAAACAGGAGGTCATGACCTTTCCTTCTTTGTTCATTAGTTTTGACCACAAATGCGAAACCAAGGGGTCATAGAGTTAGTAGCTAGCTTTAGCCGCAAAAAAAAAGAAATGGTGGGCTAATGCCATGAAAGATTGCGAAAAAACGTCGTGGTTACATTCTAATTTTTATTCCCCAAAATATGCATTGTTTTGAGTTTCAATTTAGCTTGGCATTTTCAGGCTAGTTCCCTGGGTTTGCATTTTGTGAATTTTGGAATAAAGGCTAAAATGGCTTTTGTTTTTTTTTTCATTTTTTTCCGACCATGCCAGTTGCCTGCATCGGTCAGTGATTTCACTATGTCAGAAGTTTAGCATGATTTCTTGATTAAATCTAAAGAATTGGAGTTATGCTTTTGCATTTAAGCACTCTTTATCATGTCAGGCTGGTTTTATTAGAACTTTCTTTTGAAGAAGTTCTGTTTGGCGTGTTGTCGGTCGACACAAGTTTAACAAAGAAACATGTTCGGGAGACTTATTTTACATTCATAAGAGTGCTCCAAGGGAGATAATCCTATCGGACTGGCGACAATAAGTAATCAGACCATTATATTAACACCCCTCTGAACGAGAATGCGATGTTTTCCCGCGCTTATATCATCTGACCAGGACAACTTTATATAAACATTGCACAGGAGAGTTTGAAATCGATTGACGATAAGTACTTGTTACCGAGTGTTAGGCATATATGAGCCAAACTCTGGCAATAGAGGGATTAATGCATCTGTGTGACACATTATACCTAGCAAGTCATCACATGGCGTGCAACACACGAAAAGGGGCCTTCGGACATATGCGTAAAAGTGTGTCGTCCCAGATCAGCCTGTGCAGTCTATGAATAATCCGAGACGACTCTTTCCGTTTTTTGGTGCGATTTTCTGTTTCACGAAAGTCTATTGTATGAAAAAAACTTATGTAGTCGTAAAGTGGCGTCTCGGATTAGCCTGCGCGGACTGCGCAGGCTAATCCGAGACGACACTTTACGCAAATGTCCGAAGGTCCCTTTTCGTGTGTTGCACGTCAATTATAATGAATCCATAAAATCCATTTGGTCCAACAATCGACTGGATCTTGACGTAAAATGGTCCTTTGACATGTAGAAAAATTTACAAACAGCAAAAATGTTACGCCCCAATCATATCAGCCAGCGGTGATTGTGCAGGCTGACATAGGTCGATAATTGTCGCAGATGCATTAAGCACCCTTTTCACAGAGCACGGCTGTTATAAACATCTTGGCAGGAAGAGAAATTGCTCGTAACGAGTTAGTCCTTTTTCATCCAAGATGTTTTTCAAAGCAGTTTCTACATGATTAATTGAAAGAAGTTGTCAACAGGACGGGGGGGGGGGGGGGGGTAAGATAGGTGAAAAATTATTTCATTACACTGACGCTCCTGTTGTGGATCATACAATATACAATATGGTTTTCAGTCTGGACGTGGGCTAAATATAGAAATGAGCCATGCTCTGTGAGAATGGGATTTAATGCATCTGCAAAAAGTATCGACCATGTCAGCCTGTGCAATTCGCGCAGGCTGACATGGGTCGAAACTTTTTGCTGTTTGTTAATTTTCTGCATAGCAAAGGACCATTCTACCACCAGATCCAGTCGATTGGTTAATTAAATTGATTTTATGGATCTATTATTACGTGATAACTTGCTTTGTACAATCCACACGGAAATCCATTCAGCCCCTTTTTCCACAGCATGGCTCAAGATAAATTCACTACAATCGTTCTGGCAGCGCAAACATTACTCCTTTCTGTAAGCAAGTTCCGTTTTCCTCATTAAACACTGCCGGCCATAAGACAATGTCCGCCCTTTTTCCAATATTCCTGTACCGTTCGAATTTTTCCGAGTCGATGTCTTGACCGTGTCTGACCTTGAATAAAAGGTACATCGGGGGTTCCTGTGCTGTCATGCACCAGCAAAGTTCAAAGCACGTGCTTATATACGTCATAATCTCGTTCAACTCTCGTTCGCTGATTGTCCGCAGGTGGCGCGTCCGGTCGTAGTCGATCTGATTGAGAAAGTCCTGAAATTGAAAAGAATGACGAATACATGAATGATTAAGTGAATGTGAAACGAACGCCTGAACGAACGACTGAAACAAACAAACAAAAACTTAATTTTGGTATTTTCTATACCAAAACTTAATTTTTATTCGCATTGTTTCAAAAGAAATGTTTACCGATGAATTCAAGTTTCTGATCGGAAAAAAATTGTACTATATATTCCACGGTGATAAATGTCGTCAGCACCAAAGGAAAAGCAACGGCGTTATGACTGAACATATTGATATTTGGTGATGTCAATGAAACACAAACAAAAGACTATCAAAAACTTGTTTATTCATCATTTATTTGAAAATCACACAAAGAAATTTGACCCCCAGTTTTGCCTTTTGCCCCCCCCCCCCCCCCCAAATTTCTGGATGGGGGGGAGGAGGGGAGGTAAAAATGACCTCAAAAATTTTACACCAGGAGAAAACATTTGCCGTAGTATGGAGATGATGCAACTAGAGGTGATTGGTTTTTCTACCTTTGTCTCAGGTCATTTTGTTCTTTGCAGGTCGAAAACATGTCAGGCTTTGTCAAATTAAAAGGACATGCAGATGACAAATCAAATATAGCTTAAATGATGGTATTTTCCTTTCAAAGAGTAAGAGAAGCTATACTGATTGAAAGCATTTTCTCCTTATACCACAATGTTTTAACCCTTAAGCTGCGACTCACTGACCTTTTGCGGACCGCGTAGATCAAGATCAGATTGCACAAAACGTGCAGTCTGATCTTGGATTTACACTGTCCGATAACAAGATATATTTCCTCCAAAGATGCCTTTGAACTGGGAAAATCTGGGTTTGTACTATAGGTTTGAAAGTTTAATTTCTTTTAATTAGCAGGATAAGGAATAAAATCCTTGTTCTTCAGGGTCTTAAAACGTAAAACCTTTTGGTAACCGTCTACACAAGGAATGAATTTAAAAGATATGTAAGTAGATTTACAATAAATGAGAATAAAATAAAAAAAATGGTATTATGTAAGTAGACTTACAAAAAAAAAAAGATGAATAAATGAGCCATGCTCTGGCAAAAGAGGGCTTAATGCATCTCCTTGATGCATTGTACCAATCAAGCTATCACATAACTATGGATCCATAATAGCCACTTTTTTTTTTTTTTCAACAGCCAATTGAATCGTGACGTAGACTGGTCCATGGACATTACAGAAAATTAACCAATAGCGAAAAGTTTCGGTCCAGGTCAGCTTGCGCGGACTGCGCAAGCTGACATGAGCCTATACGTTTCGCAGATGCATTTATCCCCTTTTTCACAGAGTATGGCTCAAATAAATAAAATAAGAGCCATATTCTTTGAAAAGGGGGCTTGATGCATCTTCAAAAAATATCCGGTTTTCCGTATGTTCAAGGACCATTCTATCCCGGGATTCAGCCTGTTGTTAGACAACATAGATTTAATGGATTCATAATTCTGTGATGACTGGCTTTGTATAATGCATCACGGAGATGCAATAAGCCCCCTTTTTCCACAGCAGGCTCATTTTAATTTTTTAACCGATATTTACATATACGTACATTCACGCCCTTGTTGATTATTTCCTGTGTGGGTCGGGATCTATAACTAGCCAGTCGTCTGCGTAAATCTTCAGGTAGCAGATCCGTCATGGGCTTCTGTAGAGAAATAATATCATTTATACTTCTTTAAAATGAGCAGCATAAATATAGTATTGACTAAAATATGGAAGCATTTTTCATATTCTTCTAAATGTAAAAGACATTTCCAATGAATTGAAAAAAAGTATAAAGTATAATTTAATAAAAGTATAAATTCGTCGATACAATCAGGTTAACCCTTGAAATGGTAGATAAATCAAACAACAATCTTTAAAATTCATTTTGTCTACAAAAGAATTACACCGTATCAGACAGTATAGATCAAGATTCGACTACATATTGTGTGCCGTCTGATCTTTATCTACCCTACGAGCAAATACGCACCGAGTTACACTAAGAAGCCAGGGGTGACTTACTAATTATAAATAGAAGATATACTGAATATTATGTTGTAGTAACTTACGTGGTCATTGTATTTCATTCGAGCAGCGTGAGAAAATTTGTTGTCGCGCGAGACCGAAGGTCGAACGAGATGTCAAAGTTTTCTTATGCTGCAAGAAGCAAATACAAGCACCAGCAAAGTTACTACAACATATATTCCTACAATATACCTATAACATTTAAAGGGCAATGTAATTACAATTGCTGACATAATACTAAAACGGTAAACATAATAAAATAGATAGTGGTTTAGTCGGTAATATCTTTGTTTTTTTTTTATGAAAGACGGATGAATATCATAGCGTAACATTTTGACAAATCAAATCACAAATCAATGCATGTGTATTCTGGGCACGAGATACGTCATCATACCATATTGGGAACCGTATTTGACACTGCGTAGATACGGAATTATGTTCTTTCCCGTGTGTTAATTTAATCCGTGTGCGACGTATGTATTCTTAGCTAGAAAAATTACAGGTATGTAATAATGAAAAAAAATACCGTATGCCCATTGCGTTTATTGAAGGTCCCACTTCGATAATGGTTCGCTGTTGGTGACGTCAAACAGGACAGCAGCGTGTCCATCTGGAATCTGGCCGCTCGTTTACAAAACAGATATGACTCCTGTAATAAAAAAGATATTGTGATACGAGGTGAAGTTGTAGATAATATAATAAAACAAAGGACAAGCAATTACGAAGGTCGCAGGCTCCATTTCCGGCATTTGTATGTATTCTTTGCAGGGACCCTTTATGTCTCCCGTCCAACAAGACGTGAGTCGGTGAAATACCCAGTGGTAGCCTCGTATGTATCTTTACTTTACACATATTCGAAGCTGAGCTACGGGTTTGTACATGGGCTTTCTGGTCTCTGATTCTTCCTGTCTAGATTATTTCTTTCTAACGTACGGTCCAAACCAACTATGCTATAGAGGACGATGGGACCTACATCCTATAAATTTAGCATCATTATGAAATATAATAATAAAAAATATCAAAGGGGCTTATTTAGGTATTTTGTGGCTTAATTTTTTTGGTAAACGCTGATAATACAAGTAAATATACCTTCTTTGCAAGCTCTAAGAAAGTTACACACAGTAGTTTTAAACGTAATGTAATTAGTCGTTTTGCAGGAGGGTACTCGTCTATTTTACTGAGACACGATATTTAGCTAGGATATTTCAAAATTTTAGCGTAGATCAACGTAGATTCAGGATCAGTCTGCAAATGTTCTTCACTTGCTGTTTTTTTTTTTTTTTTTTTTATTAAAGATCCATAAACAGATTCTTTTCATGGCCTTTCCTATTGTGACAAGTAAAGTGGCTATGAGCGGAGGGTAAAGTCACCGGAGCGAACCGGCTTGAACTTGATAACGGGATTAGGCCAGGCCGACCCAGATCAGACATGATAACCGCATTGGACTGGATCGGACTTGATAGCAGAATAAGACCATTTTTCTTCTATTTTGATAAACCAGCCAAGTTTCATCTTTACCAAGGCCGCTTATTCCACTTCGCTAGTCTGACAGTACTTTCAGTGCTTTGATACCTTTAACTTGATTGCACGGCCTAACCACAGAATGTCGTTGGCATACAGAGTACTAGATACAATTTCATTTACTTCGACTGGAACAGATCAGAATGCAAAAAATGTACCGTCCAATCTTGGTAATGTTGTAAGATATTCATTCCAAAGAAACAATGAAAGTAAATTACGAACAAGTTTCTCTATATTGCTCAGAATCTTGTCAGTTAAAAATCGGCTAGAGTAGATTATTATTCCGCCTGCCTAAACATGAGTTAAATATTCTAAGGACTATAAACATGTACAAACCGTGCAAAGTTCTCCTAATATTTGAATAGATTTCTTCTCATCTTTTTTGAACTTTAGCGTCAGAACAGAGAGTGCAGCTGACCATTTGTCCTCGTATAAAGACTTCCGGAACTTCTCGGCTAACGTCGTAGGTGATGGAGGGGGCGCCACTATATCCAGACTTTTGATCTGTGACGTTTGTTTGATTGTTTGTGCATTGGCTTCCTTCAACCTTTTGTTGAAATAGAAATGAGCCATGCTTTGTTAAAAGTTGGGTTTAATGCATCTGCAAAAGGTTTCGACCAAGGTCAGCCTGCGCAGTCCGCGCAGGCTGACCTGGGCCGGAACCTTTTGCTATAGTTCAGTTTGCTGCTTGTTAAAGGTTAAGTTTACCTCATGATTCAGTCGGTTGTCCGATAAAATGTTTTAAATGCATCCATAATTATGTGATGACTTGCAGGGCATCATGCATCACAGAGATTAAACCCCTCTTTGCAAACGTTCTTTGGATTGACGTTGAATTTATATTTGTAAATACCTCATTGACAATTTTTTCAGCTTCTTGACCATTAGATAAATATGATTAGCATGTTTGGTCAGCAGAATACACCGTAGTATTTCAATTAGAAGTTTATACTGTTTTGCTACACGTAGAATAGTTACAGTCAAACACATTCAAGCGGCGACCATTATCCAGAAAGCAACCTGCATTACCCTTTGAGCCTCAAATAATCCCAACTGGTATGTTCTGTCTTAAGGTGAGACCCAAACAGATACATTTGCAATGCCGTCTCTGTCCAGAATGTCCAGGCAAAGCAGCCAACGTTCAGTGCAGTCTGATATTGATCTACACTGGCCGCAAAAGCATCTTAAGTTGTGAATGGCTCTTCTGAGTTTGGCTTCAAGTAAGCATTTATTGGGTTTTATAAAGAAGACAAACTGCTAAAATGTACTTGTGCTAAGCGATTTTAGCGTATAATATGTGTACCGTTTAGTATACGAGGAAGATATATCTTTCTTATATACTCTCAGGTACAACACTGAATTTAATTGGATTCGTGTACATTTCAAAACCAGTTGTTGCACCGTTCAAAATATAGCCTAGGTTAACAAGCGCACTCATCAATAGAATACAAAAATGTATTCAAACATATGAGATATGATCTATGAAAAGTAGGCATAATGCATCTGCAAAAAGTATCGACCAAGGTCAGCCTGCGCAGTCCGCACAAGCTGACCTTGGTCGAAACGTTTTGCCACCGGTCAATTTTCTAAATGTCAAAGGACCGGTGTCCCTCCTGATTTAGTCGGTTGTTATACAAAATAGATCTTATGGCTTCATATTTATGTGACGACTTGCTTGGTATCACGCGTCACGGACATGCATTAAGCCCCCTTTTGCCACATCATGGCCCATATTACATAACCTCATAATGTACCAGTAACTATTTGTGTAAATAGTAAACCTAAGCAATTCGTTGACAGACATTACCGTTTACAGCTGTCTTCATACTTCCGCTTGAGCTCACTTAATTCTTTCTTCATGTTCTCTGAAATAACATTACTGTTCTCCTCGACTGTATCTTTTCTTTTCTGAAGTTGCTGTGAAAGTTTCTTATTTTCTTCCAACAACCTTTTAAAAACAGAATGAAAAAAACGTTTTTCAGTTAAACTTATTATGTGATATAACGGTATTTATACATTATTGTTTACATGTGGAAATGATGTATTTCCTCTTTACCAGACGACAAAAGATTTGATCTTTCTGTAATAAAAGTATTGCTGACGACAGACAAAATATGGTTCAGACGGTGGGTTCTGTCTGCCAAATGTTAGAACCTGTGGTTTAATCTTTTCAACGCAAAAAAAAAAAAAAATTGGGCCAGTCTAAATTGAAAGTATTTGCAGGTGACAAGATTAATCTGTTTCAAAAATGAAGTCTTGATTTTGAATCGGTAGAAAACATTATGGAAAAAGAAAGATTCTGGATTGTGTGGTCAAGGATTAAGGAGAAAATGATGGTTACCACACTGTTTCCAGAATTTTTTTTTTTTCTGACGGCCGCGTACACGGGATCCTTTCGTATTTGTTAAAGTGCCATACTTTACAAAACACTTCTTTTATCTTGTTTTGTTTTAAAAATCTCGACAAGAGCAAATTAAGTGCAAAAGGCAATGTTCAATGGTTTTGGGAACAGTAGATGCCAAAATAAAATTGCGCTTAACAATGCAAACACAAAGCCTAAGGTCGGATATGTAACAGGCAGGGTGATGATTTTTCATTGGCGCTCAAGGTGTTCATGGTTACCCTCTACAAGCATATTGGCTGAACCTTTCACGTTGTGTAACTGCATGTACAAGCATATGCATAGCTAAAATGTCTATTCCCTACAGGATGTAATTCGTGCCTTGCATTTCATTGGTCGTCATTGAAACCAATTTGAAGAAGTGATTGATGTTTGTGACCAAACAATCAATCAGAACTGCAAAAGCACAATTTTTTTGAGGGAAAGATTACTCATGTTTGACAGCTTTTGACTGACGAAAATTGCTTTCACTTACTTTTGATTGTTCGATTGTAACGCAACAATCTCTTCCTGAATTTTCTCGAGTTCATTCTTCTGATTTAGACTTTGTTTAGTAAGATTTTCATTGGTTGATTTGTAGAGTTTATTTTCACAGTCCAATCTCTCAACCCGCGCATTTATATTTTGACAGGATTTTTCTAAGCTGTTATATCTTTCGCGCAACTCAACTTGCCGACTTTCTTCATATTTTAACCTCTCAATGAATTGCTCTAAGTCGTCATGGCGCTCTTGATCCTTTGCTAACTCTTCTTTAGCTGATTCAACGTCTTCCAGGCGCTTTCTAAGTGTATGACACTCTTCTGTAAGTTTGCTATACTCTTCCTTCAGGGCGCAGTGGTCCAATTCTAGTTTCTTTAGCTTGGCGAGAACTTCCGATTCATCTAGAAGCGATGTATCATCCCGACCTTTATCGCTGTCTTGTCTGTAATACTCTGGCTCTGATATGCGTGTACTCTGAAATTACGGGAACCTTTTATTTATACGTTGAGCTGTCGATCGGGGATCGTTTTTGCTAATCATCATATAATCAAATCTATTTCTAAACGCTATTAGTAATCATGTGATCAGCTGCCTCAGGCAATAAAATGGTTAGTCGTCAAACTCATTCAGATTAAAGAAAAAAAAAAAAAAAAGAATGAAAAGTTGTTAAAGAAGAACCCTAGTATCATATACATGTAATCGACTGACTGACCTAGACCTAATGATCAGAAAAAAACTGTCCAATTTAGCCATGCTCTGTGAAAAGGGGACTTAATGCATCTGCAAAAAGTATCGACTAAGGTCAGCCTGTATCGAAACTTTTTGTTGTTTGTAAATTTTCTGCATAGCAAAGGACCTTTTACTATTCAAATTCACTAAAAAGGTTTTGGACATGATATCATATTTTAAAGCGCTTATTCGTTCTAAGCCAGACTGATGTCAATGTTTCATTTGGAATTTGGACTGAATATTGTCAAAAGATATGTAGATAAAGGTACAGGTTTGTTAATTATCGAAGCACCAAAGTTATGTCAAAAAGTGTATATGAAACGTCATGATACTGCATAGATTGAAAAAGCATAAGAGAATATTAGAGAAAGGCGGGAAGGAAGAAAGAAAGTTGAAAGGGTAGAAGGAACGGTGGAAGGAAGTGTTGATAAATTAGTGGACGGGAAGGAAGGAAGGAAGGAAGGATGGAACTATGAGAGGTTGAGACGGGTGAGGAAATAGATCAAGGGGCTGAGAACATAGATGGAAAGAGATAATGGATAAAAAAAAGCTTTTCAGTCAGACAGGCGTTGAAACAAACAGACAGAATAAACTGATTGGTTTGTTAAAACAGATGAAGTATTAGTAGGAAGGACCTCCTGTGTGAGATCAGATATCGCCAATAATTGTACTTGTAACTCGGAATGTGTGTCCAGCATTTCTTTTAGATCCTCTCGTAGTCTCTTGTTTTCGTCCTCGGATTGACTTAGTCGTGCCTCTGTGTTAGACAACCTTCAGGTACAAAAGATAAGGAAGAAATGAACCATGCTCTGGCAAAAGAGGGCTTAATGCATCTCCATTATGCATTGTACCAGGCAAGACATCACATAATTATGGATCCATAATTGTCACTTTTTTTTGACAACTGACTAAATCATAAGTTACAATGGTCCTTGAACATACAGAAAACTGACCGATAGCGAAAGGTTTCGACCCAGCTCAGCCTATGCGGTACTTTTCGCAGATGCTTTAAGCCCCCTTTTCACTGAGAATGGTTGAAATGGAAAAAGATAGCAATGATTATGATCAATATTTTATCTTTTTTTTATAATTATGACAATAGTTAGAACAATCAGTAAATCATGGAAAGAAATATAAAGCAAGGCCTCAAAATCATCAGTACCTGTAATTGCATTTGAGTAAATTAGGTATAGAAATGCACAGCTAGGTTAAAGGTCCACTACCTGCCAAATGTAAAAAGTTAAGGAGTCAAATAGCAGACAAATTCGATTCATCCCATTTAAAGATAGAGATAGAATTATGAGTCTGACACTGTGCTACAATACAATCTGTCAAAGTTCTAGAAAAATGTACTGTAAAACTAGAATTTAAGTTGGCAACCTTTATCAGTTTTACAATGCATCTTTCTGTCAGCATTGTGGGTTTTTAGATATTGTACTGTAACACATTATCAAACTCACAATAGTATTCAAACTTCTAAATGGTATGAATTAAATCTGTCTGCATTTTAACACCCGCTTTATTTACTTTTGGCCGCTTGTGTGTCTTGAAACATGGACATGAAAATAGAATATCCTCAAACAATTGACAGAAACGGTACAATTTCTGATTTTTGCATCTATTGTAACATGAAATGAATGAAATCAAGATCCAGTACAACTGTATAAGATTTCGTTTAATGCTAAGAAAGAGAAATTGGACGTTATAGATCAAGACAGGTCCGCACGTACATAGCGGCCAAGATGCACTGATGTAATGACATTAAATCGCTGTTGTAAATGATGTTTTCTGTAGGATACAGGCCCACGTTTTGTGCGGTAATTCAGTAACATACATGTACCTCCAGGACATCTGCCGTTCCTCTTGGGTCTGTTTCTTTCTGTTAAATGTTTCTGCAGGGTTGGTTCGAATCCCTGATAACTCCGTGGCGGGCTTGGAACTAGCTTTTTGTTCGGCTTCCTCCAATTGTTTGATCATGTTGTGTAACTCTGCCCTGCTCATCATGGCTTGATTTTCTTCCATACCAACTATTTTCTATAGGTACATAAGTGGGATATTTAAAGTATAAATATAAAGCACATTAAACCCTTTGCCACACAACCCCGATTTTTAACGATCCACGAAAAGAAAGCTTCTGAAAACATTGTGGAAAAAGGAGAAAATGCTGGTAACCAGCAAAAGAAAGCTTCTGAAAACATTGTGGAAAAAGGAGAAAATGCGGGTAACCAGCATTTTCTCCTTTCCTACAATGCTTCCTACCCTTCCCAAACCAACTTTTATTTTTTGTTTATTTCGTCATCTGCATCAGTGCTCTCCATTTGGAAAAGTCGAAGAGTTTATCGTGTGGTAACGAGTTAATAAACTGAATAGAGTTCTCGAATCAGTAGGAAAGATACGAATATCATTGGCAGTTTTCATATTTTTAGTAAGCTATGACCCTGGGACTTAATAACTTTTTCAGACTGAACAAATTAGATCTCTTTCGACGGAGAAAAATCAACTGAAAGATAAAAAGTTATATATTGGCTTGATTAAACAAGCTGGCAGTATGGTAACCAGATCAGACTGCAAGTTCTTTGCAGTTTGATCATGATCTATGTCGTCCGCAAAAGCCCCCGTTTCTGACTATGGCGCTGTGATGGTTTCACCAATCAAGAAACTGTACAAATCTCGTAAACTGAAAACTTGAAAAAGTAGTAAAAATTGGTATGTCCTGATAATTTTATTATTTGCCAAGAAATCAAGTCATAAGCCTAAGGTTGTTTATGCTTTTGACCATTTAAGAGAAAAATAGGCAGACAAAATGTTTCAACAGTTGTTGAAAGATAGTCAAAATATATGCACGTTACCCTCCCATATGAATGAATCGGAACATTAATTTCTAGGACGGTAAAACAGTAAAACAGATGTAGAAGTTAGAATCTGGGATTTTTTTAAATCATAGTATCTCACACAGCATTGTGTTTTGTCTATCCACGTTATGAAAAAAAAAAAGATGGATGGATGACAACCTTTAGACACTTGACATATAGACATACCGTCATTAGTCGCTGATTTTCTATGGTCAGCCTCGCAGTTTCTGTCTCCGCTGTTTTTAGCCGTTCTTTCATGTCATGTTTAGAAGTCTCCAGACTGTGAATTTTGTCTAGATGGGTTTTAACAACCTCGTCATGCTGCTCGCATTCAGTTTTATAAATCTTGTTTTCAACACCCAGTTTTTCAATCTGGCTCTGAAATATATAGATGAGTAATGCTCTGCCAAAACGGGGTTTAAGGTATCTGCAAAAAGCATCGACTCTGGTTAGCCTGCGTAGCCCGCACAGGCTGATCTGGGTCGAAAAGTATTGCTATTGGTCAATTGTCTGCATGTCAAAGGACTAGTCTACCTAATGATTCCAGTGATTATTCGACAAAATGTTCTTTTAATACCTGTAATTATATGCTGACTTGCTCGGTATAAAGCATTATGGAGATGCTTTTAACTCCCTTTTTTTCAGAGCGTCGCTCATACATATTCATCAATCTGTCAAGAAGAGACATTGAGTAATAATTACTAAGTATCATCATATAGACTAGATTTAGACCTAAAATCAGTAGTAGCCCATCGATGCAGCTATCAAAGACGCCTCGCTCATACGACAATATTTAAACACATGAAAACGCATTCAGGAAAGGATAGAGAAATACGGGGAGACGGACAGAGACAGAGAGAGAGAGAGAGAGACGGACGGACGGACGGACGGACAGACAGAGATCAATACCTTAAGTGCAGCATTCTCGGTCTTGACATTTTCAATATCTTTCGATGATCCCGTTGACTTCAGTGACACCTTATCTTTATTGTCTAATATATTGTTCTTATCCTGTAACAGAAAATCATAAATAACAGAACAGAAAATAGAAAATATTCTTACTGATCGACAAATGTATAATTTCACACAGGCACACAACAATGAAGACAGACAGGAAATATCAACTATAGTCAGTCATGCATGTAGACTTGATGCTGTACGTATTTGGCTGTTACAAACTATCATAGTTTATTTTGGCGAGCCATAATGTAGGGTTTATTTTTGGCAGACCATATAGTTGAGCCACGCTCTGACAAAAAGGGGTTCAATAAATCTCCGTGATGCGTGATACCAGGCACTTCATCACATTATTATGAATCCTATATCCATTTTGCATAAAAACTGAATCACGGGGTACACTGGTCCTTTAAATGCAGAAAAATGATCGATGGAAAAAAGTTTCGGCCTAGGTCAGCACAGGGCTCACATGGGTCGATACTTTTTACAAACGCATAGAGCATGGTTTAGATAAATTCACACCGACCCTAATTTTTTTAGGTCCCCTGGCCAAAATTCGCGATTGAGTAAACCGTAGATAGTTCTGACCGGATCATCTGAATATTTCGGATGGTTTAAAGTACTGGCATGTAATTGAGCCGGAAAATGTAGGTATCTAATAGATATGCATATCTATTCTTTTTTAGGGAAAAAAATTAATTGAGCTCTTTTTTCAGCTCAAACACTATCAGAGTGTAGATACGTGTACTTGTATAGTGGATACCTTGTTTGCGCATTTTCTCATAGAGTTTTATGTCGATCCTTTTTGAATTGTACAGATATTTTAATGACTTGGAAAAAAAAATGCATGTGACTTTTGTGTAGCCTTGAGATGATCTTTTTTTTTTCATTAATTTTTTTCACATTTTTATCTAAGCTGTTTTTAAGCTCAAACGCTATCAGAGTGTATATATGTTTAGTGGATACCTTGAGTGCACAACTCCTCTTAGTTTTATGCTGATCCTTTTGAAACTTTACGGCTATTTTAACCCTTTACCAGACGACAAATTTTTGGACTAAACCAAATTCAAAGCGTTTGCAGACGACAAATGAAACGTTGCTAAAATGATGATTTCTGTCTTTGATAGGGTAGAAAACATTGTGGGAAATGGAGAAAATGCTGGTTACCAGCATTTTCTCCTTTTACCACAATGTTTTCAAAAACCCTCTCTTTCAGAGTCGTTGAAAGTCGAGATTGTGTGGTAAAGGGTTAAGCAGGATTTGAAGATGTGCACGAGACTTTGGATAATTTTGAGATTAATTTCTATCACTTTTTTCACATTTTTAACTCAGCTGTTTTTTTTTTTCAACTCAAGCACTATCAAAGTGTGAACATAGAGTAAATACCTTGTGTGCCAAACTCCCACAGCTTTATGCCGTTCCTTTTAAAACTTTACCCATGTTTTAAGCATGATTTGAAGATATACATGTGACTTTTGTGTCGTCTTTAGATAAGTCTCTATCATTTTTTTCCCCATATTCTTTAAGTTAACCATGTTTAAGATCAAACACTTTTTAAGTGTTTAAAAATATTGGGTATATTGATCATTGCCCTCTTTTGCTACCTGTTATACCAATTCTTTGAATTTTTCAGGTGCTTTGTGCTTTGTTTATCTGCATGCCACTTTTCTTCCTACCCTGTGACAAGTTTTATACCAAGCAGGGGACATATATTCATTCAATTTGCTTGCTGGTCTTTTCGTAATCGAATTCTCGTCGGTTTTGTTTGCACAGTCATTTACCTCAAAGGTTCTGATATCCTTATCACCCCTGGAAAGTATAAACTAGATAGTGTATCGAAATTGGAGAAAAGAGGTTTCATTTAGCATATAACAGAAAAGCTTGGTTTATTATACTATAGGATGACAATGGGGGATCTTAAGGACATATTTACAAAACCGTTGCTATGATACAGAATGAAGAGATTGTGCTATTGATTTAAAACTGAGTTGGTGTAGTAATCTTAGAGATTTTTATGTAAATCTTCATGAGGCAGAATATCTTGACGTTCTCTAGATCATATCGAAGTGTTGACACCGACCTCACGTTATCAATGAAACAGAACAAACGGAAACCTTTTGAATATCTCATATTCAGAGAGAGAGAGAGAGAGAGAGAGAGAGAGCCTTATGGGCTTAAGGCGTTTAATGCATAAGGAATTGTCTTTGTTAACTGTCATTGTGTCAAAGTATGGTAGTTATCCTGTATCGGACCATCTGAGACTATCGCATGCATTTTTTAGTCGGGCATGTTTCTTTACCTTTCTCAGAATGACTCCCATCCTGTATAGATCTAAATTGATTCTTGACGCACCAAAATGTAAGCTCTCTCTCTCTCTCTCTGTATTTTCACTAACCCTGTTCATTTTATCACTGCATTCACTTCCACAGTCCTTTAACAATATCAACTTTTCTTATTCACTCTTTTCAAAACTAAATAGGGACCTTTGGCAAAGAAAGAAACATTTCGGTCAATTAACCCTTTACAAAACAACCCTAGGTTTAACGACCCTGAGACAATAAGCTTTTGAAAACATTGTGGGAAAAGGAGAAAATGCTGGATGTCAACATTTTCTCCTTTTCACACAATGTTTTCTACCATTCCAAAGACAGCTATAATGTTTGGGGATAACTGTAACTGTAATTAGAGCTAATTGTAACATGTTGTCTTCAAATGCTTTGATATTAGTCGAGTCGAATTTTTTTCTTCGGTAAAAAGTGTAAAAATCAGACGGCATTGATGCAAGTCTCAATCGCACGTTCTCCTGTAGTCTTGATCTACACTCGTCACAACTCGGCCGATTCCGTAACTGCATCTGACCTCGTCCGTATCAAGGAGGTTTTTATTTTGAAATACTGCCAGTCACATGATCTTAAACATGGCGGCACCCATGAAAATCGGTTAGCAACGACAATAGTCAAAAAAACAAAAAACAAGATGAAGTTATTCAGATCTACCAATCTTTATGTGAAAACTACCAACGGAGTTGATAGACAAGTTAAAAGATAAATGTACAAACTGTTTTTCAACGGAAATTGATTTAGAAAGATTTTGACTGAAAATTGGTCAGACTCGTGTTGGCTTTTTTTTTTTATATTTTAGAGCCTTACAATTTTAAGAAAGTTAAAGCGGAGTATTTCTGGCTAGAAAGGTACTGTGTAGGTTCCTAACACGCATCGTAATACAGCCGAGGGATTTGATCAACGGATCACCCGAGGTCTGCCAAATGTCGTGATCTACTGTCAGCCAGTGAAAGCATTAATTGAGGGAGAGATCGACCACGATGAACTTTGGCCAAACGTCCTCTTGATTCACGTTCTCTTTGGAATAATTTATTGATTAAGAGCTTCTGTGATATGGAAATATTTGCGTGACTCATGCATGGGAATTTTTTTTCGGCGTAGTTGAATGCTACTTTCTGGTACTGATACATTCGAATTAACCCTTTACCAAACGACAAAATTTGAGACTGGACCAAATTGAAAGCATTTGCAGACGACAAACTAAGTGTAGCTGAAATAGTGATTTATGTATTGGATAGGGTAGAAAATATTGTGGGAAAAGGAGAAAATGCTGGTTACCAGTATTTTCTCCTTTTCCCACAATGTTTTCAAAAGACTTCCTTTTCAGGGTCGTTAAAAGTCGGGATTGTGTGGTAAAGAATTAATAAAAATGGCATTTGTAATTGGTCGAAAATGTGGTTTATTCTGCGGCCCCCTTCAGGCCTATTTTTCGGTTTTCCTTACGTCATCTATATTTTTAATTTGATATTTCGTGTTTTAGCCTGTCTCGAGGATTTCCTGGATGTGGGCAATGTTTTATACAGTTGAATATTGCATAAAACATGCCCAATGAAATAGTCCAGCCGCTACTGCAAATTTACGGATATATACAAATAGAAAAATTCAAAGGTCTATTGTTGTTCCTGATTTTATACTACAACCATATGTTTGTGCTTTAAATAGTTACCAAACGACAAAAATTGCGGACCCGACCAAACTGAAAGCATCTGCAGACGACAAAATAAATGTGGCTCAAATTTTTGAGTGTGTCTCTCAAAGGATAGAAAACATTGTGGGAAAAGAAGAAAATGCTGGTTTCCAGCATTTTCTACTTTTCCCACAATGTTTTCAAAAGCCCTCTAATTCTGGGTCGGTAAAACTCGGTATCGTTTGAAAAAAAGGGTTAATGTCAAAACTGACATGTTAATACTACAAAATAAGAGAACAGTAACAGTGTTTATCCTCCGTTTATAAAGACAACTATAGCTGTTAAGCAGATATCTTTGATTTAACATGTAGTCTGATCTTTGTCCACTCTATTCCATATAATGTAAGACATGTTGACCAAAAGACTCTAGCAAATGCAGTAATTGTATTTGAGCCATGCTTTGTGAGATGGGGGTTTAATGCATATGCAAACAAGTATCGACACTCCGTGCAGGCTGACCTGTGTCAGAACTTTGTGCTTCTAGTACATTTCTTCATGTCCAAGGACCATTGTACTCCATGATTCTGCCGGTTCTTAGACAAAATGAATTTTATAGAACAATAATTAGATGATGACTCGCTTGATTTATTGCACTACGGTGATGCATTAAACCCCCTTTCGCCAGAGCATGGGTCATTTTCTATTATAAGCTGAAGTGATATTTCCTTAATTGTTAAATAAGAATTGATTAACCCGTTTCAATGACAGATTTTTTAATTTTTTTGGGGGTGGGCGCGGCGGAATATGAGCCTTTTCTCCTCTTTTTTTTTAATCCAAAATGTGTCCACCCTTTTGGAAAATCAGATACCATTACTTGACCCACATTGAATTTGTTGTTTGCATTCGCTCTCTATCGAATTGGAAAAGTCTAAAATTTTGTCACTTGGTATAGTGTTAAGAATACATTTGAGACATGCTCTGTGAAAAAGGGACTTAATGCATCTGCGAAAAGTATCGACTCAGGTCAGCCTGCGCAGTCCGCTATTCGCTCTTTTCGCTATTGGCCAATTGTTGATCGTTGAAAAAAATGGCCATTATGGATCCATAATTATGTGATGTTTTGCTTGGTATCCTGCATCACGGAGATGCATGAGGCCCCCTTTTGCCGTAGCATGGCTCATTTACATTTTATCACTTTTGTTTAGATTTAAGTTGATTCTTTTGTTTTTCTCTCTTATACTTTCTGTTTTTGACACGATTACACTAGACTTGTGTTTTGGTTTTTTCGACTAGCACTCATTTACGTAGAAAACTTGATGCCTCGGGCCCGTATTCACCAACCATTCTTAAGAATATTCTTGGTCTTGCTCTCCAAAATTTTCCAAATGTGAAAGTAACACACCTTCTGATTGGCTAAACCATTTGGTTTAGCCAATCAGAAGTTGTGTTACTTTCAAACTTGGAAAATCTTGAAGAATAAGTCTAAGAACGTTCTTAAGAATGGTTGGTGAATACGGACCCGAATCCCCAGCTCGGCCAATTTCTTCCGCAGATTGAAAATACATATACATTTTACTTATTCATTCATTCACTTATTTAATATTTGATTACAGACCATTTGGAATGCAAATAGAAAACTGAAAGAAATCGCCTATCATTTGTCGCGGCCAAACCATTCAATATGATCAGGCCAGATAATTCAAGAACTGTACATGTATTCTCTTTGGTTCAGAGAAGAAGAGAGGAAAAAATATATTCTGGAAGCTGGACCCTTAGTTAATTCTTCTTTTCCTTTCCAAATCAGGTATTAAATCTCTTTCGCATCTTACCTGGATTTCACCGGTACCAGGCTGGGACGTTTGCCCTAGGACATCCCTACCTAACTCTTTACCACAAGACAATATTTTGGACTGAAATTGAAGGCATGTGCAGACTATAAAATAGATATAACTCAAATGATGATTTCTGTGTTTGATAGGGTAGAAAACATTGTGCTGGCTACAGGCATTTTCTCCTTTTCCCACGGTATTTTCAAAAGTACTTTTTTTTTCAGGGCCATTAAGACTCTAGATTGTGTGATAAAGGGTTAATCGGGATAAAAATTCAAAGCTTTCACCAGTGAGTCAGTCACAAATCACAATGGACTCCCGTTGTTGCGTTTATTCAGTGCTTATTAATGATATTAATACGCTACAGTCCACGTTAACATTTCGAGAACCAAACACTACTGAGGTTGTTTGTTCAGACGGTGTAGATCAAGACCAGACACAGAACGTGTCGTCTGATGTTGGCTTTACACTGTTTGCCACTGTGTGACATAGTTTGGCTAAATCAAACTTGAGATTGCATTTATTCGGCTTCTGTTTCAGTTGAAAAGATCCACATCATTAACCCTTAAGCTGCCAAGCGCGACTCACTGACCTTTTGCGGACAGTGTAGATCAAGATCAGACTGCACAGAAAGTGCAGTCTGATCTTGGATCTACACTGTCCGATAAGAAGATATATTTTTTCCAAAAAAGTAAGTTTGAAAGAACTTTATTTGAGTTTTTACTATCGGCTTAAAAAGTTTCATGTCACTATTTTAGCAGGGTAAGTGTTACTTCTACGCTCTAACAGTAAATGCCATATGCTCTTAGCCCCAATTAATCAATAGAATAGCTGATTGATTTCCCATCGATCTCTGACGCTACAGATTGTACAATGTTATCAAATATTTAAGCCTGGAAATGTATTTCAGTGATTCGTAAAATAGAATTCACGTGTTCGGTTCTGATAGGTGGTAATCAAATTGGCTCTGAGCACTGCGTGTCTCTATTGTGTTGTCTGATACACGTTTTGGATGTTTACTGCAGCGGTTTTGTTTATAAACCCCTTTACCACACAATCCGATTTTTAACGACCTTTTAGCAAGAAAACTTTTGAAAACAATGTGGAAAAAGGAGAAAATGCTGCTAACCAGCATTTTCTCCTTTTCCCACAATGTTTTCGACTGTGTCACAGGCAAACTCCGTCATTTGGGCCATCTTTGATTTGTCGTCTTGCAAGTACTTTGAATTTTGGAAAAGTCTAAGGTTTTGTCGCTTGGTAAAGAGTTATAGGGCTGTTGACTTTGACGTTATGGTCAATGTCATGCGGATTTAGCCACGTGCTAGCTAACAGGCACCCTCGTGTCGGACATCACGAACTATTTCAGTGCCAAATATATAAGCTCGGTCCCTTTCAAAGGTTGAACATACAATCCACTTAAACTCATAAATATTTTCAAATTAAAGGCTTTGGTAAACAAGCGGACGGTACAGATCCAAAATCAGACTGCACCTTCTGTGCTGTGTGATCTTGATCTATGGCGTCCGCAGAAGCCCCTCGGGGTTTTCTCCTATGGCCCTGAAAGAGTTTGATTAATCAATACCTCGATATGTTATTCCTAACTTAGGAATACAAATTCATGGTAAATACTGCTGGATACAGCCGCATTGTCTCACGTCGATAGCTACGCGCCTCACGTCTTTAACCCTTTCCCAAACGACAAATTTTGGACTGGTCCAAATTGAAAGAGTTTGCAGACGACAATTTTGAATTTGATGAAAATGGCAGAAAGGTCTCAAAAAGGGTAGAAAACACTATGGGAAAAGGAGAAATTGCTCGTTACGAGCAATTTCTCCTTTTCCCACAGTGTTTTCAAAAGACTTGTTCTGCAGACACGTGAAAACCAGGGCTTGTTTGGGAAAGGGTTAAATAAATCAATACCTAGAAATGTCAATTCCTTACTTATGAATATAAAATGATCGTTAGTAATGCAGCATGACTAATTTTAGCGGTTTTTAAACGTACCACATTTATGAATATTAACTAAACTATAGTAACTCTGTCGTTATGTGGAGATTAAATCTTCGCTTGCTGATGAAATCTTAGCTTGCCTTGTGAGACGCTGTAGATCATGATAAAACTACAAAAATGGTGCAGGCTGATCACAAATCTTCGATTTGTAATCACGTGAGATCCTTTGGAAAAGGAATCAGTTGTATTTTCTTCCAAAAAATGTAGTCAGTATCCATATTTGGTTTTATTTTGTTAAGAACTTCGGGGTTGAACACTTTGCAAGACAATCACGTTTTGACGGCCGTGAGGAAGAAAGGGCTTCTGAAAACATTGTTGGAAAAGGAGAAAATGCTGATCGACAGCATTTTCTCCTTTTCCAGCAAGGTTTTATTACCTATAAGAGACAACCTCTGCAGCTTTGATTAGTTTTCTACATATTTTTGTTAATATGGATAAGTTTGACATTTTAGCAGTCCAGTTAAGTGTTAAATCAATATGTCTGTCTATGTGTCTATGTTTTATTGTGTGTGATTGTCCATAAGCTGCACCACTTTGTCGACTCCGTCCAACTATCTGTGGGCCTGCACGTCTGTCAAATGATCTGTCTGGCTTGTTGTATATCTGTCCGTCTGTTTGTTCACCATGTTTTACAGTCCCTTTTTACTGTTTTGGAGATTGTCTTTAGACCAATTTACTCTGTGATCAAATCTTCTTTCTGTGTGTACTTGTCATCTTTGTGAGTTTAGTTAATATTGACCCTCCATATGTCTCTCTCTCTCTCTCTCTCTCTCTCTCTCTCTCTGATTTTCCAAAATTGTAACCGAGGTTTTAGTTTTATTACTGTCATGGGTATTGTACAAATTGGAAAACATAAATTAATTAAGAAAAGCTGGTGTATTCATATTCTTAAACAATTTATTACCGTGTTGTGGGAACATATGGAAACCTTTTATACGAGACAACTCTTGTAAGTACCCACACCATAGTTTTAAACCCTTGACGAAACAAATCCATATTTTTACAACCCGGCCCGGAGAAAAGAGACTTCGTTCCCTTTTAACCTTTTAACGCACAATGCCGGCTTTTACCGACCCTGGAAAAGAGACCTTATGAAAACATTGTGGGAAATGGAGAAAATGCTGGTTACCAGCATTTTCTCCTTTTCCCACAATGTTTTCTACTCTATCAAAGAAAACTCGCACCATTTGAGCCACGTCGAAATTATCGTCTGCAAATGCTTTCTATTTGGACAGGGCTTAAACTTTGTCGTCTGGTAAAGGGTTAAAGACAATTCCATTATTTACACGCTATTTGATGTGTCGTCTGTAAATGCTATAGGTATGGGACAGTCTATCAGTTGTCGTCTGGCAAGAGGTCAAAGTGCAGCTTTAGGGAAAAAAAACCTGTCTATTGCACACACGCGACGTTACAAGAAAACATCTTTTAACTCCTTCACTGCTAATTCAGTGGAGCCGATCTTTCTCCAGGTCTATAGGTTTTTTTTTTTGCGTTTCACTTGAACCTGTTTCTGGTTGAGGATTAGTTTTAGATAGCGAACGGTGTAGATCCGCAATCAGACTGCACGTTTTGTGCAGTCTGATCTTGATCTACGCCGTCCGCAAAAGCTATCCAAGACGACATTGGCAGCGAAAGAGTAATATAAATAGGACACAGGATGTGACAATCCAGTGTGCGTCTTGAAAATGTACCCTATTTCTACACGTATATTACTTAATTACTTACTTGCTTATTCTTATACTCGTCGCCATCTTCTGGGAGTCTGTCTAAAGGCTGATTCTTAGATGATCGCCGCTTTTTCGATTTCTTCCCAATACACGAGAGAAAACTCATATTACTAGCTTACTACAGCTGTTCTAATTATAGGATTATGGATTTAAATGCTTTTGTCTCGATAATCACACTATTCACGCTTAAGCGATTAAAACCTTAATCCAATTTTTGTATTGTTTTGGTTTTTCTTTCTAACTTTATTTTCATGAAAATAAAACGACACGCATAAAACACCAGATGAATGCAATGCAATCCAACTTTTATCGATTCCAGAAAAAGTCAGATCTGGATTATACGAGTAAGCTCAACCGGGGAAAATTCAGCCAATCGTATTCAAGTCACGTAAGCGAAACGAGTCAACTCCGATGTTATCTTGTTGATGGATTATCCAATGACGGAAATACACGGACTTTCTTTCGAGCGTTTCCGTGAAACGTTCTCCTGAATGTAAATGAGAGCGGAAATCGATATCGTGCTATTCATGGAGGTGTAATTCGATGTATGGATTTCCGGCGAATGGTTCACAAAATGCGTTGTTTATTGATTTAGCGACTGTGAAATTAAATAATATTTTGTCACATATGGAATGTTACCTGCGATATTCTTTACAATTTAATAAATAGCCTGCTCTGTCTCATTTCCTTTGTTCATTATCACCGGACACTCAACGTGATGGACTTTTCACACCAGTATCCGATTCCCTTGTTTTTTCCTTGAATTTTTTCTGGCAATAATTAAGATCCAGTATAGTGTTCTTAAACCTTTGGTTGCTAAGCGCGACTCACTGACCTTTTTGCTGACAGCGTAGATTAAGATCAGACTGCACAGAACGTGCATAGAACGTGCAGTCTGATCTTTAATCTACACCGTCCGATAAGGAGATATCTTTCCTCAAAAAATACCTTTCAAATAGGAAGATTTGAGCTTTTACTATCGGCTTGAAAGTTTTTTTTAGCAGGTAAAGGGTTAAAGTTCTTGTCCTCGGAAAAAGTCGCACTGTGTTGGTATTGGACCCTGCAATGTATCAACTCTTTACCAAACAGCAAAATTTATACTGGTCCAAATTGAAAACATTTGCAGACGACATAAAATGTCACTCAAAACTTGAGATTTGTCTTTCAAAGGATAGAAAACATTGTGGGAAAAGAGGAAAATGCTGGTTACCAGCATTTTCTTCTTTTCTCACAATGTTTTCAAAAGGTCTCTTTCTCAGGGTCGTTAAAACTCGGGATTGTGAGACAAAAGGTTATGGAGGCAATTTAGAATTTTATCGTCTCACCAGAATTTGAAACTGATTAATCATTGAAATAATTCAGGCGATACTTATCCAACCATTTGCGGAAAAAAAGGAGAAAAAAATGCAAGTAAAAAAAATATCAGTGATATTTCCACCAGTACTGTTTCCTTTTCCCACAGTGTTTTCTATCCCTTCAACGACAAATCTTACAGTTTCAGCGATAATCGATATGTCGCCTGCGAAAGTTTTGGAATCTGACAAGTCTAAAAGCAATGGCTTTATCATTAGACCTTGGAATTTTGCTTTGCTAAGGTGTATTTCCGTGATGCAGTATGCCAATTAACCCTTTCCCAAACGACAAAATTTGGACTGGTCCAAATTGAAAGAGTTTGCAGACGACAATAATAAATTTGATGAAAATGGTAGAAAGTTCTCAATAAGGGTAGAAAACACTGTGGGAAAAGGAGAAATTGCTCGTTACGAGCAATTTCTCCTTTTCCCACAGTGTTTTCAAAGGACTTGTGCTGCAGACATGTGAAAACCAGGGCTTGTTTGGGAAAGGGTAAAGTAAGTCATCACATAATCGTAGATCCTTGGAATCCATTTGGTTTTACAACCGGTTAAATCCCGAGAAACTGGTAGACTGGTCCTTGGATATGCAGAAAATTCACCAAAAGCGAAAGTTTCGACCCAGGTCAGGCTGTGCGAACTGCGCAAGCTAACCTTGTTCGGTACTTTTTGCGGATGCTTTATTTAAACCTCTTTCGTACAGAGCGTGGTTCTAATAAATATTTTGGGGCGTTGTGTAATGATTAGACTTGAAGAGAGAGAGAGAGACAGATGGACGGACGGGCGGGCAGAAAGACGGACAGACAGACAGACAGACAGACAGACAGACGGACGGGCGGGCGGGCGGACGGACGGACGGAGAGGGGGTGATCCTTTGGAATCATTGGGTATCAAACAAAGAAGTAGGGCTAAATTCAAACTAAGGTATAAAAATGTTACAAAATCCAAACCAGTCGGCAATACGATAACATATAATACATCGATTTATTGACATATTTAGCATATTCTCTACAATAACACCCTATAAATGGTACAAAATCAACATTGAAACGTTTAACGCCTTACATGGTGCAATTATAATGAGTCATGCTCTCTGAAAAGGAGGTTTAACCCAGATGCAAAAAGTATCAACCCATGTGAGCTTGCGCGGACAGCGCAAGCTGACATGAATCGATACTTTTTGCTACTGGTAAATTTTCTGCATATCCAAGGACCATTCTACATGTGCCCCATGATGCAGTTGGTTGCTAGACAAAATATAGACAAACTGGATTTTATGGATCCATAATTAGTTTTGTTGATTTTATCATACATCAAGGAGATGCACTGAACCGCCTTTCGCCAGAGCGCCGCACATTACATTATAATAACAAATTATGTGTAATCGACAAATTAATCTTACGATAACAAATTTACACAGAATACGAAGCCTTATACTTAGCTTGATCTTATTAGCATAGACATAGGCAAAATAATGTCTGTTTTTAACTGGACAGGATCTCTTTTTCTTGCATTGAAAACTGAAAGAGAACATTACAGAGACTTATTTCTGTCTCATTTCATTTATCGAAACCAGTTTGAGATACATGTTTATTAAATAGAAGAGTGTAGTTATTTTTCTAATTTTATGTTAACACTTAAGCATTTAATAATCGAAGTACCCCTTCTCAGAGTGGAAATAAAGTCATATCAAGAACAAATAGAATAATTCGCAAAAATAGATTGGGTCAAGATCAGACTTTATGTTATGTGCTGTCCGATCTTGGTCTACAAAAAAAGTTCGATATTGATGTACATTTTCCACAAAAAAAAAACAACTGAACCATTTAGCATACATCCCGAGTTTTAACAACTCTAAAGAAGAAGGCTTTTTAAACCATTGTGGGGGAAAGGAGAAAATGCTGGTAACCAGCCTTTTTGTCCTTTTCCCACAAAGTTTTCTACACTTCCAAAGAGAAATTTAAGTTTTTGAATCCCTTTTGATTTTTCGTCTGCAGATGCTCTCAATTTGAACCAGTCTAAAATTTTGTCGTTTGGTAAAAGAGTTGAGGTTTTCCTCGTGTTATGGATGAGGTTTAAGAAAACTTCTATTCTGATAGAATAATTATCATATTATATAATCAAGTCCGGTTGAAATTAGCAGCACTGTGTTAAAATGTGATCGGTCGAATATTTGATAGTTCGAACCTATGCAGATCGGTTGATTCAAAGAATTAGATTTAACAGGCGTATACCTGAATATCATCGAGTATAGCAGCATTTCTGATTGTTCGTGTCAAACAGTTAGAACTACTGCTGATTTATTTTTTCAAGAACGAAATATTTATTCGTATAATCATGTACTACATAGATGAAAAATATCAAATTTGTCAATTCATCATTCACACCTACACTGAAGTTTTGTACAAACTTTTCAATAGTCAAAATACAATTAAGATTTGAACAAATGACACGAGTCCTTTTCATACTTTAGGATGAACACTGCACAAGACAAAAAAAGAATCAAACTTCTCCATTAAATTATTTGCAGTCAAAAAATTCATTAAGGTTCAAAAAGTATATCTGGTATTGAAAGGAGAATTTATTGTGGGAAATGGAGAAACTGCTGAGAACCAGCATTTTCTCCTTTTCACACAGTGTTTTGATAGTCATCTGCCTCAAAAACCATAACCCTCTACCAGACTACAAAATTTTAGACTGGTCCAATTTGTAAGCAGTTGTAGACGACAAATTAATTGTTTCTTAAATCTTGATTCCTGTGTTTGACAGGTCGGAAAACATTGTGGAAAAAGGAGAAAATGCTGGTTACCAGCATTTTCTCCTTTTTCCATGATGTTTTCAAAGGCTTTCTTTCACAGACTCGTTAAATCTCGTAATTGTGTGATATAAAGTTAAACACGGAATCATATTGTGAATATTCAAATGAAAGCGATCTTATGTACACACTATTTATTACTGCTCTTTGAAACTCGAAAAACTGACGTTGTACGAGTTATTTCCCTTGCTTTACCGAAGCTCTATTTTTACGACGAAAAGTAACAAACAGGGCCCGTATTCATATTCTAAATTGCATTTCGTATCTTATTCTAAGTTAAGACAGTGGCACAATTTCTGATTAGTCAAAACCATTAAGTTTAACAAATCAAAAATTACGTTGCATTGAAATTTAGACAAAGTTTTGGGAACCAGACTAAGATTGCAATTTTAGAGTAGATTATAGTTTGTGTTTGAGTCTTTAACAATCCTGCCGATCGCAATCAGACGACACAGAACTTTAGCAAGGTGTCTGTCATTAACAGTTACGCCGAAAAAAAAAATGTAGGGCATAACAAATGAGCCATGCTTTGTGAAAAGGGGGTTTGATGCCTCTTCAAAAAGTATCCGCACATGCTGACCCGGGCTGAAACATTTTGCTTTCAGTACATTTTCTGCATGTCCAAGGGCCGTTCTGCCTCCGGACCCAGTCGGTTATTCGACACAAAGGAAGATTACAGATCTGTTATTATGTAATGACTTGCTTGGTACAATGCACCACGGAGATGCATAAATTCCCTTTCGCCAGAACATGACTCAGCTAACATTAGCGTGAACCAGGATGCATATTCACTAACCATTCATTATAGGTATTTCATTCCATCTCTAGATTAAGAAAGTAATACAACTTCTTATTGGCTGAACTATTTCAGCCAATCAGAAGTTGTGTTAATTTCAAATGTAGAATTTTCTTGAGAATAAGACCGAGAATGTTGTTAACCCGTTGGCTGCTAAGTGCGACTCACTGACATTTTGCGGACAGTGTAGACCGAGATCAGACTGCACAGAACGTGCAGTCTGATCTTGGATCCACACTGTCCGATTTGGAGATATCTTTTTCCCCAAAATACATTTGAAATAGCAAAATTTATGTTTTACCAATCGGCTTGAACGTTACATTTTACTTATTCAGCAGGATAAGGGTTAAGAATGGTTCGTGAATACAGATCTTGTATTTATCGGTCCAGTCGTGATTCTGCCAGATTCCAAGACGTGCGTAATCTGCTCTCCAGCTGTAACTGTAACAAATCCTCTGCTAGCTCAGTTTCTGCTGCTACACTGTTTTGACAGAGAATTTCTGATTCAAGCTGGAGATAAACTGTTTACGTGATCTAATAAATGAATATAATTATCATTTACACAAACATTGTCCAACCATTTCTTCGTTAATCCGTATTTAGTATTGATTTAACCCTTTACCACACAATCCCGACTGTTAACGACCCTGTGAAAGAAGCCTTTTGAAAACCTTGTGGGAAAAGGAGAAAATGCTGGTAACCAGCATTTTCTCCTTTTCCTACAATGTTTTCTATCCTTCCCAAAACAAATTTCAATTTTTGAATCACATTTATTTTGTCGTCTGCAAATGCTTTCAATTTGGACCGGTCTAAAATCTTGTCGTTTGGTAAGGAGTTAAAACAATTCCTTGTCTCTTTCAATACTCTGTAGTATTGAGAGAAAAAGACCAGATTGTAATAAACAGGCAACTAGGGTACATTGAATGTGTGTTTGTTCAGGACAGGACTGGTGTCTGCTTAACTCTTTGCCAGACGACAAAATTTTGGACCTGACCAAATTGAAAGCATTTGCAGACGACAAATTAAATGTTGTTAAAATGAGGATTTTTCTCTTTGACAGGGTAGAAACATTGTGGGAAAAGGAGAAAATGCTGGTTACCAGCATTTTCTCCTTTTCCCACAATGTTTACATAAGCCTTCTTTCGTAGAATCGTTAAAAGTCGGGATCGTGTGGTAAAGAGTTAACACAGGTACATTTTATTGTATTTGTCTTCTGTGAGAACTGAATTGTGGCTTGCGTAACCCGTTTACTACCAGCTCCAAAAATTCAACATGCTTTTCCAGTTCTAACAATAAATCTTCACAGATACTGAAGGCAATTTTTAGCTAAGGTTCATGTCAAGCAGCGGATGGTGTAGATCAAAGAGCAGATGGCACATTCTATTCTCTTCACCTACACCGTCCGCAAAAGCAACCATTCAGTCAACCGACCAGTTCATTCATTCATTCATCCATTCATTCATAGCAAGTATGAACTTGAAACACCAGGCCTGCGTTTCAATAAACTGCGTAGGTTTACGCAAATTGGTTGGGATTGCATATATACACATATACGATGCCTGCTTTACTCAAAGTTATGAGTTAACGTAAAGTTATGCAAATGTTTATCCAAATCAAACAGTTATGCATTACAGTGATACTTGTTCTCAGACTTAATGCTTGCTTTTCTAATCTGCAGACGCAAATTTCGTACGTACGCATCTTACTGAAAGGCAACCCACGTCATAAAATAGTTTCTTGCAACAATTTGAATCTATATAAATCATCATCTTCGCAAACCAAGGATACTAAGGTAGTACCCTTGGCCGCTCGCCTCTTTAAAAATCGAAACTCCCGCTGCGCCATTTCATTGGATGCGATCAAAACCCATCGCGTCCAATCAAACCATCCGTAACAAGAAATCTTCCGCGAAACAGAAAACAATAATGGCGGCGCCCGTCAAAAACGAAAGTTGTCGTGTTTGTGACGAAAATTTGCCAAAAAAGAGTAGACGATCGATATTTAATGAGTTTTTTATAGTTCATGATCAATTATGTGAAATATTAGGACGCGTTCCACAGCCGAATGATTGCGAATCATCGTATGTCTGATTAATTTCAGAAAATTGTGATGAATCCGAAAGCGCAGCCATTTTTGATGCATAGCCTAACAAATTTTATTACGAGCATTTTGATTGGTCAGAAATAACATCAGCAAAGATTACACAACTCGTGATATTCGATAGGTGGCGCAGCGGGAGTTTCGATTTTTAAAGAGGCGAGCGGTCAAGAGTACGTAGCGAACAAAGCGGAGTTAGTATCCTTGGCTTGCGAAGATGATAAATCATATGTTAAGCGGGTATCGTTAAGCAAGATACTTGCAACCCATCTTTACAGAATTTCAAAGGAGTGATATTAGAATAATGTTGCAGGGCCCGTATTCACCAACCATTCTTGAGAATATTCTTAGTCTTATTCTCCAAGATCTTCAAGTTTTGAAAGTAACACAACTTCTGAGCCAATCAGAAGTTGTGTTACTTTCAAATGTAGAAAATTCTGGAGACTAAGACTAAGAACGTTCTTAAGAATGGTTGGTGAATACAGACCTTGTTTCCGTATTCACCAGCCATTCTTAAGAACGTTCTTAGACTTATTCTTCAAGATTTTCCAAGTTTGAAAGTAACACAACTTCTGATTGGCTAAACCAAATGGTTTAGCCAATGAGAAGGTGTGTTACTTTCAAATTTGAAAAAAAAAATTGGAGAACAAGATCAAGAATATTCTTAAGAATGGTTGGTGAATACGGACCCTGAAGGTCTCAGTTTTCCATCACGCGTCTTTACCTTACAGAATACAGAGAACTCAGCACATCAACCCTTAACAGAAATTCATCTTACCGAAATATAGGTTGGCAAAAGATTGAACTGATGTACTTCAGGCATGAACATGATAAACACGTAGTCTCATAATATCATATATTTACATTTGAGCCATGCTCTGTGAAAGGGGGGCTTAATGCATCTGCGAAAAGTATCGACCCAGGTCAGCCTGCGCATTCCGCGCAGGCTGACCTGGGCCGAAACTTTTCGCTATAGGTCAGTTTTCTGTATGTCAAAGGACCAGTCTACCTTGTGATTCGGTCGGTTGTTTAACAAAACGGACTTTATGGATCCATGATCATGTGATGACTTGCCCGGTATCATGCATCGCGGTAATGCGTTAAGCCCCCTTTTGTCAGAGCATGGCTCATTTATATTAGTCCATGCTCTGGATAAAGGGGTTTTAGTGAATCTCCGTGATGCATTATACTGAGCAAGCCAACACATAATTACGGATCCATAAAATCTGTATTCTCCAACAACCAATTGAATCACGAGGTTAACTGGTCCTTGGGCAGGCAGAAAAAATTACAAATAGCAAAACGTTTCGACCCATGTTAGCATGCGCGGACTGCGCCGGCTTACCTGGGTCGATATTTTTTGCAGATGCATTAAGCTCCCTTTTCACAGAGCATGTCTCAATATATATTGCTATCTAAACACAAAACTGTATATGTCACGTGGTCCAGACTCTTGTAAACAAAACAAAGGTAAAGGTCAGAGTCAATACTTGGCTATTTATAGATATAATGCTGAAAGAATCATTGGTTCGAATCACGCCGTCACCACCACCTCCCCCTCCGTCCGCCTGAAACATGGTCGCCGCGGCACCCGAGCTTTCATATCCCTCTAGCCTAGGCTCGTTTCCTATCTCACTGGGCAGTTTTGTGGGAGGTCTGTCATTTACTGGGCTGGTAGGTACTGGACCGTGGGTATAGTAGTCCTTGCAATATTTAGATTTTTCATCTGAAATAAAAAAAAGATAAATAAATAAATAAATGAGCCATGCCCTGGCAAAAGGGGACTTAATGTATCTCCCTGATGCTTGATATCAAGCAAGTCATCACATTATTATCGACTCATAAAATCCATTTTGTATAACAACCTACTGCATCATGAGGTAAACTGGTCCTTGGACATGCAGAAAATTTATCAAAAGCGAAAAAGTTCCGACCCAGGTCAGCCTGCGCGGACTGCGCAGGCTGGCCTGGGTCGGAACTTTTCGCAAATGCAGTAAGGCCCCTTTTCACAGTGCATGGATCAAATGTAATGTGAGTGATTTATGCACAACCACTAGTTGAAATCTTCTCTTAGTTTACAAGTGTAGCGGCAATTAGTAGGACCCGAGCAGAGGAGATGCTTCTGCTGCATTATTATTATTTTTTTTAATCATAGAAATGAGCCATGCTCTTGCAAAAGGGGGTTTCATGCATCTCCTTGTTGCGTCATATCGAGCAATGTATAATACACATGTAATTATGTAGCCATTAAATCCGTTTTGTCTAACAACCCATGGAGTTATGGGGTGGACTGGTCCTTTGTCGTGCAAAAAGTATCGACTCGTGTCAGGCTGCGCGGACTGCGCAGCCTGACATGGGTCGATACTATTTGCAGATGCATTAAACACCCCTTTTTTTACAGAGCACGGCGCAAGTATTCTTGAAATCACATGTGTATGAAGGCTTGAAGATATCGTCAGTATTCATGATAATACTTTGAATGCTTACTGAAGTTTGGAATGATTTTTCGATTATTTGTACATATATTGATCAACTGACAAATGATGAATTGATTTTTCATTTTGTTGAGACATTAAACTTAACAGCGCTAAGCAAATTTATTGTGTGTGTGTGTGTGTGTGTGTGTGTGTGTGTGTGTGTGTGTGTGTGTGTGTGTGTGTGTGTGTGTGTGCGTTTTTTTTTTTTTTTTTTCCCAGTGTAGACCAAGCTCAGACTGCACCGAACATGCAGTCTGATCGTTGACCCTCACTGTCTGAAAATGCATAGCTTTAGTCTGCTTTTCTAATAAAGAAAGTCAACTTCATTAATCCAAGAGTCAAGATTTTACAGTGTACTGAAAACAAGATGATAACGTAAACTGGTACCCGTTGTACCTGGATAACGTAAACTGGTACCCGTTGTACCTCCTGTAACCGGCCGATAGACAACGGGTAACACAGTAATGTTCAAAATGTGAAAGGAGAGGTGAAGGGAGGACGAGAAGTTACGTGGAAAAGAGTCTGGAATTAAATCTTTGCAGGACGGCAAAATCTTACGAAAGGACGTGAAGATGACAAAACAAAATACGGCTTAAAGGAACGAATTTGTCTAGGGAGGAGTAGCAAACAGTGAGGCAAAAGGAGTATATACTGGTTATCTGCATATTTTCTATTTTCCACGATATTCTCAAATACCTTCTTCCTTTTGGAAATAAATTTGGAGTATGACGCAAAAGACTGATAGAGAGAGAATCACACCTACAGAAAGGGAACTAACAATATACATTAGGACATTAGGTAGTAAAATCAGTACATCAGATGCATTTTCTATTAGAGAGAGAGTGACAAGATACCCACCATCATGTAGATAAAGCAGTGCATCAGGCGTATTGTCTATTACACATGCATAATCCTCTAACGATCTACACTGCGGACTGTCCAGTTTGTACAGTATCCGATACGGCCACTCATCCCACGTATTGCAGAGGTAACTGGACAATACCTGTAAGTAAACGGACTTGTCGAATTTCAGATAGATCGTTGTAACCCTGTTACTCTTTCAGCATCGTAGAAAATACAGGATTTTGTGGACTATATAGATCAGATTAGAAAGCAAGCAACGTACAGTCTGATTTTAGATCTGTACTGTCCGCTCGTTTCGTAAAGCCTTTAATTAGGACAAGATTAGGGTAAAATTAAGACATCTTTCGGAGATTCAGTGGATTACATTTTCAGACATCAAAAAAGGTCGAGTTTGTGTATATGGTGCGCTGAAAAAGTTAAACTGCTTTGAATGTAAATTTATTGCAACAAGTAAAATCATATATGCTGCGATGCCAAAGCTCTTTTCGCTGAAAAATGTCACCACAATAAGTCAGTATAGATCTGAGATCAGACTGCGCCTTCTGTGCGTTTTAACCCTTAAAGCGCCTTTCACGACTATAGTTGCCTTTGCGGCCACTGTAGATCAAGATCAGGCTGCACATAACGTGCAGCCTGATCTTTGATCTACACTGTCCGCTTTGCTGAGATACTAGACATAAAAAGTGACCACAAAATTGCAATTATCTTGGTTTTATTCTAGACTGAAAATGTCCATTGGGTTTATTCGGCGCTTTAAGGGTTAATCTTGTATACACTGTCCACCTTAGCCTATTCAGTCGGGCCAAGAAGCCTGAGGATTTCCGTCAGCGTGCCTAAAACAAGAACGCCGCTGCGGGTGCCAACGGTCGACTGTAAGTGCTTGACTTTCAGTGAAAGCTCTAAGTGGAAAAAGGGGCTTAACTGTATCAAAAATTCTAGAGCAGCCAGCTAAAATTGAATTCTTGAAAACACGAAGACACAAAAATTGGAATTTCGAAACAAGTTCCCCTTATGTTGCAGATGCGATAAATTAAGACCGAACTGCATGTTTTATAACGTCTGATCATTATTTATACTGTACACAAAAACTTATACCCGAATTGGTACTCAGTTTAATTCTTCACCACACAATACCAAGTTTTAACTACCCTAGGCAGGAGGCCCTTTGAGAAAAATGTGAGAAAAAGAGAACGTGCTGATAACCAGCATTTTCTGCTTTCCAACAAAGGTTTTCTGCTGTAACAAAGTCAGATTTTATCATTTGAGCCACATTTAAATTATCGTCTGCAACCGCATTTGGACGAGTGTAAAATTTTGTCGTTTGGTAAAGAGTTCAAGTGACTTACACTAGGCGACTTTAACTCTTTCGGCGCCAAATAAACAAACTTTGCTTCTTTTGATGGCTGTAAATACAGTCCATTGAGTCTCCGGAAGACTTTTACTATATAGGCTTAACCAAACAAGCGGAGGGCATAGATCAAAGATCAGACTGCACGTTCTATGCAGTCTGATCTTGATCTATGCCGTCCGCAAAAGTCCCTGTTTTCGCCTATGGCGCTGAAAGGGTTAAAAATCATACTAGTAAAATATGGATGATAGGCTAATCAACATGAAAATCAGAATTATATTTCTTGTTGATACAAGCCATTTCTCCTCTTGTCACAACTTTGCAAATATGGTCTGCTACAAGTCTAAAGATACTATCTTTGGAATGGAATGAGACATGTCTAGTTCACAACGTACCCAACAGTTATACTGTCCCTCTGTTCCTTTAGTGATTATAAACTGTTCCATTGGTTTCTCCGCTAGAAAAGCTAGGCACTGGAACTCTGTTGAAAGAACGTTCATAATAAGAGCCTTTTGTGAAAAGGGGGCTTAATACCTCTGCAAAAAGTTTCGGCTCAGGTCAGCCTGCGCAGTCTGCGCAAGCTGACCTGAGCCGAAACTTTTTGCCATTGGTAATTTTTTTTATTTGTCCAAGGACCAAATTTCCTCATGATTCAGTCAGTTGTCAGACAAAATAGACTTTATGGATTTGCTTGGTATCATGCAACATGGAGACGCATACAGCCTCCATGGCTTATATACCGGTATATCAACCTATATCATATACAGGTCCACAAATATGCCGGCCTAAGCTTATGTATCGTAAAATGATAAAATGAGCCATTACAAAAAAAAAAAAAAAAAGAAAATCAAAGGACTGAAAGTCCCGAAAATAGGATTAGTGGAGCAGTGTTTGGCAATGACATGGAGAAATGAAAAATAACCTTTTCATCACATATAAAACATGGTTACATAATTACTAGTTGTAACGAGCAGGGGCAAGGAAAAGTATTGCGATAAGTATGGGCTATGACCAGTGGGTAAAGTCACTGGATCGAACCGGATCGGACTCAATTAGTGGATTACACCGGATCGGAATTAAAACCCGGATTGGACCTTTTTTCTTTAATCTTGTATGGACCAACCAAGTTTTATCTTTGTTCGGTCCGCACTTTCCACATTCGCTACTCTGTCAGTACTTTCAGTACTTTGATAATTTATTCGTGTATTTACTCCTAGTAGGGCTTAATGTATAAAATGAACAACCTCGGTGCTTAACATGCATTAATTGCAATTTAATCCTTAGCCTGCTAAGCGCGACTCACTGACCTTTTGCAGACAGCATAGATCAAGATCAGACTGCACAGAACGTGCACTCTGATCTTGATCTGTGCTGTTAGATAAGGAGATATCTCATTTCCAAAATACCTTTGAAATAGGATTTTTTTTCCTATCGGCTTGAAAGTTTCATTTCTTTTATTTAGCAAGATAAACTTTAAAAGGTTAAACGCTGTTTTTGTCAGAATCTCTGGTGAGGCACTGGACAGTATAAATCCATAACCTTGATCTATACTGTCCGCATAAGCAACCAAATCAAGGTTTAGCGCTATAGGAGATAACCTTTTTTTTTCTGTTAAGTTCTTACACTCACTCTGTCTGGTTGGATACAAAGCTATTCGAAATAGCATCTATACAGCCATTTATCAGATAGGGCAATGCGTACTTCATCCGCATATTGTTACTTGATAGACAGTTTAAGCTTACCCATTGGTCGTTTTAAACTCAAACATGTATGTGACCTCAGATTTAGCACGCCACGTGTTACACATCCGTCCGAATCCCAGTCTGAAACAGTGCCGGAACAGGGCTCTCCGTAAATCGTTCCGTTAAATGGTATTGAACTTGAAAATCCGCAATATTCATCCCACAGTCTGCCGTCAACTAAAATAAAATCAAAAGAGAGTTCTGCATGTCTGCATGTAAAGCCGTACTCTTCTGATATCTTAGTTCATCAGCTGGACCGTTTCAATAAATTTTTCAAGCGGTGAATTATTATTTTTGTTCTGATAAGCACTAATTGAATTTACAAAATATTCTTTTCTCTGCAAATATAAAGCCACTGGGCGGTTACATGCAGTATAAAGGCACACAGATGATGTTTAAACAACGGGTTGGCCGCTTTGCAATTGGTTACTCCTTCTATTTCTATGAGATCACGTATGACGTCAGCTATCAGGTGGTAGAGCCGCTATCAACTTAGCTACATTTATTTTGTCGTCTGCAAATGCTTTCAATTTGGTCGAGTCAAAAATTGTGTCCTTTGGCAAGGAGTTCAGCATATTTGGTACCTGAACACCAAGTCAATGGATGTGAAGCTGTGGCTTTTGGCCAGATAACTGGATTTGGTGAAATTTTCTTCACTACTCGGAATGTTGCCAATACAACTCTAAGAGCAGTCAGAAGAGAAAAATGACTGAAGCAGTTTGCGAATTGCTTGTTTCTCATTTTATTGCGATGCCATCTTAAGTCTTGTAAATAGTTGCATGAGTCAAATACCTAACTCCAATGTTGTTGAATGCGTTGGCAAGCTTCATTCATAATTACTATATAAGCCATGTTCTGTGAAAAGGAGGTTTAATGCATCTTCAGAAAGTATCGGTTCATGTCAGCCTGCGCGGACTGCTCAGGCTGACATGAGTCGATACTTTTTGCTATCGGTAAATTTTCTGCATGTCCAAGGACCATTCTACTTTATGATTCAGTCGGGTGTGAGACAAACTATATTTTATGGAGCCGTAATAATGTGGTGGCTTGTTTGGTATCAAGTATCACGTAGACGCATTTAACCCCTTATTACAATAGCATCGCTCATATATGGCGTGCAACACACGAAAAAGGACCTTCGGACATTTGCGTAAAGTGTCGTCTCGGATTAGCCTGCGCAGTCCGCGCAGGCTAATCCGAGACGGCACTTTACGACAACATAGGGTTTTTTCATACAGTAGACTTTCGTGAAACAAAAAAATCGCACAAAAACGGGAAGTGTCGTCTCGGATTAGTCACAGAATGCACTGGCTGATCTGGGACGACACACTTGTACGCATATGCCCGAAGGCCTCTTTTCGTGTGTTGCACGCCATATAATAACTTACGTATAAGATTTTTCATGCGATTACTTCTGTAGATGTCTCTGGTGTGATGCTGATCTTCAAACTTGCACATCGTGTCCAAATTTGTATCCGTCCGAAAACTCTTTCCTGTAACAGAAATGACGACTATGGCATGGTCCATACTAATAACATAAGCAGTTACATCAAGGAAAACAATTGATGATAAGGTAGTATTAGAATGAGCCATGCTCTGTGAAAAGGTTTTTTTTAGCAACAGCAAAACGTATCGACCCAGGTAAGCCTGCGCAGTCCACGCAGGTCAACTTGGGCGAAACTTTTTGCAATTGGTCATTTCCTCCATGACTAGTCTACTTCATGATTCACTCGGTATTTGGAAAAAGCGGAGTTTATGGATCGATGTGATGACTTGCTTGGTGTAATGCATGACGGAGATGCATTTAACCCCCTTCTGCCAGAGCATGGCTCGAATAGATTTTGACCCAGTTTTTTTTGTAGGGAAGAAAGTTGATAGTCTGTAAGGAAAAAAATCACAAGGACTTTCTACTCTTGGATGAATAAAAGCAAGAAAAAAATGTAAATCAAAAAGAATGCCTCCGCTTGGATTTGTACCCACGGCCTTCACAACCATACTACCAACTGAGCTATCCGGGCAATTATTATATTATATAACAAAAAGGGCAGAAAACTGTTCTGAAAAAATTCCAAAATGTTCCTTGCACGCGAATAAAATTTACCAGTCTTTGTTAATGGTTTGTCTGTTCCGAATCAAGTAATTGAAAGACTTTGTATAGTTGTCACAATTGGGGCACATATTTATTATATACAGTTTTTAGAAATACATCTTCTTTTCGGACAGTGTAGATCCAAGATCAGACTGCGCGTTTTGTTCTGTCTGCAGAAGGTCAGTGAGTCGCGCTTAGCAGCCCAAGGGTTAAAATTATTCCTATTTTATCAGAAAAAAGCACAGTTAGACTCACCTACTCTAAATTGAAGAATGTTGTTATTTCTTCTGTCGAACTCAAAACATGTATATCTCATACTGCTGTGAATAGGAAAAAAAAAAGAAAAAGAAATTGTGTATAAAAAGTTGAAAGTTTATCATAAACCATTTTGCTTAGATATTGAAAAAAGGAAAAGTAATAGTTTCAATCTAGCCTGGTATCCAGTCTAATATATATATATATATATATATATATATATATATATATATATATATATATATATATATATATATATATATATATATTGTTTTTTTGACAAGGTAGCGTCTAAATATATAAAAGCAAAAAATGATCGGAGTGGAACCCAGGCTACTTTCAATCAGTCATGGCACCAAACCATAGTATAAGTTATTGAACTTTCGTTTGCTAACAAAGAAATATGTCAAGGTTACTGACGATGTCGCTTATCAAACTTTACTAAAAAGTGAATATAATAATGCCAGGTGATTGCTTGCATGTACAAAAGATCCAAACATGTCTATTATTTTATGGTTCAAAAAGAGAAACAACTAGGTTTGCGGTATTTTCAAATGGAGATTCTCTGTTCATCGATAGATAATGGAAGAATGACTTCAAATGTAGCATTGGCTTTCCATTCATTCGAATACCTTACCATTTTGACCGATTGATATACTGAGCAGTTTAATAGAGAAGTAATCCTTCCACACAAGCGTATCAAAGATGATTTTTTTATAAGTATACCCCAAATATATATCTGTATCTATGGTCAGTGTTTACATATGGTACAATTTAAAACTTAATCTACCCTGTCTGCAAAGCATGTTGGTGCGTTTTATCAAGGGTCGAGCGTGCATTTTTGTGTGTTATTATCAATAGATTGCTTATGTCACCGGCATGACATCGATAATATAACGCACTTGTCCTATTCGCATTCAGCGAGATTGTACCCTTTTCGCTTGTCGTGCTACATCTTCATTAAATTGGACACAAGGTTTGCCCTACGATAAAGGCAGGATAAAGATTTATGGTAAGATTTCCACAGTAGTTTGTCTGTTGATAGAACGCGTACTGAACCCTTTTCTCTCAGAAAAAAAAAGAAGTTGTAGATGAAAGTTTCGAAGGTCTTACCAGCCATTGCTATGCAGGGTGACAGTTTTATATCGTTTATCACTCGACACACTCCGTTCCTTACAGATGAATGACCCGAACTTTGAAAAGGAGATGACTGTATGGTTAATGATCACCTTTTCCTCGTGAAAACGGTCAGCAAAAATCCAAGATCCGTGGATAGCCTTGGAGAAAGGGCACATCATATCAAACATGCTTTCTCGCTCACCTGTAAAGTGATTGATAATATTTGTTTATTACCTTTCAAGTAACCGATTATCCATGCAATATAACACCCAAGCGATATTTATTTTTGATATACCACGGATATTTATAGAACAGCATCGCTATCTATGGAACACACCACGTCATTTACATATACTGCTAAATTCGTATTTGTTATTGTTAGAAATAATATACACCAACAAATCTGACGTTAAAAGATAAACATAATACGTACATAGTGTTGTCGTATATAAAAAAATCTAACTTGGTTGTGAGAACTGATGATTGTCTCGCCAAAGCTCGACTGATCAATTCTCTTAACGTTCATTGAGCATTGGAAGTAGACTATAAGATGTGGAACAATACCTCATGCCTAGGGAACGTGCTAGCTGTGTTCAACAGAGTACGAAGTACGTACTTATTGAGTTGGATCCCTGTTCTAGTAAAGATTTATAAATGTTTCATCCCTTAAAATTAAAAGTCAACAACATAGAAAAATTGAAATTTTATCACATACAATTTGTACAGATTCATAAATAAGGTATCCAATATTTCCAAGGGAAAAGGTAAAAAAGAGTTTCACGTTGTTTTATTTTCTCTCTTTCACGACTAGCTGTATTGGGTTATTTCCAAATTATGGACCGGTGTCTTGCCACCATATTTACTATAATCTACAGAGACCAGCGAGTCTGGTCATCCACACCGTCCAATTCTGGCCAACACCCATTCTTGGCCCGGAATAAAGAAACTCTGCTGCTCTAGTTTCTGTTCTTTTTTTCAGGCCGACTAAATACGTTTTGATTAACTAACGCTAAAAGTTTGATATACCAGTATCTTAAAAATAGCAGACAGAGTAGACTTGTGGCTTAAATGTTGGAATTTGCTTTGGAAAGGGTAGAAAACATTGTGGAAAAAGGAGAAAATGCCGGTTAAAGACCCCTAGTAATTGTTTGATAAAGGGTTAATATATATGAAAGATATTTACTGCATTTTCCGCACGACTTTTCACAGTGGGATGCATATTTCTCTCCCTTCTTACACAACCGTCTTCTCATAACGCTGTCACATCGGTAGGGATCATCATCCACACAAACAAGCGGGTCTGAAATCGTAAAATTTGCATTCTGCTTATTTCATTTTGTTGTCACTTTCTCGGTTCTTTTAATGTGAGTGTTTTGCCAAATAGTCAAATATTTCAGTCATTGAACGGCGACGAATCGATTTCATTGTTTCTTAGGAACCACGACTTACCTATACAGTGATATGGTCGTAACGCCGGACTCCTAAAACCAAACGACGTTACTTATTAATAATCGACTCGAGTAACTCTAGAACTGCTGGAGGACTCGACCTCGCAGTCTACTCGCTCTGCTATATTCCTTCTAAAATAGATACATCTACATAGTGTCAAATACGGTTCCAAATATGGTATGATGACATAAAGCGTGATTGGACTGCTTTCAGCCTGGTTTATGATTTGGTCAAAATGTTACATAGTAATACGTGTCTTGATCCATTATTTATAATCAAAGTACTGAATGAATGAATGAATGAATGAATGTTGTTTTATGGCGCATCGACAGCTTTGGTCATTTAGCGCTCATATCTGTGTTAAGAGATAATAAAAGTGGAATGTTTAAACTGAAAAAAGTTTGATTACATTAATAATGATAAAAAGAGTTGAATTAAGAAGTATTATGTGTGGTCTTCATATGCATAATGGACATTATTGAGTGACAGGGCAATCCCTACCTACTCAAAAGTTTAAAATGATAAAGTTAAGAATGTGAATAGTAACTTAAAGGAAATGAGAGCTTAAAATTGAGAAAGTTTCGAGCCTCCAATGGGATCAAAACACTCCTATTAAAGAGGTCCTGTCTCCAATGAGATAAGATGCCCTCAAGAGAGCTAATCCTCCCATTAAGGAGATGCAAACTGGAGATAAAAAGGATTCAGTGGTAGAAATATGGGTTTACACAACAGGTTAAAAGGTAATTAAGGAAATATCACAGCTTGTTGTATAGACCAATCTCTTTGACGAAGGTGATAACTGAATCAATGTTGACTGTTTCAAAGAGATTGTGCATACTGTCAGCATTGTAGTATTTCTCACGAATTGGCTGAAAATCAATGCAATCTAATAAAATATGTTTAATTGTAAGGCGTTCATTGCATTGAACACATTCTGGTGCGTTTTCTCTGGTTAAAAGCCGGGAGTGTGTCAACCGAGAATGTCCAATTCGAAGCCTTGTGATTATCACCTCTTCTCGACGAACGGACCTGTAAGAGGGGTACCATTCGCCAAGGGTTGGTTTAACAGAATGAAGTTTGTTGAAGTGATCAGCATCTCACTGGGATTGCCAAAGAGATTAGATGAAGGGTAAAATGGATGCTTTAAAATCTGTGTAAGGTATTTTAAAATGAGATATGGGTAGAGACAATGCCGACTTGGCAAGTTCATCGGCCTTTTCATTGCCTCGAATACCCATGTAACTAGGAAGCCAGCAAAATAAAAACTTGTTTGTATCGGAGAGAGAGGAAATTCTCTCAAGAACAGCACAAATAGATGGATTTTCAATTTTCTGGTTAAAGAGAGCCTGGAGTGTAGAAAGGGAGTCTGAGAACAGACGAAAGCGGTTAGACCTACTTTCCTCTGCTAGACTCAAAGCAAGGTCGATTGCCTTCACTTCAGCAGAAAATATTGAAGAATTGTCAGGAAGGCGACATTTTTTACTTTTGTTACCAAATACTGCTGCTGCTGAAACAGCGTGCTCATCCGTAGATCCATCTGTATATATGGGTTTATATGAGTTGTACAGTTCTTTGAATCCCTGATATTTAGTTTGGAAAACAACTCTATCTGTGGTTGAGTTCTTGTGGGCTAGAAGGTCAAATCGAAATTAAGCGGCTTTTATCAACCATGGAGGGGTAACAGGAATTTTTTTTTCACAAATGGCATTCATGTCAACATGGGGATTGTCTAGATGAGGTTCCATGCGGATACCAAATGGAGTTATTGCGTTTGGCTTCCTAGTAAATAGATTTTTGCAGCCAGGGTTAAAAACAATTTTGTGTGTATGGTTGGATGGGTTTGCTTTCAGTTATAACAGATATTGAAGGGATAGCTTGAGCCTTTTGTGAGCGAGAGAAGGCTCATTGGCCTCTACATACAGGCTGTTGATAGGTGAGGTTCGAAAAGCCCCAAGGGCCAAACGTAAACCCTGATTGTGGATTGTGTCAAGGATCTTCAAGTATGATTTGCGGGCTGAACCATACACAATTGAGCCATAGTCTAACTTGGAGCGAATGAGGGAGCGATAGAGACGTAGAAGAACTTTCCTATCAGCTCCCCATTCCGAATGAGCAACTGTTTTTAGAAGATTGAGTGCCTTATAGCATTTCTTTTTAAGTGCTTTAATGTGGGGCAAGAAGTACAATTTCTTGTCAAAGATGACACCTAAAAATTTAAACTCTGGTACAACTTCAACTCTTGTGTTGTCAAGATGTAGCTCCGGGTCTGGATGATGACCTCGTGAACACATTTTGTTTTGGTCTTTGAAAACTTAAAACCGTTTTCATCGGACCATAGTTTGTTTAAACATTGTTGAAGCTGTCTTTCAATGATAGCCATATGGCTTGATCTAAAACATATGACGAAATCGTCCACATATAAGCAACAATCCACACCAGGGTTAATAGCCTTAATTATACTGTTGATCTTGATACTAAAAAGTGTCACAGAGAGGATACATCCTTGTGGCACACCCATTTCTTGTTCCCTTGCATCTGACAAGCTTGTGCTAACCCTCCCACGAAATAGGCGATTATTTAAAACGGAAGATATAAAAAGAGGCAAGCGGCCTCTGAGACCAAAGTCATGCAAGTCCTTTAAAATTCCATATTTCCAGGTGTCATAAGCACTCTCCAGGTCAAAAAATACTGATACAACATGTTGTTTTTTTATGAAGGCTTCTCTAAGAAAAGTTTCAAAGCGTACAAGGAGGTCAACTGTACTGCGTTGACGTCTAAATCCACTTTGAACATCAACAATGAGATCATGTTTTTATAAAAACCAAATAAGGCGGGTGTTGACCATTCTCTCTAAAGTTTTACAGAGGCAACTTTGAGAGCTGTGGGTCTGTAGCTGTTTGGGTCGGAAGTATCTTTCCCTGGTTTTGGAATTGGGATTACTAAAGCTTCTCTCCAGGAGGAGGGTAAATCACCTTTTTGCCAGATATCATTGAAAATATCAAGTAAGATTGATAGAGTAGTATCTGGTAAATACTTTAGAAATTGATAATGTATTTTATCTTGACCTGGAGAGGAATCATGGCCTTTATCTAAAGCGGACTTGATTTCCTTAAATGAAAATAGTTTATTGTAAAACTCAAGGTTGTTGGATTTAAAATTTAGCCGTTTCGTTTCATCTTTAATCTTATTCCTCTGGAACTTTTCAGAGTAGTTCTCAGAGGAGGACTTTTTGGCGAAAGAATCGGCTAAAGTATCTGCAATATCTTTAGGGTTTTTAATAGTACTATTGTTTGCAGAAAGATGCTTAACTGGCGAAGACACACTACCTTTAATCTTTCTGATCATGTCCCATGGAAATACCGAAAAGGTTATGGTTTTCCGGAGTGGGTCTCAGGTTGAATTTTCTGAGAGCTTCTTTTCTTTCTGTTATAGCCGACTTACATTCATCAGTGAAGCACGGCTTGTTTGGGCGTTTTGGCTTTGTCGAGGTCTGTGGTACTGACTGTTTTGCCGCATCAATGAGCAGCCGGGAAAATAGTTCTGCAGGGTCAGTACAATCTACAAGTTTATCTCTTGTAATAGTCTGTTCACAGAGAACTTGAAAAAGGTCCCAGTTGGCTTTGGAGAGTTTCCATTTCTTTGGACGTTCACATGTAGATGGCTCAGAAGACGTAATAAAAATTGGAAAGTGGTCGCTTCCACAAAGGTCGTTTCCCACTTTCCAGTTAAAATCCTGAAGCAAGGCTGGGCTACACAGAAAAAGGTCAAGGGAAGAGTAAGACCCAGTTGCTGGATGAAGATATGTTTTTGAATTATTGTCATTCATAATTGACAAAGAATTATTAGAAATAAAGTTCTGCAGTTGTAAGCCTCTTTGATTTGTATCACTGCTACCCCAGATAATATTGTGACCATTAAAATCTCCTGCCAATATGAAAGAAGATGGTAGCTGTGTGATGAGGTCATTGAGCTTGTTTTCAGTGATAGGAGAACTTGGGGGAAGGTATAGAGAATAGATGGTTGGTGTCTTGGATGGGTTAAGTTTATCGGGCAAGGCGGAGGAATTTATCTGGTGAGCCGAAGGCGAACCGGATAAATTCCGGAGCCGAGCCCGATAAACTTAACCCATCCAAGACACCAACCATCTATTCTATTTATCCTGTCACGCACTGTAAATGAACAAAACAAAACAAAAAACAGACATGATACAAAGACTGTACCTTTTATTCAATATCTTATGGTACTGATACCATAAAATTGCCGAGCCGAGCCTGACAAAATTTCCTGGAATCAAAGACACTAGGGTAGGGTGGGGCAAAACGCCCCCAAAATGGTTTTTTGTTATTATTTTGGAAAAGAATGAAGATAGAATGGTGTTTTCCGCTGTTGTATAACCTTTTCAGTCAACTGAATATAATGGCACATGTTTTTCATCGTTATCTATTCTAAACTGTATTATAAAAACAAAAATATTATTTTCTTAAAAGGGGTGTCTTGCCCCACCCTTGGGGCAAGACGCCCCTGTTTATGGGGCAAAACGCACGGGGGGGGGGAGCGTTTTAACCCTTAGTTTAAACTTATTTATTTTACATCTATTGAGAAACAAGTTCTTTACAACTTAGATTAATCTCTCTAGATTCCGCTTCCTGGACACTGCACCAGTACTCGCGCCGAGTGAGTGGGCCAATAAAAAATCCCCAAGGTTGATACCCGCCTCGGATGCGATTCGAACCCGTGACCTTTTTATCAAGAGGCCGACGCTCTACCTCTAGACCACGGACACTACTAAAGTTGTAAAATAATGTGTATGAGATAGATATCGCTTAAACTGTATTAATTGATTGATTGATTGTATGGTGTTTAATGCCGTTTTCAACAGTATTTCAGTTATATCGCAGCGGCCAGTGCACCTATCCATGCTTTCCTGGAGTTCTTTGAACCAGTGCTCCGCACAATATTCTTCCCAAGCCACTGGCTGCTTTCCCACTTAACCATCGTCGAAACAATTGACAGCGGTGAGAGAGGAATGAATCCTGTCGCAATGAATATTATCATTCCTCGGAAAGAATACTGGCCGAGCCAGGGGATCGAACCAGCGACCTCCTGTTCCCAAGTCCTGTACGCTACCGACTGAGCTATGGGGCTCGGCATTAAATTGTAACATGTGTACGAGACAACCAAATGTCCAGAAAGTAAAGACATAATTCCATTGACATAAGGCATACACACATAGTAAAATACCATTTCGTTTGAAAACGATTTAATAATGAACATCAAAGTGAAAGTAGACATTTCATTCTTGTTCAAATTGAAAGCAGTTGGCAAATTGAATCCATTTATTCTTTTATCATTTATTCATTTATTTTACTAATATGGTAGAAAACATTGCTTTCTACAGACCACAGACGGATGGACAGACAGACAGACAGACAAAACAATATGACCCCGATCTATCGTCGATGCGGGGGCAAAAAATTAGCATATAGTCTAGAACGAAAACGCTCTCCGTCTCTCTCTATCTCTCTATCTCTCTCTCTGTCTCTCTCATAAGGATGTGTAAGAATACTGTGTAGATCTATCATCTAGATCTAGAACGATCTGTACTTTAAAAGGAAAAAAAAAAGGTGTAATTTGAAAGTATAGAACCAAACATTGGAATGGGGCAAAACGCCCCCGTAGGCGTTTTGCCCCATAATAAGTGGGGCGTTTTACCCCAGTAAGAACTTTTCATTATTAATCGAGATATTCCGAATATAGCAAAGTGCTTACAAATTGCGTGTACTTGAGTAAAACCACAATACAATGTGTTATAGATATAGTTAGGGTGTATAAGCTAGTATACGTCCGTTTTCAGAATAGCGCGAAATAAAAGTACGCAAAAATTAACAAGGATATGTGTAAAAAGCAATACATTCATTTTTTTTTTTTTTCTTACTTACCAATGACAGAGCTTGATCTCTCCTCTCACATTAATCTACGCGTGACCTCCAACGACAGTGACGTCATCATTACGTCACATAGACTGGCATTATCAAGAAATCGACGGGGGGGGGGGGGCGTTTTACCCCTTGGGGCGTTTTGCCCCACCCTACCCTACTGTCTATTCTTCAAATTTTCCACGACACTATTCTGTTTATCCTGTTACACATTTACAAACATAAATCCGACTAGATAGAATATTTCGCTCGAAATTAAGGCACGTATTGACATCTTTCGCACTATGAAAAAAACACACTTGTATGGCGAACTGAGCAAAGCGCTTTTGGTATGCAGCTGTAATAATGACGTCATGAATAATATTGACTACGTCATAAACGTGACGTAAACCCTCGGAAGAATGTTATGGCGGAGAATTATAATTTATTTTAAATAGCAAGAAAAATCAACATGTGCATCGAATTTTAAGCGATAGTTTTACTTTGAAATATTGATTTCGTGTACCAGCACATGACCAACTAGCCAAATAAACCTTGATCACGTGACCAACTGACATAATAAACCTAGTCACGTGGTCAAGTGACCGTATATCACCAAGTTTATATGACCCCCTTGTTATACGACGGAATTTATAGGAGGTGACAGGATAAAAATAGAACATAGGGTAATGGTTTTATGAAGGGAAAGACGAACAGCAACAGCTTGTAGAGTGGAGTTTAACGATATCTGTGTATGGGGGATGTTGTTATTTACAATAACAGACACGCCGCCCTGGGCCTTATCACCCTCTTTGTATATTTTATTATAAATTGAGTGATATCTGAAAGAGACAGTGTCAGATTCCTTCAGGAAAGTTTCCTGTAAACAAATTGCTACAGGATTGTGGTCATTAATTAAAAGTGACATCTCTTCATGATTTGACTTTAGACCTCGACAGTTCCATTGTATAATATTGTGAGCCATTACGCCCATTAAAAGAATGTAAACATGGGTTATGAAATGTTTCAGTAGGTATTTCATATACCCTATGTATTTATATGGACTATGACTTCAGTCTCGGGTTTTGAGGTTGACCAGGAATCTACGTCCTTATCCCAGTCAGTTGGAGAAGGGGCGAGTTCAGAATCGGAGAGTTTTCCCTCCAATTCCCCTTCTTCCATTTTTTCTTTCTGGTCTTCGAGAGGTTCACACCTATTTGAAATAGGTAAGGAATCACCATTCTTGGATTTATTGTCACCAGTAAAGCTGGAAGCTTTAGGCTTCTGTGCTGTAGATGTCTTTTTCTTTGGTGACTTTGATTGAGGTTTTGCTTGGGTCTTCTGGGTGGTGGAAGCAGTTAGTTGTTTCTTTGCTGATGTTGATTTGAGTTTAAGGGAGTCAGATGACGTGTTTGTTTCTTGTGAAATGACTTTCTTTTTGCTTTGGGAGGAAGTAGATGGTGCTTTTTGAGAAGAGGATGCAGTAGTGGGTTTGGATGCAGGTTGTGTCTATTTGGGGAGTTTGGATGGTTGAATGTCAGGGACAAGGCTTTTCAACTCGTTGGTCATTTCTGGAAACTTTTCTAGAATTTTTTTTTGCCAAGAGTTCACAGGTCAAGCAATGTCCCTGTGGAGACATGGAAGATATGACTTTGGCATAAGATGTTGCACTAGTCAATAAGGTCACATCATTTTTGCGTTTTTCTACTATTTTCCTAGCTTCCAAGAAACTAACGTTTTCTTTAAATTTGATGGATAGGAATTCTTTCTCATCCTTCCATACTGAGCAGTTTTTGGAGAAGGTTGGATGAGAACACTTGCAATTATAACACAGAACTGGATTGTCGCAAGTTTTCGGATCATGGTCGGGGCCCTCAAAAGCACATTTTGGGCAAACAGGGGTGTTTGTGCAATTGCTTTCGTGATGTCCATACCGCTGGCATTTATAGCAACGCAGCGGGTTTGGCACATACACATCGACATTCACCGACTGAAATCCTATCTTAATGGAAGCAGGTTAGGATGGGGTGCAGAACGTTAAAATGTATGTATGGGTATCTCTACGTACCCCATCTCTAAGAACAGAGATTCTCCTTACGTCAGACACAGCCTGAGGTTGTAGATTCGTTTTAATCTCTTCTATGGAGTCACAGTAGGAAAGTTCTTTGCATTTAATGACTCCTTTGCTTGTGTTTAAGGTCTTATGAGGATATATCTTAACATCCAGGTTGAAGAATTTTTTGTGACCTAAAAGATTTTTTGCCTGCTGTTGGGTAAAACATTCAACTAGCAGGGTTTCATTTTTTAATTTCTTTACAGATTTTGGAGTGCCTAAAATAGAAGAGATTGTTTTTTCAATGATGAAAGGTGATAATTTTGTGATTCTTTTTGATGTGTCAGCTGACTCTATGACAATAAACCTAGCAAAAGTAGAGTTAGAAGTAAAAGAAATATCTGATTCAGAATCTGAATCTGAAAGTACACGCTTGGCCTTTTTTGGAGTTGCCATGATAGTTGTTATTTATTCATCACTGATGCTCCCCATCCACCTCGGAGTCCAACAAGGGGACATGATCTGGGGAACCCTATCACAGATCATGACAAGGATACATCGGCGATATACTCGAAGTGAAAGGGCTAGACCGGACAAATGTAGGCCCGCAGTATGTCACACCAAGCATAGACTGTCTTTGGGCGGTTACAAGTGTCAGTCAAATACCAACTTTTACCCGATTAGCCCATGAGCCACCGCCTTCTAGGGCATTTATTTATATCTATAACAGAGAGGGATGGATGATTTTTCTTCTGTAAAGATTTTGTGTACAATGGAACGATACAAGGTAAGAGAATTGGTCTAGGGCCAGGCATGACCAGCCGATTGATCAGGACGGGCCCTCCTGACCTCTCGTTTAGTCCAATTCAAGGCCGAAGCGGTGTGTTGTGAAAGCAGAACAATTCAAGGGCCATATTCTGAATCCACTCAACCACCAGGATCCCGTCATCTGACGACACGAGTTGCAGTCCACGGCAAACGGACAGGCACAGTGGGGGGGGGGGGGGTCTTACCCCTTCTGTAGTGCGACAGCTGGGCTATTTCTATACCTCCGCCCAGCTGGGGGAAAATCAAAGTACTGAAAGTACTACTAAAAGGTAAAGGTGATGGTGAAAATTGGCTAGCAAATAGGTTTTAACAGTAGAACATTTCATTAAAAATTAATTCATGGTTGACAACAATTTCTTTCTAAGATTGATAGCGTTATTTCATGACTATTTTCCTTAAAATCGTGTAACTTAGCGTTTTGAATGCGATTTTAGGTGTTAGGAAAGTGGTTTGGAGTGTTTTAACGTATTTTGGAGTGTTTCACTTACCTATTTATCCGCGATATAGACTTTATAAGCTAGGCCATGTCAAAGCTGTGAAACGAGATCAATTTCAAATCTAAAGCTAATTCTATGACATTTTTCTCTAAATGTTTGCGTGATTGGTTTGCATAGTATTTCAATCCACCTGTTATTTTCAGAAATAAAACGACACAGTCGTGGCTGTTCGTTGATCTATGTGTATTTTTTTCTTTTTTCTTGAAACAGATGAGTGATCGTCGTTACAGAATTTCAGTTTGACGGTTGACATAACAAGGTGAAAGGTCGTCACCATCTCAAAATTGCTTTTCGCATTCTTGAAGAGTATCGCTTTTTAGTTTCTTACCGTTTTCGACTAAATCGTCCATATTTGCAATATTTTGTCATAAGAGTTCTATATCATAAAAAAAGACTTATGTTGTAGTAACTTTCCTGTGGCTTGAATTTACTTCTTGCTACGTAAGAAAATTTGACAAGTCTCTCGATAGTGGGTCTTGCGACAGATGAAATTTTCCCACAGTCGCAAACACGACCCACAGAAGAGTTAAAACAACATAATACTGTGTATATATTATAAACACGTAACGCAACTCTGGTCTTATGTTGAATAGTTAGCAGTCAATGTTTGTAGAACAGAGAAAGGCAAAAGTAAATGAGCACAGAGAGGGAGAGATAGAGAGAGCGAGAGCGAGAGAAAGAGAGAGAGGAAATGAAGGATGGAGGAGGGAGGGAGGGAAGGAGGGGGAGACAGAGAGAGAGGGAAGACAGAGAGAGAGGGAGTCAGAGAGAGAGACACTCAGACAGACATACAGACAGTACCTAATCTCGTCATGACCATTTCATGATACTGTATTCCAGTGGGCGGCATGCCATCCGGTCGGACCGGACATAGTACACTAAAATATACAATCACTGAGAACGTTCCGGACACTTCACGTGGAAATCTCTGAAAATAATAACAGGAAAGCTACTTTATCCTTAACATGCTAAATAAGTAAAATGAAAATTTCAAGCCTATTGTAAAAACACAAATTTCGCTAATTCAAACGTATTTTTGTGAGTAAAAAAAAACCTGATTATCTGACAGTGTAGATCCAAGGTCAGACTGCACGTTCTTTGCAGTCTGATCTTGATCCACACTATCCGTAAAAGGTCACTGAGTCGCACTTAGCAGCCTAACGATTATTTCTTTCTCTATAACACTAGCAAATTTAAATGAACATTTTCCCAGCAATTACCCCGTTTTGGAACATCTCGTTACGCACTGAAACAAAACCGACAAACAAAAACCTCATTATATTGTTACATAGAAATTAAGATGTCGATGACTCCAATCAACATAACATTATACATAAAATGTTTTCTAACGTGTGCCCATTCATCAACTGAACAAGTAATAAGTAAGTAATGTACATGTAACTCTTTTCCTTCCATTTCAATCAGTTTGATTTGACCTAATTGAGCCATGCACTGCGAAAAGAAGATTTTTTTGCATCTGCAAAACTACACTGCATTTCACCACACCGCACTATACTACACTTTACAACACTACAATACACTTCCTTATACTAGACAACACTAAAGCATACAAGTCTACACTAGACTTGACTACACGAGGCTACACCACACTAGACTACACTGCTCTACATTGCGCTGTACTGCACTGCTCTTCGCTACACTACACTAGACTTCACTGCGCAACACTGTACAACACTGAACTACACTACACTCTCTGCAGGACCGGTTGCTCTCAACATGTAACGGAATAATCCTCGAAGTGCGAAACAAAGTTTTAATTGCTCATGTGGACAAATGAAGATTTAGATCAGACTTGCAATCTGGTCTCGGACTTACAGTGTCCATTACTTTGTCATAAATTCTGACAAATTAGCCTTGAAAACTCCAATATCTGCATCTGTTGAACAGTCATGTTTAAGCTTTGTTTGCATTGTGCTTAACACCGTTTGTATAATTATTTCACTTATTAGGCGGCGGCACGTGCAACTATCCATTCTGTCCTGGATTTCCTTCAGGTACACTCCACTTCCAACAGTTTTCTTCCTTAGTCACTATCCTGATATCCTGCGGTGCCAACTTGGAAACAATTCAAACTGTCGCAATGACTATCATCAGTTCTCGGAAAGAAATTAGCACAGACGGGGAATCGAACGAGCGACCTCTGGGTTCAAGCCCAATGGGTACCCGACTGTGATACTGGGCTCAGCATGGGTTTAGCAGTACGAGGTTTATGATCGAAACAAATGAAAAGTCAAATCCGAATCAGCAATTCTCAGATTTTTTTCTATTTTTAAATGTAAAAGACAGCTTGGGTTTAGTGTTTTTTATTACCATTGATTCTGGTGGAATTGGATTAACGAACGTCACGGGGTGTTACGTTTAATCAGTGTAGGATCGGTAAATTCGCCTAACTGGGCACTTCCGTCAAGTTAAACGTGTTATTGTTTCCTTCCAAACACAGGGAAATATTTTCTTTATCCAATTATAAAGTAGGGCAGAGTATAACGCTTAACCTGCTAAATACGTGAAATGAAACTTTTATGCCGATAGTAAAACTCAAATGTTACTATTTCAAAGGTTTTTTTTTGGGGGGGGGGATCTCCTTTCGGACAGTGCAGATTCAAGATCAGACTGCACGTTCTGTGCAGTCTGATCTTGATCTACACTGTCCGCAAAAGGGCCCTGAGTCGCGCTTAGCAGCCTAAGGATGGATATGCCCGGCTTTTCCCAGCGGGCTGGGTGAATTGAGGTTTCAAATAACTGCGTATTTCTTACTTTCATACTTTTTCTCATTTATGAATGATGAAACGTTACACAAATGGCGGGAGTTCTCTTTGAAAGGATGGAGAGCATTGTGCTAAAAAGACAAAAAGTACAGGTTACTCGCATTTTCTCCTATAGACATAATGTTTCCAAAAGTATTTTGTCTTACGGTCATTAATTCAAAGGGTTCTATGTTTCCTACTCGGGACTGGGGGATGGCATCCCGCCGGGAAATGATCATGCTCGACCTGATTTCAGTGCATTGGCTGATCAGAAAGCCCAGGCCGGCAATTCAGTCGGTAACTAAGGGGTCTTGGAACCCAGGTGTCGCTGGTTCGAATCCCAAGCACTAAAAATTCTTTCCAAGGATTGATGATATATATAGCAACAGAATTGATTCCTGTCTTGCCGCCAAAGACTGTTTCTACTTCGTGCACGAGGGAAAACAGTGACTTGGAAGGAATGGCCTGCGGAGTGTTGGTGCAAGAAGAACATGGAGAGCATAAATAGGTACACTGGTGGCAGCGATATAGCTGAAATGATGTTCAAAACTGCCTTGGGAACCAAACATACAAACAACTTATCAAAATGGTCATACCACCTTTCTCACTGCCCCGTCCTATTGTGACCTCATACGAATGATGAACTTTTGAAGTTTTCGTATAATGAAGTTTTTCAAATCTTATTACAAGCTCTATATTTTCTACGTGTTCAAGGGATTGCTGACGTCCACTATATAACTGAGTCATGCTCTTTGAAAAAAAGGCTTAATACATCTGCAAAAAGTATCGACTCGTGTCAGCCTGCCCACTCCGTGCAGGATGACATGAATCAAAACATTTTGCTATTTGTAAACTTTCTGAATGTCAAAGGACCATTCTACATCCAGATCTTATCTGTTAGAAGACAAAATGGATTAATATAGAGATCCATTATTAGGTGATGACTTGCTTGGCATAATGCATCACGGAAATGCATAAAAACCCCATTTGCTAGAGCAAGCCCTCTTTTTATCCATCCTTAGTGAAACAATGTGGGGAAAGAAGGAAAAGTAATGCTGTTATACAGCATTTCCCCTTTTTCCACACTGTTTTCTATCCATCGTCTGAGTTACATTTAATTAGTCGTTTGCATAGGATTTCAGCTTGGACCGGTCTAAAGTTTTGCCTTTTAATAAAAACGAATAAACATAAACAAGAAATATCTTTAAAAAAAAGATAAACGGAGTAAAAGGTACTGGAAGATGAATATTGAAACTCTTTTGAGGTTCGATATGAATGAATGAATGAAAAAAATGAACAGAATATGCCCAATAATAAGCCTGCAGAGACCCGCAGAATAAACATGTCCCCATAGTTGACCAATGGTAAATTACTATTTGTTCATTCGAGTATATCAATTCTAATAAGTAGTTCAAAAGCTAGTTTCGTAATCTATAATGCGAATGCGATATTTGTGGTATTTTTCATTGTAGGCTCATTAAAACATTAACACAGGCAATAAATTGTGAGTACAGTAGTCGATTTACATTGCCAGCAGTGCATCTGTTACTGTGCCACAGTGGTCAGGTCGCAGGTCTGTCGATGAATCGATTCAAGTTAAATTGAATGATCCAGGTGGATGGTAAATTTATGACGTTCGGTTTATTCGTGAAAAAAAAAACAAAAAAAAAACATAGAATTAATATTTAGGTGGACGAAGAATTAAAATTTGTAAGGACATTTTTCCGACAGTCCAACAAAGCAGTTATGTCACACAACGCCAAGGTATCGCGTTTATCTACCTACACTTTGTTACTTACCAAACAGTACTGGGGGATGCCTTCCTCATTCCCAACGACAAGAAACGTGTACATCTTCTCGTGCCAGCCTGCCCAGCAGTGAAATTTAGACACTGAAATTTAAGATAAAAATATACAGTAAAATAGATGTTGATAAGATTTAATTGGATTATCCTTAGCAGACCTTTTTTGTTCGCCTTTGTCGTGTTTTGTTCTTGATTTCTGTGCGTATAATTTGTCTAAGGGTCAAATCCTTCGTGTTCGTTATACCACAGGCCTTTGAAGCTCCATTGGTCGATCACGGGATACTGAAATCTTTATTGCTCCATCATCGGACACAGTTACTAAATATAGCACAATGGCGCATCGCGTCTATATTCCATGATAGACCAATGGCATTTCAGTGGCCTATGTGAGATTACCACTCTATTTCTATTGTCTTACTTTTCTGTCCATCTCTATTTCTCTGTCTGTCTTTGTCTGTGTATCACTGTCTATTGCCGCTTCTGTTTATTGTTGTGTCTTCAGATATTTTTGCCACCATAACCTCTACTGTTCTGTCCCATCATAAGCTCTACTTTTCCGTCTCTTCTAAAACAGTTTGAACTTTTTTTTACCCGAGTTTACCCTGTTTGTTCACCTGTCTGTCTGCCTATCTGTCTAATCCCAACCCACCTGTCAATCCGTGTGTACCAATACTTTTTTTTATCCCTTTCTGTATTGCTCTGATTCTATTGGTGAGAAGTGGTAAACTAGCGGTCAAATATTTATTTCACATTTAATAAGTTGAGATTGTATGGTAAAGGATTAAACATTTTAGCGCCATACGCAAAAATATAGGGTTCTGTGGACGACATAGATCAAGACTAGACTTCAGGTTCGAAGTGGCAGAAAACATTGTGGAAAAAGGAGAAAATGCTGGTTACCAGCATTTTCTCCTTTTCCCACAATGTTTTCAAGAGGCTTGTGCTGTGAATCAGACAGATCTTTTTCTTGTAGACTAAGCTAAACAAGCTGACGGTGTAGATCTAAGATCAGACCGCACAGAAACCCTGTTTTCGCCAATGGCGCCGAAAGGTTAGAGTTGTACTTTGCATTTGTAGGGTTATACCTTCAGATGTTGCTGAGAAGGGGTTACAACCGCTCCCTTTAGGGGCTATGAAATGCAGTCCGTCACCCTTAGTGCAGTCGACCTCTAGTCGGGACTTCCTCCACTCGTCTTCACAGAAATCCTGCAAGCCGAAATACCTTTGTTTGTGATTGTTTATTGTGCGAGGCAAATATATGATTCACTTGTTTTTGGCAGCGGGTGAAACCCGCTGTCATAGTCCCCAGGTATGAGTTACTGATTTTCAACGCTTACGATATTTATCTAGGTCGAGAATTCTTGCATCCGGCAGCTTTTTCCTGGATACGCGAGGTAAACAAAACTTGATTCCTACACTTGACTAAATAGTTCCTCCATGAATACACAAACGATCATGTATAAATACGCGCTACTCGCGCAGACGACACCCTTTCAAAACTGCCTTACACCTTACGAGTTCATCCGTAATGTTTACTGTAGAATAGAAACGGAAAGAGGGCGTCGGTATCTACATAGACCGAAAAAGTGCAAAAGAAAATATTTTCAGAGCAAAAGTTTTTATTAGTCGCCGCGCAGAAGCGCGCGACTGTATTTTTAATAGTTTTTCGAGTTAGGACATGGACAATGGGAATTTCTTTTTTATAGGGGTGTTAAGGTTAACAAGGAATCTTTCTACTTCGCCTTAAACTGGCTTTTTAATTCATTCTTAAACTACGAAGTATATACAATACGATACTATTTTTGCTCTGTTAATACTTACAACATCAAAAAATCCGCCCAAGTATTACTTTTATTTTCGCTATTCGCGAGAAATGGACTCATCCAAATAAATGCCTTGTTTCCATTGGTCAAGGCTGTACAGGTTTCCAGTCATTTCGTACCTAGTTAATTTCGTACCTAGGTCATTTCGTAGATACGATTTTGGTCATTTCGTACCTACCTATACTTTCTATTTTGGTCATTTCGTATCCAGTTGGTCATTTCGTATCCACTTTCGTCATTTCGTACACAGGTTTAATTATCATTTCGATTATTTAGTACCTAGTTTTTCCTACTATTTGTGTTTTTTGTTGAATGACCACCGCTAAAATTGTACATTGCTGAAATTGTGTTAAATTCCGCCGAAGAACGAGTATGATGGTTATGATTGTATCTAAACATTATTGGTTACTTCTTTCTAAGTTTAGTTTTTAAAACAAAGATTGTTTAGAACCCTTTTGTTTATTTCTCACCAAGTTCTAGATAAATTTACATGTACTTTGTTGGAAAAAATCTGGAGAGAGACCAGTTTTTCGCCGTGTTGTTCATAAATCGCAATGCAAAACCAATATTCTTTATTAACAGCCTTCACCAAACAGTATAGTTTTAGACTTGTTTAAATTGAAAGCATGCCTTGCAAACTTACGTTCTCTTGAATCATACTATCCTAGGACAGCAACATTTTAGTAACTTGGCCCTGTTTTCAACACTTTCCCAAACAAACGCGGGTTATCACGTGCGCTGTCAAATTCTTTTGGAAAAACATGTTGGATAAGGAGAAATTACTCGTTATAAGCAATTTCTCCTTTAACAAATACTTTTCCCCCCACTACTAGCGAATTTTCTACTATTTTTGCAGCTTTTTAAATTGTCGTCTGTCAACTCTTTGAATTTGGAAGAGTCTGATATTTTTCGTTTGGAAAAGAGTTCATAGAGCGCTATGCGAGGGTATTAGATACTGTAACAGAAGACAACTTTTGATATAGATTCACAGTCACATCAATTTCATAATGTGTTAAAAAATCTGCTGATGAAAACTGACATTTACTTATTTGCCCTGGCTTTCTTGAAGCATTAAATAAAAAAATTTGCGGCGACTTTGATTCTTTGCATCGACTTTTTCTTGTCGGTGTTTGTTTGCATGATGAATTTTGAGCATAGGGCATCGTAATGGGATTCGTGTAACATCGCCTTTTATCGCCAAAGTCGTACGGATTCGGCTATGACAGGCGATGTTACACGAAAAGTCACCCATTAAGCCTTTGGCAGACGGCAAAATTTCAGCTGTGTTCAAACTGAAAGCATTTGCAGACGACAATTTCATTGTGGCTCAAATGGTACAAGTTTTATTTTATAGGATAGAAAACATTGTGGATAATAGAGAAAATGCTGGTTCCCAGCATTTTCTCCTTTCCCAGACTGTTTTCACAAGGCTTTTTTCTCAAGGTTGTTAGAAGTCGGCATTGAGTGGTAAAGAGTTAAAAGTAGTTATAACTGCAAATTATATTATGCATTTACTTGTACAACACAATCTCAAGTTTTAACGACCCTTAGAACATAACTTTTTACAAACATTGTAGGAATGGGAGAAAATGCTGGTAAGCAGCATTTTCTCCTTTTCCAATAATGTTTTCTACCCTATCAAAGATGTACACTGTTTTTGAGCCATGTTTCAATTTTTGTCTGCAAATGGCTTCTTTCAGTATAATTTATTAGCAGTTAATGAAATTTAAACAGCTTGGGTCATAACAGCTGCCAGTGTACCTATGCATGCGTTTCTTGGCTATCTCCTTAAGGTCATGCACTGAATAACAACATGGCATAAATGATAAGTGGATCAGAAAGAAGACCATGCTGGAAATTTAAACCAGCGGTACCAACTTCAAGTCTTTGAGCTACAAACTCCTTAAAAGGGATCGGCAAAACTTTTATAAAGCACATTATTTGGCCTACAAGGATTTTGAGGTGTAAAACCTCAAAATTATACTAAGACTGGTTTTCAGTACTTTAAGATACCTTTCAAGAATTTCATAAATGTTACGGATTGATATAATAGAAAACATTGGTTAGAAGCACTTTCTCCATTTCCACAAATGTCTTTAAAGGCCTCTTCCACAGGGTCATAAAAACTTGGGATTGTTTTGGAAAGGATTAATATCATTTATTCAAGTCTTGTTTTCTGCCTGTGCTCATGTACTAGATTTTATCTTTATTTTAGCCACAAACAAATGAGCTGTGCTTTGGCAAAAGGGGGCTTCTTGCATCCTCGTGATGGATTATACCAAGCAAGACATAAATAATTATTGATCCATAGACCGACCCTTCGATGTACAGAAAATGGACCAATGGCGAAAAGTTTCAGCCCAGGTCAGCCTGTGAAGACTGCACAGACTGACTGCCTGCACAGGCTGACCTAAGTCTATACTGTTTGCAGATCGATTAAGGCACCTTTTTACTTCAAGTCAAGTATAAAGGAAACCTGTGCAAAGAAAGTAATAAGATCTGTAGCTGGCACAAACCCGCTGCCTTCAGTGCGTCAGCGCTTTGATTTAAAACAAAGGGGACGTGGGTTCAAATCCGCAGCTCCGCCTAATTCTTTCAGGGGGTTGGTAATATGCACTCCTACTGGAGGTATTGCTCTCTCACCGCTGAGTATTGTTGAATATTGTTGAATATTTCAAAGTTACGCAATTCCTAACTGGTAAAACATAATTTAATGGTTTAACCAATTAGGAATAGATTTAGAAATTTTCAAATGTGTAAGTACAATCAATTCTGAAACTACAACGCAAAGTATTTTTATTTCGATAACAGTTACTTTTTCAGCCCCCAAATATATGAGCCATGCTCTGGCAAATGGGAGTTTAACCCTTAAGCTGCTGATCGCGACCCACAGACCTTTTGCGGACAGTGTAGATTAAGATGAGACTGCACAGAACGTGCAACCTGATCTTTGATCTACACAGTCCGATACGGTATTTTCTTTCCGCTGAAATCAACTTTGAAATCGCAGTGTTTTGGTTTTTAGTATTGAGTAGAAATTTGCGTTTCATTTATTCAGCAGCTTAAGTGTTAATATATCACCCTAATGCGTGATAATACGCAAATCATCGCATAATTCTGGATCCGTAAAATCCGTTTTGTCTGGCAACCGACTGAATTATGTGATACACTAGTCTTCTGAAATGCCGAAGATTGACCAATGACAGGCTGACCTGGGTCGATGCATTTTTCAGATGTATAAAGTTTTTTTTTTTTTTCCACATAACCTGGCTCATATGAAATCGACATATTTTGATGGCTGAAAATAAAAACATCTTGACTAAGAAAAAAAGACATCTTTCAGGCTTGACTAATTAAGGGGGCGGTATAGATCCAAGATCACACTGTACATTTTGTGCACTCTGACCTTTGTCTATGCCGTTCTGATAAAGATTCCCTGTTCGCCTATTGCGCTGTATGGGTTTAAACCTGCAAGAACGGCATACTTATTTCTTTTTGAATAAATAGCTTCGAATCCTGGAAGTTTGTCGAATTGAATTTTGGGGAAAAAACCTTTAGTTATCATACCTCGTTCGTCAGTCGATTGATCGTCCGGAAACTGAACCCGCCACTTACTGGACACGATATAACAGACCGTCGCCAGGGAGCTGAGAAAAAATAAATACATAAATAACTAACTTTTGGCGTGTCTTTTGAATTTAATTTTACGTGAATTTTTGCATACATCTTTTTATTCCACTCAAGAATGCACTTCAAAACAGAAATAATTGACTATCGTTATTTCCGTCAAATGACACAGAAACGAGCCATGATCTGTGAAAAGAAGGCTTAATGACTTCAAAAAATTTCGACCCCTGTCAGCCTGGAATATGAGACGAAACATTTTGCTGTTTGTAAATTTTCTACATGTCCAAGGACAATTCAGTCAATTGTTAGACAAAATGGATTTCCTGGATTCATAATTATGTGATTACTTCCGTGGCACAAGGTATCACAGAGATGCAGTAAATCTCCTTTTGTCTCGAGTTCCCAGAGGATCAAACATGAGCATCACATTCTGAGGTGGCGACTTCGGTCGATCGGATCGCACCCATCGCAACCATAGCTCTTCTGCAGCAGTATCTGCTAATATCGGCTCTTCAGCCCTTGATCTCGGACATCTTTAGTGTTATTCCAGCCTAAGGGTGTCGATCATTGTTTCGACGATCATTGCGTAGAAAAGTAGCATTAGCCAGGGTAGCATACCGGTATTATCCGAAGCACTCCCCGCCGCGATATAACTGAAACAATCTTGAAAACGGCGTTGTTTCACACCAGGCATAACTAGTACAGTGCGCAGATTGCTTAAAATTGATGTTTTTTTTTTTATAAATTTATATCTGCAGTCGTCTTTTTAAAAAGACTTCAAAATCGAATTCAGAGAGAAGAAGTAGCATCTTTGTTGTCAGTTGATCAATTTGTATGATACATTATTTCTTACCTATCCATGGCCATTCGAGTAACTGTAGAAAATTCTCATCACAAAGGTTTGTGTTTTCTTCTTTCACTGGTCCTTAAAATAATAATAATAAATGTAATTATGATAATGATAAAAATGATGATGATGATGATGATGATGATGATTGTGTCGATGATGATAGTAATAATGACGACGATAGTGACGATAAAGGTGCTGCTGCTGATGATGATGATGATGAAAAATCATATTTTTCGTGACGTTTCTGAGACAAACGTTGATGCCTTTCAATATCAACAAAATAAAAACTAATTGAACAATGCAACTTTATATAAAAAAAAAATGATAGACAAACACTATCACACTTAAAGCAGAATACAAGTTCCGAACACAATAAAAGAGCGGTTATCTACAGTTACATATGAGCCATGCTCTGTGAAAAGGAGGCTTAATGCATCTGCGAAAGCTATCGACCCAGGTCAGCCTGCGCAGTCCGCGCAAGCTGACCTGGGCCGAAACCTTCCGCTCTTAGTCAATTTTCTGTATATCCAAGGACCAGTTTACCTCATGATTAACCCTTAAAGCGCCGAATAAAACCAATGGTCATTTTCATTCTAGAATAAAACCAATATAATTGCAAATTCATGGCTACCTTTTGCCTGTAGTGTTTTAACATAGCGGACAGTGTAGATCAAAGATCAGGCTGCACGTTTTGTGCAGCCTGATCTTGATCTACACTGGCCGCAAAGGCAACTATATTAGTGAAAGGCGCTTTAAGGGTTAAGTTTGATTTTACAAAAATGGCTATTATAGATCCATAATTATGTGATCGCAGGCTTGGTATGATGCAACACGGTTGGGCATTTAGCCCCACCTTTTGCCAGAGCATGGCTCATATATAAATTATTACTTGACAATGTCTTAATGAAACAAAAATCACATTTTCGTATCATAAAATAACAGTAGAGCATCCATTTCTACAGATATTCTTTGCTGAATCCCTCATTAATGTTTATGACATTTGATGATTACAAATCTCCCAAAGTTGATACCTCGGTAATTTCTTAACCTGGACGCAATAAATTGAATACGGATGACCCTTTACCAAACAATCCCAGCCTTTAACTACCCTGACAAAGAAAGCTTTTGAACACATATTGGAAAAAGGAGAAAACGCCGGTAACCAAGCTGTTAGTTTCATCGTGTTCAGAGGTAATTTATCTTTGATCTGCTTCATAGACCGGAAAGAATAATTACAAAGAAGAGAGACAATTAAAGAAACTTCTGAGGCGGTATTTTTTCCCGTCTACTCTGATATGGAAATGAAAATACTGCGGTTTTGTAGCACCCCGTTATTTCAAAAGCCGACAGCTAGGTTTCATTCATCAATCAGATTTGTTTAGTGCATTTGTGTTCACTGTGATATTAAAATTTTCATTTCACGGTGGAGGGAGAACACTGTGTCTTGCACAGGACAGTAATACACGTGGACACCTTGTGCTATGTATCGGGCCATAGGGGGTGAGGTGTTCTCAAAAAACAAGTGCCTATACTCAGAGCTCTAGATATGAAGGACTGATGGTATTCTAAACTCATTATTTCTCATCCAAACCCCATGTTGTGGGTACTCATTAGAATCGTCTCATAGAGACGATTCTAATGAGTACCCATAACATAGAGTTTAGTGGAGAATAATTAATAATATTTCAAGTTTGAAAGCAAAATCACTCCCTCTGTCTGGAGCTCTGAGGCTTCAGTATATGCAGCATTATACGACTATGATCGGTAATAAAGTAAAATTGACCACAATGTGGTATACACCCTCGTAACGGAGACATAGTTTCGTTAGAAATAACCGAATCATAAACTGTGATTGCTTCATTAAGCAGCCTGTTTTTTTTTTTCTGTTTAATAAATTGCAACAAATGCTGGCCTGTTCCTCTTGACAAACCTTTTCAGTATTGTAGCTCTAAATGTTTTTACACGTACGTCCATTTCTTTTCTATTTATAAAGCTGGTCAAAAAACAAGCGAGTGTTGCCCCCTACAATGCTGGAGCGTCACAAAGCTTTTGACACTTCGATCAAAAAAGTTATTGAGCAGGTTACTGTGTCATCCGCCATCTTAGAATTGGCTAACAAGCTGGTCACTGGACGTCCCTGACTTTAAACCTTTACCACACAATCCCGACTTTTAACGACCCTGGGAAAGAAGCCTTTTGAAAACATTGTGGGAAAAGGATAAAATGCTGGTAACCAGCATTTTCTCCTTTTCCAAAAATGTTTACTACACTTCCTACTTCAAGTTTCAATTTTTTGAGTGACATTCATTTTGTCGTCTGTAAATGCTTTCAATTTGAAAAAGTCTAGAATTTTGTCGTTTGGTAAAGAGTTAAACATTATTTTGAGCCATGCATTGTGAAATGGGGGTAAAATGCATATGCAAACAGTATCCACCAAGGTCAGCCTGAGCGGATTGCGCAGGCTGACCCAGCCGAAAACTTTTTTTTTTACTATCGGCCAAAATTTCTTTGAATGTCAAAGAACAAATCTACCTTATGAGTCAGTCGGTTGTGAAAAATGGATTTTATGGATCCTTAATTATCACGGATAGGCACTAAATCCCTTTTGCAGAGCACTGATCATTTTGATCCATCTATGAAAGTATCTCAGTGTTATGGAATTTCTGTCACTGATACACACAGAAATCAAATCTTCCTTATTGATATAGAAAGTAACAGTCGGCCTACCATTCCCTGGGGAATATGTGAAAGTAATTCAAGGGGACGGTTCTATTCAATCTGACGCAGATTTTGTAATCTATGCGGTAGATAAACCCTGGCATTTTTGTCGTCTGGCAAATATATAAGAACCACGCTCTGTGAAAAGGGCGCTTTATGCATCTGCGAAAAGTTTCGACCCAGGTCAGCCTGCGCAGTCCGGCAGTCCGCGCAGGCTAACCTGGGCCAAATCTTTTCGCTATTCGTCAATTTTCTGAATGTCAAAGGACCGGTCGACCCTATCATACAGTCGGTTGTTAGGCATATTGGATTTTTATGGATCCCGAATTATGTGACAACTCATTTAGTATCATGCATCACGGAGATGCATTAAGACCCCTTTTGCCAGAGCCTAACTCATATACTTGTGATCAGTATAGCAGCAGCCAAGTATTTCTAGGTTTTCCTTTAAAGATGGTTGACAACATACTGTCTTGTAAGGCATCTAACTTAATGACTTAACTTCAAAGTTTAATTATATGTGCTGAGGCAAAAGCTTGCATATGTCAATGATACTTTTTAATGAGTCCCATCAACAGTTGAAAATTGAAAAAAAAAAATCTCAAAATGAAATCTAGCAGATGGAAAGGTAAGACATTTTAAGACCGTTGTTACCTTCTATGACTTGAACAACATTGTCACTCCTCTTTAGAAATGCCATGCATACGAATGTGGTTTCTCTGAAAAAAAAGGAAAGAAGAAATATCTTTACATTTTGTGATTTTTTCAGGAAGTTGGCAGTTCAACATACCTCTAGCGAATGAATGATGGGAAGCAAGAAGGCAATGAAAAGTTGAACGAAGAAGAAGGGGAGACAGAAAGGACTGGTGATTGCAAATCAAGTGAGTCGTGCTCTGTAAGAAGGCGACTTAATACATCTGCAAGAATTATTGATCTAGGTCAGCCTGATTCGTCCACGCAGGCCACCCGAGTCGAAACTTTTTGCCTTTGGTAAACTTTCTTCATCACCAAGTACATATATGAGGAGAATACATGCGAACAAAAACATGAAGTAATATATGAAAAAAGTTTATGGCTCCAAGCTTTTTTTTTTTTTCTTTTGACATCATGTACATATAAATAAGAATCAATCATTTTTCCGTTTATTAATCATCGCCAAACATTACCCATATGGGCGACGCCCCCTATAGGCTAGTACTTATGTTAGGGAGCATAGTGAAAGATACAGGACGAAACCCATCCTAAGCTACGCCTGGTTCTTTAACGTGCTCGATGTATAGCCGCCACATGGGACCTCGGCTAAACGCCTCATTCGAAAGACTATAGTAATTTTTTATGGGGCGTCGATTACGTGGACTCGTATTCAAATCAGTATTGTGACGTCATATCTGATGCACTAAAAATAGACTGAGTTACAGAATGCAAAACGACTATACCACCCAAGATTGTGCCTTTTCATTAAATATTACCGCTCAGTTCATATTGACGATTGCAACAAAAATGTATCTAGTTGTATTTATCGGTACTTTAGGAGATTTTTTTTTATTTACGGCCCAATGAAATACAAACAATGATGGTACAATAATTTGTACAAAAAGGACTTTTAAAAGGAATCTATTTAGATGACTTTTCTGTAAGTCAAACATTCTTGAAAGACATTGATAATAAATATTGCAAGATGTACGTTTCTCTGCAACCGTAAAGAAACTGGATAGTTATGGAGCCGGGTACAGGTATTTGGTGATATATCGTGTGGCCATATCGACATGTGGTTTGGTAGCTCAGTTGGTTAGAGTGCAGGAACGGTATTGCTGAGGCCCTGGTTCGAATCCCGGTCGAGCCATGATGTTTTTCACCACCTGTTACATTTGGTGCCCACCGTAAATAACCCACAATGTTTCTCTGTCTCGAATTCTAAATTTGGAGGGGGTATATTAGCCGGGTACAGGTATTTGGTGATATATCGTGTGGCCGTATTGACATGTGGTTCGGTAGCTCAGTTGGTTAGAGTACAGGAATGGTATTCCTGAGGCCCTGGGTTCGAATCCCGGTCAAGCCATGATATTTTTCACCACCTGTTACATTTGGCGCCCAACGTGGGGCTAACCCACGATGTGGATGGCTACTGGTTGGGCACCTCGAGAACGTTTCACAAAGGTTCTCTGTCTCCAGTATTCGGGACAAATTCTAATGTGGAGGGGGTATATGTAGCCGGGTACAGGTATTTGGTGATATATCGTGTGGCCATATCGACAGTTGGTTTGGTACCTCAGTTGGTTAGAATGCAGGAACGGTATTCCTGAGGCCCTGGGTTCGAATCCCGGTCGAGCCATGATATTTTTCACCACCTGTTACAGCTACATTCAATAAAAGGGCACTTTGGCCGTTCCAACAACGGGGTGACCGTGATGCAATCTGTAACTTATTTGAATACGGTCGCAGATAATAGATGTGTACTGTTGATCATGTGATATTTTCACAAGTTTTTTTTTTTCGAAATACTTGCGCAAAAATCTTTGGGAAAAAAACACGAAATGGTGTTACGTTTACCATTCAGGAAATACCGTTCATGATAAAACAATTTTGTTTGACTATAAAAATCTGGATTGCCCCTTTAAGGTAGCCCTGAGTCAGAACCCAAAATGCATCACTCATTATCTCACTTTATTTAAGGCGTCAGTTAATCAGTTCATAAATATAAATCAACAGAATTGTAATTTGAGCATGAACGCTTATCATCATATTTCAGCTGATCCATGCTCTGGCAAAATTGTGTTTAATGCATCTCCGCCATGCGTTATACCATGCAAGACAAAACATAAATATTAGTTTATAAGATACATTTTGTCTAACAAATGACAGAATCGTGAGGTACACTAGTCCTTTGAAGTGCAGAAAAATGACCAATAACAAAAATTGTCAAACCAGGTCAGCCTGCCCAGACTTTGCAGGCTTACCTGGGTCAATACTTTTTGCAGTTGCATCAGGCCCCGTTTTCACTGTTCTTGGCTCAAATATTTGTTGGCAAACACTAATTTGCATTATTCATTAATTGTAATTTATGCAAATATCGATAAATCATTTTAATGCCGGCGTGAAATAATTAGATTTTTTATTTTTCATTTTGCAGTTTGGTTTGTTTTCTATTAACTTTAATTATTTGGCACCATTTGTATTTTAAAACGATGAATTTTTCATAAAACAAACGAAAGGTGTTGTTAACTGTCCTTCGTTATTTGGATAGTAAAAGCCTTTGTGTCCGAGACTACAACTGTTTTTTTATTCTTTACAAAAAATAGATTCTACCAAATTAAAAACATTTGCAGATGACAAACTAGATGTGGCTTTTGCTGTCTTTAATTTTGCAGATACACTTGTGGGAAAAGGAGAAAAATGCTGATTACCAGCATTTTCTCCTATTGCCGCCATGTTTTCAAAAGCATTCTTCTTTAGGGTCGTTCAAATACAGGATTGTTTGGTACAAGGTTAACTCTTTACCAAACGACAAAATTTTAGACTAGTCCAAATTGAAAGCATTTGCAGACGACAAAATAAATGTGACTCAAAAAATGAAATTTGTTTTGGGAAGGGTAGAAAACATTGTGGGAATAGGAGAAAATGCTGGTAACCAGCATTTTCTCCTTTTCCCACAATGTTTTCAAAAGGCTTCTTTCTTAGGGTCGTTAAAAGTCGGGATTGTGCGGTAACGGGTTAAAGGCATTACGTATCTCTTTCGAAGTCACAAATTAACGTCCTCTCCCTTTCTAGAACGCACACCCAGAAATAAAAGGCCTTCCCATTGTAAATTATCTTTTCCGCATTACAATAGTCTGGAGTGCACAAAGTTAATGAATTAACTTGGTCAAAGCCTCAACGGTCTCTGATACTTTGTGCGAGTCATTACCGACCTACTTAACCGCCAAACCCATGTATTGTAGTCGGTAGCGTACAGGACTTGAGAACGGGGGGTGGGGGGGTGCGGGGTCGCTGGTTCGAATCCCAAGCTCGGCCACTTTCTTTCCGAGGGCTGATGATAATCATTGCGACAGGCTTCATTCCTCTCTTTATTTTTTCGACGATGGTTATCTGGGAAAGGAGCCAGTGGCCTAGGAAGAATATTGTGCGAAGTACAGGTAAGTGAAACTTCAGGACAATGTTGCTAGGTGCACTGCAAGATACCGCAAATAATGTTGAAAACGGCGTTACCGTACAAACGAAACCTTTTTAACCCTTCAGCATACAGTTCTAAGTTTTAACAACCTTAGTTGAACAGGCTATTGAAAAAATAGTGGGAAAAGGAGAAGATGCTATTGACCAGCATTCTGTCCATTTCCCACCGCTTGCATCACGTTTAAAATGTCGTCTGCAAATGCTTTTAACCCTTATGCTGCTAAGCGCGATTCGCGGACCTTTTGCTGACAGTGTAAATCAAGATCAGACTGCACAGAACTTGCAGTCTGATCTTGGATCTACACTGTCCGATAAGGAGATATTTTTCTCCAAAAAACTAAATTTGAAATAAGATTATTCGGGTTTGAAAGTTTTATTTAACCCTTAGGCTGCTAAGACCGACTCGCTGACCTTTTGCGGACCGCGTAGATTAAGATCAGACTGCACAGAACATCTTGGATCTACACTGTCCGATAGGGCGATATCTTGCCTCCAAAAATACATCTGCAATAGGAAAATTTAGGTTTTTACTATCGGCTTGATAGTTTCATTTCTTTTATTTAGCGGGAAAAGGGTTAACTTATTTAGCAGGATAAAGGTTAATTTGAACCAGTCTAAAATCTTGTCAACTAGTAAAAGGTTAACATTTAATCAGATAAATACATGTAACTCGAGTGAAAATTTCCAGCCATAAGTAAAAACACAAATGTTGAAGTTTCAAGGTTACTATTAGTCGGAAAATAAGTCACAGTATCAGACAGTGTAGATTCAATATCAGACCCTGTTCTGTCCTGTCTGATCTTGATCTATACTGTCTGCACGCGCTTAGCAGCCTGATGGTTGCAGGTCCCCCAACACGAAGAAATGTGCGCGCTACTTATGTCTTGCGAATCCTTAAAAGGCCAAATAGCGGCTAAAAGTAAACCATGTGGACGTTAAAATTCATTTAGACTTAAATCATACCATTTAACCCTTTCCCAAACGACAAATTTTAGACTGGTCCAAACTGAAAGAGTTTGCAGACGACAATTTTAAATTTGATGAAAATGGCAGAAAGGTCTCAAAAAGGGTAGAAAACACTGTGGAAAAAGGAGAAATTGCTCGTTATGAGCAATTTTTCCTTTTCCCACAATGTTTTCAAAAGACTTGTACTGCAGACACGTGAAAACCAGGGCTTGTTTGGGAAAGGGTTAAAAGTATGGAAATTATTGTGAAAATGGCAATCTGTTATTGTACAGTCGGTCCAAGAGCCACTGAAAGAAACACGAGGTAAAAAGTTGCTCTATCTTTTGTTTGCTTTCTACCTGGTTGAGGTGGGGTATGAAGCATCCCAACTCAGATTTACCATGTGGGAAACTGAACAAAAAAAAAATTGAGTCTGGGGTACCTATCATCGCAAAATTAATACCTGACAAAATAGTACCAAAGAGAAAACTCTCCTTTTTTTCCAGTTTAGCATTAATGAAAGAATACACACACACACACACAAAAAAAAAATCAAACGTGTCAATATTGGAGGCACTTGCAGACAAATAATTAAATGTGGCTCAAATGATTGATATTGCCTGTGTATGGGTAGAAAACATTGTGGGGAAAAAAGAAAATACTGGTTACTAGCATTTTCTCGTTTTCCGGCAATGTTTTCCAAAGCCGTTTCCAGGGTCGTCAAAACACGGAATTGTTTGGTATAAGATTAGATCTAGTACATTCACGTTGGAAATTGACCATTTTTTGCTGAATGTTGCTTTTTTGCCGAACGTAATCCCAAGTTTCTTTCGCTTGTAAAGAACCACGTTTGTTTTTCTTTCCTGACAATATTTTCTATCATTTCAAGGACAAATCTAATCGTTTGTCGTCTGCAAACGCTCCCAATTTCGACAAGTCTAAAGTTTTGTGATCTGGTAAGGAACTTATCGTATGACAGCAGTTATGTTGGTTTTGCAGACAATTTAGATCAAGATGAGATTGTATAGCTTGTGAAGAGTGATCTTTGCTCTACACTGTCCTCTAGTTTGTAACATATTCTGGCTAAATAAGATATGTGATGTTGCGATAATAGGATGTTTCGGCAACTGAAAACGTCAGTATCATTGACTTAGCGCTCGACGGATTAACCCTTAATATGCTAAATCAACGAAATTAGCCTAGTCAGGAAAAAGCACACAAATAGTTGTTGCCTAAATGTTGCTCTTGGTCGGCATGTCTCTGGGATGCGCCATGGTAGAGCCAAAATAAGAGTGCGCATTCTCTGCAGTCTGATCTCGATTTATGCTGTCTGCAAAACGTTCAGTAATTCTGAAAGGCATTTTAAATAGGGGTTAAGCGTTTCTCAGGTATTAAGCTGACCTGACCCATGAGTTGTTTGTTCACGTGTTGTGTACAATACCCCGTTGTTGTGCAAGTGAGCTTTTTTAAATAGTCGATTTGTGTTGTAAGCTTAGCGGACTTTGGTAAACTTTTCTGGATTTATTAGATGTTGGCTAGTTTGAGTTAAATTCTACCGGATACAGAGTCTTCTTACGGCATTGTGGAGTCCTCCAACAGCGTCTCTGTGTGGATATGATATAGTACAAAGTCTAAGGTAATACATCTATTGCATGTTTTTGTTCTTAGTAATACAAGACTCGACAGGAAACGAAAATCAATGTCATTTGCATTTTCAGGCGATGTAGATCAAGATCAGACAGGACAGGAAGTTTTAAATTTGGGCCTACAGTACCAATTAATCTTTCAGATACTTGTACTTTGACCAAGACGGAATGTAGACAATTAAGCCATGCTCTGGCAAAAGAGGGTTTAATGCACCTCAGTTATCCATGACACCGATCAAGCCATCACATAATTATGGATCCATTATAGCCACTTTTTTAACAACCGACTTAATCATGAGGTAGAATGGTCCTTGGATTGACAGAAAATTGACCACCAGCGAAAGGTTTCGGAGTGTGCAGGCTGAGCTGGGACAATATTATTCGAAGCTGCATTAAGCCCCTTTTCACATAACATCGCTCTATTGTATCATCATACTTATGATGGCCATGTCTAATATTCTGTCAAATACCTTGAACTTTATCTATCAGTTTTCAACGTTATTTTTCTCCCTCATTGACTGCTTTTTCCATAGCGATATCAACAAAGTACAGCATATACCTGTATACATGTAAACAAACATTGTGAGGGTTCACTATCAACATTTCTGAAAGAACGTACTTGTTACAAATGTTGAATGCTCGTAAACCTGAATAAAAAGAAGAAAAGAAAGACATGTGGCTAAAAAGGAAACTGTTCCTCACAAGAAATTTTGCTCTTTGCTACAGTGTATTTAGGCCACGTGTATCTGCGTGACGAAAGCAGATGTCAATATAGTTTTACCTGATAATTCTTTTTGCAACAATTTCAATGCATTATCTCTTTACCACACAAGCAACATATATACTTTTCCGCTGTGAAAGCATTTGCATTAGGTTAGAAAAAACTGTGGGAAAAGGAGAAAATGCTGGTTACCACCATTTTCTCATTTTCCTCACAATGTTTTCAAAAGGCCTCTTCCTCGAGGTCATTAAAAGTCGGGACTGTGTGGTAAAGGGCTATGCTGACTCCCTTGTTATGGATCTGCTGGATCAGACCATGTTTTTCCACGTTCACTTTTAACCAATGCTTATAATAAACTTGAAACTTGAGTAGATGCATTTAATTTGTTACCAAACAACAAAATTTTGGACTCCACTATATTTAAAGCATGTGTGGATGACAAAATAAATGTAGCTCAAATGATGATTTCTGTCTTTTATGGGGTAGAAAACATTGTGGAAAAAGGAAAAAATGCTGGCAACCAGCATTTTTCCTTTTATTAAAATATTTTTAAAGACCTCTCTTCAGGGTGGTAAAGACCCTGCATTGTTTGGTAAAGGGTTGACTCGTTCTGTAAAAGCTTGAACTACCGAATACCTTTGATATTCTGGCTAGCAGTCTACAAACAGCTTTACCCAAACTCTCTCACGATTTCAACCTTGAGAAAGACCATTTTTGGAAAACATTGAGGATGAAGTAGAAAAAGCTTGTAACCTAAACTTTCTCCTTATCCCACAATGTTTTCTAGCCTTTCATGGACAAATCCCATCCATTTAGCCACATTTAATTCAATGTCGGAGAAAGGTCTGAATATGGACAGGTCTGAACCCTTTACCACACAATTACAAGTTTTCAACGATCCTGAGGAAGAAGCTCTTTGAAAAAAAAAAAAAAAAAATGTAGGAAAAGGAGAAAATGCTGGAAAACAGCATTTTCTCCATTTCCCACAATGTTTCCTATCCTTTTAGAGACAAATCCAATCACTTCATCCACATGTAATTTTGTCTTTTGGAAATCCTTTTGATTTGGGAAAGTCTAAAATTTTGCCTTAGGATAAATGGTGAAACTGTAATGTTTGGCGAAAAGTTAACGAGGATTTGTAGTATTTCTCTCTTTTTTTTTTTTCCATTCTTTCAAAAACTGTGTTTCTTTAAAAAAAAATTATCAGTATCAAAGGGTAGGTCAAAAGCTAGCACATTCTGCTACGCCGAAAAACATCTTTGAGTGCTGGGAACTAAATGGGGATGCTGATAAGTAAGGAGTTGACTTTGCATCCTAGCTCTGCAATAAACTCTTTTTTAATCTTTAACTCTTTACCAAAAGACAAAATTTTAGACTGAATTGAAACCATCAAAAATTGACATTCAGTTTTGCACGGGTGGAAAACATTTAGGGAAAAGGAGAAAATGTTGGTTACCAGCGTTTTCTCCTTTTCCCACAATGTTTTCAAAAGCCTTCCATTTCAGGATTGTTAAAACAAGACACTGTGCGACAAAGGGTTTAAGCCCCTATTACATCTATAATTGCTTTTGAGTCCAGCATAGACTTTGATATTTCATTTATTCGGGTCTTATTTCCAGATTTAAAATGTATGTTGGGTTCATTTGACACCATAAAGGTTAAGGGATGATGAAAGTCCTAGTGACAGCATTTTTATTCTTCTCTTACCACTGAACAAGCAAGTCGGTTTGACTTTGTATATTTTTGCAATAAGCCAGTGTCTTTTAACCCTTCACCACACAATCGCGACATTTTACAACCATAAGAAAAGGCCTTTTGAAAACATTGTGGGAAAAGGAGAAAATACTTGTGAAAATATTGCTGGACAAGGAGAAAATGCTGGTAAAACAGCTGACAACATTTTCTCCTTTTCCCACATGTTTTTCTACCCTTCCAATCTTGAAATTCTAATCTTGAAATTGCAATATTTGGCTCTGTCCTACTAAACTCTTTACCAAATGGCCAAATTTTAGACTTGTCAAACTTGAAAGCATTTGCAGACAAAATCAATGTGACTCAAAACTGAAATTTAATTCAGGACGGGTAGAAAACATTGTGTAAAAGAACAAAATGAGGGTTAGCAGTATTTGTCTCCTATTTCCACATCGTTTTCAAATGCCTTTTTCCTCAAGGTCGTTGAAACGTGGCATTGTTTGGTAAAGGGTTAAAAGGCCCATTTCATTAAGTCAGCACTCAAAGATTAATTTGTAAGGAAGGTGTTTTATGCCGTTTTCCAACATTTCTTCAGTTTTATCTTGACGGCCAGTGCACCTATTCACTTTCACAAGTTTCTTTTACCAGTTTCTAGCACAACATTCCCTTCAAACTACTGGCTGCTTTCTTATATCAAAATAATATTCAGCGGTTAGAATAAATCCTGTAGCAATGACATATCATCAACTCCTTGGATAGGGTTTGACCATTCCGGAATCGATCTTAAACCCCATGGGTTCAAGCGGTGTATACTTGAACAACGTACCCACTTGGTTTGGTCCCTAAGAGTTAACCCTTTGCCGAACAATCCTGGGGTCTATTGGTCCTGAGAAAAAAGGCATTTGAAAACTTTGTAAGAAAAGGAGGAAAAGCTAGTAACTAGCATTTTCTCATTTTCCCACAATGTTTTCTAACATTTTAAAGAATTATCATATCATTTAAGTCACCCTGAATTTATCATCTGTAGAAACTTTCAATTTAGACAGGTAAAAAATTATATCATGTGGTGAAAAGTTAATAAAGATCATGATTTTTTATTTTAACATCTAGAGAAGTAAATTATTGGATTTCACTGATCGACAAAGATGTTACACGTTCAAAACTGTTTTTGATTATCTATCCACGAAATGTCAAGACATTTGTTGAATACATGGTGTCTATTGCCATTTTCCATATTATTTCAGCTATATGGCGGTGGCAAGTGCACCTAGTAATGGAACTGGCTGCTTTCCCACAGAAAAAAATGCCTGTGCAATGTTCAGCAGGAAATAATTATATTAGAAATATCAGACATAGCAGAGATAAAGCTAGAAGATCAAAGTACACATTTTGTGGTCAAATTTTAATAGCACATAAGAGTGTGCCTAGCCTTTTAAATTGAGGAATCCATATTTACACTGTAGTTACCTCTTTACAAGACTTTAAAATTTGAGACAGGTCTATAAATGCACATTATCAGGGTTTTTTTCTCCTCTTCTCACAATATTTCGAAAGTATCTTCTCTTAGTGCAGTCTAAACACGGGGTTGTCTGGTAAAGTTGATTTATATATAATTGGAAAAGCCTGAGATTGATCCTTGTTTGAAGCACGAGTCACCTGAAAGTAGCCTTGTGCAAGGCACTACAAAGGTCCAGGCTCTACTTCTTAAACCTAAGAAAGCCACTAGTGAGCTATTGCCAATAAATGACTGAAATATCATTGCATACAATGAAAACACCATTCAAAAAAAAATGTTGATTTTTTTTTTTTCAGATGTCAACATGGAGGATGCCATGTGGTAACAGCCTAAGGAAAGAGGTGGGTTAAATTTATCAGTCAGTTTTATTTTTCTTTGTTAGGATGAAACCATTCTTATCTCAACTCCTTAGACCAGGAAGGAATTCTGACAAGAATGGCTTCAAGCTTTCACATGTTATTCCATACTTTGAACTTGAATTTATCTCTTGTATATATTTGTCATAAAAATTACTGTTAGTTTTTGTTTTACATTCTTACCATGCTTTAAAATTGCTTTGTGTAGAGAATGCGTGTCTCAGAAAAATTTGATTGAGTTGTAGTCTGTAATTATCTTGCCATGCTAGGAATTTGTTTTGTGTCATGAATTTATTTCTCATGAAAATTCTGATAATTTTTCGTTTGTATTTCACTAACCATGCTTTGAAGTTGCTTTATATCGTGTGTGTTTGTGTGTGTGTGTGTTTATCATCAAAATTGCAGTTTGTTTTATATATTTCTGTATCCATGCGTTGACTTTGCTCTGTCTAGTTTTGTTTATAGTGCTGTAACAATGCTATACATTCGTTTTGTTTCCTCCATGTATTTCTTCAGAGTTTTTGTTCATATTTGTCTAACCATGGTTCGAATTTAATTCATCTTTTGCAGTTATTTCTCACCAAAACTTAAATTAGTTTTTGTTTATAAATCACTAACCATGCTTTGAATTTGTGTTATCTTACATATTTCTTATGAAAAATTAGTAAGCTTTTGTTTATATTTGTCAACCATGGTTTGTATTTTGTGTATGCATTTTTCATGAAAATTGAAATAAGGTTTTTTCTATAGATATATCTATGTTTTGAATTAGCTTTATCTTGAGTATGTATTTCTAATCCAAATTTAAGCTAAGTTTTGTCCTTACAAGTATTTCTTTAGCCTGTTTCGAGTTTGATTTATATGATGTTTTTATTTATCATCCACATTATCGTTCGTTTTTGTTTTTGTTTTTGTTTTTATATTCACGTAACCCTCATATGAATTTGCTTTGTCTAATGTTTATTTTCTCATCAATGTTTCAGTATGTATTTTGTTTATGTCTCTCTAACCATATCTTGAATTTGCTTTAATGTATGTATGTATTTCTCATGAATATATTGTAGTACATATATTGTAGTAAGTTTCTGTTTAATATTAGTCACTAACCATGATTTGAATTTGCTTTATCCCCTGAATGTATTGCTAATGAAAATTTCAGGAAGCTTTTGCATAGATTTCTCTAACCATACATTGAATTTGCCTTGTCTCGGATAAATATTTCAGATGAAAAGTTCAGTAAGTTTTTTTTTAAATCTATTTGTCGAACCATGCTTTTGCTTTGCTGTGTGTCATGTGTATATTTCTCATGAAAAATTCAGAGTTTTTGTGTATATTTCTCTAACCATGCTTTGAATATGGTTTGTTTGGGTAATTTATTTTCAAAACTTCAGTAAGTGTTTGTTTATATTTCACTAACTATGTTTCGAATTTGCTTTATCTCATGTGCATGTTTCCCATCCATTTATCATTAGATTTTGCTTTCATTTGCCAGACCATACATTTTACCAGCTTTATCTCATATTTCTTTTCTAATAAAAATTTTGTAGGTTTTTGTTCATATCTCTTCAACCACGCATTGAAATTGCCATATCTTGTGTATGTATTTCTCTTGAAAATTTCAGCACCGGTAAGTTCTTGTTTATATCTTTCTAACCCTGGTTTGAATTTGCTTTTATTTCTCGCAGGTGTTTCTCGTGCAAAATTCATTAGTTTTTCTTTTCATATTTCTCTCATGATTTGTATTTGCTGTATATCATTTATGTGCTTGTCTGTTGAAAATTTGAGTAAATTTCTGTATATACTTGTGTAACCATGCTTTGTCTGCATTAACTATTTTCTTGATTGTGTTTGTATTTGTTTATCCAAACATGTTTGGTTTATTGCAGCTTTTTTCATGTTTTTCTGCAGACTTTTTTTTATGTGCAGTGCTGTCAGCACACATGTAGCCTAGTTATAGGTCAGCCATATTTCCGATACGTTCAGGTATACAGAAAGATATAGGGCAATATACATGCTCTGTGGCAATGAATTGTAGGTTTTTGTTTGTATTGGAGTTAAACGCCGTTTAAACAGCAAATGTCATATCACGGCGGTCAGTGCACTTACCCATGTGTTTCCTAGCTTTCTACACCAGTACTCACACAACTTTCTTTCCAAGCCACTGACTACTTTTCTCACATGCATCAGAGGTGAGAGGGCGAACAATCGTCTGAATGAAAGTTTGCCTCAACCGAGTATCGACCCCGCAACCACCAGGTCAAGAGTCATGTAGGCTAACCTATGAGCTACCCGGTTGTAGGTAAAAACAGAACTGTTGCAGAGTGTGTTTGCATCTCATCGACTGTTTAAAACCTCAACCTCATTATTATAAAACCTGCACATACACTTTGTTAAGATTGTCAGGTCAGGGAATGTCTGAAGACATTTGCTAACGTACCCACTATGCCATGAGAATGACCATAAACATGCTGATTCCTTAAGCAAATTGGAGATCATTGACATGCCCAGAAAAAGTCATCCCACTGATCGGCTACACCGTGCTAAGTGGACAGTCTTGTCTGGTGTAAGGAATGTATACAAAGCAGCGCATGATATGTCAGCATGTGGAAATGGTAAGTTAATCGTAATAATGTTTGTTGATTAAGTAGGTGTAAGCAGCTGCTGATAGATTTGACCCACAGGAAGTCATCCCACTGATCGGCCACACTATGCTAAGTGGGCAGTCTTGTCTGGTGTCTGGAGTGTACACAAGACACTGTATAATATGTCAGAATGTGGTAATGGTAATTTAATTGTAATAATGTTTGTTGATTAAGTAGGTGTAAGCAGCTGCTGATAGATTTGACCCACAGGGAGATGTGGTTGGCTCCTTACCCTATTTTTTTTTTTTTTCTATTTTCAGAGCAAACAGAAAGATGAAATAGAAAGCAAACAAATATGCGACACATGGTATTTTACGATAGACTAGCTTATTAAAATTTCAATATCAAGGACCAAGGATTGAAGACTGAAGACTGAATTGATAACAGGTATAAGGCCATTTTTTTACAATTATGAGAAATTTATCAAGAAAATTCAAGGATCTGTAATGTGCAAATCTTTTCCTTTCTTTCTTACAAAACCCGTGATTTATTGATAAAAAAAAAGAGAGGCGTTAATCCACTCTATGCGATAGGCGAAAACATGCTTTTGCAGAAGGCATATAATCAAGATCAAACTGTACAGAATATACGGTCTGATTTCGGATCTTTTCCGTCTGCTTGGTTAGTCAAGCTTGCAAGTGGAAATGTTTTTAATTATCAGTGAATTGTATTTTTGGCGGTTGAAACGGCGAAAGTAACCCTTTTTGCTTGGAAACTAATCGAACTTCCCCAGTACATTTACATGATATTCCAGTTTTGTTGCCTTTTGAAAAATTCAAAATTCAGTGAATAAGGTAGTAGGCTACATGATTAAGTAACCAGTATGTCTTTCATATCAAATGGCTTACTGTCTTATGTACCAGAACTTGTAATCTTTTTGTTGCCCCAAATATATATTTCAATAGACTATGTCTATAAACATATAAAATGCTTTGACCCATTTACTACACAATCCTGACTGGTTACCAGTATTTCCCCTTTTCCCACAATTATTTCTTCCATATCAAGAACAAGTTTGGTCATTTTGGTGACCTTTGTCATCTGAAAATACTTTCAATTTGGACCAGTCTGAAATGTTGTCATTTTTGTTAAGAGTTAATTCAGACAGATCATAAAATGTGTTACCCAGTAGCCCTAAAGATGTGATGGTACTTTTTCCACTTTCTGCATTCTTTCATCAATTATGTTTCTTAAAAAATCTCAAAGGTAATGCACTGAACTGATAATCCAAAGTGCTCTTAGATATGAGCAATTTTTCCTCTAGCCACAATGTTTTCTAGTGTGGTCTGCTGAAAGATGAACACTTCACCCTCTGAGCGCTCAGCAAATGTTGTGTTGTTGTTGTGGACAATACAAATTAAGATCAGAACGCACACAACATGAAGTCTTATCTTGGGTCTACACCATCTGATGATACTTTACAACATATTCTAGCTAAAACAATCTTGAGTTCACAATATCTGGCTCTGTCAGGACTACAGAAAAGGTTCATTTTATTTACTCAGCTGTTTAAAGGTTAGTTTGCTTGTTTGATCAGTGTTTAACGCCATTTTTCAACAATATTTGAGTTATATTTCGGAAGTTAAATTTCATGATGCCCTCCTGTGTTTCTTTTATCGGTTCCTTACACAAAATTCCTTCCAAGCCACTGGCTGAATTCTCATTTAAGCATCACTGCAATATTGTTCTGAAATGAGAATGGAACAAATCCTTCAGCAATGACTACCGTTTAATCATCAGAAGGAGCTGAGAATGAAGCAGCGACCTCTAGAATGCAAGTCCTTTGTAGATGCTACTGACTTAGCCTCCAGGTCCGTAAGGGTTACTAGTAATTAAGGTCACGTTTCATGGTAAATGAACCACGTTGTCGACAATCCGTTAAACAAAAAAGATCATCATACTCTAACATGTACAGAAACAAATTTTTGGATAAGACCTTATCAATCAAAATGAGGGACAAAGATATTACAAGTTCAAAATGGTTTGTGTCGACCTATCAACAAAATGTCAAACATTTGTTCGTTGTTTTAACACTATTTCAGTCTGATCACAGGGGCCAATTCACTTTTGATATGCTTCCGTGTACCTGGAATTATTAACCAGTACTTTGCAAAAAACTCTTCAATGCCACTGGCTGCTTTTCCATAGGGAATTATATGAGATAAAGCTAAAAAATCAAACTATACAATCCGTGCAGCCTAATTTTGATACACTGTGCAGCTAAACAATAAAGGATATGCCTGGCCGGTTTTATTGAAGATTCCTTATTTTCTCAGTAATAACCTCTTTACAAGACAACATTTTCGACAAGTCCACTTTGAAAGCATTTTCAGATGACAAAATGAATAGCTGGAATTTGTCTTGGCAAGATGCTCGTGATTAAAACATCGTGGGAAAAGGAGACGACTCTGGTTAGCATCATTTTGTCCTTTTCCTACATTGTTTTCCCTCAGGTTTGTTAAAATACAGGATTAAGCAATAAAGTGTTAACTCTTTGCCACACGCTCCCGAGTTTTAACGACGCTGAGAAAGAGACCATTTCAAACATTGTGAGAAAAGAAGAAGAATCTCGCGATGGGTTTACAAATAATTTAAAAAAATCCTGTGATTTACCCCTCCGCCATATTTTGTCGCATGAGTTTCTTTGTGCAATACACTGCAAAGGCGCAGCCTAATACTGATGAAAGCTAGGAAACCTATGAGTAGCAGACTGGAATACCTTAGCATACATTGAAAACGCCATCCAAACAAAAGTGTTAACCTTATATTTTATCATTTTCTTCAGATTTCAACATGGAGGATGCTATATAACGACAGCTTTAGGAAAGAGGTGGGTTGAATTTATCAGATTTTCATGTGTAAATCTTAGCTTTGCTTTTGCTTTTACTTTGTGTATGTATTTGTCATTAAACCTCTCGTTAGATTTTGTTATATTTCTCTATATATTGTACAGTTTTTCTCGTGTATGTATATATCATCAAATATTGCAGTCAATTTCTTTTGCATATCTCAGACCATGCTTTGAATTTGCATTGTCTAGGTGTTGTTTATATTTCTCTGACCATGCTTTGAATTTGCTTTATCTTGTGTATGTATTTGGCATTAGAATTGTGGTAACCAGTATTTTTTGTTTGTGTTCGTCTAATTATGCTTTGAATTTGTTTAAGAATATACTTCATATGAACATTTCAATAAAATTGTGCTATATTTTATTAACCATGCTCTTAATTTGCTATGTCTTGTGTAAGGCTTTCTTATTAAAATTTCAGTAAGATGGGTGTTTCTACTTTGCCTACACCATTTTGAATTTATTTTGTCAACTGGTTTTAGTTCTCATGAAAACTTCATGAAGTTTATCATCATATTTAACTATCAATGCTTTGAATTTACCGCGTCTCATGTACATATATGTTCTTCTCATCCCAAGTATGATTAGTTTTTAGCTACACTTGTCTAACTGTGCTTCGAAGTACCTTATCTCCTGTGTGTATTTCTTATGAAAACTTCAGTAAGTATGTGTTTATATTTCACTAACCATGCTTTGAATTTGCTGTATCCCATGTATGTGCTTCTAATCCCAATTATGATAAGTATTTAGGTAATTTAGTCTTTACTTCTTTTTTAGTTATATTTGTCTAACAGTGCTTCTAATTAGCTTATCTATAGATTTATGAACAAGAAATGGTCCCTTGATAAGAAGTTGAAAATAACTGAATCAAGTCGGGCATGTAATATTTTTTTAAGAATTATTTTAAGATTTGCCTCTTTAAGCTATTGGTTTGAATAATGATAAGAGAAGTGCCTTAATAGAATTTTGAAACTTTATGTTTCTTAAAATGAGAGTCCTCGAAGTTTTTATGGATTTTATCTATTGGTTTTAATATTCACCAAGCAGGTTCCACTATGGTAGTTTTAAAGTGGCAGAACCTGGCCGATATCAAAATACTTTACCCTAGACTAAAAGTTTTGACCGCTTTCGTCCACTACTTTTAATACTTACCAAGCAGGTAATTATTCTTTTAAACTGCTGTACAAAACAAAGATAAAAATATTTTACCCTGATAAAAGAGTACTCGGAGCTTTTAACTCTTTTATACATTGGTTTTAACACTCACCAGAGAGGTCCCTTGAGAAAGGTTTTTTATAATAGCAGTAGCTGAACAAAACCAGGATAGAAATATTTTACACTAATAAAAGAACACTCCGAGTTTTTTTTACCGTTCTTATCCATTGGTTTTAACCATCAACAGGTTAGTCCCTTGAGAATGATTTTAATATAGCTGAGGGTAACATTGAAAAAATATTTTACCCTAACAAAAGAACACTCGGAGTTTTTTACCGTTTTTATCCATTGGTTTTAACAGTCAACAGGGAAGTTCATTGAGAATGGTTTTAATATAGCTGAATATAACATTGATAAAATATTTTACCCTAATAAAGGAGCACTCGGAGTTTTTTACCGTTTTTATCCATTGGTTTTAACAGTCAACAGGGAAGTCCATTGAGAATGGTTTTTATAATAGCTGTAGCCGAACAAATCCAGGATAGAAATATTTTACACTAATAAAAGATCATTCGGAGTTTTTTTTTTTTACAGTTCTTATCCATTGGTTTTAACCATCAACAGTTAAGTCCCTTAAGAATGATTTTAATACAGCTGAAGGTAACATTGAAAATATATTTTACCCTAATAAAAGAACACTCGGAGTTTTTTTACCGTTCTTCTCCATTGGTTTTAACAGTCAACAGGTAAGTCTCTTAAGAATGATTTTAATAAAGCTGAAGGTAACATTGATAAAATATTTTACCTTAATAAAAGAGCACTCGGGAGTTTTTTACCGTTTTTATCCATTGGTTTTAACAGTCAACAGGGAAGTCCATTGAGAATGGTTTTTATAATAGCTGTAGCCGAACAAATCCAGGATAGAAATATTTTACACTAATAAAAGAACACTCCGAGTTTTTTTTACCGTTCTTATCCATTGGTTTTAACCATCAACAGGTAAGTCCCTTAAGAATGATTTTAATACAGCTGAAGGTAACATTAAAAAAATATTTTACCCTAATAAAAGAACACTCGGAGTTTTTTTACCGTTCTTATCCATTGGTTTTAACCATCAACAGGTAAGTCCCTTAAGAATGATTTTTAACATAGCTGAAGGTAACATTGATAAAATATTTTACCCTAATAAAAGAGCACTCGGAGTTGTTTACCGTTTTTATCCATTGGTTTTAACAGTCAACAGGTAAATCCATTGAGAATGGTTTTAATATAGCTGAATATAACATTGATAAAATATTTTACCCTAATAAAGGAGCACTCGGAGTTTTTTACCGTTTTTATCCATTGGTTTTAACAGTCAACAGGGAAGTCCATTGAGAATGGTTTTTATAATAGCTGTAGCCGAACAAATCCAGGATAGAAATATTTTACACTAATAAAAGAACACTCGGAGATTTTTTTACCGTTCTTATCCATTGGTTTTAACCATCAACAGGTAAGTCCCTTAAGAATGATTTTAATATTGCTGAAGGTAACTTTGATAAGATATTTTACTCTAATAAAAGAGCACTCGGAGTTTTTTACCGTTTTTATCCATTAGTTTTAACAGTCAACAGGGAAGTCCATTGAGAATGGTTTTAATATAGCTGAATATAACATTGATAAAATATTTTACCCTAATAAAGGAGCACTCGGAGTTTTTTACCGTTTTTATCCATTGGTTTTAACAGTCAACAGGTAAGTCCATTGATAATGGTTTTTCTAATAGCTGTAGCCGAACAAATCCAGGATAGAAATATTTTACACTAATAAAAGATCATTCGGATTTTTTTTTACCGTTTTTATCCATTGGTTTTAACCATTAACAGGTAAGTCCCGTAAGAATGATTTTAATATTGCTGAAGGTAACTTTGATAAGATATTTTACTCTAGTAAAAGAGCACTCGGAGTTTTTTACCGTTTTTATCCATTAGTTTTAACAGTCAACAGGGAAGTCCATTGAGAATGGTTTTAATATAGTTGAATATAACATTGATAAAATATTTTACTCAAATAAAGGAACACTCGGAGTTTTTACCGCTTTTATCCATTGGTTTTAACAGTCAATAGGGAAGTCCATTGAGAATGGTTTTAATATAGCTGAATATAACATTGATAAAATATTTTACCCTAATAAAGGAGCACTCGGAGTTTTTTACCGTTTTTATCCATTGGTTTTAACAGTCAACAGGGAAGTCCATTGAGAATGGTTTTTATAATAGCTGTAGCCGAACAAATCCAGGATAGAAATATTTTACACTAATAAAAGATCATTCGGAGTTTTTTTTTACCGTTCTTATCCATTGGTTTTAACCATCAACAGGTAAGTCCCGTAAGAATGATTTTAATATTGCTGAAGGTAACTTTGATAAGATATTTTACTCTAATAAAAGAGCACTCGGAGTTTTTTACCGTTTTTATCCATCGGTTTTAACAGTCAACAGGGAAGTCCATTGAGAATGGTTTTAATATAGCTGAATATAACATTGATAAAATATTTTACCCTAATACAGGAGCACTCAGAGTTTTTTACCGTTTTTATCCATTGGTTTTAACAGTCAACAGGGAAGTCCATTGAGAATGGTTTTAATATCGCTAAATATAACACTGATAAAATATTTTACCCTAATAAAAGAGCACTCGGAGTTTTTTACCGTTTTTATCCATTGGTTTTAACAGTCAACAGGGAAGTTCATTGAGAATGGTTTTAATATAGCTGAATATAACATGGATAAAATATAATACTCTAATAAAAGAGCACCCGCAGTTTTTTACCGCTTTTAATCCAATGGTTTTGACACTCACCAGGAGGTCGCTTGAACATTTTTTTCTTTCTTCTGTTTTTTTCTAAATAGCCGAACGAAACAAGGATGAAAATATCTTACGATAATAAAAGAGTACTCGGGGTTTTTACCACTTTTATCCATTGGTTTTAACATTCACCAGGAAGGTCCCTCGAGAAAGTTTTTATTTTTAATTTTATCATAATTGCTGTACAAAACAAGGACAATACTATTTTACCCTAATAAAAGAGTACTCGGAGTTTTTACCGCTTTTATCCACTAGTTTTAACAGTCACCAGGGACTTTGCTTACCAAGGAGGTCCCTTGAGAAAGGTTTTTATAATGGCTCTAGCTGAAAAACACCAGGATAGAAATGTTTTACCCTGATAAAGGAAAATTCGGAGGTCTTACCTTTTTTATCCATTGGTTTTAACAGTCAACAGGGAAATCCCTTGAGAAAGGTTTTAAAATAGCTGCATATAACAACAATAGAAATATTATACCCTTAAAAGAGCATCCTAAGTGTTTTATCACTTTTATCCGTTGCTTTTACAGCCAATTGGTTTTAAAACTTAAAAGGGAAGTCCCTTGAGTAAGTTCTTTCGATTATAAAAGAGTACTCGGAGTTTTTACCACTTTTATCCATTGGTTTTAACACTCAACAGGGACTTCCCTCGAGATTTTTTTTAAATAGGTGTACAAAACGATGATAAAAATATTTTACCCTAACAAGTGTACTCGGAATTTTTATTGCTTTTATCCAATGGTTTTAACACTCACGAGGGACCTCACTCAACTGAGAGGTCCTTTGAGAAAGGTTTTCAAAATAGCTGTAGCTGAACAAAACCAGGATGGAAATATTTACGCTAATAAAAGAGCACGCGGAGTTTTTTACCGTTTTCATCCACTGTTTTAACAGTCAACAGGGAAGTCCCTTGAGAAAGGTTTTAAAATAACTCCATTTAACAATTATAAAAATGTTATACACTAATAAAAGAACACCCGGAGTTTTTTATCGCTTTTATCCGTTGTTTTTAATACTCACCAGGGAGGTCCCTTCAGAAAGGTCTTGTAAAATAGTGGAACAAAACATCTTATGATAATAAGAGGGTACTCGGAATTTTTACCACATTTATCCATTGGTTTTAACACCCACCAAGGAGGTCCCCCGATAAAGTTTTTTTTTAATTGCAGTACAAAACAAGGATAAAACTATTTTACTCTAATAAAAGAGTACTCGGAGTTTTTACCGCTTTTATCCATTAATTTTAATATCCACCAGGGACCTTGCTTACTAGGGAAGTCCATTGAGAAAGGATTTTATAATAGCTATAGCTGAACAAAAGCTGGATAAAAATAAAGGAACATTCGGAGTTTTACCATTTTTATCTATTGGTTTTAACAGTCAACAGGGAATTCCCTTGAGAAGGGTTTTAAAATAGCTCCATATAACAACGATAGAAATATTATACCCTAAAAAAGAGAACCCTGAGTTTTTTTTTTTTTTTTTTTTATCACTTTTATCCGTTGCTTATACAACTTATTGGTTTTAACACTGACAAGGGAGGTCCTTGATGAAAGTTTTTTTTTTTTTTAAATATATACTATATAATATATACATGTACATGCCCAGGAAAAAGTCATTCCACTGATCGGCCTCACCTTGCTAGACAGTCTTGTCTGGTGTGTAGAGTGTATACAAAACAGTGCATAATATGTCAACATGTGGAAATGGTAATTTAATTGTAATAATGTTTGTTGATTAAGTATGTGTAAGCAGCAACTGATAAATTTGACCCACAAGGGTATGTGGTTTGCTCCTTACCCTATTTTTTTTCTATTTTCAGAGCAAACAGAAAGATGAAATAGAAAGCAGACGAATATGCGACACATGGTATTTTACAATAGACTAGCTCATTAAAATTTAAAGGAACAAGGACTGAGGACTGAAGACGGAATTGCAGGTATTAGGCGATTTATTACAATTATGAGAAATTTATAAAGAAAAGTCAAGGATCTGTTATGTGCAAATCTTCTCCTTTCTTTCTTTCTTACAAAATCTGTGTTTTATTGATGAAAACAAAGAGGCGTTAATCCACCCTATGCGATAGACGAAAACAGGCTTTTGCAGAAGGCATATAGCCAAGATCAAACTGTACAGAATATTTAGTCTGATTTCGGATCTTTGTCATCTGCTTGGTTAGTCAAGCTTACAAGAGGAAATGTTTTTAATTATCAGTGAATTGTGCGGTTGAAACGGCAAAATTAACCCTTTTAGCATGGAAACTAATCGAACTGCCTCAGTACATTTGCACTATATTCCAGTTTTGTTGCCTTTTTAAAAAATCAATAAGGTAGTACATGCGTAAGTAACCAGTATGTCTTTCATATCAAATGGTTTACTGTCTTATGTACTAGACTTTGTAATCTTGTTTATTGCCCCATATTTATATTTCAATAGACTATGTCTATAAACATAAAATGCTCTGAACCATTTACCATGCAATCCTGACTGGTTACCAGCATTTCCTCTTTTCCCACAATGTTTTCTTCTATATCAAGAACAAGTTTGGCCATTTGGGTGACCTCTGTCATCTGCAAATGCTTTTAATTTGGACCAGTCTGAAATTTTGTCATTTTTGTAAAGAGTTAATTCAGACAGATCATGAAATGTCTTGGGTGGTAGCCCTAAAGATGTGATGGTACTTTTTCCACTTTTTGCATTCTTTCTACAATTACATATGTATGTTTCTTAAAAAATTTCAAAGGCAATGCACTGAACTGACAATCTAAAGCACTCATAGATAAGAGCAATATTTCCTCTTGCCACAATATTTTCTAGAGTGGTCTGCTGCAAGATGAACAATTATGTCTGTATTATAGCAGGAGAGCACTTCACCTCTGAGCGCTCAGCAAATGTTGTGTTGTTGTTGTGGACAATACAGATTAAGATCAGAATGCACAAAACATGAAGTCTTATCTTGGGCTTACACCATCCGATGCTACTTTATACCATATTCAAGCTAAAACAATCTTAAAATCACAATATTTGGCTGTAACCTACAAAAAAGGTCCATTTATTAATTCAGCTGTTTAAAGGCTAGTTTGCTTGTTTGGTCAGTGTTTAACGCCATTTTTCAACAATATTTGAGTTATATTTCGGCAGTTAGTGCACCTATTCATGATGCCTTCCTGTGTTTCTTTTATCAGTTCCTTACACAAAATTCCTTCCAAGCCACTGGCTGATTTCTGATTTAAGCATCACTGAAATATTGTTCAGCACTGAGAATGGAACAAATCCTTCAACCACGACTACCATTATATCACCAGAAAGAGCTGAGAATGTAAACAGCGACCTCTAGGACGCAAGTCTTGCACCTAGATGCTACTGGCTTTGCCTCAAGGTCCCTAGAGGTTACTAATAATTAAGGTCACGTTTTATGGTAAATGAACCAAGCTGTCGACAATCCCTAAAAAAACCCATCATATTCTAACATCTACAGAAATAAATTTTGGGATAAGATCTTGTCAATTAAAATGAGGGACAAAGATATTACAAATTCAAAATGGTTTGTGTTGACCTATCAACAAAATGTCAAACGTTCGTTCGTTGCTTGGTGTTTATTGCTGTTTTAACACTTTTTCAGCTTGATCGCAGGGGCCAATGCACTTTTGAAATGCGTCCGTGTACCTTGAATTATTAACCAGTACTTTACAAAAAAAAAAAACCTCTTCAATGCCACTGGCTGCTTTTCCATAGCATGTAGTGTTAAGCGGGAATTATATGAGATAAAGCTAGAAAATCAAACTATACATTCCATTCAGCCTAATTTTGATACACAGTGCAACTAAACAATAAAGGGCATGCCCAGCCAATTTCATCAAAGATTCCTTTTCTGAGTAATAACCTCTTTATAAGATAACATTTTAGACAGGTCCGCTTTGAAAGCATTTTCAGATGACAAAATGAATCGCTGATCGCAGGGGCCAATGCACTTTTGAATTGCGTCCGTGTACCTTGAATTATTAACCAGTACTTTACAAAAAAAAAAAACTCTTCAATGCCACTGGCTGCTTTTCCATAGCATGTAGTGTTAAGCGGGAATTATATGAGATAAAGCTAGAAAATCAAACTATACATTCCATTCAGCCTAATTTTGATACACAGTGCAACTAAACAATAAAGGGCATGCCCAGCCAATTTTATCAAAGATTCCTTTTCTGAGTAATAACCTCTTTATAAGATAACATTTTAGACAGGTCCGCTTTGAAAGCATTTTCAGATGATAAAATGAATCGCTGGAATTTGTCTTGGATAGATGCTGGTGACTATTTAAAACATCGTGGGAAAAGGAGACAACGTCGGTTAGCAGCATTTTGTCCTTTTCCTACATTGTTTTCCCTCAGGTTTGTTAAAGTACAGGATTAATTGGTAAAGTGTTAACCCTTTGCCACATGCTCCTGTGTTTTAACGACCCTGAGAGTTTAGTTTAAACATATTTTATTGCCAAGTATTTTACAAGAATATAATTTACAACATAGAACAATATACACAATCAAAGGACAAGGCAAAAGGGTCTGACCACAAGTTCTCTCAACTTAGATTCGGTCATTCCCTTTATGAAATTACATTTTTTTTTAGAGTCGCCCGTTTTTGCTTTTGGCTTTTTAATATGCATTAAGTTTTCATTTGATTTTTGACGACAATTTTGTTCCAGTTACGCACTAACATCGTAATGGCAATTGATAAATTGATAAATCGAGTTGGAAAAGAAAATAGGACATTTTTATATAAAAGAAAATGAAGGGAAAAAAAAAAACCACTCAGATTTTAGATTTTAACTAAATGATTACTGTAGATTAATCGTAAGTCAGTGGCGAATTGGTCAAATAAATTATCAATTGCTGCTTCAGGATTACTTGAATCGTCCTGTATCTTTTATATAAGTTTGTACAGTCCTAAATATCAATGAGTTGTCTTCGAAACTGAGATTATCAGATCCATACAATAGAATGTTGATATTTAATGGATGAAATCGACGTAAAGTTTGAAAGAGATTATTTCTCTGTATTGCGTATTGTGTACATCTGAAGAAATAATGTTCAGCATCTTCTTGATCGTAACCGCACCTACAGCTTGCATTTTGAGATATATAATTCGAGAAAAGGTCAAAGTTCAGATTGCTGCACCTGTTACGAATTCTTGTATGTACAACAGAGAGATGGCGTTTACCGACGAAATAGTGCTTAGGAACATCAGAAACATGAAAAGTCTGTAGGATACGAGATTTAAATTGCGACAAAGATTGCAAGGATTTAATATCGTCGGAGAGTTCGTTCCATAGAGTAACTGCAGATGGAAAAAATGACTTCGTCATCAATTCGGTTCGACAAGCAACTAAATCGATATCGTTAGCATTGCGGAGTAAATAATTTGTTCTTGCGTTAACATTTAAAGGAAAGACATCGTTTAAGTATTGCGGAGTCTGACCGTTGACTATTTTATAAATAAGTACAAGTTTCTGATATTTACGCCTATTATCTAATGTTAACCAACCGATTTCTTTGTATAAGTCAAGAGTAGAAGCTGATCTTGTAATACCGGTTACTATTCTTGCGGCCTCAATTTGAATTTTTTCCAAACGATCCTTTTCCGACATAGTACAGTTATCCCAGACTACTGAGGAGTATTCGAGAAGTGGTCGCAAAAAAGATATATATATTTGGTTGAGAGAATCTCTCTTTAGCCTAAATTTTAAAGATCTCGTAATTCCCAGGATCTTGTTTGAAGACTGGGTTATATTATTAATATGTTCACGCCACTTACCATTACTACTTAGAGTTAGTCCAAGGTGCTTATGATTCGTAACAAACTGAATCGGAACATTGTTAAATAATAAATCTGGTGGCGGAACATTAGTATCTGTGAAGTGCATAGCTACTGTTTTTGAGGGATTAAATGATACCAGCCATTGTTTTGCCCATTGGGATATAATAAGCAGGTCATGATTTAAAATACCTTCAATATCTTCAATTTGAGTGGCAGTACAAGCTAGTGAGGTGTCATCTGCAAACAGACGAGATATACTTAAAAGATTGTCTCAAATATCATTCACGTAGACGAGGAAAAGTAATGGCCCGAGAACCGATCCTTGAGGAACGCCTGCATTTATTGATGTTGTTTTAGATCTGGCAGTTCTAATAATAACAGATTGTTGGCGATTGGACAAATAATTTTTAAACCATTGAAGAAGGGGACCATCGATGCCAAGTTGACGAAGTTTAAAAATAAGACCTCTATGCCAGACTCTATCAAATGCCTTCGATATGTCACAAAATACCATACACAGATTTTGTTTTGCATCAAAAGAAGAAACGATTTGGTGGTATATTTCGATCAGTTGATGGACTGTTGAATGTCCTCGCAAGAAACCAGACTGCTTTTCGTAGAGTAAATGATTTGAGTGTAGGTGGTTGTACAGATGTTTATATACACACCTTTCCATCAGTTTACCGACACAACTTAAAAGAGATATTGGTCGATAATTGCACGCTAAAGATTTATCTCCCTTTTTGAAAAGTGGATTAACTAGTGAATGTTTCCATTTTTGAGGGAAAGTTTGATCTTGTAACGACTTATTAAATAATATTTGTAAGGGTTTGGATATGCTCTGTTTAATATTTTTTAGTAATTTGTGACTAATTAAATCAGGGCCTGCTGCTTTGTTTACTTCTAAAGTGCTGATTATGTCTTCTATTTGTTGTCTAGTGATGTCAATTATATTCAGAATATTACAAGTCTTAGGATGAAAAGGTGGCAAACAAGCGTTAGACTCATCTACATTAGAAATAGATGAGAAATATTCGTTTAAACATTCTGCCTTCTCCAAGTCTGTATAATGAAATATTTCGACGTTATTACTGTTAGATTTAAGAATTGGAATAAGGTCAGATTTCTTGTTCATGTTGACTAGACTGCGGAGATATTTCCAATATTTTTTGGGGTCACTGATGCGGGAGTTTGAAATTGTTTCATCAAGATTACTAAAGTATCTTTGTTTGGCATGTTTTTTCAAATTATTTACTTTATTTCTTATGTTTTTATATCTAAGCCAATCCGAAGTTTGTCCACGTTTCGTCATGAGTTTCTTAAGTCTGTCGCGTTGTCTACTAAGTCGCCTTATTTCAGAGTCATACCACGGTCTGTCATTGGGTCTGATGGTGACTTCTTTTGATGGTATACATACTGACATCATTTCTAATAGGGTAGAAGTAAAATATTCACATGCTTCGTTTATATCAGAAGACAACAATGGGTTCCAATTTTTTACGTTTATCATTTGGTTAAGTTCAATAAAATCAGCTCGGTTATAAAACCAGACCTTTCTTTTCAAGCATGTTAAAGGGGTACTGTCAAACCTAAATAAAACAAGAGTAGCTTTATGGTCACTAATGATACTTTCAATGTCTAAGGTGTCAGCATGAGTAACGTTGATAAAATTAGAGACAAGAATAGGGTCAAGTAGTGTTGATGAGTGTGTTGTGACACGAGTAGGCTTTGTGATGACATTCGTGAGATTATTCATAGATATAACATTTCTAAGATGGAATTCAGTCGGATCGAGCAAGTCTTGGTTTAGGTCTCCTACAATAACTATTCGTTTATTAGACTCGAGAGCTTTTTCTAAGGAAATATTGAAATAGTCCCAAAATGCAACAGTTGTGTTAGGAGAACGATAAACAGTACAAAGGAGAAAGGATGTTGACCGATATTTGACTTCAATCCACATTGAATGAACTAAATTGTGCTCCAAGTCATATCTTCGTTTAGAAAAAAGGGAATTTGAGACATATGCAATGAGCCCACCCGAGTGTGATGTCATATCCTGTCTGTATATGCTGCTTTCATGGGTATCAAAAGTCAAGTCTGCATCTGAAATTGTGCGATCTAAGTGACTTTCAGAGAAACACAATATATCGAAGTCGGACATAAAGTCAGATATGAATTCTATCTTATTACGTATACTACGTATGTTAAGATGAGCAATAGAAATACAACTAGCAGTGGTGTTGGACGTATCGGATATCGGACCGGGATTGGTCTCAATATCTCCCGACAAAATTAATAGAGTACAGCAAATATTATATAGGAATATGACAAATGAATTTTTGAGAAAGGTATTGTTATATTGTATGGTAAGTATCTGGAGATGAGTTAAATGTTTACATAGATGAAAGTACAAAACTTTGAGCGGGTGGACGACAAAACGAAATTTCCTGCAGCAGCCATGGATACTTGCGTAAAAACTTCCGATAGCCGCGCGCCAGACTGCTATATCAGTACCTACGGCGGTTCAAACGTTTCAATATAAGATCTGGCACAAGGCTGCCGGAAGATTTCGTAGTTCGCAACCAACCAATCAAAACATGACCCAACCGACTCAGATAGTTCTACAGTAATACAGAAATGTGAAAAATATGAGTAATCAATTGTAGTTGAAATGTAACAGAAAGAAGCTAAACCTGATAAGATAAAAAGTGGTATTTTATAACTGATCATAATCTTTGAAAGCCTAAGTCAAAGACGGGCGTGGAAAAAAAGAAGAAGTTTGTGACTTGTAAAAAAAAAAAAAGGACACACGAATGAAGACCAGATATATCATTAAAGAAGGACTTGCAAGTTTAAGAAAAAAAAAAGTGAAATGTTTTTTCTGCTGATGAATGTATCTTACGTTTCCGTCTGCAAAGTTTTCTACAACATTGAAATATTCACAGTTAATTTGATTCAATACCAAACAATAAGAAACAGTATGAAATTTGAAATTTGATACTAGTCAAAATTCAAAAGAATTGAAAACGGCAATATGAACATGAACGCAAAATTGAACTCTGATTTTGCAAGGGTAAATTATGGGAAAAGGAGATAATGCAATTTGCCAACATTCTCTCTCTCTCCCACAACGCCCCTTAGGCCTCCTTCTCAGGGTCATCACAAAAGGGGATCGTGCTATAAAGATATAGAAGACAGAGAGAAAGAGACCATTTGAAAACATTGTAAGAAAAGAAGAAGATGCTGGTGATGGGTTTACAGATAATGAAAAAATCCTGCGATTTACCCCTTGCCCATATTTTGTCGCATGAGCGTCTTTGTGCAATGCAATGTAAAGCCCCAGCCTAGTACTGATGAAAGATAGGAAAGACTTGGGTAGCAGACTGAATACTTTAGCATACATTAAAAACACCATTCACACAGAAGTGTTTATCTAATATTTTATCATTTTTCAGATTTCATCATGGAGGATGCTATGTAAAGACAGCTTTAGGAAAGAGGTGGGTTGAATTTATCAGATGTTCATGTGTAAATCCTAGCTTTTTTTTTGCTTTTACCTTGTGTATGTCTAATTAAAACTTTTTTTTTATATATATATTTCTCAAACCATGCTTTAAAATTGCTTATATATTGTATTTGTCATTAAAAATGCAATTAGTTTTGAATGCTTTGCAGTTGCTTTATCACGCGTAGCTATGTCTCAAGAAAATGCGTTCGCTTACTTTTGTCTTAACATGCTTTAAAGTATATTTTTCTCGAGTGTGTATATACACTGTATCATCAAATATTTAAGTCAATTTCGTTTGTATATCTCAAACTATGCTTTGAATTTGCATTGTCTAGGTTACGTTTATAATTCTCTGACCATGCTTTGAATTTGCTTTATCTTGTGATGTATTTGGCTTTAGAATTGTAGTAACCAGTAGTGTTTGTTTGTATTCGTCTTATTATGCTTTGAGTTTGTTTAATTACGTGTATCTACTTCATTTGAACATTTCAATAACATTGTGTTATATTTTACTAACCATGCTCTTAATTTGCCTTGTCTTGTGTATGTCTTTATGAAAATTTTAGTAAGATGGGTGTTCATATTTTGCCAAACCTATTTTGAATTTATTTTGTCTACTGTTATAGTTCTCATGAAAACTTCATTACGTTTGTCTATATATTTAACTAATAACGGTTTGAATTTATCGCGTCTAATGTACATATATGTGCTTCTCATCCCGATTATGATCAGTTTTTAGTTACATTTGTCCAACCGTGATAAAAATTACCTTATCTGCTGAATGTATTTCTTATGAAAACTTTAGTTAGTTTGTGTTTATATTTCACTAACCATGCTTTGAATTTGCTGTATCCCATGTATATGCTATGATTAGTATTTAGTTAATTTAGTCTTACTTCTATATTAGTTACATTTGTCTAACAGCGCTTCGAATTAGCTTATCTTTAGTGAGGCAAGTCAGGCATGTAGTATGTTTATTTATTTTAAAGAGTGTTTCAAGATTTGCCTCTTTTACCTATTGGTTTTAATGAGAGAAGTGCCTTGATAGAATTTTGAAACATTTTCTTTTCTTAAAATGAGAGTCCCAATAGAAGAGTAATCGGAGTTTTTACCGCTTTTATACATTGGTTTTAACACTCACCAAGGAGGTCCTTTGAGAAAGGTTTTTAAAGTAGCTGTAGCTGAACAAAACCAGGATGGAAACATTTTACCCTAACAAAAGAACACTCGGAGTTTTTTACCGTTCTTATCCATTGGTTTTAACAATCAACAAGGAAGTCCTTTGAGAAAGGTTTTAATATAATTGAATATAACATTGACGAAATATTTTACCCTTATAAAAGAACACGCGGAGTTTTTACCGTTTTTATCCATTGGTTTTAACAATCAACAGGGAAGTCCCTTGAGAAAGGTTTTAATATAGCTCAATATAACAGTGATAAAATATTAAACACAAATAAAAGAGCACTCGGAGTTTTTACGGCTTTTATCCGTTGGTTTTAACACTCACAAGGGAGGTCCCTGGAAAGTTCTTTTTTTTTACATAGCTGAACAACACGAGGATGAAAATATCTTGCGAGTATAAAAAGAATACTTGGAGTTTTTACCACTTTTATCGAGAAAGAATTTTTTAAAAAGCTGTACAAAACACGGATAAAAATATTTTAGCGTAATAAAAGAGTACTCGGGTCTTTACCGCTTTTATCAGTTTATTTTAACACTCAACGGGGACCTCACTCACCAGGGAGTTCCCATGAGAAAGGTTTTAATGGAAATATTTTACGCTAATAAAAGAGCACTCGGAGTTTTTTACTATTTTTATCCAATGGTTTTAACAGGGAAGTCCCTTAAGAAGAGTTTTAAAATAACTGATTATAACAATGATAAACACATTTTAACCTGATAAAAGAGCACCCGGACTTTTTGTGGCTATCCGTTACCTTTAACACTCACCAGGGAGGTCCCTTGAGATTTTTTTTTTAAATAGCAGAAGAAAACAAGGATGAAAGTATTTTATGATAATACAAGAGTACTCGAAGTTTTACCACTTTTATCCATCGGTTTTAACACTCACCAGGGAGGTCCGTCGGTAAAGTCTTTTTCTAAATAGCTGTACAAAACATAGATAAAAATATTTTACCGTAATAAAAGAGTACTTGGAGTTTTTACTGCTTTTATCCATTAGTTTTAACAGTCACCAGGGACCTCACTCACCAGGGAGGTCCCTTGAGAAAGGTTTTTATAATAGCTGTAGCTGATCAACACCAGGATAGAAATGTTTTACCCTGATAAAGAAAAATTCGGAGTTTTTACCGTTTTTATCCATCGGTTTTAACAGTCAACAGGGAAGTCCCCTGAGAAAGGTTTTAAAATAGCCGAGTATAACGAGGATTGAAGAAAATGTACCCTAATTAAAGGTTTTGAAGGAACCTGGCCAGAAAGAAATATTTTAAAAGAGTACACGAAGTTTTTACCGCTTTTATCATCAGTTTAATACCCACCGGGGAGATTCCTCGATGAAGATTTTAAAATGGCCAAACTAAGCTGGCATCAAATATTTTTCCCCTAAAATAAGAGTGTTTTAAATTTTAACCACTTTTTGTTGAAGCAGGTTCCACGATATCACTTTTTAAATGGCAGAACTTAGCTATGATGAAAATATTTAACCCTTAAAAAAAGAGTACTTTGAGCTTTTTACTGTTTTTTTTTTTTTTTTTTTCCCATTGTTTTTAATACTCGTCAGTGGGGTCCATCGATAAAGGTTTTAAAATGGCCAAACTTAGCGGGCATCAAAATATTTTATCCTAAAATAAAAGGGTCTAAAGTTATAACTGCTTTTATCCAATGTTTTTAACACCCACCAGGGAGGTCCCTTGATTGAAGTTTTTGAAGAGCTTACATGACTAGGATAAAGACATTTTACCCTTATAAATAAATAGGTAATTTTTACTGAGATTATCTATTGTTTTATTTTTCAATACAATACTCACCAGAGAAGTCCCTTAAAAGGCCTTTAAAACAGCCAAACCTAGCCAGGATCAATTTTTTTACACACAAACAAAAGTTGTACTTGGATTTTACCCCTGTTATCCATTGACCAGTGAGGTCTCTCCAAATTAGGTTTTGAATGTAGGAATCTAGCCAGGATGAAAATATTTGGCTTAGAAAGAGTACACAAACATTTTACCGCTTTTATCCATTGGTTTTAATACTCACCGAGGAGGTATGTTGTCCAAGATTTTAAAAAGAGAAAACCTTGCCGTGATCAAAATATTTTACAGTAAACATAGGGTTTTGGGGATTTTATGGCTTTTATCCATTGTTTTTATACTCATAAGGGAGGCTACTTGATAAAGATTTTAAAATGACCAAATATAGCTGAAAAAAGAACCATTGTTCTAGAAGAAAAGGGTCCTCAGCGTTTTTACGGATTTTATCCATTGCTTTTAAAACTAACCAAGCTGGTCCCACGATAACAGTTTTACAATGCCAGCACCTAGCTGGGATGAAAATATTGTACCCTTGAAAAAAGAGTAATCGGAGCTCTTTTTACACCTTCTTTTATCCATTGGTTTTAATACATTCCCGTGAGGTCCTTAGTTGAAGGTTTTAAAATGACCAAACTTAGCTGGCATTCAAAATAAGACAACCAAAAAAACAAAAAAACAAAAATTCGTAGATTTTTACCGCTTTTATCGATTGCTTATAATATTTACCAGAGAGGTCCTTCAATAAAAATAGTTATTCTTTAGTAAAAAAAGGGGTCCTCATAGGTTTCAATCTTAACAACCTAGCCGGGATAAAAATATATTTCCCTAAAAGAAGAGTACTCGGGGTTTTTACTCGCTTTTATCCATTGGATTTAACATCCACAAGTGAGGTCCCTCGATGGAGGTTTTAAAATTGCCTTACTTAGTTAACATCAAAATTATTTTACCCTAAAACAAGAGTATCAAAGTTTTTATCGCTTTTATCCATTGGTTTTTAAAAGTCATTCCATTGAGCAGCCACACTGTGCTAAGTAGACAATCTTGTCTGGTTTAGAGTATGACGCGAATATAAACCTGCGCATTTAATATGTCAGCATGTGGAAATGGTATCTTTAACTAATGTTTTGTTGATTAAGTACATGTAAGCAGCTGCCGATAAATTTGACCCACATGGAGATTTGGTTAGCTCCTTACCCTATTTTTGTTTTCTACTTTCAGGGAAAACAGAAGGATGAAATGGAAAGAAGACAGACATACAACGGATGGTATAGATTAGCATATTGAAAATATCAATAACAAGGACCAGGGATTAAGGACTGAAGAATGAATTGCTGAAAGGTATCAGATCATTTATTATAATTATGAAACATTTGTCAAGAACAGGCAAGGGCATGTAAAGCGTCAATCTTCTCCTGCTTTTTACAAAAACTGTATTTTATTGAAAAAAAAAAAAGAGGGGCATAAATCCTTCCTGTGCGATAGGCGAAAACAAGCCAAGACCGGACTGTACAGAATATTCAGCCTGATCTTTGTCGTCTGCTTGATTAGTCAAGCTAACAAGAGAAACTATTTCTAATTATTAGTGAATTGTATTTTTTGCGGTTGAAAATGGCAAATTTACCCACTCTGCATGGGTAACTAATCATATTGCTCTAGTTAATTTACATGATGTCTATGAACATGTAAAATGATCTGAACCCTTTACCACACAATCATGACTTTAAACAGCCCGGGGAAGAAGGCTTTTTAAAAAAAAAATATTGTGCAAAATGGAGAAAACGCTGGTTACTATATCAAGAACAAATTTGATACCTTGAGTACCTTGAGTTTTACGGATTTTATCCATTGGTTTTAATACCCACCACTGAGTTTCCTCGATAAAGATTTTTTAAAGGCCAAACTAACCTGGCATCAAAACATTTTATACTGATATAAGTTTTCGAAGTTTTTACCGTTTTTATCCATTGGTTATAACACTGATCAGGGAATTTCCATGTTGGAGATTTTAAATTGGTGAACATAAACATGATAAAAATAGTATACTCAAAGAGTACTCGGACTTTTTACCGCTTTTATCCATTAGTTTTTTTTTTTTTTTTTTTTAATTCACCAGTGAGGTCCCTTAATAGGTTTAGGATTAAAATATGTAACGTAAAATAGTTATCGAAGTGTTTACGACTTTTTAAAATTTCCAAACCTTGACTGGATGAAAATATTTTACAACAATAAGTGGTCCCCGAAGTTTTACTTGCTTATACTCATTTGTTTTAAAACCCATACGGGAGGTCCCTAGATAAAGGTTTTACAATGGCCAATGCTAGCCGAATCAAAAAATAGTTTTTTTTTTTCTAAAAAAATACTCCTCGCAGTTTCTACAGATTTTATCCATTACTTTTAATACTTACCATGTGGGTCCCACGATAACAAAATTTAAAATGGTAGAACCTAACCGGGATCTAAATATATTGCCCTAAAAAAGTATTTGGAGTTTTTACCCGCTTGTATCCATTGATTGTAATACTCACCAGCGATGTTCCTCGATGAAGGTTTTAAAATGGTCCTATTACCCTAAAAAGAGTTTTCGGAATTTTTACCCGCTTTTATCGATTGGTTTTAATACTCACCAGCGATGTCCCTCGATGAATGTTTTAAAATGGCTTAACTTCAAAATATTTTACCCTGAAATAAGATTATTCAAAGGGTAATCAACTTGGTTTTGGTTTTGTAAAAGGATATGTGAATAAATAAAGAAGCCAGGGCAGTTAGATGTTATTGGATATTATAACCCTTTACCACACAAACCCGAGATTTTAACAACCCCGAGGAAGAAGTATTTTAAAACATTGTGTAAAAAGCAGAAAATGCTGTTAAGCAGGATTTTCTCCTTTTCCTAAAATGTTTTCTATCCTATCAAAAAGAAATCCATCAATTGAGCCACAATCAAATTTTCGTCTGCAAATGCTTTCAATTTGGATAGGTCTACATTTTTGTCATGTGGTAAAGAGATAGACACTGTGTGTAATCTAACCATTGTAGTGATGGGCATATTACGGATTGAGATACCATTGCGAGCTTACGTTGCTGTTGGATACATGAGAAATCTTGCATGGTTGAAATTCAGTTCATTGCTTCGCACTGGAGGGCGATTTATTCAGCATATTATAGTTATGATAGCTTGACAAAAAATAGTAGGTAATGTTACATTTATCTTGTCTAGGTATGAAAAAGGTCCACCCTTTACTACAACAGAAATCATGGACACAGTGTACCACCCACATCTACAACAGAAATCATGGACACCCTATACCACCCAACATTACAACAGAAATCATGGACACTGCGTAGTAAGAGACAAAATGAATTGTGAATCCTGCACCTTCATTAATGTGCCATGCTTTAGCCTATTGTTATTTCACGGGAATTTATATTACAGAGACCAGTAGAAGGGAAGAGAAGACTACACTTGTACAACCTCCGTTTAATACACTTTATATTAGTGCATGGTGTTGGTTTGCATTCATAGAGACTCACAACTGGATTCCTTTTTTGCCAGATATTTGCTGTTGTACAGTTTAAGGAAAATGAGGACTCATTATAATTTTCACTTTCAACAAACAGGTTAAGTTGTGATTTGGCGCACCATGCATTAACGGCATTTTTTCCTTTTTTGTTTTACATTTTTTCTTTTTTACTTTTCAAAGACGAATCCCATCATTTCGACACGTTCAAATTGGTCATCTGTAAATGCTCTAAATTCCGGCAAGTCTAAAATTGTGTCTGTTTGTAAAAGAAATATGCTAAGATATCCACATATCTAACTAAGTGGCGAATACATATAGCATAAAATTGCGAGCATTTTTTTTTTTTTTTTTTGTCGCCAGCACTTCCTCTTGTCTCAAATAAATATTGGAAATATGATTTGAAAATGTTCACCTGATAATTCATTTTACAAAAAGCTGCAGTCAGACAGCCCAAAAAGAGCACAATTTTAGAAACTCAGTTTCAGTAACAATCTTTCAGAAATTAAGTGAGTTATTCTTTAGAATTATTTGAGAACCACAAATGAACATTTAATCCTTTGCCAACGAATACTGCTTTTTTAAAGAACATGAAGTTAAAGCCCTTTGCGAAACAATTCTGCTGTATTAACGATCCTGCTGTAGAAACCTTCAGAAAACATCGTGGGTGAAACAGAAAATGCTGGTAACTAGTGTTTTCTCCCTTTTCCTTAATGTGTAAACCCTTTGAAAGATAGAAATCATTATTTAAATAATGTTCGGTTGGTCATTTGTAGATACTATCAATTTGGACAAGTCTAGCTAACCAGCATTTTCTACTTTTCCCACAATGTTTTACACACATATAATCCTCTACCAAACGATCACATTTTTAACGACCCTGAAGAAAAAGGCTTTTGAAATTATTCTGAGGAAAGGAGAAAATACCGATAACGAGCATTTTCTTTTTCTACAATGATTTCTACCCTTTAGAAACAGGTCTCATAATTATAGCCGTATTAAATTAGTCATCTGCCACTGCTTTGAAGTTGAAGGAGTCTAAAATTTTGTTGTATGGTGAAGAGTTAAAGATAGATATTATCATTTGGACTATGCTTTGTTTGTTGTCTGTAAATGCTTTCAGTTTGGACAAATGTAGAGTTTTGTCGTTTGGTGAAGAGTCAAAGAATTGTGGGGGAGGGAAAAGTTGGTAAACAGCCTTTTCCTCTTTGCCAACAATATTCTACACCCTTTCAAAAGCAAATTCTATGATCTAAGCAACATCTATTTTGTCATCTGCAAATGTTGTCAGTATGGACATATATAAATGTTGTAGTCTGATAAGAATCAAAGGGTTTACATGTATTTAGCAGTGCAAGATTGCCTTGAAAAAATACTGGTATTGTGAATTACGATTTTAATGTAAAAATAAAATTTAAAGAAAAAATGGTAGTCTTGATTTTTTTCATCTATTGTTTCATGTTGTATAGATTTAGTACTGAGCTTGTCATTCAAAAGCATTAAAAACTCGGCAAAGCCTTGTTTTTATCCTTTTTTAAAATTAGTTGTTAGATAATGACAAAAGATTATCAATCACATTATGCCTCTTTACCGAATGCCAAAATTTTGGACTGAACCAAATTGAAAGCATTTACAGACTAAATAAATGTAGCTCGAATGGTGATTTTTGTCTTTGGGTAGAAGGCATTGTTGGAAATGGAGGAAATACTGTTATCGAAATGCTTCTTCTTCGGGGTCGTTAGAATTGGGCATTATGTGGCAATGATTGAATGGTGTTTAAGGCAGTTTTCAAATTTATTTGAGTTATATCGTGGCAGTCACCGCGCCTATGCATGCTTTCCTGGTGTTTATTTTACCAGTACTTCGCATGATATTCTTCCCAAGCCAGTGGTTGCTTTTCCATGTGACCATCGTCACAACAATGATCAGCATGGAGAGAGGAATGAACCCTTTCGCAATGACTATTATCAGTCCTTAGACTGAAATTGGCCAATCTGGGGATTCGGACCAGCAACCCCTGTTCTCAAGCCCTGTAGGCTACCGACTGCGCTACTGGGGTCCGCCAGATTGCGTGGTAAAGGGATACTCTATGTGTAAATGACAGAAATATCAACGACACCTCCTCGTCTTCTTCGAGATCAAGAGAGTCAATAGGATATGGGTTCAAAACAAACAAAAAATGTTCAAAATAAATGACAATAACAGTTACCCCTTAACCAAACGACAAAATTTCAGACTTGTCCAGACTGGAAGCATTTGCAGACGACATATTAAATGTGGCTCAAATGTTGGGATTGGTTTTGAAATGGTAGAAAACATTGTGGTTAAAGGAGAAATGCTGGTATTTTGAAGTACATGAACACACACACACGCACACTAAGCAAATATATCTTTGGGGAATTTAGGTAGAAAATTGTTCTAACAAAAAAGTAAGAGAAAATTAAATAGTGGCATGCAAAAGTTGAAAACTTGAAACTCTTGCTGTTGCATCTCACTTTGGCAATTCAAGTATTGTACGTGTAGAGCTCCATGTAAATGTAACCATTTGTCTTCTCTGAACACTATAGATGTTTCTTTAAATATTTTCTTTCTTTCGATTTTTACATCTATTAGGGACTTCCCAATCCCCTGTTAAAATTCAAAGACAAATCTAGTCTGCTCGGTGATTAACCCTTTACCAGACGACACAATTTTGGACCCATCAAATTTGAGAAAATTTGAACACGACTTATTGCTCGAATGGTGAGAAGGCAGAGAACATTGTGGCAAAAACAGAAAATTGCTGGTAACCAGCACTTTCTCCTCTTTCCCCACAATGTTTTCGAAGATCGTCCTCTATAGGGTCGTTAAAAGTTAAGATTGTTTGGTAAAGGGTTAACATCATTCCAGCATTATTTCAGTCACATTAGCAGGGCCGTAACCAAGGGTTCAGAATCATTATGTAGTCTGAATAGGGAGCATTATTTCACCTTTAAGTTGCCAGGCGGGACGCTCCGCGCTTTTGCGGACGAGGTGAATGTGCAGTCTGATCTACAGGATGCAGTCACTTATATATTGTGCATTATTGACCTACGCCATTATTTGGAAGAGGCGTAATCGTTCCACCATGTGATCCTACACTCGTCTTTCTCAGAATTAATTTCAAGAATTTGACACCGGAAGCTTAAGCTTATAGAAATTACACGGAAATAACCCATCAACACACTGGTCAAATAAAAGAACTCTGAAAAGGTGAAACCATCTGTTCGGATAGATATCAAACACCTTGAAATCTTTTGATCTGATTGATTGATTGTATTGAAGTTTAACGCAGTAGGTAATATCACGGCGGTCATTGCACCTACGCGTGTGTTTCCTGACTTTCTCACACCAGTACTGACACAACTTTCTTTCAAAGTCACTGACTACTTTCTCACATCCATCAGAGGTGAGAGGCGAAAAATCGCCAGAAAGAAAAAATCGAACCTGCAACCACCAGGTCACGAGTCAGATACGCTGACCACTGAGCTAACCGGGTGGGCCTTTTGATCTGAATTGTCTGACTACCTTCCAAAATCAAAAACAGAGCACCATTTCCTTTTGATTCAATCAGTGGCTTCTTATTGGCTTACTGAAGCTCAAATTGCTTCTTTCCACATATACATGTATTTTTAAGGCGGGTAAGTGCTCCCATATACTTTTTTTAAAGCTCCTGGATGGAGTCAGATTCTTTGACTTAATTCTTAGGAAGACGACTGTAGGATCATATCTGTCAAGTTGTCAAATTTCAGTAGTCTCACAGGAGGAAGCGGTTTAAAATAAAAGTTTAAGGACGCTTGTTAACGCATATGACGGACAAAGGAAAAGCTCACTAGCCTTTGGCCAGAGGAACTAAATTAAACTTACGCTGGCGACGACTGTCTTTTCGATTTATGGTAGCTACTCGATAAGGCCACCGCCTGTTCAGACTCATGGAGAAGTCGAATTATGTTTTATGGTGCAAAGGAAAATGTAATTAACCCCATATAGAACAAACTGATTATTAAAAAAAAAAAAAAAAACCGGGGTCATCTGTTCCGTTTTTGCTGAGCTTTTCGCTTATTGCCTGGTTTAGAAATATCCTGACTCTATGAGACATAATTGGGAAAAAATAAACACGCGTGCCGTGGTAAATCCCAGGTTTTCCATGAAAATTTCGCCGATCTCTTTTTTGGCTTGGCTAAAAGCATATGCAAGTAGTTTGAAAATAGCAAATATGTTCTGAGATTTATTTGAGATATACTAATTTACTCGAAAAATGGTATAGTAATCAATCAGGTGTGTATGAAAATCCCAGAAGTGACATGAAGATATTATGTTGTGAACTGATATTAAGCTGGATCAGTTGTTTTATGGATTTTATTGAATACACAGGCAAGCAAGCAAACGGACAAGCTAATATTTAAATTGCAATAACAAATCCTTTGAAGTACTCATATAAAGCTAAAGTTCTTCAAATGTTATTTATTTATTTATTTATTTTATTTATTTATTTATTTATTTATTTTTATTTATTTATTTATTTTTTTTTTTCTACTCTTTCTAACATATAATGCAGCAGTACATACATATTTGGTCTAACACTTGGAATTCAACTTGAGTTGGATTAAACCCATCCCATCTCAGCAGTGCTTTCAGATTTTGAATTTCGGTACAATAACTCACTGTCATCTTTACGGTAAAAAAGAGGACAATTTGGACCTAAATGCATTTGAATTCCAGCATTGTTTACTTAAGGCCGCCACTGGGCCTTTAACGATTGCTAAATCCAAAATCTTACGTATCGATAATACCAAAGCTACTCTTTGGGAAGAGTGTAGACTAAGGTCAGCCACGCTTCCGTGTAGTCTTACCCCAGCCCCCTTTTTTTTTACAGACATCATATAATTTACCCATGCTAAAAATCAAGTTGTGGACCTATACCTGCAATTGTTTGTATGTCTGTCTGATAAAGTTCAAAGCACTGATCTCTCTCAAATTGAGAAAACCCAATTTCGGGAAATTACCACTGATTTGTGTTTCGAGCCCTTTTCAACCTCCATGTATAAATGAGCCATGCTCTTTGATAAGGGGGCTTCATACATCTGCAAAATGTATCTCGATTCGTATCAGCCTACGCAGCCCGCGCATGCTGACATGGGTCGAAACTTTTTGCTATTTGTAAACTTTATGCCTGTCAAAGAACCTGTTTACCTCATGATATAGTAGGTTGTAATAAAAGATGGATTTTAAGGATCCATGATTATGTGGTAACTTGCTTAGTATAAAGCATCACAGAGATGCATTAAACCCCAATTTTCCAGAGCACGGCTCAAATATACTTGACATTATCTGGTCCGCAACGTGCGAAATGGGACCTTCGGACATTCGCGTAAAGTGTCGCCCCGGATTAGCCTGCGCAGTCCGCGCAGGCTAATCCGAGACGGCACTGTACGACTACATAAGATTTTTTTCATACAGTAGACTTTCATGAAACAGAAAATCGCACAAAAACGGGAAGTGTAGTCTCGGATTAGTCACAGGCTAATCTGGGACGACACACTTTTACGCATATGTCCGGAGGCCCCTTTTCGTGTGTTGCACGCCACTTATTATGATTATTTGTATTTGAAGCCTAGTAGGAAAAGTTACACGGAAAAATAAAAAAAAAAATCGTACTTGTCACATTTATTTTACGTTTGCCACGATGACTTCATATCTCTTATCATGTAGATTCATTCGTTTGATTCCTGCACCGTCACCGTTTCAGTTTATTGCATCAAGCGATAATTTTTCAGTTTAAATGCCGTGCAAATTTGGTAAAAGGTAAAAATTTACGTATGCAGATTAATATTTCTTGAAAACTATGAATCAAACACTTTTGCAATCTGATATAAGCAGTCAGCAAAACTATAATATTGGCCGTGATGGGTACAGGGTACCAAGTTCTACAAACGATAGAATTGAGATTATACGAAAGCGATTAGTGCTTTATTAGATTCTGACGAGTGGAGAGTAGTGTTCAGATGTAAACTGTGCTACGTATTCGCATAGAAATAATCATTTACGACAGTTTTGCTAAATGCGCTCGACTGCCTATTTGAAGATCCTTTATATCTAGACCAATAGCCCAGAAAACATGCAATCCGTTCTTTCCGGCTATGATGCTATCTGTTTATGTGCCCAAAGCTTGCTATTTGTGAAAAGATACGGGCAACGATAGTTCTTTTTGAAAAACACAGAGAAACTCTTTTTTGTTTTTTTCCTAAGTCCTTTACCACATGACAACAAGAAGAATTGTCTAAGTTGACCGTATCTGCAGACGAAAATTTCAATTTTGCTCAAATACTGGACTTTTTCTTTGGAAATATTGTAGGGAAAAGGAGAAATGCTGGTGGACAGCATTTTCTCCTTTTCCTACCTTGTTTTCAATACGCTTCTTTCTCGGGGTCTTTAAAACTCGGAATTGTATAGTAAGGGGTTAATACGGCAATTTATGGGAAAAAAAGGGAAGAGAAAAGGAAAAGCCCGTTCCTTGAGCCAGGCACGTCTAAATTCTTCTAAACTCACACGTTTATGAAAACGTTGTGGCAAAACAAGCATAATTTTTCTGATGCTCTACAGGTCATCTCTTTATTTTTGTACAATCGATCTTTTCACGAGAAGTCTTGAAACAAAATCAGACTTTACCCTTAAAGCGCCATGCAACTTGATTTCGCTTCGAAAGTTTTTGAGGAAATCTTTCCTTTCAAAAACTTATAAATTTCACACTCACTTGCAAAGATGGCTTTCAAATTACGACATTGACAGAAATACAAAGAGAATACATAAAGATCGTCCCCTTTTTTCTGAAAAAAAAAAAATGTCTTGTAGCGTTTGTAACAGGGAACCCGTCATTGCGTAGCAAGGGATAAGAATGAATAGATTCTCAATACGCAAGAAAGGGAGAGGCGCGAATTGCTAAGTCAAGAGAGACGCAGAATGATGTTTTGGAAGGTTGCGGATTGGAATTCCATCGATGGCATAAACCTTCTGTGGTTTTCCCAAACTAGCCGTAAAGGGTCACGTCAAGTCCTTTCAAAATGTCAAAAGTTTCGGTTGCGTGTAGATAATTTCTGGTTGAAAGCCACATGGCATACAACATGAAATTTATCAGCAATTTGACCATTGCAGATAAAAAATGACAGCACTTAATTCTTTACCGAACGACGTTATTTTAGACATGTCCAAATGGAAGCATTTGCAGACTGTAATTAAAAAAAAAAGTTATTCAAAAATTGGAAATAGTTTTTGGAAGGGTAGAAAACATTGTGGAAATAGGAGAAAATGCTGGTTACCAGCATTTTCTCTTTTTCCTACAATATTTTCAAAAGCCCTTTAGGTTAAAAAGCAAGATTGTTCGTTAAAAAGTGAAATTTGAAATTAGGAGGTTAATTGTTTGCCAACAATTTTATTGCGGCAACATAATTCTGGAAGAGGCACCAAGGATATCGTGTCAAGGAGACTCAAGGTTGCCCGTGCTTGCATGTCCTCTGTGATTTTACCTCGGCGGATAAACGCCAATCATTTGATTGATGTGATGTTGGACCGACCTGAAACACTGATATTATTTTATATTTCTCCTCCCAGCTACATAAGTTTTTACGACCTATGTTGTGGAATTAATCCCTAAAGATACATCTATACTCGTTTTCAGCCAGTTTTAACCCGTTTCATCTTTATGTTATCAAACTATAAATATTCTTGTATCTTCATGCCAAATGTCGCCCCTGACTGTTGCCTCTGTTAGATTACGTTCAAAAGACTTGTATTTAAACTATTTCCAGAAGATTATTTCAATGTGGATGGAATGGTGAAATTTGTCTTTTAAGGGGAAAAACATTATGGGAAAAGAAGAAAACGTTGGTTACAAGCATTTTCTCCTTTTCCCACAATGATATTTTGTTCAAAAGTCTTCTTGCTAATGGTAGTACGAAATTGAATTGATTGGTAAAAGGGTTAATATGCTTCAAATGAAGAATGGACACAGTCAGTTTAAGCAGGGTCAAAAACAGTCAGAATGTCGATGTTGTTTGACCGTAATATCTCAGAAAATATTTGACGGCATAGGTTCAAGATCGGATCCCGATCTACATATCCTACCGAGCTACTCATCGATGCTCGAAGCATGAAAAGAATCACTAATCGACAACAATCAGCCTTCAGCAATGATAAGTCAACCCTTGAACTGCTTCTTAAGTGAAATAAAAAAAAACAACAAAGAAAATCGGGCCTGTAGTAGTACCTCGGACATTTCGATTTGAAAGTTCTTTTTGGTGGGAACGTCTCATCGTCACGAACAGTGTAGATTTAGCATGAGACATCAGGTTCTATGCAGACTGATCTTTAATGACACTGTCCGCAATAGCACACTGAATCGCTTAGCAGTCTAAGGATCAATCCCATTTTTACTCTCCCTGTCAACTTCAAAAGCAGTAGAACACATAATAAAAAGAAAAAATATTGTTATAAATCTACTTGATTCTTTCGTCGCCACAGGCAATTTTGGCTACTGTGGGAGATTGTGGATGAATATCTGGTATATATATTTATTTTGTATAAAATATTGACATTCTGTGATCAAATACAAATGAAATTTTATCATCAATGGCTTCTTATTTTACAACCCCAAATTGTACGGATATAGTTTAGAGGGCTTGCCTAGCGAATCCACTTACATTGATGGTTTGACCGACACCAAATGATCCGGATACGCACGCCCTCTACACATGCCAATTCCAGATTTTTCTTATGCTACCCCACCTTTTTTTTTCACTAACGTATGTACACAAACGTACATACTCCTACAGTTGATACCAGCAGGACACTGCTGACCGGTCTTATCAGTCCACTAGATGAATTATAGACAAGACAAGACAATCTTTATTGACGTAAGCTGATACAGTTTCTAGTTATACATACATGCATCTCGGGAAGAAAACATACACTATGATTGTGTTTATGGCTGTGAACGTTGTCTCAAAATAGTAAAAAGTTTCGACTCATATCAACCTGCGTGGACTTTGCAAAGTGACGGTGCTCCATACTTTTGCAGATACATTAAACCCTCTTTTCACAAAGCATTTACATTTATTATGTGTTACTTGAGATCATAAACATATAATTCATTCCTTCATATACCTGATCAATACTGCTGCACAAATCAGTTTTTCAGGACTATGGGGCCTTTGATTTTTTTTCAAAGCTCTGAACCGTGGAATTCTTATTGCCACTGTTCATAATACTTGTGTTTTCTTTTACTATAATACATTTTGCTTATTTAGGACTACTTATCGGATGGTTTGGGTGTTCAAAAGACGTCATGACTAGCATAATTAGCTCATATTAACAAATGCAAGGAAGATAAGGCTGGGCAAAATGTTGGAGGGCTGTGTTGGTGTATCGGCTAAGGCTGAAACATTTGTGCGATTCCACAGTCTGTTTGCATTAAGTGTCTCGCCCTACTTCTTGTCTGGCTTGTCTCGTTTCCTCTTTGTTACAACTTGATGGTCGTAACACATCACGGTAAAACTTCGATCAGGAGACTATTTATTTCCTCCCCTCTCTCTCTCTCTCTCTCTCTCTCCCTCTCTTCCAATTTTAGATTTACATGAGATTTACAATTATTTGTAATTATTTATATGTGCATTGCTGTATTTTTTTTAAGTCATCCGTATAGGAGAAATGAAGACTATCACCGTTTTCTGCAGCGTGTCGAGTCAAAGTGACCTGATTTCAATTTTCCAATGAGACAAAAATGAATCTTGATGCAATGGCCCACATCAAATTTTGAAAGGAGTAATAAGCAAGTTTTCCAACTCCTAAAATTATAGATTTTTTATAATTCTAACATACACGTGAGTTCGGCTCAATAAACACAGTGCAACGGAAGCGTGGTAAAAGCGACGCCATTCCATAAAAAGTGACGTCATTTTATGTAAAGTAAGTCACCCGTGGTTGTTCCATGTCTCGGCCCTCAGATATTTTATCAATAAAAGTTACTTCATGTCGGTAAATCGTCATTTCGGCTACTCGACCAAGGATTTACAGACATGTACTATTTTTGATAAAAATTGACAATGATGGAACTATTTGAAATGTTACCAGTAAACATGTGTAAATCAAGTGCCTTCGATGATTCTAGAAGATTAACATCAAAATTCGCTGGTGTTGCAATCGAAAGGGACGGGAAGCGGTAAAATTCGGAGCATTTTAAAGCGAATGCAACTCTCATGCTTGACGATACATTCATTCTTCTATTGTCGTTTGGAAGAGAGAAAATAAAATAGTAAAAGGTCGCAGGTTTTTGTTGTTGTTATGTTTGATGCCCAAGTTTTAACTGAATTTTTTTTTTTGTATTATATTTACCGACTGGGCAGTGGTGTTTTGTTTTGGAATGTAACTGGTACAGCCATGCTTGATTCAAGGGAATTAATCCGCATGGATCCGCGTTTGTATACTAAGTATGAACTTGTTTTTTACTTGATCAAGAGTTGGTCATGTTAGAATCAAAATAATCCTCTCTCTCTCCCTCTCTCTCTCTCTCTCGCGCGCGCGCTTTGGTTCGAAAAAAAATGGAGGAAGGGAAAGTTAAATACTAATGTACCGATCAAACTCATTCCAGAGCTATATAATTCCACTCCCAATAACTGAGCAAGTCAAAATGACAACTTTTTATTTCAATCATCTCTTAATTGAAAATGCTCCCACGTGAACCTAATAAACTTTTACCTAAGTGCGAACTAGCGAATTAACTACATAACTCTTTCACTGCCAAGTGAATAAATTTAATCTTTATTTTAAGCTGTAAAAGCAGAATACCACAACAGTTAAACGTTTTTTTTTTCACTGTGTCGCATCAAGTAGTAGACGGTGTAGATCAAAGATGCATGTTCTATGCAGTCTGATCTTGATTTATACCCTCCGAAAGAACTTTTTATGTCGCAACTGGAAGTGAAATATTTAAACCGACTGTTATAATGTGGGTCTATTGTAGAAAAAAAAGCATTAGACTGTTTTCAATGCACATTTCATTAAGTAAGGCAGGTGCTGACTGCTTTTCTACTTCCGGTTGGATAAATAGCTAATTTCCGGTTATGCTCACAAACAAGGTTTTTTGGGAAACTCATTATCACATGATCCATTGACAAGATTTCGAGAGACCAATACGAAATGATGACGACTGAATGAATCTGGTCTTTCGTTTAGCCATTCAGAAATTCCGTTCCTTCGAAATCTAGAAAAAATCTTGTAATATGATAGATGTGCATAATACAGGCACATCAAGGATAACACAAAAAGGGGGCGGGGCGATAATCCTTAATTGCTATTGTGGTCCTTGAGAACTAGAACGCATTTAAGAATGCGTAATGTGACGGCCGTAGATTGTTTCGCGTTCGGTTCAACGTACATCTGATAGAGGTTTACCTCTTTACTGTCACAGGCGGCATCCTGTTAGTAGTCGTGGCGGACGGTATAAATGAAGATCAGGTCGAACAAAGGGTGCGATCTGATCTTCATTCACACTGTAATTACAGTTCTGAAATACGACAAAAAAACTCTTTATCATGCACTGTAATTGTACTTGAAACGTCGAAGAAATTGGCTACATTATTCGGTGTTCATACACATGACCACTACTATAGTGTGTAGAAATACAAAACATCACATTCCTGAGAAAATTGAACGCATTGTTTACATTTAATTGACAAAAATATTTTACTTCCCATTGTGATAAGTGAATAGAATGAACTGTCAGTCAGTACAAAAACTGATATTGTTCCTTGCAAAACTGAGTCTCAATAGCTGGCAAAGTAGCGGAAACGTAGTTCAAGATCATAGAGTACGTTCTGCGCTGCAGGCTTAACTACGAGAAAGGTCTTACATGTTGTTGTTTTCATATGATATTGAGCCATGCTCTGTGAAAAGGGGGCTTAATGCATCTGCGAAAAGTATCGATCCAGGTCAGCCTGCGCTGTCCGCGCAGGCTGACCTGGACCGAAACTTTTCGCTATTGGTCAATTTTCCGCATGTCCGAGGACCCGTCTACCTTATATGATTAAGTCGATTGTTAAAAAGAAAGCTATTATGGATCCATAATTATGGCCTGGCTTCATAGGTATAATGAATCACGGATATGCATTAGGCCCCCTTTTGCCAGAGCGGTGCTCAACTGAAACTAAGCAAGTCCACAACTGTTTACAAATGAAACTAAACAAGCCTTTCAACTTCAGATGTTGAAAACAATTGCAAGAAAACATATAATATGTCAATAAAATGCCATACCATTCTTGGATATAGAAACTACGTGTACTTTAAACAAGATTTCTCTCTTTCGGAGCGCTGAAGCGTCTCAGAGAGAGAGAGAGAGACAGAGACAGAGAGACATAGAGACATAGAGAGACAGCGAGTGACAGAAGGAAAAAGAGCCATTCTTTTCAAGAAATAACTGCACAAGTATTCTGTTTAACCTAAAACCCTGTGTGGGGATGAAAATGTGATAAAGATTCGCATCGATTATGTATTAAAGATTATAGCTTAGACTATTTCAGTACATTATAGTTGTTCAATGGCTTCCTCATTACACTGGAATAAAATAAAACTTAATTTCCTTCAACGATAGATTGAGTCAGCTAGATGGTGTTTCAGTCAGCTAGACAGAGAGAGAGAGAGAGAGAGGGAGAGGGGGACGGAAGGACAGACAGACATCTTTGTTTTTCTGACTGGTCTCCATTAAATTCAGCTCAAACTCAATAAAATGATGAATTGATGACCGGTAAGTCTGCTGAAGAATACAATTTGAAAACACTGTGGCAGTGTAACGGGTAAATACCTCATTTTCCACAAGGTTTTAAAACATTTGAGCCATGCTGTGGCAAAATGGGGCTTAATGCACCGCCGTAATGCATGATACCAAGCAGGTCATAACATGATCGATAAATTCCATTTTGTCTAACAACCGACTGAAATCATGAGGTAGACTGGTCCTTTGAATATTTTACCAATAGCGAAAAGATTCGGCCAAGGTCAGCCTGCGCGGACTGCGCTGGCTGATCAGCGTCGATACTTTTCGCAGATGCATTAAGCCCCTTTTCACAGAGCATGGGTCATTTATGCATTTAGACGCAAATGTTCAAAAATCGGTTTTGAACGTCAAAAATTTGGGAATAATAAGTATTGCTTTAGATTTTTTTTTTTTTGGGGGGGGGGGGTGTTTTTTCAACACTTTCAGTTGCAAGCCTCCTGATTGTTCTGCAATGTTCTCTGATAAAGGGGTTTAATGCATCTGCCAAAGCATGTGTCGACCCATGCCAGTCTGCGCTTGGCCGAAGCTTTTTGTAATTTGTAAATTTTATGCTTGTCCAAGGACCATATCATCTCATGACCCGTCGGTTGTTAGACAAAATAGTCTTTATGGATCCATAATTATGTGATGAGTTGCTTGGTACAATGCATTATGGGTCCTTTATATCAAAGCTCCTTTTGCCAGAGCATGGCTCACTAATTTATGTCCTCTTCATAAAAGCTACCATCGATTAATTATAAAGGTTATCTGCTTTTAGAGATGTATAAAGTTAACACAGAAACTTAACCCTTTCCCAAACGACAAATTTTGGACTGGTCCAAAATGAAAGAGTTTGCAGATGACAATTTTAAATTTGATGAAAATGGCAGGAAGTTCTCAAAAAGGGTAGAAAACACTGTGGAAAAAGGAGACATTGCTCGTTACGAGCAATTTCTCCTTTTCCCACAGTGTTTTCAAAAGACTTGTACTGCAGACATGTGAAAACCAGGGCTTGCTTGGGAAAGGGCTAATTAAGATTGTTATCTAGACCTTCAATGTTACAAAATAAAAATTAATGCATAGAAATGTGTGTAATGATAAACTGATTTCTTTTAACCCATAGGCTGCTGAGCGCGACTCACTTACCTTTTGCGGACAGTGTAGATCAAGATCAGACTGCACAAAACGTGCAGTCTGATCTTGGATCTACACTGTCCAATAAGGAGATATTTCCCCAATCCAAATAACTTTGAAATACCAACATTTTGGTTTTACCATCGGCTTGAAAATTTCATTTAAGTTATTTAGCAGGATAGGGGTTAACTCTTTACCAATGAAACCTTACCACTGTGTGTAAAGTCGACTGACCAATCAAATAAGGCCCATTCACTATAAGTAAAATGTCAAGACCTATAGTCTATTTCATGTTCTGACCAAGGTTACGGCCCCCAACTATTCCAACCCATTTTACTCCGTCACTATTTGTATGTTAGTTGTATTGTGTATGTTTGTTCGTATATTATGTATATATAATTATGATTTGAACAATAAACTTGATTGACTGATTGATTGATTTACCGCACAATCTCGTGTTTCAACGACCCTTCGGAAGAAGGCTGGGTAACAAGCATTTTCTCTTTTTCACACATTATTCACTACCATTCACTACTATTCAAATACAAATACCATCATTTGTGCTGTGTTTAATTTGCCGTCCGCAAATGCTTTCAATTTAGACAAGTCTACTGTACTTCTATTATTGCCACTCGTTTTTTATATTTCTTTCTTTATGTTTTCTAAGTTTATTTTTCTCTACTTGTGTACTTCACAACTTGTGTATTTTTCAGATTCATGCATTATACACGTGACTAAATTCATTGTATGTATATGTGCTGTGACAATGTACAACTTGTATACGTCAAAAAATAAAGTCAGTTCAGTTCAGTTCAGTTCTAAAGGTTTGTCATCTGGTTAAACCTTTCAGCGCCATAGGCGAAAACAGGGACTTTTGCGGAAGGCATAGATCAAGATCAGACTGCACAGAACGTGCAGTCTGATCTTTGATCTATGCCCTCCGCTTGTTTGCCTATATGATAAAAGTCTTCTTGAGACTCAGTGGATTGTATTTACAGCCATCAAAAGAAGCCAAGTTTGTTTATTTGGCGCCGAAAGAGTTAAAAAGTTGAGTATTTTTTATGTGACTGATAGAGATCAGAAACTATATATCTAAACACTGTAAAACCGGAAATTTATTCTTTGACAAAAATATATCAGCCAGGCATTGGGAAAAGGGAGTTCAGTGCATGTCCGTGGTGCACTGTACCAAGCAAATCATCACATAATTTTGGCTCCATGAAAATGAATTTTGTTTAACAACAAGCTAAATTATGAGATGGAATGGTCCTTGGACACGCACAAAATTGACCCATAGCAAAGAGTTTCGACCCCCATGTCAGGCAGAGCGGACTGTCGAGCCTGACATGGGTCGATACTGTTTTTGAAGATGCACTAAGCCCCCTTTTCACAGAATATGTCTCATATTTAAATAGCTCCGATTAAAACGAATTTTCGAAGACTTCTGAGAACGATGCCCACTCTAGGTTTCCACACAGTGTACAATAAATCAAATATTTTTTCATGGTCTAGACATTCCTTTGTTCCTTATTTTCCTCCATCATAAATCAATTAGGGCACGTGCCCATCTGTTATGAACGTTGATTAGTTTATTGTGTATGTCTGTAAATGGAATTTATCTGCTTATTTCTATTTGAGCTATGCTCCGTGAAAAGGGGGCTTAATGCATCTGCGAAAAGTATCGAATCAAGTCAGCCTGCGCAGTCCGCGGTCCGTGGTTAAAAAAAAAAGTGGCTATCATGCATCCATGATTATGTGATGACTGCATATCTATGTTCAAAACCTACAACTATACCTAGTTTTGAAAACATTATGGGGAAAACAGAAATTAATTGTTACAATCGTTTCCTTTTTCCAATATGAATTTCTCTCCTGCCTGAGAACTTCGGTTCGTTTGTACCAAATTCGAATTTGTCGTCTTTGTTTACTTTCAATTTGGAAAATCTAAATAGGGAACAAAACGTTTGTGTAACCATTATATGCACGTTACATACACATGGGTATACTGCATATAAATCGTGGTTTTTTTTTTTTCAACTTTTGCAAACGACCAGGTCTACGTAACAGAAGGGAATCCTGTAATCTGAAATCTAAATTGTGCTGGAATGTGAGAGATTTTAACTGCAATAAGGGGACAACATGGGACCGTCCAGGGCACCATCCCTATACCTAACAGCAGTTAAATTGCCCTGTAATACAACAAGTGGTGAATTAACCCCATGCTAGATTCCTCTCCAGACCATAACTGATCAACCCAAAAACCTATTCCTCTTTACAATCCAAAAGGCAGTAAAATGTTCCATGATACGTCGGTTTACAATACGTCAACCGTCTGCTAGAAATCGGGAGAACCGGGACTCATCAGTAAATATGGCTTGCTTCCACTGCCTCAACGGTAATATTCTGGGTGCCACTGCAGCCACCAAAGCCATACGACGCTGGCGAAAAGCAGCATGATGGGGCGGATCAACGAACGGGCCTGCAAAACAACTTCTCGCTGTCTGATTCTTTACAGTTTTAGCATGGATAGGAATGTTATGAATACCTACTGTATCAAGGACAGATTCAGTGACAGTCAGGTGACGATTGCGTAAATGCGAAAGACGGATAAACCTGTCCTGACGTTGTGACGTAACGCGCAGACGCCCTGACCCTCTGAACTTCTGCCAGCCGTACCATTGTAGAATGCTATCCAACAAGAATCAAAATATTGGAAAATGATGCGTTTGTATGAAGACTATGATGAGCTGTGTAACTCAATGTAATAAATCTGCTTGCATGAGCTTGTCTCGTTTTGTGCTTTCCTCGAAAGAGAGCGTTACGTTATTCCGTTACGTCACCATCGAGACAGGACATTGAGTTCTGTAAAGTAGACAGTTGCTTCACCGAATTCCATTGGTTCTAACGATAAGTTCGAAAGATTTTGCAAATAATGTTACCCTGCGTTTCTTTATCCTTTTAGTACATGTACATCACAGCTACAGGTCACCTATTCACGTCTTTACCGGATCTTACTAATTTTAAGCTTAGTCTTCCTCCAAGCGCTTTGACACGACTTTCACCACAACTGATGATCATGTCCAGGTGCACTAGGTTACATGTCTAGCCGCTTGGCGTATTCTTATCTTCGAAAGATTAAATAGCAACATTTTTTTTTTCATTCAACTGGGAAGGAACGTGTCCTAATCTTTGTGAAAAGAAATAAAAAACCTAGTATTTCGATTATGTCCTCAATGTAGTGAAGGAGATGCAACTGAAATTTAATGAATGAGGAAAAAATGAACTCACTGTCCTTTTGCGGACAATGTGTATAGGTTCCAGGCTGCAGAAAAAGGTTGTCCTGATAATATATGTGCCATGCTCCGGCAAAACGGGGTTTAATGCATCTCCGTGATGCATGATGCCATATAATTATGGATCCATAAAATCTTGTTTGTATAACAATCCACTAATTCATAACTTAGAATGGTCCTTGAATATGCTGAACATTTACCAATAGCAAAAAGTTTCGACCCATGTGAGCTTGCGCAGTTCGGTATTTTTTGCAGACGCAATAAACTCCTTTTTCGCAGAACATAGCCCATATACACACACATATACATATATGCATGTATATATTGACGAGACAAAAATAAACTTACTGGTGTGGTCCAAGTTGCATGACCTGAAATCGTCCATTGTCCTCTTGCACGATACATGTTCTATTATACAACAAGTACTTTTCCGAGCAGTTTCCGAAAAGTGTCGATGTTGCCCGATTGCGAACACGTCGAAGCTTCCTTTCACACATAAGATGGTTTGATTGTTTTTGGCTCCATATTTGCGATCTTTGGACGAAGACTTCTTGCATTTCACGTATTTTTGGATCGTTTCGGAGTCCTAGCCACATGACATTAGTTTGCCATGGCAGAGGTTGACCTTGCTCGTCCAGTGGGCTCTGTATAAAGTCAGGAAACACGCACTCGTTATTGAAGGCACCTGCAATCAAATTAGACAGTCATTAGCACTTGAATCTGATTCTTTTGACCATGTGGCTACCGAGCATAACATAATGTGATTTTGCGGACAGTGTAGATCAAGGTCAGTCTGCAGCTTCTGTAGAGTCTGATCTTGGATCTAAACTGTCCTACAGATTCATTGTTTTTTCCAAAATCATCTTTGAAATCGAAAAGTTTGCGTTTATACAACTGACTGACAAGTTTTGGTCTGGGCTTAGCTTGCCAAGACCATAGGCCATAGGAATCGTATACCAAAATTTCAACCCCATCCAAGCATTTACGGAAAAACCCGAGTAAAAATGAAAAGTACCGCCTACAGTCCATCTCACTACGCTGAAAGAAACAATCCTTTTAAAAAAAAATGATAAAAATATTTCGATTTAAACATCATAGTAAGGTTTGATTTCACAACAAAATTTGATAGATGTCTGAGGTTAATCGTACGAAAGTGTTGACTGAGAATTTCGGGGCCCTGGTGAGCTTATTCATAACAACAAATTCGTGTGCTTAACATTGAAAGAAACAGTTGGCAAACCTCGCTGATCGTTGATCAAATGTTTAGATGTAGGTACGCAATCGACCGAGTTGTGACGAGTGTTTTGCCGAGCATTAATTGGGATCGTTCGTTTGTCCTTTTTCTACACACCATGTGAATGACAAAAAATGATAGCGTATTTTACGCAGACGATGTGCTCTTTCTTTGAAAAAGTTGTCTCAAAACCTCGGTAAGATTTTAATTTTTGTAAAATTACTGTGCATCTCGGGTCTGAAGTTAATACTTCGTATATGATCCGTATATATGCCTTATTTCTTCCTGTCAGAGTTGTCCAGAAATGACATCTCGGCCCATAAGCATTTTCGACCCATAACAAACTCGGCGCATACAATATCAAATATGTAACGTTACACAGTGCATTAAAGTATGTAACATAAGCCACTGAAAACCAATTAATCTTTATGAAACGATGAAATTTTAGACTTGTCTAAATTGAAAACATTTGCGGACGGCAAGTTAGATTTAGTTGATATGTTGGTTATTGACTGTGAAAGTACAGAAAACCTTGTAGGAAAAAAAAGGAGCATTCTCTTCTTTTTCCAAAAAGTTTTCCAGAGGCTGTCCTTAAACTCGGGATTGTGTGGTGAAGAGTTAAGTAACTGGTGGGCGTTTTATATTGAAGATCAGACTTGACATTCATTGCCATCTGATCTTGATCTCCATAGGTATTTAGGCTGACATGGGCCAAAACTTTTTGCTTTTGGCAAATTTTCTGCATGTCAAAGGACTAGTGTACCTCATGATTCAGTCGGTTGTTCAACAAAATGGATTTTATGGATCCATGAATATATGACGGCTCGTTTGGAATGATAGATCACGGAGATGCATTAAAGCCCCTTTGGTCAGAGCATGGCTCATTTGTGTTTTACATAATAATAACCAGGAGCTCTTCAAATTCATCAATCCTAGATGACTTTACTCAGATGAGGGCTTTTGGTCCAACGGTCCTCTTGTTTATGAAAGTCAGCTCTCCAACTTGGTTGATCATGGTAACTTAGAAATTCCATAGACTTTCAATGGGGAAAATTGAAAAGTGGCATTTACAGCAGATATTTTGACAAAACTTTTATAGAAATGTTCCTTGATCAGTCTTGTATCATCCATATGATTTTATTCAACTGGTAGACTTTAGCTCATCTGTTTACGAAGAAAACGTCAAGCTATTGTCAAAGCCTATGCGTCATTGTCATCGTGAAAAAAACTCTGATATTTTATAATATCTGTTTTATTCTGGAAGATATTTACTTCAACTTGGACAAGTTATTTACTGTCAAAAGGGGTACCCATATAACGGGTAGGTAACCATCAACATATTTTGACACAGTTACGCTCCTTTTTATTTCTTTGAATTCTCAGAACCTTTGACATTTTATAATATCTGTCATTAATGAAGATGCCTACTTCAAACTTGAACATTTTGTTAACTATTAAAAGGGGAATTTATATTAGTACAACAGACGCAGGTAACCACCAAAATATTTTTGGCAAAGTAACTAGTTATGCCCCTTTTTATAGAGGCATGATATTTTCATAGCCCTAGTGTCATCATCTTCGTTGTTTGTGTCGTCTTCATGCAAAATCTTTGACATTTTGACATTTGACATCTTTGTTATCACTGATCACTGAAGATGTTTACTTCAAACGTGGACAAGTTGTTAACTATCAAAAGGGAAACATAAACAATGAGGGTAAATAACTATCCCCTTTTTCAACTTAATGTCTTCTCGGAAAATCAAGCAACTGCAGCCGAGCGTTGACACCTGCATATGGTGGTCATGTTACCAAACACAACTGTTGCCGAGCATTGGCGCCCGAATGTGGGCGTCTTTTTATTTGTTGCCATAGAAACCAAAATGAAAAAAAAAAAAAAAAAAAAGAAATACCTAAAAATTGTCTTCTAAGACACTAAATCATGCTGTGTGATATTAGCTAAATCATGCATGCTCTGTGATATTAGCCTTTAAATACTTTGTGTTTTTCCTAGTCATTCCTCAAAGGACATGGTTACTATTTCAACTTATATACTGAGTATGGTAAAATGAAAGAAAAATATAATTAATAGCTTGGCCATTGTGGATTTTTTGCACTTTCCAGAAATGTTCCCTGAATTTGACCTCTATCAGCATTTTTTGCACTCTGCACATTTTGGTTTTTTACCATTTTGATTTGTTGCCAAAGCAACGTAAAGGAAGAAAATAGGAAACAGAAAATCCTTTGAAAATGATCTCCTTTCAATCCATATAGACCACGACGCCAAGGCTATGAGACATGTAGATAGTTTTTTTTATTAGTCTGTACAAATGTGATAGCAGTTTTTAAGCCTGTACAAATGCGATAGCAACTTTGAGCTTCTGGGCCTCATTTTCCTACCTCTTCACCCGTTCTGATGCCCAGGCCTTCAGCGTCTTCAGCGCTTTGATTATGCAAGTTATGTGGCAGCTGAATGGTTAAGATGACATTTTTGTTCAGTCACAAGTACGCATGATGCAACTTCAAAGTCTGTCTTTTTTTAGTGGACTTGAGCTAAGGATTGCAAAATTTGAACAAGAAATAAGAAAAACAGGCAAACTTACCACAAAATCCCGACTTTTAACGACCCTGAGAAATTAGACTTTTGAAAGTATTGTGGGAAAAGGAGAAAATGCTGGTAACCATCATTCTTTCCTTTTTCCACAATGTTTTCTAACCTTTCAGAACAAAGCCAATCATTTTAGTCACATTTATTTTTGTTGTCTGCAGATGTTTTCAGTTTGGAGCGGTCTAAAATATTGTCGTGTGGTACAGAGTTAAACGGGTGGTGTATGGTAGGAACAAAAGGAGGCATTAAGTTATTTATGATTGATTTTAGACGTGCAAAATATATTTTAACCATGTTGCATGAGATTTGGCTCCGTTTTACAAATAGCTAACGGTTGATAGTATGTTGTCACCCATTCAATAATTATCACTTTTCCCCAATATAGAGGTATCTTAATAACTTTATTGATACTTCAGCTATAAACAGTGACTTTCATAGATCAAAACGGACCATGTGTTATTTTGACAACGACTTAAGTCATTTACCCATACACTTGAGCCGATCTATTCAACCGAAGATTGGAAATAATGTGAGAAACATAGCATGAATTATTTTCCATGTGCGCCTTCAAAAGAGCTCAAATGACTTACATACCGAAGGAAAAAAAGTTAAGCAAGATTTTTTACATTTTTACATTTCTTCTCTACAGTAACATAATTAAAACCTTTTTATGTCTTTTAAACATTGTCAGGCAATCTTCATCACGAACCAAGTTGTCTGTGTACTCAAAATAGTTTTTTTAAATCAGTAAAACATGCGATAAACGTAAATCACGTGCAGCATGTCTACAGGGAAATCAACAGCATTCAGTGCATCAACAATCACACCATCGCACTGTTTTTGTTTTAGCCACAAGAAAGGAAACTGCAGAAAAAAAAGATCAGGAAGAATGCCGATGCAAAGTCAGCTATGAATGACTTCGCACATGCTCAACGTCGGACAGCCGTCGGTATGCTTAATCTGACATGTCATCAAAGGACTTCGCACGGCCTACCAATCGGCATGAATCAACAATTAGTCGCCTGTGGAACAGACCTTGGCAAGCAGGAACTTTATTGACCAATGTAGATCAGGCAGGGCTTTAAACCCTTAAGCTTCTAAGCGCGACTCGAGCTCCATTTGCGGACCGCGCGGATTAAGATCAGACTCGACAAAACGTGCAGCCTGATTATGAATTCAATGTCCGAAAAGGAAACATTCCCTCTCTAAAGAAAGAAGGAAAAAAAAAAAACTGTTGAAATAGGAAAATTTGGGTTTTTACTAAACGCTTGAAAGTTTCATTTGACTTATTTAGCAGATTAAGGGATAAAGCCTCGCCGCAAGTAGATCGTTAAATTACGATGTCTTCCCGCGCGCAACAGGTTCATGTTATGCTGTAAGGTAGCCCATCACGTTAGGAATGCTACTAGGACTCGAGTTTATGACAGAACGGTCGGCATCAGGCTGCTGTCTGAAAACTTGTAGCCCTTATGCAGGCATTCCGTTGATGGACTCATGTGGGTTCACATTCATCGTCACAGGACGCACAGACAACTGCACGACATTCTGTGTACAAATGAATCCAGGTCGATCGTGTTATTTGCTGACGGGATCGTACGCGGTTGATAAAGAAGTGCCTGAAGGTCGACTCCGGATAATGTCAAACAACAAGACCGTTATGGTGGTGGCTGTATCATGGTTTGGGCAGGAATCTATCACGATGGAAAAATGATCTGGTCATAGTGCCAAGCAGTCTGACTGCACGAGGTACCGTTGCCAAAATCATCCAGTCTGTTGCTGTATCATCTATACAACAACAAAACCTTGCAATTTTCCAACACTGTGTGCTCGTCCACATACTGATCGGCGCACTGAAATAAATGTCCAGTTTTGGCCTGCAAAGTTATCAGACCTTTCTATCATTGAGTTTTCGGACCGTTTAGGTGGGCAGGTTAGAGAAAATCATGAAGTCAACAATATGCATAACTGTGAATGTGCTCTTTAAAATGAGTAGACAAGGTTCTTTTTGCGCATCACCGGAAAGTTCATAAATTGTAGCATTAGGCGACGATGTACTGCAGTTTTGGTTTTCAATAGTCGACACACCAGGTGTTAAAATTTCCTTGGTTTTCTGCGTCTGACTCGCTGGTGCATTCCGGTAGGACTTAAAGTTTACGCGGGAAGATAATGCAATGGGACTGGTTTGTGTCAGCTGCAATTCAAATGCTCATTAAAAGTACAGATATGGTTTTCAGGTTTTGTTCACAATTCTAGGACCACTCAGTTCTAAACTGTTTACATCAGAGTAGAGCACAAACAAAAGGAATCCTGATCCGAACTCGAACCTAAACAGTTGTTCCAAACAGGGGGCTTGAGTAAAGCGCCATGGGAGAGAGAGGACAATGTAAGCAAATGACTAGCAGCTTTCCTCTGTTGCAAAGATAAAAGGATAAAGTGATGTATGCACAGTATCAACGAGTATGAAAATTTACGGTTCTTAAGTCTTAAAGCTTCTGTTTTCCAGTGTTCAGCCAAGACCAGACCACGAACTCTAGTATTTGAGTACCTCTTTCAGCAAACGATGCTTCTATCGCCTACGGAAATGAAAGAGTTGAAGTTTTACCAATAGACCTGTGCTAAATGACAGTGACACGTGTCTATTCGGGATGACATTTTAAGGCGTTACAGTTACCCTTAAAGTGCTTAGCAAGACTTATGTTGACTTTGCGTACAGTGTAGATCAACATCAGACTGCACCAAATGTTTAGCTTGATCTTGGATCTACACGGTCCCCAAATTTGTGAAATAGCAAATATAATCTTGAAACTGCAATCTTTCGGCTGATTTCACTAATTGACAACGTCAGTTTCATTCATTCAATCCTGTAAGGATTTACAAGCGGCCAACATGTATTTTTCATGGCTCACCATGTCAAACGAATCAATACGGTTTACAATTGACAGAGAAAATAAACTCGGCAATAGCTGAGACAAATTAAAGTTATCATCTGACACGACGTAACGCAATAAGGACCGCTTTTATAGCAGCAGGGAAAGAACGTAATTATTTGTTTTAGTGTCACTTAAATGGGGCTTTCCAAAAGTGTTTACATGTGGGATACTTTACTTTTTACGGTACTAAAACCATGCGACTAGATATTTTCAGTCTGTAAAAGAGACCTAATATTGAGCTATCTGCTTAGTTTCACAAGATTATCTCATGAAATAGCAGTCAGTGAACAGATTTGCGTTCCGATCAGTCTAATCTTTATCTACACCAGCCAGAAAAAAAAAAAATCAACAGTAGTTGAGTTGGACGTTTGTGGGATAAAGATCAGGCCTATCTTGGTATAGTTTCCTGGAGTTTGTTAAAAGACCGAAAAACTAGATAAACCCGGTCAGCGCGAACAGCGATTTTAGTTGCTTTAGATTTACGACTCTTAGAAGAAGACGTACTGAAAATATTGTCGGAAAAGGAGAAAATGCTGGTAACCAGCAAATCTCCTTAATGTTCTCTCCAGTTTCAAAAGCAAGTCCCATTATTTGAGCCACGTTTAATTTGTCGCCTGTAATTACTTTTAATTTGGACCGGTCTAAAATTTCGTCTTCTAGTAAACAGTTATGGTTAAGACCTTCAGCGAACCTCTTATTTCTAGTAAATCAATAAATTGACGACGAAAGGGAATAATCTTAACATTTACACCATACTTGACGTTATCAGATCGAAACAATAAAGGGGATACACCGAAAGGATGGTGTTTAGTTAAATGCACATTTCGATCTTATAGTAAATACGTAAATGTTACAGTTTCAAAGCCACGTTCGTTGGAAAAATATCACCGCATCGGACAGCGTAGATCCAATACCAGTCTGCACGTTTCATGCCGTCTGATCTTGATCTACATTGTCCGCAAAAGTTCTCAATATACATTGTCAGCACAAGCTTATTTGGTAGCGCAAAGCAGAATAAAAGTGAACCATGCTCTAATAAAAGGGGGCTTAATGCATCTCCGTGATCCATGATACCAAGCAAGTCATCATACAATTGTGGATCCATAAAATTCATTTTCTCTAACAACCGACTGAATCATGAGGTACACCCGTCCTTTAACATGCAGAAAAGTGACCAAAAGCAAAAAGTTTCGGCCCAGTTCAGCCTGCGCGATCGTGACTTTTTGCGGATGCATCAAGTTCCCTTTTCACAGAGCATGGCTTAAGTTAAAGTAACAACTTGCTGGATGGAGCTTTCTTGTGGTACAGCGGCAATATAGCTGCTTTAGTCAGGATCAAAACGTCGATATTGCACTTTTAAATTTCTCAGTTTAGTTTTGCACAGTTTTTACTTTGTGACAATGCATAATCATCGTGCCAGTTGTCATATGACCTGGTAACACATGGTGAAAGAGACTTTCTGTTTTTCAAACGATTTAGGACTCGAATAAACAATCAAATAATTGAGCCATGCTCTGGCAAAAAGAGGCTCAATGCATTTCCGTGATGCATACCAAACGAGTCATCATAGAATTATGGATTCATAGAATCCATCTAGTCTAACTATTTACTGAATTTCGGGGAAGGGTGGTTCTTGGACATGCAGAAAATTGTCCAATAGCAAAATGTTTCGACCCATGTCAAACTTTGACTGCGGACTACAGCGCATGCTGACATGGATCGATACTTTTTGCAAATGCATTAAACTCCGTTTTCAAAGAATATGACTCAATATTGTTTTTTTTTTTTTCTTTCCTTCTTGACCAGAGAAGGAGTAGCTCTCTTTATACGAAGTCGTTTTTCTTGGGGTGATGTCAAATCGAGACAAAAATCATTCAGAGCGCTTATAGAGCAGGCAAGCAGTTGAAAATCAAATATATGAGCCATACTCTGTGAAAAGGGGACTTTATGCATCTGCGAAAAGTATTGGCCCAGGTCAGCCTGCGCAGTCCGCGCAGGCTGACCTGGGCCGAAACTTTTCGTTATTGTTCAATTTTCTGTATGCCAAAGGATCAGTCTACACTGTGATACAGTTGGCTGTTAGACAAAATGTTTTTTATGGATCCATAATTATGTGATGGCTTGCTCGGTATAATGCATCAAGGAGATGGATTAAGCCCGCTTTTGCCAGAGCATGACTCATATATAAATGATTATTCACCATGTCCACATCAGTGTCTGACGAATGTCTAACGATATACGAATTTTTGCATAGTATTTGGTCTATTGTAATTTAGTTTTCTCATGTAAGTTCTGAGGTGTGCATACTTTCCGCTAATAAAAAGAAAGTGGGTCAGCAAATAAAACATCGGACAATGAAGATCCTAGTTCTGAATTTACTTTTTTTTTTTAAAGAGATTGCAAAGTTTTACACTTGTCCATATTGCAACTTTTTGCAGGCGGGAAATTCAATGTGGCTCCAAAGATGAGGTTTTTCCTTGAAAGTATAGAACACATGTGGAAAAAAGAAAAAAAAAAATATTGGTCACCGGTATTTTCCCGACCTCATGTCGTCTTTTTCCACATTGTTGTCACAAACATTTTTCCCTCAGGGTCATAAAACACGGGAGTATTGGGTAAAAAGATTCAGGTATGTGCAGGCAGATCTTTACCTACAATGCCCCCTGCAGCAATGTAAACACATTTGGCGCCGACATGGTGACAGATCTAAGAACTAGAGTCATCGGAGCTGTTTAACGTCACATTTAAAGTATTGTTTATAGCTTTCTGAGTTTAATAAGGTTCTAAACAAATATTTGCTGTGAACGTTTCAAAACGCATCATTAATATTGTTACGTCCCCGTATTGGCTCGGTGTCTGTATCAATTCCACACGGTCGCTCGGGGAAATGTTGAAATGAACTCGTATAGGATTTGTTCAGTGAGATAGCCTCTGGAATTGTTACGAATTGCTCCTTTACGTCCTTTACGAGTCATAACTTTTTATCATCATGGCGGGGGGAGGGTTGTATTCAACAATCTTTCTAAATATTGTTCTAATTATGAATTCAAAGACATGTCATCAGTTTGGCTGGGAGATTTTGTCACAGCTAGTCTCTGAATTAAGCATTAGAATTAAATGGGGATTGGTTGCCAAATACAACATATTCGATTACTTAGTAGTGCATGCCAAAATTATTTGCCCAACGATTCACCGGTTGAAACATCTGAGTTATGTAGCATCAAACAAAACTATTACAAATAAGTCTGTGTCCGTATTCTCAACCCTTTGTTCTCAGTCTTATTCTCCGGAGTTTTCTAAATTTGAAAGTAACAAAACTTTTGATTGACTGAACCATGTTTATAGCCGATCAGAAGCTATGTTATGTTAGTTTAAACATATTTTATTCGACAGAATTACAATATACATGTACATGAACAATACAATTACATTAGACTGACAAAGAATAATCCTGCAGAAATGGATTGGAACGAAAGCAAAGCTTATATAGTTCCTCTCCAATTTCCGGTCATTGCATGTATAAAGTATGATATTTTAAGTTTAAGAAAACAGAGCAGTGAGAAAAAAAAAAAATATAGGGAAAGTGGTGGTGTGCAGGAGTGGAGTGTTTGACCTTTTGGTGAAGAATTAATATAATATGAGAGGCCATAAGTAGAGACAATAAAAGCATTACAACCTGACTGTCACTACTACGTAAGTGTTTACTTGTACAGTTTATAAAGATGAAGATAAAAATGATACACCACGAGTGTCCCCTGCCAGTTTCCGCAGCAGAATATTATATTGTCCCTTGGAAACAGAGCAACACAAAGAAACCAAGAGACAACAAACTAAAGAGCAAATCTTCCACTTGCACGGATATAATTATGCACTGCTGCAAATACTGTTTCATTATCATGCAGGCTAAGATTCTCATCCCCATATAAGATGACACGAAGGGAGACTCTTACAATATCATTAATATTAGAATACAAAATATTTCTTAAGTCATTATAATTTGGACATTTTAGAAAATAGTGTTCAGTTGTTTCAACTGATCCGCATCTACAAAGTGACGATTGTACCAAGTTTTTCATGTATAGATGATGATTAAGAGAACTACATCTGTTACGCAATCTAGCATGGATAATCTGAATTTTTCTTTCGCCGAAGCAATACAGTGGTCTTGGCGTGGGTTTATCAAGGTTTAAATGATATTTAAAAGATGACAGTGATACTGCGTTCTTAATCTCATCCGGTAGGGAATTCCAATCATAAATTACAGACGGTAAAAATGAACTGTTATACAAGCTAGTTCTACACGCAATGGTTCTTAAATTATTAGGTCTACGCAGATTATAAGTTGTTGAATTACCAATAGTTGGAGGGACGAGAACATTAAGATAATTTGGAGAGAGTCCATTTACCATTTTATAGAAGTGAATCAACTTATGTTTACGCCTTCTTTCACTTAAGGTTTCCCAACCAGATTCCTGAATAAGATCAGCAATAGAAACTAGTTTAGTGCAGCCTGTAACTATACGTGCAGCTTCATTTTGAACTTTGTCTAGTTGATCCTTTAACCCCTGCGAAAGATTGTCCCATATGACATCGCCATACTCCAAAATAGGCCTTATAAAAGAAAAATAAATGGTCTGAAGTGACCGTCGGTCGAGTCGTATTTTCAGATACCGCATAACCCCAATTCTTTTCCATGCTTTTTCAATTAATTTATTGATATGGATGTCCCAAGATCCGTCATTAGAAAGGAAAAAACCTAAGTTTTTGTGACTTGTAACTGAAGGAATTTCAATATTCGACATAAAGAGACTTGGATGATCTGGCTTAATACGTTTGCGGGATATGACCAGCGACTCGGACTTTGCAGGGTTAAACTTAACCAGCCACTTTTGTGCCCAATCTGTAATTTTATCGATGTCAGATTGTAAAATACTTCCTACATCAGTCGGATCGCCTACAGTCATTGACAAGCTTGTGTCGTCTGCAAAAAGATTGATATTTGCCTGAATATCATCAACTATATCATTTATGTAAATTAAGAATAGTAAAGGTCCTAGAATGGATCCTTGCGGGACTCCAGCCTGCACATGACACAATGATGAAACTCCCCCTGGTAAGACAACTCTCTGGAAGCGATTCGAAAGGTAATTGGAAAACCAAGATAGCAGTTTACCATGAATCCCGGCCCGATTCAACTTAAAAAGTAAGCCTTTATGCCAAACTTTGTCAAACGCTTTACTTATATCAAAAAACACAGCTCTAAATTCAAGCCCGTCGTCCAAAGCTTTGCATATTTCATTATAAAGACCAGTTACTTGATTAACTGTAGAATCACCAGGCATAAAACCGGACTGAAAGGGTGTAAAATAATTGATGTCTTTCAGATGGTTATAAACATGCTTGAATATAATGCGTTCGAATACTTTTTCGATACTATTCAATAAAGAAACGGGTCTGTAGTTTGATGGAAGAGAAGGGTCACCGGCTTTAAATATTGGACATACATTGGATATTTTCCATGAAGATGGAACTGTATTACTATTTAATGAGTAATTGAACAAATCACATAGATGAGGTGCTATCTGTCCAGCTACTTCAATAAGAATCCTATTATTAATACCGTCAGGCCCTGAGGCTTTCCCAAGTCTTAGTGATTTCAAAACATCCAGTACTTCAAACGGCATAATATTAATTGCATCTAAAGAGGTTTGAGACAGTGGGTAATTTGCTTCCGGAAGAGTACTTAAAGAATCATCTATACGTGATTGATTTGCAAAATAAGAGTTAAGTACATTAGCTTTCTCATTGTCGTCAATTACCACTGAATCGCAAGAAAGATCAAAGAGAGGAGGGATTGACGATGAAGAACTTGAAGACATAAGTGACTTTAAAGTTTTCCACCAATCACGTGGAGATAGTGTACCAGATTTTAATTTTGAGGATAACAGATCGTAGTAATTTGCTTTAGTTTGACGAATTAATGATATTACTTCATTTCTAACGGATTTAAATTTTATCCAGTGACTAGTTTTATTTGATACCTTAGCTTTTTTATACAATCTCTTACGATAACGAATTTTCCTTTTAATAAAACAGGTCATCCACGGTGAATCCTGGGGGTTTATCCTGACAGTTTTGCTTGGAATAAACAAACGGGTATTGTCCATGATTACACTTGCAAAATTTTCAGCATATATGTCAATATTATCATTGTGTATAGAATGCCATTCGAAATCAGCAAGACAGCCTCTTAACTGGTTATAATCGCCTTGATCATATTTCCAAATGGTACGTTGAATAGTTTTTAACCTAGGCTTAAAGAAGTTAAATACACCAAAAACAGGACAGTGATAACGCACTGAGAGACCAAGACAAGGCTCGCCAACACCAGTTGTTAGAATTGAGTTTTGATTTGTAACAAAAAGAAGGTCAATGGTAGACATAGAATTTTCGGTAAAATGTGTTGGTTCATCAATACATTGAACTAAATTAAATTGATTACATAAAGCCTCAATCTTACGAAATTGATTTTCGTTCATAGTATTCAGATTAAAATCACCAGTAATGATAACATCAGCAATATTAGAATTTATAGCAAGATCTATAGAATCTTCAATAAGTGAAGTATAAGTCGAGTCAGAGTTCGGTGCTCTATAAAATACACCATACAAAATGGTCCTATGATTAGTGCACCTGATCTGTATCCAAATACACTCAAGTCCAGCAATTTCAAGATCACTTCTGCGTGTGTAAGATAAATTATTTTTTACATATAAAATTACACCTCCATATCGGTCGTGAGCTCTATCTTTTCGTTCTGGGGGATGGAATGACGGGAAAAGCAGCTCGTCTGAAGATAAACTATCATGCAGCCAAGTCTCAGAAAATGAGACAACATCAAAAAAGGAAAACTCCGCAATTAGAGTATCAAGCTTATTAGCTATACTTTGGACATTATAATGGACGGTAGAGAGATGATTGGGAAGATTAAGAAAATTGTATAAATCTGTACTCGACATACTATCTGAAGACTCACTAGATTGCGGACCAGGATTTGGATGGATATCGCCTGCTCGCAGTATCAAAAGATGAATCACTACCATGAACGGCAACAAGCTATAAATGGTAAAGTGAAAAACCGATCTACAGAATTGTACATTCTCTTCACAGCGTTTACCTGTCAATAGTCGTTTTTTAGTGCGATGTACAATCTGTTTGGACAGAGATAATGATTGACTAATATTCATTAGGACTGAATATGAATATATCATACAGCTTAGGACTGGAAGAAGGACGAACAGTGTAACAGTCAGATGAAAATGAAGATGTGGACAATATTTTGGATGGCTACAAAGATGCCTTAAAATTCTACAGTTCATGTTACAGCACATAGTAAGTACAGGAACAGCATGTAGCAATCCAACACATGTCCAAATCTATGTTCATAACAATGTCTCACAGTTATGTTGTAAGTGAAATCAAACAGACTCATTAGATACTCCACACCACCTAGACAAAGAAGTGAAAACATTAAAAAATGATAAATGAAAACTTAGTGTAATTTCGGAATGGTAAATATAGCGCTTTAAACGAAAACAAAAGAACAAAAGAAAAAGTCGGGAAAGTTGTAGTATATGTGATACCTAAGAATGTTAAGGATGCTTAAAGAGTGCTTGGAAAGTTTACGACAAATATTCAGAATAAGACAGAGCAATGCTTAGAATAATCGTAAAAAAATACCTGAATACAAAACAGTATTTCGTAACTGATGAGGTATCAAAATGCTACGCAATGATAAACTCTGGGTCTCATACGCTAAATTTATCTCATACGCTAAATTTAAACGCTATGTTATGTTTAAGTTTAGAAAAATCCTAAGAATGTCCTTGAGAGAATGGTTGGTGAATACAGACCCTGTACTAAAAGGTCAATGGAACAAGCCAGCACGTTTTGTAACCATTTACGAATTTTATGAGAGTACAGTATCAATTATATTTTATCAATTTATACGGTATCTAAAGTGTAAGTCATGACCAGGATTGCCTTTCACTAAACTGCGTACGTAGAATAGGAAATCTGAGTACGCAGTTTAGGCTCTGACCTTCGAAGCTCCATTGGTTTATCACGGATCACTAATATTTTCCTTGGTCGAACATCGAACACTTATAATTATTATAGGGACAATACATATTGTGCGTCGTCGGTATGTATAATGGAATACTAAAATTGTCACTAACACCGTTACTATAAATAGCACATTGACGACTGCCTCCATGTTGTATAAAGTAAGACTTACTATATAGACCCTTTTAGTCTCTGACCACTTCCTGGTTACGAGACCAGAAAACTGCGCATGCGCACTCGTGTAGGGCAAAAAGACCAAATAAAACAGTGGCAGATTATTGAAAGTGTACACAAAATTGTTAAATTATGAGCGATTATATGAAAAGCTTGCTCCCAGAGGCAAAGAAACGATAATCAGACCAACTTATTTGCTAAGGGTTCAGTAACGTGGAAGAGAACGATCCGTATTTTAGTGACAATTTAAGACGAAGACGTCAAAAAAAAAGTGTCGCTGTTTTGGGTTGACGTTATCATCAAAGGAAATGTTAATCGACCCCAGGCAGCAACAGACAAACCTCGTAAAGGATGGGCTGGAACACTGCAGGAATGGTAAAAATGCATGTTACCAGAATTCTTTACCTTTTGCCGTAGTGTTTCCACAAGCCCACTGATGTAGGGTCGTTAATTAAGACGAGGGAGAGATAGGTAAAGGGTTTATAAAGGGTAGCCATCTGATATATCACATACTTGTTAGTTTAATCGACAATACAGTGGATATTTTAGTTTAATTTCGATGGCGGAGGGTGTGGGTCGAGATCGGCATAGTTCATGCTGTTACCGCTGATAGTTTAGAGAGTGTGTATTGTGATCAATTTCATCATGAAACAAATTTTGGCGCAGACGTATTTGAAAACATGAATGAATGAATGAATGAATGAGCGGATGGATGGATGGATGGATGGATGGATTAACGCGCGAATGAAGAACGAACGGACAACTGTATATTGTACTGTTGTCGTCTGTGGCTGCTCTTTCCATAATTGCTTTCCACCAGGGATCGGTTGTAACATGTAATTTAGAAACATTCCTTTTCTGAAAAAAGTGTTGGAAAAGGTTGAAATAATGTTAACCAGCATATTCTCCTTTTCTCACAATGTTTAAAAACCTTTCTTTTCTCTTGATCGTTAATGCTTGTGATTGTTGGGTAAAGGGTTAAATGGAAATTGTAACAGTAATTAGTTGAGCACGTTGTATACGGGGAGGCATTTTAGCGTGTCATATACATGATAATGTAGGGAAACAATATGGTCCTTAGCCTTAACCCTTAGCCTCCGTTACGTGACGGTGATCTTGAATTTACTCCGCGAAAAGCATAATGAGAGATCTGTTTGCACATGGGGGTAGCGTGGTCTTGAAATACATCGTTACAAATCCTAATTATAGTTTAAGTAACACTAATTAAGATTTATGAAATAAACTTGACGCGAATTCCTGGCTTGTGCTGGTCAAATATAAGTACGGCAGGATATGGGTCAAAAATTAATAACGTTAAATGACGATGGTCAATAAAGTACAAAAAATTAACGGCGAAAAATCTCTGTAAAAAACATACGAGGTCAAACAAATAATTTGAATAAAAATACATGTATACGGGGACGCGTTCAGGGGACGTTTTAACCAATTCGTCATGGAAAAAGTAGGGCGTTTCGACACTCGGACGTTTAAGCCAGATACTAATTTACTAATCTGTTTGTACACCCCGGTGCACAGCATGATAACGGCATCCTGTAACATGAATAATCTTCACAGATTTTAATCAGCAAAATCTTTCGACAAAGCCAAAACATTGCGTGTGAAAATAGCTTTCAACAGTGGCGATATTGAACTTTTTGCCCTACAAACAGTGCGCATGCGCGAAAATTGGAATTCTGGGATCGTATTTCCTTGGCAACGAACGGCGTTGTAAAAGGGTCTATAGGATATAGAGACAGTCGTCAATGTGCTATTTATAGTAACGGAGTTCGATAATGAAAAATTCCGTATCCCGTGATAGACCAATAGAGTTTGAGTGGCCTATGGTTTAGGTAAGCAAGCATAAAGTCTGAGAACAAGGTTCACTAAACTGCATAACTTTACGATATGAATATGTATTTGCATTACTTTACGCCAGCTCAAACATTTGGGTAGAGCAAGAATCGTACGTGTGTATATACATTCCCATGCATTAACCCTTAAGCTGCTAAGCGCGACTCACTGACCTTTTGCGGACAGTGTAGATCCAAGATCAGACTGCACAGAACGTGCAGTCTGATCTTGGATCTACACTGTCCGATAAGAAGATGTTTTCCCCTCAAAAATAACTTTGAAATAGCAAAATTTTGAGTTTTACTACCGACCTGAAAGTTTCATTTTAGTTTTTTAGCAGGTTAAGGGTTAATTTACGCAGCACAACCCAGGTATCGTGATGATAAAGGTTGTGTTCATGGCTTCATGCTCAAATAATTTCTGCTAAAGCTTTAAATCTTCTTATGATATCAGGGGTAAGGGAATACTTTGTTTTTATTAGAAAGAAAAAAACTCAAGTAAAGAAGTTACATTGTTCGATGCATCATGTTACAATTGTATACGAGTTCTTGCTCAGCTGAGAGTCGAAGCAGAAAGTGTGCACAAACATTGTTTAAAAAACATTTACGCTGGTTAAATGGACACGCAGGCCAATTTCGTTATCTGTCTTTTAGTGTAGCATCCATCAAACAAGCATTAGGACTAATAAACATTTACCCACGGGGTCTGTAGCTGTACAGAATTGAAATATTATTGGTAATATGGTACTAACTTATTGAATGATAACCGATTTGATCACGTTTGATTCAGATATATGGGATTTGGCATGAGGTTGGTGTTTGAGATAAAATTTTATCAAAACAGTCTACAAAACATGTTATAATGCGAGCCTTTGGCGAATTTAACAACATTTTTTTTTTTTGCGGACGAGTTTAATAAATTTTTAACGCAAAAGCCAACGAATATCAGATTCTTTTTATCACATAACTGTATAACAATAATTATAGTCCACGATGTGCTAAAACATAGGCATACATATGTAATGTGTAATGAAATTTACATGAAACCTTTCTCTTCATTGACAGGTACATTACGAGCGAAAAATAGTTCCAAAGAAACTTGCATATATTGATTTTGTTTTGAATCTAGAAGTGATTAAATTAGCTACTTTATCATGATTACCGACTTTGACCATTAATTTCACACAGGAATCTTGGTCAGCATTGTTTTAGAAATGAGACGTATAATTACAGGGTGATGACCAAATACGGTACACTTTTCTTATCTTAAACGTGTGTAAGACAAGAAAATTTGTAACAGCTGTATTACATTGAAAACAAGGGGAGTAATGTGATAAATCTTGATCTTTTATACTTGAATATAGCCGTTAACATGATATGGCGTGCAACACACGAAAAGGGACCTTAGGACATTTGCGTAAAGTGTTGTCTCGGATTAGCCTGCGCAGGCTAATCCGAGACAACACTTTACGACTACATAAGATTTTTTCATACAGTAGACTTTCGTGACACAGAAAATCGCACAAAAACGGGAGGTGTCGTCTTGGATTAGTCACAGACTGCACGGGCTGATCTTGGACGACACACTTACACTTTTACGCATATGTCCGAAGGCCCCTTTTCATGTGTTGCACGCCATATATGTTAAAAGGAGCAGCTGTAAGTGATCATGCTAGCAACCATTACAGCTACTGCACCGTGGTCTGAGCAAATACATCATACACATTCGTTATACGATTAAAAAACCAGGGGCCATGTTCACAGACCATTCTAAATTGAATTCAAACCCTTTTTCTTACGAATTTTCCGAATTGCAAAGGAAATAAGTTTCTGGTTGGTTAAAAGAACTGGTTTAGCCTATCAGAGACTGTATTACTATCTAGAAGTAGAATTAGAATGTAATTCAGGTTGGTTGCTGGTTACCGAACCTGATGAGTGCATGGGGCTATCCTTCATTGGCAAACTGAACATCTTAATGATTTTTTCAAAGCACATTGGCACTTGTGATTTGACAGCATTTCAATTTCTCTCTTTATGTTCGAGTTATCAAGTTTTTAATGTCGTTCTAATCAAGTCAGTGCATTCCATCTTCGTGTGTTTCTTCTAGTTTCTCGTTGTCTAACAACTCCATACCAGGCATGAAACCATATGGTTTAGCCAGTCAGAAATTGTGCTACTTTACAACTTCAGAATTAGACTGGGAGTGCAATTTAATCACTATCCTGCTAAATAAGTTAAATGAAACGTTAAGGTCGATAGCAAAAACCCGAATAATGTTATTTCAAACTTATTTTTTGGATAAGAATATGTCCCTATCGGACAGTGTAGATTCAAGATCAGATGGTACGTTCTGTGCAGTCTGATCTTAATCTACACTGTCCGCAAAAGGTCAGTGAGTCGCGCTTAGCAGCCTAAGGTTTAAAGATACATCTTGTATATCCGTTTTCAGTCATGTTTGTAACCCAATTAATCTTTACCTTATGAAACTACAATCATTCTTGTATCTTCATGTCAAATGTTGCCCCTGACGACTGCAAGGTTGCTCAGTTTACGATGGATAGAAAATGCATTTCATTTTTTTGCAGCCTTTAAAGGAATCACTGTAGTAGTTTCCGGTTTTGAATGAGGACAAATCTCTTTCTCTTACACCATATATATTGGTAATGTAACTATGTTTACATAGTTGACCAGATTCTGAGCCATTCTACGCACTTTCAAGTTTTAGCAGCGTTTTTTCGCTCAGGCTCTAATCCGTACTCTTCAATCCTTAAGCCGCGAGGTGCGACTAACCGACCTTTTGCCGATGGTGTAGATCAAGATCAGAGTGCACAGAACGTGCAGTCTGATCTTGAATCTACACTGTCCGATAAGGAGATATTGTTCTCCAAGAAATAAATTTGAAATAACATTATTCGGGTTTTTACTATCAGCTTGAAAGTTTTATTAAACTTATTTAGCAAGATAAGGGTTAAAACGGTTGTTGAATAAAGGACCTTACTGGTAAAGAGTTCAGGCCTGTAAAACCCTAGGATTTACAAGCCGCCTATCACTTCAATCGTGAATGATAATTTCATTGACTGGATTCTCCTGTATAGAAATAACAGGAAATAAGGTTTTATTTGATTTTATTTGGCAAATAACGGATAGATCAATCTGTGGATAATTTCATTTACAAGTCTGGCGGAATGACGAGTCCTGAAGATAAAAATAAACCGTCAAACTGTATACAATTTCGAAGAACACTTACTTCAACCAAGTATTTTTAATATTTTCACACTCTTGTGTAAAACGGCTACGGTTTTTTTTTTTTTTTTTAGTATGAGCAATGCTCTGTAACAAAAGGGGTTTGATGAATATGTAAAAAGTATCGACCCAGGTCAGCCTGCGCGGACTGTGCAAGCTGACCCTGGGCGAAGCCTTTTCCTTTTAGTAAATTTTCTGCATGTCCAAGGCCCATTCTACTTCATGATACAGTCGATTGATAGGCAAAGTAGATTTTATGGATCCATAATTATGTGATTACTTGCTTGGTATCATGGATCACGGAGATGCTTTAACCCTTTACCGCACAATGACGCCTTTTGACGCCCCTGGGAAAGAAGCCTTTTGAAAACATTGTGGGAAAAGGAGAAAATGCTGGTAACCAGCATTTTCTCCTTTTCCCACAATGTTTTCTACCCTATCAAAGGAAAAATTGCACCATTTTAGCCAAATTGAAATTGTCGTCTGCAAATGCTTTCAATTTGGAGAAGGCTAAAATTTTGTCGTCTGGTAAAGGCTTAAACCCCATTTTGCCAGAGCATGGCTCATATTGACTATAATTGGTACAAAGAAGAGCAACTTTTCAGAAAAGGTTGTTAACATGATGTGTAAAACACAATGAAAAAAGAGAGAGAGTGCTTCTTATAAGTAGTTGTTCTTCTTTCCAGGAGTGGTCTAATTGCAGGGGTGTTAAAATCGGACTTGGTCCAGCGAAGCGTTGGAAAAGTCGATCGGGATGATCATCGTTCTTTCTGTCTATTGATTTTTATGATAATGCTGATCACAACATACCAATTATGAATTTCACTTCGGGTTATTTAACTTCACCCAGAAGACCTATTGTCAGGAAACATATGAGCAATACCCTGGCAATAGGGAGTTTAATGCATCTCCGTTATAAATTCTACCAAGCAAGCCAAGTCATGACTGTGAATCCATAAAATCAATTTCGTCGAATAACCGGCTAATTTATGAGGTAGAATCGTCCTTGGACATAAATGAAATAAAACTGACCCAAAGAAATAAAAGTTGCGCAGACTTGGTCGAAACTTTTTGCAGATCCATTCAACCATCTTTTCACAGAGCGTGACTCATATCATTTTTACATCGATTTTAATTATCATGCAAATGGAAATATGTTCAAGAACTTGATCAGTCAAGAGTTTGATAAAGATCCATAGAGAGAGCGTCCTTTTGTTTAGGACTTCTTCAATTCTGTAAACTTGTATGCAAACAAGAAGTACAAGATAACATCATGAACGATTGAGAATAAACAAACGAAAAGATAGAAAAAGGCGAGTGGGTGGTACAAAAAATACATACCGAACAACAGAAATCAATTATGTTAGAGACTGGATTTCTTAAACTCTTTTAAAATGCGAAATCGATTACATCTGTTCATGCTGACAGCAACTGCAGATAAAAGGTGAAAGGTGACAAGCTAAATGCAGGTTTGCTAATCCCATGATCTTAGTATGCATATGGACTATGGACGTATTATTCATACAAAACAAGTAGTGAAACAACGTATCTAAGTGACCAAATGAGCATCCAGGGTCCGTATTCACCAACCATTCTTAAGAGCGTTCTTAGACTTATTCTTCAAGATTTTCCAAGTCTGAAAGTAACACATATTCTGATTGGCTAAACCGGATTGTTTAGCCAATCAGAATGTGTGTTACTTTCAAATTTGGAATATTTTGGAGAACAAGACCAAGAACTGCTGTTTCGCTGTTCTCTGATGATAGCATGGCCATTCTAATCAATACTGAATAATCTGGAGATTTCAGACTTTTGTTTGTCAGCTCGTATTTTTTGCTAAAATTCTTCATTACATAAATAAGATGATTTAAATATCAGAATAATGCCACTTTCACATGAGCCACCTTCTGTGAAAAGGGAATTGAATGCATTTGCAAAAAGTTTCGACACAGGTAAGCCTGCGCAGTCCGCGCAGGCTGACCTGGGCCGAAACTTTTTGCTATTGGTCATTTTTTTTTTTTTTTTTTTTGTCAAAGGATCAGTCTTCCTCATTCTTCAGTCGGTTGTTAGACAAAATAGATTTTATGGGTCCCTCATTATATGATAACTTGCCTGTTATGATGCTTCGCAGAGATGCATTAAACCCCCTGTTCAGAGAACATGGCACATTTGTTTAGTTACGGTACATTCCTTATTGTAGGAAGTGCGCCGTATTTGAACTGAACTTTTCCTAGAAATTTTCTTCTCAAAAGTTTTATATGTGATTGATTATTTTAGCTAATTGTCATTTATAAATACTTTAGATATTAAGCATGCAATACTCTCATCTAATTACGAATGAAACGTTGTACATTTTGTCTCCTCATTTCACTTATTTTTTCTATTCGTAATCAAACAAGTGTTGAAGGATATTTGTGTCTTATTCAAGAAATAACAAAATTAGATGTACAATTACTGTAATTAATTAAATCTCAGATTTTCTTCATTTGCAACTAACTGTCTGAGAATAAAACCTTGAAAGTGTGCTCCATTCCAAGATTAAAAACAGCTGTGCTTCGTAAGTGAAACACGACTGAAAATAGATGAATTGGATTATGTATACTTATGTCTTCCTTTTCTATTTTTGAAAGTAAATAGACAGTTTCCGTATCTGTTGAAAAGATTCATACTTACTTTTATACAGTTGCTTTTTTTCCGGATATCTCAAAAAGTATGGGGCGGTGTAGTTACCAGATCTGATTCAATTTTCTTTACAGTCTGATCTTGGATCTGCACTATCCACATACACGCACAGACACACAATACTTTTCCTTTGCATTGTAAGAGATAATCATGAAGGAGATATTGAGATTAACCTTTTACCACACGACAAAATTGTAGCCTTCTCCAAATCGAAAGCATTGCAGACGACAATTTCAGTGTGGCTCAAATGGTACAACTTTTCTTTGATAGGGTAGAAAACATTGTGGGAAAAGGAGAAAATGCTGGTTACCAGCATTTTCTCCTTTTCCCACAATGTTTTCAAAAGGCTTCTTTCCCAGGGGCGTCAAAAGGCGTCATTGTGCAGTAAAGGGTTAAATTTGCAGTGTTTCGAAGTTATAAGTTAGTTTCTGATCTGTATAGACTGTCCTGAAAGAATTACACCCTTTTCTGTGTATTGTTTTTCATGAGAAAACATAAAAAGTCTACGCGACATTTTGAGGTTCCTTATCCTCAGGCTCCTAACCGCGACTCACTGACCTTTGAGGGTAGCGTAGGTGAAGATCAGACTGTGCAGAACGTGCAGTCTGGTCTTGGATGTACACTGTCCGACATGGAGATAGCTTTCCTTAAAAAATACCTTTAAAATGGGAAAATTTTGGATTTTTACTATCGGTTTGAAGGTTTCATCTCTTTTATTTCGCAGGATAAGTATCAAAAATACACTCAGCACAATTCTGAAAGCATGACTAACTTTGTAGATGGTAATTTTTGTCAGACAGACTGACAGAAATACACGAAAAAGAATGGAAACAGATAAGAAAATAGCAAATCAAAGTTTTGATGAAAACATCTCGCTACTAATGGACCGTCAGGTTAATGAGCCATGTTTTCTCTGCAGACAATACCCGACAGTTTTCAAGGACGTATCGAAGAGTATATTTCGGAGAGCTTAGATCATTGATCAGATTACATGTTCGGTTTAGTCTTCTGTTCTTGAGCTACACTGTCATGGCTAAAGCACATACTAGTTATGTTCACAACAGCGTGCCAATATTTAAAACCAACTAAATATTTTACAGTAACAAGTCTTCTCGTTTGGCCATGTCCATATAACTCGAATTTCTTTTCCTTTCCCCAGCAAAAAGTGAAAATCAAAATATTATGATTTCAGATTTCTTACCTCTGGCGAAAAAAGATAAAAACACATATTGCGTTGCACAGTGTAGATCAAAGATTAGACTGCATACAACGTGCAGTCTGATCTTAATCTACTTTGTCTTCAAAAGCGCCTTGAGTCGTGCTGAGCAGCGTAAGTTTTAAACAAAGTGTCCATACATTGTATTTCACAGAAACATGTCTTCTCGTTTTGTCCACATTTATATTGGTATTGGTTTCTTGCCGTCCCTCAAAAAATCATGTATGTGCTGATTTTTCTTACAGATACTGCCGAAATTACGTTTAAACACAAGCGTAATTTGTCTTCATAACTGTTTACATGATGGGATTGCCTGGAGACATGCAATACAGAAATTCAGGACGTAGAACCAAAGGCACCCTGTAGTATTGTAACCGAACAAGTGAAAATATGACGGATAAAATATGGTAATTGTATGTACAGATGAACCACTGGCACTAAGGGACCGATATATATGAACCATGCTCTGTGAAAAGGGGGTTTAATGCATCTGCAAAAAGTATCGACACATGTCAGCCTGCGCAGTCCGCGCAGGCTGACATGGGTCGAAACTTTTTGCTGTTTGTAAATTTTGTGCATGCCTAAGGACCGTTCTATCTCAGAATTTAGTCGGTTGTCAGACAACATGGATTTTATGGATCCTTAATTATGTGATGACTTGCTTAATAAAGCATCACGGAGATACATTGAACCCTCTTTTGCCGGAGCGCCGCTCACATACATATGAGCCATGCTCTGGCAAAAAGGGGGTTTAATGCATCTCCGTGATGCATGATACCAAGCAAGTCATCACATAATTAGAGTCCCATAAAATCCATTATATCTAACAACGCACTATATCACAGACTGGTCCTTTGACATACAGAAAATTGACCGATAGCGAAAAGTTTCGTCCCAGGTCAGCCTGCGCGGACTGCGCAGGCTGACCTGGGTCGATACTTTTCGCAGATGCATTGAGCCCCCTTTTTTTACAGAGCATGGCTCATATAAGAGTCGAGCATATAAAAATAAAACTTGTCCACAGTACAGGGGTTGTAAAGTATAACGCAAACGATTGGTACGCAAGAATTTTAAAAAAAAAAGAGTACTTGTGTGTTGATTAGCCTAATTCATACAAATATTAGAATGACTGACTGAAACTTAAACCCTAGGACAGAGTTCGGTTCCCGTACAGGTAATTTGGCAAATTACCTGTTACGCCTATTAACTTTGACTCAAATGGTCAATTCTAGGTTTAGTATACATGTTTATCGTACTACTAATTGTTCGGTTATTCGGAGACCATAAATCTACAAAGTTTTTTTTTTTTTCACGAATAAAAGTATAAATAACTGTAGCATTTAAGATTATGCATAAGAACAGCCATTGTGCCTACAGTACCGACCTAAAACAAGGATATACATTATGTAAAAAAAAAGTAACAATGGGTAAGTAGCAAAATTGGTGTAAATAATCTGCCTGAAAATTACAATGTACCGGTCAATGGTCATTTTTAAAATTACTTTCTCGGGTTGGATAAAGGGACATGAAAACACCGTTTGTTAGTGTGTATTATGTTTAACGCCGTTTTCAACAATTATTCAGTTTTGTCAAGCAACCAGTATACCTATCTATCCTTTCTTGAAACTTCTTTTATCAGTACTTCGCAATATGCCCAAGCCACTACTTGCTTTCTCACGTAAACACCATTGGCTGGCTTTGGCCATCGAACAAGGTATACACTGGTTTCCAACATTGTACGTTTTCGACTGAGCTACCGGGGTATGTCAAATAAAAAATATCCTTAAAAAAGATAGACTGCGTAAATTTGCCAGCAAATGGGCAGAGGCCCTTGTAATAACCATGTCTACATTTTTTACCAATCACAAATTTTCTATTCATTTATTTGTTATCAGTACCAAAAGGTAGGCCAAAAGCCAGCACATTCAGCTACACAAAAAAAAAAATAAACCGTAAACGCATCAACAAAAAATCTACTATCAAAATGTCACCGTCAATTTCCATGACTGTCCAGTAGCCACTTGTAGTCTACAGTTTAGGTATTGCGTGAGACAAACAATAACATAACTTGTTTCGTCTTACAATACCGGTAATAATGACATATTTTGTATGAAATACAAACGAGAATATGGGCTGTTCAGACATATCAATTTTACCAACCCGAGCTCACTTCAAAGATACCAGGAAAATGCATTTGTATACCTCATGTGTAGCGATCGAATGTAGTCCGCTTTGCACGCGTCATCGCGTCATTTGTCATTATTTTCTTGAAGACTTCTCACGTAATCAAAGATCTAATTATAAAGATAAGCACACGTATTGTCTGCCTAAACCCAGTCAGAGATCTCGACTCTTCACCACCGTACCAATCGTATGCCTATTGCTTTAACCCATAACTATACAATCCGAAGTTAAATGAGCCTGGAAAATTAGACATGAAAATATCGTGGGAAAGGGAGAAAATACTGGAAACCAGCATTTTCTCCTTTCTTATAATGTTTTCCAACCTTTCAAAAGTTTTATATGTGATTGATTATTTTAGCTAATTGTCATTTATAAATACTTTAGATATTAAGCATGCAATACTCTCATCTAATTACGAATGAAACGTTGTACATTTTGTCTCCTCATTTCACTTATTTTTTCTATTCGTAATCAAACAAGTGTTGAAGGATATTTGTGTCTTATTCAAGAAATAACAAAATTAGATGTACAATTACTGTAATTAATTAAATCTCAGATTTTCTTCATTTGCAACTAACTGTCTGAGAATAAAACCTTGAAAGTGTGCTCCATTCCAAGATTAAAAACAGCTGTGCTTCGTAAGTGAAACACGACTGAAAATAGATGAATTGGATTATGTATACTTATGTCTTCCTTTTCTATTTTTGAAAGTAAATAGACAGTTTCCGTATCTGTTGAAAAGATTCATACTTACTTTTATACAGTTGCTTTTTTTCCGGATATCTCAAAAAGTATGGGGCGGTGTAGTTACCAGATCTGATTCAATTTTCTTTACAGTCTGATCTTGGATCTGCACTATCCACATACACGCACAGACACACAATACTTTTCCTTTGCATTGTAAGAGATAATCATGAAGGAGATATTGAGATTAACCTTTTACCACACGACAAAATTGTAGCCTTCTCCAAATCGAAAGCATTGCAGACGACAATTTCAGTGTGGCTCAAATGGTACAACTTTTCTTTGATAGGGTAGAAAACATTGTGGGAAAAGGAGAAAATGCTGGTTACCAGCATTTTCTCCTTTTCCCACAATGTTTTCAAAAGGCTTCTTTCCCAGGGGCGTCAAAAGGCGTCATTGTGCAGTAAAGGGTTAAATTTGCAGTGTTTCGAAGTTATAAGTTAGTTTCTGATCTGTATAGACTGTCCTGAAAGAATTACACCCTTTTCTGTGTATTGTTTTTCATGAGAAAACATAAAAAGTCTACGCGACATTTTGAGGTTCCTTATCCTCAGGCTCCTAACCGCGACTCACTGACCTTTGAGGGTAGCGTAGGTGAAGATCAGACTGTGCAGAACGTGCAGTCTGGTCTTGGATGTACACTGTCCGACATGGAGATAGCTTTCCTTAAAAAATACCTTTAAAATGGGAAAATTTTGGATTTTTACTATCGGTTTGAAGGTTTCATCTCTTTTATTTCGCAGGATAAGTATCAAAAATACACTCAGCACAATTCTGAAAGCATGACTAACTTTGTAGATGGTAATTTTTGTCAGACAGACTGACAGAAATACACGAAAAAGAATGGAAACAGATAAGAAAATAGCAAATCAAAGTTTTGATGAAAACATCTCGCTACTAATGGACCGTCAGGTTAATGAGCCATGTTTTCTCTGCAGACAATACCCGACAGTTTTCAAGGACGTATCGAAGAGTATATTTCGGAGAGCTTAGATCATTGATCAGATTACATGTTCGGTTTAGTCTTCTGTTCTTGAGCTACACTGTCATGGCTAAAGCACATACTAGTTATGTTCACAACAGCGTGCCAATATTTAAAACCAACTAAATATTTTACAGTAACAAGTCTTCTCGTTTGGCCATGTCCATATAACTCGAATTTCTTTTCCTTTCCCCAGCAAAAAGTGAAAATCAAAATATTATGATTTCAGATTTCTTACCTCTGGCGAAAAAAGATAAAAACACATATTGCGTTGCACAGTGTAGATCAAAGATTAGACTGCATACAACGTGCAGTCTGATCTTAATCTACTTTGTCTTCAAAAGCGCCTTGAGTCGTGCTGAGCAGCGTAAGTTTTAAACAAAGTGTCCATACATTGTATTTCACAGAAACATGTCTTCTCGTTTTGTCCACATTTATATTGGTATTGGTTTCTTGCCGTCCCTCAAAAAATCATGTATGTGCTGATTTTTCTTACAGATACTGCCGAAATTACGTTTAAACACAAGCGTAATTTGTCTTCATAACTGTTTACATGATGGGATTGCCTGGAGACATGCAATACAGAAATTCAGGACGTAGAACCAAAGGCACCCTGTAGTATTGTAACCGAACAAGTGAAAATATGACGGATAAAATATGGTAATTGTATGTACAGATGAACCACTGGCACTAAGGGACCGATATATATGAACCATGCTCTGTGAAAAGGGGGTTTAATGCATCTGCAAAAAGTATCGACACATGTCAGCCTGCGCAGTCCGCGCAGGCTGACATGGGTCGAAACTTTTTGCTGTTTGTAAATTTTGTGCATGCCTAAGGACCGTTCTATCTCAGAATTTAGTCGGTTGTCAGACAACATGGATTTTATGGATCCTTAATTATGTGATGACTTGCTTAATAAAGCATCACGGAGATACATTGAACCCTCTTTTGCCGGAGCGCCGCTCACATACATATGAGCCATGCTCTGGCAAAAAGGGGGTTTAATGCATCTCCGTGATGCATGATACCAAGCAAGTCATCACATAATTAGAGTCCCATAAAATCCATTATATCTAACAACGCACTATATCACAGACTGGTCCTTTGACATACAGAAAATTGACCGATAGCGAAAAGTTTCGTCCCAGGTCAGCCTGCGCGGACTGCGCAGGCTGACCTGGGTCGATACTTTTCGCAGATGCATTGAGCCCCCTTTTTTTACAGAGCATGGCTCATATAAGAGTCGAGCATATAAAAATAAAACTTGTCCACAGTACAGGGGTTGTAAAGTATAACGCAAACGATTGGTACGCAAGAATTTTAAAAAAAAAAGAGTACTTGTGTGTTGATTAGCCTAATTCATACAAATATTAGAATGACTGACTGAAACTTAAACCCTAGGACAGAGTTCGGTTCCCGTACAGGTAATTTGGCAAATTACCTGTTACGCCTATTAACTTTGACTCAAATGGTCAATTCTAGGTTTAGTATACATGTTTATCGTACTACTAATTGTTCGGTTATTCGGAGACCATAAATCTACAAAGTTTTTTTTTTTTTCACGAATAAAAGTATAAATAACTGTAGCATTTAAGATTATGCATAAGAACAGCCATTGTGCCTACAGTACCGACCTAAAACAAGGATATACATTATGTAAAAAAAAAGTAACAATGGGTAAGTAGCAAAATTGGTGTAAATAATCTGCCTGAAAATTACAATGTACCGGTCAATGGTCATTTTTAAAATTACTTTCTCGGGTTGGATAAAGGGACATGAAAACACCGTTTGTTAGTGTGTATTATGTTTAACGCCGTTTTCAACAATTATTCAGTTTTGTCAAGCAACCAGTATACCTATCTATCCTTTCTTGAAACTTCTTTTATCAGTACTTCGCAATATGCCCAAGCCACTACTTGCTTTCTCACGTAAACACCATTGGCTGGCTTTGGCCATCGAACAAGGTATACACTGGTTTCCAACATTGTACGTTTTCGACTGAGCTACCGGGGTATGTCAAATAAAAAATATCCTTAAAAAAGATAGACTGCGTAAATTTGCCAGCAAATGGGCAGAGGCCCTTGTAATAACCATGTCTACATTTTTTACCAATCACAAATTTTCTATTCATTTATTTGTTATCAGTACCAAAAGGTAGGCCAAAAGCCAGCACATTCAGCTACACAAAAAAAAAAATAAACCGTAAACGCATCAACAAAAAATCTACTATCAAAATGTCACCGTCAATTTCCATGACTGTCCAGTAGCCACTTGTAGTCTACAGTTTAGGTATTGCGTGAGACAAACAATAACATAACTTGTTTCGTCTTACAATACCGGTAATAATGACATATTTTGTATGAAATACAAACGAGAATATGGGCTGTTCAGACATATCAATTTTACCAACCCGAGCTCACTTCAAAGATACCAGGAAAATGCATTTGTATACCTCATGTGTAGCGATCGAATGTAGTCCGCTTTGCACGCGTCATCGCGTCATTTGTCATTATTTTCTTGAAGACTTCTCACGTAATCAAAGATCTAATTATAAAGATAAGCACACGTATTGTCTGCCTAAACCCAGTCAGAGATCTCGACTCTTCACCACCGTACCAATCGTATGCCTATTGCTTTAACCCATAACTATACAATCCGAAGTTAAATGAGCCTGGAAAATTAGACATGAAAATATCGTGGGAAAGGGAGAAAATACTGGAAACCAGCATTTTCTCCTTTCTTATAATGTTTTCCAACCTTTCAGCTACAAATTCGATCATTTGAGCAACATTTAATTTGTCATCTGCAAATGCTTTCAATTAAGACCAGCGTAAAATAATTATATGTATTGTCGTGTGGTAGAGTTAAACCTCTTCACTGTGGACAAGTCCTTATTACCTTAAAGTACATGCTGGTGCTTTTATGTATGAGTCATGCTCTGGCAAAAGGCAGTTTCATGCATCCCCGTTATGCACTGTACCAAACAAGTCCTATTATAATCATGAATCCACAAAATCCACTTTGTCTGACAACAGGCTGTATCTTATGGTGGAACCGTGCTTGGACATCCATAAAAATGGCCAAAAGCAAAAAGTTTCGACCCTTGTCAGCCTGCGCGGATTGCGCAGGCTGACAAGGGTCGAAACTTTTTGCAGATGCATTAAACCCACTTTCCGCAGAGTATGGTTCATATATATCCATACGTTAGTACCAGTGGTTTATCTATTGCCCTGGAGACTTCAGGAGGGAAGCCCCAGGGTAAAGGTCTCTCTCCTAATCTAGTTCAGACGAAAGAAACAATTATGAAGACTACGTCAGACACAACACAGTTAAAACATACATGTAACTGAAATACGGAAAAAAAAAACACTGCAATGTTTGTCTTTTATGACTGAATGATTAATTGATGGTGTTTAACGCCGTTTCCAAAATCATTTCAATTCTATTGCGGCGGCCAGAAAATCTATCCATGCTTCCTGGAACTTCTTTTACCAGTACTTTGCACAATATTCCTCCAATGCTACCAGGTGATCCCAACATAACCATCGTTGAAACAATGATCAGCGGATAGAGAGGACTGAATCCTTTCGCAATGACCATTGAAATTGGCCGAGCTGCGGATTCGAACCAGCGACGCCCTGTTCTCAAGTCATGTACAGTACCGACTGCGTTACCTGGGCCTCAGCAATGTCTCTCTTAAGACAGCCAGAAAGAAAGCAGAATAGGAAGATGAAAAACTATTCACTTCACACAGAGTAACTGAATAAAACGTGGACAAAGATACTACTGTTTGGCCTCAGAGTCCGCATATTCTCGAAAGTATAGGAGTAAATTCCCAGGGCTAATATAACATCGAACAGTATGACTTTTCTTGAATGTGAAAAAGATCTATCATTAACAGAACAGAACAGAACAGAACAGAATGCTTTACTTAAACTTGAACACATAAGGTTCATCGTTGATACACGAAATTCATAAACATGAGTATGGACATGTGGGGGAAAAAATGAAATAATAAGAAGATAAAAAAAAAAAATAGATAAACATATGTGCACAAATACATGTATGTTTGTATCGACAAAATGTAAAATGAATTTATGTGGAAATATAACAGAATAAAAAAAAAAAACTAACTTGTAATGATATTTCGCTTGTTTGCATGCTATCATCTAGTGTTTCTATAAAATAAAGGGACAACGTGGGGTGCTATCTTTTTTTCCTGACTATGCTCCTTTGTCCTTGCATTTGAGATTGTCAATGATAAACGTGGAAATGGTGGTCGGTTGACCAAACTGTTAAACCCTCAGCCTGCTAAGCGGGGCACGGGGCGCTTTTGAGAAAAGTGCAGATCAAGATCAGACTGCACAGAACGTGCAGTCTGATCTTGGATCCACACTGCCCGATACGGTATTTCTCTCCGGTTAAATCAACTTTGAAATTGCAATAGTTGGGTTTTTACTATTGAATGGAAAATTTCCTTTCAATTATGTAGCAGTTTAAGGGTTCTGGGTTCAACTATGGTAACAAGACTCATTTGAATTACCAGCCCTAGGACATACATAACCCTTTATCAAGCGACAAAAAATTCAAGTAGGCGACAAATTAAATGTGGCATAAACGATAACACTTGTCTTTGCAAGGATAGAAAATATTGTGGGAAAAGAAAAGGAGAAAATGCTGGGTACCAGCATCTTTCTCCTTTTCCCACAGTATTTTCAAGGGCCTCCTCCCTCCCAGCAAATTCCACTTCTGTAAAGGGTTAATGCACTATTCAAGTTTGAAGTAGCAGTTATAGCTACAGGTCTTTTGATCCTTTGTTCTTTAACAGGTAGAATTTTTTATAAGTTTTCGTATTCAGATTTAATCAAGGGCCTCAAATCCACAGACCAATTTTTCAACTGTATGCATTTTGCTGTCATGATAGGAATACTAATTGGTAGCATATTCACACTCTGCGCGCATGGCAAGAAGTGCTCCTGATCGTTCTTCGGCGTAGCTAAATGCACTGGCTGTTGACCTACTTCTTTGTATTAATGAAATCGAATGAATAGATGGTAATTTGCGATTGGCCAAACATATGCACATGTTTATTCGGCGTGTCCCTGTCTGCCTATTTGCTCGCAAATCTATGACACCAATGTAAAATCGTTGGTACCTGATATCCTAGGGCTTCTATCCATTCCATAGCAAGCTAATATGGCAGGGAATTATCTTTTTTTTTTTGTATCATTTGATATTTGAATATTTTCCTAAGCGTTACTAAATAAACCAATACTACATATGTCTGCACAAGTATAATTCGACCAACTTCGTTAATTTCGGAATCAGCCGAATAAGTGCATGTACTTGTCAAGGAGAGAGGTTATCTGTAGCTGCATTTTTCAAAATCTTTTTCCTTTTCAACGATAACTGGAATTAATCTATAATTTTGAAATATATATCTAAATGAAAAGTTCTCTTTTCAAAAAAAAAAAAAAGACAAAAAGAGGCATTTGCTGTCTACGTTATTTCTTACTGTTGTTCCTCATATTGAGCCCCCCCCCCAAAAAAAAAAGTTTTGTTTTTTTTTCTAAAGATATTTCTTGTTAAAGGTATAAAAACGTTTTATAAGGCAGTATTTAGCATACAATGAAAGGAAACATTGCACAATTTCGTCTGCCCGTTGTAAGCACTTCATATCAGGTTTATTTCCCCCCCCCCCAAACAACTACTACTTTTAGTCTTACTTATTTTCAGTTACAATCGTTTTATTTTCCATTCCATGTATTATGTAAAATTAGGAATGTGGAAAATTGTGTCCTCTTGTAAACAGTTAACTACATGTACGAGCACCGACAGGGGGAAGGGATATTTTCTACATAATTGAGTTTTGCCTTGAAAGGCTACTACATGTCCATTGCTATATGGGCCATGATCTGTGAAAAGGGGGCTTAATGCATCTGTGAAAAGTACCGACCCAGGTCAGCCTGTGCAGTCCGAAACTTTTCGATATTGGTCATTTCAATGTATGTCCAAGGACCAGTCTACCTCATGATTTAGACAAAATGTTTTTTGACAAAATGGATTTTATGGATCCGTATTAACATGAGGATTTGCTTGGTATAATGCATCACGGAGATGCATTGAGCCCCCTTTTGCCAGAGCATGTCTCATATGTTTATGGCAAAAGCTAAGACACTAATGAAACTTGTCTATGAATATTTGATGTTTCAGCAGTATAGCAATGCCACGTCGGGGAATCCTAATTTGCTGTTAATACCCTGTTCGCTTGGTTTCGTCAAAATGGCCAACAATTAAGAAGAATCTTTGTTTCGAAATCCAGAGAGATGTATTTTTCAAAATGTACTTAAGTGGTCATGTCTATAATAGAAATGCACATAAAGACCTTATTTCTATTCCAAAGGAAATATATGATACTCCCGTATGAAAGTATGAAAGTCGACAGAATGTCACATATTTTTATTTGTCATTCTGATACAGTTTATCATAAAACTCAGAGCAATGAAATATGCAATATCAGTATTTTTTCTATACATTTTCTTGCTGACCGCAACGTCAAATTTTCTTTACGCTTGCAAAGAAAAATAATTATATTCTTTGCAGTATAAGTGTGGGTTTTTTTTATCTGTTGGTCCAATTCCGCAGTTTCTTTTTTTTTTGAAGGATGTTTAGATGTCTGCGTTTCTTATTTCTGTGATGTTTAGTCTGACCATTTTTTAAAATCATTTTCTGCAGCAGTTGAAGTACGAGAATTACCAATGACGTCAATCTACTTTTGATTCTGGAGACTTCCGGTTATTTTTATATATCGGAAGGATATACTAGATCATTTGTTTCTGGAGACTTCCGGTTATTTCTTAATATCGGACGGATATACCAGAACATGTATAAACTTGTACCCGTTGTATTTTCCATAACTGTCCGACAGACATCAGGTAACACCCCATTTACCTTTGACAGCTATTGCTCCACTCGTCACAACTCGGCCGATTCCGTACCTACATCTAACCTCGTCTGTATTAGGGAGGCTTCCATTTTGAACTACCAATCACATGATCTTAAACATGGCGGCGCCCCTGTAGATCGCTTAGCAACGACATGAACAACCACGATGAAGTTATTCACTTCTATCGATCTGTCGATGAAGGCTCCCAACGGAATTGATAAACCACGCTAAAAATTGAATGTACAAACTGTTTGCCGACTGAAATATTCTTAGAAAGATAACGACAGAAAATTTACTCATGTTTTCTTTTTTAAGAGGAGCCTTACAATTTCAATAACGGTTAAGGGGCGTGCTTCCCCAGATGTGCGAAATGTACCGTGTAGGTGCATATCAAGCTACGTGATACAGCCGAGAGATTTGATCACCAGATCACCCGAGGTATGCCGAATGCTATTGCTCGTCATATGCACCAATCAGGCAGCGCTTAGCAGAATGTATGCGTTTCTGTTTTAAAATAATGGAGCAAGTCAGTCATCGGCTAAGATTTTCAGGACAGACAAACATTAGTCTGTGTGTTCAATTTATCGAACCAGCTAAAGAATTAATCTTTTGAGATAAAGACTATCTATCTGCATAAATAATATAACAATAATTAAGGCATGCTCTGGCAAAAGGGGCTTAATGCATCTCCGTGATGCATGGTACCAATCAAGTCATCACATAATTATGGATCCATAATAGCCACTTTTTTTAACAACTGATTTAATTATGAGGTAGACTGTCCTTGGGCATACAGAAAATTAACCAATAGCAAAAAGTTTCGGCTCAGCTCAGCCTGCGCAGGCTGAGCTGGGCCGAAACTTTTTGCGATTGGTTAATTTTCTGTGTGCCCAAGGAACACAGAAAATGTGTGCTGTGTAATCCATCTGCGAAACTTTTCGCAGATGGATTAAGTCCGCTTTTCACAGAGCATGCCCCATATATATATATATTTCCAAATCTTGCGATATCTCATGGAGTCTCAAACCACGCAGATTTCTGCCTTGTAGGATTAGGTGCTACCTCTTGTAGATACGCAAGTCGATAACAGGCTTTCTCTTTAGGATGGATATTTCCAACTCGTCTTAACCATTATCCAGCTTGATAAGTTAAATAAAACTTTCAAGCCTGATGGCAAAGACCCGAAAAGTTTTATTTCAAACTTTTGTCTGAGAACAATATCTCCTTATCGGATTGCGTAGATCCAAGATCAGCGTTTTCTGCAGTCTGATCTTGATCTATACCGTCCTCAAATGTCAGTGAGTCGCGCTTAGCAGCTTAAGGGTTAAAATATTACCCCCATTGAAGATCGACTGTTAAAAAACAGACTGGTTTGATCAGCCATTATATTTATTTTGTAAATGAATAATAGATTAACCTTTAACTTGCACAGAACGTGCAGTTTGATCTTTGATCTACACTGTCCGATAAGGATTTATCTTTCCCCGAAAAAAACACCTTTGAAACAGCAAAATTTGGGTTTTTCCTCTCGACTTGAAAGTTTCATTTCATTTATTTAGCAGGATAAGGGTTAACTTATAATATAAATTAAAATCGTATGTTTTTATATGTCCTGTAATCTACACATGTACTAGTACATATAGAATCATCGGTATTTCCATGTAAACAGGTAGCGTTGAAGAATTTAATCCCAAAGTAATTATAAATCTTTACCAAACGACAAAATTTTAGACTGGTCACCAGCATTTTCTCCTTTTCCCACAATGATTGCAAAAGGCTACTCTGTTAAGGTCGGGAAAACTGGGTTTGTGTGGTTACTGGTTAAGCAGTCTTTCCGACGAAGCTAATCGCATTTACAATACCATGATATCAGTGATCAAATTATTTGTCAGCCACCCTCTCCAACTGGTCTTATGAAAAAACAAAAAAATCTAATTTCACACTTTCAGCGCGAAGGTCGAAAACAGTTGCTTCCGTTGCGAGCATACGTCAAGATCAACCTGCAGAGAACGTGGAGTCCGATTTAGTTTTAACTTATGGGCCATGCTCTGTGAAAAGGGAGCTTAATGCATCTGCGAAAAGTTCCGCAGTCCGCGCAGGCTGACCTGGGCCGAAACTTTTCGTTACTGGTCAATTTTCTGTATATCCAAGGACCACTCTACATCATGATTAACTCAGTTGTCAAAAAAAGTGGCTATTATGGATTCATATTTATGTGGTGGCTTGAAGGTATAATGCATCACGGAAATGCATAAAGTCCCCTTTTGCCGCAGCGTGGCTCATATGTATTTTCACATCCATTGAGAAACAAATTCTAACAACTTATACTAATCTCTCTCGATTCTGCTTCCTGGGAACTACACCAGTACTCGCGCCGAATGTGTGGGCCAATGAATAATCCCGAAGTTGACACCAGCTTCCGGGTATCGAGCTCGGGACCTTATGGTTATGAGGTCGACGTTCCACCTCAGAACCACGAACACTACTAGTCTGAACAGTCCGATCTTGGATCTATTCCCTCCTCTTGTTTAGTCTGAAGCCTAAAGCATAAAAAATCCTTCTTGGTTACAAAGGATTGCATTAGTACTTTTACCTGTCGAAGAAGGTCGAATTTATATGACTCGTGCTCTGGCAAAAGCGGGCTTAATGCATCTCCTATATGCATTATACCAAGCAAGCCACCACCTAATTATGGATCCATAAAGTCCATTTTGTCAAACAACCGACTGAATAATGAGGTAGAATTATCCCTTGACATGCAGAGCACTTAAAGATAGCGAAAAGTTTTGGCACGTGTCAGCCTGCTCGGACTGCGCAGGCTGACATGGGTCGATACTCTTCGCAAATGTATTAAGCCCCTTTTTCACTGTGCATGGCTCATATATGGCCCGCAACATGTGAAATGAGACCTTCGGACATTTGCGTAAAGTGTCGTCTCGGATTAGCCTGCGCAGTCCGCGCAGGCTAATCCGAGACGGCACTTTACAACTACATAAGATTTTTTCATACAGTAGACTTTCGTGAAACAGAAAATCGCAAAAAATAAAAACCGGGAAGTGTCTTCTCGCATTAGTCACAGACTGCACAGGCTGATCTGGAACGACACACTTTTACGCATATGTCCGAAGGCCCCTTTTCGTGTATTGTACGTCATCAATGGTACTGAAAGAGTACGCACAAATACTTCTCGCGGTATCTGACAGCAAGTCATACTCGAAGTGTGGCATTTCTAAAAAAAAGTTCCTCGATTGACTTTAATAAATACTTCAGGACATGCCATTGATACAAAAATCTTTTTTTCTATTGCGGATTTTAGTCAAGTGTTTGTATAATTGCATTTTTGGTGATGAAATTGAAATTAGGTTAGTAAGCATTTGCGACTAAATTGAGAGAAAATATAATTACAATGTCTGGTTATTTCACCACAAAATTTTACACCCTCTTTTTTGTTCTTTTGTTTTTAGTAAACTGTACTCAGCCTGCCGTCTGCAAGTCTCGATGCTGTATGGAAGTAATAACGAAAAACTGTCCATAGCTTGGGGAGTATTTTGGAAACATCAATCAATGAAATCGACGGAGTTTTGCGGACGGGCCCAGTCGCGATGTTTTCGCGGAATGGCGTATGAAAGGCTTCGGCGTGAACGCCGAAACTCATCGGAAGTGGGCAGTTGGTGCGCGAATGCCGATTCTTCCGGAAATGGCTTCCGAATATTTCATGATCGTGATGAAAGGTTGCAATAACAATGCAGAACATGCTGAAGAGATGCCGATGGTATGCTTAAACCTTCACAAAACGACAAAACATTGAACGACCAACCCTCCTTTAACGCCCCATTAAACTATGACACTGTAGCGCCAAATCGGCATCCAAGCTTGAGGAGTATTAGAATTTGGACGCCCAGTATATTACTCAGGACGGCTTGTGAACTTTCGGCAAACTATCGGAAACCAATAATGATCTTCGGAAAACCATCTTCATAAAATAGGCATCTTTGAAGAGAAATCCATTGGGTTAACCGTTATGTAATCTGTTTGCCATCCCATGCACTCCCTGAGTAGGAAGTGGGGTATCGTATATGTATATCAGGACTCTCGAATTGGGGGTTATCGGGACATTCTATCGGCAACATTTCTGCATATCTTCAAGATTTTCTGCAATGCTTTGTTAACCTTTCCACGCCCTCCGGAAACGTTCGGGATGCCGGCGAATAACACTTCTATTCGGCATCTCATTTAAAACAATTCAGCCTTAGTTTGGTGAAGAAAGAACGTTTCCCTTGGAAATTATTATTTTTATGATTTATTCATTTTTAAAGGTTTAAAGATGCACCAAAAAAAAAAAAAGCTGTTCCGTTCATTTTTAAGATCCAGACAGTTTACGAGTTTAGTACCTATATTTTTGTGTCTAGTGGCTTAGCACATCTTTTTATTTTTGTTCTTATAGTAACGAATGGTCGATATCTCCATTATTTGGAGCGAAATACACAATCAAGGGGTATATTGTATCGATGCCTGAATGACCTGGGCACGACAACATTTAGGTTGGCAAAGGCGTCAGTGGAATTGAGTCGTCTTTTCTGACGAAACAAGATTTAATCTAAGCCACCACGATGGGAGGGTGAAGGTATTCCGAAGAATAGGACAGAGATTTGCTGACTCTTTTGAAGTAGAGAGAAACAGGTTTGACGTGGGCAGTGTCAGAGTATTGGATGGAATCTTGGGAGACAAGAAAGCTAATCTGTTTATTGTGAATGGAAGTCTGAGCGCAGCTGAATATTTAAATGAGGTTTTGATACTAGTAGCTGTTCTATTTATTCACCACCATGCCCCCACTACTCTGAGGCATGGCAACGCACGTCCTTAGTATAATGCATCACGTAGATGCAGTAACCCCTTTGGCCAGAGCGCAGCTCAATTGTCAAGGTACACGTATGTGTACGATTTTTATATCATCATCCGTCAAAAGGGGATGTATCATATACCGAGCTCATTATTTTTAAAGAAATTGCATTTATTTTCCACAAAGCACTGACCTGGAATTTAATTTTAGGTTAAACAGGAAGTCACAAAGATGATTCGCATAGCCATTATCCCAAGCAGTACATTTTAGCGGCGCTTTTGCAAAAGGGGGCTTAACGCATCTCCGCCATGCATTAAGCTGAGCAAGACATCACATAACTATGGATCAATACAATCCATTTTGTTTAACAACGGACTGAAACATGAAGTAGACTGATCCGTTTGCACATAGAAAATTTAACAATACAAAAATGTTTCGATGCAGTAAATTCCCAATCATGGCTCGTCTATATTGATAGTTTGGCCATATGGTTTATGGGTTATTGTACGCTCCAGTTTTAGAGGGTCTGTCTGATCCGTCGACGGACGTATGGCAAACCAATATTCCCCGTAAATACAAGTGCGAGGAAGGTTACATGTACAACATAATGTTCTTTTTATTATATAAATAATTAGCAACAATGCATAGCAATAATTGACAATTCTATTCGAAACTGGTAATATTGTAATAAAATGAATTTATATTAGTTTAGTGGGTAATAATATCGTTTTTATGAATGGTGGATAAATATTAAAACGTAACATTGCGATCAATCAAGCCGCAAACTAAATCTTACCGTATTCCATGCCCGGCTTACGTTAGATACCTTATTCGCAACCGTACGAGTATTTGACACGTATTTTCCTTTATATCTGATTTTATCCGCTTGCGATGTATGTACTTCAACGGGAAAATGTCTGGGTGTATAATAAAAGCGGATTTTCCCTACGTGTCACCTTTTTTTTTAAATTTCATATCGAAAGTGTCATTCTAAAAAGGATAAAAACGATGCATTCGGTAACGAACTCGAATTTGACATCCATATCCGACTAAATTCCATATTTTGCCAGAAATAATGCTCAGACTGAAATTTTGCATTCTGCAAGGAAAACAGGATAGTATGTGGAGAAGCTTTTACATTTAAAAGTAGATCCAAGACTGCAACCATTTGGATTCGAAATAAATATAGACCGGTCAATTTACGCGTGTGAGCACATTTAAAAACCAAACACTGATAAGGGAAAACTTCTTTTTTCAAAGGAACAGAGGCCTTAATTTCTACAATAAACTTGTCTCCAAATGAGACGTTTTGCTTTGAGTATTCATTTGGAGGATGTTCAACCAATAGTAGAGTATAACAAAAGTTATCCAAGCATTAATATTATCTCCAGTGATTCTTGATATGGCATAATACGAGTTAAATAGAGTTCACATTGGTGCTACGACCGTAAACAAAGCTTCTTGAAATAAAGATAACATCTCCAACAAACAATGTCAATTACTTTTATTACGTTTCCAACCTTCAGATTCCACCAACAGAGTAGTCATAAACAGCTGAGATAACATGTGATTTAAAGCCATGCCTACAACGTATTTTACTTACGATTCCATTATTTGATTAAGTTTAGTGAGCTGGGCACACTATACCAACAATCTTAATGGACTATCTCCTACACCTTTTTGATGATCGATGTGTATTGTATGAACTTTCAAAATCACAAGTAAAAATGATATTTTCAAAATGCCTTGCATTTCATGTTACAGGTTATGTATAGTTTTGAACTGAACCTAGAAAAAAAAAAAAATGTTCTATAACATGTATTTGTCATCACAGGTTTGCATTCGAACATCCAGGGTTCGTATTCACCAACGATAAACGTTCTAAGTCTTATTCTCAAGATTTTTTTTTTTTAATTTGAAAGTGACAATTTCTGATTGGCTAAAGCTATTTGGTTTAGCCAATCAAAAGTTGTGTTACTTTCTGAATTCAGAATAAGACTAAGAATGAAATTAAGTCGATGAATAGGACCGAGGATTCCTTAGAATGTGCCAAACGGTAGGTCATAAAACTTATTAATGGTTCTTAACCGAAAAACAAAAAAGACATTCTTTTGTTCACCCACCGGGGAATGGCACCCGGCGCCTGCAAATCTATTTTTTTATCCATAAGGCCTGTTTCCCTTGCTCATCACCGGCAGCTGGAGGTAAAACATTGTGAGGGGTTATCTATATTTCTATCAATATATTACTGATCCATTTATTTAGAATCTATAACTATTCATAGATAAAAAAAAAACTGTATCTTAACTGGTAATGCCTTAAAAGGCTACTGGTTTTACGTACTGTATTTTAGTAAGTTCGCTATTGCCTTTGTTGTTGTTTTCCTTTCGTCCCGTATGGGGCACCTACATCTTGAATGCTGTTTTTCAGACTTTGCGTTAATGGCTCGTACATAGCAGGAAAAATATCGCAGTATTAATCACCTTATTTCAAGATGAAACGTAATTTATCGTAATTTTCTTGCAATTTCGCGGTAATAACTCCGCTCAGGCATGGTTCCAGCCCGATCATGTTTTTCCTTTTTTTCTATGTCTTGGCGTTAGTTTTGTTATTTACCAAGTAACGTCGGAATATAAAAATAGACAAAATGATCGGTCTTGAACCAAGGCTAGGTTTCTCCTTAATTAACAACTTTTAACGGCACGGTATCACGAGGCATATACTGCAGATTTGTAAAAGTCCTATTTGTAAAGGAGACATTACAGAATAAAAATCAACTCATTGTGTCTTTTCTATTTCAAAAATAGGCCTAATCTTCTTTCTAATATGGTTTATCGTTCGATAAACCACGTTTGTGAGTTATAAAGCGCAATGAATAGCGCAATGAATAAACCATGAGTGCTATCGCCCTCGTGGTTTATTCATTGCACCTCCTAGCGCGCAACCGTGGTTTATTGAACTATAAACTACGATAGAAAGAAGATTATTTCGGTTCTAACATTACCAACTCTTGATCAGAAAATGCCGAAATGATTACGTCAAGTGACTTTCATTGATAAATATCCGAGGGCGGAGACATGGAACGGCCAAGGACGACTTACTTTACCATTATCTCCCGCTAGATGGCATTCTACAAATACACATCTATCTAATTTGGGCATCCTGGGTACAGAAGCGGAGTAATTTTTTCAAAACAACAACCGTGACTTTGAATTTCAATGAAATAAACGTTTACTCAATAAAACGCTACCGGGTGCCATTTATTCAGCTATGATCGGCTAGCATGTAACTTATGCACCGACCATTTATTAAAACAGCCCCTACATGCTTTCGTAATAGGCTAATAGCTTCGATATAAGCCCTACGTTTCCCCGGTATACGGGGGATGGGTGATGCGTCATAGCAGACAAGTCGAGTCTTCGAAGAATATGACATGCGCAGACAACGCTTACTTTACATAGAATGACGTCACTTTATGCAGAGTGACACCGAGTTTACCACGCTTTCGTTGCACTGAGTTTATAGAGCTGAATTCATGTGTCATGTTAGCATGGTTATCTAAAAAGACAAGAAAATAAAGTTAATCATAAGGCAGATAACGGTTACTAAATATTCTTTCGCGTACAATAAAGGTCAAAATCAAACTATACAGAACGTAAAACCTGATCTTTCATCCATACAGTTGGATACGGAGCATTCTTTCCTCTGCCAGCGAAAAAGAACTTTGCAATGGAAATATTTAGTTACATGTTCACTTTTTGCTGGAATACTTCGCCTCATTTATAAAACCTTTACCACACGTCAAAATTTTAGACTCGTCTAAATTGAAAGAATTTTCAGATGACAAATTATATTTGGGCTAAATGATTGAATTTGTCTCTGAACGGTTTGAAAACATTGTGGGAAAAGGAGAAAATGCTGGTTACCAGCATTTTCTCCTTTTCCAGCATTTTCCCCTTCCCCCGGTTTTTTTCCCCTCGGGGTCGTTATAAGTCAGGCTTGTGTGGTAAAGTGTTAAGCATAATAAGGGTTAAGAATATCTTTACGCTTCATTTAACCAACATAGATCAAAGAATTAGCGCTAATTTGGAAACGTCCGATATAAGAAATTGTATTAATCCCTGTGACATAAAGACAACAACTCATTATACATAGGGGGCTCTATCTCGCTCTTAAAACCCTGGAAATTACAGAGGTTTTAATTGAAGCTTGTCTGTCTAATTTTTCGACTAATTCGTGCAAGCAACAACGCTAAGTTAACGAAAAAAAGTCCTTTCTTTCGCTGTTCATTTTATTCACTTTTACCTCGGTCAACAGCTAACGGGCATATGTCATAGTTTTTTTCCTACAGACAGAGATTTTTTTTGTTTTTTTTTGTTTTCGCTCATGATGAGTAAAAAGAATGATTTAAAAAATCATATGTTGCCGAGCAACAAACATGTACAAAGATACAGTTCTGCAAAGAAGATAACTCTTGTCAAAATTACAGAAAGCTTTAATTTCAAAGCTGAAAAACCCTAATAAAGTAGGAAATACTACTCAAGTAAATGATTAATCTTAGAACTGGGATGTTTGTCCATATTAAAAAGGATTAATCGAAAGAATTAAGGCACCAGACAGATAACAGTGGCAATTAGAAATGTGTCGGCCAAAGCTTATTTCCTGATCAATTTTCTGCAATTAACCCTTAGGCTGCTCAGCGCTACTCAATGACCCTTTCCGGAAAATGTAGATCAAGATCAGACTGCACAGAACGTGTATTCTGATCTTGGATCTACATTATCCGATAAGGAGATATCGTTCTTCGAAAAACAACTTTGAAATAGGAAAATCTGGGTTTTTACTATCGGATTGAAAGTTTCATTTCTTTCATTTAGTTGAATAAGGGTTAAAAGAAAAAAGATCAGCGGACAGATCGTTTTTAGATTTTGTAGAAGGTACAGAGATAGATATTATTAAGTTGTTCTATTAAAACCGCTTGTTTAGTTTTAGTGTCTTTCCAAGCGTCGGTGGATTGTGTTTTTTAGCTGTTGAGTAATTGACTGATTGATTGAATGGTGCTTTATGCCGCTTGTAACATTATTTCAGCCAGATCACGGTGATAGCTCACATATTTATGTATTTCCAGGGTTTCACAACAACTAGGATAGGGCTATGCATTGTCTTGCCCAAGGATACTACCGCAAGAAACCCAATGGATCCAGTGAGGCTCGAACCTGGGGACTCCAGGCCAGGAGTCCCACACATTACCACTGAGCCACGCAGGACCCCTTCAGCTTTTGAAAAAGGTTGAGCAAATATTACACTTTCCGCCGAAAGATTTACTCACTGACCTTTTGCGGACAGTGTAGATCAAGATCAGACTGCACAAAATGTGCAGTCTGATCTTGGATCTACACTGTCCGATAAGGAGATATCTTTTCTCCAAAAATAACTTTAAAATAGCATTATTTGGGTTTTTACTATCGTCTCTTAAAAGTTTCATTTAAGTTATTTTAGCAAGATAAGGGTTAAATCTTTAAAAACTTGCTCTGTTACTGGTGGCTGTACTAATTACCTAGATACCTTTCGGGAAGAAAAAACAAAAATTTGTGTTGAAGCTATTTGCAGTCACACAAATTTGATTTTCTCGGCGAAACTAATTCAAGAAATACGATTAAAACAGCAAAACAGGATTGACTCACAATGTACTTTACATTGAATTGCTCCTTTGGGAACTCCATGTAGCTGTGGGGGGACATAAACATCACGAAAGAACGCCAAAATGCGGAAAATGACCTTTAGTAAGACAGAGGAGTATCTATTTTTTTCTGGAGTGAATCCTCGTGGAAGAGGCCTAACACATTTCGGCTTTTAACTAAACCATGCTCTTGCAAAAGGGGATGTGATTCATCTCTGCGAGGCATGTTACGAGGGAAGTCATCACTTAATTATGTTTACAGATAATCTATTTTGTCTAACAACCGACCAATTCATGAGGTAAACTGGTCCTTTGACGCGCAGAAAATTGACCAAGAGCAAAAAGTATCGACCCAGGTCAGCTTGCGCGGACTGCGCAGGCTGACCTGGGTCGATGCTTTTTGCAGATGCGCTATGCCCGCTTTTTTACAGAGCATGGCTTAAACCCGTCAGCGGCAAGTACTCGTAAATAACCTCAAACTCTTTCGACGGTCGAAAAGTAGAATCCGCTGATATTTAGTCATACTGTCTTTCGGGCTTGATCAAGCAAGTAGCGGACTGTTTAGATCTCAGATCAGACTGCACGTTCGTTTAAGTCTTATCCTGATCTATGCCGTCCGCAAAGGCGCCTGTTTTTCACTATGTCTCTGAAAGGAACAAACACATATTGCAGTCTGATCCTAGAGGTCGACACTCTCTAACATCAGCTATCTGACAATTCTTAATATGGAAGCCAAGCCCCGGTAGCTCAGTCGGTAGCGTACAGGACTTGAGAACAGGAGGTCGCTGGTTCGATCCCCGACTTGGCTAATTTCTTTCCGAGATTGATGATAGTCATCGCGACAGGATTCATTCCTCTCTCACCGATTATTGTGACGATGACAATCTGTTATTGTGCGGTCGGTCCAAGTGTTAGTGGCTGGTAGAAAAATGATATTCAAAATCAGGTAACAAGTAAGCAAAGGATTTAGCGACTTTGCAACATTTTATCTAGTTTTAGAATTTTTCTGGCAGCACTTTAGAATTTTTCCGCCAGCTTGGGCCAACTGCGAAATAACAGATTGAATAAGACATATCTAATCTGAAAGCATTCGCAAGCGACAAAATAAATTTGACCAAAAAATTAATACTTGTTTTAGAAAGGAGAGAAAACATTGTTAGAAAAGGAGAAAATGCTGGTTACCAGCATTTTCTGCTTTTCCCACAATGTTTTCAAAAGCTGTCTTCCTCGGGGTCGTTAAAAGTCGGCATCGTGTGGTAAACGGTTAACGTTGTTGGTTTCCTCCACGTCAGCAAAACCGTTATAGATCACACGCGTTTAAGGTAAATTCAATTATGTACAACGAGAGAAGTCTATTTTCGAACTAATTATGTAGTTATAGCATAAATATGAACTGACCCGCATTCCTTGATTTGCTGGTTCTGATTTCTCATCATTTACCATTCTCTTGTCTTTGCCAAGGATTTTCGTCGTCAGTGTTTCTTCCCATTCGGCAAACCTCGGATGATCCATTTATCAAATCCCCTCGGCTGTATTACGATGGGTGATATGCACTTACAAGGTACATGTCTTCGCCGGAATTACCGGAATCGGCCGAGTTGTGACGAGTGGGTTACTTCCGCAGCCAAGCCCACCTCTTTTGAACGGAAGGGCAGCACTGTGATACATGTATGTTAATGATTTTGTCGGTCCCACAATCTGTTCCAGGGGTCCACAACGATGCGGGTCCTTATTCTTTATCCTAAACTGCACTTTTTTTTCTAATTCTGGTTTTGAGTCATGGTCTGTGAAAAAGGGGGGTTTTAAGCATTTGCAAAATATCGACCTATGCTGACAGTGGTCGAAACGTTTTGCTATTTACAAATTTTCTTCGTGAGCAAGGGCCATACTACCTCATCCTTCTGTCTGTTGTTAGACAAAATGGCTTCTATGAATCCTTCACAATGTGATGACTTGCTTGACATAATGCATTACAGTGATGCATTAAACCCTCTTTTCCTATAAAGACATATTTTCATACCTTCGATGTGGGACGGAAAGCGGGTTACAGTTAAAGCAATAGTTCTATTGTTTCAGAAGGACTGCTTTTTACATTAAATGAACTGAGTGTAATAGGTAACGGCAGACTTTTAATTGGTAAAATAGTATAAACAGAGCCCCAAACTAGTTTTTTTTAATAAACAAGAAGAAACTCCAGCAATGTCCGTTGTCAGTTTGTCGCCAAGCTGCATGCTCAATCAAACGCGCACGGTACCAAGAAAATTGGGATCGGAGACTTACCCGTCAGTTGCGTTATTCATGGCAAGGGTCAGGCGAAGGAACTACCTCATCTGTGTCAAAATTATTATCTTGAGTAACATGCTGTTTGTCAGAGTCGATAGAGCAGTGTCACCCTGTCATATCAATCACACTGTAGAATGCCGTCTCTGTCGAGCCAAATAAGGTTAATAAAAACGGTGTTATTCAGTCAGTAAAAGTACCTAGATATTGCAACTGCAGGACTGGTTTGATCAGAATATCCCGCACAGGCAAAACAGAGGCTTTTTTGCAGACGGCATAGATTAAGATCAGAGTGCACGGAATGTGCAGTTTGATCTTGGATTTATACCGTCAGCTTGTTCAGCCAAGCCTATGCCATGATGATCTTTCATAGTGTCAGTAGATTGTATTTTCGGCCTTTAAAAGAGGTCGAGTTTACAGTGCAGCGCTCTGGCAAAAGGAGGTTTAACGCATCTCCACAATGCATCATACCATCATAATTATGGATTATTACATTATTAGGGATTTATAAAATCCATTTTGTTAAACAACTGACTGAGTAGTGTCCTTTGACACGCAGAAAATTTACCAAGAGCAAAACATTTCGATCCAGGTCACCATGCGCGGACGGCAACGGCTGACCAGGGTCGAAGCCTCTTGCAGATACATTATTCCCCCTTTTCCACAGAGACAGGCTCTGACATTTTGCACTGGAAGAGTTATATCAAATCATAACTGAAGGGTGCATTCAAGATGGGACTGTTCGTTCTGTGCAATATTAGCCCTTAGGCTGCTTATCGCGACTCACAGACCTTTTGCGGACAGCGTAGATCAAGATCAGACTGCACAGAACGTGCAGTCTGATCTTTGATCTACACTGTCCGATAAAGAGATATCTTCCCTTCAAAAATACCTTTGAAACAGAAAAGTTTTGGGCTTATACTATCGGCTTGAAAGTTTCATTTCTAAGATTCACCAGGATAAGGGTTAATAAAAACTGTCTGCAACAACAACCTAACTTGTGGTTGGTGCTGCAAGGCTCAAAGATGCTGCTGTACCCGCTGATTTTGTTGCCTGCGGGTGAAAATACTTATCTGTCTTAGATGAACAACAACAAAACCAGATCCGTGCCGGATGAAGTAATCGGAGATCATAAAAGTGTGCCTTAACTCTTTACCATGGGACACCTTTTTATACTCGTCCAAACTGAAAGTATTTACAGACAACCACCAAAGGGTGACTCAAAATCAGGGATAGTCTTTGAAAAGGTAGAAAACAATGTGGGAAAAAGAGAAAATGCTGATAACCAGCATTTGCTCTTTTTCTACAATATTGTGAACAGCCTTCATCTTAAAGACTGTAGAAACTTTGGGTTGTTTGGTAAAGGGTCAAGCTGATAGGCATTCCTAGAAAATGTATTTTGATTATTTATCAGAAACAATTTTAAAGTTACTGTATCATCGAGGTCAAAGGAGGGAAACAAAGGCAATGCAACGTTGGCATACCCTAGAACTGAAGTCATCTCAAAGAGTTTCTATCTACTTCATCTGTAATAATTGTCAGGCCTGACTTTAAATACCCCATCATGTAACAAAATCATATTTTGGAATATGTTTTCTGTTTCTGTCAATATTACGAAATATAAAACTTTCTATAATATAGACATTTAATACTGCACAGACATTAAAAAAGGTATTTTACTCCGACCACTTTCGAGCTTCTCCTTTTTGATGTACAAATAACAAAACAATAAAGTCATGTAATGTTGCCCGTTTTAGCCTTTAGGCTTCTAAGCGCGACTCACGGACCTTTTGCGGACAGTGTTGATCAAGATCAGACTGCACAGAACGTGCAGTCTGATCTTGGATCTACACTGCCCGATAAGGAGATTATCCTTTTCCCAAAATACCGTTGACAATGCAAAATTTAGGTTTTTACTATCGGCTTTAAAGTTAGATTTTATTTATTCATAAGCAGGATAAAGGTTAAAATACTATCAGATTCTCTATACTGTTATTGAAACATATGAATGCATTTGCAACTAATCAAACCTGTAATTTTACATAAATGAACGACATAGCGAAATTTTCTGGACTTTGAATTATACATGAATTATACATGAATTGAGAATAATGGTGTTTTACGCCACTTTCAACATTATTTCAGCCATATCGCGGCGAAAGCTCATATATTTCCTAGGTTTAAACGGTACTAGGTTAGGGCTCTGAAGTGTCTTGCCAAAGGACACTCTCACGAAAAGCCCAGTGGATCCAGTGAGGCTCGAACCCGCGCCCTCCAGGTCATGTGTCCTACACTTTACCACCGAGCCATGCAAGACTCCTTGAATTCTACATACGTACACTCATATGACGTAAGTGAAACCCAAATCAATCTTCTCATTTTTTTTTTTTAATGCTCTTGATTTAGCTTTAGTGTGAAATTGAATTAAACTTTGTCAAAGGTTAGAATCATATAAAAGACGGTGAAGATCCAAGATCAGACTGCACGCTCTGTGCAGTCTGATCTTCGATCTTCGCCGTCTGCAATGGCTGTATGAGTCTCAATCGACAGTGAAACACATATCATTTACAAGTAACAGTCGGTAGGTTGTTTGATATTAGCCTGTAGGGATATTAAACTTTATGAAATGTATAGTCATATAACAGACGGAGAAGATCAAAGATCAGGCTGCACGTTCTGTGCAGTCTGATCTTTGATCTTCGCCGTCTGCAAAGGCTACATGAGTCTCAATCAGCAATTAAAAAAAATAAATAAAATCATATCATTTACAAGTACCAGTGGATGGTTTGTCTTATATTTGCTAGAAGGGTAACAGGTAAATTACTATCATAACAGAACGTCCACGAGAACACCTCTATCATACCAGAAATACTATATTTCATTGCTTCCTCTGCCCAGAACTATCGTCAAGTGAAGACTAATTATAGGAACTCGTGGCGCTTACAAATTCCCCATAGGACCTCGTTAACTAAATTTCGTGTTGTTTCATCAGCCACTGTCCCCCCTTTTTTTTTTGTTTCGTTATTGAAGAAAATTTCCACTATCCTTATTTAAGCTAAATCCGTTCAAAACATGAGGTTTTTCTTTTTTGTCACACAATTTCGTAATGTATTATAATAAGTCTTCCTGAAACAGGGAAAGTTTTGCCCCTATCCTGCTAAATAAATGAAATTAAACTTTTAAGCCGATAGTAAAAACCCCAAATTCACTATTTCAAAGATATTTTGGGGGTAAAGGTAACTTCTTATCGGACAGTGTAGATCCAAGATCAGACTGCACTTTCTGTGCAATCTGATCTTGATCTACACTGTCTGCAAAAGGTCATTGAGTGGCGCTTAGTAGCCTAACCGTTAAAAAAATCTTATATTCCAAGTTCAAGTATTCTAACATGGATATTTTCTGAAAGAGTCAAAATATGGCTCGAGAAAATAAATCAATTCTGTACGTTAAATGTTTAATGAACGTAGGAAACTATTACTATCATGAACGTTCGTTATAACACCCAAGTGGTAAATTTTTGCGGTCAACGATAGTAACAGAGAAAAGAATAAATACATGGAAATGATAGTTTAACATGGAAAAAGAAAAGACCACAAGGTTACACTCTGTTTATGGTTTTAAGACGTTTCTAGAATGTAAGAAACGAGTCGTTGTTTTTCATAGTTGAATTATTTTCAATCGCTATCCGCAGATATCTTTAACCATTGTAAGTCAAATATTAATGGGAAATACACTGTGAAAAGCGGGCAGTCAGCGCCGGCTGACATGAGTGGATACTTTTTGCTATTGGTTCAATTTTGACATGACAAAGCACCAGCCTACTTCATGTTTTATTCCGTTATTAGAAAAATGGGTTTGTATATTGAAAACGAAGAAAGTATCTTAGCGAAAGTTTTTTTTTTTGTTCAGTACTTATTTGTAGAAAATGATTCCCTCTTTTTATCAAAATGGTTTAAACTACCCAGACGCTTAACGATGTTCACACACTAGCATCGGTTACCTACGATTGGGAGATGGTCCTGTCCGGGAATGTACAAGTATCGCTACAGCATTGCCCGAAAGTTTCTTATTTGGTTCAGTATTTTATTTCTAGAAACTGACTCCCTCTTTTTTATTGAAATAGTTTAAACTACCCAGACCTTTAATCAACTTACGATCGGGAGATAGTCCTGCCCGGGAATGTACAGGTATCTCTACATCATTGCCCGGGTATATCCTAGACTAAGCAGATTTTCGGCGTCTCAAAGTTGTATGAAAATGTGTAAATAACCAGGTTCGTAAAACCGGGTCATCAGTCTTTGCCACGATCATTCTTCCATTTTCGGTTGGTCATGATTATTCTCGGCTCTTAAGCCGGGATCTATCGGGGTCCAAAGCTGTCATTGTGAGAAGTAAGCTTTGAGCTGAATCGTCATAATTTATCCAAGTTTGTCCTGGACAATAACTGTACCCCCAAGTTTGTATCTTGGTTCGATTCGAATATTTCTGATATACTTTACTAGGAATAACCATAGTCCAACTAGATTGGTTACCTTCCCTGATACAGCGTAGTGTAAAAGTACACGAGCTATGTTTTGTGAAAAGGGGGTTTAATGCCTCTGCAAAATGTATGGACCCATGTCATCATGCACAGTCCGCGCAGGATGACATCGGTCAATTTTCTGTATGTCCAGGGACCATTCTTCCCCATGATTCTGTCGGTAGTTACACAAAATGGATCTTATATAATCCGAAATTATATGCTTGGTATGATGCACTACAGAGATGCATTAGGCCCCTTTTTGCCAGAGCATGTCTCATAAACCTGCATAGGAACAACGGGAAAGTTTTATTTTTGTAACGCGTAAGATAACAAAGGTAACCAATCAGCTTTGCTTATTTCTGGGTTTAAGTATTCCTTTACAATTTGTCAGTTGCTGTCGTGGTGCTTGTGTCACTCTTTACCACACGACATAATTTTAGCCTTGTCCAAACTCAAAGCATTTGTAGACCACAAATTAAATGCAGCTCAAATGATAAAACTTGTCTCTGAAAGAGCAGAAAACATTGTGGGCAAAGGAGAAAATGCTGGTTACCAGCATTTTCTTCTTATCCCACAGTGTTTTCCAAAGGCTTCTTCTAGAGTGTCATTAAAACTCGGGATTGTATGGTAAAGAGTTAAATAGAAGCTAAAGGGAAGAATGGGATATGTGCACGAATGCAATATTCGATATTCTGGAAAAAGAAATATCGTTAAAAAAGAATAGACGTCGTAAGAGATACTGTAATATGAATATTGAAGCTCTTTTCTTGCTCTATATGTATTAAAAATAAGATTACGAGCAATTGCCTCTTTTTTCCTCACTGTTTTTCATCAATTTCTTTGAAAAAGTAGTATTGGATTATTGGGTAACGCTTATAAAAATTTTAAATTTCCAAATATTACAAGAAAACAATCTACTATGTTATTTTGCTAGGTTGTGAATCAAAGCCCCGTGATATCTATTAGCAGTAGCAACGCTTGTTAACCCTTTCCCAAACGATAAATTTTAGACTGGTCCAAACTGAAAGAGTTTGCAGACAACAATTTTAGATTTGATGAAAATGGCAGAAAGTTCTCAAAAAGGGTAGAAAACACTGTGGGAAAAGGAGAAATTGCTCGTTACGAGCAATTTCTCCTTTTCCCACAGTGTTTTCAAAAGACTTGTACTGCAGACACGTGAAAACCAGGGCTTGTTTGGGAAAAGGTTAATAGTAGTTTCATCAATGTGGTATGCCGGCAGGGGCCCGCCGAATAAACATGCACACACTTTTTACCAATGGCAAATTACCATCTTGTCATTCTTCATCAGTACCAAGAAGTAGGTCAAAAGCCAGAACATTCGGCTAAGCCGAAAAAAAAAATGTAAATGTGTTATTCTTTGGTGTTACAAAAAAATATCAATTCAGTTTGGTTATCAGTAGTTTTGTAAAGTATATGGCAGGAAAATTCAGTTTGAATTTATTTCTTAGGAAAAAGTTAGATTAAACGCTTGAAATGCACAGTTGGCTGTAGACAAGAAACTTTTCACTAATTTCCAAGAAGAAATGTCTAGAACAATATATAACTGTAATAAAACATGTCCGATACATGATTACGTTCATTTAGCTGTCGACATTCTGCTAGACGTTTAAAGTATCTTATGTCAAAACAACCTCCCTTTCTTCGGTCTGAGTCCATTACATGAAACATACTGTAGTCAAAATATGACAGAAGGTAACAATATTTTGTGTCTTTTAGTGATCCCGTAGAGAGTTTAGTCTCTCACTCTCCCTGTCTCACTCTTTTAGCGTTCTCTGTCATTCTCTCTATCTCTCTTACTCTATCTGTTAGAACCACTTTTGTAACGAAACGGCTTTTTGTAATAAAAAATTCAACCTCACCGTATTCCTTCAATTTTCACCCAAACAGTTCAAAATGAATACATTCGTGTCCGAAGTGCCATAGACGCACAAGGAATCGATAAACGAGTTGGCGGCTGGGGCTCTGGGCAGTGCCTCTATTTGGAAATCTATTCATCTCAGTTCTCTTCTGATGAAACATAATGTAGATAATTTGGCATCTAGGATGAGCACTGGGGCGAAAGAAAGTGGGTTCAATCCCCGGCTACGACATTTGAAATACTGTAAACGGTGGCGATTCCATGGCTTTCCCGTACCGTCAAGTATTAACTCTTATTCTGCTTAATAAAAAATATGAAAGTTTCCAAGCAATAGTACAAACCCCAATTTTCCTATTTCAAATATCTCCTTATCGGACAGAGTAGATCAAAGATCAGACTGCACGTTCTGTGCAGTCTGATCTTGATCTACGCTGTCCGCAAAAGGTCAGTGAGTTGCGCTTAAAGGTTAATTATACACGTGCATAATCAGGTGAAGCATTTAACGTAGCTCTTGGAAAAAAAAAATGTAAGAAAAATAGAAACTGCTGGTAACCAGCATTTTCTCCTTTTCCCACAAAGTTTTCTACTCTTTCACATAATAATAATAATAATAATAATAACAATAACATCTGATATTTTTAGATCTGATATTTTTAGTTTCTCCTTTAAAAATATTTCAATATGGATGAATAAAAATTTTTGTCCTGTGGTAAAAGGTCAATCAATCAATCGTCCATATTGTATGATGCTAGTTCCAAAACATGTAGGAGACGGAAAGCCTTGTAAGCAGGAAATAAAGTTGTTTCAGTGTTAAATATCGAATAAAACATAAACATTTAAAACGTTGGGCACTCCTACTTTTGTAGACAACAAACTTGGTAAAATGGTGTTTAAAGCCGCTTTTAACATTATTGTAGTCATATCATGACGACAACTCTCTAATTCATGTGAGACCTTGGTTTCACAGGTACTTGGCCGGGGCTCTGAAATATCTTACCCATGGTTACTCCCTCGAAAAATTCCAGCGACTCGACTGGGGATCGAACTCGATATTACCAGATTACGAAGCCTCACCGTAATGTGCAGTCTTGTTCTGGGCCGCTACTCTATAACATATTTTTGCCAAACTAATCCTTAACATGCGATAATAGTTTGCTGTTCAAAAGCTTGAATTTATCAATTTAGTATTTTAGGGGTTGTTTTTTCATGCTTTTCGGTAGTTGATCGAGAAATAATGGTGGATTATGGTTTGCTAATTTCACCGGTTGGACTAGTGAATTTACCGGTTGATAAACTCACGGGTACGGAAATACCGAAAGCTCCCCGTACTCCGCAAGTCCCAACAAAACGGGTTTAGAAGCATGAAATAGATGGAACATAAAATTTGTTTTTTCGGTGAAAGATCGAAATTTATTTCATCGAGTGAACATCATCGGTAATATTTTCACGAGTGGCGCAGCCACGAGTGAAAATATTACCGATGATGTTCACGAGATGAAATAAATTTCGATCTTTCACCGAAAGAAACAAATATTCTATTTATTTCATGCTTCTAACGCCTTTTTTTTTTTTTGTCGAGACTTCCATAAAAGTCAGTACAAACTCCCCGTGGTCGGTATTCTCACTGGTCGTACCCGTGTAATATCGAAAAATATTTTCACCGCTATTTCTCGATATCCTACCGGAAAGCATGAAATAAATTCCGATCTTTCATCGAAAAAATCAAATATTCTCTATATCTTCCCTCGACAAGAATATGATGACATCACTATGTGGAAACAAAAAAAACGTTTGAGCAAAGAGTTTTATGCATCTCTGTGATACATCATACCAAGCAAGTCATCACATAAATTTGGAATCATATAGTCCATTTTGTCTAACAATCGACTGAATTTTGAGGTAGACTGGTCCTTTGAAATGCAGAAAACTGGCCAATAGCAAAATAATTCGACCCAGGTCAGCTTGCGTGGATTGCGCAGGCTGGCCGGGGTTGAAATTTTTGCAAATGCTTTAATCCCCCTTTTCATAGAGCATGACTCATATCTTTCACTAAGGTAGGTAATGGGTGTCATGAATTTTCGCAAGGAGCCTTGTATTGAATTTACCAAGCCCCAATTTGATATTGTTCGTTGAAATATTGAAGAACAATGCGCTCGATAGCCCGTTTCATGTTGTTCCTGAGAACTGATGATTAAATTCCCAAGTGGAAAACAAAATTGACAGTTTGGAACGACCTGAAATATTTTCTTTTTAGAATTTTCGGAATAATTCAATTTTTTTCCTTATTTTTGTAGAGACGATTGCGATAACGATGTCTTTCAAATCAATTTACACCGAATCTGTTTGTATTCATTATAGAACTGTCTGAACACATAAGTCATCCTTTGTCTAGGATTCTTTTCAATTTCTAATAATTTGAAAGTATGTAAAAGATAACATTCGCATCAAACAGAAAATGATCTTTACAGTCAGATTATTTTCCCGAATCAGAATTGTTTTGCAAACCCTTTGGACTACGAAATCATAAACCTACAAGCGGATGCTATCGCTCGACCACAGTAACTTTTCCCAACAGAAGTACCATGTCAATAAAAAAGGAGACATAATCGTGTTTAGCAAATTAGGGTTGATTGCCTAATTGGTATAATTTTATCAATAGTCAACAGACCTCCAGATAAGAGGAAGGTGATAGTATTCTAAATCCATTATTTCTCTACCAAACCCTACGTTGTGGGTACTCATTAGAATCGTCTCGATGAGACGATTATAATGAGTACCCATAACATAGGGTTTAGTGGAGAGTGATTAATATGTTCAATTTTGAAATCAAAATCACTCCTTCTCTCTGGAGCTCTGAGTCAGCATATGGTCCTGTTTGAGGTAAAAGTCGACATTAACCATTTAACACAAAACCAGGCTGAGATTTAACGATCCTGAGAAAGGCGGCTTTTGACAACATCATGGAAAAAGGAGAAAATGCTGCTAATAGCATTTTTTCATTTTCCAACTATGTTTTCTACCCAAGTATAGAGAAATGTCACCCACATATAATCTGTCGTCTGCAGATGCTGCGAATGCTTTCAATTTGGACAATTCTAAAATTGTGTCGTTTGGTAAAAGAGTTAGTGATAGAGATATCAGACAAAGTCATAGTTTGTGTATAAGGAAGGCGGGAACACAGATGAAGCAGACGACGATGTTAACTCTTTACCAAACGACAAAATTTTTGACCGGTCCAAATTGAAAGCATTTGCAGACGACAATATAAACGTAAGTGAAAAATTGAAATTTGTTTTGGGAAGGGTAAAAAACATTGTGGGAAAAGAAGAAAATGCTGGTTACCAGCATTTTCTCCTTTTCCCACAATGTTTTCAAAAGGCTTCCTTCACAGGGTCGTTAAAAGTCGGGATCGTGTGGTAAAGATTGAAGCGCTATGACTTTACCGAGAAGTTTCCTTTGAAAGCAGCCGAGTCGAAAACAGAAACTGAGGGCAGTAATGTCAATACCTTATAGCGTTAGTACCTTTTCTTTAGGCTTACCTATTGCTCCTCGCCAGAGGTCTGTACTCTTTCGCTTGTAACTGTATAAATCCTTTTTTTTTTTCCCTCAGTGTTTAAAAGTAGATTTGCACTGCAGCTGTATTTGATTTTGATCATAGCTTAGCATCGGGTAGTGAACGGTGTAGATCAGAGATCGGGCTGAAGATGCTGTGATCTTTATCTAAACCGTTACTGACCCTTATACTTGTTGGACACTACTTTTACTTTATGCTGACTACTGTTTCTACATCATAATGGCTTTACACTTATTCGCGACTGTTTCCACTTCATACTGACTTTTATATTTGAGACGCACTCTGTGAAAAGGGTTTTCATGCATCTGCAAAAAAGCATCGACCCAGGTCAGCCTGCGCAGTCCGTGCAAGTTGACCTGAACCGAAACGTTTTGCTTTTGTTTCAGTTTTCTGCATGTTTAAGGATCAATCTACCTCAGAGTCCGTATTCACGTACCATTCTTAAGAATATTCTTAGTCTTATTCTCCAAGATTTTCTACATTTGAAAGTAACACAACTCCTGATTGGCTAAACCAAATGGTTTAGCCAATCAGGAGTTGTGTTACCTTCAGATGTAGAAAATTCTGGAGAACAAGACAAAGAACGTTCTTTTAGAATGGTTGGTGAATACGGACCCAGGTGGATTCAGTAATTTGTTGGAGAAAATGGATAAAATGGATCCAAAATTATGTGATAACTTGCATGGTGCAATGATTGTTATCACTTTATTGTGACTTTTATACTTATTTGTGACTATCATTTTCTATATTAAAGTTGAAACTAATTCGTTATTGTTTCTACTTTATATTGACTTTCATGATTCATGACTGTTTCTACTTGTAACTCTCTTAAACACTTTTTTCGTGACTCCTTTTGCTATATAATGATTGTCGGTCTGTTTGCGGCAGTTAAACAATCACCTTGAAGCATCAAAGCAAAGGTTGGCTCGCTGCTGTAAGCCCATAAATTGACATTCAAGGGCATTTAGTACAAAAGATACTCAGAAAGTCAATAGCCATATCGTTTAAGGAAAAAGTAATCCAATTGCTTTATTTTGCTAGGATGCCTCGATTTGGTTGCGAAATTGAATTTCAGGATCGCGTGAAGCTGGGTATCACAAACCGATATTATAGAGCTCCTCAAAACATTTCTAGACGAATGCGCCTTGTTTGCATGGTAAAGTTGATGGAAGCGAATTAATGCACGCCCGTAAGATGCCTTCATACTTCAAGGTATTTGTTCACGTACACTGTCGAAAAGGCTACGCGAGGTCAAATATATGTGCCGTGCTCTGTGAAAAAGGGGCTTAATGCATTTGCAAAAAAAGTATCGACCCACGTCAGCCTGCGCAGTCCGCGCAGGCTGACATGGGCCGAAGCTTTTTGCTATCGTTAAATTTTCTACATGTCCAAGGAAAATTCTATATCGGAATTTAGTCAATTGTTAGACTAAACGGATTTTATGAATCTATAGTTATGTGATGACTTGCTTGCTATCAGGCTTCACGGCGATGCATTAAGCCCCCTTTTCACAGAGAATGGCTAAAATTATGTTGCGGTGCCGCGACCTTGTACTGTACGACATTGATTACTTCGTCACACTTTTGTTTTCAACACTTTACCACACAATCCCGAGTTTAAACGATCGTGGGGAAGAAGACATTTGAAAACGTTGTGGGATAAGGAGGAAATACTATTAACCAGAATTTCTCCTCGCCCCACCCCCCTCTATGATTTCATTACTTTCCAAGACAACTCCCGTCATTAACCCCCCTACGAAGTATACCGGTTTAACCATGTCTGTCTGTCCGTCCGTCAATCCGTCCGTCTTGTTTTTGTTTCCGTGCTCTAACCCAGAAGTCATTCCAACTAGAACCTCGAAACTTTATACAAGTGTTCCTCATGACCGATGGAGGTGCTCTATTGTTATTGCGACACATGGGTCAAAGGTTAAAGTCACAGGTGAACTTTGTTTTCTCTGATTGTGCTGCTTCAGTGACAAGGTGCTGGTTGGGGGTTATATTTGTCCGCTTTGCGACGGTGCTAGTTTGAGGCACGTTTAATTTGTCGCCCGCAAATGCTTAAGATATGTATAGCATTTTGTGGTGTGGTAAAGGGTTAACAAGTTAAAAATTTACCCCCAGTTATATTCTGAATTCCCTTATAGATTGAGTTTCAATTCGTAATAATATGGTGGTAGCATGAAAGTCTAAATACATGTACATGTTAAACACAGTGTAGACTGCTATTTATATTCTAAATTCTTTGATACATTGAGATTCAATGTTGGTAAAATAGGTGTCTAAATACATGTACATGCGAGCCATACAATGACAAAAGGGGGCTTAATGCATCTCTATGATGCTCTATTCCAAGCAATTCATCACATAATTATGGATCCTTGAAAACCATTCTGTCTAACAACCGAGGTAGACTGGTCCTTGGACATACAGATAAAGCAGACGACGATGTTAACTCTTTACCAAACGACAAAATTTTTGACTGGTCCAAATTGAAAGCATTTGCAGACGACAATATAAACGTAACTGAAAAATTGAAATTTGTTTTGGGAAGGGTAGAAAACATTGTGGGAAAAGAAGAAAATGCTGGATACCAGCATTTTCTCCTTTTCCCACAATGTTTTCAAAAGGCTTCCTTCACAGGGTCGTTAAAAGTCGGGATCGTGTGGTAAAGATTTAAGCGCTATGACTTTACCGCGAAGTTTTCTTTGAAAGCAGCCGAGTCGAAAACATATCTTGGACATACAGAAATTTGGCCAATAACGAAAAGTTTCTGCCCAGGTTAACCTGCGCGGACTGCGCAGGCTGAACTGGGTCGATACTTTTCGCAGATGCATTAAGCCCCGTTTTCACAGAGCAAGGCTCATGTACATGTTAAACACAGAGTAGACTACTAGAGCTGTTTATAGCAATCAAATATAAATTTCGAGCTATTGGCCAAAACGGGAACACATTTGAAATAATTATGTAGCAGCAGCAATTACGAAGCGCATTCCATACAATTCAAAATAAATGAACCATGCTCTGTGAAAAGGGGGCTTCATGCGTCTGCGAAAAATATCGACCCGAGTCAGCCTGCGCAGTCCGCGCAGGCTGACCTGAACGAAACTTTTCGCTATTGGTCAATTTTCTGTATGTCAAAGGATCATTCTTCCACATCATTAGGTCGGTTGTTATACAAACTGGACTTTACGGATCCTTGATCATGTGATGACTTGCTTGGTATCATGCTTCACGGGGATGCATTAAGCCCCCTTTTGCCAAAGCACAGCTCAAATGAATAAAAAAAAAAAAAAAAAAGTGATGAAATAAAAATGCCAAATTATACGTAAAGCAAGGACCCCAGGGACCGTATTCACCAACCATTCTTAAACCTTACTGTGCTATAAAAGTTAAATAAAACTTTAAAGCGGATCTTAAAAAAACCAAATAATGTTTTTTCGAACTTATTTATTTATTTATTTATTTATTGAGAAATATATCTCTTTATCGGACAGTGCAGGTCCAAGATCAGACTACACGTTCTGTGCAGTCTGATTTTGATCTAAACTGTCCGCAAAAGGCCAGTGAGTCGCGCTTAGCAGTTTTAGGGCTAAGAATATTCTTTGTCCAATTCTCAAAAGTTTTCTGCATTTAAAAGTAACACAACTTCTGATTGGCTAAACCAAATGGTCTAACCAATCAGAAATTGTGTTACTTTTCAATTTAGAAAATTTTCAGTATAGGATAGTAAAAACCTAAAAATATCTCCTTATCAGACTGCATAGATCCAAGATCAGACTGCACCTTCTGTGCAGTTTGATCTTGATCTACACTGTCCACAAAAGGTCTGTAGGTCGCGCTTAGCAGCCTAAGGGTTAAAATGGTTAAAATGGTTGGTGGATACGCACCTAGCAGATTTTCCGGGGTATACAAGAGTTACTAAACCTTTGACCAGGAAACACAATGTGAGGCCAGCCTTTACTGAAAGCATTTGCAGACAATAAATCAATTGCGTCACGAATGATGGGAATTTTCAGGGAAAGGGTAGAATTGATTGATCGATAGTATGGTGTTTAATGCCCTTTTTAACGTTATTTCAGTTATATCGCGGCGGCCAGTACACCTGACCATGCTTTCCTGGAGTTTCCGCACAAAATTCTTTCAAAGCCAGTGGCTGCTTTTCCACATAGCCATCGTCGAAACAATGGTCAGCGGTGAGAGAGGGATGAATCCTGTCCCAATGACTACCATCAATGCCCGGAAAGAAATTGGCCTAGCCGGGGACCGAAACAGCGACCTTCTGTTCTCAAGCCCTGAATGCTACCGAGTGAAAGGGTAGAAAATAGTGTGGAGAAGAGGGACAATGTTAATTTTAAACAGTTTTGTCTCCCTGGGGTTCTCTAAACACTGTTCAAATCATCCAAGTTGACAGAGAACAGTTTTTAAAGAGATTTGTCGGTAATCTACACACAACTAGATTTGAGCCATGATCTGTGAAAATGGGAGTTTATTGCATCTTCCAAAGGTTTCGGCCCATTTTCGGCCTGCACGAACTACGCAGGCTGATATTGGTCGAAATATCTTGCTATCTGTGAATTTCCTGCATGACCCAGGACCATTCTACCTCACGATTAACTCTTTCGCTACCAATGTCGCCTTGGATAGCTTTTGCAACCGCTGTAGATCAAGATCAGACTGCACGAAACGTGCAGTCCGATCTTAGATCAACACCATCCGCTACCTGGTGTTAATCTTTGAGCCGAGTTAGCTGCAAATTTAACAACTAACGTAAATATACTTTAAACCCCGAGAAAAGTTACGGAGTTGCTCTATTCCAAGCATGTCATAATACAATAGGGGATCCATTAAATCCGTTTTGACTGAATCATGAGGTAAACTGATCCTTTGACGTGCAGATAATTGACTTAGAGCAAAAAGTTTCGACGCAGGTCAGCCTGCGCGGAGGCGCAGGCTGACCAGCGTCGGAACTTTTGGCAGATGCATTAAACCCTTTACCACACAATCCCGACTTTTAACGACCCTGAAGAAGAAGCCTTTTGAAAACATTGTGGGAAAAGGAGAAAGTGCTGATAGCCAGCATTTTCTCTTTTTCCCACAATGTTTTCTACTCTTCCAAAACTAAATTTCAATTTTTGATTTACACTTATGTTGTCATCTGCAAATGCCTTCAATTTGACCGGTCTAAAATTTTGTCGTTTGGTAAAGAGTTAAACCCCCACTTTTCTTTCTATAAAGCATGACTCAACTAGAAGTATCACTTATTAAAGACCTACCTGTCACAATTCGCCAACAGATAAGGTACACTGTTAGTATACTCTCGGTGATACCCAGCTTTCTCTTCATTCTTTCACAAATATCGTCAGAATTGTTTAACAGACAGTTTTTAATCACACGTAATAGTCACAGTAATTTTGCTCCCACAGAAGATGTCACATGAAACGTAAATGAACATCGTTTTATGTCAAATCCTAATTATAAGTTACACGTTAATTCCTTTTCCAATTTCATTCCATGTTCATTTCACTGCTATAAACATGACAAACAGTTTGCCGGAAGTCGTCACTAAACATAACTGGTATGCCTGTAGCAAATTTTAACTGATTATTCGTAAATACTAAAACTAATCGCAAAAGAAAAAAAAAAAAAAAAAATCATTGACTGTTTTGCCAGGTCCGCTTTCTTCTTTTCTTAATGCACCATACATTTAACGACACAGTTGTTGACATAACTAAATTTCACGTCTTGTATCAGCAACCTTGAAGCCCACTATAAATGCATAGCCCTAAAATGTTTTCGAACTCTGATGTCTTTGGCGAGGAGGACAGACAAAGATCATGCCGACACAGTGGTATACTTTAATTTTGCTCTTCTCTCCTCCATACCAAAATAACCGTTCAAACTTTCTTACATGACTCTCTATTTAAAATTACATAAAATAAATAAAAAAAGAGATTATACTCTTGTTTCGGTTCAGAAAGTTATCTAAATACAGTAATATCGTAATAATACGTGTACCACAAGATGATGTTATTAATTGATTGGCAACTCGATTTGGTGCTTCAATCGCTTAACAATTAAACAGCAACAGTAGGTTCGTCTAACCAATTTATAACCCTTAAGCTTCTAAGCGTGACTCACTGACCTTTTGCGGACAGTGTAGATCAAGATCAGACTGCACAGAACGTGCAGTCTGATCTTGGATCTTCACTGTCCGATAAGGAGATATTGTTCTCCAAAGAAAAAAGTTTGAAATATCATTATTCGTGTTTTTACTATTGTCTCGAAAGTTTTATTTAAGTTATTTAGCCGGATAAAATTTAAATAACGATATAGCTACAATCTTTATCGAAAATGAAAACACGATATAGCTACAATCTTTATCGAAAATGAAAACACGCTTTCTGATATCGCTTTCTAATCCTTATAGTAGATTATACGACTTGTATCATAGCAGTCCTAGGAGGAGAGGTTGAGCCTGCTTGATTCTGGAAACAACCTTATGGCGCTTCTGCGGACATGTGAATCAAGACCTCGACCCTACAGAGAGTGGAAATGGATCTTGAATCTACACTGTCCGGTATTCAGAGAGATATTCTACAAAATAACCGGGGAAGTGCTAAATCTCAGTTTAACAGTTTTTCACTGCTAATGACGACTTGAATAGCTTACACAGAAGAGATAGATCAAGATCAGACTGCACAGAAGGTGAAGTCTGATCTTGAATCTACACTGTCAGCTATCAAATCTGGTCTACAACCAAAACTCCTCTTTCATTGCATTTACAATCTACCTTTAAATATCGAAAAAGTCATATGTATTTACTTTGCTGCGAAAGAGTCACAAGCAGAAATTATCTATTCCTTCTATATTAGCGACTTCAGGGATCAAGAGAGTACATGTACATGAAGGAATGCCGTAAAATTGCTTGTGAATATTTTATATGTCCGTCAGCTCACCTTCGTGTCTCTCTGTTAACCACACAATTGGATTACAAACACTCTCTCAATAATGCTGTTTAATTTAACTCCCATTTTGTCAGTCATTTACATTTTCGGAACTCTTTCTAAAACAAATCGTTCCGAGTCACGCAGTAAAACAGAAATAGAACGGGCGTTTGCAGAAAATGAGCATTTTGATTACAAGGACAAATGATCTGAGCCCTGATCTTGCAAAAGGGGGTTAAATGTATCTTCGTGATGCATTATAGCAATCAGTTCATCACATAATTATGGATCCATAAAATACGTTTTGTCTTACAACCGGCTGGGTCCTGGGTCCGTATTCACCAACCATTCTTAAGAATATTCTTGGTCTTGTTCTCCAAAATTTTCCAAATTTGAAAGTAACACACCTTCTGATTGGCTAAACCATTTTGGTTTAGCCAATCAGAAGTTGTGTTACTTTCAAATTTGGAAAATCTTGAAGAATAAGTTTAAGAACGTTCTTAAGAATGGTTGGTAAATACGGACCCTGAAGTAGACTGGTCCTTAAACATGCAGAAAGTTTACCCAAAGCAAATTGTTTCCACCCAAGTCAGCCTGCGCGGACTACGCAGGCTGACCTGAATCGATTTTTTTTTTTTTTTTTTTTTTTTTTTTTTTTAAAGGGGCATTAGGCCCATTTTCACAGAGCATGGCTCATTTATATAAAGTTCCATTCACTAACCAATCTAAATGAAAATTCAGTCTAGTTCTCAATTTAGAAGATAAGACAATTTCTAGTTGTATTGCTCAGTCAGTCAGAACTTGCGATACAATGAAATTTACAAAATTCTTGAGAGGCTGTAATTTAGACTTTATACGACGCATGTATGTTCTAAACAATACCGTTCAAATGTACTCAACCAGAATTATCTAGTTTTTGCTGCCAATCACTTTTCTTGCTTTTGAGTATAAAATCAATAGGCTTAATTAGTCTTTTGTCAAAACCATTCATTAGTTTAGGTAATCTTAGAGTGTAATTTCCGTTCTTGCTTTGTTTGAATGTTCCACCTTCAAAGTTCTTGTCTTTAAGAAAGATGGTACTTGTTCGCTGGAACAGTTATTCACCAACATCATGTGTATTATTATTATTATTAGTAGTAGTAGTAGTAGTAAACATACTGCATATGATAAATCCAAAATAAGGTTTGAGTTACACCGATGCTCATTATTGAAAAATAGTAATGACAAAGACAATAATAATAACAAAAAGGTTCGAGCCAGTCCGCTCAGGCTGAACTAGGTTGCACTGAACCCTTTACACAGAGCATGGCTTACATATGAGACATGTTCTGTGGAAAGGGGGCTAAATACATCCTCGTGATACATGATACCAAGCCAGGCATCACATAATTATTAATCCATAATAGCCACTTTTTTTTAACAACCAACTGAATCATGAGGTTGAATGGTCCTTTGACACGTAGAAAGTTGACCATTAGCGAAAAGCTTCGGCCCAGGTCAGCCTGCGCGGACTGCGCAGGCTGATGTGGATCGATATTTTTCGCAGATGCAGTAAGTCTCCTTTATTCAGAGCATGACTTATATATAAATAAACTCCATTTAGAGAAAGCGCGAGTTGTAATCAAAGTAATTAGCCCGACGAAAAAGAGAATCACCGCAACATACCCCACCACGTGCTATCATTGAATGTGTTTGTTACAAGCGCATGTTTGCCTAGATAATCTGTACCAATTGTAGATTCCGATATCCTGTAGGGACCCTTCAATGTTTCCTCTATCGGCGTTCTACACTATCGGATAGGTCCTTGGGACATTGGAAAGCAATCACTGAAATGAACTTTGTAGAGATACTTGTGTAAAAAGGAACATCAGTATTAGATTGATTTCCATCGCCAAAGTGACCCTAGGTGATTTGAAATTCTATTGTCCGTCATGGCAAATTTTGAATGAGGAAAAGAAAAAATGAAATATTGTTTTAACTAAGCCTTTACTTTTCTTTCTGGAAACTGCCAGAATCGATTTTTTTTAGTTTTTTTTTTTTTTTTTTTAGTCCGAAATTCGGTTCATAAGCCAATTCGTGCAAATTTTGTAAACAATTGACAACAAAGAATGGAAATTTTGCAATGCAATCTTCACAACGGTACCTAATGCTGTACGTGTGATTGATATCAAAATGAATGCAACTACAGCAACTTGCTGTCAAAGTTTGTATGGCAACGATCTCAGGTTCATTACTGGACAACCAGTTTCAAATGAATTTAACGCCATTAGTTTACTAGTGATGTAACAAGTCGGGATGTTTTTATCCCTAAACAGCCTGCAGTATACTATACGTCTCACTGCGCTTGATACCTCTAAAACTTTCTGGGTTCGTATTCACCAACCATTCTCCAGAACATTCCTAGTCTTAATCTCATGAATTTTCTAAACCAGATGGTTCAGCCATTCAGAAGTTAATTAATTGTTGGTTGGTTGTATAGTGTTTAACGCCGTTTTCAACATTATTTCAGTTATATCTCGGCGGCCGGTGGACCTATCCATGCTTTCCTGGAGTTTCTTTGACCAGTACTGCGCACAATATTTTTTTCCAAGCCACTGGCCGCTTCCCACATAACCATCGTCGAAGCAATGGTCAGCGGTGAGAAAGGAATGAATCCTGTCGCAATGACTGTCATCAATCCTCTGAAAAACAATGGCCGGGCCGAGGATCAAACCAGAGACCACCGGTTCTCAAGTCCTGTACGGAACCTGGTGAGCAAGAAGTTGTGTTACTTTCTAAACCTAGGATGAGACTAAGAATGAAACTAAGAATTTTATTGAATAGGAACCCTGGTTTTAGATATAAGCAGTGTAATATTCCTGTCAACAATGAGCACCTGTTGTAGACTACAAAGCCCGTTAGCTCAGTGGTTAGCGTATCCGACTCGTGACCTGGCGGTTGCAAGTTTCATCCCCGATGAGAAGAACTTTCTTTCCGGCGATTTTTCGCCTCTCACCTCTGATGTATGTGAAAAAACGCAGTCAGCGATTTGCAAAGAAAGTAGTGTCAGCACTGGTGTGAAAAAGCCAGGAAACAAATGCATAGGTACACTGACCGCCGTGATATGACCTAAGCTGTTAAAACAGCGTTTAACTACAATACAAAACAAAGTAGACAGCAAAGTTCTCAGTGTTGTTGATATCGTAGTTTGACTTCTCCATTCTATCTATTTATGTTGTTGTAATTGTTGCTGCCGTCGTTGTTGTTGTTGTTTTGCTGTGGTTGTCATACAGCTATGTCATCAATTTTCCCACACCCTTCAGACATTATATAACCCTTTCCCAAACAAGCCCTGGTTTTCACGTGTCTGCAGTACAAGTCTTTTGAAAACATTGTGGGAAAAGGAGAAATTGCTCGTAACGAGCAATTTCTCCTTTTCCCACAGTGTTTTCTACCTTTTTTGTTAACTTCCTGTCATTTTCATCAAATTTAAAATTGTCGTCTGAAAACTCTTTCAATTTGGACCAGTCCAAAATTTGTCGTTTGGGAAAGGGTTAAATGATTATTCCATAGAATACCGACCACAACTTCGTGACCCCCTATAGACATGAAACATAAGTCAAATCTATAATCCACGCTTCGTCGTATTTTGTCAGCTATTTGTAATTAAAAAGAAAAAAGAAAGAACGTGAAATGGCTAGGCTATGTACGTAGAAAGGCTGGTGAATCGTTAAATCTCGTTTACATGTACATGTACTCGTATACATCTTTTACCAAGACAACACCGCGATGATCGTTTTTGCTCTAGTGAATGCAAAGGCAGTGCTTAATGTGACAGGAACGGGGTCCCGTGGAAAATGAGGGATAAAATGTGTTAGACAAAGTAATTATTTAAGAATAAAGATTCGTCCTTAAACCACTATAAAACTCGGTTAAAACTTAATTACCGACATATGTAGTATTATATACACTTGTATTATCGAATTATTACTCCTCTGCAAATCGTACGGTAGTCGACTAAGCTTTTAACGAGCACATAAATGACTTTCTCTGTCAGATAAATTAAATCTTAATCCCTCACGCTTGAAGTAATTGACTCCAATAGTTTGTTAGAGATCGCCAACTCTCGCCTAGACTTGATTTCCATTACTTGAAAATCCTAGGAACATTGGAACTGACAAAAGGGCAAAATTTGAGTTTTGTGTTCCTTGCAAAACATACACGGGTTCACAGTTTCCAATGTTTTACAGAGTGTTGCAATCGGAAACATATTTCACTGATTTCTGGGTTTGTATTCACTAAACATTCCTATGAACATTTTAAGTCCTTATATTGAAATTTTCTGCAGTTGAAAGTAACACAACTTCTAATTGGCTAAACCAAATGATTGGAGAATAAGACTAAAAATGTTCCCAGAAATAGTTGGTGAATACTGACCCTGAGAACTATTTTGTCTTTAACTTGCTGAAAAGCGAGCAATAGCTGAAGGACATTCTTGTACTCAGAAGTTTTATTGGAATTCCAAAAAATAAACAGACAGATACAGTAGTCGTCACGTGATAAATACTTTTGACGTCAGAGGGGGTTATTCATAATACTAGCATTATAATCAGGCTAAACTTGAAATCTGTTTCATCACTTAACTCTTTACCGCACCATCCCTACTTTTAATGACCCTGAGAAAGAAAGCTTTTGAAAACCTTGTGGGAAAAGGAGAAAATGCTGGTAACCAGCATTTTCTCCTTTTCCCACAATGTTTTCAACCCTTCCCAACACAAATTTCAATTTTTCAATCACATTTATTTTGTCGTCTGCAAATGCTTTCAATTTGGACCAGTCTAAAATTTTGTCGTTTGGTAAAGAGTTAATTAATCTAGTAAGACGATCGTTTGCAAACCATAAATAAGTAAGTAGGAGAAGGGTCAGGTGGTTACAATCAATTGCATTTCCTTTTAATGATACGTTGCCCCTGACGGTACTTTTCGATTTGGCGCCAGAACTTTAAAATTGCTTGTGGAAATGTCACATGGTCAATACCTCGCTTTGATTATGTGGGATCGTATTCAAACAGAACATAAAATTGTAGGGGGGCTACCGATTGCAAGCGAGCATCGCGGTATTTAAACACAAATCTGCACCTTTTGCCGGATTTAACTGTCCAGTTTTTTAACGCCTGCAAAGAAAATTATATAAGCAGCATTTATGAGTGTTTTAATTAACCCTTAAGCTGCTTATCGCGACTCACTGACCTTTTGCGGACAGTGTAGATCAAGATCAGGCTGCACAGAACGTGCAGTCTCATCTTTGATCTACACTGTCCGATACGGTATTTCCTTTCCGGTGAAATCAACTTTGAAACTGCAATGTTTGGGCTTTTAGTATTGGGTAGAATTTTGTGTTTCATTTATTCAGCAGCTTAAGTGTTAAATTAAAATTTCATGCAAATACAGGAATACAACTAAAGATAAAACTACAACAATTAATAGCAGCACCCCTCTTTACTCGGCTATGGTTTCCGACTGGAAATCTAGGCCGAGTCGTACTACATAACGCAGAAATAGCTGATTTTGTTTATTTCAAAATGAATTTTCGCTTCTGGTGGTACCCATTGCTGTGCAATAATATACTTTGTCCGATCCAGATAGATTAAAATCGACAGAGAGACAGAAACATCCCTGAAATAGGACAGTCTTGTTGGCAATAAGATTTTGGATGAAAACTCCCCATCAATCAAAATATCTCTTTGACAGGATATTGCATGTAATCTAAAAAGAAACCTTTAACCCTTTCCCAAACAAGCCCTGGTTTTCACGTGTCTGCAGTACAAGTCTTTTGAAAACACTGTGGGAAAAGGAGAAATTGCTCGTAACGAGCAATTTCTCCTTTTCCCACAGTGTTTTCTACCCTTTTTGAGACCTTTCTGCCATTTTCATCAAATCTAAAATCGTCGTCTGCAAACTTTTTCAATTTGGACCAGTCCAAAATTTGTCGTTTGGGAAAGGGTTAATATGAGGTATATTCATTGCTTCCCCTCTAGTATTGTGGACCGACACATAAAGTGTCATAAAATTTGTGATGGAAATAAGCTATAAAGAACAATGTACCAGAATGTCAAATAAAAAGAAGACAGGTCCTGGATGTGGAAGCCATATTTAAGGCACCTTTACTCTTATAGCGTATGGGAATGACATGGGTTATACATGTGAGCCATGCTCTGGCAGAAAGGGGCTTAATGCATCTCCATGATGCATGATACTAAGCAAGTCATTATATAATTGTATCCGGGTCTCCTCGAGGCTCCGGGAAAGGCCTAAGGGCGTGGAGTTACTTTTCTAGGGTAGAGGGATCACCAACTCGAAATTATGATATACAAATGATTTTTTTTACTCTCAGTCCAGGTTCACAAAGTATGGATCTAGAATCTAGCTCTTAACCGAACGAACTACCGAAACGAGTGAAACGAGTGAAACGAACAATCTGCAAATACAAAAGGAATAAAACACTGTTTAGGAAACGATAAAAAACCAGGTGAAATGGATATTTTCAACTTCACAAAAAGACGACAAACGCACATACGACTAATCGAGCAATACTTTCCAAATACACATAACACAACCGTGAACCAGTCACACTTACCAATTTGTAGAACTGAGTGTAATAAGGCCTAAAGTACAGTTTCCGTCTGGATACTCTCTACCTCCCTCTCGTGCATTTGTGGACCCGTGAAACCTGTAAAAATTGAGTAGATTAATAAAACATGTGAACTAGTTAGCGTATTCATGAGCAATGAAGGCGATACCTTCGACCGCGTGAAAACCAATGACAATTCCAAACGACCAACGAGAATTTCAGCAAGTTGAATGAAACAATAGGAGGAATTTCAACGACCGAAAAGAGATGGAAAAATTATCAACTATGACCAATAAACAAACCAATATCTGATAAGGAAAACGCCAAAATTCAAAGACGGCAAACTTGACCACTAACTACGTCTTCTCTGGTCTGCGTCAGATTTCCTTATGACAAAGAGCGGGTGCAAGTATCACGTGAACATTATTTGCCCGCGAGAATGATGTCTAAAAATAGCATGGACAAGTCTAAAACTCACAATTGACAACCTGGTCACATAATTATGGATCCATTTTGTCTAACAACCGACTGAATCATGAAGTAGACTGGTCCTGTATCTTTTGTTTGCTTTTTAGCAAGTTTCAAATTTCATTTTTCTGCCACCGACTAACACTTGGACCGACCGTACATGTTGTAGTTTCAATGTAAAGTCTTATATTTACAAAGTAATATTTCGATGTAGTCTTTTGCTTACTATGCTTTTATGTTACACTGCTGATGGACCCCTGGACCCCCCATCTCTATCTCTCTCTCTCTCTCTCTGATTCTCTCTCTCACCTGCAATAGTCTATATATTATAATAGGAAATATTATAATCATATATCATGGTTGCAATATGGACACTACTATATTTTTTGTAAATAAAACTTGGAAAAGTTTCCTTGAAATAATACTTGAAAAGGAATGACGTAGTTTTTAGCGGATAAATAGGCGTAATCTATTTTCCTAATAAATCGGTCCTGCCAAAACTTGAGGAATACATCAATGAAGGTCAAACAGAGTGAAATGATTCACATCAAATATATCACTGGCTCGTGCAGCAAGGAAATTGAGATAACTGAATATAACTTAATACGATATTGGCATTTGGCAATGGATTGTAAATGAGATCTTGTCTTTTGTTAGTTGACTGTTACAGAATGAAGACCATTACTTCAGTTATTGCCCTTGATTCATCTCCAGTACTACATTGGTCCTGATTAGGGTTTTACTTTGCTTTTATCCTTAATTTTCTTTAACTACATAGATACATTCCTGAGATAATATCTCAACTGCACCTGGTCAGATTGTTTTACAATTTGACTATACGCTTCTCTCTGATAACTGGGAACAGAATTTGCATTAAAATTACATTGAGTCCTTAGATATATCATAAACTGAATTATATTTATAGCAAAATCCCTAACAGAATCAGCGTTAAAAACAAAGGAATACAGGTAAAAGGACCAATCTGTTATTTGGTTACCTTAAGGCTTTATCTGACAAGGGAGATAATTGGTCTTACAGGAAATGGCCCCATTGTTTTCTTCTGCTTACTAAATATATTCAACGATTTTTTCGTGCATTAACTCTTATTCTGCTAAATAACTAAAATGAAACTTTCAAGTAAGATCTCCTCATCGGACAGTGTAACACTGTAGATCAAAAATCAAAATGCACGTTCTGTGCAGTCTGATCTTGTTCTACACTGTCCGCAAAAGGTCAGTGAGTCACGCTTCGCAACCTTTGGGAAAAAATCAGATTCCCACTACCATTGAAGATGACTTTGGTGATACCTTGCTAGAATTGTTGGTTAATAAGGCCCTGAGAAACCTAGCATAGCTTTGTTGAACGAAGCTTTTCCAGATATTGTAAAGTGAAATAAGCAAAAAATCGGCAAAATGCCGTGGAAAATAAATCGGTAATATCGAGCAAATAGACTCTGAAATATCGACCTGACGGCGCATAATTGAGAGCCGATCATTAGGACATTTGTATCGATAGAAATGGATAAAGGGTCGGTGATATATTATTTGATAGTATGCGCTGGAAAGGAAGACGTATTCAACCCTCTGAAAAAAAAGCGCTGAGTTCTAAAGATCCCTTAGAATGAAGACTTTCAAAAACAATGTGGGAAAAGGAGAAAATGATGGTGACCAGCATTTTCTCCTTTTCCCACAATGTTTTGTACCTTATCATAGAACTTAAGCTTATTTACACCAGTTTTGACTTGGTCAACTGTACATGTTTCGAATTTGGAAGTCTGAAATTTGTCTTTTAACCCTTTCCCAAACAAGCCCTGGTTTTCACGTGTCTGCAGTACAAGTCTTTTGAAAACACTGTGGGAAAAGGAGAAATTGCTCGTAACGAGCAATTTCTCCTTTTCCCACAGTGTTTTCTACCCTTTTTGATAACTTTCTGCCATTTTCATCAAATTTAAAATTGTCGTCTGCAAACTCTTTCAATTTGGACAAGTCCAATATTTGTCGTTTGGGAAAGGGTTAAGAAACGGTTAACAAGATATATCCCAAATAACTTGGAGACTATTTGAATCAAGAATATTTTCCAGTAATCAGGAGTTACTCCATTACAAATAACAGTGAACAAGGAAAATCGCGCTCTCAGATTCTCCAAATATTAAAAGAAAAAAAAAAAAAAAAACCTTGCTCTTGCAAAAGGGGGTTTAATGCATCTCCATGATGCATTGTACGAATCAAGACATAACATGATTATGGGTCCATATTACCCAGTTTTTTTTTAAACAATCAACTGAATCATGAGGAAGACTGGTCCTTAGATACACAGAAAATTAACCAGTAGCGAAAAGCTTAGGCCCAGGGCAGCCTGCGCGGACTGCGCAGGCTGACCCGGGTCGATACTTTTCTCAGAAAAATTAAGCCCCCTTTTCACAGAGCATGGCTCTTCTACTTTTCGTAATTTTCAATGAAAAGCATTCTTACAAACGTGCTCACCCTTTCACCCTCTCTAACTTTGAGTGCTTGAGGACAAAAACTAATTTCCGGGTTTCTTACTCTCTAATTAAACCTCATTTCCCCTGTAAATGGATTCATTCAGGACACAAGTTAACCTCGCCATAACGAGACGCAGTATCAATAAATATTTTATCAGTTTCATATTGAAGAGACTATCTTCTGTCAGATTGATTAAGGTTTAGTGAGCTTAACCGTTCATTCTTCCGCAAATCGAGATGGAAATATCTGCAGTATACTGTCAAAATTACTATTAACCTCAACCGTATATGAGCCATACTCTGGCAAAAAGGGGATTTTTTGCATCTCCGTGACGCATTACAGCAAGCACGTCGTCACATAATCATGGGTCCGTTAATATCATTTTGTGTACTATCCAACTTAATTTCGAGGTAGAATGTTTTTTGAAGATGCAGAATTTTACAAAAGGCGGAGACTTCTACATCGCATGCGAAGGCGCCCAATAACTGACTTCCTAGTCTTTTAGGTTTAACTTGAAAAGTATTGGACTGACCCAGTCATCTCTAGTTTTTCTCTTTATTTCACATTATTTATTCACTTCTGAAAACTGTTTTATGTATTTGTTAAGAAAGATGGCTTTACAATGCAACAATACTTATGATGCCTTTAAGAATTTATCTATTAAAATAACATTTAGTCATGCTCTGTGAATAGGGAGCTTAATGCATCTGGGGGGAAAAAAAAAAGTCTCAATGGAGGTCAGCCTGCTCTGTCCACGCAGGCTGACATTAGTCGAAACTCCATCCATAATTCAGTGGTTTTTTTTTTTAAACAAAATAGATTTTATGAATCAATAGTTATGTAATTAATGGCTAGCTAGGTACAATGCATTAAGGAGATGCACCAAACCCCTTTTTGCCAGAGCATGGCTCGTATTTTTTGCCTTATTCCTTGGATGATGATTGCAATATGAATTAAAAAGTCTGAGATGCCGATGAAAAATGGTGAAGTGAAGCGTTGCAAGAATGACTAAGTGCTGTTTACCTGGCGATGTGGAGGAATGTAGCTTTAACCTTTAGGCTACCAGGTGCGACACACTGACCTTTTGCGGACAGCGTAGATCCAAGATCAGACTGCACAGAACGTGCAGTCTGATCTTAGATCTACTCTGTCCGCTAAGGAGATATCTTTCCTCCAAAATTACCGTTGAAATAGGAAAATTTGGGTTTATACTATCGATTTGAAAGTTTCATTCTTTTATTTAGTACGATAAGGGTTAAATGTCGCAGACTTTTCAGTCGCTGAATTTTCTCCATATCGACATTTGAAGTAGAAATACTTTCGAAGCTGGGTTTCGAAGTTTACAATATTTAGCTTTGTCCTAGGACGGGGTGGTGTAAAGAAAATGTAATTAGCTTCCAGAGTAACATGTTTATGTTATTTTTCAAATTAAAAACATAGAAACGTGTTACCACTAGGGCATGTAACCAGCATTTTCTTCTTTTCCGAAAATATTTTTACTCTTGCAAAGAGACAGTTTATTCTTTGCGCCACACCTAATATGTCATCTGCAAATACTTTTCATTTGGACAAGTCTAGAATTTTGTCCGTTGGTAAAAGTGTTAAAGGTAGCTCATTGCTTTCACTGTTTTCGTTAGAATTTCAAGATGAAAGCCGACGCTCTGATTAGGCTTTTGATGTACACTGATGCACTATCTAATATGGCAATAGGTATGATAATGCTTATGATGATGCTGCTGATGCTGCTGCTGATGATAATGATGATGATAATGATGATGATGTTATTATTATTACTATTAGCTTTATTATCATCATTTGATTTACGGATCATTTTTAGACAATGGAAAACGGCTTTTCCGTTTTCCGGAACCAATTTTTTTTTTTTTTTCACCAAAAGTGCTGCTTCTACCCTAGGAATAATTTCAGATAGAAGTAAGAATCGCCGCAAACTTTTGATTCTAAGAGCTTCAAGCGTGAGGAATTAAGATTTAATTCAACTGACAGAACAAGTCATTTATGCTTCGTCAGAATCTTTACCATCTGATGAAAGCGCCTCGTCGCGTGTGGGGGATCTATAATCCGATTACGCGGATGTAGATATACGAGGCAAAATGACGGTAATTAGGTTTTAAACTCTGTGACGATAACAGACAGTTTTCTTCACTTTTCGTGGTTACTGTCTGAAACTTTTACAGCAGTCACTGTCGACTGGTTTAACTCTTCACCACACCATCCCTACTTTTAATGACCCTGAGAAAGAAAGCTTTTGAAAACACTGCAGGAAAAGGAGAAGATGCTGGTTACCAGCATTTTCTTCTTTTCCCACAATGTTTTCTGCCCTTCCCAAAACAAATTTCAATTTTTGAATTACATTGAATTTGTCGTCTGCAAATGCTTTCAATTTCGACTGGTCCAAAATTTGTTGTTTGGTAAAGAGTTAATTTATCTATATGTTCCAGCAGCATATAAGAAAGGAATGAAAGCAGTAAGATATAAATACCCGCAATTAGAGAGAGAGAGAGAGAGAGAGAGAGAGAGAAGAGAAAGAAATGGTCAAACTGGATAGGTTATGTTGAAAGAGTTAGAATCTTTTTTTAACTGATTGTGTTTTATTTTACACCACCGATCGAAATTCAGAAAAGTACACTCAACAATTCATTCATTATTCGGAGTCATTTCGGATATTTAGTTACTGGTTTTTTACTGTCAGAGAAATATAGGGGATCAAGCAAACATTTTCAGTTTAGCTTTGCCAGAACCACTTTTGAAATTAAAAAAAAAAAGCCTTTTATTACAAAGGTGGTTCTTACAGTGCTTTATGTCGTCTAACAGTAGATACATAGAGAATACGTACATAGTGTTGTCGTAGATCAAAAATATCTAACGAGGTTGGGAGAATTGATAATTGTCGAGCCTTGGCGAGACAATTATCAATTCTCACAACCGAGTTAGATATTTTTGATCTACGACAACACTATGTACGTATTCTATTTATCTTTTAACCTATGATTTTTACTCATTGTGAAAAGATGTGAAAAATGTTGCTTACAAATACATTTTAAAAGTTTTAAAAGTTAATTTATGTCGGAACTCCCATTTTAAAATTGCATTACCCACATACATAGTACTTTATCGTAGTAATTAAACGTCCGAAAATTGCGATTGAGATCGCTTGGGATTGTTCTATTTGAGAAGACGCGGTAAACGAGCATTCAAATGACGTCACGGGCAGGAATTACGTAGGCAGATCATCGGAAAGTAGCGCGCGTGCTATGACATCGTTCTTTTTTCGCGGGCTTTCTGTAGTAATCGTTACTATTTTTGGAATGCATTTCATTCATAAATGGTGATAGGGGGCGGAGTCAGTGGATACTTACTGTTCTATAAATATCCGTGGTATATCAAAAATCTATAAATATCCGTGGTATATCAAAAATAATATCGCATGGGTGTTATTGCATGGATATCCGGTTAGTTGAAAGATATTTATTTTTACGTATTGTTTTTACTCATTTTTCATTAAGTAAGTATGTCACACGTCCATCCGGGCATTTCAGAACATCGCTCGCTTCTATGAAATTCATGATATAAGCCATGCTCAATCGAAATAGGACTTAATGCCTCTCAGTGATGCCTGATGCATGAAGCAAGCCGGCCCATTAGCATGGATCTATAAAATCGACTGAATCTTGAGGTAGCCCAATAGTGGTCCTTTGACATGCAGAAAATTTACAAATAGCAAAATGTTTCGACTCATGTCCGCCTGCGGGTACTGCGCAGGTTTACATGGTCGATACATTTTGCAGATATATTCAACCCCCATTTCACAAAGTATGGCTCGTAATTATTTGTTCCGGTTTGTCCCTTTAAAAATAACATTTTGCTGATGACACAGAAAGTAGTAGAAGGGACAGAATCTCTGCTTCACTAATTTTGTATTGAAACAATTACTGTACAAGTCCATCTTATTATGACGCACTCTGATTGGGTGAGACGAAACATTTTATCAAATCAGATCGCTGGTCTTGGCAAAAATAGAATTGACTTTATGTTTAACTGTGCAGTGTTCTAAGGCCGCTTTCAGCTTTATTTCTGTCATATCGCGGCGACGACTCATCATTGGAACTGAAAATTTGGTGCGAGTACTATCGGTGACTTATGGTAGTAACAGATTAACCGTACTCACATCTCGGTCTGTTTTCACCAAGCATTCGTAATGCTACAAGAATTTTCTGAATTTGAAAGTAACACAAAGTCTGATTGGCTACATCATCTGGTTCCGCCAATCAGAAGTTGTGTTAAATTCTATATCTAGAGTAAGATCAAGAATACAATTTAGAATTGGTGTCAATTACTTACCTGCTTTTGTAAGGTCAGAAATCAGACACGGATTAGTGTTGTCCCAAATATTCATTGGTAAATACTGAGGAATGTACGAAAATGTCAGTTTACTCCCAAGAAATAGCTGCATGTACCTTTCACTCTTTACCAAACGACAACATCTTAGACCCGACCAAACTGAAAGCATTTACAGACGAGAAAATAGTTGTAGGTCAGATGATGATTTTTCTGTTTGATAGGGTAAAAAACATTGTTGGAAAAGGAGAAAATGCTGGTTACCAGCATTTTCTCCTTTTACCACAATGTTTTCAAAAGCCATCTTCTTCAGGGTCGTTAAAACTCGGGATGGTGTGGTAAAGAATTAACCCTTTACCACCCGATTCCGAATTCTAACGACCCTAGCGGGAAGAAAGTCTTTTGAAAACATCGTAGGAAAGAAGAAGAAAATGCTGGTAATCAGCATGTTCTCCTTTTCCAACAATGTTTTCTTCACTATAAAAAGAAAACCAAATCATTTGAGTCACATTTACCATATCGTCTGCATGTGCTATCAATTTGGACATGTCTAAAATTTTGTCGTTTGTTTTAGAGTTAACTGGGAACCGTCTTGCTGCAGACGTCATCGAACATATCTCGTAAAGTAAGGATGGTTGACATGAAACGAGGTTATTAGTTTAAACATATTTTATTCGATGTATTCATATGTAGTATCTAAAGTACAACATCGCAATGTGAAAAAAATTGGAACGAAAAAAGATTATTGAGTTATGCTCTGTGAAAAGGGGATTTAATGCATCTGCAAAAAGTATCGATCAGGTCAGCCTGCGCAGTCCGCGCAGGCTGACCTGGGTCGAAACTTTTTGCTATTTGTAAATTTTCTGCATGTCAGAGAACCGGTGTACCTCATGATTGAGTCGGTTGTTTGACAAAATTGATTTTAGGGATCCATATCGAAGTGATATCTTTCTTGATATCATGCATCATTGAAATGCATTAAACCCCCTTTTCCCAGAGAATGGTTCATATGCATACTACTGTAAAGATTGTGATAAAAGGAGGAATTGCTCATTATAAGCAATTCCTTTTTTAACCACGTTTGAAAAAGTGGTTTGCAGAAAGATGACAAAGACCGTCTGTAGGTGGAATGCGGTAAGATCCTATCTTTTTACAAAACTGTACCATGGTTTATTTTTACCACCCTGCGACAGAAAACCTTTTAAAACATTGAGGAAAAAGGAGAAAATGCTGGTTATCAGTATTTTCCCCTTACCCCGAAGTTTTCTACCCATTCAAAGTTAAAACACATTATTTCAACTAGGCTAAATTTATCATCTGATTCTTTTTTTTTTTTCCCAATGCAGATAAGCCTAAAGATATCCCGCTTGGTGAGGAAATAACAGAACAGTTAACCCTCTGAGCGCCGTATGAGAAAACTGGGGCTTTTGCGGACGGCACAGATTTAGATCAGACTGCACAGAACGTGCAGTCTGATCTTTGATCTATACCGCCCGCTTCTTTGGTCAAGCCTTAAGGATAAACACTTTTCTGGTTCCATGGATTGTATTTTTTGCCCTCCAAAGAGGTCGAGATTATATGAACCATGCTCTGTGGAAAGAGGGCTCAATGCATCTGCAAACGGTATCGACCCATGTCAGCCTGCGCAGTCCGCGCAGGCTGACATGGGTCGAAACCTTTTGCTATTAGTAATTTTCTGCATGTCAGAGGACCATTGTACCCCAGGACTCAGCCATTTGTTATACAAAATGGATTTTATGGATCCACAATTATGTGATGACTTGCTTCGTGTCATGCGTCACAGAGATGCCTTAAGCCTTTACCAGACGACAAAATTTTAGCCTTGTCCAAATTGAAAGCATTTGCAGACGACAATTTCAGTGTGGCTCAAATGGTGTAATTTTTCTTTGATAGGGTAGAAAACATTGTGGGAAAAGGAGAAAATGCTGGTTACCAGCATTTTCTCATTTTCCCACAATGTTTTCAAAAGGCTTCTTTCCCAGGGGAGTCAAAAGGCGGCATTGTGTGGTAGAGGGTTAAGCCCCCCTTTGCCAGAGCGTGGCTCATATATTTGACGTAAAGTGGTACCCGTTGTATCTCCCGTAACCGTCCGATAGTTGATAAGAAGATCGATAACAGGCTGCCAGTTTAATACTTGACGCTGAAAAAGTTAACCCTTCGGCTGCTAAGCGCGACTCGGGACGTTTTTTTGCGAACTGTGTACGATCAAGATCACACTGCACAGAATGTCCAGTCTGATCTTTGATCTAAACTATCCGATAAGATATTTTCTATCCGATGAAATCAACTTTGAAACCGCAATATTTGGGGTTTTACTGTTGAGTGGAAATTTTCGTTTCATTTTTTCTAGCAGTTTTTACCACACAGTCCCGAATTTTAACGACCCTGAGGAAAAAGCCTTTTGAAAGCATTGGTAACCAGCATTTTCTCTTTTTCCCATAATGTTTTCTACCATTTCCAAATCAAATTTCAATTTCTGAGCCACATTTATTTTGTCGTCTGCAAATGCTTTGAATTTGAACAAGTCTGAAATTTTGTCGAATGGTAAAGATTTAAGGGTTAACTGTCAGATGATTTATAAATCAAAGCAATCTAAACTTGCTAATACACGGGGATTTATCAATCCTGGTGGCTAGACTGATAGAATGTCAATGAAAGTGACCCAAGAACAAACTACAGGATACTATTGGCATTTCCATTATAACAAATTGACAGAGAATCAAGAAAAAAAAAAAAAAAAAATGCACCAGATCGATAATAATTGTTGTATTGGGGTGGGGAAAGTGGGGTATGCAATAAAAAATTCTTTAACCTTATCCTGTCGAATTTAAGTTGTTGATGATTACACAAATAGATTCCGTTCAGTTTATCTTCAATGAATGCGTATTTACATTCATATGACCGAAACTATTTACAGAATAGCGGAAAGTGTCGAATAAGATCAGACTGCACATATGTGTAGGCTGATCTTGCATGACACTCTTCGAAAATGGACGCGAATGGTCAGTTAAGAGTTAAGTATAAAATTAGTGACACGACACCATTTCACCCGTTATTTGCATACAGCCTCGTTTTCATCCGTCACAAATAATCCTGTGTGCAGAATGTCCAGTGGGAAAAAAAATGCGTTTGAAAATGAGAAAATACTGATAACTAGCATTTTATACATTTCCCCGTTGTCTGCGCATTTTAATATTCTTCGAAGACTTGATATGAGTCATGCTTTGTGAAAAGGGAGCTTAATGCATCTGCGAAAAGTATCGACCCAGGTCAGCCTGCGCAGTCCGCGCAGGCTGACCTGGGCCGAAACTTTTCGCTATTGGTCAATTTTGCGTATGTCAAAGGACCGGTCCACCGCATGATCTAGACAGTTGCTATTTAACTCTTTCAGCGCCGAATATATTTACTTGACTTCTTCAAACGGTTGAAAATACAATCCACTCATACTTAGAAACATTTTTATCTTATAGGCTTCATGGAACAAGCGGACGGTATAGATCCAAGATCAGACTGCACGTTCTGTGCAGTCTGATCTTGATCTATGCCATCCGCAAAAGTCCCTGTTTTCGCCTATGGCGCCGAAAGGGTTAACATGAATTTTATGGATCCACAGCTATGTAATGACCTGCTTGTTATAATGCATCATGGAGATTAAGCCCCCTTTTGCCAGAGCATGGCTCATATGTATTTGAAACAAACGCCACCTAACGGAAGATAATGACATTTAGTTTCAAACATATTTTATTGGCATATTCTTATGAAATGTACAGTACATAATAATTTACAAATAATTTACACAGCTTATAGTGTTCTTCTCCAAAATGACACTTCCCACAATGTCTTTAACTCCGTCAAAGGTACGAGCACGACTTTACATCTCGTAATCCAAACATTATAATCTTGGCTCAATAGAGAAACCTTGAAGTTTCGAGGAGACTCAATTCCGGCATTGACTCACAAAAATATTGTCGTCTGCAAATGCTTTCAATTTGGAAAAGTCTAAATTTTGTTCGTCTGGTTGAGAGCTGACACTTAAACTCCTATATATATAAAGAGAAAATCTTTTGAAACAATTTCAAAATGCCAAAATATTGCGATTTTAAACTTCTTTTCGCCGCCGGAGAGCTCGCCGTATTGGATAGTTTATGTTAAATATGAGATTACAGCAAACTGTCTCCTAACCAGAATTTTAACCCATTGGTTTAAGTTAACCAGCGTTTCATGATACAATCGGGTGTAGGTGTGCAGTCTGATCTTGATTCTACATTGTCCATGATATCAGTAGAAGCTGTGCTCGTCGCTGTAGGGGTTAACAGGTATGGCAGCCATACTTAATCAGTTTATGCTTCCTTTTGAGTGTGATGTCGAAATCATAGGGAAGTCACAGCTGCGATTTAACCCTTTACCACACGACCCTGAGGAACTGAGGAAGAAGCCTTTTGAAAACATTGAGGGAAAAGGGGAAAATGCTGGTAACCAGCATTTTCTCCTTTTCCAACAATGTTTAAAATCTACTCTATCAATGAAAAATTGCATCATCTTAGCAACGTTGAAAATGTCGTATGCAAATGCTTTCAATTAGGGCTGGTCTAAAAATTTTGCCGTGTGGTAAAGGGTTAATCTCTATCCTGCTAAATAAATTAAATAAAACTTTCAAGCCGATAGTAAAAAAGCCCAATAATGTTATTTCAAACTTATATTCTGGGGAAAAATATCTCCTTATCGGACAGTGTAGATCCAAGATCAGACTGCACGTTCTGTGCAGTCTGATCTTGATCTACACTGTCCGCAAAACGTCAGCGAGTCGCACTTAGCAGCAAAAGACTTAATCTGACAGTAGACGCTCAGTTTAATATCAACTGATAAGATTGTATATATTGATATGATATCTCAATCCAACATGGGTTAATTGATGTCAAGTATTGAACAGTTCTTGAAATAGACAAGGAAGATGAGAGAGAGAAGTTAGGGTAGTATTATTGGCATATATTTGTTTTGTATTTGTTTTTGTACTGACGTGTGCATGTTTGTAACCTCTATACCACTCTCTCTCCGTAGAATCGCCTTATATCTCATCACGGCCTACTGCATGCTGGTCCCGTATTCACCAACCATTCTTAAGAACATTCTTTGTCTTTTTCTCAGAGATTTTCTAAATTTGAATGCAACACAACTTCTGATTGGTTCAGTTTGAAACCAAATGGTTTAGCCAATCAGAAGTGTGTTACATTCAATTTTAGAAAATCCTGAAGAATGAGGCCGAGAACGTTCTTAAGAATGGTTGTTGAACACGGGTCCTGTTGCGATCTACTCGTCTGTATAAGGTCCATTAGGTTTCTCCTGTGCATCGTGACGATCGTGGCAATTTTTTGACCGTTTATGCTACGTTTACACCATGTTTTCGGCGACCACGGCAGTCCCGTGTGGCCCAAACGTAGTGTGCCATGAGGCTTTGGTAGTTTTTTTTCTTCATTTACCAAGTTTAGTTAGGACGAGCCAGGTTTCTTTTTGGTACCTCACGGTATACGTGTCAAGCCGTGGAACGGTGCCAAAAGATCTACTACGATTCGACCTACGTTCTACTACGGTTGCGTGTGTACGTCATTCCGGCCAGTAAAGTTCTGATCAGCCTTCTTACGTTTCTAACGCCTCTTTGCGTTCTGTCAAGGTTTTCGACGGATGGAACGTGGTTGTCGGGCATTTTTAGAGTACGGTTGTCCACGGTAAAAAATAAATGTCAAAGTCAGATTGTTGGACTGGTTGATATTGGGAGTATTTCCAGATGATAAATTTACTGCGGGTAAAATGATGGAGTCTGTGTTAGAAAGAGAGTAAAACATTGTGGAAGAAAGCAGAAATGCAGTGTAGGCCTACTAGCATTTTCCTCCTTGTCCAATAATGTTTTCAAAAGCTTTCAGTGAAACACAGATTTGTTTGATAAAGGGTTATGTTGCAATTCTAGGAATGCAGATTAAGTGCTCAGGCTACATGCGTATACCGTAAATCAGGTTTTTTTTTCGCGTCCAAAGATTTTCGCGAGTTCGGTCAAAATCAATTTTTCATATTTCTTATTTTCACGAATTCATTTGTATATTTCTATTTTTCGCGAACTCATAAGTATATGATAGCATCAAACCAACCAAAGATATCTATCGGTATGTCTGGTGTCACATACCGGACGTCTTAGTGCATATGATAGTCATATATTTCAAAATCTCAAAATTACTCCTTTTCCAAGTGATTCCAATGGTTTATAGATGAATCTTTAACTCTTTACTAAACGACAAAATTTTAGACTGGTCCAAATTGAAAGCATTTGCAGATGACAAAATAAATGTGACTCAAAACCTGAAATTTGTGTTGGGAAGAGTAGAAAACATTGTGGGAAAAGGAGAAAATGCTGGTTACCAGCATTTTCTCCTTTTCCCACAATGGTTTCAAAAGGCTTCTTTTTTAGGGTCGTTAAAAGTCGGGATTGCGTGGTAAAGGGTTAAATATTTCTCTAGATTAAGGCCATTCCTTGTAGCTAAGGTCGAGCAGGTCCCTTTTTCGCTTATACAAGTACGTTTAGTCTTTTCCCTATTCCAATATCAAATAAATGGAGTATCACTCCAAGACTTTCATTGTGTTATGAGTCAAGTCCATTCCAGTCCATTCGGGTCACTTCCGGTATCTGTCGGACGGTTACGGGAGATACAACGGGTACAAGTTTATCAACCGGGTATCGAACCCGCAACCACCAGGTCACGAGTCGGATACGCTAACCTCTGAGCTACCCGGGCGGGCACAACATTACGTAGGCATGGTGAACAGAACAAAAAGTGAAAAAAATTTAAAGTACAATTTCTCATAACCAACTTCTCGTATTGCCATAGTTACCCTTTAACACACAATCCCGAGTTTTAACAACCCTGAGGTAAAAGCCATTTGTAAACATTGTGGAAAAAGGAGAAAATGCTGATAACCAGCATTTTCTCCTTTCCAAAAATGTTTTCTACCCTAAAACCCCCATCAATTTTTGAATATCATTTTATTTATTGACTACAAATGCTTTGAATTTGGATCTGTCAAAAATTTTGTTGTTAGGTGAAGAGCCAGGAAAAGCAAAAAAGGACCCTGCCACAAGACTGAACAAGAGCACCGCATTTGGATGCCAACGTTCGGCGGCACTTGCTTGATTTTCAGTGAAAATTCTAAGTCGAAAAAGGGGGCATAACTGTGTCAAAAATACTGTGATGGTTATCTGCCATTGTTGTATAGGTTTCCATTTTGATAGTTAACAACTTATCAGAGTCTGAAGTAAATATCATCAGTTATAACAGAGTTGCTATCAAAATGTCAAAAGTTTCCGCATGATGTTGCAGATGAGGACAGCACCAGGGCCACGACAATAAATCGACCTTTCTTTTGAAAACTGCCGAGCTGAAAACTGCCGAGCTAAAAAGCCGAGTTCTGGCCTTCTGGGGGTAAAATGTACAGACAAAAAATCTAAACTCCTTATTGAATGACAATGTTCTAGACTTGTCCATAATAAAATCATACAGACAACAATTAAAATGTGGTTCAAATAACTGGATTTGTCCTTGAAAGGGAAGAAAACATTTCGGGAAAAGGAGAAATTTAATACACTGTACTGTGAAATACATGTATGAAAGAAAGAGTACTCAAGAATTAATACAAATTCTTTTATTCTTTTCTGACTACTATGGAGGTCCTTCATAATAAACAGTTGTGAACCCATCTAGGAAATGGAATTGTGTCTTTTATATTCTGTATTCCCAATAAACATTGCAGGTAACGTTCAAATCCCATTCCAAATCCGCCATGAGGCACTGAGCCATATCTTCTTAGATCTAGGTACCTAAAATAGTAACATATCAAAATCCTTATCAAAGCTACTACAAGCATTGTATTAACTTTTTACCATGGTATAATGTTTAATGCCTTTTTTCAACAGTATTTCAGTTATATCATGGCGACCAGTGCACCTATCCATGCTTTCCTGGAATTTCTTTTACCAGCACTACGCACAATATTCTTTCAAAGCCACTGGCTTCTTTCCCACATAGCCATGGTCAGCGGTGAGAGTGAGATGAATCCTGTCGCAATGACTATCATCAATCCTCAGAAAGAAATTGACAGCGACTAACTGTTCTCAAGTTCTGTATGCTACCAACTGAGCTACCGGGGCTTGGCAACTCTTTACCAAATGAATTTGTAGACAATAAAATAAATGTAGCTCGAAAACTGAAATCTGTTTTGGGAAGGCTAGAAAATATTGTGGGAAAAGCAGAAAATGTTGGTTACTCTCATTTTCTCCTTTTGGCACAATGTTTTCTACCCTATCAAAGAAAGAGATCATAATTTTAGCAACATTAAAATTGTTGTCTTCAAATGGTTCCAATTTGGTCCAGTCCCAAATTTTGTCGTTTGGTAAAGAGTGAAGGCTTAAAAGTCAAGAAAAATGTTATTAATGGCAATTTTCTGTAGACAGGTTTAGCAAAATGCCACCTAATGTGAGATTCTTTTATCTGATAAATCAAGTATATCATACATTATAGGTCAAAATGTGCAAAGCCACATATGTGCATACATGTATATGAGAATTTCCATGGATAAAACGTGACGCCTTTCTCTGAAAAGTTGAACAAAATAATGCTACATATTACATCAAATACTGGTCATTTTAACCCTTTCCCAAACAAGCCCTGGTTTTCACGTGTCTGCGGTACAAGTCTTTTGAAAACACTGTGGGAAAAGGAGAAATTGCTCGTAACGAGCAATTTCTCCTTTTCCCATAGTGTTTTCTACCCATTTTGATAACTTTCTGCCATTTTCATCAAATTTAAAATTATTGTCTGCAAACTCTTTCAATTTGGACCAGTCCAAAATTTGTCATTTGGGAAAGAGTTAAACATGTGATGAGAAAATTTTAACTTTTTATTAACCTTTATCCTGCTGAATAACTTAAATGAAACTTTTCAAGACATTGGTAAAAACCTGAATAAAACTATTATAAACTTATTTTCTGGAGAAAAATATCTCCTTATCGGACAGGGAAGATCCAAGATCAGACTGCATGTTCTGTGCAGTCTGATCTTGATCTACACTGTCCGCAAAAAGTCAGCGAGTCGCACTTAGCAGCCTAAAGGTTAGACAACAAAATTGTAGACTTATCCAAATTCAAACCTATTGCAAACGACAAATCAATTATTGCTCAGTAAATGAAATTTGTCTCTGAATGGGTAGAAAACGTTGTGAGAAATGGAGAAAATGCTGGTTACCAGCATTTTCTCTTTTTCCCTCAATGTTATCAAAAGGTTTTTTCCCAGGGTCTTTAAAACCCGAGATTGTTTGTTACAGAGTTAACCCTTTACCGAACAATCCCGGGTTTTTACAACCCTGGGAAAGAAGGTTTTTTAAACATTGTGGAAAAAGGAGAAAATGCTGGTAACCAGATGTTTTGTATTTGAAAGAGTCTAAAAATTGTCATTTGGCAAAGAGTCAATGGGTATATTACCCTGAAAAAAGAGAGGTTATTAGGTAAAAAAGGTATAACATACCAATCATAATCTTGAGAAAAATTGAGTTTATCTAGCACTGGTTTTAGAACATCAAATCTCTCTTCTCTTAAACTTCCACCAAATAGTTCCCCAACACCAGGAACAAGTAGATCCACAGCTGCTACCTGCACAGATGTACAAATTTCAAACATTAATTCCTTACTTTGTATGCTCATTTTGCAACCTTTAAGTACAGAGTGTCTTCAGAAAGATAGATGATGAAGATATATATATATATACACACACACACACACACACACACACACACACACATATATATATATATATATATATATCCTTCATCTATCTTTCTGAAGGTGTGTGTGTGTGTGTGTGTGTGTGTGCGTGTGTGTGTGTGTGTGCTCTGTGAAAAGGGGGCTTAATGCATCAGCGAAAAGTATTGACCAAGGCTGACCTGGGCCGAAACTTTTCATTATTGGTCAATTCTCTCTTTGTCAAAGGACCATTCTACCTCGTGATCAAGTCGGTTGTTAAAAAAAATGGCTATTATGGATTCATAATTAAGTGATGGCTAGCTTGATATCATGCATCATGGAAATGCATTAAGCCCCCTTTTCACAGAGCACGGCTCCTATATGCATGTATATAGGATCTGATATAAGTTTGCACTTGAGATAAAATTTTACAAAACAAGTCTAGGAAAATGTAATTATTTGGCAAGCTTAATAACATATTTTCTTGACGAGTTTAATAAAATTTTATCTTAAACCTCAATGTATGTCAGATTCTTTTTATCACTTAACCCTTTACTGCACAATGACGCCTTTTGACACCCCTGGAAAAGAAGCATTTTGAAAACATTGTGGGAAAAGGAGAAAATGCTGGTAACCAGCATTTTCTCCTTTTCCCACAATGTTTTCTACCCTATCAAAGAAAATATACACCATTTGAGCCACACAGAAATTGTCATCTGCAAATGCTTTCAATTTGGACAGGGCTAAAATTTTGTCGTCTGGTAAAGGGTTAATTATATCTCAAAAAGTAATTGAGAAATCATTATGAATGAGACCGACTCACTACTTAGACTTGTGTACTTTCAGATCTTAATATAGTTCAAAAGAACTTCACATATAATTACTTGGTCTTAATTCTGATAATTTTACGAACCTTAGTTTTACCACAACCATTGATTTTATTGTTGAATTGACCTGGAAATATGGGCAAGAGGTTGTTTTTGGAAATAATGGGCAAAAATACAATGTTTTAACAAATGATGTCACATGACACTCTTATATGACATAACAAAAATCTTATCTCAAAAGTCATGTGTATCATGAAAAAAATTTGTAATGGCTATATGTATATACACTGAAAACAAGAGAAGTTATGCAATAAAGTAAAATCATTGCTGTTGTAGCTTTTCAAGTGTGTTTGTCTTTGTAACATATTTTGACCACCTTGAACATAATCTCTATCTGCTGTTGTTTCTAACTGCACAGGTCCGTTTCATTTATTTGGCGTTCTGAGCCCTAGACATTATTATTTCCCAATATTTGGTTGTAATAGAAGGAACCAGAACACTGTGTTGGATGATTCATCTGGGCCCGTATTCACCATTCTTAACCCTTTACTGCACAATGCTGTCTTTTAACGACCCCGGGAAAGAAGCGTTTCAAAAACATTGTGGGAAAAGGAGAAAATGCTGGTAACAAGCATTTTCTCCTTTTCCCACAATGTTTTCCTCCTTATCAAAAAAAAAAACAAAACAAAACAAAACAAAACAAAACAAAAATTGCACCATTAAAGCCATTGAAATTGTGGTCTGCAAATCCTTTCAATTTGGACAAGGCTAAAATTTTGTCGTCTGGTAACAGGTTAAGAATATTCTAGTCTAATTATACAGATTTTTCAAAATTTGAAAGTAACAAATATTTCGATTGGCTAAACAAAATGGTTTGGTTAAGCCAACCAGAGAATGTGTTACTATCTAAATCTCGAATTTGACTTAAATGAGAGTAAGAACGTGTGGTGAATATTAACCCAAATCATCTCTTTTCATATAGAAAGAATACAGTTTCATTAGTAAACAAATACGCATAGCTATATAAGGTAATGCCAGCACAACAGATAATTTTACCGTTCTGTTGTCTTCATTTTGTCTGCAGTAAAATGGCTTCATTTCCTTTGGAAAATCAGTCACAAAAACAGGTGTGTTCCCCAAAACATTTACTAGAAACTTCTCATGCTCTTTTTTCAGGTCATCACCCCACTGTTATAGAAAAGATAGAAAGAAAAAGCTTATAAACATTAGCAAAATCAAAAATCACACAACATTGAACCTTTGGACAGACATACACCAAAGACTCATTTCAGGTAATTCACTCAGCTTTTCAGACCTAAATTTGTACATATTATTGTAACAAACATGATCCTCTTTTTCTACAGTGTTTACCCTTTACAAAACAACTCTGAGTTTTAATTACCTTTCGGAAGCAGGCTTCTAGCTCTTCACCACACGGAAAAAATGTAGACCTGTTCAAATTGAAAGTATATGCAGCCGACAATTTAAACATGGCTCAAATGATGAATTTGTCTTTGATATGGTAAAAAATATTGAGAAAAGGAGAAAATGCTGGTTACAGCATTTTTTCCTTTTCCAACAATATTTTCAAAAGGGTTCCTAAAACTCAGGATTATGAGCTAAAGGGCTAAAACTTTTGTGGGAGAAGAGGAAAATGCTGTTAATTAACATCATCTCCCTTTAAAGGCAGAACCTATCAATGGATGGACACTTTCTTTGTTGTCCTCAACTGTTAGCATTAACAACCAACTTCAATTGTGATGTTTGGAAGCCCATACAAAACCAATCTCCAGTATAAAAAAGAGTGTGCAGGTGCCGAAGCTCAGCTGCCGTTGCTTTTAGAAATAGATTGATTTTCAGTGAAAAGTCCAAAAAGGGGCATAACTATGTCAAAAATATTTTGGTGAATACCTGCTGAACTGGTATGGGTTCTCCTTTTGATAGCAATTACAAAGATATTATAAAAAGTCGAAGTTTTTCATAATGGCGACACAGACAAGGATACAAACAATGTCAGGGCTATGACAAAACCTTGATGCTTGCTTCGAAAACAGCATAGGCAAAAATAAGTTTGTGTAATAAAGTGTTTACACTTACTCTCAACTGCTTTTGGTATTCCCCATTTTCATTCTGCAACAACTTTATAGCATCTGTATATGTCATCCTAGGAGGAGAAGGAAAATCAAGCTTCATCAGAAAACTTGATACACAGAATAAAACAACAATACAAATCTGTATAATGGCTGGCTGTGCAAGGTGGGTGAGTTCTGGATTCTTTTTATTTTAGTATGTGATTGCAGCAATCAAACACCCATATAGTACAAGTCACCGACCAAGTATGTATATTGATTAAGAATTTACTTTAGTATTTTAAAAATGCAGAAATTTTGTAAAAAGATTTTGGATAAAAGTGTAGTGGTACACTAAAAAACTGGAAGACATCTGGAAAAATTTTTAATGATACCTTCCAGCCGTAAATAATGTATTATGCATCTGTTACAATGAACTACATTTTAATGAGTTAAGAATAAGCCAAGACTTTCATCAAATCCAACATTTTGATACCAAAACGGCGTGTGACTCTGACACATTACAGATGAATACAAAATTTTTAACCCTTTACCACACAATGCCACCTTTTAATGACCCTGGGAAAGAAGCCTTTTGAAAACATAGTGGGAAAAGGAGAAAATGCTGGTAACCAGCATTTTCTCCTTTTCCCACAATGTTTTCAGCCCTATCAAAGAAAAATTGAACAATCTGAGCCACATTGAAATTGTCGTCTGTAAGTGCTTTCAATTTGACCAAGGCTAAAATTTTGTCGACTGATAAAGGGTTTAGCGATTATCAGTTGACAAACTTTTAGATGTGTCCAGGCTGAAAGCACATGTAAATGACATCAACCGTGGCTCAATCGGAGGAATTTGTATGAAACATTTAGGGTAAAAGGAAAGAGAAAATCAGTGGTAAGCAGCATTTTCTCCACTTCCCAAAGTGCTTTCAAAAGCTGTGTTTCTCAGGGTTGTTAAATGCTAACGGTGCATGTACGGTCTGCCAAATATGCCGTCAGATCAACAACTTGCACCTAAAGGAGCCTCTAACTGTGACACTGTCAACTCAAATGATAAAAAAAATTCACCCTAACTCATTTAACCCTTTACCACACAATCCGGACTTTTAATGGCCCTGAGAAAGACGCCTTTTGAAAACATTGTGGGAAAATGAGAAAATGCTGGTAACCAGCATTTTCTCATTTTCCCACAATGTTTTCTACCCTTCCCAAAGCAGATTTCAATTTTTGAGTCACAGTATATCATCTGCAAATGCTTTCAATTTGGACTAGTCTGAAATTTTGTCATTGGGTATAGAGTTAATTCTTTAACAACCAAATTTTCGGACTGGTCTAAATTGACAGTATTTACAGTTAACAAACTAAAGATGACCCAAAAGACAAAATTTAACCTTGCTAGGGTAAAAAACACTGAGAAAAACGCTGATGACCAGCATTTTTTCTCCTTTTCCAACAATATTTTCACAAGCCTTCTTTCTCAGGGTTATTAAAAGTCAGGATTGTATGGTAGAGGGTTAAACTTTTACCACACCACAAAAAAATTTATACCCATCCAAATTTAAAGCATTTGCAGACAACAATTTCATTGTGGCTCAAATGATGTGAATTTTGTTTGATGGGGACGAAAACATTGCGGGAAAAGGAGAAAATACTGGTTACCAGCATTTTCTCCTTTTCCCACAATGTTTTCAATAGGCTTCTTCCTCAGGGTCATTAAAAGTCTGCATTGTGTCATAAAGGGTTAAATACCTTATGAAGTTCTTGTCCATGAGATTTTGTAAAACTGATTCATGATCAGCAGAAGCTTGCTTTTTAAAATATTCATATTCTTCTGGACGCTTGGATAAAACATCTCTTGTTACTCTTTTTACAAGATTCTCCATAACCTGTAGAAATAAAAATATATTGACATCATTCTCGTAAAAAAGGCAACAAAATGAATCAGTTGGAATGACAAAGTTTTGCTTAACCCTTTACCAAAGAATCCAGAGTTTTAATGACCATGGGTTGGAAGGATTCCAAAAACATTGCGTGAAATGAAGAAAATGCTGGTAAGTTACCAAGTAACTAGCATTTTCCCCTTTTCCCATAATGCTTTCCACCATTTCAAAGGCAGAAATAATCTTTTGAGCTACACGTACACTGAAAATCACCTGCAAAATTTTTCTCAAAATTTTGTTTTGTGGCTGAGAGTCAATAGATATTTGCAGTGATATTGTAAAATTTTGAAAGTATGTCATACTGCTTAGCAAAATGAATGAATCTGCTAAAGCTTTGATGAAAAAAATTAACATTCAAGAACAAAAGGTGGAGAAGTATAGCCTGTGAATGACTGAATCTGCATGTTGCTCTGAGCTGCCTTGGCTTTGCAAAAGCTGCATTTTGATACAGGGAACAATAATGACTTTCTCTGCCTTTTAACAAGACAATATTGGGAAGACATTGAAGGAACTATGATTGTACATCATGACCAACCACTCATCTTTCAAAACTCTTATCTTTTTTTATTGGTACTGTAACTTGAGTTGAACGAAAAAAATTGAAAGGCAGTCCAATCAAGTGCTATCTTTCAATATAAAAATTATTTTTTTTTTACTTTGGTGCTTTGTAGGCCAACAGGGCCAGGTGTAACTTTTGTTTTTGAGCCATGGTCTGTGAAATGGGGATTAAATACATCTGCAAAAAGGATCAAACCAGGTCAGCCTGCACAATTCACACAGGCTGACCTGGGCCGAAACTTTTTGCTATTGGTCAATTTTCTGCATGTCAAAAGACCGCTCTAGCTCAAGATTCAGTCAGTTGTTAGACAAAATTGATTATATGGATCTGTAATGATGTGACAACTTACTTTGTATCAGCCATTGGTCAATTTTTCTGTATGTCAAAGGAAAGCTCTACATCATGATTCACATGTTAGACAAAATGAATTTTATGGATCCATAATTATATGATGAACTTGCTTGATGTAATTCAGCACAGAGATGCATTATCCCTTTCCCAAACGAGCCCTGGTTTTCACATGTCTGCAGTACAAGTCTTTTGAAAACACTGTGGGAAAAGAAGAAATTGCTCGTAACGAGCAATTTCTCCTTTTCCCGCAGTGTTTTCTACCCTTTTTGAGACCTTTCTGCCATTTTCATCAAATTTAAAATTGTCGTCTGCAAACTCTTTCAATCTGGACCAGTCCAAAATTGTCGTTTGGGAAAGGGTTAAACCCCCTATTTGCCAGAGTATGGCTCATTTACATGAGCCATGCTCTGGCAAAAGGGGGCTTAATGCATCTCTATGATCCATGATACCAAACAAGTTATCACATATTTATGGATCAATGAAATCCATTTTGTATAACAACTGAATGATTCATGAAGTACACTAATCCTTTGACATGCAGAAAATTGAAAAAAAGTTTCAGCCAGGGTCAGCCTGCACAGACTGCACAGGCTGACATGGGTCGATACTTTTTGCAGATGCATTAAGTCCCCTTTTCACACAGGGTGGCTCATATGTTTTGATATCTATTCTTGTAGTATATATGTACACAAGTCAGAATTTGAATGAGTACTATTATTACAAGTGATAAAGCTTTTGCAACCCAGTGAGACCTTGAGATATAGATCACAATACATGTACTGAGCGAGACTGGGTGTGCTTCTAATTCTTCAGAGACAGTATGGAAAGCTGTAACTTTTTAACACTTTACCGAACAATCTCAGGTTTTTACAACCCTTGGAAAGGAGGCTTTTGAAAACATTGAGGGAAGAGGATAAAATGCTGGTGACCAGCATTTTTTCTTTTTCCCTCAGTGTTTCCTACCCTATCAGAGAGCTTTAGCACATTTGTAACAATTTTGAATGTGTCATCTACAGATGTTTTGGGGATTGAAAAAGTCTAGAAATTGTCATTTGGGAAATAGTTAATTGACAACAGAATTTCAGACTTGTCTAAATTATAACCACTGTTGAACAATAAATGAAGAGACTCAAATTATAGGATTATCTTTCATGGGGTATAAGACATTGTGAGAAAAGGAGAAAATGCTGTTTACCAGCATTTTCTCTTTTTTCCACAATGATTTCTATAATGCTCTTCCTCAGGGTTATTAAAACACAAAATGGCTGATATGTCAAAGGACCAGTCTACCTTATGACACAGTCATTTGTTAGACAAAATGGTTTTTATGGATCCATAATTATGTGATGACTTGCTTAGTATCATGCATTACTGAAATGCATTATAACCCCTTTTGCCAGAGCATGGCTGAACTACAATGTACCTGTAAAATAGATTCCAAATTTTCAGTGAATGCCAGTTCTGCCTCTATCATATAGAATTCAGCCAAATGATGCATGCCTGTGGAGGGCTCAGCTCGAAATGTTGGACCAAAGTTATAAACTTTTCGAGAGCTCCTGAAAAATTTCATAGAAGTACATCTGCATCGATCATGTAGATCAAATACTGTTTGGTAAGTATAAATGGGCAAAAATAGGGCAAAAAACATCAAACCAAAGAGAAGAAGTATTCTAATCATGGATCTACACTGCCCAATATTAAGCAAGATATACTAGCCAAAACAGCATTGAAATTAACATATGAGCCATGCTCTGGCAAAAAGGGGCTTAATGCATCTCCGTATTGCATGATACCAAGTAAGTCATCACATGATTATGGATCCTTAAAGTCCAGTTTGTCCAACAACTGACTGAATCATGAGGTAGACTAGTCCTTTGACATACAGAAAATTTATTAATAGCGAAAAGTTTCAGCCCAGGTCAGCCTGCGCGGATTTCGCAGGCTGACCTGGGTCGATACTTTTCGCAGATGCATTAAGTCCCTTTTCACAGAGCATAGCTCATAAATATTTGAAACTTCAACACAGTTTGAGGGTGTTCTTTTTACTCATTCAGCAATTTTAAGTTAAAGACATTCTTACAAAAAAAAAAAATAATAATTTAAAATAGAATAGACATATCCTAATAGTTTGATACCCATAAATCTATAGTGACAAATCAAGCTATTTTACTCTTCTTTTAACCCTTTACCACACATTAAAATTTTAGCTTTGTCCAAACTGAAAGCACTTGCAGACAACACTTCCATTGTGGCTCAAATGGTGCAATTTTTCTTCGATAGGTTACTGGTTACCAGCATTAATTTTTCTCCTTATCCTACAATGTTTTCAAAAGGCTTCTTTCCCAGGGTCGTTAAAAGGCGGCATTGTGCGGTAAAGGGTAACAAGCAGCTGCAGCAGCAGGTCTCTTATACCAAGTTTGAACTTGGCAGATTATGCAAAAAACCTGTAAAAAGTTACGAAAGATACACGTGTAGGAATAATTAAAAAAAAACAAAAGTTGACAACCTTCTTAGTTTTCATATACAGTAAAACCTCTCCTCACGACCATCCCAGTAATACGAGCAACCCGCTATAACGAATGATTTTTGTCAGAACAGAATTTTTCCTTCCACATAATCAATGACCACGACCCCTGAAATACGGACACCCCACTATTCCGAAATTACGACCACCATTTTCAGTACCAATGAGAAATTACCAATAGATTTTAACCCCATGAAACGACCACTAATTTTCACATTTTTTTTACGACCAGCTAATTTTCACGCGTCCATAATCGTGAACTGGAGGCCGTGCTTCATGTACGAATATTCTTTGGTCCGATGGAGTAGACAATCAATTAGCGATCTTTTGTTTATCTGTTGAGTATAGTAACACAATCGTGCTAAGTGATCAAGGTGTTACCTTTACATAATCAAATGACCAATGAATTGATGGTAATTAATTCGGCTTTTGTTTCGTAATAAGGCATTTATCATGCATTGCTAACCCGGGTGAAAAACATGTCGACATCCGGGTAATTATGATTTGTTTTGTACATCTAGCTTTTGTAATTTGAGACGCTTGGGTTAATATCTAGCGATCGGGATGGGATAATTATTTGTTTTTTGTTACACATTAAAACCATACTTATATCGTAGAGAATATGCTATTTGTGAACTGGTGAACACTTCAACTTTACGATCGACGATTAGTAGGACTGTTCGAACATTCAACTCGAATCAAATTGGGGGGAAAAAAACGTCAGGCTCTTCAATAATATTCAAAAATCTTTGTTTAAAAATGAAAATGAGCATGTGGAGTAGGAGTTCTTGAGACTACACAAAATAAAAAAAAGCAGATTAAAACAGGGAATATGACAAGTTCTATTAGTTACATTAAATTATATAGTCTTTAAGTTCAGATTCTTAATTAATGTACATATCTTACTGTAAGAGTTTAAATAGGCAATTATGAATGGACATGCACTGCCATGTGGATCTATTCATAAAATTCAAGCAGCGTAATAACTTTTCAATAAACAGGAAAATTTTCTTGTTGTCATTTAGATGTGTGGACATAGGCTTCCCTGACTAAAATACGTATACATTACTTGGAACATAATTTAAATCTACATAACTCTACACAGAGTCCGGATTTGATTCAAAATCTAGGTGGGTGAAACCCGGAAATCAGACCACCCCACTAATAAGACCAATTTTCAAAAGTAACACAGGTGGTCTTAATAGAGGGGTTTTACTGTATCACTTTCTGCATGCACTAATGTACTTGATAACTTTGGGGAAACTCTTGTACGATGTCACCATTTCGACACACAATAGGATGTTTTCACATCCAAATGAAAACAGTTTATTACCCTGTCATTATTTCCAAATGCAACTGCCCTGACACGGTCATATAAACAGGTCTGTGAAAGAATAACTTGGAATGCTCCTCTGAAACTGGGACTTCTTTTGTTTTTTCAGCTCTGTCCTCATCATTTTCTGTGATGTTTGCTTCTGGATTTGTCTAAAATGGAAGAGAGTTTTTTATTTGACTTTTTGCATGCAATGGGCTAGATATTTAGGGGACAGAGTAGATACAGATAAGACAGCAGAGAATAATATGATCCACACTCTGTGAGAAGGGAGCTCAATGTATCTGCAAAAAGTATTGACCCAGGTCAGCTTGCACAGTCTGTGCAGGCTGACCTGGGTTGATACCTTTTGCTATTTGGTCAATTTTCTGCATGTTAAAGGACCTTCTACCTGAGTCATGAGGTAGTATGTCCTTTGACATACCGAAAATTGACCAATAGTGGAAAGTTTTGGCTCAGGTCAAAATTTTTCCCAGATGCATTAAGCCCCTTTTATTCACAAAGCATGGCTCATATGTTGGCAGTACTGGTAGTCAGCATTTTCTCCTTTTCCTGAAATGCTTCCTACCCTATGTAAGGGGAATCCCATAAACTGAGCCTCAAATAATTATCATCCCCAAATACTGGTACTTTCTTTCAGGATGAGTCTGAAATTTCAACATCTGGATAACCCTTTACCAAACAACAAAATTTTGGACTAGTCCAAATTGAAAGCTTTGCAGACGACATAATAAATGTGACTGAAAATTTGAAATTTGCTTTGGGAAGGGTAGAAAACACTGTGGAGAAAGGAGAAAATGCTGATTAACTGCATTTTCTCCTATCCCCACAATGTTTTCAAGAGGCTTCTTTCTCGAGGTCATTAAAAGTCAGGATTGTGTGGTAAAGGGTTTACTCTTACCAAGCAACAAATCCTTAGACATGTCTAAAATTGAAAGCATTTGCAGATGACAAAATAAATGTTACCTACTCAAAAACTGAATTTTCTTTTGGATGAGTAGAAAACATTGTGGGAAAAGAAAAATGTTTTCAAAAGCTTTTTTCACCAGGGTCGTTGAAAGTTGGGATCGTTTGATAAAAGGTTATATGTTAACTTTAAACTTAACCCTTTCCCAAACGATAAATTTTAGACTGGTCCAAATTAAAGAGCTTACAGATGACAATTTTAAATTTGATGAAAATGGCAGAAAGTTCTCAAAAAGGGTAGAAAACACTGTTGGTAAAGGAGAAACTGCTCGTTACGAGCAATTTCTCCTTTTCCCACAGTGTTTTCAAAAGACTTGTACTGCAGACACATGAAAACCAGAGCTTGTTTGGGAAAGGGTTAAGAGAACAACATTTTACAAAAATCTCACTAACCTAGTCTCACCTTTAAACTGAACATTTCAACAGCCCCTTCACAGTTACTAGATGTTATTATAGGTGTATGTACAAACATGAAGTCATTATTCTGAAACATAAAAAAGAAATTCAGTTAAAAGATCTATTCCATTTGTATAATACTGTCTAGAGTGAAGACACATGAAATCATTTATTAAATCTGAGAGGCCCAGTAGTGGCCAAAAGTAAACAATGCAGGTTTTCAAAATGCATTTAAATTTAAATCATACCTTTTATAAGTATGAAAATCATTGTAAAGATAAACTAAATTTGGTTACATATTAACCCTTTCCCAAACAAGCCCTGATTTTCACGTATCTGCTGTACAAGTCTTTTGAAAACACTGTGGGAAAAGGAGAAATTGCTCGTAACGAGCAATTTCTCCTTTTCCCACAGTGTTTTCTACCCTATTTGATAACTTTCTGCCATTTTCAACAAATTTAAAAATGTCGTCTGCAAACTCTTTTAATTTGGACCAGTCCAAAATTTGTTGTTTGGGAAAGGGTTAAGCACTCTCAGTGACTGCTTTCTGGAAACCGTACCCAGCACTTGCACCGTGATGTAGATGGTTCCAAAGATTGACCTCCCCAAGCCTCCCCCCCTCTTCCATGTTATCAAAAGATTTGAACCCGGAGAGGCTGACTATCTACACTTACACCACTGTCTCCCACTTGTTTCACAATCAATGTGAAATAAGTAAATATGTCTAGAAATAAATCAGGTTAATGATAACAAACCTGAACATATGTTATAATTTACTGAAACATGTTGATTTGATAAACTAAAGCATAAATAGAAATTGGTCAAAAAATAACCTGAAAGAAATTATGGACTGCCATTGAAGCTGTATTTCTGACTCTGAGCATCTTATAGTTGTGTTCTGTCCTTGGTCTTAAGTGTGGAACAGTTCTCACAAAGGAAATATTGGGCTTCTGTTTAAAATGTAGTGGGTATACCTACAAATAAAACAAAATTAAAGCAACAGGTGTCCACTCTTTTCTTTAATCCTCAACCCCCTCTTTCCACTCAATAAAAAAGAAAACCTGTGCTTACACAATCCTGATGGAAAAGATAAAACATTCTGAGATAAAGAGAAAATACTAACTGCTTGCCAACATTTTCCCTTTTCCCACAGAAGTTTTTATTAACCTTTCAGAGAGCAAATCCCATCAGGTGAGCCACATTTAACTTCAAATCTGCAAATGCTTTCAACATGAACAATTCTGAAACTATGTTGGTAACTTGATGAGTGTACTTGACACATTAGTGGCTTTTTGCAAAAGCAATAACTCTATATAATACATTGATCACAATCAGACTGCACAGTACAACCTGATCTGCAAGCCCAGCTGGGTAGTTCAGTGGTTAGCGTTTCTGACTTGTGACCTTGTAGTTGCAGGTTTAATACCCAGTTGAGGCAAAGTTTCTTTCTGATGATTTTCGCCTCTCACCTCTGATGCATGTGAGAAAAGTAGTCAGTGGCTTGGAAAGAAAGTTGTGTCAGTACTGGTGTGAGAAAGCCAGGAAACACATGCATAGGTGCACTGACTGGCATGACCTAAGCTGTTAGAACGGTGTTACACTCCAATCTCCAATCCAAGATCTGCAATCTTACTGTCCTAATCTTTTAAAGATATTCTAGTCAAGGAAGCCTTGAAATTTCCATACTGGGTGTTTTTGTCTGACAGCAAAGTGTCAGTATCCTTTACAGACATACCACTCTGATACATACACATACATAAATGTTTAATCAGTTTTCTTCTTCAAATCTTTATATTTCATCTTCAGTAATTTCTGCTTTTAACTGGCCATATTTTTTTCTCTTTTTTCCTGCAGATGAATACAAAAGTATCATCATGACATAAAGGGACTAGCTGGACATGTTCCAATGTTAAAAAACCTTCACCTGACAAGATTTTAGAATTGTCTTTATTACAGTATTTGAAGTAGACAGATTAAAATACTGGTAAGACTCAAATGTTACAATTTGTCTTTGAAAGCTTTGGAAACATTGCAGAAAAAAGGAGAAAATGCTGGTTACCAGCATTTCCTCCTTTTTCTCCAATGTTTTCAAAGGCTGTTTGCTTTAGGGTCCTGGCAGTACAGGATTGCCTGGTATAAGGCTAATCCAATAAACTTATTATTTCTATTGCAGCTGAAAAAATATGACAGCAAGTGTTACCCCAGCATCACAGGTTCCAATAACTTGAACATTTGTTGCTTGCAGCTCTATAGACTGGCCTCTAGCTGGGCTTTCCACAATCTCTCCCTCCACCCTCACACTGCAGCCATAGCCCAGATCACTGAGGAGAAATAATAGGGTGAAAACCTCTATTTAAGTCATTTAAAAAGATTACAGACTAAATGATCTGTAGTTGTATGTACAGAGTTAGATCTTTTATTGCAATTATTCTGAACATGTCACTGAGTGATTGATTAATTGTTGATTAGTTGATTGGTTGGTTGGTTGGTTGGTTGGTTGATTGATGGTTTACCTAGCTTTCAAGATTAAATTCTATTGCTGTGACTGTTCATTTATCCATGAATTTCCTGGATTTCCCCATTACTAGGCTGGGGCTCTGAAGAACCTTGCCCAACGAAACTGCCACGAAAAACCTAGTGCACTTGTTGTGACCTGACCAAGGACTTCTGAATTAGTAATATCACACCTGAACCACTGAGTCCTTAACCCTTCACCAGATGACAAAATTTTAGCCTTGTCCAAATTAAAAGCATTTGCAGACGACAAATTTAATGTGGCTCAAATGATGCAATTTTCTTTGATGGGGTAGAAAACATTGTGGGAAAAGGAGAAAATGCTGGTAACCAGCATTTTCTCCTTTTCCAACGATGTTTTCAAAAGGCCTCTTTCCCATGGGCGTGAAAGAGCGGCATTGTGCGGTAAAGGTTCATTGATTAATGAAATGGCGTTTTGTGTTGCTTTTAACATTATTTCAGTTACTGTTATATCACAATATCACAGTGACAGCACACTAACTCATATATTTTTTCAACAAAACTAGGCTAGGGCTCTTCGTTTTTTCGCCTAAGGCCACACCCATGAAAAGTCCTGAGCTCTGAGTAGGGCCTCCAGGTTAAGAATCCTATATCTCACTACTGAGCCACACAAGGCCCCTGATATGCTGAGAACTTTGTGCTCTATATGTCTAAAACATGTCTTCTGTGTACTCATTCATTACCAGTGTCTATTTGAGACAAAAGTCTTCCCTGGCCCCAATGTGTTTTTGAAGTGAGACTCCTACATGTTCCACCCCTGATTTTAAATGCCTTCTTTAATTCAGCTGCACGTTGAAAGAGGTTAAATGACTCCCCATCCCACCTAACGGTCCAGGAAAACCCCAAGAGGCATTTTTAAGAAATTACAGTTTCCTTCTTTTTCCTTCTTTTCCAGCATTTTCTCCTTTTCCCACAGTAATTCGAAAAAAGCCTCCCTCAAGGTTGTTAAAACTTGATATTGCATAGTGAAGGGTTAAGTAATTCAAAAACAAAATTACCTGCCACACAAACCTGGATCTGCAATCACTTGAAGGTGTTGGCCACTTGTCCCATCGTTGATGTGAAAAAATGTACAATGCTTTTGCTTCTTTAAAGATTTAACCCAACCCTGAAAAAAACATATATAGAGGTATAAACCTCTTTAATTCTAAAGCCCTGGAACCAATTAAGGTGTTTTAGGGGACAGTGTAGATCAAGATAAAACTGTTCAGAATGTGCAGTCTGATCTTAGATCTACACTGTCTGCTACTTACTGTGTTACATATTCTAATGGAAACAACCTGCAAAATAGCAATACTTTTGATAGTGTTTCCTAATCAAGGTCCAAATTATTAATCTCCTGCTTCAAGGGTTAAACAGTTACCACACACCCCTTTAATTTTATCTACCCTGAGGAAGAAGGGTTGTAAAAATATTATGGGGAAAGAAAATGGTGGTAACTAGAATTTATTTTCCTTTTCCCACAATGTTTTCTTGCCTAACATTTGAGCTGCATCTGATTTGTAGTCTGCAAATGCTTTCGATATGGACATGACTAAAATTTTGTTTGTTTGTATGGAAGTTAATGCCGTTTTAACCACGTAGGTCATATTATGGTGGTTAACTATGCATGTGTTTCCTGGCTTTAGTAGTTTAAATTCTGGCACATGCTGTGGCTGGTTTCTCCAGCTTCATGTGCTCATGACTAAAAACTGATCAGAACCGGGACCCAAAAAACGATAATACACTAGTGTATTATCAAAAATAAGTCATGGGTTTAATACACTGCTGGAGGAGGTTTTATGTGATACAATAGAGGATCTTACATGAGTGTATATGAATGATAAACACTCATGAAAGATCCTCTATTTCTCACACCATTACTGACACACTTTTTTTCTAAACCACTGCCTACTTTCTAGCATGCATCAGAGATGCGACATGAATATTGATACTGAATCTGCAATCACAAGTCAGATAACCACTGAGCTACAGGCCTGGCTAAAATTGTATTATTTCAAGTCCTGTGGCCGAGAAATCTATCTGTCCCCGAGAAATCTATCTGTCCCCAACCACATTTATTCCAACCACAGAGCTACGGTCAATTCTATTACTTTATAAAATACCGGTGCAGTCCGGTATTTCTAAAGTCTCCTGTGGGGGCGCTTAGACAAACAGAGACAATGTGAATACCTCGGAGGAAATTGAATTGTTGCCCTTTGTAATGTCATGCTCGAATACTTGTTTAATCGTTTTCCTTGTTCCATGATATTTCTGAAGGGATATCTTGTTTGCTTTCAAGATTTTGCAATAGTGTCGCCGAAGGAATCTTCGGCCGCAAACGATGGACGCAGCCATGTTGAAGTCTAGCAGTGACTGAAAACACAAAATAATTATTTTTAATAATCACTTTAGAAACATTTTGTAAAAAGAAAGTGTTCTTTTTCGAATGTGATTCTATAGTTTGAACAAATTTCAGAAGTAAGAAAATAATAGAGTTTAATAAAATAACTAAAGGTCACATGAGGTAAGGGAGATAACTAACACCAACTTCAATGTCGGCTCACAAAATGAAAATATAGACAACTTCGACGATGGGGTGTTGTGAAAGTTGCTTTAACGGGGAAAACAAAAACTATGACGTGAGTGCCTGTCTTGATTTTTGAGCTCTACCTTCACTATTTTTATTGGATGACACATTCCTCTTGTGCAAGATTTCGAAGGAAATTCCCTAATTTCGTGTCGACTTCTCTTCATGATTCAAGTCGGAAGTAATGGATTGCTACTGAACAGTATATCTGCGATAATAAAGACTATCTCTAAATGACATCATCAGACACAATACTTATACTAGAGGTTCAAAACAAAAGTTTCATATATTGATGTCGATGCTTGTATTGAATTTGCCAATAACAATGTGCCTTGGCCTACCCCCCCCCCCCCCCCACACACACATACACATATAGGTAAGGTTTGTTTCAATAAAGACACTACATTATCCTGAACAGATCGATTAAATGTGTAAATTCACATATTTCACACATAAGGCTAAAAGTAATGACTGTTCAGCCAAATCAGAAAAAGGAATGTATATATGATACTGTAATACAAGGGTAAAGCTGTTTTTACAGTTAGCCACAATGTCCACAATATCCACATTTTGAAAAAACATGACAGAACCCCAAGATTTATTGCATTAATTGTATATTACTTTGCTTCTAAATGTTTTCTTATGCTCTCAGTACGCTTTGTTAAGAGCTCAAGTGATTTGTTACACAAACTAAACCAATTCTGGTCAAGATCTGCCACAATCATCATTATGTTCTCTCAAGTTCTCTTACTATTACTATGATCCACCAGAGCTCCAGATAGAGAAAGTGATTTTGATTTCAAAATTGAATACATTAATCACTCTCCACTAAACCGTATTGTATGGGTATTCATTAGAAATTGTCTCATCGAGACGATTCTAATGAGTACCCACAACAAAGAGTTTGGAAGACAAATAGTTGGTTTAGAATATTATCACTCCCTCTTATCTGGAGGTCTGATCCACTCTCACATCTTGTCATATTCAGTTCAGATTCTTCCCCTGATCAAGGTCTGAACTGATCTACTTGATTGTGATTTTCACATTTTGCTCATGATTTGGGTATAAATAGAAGTAAATAGAAGGCCTAGGTTATCCACATGCTTCCCAACCCTCCTGATTTCATGGGGACTCTCCGATGCAAGACAAAAAAACCTGATCATCCAGACAGACAGTTAAAGAACCCAGGTTTCAGAAAAATCCAGTATAAGGGTACAAAGGGTGTGAAAAAACATGTACCCAATGTACATCATGTATATGTGTATATTTGAAGTTGACAAGTAGTTCACCATGTGTATTTCACGTCTGTCACAGAGAGAGGTTAGATATATAAGCACTTCAAACCTGCCTTGCTATTGAGCTAGCTTTTTGCGGTTTGGTGTCTCTCTTTCTGTGAAAGTTAGACAACATGCATAAGGGTTAGAACCTGGATTAGCAACCAGGTTGTTACAAGTTACATTTGGTGGCAGAGATGGGATTATGACAACTGCCGGACTGGAGGTGCCTTTCCCTCTTAATACGTTCCTCTGGTTTATTTGTATGTGTGTTCCGGCGTCGAGACTTGTCGTAGGGGAGAGTAATGTCATGGAGAGAGGTTAGATATTTAAGCACTTTAAATCTGTCTTGCTGTTGAGCTTGCTTTTACAGCGATGCGGTTTGGTGTTTCTCTCTCTGTGGAGGTTAAGCAACGTGCATTAGGTTAGTACCTGGATAGGTGACCAGGTCATTCAAGTTTTTTGTTTATAAATAGCAGTCTAGATATTATTCTGATGAAGGCTTACCGATCAGAGATTTTGAACCAATCAAGTTCGAGAACATGTCAATTGGTAAATATGGTACTTTTCCAAGGAGAAATCAAGTCGCCCTTCACCATACGTTCAGGTAAACTTATACTGTTAAAGTATCTATAAACTCAAGAAAATCTCCCCGGGTGCAAAGGACCAAATGTCATTGCCTCAACTTCTTAAAATAGTTTTGATGAGGCTTGAAGTAGTGAAACCTACTGAACTGTGTTTAAAATTTCACCAACATTACTTATGATGGACCACCAAGGTCTGATGCGCCGTGTTAAGGTCTGTTACATTGCACTATCTTCTACTATGATTCAAGATCAACATGATTCAATCCTTTATGGACATCATGGTTACTCATTCTGTTTTTTTATTTACATATTTCCAGAATGATGGACCGAGAGAAACAGATAGGCTGATAAATCCTGCCAATGGACCTTCACAAGCAGACTCATTCGGGTGAATATTTTCTTCTTTACTATGTACTAGCTGACAAAATTTTAAACCTGTCCATATTGAAAGTAGTTGCAGACAGCACATGAACCCTATACCAAACAATCCCGACTTTTAATGACCCCAAGATAGACAGCTTTTGAAAACATTGTGGAAAAAGGAGAAAATGCTGGTAACCAGCATTTTCTCCTTTTCCCACATTTTTTTCTTCTCTTTCTCAGACAACTTTGCCTCTTTGAAGTTTGAACTACATTTGTCATCTGTAATTGCTTTCAATTTGGAAAAGCCTAAAAGTTTGTGCTGTGGTAAAGAGTAAAACATGGCTAAAGGAACCAGATGGAATTAGACTTGGAATGGGTAGAAAGCAATATGTGGAAAAGGAAAAAATGATATTTGCCTGCCTGAGTAACTAGTAGCATTTTCCTTTTTTCTCACAATCTTTTCTAAAAACCTACTTTTGCAAGATTATTAAAACATGGGATTGGTTGACTAAAGGTTTATCATAGATGAATAATATACATGTAGATCTGTGTGTGGTGGTCATTGGGAAATCTATGCACAAAGTAAACATTGATTGTTTAACTAAAATGATGGACACCTAGAACGTATTTTGAACAAAAATTTGGCCTTAAAATACTTAAGTATGAATTGACCCTAAAATATTTACCCAACAGTTCCATGTTTTAAGGACCCTGACTGAGAAGGCTTTTGACACCAATCTGGGAAAAGAAGAAAATGCAGGTAACCGGCATTTTCTCCTATTCCCAAATTATTTTCTTCTCTTTCATGGAGAAATCTAATCATTTGAGCCACATATAATTTGTCTCCTTCATATGCTCTGGATTTGGTCAAGTCCACTATCTGCAGAAAAGCCTTGAGTTGCACTGAGCAACCTTAGTGTTTTTTATAAAAAAGTTCAGGTAAAGGTAAGATGCTTGGTTCTTCACAAACTGATAACTTCCAAGAAGATCTTGACCCTTTTCTTGCTAAATAAGTTAAATAAAACTTTCAAGCCGATAGTAAAAACCTGTATAATGTTACTTCAAACTTATTTTTTGTAGAAAAGAAATCTCCTTGTCAGTGTAGATCAAAGATCAGACTGCACATTCTGTGCAGTCTGATCTTTATCTACACTGTCAGCAAAAGGTTCTTTAATCGCGCTAAGAAGCTGAAGTGTTTTAATTACTGACAGGGTCTTTCTACTTTATACAGAAATACCTAACACTGAAAATGTCCACTTAATAATTCATTGCTTTGATTTCAAACAATATGCCTTCTTCAGAGAAACCCAAACTCAAGCACAGCCATCATCATTAACAGACTCTAGAGGTGATGAACAGTCGGCTTTGTCTAGAATTCTTCATCAAACAGCCAGGTACATTACTGTTAAATAACCTATCACATTTATGATTGCTTGTGCAGCAAGCATAGGTCAAGATCAGACTACATGTCTCTGGCCTTGATACATTCTTAACACCCATTCCTGATCTCTACAAATATTTTTAATGTTTTAAATACATTTTCAGGTACAAATTTACAAAGCTTTCTCTGTAACAGTTCATGTATTGTATATAATTTTTCTTTTTTTTTTTCTTATATTAGGTTATTGCACTTCTGGCTCATGTACAAGCAATGCAAATAATTTGTGTCATGCCCTGGCAAAAGGGGGCTTAATGCATTTTTGTAGTGCATAATACCAATCAAGCCATCACATAATTATGGACCAATAATTGACATTTTTTTAAACAAGCGACTGATTCTTGAGATACTCCAGTCCTTTAACATACAGAAAAATTACCATTAGCAAAATGTTTCGACCCAGGTCAGCCTGCGTGGACTGCGCAGGCTGACCTATGTCGATACGTCCTTGAACATACAGAATATTGACCAATAGCGAAAATTTTCGGCCCAAGTCAGCCTGCGTGGACTGTGCAGGCTGATCTGGGTCGATACTTTTTGCAGATGCATTAAGCACCATTTTCTACAGAGCAAGGCTCATTTGTGTTTCATGTAATATTATATAGAGACTGTTGTTTCTAAAGCTCTCAGAGCTGTCTTGGACATCATACATTTTCAATTGGTAGAGACAGTGATTTTACCAAATATAGAACCTTAGTGATGCCACATACTTATCAGAAATGATTGTGAAATATGTGAAAGATAGAGCTTCAAGATTTGTTTCTTTTTTTTGTAGTAATGTGATAGATGTTGCATCAGTGGAGGGAAGAGGTAGAATAGAACAGCAGGAGTTCCATGATAAAGCAAGACAATATAGGTAATACTGGTCATTAGATACTTGTAACGTCCCTTGTCAGGGTTCCCATTCACACACACATGTGTGATTTACGCACTTACGTGTAATTGAATAATCACACACAAAAATATGAAGTGAAACATGTATGCAAGCACAGGTTTCAGTGGTGCCAGTTGGGACAAGTTTAAAAAAAATGTCCCCAAAACAGAAGCAGTGGCGAATCTGCTGACAACATGATATTTAAAAGATCTGAGCTCTGACCTATATAGTAGGTATCAAGTATGAAAGTCACTGTTTATCACTGCTAATCAAGCTGTTATGTCATTTATTTAAAATTATTCATGATATTAATCCGCTTTTCTAGTGTAAAATTACAGATTTTGAAGTTACATGCTACCCTTATGACAAATTTATGTCATTATACTACTCATATCATGCGGAAATACTACCCCAAAAATTAACTGGCATGAAAAAAAGATTGCTGCAGTAAAACGCGAAAACCCATGACACAATAAAGACTGGTTTGACATCGTCAAATCATAGGCATTTCAGACTGTCTATTCAGTTTTATTAAAGATTTTAAAGTGACTGTACATTAATCTGTCTACAAAACAATACGTGAAAGCTAAGTAGTTTTGAAAATTTACAGTGTTATTGAAAATTCTACAAGCCATCAGTTTGTAAAAACTGGTCCGGTGAGTAAGGAAACATTACAAGAAACTTTTTTTTTATATTACCCATATTGTATTCAAGAGCAGATGACTGCAGAATGAGACTCATGAAAACAAATTTTCATTACAACAGCCCTTACTTTCCATGAAAGCTCTAAAACTGTCATTAATAAGTGCACTCGTAGAATTTCTCTTGCTCTCCCAAACTTGTACTAGTGTACTACTTGTGTAGGGAGTGCATGCGCTCCCCCAAAAAAAAGATGTGAGTGGTTTTTAGAGTAAAATAGCCATCATGAATTTTTTTATCTTACAGAATGTTTGTGATAACATTTTGTGATGCCATCGGGTCAGTAATTTTTGTGACCTCATATGCTAACCCTGTATCACACAAACCCGGCTTTACGACATTCTGTTTGTCGTCTGCAGATGCTTTCAGTTTGGATGGGTCTAAAATTTTGTTGTATGGTGAAGGGTTAAAGCAACTGTATTTCTGCCTGCTATTTCCAAACCATGTCAGACACAAATAGCATATTCTTCACTCTTTAACTCTTTACCAAACGACAAAATTCTACACTTGTCCAAATTGAAGGCATTTGCAGACGACAAGATAAATGTGACTCAAAAATTAAAATTTGTTTTGAAAAGGATAGAAAACATTGTGGGAAAAGGAGAAAATGCTGGTTACCAGCATTTTCTCCTTTTCACACAATGTTTTCAAAGAGCTTCTTTCTCAGGGTTGTGAAAAGTCTGGGTTGTGTGGTAAAGGGTTAAGCTTTATTTGCCATGTTATTCGGTATGTGGGGTTCATGGTCATTCCGCATCATATCTCACGTTTCGTTGTTAATAGTTTTGTTAGTAGCATTTAGATAATTATAGTTATAATAATGAATATTTATTTTATCAGATAGATCCACCTCCCTATTTATTTCAACCTTTCCCCAACAAGAAATATCTAGACCCTTCCAAACTGAAAGTATTTTTATATGACAATTCTGAATTGAAACATATGAGCAGAGTTTCTATATTAGGTCCGAAAAAAAGTTGGTGGAAAAGGAGTTGTTAATATCATTTTGTGATACCCTTGTATGGTGCATGCAAAAATGATTACACAAAGAAAAGGTAAATCATGAAAAGAGTATGATGTGGAATAAAGGAAGCTTATACAACTATAATATACATCTGGCTAGATGATTATCAGAAAAAGGCAGATTTTGACTGTTTTCTAAAAAAATATTGAGTGCTGTGATAGTCATATTGAATTATACTTGGCTGTTTTCTCATTTTTCCTGAAAAGCAAAAAAATCTTTCATTTTCTACCCTTGGCTGTTTTGGAAGAAAGCATCGAGGTATTGTCATAGCCCTGTTGCCGTCTGTGCCATTGTTTTTGTGCAAAGACTTTGACATTTTACAATATCTCTGTCATTACTCAAGATGATTACTTCAAAATTGGACTAGTTGTTATCTATTAATAGAGAAACCCACACCAGTATGGCACGTAACCATCAAAATATTTTTGACACAGTTATACCCCTTTTTTGACTTGGAATTTTCCCTGAAAATAAATCTATTTCTAAAAACAACTGCAGCCAAGCATTGGCACCCCTATGCAGTGCTCTTGTTTCTGAGGTGTTACCATATTTTCAGCAACAAAGCCAATATGATTTTATCAAGTTCTGGTCGGCACAGACAGTACAGACCTTCACTACCAAACGGTGTGGCAGCACCTCAAGTAATACTCACTGCACAACCAATTTCACTGGCCGACATAGACTTGGTAAGTTGGTATTCTTGAGATTTGTATCAGCTGTAACTGACCTCATCCTTTTGGCCATTGCAAAGTATGCATGGCTCATGTTTAGTCGTAGATAGGACTATTGAAAGTAACACAACTTCTGATTGGCTTAACCATTTGGTTTAGCCAATCAGAAGATTGAGAATTAGACTAAAAATGGTTGGCGAATGTGGACACTGGGCTTGAAATACTGCAACCCACAGGCAAAGCTAACTTCATGGATTGATAAAAGTCATTAGGAATATGTTAATTCCAATTTCAAAGCTGAACTTTGTTATGACCGAATATATGTCCAAGAACTAATGAGTTAAAAAGAACGTCATTCAAAGTACAGGTAAAGGAAAGCCTAGGACTGTATGGCTGCAGTGATAAAATGAAAAACAATTTTATGATGGTATTAACCCTTTAGCACACAATACTGACTGTACCTTGAGGAAAAAGGCTTTTGAAAACATTGTGGGGAAAAGGAGAAAATGCTGGTAACCAGTATTTTCTCCTTTTCCCCACAAATGTTTTATACCCTATCAAGGACAAATTTTGTCATTTGGGCACCCTTTATTTTGGCAAAGAGTTAAACACCAAACAAACAAGCTGTGAGAGAATTATCCTGTTAGCTCACCCAATACCAACAAATACTGAGTTTCAACCCTTTCCCAAATGACAAATTTTGGACTGGTCCAAATAGAAAGAGTTTGCAGACAACAATTTTGAATTTGATGAAAATGGCAGAAAGGTCTCAAAAAGGGTAGAAAACACTGTGGGAAAAGGAGAAATTGCTCGTTACAAGCAATTTCTCCTTTTCCCACAGTGTTTTCAAAAGACTTGTACTGCAGACACGTGAAAACCAGGGCTTGTTTGGGAAAGGGTTAACAGTCCTGAGAAAATAGGCTTTTACAAACATTGTGAGAAAAGGAGGAAATGCTGGTAGCAGCATTTTCTCCTTTTCTCATTTTTTTTTTTTTCCCTTCAAAACCTAATTCCAGTATTTATGGCGATTAATTGGACATTTTTAAAATTTTGTTGTTTAGTAAAGAGTTAAAGTTTCTTGCAACTCTTTTACCACACAATCCCAAGTTTTAATGACCAAGAGAAAGGGGGCTTTTTGAAAACATGGTGGGAAAAGAGAAAATGCTTGTAACCAGCATTTTTTCCTTTCCCTACATTGTTTTCTACTCTATCAAAGACAAATTCTATCATTTGAGCCACAATTTAATTTTCGTCTGCAAATGCTTTCAATTTAGAAAAGTCTTCATTTTTTGTTGTGTGGTGAAGAGTTAACTTTTTACCAAACAAAAAAATTTTGGATGGGTTCAGATTGAAATCATTGGTAAAAGTAAGACGACAATTCATATGTAGCTGAAATGATGGTAATTGTCTGAAAGTGTAGAAAACCTTCTGGGAAAAGGAGAAAATGCTGGTCGCCAGCATTTTCTCCGTTTCCCACAAGGTTTTCAAAACGCTTTCTCCTAAGGGTCGTTAAAAAGAATTAACTTTAGCAACATTTTTCTACCCTTCCCAAAACAATTTCAACTTTCCAGTCACATTTATTTTGTCGTCTACAAATGCTTCCAATTTGGACGAGTCTAAAATTTTGTCTTTCGATAAAGAGTTAAACATGTGATTTATTTGTCTGTTTCAGGTTAACGCTGCGGCCATTAAAGCTGCCCAAGCATTAAAAGAAGTTAAAGTGGAACATAAAGAAGACCTTGTGGTACCATTTGGTGTGCCCTGATATCGACTGTTAATTCTCCTAGGATTTTCTCAATTAATATTAATGTCTCTGTGTTATAGTCAACTGCATTTTCAAGGCTACCTTTTTACGCAGTCCTCAGCTATTCTTTAATGTAAGATAAAACCCTCTAACAAGCTGAACCAAGCTTTGTATGCTCTTCTGGAAAGTGTAGATCAAGATCAGACAGTGCAGACTGTGAACTCTGATCTACACTGCTACATGTATGATGATGTCTATTTCATTGATATATCACTATAAAGGTTCACCCAGGGACTGTTACATAATTGAAAGATTTTCAATGTTTAGAAAAAGCCCCAAGTGTTTCAGTAAGAGGCATGTTTGGCAGTAGTATAATATAAAACATTGATCAGATTAGAGAAGAGGTCAGACTGCATGTATGATGTTCTGTGCAATCTGATCTTAACCTACACTGTTTGCAAAAGCACCTCAAGTTGTTGTCAGTTTTTAAAGTGTTCAGAAACCATTCATAGGATTATTTCCTAATTTGTTTTTAGCTCCACTGGCCGAAGGCCAGCGAGCTATTGTCATGGCGTTGTGTCCGTCGTGCGTCCGTCCGTCCGTTCGTCCGTGCGTGCGTCCGTAAACTTTTTCTTTAAAAAACTTCTCCTCAGAAACTATTGACTGGATTTTTACCAAATTTCACAGGTATGTTCCTTTGGTGGTCCTCTTTCAAATTCCTTCAAATAATTGTGTTCCATGAAGAATTCTGGTTGCCATGGCAACCAAAGTAAAAAACCTTTAAAAATCTTCTCCTCCCAAACCGCTATTTGGATAGCATTATTATTTTGCAGGAATGTTCCTTAGATACAGGTTTACAGAATTCCTTTAAAAAAAAATGATCTGTCAAAAAACATGGCTTTTATGGGAGACTCATTTTCCTTTTATGGTATAAAGTAAAATCTTTGAAAAATTTCTTCTCTAAAACTATTCATTGGATTTCATTGTTGTTTTGCAGGTAAGTTCCTATGGTGGTTGTCTGCCAAATTGTTTCTATGGTGGTTGTATACCAAATTCCTTTTAAAAAAATGATACACCTAAAAACATATTTTTTTATAGACAAGGCTTATATTTCAAAAAAATGTTCTTCTCCAAAACTATTTATTGTGTTAGTTTTATCGACTAACAAAGAAAAAGGAAGAAAATTGGATTGACTTGACCTAGTCAGGGCTGTCCTATTTAAGCCCACACATTTTCCTTGGTATTAAGATCACAATTTACTCCAATGATATGCTATTAGTTAGTACTAGTAATGAAATATCACTGGCCATAAATAAGATAAAAGCTTGAGCACCTTTCACAACTTGAGCTTTTCAATTTTGCCTTATTACTAAGCCTGAGTAACCATGCCAAGATAAAAAAGAAAAAGTATTTTAATAACAAAACCCCCATGTTGTAGGTACTTTATAGTCCTTTTGATATAGAACAAGAGAACCTCTGCACTTTTATTAGTTCAGGTAAAGGTTTGTTGACCTACTAATGAGTAAATGCAGAGTGGACAGAGAAGGGGTGTAAATCCTGGTGACCTGGTACACAGTGGGACAGGGCTTTACATTTGTGATAAGGCATTAATGTTACCCAGTCAAACTGATCCCGCAACTTCAGTACACCAGAATTAATCTGTGCCCTGGAGCAGGATATTTGATTTATGTAAATGCATTTGTAGACCATTTTGTGTTGTTTGCCACAGAAGACATTCTAACTGTGAAAAGTTGATTATTAGGGATTAGGTGTTCATTGTATGCCAGCATATTTCATTCTATCTGGTGTATTGATGTAAGTTGATCTATATTGCTATAACATTCATTCATTTGCCCTCCTAGCTGTTCTTTTAGATTACCCCTTTACCACACAATCACAACTTTTAACGACCCTGAGAAAGACATATTTTCTATATTTTGATGTTTCACCACCCAAAATGGTTTGTGAAAGGACCTGTTGCAGACAACATATCTTCAAATTAGTAAGACATATATAAAAAAGGATAGAAATTATTGTGGGAAACTAAGAAAATGCTGGTTACCATTTTTTTCTTCTTTTCTCACAAGTTTTTTCCATACCTTTTTTCTTTAGTGAGCTAAAATGCAGGATTGAATGGTAATTGTTAAAAACTTCTTTTCGCCATTATAGAAATATCAGGCCTGTGGAGCGATACAGGCGCTCAAGCGCCTCTAGTTAAGATTTGACTTCCAGTGGACCAATTAGCAATTCAATTATTAACTAAACAGCCCCTTGCATTTACAACCATGAGGAATCAGCCCTCTGAAAACATTGTTTCAGAAGAAGGAAATGTGGGTAAGCAGTATTTTCTTCTTTTGAAACAGCATTTTCTTCCACTTCAGAGACAAATTCCTTCAATTGAGTTGCATTTAATTTGTCCTGTGGTTGACCGTTAAAAAGTTAAGCATTTGAGATTTTTTTTTTTATCTCCAGAGTCAAATAAAGTTGCATATGCTTACCATGATACAATCTTATCGTTATGATACTGCAAGGTTGTAATCTCCTAGCCCTCTACAGAGCCTACTGTATTAACCCTTATCCTGCTGAATAACTTAAAACTTTCAGGCCAATGGTAAAAAACAAACTCTGCTATTTCAAAGTTATGGGGGTTGAGGAAATATCTCCTTATTGGACAGTGCAGATCACAAGATCAGACTGCACATTCTGTGCAGTCTGATCTTGATCTACACTGTCTGCAAAAAGGTCCGTGAGTCAAGCTTAGCAGCCTAAGGGTTAAAAAGTTTATGTCGTTTATGACTTATGTCCATTTTGTTGTTTAAAAAACAATTACTGAACAGGTGATGAAGCATAGTTGAAATTAAATGTCTCAGAAGGCCTGTCAGATGAATTGAAATGATTGACATATAATAATCTTTGTTGAAGTTAACCCTTTACAACACAATGATAACTTTTAACGACCCAGAAAGGAAGCCTTTTGAAATCATTATGGGAAAAGGAGAAAATGCTGGTAACCAGCATTTTCTCCTTTTCCCACAATGATTTCTACCCTGTCAAAGAAAAATGACAACATTTGAACCACGTTAAAATTGTCTTATGCAAATGCTTTCACATTTGGACAGGTCTACATTTTTGTTGTGTGAGACAGGGTTAATCAAAACTTGATACTGTGTCGAAAGTTAACCCTTTACCACACAGTGCAGCCTTTTAATGACCCTGATGAAGAAGACTTTTGAAAACATCATGGGAAAAGGAGAAAATGCTGGTAACTAGCACTTTCTCCTTTTCCCACAATGTTTTCTCTCCTTCCAAAAACAATTCTTAATTTTTGAATTATATTTATTTTGTTGTCTGGAAATGCTTTCAATTTGGAAATGTCTAAAATATTGCTGTGTGGTAAACGGTTAAACTGAGGTTATAAAATCTAGATCATAACTTAGTTTTTGGTTTGAGAGTTTTTGAAATAACATGCAGCAGTCTGAACTTTTCTGTTTATCAATGTCTCTTTAACCTTTTACCAGACGGCAAAATTTTAGACTCATCCAAATTCAAAGCATTTACAAACGACAAAATAAATGTGACTGAAAAATTTTAATTTGTTTGAGGAAGAGTACAAAACAGTGTGGGAAAAGGAGAAAATGCTGGTTAGCAGCACTTTCTCCTTCTGCCACAATGTTTTCAAAAGGCTACTTTCTTGGGGGTCGTTAAGTCAGTATTGTAAGGTACAGGATTAACTGACACAGATACTTCCTGTTAATTGTTTGAATGATTGAATGTGCCAATAATCACCAGTTTACCATTTACCATTTTAACAAAGATGTGAACCAATCTCTGGGAAAAGGGGCTTTAATGCATCTCTGTGATGCATCATATCAAAAAGACATCATAGTATCATAGATTGATTAAGGACTGTTTTGTATAATAATCTAATGAATCATGAGGTACTTTGGTCATTGGACATGCAGAAAATTTAGCAAAATGAAATGGTTCCAGGTCAGCCTGTGTGGATTGTGCAGGCTGACTGGGTCAGTGTTTTTTTTTTTATTTTTCAAATACATTAAATGCCCTTTTCAGAAAGCATGGCTCATTTTAAAGTCAGCACCAGATACCCACAAAAGGTTTAACTTGTCCATATTGAAACTATTGGCAGGCAACAAATGAAATGTGGCTCAATTGATTGGGGGTGTCTTGAATTCAGGAGAAAGTATTTTTGGAAAGGAGAAAATGCTGGTTACCAGCATTCTCACCTTTTCTCATCATATTTCGGATGGATGTCCTTCAGACTTGTAAAAACATGGATTGTTTGGTAAAAGGTTGATGAATGTTCTGCTAATGCAAAGAAACTGACAGAAAGCCTACACCAAAGCAGACCAGTAGAACAGAGGTTAAAAAAAAAGTAAGGAGAACATTGTGGCACATGGAGAAAATGATTCTGTAACCCTTTCCCAAATGACAAAATTTTCGGCTCATCAAATATGCAGGCATTTGCAGACGACAAATCAAATATGACTTAGATGGCGGGATATGTCTATGATAGGTTAGAAAAACATAGTTGGAAAAGCATTTTCTCCTTTTCCCACAATGTTTTCAAAAGGCTTCTATCTCAGGGTCACGACTGTGTGGTAAAGGGTTAAGAGTGATCTTTCTACCAGTGGTGTTGTTTTCCAGTAGTTTGTCCTTGTAGATACATGTAATTCAGAATGCATATTTAATAATCAAATTATATTTTGGGCATGTACATGTATCTTCAATCATATCACTTTTAACCATTTTAGAGCTCCGCACAACCCATGTTGTTTTACCTAATTGTGTAGATCGAGATTCGACTGCACAGAATGTGCAGTCAGAGCATGAATGCACTCTCTTTTTTTGTAACATATTGTTGCCTGAACAACCTTGAAACTGAAAAAATTTGGCTTTTTGTCTGAACTGAATTACAATGTTGTCCGTTTTAGTTTCAACCCTTTACCAAACAATCCGGGGTTTTAACAACCCTTTGGGAGAGGGCTTTTGAAAATATTGTGAGAAAAGAAGAAAATGCTGGTAACCAGCATTTTCTCCTTTTCCCACAGTGTTTTCTACCCTATCAGAGAATTTTGTCTCATTAGTATCATCAATTTTTTAAAGTTACTGTTTGTAGACGTTTGAATTTGGAATAGTCTAAGATTTGTTTTTTGGGAAAGGGTAATTAGGGTTAAGGTCATCCATTGGATGAAATCTGTCTGCCTTGCTTGCCTCATAAGTTGTTTGTAATAATGATACCTACAGTGTTTTGATGATGTGTATTTTTCATTTTTACAATCACAAGTCAAGTTGCTCTTGTAGTCATCGTAGATCAAGATCAGACTTTATAGGGCTTGCTCTTGATTCAACAGTAGTATGCTCTTGTGTGAAATAATCCATGCAAATTAGGATTGCATTATATAGGTGAGCTGTGCTCTGTGGAAAGGGGTCTTAAGGTCTTAACACATCCGCAGAAAGTAATGACCCAGGTCAGTCTGTGCAGGATGACCTGGGTCGAAGTTTTTTGCCATTGGTCAATTTTCTGCATTTCAAAGGACCATTGTACCTTATGATTCAGTCAATTGTTAGACAAAATGAATTTTATGGATCCATAACTGTATCATGACTTGCTGGTTATATCATGGGAATGCATTAAACTACCTTTTGCCAGAGCATGGCTCAGCTGTTATTTGACTGCATTAGTATACCTGTTTCATGTTTTTGATGCTCTATGGATTAAGCGTCCCTTGCATTGATTATCATTCTCCAGAAAGTCATATTCTTTTGCAGGCTTCATGCAATCAGTAACTGTAGTCATAGTTACCAAAATACCAAAATACCTTGTGATTTCACACCTAACAAGTCTGTTGTTTAACATTCCTGAAGATAAAGGCGGTTAAAACACTGTGGAGAAAGGAGATAATGTTGGTCACCAGCATTTTCTCCCTTTCGCTCTATGTTCTTTACACTTTATCAGACAAATCACATCATCTGAGCTGCCTTTAAGTTTTCGTATGAAAATACTTTCAGTATTACCCATTCTACACTTTCCTAGTCTAGTAAAGAGATAACCCATTACTTCATTGTGTGAGGTGAAATTTATTACTTTATTTAACCCATTGCCAAACAATCCAGAGTTTTAAAGACCCTGTGAAAGACAGCTTTAGGAATATTGTCAGAAGGATGCAATGAGTATTTTCTCCTGTTCCCACCATGTTTCTACACCTTCAAAGACAATTCACAGTTGGAGCCACATTAAAATTGTTATGAACAAATGCTTTGCATTTAGACAATACCAAAATTTTGTTTCCTGGTAAAAAAATAATTTGACTTGTTTGAGCTGTGTTGAAAGACAACTTTCAGGCATCAATACGTAATAAGTGTTTACAAGATTGTCATAACCTAGGTCTGAGAAGTAGTGACAAAAAGAATAATTGCTTATCTCATGCTTTTTGATAGTTTATCGGGAAATAATGGAGGATTATGGTTTGATAATTTTCAGGTTCAACCAATGAATTTACTGATTGATAAACTCAGTGGTACAGAAATACCAAGAGCTCCCCTGTACTTCGCAAGTCCAAACAAAGAAGGAGTTAGATGCATGAAATAAACAGAGTATTTTGAGGGGGTTTTTTTGGTGAAAGATTGAAATTTATTTCATTTCGTGAACAGCATAAGGTAATATTTTCACTCATGGCTGCACCACTTGTGAAAATATTACCAACGATGTTCACTCGAAGAAATATATTTCACTTTTTCATCGAAAAAAAGGTAATGTCCTCTATTTACTACAAACAATCTTCTTCCAAGAAGTAACCCTTCAAAAGGAAAAAAAAATGTAATTCTATATTTCCCTTCTCCTATTTTTTTCTCTATTCTGTGATTTTCTCAATTAAATGATTGTTTGCCAAAAAATGCATATTAAGTCTTTACCTTGCAGCAAAATTTTGAACTTGCCCAAATTATAAAATACTTGTAGATTACAATTGAGCCATGCTCTGGCAAAAGGGGGCTTAATGCATATCCTTGATGCATGATACTAAGCAGGCCATTACATGATCACGGATCCGTAAAGTCCAAGATTTTTCATTGTTGTGGTAGAAAGCATCGTTGCCTTCCAGCTTTTACTCTAAATGCCAGTTTCTGGCATTTTCCCAAAATACTGGTTTTCCAGCATTTATTCCCGTTCTACAAAGTTTCAAAGGTTTTATTTGTAAGGGTCATGAAGACACGAGATTGTGTGGTACATGGTTAATTTGTAAATTGGTAACCAGAAAATTGGTCACTCTTTTAACAATGTTTCTTTACTTTCTGTAATAACTATCCAAACTTGATAATGTTAATGATGATATACACAAGAAAACTCATTGTCTGCACAAAAATTATGTATCTGGTAGATTATTATATTACAATTCTGTAAATAAAAGCATTGCAAGTAAAGATGTAGTTTGTCATTGCTTTACGCAGATTATTTTTAGCTTACCTGAACACAAAATACTCGGGGTAAACTTTTGTCGGGGAAACGGTGTCTGTCATGGGCCATCAACAATGATTTATTCTTAACTTCATGTATTAGGCCATTTTAACATTCTACCAAACAATTGTGAGTTTTAACCTCACAAAAGAAAAGACGTTAAAAAAAAAAGAAAAACATTGGGGAAAAATAGAAAATGCAGCAAACCAGCATTTTCTCGATTTCTCAATGTTTTCCACTGTTTCATAAACAAAATTTCAATTTTTGAGTCACTTTTCTTTTGTCACCTGCAAATAAATGTAACAAGTTTAAAATTTTGTAATTTTGTTAAGAATTAAAGTTTTCTGAAATTTACTAGAGTTTTGCCAACAAGACTTGGAAAAAAAAAAAGACCATGTGACTTGGTTGTCGGCCATTACTTTACGTTTGTCAGATAAATGTACAGATGCAGACTGTACAAATTGTCATCCAGGCCTTCAATATTCATCTCTTAGCCATGTAACAATGGCCATTTTGTTTGCAAATAAAAAAGCGTCATAAATACCCGAAAAGGCTGCTTGTGCAAATTTGATCTTCCAAAAACCATGGGAAACATGATACTTTCTCATAAAAATATATCATAGCCACCATGTATCACCGCATGTATTCTAATAAGGGAACATCATTCTTGTCAACTGCAAGCACAACATTAAAGTTGCTTTGTTTCACAAAAAGCCATCGATATTGTATTTTAGGGTACATCGCTGGTTTCCATATGAATACTTTATTGATTGGCTGGACTGATAGGTTGAATGGTATAGAACGCCTGTTCCACATTATTTCAGTTTCATCACGGCAACAATTCAGTGCAGCTCTGAGGAGTTCTGCCTGAGGACACTCAGGACTACGAAATATCCTCAGCCTCTGCTGAGGAAATATTGCTTGGAAATGCTGAAATGCTAGTTACATGAGAAGACTGGGTCGAGGTGTTCATTACTACATGAACACTGAAACGAAGTAAAAACAAGACAAGAAAACCATGATGACCTCAGTATATCGCTCAGCTGAGTAAACAAGATTGGACCTTTGCGGTAAAGAAAGTTCCACACTAACAGGGATATACTATTTCTATAATTTGCAGCAGTGATAATTGACCTCCATCCTTTCACTAAAATAGTAGAAATAAAAGGTAGCATTTTCTGGAAGATTAAAATGACCATGCTCTGGCAAGTCATCACATGACCATCAATCCACAAAGTCCACTATGTCTAACAAGCGACTAAATCATGTGGTAAACTGGTCCTTCGACAAGCAAAAAATATACCAGTGGCAAATTGACCAATAGCCATCAGCAAATTCACCAATAGCAAAAAGTTTCGGTGCAGGTCAGCCTGAGCTGATTGTGCGGGCTGACCCTGGTCGATACTTTTTGCAGATGCATTCAACCCCCTTTACACAGAGCATGGTAGTTAGTATGTGCGTAATCGGCACATCCAAGATCTGTAATCAAGTGAAGGTTCAATGCCCCTATACAAACATTTGTGTGACGTTTCGAAAGGGTATTTCCAAATGCTAAACTCGTCAACTGCAGTATCACGATTAAAAATCAAAAGCCTGACTCGTTTTCTGCGTTAGACAGAAAAAAGACGCGAACTTTTCTTGACAGTGACAGTGAATAACAACCACCGACTACTTTTTCAGCATTTCAGAAATAGTGTCCGAGCCACAGTTCTTGTTTTTTTAGGACAAGCAAACGCCATTTCTAAATGCATAGACTGATCTTCGCAGACTTACCGTTACTTACATATCCGCCATTCATAAATATTGTACACTATAATGTACAATAAAATGTAGATGTCTGATTATTTGGTTATATATCATTGACATTGTGATGTTTCCTTACAGCTATAACGGGAAGGTGTATAATAAAAGAAACATTACAACAGTCCGCAATACTACGTGGTCGGATCATGTGTCGTTGCTTGTGTAAAGAGGTGCACATCGGATTCGACCTTCGGCCTCATCCTATAAGCACCACTTTATACGCGCAACTCGGCATGATCCGACCACGCAGAAATGCAGACTGTTGCATTATTGCATATCCGCTGACGTATTTCCATCTAATGAGCACTTGACCTATCTACAATTAATGAATTAATGAATTATCAGCACAGCCAAATGATGAGAAACAGAGACACAAACACAAATCTAGTAAATGAATACAGATGAGCTCAGGTGTCCACTTAAGTCGACGCTAGGCATAAATAGGCTAATACCGGTGTAATCCAGAAAAGGAAATTGACAAGTGAGCTGTTGACGTCATCGAGATATCTTTATGAATTCATTTAGCCTATACCCTTAAGCTGCTAAGCGCGACTCACTGACCTTTTGCGGACAGTGTAGATCAAGATCAGACTGCAAAAAACGTGCAGTCTGATCTTGGATCTACACTGTCCGACATGGGAGTATTTTCCCCCAAAATATAATTTTGAAAGAACAACATATGGGTTTTTACTATCGGCTTTAAAATGTCGTTTCATTTAATTAGCATGATAAAAGTTAAACCATAATAAAGTTTGCCAATCTTCCTATTCGAAAAGATGTGATACCTTATCACTGATAATTTAGAGAATTGATAATATAATTCCCGAAAGAAACAAAGAAGGTATCAAGGTCTACTTCTGCGTTTTCGGGAATGTTTCTTGAAAGTGGCTGTATTCAAACAATTGAAAGCGTGTCTGTATAAGGATAAGTTATCATGAACCTAATTTATAAATATGCTTGGCCTCAAATATAAATGTTTTCAAACTGACCGTGGAATAGTACTGTCTGAAATGGTTGAGAGAATGCAACAAGTAGAACAGAGTATTCTGTTCTACTTGTTGAATTCCCTCCATTATTTCAGATGTCAAAATTAACATTGAGTTTCATGGACAGAAATATTTAAAAAGAATGAAATTCCCAAAGTACTCTCTCTCTCTCTCTCTTGTTATTTTTGTAAAATGATACGGTAGATAAAAAGAAATTTCCAAAAACAATTTTAGACAGACGATTTTTAGCCAAATGTTAGTTTTATACCTACTGAATGGACTAAACCTATCTATTTAGGCCTGTATGCCCAGTCTTTGAGGTATATCGATCGACCTGTATGGGTAACGCTACTATCTAGCGTGTACCACATTATAATTGGCGTGCAACACACGAAAAGGGGCCGTCGGACATATGCGTAAAAGTGCGTCGTCCCAGATCAGCCTGTACCGTCTGTGACTTATCCGAGACGAAATTTCCCATTTTGGTCCGATTTTCTGTTTCATGAAAGTCTGCTGCATGGAAAAATCTTATGCAGTCGTAAAGTGCCGACTCGGATTAGCCTGCGCTGACTTCCCAAGCTAATCTGGAACGACACTTTACACATATGTCCGGAAGTCTCATTTCGCATGTTGCGGGCCTGTTTCATGTGCAGTTCTACGCACACAATTACGTAGAAAACTAAAAAGACTTGGTGAGTGTCTTTTTTTCTGCCCTTCCTCTTTAAATAATCGCTTGTACAAAAGAGAATTCGTACTAAAAAAGGGGGAGCTATGGACACAGAGAAAAAGCAGGTGCAAGTCTCATATTTGCACCAATAAACGGCTCATTTTTCAGCACATCCGCACTTAAAAAAAAAAGAAAAAGAAAACACGGCAAAAAGGATGGGTTGCTCGTAACGAGCAATTTTCCGTTTGATATCGCCACAACCGAACTATCTCGGTAACTTTCGTAAATTATCGTAGATGCTGACGATCATGTGTCCCAGCCCCCCACCCCTCCTCCCATGAAAATTTAAAGGGGATGTTTAATTTTTTTTTTTTGTCATGAACAATACCGAGATCTCGTGAACATTTTGTAGTAAATATACCCCCGTGTACATTTTAGGGCGATATCTATATTTTTTGTTTAAAAAAAAAAAAAAACGCCGTCTTTAAAATTCTTCGACTTTTTCTTCATGTTTTAAACCCATGTAGCAAAAGTGGTTATACTTCATAGCCTGTGGGTAAAGTTATATGCTGTTAGACTTTTATGTTGTGACTAAGCATTTTCTCAGTCTTTTTCCTACAGTGTTTTCAAAAGCCTTCTTCCTGAGGATCATTAAAACTCAGGTAATACATAGCATTTCAATCATTTTCCTACAGAAGGGTCAATGCATAAAGATGTGCGTTACTACATTTATATAGCAACTTGAAATACTGTCAAAGAAATTGTTAATGTGGTTGATACAGATGAAAATCTTACAAAAAACACTGCATTACAGAAAAAATATTATATTTGACCAACAGTTTTAAAGGTAGCTAGATCTAGACGGATTTTCATAAACTTAAAAAAAAAAAAAACGATTCATCCCTGAGATAAGTAAGGCGATAGTTAGCCAAACCCACAGTGAAGAAGAAAGAATATATACGAATAACAATAGTTTTAGTGATATTTCCTTAACGGGCATTAAAATTTTCGAGCCATAATTTCGAAAAGGCTTCTGGAAATGTCACGTGATCAATAACACGCCTCACTCATATATGGGATCGTATTGAAAAAAAGTACGATTACATCATTTGATCTCATGAAGACGGAGTTTCTCCGTTTCTTACAATGTTTTCTATTATCTCAGAGACAAATCCCATCAACTTAGCCATAGTCAATTTATCTTCTACAAATGCTTTCAATTTGGACCAGCCTACAATTTTGTCGATTTGGTGAAGAGCTAACCAGCGATATTTTTTTGGCATCACACTTGTTCGTGTGAAATCACTGTTGAATTATGGGCTGTCAGGGGCTATGCGGTTATCAAATTTCAAACGAAAAAACGGCCTACAACAACCAGATTTGGAACAAAGAGACCTAATTGAACGACATGACAAAACCTGTTGCACTGACTTCACATTCAGAGATGTAACGTAATTAAACAATGGCAGTGCAAACACAGTGGCCATCATGGCGAAGAAAAAATAATCATCTCGAAACATGTATACAGCGACAGACGTAGAAAGTGCAAAAACACAATGCATCCATAAATGCTTTAAGCTTGATAAGAATATATTTGAGGTTCTAAATTCTTCTTCAACGGCTCGCTGGGGTATCCATTTTGCATCGAGAACAAGCATACCGTGCAAGGCTTTTATAATTCTATATGTCCCTGTCACAGCCTCAGGAGTAAACTGTAAGACGGATAAAACTGTTTCAATTAAAAGTACTCCAACATTTTGAGGACGAACTATACCTATTTTTGGAATAATAAGAACAAGCACAATCACCCAGATGAGGGACAAATGTGGTAGGTAAGAGTAGATCCCAATCTGTAGAAATACGGAGACAAGGAGCAGTGGTTTCATTGCGATCTGTCTTAAGGCCGCATGAGCAATATAGGATGACGTAATATCTAACTTCGTCTCTGTTCTGAGGTGAGTTTCTTCATATTTCTCACCTTGGCACAACTTCTGCAGACGCTTTATACAATTTCCAAATATCTTTCTCCAAAAGTAAGTCGCAAGAATAAGCTCGCCTTTATTCCAACGAGTCTCTCGCAAATACCACGATACATAGTTAAAACATGGCGATTCTATTAGGTGAATATCACCAATATACATTGGTTTAAGAATTGCTGCTTCAAACGTATCATGACTTAGAATATCTATTGGAATTCTTTCGACGAGATGTTGTCTTGTACCAATAACATTTTTTATATATATGTCATTTTTCAAGAGCGCTTTTCCAAAGTAACCACTTTGGCGCAGAAGTATGGCCATTGCGTTGGTTGTCGGCTCGTACAGGTTTTGCCGTGTAGACTCTAACCACATGAAGACCGTATCATTGGGTGTTCTTGCAAACTTTATGGCCGGTTGAATGATTGCCTTGTCCGGGTAGGCAGCTGCTATTTCTAGTAGCTGCAGCAAGACACCCTCACCCACCACTGTATCTGAGTCTAACACTAAAGTATAATCAACCTGGCGTCCAGTGATGCTGTCCACATCGTGGGATTCTCGAAACATAGGTTGTCCATAAAGTCTTGCGCATTTACCATAGAGTGCATCATCACAGTAAGAAAATGATTGCTTCTCTCCAGCCGACAGGAGCATCAAATCCTGATACTGCCCACACTTTCGTAATACCGTACTGTTTCTATGAATCACCATAAAATTTTGGGAATAGTGTTCACATATTCTTACTAAATGGTAATGGGAAAATTCTTCAGTGTCGATGTCAGTAAATGAACTCCAAACGTGACGAAGCCTGGTTGGGTTGATTGAATTTGTGGCTTTTTTTATATAATATATACCTTCGTTATAGAGGTCAGCGAATATTTTGTTTCTGTAAAGGTCCCTTGTTTTCGTCTCATATTTTCGGAGTTCCTCCGTCTTCGTTGCACTCACGAGAACCGCAACAACAGCTGCACCCAAGTTTCCTGTAAATAATGGTTAAAACTTTTAATGACTTTTCCTCAATCGGATACGTTGCTACTTATCCATTTACCACACAATCCCGAGTTTTACCGACCCTTAGAAAAGGCCCTTTGAAAATATTTTGGGAAAAGGAGAAAACGCTGGTAACCAGCATTTTCTCCTTTTCCAAAAATGTTTCTACCCTTCCGAAGGTAAATTTTTATTTATGAGTCGCAATTATTTCGTCATCTGCAAAAACGTTTAATTTTGACAAGTCCAAGTCCAAAATTTGCCATGCGGTAAAGAGTGAAGGGCCGAAATTTTGCAATGGCATGTGGGAATGTTGCGTGTGTTTATAGATCTCGTCGATCATGTGGAATCTACTCAAATAAATACCATGACGTCATATCCGGTCTCATAAAAGTAACCGGAGTTAACCGAGCTCAAATCACAGCCTGTGTTCAGTGCAACACGACCCTTCCGCTACTTTAAACGCCTTAAGTAGCATATTTCTATCTATTTTATCCATTCGGTGTGTTTATGCTTGCAAAAACAAAATGTATTATTAGTACGTTGTGACGACCAGTATTCTTCTAGAAATTTCGATTCACGGCCCCGGAACGCCCTAAAACATCGATGTCATCGAGGTTATTGTACTATTATTCATGTGAAGGTGAATTTGTATCACACTTTGTGATTGGCTAACGGAAGTGACAGGTCAAACTTCAATTTCGTTTTGACCCATAGATCAAACAGACGAATCAAATTGTTGAAAAAGACAAAATCAGTAACACAATTCATCCCGATGAATACTCAAGGATAGGTCTTACATAAGACAGATAAATTTGATTTAAGGCTGCACGAGTTAGAGTAAATTGAAGTCTCCGCATAATATGTATTATTTTTGGATGCAGCCTGGTATCTACATGTAGATATAGACAAAAAAGTGGGTGTTTAATTATCAGAGTTCGATTTGACTACTAGGTCACTTTCTAAACGTAAACACATAATTCTACACGCTAAGCAGGTCGACGCACACGGCTCGGGCGGAAGTTGATATTTTTAGGCCTCGCCTCCAACAACGTATCGAGATTCTCTGCGGGAAGAGTAACACTTGTGCGAAAGTTCGATAAGTATAGTATGTGCTATTAGATCATTGCTGTCTTTTTACAATGCTAGGTACATGTAACTCTCAGGACTGGTAAACCTTTCGGGACAAAATGTAAGACGGAAAAAGTGCCCTTATCCCTCGGCACCCGATTGTATAAACATTGCTTAACTTTAACCACTGGATCAAAATTCTGGTTAGGAGAGAGTTTGGGATAAATTATTGGTAACTAAAATGAATGCAGTGGGCTTACTATGACATTGATAAGTAAGTTCAAAACTTGTGATTTAACCCCTCACCACACACACACACAAATGAGATTGATCGATAATAAGAGCATTTGCAGATCACAAATCAAGCGAGGCTCAACTAAGGGGAGGTGTCTTGAAAAGGATAGCACTAAAGCATCCGGGGAAGAAAAACAGCATTTTTTCCCCCATTTCTACGCTATTTTTCTTCCTTATCAAAACAAACACGAGATTACTTAGTAAAACTTAAGGTAAAATGGGTCAAAGTATCTTGAAATGGTGAACAAGTATAGGCCATCGTAAAATGATGATTGGGGAACGTATCAATTATCAAACCGTCCTCAACTTCAAATACCTTTTCAAGTCTCAAGGCTAATAGCTCATCAGACATGTATCAACTAATCAGACGGCAAGCCTTTCAATTGGAAATTAGATTTGAATCCTAGAAAGTCTGGTGAGTAGGAACCCTATCTCAATGTTCTGTTCAGTCTCGTGCTGACTTCGACTGTTCCCCAAAAAGCATTTTACGTTGCCATTAGCATGCTTAAGATAAATAAGTACGTCATCAACATTGATAAGAAACTTACCCATGTAAGCTTCATACATAGTCTTCATGCACTCGTCAATATCGTCAGTTGTTGTAGCCAGTAGGTTGTAATTCAAAATAACCGTCAAACCGGTAGGTGGCGCTCTCTTCAGTATATCTCTCCTCTTGCCGCTGTAACGTAACGTTATGGCCGTTTGCATCAGGAACTCGAGAGCCGAGGATTGCAATAGAATCACAGTTAGAACGTAAATAACGCCTAGGATGATATTTGTCTCATCCCATCTGACATTCAAAACTGTTAAAACGGTGCTGATTATTATGAACATTGCCCAAATGGCGTAATAAATATGAAGTCCATGGTTACGATCGGCGGTACTTATTTCTTCGTCCATGAAACTGTAGTTGATTCTTAAACGGAGAGGTTTGCAAATTCTATCACAAAAGAATATAAACTCGATTGTCGTAAATTATAAACATTGAATTATAACATCTATTGTACATGTATGACTCAAATGTTTCCTTCCTAGGGTGATTGCATCACCTCGAGTATTTCCTGCGTGACGACTGAACAGTTTGTGAGCCAAACCCATTAATATAGGCTCACCAGGCGTTCCTAGTCCTAAATTTATGTGTATTTAGGACCATACTGGGGGTCTGGGGTCATGCTGGGGTGCCAAACCAAGCTAGTGAGGGCGGGGCATTACCTAAAGTGCCAGCCTATTATCAATCTTCTAATCAACAACAGGTAACACTACATGCTGCAAGGCAGAAATCTACCCAGTAGGACAGGACGTGCAGTCTGACCTTGGATCTACAGATACCTAAGGAGGTATCTCTCTCCCAAAATTACCTCTGAAATAGGAAAATTTGAGTGTTACTATCGGCTTTAAAGTTTAATTTCTTTTATATAGTAGGATAAGGGTTAACCCTTTACCAAACGACGAAATTTTAGACTGGTCCAGATTGAGAGCATTTGCAGACGACAAAATAAATGTGACTCAGAAACTGAAATTCAATTTGGGTAGGTTAGAAAACACCGTGGGAAAAGGAGAAAATGCTGGTTACCAGCATTTTCTCCTTTTCCTACAATGTTTTCAAAAGGCCTTCTTACTCAGCCTAAAGCTTAAAACGGAAATTAAGGCATTGGATTACGATCTGCCTGACTGATGCATATGGCAACCAACAGCTACCAGCGATAAATCGGGTGTTGCCTGCTGTCCATCGAACGGTTACGGGAGATACATAGGTACCAGTTTAGGTTCTTACTCGTCGCAACGCGGCCGATTTCGTACAGGTACATCTAACCTCTTCCGTATATAAGAGGTTTCCATTTTGAACAACCAACGACATGATCTTAAACATGGCGGGCCCATGTAAATCGCTTAGCAACGACATGAACAACCACGGTAAAGTTATCCACATCTGTCAATCTGTCAATGAAAGCTGCCAACGGAATTGGTAAACAACGCTAAATATTAAATGTACGAGCTGTTTACCGAAGGAAATATTCTTAGAATGATAGCGATAGAAAATTGTGACTCATGTTTTCATTTTTAAGAGGAATCTTACAATTTTGATAACGGTAAAACGGTGTACTTCCGGCGATAAAATGTGTCGTGTATGTGCATATGAAGCGACGTGTTACAGCCGAGGGACTTGATCACCGGATCACCCGAGGTTTGCCTAATATTTAGATTTTTTACGACGTTTGGGGCCATTCGGCAAACCTAGGCTGCATTACGATGGGTGATATATACGGAATCGGCCGAGTTGTGACGAGTGATGTAGGTGCATATCACCAATCGTAATACAGCCGAGCCGATACTTTTCGCAGATGCATTGAGCCCCCTTTTTCACAGAGCACGGCTCAAATAGAAATGGAAATACATGTAGTAAACATAAGGACATTTCCAAGTTTTCGGTATTCTTTCTGGAAAATTTCCCAACCCGTTTGATACGGTGTAGCCTCTTTTGACTAACAAGGGATAAGTACATTACACACAAATGATTTGAGCCATGCCATAGGAAAGATGTTTACTGCATTTGCAAAAGGTATCGATCCAGGTCAGCCTGCGCGGACTGCACAGGCTGACCTGGGTTGAAACCTTTTGCTTTTGGTCATTTTTATATCTGAAAAAACTAGTCTACTTCATGATTCAGTCGGTTGAAAGACAAAATGGATTTTATGAATCCACAATATTGTCGTCTGTCCGATAGAGCTATCTCTCTGTGAGCACTCTTGTGCATACATGGTAAGAAAAAAAAAAACAAGTCTCGCAAGACAGCCCGATGGTAACGGAACCTACACGGTGCCAGTAACTTGGGTAAATCGTTTACTAATCCATTATGAAAAGAAAATGACAAATACTAGCCCTGATATACTTTACAGACACTGCATTGCAATTAGATCTGCATGCCTCTATTGGTACAGATGAACAGAACAGAACAGAACATAACTTTATTCAGTGTTACATACATTCTCTTAACTCTTTCGGCGCCAAATAAACAAACTCGGCTTCTTTTGAAGGCTGTAAGTACAACCCACTGAGTCTCCGGAAGATTTTTATCATATAGCCATGACCAAACAGGCAGTCTGTGCAGTCTGATCTTGATCTATGCCCTCCGCAAAAGTCCCTGTTTTCGCCTATGGCGCTGAAAGGGTTAAGTAATACAAAATTACAAACTGTCAAGTGATTACACGACGTTTCTTCATGTTAATGTATACATATATATAAAATATAGGGAATGCGTGTGTATGCTTTTTATTGCTATTTTTAGGAGAGTTCTAACTTGAAGCTAAAAGATAATTCCAAGACTACAGTACAAAATGACATAATTATTAACAGTTTGAATGTAAAAAATGAATGGATAAAGAACATTAAGTACTATCTATGACGTTAATTTTAACCTTTCCTATATAAAAAGCTTGTTTAATATATAATAAGACATTCTTATCTTCTCCTTAAAATAACTGACACAATTTGAACATTGGCGGTCTTAGATAAAATTTCTTGCCGAGATATTTAGCTGTGTTTGATTGTACTTCATATTTGATGCAACTGACTTTTGTTCAAGCGTTGCTGGTCTACGATATCCCCAACTTTAACTTGAAGGGTTCCTTTAATTGAAAAAAGAAGTATTACATGATTTATTGCTAGTTACGGTTCCTCACAGAGATGCATTAAACCCCATTCTGCCTGAGCATTGCTCATTTATGGTAGCCTGGATAACTCATTTCAAAGAGTGGCTGTATTATGGGTTTTCAGGTCGTAGGCTTGAATCCCAGCTGAGACGACAACTAAGAGAAACAGTGACACCCTTATGATATTTCCTCACAAAATATTAACTTTCTTATCCCCCTCCCCCCCGCCCCCCCCGAAAAAAAAAAAAAAAAAAGTCAAGATCTACCTTTCATGCTGCTTCAATATACATGTAATAACTGAATAATTAGAGTTCTCGCGATAAATGGTCGCAAGCAAGCATACATTTCTAAAAAATAATTCGGCGGTCAAGTAGGCCTATGGCTACACAAATACACCCTAGTTTCAGTATGAGATACAACTTAACAGTCAAAGTGCTGTAATCGGTCGGCACTAAATAACTACACTGGTTTGAAATCGCAAATCAAATGGTAGTTGTTTGAACTATGTATGGGATAAAAATTCCTACACCTTACAAATGAGCCACGCAGGATTTCCCCCCCCCCTTTAACTTTCTTTTACAAATTAGTAGCTTAACGGAATGGTTAAAATATACACTCAGTACATTCAAAAAAGCAACACTAGTTGTAAGTTGAAAATCAGCCGGAAAATAATACGTTTTGATCAAATTTACCTTTAATGTAATTTATTGTTATTCAATGGAATGATTCACAAAGTTTCGTTACAATATTTCAAGATTTTCAGATGGAAAATAATACAAAAACTTCCTTACTACAAATCAAAAAGTCACATGATTAATATCGAGTATGACCACTCCTTGCATTTATCAAAACCTGCCAGCTATGTCATTGACAAGATTGTGAGGTTATTCCATACTGTGGTATGCTGTCTGATTCCTCTAGAACGGCACTGCTTTTTAAGGAGGTTATTCCTGCACAAGGCTCTGCGAGACGTACATGCAAAGCAGCGTGACTCATGGAACGGAAGAGACAAGATTACCATGACCTTGAAAAGACCTCGGTTTCAACAGGCTTCAAACGAGCTGTGTTCTGTTCTCGAATGAATCTAGGATTCAATCATGCCTATATCAAAGAGATTAAATTGCTCGTTGTTCCACTGTTTTTAGGTCAAATTTTCCGATCAAGAAAGCTTCTAGTGAAAACGAACGTATGTGCAGCAGCACTATCATTGTTCGATCTATTGTAAGCTCGAACAATAATAGTGCTGCTGCACATACAACCGTTTTCACTAGAAGCTTTCTTGATCGGAACAACTTTAGATTGTTTGACTTGGCGAATTATAAGCTGGTATTGCTCTAACTGAGCATGTCTGGGGTGCTTTGAACAAATGTGTCCATACCAGTGTTTATCCCCGATAACAGTTCCGGAACTTTACAGTTCCCTTCTGGAGGAACTGGGCAACATCCCACAGTATGGAATTTTGTAAATGAGATGAGGCTGGCAAGTTTTGATAAATGCATGGAGTGGCCATACTCGATCTTAATCATTTGACTTTTTTTATTTGCGGTAAGGAACTTTTTGTGTCATTTTCCATTTGAAAATCTTACAGCATTCAAACGAAACTTTGTGTATCAATAAACAGAATAACAAAGGATTACATTAAAGGTACATTTGATCAAAACTTGCTGATTTTCATCATGTTGCTGAGAGTTTTGCGCTCAGAGCACTGAATTCATAAAATAGACATGTTAAGCTTGGAAAAGCAGCCTAAATATTGCAGGACCATTGCTGTCTTGACTTAAATATCTCAGAAAACTGGCGTGACAGATCCAAGATCTGACTGCATGTTCTGTGCAGTCTGGTCTGAATCTGTACTCTCCACAAAGACTTTTTCCCCGTCCAGTTGATTCAGATATAGAGAATATAAAATTAAATGAGATTATTTGTATTACAGTTTCAGTGGATTTTTTGTCCTCGATGAAAATACTCTATTTAATTCTACCAAATGACAATATTTTGAAAATCTTTCAAATGGTAAATCAAAGCACTGAAAGTACTGCTGAGGTGGGATGCATTTAATGAAACTAAAGTTGAATCCAAGTGTTAGACCAAATGTGCATGTAGTGCTGCATCATATGTCAGAAAGAGTTGAACAGAAAAATTACATTTTGAGAACGTTAACTTTATATATGTTATTCAAAGGATTGACATTGCATTTTAAATATTTACTTGCCCTATTGATTGATTGAATTTGCGTTTATTTATCGTTGCCACCGGTTTCCCATATGGGCGATGCCCCCTGACGGCTGTTAGTTATGTTAGGGGATAGTGCAATATACAGGACGAAACCAATCCTAAGTTAAGCCCGGTTCTTTAACGTGCTCGGTGTATAGCACCTTCACACGGGGCCTCGGTTTAAACGTCTCATCCGAAAGACTATTAGTAATTTTAGATGGCCAGCCGTGGGAATCCCACCCACAACCTGAAGTACGGACTTGCCATTTGCCCGATTTTTGCTTGCCCGTGTATTCGATAAAATCTATAAAAACAACGGATTCAGCTTAATGTCAGTTCACAACATGATATTTTCATGTCACTTCTGATATTTTCATTTTTTTACCGGATTGCTTACGATACCGGTTTTCCGAGTAAATGAGTATTTATCGAATAAATCTCAGAACACATTTGCTATTTTAAACCACATATAACTGCTTTTAGCCAAGCCAAAGCAGAGACCGGTGAAATTTACATGGAAAACCTGGGATTTACCAAGGCACGTCTGTTTTTTCTGAATTATGTCTCATAGAGTCAGGATATTTCTAAACCAAGCGATTAACAAAAAGCCCTGCAAAAAGGAACAGATGTCCATTGTCTTTTTTAATTAATAATTTTGTTCTATATGGGGTTAATTACATTCTCTTTTGCAGCATAAAACATAATTCTTCTCCACGAGTCTGAACAGGCGGTGACCTTATCGAGTAATTACCATAAATCGAAAAGACAGCCGTCGACAGTGTAAGTTTAATTTCGCTCCTCTAGCCAAAGGCCATTGAGCTTATCCTTTGTCTGCCATATGTGTTAACGAGCGTCCTTAAACTTTTATTTTAAACCATTTCCTTCTGCGAGACTACTGAAATTTGACAACTTGACAGATATCATCCTACAGACGCCTTCCTAAGAATTAATGCAAAGAATTTTAATCCATCCAGAAATTTTTTTAAAAAAAGTATATAGGAGCACGTACCCACCCTAAAAGTGCATGTATATGTAGAATGAAGCAACCAATAAGAAACCTCTGATTGATTAATAAGGAAACGCTTTTCTCTTTTTTGATTTTGGACGGTAGTCAGACAGTTCAGATCAAAAGATTACAAGGTGTTTGATATCAATACCAACAAATGTTTTCACCATTTCAGAGTACTATAATATGACGAGTGTGTTGAGGGGTTATTTCCGCGTAATTACTATAAGCTTAAACTTCAGGATGGAGTCAAATTCTTTAAATTAATTCTTAGGAAGACGACTGGTAGAACGATTACGCCTCTTCCAAATAATGGCGTAGCGTCCATAATGCACAATATGCAAGTGCGTAATGAAGAAAAAATAGGAAAATATTAATAATATTATCACTTTATAGAACAACTTCATCTTCATAACTAACAAACTTTTATTTATTATTTATTTATTTATTTATTTATTTATTTATTCTTTTTTTATGAATTTTTCAACCAATAGTAAAAAGCCAGATAGTGTAATTGCATCCTATAGATCAGACTGCACATTCACCGTGTTTGCAAAAGTGCATAGCGTCCTAAGGGTGAAATATTCAAAATACACAATGATTCTAAACCCCTGGTTGCGGCCCCTCTAATATGACTTAAATAATGTTGAAATGATGTTTATCCTTTACCAAATATTCCTGACTTTTAACGACCCTACAGAAGACGATCTTTGAAAACATTGTGAGCTAAAGGAGAACGTGCTGGTTACCAGCATTTTATCCTTTTGCCATAATGTTTTCTGCCTTCTCAAGCACAATTCACACCAACAATAGTCGTGTGCAAATTTTCTCAATTTCGGTGGGTACAAAATTTTGTCGTCTGGTAAAGGGTTAATCACCAAGCAGACTAGATTTGTCTTTGAATTTTAACAGGGTATAGGGAAACCCCAAATGGATTTAAAAATCGAAAGAAAAATATTAAAGAAACAACTGTAGTGTTAAGAAAAGACGAAATGGTTGCATTTAACTGGAACTCTACACGTACAATTCTTGAATTGCCAAAGTGAGATGCAAGAGCAACAGTTTCCAAGTTTTCAACTTTTGCATGCCACTACCCACTTTTCTCTTACATTTTTGTTAGAACCATCTTTTACCAAATTAACCCCAATGACATATTTGCTTTGCGTGTGTGTACATGTATTTCAAAATACCGACATTTTCTCCTTCAACCACAATGTTTTCTACCATTTAAGAACCAATACCAACATTTGAGCCACATTTAATATGTCGTCTGCAAATGCTTCCAATTTGGACAAGTCTGAAATTTTGTCGTCAGGTTAAGGGTTAATTGTTATTGTCATTTATTTTGAACATTTTTTGTTTTGGACCCATATCCTATTGACTCTCTTGATCCCGAAAAATAGTCGAAGGTGTCGTTGATATTTCTGTCATTTACATATAGGGTATCCATTAACCACACAATCTGGTGGACCCCGGTAGCGCGGTCAGTAACGCACAGGACTTCAGGACAGGGGGTTGCTGGTTCGGATCTCCAGCTTGGCCAATTTCTTTCTAAGGATTGATAATAGTCATTGCCAGAGTGTTCATTCCTCTCTCCGTGCTGATCATTGTTTTGACGATGGTCACATGGGAAAGAAACCAATGGCTTGGGAAGAATAGTATGCGAAGAACTGGTAAAAGAAACCCCAGGAAAGCATGTATAGGCCCGCTGATTGCTACGATACAACTAAAATAAAGTTGTAAACTACCTTAAACGTCATACAGTCAATCAACCAATTATTACAATACAATCATTACAACACAATCCCCTCTTTTGACGACTCTGGAGAAGAAGCTTTTGGAAAACGGTATTTCCTCCATTTGCAACAATGCCTTCTACCCTATCAGAGACAGAAGTCATCATTTGAGCGGTTTTATTTTGTCGTCTGTAAATGCTTTCAAATTGGTTGAGTCCAAAATTTTGACGTTCGATAAAGTGGCATAATATTATTGATAATCTTTTGTTTTTATCTAACAAGTCATTCTAAAAACGATGAAAAACAAGGCTTTGCCGAGTTTTTATCGCTTTTCAATGACAAGCTCAGTACTAAAGTTAGAAACAATACATGAAAATATCAAGACTTTACTTTTTTATTTGTCCAAAGTTTTTAACACTTATACTAAAATCTTAATTTACAATACCAGTACTTCTTAAAGGTAATCTTGCACACCTAGATACATGTAAACCCTTAAATTCTTATCAGGCTACAAAATTTACATATGTCCATACTTAAAACATTCGCAAATGACAAAAGAGATGTTGCTTAGATCAAAGAATTTGTTTTTGAAAGGGTATAGAATATTGTGGTTAATGAGCAAAAGGCTGTTACCTAACATATTTTCCTTTCCCCACAATTCTTTGACTCTTCACCAAACGACAAAATTCTACATTTGTCCAAATTGAAAGCATTTTACAGACAACAAACAAAACATAGTCCAAAATATAATATCTATCTTTAACTCTTTACCACACAACAAAATTTTAGACTCCTCCAATTTCAAAGCAGTGGCAGACGACAAATTTAATGCGGCTGTCATGGTGAGACTGGTCTCTGACAGGGTAGAAAGCATTGTAGAAAAAGGACAAACTGCTTGTTATCTGTATTTTCTACTGTCCTCAGAATAATTTCTAAAGCCCTTTTCTTCAGGGACGTTAAAAATGTGATCGTTTGGAAGAGGATTATATGTGGGTAAAACATTGTGGGAAAAGGAGAAAATGCTGGTTAGCTAGATTTGTCAAAATTGATAGCATCTACAAATGACCAACCGAACATAGTTTAAATAATGATTTCTATCTTTCAAAGGGTTTAAACATTAAGGAAAAAGGAGAAAACGCTTCTTACCAGGATTTTCTCTTTCACCCACAATGTTTTCTAACAAAGGACTTTTGCTTCATGGTCTTTAAAAAGCAGTATTTTTTGGAAAAGGATTAAATGTTCATTCGTGGTTCTCAAAAAATTCTAAAGAATAACTCACTTAATTTCTGGAAGATTTTTTTGCTGAAAGCGAGTTTCTGAGTTTTGCACTTTTTGTGCTCTCTGATCTTGCAACTTTTTTAGTGAAATGAATTATCAGATGAACATTTTTATATCATATTTCCAATAATTTATTTGAGACAAGAGGAAGTGTTGGCGACAAAAAAAAAAAATGCTAGCAAATTTTTGGAACACTTTTGACTCTGCTACATTCGCCACTTAGTTAGATAATGTGAGCATCTTAACATATTTCTTTACAATTTCGAGCATTTACTGATGACCAATTTGAATATATCCAAATGATGGGATTCGTCCTGCAAAGAGTAGAAAAAAAGGTTTAAAAAGGAAAAATGCCGTTAATGCATAGTGCGCCAATCACAACTTAACCTGTTTGTTGAAAATGAAAATCAAGATCAGTCTTCTTTTTCCTTAAACTATACAACAACAAATATCTGGCCGAAAAGCAATCCAGTTGTCTCTGTGAATGCAAACTAGCACCATGCACTCCTATAAAGTGTATTAAACGGATATTGTACATATGTAGACTTGGACTGCACTCTTCTCTTCCCTACTCCTCGTTTCTGTAATATAAATTCCATAGGCTCGAGCATGGCACATTAATGAAGGTGAAGAGTTCACAATTCATTTTGCCTCTTACTACCTAGTGTCCATGATTTCTGTTGTAGTGGTGGGTGGTACACTGTGCCAATGATTTTTGTTGTAGTGGTGGGTGGTATTTTTGTTGTAGTGGTGGGTGGTACATAGTGTCCATGATTTCTGTTGCAGTGGTGGGTGGTAGATAGTGTCCATAATTTCTGTTGTAGTGGTGGGTGGTACACTGTGTCCATGATTTCTGTTGTAGTAAAGGGTGGACCATTTTCATACCTACACAAGATAAATATAACATTAACTACTTTTTTCGTAAACCACCATACCTATAGTGGGCTGAATAAATCACCCAGCAGTGCGAAGCAATGAACTGAATTTCAGCCATGTAAGATTTCTCATGCATCCAACTGCAACCTAAGCTCGCAATGGCCATTTTGTTCCAGCAGTACAATATTATCTCAAACCATAATATGCCCATCACTACTACGGTTTAGGACGCTGTAGATCAAGGTTGGATTATACACAGAGTCTCTTTACCACATGACAAAAATGTAGACTTATCCAAATTGAAAGCATTTGCAGACGACAATTTAAATGTGGCTCAACTGATGGATTTCTCTTTGATAGGACAGAAAAAAAATTAAGAATAGGAGAAAATCCTGCTTACCAGCAATTTCTGCTTTTCACATAATGTTTTCAAAAGGCTTCTTTCTCAGGGTCGTTAAAAACTCGGTTTGTGAGGTAAAAGGCTCACATTATCCAATAACATCTAATAAAAACTGCCCCGACTTTGTTATATTTATTCACATACCGGAAACTCTTTACAAAACCAAAACTTAGTTGATTACCCTTTGAAAGAAGACCTTTGTAAACATAGTTGGAAAAAGAGAAAATGTTGGTATATAATTTTTTGTCTGCAAATACTTGTCATGTAGTAAAGAGTATAAACAAGTTTGTTTTTATCACATATTTCCATTTTCTGCTGTATTCCAAGTACATGGAGATATTCAAATATATGGAGCAAAAATACATAAAGGGTGACAAACAAGATAGTAAAAGGTTGATTGAATGGTATTTAATGCCACTTTCAGCATCATTTCAATCCCGATGACAACTCACATATTGATGTATTTCCTGTGTTTCACCAGTAATAGGCTAGAGCCCTAAAGTGTCTTGCCAAAAGACACTCACACGAAAGACCCAGTGAATCCAGTGAGGCTCAAACACGGAGCCTCCTGGTCACAAGTACTACACTTACACTTTACCACTGAGCCACGCAGGACCCCCAACCTGATTATAAAGTCTGATACATAGGACAATAAACCAAAATCACAAAAGACATATTCTCTTCATGTTCTCATCAATTATCCTGTTTTCTTAATGCTAATACAGCTTTTGTAGAAAGCTGAGGGAGACTAATTACTACTAGATCCTTGAAGCTAGTCACAAAAGGCATATCCTCTTCATGTACTCATCAATGATTTTTTTTTTTTTTTTTTTGAAAAAGGGATCAACCCCTATTTTCTAATGAGAATGCAGCTTTTGTAGAAAGTTAAGGGAGACTGATGTATTACCAGGTCCTTGATATTTTCATAAGCTAGTCTTATGTTAACTATCGCACATTTGGCTGGCTTCTATGATGTTTCATCAATCTGTCTGCTCTGAAAGTAGAAAAGAATTAGGGTAAGGAGCAAACCACATCTCCATGTGGGTCAAATTTATCACTAGCTGATTAAATGTATTTTATCAATTAACATTAATTACATTGACATGAATGTACCAGAAACTAAACATGGTTAGATAAACACATATAATCAAGGAAAAAGGTTTATACAAACAAAGCATGTTCAGATAGATAATATATAAAAAATACTCAAATTTCAAGACAAATATATACATGAAAAAGTAAATTCAATGCACGGTTACAGAAATATGAACAAAAACTTACTGAAATTTTCATGAGAAATACATACACGAGATGAAGCAAATTCAAACCACGGTTAGTCAAAACTTACTGAAATTTTCAAGAGGAATAGATCTACATATACAACTTGTAGCAAATATTTAATGGTAAGACAAATGTCAACAAAAACTTACTAGAATTGATATAAGAAGTAAATACCAAGGGTAATGCAAATTCAAATGATGATTAGACAGTTATTGATAAAAACTTACTCAAATCTTTAAGATTATTTCATACATGAGATAAAGCAAATTCAACACAGAGATAGAGATATATAAAACAAAACTCAAGAGAAATACATACACGAGAGATACTAAATTAAAACCAAGGCTGGACAATGAAGAACCAAACTTAGTAAGTTAACATTAGAATAAGTGAATAAAAGAGATCATACTCCAGGTATTCTTTTCGAAAAAAGTAATTTTCAATCCGTTCTACTTTCGGTCATTCCATTCAAAACCTTTGTTAAAGTACCTTCCTGATGAGTATCTAAACAAATGGATAAAAGCTGATCCCAACTAGGTTGGGCCATTTTAAAACTTGAATCCATGAACCTCCCTAATGAGTGTTAAAACAAAAAGCTGTAACCGGTAAAAACTCTGAATACTCTTGTTTTAGGGTAAAATATTTTGATGCCGGCAAGATTCGGCCATTTTAAAACCTTTATCCAGGGACCTTCCTCGTGAGTATGAAAAAACTAAAGGATGAAAGCAGTAAAAACTCTAAGTACCCGTTTCTTTAAGGTGATTTTTGTCCTGGCTAGGTTCAGCCATTTTAGCCTGGTGAGTGTTAAAACCTATTTATAAAAGCAGTAAAAAGCTCCGAGTACTCTTTTATTAGCGTAAACTATTTTTAACCTTTTGTTCAGCTAATTTAAAAAAAGAAAAAAAAAAAAAAATCTTTCTCAAGGAACCTCCTAGGTAAATGTTAAAAGCAATGCATAAAAAGGGTAAAAACTCTAAATACTCTAATTCTAGGGAAATATATTTTGATACCAGCTAGGTTTGGCCATTTTAAATCTTCATCGAGGGATTTTCCCAGTGGGTATTAAAAACCGATGATAAAATAAGTAAAAACTTCGAGTACACCTTTTCAATATTTTCATCCTGGCTAAGTTCGTACATTTCAAAACCTCCCATTGTAAAAAAAAAAAAAACAATGGATAAACGCTGTAAAAACTCCGAGTGCTCTTTTATTAGGGTAAAATGTTTTTGCCTTTGCTTTGTACACCTAGTTAAAAAGAAAATCTCAAGTGACCTCCCTGGTGAGTGTTAAAACAAATGGATAGAAGCAGTAAAAACTCCGAGTACTCTTTTATCCGGGTAAAATATTTCTATCCTTGTTTCGCACAGCCATTTACAAGAAAAAAAATCACTAGAGACCTCCCTGCTGAGTGTTAAAACCAATGCATAAAATTTTTAAAAACCTTGAGTTCTCTTTCATTATCGTAAAATTATTTTCATCCTTGTTTTGATCAGCTATTAAAGAAAAAAGAAAAAACTTTCTCCACGGACCTCCCTGATAAGTGCCAAACTAATGGATAAACACGGTAAAAACACGGATTACTCTTCTAGCCAGTCAAGTGTGTGATTTGATGTGTGGGCGGTCGCCCAATCTTGCTGGAACCACTGGTCATCTCGTTCAATCCCTCTGCGTTTTCCGAGTGATGTCCAGAATTTCCTCAGCACTGCCACATAACGTTCCGTATTCACCGTTTGAGCCCTCTCATTTTCGTCTTCGAACCAATATCGGCCGATTATGCCGTGTTTGGAAATGGCTATCCATGCCGTGCACTTTACTGAGTGTAATGGTCTGTGTAAGACTTCCTCCGGAGGTGCGGTACCCAAATAAACATTATTTTTTGCTATTGACATGTCCTGACAGCAGAAAGTGCGCTTCGTCTGAGAACCAAACATGATCCAGAAAGTCCGGATTGTCTTCGATTGTGTCACAAAACCATTCACACATTGTAACGCATTTTACCATGTCAGCCTCCGTGAGCTTTTGCTTTATTTGAATTTGGTAAGGATACAAATGGAGATCTGATTTGAGAACACGCCTAAAAGACTCTCGAGAGATCCCCAGTTCCTGACTACGTCGTTGAAGCTTTGAAGCTATTTCCTTGGACTCCGTGCGACTGAGTTCCTTATTGCATCGATGTTTCTGTCCTAGCACTCACCCTTCGACCGGAATAAGTGTCTGAGATGCCTTTAGAATTAAGATTTTGCACAGTACCATGCTCTCTAAACTTCTTAACCCAGTCAAAAATTCTGCTTTTTGATGGAGCATTTCGACACCGAAACTCATAAAATTTGCTTGCACGACTGTGTATGATTTGTTGGCAAAATCGGCTTCCACACAAAATGTCTTTTCCACGTAGACCAGGACATGCTGGTGAAGACTATGGTTCCAATCTTTCATGCACAGAATCTACTTCATATCCTGAAAAAACCAAAGAGCTAAACTGAAATTTATGAATTTCAGACAAAAATATATGGGTTCTGTTTTTGGGGGGTCACCGTGTGTTATCGTAAAATTATTTTCATTCTCTGTTTTGATCAGCTATTTAAAAAAAAAAAAAAAAAAATCTCCACGGACCTCCCTGATGAGTGTCAAAACCATTGGATAAAAGAAGTAAAAACTCCGACTGCTCTTTTATTAGGGTAAAATATTGTTATCACTGTTATATTCAGCTATTTCTAAGCCTTTCTCAAGGGACTTCCCTGTTGAGTGTTAAAAACAATGGATAAAAGCTGTAAAAACTCCCAGTGCTCTTTTATTAGGGTAAAATATATGTATCCTGGTTTTGTTCAGCTATTCTATAAACCTTTCTCTAGAGACCTTCATAGTGAGTGAGGTCATTGGTGAGTGTTAAAACAAATGAATAAACGCAGTATTCTGAGTGTTAAAAAACAATGGATAAAAGCTGTAAAAAACTCCGAGTGCTCTTTTATTAGGGCAAAGTGTTTTTACCCTTGCTTTGTTCACCTATTTAAAAAAAAATTCTCAAGTGACCTCCCTGACGAGTGTTAAAACCAATGGATAGAAGCAGTAAAAGCTCCGAGTACTCTTTCATCTTGGTAAAATATTTCTATCCTTGTTTTGCACAGCTATTTACAAAAAAAAGTCACTAGAGACCTCCCTAGTGAGTGTTAAAACCAATGCATAAAATTGCTAAAAATCCTGAGTTCTCTTTTATTATCGTAAAATTATTTTCATCCTCGTTGTGATCAGCTATTTGAAAATAAAAAAAACTTTCTCAAGGGACCTCCCTGGTGAGTGTCAAAACCAATTGATAAAAACGGTAAAAAACTGCGATTGCTCTTTTATTAGGGTATAATATTTTATCATTGTAATATTCAGCTATTTTAAAACCTTTCTTAAGGGACTTCCCTGTTGACTGTTCAAACCAATGGATGAAAATGGTACAATATTTGATACAATATTTTAGCCTCTTTTATTAGCGTAAAATATTTTTATCATTGCCATATTCAGCTATATTAAAATCTTTCTCAAGGGACTTTCCTGTACAGTGTTACAAACAATCGATAAAAGCTGTGAAAACTCCGAGTGCACCTTTATCAGGGTAAAATATAAAAAATATATGTATCCTGGTTTTGTTCAGCTATTCTATAAACCTTTCTCAAGGGACCTTCCTGGTGAGTGAGGTCCATGGTGAGTGTTAAAGCAAATGAATAAAAGCAGTATTCTGAGTGTTGAAATACAATGGATAAAAGCTGTAAAAACTCCCGGGTGCTCTTTTATTAGGGTAAAATGTCTGTACCCTTGTTTTTTCCACCCGTTAAAAAGAAAAGAAAATCTCAAGTGACCTCACTGATGAGTGTTAAAACAAATGGGAGTAGATAGAAGAACACTCGATCTAGGACATAATCCTTATGTTTGCTTTTACCATTATGTGAATCATCCCCCCTTTATGAATTTATGATGAGCTTACGCATATCAACCCCCTCTTAAAACAAACCAACAAGCTTATGCATGTCAACCCGCTTTAACCAATCAACCCCCTCTTAAAACAAACCAACAAGCTTATCCTCTCATTTAACCCTTAACCAATCAACCCACCCGTATGCATTTAGCTAGCCCTTAAACAACAATCAATATAATAACAATTTCATGAACATTAAGCACGCTCATAAAATTAAAAATAAAATGGGTTAACAGTCAATCTGATGAAGGTCAGCCAACAAAATAGCATAACCTTTTTTATAAACATTTTTTACTTAAATCAAATTTTTAAAAAATAAAAAAAAATTTTTGATTAAGAAAAAAACCCAGCTCATCATCCATCCAATGCATAACCCCACAACAAACTCTTACATCAAACAATCGCTTAACCTTTTTCCACCCCCATCAACCAACGCATGACGCAATGGCTAACCGGCTTATGAGTTAGTCTGTGGGTTAAGATTTTTGATGAAAAAAAAATTTGAAAAATTTATTGTTAAACTTAAAAAAAAATATATACATGATAAGTGTGTATAAAATAAGAAAACATGAGTGTATTAAAAAAACTTACAAAGCAAGAAAGAAAAAATTTAAATAGATGTTTAAAAGATAAACCTTTTTGTCTATTTATATCTCCAACAATAAAGAATGAGAAAATGGTAGTTTCTCTTTTTGCAAATTTATGTGAAGAGTATAGAAATTATAAAAGAATAATATCTTTATTGTATTACTTAGTAAGCAAAGAAAAAATAAAAAATGAAGAAGAATTTTTTGTTGATGTTTCATGTTTACCAAGCTTTCAATATTATTTGTCAAATATTGATATTAAAAATATCAATGATTATAATGTCGATGATTATGCTTTATTAAAAAACGTAATGAAATCAAACGAAATTTTTAATGATAATAATTTATCTTTCTTAAAAAGATTATCTAAATTTTATAATCCTCCTTGTTTTGATTTATCCTTTTTCTTTTTTAATGGTAATTTTGATGAAGATAAACCTAAAAATATTAATGAAAATAAAACTTTTATATCTAAAAAATGTGTAATATGTTTAGAAAAAACACCAGATATTCTTTATGTTGATTGTGGGCACCAATGTGTTTGCAATGATTGTTTTTCTCAAAATATTTTTGTTAGTACAAACGGAGGAATATGCCTAATATGTAAAACTAATAACGAAATAATGCGGAAAGTATAAATACTTAACCTATTAAAAGGTTAAATATTTTATAAAATAAAAATTATTTTTTTAAAAATTTTTATTTAAAATAAAATTTGAATTTTTTTTATAAAAATTTAGCAAATAAACTGTGTATCTTAACATACATAAGCGTGATACATATATACAACATAATAAATAAAAAAAAATGTTAGCTCCATATAAAGGTTTGCCTGTATTTCAAACATTTAAAGCAGCCCTAAAAAGTAAAGCAAATGAGTTTTACTTCTGGGTGGATGATAGGGAGGTTTTTGGAGGGGATGGGTTATACTTTCATCATACCAGAGAAGAAGCACTTAATAAAGTTGAAAAAGAACCAGAAGAAGAACCAGAAGAACTAAAGGATGAAGATGGGGATGTTCTTATGGAAAAGCCCAAGTCTGCCATGCAAAAAAGACTTGATGAACTGAGAAAAAAAAATGATGAAAACAACAACTAAATAGATACATAACTTTCACAAAAAGTTATATATCCTGATGATATATATGAAATAATATATGTGGAAACATGGAAGGTACACGTAAATATACAAAAGATGTTAGATTAACAAATTTTTATAATAAAAGTTTTATTTTTAAAAATTATTTTAAAGATTATAAAATACTAGAGGTAGCAGATGGACTTGAAGAAAATGTAACATCCCTAGTAAAAGCGATTGACGAAAAATGTAGTAATAGAATTCTTGAAAATGTTGCTGATTATATTCATGGCAAAAGAAAAAATTTTACTGGAAAAGATAAAAATGAAGAAAGAAAAGGATTTATTATAGACTATATTATTGAAAAGAATGATTTAATAAAAGAGAAAGCTAAATTTTTTTTATAAAGTTGAAGAAGATAAAACTAACAAACATCATTTAAGAAAAAGAAGAGAGATCCTTCAAATTTTAGATTCAATTTTAACTATTTATAACTTAGTAATGGAAACATGTAACATAATAGTAGTAAAAAAAAAATAAAAATTTAGATATATATAACCTTACCCAGGTTATATACATTTTTTTAACCCGTTAGCATTTAATAAAAAATTGATTTTAACTTAAGTTTTTCTAACTCTTTTTTATGTAAGATGACGATGAATTCGCAAACGCTTACTAAAAAGGAAAAGTTAATGAAAGAAGCAGTCTCTTTATTATTTAAGATGGCGATGAATTTGCAAACGTTTACTGAAAAGGAAAAGTTAATGAAAGAAGCAGCAATTGATGGAACAAGTTTAGAAGGTTATATGTTAGACAAGAAGAACGTTGAACTAAAAAAATATTATGAATGGCAAATTGAAAATAAATATCAACCAGAAGATGATAAAGAAAAAGATTTTAAAGAAAGATACATCATGCTAAGACTTGATAGCTTTAAAAATTTAGATGATGAAGCTCAAGCTGAATTTAATGCCTTAGAACCAGAAGAACAAGAAGAAATAGAACTAGAAAAAATAGAAGAACGTGTGATGTATTGTTATAGAAAAGAAGCTGATCTAGTTAAATCTAATATTGACTATGCGTTAGAACAAATTTTTAATGAACTTGAAGAAAGCTTTGAGATGTGGTTATATGATAATGCAAAAGAAGAAGATTTAGACAACAAACCACTATGGAAGGTAAACTATGAAAAGCGAAAAACGCTAGATAGATTTACGGATTATCTAGAAGAAAATATAGTAGAATACATTAAAGAAAGTTTATAAATAAAAAATTTTTTTTCAATATGTAAGGAGAATATAACTTAACTTTAAAAAGTTATATTTCCAATGAACAACATCTAATTGGAAAAATGTATCTATCAAATTGTCATCCATCTTACAATATTTAACCTTTTACTAGGTTAAATATTTTTATAAATCCAACTCTATCAATATAGATACATATGCACCTTTTGCATCTGGGTTATCTGACCTTGTTATAAAGTTTATAACATCGCATTGATCTACTTCTAAAGGTTGTGGGAAAACTGCACAACTGCATTTTTCTTTAGCATCTTTTATTATGGAGTAATCAACCTGTTCAACCCCGTTTATGACAATATTAACTTTTACCTCTTGATGCAAAAACCTATAACCTTTAATAACCATTAAAGAACCTCTTATAATTCTACCAGGAGCGGCCATACAATAACCTCCTATCCCATGACTTCTTCCTGTGTTTCCATTACCGAAAGAAAACTCATAATTACCATCTCCTAAAGGACCTTGTTCCTCGGCCCACACAGTAATAATAGGTTTAGGACCTATCAACGAAGGAAGTGATACTTTTTTATCCACATAAGATTTTGTTGCTAAATCTCTTTCTTCTACTGGCGCACCAGCATTTTTTATAGTAAAACCTTGGAAATCTACGTTAGATATTGCCGTAAAACTTCCATCAGGATTTTTTACAATTGCACCACCATTATCAACATAATTTTTATTAGCAGCAGCATCACGATATGTAGGATTTGGTAGTCCAGTAAGTGGATGAGTGTTCATATCTATTTTACCGGATGCTAAAAAAGTCCCTTGCTGATTTTTCGTTAAAGCCCTATCACCTGCGGTAGCCACTTCAACAATACTATCCACATAAAATTTATTTGCAGCCTGTTGATTTTCTAAAGGTGTTCCAAGGTTGTTAATTCTCCTTCCACCCATAGAAACATCATCACCTGCTATATAACCACCAGGACCATAAATAAAGGCACGATTAGCTACATCTACGTATTTTTTTGTTGCAACATCTTGCGGTTCTGCAGGTTCTATAACATTTGTTAAACTATATCCCCTCATATTTATATCTGCAATAGCAGAAAAAGTACAATCTTGTTGCTGAACTATTGCTCTACCACTACTATCCACATATTTTTTTGTAGCAGCTTCATTCGGTTCTTCTGGATCGGCTATGTTTTTTATTTTATTAAATCCCATGTTTAAATACCCAGTCATTTGGTATCCTCCATTTTCATCTAACAACCCAGAGTTTGCATCAACATAGTCCTTTGTGGCAACATCTTGAGGATTTACTGGATTACTAACCCTTATTAATGTATTACCATTCATATTTATAGAACCAGCAACGGGGGTTGTTCCATCTTTACGCAAAAAATTATTTGAGATGTAAGCGAGTGAAACACCATCACCAGCTGTTTTAACTTCATCCATTCTTCAAAATTTATCAACAGGCATTTTTTTTAATATTGCTAAAAAAGTTTATTTAAAATATTTTGGAATTTATTATTATCGCATAACTCTTTAAGAATGTATAAACATAAATGACCACAAAATACTTCCCCTGCTTGTTGTAATTGGTCAGTATTGTAGTGTATCAGATTCCCTACATAATCTATAATTTCATTAGGTGGTTGAATACCATAACTATCAAAATAATTTTTTTTTTACCATCTTTATACCATGCAACCCAATGAGTACCAGGCCCACCAGTATCATCAAGATTTGATATACCACATTCTTTTTTTTTACTTTTTTAGGTAGGGTATCTCTTAAAAATGTTCCTTTAAAATTTTTTATTTTTAATTTTTTCGCGGCATCCTCAAGTTCGAAATTGCTTAAAGGTTTATTTGGTAAAGTTATATTATCAATTGTAATATCATACATTTTTTTATATATTTAAATTTTCATAATAGCACTATTATCAACCCATGAATTAAACTCATCAGAATAACCTTTCCACTTAACGAGAGATTTCTTTTTTCCTTTTTTAATAACCTTTTCTATTCTATACACCTCTTGACTAGTTTTTTGTAGTTCAGGTTCATAAAAGCTACCTTTTATTTCTTCACCATTTAAATCTTTAATCTTATATGTTATAGGTGATGTATGTTTTATTTCTGAAACTGTAAAAACCTCTTCAGTCCATCTTGTTGTATAACCTTTTTCAAAAGTCTTTTTCTTTTTACTTATCCTTACTTTATCTCCAACAGAAAACTTTGGTTCGATATCCTCCCTTGCTTGATTATAATCGGGGTACAATGTTCTCCAAACTTTATTTTCATTCTTTTTCTTACTTGCTTCAGTTGGCGTCATCTTAATAGAAGAATGTCTCGTGTTATTATATTCTTTAACAAGATTTGGCAACGCATTAATATAAACGTTTGTTGAGTTAGCAGAAAAATATTTCCACATTTTTTCTTTCATTGTTCTAATCCATCTCTCAACAACGCTAGATTTTTCCTCGTTTTCAGTGGAATATAATTCAATTGAGTCTTTAACATCTTTGTTATAAAACTCTTTACCTTTATCCACCCACATTTTCTCAGGTTTTCTTTCTTTAAAAATACTCTTCAATGCAATAGAAACAGATTTTCCCGTTTTATCTTTTAATGGTATCAGCCACCCATACTTTGAAAAGATGTCAATGACAGCAAGAAGATATTTTATGCCATGATTAAGTTTAGAAAATGCTTGCATATCTACTAAATCTGCAGCCCATATCCTATCGATACCATTTACTCTAACTCTTCTTTTCTTAAATTTTCTTTTTAGAGGTTTATGTAATTCTTCTGCTAGCGTTATACTTTGGTCATTTTTTTTTTAATTCCCATACCAAATCTTTTCTTTGTTCCTATTAATGTGGAAACCAATCCTCTTTCCATTCTTTCCTTAATAGTTGGATTATAGATACCTTTTAACTCTTTAAGCATATTAGCATCACACACATCATTACGTGTTTTAGTATCATCATGTTTAAGATAACATATATCATGATGATATGCTGCCTTGTCAACACGATTTACAGGCTTAGACCATTCTTTAGGCGTTAAATCAGGATTTAATCTTTTCTTTAACTTGGTGCCCGGTCCTGTGAAGTTATGACATTCAACAGGTAAGTTATTGATTGCTTTGTTTAACAAAGAACCACCCTTCTTATCTATTTTAATAAACTGTGTTTTAGTTGTTCCACATTCAACACATTTGCCCCGTTTCATATTTCTACCATTTTTACTTACCACACATTCAAAATCAGTAGTTTCAGTTTGCTTTTTACACTTAACACAATACATTTTTTATATTAAATATTTTTTTTTTTATATAAAATATGGACATTGTTAATTTATCGTGGAATGAAGCGTTAGCAAAAAGATTTAACCATCCCCTTTTACCAAGAAGTATCAGAGGTTTAATAGTAGGTAAATCAGGATGTGGTAAAACTACACTTTTACTTAACCTTTTGTTAAGACCTAATTGGTTAGATTATAACAACTTATGCGTTTTTGGTAAAAGTTTGTTTCAACCAGAATATCGCATACTTAAAAAAGCTTTTGAAGAAAAAATACCAAAAGAATACATATTAAGGTTGTTTTCACTTAAAAATGAAGTACAAAACCATAATGTTTCACCTACTGCATTAGTTGAAGAGTGGAGTAAAACAATTAAAGAAAAATCTGATATCAATTGCGAATTTTTTGAAAATGCTAGTGATGTACCCGACCCAAGAGATTTAAATGGGGAAAACAAAAATTTAATGATTTTTGACGATTTACTTTTGGAAAGGCAAAACAAATGTGAAAGCTATTACGTAAGAGGAAGACATAGTAATGCTGATTGTTTTTATCTATCACAAAATTATTTTAGATTACCCCGTCAAACTATTAGAGAGAATGCAAATTTTATTTGTTTGTTTAGGCAAGACTTAAAAAATCTTAATCATATTTATAGCGACCATGTGGGGGATGATATGACAAAAACCGAGTTTGTTAATTTTTGTAAAAATTGTTGGGAAAAACCTCATGGTTTTGTTATCATAGATTTAACCAACAACAAAAACAACGGTAAGTACAGAAATGGATTTGACAACCTTTATTTACCACAAAATTATAAAAATTATTAGAAAAATATATTTTTGTTTAAAATATATTTTAGTAAATATAAAATATGGAAGAATTGCTTGAAAAAATTGTAAAAAACACTGACCACAAAACATCATTTCAGTTGATAGTAAGCGACAACAAAACAGAGTTTAAAACAAGATTTACTCCACCACTTCAATTAGAAAAAGATAAAGAATATGAAATAGCACTGGTTAATCTTGAAACTTATTATTCATTTCCTAATATTGATGAAAGCAATAACATTTTTGTTTATTCGCCAGACAATGGTACAACATAGATAAAACTAAAAATACCTGAAGGAAGTTATGATTTAGTTGATATTAATGATTTTATTCAACAAGAAATGAGAAAAAAAAGGCATTATGACGAAGTTAATGAAGAATATTATATTAACATCTCAGCAAACACTAATACTTTAAAGTCTGTTCTTTTTTTAGAAAATGGTTATCAGGTAGATTTTAATCAACAGAATTCTTTAGCAAAAGTACTAGGTTTTACACGTGCTAAATATGTACAAGGATTTCACGAATCAGAAAATGTAGTAAATATTTTAAGTATTAATAGCTTGTTAGTTAACATCGATTTAATTTCTGGTAGTTATGTTAATGGTTCTCAAAGAAATACAATTTATAGTTTTTTTCCTAATGTATCACCAGGGTATAAAATAATAGAAAATCCAGTAAATTTAGTTTATCTTCCGCTAACATTAAATGAAATACATAACCTCAATGTATCAATTACAGACCAAGATGGAGCATTACTAAATCTTAGAGGCGAAAATTTAACGATTAGGTTTCATATAAGAGAAGCAAGATAAATATAAAAAAAATGACAAACTATATTAACGCTAAAATAAATATATCAGAAGGGCAAAAGAAAAAAAATTTACATTCTTTTAAAAACAAAAGTCCAGCAAGTATTCGTTTAAAACATGAAGATTTGCATGGTAGTGATGTAATAGCATTAACCAAATCACAAGTAAATAAACTTACTAAAGCTTATAAAGATGGTAAGGGAGCTACGTTTAGAAGGTCACTCAGACAACTTAAACACAACATGAAAGTAAAAAGTGGTTTTCTTGGAATGTTAGCAGGATTAGCTTCATCAGTTCTACCCACATTAGCAAGGACTGTTTTACCAGCTTTAGGAGTTGGTGCGTTATCTGGTTTAGCATCTTCAGGTGTTCAAAAAGCAATGGGTAATGGTCTTTACCTTAAAAAAGGTGGTTGTGTATGTCAAGTAGAAACTGATGGAGAAGGTTTATATCTTGGTCCAGCTGAAGGTGAAGGATTAGAAAATATAGGTAATGGATTGTATTTAAAACAAGGCGGAAAAATTTATGATGGAAAAGGTCTTCTTTTAGGACCTAATAGTCCATTTGCTAATATCCCTATATTAGGAGCAATATTATAAATTTAAAAATATGAATGTGCATAAATTTGGAAACAACAAACCTAAAATATTTCAACCAAAAACTATTTTTTGGAAACCTGTAGAAGCTAAATATCCGGCTAAAAAAGTTAATCCTACTACATGGGATATTTATGCTCAACAACCTATTGTACTAAAAGCAAAAGAAACTAAAACTATTGGTTTAAATTTTGGTTTTATGATGAGTAGAGGAGTTGTTTTAATTTCTTTACCTTATGCTTTAAAAATTAAACAATTTAGTTTAACGAATGAAGTTATTCTTGAGGATAATGATATTGTGATTACCACAATTACAAACAACTTTAACAACCTAGTAAAAATTAATGAAGGTGAACTTATATGTCGTCTTTACTATTCTATTTAAAAATATAGTTGCTATTAAAAAAATGGAAATAGACAAGATTTATCCAGTATTACCAGAAGAACGAAATATACCAAATGCACCAACATTAGAACCAGGAGGCAATGGTCAATCTTTTAGACTTAAAAAGATATCGGAGATACAGGATTTTCTTGAAAAAGAAGTGAGAATTGGAGAACAGTTATGTAAAAAGTATTTAAAGATTAGTAAATCTGTAGATAACGTTGAAGCAGGACTAACAACAACAGCATTAGCTACCGGAGCAGGTGGAATAGTTCTATTAAGTACAGTGGTTGCAATACCAGCAACAGTAGCTTTAGAAGGTTGTGCCCTAGGCGTTGGTCTTTTAGCAATACTTGGTAAGTTTGTAGTTAGAAGAACCAGAACAAAATCTGAAAAACATCTTATGATTAAAACGTTAGCTGATGCAAAACTTGATACTCTTAATACACATATATCAAAAGCAATATCAGACAACGAAATAGACCATTCAGAATTTACTTTAATTATGGACGAACTTAAAAAATATAAGGTAAAGAAGGAAGAGATACGGGCTAAGTCAAAGAAAAAGATTAATACTGAAGAACAAGAAAGTTTAATTGAAAGGGGAAGACAAGAAGCACGTGAGTCCTTTCGGAGGTTGGTTGAAAAGAATCATGGGAGCTCCCTTCCATATTAAATGCCCTAAGTTTAAATGTTCTTGTGCATGTGAGATAGGTAATGTTAATTAAAAAAACTTTTTACTTAAAAAAATATGCCATTTTTAAAGATTAAAGACCCTGTAAAAAGGGAAGAAACAGTAAAAGAATTTATTGCGTTGAAGAAAAGAATTCGTGATAGTCAGCTTGCAGAAGAAAGAGGAGACATTGAATTGCAAACAGACCTTTCAAAGTTTTTTAAACCTATTACAGAAACACAAAAAGCTGCAACAAAGGAGATTACAGAAGGGCTTAAACCTATTAAAGAGGGGATTGAACAATTACCTAATGCTATTACGTTTTCAGCCTTTCCTTCTATAAAAGCTTATGAAGAACCGGGATTTACATTAAGTGATGAAGATAGAGAAGGAATTTTTTGGTTTAAGGAAGCGATGGAAGAAGAAGGAGACCCATTATTACTTATTGGACCACTTGCAACAAAGCAGTTGAGAAGATTTACTAATAAGGATGAAGCTGATACAACGTATGGGTTATATGACAAAAAAGGTAAATTTTATATCGGTAATGAGGAGGTTGAAATTTTAGGAGATGATATTTTATTTGCAAATAAAACCTATGAAGGCACACCTGGTTTGTGGGAGTTAATTATAGCAAAAAGACCAGACAGAGATAAATATGATGATGATGATTTTGATAATTACAAGGAGATAATGTTAAAATCTGGCACCCTTCATAAAAATAATAACAAAGATAGTCATTTACCAAAAAGCAGTAAAGCATTCAAATGGAAAAAAATTCTTAAAAATTTTTGGCTTGATAGACCCATTAGTGGAGAAGGAATTACCATTATTCCATCTAACCCTAACGCACTATTAGAAAGATTAGACCTTTTGATGGCAAGTAAAGAAGCTGGTAATACAGGTGTAAGAAATGAGCTTGTAAGTATTTGTGATGAATTAAAAAGGCAACGTGTATTAAATTCAAAGCATTATAAAAAGTTAATGTCTATATTATAAAATGATTACATCACAAAAGAGAGGATTTAAAAGAAATTATGCTTATGGAGGAGCGGGGATATTTGATACCTTAGCTAATTTTCTTACAAGACTCTTTACAAGCAGCGCAGCTAAACAAATTGCATCTTCAGCAGTTGATATTGGTAAGAGTGTTGCTAAGGAAGGAGCAAAGAAAGCGTTAGAGGTTGGAAAGAGTGCCGCGGTTGATGCAGGTAAAAAGTTAGTTGAAAAGGCTTTAACACCAAAATCTAAAAAGATTTTAGAAAAATATACTCAAAAGCCAGCAACACAAAATATTAATACCTTAATAGATGGTAGTGCCATTGCTATTCAAGATTTAGTTAAGAAATTAAATAGTAAGGAGTCTGGAGTTAAAGTATTATGAAAAAAATAAAATTAAGTTAAGTAATTATTACATTAAATAAAAAATATGGGAAAGCTAATATTTAGATTAACAAAATATGAAAAATACAATACAAAAAGAATTGGTATCCGTCATGCTCAATTTAAAATTAATGAAGAAGATGAAAATGTTGAAGTAAATAATACAAATTATGATTATAAAAAGGTTGTTTTAAAATTGTCTCCTGAAAAAGCTGATTTTGTTAATGAGTTTGAAGATGAAGTAAATCAATATCTAGAAAAACATGGTATACCTAAGGTAACCATTCTTTATGGTAATAAAATTTATCCAAAAATAAGAAGAGATGTTAATGTAGAAAAACTTAAAAATATTAAACTTAAGAGTGTTTTTGTAAATGATGAAAACAAATCATTCCCTCAACTATGGTTAGAAAATTAAAAACAATTATAATTTTGACTTAAAAATTATAATTGTATATAATAAAAATGGATATTTTAAACATTAAAGCACCGATTTTAAAAGATGATAGTATTAATGAATATGAATACCATGAGTATGAACCTATTACAGAAACTAATTTAAACAACTCTGGAGGAAATATTAGAATTGATATTGAAACTCAAGATATTTTTTATCATCCTTCTGAGTCATATTTACAAATTATAGGTGAATTAGTAAAAAATGATGGTACTGTTTATGGTGCAGCTAATGAGGCAACCTTAACAAATAATGGTCTGATGTATTTGTTTAAAAATATCAGATATCAACTTAGTGGGCAAGAGATAGAAAGCATTAATTACCCTGGCCAAGCTACCACAATGTTAGGATTGTTAAAATATCCTGATGATTTTTCTAAATCACAGGGGTTAAACCAACTATGGTTTAAGGATACCGGAGAAAATGCAGCTAGTGCTACTAATGCTGGTTTTTCAGTAAGAAGACAGTATATTTTTAGTTCAAATCCTGTTGGAACATTTAGTTTTAGGATACCTTTGAAACATATATTCGGTTTTTGTGAAGATTACAACAAAGTTTTATATGGTATGAAACAAACTTTAACCTTAACAAGAAATGATGACAATGACGCAATTTTTAGAGCTGGTGGTGTCGATGCTGGTAGAGTTAATTTACTAAAAGTATCTTGGTTTATGCCTCATCTAGAGCCGGAAGATGGTAATAAGTTGGAACTTTTTAAATTTATCGAGAAGAAAGAAAAATTTCCAGTTGGGTATAGAATGATACAAAGCGACTCTATTGCAGTTCCACAGGCAGCAACAGGTTTTACTTGGAGGCTATCAGCTAAATCATCTCCTGAAGTGCCACGTTTTTTAATTGTTTCTTTTCAAACTGGTAAAAGTGGTGATCAAGAACAAAACCCGGCTATATTTGATAACTTAAATGTTAAAAATATTTATGTAATGTTAGGTTCAAAAAAATATCCGATATATGATTATGATATAAATTTTACCGCTAATCAAATTAGTAGAATATATAGTGAAGCTGCTTTGTTTAGAAAAAAGTTTTTTTAACATGGATGAATTGGTATCAAATCCAAATATTACTCCTTCAGATTTCAAAACCCTTTTTCCTTTGTTTGTGTTTGATATATCCAAGCAAAGTGAAAGGCTTAAGTATTCTATAACTGATATCCATATTAAAACAACATTTACTAATAACCCTCCTGCAAATACTGAAGCATTCGCTGTTTTATTGAGTGATAGGTTGATTAACTTTCAGAGTGATGGAAATAAAATGAGTGTAGTGTATTAAGTAATTTTTATGTTATATAAAAAATGCTAAAGATTGCTGATTTTAAAAAAATATTAACAGATAACAATATTAAGTGGTATTCCTATTGGAGCAAGAAAAAATATATTGATGTGTTAAAAAAGCATGGATTGTATCCAGAAGAGAAAGATAATAAAAAATATTTTAAAAAAATTCCTAATTATGATAGATTAAAGGATATTGCAAAAAACCCAAAGAGGGTTATCTTAAAGGATGTTGAAAGTGAAGAGGTGATTGAATTTCCATCAATTTACAAGGCTAGTAAGTTTATTGATAGATGTCCACAAACGATTAAAAATTGGAATGGAAGAGTTTGGAATGATAAATATAAAATTGATATTCAATAATTTTACTATTTTTTATAAAATAGTAAAATTTTGACTTAAGGAGTGGATTTTTATATTTAAAAAAAAAAAAAAAATATGGAACGTCAATTTGATATATACAATGTAGCTGGATTAAGAAATCTAGCAAGGGAAAGGGGATTAAGAAGATACTCAAGGCTAAGACGTAATGAATTAATTACTCTTTTAATTAATACTGGGCCTTCTATATTAGATAGAGACCTGGGAACTATTGATGCACCAATATTACAACCAACACCTTATAGACCTGTTCAACCATTACCAACAACATCAAGACAAAGACCAACTACTTCAATTAATGATTTGTTAAGAAGTTTAGAAAATGTTAGAGTGGAACAACCAAGTATATCACCTGAACTTAATGCTTTAAAAAATAAGATAAAAAGTATATATGATAAAGTGGATAAAATCCAAGTAATAAAAAATAAATCTGCCTTAAAAAATTATGCAATTGAACATAAAATAGAAGGGATAGATGTTGATACACCAAAAGAATTTTTGGAGTTAGTTCAACCAACAATTGTTAATCAATTAAAAAGCATGCGTGGTCATAAAATAAAATTAAATCTTCAATGTTTAATGGAAAGAGGAGAGGGTGTTAATAAACAAATAGTAAAGGCTAATTTTTCTTCTTCTGAATATGGTTATGAGATTATTTTAGAAGGAACAAATGTATTAGAAGTATACTTAGAAATGATGGAAAAAATTTTAGAAAATATTGTTAGTTTTTTAATGAAGGGTAGTGGGTGGGTATTTAAAAGTGTGGTTCATTTAAAGTTACATAGTGTTATTTATGAACCATTAAGAGCAAGTGGATGGATACCTTTACCTGATTGGATTGCTAACAAAAAGGCATGTATTAATATGAAAAGTGAGAATGATGAATGTTTTACAGATTGTATTTTAAGGCATTTAAATCCAACAGATAATCATTCTGAAAGAGTTGATCGTGATTTAAAATCTAAGAAAAATAACTTAAATATGAAAGGAATTAAATATCCTGTTTCTTTACAAGATATAGATAAGTTTGAAAGACAAAATCCAACAATTAGCGTTAATGTTTTTGGGATAGTAGAAGGTAAGGAAAAAATCAAACGTATTAGAGCTATAAAAAGTTTAAAAGAAAATCATGTAAATTTGCTATATATTGAAGATGAAGATGGTGAAAAATCACATTATGTTTTAATAAAAGATAAAAAATTTAATGCTTTAATGAGAAGACAAGTAAGTGATAATAGTAATGTTGAGTATTGTATGCTTTGTATGAATCATTTTGGAAGCAAAAAACTTTTAGAAAAGCATATGGAGCGATGTGAAGATCATGATGGAGTTGATTTATTAATGCCAAAGTTTAATCCTAAAAATCCTGAAGAAATTTTAATAAAGTTTAAAAACTATTGTAGAAAAATTAAGGTGCCTTTTATTGTAATTGCTGATTTTGAATGTATACTACAAAAAATACAAACAAAAACATTACAAAAAAGTAATACTATTGAAACACAAAAACATATACCTGTCAGTTATAATTACTTAATTTGTAGTTGTGATGATGAAATCATTTTAAAACCAGAATTTAAATTTAAAGGATATGTAGGTAAAGATAGCGAAAAACATTTTATAGATACTTTAACTAAGGATGCTAAACAACTTTTTAATGAATTTTATAAAAAAACAGTAGAAATTAAGATGTCGGAAGAAGAAAAAATAGCACATACACTAGAAACTGAATGTTGGATATGTCATGGAGGATTTACAGAAGAAAATTATAAAGTAAGAGATCACTGTCATTTTACTGGCAACTATAGAGGAGCCGCACATAATGAATGTAATCTTAAAGCAAAAGTTCCAGATTTTATACCTGTTATCTTTCATAATTTATCTGGTTATGATGCACATAGTTTTATTAAGTATCTTGGTAAAACTAGTGGTAGAATTGATTGTTTACCCAACACAGAAGAAAAATATATTAGTTTTACAAAACATCTAAAGGTAGGAAATAAAAATATTAATTTAAGATTTCTTGATAGTTTTAAGTTTTTATCAAGCAGTTTAGATAAAATTGTAGAAAATTTAAAAGATAATGATTTAAAAAATTTAAAGTATTATTTAGAAAAACATCGTGGTGGATATACAGAAGAAAAATTAAAATTGTTAAGTAGAAAGGGTATCTTTCCTTATGAATGGTTTGATAGTTTTGAAAAAATAGAAGAAACACAACTACCGCCAATAGAAGAATTTTAGTCTAGTTTAAATGGAGAAGGAATTTCAGAAAAAGATTATAAACATGCTTTAAAGGTATTTGATTTTTTTAAATGTAAAAATATAAGGTATTATTAACAACTATACAATGAAACAGATGTTGTACTTTTAGCCGATGTTATGGAAAACTTTAGATTTTCTATACATAAAAAATTTGGTTTAGATCCTGCTTGGTATTATACTTTACCTGGATTTGGATGGGATGCTATGCTAAAAGTAACCGAAATAAAATTAGAAAAACTTACTGATGTTAATATGCTTAACTTTTTTGAAGCATCAAAAAGGGGTGGTGTTTGTATGACTAGTATTAGATTTGTAGAGGCAAACAATAAATATATGGGTGAGTATTTTGATCCAACAAAACCTTCTAAATATATGATTTATATTGATAAAAACAGTCTTTATCCTTGGGCTATGAGTAAACCGCTACCTGTAGATGGTTTTAAATGGATGACTAGGGAAGAATTAGATAACTGGGAAAAATATCCGTGTACCTTGGAGGTTGATTTGGAGTATCCTAAAGATTTACATGATTTGCATAATGAAATGCCTTTAGCAGCAGAAAGGAAAAAAGTTAGTAAAGTAGAAAAGTTAATACCAAACTTAAATGATAAAGAAAAATATATACTTCATTATGAAGCTTTAAAGACTTATCAGAGATTAGGATTAAAGATTAAAAAAATACATCGTGGAATTAAATATCGAGAAAGTACCGCTATTAAAAAATATGTTGATAAGTGTGTAGAATTAAGAACACAAGCAAAGAAGGATGAAAATGATTTCTTAGATCAGTTATGGAAATTAGCAATGAATTCTGTTTTTGGTAAAACCATGGAAAATATAAGAAATAGAGTAAACATAGAATTAGTTAATGGTGAAAATAGTGAACGTTTTAAAAAGTTAACAGCAAAACATAACTTTCATAATCATACTATATTTGATGAAAATTTGGTTGCTGTTCATATGAAAAAAAAACATGGATTAAATATGATAAACCAATTTATTTAGGAGTAAGTATACTTGATATAAGCAAAACAACTATGTTAGAAGATTATTATAACTATTTTAAAAATAAATTTGGTGAAGTTAAAGTATTTATGTGCTATACTGATACTGATAGTTTTGTTTTAACAATAGAAACAGAAGACTTGTATAAAGATTTAAAAGAGGATGCCAATGATTTGTTTGACTTTAGCAATTATCCAAAAAATCATCCATTATATAGTGATAGAAATTGTAATGTGCTAGGTAAGTTTAAGGATGAAATAAAAGGAGATCTTTTAACTGGATTTGTAAGTCCAGGAGCAAAAACTTATGCTATGAAAAAATTTATCTTAAGAAAAGATAAAAATGATAAAGCGATAACCGATGAAGATGGTAATTTTATTTATGATGAGCCTGTTAAAAAAGATAAAAATGGTAATATGGTATATAATGAAAAAACAGAAACTAAAAAATGTAAAGGAGTTAAAAAGTCTGTGATAAAAAATGACCTAAAATTTAAAACTTATAAAGATTGTTTGGATACTAAAAAAGATTTTTGTGTAACTATGGGAGGAATAAAAAGTAAACATCATGAATTAACAACTATAAAAATGAATAAAGTAGCATTAAGCTTTGAAGATGATAAAAAAGTGATACTCTTAGATGGTAGTTATAGAACTTTATCACATGGACATCATAGGATATCTGAGTTAACTGAAGCACAGGGGGCAAGACCAAAAACGTATTAAAATATTTAATCTAGTAAAAAGATTAAATATTTTTAATTTTTCGCTTAATACTATTTTTTGTTTTACAAACTGGGCAATTGTTTGAATTTTCATTTAAATCATCACAATTTTCACATATAGGTATATGACCACAAAAACAAAACATTATGTTAGGTTTTTCACTCAAGCAAATTACACATTCTTGTGATGGGAATGATTCTTTTCCATTAATGGAAATAGGTGGGTTAAAGGTATAAGGTAATGGCTCATTTTCATTTTGATAGTAACCAATATTCACATCTGTGAATCTTTGATAACCTACACCATGATTAATTGTGAAAGAATCATTTCCACCATAGAGATAATAATGTAAATCACGCCACCATTCACCATTATATTCAAAAAAAGAAGTAAAATCACAAGAATGTTCAGGTAAACCACGATAAATATTTTTAAATGTTAATAATGGAAATATGTAATAATGCTCAGGTTGTTTCTCTCTATTAATATTTTTAAGTAAATCATATAATGCATTTTTATAAATACTAATAAAATTATTACTTTGGTTAAATGGTATTCTAATACCAGTATAAATAGGTCTACCAATATAACGAAATGGATCACCTAAAAACACGCGTGTATCTGGAAATGCAACATAAACTATTGTTTCAAAATCAGATTCTTTTAATTTATGCTTACTATGTTCATAATAAACAAAAGGCAATAATTTTGTAAGCAAATAAAAAAAATCCTTTTCTTTTTCTGAAAAACTAAAATAAAATTGAAAAAGTTCTTTTTCTAAATCATACATATGGTAAGACATAGATTTTTTATTTAATAAAGTCTGGTATAACTTTATTGCAAAATCACTCGTAATTCTATTTAATACACGCATTTTACTTATATATTTATAACAACTTAACTAAAAAATTCAAATATTTTTTTTTCATCAAAAATCTTAACCCACAGACTAACTCATAAGCCGGTTAGCCATTGCGTCATGCGTTGGTTGATGGGGGTGGAAAAAGGTTAAGCGATTGTTTGATGTAAGAGTTTGTTGTGGGGTTATGCATTGGATGGATGATGAGCTGGGTTTTTTTCTTAATCAAAAATTTTTTTTTATTCTTTAAAAGTTTGATTTAAGTAAAAAATGTTTATAAAAAAGTTTATGCTATTTTGTTGGCTGACCTTCATCAGATTGACTGTTAACCCATTTTATTTTTAATTTTATGAGCGTGCTTAATGTTCATGAAATTGTTATTATATTGATTGTTGTTTAAGGGCTAGCTAAATGCATACGGGTGGGTTGATTGGTTAAGGGTTAAATGAGAGGATAAGCTTGTTGGTTTGTTTTAAGAGGGGGTTGATTGGTTAAAGCGGGTTGACATGCATAAGCTTGTTGGTTTGTTTTAAGAGGGGGTTGATATGCGTAAGCTCATCATAAATTCATAAAGGGGGGATGATTCACATAATGGTAAAAGCAAACATAAGGATTATGTCCTAGATCGAGTGTTCTTCTATCTACTAATGGGTAGAAGCAGTAAAAACTCCGAGTACTCTTTTATCCGGATAAAATATTTCTATCCTTGTTTCATACAGTTATTTACAAAAAATAATCACTAGAGACCTCCCTTGTGCGTGTTAAATCCAATGCATATTTTTAAAAAAAAAAAAAATCTGAGTTCTCTTTTAGTATCGTTAAATTATTTTCATCCTTGTTTTTATTAGTATTTAAGAAAAAAACTTTCTCAAGGGACCTCACTGATGTGTGTCAAACCCAAAGGATAAAAACGGTAAAAACTCCGATAGCTCTTTTATTAGGGTAAAATATTTTTGTAATTGTTATATTTAGCTATTTCTAAACCTTTCTCAAGGGACTTCCCAGTTGAGTGTTAAAACCAGTGTATAGAAATGGTTAAAAACTCCGAGTGCACTTTTATTAGTGTAAAATATATCTATCCTGGTTTTGTTCAGCTATTCTAAAGACCTTTCTCAAGGGACCTCCCTAGTATGTGAGGTCCCTGGCGTGTGTTATTACAAATGGATAAAAGCAGTAAAAACTCCGAGTACTCTTTTATTAGGGTAAAGTATTTTAAACCTTGTTTAGTTCAGCTTATATAAAAAGCAAAAAAAAAAAAATTCTCGAGAGACCTCCCTGGTGAATGTTAAAAGCAATGCATAAAAAGTGTAAAAACTCTAAATACTCTAATTCTAGGGAAAGATATTTTGATACCAGATAGATTTGGCCATTTTAAAATCTTCTTCAAGGGATCTCCTCAGTGGGTATTAAAACTGATAATAAAAGCGGTAAAAACGTCGAGTATACTTTTTCAATATTTTCATCCGGATATTTCAAAACCTTTAATTAGGGTAAAATACTTCAGCCTTGTCACATACAGCTTTTTTAAAACCTCTCTCAAGGGACTTCCCTGTTGAGTGTTAAAAAACAATCGATAAACGCTGTAAAAACTCCGAGTGCTCTATTTATTAAATGTTTTTACTCTCGCTTTGTTCAGTCATTAAAAAAAGCATTTTCTCAAGTAACCTCCCTGGTGAATTTTCAAAACCAAAATGATAGAAGCGATAAAACTCCCAGTACTCTTTCATATGGGTAAACTATGTCTATCCTTGTTTTGTACAGCTATTGTACAGCTATTTAAAAAAAGCTCTCGAGGGAACCTTCCTAGTCAGTCTTAAAGCCAGTGGATAAAAGCTGTAAAAACTCCGAGTACTCTTTTATTATCGTTAAAATGTTTTATCCTTGTTTTGTTCAGCTATTTAAAAAAAAAAAAAAAAAAAAAAAAAAAAAACTTTCTCAAGGGACCTCCCTGGTGAGTGTCGAAACCAATGAATAAAAGTGGTAAAAAAGTCCTTGTGCTCTTTTATTAGGGTAAAATATTTTTATCACTGTCATATTCAGCTATTTTAAAACCTTTCTCAAGGGACTTCCCTGTTGTGTACTAAAACCAATGGATAAAGGCAGGTATAAAATACGAGTACATTTTTAAAATATTTTGATTACAGCTAGGTTCTGCGATTTTAAAACTGTTATTGCGGGACTTGCTTAGTGAGTGTTTACTGTTAAAACCAATGGATAAAAACGGTAAAAACTCCGGGTGCTCTTTTATTAGGGTAAAATATTTTTATCAGTTTTATATTCAGCTATTCTCAAACTTTCTCAAGTGACCTCTCTGGTGAGTGTTAAAACCAGTGGATAGGAACGGTAAAAACTCCGATTTCTCTTTTAATACGGTAAAATATATTTTATCCTTGTTTTGTTCAGCTATTTTAAAACTTTTTTCTAAGGAAAATATTAAAACCAATGGATAAAAGCAGGTAAAAACTACGAGTGCACTTTTAATGTAAAATATTTTGCTTTCAGCTAGGTTCTGCCATTTTAAAACTGTTATTGCAGGGCCTGTTTTGTGAGTATTAAAAGCAATGGACGAAAGTGGTCAAAACTTTGAACAATTTTAGTCTAGGTTAAAATATTTTGATTTCGGCCAGATTAAGCCATTTTAAAACTGCTATCTAATATAGAAAGAAGACTAATGTAACCAGAAACTAATCCTAATTGGGATGAGAAGCACATACATATTTAAAGCATGGTTAGTTAAATATAAAGACAAACTTTTCATAAGAACTAAATACAGGAGACAACCGAAATTCAAAATGGAGTTAACAAAATATAAACACCTACCGAACTGAAAACTTTGGTAAGAAAGACACGAGACAAAGCAAATTCAGAGCATGATTAGAAAAATATAATATAATCTTATTTAAATGTTCATATGAAATACATACACGGAATTAAACAAATTCAAAGCATAGTGAGACGAATACAAACAAAACCTACTGGTTACTACAATTTTAATGACAAATACATATACAATACAATATAACACAAATTCAAAGCATGGTGAGAGAAATATAGAACAAAACCTAGACAATGCAAATTCAATGCACGGTTTGAGACATACAAACGAAATTAACTTCAATATTTGATGATATATACATACACGAGAAAAATCAAAATTAAAGCATGCTAAAACAAAAGTAAGCGAACCAATTTTCAGGAGACATATATACGCGTGATAAAGCAAGTGAACAGCATTCAAAACTAACTGCAATTTTAATGATAAATACAATATATAAGTAATTTTAAAGCATGGTTAGAGAAATATAACAAAAACTAACGAGATTTTTAATCACAAATACATACACAAAATAAAAGCAAAAGCAAAGCTAGGATTTACATATAAAAATCTAATAAATTCAACCCACCTCTTTCCTAAAGCTATCGTTATATACATGTAGCATCCTCCATGTTGAAATCTGAAAAATGATAAAATGTAAGATAAACACTTCTATTTGAATGGTGTTTTCAATGCATGCTAAAGTATTTCAGTCTGCTACCGATGTCTTTCCTAGCTTTCATCAGTACTAGTCTGAGGCTTTGCAGTGCATTGCACAAAGAGATACATGCGACAAAATATGAGGGAGGGGTAAATCGCAGGTTTTTTTCATTATCTGTAAATCCATTGCCGGCATCTTCTACTTTTCTCACACTGTTTTCATAACGTAAAATACAAATCACTTCTAACTAAAATCGTTTCCTTTCGTAAGCTTGACTAACCAAGCAGACGGTAATGATCCAAAATCAGACTGAATATTCTGTACTGTTTGATCTTGATTATATGCTTCTGCAAAAGCATGTTTTCGCCTATCGCATAGGATGGGTTAATGCCTCTCTCTTTTTATCAAGAAAAAACAGAGCAGAACATTCGCACATTACATATCTTTGACTTTTCTTGACAAATGCTTCATAATTATAATAAATGGTCTTGTACCTGTTAGCAATTCAGTCTTCAGTCCTCAATCCTTGGTCCTTGATATTGAAATTCTAATAATCTAGTCTATCGCTAAATACCGTGTGTCGCATATTTGTCTGCTTTCTATTTCATCTTTCTGTTTGCTCTGAAAATAGAAAAGAAAAGGTAAGGAGCAAACCACATCTCCCTGTGGGTCAAATTTGTCAGCAGCTGCTAACATCTACTTAAACAACAAACACTAATTAATTAAATTACCATTTCCACATGCTGAAGTAATATGCATTGTTTTGTATACACTCCACACACCAGACAAGACTGTCCACTTCGCACAGTGTGGCCAATCAGAGGGATGACTTTTTCTGGGCATGTCAATGATCTCCAATTTCTTAGGAAGTCAGCATGTTTATGGTCATTCTCATGGCACAGTGGGTATGGTCGCAAATGTCTTCAGATATTCCTTGGCCTGACAATCTTAAAAAAAAAATGTATGTGCAAGTTTTAGAAACAGTCGATGAGATGCAAACACACTCTGCAACAGTACTGCTTTTACCTACATATTAGGCCCGGGTAGCTCATTGGTTAGCATATCTGACTGGTGACCTGATGGTTGCGGAGTCGATACTCGGTTGAGACAAACTTTCTCTCCGGCGATTTTTTCAAATCTCACCTCTGATGCATGTGAGAAAAGTAGTCAGTGGCTTGGAAAGAAAGTTGTGTCAGTACTGGTGTGAGAAAGCCAGAAAATACATGCGTAGCTGCACTGACCGCCGTGATATGACATTACCTGTTTAAACGGCGTTTAACACCAATACAAAATAAAACCTACAAATAATTGTAACAGAAGAAGCATAAGGACCTGTATATTTCTCGATACACCTAAACATATCGGAAATATTATTGCTGACCTATTACTAGGTTACATGTGTGCTGATAGTACTGCAATGAAAAACGTCTGCAAAAAAGAAAACAGGAAAAAAGCTACAAGAAACCAAACATGGTTGGGTTGGATAAACAAATACAAACACAATCAAGAAAATAGTTAACGCAGACAAAGCATGGTTAGACAAGTATATACGAAAACTTACCCAAATTTAAATTTTCAAGACAAGTAAATAAAAGACATACAGCAAAATGCAAAGCATGAGAGAAATATGAAAAGAAAAACTAACTGAACTCTTCACGAGAAACACCTGCGAGAAATAAAAGCAAATTCAAACCAGGGTTAGACAAATATAATCAAGAACTTACCGGTACTGAAAAATTCAAGAGAAATACATACACAAGATATGGCAATTTCAGTGCATAGTTAAAGAGATATGAACAAAACCCTACTAAATTTAGATAGGAAATATGAGATAAAGCTAAAAATATGCATGGTCAGACAAATGAAAGCAAAATTTAATTAAAAGTTAGATGGGAAACACACGCATGAGATAAAGCAAATTCAAAGTATGGTTCGTGAAATATAAGCAAAAACTTACTTAAGTTTTGAAAAGAAATTACCCAAGTCATAATTCATATTAAAAGCAGATAGTTAGATAGATATAAACAAAAGCTCTGAATTTTTCATGAGAAGTACATACATCAGACAAAGAAAAGCCAAAGCATCGTTAGACAAATACATTTAGAAGACTTACTGAAATTTTCATGAGAAATATTTACCCGAGACAAAGCAATTTCAATGCATGGTTAGAGAAATATATGCAAAAGCCTACTGAAGTTTTCATTAGAAATACATTCACGAGATAAAGCAAATTCAAATCATGGTTAGTGACTAATAAACAGAAACTTACTACAATATATATACTACAATATATTCATGATGAGAAAAACATACACACATTAAAGCAAATTCAAAATATTGTCAGAGAGACATAAACAAAATACATACTGAAACTTTGATGAGAAAATAAACATTAGATTAAACAAATTCACTGGATGCTTAAGACGAATATAAACAAAAACTAACGATAATTTGGATGAAAAATAAAAACACCACATAATGCAAACTCGAAACAGGCTAAAGAAATACCTGGAAGGACAAAACTTTGCTCAAATTTGGATTAGAAATAAATACTCAAGATAAAGCTAATTCAAAACATAGATATATCTATAGACAAAACCTTATTGCAATTTTCATGAGAAATGCATACAAGATACAAACCAAGTATGACAAATATAGACAAAAGCTTACCATTTTTTCATAAGAAATATGCAAGATAAAGGAAATTCACAGCATGGTTAGTGATTTATAAACATAAAATAACTGAAGTTTTGATGAGAAATAATTGCAAAAGATTAACTAAATTCGAACTAAGGTTAGACAAATATGGACAAGAACTTTCTGAAGAAATACATGAAAGAGACAAAACGGATTTATAGCATCGTTAGAGCACTATAAATGAAAACTACATAAAGCAAAGTCAAAGCATGGATAGTGAAATATATAAAACAAACTGACTGCAGTTTTGATGATAAATACATGTACATACACAACATAAAGCAACTTCAAAGCATGGCTAGAGAAATACAAATGAAAATTTATTAGAACTTTCATGTGGAATAACTTCATGAACAAAACAAATTCCTGACATGGCAAGACAAATTCAGACTTCAACTCAATCAAATTTTTGTGAGACATACATACTCTAGACAAAGCAATTTTAAAGCATGGCTAGAATGTAAACCAAAACTAATTGCAATTTTAATGACAAATACATACAAGAAATAAAACAAATTCAAAGCTTCGATTTACATGTGAAAGCCTGAAACCATTCTTGTCAGAATTCCTTCCTGGTCTAATGAGTTGTGATAAGAATGGTTTCATCCTACCAAAGAAACACTAAATGATAAATTTAACCCACCTCTTTCCTCAAGCTGGTGACACATGGAATCCTCCATGTTGACATCTGAAAAAGAAAAAAACACTTTTGTTTGAATGATGTTTTCATCGCTTGTATTTAGATGTCCTAAGAGAAGATGCTTTCGAAAAAAATTGTGGGAAAAGGAAAAAAAAACTTTATAATCTACCTTTATAGACCTGTCTCAGATTTTGATGTCTTGCAAAGAGGTAACCACTGAGTAAATATGGAATCTCCAATTTTAAAATACTAGGCACACTTTTATGTTTTATCAAAATTAGACCAAAAAATGAGTAGTTTGATCTTCCAGCTTATCTCCGGTAAGTCTAATATTTCTAATATAATTATATCCTGCTGAAAAATTGCGCAGGCATACTTTCTGTGGGAGAGCAGCCGGTAGAAAGGAACTAGTGAAAGAAACTCCGTGTTATTAGGTGCACTTGCCACCGCGATATAGCTGAAATAACATGGAAAATGGCAATAAACACCATAATATTCAACAAAAGTCTGACATTTTGTGGACTGATCATCAAAAACAGTTTTTAACGTGTTAATATCTTTAACCATCAATTTGATTAATAAATTCAAATCCAGTAATTTGTTTCTCCAGATGTTAGAATATGATCTTTATTAACTTTTTACCAGACGATATAATACTTGATCTGTCTGAATTGAAAGTTTTTACAAATGACAAATTCAGCGTGACTTAAATGATATCAGTCTTTAAACGGTCAGAAAACATTATTAGAAAAGGAGAAAATGCTGGTTACCAGCATTTTCTCCTTTTTTCACAAAGTTTTCAGACGCCTTTTTTTCTCATGACAATTAGAACTGAGGATTAGTTGTCAAAGTGTTAAAACGTAGGGATCAAACCAAGTGGGTAGGTTGGTCAAGTGTACAAGGCTTGAATCCAAGGGTCCAAACTTGATTCCTGGCTAGGTCAAACCCTATCCAAAGAGTTTATGATATGTCATTGCTATAGGATTTATTCCTTTCTATTTTAACCACTGAACATTATTGTGATATAAGAAAGCTGCCAGTAGTTTGAAGAGAATGTAGTGCAAGGAACTGGCAAGAGAAACTTAGGAAAGCATGCATTGGTGCACTAGCCGTCGAGATAAAACTGAAGAAATGTTGGGGGAAAAAAAGCATTAAAAACTTCCTTTACAAATTAATCTTTAGAGTGCTGACTTAATGAAATGGGCCTTTTAACCGTTTACCAAACAATCCCACGTTTTAACTACCCTGAGGAAAAGGCTTTTGAAAACAATGTGGAAGTAGGAGAGCGTAACCCGCATTTTGTCCATTTTACACAATGTTTTCTACCCTTCCAGAAACAAATTTCAATTTTGAGTAATATTGATTCTGTCGTCTGCAAATGCTTTCAAGTTGACCATTCAAAAATTTGGTCTTTTTGGTAAGAGTTAAACAGGACAGAGCCAAATATTGCAATTTCAAGATTACATGGTATTGGGCTGTGTAGGCCCAAAATCAGATTGGATTTTCTGTGCAGTCTGATCTAGATGTTCACAACAACAAGCTAAAAATTTATTCATCTTGTAGTTGACCACTCTGGAAAACATAGTGGTAAAAGGAGAGTATGCCCATATTCCAGAGCACTTCTGATTCATGAGTTTCTTTACAAGCACCACACATGTTATATACTCTTTAAATTTTTAAAACTCCTTTTCCAACAATGTTTTCAATAGGCCTTTTTCGTTAGTGTTGTTAATAGTCCTAATTGCGTAGTGGAGCGTTAAAAGACACTAGCTTATTACCAAAATATTAAAAGTCAAAGCCATTGGGATGTTCAGTGGTAGGAGGCGACATAAAATTCTGTCACCAGGACTTTCACCATCCCTTAACCTTTAAGGTGCCAAATGAACCCAACACACTTTTTAAATCTGGAAATAAGACCCAAATAAATAAAATATCAAAGTCTAAATTGACCTGAGAAGCAACTATACTTGTAAAAGGGGCCCTTTTGTCACACAGTGTCGTGTTTTAATGACTCTGAGAAGGAGGGCTTTTAAAAACATTATGGGAAAAGGAGAAAATGCAGGTAGCCATCATTTTCTCCTTTTCCCACATTGTTTTCTAACCTCCTCAAACTGAATGTCAATTTTTGGTGGTTTGAATTCGGACTAGTCTAGAAAAATGTCGTTTGGTAAAGAGTTAAAGGTTAAAAAAAAGTTAAAGGTTAAAAAGTTTTTTTTTGCAGAGCTAGGATACAAAGTCAACTCCTTACTTATCAGCATCACCATTTGGTTTCCTGCGCTCAAAGATTGCTTTTCGGCGTACTACTTTTTGGTACTGATAGAAAATGAATAAATAGAAGTAAAAATGCTACAAACCAACATTTTTTTTCCTTTTTCCACAATGTTTTCTATCACATCAAAGACGGAAATCATCATTTGAGCTGCATTTATTTTGTCATCTACACATGCTTTCAATATAGTTGAGTACAACATTTTGTTGTTTGGTAACGAGTTAAATGCTCAAATTTCAAGTTTATTATTAGCATTGAGTAAAAGTGAACGTGGAAAAACATGGTCTGATGAGGGATCGTATATAACATGTAATTTACGATCTCTGGTCTGATCGAGCAGATCCATAACAAGGGAGTCAGCATAACCCTTTACCACACAATCCCAACTTTTAATGACCTCGAGAACAAGGCCTTTTGAAAACATTGTCGGAAAATGAGAAAATACTGGTAACCAGCATTTCCTCCTTTTCCCCCAGTGTTTTCTAACCTATCAAAGGCCATTATTTGATCCACATTGTGAATTGTATGCAAATGCTTTCATATTGGAAAAGTATATATTTTGCTTGTGTGGTAAAGAGATAATGCATTGAACTTGTTGCAAAAAGAATTATCAGGTATAACTACTCTGACAAAGGTCTGCTTTCGTCATGCAGATACATGTAGCCTAAATACACTGTAGCAAAGAGCAAGATTTCTTGTGATGAACAATTTCTCTTTTAGCCACATGTCTTTTCTTTTTTTTAATTCGGGTTTACATGCATTCAACGTTTGTAACAAGCACATTCTTTCAGAAATTTTGATAATGAATCCTCACAATGTTTGTGTACATGTATAGAGTTATACTTTGCTGATATCGCCATGGAAACAAAAACAATTAATGAGGGAGGAAAATAACATTGAAAACTGACATACATGTATAAAGTTCAAGGTATTTGACAGAATATTAGATATGGCCATCAGTAAAATAAGTATGATAATTCAGTTGAGTCAGTCTCTGTGAAAAAGGGGTTTAATGCATCTGCAAAAAGTATAGTCTTAGGTCAGCAGGCTGCGCAGTCCGTACAGGCTGCCCTGAACCAAAACGATTCGCTAGTGGTCAATTTTCTGTATGTCCAAGGACCATTCTACCTCACAATTAAGTCGGTTGTTAAAAAGTGGCTATAATGGATCCATAACTATGTAATGGCTTGATCGGTGTCATGGATCACAGAGATACATCAAGCCCCCTTTTTGCATAGCGTGGCTCAATTATTTACATTCTGTCTTGGTCAAAGTACGTGTATCGGTAAGATTAGTTGGTGCTCTATGTCCAAAATTAGAACTTCCTGTCCTGTCTGATCTTGATCTACACCGTCTGCAAATGCAACTGACGTTGATTTTCGTTTCCTGTCGAGTCTCATATTTCTAAGAACAAACAGATGTATTACCTTTGATTTTGTATAATATCACATCCACACAGAGAAGCTGTTGGAGGAATCCACAATGCCGTAAGAAGACTTTGTATCCGGCAGAATTTAACTCAAACTGACCAACCTCTAATAAATCCAGAAAAGTTTACCAAAGTCCACTCAGCTCACAACACGAATTGCCTATTTAAAAACGCTCACTTACGCAACAATTGGATATTGCCAAAAACACATGAAACAACAACTCATGGGTCAGGTCAGCTTAATACCTGAGAAAATCTTTAACCTCTATTTAAGATGCGTTTCAGAATTACTGCAGAGAACGCGCAGTCTGAATTTGGGTCTACGATGGCGCATTCCAGAGACATGCCGACCAAAAGCAACATTTAGACAACAATTATTTATGTGTTTTTTCCTGACTATGTTTTGTTGATTTGGCATATTGAGGGTAAACCCGTCGAGCGCTAAATCAATGACATGGATGTTTTCAGTTGTTGAAACATCCTATATATCGCAATAATTCACAGATCTTATTTTGCCACAGTATGTTATAAACTAGAGGACAGTGTAGAGCAAAGATCTCTCTTCACAAGCTATACAATTTCATCTTAATCTAAATTGTCTGCAAAACCAACATAACTACTCTCCTACGATAAATCTCTTATCAGATTACAATATTTTACACTTGTCGAAATTGAGAGCGTTTGCTGACGACAAACGATTAGATTTGTCCTTGAAAGGCTAGAAAATATTGCGAGGAAAGAAAAAAAAAAACGTGGTTCTTTACAAGCGAAAGAAACTTGTGGCTACATGTATATTCGGTAAAAACGCAAAAGATGGTCAATTTCCAACGTGAATGTAATATTAATCTTTTACACAACAATTCCGTGTTTTGACGACCCTGGAGACGGCTTTTGAAAACATTGCTGGGAAAAGAGAAAATGCTGGTAACCAGCATTTTCTCTCTTTCCCACAATGTTTTCAGCCCAAGACAAAGCGGATGTCAAAACGCATTTACATGTAAATTTAAATCATACAATTTGAAAGAATGAAGTTATTGTGAAGATGACAATCTGTTATTGTATGGTTGGTCCATGTGTTAGTCGTTGGCGGAAAAACATTAATCTACAGAGATTAAAAGTTGCCAGGTAGCTCTGTCTTTGGTTTTCTTATTATCTGATATGAAAATTAATTTTTCTGCAAGCGACTAACACTTGGACCGACTGTACAATAACAGATTGTCATCTTTACAATAATTTCAGTAATTTCAAATGGTATGATACTGATCTAAATGCATGTTACCACACCATTGTTTACTTTTGGCCGCTATTGGACCTTTAACCTTTAACACCAATATTCAAGCGTTGCTTACCGCTAATCGGTAGTCCGGGGCACTTATTCACACACTGAATAGCAGCAATACGAGTAATGGTAATGCTTTTCTTGTTCTAAATGGTAATTTAATATTTGATCCAAACTTTGCGGGTCTAATGCATCTGCGAAAAGTATCGACCCATGTCAGCCTGTGTAGTCCGCGCAGGCTTACATGCGTCGAAACTTTTTGCTATTGGTCGAATTTATGTATGTCTAAGGACCATTTGACCTCCATATTCAAACAAGTGCCATAATAAACAGATTTTATAGATGCCTAATAATGTGCCAATGATTACTTGCTTGGAATAGTGCACCGCGGAGATGCATTAAACCCCCTTTGGCCACAGCGCTGCTCATTCCTTCCTATTCCTCTCAACAAATTCATTTACCCTCGGAATATCACAGTGACCCTCACCTTTTGTGGACCTTTTTTTTTTAATCGTCACAGGCTCAGTTTGTCAAATGATCATGAAATCAGCAAAAAACACTATTACATCGAAGACCCCTGCTTTCATCTATATAATAAAACAATGTAGCAAAACGGGTCAACAACAAAGTTTTAACTCGGACTACTTTTAACTACAAAGTACTATGCCGGAAGCATTCCGTTCTGCGCGGGCGGCGGTGTTACACCATAGATGATCGGAAATCAGTTCAACTGCCAGTTAATATCTTTCCGTTCAGATTTGCCAGTTTCCGTTGCTTATGAATGAAAGGTTTAACTCTTTACCAAATGGCAAAACTTTTTACTGGTCCAAATTGAAACCATCGACAGACGATAAATTCAGTGTGACTCAAAGGGTGTTATTTGGGTGTTATAGGGCAGAAAGTCACTTGAGGAAGAGGTAAAAACGCTGGTTATTTTCTTCTTTTCCCACAATGTTTTCAAAAGCATTTCTTTTCCGGGGTTGTAAATTTATTTGAGCCATGTTCTGTGAAAAGAAGGCTTAATGCATTTGTGAAAAGTTTTGGCCAGGTCAGCCTGCGCACCCCGCGCAGGCTGGCCTGGACCAAAACTTTTCGCTACTGGTCAATTTTATGTATGTCCTAGGACCAGTCTACCTTATGATTAAGTCGGTTGTTAGAAAAGTTGCTAGTATGGCTCCATAATTATGTGATGGCTTCATTGGTTTAATGCATTACGGACATGCATTAAGCCCCATTTTGCCAGAGCATGGCTCAATTAATTAAACATGCTTATTGTGCAGGACTATGCCTAGACTACATACGCTATAAGTGGCCGGCTTCTAGATGAAAATATTGTCTGCAACGTTAAGTTTAACACCCTAAATTGCGCTTTGTTTACGGAATGTAAACACCCCCTTTCGTTTAAAGGCCCAATAGATGCCAAAAGTAAACAAAGCGGATGTTCAAATGCCTTTCAATTTATATCATACTATTTAAAAGTAAGGAAATAACTGTGAAGGTGACAATTGTGCTGTACGGTCGGTCCAAGTGTTAGGCTCTAGCAGAAAAAAAAAAAAAAAATGAGTATTAAAAGTAGGTCAAAAGTTGCTAGGTAGCTTTTATGTTTGTTTACTTTTTACCTGATTTAAAAATTCATTTACCAGCCGGTGTCTAACACTTGGACCGACCGTACAAAAAGAGATTGGACATCATCTTCACAATGATAATTATTTACTTTTAAAAGGGTTTATTTAAATTCAGATTCACCCGATTTGTTTACCTTTGGCAGCTACCGTTTAAGTTTTCAAAGAAAATTATATTTAGTTTCATTTAGTAGAGTTAAACAAGAAATGTCAAATCACGATAAAAAAAAAAAAATTGTCATTTGGGAGGGGCATTCAAGTTTAAATTTCAGCCCTTACATTGCTCTTCCAAATGAACAGTTACGGTGTGCCACCGTAAAGGGGCGTAACTCTAAGTGTTTTGATGGGACGGAAAGTGTACTAACAAATCATAAAAAAAATTATCGGCCCTCCAGGAAGAAAAATGATGGTTTGAATTGAAGTCCTGGTATATGCGAATTGAAGTTTTGAAATTGCTTTCGTATGGAGAATATTCTCTTAAAGTGTAAAACGCGGATATAAAGAGACAAAAGCCTTAGAGCAGTCAAAACGTCCCACAGGAATAACGTCCTGAAGTCAAAACGTCCCACATGCATAACTTCCCGAAATCTGAAGATCCCACTTTTGGTCAAAACGTCCTCCAATTTTGGTTAAAGTGTCCATTGATTGAAGAACTATTTTGTTGAAACGTCCCCTTTCATAATTTATTTGTCCTATGTAAATTGATCCATAGATATTTACTTTAAAAAAAAGGCTCGAGATTAAGATGTTACCAACACATTTTTTTTTGTTGTTGTTGTAGACACAAAGATTTATTGAAAAAAAAAACTGATATATAATCTTTAGAAAATTAAAAGCTTGAAATCGGTTCAATTGAATACAGTGAAAACATTTACTTGCTAAATAGTGAGTCTACATGTAGCATAGGTGTGAAAGATGCAAATTTATAATTGAGTTTCCATCTTGTGTTGCAGATTTCCCAGAATGTTCACAGGCTTGTTCCAAAAATCTGATATGATTATCAGTGTTGTTTAACTTTAGGCCTGAAGTTCAGTGGAACTTTATTTATTTCTTTTACAGAGGTCCAGATAAGAGGGAGTGATGGCATTCTAAATCCATTATTTCTCTTCCAAACCCGACGTTTTGGGTACGCATTAGAATTGTATCGATGAGATGATTCTAATGAATACCCATAATATAGGGTTTAGTGGAGAATAATTACTATTTTCAATTTTGAAATCAAAATCATTCCCTCAACCTGGAGCTCTGAATTCAGGGATAGCTTTGGATTTCTACATAATAACTCTGGCATTGCGTATGTGCTTTGCATGATGCAAGAAAACCAGTCAAAGCAAAATTCTGAATGAAGAGGTGGAGAGATGTAGGCATTTTACTGAAACTGATCAACGCTTTTTCCCTTCAATGTTTCTTTGCTCTGCGTATTACAATATGAACCTTTTTAACCCTTTACCACAAAATCCTGAGTTTTAATGACCCTAAGGAAGAAGAAGTCTTTTAAAAATGTTGTGGAAAAAGAGAAAATGTTGGTAACCAGCACCTACTTTTCGCACAATGTTTTCTACTCTATCAAAGACAAATTCCATCATTTGAGTCACATTTTTTTGTTGTCTGCAAATGCTTTCAATTTGGACAAGTCTTCATATTTGTTGTGTGGTAAAGAGGTAACCCTAAAACTGCTTGATAAATAAGATGGAAATTTCCAGCTGATGGTGAATACCCGAATACGATGACTTTCAGAGGAAATACATGACAGTTTACATTTAAGATCAAACTGGATATTATATGTGGTCTGATCTTAATCCTGTCCTCAAAATTGCATATATTCAATACAGATTGGCATGAATGTTTTCTGAGCAAACCAAAATGCATAGATTCCTGTTCTGAAAACATTTTGGCTCTACAGTAATTCACTTGCAGTAAATCTTGGTAGATTTGAAAACTACTGAAGCAGTACTTGCTTAGAAAGATTTACTCTCTGTATTTAAATGAAACAGTGTTAGACCATAGAATAGTTTACTGTAGAATACTTCTTTGTGGAAATATTATATATTTGACATTTACTTATGTAAAAGGAGTTTCATAAAGCACTGCATATATGTAAAGTATGTCAGCCAAACAATTAGTAACTGGCTTCTATATAACACTTTGTTCTCATCCATTCAGTGTGCCAAATATACCCTTACCCTGCAATTGATACATAACCTTGTTTGTAGACAGAGGACAGCTAAGACTGATATGGCATGCAACACATGAAAAGGGGCCTTTGGACATATGCATAAAAGTGTGTCGTCCCAGATCAGTTGGTCTGAGACAACACTTCCTGTTTTTGGGCGGTATTCTGTTTCACAAAAGTCTACTGTATGAAAAAATCTTATGTAGTTGTAAAGTGCCGTCTCGAATTAGCCTGCACGGATTGTGCAGGCTAATCTGGGATGACACTTTACGCAAATGTTCGAAGGTCTCATTTCGCCTGTTGCGGGCCATATCAGGTCCCACGTTATAGTTGTGCAGTCTGCATCTTTAGGCTGCATTGCCGTTAATCAGTATTGATATAGCCTGAAGTAGATGAGAGATATAGCAGCTTTAACTTCTTACTTCAGAACAAAATTTGTGAACTGCGTAAAATGAAAGCATTTGCAGATGACAAATTTTACCAGGTTTACACATGTTCGGATTTTTTTTTCAAAGGATGGAAGATGTGGGAAATGAAAATAATGTTTACCAGCATTTTCTTCTTTTCCCATAATGCTTTTAAGAGACCTTTTCATCAGGATCATTTGAACTCAGGATTGTGCAATAAAGGGTTATAACTTCTTTTTCAAAGCTTTCTGATGCAAATGTTTTGGTAAAATTTGACATACATGTACATGCTTTTTACAGACATTTGTACATGTATTTTCTTGCACTTGGGACAAAAAGGAGATACAGCAGCTGAAAAGGAAATGGACTGTTCTAAATTTAATGTAAAACTTTGTGCAAGGAGAAATGATTGCCACACGTAATTGCTCATTTTCACAGAGGGATTTACAAGCATGATGAACAATTTTAGACTAGTCCAAATTTAAAGCATTTGCAGGGGACAAATAAATATGACTCAAATATAGAAATTTGTTCTCGGACGGGTGGAAAACATTGTGGGCAATGGAGAAAATGCTGGTTACCAGCATGTTTTCAAAAGGCTTTTCCTTCAGAGTCATTAAAACTCGGGATTGTGTGTTATTAAAGGGTTAAGTTACATGTATGAACATGGTAAAATGATTTCTTTGTTTTGTATTATCTTTAAAGGTCTTGAGCTATGCGCTTCAACATCAAAGAATTGGCATGCATTGCCAAAGAAAGTTCAAGCAAATTTGACAAGGAAGGTTTCCTTGGTATGAAACAGAAAAATGACAAACGTTTCAGGAGAGGTGATGGTATGTAGTAGTCATGTTACCTTTGTTAACCCCTTCCCAAACGGAAAGATTTTAGACTTGCCCAAACGGAAAGCTTTTGCAGACAACGAAATGATGGTGATTGAAAAATAGAACTTTGCCTTTGGGAGGATAGAGAACATTGTGGGGAAAGGAGAAAATGCTGATTACCAGCATTTTCTCCTTTTCCCACAATATTTTCAAAAGGCCTTTTCTTCAGGGTCATTAAAACACAGGATTGTGTGGTAAAGGGTTAATATTAAAAAAGATAACTTCACTTAGCCTTTGATTTAAATGATTCTATTTTTCAGCCCATTCACAAACAAAAACTTTAAGACTCTTCCAAATTCAAAACAGCTGCAGACGGCAGATTTGAAACTGGTACATGTACATATTGAGCTAATTTTATGTCACTCTGTGATAATGTGGAAAACATTATTGGAAAAGGAGAAAATGCTGGTAACTAGTATTTTCTCTGTTTACCACCGTGTTTTCAAAAGCCTTCTGAAGGGTCTTAAACATCCATGTATAAATTGGGAAAGGCTTTACTCTTTATCAAAGGACAAAATTTGAGACTACCATAATCCAAATTGAAAGAATTTGCAGACAACAAAATAAATGTAACTCAGAAATTGAAATTGTTTTGGGAAGGGTAGAAAACATTGTGGGAAAAGGAGAAAATGGTGGTTACCAGCAAAAAGCCTTGTCCTTCAGTGTTGTTAAAGGTCTGGATTGTGTGTTATAGGGTTAGTATACTGATATTTTGTGATTCCAAAAATACAAGATTGATATAATGAGGAGTCTAAACTGTTTTTGTCTGGTATAAAGTTAACGCATTTTCAGACAACAAAAAATTTAGAGCTGACTTTATTCAAAGCATTTGCAGATGACAAATGAAAGGTGGCACATATAATGATTACTGCATTTGAAAGGGTAAAAACCATTGCTGGAAAAGGAGAAAATTGAGGGGTGAATGCAAAGCTACTCCATCTGCATTGTGCAAATTTTACAGGAGTGCAAAAAATCTTCTCATTTCTGTGAACAGCATTGTTAGATCATCTTGTTTAGATGTTATGTTGAATGGCTGAAAATGATTATTATGTCACTGTTTCTTGTCTTGTTTTACCTTTAGTATTCACAGAGAGGTTTTTCCGTCTGCGGGGAAATTTACTCTTCTACTTCAAGAAAAGAGATTTTGTAAGTTTAGCTTTATACCTGTATTTGTGTGTCAGTGATTTTTCACAGTTTTTGTTGATATTTAACCCTTTACCCCATAATCCTGAGCTTTAGCAACCCAGAGGAAGAGGCCTTTTGAAAACATTGTGGGGAAAAAGAGAAAATGCTTGCAGCCAGCATTTTTTCCTTTTCCTAAAATGTTTTATAACTTTTGAGAGACAAATTTATAATTTTTGAGTCATATTTATTTTGTTGTTTGCAAATGCTGTCAATTTGGACTAGTCTAAAATTCTGTCGTTTTTGTAACGAGTGAACTCATTACCTGAAGACCACTCTTTGACATGTCAGTATTGAACCTATTTGATCAAACCGTTATTTCTCATACCAACCAAATAGTTTAACCATTGATCATACAATTCTAAGTTAAAAAGACCCTGAAGAGATGGCATTTTGAAAACATTGTCGGAAAAGGAGAAAATGATGTAACTAGATATAAGTGATATACAGCGTTTTTCTGTTCAGTGTATCAAACCAAATCCTAGTGATTGCCCTTTATGATCTTGTTATATTGCAATAAGTTTTTATTTCAGTCTATAATTGTGTTTTCTTCTTCTACAGTTTTCAACCAGTTTCTCTGAAAGTTTAACCCTTTACTGCACAATGACTCCTTTTGACACCCCTGGGAAAGAAGCCTTCTGAAAACATTGTGGGAAGAGGAGAAAATGCTGGTAACCAGCATTTTCTCCTTTTCCAACAATGTTTTCTACCCCATCAAAGCAAAGCTGCACCATTTGAGCCGCACTGAAATTGTCGTCTGCAAATGCCTTCAATTTGGACAAGGCTAAAGTTTTGTCGTCTGGTAAAGGCTTAATGGAAGCTTTCCAACCTATAACCATGGATGCAAGTGCACTTACAATTCTAGTTAACTCTTTAACAGATAACAAAATTTTAAACTGGCCCAAATTCAGAGCATTGCAGATGACAAGCTAAATGTGGCTCAAATAATTGGATTTGTTTCTGAAAGGTTAGAAAGCATTGTAGGAAAAAGAGAAAATGCTGGTTACCAACATTTCATCCTTTTCACACGATGTTTCAACAATGCTAATTTCTCAGAGGGGTTAAAACTTGTCATTGTGTGGTGAAGAGTTAAGATATAGGATTTATATCCCTTTTTTCCTGAGTCAGTGACAGGAAGCTGGTAAAGGTTATCCATTGTCGTGAAACAGTTCTTGTGTATTATGTCTCCACCCTCCAACTGATTTTTGACCCATATAGTTGAAGTTTCATGGTTGTTTTTCTACAGTGTATCAGCAAAGCGGACATTGTAGATTAAAGATCAAGTTGCATGTTTTGTGCAGCCTGATCTTGATCTTCACTGGCCGTAAAGGCAACTATCGCAGTGAAAGGTGCTTTAAGAGTTAAAAAAGTATTTCACAATGCTCACACCATGATAAGGCAACCTGCAAAGCAGGGGTTTCACATTCCAGTCTCCAAGGTCAAGGTCACTAGATGTTCAAAGAGCATGGGGGGGGATGCTTTTTTAAAAGTAAATGTTTGGTTTATGTTGATAAGAATGATAATAACAATTATCACCATCATCATTTTTATTTTTCATATATTTTAACAGAAATCTGATCCTGTAGGCGTGTTTGTGCTAGAAAGATGTACAGTAGAGCTAGATATATTTGAAAATGCAAACTTCTGCTTTTTACTTGGTAGGTACTGTCAAGAAAAGTAAATGTGATATAGCTTGTAAATTCTTTATCAGACAACAAAATTTTAGACTGGGCCAAATCGAAAGAGGTTGCAGACGACATGTTAACTGTGGCTCAAATGATGGAATTTGAGGCTGAAAGAGTAGAAAATATTGTGGGAAAAGAAGAAAATGCTGGATACCAGCATTTTATTCTTTTCCCCCAATGTTTTAAAAGCCTTTTCCCCAGGGCTGTTTGCCGAGTCCCTGTAGCTCAGTCAGTAGCGTACAGGACTTGCGAATAGGGGGTCAGTGCTTCGATAGGGCAATTCTTTCCGAGGATTGATGATAGTCATTGTGACAGGATTCATTCCTCTCTCACTGCTGACCATTGTTTCGACGATGGTTATGTGGGAAAGCAGCCAGCGGCTTGGAAAGAATTTTGTGTGTAGTACTGGTAAAAGGAACTCCAGGAAAGCATGGAGAGGTGTACTGGCTGCCATGATATAACTGATATGATGTTGAAAACAGCGTTAAACACCCAATCAACCACTCAACCAACACAGGGTTGTTAAACTTGGAACTGTTTAATAAAGGGTTAACCCTTTCCCAAACAAGCCCTGATTTTCACGTGTCTGCATTACAAGTCTTTTGAAAACACTGTGGGAAAAGGAGAAATTGCTCGTAACGAGCAATTTCTCCTTTTCCCACAGTGTTTTCTACCCTTTTGGAGAACTTTCTGTCATTTTCATCAAATTTAAAATTGTTGTCTGCAAACTCTCTGAATTTGGACCAGTCTAAAATTAATCATTTGGAAAAGGGTTAACTTGCATCGCCCAATCCTGATCTCAGCCTGGGCAGAAGTTTTTTCCTGAGGATCTGATGCTTTAGTGCTTGACAAAATTTTAGACTGATTTCTTTTTTAAAACTAGGGTTTGGGAAATTTAGCAAGGGTTTGCTTTACTCTTTACCAATTAATGCTTTGGTTTTTTTTAACAACCTACATTTTATTATGGACCTTAACTCTTTACCACACAATCCCGACTTTTAACGACCCTGAGAAAGAGGCATTTTGAAAACATTGTGGGAAAAGGAGAAAATGCTGGTAACCAGCATTTTCTCCTTTTCCCACAATGTTTTCTACCCTTCCCAAAACAAATTTTGATATTTCAGTTACAATTATTTTGTCGTCTGCAATTGCTTTCAATTTAGACCGGTCTAAAATGTTGTCGTTTGGTAAAGAGTTAATGCACAAGTCTCTTGAAAACATTGTTGGAAATGGAAACCAGCATTTTCTGCTTTTCTAACATTGGTTGCTCCCTTTTTATGGAAAAATTATGTCAATTCAGCAACATGAAATTAGAAATCAGCTTTGTTTGAGTGACCCTGAGGAAGAAGCCTTTTGTAAAATTTGATGGGATAGGGAGAAAATTCTGGTGACCAGCATTTCTCCTTTTCTCACAATTTTTTCTTTTTTTTTTTTTTTGGCACAAATTCCATCATTTGCGCCATATCTGATTTGTTGTCTGCAGAATGATGCTTTCATTTTGGTGGACTTGTTAAAAGCAGCTAACTCTATTGAATTTTTACCAGAAGACAACATTTGTCTTCTGGTAAAAGTTCAATACAGTGGCTGCTTTGAACAAGTGGTTGTTGACACAGGTTTGACTGTATTTCAGTTTTTGAGGGGGAGGAGCCAACATACACATTCTCTAGCCCGACCGAGGAAGACAGAGATGCATGGATACAAGCTCTGCACATTGCCAGCTATGAGTGCCTCAAGATGCAATTACAGAGTCTCCGAGAGCAGGTCCAAGCAAAGACAGGTGCGGACCCTATGGTGCCAATTATGCCTGGTGACACAGGTATGGAGTTTGAAACCAGAGCTGGCGGGTCAGCGGATGATCCTGCAATGGAGATTAGCATTGGTATATCATGTTATATTTTTATTTTGTCACCTTTTTATCAGATAGGAAAGTTTAGAATTGGTTACTAGCATTTCTTCTTTTTCCAACATTGTTTTCCAAAGGCCTTTTCCTTAGGGTTGTTAAAATACAGGAATGCTTAGTACTATGTGAATAAGTAAAAATGGAAGCATGTGATAGTGGTCTTACAGCCTTAACTCTGTTCTGCATGGATGCATTTCAAAATTATTTCTATGACAAAATGATGTCTTGTGGAAGAATCCTATTGCCAACCCAAAAGTACTTTGGCCTGGCCTGTAATTCATGCTTTGGTGGTATTTGCCTTCTGGTTGAATAACCCGATATGTGAACATTGTGCTTGAGGGACGAATGTTGTCATGAGAAATTAATTGACTGCAAAATGAATTTATTATTACTGATATGTTATGTTACCTTAATTTTCCATATTATATTGTACAATTGTATCATAAAATATCCTAAAATAGCCAATACTTTCCCTAACCCTTTACCACACAATCCTGACTTTTAACGACCCTGAGAAAGAATCCCCATGGAAACATTGTGGGAAAAGGAGAAAATGCTGGTAACCAGCATTTTCTCCTTTTCCCACAATGCTTTCTACCCTTCCCAAAATGAATTTCAATTTTTCAATCACATTTATTTTGTCGTCTGCAACTGCTTTCAATTTGGACAAGTCTAAAACTTTGTTGTTTGGTAAAGGGTTAATCAAGGTGCAATCTTGTTCAAAGAACTTTCTTGCCCTATGAACACATTTCTAGTTTGCATTCATTTCTCTTTCAGCCATTGATGGTTTACCAGATGACAGTAATGGCCAACCTCCCAACCCATTTGTAGTGATTTACATCATTGTTCCACCACAGCAACAAACATGGTTACAGCATAACCACACTGAGATGGTAGAGGTAAAGTCCTGTCAAGGTTGTTTTTCTAAATGTTAGAGCTTACGTCGTGCAAAGATTAACTGTCTATATGCTGGAGATAAAGTCATGTCAAGGTTTCTTTCTAAATGGTAGGATTAATTTTGCGTAAAGGTTATTTCTCTAAATCGTAGAGCTGAAGTAATTTCAGGGTTATTTCTCTAAATGGTTGGGCTAAGGTCTTGTAAAGATTATCTTGCTGAATAGTAGAGGTAAGGTCATGTCAAATTCATTTTTATGTATGCAGTAGTTGGCAAAAGGTCCTGTGTATAGCTTCTTTCTCTAAACGGTCTAGGTAAAGTCATGTCAAGGTCATCTTTTTATAATAGTATAAATAAGGTCATGTCAAGGGTATTTCTTTTAAAGGTAGAAGTAAGGTCATGTCAAGGTTATTCATTTAAATGATAGAGGTAAGGTCATGCCAAAGTCTTCTTTCTCTAAATGTTTGAGGTATGGTCAGGTTAAGGTCATCTTTCCAAGGGGTTCAGATGAAGTGACTAAGGTTATTTCTCTAAATTTTTTTAGGCTGGTTCATGTCGGGGCAATCTTTCTAAATGGTTAAGATAAGGTTATGTCAAGTTTGCTTTTTTTTGGATTGGAACAAGTAATGTCAGGTCAAATTCCTTGCAATTTTACCAATTGTTAAAATAAATAAATATTTCCAGAGTCGTCTTGGGACTTGAAGTCATGAAAATGGGCAATTGCCTTGCCTTGTAGTCTTAAAGTTTTCGATATTTTGAAATTCTGGCATACTAGCCTAAAGTTTATTGCTGTACTGTTGGCCTACGGAAGATTTGTAATGGATTTAAGAAATCATTGGAACATATTATTTTGTTTTGTGTTTATGACTGGCTACTATTTTTGCGGCATTAAGTTTGTCAAACGCATTGTGTTCATCCATCATACCAATTTTCCGTGGGTGTAAAATAGGTCAGTACAGTAAATGGCAAAAATATGGGAAAGTTTCATACTTCGGTTTTTTTTTTCCCTTCAGAAAAACAATAATCCCCACTTCCTAAAGACTATAGGTTTTGGAGATCCGAATGGCCTTGAACCAAGCACCAGGGTCAAGGTTACCGTATACCATGTGAAAGAAAGAATGACTGGAACGGTAAGATTTTTCATGAAGTTTCTCGTTTAATTACAGAGATACTCAATTAACACTTTCCAAAGCAATCCCAAGTTTTTACAACCATGGGAAAGAAGGCTTTTGAAAACACTTTGGAAAAAGGAGAAAATGCTAGTATACAGTTTTCTACCATGTTTTCTACTCTTTCCAAAACGGGTTTCATGATTTGAGACACGTCTAATTTTTGTCTGCAAATGCTTTCAATTTAGGCCAGAGCATACAGTATATTTTTTTTTTCCTCCGGTACAGATATAATTCCCTACCCTAACAACATCTAGTTTTAACTCTTTCACTACCAAATAAATATGAGAGCCATGCTCTGGCAAAAGGGGGCTTAATGCATCTCCGTAATTCATGATACCAATCAAGCTATCACATAATCATGGATCCATACTAGCCACATTTTTTTAACAACTGACTTAACCCTTTCCCAAACAAGCCCTGGTTTTCACGTGTCTGCTGCACAAGTCTTTTGAAAACACTGTGGGAAAAGGAGAAATTGCTCGTAACGAGCAATTTCTCCTTTTCCCACAGTGTTTTCTACCCTTTTTGAGACCTTTCTGCCATTTTCATCAAATTTAAAATTGTCGTCTGCAGACTCTTTCAATTTGGACCAGTCCAAAATTTGTCGTCTGGGAAAGGGTTAATCTTGAGGTAGACTTGTCCTTGGACATAGAGAAAATTGACCAATAGCGAAAAGTTTCGGCCCAGGTCAGCCTGCGCGAACTGCGCAGGCTGACCTGGGTCGATACTTTTCGCAGATGCATTAACCCCCCCTTTTCACAGAGCATGGCTCATAAGCAATGGTCAGGCAAAAGGAGGCATAATGCATCTCTGTGATGCATCATGCCTATCAAGCCATCACCTACATTATGGATCCATAATGGCCACTTTTTTAACAACTGACTTTATCATGAGGTAGAATGGTCCTTTGACATACAGAAAATTTACCAATAATGAAAAGTTTCGGCCAAGGTCGATACTTTTCACATGCATTAAGCCCCCTTTTCACAGAGCATAGCTCAAATGTATTTCGCTTTGTCTATGGCTACAAATAAAAGTCCACTGCAAGATGAAAACACTGTTTGGTCATAATCTAAAATAAAGTAGTGGACAGTGTAGATCAAAGATCAGACTGCATGTTCTGTGTGGTCTGATCTTGACCAACGCTGTCCACAAAAGCTTCTGGTATCGTCTACAGTAAGGAAAGAGTTAAGATCCTGAAACAGTAGGCTTATTAAAAGAAAGTGGTCAAAGGGAAAAAATGCTGATATGTTTATTTACAATTTTCTGTTTGTAGATGACACAGATTGGTCAAGTCATATTTACTCTGAATGACATTTTACTGAGTGAGGACATGTCACTTGCCTTATCTCTCAGGTATAGTAATGTTAAAATCTTTTGTGCTGTTATACCTTGGCACAGTATAGTGAAATCCGCTTGCTTGACTGTCTGTGAGCATATATAGAAAACTTTGTGGTATTTTTATATCCCGAAAATCGTGGGTTTCAGTCTGTTTGTTGGCTCGCTCAAAGTTGTCATTTTGTTATGATCTTCTCTCCCAGTTTTGCAGCAACTGTATTGAAACTTTGTACAACTTTAAACCCTTTACCACACAGTCCTGAGTTTCAACAACCCTTCTGAAGAAAGGTTTTGAAAACATTGTTGGAAAAAGAGAAAATGCTGGTTATCAGCATCTTTTTCTTTTTCAACAATGTTTTCTATCCTGTCAAAGACAAATTTCATCATTTGAGCCACATGAGATATGTCATCTGCAAATGCTTTCAATTTGGACAAGTCTAAAATTTTGTCGTACTGTGACCAGGCAGCAAAATGTTGTAGGAAACCTTATCATGTTTTTAACCCTTTACCACACAATGATGCCTTTTAACACCCCTGGGAAAGAGGCCTTTTGAAAACATTGTGGGAAAAGGAGAAAATGCTGGTAACCAGCATTTTCTCCTTTTCCCACAATGTTTTCTATCCTATCAAATAAAAATTGCACCATTTGAGCCACATTGAAATTGTCGTCTGCAAATGCTTTCAATTTGGACAAGGCTAAAATTTTGTCATCTGGTAAAGGGTTAACTCTTGGTATACTGGAATCAGCCTGTTTGTGGGTGTGCTAAAAGGTATAACTGTTTCCCAAACTCCTGCCCCAGTTTTGATGCAATGGTATTGAAATTTTGTACAACTTTTAACTCTGTACCAAACAGCAAAATGTTAGACTTCTATAAAATGTTTGCAGACGAAAAATGAGATATTCTCAGTTGATGGAATTTGTCTTTGAAAGCAGAGAAAACATTTTGGGAAAAGGAGAAACTGCTGGTTACCAGCATTTTCTCCTTTTCCCACAAATTTTTCAAAAGCCTTCTTAATCATTGTTGTAAAAACATTTTGTGGTAAAGGGTTAACTGTTTACCAGTTAATGGTAATGGTTACCAGCATTTTCTCCTTTTCCCACAAATTTTTCAAAAGCCTTCTTAATCATTGTTGTAAAAACATTCTGTGGTAAAGGGTTAACTGTTTACCAGAGGTACCAACATTTATAGTAAACTTTGTGGTGCCTCATACCCCAGCAAACCATCAGTATATAGAAATCAGCCTACCTCTGTGTCTGTGGGCTGACACAAAAATGAAACTCTTGTCATGATCTTCCTCCTTAATTATGCCTCACTCGTATTGAAACTTTGTACTACCATCAAGTGTTTACTAGATGTCAAAACTTTATGATAAACTTTGTGGTGTTTGTTTTCCGGGCAAATTCTGAGTACAGTGGAATCATTCTGTTTGCTTGTCTGTTGGTACACACTTTTCTTTTCTTAACCCTTTACCAAACAACATTTTATACTGGTCCAAATTGAAAGCATTTGCAGACGACAAAATAAAGGTGACTCAAAAATTAAAATTTGATTTGGGAAGGGTAGAAAACATTGTGGGAAAAGGAGAAAATGCTGGTTACCAGCATTTTCTCCTTTTCCCACAATGTTTTCAAAAGTTTTCTTTCTCAGGGTCGTTAAAAGTTGGGGTTGTGTGGTAAAGAGTTAACCCAGTACCACACAGTTCCGATTCGTAACGACCCTGAGAAAGGGAGATTTTGAAATTATTGTGGGAAAAAGAGAAACTTGTGGTAATCGGCATTTTCTCCTTTTCCTTAAATGTTTTCCAATCGTCTGGAACAAATTTCAAGTTTTGAGTCTCATATAAGCTGTAGGCTGCAAATGCTTTCGATCTAGACAAGTCTAGAATTCTGTCATCTGGTAAAGAGCTTAGGCTTTATTTTTTAACCCCTAGAATGCAGAATAAACCCAGGGAACACTTTCTTTCCCCTAATCAGACCCTTATAATTACAGGTCCAAGGTTGTTATTGTCCAGAATGTCTCAGCACAGCAGACAGAGGAGACCAAAGATTAGACTGCATGTTTTGTGCAGTCTGATCTTGAACTACACTTGCTGCAAAGGCAACTATAGTTTTGAAGGCACTGTAGGGCTTAATTTTTGTATATTTATATTTGTAATGAATTTAATCTGTATAATCATATTTTGTATGTGTATTTTTGTATAATGATGTTTGTATATTTCAGTGGGACAGATCAAACCAAAGTTGGGGACATAAACCTAGTGGCATGGTTAAACGAATCCACGGGGCCTGTTGTGGACATGCAAAGTGCTGGAGTGAGTGGTTTATACTTTTAGATTGGCAGAGCATAAGGATTAAATCTTCACCACACAATCCTGAGTTTTAATAACCCTGTGAATGAAACCTTTTGAAAACATTGTGGGAAAAGGAGAAAATGCTGGTAACCAGCATTTTCTCCTTTTCCCACAGTGTTTTCTTCCTTTTCCGAAACAGATTTCTATTTCCAGTCACATTTAGTTTTGTCATCTGCAAATGCTTTCAATTTGGACCAGTCTAAAATTTTGCCGTTTGGTAAAGAGTTAACTCTTTACCACAGGACAAATAGTAAATGATGTCCAAATTGAAAGCATTTGCAACCAAAGAATTAAACATGGCATAAATGCTGTAATTGGTCTAAAAAGGATCAAAAACATAGTGGGAAAAGGAGAAAATGCTGGTTACCAGCATTTTGTTCTTTTCCAACAATGTTTTTGAAAGCCATCCTTTGTAGTATAGTAGTTGTATTTAAGCTATTGAACCATGTTTATCTCGAATGTACACAGTTAAAGCAGTGAGTCATGGCATATATATGGAGATCCTAGCATTTACATGTATTGCTTGAGATAGAGTTAGGTGACAAAAAGGTCTGACATTATTTACCTTTTGAGATAAAATTTGATTAATCCTTTTCCTGCTGAACAAGTGAAATGAAACCCCAAATTCTGCTATTTTAAAGGTATTTTTGAGGGGGAAGATATCCCTTTATATGACAGTGTGGATCCAAGATCAGACTACACATTTTGTGCACCAAAAGGTCCTTGAGTCGTGCTTAGTGGCTTAAAAGCTGAAGCTAGTTTAGTGGGTTTTTTTCAGACTCATTCCATAAGATTTATGTCAAACGCCAACTTATGTCAGATTGTAATCATCCTATTTCAATCTCTGAAACAGGATGTATTTCACGAATATGCGCCTCTAAGGCCTGCACAGGTGAATGTACCGAAGAGAAGATCAAAAAGGTTGGACACACTGCGACCATTGTGTGAAAATATCACCACCAGAACATTCCGATTTGAAACCAACGAGGGTGTCAAACTACTGGTATACGAATACATGGCAGAGAGTAAATTTACCTACGAGCTTCCTATCAAAATCTTGTAATTAAATCTTTTCTTTTTTCTTTGCTGTTTGACACTAACATTTATGGTGCTAGATAAATAAGCCCTCCTCTGTGAAAAGGGTCCTTAATGCATCTTTGGAAATGTATTGACCCAGGTCAGCTTGCACTGTCCGTGCAGGCTAACATGGGTTGATACTTTTCACTATTGGTCAATTTTCTGTATGTCCAAGCACCAGTCTATCTCATGAGTCCATGGGTTGTTAAAGAAAGTGGCTATTATGGATCCATAATTTTGTGATGGCTTGATTGGTATGATCCTTCACAGAGATGTTTTAAGCCCCTTTTTGCCAGAGCATGGCCGAAATGTGTTTGTCCAAGTGGCTATACCCTCGTACATCTTACAAAGATACGCTTCCTGGATGTACATTTTACAAAGATTGATTTTACCAATGTACATGTATAGTTTGCAAAAATACATTTCACCGATGTAAATTTTACGATGTAATTTGTCATCTGGATATGTTTTTAATTGGGACAAGACTAAAATTTTTTCATTTGATAAAGGATTAAGAATTTATTTTCTCTACCTTCACCTCTGTAAAATTAATGAAGTATTATGGTAAATTTCTTGGTAGGGAAAAAGAAGTAGCTTATAAAGTAACAAGTGAATTTCTCTTTTTTTCTCTCTCTAGAAAGCTGTTTATTGAAGAAGAAAAGAAGAGGATAACTCAGCTTCAAGATTTAGGCCAGGTAAACGCTAATTTGTTTGAAATTATTTCCTCTGTTAACCCTATACTGAACAATCCCATATTTTTTAGGACACTGAAGAAGATGGCTTTTGAAAACATTGAGTTAGATTTAAAAGATGCTGGTATTCAGTATTTTATTATTTCCTTGTTATGTTTTCCATTCTGCTAAACACAAATGTCATAAATTTTAGTCTCATTTAACATATTGTCTGCAAATGCTTTCAATTTTGACAAGTCCAGAATTACCACTGGTTACCACAAGGTTAAAGACCCTAATACTTTACGAAACAATCCCATGTTTTAACAACCCTGAAGAAGGCAGCTTTTGAAAAAACACTGTGGGAAAAGGAGGAAACTGTGATTACCAGAATTTTTCTCATTTTCCCTCCATGTCTCTTACCGTTGAATGACAGAATTCATCATGGTAGCTACAATGCATATGCTTTTTGGAAATTCAGTAAATTTGGTTGATTGTTAAATGTTGTCGTTTGGTAAAGATTGTACCCTTTTCCATGCTCCAAAATTTTAGTATTGTCCATATTGAAGGAATGTACATATGACAGTTCAAATCTTTTTCACATAATAGTATTTGTCCTTGAATAGGTAAAAAAAACATAGTGAGGAAAGGAGAAAATGCTGTTTACCAGCATTTTCTCCTTTTCCCACAATTTTTTCAAAAGCCTTCTTTCTCGGGGTCATTTAACTCTTTACCTTACAGCAAAAATGTAGACTTGTCCAAATTTAAAGCATTTGCAGATGGCAAATTTAATTGAGCTCGAAAGACAATTTCTGACTTGGAAATTGTAGAAAACATTGTAGGAAAAGGAGAAAATGCTGGTTACCAGCATTTTCTCCTTTTTCCACAATGTTTTCAAAAGGCTTCTTTCTCAAAGTCGTTAAAGCTTGGGATAATTTGGTAAAGGGTTAAACTCAGGATAGTGTGGTGGGGTTAAGTTAGGCATGTGTGATGCAACTTGCACAGTAATGAAAGATTTATGTTTTGATTGAATTGAATAAGTAATTATACTTTTGCTTATCTTCACCCACGGATTTTTTTTTTTTTAAATAAGTAAAAGTGATAATTCTAATGTTTTTCTGTAAACTTTCATACAAAGGGAGGTAATTTGTTACTTATTTTGTGATGAAAATAGAGTGAATATGGAATTATAAATGAAAATTTCAAGATACCATTTCAAAACTGTGGCTGTTGAAGTTTATATAATTGAATCAAATTTTGATGATATCAAAAGAAGATAATTTGTTAGTTATTTTGTGATGAAGATAGGGTGAATATAGATTTATAAACAAAAATTTAAAGAATATCAATTTCAAAACTGTGGCTGTTGAATGTTATGTAATTGATTCAAATTTTAATGATATCAAAAGAAGATGCCACTGGAACAGACGTAGCTGTTCCTCCTTTTCTGCAGAAGCCTCGGTAGTGCAGTCGGTAGCTGGAAATCTGGTAAAAAGTGCCTTTGAAATAACTCTTTACAGCTTCCCTCAGTCCTTGAAAGCTACGTAGCAGATGACATAAATTATCGTGCTGCCATCGTGATGGAATACACGGACATGATCAATCTGCTTGCGTGTTACAGAGGTCCTCCAAGCGTAGCTAGGAGTAGCAAATCATGTAGCCCCATTTTGTAGTGCTTGGTTGATGATATGCTCACTAACATTCTGGGATACATCACTCTTAGTCTTCTTGAGCTGTTTGATCCATTACCAAACAATCTTTTATAATCCTTTACCACACAATACAAAGTATCAATTACCCTGAAGAGGGAAACTTCTTGAAACATTGTGGGAAAAGGAGAAAATGCTGGGTACCAGTATTTTCTCCTTTTTCCACAATGTTTTCAAATGCCCTCCCATTTTAAAACATCTCAGTATTTTGTGGTGAAAAGTTCAGTATATGTTATTACAAATGAAAATATCAGGCATTATCTCAAGTGCATTTTGTATGTAATCTTTGCATCTTATCCTATCTTATTCTTTTACTTAATTACTTGAATGTGTGGCATTGTTTTATTGTATTTTGTATTATCAGCGAATCTAGTGACTTTAGTTACTGTAATTTACTAAATAAAATGTAATTTGAACATTATGATTTTTCTTGACAAAACAGAATCTAAACATTCTTACTTCTATACCAAGCAGTTCTGTGTTTTAGCATCCCTTAGGGGAAAAAAGCTTGAAAAGTACATGATGGGACAAGAAGAAAATGTTTGAAACATGCATAATCTGTTCTCACACTGATTTCTAAACTCACCATGACATTTTCCATCATTTAAGCAGTAGAAATTCAATTTGTGGCTGCAAATGCTTTTGATTTAGACAAGTCCAAATTGTTGTGATTTTTGTAAAAAATTAACCCGAACAATGCTCAAACTGTATAGCATCTTTCTTTTTAGCTTTCTTTTTAAATACAGGATATTTTTCTCTTTTGAACAGTCACTTTTAAATTTTCTTGAAACCTTCAGATTTGGCAATAGGTAGTAGAAATGTTGAATTTCATTTGAGAAATTGGAGTTTATAGTGACACTGTGGCTGTTTTGATAAAAACACATCACAAAGTATTGCCCAGATTAGGCTCAAGCATAGTTCATGCAGTCTGATCTTGACATAACTTTTTACAAAAACCCAAAGTGTTTTGCCACAATTGCACTGCAGAGAATTTTCTTTGAAAAGATAGACACCAGGATACATGTGATGAATAGGTAAGCTGTCGCTGTGATAGGATTGAAAGAATGTTGACAGCAGCACAGACAGACGTTATCATCATTAAATCTTGAGACTGAATACACTAGTTACACTTCAGGAGTGTAATTCTAAAATTGGAAGGGCTTAGAAAATGGCCATATATATTTATAAGATCACAAGTATTATAGTCAGGGTACTTTGGGAGTGAGTATTTCCCAATCAGTCATTGCTATTGTCCAGGCCAGTCATCTGATTGGCTGTTCTAGACTAGCCATCTGATTGGCTAAATATCTTAGCCAATCAGATAGCATGTATTTGGAATTTCAGTTTACAGCAAGCCTTAGAATGTAACTCTGTTTGCTGATACTTTAGTTTGTTGGAAAACAAAATAAATCAAGAAATTGAGATGTAAAAGAGTGATGTTTCTCAGGTCAAAGGTTAATGTTTTACTAACAAAGCAGCTCACGCTGTATTTTTCCTCTAGAAACAAGATTGAATCTTCATCAAAATAATACCCTTTTTTATCAACCCCAAGGAAGAATGCATTTGAAAAATTGTGGAAAAAGGAGAAAATAGTCAAGATAAGGTCTATATAAAAGAACCTGTATAGAAAGAATTGGAAAAAAAGAAAGAATATTGACCTTAATATTGTGGGGGAATATCACACAAGCCTGGGTTTTAAAGCTGCTGAAGAAGGCTTTTGAAAACATTGTGGGAAATGGAGAAAATGCTGGTAACAAGCATTTTCTCCTTTTCCCAAAATATTTCCACCTGTTCAAAGACAGCAGTCATCATTTGAGGTACATTTATGTTGTTGTCTTACAATTTTGATAAATCTAGAAGTTTGTTGTGTGGTAAAGAGTTAGCCCGGTTTCTAGGTGGAATCCTTTACAAACCTGTCTTTTAAAAACATTGTGGGGAAAAGGAGAAAATGTTAGGTATCAGGATTTTTTTCTTTTCCCCATAATAATTTCTATGCTTTGATAGACAGATCCAATCATTTAATCCATATTTTATTTGTGTGGTGTGGAAACACTGTTAACAGTTTACAGTTTATGGGACAACAAAATTTTAGACTTGACCAAATTGTAAATGTTGGCTGACGGAAGATGAAATGTTTCTAAAATGATGGGGTTTGTCTTTGAAAGGGTAGAAAACATTGTCGGAAAAGAAGAAAATACTGGCAATCAGTATTTTCTCCCTTTCCTACAATGTTTTCAAGGCCTATATTCTTTGACTCATAGAAAACACGGGATAGTTTGGCAAAGGTTTAATAGGGATAAATGTAAATTTTGTTGTTACCAGCATGTTCTTCTTTTCCCCCAGTTTTTTTTGCCCTTCCAAAGACAAAGTCTATCATTTAAGCAACATTCAATTTACTGTCTGCAAATGCTTTCATTTTGGATAAATCATGTTGTTTGGTAAAGTTTGGTAAAGTGGTAAGAATACTCTGCACTGCAATGAGTTTCAAAGTGTTTGCTCCAGGGGTTTGAGTGCCAGTGGTGCTCAGGAGTAGTGTTAGATACGGAAGGTTTTTTTTTTTTATTAAAGTATGAAAATACTAATGATAAATTGTCTGTGGTTTTATTTTGTTTTTGTCCTTAGCTGCCAAAACTCTGGAGGAATGCATGTCGCGAATACATGGATATATGTTTGAGTACGGAATCTACATATACACAGCATATGAAGTTCTTGGTTTCTTTTAAAGGTACACATTACTGTGAAATCTTGAGATATCAAATCTGTGATACCAATTTTATTTTTTCATTTTCTAAGAACTGTATATTAAGTTAAAATTAAACTGAAAAATATCATTAAGGGATAGATTAGAAAATAAGTGGCCTTTCTGTTGTTGACCATTTGGTTAACCAATCAGAAGTTGATTTGGGAATAGGGATCCAGGCTGCATAAAAAGTGCAGTCCGATCTATGATCTGCACTGTCTCCTGTGCAGAGACATTCCATACAGAAGCAACCTTAAAATTGCAATTATTTGGGTCTTATCTCTAGACTGAAAATATCTGTTAGATTTATTTGGAATTGAAAGCATTTGCAGATGACAAAATAAATGTGACTCAAGAACTGAAATTTGTTCTTGAATGGGTAGAAAATATTGTGGGAAAAGGAGAAAATGCTGGTTACCAGCATTTTCTCCTTTTCCCACAATGTTTTCAGAGGCTTTCTTTATCAGAGTCGTTAAAAGTCTGAATTGTGTGGTAAAGGGTTAACCCTCTTACCAAGGTTAAGAAGAAATAAATGACCTTGACATCCTTATTCAGAACTGAAGATGCAGATATTGTAATTTTGATTCCTTACCAGTCAACAACATTTCAGACCTGTCCAAATGAATTCGAAACATTTGTAGGCTAAGAATTAAATGTGATTCAAAATCTTAAATTTCAGTTTGGAAGTGTAAAAAACAGTGTTGACAAAGAAGAAAATGCTTGTTACCACAGTGTTTTACCCACAGCGTTTTCAAAATGCCATCTTTGTAAGAGTCATTTTAACTTGGATTGTGTGGTTAAGGGTTAATGATGCTTTGGTTGCCAGCATTTTCTCCTTTTTTTCCCACACTGTTTTCAAAAGGCTTCTTTCTCATGGCCATAAGAACATGAGATTGTCTTGCGATAAGTTGATACTCGTACATGAAAGCGTATGAAAATGAGCCATGCTCTGTGACAAGGGGACTTAATGCATCTGCTAAAAGTTTCATCCCATCAAAAGACTTCGCTATTTGTAAATTTTACCCATGTTCAAGGACCATTCTACCTCTAAATACAGTCAGTTGTTGGACTAAATGGATTTTATAGATCTTTTGAAAAAAGCTTTATGACCTGCTTGGTATAATGCATTACAGAGATGCATTTAATCCCTTTTTGCTAGAGCATGGCTCGAATATTTATGGTAAAAAGAGAAATCGCCTTATATGGAAAATTGTAGGAGGTTAATTTGTTACTCTATCATCAAGTATGATTCTAAAGGGGTCTTTTTTATTGATTTCTGTATAGTGTTTACACAAACTTTGCATTTTTGATTTATATTTGCATGCAAAATTTTGATGGTACTTTTATTTTTCATTTAATTGTACTCCCATCTTTACAGTAAGATTTCTGATTTTCAGGTTTTGCTGTTTTAACTAGCAATATACAAAAAAACTTCCAGAACAGTTTATCATTTTATATTCTGGCATTATCATACATATATGCCAAAATGAGACATCAGCATGCACACAGTATGATCAGGCAAATTGGCTTACAGAAGTTATGAACTTACACACATTATGATGAGACAATGTGCTTACAGGAGAAATGAATGTCATGGTATTACCAGGCAAACATGTCTACATTAGACATGAATATGCACATGGTAATATCAGGCAAATATGTGCCTATGTGAGTCATGAACATATATACAGTATTATCAGGCAAATGTGCCTACATGAGTAATGAACATACAGTATTATCAGGCAAATGTGCCTACATGAGTAATGAACATACAGTATTATCAGGCAAATGTGCCTACATGAGTAATGAACATACAGTATTATCAGGCAAATGTGCCTACATGAGTAATGAACATACAGTATTATCAGGCAAATGTGCCTACATGAGTAATGAACATACAGTATTATCAGGCAAATGTGCCTACATGAGTAATGAACATACAATATTATCAGGCAAATGTGCCAACATGAGTAATGAACATGCACATAGTATGATGGGGCAAATGTGTCTACATGAGTAATGAACATACAGTATTATCAGGCAAATGTGCCTACATGAGTAATGAACATACAGTATTATCAGGCAAATGTGCCTACATGAGTAATGAACATACAGTATTATCATGCAAATGTGCCTACATGAGTAATGAACATACAGTATTATCAGGCAAATGTGCCGACATGACAAATGAACATGCACATAGTATGATGGGGCAAATGTGTCTACATAAAAAATGAACATGCACATGGTATTATCGGGCAAACATGTATACATGAGTTATCAGCATGCACAGAGTGTGCATGGGCATATGTATCTACATGAGAAATGAAGATGCACACAATATGATATGGCAAGTGAGATATAAACATGCACATGATGTGATCAAGCAAATGTGCTTACATGAAAATATTAACATGCTCACCAACAGCAGAAGACAAAGTTTCTCACCAATTTTTCCCCAGTATCGACCATCTATGTCATGTGTAATTGTTTGACCATACATCAGTAAATTGAGCATCCAAGTTATAAGTCTAACCCTGTACCCAAAAAGTCAGGTATTTTAATGACCAGCAGGAAGAATACTTTTGACAGAAAAAAAAAAGTTTTTGGAAAAGGAGGAAATACTGGTTATCAGCATTTTATACTTGCTCAAAAGTTTTCTACCATGTATACTAAAAAAACAACATAATGTAAAATTAGATTTTTTAGTTGTAAACACTTTTAGTATGAAATGGTCGTAATTTTTTTCTCTGGTACGGAGTTAATCTTTTACCACACAATCCCGAGTTTACGACCCTGAGAAAGAGGCCTTTTAAAACATTGTGGGAAAAGGAGAAAATGCTGGTTATCAGCATTTTCTCCATTTCCCAAAATGTTTTCTATCCTTCCCAAAACAATTTTTAATTTTTGATCCACATTTATTTTGTTGTCTGCAAATGCTTTCAATTTGGACTTGTCTGAAATTTTGTCGTCTGGTAAAGAGTTAACGGAGACATAAACTGTGAGAAGACTCATATTTCATGCTTTGAATCTAATATTTACAGTCCATGAAGAGATCAGATTGAGCAATCCTTTATTTATGAACTCTTTACCGCACAATGACAAGTTTTAATGCCGTTGGTGAAAACATCATGGGAAAAGGAGAAAATGCTGATAACCAGCATTTTCTCCTTTTCCCACGATATTTTCTAGCCTTTCAGAAACAAATCCTGTCATTTGAGCCACATTTAGTTTGTGGTCTTCAAATGCTTTGAATTTGGTCCAGTCTAAAATTTTGTCTTCTGGTAAAGAGTTAAAGATACAGTACAGAAAGAGATCATTTCAAGAAATTCTTTATTAAAATTACAGGACATGGATTCACATTTTGAGGAATTCTTGATTAAATAACAGTATGCAGAGTGATTATTATAAGGAACTCTTGATTAATAGTCTCAGTACATGCAGAGGATGTTTTGAGGAAGTCTTGATAAAATATACAGTACATGAAGAAATCAGTTGAAAATGAAAAAAAAAAATGCATTTGAAATATTGAGTGTGGCACAAATGACTGTATTTGCTCTTGCAAGAGTAGAATACAATGTGGCAAAGGGATAAAATGACAATTTCAAGCATTTTGCTTTTTTTCTCATTTTTTTCTTTTTTTTTTTTTCAACAATTTACATTATTTAATCATTACATTGAAAAAAGATTACTTAGCTTTGACAGCTTTCATATTTATTTCCATTTTTTTCTAAGTTTTAATTGTTATCATTTTTCTTATTTGTATTGAGTTTTTGATGTTTTTTAAATCAGTTTTGTTAATTTTGAGATTAATATTTACCATTAGTGCTGCATATGTAAATATCTATAATTCTTTACCACATAACCATGTTTTAGACTTGTCCAGATTAAAAGCATTTTCAGCGACAAAGTAACTGGGGCTAAACTAGGGCTGAAACAATGAGGTTTGCCTTTGAAAGCATAGAGAACTTTAGCAAAAGGGATTGTGTAATAAAGGCAGTGATATATAGCGTTCTTGTGCATTTGAATAAAAATGATTACTTAAAACTATGTTTTCACATGCAGGTTTCAAATTCTGTGAGTAGTTTTTACTCTGTAAATCTAAATCAAATACGGATCAGATGCTACATCAATATAAACTAAATATGTTGTAAAGCAAGCAACCCTGTATTTGTATTTGTAATTTTGACAAAAATGTGAATAATTCTTTACCAAATGACAAAATTTAAGCCTTGTTCAAACTAAAAGCACTTGCAGATGTTAAATTAAATAAAGCTCATAAGATTCATGTTGCCTTTCATAGTGGAGAAAACATTCTGAGAAAAAGGGGAAAATACTTGCTACCAGCATTTTCTCCTTTTCCCACAACTTTTTCAAAAGCTTTATCTCCCAGGGTAATTAAAACTGGGGATTGTGTAGTAAAGGGTTAAATGACAACTGAATCTTTTGACTGATCCATATTGAAAGCTTTTGCATATTACAGATTGATGTTTTCATTTCTACATTTCTGCCAATGACTTGAACTTTGACAAGCTGGACTGTAGCACATTGTTACTTACTTCCATACTTCTAATGTTATGGATTGAGCCATGCTATGTGAAAAAGAGGCTTAATGAATCTGTGTAAAGTTTCGACCTAAGTCAGCCTGCGCAGTCTGCACAGGCTGACCTGGGCCGAAACTTTTCACTATTGGTCAGTTTTCTGTATGTGGAAGGACCAGTCTACCTCATGATAAAGTTGGTTGTTAAAAAATTGGATATTCTGGATTCATAATTATTTGATTGCTTGATTGGTAAAATGTGTCACAGAGATGCATTAAGCCACCTATTGCCAGAGCATGGTGCAGTTATATTTGCTTGCAATTTGACCAGAAATGTTTACTTTCGGTGACAGGTGGGCCTTCAGATTTAAGTATGATTATTTTTTTGTTATAGGGAGCAGTTTTAAACCAAGTACAAAGAAAAGTGAAAGAGAGCTAGAGTTTGTCCCGACCAATCTTCATCTTCAGCGAATGACTGTTCTAAACGAATCCACAGAGACATGTAAGTTTGTTTGAAGGGTGTTGTTGTAGCTGATAATTCAGGCTACAATGAGATTGAAATAATGTTGCAAACACTATACGAACAAATGAGCCATGCTCTGTGGAAAGGGGGCTTAATGCATCTGCGAAAAGTAATGACCCAGGTCAGCCTGTGCAGTCAGTGCAGGCTGACCTGGGTCGAAAATATGCTAGCTTGACTATTTTCTAAGAAAATGCATGGTATTGCAAAAACCATGCTGTCATCTAGGTCTACCACTACTTGAGTCATTGAGATCTGTGCCGTTGTCATGCAAAAACTGTGACATTTTGTAATATCAATATTATAATATAAAGGTATCACAAAGATATTTACTTCAAACTCAGAGAAGTTGTTAACTATCAAAAGGAGAACCCATACAACAAGGGCAGATATCCTTCAAAGTATTTTTGACACAGTTATGCCCCTCTTTCGACTTAAGAAGATTTTAACTGAAAATCAAGCAATGGCGGCCAAGTATTGAAAACTGCATGCAATTCTCTTGTTCTCTTTTTTCTGTTTCAGGTGGCTGCTATGATAACATAACTTGCGGTGGTTTTGTGGCTCATGCTCGGAAGTTCCGATCTGGTGGCCTGATGAAACTGCTACAACAACAGCAAGAATCTTATACCCCAGAAGGCACCCTGAGTAAAGTGTCAAAGGTCAAAAAAGCATGTGACCTTGTGAATGGGTTATATGAGCTGCAGATAGAGATTGTAAAACTGTGTGATAATGTTTGTCATCAGGCCCTCCAGGGGGATTGCAATAGTCTTCTCAAAGCTAAGAACGAATTAGCTGAACAGGTAAAAACATAGCTTTTTGCATTACAATTATATGACATGTATGTATAATGATGATTTCTTCTCCTTAGCCCTTTAACACACAATTCAATTTCATTCTGGACTAGAATAAACTTTTGTCGTAAAATGGGATGGTTGTTCACATTTTCGAACTCCGTCTTCATCATATACTCATTACTTACTTTTTCACATATTATATTTTCCTTTCATTACCTTGTCTATTTTTGCACTAAATGACTCTAGATGTCGATGCGCCATAAAACACCATACATCATTCATTCATTCACTATTTTTATAGGACCAAATATGAAGTCATTGTACTTATTTGAATACAATCCCACATAGTCAGTGTGTTTTATAGATCATGCAATATTCCTACAAGTGTTTGGGAGATTCTTGCGCTAAATAAGCCTTCATCAAACAATCTGTGTTTTCATTGTTGGAAAAGAAGTACACACTACCAAGCATTTCTCCTTTTTCAAAAGTGTTCGATAACTTTCAAATATAACCCATATCTTTTGATCCAATTTTCTTTGGTTTGCAAATGCAACTTGGACCGATGTAAAATTTTGTTATCTGATAAAAGAGTTAAAAAGACTTGCATTTGAAAAAGGTATCAGAGTATTCGAAGAATTATAGACCTAGATCTGAATATTGTTTGTAATAATTATTATCTAACAAAAATCTTTCAACAGTTGAAAATATGCAGTGTTGTCTATTCTACTGAATATAGGTCTCTTTTAGCTCATGTGAGCATAAAGTGCTCAAGGTAAGCTTTTGTGATTATGCTTTGTCACGCAGCTTGAATTGTTCTTCTTGTGGGCAACAGTTACCTTGTCTGTAAGCTGAAGGACACTTTGTTAGTCCAATACTCTTGAAAAGTGGTGAAAATGTTTGTCTTGATGATATCTTGGACCAGTTAAAAATTGATCACTTCAGGTCAAATAGTAGGTCACAGATTCAAGTCTGATATGTAGACTTGGGAGGCAGCATATTCAGTCCAGTTATCATGAAACTTGATCAAAATGTATGTCTTGGTGATATCTTGGATGTGTTCGAAAATAGGTGATATCCATAACACATGAAAGTAGGTCAGGATGTTTACCTTGATGACATCTCAGACCATTTTTAAAATGGGTCACAACAGGTCAAGGAGTCAGTCACAGGGATAAATATTAGAAAACCCGTTTGTAATCTGTAGAGGCAAAATTGTCAGTCCAAACCTTATGCTAGTGAGTCAGAATGTTTGCCTAGATGATGTCCTAGACAATTTTTGAAATAAGTTTCTCTTTTTAAAAAAGTTGGTCCCCTGCACAAATACAGAAATTCATTTTGTATACTCTAAAGGCCACATTTTCAGTCAAAAACACATGAAAGTTGTCAAGGGTGTTTGTCTTGATGTTATCTCAAATAAGTTTGAAAATGGGTCAGATTGGATAGAAAATTAGGTAGCTGGAGCACATCACAGAAAAACCTTGAATACACTATAGAGGTCATATTTACCGTTTGATACTCATGAAAGTTGGGCATATGTTTTTCTTGATGATATCTCAGCAGGTTCAAAACTGGGTCACAACCAATAAAAAATAGATCACCATGACAAATCTTAGAAAAACCTTGTGAAAACTCCATCTGAATGTCTGCCTTAATAATATCAGATGAAATCGAAAATTGGTCAAATCAGATCAAAATGTTAGTCATGGGAACAAACCTTACAAAAACCCTATGTGCACACCTGAGGCCACATTCTCAGTCCAATATTCAGGATTCTTTGTCAGAGTTTTTGTCTTGATGATCTCACTGAAGAGTTTGAAATTGGGTCACCTCACATCAAAAAGTCGGTCATTTAGGTATATCTTTGCTAATGCTTTGTGTTTTAACCAGCATTTTCTCCCTTTCCCACAATGTATTAGAAAGCTTTCTTCTTCAGGATCATAAAAACCTGGAAGTTTTGGATAAAGGGTTAAACTGTTTTTAAATCATAAGGTGAAGCAATTGGTCCTTGACTGTGAGAATTCAATACTCCAAGAGACTGCGACGAAACTTGCAGACATTCATGAGGAGTTTGAGGCCCAGGCTGAGGAGGAAGCTGGGAGAAAAAAGGATTCCAACCTGTCAGTGGTGGATAAGTCACCAGAACAGCCATGGAGATGGACAGGGAGTTGTTTTGTGAAGAGTCCCACTGTAGAACCATGGGTAATATAGAGAAACCTCATTAATCTGAGGACCTCATATTTTTTAAGAATTTCTAAAGTACCAGTGAAAACTCCACTTTATTAACCCTGTACTACAAAATCCAGAGTCCATATTTACCAACCATTCTTAAGAACATTCTTAGACTTATTCTTCAAAATTTTCCAAGTTTGAAAGTAACACAACTTCTGATTGGCTAAACCAAATGGTGTAGCCAATCAGAAGGTGTGTTACTTTCAAATTTGGAAAATTTTGGAGAACAAGACCAAGAATATTCTTAAGAATGGTTGGTGAATATGGACCCTGAGTTTTTAAAACCTTGAGGAATAAGCCTTTTCAAAAAATCATTGGAATTGGAGCAAATGCTGATAACCAGCATTTTCTCCTTTTCCCGCATTGTTTTCTACCTTTTTGGAGACAATTCCGCAGTTTGAGCCACATATACAACCAGATTTTCTGTAAACACATTCAATTTCAATGAGTCATAAGTTTTTAGTTGTTTGGTAAAGAGTTAACTCTTTACCAAATGACAAAATTCGGGAATGCACCAAATTGAAAGCATTTGCAGACGAAAAATTAAATGATGCTAACATGATGATTTCTGCCTGTGATAGGATAGAAAACATTGTGGGAAAAGGAGAAAATGCTGGTTACCAGCATTTTCTCCTTTTCCCACTATGTTTTCAAAAGGCTTTTATTTCAGGGTCGTTAAAAGTCGGGATTGTGTGTTAAAGAGTTAATATAAAAATACCCTAGTTATTTCCAGTCCTGATAATCCATTAATTTTCACACATGTATTGGTCCCTTACACCATTTGTCACTTTGATTCCGATTTCCCTCAGTGATTTGGACCATCTGATACATAGTAGAATATTCAGTGGAGAAAAATTCTTATTCTGTGATACTTGGTTAGATAATAGAGTTAATAAGTTCTTTGGCAAACAATAGAATTTTAAACATGTCAAAATTGAAAGTATTTGTAGATGACAATTTCAATATGGCTCAGATGATGAGACTTTTCATAACATGGTAGGACACATTGTGGGAAAAGCACAAAAAGCTGGTTACCAGCATTTTCTCCTTTTCCCACAATGATTTCACAGGCTTTCCTTGTCAAGGTCATGAAAACTATGGATGGTTTGGTATAGGATTAAAGGATGATTACTGTGTCACTTGCATATAAGCAAATGTCCAATGTAAAAATGAGGAGTGGGTGTAAATGAATTTGGAATATGGTTATAAATCTAGATAAGATAAGAGCCTTGCTCTGGCAAAAGGGAGCTTAATGCATCGCCATGATTCATTGTACCAATCAAGCCATCGCATAATTATAGATCCATAATAACCACTTTTTTTTAAACATCTGACTGAATCATGTGGTAGACTGGTCATTGGATATACTTAATTACTTAATAGAGGTTGATTGTGTTATAGAGGTGGCCTCTTGGAGAGGTTTTACTGCATTAATTTTTGTTAATTTCAGGACATGACAAGAGTGAATACAGAAGCTGCTTTGGTTTGTTTAACATCGATGGTTGAAGATTTGATAGAGAATAAGTCGGGGGCAATGGATCGCCCAAAATGGCTGGGTGAGATCAGTCCTGCTGTCATTAAACTAAAGAGCTTTGTGGAGATTATATGTCAGAGGGCATCTCATTTCATGTCCTTCTTAGACCTAATGGTGAGTTTGAGAATCACACAGGTTGACATTTAATTCACTAATGCGTAATCCTTTCCCAATTAACAAATTTTAGACTCTTCTGCATTGAGAGCATCTGCGGGTGACAAATCTCAAAATGGGACAAATGAACTGAAGTTCTTTGACAATGTAGAAAACATTGTGAGAAAATTCTGGTTACCAGCCTGTTCTCCTTATCCCACAATGTTTCCAAAAGGCCTCTTCCCCAGAGTCGTGAAAACACGGAATTGTTTGGTAAAAGGTTAACCAAACAATCAGAAGTCTTGCTGAGTGTACTGGTATTCAATAGTTGATTAAAAGTTGAGTTCTGGCAAAAGTCCAAAAGTTTTAGAGACAGCTCTTATAAAAACAGCCCCTGGGCCTGGTTTCACAAAAAAACTTAAGTCTGTTATTTTACTCAAATCTGTAAACACAGTTATTTTCCCACTTAGGTTGAATTTGTTGTTTCAGACACATTTTATTAACATTAAGAGACTTATGTAACATTCTCAAGTCCTGTGTTGACACAGTGTTACGTACTGAACTCAGCGAAATAATGGACTTAAGTCTGTTAATTGACTTAAGTCCATTTACTTTGCTTAGTTGAGTCTGAAACATTGTTTCAACTCTGGATTTGAGATTTTTACTACAGTCTATTTATGTTGCTGAAATGAGCCTCAAATAACAAACTCAAGTCAGAACCTGGGACTGTTAGTAGATTTGAGTGTAATAAGAGACTTAAGTATATTTGCGAAATCTGGCCCAGGATTTTTGTTTACCAACATTGCTTAAGGGCTCCCTAATCCTATGTTTCCAAGGCTGTGCTGAAAGTTGTCTGCTATAGATTTATTTAACCATGTACCAAACAATCTTGGGTCTGAGCATCCTCGAGAAAAAAGGCTTTTAAAAAACTTTGGGGTAAAGTGAGAAAATGTTGGTTTGCCAGCATTTTGTCCTTTTCCCACAATGTTTTCCACCCTTTCACATATTTCATCATTTTAGCCACATGTAGTTACGTGTAGTTGTTTGCATATGCATTCACTTTGAAGGAAGTCTAAATTTTTTTCATTTTGTAAAGAGTTAGCCCTTTTACCACACAATCCCGACTTTTAATGAGGCAAAGGCTTTTTGAAAACATTTTGGGAAAAGGAGAAAATGCTGGCAACCAGCATTTTCTCCTTTTCTCTCTATGTTTTCTACCCTTCCAAAAACAAATTTTAATTTCTGGTAAAATTTCTCATCTGCAAATGCTGTCCAAGTTGTTCATTTTGTAAAGAGTTAACTGACAGCAAAATGTAGCTTAGTCATGCTTTTGAAATGCAGTGTATGAGGCCAATTTTGGACAATGTTTTCTGTCCTTTCAAAGACAGGTCCTATCAGTTTAGACTCGTTCAAATTGTAATGTCCTGATACTTCCAATTTGGACAAGCCAAAACTTTTTTTCACTTTTGAAAAGAGTTATTTGACAAGAAAATGTAGCAATACCACATTCTGAAGTGCATGGTACAAGGACAATTTTGATTTCCAAGGATGTTTTCAAAGTTATCTTCTGCAAAATAATTTAACTCTATACCACACATCCCGGAGTTTTAACAACCTGTAGGAGGAAGCCCTTTTGTAAACAATGGGGGAAACCAGCATTTTCTCCTTTCCCACAATGTTTTCTACCATACTAAGACAAATTTAAATTGTTGTCTTCAAATGCTTTCAGTTTGGACGAGTGGAAATTTTTTCTCCTGAGGTGGAGAGTTAAAAAGGTAATGTCATAGTTGAAATAAATGACCTTGGTATTTTCAGGAACACAGAGAGTCTTTGAAGATGATGCATACGATCAAATGTCGAAGAGATGTTGTATTTTCTCAAGCTGTAAGTTTGAATAAATAATCTTTTTTTCACTTTTGATCCCCACCCCTTCAGTTGAGAGAAGTGGGAAGAAAAGTGGAATCAGGCTGTCCGTCCATAGGCACACTTTTGTGTCCTTTATTCCTCCTACCTCCTACCCTTCGAGGGCCAAATAAACCCAACAGGCATTTTAAATCTAAAAAGAAAACCAAAATAAATGAGCCATGCTCAGGATAAAGGGGGCTTGAAGCATATCTGTGATTCATTATACCTATCAAGTAATCACATAATTATAAATCCATAAAAACAATTATGTCTAACAGCCGACTGTATCCTGAGGTAAACTGGTCTATTGAGCTGCGGAAAATTGACAAATAACAAAAAGTTTTGGCCCAGGTCTGCGCAGGCTGACATGGGTAGATGCTTTTTGCAGATGCCTTAAGTCCCCGCTTCACAGAGCATAACTCAAATGCAATATCATGGTTGATTTTGTCTTGAATGTCTCAGCAAAGCAGACAGTGTAGATCAAAGATCAGACTGCACATTCTCTGCAGTCTGATCTTGATCTACACTGGCCGCAAAGCAACCGTAGTTGTGAAAGGGGCTTTAACGGTTCATAAAGTTTGCTTAAATTTTAGCCAAAACTTTTCTACCATTTGAAGCTGAGAATCTAATTTTCATTATGATAAGTTGGTTAACCCTTTACCACACAGTCCCAAGTTTTAACAAATCATAGAGAGAACATTTTTGAAAACATTGTGAGAAAAAGAGAACATGCTGGTAACCAGCATTTTCTCCTTTTTCCAGAATGTTTTCTACACTTCCCAAAAAAGAATTTCAGTTTTTGGGTCACTTTTATTTAGCCGTCTGCAAATGCTTTCAATTTTGGCATGTCTAAAATTCTGTCGTTGGGTCAACAGTTAAAGGTTTGGCTGATTGAAAATAGTTACACTACTTTGCTGGCATTCATCATGTTCTTCTTTCTATACAACTATTATTTCTACCCTTTCGTAGACAAACCCTGTTATTTTAGCCACATTATATTTTTCGTCGGGAATCCCTTTCACCATGGGCCAAGCCCCGTAGTTCAGTCGGTAGCGCACAGGACTTGAGAACAGGAGGTCGCTGGTTCGATCCCCGGCTTGGCCAATTTCTTTCCGAGGATTGATGATAGTCACTGCGACAGGATTCATTCCTCTCCCACCGCTGACCATTGTTTCGACGATGGTTATGTGGGAAAGCAGCCAGTGGCTTGGAAAGAATATTGTGCGGAGTACAGGTAAAAGAAACTCCAGGAAATCATGGATAGGTGCACTGGCCGCCGCAATATAACTGAAATAATGTTGAAAACAGCGTTAAACACCATACAATCATTCAACCCTTTCAGCATGGCCTGGTCTAAAATGATTGTCATCTGATAAGAGTTAAATGGTCAATTATTGGATATTAGTATCTGTACTATGATGGCTTTCAGCAATTTCTCCATCTTCCACAGTGTTTTCTACTCATTAGTAGACAAATCTTGTCATTTTAGCCGCATTGAAGTCATCGTTTAAAAGTCCTTTCAGTATGGCCAGGTTCAAAAAAGATTGTTGCCTGGTAAAGAGTTAAACGTTTGACTCTTTGACATTTGTATCTGCATATTTCAGCTTACTACCCTAGTGACTGGGTTTGTCTGCCACATTAACTCCCACATAGACCACCCCAGTGTCTTGATCCAGTTACAGAGAGTTGGGGTTGTCATGGAGATGGAAGGATTACTCAGTTGCCATGGTGAAGATATAAACTACCTTGAGGACATGATCATAGCCATGGATGATCTCTCCATTGTGTCATTTAGGATGATTTTAGAGACCCCACAAAGACAGACAGTTGAGCTCACCACTTCTAAGTAGGTTCTGCTTGTATCAGACATTGTAACTCTGTACAATACCAAAGAACCCCATGTTTTACAACCCTGAAGAAGAAGGCATTGGAAAACATTGCTTGAAAAGGAGAAAATGCTGGTTACCTACAATGTTTTCTATCCTTCCCAATGTAAATCCTATGATTTGAACCATATTTAACCCTTTACCACACAATCCCGACTTTTAACGGCCCAGAGAAAGGTGCCTTTTGAAAATATTGTGGGAAAATTAGAAAATGCTGGTAACCAGCATTTTCTCCTTTTCCCACAATGTTTTTTACCCTTTCCAAAACAAATTTCAATTTTAAAGTCACTTTTATTTTGTCGTCTACAAATGCTTTCAATTTCAACCAGTCTAAAATTTTGTCGTTTGGTAAAAAGTTAAACCTGTATCACACAGGTCTGAGTTTTAATGACCCTGCAGAAGAAGGCTCTTGAAAACTCTGGGAATATGAGAAATGCTGGTAACAAGCATTTTCTCCTTTTACTCTATCAGAGCTGCAGAAATCACCATTTGATCTACATTTATTTTGTCATCTGCAATTGCTTTGGTAAAGTCCAAATTTTATTGTTTGGTAAACAGCTAATATGTCTTCTGCACATGCTTTTAATTTTTTTTTTTTTTTTGGCCTGGCAAAGAGTTAAGCAATTGTGATGCTTAAATTGTGGATGATTCCATACAAAAATGTTAATTTTTTAACCTGGCTTTTGAGCAAAAAATTTTTGCCTATGTCTCAAAATATATGAAGTTGAAAATAAGACTGATTGACTCTGGCATAAGAAATATCTGACTGAAGGAAAATTTAATTGGACAACCCATAATCTCAATTTAAAATACTTGCAAAAGCCTTTAACTCTTTACCAAACGATAATTTTTTGGACTTGGCCAAGTTGAAAGCATTTGCAGAATGTGGCAGAAATAATGGAATTTGTAAAAGGTTAGAAAGCATTGTGGGAAAAGTAGGAAATGCTGGTTACCAGCATTTCCTGCTATTCCCACAATGTTTTCAAAAGGCTTTCTTCCCAGTGTAGATGAAACCCGGGATTGTTTGGCAAAGGGTTAAAAAAAAAGAAACCCAAATCTTTGCCATTGACTTTATAGAAAGAAAAAAAAATAATGAAAAACAATCATCATAATAATTGAGAGTTCAGAGGATCTAAGTTCAGTCCTCACATGCAGCACAGGTTTTGTGCGAGTCCTTAGGCAAGGCATTGCAGAGTAAAATCTTGGTGAAAACCTGGAAATATAAAGAAGTGAAATATGATACTGCTTTGATATAACTGAAATATAGTTGGTAAAGGCAATAAAAAAAAATGTCATTCATAAATATAGTTGATAGAAGCAAAAAAAAAAATGCCAGTCGAACCAAACCAGCAATAGAACAAAAGTAACTCCTTTTTTCAAAATGTTTACAGTACATGTTCCTTTTCTGTGTATTCCCCGTGTAACTGGTTTTTAGAAAGTGCAAAGGGCTTGTGTTATTTTGCTTTATGCGAGACAAACTAAATGAACAAGTAACATAACTTTATTTTTCAGCTTTAAGAAATCAGGTGTTTACCCAGACTTGAATCGGTAAGTGTTAGTAGACTTGTTCATTATCTCAGTCCCACATAGTCTTTGAACTAGACTAGTTAGATTTTATAGGTGCATAAAACCAATTGCGACTTTTAGAAAATCATAATAAAGACCTAATTTTTATTCTCATTTCAAAGATGGCTTTGTACTTGAAACAGAGATAGAAATTCATGTAGAAAACATGATGAATTACTGGGTTTTTTGTATATTTACTGTAAAATTTCCTTTCTTGATGGAAATGGTATAGCTGTGATTGCATGACAATGGATAAATACATGGTGATTCTTCGGTTCATCCCAAAGCTCAGTTGATAGAGTTGCAGACAATTGCTTTGAAGGTCTTGGGCTTGAGGCCTACTTGATGTAATTTTTGGAGGGTGTTTTTGTTTTTCCTAATGTAGACAGTCACCAATGTCCCTATGATTTTTTCTATCAAAATATCAGTCCCCCCCCCCCCCCCCCCCACTAATTCTTTATTCAAAATCTGGTTTAATGGCCTTTAAAAACAGCTTTGTGCTGCAACCCCTATATAACTGTAACAGGTGGTGAAAAATATCATGGCTCGACCGGGATTCGAACCCAGGGCCTCAGGAATACCGTTCCTGCACTCTAACCAACTGAGCTACCGAACCACATGTCGATACGGCCGCACGATATATCACCAAATACCTGTACCCGGCTACATATACCCCCTCCAAATTTAGAATTCGTCCCGAATTCTGGAGACAGAGAACCTTTGTGAAACGTTCTCGAGGTGCCTAGGCAGTAGCCATCCACATCGTGGGTTAGCCCCACGTTGGGCGCCAAATGTAACAGGTGGTGAAAAATATCATGGCTCGACCGGGATTCGAACCCAGGGCCTCAGGAATACCGTTCCTGCACTCTAACCAACTGAGCTACCGAACCACATGTCGATACGGCCGCACGATATATCACCAAATACCTGTACCCGGCTACATAACACTATAGATTTGGGCCATGGCTGCAGAAGTAGATGATGCAAATATGCTAAAATGTACCTGAATTCAGCTAGCACCTTTTTATAAGCAAGCACTTTTTCAATGTCCCATAGGTGCTTCCTAGGTCTGACTGTATTTTGTTGTCAGTAATAAAAGGAAAGGAGAAAATACTGGTTACCTTCATTTTCTCCTATTCCAACAATGTTTTCAAAAGCCGTTAGGGATATTGAAAGCCAGGATTGTTTTTTTTTAACCCCTTACCACATGGTCCCGACTTTTTAACGACTTTGATGAAAAGGCCTTTTGAAAACATTGAGGGAAAAAGAGAAAATGCTGGTAACAAGCATTTTCTCTTTTTCCCCCCGAATGTCTTCTACCATTCCCAAATCAAATTCCAATTATTGAGTCACATGTATTTTGTTGTATGCAAATGCTTTCAATTTGGAAGGGTCTAAAATTTTGACGTGTTGTAAAGAGTTAAAGAGAGAAACAGTAGCCAAACACTTATGTTACAGGCACCATGTTTGTGTTGAAATCCCAATGAAGAAAGCTATGTTTGAAAAATTACCACAGAAGTTGCAAGCCGGAGCTGTCATTAAGGTTGTTCCAGTGTTCTTTAACATTGGGATCAATGAGCAGGCTACCCTAGCAGAAAAGTAAGTACATGTTTAGCCCTAAATTGGCCTGACTTAACTCTTTAGCACACGACAAAATTTTAGACTAGTCCAAATTGAAAGCATTTGCAGACGACAAAATAAATGTGACTCAAAAATTGAAATTTGTTTTGGAAAAGATACAAAACATTGCAGGAAAAGGAGAAAATGCTGGTTTCCAGCATTTTCTCCTTTTCCCACAATGTTTTCAAAAGGCCTCTTTCTCAGGGTCGTTAAAACACGGGATTGTGTGGTAAAGGGTTAATTTTTTATCTTAAAGTGCCTTGGGCCATCATGAAGGTTGATCCTGTGTTCTTTACATGGAGGTAGAACACAACAGCTCGGGGGATAATGTACAGATTACTAATAGCATACATTAATGATACACTTAATGATATGTACTGAGCTGTTAACAAATAGTCAAGAAAAAGTCTACTTCTTGGACAGCTGTTGTAGAGTACTTGTTTTTAGATAGACATCTGACTGACAGCACAAAATATACAGTCTTAATTTTGGATAAAAAGGTCCCATATCCTAGGATGTAATGACCAAAGCAAGCTTGATTGTTGCAATATTCATTGTTTGTAGCTCCACTGGCAAAAGGCCAGCAAGCTTGCGTCATAGCCCTGTGTACATGTGTGTCTGTCAGACCTTGAGTCTGTGTAATAACTGTTTTTTCAAACATCTTTTTTGAAACTACAATCCAATTATGACCAAAACTTCATAGGAAAGATCTTGCTATGATCCTCTTCATTAAAGTGTTTTTTTTTGTATTAGTAGTTAACTTTGTTTTAACAGCTTAGGTCATATCACAGAAGTCAGCGCAGCTATGCATGTGTTTCCTGGCATTCTGACTGCAGTACTGACACAACTTTCTTTCCAAGTTACTGACTACTTTTCTTGCATCAAAGATGAAAGGTGAAAAATCGCCGTAAAGAAAGTTTGCCTCAACTGGGTATTGAACCCACAACCACCAGGTCACAAGTCAAATACCTTAAACACTGAGGTAACCGGCCTGGGATTTTGTTTAAAGAATTAATTTCTAGTGAAAACTCTAGTTGCCATGGTAGCAAAACTGAATGATATTGAAAAGCTTTAAAAATCTTTTTGTACGAAACCATATGGCCTATGGCTATCATATTTGGCATCATCTAATGGACCTCTACAAAAATTCTTTGTATTAAATGCCCTGGGGACAAAATTGGCCAAGCCTCAGGGCTCACAAGTTTTACATAGGCTTTTATGGTGAAATGTTTGAATAAAAAACTTCTTATTCCTAACCATAAATCTCAAGGCTTCAAATTTTGCTTGTAGCATTACCTAGTGAATCTCTACCAAAATCGTTCAAATAATAGCCCTGGGGTCAAAATTTGCCCTACCCCAAGGTCCACAAGTTTTACATGGGCTTATATAGTGAAAACTAAAAGAAATCTTGACTTACTCTTAACAAGAATGCCAAGGGCTACCAAGTTTGGCATGTAGCTTCATCTAGTGGACCACTACCATGATTGAGCACATTACAGCCCTGGAATCAAAGATGGTCGAACCCTAGGGGGAGCGGAGAGTTCATAACTTTAACAAGGGCTTATATGGTGAAAACTTTAGAACTCTTCTTGTTCCAGGAGAGCTAGAGCTGTAATATTCTGTATGTCTACCAAGATTTTCAAATTAAAGCCCTGAGGTCATAATTGGTCTGACCCTGGCCTCACAAGTTTTTATGAGCTTTAAAATTGTAGTATTCTCTGCATTTTTTACTATCACGAATTGCACATTTACAGATATTATGACTGAAACAAGCTTTAACTCTTTACCAAATGACAAAATTTTAGACTGGCCCAAATTCAAAGCATTTGCAGACAACAAAGTAAATGTGACTCAAAAATAGAAAATTGTTCCGGGAAGGGGAGAAAATATTGTGGGAAATGGAGAAAATGCTGGTTAACAGCATTTTCTTCTTTTCCCACAATGTTTTCAAAAGGCTTTTACTTCAGGGTCGTTAAAACATGGGATTGTGTGTAAAGGGTTAACTCTTTACCAAACAACAAAATTTTAGACTGGCCCAAATTGAAGGCATTTGCAGATGACAAATTAAATGTCACACAAATCATGAAATTTGTCTTTCAAAGAATAGAAAACATTGTGGTAAAAGGAGAAGATGCTGGTTACCAGCACTTTCTCCTTTTTGCACAATGTTTTCCAAAGTCTTTTTCTTGGGGGGTCATCAAAACTCGGGATTGTGTGGTAAAGGGTTGAAGTTGGCAATATTCATTGTATTTTCTACTCTCAGGAATTGCATATTTTGGATATCATGACCAAAATTAGCTTCAGATTTGAAATATTCATTGTTTCTCTACGATCAGGAATTGAATATATCAGAGACCATGATAAAAATCATTTTTATAGGTGAAATATTTGTTGATTTTGCTACCAACAGGAATTGCATGTTAGATTCTATGACCAAAATCAGCTCAGGAGTTGAAATGTTAAGTGCTTTTTCTACCATCAGGAATTGCATATTTTAGATTTTATGACCAAATCAGCTCTGAAGATGAAATATTAATTGCTTTAGCTACCATCAGGAATAACTTGATTATTATTGTTAAAACTTGTGATTGTTTTGTAAAGTGTAAATTTATGTAGACAATCCATATTTTAGAGGAATTTTTATTTTTAATTATTCTTTACCACATGACAGAATTTTAGACTGATCAAAATTGCAGACGACAAATTAAAGGTGGCTCAAGTGATGTCCTTAGTAGGGTAGAAAACATTGTGGGAAAAGGAGAAAATGCTGGTTACCAGCATTTTCTCCTTTTCCTACAATGTTTTCAAAAGGTTTCTTCACCAGGGTCATTAAAAGGTGGGATTGTGTGGTAAAGAGTTGAGTCATTTTGCAGCAAGATGGATCTATTTGTGAGCAAGAAGTTGTGTTTTTAACAGTTCTTTTTATTCTGTTTCTTTTTCTCTCTTTAGATTTGGAAGTACAGGGTTACAAGATAAAGCAAATGAGGAAAGTTTAGGAAGACTTCACCGCTATGTAAAAGAGTTTGAGGAACTTCCGGAACAGAAGGGTAAAGCCCTATGTTCAAATATTTCAGCTGTCTCATTTTTTAGCTGGGCTGTTTTCAAAGAAAGTGTCAAGGTATCATCATAGCACTGTCATCGTCTGCGTCGTCTGTGTCGTGCATAAACTTTGACATTTTATAACATTTCTGTCATTACTGAAGATACTTACAGTCGAGCCGCGTTTATCCGGGCTCCATAATTCCGGAAATCTCAGGATCCGGACAGAAACATCAGGGAACAGATATTTTCTATACAATTTTTACTTTTTTTTCCGGAAATCCGCGTTCGGGAACTGGAATGAAAAAATTGGGAACGAAGGGTTAAAAATTAGTACAAACCTTATCTGATAAACCGGTCGTGGCCTGACTGTACCACACAATTTAAACTGGTACCAGTTGTATCTCACGTAACCGTCCGATAGATACAAAGATCGATAACAGGCTACCAGTTTACACACAATATAGACTTGTTATTTTTCCCGGTACCATAGACTGGTTATCATAAATATCATAAATACAGTCTCCTTTGAGCGATTTCGGACTGATGGGCCGTGAATAACACGGGTATCAGTCTAACTAGTATCATTTGTTGCAGACAATTTTCACACATATTGAAAACACGCGTGTTAATTAGTAGTGTTTTCGAAAACTGTTAAATGACGTTCTCGTGCGATCGATAGTTGTCAATTTAACAGATTATCCATACACAAAGTACTGAAGTGACAATTCCACGCTTTTGTTGTTTAATTATTATTAGATCTACTTGATTACGGTAACGATCTCTAAAAAAATAGCTGAAATGTCTGCAAAGATTTTGTGGGCATGTTTAAACTCATCTTTCAAAATTAAAAGCAACACTAAAATATGAACATACCGGCTGCTAACATATTCAATAATCCTTCGTTTCAAAAACAAATATTTTCAATTTGAATAGTAAACAATGAGAAAAAAAGTTCGATTTATGAGTTACTAGCGATGTTTATGTTCCCCAAAGTACACACAAAATGGCCGCCAAACACGATAAATGTCACTAGGTTTTTCGAAAAAATTTTACTCCTAACAATCTATAAAGATGATTGAAAATATGCCTGTCTTTCATATCGAATCAATTGGCAATCATTGTTCTCGTTACTCTTTGTCATTTTACCACTTTGAAAGCACGCTTATCAGAAGTCAACAGAATGTCTACACCACCAGCAAAAGACAACGAGTTGAAGTTTCGACTTCCGTGAAAAAAGACATTTGTCAGTACAGTGAAGACCATCCAAAAAACCACTATCGCGGGAATTCAACAACACGTCGAAAAATACTGTGCATGCCGTGTTTTCTTTTTGTTTCGCCCTTTTTATGGTGTTTTCAAAAGTCATAAATGTGCCGAGCTTTACAAGCGCACCTGTTTGCACAATAGGTATGCATGAGCATGTAATTAGGTACAAAGAAAAAAGTTATGTACAAAAACACACAAATAACAAAAAGGCAAAATGCAAATTTATGATAACCTTTATTTTATAAATTCGAACAATCGTAGGAGCAATAATGACATGTATACAAGTGCTTGTGTAAAACATACGCTGTTGTAATTCTTACGATGCACGGTGTCCCATATCAACATGAAGGGAACTAACCTAGCTTAACTTGGATGCCATGCCAGCAATCCCAGTTTGTTGATCCGGAAATACGGCTGATCCGGAAACATTCATAGGAAACGGAAGTGTCTGGATAAATGAGGCTCGACTGTACTTCAAATTCAGACTATTTGTGAAGTATCAAAAAGGGACCCCATACAACAAGGGCAGATAACCATCAAACTGTTTTGAAAGAGTTATGCCCTTTCTTTGACTTGGAATTTTCACTGAAAATCAATACATTTTTAAAGTTGACCTAAAACAAGCAATTTTGACACAGATCAGCCTGCCCAGGCTTACCTTGGTCAGTACTTTGTGCAGACACAAAGAATGCTCATATATAGTATGAATACATGAACATGTGTAATAGAGAAAGGGATCTACCAGCTACTTGTTTCTACACACACATACACAGCAAACTTTTAGATTATGAGAATTGTCTTCAAAAGGATAGAAAATGATATGTGATAAAAAGGAAATGACCCATGCTCTGTGAAAAGGGTGATTCATGCATCTCCTTCATCCATGATACCAAAACAGTCATCATACAATTATGGATCCATAAAATCCATTTTGTCTAACAACTGACTGTATCATGAGGTAGACTGGTCCTTTGACATACAGAGAATTGACCAATAGCAAAAAGTTCCAGGTCAGCCTGCACAGACTGCACAGGCTGACCTGGGTCGATACTTTTTTGCAGACCCATTAAGCCCCCTTCTCACAGAGCATGGCTCAAATACATGTCACTAGTAGCATGTTTTCCACAATGTTTTTGAAAGCCTTCTTCCATAGAGTAGCCAAGCCCCCATAGCTCAGTCGGTAGCGTACAGGACTTGAGAACAGGAGGTCGCTGGTTCGATCCCCGGCTTGGCCAATTTCTTTCCGAGGATTGATGGTAGTCATTGCGACAGGATTCATTCCTCTCTCACTGCTGACCATTGTTTCGACGATGGTTATGTGGGAAAGCAGCCAGTTGCTTGGAAAGAATATTGTGCGGAGTACTGGTAACAGAAACTCAGAAAACCATGGATAGGTACACTGGCCACTGTGATATAACTGAAATAATGTTGAAAACGGCGTTAAACACCATACAATCAATCAATCAATCAATCCATAGAGTAGTATAATTATGAGAATGTGTGGTAAAGGATGAAAACCAGAATCACCAAACATGTACATCAGTTTTCAACTTTTTACCAAATAATTCTGACTGTTGATGACCCTAAGAAAGAAGGTTTTTTAACTCTTTACCACACGACAGTATTTTAGACTAGTCCAAATTGAAGGCATTTGCAGGGGACAAAATAAATGTTACTCAAAAATAGAACTTTGATTTGAGAAGAATAGAAAACATTGTGGGAAAAGGAGAAAATGCTGGTTACCAGCATTTTCTCCTTTTCCCACAATGTTTTCAAAAGGCTTTTTCTTCAGGGTCTTTAAAACTCGGGACTTTGTGGTAAAGGGTTAAATCAGTAAATGAGAAGGAGGGTAAAGTTAAATCAGAATGCTGATTAAGTTAAATTGGCAAAGGAGAGGGCTGGTTAATTAAATAAGCAATCAGCAAATGGAAATGCTGGCATATTAATTCAGTAAAGAGAAGGCTTATGAAATTATATCATAAAATGAAAAGGCCTCTAAAATCAAATTAATAATTGAGAAGTCTGGTAAAATTAAATAAGCAATTCTTGGCTTTTTCCTTCAACCATTTTTTGCATATTCCGTAATGGATCACTATGAGGAACTTCTCTATGCATTGTGTGCACATGATTTTTCCGTTCTGAAAATCTTGTACATAATGTGCTGAAATGGTTTGAGTGGATGGTGAAGAAGTGTATAACTGTCAAGGTACATTCAGACTGAAACACTATAGATTTGGGGTCTGTACATGTACTTCTGTCTTTTGATTCTGTATTTCAGCATTTAAATTCCAGTCAAGGTGGACCTCTCGTAATGGTTGAGATATTTGTTACCAATGGTTATGCATGATTTATATGTTTTTTTAGCTCACCTGAGCATGATGTGCTCAAGGTGAGCTTTTGTGATCGTGCTGTGTCCGGCGTCTGTTGTGCGTCATCAGTCGGTCAATGGGCTAAATCTTAGAAAAACCTTGTGTGCACTCTAGAGGCCACATTTTCAGCCTTATACTGGTAAAGAAAGTTCAGAATGTTTATCTTGTTGATATCTTAGACAAGTTTGAAAGTGGGTCATATCCGGGCAAAAAGTAGGTCACATGGTCAAATCTTAGATAAACTTTGTGTGCACTCCAGAGGCCACATTTTCAGCCTGATTCTCATGAAACTTGATCAGAAAGTTTGCCTTCATGATATCTTGGATAGGTTTCAAAGTGGGTCACATCAGGTCAAAAAGTATGTCACTGGATCAAATTTAGAAAAACCTCGTATGCAGTGTAGAGGCCACATTTTCAGTGTGATACTTACGAAACTTGGTCAGAATGTTTGTTTTAATGATATCTTGGACAAGTTTGGAATTTAGTCACATTGGTTCAAGAAGTAGGCCATTTACACTCATTTGTTTTACATCATTAAAACGAGGATCTCTTCAGCTTTATCAACCGTAGATTACTTTACTCAGGTGAGCGCTTAAGGGCCAATGGCCCTCTTGTTTTATTGCAGGTCAACACAAGTCCGGAGCCGGCACCATTCCAGATTTGATACAGCAGCTTCGCTACAATGTTTATACAAAGAGAAGTAAAAATGTGGAGATACTACATATTGCAGCAGAGGTGAGTTGTACCCCTTTACCAGGAAACAACTGTCCTTGTTGAAATGGAAAGTGTTTGAGCCATACTCTGGCAAAAAGAGGTTAAGTGCATCTTCGTGATATGTTAACACTTTACCACACAATCCCGACTTTTAGCGACCCTGAGGAAGAAGCCTTTTGAAAACATTGTGGGAAAAGGAGAAAATGCTGGTAACCAGCATTTTCTCCTTTTCCCACAATGTTTTCTAGCCTTTGAAATTTAAATTTCAATTTTTGATTCACATTTATTTTGTCGTCTGCAAAAGCTTTCAATTTGGACAAGTCTACAATTTTGTCGTTTGGTAGAGAGTTAAACAAAGGTACTCATCATTATTGATCGATAAATTCCATTGTGTCTAACAACCAACAAAATCATTAGATGTACTGTTCCTTTGACATGTAAAAATTGACCCATAACAGTGAAGGAAAAGTAGCCTTTAAAGTTGAAAATTCATACTTCTTCTTTACATTATAAAATCAGCATTTCTGGTCTGATTCTTTTGAAAGTTTCAGATCTTTTGGGATTGAACCTACTGACATTGAAGAAAATCCAGTTATCAGATTAGGAAAAGGAGCCATTTGATAAGTCAGTGTTGTTGATGCAGCATAATACACATTATTGGTCCCTCTTATTCGCAACTTACAGGAATTGTTTATTAAATGGATTACTAATGTCTTAAAAGAATTGGCTTGGTTCCCAAAAATAAGATTTGAGAAATAACACTTTGATTGAAATAAAACAGTTGTGGTCACAAGAAAGCATATCTGAAGATAGTACTGGTAAAAGTGTCCATGAATCAATCAAGAGAAGTAAAGATAAGTGGTAGAATTTTTTGGATAATAGATTTGAAATAAATAAGTACCAACAGCACAGCTGAAAATACTGTGGAAAATATCTTTAGATACCAATATTGAACTCTTATCTTACAATTCCAAGTTTTAGCTACTGTTAGAAACAGAGCTTTGGAAAACACTGTGGGAAAAGATGAAAATGCTGGTAACCAGCATTTTCTCTTATTCCCACAAAGTTTTCTACCCTATTATAGACAGACATCATTATTTGAGCTATATTTTCCTGTATTGTCTGCAAATGCTTTCTACGTAGTCATTGCCAAAATTTTGTTGTTTGATAAAGAGTTTATAATCAAGACAGCTGACTTGAGATTGTCAGTGTAATTTTTTTTCTTCTTTTAGTTCTGCGGTAAATTAAGCTATCCATTTTCATTTTACAGCTGTGTCGTAAATTAAACGGGATACGGTTCACCTGCTGCAAGAGCGGGAAGGATAGAACGGCAATGTCCTGTACGTTAGAACAAGTAAACATTCTACAACAAGAACATGATCTAGCCTCCCATGTGTTCATGCAATCTCTGGACTGTTTTAGAAGGTAATGTAGATTTCTGGGCCCATATTTACCAATTGTTTTTAACCCTTATACCAGACAACAGAAGGTTAGCCTTGTCCAAATTGAAAGCATTTGCAGACGAAAATTCCAGTGTGGCTCAAATAGTGCATTTTTTTTAAATAAGGTAGAAAACATTGTGGGAAAAGGAGAAAATGCTGTTTACCAGCATTTTCTCCTGTTCTCACAATGTTTTCAAAAGGCTTCTTTCCCAGGGTGGTTAAAAGTCGACATTGTGCGCTAAAGGGTTAAGAATGTTCTTAGTCTTTTTCTCCAGAATTTTCTAGATTTGAAAGTAACACAACTTCTGATTGGCTAAACCATTTGGTTTAGCCAAAATGGTTTAGCCAATCAGAAGCTGTGTAGCTTTCATAGTCAGAAAATCTTGGAGAATAAGACTAAAAATGTTCTCAAAAGTGGTTGGTGAATATGGACCCAGAAGGGGTTGAATCAACTCTTTGCCAAGCATTTAATGTTTTTATTGCCCTGAGGAAGAGGGCCTTTGAAACAATGTTGTAAGAATACGAGGAAATGGTTGTAACCAGCATTTCGTCCTTGTTCCACAATGTTTTCTACCCTTCCAACTGCAGATGCTATCATTTGAGCCACATTTCATATGTTGTTGGTGAATTCTTTTAAGATCAGACTGCATAATTTTCAGTCTGATTTAGATTTTCATGGGCCACTCCTTGACTTAAAAAATTTACCAAAAACTACAGGTAATGGATTTTCCCATACAGCCCTAGGTTTTTGGATTAGAATATCCTTGAACAAGACATGTCAAAGTCCTAATCTACTGCTGGTGAAACCAGGGATGTACATGGATAAGTTAGCTGCAGCCATGAAATTACTGTAATGATATTGAAAGCGGCAAAGAAAGAAAACCCTTCAATCAACCAACCAGTCATAGTAACTGGTTTTTGATAAAGGGTGTTGGGGTAAGATACTTCTTAGCAGCCCTGCAGAGCCTAGCCTAGTATTTACTGTTGAAACCCTGAAAACTTAAAAAAAAAAAAATAAAGGGATCTGTCACTGATATGTTGCCTAAAAACAGTTAACACCAGATGACAAACATTTAGACTCCTCTATTTAAAGACATTTGCAGATGACAAAGGTATAAGTAGCTCAAATGATGAGATTTGTCTTTGAAAATGTAGACAGCATTGTTTGAAAAGGAGAATATGCTTGCTACCAGCATTTTCAAAGACCTCATAAATGACATCACACGGTACTTATCTGGAATGTATGTACAGGTAAGGTAAGAAAATTTGTAATGGGTATATTGCACTGAAAACAAGGGAGACTGTGATAGATAATGGATTTAGGATAAGTTGGCATTTGAAATAAAATTTTATTATACAAGTCTAAAGGAATCGCTTATTAATATTTCTGCAGACTTGTTCGATAAGATTTTATATCAGAAGCCTACAAATGTAAGATTCTTCTCACCACATAACAATATCTGGTGAATTTTAGGCCAGAATATACAAACCATACATGCACACCTGGTAATTTTCATGATTATTACTTGATTCACTTCTCTGAAAGACTAAAAGAACATTAATTATGGCATCACACACTGCTTATCTCAAACACGTGTAAGCTAACAAGTTTGTTATTGGTATATTACACGGAAAGAAGGGAGGTAATGAGATTAAAACTAATAATGAGAAATTACTACTATTTTTTCTAATGTTAGTTTGTTTTTTTCCTTTTAGTGAGGGTTGTCGAAGAGAAAATGTGTACAAAAACATCGGGCAAAGAAAGTACGCATTCAACAGCCTACAGTTATTATCATTCCCCAAGCAATACAGACCACCAAATGGGACTTTCGGCAATGTACAAAGTTAACCCTGTACCAAACAATTTTGAATTTTACTTTCTACCACATGACAAAATTTTGGACTCCATGAAATTAAAGGTGACAAAATAAATGTAGCTGAAATGATAATTTCTGTCTTTGATAGGGTTGAAAAGATTGTGGGGAAAGGAGAAAATGCTGGTTACCAGCATTTTCTCCTTTTCCCACAATGTTTTCAAAAGGCTTCTCTTCCATGGTCATTAAAACTTGGGATTGTGTGGTAAAGAGTTAAATGAGACTGGTGAAAACAGCTTTTTGAAACTAACATTTTATCTTTTTCCTAATATGTTTTCTACTGTTTCAGATATACATCGTATTATTTGAGCCACATTAATTTGTCGTCTGCATCAGCTTTGAATTTGGACTAGTCTTAAATTTTGGTTTAGAGTTAATCAGCTAGTCACTATCACATCGATCGTGTGCACTCTTTACACTCATTTTTAGCCCTGCTGTTTTTGATGTCAAGATATTTGTCTTAACCATGTTGTTGTTGTCATCATATGAAAAGTTTGACATATTCTTACCTCTGTGTCATTACTGAAGATACTGACTTCAAACTCGGGCTAGTTGTTAACTTGCCAAAGGGGAACCCATACCAAAAAAGCAGGTAACCTTCAAATCATTTTGACACAGTTATGTCCCTTTTCTGGCATTAGAACTTTGTTTAAAAGTCACAGCCAAGGTTGGCAGCTGCATGCTGTGCTCTTGTGATATAAATGTTTCAATATGTCTTTTTGTTCTGTCATGGTTTTCTGTCATAGATAATCAGTTTGACCAATCTTCCCTTCATTTTGTCTAAATCAGTGTTACAAGGGGGTTAACTTTTGCAAACTTAGAAAATAATATAATAATGACTATGAAATAACAGTTCCACTAAGATAGATTTGCTGTGTCTTTTTCATTAACCCTTTACCTAACAATACTCTGTTTTAAATAACCTGAAGAAAAAGGCATTAGGAAATATTGTAGGAAAAAGAGAAAATGTGGCAGCTTTCGCATGTAATCATCATCAAAAAAATGGTCAGCAGTAAAAGAAGGCTGAATCATGTCACAATGAACATCACCAACCCCTGGAAAGAAATTTGACAAGCTGGGGACTGGAGCCAGTATCCTCCTGGTATCAAGACCTATTTGCTACTCACTGTGATACAAGGCTTGGCTGTTTCACATTGACTTTGCTATTTTTTAATTTTTCAATACCACATGTCACTTGACAGAACACTGCATTTATGTTAAAATATGTTTCTGTCTGGTAAAGAGTATTATCCTCTGACCACTGAGTTATTGTTGAAGTATAACCCCTAACCAAACAATCCCAAGTTTTAGAGACCCTGAAGAAGAAACGGTTTTGAAAACATATAAGAATAGGAGAAAATGCTATTCAGCAGCATTTTCTCTTTTTCTCACAATATTTTCTAGTCACCGAAAAGACAGTCCAATCATTTGAGCCACATTTAATTTGTCGTCTGTAAATGCTTTCAGCTTTGGGCCAGTCTTAAATTTTGTATTGAAGAGTCAAGCCAGTCCTGATTTTAGCTTGGCTGTTTTCAAAGAGAACATCAAGGTATTGTCATAGCCCTGTCATCGTCTTTGTTGTGGGAAAACTATGACATTTTCAAAAACTTTTACATTTTAACCCTTTCCCAAATGACAAGTTTTGGACTGGTCCAAATTGAAAGAGTTTGCAGAAGTCAATTTTTAAATTTGATGAAAATGGCAGAAAGGTCTCAAAAAGGGTATAAAACACTGTGGGAAAAGGAGAAATTGCTCGTTACGAGCAATTTCTCCTTTTCCCACAGTTTTTTCAAAAGACTTGTACTGCAGACACGTGAAAACCAGGGCTTGTTTGGGAAAGGGTTAATAGATCTCTGTTATTACTGAAGATATTAACTTCAAACTTGGACATTCTCAAAAGGGGTGGTTAACAGGGCCAGGTAACGATTAAAATGTTTTAACACAGTTATGCTCCTTTTTAGAATCCACAAACTTAGACTTTATACTGAAGGTCAAGCAACTGCAGCCAAGCTATGGCACCCACATGTGATGCTCTTGTTTTTGATATGTGTGTAAAACATTTTTAAAAGTATTTAGTGGAATATTTGTTGTTGTTGTTACTTACTTGTATGAAATAAAGTGTTTATCAATGCATTTTGTTACCTTTCCAAACCCACCCTTTTGCTCTTGCTCCCACGTGAAGCCAGAATGCTACCTTTCTACTCTGCCTTTTCTATGGAATGGACTCTTGCATTGTCCCATGTTTTTCATCCAAATACATTTTTTTTTACTTTCTATTGTTAGTTCCCATGATATTCTGAGTCATGTGATTTTTCTCTCTCCATCAGGCTTTCATGTCAATGCACTCAATTCACTTGCAACCTTGTGGCATTTACATCTTACCCAAGCAAGAAGTGCCAAAGGTTAGCGTTTTGCCGTGTCCGTCATCAACTTGTACTACGTTTACGTATTTTCTATCCGAACGGCAAATCTCACACTCTTCCAAATTCAAACATGTGCAGACGACAAATTCAAAAAACAAAATGATTGTAATGTGATCAAATTATCTGACAGAGAAGAAAACATTAAGTGAAAAGGAGAAAATGCTTGTTACAAACATTTTCTCTTTTACCCACAATGTTTTCTAAAGCCCTCATCCACAGTGTCTTTAAAACCCGATATTGTTTGGTAAAGGGATAAAGTTAGTCAGAACGTGTATATTTACTGTACTTTGTCAAGTAGCTAAGGCAACACAATAGCTAAAATGTCAGCAATTTAGGCTCAAGTTCATTTGATTGGTCAGTTTCTTTGGAGTTACATGTAGGGTAGACCTTATCTATAGTAATCAAAACTGCTGGCATGCTATTGCATGTACATGTAGGTTTAACTCTACCGAACAATCCCGATTTTTAACGACCCTGAGGATGAAGGCTTTTGAAAACATTGTGGAAAAAGGAGAAAATGCTGATAACCAGCATTTTCTCCTTTTTCCACAATGTTTTCTATCCTATCAAAGACAGAAATCATCAATCTAGCTACTTTCATTGTCGTCCACAAATGCTTTCAATTTGGACCGGTCTAAAATTTGTTGTTTGGTAAAGAGTTAGGCTCGGCCCTTTCTTTGCACATAATCAATTTGATTGGTCATTTTCCTGGGGAGAGTTTTACATGTACCGATTGCAGCCTGTTATCGATCTTCGTCTATCGGACGGTTATGGCACATACAACGAGTACCAGTTTACGATAGCAATCAAAACAATGTGGTTAGGCTGGTATGTCATTTGGTATAAAGGAAAGTTTCGCACAAATTCATTTGATTGGTCATTTTCTTGGAGATAGGTTAGTCCTTATCTATCACAATGCGGTCAGGCTACCTTCAGAAATTTATTAACCCTTTACCACATGGCAAAATTTAGACTTGTCCAAATTGAAAGTTTTTGCAGACAAGATGTTAAATGTGGCTCAAATAATGAGGCTTCTCATGAGGATAGAAAACTCGTCCAAACTGAAAGCATTTGCAGACGACAAAATTAATGTGACTCAAAAACTGAATTTGTTTTGGGAAGGGCTGAAAACATTGTGGGAAAAGGAGAAAATGCTGGTTACCAGCATTTCCTCCTTTTCCCACAATGTTTTCAAAAGGCTTCTTTCTCAGGGTCGTGAAAACCCGGGATTGTTTGGTAAAGGGTTACAAAAAAAAAAAATCAAATAATTTGCAATAACAGCAAAATACTGAAAGATGTAAGGACTCGGAACCTATTGTAATTTGCCGTTCTGAATTAAAGGCATTTGTTTTCAAAATAAACGCCAGCGAAAATGCTTGCAGCAATACAGTACTCAATTGGTGAGACACTTATTGGCCCTTGAGGAATTTGAAAGTACAGTAAACCTCTCTAGAATTTGACAAATGAGACATGCTCTGTCAAAAGGATTTTTAATGCATCTCGGTGATTCATTAAATCAAGCAAGTCATTATGATTACAGATCCATAAAATCAATTTTGTCCAACAACCGGCTGAATCCTGAGATTGCATGGCCCTTGGACTCGAAGAAAATTTACCAAAAGCCACTGGTTAGCCTGCGCGTATTGCGCAGGCTGACCTGGTTCGATACTTTTGCACATCTATGCATCAAACCTCCGTTTCACGAAGTATGGCTTAAATGTATATCCCAACATTTGAGTCATATTTAACTCTTTACCAGACGACAAAACTTTAGGCGGGTGCAAATTGAAAGCACTTGCAGACGACAAATTTAAAGTGGCCCAAATGAGAAAATTTGTCATTGATAGGTTAGAAAACATTGTGGGAAAAGGAGAAAATGCTGGTTACCAGCATTTTCTCCTTTTCCCACAATGTTTTCAAAAGGCCTCTTTCTCAGGGTCGTCAAAAGTCGTGATTGTGTGGTAAAAGGTCAAATTGTCACCATCGTATACTTTGAATCTGGTCAAAACTTCGTCTTCTTATATAGGTTGCGTATTGCTTTTTACACTTTAACAGACTTTAGAGCCTTCCAAGTTGGAGGCATTTGCAGACAACAATGAAAATGTACTTCGAACAGTGGAATTTGCCTTTGAAAGGCCTGCAAATATTGTCGAAAAAAGTGAAATATGCCGGTTAGCATCATTTTCAAAAAAAAAATAATCCTACATAAGGGTTAAGGCATAACTCTATTAACTGATACAATTTTGGACCTGTACAAACTGATTCAGCGTTTGCAAATATCAAATTAAATTTGACTCAGGTGACGCAGATTTGTTGTTGCAAGGATAGAAAACATTGTTGGAAATGGAGAAAATGCTGGTTACCAGCATTTAAGTTAAATGAAAAATATTGCGTAGTTTTATGTGAAATTAGTTGCACAAGAATATCTATCCGTATTTCTTTCTATTGTTTCTGTACTAAAAAGCCCGGCCTAGTACATGGGTAACATGTTGATTGATTGAATGATTGAATGGTATTTTACGCCGCCCTTTCAACATTAATTCAGTCATATCACGGCGACAGCTCACATATTCACGTATTTCTTGTGTTTCACCAGTACCAGGCTAGGGTTCTGAAGCGTCTTGCCCAAGGACACTCCCACGAAAAGCAAATGGATTCACTGAGGCTCGAACCGGGGTCTCCAGGTCACGAGTCCTACACGTTACCACAGAGGCATGCAGGACCCACGGTAACTTACTGAAACCAGAGAGGCGCTGATTGATATTTATTCAAAATAAATATGTCACTCGTATTGAGGCTTTGCGTTATTAATATATGTAGATCTACAACACTCGTGCACTGATTATGAGATAAAGAACTGGGCCAATCGGGTTTTCTCTACCCTTAGTTTTCAAACGGAGACTCAAAATGGCTCTTGCATTAACCCCCAGACTGCTAAGCGCGATTCACTGACCTTTTGCGGACAGTGTAGATCACGATCAGGCTGCACAGAACGTGCAGCCTGATCTTTATTCTACACTGTCCGATAAGGAGATATCTTTCCCCCAAAAAAATACCTTTGAAATAGCAAGATTTGAGTTTTTACTGTCGGTTTGAATGTTTCATTTCAATTATTTAGCAGGCTAGGGGATAATGGAGAAACGGTGGTTGGTGTCTTGGATTTGAAAAGTTTATCGGTCATAGCGTAGGAATTTTGTCTGGTGATCCGAGGGCGAATCGGATAAGTTAACCGTTCGGAGCATAGCATGATAAATTTCCCCAATCGAAGACAAACAATCTAGATGTATTCTATTTATTCCATTTCTCACTTAAAATCAATATATATACAGCTTAAAGAGAATCAATGGTTGGTGCCAAGATTGATAAGGTCTATCCGGTGAGGCTTTTTGACTTGTAGCGCAAAATATAGAACACAGTAGATCTACTTATGTATACCTATACAAGAGATGACGTAAGCTGGTGTTCAAAATAGAATTTTATGAAACTAGTATAGAAAAATGTCGAGTTTATTTAATATTTTGTAGAAGAGTTTGATTAAATTTATCTAAAAAAGATATTTGGCAGAGGCTATTTACAGTTAAGTGTAAATAGCCAAAAAAACGTAGAAATGGCTATTTACAGTTGAGTGTAAATAGCCAAAAACCGTTAAAATGGCTATTTACAGTTAACTGTCAATAGCCAATTCTACGTTTTTTGGCTATTTACAGTTAACTGTCAATAGCCAATTCTACGTCTTTTGGCTATTTATAGTTTACTGTAAAAAACTAAATTTACGTCGTTTGGTTTTTTACAGTTAAACTTGGTTTTAATGCTGTAATATGCAATATGAGTTACAATTTCAACTATCTTTTTGAGAATCGGATCTACATAGCGACATAAATTTTTTCCCGGCCTAAAATGAGCATCGAGGTCTGATGCTTTGTATTGTTTTACTTTCAACACACATAGTCATGTTTAAAAATCGAGCAAATATATTTCATAACTAAGATGAATACATTTTGAAAAGCTCACTGAATTTTCATATTATGCAGCAAACTTTGCCTTGGCTTTGGTGTCGCAAATTGTTGGTTTTGTCTACCATTACATGTATAAAAAATCAACACTTATCCATGATGATTATTCTTATGGCAAATTTTTTCTCATTTTTCAAATTAGTGTGCTGGATTTTTCTTTTTTTTTTTTTTTTTTTTTTCAAATGAGGTAGCCATAAAGACTATTACAACTGTTGCTGATAGCACACAGTTAAAGTTTGGGCTAAAGCCATATGTTTGTTACTTTGTATTGTAACGATGAATTTCCATATAGTTCAAATTTAATTCCTAAATGTTTTATTCATGTTTTTGCTCTGTTCTGTCCTCCCAAATGATGCATCATTTCAGCAAAGTATGAACAAAACACAGTTGGCTAAAAGTTTCTTGGTCAACTGTTGAAGTAAATTACGACTGGTAAATTGTCATAGAAACGGACAATACTGGTTAGCCGCTGAAATTTCATTTTGTACCACTGAAATAAGAAATTGTAACATAAGATTGTCATATTTCAACTCATGAACGGTTTATTCCGATTCAAACTTGCGACCCGGATACATGTATGTGAGACAGCGAAATTATCTATACATAATGTCTTGTCGTATGTTAATTTAAGCCAAATTATCCATTTTTTACTGTCAATAGCCAAAAAACGTAAAATTGCCTATCATGTTACAGTTAACTGTAAATAGCCAATTCTACGTTTTTTGGCTATTGACAGTTAACTGTAAATAGCCATTTTAACGTTTTTTGGCTATTTACAGTTAACTGTAAATAGCCACTCCGAAGACATTTTACAAGTTACGTCAGAATAGTCTGTATGTGTAGTATACTGGTCTATCCCCTGGGTTCAATCCACGCCTTGGGAGGTTATTTGTCAGAACTGTTACATGTGCAGAAAACAAACAAAACCTCTTACACACACACGTGGAAATTTCCATAACCAAACCCGATTCATTTCTCTGGAAGAAGTATAAAATAAAGTCACATATGGCCTTGCCAGATAAATACGTACGAGCCATGCTCTGGCAAAAGGGGCTTACTTCCTCTCCCTGATTTACTATACCATGCAAGACATCACATAATTATGGATCCATAAAAATCCATTTTGTGTAACAAACAATGGAATCATGGGGTAAACTGATCCTTGGACATGTAGAAAATTGACCAACAAGAAAAAGTATCGACCCAGGTCAGCCTGCGCGGACTGCGCAGGCTGACCTTGGTCGATACTTTTTGCGGACGAATTAAGCCGCCTTTTCACTGACCATGGCTCATATACATGTACTAGTAATGATAGGTATATATCCCGTTCGGCACAGCTAACTCACTGTTTTTGATGTCGAAAATATTGAAACGTATACCCACACTATAAACTATCATCTATCAATAGATGTCACGATGACACCAAAGGACTTCCATACCGTAAATTTGTGACAAAGGAAGTAAATTGTGTCATCTTCACCAGGAACTTGCCAATACAAGCTATATTTGGGTATACAAACTTATAATCGTATGTTTTACAGAAGAAATTCCTGAAGTAAGTAAGGAGTACTTATATCTTATAATATCATGGTTTGCACATATACATGTATATATAACGTTTAAGCTTTTGAAAGGTTATTAAAACAGATTAATTAGAGCAACAAATTAGTAATAAACGACGACAAGTTGATAGAGTTTTCTGTATCTGAAAACGAAAGAAACTGATATTATGAATCTTCGTGTGATTTTCATGTAATCGACAGGAACTTCCATAGATATTGTTACCGCATGTGTACGAACGTGACAGGATGTGTCTTTCTGTTTTGTCGAATTCCTGTAGTATAGTTGTACTTTCGTTTTGGCTTGGGGTGGGTGGGGTGTACAATTTGTATTGATCCATATGATAAAGTTTAATTGTTTGAAAAAAATATACTAATCGGGAGGCCGCGATATGACTTCTCTGTCTAACAATGAGGAAGAAGAAAGCTGTAATGTTTTGTAAGCATACCATGGTAAAAGATTGCGCCTGAAGTAAGGATAATCTACGAGGGCCAGTTTTATGTTTGTAGAATACGTGTATAACCTCACTCTGTCCAAACTGGGAAAAATGTTGCCGTCGTGAAATCATTAACTGATGAAGATGCACGATATACAATGCAAGAGATAGCTGATATAACAGGCATTCTTTCGTCGTGTATTCCTAACATATTACGCGAAAGCCTTGGGATTCGGAAGGTCTGTGTATGCTAGGTCCCTCATTTGCTCACTGATGAGCAGAAACAAACAAGGATATGCCTGGGATCACAACTAATCGAACAGTATGATAAATGTAATCCTGTTCGTTTTGGAGAAACATTTACAGGTGCTGAAACCCGGATTTTCTTTATTGAGTTCGAGTCCAAGTTTAAATATAAAGTTTGCGTTACTTCTGACGGTGAAAGACCTATAATCGCTCGCCGAGAGAAGACTTCAAATCGAATGATATATGCGATTTTCTTTTATTCAAGAGGCTACGCTCTTCAGATACCAGTTCTCAAAGGTAGTTCAGTTACCGAGAAGTTTTACAGAGAAAACGTTATCACACAAGTATTTGATTGCTATCAGAGACGCAAAGCGCGCAATGGCGTCCGCGGCATTAAATTGAGCATGGCGGATTTAAGTGCCAGCACGTTATCAGGCAGCACTGCCTGACAACGCGCTTGCACTTAAATCCGCCATGGTATTTAAAAGAATCTGGACTGGATGGTTTAGAACATTCTCCATACAGCACTGACCTGTCACCTTGTAACTTTTGGTTGTTCACATGGTTAGAGGAAACTAGTAGGATGCAAGATCGGATCCCTTGGCGGTACTGGGAGTGCGGTGTACTCGTGTCTTCAATATATACTTAAAAGAGAGTATCGTGCGACAGACTGCGAAAGTGGATAGATCGTTGTAAAAAGTGTGTGGAGGCAGATGGGGCATACTTTGAAGGGCTCAAAGAAGTAAAACTTTAATATTTCAAATATAATTGCAAAAACTGCCCTACTCTACGAACTTAAAAAAGGCCCTCGTATATGTAAGCGAATATGTTTCGTGGCCACAATGGCTACCTTCGAAGTAATACACCGAAATATAACTACAATAAAAGAAATATTCTTATTCATAATGTTCAGATAGGCGTTATATACTTACCGTGTGCAGATTACAAAATATACGACTGTAGTCAGATTATTACACGATGATATTGTAACCCACCGAGGTTTTGACAAGTCATGCAAATTTAACGCGGATTTTTCATTTGAACCATATCTTCAAATACTTAATAATGAAAACTACCTACTCGAATAAGATTAAGTTTTCATCCACTAGGAATGGAAACTGTTTGGACATATGTTATTGATAGAAATAATTGCCTTTGTAAATAAAGTAATATGAAAGTAATTTGATCTGAATTTCTTTTCGTTTAATGTTGTTCGAAATATTACAATCTACGCAAACATGTTGGGAAATAGGCCTATGCACGGCATTCTTACCAAAATTTAATCAACTAATGTCACACTCCAATAGTAAAATATTGTAAAAAGAAAATATTGAGATATATTCAAAAAGGTTTGAGTGTAAGTAAAAGTTCTCTCTATAATATGCTTACTTAGATAACTCAATTTATCATTTTTTTTTTCATATCATTTTTTTTTTATCGTAGACGGTTTTCCGAGTCATCTTTTATAATGTTGTAGAGCTTTTCTATCCCTTTACTTTTGATTGCAGAGTAAGTTCTTCTCTTCAGTGATTTATACAAATATATTCAATGAGTGCGCTGCACATGCACCAACTGTTCGGCATACGAGTATTGTGATGTGCTATTTTCCTCTCGTCTGCTTTGTCTCGTCCTTTAGTTTTGTTTATTTAGTCAACTCTGCCATTGTTGTATTATTGTAAAATGGCATATTGTCGCCGACTTCTTATAAAGTATTTTTCCTGATATTAGTGATTGATTGGTTGAATAGTGATTTACGTAGATTTTTACGTCTTTCCAGCATTTCATGGCGACAGCTAACTTTTTTATAATGTCCTCTCTTACCGCTTTACAAGACTTTGACTGGGTTTATGTGAGAAAGCAGCAAGTGGCTTGAGAAGTGATGTGTGCAAAGTACTGGAAAAAGAAACTCCAGGAGAGCATGAATATCTGTAACAATGTTGAAACCGAACATAAATACCATCGAGTAAAAACAGACAAAGCTATTAAGTATTTTCAGAGTTTGTGTTTTATTTCAAATTTATAAAACGAGTTAAGTACCACGTAAGGGAGATGAAATTTTTCTGTTATTGCATGTCAATAGAACAAATGTCGACATTTTAAGCTTTCGTAGTCGGAAAAATGTGAACAGACTTTCTGAGCAACAGTGTAGGTAGAAAACAATACTGCACATTTTCCTATACTACTCCTATAGTCGCAATGATTACCCCGTATGCTATATACTTTTTTTGTACGAAAACCTTGGTTTTTCTGACTTTACAAATGATATGCTGGCTTATTTTAAGGAAAAATATTGTTTGAAAGGCCGTGAAAATCACGCCTCTCTCTGTCTTTGTATTTCTCTCTCTCACATACACAGCATCAATATTTTCTATGGCTTAACATACCGAAAGTAGAAAAAAAGTGTACATAAAACGCAATTTCTCTAAATATGATTAAAAGCAAATTTACCTTTTGATGTAGTCTCTGTTGCCGTTTTTACACGAGTACTTCAATTTACCACGTGGATCAGATAATGAAACAGACGTACAACCTACATTAAATTTGTAATTTATATTTTATCTCGGCACTACCATAATAACTCATGAGAAAATTTGTTCTGTCGGTTCATGAGAAGTAAAACATATAATTTCAGTGACGATGTCTGTAAACATTAACTCGACTTCTCTTTCCTTTTCTTTTACTTATATGGGCAGAAAAAATTATGAGCTCAGGAAGTAATAACTTAGAAGATGAACAGAGCAACGACAAAAGTGCTCTACACAACGCAGAAAATACTGGCAATCAAACTCAAAGAGATAGCCAAAACAAAGACGAAAGGTAAGGATCAGCCCTGTGTTGAATTTTCGAAATGTTTGTAGTATACAACTGCATTCATTTTCAGAAAAAGTTCTTGTTCCGATTAACTAAAACTGCATGATCACTTGTGTAGAATGGCAATTTGCATCGACAAATCGACCCTCTCCTTTGGTAAGATACTTCATTATTTCTCAGGTTATGCAGAACTTATTCAAAGGAACTTCATCGGTGGAAAGTTGTTGAAATAAAAGTTGTTATAAATTATTATGAATAACAACAAGACCAAGCTCTATGCAGTTACAAAATACACGTATTTCAAAACTGCGACTTTTTCTTTTCAGCCCTGTATACAATACATGTAATTCACACGTAGTATTCGTTTGCAAAAGGAAATTACTAGTTTATTCGGTATAGTTAGGTGTGCAAATATAACAACATACACACAGTTCTCTAGGTAGCAACAATAATAATAATAATAATAATAATAATGATAATAATAAAGAAGGGAAGAGCATAATTACAACAATAAAATTAACAACTTAACAATAATGGTAATTGTGTTTTTTTCGATATAGTGACCCAGGATAGGTCATTGGTTACCAATATTTCAAAACCAGTTCGAATGTTCCGCAAACGGGGTTTCAAAATTATACGCATTATACTTGTTGCAATATTTTTTGCAGTGGAAAAAATGGAAGCCAAAATGCAGGGGCGAAAGATGATGAATCCGAATCAAACGATGATCTTGCGCCTAAAATCAGGTACTTATTACACTTAAAAAATTGTAATGGATTCCTTTACCATGTTTTGTTTCGTAAGCACAGGAAGTCATTCAATAATATCTTAACCTCATATACAGTTTTAGGATAATCATATCTTAATTGAAAACAAGAGATGGAACTCAGATAAATCGATATTGAGGCAAAAGTAGGTGATTTGCAGAAGTTGTGATTCATTTGTAAATGTGCCCTAACTCTCTACGTGACGGTGAATTCGAGCAGTCAAACCTTTGGCAACCAAACTATATCCAAGCCATGTTACACACGCAATTCGAATCAAGATGTCTTACCATCTACATGCATAGAGAAGGCCGAAGAACAGAAAAAAACGAGGTAACAGTGGTCCACAAGAGAATATACAGAACTTTTCAGGTAATGACATAGCCATTACGAAACATTTAACTTGTATTATGTGCTGTCCGACTAGGTATTCAATTTCATCTATCTCGCATTTTTCCGTAAGTAGACAAAACTGGCGTTAATTTATATACAACAGTTTTCTGTGAAGTATGTGAAATGTTGACATAATTTACATGCTTGTGTGCAGTTGCACATAAAACATATAGGTAGCTACACACACACACACACACACACACACACCTCAAATCATTCACTCAAAGTAGTTTGGTTTAAGGGTAGAAAGCGTATAAGGCAATTGTAGGGAGGAGAACATGTGCATGTACGTTGTAAATAGAACCTTGAACTTAAGATAGCTACCTTTCTTTCATTTATGATCTGTATAGAACGTCGGAAGGAAAGCTAATCCCTGCTGAAGAGCAGGCGGACAAATACGACAACCTAATCAAAGCATTGCGTAAATTTAGTCAAGACCTAGGGCTCCAAGATAACCCGGAAGAAGATACATCTGAAAAAGAAAACAGGTAAATGAGCTGAATGTTGTTTTGAATCTTATCTCATGACTGGCCGTGCCTTCTCTCCTGACAGGGATAAATATACGAGTACATATATTTGACTGTTACAGTACCATTTATTTTTCTCAGTTACATACTAGCTCACTGTGTGCATCACAGTATAAAGATTCTTAACCATAACCATGAAGCATCGAAGAATTACAAAATGAATGAAAATTCTATAAGCGATCCTTAACTTCATCATTTTAGAAAATCAGTAAACTTTACAAAAGCATAAGTTACTTACGAGTAATTTAAGTTACTTACGCGTAATTTATTGTCTTCGCCGTGTCACTGTATTAATCTTCATTTGGTCTTATTTTATGACCGCAAAAAAAAAAGTGTTTGAAATTTGTGTTTGGTGTTATAGTTGATAACAGGATTTTGTACCTTTTTAATATCTGTAATGATACATTTTAAAAAAAAGCGTTAGCAATTGAACTTTGAAGCAAAAACAGCAAAAGGATATTTCCATATTAGAATAGAATTAAAGATGCAAGTGCTCATAGGCTGTTGGATTGAAAGCAATAGCAAATCTGGGTTCGTATTCACCAACCATTCTTAAGAACATTCTTAGTCTTATTTTTCCAGATTTGAAAGTAACACACCTTCTGATTGGCTAAACCAAAGAACGTTGCTAAGAATGGTTGGTGAATACGGACCCTGGTCTTCCTCAAAAGTAAACGATACACATGTAGCGACATTAATACCAAATGAATCATTTTGTTATTGATGTTATTCTATTTTGTCTTCCAGGGTGAGAGAGCAAGGACACAAGACAGAAAGTGACGTGCAAAATGATAATGACATATTGGTCAAAGCAATGTTCCGCTTTGAATACCTAAATCGGAAAACTCGGTATTGTAACTTCCAACTGAAGTAGGAGTTAACATTTAACGAAAAGACAAAATTTTAGACTTGTCCAAACTGAAAGCATTTGCAAAAGAGCAAATAGGTCATACTCTCTCAATGTAATTGGAAGGGTAAAAAACACTGTAGAAAAGGAGAAAATTATGACCAGCATTTTCTGCTTTTTTCCCTAATGTTTTCATTTTTGTTTTCTAAGAGTCATTAAAACTCGGGATTGTGTGCTAAAGGGTTAATTGACGTAACCTTTAAAAGGATACATAAATAGGCAAAAAGAAATGAAGTAACCTGAAGTTAAATTTCTTTTCGGGGATTTTTCGCCTCTCTGGTGCATGTGAGAAAGTCAGTGGCTTGGAAAGAAATTAATGTCAGTACTGGTGTGAGAAAGCCAGGAAACACATGCCTAGAGGCACTGTCCGCCGTGATTTGATTTAAGCTGTTGTAACGGCGTTAAACTCCAATACAAACGAACAAATTTATTTCTTTCCATTTTATTGTGAACGTTAAGATAATGGAATTTTCTATCAAAACACTAACAATTAAAAAAAGCATACAAGGACATGAAAAGTACAGCTCTACTGTCTTGGCGTAGTTTCAGTCGTCCGTCCGTGAGGCTTTTTCATGTTAGTTCGATAACGTTCGAATTTGTTTTTTGATTTCCATGTATTAAGAATGGAAGAGATTCGACTATCAATAACACAAGGGTGGCCATCTGAAGTTGAAATTTAATATTTCTTATTTATGCGATAATTAAGTTTCTGTTCCGATTTTTTAAATTTCTTTTTTTCTTGTCTAGATTATCTTTGTCATCAAGGTTTTTAATCCTATCTAAAAAATTAGCATATCCCATCTTTCGTTCGTCCGTGAGAATTTTTTATGTTTACGTGAGTAGGTCCAAATTTTTTATTCATATTTCTGTTAACAAATGTACATATTTTGGCAATATCCTTAAGAGTGTGATTCCTTAGAAAATGACTAGTACACGGGTTGTTCTCGAATCGTACGTTTTCACATCAAATCTTGAAAATAACCGAAAATCAAGCACACTGTTAGAAGGAGAATTTGTATCTAAATGAATTGATGGTAAATACATCGGTTACATACAAAAAAGGAGTTTACATTCAAATATCAAAAAAACTATACCACTACCAGTTTGCCGCACGCCGACGTCAATTCCAGCTTGAAACGTTGTACACGGCTAAAGTCAATACCGCGGTTGACTTATTCCAGGTATTCACCGCCGGTGGCTGTACACTTCAGGCGCCGCTCAACTCACTTAGAAAACGTCTGCTAATATAGCCACTGCACAGCGAATAGCTGTCTGAAGTTCCGCCGGATGTTGGGCTTTGATCTCAGGGAATACCCCGAAATCAAGGGGAGCAGATCCGAACTGCACACGAGACTCGTTTCGTCCTAGGATCGTAGTAATGTATCCATGACTCATCGTTTGTCACAATCTGATCAAGGAAATAATCTTCCGCATCATAACGGCGCAAAAGTTCAAGCGAACAAGCCACAATGTGCTGTTTGTCAAGGTCATCTCGCCAACACCTTCGACATTTCAAGCTCATCCGTAAGAATCTTATGAAATACCGATCTTATCTGCTATCATCCGGACCGTCAAACGTCTATCTGTTTTCACCATAATTATCACGAACACGGTCTTTATTTGTGGTCATCACAACAGACGGCCTTCCCAATCGCCAATCATCTTCTACCGATGTTCGTCTGTTGTGATATCGTTCATGCCATTTAAAGAAGAATGTATTTGCATATTTGGCAAAGTATTCGATTTTGCAATCAGTCGCAGGGTTTCAGATAGCCTGGCATTCAGAGGAAATACCCAGGAAATACATGAATATGTGAGCTATCGCCGTGATATGACTGAAATAATGTTGAAAGCGGGGTAAAACACCGTTCAATCAATCAATCGATCAATAAAAACTTAGTGTAACGTCTTCAAATTTACAGGAAATGCCGTAAGGACATCACGCAAACATCATATAGTTTGGTGGCCGTTACTGACCATTACTGGCAATATTATAAACTTTATTAAGGACTCCATCCTCGTTGCCAGTTCCGATGTATTCCATAAACTACATTCATTGCCCCTTGGTTATCTTGCGTATGTTTTCCCGTTCTCTTGAATTATTCATGAGGCATTTTGATTGGTAATCTCAGTTTTTCAGTGAGAAAACTTAATCTATTTTTATCAACCATATGCCATCATTTCTATTTTTACCTCGTCTACAACCAGTCAAATCGCTTGTTTCAAATCAAGCTTGGAATTACTTTGAATATCGTTGAGGCCGTGAACATCACTGACAAAAGTTTATTCGCGCATATATAGCAGACCTTCCCCCCCCCCCCCGCTCATACCTCTAAGGACTGCAACAGCACGTTATATTGCTGAATATTTGCCTTTGTATACAAGGATTTGTAATGTCTGTCCTGGATTGTCGTAAGGCAAATGCCTCAGAAGAAAGGTCCAGCGACGGCTGCCATATTCGTTGATAATGATGTGGGTTTTACCCGGTTTATTCATAGTAACGGAAGAAATGTGATTATCCCCCACTACAAGAGAATATCGTTACGTTATCGACAATTCGATCGGCTGTTGGGTGTAATTCGCAATCTTATGAACATTCATAGAAACGACGGTTTCTCAATTGAATGACCCAGCGGTGATGAATGGTAATACTTCACACCTGGATTAACGAGGGTGTAAGGACTCGGGTTTCATTAAAATTACGACCTGCGTCAAACGTGTAACACCATGTTGCTATGGAAACGTATACGCCATTTGTTGGTTACATATTCTCAGTTAATGTCATATTTCCGCACTGTATATAGATTAATTAATCTATTTCCATCGATATACCTTTGTGAATATACGCTTTTCAAGTTTTAAAACACAATTCCGCGAACTTGGAGGACAACCCTCGAAACACAGGAAACACAGTCGATTACCTCGACTTAGAAATGTGCCCAAACTGATGATTCTTTCATTATCATCACTAATTATTAGACAAGCATTTGTAAATATCATTTTCTTTACTCTTCATCTAATTCATCCATTTTCCAATTATGACTACAGTGTTCCTCAGCGTGTTATTCTGACTAAATATTTTGTGAACTTTTATACATGTACTTATTTACAAAATGGTTATACCTCAAATATTCTTCTTCTTCTTCTTTTTCTTCATGTTCAGAATATCCATACTCTCTGTGTCAAGAACGCTATCCGATACCAAGTTATTGAACAAATGGGAATCTCAACATTTTGTTTATTTTTGTTTTTGTTGTTGCCAAATGGGTAATGATATAATACTGTGGAGATTCTCTATTGGTGTTTTTAACTGCCGGTGTTTTTCGTATAAGAAAACTACTAAAGTGAAAATTAGTACTGGCCACTTTTCATTTATGTTGTCACTGCTGAAGATACTCCTGGGCTGTATCAGCATAATAATAGACAGCTTTAGTAACGTATTTTTCTATCTGTTAATGTTGTTATTGCACTATACAAGTTTATCTATAATGCATTGCAACATCAGGAGTTTAAGACAGAAGCTGGAATACATCAGAGACAGCTATTTAGATTATGATATATTATGTTTTACTGAAACACACCTGGATATGACTGTCCCTGATGAATTTTTGCATTTGTCTAATATACTGGACAAACTGTACAGAAACGATAGGACAAATCATGGTGGAGGCATCTCTGTGTACTTAAGTAGCAGCTTATTTCATCAACGAGTTTTCGAGTTAGAAACGTTTTGTGAAGAAAGCATTTGAATATCCATTATACTTAAACGAATTAAACTTTTGATTGGCACCTTTTACAGTCCAAAAACTTCCGATTCCATTTTCTTTAAAAATTTCAAGAAAAATATCGAAAAGGCTTATGAAATTATTCATAACATTGTCATTCTAGGTGATTTAAATGAAGACTTGCTCAACCCTAATCTCAGGAAACTAAAAGATATTCTTATCATTAATTCACTACAAAATGTGATATCTGAACCAACTAGATTGAATGCTCTACTTGATCCTATACTAGTACCTATTGATATGCTATACTTAGATTCTGGGATACTACCGAATCCACCTGAGGTGACTGATCATAGTGCTACATATATAATTCTCGCATTCCCATACGATCCGAAACCAATTTATGAAAGAAAAGTCTATCAATACAGTGTAGCAAATTTTGATCTTTTACGTACTAACATTTCGTCTTTTAACTGGGATGTTCTCTACAATGGTACTGTAGACGAAGCATGTGACTTCTTTACCAAACAATTTCTCACATTTGCTGACGCTTGTATCCCTTCGAAAAAAGTTACCATTCGCCCTGACGATAAACCATGGTTCAATGGCGAACTACGAACGTCATGTAGGAAAAGGGATCGTCTGAAACAGTTAGCATTTAAAACAGGAAAATTGTCTATATTATGTAAGTACAAAACAATCAGAAATAAAATTAATAATATGAAAAAACATGCAAAACAAAATTTCTTTAATTCACTTGAGCTCAATCTACGTGATCTACAAAGGAACGACAAAAAGGGTTTTGGGCGTCTTATCCGCTACTTTGTTAAGAACAATGATTGCTCATCGAACATTCCGCCTTTAATTAGTATGTCTCCAAACGGTGAGACCTCAGCATCCATATCTGATCTGGAAAAAGCTGAGTGCTTGAATAACTTTTTCGCCTCTATATCATCTATAAACGAAGAACTCGTCTCTCTACCTCTTTTTACTAAAAAAACTAATAACAGTCTCTCTCAATTTACTGTTCTAGAATCTGAAATTGAAGACCTCATCCGATGCCTTAACCCAAATAAGGCAAGTGGGCCAGACTCTATCAATCATAGAATGTTTATAGGTGTTACTGTAGCAGACCAAGTGTCTAAACCCCTAGCAATACTATTTAGTCGATCACTATCTGAAGGTGTTTTTCCTAATTTATGGAAAACGGCTAATGTAATTCCTATCCACAAAACAGGGGATAAATCATCAGTTACTAATTATAGACCTGTTTCTCTTTTAAGCTGTTGCGGAAAATTATTAGAAAGGATAATCTTTAAGCAATCTGTTGTATAAATATCAATCTGGATTCTTGCCAGTCCATTCGACAACTTTCCAAGTTGTTGATATCTGCCACCACATATGTCAATCGTTCGATAGCAAACAGTTTTCATGCATGGTTTTCTGTGACATTTCTAAAGCCTTTGATCGAGTATGGCACAAAGGTCTTCTTTTTAAACTCAAACAAAACGGTATCGAAGGGATTCTTCTCGAACGGCTTTCAAATTACCTCTCAAACAGAAGTCAAAAAGTTGTTTTACAATCCGCCACTTCGTCTTCTAAACAGATAACAGCTGGAGTACCCCAGGGCTCGGTCCTAGGTCCGCTGCTTTTTCTGATTTATGTTAATGACATTACTGACTCCTTATTAAGTTTAGCCAGACTATTTGCAGATGATAGTTCTTTCTATTATTCAGCATCATCCATTCGTGATATTGAAGGTATAATAAACCATGACCTTAATCTAATATCTTCATGGGCAAAACAGTGGCTCGTAACGTTTAATCCACAAAAGACCGAAGCTATCCTCTTTTCTTTGAAAACAGTAGACGAACTACCTAAGCTGAAATTCCAAAACACTGATGTTATCTTTGTTGAAAATCATAAGCACATAGGGATAACTTTTAGCCAAAATGACCAATGGAACGCACACATTGATAATATTTTAAAATCTTCGTCTAAAGTAATTGGAATTACGAGAAAACTGAAATTTACACTGAACAGAAAGTCATTAAACCAAATTTACTTATCTTATGTAGCACCATTACTAGAGTATGCGTCAAATGTTTGGGATGGTTGTTCTGACTCATGTGCAAATTCTCTACAGAAAATTCAAAATGAAGCTGCCAGAATTGTAACTGGTCTTACCCGTTCTGTTTGCTTAGAAAACTTGTTCTTAGAATGTGGGTGGCAATCTTTGAAAGACAGGCGGGAAACCCAAAAAATGTATTTTATGTATAAAGCCACCCATCAGATGGTTCCCCAATACATTTTAGACTTAATTCCACCACTTATTGCAGACAGTACGCAGTACGCCCTTAGAAACAATAAAGATCTAAGAAACATATCTACTCGCACTACAATCTATCAAAAATCCTGTATCCCTTCTTCAATATACATTTGGAATAATTTAAATGATAGCCTGAAGAATGTTAATTCGTTTTCAACTTTAAAAAAGGTAATTTCAAGTAGGTTCCCATTACCCGCTGTTCCCGCCTATTACCTTGAAGGCAATCGTTTTTTATCAGTTTTGCATGCTCGGATTAGGAATAAATGCAGTGGATTAAATTGTGATTTGTTTCATAACTACCTTCGTAATAGTCAGCTCTGCATGTGCTTGGTAGAACCTGAAGATGCTGAACACTATTTTTTCAGATGCAATCTTTTTGTTAGACAGAGACTACACTTGTTCAATTCTATTCAGCATCATAATCCATTAAACGTAAATGATCTACTTTTTGGTAAACCATCCTTAACAGAACGAGAAAATTCGGAATTATTTGTATCAGTCCAGGAGTATATTCAACAAACTGGCCGATTTACTTGATATATTTTGGAACGATCTGATGTTTCTTTTCTATTATGCAGGAGTAAATGGACAAATCATATATATATATATATATATATATATATATGTCTGTCTGTCCCTCTCTCTCTCTCTCTCGCGTGCATTGTAATTAGTTGTGTGAACACTTGTATATTTACATTGTAGGGGGAGGGTCGATTTCTAAGTTGTTATAACTTGTGACCCAACCCCATTTCCATGTAAACTTGAGGGAAAATAAATATGTTTAAACTAAACTAAACTAAACACAGGAAAAGTTGCCCTTTAATGTAGAAATTTTAACTTCTTGTTTTACTTGATAAACCTGCATTGTCTTTTTGTGTGTGTGTGTGTGTGTGTGTGTGTTCGGTTGTGTTGAACACTGGTCAGATAATTTGTTCTGTCAAGGGCTTGGCGTCTGTTTAATTCAAGAAATTCAAACAATTTATATACGAAATGGAGCCTTTTGATATTTTAATCTTTTATGCACTCTTATGTCGAGTGATGTTTTTATGTTGACTTTTTCAAACTTGCATAGTCGTTCAGTTACATGTAAGTAAAAAATACAACAAAGTAAAATTTTCTTGCGAAAAAAAAACACAGAAATTTATATTAGTTTCTGTTTTTCAAACGTTTCCAATTCTTCTGTCATGCATAATTCCCAATATATCACATACCTCCATCCCCACTGGAGGCAGCGGGTTCAAATTTCAGGATTGAATTTTTTTCGATAAGTACGTGAAAGATGTCAGTAAAATATCAACATTCTCTGCTTTTTCATATAAGAATCATTCACTAGCCTTTATTATTATCCTTATTATAATCATTATTATCGAACCTTATGTATATTTCTGTATTTTACCAGCATAACGACATAAGCGACATGGTTTTAGATTGTGCCAGTTGGTCGCTGGATTATTTTGACCAAGTCTACTCATATTAAGTTTTTGTTTCAAACTTCTCGTGTTAAATTTTTATGCATAGATTAGAGCCAATTGTAAAAAGTACGTGTCATCAAACGGTATTCGATCATTTGTATATGTTTGCTTTTTAATTTTAAGAAACTGTTTTCTTTGCAGTGAAATACACTTGCCCAATGCAGCTAGTAGTGGCATTCAATTCCTCAGAGGCCTTTACTTTGTCAACATAGTTACTGAATTTTTTTTTTTTTTTTTTTTCCAAGTTTTCTTCTAAAACAAATTCCCTGTGCTATTTGAAATCAGTGATCCACCGAAAAAAGACAAAGATGTTTATTTCTTGAACTTCCGAGAGATTATAGTATATATTCTCCATGCTCTGCACAAAATTTAATAATGCGATGTATTTCTACTATTTTTACTGACACGATGACATCTCTAGAACTAGTCCGACGCTGACTATTCAAAAGAACGTGTTTATTCAAATACATACCGTTTGATAACTTTAATTCTTGAATATGACGTCATGAGATACCATGATTTATTGTCGCGCAAATTTGACATCAGCTGTTTTTAATTCTTTAGATTTTAATGGGGACTATGACAAGTACAAAAACATGCACCGGACGCTCGTCACTACGTATATGTATATGCTTCGATTATATGTCTACGGAAGTGACACCAAACTTGCAAAATTCAACCAAGTTTAAATAATTTGATCTAATAGAATATATGCAAAGATGTGATCTCAGCCTTGAATGTTCCATTAAGTGATTGTAAAGGAAAGGTAAGGTCTTATACGCGTAATTCTTTTCCTTAACCCCTTTCAAACAAGTGCATCGTTAAAGCATTCGACAATTTTCCGATCATTCGTATACACGGATGTTCAGATAGTGATCGTCAAGGTCAAGTTCAGCAAACCAAAACATTAACTGCTGTTTTCGTATGTCGGATAAACCGAACAACTCAAATTTGTGAGATCCATAGGACAAATCAAAGTAAAAGCAATGTTTCAGAGATCATCCGAAATGTGTTCCAAAAAATTGATTTTTGTCGAAATTCTGTGCGTAAAAATATCGAATCTAGCTGAAAACTTACTCAAGGTCTGATGTCTGCGCTAACGGATTCGGCTTTTCCTACGACGAAGCATCTGATTGTTTCACTCTAAGGGCTAAAGAGATCGATAATTTATTCATTATTTGCAATAACTGAATTCATTATTTGACTAATTTTCAAAGGTGTATTTCATCCTGGTTGTAGGAATTATTCTTTAAGATTTTTTTTTTCAGCAATGTGGCGGAAACGCCAGTAAGGAATAGAATTATGTAAACTTTCCTGAAAGCTTGAATTGAATTTTATCATGTAAAAGATTAAATTCACTGGGTAACTCCAAGTCTTATTTTGGAATATAGCTGACAAGCGGAACTCGTCTCGTCTGAAGAAATTGAGCAATTGAGCTCACAATTAAATGAATAAAAGTAAACTTATGGTTATGCAATATGACTACCAAAGCGCATCTCGAAATTATGATTGATATTACCATAAACACCTATAAATACTTATAACGGCGTTTGCCTTCTATTGCATTAAACAATTTAAGTGAAGATCAGTCTGAGTTTACGTGACCTGATAGTTTGAACCAGTAGCGTGTTGTAAAAGTGTTTTCCATTTATTTATTGCTTTGAAAGAGATGCTGTGACGGAAAGAGAAACGCTGAATATGGAATTCGAAAAATGCAAAGAAAAACAAAGGAAATGATTTGTATTAGTGTTTGGGTTTTAATCTACCATAGAGCGATATTATACGCCAATACAAGGATTTGTTGGACGGTGCTAAATACACAACGGAGAATACTCTTTTGTACTTACATACCAAATGTACTTCTAGGACTGGTCGTCAAACAAACATCATTGTATTTCCTTGTATTTCGTTTTCGTTGCATGGTTTCCAAACGTAATTTGCATAATTTTATATGTTACACATTTTCCTAGTGTACATGTGCTTTTCAACTTGTCAAATGTGCTTCAGTATTCTGACAAAGGATGCTTTTGCATTTTCTTGTTTTTATTGATACAAGTGTCTTTTTCAGGTTGGAATTAGGCTGTACACTGGCTGTCTTTTACCCTTTTGGCTATGGACTACCATATTCTTCATCACTTTTTCCTTCGTTTTACTTGTGCTTATTTCATTACAATTCTTACAATGCTAGCCAGCCTTGTTGAAAAATAAACAGTAAATAGATAACCATAAATGATTCAAAAGTAGAAAGCGTCAATATATAAGGCAATTGTTGGGACATGAAGATGTATGTTGTAAGCAGAAACTTGAACTGATTAACGTAAGATAGTTACTTTTCTTTCATTTGTGATCTTTGCAGAACCCTGGAGGAACAGCTAACCCATGCTGAAGAGCAAGAAGTTAAATATAACAAGCTAATTCAAGCATTGGGAATATTCGATCAAGAACTTGAGCTTGAAAGTAACCTGAAGGAAGATACATCCAAAAAAGAAAAACGGTAAATAGGTTGAATGTTGCTTTGAATGTACTCTCATGGCTGACACTACCTTCCCTCTGTTACAGTACATTTTTACTGAGTTACAACCAAGTTCAAAGTGTGCGTCCCAGTAGAAGTTTCTTAAAGACAATCATGAAATATCGACAAATTACGAAACGAAAGGTAATTACTTGAACGATCCCAGACGTAACTATTTTAGAAAGTAAACTTTACATACCGGAAATCACTTGCGTGTATTTCACTGTCTTTTCCTAACCACTGTATTAATCTTATTTTGTTTCCTTTCAAAACTGAAAAAAAAATGAGTTAACTGTGATGGTGTAACATGTATTCCCTCCCACATATTTGATATTTGTAACTTTTGTAATGATACATTTAAAAAACAAAAAAAGCGTTAGCAAACGAACTTTCGAAGCAAAAGCAACTAAAAGATATTTCCATGTTAGAATAAAATTCAAGACTTCAAGTACACAAAGGCAGTTGGATAAAAAAAAATAGCAAAATTGGTCTTCCTCAAAAGTAAACGATACGAATGTAGCGACATCAACCCTTATCCTGCAAAATAAGTGAAGTGAAAATTTCAAGCCTATAGCAAAGACCCCAATTTTGCTATTTCACATGTACTTGTTGTTTTCGAAAAAAGTCTCCTCATCGGACAGTGTAGATCCAAGATCAGACTGCACGTTCTGTGCAGTCTGATCTTGAACTACACTATCCGCAAGAGGTCAGTGAGTCGCGCTTAGCTGCCAAAGTTTTAATTGTAGATGCGTCGTGTTGTTTATGTTATTCTATTTTGTCTTCCAGGATGAGAGAGCAAAAAAACAGGACAGAAAGTAAGGTGCAATATGATAATGACATATTGGTCAAAACAATGTCGCGGTTTAGATCGCTAACTCAGAAAACTCGGTAAGGTAACTTCCATCAGAAACTGATATTCACCATTTACGAAACGACAAAATTTTAGACTTGTCCAAATTGAAAGAATTGCAAACGAGAAAATAAACGTGACTCACTCAATGAAATTTGGTTTTGGAAGGGTAAGCAACATTGTGGAAAAAGGAGAAAATCGTTACCAGCATTTTTCAAAAGATTTTTTTTCTCAGAGTCATTGAAATTCGGGATTGTGTGCTAAAGAGTTAATTGTAGTTAAAATTCTACATAAATAGGCAAAAGGAAATGAAGTAACCTGACGCATTAACAAACGACAAGTCATTTCATATTAAGTTATACTCTTGCAGTATAGGTTCATGGGTTTGTTTCTTTTTATGAATTAATGCTAACGGTAGAAACCAAATAGCCTATGAGAATGCTCAACTATCGGCATTTTGAAGCTTAAAAATTTTTTCCAGCGTGTGTTCGAGTAGGCAAGTTAATTTCGTTTCTTTCCGTGATTGACTCATGACCTGGTGGTTGCGAGTTAGATACTTGGTGGTGGCAAACTTTCTTTTCGGGGATTTTTCGCCTCTCTGATGCATGTGAGAAAGTAGTCAGTGGTTTGGAAAGAAATTTGTGTTAGTACTGGTGTGAGACAGCCAGGATACGACCTACATTTAAGATGTTGTAACGACGTTAAACACCAATACAAACAAACACATTCTTTTCTTTCCATTTTATTGTGAACGTTACGATAATTGAATTCTCTCAACATACTAACAATTTAAAAAAGCCTGCAAGGATATGAAAGAAAAGTTGCTTCTACAGCTCTACCAGCAGAGGGCAACAAGACCTTGTGTCTTGACGTGGTTTCCGTCGTCTGCCCTTGAGGCTTGTTAGCGCGATAATGTTCGATTTTGTTTTCCGATTTCCATGAATTAAGAATAGAAGAGATTCGACTATCAATATGACAAGGGTGGCCATCTGAAGATGAAATTTAAGATTTCTTGTTTATGCAATAATTCTGGTTTTATTCTTAATTTCCTTTTATTTATTTTTTTTTTTACATTATCTACGTAATCAAGGTCTTGAATCCTGTTTGAATATCGGAGTAAATTCCTTCGTTCGTCCGTCTATGATAAGTTTTGTTTACGGGATTAGGTTTAAAATAGAAGTCACATTCCTATAAAAAAAAAAAAACTGCAGTATCCTTAAGGGTTTGAATCCTTAGAAAATGACAACTAATAAGGGAAAAGAAACAATTTAATGTAGAAATTTTACATTTGTTGTTTTACGCAATTGGTCTGCATTTCTTGTTTTGTTCTTTTTAACACTGGTCTGATTATTAATGTACAGCCATGAGCTTGACGTATGTATGAATTTAGAAATTCAAACAAGCAGTGAAGGAAATGGAGTCATTTGATAGTTTTCTTTTTACGTTCTTATGTCGACTGAGGATTTTTATATTGAGGTTTTCAGACTTGCGTAGTCGTTCAACTATATGTAAATGTACGTAAGAAATACGGTGCTAGAGCTAGTCTGACACTGACAATTCACGAATTCTGTAATCAAATACATGTACCCGCCTTTCGATAAATTTCAGACGTCATGAAAATAGCATGATTTATTGTCGCGGAACTTTGACATCACATTTTTGAAATTCTTTAATAGGGACTATGGTCCACAAAAATGGCGTTGGCCCGGTCTGCATCACTGTGAAAATGTTAATCCTCCTATTAATGTCTACGGATCTTATGTTTCACACCACTTTCCAAACTCAATAAAGTATAAATCAAAGTATTATTTTGGTTTATTAGCAAACAGATATATACCAATTTAGCGAGAAATAGCAAAAGTCAACGAATATTCTATCGTCAATCGTATACCTCACAGCATCCGACGAATTTTTCGATCATACGAATACACGTGTCGTTCGAATAGTGCAGAGGGTGTTCCTGAAAGTCAAGGTAATCAAACCAAAACATTTACCTCAATTTTAGTATGTCTGATAAAAAACACAACCCAAACGTGTAGCACCCACATGGCAAATCAAGGTAAAAGCAATGTGTTGGATCACTCGAGATGATAGTATTGGTAAACAAGGATAATTCGAATTTGTTAGGTTACTTGGCTCTATTTCGCGATTAATATTTTTCATTAAATCCATAAAGTTGTGTGTCTGTTTCCTCTATTCCAGATAGATTCAAGCCTGGATTTTATTTCTTGGTCCCATTTCTGTTAAAACCTCTTATGAAAATGTTATGTCTTCGCACATTGTTGTTAACTGTTAACATTCGGAATTCTTCGAGAATATGAAACAGAGTGTTGTTTTTGAAACTTTATGATTTGTTTCTTTGTAACGCGTTTTAAATAGAAATAACTCGTAATTAAATAAATCGACGACTTTTTTCTTGGCTTGTACAATCGTCACATCTTTTTTTGATCAAGTTTTTTTTTTCATTGTAAGAAATCTTCGTTGATATCTATCAAAGGAATTGATTTGATGTCTAGTGTGTGCTATCTTCGTATTTTCTCTTCTATACTTAAAAGCGAGGGTCGCAAGAAAAACAACACAGCTTACAAAAAGCTATCCTGTTAAATGTCAAAAATGTTGTCAAACGAAATAACGGATTACAGTATCCGGATCGTATACTATCTGAGCGTATGTTCACTTAGAACGACGTGCATGGAATCTAATTTTAAAATCGGGGGAAAGGACGAAATTCCTTGATTCAACTGCATGCGACCGAAATACTCGCACTTGGTCGCACTAACAGTCGTACGAGTGTTGCACAACGTTGCAAACCGCTGCAGGACAAGACGCACTAGTTTGCGTGACTTGGATACTGCATTTGACCGCTTAGACGCCGTGCAACAGTCGTATGTGTATTGGGGTTCTCTAGCTTCCAGTCGAGCACTCGGTTGCGTTTGGAATGTGACTATATAAAAATAACATTAGTCACTTCACATCACTACGGAATCCTATTTCCGCCATCTACTTTTCGACCTACGAGGAACTCGAAAAGTAGAAATTAGGCACACTAACTTCCACTTTTCTAGCAAAAAAGTTACCTCGAAAAGTCGAAAAGTTGAAGTTTTTGACCTGACAATTGTCAAAAAACTTTCGACTTTTCGACCTCACGTTTGTCTAGAAAAGTAGAAATTAGGAAGTACTAACTTCAACTTTTCGCGTTAAACTGCTAGGTCGAAAAGTAGAAAAGTGGAAGTTCTTCACATGACAATTGTCAATAAAACTTCCACTTTTCGACCTAGAAAAGTCGAAAAGTTGAAAAGTCGAAAAGTTGAAAAGTTGAAATTAGCCGATTAAAACTTCCACTTTTCTAGTTAGGACTGATTATCATGGGATGTTTGTTTATCAGCAACGAATAATGTTGGAGCCGGGGTAGGGGTAAAAATAAACTGGTACCCGTTGTATCTCCCGTAGCCGTCCGATAGACCATAAAATAAAGATCAATAACAGGCTGCCAGTTTAAGGTCAAAATTCCTGTGTCACCGGTCCCGCGGCCAATTTATCCTACGAAAAATTAGTCCTAACTAGAAAAGTGGAAGTTTTAATCGGCTAATTTCGACTTTTCAACTTTTCGACTTTTAAACTTTTCGACTTTTCGACTTTTCCAGGTCGAAAAGTGGAAGTTTTATTGACAATTGTCATGTGAAAAACTTCCACTTTTCTACTTTTCGACCTAGCAGTTTAACGCGTTAGTACTTCCTAATTTCTACTTTTCTAGACAAACGTGAGGTCGAAAAGTCGAAAGTTTTTTGACAATTGTCAGGTCAAAAACTTCAACTTTTCGACTTTTCGAGGTAACTTTTTTGCTAGAAAAGTGGAAGTTAGTGTGCCTAATTTCTACTTTTCGAGTTCCTCGTAGGTCGAAAAGTGGATGGCGGAAACAGGATTCCGTACATCACATTGTGCAACATTGTACTACCATGAAACGACTTTAAAGGGCAAATCAACAGCTTTCAGAAAATGTTAATTTTCAAAACTACATTTATCAGTTGGTAACCAGGTAATGTTGTCATTAGAAAAAAAATCGGAAAAAGTACTTTATTCCAATTTGTATTTCTGCTTATTAGTTTTTAAGACATCGCTTATCTCCCTTACTTAATGTTGCGTCCCTTGATTTGTGACGTCATAGGGGTACTTGTTTCAAGATGGACGCTGTGTTTGATAGCGATTTGAGGAGTACTGAAGACGAAAAAAATAGACGATTCTGGTCCCTAAGGCCGTACATGTACGAACCAGTTCGTACAGAAAATAATATAGTTTCAGGGGATGAGAGTAATTCTTCGTTTGGTGAAGACTATGAAATTGACCATTTTGTGGCGGACGTTTCAACATGGAAAGTATCGCGCATCGGTAAATTTGGATACGATGAGGCGGATATTGATTATTGAAAAAAAAAAAAGATTTATACGTGATAGAATTAAATGTATTGTATAAAATTTGTTTCATTTGAAGAAGTTTCAGTCGGTCGACGGACGGAATTAGGAGAAAAAATTTGTGAAACATTTTTAATGTATTTCATAATTTCTGGATTGTTAATTTCTGTCTCGATATTTGGAACAATTGTTTCATCTAATTATGCGTCTACGGAGATATAAATACGTGACGAATTTCCTTGCAATGAGATTTGTATCGCTATTAATCAACCCTTTGCCACATAATCCCTACTTTTAACGACCCTGAAGAAGAAGGCTTTTGAAAACATTGTGGGAAAAGAAAATGCTGTAACGGTATTTTCTCCTTTTCCCACAATGCTTTCTACCCTATCAAGGACTGAAATTGTCATTTGAACAATGTTTAATTTGTCTACTGCAAACACTTTCAATTTGGTTGATTCCAAAGTTTTGTTGTTTGCGAAAGAGTTAAGAAAGGGTAGAAGAAAAGTAGCCATATATTGTATTATATGATCTGCAATGTAATACTGCAGAGTATTAGGATAATGCCAAACAGCATCAAGTGACTGCAAAGTAAGACAACATTCAGGTTGGTCATTTACTGGTCTAAAGGATTCACATAAGAAAAGTAGGTTTTGTGTGCCTGCTAGAATTAAAATAATTTTGATTAACTCACTGAAATCTTTTCCCCATTCACAAAATCAAACTTCTCTGCACAGACAGCAAAAGTCAATGTTAACACTAACAACAAATCCCCAGTATCAATAACCCAAGTAAAAAAAAGCTTTTCAAAGATTGGAAAAAGCTGTATACTTTTATCCACAATATTTTCTGTCCTTTCAAAGACAAATTGCGATCCATATTTTATTTGTTATATTCAAATGCTTTAGATATGGACAATTCTAAAATCTTATAATTTGGTAAAGGGTTAACCCTCTACTCCCTTTACTGAACGACAGAATTTTAGACTTGTCCATACTGAAAGTATTTGCAGACGACAAATGTGGCTTTGACAATGGGAAGGGTCTGACAAAGGATAGAAAGCATCGTAGGAAAAGGAAAAGATGCTGGTTTCCAGGAGTTTCTCTTTTTCCAACCATGTTCTCAAAAGCCGTCTCCGTAAGCATGGTTAAAAGTCCGGACTGTGAGGTAAAGAGTAAAAGCATTGATTTGTAAGGCTGGTCAGGAACATTCTGATCCCGATACTTTTTTTTCCACTGTACAAAATCGAAATTGGCCAAATTGAAAGCATCTGCAAACAACAAATTTACTGTGTTTCAAATGATGGAGTTTGTCTTGAAAATATCATGAGAAAAAAAGAAATGCTGATTACCATAATTTTCTCCTCTTCCCACAATGTTTTTCAAGGCTTTCTTTCTTAAGGTCGTTAAAACCCAGGATTGTGTGATGAAGTGTAACTTCAGCAAAATGTAGATCTGTAATTTTTTCCTATATGCACACTTCTTTCTGATTACCCGAGGGTATGACTTGTATCTAAAGTTCAAATTTCACAATTTTTATACTGACACATGAATTAAAAAGATTAGTCTAAATAGTTTGGAAGATATCATATGGATGCGAACAAGGGAATGCTTTGCAAAAACCAGAATCACATACAGAGGTTGTTCAAAAAGAAGTTACAAATCAATTTCCAACCAAAGGGAAGAGAGTGACACTGTCACAAACAAACATAACAGTGTAAAGGGGTGAGATGTGCAAATGTTACGTAATCATTTCCTGTATTGTTGTAACTGCTTGGTGATAATAGGGATTGTGTAATATACGATCGTGTAACATACGAACCTCGGCGATAATTAATTAATGTTTATGACCATGACCATGGGAAGCAAGGGCCTGAGTTCACCCTGTACCAAACAAACCTAGTTTTGACTACACGTGCCCTTAAAAAGTGTTTGAAAATCATTGTGGGGAGAAAAAGATACTTAATGTGTAGGGTTTTCCCTTCATTTTCTAATATGGGGTTTATTGGCCTCCTTTCAAATGAATAAAAGAAGGCAAACATTTGAATTTTGGGAGGTCATTAAGAAAATTTGGACGTCCAAAGTCAAGGGACGGGGGTGGGGGAGGGGGGAGGAGTAAAAGCCCAATGATCGTTATCTTCTGAAAGACAGTTAACCCCTTACCGCACAACCCTGACTTTTAATGGCCCTGAGGAATATTGCTTTTGAAAACATTGTGGAAAATCGAGAAAATATTGGTAACCAGCATTTTCTCCTTTTTTCGCAATGTTTTCTATACAGTCAAAGACAAAAACCATCATTTTAATCACTTTCAATTTGTCGTCTGCAAATGCTTTCAATTTAAGCAAGTCTAATATTTTGTCATTTGGTAAAGAGCTGCCATAAATCATATGATCAAAATTGAATTTGTTTTCTGCAAAATTTTGAACTCACATAGGTCTAAAATTTCGTTTTCTGGTAAAGAGTCACGGTTTACCACATAACCCAACTACCGAGATTAAACCTTGAGGAATGATGCTTTCGAAAACGGGTCACACTAGAATACGCCACAACATGAATTTGAAAACATTTCGGAAAAGAAAGCAGCTAGTTAGGAGCATTTTCTTCTTTTCCCACAATGAAGAGATGATTCAGGAAACGTTAAAAGAGTACAAATAACAATTCAAAATATCTTCCTTTCAAGAAAAAAAGACTTTTACCTCATGCTGAAGTTTTTTTTTCTTATGGAAATGGCTCTCGTGGAGTGTCTAGGTTTTTTTTCTCTCCGATTTGGATTTTCGAATAATGTTGGCAAAGTGTCAGGTTTCAATCGTAGCCTAAAAATGCTATAATCAACTGTCTTTGCTAGATTTAAGTACTGACTGTCATCGAAGTGTTTCAGACCAGGGATCGTATATAACTGTAATTTACTGTAATTGATCCCTATTCAAACACAGTTTAGTTTATTCGTTGGCACAAAATCCGTCCTCACTGTCCGACCCCGGTTTAAACGTTGAATCCATAGCTTTCTCCTTTTTAATTCTCTTGGAAATTTGAATATACTAATTCTATGAATTCCCGAATCGACGTTGCAGCCGTAGGCTTCGGAGATTGTCATTTTTTCGGCTTAAATTTCCATTTCATTCTTGGATAACCGCGTCCGAATATCAGCATCCCTATGTAAAGGAAGAAGACTAAGTGCCGCTTTGACGTCACACACGGACGGGAGATAAGCAAATCAGGGGAAGTAAGCGATGTACTATTTTCGGGCCGTAAATCATCATGACAATTGAACCGTGGTTTATGATATGTTACCGGGTACTAATTGCGGAAAATGACGCACAGATGTTTTACTGACATCATTTACAGATGATTGAAGGGGGAAAAAAGCTAAGTCAAAAAATCTTTGGATTTGCCCTTTAAGAGACTCTTTGCGACTAGTTTTATGAGAAATTTCTGCCAGTTGATGAAGCCCGATTTAAGAAAGAAGCTGCTACCGCTAACATTCTGTTTTGGTCGGTGGTTCTTGCCGTTTTGAGGACAATTTGTCCTTTCTACGAAATTCTGTGGTGATCTGACGAGATTCATATTTGGGCGGGTATAAATCTCCGGCTCATTGCACGACCACTCGTACGACCAAACTCATGATCGTGCAACTGGTCTCATTCAAACACCCGACCAATCGCAACGTGTTGAGACAAATCATGCGACAACGCCATCAGTCTCACCAATTGTATAGTTGACTTCACACCAATTGCAGTTACCCGAGCAACCCCCACAGGTAAACGTATGATCACTTGCACGAACATATACGCGTTTGTCTTGCAACAGTTACCTCCGATCGCTCTAATTGTACGACTTCTATTGCATTTTTGCAATATTTTTGCGATTCATTGCGAGAGTAGCGTTTTTAAGTCGATCGTGCGACCAAATTGTCGCAATTAGTTGCATTCCAAATGTGAAAGGGGCTTGAACTTGAAAAAGGCTATTGGCTTGGAATAATGTACTTCCTGGACTGGTTGTTCTATGAAAGGAGATATATCATTCAGCTGAACATTGAATAAAGTTCATGCAGTAGCTTTAAAATTATGCAATATTATTACTAAAATGCATCTTGCCAAGCCCCGTGGCTCAGTCGGTAGCGCACAGGACTTGAGAACAGGAGGTCGCTGGTTCGATCCCCGGCTTGGCCGAGGATTGATAATAGTCATTGCGACAGGATGCATTCCTCTCTCACCGCTGACCGTTGTTTCGACGATGGTTATGTGGGAAAGCAGCCAGTGGCTTGGAAAGAATATTGTGCGGAGTACTGGTAAAAGAAACTCCAGGAAAGCATGGATAGGGGCACTGGCCGCCGCGATATAACTGAAATAATGTTGAAAACGGCGTTAAACACCATACAATCAATCAATCAATACTAAAATGCATCTTGAAGATTTTAGTGATATTTGGAGAATTCATAAACACTTAAGACTCGAAAGATATTTGTGTTCTGTTAGTCACCGTACGATTAAGGGTTTTTTTTTATATGATAAAAGATACGAACCAAAAGAGCCAAAGTAGCCTACGGTGTAAAAGAAAACTGTTTTCATAGCATTCTTCACAAAGCAAATTCAGTGGGATCATTTTCCGCATGAACTATCTGTTACAGCAGTTAAAGTGTCCTACTATCATGTTTTCCGTGATGAATAAATCATATTTCCTTATGTATTTAAGGAAGACCGAAGAGGAAAAAGAAAACCTGAAAACAGATCTTGCAAAATACAAAGAAAACCAAAGGTACATATTTTTGTCTTTCGGTGGCCTCAGTCTCTTACTCTTTACACAGTGAGTTTTAATATGAACTGATGGCCAAATAATTATGCATTTTATCATTTAATAGCCTTTTGACAACTCCACTGATATTTTGATAAATCGTGCAAGCTTACACATACCCTATTGCCTTAGTCCTGTTATCAAGATTTCTCTGTAACTGAGAGTATGAATTCAACGGAAAATTGCCTAGATATTTGATTGACCAGTAACTATACATATGGAAACCTGTATGATTTTATAATATATGCATTTCTCCTTGCGATATCGATTACGTCACCTGATAAACAAAGGAAACTGTAACCGCCACTAGATATGAATAAAGATAAATATAGCCAGATCTTATCGGTGAGATCTCTCGCCTCAGTTTCAAATACCGATGAGCGTGAAATTTGTAGCATCAGTAAGTATTTCAGGGGAAAAAAAAAGACTAAAGTGGGAGAAAATCCCCTGAGAATGTAATACATGTACATGTGCTATAATTTTGTCTGCTATTTTCTCTGCGTGTATGTGTTTTATTTCCTCCTTAAAAATTTAGAAAAATGTCGGAGCAGTGGAAAGCAGACGAAAAGAACCTGAAACAGAAGATAAAGGAAAAAGAACAGAATGAAAAGGAAAAAGACAAATGTATCAGATCACTGAAGACTGAGAACGAAAAACAGACGAAGACTCTTAACAAGAAAGAACAAGTAAACGTTGACCTTATCAACAAACAAATTAAACTACAACAGTAAGAGCACATTATCTTGTACACTGTCTTCTCAGTTCCAGATCAAAATGTTACTGTATAAAGTCGGCGTTTCACGGCCGTACCATACACTTATTTGTGAAAGCATTGTTGGAAATTTTTTTTTTCTACATCGTTTCCTTACCATTCAAAGTTATTAAGTTCCTGCCTACAGAGTTTCGTTCTTTGAGTTATAAAAAAAAATAGGTTTTTCGACTATACGGTTCAACGGTACAGAGTTAAAACAAGTGCAATACACTTTTCCTATAACTGAAACATTTAGAGTTGCAGGTAAGAACATTTTTGGAATGCAACACCACTTTTCACTACAACAAAGATAATATTAGTTTGAACGGTGTTTCAGGCATTATTTAAGACATATCAAGGCGAAAGCTCACCGATCCATGTATATTATGTATTTCATAGGCACTAAACTAAAGTTTTGAGGTGACTGCCCCAGGGCATTCTCTCGAAATTTAGCACTTCTAGCTTTAAGTACTACATCTTCACCACATAGCCACGACGTGCAGGACCCACAGTGAAAAGAAATTATGCCTCATGCTTTATTTTATTAAAAGTATGAGGAATGACTTGTTTGATCGTTGTTTTCTATTTCCAATATATAGATTAGCCATGGCGGCCAGAGCACCAACATGTATAAGTATCAATACACTCCTGTCTTTTCTGTACCAACAGCACAACCGACTATTTCCATGTTTCCTTGTATCCCAAACAAAACATCAAATAGAATGTTTGCATGGAAGGGAGAAATTATTTCTGTCGCATTGTCTTTGATTAAAGTTTTAACCGAGCAGGGATTCGACGATGAATTGATGGTGCTTTACCTGTTAGGTCTGGGGCCGGGAGTAATAAATAAATAGATGTTTGAATGCTGATGTAGTGATCTGCATATAACTAAGCCTAAACGTCAGTTCATCTACCATCTCAAGTATACACGACAATTCAAATTATGGAATAACTTCGTTTTCATAACGATTAAACGGCTATTTCAGATTGAATGAACAGCAAAAACAGGCGATAATTGATTTTCAAAATTCTTTAACACAAGTACAGTTTGATAATAAAAAGTATCAACAAGCAGTACAGGATCGAGATCAACGGATACAGCATCAACATGAAAAACTGCAACAAAAGGACGCCGAAGTGCAGCACTTGACGCAGGCATTGCAAAAGTCAGAAGAGGAAAGAAATAATCTGAATACGAGGTAGAATTAAGAATTGTACAAAAGAATTATGTTTTTGCGTATTTTAGCAGGTTGTCACCGCAAATTCGATGACCGTGATCGTTCTGTGTGGCACCAAATATTATAACATGCGCTGTATACATTCTTCTATTAGTCCTACATGTAGCTAGTACACAAACCGTCTTTTCAGTACCTACGTCAGATGTACATATCTTTGAGGGAAATTCGAAGTATATGGTAATGAACTTAGATTTAAGAATCCGAATAGAAATGTTCTAACGATATATTTTACACCAACACTACATACACTAGTTACAGATACATTCTACATGGAAAAGAAAAATAGAAAAAAAGAAGCTGAAGACGATTAATTCAAATGTTTAATATATCTATAAAAGTTTATTATGGAAGATCTCTTTTTCGTTGCGTTTGAATTTAACATTTATACTCGCGTTGCTTTGTTTCCGTTGTAGTAAATAGATGTTACAAGTCGTGACACACTATGAGCGCAGTAAATTTTAAGTACTGAAAACGTTATCTTGAGTAATTTGTGAAATAAGATGTTTTTGCTATTTTTGTTACTATTGCTACAAGAAAACCCTTCTATGATGAAAAACCTTACAACTTTTAGTATCATCTAATTCCGTTCTCCTGAGTACAAATCCACCTCTCTACGCTGGAGCCCGATTCTGAAATTAGGTGATATTTTTTACCTATACATTTTGTTGGATGACGCAAGGGTAAACAAAAACTACACACAATCGTATATTTTTGCAACGTTTATATTGCATTATCTTAACCCTTAAAGTGCTGAATAAATGAATTAAATGGATATTTGTGGCCGATAGATAACATAGTTTTACTTCACACAGATTGAGCAAACTGGCCGGAGCGCGTCTCACACGAGAAAATCCGAATATCGCTGATCTTAGTGACACAAACAGACCTACAAAACTTGCTGAGAGATATTCGGAGCTTTACGATAACGAGTGGACAAATGCCTTTGAGGAGCTTTGCGAGCAGAGACACATGGATGAAGTACGGTGTATAAAGACGTTGCTCGATTCTCTGAAGGTAATTACATACTGCTTTTTAAATGGTTTTTCCTCCTCCTCTAAAATTAACAGAATGACTCTAATAATCGGTAGCATGATTAAAAAAAATGTAACATTGCTCAAATATTTGTCAAGGGTAAGGGTGTAGCTTGTTCACAGTCGTTTACTTGTAATGCACGGATATCAGTTTTCACAGGGGCCTGTTTGAAGATGGACTAAACCGGAATTCTTTACTTTTTATTTTAGATAAGAATCCGGACTAAAAAGGTAGATGACGTAAGGATATGCCATATTTTAAAACGCATACAACTGAGAGGATTCTGTTTTCTTTTGTTTAATCATTTATTTAAATTACGCGAAATAATTGCCGAGACTGTAAACAAATAACGATATTTTAGGTAGTTGGGAAACTTTTCCATGCAATTTTGTTGAACAGCTTTCAATACATTTTTTTCAATTACAGGTAACGAATGACGAATGTGTAAAGGTTACAAAACCTATCAGAGAGATATTGAAGACCTTGAAAAGCGTATCTATAACCCTAAACTCTGACTTGATACATAAAGAACAATCAGCTGGAACAGATACTCATAGTTTAACTCAGTCAACAAAACCTAATATGGGTATCAAAAAAGATGAAAACATATACGATAATAGCAGATCCACTATCAACGAGGTGAAGGCATTTTGTTATCACTGTGTTAGCTACTGTCTGTGAAACAAAATAGAAATTTATCCGAACAAAATTGACTATGATATATGAAAGAGTAAGTCAATCTATGATGTCGGGCAAGTAGCATGCATATATATATATATATATGTGTGTGTGTGTGTGTGTGTGTGTGTGTGTGTTCTTTTTCATAATTATCATCTCTAAAACAGAAAGTCAAGATCATCAGCTAGTTCGAGATGTTGCGTATGATACAGAAATCCCAGAAATCCGTCTCGTCCTTGAAGGAAGAGACCGACTTTTTACACCATTTTACCCCCCCCCCCCCCCCCCCAGTATACTACTTGCAGAACAAAGGAACAAAGAGCGTAAAATGATTTATTCATTTCCATTTCAGCCAAGTGAGCAAGGTCAAGAAGACATGGAGATTGAGGTATGTTTATATTTTTTCCCTGAAGACAATTTTTGAAATGATAAATATTGAAATTCATCAATTATCAGATAGATATATAAATAAAGCGATAAAGGAATGGCTAATATTTAAAAATTCATTGTATTTTGAAGTGCATTGATATCTTAGGTGATTTGAAATTGGTATTTAACTAATTTGTAACAGACGTCGTAATACTGTAGGGAAGAGAACTTTGCTCTTATAGCTTGTGTAGGTACATATATTCTGAACCAAACCCTGGTAGCGCATTCGGTAGCAAACAGGACTTGAGCAAAGGGGTCGCTGGTTCATATACCGCCTCGGCCAATTTCTTTCCAAGGATCCATGATAGTCATCCCCCTTTTACCGCTGATCATTGACTGGAATTGTGTGAAAAAGCAGCCAGTGGCTTGGGATGAATATTGTGCTCATCAAAGAAACTCCAGGAAACCATGGATAGGTGTACTGGCCGCAGTGATATAACTGAAATAATGAATGAATAACGGCATTAAACACCATACAATCAACCAAGCAATCAATTAATCAACATGTGCTCTGTACTATTATACATCAATCTATCGCCAGTTAAGAAAAACAAGAAGAAAACTGAATTGAACATCGAATCTGAAGTAGTAGGACAACTGTTGAAATTTATCTGTCACCAGGTTTTACTAATATTGCTAACATGTTAAATCAGGAATAAAATTTGAATATTTTTGTCTAAAGACTCGCAGCTGATACTACACGATCAGATAATTTCAAGCTCTCATTCACCTCCAAAAGAATAAAGGTTATATTCTGGACAGGGCTTTAGATAGGATCACTAGATAATGATACATATAAACATACAAAATATTGACGGTCAAGTCTTTTGCTTCCAGAAAGACATTTAAGGTTTCCCCGTATAAAACTCTTGACTTTAAATGCCCCCAAAGCATCTGAGTAGGTTATGGTTTCATACAAAAAGGCATTGCTTTCATCCAGACCAGGAACTGGTTTATTCATAAACCCTTTGAAAGTTTTCGGCTTACCATGCACCGCGTCAGTTAACTTGGTACAATTTAGTAAAGCTGCTATTTCTGCAGACGTTTCCGTTATTGGCACTTACGAATTGTTTACGATATTTTGACTTTTTTTTTTTTTTTTTTTCTTTTTTTGTTTTTCCCTTACTTTATAGATGCACCAATTAATTCGTGGTACATGTATCTCAAAGTAATAATTTTTGTTGTTGTTATTGTTTTCTTGTTATTTTTATTGTGTGACAAGTACTTTGGGTAGCTATAAAAATTCGTAAGTAGCACGAGTTTTGAATCAGAACAGAGAGCTGAGGATCTAGCTAAAGAAAGGCAAAGTCTTATGGATGCTATATCCACTTTTTCTTAAACAATGCAGAAGACCCGAAAAAGATTTAAAGGGAAAAGTTAGATTATTTCACACTGTCCCGCGCGATTTTAGATATCAAGTTCTTTGAGAATTTAACCCACTTTTAATTTGAACAAGAGCTATATAATGTTTCATTTTAAAGCTGACAAGCACTGCTATCGCATGTTGTTTCAGTATCCTGAGCAGAAAGAGCTTTGGTCCAATGAAGATAATGTTCAGAATGAAATAGAAGCAGGCAATGGAAAATTGAATGACGCTCAGGTTCGTGAATTTGCTTGGACAAGACAGCGCCATGTATGCAAAAAGGCTTCCCCTTTTTGATGTTACAACGACTCTGATGAGGCCATCTTTTCAGTGATAAGAAAACTACCAAATTTGCCTGTTCAACGGATATTTCTTTGACGTCTTCAAAAGTTTTATGTCTTACTATTGGTTCTCTTTTTAAAATTTCTTATTGCAGTTCATTCGTACTGATTATGAGCCTTTTACAGTTTTTCTTAAAGGGTCTGTTTGACCCCATCTTACACCCGCAAGAAGAATACTTTTTGGTAAATTTGTATCAGCCTAATCATCTGTGCGTTCGTCTGTGGACCTGTAAATGAAGCGGTGTGTGTCCAAAGTTCCCTTTTCGGTTTAAGTGACATTGTATTGAATACTTGACCAACTTTTCACCATAAATGTAGGTGTGCAAAACGCAAATATAGGACGTCTGCTTTACAACTGTAAAGGAATAGCTTGGCCATGCTCTGGGAAAAGGAGGTTAAATGCACCTGTAAAACGTGTCGACCCATGTCAGCCTGCGAAATTCGCGCAGGCTGACCGGCCGTTTTTCTTTTGTAAACTGAAAGTATCTTACGCGACGACTTGCTTGGTATAGTGCATAACGTAGATGTATTAAACCCCTTTCTACAGCGCATGGCTCATGTTTATTTGAGCTCAGACATTGTTTGCGAATTATACATTAGGTTTTAACATCCGTTTTCTGTAACCAAACGCTTGATTTTATAAAGCTGCTATATGTGAAAGCTGCAGTTGTTTCTGTTTCGTTTATAGATACACGTACTTCTAAAACGATTGCATGCTTTTATATCTTTGCAAAAATTGTCTTTGAAGCCCAAAAATGAAAACGTAATGTATTGCAGAGTGTCACAAATCTAAGAAAGACAACGGAAAACTTATTCTTTTACAATGAAACTGTCACGCTAACTTAAACAAATCAGCAATAGAGAAGAAAAAACATAGGCGAGAAAAAAATCCCTTTTAGTGGTATTTCATTAATTGGCCAGGAAGCCTCCTGAGGTATATTTAGATTTTGCACTAAAATTTCGCAAAACGCAAAGGTTTGTTGGAATGACAAACAATTAATAACAGGCATAGGTTATGTGGGGTCGTATTCAACTGAGTATGATGCCGTCAATTAGAAGGAGTTACTGATCGTAAAGGGACCAAACCGTTATTTGAATGACAGAGTTGCACTTATTAATTCCATGTAACCGTTAAGTTTCTTTACTTTGTGCATGAAAATAATTGTTGTTCTTATTTTTGTTTTTGCTGTAGTGTAAGTTTTCTTTGTTTCTAATTCGCAGTAAAAATATCCGAAAGGGCGCCTTTAAATTATTTTGATGCCCATTCAAACACGAAAACAACAAGATAAAGACAACAACAAAGGTCCAGAAGTCTTGTTTAGCGTTTTTTTTTTTTTTTTTTTCTCCTCCATTCAATTTTATATACATGTATTCCTAGGGCACAAAGCCTATCCTTTTTGTCATATCATTTTTTAGATGATGGATGAATATGTTACACATCTTGAAATCTCACAGTCAAATGAAAATAATTTAAGACATGGTATGCATTCATATTGGAACCAGAAGTCTATTGCAAAGACAGAATGTAAATCTAATGATTGCAAAATTCAGGATGAAAACCAAACAGATATCGGACAACCATGTGATGTGCAGGTTTGTGTTGTCATTATCAAATAAAATTACGTTCACAAAATAGGTCCATTTTTTCTGAGTAATGACATTTGAATTAGCCATTATTTTCAGTGACAAAAACAGTAAATACGAAATACCTAGAGAGATAGACGGCGTAAAAGGTATTAGAATATAAATATTTAAACTCTTTTTTTGTAGCTGAACATGAAGAGCAATAATTAAAAGAAACCTCTACAGAAATTGCATCTTTCTCCGCAATATTTTGCATAGTGTGGATAAGGTGAAATTTCAGTTCGATTGAGAAATCACTGATAATGAGCGATATCGAGCAAGATCTACACGTATTCTTTTTATGGAAGTGAGGCACCTTTTAACAACCATCAGTTATACGCTCGTACATGACGTCATTAAAAATTGGGATTTGATCATCTTGTCTCAATGTCTCGTCTCATGGTTTGTTAAGCCCATCTCGTCTCACTTGCTGTAATTAGACAAACCCTTTTTCTTCGACAAAATAGGCCAATTAGACCGCGCATGTAACGGGTTGTTACAGGGTTTTACCAAATTTTAGGCATATTTCCTTTTTATAGCCCCGAAAAAATAGCATACAGTTGTTGTTTGGTTGTGTCTGGGTCATAAAACCTTTTCCCTACTACTTAATTTCAATAAAACGTTGCACAAATCTAAAACATGGAGACTATGTGCCATAAGCAAGAGCCATATCGGTATGTCAACGTCAATTCTCGTATCTAGCGTGAAACATCTCTAATTAAGAATAAATTTCAGTTTAACTTTGCAAAATATCAACCACGTGAAAACCATATATCGCGCGAGAAATAAATGTCCATGGGACACGAAAACGTCTTTTTACTGGGATGGGAATATGTGAATGTCGGGCTTGTAACTTTTTTAACTATGAATGAAATTCAGTATTTACTGAGAAAATATGTCGACTACAGAAAGACAGTGTGCTGTTTGTAAGAGTCAAGGCCGTAGGTTAAAGGTCATGGCAAAGACGAATGAATTTAAACAAATATGATTTTTGAGGGTTATGTTTCTGGCCGGCTTGTAACTTTGTTGATAAGCCATAAAAATCATTGTAACTACAGAAATGTCAACCACATAAAGACAATGTTTCACATGAAAAAATTATGTCCGTAGCAAAAATGTAAAGGCCACAGTAATGTCAAATGTGAGCAAAAATGGAAATTTGGGGGAGGGGAGGTAGGCTTGTGTCCGGCCTGTAATTTTTTCCTTTGATTTAAAAAAAAAGAGTATTTATAACTATGTCAACCACATTACGATTAGTAATTTGCAAGAATTATGTCCGTAGGTCAAAGGTAAAGGCCACGGCAAGTTCAGAAACATGGGATAGAGTTGTGTCCATGGTCAACGTTCATGCTCACAGATTCAAGTAAATGGTGAAATCATCTTCAGGGGCTCAGACACTTTTCAGTAACACCCCTCTTTTATTATATTATGAAAACGAAATGTGCGATTTTACAGCTCCTTTTCCTCATAATACAGCAAACTGGAAGTCTGTTTTCGATGGTCTATTCTGTGTTACGAGAGAAAAAACGGATACCATTTAAAATAATTCAAGACATCTATACCCGTTTGAGCCGCTGAGTTATACATCAAATTGCTTACACTGAAGAAGATAGAAACTGTCCAGTTCAATGCAATTATTTTATTGGTAGTAATTCGATTATTGATGTCTATTCAGCAATTAACGTTTGCATTGTCCCGGAAAAACGAAGTAAACTGCATATACTGAAATGAGCCTATTCGTCAGTTCATTTGTGGAGCCCACACTTAGGTCTAAGCATGACAGCCTTTCGATTCATTTTGTATGACGTGCAGTCCTAGTGCATGATATGCCGAGCCCCGTAGCTCAGTCGGTAACGTACAAGACTTGAGAACAGAGGTCGCTGGTTCGATCCCCGGCTCAGCCAGTTTCTTTCCGAGGATTGATGATAGTCATTGCGACAGGATTCATTCCTCTCTCACCGCTGACCATTGTTTCGACGATGGTTATGTGGGAGAGCAGCCGGTGGCTTGGAAAGAATATTGTGCGGAGTACTGGTAACAGAGACTCCAGGAAAGCATGGATAGGTGCACTGGCCGCCGCGATATAATTGAAAAAATGTTGAAAACGGCGTTAAACACCATACGACCTAGTGCATGATGCCAACACTTTTAATAATAATGTTTTTTTTAGATGAAAGGTACAGATAGTACACAATTCAAAAACTCACAGACAACTCAAATAGAAGAAAAGACAGAATGTAGTCCAACTGAAGGTAAAGTTCAGGATGAAACCCATGCAGATAACGGACAATCATTTGATGTGCAGGTTTGTGTTTTCACTTGGATCAAACGACACTGCCTACACATAGTCGGTCCCATTTTTAGTTCCACTGATCAGAGGCAAGCAAAGTTTACGTCACGGCGTGGTTTCCGTGGTTCGTCCGTCTTTTGTTTCCGCGATCAAGTATGCGTTCGTGGTCGGATTTCCGTGAAACATGAACAGGTTCTATATACTATCAATAGCTTGACCTCTATTGATTTTGGAAAAAATCTTATTGCAAGTAGGGTAAACGTAGCCATCTAAAAGTTTCTTGTTTAAGGATGTTTGCTCGGCTGTTTCTGAATGTCCCGCGCACCGTAAAGTGAGCCTGTTGTCGTGATTTTATCGCACTTGTTTATAACACAAACGGATCGGTCCTCAGTCATAACTTTTATTCACAAACACATTCAAGCAGAGTGAATGGAATTAATATTCAATCGAATTACAAATATTGACTCTTCCTTCCCCCCCCCCCCCATATGATTTTTCGCCAACTAGATTCACTTTCGGTTTGTTCTCTTTTACATCAGCAGGCGGTACTTCCCGATGTCTTGTCCAAGGTAAAGGGCTTCTTTCGATCAGAGATACAGAAAATAAGGCTTGAAAACGTGTCGGCAGCTTAAAAGAAAGAAAGTTGAAAATCTCGTTCTAGAGCACGATCACTGTTTAAGTAAAGATATCACGACAAAATTGCCGATACATTTCGTGTGTTGAGAGAGAAATATACGTTGGCCAAAATGACAGTTGAAGGAAAGAACGACACGTAGGTTAGTTAGATGTAACCCGTATTTTCAGTTACGGCCTGGGTGCTGTCTTGAAGATTTCGTGCAGTTATACATATTGTAACCACGTATACACTGTATATTGATAGGAAAAAAAGCGCCAACAGTTACTTGACAGGAACACAAAGTTAGCAACTGGTAAGCGTTACTGATCATCTATTACCCTGCCCATATGTTGAGATTTCTACAGGACTACAATTTCGAAATAGCAACATTCAAGGTTTCTGTATGGCCTTGAAAGATTAAGTTCTTTTTATGTTAAGGTTTAATCCTATACCACACAATTCCGAGTTTCAGCGATCCTAAGTTAGAAGACTTTTGGAAAAAAAAATGTGGGAAAAGGAGAAAATACTGATGGTTAATCATACTGATTACCAGCATTTTCCCCTTTTCTCATTGGTTTTTTCTACCATATCACAAAGTCCACCAATTAAGCTGCCTTTGATTTGTTGTCTACAAATGCTTTTGATTTTGGACAAACCTTAAAATATTGTCGTTTGGGAAAGGGTTGAATTTTCAGCCATGGATTGTATATATATGTGTATATACCACAGCTGCTTTCTGCGCCATAGGCGCAAGTAAAAAGGCACCTTGACCCCATGTTTTCTTTTCATATATCAACATAACACCTCCAGTAGTATCAAGAAATCACATTAAAAAATACTTTTAAATAATCGAGCCAACTTCCTTACGTTCGCATTTTTTATCCAATTCTTGTGAAACTTGCAAAGATTATTTGTATCATTCTTTCAATGTTTATTTCAATTCAAGTGCTACGGGCAGACGCCTTAATTAGCAACAAAAATGATGAATACATTTAGTAACATAACCTCCCTCAAACTAATAAGATACAATGTATGGATCATTTGTCTTTATTTTATGATTATATGAACTGTTTGTGTATATCTTATCAAAAAACATTTAATTTTCAACGATGCAGATTTTTTTCAGTATACTTTAAAGAAAGAAGGATGTAAAATTCATTTTTCAATCTTGAAACTTCCCACTGCCAATGCTACAGATTTTGAACGGCCCTGACAAGAACATAAGCACATTGACTCCATGTTTTCTTTTCACATATCATCATAAGACATCCAGTAGTACGTGAAAAGTCACATGTAAAAAAACAGTTAATTACTCCTTCACAGATTTTTTTTTCAATTCAGGTGGTACAGGCAGATGACTTAATCACACGCAGGTTCAAAAAATGAAAAAAAAATATAGTTAGTAACATAATTTCCCCAAAAATACTAAATACTACCTTTTTGTTTATTTTGTCTTTATGGTATTATTTCTATATCTCTTATCAATAAATAGTTCACTTTCCACAATGTAGATTTTTTTTTCCAGCATACTTTAAGAACAGCTGGATGTAAATTCATATTTCAGTCTTGAAATTGCCCAGTGCCAGTCTTACGCATTTTTGAACGGCCCTGACAAGAAAATAAGTACATTGGCCGCCATGTTTTCTTCTCAAATATCAACATAAGACATCCAGTGGTATATTAAATATCACATTTAAAAACAAGAAAAAGTTTAATACCCCTTCACTGACTTTTAGTTCAGTTCAACTGGTATTGGCAGATACATTAGCGACAAAAATGAATATATTTAGTTAAAAATCTCCCCCAAAATAGTAAAAGACCATGTATTTGAATGTTCTGTCTTGATTTCATGTTTTTATGAACTGTTTCCATATATGTTAACCAAAAAACATTTCAGTTTCAACAATGCAGATTTTTTCAGCATACCTTAAGGAAAGAAGGATGTAAAATTCATTTTTCAACCTTAAAACTGCCCACTGCCAGTGATACTCATTTTTGAACAGCCCTGACCAGAAAATAAGCACATTGACCCCATGATTTCTTTTCATATATCAAAATAACACCTCCGGTAGTATGAAAAAAACACATTAAAAATACTTTTAAATAATCGAGCCAACTTCCTTACGTTCGCATTTTTTATCCAATTCTTGTGAAACTTGCAAAGATTATTTGTATCGTCAAGGGATTGAACCTTACTGAAAATTAAGAAAATCCAAAGATTAGTTTTGGAAAAGGCATTGGATGACTTCCTTTTGTTTACTCAACAAAGTCTACAATATTGTCTCATTTCTTTGAAACTTGCAGGGATTGATTATACCCCCAACATACTTAGTAGAGGGGGTATACTGGTTTCACCATATCTGTCTATCTGTCCGTTCATCTATCCGTCCGTCCATCCGTCCGTCCGTCGGTCAATGTTTTCGTTTCCGTGCTCTAACTCTGCTGCTTCAGTGACCAGATGCCGGTGTTGCTTTGCGTCAGTTCTAGTTAATACAATAAGTACTATGCAGTTTGGCTTGATTCCAATAATTCGCTTTGGGAAATTGTGGCTTGTTTATTTTGCTATTTGCTCAATTACCCATACCTACTTATTATTCTGTTTTACTTAGTTGAAGCTCAGTTGCAACAAGCCGCCTTTTTTTTTTGTGTGTGTGTGTGTGGCGTTTTTCGTTTTCGTGATGAATTCGTGATATATGCTAGAAAATTAGCAAATTTTCTTGAAGTAATTAACTTGAAGTCATTCTTTTCAAAGTTTTGCTTAAAAGTAAAGAGTGTGTGTGTGTGTGGCGAGGGGGTGGGGCGCTTCCAAGTGTACTTAATGTATATAAATGTACTACTATATGGCATGAGTTATGGCTGTTTTAACTCTAACAGACAGAGATATTTCATTTATGGCCAGTAGCTGGTCGTTAAAAGAATGTTCAGGTATATGATTGATTAACACTACTGGTCAAAAGCCAGAACAGCCTATGTCATGGCACGGTTTCTGTCGGCCGTCCTGCCTCCCATCCGTCCGTTAGTCTTTTTCTTGTTTAATTGATGAAGTATGCAGTTTAGAACGGATGTTCATGAAACTTGCAGAGTTTCTTAATATCATTAAAAGCCTGAGTCCTATTGATTTTGTGCATAAGAACACCAAAACGGATAAGAAGACGCGATTAACAGGGTGCAATAAATACTTTGTATCTTGAATCTTGTTAAAAAAAAACACACATCTTCAGAAAAAAATGCCTATGTACCTTGCAAACAAACGACGTAATCTCTCTGCCCAATAATGTTTCAGGAGTCTAGTAAACAGACGGAGGGTGAGTCAAATGAAGTTCAATATCAGGATGAAAAACAAGGTGACAACGGACAAAAATCTGGTGACATTCAGGTAGTGTTTTTAATTTATTAAACCGTTTGACTTGAATACATATACATGTAATGGGATCGTTTGAGTGTTATGACAGTTTTGGGCATCTAGTCAGAAGATCATTTACGTGAAATTCTATCTTGCGATTCACAAACATCTCCTTACCTATAATTATAACTCAAAGCTGCCAGTTTTGATAATCATTTTCTCAAGATTCAAACTTAATCAGTTACGATACAGTTTTATTCACAGTTAGGTGCGCCATTTAGGAAAATGCAGCACTGCTTCAGATCCAGCTTACGGCAAAAAATCATATGGGGTTCCTTAACTAAATGGAAAACGGAACTGTGTTATTAAAGGAACGATCTAAACTATGAATGTGGAACCAAAAGTGTTACAAAAAAGCCATATCTTCACGCCAAGTCCAGCCAGCAACTGTTCAGGAGCTCAGGCAGACTGAGGAATGGTCTCCTTCCTCATCATAAGGTTCGTGGGCTTATCGGGAGCATGCGGCGGCGATGCCATATCGTAATCAATGTTCGAGGGCGCTATACACGCTAATAATGTAGCTTAAACTCACACGCGTTTCATCTTCCAGATTTTCAGATTTCATGCTTGTTATCCTGAAAATGTTGATTATCTATCTTTACGTTTCCTCGGTCATCTTCATGCATCAGTGTACACTTCAGTGATTATTATTTTTATGAAAATGAATTTCTAACTAAACGTTTCTAAAAAAGATTATTTTTTTTATATTGTCACAACTGATTAAAAGTAGCATATGCTAAAACTTGTGAACCTTAACGAATTTTGAGAAGTATAGTTTAAGGCTTAGTAGCTAATTTAATTTCATATTTCTCAAAATTATGTTACTGATTGATGTATCTTACTTCGCTGTGTTACGAATATTCCTTTACACTTAAACCTGGACATACTTAGTAGTATTCGATATTAAAAATACAATGCATACCATGCACAGTATATTTAGCAATTACTCTTAATTATATTGAAATAAATACTTAGCTTAAAAAGAGCAGGTCAGTTGCAGTAATATTAATTAGTAGGCGTCAGTCTTTTAATATGTGTAAAGAAATCCAGTTTGCAACTACGCACAATCAAGTAGGGTTTTAAAGCTTCTGTTACCCGTTTAATGACTAGTGTTTCTCCTGCACTTTACATTTCGAATCTCTCTATGTACAAGCACATATGAACACATATGAAGAAAACAATTGAAAGGACGTTCTTGCATCATAACATGGCGTCCAGGGTTGTCACTAGAGCGATGTCAACGTGCAACTGCCATGCTGGCAGCAGGAATGAGAGCTATATATGTTGCTTGTCGGTTTGTTGTTAGTCCTAGCACCATCCATAGGCTCCGCACCCGATACCGTACAAGTGGTTAAATTCGGAACCATGAGTGCTCTGGACGTCCCTGGAAGACGACTGTACGACAGGACCGTTATTTACTGTTTACGTCTAGCCGTAACCGGTTCAAGTCGGGACCAGAGCTAGCTGTGCGATGTTACATCAAAACCAGAGTAAAAATCTCCGCTCAGACAGTCCGCAACAGGTAACATGAGGCATTGCTGCGAGGTCATAGGCCGTACAGTGGCATTCCGCTTACTGCCTGGACACAATCGTATAGATTGGGCTTTGTTACATTGTCGGTAGACGAGACAGCGCTGGAATAACATCCTCTTCACCGACCGATCATGCTTTAACCGCCAGTTCTCAAACGGGTGCTAGCGTGCATAGCGTCGAAATGGAGAGCGTTATTACAAAGCCAATGTTGTTTAGCCGAATCGTTTTGGCAGGAGCAGTATCATGGTGTGGGTAGGATCTCTCATAAGGCCAGGACAGACTTTGTGACAGTCGTTGGGACCCTAACAGATGCGAGATACTGACAACAAATCGTTCACCCCAATATTATCCCTTTCGTTCGACTGCGTAACGTTCCCCTACAATAACGCTCGTTGACAGACCGCAAGGGCCACCATGGACTTACAACGACGATGTGTTCGATTGGCCCTTTTGACCGCCAAATTTGTCACCGATTGAGCACTTGCTGGACACAACTAAGCGTCGCATTCGTGAAGTAGACAACGTCAATATGCTTGCACAGTTTGATAGAGCTCTGCGTGAAGAATGACGAAGTATGGATATGAGAGAAACCAATAAACTGGTTGACAGCATGAAAAAGAGGTGTACGTCATTAATTACTGTTTATGGTTGACACACTTGTTACTGTTAAAGTTTTTATGTGCCATCCTTGCGATTGAAAAGCGGATGTAACAAACTTCGGAATTAATGTTTAGGTCTAAATGTGTGATTTCTGTGGGAATAAATGTGCATTCTAAGAGACATGAATGTTTTATGAGATTGCCGTGTTCCTGACAGAAATAGTACACGGACGAAGAGCCAAATATAATTTGCTTAGAACACATTTTTTTTTTTTTTTTTTTTTTGATTGCTTCTCTGTGCACGGTTAAGGGTATTTCAGTTATATCACAGAGCTCTTTTGCTAAGGTTTACCACAAACCCTCTTACAGACAACCTTAAAATATACGATACTTTGTCAATTCTTTTCTTTTTAGAATTAGTCTTACAGAGATTATCCCTCAGAAAACCGTTATTGTAAATGAAAATTGACCATCGATGAGGGATAGACGGTTAAACTATTTGCATCTTATTGTTGATGGTGTTCATTATTACAATTATTTGGGGAAAAAAGCCTCAGTGTATCAAAGAAAAGTTTTATCGAATTTGAAACATGTAGGTTAGAATATCGTCGTCAAAATGCTTAAAGTTGTGTTACAGTTTGTTCCAGTTTCAAACCTAGTTAATACAATAAAGCCAATAGGTAAGAAAAATATGATTTTCCAGATTACCCTATGTTTCCCTAATCCAGGTAGGGTACTTAGACAAGGAAAAAGTCTGCAACATAAACAGCTTGTACTAAACATTTAAGAAGAGCATACATTCATGTACCTTATCACACTGAATGGCAATACTTTGAATGGTAAGAATCCAACGGATTATACATGTGCATGAAATGCTATACCTTATGGTTTCAAACTTGGCTTGTTTTTTTCAGGCGATAAAGGACACAGTCAAAAGTTTACCGGAAGGATTCTCGTCGAACGTTGATACAGGGGAGGTAATGTTACAGTCCCACTGTGTCGGATAGCAACCCACTGTTGCAGGAATGCACGTTTCTTGTTGTAGCATGATAAACATGCAGTCCCTCATACTAAGTATACGCGCGATAACATGTTTATTTTTTTAATCCAAATCTCTGCTTTGAATTTATGAGGTGCAGAAATGTTGTATTAGCGCGTTGCCACACAGAACCATGATTCAATGAAACTGGAAGAGAAGACTTTATGACATCATTGGAAAAGTGGAATATGATGTTAACCATGATTGTGCCCCTTTTTAACAATGTTTTCTATGCTTCTCAAGACATATTTCATCTGTTTAGCCAGATTCAGTTTATCGTCTGCAAATGCTTTCAATTTGGATGTGTCTAAATGTTGTCCTCTGGCGAAGTCTTAATTGTAAATGTTTGTGTAGGTCAAAGCTCGCCCTTAGGGTTATCCCGAATTGCCTCCATAAAATCTTGCTTCCTATTAGTAGATCATAATATCGCAGCAGGAATATTATAACGATTATGTATGTTGCAGCCATGTATTTCTTCCGGACCATTGCCGGTGCACTCAAGTATAAGTTCAGAGGATTATTATGATGAAGCCTTTGATACTACAGTCCTATCAATACTTGTGTAAAATCGGCAATAGGCCTTCGGGTGCATGTCTTTGCACCTACGACTTTCGAACATTTCTTTATGGCAGTTCGCCAATGTATCCTGTTTCAGTAAGGCTCAGGAGCAAGTTCGATTTTTCAATATTTAAGACTGAGCCACCAGTGTTTTTTCGTATTTCCCAAGGACAGATAAACCGTGGCAAATCAGCAATCACAATGGGCACAGCGGCTGCGGCTGGGAAGATTCTTTGTAAAATTGTGACCTTATATGTAATTGTACTTTGCGTCACACGAAAATTACAAGACAAGGCAAGATAACGACCTTCCTTTTAGAAAGTTATTTAGAAAATTATGAACTAGTGGTATTGTTACATGTACTTATTTCGAGGGATTAACAATGCTGATATTTCAATTATTCTTGAAGTATAACATTTTCTACATTAGAAACGTGAGAGTCTGTACACAGGATTATTATTCAGGTTTATATAACAGTTGTATCCTTTATACGGTTTCATTTTTAGGTTTCCGCTGAGGTAACAATTGATGTGGAATTCTCTGATGAGCAAATGAAGACTCTTTCAGACATGAGAAGGTTGTCTACAATTCGATTTGAGACAGAAAAGAATATATCAATGGTATGAATACACATATTCTGATTTCGTGACGATTTGATGCCATAAACATTTTGCACAGCAAGTAAAGGGAATATCAGTATTTACTATAAAAACAAAATACAAACATCCGAGATAAGCATACAGCTTTAATGCCGTATGATCTCCGGAAAAGCGTCTAAAATCATCTATGTTGTCGAAAATATTAAATACAAGAGGGCCATGATGGCCCTGTATCGATCCACTGGCTACTATGTACAAACCATACACACCAAACATTACAACTCTAGGCCGAAATGCTTCTAACAAGAAGACTGATAAATTGTGACCCCAGGGCGAGTCCATTTTTTACCTATGATTTACGACTTCAAGCTATAATTATGAGCGATAATTAACTGAATCCTGGTTGAGGTCAACCAGATTTAACCACACACCAAGTAATATAGGACTGGGCTGTATGGTTATAAACAAGATTTTCAGTTTATTTAATAAACCATGAGGGGGTTTAATTCAGTTTGAGCAATGGCTAAACAGTTGCAGATTTCTAAATTGAATTTTAGTTTAACTCAAACATACGGCATATTTTTTTATCTCGTTCAAATTGAAAACATTTGCTGACGTCAAATTAATTGTGGCCGAGATGATGGATTTCATCTCTGAAAGCGTTGAAAACATTTTCTTAAAAAGGAGAAAATGGTGGGTATGACCATATTGTCCTTTTTGTTTAATGTTTTCAAAATCCTTCTACCCAAGAGCTGTAAAAACTATGGCTTATCTGGTAAGTGATTAAAAAAGCGTGTCAGTCCAAGATAATCAACCATCAAAGCCGTTCATGACGTTACAATGACGTTGCTCGTACATCGTTTCAATTTGTGTGGGGCCTAGATTAACCCATATCCTGCTAAATAACTGAAATGAAACTTCTAGCCGATGGTCAAATCCAAAATGTTTGTATTTTAAAGTTATGGGGATTGGGGAAACATCTCCTTATCGGACAGTATAGATCCAAGATCAGACTGCACGTTCTGTGCAGTCTCATCTTGATCGACACTGTCCACAAAAGGTCAGTAGTCGCGCTCAGCAGCCTAAGGGTTAAGACATCATAGTAGTTGTATACTTGTCCGCCACTTAATTGTCCTCATTTTGATAGTAAAAAAAATGTGCAAAGGATCTTTATTGTTAGCTGATCTTTTAATGGCTCGCAGTTCTTTCTTTAAATTGTATTCTGTTGATTTGTTATTGGCAACAAGTTTTTGTTAGCCATTTTATCTTTTAGGTTAAGCAAGTAGGGAGAGCTTTAAAAAGCTATCTCCGTTCCATTACTGCTGTAGAAAAGAAATCACATTTATTTATCTTTCTGGTATAACACTTTTGTACAAACTATTAGATCTAATAAACATATACGTGGCAAATTATACTTCATACATGCACATAGGCATGCCAACACTCAAGTGAATATTTTTTTCTCTCTTAATTTTTTCGTTCTTTCGCCCCACTAGCTGATCGCAGAGAAAATTGCCTTCGAACGAGGTATTGACCCAAAAGAATCGGTACAACTGATGGCCTTTATTGCAAAATGTGCTGAATTATGTTGGTATATGGCTATACAGGAACCACCGGTTTTTATAGAATTCCATGAACCAGGTGATGATGAGCTATTCGATAAAGATAAATACAAGGAATATACAGCAATGGGAGATAAACTGGATTATGTTGTCTGGCCTCCGTTGTACTTACATAGCGGGGGAGCAATGTTGTGCAAGGGGACAGCCCAGGGAAAGAAATAAATTGCCCAGCAGAACAGTTTCTACTTGTGGCCTTCGAGACAATACCAGCTTCGATAATAATTCGTTTGTTACTTTGGTGCTCCATTTATATATACCTGATCGAATAAGAAACTTACGCCAAGAAGCGTTGATATTTTTGGGCAAGCAAGGGATACCCATATCCTCTCTGTTTTGTAGTTCATCTTATCTTTGATCCTTATAATAAACAAAAATGATCTTTTGAAAGACTCTTCACTTTTCATATAAAGTGCCTCAAAACCCAATTGCAATTTTAAACGTTTGTCGATAAAAACCTCAGAAGTTCGACCTCTTTGCCTGACGACAAACTTTCAGACGAAATGTCAAGCTTGTCCATGTTAGAGAAAGTATGGAAAGCATTGGAAAACAAGAAAAACGCCGGTTATGTTGTTTTCAAAAGTATTCACCAAAATAAAAGAAAACTAGAAGGCCCTGAAGGGCCTGAATATGCTCTACTGGCAGGGAATTAAATCTTGCTTTTATGCTAGCATACATTATGAATTCATGATGCAAAAAGACAAATTTTCAACAAAAAAAAAAATGGCTACTTTTCCCACATTGTTTCTTGGATTTTTTTTCAAAATCAATAGGATTCAAGCTGTTGATGAGACAAAACAACTGGGTGAATTTCACAAAAATCTGATTACAAATGCAGACTTTATCATGTAAACAAGAATTGGAAATTTTCAACATGAAATGGCTACTTTTCCCACATTGTTTCTTCGATTTTTTTTTCAAAATCAATAGGGTTGAAGCTACTGATGAGATAAACAAACTGTGTGATTTTCATGAAAATCTGACCAGAAATACAGACTTTATTGCGTAAACAAGAACAGAAAATTTAAATTTTCAACTTTAAATGGCTACTTTTCCCATACTATTTGTTGGATTTTTTTCAAAGTCGATAGGGTTGAAGCTATTGATGAAATAAACAAACTGTGCAAATTTCACGAAAATCTGAAGTTATTTGCAGACTTTATCGCGTAAACAAGAACTGGAAATTTTCAACTTGAAATGGCTACTTTTCCCATACTGTTTGTTGGATTTTTTTCAAATTCAATAGGGTTGAAGCTATTGATGAGATAAACAAACTGTGCAAGTTTCATGAAAATCCGGCAACAAATGCAGACTTTATCGCGTAAACAAGAAAAAGACTAACGGACGGACAGACGGACCGACGGACAGACAGACGGACGGACGGACGACGGAAACCCCGCCATGACATAAGCTCTGCTGGCTTTCAGCCAGTAGAGCTAAAAACGGATCCTTTGGTAAAAGGACCATCAGTATAAAGAAGGTAATGCATGCCATTTTCATTACAACTCGGGGTCCCGCCATTCAGGTTGCTGTGCCGAAAGGCAAATCTGTTAATGCGAAATTTTAAGACGAAAGTTCTTCGAAAACTGAAGAAATACTTTCCAAAACGAACACCCACAACAGGTTTGGCCAATGTCAGATTGCTGCATGACAACGCGTCATTGCACAAGGCATCTATGCTGCAAGACTTTCTGAAGCAGAAAAAAAAAGTTGTGCTCCCTCACCCTCCGTGTTCACCAGACCTTGCCCCTTGTGACTTCTTTTTGTTTCCAAAGCTAAATAATACCTTTTAGGTCGAAAATTTATTCAGCGTAAACACCTCGGTTCTGCAACATTCCAGTGTCTTCATAGTATACCTAAAAAGACTATGAAAATGCCCTCAAAGATTGGATCAGGAGACTAAAACTATGTATATCTGTTGGAGGTGAATACTTTAAGGGAACAAGATAAAAAATTCAGTGAAACCCTTGAAGAATCAAATTATAGGTGCTCAGATGTATTCATATTTGAACACTCCTCGTATGTATACAATGTACAGAACAAAAAAGATGGAATCAGAAGTATTGCAAAACTGTCTTAGTGGCCACCCAGTATGAAGCCATAAGCAACATGGATGAAGCAAGCATACATACATGAGCCATGATCTTTGAAAAAGGGGTTTAATGCATCTCCGTAATGCACTGTCCCAAGCAGGGATCACATAATTAGAGATCCATAAAGTTCAACTTTGTTTAGCAACCAACTGAATCATGAGGTAGAGTGGTCCTTTGACATGCAGAAAATTGACCGATAGCAAAGTTTCGCCCAGGTCAAGGCTGACCTAGGTTGATACGTTTTGCAGATGCATTAATCCCCCTTTTCACAGAGCAAGACTTACATGTATTTAGACCCAGAGACAGCAAATATCTTTAAATACACGTGTGTTAGGCAAGCATCTGTTTTATGAAAGCATATTACTGTGTTTCTTACGTGCTTGCTCAACCCCTTTACCAAATAATCTTGAGATTTAACAGCCCCCGCGAAAGTAGAATTTGAGGAGGTTGTGGGAAAAGGAGGAAATGCTGGTTACCAGTTTCATCTTCATTTCTAACAATGTTTTCTACACTTTTTACAGTCAAATGATTTTAATCATATCTTACTTGTCGGCAAAAGCTTTCACCTTATTTTTCGTCATTTGATACAGACCTAACCTTACAACTATTGTTTCATTTGTGGTCAGTGTAGACCAAGATCAGACGGCACATTTTGTGCCGTCTGATCTTTGATTTATTCAGTCTGCATTGCTGATACAATCCAGATAAAAGTATTCTTGAAATTGCAATTATCTTGATCTTTTTTCTAGACTGAAAGTACATGTATCTGTTGGGTTTATTTGGCGATCTCAGGGTTGGTCTATATATGTAATGACTTGACCAAAATCACATTATTCCAATAGACTTTACTGTGTTCCTGATGCTGAATGCCACTCTTTGATTGTCAGTGCCAGTTTTCAATCTCATATGATACCAGGTTTGAAACAGTAAGAAGTTTTCTGTATTGGTTACCTTCCCCTAATACAGCTAATTGAGTCTATATAAATCCACAACGGCCAAAAGTAACAAAAGTAACAAAGGCCATTTTTTATCACCTTAACCTTGAATATGCATCTCTGCAAACACAATTTGGTTTTAGTCTAACAGTTTCTGGCAAATTAGAGCAACTGCTGCCAGACGAATGAGGACAAAGGGCAACATAAAAGCCCATCCAAGCACAATGTATTGTACTCTAGATAATTGATGAAATATCTGTAAAAACCAGTCATTTAAATTTCTATTTTTTTATTTCAGAAATGGAATATATAACAGCAAAAGTAACCAATAAATATGAGCCATGCTCTGTAAAAAGGGGGTTTAATGCTTTTGGAAAAATATTGACCCAGGTCAGTCTGCGTAGTCCGTGCAGGCTGACATGGGCCGAAACTTTTCGCTACTGGTCAAATTTCTGTATGTCTAAGGACCATTCTACCTCATGATTCAGTCGGTGGTCAAACATAATGAATTTTAAGGATCCCTAGCTATGTGATGTCTTGCTTGGTAAGATGCATCACGGTGATGTATTAAGCCCCTTTTTCACAGAGCATGGCTCATATCTACTGCCTTATCCTGTACCTTATACGGCGTGCAACACACGAAAAGGGGCCTTCGGTCATATGCATAAAAGTGTGTCGTCCCAGATCAGCTTGTGCAGTCTGTGACTAATCCGAAACGACACTTCCCGTTTTGGTGCGATTTTTTGTTTCACGAAAGTCTACTGTATGAAAAAATCCCATGTAGTCGTAAAGTCCCGTCTCGGGTTAGCCTGCGCGAACTGCGCAGGCTAATCCGAGACGACACTTTACGCAAATGACCGAAGGTCCCATTTCGCATGTTGCGGGCCAATTACAATGATCAGTGGATTTATTTTCGATGCTGAATGTAAACATACAATGTATGTAAAACATTAGATTATTTTTCAGTTTAACAAACGGTTTCTGCAGTCACTTTACCCTTGCAGTATACAATGCTTGTCCTGCTTTAAATTCTTTCATAGGAAGAGAAAATAAATATGGCCTTCTTTTGGTCCGATACATCATGCAAAAAACACCATTTTGTTCTCTAATAAACCTAATTAACTCTTTCACTGCCTATGTCGCCTGGGACGGTTTAAACGTTCACAAAACATGCAGTCTGATCTTTGATCTACACTTTTCACTACCTGATACCAATCTTCAACCAAAACCACCTTAAAACGCAATGATAATATACTTTTAGACATTAAGAAATCTTTTAACCATTTATTGGCCAGCGAAAGAGTTAAGCAAGCGGACAGTGTGGTCCTTAGATCAGACAGCACATTCTGCATAGTCTGATCATGATATGGCCTGCAACATGTGAAATGAGACCTTCGGACATTTGCGTAAACTGTCGTCTCGGATTAGCCTGCACAGTCTGCACTGGCTAACCCAAGATGGCAGTTTACGACATAAGATTTTTTCATACGGTAGACTTTCATGAAACTGAAAATCCCACAAAAACAGGAACTGTCGTCTCGAATTAGTCACAGACTGCACAAGCTAATCTGGAACGACACACTTTAACGCATATGTCTGAGGGCCCCTTTTCGTGTGTTGCATGCCATACATGCAATCAACAAAGGCTCTTTCGTTCACCTGTGACATTAAAAAGCTACAAATTTTTAAAACCTGGTCTAATCCAACGACCAGCTTTCATAGTAATTTACTTCAAATGTTTGGAATCTGGCGATGAAAATGTCTTTCTTGCTTCATCTGGCACGACACATTGTCACCTTGGTTACTGACAATAAACATGCACTGTTTACCCTTTTTTGAAGGAAATTTTGTCTATAGCTGCCTATTTTACTGGAGCTTAACCCTTTACCACACACTTTCCATTCTAAACAACCCTGAGGCAAAAGCAGAAAAACATTGTGGCAAAAGAAGAAAATTCTAGTAACCAGCATTTTCTCCTTTTCCCACAAGGTTTTTCTACCCTATCAAAGACAGAAATCATAACTTAAGCTAGATTTATTTTGTCGTCTGCCATTCCTTTCAATTTGGCCTGGTCCAAAATTTTGTCATGTAGTAAAGGGTTAACGAGCGGAAAACCCCAAAACCACATGGGATTTTACTCAGAAGTTCATAAAATCATAATCTCTTTTTAATCTAAGAGTCACTTTCAAGGTTTCTGTTTTGCCATCCCATTCAGCTTTTCCACTTTTATGATCTACAGGATGAGGTAAATGTAACCCGAGGTAGCTGAAACAAAAAAAAAAGTTCAACTTGATAAAGATAAATGAGCCAGCTCTGAAAATGGGGGTTTCATGAATTGGCTCTGTGTTGATCCACTGGCTGAAAACTCTTGTAAGTGAGCTACAAGGCTTTGAAAGCATGCCCATGGCAGAAGATTTCATTTTGGGGGATCAAGATTCTTTCCTAAAATCTGATACAGTGAGATTTACTGGCCTTCTGGTTGTAGATAAAAAAACAACCTTCTAAATTTTACCAGCTTATACTCTATGTGAACCTTTGAGCAGGTCTGCATTTGATTACAAAGGAAAATTTGTAACAATCTTTGCAGAAGTCCATTGTGTGATCCAAGTATCAAAACAGAAGTTTAAAAGTTTTCTCCTATGTAATGTATCTCTCCCAGGACTAGGCCTTCTTTGAATTCATGGACATGATTTGAGTAACTTTATTAATGAAAGACAACTATAAATACATCGCACACAAAGCACATGTCATTGCTCTAGACAAGGTTTCATTTGTGGCAATATTGACTTTCAGTTGTGGCTTAGGGACTGACTATGCTTAACCCTCTACCGCACAATCTAACGACCCTGAGCAAGAAAGCTTTCAAAAACATTATGGGAAAGGAGAAAATGCTGGTAATCAGCATTTTCTCCTTTTCCAACAATGTTTTCTACTCTATTAACCCTTTACCACACAATCCTGACTTTCAACGACCCTGAGAACGAAGCCTTTTGAAAACATTGTGGGAAAAGGAGAAAATGCTGGTAAGCAGCATTTTCTCCTTTTCCCACAATGTTTTTTACCCTTTCCAAAACGAATTTCAATTTTTCAGCCACATTTATTTCGTCGTCTGCAAATGCTTTCAATTTGGACTGGTCTAAAATTTTGTCGTTTGGTAAAGAGTTAAAGCAAGTTGCGTCAGTTGAACGATCTTCAATTAGACGTCTACAAATGCTTTGACTTTCGATGACTCTTAAATTTAGCTGTGTGGTAAAGGGTTAAACCTTTCTTGAACAAGGTTATTTAAGACTTTTCAAAAACTATTCTTCCAATAACAAACATCTGAAAGAAAAGTAAAACATTATATCTCATAAATGAAAATATGTGGTAATGGGCATTACAGACGCCAGACCCTGACCTACCCTATAACCCCCGATGTGCAATTTTTGTGCTTAGTTGAGCTAAAAGCATTTGCCCAAGGTCAAACTACTCACTATTTTGGGGCTCTACAATCCAAAAATTTAGTTTTAACATCTAAGGTAACATCCTTCAACAGTGTATCAGGTAATCTGATTTTTACCTGAAAGAAATAGATAATAAAATATACATACATGTTTTTGTATTATCTAGATCTAACAAAACTTGTAATAGAAATCTATTAGTTTTCAAGACCTGAAAGTATGAATCTCTTTTGAATCTCCTCTATTTTTATCTTAGGAGTAAGAATAATCATGCAGATAAGCCTCTGCTTTAAAGTTCACCAGACAAAAATATAATAATAACAAACATAATGTATCAGCTATGCTCTGTGAAAAGATATATACATCTGCAAAATTTATCGACCCACATCAGCCTGTGCAGTCTGCCAAGGCTGACCTGGGCCAAAACTTTTCGTTAATGGTCAATTTTCAACATGTCCAAGGACAGTTTACCTCATGATTCAGTCGGTTGTAAGGTAAAATGGATTTTACGGATCCATGCTCATTGGATGACTTGCTTGGTATCATGCATCACAGAGATGCATTAAGCCCCCTTTTGCCAGAGCATATATGTTCTTGGTAGAATTCCTCTGCTTGTGACTTGCCAAGCCTGGCAGCTTAGTTAACCCTTTACCACACAATCCCGACTTTTAACGACTTTGACGAAAAAGACTTTTGAAAACATTGTGGGAAAAGGAGAAAATGCTGGTAACCAGCATTTTCTCCTTTTCCCACAATGTTTTCTACCCTTTTCAAACCAAATTTCAACTTTTGAGCCACTATATTTTGTCATCTGCAAAAGCTTTTCAATTTGGACTGGTCTAAAATCTTGTCGTTTGGTAAAGAGTTAATAATGGATGGATAAGAATCCAGGGGTCTTGAGTTCCAATGGCAGGTTGTTCAACCTTTTTTCAAGAAGTTTTGTTAGTCATTGCACTCATTTCTTGGTCACTGCTGAACAATGTTTTGAAGCTGTTTTTGTGAGAAACCAGACAGCAGCTTGGAAAGACTGTTGTTGGATGAACTGATAAAAAGAACACAGGAAATACACAGATGCGCAGGCTGACATGAGTCGAGACTTTCTATTATTTGTAAAATTTCTGCATGTCAAAGGACCATACATCCTCGTGATCCAGTCAGTTGTTGGACGAAATGGTTTTCATGGTTCCATGATTATGTTACGACTTGCTTAGCATAATTAATCATGGAGATGCATTCAACCCCCTTTTTCAAAAACAAGATCACTGTAGGCAGGTGCCAATGCTTGTCTGGAGTTGATTTTTACAGAGACAATTTTTAAGTCGGATAAAGGGCTTAACCCTTTACCAGACGACAAAATTTTAGACTTGTCCACATTGAAAGCATATGCAGACGACAAAATAAGTGTTAATCATTGAAATTTAAATTTGAAAAGTTAGAAAACATTGTGAGGAAAGGAGAAAATGCTGGTTACCAGCATTTTCTCCTTTTCCCACAATGTTTTCAAAAGGCTTCTTCCACAGGGTTGTTAAAAGTCGGGATTGTGTGGTAAAGGGTTAATTAAGTCAAAGTACTTTGAGGGTTACTTGCTCTTCAAATGTAGGTTTCCCAACTAGTCCAAAATCATCGGTAAATATCTTTAGTAAGAACAGAATTGAGAAAATGTCAGTTTTTGCACAAAGATGATGACGATGCTGCAGACTAAAAAAATACCATTACATTCTCTTTGAAAACAGCTGAGCTAATTAGCCATTTTCTATCTTATCAAAACAAAGATTCATGACAAGTTTCATCAAAATTGGGCCCAAATATGGCCTCCAGAGTGAAAGTAGGGTAAAGCTGGTGATTAACATTGAAGGAAAAGAAGCAACTGAAGAGGTAATGACAAAAGCTCATCTCTGAGCTTTTCTTGCTCCAGTGAGCTAAAAAGTGTGGCTTGTATACAAACATGTGCAACAACAGGGTTATTCCCAATATTGTTGAAGTTATCTGAAATTTTGAAAAAGATATCTCACCACCATATCTTCACAGGAGGATGTGGCTGGGGTTTTATTGCCCATCTGTAGGAACATGTCTTCTGATGTGACAGCTTGTTTATATACAATATCATACCTGAAAACACAAGAATGGAATGGAATGAATGAATGAATGAATGAATGAATGGATAAAAGTAACCAACTTAACAGAAAAGATGTCAACAATAAGCAATTAACAAGCCAAATAAAGGTATTTTTTCCATAAAAATGGTATTTAATACTGACTCTGGTTGGGGTCTGGGATCGTAAGTTGATTCAAATTCAGCACCATCTTGTACCTCATCCACATCCCATATGTCTTTTGTGTTTTTCGTCTCTGGAAAAGACCAGAAGAAGGAAATAATATGCATGTTTCATTCATTGCATCATTCTGGTAAAAAAATTTAGCTCATATCAGCCTGTTTATATCTTACCTTAGACATCTTGGAAAACAATACAGTTACAAATTTTACAATCATTAAAGCGTTTACCACAAGATTGAGAGTTTTAACGACCTAGAGAAAGAAAGTTTTGGTTAACATCATGGGAAAAGAAGGAAATGCTGGTAACCAGCAATTTTCTTCATTCCCCATTATGCTTTTTTTTTCCTCTCTTTCATAGACAATTTTGGACAAGTTTAACTTGCCATCCACAAATGCTTTGAATTTGGAAGAGTTCAAAATTTTATCATTAGGTAAAGGGTTAATATAAAGTCTGTGTCCATGACATTGTAATCTTCGGAGGATTTATTAAGTCTTTACCCGACAAGAAAACTTAAGACTTTCCCAAATGGAATGAATTTGCAGGTAATATATCAATTATGGCTCAAATGATGGACTCTGTCTTGAAAGGGAAGAAACCATTATGGGAAAGGAAGAAAATGCTGGTTACCAGCATTTTCTCCTTTTCCCACAATGTTTTCAAAAAACTTCTTCCCACGGGCTGTTAAAACACAGAAATGTTTGGCAAGGTGTAAGAACAAAATTAGTATTCAGTTTTCTACAGAATAAATCATACCAACAAGTTTATAAGGCAACCCTCAACCCTGTCATAAAGATTATTGAGGTATATTCTGTAATTAAGATACATACAGCCCAATTTCTTAAAGATTGAGCTGAATCACACATTTTGTTATGTGCATCAGCTCTTTATCAGATGACAAATTTTATACTAGATCTAGTCCGAATTGAAAGCAATTGCAGACAAAGAAACATGCCCATCAAACTGGGATTTCTTTTCAAAAGGGTAGAAAACATATGTGGAAAAAGGAACAAAAAAACTACTGGTAACCAGCATTTGCTCCATTTCCCACAATCATTTCAAAATAATTCCATGTTTTAACAACCCTGAAGAAGAGTCGTTAAATCTTGGAATCATTTGGTAGGTAGAGGAAGCAAGAATTTACCTGTTTCTTTCTTCATTTCCTGCTTTTTCGTTGGTCCAATATTTCCTGGATTTAACTGGGCTATGGAAGACACTGGCTGAAAAAAGAAGTGATATATGAAAAAAAAAGGATAATAACTTACATAAAATTAATGGTATACATCTATGTTTACATTTCTTTTATACCCATCTCTTTCCATGAATATGAAGCTCAAGGCTTAAAAAAAAATCATTGTGATAAATGGAAAAAATGTAAAAATGTAAAACTTAGGAATTACTTCATTTGAGACAGTGATTTTTTTTTTTACTGTACTTACTATCTACCGGTACTAACCCTCTAATATACAGTTCAAATATTTAAAGACCCTGAATAAAAGGCCTTTAGAAAACATTTTTGGTACAGAAGAAAATGCTGGTGAGCTTCATTTTCTCCTTTTCCTTCAATGTTTTCTTACCTTCCAAAAGGAAATTTCAATTCTAGGGTCACAGGTATACTGTCCTCTGCAAAAGCTTCCAGTTGGGACAAGTAAAAAATTTTTGATGTGTTGCAGAAGATTAACTTTTTCCTAAACAACAATATTTTAGACTTGTTCATTCTAAAACCATTTGCAGACACCAAATTAACTGTGCTTCAAATGTTGGAATGTCTTCTTTGAAAGAGTAGGAAAATTGTGGGAAAAGGAGAAAATGATGGTAACTAACATTTTCTCCTTTTCCCACACTACGGTATATCAGCCTTTCAAAGATAAATTCTACCATAAGAGCAACATTTAATTTGCCATCTGCAGGTCTCAATGTTGTTTTGGTAAAGAGATAACAAGGGGGACAATGATAGCCTTAAAACCACTGGACTCATGTACAAATTGTTTTTGAAATGAGATTTATTATGAACCAAAAAGTTTCAAAGAATTAAATCAAAACTACTGGAGCAGAAACATGTTTAGAAATAGTAATCATAGCTAGTCAGATAGAGTTATCTTGTGCATAATTATATGGTAAACAAATGAACAGGTCTAGGCAGACAGTGTGATATTATCGGAACCTACTGTTGTACACAGTGCCTTTAAAGTAGCCAAATCATAACATTATGCAACAAATTCATTGAACTCACAGATCAAAATGACATCATACCTTGTCCTCATCACTGTCTGAATCTTCTTCTGGAGGCTTCAACATGTCAGCCAGAGCTGAGACCATGCTTGGATTTAGTCCCCCTTCCATTTTTGCTTTTCCTCTGTATGTTGTTTGTCTGCTTTTATTGGTCTTAAGTTTCCAAAAAAAAACTGAAAGTGCAATAAAGTTTTCCTTTCAATTTGAAAATAATTCATCAGCAAGAGGGCCATTAGCCCTAAAGCGCTCACGTAAGTAGAGTCATCAACAGTTGATAAAGCTGAAGCGATCCTGGTCTTATTAATGGAAAACACATTAGTGTAAGTGGCCTACTTTTGGACCTGATATGACCAAATTTCCAACTTGTCAAAGATATCATCAAGACAAACATTCTGACTAAGTTTCATTAGTTTCAGGCTGAAAATGTGGCCTCTACGGTGCACACAAGGTTTATCTAAGATTTGCCCTAGTGACCTACATTTTGACCCAATGTAACCCAAGTTCAAACTTGTCCAAGATGTCCAAGCCTCAAGAGTATCAGGCTGAAAATGTGTCCTCCACAGTGCACATAAGGTTTTTCTACGATTTGGCTTTTTTGACCCAATGTAACCCAATTTTAGGCTTGTCCAAGATATCATGTAAACAATAATTCTGACCAAGTTTCATGAGTATCAGTCTGAAATTTTGGCCTCTAGCATGTACACAAGGTTTTTCTTAAGATTTTGCTCAGTGACCTACTATTTGACCCAATATGACCCAATATCAATCAGGTCCAATATATCATCAAGACAAACATTCTGACCAAGTTTCATCTGTAACTGGCTGAAAATGTGGCCTCTAGTGTGCACACAAGGTTATTCTAAGATTTGGCCCAGTGACCTACTTTTTCACCCCCCCAAAAAAATGCCGAGCCTCATAGCTCAGTTGGTAGCATACAGGACTTGAGAACAGGAGGTTGCTGGTTCGATCCCTAGCTTGGCCAATTTCTTTCCGAGGATTGATGATAGTCATTGCAACAGGATTCATTCCTCTCCCACCAGACCATTGCTTCAACAATGGCTATGCCGGAAAGCAGCCGGTGGCTTGGAAAGAATATTGTGCGGAATACTGGTAAAAGAAATTCCAGGAAAGCATGGATAGGTGCACTGGCCTCCGCGATATAAGTGAAATAATATTGAAAACGGCATTAAACACCATACAATCAATCAATCATTCACCCAAAATGACCCAATTTCAAACTTGTATGAGGTATTACCAAGACAAATAATCTGACCTAGTTTCATGAGTGTCAGGCTGAAATGTGGCCTCGAGAGTGCACACAAGGTTTTTCTAAGATTTAACCCAGTGACCTACCATTTGACCCAGCATGACCCAATTTCAAACTTGTCTGAGATAGTATTAAGACAAATATTCTGACCAACTTTCAAGAGCATCAGGCTGAAAATGTCCAAGAGATTTGTTTTCTGGTGGCAAAAGGCATTAACAAAATTTAATGGTAAAATGGACATAAAATATGGCTCCCCTCTCTGGTCTCCAGAAAACTGCAGCCACCATTTAGCTCAATATATTAATGTTGCTTCTGTGGCAGATCTGATCCAACAAGATACCAGTCTTACAAAGCAAGAAATAGCTGATGTTGTTGGTATATCAACGAGGTGACTCAGGTTATTTTTTAAGTTTTCTGGTAAGATTTAAAAGCAGAAAGTTCTGAGCTAAATGGGCTCCATTTCACTTTGAAGAAGATCAAACGGCTTTTTGTGTGAAAAAGGCCAAATTTCTCTTTAGTTCTAAGTTACAAAACTTGTGACAAATGTTGAATATCAGAACTCAGTGACTATTTTAGAAACTGACAGTGAGAGGGGATTTTCCCACTCCATCTAAACAGTAGGGAGGATTTTCGAAAAGTATGTTTTTTTTCTTAGTTAGTTTAAACATATTTATTTTACATCGATTGAGAAACAAGTTCTTACAACTTATACTAATCTCTCTCGATTCTGCTTCCTGGAAACTACACCAGTACTCGCGCCGAATGTGTGGGCCAATGAACAGTCCCAAATTTGACTTTTTTCATTGTTCCCCTTCATTTTTCTTAAATGAAGGGGAATAATTTTCAAACAGATAGAAAACATATGGCTCATATTTATAACAGCCATTTAGTCATGTCCAGACTAAACAGTCATCTTAGTCAAAGAATTATCCATGAAAACAGTATACAGACCAACCGCTATGGCATGATGGTCATGATGACTGCAAAATACCATTTACTATGATACCTACTGTGGGAACAAGACAGTCCCTGACACAGTTTTTTGTGACAGTTCTATAACAGATTTGAAGAGTTCCTACACACTTTTGAAGGAAGTTCTCATGTCATCTTTTTTCCTTGTCAAATGACAGTCGTCCTGGATGATAAGAGTTAACCCTTTACCAGACGACAAAATTTTAGCCTTGTCCAAATCCAAAGCATTTGCAGACAACAATTTCAATGTGGCTCAAAAAGTGCAATTTTCCTTTGATATAACAGAAAACATTGTGGGAAAAGGAGAAAATGCTGGTTACCAGCATTTTCTCCTTTTCCCACCATGTTTTCAAAAGGCTTTGTCCCCAGAGGCATTAAAAGGCGTCATTGTGCTGTAAAGGGTTAACTGAGGATTTTAATGAATAAATGTTATATTGTTATTAGAATGTTTCTATGTGTGATTGAGGGGTACCTTTGGTCTCTGCAGACTGTTTATGTGCATGTCATGCACAGTAACAGTGAATAAAGTCATGCATAAAATTTTAAACTCATCTGATCACATATGTACATGTGGAAAAGCACAAAAATTTTGAATCAAAACATTTACTGAAAACAAAGTTCTAATGTGAGTAAGTTATTTTCAAAAATTGGAAATTCCAATGGATAGTGCATGCACTATTATTAGCAATCTGTATTGGTTCAGTAGTTTCACAGGGTTTCATTTATGCCTAAACTCCTACAGTAAACAATGCTATGCAGTACCACATCAGTAATTTTGTGGGCTTTTCATTCATGTGGAACAGCAGCATGCAAACATAGTAAACATTGCTATATTTTGGAAATTTAGTCCAATGAAGTTTTAATTCCATTAATCCTTATGCAACATTTTAGTAAACATGAATAAATTTAAACACTCGTAGTTTAAAAATACCCTCGACGAACTGATAATCGCGATATTAAGCTTTGGCGTTTGTTTACTTAAGATGCAGGGGTAAAAATGAAACTCCACTTGCCTGTATATGTTATTTAATTATTGTCCATCAAAGACATATCCAGTTAGTTTCAAATATTCACAAAATTTATTCAGCGAGCATGACACAGCTGACACAAGGCAGCCGTTTTGTCATGGAGGCATATCCCAAGAAAGTGAGAATAAACTTGCATCTTAAAAATAGAATGACCTTTAATCTCCACTTCTAACATGGTCATGTGATATTCATGAACTGCAGTATCTTGTGGATGTATAATTATTTTCAAATGTGGTTATGTCTTGAAACAATTTGTAGTTTTAATGGGAAGGGATCTTTGCACTAATGAAATCACATGCTTTGAATACAAGCTTTTCAAATTCGCCAATTTGCCTGTCTAAGCCTCATTTTTCTATGATTTTTGCAGATGATAACAAAATCAATGAATGGTATGACTTCATCAGCCTTATTTTGATAAAATATCGCATGACTTACAAGAAAAACAAAATGGTTGTGAACTTTGATGTATCGCGATTTTAGATGTTTCGTCAATAATTGAATTTTGGGATTGATTGATGCTAGTAATATTCTCCCAGAAATTTATAATAACTTACACATGTATGTGACTTAGTTTCTCAATAACATCACATATTACATAAGCCCATAAGCAAAACTCTCACCCTCTAGATACTCAATGCATTACATTGTACACAAAATGTCTTTCCAGAGGCATTCAACGCTGTCGACTTTGTGGAATTTGGGCCGTCTCAATCTGAACCTGTGCAGGTATTCAATTATTTATTGGTAAAACTAAAGTGAAACCCCAAACTTTTTTCATAAAACTCTCATTTCTTTTCAAATTTATTAATCTGATGGGTGACAAAAAACCCTTGTCTGAAAAAGCTGTGGGAACATTGGCAGTTTATCAAAACAACAACAACAAAAAAATATGATTCCCTTTGTGATCCTAAATATTAACAGTTTTACAAGGAAACCAGATTTGCTCCCGATGAAATTCACTGATAACTTCATTAACTCCAAAACTTGCAATATCATTGGAAAGCAGGTATGAACACGCATTCCGTTACGGTCTCCACGATACTATCCGAAACGCGTACTAGTACTACCCGAAAACGGGTGCAGATTACACTTGGCGAATTTCAGATTGAAATTTGTCAATATTAGATCATATGAAAACTTGTTTTCTACAGTAAATTTGTAATTTAGAATAAACAAGAAAAGTCTCTTGACAGAATTGATTAAGCTAACTTACCAGTAACAATGATTCTTTCTTTTCTTTCGGAACGCAATATTTTAGGCTAGCCGTATCCTTGGCGAACCGACGCTATGTACAAGTATGGTCAAGTTTATTTTCCGGGTCCCTGCGGACCATTTTACGGATTACGATGCCATAAATGGCATAATGCACATCGTTAAAATTGACAACCCTTTGTCCTCTAATGGATATGACATGGCATTATTCATTCCATTGTATATTTTACTCCCTGCCATTTTGGTTCGGTTGCTACTAAAAAGACATAATAATATCAATAACTCTGTTTATTGGTTAGGTGGCCAGCCCTGGGGCTCGAACCCACAACTGCAAGTGGCCCGAAACTTGAGTCCTACGCTCTACCTCATGAGCTATTCGGGCTGGTCTATGCTGTACATAGATCTATGTGTCCAGCAAGGATGACCAACTCTTCCATGAAAATCAAAGGCCTAGAATAACAAGAAATACCTTTAACAAGATAGACGGTGTAATGGATACTGAAATATGAACACTGAAACTCTTCTGTGGCTCAAAGTGAAATAAGTAAAGGAAAATAATGAAAAGTAACGTCACGAGCAAGTGCCTCTTTTTCCTCATTTTTTTTTTTTTTTTTTTTTTAGGCCCTAGTATTGGGTTTTGGGGCAAGGCTTATGAAATATTAAATTTCCAAATAGCACAAGAAATCAATCATTCTCTAATACATTAATTTGCTGTGGTATGAATCAAGGTTCCGGGGTAATCCATTAGCAGTAGAACACTTTTTAATGGTGGTTTCATAAATGTGTCAGCAAATGACTTGTGCCAACAGGGGCCTGTCAAATAAACATGTGCATATTTTTGACCAATCGCAAATTACCATTCTATTCATTCTTTAGCAGTGCCAAGAAGTAAGTCGAAAGCCAGCCCATTCAGCTACCGTAAAAAAAAATACCCGATTGACCGCGGATATTAGAACTCTGTGTGATTATCGGTAGTGGCTACACAGAGTTGTCTGGGTAGCTCAGTTGATCTAGCATTCGCTTAACTCTTTACCAATCGACAAAATTTCAGACCCATCTAAATTAAAAGCACTTGCACACGACAAAATAAATCTGACTCAAAAACTTAAATTGGTTTTGTGAAAGGTAGAAAAGCATAGTGTTTGAGTTTGGTAAGAGCCTCGATCCATGACGGATTTCTCTTTTTTTGTCTTTAATTTTAGAGTCTTTTAAACTCCACTGAATACAAATTCTCCGAAACCCTTTTTTAACCCATGCGATAGGCTTAACTCAACCGGTGGCAGGCGTACGATATAAGCCCTTGATCAGACTGCCCGTTCTGGACAGTCTGATCTTATTCTATGCCGTCCGCAAAAGCCGTTTCCTCTATTCGCCTATAGATCTATCGCACTGTACATGAGGCCTAACCCTTTACCAAGCAACCACGAATTTCAACGGTCCTGAAAAATAACATATTGAAAAAACGCCGGGCAAGAAAAGAAGAAAATGCCGGTGAATAGCATTTTCACTTGGATATCGTCGTCTGTTGGACACACTCGTCGTCTGGTGAAAAGTGGGTGGGTATACTTTGTTATCAGGGTCCGTATTCACCAACCATTCTTAAGAACGTTCTTAGACTTATTCTTCAAGATTTTCCAAGTTTGAAAGTAACACAACTTCTCATTGGCTAAACCGGCTAAACCAAAATGGTTTAGCCAGTCGGAAGGTGTGTTACTTTTACATTTGGAAAATTTTGGAGAACAAGACCAAGAAGATTCTTAAGAATGGTTGGTGAATACGGACCCTGGAGTGTTGGCTGAAATAAATCAATCTTGGTAGCTCAGCTCGTTTAGCAAGATCATATCATAATTAGAAGTAATCTTCTAGTTGTTGTTACTTTGTGTGTGTGTGGGGGGGGGGGGGGGGGAAGAAGAGAAGGAGAGAAGGAAGTGAGATAGTTAAGACTCAAAATAACCTTAAACTACGTTTTAACCCTTTACCACACAATCCCCACTTTTAACGACCCTGAGGAAAAAGCCTTTTGAAAACATTATGGGAAAAGGAGAAAATGCTGGTACTCAACATTTTCTCCTTTTCCCACAATGTTTTCTACTCTTCCCACAACAAATTTCAATTTTTGAGTCAGATTCATTTTGTCGTCTGCAAAAGCTTTCAATTTGGACTGGTGTAATATTTTGTCGTTTGGTAAAGGGTTAAACCCTTCTGCGAGTCTCGTCAGGCGGCGGCATAGAGGTTAAGGTCTGTGTTAAAGGAAAAATAGCAAAGGCTCTATCTCAGCCCTGACGCCTGATAGTTTTTCTAAAGACTCGTTTTTTTTTTTTAGATACATAAGCGTCTTTCCAGTTAGAACACCGATTAAAGGTGTGAGCTTTGTCTAGATTTAGGCTGCGCAAATACCCTTGTTGATAGGCTAACATACAAAGATGACAAAACGCGAGATCTTTTCCTTCTTTATGATGTAGCCACGGCTTACAATCGAATCGCCACGGCTGAAAACTTCTCTGTCCCGGATTTTTTTAAAACACAAAATACATGTATACATACGTTGTTGGAACCGAAAAGTCTTGGGCTGATTTGGAATGAGCGGCACTTGTATATCATCATGGAATAACAACACTGACGTAGAGCTTTCGGTACAGTTTCAGGACTTAGAATGCTCATACAGTCATGTAAATTCAAAACTTGTTTTAACAAACTTTAATCACGCAAGCCTTAAGGGGTTGGTACGGAATACCGAAAGGGCAATCGCCTTTGAATGTGTCAATTTAAAACACGATACTCGATAGTACGATGATGATAATGCGAAATCACGAAACTACGCGGTACATTTCGCACGTCTCCGGAAACACTGTTTTACAGTTATTGAAAAGGTACGGCTCCTCTTATAAAAGGAAACGTGACTGAATTTTCTATTTTTATCTTTCCAAGAATATTTCAGTCGGCAAACAGTTTGTATATTCAATTTTTAGCGCGGTTTATCAATTCCGTTGGGAGCTTTCATCGACAGATCGATAGATCATTCGGCATACCTCGGGTGATCCGGTGATCAAATCCCTCGGCTGTATCACGTAGCTTGATATGCACCTACACGGTACATTTCGCTCATCTCCGGAAGCACACCGCTTTACCGTTATTGAAATTGTAAGGCTCCTCTTTAGAAAGAACACATGAGTAAATTTTCTATCTTATCTTTCTAAGAATATTTCAGTCGGCAAACAGTTTGTACATTTAATTTTTAGCGTGGTTTATCAATTCCGTTAGGAGCTTTCATCGACAGATCGATAGAAGTGAATAACTTCACAGTGGTTGTTCATGTCGTTGCTAAGCGATCTACAAGGGTGCCGCCATGTTTAAGATCATGTGATTGGTAGTTCAAAATGGAAGCCTCCCTTATACAGACGAGGTTAGATGTAGGTACGGAATCGGCCGAGTTGTGACGAGTGATCGATAGATCTGAATAACTTCATCGTGGTTGTTCATGTCGTTAATAAGCGATTTACAGGGGCCATTCGGCATACCTCGGGTGATCTGGTGATCAAATCCCTCGGCTGTATCACGTAGCTTGATATGCACCTACACGGTACATTTCGCACATCTCCGGAAGCAAGGACCCTTTGCGGAGAGTGTAGATCAAGATCAAACTGCACAGAACGTGCTGCCTGATCTTGGATTTAAAATGTCCAATAAGGAGAAAAAAAAAAAAAAAAAACTTTGAAGGAGCAATAATTAGGGTTTTTATTATCGACTTGAAAATTTCATTTTAGTTATTATTTAGCAGCTTTAGGTTAAAATAAGTTATATGACTTAGGAATACGGTGAGGAGGGGATCACCCGTTGTTGTTCTTTTGTCTGAATGGTCAGTGTGATTTGTTGTTCAAGACTTGAAAATCTGAAGGCAGATGCAAAAAAAAAAAAGACATCGGCTTCAGTTATTTGGGAAAGGGAGAAAATGCTGCTGACCAGCATTTTCTCCTATACCCAAAATGTTTTCTATTCATTCAGAGAACTTTAACCCTTTACCACACAATCCCGACTTTAAACGACCCTGAAATAGAAGCCTTTTGAAAACATTGTGGGAAAAGGAGAAAATGCTGGTAACCAGCATTTTCTCCTTTTCCAACAATGTTTGCTAACCTATCACAGGCAGAAATCATTATTTTAGCATCATTTAATTTGACGTCTGCAAATGCTTTCAATTTGGTCGATTCCAAAATTCCGTCGTTGGTAAAGAGTTAAGTTGTATTAATTTCAAGCGTGTCGTCTGTATTTGCCGCAGTTTCAGTAGGGAAAAGTCTAAATTTTATCGTTTGGAAAATGTTTAATTTTAAATAGGTCTATTCCTCTGCAGGTTGGAATAGACGTCTTCGGAAACTCCATGGTAAAATATCATGATAACTTATCAGCGTGCAGCCTGATCTATTCAGATCTACATTATGGAATGTGTTATAGGTGTTGTTATTGACCAGGTTACGTCAAATCAAAATGAAAAATAAAAGGGTGATTCTGTTTGATCTATATGAAAGTATCGAACCATAAACCACAAAAGTTAAGATGAAGACGGGGATCAAAAGTTTAGTTTCAAGGATTTTATTAAAACAACTGAGTAATACCCGCAGTATCTGTTAACTCTTTTCCAAACGGCAAATTTGCAGACTTGTCCAAATTCAAAGGTTTTGCAGCCGACAACATATTTGTGACTCAAAAATAGAAATTCACCATCGAAAGGGTATAAAACATTGTGGGTTACCAGCATTTTCTCCTTTTCCCACAATGTTTTCAAAATGCCTTTTTACTAGGGTCGTTAAAAATCGGGATTGTGTGGTAAAGGGTTAACCCTTATCTTGCTAAATAACTGCAATGAAACTTTTAAGCTGACAGTAAAACCCCCAATAATGCTATTTCAAACTTATTTTTTGAAGGAAAACGTCTCCTTATCGGACAGTGTAGATCCAAGATCAGACTGCACGTTTTGTGCAGTCTGATCTTGATCTACACTGTCCGCATAAGGTCGCGCTTAGCAGCTCAAAGGTTAATAACTCAAAATGAGTGTTATCAGATTCATTGATCGGCTTTCAACATTATTTCAGTCATATCAAGGCGACAGCTTACATATTCATGTTTATACTCGGTTCACCAGTACTAGGTTGGCGCTCCGAAGTGTCTTGCCCAAGGACACTCCCACGAAAGACCCAGTGCCCCACTATCCCTTGAGAAATCAAAAACACATGTGGAAATAATATGTTATATCCATTTACCATTATCAAACGAACTTTTGATCTACTGCTGCGATTATGTTAGCAGAAAAAGTAGAACGCCATGATGACAATAATGATAAAAATAATAATAATAGTGATTTGATTTTCGGAAGGTAAAACAATAAGAAAATCTTTCAAGCAACAGTAAATATGAAACAAACCCTTTTTACAATGTTGCCTGCCAAAGGGGGCTCAATGAATCTGCAAAAAGTATCGACCCATGTCTGCGCAGACTGGCATGGGTCAAAACTTCTTGCTATTTGTATATTTTCTGCATGTCAAAGTACATTGTTCCACCAGATCCAGTCGATTGCTAAACTAAGCGGATTTTATAGATCCAGAATTATGTGATGATTTACCTGGTATCATGCATCAAGGAGATGCATTAAACCTTTCTCAAACAAGCCCTGGTTTTCACGTGTCTGCAGTACAAGTCTTTTGAAAACACTGTGGGAAAAGGAGAAATTGCTCGTAACGAGCAATTTCTCCTTTTCCCACAGCGTTTTCTACCCTTTTTGAGACCTTTCTGCCATTTTCATCAAATTTAAAATTGTCGTCTGCAAACTCTTTCAATTTGGACCAGTCCAAAATTTGTCGTTGGGAAAGGGTTAAACCCCCTTTTCACTGCGCATGGCTCATTTATAATTTGTTCTTTTCGTGCAAAAACCATTTTTCGTGCTGATTTTCTAAAACGAATAATGATCTTGCATCTCTGATGGAAGTAGGTATTTTGTTCCACACTTCCATACTAAAATGCGTGAATACTGTTTGCTTGTAGGTATCTTGCATCTTGAGTTAACAATTTCATTGTGAGATGAGGACCGTAATTCATACTTATAGCCTACAGAGATTTGCAGTATACAATGGTATTGTTTAATTGTTTTTTCCGTTTGAAATTATTATATTTTTTAAGAAATTTGTAGCGAAAGACTGGCTTGATATTTCCCAAGACGTGTTGTTTATAGCCATTTTCCGCACCGAGCATAAATGAGCCATGCTCTGTGAAAAGGGGGCTTAACGCATCTGCGAAAAGTATCGTCCAGGTCAGCCTGCGAAGTCCGCGCAGGCTGACCTGGGCCGAAACTTTTCGCTATTGGTCAATTTTCGGTATGTTAACCCTTTCCCAAACGACAAATTTTGGACTGGTCCAAATTGAAAGAGTTTGCAGACGACAATTTTAAATTTGATGAAAATGGCAGAAAGTTATCAAAAAGGGTAGAAGACACTGTGGGAAAAGGAGAAATTGCTCGTTACGAGCAATTTCTCCTTTTCCCACAGTGTTTTCTAAAGATTTGTACTGCAGACACGTGAAAACCAGGGCTTGTTTGGGAAAGAGTTAAAGGACCAGTCTACCTTATGATTCGGTCAGTTCTTAGACAAAATGGGCTTTATGGCTCAACGATCACATGATGACTTGCTTGATGCATTTAGCCCCCTTTTTCCAGAGCATGACTCAAATATTAATTGTGATCAGGATCGTGATGCGTCTATCTTCGAAGAATATGACATACGCAGACAACGACAAGCATCGGTATAGTTCGTCTGTGTTCGTAGCCTATTTTAAAGAATTCCTAACCATGTTTAGAATTTTTGAGATTCCTGCTCTTGATCCGCCATTGGCTGACGTGCTGAAAAACGAAAGAGATTTATCTAGAATTCATTAAATTCAAATTCTCTGTCATCTTTGCCAAAATTTTGGGGAGGGGGTGGGTGTTCTGGGTCCCCGGTCCACCCCCCCACCTCTGGATCTGTGCGAGACACGGGTTGAAGAGTGATTGGAATTGAAACTTTTTTTTCTGTGTGTGTGTGTTTTTTTTTTTAATCTTTTCCAAACGACAAAATTTAAGACTAGTCCAAATTGAAAGCATTGTAGACAACAAATTCAATGTGGCACAAAGACGTGACTTTTATTTGAAAGAATAGAATACATTTTGAGAAAATGGAGAAAATACTGGTTACCAGCATTTTCTCCATTTCCCACAATGTTTTAAAAAGCTGTCTTACTCAAGGTCGTTAAAACTCGGGTGGAAAGGGGTGTAGCATTTAGAGATGGTGATTAAGATCATGTGAGCTTGTTGCATTAGATTGCACTTTCTCTATTCGTAAACTAGTTTGTTTGTTTGGATTGAATTCTCTGAAGGTATCTTTGAGATCACTTGAAGAAATTTTATTTAACCCTTTACTGCACAATGATGCCTTTTGACATCCCTGGGAAAGAAGCCTTTTGAAAACATTGTGGGAAAAGGAGAAAATGCTGGTAACCAGCATTTTCTCCTTTTCCCACAATGTTTTCTACCCCATCAAAGCAAAGTTGCACCATTTGAGCCACATTGAAATTGTCGTCTGCAAATGCTTTCAATTTGGACAAGGATAAAGTTTTGTCGTCTGGTAAAGGGTTAAATAAAATAATAATGTCTCTCTCGGCCGGAGAAAAGGGAACTGATTTAGTAGTTTTGAGCACACAAGTCTTTCAAATTGCAGTCTCTTCGCGTAGGTCGTACCATTACGTACGTTTTCAGTCAAAGAAATTTAACTCTTAACCTTCTAAATAAGTTAATTGAAACTTTCAAGTCGAATGTAAAAAAAACCCGTATGTTGCTATTTCGAAGTTTTTTCTTTTTTAGTGGGGGAGTATCTCCTTTTCGGACAGTGTAGATTCAAGATTAAACTGCAAAATATGTGCTGTCTGCTCTTGATCTATATTGTCCGCAAAGGGTCCTTGAGCTGAACCGCGCCTAACAGCCTAAGGGTTGATATTTCCCAAGATTCCCCCGGCATGCAATTTCACCGGAAGTGTACTGATACACGTTCCAGTCTTTATAGACTTAGCTTAGTGATAAGACGCATTATACGATAGCTTAGACAGCCATACTTTTTGTATTTGTATTTCACTGTTTTTCACTGTATTTTTGTTTTGTTCCTTCTGTAAGTACACCCGTTTTTTCATTATTTGTAATATTTATCGTATAGCAATGTCATTATGTTGTGAATATCTAGATATTTCATGTGCTTGGGTGGTGTTCAGAAGGCAGAGGTCCGCCATTTTGGACTGCGCCATTTTGAAATTTCGATTAAGTTCAAGATCCTTACCACTGTTACATATTTCCTGTAGCTTAAAATTGAATGAAGTTGTGTCTAAACAGTGTGCGTTTAAATAGATATGTTCTTAAAGGGAAAAAAATCGAAAGCGTGAAAAAAAAAAAAAATTGGAAGACTGCCGCCGTTCAGTTACAACTACGCTTTTTAACTCTACCATACGAGAATATTTGAGACTAAATTGAAAGCACTTGCAGACAACAAACTGCGAAATTAATACAGATATGCAAAAGTTCCCTGATAGGGTACCAAACATTGTGAGAAATGGATAAAAAGCTACTTAGCCCGGAAAACCTGGAAAGTACGGCCTTACCTTTGCCACACAGCAAAAGTTTGGACTAGTCCAAATTCAGAGCAATTGCAAATAACAAATTAAATGTCATTAAAAACAGAATTTATCTTTCAAAGGGTATGAAATAGAAGAAAATGGGAAAAGAAGATAATGCTGATTACCAGCATTTCTTCTTTTCTCAAAATGTTTTCAAAATGTCTCTTTCACAGGGTCTTTATAGCTTGGATTGTGTGGTCTGGTTAAATGGAATAAGTTCTAGTGTAGTGTTGACAAATCATTCTAAAATTCAAATTTGACTTTAAATTCCAAGACCAGTAATGTCATTTTAGCTCCTCACTTAGCGTCAAAATTTTAGACAGGTCTAGATATGTATGGAAAGAATTTACAGACAAGAAATCAATGGTGGCCCGATTGATAAAATTTGCCCTTGATAGGTCAGAAAACATTGTGGGAAAAGGAGGAAATGCTGGTTACCAGCATTTTCTCCTTTTCTCACAATGTTTTCAAAAGCCTTTCTCCTTGGGATCATTAAAAGCTGGAATCGTATGGTAAAGGGTTAAGACTTTATATCTCATCCAATCAGATTGCTAGGCATGGAAGTAGGAATTAGCCCCTTCCCAAAATACAAACTTTGGACTGTTTCACAAAACATTTACAGATAGCCAATTCCAAAATGGTACAAATGAGCTTATTTCTCTGTTAGGGTAGAAAGCATTATTGGAGGGAAACAAAGTGCCAGTTACCAGAATTTCCTCTTTCTCCCACAATGTTTCAAAAGCTTTATCCCCCTACATCTGGTAAAGGATAAAACAAAACAATAAGATTGGTGAGCAGACAGTCCTTGAGCAGAAGTGTAGACCTTTGATCAGACTGCATATACTATAATTTAATCTTGAGAGTTAAGCCTAGTCATTTGAACCACATTTCTATCTTTATCACACTGCAAAATTTTAGACTTGTCAAATTTAAAAGCATTTGCAGACAGCAATCTAAATGTGGCTCAAATGATGGAATTTTTCTTTGAATGGGTAGAAAACATTGTGGGAAAAGGAGAAAATGCTGGTTAGCGGCATTTTCTCCTTTTCCCACAAAAAACAATATGTAACAGCTCTAGAATTTAACTATCATCAAGACATGCAGCCTGATCTTAGATAATCACTGCTAAGCACTTTCTAAAAGATTCTAGACAAAGCAACCTTGAAAATGGGATACTGTATTGAGGTTTTCTGGGCTGAAAATGTCCATTTATTTTGTAGCATTAACTCTTTACTAGATGGCAAAATCTTTGGACTCATCTAGCCTGGCCAGGTAGCTCAACATAGCTCAATGGTCCAGTTTGAAAGCAGTTGTAAACAACAAATTAGATATTGCTTGAACAAAAAAAGCATATGCAGAGGACAAATTAATAATGGGTCATTTGATGAGATATGTTTGTAAAGAGGTAGAAAATGTGAGTAAAGAAGTAAAAATGCTGGTAAACAACATTTTCTTCTTTTCCCACAATGTTTACAAAAGACTTTTTCCTTAGGGTCGTTAAAACACAGGATTGTGTGGTGAAGAGTCTGTCAATAAAAGTAGAAGCCACTACAAGTATAAACCAGGGGTCCTAAAAACATAATTTCTTCAGTTTAACCTATGTTGTGGGCACTCATTATTAATATTTCATCAAGATGAGGGAGAATTTTTTGTCTTACCTCTATACCAAATGGATGCATTTGCAGACGACAAATGTAGTACAAATTATGAAATTTGTCTTTGAAAGAGAGGAAGACATCATCTGAAAAGGAGAAAATGCTGGTTGCCCAGCATTTTCTCCTTGATCCACAGTGTTTTCGAAATTCATTTTCCCTATGGTTAATAACTCGGATTTGTGTGGGTTAAGGAGCAATCCTTTTGTCAGAAAGGTTTTTATATGTATTAGTGTGTATTACCGAATATACCATGTTTACAAACCGGAAATGATCAGGCTACAAAAAAGACTATGGAATATGGAGAAAATGCTAGTGCCCAGCATTTTCTCCTTTTCCCGCAAATGTTTTCTATCTTTTCAAAACCAGATCCTGTCATTTCAGCCACATTTGATTTAACCCTTTACCAGACAATTCTGAGTTTTAACGACCCTAAGAAAGAGGCCCTTTGAAAATATTGTAAGAAAAGGAGGAAAATGCTGGTAAACTTTTCCTACAATGTATTCTGTCCTGTTACAGACAAATCTCACCATATCTAATTTGTTATATGCAGATACTTTTGATTTGGACACTGCATTCAATTTGGACAAGTCCAAGATTGATAACGACTCAAAAAGGGAATAAGTAAAGGTTTTCAAAGGATGTGGCCATAAAACTAGATTTTTTCAACATGTATATTTGTATATCTTAAAAACTGTTCAAGTTCATGGCTTGGATCAAGGTCATTGTGTTGTTTTTGTATGTTTTGAGAAGCACAAATATCCCATTGTGTACTATCAGCCCTGGGGTACATGCATATAACTGTATGTGAACAAGCATTGTGTTGGAGAATTTGAAATAGACGTTTTGTGAAAACATGTACATGTACTTGTTACTAAGGTTCTTGCAAACATGAAAACGCTGTGGCAGAGAAATTGCTTGAAGCTTCAAACAACAATAAACCATGATTTCCTTTCTTTAAAATCACTCACCCAATGAGTTTGAACATTGTTTTTACCATTTATATGTGGGAATGATGCAGCAACTGGATTGGAAACAATGTTGTGCAAAGTACTGGTTAAAAAAGTCCAGGAAAGCATGGATGCCAACAGCTAAATTACTTAACCCTTTCCCAAACGACAAATTTTAGACTCTTCCAAACTCAGAGTTTGCAGACGACAATTTCAAATTTGATAAAAATGGCAGAAAACACTGTGGGAAAAGGAGAAATTGCTCATTACGAGCAATTTCTCCTTTTCCCACAGTGTTTTCAAAAGACTTGTACTGCAGACACGTAAAAACAAGGGCTTGTTTGGGAAAGGGTTAAATAATGATGAAAATGACATTAAAGGCCACATAAGCAGTTATCCACAGCCAGTTATTGTTGACTTATGGCTATTTGGATCCTGTAGCTCTGCTCAAAGCAGTTACCCCTTTTCTGTCACTGAGGATCATTGTTTTGACAATGGTCATGTGGGAAAGCAGCCGGTGGTTCTGTAGGAATATTGTGCTAAGTACTGGCAAAAGAAAATCCAGGAAAGCATGGTTCCCTGTACTGGCTGCCCAAAATGTGAAATAATGTTGAAAACCGCATACAATTGATCAATTATTCCCTTCCAAATTGGCCAATTTTAGACTGTTTCATAATGAAAACACCTGCAAATGACAAATTTGATCATGGTACATTATGATCTAAGGTCTTTAACATGATAGAAACATTGTGGTAAAAGTAGAAATTGCTGGCTACCAGCATTTTCTCCTTTTCCCACAATGTTTTCAAAAGGCTCATTACTCGGTCATTAAAACCTGGAATTGTTTGGTGAAGAATTCAAAACACAGGTATTGATTAGCACTCCTTCAACTTGGTTTGAAAACTGAGTTGCTATAAAAGGTTGAAGTCTTTACTAGACAATAAAACTTTAGACTGGTTCCTGATGAAGAACGGCAAGCCCCGTTAGCTCATTCGGTAGTGTGAAACATTGTGGAAAAGGAAGAAAATTCTGGCTACCAGTGTTTTCTCCTTTGCCCACAATGTTTTTAAAAAGCTGTATTCCTTTGGGTTGTTAAAACTTGGGATTGTATGGTTAAAAGCTAAAGGGTAGAACATTATGGGAAAAGGATTAAAAGGATTAAATGGAATTTTCTCTTTCTCCACAATGATTTCAAAAGTCTTCTTTCTTGGGTTGGTTAACCCTTTCCCAAACGACAAATTTTGGACTGGTCCAGATTGAAAGAGTTTGCAGACGACAATTTTAAATTTGATGAAAATGGCAGAAAGTTTGATGAAAATGGCAGAAAGTTATCAAAAAGGGTAGAAAACACCGTGGGAAAAGGAGAAATTGCTCGTTGCTTACACGTGAAAACCAGGGCTTGTTTGGGAAAGGGTTAAAGTCAGGTTTGTTTGGTAGGGACTATTAACCCTTTCCCAAACAACAAATTTTGGAGTGGTCCAAATTGAAAGAGTTTGCAGACGACAATTTTAAATTTGATGAAAATGGCAGGAAGTTCTCAAAAAGGGTAGAAAACACTGTGGGAAAAGGAGAAATTGCTCGTTACGAGCAATTTCTCCTTTTCCCACAGTGTTTTCAAAAGACTTGTACTGCAGACACGTGAAAACCAGGGCTTGTTTGGGAAAGGGTTAAGCTTCAGGTTTGGGGGTTCTCCGCTGTTCAATGATAAAGCAAAGGACATGTTACCCGGAGATTCTGGGTTCGAGCCTCACAGAAAGCACTGGGTTTTTTCTGGGAGTGTCCTTGGGCAAGACACCTCAGAGCCTTTGCCTAGCTCTGGTGAAACCCAGTACATGCATGAATATTTGAGCTGATAACTTCAGAAATAATGTTAAAATCAATTTATATGCTTCAGTTTACACAATCTCTGATTTGAGCATTGTGGCTTTACTTGTCGAGATTTGGTTGATTATATGTGGTTTATCTAAGAGCCCAGCCAGATGTAGCTCAGTGTTTAGCTTATCTTACTTGTGACCCAGTGGTTGTGGATTCGAAACCTGGTCTAGGCGAACTTTCTTTCCAGCAATTTTTCGCCTCTCTCTGCATGTGAGAAAAGTAGTCAGTGGCTTGGAAAGAATGTTCTGTCAGCCACTCATTCTCAGCAATAGGGAACATTTTTACTCTGAGTATAAACAGTAATTTAAGCAGGAATGACTAACAATAAAGCAGCAGGGAGGGTAGTCCATTAAACATAAGCACTTACAAACCATTTCCTAATGTAATGCTGCATGAGGCATGTATTTAACCCTTTACCACACAATCCCGAGTTTTAACGACCTTGAAGAAGAAGCCTTTTGAAAACATTGTGGGAAAAGGAGAAAATGCTGGTAACCAGCATTTTCTCCTTTTCCTACAACGTTTTCTACCCTATCAAAGACAACTTCCATCATTAGAGTCGCATTTGAATTGTCGTCTGCAATTGCTTTCAATTTCCACAAGTCTACTTTTTTGTCATGTGGTAAAGAGTTAAAGACAAAATAATGTCAATGTTACCTATTGCAATGCCAAATTTGCTATTTCTGGGGCAATTTCATCACTAGATGTGTCACAAATGCAGACATGTATTCTTAAAGTCATCAGCAAAAGCCCCCTTTCCATTTCTACTGGCTCTCGGTATTTACTGGTTGATTTATGTTTTATGTCTATTTTGAAATGGAAATTACCAGTCCTTTTTTGACTGGTAATGGGTCAGAGTGACCCATCAATTCAGGATTCTGGCCTAAAAGCTGAGGAGACTATCATAGTTTAACCTTTTGCCACACAATTCCGACTTTTAACGACTCTTGAAGAATAAGCCTTTTGAAAATATTGTGGGAAAAGGAGAAAATGCTGGTAACCAACATTTTCTCCTATTCCCACAATGTTTTCTACCCTTCATAAAATTTCTATTTTTCATCCATATTTGATTTGTCATCTGCAAAAGTTTTCAATTTGGGCCAGTCTAAAGTTTTGTTGTTTGTTAAAGAGTTAACCCTTTACCACACAATGCCGCCTTTTGACAACCCTGGGAAAGAAGTCTTTTGAAAGCATTGTGGGAAAGGGAGAAAATGCTAGTAACCAGCATTTTCTCCTTTTCCCACAATGTTTTCTACCCTATCAAAGAAAAATTGCGCCATTTGAGCCACACTGAAATTGTTGTTTGCAGATGCTTTCAATTTGGACAAGGCTTAAATTTTGTCGTCTGGTAAAGAGTTAAAGAGTACTTAGATGTCAGATGAATTATGATTCACTGAAAATGAGTAAGGTTGGATTTTTAACCCAATGGTTTAATGTTTAAACTGAATGGATCAGTTGGGAATATTTGGTGCTCTAAAGGTCAAGGGCTTGATGAGATACTTGTGCACCATGTGTAGATGAAGATCAGACAGCTGTTTTCAGTATGATCTGTCTAAACTTTTTTATTGAGAAACTGTAGGCTAAATGGTTTTATTGATTGATTGAATGGTGTTTAATGCCGCTTTCAACATGATTTCAGTCATATCACAGTGGCAGCTCACATACTCATGCATTTCTTGGGTTTTATCAGTACTAGGCTAGGGCTCTGAAATGTCTTGCCCTAGGACACACCTACGAAAAACCCAGCGGATCAGGTGGGGCTCGAACCCAGGGCTTCCAAGTTATGAACCCCTCACTCTGATGCTCATGCTGAGATTTGCCTATGATAGATTAGAAAATTTATTCTTTATTTTTTTCATAAAACCAGCATTTTCTCCTTTTCCCAGAATGTTTCAAAAGCCTTCTACGTTAGAGTTGTTAACTATTTCCCAAACAGCAAAATTTTGGACATATTTGAATTTAAAGCATTTGCAGACAATCAATCAAATGTTGATCAAGTGATGAACTTTGTCTCTAAAAGTATAGAAAACACTGTGGACGTGAAAGCAGAGAAAACACTGTTGAAAAAAGTTTTTCAATAGCTTTCTCCCCCCCCCCCGAAAAATTGGAAAAATATTGATTGTTTGGTTAAGAGTTAAAGTGCAGGATTGTTTGGTAAAGGGTAAATTGACAGATCAGTTTGTAATTAATTTTATAATTTTTTAATCTCTGCAATTTTTAAATTTTTTTCTTACGCTCTTTGAAGCTGCATAAAAACCAGAAATTCTAAAATCTGTTTTTTTCCCTACAAAACCTGACAATCTGTGTCTGCATTGAGAGATTGTAGGCCCAGGCATGTAGCTCAGTGGTTCAGGTATCTGACTTGTGACCAGGTGGTTGTGGGTTCAGTACCCGGTTGAGGCAAATTTTTTCCTGCATCTTTTCGCCTCACACCTGATGCATGTGAGAATAGTAGTCGGAGACTTGGAAAGAAAGTTGTGTTAGTACTGGTGTGAGAAAGCCAGGAAACACATGATCGGGTGCACTAGCTGCCATGATATGACCTAGGCTGTTCAAACAGAGATAACTGCAATACAAACTAAATTGCTTGTAACTTTTTACCAGACAATTGGTAAGTCAAGGACAGGTTGCACAAAATGTGCTGTTGGTTTTTAGATCTGAACTTATGCTGGCATAATCATTTGGTCTAAAAGAACCTAATATCTTTACCAAACAAATGCATTTTTTAAGACTTTGTGGATGGTATTTGAAAACATTATAAGAAAAGGAAACATTTTCTTTTTGTTCAAGCATGATTTCTGACACATTTATTGATTGATCACATACCTGAAAATGCATTGAATTCAACTCCTTACTCCAAAGTTCTGAGTTTTAATAGCCCTTCAGAAAACAACTTTTAACGACATTGTGGGAAAAGGTAGAAAGTGCTAGTAGCCTTTTACCACAATGCTTTCTACCTTTTTGAGCTGTATTGAATTGCAGATACTTTTGACATGGATGAATTTACTATTTTGGTATTCTTTTTAAGCCTTTACCACACAATTCCAAGTTTTACCCTGAGACATAAGCTGTTTGAAAATATTGTGGGAAAAGGAGAGAGAGCTAGTAGCCTTTTTACCACAGTGCTTACTACCCTGAATTGCAGATACTTTTGACCTAGATGTTTTGGTATTTTGGTTTCAGAGAAATGAGCATATGACTCCTATTTTTGCAGAAATCTAGAGATAAGACCAGCTGTGTTTGTTCAAAAGTTTTAAAAAATCTATTAAAAAAAATTTCTGATATACTCCATTAAAGGTTTATGAGACAAATGTTACATTTGTGGTATGGTAAAAAGTAGGCCTGAAAAGCGAATTTAACTCTACCAGACGACAAAATTTTAGACCGGCCCAATTTCAAAGTGTTTGCAGATGACAAATTATATGTGGCTGAAATGATTGGATTTGTTTCTGAAAGGCTTGAAAACATTGTCGGAAGAGGAGAAAATGCTGCTTGCCGGCATTTTCTCCTCTTCCCACGATGATTTCAAGTCTTATTTCCAGGAGGCATTAAAAATTGTCATTGTGTGGTAAAGAGTTAACTCTTTTCCAAACAGTCTTGAGTTTTAACAACTACTGTGGAAGAAGCCTATTGAAGACATTGTGGGAAACAGAGAAAATGCTGGTAACCAGCATTTTCTCCTTTTCTCACAATGTTTTCAGCCCTTTCAATGAAAAATGTCTCCATTTTTGTAAGAGTTAATTGTCTGCAAATGCTTTCAAATGGGACCTGTCTTTTAAGTTTGTAAAGAACTGATTTAGAGTAGTCTAGAACTTGTGGTCCAGTAAAAGAGACTCAAAATTTAATTGAATTCAGGCTAGTCTAAAATTTTGTGGTCTGATAAACAGATAAGGTGCCTGTTTCTGCTTGAGATGCTTATTGTGATCATGGTAGGTCAAGATCAGACTAAATTAAACAAACTGTCGGATCCTAGATATTTTGAAGAAATTGCAAACATTTGACAAAACTTGAAATACGCATAAAACTGGACAAATGCAATTATTTAGTCCTTTAGCAAACAAATCCAACTTTTAACGACCCTGAGGCAGAGGCCTTTTGAGAACATTGTGGGAAAAGGAGAAAATGCTAGTAACCACCACCATTTTCTCCCTTTTCCTACAATGTTTTCTACCCTATCAGAGACGAACTCTACACCCTTTAACACATACTCCCAAGTTTTAACAACTCTGAGAAAAAAATTTAAAACATTGTGGGGAAAGGAGAAAATGCTTACAGCCAGCATTTTCTCCTTGTCCCACAATGTTTTCTTCTCTTCATCAGCCAAGCTTTATGATTCCAGCCACATTGAACTTAATCCTCTGCAATTGTTTTCATTTTGGAAAAGTCTTTAACTTGGTTGTTGGGTAAGGAGCTAAGCCGCAGTACTTAGCTCACCTGAGCATGAAGTGCTCAGTGGGAGCTTTTGTGATCATTCTGTGTTTGTCATCTGTTGTTTGTGGTCAGTCACCCGACGTCCTTCATCCATTCTCAGCTTTTACCTTGTGTACCGTATTTTGCTTAAATTTTGGGACACCCTAAAAATTGGGACACCAAAAAACGGGAAAATAATTATTTTTCATGACCCGAAGATTTGGGCCATACTAAAAATTGCAAAATAAGAGAGAATTTTTTTTGTTCCAAAGAATTGGGACAGTGAATATCTACTCCGAAAAAAAAAAAAATCTTTAATCCGCTTGATAACCTTTGTTTACAAGCATTTGCTTGGCGCAGTTTCTTTTTTGCAGGTAAGCATTGCTTCCAAACCCTCTCGATATCATTGGGAATCTCCCGTTTCAAGACAAATAAATCTGATCACCCCGACAGACAATTAAAGAACCTGATTGTTAAAAAAAAAGAACCAAAAGGGTAAGGGTAAAAAGGGTGTGATAAACTTGTACCAAAAGGTAAAGGTACATGTCATGTATACACGTAGATGTATCTGAAGTCGACAAGTAGTTATACCGTGTGTGTGTTTCATGGTCAATCGGGTTTGTTGTTTAAAAATAGAAATCAAGATATCCTATATTCTAACTGGGGTTTATCGAAGATTGTGAACCAATCAAATTTGAGAATGGGCCAAGCAGGTACTTTTCAGAGCATAAATGAAATGGTCGTTCACCTCATGTTAACAGGTAAAATACTTTGTAAAAGTATTTATATAAGCGCAAAACACCAATGCTGATTGCTTTCCCGGGATGCATACAAAAATGACTGAAAACATTTAGTTTATCAGTACCGAAAACAATGAAAAAATACGAAGTTTTAAATTCCTACTGCACGAATCGACTACAGGAATTCCAATTTGTCTAAAAATAGACAGACCAGCATGTGATCGTAGGTTTATTGAAATTGCTGCGCTAATATTCGACTGGTGAGTGGTCAGTGACAAACAGTTTGACAGCTTGTCTTGTTTGACCCAGGGATCATATATTACGTGTAATATACTATCCCTGTTTGACCATAAGTTTTGGGACACCACGGAAAATAATTATTTTTCGTTGACCTAAATATTGGGACATCTAAAAATTTAATTATTTTTACTGTCCCAAAACTTACACAATTTACGGTATGTTCTAAAGTCCGATACACATGAAACTTGGTCAGAATATTTGTCTCGGTAATATATCGGACAACTTTGAAAATGGGTCATGTGGGGTCAAAAACTAGGTCACTAGGTCAAAATCTTAGTAAAACCTTGCATACACTCAATAGGCCATATTTTCGGTCCAATACTCTTGAAATTTAGTCGGAAAGTTTGGCTTGATAATATCTTGGACAAGTCACCATGTCAAATGTTAGAAAAAAACCTTCTGTATACTCTACAAGCCACATTTTCAGTCTATATACTCTTGAAAATTGGTCAGAATGTTTGCCTGGATGATATCTCAGACAAGTGTGAAAATGGGTCATATTGGGTCAAAAACTAGGTCACTAGGTAATATTCTTAAAAGACCATAGGGGTTCTGCAATGGCTCGGAGGTAAAGTGTAAGAATCTTGACCTGGAAGTCCCAGGTTTGAGCCTCACTCGATCCAGTGAGCTTTTCCTGGGCGTGTTCTTGGGCAAGACACTTTAGAGCCCTAGCCTTGTACTGGCGAAACCCAGGAAATACATGAATATGTGAGCTGTCACTGTGATATCACTGAAATAATGTTGAAAGTGGCATGAAACACCATTCAGTCAATGAATATAAAACCATATGTACATCCTAGGCCACATTTTCTATACGTTTGAAATTTGGTCAGAATGTTTTTCTTGATGACATCTTGGTCAAATTTGAAAATTGGTCATGTGTGTTCAAAAACTAGGTCACTTGGTCAAATCTTTGATAAAGTTTGTGTATTCTCTTTAGGCCACATTTTCAGTCCAATACTCTTGTAACTTGAGTAGAATGTTTGTCTTGATGATATCGCAAAGGAGTTTGAAAATGGGTCATGTTGGGTCAAAAACTAGGTCACCAGGTCAGATCTTTAAAAAACCTTGAGTATGCTCTAGAGGCCACATTTTTTGTCTGATACTCATGTAACTTCACCAGAATGTTTGTGTTGATAATATCTCAAACAACTTTGAAAATGGATCATGTCAGATAAAAACCTAGGTCACTAGTTGAAAACTTAATAAAGCCTTTTGCATACTGTAGAGGCCACATTTTATGTCAAATACTCTTGAAAGTTGGTCAGAATGTTTGTCTTGATAATATCTCAGATGAGCTGATAATGGGTTATGTCTGGTCAAAAACTGGGTCACTAGCAGAAATCTTTGAAAAACCTTGTGTACAATCTAGGGGGCCACACTCTGTCTGGTACTCATGAAACTTTATCAGAATGTTTGTCCTGATAATATCTCAGATGAGTTTGAAAATAGATTGTCAGGTCAAACTAGGTCACTAGGAAAATCTTTGGAAAACATTGTGTTCTCTGTAGTGACCAAATGTTCAATCAAATACTCATTAAACATGGTCAGAATGTTTGTCTTGATGACTTCTTTGATGAGTTTGAAAATTGGTAATATCGGGTCGAAAATCAGGTCACAGGTTCAAATCTTTGAAAAACATTCTGTATGCTCCAGATCAGGCCACATTTTTAGTCCAATACTCATGGAAGTCTGTCAGAATGTTTGTTTTTATAGCATCTCAGATATGTGTGAAAAAGGGTCATGTTGGGTCAAAAACTAGGTCACCAGGAAAAATTTTGTGTACACTCGAGGTCTCATCTTTAGTCCCAGTATTCATGAAAGTTGCAAACAGGAGGTCGCTGGTTCGATCACCATCTTGGCCATTTTCTTCCCGAGGATTGATGGTAGTCATTGCGACAGGATTGATTCCTCTCTCACTGCTGACCATTGTTTCGACGATGGTCATGTGGGAAAGCAGCAAGTGGCTTGGAAAGAATATTGTGCGGAGTACTTGTAAAAAAAGAAACTCCATGAAAGCATAAATAGGTGCACTGGATGTCGTGATATAATTGAAATAATGTTGAAAATGGCGTTAAATGGCATACAATCAATCATGAAAGTTGCTCAGAATGTTTGTCTTGATGACAATCAGGACGACTTTGAAAATGGGTCATGTTGGGTCTAAAAGTAGGTCACTTTGCTTAACCCTGGTCCAAATTGGAAGAGTTTGCAGACAACAATTTTGAATTTGATGAAAATGGCAGAAAGGTCTCAAAAAGAGTAGAAAACACTGTGGGAAAAGGAGAAATTGCTCGTTACAAGCAATTTCTCCATTTCCCACTGTGTTTTCAAAAGACTTGTACTGCAGACACGTGAAAACCAGGGCTTGTTTGGGAAAGGGTTAATCTTTGAAAAACCTTGTGTATGCTATAGACTCCACATTTTCAGTTCAGTGCTGATATGAAAATTAGAATGTTATCTCGGAAGAGATTGGAAATGGGTCGTGTTTGGTCAAAAGGTACTGGTGAGGGACTTCAGGGCCGTCATGGCCCTCTTGTTGTCATATTGTCATCAGCAAATTCTTACAAAGTCTACATTTTCTTGTGTGGTAGAGGTAGGGTAAATATAAGAAACTGAAAATGAATTACAACAGGCCGAGACCAAGTAATTCAAGATCAGACTGAACTAAGCAAGCACTCTGATCTTCTTACCCCCTTTATCACCCTATCACAAATCTGAGAAAGCTAAGAATATGATATGCCTACATAAAAACGTGTTGAATGCCATTATTTGGCGTAGATATTAGCTACTGAAAATAAAATATAACTCTTTACCAAACAACAATATTTTAGACTCGTCCAGATTAAAAGCATTCTGCAGATGGCAAAACAAATGTGACTGAAAAATTGAAATTAATGTTTTGGGAAGGGTAGAAAACATTGTGGGAAAAAGGAGAAAATGCTGGTCACCAGTATTTTCTCCTTTTCCCACAGTGTTTTGAAAAGGCTTCTTTCTCAGGGTCATTTAGTACTGATGGAACCCAGGAAACACAGGAATATGTGAGCTCACACCTTGATACATGTATAACTGAAATTATGTTTAACCCTTTCCCAAACAAGCCCTGGTTTTCACGTGTCTGCAGTAAAAATCTTTTGAAAACACTGTGGGAAAAGGAGAAATTGCTCGTAATGAGCAATTTCTCCTTTTCCCACAGTGTTGTTCTACCCTTTTTGAGAACTTTCTGTCATTTTCATCAAATTTAAAATTGTCGTCTGCAAACACTTTCAATTTGGACCAGTCCAAAATTTGTCGTTTGGGAAAGGGTTAAGCAGCAGAAAACACCATTCAAGGAATCAATCATTCTCACGGTCATTAAAATTTGGGATTGTGTTGCAAAGAGTTCAACAATGCTTGACTGAGTAGGTGAAGATCAGACTGAACTAAACAAGCAGTCTAGTCTTAAAATGACTAGACTTTTGTGTAACATAATTTAACCCTCAAATTAGCTGAATTAATGTTTGGATCTTTTCAATTAGGAAAAACAGTATGAAATATTGCTATTTTTAGGTTGATTGTTAGAATATGTAATATAGTGACAGACAGTGTAGATCAAAGATCAGACTGCACAATTTGTGCAGTCTGATCTTGATCAGCACTGTCTGCAAAAACAACTCAAGTCAGTCCCAGGGCTTTTAAAGTTTGGTTCTCAGCATTACTTCAGAAACATGTATATTTCAACCTTCGAGTAAATATTTGCCGTGACTGAAGCAGTCAGATCCGAAAATGATCAGACTTAGTTATATGATAGCACCTTTACCCTTAACCCTTTACTGCACAATGACGCCTTTTGACGTCCCTGGGAAAGAAGCCTTTTGAAAACATTGTAGGAAAAGGAGAAAATGCTGGTTACCAGCATTTTCTCCTTTTCCCACAATGTTTTCTACCTGATCAAAGAAAAATTGCACCATCTGAGCCACAATGAAATTGTCGTCTGCAAATACTTTCAATTTGGACAAGGCTATAATTTTGTCATCTGGTAAAGGGTTAAAAAGACAAGGAAATGTATACATACGGCAAAAATTTTGACAAAGCTGGAATCTGCACAGAAACTAGACCAATACCATCATTTTGGGTAAAAATAAATCAATTTCAAATGATGCCGGACCATATTCATGACTTACTGTACGAGCTAAGCCTGATAGGGCAGTTGGTGCAGCCAATTTTTTTTCTGAGGATTGGTGATAAAAATTGCAACAGGATTCTTCCCCTCACCTCTGACCATTGTTTTGACAATGGTTTTGTGAGAAAGCAGCCAGTGGCTTTGAAAGAATATAGTGTGAGTTGCCAGTGAAAGAAACTCCAGGAAAGCATGGATAGCTGCACTTGCCATCTCAATGTAACAGAACTAATGTTGAAAATAGCAAAGGCTAGCATTTTTAATTTTTTGTTTTACCAATTTTGTTTTGTAAAAGGTTATGGACAGAGGATGAAAAAAAAATTTTTTTTCACCACAACTAGATTTATCACTGTCAAGTTACTGATATTGAAGCTACAAACAAGGGCACATTCATATACTGCCTTTTTTTAAACTGTTGCTCTTTATCTTTCAACAGACATTAGTCTGTTTTTAACCCTTTCCCAAACAAGCCCTGGTTTTCACGTGTCTGCAGTACAAGTCATTCGAAAACACTGTGGGAAAAGGAGAAATTGCTCGTAACGAGCAATTTCTCCTTTTCCCACAGTGTTTTCTACCCGTTTTGAGACCTTTCTGCCATTTTCATCAAATTTAAAATTGTTGTCTGCAAACACTTTCAATTTGGACTAGTCCAAAATTGGTCATTTGGGAAAGGGTTAAGCAATCCTTGGGAAAAGGTCTTTTGAAAACATTGTTGGAAAAGGAAAAAAATGCTTATAACCATAATTTTCTCCTTTTCTCTCGTTTCAACACAAGTCGCATCATATGAGCCAAACTGTATTCATACCTGCAAAATTACCTTTTTTCGAAATGTGATTTTCACTAAATTGGTAATCTGGGCATGATGAACTTGCTGAAGCTGCAGTCTTTTAAGCTTTTACCACACAATCCCGACTTGTAACGACCCTGAGAAAGAAGCCTTTTGAAAACATTGTGGGAAAAGGAGAAAATGCTGGTAACCAGCATTTTCTCCTTTTCCCACAACGTTTTCTAACCTTTCAGAAACAAATGCAATCATTTTAGCCACATTTGTCGTCTGCAAATGCTCTCAATTTGGACTAGTCTGAAATTTTGTCATTTGGTAAAGAGTTAATTCTACAGTAGAGGTTAAAGACAACAGCCTTAGCAAGCTCAGCTTGCACTGTGTTTTGCTGGAAAAAGCGTGGAAAAAGTCATGATTACCATCATGCAAAACTTAACTGTCATTAGAGAGAGAGGGGGGACAGACAGACAGGCAGAGGAAGTAGGGGATAATGCAGACAGCAATTACAGATTTGTAATTTTCAGGCACTGCTTACCTATGAAAAGAGTCTAGAAGTTAGCGCATACAAATAATGTCAAATTTATTCTCATGAATCTTTAACTCTTTCACTACTTAGGACAATTTAAGCAGCTTTTGTGGCTGGTGTAGATCAAGATCAGACTGCAAAGAATGTGCAGTCTGATCTTCGATCCACATCATCTGCTACCTGATGCTAGACTATGATGCAATTCATTTTCAATAGCAGTGGGAATCTTCTCTTAGATAAGTGGAATTTCTTGAGTTAGGAGTGAGAATTAACTCTTTACCAAAAAAATTCCGAGTTTTAACTGCCCTAGGGAAGAAGGCTTTTGAAAACAATGTGAGAAAAGGAGAAAATGCTGGTAACCAGTATTTTCTCATTTTCCCACAATGTTTTCTACACTTCAGAATAGAAATTATGCTTTTTGAGTCATTTACTTTGCTGCCTGAAAATGCTTTGAATTTCGACAAGTCTATATTTTTGTCCTGTGGTAAAGAGGTAAGGGAAGTTTGAAAATATTGAGCACATTGTCATTCAAGATGCACTGAATACATCTGGGTTACTTCTCTCATAGCAGAATCTGCGATCGAGAAATGCGAAAACTGTTGAAAATTAAAACTGACTCGCGACTGTCTGCATGTGCTAGACAAGTTTTTAACATAATACAGGTTCTCTTGTGATATAATTCCATAAACCTAAGACATTTTGACCCAAAAGATGGGCTGTTGTTATTATCTTCAGTCAGTCTTTCATAACAACTGCTCAGGAATCGGTAGGTCTACTTTATACCCAATAAATTTCAATCGGCAACAATTGTCCCATCAGTACATGTTTTTATGGGACATAAATATATGTATTTTTGTCGCAATATCTTCGAAAATATGTCAACATAGGAGAAAAAGAAACCAGTCTTAAATGTCAGTCAACTAATGTCGATTTCATGTTTCAGCAAATTTTTGAGGAAAGCAAACATCTTTTTTCATCAGGACACATTGGTAATTTTTCCGGTTTATACTAACACTGGATTTGCAGCTGAATCCTTTTTCAGAGAATTGACAAGTGGAGTACCCTGTTCTAAATCTAGATTTATTACTAAAAGCAGTGCAAGTTTTAAATATTTGCTTCTCCTTTATTCAAGTGAATAGATTTATTTCCTTCAATAATTTACTGCAAATGAAAGTAACCAGTGAAAGGTTAAAATCTTTACTTACAAAAAATTCCCTGCACTTTTTTGCATTAACCTCAATGACACAACAATAGAAGAAAAATCCAGTCTTGCAGCTAGATTCTTGTATGAGTAAACGGGTTTGCCTGTACTAGTATTTTATCGCAAGTTTTGTTGGATGAGAAATTTTTCTTACTACTGAAGCGTAGTACACATCCAAATAAGGGTTTGTTTACTATTTATAGAGTAAGCGCAGCAAAATTCATGTGAATGTTAAAAAGGCGGGAATGTAAAATCAGAACATGGCAGTGTCTAAATTTAGCAATGAATTTGACTGGACTTTGATTTACATACGTATTCCATGACAAAAGTTATTATATACAACATGTAGTCAGTTAAAATATGGTGTTTTTGAAGTAACCCAATGCTTAATTTGTATACATTGGAAAGTTGGAATGCAGTTGCAGCCATTACATTGGAGCAAGATAGATTGAGATGGCATGATTGTGAGAATTTCTGTCGTTTGCATACGATCTGTGTCTCATTAAAAGAGAGAAAATGTGCCGCAGAGTGACCCCGGGTAGCATATAATCTATAAGTGGCAGTCGATCTTTGTCAATCAGACTGTTGCATTATGGGAGAAACAGTAGGTACCTGTTTACATCATGTACTCAGGGTTTTCCTTGACGCACGATTTTGTGTGTTTTGACGCATTTTTAAGGAAAATGACCCTTATTTTTTTCAGTAGTGCGTCACTGTGGACGCACAAATACAATAAAGGTTACTTACGATCGTCTTTGCTACCGACAAAGTTACATTGCGAGTACATAAGAAAGCTTAAGTACGAGAAGAAAATGGGACGAAACTGTAGACTGTGTATCGATTTTACAAGAATACCGTCGGTCTTTAAACTCGTATAAACAAAACCAGTCGATCTCTAATGAAAACAATATGGCTCAGTCAAAAGTAGCGTCATTCTTGCTGTCTGCAAGGAAAAGAGACCTTGAACAACAATCGGATGATGATCGCCTGGTTTGAGTAACGAGAAAAATATTTGAAGGCCCCGAGGGTTTACTGAAAATTGGCGGAAGACATAGATCTATGCTTAATTGTTTGTCGAAAACGGCAGCATGAATGCGACCCGCGTATCAAAACTCAGGAATCGGCCGTTTAATTGGTGAAAATAGTTTGTTGTCGTACGGATACACTCTATTAAACCCCCCCTTCAAAATAGAGGTTATCAAATCCGGCCGACAAGCTATTTGTATCAATTAAACAGTTGATTCCTGTGACAAATACAAAACACAATAACCCTTTTACCAAAAAGAGTGGCTGCACAAACTTGCGCAGTTCAACTCTAATATGCGTCATTAAAACACTGTGGTCACATTGATACCCTTAAAATATTGAATTACGTAAATAAATGACAGCTTGTCTGCAGCTAGAGCATTTTTTTGCCTGTTAAGACCAGGCTTTTGATAAAGCATACACAAGATACTCTATGAAAAAGATGTTATCTAGACTGTAAGCCCCTCTATACAGAGAATCCCTACTGTTACAATGTATCTTACATCATTCAGTAATTCATAAATAGGTTATATCAAAGCTTTGGGATGAATAAAAAAGCTTTGGAATGAATAAAAAACACAAAAACACGCATTGTTTCATACATAGTAGTCTTTAATGTTTAACCTAATTACATTTTTTGTGACCCCCTCAAAGGCCACAATGACCCCCATTATTTATGACTAAGGGGTCACGATGACCCCCTATTTTTGTTGCCAAGGGAAAACCCTGTGTACTTTTCCTGATTTCCTCCTTGCAGATATTGACTCGAAATCGTATCAGAGCTAGTTGGTTGAAAGAATTTTCAAAGTTCTAAACTATTTAACCGTTTTCAAGATAGTGTGGAAAAGGTTTGGTGCTTGTAAATAAGACATTCATGTATTTTTTTGAATGACAAAAATATAATTGAAAAAAAGTCTTTTTTTTCTCTCAGTTTCATGAAAAAAATTGGGTCAGCGGACTGGTAAAAGGAAAAATAAAAAAACTGTAGCCAAACAAACAATTATACTGCCTATTACAGGAACTGTACACAAGATTTCTATTTACAAGTGTTTAGCTCTACTGGCTGTAAGCCAGCAAAGCTTATGGCATGGCGTGCTTTCCGTCATTCGTCTGTCTGTCAGTCTGTCCGTCCATCAATGTGTTAGTGTTTTTCTTGTTTACACGATAAAGGCTTCATTTGTGGTTGAATTTACAAAAACCTTGCACAGGTTGATTTTCTCACCGATAGCTTTAACCCCATTGATTTTGAAAAAAAATCTGACAATCGGTGTGGGAAAAGTAGCCATTTAAAGTTCAAAATTTTAATTTCTTGTTTACACAAAAAATCTACATTTCTGGGTGGATTTTCGTGAAACTTGCGGGGTGTCCTCGGGCAAGACACTTCAGAGCCCTAGCCTAGCACTAGTGAAACCCAGGAAATACATTAATATGTGAGCTGTCACCATGATATGACCTAAATAATGTTAAAAGTGGTGTAAAGCACCATTCAATCAATCATTCAATCGTGAAACTTGCACAGTTTGTTTATCTCAACAATAGCTTGAGCCCTATTGATTCTGAAAAAAATCTGACAATCAGTGTGGAAGAAGTAGCCATTAAAAATCAAAATTTCTTTTTCTTGTTTACCCGATAAAGTCAGCATTTGTCGTCAGATTTTTGTGAAACTTGCACAGTTTGTTTATCTTATCATTAGCTTGAAGCCTATCAATTTTGAAAAAAAAATCTGACAATCAACGTGGGAAAAGTGGCCATTTAAATTTCAAAATTTCAATTTCTTGTTTACACGATTAAGTCTGCATTTTGTGGTCAGATTTCATAAAACTTGCACAGTTTGTTTATGTCATCAAATGCTTGAACCATATTGATTTTGAAAAAAATAGGACTATCAGTATGGGAAAAGAAGCTATATAAAGATCAAAATTTCCGTTTTTTCTTTACTCGATTAAAGTCTGTATTTATGTTCGGATTTTTATGAAACTTGCACAGTTGCTTTGTATCATCAACAGCTTGAACCCTATTGATTTTGAAAAAAAAGAAAGACAATCAGTATGGGAAAAGTAGCCATTTGAATTAAAAATTTAGAATTCTAGTTTACGCAATAACTTCAACACTAAATTTTATGGTTGAATTTTCATGAAACTTGCACAGTTGCTTCATATTATCAATAGCTTGAACCCTATTGATTTTGAAAAAAAAAAAATCACTTGACCATTAGTATGGAGCCAGTTAAAAGTGAATATTTACATTTTTAGCTCACCTGAGCACATAGTGCTCAGGGTGAGCTATTGTGATCGATCGTTGTCCGGCGTCCGTCCGTCCGTCCGTGTGTCCGTCCGTCCATCTGTCCGTCCGTCCGTCCGTCCGTGAACAATCACTTAAAAAATCTTCTCCTCTGAAACCGCCCAACAGATTTCAGTGAAACTTCACAGAAATGATCCTTAGGTGATGCACTTTCAAAATACTTCAAAGATTTTAATTCTATGAAGAACTCTGGTTGCCATGGCAACCGAGAGAAAAAACTTTAAAAATCTTCTTGTCCCAAACCGTAAGGGCTAGAGCTCTCATATTTGGCATGTAGCATCATCTAGTGGCCCTCTACCAAAATACTTCAAATTATGGCCGTAGTGTTGAAAATGGCCCTATGTTGTGGGTTCTCGGATTTCACATAGAGATAAAGAAGTAAATCTTTAAAAACTTCTTGTCCCAAACCATAAGGGCTAGAGCTCTCATATATGGCATTTAATATCATCTAGTGGCCCTCTACCAAAATACTTCAAATCATGGCCCTAGTGTGGAAATTGGCCCTATGTTGTGGGTTCTCGGATTTCACATAGAGATAAAGAAGGAAATCTTTAAAAATCTTCTTGTCCCAAACCGTAAGGGCTAGAGCTTTCATATTTGGCATGTAGCATCATCTAGTGACCCTCTACCAAAATACTTCAAATTATGGCCCTAGTGTTGAAAATGGCCCTATGTTGTGGGTTCTTGGATTTCACATAGAGATAAAGAAGGAAATCTTTAAAAATCTTCTTGTCCCAAACCATAAGGGCTAGAGCTCTCATATATGGCATGTAGTATCATCTAGTGGCCCTCTACCACATTACTTCAAATTATGGCCGTAGTGTTGAAAATGGCCCTATGTTGTGGGTTCTCAGATTTCACATAGAGATAAAGAAGGAAATCTGTAAAAATCTTCTTGTCCCAAACCTTAAGGGCTAGAGCGTTCATATTTGGCATGTAGCATCATCTAGTGACCCTGTACCAAAATACTTCAAATTATGGCCCTAGTCTTGAAAATGGCCCTATGTTGTGGGTTCTCGGATTTCACATAGAGATAAAGAAGGAAATCTTTAAAAATCTTCTTGTCCCAAACCATAAGGGCTAGAGCTCTCATATATGGCATGTAGTATCATCTAGTGGCCCTCTACCAAAATACTTCAAATTATGGCCCTAGTTTGAAAATGGCCCTATGTTGTGGGTTCTCGGATTTCACATAGAGATAAAGAAGGAAATCTGTAAAAATCTTCTTGTCCCAAACCTTAAGGGCTAGAGCTTTCATATTTGGCATGTAGCATCATCTAGTGACCCTCTACCAAAATACTTCAAATAATGGCCCAAGTGTGGAAAATGGCCCTATGTTGTGGGTTCTCGGATTTCACATAGAGATAAAGAAGGAAATCTGTAAAAATCTTCTTGTCCCAAACCATAAGGGCTAGAGCTCTCATATATGGCATGTAGTATCATCTAGTGGCTCTCTACCAAAATAACTCAAATTATGGCCCTAGTGTTGAAAATGGCCCTATGTTGTGGGTTCATGGATTTCACATAGAGATAAAGAAGGAAATCTTTAAAAATCTTCTTGTCCCAAACCATAAGGGCTAGAGCTCTCATATATGGCATGTAGTATCATCTAGTGGCCCTCTACCAAAATACTTCAAATTATGGCCGTAGTGTTGAAAATGGCCCTATGTTGTTGGTTCTCGGATTTCACATAGAGATAAAGAAGGAAATCTGTAAAAATCTTCTTGTCCCAAACCTTAAGGGCTAGAGCTTTCATATTTGGCATGTAGCATCATCTAGTGGCCCTCTACCAAAATACTTCAAATTATGGCCGTAGTGTTGAAAATGGCCCTATGTTGTTGGTTCTCGGATTTCACATAGAGATAAAGAAGGAAATCTGTAAAAATCTTCTTGTCCCAAACCTTAAGGGCTAGAGCTTTCATATTTGGCATGTAGCATCATCTAGTGGCCCTCTACCAAAATACTTCAAATAATGGCCCTAGTGTTGAAAATGGCCCTATGTTGTGGGGTCTCGGATTTCACATAGAGATAAAGAAGGAAATCTGTAAAAATCTTCTTCTCCCAAATCATAAGGGCTAGAGCTCTCATATATGGCATGTAGTATCATCTAGTGGCCCTCTACCAAAATACTTCAAATTATGGCCCTAGTGTTGAAAATGGCCCTATGTTGTGGGTTCTTGGATTTCACATAGAGATAAAGAAGGAAATCTTTAAAAATCGTCTTGTCCCAAACCATAAGGGCTAGAGCTCTCATATATGGCATGTAGTATCATCTAGTGGCCCTCTACCAAAATACTTCAAATTATGGCTGTAGTGTTGAAAATGGCCCTATGTTGTGCGTTCTCGGATTTCACATAGAGATAAAGAAGGAAATCTGTAAAGATCTTGTCCCAAACCTTAAGGGCTAGAGCTTTCATATTTGGCATGTAGCATCATCTAGTGACCCTGTACCAAAATACTTCAAATTATGGCCCTAGTGTTGAAAATGGCCCTATGTTGTGGGTTCTCGGATTTCACATAGAGATAAAGAAGGAAATCTTTAAAAATCTTCTTGTCCCAAACCATAAGGGCTAGAGCTCTCATATATGGCATGTAGTATCATCTAGTGGCCCTCTACCAAAATACTTCAAACTATGGCCCTAGTGTGGAAATTGGCCCAATGTTGTGGGTTCTCGGATTTCACATAGAGATAAAGAAGGAAATCTGTAAAAATCTTCTTGTCCCAAACCTTAAGGGCTAGAGCTTTCATATTTGGCATGTAGCATCATCTAGTGGCCCTCTACCAAAATACTTCAAATTATGGCCGTAGTGTTGAAAATGGCCCTATGTTGTGGGTTCTCGGATTTCACATAGAGATAAAGAAGGAAATCTGTAAAAATCTTCTTGTCCCAAACCTTAAGGGCTAGAGCTTTCATATTTGGCATGTAGCATCATCTAGTGACCCTGTACCAAAATACTTCAAATTATGGCCCTAGTGTTGAAAATGGCCCTATGTTGTGGGTTCTCGGATTTCACAGAGAGATAAAGAAGGAAATCTTTAAAAATCTTCTCGTCCCAAACCATAAGGGCTAGAGCTCTCATATATGGCATGTAGTATCATCTAGTGGCCCTCTACCAAAATACTTCAAATAATGGCCCTAGTGTTGAAATTGGCCCTATGTTGTGGGTTCTCGGATTTCACATAGAGATAAAGAAGGAAATCTGTAAAAATCTTCTTGTCCCAAACCGTAAGGGCTAGAGCTTTCGTATTTGGCATGTAGCATCATCTAGTGGCCCTCTACCAAAATACTTCAAATTATGGCCCTAGTGTTGAAAATGGCCCTATGTTGTGGGTTCTCGGATTTCACATAGAGATAAAGAAGGAAATTTTTAAAAATCTTTTTGTCCCAAACCATAAGGGCTAGAGCTCTCATATATGGCATGTAGTATCATCTAGTGGCCCTCTACCAAAATACTTCAAATAATGGCCCTAGTGTTGAAATTGGCCCTATGTTGTTGGTTCTCGGATTTCACATAGAGATAAAGAAGGAAATCTTCAAAAATCTTCTTGTCCCAAACCGTAAGGGCTAGAGCTTTCATATATGGCATGTAGCATCATATAGTGACCCTCTACCAAAATACTTTAAATTATGGCCCTGGTGTTAAAAGTTGACCGTATGTTGTGGGTTCTCGGATTTCACATAGAGATAAAGAAGGAAATCTTTAAAAATCTTTTTGTCCCAAACCATAAGGGCTAGAGCTCTCATATATGGCATGTAGTATCATCTAGTGGCCCTCTACCAAAAGACTTCAAATAATGGCCCTAGTGTTGAAATTGGCCCTATGTTGTGGGTTCTCGGATTTCACATAGAGATAAAGAAGGAAATCTTCAAAAATCTTCTTGTCCCAAACCGTAAGTGCTAGAGCTTTCATATATGGCATGTAGCATCATCTAGTGACCCTCTACCAAAATACTTTAAATTATGGCCCTGGTGTTAAAAGTTGACCGTATGTTGTGGGTTCTCGGATTTCACATAGAGATAAAGAAGGAAATCTTTAAAAATCTTCTTGTCCCAAACCATAAGGGCTAGAGCTTTCATATTTGGCATGTAGCATTATGGTGTTGAGCTGAGTTGCATTTCAGGTGAGCGATTTAGGACCATCATGGTCCTCTTGTTTGTTAATGCAGTTAAGTTGCATTTTTGATTCAATCTTTTGAAAGTTAAAAAGATAATTTGTATCACCAAGGGATTGAACTCTATTAAGAATGCAGAAAATGTAGCAGTCGGTTTAGGAAAAGAAGCCATATGATGACTTAGTATTGTTAACTCAATACAATCCACATTATTCGTCACATTTCTTTGAAACTTGCAGGGATCGTTTAACCCCTTACCAAACAATCCCAGGTTTTCACGACCCTGAGAAAGAAGTCTTTTGAAAACATTGTGGGAAAAGGAGAAAATGCTGGTAACCAGCATTTTCTCCTTCTCCCACAATGCTTTATAGTCTACCCTTCCCAAAACAAATTTCAATTTTTGAGTCACATTTATTTTATCGTCTGCAAATGCTTTCAAATTGGACGAGTCTAAAATTTTGTTGTTTGGTGAGGAGTTAAAACAATGAGTTCTGAAACCCTGTCAAATTTGGATGGATTCCAAACAACTGGTTTTGAGAAATTGTAGTCAAGTTAATTTTCACAATGTGTTCTGAATTCACCATGCCTACTTGTGCTGTCTTTTTGGGTTCAAGCCCAGTTGCAACAACCCTCCCCAATTTTTGTTTGCCTTGTAGCTCACCTGAGCACAACGAGCTCAAGGGGAGCTTTTAGGATCACCCGCTGTCCGTCGTCCATCATGCGTAGTGCGTCGTTCGTCGTGCATCATCAACAATTTTTTAAACATCATCTCCTCCTAAACAGCTGGGCGAATTTGGACCAAACTTGGTAGGAATGTTCCTTGGGAGGTCCTCTTAAAAACTTGTAGACAGAATTTGATTCCATCAAAAACTGTGGTTGCGATGGCAACCAAATGGAATGTTCTAAGAAATTCTTTAAAAATCTTCTCCTCTGGAACCACTGGTCAGATTTTAAAATAATTTCACGGGAATGTTCCTTGGGTGACCCTTTTCAAAAAGAGTTTGCGAAATTTTGATCCGTTCAGAAACATGGCTCTGGTAACTGGGGGCTACTTGCACTATACTGATATGAAGAAATTCTTAAAAATTCTTCTTCTCTGAAATGGCAGGTCAGAATTTGAAATAATGTCACAGAGATGTTCCTTGGGTGACCCTTTTCAAAACCTTTTCACGAAATTTTGATCCGTCAAGAAACATGGCTCTGGTAACTGGGGGCTACTTGCACTATACGAAAATGAAGAAATTCTTAAAAATTCTTCTTCTCTGAAACGGCTGGTCAGATTTTGAAATAATTTCACAGAGATGTTCCTTACGTGACCCTTTTCAAAAACTGTTCGTGAAATTTTGATCCGTTGAGAAACATGGCTCTGGTAACTGGGGGCTACTTGCACTATACGGATATGAAGAAATTCTTAAGAATTCTTCTTCTCTGGAACGGCAGGTCAGATTTTGAAATAATTTCACAGAGATGTTCCTTTGGTGACCCTTTTCAAAAATTGTTCGAAATTTTGATCCATCAAGAAACATTGCTCTGGGGGCTACTTGCACTATATGGAAATGAAGAAATTCTTAAAAATTCTTCTCCTCTGAAACGGCAGGTCAGATTTTGAAATAATTTCACAGAGATGTTCCTTGGGTCACCCTTTTCAAAAATTGTTTGGGAAATTTTGATCTGTCAAGAAACATGGCTCTGGTGACAGGGGGCTACTTGCACTATATGGAAATGAAGAGATTCTTAAAAATTCTTCTTCTCTGAAACGGCTGGTCAGATTTTAAAATAATTTCACAGAGATGTTCCTAAGGTGACCATTTTCAAAATTTGTTTGCGAAATTTTGATCCGTCAAGAAACATGGCTCTGGTGACTGGAGGCTACTTGCACTATACGGAAATGAAGAAATTCTTAAAAATTCTTCTTCTCTGAAACGGCTGGTCAGATTTTGAAATAATTTCACAGAGATGTTCCTTGGGTGACCTTTTCCACAAATTTTTTGCGAAATTTTGATCCATCAAGAAACATGGCTCTGGTGACTGGGGGCTACTTGCCCCATACGGCCATGAAGAAATTCTTAAAAACTCTTCTTCTCTGAAACGGTTGGTTAGATATTGAAATAATTTCACAGAAATGTTCCTTTGGTGACCCTTTTCAAAAACTGTTCGCAAAAATTTGATCCATCAAGGAACATGGCTCTGATGGGTGGCTACTTTCACTATACGGCCATGAAGAAATTCTTAAAAATTCTTCTCTGAAATGGCTGGTCAGATTTTGAAATAATTTCACAGAAATGTTCCTTGGGTGACTCTTTTTGCAAATTGTTCGAGAAATTTTGATCCATCAAGAAACATGGCTCTGATGGCTGTGGGCTACTTACACTCTACGGACATGAAGAAATTCTTAAAAACTCTTCTTCTCTGAAACGGCAGGTCAGATTTTGAAATAATTTCACAGAAATGTTCTGTTGGTGACTCTTTTCAAAAATTGTTGGCAAAATAATTTATTGTGATCTGTCAAGAAACATGGTTCTGGTGGTGGGGGCTATTTGCACTATAGGGACATGAAGAGGAATTTCTTAATTCTTCTTCTCTGGAACGGCTGGTCAGATTTCGAAATAAATTCACAGAAATGTTCCTACGATGACCCTTTTAAAAAATGTCAGGGAAATTTTTATTTGTCAAAAAACAAAAGCCGATGTTGGCACCTGCATGTGGTGCTCTTGTTCGACTTAATATGTTTTTAGTCACTATCGAGCATGTGCTCTTCTTCAAGAAATTGTCCTTGGGTGATCTATCCAAAAATTTATTTGCAGAATTCTGATTCATCAAAATCATTGCTGTGGTGATGATTGTAGGGGTGGTGACAGATTTTGAAATGACTTTTACAGGTGACCTTTTCAAAATTACATGGCAAAGTAATGATTTTGTTTCCAGTTTCAATACCTCGAAAAAAAATTGGCTATGGTTCTCTCAAAAATTCAGGTGAGCAATCCAGGGCCATTCTGGCCCTCATGTTTTTCCTTTTTGCATCATGAATTCATAGTGTATGCTAGAAAAAATGAAAAATCATCCCATTGGAGCGAATCAGGCCCTCAATGGCCTCTAGTTTACATCAATTACATCACTAAGATGGTGACTAAGTTTAAGTTTCTTAAAGTCATCCACCGACGCATTCTTTTTGATAGCTGACTTCATAACAAGGCAGATTCACCCAGAACCCATTATCGAAGTGATGTTTGTTACCAGACGAATAATAAGCAACACAATTTTAACAATTTTGGCTACTTTTAGACAGAAAAAATGAGAAAATAAGGAGATTTTAAGTCGACTGAATTTCCCCAACTACTTTGCAGATGTTGTAAAAATTCGGACTGGCAGAAATCAACGTATAAATTGGCAATGTATATCGAGAGCTAATGCCTGGGTTTATTCTGATCGGTCCTTCCAAAAACCCTGTTGATGTAAATGTAACAAATCTCATTGTCTGTAAAGGACTGATAAAGGATCATTGTAATATTGATAAGTTGTAAAAGAAAATTGGATTTAGTAACAATCATTTTTATCAATACAATCTGTGTCAGATTGATTGGAAAAGAATATTATCTAGATTGATAAATCTCATCTCCAAAAATCTCTAATTGATGATTTAGTTTTTTTTTTTTTTTAAACAAAAGTTCAAGCTGTCAGAATTTTATCCTTCAATAACTGACTTGTACGGGTTTCCCCTCTTTTGTGTCCATATTGTCCCTGTTGCGTCCAAATGTACCGGCTTTGTAGTAGGTTCAAAAATCACTTTCTCAACAGCTTGTCTCATATTTCACTAGACATTTTGTGAATAAAATGCAAGTAAAATAATAGCCCAAATGAGTAACAGTTGACTTGTGTCCGAGTTTCACCACTATACCGCATTAAACCTCCACAAAGGTGCTTCAAAAACCAACCAGATTTACCCAGTTTTCCCCTACCAAACACGAAATTTTAGATGTGACTGTATTGGAAGCATTTAGAGACAACAAATGCTCAATATACCTTTGTTTTTGGTTGTGTCAACCATATTGTAAACTAAGTGAACTTTATAGTAGTCTATCCATTCAGCACATGTTTAAGAATAAATTTTTATGACCAACATAACAATGTTCTGTTGCTAAGATATGATATCATCGTTATTATTCTTACTGGTTTAGTTGCAAAATATGAGTCAGAATTGGAATTGTTGCTAAGATATGATATCATCGTTATTATTCTTATTGGTTTAGTTGCAAAATATGAGTCGGAATTGGAGAATGCTTGCTGAATTTCCAAGCACTGGAAAGATGGGCTGCAGAAGAGCAAACTATTGATGGTAAATGATGCAAGTTCAATAAATTGTACATAATGAATACAAATACGAGGGACACTTTTTAAGTTCGTAGAGTAGGGCGGTCTTTTTAAAACCGCTTGAAATATCAAAATTTTATTTATCTAAGACCTTCGAAATATGCCCCGTCTGCCTCCACACACATTTTACACTGATCTACCCATTTCCGGAACGCCGCCCGGTAGTCCTCTTTAGGTATATGTTGCAGACACTGGTAGACCGCATTGCCTATACCACAACGGGATTCAAAACGGTGCCCTGCCAGCATTTCCTTTAGTCTTGGGAACAACCAAAAGTCACAGGGGGACAGGTCAGGGCTGTATGGGGGATGATCTAAGACATCAAGCCCAGATTCTTTCAGATATTCCTGTACCGTAGTGGATTTTTATGGGCCGGTGCGTTATCATGGAGTAATTTGATGCCGCGGACACTGGTGCGCGGTCTGCGTTTCTGATAGAAATCAACAAGTTGAGTAAGAACACTTTCTCTGTAAAACTTTCCAGTGACAGAACTACCTTTCGGGACTGGAATTTGAAGGACTGGACCTTTCGAATCAAAGAATATCGCATACAACATGCGATTTGATGTTTTGCAACGGCGAGCAATGACAGGTCTGTCACCCTCAGATGAAAGCCAAACCTTATTTTTAGCCTTAGAATCGGGTTGAAAATGATAGATCCAGGTTTCATCACCTGTAACTATCTCTTCCAAACGACGTGGGTCACACTTATCATATTTTTCTATAACTTGCGATGCAAGTCTAACCCGACTTTGTTTCTGCTCGTCAGTGAGCAAATGGGGCACCCAGCGCGCACAGATCTTACGTAGCCCAAGTCGTTCACGTAAGATCTTCAAAACACTTGACGAATGAATGCCACTAAATTCTTCTATCTCTTGCACGGTATAACGTGCGTCTTCCTCAATTAACGTTTTCACAGTAGCAACGTTCTTTTCCGTCAAAACGGAAACCGGCCTACCCACCCGAGGGTCATTTTCAATTGACTCCCGACCATCATTAAAACGACGTACCCACTTGCAAACTATAGCATATTTTAAAGCACCATTACCATAAACTTTTTGCAAATCGGCATGAATTTCTGTTGGCGGAAACCCGAGCTGTGCTGGAATCTTACAATATACCCTCTGTTCAGAGATTTTTCCATCCATATTGAACTCTGTATTTTACTATAGTGTATAAAACCACGTGTTGAAAATACCCAGCGCAGCGCGCACGTGGACCTCGTGCGCCGCATACCGTGACACCGTTTGAGAGAGAAATGATTACGCAAGTTCTGTGTAAAAAATCGTGCAACTTCATAATCGCGTTAAAAAGTTACAGGCTTACTCTACGAACTTAAAAAGTGTCCCTCGTAAGTGAATCTTTTTTGTTGTAAACAGTAATTATGTCGCACTGAGAAAATCTAATAAGGGCTACTTATAATTTTGCTAGGAATTTAAAAAATAGAAAAGTAAACTGGTTTATATTTGAATATAAAGTATCTTAAAAACCAAGAGCCATGTTATCAACTGTGGATGAACACATATTGAAAAAAGATGTTAATTTTGATGGGTCAGAAAGCTGTTCGAGTAGCTTTAAGAATGAAAAATCCATTATAACATCAGGAATTTTTTGGGCCAATGGTAAAACCAAGGAAGGAACCTTTCAAAACAAATAACATCTTTGGAAAATGTACTGAAATAAAAAAAAAAAATCTTTAATATCACCATAGAAGAACGAATTTTGTGAAATTTGGTGCTATTTTGCCGCCAGCAGGTAGTATTCAATGCACATTATCAGTAAAGTGAAAGTCTCCAGAAATAATGAATTTTAAAAACCATCTGCATAATGAATTATGTTCTCGCATGCCTAACAGAAAATTGTAACTTTCTCCAATATTGATATTTGATAAAAAGCAGTGGCTAATTAATTTAACAAAATAGAATCAAATCAAAAATTCTTGCTCAAATTTTACACTGAAAAATAAAGAAACAGTGTAATAGAAAAGTTGTACTGAAAGCTTTGACACTTTACCAAACCACGCAATCTGGAGTTTTAACGACCCTGAAGAAGACGCCTTTTGAAAATATTGTGCAAAAAGGATAAAATGCTGGTTACCAGCATTTTCTCCTTTTCTCACAATGTCTTCTGCCCTTTTGCAGACAAATCTTAACCATATGAAGCATAGGTATGGCAATTTGTCGTCTGCTTTCAATTTTGACAGTTGTAAAATTTTGTTGTGTGGTAAAGGGTTAACAAAAAGAATAATGCCAAATAAAGTAAGGTTTTGCATTGGTTGAAAAGAGTGCCATTTGTTTATTGATTTGGCTTGTAGTAAAAAAGCCAACAGCAAAAATTTGCTATCAGGTAAAAAAATGAAATTTGAACCCTGAATATAACAGATTGGCCCTTTACAACATGATCCCAAGATTTAACAAGCTTTAGACAGAGGCTGTTTGTAAACATTGTGGAACACGGAGAAAATACTGGTAACTGATTTTTTCTCTCTTTTTTTTCCCCCCCCAAATTTTTCTCTCTTAATCAAAAGCAAAGCCCACAATTTGAGCAACATTTAATTTGGTGTCTGCAAATACTTTGGATTTGGACCAGTCTATTTTAGAATGTGGTAAAGAATTAAAGACAAATCTGTACAGTCAGAGAGAAAATACACTGTTAAAGTTGGCTAGACTGTACAAAAAGTTCTTTGGTGTAAGGAAGAAATAGATATATTTGATATCTTTGATTTTAAACCTGAAAGGTCACAACAGTGATTTCTTTGATGGCTTGCAGAAAATTAACTCTTTCACTACTAATGACGACTTGACTACCTTTTGCGGACAGCGTAGATCAAGATCAGACTGCACAGAACGTGCAGTCTGATCTTGATCTATGCTGTCTGCTACTCTGTTTTTAAACTATGATAAATGTCGTTTTAAATGGCAGTGGAAATCTATTTTTAGAGCTCGGAAAAAACATGTAATTTCTGGAGTTAGTAGTGAGAGAGTTAAATGTATTTTCTATGCCTCATAATCTATGCTACCTTGCTACCATCAGGGGTGACATTTGGCATGAAGGTACAAGAATGATTATAGTTTGATAGAATCAAGATGAAATAGGCTAAAACCTGGCCGAAAATATGTATAGATGTATCTTTAAGGGAATATATAAGGAATAGCAAAAATTTGTCAAAGCCTGTGTATAATTATGCATAAATAGATGCAAAATTAAAAAGAAGTTGTTCATTGGAGGTAAACATTAAAGAACTGACAAAAAAAAATCAATTTTAAAACAAGTTCATGACACAATGCCAGGAAACACATACATAGGTGCACTGACTGCTGTGATATGACCTAAGCTGGCAAAATGCCAATGGAATTATGTAGGACATACATGTAAATGCCTTTTTTACTGCCTCTGGATATTTGTATTTGCAGTTAACAACACTTTAAGTGTTATCTAAAGCATCCCCACCTTGCAGAGGTGCTGCAATTCACTTTGGCTCATCCATGTGGACACCTTGATGATGAATGTACCAAACTTCAAGTCATGAAAGGTAAGAGCAGATTAAGGTAGTCATTTATAGTTATTTCATGCTTTCTGGTAGCTTATCTAAAAAAAACAATGGATTATGTTTTACTAATTTCACCATTTTGACCATTGAATGTACCTATTGATAAACTCACTTAACCCGAAAATACAAATAGCTGTACTGTACTTCACAAGTCCCAACAAAAAAGGGGTTAGAAGCATGAAATAAATAGATTTTTTTCCCAATGAAAACATTACCATGATGAATCCATGAAAGATTGAAATTTATATTATCTTGTGGACACCATAGGGTAATATTTTCATCAGTGGCCCAGCCATGCCTGAAAATATTACCAGTGATGTTCACTCAATGAAATAAATTTAGATCTTCACAAAAAAAAAATTATCTATGTATTGTTTTAAAGTTAGGTATTGATCTCATTTATTTTATTGCATTAGGTTCTATATTTTATTTTGTATTGTTACTTCAATTGTTTTCCCTTGAGGATTTTGAGTAAGTGTCTCTATGAAGATTGCAGAAAATCACCTATGTAGCAGTTCAATATACACAGTTTGTTAATCATCAATTCCTAAAAGTGTTGGATGGCTCAAAGATAATAAAATGAGTATTCGAACACATTGGGGTCCTGCATGGCTCAGTGGTAAAGTGTAGGGCTCATGACCTGGAGGCCCCAGGTTCAAGCCTCATAGGATATACCAAGTTTTTTGTGGGAGTTCCCATGGGCAGGACACTTTAGAGCCATGGCCTTGTACTGGTTCAACCAGGGAAATACATGAATCTGTGAACTGTTGCCGTGATAGGCATGAAATAATGTTGCAAGCAGCATAAAAACACCAGTCAGTCAGTCATTTGGAATCCATTATTGGAATAATTCATTATCACAATTTTCCACATTCTATTTCTTATGTGATTATTTTTAATTACAACAAATTTTATTATAGATCTATATGTAAGTAAAACTATCAAAAGCTTTGTTGGCAACTTAACCCTTTACCACACAATCCCAACTTTTAACGACCCTGAGGAAGAAGCCTTTTTAAAACATTGTGGAAAAAGGAGAAAATGCTGTTTTCTGTCCTTCCTAGGACAAACTGCAATATTTCAGTCACATTTTGTTTCGTTGTCTGCAAATGCTTTCAATTTGGACTAGTCTACAATTTTGTTGTTTGGTAAAGAGTTAAAAGGGAATAGTTCCTATTTTTAATTCTTTACCAAACGATAAAATTTTAGACTGATCCATATCGAAAGCATTTGCAGAGAACAAATTAAGTGTGGCTCAAATGATGGTATTTTTATTTGAAAGAGGTGAAAACATTATGGGGAAGAAGAGAAAATGCTAGTTACCAGCATTTTCTCCTTTTCCCACAATGTTTTCAAACGGGTTCTTGCTAAGGGTTGTTAAAACTTGGGATTGTGTGGTAAAGGGTTTGGTATCTGTTGCTTGTTAACCCTTTACCAAACAATCCTGTGTTTTTATGATCCTGTAAACCCTTTCCCAAACAAGCCCTGGTTTTCACGTGTCTGCAGTGCAAGTCTTTTAAAAAAACTCTGGGAAAAGGAGAAATTGCTCGTAACGAGTAATTTCTCCTTTTCCCACAGTGTTTTCTACCCTTTTTGAGAACTTTCTGCCATTTTCATCAAACTTAAAATTGTCGTCTGCAAACTCTTTCAGTTTGGACCAGTCCAAACTTTGTCATTTTGGAAAGGGTTAAAACATATATATTTTTTTACATGGATTGAGAAACAAGTTCTTGCAACTTTACGAATCTCTCAAGATTCTGCTTCCTGGAAACTACACCAGTACTAATGCTGAATGTGTTGGCCAATGAATAGCCCCAAAGTTGACATCCATTCTGGGGTATCAAACTGGGGACCCTATGGTTAACAAGGCTTACCCACTACCTCACAACCACAGACACCACACAATCTTGTGGAAAGTGACTTTTCCATGATTGTTCTCACCATTTTTAGCTCACCTGAGCACTACGTGCTCAAGGGGAGCTTTTAGGATCACTCGCTGTCCGTTGTGCGCCGTTCGTCATCATTAATTCTTTAAACATCATCTCCTCCTAAACCGCTGGGCCAATTTGGACCAAACTTGGCAGGAATGTTCCTTGGGAGGTCCTCTTTAAAATTTGTAGACAGAATCTGATTCCATTAAAAACTCTGGTTTCCCTGGCAACCAAATGGAATTTTCTAAGAAATTCTTTAAAAATCTTCTCTGGATCCAGTGATCAGATTTTGAAATAATTTCACAGGAATGTTCCTTGGGTGACCCTTTTCAAAAACTGTTCGCGAAATTTTGATCCGTCAAGAAACATGGCTCTTATGAATGGGGGCTACTTGCACCATACTGATATGAAGAAATTCTTAAAAATTCTTCTCTGAAACAGCAGGTCAGATTATGAAATAATTTCAAAGATGTTCCTTGGGTGACCCTTTTCAAAAATTGTTCGCGAAATTTTGATCCGTCAAGAAACATGGCTCTGGTAACGGGGGGCTACTTGCACTATACGGATATGAAGAAATTCTTAAAAATTCTTCTTCTCTGAAACAGCTGGTCAGATTTTGAAATAATTTCACAGAGATGTTCCTTGGATGACCCTTTTCAAACATTGTTCGCGAAAATTTGATCCGTCAAGAAACATGGCTCTGGTGACTGGAGGCTACTCGCACTATACGGAAATGAAGAAATTCTTAAGAATTCTTCTTCTCTGAAACTGCTGGTCAGATTTTGAAATAATTTCACAGAGATGTTCCTAGGGTGACCATTTTTAAAAATTGTTTGCAAAATTTTGATCCGTCAAGAAACATGGCTCTGGTAACTGGAGGCTACTTGCATTATACGGAGATGAAGAAATTCTTAAAAATTCTTTTTCTCTGAAACGGCTGGTCAGATTTTGAAATAATTTCACAGAGATGTTCCTTGGGTTACCTTTTTCAAAAACTGTTTGCAAAATTTTGATCCGTCAAGAAACATGGCTCTGGTGACTGGGGGCTACTTGCCCCATACGGCCATGAAGAAATTCTTAAAAACTCTTCTTCTCTGAAACGGTTGGTCAGATTTTGAAATAATTTCACAGAAATGTTCCTTTGGTGACCCTTTTCAAAAATTGTTCGCAAAATTTTGATCCGTCAAGAAACATGGTTCTGATGGGGGGGCTACTTGCACTATACAGCCACGAAGACATTCTTAAAAATTCTTCTTCTCTGGAAAGGCAGGTCAGATTTTGAAATAATTTCACAGAAATGTTCCTTGGGTGACTCTTTTCAAAAATTGTTGGCAAAATTGTGATCTGTCAAGAAACAGGGTTCTGGTGGTGGGGGCTTTTTGCACTATAGGGGCATGACGAGGAATTTCTTAATTCTTCTTATCTGGAACAGCTGGTCAGATTTTGAAATAAATTCACAGAAATGTTCCTACAATGACCCTTTCAAAAATTGTCAGGGAAATTTCTATCGGTCAAAAAACAACAGCCAATTTTGGCACCTGCATGTGGTGCTCTTTTTTGACTTACGTTTTTAGTCACTATCGAGCATGTGCTCTTCTTCAAGAAATGGTCCTTGGGTGATCTATCCAAAAATTTATTTTGGGGGTCCTGCATGGCTCATTGGTAAAGTGTGGGACTCGTAACCCGGAGGCCCAGGGTTCGAGCCCTGCCTGATCCACTGGGTTTTTCGTTTGTGTGTCCTCAGGCAAGACACTTCAGAGCCCTAGCCTAGTACTGGTAAAACCCAGGAAATACATGAATATGTGAGCTGTTGTCATGATATGACTGAAATAATGTTGAAAGCAGCGTAAAACACCATTCCATCAATCAATCAACCAAAACTTTATTTGCAGAATTTTGATTCATCAAAATCATTGCTGTGGTGATGATTGTAGGGGTGGTGACAGATTTTGAAATGACTTTTACAGGTGACCTTTTCAAAATTGCTTGGCAAAATAATGATTTTGTTTCCAAAGTTTCAATACCTAAAAAAAAATTGGCTATGGTCCTCTCAAAAATTCAGGTGAGCGATCCAGGGCCATTCTGGCCCTCTTGTTTTAGACAAATTTGACTATTTTTGGCTACATTTTGATTTCATCTACAAATCCTTTCAAAGCATAACATTTGGCTGTATGTTAAAGGTTAATTCATTTAAAAACGGGGTTACTGGTTGAATCCCAGCTCAGCCAATTTCTCTCCGAGGATTGATGATAGTCATTGTGACAGGATTCATTTCTCTCTCACTGTTGACAGTTCTTTCGTTGATGTTTATATGGGAAAGCAGCAAGTGGCTTGGAAATAATATTGTGCATAGAACTGGTAAAAGAAACTCCAGGAAAGCCTGAACAGGTGCACTGGCAGCTGCAAAAAAATGTTGAAAACTGTGTTTAACACCATACAATCAATAAGTTTATTGACATATTTCAGGTGTCTACAATGATGACCAGAGAGTCTTGCAGCAGCATTCTTGGTGGAGATGCTATACAATGTTTGATTAAGTACAAGTTACTATGTATATGATTTTATCAAGTAAACAAGTAAGTACATTTTTCAGTGTAGTTGTATGATCTCACTTTTGACCTACTTTTAGTAATTGAATGAAATTAATCATTACTGAATTTGTAATTGGCTAATTATATGTGAACTGTGCAAAAAAGTAATGGTCAGGGTAGAAAGTTACCAATCTTTGAGAAAAGAGTACATGTCCAAACAATCACGTAATGATCCCATTCATCTATGTGAAATTGCAATATATTTAATTCAGTTGTTAAACACTGAAAAAACAGCCATAATCTAAATAACATAAATAACATGATAACAATGGGTATTGGCGAGTTTTCTCTTTCATTCAGTGTAAGAAATTTGGTACCTGTTTTGACTCGCATAAAACGGACTACAAAGCCCGGATGCAGCCTACCAGTTGATTGTCTTACATGAAAACGGGTTGTAAAACCACTTAGTCGTTTCCATGTCACATATTAAAAAAAGGAACTATGTCTTGAATTTTGTGCTTTTATTCACAACATGATAAATTATGTCTGGCAAGCAGAACAAACTGTTTTATTGCAATGTACATGTAAGTGAAGAAACTAGGTTTTACTAAGTTACTCCCAGTGAAGGTGGGTGGGTGTGGTCAAACATTGATATGAGGTGACTAAACCCCTTCTTTTGATGACAAGACACCATGGGTGTTGAAAGGGTTCATTGTCATTAATAAAAAGTGTGGGGATCTATTTTGTTTTCTTTTTGAGAATTTGTTGTATGGACTGAATAGACCTTTATTTACATGTGAATCATTATCAAAAAGTTAGAATACTTGACATATCCTGAGACCTGCCGAATATCAGTACTCAAAATGCATGAGAAAGTATTGCTGATTAGTAACGTTACACAAGGTTTCTCATTCTAACATATAACAGAAAATTTCAATTTTCAACAACATGCAAAAAAAGGAAGTAAAAGAGGCAATTTCTGGCAAGGTTAACCTTTCACCGGTTCTCTATATATTTAATTACAAAAGAATTTAAATATCATGGTGGGTCAAAAAGTAGGTCACTTGGTTAAATCTTAGAAAAAAAAACGTAACCTCTTAACCCTTTACCACACAATCCCGACTTCAACGACCCTAAAAAGGAAGCTTTTTGAAAACATTGTGGGAAAAGGAGAAAATGCTGGTAACCAGCATTTTCTCCTTTTCCCACAATGTTTTCTTCCCATCCCATAACAAATTTCAATTTTTTAGTTGCATTTAATTTGTTGTCTGCAAATGTTTTCAATTTGGACCAGTCTAAAATTTTGTTGTTTGGTAAAGGGTTGATATGCTGTTTTTCTCTTTTGAAGATATTTCTTGTCTTGTGAGTGTTATAAATGAAGAATTTTTTTAGCTGTAGAATTAAGTCCTATATTTTTTTAGCTCACTCAAGCACAGAGTGCTCAAAGTGAGCTTTTGTGATCAGTCGTGTTTGTCATGCATTGTCCCTCATGTGTCGTCTGGGTTGTCAACATTTTCCTTGTGCGCACTCTAGAGGCAACATTTTCAGTCAGATGGTCATGAAACTTGGTCAGAATGCTTGTTTTGATAAGATCTTGGACAAGTTTGAAATTGGGTCATGTTGTGTCAAAAAGTCGGTCACTAGGCTAAATCTTACAAAAACCTTGTGTACACTGTAGAGGCCACATTTTTCGCCTGATGCTGTTTAAACTTGGAATGTTTGTCTCAATTAATATGTTGGACAAGTTAGGAATTTAGTCATGTGAGGTCAAAAAGTAGGTCACTAGGCCAAATCGTAGAGAAATCTTGTGTGCACTGTAGAGGCTACATTTTTAGCCTAGTACTCGTAACAGTAGGCCACATTATTGATCTTGATGATATCTCAGACTACTTTGAAATTGGGTCATGTCCAGTCAAAACATAGGTCACTGGGATAAATCTTAGAAAACCATGTGTGCACTCTAGAAGCCACATTGCAGCCTGATACTCAAGAAACTAGGTTAGATTATTTGTCTTGATAGCTGAGACAAGTTTTGAATTGGATCATGGTGGGTCAAAAAGTAGGTCACTTGGCTAAATCTTAGAAAAAAACCTTGTCAGCACTCTAGAGGTCATATTATCAGCTGGTTACTTATGAAACTTGGTCAAAATGTTTGTCTTGATGGTATCTTTGGCATGATTGAAATCAAATCATGTCAGGTCAAAAAGTAGGTCACTGAGCCAAATCTAAGAAAAACCCTGTATACACTCAAGAGGCCACAATTTCAGCCTGATGCTCATGAAACTTGGTCAGAATGTTTGTCTTGATGATATGCTGGACAAGTTTGAGATTGGGTTACATTGGGTCAAAAACTAGGTCACTTGATATCTGTCCGATGGCCTTTAGTCCTCATCAGCCATGTTATAACATTTCAATTACATTCATTTGCTAGATTTTTTCATTTTCTTAAGGGTTTAGTTCATATTTTTGTATTGCCATCGAGAAATAAAATGCAATTGCCTTATTACATGGCAATTGGCCTTAAGCCATGTGATAAGGCAATTAATTTTGCATTTTATTTCTCAATAGCAACACAAAAATATGCTCTCAACCCTTATAATTGCACTCGTTATTCACTTGAATCAATGTTCGAAAATAAGAGAGAGAAAAAAACATTGGACAAATGCAATAGTAAACACAAGTTATTTTTCCTTGGTGGCTTGTGTCTAAATACAGAGTCTATTTTTAGCCTTGCAACATATTTTTCAGTCGGAGACGGCCATTATGCCGCTTCGAAATCAATACTTTCAATGATTCTTGAAACAAAGAAGAAATTTCTGATACGCTAGGTGGAAAATCTTGTCAAGTATCTAAACTTGAGGCTGAGTAGATGACACGTTCATTTGACTGACATTTTTATTGATATCTTGCTCAGAATGTATGCATGCATGGCATCGACAGACCTTTTCTGCAGGGGTAGACCAGGTTACCTGTTTTCCATCCTGACATGATCCAAATTTTCTTGAAAACTATGTTAAGTGAATGACGCCACTGTTTTGTGTGTACTGCTGATTTGAATGTAAACAACGGTGTCACAGCTATTAATTTACAAACTGTGATAAAAACAAGGAAATGGACATGTTACTATTGAAAGAAAGATCGTTTTAACTGACAAAATTCTTATTAGATCTAAAAACCTTTTTATGATTAATATACAGCTGTTTATCGCACTTTTCACGTTTTAAGTCCTATTGCCAACCAAGCCAAGAATAACTCAGTCACAAAACAAGAAATCAACTTCATTTGCATGAATAAATTTTCTGTTTAAACAATGCACTAAATTTAACTCGGGTGTCCTGGGTTTTATAGAAATCAGCCATGACATGTTAAATGATGTAACTGATGACGTGGCCATTAAAATCCTTGACTCACTACTGACATGGTGCATTTTCTGCATTTAGGGTTACACATAAAGGTAATAAACATTTTTGTTCAGATTTACTTGATTTTTTTTTTCAAGCTTTTCAAGCAAAAGAAATAAATTTATCCATATCGGCCTGATTTAGCGATGGAAATCTAATAATAGCACATAAGGAGCTTGCATGAAATCTAAAAGTAGGCAAAACATGACAACATCGAAAAGCCAAAAATAGCCCCATGGTGATCATCGAAAAATAACATGAAGTTACTCGCAGTCACATAACCTGATTTTGACCAATCAAAATCCAATCTGTGTAATGAGTGCAATTACTTACACTTTAAAACACTAAAAACGGGGAAATTCTTGTCTTCATTCTACACAATGTCATTGTTGCAGCTAAATAATTATACAGCATGAAGACCTTTTAAATAAACAGTTCACCATCTTTATTTAACCCTTTACCACACAATCCCAACTTTGAACAACCTCAGCAAAAAGCCTTTTGAAAACATTGTGGGAAAAGGAGAAAATGCGTGTAACCAGCATTTTCTCCTTTTTCCGTAATGTTTTCCTCCCTGTCAAAGGCAAGTTCCATCATTTTAGCCACATTGAAATTGTTGTCTGCAAATGCTTTTAGTTTGGACAGGGCTACATTTTTGTCGTGTTGTAAGGAGTTATTGGTAAAAAGATGTTGATATATTTGTGTAAGATGTTGATATATTTGTGCTTTTTTTGGAGCCAACTGTCCAGTTTAGTATGGTATGGATTATTAATGAGAAACAGAATAAATAGAAAAGATGGTTTGTTGTCTTGGATTAGGAAAGTTTAATGGGCTAGGTTCCCCAATATGCCTTGCCTGATAAACTTTCCCAATCCAAGACAGTGTAATCTATTCTCTATTTAGCATAATGGTATCTTTGCTGATGGGATTTTGCCTTCTAAAAGATAGAAAATATTGTAGGAAAAGGAAATGGTACTTGGTGCCAGTATTGTCTACTTTTCTCAAAAAAAATGTCTATGTGGTTTTGTAGGATTGTTTCATAAAAGGTGAGTCCATTACCACACAATCCCGAGTTTTAACGCTCCTAAGAAAAATGTGTTTTGAAAATCTTGTGGGAAATGCAGAAAATGGTGGTGACCATCATTTTCTCCTTTACCCACAATGTTTTCTACTCTTTTCAAAACAAATTTCATTTTTTCATTCACATTTATTTTGTTATCTGCAAATTAATGCTTTCAATTTGGACAAGTCTAAAAATTGGAAAATAGTTAAAGAATAAACCCCTAAAATGATGAGAAGAACAGGTGAAGTGCTTTTACACAAGATACCTGTCGGTGTAGATCTTGTATCAGGGTTCAAATCTATGCAGCCTGATCTTGATCTAAACTGTCTGAAGAAGCAACCAACTTTTTGCATGGTGCTCTAATACAGAAGTAAATAAGAAATGTCAACATTCATCTTCAAGAAACTGAAATCTATTTAACCCTTAATAGGTTCTCATTTACGCCATAAATATATGAGCTCTGTGAAAAGGGGGCTTAATGCATCTGCAAAAAGTATTGACCTAGTCTGACCTGGGCTGAAACTTTCGCTATTGCATGGTCAATTTTCTGTTTGTCAAAGGACCATTCTACCTCATGATTCAGTTGGTTGTCAAAAAAAGTGGCTATCATGGATCCCTAATTCCATGATGGCTTGATTGGTACACAACGAAAATGCTCAGAATGCGATTTATTAAAGTATGTTGCATAAATGGGATGCAAAATTAATGGCCAAAATTTAAATGATTAATTGCGTATCAAATTTGAAAATATGATTGTCGTAGATCAAAGCAATAATCAGTCCAGATTGATAGGCAAACCCAATCTTGGTTCATGCCAATTCTTTCTGAAATAACAGTATCACTATGCCTATAAATAGGGAGTACTGGGGTTTTACAATATATCACATGATTAGAGTTATGTTGGAGCATTGACTGTAAATTTCTTTGCCTAACCCCCTTTCTGGGTCTCTAAAAATACTGTACCCAGTAATTGGACAAGAACAGTACTGAATTGGCTTCCTTAGTAACAACAATACTGACTTGAAAGAAAATATAATGGTTGCCCCAAAACTCCATGACAATTTCATTTACAAAAGAATGTGAAATGCTACAGATGCAATTTTCAGATATGTTTTCAGTTCATATGACCCAGACATATAGATAAAAAATCACACAAAAATCTTTACAAATAAAAATATTGTAGCATGCAGTGCTCTCAATAAGCGGACGTCGACGTATATTACGTCCAAATTTGGAGAAAAAACGTCGGCATTTTGAAAGTTGGACGTTTTTTTTACGTCCATATTTTGACAAAAACATCCGAGAATTTCAACCCAGATGTTTTTTCAAAAAACAATGCACAAAGGGTTTGACGTGTGTGGAAAACTTCGATATCGTCTATTCAATGTTAGGAAGGCGCTTTACAAAGAGTCTCTAATCATGTTAAAGCGTTTTGGTGATCCAGATTACGGTGTAGCGATGACACATAGGCGATTGTTTATCCAATTATGACCGGATTATGGTAAGTGTATGATTGGTTGGTCAACTACGATCGGCAAGTAATCAACTGTCTTTAATTTGACTGCAGCTGTAGAAATTAACGGATAATTGCAATTAATAAGACACGCAATCAAGATCGGGGAATGTTGTTTGTTTGCAAACATGCAACATGAAAGAAATTGAAATAATCGAGTAATATCAATTATTTGTCCAACTCTTTAAAAATAGGCAGATTATAATTTCGATACGCATTTCATTTGGGAATTATGCGGCGCAATTTGGCAAATTTCCTTAAAAAATCATCGTGCAACATGGACGTCATTACGAAGGAAACCACATCTATCCGAGATACGTCTCTTCCAAAAACCACTAAGAAACTGAAAGAAAGTCATGCACATCAAAAAATTCAAGATTGATGGTTTAGCATGATCACTTGGTTTACATTTTGCTAATGAATTGTCATTATTACAGTTATGAAACAGTGATTTGCTTATTTAATCTTAATGCCATGGTTCCATTATTGCCAGCCAATCACAGATAATAATTAGTGATTTTAATTTGTTTTGATTACTTGCTGATCATAATTGACCAACGAATTAAGCACTTACCATATAATCAGTGTTGTTATAGATATATATACATTTCTAACCCTTTTATATGGTTATTCTTAGGACATGTCTCTCTGGTTAAAACTTTATTCGTCATTTGCAAATGCTTTCAATGTGGACAAGTCTAGAAATTTGTTGTCTAGTAAAGACGTAAAATTTTAGGTAAAAGTTTAGGTTTCTAAAGTTCTTAAATAGAGACAAGGAAATCTCACAGAGACTGGATACATAGAGTAATCACAACATAGGGTTTGAAATTAGGATTGGACATTCCGCAACACAATCAAAATAAATCTAAGCCTCTGACCACATTGACCGATGCGGAAAAAAATTCCTGATTTTTTAAAAAAAATCCTAAAATTTGAACATGGAATTACAAAAATTCCTGAAATGGACCCTTATTGAGAGCACTGAGCATGAATACCACAACAAGCATGCACATTGCAGCGCATATCAAGCGTCAAAAACGACGTCAGTGTTAAGTTTACATGCCTTTTTTCTAAGGATTCTCCTTGAAATTCAAACCAGATAGGAGACATGGAAACAATCTTGTGCAGAGGCGTGGTATGTTCAGTTTGTCCTTAGGTATTCTTGGATATAACACCTTGAAATGGCGGTTGACGACCATATCCCTCTTGCCTCTGATCTGCAAAAAGGCATCTCATTACCAAATCACGCGATTCTTCAATTATAGAAATCCGTCTTCCATTTCATGCTTTCTCCTTTTCACAGGGTCTTTTCAAGCCATGCCATTGTAGACCAGTGCCCTGGAAATGTTTCAAGTACGACACATTTGTTTTATAGTCTGGAAGGATACCATTCTGAGATAGGAAGAAATTTAATAACTGACTGCTCGGCCGCGCGATCTTCCGATGTTGTCATTTCAAATTTCTTATTTACTACCGATCATTTTTGTTTGTCTGTATACTGTTTGTTGTTGACGTGATCACATTCAAATTTTCTGTGATAACGTCAAAGTTTCAGAAAAATATGCCCCTTTGATATTTAGCAGAAATAACATCAAATATTGAAAATATCTGTGCATGACTTGAGTGAATAATAAAACATAAAAGGATTAATTGGCGTGCGCCGGTAAATGACATCTCCTTAATAATTATGTCGATTTGAAGTAAAAATAAAGCTAATGTTTTATTAAAGACTTCCTACAAAGTGAAGTAACACCTTTATAGATGATATATGTAAGAAAGAATGTCCTGACACTAAAAATGGCCCGTTTATAAAATTTGTCACTGAGTTTTGGGACAACCCTCGTATAGTAGGAAAAGGTGAATTTGCTTATTTTGAGCAACTTCACCTTTTCCCCAAATGTTTTCCAATCTCTTCTTAGATTGTGTTAACCTTTTACCACACAATCCCGTGATTTAACGATCCTACAGAAAAAGCTTTTTGAAAACATTGTGGAAAAAGGAGAAAATGCTGGTTACCACAATGTTTTTGGCCGTTTAGAAAACAAATTTTAATTTTTGAGTTACATTTACTTTCTCATCTGCAAATGCTTTGAATTTTGGCAAGTCACAAATTTTGTCATTTGGTAAAGAGTTAAAACAAGTATATATCAGCATAAATTGCACAAAAAAAAAATTGATGATGGTCTAATTGTCTGGGACTGCTGGGTCCCAGAGACTTAGAAAAATCCAAAGCCAGGGAGAACACTGCTTTACCAAACAGTCCCAACTTTTAACTATCCCACAGAAAGCAGGCTTTTGAAAATAAGACTGGATAAAGAGAAAATGCTGGTAACTGGTATTTTCTCCTTTTCCTGCAATGTTTTCCACCCTCTTACGGAGAAATCCTGTCATTTGAGTCATTTTAAAACGGTCAATTCATTTTACTTTTGGGGTCAAAGTGCTTGTATAATGCTTCACCAAACAATTCCAGTTTTAATAACCCTGAGGAAGAGGCATTTTGAAAACATTATAGGAAGAGGAGAAAATGCTACCAACCAGCATTTTTTCATATTCTCCATGTTTTCAACCAGATCGAAGGCAGAAATCATCAAGTAAGCAACATTTGATGTCTGCAAATACTTTCAAACTGGTCCAGTCCAAAATTTTGTAGTTTGGTAAGAAATTATCGAGTTTGTTATTGAGAACAGAAAAAATGTAAGATTTACTTTGTTGTTGTTGTTGTTGTTCCACAAAAAATCATGTCTCCTTTTTAACTTTTAATTCTAGTACGAGTTGACAAAATACAAAATGTGTAATACTTGTCTTTGTTGAAAGAACTTGCAGACAATATGTTATATGGCATGCAACACACAAAAAGGGGCCTTCAAACATATGCATAAAAGTGTATCAGCCTGTGCAGTCTGTGGCTAATATGAGATGACACTTCCCATTTTTGTGTAATTTTCTGTTTCACAAAAGTCTACTGTAAGAAAAAATCTTATGTAGTTGTAAAGTGCTGGCTCGCATTAGCAGGCTAATCCGAGATGACAAATGTCCAAAGGTCTCATTTCGCATGTTGCAGGCCATTTGTGACCCATGTTATGTTATGTGTGTTACAAAGTGTAAAGAAACATGGTTGAAAAAGGAAAAAATGCTTGGGAGAATCCAAAACTACCTTATCAGGCTAATATGTCAAGGAAATACCATTAGAAAAAAAGATATGATCCCTGTTGTGTGAAAAAGGGGGTTAAATGCATCAGCAAAAAGTAACCACCAAGGCCAGTTTGTGCAGTCCACACAGACTGATCTGGGTCAAAACTTTCTGCTTTTGGTCAATTTTCTGCATGTCAAAGGACATTTCTATCTCATGATTCAGTTGGTTGTTAGACAAAATGCATTTTATGGATCCAGACCTATAATTATGATGATTTGCTTGGTATCATGAATCATGGAGATGCATTAACCCTTTTTCAACCTTTTTCTAGCTTCTCAAATACAAATCGCAACAAATACAGCCCCCCTCCCTGGTTTTCTACCCTATCACAAAAAACTACATCATTTGAGCAAGATGACAAACTTTTTCTTCATCCAAATTGAAAGCATTTGCAGACAACAAATGTAACTCAAAACAGAAAATTTGTGTTTCATAGAGTAGAAACCATTGTGGGAAAAGGAGAGAAAAGATTAAACACTTTACCGAATGATAAATCGTTAAACTGGGTTAAAATGAAAGCATTTGCAGACGACAAATTGAATGCTACTAAAATGATAATTCTGTCTTTGATGAGGTAGAAAACATTGTGGGAAAAGGAGAAAATGCTGGTCACCAGCATTTTCTTCTTTTCCCACAGTGTTTTCAAAAGTCATCTCTCTTTGGGTCATTAAATTCAGGATTGTGTGGTAAAAGGGTTAAGTATCTGTCATCATCATCTGCATCTGTGTCATCGTCTTCATGTAAAAACTTTGACATTTTATAATAACTCTTGTCATACTGGACCTATTTTCTTCAAACTAGGACAAGTTGTTTACTATGAAAAGGGGAACTGATACAAAAGGAGCAGATAACCATCAAAGTATTTTTTACACTGTTATGCCCCTTTTTTGACTTAACAAAAGGAAATAAAGCACTTGCAGCCAAGCATCTGCACCCCATAAGGTCCTTTTGTTGGGGCAGGCTAAAATCAAACTGCTAAAATTGAACAGTTTGATTTTTGATGACAAGAACAATCTCAGTCACTAGTATAGATACATAAGTTGTAGTCGGAATATCTGTTGCCATGCCCCTGTATAAAGCCCTGGGTAGCATACAGGAATTGAGAACAGGAGGTTAATGGTTCGATCCAAGGCTCAGCCAATTTCTTTCAGAGGACTGATGATAGTCATTGCAACAGGATTCATTCCTCTCTCACCGCAGACCATTGTTTTGAGGTTGGTTATGTAGGAAAGCAGCCTGTAGCTTTGAAAGAATATTGTGTGGAATACTGGTAAAAGAAATTCCAGGAAAGCATGGATAGGTGCACTAGCCGTAGCAACATAACTGAAGAAATGTTGAAAACAGTGTTAAACACCATACAATCAATCAATCAACAGAACATCTGGCAGAAAAGGGTAAAGTGTAGACTTAGATCAGGCTGAACATTCAGTTCAGTCATATCTTGATCTATACCCTCAGCATAACCAATGAATCCTTTACCAACCCTGAGAAAGAAGCCTTTTGAAAACATTGTGGATAAAGGATAAAATGCTGGTAACTAGCATTTTCTCCTTTTCCCCACAATGTTTCCCACTTTTCCAGAAACAAAATCCATTTTCTTAGTCACAGTTATTTGATTGTCTGAACATGATTTCAATTTGGACAAGTATATAAAATTTTGTCGTTTGATAGCGGGTTGAAAGTCAAATCATTTTAGACATGTCTAATTTGATGTCTGTGAATTCTTTTGGACACATCTGATATTTTGTCATCCTGTAATATCTAAGTACCAGTTCTGATTTAGTTTTTTCTTTTTTTTTCCAGGTACGGGAGGAACCTATATCTAACAGATAAGTATAACCATATTGTTTCATTATGTCTTTGTTGTTGTCTGCGTTTTCTGGGGCTGCTGAGCTTCTGTCCAGGGTAAAGAAGGCTTTTGGGAAGGCTGACAGGTCTGTTGCCTCCCCAACAGTCTTTTTTGACTGTTTTACTGAGTCTGTTAGGATCTCCTTCCCTGGCGATTCCAGTGTCGCGGTGGACGAAAGTAGTTCTGTGGACTCGGAGTGCTGTGAGGACATGGGGGAAGAAGTGAGCTCGTTTGAGCTCAGTGATTCCCCCTTGTTCTCATCTGTAGAGGGTGGAGAGATTGAGGAAGAGGACTCTTTTGTTCCCCTCCTCAGCTCAACACACTCTGCAGAATGGACCGGTGTAAACACCATTGCGTTCACAGAGGACATGGAGGAACAACTGAGCTCTTCTGAGCTTAGTAATTCCTCCATGTTCTCTTGGATGGAGGAGGATTTGGGGGGAGAACTTAGCTCTTTTGAGTTAAGTTCTGCCTCCTTGTTCTCCTCTGTCGAGGGTGAGGAGATGGAAGTAGAGAACTCTGTGGTTCTCTCCTTCAACTACTCACTCTCTGAGGACTGGAATGGTGTTAACACAGCTTTCTACAGAATTGCTTTTGTGGGTGATGGGTTGGAAGGAGAAGTGAGCTCGTTTGAGCCCATTTCATCTTCCTCGCTCTGTTGCGTAGAGGGTGTGGAGATGGGGGAAGAGAACTGTATGGTTCCCTTTGTCGGCTCCACACCATCTATGACATTGGATGGCACGGAGAAGGAGGTGTTTAGGTTTGCAGGCTTAGAGGAGGATTTTGGGCTAGAGTTTAGCTCTTTTGAGCCAGGCGATATCTCTTTGTCTTCCTTGGATATTGAGGTAAAGGTTACTAGTTTTGAGGAGGAGCTTTGTGCAAGTTTGGGTCAGGGAGGTGAAATAGAGCTCTGTTATGATGAACAGAGCTCTCTTTCACCTGCTGTTGTCTGTCAACCAGAGCCTGCGGTTGACAGACGCAGTGGGCGGTGCCGGCGTCAACCTGATCGTTTTGGGGACTGGATTTACTACTAGGGGATGGTAGTAAATGTTCAAAAATTGTCCACTTGCAAACATAAATTTTCAACAGGTTTTCTCTTACAAATATCTTCAAAAAGTAATCTCTTGCAAATATCTGGAGTTTTCAGAAGTTCATCGGTGCCAGAAACTATAGCTTTTCAAAATTTCATATGATGCAAACAGTGCAGTAGGTGAAGGTTGTTAGGAGTGGAGGCAGAGAGGTCTCTTAACTCTTACCATGTCGCCTGTGTATGGCTTATCAGTTCTCCCAGTGCCATGGCTTATCAGTTCTCCCAGTGCCGGAAATTTACTACAGGCTAAAAATAGCCACTTGAACAATACACTATTTAAGTTAATGAGCTGATAATATCTAACATGTGGTGTTTATTGGGGCTGTGATTATATCAATGGAAAGGGCAGGACTTAGGCTTCACAGTGATGTAATTTTCTTCTCTTTATTTGAACTACAGATAAATTACTGGCAACTTAATGTCAGATTAATGTATCAAAACAAACTTGTGAATGGCAAGGTTTTATCCATTATTATGTCATAAGACCCAGTCAGTATCTCTTTGGCTCATAGAAACCTGTATCATTATATAACTGACATAAATGTTAAACAACTTTGGTGGAACTAAGACAGTTTGGCCCGTTTTCCTGCGAAAAATTTAACAATTTGAACGGTACTCCGAGGTCCAATTTTTTTACAATTGACACATCAGTCAAAAGAGTATGGCACTTTTCAATACATTTTTCCTTGATAATTTTGCCAGTGTCTGATAAAACATGTTAAATAGATACTGAAAAAAAATTCTGAAGGTTGCCAGTCACTAGGTTAATCACATTTTTGCCCTGGTTCAATGGTAAACATCATTTTTATTGAACCGGTATCATCCTTTCCCCCACCCACTCTCGGTTTTCGGTAAACAGTCTACATCATTCACAGATTGCTGCAAATCTTCATAGCATAACATGACAACCTTTTGAAAAACATTATCATTCTCTGAATCACGTCAATCCAACTTGTGCCCATTCTCAGAAATCTTAATGCCAAAAAACATCTCTAAAACCCCTTTCACATTCACTCTTCCTGCCACCATGTTTTCGTAATGAGTAATTGTACATTGATGTTGGAAAATTCTAAGATAATATTTGTGTATTGAAGAGGTCTTGGTGATATTTATAGACAGGATCACATGAGAACATTTCTGTAACAGATGAGTGGTTAATTTCCATTCATACATTCACATATTTACTCATACTTAGGCTAATTTTGCACTCAATCCTGAAAACGTAAATACACCTGATCGGCACTCGGAGTGGGACTGAGTAAAAGCGTAAATATACGTGATCGGCACGGTAAGGGTTAAGTTTAGAGACAGGTACAGGGGTTTGTACTGGCTATCTGTCCTGTGGTCTCTCAGTCTGAAACTGTGATAATTGTCAAAGATGGACTGTGAGTCCATCAGTGGGTTCATTGTGGCACACTGGGTATACCATCAGGGGCTGAATGTGTGTTGTCAGTTGTGTACATGGAGAGCTAGGGTTCTTCAGTCCAAGAAGATAAGAAAACTCCAAAATACTTGTCATCATATGGTTTCTTTCATAGGATTCATGATAGTCGTTACAAAAGATTCATTCCTCTCTCAAGGCTGAACATTGGCTTAGAAATGTTTTGCGAAGTATTGGTGAAAGACATTGCAGGAGAGTAACTGGTACACTGGTAGCAGCAATAAAATTGAAATACTATTGAAAACTGCGCTATGCAATGGAGAAGCTGAACGGTTGTGTAGTTTACTAACATTACTTTCTTGTTTGTACAGACATTGGACCTTTATGTGCTGCTTTTTTTCTCACTAGTAAACCCCTATTTCATATAGAACTTTGGCATTCATCAAGTACTAGTGTTTACTAGGAAACAAAAATACATTAGGATCAGGTATGGATGGAATCTGTCTGCAATTTTGACCAGGACTTGCATGCAGATTCTTGAAATACCCATCTTTTTTTTTCCCAATTTTGCTAGGCGTCAGGGAAAGGTATGGATGGAATCTGTCTGCAATTTTGACCAGGACTTGCATGCAGAGTTTTGAATTACCTTTGTTAACACATTTTTACTAGAATTACTGTTTGACACCTTTTCCAGCTGCACAACTGTTGTAGAATACCATTGCTTTCTTTATAAGAGCAAAGGAAGAGTTCAGGTTTAGAAACTCTTCGCTTTTCTGTAGATACTTCTTTGACTGAAGAACCCTAGGTCTTCATGTATGCAATTGACAACATACATCTATCTTCATGTGATACACCCAGTGTGCCACATTGAACATGCTGATGGCTTCACAGTCCATTCTTGACGACTACCACAGTCACCGGCTGAAAGACTACAGCACAGATGGTTACTACAAATCAATGCACCTGACTCTGAAATCCAGAGAGTGTTAGGAGATAGTGACTCCAAAATGTGCAATGTAGATGGAGATAGTGATTCCAGAATTAAAGTGTAAGTGTAAACAGTGAAGTGTTAATAGTGACTCCGAATTGTTGAGAAAAGTGGAGATAGTGACTCCAAAATGTAGAGAAGAGGTGGAGATAGTAGTAAGTTGGTGAGATGGTAAGTGGAGGAGGTGGAGATAGTGGTTAGAGGAGGAGAAAATGGTAGTCAATGAAGGACGGAGGAGTCAGTGACCTGAAGAGATGGTGGAGACAGTGTTGGTCAGTTGACGACAGAGACAGTGGTCAGTGGAGTAGGTGAAAATGGAAAGGAGGTGGAGATGATGGTCATGAGAGGTGTGGAGTGTCCTTTGGAGTAGGTGGAAATGATGGTCACTTAAAGAGAAAGAGGAGAGGAGGAGAATAATGAGGAGGAGAATGTAATGGTGGAGGAGGAGGAAAATGTGGAGGAGGAGTTCTTATAGATATACAGATACGCGTACTGGCTATGCATATAAACATGCTAGGTTACTTATGAGAGAGAATGTTGGAATCATTGCTTTCTGTAACTAGATATAAGATGTATAGAGTTAAGCATGTGGCTCTCTTGTTAAGGTTATTAGAAATCATATAGATGGCAACAAAAACCTTATAAGTATACAAAAATTAGATACATTATTTAATGAGTTGGAACAGAGCAATCTTAACCTTACTTCACAGCTAGGTGTCTGTCATGTAAGTTGTGAAAAATGTATAATGTCTGCAGTTATGTTTATGTTGCTTGGATATTTCAATCATACTTGGCTAATATTGGGAGCTATCACCTTTGTGCCTTGTGATAGACAATTCAGCTTGCAAATGGTTTCATTTAAGTATGTAAAAAGCTATTAAAAATCCAACAAAGTGCAAAATAGTGTACAAGTTTGCCATGGCCATAAGCCATTTTCTGTTAGGTAGGGAATTTCAAGGGCAGAGATTTTTGTTGGAATACTGTATTTTAGTACTACCCCATTTATCATTATTAGTTGCCATCCAGTCAAGTTTACAGAATGGCCATAAGCCTTTTTCTGTTAGGTGGGGTATATTTAGGATGTTTTGAGGGCAGAGATTTTTTTTTGGAGTACTGTATTTTAGTACCACCCCATTTATCATTACTTGTTGCCATCCGGTTAAATTTATGGAATGGCCATAAGCCATTTTCTGTTAGGTAGGGAATATTTAAGATGTTTTGAGGGCAAGAGATTTTTTTGGGAGTACTGTATTTTAGTACTACCCCATTTATCATTATTAGTTGCCATCCGGTCAAGTTTACGGAATGGCCATAAGCCATTTTCTGTTGGGTAGGAAATATTTTGGACGTTTCGAGGGCAGAGATTTTTTTGCAGTAATGTGTTTTAGTACTGCCCCATTTATCATTATTAGTTGCCATGCGGTTAAGTTTACGGAATGACCATAACCCATTTTCAGTTAGGTAGGTAATATTTAGGATGTTTTGAGGGCAGAGATTTTTTTTTTGTAGTACTGTGTTTTAGTACTACCCCATTTATCATCATGAGTTGCCATCTAGTTAAGTTTACAGAGAAAAAGGAGAAAGGGAATGAGGAGGAGGAGAAGGAGTGGGTGGAGGTGGCGGACTTCTTGTTGATATACAAATATGCGTACTGGTCATGCACTTAAGTATCTGACTTGTGACCTTGTGGTTGTGAGTTCGATACCCGGTTGAAGCAAACTTTCTTTCCGGCGATTTTTTGCCTCTCACCTCTGATGGAAGTGAGAAAAGTAGTCAGTGGCTTTGGAAAGAAAGTTGTGTCAGTACTGGTGTGAGAAAGCCAGGAAACCCATGGATGCGTCACTGACCGCCATGATATGACCTGAGCTGTTAAAATGGCGTTAAACTCCAATACAAACCAAATATGCACATAAACATGCTAGCTTACTTATGAGAGACAGTGTGGGAGTCAGTGCTTTCTGTTACTGAAAATAGGATAAGATGTAATTTAGACTTAAGGACATGGCTGTCTTGTTAAGGTTATTTGTAATTATATGGATGGCAACAAAAACCTTAAAGTATACAAAAATTAGATACATCATGTAATGAGTTGGAACAGAGCAACCTGATCCTTACTTCACAGCTGTGTGTCTAGAAGTTGTGAAGAATGTATAATGTCTCTGACACTTTTAGGTGTCAATTACTCTGATCAGCATTTATGGCTATGCTGGTGAGATTCTTCAGTCAAGATTAGTTGAATTTAGGATTTGATGGTGTCTTACACCTGTATCAAAGTTTATTTAGTAATATTTGACGCTAGGGCTTTGAAGTGTCCTGCCCAAGGACCCCCCCCCACCAGAAAAAAAAAAATTTTAGGTGTCAATAATTCTGACAGCATTTATGGCTATGCTGGTGAGATTCTTCAATCACAATTGGCTGAATTTAGGATTGGATGGTGTCTCACCCCCGTATCAAAGTTGATTTAGTCATATTTGAGGTTAGGGCTTTGAAGTGTCCTGCCCAAGGATACCCCCCCCACTCAAAAAAAAATGTGTTTTGGCAAAGCTCAAACCCTAGTCCTACTGAATTCAGGTGCTATCACCTTTGTGCTTTGTGATGGATTATTCAGAATTGGATTATTTCAGATAAGAGTTTAACAAGCTATAAAACGTACATGTAGGTGTAAACTTTATGTCAAGATTTCCATGGCCAGAGGCCTATTTTTGTTAAGTTTGGAATTTTGAGGGTGCAGGGAGTTGAAAACTGTAGGCTAAGATTTTTTTATTGGAGTATTGTATTTTAGTACTCCCCCATTTATCATTATTTGTTGCCATCCTGTTAAGGTTAAATGGTCAGTCAAAGACTGGATTAAGGTGTTAATTGGTTAGTTAAAGACTGGGTTAACGTGGTTAAGGTACTAACATTCAGACAACAGTAGATTCCTTTCAAAAAGTACATTAAAAAAAAAAATTATTTTTTTATCCCAAAGACATAAAATAAACAGATTATATCCACACGGTCAACCATTGTTTTTCCATGTTTATATAATATATACAGAACCGCTAAGAGTCAGTATTCTTTACACACAAAGAAAACAATTTCGGACCTTTTTGGCTTATTGATTAGTGCATGGAATCTACCGATATATTTAGAAATAAGCTTACTAAATTATGATCTGCAGATAGTACTTTTTTTTAGCTCACATGAGCACATAGTGCTCAGGGTGAGCTATTTAGATCGATCACCGTCCGGCATCCCTCCATATGTCTGTCTGTCCGTCCGTGCACAATTACTTAAAAAAATCTTCTCCTCTGAAACTGGCAAACAGGTTTCAATGAACTTTCACAGAAATGATTCTTAGGTGATCCACTTTCAGAATACTTCAATGATCTGAATTCCATGAAGAACTCTGGTTGCCATGGCAACCGAAAGAAAAAACTTTACAAAAACTTCTTGTCCGAAACGGTAAGGGCTAGAGCTTTCATATATTATGGCATGTAGCATCATCTAGTGACCCTCTACCAAAATACTTCAAATTATGGCCCTGGTGTGGAAACTGGCCCTGTGTTTTGGGGTCTCGGATTTCACATAGAGATTAAGAAGGAAATCTTTAAAAATCTTCTTGTCCTAACTCGTAAGGGCTACAGCTTTCAGATTTGGCTTGTAGCATCATCTAATTGACCTCTACCGAAATACTTTAAATGATGGCCCTTGTGTGGAAATTGGCCCTTTGTTGTGGGGTCATGGATTTTACATAGAAATAAAAGAAGGAAATCCTTAAAAATCTTCTCGTCCCGAACCTTAAGGGCTAGAGCTCTCATAAAAAATCTTCTTTGACTGAAGAACCCGAGGTCTTCATGTATGCAATTGACAACATACATCTATCTTCATGTGATACATCCAGTGTGCCACACTGAACATGCTGATGGCTTCACAGTCCATTCTTGACGACTACCAGTCACCATCTGAAAGACTACAGCACAGATGGTTACTACAAATCAATGCACCTGACTCTGAAATCCAGAGAGTGTTAGGAGATAGTGACTCCAAAATGTGCAATGTAGATGGAGATAGTGATTCCAGAATTATAGTGTAAGTGTAAACAGTGAAGTGTAAACAGTGAAGTGTTAATAGTGACTCCGAATTGTTGAGAAAAGTGGAGATAGCGACTCCAAAATGTAGAGAGGAGGTGGAGATAGTAGTAAGTAGGTGAGATGGTAAGTGGAGGAGGTGGAGATAGTGGTTAGAGGAGGAGAAAATGGTAGTCAATGAAGGACGGAGGAGTCAGTGACCTGAAGAGATGGTGGAGACAGTGTTGGTCAGTTGACGACAGAGACAGTGGTCAGTGGAGTAGGTGAAAATGGAAAGGAGGTGGAGATGATGGTCATGAGAGGTGTGGAGTGTCCTTTGGAGTAGGTGGAAATGATGGTCACTTAAAGAGAAAGAGGAGAGGAGGAGAATAATGAGGAGGAGAATGTCATGGTGGAGTAGGAGAAGGAAAATGTGGAGGAGGAGTTCTTATAGATATACAGATACGCGTACTGGCTATGCATATAAACATGCTAGGTTACTTATGAGAATGTTGGAATCATTGCTTTCTGTAACTAAATATAAGATGTATAGAGTTAAGCATGTGGCTCTCTTGTTAAGGTTATTAGAAATCATATAGATGGCAACAGAAACCTCACAAGTATACAAAAATTAGATACATTATTTAATGAGTTGGAACAGAGCAATCTTAACCTTACTTCACAGCTGGGTGTCTGTTATGCAAGTTGTGAAAAATGTATAATGTCTGCAGTTATGTTTATGTTGCTTGGATATTTCAATCATACTTGGCTAATATTGGGAGCTATCACCTTTGTGCCTTGTGATAGACAATTCAGCTTGCAAATGGTTTCATTTAAGTATGTAAAAAGCTATTAAAAATCCAACAAAGTGCAAAATAGTGTACAAGTTTGCCATGGCCATAAGCCATTTTCTGTTAGGTAGAGAATTTCAAGGGCAGAGATTTTTGTTGGAATACTGTATTTTAGTACTACCCCATTTATCATTATTAGTTGCCATCCAGTCAAGTCTACAGAATGGCCATAAGCCCTTTTCTGTTAGGTGGGGTATATTTAGGATGTTTTGAGGGCAGAGATTTTTTTTTGAGTATTGTATTTTAGTACCACCCCATTTATCATTATTTGTTGCCATCCGGTTAAATTTATGGAATGGCCATAAGCCATTTTCTGTTAGGTAGGGAATATTTTTTTTTGGAGTACTGTATTTTAGTACTACCCCATTTATCATTATTAGTTGCCATCCGGTCAAGTTTACGGAATGGCCATAAGCCATTTTCTGTTGGGTAGGAAATATTTTGGACGTTTCGAGGGCAGAGATTTTTTTGCAGTAATGTGTTTTAGTACTACCCCCATTTATCATTATTGGTTGCCATGTGGTTAAGTTTACGGAATGACCATAACCCATTTTCAGTTAGGTAGGTAATATTTAGGATGTTTTGAGGGCAGAGATTTTTTTTTGTAGTACTGTGTTTTAGTACTACCCCATTTATCATCATGAGTTGCCATCTAGTTAAGTTTACAGAGAAAAAGGAGAAAGGGAATGAGGAGGAGGAGAAGGAGTGGGTGGAGGTGGCGGACTTCTTGTTGATATACAAATATGCGTACTGGTCATGCACTTAAGTGTCTGACTTGTTACCTTGTGGTTGTGAGTTCGATACCCGGTTGAAGCAAACTTTCTTTCCGGCGATTTTTTGCCTCTCACCTCTGATGGAAGTGAGAAAAGTAGTCAGTGGCTTTGGAAAGAAAGTTGTGTCAGTACTGGTGTGAGAAAGCCAGGAAACCCATGGATGCGTCACTGACCGCCATGATATGACCTGAGCTGTTAAAATGGCGTTAAACTCCAATACAAACCAAATATGCACATAAACATGCTAGCTTACTTATGAGAGACAGTGTGGGAGTCAGTGCTTTCTGTTACTGAAAATAGGATAAGATGTAATTTAGACTTAAGGACATGGCTGTCTTGTTAAGGTTATTTGTAATTATATGGATGGCAACAAAAACCTTAAAGTATACAAAAATTAGATACATCATGTAATGAGTTGGAACAGATCAACCTGATCCTTACTTCACAGCTGTGTGTCTAGAAGTTGTGAAGAATGTATAATGTCTCTGACACTTTTAGGTGTCAATTACTCTGATCAGCATTTATGGCTATGCTGGTGAGATTCTTCAGTCAAGATTAGTTGAATTTAGGATTTGATGGTGTCTTACACCTGTATCAAAGTTTTTTTAGTAATATTTGACGCTAGGGCTTTGAAGTGTCCTGCCCAAGGACCCCCCCCCACCAGAAAAAAAAAAATTTTAGGTGTCAATAATTCTGACAGCATTTATGGCTATGCTGGTGAGATTCTTCAATCACAATTGGCTGAATTTAGGATTGGATGGTGTCTCACCCCCATATCAAAGTTGATTTAGTCATATTTGAGGTTAGGGCTTTGAAGTGTCCTGCCCAAGGATACCCCCCCCCACTCAAAAAAAAATGTGTTTTGGCAAAGCTCAAACCCTAGTCCTACTGAATTCAGGTGCTATCACCTTTGTGCTTTGTGATGGATTATTCAGAATTGGATTATTTCAGATAAGGGTTTAACAAGCTATAAAACGTACATGTAGGTGTAAACTTTATGTCAAGATTTCCATGGCCAGAGGCCTATTTTTGTTAAGTTTGGAATTTTGAGGGTGCAGGGAGTTGAAAACTGTAGGCTAAGATTTTTTTATTGGAGTATTGTATTTTAGTACTCCCCCATTTATCATTATTTGTTGCCATCCTGTTAAGGTTAAATGGTCAGTCAAAGACTGGATTAAGGTGTTAATTGGTTAGTTAAAGACTGGGTTAACGTGGTTAAGGTACTAACATTCAGACAACAGTAGATTCCTTTCAAAAAGTACATTAAAAAAAAAAATTATTTTTTTATCCAAAGACATAAAATAAACAGATTATATCCACACGGTCAACCATTGTTTTTCCATGTTTATATAATATATACAGAACCGCTAAGAGTCAGTATTCTTTACACACAAAGAAAACAATTTCGGACCTTTTTGGCTTATTGATTAGTGCATGGAATCTACTGATATATTTAGAAATAAGCTTACTAAATTATGATCTGCAGATAGTACTTTTTTTTAGCTCACATGAGCACATAGTGCTCAGGGTGAGCTATTTAGATCGATCACCGTCCGGCGTCCCTCCGTATGTCCGTCCGTCCGTCACAATTACTTAAAAAATCTTCTCCTCTGAAACTATCTAACAGATTTCAATGAACTTTCACAGAAATGATTCTTAGGTGATCCACTTTCAGAATACTTCAAAGATCTGAATTCCATGAAGAACTCTGGTTGCCATGGCAACCGAAAGAAAAAAAATTTAGAAATCTTCCTGTCCCAAACCGTAAGGGCTAGAGCTTTCATATATGGCAAGTAGCATTATCTAGTGACCCTTTACCAAAATACTTCAAGTTATGGCCCTGGTGTGGAAATTGGCCCTATGTTGTGGTGTCTCGGATTTCACATAGAGATTAAGAAGGAAATCTTTAAAAATCTTCTTGTCCTAACTCGTAAGGGCTACAGCTTTCATATTTGGCATGTAGCGTCATCTAGTTGACCTCTACCGAAATACTTCAAATGATGGCCCTTGTGTGGAAATTGGCCCTTTGTTGTGGGGTCATGGATTTTACATAGAGATAAAGAAGGAAATCTTTAAAAATCTTCTTGTCCCGAACCTAAAGAGCTAGACCTCTCATATATGGCATATAGCATCGTCTGGTGGCCCCCTTCTGAAAGACTTCAAATTATAACCACAGTGTCATAATGAGCCCTATGTTGTGGGTTCCCAGATTTTACATAGAGATAACGAAGGAAATTTTTTCAAAATCTTTTTGTCCCAAACTGTAAAGGCTAAAAGCTTTCATATTTGAGTTGTAGCTTTGTCAAGTGGATCTGTACCAAAATGCTATAAATTTTGGTCCAGGGATGAAATTGGCCCTCTGTTGTGGGGTTCAGGATTTTACAAAGAGATAAAAAGGAAATCTTAAAAAATCATCTTGTCCTGAACCGTAAGGGCTAGAGCTGTCATATTTTGCATTTAGCATCGTCTAGTAGACATCTACCAAAATACCTAGAATTTTTTCAAAGAGTTTCAATTCAGTAAAATCTCTGCTTGCCATGGCAATAAAACTGAAAAAAACTCTTGAAAATTGGTGAGAATGTTTGTCTTAGTGGTATCTCAGACCAATACAGTAATTGGTCATGTTGGGTTAAATACTAGGTCAAAAGGTCAAATCTTAGCAAAACTTGTGTACAATAGAAAATGGATTAAATTGGTCGAAAGACCCAGGTGAGCGACTTTAGGGCCATCAGTTTGTTCAGTTTTAATCATTATTACAATAGGTTGCTCTTGTAATTTTTGTCTGTCTTGCAGAATTGATGACTACACACCTGTCTTCGGTCAAGGTAATATATTACTCTGGTTTCATGTTATCATAAAAAGTCTCAAAGTTCAAGGCCTTTTCCACAGTCTCCCAGGTGCTGGTATGACCAGGCCATGGATTGAACCATTTAATCAGTTATATCTAGAGCAGTTCCATAAAAGTATTGCAAGATATGATGCTTTTTTTCTTTGCCAGTACTAAGGGGCATACAGGTATATGTATTTACTTTGGCCCATGTTTTGTCTTACACACACAGTTGAAGGTTTAATGTCAAAGTTTAAGGCCTTTTCCACAGTCTCCCAGGTGTTGGTATGACCAGGCCATGGATTGAACCATTGGGTCAGTTATATCTAGGGCAGTTCTGTAAAAGTATTGCAAGATGTGTTGCTTTTTCTTTGCCAGTACTAAGGGGCGTAAAGGTATACATATTCACCTTTGCCCATGTTTTGTCAAACACACAGTGGAAGCTTTAAAGTCAAAGTTTAAGGCCTTTTCCACAGTCTCCGAGGTATTGATATGACAAGGCCATGGATTGAACCATTTAGTCAGTTATATCTAGAGCAGTTCTGTAATTTGCAAGATTTAATGCTTTTTCTTTGCCAGTACTAAGGGGCCTACAAGTATAATTATGTATTTACCTTGGCCCATGTTTTGTCACACACACACTTAAGGCGATAATGTCAAAGTTAAAGCCTGTAAGTTCTGTAATTTGCAAGATTTAATGCTTTTTCTCTGCCAGTACTAAGGGGCCTACAAGTATAATTATGTATTTACCTTGGCCTATGTTTTGTCACACACACACTTAAAGCAATAATGTCAAAGTTAAAGCCTTTTACCAGTCTGTTAGGTGTTGGTATGACCAGGCCTTAGATTGAGCCAAGAAGCATCCAGTTAACTGGCAGCTCTATAAAACTACTGTCATCATTATGCTTTAATTACAAATTGGATTGAACTAATAATTTAACCAGTACTATTTTGTATTAACTGATCCTTCCATGGATGAATATCTGTGTATGCACACATTGAGAACATGGAGAAAACACAGAAAATGTTGGACAACAGTTACGAACATAATGCATAATAAAGGTGATCATTTGCTTGGTTGCCTAAGTTTGCGTTTCAGCATGGTCAACTTGGTGGAATGGTTGAGCACTTGTTCATTTGGAAGGAATCACTAAATACCTTGGAAACATCGCAGGTGAGAATGAATTACCATACATGCTACTTTTTAGGCCTAATGGTCAACTTCAACACTTAACCATACAACAAAATTTTGGACTTGTCTGAACTAAAAGCATTTGCAGATGACAAAAGATGTGACTCAAAAAGTGAATTCTAAGAAGGTAGAAAATGTTGCTGGAAAAGAAGAAATTGCTGGTTACCAGCATTTTCTCCTTTTCCACAATATTTTCCAAGGCTTTCTTTCTCAGGACAGTTAAAAGTCAGCATTGTGGTTATTAAGGGCTAATAACTTTGGAAAGAAAGGAAACTCTTTTATTATAGGTAGAACAATGTGCTAGAATGATTTTTTTCCTTTTCACACAATGTTTTTTGCTTTTATGAAAGTTAAATCCTATGAACAGTTTTAGACACAAATATTTTCAAAGGCTGTGTATGAAAAACCTACACAAATCATTTACTGTTTTGCTAAAATCTTTACCACATGATCCTGAGTTTTAACAATCCTGGAGAAGAAAGCCTTTGAAAAACATTGTGGGACACTTAACCAAATGATAAATATTGTTATAAATAGTATATGATAAATATTACTACTTGTCCAAAACGAAAGCATTTTGTACTGGTCCAAACTTGAAAGCATTAAATTTTACAGACAACATATTGCTGTAATGATGGTAATTGTATGTGAAAGTGTAGAAAAAGATCATTGTATGTGAAAGTGTTGAAAACATTGTGGGAAAAGAAGGTACTGTTAACCAGCACTTGCTCCTTTTCCCACAATATTTTAAGTTGTGCTTTCTTCTCCAGGGTCGTGAAAACTCGGGATCATGTAGAAAAGACTTAAGCTAGAGAGTAAATGATTTGTTTGGTTTTTTCATACACAGGCTTTGAAAATATTTGTGTCTAAAACTGTTCATAGGTATAAATTCTTTACCATAGAGTCCCGTGTTTTAGCCTCCCTGAGTAAATGGCCATTTGAAATTATTGTGGGAAAAGGAGATAATGCTGGTAACAAGCATTTTTTCCTTTTCCGACAATTTTTTCTGCTCATCCAAAGTTAAAATTCAGTTTTTGAGCCATGTTTAATGTGTCTTCTTCAAATGCTTTCACTTTGGACCAGTCTAAGGTGTTGTTGTTTAGTAACGAAATAATATGCATTGGAAATAAATTATCATTGACTAGATTTAGATTTACCCTTTACCACACAACAAGAATTTTGGACTGGTCCAAACTTAAGGCAATAGCAGACAACATATCCCTCAATGTGCCCAATAAACCCAAAAGAATTTCCAGCTGAAAAATAAAACACAAGAAATTGTGATTTCAGGAAAGCTTTTCTCTATAAAGATTTAGAAAAGTGGACAGTGTAGACCAAAGATCAGACCACATGTTTTGTGCTGTCTGATCTTGATCTACACTGGCCTCAAAGGCAACTTTAAGCATGAAAGGGGCTTTAAGGGTTATATTTAGCTGGAATGATGTTAATTGTATGCGTAAGTGTAGAAAAAACATGATATTGTGGGAAATGGAGAAAATGCTGGTTACCAGCCTTCTTCTGTGTAGGGGTTGTTGGAACTCGACATTGTGGAGCAAAGGGTCAATTGATGTCATATTGGATGAAATCAACCAGAAGGAGTGACTTAAAATCTCAAATTTATTTTTTGTCTTTTACAGAATGTCAACATGCATCTCAACTCTAAAGTGAAGGATCATTGCCCTGTGACACAGACAGTAACTGAAGGTAAATCATTTTGCTGTTTATCATGATTTATTTTCCATTAACTCTTTACCAAATGACAAAATTTTAGATTAGTCCAAATCGAAAGCATCAGCAGATAAAATAAATGTGACTGAAAAGTTGAAATATGTCTTGGGAAGGTAGAAAATATTTTGGGAAAAGGAGAAAGTGCTGGAGTAAAGAACCATTTCTGTTGGAGTAAGAGGCATTTCTTCATTTCCTTCTGTAAGTTATGAACATACAAAGTTGCTGGGATATTTATTTCATTTATCCCTTTCCCACATTACAAATCTTCAGAATTGCTGTAATTGAAAGTATTTGAAAAGGCAGATTATGTGTAGCTTAACCCTTTCCCAAACAAGTCCTGGTTTTCACGTGTCTGCAGCACAAGTCTTTTGAAAACACTGTGGGAAAAGGAGAAATTGCTCGTAATGAGCCATTTCTCATTTTCCCACAGTGTTTTCTACCCTTTTTGAGAACTTTCTGCCATTTTCATCAAACTTAAAATTGTCGTCTGCAAACTCTTTCAATTTGGACCAGTCCAAAATTTGTCATTTGGGAAAGGGTTAAAAGATGATTGCTGTCGTTGAAAAGTTGAAAACATTGTGGGAAAAGGAGAGAATGTTTGTTACCCGCATGTTCTCCTTTTCCCAAAATATTTTTAAAAGCTCTCTCTTTCAGGGACTTTTACACTGGGTATTGTGTGGTAAATGGGTGGTATTTTGAGACCTATGTCATTGGGTTCATTTTAACAACCTTTGAGAAGAAGACCTTTGAAAACATCTTGGGGGAAAGGAGAAAATGTCTGTGACTAGCATTTTCTCCTATTCCCAAAATGTTTTCCATCCTTTCAAAGATAAATTTAGTTACTGGAATGGCATGTAATTTGTCGTCTGCAAAAGCTTCCAATATGGATGAGTCTTAAAATTTTTGTCCAGCAAACAGTTAACAAGCAGGAAAGGTTTAAACCTTTACCACTCAATCCCATGTTTTAAAGACCCTGAGAAAAAAGCCTTTTGAAAACAATATGGAAAAAGGAAAGAAGAAAATGCTAGTAACCAGCGTTTTCTCCTTTGCAAACAATGTTTTCTACTCTATCAAAGATAACATCCACAATTTGAGCCAAATTTAAATTGTTGTCTGCAAAATTCTTTCTATTTGGACAAGTCTAAGTTTTTATTGTATTGTAAACAGTAAACTTCATTTTAAACCTTTACCACACAATCCTGACTTTTAACAACCCTGAGAAAAGGCCTTTTGAAAACATTGTGGGAAAAGGAGAAAATGCTGGTAACCAGCAATTTCTCCTTTTCCCACAATGTTTTCTACTAAAATTCAAAATTGAATTGTTTTTAGTGTCTAGTAACCATCATTCCCTGCCCAAGAAAGTTCAAAACAAGAAAACTATCTAACCTTGTTTCATGTTTTTCGGTTGTTTATTGGTAAATAATGGTGGATTATGGTTTGGTAACTTCACCATTTAGACCAGTGACTTTACTGATTGATAAACTCACTGAAGGACCGAGAAACTCACTGAAGGATTGAGAGCTCCCCTGTACTTTGCAAGTTCCAACAAAAAAGGCGTCAGAAGTTTGAAATAAATAAAATGTCTTTCCTTTCAATGAAAAATTGGAATTTATTTCATCTCCTGAACATCATACTGTAATATTTTTATTTGTGGCTGAACTGCTCCTGAATGTATTGCAGATGATGTTTGCACGATGAAATAAATTTCAATCTTTCACAAAAAAAATCCCCAAATATCCTAGATATATTTTATTTGTATATTCCAGATGCCCACCACCAACTCCATGAGCTGATGTCAAGGCTAATTTGTCACCTAGAAGATTGCCCAGAGGTAAACAATTTCTGTATTTCCCCACCAAACAATCCCAACTTTTAACAACCTGAGAAAAGAGCCTTGAGAAAACATTGTGGGAAAAGAAAAAAATGCTGGGAACCAGCATTTTCTCCTTTTCTCACAGTGTTTTCTACCCTTCCCAAGACAAATTTCAATTTTTCAGTCACATTCATTTTTGTCATCTGCAAATGCTTTAAATTTGGACTAGCCTAAAATTTTCTCATTCTGTCCAGAGTTAACCCTTTCCAAAACGACAAATTTTAGACCCTTCCAAACTGAAAGAGTTTGCAGAAAGAGTTTGCAGACGACAATTTTAAATTTGATAAAAATGGCAGAAAGTTCTCAAAAAGGGTACAAAACACTGGGAAAAGGAGAAATTGCTGTAGTTCTCCTTTTCCCACAGTGTTTTCAAACAACTTGTATTGCAGACACGTGAAAACCAGGGCTTGTTTGGGAAAGGGTTAATATATCACAATTTTTTTTCTATACCACATTACTGTTTCATGAATAATTGGGTATTTTTCCCTACCTAAATCTACCCCTCAAACCAGAATTATGGAACTTGTAAAATCAATTTCAGGACACTTTCATAACTTTGTGAATCTGCTGCTGTTAATTATTATTTTTGTAAATCTTCAATGCAAGGTTGGTAAAGTGAAATATTGTAGGACAAAGAGAAAATGCTGGTAACCTGACCACAAAGGCAACAGTGCTGGTAACCTGGCAACAAAGGCGACAGTATAGATCAGTGATCAGACTGCATGTTTTGTGCGTCTGATCTTGATCTACACTGGCCACAAAGGCAACTTTAAGCATGAAGGGGGCTTTAAGGGCTATATTAAGCTGAAATGATGTTAATTGTATGTGAAAGTGTAGAAAACATTGTGGGAAAAGGAAAAATGCTGGTTACCAGCTTTTTCTCCTTTTCCCACAATGTTTTTAAAAACCTTCTCTTTCAGAGTTGTTAAAACTCAGGATTGTGTGATAAAGGGTTAATTGATGGCATATTTGATGAAATCAGCCAGGTTAACCCTTTACCACACAATCCTGACTTTTAACGACCCTGGGAAAGAAGCCTTTTGAAAACATTGTGAGAAAAGGAGAAAATGCTGGTAACCAGCATTTTCTCCTTTTCCCACAATATTTTCTACCCTTTTAGAGTCAAGTTTCATCAAATAAGCTACATTTTATTTGTTGACGCCTTGAAATTGGACGAGTGTAAAATTTTGTAGTTTGGTAAAGAGTTTAACAAGGATAAAGTCTTATTTTTCGTCCTTTACAGATTTCAACACACATCCCAACTCTCAAGTGAAGGATTGCTTTTCCAGTGACACAGAGACACAGACAGTAACCCAAGGTAAATCATTTTGCTGCTATTATGATTTATTTTTTCATTAGCTCACCTGAGCACAAATTTCTCATCTCATCTTTGCAAGCCAAGGTGACCATCACTACATGGATCTTACCCCATGACTGATTGGGTCAAAATTTGTTAGCACTGTGAGGCACCACCCACTGGATTTTGATTGTTATCAACCCTAGATTTAGGTCATCGAAAACCAATCAAACATCGCGTAACCTAACTCTTTTGGCATTTCATTGAATAGATGGCCAAAGGCTTTTTTTTACCTTTCGAGGTGTTGGGCTATGGATGAGTCTTAAAATTTTTTGTCTGGTAAAGAGTTAACAAGCAGTAAAGGTTTAACTGTTTACCATACAATCCCATGTTTTAAAGACTCTGAGAAAGCAAGCCTTTTGAAAACATTGTGGAAACAGGAGAAAATGCTGATAACCAGCATTTTCTCCTTTGCCAAAAAAAATTTCTACCCTATCAATGACAACTTCCACAATTTGAGCCACATTTAACCCTTTCCCAAACGACACATTTTGGACTGGTCCAAATTGAAAGAGTTTGCAGACGACAATTTTAAATTTGATGAAAATGGCAGAAAGGTCTCAAAATGGGTAGAAAACGCTGTGGGAAAAGGAGAAATTGCTCGTAACGAGCAATTTCTCCTTTTCCCACAGTGTTTTCATAAGACTTGTACTGCAGACACGTGAAAACCAGGGCTTGTTTGGGAAAGGGTTAAACTGTTGTGTGTAAATGCTTTCAATTTGGACACGTCCACTTTTTTGTTGTGTTGCAAAGAGTAAACTTCATTTTAACCCTTTACCACACAATCCCGACTTTTAACGACCTTGAGAAGGAAGCCTTTTGAAAACATTGTGGGAAAAGGAGAAAATGCTGGTAACCAGCATTTTCTCCTTTTCCCACAATGTTTTCTGCCCTTCCAAAGAGAGAAATCATCATTTTAGCAACATTTAATATGTCGTCTGCAAATGCTTTCAATTTGGTGCAGTCCAAAATTTTGTCGTTCGGTAAAGAGTTAAATGAGATTTAACCCATAGGCTGCTAAGTCTGACTCACTGACCTTTTGTGGACAGAGTAGATCAAGATCAGACTGCACAGAACATGCAGTCTGATCTTGGATCTACAGTGTCCAATGAGGAGATAATTATCTTTCCTCTTAAAGTACCTTTGAAATAATAAAATTTTGGTTGTTACTATTGCCTTGAAAGTTTTATTTCCATTATTAAGCAGGATAACGGTTAGGCAATAGAAAGGATTTGTAAGTTAACTTTTTACCAAACGACAAAACTTTAGACTTGTGGAAATTGAAAGCATTTGCAGACGACAAAATAAATGTAACCCCAAAACTGAGATTTGTTTTGGGAAGGTTAGAAAACATGGTGGGAAAAGGAGAAAATTCTGGTTACCAGCATTTTCTCCTTTTCCCATAATGTTTTCCAAAGGCTTCTTTTTCAGGGTCGTAAAAAGTTGAGATTGTGTGGTAGAGAGTTATAACTCATTACCAAACAACAAAAATTTGGACCAGTCCAGATTGAAAGCATTTGCCATCAACAAAATAAATCTCACTCTGACAGTTGCATTTGATTGTTTGTAAAGGAGAACCAGCATTTTCTCCTTTTTCCAACATTTTCATAAGCCTTGTTACTCAGGGTTGTTAAGATTTGGAATTGTGTAGTAAAAGGTTAACCCTTTCCCAAACAAGCCCTGGTTTTCACGTGTCTGCAGCACAAGTCTTTTGAAAACACTGTGGGAAAAGGAGAAATTGCTCGTAACGAGCAATTTCTCCTTTTCCCACAGTGTTTTCTACCGTTTTTGATAACTTTCTGACATTTTCATCAAATTTAAAATTGTTGTCTGCAAACTCTTTCAATTTGGACCAGTCAAAATTTTATCGTTTGGGAAAGGGTTAACTCCTTACCAAACGCCTAAATTTTAGGCTTGCCCAAATTGAAAGCCTTTGCAGACGACAAATTGCCCAAAATGATGAAATTTGTCTCTGCAAGGGTAGAAAACATTGTGGTAAAAGGAGAAAAAGCTTGTAACCAGCATTTTCTCCTTTTCCCACAATGTTTTCAAAAGTCTTGTTTTTCACGTTCGTTAAAACTCCGGATTGTGTGGTAAATGATTAAAGGGAATTGGTCAGCGTGTTGAGCTTTTATCAAGTGGGTGTCTTGCTTGGCATCTTGCATCATGGAGATGCATTAAGTGCCCTTTTCCCAGAGCATCACTTATTTGTATTTTTGTATTTTGGGGTGTGGGGAGGGCTGAAAAGCTATATTTCAGGGTGGGGGAGGGGCTGAAAAGCTATATTGTTGTACAATAGTGGGTTAACTCTTTAGTAAACAATCCCAATTTTTTTTTTTTAACTGTTACGCTTTCTGGTTTTTTTTAGGCTCCTTCCTCAACACTCTGATGTGAAGGCTGAGTGTCCTTGTTTTGTAGAAGATGTCCAAAAGTAAGTAATTTCTTTACTGCAATGTTTTCTTCCTTTTCTCCTTGGCAAAAGTCAACATAAACATGCTTATCTGCTTTTCAATTTTAGCTCTACTGGCTGTAAGCCAGCAGAGCTTATGTCATGGCGTGGTTTCAGTCGTCCGTCCATCTGTCCATCCATCCGTTAGTCTTGTCTTGTTTATGCGATAAAGTCCGCATTTGTGGTCAGATTTGTTTGATTATCTCATCAATAGCTTCAACCCTATTGATTTTGATAAAAATCTGACAATCAGTGTAGGAAAAGCAGCCATTTAAAGTTCAAAATTTAAATTTCTTGTTTACGCGATAAAGTCTGCAATTGTGGTCGGATTTTCATGAAAGTCGCACAGTTTGTTTATCTCATCAATAGCTTTAACCCTATTGATTTTGAAAAAATCTGACAATCAGTGTAGGAAAAGTAGCCATTTAAAGTTCAACATTTAAATTTCTTGTTTACGCGATAAAGTCTGCAGTTGTGGTCGGAATTTTGTGAAACTTGCACAGATTGTTTATCCAATCAAAAGCATGAACCCTATTGATTTTGAAAAAAATCTGACAATCAGTGTAGGAAAAGTAGCCATTTAAAGTTCAAGATACCCTTTTCTTGTTTATGTGTTTTGGTCTACGTTTGTGGTCAGATTTTCGTGATACTTGCACAGTTTCTTTATCTCATCAATAGCTTGAACCCTATTGATTTTGAAAAAATCTGATAATCAGTATGGGAAAAGTAGCCATTTTAAGTTCATAATGTTCATTTCTTGTTCACACGATAAATCCAGCCTTTGTAATTGGATTTTCATGAAACTTGCACTGTTGCTTTGTATTATCAAAAGCTTGACACTATTGATTTTTTGGACAAAAATTTGAAAGTCAATATGGGAAAAGGAGCCATTTAAATTAAATAATTTACATTTCTTGTTTACGCTTGCACTTGGCATTTGTGGTCAAATTTTCATTTATAAAACTTTCACAGTTGCTCTATATTATCAAAAGCTTGAACTCTATCGCTTTTGAAAAACATTTTAAAAAAAGTCCCCATTTTAGATCTAGTTCTTTTGAAACTTGCAAAGATTATTTGTGTCATCAAGGGGTTGAACTCTAATAAAAATGAAGAAAATCTAGCAATCCGTGAAGAAGAAGCAGCCATTTGAAGACTTAGTATTGTTTGCTCAACACAGTCCACATTATTAGTCCATTTCTTTGAAATTTGCAGGGATTGTTTAATATAATGAGTACTGAAACCCTATCAAATTTGGCTGGATTTCAAACAGTTGGTTTTGAGAAATTGTACTTCAATTTTTTTCACTATTTGTTTAGTTCAATATGCCTACTTGTGCTTTCTTAGTGGGTTCAAGCCCACTTGCAACAATACCCCCATTTTTAGCTCACCTGAACACAACGTGCTCAAGGGGAGCTTTTAGGATCACGCTGTGTCCGTTGTGTGGTGTGCGTCGTGCTCCGTCAACAATTCTTTGAAACATCTTCTCCTCCTAAACCCCTGGACCAATTTGGACCAAACTTGGCAGGATTGTTCCTTGGGAGGTCCTCTTCAAAAAATGTTCACAAAATTTGATTCCATCAAAAACTCTGGTTGCCATGGCAACCAAATGGAATTTTCTAAGCTATTCTTTAAAAATCTTCTCCGCTGGTCAGATTTTGAAATAATTTCACAGAGATGTTCCTTGGGTGACCCTTTTCAAAAATTGTTCACGAAACTTTGATCCGTCAAGAAACATGGCTCTGGTGAATGGGGGCTACTTGCACTATAAGGAAATAAAGAAATTCTTAAAAATTCTTCTTCTCTGAAACCGTTGGTCAGATTTTGAAATAATTTCACAGAGATGTTCGTTGGGTGACCCTTTTCAAAAATTGTTCGCAAAATTTTTATCTGTCAAGAAACATGGCTCTGGTGAATGGGGGCTACTTGCACTATATGGAAATGAAAAAATTCTTAAAAATTCTTCTTCTCTGAAATGGCTGATCAGATTTTGAAATAATTTCATGGAGATGTTCTTTGGGTGACCCTTTTCAAAAACTGTTCGCAAAATTTTGATCCCTCTAGAAACGTAGCTCTGGTGAATGGGGGCTACTTGCACTATATCGAAATGAAGAAATTCTTAAAAATTCTTCTTCTCTGAAATGGCTGATCAGATTTTGAAATAATTTCATGGAGATGTTTCTTTGGTGACCCTTTTTCAAAACTTGTTCGCGAAACTTTGATACGTCAAGAAACATGGCTCTGGTGAATGGGGGGCTACTTGCACTATATGGCCATGAAGAAATTCTTAGAAATTCTTCTTCTTTGAAACAACTGGTCAGATTTTGAAATAATTTCACAGAGATGTTCCTTGGGTGACCCTTTTCAAAAGTTGTTCGAAATTTTGATCCGTCAAGAAACATGGCTCTGGTGAATGGGGGGCTACTTGCACTATATGGAAATGAAGAAATTCTTAAAAATTCTTCTTCTCTGAAACCATTGGTCAGATTTTGAAATAATTTCACAGAGATGTTCCTTTGGTGACCCTTTTCAAAAGTTGTTTGCGAAATTTTGATCTGTCAAGAAACATGGCTCTGATGAATGGGGGCTACTTGCACTATATGGAAATGAAGAAATTCTTAAAAATTCATCTTCTCTGAAACAACTAATCCGATTTTGAAATAATTTCACAGAGATGTTCCTTTGATGACCCTTTTCAAAATTTTTCGCGAAATTTTGATACGTCAAGAGACATGGCTCTGGTGAATGGGGCTACTTGCACTGTATGGCCATGAAGAAATTCCTAAAAATTCTTCTTCTCTGAAACAACTGGTCAGATTTTGAAATAATTTTACAGAGGTGTTCCTTGGGTGACCCTTTGCAAACATTGTTTGCAAAATTTTGATCCATCAAGAGACATGGCTCTGGTGACTGGGGGCTACTTGCACTACACGTACATGTACATGAAGAAATTCTTAAAAATTCTTCTTCTCTGGAATGGCTGGTCAGATTTTGAAATAATTTCACAGAAATGTTCCTTGGATGACCCTTTCCACAAATTGTTCGAGAAATTTTGATCCATCAAGAAACATGGCTCTGATGGCTGTGGGCTATTTTTTCCTTTTTCCACAATCTTCTTCATCATTAAAAAATGTGATTGTTTGTTAAAGCGTTTATCATTTAATATTTGGGCCTCTTTAGCTCACCTGAGCACAAAGTGCTCATGGTGAGCTATTGTGGTGAGCTGGTGTCTGTCGTGCGCTGTGCGTTGTGCGTCGTCCATTGTCAACTTTTTACCTTGTGTACGCTCTAGAGGCCACATTTTTAGTCAGATCCTCATGAAACTTGGTCAGAATGTTTGTCTTGATAAAATCTCGCACAAATTTGAAACTGGGTCATGTGGGGTCAAAGGTGTTTTTTTCAAGGCACCTTTCACATGTTAATTAGGTGAAACATGGTAATTGTGTAAACAAGAAATGTAAATTTTCAACTTTAATAATTTCATCAGTTGAAGTAAATTGGTGTTGTATTTGACTTGTATTGTTATCAAATTACTTTAAAATAAATATACTACATTTTTAGCTCAAGATCATTTTTGCAAAAGTGAGATACTGGAATGATTATAGCCATTTGTTTAGCTTATTTTCTGCTACCATAAAAATATATAGTTATACATGTATTATGTTGCTTGTCATGTAAGGGACTCCTTTGGCATTATTTAAAAAAAAAAAAAAAAAAATAGGCTCTTACAGAGGTGGCCTCCTCGTGACAAGGGCTGGGCATTGTTCATCTCTTTTGCAGGTAATGATGGCAAACAACCTCTTGATGATTCTACAACCTAGTTATTGTATTGCTAGATGACCAGATAACTGCAATATCCAACAGCCAAGTGGGCAAGTACTAGTAACTCTTTACCAGGCAACAACATTTCAGACATGTCCGAATTGAAAGCTTTTCACAAAAAATTGGTTTGTAACTAAATGGGTAGAAGACAATCAGGGAAAAGGAGAAGATGCTTGTTACTAGCATTTCATTTGTCGTCTGCCAGTTCTTTCAATTTGGTGTGAAATTGCTGTTTGGTAAAAGGTTAACTTATTACCTCCAGAAACAAATTTGCAGCAGAGCATACACACGTAAACTTGGAAAAATCCTTTCAAAATACATGTATAGAAAACTAGCTCAGTTTTACTTCCAAGCAGTCAAGTCTTTTTATGAGTCTAAAGAAGTCTTGGAAACATCATGGGGAAGGGAGAAATTTTGATTAAATATGAGTTTGTGTTATTTTCCTTTCAGATGTGGGAAATCAGGACGACAGGCAGTGTGTGAGGTATCCAGCTGGATTACAAGCCACCCAGAAGGACAATTTTGTGTAATACTATTCTAAGTGCCTATACAATGTACAGGCATTGCTTTCACCTGTTGAAGTATTTATGGGATGGGATAAGTTTTTTCCTGTATTCAATATACCCTGATTTTTGCTTTGCTTTGTAAGCAATTATATACATGTTCATGTACTTACAGGATAGTTTTAGATATAGTTTGATATTGATTCTTTTTTTTTAATATTTAAATGCCTTTATTCTAGGCTTCTAGATAAACCAATCTTTTTGTTGTTGTTATAAGATTTTGTTTTACTTGTTGATAAGGTGATGGAATGTCTTCTTGTTTACTTTCCCTACATTTATAAAAAGGATTCATGTTTTTATATCTATTTCTTGACTTATGGGTACCCATACTTTTTGTAACTGATTGTTATTGTCAAATAGAGCTCTACACCCTTTTTTTTTTTATATGGAGAAGATGCTTACATAGAATTTTTATGACATTATAAGTATCCCTTTTTTTTTTCATCACACGATAATTGGTACCAATATTGTTATCAATGATAAGTTTTTTTTTTTTTATGGATGATTTACCTTACTTAAGTAAGGTGGTTATTATTTAAACAGTTCTGTTTCTTAATGTACTCTCTATTGTACAATGTACTGTTAAATTTTTTTTACAACTGAGTTTGAAAGATTGTACATTGCATGCACTCTTTAATTGTTTTTATTTAGTCAGTTATGGACAGTTCTGTTCCTGTACTGATTATCTACAAGATCTTTATTTGTCATAGCTATAAATGATGACCAGTATTCTCTAGATGTTTTACTACCACATCATTTCTGTTTATGTGTTCCATTACAATTTATTTAGAAACATGTATGTACTGATTATACATCTGTTTGCAGGATGGTCTTAGTGTACACTTAAATCAGGAGCTCAGACTTCAAGGCCGTGATGGTTGGCTGAAGGGGAGGAAGGAGGCGAATTTTTCTAAAATACATTATGTACTTGTTTGTAGAAGTATGGAACTCTACAAAATGTCTTGGTGAGAATTTTATTGTGGTCAGGGATGGGAATTGTATCCAATCTGTAAATTTTAGCAGTTTATTAAATCTGTTTTATGTTGTTATTGATTTAGATGACTGTCGTGGCCTTTGTTGATACAGAGTTTTTATGTATCCTTTCTTTTTTTCATTACAAGATCGTTGATACTTATATTGCTTTTTTTTTTTTAAATATTTGAATAGTTTACTTTACTAAAGAAAGGTAATTAATTAAAGAGTTTTGTTTTTGTTTTGTAATGTAGTCTTCACTTTACTGTTGAAATTCATTTCAAATGAGTTTGTATAGATTGCATATTACATTCAGTTTTCAGTTTTTTTTTTTTTTTGTTTTATTTAGTTATATGGACAGTTCTGTATCTGTATTGATTATCAAATACATGTTTTTGTCAAAGCCTTTTAAGTGATTACTGGTTTTTACGTGATTACTGGTATTCATTATATGTTTTACTATCACATGATTTCTGTTAATGAGTTCCATTACACTGATTGTTGATGTGTTTTCTAGATAGTCTTAGTGTACAGTATAGTCAGGAGCTCAGATCTGAAGGTGGTGATGGTTGGCTGAAGGGGAGGAAGGAGGCCAATTTTTATAAATACATTTTATGTACATGTTTGTAGAAGTTTGGAAGTCTACAAAAATGTATTGGTGAGAACTGAACTGTGGTCAGGGATGGATATTGTACCCATTCATAAATTTTAGCGGTAAACTAAATCTGTTATTATGTTGTTTTTGATATAGATGACTGTTGTGGCTTTTGTTTACATACAATTTTTATGAAATTTTTAATTGATTAGCAGTATTTTTGGATGTTTTACCACTACATAAATTCTGTTCATGAGTTCCATTACAATATACATGTATATAGAAACATTTATGTACTGATTATATATCTGTTTGCAGGATGGTTTTAGTGTACTCTTACATCAGGAGCTCAGAGTTGAAGGTGGTGATGGTTGGCTGAAGGGGAGGAAGGAGGCCAATTTTTATAAATACATTTTATGTACATGTTTGTAGAAGTTTGGAAGTCTACAAAAATGTATTGGTGAGAACTGAACTGTGGTCAGGGATGGATATTGTACCCATTCATAAATTTTAGCGGTAAACTAAATCTGTTATTATGTTGTTTTTGATATAGATGACTGTCGTGGCTTTTGTTTACATACAATTTTTATGAACTTTTTAAGTGATTAGCAGTATTTTTGGATGTTTTACCACCACATAATTTCTGTTCATGAGTTCCTTTACAATATACATGTATATAGAAACATTTATGTACTGATTATATATCTGTTTGCAGGATGGTTTTAGTATACACTTAAATCAGGAGCTCCGATTTGAAGGTGGTGATGGTTGGCTGAAGGGGTGGAAGGAGGCCAATTTTTATAAACACATTTTATGTACATGTTTGTGTGGAAGTCTACAAAAATGTATTGGTGAGAACTGAACTGTGGTCAGGGGTGGATATTGTACCCATTCATAAATTTTAGCGGTAAACTAAATCTGTTATTATGTTGTTTTTGATATAGATGACTGTTGTGGCTTTTGTTTACATACAATTTTTATGAAATTTTTAATTGATTAGCAGTATTTTTGGATGTTTTACCACCACATAAATTCTGTTCATGAGTTCCATTACAATATACATGTATATAGAAACATTTATGTACTGATTATATATCTGTTTGCAGGATGCTTTTAGTGTACTCTTACATCAGGAGCTCAGAGTTGAAGGTGGTGATGGTTGGCTGAAGGGGAGGAAGGAGGCCAATTTTTATAAATACATTTTATGTACATGTTTGTATAAGTGTGGAAGTCTACAAAAATGTATTGGTGAGAACTGAACTGTGGTCAGGGATGGATATTGTACCCATTCATAAATTTTAGCGGTAAACTAAATCTGTTATTATGTTGTTTTTGATATAGATGACTGTCGTGGCTTTTGTTACATACAATTTTTATGAAATTTTTAAGTGATTAGCAGTATTTTTGGATGTTTTACCACCACATAATTTCTGTTCATGAGTTCCTTTACAATATACATGTATATAGAAACATTTATGTACTGATTATATATCTGTTTGCAGGATGGTTTTAGTATACACTTAACTCAGGAGCTCCGATTTGAAGGTGGTGATGGTTGGCTGAAGGGGTGGAAGGAGGCCAATTTTTATAAACACATTTTATGTACATGTTTGTATAAGTGTGGAAGTCTACAAAAATGTATTGGTGAGAACTGAACTGTGGTCAAGGATGGGTATTGTACCCAGTTTGTAAATTTTAGCAGTAAACTAAATCTGTTATTATGTTGTTTTTGATATAGATGACAGTTGTGGCTTTTGTTTACATACAATTTTTATGAAGTTATGTATCTTTTTTCTGTATCACAAGATCATTAATATCAAAAATCATTTGTAAACATTATCAGTTAAGTTAGTTTATATGTTGTTGCTGGTATTTCACTAAGGATCAGTTATCTGATCATTTGTCTGGATTATATGGAATGTTTGAAGTTAAAAATTTGGGTTTTATGACAATTTGTACAAGGAAAATTTGTAATGGACATTTGATAACCCAAAATTTGGCCCTTACAGAAGTGGCCTCCTGGTGGCTGGGCATTAATTATCTCTTTTGCAGGTAATGATGGCGCACAACCTTTTGTTATTGTACATGTATTTGCAATATGAATAAATTTTGTTTGAATTTAGACTTTCTTATTTATATCAGGTAAGTTGAAGATTCACAGACTAGACAAAATGCCTCCCAGTGTGTTTCCATTAAACCAGCATTTCCTTTTTTACCTATACTGTTTTCTGTCATTTGAAAAATAAAGTTCCACTGTTTGGGCCATATTTGTTGTCTGCAAATGCTTTCAATTCGGACTTACGTTTATCATCACATAACCCTTTGTCAAACAATCCTGACTTTTAACAACACGTACAAGGAAGGCTGTTGAAAACATTGTGGAAAAAGGAGAAAATGCTGGTAACCAGCAATTTCTCCTTTTCCCCCATTGTTTTCTGCCCTATCGAAGATAGAAATCATCATTTGAGCTTCATTTGTCGTTTGCAAATGCTTTCAATTGGGTCAAGTCCAAACTTTAATCGTTTGATAAAGTGTTAATTCCTTACCAAACAACAAACTGTAACATTTGCAGGTGACATATAAACATGGCTCAGATGATGAAATCTGTCTCTTAAAGAGCAAAAAACATTGTAGGCAAAGGAGAAAATGCTAGTTACCAGAATTTTTCCCTTTTCCCAAAATTCTTCAAAAGACTTCTCTCTTGGTTGAAAAAACTCTGGGTTGTTTGGTTAAGTTTTACCTCCTCCCCCATTTGTTAAAATCTTGTTTCAACAGCCAAGAGAAAAGATTAAATTTAAAAACATTGTGAGAAAAGGAACAAAAATTTACCAGGGAAGGACGTCTTTTACCTTTCACCACACACATACACACAACTTGCATTTCGTTCCCACGCGGCAAATTTTAGACTGTCTTAACCCTTTTCCCAAACAAGCCCTGGTTTTCACGTGTCTGCAGTACAGGTCTTTTGAAAACACTGTGGGAAATGGAGAAATTGCTCTAAACGAGCGATTTCTCCTTTTCCCATAGTGTTTTCTACCTTTTTTGAGAACTTTCTGCCATTTTCATCAAATTTAAAATTGTCGTCTGCAAACTCTTTCAATTTGGACCAGTCTAAAATTTATCATTTGGGAAAGGGTTAAGTTCAAAATAATGCAGATGACAAATTCTTTGACAAGACATGAACATGGGAAATGGAGAAAATAATGATTACAAGCATTTTCAGCTTTTCGCACAATGTTTCCAAAAGGCTTCTTACTTAGACTCTGGATTTGTTTGTCAAAAGGTTCATGACTTGAGGAAATATTGTTTTGAAAATACTGTGGGAAAAGGAGAAATAAAATGCTGCTAATTGTCATTCTCATCTTTCCACATTGGTTTCTGTCCTTTCAAAGACAAAATCCAATCATTTGAGCCATATATCATCTAAATATCATCTGAATGGTTGATTGAAATCGTTACAACAGATATCGGTGTAGCAACAAAACTCTGCGTAAGATTTGGAAGTGAACAAAGGGAGCATACTCTACGGACTTTTTTTTTTTTATGAAGAAGGGAGATAATCAGTTCGATCCTGCACCAAATAATCCCTGAGAACAAACCTTCATCTAATCCCAACTTTTACCTCCCCTAAGGGAGGCGGCTTTTGAAAACATTGCGGTGCAGGAGAAAATGCTGGTAACCAGAATGTTTCACCACAATGTTTTCAATCCTTGCAGAAAACTTGAATTCTTTTTTATTAATTTCAAGTTAATAACCTGCAGATACTTTCAACTTTAAGGAGTATAGTCCTCATCGTTTGCTAAAGGGTTAAAGTATTTCAGTCATATTGGGGCTTACTTATTCGCGTCTCCCAGGCTTTCATCAGTACAGTACTGGGTTCTGTAATGCCCTGCCCAAGGGCACTGCCACGTGATCAATGCTACCAGCTAAATCAAACAAGGATTTCTTGATTACAGATTCAAAATGATAACCCTTTTCCAAACGATTTTTCATGACCCTGGGGAAGAGGGTTTTTGAAAACATAGTTGAGAAAAAGAGAAAATCCCTCTAGCAAACAGCATTTTCTCCTTTTCCCACATTGTTTTTCTACTCCTTCAAAATAAATTCTGTTCTTTTGAGCCAGATTTACGTTGTCATCTGCAAACACTTCCATTTTGGACGATTCTGAAATTTTGTCATCAGATAAAGAGTAAATAGGTTAACACTGCTTTCAATAGTGTTTCAGTTCAATCTAGGCATAAGCTCATTTGTCCACATGTTTTGGGATTCCAACAGTGCTAGGCAAGCGAACTGCTATAACTTGCCCAAGGGCACTGTCACATGACTAATTCCATAAGCGGAATCAAACCAGGGTGACCTAATTACAGATCCGGGTTCTTTACCACACAATCCTGTATCTATGATCCTGAGGAAGAGGGCTTTTCAAAACATTGTGGTAAAAGGAGAAAATGCCACAAGTAAAGAGCATTTTCTCCATTGTTTTAGCCTCATTTATGTTTGCATTTGCAAAGGCTTTTGACTTGGGCAGGTCTAAGATTTTGTCGTCTGGTAAAAAATTTAATCTTTTACCACACAATCCCGAGGTTTAAAGACCTTAAGGAAAAGGCATTTTTAAAACATTGTTGGAAAGGAGAAAATGCTGAATCGGCATATTTGCCTTTTCCCCAAATGTTTTCTACCCTATCAAAAGCCAAATTCCACTCAATATTTTTTGTCTGCAAATGCCTTCAATTTGGGCCAGTCTAAAATTTTGACGTCTGGTAAAGAGTTAAAGCCTGTGCAATCAACTGTTAACCCTTTACCAAACAAGTCTAAAGTTTTAATAACGCTGAAGGAGAAGGTTGTTGAAAACATTTTCTGGTTTTCCACAATTTTTTCAACCATTTCAAAGCGAAATCCCATCAGTTGATTTGTTGTCTGCAAATATTTTGGTTTTGGACAAGTCCAAAATTTGTTGTACGGTACGGACTTAACCCTTTAGCACACAACCCCGAGTTTTAACGACCCTCCAAAAGGTTTTTTGGTAACCAGCATTAAACCATTTCCCCGAAATGGTTTCCAACCCTTCAAAGACAAATTCCATCATTTGGCCACATTTAAATTGCTGTCTGTAAATGCTTTCAGTTTGGACTAGTCTAAGATTTTGCTGTGTTGTATAGAGTTGACCCACAGTTCATTTGTGGTGACAAAACTTACCAAAAGAAACATTCGAGAGAGACGATACATTCAATAGGCAATTACAATGTAGTTTGATCTCCCTCTGCACTCTCCAAATGTCCTGTTTGAGAACCAGCGTGTAAAAAAGCATAGTGTCCAAAATGAATGCAAGGAAATTGAATGTTAGTATTTAAATTTGAAAAAAAAAATGAGCCATGCTCTGTAAAAAAATGCGGCTTATTGCAACTGCAAATAAGTATTGATTCATGTCAGCCTGGGCAGTCCGCGTCGTCAGACATGGGTCGAAACCCTCTGCTCTTTTTAACCCTTTCCCAAACGACAAATTTTGGACTGGTCCAAATTGAAAGAGTTTGCAGACGACAATTTTAAATTTGATGAAAATGGCAGAAAGTTATCAAAAAGGATAGAAAACCCTGTGGGAAAAGGAGAAATTGCTCGTTACGAGCAATTTCTTCTTTTCCCACAGTGTTTTTCAAAAGACTTGTACTGCAGACACCGGAAAACCAGGACTTGTTTGGGAAAGGGTTAAAATATCAACGAGTCCAAGGGCGGCTCTACCTCCAGATTCAGTCGGTTGTTAGACGAAATGGATATTAACCCTTGTCCTGCTGAATAAAAGAAATGAAACTTTATAGTAGATAGTAGAAGCCGAAAACTTTCTTCTTTCAAAGGTATATGTGGAGAAAAGATATCTCCTTATCGGACAGTGTAGATCAAAGATCAGACTGCACGTACTGTGCAGTCTGATCTTGATCTACGCTGTCCGCAAAAGGTCGATGGGTCGCGATAAGCAGCCTAAGGGTTAAGTGTCCACAACTATATGATAACGTGCTTAGTATAATGCTTCACGGGGATGCATTAAATTATCTTTCCCCAGAACGCCGCTCAAATGCATGTATACATCGTTTTCTCAAATATAGGCCCTTATATACCTCAATATGGAGGCATCGAAAATACTTTGACGGATAAAGAGAAATATAATTTACTTCCCGGTATACTGTGTAGTAGTTATTCGTTCATGACAAACATACGTGTACGATCTTTGTCTGGCGGACGAATTTTGAAAAAAAAAGGGGAACTTCCTCACAAGGAGCATTTAATTATTCACCACAGTGTGTTCAGCTGTATTGTTTCTATTCATGTACTAAACCACATTTCACGCTGATAATCCCATCATTTGAAATGGCTGTCAATGTTTTCAATCGTTATCTCATGATTAGGTTTTTTTTTTTTTTCATACCTCCATGAAAAAAAATTCTCTTCATTCCTTATAATTTAATATTACAGGCAAAATAAAAAGCTAACTAATAAACTTGGGACTCTGTATAAAATTCTTTAAAAAAATGTGGAATATTGTATGTATACAGGTTTGTTTACATTAGTTTGACAGCTAAAGTAGTTCCGGCACAACGTGATTTCTTTTTTCATGGAGCTATGAAAAATTTTTTTCAGCCAATCAGAACTCGCCAATATTCATGAAAACAACTGATATTAAATTATTTTAAATAAAATACTACTTTCGATTTCAATTTAAAGTGTTTCATTGATCTTGCTCCTGGTTAAGGAGTCATAAAAAATTCGCTTGCGTTTATCTTTTTACCACACAACAAAAAAGTGTCCACCCGGGTAGCTTCGTGGTTAGCGTATCTGACCCGTGACCTTGTGGTTGCTAGTTCGATAACCAGTTGAGGCAAACTTTCTTTCCGACGATTTTTTTTGCCTCTCACCTCTGATGCATATGAGAAAAGTAGTCAGTGAATTTGGAAAGAAAGTTGTGTCGGTGCTGGTGTGAGAAAGCCAGGAAACACATGGATGCGTCTACACCATGATATGACATGAGCTATTAAAATGGCGTTTAACTTCAACACAAACAAACAGACACGACAAAAAATGTAGGCTTGTCCAACTTGAAAGCGTTTCCAGACGATATTTTAAATTTGAATCAAATGGTGGAATTTGTCTTCGATTTAGTTTTTATATGGTAGAAAATACCGTAGGAAAAGGAGGCTGGTTACCAGCATTTTCTCCTTTTCCCAAAATGTTTTCAAAAACTTCTTTCTCTTATGCGTTCAAACTCGAGATTCTGTAGTAAAGGCTTAATATCCAGACAGTTGAGAACGGAGACAAGTATCTTTTTGCTTAAATCTAATGCTTAAATCATCATAGAGATGTCTTCTAATGTACTAACTACCGTCCAAGCTATTTTAACATGATTACGAGAAGTGATCAGAAAGAGCGTGGACCAACCCGTTATTTTGAAAACTACGTAGGGTTATAAAAATTGCATAGATAAGCATCAATTATCTGGTAATTGACTATTTCTTTCAAATGTCATATCCAAGTAGGTAAAGTGTGACGTTACTTTTATGACGTCATATACTGAGATAGTGGTATTCGAGCCGAGAGTAATCATAAAGTTTTACGTCAACCTTGAAAAGTATTTATCAGAATTTAAAACCGATTTAGATCAAGTTTAAGAGAACTCTGCACTGGAGAAATATGATATTCATAAATGGATCGGACCGTTCTAGAGAAGAGTGCGATACTATTTCGTTATTATAAATCTGGCCATCCATCAACATCAGTCACCGACAAAATCATCACGGTCAGAGGCCGGATGGGAAAATCCTGGAGTAGATTGCGGGAAATAGTATCACGTTGACTGGTCCCAAAGTTTATGGTCATTAAAGTGTAAAAAGCGGGACCAGTGAATTTCCCGGGCAAGAATTCGAGAATTTCCGGACACTTTCGTATGTTCTCTCTTTTTCTCGCAATAAAAATGCTTTCTTTCCGAGACCTAAGTCAAGGACGAAAGGTTATTTGAATCCAAAGCGATCAAATTGTTTCATAGATGTATACAAAACTGACGTCAGATAGACATATTTTTCTGTCCCTGTATTCTTTTTATCTGCTTTGCTTCGTATTTCATTTTTCTAAGGTTTTTAGAACGGACTATTGTTAATGATTTAGTTGTAATCATTTTTCGTGGTTTTCATTCTGCCTGCCGGTGCTGTTCCTGAGCACGCGAGGTTGCATGGTTAATACGTGTTGACATCATCGGTTTGTTCTGTATACGCGGTATAGGAAAAGATTAAATAAAATTTTAGGCATTTACTGTATAGCTCTAATGTTTTAATCAAAAGCGTATCGCGTCTTTATACTTTTTTATTCAAAAGGTATTACCATACCTCACAGTATCAGACTAGTATCGAGCTAATATAGATTACTATGTCTATTTTGTAAACAACAACATTTCTGAAAGTGATTACGTAGTATTCAGAGAAAATTACGTCATGTGACGTCACCATACATTTCCAGAAATTATTGAATATAAAAAGGGATATAACCGCTAAATTTTCCTTCTAGTTGGACGTTATTTAGCCATATTTGTTGCCCTTATTAATTTCGCCATAACTGGAGCCGTTTCCAAGGACGTTCACCCACAGGATGGCACAAGACTGTATAACGTTGCATTGACAGTCAGCAAAACTTACATAGCAAAACTTAACATATTTAGAGATAAAGACAATGATATCACACTGGAAATTGTGAAAAATGACGCATTTTTTGATGGTATATGGGTATTCTAGTCGGATATTATAGGAACTATTGCTTTCCTCGGATCACTAGAATAAGTGCGCTCCTTGAACACCGGGGACGTAGGGGACCTATTTTAAACAAATCAAATAATTTAAAAAATGAGGAGTAGAAAGGGACTTTTTCCTTTAGAAAGCGGGATAAATCGAATATATGGTTGGTGCCGAGATGGATAAAGTTTATCCGGCTCGGCTCGAAAACTGAACAGGGCTCGCAAAAGCTCGCCCTCTAAGTTTTCTAAGCCTCATCGGATAAACGTTATCCATCTCGGCACCAACCATATATTCTCTATTTACTTAACCCTTTACCACACAATCCCGAGTTTTAACGACCCCGAAGAAGACGCCTTTTGAAAACATTGTAGGAAAAGGAGAAAATACTGGTAACCAGCATTTTCTCCTTTTCCTACAATGTTTTCTTCCATATCAAAGACAGAAATCATCATTTGAGCTATATTAATTTTGTCGTCTACAAATGCTTTCAATTTGGTCCAATCAAAAATTTTGTCGTTTGGTAAAGAGTTAATAAAAATTACCCTTCCGAGAAGGTTAAATATGTAACGATCACTATGAAAAGTATGACATGAACTTGGACCTTATCTGTGCAACAGGACCACCCAAAACTGGCTTGACATTTTGTTTTTTAATAACCCATTAACCCTTTACAAATCAAGCCCATGTTTTCACAGCCCTGAGGAAGAGGCCCTTTGAAAGACTGGGAAAAGGATAAAATGATGGTCACCAGCATTTTCTTATTTTCTCAACATCTATTCTACCCTGTCAAAAAAAGAGAAAAAAATTCACTTGTACCACTACAATATTTGTCGTCTGCAAATGCTCTCAATTTGAAAGAGTCTAAAATTTGTCCTTTAGGACAGGGTAATGTGTAGGCACATGTATTATTTTATATACAATTCGAGCTCATTTCTTGTCGTTTGCTCTTTATCGGAGTTTGCGTTTGCTCTTTTTCAAACACATGGCGTAAAGGAGGCGGGGCTAAAGTCACATGCCGCCAAAAGGGAAATGCAAACATGCGATCAATTTCAGTCAAATGCAAGTGTATGAAAAATGAAAACAGTCCTTTATCTCGATACACGAACTCTGTGTTTCAGAAAATCTTTTAAAGTTTCCTGCTTGAATTCTTCCCACTGCATGTTAGCATCGAGTCGATCGACGAGTTCTGTTTGAGAGGGAAAAGGCTTCGCCTGAAATAAGATATTGTAAAATGAGAATCCGTCATATATTTTACTTATTGCCAATCTCTAGCGGGCATGCATATAGGTGTTATGCTTGCATCCAGTTATGCTTGCATCCAGTTATGCTTGCATCCAGTTATGCTTGCATCCAGAGCACAAAACATTTGAGCCATGCTCTGTGAAAAGGGAGATTAATGCATCTGCGAAAAGTATCGACCCAGGTCAGCCTGCGCAGTCCGCGCAGGCTGACCTGGGCCGAAACTTTTCGCTATTGGTCAATTTTCCGTATGTCAAAGGACCACTCTAACTTATGATACAGCCGGTTGTAACACATAATTAATTTTAAGGATCCCGATTTAAGTGATGTCTTGCTAGGTACGTCGCATCGCGGAGATGCATTAAGCCCCCTTTTGCCAGAGCATGGCTCATATATAAAGTAGGTCGATCATGATAGCAAATACACGAGCCATGCTCTGTGAAAAAGGGGATTTAATGCATCCGCAAAATAGTATCGACCCAGGTCAGCTTGAGCAGTCCGCGCAAGCTGACCTCGGTCGGCATACTTTTTGCTATTGGTCAAAATTCTGCATTTCCAAGGACAGGCCTACCCCAAGATTCAGTCGGTTTATCGACAAATTGGATACTACGGATCCATAATTAAATGATGACTTGCTTGGATTAACGCACCATGGAGATGCATTAAACCCCCTTTTGCCAGAGCATGGCTCATATGCAGCTTTGTGCTGCCTGTATTCGTTAAAACAAATATGTTTGTATCCGACTAATAAGTACCAAAAATGCAACTATTTCAGTGTATAAAAAAGAAAGAAAGAGAAAACACTGAAGGAGACTCGGAATAGGTCATAATTCTTATATCTCGCTTTCTAATCTTCTGAGAGTATGTTTGGGCTAACGCCAGTATTAAATGCAATGGGAAAAGTGTTGTCCCTAAATTTCCCTTCAGCATGTATTGTGGAAAAATGGAAGTAAGCTCACCTTTAAACGTATAAGGCTGATCAGAGCGTCATCACAATGCTTCATGAAAAACTTCTTGTTAATTGCTAAAACTTCACAATCTCCGCTAACCTGTAGAAAATACATTTGAGCCATGCACTGTGAAAAGAGGGCTTATCCCATCTGCGAAAAGTATCGACCAGGTCAGCCTGCGCAGTCCGCGCAGGCTGACCTGGGCCGAAACTTTTCACCATTGGTCAATTTTCTGCACAGGCCTTTGAAACTCTATTTGTCTATCACGGAACACCAAAATTTTCCTTGGTTGATCATTGCAGATTGGTGCATCGCCTGTATATCAAGGATTACTCAAATTTTCTTTACACTGTTACTATAAATAGCACATTGGCGACTGCCTCTATATTGTATATTATTATATACGACATAGAGGCAGTCGCCAATGTGCTATTTATAGTAACGGTGTCCGCTCAGGAAAATTTTGTCATCCCGTCACTGCCGTGATAGATCAATGTAATTTCAGTGGCCTATGATTTTCTGTATCCCAAAGGACAAGTCTACCTCATGTTTCAGTCGATTGTCGAAAAAAGTGGCTATTATGGATCCATAATTATGTGATGGTTTGATTAGTATCATGCATTACGGAGATACATTCAGCCCTTTTGTCAGAGCACGGTACATATATTTGAGCCCCCCCCCCCCATACTGACAAAAGGACGTTTAATGCATTTCCATGATGCAGTATACCAAACAAGCATGCAAGTCATCACATAATAAGGGATCCATAAAATCCATTTAAAGTCTAACGATTGACTGGATCTGTCAGAAGAGTGCACCTTGGGCATGCAGAAAATTGACCAATAGCAAAGATTGCTACCCATGTCTGACTCTGCAGGCTGATATGAATCGATATATTTTTGCGATGCATTAAGCTTCCTTTTTACAGAACATGGTTCGTTATATTTCGTTTCGCGAAATTTTGTTTAAAATATCAAAATATTTCCCGAAAATGGGGAAAATTCCTAAAAGCAAAACCAAGTTTTTGTCGGAAACTGTGCCATCTTGTGACAAATATATTTTAATATGTGCCGTGCAACACACGAACAGGGGCCTTTGGACATATGCGTAAAAGTGTGTCGACCCAGATCAGCCTGTGCAGTTTGTGACTAATCCGAGACAACGCTTCTCGTTTTTACGCGATTTTCTGTTTCACGAAAGTCTACTGTATGAAAAAATCTTATGCATTCGTAAAGTGCCGTCTCGGATTAGCCTGCGCGGACTGCGCAGGCTAATCCGGGACGACACTTTACGCGAATGTCCGAAGGACTCATTTCGCATGTTTCGGGCCATATTATACACATATGAAGACAATAAACGACCATTTACATCTTTTTTTTTTTTTGTATTTGAAACGAGGCACAGGGAAATGGGGGTTTATCGCATCTGCCTAAAAATTATGGATTCATAAAATACATAATAACCGCAAACTGAATCATCGGATAGGACGGTCTTTGGGCATGCAGAAAATTAACAAATAGCTAAAAAAGTTTCGAATCAAGTCAGCTTGCACGGACTGCACAGGCTGATCGATAATTTTTTTGCAGATGCATTAAACCCCTTTTTCTCAGAGCATGGCTTTTATATACGTACCAAGCTAACAGACGGTCCTCGCTCGTCATGCTCTAAACAAGACCGCAAACCCTGCAAGTTATAAATCAGTAAATTTTAAGCCTGGTACAATAAATGAACTGTGCTCTGTGAAAAATAGGGGGCTTAATGCATCTGCGAAAAGCATCGACCCAGGTCAGCCTGCGCAGTCCGCGCAGGCTGACCTGGGCCGAAACTTTTCGCTATTGGTCAATTTTCTGTATGTCAAAGGACCAGTCTACCTCATGATTATATCGTTTTCTAGACATAATGGACTTAATGGATCAATGATCATGCGATGACTTGCTTGGTATCATGCAGCACGGACATGCATTAAGCCCCCTTTGGCCAGAGCATAGCTCATTTTTAAAAGACAATAGCCTGTTTTATTTTTAATTAGTAACGATAACAACATACGAAGAACAACCTACATAGCATTATAATCATACTACATGCTATATATTATCTTCAAATATCAGTGAGCTTCAAGCACAGACTTTGTATTTCTGCAAGTGCAGACAAACAGAAGTAATAAGAATAGCGTATATGTAGGAAAATGCTCTCTGAAAAGGCTTAAAAATGCATTTGCAAAAAGTATCGACCCATGTCAGTCTGCGCAGTCTGCGCAGACTGAAATGGATCGAAACTTTTTTGCTATCGGTCGATTTTCTGCTTGTCTGAAGACCAGACTACCTCATGATTCAGTGGGTTGTTAGACAATATCCTTTTCAGGGATCCATAATTATATGATGACTTGCTTGGTATAATGCCCCACGGAGATGCATGAAACTCCCATTTGCCGGAGCGCGGCTTAACCCTTTCAAACAAATTTTGGACTGGCCCAAACTGAAGGAGTATGCAGACGACAATTTTAAATTTGACGAAAATGGCAGAAAGTTATCAAAAAGGGTAGAAAACACTGTGGGAAAAGGAGAAATTGCTCGTTACGAGCAATTTCTCCTTTTCCCACAGTGTTTTCACAAGACTTGTGCTGCAGAAATGTGAAAACCAGGGCTTGTTTGGGAAAGGGTTAGCTTTAAAATAACTTACAAAAGTATGACCCGGGTGTAGAGTTTCTATTTGTACAAAGGGAGGTAATGCCATACTGTCGTCATCTTTGGCTGATCGACCACGACCTCTGCCGCTGAAATGGAATCAAAGGAGCAATAATTACCTATTAACTCTTTCACTGCTAATGACGACTTGATTACCTTTTGCGGACAGATAGATCAAGATCAGACTGCACAGAAAGTACAGTCTGATGTTGATCTACACTGTCCGCTACTCTGTTTTTAAACTATGACAAAGTTGTTGTCAGTAAAAGTGGAAATCTATTTTTAGAGCTCAGAAAGAAAGTGGAGTTTCCGGAGTTAGTAATGAAAGAGTTAAACGAATGAATTTGTAAACGTAAAGTAAGACGTTATTGTGGTTTTATCAAGCATTTTCCTATGCACGCAAGTCATGCATAAAAAAATCCATTACAGCACCATCAATACCGCCACATGTTTATGTATTCAACATGCAATCATCCTGAAGTTCCAACCGAGATGCTTTTCAGATCACGAAACTGTATCGCTGAAAATCCAAGTAACTTAGAGACAATTATCTTTGTATTATATAGACCTGAAAACGTCTCTCATTGACACATCGTCCTTCCTTCAGACTTATGGCTCTACTTTTTTTCTTTTAATCCTATAGCTTCTCCGCATCTTATCTCTATATATATGAACCATGCTCAAATATACTTTGATAGGTTCTTGCCCCTGTTGCATGGGTTCTCCATTAGATAGTTAACAACCAGTCCGAGTTCGAAGTAAATATCTCCGGAAATGACAGAACTATTATAAAATGTCAAAGTTTTTTTCACAACGATGGAGACGACCACACAGGTACACACGATGACAGGGCTATGACAATACCTAAACGTTTACACCGAAAAAAGCCGGGCTTAACCCTTATCCCGCCACATAACGTAAATGAAACTTTTAACCTGATAGTCAAACACCGGAATAATGCAATTTCAAACTTATTTCTATGAGAAAGATATCTCCTTATCGGACAGCGTAGATCCAAGATCAGACTGCACATTCTGTGCAGTCTGATCTTGATCTACGCTGTCCGCAAAATGTCAGTGAGTCGCGCTTAGCAGCCAAAGGGTTAAAGCAAGACTTACGCTGGAGAGCTGTCTCTAGACTTGGCTGTGGTGGGTTGCTGATCGTTTTCTCTATCCTCGGACTGTTTTCCAGGCTGTTCAGTTGAAGGCATATCTCCATCTGCAACACAAAATGTTGTTCAACCTTTCAGCACCATTGGCGATTTCAATATAGGCTAGAGCGAACCGTATATACCAAAATCAGACTGCACAGAACGTGTAGTCTGATCTTGAATAATAAACCGCCCGATTGGTTTAGTCAAGCCTATACGAAAAATTTCTTTCTACGTTTCGGATGATTGTTTCTTTCAGCCGTCAAAAAATATTCAGTTATATATTTGGGACCGAAAACGCTGAAACAAACGTGCAGTGGACAAGATCAAAAATATCTTTTATAGAGGGGCAAATCAATGTTAATAATGAAAGTAAATATAAGTACATGGCAGCATTGGTAACTATTGTGATAACAGAAGTACATCCACATTTGCCACAATGTTTTAACCCGTAGGCTGCGACTCATTGACCTTTTTGCGGATAGTGTAGATAAAGATCAGACTGTACAGAAAGTGCAGTCTGATCTTGGATCTACACTGTCCGATAAGAAAATACTTTTCCCTTAAAATATACCTATCAAATAGCAAAATTTGGGTTTTTACTACCGGCTCTAAAGTTGCCTTTCACTAAACTAACAGGACAAGGGTTAAAAAAAATGGTCAGCTTCAAGATGAAAGGAGTCGAAACAAAGATCTTTCCCTTCATTCCTTGTCGAATGCAGAGCTATTCGTAAAGAGTGTCTTTGTTTTATTTGAATCAACATTTTTTTTTAACATTATCAATAGAATCTAAACTGGTGGACAGCAGGTTTTCCATTTCACACAATGTTTCCTGCACTTTAACCCTTAAGCTGCTAAGCGCGACTCACTAAAATTTCGCAGACAGCGTAGATCAAGATCAGACTGCACAGAACGTGCAGTCTAATCTTGGATCTGCACTGTCCGATAAGGAGATATCTTTCCACCAAAATACCTATGAAGTAGGGAAAATTGGGTTTTTACTATCGGCTTGAAACTTCCATTTTGTTTTATTTTGCAGGATAAGGGTTAAGAGACAAGTCAAATCATTTTGAGACACATTACTTTGTTTTGTCTGCTAAAGTTGTCACTATGGGAGAGTCTAAATTTTGTAATCTTGTAAAGCGTTCAATATTGGTACAAGGACTTTACATGTGAACGGATGGAAGGTGACTTACTTTGCTCCTGTCCGTCACTAACTACAATGTTTATATCAGGTTTCTCACGCTCCGCTCCTCCATTGTTACCTGTAATATAAGAAGATATCCGGAATTCTATGGCTAAAATAAAAAAATACAACTACAACTGGAAAATGCCGTACAATGGGGGCACACACTCTAAGAAAGTAAACAAAACAGAGGAACATGATTGTCCTGCGTCGTTAGCCTGAGCTTTTTTGACCTAACACGATCCATTTCCAATATTTTCTGAGGTATCAATAGAAACATTTTAACAAATTGTCATGAGTTTTGACTGAAAATGTGGCCCATAGAATGTACACAAGGTTTCTCTGAAATTTGTCCCAGTGCCCTACTTTTTGACCTGATATGACCCGTTCTCAAGCCTATTCGAGATATTGCCAAGACAAATAGTCTGACCAATTCGTATAAATATTGGACCAAAAATGGGGTCAAATCTTTGGAAAAGCTAAAGGCAACAATTTTAGTCAAGTGATCATGAAAGTTAGCCTGAATGTTCGTCTTGATAATATTTAGGATACGTATGAGGATGTGTCAAAAAGTGGGTCGCTTGAACAAATCCTAGAAATGAAAAAGATTATGCACTGTAGAGGTACAGTGCATAATCTTTTTCATTTCTAGGATTTGTTCAAGCGACCCACTTTTTGACACATCCTCATACGTATCCTAAATATTATCAAGACGAACATTCAGGCTAACTTTCATGATCACTTGACTAAAATTGTTGCCTTTAGCTTTTCCAAAGATTTGACCCGGTGACCTAGTTTTTGACCTGACGTGACCCTTTTTCAAATTCATTCGAGACTATTATCAAGACAAACATTCTGACTAACTTTCATGAGTATTGGAAAGAGAATGTGGCCCCTAGAGTGTACACAAGTTTTTCTTAGATTAAACTCGGTGACCTAGCATTTGATCTGACGCTTTGCAGTTAGTCCGAGATGTCAACATTCTGGCCAGCTTTCATGATTACTTGACTGAGAATGTTACATCTAGAGTATACGCAAAGTTTCTCTAAGAATTGACCTGGTGACCTAATTTTTAACCTGACTTGACCGAATTTTGAACTCGTCCGAGATATCAAGACAAACATTTTATTAACTTTCATAAGTTTTGAACTACAAAGATGGCCTATTCAGAACCCCCTTTTTTTACCTGATGATCTAGTTTTCACGTGACTCATTTTCAAACTCGTCGGGGCTGTTATCGAGACAAACATTTTGACTATACTCATGATTAACGGAATGAAATGCGGCCTCTAGAGCGTGCAAAAGGTAAAATTGGCGACTCAAGACGGACGACGATGGACGCACGACGTACACAGCACGATCACAAAAGCTCACCCTGGGCACTTCCCCCTTCCCTACAACCGAAACATCGTTACAAACCTGCTTACTCGGAATCTATTTTACCAAGGAAACAGTTTTTCTTTTCGCATGTGCAATACGAATGAGAACTCACTTGTCACATAAAAAGGTAAACATTAAAGTAATGTAATTTGATATTTTATGTGTGGCCCCCAGTGTTTTTTTTTTCCAAATGGACCCCTGCCTCAAAGTATGTGGGCCCGAATGTCTCCCCCTCTCTTACAAGCAATGCTAGATTGAATCAAAGCGTTGAAAGCACTGGTGTGGCATTTGTCGAGGGAGCCTTGTGTGGAATTCATAATTTGAAAAAATAAACAACAGAAATAGTTTCAAAATATTCGCTTGAAAGTCAACCCACTATATAGTCATGCAAAATCCGATATAGAAGGGTGCAATTTTGTGGGACGAACAAGTCCGGGCGAACAAGCCCTGGAACGATTAAGCTCAGGAACGAACTGGTTTTGGGACGAACAAGCACGGTATGTGTATATCATAACGCCACTATAGAAGGCCATAGCGGATTAAGCTATTTTCGATAAAAAGGAAGTATTTCAACGATCGATGGCCTAATCCAGTTTATTGTAATACGCCATTTTCAATTTCATATCTGAGTGCAATCGAAACACTTATTTGTCTCAGAAAAATTGGTTTTAATTGGGTTTACTTCCTTCGGTTTTGCACAAACTACGATACATGATTTTCAAAATGACGTATTGAACTCATAGTGGCATTGTCTTCGACAAATGCCACAAAAATGGTGTGTAACTCTTCGAGTGTTAAGAAAGTGCAGTCTGATTTTAGATCTACACTGTTTGTTTCTTTGTAACATACTTGTCCAAAACAGTGTTGTAATAACAGCAGTTTACTTGTTTTGTTGAATTCGGTACTCTAAGGATTAAACCTAGCAACCCTGCATTACTTAAATTGAGTCATGCTCTGTAAAAAGGGAGTTTAATGCATCTGCAAAGAGTGTCGTCCATGTCAGCTTGCCCAGTCCCTGCAGGCTGACATAGGTCGACATTTTTTGCTATTGGTCAATTCTATGCATGTTAAAGGACATTCGATTGCATATTTCGGTCGTTTGTTAGACCAAACGGGTTTTATGAATCTATAAAAATCATGTGATGACTTGCATGGTATAATGCATCACAGAGATGCGTTAAGCCCCCTTTTGCCATAGCGTTGCTCCTGTAAATTACCATTGTGTTGTTTATTCTCTTTTTCACTGTCCTCATCATCGTCATAGGCATCGTCATTATTGGCAACAATGTCATGATTGGCACCATCATTGGCTTGATTTTTATCATCATATACATCATTTCTGGTTTCCACCTCACGTGCTAATCGTGATGCAGGATGGGTAGTCATTGGTCGACTGACTTTGGTATCCGGTCTGGAGGTTGCAGGTCGTCTCAAGCTGTGCATAGCTGACTGACTGCGGATCCTAATCTCCTCTCGGTTTGGTCTGTCAGTCACCGGTCTCGGTTTGACAAGAGTGGCTCTCCGTCCGGTAGTTGCCGGATTATACACTGATGGAGAGTAACACGATTTTCCTGTAACGAAATTGTGGACATAGTTCTGGGACCAATCTCAGGAAAAGAAAAATGAATTAATTTATTATTTTGCTTAAATCCACTCATTTTCCAACTTAGTTGGGTTTGATATTTGAGACGCATTTAATTAAAATTAACAGATTTTATGCACGTTCTAACAGGCTGAGTTGACACAATGTTTAAGACTCAACTAAAATATTCAAATTGGTTTTTATTGGTTTGTATCGGAGTTTAACGCCATTTTAACAGCTCAGGACAGGTCAGTGACGCACCCATGTGTTTCGTGGCTTTCTCACACCAGTGCTGACACAACTTTCTTTCCAAAGCCACTGACTACTTTTTGCACATGCACCAGAGGCAAGAGACGAAAAATCGCCTGAAAGAGTGTTTGCCTTAACCGGGTAACGAACTCGCAACCACCAGGTCACGAGTCAGATACGCTAACCACGGAGCTACTCGGGGAGGGGGCCTAAAATGTTAAAAAAAAACCACTGTGGAAAGTGTATCTATTTATGTATCCTGTTCTACGTATCCGAAAATTATGCGCAGTTTAGTCATTATCTACACCGTCTGCAAAATCAAATGGGGAAAAAAACTCACGTGTTGTGCCGTCAGCTATAAAATCGAGTATTTTCTTCTGTTTGTGATACGGTGACTGTTCTTCCATCTGTTTCTGTATTTTTTTCCTCCTTGCTTTCACATCTACCCGGCCGGGCTCTAGATGCTTTAATACTCTAGCCTCTCCCTACAATGAATGAAAGAAGTCCTGCGAGGCTCAGTAGCAAAGTGTAGACTCACAACCCAAGATTCCAGCCACACTGGTAGCACTGGGTTTTCCATGGGAGTGTCCTTGGGAGACACACTTCAGAGCCCTAGCTTAGTACTTTAGTACTTGTGAAACCCAGGATATACATGAAAATGTGAGGTGTCGCCATGATATGATAGAAATGATGTTGAAAGCGGCGTTAAATATCACTGAATCAACCGATTAATAAAAAATAAATGAAATTATACAAATGCATTTTATGAGCCATGCTCTGGGAAAAGGGGGTTTAATGCATCTGCAAAAATTATCGACCAAGGCTAGTCTGTGCAATCAAAAGGTTTGGTCGATTTTCTGCATGTCAATGGACCAGTGTACCTCATGATTTAGTTTCTTTTTTTTTTTTACAGAAAATTAATTTCATTGATCCACAATTGTGCGATGACTTGCTTGGTATCGTGTAAAGCCGAACTGCATTACACCCCCTTTTGCCAGAGTGTGGTTCATATTTTCCCCTTATTGCCTGCACGACTAGCCTGCCTGCCTCAAGACATTTCAACACTAGCCTCTTCTTACAATCGACGATATAATGTGAACAAGTGTCGAAATAGCATCTTTTTTTCGCTTTGCCTTCACGTCTACACAACTTTGTTCTCCACGATTTAAGATTTTAGACTCTCCTTACAGTTCACAATATAATAAACATACAGCTTTTAGTTAATAATCGGAACTCAATTTAAACTGTAATTTTTCTCGATACAACAATAATTTATAAGGTATTTCTTGTCAATTACGTTGATAATGGGCAACAAGCCGCCTGTTCTTGCAGCGCAATTTTTATGAAATTCGGCAAGAAGCAAGACTGTCAGGTTTAATATTGCTGATGTACAACAACGATGGTTTAAAATATTACATTTGGTGTCAGATTCCCTCTTCCGCTTCTTTTAACTCTCCACCAAACGACAAAATTTTAGACACATCGAGCAAACTGATTAACGTAAGAAAAAATGCTTGGTATCAACAGCTTTTAGCGTGATATTCTTTGTACTTAACACTTAAGCTGCTGAATAAATGAAACGCAAATTTCTACTCAATACTAAAAGCCCAAACATTACGGTTTCAAAGTTGATTTCACCGGAGAGAAAATAGCGTATCGGACAGTGTAGATCAAAGATCAGACTGCACGTTCTGTGCAGTCTGATCTTGATCTACACTGTCCGCAAAAGTTCAGTGGGTCGCGATTAGCAGCTTAAGGGTTACGAGAGGTTCCTGCAAATTGTTTACATCTAGATTTCTTCTGCATTGTGAATCAAGAGAAAGCACATGAAAATGCAAAGGAAAAATACAAGAGCTATTCCCTTAACTCTTAACGGTTCGACTTTTATGAGGCGCAAAAGAATATTTTCACAGCAAGAGGAGGCTGAGCTTTGTTATATTGCAACATGTGGTTGAGGACGGTATAGATCCAAAATCAGACTCCATAGAGCGTATATCTATCTATTCATGCGCCATCGGCAGCGAAACATGTAGTAAAAAGTTGCCTCACTGATTTAATGACGTATATCCACTCGATGTCATTGCTGTCTTTAACAATTAGTCGTCCGTACCTGGAAAGGGAAACGAAAAATATTTGTGCAACAGAGAAATTTTCACAAAGAAAATAGTGCATCAACCAACCTTACTGGAACTGGCTTGCAGCAGCGACTAGGTCCGAGTTTATCCGTTTGAGGTAACTCTTTACCGCATGGCAAATTCTTACCCTTGTCCAAATTAAAAACAATTGAAGTCGATAATTTGAATGTGGATCAAATGGTGGAGTTTGTCTTTGAATGGGTAGAAAAGATTGTGGAAAAAGGAGAAAATGCTGGTTACCAGCATTTTCTCCTTTTCCCACAATGTTTTCAAAAGGCTTCTTTACCAGGGTCGTTAAAACACGGGATTATATGGTAACGAAGTAATTTGTTATTTTCAACTGCCGGTGTCTGGAGGAGGGATCCGTGACTGTTGCAAGTTAACGAGACGTGTTGCCGAACTGATTGTGAAACTTAAAAGTAAGTCTTGCTGATAACAATTTCATACCAACAGCTTATTACAAAACTACCTTTTCATATAAGCTAGCCGTTTAACGATGCCATTTAACCATTTCAGCGCCCGGGCAAAAGACAGAGCTTTTGCCGACGGCATCGATCAGGATGAGACTGCACAGCCGTGCCCTTCATGTTAGTTAAGCTAAGGGCCTGTAATTCTGGGCTCGAAGGTTCGATTCCGACCTCCGTCAAAATTTTACCTGGAATTGATGATAGTCATAGCAACAGGATTCATTCCTTCTATACTGCTGCACAGTGAGTATACGACATTTATAAATGTAGGAAGATAAGCAGTTGCGTAGAAAATTTAAAAAAATGTGTGTGAAGTACAATGTACTCGGAGAAGAAATTCCAGGAAAGGTTTAATACGTGCACTGCTTCCCCGATAAACATGTAACTAAAAAAATATTGAAATTGCGTTAAAAGTCAAACAAAGAAAACAAAGGAAGACTCGAAACAGATACATTAGCGCTGTACCCAACTTACTTGTATTTTAAAGCACTCCATGTTCCAGGGTTGTCCAACAGTTTATGCATCGGAAAATGTTGGAACACCGCATCCAATCTGAAACACAGAATATTTTACGCTTTACAACAATCATTCAACCTTTACCAGACGACAAAATTTTAGACTGGTCAATATTAATTCTTATTCTGCTAAATAAGTTAAACAAAACTGTCATCCGATAGAAAAAAGCCAAAAAACAGTAATTCAACGATTTTTTTCGAGAAAGAAATCTCCTTATCGGACAATGTAGATCAAGATCAGACGGCACGTTTTGTTGAGCTTAGCGGCTTAAGGGTTAAAAGCTTTTTCAGACGACAAATGAGATGTGGCTCAAATGATTGTACTTGTTTCTGAAAATTTAGAAAATATTGTGGAAAAAGAGAAAAATGCTGGTAGACGGCATGTTCTTCTTTTTCCATTGTGTGTGTGTGTATTTTTTTTTTTTTTGTCTTTCAAAAACCGAGAGATACAGAGCGTACACTAGAGCAACCATCCTGTCATACAGACTGGGAGATATAGAGCGTACAACGGGGCAACCGTTCTGTCATACAGACTGGGAGATACAGAGCGTACACTGGGGCAACCATCCTGTAAGCGTACACTGGGAGATATAGAGCGTACACTGGGGCAACCGTCCTGTCATATAGACTGGGAGATACAGAGCGTACAGTGGGGCAACCATCCTGTCATACAGACTGGGAGATATAGAGCGTACACTGGGGCAACCATCCTGTCATACAGACTGGGCGATACAGAGCGTACACTGGGGCAACCATCCTGTCATACAGACTGGGAGATATAGAGCGTACACTAGAGCAACCATCCTGTAATACAGACTGGGAGATATAGAGCGTACACTGGGGCAACCATCCTGTAAGCGTACACTGGGAGATATAGAGCGTACACTGGGGCAACCGTCCTGTCATACAGACTGGGAGATACAGAGCGTACACTGGGGCAACCATCCTGTCATACAGACAGGGAGATATAGAGCGTACACTGGGGCAACCATCCTGTAATACAGACTGGGAGATACAGATCGTACACTTTGACAACCGTTTGTCGTACAGACTGGGAGATACAAAGCGTACACTTGGACAACCGTCCTGTCGTACAGACTGAGAGATACAGAGCGTGCGCTGGGGCAACCATCCTGCCATACAGACTGGGAGATACAGAGCGTACATTTCGACAACCGTCCTGTCGTACAGACAGAGAGATACAGAGCGTACACTTGGACAACCGTTTGTCGTACAGACTGGGAGATACAAAGCGTACACTTGGACAACCGTCCTGTCATACAGACTATGAGATACAGAGCGTGCACTGGGGCAACCGCCCTGTCATACACACTGAGTGATACAGAGCGTGCGCTGGGGCAACCATCCTGTCATACAGACTGAGAGATATAGACCGTACACTGGGGCAACCGTCCTGTCATACAGGCTAAGAGATATAGAGCGTACACTTGGGCAACGGTCCTGTCATAAAGACTGGGAGATACAGAGCGTGAACTTGGGCAACTATCCTATCATACACACTGAAAAATATAAAGCGTACAGCAGCTATCCAGTCATACAGACTGATAGATATAGAGCATACACTGGGGCAACCATCCTGTCATACAGACAGAGATACAAAGCGTGCACTGGAGCAACCATCCTGTCATACAGCCTGAGAGGTATACAGCTTACACTGGGGCAAAAATCCTGTCATACACACTGAGAAATAGAGCTTGTGCTGGGACAATCGTCCTGTCATATAGACTGAGAGACACAGAGCGTACACGGGGGCAAAAATCCTGCTATACACACTGACAGATATAGAGCGTACACTGGGGCAACCGTCCTGTCATACAGACTGAGAGGTACAGAGCGTATACTGGGGCAGCCGTCCTGTCAAACAGACTGAGAGATACAGAGCGTACATTGGGGCAGCCGTCCTGTCAAACAGACTGAGAGATACAGAGCGTACACTGGGGCAACCGTCCTGTCATACAGACTGAGAGATACAGAGGGTACACTGGGGCAGCCGTCCTGTCATACAGACTGAGAGATACAGAACGTACACTGGGGCAACCGTCCTGTCTTACATACTGAGAGATACAGAGCGTACACTGGGGCAGCCGTCCTGTCATACAGACTGAGAGATACAGAACGTACACTGGGACAACCGTCCTGTCATACAGACTGAGAGATACAGAGCGTACACTGGTGCAACCGTCCTGTCATACAGGCTAAGAAATATAGAGCGTACACTGGGGCAACCGTCCTGTCATACAGACTGAGAGATACAGAGCGTACACTGGGGCAGCCGTCCTGTCATACAGACTGGGAGATACAGAGCGTACACTGGGGCAACCGTCCTGTCATACAGGCTAAGAAATATAGAGCGTACACTGGGGCAACCGTCCTGTCATATACACTGAGAGATACAGAGAGTTAACTGGGACAACCGTCCTGTCATTCTGTCATACACATTGAGATACAGAGCGTGCGCTGGGGCAATCGTCCTGTCATATAGACTGAGAGATACAGCGCGTACACTGGGGCAAAAATCCTGTTATACACACTGAGAGATATAGAGCGTACACTGGGACAACCGTCCTGTCGTACAGACTGAGAGATACAGAGCGTACACTGGGACAACCGTCCTGTCGTACAGACTGAGCGATACAGAGCGTACACTGGGACAACCGTCCTGTCGTTCAGACAGAGAGATACAGAGCGTACAGTTGGGCAACCATCCTGTCATACATACTGAGAGATACAGAGCGTACACTGGGGCAACCATCCTGTCATAAAAACACAAAAACCTCCGCTGGGTAACTATCTTTTACAGAGATAACAGAGCCTCAGTCGAGTGAACGATATCTCACAAGCATACAGAGAGTGCAATAGTGTCAAAGCAAACCGTCTACATACCTGCATATGTCCAGATTTTTGGGATCGACAGAATCTGTAGACATGTTGAATATCAGTCTGTAATCCTGGAAGAAGGAATTAAACCTTTACTGCAGATAATCGCTTTACTCGACAATCTTATTCAGCTAATTGAGAATCATTATCTCTATTGCGAAGAGTATAGATCTGAATCATTCTGCACAACCGGCTGAAACCTTCAATACCTACGTATCTGTTTCAGTTTTACTATTCTGTAAATGCAAAAAGGAAGGGTTAATTGCAGACTGGGTCCATTTTTGTTCTTGTTCTGAAAGAAAATGGATCATTTCCATATGTATGTCTCAGCATTCTTCGGAAAATTGAAGCTGGAGGCAACTTAACTACCTTATACGGACAGTTAAGATCAAGATCATGCTGCGAACAACATACGAGTACAATCTGATCCTAGATCCTTTATTCGAAAGAAATCTGACTGATGTTCGTCTGATTATCTTTCAGTTTCTTAGTTCGACTTCAATCATCTTCATCTAAGTTTTCGCACGACGACGCAGACAACGACGGAGACGACAACACCAGGGTCCGTATTCACCAACCATTCTTGAGAATATTCTTAGTCTTATTCTCCAAGATTTTCTATATTTGAAAGTAACACAACTTCTGATTGGCTAAACCATTCGGTTTAGCCAATCAGAAGTTGTATTACTTTCAAATATAGAAAATTCTGGAGAACAAGACTAAGAACGTTCTTAAGAATGGTTGGTGAATACGGGCCCAGGGCTGCGGCAATATCTCGGCATTTTCTTCGAAAACAGCCGAGCTAAAAATGTGTAAAGAATAAGGTAGAATGGTCCTTAGACATGCAGAAAGTTTACCAAAAGCAAAATTTTCGACCTAGGTTAGTCCGAGCGAACTGCGCAGACTAAGATGGGTTGATATTTTTTACAGTTGCAGTAAACTATCTTTTCGAAGAGCATGACTCAATTTTATTCCAGTCACTTGTAAAGACAATAGAAGTACTAAATGGAAACAGAAGGAGCATCATCAAATGACAATACAAAATATGTCCACTAACGCCCAAAAAGAAATCAGACAGACTATATTAACTCTGTATCACACTGTCCTTTGTTTTAAAGACTGTAATGAAAAGGGCTTTTGAAAACATTTTAAGAAATGGAAAAAACATGTTGGTAACCAACATTAATTTCCTTTTCCCACAACATTTCCTACCAGTTTAAAACAAATACCATTATTTTAGCCGAAGTTAACTTATCGTCTGCCAATGCTTTCAGTTCAGATGAGTCTTTTTGTCTAGCAAAGAAATATACAGGAAGACTTACAAGGTTTACGAAATAGTTGTTTTAGAATGTAATATAAATCCATGTACTCGCGGAAAAATTTAGAACTTCGTCTGATTTTATTCTTCAGTTTTATTGTTGTATACAAGTACTCTGAAGTCGTTATAACCAATCGATATGATATCACTTAGGGCAGCCAGACTTGAATACAATTAAGTTTCTCACGATATGAATATCGATTTTATTTTGATTATTGAACTTACAGACGGTCCTCTCCAATTTCTTATAGCCTGTGACACAAATGCAAGATTATCTTATAAACAAAAAGGCAAATTCATGAGAAATCTAATAGATAACGATTCATTTCCTTTTTCATTACATTTTGTGGCCGCTGATTTTAGTAAATTGGTTGAACGATGTAATCCAAAACTCATTTGTTTTTTTAAACCACTTTACATGTTTATTATCATTTCATAAACCTAGGTTGGTTGGATGATTGATTGATTGATTGATTGATTGATGGATGGATGGATTCCGTCTTTAAAATTATTTCAGTTATATCAAGGAGGCCAGTGCACCTCCCCATGTTTTCCTGGAGTTTCTTTTAACCAGTATGTTCTATTTTCAAAAGTGAATTCAATTATTTGAGCAATACTGAAGTTGTTGTCTACAAATGCTTTAAATTCGGACAACTCAAAATTTTTATCAAATGAGCATTTCCTCTTAGAAATTATGACAAGACCAACCCAGAATAATTTTAGCTTATAAGCAATTTCTCCTGTCTGAATATGTATACAATTATTGGGTAATCCATGGTTAAACTTACATCTGTGTGTTGTATATGTATAACAGTCTATCAGTTTCACATGTCACTGCAGTAAACATACACCTGGGTCCGTATTCACAAACTTTTATTAAGAATATTTTTAGACTTATTCTTTGAGACTTTCTAAATTTGTAACACAACTTCTGATTGAGAATTTGTGTTTGTTTGTTTGCACTGGAGTTCAACGCCGTCTTAACAGCTTTGGTCATACTCATATCAAGGCGATCAGTGCATCTACACATGTTTTTCCTGGCTTTCTCAAATTTGTACTGACAAAACTTTCTTTCCAAGTCACCGACTACTTTTCTCATATTTATCAGAGACGAAAGGCGAAAAATTGCCGAAAAGAAAGTTTGCCACAACCGGGTGTCGAACTCGCAACCATAGGTCACGTGTCGGATACGCTAACCACTCAGTGGCGCTACCCGGCCTGGTACAGAAGTTGTGTTACTTTCTAATTCTAGAATTAGACAAAGATGTTCTGAAAAATGGTTGATGAATGCAGACCCAAGATCAGTCAGCACGCCCTATACAATCGTTTAAGCTTTGCCGAAGAAAAGTCAAATATTATGAAAAAAAAGATGAAAATAGCGCGTCGTGTCCTCTGTAATAATGTAACTTGTCGATAGTTGAACACTATCACTGCACTGTAACACATAAACGCTCTTTTTGAGGGCGCGGATCATGGTCAGATTGTACAAAACGTGCAGTTTGATCATTGCACCATCATGTACGACATGCCTTTGGCAGACGGGGTATGTCAAGATCAGGTTGCAAATAATGTCCGTTATTCGGTTTCAAACTCTGACCGCAGTTAATGTGCACTGAAAATTCTTGTTCAATAGTCTAGCTATAAAATCATTTCTCCATTTGGTAGAGATCTTATTTTAATTTGGAGCGGATTATTTTAAGACCTTACTTATATTGCTCTGTCTGTAAGTTTTCAAAAAGATGTGAGCCAAATTAAAAAGGAAAAAAACACACACACACACCAATACCACGACGACAGATCGCCTCGTCATGATTTTCCTGGAATTTTACCAGTACTAGAATAGGGCTCTGTAGTACCTTGCCCAAAACTCCAGTGTGACTGGTTCCTTACACGGTAATCGAACCTGGATTTTCCGATAACATATCCGATGCCTGGCAACCACTAATCTGCTCGGTACCACTTCTTTACTCTTTCTTGTTTTGTGTTTCAACCTCTCCATAGAGATAAGAGTCATGCTATGTGATTAGGGACTTAATGTATCTGCAAAAAGTATCGATCCATGTCAGCCTGCGCAATTCGCGCAGGCTGACATGGGTCGAAACTGTTTGCCATTGGTCAATTTCCTACGCGCCAAAGGACAAGTTTACCTAATTATTGAGCCAGTTGTTCTTCCAATGGGATTTTATGGATCCAATTATGCCCCCTTTTGCCAGAACATTGCTCATATAAAGTCGGAGTTCATTTTCGATCCTCTTAAGTATCAAAATACATGCATGGTGCTCTGGGACAAGGGGTGTTTAACGCATCTTCCTCAGCAATATAGCAAGCAAGTCATTGAATCACGTGAATATTTTTTGTCTGTAAACTGGTAGGCCCGCCCGGGTAGCTCAGTGATTAGCGTATCTGACTCGTGACATGGTGGTTGCGAGTTCGACACCCGGTTGAGGCAAGCTTTCCTTCCGGCGATTTTTCGCCACTCACCTCTGACGCATGGGAGAAAAGTAGTCAGTGACTTTGGAAAGAAAGTTGTGTCAGCATTGGTGTGAGAAAGCCAGCAAACACATGGGTGCATCACTGATCGCCATGATATGACCTGAGCCGTTAAAAGGGCGTTAAACTCCAATACAAACCAAATCAAACTGAAAACTGGCAGTGTAATAGGTAGATAGACTCTTCGACATGTAGAACTTAAACCAATAGCAAAAACTCGACTTTTGTCATGTCAGACTCTGCAAACTGACTTGGGTTGATACTTTTTTTTTTTTTCGGGGGGGGGGGTTGCATTAAACCACCTTTTCACATAGCATAGATTTTATGCATTTTGTTCTGTTCTATTCTATTGAACTGTTAATCTGTTCTGGTAATAAATATAAAAAAAAAATAAATATGTTGGATTTGTAACTGTGATCATATTTGACCAAGGCTAACCACTTAACCCTTTACCTAAAAATTCCGACCCTGAACGAGAAGGCGTTTAAAAACATTGTGGGAAAAGGAGAAAATGCTGGTAACCAGCATTTTATCCTTTTCCCACAATGTTTTCTACAATGTCATAGACAGAAATAAGCACTTCAGATACATTTTTTTTGTCGTCTGCAAATGCTTTAAATTTGGTGAAGTCCAAAATTTTGTCGTTTGGTGAAGAATTAAAACGTTTTTCAATTAGTTAGAGTCCACAATAGACACTTCAATTCCAATATTTGATTTGCTCTTCTTTTGTAAACAGTGATTATTGGGAACGAAAGCAAACAATGTATTAATTTCGGTTGAACAAAAAATAACAAAGTTTTGTATTTCAAACGTAAAACTTCGGCTAAAAATTGAACAAAGGTGATACAGGTTTGGGAGACATGATGGAATTTGTAATTGATCGGACAATAGCTGATTGGTTAACTTTGTACCCAGGACAACTATGTAAGAATTGTTTAACCCTTTCCTTAACAAGCCCTGGTTTTCACGTGTCTGCAGTACAAGTCTTTTTGAAAACACTGTGGGAAAAGGAGAAATTGCTCGTAACGAGCAATTTCTCCTTTTCCCACAGTGTTTTCTACCCTTTTTGAGAACTTTCTGCCATTTTCATCAAATTTAAAATTGTCGTCTGCAAACTCTTTCAATTTGGACCAGTCCAAAATTTGTCGTTTGGGAAAGGGTTAACTCGCTCCCCACAGGACGAAATTTCAGACTGGTCCAAACTGAGAGCTTTTGCAGACGAAAATAAAATATGTAAAAAAATATTAAACCCTTTTATATCAGAAAAGGTAGAACATTGTGAGAAAAGAAGAAAATGCTGGTCACCAGCATTTTCTCCTATTCTCTTAATGTTTTTAAAAGCCTTCCAACCTAAGGTTCGGGATTGTGTGGTGGAGGTTTAAATTTAAAACATTTGCAGGCGACAGTTTAAATGGATTTTCCGTTGAAATCGCTTTTCAGTAGTGTCTGCTTTCCCCGCGGTGTTTCAAGTTGTCGTTAAATCACTGGACTTTTCTTATCAGGGTTACTTTCGTGGACTGTAATGATTCACCGTAATTTGTTGCCCAAGTTTGTTGTCCTTTATCCAAAATTTAAAAGGATTTAGACTTTTTCCCGTTTATCATATTTTATTGTAAAACGCTGATAAATACTACCAAAGATTTCTTTAAATATTTCCCCAAACTATTAATTGCAATATTCCATTCAGATTTTGTTCTTTTTCTGTGAAAGCTTTGCATACAAGAGCTACCATTCACAAATTTCTCTGGAAAAAAAATCTGTGATATTAGAGTATTAAGTGCCCGATAAGGAGCTTAAAATGGATAGGTACTCTTTTATTTATTTTTTTCCGTTGAAAATCAGTAAACAAATATATAAATTAAATATTGTTACACAATTTTTACAGACCAGAGCCTGATAAAAGAAACAAACAAAAACACTGTAGATCTTAATGAACTCTTTAACCCTTTAACACACAATCCCGACTTTTAACGACCCTGCTGAAGTTGAAAGAATGCTTTTGAAAACATTGTGGGAAAAGGAGAAAATGCTGGTAACCAGCATTTTCTCCTTTTCCCACAACGTTTTCTACTCTTTCAGACACGAATTCCATCATTTGAGCTACATTTAATTTGTCGTCTGCAAATGCTTTCAGTTTGAACCAGTCTAAAATTTTGTCGTTTGGTAATGAGTTAAACCTTATCCTGCTAAATAAGTTAAATGAAACTTTCAAGCCGATAATAAAAAGCAGACAATGCTATTTCAAACTTTTTCCTTTTTTTTTTGAGAAAAATATCTCCTTGTCGGGCAGTGTTGATCAAAGATCAGACTGCACATTCTGTACAGTCTGATCTTGATCTACGCTGTCCGCAAAAGGTCAGTGTGTCCCGCTTAGCAGCCTAAGGGTTAAACTTAAGCTTTCTTTCTCATCCAGATTCTCAATATATTTGTAAAATTATTTGTATCGTTTTTAAGCGAAATATGTTAAAACTAATAATAATAATAATAATAATAACAAAAATAATAACAATAATAAAAGAAGGCATCGAAAACATGTAAAACTATTTCTAACGTAACGGGGACCAGCATGAACACCAATAAGGAAGAATGGGGCTCTAGCAAAAGGCATGTAAAGGGGGGGGGGGAGGTATGAATCTACGTTATACCAAACTAGACGTCACATAATTATGGGTCCAAAACGAACATGCTGTCTTACAGAGCTCCAGATATGAGTGAGTGATGATATTCTAGATCCATTATTCCTCTTCCAAACCCTATGTCGATGCGACGATTCTAATGAGTACCCATAACATAGGGTTTAGTGGAGCATAATTGACAATTTCAATTTTAAAATCAAAATCACTCTCTCTGTCTGGAACTCTGGTCTTACAACCGACTCAAGCATAAGGTAGAATGGTCCTCCGACAGACAGAAAATATACAAATAGTAAAAGATTTCGACCCATACTAGCCTGCGTGAACGGCACAGGCTGGAATGAATCGATACTATTTGCCGATGCATTAAACCCCCTTTTGACAGAGCATGACTCATATATTCCTACATCCTGTCTGTTTCTAAAAATAATAATTTTTACAGACGTAAATTTAAATTTGAAACTGAGTTGAAAGTAAAAGTAAAAAACCTGAATATAAAAAAAAGTAATATCCCAAATGCATCAATCGCTAACGGCCCTCGCACATGTTTCCTTTGATCCGTGATTTTTGAAATAAACAAGAGAATGTCCGCATTATGAAGGTGTTGATCACATTAATATTGATGGCAATAAAACCCTATTCTGTTCGATATCGATTAATCCTTTTCATGGGTTTAACCCTTTACCACATAATTCCGAGTTTTAACGACCTTGAGGAGAAAGCCTTTTTGAAAACATTAAGGGAAAAGAAGAAAATACTGGTGACCAGCATTTTCTCCTTTTCCCACCATGTTTTGTTCTTAATCAAAAGACGCATTCCATCATCTGAACCACATTTAAATTTCACTCTGCATTCAATTTGGACACGTCTATATTTTTGCAGAGTGGTAAAGAGGTAACTTAAACCACGTGAAAGGTACTGTCAAACACACAGTCACGGTAAATCAAGATGCAGCCTGATCTTTGATCTTGTTGTCAGGTTTCCAATGATACATTTTGGCAAGGAGACAAAAATAAGATAGAAAATATATGAGCCATGCTCTGTAAAATTGGGGCTTACTGCATCTGCAAAAAGTATCAACCCAGCCCGCGCAGTCCGCGCAGGCTGACCTGGACCGAAACTTTTTACTATTGGTCGATTCTCTGCACCTGTAAGGACCTGTTTACCTCATGATTCAGTGGGAAGTTAGACAAAATGGACTTTATAGATTCCAAGACCATGTAATGTCTTGCTTAGTATCATGTATCACGGAGATGCATTAAGCCCCCTTTTGCCAGAGCCATATCCTTCTGGTTAATCATAATGACAGGAAATTTTTAATTTCATTTACCTTGCAGTCAGATGATAACTGGATGGAAAGGAAGTTTTCTCTTGGTGAAAATATTTTGAAAAAAAAAAACATTGCAATCTCTCAGGACCTTCGAGAAAATGGAGGGGGGTGGAGGGGGTGTGGGCAGTGGGGGTGCTTGATGTGTAAACGAGAGGAAACATAGGATGATCAACAATATTTGGAAATCGCGAGAGATTCTCAGTTGAACCATAGGCCACTGAAATTCCATTGATCTATCACGGGAGTGGCAGGATGACAAAATTTTCCTGAGCGGACACCGTTACTATAAATAGCACATTGGCGACTGCTTCTATATCGTATATAGAAGGACCTTGTCTTATTATATACAATATAGAGGAAATCGCCAATGTGCTATTTATAGTAACAGTGTAAAGAAAATTTGAGTAATCTGTGATATACACGCGATGCACCAATCTGCAATGATCGACCAAGGAAAATTTTGGTGTTCCGTGATAGACAAATAGAGTTTCAAAGGCCTGTGGTTGAACATTAATATAGTTGAGTCTTGCTCTGTGAAAAGGGGGCTGAATGTATTCGCAAAAAGTCTCGACTTATGTCAGCCTGCGCGCAGGCTGACATGGGTCGAAACCTTTTGCTTTTTGTGAATTCCATGCATGTCCAAAGAGCATTTCACATCATATTCCAGCCGATCATTAGACAAAATGGTTTTTATAGACCCCTTATTATGTGACGACTTGCTTGGTATAATGTACCACGAAGATGCATTAAACCCCCTTTTGCCAGAGATGACTCAATTACACGTGGACTATTTCCTTCGTCTTCCAGAGGACCAATTACGAAAACATCGTAGCAATTTCTCTCTGTGCCACAGTGTTTTCATATGTATTTTAACCCTTTAGCTGCTAAGCCTGACTCTCTGACCTTTTGCGGACAGTGTAGATCAAGTTTCGTGATAAAGGTTTAAAATTTGAAACTCGGGAGTCCCGAGTTTAAACCCAAAAAGCTGTGTTTTTGAGCTATAGTCTTATACTTTTGGAACCCAAGACATACACGGGTCGATGGGCTGTCGCCGTGATATCACTGAACCAATATAGAAAGCGACATGAACACCAAGATCCGTATTCCACAACCATAGGCCTACGTGAGAACATTCTTAGTCTTATTCTCCAAGATTTTCTACATTTGTAAGTAACACAACTTCTGATTGGCTAAACCGAATGGTTTAGCCAATCAGAAGCTGTGTTACTTTCAAATATAGAACATTCTGGAGAACAAGACTATGAACGTTTTTAAGAATGGTCGATAAATACGGACCCTGGAATCGATCAATCGCCATAGCAAGAAGTTATTGTGGTTCATAATGACGGATTAGCAATGAATGGCGGAGTTTTATGGAAATAGCTGTAAAATGAATCTCTCTGGAAATCTATAGCTAATCACAAATGGGCCGTGCTCTGGCAAAAGGTGACTTAATGCATCTCCGTGATGCATGGTGCCAAGCAAGTCATTACATAATTATGGATCTATAAAATCCATTTTGTCTGACAACTGACTGAATCATGTACATGTAGTAGTACACTGGTCCTTAAACGTACAGAAAATTAACCAATAGCGGAAAGTTTCGGCCCAGGTCAGCCTGTTATAGCTACCTTGTTAAGGACATGTTTACAAAGATCGGGGATTTTTTAATACTTAGATATAAATAAATTGATGACTTTTTCTCTTATGGGTGTCGTATTTAATTTTATCTACATCTGAAATCGATTAATGATCAGAGATTATTTGATATGCAGAGAAAACCCACTTCACGTTAAAGACGGTACTTTTTTTCCCCTGTAAATTATGATAAACAGTCGGACCACGTTTCATTTTAACCCTGAGAACGCCGAGTAAACCAAACAGACACTTTGCATCTATATGAGTCATGCTCTGTGAAAAGGGGGATTAAAGCATTTGCAAAAAGTATCGATCAGGTCAGCCTGCGCATTTCGCGCAGGCTGACCTGGACCGAAACTTTTTGCTTTAGTCAAATTTTCTGCAAGTCAAAGGGCCATCTGAACTCATAATTCAGTTGGTTGTTAGACAAAATGGATTTTATGGATCCATAATTATGTGATGGCTTGCTTGGTATAATGTAACACAGAGATGCATTAAGCCCCCTTTTGCCAGAGAGCTGCTCATATACACATGCAAAAATAAGACCGAAATGAATGCAATGTATCAAGGTAAATTTCGTCTAAATGTCTGGACAAAGCGGACAGTGTAGATCAAAGATCAGACTGCATGTTTTGTGCAGTCTGATCTTTGATCTACACCGGCCGCAAAAACAACCATAGTTATGAAAGGCGATTTTAGTGTTAAGATCTCTCTCACCTAAGTTTATTTTCTGTATATCAAACGGATAACCCCTTGAAAATCAGTTTATATTGAAGTAATTTCTCCGAGCCTTATATGAGACGTGTCGTTTGACTTTGCTGGGGAGTACTAAAAATGTATATATGTCAGTCTCGCCGTCATGCTCGCCCAAGATCTAGTGATTTTCATGTTAATATATCTTTTCTGTATGACTATGTACAACCGTGTACTTGTCGTAAAGTAAAATGTTCTGTTCTGTTCTGTTCTTAAACCATCAGTATAAGAGACAGATAGGTTGCTCACAAAGGGCCCATTCAATTACATTGTTCTTTTGAATAGGGTGCTTGAACAAAAGATCATTATGTCGTATAAAAGACACCAAATTAGACCTATGAACGGCTATTGTATGAAGGATAAAAGTGAGCAAAATACAACCTGTCTGATATCAACCTTAACTTTCTTTCGTTTGACCTCTTAATTCTTACATAAGAATTTATATGAAGATCTTAATACAAAATGTGGGGAAACTTACACAGCTGAAATGAAAGAAAATTAAGGTTGATATTGACATATGACTTCTTCATCGGTAAGATGATGACAAGTTTCTTATCTGCTTATATTTAGTGTGGTTATGGGTTCGATCATTGCAACAATGAAAAGTCAATCTGGTGTCGGCTGAGCGGTTATTACATCTTTAGGACCAATCAGCTGTATTGATCGAACCTAATACCACACAAATACCCGACAAAAATGTAAATTGTCTTTCAAAGGGTGAAAAATATTTCAGGAATTGGAGATAATACTTGTACACGTGGTCTCATCACTTTCTCCTTTCACTGCAATGTTTGAAAAGGCATTTTCTCTTGCGGTCGTATAATTGAAACTTAGTAGATTAGGGCATCTCTCAAAAAAACTTATTGCAGTATTTACCAAAAATCAACTGTTCCCCTGGATGTGCGTATGCTGTAATTGGTATTTTGACATGCACAAAATTGACTAATAGCAAAATGTTTCGATTCAGGTCAGCCTGTGCGGATTGCACAGGCTGACCTGAATCGATACTTTTTGCAGTTGCATTAAACCTCATGTTCACGGAGCATGGTTCATATAAAACACTTGACAGTCTAAAACTTTAAGTAACACCATACTTACAACTCTATGTAAGAACAAAATCTCCACGTCATTCTTTGATAGAACTGTCGCTCTCCGGGACGATCCACAGATAAGCTCTTCCTCCTGTCAAACAAATCGAAATGAGCTATGATCTGGGAAAAGGGGGTTTAATTCATCTCAATGATGCATGATACCATGAAAGTCATCCCATAATTATGGGCCCATGAAATCCATTTTGTACAAAAACCGACTGAATCAAAAGATACAATGGCCCTTTGACATTCAGAAAATCGACCAATGCCAAGAAGTGACGGCCCAGGTTAGCCTGCGCGAACTGTACAGGCTGACCTTAGTCGATTCTTTTTTGCAGATGCATTAAGACCCCTTTTCACAGAGCATGGCCCAAATATAAACAGTTGAAATTTATGACAATGCAGAGTCCGGGTCTAGCGACATCTGAGAATGTGTGAAGGCTGAGGTATTTTCATGATGTAGTATCGTTAAAAGCGGCTTCAAACATTTCGATTCCGATTTAAGAATAATGTGAAACTGAGCGGGAAAATGCAAATGACGCCCGGGCTCACCCTGGTACAGCTGTATTGTACACAAAGTGACAACTGCTTCCCTTTATGTCTGGCGTAATACAACGTTTTAATCAGTATGTCAAATATTCCAGGGAGACCAGTGCTCCTTTAGATACTTGTAAGTGTCACTTGAGTTTCCTCCACTAGTATCAGGTACAATGGTCACTCCTCTGATGTCACTGCTTTTAACCCTTTACCAAACAATCCCTGGTTTTCACGACTCTGGGAAAGAAGACTTTTGAAAACATTGTGGGAAAAGGAGAAAATGCTGGTAACCACAATGTTTTCTACCCTATCAGAGATCTTAAGCTCACTTGTACCAACCTTGAATTTGTTGTCTGCAGATGTTTTGAATTTGAAAGAGTCTAAAAGTTGTCATTTGGAAAAGGGTTAAACAAAAACTAAGTCATAAATAACTATGTCAAGAGGTGACAGAAAAATTCAGTTCTGTCGCAATAACCGTTTCATCAATCCTTGGCTTGTTTTGTTCGAACTCAACATACCTGTGTATCGCGACCTCGGATTTCATTTAAGAAGAAGAGTTTGTTTATTTGTATTTTTGAATGCCGTTTTCAACATGATTTCAGTTATATGGCATCGGCCAGTGCACCTATCCATGCTCTTCTGGGGTTTCTTTTATCAGTTTTTCCGACGTCATTCTTTGCAAGCCACTGGCTGCTTTCGCACATAAATATAAACGAAACACTTTCAAGCGATGAGAAAGGAATGGTTGCTTTCGGGATGATTAAAATCAGTTCTCGGAAAGAAATTTGCCGAGCAGGGGTATTGAACAAGCCACCCCTATACTTTAGCAACTGAGCAACTTTAGAGACGCGAAAAGAGTAGAACGAAATAAAATCAACATCAAAATGCAACCTGATCTTGGGACACTCTCTTGATATACTGAATCAACCAACTCGCTGCAAACTAAATGGATTCAACATTTCTTGAGCCTATAATTTTATAATTTCGTTGAATAGGAGAAGTCAGCAGGCTACGAATGAGTAAGTTTACAAGCTTACCCCAAATTTTTCTCCCTCGTCAATCTCCTCCGGCTGTTTCCGTCCCTCTGGTTTTTCAACAACTGTGAAAGGTACAAAAAAAGGAAAACGTACAAGCATAGAGACACACACACACTTGCAGGTCTTTTTATCAACTAACCACAAACTGACAATCATTCCTTGTACAGATACCCTAGCATTCTACTTGTAAAACGTTTCCGAGGGACTCCAACGTGGTGTATACTTACAAGGTGCTCAATAATTTAAGCGCCGAGTGCGGTAGTTAAGTCAGAAACGCACAGGCCTTGAAACCAGGGGGGTCGCTAGTTCGGATCCCAAGCACGGCTAATGTCTTTCCGGGGATTGATGACAGTCATTTCTTTCTCTCAGCTGATCATTGTTTTAATGATGATTATGTGGGAAAGCAGCTAATAGCATCGACAGAATATTGTGAAAAATACCGGTAAAAGAAACTCCATGAAGGCATAGACAGGTAAACTTACCGCCGCTATATAACTGAACTGATGTTGAAAACGGCGTAAAACACCATTTTATCGAACCGGAATCAAAGCACGGTTGATACTGTTGTATACTCGGAATGTCCAGCATTCAAAGCAAAATGCGAATAGAACTGAACGGCTATGTGCTTCCATGTTTGTTTGAGGTGCATCAAACCTATTTTTCAACTTAACTGTCATATCCATAAAATGCGAAAGCAATATATGAGCTATGCTCTGTCAAGAGGGGGCTTAATGTATCTCCGTGATGCATTATACCAAGCAAGTCATCATATAATTAGAGATCCATATAATCTATCTAATCTAACGACTGGCTGAATCTGAAGCAAGAGTGATCCTTGGAGATGCAGAAAATTTACAAATAGCAAAAAGTTTCGACCCATGTCACCCTGCGCGGACTGCGCAGGGTGACATTGGTCGATACTTTTTGCAGATGCATAAAGCCCCTTTCTTACAGAGCATGACTTATGTCATTTTCTATAGGACAATTCCAATCATTATGGAATCATGCGCCTGTCACCTAAATGTTCAAATGTTGCGCTTTATTTCCCTGCAGTTATGTCGCCGTTTAGCTCTGCAATGGACACGGAGTCCTTGGCGGGGTCCTGCATGGCTCAGGGGTAAAGTGTATGACTCTTAACCTGGAGACAAGGGGTTCGAGCCGAATTGGAAGCAATGGGTTTCGAAAGGAGTGTCTTTGGGCAAGAGACTTAAGGGTTATTGGAAGCAAGGGGATTTTAGTAGGAGTGTCCTTGGGCAAGACACTTATGAGCTATAGCCTAGTACTGGTGAAACCCAGGAAATACATGAATATGTGAGCTGTCACAGTGACATGGCCGAATTATCAGTGAAAGTGGCGTTAACCCTTTCCCAAACAAGCCCTGGTTTTCACGTGTCTGCAATACTAGTCTTTTGAAAACACTGTGGGAAAAGGAGAAATTGCTCGTAACGAGCAATTTCTCCTTTTCCCACTGTGTTTTCTACCCTTTTTGAGAACTTTTTTCCATTTTCATCGAATTTAAAATTGTCGTCTGCAAACTCTTTCAATTTGGACCAGTCCAAAATTTGTCGTTTGGGAAAGGGTTAAAACACTATTCAATCAATCAACCAAGTCCTAAACCGCCATAAAGGCATTGCTCTCCCATGTTTTGTCTTCAAGAGACATACCGGTACTTTCCTACAATGCACCTTACTTCCTTTTACAATCTACAATCCTGTTCACATGAAGACTTTCATTTAAGTAAGTAAAACTACTGAATGTTCACCAAGCCAGCAGCAACTTGACTAGGGTTTCGAGGCACATCCCTTGTGTCATGAGAGAAGCTTTAACAAAATTAGCTATTACTGCTTTTGTACCTGGCATTTTCTGTTTCGTTACAGATTGTATTTAACCAACGTTACACTGTCTATATCCTAACTAATCATAAAGAATGAAGAGTATTTAGACATATTTATGGAAGTTTGAGTAAACAATTAAATCTCAAAATAAACATAATTTGCCCCCGAGTTTGCACCTAGCAATGATAAATGAACAAATAAAGGTTTAGGAAAAGTTAGAATGCCAGACAAGAAGCCGGGTGACATACAAGAGATTTACCGAGGGATGAACTAGAGTAAATAATCGGATTTATCGTATAGATCTTCACTGCAATTCAATAAAATTGGAAGTTAGGACAATGCTTAATTAAAAGGGAGGTCTATTCATCTATGTTGGTTTCTACGGTATTAGATAGTACGATGAATGGGTGGAAGGACGGACGGACAGACAGACGGACGAAAGACAGACGTTCATTCGTTCATTCATTCATTCATTCATTCATTACTTACGTTGTCCTGACAGAAGAAAATAAATCCCATCTGGGGCCAGACCACGACGCAGTATGACACGGTTTCTTCTGTACCTAAAGACAACAAAAAACACCCTTTCGGTGACATTCATGCTTTTGCGGATACCATATCTTTGAACCATGCTCTGTGAAAAGAGGGCTTAATACATCTGCGAAATGTATCGACCCAGGTCAGCCTGCGCATTCCAAGAATCAGCCAACCACATGATTCAGTCGGTTGTCAATAAAAGTGGACATTATGGATCCATAACTATGTGATGGCTTGATTCGTACAATGCTTTACAGAAATGCATGAAGCCCCCTTTTACTAAAGCATGACTCATTTAGATCAGACTCGCAGATCTACACAGTCGATTATTTAAGCAAGCTTATAGGTTAAAAAAAACTTTCTGAATTTCAGTTGATCTTTTATTCCGTCGTCGGAATGGGTCAACATAGTCAAAACAGTAAAGCTGTCATAGAAGAATAAATCATGTATCGGAGTAGTCTGGATTTGGCAAACAAAACAATAGAGCCATGCTCTGTGAAAAGGGGGTTTAATGCATCTGCGAAAAGTTTCGACCCAGGTCAGCCTGCGCAGTCCGCGCAGGCTAACCTGGGCCGAAACTTTTCGCTATTGGTCAATTTTCTGTATGTCAAGGGACCTGTCTACCTTATGATACAGTTGGTTGTTGGACATAATGAATTTCAGGGATCCCTAAATATGAAACGTTTTGTTCGGTATCATGGATCACGGAGATGCATTAAGCTCCCTTTTGTCAGAGCATGGCTCAATACTATTTGTAGCGGGATTCGGACAGACACTGCCTTGGTCACTAGTTCTAGGCCTTACGGCTTAGCAAGCTTGACTCGGTACATACCGAAGTTTATTATTATTATTATTATTATTATCTTTTTATTTTTATGTTGATTTTTTTTTCTTACATAGTATTGAATCTCGATAAAAAACGGCCACACATTATACTGTCAAATAACCCTTTCTCACACAACCTAGAGCTTTGACGACCTTGAGAAAGGCGGCTTCTGCTGAAAACATTGTGAGCAAAGGAGAAAATGCCGGCTACCGGCATTTTCTCCTTCTCCCACAATGTTCTCTACTCCTTCAAAAATAATTTTCACGATTTGAGGCACAACTAATTTGTCTTCTACAAATGTTTTGGATTTGGACGAGTCCAAAACTTTGTCGTTTGATAAAGCGATAAATCAAAACGCTTATTTCAAGTCAACAATAAAACCTCAAATACATGTATTGCATTTTCAGTTTTCATTTCTTAGTAAAAATCTCACCGTATCGGAAAGTGTAGCTTACTTAGATTTTGGTCAGGCATCCTAAAAGAGTAATACTAATAAAGAAACAACTGTTTAGTCTTCATGGGTGAAAATGAAATTTACAAAAAAAAAATCCTCGTGGATTCTCAAACCTACAACCGGATATTCGTGTGACAGTAGCTCGACCGACCCAGCCAAAGAGCTTTGCTTTAACGTAATGATTTAAAAATGTATTTATAACAAGTCCAGTGTTACGTATGAAAAGGCAGAAAAGGAAAAATTGTATAGCCATCGGGTATTTTTTCCTACATGTATTTTCTCTCAGTTCCGTAGTTTTAACATAATCCTAAAGAAAATGTTGTTTGTAATGTTCAGAGATTTCCTTTCTTTCAATGAGGAAATGAAATCTTAGAGGGAGTCGTTCGAAGGGAAATAATGCTCCTCTTTAGAAGGTGATAGTTATTTCCCTTGGATGGACGGGGGTGATTATTTTTCTACAAGAAAGTCATACACTTTCAGTTTGCACCTTTTCATTTTTTAACTGTATCTTGCAAGATTTATTACTACACTGCTATCACAGGATTAGCAAAGTATTTTATTGTATGTACAAGACCCTCATATCTAGTGTACAAATATTTATTTCCTTCGATTGTGAAATACATGTATTTTTTTTATGTATCGTGCAACGGCTAGGTTACGCATCCTAGTACTTACCATAGCGCAGGCCGCTTAACCCTTTCCCAAACGACAAATTTTGGACTGGTCCAAATTGAAAGAGTTTGCAGACGACAATTTCAAATTTGATGAAAATGGCAGAAAGTTATCAAACTGGGTAGAAAACGCTGTGGGAAAAGGAGAAATTGCTCGTTATGAGCAATTTCTCCTTTTCCCACAGTGTTTTCAAAAGACTTGTACGGCAGACACATGAAAACCAGGGTTTGTTTGGGAAAGGGTTAAGACGCTAAGACGCAGAGGAATACACCAAACCCCATCAAGGAAAACTTTCTCTATAACAAGGCTGCAGGGTTTAACCCTCAAGCAAACGACAAAATTTAAGATTCGACCCAACTGAAGGCTTTGCTGACGACAAATTAAATGTAAGGCAAATAGTGATTTATATCTTTGATAGGATGACCTGGTTACCAGTATTTTCTCCTTTTCCCACAATGTTTTCAAAGGCCTTCTTCTTTCGGGTTGTTAAAGCTCGGGATTATGTGGTAAAGGGTTAAGTGCTTATATATCAAACCGATCACCGTGACATAACTTTCTCCTTCGAGAAGGTCGAGACTTAGTTACAATTAAACGGGTGAATTACAGAGGGTGAGGCAACTTCAGTCTGGCAGTAGTCATAATACAACCCCTGTCACCAAATGTAACGCGCAACAGCTTTATTAGCCATCCAAATGGGCCTATAATTTGTCATTATCAGCTAAAGATGAAACACATAAAAAAGAAGTCGGCAATATATTTAAAACCAGCTGTATACACAACATCGGAGTAACAACGATTTCTCCCTTCCATAACACTGCAAGCGCAAATCGCGTTCGAACATTGTCCTATTCTGATTTCAAATACATGCACGTTGGAGTCGGACTGTAGGCAGAAGAATAACATTTAAAATATCATGCGACTAGCTCTTGAGTTTTGATTTAAGTACTGATAATTAACTGCAGCAACCCCCATGGCCTCAAAATATCAACGATATCAACCCGGCTATTATTACGATGTCTGTATACTCTCACTTTTCCATGATTGTGATGTGAATCAAACAAATGTGTCAATGAATATTACCTGTCACCAGCTAATACCTCACAGGATATTTTATGCAAAACACGAAGCAAAATGATGGTGTCAGGACAAAGCGATGACAATTGATGCCGTTCTCACAGACACTTCTAGGGGTGGTATAAATCATTGTTTGCTCTCGATCTACATTGGCGTTTGAACACGTCTTGAGGATGATATCATTTCGGATGGTTCAGTAGTGGACGACCAAAAAGGGCATGTCTGTAGGTCTAGCTATTACTTGGTGTGATATAAACTGGTCACCCTTATAAATATACATATTACAACTGGCACAGGCTATTGTGTCGATGCTTTTCATTGGCTACGTGAATACCTTTGAATAGCCGATCGGAGCATCTTACACATTTCCAGTTTGGCAATATAGGTAACATGGCTTTTGTTTGCACAATTTGAAATTCGTAATAGAAACTAAATTAATGGTAACAGAAGTTAACCGTAAAAGCTGATACCATATATACAATTCATTTATTTGTGAGGTCAAAATTATTGGAAATTCTACTGCACATGAAGCGAGAGTGACCTCCCCCGAATCTCGCAATATCACTGTTCTAAAAATAGACGGGCAGTATTCTGCCCGTTTTCAGTAGCCTGTACCGATCCCTATACACTTGCTGTATCAGGGGAGGTAACCAATCTAGGTGTGATATAGTCGTAGAGGATCAGAAACTATCATATCCTGAGGACCAGTCGTAGTTTTAGATGATTCAGTTGTGAACGATTCGAAACGCTCCAATGAACATACGCTTGACCGTATCTTGGCACATAATTGTCGACCATGGCGTTATGAAAATAACTTTGAAGCATCCTGGCAAGCTCCAAAATCGACAACTTAAATGCGGCGTCTCTTATTCAACCTAGCGTCTGGACAAGATGAAGAAATCATCAATTTGCTAAGTAAGCAAACTGACTGTTTAGTCTTTGACAATATATCTTTACAAATACCACATCACTATGCAATAACCTCATGCAAAGATGCCGGGTACACTGAATGAATTTAAGTTTCTTGATGCAGTGTTCAGCTCTACTTTGCATTTTGGGAATTTACTAGTAAGTTTGTCTTTTATACGTATGATATATTCATTTACGTTTTTGTAGAAAAATATCAAATAAACGTGGAGGGTTAAATCTTTCGGTGCCAAAATGTTAACTTGACCTCTGTCGACGGTTGGGAAAAACAATCTACTTTTTTAAACTAGGAAAGATTTTTATCTTAAAGGCTTGGCTAACAAGCAGGTTCAAGATCAGACTGCACGTTCTGTAGAGTCTGATATTGATCTATGCCGTCTGCAAAGGTTCCTGTTTTCGTCTGTGGTGCTGAAAGGATTAACGTTTTCGTAAATTATGTGTTATCCACATTGACGGGTAGGTTATATCACGGATAAGAAGATTTAAGAATGTATACTTTAACTGATAGAGGTCAAGAAGGCTTTTTACTGAGGCGTTTAAAAACATGGATTAATGGATTATAAAATGTTAAACGGCAGATTAAACACATTGCGTTATTTGCTATTTTAATCCATAAATCTTACTTGTGTGCATGTACGCTATGTACATATTATGTGGCATTGTTAGAGAGAGAGACTGACAGAATCAGAGACAGAAAGACAGACGGACCGACAGAGATAAACAACTTACTGATCATAAAACGCCCTTTGACAAATCTGTTTTTGTATGGAGAGTGGATACTCGTTGAAGGACTTGCAAATATTCTTCAAGCATCTGACGACCTAATTCAATAAAAATAGATACAATTAAAGTATTAAAGTATGTCATAGATAGGCGGCAAAACACCGTCTAACATTGGTTCATGATAACGACAGTCAACTTTTCAGAATTAAGATTTTTAATACAGTTGCAGTATAACGTCAACATCTTGTGAAGACTGTATTCCAGGAAAAATGGCAATCATTACCACAAATCATCAAGCCTCACTCACTTATTATAAAGATACATGTATGCATCCACGAAATGGTGTAACCTTGATGATGTCAGCAGAGCGCCGCACCTTGCCGAGACCTCCACAGACCGAAATTTAATGTAGGACCGAGTTTTGCTCTATGAAAAATTGGTTTATTACTTTTGCAAAGAGTGTCTACCATGTTAGCTTGGTATGAAATTTTATGCCATTGATAAATTTTCTCCAGGTCGAGGAACCATTCTACCGCATGATTCAGCCAGTTGTTGACAAATTAGATCTATGGTATCATCCGAAAACTTACTTGTCATGACACAGTACGGATGCCTTAAAATCTCTCTTCACAGAGCCCTGCAAGGGTTTGAAAATAACATAACTAATTGTATACATAAAACATGGTCACTTTTTCATGCCACTCTCATATTGGTCTAGTGTATTTTATTTTGAATGTAGCCTCTCTCTCTCTCTGTGTGTGTGTGTGTGTGTAAGTGCACCGGTTTCCCTGCACATCTTTATTGAGTTGACCAGCTGACAACGCCTTACCTCCAACAACTGCTCGTCCGTTCTGGTTCCCGGGCGTTGTTTCATTATGTTTCGAACCTCATCCGTCAAATAGTCCTAAAATAATATAAGCGGCTGTGTTAACTTTTATCCTGCCAAATTTAAATTATTGACAGATTGTGTCAAATAAATCGACACTGAACAGGGTTTAATTGACTACGCCCTATTGATAGAGCAGCTAAAGACCTGGAACTTTTGATGTAATTGGTCAATGCTCTAGCCCTCACTGATGTCTCCGACAAAATGATTCTGTGTTATATGAAGTCAAGGTACCACAGATTACCGAGCCCTGGTAGCACAGTCGACCGCATGTCGGAGTTTAAACCATGGGGTCGCTGGTTCGATTCCCCTGCTTGGCTAATTTCTTTCCGAGGATCGATGATATTCTTTGCGACAGAATTCATTCATCTCTCACCGCTGATCATTCTTTACACGATGTTTGTGTGTAAAAGCTTTGGAAGAATAATGTGCAAAGTAATAGTAAGAGACACTCCATGAAAGCACGGATAGGTTCCCTGACCACCGCGAACTGAATTGCTGTTAAAAACGGCATTTCATATCATACAAACAAACCATAGATGAACCATGTAATTACTATTCTAGATCTATAAGTATCTTCAAAACTCATTTCACTTTCAAGAAATAAAGTGAATATAGTACTGTCAGAAAGCAAAAAAATGTCTCGTAATATAGTTAACTCTATACAATATCATTTTTTCGTTGTTGTATAATTATGTTGTTAATAGTTCGATAACAACGTTGTTATTTTTACACCCTTAACCCTAAACTATACAATCCGGCGTTTTAAAGACCGAGAATAAGGCGTTTGAAAAACATTGTGGGAAAAAAACAGAAAATGCCCACCAGCATTTTCTCTTTTTCTCACAATATTTTCCTATATTTCAGAAACAGGAATTATCTGTTAAGTTATATTTGCTTTATTGTCAGCATGCTATCCTTTCATTCGAGTCTAAAAGTGGCTTGTTAAAGAGTTATTCTTCCTATATTTTACAATGTGTCATTTGCTTACCTCTGCTTTCTTATGTCGGAGATATTCAGTGACATCAAAGCTGAGTTGTTCAAGCTCTCGATTTTCATTGGGTACATACGTCACGAAGGCACGCCCCTTTTTCTTATCGGAGGTCAGAGCTGCTGCCGCTGCTAGATTGTCAACCAGCGCGAACCAAGCCTCTTGTGACACGGAGTCTTCCAGTAACCTGCAAAACAAGTGATGCTGTACCCTTAACTTTTTACCGACCCCGGATGTTCAGTCAGGACTTTTGGGGCTCGGAACAAGGGGGTTGCTGGTACGATTCCCCATCTAGACCAAATTCTCTCCGAGGATAGTCATTACGACAAGATTCACGCCTCTTCTATCGCTAAACATTGTTTCGACGATGGTTATGTGTTTTGGCGAGTGGCTTTGGAGGTGTAGATCTAATGCACGAGAGATCGACGAAAGAAACTCCAGGAATGTATATATTCATGAATGGGCGCACGGCTTCACATACCAAACGAACCAACCAACGAACGAACAAAAACCAAACTAACAAGTAAACAAACATCCCCATTCTTTACCCGACAACAAAAATTCATATTTATCCAAATATGAAGCATTTTCGGAGGAAAAATCAAAAGTGGCTCAAATGATAAGATTTCTCTTCGATAGCGTGGGAAATATTATGGGTAACTGAGAAAATACTGGTTACCAGCTTTTTCTCCATTAACCACATTTATTTTTCTTGAAATCCTGCTTCCTCGGGGTCGGTAAAACACGGGAATGTTTGGTATAGGGTGAACGGCGCGCCAGTTACCCCTATAAGACAGCCGCGGTCCATTGTGGAATTCTTACGTTGAAGGATGGACTTCTGACTTTCAAATATCTTATGAAAATGAATAATCTGATGATAAGTATAGTTTAACCTTCTACCAAACAATCTTGTAACTGCCCTAGAAAAGAAGACCTTTGATCACAGTTTTTGAAAAGAGCACTAGCATTTTTCTCCTTTCCCGACAATGTTTTCTAACATTGCAAAATCTAGGCAATAATTCTTTTATTAGACAAATCTAAAATTTTGTCTTATCTTGATCTACACCATCCACAAAAGTTATTTAATTCTTAACCTGCCAAATAAGTGAAATGAAACTTTCAATGCGATAATATAAGACATAACTTCTGCTCTATCAAAGGTTTCTTTTTGGGGAAAACATTTCCTGATCAGACAGTGCATATTCAAGATCAGACTGCACGTTCTGTGCAGTCTGATCTTGATCTAAACTGTCTGCAAGAGGTCAGTGAGTCGCCCTTAGCAGCCTAAGGGTTAAAACTCCTTTTGCAGTGAAATCGTTAAAAAATGGCCTACTCACCCTTTACAAACATTGCAGACTTGGATCAGTAATTTCACGGCTCGAGCTACCCGTCGGAATTTAACGAAAGGCTGAAAATAGAAAGAAAATAAATACACGTGTTACATGCTCTGGCAAAAGGGGGTTTAATGCATCTCCGTGATGCGTTATACCAAGCAGTTCATCGGGTAATTATGGATCCACAAAAATCCATTTTGTCTAATAATCGACTGAATCCTGAAGTAAAATGGTCCTTTGACATGGAGAAAATTAACCCAAAGTAAAAATTTTCAATCCGCATTTCGCACAGGCTGACATGGGTCGATACTATTTTTGCAGATGCAATAAACTCCCCTTTCACAGAGTGCGATTCATGTATTTTGTACCGGTTACAATGCAAAACATATACAACTATTGTTCATCTGTAGTGAAATATAAAATGAAACATTTCAGAAGAAAGACCCATCGGTTGTTACTACAAGCAAAAGCTCCTTTCGTCAATATTGCTTTCCTCATCATTTAAAAAAAAAAAATCTAATCTTGTTTCAAACATTCTATATCAGTTGTGACTTTTGGATCCATACCCTATTATTTGTCAATGAGAGTTTTATGTTAAAAAAAAACAACAACATTGTACATTGAGGTTTATCATCGTTGCTTTACAAATGTATGCTCATCTTTAAGTGTGGTATTATTCAATCGAGACAAATTTTTCGTCCGCTTCCTTGACGATTGTGGATTTACCAAGGTCCGATAGGATACCGTAACAACAGTTACAGTCATCAGTTCGTAATGCCCCTATCAGACTACGATACCGATTTCCACGAATTGTCACGAATTGATAAAATTTAGGATTCGTGGAGTTTCGTGAATTTTCTTGCCTTTACGTGATGACTTACGAATCTGTAACGACACAGATACGATAGCGTTACGAATATTCGGCAGAATCGGCTGGAATCGCACGAATACTTGCAAGATTTCATTACGATTTCATTACGATTACACGAATGTATTGGAGGAATACGGCACGAAAGTTTGGGAATCAATTACGAATATGCCGACAGCATATACGAATCATGCACGAATAAAAGAAAATTCGTGATTGTTCTTGACAATTCTTGATATTTTCTGTCAAGATAGTTATAAAAAGCAATGTACGCCTGCTTGTCAGTCACTTTCAACATGAATGTTCATCGAAGTAGAGTCGTAGTTTTGGCTTTGCAAATGGAGTATCACCATCAGCTGCTGATAGCTAGAAGGCTACCAAAGAAGGAGGAGAAGAGACCGTGGTTGGTGGATTCGTCCATAGTTGACACCAACTAGAAGACTAGAATTTGGACATCCCCTTACCCTTTCCCTTGCCCTTGGATGGACCTTTTTTATTATTAGCCATCTTGCATCAATGAGTCCTTGAATTCGTGGTGTTTTCCCGCGCAATCGTCAGACGCTAATGTCATAAAATTAAATGCAACATTGCTTTAAACGATCCCTTTGTTAGCAATCCTAGCTGAATCGTATACCATTCTTGGAAGTCTTGGCTGGTTCGTATACTGTCGTGAGTTCGTAGGTAGTTCTTATTTATTCCGTATCTGCTTCGGCATGTATTCGCAACATCCGTGACGGATTCGTGGTCAATTCGTAGTTGGGTCACAAGCTCCGGAATTCCCGAATTAGTTACGAATGCCTACGAATGCATCCGAATCGAATAAGATTCAGTTACGATGTCTAGGAATGCACTACGACTTTGTTACGAATTAAATGCGAATTTTTGTTATCGGGAGTTCGTGACCAAAATTTTGAACAGTTCAAAATTTTTGCCACGAATTCCCGACTGACCTACGAACTGCAAGAACTTACTACGAACTATAAGACTCAGTTAAGAACTTCACGAATCGATTACGTTTCAGCTACGAATCCAAAAAATTGTCAATTCGTGGCGATTCGTGGGATTCGGTGTCGTAGTGTGATAGGGGCATTAGATACACTTTATTTTATCGAAGTACATGTATGATTTATGGAATATGCAGATGTGTTTATTAAGGTTTTACCACACGGCAAAAATTTTAACGCTCCGAAATTAAAAGCACTTGCAGACGACAAATGAATACGGTGCAAATTATGACATTTATTTCTATGAGATAGAAAACATTGTTTGGGAAAAAAAAGGAAGAAAATGCTGGTTGCCACAATGTTTTCAAGAGCTTTCTTTGCCAGGGTCGTTCAAAATTGGGACTGTAATAAAAGGTTGAAATCTTGTCAACCTGTGCTGAGGTTCAGTGCATGGAAACATAGGGCAAAAAACAGAAATTGATCTTTTGCGAGTGATTTCTCCCTTTGCCACCATATTTTCATAAATTGTCTAGAAAATGATAGCAGTGGCCTGCAGTTGGCAGTGAAGTCATAAACTGATAATCTCCAATAACTCTTTACCACATAATCTTGAGTTTTAACGACCAGGATGAAGATGGCTTTTGAAAACATAGTGGGAAAAGGAGAAAATGCTGGTAACCAGCATTTTCTCCTTTTTCCACTATGTTTTCTACCCTTTCAGAGACAAATATATTTGATTTGTCGTTTGCAACAGCTTTGATCTTGGACGAGTCAAAAATTGTGTGCTTTGGTGAAGAATTAAGACACCTTCAATACATCAAATTGGATCAACTGTTGTAGAACACACCTTCTTTTCCAGCGTTTGTTGTTCATGTTATTGTGAGGTAATTATACTTGCTTTAACTTTGACGTATGTACAATATGGTTCTTTAGATGAACAGGGTTCATTACTTCATTTCCGGATAATTGTGATCCTCACAATATACATAACCTTATGAACGTTCAGCGCACATTCTTTTGAAGGAAATCAGACTATTGTACAGAAATATTAACCATCTCTTTTAAGATATACTCATATATGGGTACTCGATCAATGATAAAACATGGTGCCTTCAGACAGAACAAACTAGCACACATCCAGCAATCAAGACTTTTTCCACACAAAAAAGTGTTCAATTCAGCTACAGACAAACGGAAAGTGCTGCAGAGAGACAGAAATGATAATTTCATTTACCAGAATGAGCGAAATACAAATAAACATGCTCTGGCAAAAGGGAACTTAATGCATTTTCGTAATGTATTGTACCTGAAAAGACATTACGTAGTTAGGGATCAATAAATCCTTTTTATCTCTAACAACCGACTAAATAATGAGGTACACTGGTCTTTTCACATGCAGAAAATTGACCAATAGCAAAATATTTCGGCTCAAGTCAGCTTCCGCAGATTGCGCAGGCTGACCTGAATCGATACGTTTTGTAGATGCATTAAGCCCCCTTTCACAAAGCATGACCTAACTGTTTTCTCCGGGATACATCTGTGCACAAATGGAAGCTACCCATCATTCATCCAAACGTGGTCCTTCTATTCTCACACAGACATAATCATCGGAAAGAAACCATAATGCACAATTTTTGGACTCTTCAATTCAATGAAAACAATTGCAGACGACATAAAAATAACAGTGGCTCATATAGTAGGATTAAAGTGGTAGAAAACATTGTGGTAAAAGAACATATTCGATACCAGCATATTCTCCATTTCCAGTAATTTTATTTTTAAAGCTTTCATCCACGAGGACGTAAAATACCGGACTGTTTGATAACCAGAAATTTCTTATTTCCCTGCAACACATTCAGAGACCAAACTCATTATCTAGAGCTATATTGATTTGAACATTGTCTGCTTAACCCTTAGGCGACTCGATGCGTTTTTGTGGACAATATAGATCAAGATCAGACTGCACAAAACGTGCAGTCTGATCTTGGGTCTATACTGCCCGATACGGTTAGTTTTTTTTTCCCCAGTAACAAGCATTTTGTAATTGCAATTTTCCGGTATATACAATTGGCTGAAATTCTTCATTCTATCTATTTAGCAGTTTAAGAGTTAACCCTTCGGCTGCTAAGCGCGACTTACTGACCTTTTGCGGACAGTGTAGATCAAGATCAGACTGCACAAAACGTGCAGTCTGATGTTTGATCTACACTGCCTGATACAGTGTTTTCTTGCCTGTGATATCAAATTTGAAATCTCAATATTTGGGTAGTTAGCATTGAGTGGAAGTTTTCGTTTCATTTATTTAAATCAGTTTAAGCATTGAGAGAAGGAAATACATGTATAGAGCACTTCAAAACTGACACTGGGAGGGGCAATGTGTGAGGACAAGAAATCTGCCATTATGAGAAAAATCATATCAACCATGCTCTGGCAAAAGGGGGGCTTAATGCATCCCCCCGTGATTCATGATACCAAACAATTCAGTACATGATAATGGTTCTAAAAAATTCATTTTGTGTTACAACAGACTGAATCACGAGGTAAACTGGTCCTTGGACATAAAGAAAATTGATCAATAGCGAAAAGTTTCGGCCCAGGTCAGCCTGCGCGGATTGCGCAGGCTGACCTGGGTCGATACTTTTCGCAGATGCATTGAGCCCCCTTTTCATAGAACATAGTTCAAACATTTTTTGATTTTCTTACAACTTTATCAAAGAGATTTTGTTGATTCAGAATAAAAAGAGCAATTATACGTGTACATTTACTTAGGGTAGAGGTAATCATTACAAATAAATACGTAGTTGTGAGTAAATGTTTACAAAGCTAAATAGTCGACGAAGGAAAAAAAAAAAACGGTTTTCATAAATTCAATATAATTCATTTTGAAACAGCATTTAAATCAGCGTCTTTCAAAGCGACATTTTTTTACTTGCTTACCACTGCAAGTAAAGTAAATGCTTGTCGTCAAGGCAAATCGGCTTTTTTTTTTAAAGGGGTTTGGTTTGGTTTGGTTTGAACTGGAGTTTAACGCCATTTTGACAGCTCAGGTAATATCATGGCGGTCGGTGACGCACCCATGTGTTTCCTGGCTTTCTCACACCAGCACTGACACAGCTTTCTTTCCAAAGCCACAGGCTACTTTTCTCACATGCATCAGAGATGAAAGGCGAAAAATCGCCGGAAAGAAAATTTGCCTCAACCGGGTATCGAACTGGCAAGTCAGATACGTTAACCACTGAGCTACCCGAGCAGGCATTTTTTAGAGGGTTGATGATAGCCTTTGTCGCAGGATTCGCTCATTCCTCACCGCTGAACATTTTTTTGACGATGTTTATTTGAGAAAGCAGTCTGTGGCTTGGAAAGAATGTTGTGTGAAGTACTGATATCAGGAAACTCCAGGAAAACATAAAGTGGTGGACTGGTCACTGCGATATAAGCGAACTAATGTTAAATAACTATGTAAATCACGAAACAAACCCCCCAAAAATTTTTTCCTTCCTTTAATTTCAATTTGAATACAAACAATGCTCTGTGAAAATGGGGTGTTTATGATCCCCTTTTCACAGAGTATAGATCAATATTAAGAGAAAAGAGCTCAGTCGCTACGCGGAATTTACCTCTATTTGTTCCACCTCGGATTTTTCCGCTGTTTCCTCACTCGGTTCGGAAGATACAATATTTTTCACCTTCTCCTCCTCCTCTTCTTCATCATCAAATAACCCAACTTTACTTGTCAGTTTTAAAGACATTTTCCAAGTAGACTTAAATCTTCACAAATTGTCAAATTAACCCTTTGACAGACGATTAAGAGTTTTCCTTTATCAAAAGTAAATCGTACAACTTTTACAAACTGTCCAATTTACCTTTTACGAAACGATTCCTTGTTTCTGTTTTTGTTTGTTGAGGTGGAGTGCGAAGCATCCCAGCTCAGATTTACCATGTGGGAAATTGAACCTAAAAAATCTGATTCTCGGGTACCTAACAGCGCAAAATCATTTCCTGGAAAAATAGTACTATTAAGAAAGAATTTATTTCTCACATTGGCATCAAGGCATGACTGAAACGTTAACAGTAGGGGAACTTAAACGACTTCGACGATAAATATGTAAACAAATACACCATTAGCATAACACAATTTTAAAAAAAAAAGGAGTGTTAGAACAGACTACCACGAGATATGGAAAGTGCCATGGAAAGTTTTGAAGCATCATGAGAACTCTTGTGGTAATTTCTTTGAATAGGATTGCTTATTTTTCTAGATATTGCTTAATAATACTTCTCACGTCGTTTCATTTTGACATTCTATTGAACCACCACCCTCCCTTAACACACACAAAAAAAGAGAATTTTGTTAGTTTGCTCTGAGATTTATAAGAGAGATTCCTCTCAGGTCTTTAAATGTCTGCTTGCTTTTAACAGTCAGATTTCAATTTGAGTAGGATTAAACGCACCCCACCTCAGCAGCGCTTTCACCGCTTTGATTTCTACGTTTTATAGAGGTTTTTTTGAAAATCATTGTTTGGGAGAAAGGGAGAAAAATGGCTAACTAACATTTCTATTTCTTTCTAACAATATTTTCTGCCACTTTAAAGACAGTATCCATTAGATAATCCAAATTTAAATTTTGTCTGCGGATGTAGGTATATTCAATATGGACAAATCTAGAGTCTTCCAGTTCGGTTGAGAGTTAATGCTTTACACAACGGTCACTTTCTGATAAAACAACTTCTTCATAGAGGACAGGTTCTTAAAGCTATCATAAGAAAAAACTAACCGAAGAAAATGAACTTTTGAAAGCATAGTGGGAAAATGTAAAATGTTTACAACTAGCATAATTTTCTCTTTATCTTCACAATGTTTTCTAACCTTTAAAACACATACAAGTATCCCATCATTTTAGCCTCAATTAATAATAATTATTTAAGTGTCTGAAAATGCTTTCAATCTGGACGAGTCTAAAATTGTGTCTTCTGCTTAAAAATTCAAAAGAAGAGTCTTATTTTAGAATCCTAAAAAATTCTGAACCTAATCCAACTACATCCTCAACAGTTTCTTCATAAAATCTTTACATCTAAAAAATATAACTTCCATATTCTGGAGTTTACCTTAACCCTTTGCCACAAAATTTGATTTGGTAGAATCTAGAGGATAAATTTAACTATTAATCTGCTAATCTTAGACCGTTGACCAAGATCATTCTTTTCGACAAGGATACACATACAAACTGTTCTTTTTTTTTTTAAGTGTAAAGCTAGAGAGAAAAAAAAAAAACGATTTTCCGCGTTATATTATAAAAATGATGGCAGGACTTGCATATCAAGATTTCTTTAGCTAGACATTAACACTTGAAATACGAAATTTCATGGAAAAAATAGATAGGCATATTTTCAGTTTCAAAGAAATAAGCTGTCCGATTCTTCCAAGTTTAAGGTAGATATGCCTGGGTTTATCACAAAAACACAAAATATCGCATTAATTATATAGGTATATTCAAGATCAGAATAAAAACTCGGTCCCATCCTTTCAGGATATGCATTGTACCACGAAAAAAAAAAAACACAAAACTATCTCCAGTTCCCTGAAGATTAAGAAAATCCATATAAGTCCGGCTACATCAAAATATTTCAAAAGATACACAGCTACAAAATATCCCGTACAAAAAAAAAAATGACACAATACTATCCTATTTAACGTTTTAACTCCTTGCCAAACGACAAAAAATAGTCTGGTACAAATTAACTCTTTCCCAAACGACAAATTTTGGACTGGTCCAAATTGAAAGAGTTTGCAGACGACAATTTTAAGTTTGATAAAAATGGCAGAAAGGTCTCAAAAAGGGTAGAAAACACTGTGGGAAAAGGAGAAAGTGCTCATTACAAGCAATTTCTCCTTTTCCCACAGTGTTTTCAAAAGACTTGTACTGCAGACACGTGAAAACCAGGGCTTGTTTGGGAAAGAGTTAAAAGCATTTTTCAGACGACTTTTTAAATGCCTGTCTCATAATGGGATTTGTAAATGAAAAGTTAGAAAACATTGCGGAAAAAGGAGAGAATGCTGGTTACCAGCATTTTCTCCTGTTCCCACAATGTTTTCAAAAGTTTCCTTTCTCGGTGTATTAACACTCGGGATCGTGTGGTAAAGGGTTTATCCGTTCTGTTATGTGCTATTTTGATATTCTTACGTCTACTATTAACGCTTACAAATTGCACAATGTGCATTTATTTGAAGGAGCTTAAAAAACAAAACAAAAAAAAGAGACGGAATTGTCTTCGAAACGTTTTGAAAACTATGTCGGAAAAAAAGCAATTAATTATCTCGAGCAATTGCTCTTTTTTCCCCACTGCGTTTTCTACAGTTGCACAAAAAAAGTCATGTTTACATTAATGTGTTTATAGTAATGGGTTAAAATATTGAATAGAATTTGTATTTTATACAACGATTTATCACTATATCTGATTATAAACGATCAATTATCGATACTGAACAATAGCTGCCTTGAATAAAAAAACAATAGGGCATTTTGGCTAATTCCTGAACCATATCATGTTTCATGTAAACCCTTAGTCTGGATTACCTGCCCCTACCACTACGTTATAGGGTCAGGCAAAGCGCAATAATGGCGGCCTCCATGGCGACCCCAATATTAGCACTAAATGCTTTTCTGTTTTTCTTGATTTCGGGTGATCCAGTTTGATCAGTGAATAAAATGAGATCAGTTTTGTACAAAATATAAATTACCATATCTAAAATGTGCTTTTGGGATATGGTTTAAATATAGATTTGACTATGAATCATTTTAAAAGTAGCCCTTTTTTCGGACGTGATATCGGTCCATTGAAATTTCGGATATTTAAAGCATTTCTGATACGTAGTTTTTCTCGCTATATAACAACGACAATTAAAAAAACTAACTGCCATTACTTTTTTGCAACCGATCTGTTTTCAGTTCAGTCTCAAGTAGGATTTGATCAAGTGAAATAATAATAATCCTTTACTTCTGCATATTACAAACGGGGGCCGCCATTATTGCGCTTTGCCTGACGTACTTTTGAAGTACGGCGGGGTACCAGTCTAGTAGACCCTTCGGCTACTGAGTCCGACTAAATGTGATTTTGCGTTGTACATCGTAGATCAAGATCAGATGGCACAAATGTGCCATCTCGTCTTTGATCTACACTGTTTGGTACAATAATTCTTTTTCAGGTGAAAAATGAAATCGCAATTTTATTGGTATTTTTATTTTTAGCTGTAAATGTTCACTTAATTTTTTTAAGCAGTTTACACGTCACTCATACTGAGATATCTTTTTCGGTCGTTAACCCTTTACAACACAATCCCGAGTTATATCGATCCCGCAAGGAAAAGGCCTTTTTAAAACATCGTGGGAAAAAGAGAAAATGCTGGTAACCAGCATTTTCTCTTTTTCCCACAATGTTTTCTACCCGTTCACAGACAAGTTTAAGTTTTTTGAGTCAGATTTATTTTGTCGTCTGCGAATCGTATAGTTCGATAAAGAGTTACAGGCCTACTAGCGACCAAAAGTAAGCTGGCGATTCGGAGGTGTGACAGCAGGCATATTCAATTCATACCATTTAAAAGTATGCATACTGTTATTTTGTGATAAGATTATGCTCAGCAGTTTACATCACTAACCAATGACCTGTCATAGTTTTTCGTCCTTCAGTTTCATAGCAATGTAAACATTTTCTTTCTTTCTGCCAAACGTGTACTTGCAGTATTATTTCCCGATTCAAAATTAAAAGAAAAAAAGGGTTGCATCTTCTACATTTCCTAAGTTGCAGGCTTTACAAATTCTTTGTTCATAAGGTAGTTTCATATGTCTTCCTATTTCAACATAGAGTTTGTGCTCAGAGCATCTTAACCTAGTTAGTGCACTTCTGAAACGAAATGGAATGCCAAAAAGAACGTATTCTGCTGCTTTTAATCGTGGAATCCAAGATGCTTAAATCTTTACCAAAAAAAGACAAAATTTTAGACACATCCAAATTCTAGGCTGTTGCAAACGACAAATCTAAATGTGGGTTAATTAATGAAAGTTGCCTTTGGATGGGGAGAACAGAGTGGCTAAAAGGGAATTTAATGCATTTGCGTGATCCATGACACCAAGCAAGTCATCACATTGTCTATCGAATCCATTCTGTCTAACAAGTAACGTCATCATGAGGTAGGACGGCTCTTGGACATACAGAAAATTTACAAATAGCATACAGATGCATTAAATTCCTTTTCCACAGATCATTGATAATGATAATTAATAAAAAAAGAAGAAGAACATTATAAGAAAAATGTATTAAAAAACCAGATCGTCATCAACGACTTGCTTTCAAAGTGATGTGCAAGGGTGTTTGAGGGTTATATAAATCAAGATCAGATTGAACACCACACGACGTTTACCAAGTCTACCAAGTCCATGTCACTAGCTTCTAAAATAAAATGATGTTGCAACAGTAAACTATAAACGACCCATGCTCTGGGAAAACGGGTTTTAATGTATCTCCATGGTGCTTTTTACCAAGCAAAACATTTCATAATTATGGATCCATAAAATCCCCCCTTTTTTTCCGAACAACCGACTGAGTCATCAGGTACACTGGTCCTTTCACATGCAGAAAATTGAACAATAGCAAAAATTTTCGACTCATGTCAGCCTGCGCAGACTGCGCAGGCTGACATGGGTCGATAATTTTTGTAGATACATTGTTCTCCTTTTTCACAGAGGATGGCTCAATTTAATGTTTCCTCAGATTATTTTCATGTTTGTCTATATTTTTATCACAATCTTCCGCAGGCGACGATCTGCTTCTTGAAGTAAAACATCTCTGCCTAAGGGTAATAAGAATTTAGCATCTTGCCACAATGTTTTCAGACGTATCCATGGACAAACCCATAGAATAAGCCCGACGAACATTTTCCGTCTAGAAATAATACCGAAGTACATTTAAATGCAATTTGAAGGTCGCTCTTGGCCGGAATGTCTCTGCAAAGACTGGACATTTTGTGATGTCTGATCTTGATCTACATCCACGCAAAAGGTATTGATAGTTGTGAAAGACATATTAATCCTTTACGAGACAATCTCGGGTTTTCGTGACCCTGGGAAAGAAGGCTTTTGCAAACAAGCAACTCTCTTGTTTGGTAGCTTACTAAATCGTAGGCTTTGTCAGCTGAGATCTTCACCCCCTTCCCCCCCCTCCCCCCAAAAAAACACGCTTAGATAAAAATTGTAAAAAAACAAAACTTACTGAATTTTGTGCTTGAAAAGCTCTCACAATTTTTGGCGCATTCATGACGTTTTTGATACCACCTTCCTTCAGGAGGCTCTGTTTTCTGTCCAAGTTCTTCTTCTGTAGTAGTTTCCCTTGAAGAAATAGCTTTTTCTGACTTTGGCTGATAAGCGCCGCATCGCCGAATGCTTGCACTGATTCCTTACGAGATAAAATCCCGCCTAACTTTGAACGTGTAGAGGATATTTCACCTGATTCTGGCCCAGGGGACTGGCGAGTTGGTGTCGGCGTCAAGTTATTCGGCATACTTGAACGCTTTGGATCTTTTGTGGGTGATCCAAAACTGGAACGACTTCTTGAACGGTTGGTTAACATAGGAATAACGGAATCGGCCCGGTTTAGTCTATCTCTGATAGTTGGAGAAACATTTTCGGTGGTATGTCGCCGTTTCGACGAGGACGCCGTGTCACTACTAGGTCTCGGTATTTGTGCGCCATTCTTGTCCACGTCCATCCACCCTAACCTAGACTTTTTTACGTCAATAGATCCCTCCATGTTTTATAATTTCCTGATCAACTCAATATTACAAATAGGAAAGTATTCCAACGATTTAAGAAATGCGACGTCGGTTTTGAAACGTAATCTGATTCACAAAGTTAAGACTCTGCACTCTGCTCCTTTTGTTGTACTATTTTTGATAAAAAAAAAAAAAAAAAATGTAGCTACATGTACCATAAGATAACGGCTTTTATAGGATAAGACTTTAATTGAGTGATGCTCTGGTAAAAGGGGGCTTAATGCATCTTCGTGATGCATTATACCTATCAAGTCATCACATAATTATGGATCCATAACAGCCACTTTTCTAAACAACCGACTTAATCATGAGGTAGACTGGTCCTTTGACATGCAGAAAATTTACCATTAACGAAAAGTTTCGGCCCAGATCAGCCTGCACAGACTGCGCAGGCTGACGTGGGTCGATACTTTAGGCAGATGCATTAAGGCCCCTTTTCACAGAGCATAGCTCAATTATAAAGTTCCCTTCTACTACATGTGTCAAGACAAAAACCGATGAACAGATGATAATTGTATAAAAGTTTCTCTTTAAGCGCAGAAATCGTAATTCCACAAAAAATAATTTAAAGTCAATGGTATCAAATCTCCACATTTCACTATTCTGTCACAATTCCCTCATATAAACATGACAATACAGATTATCATCGTTAAAAATTTGATTTCAGAGAAACTCAAAGACGCCAGTTTATTGAAAAGTAAATAATCAAAGTGGTTATTTTCCAACCTAACAATTAGCCTACTTAATTTTAGTCTACCTAAAACAATTAAATATGAATATACATGATGGTGAATATTTCCTTTCATGTAAGCAGTTTTACTTTTAAAACAAAACTGATTGCTCCCAGGTATTAAACAGACTGTAAATCGGTTGATTTAAAACAGAAAATATATTTACCTTTTACCAAATGACAAAACTTATGACTCATAAAACCTAAAGAAATCGCCGAGCTGTTTGTATATCAAATTATGGAATTTGTCTTTAACATGATAGACAGCATTGTTGGAAAAAGAAAGCGCTGGTTAATATTTACTACATAAAGCCCTGTCTCAAAGGATGCTGAAGATATAAGATTGCTTGGTAAAGGGCCAACCCTTTACATCACTGGCAAGATTTCGATCTTCGAAACTTATACAGATTGACTGAAATGTAAGCTATTTAAAGACTAAAATTTAGACTTATCCAAATTGAAAGCATTTGCAAATGACAATCAAGTGTGACTCAAATGATGGAACCTTCATTGATAGGATAGAAAACATTGTAGGAAAAGAAGAAAATGCTGGTAACCAGCATTTTCTCCTTTTCCCACAATGTCTTCAGAAGGCTCCTTTCTTAGGGTAGTAAAAACTCGGAATTGTGTGGTAAAGGGTTAAAGGAAGGCAAACTTTCTGTTCTCTTTCAATTGTATCGATATCCTTGTGAGAAAAGGAGGTCTTGCGTCTCCCTTTTCGTCAATGTTTTCAAAAGAACTATGCGACGACACCGTAACAAATCACATTTATATTGGGGGGGGGGGGGGGGGTTAATCCATGCATTTGACGGGATAGTCTTAAGCTGATTGTTAACGCGAAAATAGGTTTTGACCCTTCGGCCTCTAAGCCCGTTGGTTGAATGGTTTTTAACGCCGTTTTCAGCATTATTCCAGTCATCATATCGCGGGGTCCAGAGCAACTATCCATGTTTTTAAGCAGCTTCTGGTACCGGTACTTGCATAATATTCTTTCCGAACCATTGACTGCCTTCTCACATTACCGAACGAACGAACGCACGAATTTATTTTATTGACAAAAACTTTGCAGTTTTATAGTCATTACAAACATGAAGATATACAATGTATTGTCAACGTGATGTAGCTGAAAAAAGTAAATATATAAGGAAATAGCTTATTGTTGCTTAATAAGACGTTTTTTTTTTTTTTTTTTTAAGTTTGAATGATAAAGAAATCAAGTCAAAGATATGGAAAAATTTGAGAGAGGGAAAAAAAGAAAACTTTGTTGAAGGATCAGCCAAACATAGTGAAAAACTGTTGGCAGCCCTGAAAAACATTGCTGAGGAAAGCAGCCGCTTATTGCAATCAACTGCTCCCTCCCAACAATGCCCTTCCTTAAACGACAATATTTCACAATTATTTGCAAAAGTCTTAATTGAATTTACTAATAGAAATGTAGATAACTATTCATCAAGATTTTAAAATATTTAAACACTCAAGAACGAGTAATCATACGAGTAATATAAGGAGTGAAACATAAAAAGAATCTGAGCTTGTAATGCATCTCACAAGGATGACTAAAGGAAATAGAAATTAAGTAGAACATTCATCTTCAAGATACGGAAGCAGTGCAAATCAAACTGAATCATTCTGCATGTTTTTACAGTCCGATCCCAATCTACTCTAATTCCATAATGTTTTGGTCTCTCAAAATTATAATCTGTGAGTGCAAGAAATGCAAAAATAATGGATATGTATCTGATCAAAATATCACACAGACAAAAATATTTGTTTTTTAAAGGCTGAGTACAATATTAAAGCGATCCCGACATCGTAACCCAAGCATGTATTAATAACAATATGATAAGTTAAAGCTTGGGATTTGAACCAGCGACCTTCTCAAGACCTGTACGCTGTCAACTGCTTTGCCGGGGTTCGGTTCAATCCGCTTTTGCAGGCTATACAGATAAAGATAAGAATGCAAAGATAGTCCAGTCTAATCTTGGACCCAAACTGTCCGATGCGATGCTTTTTATGCGAAAAAACAAACAAACTTTTAAGTCAAAATGTTAGAACCAGTATCATCGACTGGAAATTTCGAAACACCCCACCTAGCAGTTTATCTCCTTACCAGACGGCAGTACTTTTGACTGGACCAAATAGAAAGCATTTGTATGCAACCAATCACATGTGGCTAAAATGGGGGGGAATGTAGAGAACATTGTGGGAAAAAGAAAGAAAAGCTAGTCAGTGAGTCAAACAATGTTTTCAAAAGCCTCTTTTCTTAAACACGTGGTTCTGTGGGCATATCACGGCGACAGCTCACATCTTCATGTATGTCCTGGCTTTCGCCAGTCCTAGGCTAGAACACCGAAGTGTCTTGCCCATGGACAATTTCACGAAAAGCTCAGTGCGTCCAGTGAGGCTTGAACCCGGGTATATACGAGTCGTCACTTTACTACTGAGCCACAGAGGGCCTCGGAAAATTTGAAAACATTGTGGGAAAAGGAGAAAATGCTGGTAACCAGCATTTTCTCCTTTTCCCACAATGTTTTCTACCCTATCAGAGATACAAATCATCATTTTAGCAACATTAAGATTTGTCGTCTGCAGATGCTTTCAATTTGGAACAGCCCAACATTTTGTCGTTTGGTAAAGAGTTAAAAGGAACTGGATACAGCTATATCGTTAAGCAGCAATGTCAGGGTCAAATATTGTCATAATGACTTCTTGAGCAGCGTTTAGCAGGCTACTACTATTGCTATTATTATTTCATATGTTTCTATTATTTGTGGGAGTTATCTCTCAAAGGAATCATCAGTTGCTGTTTGCACATGTTCTCTTGATTTGACGAATAATTTGAGCCATACCCAGGCAAAATGGGGCTTAATGCATCTCAGTGATGCATTGTACAATTCAAGCCATTACATAATCATGGATCCATGACAGCCACTATTTTTAACAACCGACCAAATCACGAGGTAGACTGGTCCTTGGACATACAGAAATTTGACCAATGGCGAAAAGTTTCGGCACAGGTCAGCCTGCGCGGACTGCGCAGGCTGACCTGAGTCGATACTTTTCGCAGATGCATTAAGCCTCCTTTTTCACAGAGCTCATTTAGTATTGTTGTGCTCATGACCAACGAATATCAGATGATTCTCTGCAAGATTTTATCTTTGCTTAATCATCATCATCATTATGATTGTGATTATGATTTTTAATATCATTATTATTATTAGTAGTAGTAGTAGTAGTAGTAGTAGTAATAGTAGAAGTAGTATGTTCATATTACGCAAAAACTAAAGACACAGAACAAAAGAAAGAAAAAAAAAAAAGCACAGGGCTTTGTTAGGTTCAGGTTAGTCAGCTATGAAACACAGTTAATCTCGTTGGGATTATGTCTCGTTGAATATTTACATATGCGTAATCCGTGATTAATCCATTAGATAGAGACATGTATACCGGATTAAGGAAGACAATTCGTTGAAACGAGAGGTCAAGTATCAAAAGTTCCATAATTCAAAGTTCAGTACATATTTTACGCTAACCCTTATCTTGTAAAATAAGTAAAATGAAACCTCTAAGCCGATAGTATAAATACCGGATAATGATATTTAAAACTTATGTTTAATGACAAAATGTTTCCTTATCGGAAAGTGTAGATCCAAGATCAGACTGCACAGAACGTGCAAGCTAATCTTGATCTAAATTGTCTTCAAAAGGTCAGTGAGTCGCGCTTGGCAGCCCAAGGGTTCACGCTGGTAACCAGCATTTTCTCCTTTTCCCACAATGTTTTCTACTCTTCCCGAGACAAATTTTTTCGTCTGCAAAAGCTTTCAATTTGGACTGGTTTAAAATTTTGTAGTTTTGGTAAAGTGTTTAAAAACTGGGGGTTTAACCCTTTACCACACAATCCCGACTTTTAACGATCCTGAGAAAAAAAAAAACTTTTGAAAACACTATGGGAAAAGGAGAAAATGCTGGTAACCAGCATCTTCTCCTTTTCCCACAATGTTTCTACTCTTCCCAAAACAAATTTCAAATTTTGTGTAACGTTTATTTTCTTGTCTGCTACAGCTGTCAATTTGGACTGGTCTAAAATATTGTTGTTTGATACAGAGTTAAAGATGCGGTTTAATTCTACACGATATGGATCTACATCTGCGTTCAAATATCACAACTTTCGTAACATCATCATGGTTTGCCTGTAGGAGTAGTGCATGTTGTCCCAATCGATACCATCTCCAATCTTGCCATTCAGGTTACCACAGTGACATGCCTCGTACCACCAAGCTCAGTGGTAAAGAACGGCACAGTTCCTATCGTCCCGATCATTGTCCCTGTCATACGTGGAGAACATCATGGAATTCCATCTACCCGACAAACAATCCGCTGGAAAACACGGGTTATGTTCATTATCCATTCTTCATATCATTATAAGTCTAGTTCTAGATTTAGAAAGTATTACAACTTCCGATTGATTCTGACTTTTCGTCTGCGGCGCTAGGTAGTGTTTATGCGGCAGAAATTTGGGGAGGGCAGGAACAGAAAAGACTTAAAAAAAACTACATGTTAACGAAATGCTTTTTTGAGAACATCCATATGGTGGCATACTTCTGCCGCGAGATACGAGATAGCTATCGTGATAATTTTAGAAAACTTTCACGATAATTCGAAGTTTCCTGGAAATTTTATCTAGATAGTATGGTGGCATATTTCTGCCGCGAGATACGAAATAGCTATTGCGATAATTTAAAAGAATTATCGTGATAAACAAAGTTTCCTGGAAATATTATCTAGATAAAAAAAAAAATTCACGATAAAAATATCGCGATAATTCTAACTGTTATCATGACTATTTTTGCTTTCGTGCCCATAACTGACATTCACGGTATCTATAATTAGATACTGTGTCGGAACACCTTCGTCTTCAACCTCATGAATTCTGCTTGTCCCTAAATGGTTTTAAAGTTGTTCGTAGGAGGCATTTCGAGTCGCCTTTGTGATTTTACAGACTTCTGTTCATTTCCAGTCTTGTCAAAATTTACCAATTAAGGTATAATTGTTAATGATTCGAATTTTTACTTACTGCAATCTTGTGAAGCCAAAAACTACCGAGTTCATCCAAATGATAAAATTTGCTATTTATAGATATCGAGAAACAGATAGAACTATCACGATAATTTTATCTCGAATGTCAGCTCCATGCACAATTGAAAAATTTTGCGATAAAATATTAAGTTTATCGTGATATTTTTTTCAGGAAACTTTTCACTATCTAGAAAAAGTTTCCAGGAAACTTTTATTTATCGTGATGGTTTTCTAAAATTATCATGATAGCTATCTCGTATCTCGTGGCAGAAATATGCCACCATAAGATAGTGAAAAATTTTCTGAAAAAAATATCACGATAAACTTCGTTATCTAGAAAATTTTATGTTGATTATTTCTCATTCGTGCACGAAGCTGACATCGAGGTAAAATTATCGCCATAGTTCTACCCGTTTCTCGATATCTATAAATAGAAAAATCACCATTTGGATTAACTCGGAAGTTTTTCACTGTACAGGAGACAAAGATGATCCGAAACCGTATCTAATTATAGATACCGTGAATGTCAGTTGTGGGCACGAGCGTAAAAAAAATCGTGTTAACAGTTAGAAATATCGCGACATTTTTATCGTAAAACTTTTTGTTACCTAGATAATATTTCCAGGAAAGTTTGTTTTATCGCGATAGTTCTCTAAAATTATCATGATAGCTATCTCATATCTCGTGGCAGAAATATGCCACCATACAACCAGTCTGATGTTTTGAATTTCATGTTGGCCTAGTAATCTCGGACTAGCCCTGGATTTAGCAATGTGTGAATATTGGGATGTATTCAAAAATGGTCTACTTGCTCGTTCTTTCATATCATGCGACTTATCCGAAAAAAGTCAGTAATTCAAATATCCTAAAATAGTCATTAATTCAAATATTCCACAACTTGAACATGAATTATTGATAAATGATGAAAATTTAGGATTATGTTGTTGGGGTTTAAATTAGTTCTACGCGTATCTTTTCAGACTGATTTTTTTTTTAGACCTTTGAAAACAATAACTTCTACCTCGTGTGATGCTGGCCAAAGGTAATAAAGTTTAAGACCATGTTATGCAGCCTGAACGACATCATTCTGTTTCGGCTAACTCTTAGGCTGCTAGGTACGACTCACTGACCTTTTGCGGACAGTGTAGATCAAGATCAGACTGCACAGAACGTGCAGTCTGATCTTGGATCCACACTGTCCGATAAGGAGATATTTTCCCAGTCCCCAATAACTTTGAAATGCCAGGGATCTTACATAAGTTTATATATGAATCCTGGAAATACCAACATTTTGGTTTTTACCATCGGCTTGAAAGTTTCATCTAACTTATTTAGCAGGATAAGGGCAAAGGTTGTGGGTTACTTACGAGCGTTTCCCATGTAACCTGCCACAGATAGGCGATAACCTTCTGACTCGTCCATAACATTAAACACCTTGTACAGAACATATTTTGTCCTATGGTTATCGTTGGTGAGCTCTCAGCGCAAGGATAAGGGCAAAGGTTGTGGGTTACTTACGAGCGTTTCCCATGTAACCTGCCACAGATAAGCGATAACCTTCTGACTCGTCCATAACATTAAACACCTTGTACAGAACATATTTTGTCCAATGGTTATCCTTGGTGAGTTCTACGCGCAACGAATGCGGTCCGTTCGAAGACAATTCATGCAGTGCATCGTTTCCTGGAAAAATAAATTAGTAATGCTGTGTAAAATGTGGGCTTAATGCATCGGCAAAAAGTATCGACCCATGTCAGCCTGCGCAGTCCACGCAGGCTGACCTGGGCCGAAACTTTTCTCTTCTGGTCAATCTTCTGTATGTCAAAGGACCAGTCTACCTTATGATACAGTCGGTTGTTAGACAAAATGGATTTTATGGATCCCTGACTAAGTAATGTCTTGCTTGGTCTTATGGATCACGGAGATGCACTAAGCCCCCTTTTGCCAGAGCATGGCTCAAATATAGACGCGATAAACTTGTCACAGAACTATATCAGTATCATATAGTAACATCTATGTTATACATTTTCGTGCATTTAAATGCATTTTCTCAATGTTTTTTATCGAGCAATTCGTCGTATGGTACAAAATACAGTTTTCTGAAACCGGCTGAATCAAAACGCAAAATGGCCCATTTACATGCGGAAAATTTACAAAATTTCGACCTAAGTTTATACCTGCAAAAGGAATCGACCCATGTCATGAGTGGATACTTTTTGCGGATGCATCTAAAAGCTACATTTTTTTTACAGAGCATAGCTGAATTTTATTTATAGTTGTCTTTTGAGCAGTACATGCATGTACTCTGCCGACTTTGAACAGTTTGAAGGTCTTTAAATGCGTCAATGGAATTTGCCAGAATGTAAATACATTACAGGTGCTAGAAAAAAACGTTAACCTTCATTCTGTTTATATATGTATTGTTTTCAATAGGCCATAAGGTAGATGCAACTTCAAAATCCAAAAATATATACAACTAATAAAACGGCAATTGATTGATTAATTGATGGATGGATGGATGAATGGATGGACGGATGTATTGACATTTTATGCCGCTTTCGACATTATTCCAGTGTATGTACACCAGGCTAGAGTTCTGAAGTGCCTTGCCGGAAGACATTCCCACGAAATATCCCGTACTTCCGATGAAAGGGTTAAAGACTTTTGAAAACATTGTGGGGAAAAGACAAAATGCTAATCATTAGCATTTTCACTTTTTTCCATAAAGTTGTTAACCAATTTAGAGATAAATCATAGTATTTGAGCCACTTTTTATTTCTCGCTTGCTAATGCTTTAATTTGGGCAAGTCTAAAACCTTGCTTTCCGGTAAAAAAGTAACGTGTTTTGATCGTTTCCATGTTTGAAGTAATTTAGTAAGTGTTTTGACTACGAAGGAATTCACTTTAAACAAGAAATACCTCCAAATCAAAGGGCTCAAAGTCCTGAAAAGCGGATTTGCGGAGTAGCATAAAGCTGTGATATGTTGTAATAACAAAATAACATCAAATGCAACACGTGTACAATCATTTTAAAAAGGAGTTCGCAAGGGCAGGGAAAGTCAAAAGTGTTCTGCCGAGCTGTCTGTGCAGTAACTGTTATTCTTTTACTGTTTAAGGAGTGGTAATTTGATCCGTCATTCTTACGCAGTTTTTTGCTGGTATCAGATTTCGGTCTATAGATATACACGTGTAGGACAGTATATACGGTAGTGACAATTTTTAAGCGAGGTTGATGTGTATCAGCTAAACTGAAAGTAGAATGACAAGCGTGAATGGTAGTGTATTTGGTTCAGGTCAAACAGATATCACAGTACAGTGTGAGCATGCATGCGTCCTTACGAATGATGTATTTGGTTCCGGTCAGAACGATCACAGTATGCGGATTTGCTATACAAATCCGCTAAAAAGATAGACGGCATGGATTTGCCCACAAACAGGCCTGTAGAGCCCTTGGACACCAAAACATGTACTTCCCGCCCCAACCCCTATCTTGACAAAAAGTGTCGATTCAATGGTGAACCACTAGACTGCTAAGCGCGACTCGAGACCCCTTTGCGGAACCAATTAGATAAACCAGCAGAGAACATGTAGTCTTGAACTACGATCTACACTGTCCGAAGTAGCGAGATTATTCTAATGAATAATAAAAAGAGCAGATTGAAATCAAAACATATTGGTTTTGACTGTGTGAGGGAAATTTTCACGGTTTACAGCATTTTCTCGTTTACCCGCCATATTCTATATGGCTCGCAACATGCGAAATGAGACCTTCGGACATTTGCGTAAAGTGTCGTCCCGGATTAGCCTGCGCAGTCCGCGCAGGCTAATCCGCGACGGCACTTTACGACTACATAAGATTTTTTCATACAGTAGACTTTCATGAAACAGAAAATCGCACAAAAAACGGGAAGTGTCGTCTCGGATTAGTCACAAATTGCACAGGCTGATCTAGGATGACACACTTTTACGCATATGTCCGAAGGCCCCTTTCCGTGTATTGCACGCCCTTTATAAACCACAGTTCGAACAGTTTTTCACCACTAATTAACATGTACTGATGTGCACAGTTATGGTCAAGATGGGAGAGATCTGGGACGACACACTTTTACGCATATGTCCGAAGATCCTTTTTTTGTGTGTTGCACGCCATATCCCTTCGAAGCCAAATCCTATCGTTTTAGCGCTATTTGATGTGTCGTTTTGAAATGAGCCACGCTCTGGGAAAAATGGCTCTAATGCATCCCCGTCATCACTTAATTACAGATCCATAAAATCCATTTTGCCTAACCACCGCCTGAATCATAATTACCAGTACTAGACTGGGTCTCTAAAGTGTCTTTGCCCAAGAACACTCCCACGGGACAACACTGAATCTTTTTTAGGATCACAAAAAGGGGCATTATCGATACCGAGCCAGTACTCTCCGGCTGCATCCCCGAATCCATTCTTGTAACTTTGCCAGTCTCTGTAGAGGTTCACAGATCCGTTGAAGCGTCTCTGGAATACCTGTAGAATATGGAGTGAAGAAAATAATGCAGGGGATACGTGACCCTGAAAGCTCTGAATTAGTAAAATGGACCTTTTCAATCAGAAACAATAACCGAATTATTAACATTTTTGAGCGAGGGGTCTAGCACCTAGTCAATACCGGTTTTCAGAATTTGACATAAAAGCTTTAGTCACACTTAGCATTATGTATAAATGCGCGGGGCCGCTGTCTTTGATTTTACGGATCTATAAATGAGCCACGCTCTGGCAAAAGGGGGTCTAATGCATCTCAGCGATGCATGGTACCAAGCAAGTCATCACGTAATGATGGATCCATAAAATCAATTTTGTACTTAAACTGACCAGTTCATGAGGTGGAATGGTCCTTGGACATGCAGAAAATTGAGCAATGGCAAAAAGTCTCGACTCAGGTCAGCCTGCGCGGACTGCGCAGGCTGACCGGAGTCGATACTTTTTGCAGATGCATTAAGTCTCCTTGTCACAGAGCATGGCGCAAATACATGCCAGCTTGATTATGATGAATCATGGAGATACACCAAAACCCCTTGCTCCACAGCGTGGCTCATTTGATCAGATGAACCAGGGATTTATTACAAATTAGGCGGTCATAAGATTGGTAGTTCGATCAAACCTAGCAGTCAATGACACGCGATGAAATGCCATTTCCGAGAACCGAAATATTGCGATTTAAAAGATCTTTTTCTTTTTTGCTTAAAAAATCTCACTGTAGAAGACAGTATCAATAAGACTGTCAAGAAGGTGCAGTCTGATTTTGATCTACACTGTCTGCAAAGGCACATTGAAGCGCGTTTAGCAGGCAGAGGGTAATAAGAGGAGAGGCTCAAATTAAATGTTTAAGTCAGTTGGCAAAGATATAAATTATTGAGGTGGGGTGCGAAGCATCTCAACTCAGATTTACAGTGTGGGAAACTGAAACTAAAAATTCTGATTCTTGGGTACCTAACACTGCAAAATCAGTACCTGAAAAAGTAGTACCATTAAGAAAGCGTTTCATTCACTTTAGCATCAATGCATTACTACTATGTTAACAATAAGGAAACTTACTCGACTTGCACGATATATATGTAAACAAATACACCATTGACAATTTAAAAAAAAAGAGTGTTTAAACAGACTACCATGAGGCATGCGTAGGAATACGCGTTTATCTTTCAGTTCCACCAAATAGCCTCAGGAAGCGTCAACGAGTGCCATGGAAAGCTTAGAAGCATCATGATAATGACAATTTCTCTCTGCTTTTGTCAAGATTTAAAGCGCAGAACTGTCTTTGATGTCTTTGTCCGCGCGTGTTGGTGGGCGGGCGGTGAAAGTTTAGGTAAAACAACATAACATACCGTCCACACATTACCATCCGCAAAGTAGCAATAAACATTACGTGGACGTCGAGAGTTGCCGTCCGGATATACTGTGTACGTTCCGCTCACCCTCGTATCAAAGTGTATATCGGAGCATTCCCGTGCTGAAATAGAACGTTTGATTGCCTTTAGCGTAATCATTATGTAAAACCCGACATTCTCCGTAATTAATGTCGAACTACTCACGACCATGTACAGAATACGGCTGAGGAAATCGGTGCATCGTCGAAATACGGGGAAATTGCCGCTTTGAATAACTAATTACTTACACCTCTATGCAATTCGATATACCTCTTGCAAATTCTTTGTTTGTAAAGTGCATGTTTTTTTGTTTTTTTTTTCACTTATCATGAAATAGTTGGAACTAGCGAGAGATCATTGCGGGAAAATAAAACGTAATTGCGGATATATTTGAAATAAATCAAACTCGATAACTCCAAGTACTAACAAGAAGCCAGGGCCCGTATTCACCAATCATTCTTAAGAACATTCTTTATCTTATTATCCAACCTTTTCTAAATTTGAATGTAACATAACTTCTGGTAGGCTAAACCAAATGGTTTTAGCCAATCAGAGGTTGCTTTACTTTCAAATTTAGAAAATCCCAGAGAATAAGACTGTGAACTTAAGAATGGTTGGTGAATATGGGCCCAGATAATTCTACCTACAGATTCAGTCGATTGTTAGACAAAATGGATTTTATGGATCCATAATCATGTGATGTCTTGCTTGGTATCATGCATCACAAATATGTATTAAATCACCTTTTCCCAGAGCCTGGCTCAAATGTTTTTAGGTTCTATGTGTCTTAATTTAAATTATTTTATTTGCATATTGTTATGAAATGTACAGTACATAATAATTTACAAATAATTCAACATTTTTTCTACAAACTGGATCAGAACGAAAGGAGAGCTTATAGTGTTCTTCTCCAAATTGGTGGCTTGAACGAGTACAAGTCAGTTGAGTTAATACTAACATTGAGATAAAAAATAATAAATGATTAGGCATAAAGGAGAGATATGTGAAGAGTTAGATTGAGAAGTACAGAAGGAGAAGGGGAAGAGATGAGGTAATGCAAGAAACAAGGTTCTATGTGTCTTCACACCTTTACCGTATACAAGTATTGAAACTGATCATGGAGAAAACGGAACAGTTTCAAAAAATAGATAAAATGTTGCCATCGTTTGATTGACTCAAAATGTTAGTCGTCTAACACATGCTCTATTATTCAAATATTATGTTGTAAAAAAAATCAACCACAATAATTTCTTTGAAAAAAAAAAAAAACGTGTATAATTCAAATCTCGAAAGAACATTTTCCAGATCTTGTTCTGTACACATTTGAAAATTAACAAAGTACAAAAGGCTCGATCACAGGAAACATAACAACATACTAATTCAGCTGAAAAGCTTCAAGAGTTCTTCTGGTAAAACAGAACTATTATTGATTGCAAAACATCATCTCCACTGCAATCACACACACAAAATCAAAGCTTTGAAAGCACTGGTATGGCATTTGCCAAGAGCCATTGTGTGGAATTGATAATTTGAAAAATTAACAATAGAAAAAGTTTCCAAATATTGGCTTGAAAGTCAACCTACTATATAGTTATGCACAATCCAACAGAGTAGCGTCTAATCATGCGGGGCGAACAAGCCCAGGGACGAACTGGTTTTGATACGTACAAGCACGGTCAGGAGACAAAGACTGTGTGTATCATTACGCCAATAGAAGGCCATAGTGGGCAAAGCTATTTTCAGTTAAAAAAAGGTATTTCCACGATCGATGGCCTAATCCAAACTATTTTGATACGCCATTTTCAGTTTTATATCTGAGTGCAATCGAAACACTTATTTGTCTGAGAAAATTTGAGTTTAATTGGGTTTACTTCCTTTGGTTTTGCTCAAACTACGATACATGATTTTCAAAATACCGTTCTGAATACATAGTGGCATTGTCTTCAACAAATGCCACAGAAACCTCACAAGCTTGCACACCCAAACACACATGTATGCATACCAAAACAAAAGAAAAATATACAGTCAAACTGAATGACATTTTTATTCTGTTGTACGTCCAGCGTATACAAGGTTCATTGCACATTTCTGTAGCTGCCAATAACACTCCCATCTTGACCATAACTGTGCACATCAGTACATGTTAATTAGTGGTGAAAAAACTGTTCTAACTGTGGTTTATACAGGGCGTGCAACACACGGAAAGGGGCCTACGGACATATGCGTAAAAGTGTGTCGTTCCAGATCGGCCTGTGCAGTCTTTGACTAATCCGGTACGACACTTCCCGTTTTCGTGCGATTTTCTGTTTCACGAAAGTCTACTGTATGAAAAAATCTTATGTAGTCGTAAAGTGCTGTCTCGGATTAGCCTGCGCTGACTGCGCAGGCTAATCCGGGACGACACTTTACGCAAATGTCCGAAGGTCTCATTTCGCATGTTGCGGGCCAAAGTTAAACCACGGGATGTCAGTCCACACGAGTTACAGCGACAATCACACTTGTCAAGGATTAGATAGGGCCTGTACCTGTAAAGACTCACCATAGATAAGGACCCGTATTCACCAATGGCGCTAAACTGCATTCTTAGTTTAATTCTAGATTAGAAAGTGACATAATTTATGACTGGCGACGCCACTTGGTTTGGGTATACGTAATCAGAAATTGTGTTAATTAGCAATATAGAAAATTCTTGAGAATTAAACTTAGATTGTAATGTAGAATGCTTGCTTAATGCACGCCCTGTTCTCCAAAAGAATAAAATATTAGCACACTGGTCATCTTCGCAAGCCAAGGATATTAAGGTAGTACCCTTGGCCGCTCGCCTCTTTAAAAATCGAAACTCCCGCTGCGCCATTTCATTGGATGCGATCAAAACCCATCGCGTCCATTCAAACCATCCGTAACAAGAAATATTCCGCGAAACAGAAAACAATAATGGCGGCGCCCGTCAAAGACGAAAATTGTCGTGTTTGTGACGAAAATTTGCTAAAAAAGAGTAGACGATCAATATTTAATGAGTTTTTTTTATAGTTCATGATCAATTATGTGAAATATTAGGACGGGTTCCACAGCCAAATGATTGCGAATCATCGTATGTCTGATTAATTTCAGAAAATTGTGATGAATCCGAAAGGGCAGCCATATTTGATGCATAGCCTAACAAATTTTATTACGAGCATTTTGATTGGTCAGAAATAACATCAGCAAAGGTTATGCAACTCGTGATATTCGATAGGTGGCGCAGCGGGAGTTTCGATTTTTAAAGAGGCGAGCGGCCAAGGGTACGTAACGAACAAAGTGGAGTTAGTATCCTTGGCTTGCGAAGATGCACACTGGTCTGTTTCAACATTTCAATCCTCCGTCCACAACTCCGTTTTAATGAAATCTTAACTTACTCTAGTTCATTACAAGTTAGTACAGAAGCACGACTTTCTTGAAATACGTGTTATGCGTTTACTTAAAAAAAAAACGCGCTCATGATTGCCACGGCGACAAAAAATCGTCAACATACAAATTTCACAGTCTACCACATTGCTGAAAAAGACAATCTCACAGTAATGAATTTCATCTTAGACCATTTTTAAGTTTCAGCAGCCAGTTCATAAGAATAAAAAGGACTGTCACTGCTAAGGCTCAAAACACATTCGGACTAAGTACCATACTGCATCCCAAAAACTTGACATACACAAGGAAAATGGGCTGAAATTAAAAAAAAAATCATCTCCCTTTGGTTCTACGCATAATGCCGTTGCTGTCACGTTCTTATTAAGTCTTTACTGCGTCCTACTTTGAGCATGTCCTCAGTGCGTTTTTTTCTTTTGTTATAATGATGTTCACAATTTGCCTACGCCTGCCATCCTGATGGTAGTTTACTGCATTCCTTCTTCATCAGACAAGTTCGTACTGCCTTGGATCGGTTTTACAACGGCGCACCTGGAACTTGATCTAGTGTGACTGGGGCCTAAGTAAAAGCAATCCATGGAAACCTTACACGCCGCCAGCATACATCCAAGAACTTATAGCTCCCAAGTTGCTTTTTGTTGCAATTTTCATCAAATAAAACTTGTATGGCACTACACAATACTTATCTCCGAGTAATAACGAACTATAAAAAGCAAGAACTATTTATCTCTTACGAAGATATCGGGCATAGGTTGTTTACCTGTTTGATGATAGATAAAGAGGTCTTTCCCCCACCCCTTTGTTTCCGCCCTAGTGTCAAAGTACAAATGTACTTAAAATGGAGAGCTACATTGGTCATGACTAAACATTAATCCTTATCCCGCTAAATAAGCGAAATGAAGTTTTCAAGCCGTTAGTAAAAACTACAGTTTGCTATTTCAAAGCTATTTTTCGGGGTGGAAAAATATCTCCCTATTGGACCGGGTAGATCCAAGATCAGACTGCACGTTCTGTGCAGTCTGATCTTGATCTACACTGTCCGCAAAAGGTACTTCAGTCGCGCTTAGCAGCCCAAGAGTTAAGTCACTAGAAGCACTGGAATACTCTTTCCATCTTCAATCCTTTAACATATCCAGAGAGTTAACGACCCTGAGGAAGAAGCCTTTTGAAAATATTGAGGGAAAGAGAGAAATGCTGGTAACCAGCATTCCCACAATGTTTTCTTTTTTTTTTTTGTATTCTAGCAAAGATGAATTCCATCGTTTGAGCCACGTTTAAAAATGGTGTCTAACAAAAGCGTTTGATTTGGAGAAGTCTACATTTCTTTCGTGTGGTGAAGGTCGTAACCTTTTAAGGCAAAAAGACAAAATAAAACAGTGGCAGATTAATGAAAGTGTACACAAAATCGTTAAATTATGAGCGATTATATGAAAAGCTTGCCCCCAGAGGCAAAGAAACGATAATCAGATTAACTTATTTGCTAAGGGTTCAGTAACGTGAAAGAAAACGATCCGTATATTAATGACAATATAAGACGTAGACGTCAAAAACCGTGTCACTGTTGTGGGTTGACATTATCATCAAAGGAAATGTTAACCGACCCCAGGCAGTAACAGACAAACCCCATCAAGCATGGGGTGGAACACTGCAGGAATGGGAAAATGCGTGTTACCAGCATTTTTACCTTTTGCCGTAGTGTTGCCACAAGCCCATTGATGTAGGGTCGTTAATTAAGACGAGTGTGAGACAGGTAAAGGGTTTACAAAGGGTAGCCATCTGATATATCACATATTTGTTAGTTTAATCGACAATACAATGGAAATTTTAGTTTAACTTCAATGGCGGAGAGTGTCGGTTGAGATCGGCATAACATGCTGTTACCTCTAATAGTTTAGAGAGTGTATTGTGAACAATTTCATCATGAAACAAATTTTGGCGCAGACGTATTTGAAAACATATGAATGAATGAATGAATGAATGAATGAGCGTTCGAGCGAGCGAGGGGATGGATGGATGGGTGGATGGATGAACTAAAGCACGAACCAAGGACGAACGAACAACTGTATAATGCCCTGTTGTCGTCTGTGGCTGCTCTTTTCCAATCCATAATTGCTTTCCACCGGGGACCGTATGTAACATGTACTTTAAAAATATTCCTTTTCCGAAAACAGTGTTGGAAAAGGTTAAAATAATGTTAACCAGCATATTCTCCTTTTCTCACAATGTTTAAAAACCTTTCTTTTCTCTTGATCGTTAATGCTTGTGATTGTTGGGTAAAGGGTTAAATGGAAATTGTAACAGTAAGTAGTTGAGCACGTTGTATACGGGGAGGCATTTTAGCGTGTCATATACATGATAATGTAGGGAAACAATATGGACCTTAGCCTTAACCCTTAGCCTCCGTTACGTGACGGTGATCTTGAATTTACTTTGCGAAAAGCATAATGAGAGATCTGTTTGCACATGGGGGTAGCGTGGTCTTAAAATACACTTCTACAAATCCAAATTATGGTATAAGTAATATTAATTAAGATTTATGACATAAACTTAACACGAATTCCTCTTGTGCTGGTCAAAAATATAAGTACGGCGGAATATGGGTCAAAAATCAATAACATTATGATGGTCAATAAAATACAAAATATTAACGGTGAAAAATCTCTATAAAAAACATACGAGATCAAACAAATAATTTGAATAAAATATACCGGGACGTTTTAGGGGGACGTTTAACCAACTCGGGATGGACGTTTTAACCAAAAGTAGGACTTTTTGACTCTGTGACGTTTAAAGGTGGCTCTTTAGATTTTTATCATGTTACCGAATTAAAAAATATTTATACCACTGAAATTCCAAGAAAAAACAATGCAAATCATCAATAAATAAGAATAATAAAAAAACTAAAAAAATAATTTTATATGGTATTCCCCTAAAAGGCTACGTAGCCCCTTAAGGTATTTAAAGATTTCGCGCCAGAATTCAAAAAAGCATCGTGGGAATGTCACGTGACTTTTTGACCTTAGGTTGACCTTAAATTCCATAACAAAAATGGCGTCTCGCCTGAAGTGAACGCCGCAGTTGGCGGTTAAAAGACAAAGATCAGCAGAAGCTCGTAAAACTACACAGTAAACGGTACATTGACGTGACCAGATTGTTAGGTGGACAGAAATAACGGAAGTGAACAACTGTGAGCACGACAGACGAGTGGCGAAAATTTAGATCGAGTGGTAAGGGACCGTCTCAAACTATATGAGTGTCGCTGTTTTTGACAGATTTCTAGTGCTCTCAGTTTCGTTTTTAGCTCCACTGGCCGAACGTCATGGCCCGGTGTCCGTCGTGCGTCCGTGCGTCCGTCCGTCCGTCTGTCCGAGCGTTAACTTTTATTTCAAACATCTTCTCTGAAACTACCCATCCAATTTTCATGAAACTTCACGGAAACGATCCTGCCATGGTCCTCTTCAGAATTTCTTGAAAGAATTTCATTCCTTCAAAAACTCTCGTTGCCATGGCAACAAAACTGAAAAATATTGGAAATCTTTAAAAATCTTCTTGTCTGAAACGGTAAGGCATAGGGCTACCAAATTTGGCATGTAGCTTTATGTAGTAGACCTCTATCATTGTTCTTCAAATTATAGCCCTGGGTTCAAAATTGGCTCTGCCCCAGGGGTCACAAGTTTTACATAGGCTTATATAGAGAAAACTTTAAAAATCTTCCTGTACCTAGCCATAAGGCCTAGAGCTACCAAATTTTGCATGTAGCTATATCTAGTGGGCCTCTACCAAGTGGGCCAAAATTTTAGCCCAGGGGTCAAAATTGGCCCGGCCGCATGGGCTTACATAGTGACAACTTGAGAAATCTTCCTGTACGTAGCCATAAGGCCTAGAGCTACCAAATTTTGCATTTAGCTTGATTTAGTGGGGGTCTACCAAAGTACAGTCCTGGGGTCAATTTGGCCTCATGCTGAGGGGGAGGGGGTCACAAGATTTACATGGGCTTATATAGGGAAAACTTTTAAATCTTGGTGTACATACCCATAAGTCTTAGGGCTACCAAATTTTGCATAATTATACCATTATCTAGTGGACAACTACAAAGAGGGCCCAAGTTACAGCCCTAGGATCAAGTTTGGCCCTGCACCAGGGGTCACAAGTTTTACATGGGTTTATGGAGTGAAAACCTCAGAAACCGTCTTGTTAACAGCCATAAGGCCAAGAACTCCCAAATTTGGCATGTTATTCTTCTAATACACGTATTCCCCATGTAGTCCGACTGTAGCCCTGGGGTCAAAGTTTTATAAGGGTTTATATAGTGAAGACTTCTCGACAATCTTCTTGTTTCTAACCATAAAGCATAGGACTAACAAATTTGGCATGTTTTGAGCCTTGGGATCAAAATTTGGCCCACTCCAGCGTTCACAAATTTTAGATAGGTTTACATAGTGAAAACTTAAGATATCTTTTTTTTTTTATCCTTACTGTAAGGCCTAAGGCTATAAAAGTTTGGCATGCCGATTCATATTGTAGACTTCTACCAAGATTGTTCCATCTTTTTCACTCTTCCAATTTTGACAAAACTTTACAGATATCATCTTGCCATGATGTTCTTCAGAATGTCTTCAAAGAATTAAGTTCTGGTAAAAGCTATGGTTGCTATGGCTACAAAACTGAAAAGTATTGAAAAACCTTTAAACATTTTTTCCAAAAGCTTGTATTTACTAACGTCATTGTAGCTCATGAAAAAGATACTGCTTTTTAGCTCCACAGGCCTAAGGCCATCAAGCTTATCGTCTCTGAAACTGCTTCACCCAATAAGTCACAAGCTTTTCATAGGCTAATATAGTGAGAACTTAAAAGGTCTTCTTTGTTCCTTACCTTGAGTTACAGCTGTAATATTGTATGAGTGTAATCTAAATAACCTCTTCCAAAGTTATTCAAGTTATATCAAAATTAGTCCTATCTCATGGGTCATAAACATGTGCTTAAAGCGTGAAAATTCAAAAAATCTTTTTGCTCCTAACCACAAACGCAAGGGCTACCAAATCTGGATCACTTTTGATTTTTTTTTTTTAAATTAGCCTTGCATCAGGGGTCTTATGTTTTACAGAGGCTTCATGTGGACGAAACTTGAAATTCACCTTGTTTATAACCATACAGCATAAACTTGTATTTTTTTGGCATGTGGCTTTATCTTGTGGACCTCTACCAGGGTTCAAGTAATGATAGCTCTGGGATCAAAAAATGGCTTTGCCCTGCGGGTCTCAACTTTCACATGGGCTTTTACAGAGAAAACTTTGTAAGTCTTCATTTTGAAACCATTTGGCTCAGAATTGAAATGTTTAGTATTTATGGTTTATATTTATAAGCAAGTGGAGCGATACAGGGCCATCATGGCCCTCTTGTTGTTGTTTTTCATTTTGAAAACCATGTCGGTAACACTCTTTACCCAGTAAGCTATTTTGAAATCTGCAAATCAAACTCGGTCAGTGTCGACCGTCACTTTACTGCTTTCGACAGCATTTCTGACATTTTTATCGAGCATATTTCTTACCGTACCTTCGATCGGAAGGGGAACTCCGATGTTACATGTATTTCTCCATAAATAACACCGGAGCTTTCCTTCGGAACGAAGGTAAGCCTACCTTAGTTGTGGTATGCTGCTGCCGCTATTTAAAACCGTTAGTCTGTGGCTTCAGTTTTGAATCAAGGAAATGACTTTGTCCTATCAATGTACAACAAAAGACTGAATTACACCGGTGCAGCCTGATCTTAGTCTTCCCCATTGCTTAACGAAAATACCGTTATTTAACTCTTTACAGCAAACTTTTATTCTGTCTCAAATTGAAAGCATTTGCAGACAACAAATTATTTTTGTCTTTGATGGGATGAGAAACATAATTAACATTCTGGAAAAAGGAGAAAATGCGGGTGACCAGCAATTACTCCTTTTCCCACAATGTTTTTTGAAGTCTTCTTCTTTTATTGTCTTTAAATGTCAGCATTGTGTGTTAAAGGTTTAACATTTTACCCAACAATAATAATTTGGACTCAACCAAGTTCAAAACATTTGCAGACGTCAAATCATAGCGTAAATGATGATTCTGTCTTTGAACAGTAGGAAACACTGTGGGAAATGGAGGAGAAAACGGTGGTTACCAGCATTTTCTCCTATTCCCACAATGTTTTCATGCATTCTGGCGCAGGGCCATTAAAACACAGGACAGTTTCTATATGACTGCAGAGAAAAACACATCTAGTTCCATTTATTGGTGTTTTACAAGAAATTTTGATTTACAGCATAAATAGCCTATTAAACCTCCTAAGATTTGATAATTTCAATGGTATAGTGATATGAAAAATACATGTAGATCTATTTTCAGATTTCATCATTGCCTATACATGAAGGCCTATATACTTAAAATGATAAAATGTTATATATTAATGAGATGGTAAAATAGACAGCTCCAGCCACTCTGCAAGCTATTGTACTTACACAATGATGGACCAGAATAGTTTAAAAGAAAATACTTGCTGTGGAAATAGAAGATCTATAAGTGGGAATGTATGTTGGCCCAAGGACAAATGGAAGCTGGTGGGTTTGAAGGAGTCAAACTGAACTCAAAAGAAGTGGGTTAGATACTTTTGAGGTATTAACTAGTTACAGATGCTCACCCCAAGATACCAGCAATAATGAGTAAGTTGAAGACAAAAGTCTTCTTATAGATCTAGATCTCTGTTTTAGTCAGAAAACCAAAAATTTTTATCAACATGGGTATGATTGTGTTTGTCATGTGCAGCAGATGTTTATCCTATGTGTACCTGAGAGGTAACATCCTCTGTCCAGTGTTCATGAAAACGGATAAGAATTTGTCCATCAAATTATCTCAGTCAAAGATCTTTTTGAAAATGCTTAACATTGAGTCCACAAATGGGTCAGTATCTAATGTGTGCTTTCTATTGGATATACTTTGTGTATGCCTGTTTTTGTTATACATGTATGTCTTATAAGTTAAAATGTAATATTTATCAAAGTTGACCACTCAATCAAATAAGGACAAAAAAAAAAATTGCCTATTAACCCTTTACCAGACAAAATTTTAGCCCTGTCCAAATTGAAAGCATTTGCAGATGACAATTTCAGTGTGGCTCAAATGGTGCAATTTTTCTTTGATAAAGCAGAAAACATTGTGGGAAAAGGAGAAAATGCTTGTTACCAGCATTTTCTCTTTTTCCCACATTATTTTCAAAAGGTTTCTCTCCCAGGGTCGTTAAAAGGCGGCACTATGCAGTAAAGGGTTAATTCTTTACCCAATGACAAATTTTACTCTCTTCACGGCCAAAACCATCTGCAGAAGTAACTCAGAAGTTTATACAAATGAAAAAGTGTTCTCTGAAAGAGTAATAAGCATAGTGGGAATAGTGGAAAATTACGGTAACCAGGAATTTGTCCTTTTTGCGCAATGTTTTCCCACAAAGGCTTGTTTCCAAGGGTTGTTGAATGTGGGATTGTGTGGTGAAAGAGTTAAAAAGTGTGTTATTGCATACATTTCATGGAACTAGATCAGAACATGATCCAGGGCTATCATGGCTCACTTTTTTTTTTCATTATATTTATGAAAATATGGATAGCGACTGCATATTTTTGGATAAAATGAGCCATATGGCAAAATCCACATATTTCAGTGGCATTTTGATAATCTAATGTGGCCTTCATATATGTGTACATGTCTTTCTTTGTAGGAAGAAACTTTCACAATATCAGCCACAGTTGGAATATTTGGTATGGGACAAAGAACCTTGGAAAGAAACTTTATGCGGTAAGAGAGTACATACAACAAATATTTAAATATAAATCTATGTCCTTGTAGGATTCTTTACACTTAACTGTAGCATTATTATCTGCTTGTGTGGTTCTGAATGGAGAAAGTGTAGGATTAGTTATCTGATGGCCTTTGTTTGATCCTCTCTAAAGGCATGCAACCCTTGCTTTGTAGTGATGAAAGCCAGGACATAAGTGACTACACGAGCTGTTGCAATATGAATAAAATGATGTTGAAAGCAATGTATAAGAACATTCAATTTTGGCAAACCTGTTGATTTGTTAATCAATGACGCCAAATAATAAAAGAAAGAATTAGAATAAACAGGCACTCAGGATCTTCAACAATACTCATTTTGATGGGTCACTTTTCTTCAATTAACTCTTTGCCACACAATACTAAGTTTTAACACCTCTGAAGAAGGCATTTGAAAACATCGTGGGAAAAGGAGAAAATGCTACCAGCATTTTCTCCTTTTCCAATAATGTTTTCTACCCTTTCAACGACAGCAATCACTGTTTGACCTACATGTACATTTAAATTGTCGACTGCAAATGCTTTCAATTTGGATCAGTGTAAAAGTTTGTCGTCTCATAAAATATTAAGTTTTTGACAATTGTTGAAGGATTTTCCTTTGTAAGTCACTGAGGTTTCTAATGGTTTGTCTTAGGACTCAAGTGATTTGTCAAATAAGTGGCTGAAGTTGGGCATGTCCTTCATGGCACAGTTGTAAAGTGTATGACTTATAATCTGGAGACAATGGGTTTGAGCATTGCTGGAAGCATTTGGTTTTTCGTGGGAATGCCCTTGGACAAGACAATTCAGAGCCCCAGCCTAGTACTGGTGAAACCTAGGTAATACATGAATATGTGAGCTGTTGCCATGATATGACTGAAATAATGTTAAAAGCGGCATAAAACACCATTGAATCAACTGATTGCTCAAGTTACAATAACACTGAATACAGGGAAAAAGTAAATACTTGAAAGTTAAACTGTTTGCTTCTTTTATTAACTTTTCACCAATTTGATCATAAACATGAAAACAAATATAACAAGAAGGCCATTGGCCCTAAAGTGCTCACCTGAGTAAGGTCATCTAGGATTGATAAGGCTGAAAAGATCCTGGTCGTGATGATGTAAAACACACGAGTATAGGTGATCTACTTTTTGACTGGTTCAGCCTATTTTTCAATTTCTAATCCAGCTCAAAATGTAGCCTATAGAGTCACACAAGGTTTGTCTAAGATTTGGCCCCGTGATCTACGTTACATGACTCAACATCATTCTTTTCCAAGATTTCATCCAGACAAACATTCTAACCAAGTTTCATTAGGCTGAAAATAAGGCTGTTAGAGTACACACAAGGTTTTTCTTAGATTTGGCCCCATGACAACTTTTTGACCTTACATGACCTGATTTCAAACTTGTCCAAGATTTTATCCAGACAAACATTCTGACTAAGTTTCATTAGTATCAGGCTGAAAATGTGGCCTCTGGAGTACACACAAGGTTTTTCTTAGATCTGGCTCTGTGACCTACCTTTTTGACCCCATGTGACCCAATTTCTACTTGTCCAGGATTTAATCATGACAAACATCCTGACTAAGTTTCATGAGGATCTGGCTGAAAATGTGGCCTCTAGAGTGCACACAAGGTAAATGTTGACAACCGCACGATGGATGATGGACACAGCACGATCACAAAAGCTCACCTTGAGCACTTTGTGCTCAGGTGAGCTGAAGATAAAAAATTACAAATAAAAAATTACAGGTATACAGTATGTAAGTCTAGATGTCAGCTTGCTGCAGATGACTACATGGAACATCTGAATAGATCATACAAAAAAAGCAGACAGGGAGAATATTGGTAAGTTACAAAAAATAATTATAACATAACTAAGATGGGTTTGTGATAAAAATCATCTTTAGCCTCTACCACACAATCCCTATTTTTAATGACCCTGAGAAAGAACGCTTTCGAAAACATTGTGGGAAAAGGAGACAATGCTGGTAACCAGTATTTTTTTTCTTTTTCCCACAATAGATTCTATCCTTCTTAATTCAAATTTCAAGTTTTAAGTCACATTTAATTTGTAGTGTGCAAATTTTTTCAATTTGGACTAGACTAAAATTTTGACGTTTGGTAAAGGGTTAACTTCGAACTGATAAAGTTTCGAAAGTGCACATCCTAGTGATAAAATTATTCGAATGACCTTCCTTTAGAGCCCACATGACTTGTTTTCTTGTTAACCCTTAAAGCGCCGAATAAACCAAATGGTTATTTTCACTATGTAATAAAGCCAGTGTAATTGCAAATTCATGGCTACTTTTGCGTGTAGTGTTTTAACATAGCGGACAGTGTAGATCAAAGATCAGGCTGCACATTTTGTGCAGCCTGATCTTGATCTACACTGGCTGCAAAGGCAACTATATCAGTGAAAGGCGCTTTAAGCGTTAACTTGACTTACACATTATTGAGACAGACTCTGGCAGTTTGAAAGAAACTTTTGATCTTGATTGACCAAAACCCATTACAGGTACTGGCTAACCCTAAACCTGAACATTTGTATTAACACGAGCAAAAATTTTGCAATCAGATACAGTAAGTGCCTCAATGTTTGATACTTAGGATAAGTATTTCCTTATTTTAAGTAAAATATGCTAGAGTTAAAAATACTGAAAATAATCATGTCATCCATGTCAAAAATTGGGTTATGTATTGAAAATTATCACATGCCCACTGATAAACAGTGCAGGGTTGATGTCTTGTTAATAAACTTTAATTTTCAGAGGGTAACAGATTGATTTCACAATTTTTTTACAGAAAATTAAAAGAAAAAAAAATATGTACCATATATATTTTCATTTACACCACAGTCCATTCCAAAGCCGCAAAATCACTGATCTGTCGAACCCAAGAAAGAACCAAATAACTACAACAAAAACTAAAACATTATTTGCTAACTAATGCACCTGAACATCACCAACAACAATGAACTTATTGAGAAATAAGAACCAATCAAAGATTGCTGGTAAAGCCTTTGAAGTCCTCAAATGGCGTTGACAAATAATGTGCAGTCGCATGTAAATGAAAGAATGTTTAGTCAAGTTCACATTAATCCAATCAAGAATATAACCTTTTCATTGCCAAATAAATAATCTTGACCTCTTTGGACAGCAGAAAAAAAATCCACTGAAAGTCAAACAGATTTTTATCTCAAAGGCTTGACTTAACAAGTGGATGGTATAGATCCAAGATCAGACTGCATGTTTTGTGCAGTCTGATCTTGATCTATGCCACCCACAAAAGTCCCTGTTTTCGCCTATGGCGCTGAAAGGGTTAAATCAACATTCTGTATCAGTTGGTAGTATTGCAAGTTCACTGTAAAGTTGATTTTGTATGATTTACTTCAAAACTTGTTTAACCTCTAGGAGAGAAACAAATTATAGACCATTCCTAATTGAAAGCATTTGCAGACAACATATGACTCAAGGGATTTGCCTGTTACAAGGTAGAAAGCTGTATTTGCAAAAGAGAAAAAGCTGTTTGTCAGCATCAGGGATCTTAGAATTGAGAGTGTTGTTCATAGAACTGAGGGTTGTTTTGTCCATTTCCTTTCTGCTTTTGTTATTTCTCTTTTTTTTTTCACTAATTTACTAATCACTTATAGACTTAGTCAGTAAAAAATTGTTTCTTGTACTTTTTTCACATTGTTTTAAATGTATGAGAAAAATAAAGATGAAGAGCCAGATATGCTAATATTGATTTGTACTTAACAGCATTTAAATGCAACACTTGCCTACATGGAGAACTAACAAATACCAAAACCTGTAGGGAGCAAATCATAGCTTTACTGGCTTATGTAGACAACATAAATTTCACCTTCAACTTGGCTTCAAGCAAATTTTGATAACATTGTGGCCAAACAGAGATAATTCTAGAAGGCATTCATTCCTCTTATTGGCACACAGTACACATATGTATATTTCAATTTAAACCTTTACCAAACCATGTTATCTAACCCTTTACCAAATAATCCCAGGCTTTCACAACCCTGGGGAAGGAGGCTTTTGAAAACATTGCGAGAAAAGGAGAATATGCTTGTAACTAGCATTTTCTCCTATTCCCACAATGTTCTCTACCCTATCACAGAGCTCAAGCTCATTTCCAACTCATTTTGAACTTGTCATCTCCAAAACTTTTGAATTTGAAACGGTCTAAAATTTGTCAATAGTGAAGGGGATAAAGACCTAGGTAAGAAACCTTTTGAGTTTCAGGAAAAGATAAAATCGCTGGTAACCAGCTAGTTTCTCTTTCACAATGTTCTTTATCCTTTAACCATTTACAACACAATCACAAGTATTAACAACCCTGAAGACAAAGCCTTAAGAAAACATTGTAGGAAAAGGATAAAATGCATTTTCTTCTTTTCCCACAATGTTTTCTATCCTTTCAAAGACAAATACCATTATTTGAGCCACATTCATATTTAATTCTGAAAATGCTTTCAATTTGGACAAGTCTACATTTTCTCTTGTGGTGATGAGTTAACTCTCTAACACACAACAGAAGTTTAGACTTGTCCAATTTGAAATTATTTTCAGACAGCAATTTCAATTATGTGGTCAAAAACAGTGCAATTTTTATTTGATAGGGTGGTAATCATTATGGAAAAAGGAGAAAATGCTGGTTACCAGCATTTTCAACTTTTCCCACATTGTTTTCCAAAGGCTTGGTCTTCAGGGTCATTACTTCGGATTGTGTGGTAAAGGGTTAAGACACATAAAACTGTTTTAGCCAAAGATTTAACAATTATGTTACAAGGATCTTTTAATTTCCTCATGCATTTTTTTCAAAAGGTAACGAATTTGTGCTCTAGTCTGACTACTCCACACAATTATGATTCTAAGGAAGAAACTTCTGAAAACATTGTGGAAGAATGATAAAACTGCTGATTTCCAGCATTTTCACCTTTCCCCACAATGTTTTCTATCCTTTCAATGAAATATACAACTAAATGCATCACAATTTGTTATCTGTGAATGTTTTTAATTTTTTCTAGTCCAAAATAATGGTTTGGTAAAGAATGAGCAAATGTAACATTTCAACAAGGAGGATATATGTGGTAGATAGTGTCCGAAGGGCAGGTGGAAATTGTGCATGATAACCCAAACAGCACAAGGTGGCCTTGCTTTATTCTTCCTCGGTGGCATTATGTCAGGCAAAGGTGTCACTGGGCCTACACATTCTCTGCATTTCTTAACCACTGATGTTGGTGATAAGGTGAATTTCCTGAAAAATCGTACAAGAATGCTTAATTTTCTACTCATTACAATATGTGTACAGTTCATTGGTTCATGACAATAAACTGTGCATCTACAGTTTAGATACAATTCATAAACAGAAGCAGTTAAGTGATTTTGAGATTCAAATCAGAGGAAAAGCAAATTTCTTTCCTGTGCTGATGTTGCAGTTTCAGCTAGAAAAATTACTGTAACATTAAAAAAAGTAACTCTTGAACTTTAGAAGGTAGCCACAGACCTTTCATATTTCACCTTGAGTATGAGCCTAGATGCCAAATAATCTTCTTGCTGGAAAGCAACATGCTACTATCATAAAACATGTGAAGTTAATTTAACAATCTATATTTAACCAAAAATTTGAAATCGCCTAGGGGTATATTCACTTTTTTGTCACAAATAAAATATTCCTTTGAAAGCCCTATTAACCCTTTACCAAATGACAAAATTTTAGATTCATCCAAATTGAAAGCATTTGCAGACGACAATATATATGTGACTAAAAATTGAAATTCGTTTTGGGAAGGGTAAAAAACATTGTGGGAAAAGGAGAAAATGCTGGTTACCGGCATTTTCTCCTTTTCCCACAGTGTTTTCAAAAGGCTTCTTTCTCAGGGTCGTTAAAACCAGGGATTGTATGGTAAAGAGTTAATTAGGAATACTAGTAATACATTTTTCTTTGCAAGCATGATAAAACTAATAGGGTAGTTCCTTAGGAAATCCACATATCTTTATGAAACCAACAATATCAGCACCACATCTGAACATGATCCTAAGTAATTTGCAAGTGCAATTTGCTTCGTCAAACTCCAGTCAAAATATTAGGATATGTTAGAGGTTTTTGTTTTAGGAAATACCACTGACTTTTTTTTTTACCTTAAAGTCAACTCTTTACCAAGCAACAAAAATTCAGACTCATCCAAATTCAAAGCTGTTGCAGATGACAAATAAAGTGAGGCCTTTACGATGAAATTTTTCTCTCAATGGGTAGAAAATATTGTGGAAGAGGAAATGATGGGTACCAGCATTTTCTCCTTTTATCACAATGTTTCAAAAGTGTTCTATCCAGCCCAGGTAGCTTGGGCAGAAACGTACAGGACTTGAGAACAGGGGGTCACTGGTTTTATCCCGGCTTGACCAATTTCTTTCCAAGGATTGATGATAGTCATTGTGACAGGATTCATTCCTCTCTCATTGCTGACCGTTGTTTCGTTTGTGGTTATGTTGGAAAGCAGCCAGCGGCGTGGAAAGAATATTGTGAGCACTACTGGTAAAAGAAACTCCAGTAAAGCATGGATTGGTGCACTGGCCACTGTGATATAACTGAAATAATGTTGAGAACGGTGTTAAACACCATACAATCAATCAATCAAAAGTATTCTTCTTCTGGGTCGTTAAAACTCAGGATTGTGGGGTAAACAGTTAACTTTTACTTCTTATTTACCTGAAGTTTGCAAATGATTACCTTACTATCAAATCAGTGATTAATATTGTTTGATAATCTGAATACCACCCCCTTCCTAAACGACTGATTAACATGTTCGAAGTTTGGTATGACAATAAGAATCTTAAATGCGCCCCCAGCCCTCTGTTACGCCTAGGTATGTGTTCTTAAGCTTTTTACATTAGCAAAAAATAAATGAATCCTTACGGAAATGATGCTCTGACGTCAGTCTGGATAGAAACCACAAGTATAAAGGCTAGCATTGCCTCAGCACCACTTCTTTAACTGCATTCTCAGACAATTCTTGGACCATTTCCTTTTGGGGAAAAGATAACTTGTGGTTAGTCAATTTACTTTGAAATGATAAATAATAGTATAAATGACAGATTTCCACATGATTGCTCAATCTTTGTAACTTTTCGAAGTGTGAAGTAACAGAATCACATTTTGAGTATACATTGTTTGAGCATCTCCACCAAGTGTGTGCCATATCAAATGTTTTCACCTGAAGAAGGATTTTGCTTTGTCTTTTTTTCATTAAAAAATCTTAAGTTTGAAAGCTTATGAAAACATTGTGGAAACAAGAGGGCCATGATGGCCCTGGATCGCTCACCTGAGTCAATAGACGAAATTTCACTCCAGGGTCATAATTGAAAGTAATACATGCCAACTAATTATGATGTTAGGCCCAATTTCAAACTCCTCCAATATTTTATCAAGACAAACTTTCTGACCAATTTTCAAGTCAATTGAGCAAGACATGTGGCCTCAAGAGTGACCACAAGGTATTTCTTTAATTTGACCTGGTGACCTCGATTATGACCCAGGTGACCCAATTTTACACTCATCCTAGATTTTTTAAAGAGATTTTATGAAGACAAGCATTCTGAACAATCTTCAAGTCAACTGAGCAAAAAATATGGCCTCTAGAGTGCCCACAAGGTATTTCTTTAATTTGACCTAGTGACCTAGTTTATGATCCCAGTTGACCCAAATTCAGACTCATCTGAGATCTTATCAAGACAAACATTCTGACCAATTTTCAAGTCAATTAAGCAAGAATTGTAGCCTCTAGAGTGCCCTCAAAGTATTTCTTTAATTTGACCTGGTGACCTAGATTAAAACCCCAGGTGACCCAATTTTCAACTCATCCTAGATTTCATCAATACAAACATTTTAAGCAATGTTCAAATCAATTGAACAATAAATGTGGCCTCTATAGTGCACACAAGGTATTTCTTTAATTTGACCTAGTGACCTCAAATGACCTTAATTCAAACTCATGTGAGATTTTATCAAGACAAACATTCTGACCAAATTTCAGGTCATTTGAGCAATAAATGTGGCCTCTAGAGTGCCCACAAGGTATTACTTTAATTTGACCTAGTGATCTAGTTTATGACCCCAGGTGACCCAATTTCGAACTGACTGAACACGTTGTGCTAAGGTGGGCTAACAAACTTAGAACAGATTCACTACATACCAAATAACAAAGCTCTATGCCTTCCAGGTTTAGAAAAAAAGAATTTTAAAATTTTCCTTCTTTGTTCCTTTGTTCGAACATGTGACTCCCGGGGCAGGGCCAGTTTTGACCCCAGCGGCATCATTTGAGCAAATTTGGTAGAGGTCCACTAGGAGATGCTACATATCAAATATCAAAGCTCTACACCTTCCAGTTTCAGAGAAGAAGAATTTTAAAGTTTTCCTTCTTTGTTCATATGTTAGAACTTGTGACCCCCAGAGCAGGGCCAGTTTTGACCTCAGGGGCATCGTATGAACAAACTTGGTAGAGGTCCGCTAGGAGATGCTACATACCAAATATCAAAGCTCTACGCCTTCCAGTTTCAGAGAAGAAGAATTTTAAAGTTTTCCTTCTTTGTTCCTATGTTCGAACTTGTGACACCCCCCAGCAGGACCAGTTTTGACCCCAGGGGGATCATATGAACAAACTTGGTAGAGGTCCACTAGGAGATGCTAGATGCCAAATATCAAAGCTCTACGCCTTCCAGTTTCAGAGAAGAATTTTAAAATTTTCCGTCTTTGTTCCTATGTTCGAACTTGTGACCACCCCCAGGGCGGGGCCAGTTTTGACTCCAGGGGCATCATATGAACAAACTTGGTAGAGGTCCACTAGGAGATGCTAGATGCCAAATATCAAAGCTCCATGCCTTCCAGTTTCAGAGAAGAAGGGTTTTAAAGTTTTTCTTCTTTGTTCCTATGTTCGAACTTGTGACCACCCCCAGGGCGGGGCCAGTTTTGACCCCAAGGGCATCATATGAACAAACTTGGTAGAGGTCCACTAGGAGATGCTAGATGCCAAATATCAAAGCTCCATGCCTTCCAGTTTCAGAGAAGAAGAATTTTAAAGTTTTTCTTCTTTGTTCCTATGTTCGAACTTGTGACCATCCCAAGGGCGGAGCCAGTTTTGACCCCAGGGGCATCATATGAACAAATATGGTAGAGGTCCACTAGGAGATGCTAGATGCCAAATATCAAAGCTCCACGCCTTCCAGTTTCAGAGAAGAAGAATTTGAAAGTTTTCTGTCTTTGTTCCTATGTTCGAACTTGTGACCCCCAGGGCGGGGCCAGTTTTGACCCCAGGGGCATCATATGAACAAACTTGGTAGAGGTCTACTAGGAGATGCTACATACCAAATATCAAAGCTCTACGCCTTCTAGAATCAGAGAAGAAGATTTTTAAAGATTCTGCTATTTTTTTTTCTTTCTGTTGCCATGGCAACCAGAGTTATGGGTGGAATTCAATCTCTTGAACAACTTTGGTAGAGCTTCACCCAAGGAACATCCCTGCCAAGTTTCATCAAGATTGGCCCAGCGGTTTAGGAGGAGAAGATGTTTAAAGGAATTGTGGACAGACGGACAGATGGACGCCGGACAATGACCGATCACAATACCTCACCTTAGCACTTCGTGCTCAGGTGAGCTAAAAAGGGAAAACTATTGTTATGAACATATTATTTTGGTCTTCCCATATTTTCTGCTCCTTTAATTACAAAATACATTTGTTTACTTATTGTCTGCAAAGTATAAAGTCTCAATTTAGCTGCCTGATAAAAACCTAGTATAATAGTCTGTGGTTAATTCTGAACCAGATCCGAAGGGAGAAAAATGACATGCTCAAAACTCCACAGTGGACATCCCCTTCCTGATCACAAATAACTCCTTTGACATTTCGCCTATAACATTCACCAACACAAGGGCATTTATAATGTTTCGTGTTGATATCAATGCTAGTTTCTTAAGTCATTTCACATAACTGGTATAAAATTTATGAAGTGTCATCATTGTTTAACCCTTTACCAAACAGTTCAGACTTAAAACAACCCTTGGGGGAAAAAAGCCTTTTGAAACATCGTGGGAACAGGAGAAAATGCTGGTAACCAATTTTTTGTCTGCAAATGCTTTCATTTTTTGGACCCAAATAAAATTTTCACGCAAGATAAAAGGTAAATGACAGAAACAAATATTGCTCTAAGCAATGCATGGTAATCTTTTCATCAACGCTTTCACTGCTAATGACGACTGAAATAGCTTTTGCGGGTGGTGTAGATCAAGATCAGACTGCACAGAATATGCAGTCTGATCTTTGATCTACACCATCCGCTACCTGATGCTAGACTATGACATGATTCATCTTCAATAGCAGAGGGAATCTTCTTTCAGACCTCAGATAAAAGTGGAATTTCTTGAGCTAGTAGTGAAAGGGTTAAATAATGGATGTGTTCATTCTTATTACTGACCTAATTTCCCAGATTTTCTTTCATAACAAAAAGCCAAAAGCAGCCAAAAATAAACAATACAGAATTTAACCCTTAAAGCACCTTTCACGACCATAGTTGCATTTGCGGACAGTGTAGATTAAGATCAGGCTGCACAAAACGTGCAGCCTGATCTTTGATCTACACAGATCGCTTTGATAAATCACTTGACAAAATCAAACATGAAATGGCAATTATTTGGGTCATTTTTCTAGGATTAAAATGTCTGGCAGGTTTATTCGACGCCTTGGGGTTAACAAGCATTTTTAACCCTTTACCACACAGTCCCGACCTAACGACCCTGAGGAAGAAGCCTTTTGAAAACATTGTGGGAAAAGGAGAAAATGCTGGTAACCAGCATTTTCTCTTTTTCCCACAATGTTTTATAACCTTTCAAATGTAAATTTCAATTTCTGAGTCGTATTTATTTTGTCGTCTGCAAAAGCTTTCAATTTGGACAAGTCTAAAATTTTGTTGTTCGGTAAAGAGTTAAATCAAAACCTTTACAGAAATTACTGTAAAAAAAGTTAAAAGTTGCGAGGATCACTCTATCTTTTACTAATATTTTACTCAGTTTTGAAATTCATTTTTCTGCCAGCAGTAAACACTTGGATCCCAACCATACAATAACCGATTGTCATTTTCACAATAATTTCATTTTTTTTTTTTAATAGTATGATATAAATTTAAATGCATATTCTGTATTAGCACCTGCATTGTTTACTTTTAGTCTACTAGGGATTTAAGCAAAGTAAATGGTTCATTTCAAAATCAATTACATACAGCATACTCTGGCTCGACTCTTTTTATTCAATATTTAGCTCTCAAGTTGCGGCATTTTGTCTTCTGTCAATTCAATACACCACTTTTTTTTCATCTTCCGCTCTACTGGTACCCATTCCTATCTCTTTGGATCCATCTCCTCATGGCTTTTTGGAAGTTCCCCTTCCTCTGGGGGCTCCTCTTCCTCTACCTCTGCTTACAATCTTTTTCTGGTAGCTAAATATTCAGACAAGGATGAAGGGGAGGGACTCTGATGAAATCTAAAATATACAACTATGGAAATACAAATATATTTGAAGAATACTGGGTAATGCTATCGCCTATCTGTTTATATGTCATATATGACACTTTCAAATTTAGGTTTTTTTTTCGGTCACACTAAAATACGCCACAGCAGAAATATACGCCACAGGTACGCCACAGAAGAAATGGATACGCCACAGCACATATATAGCTATGAATGCATGATTTTTATGTTTGATCTTTTTGATTATGATATTATCTTTCATAGTTGTAAGGCATGCTTAGAAATTTTTATTCGATCGGATAAACAGGTGGTGAAATTGGTAGCCATTATGATAATTATTGGAGAGGTCATCAGACCTCTCCAACAGTGGTGAGTTTAAAAGGCAGACTGCCATAGAAATCGCTGTCTAAATCCATTTGTTTTTGCGAAATTGTTCTGATACACAGTCTATTTCGTCATGGTTTTATAAACAAACCGAAATCAAAAAAACTGAAACAGGAAATAAACATTTTTTTATATATGACGGATTTCCAAAAAGATTAATTTAACTATATTGATTGTAAATGATCTCTCCAATAATTGCAATTTTTCATTAAACAAATAAATCTAAGCAAAGGGGAAAAAAAAAAAGATTCGTTAAAAAAGAGGAAGAACACCGCGGGAAAAGACCACGTGACTTGATACCGTCTGGCGAATTCGTACCCTGGAGAACTCGTACCCTAATCTCGAGAGCACGAGTTCTCTGGAGAACTCGTACCCCATAAATAGATATAAAAAGGTCGATCAGTATGTTTTCAAGTTCTGTTTTTCAAAACTGACTAGACTCTAGCATTTTTCTCAGTCTTATACAAAAATTCTTTGGATTTATAATATAGATTTGATGAAATAACACACAGAATTGCTTCTATTACGCCGGATTGCGAGAATCCCGCGAAAATCAACTGGTCTTGATTTAGCAGATTGCAGACGACACCTGAATTTATATTAGTGGAGTACAAAACAGAATGGGATAAGAATGAGCTTTGCGGAGATTACCATACAAGCTTTCTACCGTCAGATCATATAACTATTTGCCTCATAGTCAATAGTTTTAACGACAAACTTTTGTAAACATTGCAGGAGAAAATGTTAACTAAAACCCTTTTCCACCCCAGGAAAGAGCCTTTCGAAAAAAATGTGGAAAAAGAAGAAAATGCTGGTGACCAGCATTTTCTCCATTTCCCACCAAGTTTTCTACCCTTCCCAAAACAAGTTTCAATGTCTGAGTCGGGTTTATTCTGTTATCTGCAAATGCTTTGAATTTGGACAAGTATAAAATTTTGCCTTTTGGTAAAGAGTTAACTCCTTTTCCTACGATGATTCCCTCTTTTGTAGTATGTCTAAATGGTTGCCTCTAAGTGCTTGAAGTTTATTGGTTAAGTCCTTTGTTCAACTCGGGAAAGTTTCAATGATTTGAAGGTATATATAAAGGAAAAAAATGTGGTTGAAGGAGAATGCTAGAGTTTCACCTTTGAAATCCAGAGTTTTTACGAGAAATAAAGCTTTCTCCAACAGTGTTTGTTACCGGTGTTTTCTCATTTTCCCTACAATGTTTTCTACTCGGTACGTATTGGTCCGAATTGTCGTCTATAAATACTTTTAATTTGAACGGGTCTTACGTTTTGTTTTATTGAGAAAATTATAAGGGTTCCTTTTCACGTCTACAGAAAAGGAAGTCTAAGGGTTGACACTGGTGAACCCTTTACACAACAACCTTGACAACCCTGCCAAGAAGGAACTTCTAGTAGCCTGCATTCTTCCACCTGTAATGTTTTGTAAAAAGAATTCTTTATTTCTTTATTTTTTAGTTCCGATCATTTTAGTCGTCCGAAATTCAAGTTGTGCACGGCAAATTTTTTATTGCACGGAGATGAAGGGTTGTGGCACGTGTACTGTTAAAATTTACACCTACCAAGCGAAAAATTTGAATTTAAAGCGGTTCAATTGGCGGCGACATTCAGAAGGGTTAAAAAATATTAAACTGGTACCCGTTGGATCTCCGGTAGCCGTCCGATAGATCGGTAACAGCCTGCCAGTTTAAAAAAGAAAAAAAAAATATTTACCGAACTAGTATGAATTTCTGTAATCTATTGATGATACTCATTGCGGCAGGATTCATTGCTCTCTCACCTCTGGCCATTGATTCGGCGATGGTTATGTGGGAAGTGGGGGGAAAAAAAGGGAATATGTTGTTTATTCAGTATGTATACATCAATTAGAACACTTTTTGATTTATCATGTTATACATACATAAATTTAACATGTACACCGGATGATACATGTGAACAATACATACAATTCAAATACATACAATTTTCCTTCTTTAAGATTAAAGAACGGGCGTCGTACAGCAAAGAACTGTGTGTAGAGTCCAGATTGATGAAATGTACAAGTTGTTTATCGTAGTCGTCTGGGAAATTCACTTTCAGATAGATGCAATGGTGTTCAGTGTAAATTTTATACTCTATTGATGATAGTCATTGCGGCAGGATCCATTTCTCTCTCACCACTAGCCATTGATTAGACGATGGTTATGTGGGAAGTGGGAAAGCAGCCAGAGGCTTGAAAAGAATGTTGTGGGGAGTACTGATGCGGAGTACTGGTAAAAGAAACTCCAGGAAAGCATGGACAGGTGCAATGGCACTGGACAGCGACATGAAGTTGTTTCAACTAGACGACGGAAATTATGCGGAACCTTATATATAAGCGTGGAATAAAGAAGGGACTCTGAAACCAATCTTTTCCAAAAGGGGGAGAGTGAAAACAGTCTGAATACATATACCAGGGATGTTAAAAATTTATCCGGATTTTGCCTAGTAAAAATTTATTTTCGAAGCAATCGTGCTAAATTTTACATCATTCTCTATCGGAGTTCAATCCACGCATGTCTATGTCTATTCGATATACTGCTCTCATAAAACGCGCTCGCAGTTGCCATCGAAAAAGCCATGGTAACGTGTTCCTGGCGCAGCGCAAAATATTATATCTATACTCGCCCTTCTTCTGTACATTTTGTGTTTCTCTCGTAACCGTTGACCTTATGAAATTTAAGCAGAATACAAGATTTGGCGCTACTTACGTCGTGTGTAAATTTGAGGTCATTTGACGGTTAAATGCTTCGGGAATTCAGCATTGGAGTAAACGTTTGGAATGTTAAAGATGGCGTCAACTGACCGTCTGGAAATTCGGTCCATAATAAAATTTTGCCAGCAGCTTGGAGAAACACCAACAGATACTTACAAAAAATTATCACGGCGAAAGGGAAGAATTCGGTCTCTCGGTCACTGGTGTTTGATTGGCATAGACGTTTCAAAGAAGGGCAAGAGGGCATTAACTATCGAGAAGGACGAGGTTGAAAGAAGGAAATTCTGGCGAATTCTGGTGACGTCCATTGGCGAGGCCTTGAGGCGAGATCGGCGTTTGACAGTGCGAACCTTATCAGAGACCTTCGACATCAGCGTTGGAAGCGTCCATTCAGTTGTAACTAATGAATTGGAAATGACAAAGGTAAATTTAAACAAAAAATGTTTAATTTTAAAACAAATACGAACATAAATTATGTAAAAACTGTAAAATGTGTTGCTATTAAAAACAATATCACATATAAAATTTATGATGGCGATTGTGATGTTGAATTTAGATGATTCAAAATATACTTTTGACTGGTTTCAGGTCCACGCACAATGGGTTCCCTGCCCTTCGAGGGATGAGGAGAAGCGGCGGCGAGTCAGCGAGTCCCGGGCGTTTCTGCGGAGGGTCGACAGAGAAGGGGAAACATTCCTATCGCGCATTATCACCATGAACGAAACATGGCTATGGCTTCACGATCCCGAAACGAAGAGCCAGTCAGCAGTGTGGAAGAACGCCTGATCACCCCCTCCAAAGAAAGCCCAAGTATGCAAGAGTGGAGGAAATACATGTTCGTGATGTTTGCCGATATGCAGGGGATGATTCTGCAGCACGTAATTCCGAAAAGCGCTAAAGTCAAACGCTGACTAGTTTTGCAAGGTGCTTCGTCGAGACCTCGTACACGCCCTAAGCAAAAAGCGGCCTGGTATGCCTCTCGAGAATTTTGTACTACATGTGGACAATGCCTTATCCCGCACTGCAGGGGCCACAGATCTGGAGCTTGCTTTACTTGGACTTGAGACCGTGTCCCGTCCGCCTTACTCTCCCGATTTGGCACCATCTGACTTTGCCATTTTCCCAACCATAAAGGCACAACTAAAGGATGAGAAGCTTCAGTCCCTTCAAGAACTGCGAGTTGCAACACGTTTAATTACGAAGCAGTACAAGTCCGAGTGGTACAGGGATGTGTACAGCCAGTGGGTACGCCGTCACCAACGATGCATAGAGCATAGGGGCGATTACTTCGAAAAAGAATAGGTAACGTTACCTGGTGACTCTCCGACGACACTGATGACGTCGTATATTGTAGCGTTTTGTGCGCCGGTTCCTAGTACCCGTGTATGTTTGATTTAAACTGGTACCTGTTGTATCTCCCGTAGCCGTCCGATAGACGATACAAAGATCGATAACAGGCTGCCAGTTTATGTTTGATTGCGTGTAAAATCAATATCTATTGTTCGATTGTTTCATGTTTTTTGCACTTTTGTACATATTGAATGCGCTTTTACGATACGTGGACTTTTGTCGCATTACGATAACTCGTTAAAAGTTTATTGACTTAATTCGGATAATAGTTGAACGACCCTCGTATGAATATAATCAAACGGTCCTTTTCTATTGTCAAATCGTCAAAGAGAGAGAGGGGAAGGGATAGAGAGAAAGAGCTTGTCCGTTATCCCTTTTAGTAATAATCCCTGTTCTTCCATTCTTCCCTATTGTATCTCTAGCAGTGCTGGTAACTTGCATTTTCTCCTTTTCTCACCATGTTATCTAGCCTCTCAAAATCAACTTACAGCACTTGAAACAGAATCTGTCGTCTGCAAATGCTTTAAATTTGGAAAAGTCCATAACGCTACCTCATTATTAACTCTTTGCCAAACTACAGTATTTTAGACTTGTCTAAATTGGAAGCATTTGTAGTTAAACATGACTCAAAAACTGAAATTAACCTTTGGAAGGGAAGAAAATATTGTGGGAAAAGAAGAAAATGCTGGTTACCAGCATTTTCTTCTTTTCCCACAATGTTTTCAAAAGGCTTTTTCCCCAAGGTCGTGAAAACCCGGGATTGTTTCTTAAAGGGTAAATGCCCTGTGACAGATGCACTTTGTCGTCTGCAATTGCTTTGAATTTGGAAAGGTCCAAAATGCTGGTAGCATTTTCTCACAATCTTGTCAACCATCTCAAATACAACTTACAGCAATCTATCCTCCCAAAATCAACTTACATCATTTGGGCCACATTTATTTTGAATGCTTTGAGTTTAGAAATGTCGAAAATATTGACGTTTGGTAAAGAGTTTAAATCAGTTGTAAATGGTTAAATGATCAGACAGTGTGTGTCCTTTTGATTATAATATAAAGGTTCTTTATCATCTATGCAAAATCCTGCACGTGTTCTTTTCCCATGCTCATTCTAGTCCACAATTAATTTGAGACAAATCTTACATGTATGTCGGCATTGCGCAAAATTAAGACAAATTTGTCGTCTGACAGTCAACCAGGAGCTTAGACCAACTCCTTGTCATTAGAGTTATCTCCCTTGAAGTATTTATAAATAGATCAACGCTTGATATTGGCTACCAATTTTACCACCTGTTTATCCGATCGAATTACAGCAAAAATATATAAAATTTCTAAACATGTCTTACAGCTATGAAAGATAATATCATAATCAAAAAGATCAAACATAAAAATCATGCATTCATAGCTATATATGTGCTGTGGCCTATCCATTTCTTCTGTGGCGTACCTGTGGCGTATATTTCTGCTGTGGCGTATTTTAGTGAGACCCGTTTTTTTTTGTCTGCTAATACAGACATCTCAAGTCTGAAAGAGGATTTTTCCTTCATGCAACACAAGTCCTTCACCTTTTATATACCTTTCAATGGTGAAGCTGAGGTTGTCTAACTAAAAGTGATCGAAATGCCTAATGAACGCAGAGAGGCTCTCCTACGTAGACTTTAACAAAACGATAGGGTATGTCGGCGTGACGTCACTTCCCGTAGCAACAAGCGGACGCTATTTTCGGAGGTGAAAATGTTACATAGCAACCAGTTATTACTATAGGCTGATCGATATTTTGATTGTGGAATAAGAACTATTTTTTGCGATCACAAACTATTGCGGACCAAGAATTTTGTTACAAATAGATTTAATATTATGTATGTAGAGTTGACTAATATCGGGGTAGAGGTAAAACCACCCAGTCATAGTAGGTATGAGGGACCGGTCGCGAGGTGCGAAGTGTCAGCAGAAATTGCTTGTTACCTTTTCCACCATATTTTCTAAAGCTTTTTTCCTCGCTCAAAGCTGGGATTGTGTGGTAAAGGTATAATTGCTCTAACGTGCTTGATCATTAATAATGAGAATGAATTTTCATTTCTGTCAGTGGCATTGCATATTGCATTATTGATCTATCCATGGCTGAAAGTCATTTAATCCTTTTAATACATTCAATCCAGTGTTTCAACCACCTCAATGGTTGCCTTCAAAAACATTATGGGACAAAGAAAAAATGCAAACAGCCATTCCTAGCAGCCAGCATTGTCACCTTTTTGCACAATGTCGTCTACCACTTCAAAAACAAAATACATGTAAATGTCATCAATTGATCAATATTTAGTTTACATGTGTGCAACTGCTTTTAACTGGCCAAGTGTGAAATACTGACACCCACCTACCCCCTTAAAAAAAGGAGAATGTAAAACCCTTTTATCGACATAGTGAAATGTTCAAATCCAAAAAATGAATTGTGGTAAGATAAAGTAATTTATTTTACCCATAATGGTTTCACACCTTGAACATCAAATTCCACTACAAGAAATGTGTAACTGATACAATATGATATTTGTTTTGGAAAAATATATATGTTAACAGTGTATATCCTTGACTGAATTGCTATGTCAAAGGTATTATGGCTCAAAGATAACAGTCAGGGGTCCATAAAACCCTGTGGTTGTAAAAAAATAACCAGTTAATCCTTTACCATATACAACCCAATGTTTTGAGGTCCCTGAAAAAAAAAAAAAAAAAAAAAACAGGCCTTTTAAAACATTGTGGGAAAAGGAAGATGCTTACTATTCTCTTTTAGACAAATCACATTAGTTGAACCATATTATATTTATTATCTGCAAATTGATTAGTGGTAGAGGGTTAATGAGCCTCTGAAAGTCAAAGGATGTTTCACTAAATTTATCCAATAAACACCACATCACCCTCCTTTGATCTTTACCAGGGAGGGATATGCTGAGGGTCATAAATTACTCCTTATCACATAAGAAACTTAGAATGGTCCAAATTCAAAGCTTATCTAGACAGCATATTAAATAGGGTTTAGAAGATGGTATTGATCTCTAGGAGCAGAAAACACTGAGGGAAAGAAGAAAATGCAGATTTCTAGTAAAATTAATGTTGCATTTGATAGACAATTCTCTCCTTTCCCTGCAAAAATTAGATCTATCTTTACTCTTTACCATACGGCAATATTCTTCATAGACCGATACAAACTGAAGGTATTTGGAGATGACGAATTAAGTGCAACACAAATGATGGAATTTGGATTAGGTAAGGATAAAACATAGTGGGAAAAGGAGAAAATACTGGTCACCAGCATTTTCTCCTTTTTCCCACAATGTTTTCTATCCTATCAAAGCCAAATTTAATCATTTGACCAATGTTTAAAGTGTTGTCTGCAAACATTTTCAGTTTTTGACAAGTCGATATTTTTGTTGTGTGGTTACAGGGATCGTAAATTACGTGTAATATACGATCCCTGGTGGTAAGGAGTTAACCCTTTACTCTTTGCACAAACGGCAAAATTTTAGACGAAATTTAAAAAGAGAAATGCTGGATAAAAGCATTTTCTATTTTCCCAAAGGTCACTGCAGATTTTCGGCATATCTGTCGCTTTTACGACGAATTTCGGTGTTAAGATATGACTCGTTCACTATCAAACACTACTAGAGATGACGTCTATTTTCACCTCCGCATCGGTGACTATCACGTGATCAACGAAAGTGCCCGGATGTCCGTCATACCCCATCTATGATAAACCATATGGTGGCACAGCGATTACAAAGAGGAATAATCCTTGATTATTAGTCCGAAACACGAATCTAAAACTGCATGTCATTTGTAATTCACCTATCAGCGTCGTCACGTATGCAAGCAAAAATCGATGGACATTGCAGCTGTATTTCATTTGTTTGATTTTCTTCGGGCCTTTTGAACAAAGCCCTCTACACCCTTTGAACACATCGCGCACGGAATATCGGCGTATTTCGATGTGAACTGTAGCTTAAAATGTAATATTTGTTTATTCGTCTTAAGAAAAATCAAATAGTGGCGTTTGTTTTTCGTTATATTTCTTTATTTGAGCGAAAGTTGAACAAAACTGTAATTATTTTTCTTCTGCTGACGCCATTTTGAATCATCGCCTGCGTTTTTTCCGGTATGCAAATGAGCATGTTGACTCTCAAATCCGGTCAAGTAAAAATAGACGATGTTTCCCGTCGATGTTGACCTCGGCCGTATTAAATCTCAAAATTCACTTGTTACGGGACGGTTTTCGACGTTTTGGTTTTTACAAATGTAAATAAGAAGGCTCTAGGAGCATAAGAATGATTTTTATGAAGGGCCACCTTTAAGCCAGATACTAATTTAATAATCTGTTTGTACTTCCCGGTGCGCAGCATGATAACGGCATCCTGTAACACAGTTAATCTTCACAGATGTTATCAATAAAATCTTTCAACAAGTCCCAAACATTACGTGTGAAAATTTCCTTGGCAACGGACGGCGTTGTAAAAGGGTCTATTTGTAAATTTTCTGCATATCCAAGGACCATTCTACGCCATGATTCAGTCGGTTGTTAGACGAAAGGGATTTTATGGAATCTTAATAATAAGATAACTTGCCAAGTAAAATGCATGACGGAGATGCCTTAAGTCCCGTTTTGCCCGAGCATGCATAATACTAAGCAATTCATAACATTGTTATGGACCGATAAAATTCTTCTGTTCTAACAACCGACTGAATCATGAGGTACACTGGTCTTTTTTTTTTAATTCATAAAATTGACCAATAACAAAGAAATTTAGACTCAGGTCAGCCTGCGCGGTGTGCGCAGGCTGAACTGAGTCGATACTTATTTACAGATGCATCAAGCCCCGTTTTCACATAGCATGACCTCATTATAAAGGCTGTGCTCTGTGAAAAGGGGGCTTAGTGCATCTGCGAAAAGTATCGGCTCAGGTCAGCCTGCGCAATCCGCGCTGGCTGACCTGGGCCGAAATTTTTCGCTACTGGTCAAATTTTCTGTATGTCAAAAGACCAGTCTACCTCACTGATACAGTCGGTTGTTAGACAAATTGATTTTATGGATCCATAATTATATGATAACTTGCTTGGTATCATGGATCACGGAGAAGCATTTAGCCCCCCTTTCACAGAGCATGGCCCATAGCTATCCGTGGTATAGATCAGTATACTACATAGGTATAACCTGTACCAGTTTAATGTTCCGTGGAGTCACAGTCTCATCTTGATCTAGGCTGTCAGATCTGATCTACGTTGTCTACAGAAACAATTGAAATTATGCTTAGAGTTGTGCTGATAAAATTTTAATCAAGGGTTGAAATTTTTACAAATCAAACGAGCCTACTTTCGTTTTTGATTCCACGACATTGCCGTATTATCGCCATCCTTTCACACATTCGGCAAACCTCAGGTGATCTGGTGATCAAGTCTCTCGGCTGTATCACGTAGCTTGATATTCATCTTCACTGTACATTTCTTCACCGTTTTACCGTTATTAAAATTGCAAGGCTCCTCTTTAAAACGAAAACCAGAGTAACAATTTTCTATCGATATCTTTAGTGGAATATTTCCGCCGGCTAACTGTTTGTATATTCTATTTTTTTTGCGTGGTATATTAATTCCATTGGGAGCTGTCATTGACAGATCGGTAGATGCGAATAACATAACCGTGGTTGTTCATGTCGTTGCTAGGCGATTTACATGTACACGGGTGCCGCCATGTTTAAGATCACGTGATTGGTAGTTCAAAATGGAAACCTTCCTTATACAGCACTCGTCACAACTCGGCCGATTCCGTACCTACATTAAACCTCGTCTGTATGAAGGAGGCTTCCATTTTGAACTACCAATCACATGATCTTAAACATGGCGGCGCCTCTGTAGATTGCTTAGCAACAACATGAACAACCACTGTGAAGTTATTCACTTCTATCGATCTTTCGATGAAAGCTCTTAACGGAATTGATAAACCACGCTAAAAATTGAATGTACAACATGTTTGCCGACTGAAATACACTTAGAAAGATAACGATAGAAAATTTACTCGTGTGTTCTTTTTAAAGAGGAGCCTCGAAATTTCAATAACGGTAAAGCGGCGTACTTCCGGAGATGTGCGAAATGTACCGTGTAGGTGCATATCAAGCTACGTGATACAGCCGAGGGATTTGATCACCGGATCACCCGAGGTATGCCGAATGCTTATACAGATGTTAGATGTAGGTACGGAATCTGCCGAGTTGTGACGAGTGCCTTTTTCATAAAGTTTGTTCATGTACACACCGTCCCTTCAGTGATTGGGCAAAATGACGTAGATCTACATAACAAAAGAAAATTCACAAATTTAACCTGAAGGTTGTATCTTGTTCAGGCTGTCACGGTAGCTCAGTTGGTGATGTACAGGGCTTATAAAACATGGTCCGTATTCACCAACCATATTTATATAGTTTCGTTCTTAGTCTTAATCCAGTAACACACTTTCTGATTGGCTTAACCATTTGTTTCAGCCAATCAGAAGTTGTGTTACTTTCAAGTTTACGAAATTCTTGAGAATAAGACAACGAATGTTCTTAAGAATGGTTGGTGAATACGGGCTCTGGGATCGCTAGTTCTATTCCCAACTACGCTAAATTCTTTACGAGGATTGCTGATAGAGTCTGGTCATTTCCACAGACTTCATTCTTCTCTAACCGCTGAACAGTTGTTTCGACAACGCTTATGCATGAAAAAAGCCAGTAGCTTGGAAAGAATGTTTTGAGAAGCCAGTGGCTTGGAAAGAATGTTTTGAGGAATGGATGGGTAGTCTGGACTCCGCGATAGCCGAGAGTAAAAACCCAAATAATATTATACCAAAAGTATTCTTTGGAGAAAAATATCTCCTTATCGGACAGTGTAGATCCAAGATCAGACTGTATGTTCTGTGCAGTCTGATCTTGATCTGCACTACCCGCCAAAGGTCAGAGAGTGGCGCTTCGCAGCTTAAGGGTTAAATATAGCAAATTAATAAACAACACGCTTAAGGGAGAGGAAATGCATTGAACCTATAATGTAGTTGATTTCTTGGCCTTAATCTGAATTCAGCCAGTAAATCAATTTAGACAGTAAATCAATTTCTAATTTGCTAAACCGTTTAGTTCAGCCAATAAGAAGCTGTGTTACTTTGAACTGTAGAGAGTCTTTTTTTAGAATTAGACTACGAATGCAACTAAGAAGGGTTTAGCGAATAACAGCCTAGGTTATCCTGAAAGGAAGTAGGTTTGAATATCCTACTTTCGGTTTAATGAAGCTCTCATTCCTAGAAAATGCAGATTGCGGTCATGTACAATTTTTAAGGTGATAGTGCATAATTTGTTTGTCCATTACGAAAAGTACTGTCGTTTGTCAGTTTTGTCTATAAGGCATTAAATACTGACACTATGGCTCAATTTAGACCGTCGGATATTCGCTTTTCCCAGGATTCTATTAATAACTATTTCGATGCCAGGTGTAATCACAGTCACAAAATGATCGGGGAAACTTTGGATGATATTTGTGATAACAGGTAAGTTCTTTAAGCACAACAAACGTTTATATGCAGTTTAACCCCCAGGGCTGTTGAGCGCAACTCATTGCGTTAAGTTTTGTGGAAGTGCAGATCAAGATCAAACTACACAGAAAGTGTCCTTTACGGTAGGTTCTTTGTCAGTACAATTTAATTAAAAATGGTAAAATCTGTGTTTAGTCTTTTTAACGTCGTTTACCGCAATTATTTACCCAGAGAAGACACCGTATTTCGAAAGTACGTGTACACGTACAGTATTCTCCAAAATTTTCTGGATTTGAAAGTAACACAACTTCTGATTGGCAAGACCATTTGATTTAGCCCATCAGAAGTTGTGTTACTTTCAAATCCAGAATATTTTTGGAGAATAAGACTACGAATATTTTTAAGAATGGTTGGCGAATATGGGCACCGAAGACTGGTGTCATTTGGTCAGTTTATGTCGAAGACGTAGCAATCTAAAGTCAACAAGGCAAGTAACGTTTGCAAAATAGATAAAATCGCTGACAGAGTAGTGGTTCATTTTTTACATAAGAAAGGTCTAGCACCTAAGGATATCCATACTGATATGTAGGGGTGAAACAATACGGTAAAAAGCGTATTGCAATATATTGCAATACGGCTGACCCGTATTGCAATACGTATTGCAATATGCTGTATATGCTGACATTTAGCATATCTGACCACTTGTAGTCACTGTTAGGGTAGCATATGCTCAAAAGGTGATAAAGAAAACTAGTACATGTGCTTGGAACTCTTCCATTCTTTCAAGATAATGAACTAAAAAGCAATTCTTTTGCATGAACAAATAAAAACAAACTGAAATTGACTAGTCTTTAACACTCGCTATCTTGACGATTTTCGTCTGCCATTTTTTTTTTTTTTCTTCAAGAGCGTACTTGTTTATATAAAAACCACCGCTACTATACCGAACTTCGGGAGCTCAACAGAGTAGACAGTGCGATGCACTAACTTACTCAGTTGCTTACTGTACTAACACTAATACTTTGCCGCTTAACTACCGGAAAACGCAAAAATAAGTGTAAGCAAAGTTATAAGAAATGAATAACATACAAACTCCGTTGATCCAAAAGCATTAAAGCTCGACAGTTATTTGGAGTTTGTGTCGTGAATTTTATGTGGTCATAGTTTTACCTAAACACCGGTGACACCGTCTGTGGAAAAAAATAAACAACTTTCGCTTTTGGAAATCTTTAGAACTGTAAGTTGAAAAACGATCGATTTCTGACAGAATTTTTGGGAAAACCGGACTTTCTGATGCAATTAAGAGAAGTTGACATATTGCAGAAATACCGATACGGTGAAATTCGAACCGGTTTCGGTTTTTTTCTTTGAATAGACCGCGGTTAATCGGTTAATCGGTAAACCGTTTCACCACTACTGATATGGTAGCAACAGGAGGGAATGATAACCCTTTATTTGCTACATCGAAAAGGCGGCTGCCGGAATTTAAGCGTGGCAGGCAAAGCACTGAGTATGGCGCCCGTCCTGGAATGTCCGTCACTGTTAAAACCAGGGTTGTCCATCACCCCCTGTTTCTTTGAATTTTGATCCCAAAATTTTCAAAATGACGCCCAAAATTTATACGTGTGCCTTCTTGTATTTATTGGAAGGGGGTCAAATGACCCCCAAATCAGAAAGTCAAGGGAAAACCCTAGTTGCAACCCCCAAAAATAGACAATAAAGTGCATGATATTGTAATGGCTGACAAGTTATCCTTTCTGTCAAACAACCGACTGAATTATGAGTTAGAATTACCTCTTGACAAGCAGAAAATTCAAAGCGAAAAGTTTCGGCACATGTCAGCCTGTGTGGACTGCGCGGGCTGACATGAGTCGATATCTGTCACAAATGCATTAAGCCTCCTTTTCAAAGGACATGGCTGATATATTTTGTATTGTGTCGTTTACCACAACACCGTTTGTCAAACTGATTTTTATACGTCAGACTTGTGTAATACTAGACATTTTAGGGTAAATAGGGTATTTTCATAGTTTTCAAGTCTTTAGGTATGGAGGGGAATATCCGCCAAAACTCTATGTGTCTAGATGACATTCTTATTTATGAACATTAGATGTCTATTTGTCCTCTTTCTTAAATCTTACATGCATGTTTCATTATTACTAGTGCATGTTGCTTGATGCTAATTCCATTTTTCTTCTTCCACTTGTATGCCATAAAATTGTTATTTAGTAGCGTGTGCTTCTGTTCATTATGCCCCTTTTGACATTATCATTTTATCCATCTTACTTCCTTATCCTGATATTTTTCCCATTTTCCCATGTCTGTATAGCTTATCATTAAAGTGCAACATTCTTTTTTATGCATATTCTGGCAAAAACTATGGGCTTTTGTGATATTAACCTGAAGCTATGATAGGTAGCTGAATTAAGGCGAAAGAAGTATGCACTAACAAGAATGGCATTTACACGAATACGACAAGTCATATTATGATACCAGATTTTCACTCTTTCACCCTTAGTTGATTTAATCAATAATACACAATCCTAAACCTGTACCCATTGTAATCGTCCTACAGATAACAGATTCCCAGCTTAAGCCAATTTTAAGTTTTATAAATATGTTTTATCAAAAAGGCACTGTCTTTGTTAACATTTCCTTTGTGAAAATATTTTCTTATGGGAACAAAATGGCCGGCTTGCAAACCAGCCATTTACCCTTAGAGCACCTTTCACCCTTGCAGCCATTTCAGATCAAGATCAGACTACACAAAACATGGAGACTGGTCGTAGATTTACTCTGTCTATTTTTCTAATACATTATGAATAAGGACAACCTTGAAATCATTTATAGTAGATGTTCTTTTTCTAAAATGAAAATGGCCGTTTGGTTTATTCGATGCTCTACGGGTTAACATTATGGTTGATCAGTGCGAATTAATAAAGATATTACAGGTGAAACATTGTAGGAAATGAAGAGGGGGGAGAGAGAGAGAGAGGCCTCGACAATGCTTTCTTGCATACTTCTTGTAATTTTGACTATGTACATTGTGCTTGTCTAGAAAAAATGTTCTGTTTTGTTCCTCTTCTGCCTCCAGAATGTTTTTAAATCTGGTCTGGTGCACACAAGTCGTCGTCCGCAGGTTTTAAAGTGTATTTATCAATACAACACGGACATCACTGCATAAAAAAATCATATAAGGTCCCTGACACCTGTAAGAACTTTGCGAGAGCAAAGGGAGTACTGTATACTATATACATGTATAGACATGTGTCTTTAACAGCCAATACCAGCCTGTATAGTTCATGTGGTAGAACGTAGGGCTAGTAAACGTCATGTGTCGGGACACTTGAGGGTGTGGGTTCGATTCCCTCGGCTAACCATCTAAAATTACGAACAGTTTTTCAGATGAGACTTTAAACCGAGGTTTCGTGTGACGGTGCTATACACCGAGCACGTTAAAGAACCAAGCGTAACTTATGATGGGCTTCGTCGTGTATCTTGCACTATCCCTGTAATATAACTAATAGCCTTCGGGGGCTGTCGCCCATATGGGAAACCGGTGGCGCCGATAAATAAACGCGAATTCTTTAATAGCCTGTTTTCATACCTCCCATTACCAACAGTATAAAGAAGATCCCCATAGATCTTAGAGATTAACCTGGGTTTAAAGGTGGCTATTTAGAATTTGTGACGAAAAATTAAAAACAAAAACCCTAAACGCATTTTTATGTCCCCGAAACATGAATAGACGAGGAGAAATTCGCAGATCAGACTGCACACAAAAGTTAAGGGGATAGGGCATGTTCAGATAACATACTGCTCATGCTGTTTGAAAAAAGTATTTGTCAAAAGAGTATGTCACTATCTATCTATCCATGTCTCTCACCCCCCTCTCTTCATTTGCCACAATATTTTTTCTGTATTAGCCATCTTTCTGAAAACAATTGAATTATCCATAAGTTTAACTCTAAGAGCTTCGAATAAACCTAACTGCCATTTTCATTGTAGAAATAAAACCTTAATTTTAGCGATTTCAAGGTTTTTTCTGTTCAGAATGCTTTGGAAAAGGAGCATGTGAAGATCAAAGTTTAGACTCGGTGTTTGGCGTCGTGTGATCTTGATCTGCACTGGCCACAAAGGCAACTGAAGTAGTGACAGGCACTCTTAGGGTTAATGGCTAGTAGTGTATATTATGTATGTTGTAGCTCATTGTGCTTCCCCTCCTCCACGAATAACACATTTCCAATTTCCATTTTCATGGTACTTACAACCACCCAACAATTTTTCTTTCCAAAAATTTTTCTTTCCAAAAATTTTTTCTTCCCCCCAAAAATTCTCTCCCTCATCAATCTATGAGCCAGAAAAATTCTGCTTCCCCCTCCACGAAAAAACGTCAGATTTCTAAAATTCTAGCTCACTGATTCGTAATCCATTTCTCACCACACAAAATTCTAGCTTACAGATTCGTTCTTGCTTGTCCTCCCAATCCCGTAGTCTCAAACACATGAAGAAATTTATAACTCACAGAAAAAAAAGTTATAAATTTTTACGAAAAAAAAAAAAAAAATTATCATTTAAAATTCCTTATTTTCAAAAAAAAAAAAAAAATTTTAACTTAAATTATTTTTTGATTTTAAAGTAATTTCATTACCAACCATAACGTGGAATATAAACCATGGCTACAAATATAAATAATACGGAAGAATTAAATCAGGCTCCTAATAAGAGGATCCAGAAAATTGCTGAAAGACTTAGTAAAATCGATTTCGATATTCAATCTTACAATGATAAGCGTCGTTCTATTAATGAGCAGATTTGTACTAATAATAGGGATATCGAATCTAACAATAGAGAGATTGACGAACGTAATTCAGAAAATCAAGAAAAAAATGAGGAGAATCAGTCTCTTTATGAGAATCTTGATGATATCGATACTGATATTCAAGATCTTAATGAAGAGCAAAAATCTCTTACGGCAAAACTTTTAGAAATGGTTCGTCGAGCTAACAATACAGAAAATACTAAAGATGGTGAAAGTGAAGAATCTGATTCTGATTCTGATTCTGACTGCAGTGAAGAATTAAATCAAGACAAAAGGTATTTTTAAGATTATACAAGCGATAAAAGATAGAATTAAATCTAATGATGATAAGATTCCGATGTTACGTGAAAAGATTGATATTATAACTGAAAGGATCACACTATGCCAATATAGGATTCAGGAATCTAATGATAATGCAGAGATTGCAGATTTAAATGCGCAGATTAGGATTTTTAAAGAAGATAGTCGTCGTTTAGAACAAGAAATGATTCACGCGCATGATATGGTAAAAAATGACCAAGAACTTTTAGAAAGATACGAATAAACACATGCATATATATATTTTGTTACCTATAATACATAAGTAACAAAATAAAAAATGCCAGACTATATTCCAAAAAGGGAAGGAGACGATTCCCTTTTCAATTATGCAAAAAATTTCTTTAACTTGTTCGTCAAAAGAATAAAATCTTTAAGTACATTTATAACTTTAAAAAGTTATAAATTTTTTGTTTACTCACATCCTATTTTATACTGCCCCAAAGCTAATGTGTTTAAATTATATCTAATATATATCTTGTATCATCGCTATGGCTTAATGCTATTTTGTTTATCTTTTCTGTGTACATTTCATGCTCACGGCTTCTTAGTACGCACTTCTTTCTATACTGATCTTTTTTCGTAAATAAACAATCTTTATAATTCGTAAAATTTATTTCGTTTTTGACGACTGACTTTTTAATCCCCTTACATCTTTTATCCTCCTTATTATCTAAAGTTTTATAAGCGTACATTTTTGCTTTTAACCCCACAAATTCTGTCATAATTTTACCTCCCAACTCATCTTTAAACTTTCCTATTACTTTCTTGTTTTTGCTATAATAACACGGATGATCAGCTGGAAAGTTACTTGTGTCGAATATTTCGGGTATGTCGGGTCGAATATCTTCGTAAAGGTCCTCCGTTTCTATCTCAAGTATAAAACTGTCAGTATCTGTATAGCACAATTTAACTTCATCACCATACTTTTTTTTAAAATAGTTGTAATAAGTGTTGTACATATGTGTTTTACTAATATCTAAAATGCTCATACCCAAGTAAACAGGCTTATCATATTTTATTACGGTTTTCTTCATGTGCAAAGCCACAAAATTTTCATCAAATATAGTTGTATGATCATAGTTTGGTTTTGCTGCCTGCTTTTTATAAAAATTAGATTGAGCGTCAGAAAGTAATTTTATATCTACTCTGTTTCTTACATTTTCCATTGTCTTACCAAAAACGGAATTATTCATCAACTTAAAAAAATCTTTTTCAAAGTCATTTTCAGCCTTAGTTCTTAAGCCATTGTTAAGATCAATGTAAGATTTTAACCACCTACTTTCTTTAAATTTAAATCCACGAATAACCTTTTTTAACTTAAGACCCAAATTAACATATGTTTTTAAAGCCCGGTAATGTAAAACATATTTTTCTTTATTGCTCAAGTTAGGAATTAATTTTTTTACCTTTTCTACCTTTAAATGTTCCGGTGCTAAAGGAAAGTCATTGTGAAAATCATGCAATCTTATAGGGTAATCTAATTCTACCTCCAAAATACAACCTTCTCCTTTTTTACCGCAATATTTTCCCCAATTTTTTAATTCATTTTCTGTCATCCATTCAAAATCATGTATGGGTAAAGGCTCACTCATTGCACCAGAGTAAAGACTATTCGCATCTACATATATTGAATACTTTGAAGGTTTACTCGGCTCATATTGGTCCCCTATGTATTTATTATTCGCTTTTGAATATCTTGTTGTACACATACTAACTCCACCTCTTAGTCCCTCTTCCACCATTAAAAGCATGTCGGGGTCTGATAAAAGTTCTAACTTTACCTCGGTTACCTTTAATGCAGCATCCCAAGCTAAACCCGGAGCAGTATAATACCAACTAGGGTCTAAGTTATAGTTTTTACGGCAAACATTTCTAAAGTTTTCATAAACATCAGCTAAAAGTAATACATCCGATTTGTTGTATAATTCTAGGTAATCTTTTAACGTGCGCATATTAAAAGTTTTCCAAACCTTTTTTGCGTGAGCATAGTCCTCATCAGTAATATTTTCCTTGCTTAAACTAGAGTAAAATGCTTCCTTAGGTGGCAACTGTTTTTCTATTAGCCTTTTAAAAGAGTCTAAGTACTCATAGGGAAAAACTCCTTTTCTTCTAAGTAATAGTATCAGGGTATCGTTTTATCAAAAATGCCGGTCGTACGTAAGATCGTAACTTAAGACCGACATTTACGACCAAACTTACGCCCGACGCAATCCGTTTTATCAACACCATCGTAAGTCCGCGGTTGTAGCTAAGACCGTTTTCGGTCGCAAGACGCTAAAAAATATGTTAACCAGTCTACATCTGTCAATAATTTATACTTCCGGTTGTCTGTTTCTAATGTAAACAACATGCTTTCCGACCCGAAAAAACAATGTAGAGCGAGGAGATTTTGTCTGTAGTATACCTACAATTATGAATGTGCCGATCAAATTATTGTGGTAAAATAAAAGCACGAGGGCAAAATGAACGTCCATACTAGAGATATTTTATGGAAGGAGCTTACGTAAAGGTTTGATATTTACTTTTTCTATAGCACATACCGATTTTTGTTTTTGTCAAAATGTCGGCTCGTCATAATTTCGCAAGGCAAATTTTCATGTAAATAACTTACCAAACCTCACTGAAACGCTGAAGCCGCTTCAGTAGGAACAAGTTAAAATATGAGTTTATTTTAGTGGCGCTTTAGAATTTTTTCCTGAAGTATGAAACGTCGATAGGATTCGCATATTTCTCTCTTTTACCTCTCTTACCAGCAGATCTATCCTTATGTTGGCAACAACAATGATAGTGATAATAATAAGATTTATTTTTAGGATTAACAGAGTTGGCTGAAATGGCAGTTCGCTGGAGAAGTGGTAGGGTCTAAAGGTGACCTGGGGACAATTTCCCTAGCATTCCTCGAAATTCATCACATTCACTAACGCACGCATTTGTATGTGTTATTGTATAGAGTTGGCCAAGTCTTATTGGAAGCCGGCTCTTGAAGCCGACTTCCAGTAGGAATGCTTTTTTTTTTATGCACATGGGGAATTTTGGGATACATCATTGCACAACTTTTCCGACATATTCACTCAAATACTTTTAATAGTATGTTGCTATTAAGCTCAAAATTATGTATTTTTTTTCGTATGTACTGTTGAGATGAATTTCGAGCTTGAAAAGTAAAGATTTCGTATTTATAGATATTTATTTAATAACTGATCAGTGATTGACCCCACAGGCAGCGTAACTCTTCTTAAACTAGTATAGACTGGTTACCTCCCCTGATAGTACCATACGTGTAATACACGATACAACAAGGGACCAGTTTAAAACCAGTAGATTAGCGCAATATTACGGTTTTTTTTTTTGTGCTGTTCACATAAATTGCGAGCATGAAAACTACAGATTTTGTATTTGAACTCTTATTTCTAAAAACGCTCAATAAGATTTTAATCGGTAAAATGGTCCTGTGCCATGCAGAAAATGTACAAATAGCTAAAAGTATTGACCCACGTCAGCCAGTGGGGACTGCACAGGCTGACATGAGTTGATACTTTTTGCAGATGCATTAAACCCCCCTTTCACAGAGCATGTCTCAGATTTTTTGTTCCACTATGTCTATTTTTATCTCTGTGCAATATATTGTATTTTAGCAGGAAAGTTTGTAGGTGTGTAATTAATCTGTTTACTATTGGAAACTTTTTGTAATAATTTTTTGTAAGAATGTACCTTTGTTGTGACAAGCCTTGCATACTCAGAGCACAATTGAGACACACTAAATCCTTGGGCATTTATTTATGGGCCATGCTCTGTGAAAAGGGGGCTTGGTGCATTTGCAGAACGTATTGGCCCAGGTTAGCTTGAGCAGTCCGCGCAGGCTAACTTGGACCGACACTTTTTGCTTTGGTAATTTTTCATTTGGTTGCTAGACAAAATGGATTTTATGGATCCATAAATATGTAATGACTTGCTTGAATTATGGATGACAGAGATACATTAAGTCCCCTTTTGCCAGAGCATGTCTCATATGTTTTAATAACCCTGAGGAAGAAGACTATTGAAACGTAGCTGCAGGAGGACAAAATGCTGGTTACCATCATTTTCTCCTTTTCATACAATGTTTTCTACCCTTTCAAAGGTCTAAAATATGGCTGGAAAGGAAATGTAATGGAACTTTTGATGTAGCGTTTAAGGGTATTGCACTTATTTTTGTAGCTTTAGGGCTCCAGCCAAACTTGGGTTTTGCACCTATAGGGTTCCCCCCAGGCCATTTTTTTTCTTGCGCCACCACTTTCGCCAAATGAGAAAAGTTTGCGCCACATTAAAATAATTGGAGCCAGTTGGTGCCATTTTTAAAATGGAAGTACATGGGGTCGGCCAGGATAAAAAAATGGTTAATAAAATATCTTTTCTTCGTTTGTATCATGGGCAATGAAATAAATGGGAAAACATTTTTCCATTTGATTAGTTTTTTAACCCATATCTATATTCATTGCATGAATATAGTTCGGCAGAAGGTGCTTGATTTTCAGGGAAAATCCCAAGGTGAAAAAGGGGCATGGCTGTGCTTCAAAAAGCTTTGGTTGTTACCTGCATGTTGTATAGGTTCCCCTTTTGATAGTTACTAACTTGCCCAGGTTTTAAGTAAATATCTTAACTCTTTCCCAAACAACAAAATTTTAGATCGGTTGAAATTGAAAGCACTTGCAGATGAAATAAATGCGACTTTAAAATTGAAATTTGTTTTAGGAGGGGTAGAAAACATGGTGGGAAAAGGAGAGAATGCTGGTAACCAGCATTTTCTCCTTTTCCCACAATGTTTTCAAAAGGCTCCTTTCTCAGGGTCGTTAAATTAAAAGTCAGGATTGTGTTGTAAAGAGTTAAGTAATAACAGAGGTATTCAAAAATTTCAAACTTGTTGCACGACGACGACAGAGCTACGGCAATATAACTCGACGTTGTATTCTTCAAAAACAGCCGAGCTAAAAATGTTAACTTGTCCGTATTGAAAGCTCTGGCAGACAAGAAATTACTGAGTAATAAATCTTGTCTTTTGAAAGGTAGAAAACATTAATGGGCAATAAGATCATAATCGTAATGTACCAATCACTGTTTACATAAAAAAAATAGCTACCGACTTCTTTAACTGAGAAAGGAATAATCGATCGCAAAAATTCCAGTTTACAAACATAGGTGGCGAGCCGATAAATCAGTTATCCCGAGGTCCAATCTTCTTTCATTGATGTGTTAATTACCGAATTTACTCCACCTAAAAATGGTGTGGTCGTCGCTAAATACGAACCATAATGCCCCGCATGTATCATGCATAACACAGAATCAAGGCGTGGCTTTAGAAATTATGGGCGGCGACTAAATCTCGTATCTAATTCCTGATTGGTTTGCAGTACTTGACGTTGTGTAAAAATTCTGTTTTCACACCCTAGGATGCAGATGGGGCGTGGCGAAATTGACATTTGATTGATTATTAGCATTGCATGGTGTATATATGCGTGTATCGTGTGTAACTAGACAAATCCCACGTAATATACAGACTGTTATTTAGATCACCTGCTGTGACGGGGTGTAATTGGCGACAATTTACAAACTGCTTATCGATTTTTCGGTTATAGATATGCTTTCACGCATTGAGGTGACGGGGACCAGTATCAAAATGTACGGCACCCCGATGTGAAAAATATCGGCGCCAGTCATTTTCGCCATTTGGCTTTTTCTTGCGCCACATTACAAAATCTATGGCAAATGGCGCCAAATGCGAAGCCCAGCGGGAACAACATCAGTCAAAAGCTGTCGAGGGTCATTTATAACTAGGTCCTAGTTATAAATGACCCTCGACAGCTTTTGACTGATGTTGTACATCATTGCACTTGAGCCATGCTCTGTGAAAAGGGGTCTTAATGAATCTGGGAAACGTATCAACCCAAGTCAGCCCGCTTGGACTGTGCAGGCTGACCTGGGCTGAAACTTTCCGCTATTTGGTAAATTTTCTGTATATTTAAGGACCAGTCTACCTGATGATTAAGTTGATTGTATTAAAAAAGAGGCTACATGTATTGTTGATCCTTAATTATGTGATGGCTTGCTTGGTATCATGGATCACGGAGATGCATTAAACCCCCTTTTGCCAGAGCATGGCTCATTTACATGTTCAACTATTACATTGTAAGGGGGCTATTCATATTTTCATAGTCAAACCAAACTTGAAAATATTTTATTGCTCAATTTAGTAAGGCAGTAGCTGACTAAGAATCAAGAAATAAAGCAAGAAGCAAAGGAAAAACAAATTGATGGTACTTCTTCAATGGACTAGTTAGCCTCTTAACTCTGTATCCTACAACAAAATTTAGAACTTGTCCAAATTCAAAGCAGTTGCAGACGACAAATCCTATTTGGTTATAATAATGAGATTTGTCTCTAAAATGGTAGAAAGCATTGTAGGAAAAGGAAAAAATGCTTGTGATACGCATTTTATACTATTATTGCAATGGTTGCAGAAGCTTTTTTCTTCAGGGTCACTAGAACATATAATTGTTTAGTGAAGGATTAAATCTTTACCACATAATTCCGACTTTTAACGACCCTGAGAAAGAAGCCTTTCGAAAACATTGTTGGAAAAGGAGAAAATGCTGGTAACCAGCATTTTCTCCTTTTCCCACAATGTTTTCTAACTTTTCAGAACAATTGCAATCATTTTAGCCACATTGAAATTGTCGTCTGCAAATGCTGTCAACTTGGACAGGGCTAAAATTTTGGACAGTATTGTCCAAATTGAAAGCAGTTGCAGACGACAAATTAGATTTGGTTATAATGATGAGATTTGGCTCTGAAATGATAGAAAGCATTGTGGAAAAGGAGAAAATGCTTGTGACAAGCATTTGATACTTTTCTCGCAATGGTTTCAGAAACCTTTTTCTTCAGGGTCATTAATTAGAACATGTAATTGTTTGGTAAAGGTTTTTTAGCTTTCGGCTAAAATTCTGTGAAGGCTTGTTGGAATGTCAAGTGATCATGCAATAATATGCATCAGCTACGGCAGAGCTCCAGATAGAGGGAGTGATTTTGATTTAAAACTTGAAAATATTAGTCAGTCTCCAATAAACCCCATGTTATGGGTACTCATTAGAATCGTCTCATCGAGACAATTCTAATGAGTACCCACAACATAGGGTTTGGAAGGGAAATAATGGATTTAGAATACTATCACTCCCTCTTACCTGGAGGTCTGACTACGGTATGTAGGATCATATTCATGTAAGAATGATAACAGTATTTTGATAATGTCAAAATAGCGAAAATACCTAATCCAAAATGACCATGCTTTTACCTGAAGAGCAAAACTGCACCATTCCTGTTTACTGAATGTAACTGTCCTTTTTCCGAATGTATGGAGGAAGAAAAATGAAGTTTATATTAGTGTTTAACTCTTTACCACACAATCCCGTGTTTCAACGACCCTGAGAAAGAGGCATTATGAAAACATTGTGGGAAAAGGAGAAAATGCTGGTAACCAGCATTTTCTCCTTTTCCCACATTGTTTTCTATCCTTTCCAAAACATATTTCAATTTTTGAGTCACATCTATTTTGTCGTCTGCAGATGCTTTTAATTTGGACTAGTCTAAAAGTTGGTCGTTTGGTTAAGAGTTAAACAAAAAAATAGGATTCACAGCAAAAAAGAAAATCTTAATTAGCCCCCAAATAGTTGCAGTCGGTAAAATTTTCTACTGGGTCTGTATTCACCAACCATTCTTAAGAACATTCTTAGTCTTATTCTCCAGAATTTTTAATTTAAAAGTAACACAACTTCTGATAAGCGAGTTATTCCTAAAGCACCTTCCTCATTGATGGTAACAAAAAAATTGCCGGCTTCTTTGATGCTATGCATCAAAAATTTGTCTTGTCTATAGTGGTATCATCCATTTGAGCTGCCGACAGACTTCCAAAGTTAATTCTTATGTAAATTGTGTACAGTTTGTTGACTTTTTACCTTATACTTGTCATTAGCAAAGTTATGCAACAGCATTGTATAATGCTTAATTACATCTACCTTATTATTTCAGTTGGAAAAAATGAGCAACAGAGTAGAAAACAGATGAAGATTACAGACGGAAGAGGGGCTGTTTGTTTGGTCACTTTAAAATCATTGAAGTTATATCATGGCGACCAGTACACCTATTCATACTTTCATACAGGACGCTGTATAACTACTGAACACAACTCTTTCCATGCCACTGGCTGCTTTCCCACAAAAACATCAGTGAACAATGTTCTACAGTGAGAGAGGAATGGACCCTGTCTAAATGACTCTTGTCAGTCTCTGGAGTGTTTAATCGAGCTGGGAATAGAAGTCAGGACCCCCTCGATTAACAGCTCTGTGCAAAACTTAACCCTTTACCAAACGACAAACTGTTGGACTCTTCCGAATTCAAGGCTGCGGCAGACGTTAAATTAAATGAGGCAGAAGGGGTCCTGCGTGGCTCAGTGGTAAAGTGTAGGACTCGTAACTTGGAGGCCCTGTGTTTGAGCCTCACTTGAAGCATTGGATTTTTCGTGGGCGTGTCCTTGGGCGAGATACTTCAGACCCAAGCCTAGTACTGGTGGAACCCGGGACATACATGAATAAGCGAACTATCGCAGTGATACGAGTGAAATAATGTTGAAAGTGGCGTAAAACACCATACAACAAATGTGGCACTAAAAATACGATTTCCATCAGAAAGGATTGAAAACATAGTAGGAAAAGGCGAAATTGTTCGTTTCCAGCATTTTCTCCTACTACCATAATGTTTTCTACAGGCCTTTGCTTCAGGGTCCTTAAAAAAAGGGCTTGTGTGGTAAAGGGTTCAGTCTATTCATTCTACATCAGATGACAAAGTTTTAGACTTTTTCCAAATGAAGTCATTTGCAGATGAAAAATAGAATGAGCCTCAATTAATTGGAATTGTCTTTAAAAGATCAGAAGACATTGTGGTAAATTGATAAAATACTGATCTACCAGCATTTCCTCTTATTCTCATTATGTTTTCAGAAACCTTCAGGGTTGTGCAAACATGGGACTTTGAGACAATGGGTAAAGGACTAGGTTGAAAAAGTACAAGATGATTATGTTTTAGATAACCAATTTATTAGTCTTTTTTATTTTTGATCATTTTTTTTTTTTTATTCTTAACTAATAAATAATGACATGTACAGTAGACCAATCAATTTGTTTGTATTTTTTTACAGTTTAACACATTACTGTGCACTGTCTGTCTCTGACTACTCTTGTAGTTGACTGTTTCTTTATACACACATATTTCAAATTTTTCTCTGGCTACCAATACATCACAAGCTTTTTCTGGCTTCCAGAATGATACAAACATGTAATTTTATGCAGGAACCTGAAAGAAAAAAATATGGAAAATATCAGAGAAGCAGCGTAATATTATACATGTACTTATGTAAAGCTCATGCTTGTCTGTGAGCTTTTCCTTGTAATCATCTGCTTACAATAAAGTTGACATTCTTTTTCTTGTATAGTTCACAAACCTTTTCTGGTTTAAACCTCATTTAATAGTTCACATTGGTGAACCATATCTTTTTTTTTTTCAGAGATAGATTTCTAAACTTTTATCCTTCATTTTACTATGGTCAAAGAAATTCCACTCAGATCTATCTAAAAAAAATCTGTCTGGGGGATATTCTTTCAAGGTATAGTTAGTAATAAATGTGCTGTGATGCATTATAACAAGCAAGTCATCACATAATTATGGATCCATGAAATCAATGTATTACAACCGAATCATAAGGTAGCCTGGTCCTTTGACATGCAGAAAATTGACTAATAGCAAAAAGTTTGACCCAGGTCACCCTGCGCAGACTGTGAAGGCTGACCATGGTCAATACTTTTTTGTTGATGCATTAAGCCCCCTTTTCACAGCTCAAATACTATGGTAAAGTATAAAAAATAAAGCCAAATCTTAACAGCTGAGTGTCCAAAATTTTGTTTTGGTAAAGGGTTTAGGAAATACCATTCAATAAATCCTCCCACACTTCTCTTTCTTACTAATAAATGAGTTACAAACTTGTGCCATGCTAAATTCAGTCATAAGCCATATCTGAGGTTTGGTATGATTCTAAAAATGTATCTAAATAGACCCTCTTATCAAGCAGTGACAAAAGAGAAAATATTTTTAACAAACAGTATATCTCCCTGTCACATTCTTTTCATCTTGAGGCATCGAGGTTGATGAAGACATGTACCTTTTACCGCACAATCCCGACTTTTAACAACCCTGTTTGAGAAGGCTTATAAAAACATTGTGGGTAAAGGAGAAAATGTTGGTAACCAGTAAGAGAAATTCTGCCATTTAAGCCACCTTTAATGTGTCATTTGGAAATGCTTTCAATTTGGACAAGTCTAAAATTTTTTCATCTGGCAAAGAGTTAAAAGATTATTTCCTTCACATACTTGTTCCTTATCTCAAAGTGTTTTCTAAAGCTTTCAAGTGCAGCAGTGGTGTTGTATATTTGGTGTTAAAGTTATTTTTTGTTTTGTATATGTGTTCAAAACCAGTAAATGTCTGTTGGCTGACAATATTTTACAATGCAAGTAAGAAGTCTATGAAACATAATCAAACATAAACAAAAAATTATTCATATCTGCTCACTCTATGGCTGTCATCAAGTTCAGACTAAAACTTCCCTTGGCCAAAATCTAAAGTCGACAACAACCTACAAATATAATAAAATATCACAAAGTAACTTTGCAAACACTGTAAAAAACATTCATTAATCTGACATGGAATCTATATGGCCAGTCATCACTTTCTCCCTAAACATATGAACAAAACCCAAGGTTCATTCACAAGGCCTAGCTTGGTAGCTCAGTAACTTGCAGGGCTTGCAACCAGAGGAACCCAGGTCAAATCCCCAGCTTGGCCATATTTTGGGATATGATTTATTCCCCTCTCACCACTGATCATCGTTTGATGATGGTTATATGGTAAAACAGCCGGTTGCTGGGGATGAATGTTTTGAGAAGTACCAGGAAAGCATGATAGAAGCACTGTCTGCCACAATAAAACTGAATTGAAAAATGAATTTAAGCACCATGTAAACAAACAAATAACTCTTGTAATAGTCCAGTCAACGTACAAGATGGGTTGGAACTAATTGCAAAAGTTTTTATTTTTGCATTCCACGTCAGAAAATGAACATATTAATCCCCAGAAAAAAGTTGCACCGAAAATTCATTGCCCGAAAACAGATATTTGTAACTAAAATTTGCAAATTTCGGGAAAAAGTTCGAGCTCGATGATGGCCCTATTAACCGCCGTATTGAATACTCTTTCCAACCTACGTCAAAGTTATCACGCGCCAATCTACGAGTCAAATGTAAACACCGAGGATGATGATCTGCAAAATGTTCTTCGAGAAAGAAATTTAAACTACCGATGTGTCAACGAAACTTCGATGTTAACTTAAAAGGTATTCCTCTTTCACTTACCGATATCTTTCATTTCAGATAATCGTTTGAATTCGAAAATAGCCTTCTAGATCTGTTTGTTCGTCCATCATTTCACAGAGGTCGATATCATCTGACGAGTATCAGATCATAAAAATGCCCATTTCTGTGTTTCAATGATTGTATATCAGCTTTATACACCGACAAAAAGTTTCTTTTTAATAGATAATGAAATAAAATCCGTGCGAACTGTTGTGTGTATGTTAAGTGTGAGTAAATCTAAGGATCAATAAAGTTTGATGACGTCACGAAAAGCGATATGGTTGCAAATAAGTACGGCAGCACCGTAGCGCCTCAATTTCACTGTATCGGTAGTAATTACACGATATAACTTCTTTCATTTTGTAACTTTTGTTGTCGTTGTTACTTTAATATTATGTTTCATCATACTTTTCAGTTTATTTGTACTTGATTCGTCTCTTTCAGATGGTTGAACATTATTGACGCTTAAGAAAGATTGAGTGATTAAATTAATTTGAAGCTCAAGTATATGTAGTTAAGTACACATTTAACAAGTTGAACGATAAACTAATTCATATCATTTTTACAACAGAAGTGTAAGCATGTTTGAACTTTTATATTCAGTGTTAGTTGAATGATTTACTGGCGTTCACTATGTTTCACTCACATCACAGCGAACTTCACTTGTTCATGTAGTTCATGGGTTTCACCAGTACTTCTAGCTGCCTTGCAAGAAGACACTCCCGTGTGACCAATGATGCCAGTGGGATTCCATTCCAGGTCCCCTGGATTATAAATCGTAACCAATGCACCATAGATGGTCTCATGTTAGCGCTAAGAGTTAGACTAATTATACATGTAGAACAAAAGCATGATTTTTTTTTTCTTAAAAATTATAATCTTTTTCTTCCTTCATTCCCAGTAAACAAGAAACACAAAATAAGATGAGCACTACATGTACATAACTAATGATAATCAAAAGGTTTAGTTCATACAAATATGGTGTTTTTCTCCCTTTATTTTGGGAACATGAACATGACATTCAAATGGAGAATTTTACTGACCATTCCATTACCATTGGGAAAACTAATGAATAGAAAATTCTGAGATTTTTAGCTTATGACTGGGGAAATCATAAGTCAAATGGCGACTTTTGTTTAATCAAAATTAAACAATGAAATATTACCAAAAGCATTTACCACTGAAAAGACAAATGCCTTACTATTATTTTATGCAGCAATTAATCTGTTGACTGGTATTGCGTGAAAAATTCTGAAAATGATATGAACTGAAGATGTGTTTGTTTCTCTACTGTGTACTTCATAAGGGAACGTAGTTAAGGAATCTAAATAAGACTGCAACCTAAGTTTAAAAAAACCCCACATTTTCATGTTATCTCATTCTTTATGGGATCAACACTGTGCTATTTGCATGAAATAATTTGACGATATCAGAGCAACACCAACAATGAAACTCACAACATGTTTCTTTTAACCAGATCTTTTCATTCATTTGATTTTGAAAACAAATATGTTCTGTGGAAAAGACGTAAAAATGAATCTGAAATGGGCGATGGATGGTTACCCTGTTTTATAGCCAATAAATGAGATCAGGACACAATCACATTAGTTAAAAGCCTTTAACATTCCTTTTTGGTGGTGATTTTCAGACACCCTCAACATCTACTGATTTTAGAAGTTAGCTTATGAGAAGGTTTACGTTCGTACAAAGTCAGTCATTATCATCTACTTCAGCTGCAATGTTCAGAATTTCGTTCCCTTCATGTGCACTTTCAGATACAATGCTAGATAGCCAACACAACTTTCATTGCAGAAGAATGGGTCTAGGAACAAAGAGATTGAATATTCTTTCCAATAAAAACTCGCCTTCCCCTGCCCCAGATTATGAATATATTGAACATAGTCCGTTTAAAACAAATTGTAAAATTGCGAAAAACGTGGTTTAGATTGTTTAGTTCGCTCAGAGATTTTCATTTGCGCAAAACGGCATATCATTTGCGGAATTTGTTACTTTCATTTGCGGAAATAATTTATATATCGTTCGCGGAAATTTTAGAAACATGATTACCTCTTCCGGGAGCCAGTGAGTGTGAAACATCCATTCTAGATTACCTTGCTAGATCTTCACTTGTACTGGCTACATAGTCCAAGACCTTTAATTTTTTAGCCACCAAGCTTGGCTAAGATAAAATATACAGCATTGTAGGAGCATCATGGTGAAGGTTTCCTTAATGACATTATGCATTACCTTTATGAAGTTAACATGTACAGTAGCTTGTTCTAGCTTCAAATAGTGGTCCTCATAAAGGGAAATGATAGTATTCCACATGCTTTTGTATGTTGTTTGTGTCTTGACGCAGAGTAAGGTGTAATGTCAATTCTTTAGACCATGGATACCGCACAACTTTTGTAAGAACTTTTGACAGCACTTAAATACTCCAACAATAAAACGGTCTGTTGCAGAACAAAAATATTTCTGGTTCTTGCTACATGAAAATACTACTATTCCTTTGATAAGATTTTAACGTGACACTTACTGATTTGCGATATTGCGCTTTTTAAATGCTGAACTGTTAAATGTATGTGCGCTAATGAAAGGGTAATTTTTCCCGCTTATGATCAATGTGTAATTAATTTTTCGTACTTCCGCAAATGAAATTCACACAGTTGGCTATTGGACATGTTATCATTGATGCATAGATTAAGACTTGTAAAACTGATTAGGAAAGAATGGTCTCTACTGATAGATATCTGATTGGTAGATCAAAAATGTGTTGTTGTCATATAAATGCACTAATATATATTCTCTCTCTATTTGTGAAACAATTCCCTGGTAACATCTAAGACTAGACCAAACTTGAAGGAATCTGTAGATGAAAATTCAGACTTTGTAAGGATGACATGAATAGAAAATGTTGAGAAAAGTGAAATTGCCTGTTACTGGCAATGTCACTCTTTTCCAAAGTGCTATTTACCGTTGTCGATCATCTTTAGTCCTATGTTGGAGAGAAAGAAATAAAATAATTACGAGTAATACTTTAAGCCTTTACCAGACGAGGAAAATATGGCTTTGTGCAATTTCTGAACACTTGTAGACCACAAATTAAATGTGGCTCAATTGACAGAATTTGTGAGAGAAAGGTCAGAAAACATTGTCAGAAAAATAGAAAATGCTGGTTACCAGTCTTTGGAAACCTTTTCTTTAACTAGTGTCGTTAAAACTTTGGACTGTGTGGTAAAGGGTTAAGTGTCATAATTTTTATTTCGTGCTCTTATGTCTGTCCTAAAGAGACAGACAAAGTTTAAATTTGTTTTACTTGTGTTGGCCCATTTATGTAAGGCAATACTGAAAGTTGAATATGCAAGCATCATGCAGAAATGATACAACTCAAGCATGCAACTTCTTAAGCGAAATAAATTGGCAAACAGGATGCACTGCTCTCTTAATTCGATATCACATGGAGCGCAGAAAATTTGAGAAATTACGCCTATAAGCATCTTGTTGGAGACGAAGAAATTGTTCGGACAAGAATTTGAGTACCGGTATCTCAGGGTTTTCAGTGCTTGGTTTCGATTATTGACAGCGTCGTACCTAAAAGGGAACTAAAACGTTTTCTTGTTAAGCTTCAACACTTGCTGTTCCAGTGTTCCGGATAAAGACGTTAACCCTTTACCTATTAACCAATCACAAAATTATAGATTTTTTTTTTCTGAATTGGATCGGTGTACTGGCCGCGGCGATATAACTGAAATAATGTTGAAAAACACCATACAACCAATCAATCTGAGTTAAAGGCATCTGCAGATGACAGAGTAAACATGTTACAAATGTTTTTTTTTTTTTTAATCTGATCTATGAATATACTATGGAAGTAAGAGAACTTGGTCGTTAAGAGCAAAATTTTCTACTTCTCTGAAATGTTTTCAAAACGCATATAAATGTCATGGACATAAGACATGGGATCGATCATAAACGGTTAAAAAGTGAAATTACAAAGGGAAATCTTGCGAGAATTAGCAGTTTGAGTACTGTAAAAATTCAACTTTATTTGCTGTCTTGCAATCATTTATATAACATAGATGTATTTTGGTTCTGACAAAGCCTCAGATGTGCTATTCACATCTATAGGGTCCGCCCATTCCCCCCCCCCCCTCCACTGGATATGCATATGCATTGTATATGCACATAATGACGATGTTTTGCCATAACATTGTTTGCTTTAAACAAATTCGTGTATCAAATGGATCTGATGTATTTCTCTTCATTAACTAACAAAAAGAAAAAAATACATTTCTGAGCTAAGTGGGTGGGGTAAATTAATACGGAATTGCAACAGTTAATTTTTTTTTTTTCCTTGTTTTGATCACAAAACAACAGCGTTTTACAGCATAATCTTTCCTGCAATATCAGTTTCACAAATAAGGTGAAATAACATCATTTTCCATTGAGTATCTTGCATAAAATTGCACTTTGTTGAAAAAGTAGATGATGTTGGAAAAATTATAGTGGGCCTATTCGAGGGCATTTTTTGACAACTTCCCCACATAATTCAGACTGCAACTTTTTTCTTGTGAATACTGAGGTATCACACGAAATGAAAATGACAAAATCATTTCTTTTGCAATTAGTTCCAAGTTTGATGCTGTTTTCGAGTAGGCTGACTGGCCTATAATAGGGATCTTGAAGTAAAACAAGTTTGTCAGAGTTTTTTATTCTAATCCATGTCTGCAGATAAAAATTACAACTGGCCCAGATGATCGGCTTTGTTCTTGAAAAGGTAGAAACATTGTGGGAAAAGGAGAAAATGTTGGTTACTAGCATTTTCTCCTTTTTCCACAATGTTTTTAAATGTGATCGGCCCAAGGATTTTTAAAACACGGGATTGTGTTGTAAAGGGTTAAAGAGAGCCCACGGAAACCTGTAAAAGCTCGTAAGGACAAAAACATGTTTGACATCGCTCTAGGATCATACTGTAATGCGCGAAAACCAATTGTATCCATAATACCGTGATCATAACAGCTCAACTGACACTAGGCTTTCGTCAACACCTAAACAAACACGGCAATAACAACTGAAATAAACTTGTTACTGTTTCTGCTTACAGAAACTGCACGTATCTAGTATGTTATTACAACAACATAAGAAAATACAAACCGTGTTAGAAAATGGAGGTCAATTATAAGCTTGCTTAGAGTTGCTTCCCTTCTGCCCCCATATTTTTACAAGTTTGCAGGCGCGTATCGTTCAAGGGCTGATGACAAAGGTAAACGTTTAGAAAGTTAAATAGATGTAAAACACCGGCAATCTTATCGTACCTATTTAGTGCAGTGCCGGTATAGGGTTTGTCCGCTTCGTTGAGTTCGCTTGGATGAAGTTCGTAATTTCAGCTCTCGGAAGATCTCTAACGAATAAAACTTCTTTCCTGTCAAATCATGCCACCATCTTTTCAATAATTTAACGCTACCACTCCTCCATTATACGTACGAGGAGCTCTCAAGTCTAGCCACCTCGATGGCTGCCATTTTTACGACGGTCGCAGCGAGTTACGACACCCTCGGACCAGTCGCAGACTTACGACCGAAAATTACGATATCGTAGCTGCGATTTTGTTGATAAACGGTTTACGGTCGCAAATACGGTCGTACGTCCGATCTTAGCTACGATCGGACGTACGACCGTTGATAAAACGATACCCTGATCTTTAGTAATAAATTGTGATAAATTTTTTAACTGGTCTTTATTTAAATTACTCGAAAGATTATCTAAGCTTGTACTCATAAACTTAAAGGTGTCAAAAAATCTAAGTGTATGCCATATTATTTTTTTCTTATCAACAATAACTTCCGTATTTTTTTTTTCTTTTACTCGAATAATTTCCTCATCAACGACAATATCCTTACTGAAGCTAATGTATCTTTCCTCGTTATTCGGGATGCAATTAATTCTACCATAATGTTTACCAAGACTTTTAATAAAAAGATGAGCATCATAACCACTAAGATTATGAAAGTACACAGGCGTAAAGTTAGTTGTTTTGGCTTCTAAGTTGCACGAGTTATGCGCGGCACCCTGATATTTACCCGTAAAATGGCAATGATCTCTTACTTTACCATTCTCAAATTCTTCACCACAAAACCAGCATTTTGTTTGATTTTCATAATCCACCTCTTCTTCCTTAGTCATATTAATAGGTTTTTTATTTTGGTAGTACTCTCGGTAAATTGTTTGCACATCGGATTTTACCCACTCTATAAAAACTTCCCCCGCATCTTTTCCGACATAACTTTTTGTAATAGGTTGGCAAACATTATCATCGAAACATTTTATGAGATAGTAAAAACTGCAAGGCATATGATGATGTTGTTGTATAGTAAAACTATCTTCCGGGTTTAATTCGCATGTGTGTATAGGTTCCAAAATACTCTCAAAATCGGCGTACACAACAAAAGGAACCGGCAGTTTCCTATAGTGGTTTTTAAAACTTACCATGGTACCTTTTTCTGGCATCTCTAATCTAATACTCTCATGATCTTTACAATATTGTTCGTGTTTTTTTAAAAGTTCTTCGTTTCCAAAATGGTTTAAACACCGCTTACAAAATTTAATATTTCCACTACAATGTGTTGTTACCTGTCTAATTATTAACCGATTAAATTTTTTTATGAGGGCATAGTGCGTTTTTTCTCCATCTTTAATATAAAGCAGGTCCACATGATTGCTTTTTTCAACGTCTGCATTCCTAAGAGGATAATTTTTTTTATTTTCATAACCAAAAACATTTACACTAATTTCGGGATTTTGTTTCTCAAACTTATTTATGTCTTTAAACAAAACAGGGTATCCGATCCCATTCATGTTTAAACTGCATTCCCTCAATCGTAAATCCTCATCAATTCTTTCTGCGTTCTTGTCTTTAGGATAAAGATGCCTTAAAACACACCATAAAAAACATTTATGATCGTTATTTTTCATATTAATAACAGCCTTTTTATTTTTAATCCAATCTGGCAAATCTAACCACCCATTAGCCCCCCAAAGGTTCATAAGCGACTGTGTGCAGTTCTAACACCGTTATACCTGTAAAACCCCAACCACTGCCTTCTCTTTCAAACTTATCCATTTTTTTCTGCAATTTCGTATATCATATCTTGTAATATATCATTTACTTCTTCCCCATTTAAGTTTAAATGTTGTTTCGAGTGAAAAGCAAATTCTTTTTCTTCCTTGTCAGGGTCCGTTATATAATAAAATCTACACCTAAGAACTAGTTTTACCTTTTTTTGTAGGTTACTTCTAAGAACACCTTGAATAAGCTCTTCTGTTTCATAAAAAAAGAAAAAAAAACATCAGGCAAATAACCTCCCTTTCCATCTATTTTATATACTCTACTATAACCTCGAAATGCGGATTTTTTTAAACTAATATTAAACCGTTCCCTAACATTCGGTGTAGGTGGAGCTATGGATCTTCTCACATGTAATCTAAAGTCATCTAGTACTTGTGGTATGTCCGTGGAATCTACAGTATTTACTAACCAATTATTGAAATTAGTTATTCTTCTCTGTATAGGCTCAGGGACAAACGCGGAGTAAGCATTAGATGCAGCACGTCTTGCTGCAGGGAATAAATTTGGAATATAGTCTGGCATTTTTTATATAATAAAAATAAGTAAAGATGTTAATCAATTTTATTATGATTTTTTTAAAATCATAATAAAATCTTAAGCTTGTTTTATGGCGTAGTAATACTTTATTACCTTTCTACAGATAGGACATTCATTTCTACCCACGTTTTTAGTATTACACTCCTTACACATACAGACATGACCACAGGGGATGCTAAATATAGTAGGCTTCTCCTCTTGACATGCACTACACTTATCACTTACGTAAAAAGTTTTTTCTTCGGGCTCTTTGTGGTGCCAGTTCACATCGTTTTCCCCATCAAAATCTTCTGGAATAACTTCATTAGTAACACCAACATCAACATTTTCTGGGATATCTTCATCACCACTTTCATCATATTCCGGTATATGAATATGATTATTACGGCATATTTCTAATCGTTGCGCACGTAACTGAAGACGTAACTCATCTAGTCCATAACATTGTGTAATTGTATCTGCCTTTTGCCTTTCTAAAATAATCTTTTGCCTTTCTACATTAATTCTTTGTAAATCTATAATGCATATTTGTCTATCTAAATTATTTATTTGTTGTCTAGCTACTTCCAATTCAGGGTTTTCATCTTTATTATTCTCCGCCATTTTTTATATATTATAAAAAATAAGTAAAGATATTAATCAATTTTATTATGATTATAGTTATTTTATATTTATCTTCCCAAACTCTACCATTCCAATTAGTAACTGATTGAGGGCAACATTGAATAAATTTACTCGCTTTATTAATCGAGGGGAAAGTATGTACTTCTCCCGTTTTAACATCCTCTACACAAACTTTTCTCGGATTTTTCCTAATATCTTTCAATCTATCGATCCTAGGGTCCCTTGGTTTTTCTGACTTAGGCGGCTCCTCTGGCCACAACCCATGCTCTATTGCTAAATTAACCAAATATTGTTTACCCATCCATGAAGAAACTTTTATATGATTTTCTCTAAGAACATCTTTTAAATCTGATTTGCTTATCATTTTTTATATTAAAAAAAAAAAAAAAAAAAAATCTTAATACACTACACTCATTTTATTTCCATCAGACTGGAAATTTATTCACCTATTCTAATAATAACACCATATACGTGTGTGTCTGCAGGCACATTAGCACCAAAATTTACCTTAACATGAATATCGGTTACAGAGTATTTTATCCTTTGACTCTGTTTGCCAACATCGAACAAAAACAAAGGATAAAGATCTTTGTACTCTAATGGGGTAAAGTTAGGATTTGATGCTAAATCATCCATGAGAAAAAACTTAGATCTAAACATAGCTGCATCGCCATACGCTCTACTAAATTGTTGCATGGGAAACGAAAGATTGTAGTCAGTTCTAGGATAGTTAAAAGAATTTAACGTAACGTGAATATCCGTAACTTCAACATGGTCAAATATGGCAGGATTTTGGGTTTGGGAATTTTGTTTTCCCGTCTGAAAACCAATAATGATGTAACGCGGAAACTCTGGTGTTGTTTTAACGGCAAGTCTCCAGGTAAATGATGTGGTTGGAGGAACTGTACCAGTATCACATTGTAGCATTCTATAATTAACTGGGAATTTTTCTTTATTCTGGATATGTTTATAAAGTTCCATTTTACACTGATCCATGGGTAACACGTGCGGCATATACCATGCTATTTTACGCAGTGTAACTTTACCAGGTTCATGTTGAGCTGGGTTACCACCAGCAGCAGACACCGTAACTGCTCTAAAAATAGCATCATTATCATTAGTTCTTGTCAAGTAAAGAGTTTGCTTCATTCCGTACAAGACTTTATCGTAATCTTCGCAAAAACCAAAAAAATGTTTTAATGGAACTCTAAAGCTAAATGTGCCCCTAGGTGTAGGAGCGGTAATAACGAGATTTTTTCTCGCATTCCAACCCGCGTTACCAGCTTCTGCCGCGTTTGTTGTGTCCTTATACCACAATTGGTTTAATCCTTGCGATTTAGAAAAATCATCGGAATATTTTAACAATCCAAGCATAGTAGTAGCCTGGCCAGGGTGTGATATTCTTTCAATCTCTTTACCTGAAAGGTCATATCTAATATTACTAAAAAGATACATTAAACCGTTGTTTGTTAAAGTAACGTCATCAGCATCTACATAAGCGGTGCCATCAGTCTTTGTTAATTGACCTTCTATAAGTAAATAGCTTTCACTAGGATGCGTAAAAATATCTTGAGTTTCAATGTTAATTGCAATATCTCCTCCGGAATTGTTAAGATTGTTAACGGCACCTGTAATTGGTAAATACTCAAAGTATTCGTACTCTTCGATACTATCATCATTAAAACCCGTTTCAGTAATGTTTAAAATGCTCATTTTTATTATATTATAATAATTTTTAAATTATTATAATATTTTTATGTCGTTTTAATGCCAGCCCCACTATTTAATTTTTTAACTAATTCTTGTATAGCAATTGCGTCGTTACCACTTCCATCTATTAAAGTGTTTACGTTTTGCGGAACAGGCGTTGTTGTAGGTATATTAGCATACTTTTGTAAAATTTTCTTAGATTTTGGCGTTAAAGCCTTTTCAACTAACCTTTCTCCTGCATCTACAGCGGCACTCTTTCCAGCCTCTAAAGCTTTTTTTGCCCCTTCCTTAGCAACACTCTTTCCCTCATCAACGGCAGAGGATGCAATTTGTTTAGCCACACTACTACTTAAAAGTGTCGCAAAAATGTTAGCTAAGCTGTCAAAAATTCCGGCTCCACCATATCTATTCTTTCTTGTAAATCCAAGCTTCTTATAAATGATCATATTTTATAATATGGACATTAATTTTTTATAGCTTTTACTATCGAAAACACCTTGCCTTTTTAATTCGTCACACACGCTAACAAGCTCGTTTCTCACACCCGTGTTGCCCGCTGCTTTACTTGCCATAAGTAGGTCAAGTTTTTCTAGTAATGCGTTAGGGTTACTGGGGATAACAACTTTTTTAACACCTTTACCAAATTTCTTTTTATAATATTTTGTTTTTGTGTATGCTGGCCAAATATTATCTTCAATAAATTTAGCTTTTTCAAATGTACTATCATCTTTAAAAGCTTCGAATTTAAAATTGCGATTAGTCGGATCATTGTTATGATGCAAAGCGCCAGTTAATGCTAAGATTTTAGTATATATTGAATAATCATTTGGTGTATAAGATTCAGGGATATGCTCTTTAGAAAAAATAAGATTGCTTAACCCTTTTGTTAGTTTAAATCTCTCGTCCTTGCCAATAACAATTTCATCGTTAACTTTTTTAAATGGCATATTGCCCATATAAATTCCTTTGCTTGTCATACGAGGGCCGAATATGTCATCATTATTAACAATTTTCTCTAGTTCCGCTTGTGGAACCACTTCAGATGTTGATGGTCTTGATGATAATTCTGATAATGTTGGGCTTGATGTCCTATAACTAGGAGGCAAGCTAAGAGGATAACCTATTTGTTGTTGCAATTGTTGTGGTAATTGTTCAGGTACTGTTCGATAGCCGTTTTAATACCTTTAAGACTCTTAATAGGTTTAAGACCCTTTTTAATAGGTCTATTTGCCCTTGTTGTATCTTTTTGTGTTTCTGTAATAGGTTTAAAAAACTTTGAAAGGTCTGTTTGTAATTCTATTTCACCCGTTTTCTCCGCTAGTTCGTTATCACGAATATTCTTTGTTATCGCGAGAAATTCTTTTACTGTTTGATCTCTTTTAATCGGATCAGTGATTTTTGAAAAAGACATTTTTTATTAGGGTTATTTTTTTAACAGTTTTTAACACAGTTTTTATTACAGTTTTTAGCCCGTTTCATAACTAAAGCTGCATGAAAACTTAATTTTAGGCTTCTTAATATTCCAACGGCCCACCATGTTGTTTTTCAACCAACCTCCGAAAGGACTCACGCTGTTCTCTTCTCCCTCTCTCTATTAACGATTCTTCCGTTTCACTCGTCATCTTTTTCTTGGATTTAGACCTAATTTCTTCCTTCATCTTCTTATATTTCTCTAATTCCTCCATAATCAGTTGGAACTCTTCATCTGAGACTTTATTATCCGATAAAGCTTTCGAGACGTGAGAAGATATAGTATTTAATTTAGTATCAGCAATGATTTTAATCTTCTCGTGTTTTTCCGCTTTAGTTGTCGAATTTCTAGCGGCATATTTTCCAGCCAAACTTAAACAGCCACAAACACCCGCAATAATTTCTAACGCGGTCACCGCGGGTAACGCAACTATTGTTGTTGACAAAGCTACTCCCCCACCCCCTGTAGCTATGGTAACCGTAATTAAAACAGTATCTACGTTGTCTACTATTCTTGCGGCTCTAAAATACTTCTTACTTAAGGCTTCTCTTTTCAATACCTCGGCTTCTAAAAAGTTTTGTATCTCGTTAATTTTCTGCAAACGATAACCCTGGCCCTCGTCAACTGGGGGAGCCGTGGGCAATACAGGATATTTATTCTCTTTCATCTCCATTTTTTATTAGCGTAATTTTTTTAAAGATAATAATAAAAGCGGCATAAAAGCTCGTTTTCTTTTATTTTCACTGTATCCTTCGAATTGTTAGTGATAGTAATTAAAATATTCTCAACATTTTCGAGGCTAATCTCATTTTGTAAACTGCAGTTCTTAAATCTTAAAGAATATGCTAATGAGGCTAAAACTACACCTTTAGTCATCATAAAGCCTAAACCTAATTGCAATGGAAATACTTGCCTCGGAGTTAATGTAATTTCTTCTTGACTAAAGATTTGCCAAGTTAACGGATTTACTTTTATCGGAGGATGTTTTAAATTAGAAGCTGGCCTCCAATGGATTGTTTTTGGTTGAGAAATCTTTGGTTTTACGCTAAATTTGTGAACATTCATCTTTTTTTATTATAATATTAATTTATAATATAGCTCCTAAAATGGGGATATTAGCAAAGGACTATTGGGTCCTAGAATAAGACCTCTTCCACCATAAAACTTTCCACCCTGTTTTAAATATAAACCATCACCAACAGACTCTAATCCTCTGCCTTTATAAGGACTTAAATAAAGACCTTCACCATCAGTTTCTACCTGGCAAACGCAACCTCCTTTTTTAAGGTAAAGACCCGATCCCATTGCCTTTTGTACACCTGACGATGCTAATCCTAAACGAGCACCAACACCTAATGCCGGCAAAATGGTTTTGGCTAGCATTGGCAAAGCACTTGCAGCTAATCCGGCTAACATTTCAAGAACCCCCCCCCCTTTATTTCCTTATTATGTTTAAGTTGCTTGGTGGACATTCTAATTGTTACACCATTACCATTTTTAAAGGCTCTAGCTATTTTTTTTTTTTGCTTGTGACTGGGCAACTGCTAAAACATCATTACCTTGTAAATCTTTATGTGCTAAACGAATACTTGTTTGGCAACCTCCTTTTTTAATAGCGGATAGGAGTTTTTTCCTTTGCCCCTCCGATATATTAACTTTAATATTTATGTAGCTTGTCATTTTTTATACGTTTTATTTTTTTTATGCCTCTGTAATATGAAACCTAATTGTTAGATTTTCGCCTCTAAGATTTAGTAAAGTTCCATTTTGGTCCGTAATTTTTACCTCTAGATCGTGTATGTCACTCCTCGTTATTGGTAAATATACTAAATTAACCGGTGACTCCATTATCTTATATCCCGGCGCAACATTGGGGAAAAAAGAGTAAATTGTGTTTTGTGTTGAGCCATTAACGTAGCTTCCTGAGATAATATCGATGTTAACAAATATGGAATTTATACTGAGAATATTTACTACATTCTCCGACTCATGAAAACCTGCTTCATATTTTGCGCGAGTAAAACCTATAAATTTAGAAATGGAATTTGGATGGTTAAAATCTACTTGATAACCGTCTTCAAGGGTAAGAATAGATTTTAACGTATTTGAGTTTGCTGAAATGTTAATAGGATATTCATCATTAACTAAATCAAGGTGACCTTTTTTTTCTCATTTCCTGGTGAATGGTATCATTAATGTCTATAACGTCATAACTTCCTTATGGTATTTCTATTTTAAACCAAGAAACACCATTGTCCGGAGAATAAATAAACATGTTGTTTGTTGTATCAATGTTTGGAAAAGAGTAGTATGTTTCGAGGTTTACCAAAGCTATTTCGTATTTTCTATCATTTTCCAGTCGAATTGGTGGATTAAACCCTGTTGTAAAGTGCGTTTTGTTGTTACTTACTATAATTTGTGAAGACATTTTATGTTGTGTATTTTTAGCTATCTGTTTTAAAAGATCTTCCATTTTTTATAGTAAAAAATTATTTATGCGCAAAAAAATATATCTTGACGTATAGCACTATTTAATACATTCCAACCCTGGTATAATATTTAAATGATCTTCTTTGTCTTGCCCTACAATCTTTATTAAATAAGATATACCCTTATTATTTTACATGTATATTGCAACATTTCGTTTTTATGCTCTATGTGCTTTTTATTTGTTTTATCTTCCTTTTCAGTTTCGAAAATCTTTGCGTGCTTATTTGCATTAAGTAATAATTCAGAAAGATGTTTTTTTATAAAAAGAATTTCTTACTGATCAAGATTCAAGTTCTTTCGGTATTACATTTTCCACTATATCTTTAAACTCCTCCATAAACTAATTTGCAGTTAGGCCACTTGAATTATACTCATCTTTATGTTCTTTAAAACCTTTTAAATAATCTCTCATTTTTTTACAATTATTGTTTATTTTTTTTTATTATTTTTTCATTTTTTTTTCTATTGAAATTTTTTTTTAAAAAAAGGTAAAAAATATATCTTTCGTTAAAAGATATATTTTTAAATGGGGTTAATACTAACTAAAAACGAACGCAAATTTTACCTAAACTGGGATATTGCCTTTTAAAATTTGTGTTAAACACTGCCCTTAAAGTACCTGAACCAACGCCAGCAAAAATTTGTTTATCTTTTGCCACAAAAAACATGCCTATTTTTCCTATTTCAGTTAAATATGGCAACATTTCTTTTATATGTTTTCTATGTTTTTTATTTGTTCTATCTTCCTTTTCAGTTTCGAAAACCTTTGCCCACTTATTTACATTATGCATTAATTCGGAAACATGTTTTTTTTTATAAAAAGAATGCGTAATTCTTCTTCACTAATATCATGTTCTTTAACAAAAGAAAGAAACTCTTTTTTTAGTTTGAAAACTTGAATGATTTTATCAAAAATGCTTATTGAACAATGTTCAATCTTTTCTGCTAATTCATTTTCCACAAAATTTCTAATAGCACTCACAACCTCATTTACTGCTAAACCATTTAATCTATAATCGAGTGTAGCAAAATTTAGAAAATTATTGCCTGCCATTTTTTTTACAATTATTATTTATTTTTTTAATTATTTTTTTCATTTTTTTCTATTGGATTAGGTATATAAAAGTTGTCAAAACCGTCTCTATACTTTCCTTTGTCTTTTTCACTAGATAAATCAATGACGACAAAACCATGAGTTTTTCCCATACCTTGTAGCAAAATTTTCTAAACTCTTCTTTGGGCATATCTTCACTTACATGGTCACTATAAATATGATTAATGTTTTTATGGTCTTGACGAAAAAGACAGATAAAATTTGCATTTTCTCTAATAGTTTGCCTCGGTAACCTAAAATAGTTTTGTGAAAGGTAAAAGCAGTCAACATTACTATGTCTTCCGCGAATATCATTAAATTTTTGTTTTCCGATTTTAACTCTCTCGGATCAGGCACATCCTCAGCAGTTTCAAAGAAACTACACTTTATATTCGATTTATTTTTCAATGTTTTAACCCATTCTTCGACCAAAGCTGTGGGAGAAACATTAGAATCCTGTATTTCATCACGTAAGTCAAACAACCTTAAAATTGCCTCTTTCAGTAGTTTTTCTTCGAAAGCTTTTTTAAGTATGCGATATTCGGGTTGAAAAAGACTTTTTCTAAAAACGCATAAATTATCATAGTCAAGCCATCCCGGTCTTAGCAAAAGGTTTAGTAAAAGTGTTGTCTTACCACATCCCGATTTACCCACGATTAGCCCTCTAATGCTTTTAGGTAAAAAAAGGTTATTAAATCTCTTTGATACTACTTCGTTCCATGATAAATCTATAACATCCATATTTTATATATTTTAAAAAAAATTTGATATATAAAAAAGATGTATTGCGTTAAATGTAGAAAAGCTACAGATACCGCCAACATAGAAAAAGTTGTTACTAAAAATGGAAGAAATATGGCACGTGGAAAATGGGTTGTGTGCGGAAGAACTAAAACAAACTTTGTTAAAGCACAGGGTGTTAAAAAAAAAAAAAAAAAAAAAAGGCGGATCAATACCAAATAAGATTATAAATAATTTACCCGTTGAAATGCATCTCCCCGGTCATAACTTTACTGGACCCGGTACTAAATTAAATAAAAGACTTAACCCCGATTTAACACCGAAGGACTGGAGCAAACCAATAAACCGAATTGATAAAGCAGCGTACCGTCACGATATTTGTTATTTAAAAAATCCTATAACAGAAGTTAGAAACAATGTGTGCGACGCAAATATGTTAACAGAGCTAAAGGGAATCTATAATCCGACTGTTAGGGAAAAAATGGAACGGTCCGTCGTTAGTAATCTGATTGGAACAAAGAAAAGATTTTGAATGGGGGTTAATAATAAAAAAAAAAAAAAAAAAAAAAAATTCAGCATGACAGCTTTATCGGAAGAGTTGCACAAACCCGTAAAAAGAAAATTTAAGAAAAGGAGAGTCAGAGTAAACGGCATTGATAGGATATGGGCTGCTGATTTAGTAGACATGCAAGCATTTTCTAAATTTAATCGGGGTAAAAAATATCTTCTTGCTGTCATTGATATCTTTTCCAAATACGGTTGGCTAATTCCATTAAAAGATAAAACGGGGAAATCTGTTGCCTTAGCATTAAAGGATATTTTTAAGGAGAGAAAGCCGGAAAAAAATGTGGGTGGATAGGGGTAAAGAGTTTTATAACAAAGATGTTAAAGACGTGATAGAGTTGTATTCCACCGAAAATGAGGAAAAATCTAGCGTCGTTGAGAGATGGATTAGAACAATGAAAGAAAAAATGTGGAAATATTTTACCGCTAATTCTAAAAGGGTTTACATTAACGCGTTGCCGGATCTCGTTAAAGAATATAATAACGCGAGACATTCTTCTATTAAGATGACGCCGATAAATGCTAGTAAGAAGGTAAATGAAACCAAAGTTTGGAAAAAACTCGTTATCCCGATCATTTCGAAGTAAGAGACATAGACCCTAAGTTTTCCGTTGGTGATAAAGTAAGAATATCTAAAAAGAAAAAGACCTTTGAAAAGGGATATACCACAAGATGGACTGAAGAGGTTTTTACAGTTTCCGAAGTAAAACATACATCGCCCGTAACATATAAAATTGTGGATCTTAACGGGGAAGAAATACGAGGCACCTTTTGTGAACCCGAACTACAAAAAACTAGCCAGGAGTTGTATAGGATAGAAAAGGTTATTAAAAGGGGGAAAAATAAATCTCTGGTAAATTGGAAAGGTTATTCCGATGAGTTTAATTCGTGGGCTGATAATAAAGACATTAAAAATATTACGGTATAAATAAATGGCAGATATTGCGATTAAAAACGTACTTTTACCGAACAAACCGTTAAGCAACTTTGAACTAGAAGATGCAGCAAAAAGATTAAAAATTCCTTCTTTTAGAGGGATATTTTTACGAATACTCTACCGAACAGGCGTAGAAAAAAGGAATGCGGTATATTAAACCTTGATGACACGAGTGGACCTGGTACACATTGGGTTGCTTGGTATAAAAACGGCAAACTAAAAATTTATTTTGACAGTTACGGCATACAACCGCCTATTGAACTAGAAGAGTATCTGGAAAATCCAATATTTTACAATACGGATCAATTACAGCAAGCCGGACAAGTATTTTGCGGTCATTTATGTTTGTACGTTCTTAAAGAGCTAAGCTCGGGAAATAAATTTCAACAAGTTTTAAATAATTTTTTTTAAATATATAAAAAATGCATGTTGATAAATTTGGAAGAATGAATGATGTTAAATCAAGCGGTGATGGACCATCACTCACTTACATAAATAATAATTTTTTGCGTAAAGATGGAACAACAGACGTTACCGGTTCTATAAATATGAATGGTAATACATTAACGAGGGTTAGTAATCCCGTAAATCCTCAAGACGTTGCGACTAAAAATTATGTTGACTCTAGTGCGGGGTTATTGGATGAAAATGGGGGTTATCACATGACAAGATATTTAAACATGGGATTTAATAAAATCGGTAAGGCGATAGTAGAACAACATGATGGTAGTTTTTCAGCCGTTGCAGATATAAATATGCGGGGTTACCAGTTAACAAATCTTTTGGACCCTGCAGAACCGCAAGACGTTGCAACAAAGAATTATGTGGATTTTGCTAATCGGGCCTTTGTTTACGGTTATATAGCAACAGGTGACGTTTCTATGGGAGGGCGAAGAATTACCAACGTTGGAACTCCTTTAGAAAACCAGCAAGCTGCAAATAAATTTTACGTAGATATCGCAGTTTTGGCAGCTACCGCGGGTGAAAAAGCGTCAACAAAAAACCCAGACGGTTCTTTTTCTATGGATGGCGAAATAGATATGAAAGGAAATAGAATTAAAAACTTACCTGAACCTGCCGCTTAGGATGACCCTGTGACAAGGTCCTTTCTCTCCACACAGATTTTATATGTCTTAAATCATACTGAGCAGGAGAGAAAGTTAATTAAATCTATAATAAGCGTTCATGCTGAGGAACAAGGAAATTAAGAAAATGGAAATTACGAGTTTTCTTTCGGTAATGGTAGCAGTGGAAGATCACATGGATTGGGTGGTTATTGCATGTCAGCTCCGGGTAGAATTATAAGACGTTCTTTATTAGTTTTAAAAGGAATTTGATTTTTAGAAGAAGAGGTAAAAATCAACATAGTCGTAAACGGTATTGAAAAAATCGACTACCCCTTAATAAAAAAAAGAAGAGAAGGTTGCAGTTGCGTAGTTTTTCCTCAACCTCTAGAAGTAAAGCAATGTGACGTTATAAACTTCATAATAAGGTCTGACAATCCCGAAGCAAAAAACTCTTATTTGACAATACTTATAGAACTAGATTTGTAAAAATATATTAAATAAAATTTTTTATTATATAAAATGGATGATTATAAGATAAAAACAAGACTAGACGGGCTCAGTCATGATAAATGTTATTGTAAGAATAATTTACATGGTCTTAACATGGCTAATACTATAATGTCAAACGAACTAGGAGATACTTCACTGGCTAATGAATGTTCTTTTTTTAGAGATCCTTTCATGTTTACAAGGCAGGATATACGAAGTTCTCTTAGGAAATTTTCTGATTACCAACATTTGTTTTACAAATTCACTCAACGTGAAAATTATATAAAAAAAAAAAAAAACTTAAAGAAATACGTGACCTTTTATTAATGCAGTGTGAAGATTTTTTTAGTCAATATTATATTGAAAAGATCGACAACATGCGTTATTGGCTGGATGATTGGCGTGCTGTGGTTAGAATGAATTCTGAAGACAAAGAGGAAACAGTGGAAGAGTCTTAAACAAAAAAAAAAAAAAAAAAAAAAAAAAAAAAAAAAAAAAAAATATATATATATAACTTTTTTTAAAAGTTATAAATTAAAAAAATTTTTGATTCTATATTAAGTAAAATTTTTATTATAATAAAAATACGAGTACAATGTTAAATAAAAAGTTTATTTTTAACAAAGGTATAGTTAGCACGAATTTTATTCTAACTTTAGATAGGCATCTAGAGGATAAATTACTTTATAAGAAAGAAGTGTCTAGGTTTCCTGATAAAATAAGTATACCAATCAAAGGCATTGGATATTTTGTTTACAGTTTGCTTTTGACAAAGTCGTATATTTATTACACATATAGTCACATTATGCATAAAACTGGTAATGAGAATATTGTTATTGGTTTTAATAAGGTGGGAAATCCTAGACCTTATCTTTTTCCTTATCTTTCAACCTACGTGAAAAGACATAACAATTATTATAAGAGTATTTTAAAAGAATCGGTGGACTTTGTTTTGAATAATTCGGTTCCTGTATGTCTTCAAAATGATCCTTCTTGGGTATATATTTCATTTCACCAGATCCACAAGGGACATTTAGAACGTTACGAATTATGCACTATGGATTTGGATATGGATTACATTTGCGAACCACAAGATCGTATACAAGGAATAGGATTACCTTCTGAAAGTGAAAGCGAAGACGATGAACCAATTAGTATCACACATACAATAAACCAAGGGGAGTGTTTTGAATTAGACAATTGTATAGTTTGTATGGAAGCAAAACCAAATGTTATTTTTGGTAATTGTGGTCACATACCAGCATGTAAAGAATGTGATGCATGGGCTTTGAAAGCAAACAAACCTATGATGATATGTCCATATTGCAGAACACAATGTGAGGTTAAATGGGGGTTATAATGGATGAAGGATATGAGCAAAATTTGTTAGTGCCAAAGAGGCTTTGCTTGTTTCAGTATAAAATATAAACAAAAAAATTAACTTTTTTTAAAAAGTTATAAATTTACTTTAGGATTTAAGAAGGGGGGGGGGGATTGTAGATATATATCTACGAGTGTACGAGTGGTATCCTGATAGATTTCTTTTGATATTACATTCCACATTGCACATAGGACATCTGACACACATTTGCCACAATTGCAAAACAAGATATTGGGTTTTTCTAAAATAGGAAATATTTTTCGTTTGAACATACATTTATACTGCCTATACTCTCTACTCTCTGACATATTGAAAATCCGAAGATCCACGAAAAGGGTGTAAAATTGGCTCTTTGTAAATAGAGTTGTCGACATCAGAGTTGTAGAAATTTCATAGTCTTGTGTCTTGTTAAATTCTATGCAAGGAAAAAGATTACCACCCATACCTCTGGCACCTGGTTGGTATTCCATATCATACATATATAACCAGTCTATGTTTCTTTTATATTTAACCAAAAAATTATCATCAGAAGGGTAAAAATCCACCCAATGCGGACCATTTCTATATAGGAAAAATCCACGCTGACCCTCTATTCTAAATCGTAATTTTCTTCCAAGACCTATACACATCCTTGTAAATCTGTTTTCTGCTATTCTTTTACTAAATGCATAATAGATAGCAGGTTTTACAAGAGTTAAAGCACTAAAATAGTCATAGCTTGTAAGACCTGTAAAAAATATACTATCATTTTCATATCTGCTAACTAGAGGTAAAAACTTTAGTTTGTCTTGTAATGTGCACAATAATTTAGATTTAAACTCACTGGTTAAGTTGTTCAACACCGCCATTATACGCTTTTATAAGAAAAAAAAAATTAATCAAATTTTTAAGTTAAAAATTTTTTTTGAAAATAAAGAATTTTAAATGATAAAAATTTTTTTTTTTTTTTTTTTTTTCGTAAAAATTTATAACTTTTTTCCTGTGAGTTATAAATTTCTTCATGTGTGTGAGACTACGGGATTGGGAGGACAAGCAAGAACGAATCTGTAAGCTAGAATTTTGTGTGGTGAGAAATGGATTACGAATCAGTGAGCTAGAATTTTGGAAATCTGATGTTTTTTCATGGAGGGGGAAGCAGAATTTTTCTGGCTCATAGATTGATGAGGGAGAGAATTTTTTGGGGGAAGAAAAAATTTTTGGAAAGAAAAATTTTTGGAAAGAAAAATTGTTGGGTGGTTGTAAGTACCATGAAAATGGAAATTGGAAATGTGTTATTCGTGGAGGAGGGGAAGCACAATGAGCTACAACATACATAATATACACTACTATGGCTGGTTTGGAAATCTTTAAAGAAGAAAATATTTTCGCACTGAAAATTAATATTCATAAAAACATTTTAAAGGAAGATACATCAGGTACAAGGTTAGGATTGGGTATTATTCATCACCTCAACGATATGGTTGGAATATCGAAAGTAATATGTTATTGTGATTTCAGGTATATTTTTTTTTTACATACAGCATGGCAGGAGCAACATAAAAACATAACAAAATTATTATGTCTGAAAGCGTGTGGAAAAAAAGAACCCTTGAACAAATGAGAGCCAAGACTTTACTTGGTGTGAAAAGCATCACGGTGCATTACCCAAGACAAAAATTAGACTTGTCCAAATTGAAAGCATTTGCAGACGACAATTCAAATGTGACTCTAATGATGGAAGTTGTCTTTGATAGGGTAGAAAACATTGTGGGAAAAGGAGAAAATGCTGGTTACCAGCATTTTCTCCTTTTTCCCACAATGTTTTCAAAAGGCTTCTTCTTCAAGGTCGTTAAAACTCGGGATTATGTAGTAAAGGGTTAAACACTATATAATTACCTTGTTACCGAAAGATCGGATAGATGTACTTTTATAAGTCCAATTTACCGAACTTTTCTGTTACCGAAACATTTGTCACCCATTATGCTTCTCGTCTGCAATTAGGAAAGTTTCAATACTGGAGAAGGAAGTATAACAAATATAACATTTATTTAGAAGAAAGTAAAATGCTACTAGAAACATGCATCAAGCAATAGGAAAAAAGACAAATGCAATGACGCAGTAGGAAGTAATCAGGAAGAATTAATCATTCATAATCAACAAAAACACAATAGTAAATATGATCAAGTTATAATAATGATGCAGGCAATTAGCACCAAACAGTATGCACTAGTAATAATGACACATGAGATGCAATATGCATGTAAGATGTAAGAAAGAAGACGAATAGACATCCAATGTTCACAAATAAGATTGTCATCTAGACCCATAGAATTTTGGCGGATATTCCCCTCCATATTTAGGTCAATCACTCTTCGTATTAAGTGTGTGTTCGTCTCATCACCTCGTACTCTCCTGTCTCGCTTTGTCTTTCTGTCTGTCGCCGAGCCCCGTAGCTCAGTCGGTAGCATACAGGACTTGAGAACAGGAGGTCGCTGGTTCGATCCCCGGCTCGGCCAATTTCTTTCCGAGGATTGATGATAGTCATTGCGACAGGATTCATTCCTCTCACACCGCTGACCATTGTTTTGACAATGGCTATGTGGGAAGGCAGCCAGTGGCTTGGAAAGAATATTGTGCGGAGTACTGGTAAAAGAAATTCCAGGAAAGCATGGATAGATGCACTAGCCGCCGCGATATAACTGAAATAATGTTGAAAACGGCGTTAAACACCATACAATCAATCAATCAATCAATCAATCAACTTTCTGTCTGTCTCTCTCTCTCTCCTCTCTATCTCTGACAGTCTGTCTGTCCGCCTGCCCGTCCGTTCGTCAGTCTGGTTGTCTGTATGCCTGTGTCTCTCTCCTCTTATGTTTCTCTCTCCTCTTTCTGTCTGTCTGTCTGTGTCTCTCTCTTTCTCTCTCACCAACTGACAAGGATGTTCAACGTCCATATACATTTCTGATAAGCAAATGAACTTTATAGGGAACGAAACATATTGTATTTTCATGTGCTATAGCATATTTCATTTCACCTTGTCCTGACCTTTTGACCTCTTTGCTGAATATATAAGTAGGCATATAAATAGAACTCTGACAATTCTTCGGAAGGTTTAGTTCGCATTCGCTGAAGTTACGGAAGACTTGAGCTAGTTCTCTGTTAGATACTTATATACACAGGTAAGCAGTTTAACACCTAGGCTGCGAAGCGCGACTCACTGACCTTTTGCGGACAGTGTAGATCAAGATCAGCCTGCACAGAACGTGCAGTCTGATGTTGGATCTACGCTGTCCGATAAGTAAATATCTGTCCCCAAAAATACCTTTGAACAGAAAAATCTTGGTTTTTACTGTTGGCTTAAAATTTTCATTTCGCTTATTCAGCAATATAAGGGTTAATTCAGTCATACCGTATGAAATATTTCCGTGACCATTCGGGATATATGCCGAAGGCATCCCCGTGCGGTGCCGAGGGTAAAAACAGAATTTTAATTTATTTTAATGGTGTTGACCTTGGTCAGGTTAAATGATGTGGGCAATACTGCCGCGCGATTTAAATTGTTTCGAGCTTCGTTAATCATCAGTTGACGAACTTTAATCATACTGTTTCACTGTTTTTCCTTCAGATGCAGTGTACATGAAATCCCGATTTTACGAGTCGCTCTGCACAACGGTCACTGGGTTACTGCGGACAATAGGCGTTTATGGGTGTTTCGACAGTTAGAAAGACTCGGGAAATGCGACCAGATCCAAGTCCAAATCATTAACTATATTCTTGAGGCAAAACTTACGTCACTCAACGATGGGAAAAGTGTACGCGTTCGTGGAGACCCGGGTGGGGTATGGCACAGAAAGCCTAATAAAATCGCAGGTCGACCAAAATCGTCAGTTTCTCATATACCTTTAGAGCAGGAGCCATCACAAAGCGTGTATAAATCGACGCCAAATACTTCACCCACGATGAAACGTACATTATACAACTCATCAACCCATGTAACGTCCTCGGCACCAGAAACGTACGTCTCTCTGCCTGACGACAATAGAGCGACGTCAAATGCGTGGTCAGCGACCAGACAAACGACGTTTCGTCCGAGCCCAACTTACAATCATGGTTTACGTGTGCATCAAGACAGAGGGTTCAGAGAAGGAACAGTATCTTCGCATCCAAGGGGGATTTCACCCTCAAGTAGGCCCTATCGTACTGCAGAGTACAATAAAGAGCATGGTCGAAACCTAGACACCGGATGCTGTGTTATACTTTGAATAATTGGGCAATATGCCAGTCGTCTGTGTGATACTATAAGAAAGATGCTGCTGACTTTATAGATATGAGCTATGCTCTGTGAAAAGGGGGCTTAATGCATCTGCGGATAGTATTGGCCCAGGTCAGCCTGCGCGGACTGCGCAGGCTGACCTGGGTCGATACTTTTCGCTAATGGGTCGATTTTCTGTATGTCAAAGGACCGGTCTACCCCATGATTTAGTCGATTATTAGACAAAATGGGCTTTATGGATTCATGATCATGTGATGGCTTGCTTGGTATCATGCATCACGGAGATGCATTAAGCTCCCTTTTGCCAGAGCATGGCTGATATATAATTATATGGCAACTTTACTTGGTTTTCGTCATGGGGATGCAATAAACCTTTTTTCCCCAGAGCGCCGCTCAGATGGTTTAGTCTATCGAAAATTGTGCTACTTCTTTCTACATCTAGAATAAGACCAAGAATGCAATTTAGAATGGTTGGTTTATACATGTACGTGCCAAGGACAACTGTAAGGTGGGAGAACAGGGAATGATCCATAGCAGAGGAGTTAACATGGCATACTTGCCCCTCAGGCTGCTAGGCGCGACTCGGTGCCCTTTTGCGGACAGTGTAGATCAAGATCAGACTGCACTGAATGTTGCACCGAAGGTGCAGTCTGATCTTGGATCTACACTGTCTAATACGGTAACGTATTTTTTTTTCAGCATTTAGAATTTTGTAATCGGTATATGCCATTGGCCTGTAATCTTCATTCTGTTTATTTAGCGGTTTTTAGGGTTATCTCGATAAAGTGACTAAAATTACAGCTAACAAACGACTGCATTCGTCTTGCAGCTAATCACTGTTAAAAATACTGTGTCAGGAGGAGAAATTGCCCGCTAAGAGCACGTTTTTCTACCACAATATTTTCACATATACAAAAACCTCACTAACAGGAACTTGTATCACAAATTAAGGATATTTTATTTTTCTACATAATGTTTGTGTACATAAAATAATCCAGGGTCCGTAATAACCAACCATTCTCAAGATCGTTTTTAGTCTTATACTCCAAGATTTTCCGACTTTGAAAGTAATACATGTTCTGATTGACTAAACCGAATAGTTTAGCCAATCATATGTTGTGTTACTTTCAAATTTGGAAAATTCTGGAGAATAAGACTAAGATCATTCTTTTGAATAGTAGGTGTATACGGACCCAAGGCATACAATATCTATCAGTGGGGCGGATCCGAGAAAAAAGGTATCACCGCCTGCTTAGGTCGGATATATTCGTGTAAATCTGTATTGAGCCGCGCTCTGGCAAAAGGGGGCTTAATGTATCGCCGTGATCCATGGTACCATGCAAGTCATGTCATAATCATGGGTCTTTGATAGGCACTTTTTTAACAACCGACTTAATCATGAGTTAGAGTGGTCCTTGAACATACAGAAAACTGACCGATAGCGAAAAGTTTCGGCCCAGGTCAGCCTGCGCGTAGTGCGCAGGCTGACCTGGGTCGATACTTTTCGCATATGCATTAAGCCCTCTTTTCACAGAGCATCCCTCGTATATAGCTGTGATATACATGCGTTTAAAATCAAAATATGCAATAGGATGTGTGTCCAAAATGGACGAATTGATATAACGATCGCTAACCAATGCAGACCTCGACATCGAGTCGGCAGCAAATCTCTATATTCCCGGAATCCAAATATGAATGAAACAAGGCCAAAGCCTATGAAGTTTCTTATGTCAAATCGAATCATAAATACCCGAACTTTTATCATAGAGTATATGAACTATAAATTACTGGTATCAGATAGTTGTGGACTCGAGCAGCAGAGTATATATCAGGAGGAAGGACGATGAAAAAAACAAACCCCACTTGGTCTGTCCCCGATCACAAAGGCATGTTAGTGTTATGGCCTCGGGCTGCTTATGTTATCATGGTATTGGAACCCTTACGCTGGTAGAAGAAAATATAAATTCTGCTAAATACGTTGATATATTGGACAATAATCTTCGGGCTGTCATATCTCAACATTTTGGAAATGAAAACTATGTCTTCGTGGATGACAATGCTGCAGTGCATAGGGCACGTATTGTGAAAGACTTTAAGGAAAATAACAACATTTGTGGTTCCGAATGGCCAGCACAGTTCCCCCCCCCTCCTTCCTCCTCTCCCCCGGCTTGAACATTATCGAAATTACTTGGCTACGGTTAAGAAGAGACCTTCATCCACAAATTAATACAGTCGAACCTGGTTTAAGCGACCACCCAAGGGAAATCTAAAAAGCGGTCTCTTACAGCAGGTGGTCTCCTATTGCAGAGTTGAATTTTTCAACTTGTACTTGAATTTTTTTCAGATAATTTTAAGACCCTTCTTAATATGCCTGTCGAGGATATTAAAATATTGAATGACTTAATACATACACTTGAAATAGATCTATAACAAAAAATATAACATCTGTCACATTAATCTGGATGTACAATTTAATTTTTAGGAATTATAAATCATATTTTATTGTTTCAGTTTAACCCTCTTTCTCTTTCCCTCCCCCCACACACATAGACAGATTCTCTGTCTTTTATTTGACCAGTTCTTTTATGTTGACCAACTATCACATTTAATATGTCATAATTTTGACATCGAGACAAGGAAATTGGCACATCACCAATTTATGGCATGTTGACAATTTCAGAAACTTTCTATCATGCAGACCATTTTTATCAAAGATCAAACAAACAATCAAAATTGCGATTTGCTCTTAAAAATAAACAAAAACTCTCTGATTAATGTGTGGTCATGCAAATGCCAATCAACCATATTTTTACCTGCACTCGCTATCAGTCTAGCATTACAAGGGTTCATACTGTTGAATAGACATAAACTTTACACCTCGCAGTTAGTTATTGATTTTCTGGTTTACTGCACTATCTATGCAAATACACCTGGGTTATTTATAGCACAGCAACCAATCAAAACGCATACAGCTTGCTCTACCATATGCAGGTAAAGGTTTACACAGGAAATTTATGATCTCTTGGAGATTAGCGACGAAAATATTTTCTATTTGGATTGTCGTCCAGATAATTTTCTGAGGACTGCACTCAAATAATAGTTGCTGATTTGAAGAGAAAGATGGAAAAATGTTGAAAGTTTTGTGGTTTATGATCTCATCTTGGACTAATATGACAGAAACTGTATGATTTGCGTAGTCGCTGGCACAAAATTAAGAACAGTCTGGCATTGTCTTTTATGGTTTGTATGAAATTTAATGGTCGCCTATTGGGGTATAATGGTTCAAAAAGTCAAAATTTGCATGGTCGCTGGTCGGAGACACCAGGGGGTCGCTTATTACGGGTCATTTACATATAGCAAAATTCGTCGGGAGGAATTTCATATGATCGTTTACAGCAGGGGGTCGTTTATTGCAGGTGGTCGTCAGGGCAGGTTCGACTGTACCTAGAATCAACTCGACTTATGAATGCAATAAGACGTGCTTGGGACAGCCTCTCGGAAGAATATGTAAAGGACTCGTTTAACACCATTCCATTCCGGCTACAAGTAGAAATAAAACTGAAGGGCAGTCTGATCAATTAGTAAGCCTTAAACTGCTAAATAAATAAAATGAAAATTTCCACTCAATAGTAAAAAAACAAATATTGCGATTTTAAAGTTGATTTCACCGGAAAGAAACCACCGTATCGGACAGTGTAGATCAAAGATCAGCCTTCACGTTCCAAGCAGTCTGATCGTGATCTACTCTGTCCGCAGAAGGTTAGTGAGTCGTGCTTAGCAGCTTTAGAGTTAAGGTAAGGAACCCAATGTTTACCAAGTTACAAGGTTTTAAAATGTTATTTGTTGCAATGACGTTGACGTTAAGTGACGAATGAACAATTATGTCCCTTGACTGTACTTAAAGAAGAAGTTACCCAATTGTTTCTCTGTTATTTGATGTTACTCAGTATCAGAACTGTTTACCAACACGGTCATTGACCTATGGTATTTATTTTTGAAATGGTAAGTAACATTGTTGAAAAAGCATAATATGGTAGATAGTAAAGCGGCAGACCATTCATGAATGCTTCAAGTGTCGGTCAAAATTTTACGTGATTCAAGAATCATAGGACGTTTTCGTACTTCAAATGTTTGCTTCGAATCTTTATGTAATACCCTAAGCCTTTGCAACAAAACCCCGTGTTTCCACGATCCTAAAGAGGACGGCTTTTGAAAACATGGTGGGAAAAGGAGAAATGCTGGTAAACAGCCTGTTTTCTTTCCTTCAAAAATCAAGTTTCCCTTTTTTTGAGTCAGATTTATTTTGTCTTCTAGAGAATCTTCAGGCTGAACAAGTCTAAATTCTTGTTTTTTGGTAAGGGCACTTTTAGAATGGTCGTAATCAACCTAAAAGTTTTATCAGTAAACTGAGTGAGGCATTAGTTTCAAACCATCTATACATAAGAAGGAAAAGTGGAAGGATTTTTAACCTTTTTTTTATTTGAACGGCATTTCTACTAAGTGACACATTGTATCTTAACCCGTAGGCTGCTAAGCGCGACTCAAAGACCTTTGCGGACAATGTAGATTAAGATCAGACTGCAGTCTTTCCGATAAGAAGATATCTTTCCCTCAGAACTACCATTGAAATAGCAAAATTTGGGTTTTCATTAGCGACTTGAAAGTTTCATTTCATTTATATAGCAGGATACGGGTTGAGATATTAGATTTCGTGCCGGAGCTTCGCCACTGCTTGCGGGAATGTCACATAATCAAAGTCAAGCGTCCGTTAGGTTGGATCACATTAAAATATGACGTCATATCTGGTCCGCTTGCAGAAAGTTCGTCTCGTTATCGAAAAGCCAACATTGAACCTCTATTTTCTGTGCGCTTGCAAAGCAAAATGTATTTTTTTAAGACCACATGCACAATGATGAAATCAAATAGTATACATGTATGTATATGCTTTTAAAGATTTTATTAATCAAGAATTATGATAAGCAGATGATAAATTTGATAAAATTGTGTTTGTTTATCTTTTCATTGTCTCTTATCGCCAAAAAACATAGAGCGATCACCTGAAGTGCAAGACGACCTGGCGTAGAGTGAAGTGCGTGTGTAACAAATAAACCATGCTCTGTGGCAATGAAGCTTAATGCATCTGGAAAAAGTATCGACCAGGTCAGCCTGCGCAGTCCACGGAAGGTCAACTTTTTGTTATTGGTCAATTTCCTGTATGTTAACCCTTTCCAAAACAAGCCCTGGTTTTCACGTGTCTGCAGTACAAGTCTTTTGAAAACACTGTGGGAAAAGGAGAAATTGCTCGTAATGAGCAATTTCTCCTTTTCCCACAGTGTTTTCTACCCTTTTGGAGAACTTTCTGTTATTTACATCAAATTTAAAATTGTCGTCTGCAAACTCTTTCAATTTGGACCAGTCTAAAATTCATCGTTTGGGAAAGGGTTAAAGGACCAGTGTACCTTATGATTCAGTTGGTTGTTCGACAAAAAGGATTTTATGGATCCACAATTATGTGTATCTCATGACTTGCTAAAATCCTATCGATGGCTGTTTGACCATCTACCAAACAATCTCCAGTTTGAATGACACTGTGACAGTTCTAGCCATCTGAAAATTTGTAGTAAAAAACAAAAATGCTGGTAACCAGCATATTTTCCTTTTCCCACAATGTTTTCCATCCTTTCTTGGACAAATTCGATTACTTGAATCAAATTTAACTTGCATTGAATGTGGGCAAATCTAATATTTTGTAGTTTGGTAAAGATTTAAACAAACAGCATTTGCTTTTTCTATCATCATCATAGGCAAGTGCCGTATTCACCAGCTGTTCTAAACTGCGTTTTCATTCTGACGAGTTTTCCAAATTTGGAAGAAACCAAATTTCTGGTTGGCTGCGCCAATTGGAATGGTTTAGCCAGTCAGAAATTGTGTTAGGGTTTAGAGTTGAAATGTAGAATGGTTGACGAATGCCCAACCTATTGATGCCTATTTACCGACCGTTCTTAAGTTCGTTCTGAGTCTAATTCTAGATGTAAAAAGTAACGCAACTTCTAATTGGACAAAATAAATGATTTATCCAATCAGAAGTTGTGTTACTTTTAAATTTAGAAAAAATCTTAAGAATACGACTAAGAATAGTCCTAAGAATGGTTGTTGAAGTACTCCCCCTCTCTCTCTCTCTCTCTCTCTCTCTCAGCAATAATTGTTCGATTGATTAATTGGTGTTTTACGCAGGTTTCAACGGTATTTTAATCATATCATGTATGCCCTGGGTATCACCAGTCCTAGGCTAGGAATCTGATGCGTCTTCCCATTGACACTCACTTGGAAAACCCAGTGCTTCCAGTGAGGCTCGAAGCCGGAAGAATACAGGACATAAGTCCTAAAGTTTACCACTGAGCCATGCCGGGCCCCTCTCTCAGTAACAGGGCTTGACTCTAACAGAAGAAATTTCGTGTTTAGCAATACATTGCTACTAAACAAGACTGTCTAGCGTGGTAAAATTGACGTCATTCTATATAAAGTGGCTCGGATATTTTATCAATGAAAGTCATAGATCTATAGTGACATTTTAACCCTTATCCTGCTAAATAACTAACATGAAATTTCAAGCCGATGGCAAAAACCCGAATAATGCTAGTTCAAGCTTATTTTTTGGAGAAAAATATCTCTTTATCGGACAGCGAAGATCAAAGATTAGCCTGCACGTTTTGTGCAGTCTGATCTTAATCTACACTGTCCGCAAAAGGTCAGTGAGTTGCGCTTAGCAGCCAAAGAGTTAAGCTTTTGTCAATTTTCTTGACATAGTGCAGCGCCATTTCGTGCTAACATTTTTCTTTCTAACATTGTCCACAGTCCTGATTGTGCTTCTTTCCGAGGATTGATGATAGCCATCGCGACAGGATTCATTCCTTCTTCACCGCTGACCATTGTTTCGACGATGGTTATGTGGGAAAGCAGCCAGTGGCATGGAAAGAATATTGTGCGGATTACTGGTAAAAAGAAACTCCAGGAAAGCATGGATAGGTGCACTGGCCGCCGTGATATAACAGAAATAATCTTGAAAACGGCGTTAAACACCATACAATTCATCAAAACCTGGTTGTGTGGAAGAACTTCTGATGACCTTATACCACTTTTCTACTGTTGTCAGACAAATGATCTAGGCCTACTTGTAAATTTCCACAGGATAGTTGCAAATCATACTTTGGTAAGTGAAAGGTGACACAAGTCATACATAGATCTATAGCTAGCGCGGATCCAGAGGGTGGGGGACCGGGGGACCCCCCTAAACTGGTACCTGTTGTATCTCCCGTAGCCGTCCGATAGTCGATACAAAGATCGATAACAGGCTGCCAGTTTAGTGACCCCCCCACCCCCTTGAAATTTCGGCAAAGATGTAATTATCGGATTTGTCCGAATGGGCACCTCTGGGGACAGATTCAAATTGGATGTGGTTGCTGCTAAATGCGATCCCGACTAGATGTGGCATATGATGTGGTCTGAAATTGAAAGCAGCATTTAGTTTAACCCTTTCCCAAACAAGCCCTGGTTTTCACGTGTCTGCAGTACAAGTCTTTTGAAAACACTGTGGGAAAAGGAGAAATTGCTCGTAACGAGCAATTTCTCCTTTTCCCACAGTGTTTTCTACCCGTTTAGAGACCTTTCTGCCATTTTCATCAAATTTAAAATTGTCGTCTGCAAACTCTTTCAATTTGGACTAGTCCAAAATTTGTCGTTTGGGAAAGGGTTAACACTTAACGTGTGTGAATAGTAAATGTCCAAATAAGAAAAGAAGCACCGCAAAAAAACCACATTATTGAGACTACAATGAGAAATAGAGTGCAAGTTAGTAAATAAATTGCCTTTACGTCGTTACGTGTATCATTTACCCATTTACTTCATGAAAACAAACGTTAGAGTCGTCCAAATTAAACTGAGCATTTGCAGACGGCAATGAAAATGTGACTCAAATAATATATTTCTTCGATAGGGTAGAAAACATTGTGGGAAAAGGAGAAAATGCTGGTAACCAGCATTTTCTCCTTTTCCCACAATGCTTTCGAAAGGCTTCATCAAGGTCGTTAAAACTGGGGATTGTGTGGTAAAGGGTTAATTCATACCATATTTGCTGGGAATCGATGCAGTCTGATCTTGATCTACACTGGCAGCAAAGGCAAGTATAGTTGTGAAAGGCACCTTAAGAGTTTATGAAATGAACCTTATCAATCAGCACAAACATCAGGAATTTTGTTATTTCAAGTTCGAAACGATTGAACAAATTGTGGAAAACCAGAAAATGTTTTCAACAGCCTTCTCCTTCAGCGTCATTAAAACTTTAAACTGTTTTGGTAAAGGGTTAACAGTTGATTGCACAGGCTTTATTTTTAACTTTACCAGACGTCAAAATTTTAGACTGGTCCAGATCGAAGGTATTTGCAGGCGACAATTTAAGGTTGAATTTCAAATGGAATTCGTCTTTGATAGGGTAGAGACCATTGTGGGAAAAGGCGAACATGCTGATTCAGCATTTTCTCCTTTTCGCAAAATGATTTTAACTCTTCACCAAACGACAATATTTCGGACTGGTCCAAACTGAAAGCATTTGCAGACGACAAATTAAATTTGGCTAAAATGATGGCATTTGTTTCTGAAAGGTTAGAAAACATTGCGGGAAAAAGAGTCTCCTTTTCCCACAATGTTTTTAAACGACTTCTTTCTCAGGGTCGTTAAAAGTCGGGACTGTGTGGTAAAGGGTTAAAAATGCCTTTTCCTTAGGGTCTTTCAATCTCGGGATTGTGTGGTAAAGGATTAACTTTTTTACCCTTTCCCAAACGACAAATTTTGGACTGGTCCAAACTGAAAGAGTTTGCAGACGACAATTTTAAATTTGATGAAAATGGCGGAAAGTTATCAAAAAGGGTAGAAAACACTGTGGGAAAAGGAGAAATTGCTCGTTACGAGCAATTTCTCCTTTTCCCACAGTGTTTACAAAAGACTTGTACTGCAAACACGTGAAAACCAGGGCTTGTTTGGGAAAGGGTTAACTGACGATAAAATTTAGACCTGTCCAAGTCAAAAGCGGTTGTAAATGCGAACATAAATGAGGCTAAAACAATGGAGAAAATGCTGTTTACTTGTGGCATTTTCTCCTTTTACCACATTGTTTTCAAAAGCCCTCTTCCTCAGGGTCATAGATTCAGGATTGTGTGATAAAGGTAAAGAACCCGGATCTGTAATTAGGTCATTGTATTCCGCTCATGGAATTAGTCATGTGACAGTGTCCTTGGGCAAGTTACAGCAGTACCTTAGCCTGGCACTGTTGGAATCCCAGGACATGTGGACAACTGAGCTTATGCCAGGATTGGACTGAAACACTATTGAAAGCATTTAACCTTTTGCCAGATGACAAAACTTAAGAATTGTCCAAAATGAAGGTGTTTGCAGATGACATCGAAAATCTGGCCCAAATAACAGAATTTGTTTTTGAAGGAGTAGAAAACAAAGTGGGAAAAGGAGAAAATGCTGTTTGCAAGGATTTTCTCTTTTTCTCCACAATGTTTTCAAAAACCCTCTTCCCGAGGGTCATCAAGAAACTGCTTGGTAAAAGGTTAACAGTCTGGATCTTTAATCAAGAAATCCTTGTTCGATTCAGCTGGCTGTATTATGTGGCATTGACCTTGGGCAGGGCATTACAGAACCCAGTATTGCACTGATGAAAGCCGGGTAGACGTGATTCAGTAAGCTGTTGTCCCAATATGGCTGAAATACTTTAACCCTGTAGCAAATGACGAGGCCTGGACTCCTTTAAGTTGGAAGCATATACAGGTGATGAATTTGAAATGAACAAAAAAGAAAGTTTCTGCAAGGATTGAAAACATTGTGGGGAAAAAGGAGAAAATTCTGGTTACCGACATTTTCTTCTTTTTCCACAATGTTTTCAAAAGCCTTCTCCCTTAGGGGAAGTAAAAGTTGGGGTTGTGGGAATAAGGTTTGTTGAAGGTAGGGACAATTTGGTAAAGGATTGAACAACTTATCTCCCTTTTTTACAAATTAGAGTTCGTAGAGTAAGCTCCCTTTGTTCACTTCCAAATCTTTATCCATTTGCTACACAATCTTGAGTTTTAACGTCCCTGAAGAAGGCTTTTGAAAAATTACGGGAAAAGGAGAAAATGGTTACCAGCAATTCCTTATTTTCCAACAATGCTTTCTACCCTTCCTAGAACAAATTTCAAATATTGGGTATCATTCTGTCGTCTGCAAATTCTTCCAAATTGGACAAGTCTAAGATTTTGTCATCTGGTAAAGACTTATGCAGAGTTTTGTTGTTACACCGATATCCGTTTTGATGATTTCCATCAAACATTCGGAAGATTTCTGGATGATGATATATGGCTCAAATGATTGGATTTTGTCTTTTAACCCTTTACCAAACAATCCCTGGTTTTCATGACTGAGAAGGAAGCCTTTTGAAAACATTGAAGGTAAAGGAGGAAATGCTGGTAACCAGCATTTTCTCCTTTTCCAACAATGTTTTCTACCCTTCTTAAAACAAATTTCGATATTTGAGTTACATTAATATTGTCGTCTGCAAATGCTTTCAATTTGGACCAGTCAAAAGTTTTGTCTTTTGGTAAAGAGTTAAAGGATAAAAAAAAACAATGTGGAAAGAAAAGAATGACAACTAGCATCATTTTTTCTCCTTTTCCAGCAGTATTTTCAAAACTTATTCTTCCTCAGAGTCATTAGCCTTTTGATAATTAATCCAGAGTATAAGTAAGAAGCCTTTTGAAAACATTATGGGAAAAGCAGAAAATGCTTGCAACCATCATTTTCTCCTTTACCCATAATGTTTCTGTCTTGTCAAAGAACTTAAATTTGTCATCCACATATTTTGAACTTTAGACAGTCTAAAATTTGCCGTGTGGGAAAGGAATGAAAGTTGTGTGTTTGTGGTGAAAGGTTAAAGACTTCCTTCTGTAAATGATAAATTTTTGTTCCTTTGTTCGCAATGTTTTTAAATTTAATCTTTTTCTCTGGACTGTTGAAACAAGACTTTAACAAGGGGGGGTGGGACTTTTTAACCCTTTACCAAACAACCCAGAGGTTTTTCAATCCAGAGAGAAGCCTTTAGAAGAAATTGCAAGAAACGGAGAAAATTCTGGTAACAAGCATTTTCTCCTTTGCCCACAATGTTTTCTGCTCTTTCAGAAACAGCTTTCATCGTTTGAGCTACATGTCATCTGCAAATGCTTTCTGTTTGTTTTTCAACTGTAGTTTTATGTAAGGAGTTAACACTTTACCAAACGGTTAAAACTTGGAATCTCGACCGAATTGAAAGCATTTGCAGGCGACAAATTAAGTGAAGCTCAAATGATGATTTCTGGTTTTAATAGGGTAGAAAATATTGGGGGAAAAGGAGAAAATACTGGTTACCCGCATTTTTTCCATTTCCCACAATGTTTTCAACAGCCTTCCTCTTCAGGGTTGTTAAAACTCGGAATTGTGTGACGAAAGGTTATGTGATGATAAGCATCAAGTCCGAATTGAAAGCATTTGGAGACAAATTTGGCCCAAATACTGGGATTTTATTTTTCAAATGACAGAAAACAGTATAGACAAGAAAGGAAATGCAGGTTTCTAGGGAAATACATTTGAAGGCATTTTGTCTAGTCTGTGAATCTTCAACTTACCTGATATAAATAAGAAAGTCTAAATTAAAACAAAATTTATTCCTATTGCAAATACATATACATGTACAATAACAAGAGGTTGTTCGCCATCATTATCTGCAAAAGAGATAATTAATGCCCAGCCCTTGCCACCAGGAGGCCAATTCTGTAAGGGCCAAAGTTTGGGTTATCAAATGTCCATTACAAATTTTCCTTGTACAAATTGTCATAAAACCTAAATTTTTAACTTCAAACATTCCATATAATCCAGACAAATGATCAGATACCTGATCCTTAGTGAAATACCAGCAACAACATATAAACTTATAACTTAATTGATACATGTTTACAAATGATTTTTGATATTAATGATCTTGTGATAGAAAAAAAAGATACATAATTTCATAAAAATTGTATGTCAACAAAAGCCACAACTGTCATCTAAATCAATAACAACATAATGACTGATTTAGTTTACTGCTAAAATTTACAGACTGGGTACAATACCCATCCCTGACCACAGTTCAGTTCTCACCAATACATTTTTGTAGATTTCCACACTTACACAAACATTTACATAAAATGTATTTATAAAAATTGGCCTCCTTCCACCCCTTCAGCCAACCATCATCATCTTCAACTCTGAGCTCCTGATTTAAGTGTACACTAAAACCATCCTGCAAACAGATATATAATCAGTACATAAATGTTTCTATATACATGTATATTGTAATGGAACTCATGAACAGAAATTATGTGGTGGTAAAACATCCCAAAATACTGCTAATCACTTAAAAATTTCATAAAAATTGTATGTAAACAAAAGCCACGACAGTCATCTATATCAAAAATAACATAATAACAGATTTAGTTTACCACTAAAATTTATGAATGGGTACAATATCCACCCCTGACCACAGTTCAGTTCTCACCAATACATTTTTGTAGACTTCCGAACTTCTACAAACATGTATATAAAATGTATTTATAAAAAATTTGGCCTCCTTTCTCCCCTTCAGCCAACCATCACCACCTTCAAATCTGAGGTCCTTATTTTAGTGTACACTAAGACCATCCTGCAAATAGATGTATAATCAGTACATACATTGTTTCTAAATAAATTTCAATGGAACTCATGAACAGAAATTATGTAGTAGTAAAACATGCAATGAATACCAGTAATCACTTAGAAAAACAGAAATCACTTAAAGCTATGACAAAAACATGTTTTTGATAATCACTACAAGAACAGAACTGTCCATATAACTAACTAAAAAAAAAATAAAACCCTGAAAATTGGATGTAATATGCAATCTATGCAAACTCAGTTGTAAATGAATTTCAACAGTACAGTGAAGACTAAATAAATAAAAAAAAAAAAAAAAAAAAAAAAAAAAAAAAACTCTTTAATAATAAAACAAAAAACAAACTCTTTAATCAATAACCACCATTAAGTAAGGTAAACTATTCTAATAAAAAAAAACTTATTTTAATAAAAACAATATTGGTACCAATGATCTTGTAATGAAAAAAAAAAAAGATACATAAAAACTCTGTGTTAACAAAAGCATCAACAGTCATCTAAATCAATAACAATATAAATCAGACTTAGTTAACTGCTAAAATTTACAGCGTGGGTACAATTCCCATCCCTGACCACAATACAGTTCTCACCAAGACATTTTGTAGAGTTCCACACTTCTACAAACATGTACATATAATGTATTTTAGGAAAATTGGCCTCCTTCCTCCCCTTCAGCCAACCATCACCACCTTTAAATATGAGCTCCTGATCTAAGTGTACACCGAGACCATCCTGCAAACAGATGTATAATCAGTACATACATGTTCCTAAATAAATTGTAATGGATATATAAACAGAAATTATGTGGTAGTAAAACATCTAGAGAATACTGGTAATCATTAATAATATTGGTAATCACTTGTAGAAATGAAAAATAAACATTTTGTTTATAATCACTACAAGGACAGAACTGTCCATAACTAACAACAACAACAACAAAAAAAAAAAAAAAAAAAACCTGAAAACTGCATGCAATACACAATCTTTCAAACTCAGTTGTAAATGAATTTCAACAATTCAGTTGAGAGTACATTAAATAAAACAACAACACTGTTTAATTAATAACCAACTAAAGTAAACCCATCCATATTAAAAAAAACAAAAACAAAAAAAAAACATATCATTAATAACAATATTAGTACCAACTATCTTGTGATAAAAGCAAGCATACTTATAATGTCATAAAAATTCTACATGAGCATCATCTCCATATTTATAAAAAAAAAAGCATAGAGCTCTATTTGACAATAACAATCAGTTACAAAAAGTATGGGTACCAATAAGTCAAGTAATAGATAGCAAAACATAAATCCTTTGATAAATGTAGGGAAAGTAATCAAGATGACATTCAATCACCTTATCAACAAGTAAAACAAACATCTTATAAACAGTAACAAAAATATTGCTATATCTAGGTGCCTAGAGTACAGAGATTTAAATATAAAAACAAAATCAAATAAAAAATCAAATATCAAACTATATGTATAACTATCTTATAAGTACATGTATTTAATTGCTTACAAAAAAAAAAAGGAAAAAATAGGGTATATTAAATACAGGAAAAACAACTTATGCCATCCTATCCCATAAATATTTCAACAGGTGAAAGCCATATTTTCAAACAATTCTAATCGAATTTTCACAACTACTTGAGGTCCTCTGTTCCAATTTCTTTGAAAGGGGAGGGGTAATATGTAAACAAATAATTTTGTCAGGCAAAATTCAGCTGCCTTTCTGACTAAGTGGGCTAGACGGTCAGCCCGATCGTAATTTTCAATCTTGGTCCAGATTATTTTCAGGGTACTATTCTCTGACCCCTTTCTTTCCAACTTTTTTTGCCCTCTGTCACAATATTTCCCCCATTCTGTCTAGGTTCTTGGATAGATCTATATGAAGGTCTATAATATTTATCTGAAACCGGTGTAAACTTTGTCATCCAAATGAATTAACCAATTTTCTCTGTAATTTTCCACTTCTATGTCATATTTACGTGCACGCGAAAACCAAATACGATTTTGCATAAAGTTTGCCCTTCCACTCCCCAACTGCACTTTTGTTCAATGCCACCAATTTTGTGATTCTGATTTGAACCTAATTTCATCAGGAGAGTGAGTTATTTTGTTGCTGGTGAATACGGACCCAATAATTCGTGCGGGTCTGCCAGGGATTACATAGTATACTTCAAATGGAAGCTGAATAAGACAGAAATTTCAAATTGAAACGGGCGTGGAACAAAGTTGGGGACCAAAGACTCATTGTCTGCCACAGTTGCATTCAAAGTTGCGCTAATTTCCTTGTTTTATGGCATTTATCGATCAGAAATATGTCCCCGTTTGCAAAGGATTATGTCAGTTATAAACCACTTTTTTTTTTTTTCTCGAACGATTCTAATCGAATTTTCACAAGTCCATGAGGGCTTTTTTTTTCCAATTTCTTTGAAAGGGGAGGAGGAATATTAAGCCTGTCCCCGTTGTAGATATACATATTACAACTGGCACAGGCTACTGTGTCGTTGCTATTCAGTTGGCTACATGTGTATCACAGAACACCCGATCAGAGCAGCATACACATTTCCAGTTTGGCTGTAGAGGTAACATTGCGATTTTGCACAATTTGAAATTCGTAATCGAAACTAAAAGAAATATTGGCAAACATAAAAGGTGATACCAAAAATTAAATTTACTTATTCGTCAGGTCAAGAATGTTGGAAACACTGCGGCTCTGGAAGTCAGAGTGACCTCCTCTGAATCTCTATTAGTCAAGCGTCGCTGTTCTAAAAATACACCAACAGAATTCTGACCGTTTTTAGTAGCCTGTACTGATCCCTATACCCTTGCTCTATCAGGAAACGTTACCAATCTAGGGGAATATGAAAATAAACAATTTTGTCAGGCAGAATTCAGCTGCCTCTCTGGCTTAGTGTGATAGACGGTCAGCCCGACACTGACATTTAATTTTCGTCCGGGTTAAGGCTTCAATCTCTGACCACTTTCTTTCTACCTTTTTTTCCCTCTTTCACAATATTTTTCCCGATTATGTCTTGGATAGATCTATATGTAGATCTTTAATATATATCTTAAACCGGTGTGAACTTGGTCACCCAATTGAATTAGCATATTTTCTTTGTAACTAGATTTTACCCCAAATTAATATGCTTAGTTAGGCTCTAGCCTTGAATATATCCTGCCTCTCTGGCTTATTGGGCTAGACGATCAGCCTGATAGTAATTTTTAATCTTGTTCCGGCTTAACTTCAGGGTTTCATTCTCTGACCCCTTTCTTTCCACCCTTTTTCTCCCTGTCACAATATTTTACCCCATTATGTCTATGTCTTGGTTCTTGGATAGATCTATATGTAGATATATATCATTTGTCTTAAACCGATGTAAAATTTTTCATCCATTTTAATTAGCCTCTTGTAATTGTAACTGGTTTTGACCCCAAATAGATATGTTTAGGCTCTAGCGCTGAATATGCCCAAACCTGATGTAATGTGACCTGAGCCCTTTATGACATGGATCAATACCTGAAATGCAGACAACAAGGATATGTAGACTAGAATCAGAAATCAGTTTCCACAGACTGTCATCCACTTGTTTTTTACATTTCTATGTATGCGAAAACCAAATATGGGTTTGCGTAAAGTTTGCAATTCCACTCCATAACTGCACTTCTTTTTTAATGCCAGCAATTTAGTCAGTTTGATTTGAACATAATTCCATCAGGAGAGGGAGTTTTTTGTTCTGATTTTTTTTTCCTTTTAAGTGAAAAACACCCCAATTTGTGTCGTAAAGGTCAGAATCATGTTTTCGCAAATGCCATATGAGAGCGGGTTGTCACGGAAACTGTTTTTCGATTCTAGTCTCCGTACAATTGTTAAGTTAATCTAGCGTTTTGACTATGTCGTTGCGGTCACTTGAACATGTTATCTTGTGACATATTCCGTGTTCAAACTATATGCACTTGATAAGGCAATGGGTTTACCTTTTTCCCTCTCAGCATAATCAAGTAACAAAAACTGATATAACCTTACAAACTATCTGACTATTCCCAAACCAAATTGGATTATATCCCCTGACTGCACAAAGCAGAACTACTTCATACCCCATTTTGCCAGTTAAATGTTTTCATTGTACCATCAAAACCATTCACTTTGATCTGAGACACTAATTAGTAATGTGTTCAACAGTGTAATGGAGAGAAAGGGGCACTTATTTGTTTGTCTATCTCTCTGCTTCATGCAACAGGTGCCCGTTGCCCCTAAAAAGTTTTCTCCCTTGTTTACACACCTATGCAATGATTCCTCGAGACCTTTCCGTCGTCATGTAATGGTCTCAACATATGCAAAGTATCGATGTGAAGCATGGAAGCTAAGCTGAACAAGATAGAACATTTGAAACGCGGACGAACAAGGGTGGGGACAAAAGGATCAAAGTACATGTATTTTCTAACATTGAAAAGTAAGATAACTTGTGATTGGTTGAACAAAATACTGTAAGCCAATCAGAAGCTGCGTTACTCACAAATGTAGAAAAATCTGGAGAAAAAGTCTCAGAAAGTTCTTCAGAAGCGTTGGTGAATACGGACCAGGGAATTCGTGCCGGCCTGCTAAGGATTACATATTATCCTTCAAATGGAAGCCGAATAAGACTTAAAATTCAAATTGAAACGGGGGTGGAACATAGGTGGGGACGAAAGACTCATAGTCCGATCTTCTGCCACCCGTTCCATTAAAAAAGTTGTCCAGTTTCCTTGTTGTATTGCATGTATCGATCAGGAATAGGTCCCCGTTTGCAAAGGATTACACACAACCCTTCAAAATAGACATAAAATTCACTTTTAACCCATATTTTCAAACAATTCTAATCGAATTTTCACAACTACTTGAGGTCCTTTGTTCCAATTTCTTTGAAAGGGGAGGGGTAATATGTAAACAAATAATTTTGTCAGGCAAAATTCAGCTGCCTTTCTGACTAAGTGGGCTAGACGGTCAGCCCGATCGTAATTTTCAATCTTGGTCCGGATTATTTTCAGGGTTCTATTCTCTGACCCCTTTCTTTCCAACTTTTTTTGCCCTCTGTCACAATATTTCCCCCATTCTGTCTTGGTTCTTGGATAGATCTATATGAAGATCTATAATATTTATCTGAAACCGGTGTAAACTTTGTCATCCAAATGAATTAGCCTATTTTCTCTGTAATTTTCCACTTCTATGTCGTATTTACGTGCACGCGAAAACCAAATACGATTTTGCATAAAGTTTGCCCTTCCACTCCCCAACTGCACTTTTGTTCAATGCCACCAATTTTGTGATTCTGATTTGAACCTAATTTCATCAGGAGAGTGAGTTATTTTGTTGCTGGTGAATACGGACCCAATAATTCGTGCGGGTCTGCCAGGGATTACATAGTATACTTCAAATGGAAGCTGAATAAGACAGAAATTTCAAATTGAAACGGGCGTGGAACAAAGTTGGGGACCAAAGACTCATTGTCTGCCACAGTTGCATTCAAAGTTGCGCTAATTTCCTTGTTTTATGGCATTTATCGATCAGAAATATGTCCCCGTTTGCAAAGGATTATGTCAGTTATAAACCACTTTTTTTTTTTTTCTCGAACGATTCTAATCGAATTTTCACAAGTTCTTGAGGGCTTTTTTTTCCAATTTCTTTGAAAGGGGAGGAGGAATATTAAGCCTGTCCCCGTTGTAGATATACATATTACAACTGGCACAGGCTACTGTGTCGTTGCTATTCAGTTGGCTACATGTGTATCACAGAACACCCGATCAGAGCAGCATACACATTTCCAGTTTGGCTGTAGAGGTATGCCCCCAGCTGGGTGGGGGGATAGAAATAGCTCAGCTGTCGCACTACAGCAGGGGTAAGACCCCCCCCCCACTGTGCCTGCCCGTTTGCCGTGGGCTGCAACTCGTGTCGTTCGATGACGGGATCCTGGTGGTTGAGTGGATTCAGGGCTCGGCCGTTTAATAGCTCTGCTTTCGCAACACACAACTTTGGTCTTGAATTGAACTAAACGAGAGGTCAGGAAGGCCCGTCCTGATCAATCGGCTGGTCATGCCTTGCCCTAGGGCATCTAATATGTTCTTTCTTTTGTAGCCTTCTCTCAATCAAAATTACTATCTTCTCCATATTTAGTCCACACTCTTTTCATATTTCTTGTCCTGCCCTAGAAGGCGGTGGCTCATGGGTCAATCGGGTGAAAGTTTTTGGTGTTTGGCTGACATTTGTAACCTCTCAATGATCGTCTAAGCTTGGTAAGACTTTCTGCGAGAATACATCTGTCCAGTCTAGCCCTTTCATACCGAGTATACCACTGATGTATCCCTGTCATGGTCTGCGAATGGGCTTTCCCCAGACCATGACCCCTTGTAGGGCTCCGTGGTGGGTGGGGAGCATCGGTGGTGAAATTTTATACACAAACATGGCGTCGCAAAAAAAGGCCAAGCTTACTGAAAGCAGACGCCCTCTTTCAGATAGTGAATCTGAAACGGAAGCTTCAATTTCTACTTCTTTTCACTCTCCGCGTTTTATCGTTATCCAGTCCCAAGATCCTTCAAAACCCATAACAAAACTATCTCCTTTCATAATAGAAAAACAGATTACCAGCATCCTTGGAACTCCAAAATCTGTCAAAAAACTCAAAGATCAGACCCTTTTAGTTGAATGTATTACAAATCAACAGGCACTGAATCTCTCAAAACACAAAAAATTCTTTGACACAGACGTTGAAATTTTCGCACATCCTTCACTCAATTCTTGTAAAGGAGTAATTAGATGCAAGGAGCTTTCCTACTGCAACTCCTTGCAAGAAATTAAAGACAACCTAAAACAACAAGGTATATCCGATGTTCGAATTTCTGTACGCAGAGATGGAGAACAGAGATTTACAAACACATACATTCTAACATTTTCTTCACCTGTTCTCCCAACATCTATCAAGATAGGTTTCCAAATTGTAAAGGTAGATGTGTATGTGCCAAATCCCTTGCGATGTTTTAAATGCCAGCGATACGGCCATCACATCAGTAAATGTCAAAATCAAGAAACATGCTCTAAATGTGCTCATCAAGGACCTGACCATGACAATACTACATGTTCAAATCCCCCTCTCTGCATTAATTGCAAGTCTCCACACTCTACTTTTTCTAGAGTGTCCTGTATGGAGAGAAGAAAAAGAAGTGCTGTCCATTAAATACAACAATAATGTTAGCTTTCCAGAAGCAAGGAAAATATTTGAACAAAGAAAGAAAACCTCTTCTAGTCCTAGCTATGCAGGTGTTGTTGGCTCGTCAACTGAAAAGGATGACTGCAGCACTTGTAAGATTCTAGCGAAAGTTCTCCTTCAAAAATTTCCTGATGTAGCTACTGAGCTGAAAGAACTTCTCCCTCCATCCACCTTGTCCAAACTAATTCCTGACTCTCCATCTGCGTCTACAACAAACAAAACCCCTTCTGCAACCTCAAAACCCACAAACTCTCAAAGAATTTCTTCACAAAAAACTTCAAAGCCGTCTACCTCTTCGCAAAATATCTCTTCAAAAAAACATTCAAAGCCATCTCTCCCTTCACAACAGCCTCCAAAGAAACCCCAACCTCCATCTTCACAGTCTACAATAAAATCTAATGTTTCATCTAAAGATAACAAATCTAATCATACACCTCGATCTCCTAAAAGGTCTTCTTCCAAACCTAAACCACAATCTAGAGATTCCCATGAATCTTGTGAAATCACAGTCAGAGTAAATGATCCTGTCCCTACCTCCAACAGATTTTCGGAGCTGGAGGACATGGATGCAGATGCTGAAAATCTGGAAGGTGAGGCTTCAGATTCAGAAGCCTCTATCTGGTCCATTTCTAAAGATACTTGGAACAAGGACACTGACACTTGGCACTCGTCCAAACCCGAGACAACTGTAATGAAGTCTTAATCAACCTATTTTAAAATGCATTGGTTTACAGCCTCTTTTTTTACTTTAGCTTTTATACTTTCTTCATGCACAATGGATACCATAATCCAGTGGAATTGTCGAGGTCTGAAGTCAAACTTTGACGAACTTTCCCTTTTAATTAATGATCACAAACCAGTTGCTGTTTGTCTGCAAGAAACCTTTCTTAAACAGGAGGATGATATCTCTATCAAATACTATTCCATTTACAATAAAGTCTTTACCGAAGGCGAGAAAGCTAGAGGTGGTGTTTCTGTTATTGTTAATAACAACATACCTCATAAAGTTATCTCTCTTAACACAAACTTGCAAGCTGTTGCCATCAGATTATCTTTACACAGTGCCGTTACACTATGTTCTTTATATCTCCCCCCGAGCACACCTATTTATGAGACCAATCTGAATGATCTCATTTCCCAGTTGCCATCCCCCTATATTCTTGCTGGAGACTTTAATGGTCACAATGTTATGTGGGGTTGCAATGACACTAACCAGAGAGGTTTACAGTTGGAGAACTTCATTTCGAATATACCCCCAGCTGGGCGGGGGGATAGAAATAGCTCAGCTGTCGCACTACAGCAGGGGTAAGACCCCCCCCCCCCCCACTGTGCCTGCCTGTTTGCCGTGGGCTGCAACTCGTGTCGTTCGATGACAGGATCCTGGTGGTTGAGTGGATTCAGACCTCGGCCCTTTGATGGCTCTGTTTTTCGCAACACACCACTTTGGCCTTGAATTGACTTAAACGAGGGGTCAGGAAGGCCCGTTCTGATCAATCGGCTGGTCACGCCGAGCCCTAGGGTGTTTCTCTGACTTTGTTTTCTTTTAATCATACACAGCTACATCATTTCTTTATCATCAGTTGCTGTATGTCAATACCCTAGAAGGCGGTGGCTAATGGGCTAATCGGGTGAAAGTTGGTGTTTGGTTGACACTTGTAACCGCCCAAAGTTAGTCTATGCTTGGTAGGACATTCTGCGGGCCTACATTTGTCCAGTCTAGCCCTTTCACTTCGAGTATATTACCGATGTATCCTTGTCATGATCTGAGTTGGATTTCCCCAGATCATGTCCCCTTGTTGGACTCCGAGGCGGGTGGGGAACATCGGTGATGAATATAAAACAACAACTATGGCTTCTCAAAAAAAGGCCAAGCGTGTACTCTCTGACTCTGATTCAGAGTCTGAACATTCAACACAGTCTTCATCATTTGCACGTTTTTTAGTTATTGAATCTGTAGACTCTTCCAAACCAGTTACAAAACTATCTCCCTTTATTATAGAAAAATCCATTTCGGCAATCCTTGGTACACCCAAATCTGTTAAAAAGCTTAAAAATGAAACCTTGCTTGTTGAGTGCTTCTCGCAACAACAGGTTAGAAATCTACTTGGACACAAGAAACTTTTCAATCTTGATGTCAAAATATTTCCCCACAAGACCCTTAATACCTCCAAGGGGATCATTAGATGCAAAGAATTAAGTTTCTGTGACTCTTTGGAGGAAATCAAGTCAAACCTCAAAAGCCAGGCTGTGTCTGATGTGAAAAGAATTTCAGTTCTCAGAAATGGCATTCGTAGAGATACACATACGTACATCTTAACATTCTCTACGCCAACTCTCCCTACTTAGTTAAAATTGGATTTCAATCGGTCAAGGTCGATGTTTACGTGCCTAATCCGTTGCGCTGTTATAAATGCCAGCGGTACGGCCATCATGAAAGTAACTGCAGAAGCACACCTGTTTGTCCCAAATGTGCTTTTGAAGGGGAAAACCATGACCAAAAGACTTGCAATAACCCTCTTCTCTGTGTCAATTGCAAGTCTTCTCATCCTACCTATTCCAAAGAATGTTCAGTTTGGAAAGATGAGAAAGAAATCCTGTCAATCAAGTTTAAGGAGAATGTTACCTTTTTGGAAGCCAGGAAAACAGTTAAAAAACGCAGGTCTGATCAGGCATTGTTGAGCAAAAGCACAACATATGCAAATATTGCATCTCCTTTACCTGCAAATGGACATTGTCCAACCTGCGAACTGTTGGCTAAAAAACTTCTCCAAAAGTTTCCTGAAATGACTAGTGAACTGAAAGCTCTCCTTCCCAATGTCGAGGTTACAACACCTTCCACTCAGACTCAGCCTACGTCTGAAACAAACAAACCCTCTTCTGCACACCCAAAACCCACAGACTCTCAAAGTATTCCTTCACAAAAAACCCCAAAGCCCTCTTCCTCTTCGCGAAATATTTCTTCAAAAAAAGCTTCAAAGCCATCTGCCCCTTCAAAACAACCTCCTAAGAAACCCCAACCTCCACCTTCACAGTCTACAAATAGATCTAACGCTCCACCTAAAGATAACAAATCTTATCATGTACCCCGATCACCAAAAAGATCTTCCTCGAAATCTAAACCACAGTCCAGAGATACCCATGAATCCTGTGAAATAGCAGTCACAGTAGATGATCCGGTCCCTACCTCCAACAGATTTTCGGAGCTAGAGGACATGGATGCAGATACTGAAAATCTGGAAGGTGAGGCTTCAGATTCAGAAGCCTCTATCTGGTCCAGTTCTAAAGATCTTTGGAACAAGGACACTGACACTTGGCAGTCGTCCAAATCCGAGACAACTATAATTAAATCTTAATCTATTTTAAAATGTATTGGTTTACGGCCTCTTTTTTTACTTTAGCTTTTATACTCTGTTCATGCAATATGGATACCATAATCCAATGGAATTGTCGAGGTCTAAAGTCAAACTTTGACGAACTTTCCCTTTTAATCAATGATCACAAACCAGTTGCTGTTTGTCTGCAAGAAACCTTCCTTAAGCGGGAGGATGATATTTCTATCAAATATCATTCCATTTACAATAAAGTCTTTACCGAAGGCGAGAAAGCTAGAGGTGGTGTTTCTATTATTGTCAATAACAACATACCTCATAAAGTTGTGTCTCTTAATACAAACTTGCAAGCTGTTGCCATCAGGTTATCTTTACACAGTGCTGTTACACTGTGTTCTTTATATCTCCCCCCAAGCACACCTATCAATGAGAACAATCTGAATGATCTCATTTCCCAATTGCCATCACCCTATATTCTTGCTGGGGACTTTAATGGTCACAATGTTATGTGGGGTTGCAATGACACTAACCAGAGAGGTTTACAGTTGGAGAACTTTATTTCGAATAACTCTTTATCTTTCATGAATGATAACAAATCCAAAACCTACTTGCATCCAGCAACTGGATCTTACTCTTCTATTGACTTAACTTTATGCAGCCCAGTCTTACTTCCCGATTTCACCTGGAAAGTGACTGAGGATTTGTGTGGAAGTGATCATTTACCTATTATCTTTTCATCTACACAACCATCCAGCAGCATAAAACCACAGAAATGGAAGCTCTCCAAAGCCAGTTGGAATAAATTTGAAACCCTCTGTGAACAGACTATTACACACGACAAATTTGGAGATTGCGATGATCCCGCAAAACTTTTCACTTCCCTATTAATTGATGCAGCTAAACAGTCCGTCCCTCAGACCTCGACAAATCCAAAACGTCCTGACAAACCTTGGTACAATGATGATTGTAAACAGGCTGTCAGAGACAGAAAACAAGCCCTTAGAAATTTTAACCTCAGACCTACCAAAGAAAATCATAACCTATTCCGTATTTCCAGGGCAAAGGCTCGTCGTACCATTAGAGAAAGTAAGCGCAAGGCTTGGAGACATATGTCTCTAAATTAAATAGTAGAACTACTACTAAAAAAACCTGGGACATGATCAGAAAGATCAATGGCAAAGGCCAACCCCGTCTCAGTCACCTTGAAGTTAACAATACTTCGTTGGAAACACCCCAGGATATAGCTGATGCTCTTGCAGACACCTTTTGCAAAAAGTCTTCCTCTGCAAACTATTCTGAAAAGTTTCAAAGGAATAAAGCCAAAGAAGAAAAGAAAAAACTTAATTTCAATTCTTCTAATTCAGAGCACTATAATAAACTCTTCACTTTTAAAGAATTAAAATCTGCCCTGACTAAAGCTCATGATTCTTCTCCTGGCCAAGATAAAGTTCATTACCAGTTTTTAAAACACTTACCTTTTACTTCTCTCTCTGTTTTACTTGATATTTTTAATGATATCTGGCAATCCGATGATTTTCCTTCGTCCTGGCGAGAGGCACTAGTCATTCCTATCCCAAAATCTGGCAAGGATGCTAATGACCCAGCCAACTATCGTCCAATAGCTCTTACTAGTTGTCTCTGCAAAACTCTAGAACGTATGGTCAACGACAGGCTTGTCTGGTTTTTAGAAAAAAACAACCTCATCGTTGATGTACAGAGTGGATTTCGTCGTCAACGTGGCACCATCGATCATCTTGTCCGCTTTGAAACCTTTGTCAGAGAAGCCTTTATTAATAGACAACATGTAGTATCTGTCTTTTTCGACCTTGAAAGCGCTTATGATACGACTTGGAAATACGGAATTCTTAAAGACTTACATGACTTTGGTCTTCGAGGCCGTCTTCCTCTTTTTATCTCAGCCTTCTTGGATGAACGTCTTTTCCGTGTCCGAGTTGGTAATACTGTCTCTGGAGCCCGTGAACAGGAGATGGGTGTGCCCCAAGGATGTATTCTCTCTGTTACACTTTTTAGTGTAAAAATAAACAGTATAGTTAAAGCTATCTGTCCTGGTGTAGACTGTTCTCTTTATGTTGATGACTTTGTTATATGCTTCAGATCTCGAAATATGAATATTATTGAGAGACAACTTCAACAGTGTCTCAACAAACTCCAAACGTGGTCTGATGAAAATGGCTTCAAATTTTCAAAGTCCAAAACAAAATGCATGCACCTTTGTAATCTACGTGGTGTTCATCCAGACCCTGAACTGTATTTGGACAAAACCAAAATTGAAGTCGTTTCTGAATTTAAATTTCTCGGAGTCATCTTTGACAGAAAGCTTTCCTTCCTCCCTCACATCACTGCACTTAAAAAGAAATGCAAGAAGGCTCTTAATCTTCTAAAGGTTGTGGCCCATTCTGAATGGGGAGCAGACCGTAAAGTCCTCTTGCGGCTTTATCGGTCTTTAGTTCGCTCCAAATTAGACTGTGGATCTATCGTATACGGATCAGCTCGTAAATCTTGTCTTAAAATTCTCGATCCTATACACCACGAAGGCCTGCGTCTTGTACTTGGAGCTTTCAGAACTTCTCCCGTCAATAGTCTCTATCATGGTCAGAAATGAAGATCAAGGGAAATAATCTACCATTTTTGGGCCTGACCGCGTGATTTCCAATACCGGCTGTAGTTAGCACCCTTTATAACTGTTGACTAGATAAAACTGACTAAACACCAATATCAGACTCAATGACACGCCTAGGTAATAATGCCCGAAGACATCGTCCTATCACTCCTTGTCCTATTGATTTTCTGTCTCATGTTTAATTTTACTTGAATATTTTTATTCAAATTATTAGGACGAGATGTTTTTGAAAACATTATCTAAAAAGGAGAAAATGCTGATAACCAGCATTTTCTCCTTTTCCCACAACGTTTTCTTCTATTCGTAAAGCGAATTTCTTTATTTTAGTCACATAGAATCGGTCATCTGTAAATGCTTTCAATTTGGACAAGTCTAAAATTTTGTCTTTTTGTATTGAGTTTTATCCTAGAAACCGCCAAGGGTTTGTAAGCCATAGGTTTTTAATTCGAAAACTGACTCTACATCAATTATAGTCTAAGGAACAATTCAATCTTACTTTCTGGCGAAGCAGTAGAAACTCAGCCTAGTGCCTCCGAATTTAAGTAGTTATAGATCATACAATCAGATTTTAATTGGTCAATCAGAGGCGATATAGGTCACAATTTAAATGAGAATGCAGACCAAGACAAGACTCCATGCATGTGCAGGCTGATCTTAGTCTACAGTCTCCGAAAATACATCCATTCAGAACGTTGTCCTATTGATTTTCTCTCTCATGTTTGATTTTACTTGAATATTTTTATTCAAATTATTGGGTTTCTTTTGTTCTTTTTTTAAATATATAACTGGGTTTCTTGCTTGACATCCGAAAACGAAACACATTTTGGTGGTTTCTCAATTAACCCTTTCCCAAATGACAAAAGTTTGGACTAGACCAAATTGAAAGCACTTGCAGACGACGACTTAAATGTAGTACAAATGATGATTTTTGTCCATAAAAGGATAGAAAACATTGTGGGAAAAGGTTACCAGCATTTTCTCCTTTACCTACAGTGTTTTCAAAAGCCTTCTTTCCCAGCATCGTAAAAACCAGGGATTGTTTGGGAAAGGATTAAGATAGTTTCAAACTGAAAAAGGTAATACCATAACTGGACTAAAAGAGTGAAAAAGATTAATAGTTTGAACTTTATTATGGAAATAAATTCATGTCATATCATAATAATGAGCCAGACCATGACATTTCCTACTATTACACGTGTGCGCCCGCCAAAGACTTAGATCAGCCTGGACATACGTGCAGTCTCATCAGCCTTCACTGTGCACTGTGTGGATAGCTACAGACCAAAGTCCATTTCAGAAGGACGAAGACGACTCTACTTGCATTGTGTGGCTATGCAGGCTGATCTGAGTCTTCATTAGTGTGAAAATGTAGGAAACGTCCTGCGTTAGAAAACAATGTACATGTACAAACAAACAATAAAAAGCACATATGGCAAACATTTTAGCACTTTTCCAAGCAAGCCCTGGTTTTTACGTGTCTGCAGTACAAGTCTTTCGTCAAGTGTTCTCTATTCATTTGGAGAACTTTCTGCCATGTTCATCGAACTTGGAATTGCCGTCTGCAAACTCTCAGTTTTGAAGAATCTAAAAGTTGTCGTTTGGTAAAGAGTTAAGCATCATTTCGTCTGCAAGAAAATTTTCAATACTCCCTCATAAACTCGCAATTTATTGGTATCTATTAACCCTTTACTCTATAGATACTCATTTCTACGCATTGCTTGTACGAGACTTTGGAAAACATTGTGGCAAAAGATGAAATTGCTCGTGACGAGCAATTTCACCTTTTCCCACAATGTTTTCTATGCTATCAAAAGGTATTATATACACATAAGAAACGGCTTCATCCGGGTCAATATTAGAGATACCATAGAAATGCCTTTTGGGGTAAAGAGTTAAAATCGCCTCGCCGATACCCGCTACCTGTTTTTATATTAACCTAGAACTGTCTGCCCGTTGTCAGCTATAACCATGACATTTACTATTTGTCCATTATCTGCTCCCTTAATCGCTTAAGTAAAGTTTCCCGTTTTTTGGCCGTAGTTTTCACTCCAATGGACTTAAGTTTTACTTTTATTCCGTCTGTAGTGAGCGAATCAATGGACTCTGGGTCTAAACTGACAGTCGCAGGCTCGGTCCGCGGGTAATTTTCGTTCGCCTCTGCTATTTCGGATAATATTCTCCTACATTTTTGCTGCCTATTTTTACAAATTTGGTATTCCCAGTAATTTTCATTTAGTTTGTCGTATTTTCGCCTCGGCCTTTCCCTATCGGCATAAAAATTCAACTCCATTCTTTTTCTTACAGCCATTGCGTCTACAACACCGTCTACTTTATTTGTTTTTCTAAAATGAATGGTTTTCATTACGTCGTTGTTTTTCTCGACACCCTGGCAGGAAAATTTGTTCAAGCTACCATACTTTTGCACGAAAAATGGGACATGGTACAGAAGTGCGTGGATATAGGGTGTAATTTTGGACGCACCGTAACCTTTTCTTTTTCTTCCAATACTAATGAAGTCATCGACCCATTGCTTGTGCTTCTCAAATACAATTCCGGCTTCAAAAGGTTCGTCTTGTGGGGTAACTACCGACCGATATATATGTTCAAAGTCCCGCCATAACTTGATGACAGACTCATGTGTATCATCACTAATAACCCATAGCAATTTATCGGGCAGGTTTTTCAGCAAAAGTTTAAGTTCGTTGCCAGTTAACGACGACCAGTCGAGCTCGCCGTTTCCTTTTTGTTTCCACACGGAAAAATTGACGCCGCATTCCCTTATTTTATTGCAAAGATTGTCAAGATGATTGGCCTCTTTCTTAAGTACTTTTGCCATGCAGTCCTGCTCTAAAGCGTCATCTATTAAGTTTCGCAGCAAAATATTGCTTACTCTTACGGGATTGTGTGATCGGGTTCTATGTTAAGCAGAGGCGGGTTCTTAACGCCATAATCAGTTCGCTCGCATATGTTTTTTATTGTTCTTTTCTGATCACTCGTATGATAGAAATCCCAAGGTTTGGTCGTGTCGCCCCGGGCATCTTTATGCACAATACACCACGGACAACAATGAGCACCTGAAGAGGAACATAACGCTAGGATCATTTGCAAAAATTTCATGTTTCCTCCTAAAAAGAAATCGAGTGCAACTGTTTCTTCGTTCTCGAGTGTTATTTTGCCAATTTTAATTCGCTCATTTATTTCGCTGAACAGCGGCTCGCAGGCTCGCTGAATGTTTTCATATGATTCTGTGCATTTCAATATTGCTACAGTTCTCTGATTCTCGTACGAGCTGTTCGAAGCTTAATCGGAAACGAGAGAAAATTGTATGGTAACGAAGTTTGAAATTCTTGTAACCTTCGCGCCGTCACCAGCAATTTTTATGCATATTTTGTCGGGTTTGCATTCCCCGTCTTTGTACTCCTGTGCGATGGCGCGCTTAAGTTCAGCATCGAAACTAAGAAATGCACCTGGGAAGGACCCAGGTGTGCGATGTATTTCAAATTCACGATTGAATTCAGTTCGACAATCTTTCACTTGACTGACGCTTGGCATGTCAGAACAAACAGAAGAGAACTCTTGAAAAGCGCTGTCAGAAACGTAAAATTTGTCACAGATATATACAATTTGTCTTAATTTGTCTTTCTCAATGTCTGGTAAAGCGCTGTACCTAACCCCTTTTGTTTTAATATCACCCACTTGAATTTCAATTTTTTGCCCTTCAAACGATTCACATACTATATTTCTGGGAAATAAACCATACGTTTCAGCAAACCACAATGCATCATTCATCTTGTTTTTCAGATCGGATTTCAGTCGAGTTTTTAACTTGCTGCTACAATCATCAAATCTTGCACCAACGTTTTTCAACGTTTCTTTCTCATGCTCGGACCGATTTACTTCAGTTTTCAGCTTTTTTAATTCTTCATACATTTGAGCTACTTTCCACTCATGTTTAACTTTTTCGCGCTGAAATGAGTCTATTTTTGTGTTCAAATCATAAACATTTACCAGTTCCGTATCAAAAATTGCAAGTTTTTTAACTTGTCGCAGATAGTCTGCCCTTTGTCTGCCTCCTTTCAATTTTTTCAAGCTATTTTTCAGTGACCATACCATGTGACTAAACCTGTCCCCCAGCTGGGCGGGGGATAGAAATAGCCCAGCTGTCGCACTACAGAAGGGGTAAGACCCCCCCCCCCCCCCCACTGTGCCTGCCCGTTTGCCGTGGGCTGCAACTCGTGTCGTCTGATGACGGGATCCTGGTGGTTGAGTGGACTCAGAATATGGCCCTTGAATTGTTCTGCTTTCACAACACACCACTTTGGCCTTGAATTGGACTAAACGAGAGGTCAGGAGGGCCCGTCCTGATCAATCGGCTGGTCATGCCTAGCCCTAGGGCATTTCTCTTAACTGTGTATCATTTTATCGTACACAAAAATTCACAGAAGAATATCAGATCTTTTTCCTCTCTGTCAAAGATATAAATAAATGCCCTAGAAGGCGGTGGCTCATGGGCTAATCGGGTGAAAGTTGGTATTTGATTGACACTTGTAACCGCCTAAAGACAGTCTATGCTTGGTGTGACATTCTGAGGGCCTACATTTGTCCGGTCTAGCCCTTTCACTTCGAGTATATTGCCGATGTATCCTTGTCATGATCTGTGTTTGGTTTCCCCAGATCATGTCCCCTTGTTGGGCTCCGAGGCGGGTGGGGAGCATCGGCAATGAATTAATACAACTATCATGGCAACCCCCAAAAAACCCAAGTGCGTTCTTTCAGATTCAGATTCTGAATCAGATACTTCTTTCACTCACTCTACTTTTGCTAGGTTTATTGTGATAGAGTCAGCTGACAAATCAAAAGAAATTACAAAGCTCTCACCTTTTATTATAGAAAAGACAATCTCGTCTATCTTAGGTACTCCAAAATCAGTTAAGAAATTGAAAAACGAAACCCTGCTTGTTGAATGCTTTACCCAACAGCAGGCAAAAAACCTTTTAGGCCATAAAAAGTTCTACAATTTGGATGCTAAAATATACCCACATAAGACCTTAAATACCAGCAAAGGAGTCATCAGATGTAAGGAACTTTCATACTGTGATTCTATAGACGAGATTAAGACTAATCTACAATCCCAGGCAGTGTCTGACGTCAAGAGTATCTCTGTTTTTAGAGATGGGGTAGGTAGAGATACCCACACCTACATTTTAACGTTCTCTACACCCGCTTTACCTGCTTCTATTAAGGTAGGATTTCAGTTGGTCAATGTCGATGTATATGTACCAAACCCGCTGCGTTGCTGTAAATGCCAACGGTATGGCCACCATGAAAGCAATTGCAAAAGTACCCCTGTATGTCCGAAATGTGCTTTTGAAGGGGAAAACCATGACCAAAAGACTTGCAATAATCCTCTTCTCTGTGTCAATTGCAAGTCTTCTCATCCTACCTATTCCAAAGAATGTTCAGTTTGGAAAGATGAGAAAGAAATCCTATCAATCAAGTTTAAGGAGAATGTTAGCTTTTTGGAAGCCAGGAAAACAGTTGAAAAACGCAGGTCTGATCAGGCATTGTTGAGCAAAAGCACAACATATGCAAATGTTGCATCTCCTTTACCTGCAAATGGACATTGTCCAAACTGCGAACTGTTGGCTAAAAAACTTCTCCAAAAGTTTCCTGAAATGACTAGTGAACTGAAAGCTCTCCTTCCCAATGTCGAGGTTACAACACCTTCCACTCAGACTCAGCCTGCATCTAAAACAAACAAACCCTCTTCTGCACCCCCAAAACCCACAGACTCTCAAAGTATTCCTTCACAAAAAACCCCAAAGCCCTCTTCCTCTTCACAAAATATTTCATAAAAAAAAGCTTCAAAGCCATCTGCCCCTTCAAAACAGCCTCCTAAGAAACCCCAACCTCCATCTTCACAGTCTACAAATAAACCAAACGTTCCACCTAAAGATAACAAATCTTATCATGTACCCCGATCACCAAAAAGATCTTCCTCGAAATCTAAACCACAGTCCAGAGATAACCATGGATCCTGTGAAATTGCAGTCACAGTAGATGATCCGGTCCCTACCTCCAACAGATTTTCGGAGTTAGAGGACATGGATGCAGATACTGAAAATCTGGAAGGTGAGGCTTCAGATTCAGAAGCCTCTATCTGGTCCATTTCTAAAGATACTTGGAACAAGGACACTGACACTTGGCAATCGTCCAAACCCGAGACAACTGTAATTAAATCTTAATCTATTTTAAAATGTATTGGTTTACGGCCTCTTTTTTTACTTTAGCTTTTATACTCTCTTCATGCACTATGGATACCATAATCCAGTGGAATTGTCGAGGTCTAAAGTCAAACTTTGACGAACTTTCCCTTTTAATCAATGATCACAAACCAGTTGCTGTTTGTCTGCAAGAAACCTTCCTTAAGCGGGAGGATGATATTTCTGTCAAATATCATTCCATTTACAATAAAGTCTTTACCGAAGGCGAGAAAGCTAGAGGTGGTGTTTCTATTATTGTCAATAACAACATTCCTCATAAAGTTGTGTCTCTTAATACAAACTTGCAAGCTGTTGCCATCAGGTTATCTTTACACAGTGCTGTTACACTATGTTCTTTATATCTCCCCCCGAGCACACCTATTAACGAGACCAATCTGAATGATCTCATTTTCCAATTGCCATCCCCCTATATTCTTGCTGGGGACTTTAATGGTCACAATGTTATGTGGGGTTGCGATGACACTAACCAGAGAGGTTTACAGTTGGAGAACTTCATTTCGAACAACTGATTGTCTTTCATGAATGATAACAAGTCCAAAACCTACCTACATCCAGCAACTGGATCTTACTCATCTATTGATTTAACCTTATGCAGCCCAGTCTTACTTCACAATTTCAGTTGGAAAGTGAAAGAGGATTTGTGTGGAAGTGATCACTTCCCTATTATCTTTTCATCTACACAACCATCCAGCAGTGTAAGACCGCAGAAATGGAAACTCTCTAAAGCCAATTGGAACAGACTTGAAACCCTCTGTGAACAGACCATTACACATGACAAGTTTAGAGATTGCAATGATCCAGCAAAACTTTTTACTTCGCTGTTAATTGATGCAGCTAAACAGTCTGTTCCTCAGACCTCGACAAATCCAAAACGTCCTGACAAGCCTTGGTACAATGAAGATTGTAAACAGGCTATCAGAGAAAGAAAACAAACCCTTAGAAAGTTTAACCTCAGACCTACCAAAGAAAATCATAACTTATTCCGTATTTCCAGGGCAAAGGCTCGTCGTACCATTAGAGAAAGTAAGCGCAAGACTTGGAGACAATATGTTTCTAAATTAAATAGTAGAACCACTACCAAAAAAACCTGGGACATGATCAGAAAGATCAATGGCAAAGGCCAACCCCCTCTCAGTCACCTTGAAGTTAACAATACTTCGTTGGAAACACCCCAGGATATAGCTGATGCTCTTGCCGACACCTTTTGCAAAAAGTCTTCCTCTGCAAACTATTCTGAAAAGTTTCAGAGGAATAAAGCCAGAGAAGAAAAGAAAAAACTTAATTTCAATTCTTCTAATTCAGAGCACTATAATAAACTCTTCACTTTTAAAGAATTAAAATCTGCCCTGAATAAAGCTCACGATTCTTCTCCTGGCCAAGATAAAGTTCATTACCAGTTTTTAAAACACTAACCTTTTACTTCTCTCTCTGTTTTACTTGATATTTTTAATGATATCTGGCAGTCCGGTGATTTTCCTTCGTCCTGGCGAGAGGCACTAGTCATTCCTATCCCAAAACCTGGCAAGGGTGCTAGTGACCCAGCCAACTATCGTCCAATAGCTCTTACTAGTTGTCTCTGCAAGACTCTAGAACGTATGGTCAACGACAGGCTTGTCTGGTTTTTAGAAAAAAAACAACCTCATCGTTGATGTACAGAGTGGATTTCGTCATCAACGTGGCACTATCGATCATCTTGTCCGCTTTGAAACCTTTGTCAGAGAAGCCTTTATTAATAGACAACATGTAGTATCTGTCTTTTTCGACCTTGAAAGCGCTTATGATACGACTTGGAAATACGGAATTCTTAAAGACTTACATGACTTTGGTCTTCGAGGCCGTCTTCCTCTCTTTATCTCAGCCTTCTTGGATGAACGTGTTTTCCGCGTCCGAGTTGGTAATACTGTCTCGGGAGCCCGTGAACAGGAGATGGGTGTGCCCCAAGGATGTATTCTCTCTGTCACACTTTTTAGTGTAAAAATAAACAGTATAGTTAAAGCTATCTGTCCTGGTGTAGACTGTTCTCTCTATGTTGATGACTTTGTTATATGCTTCAGATCTCGAAATATGAATATTATTGAGAGACAACTTCAACAGTGTCTCAACAAACTCCAAACGTGGTCTGATGAAAATGGCTTCAAATTTTCAAAGTCCAAAACAAAATGCATGCACATTTGTAATCTACGTGGTGTTCATCCAGACCCTGAACTGTATTTGGACAAAACCAAAATTGAAGTCGTTTCTGAATTTAAATTTCTCGGAGTCATCTTTGACAGAAAGCTTTCCTTCCTCCCTCAGATCACTGCACTTAAAAAGAAATGCAAGAAGGCTCTTAATCTTCTAAAGGTTGTGGCCCATTCTGAATGGGGAGCAGACCGTAAAGTCCTCTTGCGGCTTTATCGGTCTTTAGTTCGCTCCAAATTAGGCTATGGATCTATCGTATACGGATCAGCCCGTAAGTCTTGTCTTAAAATTCTCGATCCTATACATCACGAAGGCCTTCGTCTTGTACTTGGAGCTTTCAGAACTTCTCCCGTCAAAAGTCTCTATGTTGAGGCTAATGAACCTTCTCTTTCTTACAGGAGGGAAAAACTCTCACTTCAATATCTTTTAAAACTGAAGTCAAATCGTTTTAATCCAACTCATAAAGTTGTTTTTAAACCTCAATATAAACGTCTTTTTGAAAGGAAACCAAATGTTATTCCCCCATTTGGTATCCGCATGGAGCCCATTGTAGATAACCTTGGCATAGACATTGAGTCTATTGCCGACTATAAAATCTCTGAAATCCCTCCATGGACACTAAACAGTGCAGAATTCAGATTTGACCTTGCATCTGACAAAAAGTTTATCACGGATAGAACTGTGTTTCATGCTAGATACAATGAGATAAAGGAGCATTATTTTTCCTTCAAACCAATCTATACAGATGGATCTAAAGAGCGAAATTCTGTAGCAGCTGCCGCTATTTATGGAGAAAGGAGCTTAAAGTGCCGCCTTCCAAACAATTCCTCTATCTTCTCTGCAGAAATTAAAGCTATTGATCTTGCCCTTAATCTAGCTGAACATTCTAATTCCAACCGTTTCATCATCTTTTCGGACTCTTTGTCAACATTACAGGCCCTTTCAAATCAACGACTTGAGAACCCCTTAATCTGTAGTTTACTTAAAAGGATCTCACAAATTTCTTCTATGAATAGATTGGTGTTTTGCTGGCTTCCAAGTCATGTAGGCATCAAAGGCAATGAAAATGCCGATAGGTCTGCCAAATCTGCACTTAACCTTCCCATTTCAGATTTTAAAGTTCCACACACTGATTTTAAATCCTCTGTTTTAACACATATCCAATCTTCTTGGCAATCCCAGTGGGATGCTGATGTTTTCAATAAACTACATTCAGTTAAACCTTCCCTCGGTGAATGGTACCCCGTTTACAGGTCTGTTCGTCGAGAAGAAGTGATAATTGCACGACTTCGAATTGGCCATTCACGCATTACACATTCCTGGCTCTTGACCAGAGATGATGCCCCTGAATGTATTCCATGCAATGCACCCTTCTCTATAAAACACATTCTACTAGATTGCATTGACTTTCAGCCAGTTCGTAGAAAATATTTCAGCGTCGATAGCTTAAAAAATCTTTTTGATTCTGTCAGCGTTGAATCTATTATCGCTTTCATAAAGGAGATTGGCATTTACAATAAACTGTGATATTTGCTTTTTGAGTTTCTTACCCATGTTTTTACATTCTTTACACACTTTTCTCAATGTTAAGTTATCATTTCCTTTAAGCTACTATTCACAGTCTTAACCTTTTCATTTAAAACTTTGAGTAGGCAGGGAATGCCCAGCCACTCAATATTATATAAATATTATATTTTATGCAAATTAAAAGTTACACATAACCTTTCATCATTTAAAGTCACACATAATACTTCTTAATCCAACTCTTTTATCATTATTAATATATTCAAACTTTTTCAGTTTAAACAATTCCACTTTTATTATCTTTTAACACAGATATGCGCGCTAAATGACCAAAGCTGTCGATGCGCCATAAAACAACATTCATTCATTCATGTGACTAAACCTACTTTCGAGTCTTTCACAGTTATTTAACTGAAATGCGGTCAGTTGGGTATTAACTATGTCAACATGTGACAGCACATCATTGTTTTCATTTGAGATAGTATCTGACAATTCTCGCAGAAATGCATTTGAAATGTCTAACGTAAGACTGATTTTCTGTTGATCAGCACATTTATTGAAAAATTTTGGAGAATGCTCTCCCGCGGTGAGTACATTGTTGAAGTCAAATTTATGTGAAGGCGACAGAATAGACGACATATTGGTTTTCTTTTTACTTCAGTTTGAGATATATGGATGATGGAAAATTTGACCCCTCTGACATACTTCCTTAATGATTAAAACACATAATGATCAGAATCTAATCTGAGTCTGAAAACATCATGAATGATAAACACGTATCATGTGATACACCACTATAAAGTCTCTACTGAGCAAGCTGACACCGCGCAGATAAGCTTCATACGCTCAACCGGTACGCTTTTCTTTCGGAGAAGTCCATCGCTACACTTAACCCACGTTGGCTTTAGGATCAGTCTGCGCGTCACTCTGGCGGGAAACCTTATCTGAATACCCTCTCCCTTACAGTTCAGTTTATAAAACCAGTTTGCACTCAGCGGTAACTTCTGAAAGTCATCTCGCGACACAAGCCTGTCTTTGCAGTCTCCAAATACACATCGAAAAACATCAAAATTAATATTAATGATACATTCTGGAGCTCTTGAAGAAAGACGCTTTTGAGCCGCTCTTGTGATCAGATCTGCTGCTGACTGTAACCTGTCTGAGGATATGTCTGGATTTGTGAACTGATGTCGTACATCGACCGGAATATGGCTAGCTGGCTCATATGTACAGTCTTCAATGCCCCAGCCTCTCCATTTGAACAGGTAGTCTACACCCTATAAATAAGTTAATAAATTCAGCTGAGTAAAAACAATAAACCAATAACCATAATGACATTTACTTAGCGATGGATGCATCATGATGAGAAAAACCGTTTTCGCCATATGCAAACCATAAAAAGCGCAGACCAGTCGGCACATCTGTGCAGTCTGATCAGCACCTTTGCTGTTCGCTTCATAAATAGTGTAATACGTATAGTAGCGACTTCACTTTTCAAGAATCTAACTAGCCTCTGAAGCTGGCCTTTGTGGAAAAACTGTCATAACTTCGTAAGTTTTCAGAATTTAAAATTATCTCAAGTGGGGGTGCGAAAATTCAATTTATGCTCTTTCGAGGGAACTTAAATTAATAAAAATCAAACAAGAAACTTTTGGTTGAAAATTGCAGGTCTAGTTTATATAGAATACAGAGGGAAAATGCATTTTCCGAAGTTAAAAACTGAATTATTTGTTAATTTTTCTCTTCTTGTATTGAAATGCCGCAATTATCTCAAGTGGGGTCTAAAAGCCTATTTGTTGCTCTTTAATTTCGTATATGTTTTGATCATTTGAAAAAAAAAAACAAAAACTTTTGGTCCTTTTTACAGTTTATTAATACCCCTATTTTTTTTTCTGATTTCGCGAATGTTCAGGTTGTGACGAAGATATCCGATGATAGCCGAATCTGATAGTTACGATAAGCCGCCTTATCGGACACATGTGTTGTATTACGTAATGTTATTTTGCACAGACCCCCTGCTAGCTTTGATATATCCACATTAGGGGTTGTTTGATATCCGATTTATATTTGACATGACCTTTAGATGTACTAGTTCTAGCTTATTTCCTGAAATCAAAATTGTAAAACACGGTATGCAAGAATTAAAATTATCCGCTGTACAGCCCTTAGATTGATAAATTTACGGTGAATGGTGACGTTTCAAAAGATTTTTTTCCCGTGTGTTTTCTTGATAAAAATGCATTTCACCACCTATATTATACCGAAACTGGCAGACTAGATATTTTGGTGGTCTTCGGTACTATAAGACTGAAGCTCGAACCCCGTCTCTAATGTGGACATTTTGCCTAAACATCACATCGGAGCTCGTTCTTCTAAAACATATTCCATGAAAAAAATCGTATTATTGAATTTTTTTTCAAAGGCAATGTCTGTCAGTAGAGATCAACCTCATAAAATGCGAGATGAAGATTCGGATCAGTTTCCAAGATTTTTCTATCCAAGCTTTAATTATTCAAGCCATGTTCATGCTGTAGTTAAATATGTACATTGTTGAGGTGTAATATTTTGTATTTATATGAATCTTTCAGCTTGCGCGGACGACCGGTATACATAGAAATCGTCGCTATTTGAATCATTTAACGTAATTGTCAGCTTTCAGAGCTATGTGAATTACGATATCTATCTAATTTACTCTTATCTTTTATACAGAATTATGAAGTGCCTTGGAAGAGAGAGGCGTATAACATCGTCCGATTTAGTTTTGACAGTTACCTCAAGTACGATTTACCCTTTCCCAAATGACAAATTTTCGACTATTCCAAAATGAAAGAGTTTGCAAAGGACAATTCCAAGTTTGATGAAAATGGCAGAAAGTTCTCCAAACAGGTTGAAAACACTGTGGGAACTGGAGAAATGGCTCGTAACGAGCTATTTCTCCTTTTACCACAGTGTTATTAAAAGCCGTGTACTGCAGACACGTAAAAACCAGGGCTTGTTTGGGAAAGGGTTAAAACAATTCATTTATATGCTTTTTCAAGTGAGCTAAATTTTTATTGTAAAAAGTGTTGATATTTTTCTGATTTAGTAATACGGTTATGGTTAACATAGAATATGGAGGAAAATGCATTTTCCGCAGTTAGAAATGAATTTTGTTGAATTTTCTTTTCTTTTGTATGAATATAAAATTATCTCAGGTGGGGTAAGAATGGTCATTTACTGGTTTTTAAATTGGTATTATAAGTTTATTCATTATTTTTCAACCAAACTTTTGGTCTGTTTTACTGTATCTTTTTTCCCGTGATCATTTGGATATTGCGCAGAAGTTTCTCTGTGATGGCCGAGTCTCATAATAAAAAAAGCCCCCTGTCAAGTATCTTTAACTGTATTACGTAATTCTATTGTCATTACGGACCCCCTGTTATCTATGAATTACATACATGTATATCCACGTGGTATTTGAACTAGAATATGTATACCCGGATTCTTTGACCATGACCGTATCCCAACGACATTTTATCATACAAATGTATATACATGTACTTTAAAGGGCTCAGTAATATACGACTAGTCTATCAATAATTAAAATTAGAAAATGTACAGTTGCTTCCTTTCAACTCTCCAACTTTCAGATTTAAGTGTGTGGTGATAAATGCCCTATCAAATGTATTTCGTGACCATTTCAGTTATTCATAAATAAAACAAAATTTCAGGAGGCTAGTTCATCTATAACTAATTAAAACAGCAAGATATGTATATTTTTAATTGAAATTTTTATTGCCCTTTGAAACGGGGCCTCAGTCTGAATAGCATAGTTACTAAGAAGAGATTAACAGATTAACTAAAAGCAGGTAACGTGTCTGCAAATCAAGTCTTTTGAAAACACTGTGGGAAAAGGAGAAATTGCTCGTAACGAGCAATTCTGCTTTTTCGATTGTGTTTTCTGGTTTAATCCCACTTGGTCTACTCCCATTTCGTCTACAGATTTTTTTGTGTAGTCAGTCCCATTTCGTCTACAGTCCCAATTCGACTAATCTCATTTCGTCTACGCCCATTTTGTCTACAATAAGATAGGTTTGAATGTATTTGTATAAATTATTTTTGAAAATGAATTTGAACGATTCATTAATTTTTTTATGTATTTTTTTAAATATTTCGTGCTTTTACATGAAAAAATCTACAAATAAATAGAAACATGTAGATACCAATGTGTTTAATCATCTGAGTTATTGCATTAAGTATATTATTCTTACAAAAAGCAAATAGATAAATAATAAATAAAACACTTATATAATAATTAAGATAATTTTAAAATAATACATTGCTTGTGTACATCATTAATCAAATCCCGCATTGATTTCAGCCTACAAAACTTGAATTACCACGAGTCCAAAATTTTGTTGTCTAGTTAGGTTTGGTTTTGGGGTTTTACGCCGTTTTCAATAGTATGTTAGTCATATCATGGCGGTCAGTGCACTTATCATGTGTGTTTTCAAAAGCAAATTATTCTTTTCTCGCATTGATTTTAGCCTGCAAAACTTAAATTACCACGAGTCAAAATTTTGTTGCCTAGTTTGGTTTTGTTTTGGGTTTTTACACCCTTTTCAACAGTATTTCTGTCATATCACGGCGGTCAGTGCACCTATCGATGTGTCCCTGGAATTTCTTCACCAGTACCACACACAACTTTCCTTACAAGCCACTGGCTGCTTTTTTCTCATTGACAAAGTTTACACAGGTGTTAACTTGCAAATTAGGTGTCATAATCCCTTCTCAACACCTGTCTTGCCCAAGTCTGCATAGGTCTGCACAGGTGTTAATATATCAATAGAAAATATCAACAAACATGCAGTACAAATTAAAATTAAAATAAGATAATATCTAAATCATTTTTGGGAGGTAAAAATTAGAATACATAATTTATTAGTTAAAAACATCATGAGAAAATGAAATGTAGACGAAATGGGACTACTGGGCAAAACAGGTGTAGACGAAATGGGACTGTTGCACAAATTTGTAGACGAAATGGGAGTAGACCAAATGGGATGTTACCGTGTTTTCTACCCATTTGGAGAATTTTTAATATTTTCATCAAATTTGAAATTGTCGCCTGCAAACTCTTTCAGGCGTCAAAAGTGAAAAATTTGTCGTTTTGGGAAGGGGTTAACCTAATCAAGAGGTCGACAATATCAGGGATAAATAGGGTAAAGTAGGTTGTGGGGTAAAAGTTGAATATGTCACTATCATACATAACGGTGTGAAGGGGTGAGATATACAATTGTTATGTAATCGTTTCCTGTATTATTTTAACTGGTTGGAGAAGATTTACATATACATGTACATATGTATAATTAGAGCAAAGGCTGAGTTCACCCTTGATGACAAAATTTTAAACTGGTCCAAATTGAAACAAACTTGCAGATGACATTTTAAAGTGCATATAAAATGAAAAATAAGTGCCATATAGGGAATTGTTGTATTGTGGTTAAACGCCACTTTAACAGCTAAAGTCATATAATGGCGGTCGCACATGTGTTTCCTTGCTTTCTCACACCAGTACTAACACAACTTTTTAGTGTGTGGTAATTTTTTTAACCCATTACCAGATGACAAAATTTTAAGACTGGTCAAAATTGACACAAACTTGCAGACGACATCTTAAAGTGCATTTAAAATGAAAAATAAGTGCCATATAGGGAAGAAATCTTAGTGAGAAAAGGAGAAATTGCTTGTTACAAGCAATTTCTCCTTTTCTCACAATGTTTTCCACAGCTGTATATCTTTAGTGCGTCAAAATGCGGCATTGTGTGGTAATGGGTTAAAATATTCATAAAGTTAATACGTACATACGGTGAGGACCCCTATAGACCCCGCTTTATATAGACAAATGTGGGGTTTCCAGAGGTATACCTTAATTTCCTTGTTGATGGTCCAAACATATACCGTATGTTTAGGGCTCATTAGAACCGCCTTACTGAGGCGGTTCTAATGAGCCCTAAAAATATATGTTTGGGCCACAAATAAGAAAAGAAATATCGCAATTTTTCATCCCCAAAAAGGCCATTTTAATATAAATAAAATAATGCTATATTTGCACCGGGGCATGTTTCCGTAATGTCAAGTAATTTACGAAATGTCTATTTCAAAACAAGTTGACCAGAGATTAGTACTTGTAGTATAAACATATTTAAGTGAAGTAAACACTGTAAGAGATTCGGTATTTTAGTATTTCCAGGTCCTGCTGAGGTTGAAAAGCAAATAATCTTCCGATTGGCCAAAAGCTTATGGAAAAAAATGGATAAGGATAGAACAAGTTCTATTCTTTATTGTTTCCACGTGTGGAAAGAATAAGAATAACAGTGCATAACCCAATTTAGACAATGTTTTTCACATGTGCACGAAAACCTATGTGGAAACAAATATCGTGTAAATTAGCCTTTAATTAAAAGTCACGAAATGTAATCAGAGTGCAATTCAAATTTCATTCACCAAGGAAGAAACTTTAAAGAGGCTCACAAACATATTTATTCATCAAATAGATAGATAAATAAGTCTGATTCAGCAATGTTTGAACTCTGAAATAGAACTATAAACAATAAATAAATGATCCGCGCCATGACAAAACGTGCTTTATGCATGTGCTAACAATATAAGACATAAATCAGCCTGTGCATTCATGAAGTCTGATCTGCGTCTTTATTGTTCACTGCCTGGATAGTGCAAAGGCTTGTAAAAAGTTCATGCAAAATTTTTAGCCTCCAAATAGCATGAGTGACTCTGAAGACTGGTTTGTGTCTACGCTGGTTGAAACTACTGAAACCACATTTTCTCATGGCGCGGCTCAAATAAAAAAAATAAATGAATAAATAAACGAATAAATAAATCTGATGTTTAGCTCATTTGAATTTAATATGCTACCTTATTGGGATTTGTCTTTCTGTCAATCAACCTCTCCACCTCATATGTCTCTGGCAGAACTGCTCGTCTTTGGATCGGAACACGTCGCTCTGAAATCTTCTCTCCCTCGTTTAGTTCTCTGTAGTTCACCTTCTTTTTTTGTCTGAGATTAGCCGTAGCTGGTGACCGAATGGTTTTAAAGTTTTTGTCAATTAAGGTTGCAGTTTGAGTAACGTTTCAATATATCGAAACAATGGGACTACCCTAGGTGCGAAAACTGCGAGACCCTGGCGACTTTATAACCAATTAGAAGGACAGGCTCACTTAAAATGTTAAGTCATCAGTTATGATTAATTCACACCGCATAGTTTGATGACCATCTCATTTTTGAAATAAAAGAGTGGGCCGCTCTCTGAAGTTCAATTGACAATATAGAACAATTAAGTTTTAACCCACTACCACACAATCCCTACTTTTGACGCCCCTGATAAAGAAGCCTTTTGAAAACACTGTGGGAAAAGGAGGAAATGCTGGTAACCAGCATTTTCTCCTTTTCCCACAGTGTTTTCTTACCTTCCCAGAACAAATTTCTATTTTTTAGTCACCTTTATTTTGTCGTCTGCAAATGCTTTTCATTTGGACCAGTCTAAAATTTTCTCGTGCGGTAAAGAGTTAAAGGGCCCATTTTCGACCGCTAGCCATTGGTGTCTGTCGGACTTTTAGAAAGAAAGACATAAAGAAAAAAAGATTATTATTATCATTATTATTATTACCCCCATTATTACCATCATTAATGTTATTTTTTTTATATTGGTCTGATTGCCTGTCAACTATAAATTATGCTGCTACTAGCCGTACACACTAAAATCGATAGATACTACCGTACTTAAGGATCCGATATTAAGCGGAAAAATAAAACTTTGCTGGGCTTTCCTTTAGGATTATTTCAAATTTGACATAACTTTTTTTTCACTTAGAAATGTGTAAGTTATATCTTCAGAAAGATAATCTTTCCAACTTACAGGATCCATCAACAATTTTGAATTTAAGAGAAAAAATAATGTTTTTCTAAGTGTTTATCAAACCATGGGGTGCCCTTTTTTTGTGATTTTGTCTATCATTTAATAGAATCACGGGTTAGAAATTTGTGGTTTAAAATAACCTAACTTTTTTTGAAGCAAATGTTTTGAAAATTATACCATCTTAAAGAGGATATAATGTAGATTTAGGAATGATCAACAATAATTTATTTATTCGAAGGTTAAATGGTGTAAAAGGAACATGAAATAACATGCGCTATAGAAGTCCATTGTTTTCTGTGCGCTTTATCTATCGGTATACCAATACGATATCCAGGTAAGTCTGTGCTTCATTGTTGGGGATGGTTGAGGCTAATGAACCTTCTCTTTCTTACAGAAGGGAAAAACTCTCACTTCAATATCTTTTAAAACTGAAATCAAATCGTTTTAATCCAACTCATAAAGTTGTTTTTAAACCTCAGTATAAACGTCTTTTTGAAAGGAAACCAAATGTTATTCCTCCATTTGGTATCCGCATGGAGCCCATTGTAGATAACCTTGGCATAGACATTGAATCTATTGCCGACTATAAAATCTCTGAAATCCCTCCATGGACACTAAACAGTGCAGAATTCAGATTTGACCTTGCATCCGACAAAAAGTCAGTCACGGATAGAACTGTGTTTCATGCTAGATACAACGAGATAAAGGAGCATTATTTTTCCTTCAAACCAATCTATACAGATGGATCTATAGAGGGAAATTCTGTAGCAGCTGCCCTTAATCTAGCTGAACATTCTAATTCCAACCGTTTCATTATCTTTTCGGACTCTTTGTCAACATTACAAGCCCTTTCAAATCAACGACTTGAGAATCCCTTGATCTGTACTTTACTTGAAAGGATCTCACAAATTTCTTCTATGAATAGATTGGTGTTCTGCTGGCTTCCAAATCATGTAGGCATCAAAGGCAATGAAAATGCCGATAGGTCTGCCAAATCTGCACTTAACCTTCCCATTTCAGATTTTAAAGTTCCACACACCGATTTTAAATCCTCTGTTTTAACACATATCCAATCTTCTTGGCAATCCCAGTGGGATGCTGATGTTTTCAATAAACTGCATTCAGTTAAACCTTCCCTTGGTGAATGGTACCCCGTTTACAGGTCTGTTCGTCGAGAAGAAGTGATAATTGCACGACTTCGAATTGGCCATTCACGCATTACACATTCCTGGCTCTTGACCAGAGATGAAGCCCCTGAATATATTCCATGCAATGCACCCTTCTCTATAAAACACATTCTACTCGATTGCATTGACTTTCAGCCAGTTCGTACAAAATATTTCAACGTCGATAGTTTAAAAAATCTTTTTGATTCTGTCAGCGTTGAATCTATTATCGCTTTCATAAAGGAGATTGGCATTTACAATAAACTGTGATATTTGCTTTTTGAGTTTCTTACCCATCTAATTCTTAACTTTTCCATTTAAAACTTTGAGTAGGCAGGAAATGCCCAGCCACTCAATATTATATAAATATTATATTTTATACAAATTAAAAGTTACATATAACCTTTCATCATTTAAAGTCACACATAATATTTCTTAATTCAACTCTTTTATCATTATTAATGTATTCAAACTTTTTCATTTTAAACAATTCCACCTTTATTATCTTTTAACACAGATATGCGCGCTAAATGACCAAAGCTGTCGATGCGCCATAAAACAACATTCATTCATTCTGTAGAGGTAACATTGCGATTTTGCACAATTTGAAATTCGTAATCGAAACTAAAAGAAATATTGGCAAACATAAAAGGTGATACCAAAAATTAAATTTACTTATTCGTCAGGTCAAGAATGTTGGAAACACTGCGGCTCTGGAAGTCAAAGTGACCTCCTCTGAATCTCTATTAGTCAAGCGTCGCTGTTCTAAAAATACACCAACAGAATTCTGACCGTTTTTAGTAGCCTGTACTGATCCCTATACCCTTGCTCTATCAGGAAACGTTACCAATCTAGGGGAATATGAAAATAGACAATTTTGTCAGGCAGAATTCAGCTGCCTCTCTGGCTTAGTGTGATAGACGGTCAGCCCGACACTGATTTTTAATTTTCGTCCGGGTTAAGGCTTCAATCTCTGACCACTTTTTTTCTACCTTTTTTTCCCTCTTTCACAATATTTTTCCCGATTATGTCTTGGATAGATCTATATGTAGATCTATAATATATATCTTAAACCGGTGTAAACTTGGTCACCCAATTGAATTAGCATATTTTCTTTGTAACTAGATTTTACCCCAAATTAATATGCTTAGTTAGGCTCTAGCCCTGAATATGTCCTGCCTCTCTGGCTTATTGGGCTAGACGATCAGCCTGATAGTAATTTTTAATCTTGTTCCGGCTTAACTTCAGGGTTTCATTCTCTGACCCCTTTCTTTCCACCCTTTTTCTCCCTGTCACAATATTTTACCCCATTATGTCTTGGTTCTTGGATAGATCTATATGTAGATATATATCAATTGTCTTAAACCGATGTAAAATTTTTCATCCATTTTAATTAGCCTCTTGTAATTGTAACTGGTTTTGATCCCAAATAAATATGTTTAGGCTCTAGCGCTGAATATGCCCAAACCTGATGTAATGTGACCTGATCCCTTTATGACATGGATCAATACCTGAAATCCATACAACAAGGATATGTAGACTAGAATCAGAAATCAGTTTCCACAGACTGTCATCCACTTGTTTTTTATATGCATGCGAAAACCAAATATGGGTTTGCGTAAAGTTTGCAATTCCACTCCATAACTGCACTTTTTTTTAATGCCAGCAATTTTGTCAGTTTGATTTGAACATAATTCCATCAGGAGAGGGAGTTTTTTGTTCTGATTTTTTTCCTTTTAAGTGAAAAACACCCCAATTTGTGTCGTAAAGGTCAGAATCATGTTTTCGCAAGTGCCATATGAGAGTGGGTTGTCACGGAAACTGTTTTTCGATTCTAGTCTCCGTACAATTGTTAAGTTAATCTAGCGTTTTGACTATGTCGTTGCGGTCACTTGAGGCACATGTTAGCTTGTGACATATTCCGTGTTCAAACTATATGCATTTGATAAGGCAATGGGTTTACCTTTTTCCCTCTCAGCATAATCAAACAACAAAAACTGATATAACCTTACAAACTATCTGACTATTCCCAAACCAAATTGGATTATATCCCCTGACTGCATAAAGCAGAACTACTTCATAGCCCATTTTGCCAGTTAAAATGTTTTCATTGTACCATCAAAACCATTCACTTTGATCTGAGACACTAATTAGTAATGTGTTCAACAGTGTAATGGAGAGAAAGGGGCACTTATTTGTTTGTCTACCTCTCTGCTTCATGCAACAGGTGCTCGTTGCCCCTAAAAAGTTTTCTCCCTGGTTTACACACCTATGCAATGATTCCTCGAGACCTTCCCGTCGTCATATAATGGTCTCAACATATGCAAAGTATCAATGTGAAGCATGGAAGCTAAGCTGAACAAGATAGAAAATTTGAAACGCGGACGAACAAGGGTGGGGACTGTAGTGATGCTGGGTACCAGCACTGCCTCGAAACCGAAGTGGCGGGAAAAGTCGATATATGGAACCAGTATTTCTCGTGGATCACTCTCTCACCTGACAGCGAACTGTGTGGACGTCCACCAAGTCAGAAGCTACAGAGATACAGCCAGCCACTATCGACGTGAAAAGTTTGTTTTATTCACCACATAAAGGACAGGTATCAGCCCCAAAACACCCGGCACACTTTATTGGCGACGAGGATGGGATTGATGAGCGCTGGTATGCGGCACCGGCGGTCCGTGGGGACCGAAGGGGGAGTTGCTGACTCCCAAGAAATCAGGAGGGGGAGGAGTGTAGTAATCGGCGTTGGGTAGACTCACGACCAGTTGCCCGGCTAGCTCAGTTGGTTAGAGTGCAGGAACGGTATTCCTGAGACCCTGGGTTCGAATCCCGGTCGAGCCATGATATTTTTCACCACCTGTTACATTTGGCGCCCAACGTGGGGCTAACCCACGATGTGGATGGCTACTGCTTAGGCACCTCGAGAACGTTTCACAAAGGTTCTCTGTCTCCAGAATTCGGGACGGATTCTAAATTAGGAGGGGGTATATGTAGCCGGGTACAGGTACTTGGTGATATATCGTGCGGCTGTATCGACATGTGGTTCGGTAGCTCAGTTGGTAGAGCTGCAGTACTAGTGTTCTGGGGGTCGTGGGTTCGAGTCCCGCGTCGGGCACACTTTTCTCCTCTGATTTACTTCATTGGCGACGAGGTCAATTGGTGAGCGCGGGTATGCGGCACCGGCGGTCCGTGGGGACCGAAGGGGGAGTTGCTGACTCCCCCTTCGGTCCCCACGGACCGCCGGTGCCGCATACCCGCGCTCATCAATCCCATCCTCGTCGCCAATAAAGTGTGCCGGGTGTTTTGGGGCTGATACCTGTCCTTTATGTGGTGAATAATATAAACTTTTCATGGCTTTGCCCGCGTTGAGTCAGTTTCGGTTTCTAACCAGACTAAAACTACTGTCAAAGCAACAGAAAAAAGTGGTCATACTCAGTCTGATGTCACGGTTTCTAACCGGGCAACTGAGTCAGTCGCGGTTTCTAACCCGACAATGGAGACTGTCTCGATTTCTAACCAGACTAAAGTGGATGGTAATGCTGTGACCATTGTTAATCCTAATCCTCCAACCCATACAGACGAGCCAGTTAAAGTGCACGTTGTTTGTGCAGGCTCTTCTTTCAACAATTTGAAAGTCGGGGGGAGAGATATTCAGGCTAGGATTGACTCGGGAACAGAAATTACTATTCTCTCCAAACAGGTCTATGATTCCTTGAAACAAAAACCCAAAAAGATCAAGGATATTGTAATGCAGATGGCAGATAGGGATAATGTTTTACCAGGTTTTATCATTAAACCTGTACAGTTACGTCTTGGCTCCCAGATAATTAGGGAAAGACTTTATGTCGCCCCTATTTCAGATGACATGTTATTGGGCCATGACATTATGCACCATTTGGGTGTCCTACATGATATGAAGTCCGATACCCTTGTGGTGAATGGAGAAAAAGTCCCTGTCATTACCCATTTGCAGGATAAAAAACCTGTTGTTGCTAGAGTGTCTTTGACAAAAAGGGTGGTGGTCCCTCCCAATTCTGTTGTTCGTGTCGCATGTAAATTGGATGACCAGCTTGGCGATTATTATCTTGAACCTGGTGATCTGATACATCAAAGAAAGGTTCTTATGCCTTGCATTGTCAGATCTGCCGGTGACAGACCAATCATTTGTCTGGTCAATCCCACTGATAATTTCAAAACATTGAAAAAGAATGAGATTATTGCAAATGCACACGAAACTGACACCGTTTTAGGGGACATGCACAGTGCAGATACAAGAGTGGCTTCTAGCCAATCTAAAAAAGGGTCTAGTCATGTTGCGGCTTCTAGCCCAACCAAGTTAAATCATGGATCAAGGTCTGTTGCGGCTTCTAGCCCAACTGAAATAAGCCATGGGGTTCGGGCCTGCTGCGGCTTCTAGCCCAACAGGAAAACTCAAGAGTCACGGATCAATAAATTTTGCGGCTTTTAGCCCAAAAGGTGAGAGGGATTTAGCTGTAGAATTACCATCTCATTTACAAGGTGTGTTTGAGGCATCCAGAACTCACCTTAATGAAGAGCAAGAATCGAAATTAGCTGGCGTTCTACGTAGCTATTCTGATGTCTTTGCTCAAAGTGATTTCGATCTGGGTCAATTCACAGCTATTGAGCATGCAATAGATACAGGTGACGCAAAACCTATCAAACAGAGAATGCGCAGAACGCCTGCGTGTTTTGTTGATGAGGAAGAAGCTCACCTGAAGAAAATGTTGGGTGCCGGCGTCATTCAGGAATCTGTTTCGGAATGGGCATTCTACTTGGATAACTGTGGCAATTCTAGAGCTAATACATGCACGAAACAGCTTCGCTATCGTCCCTCTGATAGGGACGAGAGGAGCGCACTTGTTAGCCTGGGGGCGAGACTGCGGACGGCTCATTAAATCAGTTATGATTCCCAGGAAGCTGGGATTAGACCGTCGTGAGACAGGTTAGTTTTACCCCACTGTTGACCTCAGAGAGTGATCCACGAGAAATACTGGTTCCCTATATCGACTTTTCCCGCCACTTCGGTTTCGAGGCAGTGCTGGTACCCAGCATCACTACACTCCCCCCGACTTACTCCAAGAAGGCCTCGGCGGTAGCTGACGGATTCTTATTTCGGGGGACTACTTCCAAAGTGGGGTGGTAACCATTCCCTGGATCTCAACTCAAAAAAAAACCTGGGGCTAGAAGCCGCTGAAATTGCCCCTTAAGTGGGCTAGAAGCCGCACAAGAACTTTTAAGCTAGAAGCTTTTGAACAAGTGGGCTAGAAGCCGCACAAGAATTTTTAAGCTAGAAGCTTTTGAATAAGTGGGCTAGAAGCCGCAGTTACTGGAAAACAACAAGCTAGAGAGAAACTAATACAGGAGAAAGGAGCTAGAAGCTCTATTTCACTGGGCTAGAAGCCGCAGAGAAAATCTGGATAGCCTCCCTAGTTTCTTTGGTGTATTATACGACAGCACACTCAACTTATCCTGGGTAACAGACCAGTACTTTACTAAGTTTAGGAGAGAATTCCTCCACCAGAATGCCATTGGCTAGAAGCCAAATTTAGAAGACGGCATCCGGCCCAGCCACAAAGAGACAAAAACAGACTCCAGCAGCAGCCGGTCTCCCCTCAACCACTTCAAGGCCTCAACCTGATCTAGACTAAAAGCCCTGATCATGCTGGCGAAGCCCAGGAAGGCATTGGGAAACTCCTTCAGCCATCCGTCTACTACACACTGGTTCCCAGTGAAGCAGTGTAGATGGATCCTTTGGTGAGGCTTAACATACTTCCGTGAAGAACACAGAAGCTAGAGGAAAGCCCCAGTTCCGCAGTCTCCATCCACGGTGCAATGCAACACCAGAACTTGCTACTATGAACAAGGGTACAACTTCCTCCAGCAACACCAGTTGGCCTGACGTGGAGGTCTGTGCCAACCAGCGCTACTGTGTGTGTCGCAGCAACACCAAAAGTCAGCGGGCTCTTAGGGGAGCTAGAAGCCCCAGCCTTAGAGGCAGTCTTACGAACAAACATCTGAAGTCTGCGGGCTCTTAGGGGAGCTAGAAGCCCCAGCCGTAGAGGCCGCCTTACGACTTCTTTTGTTTTTTCGCTTGTTTTTCTTCTTACCTCCCCCCTCTCCCCCTTTTTAGGAGCCGCCTCTCCAGGGGCCCTCCCGGGGCTGGAGGCAAAGGGACTAAACCCGACTGGAGTGGAAGGTGAAGAAGTTTCCGACGGAGCGGGCGAATCTGCTGACAAGGCCTCGGCCTGGCTGTAGGATGAGCTAGAAGCTACATCCATGGGTGCACCTGCAAAGAAATACAGGCTAGAAGCCATATCCTCCTACCCAGCAGGTAACCCTTCATAATTTCTGGGTGGTCCATTAGTATGAGACCTCCACAGTTCCTCGGCTCTTGCAGGCCTTGCACTTATATTTGTCAATAGCCAATGCATCTGACACACTGATATTGACACATGAACCATGGAACCACTCATCACAATAATCGCATTGTATCATGAAGCGACCATTCCAGGGCTGGCGGCACAAGCAATACTTGGTGCCCTCCTCACTGTCAGGAATGATTGCTGAATCCTCTGGTAAGGATTTATGCTTTGTGATCCAAGTTGGGAGAGTCCTATCCCTACAGGGCATTAGCCTGTCATGGTTCACTACAAACACAGACTTATGGAGCTTCACACGGTATAGGTATGAAGACAATTTCTTTATAATTATGGCTGGTCCCTTCCAAGGAGATGATAGTTTTCTGGACTTTCCCTTAATAACTGCTGTATCTAGTAGATACACAACATCTCCTTCAGCATATGGTCTTAAAAGAATTTTAAGATCGTAATTCTTTTTCATGCGCTTCAGCGAAGTTTTCAGATTTCGGCGAGCAGCGTCATGAGCCGACTGTATATTTTGACTAGATCATTGACATAGTCACCGTAATCCACCGACTGACCTTTGGGACAAGGGAACATTAAATTTGCAGGTGTATTAATTTCCCGTCCCAACATCAATCTATTTGGGGTAAAACCCGTACTTCTGTTGACTGAAGCCCTTATTGCCATAGCTATTTGCCGGAGGTACTTGTCCCATTGATCCTGCTTTTTACCTAAAAAGCAACGGACAGCATCCATTAAAGTACGATTAAATCGTTCTACTTGTCCGTTTGCTGCAGGTCTATAAGGAGTGGTTCTAGCCTTATGGATCTGCAAAGCTTTACATAAAGCTTCGAATAGTTTTCCGTCAAAGTTCCTGCCTTGATCGGAGAAAATCTGTAGTGGAAGACCAAAACGCGAGAAAAAGTTATCAATGGCCGCCTGAGCCGTTTCCTCCGCGCGCTGAGTAGGCAAAGGGACACATTCAACCCACTTCGTGAACTGGTCCACCATCATTAGGCAGTGAACATTACCGAGCTTTGTTTTAGGTAAAGGACCAATAAAATCTATATGTACCCGCTCCATTGGTACCGCAGCTTGAAATTCTGTTAATGGGACCTTTCCATAGGCCTTGTTCTTTTTATTCTGGTTACAGACATTGCAAGACAGTACATAGGACTCCACATCCTTTGACATACGAAACCAGAAAAACTTTTCCTTGAGTTTTGCCTTAGTCCTAGCGACACCCTGATGCCCAGCTGATGGTAGATCATGATGCAAGGACAAGACAGACTCTTTAAGACTTTCGGGGACAACTAAAAGCCAATCACCCATGTCTTCGTCTGGTTTCTGTCTGTATAAGACTCCATCTATGAGCCTAAACAGTTCTTTATCCAGCCAGTAACTTTTTGCCTCAATGCTGGCAATGAACAACTCATTTTCGGCTGGTTCTTGATTTTTCTCAAACCACGCTAGAAGCATAGTGAGATTTTCATCATTGTGTTGCGCATCCCACAGTTCACCGAGGGAATAGCCCCAGCACGTTCTTTGGTTGTGCTGTCAGCCGGACCCCCTAGGGAGACGGTGCAACACCCTATGTGGCTCACACTTCTTTCCTTACTGAATGTTATGTCAAAGTGCGCTTCTGTACTACCTAACCCGTCAATGTCTCCAGAACCAATGACGTCTAGAAGACGGTCATTTCCTGTAAATATGACAGCGTCTAGAAGACGGCCGTCTTTACAGTGAGCATCGTCCATTGGCTGGTCTAGAAGACCTGAGCCTAGACTGCTCTTTTTGCCTGGATACTGCCCTGAATGGTCTAGAAGACCTTATTCAGGCTTCAACTCATTAGCAGTACAAGATCTTTCTGAAAAAACCCGGCGGACTCCCACTGACCTGGCTTCCCCTTTCCTTGCACCTACCACTCTTCGGTTAACCTCTGTCAGAGGTGCCCCCTTTTCCTGCACGACCAGAGTGACAGCCTCATCCACTTCCTCAGTGAACTTAGCCCACTGGTTATGCGCCCTCGTGCAGTAATGGCATCCTCCGCATGGCAGGTCCGCAAGCTTTATGCCAGAAATATACTTTTCATGGGCTTTGCCCGCGTGGATTCGGATCCCATCCTCGTCGCCAATGAAGTAAATCAGAGGAGAAAAGAATGCGCCCGACGTGGGACTCGAACCCACGACGCCCGGAACACTAGTACCGCAGCTCTACCAACTGAGCTAGCCGGGCAACTGGTCGTGAGTCTACCCAACGCCGATTACTACAGGACAAAAGGATCAAAGTACATGTATTTTCTAACATTGAAAAGTAAGATAACTTGTGATTGGTTGAACAAAATACTATAAGCCAATCAGAAGCTGCGTTACTCACAAATGTAGAAAAATCTGGAGAAAAAGTCTCAGAAAGTTCCTCAGAAGCGTTGGTAAATACGGACCAGGGAATTCGTGCCGGCCTGCTAAGGATTACATATTATCCTTCAAATGGAAGCCGAATAAGACTTAAAATTCAAATTGAAACGGGGGTGGAACATAGGTGGGGACGAAAGACTCATAGTCCGATCTTCTGCCACCCGTTCCATTAAAAAAGTTGTCCAGTTTCCTTGTTGTATTGCATGTATCGATCAGGAATAGGTCCCCGTTTGCAAAGGATTAAACACAACCCTTCAAAATAGACATAAAAGTCACTTTTAACCCATATTTTCGAACAATTCTAATCGAATTTTCACAACTACTTGAGGTCCTTTGTTCCAATTTCTTTGAAAGGGGAGGGGTAATATGTAAACAAATAATTTTGTCAGGCAAAATTCAGCTGCCTTTCTGACTAAGTGGGCTAGACGGTCAGCCCGATCGTAATTTTCAATCTTGGTCCGGATTATTTTCAGGGTTCTATTCTCTGACCCCTTTCTTTCCGACTTTTTTGGCCCTCTGTCACAATATTTCCCCCATTCTGTCTTGGTTCTTGGATATATCTATATGAAGATCTATAATATTTATCTGAAACCGGTGTAAACTTTGTCATCCAAATGAATTAGCCTATTTTCTCTGTAATTTTCCACTTCTATGTCATATTTACGTGCACGCGAAAACCAAATACGATTTTGCATAAAGTTTGCCCTTCCACTCCCCAACTGCACTTTTGTTCAATGCCACCAATTTTGTCATTCTGATTTGAACCTAATTTCATCAGGAGAGGGAGTTATTTTGTTGCTGATGAATACGGACCCAATAATTCGTGCGGGTCTGCCAGGGATTACATAGTATACTTCAAATGGAAGCTGAATAAGACAGAAATTTCAAATTGAAACGGGCGTGGAACAAAGTTGGGGACCAAAGACTCATTGTCTGCCACAGTAGTAGTAGGATTTTTGTTTGTTTCACAACAGAATCATTTCATACCGTTTTGAAACAAAATCGTTTCATACCGTTTCACAATAAAATCGTGTAATTCCGTTTTACAACAGAATCGTTTCATACCGTTTCACAACAGAATCATTTCATACCGTTTTGAAACAAAATCGTTTCATACCGTTTCACAATAAAATCGTGTAATTCCGTTTTACAACAGAATCGTTTCATACCGTTTCACAACAGAATCATTTCATACCGTTTTGAAACAAAATCGTTTCATACCATCTCATACTAAGATATTAAATATCTAAGTGCGCCAATGAGCCAACCGAAGCGACGTCTGACTGACCGCGGTCACCACTATCAATTCCATGTAACATCAAGCACGCTCACAAAACTTATTGTTTCATACCATCTCATACTAAGATATTAATGTCTAAGTGCGTAAATGAGTTGATTGAAGTGATGTTCGATTGACTGCGGCTGCTATTATCAATTTCATGTAACATTAAGCATGCTCATAAAATTAAAATAAAAATGTGTATTTCATGGTATCTTAAACCATATATCACACATTTTAAACTAATTATAAATACTAATATGTAATATACCACCAATTGTAAAATATTACATAACACACCCACCCCTTTAACCAGACACACCAACTAACTCTTTAACCAGACACACCAACTAACTCTTTAACCAGACACACCAACTAACTCTTTAACCACACACCCCAGTTAACCATTTAACTAGACACACCAACTAACCAGACACACCAGCTAACCAGCTCATCAACTAACCAGCTAACCAGCTCATCAACTAACCAGCTAACCAGCTCATCAGCTAACCAACACATAAACCCCCCCCCCAGCTAACCCTTACATCAGACAATTGCTTAACCTTTATCCCACCCTATCAACCAACACATCATGCTATGGCTAACCAGCTTATGTGTTTGTGAGTGACTTAAGATTTTAATAAATTTAAAAAAATAAAAATTGATTTAAGTAAAAAAATTTATGAAGATAAATAATATTAAAAAGATGAAGAAAGTTTTAGAGAAATTAACAAAACAAGAGAGAAAAAATTTAAATAGATGTATAAAAGATAAAGCTATTTCTTTTAAAACCTTGGAATGCTATGGGAATGATATGTCATTTAATTTTGTTATAAAACAAAATCCAACCATTTGTGAAGAAAGAAGAATTAAAAGATTTAAATCATTGTTTTATTTTGCTTTAAGTATGGAATTAAAAAGAAGAAATAATAAACTAAATTTTTATTATGGCATATGTTTTAGGTTTGGTATGGTAGATGATAGTATTGGGTTTGCTGCTTCCTTTCCTGCAATACATAAACCACCAAAGTTAGATGATGATATCATAAACAAGGCAGTTTTTATTTCCCAAGAAATGAGTTTGGATATTATTGGATTTTCTTCAATGACATTTCTTTTTAGAGAATAAAATTTTTATTTTTATTTGTTTCAATACAACAAATAAAAATATTTATTTTGTTGATTGTGGTCATATTTGTATTTGTAAAGAATGTTTTTTAAAAGATATTAATACAAATTCATTTATTGGAAAATGTTATTTATGTAAAACAAAAAATAATAAAATAGATGAAATATAAATATTTAACCTTTTACTAGGTTAAATATTTTTTTACAAGTCTAACTCTATTAGTATCGTTAAATATGCATTTTTAGCATTAGGGTTATCTGACCTTGTTATAAAGTTTATAACATCACATTGATCTAATACTAAAGGTTGTGGAAAAACAATACAACTACAACCTTCTCCTTGCTTTTTTTCTATTGAGTAGTCAACCTGTTCAACTCCATTTATAACTATATTAACTTTTGCCTTTTCTTTTAGAATACCATTACCTCTAACAATCATTAAAGTTCCTCTTATAATTTTACCAGGAGCAGGCATACAATAACCCCCTATCCCATGGCTTACTCCAGCGCTTCCATTACCAAATGAAAACTCATAACTTCCATTTGATAAAGGACCTTGTTCCTCCGCACATACGCTTATAATAGGTTTAAGAAGCGTTACCCTTTCATCTACATAGGATTTTGTTACTAAATCACCATCACTTTCCGGTTCCTTACCATTTACTAATCTATTACCTCTTAAGTTTATATCTGTTACAACTGAAAATGAACCATCAGGATTTTTTCTAATAGCACCACCATTATCAACATAATTTTTATTAGCAGCAGCATACAGCTCTTCAGGATTTGATAAACTAGTGATTGAGTTACCACCCATATCTATTTTACCAGCTATTGAAAAAGACCCATCTTGGTTTTTTGTTAAAGCCTTTTCACCTGCGGTAGCTATCTCAAAAACACTATCTACGTAAAGTTTATTTGCTGCTTGGTTATTTTCAATTGGAGAAGCAACAAAATTAATTCGACGGTTACCCATTGATATTTCTCCTATTGAAGTATAAAAGTTATCATTAGGGTTATATAAAAATGGTGTGGATTTACTATCAACATACCCCTTTGTTGCAACATCATCAGGTTCAGCTGGTGATAGAACGTTAATTATCCCATAATTCCTCATATCTATATTTCCTGTAGCAATAAATTTTCCATCATTACGTTTAACAATAGCACTTTCTCTACTAACCTTATCCACATAACTTTTTGTAGCAGCATCATGAGGTTCTTCAGGGTTAAAAAGATTATGTATTTTTTTAAAACCCATATTGAAAGAAGCAGTAGCAATAAAATTTCCATTTTCTTTTAATAGTGCTGATTCATGGCTACCCCCTGCTGTATTATCAACATAATCCTTTGTTGCAACATCTTGTGGATTTACTGGATTACTAACCCTTGTTAGCGTGTTACCATTCATATTTATAGAACCGGTAACTGTGGTTGTTCCATCTTTACGTAAAAAATTATTACTTATGTAAGCGAGTGACACGCCATCACCGCTTGTTTTAACCTCATCCATTCTTCCAAATTTATCAACAGGCATTTTTAATATCACTAAAAAAGTTTATTTAAAACATTTTGAAATTTATTACCTAAACCCAACTCTTTAAGAATATACAAACATAAATGACCACAAAATACATCACCAGTATGCTGTAATTGATCTGTATTGTAGTATATTGGTGTTTTTAAATAGTCTATAACTTCAATAGGTGGTTGGATACCATAACTATCAAAATAAATTTTTATTTTTCCATTCTTAAACCATGCAACCCAATGCGTGCCAGGTCCTCTGCTATCATCAAGGTTTAATATACCACATTCTTTATTTTTTACTTTTTTAGGTAGGTTATCTCTTAAAAATATTCCTCTAAAATTTTTTAATTTTAATTTTTTTGCGGCGTCCTCAAGTTCAAAATTACTTAAAGGTTTATTTTTTAAAGTTATATTATCAATTGTAATATCTTGCATTTTTTATATATTTAAATATTTACAATAGCACTATTATCAACCCATGAATTAAATTCATCAGAATAACCTTTCCACTTTACAAGAGATTTCTTTTTTCCTTTTTTAATAATCTTTTCTATCCTATACAACTCTTGACTCGTTTTTTGTAGTTCAGGTTCATAAAAGGAACCTTTTATTTCTTCACCATTTAAATCTTCAATTTTATATGTTACAGGCGATGTATGTTTTACTTCTGAAACTGTAAAAACCTCTTCAGTCCATCTTGTGGTATAACCTTTTTCAAAAGTCTTTTTCTTTTTACTTATCCTTACTTTGTCTCCAACAGAAAACTTTGGTTTGATATCTTCTTTTACTTGATTATAATCAGGATACAATGTTTTCCAAACTTTATTTTCATTCTTTTTCTTACTTGCTTCAGTTGGTGTCATCTTAATAGAAGAATGCTTTGTGTTATTATATTCTTTAACAAGATTTGGTAACACGTTAATATAAACATTTGTTGAGTGAGCAGAGAAATACTTCCACATTTTTTCTTTCATTGTTCTTATCCATCTCTCAACAACACTTGATTTTTCCTCGTTTTCAGTGGAATATAATTCAATCAAATCTTTAACATCTTTGTTATAAAACTCTTTACCTTTATCAACCCACATTTTCTCAGGTTTTCTTTCTTTAAAAATACTCTTCAATGCTATAGAAACAGATTTTCCTGTTTATCTTTTAATGGTATCAGCCAACCATATTTTGAAAAGATATCAATAACAGCAAGAAGATATTTTACACCACGATTAAATTTAGAAAATGCTTGCATATCTACTAAATCTGCAGCCCATATCCTATCGACACCTCCTACTCTAACTCTTCTTTTCTTAAATTTTCTTTTTACTGGTTTATGTAATTCTTCTGCTAGTGTTATATTTTCTAAATTTTTTTTTTAATACCCATACCAAATCTTTTCTTGGTTCCTATCAATGAAGAAACCAATCCTCTTTCCATTTTTTCCTTAATTGTTGGATTATAGATACCTTTTAACTCTTTAAGCATATTAGCATCACAAACAGAATTTCTTGTTGCTGTGTCATCATGTTTAAGATAACATATATCATGATGATATGCTGCTTTATCAACACGATTTACAGGCTTTGACCATTCTTTAGGTGTTAAATCAGGATTTAATCTTTTCTTTAACTTAGTACCAGGACCAGTAAAATTATGACCTGGTAAGTGTATTTCAACAGGTAAGTTATTGATAACCTTGTTTAACAATGAACCACCCTCCTTATCTATTTTAATAAACTGAGTTTTAGTTGCTCCACATTCTTTACATTTACCCTTTTTCATATTTCTTCCATTTTTACTTACACCATAATTTAAATCAGTTGTTTCAGTTTGTTTTTTACACTTAACACAATACATTTTTATATTAATTAATTTTTTTTAATTTAAAATATGGATATTGTTAATCTATCATGGAATGAAGCATTAGCAAAAAGATTTAACCACCCCCTTTTACCAAGAAGTATTAGAGGTTTAATAGTTGGTAAATCGGGATGTGGTAAAACTACACTATTACTTAATCTTTTGTTACGTCCTGATTGGTTAGATTATGATAACTTATGTGTTTTTGGTAAAAGTTTGTTTCAACCAGAATATCGTATATTAAAAAAAGCATTTGAAGAAGAAATACCAAAAGAATATATATTGAGATTATTTTCATTTAAGGATGAAGTACAAAGAAATGATATTTCTCCTTTAGCATTAGTTGAAGAATGGGCAAAAACAATTAATGAAAAATCTAATATTATCTGTGAATTCTTTGAAAATGCAAGTGATGTACCAGACCCAAGAAATTTAAATGCAACAAATAAAAACTTAATGATATTTGATGATTTACTTTTAGAAAAACAAGGTAAATGTGAAAATTATTATGTTCGTGGAAGACATAGTAATGCTGATTGTTTTTATCTTGCTCAAAGCTTTTTCGAATTACCTAGACGAACCATAAGGGGAAATTCTAACTTAATTATACTTTTTAAACTACCTAAAAAAGATCAAGTAAATATTTATACTGATTATGTAAGTGAAGATATGGAACTTACTGAATTTAGAAATTTTTGTAAAAAATGTTGGAATGAACCTCATGGGTTTGTTGTAATTGACTTAACAAGTAATGTAAATAATGGTAAATATAGATGTGGTTTTGATAATTTTTATATGCCAATGAATTGTAAATAAAAATTTAAATTATATCTTAACAAAAAGATATAATTTTTAAACATATTAAACTTTAATTTAAAAATATAAAATGGAAGCAGAATTACTTGAAAAAATAGTAAAAAACACCAACCGTAAATCTTCATTTCAAATTATTGTAAGTAACAACGTTGCTAATTTTACTACAAGATTTACACCACCACTTCAACTTGAACGTGATAAAAAATATGAAGTAGCATTGGTTAATCTTGAAACTTATTATTCATTTCCAAATATTATCAATAGTAACAATGTGTTTATTTATTCAACTGATGGCGGAGCAATATGGGTAAAAATCAGGTTACCAGCTGGATCATATGAATTAGCAGATATTAATGATTATATACAACAAGAAATGAAGAAAAAAGGACATTATGATCAAAATAATGATGATTACTATATTAGTTTATCTGCAAACACAAACACATTAAAATCAGTTTTAATTTTACAAAATAATTATGAAGTTGATTTTAATTATAAAAAAAGTATTGGTAAGGTATTAGGATTTAACAGAGCAAAATATACTAGAGGATTTCATGAATCAGAAAATTTAGTTAATATCTTAAGTATCAATAGCATATTAGTTAATATTGATTTAATATCTGGTAGTTATGTAAATGGTTCTCAAAGAAACACAATTTATAGCTTTTTTCCAAATGTTGCTCCAGGTTATAAAATAATTGAGTCACCAGTTAATCTGGTATACCTACCTTTAACATTAGATACAATACATGATTTAAACGTAACGCTAACTGACCAAGATGGAAATGTATTAAATTTAAGAGGTGAAACATTGACAATTAGATTTCATATAAGAGAATCATGTTAAATATAAAATGTCAAATTACATTACAGTTAAAGTAAATATATCAGAAGGGCAAAAGAAAAAGCTACAACATGCTGTTAAATCAAGTTGCCCTGTAAGTATTAGATTAAATCATGATGATCTAGAAGGTGAAGATTTAATAGCTGTAACCAGATCTCAACTAAACAAATTAAATAAAGCATTAGAGGGAGGCAAAGGGGTGACCATTAGAATGACAATTAAACAACTTAAACACAATATGAAAGTAGAAGGTGGTTTTTTACCATTAATTGCAGGTCTCGCATCAGCTGCGTTACCCGTATTAGCAAAAACTGTGTTACCTGCTTTAGGTGTGGGTGCCTTAACTGGTTTAGCATCAACAGGAGTTCAAAAAGCAATGGGTAACGGTTTGTATCTTAAGAAAGGTGGTAATATTTGTCAAGTTGAAACTGATGGTGAAGGTTTATATCTTAAACCATACAAAGGTAAAGGGTTAAAAAATAAAGGTGAAGGATTGTATTTAAAACAAGGAGGAAAAATTTACGATGGAAAAGGTCTTCTTTTAGGCCCAAATAGTCCATTTGCTAATATTCCTATATTAGGAGCAATATTGTAATATTAAAAATATGTATGTGCATAAATTTGGAAATATACCTAAAATGGTTCAACCAAAAACTATTTTTTGGAACCCTGTAGAAGTTAAGCATCCAGCTAAAAAAGTTAATCCTGTTACTTGGGATGTTTTTTCTCAACAACCTCTAATATTAAAAGCTGGTGAAACTAAGACCATTGTTTTAGGTTTTGGTTTTATGATGAGTAGGGGTGCCGTTTTTATTTCTCTATCATTTAACTTAAAAATTAAACAATTAAGTATTACAAATGAGGTAGTGTTGGAGGAAACCCCAGACGTGGTTACCACAATTACAAACAACTCTGGTAATCTATTAAAAATTAATGAAGGTGAATTTTTGTGTCGTCTTTACTATTCTATTTAAAAAAATAGTTGTAATTAATAAAATGGAACTAAAAGAAAAGATTTATCCAGTATTATTAGAACCACGAAATATACCAAATGCTCCATCATTAGAACCTATAATATCAGCAGAAGACAATGGTCAATCCTTTAGACTACAAAAAATATCAGAAATTCAAACATTTCTTGAAAATGAAGTTAAGGTTAGAGAGCAGTTATGTAAAAAGTATTTAAAGATTAGTAAATCAGTTGATAACGTTGAAACAGGACTAACTGTGGTAGCTTTAGGAGCAGGAGGAGGTGGAATAGCTTTACTAAGTACCATTGTAGCAATTCCAGCAACGATAGCTTTAGAAGGTTGTGCCATAGCTGTTGGTCTTGCTGCAATTGTTAGTAAATTTGTGGTTAGAAGAACTAGAACAAAATCTGAAAAACATCTTCAAATTAAAATGTTAGCTGATGCAAAGTTAAATACACTATTTACACATATATCTAAAGCTATCAGTGACAACAATGTAGAACATTCAGAATTTACTTTAATTATGGATGAATTGGAAAAATATAGAACAATGAAGGAAGAGATACGAGTTAAGTCAAAGAAAAAAAGCAAGCTAGAGGATCAAGAGAGTTTAATAGAAAAGGGACGAATAGAAGCACGGGAGGAATTCAGGAGACTAGTAGAAAGAAACAATGGTACCCATTAAAGTTAAAACTAAAACCACCTAAGTTTAAATGTTCTTATGCTTGTGAGATAGGTAATACTGATTAAAAAATAAGATAAAAAATTTTTATATTCCTGAATGAAGAAAAAATTTTTATTTTCTTGCAAAAGAAAATAAAAATAAAAATTTTTTCTTTGAGCAAGATAAATGATAAACTAAATATTTTATAAATAAAAAATGTCTTTTATAAATGTTGATTATAAAACAAGAGATAAGATGGTAAAAGATTATCTTTTAAGAAAAAAACTGGTTCGTGATAGGTTACTTGCTGAAAGAGTAGGTGATATTGAACTACAACAAAATCTAACTAAGTTTTTTAAACCCTTAACTAAATCACAAAAGGAGATACAAGAAGAAGCAGCTAAAAATATTGGTAGGTATCAACTAGAAGCAGCTAGAAGAATTACTGAGGGATTAACACCTATTAGGGAGGGAATTCAACAATTACCAGGAGTAATTACTGAGGGATTGACACCTATTAGGGAGGGGATTATTCAATTACCTGTTCAACTTTCTAAAGAAATGATGACTAGTCAATTATCAACTATAAAACTTCCTTCTTATCATGATGTTAAATTAGAAAAAAATAAAGAAGAAATTAATCATTTTGTTGAAGTTTTTAGTGAAAAATTTACACAAAAATATAAAAATGATTTTGACAATGTTCTTAGAATAGTTTTTGATGAAAATTTTAGTATATTTAAATTTGGTAATAAAGAAATTTTTTTAGACCCGAATGATGAAGGTTTTTTTTATTTTGAAGAAAAAAGATATCCTGCTAGTGAAGGGTTATGGGAATTGATTTTATCAAAAAATCCAAAAAATTATACTAAAGAAGATTTAAATAATTATCAAGAAATGATTTATTTAAGTGATATTATGTTTAAAGAAAATAATCGAGTAAGTGGTGATTTAAAAAACTATGATAATAATGAAAAATGGAACAAAATAATTAATCCTGTTATTGATTTCATTATTAAAGAAATGGGAAAAAAAACTGGTAAAGGATTAAGAAAAAAGAAAAAAACAACTATTGTTATACCATCAGACCCCAACGCACTATTAGAAAGGTTTGACCTTTTAATGTCTAGCAAGGATGCAGGTCACACAGGTGTAAAAAATGAGTTGGTAAGTATTTGTGATGAATTAAAAAGACAAAAAGTATTAAATGTAAAAAGCTATAAAAAGTTAATGTCTATACTATAAAATGATTACATCACAAAAGAGAGGAGTTAAAAGAACTTATGCTTATGGTGGAGCTGGTATATTTGATACCTTAGCTAATTTTTTAAGTAGATTATTTACAAGTGGAGCGGTTAAGCAAATAGCAAGTTCCGCAGTCGATGTTGGTAAAAGTGTAGCTAAAGAAGGAGCAAAGAAAGCTTTAGAGGTAGGTAAGACAGCCGCAGTTGATGCTGGAACCAGATTAGTTAAAAAGGCTTTAACACCTAAATCTAAAAAGATTATTGAAAAATATAGTCAAGTTCCAACCATACCAACAATACAACCTGTTGAACAAAATGTAAGTTCATTGATTGATGGTGGAGCTGTTAATATACAATCAATGGTTAAGAAGTTAAACAAAAAAAGGGGTAAAGGAATTAAAACAATTTAATTTTTAATTTAGCTTAAGTAATTAATATATTAAATAAAAAATATGGGAAAGTTTAAATTTATATTATCAGAATATAAAAAATATAATACAAAAAGAGTTGGTATTCTTTTTGCTAATTTTAAAATTACTGAAGATGATGAAATTGTTGAAGTAAATAATACAAGTTATGATTATAAAAAGGTTGTTATAAGATTGTCTCCTGAAAAAGCTGATGTTGTTAAGGAGTTTGAATATGAAGTAAATCAATATTTAGAAGAAAATGATATACCAAAGATAACTTTACTTTATGGTAATCGTATTTATCCAAAAGTAAGAAAAAATGTAAATGTAGAAAAACTTAAAACTATTAAACTCAGAGGTGTTTATGTAAATGATGAGAATAAATCATTTCCTCAACTATGGTTAGAAAATTAAAAACAAAACACAATTATAATTTTAACTTAAAATTATAAATGTATATATAAAAAATGGATATTTTAAATGTTAAAGCACCAATTTTAAAAGATGATAGTATTGATGAATATGAATACTTTGAGTATGAACCTACCATAGGATCTAATTTAAACAACACAGGGGGTAATATTAGGATTGATATAGGAAACAAGGATGTTTTTCTTCATCCTTCTGAATCATACTTAAGTTTTGAAGGTGAATTGTTAAGAGAAAATGATGCTCGTTATGATGGTAATGTTGCAAACGCCAATGATAATTTGGTTGCGCTAACAAATAATGCAATAATGTATTTGTTTAAAAGTATTAGATACCAACTTGAAGAGCAAGATATTGAGTATATTAATTATCCTGGTTATGTTAGTACGATGCTGGGGTTGTTAAAATATCCTGATGATTTTTCTAAATCACAAGGTTTAAACCAACTATGGTATAAAGATACTGGACTTAGAGCAAATAGAGATACTAATAGTGGATTTAAAGTAAGAAGAGATTGGATTTTTAGTTCAGATCCAGTTGGTTCATTTAATGTTTGCATACCATTAAAACATATATTTGGCTTTTGTGAAGATTACAACAAAGTAGTATATGGTATGAAGCATAGTTTAACCTTAACAAGAACAGGTGATGATAACGCTATTTTTAAAGCTGCTTCAGCCTTAGATGGTGGTGGAAATCCAACTAATAATTTTAGAGGAAAAGTTGTTTTAAGTAAAATAACTTGGTTTATGCCACACGTAACACCTGAACTTGGTAATAGATCAGAACTTTTAAAATTTATTGAGAAGAAAGAAAGATTTCCTGTTGGGTATAGAATGATTCAATCAGATACAATAGCTGTACCAAACAATACTAACTTTGCTTGGAGACTAGCAACTAAATCTTCACCTGAGGTACCACGTTTTATCATTGTTGGTTTTCAATCAAATAAGCGTGATAATCAGGAACAAAACCCAGCTATATTTGATCACTTAAATGTAAGAAATATTAAAGCTGTGTTATCCACAAAACAATATCCACATAATGAACATAATATAAACTTTGATACTAACCTAATTGGAAGAATATATGAGGAAGCCGCTACGTTTAGAAAAAAGTTTTACAACATGGATGAACTAGTATCAAATCCAAATATTAATCCTGATGATTATAAAAAACTTTTTCCCTTGTTTGTATTTGATGTATCAAAGCAAAGTGAAAGAATTAAGTATTCTGTAACTGATATTCATATTAGAGCTAGCTTTACAGCTAATCCAGGAGCGAATGTTGAAGCATATGCTGTTTTACTTAGTGATAGGCTAATTAACTTTCAGAGTGATGGAAACAAGATGGCAGTTATATATTAAGTAATTTTTTTGTTAAAATAAAAATATGATAAAGATTGCTGATTTTAAAAAGATATTATCAGATAACAATATTAAGTTTTATTCATATTGGAACAAGAAAAAATATATTGATGTTTTAAAGGAACATGGATTGTATCCTGAAGAAACTAAACCACTTAAAAAAGAACCTAATTATGATAGACTAAAGGATATTGCTAAAAATCCAAAAACAGTAATATTAAAAGATGTTGAGACTGAAGAAGAAACAACATTTCCATCAATTTACAAGGCTAGTAAGTTTATTGATAGATGCCCTCAAACGATTGAAAATTGGAATGGTAGAGTATGGAATGGTAAATATAAAATTGACATTCAATAATTTATTATTTTTTAAAAAAATAATAAATTTAAAAAAATTTGAGTTAAGCTAATTTTATTATTTTAAAATATTATAGAGATGAATACTTTTTCAAGAAGATTTATCAATAGATTAACAGATGTTAGTCAACAACTAGCATCTAATTTATATAGTGGTGCTCAAAGGGTTGCTTCAGCAGCAATTCCTCAGAGTGTTAGAAGAAGAGTATCTAATTTTACTAATTGGATAACTGGTAATGTTCCAGAAGAGCAGATTCCACAAGTTTTTAACCAAGTTTTAGAAAATGTAGAAGAAGACTTACCAAGAAGAGAAATGCCAAACACTGAATTAAGGCGAGAAGCATCAGCATTAAGAGAATTTGCAACACAACATGTTATAGATGGAGTAAAGGGATGGGGGCCGGATGATTTTTTTGATGTATGTAGAGAAAGCATTACAAGTTTTTTAAGAAACCACAGAAATACAAAGGTAAAGCTAGAACTTTTATGTTTATTTTCAAAGGAAACACCACAAGGTATCAAATATACAGAAGTTAAACTTTCTTCACATCATGAAATTAATACAAGGGAAAGTGATGTAAATGAAATGTATGATGAAATGTTAGAACAAATTATGAAAAATTTTGAAGCTTTTTTACGATCAGGAAGTGGATGGGTTTTTGAAGAGGTTATAAGCTTAACATTACATGTTGTAGAAAATAGACCGTTATGGGAAGGGCTAGCAGGTTCATGGATGCCTTTACCAGCAGGATTAAAAAGATCAAATAACAGAAATGGTCTTGTTAATATACAAAATAAGGAGGACCATAACTGTTTTTTATATTGTGTTATGAGGGTGGTTTATCCAAAAAAAGAAAATCCACAAAGAGTTGATAAAAAATTAAAAGAACAAATCCAAGAATTAAATATGAAAGGAATCGAGTGTCCCGTTAAGTTATGTGATATTAATAAATTTGAAAATCAAAATCCAGATTTTTCTATCGTTGTTATAGGTTATGATGAGAAAGATGGACTATATCCTCTTAGAAGGCAAAGAAAAGAAACGTTTGATAGAAAACATTTAGTGGTTCTTTTGTTAATAAAAGATGAAGATAAAAATAGTCATTATGTTTGGGTAAAAGACCCAAGTGCACTATTAAGAGCAAAAGTAACAAAAAATACAAATAAAATATTTTTTTGTTGGAGTTGTTTAGGGCATTTTACGAGTGAAAGCGTTTTAGAAAATCATCGAGAGTATTGCTATGAAGAAGATGCTGTAAGAATTAAAATACCTTCAAAAAAAGAAAGTACAGTAATGTTTAAAAACTGGGTTAAAACACAATGGCATCCCTTTGCTGTTTATGGTGATTTTGAAACGATGCTTGTACCAATACAACATGCAAAACCAGATCTAAGTAAAAGTTCAACAACAAAAACTCATATGCATGTACCAACAGGTTATTCTTTCTTTTTAAAAAGTTTTGATGAAAATGTTTTTAAGTCTAGATTGTTACTATATCGAGGGGAAAAAGCAGAGGAAAAGTTTGTGGAAGAAATAGAAAACCTAACCAGGGAGATTTTTAAATTACCAAAAAAAGATATGATACTTACTGCAGAGGATGTAAAAGATTTTAATAAGGCAGATACTTGCTATCTTTGTAATAAGAAGTTTGGAGAGGAAGAAAAAAGTGATGAAGAAGAGGAAAGCGATGAAGAAGATGGAGTTGAAGAAGAGGAAGAAGAGGAAGAAAAAGGAAAGAAAAAGGAAAAAGATGAAGATAGATGGAAAAAAGTAAGAGACCACTGTCATTTTAGTGGTAGATATAGAGGAGCAGCACATAATAAATGTAATCTTAAATTCTGTAAACCAAACTTTCTTCCTGTTTACTTTCATAATTCGTCTGCATATGATATTCATTTGTTTGTTAAAAATCTTGGTGTTAGTGAGGGGGAAATTAATGTAATTCCAAACAATGAAGAAAAATATATAAGTTTAACAAAAAAGACTTTAGTAGGTCAGTATAAAAGTAAAGATATTTATAAGGATATTAGGTTTTTAGATAGTTTTAAATTTATGGGTAGTGGTTTAGCAAAACTAGCAGAAAACTTAAAAGATTATCAATTCAAAAACTTAAAAAGTGAATTTCCAAAAAAAGAAGAGTTTGATCTTCTTCGTAGAAAGGGTGTTTATCCATATGAATATATTGATTCTTTTGAAAGGTTAAATGAAACACAATTGCCACCAATAGAAGCATTTTATTCAAAACTTACTGGGGAAGGAATTACAGGAGAAGATTATAAACATGCAAAAAAGGTATGGAAAACATTTAAAATTAAAACTATTGGTGAATATCATGATTTATATTTAAAAACGGATGTTCTTCTTTTAACAGATGTGTTTGAAAGTTTTAGAGAAGTTTGTTTTAACGTTTATAAATTAGATCCTGCCTGGTATTTTACTGCTCCTGGTTTAGCTTGGGATGCTGCATTAAAGTTAACCGGTGTTAAGTTAAAACTGATTAGAGATAAAAATAAAATCCAATTTATTGAAAGGGGGATCAGGGGTGGAATTTCAATGATTGTTAAAAGACATATAAAAGCTAATAATAAATATTTAGGTAAAAAGTACAATTCGAATATGCCTTCAGTATTTTGTAAATATTTAGATGCGAATAACTTGTATGGTTGGGCAATGAGTCAGAAGCTTCCAATTGGTGGATTTAAATGGATGACAGAAAAGGAATTAAACAACTGGAGGCGGCATTCCTGTTTTTTAGAAGTTGACTTAGATGTTCCTAAAGAGCTGCATGATTATTTTAATGAGCTTCCTCTTGCTGCGGAGAGAAAAAAAGTAAATAAAGTTGAAAAGCTAGTACCGAATTTACATAATAAAAAGAAATATATTATACATTATAAAAGTTTAAAACAGTGTTTAAGTCTTGGTTTAAAATTGAAGAAGATACATAGAGGGATTAAGTTTAAAGAGAGTGATTGGTTAAAACAATACATAGATTTAAACACACAACTAAGAACAAAAGCAAAAAATGATTTTGAAAAGGATTTTTATAAGTTAATGAATAATTCAGTATTTGGAAAAACTATGGAAAATATAAGAAAAAGGGTGAATGTTAGGCTTGTTAGAAGTAGAAAATCAGCAAGGAAATTCGTAAACAAACCAAACTTTAAGCATTTAGAAATATTTAATGAAAATTTGATAAGCATTCATATGGGAAAAACACAAATAAAATTTGACAAGCCTATTTATTTAGGGTTTTCTATTCTTGAGTTAAGTAAAACTTTGATGTATGATTTTCACTATAACTATATTAAAGCAAAATATGGAGATAGAGCAACTTTAGGACTTACTGATACTGATAGTTTATTATATAAAATTAAAACAGAAGATTTTTATAATGATATTTTAAATGATGTTAAAGAAAAGTTTGATACAAGTGATTACCCAAAAGAGGGACATCCTTCTGGAATTCCAGTTGGTATAAATAAAAAGGTAATTGGAATGTTTAAGGATGAAACAAATGGGGAGGAAATAGAAGAATGTATTGGATTAAAACCAAAAATGTACAGTATTAAAATGGATGATGGAGAGGAAAATAGAAAATGTAAGGGGATTAAGAAAAATATAATTAAGAAAACTATAACACATCAGGATTATCTGAATTGTTTAGAAAAAAATAATATTCAACATAGAACTATGACAAATATAAGAAGTTATAAGCATCAAATTTATACAGAAGAAATTAATAAAATAGCTTTAAGTGCAAATGATGATAAAAGGTTTATTTTACCTGATGGAATTCAAACACTTGCTTGGGGACATCATAGGATAACAGAGTTAACAAAAGATGAAAGAAAAATGTATTAGCAACAAGGAGCAAGACCAAAAAACACATATTAATAATAAATTTTTATTTGTGATAAAAACAAATAAAAATTATAAATTTTCGTTTACTGTTGTCTTTTTAATTATACCACACGTTGCACATTCTTGAGTAATGTTTTTATAATTAGAGCCTGTTATATAATTTTTTATTTTATAAAATAAACCTTCTTCTTTCTGTGTAATTGTAAATAATCCATAGCATTCATTTTCAAGATGAAGAAAGGAATTATAATACTTATAAAGACCATATTTTTTACCATCAAAAATTATATAATCTTTCCAATTTATTAATTCTTGCATTTTTTTAGATAACTCACTTCTTTTTTCGTTATAATCTGATATTAAGTTATTAATGATGTCTACTTCTTCATTTATTTTTTCAATTGTCTCTAAATCTTCTTTTGTTAAAGTATCTCTATATTTTTCTTTTGTGTTAAGTAAAAGAACATAATTTTTTAATTCTTGTAAAAGTTTAATATAGGTTTCTTTTCCATATTGAATTTTTTTATCCGTATTATAGTTTATTCCTCTTTTTAATTTTTTATATTTTTCTTTAAGATTGAAAACTTCTTTTAATTGCCAGTCAAAAAGTAAAAAATCCTCCTTTCTTAAATTAAATGGAATATATTTTTTCGGGTAATGTGTAATTGGATATTTTAATGGTGGTAGATACCTTTTTATTTTATCTTCTTCCATTTTGTTTTTATCTTCATAATTTTTTTTACTTAAATCAATTTTTATTTTTTTAAATTTATTAAAATCTTAAGTCACTCACAAACACATAAGCTGGTTAGCCATAGCATGATGTGTTGGTTGATAGGGTGGGAAAAAGGTTAAGCAATTGTCTGATGTAAGGGTTAGCTGGGGGGGGGGGTTATGTGTTGGTTAGCTGATGAGCTGGTTAGCTGGTTAGTTGATGAGCTGGTTAGCTGGTTAGTTGATGAGCTGGTTAGCTGGTGTGTCTGGTTAGTTGGTGTGTCTAGTTAAATGGTTAACTGGGGTGTGTGGTTAAAGAGTTAGTTGGTGTGTCTGGTTAAAGAGTTAGTTGGTGTGTCTGGTTAAAGAGTTAGTTGGTGTGTCTGGTTAAAGGGGTGGGTGTGTTATGTAATATTTTACAATTGGTGGTATATTACATATTGGTATTTATAATTAGTTTAAAATGTGTGATATATGGTTTAAGATACCATGAAATACACATTTTTATTTTAATTTTATGAGCATGCTTAATGTTACATGAAATTGATAATAGCAGCCGCAGTCAATCGAACATCACTTCAATCAACTCATTTACGCACTTAGACATTAATATCTTAGTATGAGATGGTATGAAACAATAAGTTTTGTGAGCGTGCTTGATGTTACATGGAATTGATAGTGGTGACCGCGGTCAGTCAGACGTCGCTTCGGTTGGCTCATTGGCGCACTTAGATATTTAATATCTTAGTATGAGATGGTATGAAACGATTTTGTTTCAAAACGGTATGAAATGATTCTGTTGTGAAACGGTATGAAACGATTCTGTTGTAAAACGGAATTACACGATTTTATTGTGAAACGGTATGAAACGATTTTGTTTCAAAACGGTATGAAATGATTCTGTTGTGAAACGGTATGAAACGATTCTGTTGTAAAACGGAATTACACGATTTTATTGTGAAACGGTATGAAACGATTTTGTTTCAAAACGGTATGAAATGATTCTGTTGTGAAACAAACAAAAATCCTACTACTCACAGTTGCATTCAAAGTTGCGCTAATTTCCTTGTTTTATGGCATTTATCGATCAGAAATATGTCCCCGTTTGCAAAGGATTATGTCAGTTATAAACCACTTTTTTTTTTTCGAACGATTCTAATCGAATTTTCACAAGTACTTGAGGGCTTTTTTTTCCAATTTCTTTGAAAGGGGAGGAGGAATATTAAGCCTGTCCCCGTTGTAGATATACATATTACAACTGGCACAGGCTACTGTGTCGTTGCTATTCAGTTGGCTACATGTGTATCACAGAACACCCGATCAGAGCAGCATACACATTTCCAGTTTGGCTGTAGAGGTAACATTGCGATTTTGCACAATTTGAAATTCGTAATCGAAACTAAAAGAAATATTGGCAAACATAAAAGGTGATACGAAAAATTAAATTTACTTATTCGTCAGGTCAAGAATGTTGGAAACACTGCGGCTCTGGAAGTCAGAGTGACCTTCTCTGAATCTCTATTAGTCAAGCGTCGCTGTTCTAAAAATACACCAACAGAATTCTGACCGTTTTTAGTAGCCTGTACTGATCCCTATACCCTTGCTCTATCAGGAAACGTTACCAATCTAGGGGAATATGAAAATAAACAATTTTGTCAGGCAGAATTCAGCTGCCTCTCTGGCTTAGTGTGATAGACGGTCAGCCCGACACTGATTTTTAATTTTCGTCCGGGTTAAGGCTTCAATCTCTGACCACTTTCTTTCTACCTTTGTTTCCCTCTTTCACAATAATTTTCCCCATTATGTCTTGGATAGATCTATATGTAGATCTATAATATATATCTTAAACCGGTGTAAACTTGGTCACCCAATTGAATTAGCATATTTTCTTTGTAACTAGATTTTACCCCAAATTAATATGCTTAGTTAGGCTCTAGCCCTGAATATGTCCTGCCTCTCTGGCTTAGTGGGCTAGACGATCAGCCTGATAGTAATTTTTAATCTTGTTCCGGCTTAACTTCAGGGTTTCATTCTCTGACCCCTTTCTTTCCACCCTTTTTCTCCCTGTCACAATATTTTACCCCATTATGTCTTGGTTCTTGGATAGAGCATTATGATTCTGCAGCGGATGACTTTTGGAATCATTGGTGACAAAAGAGAAATGGCGTAGAATAATCATACTGATGTGAGTTACTTATTTTCCGCTATGACCAAAAACTCAGTGAAGTATAGCTTGCTATTATTCTTTGTGGTCGCCACACGGCGGTGTAAGAAGCTGCGTCAAAGACACAGGTGTTCGTTTTGTAACGAACTTCGCCATCTATATAATGTAGTATATAAGACTTATATATTACATTATATAGATGGCGAAGTTCGTCACAAAACGAACGCCTGTGGTCAAAGGTTCTGGATTCGAATCTCGTGGTGAGCGGACCAACGTTTAAGAACGACTAGAAACACGGCTCAAGTGCTGGTTTAGCAGTTAGGCAGCCATTATAGAGAATCGTTTATCGTTAAGGAAACTCAAGAAATAAAAAAAAAAGTGCACGGTCCCCATACCAGTCTTTTAAGACATAGGAGAAAAGAGAAATCACTTTTCCAGCAGTTTCTCCCTTTTTCCATGATTTCCCTTGAGTAAAGATGATCTGAACGCATAACAAGAACTGTACTTATAAGAAGCAAATGCATCTTACATTTAGGCTGCTAAGCGCGACTCACTGACCTTTTGCGGACAGCGTAGATCAAGATCAGACTGCACAGAACGTGCAGCCTGATCTTGGATCTACACTGTCTGATAAGGAGATATATCTCCTCCAAAATACCTTTGAAATGAGAAAACTGGGGTTTTTACTACCGATCGGAAGTTTCATTTCTTAAATTTAGCAGGATGTCAAGGTCCGTATGTGGTAACTGAAACAGTTGATAAAGATAACAGGAGTCTATATAACAAATTATTATGTAACACAAAGTAGATAACCAGAGAATAAGTCGGCCTTTATTGTGACAGTGTGACGTAGCTATCAGCGAATGACAGAGTGACAAGGTGACAAAATGGCAGAGCGACATTGTGTTGAAACGGCGTTTAACCCGCATTTTGCTAAATAAGTTAAGTAGAACTTTCAAGCCGATAGTAAAAACCCGAATAATGTTATTTCAAACTTATGTCATTGGAGGAAAAATATCTCCTTATCGGACAGTGTAGATCCAAGATCAGAATGCACGTTCTGTGCAGTCTGATCTTGATCTACACTGTCCGCAAAAGGTCAGTGGTCTTGAGGGTTAAAGACTCAAAAGATTATTTTTGTTTTCGCTACAAAACTCTCAGACAGAGACTGAACAGAGACTGTTCAGATTCTTATTTATATGAGACTGACAGTGATACTTGGTAAAAAACAATGACACTGATACTTGGTAAAGAGAAAACTCGAAGGAACGGATAGCTCGCTGCACTGAATGCCGTTATGTGACTGAAATAATGTTGAAAACGGCTTTTAAGGAAAAAAAAAACGTCTCATTTTCAGACTTACTCAATTCTCTGCTACCTAGTCTGATCTTGATAACTTAGTGTACAACTAATAATTTCTTAACCCTTTGACACACAATCCCGTGTTTTAACGACCCTGAAAAAAAAAAGCTTTAGAAAACGTTGTGGGTAAAGGAGTACATGCTGGTAATTAGGAATTCTTTCCTTTCCCCCACAATGTCTCCTATCCGTTTAAAGAAAGATATCATTACTCGATCCAATTCAGTTTGCCGTCTGCAAAATCCTTTCAGTTTTGAAAGATGTAAATTCTGTTTTCTAGTAAGAGGAAACCATTCATGCATTGTTTTATAAATGTTTTGTCCTTTAGGAAAAAGGGTTGATGACATGTATTATTCGTCGGGGGTTTAACCTTTTCCCAAACAAGCCCTGACTTTCACGTGTCTGCAGTACAAGTCTTTTGAAAACACTGTGGAAAAATGAGAAATTGCTCGTAACGAGCAATTTCTCCTTTTCCCACAGTGTTTTCTACCCTTTTTGATAACTTTCTGCCATTTTCATCAATTCTAAAATTGTCGTCTGCAAACTTTTTCAATTTGGACCTGTCCAAAATTTGTCGTTTGGGAAAGGGTTAATCCATCTAGGAAAAAAAAAGCTATTGGCCCAGATCAGCCTGGGCAGCCCTTGCAGACAAACCTGGGTCAAACCTTTTTGCTATCAATCAATTTTCTACATGTCCAAGGGCCAGTCTACCTCGGGATTCAGACATATTAGACAGAATTAATTTTATGGATCCATAATTATGTGATGAATTGCTTGGTAAAATGAGTCACAGAGATGCATTAAAACTCCTTTTGCCAAAGCAAAGAGACATTTGAAAACTTTTCCTCTCTTGGAATAAACGGCAGATGTCTGACTAACTGTAGATCAGCCTAGTAGCTCAGTGAAGAACTTACAGAAGCCACAGGTTTGAATCCCCTAGCTCGGCCAATTTCTTCTTGAGCAGGCTATTGGTTATAGCCGTGGCGAGCAGATTAATTTCCCTCTCAATGCTGATAATAATTATTGCTTTGACAATGGTTGTATGGGAAAGTAGCCGTGGAAGAATCATGTGCAAAGTACTGGTAAAACAAGTTCGAGGAGACTAGTGATATATAGGTGTACTGACCGGTACGGTATAACTGAAACAATCTTAGAATAAATAACCAGCAGTTTTCCCTTTTTCACACAATATTTTCTACGTTATCAAAAATTATAGTCATCATTTGAGCTCTTTTCAAGTGCAAATGCTTTCAATTTGGTCGAGTAAATGATTTTGTGGTAAACTTACTAGGTTTTGAAAATATATTCATACAAGAACAATAACTGCTGCGTAGAGTTGACGATAACGCACGAGTTGTCTCCCTTGTACTAGAATATAAGACAAGATTACTGCGTTTGGCTGCATTTGATGCACTGATGGGTCTACTGTATGGTGTTTAACCTTTATCGCACAATCCCGAGTTTTCACGACCCAGATGGAGAAGGCTGTAGTAACCAGCATTTTCTCCTTTTTCCACAATGATTCCCTCACTATCATATACAAATCTCATAATTTCAGCCACATTTGATTTGTCGTTCGCGAGTGCTTCCAATGCAGACGAGTCTTGAATTTCTTCGTGTGGTAAAGTGTTTAACGCTGTTTTCAACTTTATTCCAGCTATATCGCGGCGGCCGGTGGACCAGTCCATGTGTTCCTGGAGTTTCTTTTAACAGTACTAAGCACAATATTCTTACCAAGCCACTGGCTGCTTTCCCACGTAACCGTCACCAAAACGAGGGTTAGCGGTGAGAGAGACAGAGGTGAATCCTGTCGCAACAGCAATTGATGCAGCTCTTCTGTGTTTGCCGTTTTCAACTTTTACACACAGAAAGCACGACTCAGTTAATTTTGAAAACGATTGCCGTTTTCCCCAGTCAATGGAATGACAATTCCATCTACTAGCCTTTTACTAAACCATCCCATACGACCCTGGGAAAGAAAGGCTTTTGAAAACATTGTAAGAAATGGAGAATCTGTTGGTAATGAAGACTTCATCCTTTTCCCCTTCAGATTTTTCTCTTCGTCAAAATACCAAACGACGAAATTTTAGACCAGTCCAAATTGAAAGCTTTTGCAGACGACAAAATAAATGTGACTCAAAAATTGAAATTTGTTTTGGAAGAGTAAAAAACATTGTGGGAAAAGGAGAAAATGCTGGTACCAGCATTTTCTCCTTTTCTCACAATGTTTTCAAAAGGCTTCTTCCTCGGGGTCGTTAAAAGTCGGGATTTTGTGGTAAAGGGACTAATTGCAAATGTCTAAGCCTCGTCCTTAATCAAAGCACGCAGACAGCAAAGTGAAAGTGATGCAAGCAGTGGGATTATCTGTTTGAAAAGATAGAAAAAAAAAAAAACGTTTAACTCTTCACCAAACGACACCATTCCATACTTCCATTTTCAGAGAAAATTTAGACGACACTTTAATTGTACCTCAAAAGATGATTTCTGTCCATGATAGGAAAACAAAAAGCTTGTTATTATACAGTCGAATGTCCATTGCTCGAACATCTACTCCTCGAAGTTCTCTATACGTCGAAGTAAAATTAAAGTCCGGATTGAATTGCTCTATTTTTCTATATAAAGTACTATCTGCACGTCGAAGTCCATATCTCGAAGTTTCTCCATACGTCGAACCTAATTTCAGGTCCGAACTTCAATGATACAGTTAATTTACACATCTTTACTTGGAACACAGTACAAAATTTTCACACATTTTAATTGACTTTAATTATAAACTTAGGTGTTATACATAATAAATAGAAATATCGAATACAACGACGGTATGTTTTTCGCACATTTTCGATCATTGACTTTTGTCAGCTCGGGTGTTAACGTGCCGGCGATCTTGACTTGCAGATAATTATCGGTAATTGGTTCGATTAGAAATGTTTGGACTGAGATTTTCATAAAATACGCTGTGATTTTGGCCATGGCTACATAGAAAGACTGGGCATTTCGTTGTCGACCGAAAATACAAATATCCTCGCTCCTAAGGACTTGTTTGGTGAAAGAAACCCGGTAAAGTCCGGGAGATAGCCAGCAACTTCGGCTGACGAAATACTTTTTTAATTTCACAATTTTCAGTATCGTTCTTACAAACAGAATTAAAGAAAAACATGTTAATGAAAGAAAATAAACAGTATGCATCCTTTACTCTTTAATTTTCGATCGGTTAACTATTAGAGGGAACAAAATGTAGCCTGTGAACGAAGTATGCTTCGGTTACCTACTTCCGGTACCTGACACACTCATCTGAAGAATCTCTGCACGTCGAACTTTCTATACCTCGAACTTTTTTCGGTAGTCCCCTGAACTTCGAGGTATGGATATTCGACTGTATATGTTTAAAATCTGTAAACATCCTGATGAAGGCGTAAGCCGAAACGTCGATAAAGAATTTTAAGGAAACTTATACGTGTTGTTATAGATTTATTTCCATTCCTTGTCTTTGAAAGGGCAGATAATACCAGCATTTTCTGCTTTTCCTAGTATGTTTTCAAAATACTTTTTTCTCGGGTCGTTAAAACTCGGGATGGGCCGTAACTCAGTTCTGGTGACGGCGCCAAGATAATTGATGAATGGATAAAATGAGTGTATTCTGTTCGATCCTGTATTAACAAAGGGACCATATTTCAAATATAGAATACGTAAGTTTCTAATAAACACGTAACGTAAAAACAACACACGTAAAACACAATATAGATTTACAGGACGTTAACGAGACGCAGGAAAGACAAAACAACTTTGACATGTACACACTAAGTCAAGCGCTGGTGAATCAGTTTCCTAAACTATCTCCTATGCAGAAAATGGTAAGGGCAGAAAAGGCATGAGAAGGGATCTTCGGGTGAAGAAGATGATATCTCCAGAGCTCCAGATAGAGGGAGTGATTTTGATTTCAAAATTGAAAATATTAATTATTCTGCACTAAACACTATGTTATGGGTACTCATTAGAATCGTCTCATCGAGACGATTCTAATGAGTACCCACAGCATAGGGTTTGGAAGAGAAATAATGGATTTAGAATACCATCACTCCCTCTTATCTTGACTTCTGTATCCCTCTTATGAAAATAGCCAAACGTCTGAAAGAAAGAAATGCCAGAGAAGCAGACATAAACCTAGTAACGGAAAACAAAGCAGATAATTACGAGTCTTCAGACAGTGAAACCGTAATGTCTATTAATCATGTGTCACATAACGAAAGTAGGCCTGAGGGAAACGTCAATAGTCGCAAATCGTTAAGAAATTCAAACAACGAAGTTTAGGATTTACTCGTTGCTGTATCGTAATGAACCCAGTGTAAAAAAACTTAAGAACCAGTCCTTTTAATTGCAAATATGCTGTAAACACAAAATAGCTGATCCAAAGGAAAGATCTTACAAATTCATCACATATATCTGAGCCATGCTCTGTGAAAAAGGGGCTTAATTCATCGGCGAAAAGTATCAATTCAGGTCAGCCTGCGCAGTCCGCAAAGGCTGACCGGGCCAAAACTTTTCGCTATTGACCAATTTTCTGTATGTCCAGGGACCCGTCTACCTCATGATTCAGTAGGTTGTGTGAAAAAAGTAGCTGCTATGGATCCATAATTATGTGACGGCTTGGTTGGTAAAATGCATCACGGAGATGCACCAAGCTCCCTTTTGCCAGAGCATGGCTCAATTTTACTTTGATCTTCGGGAATCCTTTATTACATTTGTTCATTCTGTCTTAAAACATATACCTTCTTTCAATATGTTAACTGACTGTTACCTCTATATATAGTCATTTTAACGATTTTTGGCTGTTCACAGTTAACTGTAACTAGTGACTCTGGTCAATAAAAGCACAAAAACGTTGTCTCTGTTTTTTTCTGTTTTAATTTCAAAAATGGTATGTAGCGTAAAAAGATTCCCCTTTAGGAAAGAGCTTGCTTTTTATTCATTATATACATGAGCCATACTCTGGCAAAAGGGAGCTCAATGCATCTCCGTGATCCATGATATCAAGCAAGTTATCACATATTTATGGATCAATAAAATACATTTTATATAACAACCGACTGATTCATGAGGTACACCGGTCATTTGACATGCAGAAAATTGACCAATAGCGAAATATTTCGGCCCAGGCCAGCCTGCGCGGACTGAGCAGGCTGACCTGGGTAGATACTTTTGGCAGATGCATTAAGCCCCCTTTTCACAGAGTACGGCTCGTATGCAATAAGCTGAGGAAAGCATCAGCACGCTAGACTGGTAGGAAATTTGAAGTGAGCCTGATTGGTGGCACTTTTCACGTGTTCGAACATCGGTGTCTCCTCCTCTTCGTTTTCTTCATTGCACGTGAAATAGATAATGGCTGCGTTGTTGGAGATATGGTCTATCTGCGTCCCGTGGTATAATTTGAGGTTCACACCTGCAGAGATAAAAGAATTGGCCCTTTACCTCCCATATACTACTTTATTACGTCTTGTAGCAGGCCACCTCTCGGCCTGTATTCACCAACCATTCTTAGTCCTATCCACCAAGGTTTTCTGAATTTAGAATTTACACAACTTCTAATTGGCTAAACCAAATGAGCCGTGCTCTAGCAAAAAAGGTCTTAAGGCATCTTCGTAATGCATCATACCAAGCAAGACAGCACATAATTATGGATCCTTAAAATTCATTATGTCTAACAACCGACTGTATCGTAAGGTAGAATTGTCCTTTGACATACAGAAAATTGACCAATAGCGAAAAGTTTCGGCCCAGGTCAGCCAGCGCGGATTGCGCTGGCTGGCCTGGGTCGATACTTTTAGCAGATGCTTTGAGCCCCTTTTTCAAAGAGCATGACGCAAATGGTTTTAGCCAATCAGGAGTTGTGTTACTTTCAAATTTAGAAATTCTTGAGAATGAGACCAAGAATGTTCTTAAGAACTGTTGGTGAATACGGTGTTCTGAAAACATTGTTGTGAAAGAGGAAAAATCTCCTGACGAGTAAATTCTCTTTGACTACACTGTTTTCGCAGGTATTTTTGTTTAATATATGTATCTTTATTAGGATTAAATATCAATAACGTATGATGACAATCTCAAAGTCATCTGCTGCGAACTTGTTACAGAAAGTCATTGGCTGACAAGATATTCCGAAGACATCTTGATATTCTTTGAATCCTACTTCAGCAAGACTCGTCCTAAAAATATTTTACAGTGATATTTCCCTTATTGCCCACGTAGCCTCTTGTGATATTTTCAGATTTCGCGCTAGAGTTTCGTTAAGACTAATAGGGATGTCACATGATCAATAACGCACGTCTATTACCAGGATTCGTATTCAAATCAGTATGATGAAGTCACATCTGATGTTGGAATAGACCATACACCGTTGAAGGTCTATTGGTCTATCACGGAACAGCGGGATTTTCATATGCCTATCATCGAACACTTACTAAAAATAGCATATTGATTTGCGCATCGCCGCTTTATATCGTATATAATGACACAAGGTGCCACGAAATCGGAGAAAACTTTGCATGAATTTCAAAAGCAGATAGTCCCATAATTCATTATATCGCAGCGAATTGTAAGTCATGTGAATTTACTCTCGTAATACGCCCCAAAGTTTATGACCAATAAACGATAAATACGCAATTGGAATAATGCGGAATGACAGACGACCTTCGTGATAATGGGTTACATAAAGAAAAGTGACAGCCTATACAACAAACAAAAAGGCACTTTAATAATTGCATCAATACGAGGGCCCATCAATAATATCGAGAACTAATTCCACTATTCAATTACGCGTTGACGTACTGTCATGAAAATTCGTATGATTAAAGCTCATTCCCTTTCCAATTAACTCATCTAACTACAATACGATGACGTCAAAAATATATGACGTCATAACAAAAATATGACGTCATATCAAGAGCGTTCGTTTAAAAATGGCGTCATCCTGTACCAGCGAGCAACGCGTTGTGATAAAGTTTTATGTGTTACTCGGTAAATCTTTTACGGAGATCCGTGATGATTTGCATAAAGTGTATGGAGACTCATGTTTAGCGAATAGTGCTATTTCAAAGTGGATGCGGCGCTTTAAAGACGGTAGAGAATCAACGGAAGATGATAAACATACTGGCAGACCTGTGACTATAACAACTGAGAAGAAAGTTGCTGAAATTCAAGAGTTTATTCTTGAAGATAGAAGAGTAACTGTTGAAACTGTAGCTAGACACTTTGACATTTCGTATGGTACAGCTCAGGACATTATGACCAATAAGCTCGGAATGCGCCGCGTTTCAGCAAGATGGGTACCGCGCTTGCTGCTTCCTTATCAAATGGGACAAAGGGTCAAAAGGTGTCATGAATACTGTCAACGTTACAATGACGGGGGCGAAAACTTTCTGAATCGAATAATTACATGAGACATGGATACACTTTTTTGAGCCGGAAAGTAAACAACAAAGCTCAATGTGGAAGGATCCTTCTTCGCCTTCGCCAACAAAAGCGTTGATTTCCAGGTCTGCCGGTAAGGTAATGGCCATAATTTTTTGTGATATCCAAGGAATTATTTTGAATCACTTTGTTCCTCCAAAAACTACAATCACTGGTAACTATTATGCATCATTAATTAAATCTGATCTGCTACCGGCTATCAAGAGAAAGCGCCCACAACTTATGAGGTCCGGGATTCTGCTGCACCACGATAACGCGCCAAGCCATAGCAGTCGCGTTGTATTAGACACTATTAAGGAACTGGATACAGAAATACTACCACACCCTCCGTACAGCCCAGATTTGGCAATTTGCGATTTCTGACTATTTCCAAATCTAAAAAATAAGCTACGTGGTGAGAAGTACGAGTCAAGAGAGGAGTTGAGGCGTGCCGTTGACAGATATTTGCGGGATATGTCACGTGACGGCCTGCATCACGTGTTCCGGGCATGGGTCGAACGGTGGGATAAGTGCAAACTGTGCAAGGGACGTTACTTTGAAAAGGAGTAGATGTTGAATGTATGTTGGTTGACGTGTCTTTCTGATATAAGATTAGTTCTCGAAATTATTGATGGGCCCTCGTACATCAACATCAAATTTTTCAATCGTTGTTTAAAAAAAAAATGAATTATGATTTATGACGATCATGAAAATATGGGATCTTTTTCTGAAATTCACGAGATCATTACCAATGCCTGGTTGCAAGAGTCTTTTGAAAACTTCGAAGATCAGAAAACAAGAGCAAAATCATTTCCGAAGCCATCTACACCAATGAAGAAGTTGTTTCTTTCGTTTTCGATTCAGATCTTTCAAAAGGGACAGGTCAAATTTTCTCCGAATTCGTTGAACACATTGTGTTTCTCTCTAGGCCTACGATTTTGAGGCGATACGCGAACGTGCTATTTTAGTGAGAGTGTTCGATGACCGACAAATGAACATTTCGGTGTTCTGTGATAGACCAATAAAGCTTTAAGGCCTTTGACGTAGTTACCATTTGCGGTCATCTCTTCATTTAAACGCCCAAAGTTTAACCTTTCTTTTCTGAATGTAACCATGATTACAACGAAAAATATATCTACATGTAACTGTATTTATCAGTGGTTTACAATAAGCTTGGATTTACGGAATAAAAACTAAATAGTTTCCCAAGAATACTCCTTGGCATCTTTTTCAGGCACATCTATTCTATGCCTACGCAGTACTCGGAGGCTGACGTAGGCCGAAACGTGTTGCTTTTTTTTTTGCATTGTGTACCTCATGATTGCGTCGGTTGTTATATAGAATGGATTTTATGAATCCATAATTATGTGATGACTTGCCTGGTATGGTGCATCACGGATGTGCCGTTAACTCTCTTTTGCCAGAGCATGACTCACTATTCTTAATGCCGAGGCACCTTGCAAGTAGGCATTCCGTAACCATTACTTAAATACATGTAGAATGCGTCATACCAACCGATCACATCAGAACGACACGGCCCCAACTGAACCAAAACCTTTGACCTCCCCATCCCTGGAAGGCAATAGAGTCAAGTAAATGTATTAAAACAAATTAGAATATTGCAATTCAAAGTTTTGGAAAAAAAGAAAAAAAAAAAAACCATTATCTCCCTTTCACGATAACTCAACTACAAACGGAAGTTAATCTCTATGAAGTTATTCAAGTTTGTTACTACATAGGAATAATAATGCACTTTATTGAATTAAAAAAGAATCTACCCTGAAAATGATACACTTCTTCTTACCGTCTTTATATGGGTTCAAATCAAATATTGAGACATTTGCGTTTCCCCAGGACTGACATTTTCCGTCAGATGTAACCTGAAAAAAAAAATTACAAATGATCCATGCTCTGTGAAAAGGGAGCTTGATGCATTTGCGAAAATATCGGCCCATGTCAGCCTGCGCTGTCCGCAAAGGCTGACATGGGCCGAAACTTTTCGCCATCTTTAAATTTTGGGCGTGTCAAGGGATAAGTCTATCCCATGATTCCGTCGGTAGTTTAACGAAATTAATTTTATTGATCCATATCTGGGTGATGTCTTGCTTTGTAAAATGCATTACGGAGATTTAATAAGCTGCCTTTTGCCAGAGCACGGCTCAAATACAAATACGTTGCAATATCGATAAATTGAAACATGCGATAATTCGAACGTGTTTGATTATCCGATATTTAAGGTTTGACATATTGTTTAATGAAATTAGCGTAGTGTAACATTCTTTGTTCGGAGGCCCCCGGTTCGATCCCAAGTCGAAGCCCTGGATTGCCTTGAGAATGACCTTGTGTAACACATATCAAGCTCCCACTCTAGCACAGGTGAAACCCAGGCCATACACAAATAAGAGAGTCATCGCCATAACATAATTGAAATAGGGCTGAAAACAGTGTAAAACATCATACAGTAAATCTAATTGGCCTTGCAAGCTATCAAAGAAAGCTCTTTACTTCTTTTCAAGAAAAGAATAAAAATTTATTAAGACTTTCTGTCTAATTCACATTTTAACACATTTCTGGCGATATTTCGGTTAATTTTACGGCGACATCCGTCGCAGTGCATATATACAATATATGATCCATGCTCTTTGAAAACGGGGCTTAATGCATCTCCGTAAAGCATTATACCAATCAGGAAATCACATAATTATGGATCCATAATAGCCGTTTTCTTTCAAACAACCGACTTAATCATGAGGTAGACTGGCCCTTGGACGTACAGAAAATTGGCCCATAGCGAAAAGTTTCGGCCAGGTCAGCCTGCGTGGACTGCACAGGTTAACCTGGGTCGATACTTTTCGCAGATGCATTAAGCCCCCTTTTCTTCTGCTATCCACTACGTTATCATGTTCAAATCTCCCTTCTATTACGACTAAATCATCAAGATCTATCCAACGGCGGTTGCTACTGGTCTTTTCAATACACCCTTCAAGGCTTTGAAAACTTAAAAGAAGTCATCTTTTTGGAATTTATATCATTTGATGGACCAAGAATTCCCTCGATTCTCTAAGCTAGCCATACGATACTCTTGTCTTTCTATATCTAATAACTGATATCTTATAATCGTCGTTGTAATAAGTCGTACATCAATAAAAACAAATCGCTGTAATGAACGCCTTATGTTAAAAAATTGTCGCAGTAATGTATTGGATATTTTTTTTTTTAAATGTCGCGGTATTGTGGATTTTATCCGAACAAAAAATTCCCTCCATTAAAAAAATGCGTGATTTAAGGGCGGTTTGTTTTGATTTTTTTCTGTTTTTCTAGTTTATCAACGTCCCGCTGCGACGTAGATAGGGACCATGGGAATTGCCTCTGACCGTCCTTCGTCTGTTCGTCCGGAACACTTTATATGGGCCATGATAAGACAATTTGCACAGCAAAGATTTCAGACTCCAAGGTCAAGATCACAGGTCAAATTCTAGCCAAGTTTGTCCACCCCTTGTCTCTTGAAATCCTGGCTTTATTTTAAAATGTTTCATACATGTATGCACTTTGATGACAGAATGGTCAGGGCGGAAGTTTCAGATATCAGGTTCTAAGGTCAAGGAGACAGCAAATGGTCAATGGGTAGATGCTCTTAAATCGTGTCCATGCCATATCTCTTGAAGTCATAGCCCGATTTTTATTTCACACATCTGTACACATTCATGAGACGGCATGCAACACGGATGTTTCAGACGCTAGGTTCTAAGATCAAGGGTATGGGTCTAAAGTCAGATGCTCATACCTCTTGAGCTCTTGGCCATATTTTTTAAGATATGAGCAACTTGAAAAGACGATGTGCAGAGTGGATGCTTAAGATGCCGTGCTTAAAGGTCAAGGTCACATTTGAGAAGCATATATTAGATGGTCATTGAATATCTATTTAACCCCTGGCCTGATTTTTGAAATACTTAACAAATGTTTGCACCTTGATAGTAGAATGTGCAGTGTGGAGGCTTCAGTCTCCATCTGTCTCTACGTCTGTCAGTTTGTTCTTTCGTCATTCCGTCTGTCTGTTCATTACACTTTTACTTCCAGTTCAAAAACACTGTCCAATATATTTTCAAATTATTTCACACCAGTATTTTACCTTGATCATCGGGGACGATGTGAAAAGCAGAAGTTTCAGACGCCAGACTCTGAGTTCAAAGTCATAGAATCACTGACCGCAAAGGTTTAAGAACACTCTAAATTAGGTTTTATATTGATAGAAGACGTATTCAAATTGAAGGCAGTAAGTACTAATCGATGAAAATGAAGCAGTCTTATATAACCTCTCTGATAACAATAAAATGCCAACTTAATCGCTTTCAATATGAAGAAAAAGACGAACGGGCAGACGGACGACGACAACCACGCCATGGCATCAGTCCTTTTGGACTTCGGCTAGTAGTGCTAAAAAAAAAATAATAATAAAACCCTCGAGTCGTGAATATATAGAGGAACCATCAATTTTAATTAAGCGACGCTCTGTGAACATGGAGCTTAAACATATGCGAAAAGTATCGACCTAGGTAAGCCTGCGCAATCCGCGCAGGTTGACCTGGGCCGAAACTTTTCGCATTGGTCAATTTCTTGTATGTCCACTGACCAGTCTACCCCATGATTAAATCGGTTGTTAGATAAAATCGAACAAGGATCTAAAATTTATGTGATGAATTGCTTGGTTTAATGCATCACGAAGATGCATTCACCTCTTTTTTGGCCAGAGCACGGCGCCATTAAATTTAAATTAGAACGGCTAATATTTCTACAGTTCGAGTTTTAGACCGGACCGTAATCCGCGTCAGTGACGTAATCAATATCACGTTACTCCCGTAGCAACGTCAAAAGCGCCATATTGTTTTAATGCTATTGCCACGCAAATTCAATGCTCTCATGAAATAAATTGATAATGCCAGAACTGACGAAAGACACGAGTGCAGAATTTTCTGGAGAAAAGTATGTATAGTTTATGATTTATTTCTAATTTTTCTTGACAAAGTATGTTGTTTTGTGGAAGATATACTGATTTCACGAAATGTTTTTCCCCATTCAATATTTTTAGGAAACGTGCTCCTTACAAGTAATTTTAAAAATAGCAAACGGTGTGGACGTAAGATCAGACTGCTTGGGAAGAATATTGTGAGAAGTATCGTTAAAAAACGCAAGGGAAAGGATGGTACACTGACCGTAGTGATGCAAATGAAATAGTGGTTGGTAACTGCGTTAAACACCGTACAAAAAATAAACTAAATTCCGAAACTAGATACCTGATTGGCTAAGTCAGCACGTTTCGGCCAAAGAAATGGCTAGCTCTTGAATTCTGAAGTGGAACAAAATCTAGAATGGTTGGTGAATTCGTGAACTGGTCGCGGATAGAACTTTCTTGGACAAAAATTGTTTGTTTCGCAGTCAGTTCGAGTAGAGTTTAAGAGGCACTCTAAATTAGGTTTTATATTAATAAGTGAAGTATTTAAATTGAAGGCAGTGAGTATTAATCGACCAAAATGAAGCAGTTTTATACAACCTCTTGGATAGCAATACAATGTCGGTTTTATCGCTTTTAATAAGAAAAAAAAAAAAGACTAACGGGCAGACGGACGACGACAACCACGCCATGGCATCAGTCCTTTTGGACTTCAGCTAGTAGAGCTAAAAAACCCTCGAGTCGTGCATATATAGAGAACCATCAGTTTTAATTGATTTATGCTCTGTGTAAAAGGAGCTTAAGCATCTGCGAAAAGTATCGACCCAGGAAAGCCTGCGCAATCCGCGAAGGCTGACCTGGGTCGAAACTTTTCGCTTTGGTCAATTTTATGTATGTTCACTGACCAGTCTACCCCATGATTAAATCGGTTGTTAGAGAAAATAGATTTCAGGATCTAAAATTATGTGATGAATTGCTTAGTATAATGCATCCCGAAGATACATTCAGCCCTTTTTTCGCTAGAGCATGGCGCCATTAAATTTAAATTAGAACGGCTAATATTTTTATAATTTGAGTTTAGCCCGGACCGTAATCCGCGTCAGTGACGTCATAAATGTCACGTTACTCCCGTAGCAACGTCAAAAACGCCATATTGTTTTAATGCCATTGCCACGCAAATTCAATGCTCTCATGAAATGAATTAATAATGCCAGAACTGACGAAAGATACGGGCACAGAATTTTCTAGTGAAATGTATGTATACTTTTTGATATATTTCTAAATTTTCTTGACAAAGTATGCTGTTTTGTTTAAGATATACCGACTTCACGAAATGATTCACCCCTGTTCGATATATTTTTGAAATGTGCTACTTACAAATGATTTTGAAGATAACAAATGGTGCGGATCTAAGGTCAGACTGCATGTTCTGAGCAATTTGATGTCGATATACCTCGTTTGGAAATTTATTTGATCCTTGCTCGGGCAAAAGGGGGCTTGATGCACCTCCGTGATCCATGGCACGTGATCAAGCCATCACATAATTATGGATCCATAATAGCCACTTTTTTTTTTTTTAAACAACCGACTTAATCATGAGGTAGGCTGGTCCTTGTACATACAAAGAATTGACCAACAGCGAGGAGTTTAAGCCCAGGTCAGCCTGCGCAGACTGTGCAGGCTGACCTGAGTCAATACTTTTTGCAGATGCATTAAGCACCCTTTTTACAGGGCATGGCTCATATAAATATGAACGACGCTCTGTGAAAAGAGGGCTTAATGCATTTGCGAAAAGTATCGAACCAGGTCAGCCTGCGCAGTCCGCGCAGGCTGACCTGGGCCGAAACTTTTCGCTATCGGTCAATTTTCTGTATGTCCAAGGACCAGTTTACCCTATGATTGAATCGGTTGTTGAAAAAAAAAAGTGGCTTTTATGGATCTGTAAGTATCTGATGGCTTGCTTGGTATTATGCACAATGGAGATGCATTAAGCGGCCTATTGCCAGAGCACGGCTCAATACATTGAATAAAACATGTTTAAACTAAACTGAAAAAGTAGACAAGGTATGATGATGACAATTACGATAAACCATATTTTTTTTTTCGGAGCATCATTTTTGCTTGGCATTAAAAATATATTGTTTTAACCCTTATCCTTCTAAATAAATTGAAGAAAACTTTCAAGTGGATAGTATAAACCCGAAAAATGCTATTTCAAACTTAGTCTTTCGAGAAAAAATATCTCCATATCGGACAGTGTAGATCCAAGATCAGACTGCACGTTCTGTGCAGTCTGATCTTGATCTACACTGTCCGCAAAAGGTGCGTGAGTCGCGCTTAGCAACCTAAGGGTTAAAAAGCAGCATTGAACTAAATTTTTCGATGGGATTCGGATCCACAACCGTACAAAACCATAACTTATCGACTTTCCCAGCCGAGCCATCAAATCAAATGATATTCTTCTGTGTTGAAAATTTGAGCCATACTCTGGTAAAAGGGAGTTTAATGCATTTCTCTGTGATCCATTGCACCAAGCAAGTCAGCACATAATTATGCATTCTTAAAATCCATTTTGTCTAACAACCGACTGAATTAAGAGGTGGAATTGTCCTTTGACATGTAGAGAATTTACTTATGGCAAAAAGTATCTACCCAGATTAGCTTGTCCAGACTGTGCAGGGTGGCATGGGTCTATACTTTTTGCAGATACGTTTAACCCCTTTTCACAGAGCATATCTCATGTATTTATCCCTTGTTACTCTATAACGGTTATCCCATTACTAACGGAATAGGATATGTTACAGAAAAAACATCAATAATTGAGTAATTCCTCTGCTTTTCTATATGTATTTCTATCTTCATTCCACTCTTAAAGCCACCTATTCACGCGAATGAAAATTAAAAGCCTCTGTTAAAATTTTCTGAAAAACTTGGCAAAATGAAATCTAGTTAAATATTTATTCAAAGCTTTGCGCTGTTTCTACACAAAGTTTAGGCCCATAACTTTTTTTTTTTTTTGCTAGGAAAAGCTGCACCTTAGCGTTTCCAGGATATACTTTGTAGAACATAGGGCGTTCGTTCCATCGCTAAGGCAATGTTTTATCTGGATATAAATGTACTCGTCTCAACTTTGCCGATTTCGTAAACTCATATAACGTCGTCCGTATCATGGAGGCTTCTGTTGGAAATACCTCAAGTCGCTTGATCTTACACTTTTGAGCGCTTATGAAATTTTTTCAAGCACCGACAACAACAGCTACAGTCAAGTACTTTACATTTATCAATCTGCAAGTGAAAATTGCTTTCGAAATTGATAAATCAGGTAAAGAGATAAACTAACAAACGCAGAGCTCCAGATAAGAGGGAGTGATGGTACTCTAAATCCATCATTTCTCTTCCAAATCCTATGTTGTGGGTACTCATGAGACGATTCTAATGAGTACCCATAACAAAGGGTTTAGTTGAGAATAATCAATATTTTCAATTCTATGATCAAAATCACTCCCTCTATCTGGAGCTCTGAAACGGTTTGTTGAGAACAACATTTTCGGATCACTTTCAACGAAAATTGAAACGTATGTTTTTTTTTTTTTGTGTGTGTGTGTGTGTGTAGTTGTGTCGTATCTCATGAATGTAAGAGAAGTAATCACACCTATCTATTTCCGACAATGAAATGTATTGTGTATGCGAGTATCACGCAATGTAACTCAGCCGAAACACTTGTTCAAAGCATCGCCCGTGGGTTGCCGAACGGGTATGAGCCATACTCTTTGAAAAGGGGGTTTAATGCATCTGTAAAGAAAGGATCGATCTGAGTCAATCTGCGCAGTCCGCACAGGCTGACCAGAGTCTGACCTTTTTCATATTGGTTAAATCCCCTACATGTCAAGGGACCAGTCTACCTACTGATTCCGTTGGATATGAGACAAATTGGATTGATCCACTGTAATATGATCTCTTGCTTGGTATAATGCACCATGGAGATGCATTAAACCCCATTTTGCCAGATAGCCTAGCTCACATATACACGTACAATGAGTAAAATATCAGCCACCTTAAGTCGATGAAATTGAACATGTCCTAAGAAAAAAAAATCTCTTGTCTCATTCACCGTACTTGTAAATGAGCCACGCTCTGGCAAAAAGGGGCTTAGTGCATCTCCGTGAAGCATGATACCAGCAATTCATCACATAATTATGGAACCACAAAATCCATTTTGTCCAACGACCAACTGTATCATAAGGTAGACTGGTCTTTTGACATACAAATAACTGACCAATAGCGAAAAGTTTCGGTCCAGGTCAGCCTGCGCGGACTGCGCAGGCTGACCTGGATCGATACTTTTCGCAGATGCTTTAAGCCCCCTTTTCTAAGAGCATGACTCAAATGCAGTTCATACTACAGCGTTATTGTATGGGTACCCTTCCAGAACCGTCATCATATTTTATTCGAGAGACCGCTACAGCGCAAACTTCTAGTATCGCATCGCCCTGCATCGTCCTCTAACTTTCTTGTCATCCACAGAAATTGCACCAGAGAGGCAAGCCGGAAATAATCGTATTTAGCCAAATGTTTAGAATAAATTCTGCAACAGCATCCACTTTATCTTTCCTTTTCTTCTTTCTCTCTCTCTAGATCAGAAACTTCTGCTTCCACACCAGTTTCTACGTCGTTCAGCGACAGTAGCCAGGCAACAGAACTATCTTCCTCACAGACGACTGTCTTCTGTACCTCCTCCACTACTGTCTTATCTACTACTACTTCTGTATCAACTGTCTTTTTCCCGGAGTCATCAAATGTTCAAACATGTGATGCAACTCTACCTGTCACTTCATCTGGTATACTGGAAACTGCCGCCTTACTCTCTGGCATCACAGAATATTCTGTTCAAGGTTTTATTCTTGTTACTATTCTATTTATTATCTTTTAATTGTTCTTTCTTTTTATTTTTTTACGTGCCTCAATTTGGGGAAGTTTGGCCTGTGGTGAAAATCAGCCTCATACTCTAGGTTCTAACTTCGTCTTGAGAGAGTTTAATATCTAAAATCACCTTTAACGAAATGGATAAAGTGTTGGTTAGGTCTTTGGAAATCAACATTCCTTATATTACTATTAACTGTAGAATGGCTGTCTCTCTCGTTTTGAATATCATCGGTTTGACATTAAGACGGCTTAACAGATATCATTAACATAATAATTTTGTTTTATTAAGAACACAAACACTTCAATTTTAGATGATATAGCCAATTAATATGTTGATAAATAAGGAACAATATACATCGGAAGTCAGACTGCATATAATGTAAAATCTGATTTGGATCTAAACTCCTCGTCAATGAGCTTTATAACGCCCTGGGCATTCTGCAAGTTCAATCAAACATTTATAGAAACAAGGACGTGCAAAATTGGGCATTTATTCAGATTTTGATTTCATGGCGTTCTGGGATAATATTTATAACATTAAAGGAATGGCATACTTTGAGGTATTAATCCCTTAGGCTGCTAAGCGTGACCTATTGTAGACAGTGTAGTTCAAGATCAGACTGCACAAAACTTGCCGTCTGACCTTGAATCTACACAGTCCGCTGTGGAGATATTTACCAACAAAAATAGCTTTGAAATAGCAACATTTCGGTTTGTACTGTCGACTTGAAAATTTCATTTTACTTATTTAACATGTTTTGGGCTCAGATTGCTCCCTGATTTGCTGAGCTAGACTGTACCAATGGCTTGTCTTGGAATTAAACATAGACTTAGAATGGTTAGACAATGCAGCCAATGGCTTCGTATTCACCAACCATTCTTGAGAACATTCTTATTTCCAAATTTGAAAGTAAGAAAACTTCTGACAGGTTAAACCAAATGGTTTAGCGAATCAGAAAATGCATTACTTCTTCCGACTGACTGAAGCAAATGAGGCATTTTAAAACTTCAGTGCATAGCACACAAGTTCCTAATCATTGTCAATTTCAAATTTTTACAGGTGGTTCTTTGGTAACAAGCGTCTCTGACGATGAAGTTTCAGTGTACGAAGAGGGAAGTCCGATAGGCGTCTCTACCTTACAAGAAGATCTGCATCATTCAGATTCAGACAGCGACGACGAGGCTTCCGACAGTGATGAAGAATGTGAAAACGGTCTGTTTGTCAACAACCTTACGACCATAAATGACGACAATCTTGTGCAGCTGAGGCTTTCGACCATAAATGAATCTGCAATCGATTTTAGCGAAGACACACTGGATTATGAGAATGCTCCGTTTAGTATTGATGCAGGTTCCTCTGATGACGAAAGTACTTCCTCCAGCGAGGACAATTCGTCGACAGATACAGAAGACAGTTCCTCAGATGATGACGATGATGATTTAGCGGCTGATGATAGTTCCTCTTCAGAGAGTGATGCGTCATCGACTGACAGTGACGAGTCAAATGACAATACAAACGACCGACTAACACATCGAAAGCTCCTCCATAGGGCTTCTGATGTCTTACTGCCTAACAGTACATCTTCGACAGGAGTCGCCAATACAGGAGATTTATTTTATCCAGAGGCTAGAGGACAAAAGAGAAAGCGACAAGATGAAGGCCTGCATTATCCTTCAAAGAGAAGAAAAATAGAATCACCGCTTCCGAGCACGTCCACAGGTTTCTCAGGAAGCCAGAACCGCCCGGCTTCAAGTTCGATTGGCAGAGAAGACACACTGGGTTCTGAGAATGCTTGGTTCCGTGTTGATGCAGGTTCCTCTGATGACGAAAGTACTTCCTCCAGCGAGGACAATTCGTCGACAGATACAGAAGACAGTTCCTCAGATGATGATTTAGCGGCTGATGATAGTGATGCGTCATCGACTGACAGTGACGAGTCCGATGAAAAGACAAACGACCCACTAATACACCGAAAACCCCTCCATAGGGCTTCTGATGTTTTATTGCCAAATAGTACATCTTCGACAGAAGTCGCCAATACAGGAGATTTATCTTGTCCACAGGCTAGAGGACAAAAAAGAAAGCGACAAGATGAAGGCTGGGATTATCCATCAAAGAGAAGAAAAATAGAATCACCTCCTAGCACATCCACTGGTTTCTCAGGAAGCCGAAAACGCCCGGCTTCAGGTTCGATTGACAGAAAAGCGTCCAACCGAGTACCAAAGAGACGGAAGAAGGATTTAGGCAGTCAGATTTATTCCTGCCCCAGTACCTGTGCATGTAAGACACGGGGTCGAGCTAACAGAGCTAACAGAATTCCATCCATCGAAAGGACTTTCAAGGTCATCAAACCATTGTACATAAAATTGCTACAAAGTAGAACCTTAGATTCAAATAATCTCTCTCGCTTTCAGTGTTGCAACAAATACTGCAGCTTTCGATGGTTTCGAAGAAGGGTTCCTAATCACGCGGTTCTCGATGATTATTGGGCCTCAGACCTTGATGTTCAAAACTTTAGCTGGGGGCAGTGGAAGGATGGGGAGGGACATGTTTAATGTACCAAGGAAACGTGTGTGTAAAGCTGTGAGCGATACCAGTTCTTCATGTTATATGGACAACATGGTCCCTGAATGTTTGTCATGTGACTTTGATCTGTCTCTGTTGAGGATTTTAGCCTGAAATGTTTCATTTTTTGTGTATAGCTTAGCAGAGAATTAAATATTTGTTTTTACCAAAATGATTTTTTACCATATTATAAGCCTATTTATTACTTGTTTGGCTTTTAAACCCGTTTTCAACATTATGTCATTTATATCGAGCCGGGCAGTGCACCATGCCAATGCTTTTCAGGGTTGTCTTTCACCAGTACATCGCACAACACTATTTCTAAGCCGTCCTTTCTCCTCCGTGATGCATTATACAAAGCAAGTCATCACAAATTAGGGATCCATAAAATACATTTTGTCCGACATCCGACATCCGGCTGAATAATGAGATAGAATGGCCCTCTGACTTGCAGAAAGGTGATCAATAGCAAAGGCTTTCCACCTAGGTCAGCCTTCGCGGATAGGCTGACTTAAGTTTATACATTTTGCAGATACATTAAACCCCGTTTTCACAGAGCATTGCTATGATAATTGAGAAATACGAGAATTGTACAATACCGTAAATATTGCGCCCGGATCTTCACAACCTGGCGGTGGTATCAGTAGATTTCTACATACTTGGAGGTAGAAAGTCACATTGAGTTGGGAATCTGCAACCATCGAGTCCAGACTGTTGCCTCCTATACTCCAGATTTGCTGCTTGAAAGTATAGTATCCTGTTCTGAAACAATGAAAACGGATCGTCTCATCGCAACAATACACTTGGAAACCGAAAACATTGTTTACGGTTTAGGAGAATCAATCGAAATAGAGCAAAAAAAAAAACTCTTCCAGTTTTGTCATTCTTTAACTAAAAAAAATGTGTACTGCTAAAAAGTCGTTCAATATATCACCTTTACCATACAATCATTGAAAACACCACTTTTGGAAACATTAAAGGATAAGGAGAAACGATGATATAGAGGATATTTGTTTTTTTCGGTGAAAGATCGAAATTTATTTCATCGAGTGAACATCATCGGTAATATTTTCACGAGTGGCTGGCTGCGCCACTCGTGAAAATATTACCGATGATGTTCACTCGATGAAATAAATTTCGATCTTTCACCGAAAAAAACAAATATTCTATTTATTTCATGCTTCTAACGCCTTTTTTTTGTTGAGACTTCCATAAAAATCAGTACAAACTCTCCGTGGTTGGTATTCTCACTGGTCGTACCCGTGTAATATCGAAAAATATTTTCACCGCTATTTCTCGATATCCTACCGGAAAGCATGAAATAAAACTAGCATTCTCTAATTGAAAATGTGCATTCTATTTTGATAAGCAGGAATAAAACAAAGCACATTTGCCTGTTCATTAACTGATTAAAAAGCAATCCCTTATCATTATAATACGAGTTAACAAAACAAAACTTTTCAGGCTTGAGAAAAAGCCAAGGAATGTCACGCCTCACATTATTCTCCTATACGATAAATACTTTTAAAAAAATCTTTATATTGCTAACATGTAGAGGGGTAAAGTTTCTTGTAGGAACTTTTCCTCAGGGCAATTTCCGCGGGCACATTACTAATACCCATAAGTCATGGGGAAGAAATGACAATTCTCAATTGAACGTACGACAGTTGTACGTTTTCATCGTTTTCTGCTATTCGCACGTTTTATACCATGTCAAAAAAATTCAGTTCATTTGTACCACTTTCATATTTGTCGTCTGCAGATGCTTCCAATATGGAAGATTCTAAAATCTGTTGTTTGGGAAAGGGTAAAAGGCTTTTTTAAAAGAAACTGGGAAACAGAGAAAAAGCGGGTCACCAGTAATTTCTCCTTCTCCTATAAAGTCTCTTTGCCCTTTACAGACAAATTCCATGTGTTGAGGCACATCGAATAAGCCGTCTGCAATTACTATGAATTTGGACAAATCTACAGTTGTGTCGTCTGGTTTACCCTTCACCAAAGAATCACATGTTTAAATGCTGAAGTAGATTTTTTAAAACATTGTGGGAAAAGAGAAAATGCTGGTTACGAACGTTTTCTCTTTTTCCCACAAAGTTTTCTACCCTGTTAGAGAACTTCCGTTCATTTATACCATTATCAAACATTGTCACTCGCAGATGCTTCTAGTTTTAAAGCGGCTAAAAGTTATCGTTTAGGAGAGGGTTAACTCCTATCCTGCTAAATAAGTAGGGTGAAACTTTCAAGCCGATAATAAAAACCGGAGCAATGCTATTTTTTGTGGGGTGGGGGAAATAATTCCTTATCGGACAATGTAGATCCCAGATCCCAGATCAGACTGCACGTTCTGTGCAGTCTGATCTTGATCTACACTGTCCACAAAAGGTCAGTGAGTTTAGGTGCTAGCAGCCTAAGGGTTATGAGTTAAGAAATGTACTTACGGATTGATGAGACTCGAGAGATCATACACTTTTCCGGTGGACGGGTCCTTGTAGGTGCAGGTGCTCGTGTCTGCGACCACAGGAAGGGCTAAAACTCCCACCACAGCTAAAATACTGACCATCTGACATGCCATTTCTGTGATTTTGTATGTTCATTTAAAGTCGAAAGTCAAAGTTGACTAGGATTAAACAGGTATCACCTCGTGATACCTGTGATATCACATGGTCGGGAGTTACAGAGATAGTGATTTTTACCTATTGACCTGACATCTTTATAAACCCTGAATATGTAAACAAAAGGCGCATATTCATCTTGCGGCTCGACTTGAGATAGAATTAATTTCCGCCTTTGGAGCTCGGGTATATTGGTGTACATCTTAATACGAGTATAGCCGTGATAAGCATGTATCTGAATATGTAGTAAAGTGTACAAAACAGTAGGACGATCGTTTACAAATACAGGGGTACAGAGATCGAGAAGGCAGCGCGTAACCTTTTTTTTTTAATCCGGAATCCAGAAAGAAACGAAGAAGGTCAAACTCTATTCATGTGTCTAGGGTAAACCTAAAAGATAAATGAGAAACGCTCTGGCAAAAGAGGGTTCAATGCATCCCTGTGATCCAGTATACCAAGCCAGTAGTCATATCATTATCACAACTTAACAAGGGCTGAAGGTAACAGTGATAACATACACGCTGACCTGGGATGATAACTTTTTCAAATGCATTAAACCCCCTTTTCACATAGAGTGGCTCAAATAGATAGTTGTCGACGAAGCAATGTTAAACGCCTCCTCAACATTATTTCAGTCATGTCGCGGGAGATTTTGCACCTATGATTTCTTTCCTGGAGTTATTTAACCAGTACTTCGCACAGCATTTTTTCCAAGCCACCGGCTACTTTCCCACATAGGCATCATCAAATCAATATTCAGCTTATTTTGCAATAAACCTTTCTCAAGTAATTTTGAATTAAACGATCCTCGCTGGATCCACTGGGGTTTTCGTAGGAGTGTCCTTGGGCAAGACACTTCAGAGCCCTAGTCTAGTACTGGTGAAACCCAGGAAATACATGAATATGTGAGCTGTCGCCGTGATATGTCTGAAATAATGTTGAAAGCGGCGTAAAACACCATTCAATCAATCAGTCAATCAATCAATAGAACGACCTTAAAGATGTGTTTTGAAAATTTTGTAGGGAAAAAAAATAGAGATAAGAAAGAAAAACCCTGGTATTCAGCATGTTTTCCTTTTCACAAATGTTTTATACCCTTCAGTTTTTAAGTCACATTTATTTTGTCATCTGCACATGCTTTTTTAAATGTGAACAGTCTGAAATTTTATCGTCTGGCAGAGAGTCGACTGATTCAGTACCAGAGAATGGCAGCGGACCACTTTATTGTGACTAAAGGGGAAAATTACTTTTAACCCTTCAGCTGCTAAGCGCGACTCAATGACCTTTTGCGGACAGCGTAGATCAAGATCAGACTGCACAGAACGAGCAGTCTGATCTTTGACCTACTCTGACCGATACGGTGTTTTGTTTCTGCCGAAATCAAGTTTGAAATCGCAATATTTGGGTTTTTACTATTGCGTTGAAATTTTCGTTTCGTTTATTTAGTTTAAGGGTTAACTCGTTCCCACACAAGCTCGAGTCGTAACGACTCTGAGAAAGAAACATTTTGAAAACATTGTGGGAAAAAGAGCATTTTTCTCCTCTTTCAAACAACATTTCCTACAGGTTTATTCAAGGAGAGATATCATCATTTGAAAAATACTTGAATTGCCGTCTGTAAATTCCTTCAATAAAATATCTACGTTGTTAATGTGATCTGCTACAAAGTTGTCCATGGTGTAATGAATAAAGGAAACAAGGGGGCCGAAAGCCCTAAATCGCCCACCTGTGTAAGGTCATCTAGGATTGATAAAGCTGAAAAGATCCTTTTTGTAACGATGTAAAACACATGCGTGTAAGTGACCTATTTTTCGACCGACTTGACCAACTTTTGAATGTGTCAGAGATAGTATCAAGACAAACATTCTGACAATGTTTCATGAGTATCAGATGGAAATGTGGCCTTTAGACTGCACACTATGTACTTTTCGACCCGACATGACCTCATTTGAACCTGTCAGAGATATCAACAAGACAAACATTCCGATCAAGTTTCATGACTATCAGACTGAAAATCTGGCCTCTAGACTGCACACAAGGTTTTTCTAAGATTTGGCCCAGTTACCTATATTTTTGACTCGACATGACCCACTTTTGAACTTGTCTGAGATTTCAAGCAGACAAATATTCTGACCAAGTTTCAGAAGTATCCGGCTGAAAATGTGGCTCAAGAGTGCACACAAGGTAAATGTTGACGACTGCAGGACGGACGACGCACGACGCACGCCGGACACAGCACGATCACAGCTCACCTTGAGCACTTTGTGTTCAGGTGAGCTAAAAATAAATACCAGGGAAGTTTTGTTGTGACGTTTTTGTCACATGATCTAGGTTTTTAGGCTTAAGGAAAATGACGATTATTTTTCGATTCTTCAAACAGCTAACATGTGAACAGCACTCTGGCAAAAAGGGGTTTCATGCATCTCCATGATGTATTCTATAAAGCAAGTTATCCCGTAACTCTGGATCCATAAAATCCATTTTATCTAACAACCGACTAAATCTTGAGGTAGGATGATTATTTGACAAGCAGAAATTTACAAATAGATAAAAATTTCGACTCGTGGCAGCCTGCGCGGACTGTGCGATACTTTTGCAGACGCATTAAACACCATTTTCACAGACCATGGCTCATTTTAAATAACGATACAGTTTGCGTCTATAGAGTAAAGTACCAGTTACAACAGTCCTTCTGCTCATAACAACGTTAGCTCTTCAAAGTCATGGTAACCTTTAACTCGCTTGCTTTAACTCGCTTGCTAAAGGGAATTTATAAGCATTTACGAAGACAGTAGATAAAGACCACCTTTTTTGATTCCCTGCTGTGAAAGAACTTTAGTTTGCAATAATTTGGCTTTTCTACCAACGGACAATATTAATTTCTATCACTGTTACTTAGATATGAGGCATGCTCTATGAAAAGGGGGTTAATACATCAGCCAAAAGCCTGCGCTGTCTGCGCTGGTCAATATTTATTTGCTAATGGTCAATTTTCTGTATGGCTTAGGACCGTTCTACCCTATGACTCAGTCGGTTATTAGACAGAATTGATTTTCTATGGATCCATATCTTATGTAATGAACTGGCTTCGTATGATGCATCACGGAGATGCATTAGACCCCCTTTTGCCAGAGCATGGCTCATATCTACGGTTAACACCTTATTGTGTGGTTTTTGTACAGTCACAGTTTGCCTCCCAGTACTGCCCTTTTCCTGAACATCATACATAAGAGCCATGCTCTGTGAAAAGGGGGCTTAATGCATCTGCGAAAAGTATCGACCCAGGTCAGCCTGCGCAGTCCGCGCAGGCTGACCTAGACCCAAACTTTTCGCTGTTGGTCAATTTTCTGTATGTCCAAGGACTAGTCTACCTCATGATTCAGTCGGTTATTTAAAAAAAATGGCTATTAATGATCCATAATCATGTGATGATTTGAATGGTAACATGCATCACGGAGATGCATTAAGTCCCCTTTTGCCAGAGCATGGTTCATATTTAGGATGCTGATTATACTTCTCCGATTGGAGCATGAACAAAATGGTGTGCTAGAATGTTAAGACCAAATAAGCTTGTTTTTTTTTTTCTCGTGATTAACTGCACTCTTGTCAAATTTATCAACAGTATTCTTAAATTAAAGCTTTCGTGTTATTGATAACCTTCATGAATGAAATCTTCGTTAAATGTTGATGAAGTTAGAGGAGAATATTTTTGGTGGTCAGATAGTCATCGAGAAAGGTTTGGCAGGAAAGAGAAGATTCTGCCACTGCCATGTTCTTGTAGGCCTAAATGCACTAGACTTTTTCTGATGTTAAACCATTTACCGTACGGCAAAATTTGGACTCGTCCATATTGAAGTTAAAGATGATATTTCAATTTTTTTTTATTTCGAATAATAGTATTCACTCTTGAATAGGTAGAAAACATTGTGGGAAAAGGTAACCAGCATTTTCTCCTTTCCCGTAATATTTTCAAAAGGTTTCTTTCTCGACGTTTGTTAAAACTCGGGATTGTGTGGTGGAGGTCTTATCTTTGATCTACACTGTTGGATACGGAGATATTTTTCCCCATGTAGCAATATTTGGGCTTATACTGTCGGCTGATACGTCTCATTTCATTCATTTAGTAGGTTAAGGGTGAAAAGCTAATGAACTTGGAAAATATTATTTTTGGTGGTCGGATGATAAACGATATAGATTTGGTAAGAACTGGATGCCACTGTATACTATGTAGATATAGACTTTTCCGACGTTAAACGTACATAAGATCCGCTACAAATACATATGTAGATATCCATATCGGCCGTAATACAGAACGAATAACGGACGATATAGATCATAGAACATACTGAAAGTTCTGATCTGTACCATCCACAAAAAAAAAAAAAAAATCCCACAGTAGCGAAAGGATTAATATGCCATCACTTATACACACACCTAAACTAAGACTCCTTTTTCATTGTGGCACGTAACAAAATAATTTATTTACTTGATTTTCGACCATTCATAGAGTTAATAGAGTCACTCTTGTACAAACCTAATCAAATATAAACAGTAAACAATACACTTTTATAAGAGTATAGTTCTACAAGAAAGCTTTTACTTCAAAGGATCAAAGGCGAATACCTGAATACTTTCGCTGCTTCCTTCACATTGTTTGGTTGTCAACATCAACAAATCCAATACAATAAAAGTAAATGAACAGTGATCTATGGAAAGGGGGCTTAATGCATCTATCGAGCCAGGTCAGCCCGCGCAGGCTGACCTGGACCGAAATTGTTCGCTGTTGGTCAACTTTCTGCATGTTAAAAGACCAGTGTACCTCGTGAATCAGTCGATTATTATACAAAATGGATTTTATTGATCCATAAATATGTGATAACTTTCTTGATAACATGGATCACGGAGATGCATTAAGCCTCCTTTTGCCAGAGCATGGATCAAATCTATCTATCAGTGAAAGGGAGTCCCATAAATATAAATTGTCCCTTATCAGAAAACAAAAACAGGGGTATTTACTCTGTGGACCTTTTATAATAAATGTCGCTAATACCTTCTCGGTGGACGTGAAAGGTGTCATACCGAATGCAAAATTACAGATAGGTTCTGTTCATAATGTGTCGGATTTTAAAATGATATATCCATGCTCTGGCAAAAGGGAGCTTATTGCATCTCCGTGATACATTATACCATGCAAGTCATCACATAATTATGGATCCATAAAATCCATTGTTTTTAAACAATCGACTGGATCTGGGGGGAAGTATGCTCCTCTGACAAGTAGAAAATTTACCAACGGCGAAAAGTTTCGACCCATGTCAGACTACGCAGGATGACATTGGTCGATACTTTTCGCAGATCCTTTAAGCCCCTTTTTTCACAGAGCAGGGCTCATATATCGTCACGTGTTGTTGAGGTAAATAATAGATATTTGAGTTTCGCTACTTTAATCGGTGGATATATTGCCAATGAGTAAGATTATTAATTTATATCCGAGACAGATTTAATATCTCCCAGAATATAGTAAAAATCTCACAAAGAACTAGCTTTGAACGGAATACGACGTTGTTTCATAGTATACAAACATTGTGGGAAAAGGAAGCTATTTTTTGTGGCATTGTTTGAATGCATCGCTTCTTTTCCGTAAATGCTTTCAAAAAACTGTCGGCTGCAGGGACATAACGAGTGGTTACTAGTTACGAATTGTTTGTGTCTAAATTAATTTCGGTTTTACGTATTTACTAAGCGTTCAAAGGTTGAATTTCATTCAAAGTCTAATTCCATGTATCAAAAAGTAACACAGTGTCTGATTGGCTGTACCATTTGATTACGTCATTCAAAGAGTGAGTTTGGGAAATTCTTGAGAATTTAAAATAAGATTGCATTTCAGGAAAGTTATTGAATACCGGGCCCGATTGGCAGTGAAATCGCGATACACAGAATGGGGCACCGCAGTGTAGCACAGTATATTCGGATAATAGGAATATAAATGAGCCATGCTCTGTAAAAAAGGGGGTTTAATGCATCCGCGAAAAGCATCGACCCAGGTCAGCCTGCGCAGTCCGCGCAGGCTGACCTGGGCCGAAACTTTTCGCTATTGGCCAATTTTCTGTGTCAAAGGACCAGTAGATCTCATGACCAAGTCAAATGTTTAAAAAAAAAAAGTGGCTATTATGGATCCATAATCGTGTCATAGCTGGCTTGGCATAATGCATTACGGAGATGCATTAAGCCCCCTTTAGCCAGAGCATGGCTCAAATCTTTGTGTCAAGCAGATTGAATTGTTACCAGTCTTTCTATGAATGACACGATCATTTGGTTTCTGCATCAATGTTTTCAGGTGTTTTTCAGGAGCATGTCCATTATGGCTAAAAAATCAAGGATGCTAACGATACCTGTATTGTAGCATCGCCTGTGGCTAGTAATCTGATTTCGACCTGGTGAAAAAAAAAAGCAGCCAGCAGCTTAAAAATAGACTCGTAACGATGTGTATAACCGGTAGAGAAACTCCGATGATGCGTGGATAAGTGTTGCAGGAAAATAACTGAAATGCTAATGAATCAGTGTTTAAGATGAAAAAATCTCCATGTGTTATGTTTGTGTGGTGTTTCTTATACTATTACTTAGTAACACATTCTACCCCTGCCACTGGCTGCTTTCCTACGAAAACATCATGGAAACAGTATTCATCGCTGGGAGAGGAATGGATTTTGTCGCAATGACGATTGAGCATCTGCAAAAAGTATCGTCCCAGGTCAGCATGCGTAGTACGCGGAGGCTGATCTGAGTCGAGACTTTGTGCTTTTGGCAAATTTTCTGCATGCCAAAGAACCAGTGCACTTCGTGATTCAGTCAGCTGTTATACAAAATGGATTTTATGGATCCTTAATTATGTGATGACTTGCTTGGTATAAAGCATCACGGAGATGCATTGAACTCCCTTTTTGCCAGAGCGTTGCTCATTGTTTTTAAGTCAAAATGGCCAGTAGAAGCTATGATAGCTTTCGCAGACAGCGAAGATCAAGGTCAGACGGCAAAAAATGTTCGGTTTTTGTTTTATCTAGACCGTCGTCAACCTGTCGTGAAACTATGACTTAAATCATCTTCTATAGCATTTCAATATCTATTTTAAGAATAATAAATAAATAAATAGATGAATAAATAAATAAATAAACAAATAAATAAGCGGCGCTCTGGCAAAAGGGGTTTTGATGCATTTCCGCGATACTCTGTACCAAGCAATTAATCACATAATTATGGATCCATGAAATTCATATAACAACCTACTAAATCATGAGGAAGACTTTTCGACCAATCTCAGCCTGGACGGACTGCGCAGGCTGGCATGGATCGATACTTTCTGCTGATGTATTAATTCCCTTTTTCACAGAGCATGACTCATGTATAATGAACTCAAGTCTCTTTCAGGTAGCCAGGTAATATATATAAATCCTATCTCCAACAAACAGTATATTCAGATAATGGTGAAAATCTACAAACGACTGAAGTTTCCTATCGAGTTGACAATGGGAAGAGCGGAAGATTTGTACAGGCTACGTTTTATGCGAAGAAGCGAACTTGAGCCGTTATTACTGCATACCATGCGAAATAATAGCCACGAAATGGGCAGGCAATTAGCCCTGTGGTTTAAAGAGAAGTCATTCACGATCGGATCTTTAAACAAAGAACAAGACAAAGTGTATAGATCACAATTACGCCTGAAAAAAGAAGTGCGTCGAATAAAGAGGGAAGACTGTGTGCGACAACAAAATGAAATACGAGAGAAACTTACGGCTCTCAGGTATGACTTGTTAATCTTCTCAGAAACTTTTTGAAGACTGTTTAATATTTCTTTATTGTTTAGTCTTATAATAATCATGCAACCAAAAATAGAAATAGATTTTTGAAAAAGTATTGTTATTTAACCCTTGGACTGCTAAGCGCGCCGCAGCGACCTTTTGCGGACAATGTAGATCAAGATCAGCGCAGTCTGATCTTGGATCTGCACTGTCTGATGAGAAGATATTTAAAAAAAAAAAAAAAAAAATACATATGAAATAGCAAAAATTGGGATTTTACTATCGGCTTGAAAGTTTCGTTCTATTTATTCATCAGCATAAGGGTTGAGCCTAGGAAAAAAAAAAAGAGAAGCTATTGCATGAAACACGTAATTACTAAAGACTAAAGTCTAGTTATATTTAACCCTTTGCCATACAATGCCGACTTTTAACGACCCAATGGAAGAGGTCTTTTGAAAACATTGTGGAAAAAGGAGAAAATGCTGGTGACCAGCATTTTCTCCTTTTCCCACAATGTTTTCTACCCTATCAAAGACAGAAATAATGAATAAAGCAACATTTAATGCTTTCAATTTGGACCTGTCTAAAATATAGTTGTGTGGGAAAGAGTTAACAAGCTGAAAGGGAACAACTCACAAAACTGTTACTTTACCCGTATCTTACTAAATAAGTTAAATGAAACTTTCAAGCCGATAGCAAAAACACAAATAAAGCTACTACAAACCATTTTTTTTTTTAGAAAAACATCTCCGTATCGGACAGTGTAGATTCAAGATCAGACCGCACGTTTTGTGCAGTCTGATTTGATCTACACAGTTCGCAAGAGGTCAGTGAGTCTCCCTTAGCAACATAAGGGTAGATAAAGTCCAGTTATATTTAGCAAGCTGCAAGGGGATAACTCAAGAAACTGTAAATTAACCCTTATCTTGCTAAATAAGTTAAATAAAACTTTCAAGTCGATAGTGAAAACCCGAATGAAGCTACTACAAACCATTTTCATTTATTTATTTACTTATTTATTTATTTATTTATTTATTTATTTATTTGAGAAAAATATCTCCTTATCGAACAGTGTAGATCAAATATCTGACTGCAAGTTTTGTGCAGTCTGATCTTGATCTACAATGTGCGCAAAAGATCGCTCTGTCGCACTTAGCAGCCCGAGGGTTAAATATCAATATTTTTCAAAAACCTATTTCCATTTTTAGTTGCATAATTATTATAAGACTAAACGATAGTCTTAATCTTGATCTACAGTCTCCTCAAAAGGTCAGTGTATCGCGCTGAGCAGCATAAGGGCTAAGAAAGGTGTTTTCTTAATGCAAGGAAATATCTTCTTATTTTTCCCATTTTGTGATTGGATCCCTGGTCTCAAAAGGCAGATTTAGTTTTCAATAAAAGTTGACACTAAATAAAAGTTAGACTTTATTCCGATGATTATTGCATATCCCACAAAGGGGTTTGGAAGAGCTGGGATGCTAACCTACGATCATTAGGTTACAAGCTCAGTTCATAAACCACAGAGCAACCGAAATCCGCTCGCCTCATTTTGTAATTTTGTAGCTATCTCTTAACAATACTGAAATGTTGCAGGATTCTTTTAATACGTTTAAAACTACAGCTAAAACATCGCTTAGCCCCCTTTATCCTTTAGACGAAACTAAAATACTGTGCTTAGAGTTCAAACATATTTGTTCACTACCTAGAAATGCAGTTTACAGTGGCAGCCCAAACTAGTGTCGGGCTGTGTGTGGGATCCTTATTTCCTAGTGTTTGGTAGCGGCCGTCTTTATACGGCGTGCAACACATGAAAAGGGGCCTTCGGGCGTATGCGTCAAAGTGTGTCGTCCCAGATCAGCCTGTGCAGTCTGTTACTAATCCGAGAAGACACTTCCCGTTTTTGTGCGATTTTCTGTTTCACGAAAGTCTACTGTATGAAAAAGTCTTTTGTAGTCGTAAAGTGCCGTCTCGGATTAGCCTGCGCGGACTGCGCGGGCTAATCCGAGACGACATTTTACGTAAATGTCCGAAGGTATCAGTCCTTGCTACATTATAAACATTCATTTCTTTGTGTTTTAACAGATATCGAATGACAGCGATGAAAGTTTTAAGAAAATTCCGAGAAAATATCGACAGACAGAAACGCGAGCGGGAAAGGAAAGCTAACAAAAAACTGGAAGTTGCAAATTACGTTCTAAGTGTTCCCACACAAACAGATTATCCTGAACACTCCGATATACTTAAGAAACCTGTTAAAAACACAAAACTGTCAAGAACTTTTGTTGAACCCCCAACAGTGTTAGACAGAGATACTACAATACGGGCTATACAGGCCGGAAAGCTGCTACAAACAGCAGACACAAAACCCAACACAACTCATCCAAAGACACCTAGGTCACCTGCACAAAGACATGGCACCACAGACAGTCCAAGTAATCTGCATTCACTCTCAGATAGAGATAACGAGGATGATGTACTTATCTCACTACAAGGCAGGTACCCGTCCTCAAAAGGTCCAAGAATGGAAACCATTCTGGAGGAAAACCTAATTGGCGATGCTTTAGAACTTGAAATAGAAGACACAGTAGGTATGTGAAAAGTACAATGAACTAGATATGACTCTTTTTGTTCTACACTTCATACTGTTCCTTTTACCCTTACGCTGCTACATAAATCAAACAGAAATTTCCACTCAGTAGTGAAAATGAACATTTTGTGATATCAAAGTTGATTTCAATAACTTTTTTCCACATGATAAATGTCTCTCTTGTGCTATTTATGCACTAAACAAATGAACAATGCTCAGGCAAAAGGGGATTTAGTGGATCTCCGTGATGCATCGTACCAAGAAAATCATAATTTAATATGGTAATATAAAGTCCATCTTGTGTAACAACATACTGAATCCTGGGTCCGTATTCACCAACCATTCTTAAGAACGTTCTTAGACTTATTCTTTAAGATTTTCCAAGTTTGAAAGTAACACACCTTCTGATTGGCTAAACCATTTGGTTTAGCCAATCAGAAGGTGTGTTATTTTCAAATTTGGAAAATTTTGGAGAACAAGACCAAGGATATTCTTAAGAATGGTTGGTGAATACGGACCCTGAAGTAGACTGGTCATTTAACATGCAGAACATTGAACAAGAATAAAAAGCATCTGCCTATGTCAGCCTGCCAGGACTGCGCAGGCTGACATGTGCCGATGCTTTTTGCGGATTCATTAAATCCCTTTTTTCACAGTGCATGTCTCAAATATGGGAAACACCAGTTAATTAAGTTTCATGTAATACCATATTTATATTCGAAAGGGCACTGGATATGTCCTTTTGAGGGAGATGTGTTACTTTCTCACAACTAAAGGCATCTTAGAAAACTTAAGCGTATGGTGTGGATCAAGAGAAGCATGAACAGAACATGCAGTATGATCTTGGATCTATACCGACCGCTACCAAATGCTATACTAAGGCCCAAAATCATTTCGATTGCGTTTAAAGTCTATTGATGGACCTCGAAAAAAGAGTCGAATTGATTTAGTCGGCAGGGAAAGAAATGACTTAACCCTTTACCACACAATCCCGACTTTTAACAGCCCTGAGCAAAGAAGCGTTTTGAAAACATCATGGGAAAAGGAGAAAATGCTGGTAACCAGCATTTTCTCCTTTTCCCATAATGTTTTCTACCCTTCCCAAAACAAATTTCAATTTATCAGTCATATCTATCCTGTCGTCTGCATATGCTTTCAATTTAGACCGGTCTAAAATTTTGTCGTTTAGTAAAGATTTAATCTTTTACCATTGCGGACTGTAGTCACCAGCTTTTCCATCGATATAGCAGAGTTATAAAGCTAAGAACATACAGTCCAAAATACGGGGGTGGGGTGGGGGGGGGGGGGTGTGAATAAAAACAGGTAAAGATACTTTTTATGCGTTCTGTACAACAACAACTTTAACCCTTAAGCTGCAAAGCGCGAGACACGGACCTTTTACGGACAGCGTAGATTAAGATCAGACTGCACAGAACGTGCAGTCTGATCTTAGATCTGCACTCTCCGATAAGGAGATATTACCAGAACCACAATAACTTTGAAATACCAAACTTTTTATCTTTATCATCAGCTTGAAAGTTTCATTTAAGTTATTTAGCAGGATAAGGGTTAAGCCGATGCATTGAGCAAGTACGATCGAAAAAAGAATATGTTTTGCCATATACGGAAACAGCGCAGAAATATATTTGAATTTATCACATTATTTTTCAAATTCTGTAAATTTTCGATACTTCAATATTTTGTTAACTCTTTACCTCACGATCCCGACTTTTAACGACCCTGAGGAAGAAGCCTTTTGAAAACATAGAGGGAAAAGGAGAAAATGCTGGTAACCAGCATTTTCTCCTTTTCCCACAATGTTTTGTACCCATCCTAAAACAAAGTTCGAATTTTCAGTCGCATTTATTTTTTTCATCTGCAAATTTGGACCAGTCTGAAGTATTGTCATTTGGTAAAAAGTTAAAGTTAGGAGTACACATTATGTCGTAAATCTATCAAACCTTGTTATATCGGCGACCAGTTTTACTTTCTTTGTCAAGTATTATTGAGTTAATTTAGTGTACATTGTATGACGCTTTACACAGTGGTCAGATACAATAACGCTTAAAAAAAGTAATTTAACACTTATCCTGCCGTTGGCGACCACACATGTACATGTACTTGCGGAAAGTTTAGAGCAAGATCAGCCTGCACATACATGCAGTCTGATTTTGATCTACACTCTCCTCCCTGCTCTTTCAGATATCTCGGTCGATCAAACCAAATTAATGTAAAATAATGTCACAACATTTATTTTTGTTATCGTAAGTAATTCAAATTCAGTAGGATAAGGGTTAACACTTACAATGAAAAAAAAAAATCCGATCACTCTAATTGCTTTTACGATCGTCACCGTGATGAATGTGCTGAGACAGTCTAATCTTGTATAGCCTGGGTCCAGTGGGTAATAATTTTTAGATCACTTCTTGTCGAGAACTCATTTCAGGGCCCAATAGATAGGTGGCAGACTTGATTATCGGTTCCGAAATTTTTACACAGTAACGTCAGAATATTATGTATACGAAAATAATAAAAAAAAAAATCGGACCAGAATACAGGCTAATTATTGGATCGTCACTGCTCGTGTTTTTTTTTCCAGATATTCTGGCCTGAAGGGCATTATATTTTGCCCTAATTGGTTATCTTTTAAAACCTAAAATGTGCATTTCATTTTGCACTCAAAGCGTAACAATTGTACAGGTGTATAATGGCATCGGTTTTGTATTCCCATAAGCACTTCCTTTACCGCTTTCATCCTGTATATGAGTGTAAACTTAACTACAGTTTAACAGTTGTATAACAGAACTTTTGTTGAAAGTAGTGTAGATCTATCTATCTAGCCTTTCGGCGCCAAAAAAAAAAAACTAACTCGACCTCTCTGGACAATCAACTGAACTCATACTTTTTTTTCTCTAATCTAGTAAGCTTGAATTAACAAGTAGACGGTATAGCATTGGGATCAGACTGCACGTCATGTGCATTCTAATCTTGATCTATGGCTTTTGCACAAACCATTGTTTTTTTTTGTTTTTTTTTTTTTGTTTGCGTTTGGCGCGAAAAAAAGGGTTAAACCTTTAATTCTTCAAAGCAAAATATTCATATTTCAGCTGAAACATTTAAAAATGCAATGTGCAGTCTGATCTTGATCTATGGCTTTTGCAAAAACCCTTGTTTTAGCTTTTGGCTCTGATAGAGTTAAACCTTTCAACAGCAAAACATTTATCGTTCAACAGAAACATTTAAAAATGTAAAGGAAACTACCTGTTTGCATACTTTTGCTTGCAGCCCTTGAGTAATTGAATATGAGCCATGCTCTGGGAAAAGGGGGCTTAATCCAAGTACGTGACGCACGATACTATGCAAGTCATCACAGTATCATGGATACATAAAATCCACTTTCTGAAACAACTGACCAAATTATGAGGTGCCCTGGTCCTTTGAGCGACAAAAATATTGAATGATAGCTAAAAGTTTCAACCCATGTCAGCCTGCGCGGACTGCCCAGGCTGACATTGGTCGAAACTTTTTGTAGATGCATTAAGCCCCCTTTTTACAGAGCATGACTCAAATGCTTTGGACACTTGCAAAGAATACTTGGGTTTTGTTGTTCTTTTTACATTGCTACTGAAAATGTAAACACAAATCCTTTCACTGTCTTTTTCTTCAATCTTTTCTGACCAAAACATTCATTTTCAAATTTCTTAATAAGAGTGACATTATGCTTATTTCAGATCGCAAACTTACCATCGCGTCAGAGAGGTTACGTTCTTTAAACCGCAGTCAATCCAATCGGAATATCTTTGACACCAAGGAACAAGTCCCCTTGTTACCTGAAGTTGCTCAACCTGTGACGTCACGGCAAACCGGAAATAAGGAAGACAAGGGAACCCAAACTATCGCAAGTTAACTTATTTCAGTTTATCTGCAATTTTTTGTTCGGAGTAGCTATAAAAGCGGTCTTTTGTGCTACTTCTTCGTCTCAAGTCTCGGAGTGAATTGGCCATGCTCTGGCAAATGGAGATCCAATTCATCCCCGTGATTCATTATACCACGCAGGTCATTAAATAATTTTGGATCTATAAATTGCATTTAGTGCAACAACCGACTGATATTTGAACTGATATGTGAAGTGCGCTGCCTGATACTTTTGGCAGATGCATTAGAGAATAAACCTATCTTTCTTTTTTAAAATATCGTTCTTATTTTTTTTAACTGTTCGTTTTTTAGCTAATGCTTCATATCCTAACCGATGAACTTTTAACTCATGTTTGTGTGTATGCAATAGCTTATCGCGTATAAAGATTCACAACAATAGTCTCTGAATTTTTAATCTCCAAATTGTTTCCTTTGGTAACACGAGAGAGAGAGAGAGAGAGAGAGGTTTTCTCTAGAATCGTACATAAAAATGGAGTGTATTGCGACCTTACAAAAAATTTAGGATAATGAAATAACATAAATAAACATATTAAATATGTATGATCTTACAATATGACGGGTTTTTGGTAATGCTAGGGACAATTATACGGGTAGACTGATGAAAAAACACACACAAAAAAAATGGAAAAATTGTATATTTTCATGCAAATATTGTTCTTTGTTTTTCTCAGTCTAAGCACCGACAAAGAAAACCAGCCGTAGGTGACAAAGCTGAAGGTCATACTACAAAGAAGAAACTAATTGTGAAACTACCTTCTCCCGTGCTTTCTCCAACCTCAGCACAGACCACACATTCATCTAGTTCCACATTTGGTCAGTTTGGTTCAGACACTGATGGGGGCTATCCTGAATCATCAAGTGACACAGACGAAGGGTTCTATTTTGACTCGGATACTGTAGAACCATCTCAAGGAAACTCTAATGAATTACTTGACTCACTAAGTTCGGACGATACTTTGAAAGAACGTGATGCTGGTTTAACAATAACATTTAATAAGTACAAGCAAACTTTGAGAAGGAAGCAGGAAAATTCCGCATTTTCGAATTTCTTACAGCACCACCAAAATATGAGTGTCGGTGATATTCCACTTAGAGCCGTTTTTCCGAAACAGAATCCATTCTCGTTACGGTTTAAAGAAAGAAGCTTTTATCTTGATTCTCGTTTCGACGAACCTCGGAATTCAAGTGCAAGATCAAGTAAACGAGATCAAGGTGGGTTTCAAAGAAATCTAGACAACTTTGAGGATAACAAAGTTAAACGGTTTGCGAACAGAGATAACGTGATTTCTACAGAACCATCATGGAAAGCTCTCAATAAAAACGCAAGTATAGCGGTGTTTGGTGTTAAAGCTGACAGTAAGAAAGTCACTGTTGTCCCACCTAACACACCACAGGTTCAAGGTAAGAAGGGGTTTGGGCAGCGAAGTCAAACTCATCCACATGTTGCACTTCATTTAGACATGGAAGCCCAAAGGAAAGCACAATTGCGTGATAAACAGAGACCACAGGAACTAATGAATAACGAACTTACTGACTCACGTGACCAAGTCACGAATGCGGAGCTGTCACCTTTTGCCTCTCCGCGTACCGGCGGCCATACTGCGTCGACAATGAAAAATTTGTATCACAGAGACAAACTGCTAAAGGCTGAACGGGACAGGATACTGAATCAAAATATGCGGATGAAGAAATTTATCGATACGTTCGAGAATGTTCCAGGTAAACATTTTTCGTGACCTTTTTTGTTAGATCTTTCTCACTGCTCCTTATTTCCATCTGAGTATGCCTTTAAGGTAAATGCGTCGACAGGTTACTATTGGGGTAACACCTGCCAGATCAAATGTAGCCGTTTCCTACGAGCACTATCAATGGTAGGAGATACTAGCGAAATTTGCGGGTTTTTTTGTTTGTTTTCATTTCTACTATCATCGATACATTTAACAGCACTGCAGCGGCTAAATGACATATTTAGATTTTCATTTCCAACATGTATTCCGGTCTTAGGTTCGTTTACACATTTTCGTGATTTTTCCGGATTATCTCGGGCCGCTTCGCAAAACATATTTGCTATTCTCCTCGAAAAGGGGGTTTAATAAATCTACAAAAAGTATCGACTCATATCAGCCTGTTCAATCCACGCAGGCTGACATAGGTCGAAACGTTTTGCAATTGGTCAATTTTCTGCATGTCAAAGGACAGTCGGCCTCACGACTCAGTCGGTTGTTAGATAAGATGCATTTTATGGATCCATAATCATGTGATGTCTTGCTTGGTATCATGCATCGGGGAGACACGTTTTAGCCGAAGCAAGACTCACATTAAATCTTTTATTAAACGTGTACAACAGTTCTTAAAGAGCGATAACTCCATCGGACTGGCGATAATGAATTTTTCAAAATAAAAGGGATTCTTTCATAATCCACAAGTTCGAAACAGAGTCATAATTTATTAGCCTTTCTTGTTTCGCCCCGAACGTTCAAATGTAGGTCACGTAATCTGCTTGACATTCAATAAGTGACTGATAATGTTAGTAATAAATTGCGAAGCCTACCAGCTGATTGGATGTTGACTCCCTAGCAGGCGACAAAAGTTTAAACTACTTTGAAATGGAAGCAAATGAAAAATTAAATGTGGTTCAAATGAATGTTTTAACCTGGAAAGGCTAGACGATAGTCTGGGAAATGAAGAAAAATACTAATTAATGGTATATTTTAAACTTTTCCAAAATGTTTTCGAAACCTTTTTCCGTAAGGGTCATTAGACCCAAGACTGTTTGGTACAATGTAACGTGAGCTCAAATCTGCCATTGCTATGTTGTTTATCCTCGATAGCAGTGCACAGTACTTTTTATGTGCCAACCCTGGTGGCTCAGTGAGTTACGTACAAGGCTTGAAATCGTGAAGGGGCGGGGTCGCTGGGTTCTGGTAGAAGAAGGTCCAGGAAAGTACGGATAGGTGCACCGGTCGCCGCGGTATGACTGAACAGTGTTCAAAACAGTGTGAAACACGAAACAAACAGTCAAACAAATGTATGGCTACAAAAAAGTACATAATTGCATTGTAACTGTAGTCTGTAGCCGGAGAGAAAGATTGTCTAAAATTTAGTGATCTTTGTTAACCCGTAATATGCTAAATAAGTCAAATGAAACTTTCGAGCCGACAGTAAAAACCCTAATGTTGCTATTTTAAAGTTACTTTGGGGGAAAAGTATTTCATTATCGGACAATGTGGATCCAAGATCAGACTCCACATTCTGTGCAAAATGTCCTCGAGATGCCCTTAGCAGCCTAACTTGATCTCTTAGAAGCCTCAGTGTTAACGCCTTTCTACGCAAACCTGTGTTTTAAGAATTCTGAGAAAGAAGGCTGTTTCCTTTACCCGCAATGTTTTCTATCCTTTCAAAAACAAATCACATCTCTTCAGCCGCGTTTGATTTGCGTCATGCTCTGAGAAAAGGGGGCTTAATACATCTGCGAAAAGTATCGATTCAGGTCAGCCTGCGCAGTCCGCGCAGGCTGACCCGGGCCGAAACTTTTCCCTATTTGTCAATTTTCTGTATATCAAAGGACCAGTCTACCTCGTGATTCAGTCGGTTGTTAGACAAAGTGGACTTTATGGATCCATGATCATGTGATGGCTTGCTTAGTATAATGCATCGCGGGAATGCATGAAGCCCCCTTTTGCCAGGGCATGGCTCATTTGTTGTCTGCAAATCTAAACACGTCTAAAGTATTGTCGTCAGCTAAATAATTAAAGCAATTAATTCTTTAGCCATGGTTAAACATGCGTCCAGTGATTGATTGTATGGTGTTTAACGTCGTTTACAACATTATCACAAGTTATATCGCGGCGGCCTGTGCACCTATCTATGCTTTCCTAGAGTTTCCTTTACCAGTCCTTTGCACAATATTTTCCCACGCCATGGCTGATTTCCCACAAAAGCATCGTTGAAATAATGATCAGCGGTGAGAGAGGAATGAATCCGGTCGCAATGACTTTTATCAATCCTCGGAAAGAAATTGGCTGAGGCAGGGATTCGAACCATCGACCCCTTGTCCTCAGGTACTGTACGCTACCAACTGTGCCGCCAGGAATCAGCACAGACATTGGTTAAACACATAGCTTAACATTCTTAGAAATAAAGTTTTTTCTGCAACGGACATTTCCATAGCATAACATACTTAAACCACATCCTTCTAAATAAGTAAAATGAAACTTTCAAGCCTATAGTAAATACCAAGATTTTTCTATTTCGATTTCGAAGGCACTTTTATGGGACAGGTATCTCCTTATCGGACAGTGTAGATCTTTGCAGTCTGATCTTGAATCTTCATTGTCCGCAAAAAGGTCTTTGAGTCGGAATTACTAGCGTAAGTGTTAATGTACTTACTACCCCAGCTGTCAGTAAGCCCAAATCTTTCTCTTTCAAGGGTATTTTTTGTACGATATCTCGTTATCGGACAGTGTAGATCCAAGATTAGACTTGGAGATACTTTTCCCCAAAATATACCTTTGAAATAACAAAATTAAGTTGTTTTATTATGGGATTGAAAGTTTTATTTCATTTATTTAGCAGGACTGGTGTTAATAAGAATTTTAACCCTTATCCTGCTGAATAAATGAAATGAAACTTTATAGTAGATAGTAGAAGCCGAAAACTTTCTTCTTTCAAAGGTATTTTTGGAGGAAAGATATCTCCTTATCGGACAGTGTAGATCAAAGATCAGACTGCACGTTCTGTGCAGTCTGATCTTGATCTACGCTGTCCGCAAAAGGTCGGTGGGTCGCGATAAGCAGACAAAGGGTTAAGACTTATTCGCGTTGTTCCTAGGTTTCACCTGTTTTTAACTGGGGCTCTGAAGTGTCTTGCTTTTCAGGACACTTCTCCGAACTGAACTGGACCTCTAGTTAATGGCATGTATTTTGTATTTTAGTCAATTACAGATCCTTACCAATCGAGAGAGGACAAGTAAACCTTTTACATTCATAATTGGTGTGCAACACACGAAAAGGGGCCTTCGGACATATGTGTAAAAGTGTGTCGTCTCAGGTTTTTGTGCGATTTTCTGTTTCACGAAAGCCTACTGTATGAATTAATCGTATGTAGTCGTACAGTGCCGTCTCGGATTAGCCTGCGCGGACTGCGCAGCCTAATCCGGGACGACACTTTACGCAAATTTTCGAAGGTCTCATTTCGCATGTTGCGGGCCATATAGAAAAATCTCGATAGTTCGAATCCGTATGGGAATGCAAAATTATATGAGCCATGCTCTGTGAAAAGAGAGTTTAATGCATCTGGTAAAGTATCATCCCAGGTCAGCCTGCGCAATCCGCCTGCGCAGTCTTCATGTAAATTTTTCGCTTTTCCAACGACCATTCTACCTCAGGACTCAGCCGACCTTAACACTTAAGCTGCTGAATAAATTGAACGCAAATTTCTACTCAATACTAAAAGCCCAAACATTACGGTTTCAAAGTTGATTTCACCGGAAAGAAAATACCGTATCAGACAGTGTAGATCAAAGATCAGACTGCACGGTCTGTGCAATCTGATCTTGATCTACACTATCAGCAAAAGGTCAGTGGGTCGCGATTAGCAGCTTAAGGGTTAAGACAAAATGGACTTAATGGATCCATGATACTGTGAAGACGTGCTTGGTATAACTTATCACAACGATGCATTAAACCCCTTTTGCACGAGCATTGCTCGAAACTTTGTTTGAATCGCCCGTACATGCAGGCAGATCATTCCGAATTGATTATTTATTTAACTCTTTCAGCGCCAAATATATTTACTTGACCTCTTCAGACGGTTGAAAATACAATCCACTCATACTTAGAAACATTTTTATCTTATAGGCTTAATGGAACAAGCGGACGGTATAGATCCACGTTCTGTGCAGTCTGATCTTAATCTATGCCATCCGCAAAAGTCCCTGTTTTCGCCTATGGCGCCGAAAGGGTTAATGTATCTGTACATTGTATCTATAAAGCTATCCCCTTAACTCCTGAATAAAGCTCTTTCCTCCAAATAATAAAGAAGAGTGACCAGATAGAATGCTCCTTTGACAAGCAGAAAATTGACCAATAGCAACAGGTTTCGACCCATGTCAGCCTGCGCAGATTGTGAAGGCTGACATGAGTCGAAGAATTTTGCAGATGCATCAGGCACCCTTTTCACAGAGCATGATTCTTTTGATTCGGGGGGAAATAGTACTAGTGATATCAGCCGCTATAACGCTGCTGCTGCACTGTTTGCTATAGAGGTGACCGTTTTGCCACTCTGATTTTATTTCATGTACCATTATATTCGGGATACCTCATGTTCGAACTATCGAGAACTTTTTTGGGGTATCTCTATTTCATTTTATTCATTTTTTTTTTTTTTTTTTTTTTTTTATTATTATTATTTATTTATTTATTTATTTATTATTTGAGCCACCCTCTGGCAAACGGGGGCTTAATGCATCTTTGTGATCCATGATACCATTCAAGCTATCAAATAATAATGGATCCCTGAGAGCCTTTTTTTTTTTTTAACAACCGACTTAATCATGGATTAGACTGGTCCTTGGACATACAGAAAATTGACTAATAGCGAAAAGTTTCGGCCCAGGTCAGCCTGCGCGGACTGCGCAGGCTAACCTGGGTCGATACTTTTCGCAGATGCATTAAGCCCCCTTTTCACAGAGCATGGATCATTCATTTATTTACTTATTTATTTATTTATTTATTTTCATTATTTTTATTTTTCCTGGTTTTTTGGGGGTACAAAAACTCTTTCTCTGCCAATGGCGAACGTGCAGACAGATATTCAGATCTACAAGGTCAGCTACCTAATGCCGAAGTATCACTAACATCATCTTCTAATGTAGTAGATCTGTACCTTCAGAACTCGAAAATAGTCGACAGAATTTGAGCCGCGCTCTGGCAAACGGGGACTTTATGCATCTCTGTGATACTTTATAACAATCAAGCCATTACATGATCATGGATCCATAACAGCCACTTTTTTTTTAACAACCGACTTAATCATGAGGTAGACTGGTCCTTGGACATACAGAAAATTGACCTATAGCGAAAAGTTTCGGCCCAGGTCAGCCTGCGCGGACTGCGCAGGCTGACCTGGGTCGATACTTTTTCGCAGATATATTAAGCATCCTTTTCACAGAGCACGGTTCATTTATGCTGTAGCAAAAGCGTTAAAGATGTACCACTGTGGCTTAATTTAAATGCGTGGATCTTAGCTTTGACAAACAATTCCGTGTTTTCACTACCCCAAAGAATAAGACGTTTGAAACATTTTGGAAAAGGGAAAATCCTGGTACCAATATTTATTCCTTTTACCGCAATGTTTTTTTTTTATCTTTGAAACACACATTAATTTTTGAATCACGCTTATTTTGTCGGATTTAATTGCTTTAAATTAGTACCATTCTAGAATTTTTTTTTTTTTTGGATAAAGAATTTAAGTAGTTGTAGACTCTGTACCCTTTGTCTTTGCTTTTGGTGCCATTACAGATTTAGCCTATTTAGAAAAATGCATCTTGGCTAAAACTTTCTACCAGAAGACATCATTTCAGAGCCGTCAAAATTGAAAACAACTGCAGACGACAGATCGCTCTGCTCCTACAATACTGTCGCTCACGCATCATCATCATCATCATCTAAACTTAAGTGTATGTCTTTTTCAAAAAGTCTTTTACACATATTCACCTCAGAATAATATACTACTCCTAAGCATGAAGCATTTTCAAACTTAAAGGTAAAATGTGCAAAGGTATCACTTCACGGTTCATGTTACATTCTACAGTCTGTTTACATAGAATATTTATCTAGGATTGGTTAGCGCCGTACCTTTCATCATGTGAACTTACCAATACAAAACCAATTGGAATATTGCAATAATTTCATCATAATAAAAAAACTTTCTATATGAGGAAAAACAGTCAGTGGCTTCGGAAAGGAAATGCATTATAATGGTTACAGAAACACCGGAGACGCTTGGAAGGTACAGAGCCTGATACGTTAAAACAGACAAAAATATTGAAAATGACGTTGAACACCACACAGTTTCTCTCATTGTTTCAGAGTGTTGAAAATGACGTTAAGCGCCTCACAATTTCTCTCATTGTTGCAGAGTGTTCATATGCAAACTACAACACCCGTCCCTCTCGTGCGGTCGGTCCAGCTAGTCCCAAGTCCAGTCCTGGACCAAAGAAGACGCTTAGGTATTCTTGTTTATCAAATAGACACAAGACACGCTCTCGCTCTCTCTCTCTCTCTCTCTCTCTCTTATTCGTAGTTTCTATTTCAAAAATCATAATTGTTTGAGTTATGAAATTTTCTAGTATAAACCATTAAGCTAGAAATTATGGTTTTAACTTAACCTTCGTTATGACACAGCCAAAGATCAGTATCATGATTTCGTTATTATTTTGTCCATTAACTACCCGTCACTCGGCTGTTTTTTTTTTTTTTTTTTTTAATTCTTGACCAGAAGACCAACTTTTAGCCTGGCCAACATTGAAGTCATTTGCAGACGACAAGAAAAAAATATGAATCAAGTCACATTTGCCACGGAATAGCACAGAAAACTTTGTAGAAAAAGGAGATAATGCTACTTGCCAACGCTTTTTTCTATGTATTTCTACATTTTTAAAAGGCCTCAACCTCTCGGGCGTTCAAAATCGAAATTGTTTAGTAAAGTTTTTATCGTTGAATTTTCATATGCATTTTTCGACTTTGTCTTTTACAGCAGTTTCATATTTGAGGTCAAGTCAAAGGGTACCGGCGACGACGCCAACACGAAGATATTGACACCTACTTCCGTTTCCCCACAGCGCATGCTCAAAGATTGTCGATATCTGCGGGAGTATATATCTGTAGCGGATAAAGACTATATCGCAACGTTTCAGGAACGCCGAACAAGTTGGCAGAGAAAGACAGATTACCCATCCAACTATGATAATTACATTGCAAATGTTCGATTACAACTGTCATAAATATGACTTAACCCTTAATCACATAATCCCGAGTTTTGACGACCCTGAGGAAACGGCCTTCTGAAAACCTCGTTGGAAGGGGAGAAAATGCTGGTAACCAGTATTTCATCCTTTTCCCACAATGTTTTCTACACATTTACAGCTAAATTTAATGTGTTGTCCGCAGATGCTCATTATTTGGACAAGAATAAAACTTTGTCGTGTGGTAAAGAATTAACTCTTTTAGAGTCATAGACGAAAACATGAGCTTTTCCAAATGGCAATAGATCAAAATCAGGCTACACTATATGGTTAACGTCTATAATGTATTAGGTTCTGTTTGAAAAACTTTTTGTAACAAGTTGATTCTTATTATGCGTGAAAAGAGTTACCCACTTTATTGTATAAACTTGAAACTATCTTAACCCTTAGGCTGCTGAGTGCGACTCAAGGACCTTTCTGCAGACAGTGTAGATCAAGATCAGACTGCACAAAACGTGCAGTCTGATCTTGGATCAACACTGTTCTAAACGATGAGTTTATTTCCAGCATTAAGAACTTTGTAATCGCAATGTTTCTTAACCCTTAGGCTGCTAAGAGCGACTCAAAGACCTTTTGCGGACAGTGTAGATCAAGATCAGACTGCACAGAACGTGCAGTCTGATCTTGGATCTGCACTGTCCGAAGGGATAAGTTTATTTCCAGCTAAAAAAATACTTTGTAGTCGCAATGTTTCGGTTTATACTATTGGCTGAAAATTTTCATTCTATTTACTTAGCAGTTTAAACGTTAACCATTAAACTATTCAATAAATGAAATGGAGATTTTCAGCGATATATAACAAAAATGTTGCGAATTCAAAGTTCCTTTAACCGAAAATATCTCCCTGTATCGCACAAAGTAGATCCAAGGTCAGACGGCATGTTCTGTGCAATCTATACTGTCTGCAAAAGCACCTCGGGTCGCGCCAAATAGCTTATTGGTTGAGTTTCATCTTCTGACATTTTGAAAGGGTTCTATATTTTTGGGTATCATTTCTCAGAGTCCAACTTAAGTATGATTATGCTTCATGTACCAGTTTAACATAGACTGAATCATTTCCACCTGAGAATGGCGTTTTGCCTCTTGCATCAGAACACTGGTGAATCAAAGTACTGCAAGCACTGTAATCGGTCGACATTTAATAACTACAGTGGGTTGAATCGCAAATCAAATGGTAGTTGTTTGGGATAAAAATTTCTACACCTTACAATTGAGCCACGTAGGATCCCCCAATTTTTTTTAAACTGGCTTTTACAAATTAGTAGTTAGTTTAGTTTAAACATATTTTATTTCATAAGTTGAAATGGGGTTGGGCCACAAGTTCTCACAACTTAGAATTGGCCCTTCCCCTACAGCACAAATTATAAAGTTCTAACAACGGTATGTACAAATACAACAACATTGAAATATGAAAAAGAAAAGAAACGCAGTAAGAGAGAGCTAAAAGTTGAAATAGAAAGATTACAAAGAATAACAAAAAAGAAACAAAAAGAAAAGTTCAAAACAGGAAAAAGAAAAAAAGATGGTGTTCTCTGTAATTAGTAGTTTAACGGAATTGTTAAAATATACACTCAGTACTTTAAAAACGCAAAATAGTTGTAGGTTAAAAATCAGCCGGAAATTACCAAGTTTTGATCGAATATACCTTTAGTGTAATTCATTGTTATTCCATTGAATGATTCACAAAGTTTCGTTAAAATGTTTTAAGATTTTCAAATGGGAAATGATACAAAAACTTCCTTACAGCACATTAAAAAGTCACATGATTAACGAATATAGCCACTCCTTGCATTTATCAAAACTTGCCAGCTTCGTCTCATTGACAGAAAACTGGCATGAAAGATCCAAGATCTGACTGCATGTTCTGTGCAGTCTGGTCTTAATCTACACTCTCCACCAAGACTTTTTCCCTGGTCCGTTGATTCAGATATGGAGAATAAAAAAAATAAATTAGCTTATTTGTGTTGCTGTTTCAGGTTTTGTTTGTTTTTTTTTTTTTTTCTCTCTCTCTCTCTCAATGAAAATACTTTTTTTTAGCTCTACCCAAATAACAAAATTTTGAAAATCTTTCAAATTGTAAATCAAAGCACTGACAGGACTCCTGAGGTGGGATGCATTTAATGCAACTAAAGTTGAATTCCAATAGTAAGACCAAATTCCTGTAGAGCTGCATTATATGTCAGAAAGAGTTGAACAGAAAAAATGTGGCCGACGCCCCTCCCCCCTCGAAGGCTGTTAGTTATGTTACGGGGTATAGTGCAATATACAGGACGAAATCCATCCTAAGTTATGCCCGGTTCTTTAACGTGCTCGGTGTATAGCACCGTCACACGGGACCTCGGTTTAACGTCTCATCCGAAAGACTATTAGTAATTTTAGATGGCCAGCCGTGGGAATCGAACCCACACCCTCAAGTACGGGCATGCCACTTGCCCGATTGGTTGCTTGTCCGTTTATTTAATGAAATCTATAAAACAACTCATTCAGCTTAATGTCAGTTCACAACATGATATTTTCATGTCACTTCTGATATTTTCATTTTTTACCTAATTGATTACGATACCGCTTTTTCCGAGTAAATGAGTATTTCTCGAATAAATCTCAGAACACATTTGCTATTTTCAAACTATATGTATTTGCTTTTAGCCAAACCAAAACAGAGACCGGTAAAATTTACATGGAAAAGCTGGGATTTACCAAGGCACATCTGGTTTTTTTTTTTTTTTTTTCTTCAATTATGTCTCATACAGTCAGGATATTTCTAAACCAGGTGGTCAGCAAAAAGCCCTGCAAAATGGAACAGATGACCTGGTCTTTTTTCAATAATCAGTTTGTTCTATGTGGGGTTAATTACATTTTCTTTTGCAGCATGAAACATAATTCGACATCTCGATGAGTCTGAACAAGCGGTAGCCTTATCGAGTAGTTACCATAAATCGAAAGACAGCCGTCGCCAGCGTCAGTTTAATTTAGTTCCTCTGGCCGAAGTCCCATGAGCTTATCCTTTGTCCGTCATATGCGTTAACGAGCGTCCTTAAACTTTTATTTTAAACCACTTCCTTCTGTGAGACTACTGAAATTTGACAACTTGACAGATATGATTCTACAGTTGTCTTCCTAAGAATTAATTCAAAGAATTTGACTCCATCCAGAAGTTTTTTAAAAAAGTATATGGGAGCACGTACCCTCCCTAAAAGTGCATGTATATGTGGAAAGAAGCAATCTGAGCTCCAGCAACCCAATAAGAAACCACCGATCGTTTTAAAAGTAAACGCTGCTCTTTTTTGTTTTTGGAAGATAGTCAGACAGTTCAGATCAAAAGATTACAAGGTGTTTGATATCAATACCAGCAAATGGTTTCACCATTTTAGAGTTCTACAATTTGACGAGTGTGTTGAGGGGTTATTTCCGTGTAATTACTATAAGATTAAGCTTCAGGATGGAGTCAAATTCTTTAAAGTAATTCTTAGGAAGACGGCTGTGGGATCACATGGTAGAACGATTACGCCTCCTCCAAACAAAGGCGTAGCGTCAATAATGCACAATATGCAAGTGCGTAATGAAGAAAAAAAAAAAAAAAATGGGAAAATATTAATAATATTATTACTTTATTGAACAACTTAATCTTCATAACTAACTTAAACTTTTTTTTAAATTTTTTATTCATTTATTTATTATTTTATTTTTTTATCAATCTATTTTTTTTATCTTTATAACTATTATTATTATTATTATTTTTTTTTATGAAATTTCCATCCATAAGTGAAAAGTCAATTATTGTGATTGCATCCTATAGATCAAACTGTACCTTCACCTTGTCTGCAAAAGCGCAGAGCGTCCCGCTTGGCAGCCTAAGGGTGAAATAGTGCTCTCTATTCAGACTACATAATGATTCTAAACCCCTGGTTACGGCCCTGCTAATGTGACTGAAATAACCAAACAATCCTGACTTTTAACGACCCTACACAAGACGATCTTTGAAAACAGTGTAAGCTAAAGGAGAAAGTGATGGTTATCAGCATTTTCTCCTTTTGCCATAATGTTTCTGCCTTCTCATGCACAATTTACACCAAATGAGCAACAATAGTCGTGTTTTCTCAACTTTGATGGGTCCAAAATTGTGTCGTCTGGTAAGGGGTTAATCACCAAGCAGACTAGATATGTCTTTGAATGTTAACAGGGTATAGGGAAGCCCCAAATGGATGTAAAAATCGAAAGAAAGAAAATATTTAAAGCAACAACTGTAGTGTTTAGATAAGACGAAATGGTTCCATCTAACTGGAGCTCTACACGCACAATACTTGAATTGCCAAAGTGAGATGCAAGAGCAACAGTTTCAAGTTTTCAATTTTTGCATGACACTATTTAATTTTCTCTTTCTTTTTAGTTAGAACCATCTTCTTCTACCAAAATTCCCCAATGACATATTTGCTAAGTGTGTGTGTGTTCATGTATCTCACTATGGATATCTAAGGTCCCTTTTTTTAAACCATTTACCAAACAATCCAGAATTTTAACAGGCCTGAGAGGGTAAGCTTCTGAAAACAAAGTGGGAAAAGGAGAAAATGCTGGTAACCAGCATTTTCTCCTTCAATCACAATGTTTCTACCATTTCCAAACCAGTCCCAACATTTGAGCCACATCTGTCATCTGCAAATGCTTCCAGTTTGGACAAGTCTGAAATTTTGTCGGCTGGTTAAGGGTTAACTGTTATTGTCATTTATTTTGAGCATTTTTTGGTTTGTTTCGAAACCTATATCCTCTTGAATCTCTTGATCCCGAAAAATAGTCGAAGGTGTCGTTGATATTTCTGCCATTTACATATAGGGTATCCCTTTATCTGGTGGACCCTGGTCGCGCGGTCGTTAACGGACTTAAGAACAGGGGTTGCTGGTTCGAATCCCCAGCTTTGCCAATTTCTTTGTAAGGACTGATGATAGTCATTGCAAGAGGGTTCATTCCTCTCTCCATGCTGATCTTTGTTTTGAAGATGGTCCCATGGGAAAGCAACCAGTGGCTTGGGAAGAATACTGTGCGAAGTACTGGTAAAAGAAATCTCAGGAAAGCATGTATAGGCGTGATGACTGCCACGATACAATTAAAATAGAGTTGAAAACTGCCTTAAACACCATACAATCAATCAATCATTACCACACAATGCCCAGTTTTAACGACCCTGACGAAGCTTTTGGAAAACAGCTTTTTCTCCATTTCCAACAATGCCTTAGAACTACCCTATCAAAGAAAGAAGTTGAGCTACATTTATTTTATCGTCTGTAAATGCTTTCAATTTGGTTGAGTCCAAAATTTTGCCCTTCGGTTAAGAGGCATAATATGATTGATCATATTTTGTTTTTATCTAACAAGTCATTCTAAAAACGATGAAAAACAAGGCTTTGTCGCATTTTTATCGCTTTTCAATGACAAACTCAGTACAAAAGTTAGAAACAATATATGAAGAAAATCAAGACTTTACTTTTTTATTTGTCCAAAGTTTTCAACATTTATACTAAAAATTTAATTTACAGTACCAATAGTTCTTAAAGGTAATCTTGCACAGCTAGATACATGTAAACCCTTAAATTCTTAACAGACTACAAAATTTACATATGTCCATACTGAAAATATTGGCAGATGACAAAAGAGATGTTGGTTAGATAACAGAATTTGTTTTTGAAAGGGTATGGAATATTGTGGGTAAAGAGCAAAAGGCTGTTTACCAACATATTGTCCTTTCCACACAATTCTTTGACTCTTCACCAAATGACAAAACTCTACACTTTTCCAATTTGAAAGCATTTACAGACAACAAGCAAAACATAGTCCAAATGATAATATCTATCTTTAACTCTTTACCATACAATACAGTTTTAGACTCCTTCAATTTCAGTGGCAGACGACAAATTTAATGCGGCTATAATGATGAGGCTGGTTTCTGACAGGGTAGAAAGCATTGAAGAAAAAGGAGACACTGCTTGTTATCGGTATTTTCTACTTTCCTCCGAATAATTTCAAAAGCCTTTTTCTTCAGGGTCGTTAAAAATGTTATCGTTTGGTAGAGGATGACATGTGGGTAAAACATTGTGGGAAAATAATAAAGTGCTGGTTAGTTAGACTTGTCAACATTGATAGTATCTACAAATGGCCGTCCGAACATAGTCTAAATGATGATTTCTATCTTTCAAAGGGTTTAAACATTAAGGAAAAAGGAAAAAACCGCTTGTTACCAGCATTTTTTCTTTCACCCACCATGTTCTCTGAAGGTTTCTACGGCAGGATCGTGAATACAGGAGGATTGTTTAGCAAAGAGCTTTTGCTTCATGGTCTTTAAAATGCAGTATTCTTTGGAAAAGGGTTAAATGTTCATTTGTGGTTCTAAAATAATTCTAAAGAATAACTCACTTATTTCTGGAAGATTTTTACTGAAAGCAAGTTTCTGACATTTTGCACTTTTTTGTGCTATCTGATCTTGAAACTTTTTGTGAAATGAATAATCAGATGAACATTTTTATATCATATTTCCTAAATTCTATTCGAGACAAGAGGAAGTGTTGGCGACAAAAAAAAAAAGAATGCCAGCAAATTTTTGAAACACTTTTGACTTTGCTACATTCGCCACTCAGTTAGATAGTGAAAGCATCTCAACATATTTCTTTACAATTTAGAGTAATTACAGATGACCAATTTGAAAATGTCCAAATGATGGGATTCGCCCTTGAAAGAGTAGATCTAGATAAAATTGTAAAAAAAAAAGAAAATTCCGTTAATGCATAGTGCGCCAATCACAACAAAAATACAAAATCACGATCAGTCTTTTTTTCCCTTAAACTATACAACAACAAATATCTGGCCGAAAAGCAATCCAGTTGTGTGTCTTTATGAATGCAAACCAACACCATGCACTCGTATCAAGTGTATTAAACGGAAATTGTACAAATGTAGGCTTGGACTGCACTCTTCTCTTCCCTACTACTAGTCTTTGTAATATAAATTCCCGTGAAATAACAATAGGCTCGAGCATGGCGCATTAATGAACGTGAAGGAGTCGCAATTCATTTAGTATCCTACTACTTAGTGTCCATGATTTCTGTTGTAGTGGTGGGTGATACACTGTGCCCATGACTTTTGTTGAAGTGGTGAGTGATACATAGTGTCTATAATTTCTGTTGTAGTGACGGGTGGGTGATACACTGTGCCCATGATTTCTGTTGTAGTCGTGGGTAGTCCACAGTGTTTATGGTTTCTGTTGTAGTTGTGGGTGGTACATAGTGTCCATGGTTTCTGTTGTAGTGGTGGATGGTACACTGTGTCCATGATTTCTTTGTAGTAAAGGGAGGACCATGTTCATATCTACACAAGATAAATATAACATTAACTACTTTTTTTGTGAAGCATCATACCCACAGTACGCTGAATAAATCACCCAACAGTGCGATGCAAAGAACTGAATTTCTGCCATGTAAGATTTCTCATGCATCCAACTGCAACGTAAGCTGGCAATGGCCATTTTTTTTTAAGCAGTACAATACTATCTAAACCCGTAATATGCCCATCACTATTATGGTTTAGGACGCTGTAGATCAAGGTTGGATTATACACAGAGTATATCTCTTTACCACATGACAAAAACGTAGACTTATCCAAATCGAAAGCATTTGCAGACGACAATTAGAATGTGGCTCAACTGATGGATTTCTCTTTGATAGGACAGAAAAAAATTTAGGAATAGGAGAAAATCCTGCTTACCAGCAATTCCTGCTTTTCACATAATGTTTCCAAAAGGCTTCTCTCTCATGGTTGTTGAAAACTCGGGTTTGTGAGGTAAAGGGCTACATCATTCAATAACATCTAATAAAAACTGCCCTTTGTTATATTTATTCACATGCCGGTAACCCTTTACAAAACCAAAAACAGGTTGATTACCTTTGAGAGAAGACCTTTGTAAACAGTTGTAAAGGAGAAAATGTTGGTATATACTTTGTTGTCTGCAAATGCTTCTAACTTGTCATTTGGTATAGAGTAGAAATAGGTTTGTTTTTATTACACGTTTCCATTTTCTGCTGTATTCCACGTATACGAAGATATTCAAATATATGGTGCAAAAATAGATAAAGAGTGACAAACGATATAGTAAAAGACTGATTGAATGATATTTTATGCCACTTTCAGCATTATTTCAGTCACTTTGACAACTCACATATTTATATATTTCCTGGGTTTCCCTAGCAATAGGCTAGATCTCTGAAATGTCTTGCCCAAGGACACTCACACGAAAGGATATTGGATCCAATGAGGTTCGAACCCGGAGCCTCCAGGTCACTAGTCCTACACTTACACTTTACCACGCCACGCAGGACCCCCAACATGATTATAAAGTCTGATACATAAGACAACAAACCAAAATCACAAAAGACAAATTCTCTTCATGTACTCATCAATTATTCTTTTTGAAAAAAGGGGGGTCAACCCCCATCTTCTAAATGAGAATTCAGCTTTCGTAGCAAGCTGAGGGAGACTGATGTACTACCAGATCCTTGATATTTTCATAAGCTAGTCACAAAAGGCATATCCTCTTCATGTACTCATCAATTATTATTATTTTTCTTTTTTGGGGGGGAAAAAGTGATCAACCTCTATTTTCTCATGAGAGTACAGCTTTTGTAGAAAGCAAAGGGAGATTGATGTATTACCAGATTCTTGATATTTTCATAAGCTAGTCTTATGTCAACCATAGCACATTTGGCTGTATCCAAGATGTTTCGTCAATCTGTCTGCTCTGAAAGTAGAAAAAGATTTAGGGTAAGGAGCAAACCACATCTCCATGTGGGTCAAATTTATCACTAGCTGCTTACATGTATTTCATCAATTAACATCAATTACAATGAAATGAATGTACCAGAAACTAAACATGGTTAGATAAACAAATATAATCAAAGAAAAAGGTTTATACAAACAAAGCATGTTTAGATAGATGTATAAAAAAAAAAAAAAAACGTACTCAAATTTTCAAGACAAATACATACATGAAAAAGTAAATTCAAAGCACGGTAACAGAAATATGAACAAAAACTTACTGAAATTTTCACGAGAAATACATACACGAGATTAAGCAAATTCAGACCACGGTTAGAAAAAGCTTTCTGCAATTTCCAAGAGAAATAGATCTACATACACAACATATAGCAAATATAAAATATGGTTAGACAAATATCGACAAAAGCTTACTACAATTGATATAAGAAGTACACACCTAGGATAATGCAAATTCAAAGGATGATTGGACAGATATTTACAAAAACTTACTCAAATTCTTAAAATTATTTTATATACGAGATAAAGCAAATCCAAAGCATAGATAGCGATCTATAAAACAAAGCTAACTGACATTTTCAAGAGAAATACATACAAGAGAGATACTAAATTCAAACCAATGCTAGACAATGAAGAACCAGACGTAATGAGTTAATATTAGAATAAATGAATAAAAGAGATCATACTCCAAGTATTCTTTTCGAAAAAAAATTATTTTCAATCCATTCCGCTTTCAGTCATTCTATTCAAAACTTTTGTCAAGGTACCTCCCTGATGAGTATTTAAACAAATGGATAAAGGCTGATCCCAACTAGGTTGGGCCTTTTTAAAACTTTAATCCAGGGACCTAATGAGTATTAAAACAAATAGATGTAACCGGTAAAAACTCTGAATACTCTTGATTTAGGGTAAAATTTTTTGATGCCAGCAAGATTCTGCCATTTTAAAACCTTTATCCAGGGACTTTCCTCATGAGTATGAAAAACTAAAGGATGAAAGCAGTAAAAACTCTAGTGAAAAAAAAAAAAAAAAAAGCTAGGTATTGCCATTTTAAAATCTTTATCGAGGGATCTCCTCGGTGGGTATTAAAACCGATGTTAAAAACGGTAAAAGCTTCGAGCACTCTTTTTTAATATTTTCATCCTGGCTAGGTTCCTACATTTCAAAACCTTTGATAAGGATAAAATATTTAAGCCTTGTCATATTTAGCTATTCTAAGACCTTTCTCAAGGGACTTCCCTGTTCAATGTTAAAAATCAATGGATAAAAGCGGTAAAAACTCCGAGTGCTCTTTTATAAGGGTAAAATGTTTTTACCCTTGTTTTGTTCAGCTATTTTTTTTAAAAAAAACTTTCTCAAATGACCTCCCTGGTTAGTGTTAAAATCAATCGATAAAAGCGGTAAAAACTCCAAGTACTCCTTTCTTGAGGTAAAATATTTTTATTCTTATTTTGTACAGCTATTTAGCAAAAATTCTCGACGGACCTCTTTTTTGAGTGTCAAACACCAAAGGATAAAAGTAGTAAAAAGTGCTGGTACTTTTTTATTATAGTAAAATATTTCCGCCCTTGTTTAGTTAGCTTTTTAAAGAAAAGAAACTTTCTCAGGGGAACTCCCTAATGACTGTTAAAACTAATGGATAAAAACGGTAAAATCTCCGGCTGCTCTTTTATTAGGGTAAAATATTTGTATCATTGTCATATTTAATTATATCGAAACCTTTCTCAAGGAACTTCCCTGTTGACTGTTAAAACCAAAGGATAAAATGGTAAAAACTCCGAGTGCTCTTTTATTCGGGTAAAGTATATCTCTCCTGGTTTTGTTCAGCTATTCTAAAAACCTTTCTCAAGGGATCTCCCTGGTGATTGAGGTCCCTGGTGATTGTTAAAACCAATGGATAAAAGCGGTAAAAACTCCGAGTACTCTTTAATTAGGATAAAGCATTTTAACTTTGTTAATTTAAAAAGAAAACCCTTTCTCAAGGGACCTCCCGGGTAAATCTTAAAAGCAATGTATAAAACATGGTAAAAACTCAAAGAACTCTAGGGAAAGATATTTTCATACCAGCTAGGTATGGCCATTTAAAATCTTCATCGAGGGATCTCCCCGGTGGATATTAAAACCGATGATAAAAGCAGTAAAAGTGAAAAACTTCTAGTACTATTCCTAAATATTTTAATCCTGGCTAGGTTCCTACATTTCAAAACCTTTAATTAGGATAAACTATTTTTAGCCCTGTCATATTCAGCTATTTCAAAACCTTTCTCAAGGGACATTCCTACTGAGTGTTAAAAATCAATGGATGAAGGTGGTAAACACTCCGAATGCTCTTTTATTAGAGTAAAATGTTTTTACCCTTGTTTTGTTCAGTTATTTCAAAATACCTATCTCAAGTGACCAATGGATAAAAGCGGAATAGAAGTCTGGGTACTTTTTTATACGGTAAAATACGAGCATTTTATCATTGTTATATTCAGCTATTTCGAAACCTTTCTGAAGGAACTTCCCAGTTGACTGTTAAAACCAGTGGATAAAAATGGTAAAACTCCGAGGGCTCTTTTATTAGGGTAAAATATATCTATCCTTGTTTTGTTCAGCTATTTTAAAAACATTTCTCAAGGGACCTCCCTGGTGAGTGAGGTCCCTGGTAAGTGTTAAAACCGATGGATAAAAGCGGTAAAAGCTCCGAGTACTCTTTCAATAGGGTACAGTTTTTTTAACCTTGCTTTGTTCAGCTAATTCAGAAAGAAAAAAAACTTTCTCAAGGGACCTCCACGGTGAATGTCAAAAGCAATGCATAAAAAGGGTAAAAACTCTAATTACTCTAATTTCAGGGAATAAAATTAATATCATCTGGGTGTGGCGAATTTAAAATCTTCATCGAGGGATGTCCCTGGCTGGTATAAAAACCGATGATAAACGCAGTAAAAACCTTGAGTACTCTTTTTCAATATTTTCACCCTGGCTAGGTTCCTACATTTCAATAGCTTTAATTAAGTTAAAATATTGTTAGCCTTATAATATTCAACTATTTGAAAACCTTTCTCAAGGGACTTCCCTGTTGAATGTTAACAATCAATAGATAAAAGCGGTAAAAATTCAGAATGCTCTTTTATTACGTTAAAATGTTTTTACCCTTTTATTATTCAGCTATTTAAAAAAAAAAAAAAAAATTCTGAAGTGACCTCCCCGGTGAGTGTTAAGACCAATGGACAGAAGTGGTAAAAACTCCGAGTGCTCCTTTATTAGGGTAAAATATTTTAATCCTTGTTTTGTGCAGCTATTTAAAAAGAATTCTCGAGGGACCTCCCTAGTGAGCGTTAAAACCAATGCAAAGAAATGGTAAAAAGTCCGGGTACTCTTTTATAATCGTAAAATATTATCATCCTTGTTTTGTTCAGATATTTCAAAAAACCCTTCTCATGGGACCTTCCTGACGAGTGTCAAAACCAAGGAATAAAAGCGGTAAAAAATCCGGGTGCTCTTTTATTAGAGTAAAATATATCTACCATTGTCATATTCAGCTATTTTAAAATCTTTCTCAAGGGACTTCCCTGGTGAGTATTAAAACCAATAGATAAAAGCAGATAAAAAACTACGAGTACATTTTTTAGTGTAAAATATTTTGATTTCAGCTAGGGTCTGCCATTTTAAAAATATTATTGCGGTACATGCTTTGTGAGTATTAAAAGCAATGGACGAAAAGAAGTCAAAACTTTGAACAATCTTAGTTTAGGGTAAAATATTTTGATCTCGGCCAGGTTGTGCCATTTTAAAACTGCTATCCTGGAACCTGCTTGGTGAATATTAAAACCAATGGATAAAATCCGTAAAAACTTATAGGACTCTTATTATAAGAAAGAAATGTTTCAAATCTGTATCAAAGCACTTCTATAATTACTAGTAAAACCAGCAGATAAAAAAAGACAAATCTTACAACACTCTTTAAAAAAAAACATATATTTTCCATCTCCGACTTGATTTCGTTATTTCAAACCTCCTATCTAGGGACCATTTATTATTCGTAAATACATACAAGTAATAAGTTAATTCGAAGAAATGTTAGACAAATGTAACTAATATAGAAATAAGACTAATGTAACTGGAAACTAATCACAGTTAGAAAGTAAGAAAGTTAGAAAGAGAAGCACATACATGAGACACGGTAAATTTATAGCATGGTTAGTTAAATATCAAGACAAAATTTTCCTGAGAACTAAATACAGGAGACAAAATAAATTCAAAATCGGGTTAGCAAAATACAAACACCTACCTTACTGAAATTTTCATAAGAAAGACCTACACGAGACAAAGCAAATTCAGAGCATGGTTAGTAAAATAATATAATACAATCTTATTGAAATGTTCATATGAAATACATACACCCAGTTAAACAAATTCAAAGCATAGTTAGACGAATACAAACAAAAACTACTGGTTTCTACAATTTTACTGACAAATACATACGCAAGATAAAGCAATTTCAAAGCATGGTGAGAGAAATATAAAACAAAACCTAGACAATGCAAATTTAAAGCACGGTATAAGATTTACAAAGAAAATTAACCGCAATATTTGATGGCATATACATACATCAGAAAAATCAAATTTAAAGCATGCTAAGATAAAAGTAAGCGAACGCATTTTCATGAGACCTACTCACGCGTGATAAAGCAAGTGCAACGCATTCAAAACTAGCTGCAATTTTAATGACATTTACAATATAAAAGTAATTTTAAAGCATGGTTGGAGAAATATAACAAAAACTAACTAGAATTTTAATGACAAATACATACAAAAAAATAAAAGCAAAGCTAGGATTTACACATGAAAATCTGATAAATTCAACCCACCTCTTTCCTAAAGCTGTCGTTATATACATGTAGCATCCTCCATGTTGAAATCTGAAAAATGATAAACTGTAAGATAAACACTTCTGTTTGGATGGTGTTTTCAATGTTTATGCTAAAGTATTTCAGTCTGCTACCGTTGTCTTTCCTAGTTTTCATCAGTATTAGGCTGGGGCTTTCCAGTGCATTGCACAAAGATACACATGCGACAAAATATGAGGGAGGGGTCAATCGCAGGATGTTTTCATTATCTGTAAACCCATCGCCAGTTTCTTTTCCCACAATGTTTTCAAAAGGTCTCTTTCTCGGGGTCGTTAAAACTCGTGAACGTGTGGCAAAGGGGTAACACTTTAACAATTAATCCTGTATTTTAACAACCCTGAGGGAAAGCAATGTAGGAAAAAGACAAAATGTTAACAACGGGCATTTTCTCCTTTTCCCGCGATGTTTTAGTCACCAGCATGGTTCAGCTGAAAATGCTTTTTTTTAACATGAACCTGTCTAAAATGTTGCCTTGTAAAGAGAATATTACTCAGAAAATAAGGAATATTCGATAAAACCGGTTAGGCATGCCCTTTATTGTTTAGTTGGCACTCACTGTGTATCAAAATTAGACTGCACAGATTTTCTAACTTTATCTCTGGTATATCTGATATTTCCCGCTTAACACTGCATGCTATGGAAAAGCAGCTAGTGGCATTTAAGAGTTTTTTGTAAAGTACTGGTATATAACTCCACGTACAGCGAAAGATATCAAAAGTGCATCTGCCCCTGCGAAATAGTCAGGCTGAAAAAGTGTTAAAACAGCAGTAACCACCGAGCAACGAACAAATGTTCGGCATTTTGTTGATAGGTCAACACAAACCATTTTGAACTTGTAATATCTTTGTCCTCATTTTGATTGACAAAGTTTTATCCAAGAATTTGTTTCTGTAGATGTAAGAGTATGACCTTCAAGATTTTTTCCTTGTGGACTATCGACAGCTTGGGTCATTTACCATGAAACGTGACCTTAATTAACCCCTAGGGACTGGAGGCTAAGTTAGAAGAATATTACACAGGACGTGCATTCTAGAGGTCGCTGCTTCCATTCCCAGCTCTTTCTGGTGATTTTATGGTAGTCATTGCTGAAAGATTTGTTCCATTCTCATTGCTGAACAATATTTCAGTGATGTTTAAATCAGAAAGCTGCTGGTGGCTTCGAAGGGATGTTGTGTAAGGGACTGGTAAAAGAAACACAGGAATCATGAACAGGAGCACTAATTGCCGAAATGTAACTCAAATATTGTTGAAAAATGGCGGTAAACACTGATCAAACCAGCAACCTAACCTGTAAACAGCTAAGTTAATAAAATGGACCTTTTTGTAGGCCAGAGCCAAATATTGTGATTTCAATATTATTTCAGCTAAAATACTTTACAAAGTATCATCAGATGGTGTAGACCCAAGATAATACTTCATGTTTTGTACATTCTGATCTTAATTTGTATTGTCCACAACAACAACAGAACTTTTGCCGAGAGCTCAGAGAGTGAAGTGCTCTCCTGCTACACTACAGACATATTTGTTCATCTTGCAGCAGACCACTCTAGAAAACATTGTGGCAAGAGGAAAAAATGCTCTTATTTTAGAGCACTTTGGATTATCAGTTCAGTGCATTACCATTGAAACTTTTTAAGAAACATAATTTAGAAATCATGCAAACAGTGGAAAAAGTACCCTCACATCCTCAGGGCTACCAGCTAACACATTCTATGATCTGTCTACATTACAAAAAAAATGACAAAATTTCAAATTGGTCGAAACTGAAAGCATTTGCAGAAGACAAAGGTCACCCGAAAACTAATTCGTTCTTGATATGGTAGAAAGCATCGTGGAAAAATGTGAAATGGTGGTAACCAGTTAGGATTGTGTGGTAAATGATTCAAAGCATTTTACATGTTTATAGACATAATCTATCTAAATACATATATTGGGTGACAAACAAGATTACAAAGTCTGATATATAAGACAGGAAACCATGTGATGAATGACATACTGGTTACTTAATCATGTACTACCTTATTCACTAATGTTTCAAAAGGGCAAAAACTCAAAAGAACTAATTTGTAGGAAAAACCTGGAATATCATGAAAATGTAATACGGCAACTCGATTAGTTTCCATGCAAAAAGGTTAATTTTGCCGTTTTCATCCGCCAAATATGCAATTCACTGATAATTAAAAACATTTCCACTTGTAAGCTTGACAAACAAAGCAGACGGCAAAGTTCCAAAATCAGACTGAATATTCTGTACAGTTTGATCTTGGTTATATGCCTTCTGCAAATGCATGTTTTCGCCTATCGCATAGAGTGGATTAACGCCTCTCTCTTTTTATCAATAAAACACGTTTTTTGTATGAAAGAAAGGAGAAGATTCTCTCATTACAGATCTTTGACTTTTCTTGATAAATTTCTCATAATTGTAATAAACGGCCTTATACCTGTTAGCAATTCAGTCTTCAATCTTCAATCCTTGGTCCTTGATATTGAAATTTTAATAAGCTAGTCTCTTGTAAAATACCATGTGTCGCATATTTGTCTGCTTTCTATTTCATCTTTCTGTTTGCTCTGAAAATAGAAAAAATAGGGTAAGGAGCAAACCACATCTCCCTGTGGGTCAAATCTATCAGCAGCTGCTTACACCTACTTAATCAACAAACATTATTACAATTAAATTACCATTACCACATTCTGACATATTATGCACTGTCTTGTGTACACTCCAGACACCAGACAAGACTGTCCACCTAGCATTGTGTGGCCGATCAGTGGAATGACTTCCTGTGGGTCAAATCTATCAGCTGCTGCTTACACCTACTTAATCAACAAACATTATTACGATTAAATTACCATTACCACATTCTGACATATCATGCGCTGCTTTGTATACACTCCACACCTTAGACAAGCCTGCCCAATTAGCATAGCGTGGCCGATCAGTGGAATGACTTTTTCTGGGCATGTCAATGATCTCCAATTTGCTTAGGGAGTCAGCATATTTATGGTCATTTTCATGGCATAGTGGGTACGATAACAAATGTCTTCAGACATTCACTAGCCCGACATTCTTAACAAAATGTATGTGCAGGTTTTATAATCATGAGGGTGCGGTTTTAAACAGTAGATGAGATACAAACACACTCTGCAACAGTTCTGTTTTTACCTACAACCGGGTAGCTCATAGGTTAGCCAATCTGACTCGTGACCTGGTGGTTGCGGGGTCGATACTCAGTTGTGGCAAACTTTCCTTTTGGCGATTGTACGCCCTCTCACCTCTGACTCATGTGTGAAAAGTAGTCAGTAACTTGGAAAGAAAGTTGTGTGAGTACTCGTGTAGAAAGCTAGGAAACACATGGGTGAGTGCACTGACCGCCGTAATATGACATTAGCTGTTTAAACGGCGTTTAACTCCAATACAAACAATATAAACAAACACCTACAATTCATTGCCACAGAACTTGTATATTGCCCTATATCTTTCTCTATACCTGAACGTATCGGAAATATTATGGCTGACCTATAACTAGGCTACATGTGTGCTGACAGCACTGCACATTAAAAAAAAAACGTCTGCAGAAAAACATAAAAAAAGCTACAAGAACCCAAACATGGTTGGATAAACAAACAAAAACACAATCAAGAAAATAGTTAATGCAGACAACGCATAGATAGATAATTACACACAAAAACTTATTCAATTTTTCGAGACAAGTTCATAAATGGCATGCAGCAAATACAAAGCATACGAGAAAATATGAAAAGGAAAACTAACTTAACTTTTCAGGAGAAACACCTACGAAAGATAAAAGCAAATTCAAACCAGTTTTAAACAGATATAAACAAGAACTTACCGGTACTGAAATTCTCAAGAGAAATACATATAAAAGATATGGCAATTTCAATGCATGGCTGAAGACATATGAACAAATACCTATTAAATTTGGACAGGAAATATGAGCTAAAGCTAATAAAAAGCATGATCAGACAAATGAAAGCAAACTCTAATTATAATTTGGATGGGAAACACACACATGAGATATCTCAAATTCGAAGCATGGTTAGTGAAATATAAACAAAAACTTACTAAAGTTTTGAAAAGAAATTACCCAAGACATAAACCGTATTCAAAACATGGTTAGAGAAATATACACAAAAACTCTGGATTTTTCATGAGAAATATATACAAGACACAATGCAAAGCCAAAGCATGGTTAGACAAATATATCTAAAAACAAAAACTTAATAAATTTTCACCTGAAATATTTATCCGAGACCAGGCAAATTCATTGCATGGTTAGAGAAATCTATGCAAAAGCTTACTGAAATTTTCATTAGAAATACATTCAGGAGATAAAGCAAATTCAAATCATGGTTAGTGACTAATATTAAACAGAAACTTACTGCAATATCTACTACCATATATTCATGAGAAATACATAGATACATTTAGGCATCTTCAAAATATGGTTAGAGAGACATAAACATACATGTCGTCGAAGCGGTGAGAGAGGAATGAATCCTGTCGCAATGCCTATCATCAATTCTCGGAAAGAAATTGGCTGAGCCGGGGATCGAACCAGCTACCTCCTGTTCTCAAGTCCTGTACGCTACCGACTGAGCTACGGGGCCTCGGCAAAACCAGTGGATAAAAACGGTAAAAACTCCGAACGTTCCTTTATTAGGGTAAAACATTTCTATCCTGGTTTTGTTCAGCTACAGCTATTATAGAAGCCTTTCTTAAGGGACCTCCCTGTTAAGTGAAGTCCCCGATGAGTGTTAAAACTAATGGATAAAAGCTGTAAAAACTCCAAGTACTCTTTTATTAAAGTAAAATATTTATATTTTGTACAGCTATTTAAAGAAAAAAAGCTTTCTCGAGGGACGTCCCTGGTGAGTGTTAAAACCAGTGGATAAAAGTGGTAAAAACTCCGAGTACTGTTAAAACCAATGGATAAAAAAGGTAAAAAACGCCGATTGCTCTTTTAGAAGTGTAAAATATTTCCATTCTGGTTTTGTTCAGCTATTTTAAAAACCTTTCTCAAGGAGCCTCTCTGGTGAGTGAGGTCTCTGGTGAGTGTTGAAACCAATGGATAAAGGCAGTAAAAACTCCGAGTACACTTATTAGGGTAGAATATTTTTACCCTTATTTTGGACAGCTATTTAAAACAAAATTCTCGAGGGAACTCCCTGGTGAGTGGTAAAACCAATGGTAAAAACTCAGTACTTTATTATAATCGAAAGATATTTATATTTTCGTCCTTGTTTTGTTCAGCTATTTAAAAGAAAAGGAAAGAAAAACTTTTTCAAGGTTTCTCCCTGGTAAGTGTTAAAACCAATGAGTTTTACAAGCAACGGATAAAAGCGATAAGAAACCTGGGTGCTCTTTTATTTGGGTACAATATTTTTATCATTGTTATATGCAGCTATTTTAAAACCTTTCTTAAGGGACTTCCCTGTTGACAGTTAAAACTATGGATAAAAACAATAAAACCTCCGAATGTTCCTTTATTAGGGTAAAACATTTCTATCTTGGTTTTGTCCGGCCACACCTATTATAAAAACCCTCCCCATGGGACCTCCCCGGTAAGTAAGGTCCCCGGTGATTGTTAAAACTAATGGATAAAAACAGTAAAAAATCCAAAACTCTTTAATTTGGGTAAAATATTTTTTATCCTTCTTTTGTACAGCAATTTCAAAAAAAAAAAAAAAAAAAAATTCTCGATGGACCTCCCTGGTGAGTGTTAAACCAATAGATAAAAGTAATAAAAAATTCCAAGTACTCTTTTATTATCGCAAGATGTTTTTGTTCTGCTATTTAAAAAAAAAAAAAAAAAACCTTTCTGGAGGGACCTCCCTGGTGACCATTTAAAGCAATTGATAAAAGCAATAAAAAACTCCGGGTGTTCTTTTGTTAGTGTATAATAATTTTATCATTGTTATAGTCAGCTATTTTAAACACTTTCTCAAGGGACTTCACTGTTGACTGTTAAAACAAATGGATAAAAAAGGTAAAAAACTCCGATTGCTCTTTTATTAGCGTAAAATATTTCCATTCTGGTTTTGTTCAGCTATGGCTAATTTAAAAACCTTTCTCAAAGGACGTTTCTGGTGAGTGAGGTCCCTCGTGAGTGTTGAAACCAATGGATAAAGGCAGTAAAAACTCCTACTACACTTATTAGGGTAAAATATTTTGTCCTTGGTTTGTACCGCTATTTAAAACAAAATTCTCGAGGGACCTCTCTGTTGAGTGGTAAAACCAACGGATAAAAGTGGTAAAAAATCTGAGTACTTTATTATAATCGAAAGATATTTTCGTCCTTGTGTTGTTCAGCTATTTAAAAGAAAAGGAAAAAAAAAAAAAAAACTTTCACAAGGTTCCTCCCTGGTAAGTGTTAAAACCAATGAGTTTTAAAAGCAACGGCTAAAAGCGATAAAAAACTGGGTGTTCTTTTATTAGGGTATAATATTTTCATCATTGTAACATGTAGCTATTTAAAACCTTTCTTAATGGACTTCCCTGTTGACAGTTAAAACCAATGGATAAAAACCATAAAACCTCCGAATGTTCCTTTATTACGGTTAAACATTTCTATCCCGGTATCGTTCGGCCACAGCTATTATAAAAACCCTTCTTATGGACCTCCCCGGTAAGTAAGGTCCCTGGTGAGTGTTAAAACTAATCGATAAAAACAGTAAAAAATCCAAATACTCTTAAATTAGGGTAAAATATTTCTATCCTTCATTTGTACAGCAATTTAAAAAAAAAAAAACTTTATCGAGGAACCTCCCTGGTGAGTGTTAAAACCAACAGATAAAAGTAAAAAAACTCCGAGTACTCTTTTATTATCGTAAGATGTTTTGGTTCTGCTATTTAACAAAAAAAAAACATCCTGAAGGGACCTCCCTGGTGACTATTAAAAGCAACGGATAAAAGCAATTAAAACCCCGGGTGTTCTTTTATTAGTGTATAATGATTTTATCATTGTTAAAGTCAGCTATTTTAAACACTTTCTCAAGGGACTTCACTGTTGACCGTTAAAACCAATGGATAAAAAAAGGTAAAAACTCTTTTATTAGTGTAAAATATTTCCATTCTGGTTTTGTTTAGCTATAGCTATTTTAAAAACCTTTCTCAAAGGACGTCCCTGGTGAGTCAGGTCCCTGGTGAGTGTTGAAACCAATGGATAAAGGCAGTAAAAACTCCGAGTACACTGATTAGGGTAAAATATTTTTATCCTTGTTTTGTACAGCTATTTAAAACAAAATACTCGAGGGACCTCCCTGGTGAGTGTTTGAACCAATGGATAAAAGTGGTAAAAACTCTGAGTACTCTTTTATAATCGAAAGATATTTTCGTCCTTGTTTTGTTTAGCCATTTAAATAAAAGGGAAAAAAAAAAAACACCTTCTCATGGTATCTCCCTGGTAAGTGTTAAAATCAATGAGTTTTAAAAGAAACGGATAAAAGCAATAAAAAAAAATCTGGGTGCTCTTTTTTTAGGGCATAATATTTTTATCATTGTTATATGAAGCTAGTTTAAAACCTCTCTTAAGGGACTTTCCTGTTGACTTAAACGTTTAAACCTATGGATAAAAACAATAAAAACTCCGAATGTTCCTTTATTAGGGTAAAACACTTCTATCCTGGTTTTGTTCGGCCACACCTATTATAAAAACCTATCTCATGGGACCTCCCCGGTAAGTAAGGTCCATGGTTAGTGTAAAAAACTAATGGATAAAAACAGTAAAAAAATCCAAATACTCTTTAATTAGGGTAAAATATTTTTTATCCTTCTTTTGTACAGCAATTTTTAAACAAAAAGAAAACTTTCACGAGGGACCTCCCTGGTGAGTGTTAAAACCAATAGATAAAAGTAATAAAAACTCCGAGTACTCTTTTATTATCGTAAGATGTTTTTGTTCTGCTATTTAAAAAAAAAAAAAACATTCTGAAGTGACTATTAAAAGCAACGGATAAAAGGAATAAAAACTCCGGGTGATCTTTTATTAGTGTACAATAATTTTATCATTGTCATAGCCAGCTATTTTAAACCCTTTCTCAAGGGACTTCATTGTTGACTGTTAAAACCATTGGATAAAACGGTAAGAAAACTCCGAGTGTTCTTTGATTAGCGTAAAATATTTCCATTCTGGTTTTGTTTAGCTATAGCTATTTTAAAAATCTTTCCCAAAGGACATTTCTGGTGAGTGAGGTCCCTCGTAAGTATAAAAACCAATGGATAATGTCAGTAAAAACTCCAAGTACACTGATTAGGATAAACTATTTTATCCTTGGTTTGTACAGCTATTTAAAACAAAATTCTCGCGGGACCTCCTGGTGAAAGTTAAAACCAATGGATAAAAATGGTAAAAACTCCGAGTACTCTTGTATAATCGAAAGACATTTTCGTCCTTATTTTGTTTAGCTATTTAAAAAAAAAATGAATCTTTTCTCAACGGACCTCCCTTGTAAATGTTAGAACTAATGAGTGTTAAAAGCAACGGATAAAAGTGATAAAAAAACTAAGTAAGTTCCATAGTGACTGTTAAAACGAATGGATAAAAAGGGTAAAAATTCCGAGCACTCTTTTATTAAGGTAAACTATTTCTACCCTGGTTTTGTACAGCTACAGCTACTTTAAAAACATTTCTCAAAGGACCTCCTTGGTGAGTGTTAAAACCAGTGTATAAAAGCGGTAAAAAATCCGAGTACTCTTTTATTAGGGTAAAATATATTTATCCTTGTTTTGCACAGCAATTTAGAAAAATAATCTCGAGGGACCTTCCTGGTGAGTGTAAAAACCAATGTATAAAAACTCCGGGTAATCTTCTATTAGCGTAAACTATTTTCATCCTTTTTTTTTTTTTTTTTTTTTCAGCTTATTTAAAAAAGAAAAAGACTTTCTCAAGGGATCATCCCGGTGAGTGGTAAAAGCAACGGATAAAATGGGTAAAAACTCTGAATACTCTAATTTTAGGGAAAGATATTCCACTCTCATGGAACCTGCTTAGTGAATATGAAAACCAGTGGATAAAATCCGTAAAAGCTTCGAGGACTCTCATTTTAAGAAACAAAAATGTCTCAAAATTCTATCAAGGCACTTCTCTAATCGTTATTAAAACCAATAGGTAAAAGAGGCAAATCTTAAAATACTCCTTAAAAAATATTACATGCCCGACTTGATTCGGTTATTTTAAACTTCTTAGGGACAATTTCTTGTTCATAAATACATTCTATAGATAAGCAAATTCGAAGCAGTATCGGACAAATGTAACTAATATTAAAGTAAGACTAAATTAGATAAATACTAATCATAATTGGGATTAGAAGCACATACATGAGATACAGCAAATTTAAAGCATGGTAAGTGAAATATAAACACAAACTTACTTAAGTTTTCATGAGAAATACATACAGGAGATAAGGTACTTCGAAGCACGGTTAGACAAATGCAGCTAAAAACTAATCATAATTGGGATGAGAAGCACATACATGTACATGAGACGCGGTAAATTCAAAGCATTGTTACTTAAACTTACGATAAACTTAATGAAGTTTTCATGAGAACTAAAATTAGTAAATATGAAGACCGATCTCGCTGAAATTTTCATTAGAAAGACTTACACAAGACAAAGCAAAGTAAGAGCATGGTTAGTAAAATATAACACAATCTTATTGAAATGTTCATATGAAGTATATACACGTAATTAAACAAATTCAAAGCATAATTAGACGAATACAAACAAAAAATATTGGTTACTACAATTCTAATGCCAAATACATACACAAGATAAAGCAAATTCAAAGCATGGTCAGAGAAATATAAAAAAAAACCATAGACAGGGCAAATTCAAAGTATAGTTTGAGATATATGCAAACGAAGTCAACTGCAATATTTGATGATATATACTATAAAGTATGCTATGACAAAACTAAGCGAACGCATTTTCATGAGACATACATACGCGTGATAAAGAATGTGCAAAGCATTCAAAACCAACTGCACTTTTAATGGCAATACAATATATAAGCAATTCTAAAGCATGGTTAGAGAAATACGAGAAAAACTAACTACAGTTTTAATAACAGATACATACGTAAAGTAAAGCAAAGGTAGGATTTACACATGAAAGTCTGATAAATTCAACCCACCTCTTTCCTAAAGCTGTCGTTATATACATGTAGCATCCTCCATGTTGAAATCTGAAAAAAAAAAGATAAACTATAAGACTAACTCTTCAGTTTGGATGGTGTTTTCAATGTATGCTAAGGTATTTCAGTCTGCTACTCATGTCTTTCCTAGCTTTCATCAGTATTAGGCTGGGGCTTTGCAGTGCATTGCTCAAAGAAAGTCATGCGACAAAATATGGGGGAGGGGTAAATCACAGGATTTTTTCATTATCTGTAAACCCATCGCCAGCATCTTTTTCTTTTCTCACAATGTTTTCAAATGGTCTCTTTCTCAACGTCGTTAAAACTCGGGAGCGTGTGGCAAAGAGTTAACACTTTACCGATTAATTCCCCTGTTTTAACATACCTGAGGGAAAACAATGTAGGAAAAGGACAAAATGTTGCTAACCGGCGTTGTCTCCTTTTCCAACGATGTTTTAAATAGTCACCAGCATCTATCCGAGACAAATTCCAGCGATTCATTTTGTCACCTGAAATGCTTTCAAAGTGGACCTGTCTAAAATGTTGTCTTGTAAACAGGTTATTACTGAGAAAATAAGGCTAGGCATATCTTTTATTGTTTAGTTGCACAGTGTATCAAAGTTAGGCTGCACGGAATGTATAGTTTGATTTTCTAGCTTTATCTCATATAATTCCCGCTTAATATGCTATGGAAAAGCAGCCAGTGGCATTGAAGATTTTTTGCAAAGTACTGGTTAATAATTCCAGGTACATAGACGCATATCAAAAGTGCATTGGCCCCTGCGATCAGGCTGAAATAGTGTTTAAACAGCAATAAACACCAAGCAACGAACAAATGTTTGACATTTTCTTGATAGGTCAACACAAACCATTTTGAACTTGTAATATCTTTGTCCCTCATTTTGATTGACAAGGTCTTATCCAAAAATCTTGTTCTGTAGATGTTAGAATATGATCATCTTTTTTTACAAATTGTCGACAGCGTGATTCATCTACCATGAAACGTGACCTTAATTACTAGTAACCCCTAGGGACCTGGAGGCTAAGTCAGTAGCATTTACACAAGACGTGCATTCTAGAGGTCGCTTCTTCCATTCCCAGCTCTTTCTGTGATTAAATGGCAGTAACTGCTGAAGGACTTGTTCCATTCTCATTGCTGAACAATATTTCAGTGATGCCTAAGTGAGAAGTCAGCCAGTGGCTTGGAAGGAATTTTGTGTAAGGAACTGATAAAAGAAACACAGGAGGGCATTATGAATAGGTGCACTAACTGCCGAAATGTAACTCAAATGTTGTTGAAAAATGGCGGTAAACACTGATCAAACAGGCAAAGTAACCTTTAAACAACTGAGTTAATAAAATGGACCTTTTTTCTTTTAGGACAGAGCCAAATATTGTGATTTTAAGATTGTTTTAGCTAGAATATATTATAAAGTATCATCAGATGGTGTAGAGCCAAAATAAGACTTCATGTTTTGTGCAGTTTGGTCTTAATTTGTATTATCTACAACAACAACACAACTTTAGCTGAGCGCTCAAAGGGTGAAGTGCTCACCTGCTACACTACTCACATATGTGCTCACCTTGCAGCAGACCACTCTAGAAAACATAGTGGCAAGAGGAAAAAATGCTCTTATCTAAGAGCATTTTGGATTATCAGTTCAGTGCATTACCTTTCAGATTTTTTAAGAAACATATTTGTAGACAGAATGCAAAAAGTGGAAAAAGTACCGTCACATCTTCAGGGCTACGAGCTTACACATTTTATGATCTGTCTGAATTAACTCTTTAAAAAATGACAAAATTTCAGACTGGTCCAAATTGGAAGTATTTGCAAATGTCAAAAGTCACCAAAAATGACCAAACTTGTTCTTGATATGGAAGAAAACATTGTGGGAAAAGGGGAAATGCTGGTCACCAGTCAGGATTGTGTGGTAAAAGGTTCAAAGCATTTTTTTTTTTTTTTTTTATGTTTATAGACATAGTCTATTGAAATATTAATATGGGGTAACAAACAAGATTACAAAGTCTGGTACATAAGACAGTAAATCATTTGATATGAAAGATATACTGGTTACTTACTCATGTACTGCCTTATTCGCTCATTTTTTAAAAAGGCAACAAAACTGGAATATAGTGTAAATGTACTGGGGCAGTTCGATTAGTTTCCATGCAAAAAGGGTTGATTTCGCCGTTTCAACCGCCAAAAATACAATTTACAGATAAGTACAAACATTTCCACTTGTAAAATTGACCATCCAAGCAGTTGGTAAAGATCCAAAATCAGAATAAATATTCTGTACAGTATGATCTTGGTTAAATATGCCTTCTGTAAAAGCCTGTTTTCGCGTATAGCATAGGGTGGACTAATGCCTCTCTCTTTTTATCAATAAAACAAAAGTTTTTTGGGGGAAAAACAAAGAGAAGATTTGCAGATTACATATCCTTGACTTTTCTTGACAAATGTTTCATAATTATAATAATGGTCTTATACCTGTTAGCAGTTCAGTCTTCAGTCATCAATCCTTGGCCCTTGATATTGAAATTCTAATAAGCTATCGCTAAATACCATGTGTCGCATATTTGTCTGCTTTATATTTCATCTTTCTGTTTGCTCTGAAAGTAGAAAAAAAAAAAAGATAATGAGCAAACCACATCTCCCTGTGGGTCAAATTTATCGGCAGCTGCCTAAACATCTTAATCAGAAAACATTAAATACAATTAAATTACCATTTCCACATGCTGACATAATAATTATGCGCTGTTTTGTATACACTCCACACACCAGAAAAGACTATCCACGTAGCACAGGGTGGCTGATCAGTGGGATGACGTTTTCTGGGCATGTCAATGATCTCCAATTTGCTTAGGGAGCATGTTTATGGTCATTCTCATAGCACAGTGGGTATGGTCGCAAATGTCTTCAGATATTCCCTGACCTGACAATCTAAAAAAAGATGTATGTGCAAGTTTTATAATAATGAGGGTAAAGTTTTAAGAGATGCAAACAGACTCTGCAACAGTACTACGTTTACCTACAAATTAGGCCCGGTAGCTCATTGGTTAACGTATCTGTCTGGTGACTAGATGTTTGCGGAGTCGATACTCGGTTGAGGCAAACTTTCTCTCCGGCGATTTTTCACCTTTCACCTTTGATGCATGTGAGAAAAAGTAGTCGGTGGCTTGGAAAGAAAGTTGTGTCAGTACTGGTGTGAGAATGCCATGAAATACATGTGTAGCTGCACTGACCGCCGTGATATGACGTTAGCTATTTAAACGGCGATTAACACCAATACAAACAATACAAACAAAACCTACCAATAATTACCACAGAAGAAGCATAAGGCCCTTTATGTTTCTCTATACACCTGAACATATCGTGAATATTAGTGCTGACCTATAACTAGGTTACATGTGTGCTGGCAGCACTGCACACAAAAACGTCTGCAGAAAAATATAAAAAAAAACACGAAAAAAAGCTACAAGAAACCAAACATGGTTGGATAAACAAATACAAACATAATCAAGGAAACAGTTAATGCAGACAAAGCATGGTTATACAAGTATATACAAAAGCACAAAAGAAATATGAAAAGTAAAGCTAACTGAACCTTTCACGAGAAACATCTACGAGAGATAAAAGCAAATTCAAACCGGGGTAAGACAAATATAAACAGGAACTTACCGATACTGAAATTTTCAAGAGAAATACATACACAAGATATGACAATTTCAATGCATGGCTGAATAGATATGAACACAAATCTACCAAGTTTGAATAGGAAATATGAGATAAAGCTAACAAAATGCATGGGTAGACAAATGAAAGCAAAATCTAGTTATAATTTTGATGGGAAACACACACATGAGATAAAGCAAATTCAAAATATGGTTAGTGAAACATAAACAAAAACTTACCAAACTTTTGAAAAGAAATTACCCAAGACATAAACCATATTCAAAGCATGGTTAGATAAATATAAACAAAAACACCGAATTTTTCATGACAAATACATATATCAGACAAAGCAGAGCCAAAGCATGGTTAGACAAATACATTTAAAAGATTCACTGAAATTTTCATCAGAAATATTTTAACGAGACAGAGCAAATTCAATGCATGGATAGAGAAATATATGCAAAGACCTACTGAAATTTTGATTAGAAATATGTTCACGAGATAAAGCAAATGAAAATCATGGTTAATGACTAATAAACAGACACTTACTACAATATATACTCTACAATATATTCATGGTGAGAAATATATGCATACATTAAAGCAAATTTAAAATATAGTCAGAGAGACATAAGAAAATACATACTGAAACTTTGGTGAGAAAATAAACATTAGATAAAGCAAATTCACAGGATGATTAAATGAATATAAACAAAAACTAACGATAAGTAAAAAGACCACATTATGCAAACTCGAACAGTCTACAGAAATACCTGGAAGGACAAAACTTTGCTTAACTTTGGATTAGAAATACATACTCAAGATAGAGCTAATTCAAAGCATAGATATATCTATAGAAAAAACCCTATTTCAATTTTCATGAGAAATGCATACACAAGATACAAACCATGGTTGACAAATATAGACAAAAGCTTTCTAATTTTTCATAAGAAATATGCAAGATAAAGCAAATTCAAAGCATGGTTAGTGATTTATAAACAAAAACTAATTGAAGTTTTGGTGAGAAATAACAGCAAAAGATACAAATACGAACAAAAACTTTCTGAAGAAATAAAAGACAGGAGACAAAATGAATTTATAGTATTGTTAGAGCACTATAAATGAAAACTACACAATGCAAAGTCAAAGCATAGATACAGTAATATATAAAACAAACTAGCTGCAATTTTGATGATAAATACATACACAACATAAAGCAACTTCAAAGCATGGTTAGAGCAATACAAATGAAAAATACAAATGAAAACTTATAAGAATTTTCACGAGAAATAAATTCATGAGACAAAACAAATTCCTAGCATGGCAAGACAAATGCAGACTACAACTAAATCAAATTTTTGTGAGACATACGTACTCTAGACCAAGCAATTTTAAAGCATGATTAGAATGTAAAACAAAAACTAGTTGCATTTTTAATGACAAATACATACAAGAAATAAGGCATATTCAAAGCTTCGATTTACATGTGAAAGCCTGAAACCATTCTTGTCAGAATTCCTTCCTGGTCTAAGGAGTTGTGATGAGAATGGTTTCATCCTACCAAAGAAAAACTAAATGATAAATTTAACCCACCTCTTTCCTCAAGCTGCTGACACATGGCATCCTCCATGTTGACATCTGCAAAAAAAAAAAAGTTTTGTTTGAATGGTGTTTTCATTGCATTTAATGATATTTCAGTCATTTATCAGCAAAAGCTTACTAGTGGCTTTCTTAGCTTTAGCTAGTAGAAGGCTGGACCTTTGTAGTGCCTTGCACAAGGCTACTCCCAGGTGAACAGTGTTTCAAACAATGATCAAATTCAGGCTTTTACATTTATCTATAAATCAACATAACCGGAAAAACTAGTGTTTAGACGGCCCTAAGAGAAGATGCTTTCGAAAAGATTGTGGGAAAAGGTGAAAGAACCTCATATTCAGCCTTTATAGACATGTCTCAAATTTTGATGTAAAGAGGTAACCACCGAGTAAATATGGAATCCTCGATTTTAAAAGGCTAGACACACTCGTATGTTTTATCAAAATTAGACCAAAAAATGAACAGTTTGATCTTCTAGCTTTATCTCCGATATGTCTGATATTTCTAATATAATTATATCCTGCTGAACATTGCACAGGCATACTTTCAGTGGGAAAGCAGTCAGTAGCATGGAACTGGTAAAAAGAAACTCCATGTAATCATGTTATTAGGTGCACTTGTCACCGCGATATAGCTGAAATAATATGGAAAATGGCAATAAACACTATGTATTCAACAAATGTCTGACATTTTGTGGATTGATCATCAAAAACAGTTTTGAACGTGTAACATCTTTGTTCATCATTATGATTAATAAAGTCAAATCCTGTAATTTAATTCTTCAGATGTTAAAATATGATCTTTATTAGATTTTTACCACATGATATAATTGATATAATATTTAACCTGTCTAAATTGAAAGCTTTTACAAATGACAAATTCAGCATGACTTAAATGATATTAGTCTTTAAAAGATTAGAAAACATTGTGGGAAAAAGAGAAAATGCTGCTTACTAGCATTTTCTCCTTTTCTCACAGTTTTCAAACGCTTTTTTTTTTCTAAGGAAAATTAGAACTGAGGTTTATGTGGCAAAGGGTTAAACCTTAGGGACCAAATCGAGTGGGTAGATTGATCAAGAGTATACGGCTTGAATCCAAGGGATCTTAACTTGATTCCTAGGTAGGTCAAACCCTATCCAAAGAGTTGATGATATGGCATTGCTACATGATTTATTCCTTTCTATTCTAACAACTGAGCATCATTTTGATATAAGAAAGTAGCCAGTAGTTTGAAGGAAATGTTATGCAAGGAACTGGCAAGAGAAACTTAGGAAAGCATACACAGGCGCACTAGCCGTCGAGATAAAACTGAAGTAATGTTGGAAAACGGCATAAAACATTCGTCTTAAGAATTATCTATAGAGTGCTGACTTAATTAAGTGGGCCTTTTAACCCTTTACCAAACAATGCCACATTTTACGACCCTGAGGAAAAGGGCTTTTGAAATCAACGTGGAAATAGGAGAAAAATACTGGTAACCCACATTTTGTCCTTCTTGCACAATATTTTCTACCCTTCCAGAAACAAATTTCAGTTTTGAGTCATATTGATTTTGTCGTCTGCAAATGCTTTCAAGTTTGACAATTCAAAAATCTCGTCATTTGGTAAAGAGTTAAACAGGACAGAGCCAAATATTGCAATTTCAAGATTAGAGTATGTTACAAGGTACTGGGCTGTGTAGGCCCAAAATATGATTGGATTTTCTGTGCAGTCTGATCTTGATCTAGATGTTCACAACAACAACATAAGTTTTGCTGAGAGCTGAAATGTAAAACGCTCTCCTGCAAACAAATTTATTTAATTCATGAGTTTCTTTACAAGTTATATATTCTTTAAATCTTTGCCTATGGGGTCCTGCGTGGCTCAGTGGTAAAGTGTAGGACTCGTAACCTAAAGGCTGGTCATCTGGGTTTTTCGTGGGTGTGTCCTTGGGCAAGACACTTCACAGCCCTAGCCTTGTACTCGGAAAACCCAGGAAATGCATGAAAATGTAAGCGGTGGCCGTGATATGACTAAAATAATGTTGAAAGCGGCGTAAAACACCATTCAATCAAGCAGTCAATAAATCTTTACCAAATGACAAAATTTTAGACATGTCCAAATTGAAAGCATTTGCAGAAGACAAACCAAATGCGACTCAAAATTTGAATTTGAGTTTGGAAGGGTAGAAAACATTTGGGAAAATGAGAAAATGCTGTCAGCTGGTCACCAGCATTATCTCCTTTCCCAACAATGTTTTCAAAAGGCTTTTTCTTTAGGGTTGTTAAAAGTCATGATTGTGTGGTGAAGGGTTAAGAGACACTAGCTTATTGCCAAAAAATACGAAATCAAAGCCACTGGGATGTTCAGTGGCAGGCGAGGAATTAAAATTCTGTCACCTGGATTTTAATCATCCTTTAACCTTTTGTTGTTTGGTAACGAGTTAAATGCTCAAATTTCAAGTTTATTATTAGCATTGAGTAAAAGTGAACGTGGGAAAACATGGCCTGATGAGGGATCATATATAACATGTAATTTACGATCTCTGATCTGATCGAGCACATCCATAACAAGGGAGTCAGCATACCCTTTTACCACACAGTCCCAACTTTTAATGACCTCGAGGAAGAGGCCTTTTGAAAACATTGTCGGAAAATGAGAAAATGTTGGTAACTAGCATTTTCTCCTTTCCTCCCCGTGTTTTTAACCTATCAAAGACAAATTCCATTATTTGAGCTACATTGTGAATTGTCTGCAAATGCTTTCAAATTTGAAAAGTAAATATTTTACTTGTGTGGTAAAGAGATAATGCATTGAACTTGTTGCAAAAAGAATTATCAGGTATAACTATATTGACATCTGCTTTCGTCACACTGATACACGTAGCCTAAATACACTGTAGCAAAGAGCAAAATTTCTTGTGAGGAACAGTTTCCCTTTTATCACATGTCTTTTCTTATTTTCTAAATTTAGGTTTACAAGCATTCAACATTTGAAACAAGCACATTCTTTCAGAAATTTTGATAATGCATCCTCACAATGCTTGTTTACATGTTATACTTTGCTGATATCGCCATGGAAACAAAAACAGTTAATAAGGGAGGAAAATAACATTGAAAACTGACAGATAAAGTTCAAGGTATTTGATAGAATATTAAATATGGCCATCAGTAAAATAAGCATGATAATAGAATTGAGCCATGCTCTGTGAAAATGGGGTTTAATGCATCTATGAAAGTATTGTTCCAGGTCAGTCTACGTAGTCCATAGTGGCTGCCCTGAACCAAAACGATTCGCTAGTGGTCAATTTTCTGTCAGTCCAAGGACCATTCTATCTCAAGATTAAGTCGATTGTTAAGAAAGTGGCTATAACGGATCCATAATTATGTGATGGCTTGATCGGTGTCATGGATCACTGAGGTGCATTAAACCCCCTTCTGACAGAGCGTGGCTCAATTATTTACATTCTGTCTTAGCCAAAGTACATGTACATGTATCTGAATGATTAATTGGTACTCTAGGTCTAAAATTAGAAATTCCTGTCCTGCCTGATCCTTACCTACACCGCCTGCAAATACAACTAACGTTGATTTTCGCATCCTTATACATGTATTACTAACAACAATTGATTGTATGGTGTTTAACGCCGTTTTCAACATTATTTCAGTTATATCGCGGCGGCCAGTGCACCTATCCATGCTTTCTTGGAATTTGTTTTACCAGTGCTCCGCACAATATTCTTACCAAGCCACTGGCTGCTTTCCCACATTGCCATTGTCGAAAAAATGGTCAGCAGTGGGAGAGGAATGAATCCTGTTGCAATGACTATCATCAATCCTCGGAAAGATACTAAGAACAAAACCATGCAATAGATGTATTACCTTTGACTTTGTATAATACCACATCCACACAGAGACGCTGTTGGAGGACTCCACAATGCCGTAAGAAGACTCTGTATCCGGTAGAATTTAACACAAACTAGTCAACCTCTAATAAATCCAGAAAAGTTTACCAAAGTCCACTGCAACACAAATCGACTATTTAAAAAAGCTCATTTGCACAACAATGGGGTATTGTCCACAACCCGTGAAAAAACAACTCATGGGTCAGGTCAGCTTAATACCTGAGAAAATCTTAACCTGTATTTAATATGCCTTTCAGAATTACTGAAGGTTTTTGCGGACAGTATAAATCGAGATAAGACTGCAGAGAACGCGCAATCTGATTTTGGGTCAACGAAGGCGACCAAGAGCAACATTTAGACAACAATTATTTCTTTGCTTTTTCCTTACTAAGTTAATTTTGTTGATTTAGCATATTAAGGGTTAACCCGTCGAGCGCTGAATCAATGAAATGGACGTTTTCAGTTGTCGGAAAATCCTATATATGGCAATACATCACTTATCTTATTTTGCCACAATATATTTCGAACTAGAGGACAGTGTAGTGCAAAGATCGCTCTTCACAAGCTATGCAATCTCATCTTAATCTAAATTGTCTGCAAAATCAACATAACTACTTCCCTACGATAAATTCCTTACCAGATCACAACATTTTAGACTTGTCGAAATTGAGAGCGTTTGCAAACGGCAAACGATTAGATTTGTCCTTGAAGGACTAGAAAATATTGTGAGGGAAGGAAAAAAACGTGGTTCTTTACAAGGGAAAGAAACTTGGGGTTACATTCGGCAAAAAAGCAATAGATGGTCAATTTCCAAAGTGAACGCAATGTTAGATCTAGATCATCTTTTACCAAATATTCCCGTGTGTTGACGACCCCGGAGACGGAAACATGTTAGTGACCTTGTAAAATGATAGTGCCGTGGCTGGAAAGAGAGGAAGAGGGGCTATGAAAACAATTTAACTTCTATCCTGCTAAAAATTGAAATGAAATTTCAAACTGGTTGTAAAACCCGAATAATACTTTTTTTTTTTTGTTGCGGGGGAGGGTGGAAATCTCCTTATCGGACAGTGTAAATCCAAGTTCTGTGCAGTCTGATTTTGGTCTATACTGTCCTCAAAAAGGTCAGAGAGTCGCGCTTAGCAGCCAAAGGTTAATATACATTCAACGCTGAAAGATGCGTAATCAGATCTATGCTGGTCAGTATTGTGAATGGACAATCTGGTTACTAAAGGTGCAAGCGGAAGATGGGCAGTCCATTCCGAAATTATTTAAGTAATGGCCACTCCGCTAGAGTCATAACCTTTACACAACTCTACATCCTTTGTCCCCACAGCTTCAAACGCTTCATATTAAACGACCAACGGCCTAGTACTAGTTAAAATTTACGGCTGTTACGAGTTGCATTTACATCAGTTTGCTCTAAGGCAGAGCAATCTAAATTTTCAAATTCTTTTAAACAATGTTTCCTTACAAACTCCTTTCTGTTGTGATTTTATCCTTGCTCAAGGTCAAGATGGCCTATCATCTTTTCAACACCTGCTACATATACGGACAGCACTCGTCACAGCTCAGCCGATCCCGTAACTACATGTAACGATCAACGGATACACTTGATTCGAACCCGTTTCATTCATACAGCTGCAGCGTATCACTGACCCTGTTTCTTATAATCGTGTAGAAAGCAAAATTTCCAGTTTTTGCTCGCCAGAGACTTTGATAATACTGGTATTATGACATAACGCTAAACAAATTGTAGCGGCCGTTTCTTACATCATTGAAAAGTTACTTATGGGATTAGGCCTACTTGACAGTACATGACGCCTGTTTACTGCTAGTCACTATTCTTGTGCTTATCTGTGTTAAAAGTAGTTTTTAATCGGTCGGTAGAGCGATTAGAGAGATGGCAAACTTCGGAAACCCGTCCGCTCAGGGCAAACTGATGTAACTGCAACTCGTAACAGCTTTTACTTACAGCGTTTTAACGCTTATACCTGCTGTGATGACCTTATTACAAAAGCTACTTTTGACCCAGATAAGCGCAGGAATAGTAAATAGCGGTAAACAGGCGGTAAGTAATGTCAAGTAATCCCATAACAACTTTTAAATTATGTAATAAACGGCGGTTACAATTTGTTTAGTATTAAAGTATGTCATAATTACAGTATCATCAAAATCTCTGGCCAGCAAAAACTGGAGCAGTTTACTTTCAACACGATTATAAGAAATAGGGTCAGTGATTCGCAGCAACTTTATGAATGAAACGAGTGCGAATCAAGCGTATCGGGTGATGTGAACACATCTTCTAGTCGTCTACTGTCCATATCATTCGGCAAATTTCAAGTGATCCGTTGATAGTTATACGTAGTTACGGGATCGGCCGAGTTGTGACGAGTGCTCTTCGTACATGTAGCAGGTGTTGAAAAGATGATAGGTCATTTTGGTCGTGAGAGGAATAAAATCGCAACAGAAAGGAGTTTGTACGGAAACATTGCTTTAAAAGAATTTGAAAAATTTAGATTGCTCGGTCTAAGAGAAAACTGATGTAAATGCAACTCGTAACAGCCGTAAGTTTAAAATAGTAACCGACCGTTGGTCGTTTATAGGATCGCCTTTTCGACGTTTGTAAAGAGGTTATTCCTGTCTTATAGAGGTGCGGTGCCAGGTATGTCTGAAACTGACGCATGAAAAACTTACCTGAGGCTCAGCTCAAATTTACACTAGTGCATATGGTGAGAGATGTATGGTCAGCTTTTTGGTGAATAGCTCAGATTGTTAATTATCATACATGTAAACATTTACAACTATCTGTATATTAAATCTCCTAAATAGGTCTAGAACTTTCCGAACACGACCTAGACTTACAAAATCTCTTTATTGTGAATGTGACGATTGAACACTATCATTGTTTGTGTGTCAGAGTTATGTTAGATACAGAATTGGTACCGAATAGAGTTTGAAAATAATCAGACTGACTGCGCAGCTGATTTTAAAGCCGATCTTATCCATGATAGCCTGTTAGAAAAACCAAGTTTGTGGTAGCCTAGTGTTGGCAAAATAAATGTAAAAAAAAAAATGCAGAGTAGGCCTATCACTCTCGAAGTTTACTAACTGCCCAAATACTATCTTTTTTGAAAAATTATCACCCAGCTGGGGTAAGTGGATTTAAAAAAAATGCACAATCAGATAATGTGGCGATTTGTAATTTTTGTGTTTGCATAAATTTAATCTACATTTATTCTTCAGTTAGCTACATTTCCATATTTGGGATTTTCAAATTACGTTTAGCCATTGTTGTTGAAACTTCTATATTTCTTAAAATCCCAGTGCTATATAAGCATCTACATATCGTAATTAACAGTCTGTTTCGTTACGTTACTTTAGGTACAACCAATTCAAACAAGTCTTTTTTTGTAACTGGCCAATATGACTATATACCGAAAATAACCTGTTTTCGTCAAAAATAGCTTTTATTATAGCATATCGTCTTGTGTATCGAGCATTTGTGCTGCGTATTTAATTTTATAGTATATTATTACAATATTGCAAAGTGTTACTAATTTTCATGCAGAAATAAAATTTGACGTGTATTTTCAAATTCATTTGAAATCAGGACTTTATCCACGGAACTACCTCTACTGGATGAAAATAGCTTCTTCCTACTAAAACTTCTTAACAATTGAATTTGCAGCATACATCTTCCAGACGCAACAAAATATACCAGATGAAAAGCCATTTTCGTAGCGGGAAAGCTACTTTCGCGAAAATAGGCTGTTACCGTGGGTTTTTTTTTAATTTACAATTTAGTGGTGTGTTACACTGGTCGAATATAGTCAGACCTAGGCCTACTGAAATTTAGGGATATCTAAATCTAGTTGCATCACAAGAACATAATATTGGGTTAGAGCAGAAGATAAATTTTCAGTGTAGATATGGAAACAGAAAGCGAGGCTTATTCCGTGTTAGAGAAAGTATTTGGCCACAATGAATTTAGGTGTATTGAGCAGAAGAATGCAATTTTAAGCATTTTGAAAGGTAAATGTTTCTTTTTGTGACCAATGCCCATAAAAAACGACTGCTCTTTTATTGGAAATCTAGATCAATTTATGCCCAGTTTATTTCGTCTAAGCTTTGGTAACCAGTATTTTCTCCTTTTCCCACAACGTAATGAAAAACCATGTTTCACAAGATCGTTAGAATTTGGGTTTGTGTGGTAAAGGGTTTTGTTGTGATTTAAAACGGTGTCGTCATCAGCACGTTACATTTTCTCCTTTTCCCACAATGTTTTCAAAAGGTTTCTTTCCCAGGGGCGTCAAAAGGCGTCATTGTGCGGTAAGGGGTTAAACGTTTACCTCACAATACAGTTTCTGTGACTCTGAAGAGCAGGGCATATGAAAACATTGTGGAAAAAGGAAAAAATGCTTGCAATCGGTATTTTCTCCTTTTCACACAATATTTTCAGTCGTTTGAAAGAAAGTTCCAATTATATGAGCCATGTTAAATTTACTGTCTGTTAATATTTCTGATTCAGAGAAGTTCTAAAACTTTGTTGTTTGGTAAGGAAACTTATAAAGTATTTTTTGTGCTCTAGAAAAACAGAAAAGTCCTCAATTGAGCTAAACTTAATTTGTCGTCTGCAAATGTTTTCAGTTTGGTCCAGTCCAGACTTCTGCCATTTGGTAAAGAGTTAAAGTAGTACTGTGATTTTTTTCCTACACAGGTAAGCATGATGTTTATGTTTGCATGCCAACTGGAGCAGGGAAGTCATTATGCTATCAGCTGCCTGCAGTTATGTCTACTGGACTCACATTTGTGGTTTCTCCCCTCATAGCACTGATGCAGGATCAATTAGAACACCTAGACAGATTAGGCATTTGTTCAGAAACCCTCAACTCAAAGATGACAGCTGAAGAAAGAAAGAGAGTGCTGGCTGACCTGGACAGAAAGAAACCTAAAACAAGGCTATTGTATATTACACCGGAACTGATAGATACAGACCATTTCAAAACATTGACTGAATCACTGATGAAACGGTCTCTTGTAAAATATTTTGTCGTAGATGAGGCTCATTGTGTATCGCAATGGGGTCATGACTTTCGACCTTCCTACCTGAAACTTGGCTATTACAGGACTCAGTATCTGAAGGGTGTACCTTGTATAACACTCACAGCTACTGCCCCGGGACTGGTTGTGGAGGATATTTTCAAGCAACTCAGATTAAAAGAACCTGTGGAAAAGTTTTGTAAAAGTTGTTTCAGACCAAATTTGTTTTACGAAGTGAGCATGATGGATGTCATTCGTGACCCCTATGAAGATCTGAAAGAGTTTATTATGAAGGCCCTGAAGGGGGCCCCAGAAAAGGGTGAGTCCTGGGTAAGTGTGAACAATTCTGGTTTTAACATCTCTTTGAAAATCAAAAGATCCTATCATTAACCCTTTACCACACAATCCTGACTTTTAACGACCCTGACCCTGGAAATGCTTATGACCAGCATTTCTCCTTTTTCCACAATGTTCTCCAGCATATAAAAGACCAGTTCCATGATTTGAACCAATTCTATATTGTTGTCTGCAAATGGTAACAATTTGGTCAAGGCTACATTTTTGTTGTATGGTGAAGAGTTAATTCTTTACCAAATGACAAAATTTTAGACTTGTCCAAATTGAAAGAATTTGCAGATAACAAATTAAATGTGGCTCAAATAATGGAATTTGTCCTTGATAGGGTAGAAAACATTGTGGGAAAAGGAGAAAATGCTGGTTACCAGCATTTTCTCCTTTTCCCACAATGTTTTCAAAAGGCTTCTTTCTTAGGGTGGTTAAAACTCGGGATTGTGTGGTAAAGGGTTAAAGAACCTGAGGGGGAATGCTTAGGAAAAATTGAAGGAAATGGAGAAAATGCTGATACCAAATATTTTCTCCTTTTTCACAATGTTTTCTACCATTTCATGGACCAGTGCATCATTTGAACCAGTAAAAAGTGTGTTTGCAGATGCTCTCAATTACAATTTAACTATAACACACTAGAAAGATGTAGACTTGTCCAACGTGAAAGCATTTGCAGATGACAATCTTGATGTGGCTGAAACAGTGAAATTTATCTTTGTATTTTACCTGCAGGATGAATTTGGTTGTGGTATAGTGTACTGCAGAACTAGGGACGGATGTGAAGAGATAGCTGGACGCTTATCAGCAAAAGGAATTCCTGCAAAACCTTACCATGCAGGGTTGAAAGGTGGTCTTAGAGAAGAAAATCAAACTGGCTGGATGGAGGGCAGATTTCCAGTTGTGGTTGCAACCATCAGTTTTGGTATGGGAGTGGATAAAGCAAATGTCAGGTAAAAAAATTTTCTTTGTGCCATAATGTTCATTGCTGCAGTTGACATATTAAATACTACAGGTTACCTTCTTGTAGGCTGTGCCAGTAAACCCATTATGGTACAGGCTAATTTTGGGTGTACCATGAGATCCACAAAGGGGACACACATTTGAAGATTTAATAGTGTTAGTTATTAGTATATATACAGAAAACATTTTAGAAAAATGAGCAATTGCTTGTAAGCATTTGCTCCTTTTTCCAAAGAATTTACAAAAGCTGTAAGATGTAGGAGCATCCTTGTACATTAATGGGTTATGCTGCAAAGAAGGTAAACTCACTGTCCCAACTGTTTAAGGATACCAGTGGCTTGTTTGTGTCCTGTAAAGAATGATAAAATTTGATTCTGTAAAACTTAGTACCAAAACACAACATGCACATCAATTCATGTTCTTGTCTGGCTCAAAAATAGTTGGAAGCCCTTAATATTGGAGGACAAGAAGACCCTTATGAACCAAGTACTTATAGGGATCAGTCTGTGTTCTTTATGCACGTGAAGCCCTTAGTTGTTGCAAACTGCAATACACACATTTACTTAGAGTAATCAAACATTGCTCAATGTTCTACTTTTAAAACAGGTTTGTAGCCCATTGGAACATTCCCAAATCTATGGCAGGGTACTACCAGGAGTCCGGGAGGGCAGGCAGAGATGGGCTTCAGGCTTACTGTAGACTTTATTACTCTGTAGAAGACAGAAATACTGTAAACTTTCTGATACAGAATGAGGCTAAAAGAAACAGACGGGTTAGTTAATACCTTCCCTTAACCCTTACCACACAACCCTGACTTTTAACGACCCTTAGAAAGAAGCCTTCTGAAAAGGAGAAAATGCTGGTAACCAGCATTTTCTCCTTTTCCCACAATGTTTTCTACCCTTCTAGAAACAGATTTCAATTCTTCAGTCACATTTATTTTGTCATCTGCAACTGCTTTCAATTTGGACCAGTCTAAAATTTTGTCGTTTGGTTAAGAGTTAAAGTGTCAGTCACAACTATAGTTGAGTTTGAAGAAAGTGTAAACTAAAATGAGACTACATAAAGCCTGCAGTGTTATCTTGGATCTACTCTTAGTCAGGTACAACAGTCTGTAGCATACTGGACATGAAACCAGAGGGTTACTGGTTCAAATTCCCAGCACTATGAATTTCTCTCAGAGGATTGATGACAGTCCTTGTGACAGAATTCACTTCTCTGTCATTGCTGATTATGGTTTCAAAGATGGTTATAAGGGAAAGTAGCCAGTGGCTTTGGAAGAATATTTTGTGAAGCACAAGAAAAAGTAAAAGAAAAACTCCAGGAAAGCATGGATAGATGCACCAGCTGCTGATATATAACTGGAATATCGTTGAAAATGGCGTAACACACCAAACAAACAATGCTTTGATTTACACGATCAACTTCACTGAGATATTCTGTCAAAAAACAACCATGAAAATGAAATTATTTGGATCTTTCCTCTAGACTGAAAGGGTCCACTTTGTTTATTTTGCATTCTGCATACTTGTGTCAAACAATCTCTGGTTTTGACATTCATTGGGAAGAAGCCTTATGTAAATGCTGTGGAAAAAGGAAAAGAAATGCATTTATTCCCTTTTCCCACAGCATTTTCTGTCCTTTCAAAAACAAATTCTATCATTTGAATCACACTTCTGCTACTGCTTTTAAATTGTTATAGTCTAAGATTTGATTTGTGTGGCAGAGTTCAGACCAGCAACATTTTGTATTTCTCTTTGTCTAAAAAATATCATGTTTGAGGAGTCTGTTATTTTCTGCATTGCAGAAAGACAAGGAAGCTGTCAAATTACAGCTGAAGGCAGCTATGAAGAGTTTTGAAAGTATGGTGAACTACTGCGAAGGCTTGAAGTACTAATTTTACAAATTTTTTTCTATCCTCACTTGTTCATGGTTTGTGACATTTTCTGTCTCTAAGACAACCTGATGCAAAGTATTATTAACTCTTTACCAAACGACAAAGATTTAGACCTGTCCAGATTGAAAGTACTTGCAGACAACAATTTAGATGTGGGTTTCATTATGAAATTGTCTTTGATAGTGTGGAAAATGTAGTTGGAAAAGGAGAAAATGCTGGTTACCAGCATCTTCTCCTTTTCCCACATTGTTTTCAAAAGGCTTCTTACTCAGAATCTTTAAACCTTGGCATTGTGTGGTAAAGGATTAATATCTGGTTTGACACAGTCAGACCAGCATTTTCAGATGTTTGTAAAGAGTTCAATCAGCTGTCTTGTCTATATGTGTTACTGTGTGTAAACGGAAACTTTAAGTCTATACCAAACAATCACATGTTTAAATAAACCTAGCAAAGTATGCTTTTGAAAAATTTGTCAGGAAAGGAAAAATTGCTGGTAAGTTTGTAACCAGCATTTTCTCCATTTCCCTCTTTGTTTTCTTACATATGAAAGAGAAATATTATCTTTTGAGCTTCAATGAATTTGTTGTCTGCAAATGATTCTTAGCTCAGCTACAAAAAAAAAATCGGGGTATTGTCATAGCCCTGGCATCGTCGTCTATTTTGTCATCCGCAAAATCTTTGACATTTGATAATATCTCTGTCAATACTGAGGATAGTTACTTCAGGCTTGGACTAGTTGTTAACTGTCAGAAGAGGAATCCATACAACAGGGGCAGGTAACCATCAAAACATTTTTGAAACAGTAATGCCCCTTTTGTACTGTACCATAAATGTACAATAACAGAAATGGATATGGCAGGCAAAAAAGTCCAGTTTTCAATATCTATACATAGAGATACCTAGAAAATTTTGCTTAAAAATCTCTACTTTTAAGATAATGTTTTCAAAGAAGTTTTAAAGTTCCCTCGGACTTGGATACTTTTGTATAATGCATGTGAAGTTTTAAGATTAGATCCATCTTCAATCTTAACAGTTTATCCGTTATCCCAAATTTTAACGACCCTTAGAAAAATACCTTTTGAAAACATTGTGGGAAAAAGAGAAAATGCTGGTGACCAGCATTTTCTCTTTTTCCCACATTGTTTTTCACCCTTTGAGAGACAAATCCTAGCATATGTGCCCAAATTATCTAATTTGTCATCTGCAAGTGCTTCCAATATGGACAAGTCTAAAATTTTGTCATGTGATAAACAATTAAATACCATGGCAGGTGTATACAGCCAGTCTTTTTGGATAGTTTTGGTTCAAATGAATTTTTGTAGATGCCGGCACAGATGCATTGCAGATTTCTTTGGGGATGAAAAGCCAGATTGTAACAAAGGCTGTGACATCTGCAAGGAACCAAAGAAGGCTGAAAGAAACTTGTTAGAGCTTCAGAGAGGGACTTTTGCTTCTGTAAATAGTAAGAAGAAGGGTGGTGCCATGTTTTATGTTGAAGAAGATGGGTCAGGAGACATGTATGGTGGGGGCAGGAAAGGGGCCAAAAGGTAGGTATTCATATACAACTATGCTCTTGGATGAAAAGAGATCTGATAATTACCATGTAACTATAAAACATACAAGTGTTGGGTTTAGCAGATGAAAGTGCTTGAAATATTGTCGAAAAACTAGCTGTTGCATTTATCATACAACAAGTTCTTTAGCACCCTATACCTCACAATCCCGAGTCTTAACGACCCTTAAGAAGAGGCCTTTTGAAAACATTGTGGGAAAAGGAGAAAATGCTGGTAACCAGCATTTTCTCCTTCTCCCACATTGTTTTCTACCCTATCAAAGATAGAAATCATCATTTGAGATTTGAATGGATATATCTCAGTAACATGGATTTATATTTATATACCTAAACCACAGATTTGTGAATATATACCTGAATGACACAAATAAGTAAATATGTACATCACCGACACACATTGACAGACTTGTACATATATATTTCAGTAACGCAGACTTGTATGCATATACAGTAAAATCTGTTAGGTCACATGTCACTGGTTTGCAGCTACATGTATGTGATGGTTCGTATACTATCTCTGGTCCCAATATTTATTCTTCTTCATCACTGTTAAATTCCTCTGGATACCTCGTATGACAGTGGTTTATAGTTTGTAGTACATTTTATGCCCCTAAAGTATTTTTCGAACACAAATTTCACCTGTAGTTGGTATATAAATTAATCTGTGTGCAAACCTTGAGGTGTGAAAACTTGTGACCAACCTTGATTTTTCACACCTGTTGATTGATGATGTCGATTGGTACCAATCGGTCATTTACTGTGAATGTAATTAAAGGTGTTATTGGGCTTTTAACGTCAATTAATCTAAATGACAATTAAGAATTCTGAAATGCCTTAAAACATTCGACAAGGGATAAATGGATGATAATGGTCTGAAGTCCTCCGATTAATTTGATCGCTAGAAGGGGAAATCACTCCGACAGAATTCAAGAAAGGCAAAAGCAATGGGTAAGTTTGTTTCATGTGTTTTTTATGATACATATACATGTATTTATAGATGCATAAAAAAAGGTAAGTAAATTTCGTAGTTTTGGATGGTCATGGGAGATGTACAATGGTTAGGGTACTGGAAGACATGCTGTGTAAATCTTATTGTCTACCGTAAATTGCGTAAGATTTGGGACAGTAAAAAATAATTTATTTTTTAGATGTCCCAATATTTAGGTCGACGAAAAATAATTATTTTCCGTGGTGTCCCAAAACTTATGGTCAAACAGGGATCGTATATTACACGTAATATACGATCCCTGGGTCAAACAAGACAAGTTGTCAAACTGTTTGTCACTGACCACTTACCCGTCAAATATTAGCACTGCGATTTCAATAAAACCACGATCACATGCTGGTCTGTCCATTTTTAGACAAATTGGAATTCCTGTAGTCGATTCGTGTAGTAGGAATTTAAAGCTTCGTATTTTTTCGTTGTTTTTGGTACTGATAAACTAAATGTTTTCAGTCATTTTTTTATGCATCCCGGGAAAGCAATCAGCATTGTTTTGTGCTTATATAAATACTTTTACAAGGTATTTTACCTGTTAACGTGAAGTAAACAACGATTTGATTTCCGTTCTGAAAAGTACCTGCTCGGCCCATTCTCAGATTTGATTGGTTGACAATCTTCGATCGATAAACTCCAGTTAGAGTAGAGGATATCTTGATTTCTATTTTTAAATGACAAACCCGATTGACCGTGAAACACACACACTCTACTTGTTGACTTCAGATGTACGTGTACACATGACATGTACCTTTGCCCTTTGGTACAAGTTTATCACCTCCTTCTTACCCTTATTTAGGTTCTTTTTTTACAGTCGGGTTCTTTAATTGTCTGTCGGGGTGATCGGATTTATTTGCCTTAAAACGGGAGGTTCCCGACGATATCGAGAGGGTTTAGAAGCAAATGCTTACGTGCAGAAATGAAACTGCGCGAAGCAAATGTTTGTCAACAAAGGTTATCAAGCAGATTAAATTTTTTTTTTTTCGGAGTAGATATTCACTGTCCCAATTCTTTGGTACAAAAAAATACTGTCTTATTTTGCAATTTTTAGTATGGCCGAAATCTTTGGGTCATGAAAAATAATTATTTTCACGTTTTTTGATGGTGTCCCAATTTTTTGGGTGTCCCAAAATTTAAGCAAAATACGGTATTTCCGTATATGGCACCAAAAATACCTGAACACAGTTACACTTTTGGGTTATTACTATGTTTAGTTTGAATACAAGTTCCAGTTCCTTGCAGTACGAGCTACAGAGGGTTTAGTGTATTTTAGTGAGACAGACTTGTACATATGTACATGTATTTCAGTGACAGACTTGTATGATATATTTTAGTGACACAGACTTGTATGTACCTGTATATATTTCAGTGACACAGATTTGTATGTACATGTTTATATTTCAGTGACACAGACTTTTATATACGTGTATATATATTCAAGTGAAACAGATTTGTATGTACATCTATATACTTCAGTTGACACAGACTTGTACTCAGTGAAACAGATTTGTATTGTAGATGTCTATATTTCAGTGACACAGACTTGTATGACAACCAGTATGATAGTGATGAGGGGACAGATTATCAAACAGAGCGAGAACAGCTGAGTCGAGACAGAAAAGAGAGGACTAACTTTATCATGAATGAATTCAAGAAAAGGAAAGGCATGAATGTAAGAATTTTAGATCATAGTGTTTAAGTAATTTCGAAATCAGTACATCAACCCAAAAGCATCCAACAACTTCGTTAGCCTGATATTCCAATAATGTTGATATACAGTGTTTTTGATATCTATAATTTCCAAACGTCATATTCTGTATATATCATCAGTCTTCTACTACAGACTGAAATAAGGACACAATTTTAACCCTTAGGCTGCTAAGCGCGACCCAAGGACCTTTTGCGGGCAGTGTAGATCAAAATCAGATTGCACAGAACATACAGTCTGATCTTTGATCTACACTGTCTGATAAGGAGATATCTTTCCCACAAAAAATACCTTTGAATTAATAAAATTTGGTTTTTACTATCGGCTTGAAATTGGCATTTCACTTATTTAGCAGGATAAGTGTTAAGGTTCCTGGTCTAACATGACTGTGTCATCTGTTGTACCTCAACAGTCAATTTTGAATACCTGTATGCCTCCCATTCCTCATTGCCAATTTGAATTGAAAGAGAAGGGAATTACATATCTAAATTTTCATTCATCTGTTCTTTTGGTCTTCAAAACTCATTTCAGATAACTAGATCATGGCAATAACCTAACAGCTGTATTATAATGCGCCACACCTGCAATTTGCTGCTAAATAAAATTTAAAGTTTTTCAAACTGCATATTTACTCTTTACCAAACGAGAACGTCTTAGACTGGTCCAAATTGAAAGCATTTGTAGATGACAAAATAAATGTGACTGAAAATCTGAAATTTGTTATAGGAAGGTTAGAAAACATTGTTGGAAAAGAAGAAAATCTGGTTACCAGCATTTTCTCCTTTTGCCAAAATGTTTTCAAAAGTCTTCGTTTTCAGGGTCGTTAAAAGTAGGGATTGTGTGGTAAAGGGCTAAATGTGACCAAAATGTTTGAAAACGTAATCAAAAGGATGGAAAAAGATTGCAAGAAAAGAGAAATTACTGGTTTCCAGCATTTTTTTTTCTTTTCCTGTACATGTAATGTTTGTAAAAGCTTTCCTCATCAGGGTTGTTAAAGCTTATGTTTGTTTGTTAGAAAGTTTATTAATGTTTCAGTCCGATAAAGAAGATTCTAAGAACATCAATTCAGATTTTGTGCCTCCAAGTGAAGACTGCCCTCTTAGAGATGCTTCTAGTCAAAAAATACCAAAACTCACAGTTGTGGTAAGTGTTAAGTTCCCATCTATATGAACAATGCTGTGGCAAAAGGGAGTGTAATGTATCGCCACGATACATGATACCAAGTATGTAATCACATACTCATAGATCTGTAAAATCCATTTTGTGTAACAACCAACTGGTTCATGAGGTACACTGATCCTTGGACATACAGAAAATCGACCAATAATGAAAAGTTTCGGCCCAGGTCAGCCTGCGTGGACTGCGCAGGCTGACCTGGATCAATACTTTTTGCAGATGCAGTAAGCCCCGTTTTCACAGAGCATGGCCGATATATATATATGCTGTATCTGAGCCCTCCAGCAAAATACTTGTGATGACTCTTTACCCAAGGACAAAAATTTCATCTTGTCCAAATTAAAAGAATATTCAAACATCTCATTAAATTTTATTAAATGATTAATTGTCTTAGATAGGATAGAACACGTTCTGACAATAGGAGAAATAATACATTGTGACAATAGGATTGCTGGTTACAAGCATTTGTTCCCCTTTTCCCACACTGTTTTCAAAAACCATCTTCCACAGGGTCTATAAAACCAGGGATTTTTTAGTAAATCATGAAACATTTTTGTGTCTTGCAAGATCACTGCATGAATCCTTAGTGTCCAAAGATCATCTAATGAGTTAAATTTATATAGTATAGACCATCGTCAGATAGTTTTTGAGATATTTCTGGCTCAAACAGACTTCTATTATTATACCCCCCCCCCCCCACCTACGAACCAGAGGGGTATATTCACCATGCCTGCCTGCTCATGTTGCTCATGGCCCAAAGAGGTGCCTTATTGTTTTTGATCACATAGGTCAAAGCTAAAGGTCATAGGTGAACTTAGTTTGAAAATCATTTCAATGCTCTAACTCAATAGCTGTGTGACCTAGGACCCTGAAACTTTATACAAGTGTTGCTCATGACTGAAGAAGGTGCCCTATTGTTTTTGCGTCACATGAGTCAAAGGTCAAGGTCACAGGTGAAATTTGTTTTGAAAATAGTTTCCATTCTCTGATTGTGCTGCTTCAGTGACAAGGTGCTGGTGGGGGGTATTTGTCCGCTTTGTGGCAGTTCTTGTATTTATTTATGTCCTTTCTATAAACTAAACTGTCCATTTATTTACAATCCAAGGGTTGATATGAGCTCTATAAAGCTTTTATCTTGTATATTACTTGATAGAGAAATATTTGCTATTTTTTCTTTAGATGATGTTTTATTTCTCTACCAGATGACTAAATTTTAGTCCTATCCATAGTTGAACTGTTAGTGATTGGGAAGTTAGATATGGAACAAAGTGGGAAAAGAACTGTATGAAAAGGAGTAAATGCTTACTACTAGCTTTTTGTCTTGCTTTTCCTGCAAGTCTACATCATCAGGATTGTTTTATTTATAAAAGGTATACATGTGTATGAGCCATGCTATAGCAAAAGAGGGCTTAAGGCATCTCTGTGATGCATCTTACCAACAAGTCATCACAGTATTATACATCCCTAAAATCTGTTTTGTATAACAGCCTACTGAATCATGACACTAGTCCTTTGATATGCAGAAAATTGACCAAAAGCAAAAGGTTTCGACCCAGGTCAGCCTGTGCGGTCTGTGCAGGCTGTTATGAATCAATACTTTTTTGCATTGCTGTAAGATCCCTTTTTGCCAGATCATGGCTCATTTACTTTTAACTGGCACAATATTTATCAAGTAGTATTAATAGACTTACAATGTAAATAACAACAGAAATACAGAAAAAAAAATAGATAAAAGGAGGAGGTGGAGAATGTTATTTCCTATCCCAAAATAATACATGTAATTGTATATTTTAATACTACCTTTTAGGCAAGGGAACACTGTATGGGATTATTAGAAAAAGCCTTGTTAGAGAACTACCGGCAATATTACACTGACATTCCATCCAAGATGGCAGCAGCTGATTATGTCCCTAGGTGTTGTGCAATAGATCTAGAACACGATATCTTTAAAGGTATGAATTTGTGCATCTTATAATCCTTTTGCAGCCGTGGGAGCCAAAGGAAGCTTTGGCAGTCTGCATTGATAGAGATCAGAATGTGCAGTCTGATGTTAGATTTAGACCACTACCATTTGATTTAAATTTAAGAAAATAAATATGAAATAAATTAAAGAACTTTTCATATATAGTGGAATTTTAACTTTTACTGGAGGACAAATATACAGAGATGTCTAAATTAATATCATTTGCAGGCAACAAGTTGAATGATTGAATTTGCTTTTGAAAGTAGAGAAAGTCTTGTGGGAAAAGGAGAAAATGTTGGTTACCAGCATTTCTCCTTTTCTCTTAATGTTTTCAAAAGGCCTCTTACTAAGGGTCGTTGAAACTTGGGATTGTGTTGTAGAGGATTAACCCTTAAGCTGCTAATCGCGACCCACTGACCTTTTGCGGACAGTGCAGATCAAGATCAGACTGCACAGAACGTGCAGTCTGATCTTTGATCTACACTATCCGATACGGTATTTTTCTTTCCGATGAAATCAAGTTTGAAACTGCAATGTTTGGGCTTTTATTATTGAGTAGAAATTTGCATTTCATTTATTCAGCAGCTTAAGTGTTAACAACTATGAATCAGATCACTTTATATGACTGAAAGGGTTAGCATGATTACTTTATATGACAGTGAAAGGGTTAGCACTGTCAGAGGAAGCTAAATGCGACTCAAGGGAATTTTTGGCAGAGGGTAAATCAAGATTAGGCTACAAAGTAATTATTTGATCTATGATATACTCTGTCCAATACAGTCTGTCACATATTTCAATCAAAAAGAACATTTAAAATACAAAATACGAATATTTACGATCAGCTGGAAAATTTGCATTTCCTCCATTATGTTCTATACCCTTACAAAGACAAATTTCATCTGTATAGCCACACCTTATGTGTCACCTGCAAATGCTTTTAGTTTGGATGAGTCTGAAAACAGAAATTGTCATTTGGTATAGAGTTAACAGTAATAATAATGCCACTTTATGGGGTTATAAAGTGATGTAGAAATGTTTGTTTAATTATGGAACTTACTACCTATAGAGAAACCAATGAATAGTTTGAAAAGTAGTTAGAAAACTTCTTTTGTAAAATTATATGTGGTTTAATTTGAGTCATTCATTATGTCAAAACAGAAACTTCTCATGATGTTGAAGTTTTAAGCTGTATTTAAAGAGTATGTCACGGTATGGTGAGGAGTCCTGCTTGGTTCAGTGGTAAAGTGTAGGACTCATAACCTGGAGGCCCCGGGTTCAAGCCTATCAGGTAGCAGAGGGTTTTTCACAGGAGTGGTTGTTGGGCAAAACACTTCAGAATCCCAGCCTAGTACTGGTGAAACACAGGACATACATGAGTATGTAAGCTGTGATATGACTGAAATAATGATGAAAGTGGCGTAAAACACCATTTGATCAGTATGTGAAATAATATGAAAATTTGGCAAAATGTTGTCCTAGTTTGTAAATTATAGATTTGTTAAGTTTGAAATATATACATCAGTGAATTTTTACAGGAAACAAGTTACAGAACATTTACAAGGCCTCCATCATGCGGACAGTGACAGGGATCAAAAAGTGCACTGCCGTTAAGGACATACATATCTCTCTAGTGCCGAAGTGTTCAACTATATCTAGTACAGATATATCTGAATCAGACTGTGATAAAAATTCTTCCAATATCAATGGGAATAGTGAAAATAATGTGACAACCAATTTAGGTGTTTTGCCTGTGATAGATGAAACTAATTCAGTTACCAAACCTGTGATAAATGAAAATGTTGATGCCATAAAGCATGAAAATGACATTAAAGATGATATCAAATATAACAGGACAGGTATGGTAGGAGAAATATTTACCAGTACAAAAGATGAATTTAAAGATGTAAATGACAATAACAATGGTGCTTTTGACAAAATGTGTTCTGGAAGGTTGAAGTTGACGGACAGTGAAAATGGATCTAAACTTTTGAATGTAGATGCTTCTGAAATTCTTGATTCAAATATTGCAAATAATGCTGAAGCTGATTATAACACAGACGAAATAAGTGAAAAAGACATTGTTAAGAAAACAAAAGTCGAGGACACCCAAAACATTGCAGAGGTAAATGCTGAGAATTCTGCCAAAATAAAGGAAATACAGAGCAACAACATGGATGGTATATCAGCATCTACAGAAACTCTTCCTTTGTTTGAAAAGAGCAACTTTTTAACACAGAAGAAAGGTAACACAGTTGATACAAAAACAGTTGGAAAAGATAGAACTAGGTCAAGTCATTCAAGCTATTCGGAGAAACAGAATGACAGAAAAAGAGATTTGGAGGATGATGTCCATGTAGGTATCTTGTGTCAGTTTATGTACTTAGAGTACAGATAAATTTTTGGAGTATTTCTCAGTTCAGGATCACCTTAGTTCGTCACCGAAGCCTATGCTGTGGCTACTCATTAGAATTGTCTCAATGATTCTAATGATCACCCACAACATAGGTTTTTCTAGAGAAATAACGTTCTTTGGATTAAAATGCCCCAATTTATCTTTACCACTGATGTGCCTTTTATCTCGGTAATTATTAACCATTTGTGCAATTCAAGTAAATTTCTTTTTACTGTTCAACACACTTTCTACACTGTTTACATTATCTGATGATTTTTCACCACTGTGTTTCCAGTAAACTCATTTAGATGTGTTCTATTATCATTCATTATATAGAATTGAAAAATTAAGTATTTATCTAAAAATAAAATTCATTTGTGACTTCACTAGCTAGTCATCTAATTTAAAAAATATTTTCAGTCAACAAATTGAGCACAGGTGATAAGATTTTGTCTTTGGAAGGGTAGAAAACAATGTGTATCAAATTTGTTCTTTTCTTTTGGATGGAAAAATGTATATGTTTTTGTCCTTTTATCAACATGTTTAAATGTTTTAGGTCTTTCAGTAGAAATTTATATTAAGTTTAAAAAGCATGAATAACTTGTGTGTTCAAAGCATTTCGAGGGATTAACCCTTTACGACACAATGCTGAGCTTTAATGACCATGAGGAAGACAGTTTCTGAAAACATTGTGGGAAAAGGAGAAAATGCTGGTTACCAACATTTTCTCCTTTCCCCACAATGTTTTCCAGCCTTTTTGTATTACATTTATCTTGTTGTCTTCAAATGCTTTTTATTTGGACAGGTTTATAACTTTGTTGTTTGGTGAAAAGTTTAAAAACAGCATCAGAATGTTAATTTATTTGTGTCTGTAGGAGAAGAAATCCTGCAAAAGGAGAAAGATAGATGTAAAGAGTGATCAGCCTTGCAAGAGTGTGGATGGTTCAGTGCAGGATAAATTGTCACTTAAACTGGTTGCTGATTTGGTGGTGAAATATCTTAATCCATACTTCAAGGATGGGAAAATTACTTCAAAGGTTAGTCTGAACTTTGGTTTTGAAGTTCTTTCTATTCTTTACCAAACAATCCTGAGTTTTAATTACCCAAAAGGAGACTGGTTTTGTAAAAATGTGGGAAAAGGAGAAAATGTCAGTAAGCAGCATTTTCTCCTTTCCCAACATTGTTTTCCCGCTCTTTTCTACTCTTTTCGTTTTCACCACGTAATTTATCTTCTCCAAACACTTTTTAGTCATTACCAGACAACAAAATATTGGACTAGTGTAAATTCAAAGTATTTGCAGACGTCACTTTAAATGTGGCTCAAATGATGGAATTTGTTTGTGATAGGGTAGAAAACATATTCAGAAAAGGAGATACTGGTTACAAGCATTTTCTCTTTTTCCTGCTATGTTTTCAAAAGCTTCTTTTGTTAGGATCATTAAAACTCTGGATTGTGTGGTAAAGATTTAACCTGCACTGGTCTGAAATTTTGCCACCTGGTAAATCATAGAGTTCTTTCTGTCGAGAAAAAACCTGGAAAATTATTTCTTTTATGCTTTTCAGTAGTTTATAGATATCTAACAGTGAATTATATCCTTAATATTCACTGGTGAATGTTTTAATTCACCAGTGAATGTTATATTTTACTTATATATTTTTGACTTGCCAAGGATATTTATAGAACATGAATGAATTTTTAGCAGTGAACGTCATGTTTTACGACGTGGTCAGCATCACTCATAACATTGTTATTTCAGCTAGTCCATATCTGACTTGATTGAATAGACTATTTTGCTTATAGTTTTCACGATGAGCAAGAAATTAGACGTGAAAAGAAAGGTTAAAGTGAAGAGCAGGAAAGAAATATTAAATATGGCTCATATGATGAAATTAGTCTGTAAAAGGCCAGAAAAGATTGTGGGAAAAGGAGAAAATGCTGGTTACAAGCATTTTCTCCTTTTCCAATAATATTTTCAAAAGACCTCTTTCTCAGGGTCGGGATTCTGTGCTAAAGAACAGATTATCCTAATGGCAAGAATGTGCTATGATTTGGGAAATTAAAAAAAAAAATCTTTTAGAAATTTGACAAGAAATATAAGTTTTTCTACCCAATAAGAGCTGTGGAAAGTAGACTGTGATGATTAAGTCAATGACACAGAAACCTAGCATGGATTATCAAAAGCTCATCTCAAGATGGCAGACAACTTTGTTTGGATCGGCCGCAGCCCAACTACCAACGGCACTTCACTTACATGTGAACCTCCTCTGTTATTGTCTGATTCGGTGTATGATTGAAATTTCTTTCATCTCGTGAAAAGTAAAGGCTTCGCCACTTGTGAAAATATAGTCTTTGCTTTTCACTCGATGAAAGAAATTTCGATCATACACCAAAACAGACAATTATTATCCTCAATGTATTTCTTTGTCGGAGTTCTCTTGGTTACTGCTGAGGAAAAGTACAGATGAAAGTAAACTTGCCGAAGATTGATCGAAAGATATGAAGTATAGCAACCTTGTAAAATTGAGGCTATTGCTGTTTCAAGGGTACAACTGGCCAGACAATCTCATTTTAGGCAATGGTGTAGTTCAAAGGTCTGACTGCACGAACAGTCAAATCTCGATCTAAATTCGCAGCAAAACAAGAGCAACTTCAGTCATAAAAGTCACCTTCAAGTTTTAAAGTATTACATGTGTGAGAAAGATGAGATTGTTTTCACAGGAATGAGTTGAATCGCTCATACAAGGTTAGCAGAACCTGTGGCCAAAACTTACTGTATTTAAATGAAGAGGTTGTTACTATCGGAGAGTCACCATTTACAGATAGTCTTGTAAATAAGAAAAATAATAAGATTAAATGACAGATATCCTATTGCAAAAGTAAATTAATGCTTAAAGGGACTTTTTGTTTCACTAGTTTTTAGAAAATCTCTACAAAGACTGCTAATTTTCATTTGCAAGAAACAATGGCTTTGAAATTAAAACCTAGATAGAAATACATTTAGAAAACACGAGGAATTACGGAAGTTTTCTAAAATTTTTACTGTAGAATTTCCTGTTCTGTTTGTAACGGCATAGCCATTTTTGCATTACAAGGGATAAATATATTTTCAAAACAAATGAAAATTAGCAGTCTTTGTCAAGATTTTCTTACAAACTTGCAAACAAAATCTAGCCAAATGCCCCTATAAGGCCTATATACATGTAAATGAAATTACTTTTTCAGTCCGATAGAAAGACTAAAGCATTTCAATTTGAAGGTTTGACTCTACCAGAATATTTCACAAAATAGCAGACTCTGTAGACCCAAGATATGATTTCTAGTTCAAGACGGTCTGAGCTTGATCTACTTGGTCTGCAAAAGGCAGTCCTATCGTGATCAGTATTTTCTGCAAAAGCAACCAAGTTTGTGCTTAGCCTTCTAAAAAATATTAGAAAACAACATTGTGAATACATGAACATTGTTTATAAGTGATAATTTGCTTTCAGGAACTGTTCAAATCAACTGCTAAAAAACTCTCACACAAGGTGACTGAGAAGACCAGAGGAATGACAAATGAGCAAGGTGAGGATATCATTAAGCATGCATAACGTTCTGAATAGTATGAGCAGTGTTCAAATATGAATGCATCTAAGCACATAAAATTTGATTCTTCATAGTTTTCACTGAAATTTTTATTTTGTTCCCTCAACATAATTCACCTCCAACAGATATTCAGAGTTTAAGTTTCCGGATCCAATCTTTGAAGGCATTTTCAAAGTCTTTTTAACTATACTATGAAGACACTGGAATATTGCAGAACTGAGGTGTTTGCACTGAACAGTTTTTCAACCTGAAGGTATTTTTTTTTTTTAGTTTGGACACAAAAATAAGTCACAAGGGGCAAGGTCAGGTGAATACAGAGGTTGGGGGAGCACGACTTTTTCCTGCTTCAGAAAGTCTTGCATCTTGTACAAAAGACAATGACTGAAACTGATTGTTTACACATGTTGAAATAGAGTTGACAGAAAATGAATTCCAGCATCTTCCTTGTATACCTAAATAAGACTATGAAAAAGACTTCAAAGATTGGATCCAGAGACTGAAACTTTGTATATCTGTTGGATATAATTTGATTTTCTTGGAACAGTTGTATATGTGTAGTAAAATGAATGCACTAGCATGTATTTCTTGGATGTTCCAACATTACACTTTCTGCAGCCTGCCACCAAGTAAATGTTCTTGGCTTTTACCACACAACCATAATGTAGACTTACCCATGTGTAAAAATTTTGTAGAGGCACAATTAAATATGCTCAAATGAATGGGCTTGTATGTGAACGGGTATAAAATATTGTGGTAGAAGGAGGAAATGTTGGTTGCCAGCATTATAGTCTGCTTCCGTATCATAGAAATACAGGAAATTAGAAAGCAGTAAACTCTTAACCAAACAACAGAATTTTAGACTTGTCTGAATTGAAAGTATTTGCAGACAACAAAATACATGCGACTCGAAAATTGAAAATTGTCCTGGAATTGGTAGAAAATATTGTGGGAAAAGGAGGAAATGCTGATTGCCAGCATTTATTCCTTCATCCACCATGTTTTCCAAAGGCTCTATCCACAGGGTTTTTAAATCTTGGGATTTTTGATAAATGGTGAAGCAAGGCATTTTTACCAAGCCCTATGACCTTTACTGCTTTCTTTCTGCCCTATGAGTGAAAAACAGGTGAAATCAGCATTATGTACCAAGGTTACTGGAATGCTTCTGTGCTGAAAATAGGCAAAGGTTGGAATCAATGAAGTTTTGTAGATTTGTGTTTTTTAGAATGATGAATTATTTCTATTTCTTTTGTAGTGAAGGAAGCAGTTAAAAGGAACATTAAGGAGCTTTTTGCAAAACATTCCAAAATAACAGAGGAGGTTCACTTGTAAGTGAAGTGCCGTTGGTAGTTGGACTTTAGCCGTTCCACACAAAGTTTTCTCCCATCTTGAGATGAGCTTTGGATAATCCATGCTAAGTTTCTGTGTCGTTGACTTAATCATCACAGACTGTCTACTTTCCACAGCTCTTATTGGGTAGAAAAACTTATATTTCTTGTCAAATTTCTAAAAGATTTTTTTTTCCCAAAGGGATATCATAGCACATTCTTGCCATTAGGATAACCTGTTCTTTAGCACAGAATCCCGACCCTGAGAAAGAGGCCTTTTGAAAACATTGTTGGAAAAGGAGAAAATGCTGGTAACCAGCATTTTCTCCTTTTCGCACAATCTTTTCTGTCCTTTCACAGACAAATTTCATCATATGAGGCCTATCTAATTCATCGTCTGCAAATGCTTTCAATTGGGACAAGTGTAAAACTTTGTCGTTTGGTAAAGGGTCAATCCCTCACTACAGAGTGGAGGGGGATTACAGAAATAGCCTTTGTCTTTCTGTCCATCTGTATAGGTAGTTTGAGATTCAGTTGGTTATTTCCGTTTGAGGTTCATAGGGACCCCCTGAATTTTGAAATATATTAAAAATGCTGTAGATAGTGTACTGAAAATTTGCATAACTAATAATATTACCTTTGACAACTCTGGGTGAAATTTTCAGACTTTTTGATAACTTAGTTTGACTTTTTTGCATTCAATGCTATGTTAAAATGTATGAACCGAACAGCTTAAAATTCAAGAGAATTGCAGCGATCACCATTTAGAGATAAGTGAGCTTTGACCCCTGTTGTGACCTTGATCTTTGACAATGGCATGTGAAAGCAAACTGTGCACATTGTCACATGACTTTCTGAGCGCTTTCAAAGATTTTCATTGGTAAAACTCTGACTTAACTCTTTATCTCACTGCAAAATTTTAGACAGGTCTGTATAGAAAACTTCTGAGGAAAAAAAAAATTGGCAGTGAGGGATGTAGCTATCCTTCAGACGGCAAACTTCTTGTAAATTTAAACCATGTTATGCTTCTTTGAATCATGCTGTCAAACAGTATGTGAGGAACAGGAAAAATTCTTATTAGTTTGTGTTCATATTCAGAATTTTATATTTCTGCAACTTGTTGATTGACTCTACTGCTATGTCAGGTGGTGAGTTTCTTTTATTTCAATCATTCATTGGCTGCTTTCTATCATTCTGGAAAAAGGAGAAAGTCCTTTTCCTAATTCGTTTGTTTGATATCTGGACATTTCCTTATTTTACAACCATAAGTGTATACCAAGACCGTAAGAAAGAATACTTGTGAAAAAAATTGTTGGTTACCAGCATTTTCTCCTTTTTCAACAATATTTTCAGTCCCATAAAAAACCAAATGAAATCTTTTGAATCTCATTTTCCTGCTGCAAACGTTTTTAAGCCTTTACCACACAACCCCGAGATTTAACAACCTTGAAGAAGCCTTTTGAAAACATTTTGGGTAAATGAGAAAATGCTGGTAACCAGCATTTTCTCCTTTTCCTACAATGTTTTCTACCCTTTTGGAGACAAATTCCACGCGAGTTACATGTAATTTGTTGTCTGAAAAAGCTTTCAGTTTCGATGAGTCAAAAATTTTGCTGTTTGGTACACGAGTACATAATTTTGTCGTTAGATAAAGAGTTATGCAACAAGGAAAACATTTATAACACAATACTGAAATAAGAGAAAATGGTAGTAACTATCATTTTCTCATTTTTCCATAATGAGTTCCATCTTTTTTAATCATTTCTTTACTCTTGCTTCACTCAGTTATTCCCTTTGCTTGACTTGTTCCTTCACTTTGGCCTTTCTCGTTCCTCTGCTCTTGAAGTCTTCTGTTAAGTAAAACCTTGCATGGTCTTCTAGTTGGAAAAGAGTTGGTAGTTACAAAGTGACAAACATCCATCTTTAAGTTAGCTTTTATCATTTACAAGTATTTACATTCATTTCATTTTTTTACATTCAGTGTTTGTTACAATTTTATTTCAGAGAAAAAAAAAAAAAAAAACTCCTGTCATGAGAGAATTAAAAATCTTCAGTCAGTTATCATTGACAAAAATTGTTGCAAGTAATTGCTTCTTTTCCAACAATGTTTTTGCGAAGTCCACTGCAAAGGCCCGAAAAGTTGCTTTGTTCCAGTAAAGGGTTGGAAATTGCTTCAAATTTCACTTTGACCTCTACCATCTGCTTTTTTCTTGAGTAGATACATAAAGTATGTTTCTTTGTTTTTATTCTTTATGATGCTACTGTTACTACATGCCATAATACATTGAATAAAAGATCAACTGTTATGCTGTCTGTGGTGTTTTTTTGTCAAATCTTATACCAAAAAAAAAACTATATATTAACTCTTCACCGAGCAATCCCAGTCACGTGATCTTAACAGTGGCAGCACCCATGAAATTACATTAGCAATGACAACAACAACCATAGTGAAGTTATTCACATCTATCAATCTGTTGGTGAAAACTGCCAATGAAGTTGATAAACCACATAAAAAGAAAATTTACAGACTGTCAGCAGGAATGTATCGAGAAAGATTTTGAATGAAAGTTGCAACTTCTGTTTTCTTTTATAAGTAGAGACTTGCAATTTTAAGAACAGTAAAGTGGTCTATTCCTGGTGAAGAAATGTAAGGTGTAGGTGCATATCACCCATCATATTTTACATCGGCAGATCCTCCAAGGTTTGCTGAATGATTTAGTTTGTTGTCTTCAAATGCCTTCAATATGGCAGAGTCTAAAATATTGGCTGGTAAGCAATTAAAACTTCACAGTGCTTTATAAACTCAAGACTCAAATTGATATGAAGTTTAGATGCACTTAACCCACATTTAGTTGCTAATGTGGACAGTATAGGTCAAATATCAGACTGCATTGAAAGTGCAGTCTGATCTTGGATCTACACTGTCTGCTTCTTTGCTAGATGTTTGGAGATAGGAAACCCTCAAAATTGCAATATATGCAGCATAGTAGTGCCTGAGAATGTCTCCCAGCAGCCAAGCCTAGTAGCTGACACAGACAGGGCTCGAAACTGGGGCTACTGGTTCCATACCCCAACTCAGCAAAATTCTTTCCAAGGATTGATGATAGTCATTGTGATAAAATTAATTCCATTCTAATCCCTGACTATTGTTTTGGCAATGCCTATGTGAGAAAGCATTAAATAGGTGCACTGGGCACCACAACATAACTGAAATAGTGTTGAAAACAGCATAAAACATCAAAGAAACAAAAAATAATTCATTTAGCACCACAAGGGTGTATGTAAACACTACAGCTGTACATGGACTGATTGACCACCAAGAAGCATTTGATCTGGGCAGGGGACAAATCTGATATGATCAACACAAACAAATCTCTGATCTTGATCTTGTTTGTTCCTCATCTTATTTACAGTATCTGTCTGCTTTCATCTTCTCTCTCCTACAGGAAAAAAAAGTTCTTACATTAAGTTATGGCTCATTAACCCTTTACCACACAATGCCACCTTTTAACAACCATGAGAAAGAAACCTTTTGAAAACATTGTGGGAAAAGGAGAAAATGCTGGCAACCAGCATTTTCTCCTTTTCACACAATTCTGCCCTATCACGAAAAAATTGCAACATTTGAGCCACAATGAAATTGTCATCTATAAATAATTTCATTTTGGACAAGGCCAAAATTTTGTCGTCTGGTAAAGAGTTAAATACAATTTCTTCATATGAAACTCTGTTTATTAAGCTGCCTGCTGTAAAACACAAAAATTGTATCTGCAGATTATATTCACCCTTTACCACACAATCACGACTTTTAACAACCCTGAGAAAGAAAGCTTTTGAAATCATTGTGGGAAAAGGAGAAAATGCTGGTAACCAGCATATTCTCCTTTTCCCATACTGTTTTCTATCCTTCCCAAAACAAGTTTTAAGTTTTGAGTCACGTTTAATTTGTTATCTGCAAATGCTTTCAATTTGGACAAGTCTAAAATTCTGTCATTTGATAAAAATTAAAAAATGTTCTATATAGAGAAAGCTGTCCTATTGGCCACATCTGTTCAGTCTTTACCTGATTGCAAACTGTAGCCTTACCCAATCTGAAAGCATTTGCTGACGATAAATCTATTGTTGCTAAAATGATGGGATTGGTCTTTGAAAAGGTAGTAAATACGGTAGGAACAGGATGAAAGTTTGTTTACCAGCATTTTCTCTTTTTCCCATGATGTATACAAAGGCTTCTTAACCCATAGGCTGCTTATTGCGACTCACTGACCTTTTGCGGACAGTGTAGATCAAGATCAGACTGCACAGAACGTGCAGTCTGATCTTTGATCTACACTGTCCGATAAGGAGATATCTTTCCTCCAGCAATACCTTTGAAACAGGAAAGTTTTGCGCTTATACTATGGCTTTGAAAATTTCATTTCTTTTATTCAGCAGGATAAGGGTTAACGAAGGGTTGTTAAAACTTGTGAATGGTTAACAGTTTCCCATTTCCTACACAACAGATTTCATACTATAGAAAAAATTGAAAGCATCTGCAGGTGACAAAATTGAATTTTAACAAATAAAGTGAAGTTCTCTAAAGGGATAGGCAATATTGCAGGAAATGAAGAAAATGCATGTTTTCAGCATTTCCTCCTTTTTATACAATGTTTTCTTACGTCCCCAAAACAAATTTCAATTAGTGAGTCGCATTCATTTTGTCATCTGCAAATGCTTTCAATCTGGACAAGTCTAAAATTTTGTTGTTTGGTAAAGGGTTAACCCTTTACCAAACAACTCTAAGTTTTAATGACCATGAAGAAAAAGGCTTTTGAAAACACTGTGCAGGGAAAAAGGAGAAAATGCTGGTATCCAACATTGTCTCCTTTTCCCCGCAATGTTTTCCATCCTATCAAAAGTCAGAAATCATCATTTGAGCTGCACTGAATTTGTTGTATGCAATTGCCTTCATTTGGCTGTGTCTAAAATTTTGTTGTTTTGTAAAGGGTTAACTCTTTAACCACACAACAAAATTTGGACTTGTCTACAATGAAAGAATTTGCAGACAACAGCATAAATCTGGCTGAATTGATGGAATTCTTCTATAAGAGAGAGAAGAGAAAATACTGGTTTCCAGCATTTTTTCCTTTTCCCACTATGTTTTCAATGGCCGTCTTTGTTAGGGGCATTGTCATTGTTAGGGGCGTTAAAACTCAGGAATATGTGGTAGAGTCAAGCTACCATACTTTAAGTTCCTAAAGAAGACAAATACATGTATATAGCTGTACCTGGAAAACACAGGTCCAAACTCTTTACCAAATGACAAATTCTAGACTCTTCACAGCATCTCCTTTTCCCACGATGTTTTCAAAAGCCTTACCCTTCAAGGTCGAAAAAGCTCGGGATTGTATGGTAAAGGGTTAAGCAAAACACATGTTGATTTTTTATCCCTTTCATACTTGCTTGAAAGAGGGATAACTGTACCATGACCTGTACCACCCCTTTCAAATTAACAGTCATGTCGTGGCAACAGCTAACATATTCATATACTTTCACGGGTTTCACCTGTACAGGGCTAGAGATATCAGAAAATCAAGATATCAGAAAATGTCAAGGTTTTCCCCACAGCCACAACATGGAAGACAACAGGTCTATTACAGTACCTTAACCCTTTACCACACGACAAAGTTTTAGATCCGTCCAAATTGAAAGCATTTGCATATGACAATTTCGATGTGGCTCAAATAATGGGATTTTCCTTTGATGGAGTAGAAAACTTTGTTGGAAAAGGAGAAAATGTTGGTTACCAGCATTTTCTCCTTTTTCCACACTTTGAAAAGGCATCTTCCTCAGGGTTGTTAAAGCCAGGATTGTGTGGTAAAGGGTTAACACCTTTGAAAACAGCACAGGGAAAAATTCTAAAGAATTACCTGTCTAACATTTTCTCATGAAACACTCCTTCCTTTTTGGCTTTCTTGAGATGAGATCTATCTTCTTCACTGATCTTTAGTTTTCTGTCCTGAAAGCTCTGAAACTTTTTCCTACAGAAAGAGAAACAAAATTAACCCTAAGCAAAGAGCACAGATATCATCAAAATAAATATTCTGACCAAGTTTTATGAGTATTGGACTGAAAATATTTTCTCTTGAGAGTACACAACGTTTGACAGTGATTGGACCTGGTGACCTAGTTTTAGACCTGATGTGACCCAATTTTTATGTCGCACGAGATATCAAAGCAAACATTATGACCAAGTTTTCATTATTATTGGACTGAGACTGTAGCCTCTGGGGCATATGCAAGGTAAAAGTTAACCATGCACCACACTCAAAGGACACAGCGTGATCACAAAAGCTTTCCTTCGGCACTGACTTCGTAATGAACAATTTCATACAATGGAGACCACTATATAGGTGTTAAATCTTCATTTACAGACTTTATCTGACACTTATCCATCAGTCATAACAGTAATGATCGACAGTTTCACCCTGAGCTAAGATCAATGTAATTTTATGAATACTGCCTCTTTGTATCAGGATTGCCCACACTGGTTTTTTATGTTTTATATGTACATGTAATTGGCAGTCATCAACGTTTTTGATGCTGTATTGTTGACAGGTAAAACCAGACATCAAAATAAAGATATTTATTTTCATCCTGAAGATGGTTTGTAGACATAGCAAAAAATAAAACACCACCAGAAAAAAACACACAATACAGCATTAAAGACTGATACATCAAAGAACAAAACTATCACTTGTACTACTCAGAGTCTCCCTTTGCAAAAACATAAAGCAAAGTTCAGCATCTTAAATACAATAAGAAATTTAATTTTTCTTTTTGCCGACAATGGATGTCCAATCGCCTCCATGCCCCCTTTTCCCAACACACACATAACCTTGGAACCCCTGCAGTGTCATTGAACTTGGAGAGATGTATTTGACACATTTCCTTTCCATATTGTCTCAAGAGGATGTTTGAAATATTTTCAAAATCTGACAAAGAGCTGAGAACATAGGGAGTAGACAAGAAAATGTTGCAGACAGATAGATGGACCTACAGATAACCAACCAAGTGTGAGATGTCTCCCAAATAATTTTAGAGCAGATGTAATAAGACACGTGGTTACTTTTAAATAATTTGAAACAAATGGAATGTTGGAATGCTCACACATAGTTGATTTCTGCTTCCTTCAGAGAGCCTCTCTCTTCTACTGGAATAGCTGCTTTTGGATCAACCTCGAGTGAGATATTGGACCTAACCTGCAACAGTTTTATTGTGTAGCAAATTTTATTATATACTATGAAAGTCATTGAGTTGCGCTTAGCAGCCTAAGGGTTAACCCTTTACCACAAAACTCTGAGTTTTAACAACCCTAATGAAAACTGCTTTTAACAACTTGGTTGGAAAAAAGAGAAATGCTGGTAACCAGCATTTTCTCCTTTTCTCATCATGTCTCTATGGTATTATAGACGATGACCATTGAAACTATGTTTAATTTGTTGTCTGCAAATGCTTTCAATCTGGACAAGTCTAAAATGCTGTTGTTTGGTAAAGAGTTAATCACTAATTCTGATCCTTCCAATTATACATGCACATCTTTACAACAAAGTAGACAGTAATCATTCCCTTGTCACTCTTTACTTAAACAATCCCAAGTTTTAATGACTGGAAGGAGAAACCAGCATTTTCTCCTTTTCCAACTACATTTTTCACAAATCCAGTGTTTTCTTTCTTTTCTTATAATTCTTTAACCATTTCAGACAACAGAAGCTCATTTGAACTAACTTTGATTTATGCAAATATTTTAAATATGGAAGAGTCTAAAATATGTTCCTCGGGAAAGGTGTAACTCTTTACCACAAAACAAAATTTCAGACCAGTCCAAACTGAAAGCCTTTGCAGACAATGAATAAAATAGGGCAAAAATGACAGTATCTGTCTTCAGGATCGTTGAAAATATTGTGGGACTAGAAGAAAATGCTGGTTACCACCATTTTCTTCTTTTCCCACAATGTTTTCAAAAGCCATCTTCTTCAGGGTCATTAAAACTCTGGATTGTGTGGTAAAGAGTTAAACATAGGTTTTTCTTGACAGTAACTACTTTAACACATCACATGTGTTTTAGGTAAAAAATGCTCTTCTTTTGTCACAAAGCGGGCTACATGTTAAACATTATGGTATAAGGATTAATTGCTTGTAGCAAGCAATTTCTCTGTTAGCCACAATACTTTACCCTTCATTCATGTATAACACACACACATATATATACATATATATATATATGTGTGTCTTTATGTTAACCCTTATCATGCTAAATAAGTTAAATAGAACTTTCAACCCGATAGTAAAAACTCGAATAATGTTATTTCAAACTTTCTTTAGAGAAAAATATCTCCTTATTAGACAGCATAGATCCAAGATCAGACTGCACATACTGCATCTCCATAATGCCTTATATCAAGTCATCACATAATTATGGATCCATAAAGTCCATTTTGTCTAACAACTGGCTAATAATTCAGGTTAACTGGTCACTGGACATGCAGAAAATTGACCAATAGTTGACCAAGGTCAGCCTACCTGGACTGTGCAGGCCGATCTGGATCAAGACTTTTCACAGATGCATTAAACTTCTCTTTTCACAGAACATGATTCACATATGGATGATATTTGTTTAAACAATGAATTCCTGCACATGCATATTTTGCTATCACATTTCATAGTGTATCCATGAACATTTCAAGTTAAACAAAGCAAATATAAACATATGAAAAAATAATCTTACTCTGATGATCTCTTTGCCTTTCACTGTTTTGCTTGAACATACAATATCATCGTCTTCGTCAAATGACATAAAACAACCATTGCTACCATTCAAAGCCATTTTGGACTACAATACAAATGAAATATTAAATAAGTTTGTATTTCTAAGTGATAGGGGCAGGTCGAGTTGCCAGTGTAAAGAGGTTTGTATGTCTTTACACATACAATGAGTAGAATTCTTTTTATTATATACCACCCTTTTACAGTTGTAAAAGACATCACCAAATTAAATAACAACAAACCAACAAGCAGCACATTTTCGGGATTTGATGAAAAGAGCCACGCATGAATACAGAGAAACAGTCTGTAAACATGGTGATATTCTATGCATGTACTTAAGGAATGAAGAGAATTTTTTTTTTTCATGGAGGTATGAAAAAAAAACCTAATCACACTGTATGAAACCACGAATCATTTTTTATAATTTAATATTAGAGACAACATACACCCATGGAAATAATTCAAACTGCATTCATTTTCTTTATTTTTAAATATAACGTTTGAGTTTTTAAAGCCCATTCAACTCATATTTGTATGGCACAAGAATACAATAGGGAAGCAGTTTTCAGATCCCGAATACTAACGTGTCCTGAAAATCAACCAATAAAACGAAAGTAAATTAACACGGCAGTGTGTAGGACCCGCTATGTGTAACCTTCACTCTAAGTAGAAGCATGGTGAATATTGCAGTGGGAATTCAAGATGGATTATTGTTCCCAAAAAATTGGATTGACGATTGATGATATTACCCATTGACGAAATTGACGATATTACCCATTGATCAAACTGAGCCATTTCCTCTAGGTTGAAATCTGGACCCAGGAAGTCTGTGTTCCCTAGTATTTCGTCCATTTCGCCAATATCAAATGTTGGAAAACCCGATTCGGCCATGACGGTAGCAGACGATATTTTTTCTTTCATAACTTTTATTGTTGAATTGTTATATTATTTTTTTTTTTCTTCATAAAATGATATTCAGGGCAAAAAAAAGTTAACTAATAAACTTGGGACTCTGTATAAAATTCTTAAGAAAAAAATGTGGAATATTGTATACATGTACATGTTTGTTTACATTAGTTTGACAGCTAAAGTAGTTCCGGCACAACGCAATTTTCTTTTCATGGAGCTATGAAAAAAAATTTTCACCCAATCAGAACTCGCCAATATTCATGAAAACAATTGATATTACATTATATAATGATGAGAAATACATGTAATACCATCAGATATAAATATTACCGTATACACAATACTTACTTCTTCAAATACTGGCTCCCACTGTTCCTTAGCACCTATTGCCTGAGACCGGCCTATCACAAGGTTTTCTGGGCTCACACTTAAATATAAGCCATACCCTGACTTCAGAGCTATTTTTGTTTCATCAATTTTAACAGCTGTGAGAATTTCTTCTGGCTCAGGACCCCCTATCAGTTTTAGAAAGAGATACAAATTTTGTGTTGCTTTTTAGGCAGCATAAAAACCAAATTTTCACCTTAACTCTTTACCATGCAATCCCTAGTTTTAACGACCCCGAGAAATTAGACTTTTGAAAACATTGTGAGAAAAGGAGAAAATGCTGGTAACCAGCATTTCCTCTTTTTCCCACAATGTTTTCTAACCTTTCAGAACCAAATCCAATCATTAGCACCACATTTAACTTGTTATCTGCAAATGCTTTCAATTTGGTCAAGTCTGAAATATTGTCATTTGGTAAAGAGTTCAAATAATTGGAGGGTGTTTAGAGTTGACATTTTGTGACAAAAAAAATCATAAGAAGGTCATTCAACCAAGCACTAACCATAACACATGTTGCTTAACAATTTTACAGAAAAAGTACCAATACCTGGATTATCCCTCATGTTTTGTTTTATGTTTCATACTTTGGTTTTCATTTTTTGTCCTTTGCACAAGGATAAATATTACCAGTCTTTATTAAGGCGTGATGTGATGTCACTTTTAAGGTTTATATCTGTAGCTTACAAGTTCTCAAACTACTCCACATGGTTATCTATCAATATCAAAATGATGTTCTATCTTGTTTAACTTGTTAAACCTCTTTCCACACCCCAATGTAAGCCTGGTTTGAATGGTGTGCTCAAATTGTTACCGTAAAATGTTTCTAAAGTAATTCTGGTTTGAATGGTATGCTCCAATCATTGCGATAAAATGTAATCGTCTACACAGTGATCAGTCTATGATATCAAGCAGAATTTCCCCACCCATTCAACTAAAGAGGTGGCTAGTCAGGAGCTATAAATGAGTATAACATGTTCATATCATGATAAGAGTACATGTACTGAATTATACAGCAACTCAGTCGGGACCAGCCGATCGGGTTTGTTATAAGCAATATATCACAAAAAGCGATACCGTTACAAGTGGGGTTTACTGTATACATTTATACATGTAGCAACTGTTAGACAACCGGAAACGGGATATATGCATTGTAACTTGTGTTTTCAGTGAGTTTGTTTTGGATTTCGTGTGAAAGAAAGGACTACCATTGCCAACAGCGACGCTTGTTTTCGGGCACTATGTACTTAACTCTTTACCAAATGACAGAATTTTAAATTGGTTCCAATTCAAAGCATTTGCAGACAACTATTTAAATGTAGCTCAAACAATGATTTCTGTCTTTGATAGGGTAGAAAACATTGTGGGGAAAAGGACAAAATGCTGGTTTTAAGCATTTTCCCCTTTTCCCACAATGTTATCAAACTCCTTCTTCACCGGGGTCATTAAATCTCAGGCTTGTGTGCTAGAGGGTTTAGGTAAATAAGAAGTAAAAGAAATAAAATTCTACAAGGAGACTTTGGTTTATCAAAACAACCGCTTTATTGCATCATTTGCTCTGACAAATAGGAGTTGTGGAAACCACCATATTATCAAAACAAAAATTCTGACAAACTTTTATAAGTATCTGACTGAATATGTAGCCTAAAGGTGCACACAAAGGTGGGCTTTGTCCCAGTGACCTACTTTTTGCCCTGACTTGACCCAATTTTGAAGTTGTTCACGATATCACTAAAACAAACATTCTGGCAAACTTTCATGAGTACAGTCGAGCCTCGTTTATCCGGCCACTTCTGTTGCCTATGAATGTTTCCGGATCAGCCGTATTTCCGGATCGACGAACTGTGATTGCTGGCATGGCATCCAAGTTAAGCTAGGCCAATATCCTCCATGTTGATAAGGGACACCGTGTATCGTAAGAATTACAACAGCGTATGTTTTACACAAGCACTTGTATACATGTCATTATTGCTCCTATGATTGTTCAGGTTTATAAAATAAAGGGTGTCATAAATTTGCATTTTGCCTTTTTGTTATTTGTCTGTTTTTGTATGTGTCTTTTTACTTGTACCTAATTACATGTACATGCACATGCATACCTATTGTGCAAACAGGTGCGCTTGTAAATAACAAGTCTAAATTGTGTGTAAACTAGTAGCCTGTTATCGATTTTTGTATTTATCGGACGGTTACGGGAGATACAACAGGTACCAGTTTAAATTGTGTGATACACAGTCAGGCCATGTCCGGTTTCTTGAATAAGGTTTGTACTAATTTTTAACCCTTCGTTCCCGATTTTTTCATTCCGGTTCCGGAACGCGGACTTCCGGAATAAAAAGTAAAATTTGTACAGAAAATATCCGTTCCCTGAAGTTTTTGTCCGGATCCTGAGATTTCCGGAATTATGGAGCCCGGATAAACGCGGTTCGACTGTACTTGGCTGAAAATGTGGCTTGTAGATTGCATACAAGGTAACTGTTGAAGCATGCACAACCGACGATACATACAGGTCATAGCTATATAAAAAAAGTTTATCTTGAGCACTTTGTGCCCTGGTGAGATAAAATGTACAAACCTTCTCTGACAGGTCCTAAAACAAAGCGCCCATTGTCCTGAGCATACATATATCTATGGTCTGAGAACTCTATACAAATATTGCCTGATATTTGACTGAACTTGGACACTGTCCACCATCCATCTGCAAAACCAGCCAAAACAAGCAGAGTTACTAAAGCAATGGCTATTTTTCTGCATGGCCAAAAACAAGCCATGCATGTTAAGAGCTTGGACATTATTATTCAGTCTTCGCCAAGTCACAAGTTGGTGCATTGATATAATTCTACTACCTGGTCATATTACTATATGGTAACAGACGAGCGGTTCTTGGCTTGACAACTGTAGAAGCATGTTTTTGCTTTTAGCAGGATTGGTAGTGTATATTTAACCCTTCACCACACAATCCTGCCTTATAACGACCCTCAGACATCAAGTCTTTTGAAAACATTGAGGGAAAAGAAGAAAATGCTGGTAACCAGCATTTTCTAATTTTCCTACAATGTGTTCTTCCCTGCCACACTCAAATTTCAATTTTCTAGTCACATTTAATTTGTCGTCTACAAATGCTTTCAATTTGGACAAGTTAAATACTTTGTCATTTGGTAAAGAGTTAGGTAATATTAAATTCATTGCCTTTTAGGGATTAGCTTAACTCTTTACCAAACAACAAAATTTGGACTCAACCAAACTGAAAGCATTTGCAGACGAAAAATTAAATGTAGTGCAAATGATGATTTGTCTTTGATAGGGTAGAAAACATTGTGGGAAAAGGAGAAAATGCTGGGAACCAGCATTTTCTCCATTTCCTACAATGTTTTCAAAAGCCTTGTCTTTAAGGGTCGTTAAAACTTGGGACTGTGTGATAAAGCGTTACACAAATTTTGTTTACATCAGTTGTGAAACAGAATGATACAACTGGGTACAAGATATCAATCCCTCTCAATGATAGCTTGTTGGACCAGCAGTAACTCCATAATAAGGGTGGTTATAAAAGTTGCACATGCTCATCATGGGAATCAAAGTTAACACCTCTACTCCCACTAAAAACAATCTGTGCAGACCACCAAAATTTTTCTTGCTTGAAAATAATCTGTCGTTGATCAGCTGCTTGAGATTAACATCATACAAAATATAGACTAAAAAGATTATTTTAAGCTAGGAATTATCACCTCAAAGAAAGAAGTGAATTGTACATATGAGCTATGCTCTGTGAAAAGGGGGCTTAATGAATCTGTGAAAAGTATAGACCCAGGTCAGCCTGCGCAGGCTGACCTGGGGCTGAAACTTTTCGCTATGGGTCAATTGTCTGTATGTCCAAGGAGCAGTCTTCCCCATGGTTCAGTTGGTTGTTAAATAAAGTGGCTATTATGGACCAATAATAATGTGATGGCTTACTTTTTATCATGTATCACGGAGATGCATTAAGCCCCCTTTTGCCAGAGCATGGCTTGTATATATTTTGATTCCTAAAGATTATGCTTTGAGCACATATTACAACATCACAATTGGAGAGAAATACTTGCCTGCACAATGGATACTAGGTCATAACGTTGGCTAGCTAACTGGTAAGTTTGCATTTTGCCACAGATTTTTTCAAAAGTTGTCTGCATGAGATAATGAGTTACTAAGTTGAAAAACACAAACAAAAATCCGAATTACCATGCTGTTTTATATCAATAACTTCTGTATCTTTAGATCCTGATGGATAGCCTTCTTCAGCTTCTTCATGTTTTCTCTTCTTACTTTTCTTATTTCTACAGAAAACAATAACATCTAGTTTAACACTTTACCACACAATCCCAACTTTTAATGACCCTCAGGGAAAAAGCCCTTTGAAAACATTTTGGGAAAAGGAGAAAATGCTGGTAACCAGCATTTTCTCCTTTTCCCACAATGTTTTCTACCCTTCCCAAAACAAAAAATAATTTTTGCATAGGGTTTACTTTGTCATCTGCAAATGCTTTGAACTTAGACTAGTCTAAAATTTGGTAAAGAGTCAACTCATAATTGAACAGGTTTTATAAAAGCATCAAAAGTCTTTGTTAACCCTTTACCAGACGACAAAATTTTAGCCTTGTCCAAATTGAAAGCATTTGCAGATGACAATTTCAATGTGGCTCAAATGGTGCAACTTTTCTTTGATAGGGTACAAAACATTGTGGGAAATGGAGAAAATGCTGGTTACCAGCATTTTCTCCTTTTCCCAAAATGTTTTCAAAAGGCTTCTTTTCCAGGGGCGTCAAAAGGTGGCATTGTGCTGTAAAGGGTTAACCCTTTACCACATGACAAAATTTTACACTTGTCCCAGTCGAAGGCATTTGCAGATGACAAATTAGATATGGCTATGGTGAGACTTGTCAGTAAAAGGACAGAATATATAGTGGGAAAAGGTGAAAATGCTGGTTACTAGCATTTTCTCCTTTTCCCACAATGTTTTCCAAATGCCTCTTTCTCAGGGTAATTAAAACTCAGGAATGTGCCGTAAAGGGTTAAACACATTCAGTATTTTGTTTACCTATTCATGAATTTGCAGTCTGTCTCTAGAATGAAAACTACAAAATTCTAGGTGCGGCTTAACCCTTTACCACCCAATCCTTAGTTTTAACAACTCTTAGGAAGAAGGCCTTTGAAAACATTGTGGGAAAAGAAGGAAATTCTGGTCACCAGCAATTTCTCTTTTTCCCCACAATGCTTTCTATACATGTACTTCCAAAGACAAATTTCAGTTTTTGGGTCACATTTAAGTTCAATTTGGACAAATCTAAAATTTGGTTGTTTGGTACAGAGCTAAATACCCAAAACAAAAGATTCTTCTTTTAAGGTATAAAATGATAGTTTAAGTAGAATAAAATTGTTCAGTGATCAGCCTGATTATCATCAAACAACTTACTAGGTCACTAATTCCTACTCAGAGCTCCTGAGAGAGGGAGTGAATTTGATTTAAAAGCTGAAAATATCAATTATTCTCTACTAAACCCTATGTTATGGGTACTCATTAGAATTGTCGCATCGAGACGATTCTAATGAGTACCCACAACATAGGGCTTGGAAGAGAAATAATGGATTTAGAATACAATGCCATAATTCCCTCTTATCTGGATCTCTGCCCACTGATTCTGCAATTAGTGATATTTCAGACAGGAACAAGAAATTTGTTACTTCCCATTTAAATGGTTGTTCCAATGTTATTTTTGTGATCGTTTCTCTACTACCTTTCGATGCAGCCCTTCTTTATCTACCACTGAAAAAGTATAAAATCTTACCAGTCATCTTTAAGTGGGTTGTGCGTGTCTTTAATCTGCTTGTCAGCTATGAAAACAGACACAGACAGATAGATAAACTTCACTTTAATACCCAGTTTAATTCAAGGTTTTCATCCATCTACTTGCGATTGACAAGAACCTGTTTTTGATATAAACATACCTGGTCGGATTATAAATAAGCATATTCAATTAATTCAGTTGACTAGGCATTCAATTTCATTTGAAAATAGCAAATGAAATGATAATTATGAATCCTTGTAAATGAAACACATACAGTGTATTTTTTAGTACTTTTCCATGCACAAATGGATTGAAGGGAAGCCAACAGATTGTGACAAAAGAACTTTACTGTAACTGAAATGACTTCTGGTAAATCTGCAGTGTTTAGCCATGTTTTGTACTCCTTGCAAGTAAGTCAATAGTTATTGACATTCTTAAAAACTAGAACTGCAAAAAGGTAATAATTATTGCTAAATGTCTCTATTTCATGAGTTTCCTTGAACCAGTGATGCACGCAGTTTGATGACGTCACACATATTTCAGCTTGCAACCCTTACCAATATTCAAACATTTTATTGCAAGTGAACATCAGCCAAATGCTAGACAAAAACATGTCAAAAATAATTAATTGTCTTGTTTTACAGATATTGATAACATTTTTTTCTATTTCTAAGTAGTGCCCCTTCTAAAAACTGCAGAGGCCCATTACTTTCTGCTGTAATTACTACCAATCAGTCAGAGCTCCAGACAGAGAGAGTGATTTTGATTTCAATACTGAAAATATTAATCACTCTACACTAAACCCTATGTTATGGGTATTCATTAGAATCATCTCATCGAGACAATTCTAATGAGTCCCCACAACATTGGGTTTGGAAGAGAAATAATGGATTTAGAATGCTATCACTCCTTCTTATCTGGGGGTCTGCATCTACTAGAATTAGGTCACACCATGCTTGCTCATGAAGCCCACAAGTAGGTATTTTCTTTTATGCATCAGACCATTGAAATTAATATCCAAGTTAATTTAGTTATGATTTTTACTTGAAAATTATCAGAAATGACTCTTTTATGAGACATACGCTTTCTGGTTTATGTTCATGTCTTTACTCTTAATTTTATCATGCTGTTTCCTTATCATCACGAGACAGAGACACTTGACTTGAGGCTACCTTTTTTTACAATACATATTTGATTGTGTGAAGATTTGTCATCAAGCAATCAATCATAGACATTGTTGTTAGCTGACAATAAAAATTAAACACACACAACTATTTGAAACAACACTTTTATGATCACTTCTTATTCCAGAATGGACATAACAAGGGCTGGAATAAAGGGTAGCACATATACAATCACAAGAATAACATGGGAGATAGACTTGGAATCAAAGGCAGTGATTGGTCGGCAACCTTTCTGCAATTGCTCATTGGAAATATAAGTAATCTTATGATCAGGGATATGTAGTCATTCAATCAGTAGCTAGTTCCTGTTAAGTCTTGGCCAAGTTGCAGATCCAAGATGATTTTATTGAACAAATAATCCACCTGAATTTTGTAAACTAATTCAAAACACCATTTCATTTCTTTTTACCGAGGGCCTCTTCTCAGTTGCTATAAAATCGTGGTCCAATCCCATTTTAGATCGGAGCTGCCTTTAGAATTAAGTATCAGTCATACTCTATCCGAGATAGAATGGATACGAATTCTCTTGGGTACGACAGTTCTAAAGATCTCTGACAGCGAAATATACGATTAGGAAAGGTATTAATTACTTTTTATGTTTACTGCCCTTAAGTTTCAGTTTTCCACCTTTAACAAACGTGTATGAATCCGCCATCGGTATTTTTTAACAAAAAAGTTTTGTGTTCGTAGATCAGTTCAGTTCACTAGGAGGCCGCCATTTAGGGTCGTACTATTTTGCGGACGCTATTTGCGGACAATATCTACAAAAAGGATTTTGCGGACAATATAGAACAAAGAGGGATTTTGCGAACGTGTGATATATAGAGTAAATATCGCATTTAAGGAAACAGACACGTTATTCTTAACGTTGAAAGGGTTTTATATCCTAATTTGTATAATTTTATATGTACTTATATCGATAATTAAGTTTAGAGCGTTGAAAATATATCCTATACCTATATATTTTTTTACCATCTGTAATTACTTGTAGTCGTAAGTTGTAATCTTCGTAACCTTGATATGATTATATTTTAAATCGTTATTCTCAAACTCGTTTTTTTTTTTTTTTTTTTAATCAGAAAATAAACGATTTTAACCTTTTTGTGTTTGATATAATCATAAAAAAAAAAAAAAAAAGATGGAGGAAGTCGGCCTTGTATGTTTTACAGAATGAGGGTCTTTACCAGCCTGAACAAAATGTATATAAATCGGTAACCTACGATAACCTTAAGTCCAATCTCCGAGCAGAGTTGTCGTTCGTTACTCTCACCATACGTCTCTGCAACGGGCTAAATGACAAGAATCTTGTCAAACCGAGGAAAACATGTTTTGTTATTGTTTAACTGTTTCATGTGAAACATAATAAGGTAGACAAAGGAAATATGATTCCGGATACATTATAGGTGCATTCAAACCGATGAATTTACCTGTATATAACGGAACTATTTTTTCAAGCTTCTTTACTGATCAGAATCTTACGCCAATTGTAAAAAAAATGGCTGCACCCATGAATGATGACAACTTAACACACCGATGGATCTAAGTTTGTAAGATTAAAAAACAAGTTATCGTTCGTTAAAAGACATTTAAGCTTTACAGAAAATCCCTCTTTTTCACATTTCCTACCACTAAGTCTGATTGGCCGTGTGCTGTTTGAACAGCACACAAAACAATCGATTGGTCTTTCTTTCACCGGCGTTTGTGTCGTCATTTTGAGTTATGGTCATGTGACGAAAATATCACGTGATGACGGACTACTTTCTGAGCCAACTACAGAGGTGAATGGGAATGATCCGTAGTGCAAGAGAGTGCCTAAAGTCGCCATGATCCTAAACTCGTCACTTATTTCCACTATCGATTTCTGTTCCTTCCTTGCTGTTGAAGTTAAGACGGCGCCATATTTTAAAAAGGTGCAACATGACAACATTAAGATACAGCAAACTGTCGCTTTTTCTATAAAATTATTTCAATGTAACTTTCATTTTTAATCCATGTCAGCCTTATTTGTAAATTATGTTACGTTTAACGCGACTTAGATCTACGTCTTTTTATTCTAGTTTAATGCTGTTTTCAGCACAAATAAGCTATATGACCTGCGACATGCAATTTAGGGCCTTCAGACATTTGCGTAAAGTGTCGTCCAGGACCAGCCTGCCCATGCTAATACAGGACGACACTTTACCCTTACATTGACTTTTATGTGAGAGTAGACTTTCGTGTCATAGAAAATCACATAATTACGGGAAGTGTTGTCTCTTAGTAGCCTGCGCAGACAGCGAAGGCTAATCCAGGACAATTTACGCAAATGTCCGAGGACCCAAATCGCATGCCGCAGGCCATATATCACAACGGCAATTGTTTTAAGGCCCCTTTGAATATATTCGGTATCTTAACGTTACAAAAATATGGAAAAGCGACCTGCACAATTACGAAAATTCTCTGAAGAGTCCATGAAATTAGCGTATAATGACGTGAAAGCAGGTAGAAAGACCATAAACGCTGCAGCGAAGATGTACCTAGGATGACACTCTCTGATAGAGTACATGGCAAGGTGTCCATCGCTCTTACCGCTGAAGAAGAATCAGCGCTGCGTAACTATATATCATACATGGCTGACCTTGGATTTCCTCTCTCAATTCAACAGCTTCTTGGTTTTGCATTGTGTATTGCCAAGGAACACGGCAAAGAACATAAACCGAACGTGTGCCATCTAGGAAATGCTGGCAAGGCTTTAAAACCAACGTTACACCGGAAACGGACGACCGACCGACCGATCGATCAATCGATTGAATGGTGTTTTGCATAGCTTTCGACATTATCTCAGTCACATCACGGCGACGACTCCAATGTTCGTGTATGTCCTGGGTTTCAGCAGTACTAGGCTAGGACTTTGAAATGTCCAAGGACTCTCCTACGAGAAACACAGTGCTTCCGTGAAGCATGGACCCGGGCCTTCAGTCTACCAGCCCCACACTTTACCACTGAGCCAAGCATACCCCCATGACCATAGTAAATACACAATTAACTTAAAGGAGACTGTTTTTGAGAGGAAGGAAGTATCTTTGCGAGGGATATTGAAAACATGGTGGGAAATTGCAACACAGAATGGCTCCTGAAAGCATTTGCAGACGACAATTTCAATGTGGCTCAAATGATGTGATTTTTGTTTATTGGGTAGAAAGCATTGTGGGAAAAGGAGAAAATGCTGGTTACCAGCATTTTCTCCTTTTCCCACAATGTTTTCAAAAGGCTTCTTCCTCTAGGTCTTTAAAACTCGGGATTGTGCGGTAAAGGGTTAAGCAGACGTTTTAGCCATAATATTGGGGTTTTTTATTTCAAATATCTCACGTTTTGTGAGGTCTGATCTTAATCTACGATGTCCGCGTAAAGAGCAGCCTACCACGCTTAGAAGTCAAACTGTAATAGTACCATTGAATCAACAAGAATGCTGTTGAAAATGTTGTTAACCCATCTGTATAAAGAAAGGATCCTGGAATCAGGATATAAAATGGTAGGACATTTATTGTGGTTTAATTATCACTTTGATGGAAGGGTACAGCCTTTTTTTATCGTCAAAAACTATGAATAATGAATGAATGAATAGCGATGTGTTCAACCTACGTTTTCCTGTGTTACTTTTTAATATGAAAGCTTCTCAGGCTTAATTCTTTCAGCATCAACTATACGAGCCATGCTGTCTAGCAAAAGGGAGCTTAATGCATCTCCGTGATCCAAACAAGACATTACGTAGTCAGGGATCCATAAAATTTTGTCTAAAAACGACGTTTGACATACAAAAAATTGACCAATAGCGAACAGTTTGGGCCCAGGTCAGCCTGCGCGGACTGCGCAGGCTGACCTGGACCGACACTTTTCGCTACTGGTCAATTTCCCGTATGTTAAAGGACCATTCTTCCTTATGATACAATTGGTTGTTAGACATAATGAATTTTAAGGATCCCTAACTATGTTATGGAGCCTTGCTTGGTATGATTCATCACGGAGATGCATTAAGCCTCCTTTTGCCAGAGCATGGCTTAATTGTATTTGCAGCGGTAATCTTAAATATGACGGTATGAAGAAAAAGGTTTTTATTTTCTGAAATAGCAAAGTTTTGCTACTTTCGACACGGGTACCAATTCATCGATTTTTCTATATTTATTCAGATTTAAGCAGTACGAAATTAATTGTGTACACATCAGTAAGCCTATTGTCGGGGGAGCTTTGCCCCAGATACCACTCTATTTGACATACTTCAGAATTACGGTGGGTTTACATACCTTATTTTGTGTAGATTTTTTTTTTGTTTCTACATGACGTGAGACTGTTTTTTTTTTTTAAGTTTTATCAAAACATTTATAAAAGGCGATATTTTAAATAGAGTATTTGAAAATCAACTTAGTAATTTAAATGAAATCTACACAGGAAAATCTTTTTTTTCTAATCACATGGGGCAAACGTTACTGTACCCTTATTTTACTGCGACAGCGGTAAATCACGACTGTAATTGCTTATGTGGAATGTGTAAATCAAGATCAGGCTGAACAGAGAGTGCAGACTGATCTTTGTTCTTGTCCAGTAATAGATCTATGCCCGTAGTTGAATGCTCTGCTTAAAAGCGGTCGCAAAAGTGGAACAGTATGCCTCTCTCTGTGGGCTGCTAACACAAAATTTCAGTTATATGTGGTACTTCGAAGGGTGAACTCTTTATCAAATGAAACCATTTTCGACATTTCTATAACTGAAAACATTTGCAGACGACAAATTATTTAGGCTATATGACTCATTCAAATGCTGCGGTTGTCTTTATCAGCATTTTCTCTTTTTCCCACATTTTTTAAAATAGCAGTTTTACGAAAGGTCGTGTAAAACGGTACCATTCGGTAGAGAGGTGACGTAAGGATAAAATCGGAAACCGGTTTATAAATAACAGGCCGTGCCCTACTACGAGACAGTCAGTGTAACCCCGAACAGATAAGGGGACGAATGTCACACATGTATAGCAAAAGTAAGTGTTTTTTTTATTTAATTTTCATATTGAAATGTTCGTAACTTGCATTTTGAGACATTGGTACATTTGATATTATGCGGGTACACGTGTATTTAGGGGTATACGATTTATATACCCGAGTTAACACAACACTTTTATTTTCATAATACAATACACTTTCAGACCAAGGACTAAGTCGGTCACTCGATTCACAGTACACATACATGTACATGCATGTACTTTTGAGGTTTTAGTCTATTGTATTAAAACCCTGTACCACTACTAGGCCTACCATGGGTATTTTTAACGACCCTGGAATAGAAGGATTTTGAAAACATTGCAGGAAAATGAGAAAATACTGGTAACCAGCATTTTCTCTTTTTCCCACATTTTTTTTTCTACTCTATCAAAGACAGGAATCATCAACTGAGGTACATTCAGTTAGTTGTCTGCAAATGCTCTGAGTTTAGACCAGTCTAAAATTTTGCCGTTTGGTGAACAGTTAACTAATTCTTTCAGCGCCAAATATATGAGCCATGCTCTGGCAGAAGGGGGCTTAATGCATGTCCGTAATAAGTGATAGGCTACCTATCAAGGCATTACATAATTACGGATCCATGATAGCCATTTCCTCTAACAGCCGACATAATCATGAGGTAGACTGGTCCTTTGACATACAGAAAACCGACCAATAGCGAAAAGTTTCGGCCCAGGTCAGCCTGCGCGGACTGCGCAGGCTGACCTGGGTCGATATTTTTCGCAATTGCATTAATCCCTCTTTTCACAGAGCATGGCTCATATAAACTCGACCTCGTATGAACGTCGCTCTGGCAACATGGGGCTTATAGCATCCCCGTGATAAATAATACCAAGCAAGTTATCACATAATTAGGGATCCATAAAATCCATTTTGTCTTACAACCGACTGAATCGTGAAGTAAACATGTAGAAAAGTGACTGCGCAGGCTGACCAAGTTCGATACTTTTTGCAGATGCATTAAACCCCCTTTTCGTAGGGCATGGCTCATATATACCACTTTGGTTCTTGGCGTTGATCAGTGGTTAGGGTGCAAGATTCGCACTACGAAGTGCTCCGGTTTTCGTGAAAATGTCCTTTGGCAAGGCTCTTCAGAGCCCTAGCCAAGTACTGGTGAAACCAAGGACAGACACGGATAAGTGAGCTGTCTCCGTGATACGACTGAAATAATGATGAAAGCTATTTAAAACACCATTCGGTCAACCAATCAATAAATAAATCACCATGTAGGCGTGCAGCGTTTTGCATGTCATGATAACCTGTCCTCAGTGTATGAGCCATGCTCTGTGAAAAGGGGGCTTAATGCATCTCAGTGATGCATGATACCGAGCAAGTCATCTCATGATTGTGGATCCATGAAACCGATTTTGTGTAACAACTGACTGAATCAAACGGTAGAATGGCCCTTTGACAGGGAGAAAATTGACCACTAGCTAAAGGTTTCGCCTGTGTCAGCCTTATTGCAGATGTATTAAGCGCCCTTTTCACAGGGTATGACTCATATATGTAGAAGATTAATGTGATATCTAAACCTAAACATCTTAATGCCGCATTTATTTTTCTTATCTTTAAAAGTTAAAAACGATAATGAATATTTTTCACGGCGTGCCCTACCCACCATTCTCTGTCTGTCTGTCTGTCTGTCTGTCTCAATTACTAGTATGAATAAATCATGATGCATACTTTTCTATATACACATGATGAATATCGATTGAAAACTTTGTAGGTGGGAGTGAGCTCTAAAGAAGGGTGGGACGCTTATTATGGTTAAATGGTGTGTGACTTCACTAATTCACTGATTGAAATTGACTGAGTTTCAGTCGATGATTTAATTGACATTTGATTACAAGGTTTTGTAGCAATAAATTTGCCCTTGTTGCATCTGAAATAGTTCAAATCTGAAAAGCCGCCCATGGTTTACAATGGTTAACCCTTTCCCAAACGACAAATTTTGGACTGGTCCAAACTGAAAGAGTTTGCAGACGACAATTTTAAATTTGATGAAAATGGCAGAAAGTTCTCAAAAAGGGTAGAAAACACTGTGGGAAAAGGGGAAATTGCTCGTTACGAGCAATTTCTCCTTTTCCCACAGTGTTTTCAAAAGACTTGTACTGCAGACACGTAAAAACCAGGGCTTGTTTTGGAAGGGGTTAAGACAGTCTGATTTCGGAAGGCTGATGATGGTGCCGGTGGAAGATGATTCCTTACTCTGATAGGATCAAATGAAGGTCTGTAGCTTCATGCCTAGCCCCGGTAGCTCATTTGGTAGCGTACAGGACTTGAGAACATAGAGTCGCTGGCTCGATCCCCAGCTGAGTCAATTTCTTTCCGAGGATTGATGATAGTCATTGCGGCAGGATTCATTCCTCTCTCACCACTGACCATTGTTCCGAGGATGGCTAAGTGGGAAAGCAGCCAGTTGCACGGTAAGAATAATGTGCGTTGTACTGGTAAACAAACTCAAGGAAAGCATAGATAGGTGCACTGGCCGCAGTGATATAGATGAAACTATGCTGAAAACACCTTTAAACACCATACAACCAACAACCAACTATAGCTTCATTGTTTTTGTATCGCCTTTTACCGTTAAAACTTTACAAAACGACAAAATTCTATACTGGTTCAAATTGACAGCATTTGCAGACAACAAAATAAATGTGACTCAAAAATTAAAATTTGACTTTGGAAAGGTAGAAAACATTATGGGAAAGGGAGAAAATGTTGGTAACCAGCATTTTCTCCCTTTCCCACTATGTTTTTTACTTGGTCAAAGGAAATCGCATCATTTTAGTCATGTTTAGTTTCTCTCGTACAAATGTACGAGCCTAAAATTTTGTCATGTGGAATTGCCCACTTCATCTTACCTGATCCTGACCTTTATGCTGAATATATAAGTAGGCATATAAATAGAACTTCGACTATTACTCGGGAAGTTTCATTTGCATTCGCTGAAGTTTCAGCTGGTTCTCTGGTAGGTACGTGTATATATCATATACCCAAGTAAGTGGGTTAATTCTCGCATACCGTGGGAAATATTTCGGTGACCGTTCGGGACATACGCCGAAGGCAGCCCCGTGCGATGTCGAAGGTAAAAATAGAATTTTAATTCATGTAAATGATGTTGACAGAACAGAACAGGCATTTTATTCAGACGTATACATAGTTCATTGTCTTGTCAAAATATAAGTTTTTCAATGAATGATGCCACATGTGTATATATACATATCAAAAGTGAAGTAACCAAACTGTAGAAAAAAGTGTTAACCAACAGTTACCAGTCAGAAGCAGAAATAATAAGATTTTTTAAAACCCAGACAACAAGAAAAAATATGTATGAAGATAAATAGTACAAAGAGGGAGAAATGACCAAATAGTCAAATCATGAAGAAAAAGAGACAAGGTAATTCTTCCTGACCTGGGTCAGGTTAAATGGTGTGACCAATAAGGTAGATGTAAACTCTTTACCAAACGACAAGATTTTAGGCTGGTCAAAACTAAAAGCATTTGCAGACGACAAATTAAATACTGCTCAAAGGGTCGTATTTATCTGTGATAGGATAGAAAACATTGTGGGAAAAGGAGAAATTGCTGGTTATCAGCCTTTTTTCCTCTTCCCACAATGTATTCAAAAGCCTTTTATCTCAGGATCGTTAAAAGCTGGGCTTGTGTGGTAAAGGAATAGGGCGTGAGGACAGAATTTTTGACAAGGGGTGGTACTTGCTAAGCATTCAGGATATTGTTTCGGTTTATGAATCAGTCCAAAACTAGGTATCTGATTGGCTGAGACTTTCTGTCACCTTATCATCCTAAATTTGAAATATAAGTACTTTTCTTATCTCAAGTTAAAGTCTAGCCATTTGATTGGTTGAGACATTGGAGTCGACTGTATAGTTAGAATTCAATCGATACGGCTCTAGAAGATGAATAATTGTATGGGGATCAAACACTGCCTCGAGCAGGGATTTTCGGCTGGATCGTTCTAAACGATCTACGGGTTATATTTGGGCATGTGCATTTTTTCACTTAAAGATGCGTTTATGCTATGACGAATTGAATGTGCGTATGCCAACACATGGAGATGCTGTGGTGGACAAATGCCAGCGTTATGTAACCCTTAAGCTGCTAAGCGTGACGCACTGACCTTTTGCGGACAGTGTAGATCCAAGATCAGACTGCACAGAACGTGCAGTCTGATCTTGGATCTACACTGTCCAATAAGGAGATATTTTTTCTCCAAAAAAATAAGTTTGAAATAACATCATTCGGTTTTGGTAATATCGGCTTAATTTAACTTATTTAGCAGGATACGGGTTAAGTAAAGAATTGCTGTCATACAAGGGAGAAATAAACCAATCGCAAAAGCGAACCCGCTTTGTATTCTGGGTCTGTATTCACCAACCATTCTTAAAAACGTTTTCTTAGTCAATCTCCAAGAGCGAACAACGGTGTACGCAAATGTACTTTAGTATGTGGCGAACTTAGTACGATGATCCAAGGAACTTTCAGTGTATGCCAGCTAAATGCCAGCGAATGCCAAAATATCTCCTTACGCTGGCATGCAATGGACCAAATTCTTATCAGTGTAAACGCACCTTATTACGTTTTCAAAACATTCCACTGCTGCCATGTAATGAGTAGTAAGTGTGCAGTAGCCTAATGTGTAAAAGAATCCCTGTACAGTCTGGCCCTTGCTTTTACTCTCACGAATAGCAGCTAAAACTGTGAATAGCGCTTAAATCTTTAGCGTTCTAGCAAGTGTTTAACCCTTTACTAAATAATTTCGAATCTTAACGACCCTAAGCGAGAGGTCTTTTGAAAACATTGCGGGAAAAGTAGAAAATGCTGGCAACCAGCATTTTCTACTTTTCCCACAATGTTTTTCTGCCCTGTCAAATTACTTTTAGTTCATTTAAACCACATCCCGATTTATTGTCTGCAGATACTTTGAATTTGCAAGAGACTGGAATTTGTCGTTTGGTAGGGGTAAAACCACCCTGGGGAAGACGGCTGTTGAAAACACTGTGTGGAAAAAAGAAAAAGGTATTTTTTCTTTTCACCCTTTCAGAGACAAAATGCCATTATTTGAGACACATTTGATTCATCATTTGCACTGCCGTCAATTTGGAGCAGTCTAAAGTTTACCTTGTTGTTTGGAAAGTAGAAAACAAGAGAGTTTTTCAGTAATATCCATTAAAAAAGTAAACATTTAGAACTCGTTCCGCACATATTCATATCTCCCATATCTCCCTGTTCCTCAGTATTTCTGAAGCGTTACAAGAATATTGCGTAACTGTAGTTTTTGTTGTTCTGCGTATTTTTGACCGAAACCAGAAAACCCTGGATCGATATGCTTGTCTGGCACGGAATTGTCTGTCCGGCATTTCTCGCTTACACAACAATTCTTTATTCCAAAATGAACTCAGTGTATAGGATGGGCGTGGAAGGATTTTATGGTGGTATGTTATCGGTTTCCTTGGAATTACATTTCTAGTTTCCTAGAAATTTACAAGTTTTTAATGTTCCTTATGAATTTGATGTGTTTTAAGATTACTGAGTTGTATGTTTCATTCGTACATACTTTGTCTCCCCTTTGTGTTGTTAGCTGTCTTATTTTTTTCCAACCAACTTTTTGTTTTCTCTCTCTCTCTCTCTCTCTCTCTCTCTCTCATTGTCCCTCTGTAATTGTCTTTTTCAATGATGGATAATTCTTAACGCATGTCTTCTTATCCACTATGGTGAAATATCGATTGAAAGTCTTCCCGGGTGGGGACGAGGAGGAGGAATGGCAAGAATATTATAATTAATGATGTGTGACTTTACTAATTTACCGATTGGAATACAGTGTGAGTAGAAGTCGATGATTTTCTCTCTCTTTCACTCATTATTTTTTTTAGAGAAATATTTCCTTATGGGACAGTGTAGATCCAAGATCAGACTGCACGTTCTGTGCAGTCTGATCTTGATCTACACTGTCTGTAGAAGGTCAGTGAGTCGCGCTTAGCAGCTTAAGGGTTAATGCATACATTTGCAAGGAGTATCGAAACTTTATGTTATTTGCTTTTGCCAGAACATGGTTCATTTTGTATGTGAATGATAATGTTTTCCCTTTTCCAAACAATCACGACCTTTATCGACCCTGCAGAAAAACCCTTTTTTGAAAACAATCCGGGAAAAGGAGAAAATGATAGTAACCAGCATTTTCTCCTTTTCCCTCATTTTTTTTATTTATTATTATTATTATTATTATTATTTTTTTTTTTTCAACTCTTTGTAAGATAGAAAACTTCTTTTTGCTCCGACTTTATTTGTTGCTTGCAAATGCTTTGATTTTGGACAAGTCTAGAAATTTGTTGTTAAAGCCCAAATAGCGGCCACAAGTGAACAACGCGGGTGTTGAATTGTATCTGAATTATCCCATTTAAAAGTATGGAAATTATTGTGAAGCGGACAATCTGTTATTGCACGGTCGATCCAAGTGTTAGTCGCTGACAGAAAAAGTGAGATTTAAAAGTTGCCAGGTCACTCTTTCTTTTGCTTCCTGTTTACCAGGGTCCGTATTCACCAACCATTCTTAAGAACGTTCTTAGACTTATTCTTCAAGATTTTCCAAGTTTGAAAATAACACAACTTCTGATTGGCTAAACCAAATGGTTTAGCCAATCAGAAGGTGTGTTACTTTCAAATTTGGAAAATTTTGGAGAACAAGACCAAGAATATTCTTAAGAATGGTTGGTGAATACAGACCCTGGTTTTAAAATTCATTTCTTTGCCAGCACCTAACATTTCGACCGACTGTACAATAATAGACTGAATAAGTTTGAAATAGCATGATTCGGGTTTCTAGTATCGGCTTAAAAGTTTCATTTAAGTTATTTAGCAGGATAAGGATGAAACCCCATTTTCACCACTAGCATGGTCTATTTATCAAAGTATCACGTTTTCAACGAATCGGAGGAAGAAGGCTTTTAACTCTATACCAAAAGACAAAATTTTAGACAAGTCCAAATTGAAAGTATTTGTAGAAGATAAAATGAGTGTGACTGAAAAATCGAAAAGAGTTTTTTGTTTGGAAGGATAGAAAACATTTTGGGAAAAGGAAAAAATGCTGGTTACCACTATTTTCTCCGTTTCCCAAAATGCTTTCAAAAGCTGTCTTCTTCAGGGTCATTAAAAGTAACCAGCATTTTCTCCTTTTCCCACAATGTTTTACAAAAGCTGCCTTCTTCAGGGTCGTTAAAAGTAAGGATTGTGTGGTAGGCCTAAAGGGTCAAAACAAGGAGAAAGTGTTGGTAAACAGCATTTTCCACAATGTTTCCTATCATTTTAAAACCAAATTTCAATGAGCCACATTAAGTTAATCGTCAGAACTTGCTGTCGGTATGGACGAGCCTAAATTTTGCTGTATGTTAAAGCTAGCGGTAAAGTTTATGGTAGAGCTCCGGGATCCGTATTCACCACCAGTCTGAAGAACGTTCTTTGTTTGGAATTTTTCTACAGTTGAAAGTACCACAACTCCTGATTGGCTAAACCATTTGGTTTAGACAATCAGAAGTTCATTCGGCATACCTCGGGTGATCCGGTGATCAAATCCCTCGGCTGTATCACGTAGCTTGATATGCACCTACGCGGTACATTTCGCACGTTTCCGGAAGCACACCGCTTTACCCTTATTGAAATTGTAAGGCTCCTCTTAAAAAAGAAAACATGAGTACATTTTCTGTCGTTATCTTTCTAAGAATATTTCAGTCGGCAAACAGTTTGTACATTCAATTTTTAGCGTGTTTTATCAATTCCTTTGGGAGCTTTCATCGACGGATCGATAGAAGTGAGTAACTTCACCATGGTTGTTCATGTCGTTGCTAAGCGATCTACAGGGGCGCCGCCATGTTTAAGATCATGTGATTGGTAGTTCAAAATGGAAGCCTCCTTTATATGGACGAGGTTAGATGCAGGTACGGAATCGGCCGAGTTGTGACGAGTGTCAGAAGTTGTGTTACTTTCAAATTTAGAAAATTTCAAAACTGAAAGTAACACAATTCCCGATTGGGCAAACCAAATGGTTTAGCCAATCAGGAGTTGTGTTAGGCCTACTTTCAATTTTAGAAAATTCCGGAGAATTGGACAAAGAACGTTCTTAAGAATGATTGGTGAATACGGACCCTGGTCTCATAATAATGAATAAGGAAAGCATTTTGTAAGGTAAATAAAAAAAAGAGAGACTTTCAAAGATATATGAGCCATGCTCTGGCAAAAGGAAGTTTAACGAATCTCAGTGATCCATGATACCAAGCGAGCCATCACATAATAATGGATCCATGAAATCCTTTTTGTCTATCAACCGACTTAATCTTGAGGTCCTTGGACATGCAGAAATTGAACAAGATGCAAAATGTTTCGGATCAGGTCAGCCTGCGCGGACTGCCCAGGTTAACCTGGGTCGAGACTTTTTGCAGATGCACCAAGCCCTCTCTTCACAGAGCATGGCTCATATAAATTACATTGACGTCGTCCGAACACGTGATTTACACAGACTGCTATCTGCACATTGCATGTGATGTTTGAAATATTGGAAGCTGTGCGAGTAGAACCAGACTCGGTGGAGACCTCTTAATCTCAGTGCAACACGTTGTTGTTTAAACTGAAACAAAATATTGGTTTTTACACGATAAACGGCAAACAAAGGCATTCGAGATGCAGTATGGAAACTTTAAAGCGCTAAATATTTCACTCACAGGTGTTCGTTTTGTGACGAACTTCGCCATCTATAGAATGTAATACTATCCCATACCGAACACCACCAGTCGTCAATCATCAGTAATTTTTACATTTTCTGTCACCGGAATGAAAACGTGGATGATGTTACCGTGTTCTGCGGTGATTTATCTTTCCACTGGTATATAGTACGATAGAAATGTGTAGGTAATAGGAGAGTTACAAAGGTCTAAACTTTTGGGACTGCCAAGTTTTCTCTCATACCACTGTGCGATAGAAAGTTTGGTCGGGCTGAATGTGAATTTCGTTCTTGATTGGCCACTGGGGAAATGACGAAGAGTGCTTTTTAGTCTACATAAAATACGGCAATTCATTTATTTTTATTTCCCAATTATTTAAACATTTTAAACATTATATAGGGTAAAATAATTGCAAATTTCATTTGTATTATATAGTACATTATATAGATGGTGAAGTCCGTCACAAAACGAATGTCTGTGATTTCGCTCCTTGATTTTCTGTTTTCTACATGCCAATGGCATGCTCTTGTTTCAGGCAAGGACATGGGCCTCGTTGCATATCGTGTACCAATTACTTTATAATACGAGCGTACGAGCCATGCTTTCGAAAACGGGGGTTTAATGCATCTTTGTGATGCTTTAAACCAAGCAAGTCATCATTATCATCATCATCATCATCGGCTTTCTCCTGTAATTGTGGGTCCATAGAATATTTTTTGTTTGACAACCAACTGAATCGTCAGGTAGATTGGTCCTTTGACATGCATAAATTTGACCAATAGCAAAAAGTTTCGACCCATATCAACCTGCGCGGACCAGAGCATGGTTTAAAAATTGATGTAACCTGTGCATACGAATGAAGAGCATTGCCGTAAAGCGACATAACATTGCGTAGATTGAACGTGCACTCCCAGGAGAACAGTAAAGTCGCGAAATATGAGAAAGACTTGCAAAGGTTTGCAGCAGAATGGCGAGCAATGTCTCCACTTTTCAGGGTGTCTCTTAAAATGAAATTTATCAATGGGCCATTATCTCTGAAAAGGGGACTTAATGCATCTGCAAAAAGTATCGACCAAGGTCAGCCTGCGCAGTCCGCGCAGGCTGACTTAGTAGGAAAATTTTTGCTGTTGTTCAATTTTCTGCATTTCCCAGGACCTTTCTATCCCATGATGTATTCGTTTGTTAGACGAAATAAATTCTATGGATCCATAATGACATGATGACTTGTTTTGTAGCATGCATCATGGAAATGCACTAAGCCCCCTTTTGCCAGAGCATGGCCGAAATAAATGCTGTTTCGAAAAGGGGAATAACAGTTGTAGGTTTTAAAAGCCCCAGGTCCTCTTTCATGAAAAGGAAATATGTGCAAAGAAATTAAAGTACGCCTTTTAATAGTAAGATAGCTTCAAAAAAGATACCAGGGTCCGTATCCACCAACCAACCTTAGGAACGTTCTTTGTCTTGTTCTCTAGAATTTTCTACGTTTGAATTTAACACAACTCTTGATTGGCTAAGTCATTTGGTTTAGCCAATCAGGAGTTGTGTTATTTTCAAATGTAAAACTTCTTGGAGAATAAGACTAGGAAAATATTCCTAAGAATGGTTAGTGAACACGGACCCAGAACGTTCATTACTTCACTAAAGTTTTATTCTTAGGGTAAATTACTGAGAGCCCCCTCCATGAGTATTTTGAGGCAAGACCATAAATATGGTACTGAGATGTGAGGTGATATTGCAGGGATGTCTTTTGAAAATGCACGCTGAACGTATAGTTACCCCGGAGTATTTCCATTCCGTTGTTCGATGCTCCTTGCAAACGCCATCTTTGATACTTTGTTTACTTCCTAAATTGCGTGCGCATCATCTCCACACCTTTTATTTTTGTCTTGGGCTATTCTCACGAAGGAATCTTCGTGAACAAAATACGCACCTAATCAGTTCGGTATTATCATTTCTACGATTTTTTTCCCACTTAATCTTGATGATTTTTCTACCCTCTTTAAAAAAAAAAGTAGGGGAGGGGGGAGGGGTTTAATGGACTTTAAGGTGTGAGTAAGAAAAGGTAATTTTAAAACCTGTAATTTAGGCTAGTATTTGTGGCTTTTCCTCCCATCAGTTCAAGATCAAATGACCATTAATGTAAATAGGTAATATGATCAATTTCACAAAGATTGCTATACTGTGCTAATAGGCCATTGAGGTTTATGTATCGGAACAAATTGTTGTTGATTGTTGTTGGTTTTTGTTCGGTCAGTCTGTCTGTCTGTCTGTCTGCCCGTCTGTCTCATTTGTCGATAATTTACTATACTTGTCTCCTCAACCGCTGATCAATACGCCATCTGTACGCCCGAACAAGGGGTTCCGCTACAGCGATTTTAACGGGTTTCATGTTTAACCAATCTCATTATCATTATTGATTGGGAATAAAACTTCTGTTACCATGCAAACCATTCAAACCCTTTACCGAACGATCATTCGAGTTTACAAGCCTGGCAGTATAGACATTTTTAAATATTGGAAAAAGGAGAAAATGACAGTAACCAGCATTTCGTCCTTTACCAACAATGTTTCTATCCTTTCACTCACTAATCCCATCATTTGAATAACATTTAATTTGTCGTCTGCTAATGCTGTGAAATTGGACAAATAAAAAAAAATGCCTATTGGCAATGGGTTAGGGTTTGCCAAGCACTCCAATGGTAATTTCTAACCCCATATGAGTATGTTACAACCCATGTATTTGGATAAAGGAAGTGAAACAATTGACCGGTCAAAATTGGGAAAGATGGTTAGGAAAATAAATGTGAAAAGTGGAGAAATTGTTCTCCATGCACAGTTCCTGTGTGTGTGACAAGGCTCGGCCAGGAGACAACCAGGCACTTGTGTATGTGCACAAGTGTGGCCTCCATGAAGTAAAGGGTAAACAAAGAGATACTCTAGCTCGCCAGCTTCCTTTGTTTAACTCTTAACCAAATGACACAACTTAAATTTATTTAAGATGAAAGCATTTGCAAACGACAGAATAAACACGACTTTGAGAATGGAAAGTTGTTTTGGGTAGGGTAGAAAACATTCTGGGAAAAGGAGAAAATGCTGGTTACCAGCATTTTCTCCTTTTCCCACAGTGTTTTCAATAGCCTTCTTCTTCAGAATCGTTAAAAGTCGGGATTCTGTGGTAAAGGGTTGAGGACAGAGCGAGGGAAAAATAGTGGTCAGATGGAATTTTCACCTCAGAAAGTGAGGTTTCATTTCACTGCTCTTTTATACTTAAAGAAAGGCAGATTTAAATATGTGCTTTCCTGTGATCGTTGGTTCAGTTTAGCTAAGAGGTTAACCGTTTAAAATGTTTGGGATGAATATGAGGGAATTCGTGTATGCACTTCCTTCCAGAGAGTTTCCGTCTTTAGCGGTAAGTTGACGAGTATACATGTACTGGGGAATGGGGAGACACTTTAATTCAAAACTGTACATCTCAGACAGACAGACAAACAGACAGACAGAAAGACAGACTGACAGCCTATGGAAAAAAATAGCTTTTAAAGCGGATTAAAATGAACAAAAATCAAGTTTCACCATGGGCATGGTTTCTGCTCCATCTCAACACCTCTTTTACGAGTAGAAGACACCACGTAAATTAAACAAAATAAGTAACTTCCGCTGTGTTTTAATGCAGATCTTAAATTGTTTTTGCATGAGGAAATGCTAGCTACAGACTGGCTCTTCTGCCCTTCAGACAATGGTTTCAAACTGTGGTTTCAAAAGTCGAGAGTTTCTCTTTCGGGTACTCTTTGTTAGCCATGTATTGACTTATAATGTAATTTTAAGTCTTTATTTTATTAGACCTGTATTTTCTGTTTTCTATGGATTCTGTAGCTTTTATGAGCCAAGTTGCGTCTTTGCAACACGATAATGTCTTTTCTCGTCGAAGCTTAAATTAGTTTAGACGTAAGCTTACTACGTCTATGATTACGAGTCTGGTCTCTAGAAGATCTGAGTGCATTGTGGGAATGGAGGAAAATGCCAGTTTATCGCCGGCTTTTTCTGCTTTTCACGCAATGGTTTCACAGGTCTATTTCCGAAAAGATCTATAGAATACTGGGTTGAGTGTTTAACCCAAAGAAGCCACACTTTAGTAATGTGGCTGGTCGATGGAGTTGCTTATGTATTTGACCGTCTGACAAATGCAGAAGTAACTCTTACGATGGCCACCTGCTAGGAACATGTATAATCATACTTGTACTGTGATTCGAACCTGAAACTGTTAGTGCTCATTCTCCACCTTCTATTTCCTGATTCCTTTCTGTTTTCTGTTTTTCTCTCTCCCTTTTTTTTTTGTTACGTCATTTCATTATCTATTTCAACACTTGCAGTGACCTTTAATTTGTATTATATAAGTGTATGTTACGAAATGCATGTGTATGCATAAGTAATTAATAAAATCTAATCTAATCATGTATTCCAATTATGAGCATTTTCGCCTTCGGTCAAGTCTATTTGGGGCCTTCTATTGGTGAAACCCAGTAAAATTATAGACAAGAGTCCTATTTATGTATTTTGAAACAAACGAGTTAATGAACATCGATTTTCAGTGACTGGAATAAGGCAAAGACAACCATAAATACTGGTTTGACTAACAGGCATACAGGCAAATTCTAAAAGAAGATAGAAATATTATGTAGATCTAGAAAGTGACAATAACAGTAATGAAAACTTAAAATGAAAATTGATTAATAATAATAATAATAATAATAATAATAATTATGACAACAATAATAAAAATAATAATGCTAAGTAGCAGGATGAGAAGAAGAAGAAGACGATGATGTTGACGACTACGATGATGATGATGAAAAAATAATCATGATGATGATGATGATCATCATCATCATCATCATGAACATCAACAACAACAAATACAGAAAATCATTAGGACACTTGACACTTTGTAATGTTAACAATCGAAGGGACAGATAAAGCAGGCGAGCAAGTCATGTATAACCTATAATAGTGTAGGTGGTTACTATACGCTATCAAACTGTATATGGTTAAGGCGCGAAATATATACACTGCACTGTGTCCACGGATAAATATGTACTGGTATAGTATTTTCAGCATTTTGAACAATTTTTCTCTTCTTGTGATGTTGGTGTTCGTGTTTTTGTTGTTAAATATTCTTTTACGCCACTTTAAATATCGATGTCCATTGCCTCGAGAGAGTATCGAACCCGGGGCCTCCTGGTTAACCTTTAAGCTGCTAAGCGCGACTCACTGACCTTTTGCGGACAGTGTAGATCAAGATCAGACTGCACATAATGTGCAGTGTGATCTTAGATCTACACTGTCCGATAAGGAGATATTTTCCTCCAAAAAATAAGTCTCGTATACCATTATTCGGGTTTTTTTACTATCGGCTGGTAAGTTTTAATTTAACTTACTTTGCAGGATAAGAGTTAAGAATCCTACATTTTACCACTGAGTCACGCAGGACAACCATCCAATTTTCTTATAATAACTTCAAAAAAAAAATTGCTAGATTATCTCATGTTTTTGGCCATTTAGATCCTTTCTCTGACACGAATTTCGTCTCGTTTTAAAGTGTCTCTTAATCCTTTCAGCGCCATGGAAAACGGGGGGGGGGGGGGGGGGGGGCTTTTGCGGATGGCATAGATCAAGATCAGACGGCACAGAACGTGCAGTCTGAACCTGGATCCATACCGTCCACTTCTTTAGACAAGCCTATAAGAAGGAAAAAGTAACATTCTGTTTGGTATGAGGGTGTCTCTGTTTGCTTATCTGCGTAATTTTGTTCTTCTTCTTGGGTCTTAATGAGTGTCTGCCTGTCTGTCTGGCTGGCTGTCTGTTGTTCTATGCTTAAGATTTACCGTATCTGTATTTAACTCTATTGCCATACGATGTATGAAATGTATGTATAGTTTAAAACGCACTTCAGAGTGTAGCAAAAAACGCATTTAAAGCAAAAATTCCATACATGAACGTTTAGTATCCTACTCAAAATTTGCTAAGAATAAAAAAAAATTCACGTAACATTGCAAAGTTTCCCCAAGATATATGTGTAATAATTTCATCGGATATGAATCAATGGTATATTGCGGTGTTCCTTAGTGTACAGGCTTTTTTGACGGGCCCATGTTTCGTAGGAGTTGTTGACCTAAGTAGAAATCTGGCCTGAGCTGAAAACATGTGTTCAGGCATTTACATGGACCATTATATCCGTCCCCAATACTGTCCATATTGTATAAGAGTACCTGCACAGAGAAGGCATTGAATGTCTTATTTGGAGAGCCAGGTCCTGTATTCACGAACCATTTTTAAGAACGTTCTTAATCATCTTCACCAAGATTTTCTAAATTTGAAAGTAACACAACTTCTGATTGGCTAAACCATTTACTGTAAAAACCGAAATGGTTTAGCCAGTCAGAAGTTGTGTTGCTATCAAATTTGGAAAATCTTGGAGAATAAGACTGAGAACGTTCTTAAGAATGGTTCGTGAATACAAGCCCTGATCTATCTATGATCAGATTGAGCATATGTGGAATGAGTCACACGTTCGAACTTCGGCTCGTCGGGTCCCAAAGAAGTATCCGGCAGCTTCGTGTTATGCTTATCAAACAGTTGGCCTACATTCCATGAATATGATGGGGAGACAACGTAAAAGGTGCTCATTACCAACAACTGCTCACATTCTCGAATTTAATCCGACACCCGCTTGCATCCTTTTTGTTTGGTTTTTCAGTTTTTTTCCCCAAATTTCTAAAACTTTTATCAAAATCCGTAACTTGTATGGCACAAACATGAACATTTTTGTCTTTATCATTACGGAAATTATTGATATAAATGTTAGGAGGGAAACTATAAATAAATAAATAAATAAATAAATTTATTAGCAATGTTCTGTAAAAAGGGGACTTATTGCATCTGCGAAAAGTATCGACCCAGGTCAGCCTGCGCATTCTGCGCAGGCTGACCTGGGCCGAAACTTTTCGCTATTGGTATTTTTTTTGTTGTTGTTGTTGTTGTATGTCCAAGGATCATTGTACTTCATGAATCAGTTGGTTGTTACACAAATTGGATTTTATGGATCTATAAAAATGTACTGTCATGCTTGGTATCATGGATCACGGAGATGCATTAAGCTCCCTTTTGCCAGAGCATGGCTCAAATAAATAAGAAACGTAACCATCATATTGAAACTATAAATATAACATAAACTATGTACATGCGCTTGAATATCATTGGTACGTAGCTAACTTTGAGCAGTCTGTAATTATGTGTACACGTATCGATCGACATGACTAAATGCACACCTCATTAATTACAGACGTGTTATACATGCCGTCATGTACGTAATTTATCATATTTACTGGATATTTACGTATTAACTGTTAAGCTGCTAGTCGCGACTCACTGACCTTTTGCGGACAGTGTAGATCAAGATCAGACTGCACAGAACGTGCAGTCTGATCTGTAATCTACACTGTCCGACACGGTATTTTCTTTCCGGTGAAATCAACTTTGAAACCGCAATGTTTGGGCTTTTAGTATTGGGCAGAAATTTTGCGTTTCATTTATTTAGCAGCTTAAGTGTTAACTGTTAAAGCGCCTCTTACTACTATAGTTGCCATAGCAGTCAGTGTAGAATCTGGTATTCTAGCAACTTTGAACTTATTTTCAGTAGGTTCTTATTTCTTGATTAGAAATGTCCATAGGCTCTATTCAGCGCTCTAAGTGTTAATTTCTCTCTCTTTTGTTTAGCTCAAGAGGTCTGTAAGTCCACAGGAATTTTTTTCTCATAATCATTTGGGTTTCATCTTTCTGTAGGACCGTCCTGCCAATCCGCCCAGGTCCGTTCGCCGATCTGACTACCTCCCTTCCTCTTTCTCGTCTGCCTACATATGGATACATAATCTGTCTACCGACTACTCTCCCGCCTTTATCGTCGTATAGTCAATGAGGGCCATTCTTGTAAATAAAATTATCTCCCTTACCAGATAAAGACTAAAGGTTACCAAATAACAGATTGGTCCTTTTACCTGTATTCCTATGTTTTTATCCTTGATTCTTTTGGGGATGTTGCGATAAAAATAATTTGATTTATGACATTATGTAAGGTCCCCATGTAATTTTAAAGCAAATCATGTTCTCAATCATCAGAGAAATGCATATATCTCGACTTGTAAAACAATCTAGCCCGATTTTCCAGAGATATTATCTCAAGAATATATTTGTGTAGTGCAAGAAAATCAAGGATAAAATCCAAGTAATCCCCTGATCAGGTCCAATGTCGTACTGGAGAGGAATCAAGGGAAATAACTGAAGAATGGCTCTCATTAAAGCGTTCATTATGTCTTATGCTTCTCGGTTTTCATATTGGGAATCCGTGCACCACATTCGCTGTCCATTTTGTCCATTTATTAAACGCTCAAATACCAACAGAGTTCCGTCATCTTTGACCTTCATCGACCAGTTTATACCGCATCAGTATAGTTTATGTGTAGGCTGTAAATAAACACACAATTCTCAAGTGTTTACCAGACAGAAACATTACAGACGTGAGCGAATTCAAAGTATCTGCAGACGACAGATTAAACAAGACTCAAAGATGGGAATTTGTCTCTGAAAGGGCAGAAAACCTTGTGGGAAAAGAAGAAAATGCTGGTAAACAACATTTTCTTCTTTTCCCGCATTTTTTTTTCAAAGGGTTTCCTTCATCATGCATGTTAAAAAACGGGATTGTGTGGTAAAGGGTTAAAAACTAAGATGAAAAGAAATACATGTACATGAGAGCCAAGTTGTAAGGTGCTAAGGAACTTGTTTTTTTTTTATACGCTCTGGAAAATTTTCTTACATTATTTCCTTAAACGGTGATATTTTTATGCGATCAATCAAGATGTACAATTACCATCATTATACCGTATCACCTTGCCACGGTCTTTTTCCTTAAAATATTTTTGACATCAAAGGAGAAAAAGTGTGTCAGGTATTTTGACCTATTACGGTATAAATACCGGTTTTAACGATCATATGAATACCATTTATTGGAAAACATCGTAAAAAAAACCCAGGTCGCTGTGACTAGTAACTGCTCCTTTTCTTGTGTTTTCCATACTATTGGAAATAATGTTGTACTTTTCTTCTTTCTTTCAAATGATCGCCCTTTGTGTGTTTTTAACGAGATGTGGTTGGTCTTTATCCTTTACCAAACAACCCCGTCTTCTTACGCGCCTGGAGTTGAAAGCCTTTCAAAACATTGTGCGAAAAGGAGAAAATGCTGGCAGCTAGCACTTTCCCCTTTTCGCGCAATGTTTTCTTCCATTTTAAAGACAGAAATCATATTTTGAGTTACGTTTATTATTGTTGTCTGCAAACGTTTTTGATATGGTTGGATCTAAAAATTTGTGGTTTCGCCAGGAGTTAAGAGTTAAAATGTAAAATGAGGGGTTTATTCTTGTTCACGAGTTACCAAAAGAATAATATCACATAACCAAGTTGGTTGTAGGTTATATGGTGTTTAAGTTATATCGTGGCGGCCAGTGCACCTTTCCATGCTTTCCTGGAGTTTCTTTTACCAGTACTCCGCACAATATTCTTTCCCACATAACCATCGTCAAAACAATGGTCAGCGGTGAGAGAGGAATGAATCCTGTCGCGATGACTATCATCAATCCTCGGAAAGAAGTTGGCCGAGCCGGGGATCGAACCAGCGACCTCCTGTTCTCAATTCCTACATGTTACCGACTGAACTACTGGGGCTTGGCACACATAATCAAGTAAACTGTATATGAATACATACTTTTGTTCAGAGTTTAATTCGGTGCAAAGAGTGGTTGCTATTGAAGAGAAATTATTTATTTTCTAGAATTATTTGATGAGACATTACGCTATGACCTGTTTACCGGAGAAGCACTATTTACACTTGTCCAGGTTGAAAACGTTTGACCTATGCTCTGTGAAAAGGGAGCTTAATGTATCTGCAAAAAAGTATCAACCCAGGTCAGCCTGCGCAGTCCGCGCAGGCTGACCTTGGCCGAAACTTTTCGCTTTTGGTCATTTTTCTACATGTCCAAGGACCATTCTACATGTACCTGAGGATTCAGTCATTTGTGAGAGAAAATAAATATTATGGGGGGGGGGGGCAAAATTTCTGCGATGACTTGCATGGTACAATGCATCCCGAAGATGCATTAAGCCCCCTTTTGCCAGGGCATGGCTCATTTGTAGCCAACAAAGTTAAATGTGGCTCAAGTAGGTGATTCGTCCTTAAACAAGTAAAACGTCGTGGGTAAAGGAGAAAATGCGGGTTACCAACATTGTCTGCTTTTCCCACAATTTTATATTTTACTTCCTTATGGTCGGGACTCTTTCGTGAAGGGTTTTGAAAGTATGCCATGCTCTGTGGAAAGAGGGCTTAATGCATCTGCGAAAAGTGTCGATCTAGGTCAGCCTGCGCAGGCTGACTTGGGCCGAAACTTTTCGCTTATAGTCAATTTTCTGTATGCCAAAGGACCAGTCTACCTCCGTAAAAAGGGGGCTTAATGCATCTGCGAAAAGTTTCGACACAGGTCAGCTTGCGCAGTCCGCGCAGGCTGATCTGGGCCGAAACTTTTCGCTATTGGTCAATTTTCTGTAGGTCCAAGGAGCAGTCTACTCCATTATGAAGTCGGTTATAAAATAAGTGGCAATTATGGATCCATAATTATGTGATGGCTTGATTGGTATACTGCATCACCGAGATGCATTCCGCCCCTTTTGGCAGAGTAACGGCTCAATTTGTCTTTGAAATAGTAGAAAACAGTGTGGAAAAATCTGTCTGAGTTTAGTTACTTTGTATTTTCAGTCGGCGAGAGAGATCGATTTTATATGAGTCATGCTCTGCGAAAAGTGGGTTATATATCTGCAAAAGAGAATATGAACCATGCTCCGGCAAAAGGGAGCTTAATGCATCTCCGTGATCCATGATACCAATCAAGCCATCACATAATTCTGGATCCATAAAAGCCACTTTTTTTTGACAACCGACTGAATCATGAGGTAGACTGGTCCTTTGTTATACAGAAAATTGAAAAAAAAAAAATAGCGAAAAGTTTCGGCCCAGGTCAGCCTGCGCGGACTGCGCAGGCTGACCTGGGTCGATACTTTTCGCAGATGAATTAAGCCCCCTTTTCACAGAGCATGGCTCATAGCGATTCCCGTCAGCCTGCGAAACCCGCGCAGGATGACCTGAGCCGAAAATTTTCACTTTTAATTAATTTTCTATATGTCAAAGGACCATTCTACATACATATTGACCTAGTCTGTTGTTACACAAAAAAGATTTTTGTGGATCCATAATTATGTGATGACTTGCTTGGTATAAAGCAGCACGGAGATGCATTAAGCCATCATTTTCCAGAGCATGGATTATATATTAGGTCCTGAAACAGTTACAGAATACGTCAGGTTGGGCCTACTGCTTGTGAAGTAAAATGTCACAGAGTCCGTTAACCCTTTACCAGACGACAAAATTTTAGCCTTCTCCAAATTGAAAGCATTTGCAGACGACAATTTCAGTTTGGCTAAAATGGTGCAATTTTTCTTTGATAGGGTAGAAAACATTGTGGGAAAAGGAGAAAATGCTGGTTACCAGCATTTTCTCCTTTTCCCACAATGTTTTCAAAAGGCTTCTTTCCCAGGGGCGTCAAAGGGCGTCATTGTGCGCTAAAGGGTTTAGATGAAATTTACGAGATGAAAGGGTCGGGCGTCTTTTTAGACTTTTATGACATAAATATGTGAATCATGTCAATTCATTTTACGATAATTATTTTGTACTTATCTCTTTCACTGCCAACTAAATGGAGCCAACTTTTCTCGAGGTCCTGAAGAATCTTTTTCGCTTCATTTGAACTTGTTTTTGTTGAAGATTAACGTCAGAAAGCGGACTGCACGTTTTGTGCAATTTGATCTTGATCTACGCCGTCCGCAAAAGATATCCAAGGCGACATTGGCAGCGAAAGAGTCAAGCCATTATCCAACTTCACTGTGCCATGGATAAGTTTATGAAAAACATTGTGTGGGAGCTTTTATTGTCAGAATTCATTCTTTTTTTCCCCAACTTAGCGTAACCAGTTACGTTCATATGATATTTAGCTCGGCTGTTTTTAGAGAAAACGTCGCGGTATTGTTATAGACCCGCCGTCGTCTGCATCTGCGTCGTCGGTGTCATGTAAAAGCTTTGACATTTTGTGAATTTTTATTTAATTACTAAATATGTTTACTTTACACTTGGGGTCATTGTTAACTATCAAACAGGAAACCCAGACAACAGAGGCAGGTAACCATCACAGGACACAGTTATGTTCCTTTTTCGACTTGGAATTTTCACTGAAAATCAATCTATTTCTAAGAGCACCTGCAGCCGAGTGTTGGCTCCTGCATGCAGCTATATCGCGGTTGCAAATGCCCTATCAACAATTATAAAGATATTTCAATTTTTGTGTCACGTCCATTTTGTCGTCTGCAAATGCTTTCCATGTCGACATGTCTAATGTTTTGTCGTCTTGTAATGGGGTTAACTCTCTACCAGACCACCAAATTTTAGACTCGTCCATTATTGGGAGCATTTGCAGACGTCAAATTAAGCGTACGGCGTGATAAAATGATAGGGTTTGCTTTTAAGAAGGTAGTGCAGTACATTTATGAGAAATGGAGAATATGCTGTTTGCAAGCATTTGGTTACCAGCATTTCTCCTTTTCATGCAAAGTTTTCAAAGTTTTTTTTTCTTCTGGGTCGTTAACCCTTTCCCAACCGACAAATTTTGGACTGGTCCAAATTGAAAGAGTTTGCAGACGACAATTTTAAATTTGATAAGAATGGCAGAAAGGTCTCAAAAAGGGTAGAAAACACTGTGGGAAAAGGAGAAATTGCTCGTTACGAGCAATTTCTCCTTTTCCCACAGTGTTTTCAAAAGACTTGTACTGCAGCCACGTGAAAACCAGGGCTTGTTTGGGAAAGGGATAAAATTGATTAAAGCTTTCTTCTTCATGGTTTGGTGAAGCTTTTCAAACCTTTACTGTAATGTCTCTCTTAGATCAGCCAAAATATGTTGCGAGTATACACAAACCTTAAACGTTTGAAGATAATATTTTTTTTAACGTAAAAACATTCTGGGCAAAGGAGCAGTTGATTGTTGACGACAATTGCTCACTTTCCTTCAATGTTTTCAAAAGCTTTCATGCATCAAACGTTTTTCTTTATGTGCATTGTAAGTAAACGTCTTTTTTTATTGTCTCCACAGACCATGGAGGTCATCGAAACTGAAGAAGAAGTTCCGGTCACGTGTCACGAGGACGAGAGTGAGACTTTGCGAGACGAAGAGAACTTCATACACAACGTGGCCCAGTTTTTCAATGAGAAGTCTCTGAGTGATGTCAACATCTTAGTCGGCGAAAGACGCTTCTACGGACATAAATTCGTTCTGGCAAAATCCAGCGAAGTGTTCAAATTGATGCTGTACGGAGATTCGTGGTCTCAGGGTACGGAAACTGATATTGTTCTTTCAGAAAGCGCTGAGTGTCAAGCTGTTTTCGACACCTTTTTAAAGTTTATGTATACAGCGGAAGTAAATATAACCGTTGAGTCAGCGGTTGGCATTCTCTGTTTAGCCGATAAATATAACGTAACATCACTTAAAGAGCTATGTATGGGATATATGATAAAAAATACGACGTCGCCGAAGGTTCACAATGCTTTGAACTGGTATAACTGGGCCAAAGTTCTGAATTTGGGACCACTGGTCGAGTCTTGTACGAAAACTATAGCATGGAATATCAATTCTGTGTTGGGCACGCCCGAATGGGATGGTATGGACATCGATTTTATCTGTGATATACTGTCCAACAGTGGACTAGTAGTGACAAATGAGTTTAACTTGTACCAGGGTCTCGTTAAATGGTTGATGTCTGACGGACAGAGGTCCAATCTCAGAACTAACGCCGAAAAATTGCTTCCGCTTATACGATTTCCTCAGATGTTGGTACATCAATTACACTCGATAGAAATTTCTGACTTCTTTTCCTTGCAAGAAACCACGAATATTATCAATGCACTTATCGGAAAAGCTCATAGATTCAGGTCCCTTTGCCCCTACCAAGAATCCCTTGAACTTTCATTCGACGACCCTTTTTATAAACCACGAAACTACATGAGTCTCGCAGTAGATTCTGTACGAATGCAGAATTCCTTGCGTTTCGGCATACAAGTCGACGTTAAAACCTACGTCGGTCCAGTGGTTTCGGAGTATCGCAAAGGGGAATGGAAAATCACGTACAGAAAGCACGATGACAACTGGGCAATACAGATTTTCTGCACCGAGTCGGCGTGTATCAACGGTCAGGCTTACATTGAAATGAGCGTACTAGTTTTCAATGAGGAGGAAAAGGTTATTCAAGTTGACACGCTTTCCCCGACGGTGGTGACCCGGTCTAAAAATGCTGGACTGTCCGTCACGTTGATGAACCCTGAAGAAGCGAGGAGTATGGTTTTATTGTTAAAGCCTGTACCATATTAGCTATTATCGCATGTTCTACTAATTATGCTTCAAAGTAAAGTGAACTATGAAGGACCAAGTACTGCTTTGTGAAAGGATGGTTTCACTGTAATCCTGCTATACAAAAGAAATGAAACTTTTAAGCAGATAGTAAAAACCCAAAATTTGCTATCCGAAAGGTATTTTTGGGAGAAAGGTATCTCAGACAGCACGTTCTGTGCAGTCAATCTTGATCTAAACTGTCCCTAAAAGGTCCACGAGTCGCGCTTGGCAGCCTAAGGGATAATGCATCTGCAAAAACTTTCGACCCATGTCGGCCTGCGCATTCCGCGCACGGTTCGAAACTTTTTGGCATTGGTAAAATTTCTACCGCATGATTCAGAACATGGTCCAGACAAAATGGATGGACATTTTGCAATGACTTCCTTGGTATCATGCCTTGGAAAGATGCACTAAACCTCCTTTTCTCATAGCACCGCTCATGTATGAGTATATCTGTCCGTAAGCTGTATGTGTTCGTCAATATATTTCAAACGTCTTCGGGTAAAAAAAATATAACCAGTATGTAAAAATGTTTCTTTCGAGCGATTAAATAGATCCATCACATTTTTCTTTCTTCAAGTCTTTCATTTATTTGATTGTTTGTATGGTATTTAGCGCCTTTTTCAACATTACTTCAGTTATATCGCGCGACTAGTTCCTTGTACCAGTACTTCGGACAATATTCCGTCGGAGTTAAAAGTCATAGCCACAGTGGTTCGGTTTAAAAACTCCGATTGTGTGACTGACCTGCAAAGCAAGCGTATATCACAGCAACCTGATAATAATAAAATAAAAAAGTTCACACACATTTATTGAATACAAGTTAGCACCATGACAAATGACAAATGGGGAATTAAAACAACTTAAGACCATCACTCAGTTGGCTTATCAAAGTCTTCTCAAAAATATATCTAGGTCCGAATTTAGCTGCAAGTGTCCCCGTCTGAGGCACAAGTACCGTCAGGTGGCGCTAGAAACACTCTTCCGGTTCTACACATACATATTTGGAATACGTCGTCGTACTTCGTACCACCTACTTTTGGAGAGCTGACCTTGACATTCTGTATAACTAGACTGGTTGTGTTTAAGACAATCTGAAATAAAAGCAGATTAGTAATCTTCCCGATTTATGAAACTGTTTAAGTATAACCAGACAACATACGTGAAGGCTTGTCAAAATTGGAAAATGTCTGTAGGCGACAAATGAAATGTAGCTGAAACGATCGGATTTGTTTTCTAAAGGCCAGAAAACGTTGTGGAAAAAGTATAAAATGTTGATTACCAGCATTTTGTTGTTTTCCAACAATGTTTCAAAATATATCTTCTTCAGTTAGTTATTTGAGTCAGCTATTTGTCAGATAGTTATTTGAGATACACTTTATTTTATCACGCCGCATGTTTGTATTAAAAAATTGCTCACGCTGTTATGCAGTAGATGGTCAATATCAGTCTTGGGTCACTAATTAAATCTTTACCACACATTCCCGACTTTCAACGAACTTGAGAAAGAAGCCTTTTAAAAAACTTTGTTAGAAAAGGAGAAAATGCTGGTTACAATTCTTCCCTTCCCAAAACAAATTTCAATTTTGAGTCACATTTATATTATTGTCTGCAAAGCCTTTTACCGATAATTTGGACCAGTCTAAATAAAATTTTGTCGTTTGTTAAAGGGTTAAAAAAATCTGTACTCTCATCCATATCAGGTTTCAATATGATTCCGGATCTTGAACAGGACTTTTTCAGTTGTCGCTCGATATAATAATGACGGCCATCTTGATCATACAAGCTGGGTCCGTATTCATCAACCATTCTTCAGATCATTCTTTGTATTTATATCCAAGATTTTCTAAATTTGAAAGTAACACAACTTCTGATTGGCTAAACCAAATGGTTTAGCCAAACAGAAGTTGTGTTCTTTTCAAAGTTAGAAAAGTCTGAAGAATAAGACTAAGAATGTTTTTAAGGATGGTTGTTAAATATGGACCTGGACCAATAAAACAATGTTTTCTACTATACCAAAAGAAGTTTGTGCAAAAGACTTTGATGTTCTTTCTTTGAAGAAATTGCCAAATGCACAACAAAAGCGTTTTCACGAGGACTACCGTTGAACGATTACACACGCTCGTCACGGAAGGTTCCCAGCACATGCCTTGTTGGACATTGTAGATCCAAATTCAGGGACCATGTTCATCAACCATTCAAAATTGCATTCGTATTCAGATGCTCAACACTTTTCTAAATGCCGAAGTGACGCAATATCTGATTGGCTAAACCATTTGGCTTAGCCTGTCAGAGATGGTTGCACTTTCTACATTTAGAATTAGACTAAAAATACAATGTAGAGTTCTTAATGAATACAGGCCCAGGCTGCATATGCTATAAAGGTCAGAGTCGAGGATATCTTTCTGCAACTGACCAGCCCGCATAGCTCAGGTGGTAGAGCGTAGGACTTGTAAACATCAAGTCTTGGGTTACTTGACGGTGTGGATTCGAGCCCCACGGCTGGCCATCTAAAATTGCTAATAGTTTTTCAGATGAGACGTTAAACCCAGGTGCCGAGTGACGGTGCTATACACCGAGCACGTTAAGGAACCAAGCGTAACTTAGGATAGGTTTCGGTCTGTACCTTGCACCATCTCCCGTAACAAAACTAACAATCTTCAGGAGGCGTCGGCCATATGGCCAACCGGTGGCGATGATAAATAAACTCAAATTCAATCAATCAATCTTTCCGCAATGAACAGTTAGAGAGCAATGAACAACAACAACAACAAAACATCGGTCTGTGGTGAAAAGACATGGACATGACTTCAAGACTGCTTTCGATCAGATTGTGTCAAAATGGCTTACAATATCGATCTAAGATCAGGCAGCAAGTTTTGTGCAGTCTTTAAAGCTGACATGTCCTAAAGGCGAACTTCAGACCATTCCAAAGCTAGTTTTAAACAGCACAAATTGGCCACATTGAAGGATGTTTCAATTCTTAAGGACGAATCGCGAGGATAAAAACGTGTGAATGTAACACTAATTGACACTTGCCACTTTTCCTCCGATGTTTTCAAAGCCTATAGGGGCTTCAAAGGCGGACATGAATGTGTTTGGTACTTGGTAACATCGTAAATAAATAATCAGTCTTTATGCTATAGAAAGGCGTCCACTTAAGATGCCGCCTACACAAAAACGCAGATCTTTTTAACCCTTTACCATACATTGCCGACTTCTAACGACCCTGGGAAAAAAAAGCCTTTTTGAAGACATTGTGGCAAAAGGAGAAAATGCTAGTAACCATCATTTTCTCCTATTTTCCACAATATTTTCTACGCTATCAAAGAAACATTGTCGTCAGCAAATGCTTTCAATTTCGACAAGGCTAAAATTTTGTAGTCTGGTAAAGGGCTAAGATTAATTACTAAAAACTTTCAAAGGCGCGCAGTATGTGTAACTCTACCTAAATTCATAATGCAGTGTATATGCACAACCATGTCACCCTTTACCGTTAAGCTGCCAAGCGCGATCGCTGACCTTTGGCGGACAGTGTAGATCCAAGATCAGACTGCACAGAACGTGCAGTCTGATCTTGGATCTACACTGTCCGATAAGGAGATATTGTTCTCCAAAAAATAAGTTTGAAATAATGTTATTCGGGTTTCCACTATCGGTTTTGAAATCTTTATTTAACTTATTTCGAAGGATAAGGGTTAAAGCGAATAACTCGTTACCAACACAGATATAGAGGAAACCCGAATAACGCTATTTCAAACTTATTTAAAGAAAAAAAAAATCTCCTTATCGGACAATATAGATCCAAGATCAGACTGCACGTTCTGTGCAGTCTGATCTTGATCTACCATGTCCGCAAAAGGTCAGTGTGTCACTCTTAGCAGCTTAACCCTTTACCAAACAATGACGGGTTTTCACGACCCTAGGAAAGAAGCCTTTTGAAAACATTGTGGGAAAAGGAGAAAATGCTGGTAACCAGCATTTTCTCCTTTTCCCACGATGTTTTCTTCTCTATCAGAGAGCTTAAGCCTGTTTGTTCCAAAGCTGAATTTGGCGTCTGGAAATGCTTTGAAATTGGAGTAGTCTAAAATGTTGTCATGTGGTAAAGAGTTAAGGGTTGATTCTTCACCAGACGACAAACTTTTAGACTTGTCCAATTTCTAAGCATTTGCAGACGACATAATTATGATTAAATGTGGCTCTTACTACGGAATTAGTCCAAGAGAGGGTAGAAAACATTTTGAGAAAAGAAGAAAATTTTGATAACCATACTTTCCTCCTTATCCAACGATGTTTCAAAAGCCTTCTGCCTTTTTGTCGTTAAAACATGAGATTAAGTATATAAAAGATTTATAGAATCTCTTATCGTGTTATTTGTCTTCTCGGCCTAAACGCTATTCATTATGCCGAGGAATGACATTCATTGTGGACGAGATAGATAGATAGATAGATGGATGGGGCTTAATGCATCTCCTTGATGCATGATACCAAGCAAGTCATCACGTAATTATGGATCCTTAAAATCCATTCTGTTTAACAACCGAGTGAATTATGAGGTAGAATGGTCCTTTGACATGCAGAAAATTTAGCGATCGCAAAAAGTTTGCCTATGTCAGCCTGCGCGGACTGCGCAGACTGACATGGGTCGAAACTTTTTCGCAGACGCATTAAGCCCCCTTTTTGCCAGAACATGGCTCATTTAGTTGCGGGGCGTGCATTGAGGAAAGAAACGGATTCATTGGCAAGGTGAATTTATGTTTAAATCGTCACTAAAACCTGCCTTTTTGGTACTGGGTAGAATTTGAAAAATCAAGATAACCATAATGCCTATCCTGAAAACAAGATGAGATAAACAAAATATGATCCATGCTATATGAAAAGGGGGCTTAATGCATCTGCAAAAAAAGTATCGACTCAGGTCAGCTTGCACAGTCCGCGCAGGCTGACCTGGGCCGAAACTGTTCGCCATTGGTCAATTTTCTGTATGTCAAAGGACCAGTGTACCTCATGAATCAGTCGATTGATATACAAAATGGATTTCATTGATCCATAAATATGTGATAACTTGGTTGGAACCATGGATCACGGAGATGCATTTAGCCCCCTTTTGCCAGAGCACGGCTCAGTTATGTTTTGAAGAATACGATCCATCCGGATCTCTATAATTATCGCAGGATCAACTTACGCTATAACCCTTTCCGAAAACAACATATTTTAGACTTCCGAATTCAACGTAATTTTAGATTCTCCCAAATTTAACATCTGCAAGCTATTTTAAAACCGGTACAAAATGAGCTTAAAGGGTAAAAAAACATTGCGGGAAAAGGAGAAAAGGTTGGTTGCCAGCATTTTCTCCTTTTTCCTACAATGTTTTGAAAAGGCCAATTCTTCAAGGTCGTTAGATCTGGTGATTGATTGTGCGGTAAAAAGTTTAGGGGCTTGTTTGGATTCTTTTTGCAGTGAATCAACATTTCTTGTAAAGTAAAATTGAGCCATGCTCTGTGAAAAGAGAGCTTAATGCATCTCCGTGATGTATGATACCAAGCAAGTCATCACTTTATTATACATACCTAAAATCCATATTGTATAACAACCGACTAAATCATGAGGTAGACTGGTGATTTGACATGCAGAAATTCTGACCAAAGGCAGAAAGTTTCGGCCCAGGTGAGCCTGCGCGGACTGCGCAGGCTGACCTAGGCCGATACTTTGTGCAAATGCATTAAGCCCCCTTTTCACACAGCAACGCTTATTTATTACTGAATACTGTTGTTGGACGTCCGTATCGTGTCACTTGTTTATACACAAAAATCGGAACAAAAGCACAGATCGGGTATCATGAATTTTGAAATTATTAAATAAATATGTATAGTTTTCGGAATAAAGTGTACCGTTTTAAAGGTTTACTGGAGTTTTCTTTAAATATTTCTACCGAAAAAAAATTCTATAATCCTTAGCAAGTAACATTACCGTCCTCGGAAGAAAGGGGGAGGGGGTAATCCGGCTTGTGATGCTTTATGAAATACAAGCCATCTCATAAATATAGATCCACAAATCCAATTTGTCTCATCACAGACTGACTCATCGGGTAGCTTAGTCCAACATTAACCAATAACAAAAATTTTGGACCCAGGTACTTTTTGCAGATGCATTTTAACACTCTTTTGGGCCAATGAGTCAATAAGGACGTCAAATGGCCCTCTGGCGGCCAAAGGTAAACAATTAGGGGGTCGAACTGTGGGCATATTCAATTAACATTATTTAAAAGTATGGTAATTATATATGACACTGACAAGTTTGTAACGTTTGTCAAAGTTCCAGTCCCTGGCAGAAAAATTAATTGCAAAAAATACAATCAAAGTTTAATACTGGCTTTACTACTTATTGATCTGTCAGTGACTGAACCTGACCAACCGAACGCGTGCAATTTGACAGAAAGTTCGGCTTACAGTGATCGCCATATCTTTAAATGGTATGAAATTCCCCTGTATTTTGTGCACATGATTGTTTATATTTCGCCGCTATATTCCTTTAAGTTACAGGGTGGTTCTTTTTAGTCTACTTTTAACCGTTATCTGCGCAAGTAAATATTCCTCGAAGATTTGACCTGTCTACTATGACGCATCAATATCCTGTACAAGATAGATATCAATAGGCGTTGCGTGAAACTGTTTTCAAAATACATGTAGCAAGCAGAAAATAGCTATAAATGATACGTCTGTATATAAAACCCATTTTGTCTGACAAATACACTGGTTCTGCAGAAAATTGACCAACAGCTAAAAGTTTCAGCCCAGATCAGCCTGAACGGACCGCACAGGCTGACTCGGGTCGATACTTTTTGCCCCAGCATGGCTCATATTTATAATCTCATCAAACTTAAAAACGATGCATTACTGAGTTAAATTGGGCGATAGATGTCAAAGCTTCAGTATAAAAGAAAGACAAGTGTAAGAAAAATATATAGATATTAATATTTTTCACTGGCATTCCCTTTAAAATAAGTTACGTAGCTTCTCAATGTATGGTTAGATTTCGGGCTAGAGCTAAAATTGAACACAATGTATATCATCAATACATGTGAAAACATTGTGCCTGGGGCGCATATGGGCTTTCCCACATACCCTCATGACAGCCATCGTCGATACGATGATCAGCGGTGAGAAATTAATGAATCTTGTCACAATGTTATCAATCTTTGGAAAGGAATTGGCCGGGCTGCAGAGACCTCCCTGTTTTCAAGCTCTGTATGTTACTTAATAAACTACCGGGCTCGGCAACACATCACCAAAAAAAAAAGCAGGTAAGGCATCTAAAGTATGAGATTTTCAATTTTAATCACTTAAGTTACATTGCACGGCTGAGTGAAAAGAGAAATTGATTGACTTGCTTACTCATACAGCTGCTGTTTAACGAGCGACCAAATTTCAGACTTTTCCATGTTGGAAGGATTTGCAAGCAAAGAAAGCAATGTACATGTTGCTCAAAAATCAAGCTCTGTTTTCGAAATGCTGAAAGGCATTGTGAGAAAAGAAGGGACTGTTGCTAACCAGCATTTTCTTATTTTCCACATTTTCAAAGGCCTTCTTCTCCACAATCATAAAAACACGAGATTGTTTGGTGAAGGGAGAACTAATTCAATTATTAATAGCAAGCTTCAAAACCTTCAAGTTGTACTGATTGTTCAGTTGTTGATTGTCTGATTGATCAGAAGATCTATAAGTCAGTTTATGGGTGATAAGCATTTGAATGGCTGATTATAGATTGGATGGATGGATGGATAGACGGACGAACGGATGGATGGATAGACGGACAGACGTACGGACGGATTGAAGGACGGGCTGACGGACAGAATGATGGATGGATAGGTGGATTGATAGATGGATGGACGGACGGATAGACGCACGGACGGATTAATGGACAGGCAGATGGACAGGATGGATGGATGGATGGATGTCTTCAAGATTGTTTTCGAGAAGCTCAATGAGCTTGTAACATACAGGGCTCATGTTCCTTATCTTTACAATCAACTCGGATTCCAACCAAAAGTCTGGGATCCTAAACAGTACAGAACTACCAAGAGACTGCACATAGTAATTCAATATGACGGAACATAAAGGTTAAAGGGGAAAATCTCTCGCTCGGACCAATCATTTTTCTTCGCATGCAACTTAAATATGAGCCATGCTCTGTGAAAAGAGGTACAAAAAGTATCGACACAGGTCAGCCTGCGCAGTCCGCGCCGGCTGACCTGGGCCGAAACTTTTTGCTTTTAGTAAATTTTCTGCATGTCAAAGGACCAGTGTATCTCATGATTTATTTGGTTGTTAGACAAAAAGGATTCTATGGATCTATAATTCATGATGACTTGCTTGATATAATGGATAACGGAGATGCATTAACCCTTTCCCAAACGACAAATTTTGGACTTGTCCAAATTGAAAGAGTTTGCAGACGACAATTTTAAATTTGACGAAAATGGCAGGAAGTTCTCAAAAAGGGTAGAAAACACTGTGGGGAAAGGAGAAATTGCTCGTTACGAGCAATTTCTCCTTTTCCCACAGTGTTTTCAAAAGACTTGTACTGCAGACACGTGAAAATCAGGGCTTGTTTGGGAAAGGGTTAAGCACGACTCATATATAAAACGAGTATACAAAGTGCGTTAAGTCTCCACCACAAAATCACGAATTTTTAAGGGAAAGAACACCTTCAAAAAACCACTGTGGGGGAAAAGAGAAAATGCTGGTAACCTGAGACCGTATTCACCAAACATTCTTAAGAATATTTTTACACCTGTTCTCCAAGATTTGTTTAAATCTGAAAGTAACATAACTTCCGACTGGTTAAACCATATTGTTACTTTCAATTTAAAAAGAAAAAAAAAAGTCTTCAAACTGGTTGGTAAATACGGGCCCAGCATTTTCGTCTATTCCTTCAATTTATCTAACCTTTAAAAAAAAACATAAACATCATTTAGCCATGCTTTACTTGACGTCATTTTTACTTTTAGCTGAGTTCGTTATTTGAAACAAATTTCAGTAAAATTACAGACTTTAATAATGTTCTCAAATTCTGAGCTGACACACCGTTTCAGACTTGGGTCAGCAACATAAAGGCACGTAAATCAGGTAGCAGACTTAAATCCTTTATTTTGCTGAGTTGAGCCTGAAACGCTGTGTCAACCCAGGAAATGAGAACGTTATACACCGGTAACTCTTTCACTGCCAGTGTCGCCTTGGATAGCTTTTGCGGACGACGTAGATTAAGATCAGACTGCATAAAACTTGCAACCTGATCTTGGATCAACACCGTCCGCTATCTCATGCTAATCTTCAAACAAAAAAAGTTCAACTGAAACGACAAAAATACTTACAGACCTCGAGAAAAATCGGCTCCATTTAGTTGGCAGCGAAAGAGTTAAGTCTGTATATATTGATGGCATCTCAAATTACAAACTCAACTTCAGTTGGAAACTGAGTCCAGAAGCGGATCTAAGCGAAATAAGGTACTTAAGTTTTTTTGTCAAACCAGTCATTGGAATTGGAAAAAAAAAGAGAAAATATCATATACCCACCTTTTTATTGGCTCTCAAGTTGATGTCTTGCGCACTTTGAAAGTTAATTTCGCCCACCGGAGCTTCGATAAAAACTTCACTTCTCCCACTCAGTAACAATGAACTGGACGATGATTCTAATCTGTAAAATGAAATCAAACTTGTCAATTTTGCGGGCAGATTCTAAAAATTAAGAACCACATACATATGAGCCATGCTCTGTGAAAAGGGACTTATTGCGTCTACAAAAAGTATCGACCCGTGTCAGCCTACGCAGTCCGCGCAGGCTGACATGGGACGAAACTTTTTGCTATTAGTAACTAGTGTGCCTATCAAAGGACCGTTCTTCATCATGATTTAGCCCGTTGTGAGACAAAATGGATTTTATGGATCCATAATTATGTGATGACGTGCTTAGCATCATGCACCACGGAGATTCATCTAGCTCTCTTTTGTCAGAGCATGGCTCATACACAATATGTTATACACTATAAGCTCAACACTGGAATTTATCTATCCACGTTTTATGAAGACTCCGTTCCATCAAGCCATATAAGGTGTTGCCGTTCTGCTTGAGCCATGCTCTGTGAAAACTTGGTTTAATGCATCTGCAAACAGTATCAACCCAGGTCAGCCTGCGCAGTCCGTGCAGGCTGACCTGGGTCGAAACTTCTTCCTATTAGTAAATTATCCTGCATGTCCAATGGCCTTTCTTCCTCCATATCCATTTGACTGTTAACCCTTTCAGCGCCATGGGCGAAAACTGGGGCTTTTGCGGATGGTATAGATCAAGATCAGACTGCACAGAACGTGCAGTCTGATCTTTGATCTATACCATCCGCTCGTTCAGTCAAGCCTATATGACAAAAAATTTCTGAGCCTCAATGGGTTGTATTAACAGCCGTCCAAAGAGGTTGAGCTGATTTATTTGGGTTAAATCGAAAAAGTTAAATCGAATTGATTTTAAAGATTCATTATCATGTGATGACTTACTTGGTATAATGCATCTTTCGGTTGGTCCCAATGATTAACCCTTTACCACACACAATCCCGAGTTTTAACGACCCTGAGAAAGAAGCCTTTTGAAAACACTGTAGGAAAAGGAGAAAATGCTGGTAACCAGCATTTTCTCCTTTTCCCACAATGTTTTCTAAACTATCAAAGACAAATTTCATCATTTGAGCCATATTTGAATTGTCGTCTGCAAATGCTTTGAATTTGGACAAGTCTACATTTTTGTCTTGTAGTAAAGGGTTAAAAACAGTTTCCTTTTCCTTAACCTCTTATCAAACATCTCAAGTGTAAACGACCTTGCAGAAAAAGACTTTCGAAACCATAGTGGGGAAACGAAGAAAAAGCTGGTAACCAGCATTTTCTCCTTCTCCCTCAATGTTATAACCCTTTCAAGGACAAATACCCTAATTTTCGCCATGATTTGATTTGTTGTCTGCAAATGCTTTCAACTTGACCCACCTAGGTTTTAAGGTCTGGTTAAGAGTTAAACAGTTCTCTATTTATTCTCTTGCACAAAATAGTGGTACGTCTAAAGTAAGATGTACGGTAAAGGGTTGAATGTTGCATGATGTTACTTGATGAAACTAAACCTAAAACGTCTTAAATAGATAGAATACGCCATTGAAAAAAAAAACAATACATATTCCAATTTCACGGTTCTTTTTCGGTTTAAATATAGTAACGGACCGAGCTGAGTAAATCAAGGATGAACATGCATTTTTTTGCAATCTGATCTTAAAATATACTATCTGTGAGATCATTTGTTCAATTGTACAGTGTAAGTCTACAAGGCTGATTGAATTGCATTTTCACCGCTTTCAATATTATCTCAGTCACATCAGCTCGACAACTCACTTATTATTGTATGTTTTCTTTTTTGTTTCACCAGAACTAAGCTTTGACTCTGAAGTGTATTGCCCAAAGACATTCCCGCAAAGAACCCTGTGTCTCGCGTAAACATCGAACAAAGGATCTTTGATTGAATGAACTGGAGTTTAACGCCGCTTTCACAGCTTAGGTCATATCCCGGCGGTCAGTACACATATGCATGTGTTTCCTGGCTTTCTCACACCAGTACTGAAACAACTTTCTTTCCAAGTCACTGACTGCTTTTCTCACATGCATCAGATGTGAGAGGCGAAAATCGCCGTAAGGAAAGTTTGCCTCAACCGGAAGTCAAACCCGTATCCACCTGGTCACGAGTCAGATACGCTAATCACTGAGCTACCGGCCGGGCTACAAAGGATCTAAATGGTTCAGTAATTCAGCAGAATCACTGAATCATGCAGGACCAACGTTGATATAAGGAACGCAACAAAAATTGATACTGTTTGCAAAACTTGTAAAAGAAAAGAAGATGGATATTACTCTACAAGACGACAGAATGTAATCTTTCCTCAGGCTAGATGGTGGTTCAAGATGACAATTTAAATGTGACAAATCTGGTGGGATTTCCGTCTGAAACAGTTGAGAACATTGTGTGAAATGTGGGAAAAGGATAAAATGTTGATGACAACATTGTGGGAAAAGCAGAAAATGATGGTAACCAGTATTTTTCTACTTTTCCCACAATGTTTCCAAAAGCCGTCCTTTCTCTGGGTTGTTAAAATCCGAGATTGCTTGGTAAACCGTCAAGAAAAAATGTAAATAAATTTACCTGAGAGAGCCTTTTCTTGGCCCTCGTATGTTGGGTGTTTCGACTGAACCATTGAATACAGCTTTACCTAAAATTGTTGAAAATTGTCTTAAACAACTGTTTGACATGCATTTTTCTCTGTATCCTAATGTCTACGCATATACAAACACACACAAAAACTATGATATCTCCCATCCTTTCCAAAATGACAGATTTAAGTCATTTCGAAATTCAATGCATTTGCGCAACACAAATATACATAATATAAAATCCAATCAGTTGAACGTTTCTAATAGGGTAGAAAGCAATGTTAGATAGGAGATAGTGTTTGTAACAAGCAATTTTCCTTTACAACAATGTTTTCTGAAGGCTTCCTCCATGCACACATGGGATTGTTTGTTAAAGAGTTAACTATAATATTTTTCAACTGACTTCGCGAAGCAAGTGAACCAAGGTAACTTCACGTCAATGAAGTCTGACCTTTGTCTAAGACTTTGATAGCCCAAGAAACTGTTAAGACTTAAAACGGGCTATAAATATTTTTTTCTAAATCAGACCAAACTTCCCAATTGTTTAACCCTTGGGCTGCTAAGCGCGACTCGGAGCGCTTTTGCAGACAGTGTAGATCAAGATCAGACTGCACAAAACGTGTATTCTGGTCTTAGAACTACACTTTTCGATACGGTAATTTTTTCCCGGTGAAATCAAGTTTGAAACTGCAATATTTTGGTATTTACTATTGAGTGGAAATTTATTTAGCAGCTTAAGGGTTAAAACTAAATTTAAGGCAAATAAAGTTATGGCTATGTAAAAGAAAGAAAACCGTTACAATAATAATTCTACAAAACAGGAAAAAATGTGATGCGTAGCTCCTTAACTAATATCTAAAACACGCACCAGAATTTCGCAAAGGATTGTGGGAATTTCACGTAATCAACAACGCACATCGATTATGTGGGAAGGTAGGGACTATTCAAATAAGTACAGTGATGTCATATCCGGTCAGATAATTTCAAAGAGACGGGTTAACCGATTGCAAAATGGCCACTCCCCTTATTTCAACACTACAATTGCACCTTTTTCGGCGTAGCGGAATGTGCTGGATTTTGACCTACTTTTGGTACTGACAAAAAAAAAAACTACTCGTAAGTAGTAATTTGTGATTGGTCAAAATTGTAGACACCTTTATTTTAAGGGCCCCTGCTTATTTGCAGGTAATTTTACGACAGTGTATCTTTTTAAAGATATTTCTTGTTCCTGCGTGTAACCACTAAATGCTTTTATGCTAGCACGGCAATTATATTTTCAAGTTTTATGAATCACATAAAAGGACGTTCAGGGATACCCCTCTAAAATACCAGACATATACAACTCCACTCCCAATCACGTGTTCATATAATACTGTTTCATGCTTAAAAGTGACATATAGGCCCATGAGGCCGGGTGTTTGTTTATATGTTTTGTTCAGTATTGTCTTCTGTATCTGTATACACATGTCACTATAATAAAAATGTACTTACTTACATATATATGTAGATCCGTACCATAGATGGTTGTGTTCGATTATTTCAGTAAAGCGAGGTACAGGTCAACTCTTTACAAGATGACAAATTTTAGATTTCTCCGAATTCGATTATTCAGATCATTCGGTTTGATAGTTGGCGAGAGACTTTAGATCCAAGTTTGTAAATGACACCAAGGGATAGACACGACATTCCTCCTCGGCACACCGGGTTATGAGGATAGTATCTCTAACGGCCCAATATCCAGATACAGTGACAAGTTCACGCTGTTTTCTCTGCCATGGCCAACCTAAGTACCTTCTGCGGACGGCGAAAATCAAGCTCAGACTGCACAGAACGTGCAGTCGGATCTTGGATCACCATCGCCCGCTCTTTGACACTAAACACAGACAAAAAAAGAAACCTACTAATCTATTGTGGAATTGCACCGATTGACATTGAAAATAGTTCGACTTATTACATGTATATCTTGCAGTGAAAGAGTCAAAAACAGAACCGAAATAAGTCAAGAGGTTATGAATATGAAACTTTGTGGAAACAAAATTGAAATATAAAAATGAGCCATACTCTGGCAAAAAGTGGTTAAATGAATCTCCGTGATGCATTAAACCAAGCAAGTCATCACATAATTATGGATCCATAAAAATCCATTTTGCCCTACAAACGACTAATCCATGAGGTAGAATGGTCCTTGGACATGCAGAAAATTAACAAATAGCAAAAACTTTCGACCCATGTCAGCTTGCGCGGACTGCGCAGGCTGACATGGGTCGATACTTTTTGCATATGCATTAAGCCCCTTTTGTCCAGAAAGCATGACTCAAATACATATTGCAACCCTAACAAAGCAAACACATTGTTACTGACCGCTGTATGTTACTTCATCAACGTCATACAACACCTCCTTCTCTGTCACTTTAAATCTAGTTTTACCACTAAAGTCCCGCACTTCAAAACTGTCGCATGAGGCTTCTATTTTATTGTTATCTGGAAGAAATTAAGATAGAAACAAGAAATATCTTTAAGAAAGACAGACGGCGTAAATGTGCCAGCAAATAGGCAGGGCTCTTAGAATAAACATGTCTACATTTTTTACCAAAGGGACCCTATGAGTTAAACATGTCTACATATTTGACCAATCACACATTTCTATTTATTCATCTTTTATCAGTACCAAAAAGTAGGTCAAAAGCCAGCACATTCAGCTACGCCGAAAAATCTTTATATGTTACATTTCTATAAATGTGAAATACATGTATAACGCTTTCCTTTTAGAGACTTGAGTTGAAAAAGAAACAATTATACGGTGTGGTGTTTTTTTTTGTATTTCATTTTTTTCACAAAGAAAGAATATGTACAAATAATGCTAACCTATGAATACAGTAAAAAACAAAAAACAATAATGTATTTCCAGGTGTCTTATTGCCACCTTGGAATACTGTAAAATATACCTCCTTTTTAACCCCTTATCAAACAGTCAAGAATTTTAACGTCCTTTGAGAAGAAGGCTTTTGAAAGCATTGTGGGAAAAGACGAAAATACTGTAAACCAGCATTTTCTCCTTTTCTCACAATAGTTTCTATCCGTTCGAAGAGACCTCCCGTCATTCAAACAACAATTAATTTGTTGGGTGCAAAATGCTTTCATTCTGGACGAATCTAAATCGTTGTCACTCAACAGAATGTAAGTGAGAATCAACTATCGACATACAGTGAATTCTTCCAAGTACTGATCTGGTGTAAAGATTTGAAAAGAGGGCCAAAGTTGGTGCAGGCACGGACACACGCATGGACGCCGAACAAGGTCAAAGCCTAAAGGGACTTAAAACGCAGACATGAATGTGTTTGGTACTGGGTAACATTATACATACAGTAAATAACCAATCTCTATGCCATAGAAAGGCGTACATTTAAGATGCCGCCTTCATAAAGACGCAGATCTTTTTAACTCTTTACCGCACAATGCCGGCTGTCAACGACCCTGGAAAAAAGCCCTTTGAAAACATTGCGGAAAAAAGGAGAAAATGCAGCATTTTCTCCTTTTCCCCCCAACGTTTTCCACCCATCAAAGAAAAGTTGCGCCATTTGAGCCACATTGGAATTGTTGTTTGATCCACATTGGAATTGAAATGAACTCCGTTTTAAGGTAAAGCTCAACAGAATGTAAGTGAGAAACAACTTCCGACATACTGTGAATCCTTTCAAGTACTGATCTGATGTAAAGATTTGAAAAGACGGCCAAAGTTGGCGCACGCATGGACACACGCATGGACGCCAAACGAGGTCATGATAGAAACTCCCCTGTCTTTGGCTAGTGTAGCTAAAAATGAACTCACTGAAGTCTCGATCGTTTGTGCATTTCTCATTTTCCCGTGTTACTTTCTGCCCTTTCAAAGACAGATCCCACAATGTGAGCCATAGTTACATTTTCGTCGAAATGTACTCTTAATATGAAAGAGTCTAAAATTTCGTATCCAGGTAGAGTATTATGTCATATTGGTGTTACTTACAATTATGATGAGCTATGCTCTGTGAAATGGGAGCTTAATGCATCTGCGAAAAGGATCGACCCAGTTCAGCCTGCGCAGTCCGCGCAGGCTGACCTGGGCCGAAACTTTTCGCTATTGGTCAATTTTCTGTATGTCCAATGACTCATCATGATTCACTCGGTTGTTGAAAAAAGTGGCTATTATGAATCCATAATTATGTGAAAGCTTTACTGGTATAATGCATAACGGAGATGCATTAAGCCCTCTTTTGCCAGAGCCTGGTACTATTTGCTCTAAATCGTTCATCCTTGGGTCCAAACAAATTCTTTGTGCTACTCAAAACAGAAAACCATGATTTTATGGTATATGTTGAATTCATATTATATTTATTTGAGTCATGCTCTGTGAAAAGGGGGGCTTAATGCATCTGCGAAAAGTATCGACCAAGGGTCAGCTTGCGCAGTCCGCGCAGGCTGACCTGGGCCGAAACTTTTCGCTATTGGTCAATTTTCTGTATGTCCAAGGACCAGTCTACCTGATGATGCAATAATGTTTGTTAAATTTTATGGATCCATATGTGATGACTTGCTTGGTATCATGCGTCACACAAATGCATTAAACCCCCTTTTGCTAGAGCATGCCTTATTTGTAATGTTGCTGGTGTGCCGTCTTTATCTCGTCCCTCTATGATAACCGAGCCGAGCCCGACATCTTAGTCGGTAACATACAGATCTAGAAATAAAAGGATCATTGATTTGGTTCTTACCTCGACCAAATTCTTTCCGAGCGTTGATTTTAACTCTTAAGCTGCAAAGCGCGACTCACTGACCTTTGGCGGACAATGTAGATCAAGATCAGACTGCATAGAACTTGCAGTCTGATCTTGGATCTACACTGTCCGATAAGGATATATTTCTCCCCCAAAATATCTCTGGAATAGCAACACTTGGATTTTTACTATCGACTTGAAGGTATCATTTAATTTATTCAGCAGGATGAAGGTTAATCATTGCGACATAATTCATTCCTCCAACATGCCTAACGGTGAGAGAGCGATGAATCCTGTCGCAATTATTATCACCAATCTTCGGAAAGAATTTGACAGAGCTGGAGAATCGAACCAGAGTCCCCTGGTTTCAAATTTGTCCGCTACTGATGGAGCGACCGGTCTCGACAGCCATACCTATTTGCAATGTTGTAGTTGTGTTATCTTTGTCTTGTTTCTGTAAAACAACGCCCCGTCCAGACAATATCTCTAATGGACTCCCCTAAAATGATGACGTACATTACCAAACATAAATGAGCCCTGCTCTGGCAAAAGGCAGCTTATTGCATCTATTTGTTTCATTACCAAGCTAGTCATCACATAATTATGGATAGATAAAATCCTTGTCTTCTAACAACCAACTAAATCATGAGGTAAATTAGTCATTTGACATGCTAAAAATTGACCAATAACAAAAAGTTTCGACTCAGGTCAGTCTGCGCTGACTGTGCAGGTTGAGATGGGCCGATACATTTTAATTCGGAGAAAGAGTTCTACTTAAATACATTAACGCTTAAAGCGTCCAAAAAGAAAACCCAATGGTCATTTTCATTCTAAAATAAAATCACTATAATTGCAAATTCATGACTACCTTTTGCCTGCAGTGTATTAACATAGTGGACGGTGTAGATTAAAGATCAGGGTCCGTATTCACTAACCATTCTTAAGAACGTTCTTTGTCTCATTCGCCAAGATTTTCCAAGTTTGAAAGTAACACAACTTCTGATTGGCTAAACCATATTGTTTAGCCAATCAGAAGATGTGTTACTTTCAAATTTGGGAAAATCTGAAGAAAAAGACTAAAAATGTTCTTAAGAATGGTTGGTGAATACGGACCCAGGCTGCACGTTTTGTGCAACCTGATCTTGATCTACACTGGCCACAAAGGCAACTATATTAGTGAAAGGCGCTTTAAGGGTTAAAATATTGAGGTTTGAAGTAAATATCTTCAGTAATGACTGATTAAACAAAGGTTAATTTTCAGTAACAGTTCCAGTCCAAGAAGGGGCACAATTCAGTCAAGATCTCAAAACGTTTAGGGTTACCTCCCCTTGGTTTTTTTTTTTTTCCTCCAGTTTAACTTAACGCTTCCTTGATGTTCTCCTTTTCTCCACTTTCTTTCAGAGGAAAAAAAAAAAAAAAAAAAATCAAGATTAAGTAAAAAAACAAAATGGAAGAAATCGGTAATGACAAACTGTGTTCTGATACATTTTCTGAAACTGTTCTGATTTTGAACAAAATATCTTCAGGAATGACAAAGCTATCAAAAGATGCCAGTGTCTTAGCACGACGATGGCAACGCAGACAGGACCATGACAAGACCTCGATGCTTTTTTCGAAAACATTCGAGCTGGAAATCAAAGAGCTTGTAATTCAGTGCACAAAGATTGCAACTGATCTCTACTGTTACAGCTAGTAGAATAAAAATGTCACGATGTCGAATCATTCTATAAACCACAAGACACCCACCTGTTTACCTTCTAACTTTGATACATAAACCGTTTTAACAACTTCTGCCGTGTCTTCGATATAGATACCACCACTGTGTAACTTTATATTTCCGAAATGCAATCCTGCCTGGGGAAAAAAGCACATGAAAAACACTGTAGAGGTTTCAACTGATTCGCCGTAGGTTTGGTACTATTGTTCGCAACAATAAATAAGCCATGCTCTAGCAAAAGGGGGCTTAATGCATCTCCGTGATGTATTAAACAAATCAAGCCATCACATAGTTATGGATCCATGAAAGCCACTTTTTTTTTAAATAATCGATTCAATCATAGGGTAAACTGGTTCTTGGACTTGCGGAAAATTGGCCAATAGCGAAAAGTTTCGGCCAAGGTCAGCCTGGTTACCAGCATTTTATCCTTTTCCCTCAGTGTTTTCAACATTTTCTTTTTCCGGGTCGTTAAAAGTCGGGATTGTGTGGTAAAGAGTTAAACAATTCTTGTGGAAATGAAAATTAGACTAGATTATCATAATAGACACTGTATCCTTTACAGATATTAGACAAAAGATCAGCTTGTACGTCCGAGCAATCTGGTCTCTGCCTGCTCTCTCCTACACATACTTTAACTATTCAGCTCTGTGCAGCAAATGCGAATTAACGCAATGGATAATATATGAGCAATGCTCTGTGAAAAGGGGGTTTAATGCATCTCCATGATGCATAATACCAAGCAAGTCATCACAGCATTATACATCCCTAAAGTCTGTTTTGTGTAACAACGTACTGAATAATGAGGGAGACTGGTCCTTGGACATACAGAAAATTGATCAGCGAAAATTTTGGGCCCAGGTCAGTCTGCGCGGACTGCGCAGGCTGACCTGGGTCGATACTTTTCGCAGATGCATCAACCCCCCTTTTCACAGAGCAGGGCTTATATGTATATTCGTTGGCTTGGGCGCTTTATGATAATGCCTCAACACACCCATTTAAATCAACCAATCAATCGTTTTAACCCTTAGAGATCAAGGTAGAACTTGAAATATTTTTATGTAAAGTATAGCTTTTGCAGACAGTATAAATCAAGGTCAAACTGCAAATAAAATGAAAGACAGACTTTAGTTTTGAGTAACATTTAATTTACCGTCATTAAATGGTTCTGATTTGAGTAAGGCTAAAACTTTGTCATTTGGATGCCAAGCCCCCTTAGCTCAGTCGGTAGCGTACAGGACTAGAGAACAGGAGGTCGCTGGTTCGAGCCCCTGCTTGGCGAATTTCTTTCCGGGGATTGATGATAGTCATCGCGACAGGATTCATTCCTCTCTCACCGCTGACCATTGTTTCGACGATGGTTATGTGGGAAAGCAGCCAGTGGCTTGGAAAGAATATTGTGCGGAGTACTGGTAAATGAAACTCCAGGAAAGCATGGATAGGTGCACTGGCCGCCGTGATACAACTGAAATAATGTTGAAAACGGCCTCAGACACCATACAATACAATACAATTGTCATCTGGAATAGGAGTTAAAGGTTATTAGTTTTATTAGCACAACATTAGTGTTGCTATTTCTTGAAACAAATATTTTCTTACGATATTAAAGTCCAGCACACGAAGTATCCAAGCCGTGAGTGCTAGGTTCATGATGACCAGGATCAATATAAAGAGAACGGTGGCGTACAAACACTGTTTTCTCCAACCATAAATCCCCGCTGGCTGATAGCCGGGGTCGGTAAAATCTGTAGACTTTCCCTGACCCATGGTATCTAAAAATAGAGCATAGACTGAGATATCTAATAATAGATACGAGTTGAATACATCTGAAAATAGGGAACTGGTGGAGATATCTGAAGATATTTCAGAGATCGAGACATCTAACTGCAGGTTAGTGGTAAACAGAGATTAGTGGTTGAGGATATCTGAAAATAGATCTGTGTGGGAGATATCTGAATTAAAGTAGAAATGGTAATTTCTGAAAAAGAGTGGAAACAGACATATTTGACCTCTTTACCAGACGACAACATTTTTGACTCGAACAAATTGAAAGCATCTGCAAGTGACACATTAAGTGTAGCTCAAGTGGTGATTTCTATCTTTGATATGATAGAAAACATTTTGGAAAAAGGAGAAAATGCTGGTGACCAGCATTTTCTCATTTTTCCCAAAATATTTTTAAAAGCCTTTTCTTCAAGGTCGTTAAAACTCGAGATTTTGTGGTAAAGGGTGAACGGTTAAATAAATTAGGAAGCGGAGACATATGGAAATTTTTTAGTTTTGAGTCATTTAACCTGACTCAGGTCAACATCATCTACATGATTTAAAATTCTATTTTTACCCTCGGCATCGCACGGGGCTACATTCGGCAAATGTTCCGAATGGTCATGGAAATATTTTTTATCGTATGCGCGAATTAAACTGCTTACCTGTGTATAAACATGTAAGTACCTAAGAGAGAACTAGCTCAAGTCTTCCGAAACTTCAGCGAATGCGAATTAAACTTTCCGAATAATAGTCGGATTTCCTTTTTATATGCCTACTTCTATATTCAGCATAAAGGTCAGGACCAGGTTAAATGAAGTAGGCAATACATTCCGAAATATTACATGAGAATACTCCGAATTAGGTATTCTCTATTGTAATATCGGGCTTTTGTTTCTACAGCCCTGGGCGAGACGATATCGACGTTGCAGTACAGTGGCTGTGCCAGGTACATGAATGCAGTTCGACAGAAGAATAGTACAAACTTAAATGCAATAAAGTTTTTCAGATAGGCTGGCCCTGCCTGGCTCAGTGCTGCAGGTATCGGACATCTGGAAGCCCGGGTCTGATCCTCACTTTCAGCGCTTTGTCTTTCATGGCTGTGTCCCTGGACAAGACACTTCAGAGCGCCAACCCATTGCTGGTGAAGACTAGGAATTATATTCACCAAGCATTCGTAAATCTGAACGTTTTCAATCCTGTAATACAAATTTTTTTTTTTTTACATTTGAAAGTACCACAACGTAAACTTGGCTAAACGATGTGGTTAAGCCAATCAGAAGTTGAGTAACTTTCAAATTTAGAAAATCTTGAAGATTAAGACTAAGTATACTCTTAAGAATGGTTGGTGAATACGAACCAATGACTTACGTGGAGAAGAAGACTGTCTCTGTGATATGACTGGAATCATGTTATAAGTGGTGTGAAACACCATTCAGTCGGCCAATGAATCATTGAGATGTTCAGATTGTGTAGCTATGTGGGAAGACGTTTAAACGGTATGCTACGACGCAAGAAACAGCATTTTAGTTTCTGCGGTGACAGCATTCACATTATGCATGTGCCGCCTGGGTTTTGTTTGGGTTTTTCTGTAAAATCGAGGTCATTTGGTCGTAAAAATAATTCTGAGTCGGAGGCTTGGGGTTCAAAAAATAAATGAGCCATGCTGTATGAAAGGGAGGTTTAAAACATCCGCAAAAAATACTGAGCCAGGTCATCCTGCTCAGTCTGCACAGGCTGATCCGGGTCGAAAAGTCTTGCTGTTGATCAGTTTTCTGCATGTCAAATGAACATTCTACCTTACGATTCAGTCGTTTGTTCGACCAAATGGATTATATGGATCCCCAATTATACGGTTACTTGCTTTGGTATACTGAATCACGGAGATGCACTTAACCCCCTTTTACCCTAGCGCTGTCAAATTGAATTGCACTGAGACATCTTGCTAAGCAAAAAGACAACAGTGGCAGATCTATCCAGACTTTTGAGAAATAAAGGAGGAAAGCAAATGTTAACTGCCCACACACCCCCAATCCTTTACCCTTTACCAAATAAGCCCGTGTTTTAACTACCCTCGGGAAAGCGGTTATCGAAAACACTGTGGGAACAGGAGAAAATGCAGGTAACTAAAATTTTCACAATTTCCCACATCGTTTACCCTCTCAAAACCCACATTCAATTTGTCGTCTGCAAATAATTTCAATATGGACATCGATAAAATTTTGCCTTCTAGTACAGAGAGAATGGAACTGACCAAACGTGCGCTCTTTCCTTTCCAATGATAATGGATGGATCAAGTTGTGATATTTACGTCTCTGTTTAACTTGCTGGTCATTTCTGTACTCAAGGACGATGCTATAATGAAACTGTTTCCCTTTCGGAGCAGTCACTTTTTTTCCCTTTTTCTTCCACAATCACAATAATAATCTTTGGGAATAAATTTACATCAATAACCCAATATTTACATTTATAAAATTTCTATTGATTGGATTTTAGCAAAAATTATATTTTTCTTTAGACTGATAACGAGCGAAGCTCGTTTTGGGTTAACACCGTTCTAGATTTTTTGAAAATAAATTGCCGACTTCGTTCTGAGTTGTAATCTTAATCTAGACGGGGATGGGTTAAAAATCGTGTGTCTTCCGGTTAGCGTCACAACCTTTCGCAAATTTACTTAATTGGTAAAAAAAAGAGATCAATTATTTACCGATCTGATGATTATTTAAAAATCATCGTCAGTTTAATGAGTATAGGTTATGTAATTTCCAACTCACTTTTTGCGTATTAAACGTCTGAATAGCCTATATTTCCGTCTATTCGATCCCCTTAACAGTAAAATTTGCGCATGCGCAAAGGACACTTGTTGTGCACTGTTTTCGCCGATCATAAAATATCTTTTGTGGTTTAATGCAAAGGATCAACAATAAATTAAAATTAAAAAAAGAACCCCAAAATAAAGTAACTTTTTCGTATCGAGGTCATCAGTCATCATCATGAAAGCGCTTTCTCGTCTATTCGCACCCTGATTGGATGAGGTATAAAATACAACTTTCTACAGTTATGTTCATGTCTTGCTTCTCCAAATTCATAAAAAAACAACCGAGGAACATTTTGTAACACTTAAACTATGAAAATCCGAACGAGTCAAACGTATATCCATCTTTTTAAGTAGTCTGGTATTTCTAATTAAGTTTACAATGAGGACATAGGAAAGTACCCTGCCTCCTTACATTCTTGTCTTTTTGAATATTGATAGGAGTGAATGACTTCAGATATGGGCTGTATGCTAGAGAACAGATGTCATGCCATTTGATATTCATACCCATATGACTTGATAAGTATTTGACACGCTCACTCTAGTAATGCTTTTTGAAAGGGCCAAAAGCAGCAACGCCTAATGGCTGTAACTAGTGAGAGCTCTGAGCGGGCAATACAAACATAATAATCCGCTTTTCTCTTGGCCAATGGATGGTCTTGTATGTCTTGTGTGAGGCATGTACGTCACATATAAGTACAATTGGGCCATCAACTGCTGGAGATCTGACAAATGTTAGTAAGTGTTCCTCAAGGAACTTTCTGAAAATCTCTCCATTTGACCATCCAGTTTCAGACATTATACCCTTTGCTCTGAAACATTCACCTTTCATCAATTCAAGATTTCCTCTCTTGCCCTTAAAAATGAATAAAGGTGGTAGGAATGACCTAATACATTCACATAAGCAATGACTATGGTAGTTGTGCTACGAGGCGGGCTATTGGCTTGGACTTTGGTGTTTGGGTTTCCAATTACATTTGGAGGTTTATGCTCAGGTTGCAAGCCAGGTTCATCAATAATTTTCAAAAAAGGAAACGTCTTTTTTGCAAGATTTTTTCCTCATAATACGGCGATTTTGAGCAATGTCGTTGACTTACTTCTTAGTCTTTGGCCTACTTTTTCGTCCAATCAGAAGGCTTATATTTGAAAAAAAAAATTGACTGTCTATTTCCTTTAAACTGCCTCAAGCAGGGTTTATTTTGACCATTTAATCAGTAAAACGTCGCGTTTATCTGGGTTTCCCGCGCTGCACGCATAAAAGCCGCCTCTCTCATTAATATTCATCTACCATTTAAATTTACACATACAAGTACTGATAACTTGACAAACGCTGTGGTAGGAAGAAAATGGGAAAACACAACAATGTTCTTTTACACTCTTTCACTGCCAATGTCGCATTGGAAAAATTTTGCGAACGGCGTAGATCAAGATCAGACTGCACAAAACTTGCAGCCTGATCTTTGATCTACATCGTCCGCTATCTTGTGTTAGTCTTCAACAAAATACAGATTTAATTCAAACGAGAAGGATACTAAAAGACCACGTGAAAAGTCAGCTCCGTTTAGTGGGCAGCGAAAGAGTTAAACATAAGTCAGTCAATCTATATTTTGAAATATACAGAAAGTGTATCGTAGTAAACTACTTTATTGCGGTGCCATATCGATACAGGCATTTAACATGAAATATCTGAGCCATGCTCTGTGAAAAGGAGGCTTAATGCATATGCAAAAGAGTATCAACCCAGGTCAGCCTGCGCAGACCGTGCAAGCTTACAAGGCCCCAACTTTTTGCTTTCGGCCATTTTTCTGCATTTCAAAGGACAATTTCACCTGCTTAATTCGTCGGTTTTCAGGGAAAATGGATTTTATGGATCCATAATCATGTGGTGTCGTGGTTAGTACCATGCACTACGGAGGTGCATCAAGCCCCCCTTTTATCAGGGCATGGCACATATTCTATATGTCTATAGCATTTTTTCCGACCTTCACAATAATTTGTGAATGAATGAAGCGGGAAAGTCCAAGTAATGTTAGATTTAGCACTGTTTTAGCGATGATGCAATTAGGGCGTGTCTTTGCGAATGATGAAGCAGGAAACTCCGGGTATGGTATAAATGTTTTAGCGATGATGTAATTAGGGCGGACAACGACTAAGTCAGTCTTAGTCGCTACGCTCCCTCCTTTTGGCTGTTTAAATCGTTTAATTTTGTCTTCACTGCGTCTAACTGTTACATATTTGTGTTCGAATGTCCAGTCGTTCTAAAATACATCACGTGGTAAAATTCGGAATTCGCAGGAGGGATCGAATAGATGGGAAGGTGCGAAAATAATGACGTCATGAATTATCTTATTTTCACGTCATGTACGAGCCGTTTTTTTCCCCGGAAAATATTGTGTCGATGAAATCACGACAAAACTATTTTTTGATGTTTCAAAATGCCATTTATAGAGAAAGAGGGATTTAATTTCCACCCATATATCCCTAATCATGCGGATACCGAATTAAATTATCTGCAGCATGTGATAAGACTTTGAACAAAAGTGTTTGGGAAATTTCCTGAAATCTGTCTCCCATCTTTAACAACATTATCTAAGTTTGTAGCTAAGGAATCTTAACACTTAGATTTATACGGGCGAAAGACCGCCTATAGGTTACACGTATGACGTCATTCTCAACCCTGAAGGACTTTTTTTCCGCCATTTTGAATTTTCTCCTATGTAAAAAAAGTTGGACTGTATCTCAATCTGAACTTCCGGGACGCTACATTTCGCGGTTCTCACAACCAAAAATTGGCCCATTCCGACTAATTTTACAAAAACTCACCTAAAAGCATGTAAATAATGTCGTAATAGTTTTGAAAGTTTCATAACACGATACATCTTTTGCTTAGCTCAATGATCTTTTATTTCTTCTTGGGAAAAAAAAAAAAGAGAGTTCAACAAAGTCAATGACGTATGACATTGTGTACTACGTCAGACTTGCGTACACGTATTTTGTAATTCGACCTTGGTTGTCTGCGAGGACCTGTTTCTGCCGTTTGATAGTCGAACTTTTTTTTTTTAGATTTTTATTAGCCACGTCAACTGGTATGATGGGAGTCGTGGCCATCTCCCACCATACCTTACAATTCAATGTTAGTAGGTTTCTAAATAATTTGTTAGTACTCTTAAACAAAAGCTGTTTCATATACCTAACAAAAATTGTATTTTTTGTAAAGTTGTTCCATCACTTGAATGTGGCCTTATTAAGAGAGAGAGAGAGAGAGAGAATCAGAAATCAGGGTAAAAAAACATGAAATAGATGTAAGTATGTGTGTGTGTGTGGGTGAGTGGATATGTGCATATGGAGTAAAGAAATTGGAATCTTTCAGAAATTTTATAGAAATTCGTTAATATTTACTACCTGTGCACTATACTGGCAAAGGAGACTTTGATAAACATGTTCTACAATTGTCATGTGACATTTGTCAATTTCATGTGTGTTTGTGCATTTATGAATATTCAAGGTCAAGTTTAGAGTATTTTTAAAGCCGATCATTGAGGGTATTTTTTGTTTATTCCTACAGTGATAAATATATTTCTTAAGTTCTAAAAGTAGTCTGTCTAATGGTACGTTTGATGTACGTGTGCCTAAAAGTAAAGTTCGACTATCAATTTGTAGTGTATGGTCAAAAGTACTTAAAATTGTTGCTATATTATTAATTAATGATTTGGTGTGTTCACAGTCATGAAATAAATGTAGAATAGTTTCTTCATATTGTTTACAAAATGTACATGAGTTAGTATCTATCAATTTCATTTTAAAAAGCAGAGAATTTGTTGGAATTATTCTATGTATTATTCTTGTTTGAAACCACTGTGTATAAGTGTCTTTTGTGCATTTAAACACATTTCCATGAACTTGGTTCCAATCTATATTTATGTTGTTATATAATGAGTCCCACTTAACTCTACTCGAAGGTATTTCATCGTTGTGTGTCAAAATGTTATAAACATGTTTATTTATGTTACTTTTAGTAAGCATATGAAAGAAATAACAACTAATAGAAGGATTATGACATCCTTTTAAAGCATCCTTTTTAATCAAAATGTGATTTTTTGAAAGGAAAGTTTTAACTGATGTTGTAATGCTATAGAAATTTAAAAAATTCACTTTGTTTCTAGTCATTGTTTTTATGTCCAACCAATTTTTAAAACTTCCATCTACATTTAACAGATCCTTTACATATCTTATACCACAATCGTATAATATTTTATTATAAATGTGCTTAGAATCTACCAAAATATTGCTATTAAAAAACAGAGGCATGTTAACTACATCCAGCAGTTTTGTAAAACTACATTTAGAGATAAATACCATAAAAGATTTTAAAACATCAATCCAGAAATCATTTCTTATGTTGGTAATAATTTTTTCACAGTACATCATTCCAAAATTAAATAGTTTGTGTGTGTCAATTACATTATTCATGAATTTATGACAACTTTTACCGCAAGCAACTAGTCTTCTTATCCATTTAATTTTCATACTTTTATTATAGTTATTGACATCAATCATGTTTAGACCTCCTTCCATATAATTTTTTATGAAGACAGTTTGTTTAATTTTAGCAGTACCGTCCCATACAAATTCATAAAGTGTATTGTTCAGTTGTTTCATAAATTCATTCGTTGGTGATGGTAAACTAATAAATAGATGTGTGAGTAAAGGTAATAAAAGACTTTTGACTACAGTTATTCTTCCAATTGGTGTTAGTTTTCTTTTCTTCCAATAATTTATAGTGTTATTAATGCTTTTGAATTTGCTTTCAAAATTTAACTTTATCATTTTATCTAGATCGACATGGAACTCCAGTCCAAGAAGTTTAAATTTTATTCCCCCCATGTTAATTTCCATTTCGTCTTGATAGATCTTGCACTATACTTCAAACTGCCAATCCATATAAGTTTTGTTTTGTCGAAATTAACTTTCAAGCCAGAAATATGTGAACATTTTTCTAGTAATTCAAGAGTACTTTTAATCGATTTTTCAGAACCGTCTAAAAAGAGTGTTGTGTCATCAGCAAATTGTGATATGATATATTCTTCTTTTTTTATTTTTAGTCCTGTTATATTTCTATCGTGCTTTAATTTAATGTTAAGAATTTCGGTGCAAAGGATGAAAATATAAGCGGATATTGGATCACCTTGTCGACATCCCCTTCTGACTTTGAAATAATCTGAAAGAAAACCATTTATTTGTGCGCATACCTCAGTATTGTGCAGAAATAATTTAATCCATTCTTTGAACATTACACCGAAATTAAAATATTCAAGCGTCTTTTCAATAAAATTAAATGATAGAGAATCAAAGGCCTTTTCAAAATCTATTAACATTAAAAGTCCAGGTATTGTATGTTCTTCACAATATTGCATAATGTCATAGACTAGTCTTGTGTTTTCACCTATAAACCTGTCTCTTAAGAACCCAGTTTGGTCGCTTGATATGATATGATCCAAAACGTGTTTCATCCTATTTGCAATACTCCCAGATGCAAGCTTATACAGAACATTTAAAAGAGTGATAGGTCTCCAGTTTTTTAAAAACTTTTTTGGTTTATTATCTTTTGGTATGCAAGTTATAGTTCCTAATTTAAGATTTGTTGAAAAGGATCTAGAAATAAATGCGTGATTTAATGCTCTTACAACAAAATGACCTATCTTATTCCAGAACACCTTATAAAAATTGGAAGTAAAACCATCCCCTACTGGGCTTTTGTCATTTTTCATGTTTTTGAGTGTATGTGTTACCTCATTGTATTGTAATAGTCATTCAAGTTCCTTCTTCTGCTTTTCGTCTAGCTTATTTGAAGTACAGTTTTTTAAGTCATCCTCTAAATTGACGTCAATCAAATAATATGTTTCATTATATAAAGTTTCATAATAATGTTTTGCTTCTTTAAGGATTTCCCTTTGGTCAAATAAGTGATTGCCATCTTCTGTTTCTATAAAGGGAATAGTTTTTGATGCAATATTTTGTTTTTCCAAATTACAGAAATATTTCGTCACTTTTTCTCCACTGTCGACCCAGTTTGCTCTAGACCTAATAAAAGAGCCATGTAGTTTTTCTTTTCGTAAGTTTTCTAACTCTGATTGTAATGAAGATAACCTATCTTTATTCGTTTCATTTAAATTTGTTTCTAAAAAGGAAATTTCATTTTCAATATGTTTTTCTCTCTGGTTTTTTGCTTTTGTTTTATAACTTGAAAATGAGATTGTTTCCCCCCGTATTTCCATTAACAAAGTTTCCATAAAAAGTTGATCATCTATTATGAATTGTAACTCTGAGCGATCAATATTGATAATATTTTCTCTATCATAAACTGGTAAAGAGTATTGCAGGATAACATTATTTATTTTTTTATTAATGAGATTAACATATTCTATGTCATTTAATAATGAATTATTAAATTTCCAGTATCCTTTCCCATGTTTTTGATTAGAAAACTGTAGTTCAAGTACAATTATACAGTGATCCGATCTATAGCTTATGTCTATATCACAATTTCTGAGTAATGGAATTAAACTTTTTGTCGTTAAAAAGAAATCCAATCTCCCTCTCTGTAAAGATGAAAAGCGTTTCCAGGTATACTTCCTAGTCTCCCCATGCAAATGTCTAAATGGGTCCATAAGTTCTCTTTCATTGATTGTCTTAATTAAAAGTTTTCTCGAATTGATGTTATGATTAGAATCTTTGTAGTTTTCATAGTCAATTGAGCTATCAAGAAGAAGATTGAAGTCACCACATACAATGATATTATCCATTTTTCCAAAAGAATCAATATGACTAAAAGCATTTATAAAAAATCCAGGGTTATCAGTATTTGGTGCATATATATTTGCGAGTATAATTTGTTTGTCACTGTAAGATATATTGAGAGCAATAAACTGTCCATTAGTATCTTTTCTGCATGCCAAAACTTTGATATCTGTACCTTTTTTTATCAAAACAGCTACTCCTTTTGAATTTGAACTACCATGACTAAAGAAACAATTTCCTTCCCATTCTTGATAAATTTTATTTTCAATTTCTTCAAAAAAGTGAGTCTCTTGTAAACATAAAATGTCAACGTTCTTTTCTTTAAAGAGTGTGAATATATCAAATCGTTTTTTAGTATTGTTCAGTCCACGACAATTGTAGGAACAAATTTTCAAACTACCTATATTCGGTCATCAGAAGCATCAGTGTTATCAATATATCATCATTTTTAATTTCTCCGTTGTAACCAGTATAGTTTACCGTTAAATGCATTGTATGGGTGAATGCTATGTTCGGGTGTTCTGAGTAATGTTTGAGTAGAAAGGATAAAAAAACTGAAAGAGAATTTGTGTACATTGTGCGAGAGTGGATATTTCTGTATACACGTTTTTTTTTTTACACAATACATTATTAGCGGATCTCAATCGTAAATTTGAAACCTAAAAACCGGGCCGCCACCCAAAAATTGGGTTTGACCTTCGAACTTCATTAGCTTGATCAATTTATGTTATTCGTGGCCTGGGCCACTTTTTAAAATAAAGAGAGTGCAATAAATAAACGGACCATCAGTTATTTAGAAATGGAGCCGCATGAACACGATAAGTATCACAACCGAGAGAAAGGATTTTACTCAAAATGCTCAGACGTAATGACCAGGATTTCCCATAACCGTGGAACCCTAAGACTAATTTAAGAAAATAGTCTCGAGAAAAATATCGGACTCCCTAAAGTTGCCATCAAGGTAGGTCTAAGTAAATGTTTTTCGAGACCTTAATTATTTCCCAACAGAGATTTTAGAATGCCATTTCCAGAAAAGATTGCATTAAAAAAAAAAACGATTAGACAAACTATTTTGCTGGTTACGTGATGGTCACGTGTGTTTTTGTTTTCGTCTGCAGTTGTCAACTTTTTGTTACTGGTTTTCGTCAAGGTTTGGAACCGTAAAATGCTATGAAAAGTAAAGCCGTAAGGTCGTGCATCTGTGAAAACCTACTCATTTTAATTGAACAACCTTTTTTTATGCTTACTAAGTACCAATCCACCTGTTTTTATTGGCTTTTTAATTTTTTAGACGGGATTCATTGCACGCCGTCGATCTTTTTTATTTACATTCAAATCAGAATTGAATTTATGCTTAAACTTCAGACAGACCCATTTTTTTTATCAAATAAAATATACTTGTTTGATCATTTCTTCATGTTTTATTATTTTTTTCCAGTTTCTATAAAAACACACAAGTTTAGGTGATTTTGTATACATCTATTTCTTTTTTTACTTTTTCTTTATTGTCTAGCAGATGTCAGTTAATGGGTAAGAATGCTTACTATTACATTCCATGTCTATTTCTCTGTCTATGGATCACTGTTTTGTGTTCTGACAATGGACTACTTTGTTCATATTGCATAAATTTGTGTTTTAATATCTAATTTTCCTGAAACAACGTACGTCTTTCGCCCGTTTTTAGGCTTTGCCTATTTACATATTATCAGTATTTATCGATGCATTCAAATATAACAAGCCGACTGGTTACAGTCTATGGAGAAATATATAATTTAGGGGATTGTCTCTCTATTCTTTTAAATCGAAATGTTAAATGAAAAATTTGTGTTTGTTTGTTTGTATGATGTCTGACGTCGTTTTCAACATTAATTCAGTTACAATGTAGACCTATAACGCGGCGGCCATTGCACCTGCTATGCATTCCTATTCTTCCCAACCTACCGGCTGATTTCCTGCAAAATCATCGTCAAAAAAATGACCTGGACGCACTGTGACAGAAAATCATAAATCTCCAAAAATGGAGATATCAAAATGTGAAACAGTGCCGATAATGATCACATACCGCTGCCGTAGAAGCGCCCATGTTGGATACAATCCAGTCGATCTCCGTTAAGGTTGTTAAAACAAGGGATTGTTTGGGAATGGGTTAGGAACGCTAGCATGTCTTTGTCATCATTTTGAAAATAAACACTGTCAAGAAGGTTTATATTTTAACCCTTCACCAAACAATCCGTATCTCAGAGATCCTGGGGAAAGAGTCTTTTTAAAAAAACATCGTGGGAAACAGAGAAAATGCTGCTAACCAGCGTCTCCTCCTTTTCCCACAATGTTTTCATTTCTTTCGAAGACTATTCCAACCATTTTAGCCACACTTGACGTCACCTTCAACATTTAATGCTGTCGAACTGGACAAGGCTAAATGTTATGTGGCAAGAAGAGTAAAACGCCTTTTCAAAGCCCGCAATACTGCACGGATTGTGTCGAACCTGTACACATGTACAGTAATTTACAGATCTAACGTTATGTTTTTCGGGCAAGAATCGACCTATTACACATTCGCTACTATCTAAATGAAGTCTGCTAATAGTAGCTGTAAAACTTCCAGCATATCATATGTTTATCATACATTGATGTCCGAATCTTTAAGAGAGAAAAAAAAAAAAACTTGAGCATACTGACCCAATGTAAATAGGAAACACTTCCTTACATCCGTACATAAGTCTAAGAATAACCTGAAATGTACGCTGAGATCTATTCTTACAAATACACACCAAAATTTCGTAGCGAATACTGATGCAGAGGTTACCTGGTTTTCGTCAAAGCTGGAGGTTTGGGGCTCACCACGGGAGAAGAACTATTCAGCTTTCTCGCATGTGTAAGACGCGTTTACGATATTAAACTGCTGCGGGAATTTCGTTTATCCTAGCTAACATTTGGGATTATTGGAGTGAGTATCGGGTCAGGTGGCCAGTTTCAGAGCGTTTTTCCTGGAATTAGTGGTCAGCTCGTTCCTTTGTCTGCAGTGATAAATTTTCAAAGTTTTTAAAGATTTAATATTAGTGTTTAATACCTTTACTTTGTGTCTACTATTTATTGTGACTGAAACATTATATTTTTTTAGAAATAGTTGGTGTGAATTACGTTGTAATTCGGATTTAATAATTTAACTCTTTGTTTACAAAGGATTGACAATGGCGGAAAACAACAATGGCCCTGCTCCAAAGGTCGAGATTGACTATAATCTGAGGCCGTTCGGATTGCAGAAAACCCAGTACGCAAGTCCACTGTTGGGTCTATTGCACCGGTTGGACGTAAAAAATACCGGGCCAAATTCCGTTAAGTATGAAAGAAACTAATTTTTCTGCAAATCAAGGGTTCCTAGCATCTACTCAACGGTCTCCATTTTACCAGTTCGGTCAAGGAGCCTCATTTCAAAATTGCATGACCGGAAGTGTCTCTAGCGAGATTAACGCGAGAACACAACAATGGACGCCACTTTCCAATTTCATAGCGCCTAAATTTGACCTGGTGACTTGGTTTTTGACCCGGTATTACCTATTTTTAGAACTCGTCTGAGATATCAAGAAAAACATTCTGACCAACTTGCAAGAGTATTGGACTGAAAATGTGGCCTCTAGATCATACACAAGGTTTTTCAAAGATATGACCTGGTGACCTCGTTCTTGACCCGACATAACCCATTTTTATACTCATGTGAAATATTATCCAACGTGACCAGTTTTCAGTCTGGACTGAGATATCATAACGACAAACATTCTGACAAAGTTTCATCAGTATCAGACTTAAAATGTGGCCTCTATCTAGAGCATACACAAGGTTTTTCTAAGGTTTGATCTAGTGACCTAGTTTTTGACCCAACATAAATCATTTTCAAACTCGTCCGACAAATATTATCAAGACAAACATTCTGACTTACTTTCAAGAGTATTGGACTAAAAATGTGGCCTCTAGAGCGTACACAATATTTTTAAAAGATTTTAAAAGTTTTTCAGTCGACGTGACCCATTTTCAAATTTGTCTGAAATATTATCAAGACAAACATTCTGACCAAGTTTCATGAGTATCTGACGGAAAATGTGGCCTCTAGATCGTGCACAAGCTTTTTCAAAGATTTGACCTAGGAACCTAGTTTTTGACCTGATGTGACCCATTTTTAAACTTGTTCAAGATATCAGCAAGACAAACATTCTGACAAAGTTTCACGAGTACCACGCTGAAAATGTGGCCTCCAGAGCGTACACAAGGATTTGATGTTGTGACTTTGTTTTTAACCCAACATGACCTATTTTCAGACTTGTCCAAGATATCATCAGGATAAAATTCTGACCACTTTTCATGAGTATCAGACTGAAAATGGGGTCTCTAGAGCGAACACAAGGTTTTTCTAAGATTTGACCTGGTGACCTAGTTTTTGACCAGACATGACCCATTTACGAACTCATTTGAGATGTCATCAAAACAAACAGTCTGACCAAGGTTCATGAGTATCAGACAGAAAATGTAGCCTCTAGACCGTACACAATGCTTTTCTAAGATTTGACCTGGTGACCTAGTTTTTGACCTGATGTGACCCACTTTCAAACTTATCTGAGATATCAAGACAAACATTCTGACCAACTTTGGTGTGTATCTGACGGAAAATGTGGCCTCTGTGTACACGTTTTTTCTTAGATTTGACTTAGTGACCTAGTTTTTGACCCAACATGCCCCATTTGTGTACTCGCCCGAGATAGCATCAAGACAAATATTCTGACCAAGTTTCATGGGTATCCAACGGAAAATGTGGCATCTAGAGTGTACACAAGGGTTTTCTAAGATTTTACCTAATGACCTAGTTTTTGACCCGACGTGACCCTTTTTCAAACTCGTCGGACATATCATCATGAGAAACATTCTGACAAACTTTCATGAGTATCTGAACACATACGGCACCAGAGATATTGCCAGATACCTACAATTTCTCCACATCCCACAATGTTTTCTGTATTTTCAAAAGCAAATTCGATTTATAGAGCATAATACGTGTTCCAACGGCAAGCTAACGAGCAGAGATTGAAAAGTTTTTTGTAAAACACATCAGTGGCTCGTAAAAAATGATTGCTCTTTTTCCCTATTTGCTCTCAACAGGAAAACATACTTTTTCGTAAAACATTGTTGGAAAAGATTAAAATTCTGATTACCCGCATTTTATCCTTTTCTTATGGTGTTAAGAAGATTATTCTTTCTCTTGGTCATTTAGACAGGATTGTGCCGAGCATCTTTAAAATGTTGAAAACTATGTGGAAAAGAAGAAAACGCTTCTTTATTCACAATGTTGTCTGAAGCTTTCTTTCTCAAGATTGTTAAATTCTGGACAATGGATTGTTTGGTAAAGGATTAATTAGCTTTATGTTCGTTTTTTTTTTTTTTAACTTTCACACTTGTCTGATCACTAGGCTGATCTGGAGCTTTCCTTTTAATCACCAGAAATTTTTTAAGAAATTCTTCATTTTGAAATTTGTTCTCCGATCATATCAAGCACATGTAAAAAGAGAAAAGTTTCATGGAACATTGTTCTCAATTAAATAACTGTTTTTATTCGAAAGATCGATTAAAAATTCAGCTGAAAGTTGATAGGTCATGGACAATACTCAATTATTTATTACCAGTGCTTCCTGTTGATTGCATCATAAGATGCTCACCGCCTTTCTTTAATTGAGTACATAGATCAACATTATCTCTGTAAAATAGTCTGTAATCTGTTGATTGATGCATAATTTGCAATTAACTGTCAACATGCGGGTAATTAGAGTGTCAGCTACTCGTCATCCATAGTTTAACAGGTACTGGACAGGTAATAAAGAATGACGTATGTAATTTTTCCAAAACAATTGTCATCGAGGCCCCTGCATCTAATCCCAAATCACAATCTGTACTCTCAATCTGCACTGAAACATTGCTTTCTGAGCTTGATGGTGATCTTAGGTTCAAAAGTGGCTATTCTCCCTCATTTTCATTTTCAGACTGATGAAAATTCGATGTTCATTCAGCAAATAAATTTTGGACTTTTCCTTATTTTTCTTGTCCCCTTTGGCCTTAGGCTGTGAACGTATTTCAGTCTTTTATAGTCTTTTTCGGACACATCTTACTTATATGACCTGACCTTTACAGCTAACACACTTTGCATTCTTGTAGAAACATGTCTGTCATGATTAGTTTTACCACTGTGTAAAGACTTTTGTTATCATGGGCCCTTGGTTTCCGACGCCTCATGGTCCACCAGTTGCAAACTAATAGACACACCAACTGCCTTTTTCACGGTTAATTCTACTTCTGACAATAACATTCTCCGAGTAAGTGTTCTGTAACCCACAGACAAACCAATCTCTCGGCTCATCTAGAAATGCCCCAAACTCACAAGACTCACTTAGCCACACCAATTATAGTCTGTCAAATACATGGTTACAGTTTCATTTTCACTTTGCATCTTACAATGAAACTTAAACCGTTCTCCAATGATGAGCGTTTTCAGTTGCAGGTAATTTTGAATAAAGGTTTTCAACTCTGTCGAAAGTCTTATCACTTGGATTTCGAGGTGTGACAAAATTACGGAGCAGGCTGTAAGTCTTAGATCAGACTGTAAGTCGTAGAAACAAAATTAGCTCTTTTCTGATCATTATTAACAATGCTATTTGCATGGAAAAGCGCTGTTCCCCATTCTCCACCCAGCTGACGATGTACAGTCGAAAGTGAAACTGCTTACCAAACATTTCAGGTTATATTTACTGCATACGGAGAGTGCGAAACATTCTTGTCGCCACTGTAATGTTTTTTAGGTCCGGACAACAGCCATCAGCAGCATAAATATAGCTGTTTAACTTTTTGATTATGGAAATTCTTTACTCTCGGAACACATGCTAAACTACGATTAATCAAAGTATAATACTTCCACCTAATGCGGATCAAAGTACTAAAATATGTAGTTACAATTGATAGCGTTAATCAATGACTTATTTAAAACAAAAAATAAAATCGTGTATCTAAGCGTTTTGCGTACAGATATTGTTGTAAGGAAAGTGTTTTTGGGTGTAATGACAGTAGTTTTGGGTGATTTTCGAGCGGTTTTGGATGTTTCCATACTTATTCACCTGCGATAAACTAGGCCATGTCAAATCTGCGGAAGGAGACTAATTTCAAATTTAGAGCGAATTCTATGACACTTAACTCTGAAATTCACTGACTGTGTAATTGGCTTACACAGATTTTTTACTCGCATGTTAATTTCACACATCAAATGAAACAGACGCGTCTGTTTGTTGATCTAAGAGGACCTATTTTTCTTGAAATAGAGGAGTGAATCGTCCTCAGTCACCTTCCGAAAAGCTATCCGATTGGTTTAATTATTTATGCATTGTGGAGAAAAGTAGGTCATTTTTGCTGCATTCGATTGGCTTATTACAACTACAATTTATTTGTTGCTGCGGCAACACGATCATAACAATAAACTAATCCAAAATATTTTGCATTTACCTGAAACTATGTTTTTCAAGAATTTGATTTCATTCTTTTTTGTAAATTTTCTCCTTGTTGTTCTGATTCAATTTACAATGATCTGGAACTGTTTTTGTCCTTTTGTACTCGAGCTGTATCGAACTAATTGAAAGGTGGTTGGATAAAACTGTTCAGAGGCATTTGCAGCAAGCTGCTGAGTGATTACATATGAAGGCTCTCGCCGTCCAAAAACGCCAGAAACATATAAATAACTAAAACAAACAGGAAAATCTACATAAACGGGCAAAATTTTCCAAAATTCTCCTAATCTTCTCCACTGTTCGCATTGGGTCGAATCTTCTTGAACATAAAAATTATTTCTAATCGGATGCTGGAAAATTAACCGTAATGAATACAGAAGTAGCAACCAACCTTAAAACATAGTGTTTACATGACAACCACTCAACTTCCGTTTAAAAATAGAACACCATCGATTTTTACCATCGATTATTACCAGTATATTATCTGGAAGAGCTCATGTAAATGTCCTTCCAGCTACGATTCCGATGGGGAAAACGATATTTTAAATCTGTTTGCAAAACATTTAATCAACACCTCTTTTCTTCGGATACCCTGTCCTGCCGTCGTTCTGCACAAAACTATGAGTCGGACTCCTGAAGACGAGCAAGAATGCGCTCCTCGAGCGTGAGATTGAGCTCAAACAAGTTTTATAAGCACGGGGCCTGGACGTAATGTTGAACCGCCACAATCATTAATTAGTAGCATTTTGAACTGCGTCCACACTAGTTGAAAGCTATAGATTTATATACTGCTTTGGTATAAACTAAATATTTGCGATTCCCAAACTACGTGACGTTATGCCCACCTTTTACAAACACCTCAATAAACTTGTAATTTGTGTAGGTTACTGTAGCTCTACTTTGGGGTATTTGAATTCTGGTGGAGTGAAGAGTCAAGCCCTCAGATTGGTGGTTGTGAGAACTGAGCAATTTCATCTTAAATTCCGAATTCACTCAAAATCAAAAGCCTATGTGGGACAACGCAAATAACGGCGACTTATTCATAAATAATTATGTAAATTTATGAAGAACCTCTGGTACACATGACATCATATCACGTGATCACAATATCTATATTTGTCCCACAGCTATACTTAAACGTCGATTTTATGTCACTTATATATACACACAAAATCTAAACAAACAACATTGAATGGTTATTATGAATTTTGGACCTATTGCATATGTTTATTCAAGAATGTAGATTACTGTTTGTAAGATTGTTTTGCCATTCATTTTAATCGAAAAAGACACTTCGTATAATCCTTAACAAGTGACACAGAATCGCTGTTGAACTATACATTCCATCTTTAGAAGCACCTGCTGAGCGGTGATTTAGTGCAGCCAAGGGCCGTGCATGTTACGAACGGACTTACCACAATGTTTTGGTTCAGACAAAATATGCGAGTGCGAGGAAGTACTTAATGTAAAGTCTAGGATAAAAAGTTTTGTAGTTCTAAGCTTACAATTCTTCCACAAATGGAAAGGTGCCGTAGAAAGACGATTTCAGTCATAAAGTATTTCTTTTTAGGCGTATCCGGAAACTGTTTCATGACTACCACATACACAGATAAATGCAAATTATACTTGATGCATGTGTAAACGATTGGTTATCGTATATGCAAGTGGACGAAATGATTGTTTCAAAGATTCGAACTGTTGAATAGTTCAGTCTTTAAAGACGTATTGACGATCACAAAATCCACCGTTTCTAAGTTATAATTTTACAACGGAAAAAAAAAACTTGCTTGTTCACCGAATAATTACGGAACTAGGTTACGTCTCGCAAACCGGAACTGGGACAGGAAGCAGTACAAAGCCGGAGGTATGCTTACGTCACCCCATGGATCAAGATGATAACAATGAGAGCCTGTTTGCTACGCAACCAGGCGACTAAAAAACCAGACTACCGATCGAAAACCAGAAACAGAATCCCCAAGGGAGAATAAGAATGCCGATAGCATAATTTCTGACTCCGAGCTTTCAGATATCGCTTCCGAGGAACATTATAGATCAGATAGCGACAACGAAGAGAGGAGAGTCCCAACTTTTCAGGAGCTAAAACGTTCCATGGCGTTAGAAAAAAGTAACGACATGCATGCTGCGGTTACTTCATCAAAGTTAGAAAGGCTCAATAAGTTATCCCAGGATTTCCAAGCGAAACAAATTGTGGGAGAAAATGTCAACGATAAATTGGCACAGATCATTAATACAGGTATGCAGGCATCGTTTTCGTCTTCCGCCTGCAAGGACTTACTGGAGAAATACAATACGCCGGCAAAGTGTGAGTGGGTCAAAGTACCAATGATTAACGCTGAATTATGGTCCTCAGACAATTTGTTAGAGGCTTTCAAATCTAATGACAAATTAGTGTTTAAGAACCAGAAAATTGTTAAAAAAGCAATGTTGCCCCTAATTCAAATCATGAACAAATGCCTTCGTCAAGACGGCAACGTTGAAATCTTTGACTATGCATGCGATGCATTCCATCTGTTAACGCAGGAGCACAGGGACTCATCGAATATCAGGCGCCACTTATTAAAACCGGCAGTATCACACAACTACAGAAAACTGTGCAACCCCAGTACACCAGTAACGGCAAACCTCCTTGGAGACGACCTCCAAAAGCAGATCAGAGAGCTAAATGAAACTAAAAAGTTCACGTCGAAACTCTCCCACCAAAAATTGAAAAGGAAATCTACATACCATCAGCAAAATCCTCGATAACGCCATAAACCGATATCACGATTACGAGAAATCTTTTTTAGACAAGCGAGCCCGACAATACCAAAGGAAACGCAAAACACAGGGAGCGGGCATCACACAATAACAACAGAACACTTAGCTCAGAATTTAGTAAGTACAGCACTGCAAATTCCAATTAACAATACAACATACAATTTCATGTCGGGAAAAATTTCCCAGTGTTTTCTGGCTTGGAAGGATATAACTTGTGATAAATGAATTTTAGACATACATGTAGTTCGTTTTGGGTATGACATAGAATTCAAATCAACTCCCCCTCTCCATCTTGTTCAGCATGAAATGCAAACAAATGAAAGTGAAAAAGAAATTATATGTTGTGAAATCAATAAGCTTCTTAAAAAGAAAGTTGTGAGACTTGTATCAGAATCGGAGGTGGAATTTGTATCGTCTGTTTTCCTTCGGCCTAAGAGGGACGGAACCTATCGTTTGATCTTAAACTTGAAAAAATTAAACACTTATGTGCAAACACATCATTTCAAAATGGAAACATTGAAAACTGCCTTGACGTTAGTAACTGAAAACTGCTGCTTTGCATCTACTGATCTTAAAGATGCTTATAACAGCATACCTATACACAGGAACAGTCAGGGTTGGCTAGTTTTCTCTTGGGAGAATTCGTATTATGCATTTACTTCCTTACCTAATGGTCTTGCCTCAGCTCCGCGCTTCTACACTAAAATGTAAAAACCAGCTTTCTCTTCCTTACGAAAGATAGGGTGTCCCAACGTTAATTATATTGATGACAGTTCTTTAAGAAGTGCAGATAGCGCTGATTGCATGGATGATATTTTGAAAACGGTACAGTTAATGGATAATCTTGGGTTTACAGTTCACCCTGATAGATCAGATTTATTTCCTAAGCAAGAGATAATCTTTGTTGGTTTCCTGATCGACTCTGTACAAATGACTGTGAGGTCAACACCAGAGAAAGCAAGCGAAATAGCTGCCTCCTGCACAAAATAATAAAGCAAAAAATTATCACTATACGTGATTTTGCCAAGATTATTGGTAAATTAGTAGCCAGTGAGCCTTGTGTTCAATATGCACCACTTTATTACAAATCCCTTGAGATTGATAAGGAGAGTGAAATCAAGAAATCCAAAGGCAATTATGACCGGCAAATGACTTTATCACAAGAAGCTATCAAATGTTTGATATGGTGGAAAAACAATGCAGGACAAGTCTCTAGACGTCTTACCATACCTGCACAAGATATAGGCATAGAATTGGACAGCTCTTTAATTGGATATGGGGCAATTAATAAGACTACGCAAAATGTTCAGTGGGCTGTGGACTGAAGCTGAGAAAAATATTCACATTAATTGAAATGACAGCAGCATCCCTTTCTTTAAAGTACTTTTGCTCAGGAGCACAAAATATTCATGTCAGGATGCACTTAGATAATGCTGTAACAGTTAAATACTTGAACAAAATGGGAGGCAGGAAGGTTCGACTTAATGAACTTACGGTAGAACTATTGGAATGGTGTATTGAACGAAACATTTGGCTATCGACTTTTCATATCCCTGGGTCAAAAAATTACATTGCTGACACGCTCAGTAGGAAGAACAATGAAGATATGAAGTGGATGTTGTCAGATGAAGTGTTTGCTAAAATACAATCCTGTACTGGGTCTAATGAAATTGATCTCTTTGCATCAAACAATAACAATCAGCTGCCTCAATATGTTTCATACAATCCAGATCCTTGTTCATTGGCTGTTAATGCTTTTTATTTGTCATGTACAAACCTAAACATATATGTTTTCCCTCCCTTTAGTCTTCTTGGAATGGTGCTGCAAAAAATTCAACAGGACAAGGCAACAGCAACTTTGGTAGCGCCGATTTTCCACACTCAACCTTGGTTTCCGACCTTACTCAGCATGCTTTGTCAAACTCCATATTTACTGCCGATGCCAACAATATGCCTCTTCTTGCCAGGAAAAACCAGTACGAATCCTCAAAAGAAAATGAACTTAGGAGTTTTCAAGGTCACCGGGAATCATTGCTTAGCCAAGGACTTCCGCCAGACGCTACAGACATTATATTATCATCTTGGAATGCAAACTACCAAGAAACAATATTGGTCGTATCACAAAAGATGGGTGCTTTTTTGTGAGCAAAAAAAAAAAAAAAAAAGATCCATTTAAACCGAATATAAACGAGGTGCTAATTTTCCTTTCTGAGCTATTCCATATGGGAATAGGATATAGTGCATTAAATACAGCAAAATCAGCCCTATCCAGTTATCTAAGTATTGTAGGACATGTAGAAGTCGGGACACACGTGCTAATCAAACGATTTATGAAAGGACTATTCAATAGAAGACCTTCACTACCCAGATACAGCTCTACCTGGCCTGTTCATCTTGTGTTGAAACACTTGGAATCAAATGATAACCTCACTTGTTCACTTAACTTACTTTCAAAGAAACTAGCTACATTGTTAGTTCTCACAGCTGGCCAAAGAATGCAAATTCTGTAGCAGATGGATATTAATAATATAGATATATCAAATACATACTTAAAGATTAGCATTGCTAGCCTTCTGAAACAATCAAAACCTTCTCATCACCTGCAAGAAGTTTATATTGAACATTATCCAATAAATAAATCGCTTTGTGCGTGTTGTTGGTTGCGCAAATCGATATTTGGAGTTGACGAAGTCACATCGACAAAGCTTAAAATTCTGGATTTCTACTATAAAACCTTTCAAGCCTGTCACCAAAAGTACTACCTTCAACTCTCTCCACGTGGTTCTATACGCCGACATTACACATGTGTATTCATTTATCGATCACCAAACAAGTGGTCATCACTATTTTTGAACGTTTTTAATTTTCAAAATGCCAAGACTAAATAATGAAGAGAGAGAAAGAATTTTAGAGATGCTTGAAAGCGGACTTTCTCAAAGACACGTAGCATGGTCGACGATAGTTCGTCTTGTACAGCGGGTAAACGCAACAGGGAGCGTTTCTGATAGGCCCCGGTCCGGTGCACCTCGTATGACGTCTGTCTGGCAGCACTATTTCCTCCGTCAACGTCACTTGCGTAAACGTTTCGTGACGGCGCAATCTGCGACGTCGGTGGTTATAGGCAATCGCGGAAGGGCTGTCAGCTGCAATACAGTACGGAGACGTCTTTTAGAGCGGGAAATTTCTTGCAGGCGGCCGTAGCGTGGTGTAGTGCTGACAGAGCGTCACCGCCGTGGACGTCCGCAATGGGCTCAAAACAACATCAGAAGATGTTGGCGGGATGTTGTCTTCAGTGATGAATCTCGTTTCATTCTTTCCAACACCGATGGGCGTGTTCGCGTTTACCGTCGACGTAACGAACGTTACACGCATAATTGTGTACTAGGGCATAACCGTTTTGGTGGTGGCGGTGTTATGGTTTGGGCAGCGATTAACTACACCTTTAAAACTGACTTGGTTGTCATAAATGGGAAATTACATGCTAGGACCAAGTTCTTCGTCCTGTGGTCGTTCCTATTTTCAAGCAACGTCCTGGTCTGACGTTTCAACATGATCATGCTTGACCCCACACGACCAGGCTCACCGGAAATTTCCTTAGGGGCAATGGTATTGATGTTTTGCCATGGCCTGCTCAATCTCCAGGGACGTCCTAAGACGTCGTTTACGTCAATGCAATCCACAGCCGCAAAGTGTCGATGAATTGACAAATGTTCCCCATGAAGAATGGGCTCGAATTCCACACTATCCGTTTCGTAATTTGTGTGGATCCGTGGGACGATGTCTTCAGGCAGTGATAGCAAGTCAGGGTGGTCATACGCGGTACTAACGACATCGTGTTGGCGAGTTTGTTTAAACGTCTGTTTCAGCTGAATGTCGGGCACTTAAGCTGAGGTATCAGCTGAAAAATGTCGAAATAGAGGTGAAAAATGTTGAAACATTCTAATAGTTTATTTCTAAAGTCCAGGATGCGTGAAATATATGTTTAGTTTATAATTATGGATGTGCAAAGGCAGGTGAAGCGTTTTTTATGGACGTCAGTATACATGCCTATTGATCTGATCCATTTTACTTGTGTGTAACTTTTGGCTTCTGTAAATACTTAATAAGCTCACTTTCATTTGATGGCATTTCAATCTTGTGAAAATATTTTACTTTGGAGTGATACTGACCTTAGTGTCTTTGATGTGTGCTTTCTCCTCACGTGTTATCACAAAGGGACTACAGTTCAGTGATGATTTAATTGCGGTACTGAACTTAGTGGACTTACCAACTGGAGACATTCAGCATAACTCGGCTCATGATGCATGGGCTCTGAAAACTACAATAATCCCAAATAGTAGCTAGGATAAACGAAAGGGAAAAATTAAATGAGACTTACCTTTATGTCGATATTTGATTACGATTTTGTTTATCCAGCTACCAAGAGATTATAGGCCCACCCACTGCTTCCCTTAATTCGATGGGCCTCTCCATGCACCATGAGCAGCTACACTGCTCTAAAGGCTGAAACTGACCACGCGACCTGATGCTCACGTCTATAATCCCTTGGTAGCTCGATATACAAAATCTTAATTGAAATATCGACTTACAGGTAAGTCTCATTTAAGTTATCTTTAACCAACAGTTAAAACCTAACTACATGTAAATTGCGATTTCAAAGTTCTTGTCGTCGCAAAAATCTCACAGACAGTGTAGATCACAGAAAATACTGAACATTCTGTGCAGTTCATTCTTGATCTATACAAAAAACAAAGGGCTGAGTATACTAGCTTAAAGACCCAGTGGCGGCCAAAAGTAAACAACGCGGATGTAAAATGCTTCTAAATTTAAATAATACCATTTAAAAGTATGAAAAGGACAATCTGTCATTGTGTTGTCGTTCCAAGTGTTAGTTGCTGCAGAAAAATGAGTTTCAAAACCAGTTAAAAAAGTAAATGAGCCATGCTGTGGCAAAAGGGGGATTAATGCCTGATGCTTGATACCAAGCAAGTCATCCAATAACCAACTATGGATCCATAAAATCCATTTTGTCTGAATACCAAGCAAATCATCCCATAACCAACTATGGATCCATAAAATCCATTTTGTTTGACAACCGACTGAGTCATGAGGTACACTGGTCCTTTTACATGCAGAAAATTGACCACTAGCAAAAAGGTTTCTGCCCAGATCAGCCTGCGCGGACTGCGCAGGCTGACCTGGGTCGATACTTTTTGCAGATGCATTAAGCCCCTTTTCACAGAGCATGACTCAAATAAATAAGAAAGAGTGATATGACAGCTTTTGGCCTAATTTCAAAATTCTTTAACCTTTTTTGGTAACCAGCATTTTCCCACAATGTTTTATAACCTTCCCAAAACAAACTTCAGTTTTTTAGTCTCATTTATTTTGTCTCTTGCAAATGCTTTTTGACTTGTCTAAAATTGTGTCGTTTGATAATGAGTTGAAGTAACAAGCACAACTTTATTTTTTATCGACAATGAAGATCATGATCAGACGGGCTTTTGTCGTACAGTTTAGAACAAATTTAAACTGCACAAAATTTGCAGTGTTCTTCGATCTACACCCAACTATCTGCTGTTTTGAATTATTTTGTCAAACCATAAACACGAAATTTGCAGTCTTCATCTCTTTCTTAGGGAATGGAAAAGTGCACTCGATTATTCTGCATCGTAAGAAATGAGCGTAGTTGCAAAACCTGACTGTGAACAAGTAGATGCATGTAGTTGGAACAACACTTGCGTGAATAAAGCTGCTGCATTCTTTTTGCTACATTTGTGAAAGAAAGGCCTTGGAAAACAGCACGCAGAGCGACTGTGAAAACGTTGCAGACACAAAAATTCGAATTAGCGATGTTTTTTTTCATTAGAACCGTTGCCTAATAAATCTAACTAAAAAGATCTCACCGGTTTTAGTCGTAACGGCCCAAGCATGGGTTGAACATTAAGTCCTGCTTTGTAGACAGACATGTTATTGTAGCAAAAAATTGCCTCTTTGAGTGCCAAATGAATGAAATGAACATTTTCTGTCAGGAAAAAAAGACCTACATGCTGCAGTTGACTAACTCGGCTAGACCATCTTGCGCACCAGCGTCTATATAGTAGCGTTAGACCTAAACATTGAAGTCTTGATACAATGTTTTTTCTGATATGTGAAAATGACCAACCAACCGGACAAAATCTCCATCGCACAGGACAAACTTGGTATATAGTTTGGATGATCATCTCAGTCGCACGAACTTGTTGTCTAAAGGAAATTTAAAGATTTTATCCTCTAGAAATTTCTAAAATTAAAATTAACAAAATTTCTGTATCGTTTTATCAAAAACCTCGGTCGCACATAAGATCGTAACTTAAGACCGACATTTACGACCAAACTTACGCCCGACGCAATCCGTTTTATCAACACCGTCGTACGTCCGCGGTCGTAGACCGTTTTCGGTCGTAAGACGCTTAAAATATGCTAACCAGTCTACATCTGTAAATAATTTACACTTCCGGTCGTCTGTTTCCAGTGTAAACAACATGCTCTTCGACCCGAAAAAAACGATGTGGGGGAGGAGATTTTATCTGTAACACGATTATGAATCTGCCGATCAAATTATTGTGATGAACTAAAAGTACAAGTGCAAAATGAACGTGAAAACTAAAGATATTTTACGGAATGCACTTACATAAAGGTTTGATACTGACCTTTTCTAGAGCACATATCGTTTCTTTTTTTTTTTGTTAATGTGTCGGCTCGTCATAACTTCGCAGGGCAAATTTTGATGTAAATAACTGAACGTTATCGAACGTCACTGAAACGATGAAGCTGCTTCAAAGTTCCTTTTAAAACGTAAAATATGTGTTTATTTTTGTGACGCTAAATTTGTCTGAAGTATGGAACGTCGGTACGATTTGTATGTTTTTCTCTTTTACCTCTCTTACCCGTATGTCTACCTTTATGTTGGCAACAACAATAATCATGATAATAGTGAAAGATTTTTCTCTTAGGATTAACAGAGTCGGTTGAAATCGCAGCTCGCCGGAGCTGCTTAATAAGAAGTGGAAGGGTCTAAAGGTACCCAAGGGACAATTTCCCCAGCATTCCTCGAAATTCATGACATTCACTAGCACACGCATTTGTATGTGTTATTGCACTGTATTGTATACAGTGTGTTGATCTTTTTTTCTTACCTTTACCTACCATAAGCGAAGTTATGTAACATAAGTGAAAGGTGTATAGTGAAATCAGACTGCATGAAAAGAGCAATCTAATTTGGACCTTTATCGGCTACTGATTAGTACCAAATTGTGACTTGTCACTAGAAATTTTTAAATGTCTTATCATTTGCAATTGAGATACAATCTTAGACACTAGAAAAATGTTTCATTTACAGATGGTGTAAATAGGCGTAACGTTTTAAATTCAAAACTTATTTCAATTCCTCGCTTTTTATAAACTAATTATAGACACATTCATGGAGAGAGGTAAGGAAGATTTTACAGTCTTGTTTCAAATGTAAGATCGAAACACTCATTTCACTGATATTGCAGTCAAAGTCTGGTACAACATACACAAGTTGTATATTTCATTCTATAATGTTTAATATAAATCTACCTTGTTATTTCGGTTGGACAAAATGAGCAACAGAGTAGAAAACAGATGAAGATTACAGACGAAAGAGGGCCTGTTTGTTTGGTGTCATTTTCAAAATCATTTTAATTATATCACGGCGACCAGTGCACCAACTCATGCTTTCATGGAGGATACTGGATAACTACTGAAAACAACCCTCTTTCCAAGTCTCAGGCCGCTTTCCACAAAAACATCAGTAAACAATGTTCTGCGCTGAGAGAGGAATGGATCCTGTCCAGATGACTCTCATCAGTCTTTGGAGTGCTTAAAAGAGTTAAGAATACAAGTTAGGAGCCCCTCGATTATTAGCTCTGTGCAAAACTTAACCCTTTACCAAACGACAAAATTTTGGACTCGTTCAAATTCAAAGCTGCAGCCGATGACAAATGAAATGTGGCACAAGGGGTCCTGCTGGCTCAGTGGTAAAGAGTAGGAGTCGTAACTTGGAGACTCCGCCGGGGTTTGAGCCTCACCTGAAGCACTGGATTTTTCGTGGGAGTGTCCTTGGGCAAGTTACTTCACAGCCAAACCTAGTACTGATGGAACAAAGGACATACGTGAAGGAGCGAACTATCACAGTAATATGTCTGATACAATGTTGAAAGTGGCGTAAAACGCCATTCAATAAATGTGTCACAAAAATAGGATTTGTATCAGAAAGGATTGAAAACAATGTAGGAAAAGGAGAAATTGTTGGTTACCAGCATTTACTCCTGTTCCCACAATGTTTTCTACAGCCTTTTGCTTCAGGGTCGTTAAAACTCGGCATTGTGTGGTAAAAGCTTCACTCTACATCAGATGACAAAGTTTCAGACTTGTCCCAAATGAAGTCATTTGCAGATCTAAAATAGAATGAGCCTCAATTAAATGGAATTGTCTGTAAAGATTAGAAGACATTATGAGAAAAGGAGAAAATGCTGATCTACCAGAATTTCCTCTTTATTCCCATCATGTTTTCATAAACTTTTAGGGTTGTGCAAACATGGGACTTTGAGACGATGTGTAAAGGACTAGGTTGAAAAAGTACAAGATATGTTTTAGATAAACAATTTATTAATCTCTTTATTTTAAGCATACTTTTTTGTTCTTAACCAATAAATGATGACATGTAGACCACCAAATTGCTTGAGTTTTTTTTACAGTTTAACCCATCACTGTGCACTGCCTGTCTCTGCCTGCTCAAAATCTGGTAGTTGACTGTTTTTATACACACATATTTCAAGCTTTGCTCTGGCTACCAATACTTAGAATTTTTTTTTTCTGGCTTCCAGAATGATACAAACATGCAATTTTTAGCAGGTTCCTGAAAGAAAAACTATGTTGAAAATATACGAGAAGCAGCATATACTCATGGAAAGCTCATGCTTGTCTGTGAGCTTTTCCTTGTAATCATCTGCTTACAATACATTTAACATTCTCTTTCTTGTATACTTCACAAAGCTTTTCTCATTTAAAAGTTCACATAGGTGAACCATATCTTTTTTTTTTTTTAGAGATAAATATTTCTAAACTTTTATACCTCATTTTACTATGGTCAAATAAAACTCCACTCAGATTTATTAAGAAAAAAAAAAAAAAAAAAAACCTGGGGGATATTCTTTCGAAGCGTAGTTAGTAATAAATGTGCTGTGATGCATTATACCAAGCAAGTCATCACATAATTAGGGATCCATGAAATCAATGTTGTATAACAACCAAATCATGAGGTAGACTGGTCCTGTGACATGCAGAAAATTGACTAATAGCAAAAGGTTTTCACCCAGGTCAGTCTGCGCAGATGCATTAAGCCCCCTTTTCACAAAGTATGGCTTCAATACTATGGTAACGTATAAAAAATAAAGCCAAATCCTAGCAGCTGAGTGTTCAAAATTTTATTTTGCTGAAAGGTTAAGGAAATACCATTCAATAAATTCTCTCATTCTTCTCTTTCTTATTGATAACTGGTTTTCAAACTTGTGCCATACTAAATTCAGTGATAAGACATACTTGAAGTTTGGTATGATTTTAAACATTATCTAAACAGACCCTCTTACCAAGCAGGACTAATTATAGAAGTGATTTTGAATTAAAATTCTAGCTTTGCCACAATTTTTCAACAGACCCCTGTTGAAAACAATCTGACAAAGGAGAAGATACTTTTAACAAACAGTCATCGCCCTGTCACAATGTTTTCATCTTTAGGCATCCAGGTTGATGAAGATATGAACACTCTACCACACAATCCCGACTTTTAACAACCCTGTTGGAGAAGGCTTATAAAAACATGTGGGTAAAGGAGAAAATGTTAGTAACCGATAAGAGAAATTCTGCCATGAGTCACCTTTAAGTGTGTAGTCTACAAATGCATTCAATCCGTACAAGTCTAAAATTTTGTCGTTTGGGAAAAAGTTAAAAGATCAATTCCTTCAAATACTTGTTCCTTATCTCAAAGTGTTTTCTAAAGCTGTCAAGTGCAGCAGTACATTTGGTGGTAAAGTTATTTTTTTTTTTTTTTTTCTTTACTGTATGTGTTCAAAACCAGTTAATGTCTGTTAGCTGACAGTATTTCACATGCTAGTATGAATTATATGAAACATAATTAAAGTTAACATAAACAATAAATTATTCATACCTGCCCACTCTATGGCTGTCATCAAGTTCAGACTAAAACCTTCCTTGGCCAGAATCTAAAGCCGACAAGAATCTATAAATATAATAAAATATCACAAAATAACTTTGCCAATAGTTTATAAAAAAAACATTCATTAATCTGACATGGAATCTACTTGGCCAGTTATCACTTTCTTCCTAAACATATGGACGAAAACCCAAGGTTCGTTCACAAGGCATAGCCATTAACTTGCAGGGCTTGCAACCAGGGGACCCAGTTTAAATTCCCAGCTTCGCCATTTTTTGGGATATGATTTATGCCCCTCTCACCACTGACCATCGTTTGATGATGGTTATATGGTAAAGTAGCCAGTCGCTCGGAATGAATGTTTCGAGAAGTACCAGGAAAGCATGATAGGAGCAATGTCTGCCACAGAAAAGTTAATATTGAAAATGACATTAAGCATCATGTGAACAATAAAATAAGCCTTCTAATAAGGAATTTGAAGCAAATACAAGTTTTGCAAAGTTTTTTATTCTCATCCAAGTCTGCAGATAACAATTACAACTGGCACAGATGATTGGCTTTGTCCTTGAAAGGGTAGAAACATTGTGAGAAAAGGAGAAAATGTTGGTTACCAGCATTCCCTCCTTTTTCCACAGTGTTTTTAAATGTGTTCTTCCCGAGGGTCTTTGAAATACAGGGTTGTATTGTAAAGGGTTGAACAGAGCCCAGGGAAACCCTTAAAAGCTCGTAAGGACAAAAACAAGTTTGCCATCGCTCTAGAATCATACTGTAATTCACGAAAACCAATTGTATCCATATACCGTGATAATAACAGGTCAACTGACACTAGGTTTTCGCCAACACCTAAACAGACACTGCAAAAACAACTGAAATAAACTTGTTAGAAAGTGGTCAAATATAATTTGCTTAGAGTTGCTTCCCTTCTGCCCCCCTCCCCGATATTTTTACAAAGTTTGCAGGCGTGTATCGTTCAATGGCCGATGACAAAGGTAAACATTTAGAAAGTTTCAAATAGATATAAAACACCAGCATCTTTATCGTACCTGTGTAAGAGCTACCGTAGTACAGTTTCGGTATGGGGTTTGTCCGCTTCGTTGACTTCGCTTGAAGTTCGAAATTCCAGCTCTCGAAAGATCTCTAACGAATAAAACTTCTTTCCTGTCAAATCATACCACCATCTGTTCAATAGTTTACCGCTATCACAACTCCATAATACGTAAGAGAAGCTCTCAAGTCGCATGCAAGTCTAGCCACCTCGATGGCCCCCATTTTTACGACGGTAGCAGCGAGTTACGACACCTTCGGACCAGTCGCAGACTTACGACCGAAAATTACGATGTCGTGGCCGCGATTTTGTTGATAAAACGGTTCACTGTCGCAAATAGGGTCGTGCGTCCGATCTTAGCTACGATCGGACGTACGACCGTTTATAAAACGATATCCTGGACTTTATCAACATACTTTGTTGTCATGATATTATTTTTCTGTATAAAAGATCGTTAAATAGATCTTCTGTCATAGATATTACTGGTTATAGGCATTTTAATTTCTACAGAAAGTTCCAAAACAAAATGAGCTAAACGTTGTAGCGGTGGTATTGCATTATATGTGAAAGAGTCTTTACGCGATGTTTTTCTTCTGTTAAAAACCACCTTGACAGTATTATATGGATAAAATTGGAAAAGGGTAATTATCTATATTGCTGGCGTATATTTATGGCCGGAAAATTGAACAGATTAAGATGTTATTGGTGTAGGTTTTTTTCTATCTTAGAAACTGATTTCAATGATTTTCAATTACATCTTAGAAACTGATTTCAATGATTTTCAATTACTTGGTAAAGTTATGATTTGTGGAGATATTAATTCACGTACAGGTAACGAGTCGAGACCCGATTTTATACAGTGTGATGAAATGTTCATTTTCTTGATTCAGAAGATTATATCCCTGACATGCCATTATATCGTTTTTCTATGGATACTGTATGCAATTCGCATGCCCTTAAATTGCTTGATTTCTGTAAATCTACTGAGTTGCGTACAGCGAATGGTAGACTCCGGTGTAATCACTCAGCCGGAACATTTACATATACTGGCTCAGCTGGTAGTAGCGTTATTGATTACTTGATTTTAAATCAAAATGATTTTACTCTTGTCGATAACGTTGTAATACACAGTTTTTGCGAGTAGTCAGACCACGCCCCTTTATCGTTTACTTTAAAATCCATTGTGCATTCACGCAGGGAAAAGGTCGAGTATACATTTAGTAAAATCAAGTGGGATAACTCCTTGCGAGACGATTTTAGAAGAGGAATTATTGGCCGGATGCCCGATATTACTTTTATAGTTTCCAATATTGATAGCCAAGATAAACCTAGTATTGATGCCGCTATTAATACTTTTTTCAAAACTAATAAACGATGTCGCTTATCCTCTCGTTGTAAAAGTGTATACATAAAAATTGTAATTCTTCGACTTTGTATGATAAACGATTAAGCAATAAATCGGAGTGGTTTGATAAGGAATGTAGGGTTGCGAAACTATCATACCTTGACGCACTTAAAGCTTTCAATTTTGATAAAAGTAACGAAAGCAGATTATCTTTCATTAATTGTAAGACTACATATAAATGTTTAATTAAGAAAAAGAAAAGAGAGTATAATTATCGTAAAACTAAAGAAATTGAAAGAATGAGACACTGTAAACCAAGGGATGCTTGGAAACTTTTTTCGGAGAAGAAAATGCATAGCACCGACATATCGTTAAGTGAATTTCATGACTATTTTTCCAAATTACAGAATGAGTTTGCGGATACTATTGATGCTGAAACTGAAATTAAAAAAAAAAAAAAAAAAAAAAAAAAAAAAAAATGTGCAGGCAATGACTTTAATTCGACGGATACTAATTTTGAAGAGTTGGATCAGCCAGTTTCTATTCTAGAAGTTGAATTTACCATTCTTAGTTTAAAACGCAACAAAGCATATGCAGGCGACCAACTGTTAAATGAATATTTTATTGAACGTGTGATATTTTGTCTTCACATTGAGTTGATGTTTTAAATTCTATTTTAGATGTTGGTTATTTTCATGATAGTAGTTGCTCGGAAGGTTTTATAGTGCCAAGTCTGAAGAAAAATAATCCCAAGAATGCTAATAATTACAGAGGAATCACCCTCGTTAGCACTTTTTCTGAAATATTTTGAAACATTTACCAGTATAATTAACAGAAGACTTAGTAATTGGGCAGAAACTAATAATGTATTAAGTGACGCTCAGTTTGCTTTTTGCAAAGGAATATCGACAGTGGATGCAATTTTTGTTTTAAACGGTATAGTGCAGAAGTTTTTAAACGAAAATAAAAGGTTATACTGTGCATTCGTTGATCTGAAAAAATCGTTTGATAGCGTCTATTTTAATGGTATATGGTTTAAATTACATGAAATAGGCATAAAGGGTAAAATGCTTAGGAAAATACAGGACGTGCATAATAAATGTTGTGTTAAGGGATATAACTCTTATTCCGATTTTTTAGCTGTGCCGTTGGGTTAAAACAAAGGGAGGTAGTTTCACCTCTGATGTTTTCTCTCTTCAGTGAAGATTTAGAATTAGATTTGCAGGACAAGCATTCTTCTGGGTTACTTTTAGATGATATTATATTTATTCTCATGCTCTTTGCTGATGATATGGTTATTCTTGGAAATAGTGTTGATGACTTACAAAATAGTTTAAATTTGCTTTAAATTATTGTAAGAGGTGAGGTTTAGAAGTTAATACTGATAAAACTGAAGTCATGGTTTTTAGAAAGCGGGGTAAAACACGAAAGTAGTGTGTAAGCAAGAATCTGGCGGCCATCTGGAAAGGATATGCTTGAGTGATTTTAAGATGGCTGCCGAATTCAAAGATGGCCGACGTATCGAGACTGTGGCCATCTTGGGGGAAGCGCTTGGTTGATTTTGAAAATGGCGGTTTTTTTTTCCAAATCCATTGTTGGGTATAGAATTACATGTTATTGGATAGGTATGCGTTGGTGGTATTGTTTTTTCAAAACTTGAATATTTGAATCGATAAAAGCGTCGTCTGCTAGCTCCTGAGATTCGTTAGAGAGAAAAGACGTTGCTCTTTCTTCACACTGGCACAGTAGAGCATAGTCAAGTCTTTCTGAACGTAAGATGGAGCACATTGAAAACGACAAAATTCTAGAGTATTCAAATCTGATATTAAACTGGGAGATTTTTGCGTTGCACATTGGCTTTAACATGGACCAGATTAACGCTTTAGCTGATAAGCATGGAAGAAATCGGGATTTCTTGTGCTTCGTATTACTTCGTAAATGGTTCGATGTTGTTGCAAAGTACGAGTTCAAGCCACACTGGTTTTTAGCAGCAGCTTTCTCGAAGGTGAAAGACAATTTGGCTGCTGGAGATATTCTGGGGGATAGAGACTTGTTCGATGAATTAAACGAGTTAAAGTTTCAGCCACAGACTTTACGAGACATTCGCAAGATCACATTCAACTAGCAAACATTTTGTTGTTTATGCAGCGATGGCACAAGCACAGTTAGACTTTACCAACAGTTCTCTGGCGTTTTTACAGGGATATGGAATTTCGAACATTGCATGGTCACCAAGCTCAAAAACCATTACATGTATGATAGATGATAAACTGTCTATGGTAATTTCTAAACGACGAAATGGGCTAAGTTTCACATTGAGAAAGGGCACCCAATCATTGTCACTACCCCATTCGACAATTTCAAGCTTGTGTGATTTAAAGGAAAATATTGAACTAGTGGCCTCATTTTTAGACGGACAATCAAAGTGATTAAAGATGACCAGTTGTAGATCTTTTGGATTGAGTTGTTGTTGTCCTGATTTGAAATTCTATGAAGACAGACTAAACACCTTTGACTCTTGGCCTTTGCAGATAGTTCCAAATAAATATCAGCTTGCTTCTGCAGGCTTTACATACACGGGAAAAAGTGACATTGTTGAGTGTTTCTCATGTGATTTAAGACTGCATCGATGGAAGAAAGAGGACGATCCTATTAAAGAACATACAAAGCTATCTCCAAATTGTTATTTTATTAAAATGATTGGACATTCAAATTGTGAAGCAATACAGGGACTTGACGTCTGTTCGAAGAATGGCGGGTTTTTGAGTCCATGGAGTACATCGAGTCAGTCACAGGTTTCTTTGCTGGACCTGAAAAACATGTAAAAGACCGTTAAATGAAAGTTAAATTCAAACGCTTACTTTGAAATTCAAAAATAACCGACAAATTTTTAGTCAGTCACACTAGATTCAAATATAACCGTTAAATTTGAAGTTGAATATATAGACAAGTTAGCATTTCAACTTAGACACTCTTCGAGATCACACTCTGAGATCACACTATGGCTAATGCTTGTAACAGTAACGTCCTTACTCTTGAACTTAAGCAAGATGACAACAGCTCCGATTCAATGACAACAAACTACGATGAGACGGAGTTTGAAAGTGTTTCAGTTGATTTTTCGATAACAAGCGGTTCTATGACATTGTTGATGAGATCATACTTTTATTTCATATACGCTAAAGCCTTATGCGAGGTGAAAAATGTGGTACGAAAGAAACATTGTTTTGGCTGCTCAATAGATCATCCATCACAGAAACAACACAGCTGTCTTACGGACTCCGATGACGAGAACGAAGAATACTTTATTGACTTTTACTTCGACAGCATGCTGCAAAAAGTGGATGAAAGTGATATCCTAAAATCATGGGAGGATGTCATGAAAATTCCCAACATTTCAACAGAGCTCATGGAATTACACAAAATGGTGATTTCCAGCAAGGACTTTCTTGAGACAATGAAAACAGAACAGTGGAAACGAAAAATGAAAAAGATGGTCTTGACAATTATTCGCTTAGAGAACAGACTATTTCGTGTTTAAAAAGAAAGTGGTTTTGACAGTAATTTGTTTAACAGAAAAAAGAACTGGTCTTGTTTTCAACTATTTTCTTTTCTCACAATGTTTCAGCCATTTTTCTTCTTTTCTCGCAATGTTCTATTTTCTTCTTTTCTCGCAATGTTTCAACCATTTTTCTTCTTTCGCATTGTTTTAACTATTTTCTTCTTTTCCTGCGATGGTTTAACCCTTTTCCTGTAAATTTTTTATCATTTGGATACAAACGTTATATTATAGACCAATTATAAATAGTCTAAAATTATTGTTTTTTCTGTGTTAAAAATTATTGAGAGAAAAAGTACAATGCAAAATTCCTACCTGAAATGGTAAGAATTCCGTTTTGATAATTTTTCATCTCTATAATTTTGTAAAACGCCTGTCTCCATTACCCTGCCCCAAATCCACCCTTAAAATTGTTTCCATAAAACAATTCATATCAACATCAAAACAATCAGAAAGCCTTGATGATGGATAAGAAACAGAAGGAAAATATTTTATCTAAATATTATTTCGATGTTAAATTACCAGGCAGTTATCTTGGAGCGAAAAAGCTACATAGGATTTTGGAAAAGAAATATCCCAAAACATTTACTGTTTATTTTATTCAGAAGTGGTTGAACAATCAGGATTCATATGGTTTACAAAAACAAGTTAGACATAAATTCAAAACTGCACGTGTTGAAGTCTCCGGGTTAAATGATCAGGTAGACATTGATTTAATGTCTGTTGAAAATATTGCAAAGGATTATGATGGAGTTAAATATTTGCTTATTGTCATTGACATTCTTTCTCGCTTTTTGATAGTAAGACCATTGATGAATAAAAAGACAAGCACTGTTGTTTCTGCAATGCAAGATGTTTTAACCCAAAAACATTTCACAAAAATTCGATCCGACAAAGGAGTCGAGTTTTTGTCCAATCAATTCAAATCTTCACTTAAAGATAAAGGCATTTACTTTTTTATTGCACAACATGTACCAAAAGCCAATTATGCTGAACGAGTTTAAAGAACATTAAGAAACATGATTTTTAGACTTTTGCGACATCAGAGGAACTATAGATACATAGACAAATTACAGGATTTAGTAAATGCATATAATCATAGCCCACATCGAAGTTTACATGGCTTAAGTCCCAGTGAAGTAACACGAAAAAACGAAGCAGATGTTTGGGCTTCTCATTATTTAGTACCAAAACCAATGAAGAAAACTCCAATAACTTACAAATTCAAAATTGGAGATTTAGTCCGGTTAAGCTATTTGAAGCACCCATTTCGACGTACCTATCAGCAGCAATATACCACGGAGGTATTTAGAATAAAAAACAGATTAATCAAACAAAGTGTGCCACTTTACAAAATCGCTGATCTCAATAATGAACCCATTAAAGGATCTATAAATGAAAATAAAATGTTAAAAATTGAAAAGGGTGAAAAAAGTTTATGGTTTATAGAAAAAGTTTTAAAAAAAGACAATTTAGAGGAAAAGATCAATATTTTGTTAAGTGGGAAGGATTTCCATCTTCATTTAATTCTTGGGTGAATGCTGAACAGATTAAAGATAAGTAGAATGGAGCGTTTTGTATACATAAGAGACAGTGATAGTACCAATATTTTTAAAGATAACACACCTTGTAAATTTAAGGTACAGCTTAATTTACCTTTAACATTTGATGGGTTTTGGAAAGTTGCATTGTGTGAGATTAGTTTACAAGTAAACGCGAAAACACCTACGAAAAAAATGAATGACACTTTATACATTTATTGCAACATATGCAAAGAAAGTGTTGTAAATTGTGGCGAATATAGTCTTTTAAAGTGCGTGAAAAAAAACATAAGAAACGGTTGGCATTACATCTTTGATGCACCATTTTATTTACCTTTAAAAAAAGCAGAATTTCAAGACTTGGAGTTTGTTATAAAAACAGATGAGGGTGGCACTGCATCATTCTTAGAGATGCCTTCATACCTTACACTTCATTTTAAGCGTTGTTCATTTTCACCATACTCATGAGTAATTTGTATGTTGGAAATACAAATGTTTGGATTAATCATTTGAAAAAAAAAAAAAAAAAAAAAATCATATAAAGCACGACAATTTTCTTCTCCATAAAGACAAAGCTTGCGATTTGTCGGTAAAAGCTGTCTTACCTGCTGAACAAACTGTAGAACAGGCAAAAAGTGAGGTAAAACGTGGCGAATATAATCTATCTGACGCTGGAATTACCAATCAGTTGACACCAAACCACAGAAGAAGATGGTCTTCAAACAAGCGTAGACATTCTGTGAAAAAAACAAATCATAAAAATGTGAATCATTAAAAGAGAAAAAGTGAACAATCTAAACAAAAAGTTGGTGGAAAAAATAAAAACCTGAAAAAGAGGCAATTAAAGAAAAGAAGAAAAAATAAAAGACATCAAGTTTCGATATTTTCGATAAATAAACATGTCCTACTTTACACAAGATAGTTTTACAGAGGGTATACCAGACGATTTATCATTGTTCGATTTACCCCCAACGCAAGTAGCCGTCAATGATGTTTATTATCAGGAAGTGAGACCTGTGTCACAGGTCTCGGAAGACACTCCGATCGAATTTCGTATTAGTGGACAAAATGCTATGAACTATCTAGATCTTAAAGGAACTCAGATCTACGTAAAACTGAAAGTAACAAACCCAAATGGAACTAATATTACCAGCAAGAAAGTGGGACCAGTTAATCTATTCTTACAGTCCTTGTTTTCTACAACAGAAGTCACGCTTCAGAACAAAACAATCATGACATGTAATTATAATCCTTATATCGCTATGATTCAAACGTTACTGAATTATGGTACAGATACAATTAATTCGCAGCTGCTGACTCAGCATTTTATCAAGGATGATTCAGATCATCCCGAAGATTGTGATCCTAGCGGTGCTAACAATGGATTGTTCTTGAGACAGCGTTATATTGACGGATCTAAAGTGTTAGACCTCCAAGGCCCCATTTATCATAGCCTTTTTACCACAAAGAGATATTTATTAAATCAAGTGGATGTAAAACTAAAACTCTATCGAAGTTCAGCAGCATTTTGTCTATGTTCTGGTGATATATCACCTGACTTCAAGGTAGAAATCCTAGACGTTTACCTACTTGCTAGGAAGATTCGGGTCAATCCGACTTTAGTCATTGCTCATGCAGAAATGTTAAAGACAACCACTGCTAAGTATCCATTCAATCAAATTGAGTGCCGCTCTCAGAGTCTTGCATCTGGAAGTACAGTATTTACATGGGATAATATGTTTCAAAGTCATCGCCCTAGCAGAGTTATTATCGGTTTTGTATCATCAAAAGCATTGTCTGGAGATTACAAATCTAACCCATTTCATTTTAAAAACTGTAATATACAAAGCATATGCCTATATGTAGATGGTGTTCCTGTTGGTGGAAATCCATTGCAGTTAGATTTTGATCCAACAGATGGGACTGCATCTGTAAGAGCTTATGCTAATTTATTTCTCACCACAGGTAAATGTGGAAGAGACCAGGGGTTAGATCCTAGTAGAATTGACTTTACAAAAACATCAGCATTATTTGCTTTTCAATTGGAACCTATCTTCCCAGAAAATAATTCGTTTTTGTCTCTTGTTAAATCAGGGCATGTTCGTCTGGAAGTTCAATTCAGACAAGCATTGGCAGAAACAATAAGCTGCATTGTATATAGTGAATCCCCTGGTTTCTTTCAAATCAATAAAGAAAGAGACATATTAACAAACTGAATTTCATGTAAACATCATAGTCTAATAGTGACAAAACTGTTGAAAATAGCATTAAATAAATCTTTGGTTGCAATGTGCTTTTTTTCTAAACCACTTTTATAGTATTATAGATTTTTACAGTATTATAGATTTTTATTGTGCTTATTGTTTTTAACTACTGTTTGTAGTATTATAGATTTGTTTGCTTTATCATACATGTAAAAATAGTATTGAATAAAATACATTGTGTCATGAAAATATATAGTTCTTGGTGCTTTTTTAAATGTCATTTCAGAACAGGATATTGTTCAGAAAACATCATGTCAAATGTGGTTATCAAATTTGAATGTCCTACTACTTGTATTTTGGCAGGACCACGTTCAAGCGGTAAGACAACATTTTTGTATAAACTGTTGAAGCAGAATAAACATATGTTTCAGAAGGTTCCGAAAAAAATTATTTACTGCTATTCAACCTACCAACCCCTTTATGATGATATAAAACATGATGTTGAAGATATTGAGTTTTTCAGAGGATTACCAACTAAAGAAAACATGGATTTATGGGCACTGGAAACTGGTTTTAAGCTTTTAATATTGGATGACATGGCACAGATTGCTTCTCAAAGTCTCGACATTGTGAATCTTTTCACGATTTATTCACATCAAAATTTTTTTTCAGTATTTTTTGTTGTGCAAAACTTATTTACTGGTGGCAAGTATTTCAGAACAATCAGCCTTAATTCACTATTTTGTCCTATTCAATAATCAAAGGGACAAGCTTCAGATTCAAACTTTAGCTAAACAAATGTTCCCCGGTGACCTCCTTTTTCATGAGTGCATACAAAACAGCCATGGAAAGGAAAAAATATTCATACCTGGTTGTGGACATCAGCAGTCATTCAACCCCCTGTATAAATTACGAACAGACATTTTTCCTGACCAGACTTTGACAGTATTTCGTCCTGTAAACGAGAATTATAAGTGAAAAATTAAAAAAGGAAAAATACTTTCTACAGTTCTTACTCGCGACTAATATCAATCAACAACGTGCTATAATTAGACATATAACAAAAAGTCAAATGAGTGTCATTATTGAAATAATCTTCAATGCATTAAGAGGAAATCTTTTACTTTCAAAAGACATTAAAAACAAATTGAAACGCTATCGACGCGTCATTCGTCAACTAGTTTTGAAGAAACTTGCTTTTAAAAAGAGAAAAACATTATTACTTAAATACTGGAAACAAGTGATTCAACTTATTACACCGTGTAAAACATGGCTCAAGAGTTAGTGCTAATACCAAAAGTAAAGTATGAACATTTGAAAAAAATATACAATTCTACAGAAAGCAAAGACAGTGTTCCAGAAAGTACAAATTTAGACAAAAATGATGAACCTGAGGTTGGAAATCATCAACAAAAGAAAACTGAAAACAAAATTAAAGATAATCAGAAACAAAACATTTTGAAAGAGAAAAACGGTTTAAAAACAAAGTCTGTTTTTTCAGATCAAAAACAATCTAAAAACTCTGAGAAAGTGCTTTATGTTAAACAAAAATTTAATTATCTTTTTCCAAACAAACTGAAAAAGAGGAAAAAAGTAAAAAAAGATCAACAGTTAAGGAGGATAAAGCTAAAGGAAAACTCTCAAATTACAAGACAAAAGAATTTTCCTACAGATAATGAAAAACAAAACAAACAAAAGTGGATTCAATATCACATATGAATACAATTTGAAATGACAGATATTGATTATTGAAAATATGAATTTCTATTGGTTATTGGAAATTTACATATATGTGTGTTCAAAAACTTTAGGGTGTGGTTATATACTTTGGTTGATCAAATAGTTTTGTCATAGTGACTGAATTTCACTGTGAGTGAAGGTGTACTTTAGTGCCAAAAAATTTTAAGCAAGTTAAATATGGATTCTAAACGGAGAAGAGAAGATGACGAGGAAAAAAATAACAGAAAAAAATTTAAAATCTCTCAATGAAGTTACATTTCACAAAAGTAAATATTGTGAAGCTAAGTTTAGAAGAGCAGATTACCTGAAAAAAACATATCTTTCTGAAACATCAAACAGTGAACCATAATGAAGTTCCTTCAACATCAGCTACTAACAATTCGCATACAGTGAATCTTGGTGCAGTTCCTTCAACTTCAGACAGTTCACAAACCATGGAGCAAGAACATCAGCTTGGAGCAGAAAAAATGAACTTGGATCATAACTATTCAAAACCTACAACAAATAGTGACCATGATTATCACAGGTCTTCTAGAAACTCTGTCATTCACAATGACCATGATTATCACAGGTCTTCTAGAAACTCTGTCATTCACAATGACCATGATTATCACAGGTCTTCTAGAAACCCTGTCATTCACAATGATCATAATTATGTGGGACAAGTTAGAACCACAGTCAATAACCCTCATATTACCTCTACAACTACAGCAATCAACAGGCGAGTTCAAGACCATCAAATACTACCAAATGGTAATGAACAGTATGATACGTTAACTTTTCTTGCAAATGTACAGTCAAATGTTGTACGCTTTTTGAAGTCGCGAGTGATGCAAAATGCAATAAAAGGGTACCTATCTATTCAAGTAGAATTAGTAAAGGATATGCCAGAGCAAAGGATTGCAAGACCTCATTGCAGAAGCAGAACTTATATAACTCTCAATCTAGAAACATTCGAAGAACATATGCTAAATGAAAGCTATCAAAAAATGTTTGAGAGTTTTGAGAAATACATAAGGGAATCTTCAGGGTGGACATTAAAGAGAGTTGAAAGTCTAGTTGTTCACATAGTGGACTATACACCATTTACAGCCTCAAGTTTTATGGAGCTACCTAAAGAAATACGCCATGTTAAGAGTCTTTTAAACATACGAAATTTGGATAAAAAATGTTTTCTTTGGTGTTGTTTAGCGTCCTTACATCCCTTTGATTCACCTTTGGTAAATGCTTATGAGCCTTATGAAAATGAATTAAACATGAAAGGAATAAACTATCCCGTTTCAATTCAACAAGTCAATCAATTTGAAAACCAAAATCCAAATATATCAGTCAACATTTTTACGTTTGAAGATGGGGATGTCATACCACTGCGAATAAGTAAACAGATAGAAAATACACATCACATTGATTCATTGCTATTGCATTCAGAAAAGAACTCCCATTATATTTTAATAAAAAAATTGAATAACTTCCTGAGTTTAAGAAATAGGAAACGTAATAAAAAGTTTTTTTGCAGATACTGTTTACATGGTTTTGTCAATGAGAAATTGCTTGAAGATCATACTCCATACTGTCAGGTTTATGGAGAACAGAAAAATGAATTACCAACCTCTAAAGACTGTTGGCTTGAATTCAAAGATTTTGAAAAAAACATTACGTATCCCATATGTTACTTATGCAGACTCTGAAACACTCAACAAACGTTTAGATGAACATAATGATGATCAGTCATCAACAAAATCCACTCAATTGTTAGAACCTTGTTCTTTTGGTTACAAGGTTATTTCAACAGATCCTAATTTTAGCAAGGAAACTGTTATCTATAAAGGGAGTGATGCCCCTAAAAAATTGTTTGAATATCTTTTTAAAGAAAGTGAAGAAATTGAGCAACGTTTAAAAAACGTGAAACCACTTGCATTGACAGAGGAGGAAGAACAAAATTTTCAAACATCCAAAACATGTTGCATATGCAACAAGATATTTATTGATAGTGATACAAAAGCCAGACATCATGATCACACAACAGGAAATTTCATAGGGGCGAGTCATATGAATTGTAATTTGCAGTGCAAACAAGTCAAATTTATTCCTGTGGTTTTTCATAACTTGAAAATTTTTGACAGTCATTTATTATGTCAAGGAATAGGATCATTCAAAAACAAAAAAACCAGTTGCATTCCTCAAACCATGGAAAGGTACATAAGTTTTACCATTGGAAAGCTTAGATTTATTGATTAATTTGCTTTTCTACCATCATCTTTAGAATCTCTGACAGAAAACTTAGCTCAGAATGACTCACACCCTTTTTATCATTTCTTAAATGAGTTTCCTAGTCAAAAAGAGTTATTGATACGAAAAGGAATATACCCATACCAATATGTAGATTCTTGGGAAAAATTTAATGACACGGAGCTTCCACCCGGAGAAGAGTTTTACTCAGATATCAAAAGGGAACACATATCCCAAAGTGACTATGTTCATGCTAAAACTGTTTTCGAAAAATGTGGCTGCAAAACATTAGCAGATTACCATGATCTTTATCTTAAGGTAGACGTTTTACTTTTAGCGGAAATAATGGAACATTTTCGAGATGTTACTCTCCAATGCTATCAACTAGATCCATTTCATTTTTATACCAGCCCTGGGTTAAGTTGGTCAGCCATGTTGAAAATGACTGGTGTTACTCTCGAACTTTTGATGAATACTGACCACTACCTGTTCATAGAAAAAGCCATTCGTGGGGGGATAAGCCAAATTTCCAACAGATACGCCAAAGCCAATAACCCATATTTAGATGACTTTGATAGTTGTAAAGACACTAACTATCTCAATTACTATGATGTAAACAATTTGTATGGTTTGAGTCTTTCTCAGAAACTTCCAGTAGGATTTTTTCTCTTCTTAAATACTGAGGAAATTGACAAATTTGATGTCATGCAAATACCTCAGGATGGATCAAAGGGATATATCTTAGAAGTTGACTTAGACTATCCAGAAAATTTACATGATAGTCATAATGATTACCCTTTGGCACCTGAACATAAAAGTATTTCTAATGATCAACTATCTCCATATGCAAAGGCTGTATGGAAAAAGCTGCACGGAAAAGCAGATAGCGACAAACTACCACCAAGAGCAAAGGTTGAAAAACTACTCACCACGCTTGAAAATAAGAAGAACTATGTCCTGCACTATCGCAACCTTCAACTTTATCTTCAGCTGGGTATGAAACCGAAAAAGATACATAGAATTTTGGAATTTGAGCAAGAAGCCTTCATGAAACCCTACATAGAGTTCAACACCAAAATGAGACAACAAGCAAAGACAAAGTTTGAAAAGGATTACTACAAATTGATGAACAACAGTTGTTTTGGTGAGTGTGCAGCTTTTTATCCATTGGGATAGTCGTTATTATAACAAGAATAATTCCAAAGTAATAAACATCGATATCAATGATTGAGAAAATAATTAAAAATCATTTTAGGGGTTCTACATGGCTCAGTGGTAAAGTGTATGACTCGTAATACATGGATCTTGGGTTTTTTGTGAGAGTGTCCTTGAGCAAGACACATCAGAGCCCCAGTCTAGTGTTGGAGAAACCCAGGACAGACAAAAATAGTCTGCTACCGTAATATGGCTGAAATACTGTTGAAACCGGTGTAAAACATCATTCAACTTAACTCAGATTCATTTGATCTACATAATCGACACTTTAAATACCTGTTTGAGAAGAAAAGTTCAAAACTTTGTCAGCTTTCCCGAGAAATACATTACAAATGGTGATTTTTAAGATATGTGTGATTTGAAGAAAATTTAAGGTTTCATAATAATGTTCTAGGGATTGCATTCAAGGCACTTAATCGATTAAACTTTTTCTAACAGAATAAAGATACTTACATAGATTTCCAAGTAAAAAGATATACATATGTGTTTTCATTCTCTTTTTCAGGTAAAACGATGGAAAACCTCAGAAAACACAGGACTGTGGAACTGTGTCACACAGAGAAACGTCTGAGGAAACTGTCTGCCAAGTCAACATACAAACCTCACAGGATCTTCTCCAAAGACTTGGTTGGTGTTGAACTCAACAGGCTTAAAGTAAAACTCAACAAACCTACTTATGTTGGAATGACTGTGCTTGATTTATCCAAATATACAATGTATGACTTTTATTACAACCATTTGAAAGAATTATATGGCAACAATGTACAGCTTCAAATGACAGACACTGATTCCTTTTTGTTTCTTTGCAACACTGCTGATGTTTTTAAGGACATGCATGTTCATTCGCATTTGTTTGATACGTCTGACTTCCCTAAAACCCATTACCTTCATAGTGATACCAACAAAAAGGTAATGGGTAAAATGAAAAGTGAGACTGGTGAAAAAGTTATAAAAGAGTTTTGTGGTTTAAGATAAAAAATGTATGCTTATACTTGTGAAGGAAAGGAAGATAAACGTGCAAAAGGCATCTCAAAAATTGTTGTTGAAAACGAGCTGTCCTTACAGGATTACAAAAACACATTATTCAATAAAACGTTGATGAAATCAAAGATGGATCTGCTACGCAGTCACAATCATCAAACTTTCTGGGAAAACATTTGCAAGATTTCTTTGAGTAGTTTTGATGATAAAAGATATATTTTAGAAGATGGCATCAGCTCTCTTGCCTATGACCATTACAAGATTAAACAAGTTTGATTCCTTCAACAAGTGAAAGCATTCTTTTTTATAAATGAATCGTTAAAAAAAGCCGTACAATTATTTCTTTTTGACTAGTGATATCAATGTCTACTTTGTAAAAAAAAGTGAAACATTGCATGAAGAGGAGAAATTAGCTGGAGACGTAAGCTAATTTCTCCCCTGCATACAATGTGTTATGTTAGGTTTATATACGTAAATAGACAATGGTTAACTAATTGAAAAAATAAAATTCCAATATATTTTTACTAAAGTTCATTTTTACTAAAGTTCATTTTGACTAACACCACAACACACCACAGATGGTCACACTATTTTTAACATTCAGTATACCCTGTTAGGTCACCACACCACAGCTGGTTATAGATGGTCAAACTATTTTTTAACCCTTTCTTTCATAGATACTCATTTCGACGCATCAACAGCAGACAGCTTTTGAAAACATTGTGAGATAATTGTATCCCCATTTTTGACATCATATCTTTATTTGCTGCTGAATTCGAAGAGCCTAAAATGGGCATATCAGGTAAAGGGTTAACATCCAGTATACCCTGTTAGGTCACCATGGATCTGAAAAGACAGAGAGTCTACATTTTCGAGAGCTTGCTCTCGTTTTCCACATGACCTTATGAAAAAAAAAAAAAAAATCTTTCATGGTGATTAAAACTAATCGATTATTCAACATGTAATCTTTAAGAATCATTATTGTATCTATTTTTCAAAACATTGTAATTTAATGTAAATATGATCATTGTAAATATTTGCTTTGGTGATGGATTAAAGTATCGAATAATATGAAAGACTTTCATTTATTTTATTATCAAAACTTACTTACGGGTACGGCAAAGAAAATCACTTCATCACCATTAAGTTCAGTCTGAAAAAAACAAAATGAAAACATTGAAGGAAAAGAAGAAGTTTTCTAATAAGTATTGTTTTCAAAAGTTTTTCTCACAAATTCAATTTCATTTGTTTGGTATAGATCAATCCAAAATTACTTGATAAAGATCTATATTCAAATAGCCGAAACGGAGATCAATTTCAAAGTTTCTTTGTTGTACATCCATATTGAAAGCTTATGATTTAAACTAATGATTTTTATTTATCTTTAAAGTGTGTTAAATGAAAAAATGCTTTCTTACAGACACAAGCTGAACAAAATTTGCATCGGATGGTTGTTCTGTGGATGGTTCTGCGGATGGTTGTTGTTCTGTGGTGTTCTGAAAATTCAGAACAAAAATATGAACATCATTCAAATAATACAGTCGGACGAACACTTTCATTTATATCTCTCTATTATTCGATAACAAGAATTATGCGATACTTACAGTCAAACTGCAGCCCTGCTCATGGCTGTATCCCTGGTTGTATCCCTGGGCACCCTGACTATACCCCTGGACACCTTGGCTGTGCCACTGGGTACTGTTAGTACCTAAGGGATTCTGTTAAGAAGAAATCGCAAACAAATAATGAAGGCAACAACATTTTAGAAAACATCATCTTCATGTACATCAGTAAAGGTTTGTCAGCATCTGGTCGACAACACCATGCTTAACCCATTACCACACAACAAAATTTTGGACTAGGTCAAATTAATTCAAACTATCTGCAGACGAGTCGAAAACATTGTGGGAATGGGTTAAAGCAGAGACATATACTATACATATATATAGATATATGTCTGGTTAAAGGTGGTAAGAACCTAATCACTCTATAGGCACTTACAACCCTCTTACAATTGGCATCAAGACGTTAACAAGTAAATTAATGTCCTAACACCGTTGCTGTTTTAATATGACCAATACACTTTAGCAAAAATGAGTATGGCGCAAAACTGGTATAAATAATTCCATTAATAGTATAGCTTTTAATTAATATTCATATAAAAAAGACTTACTTGTTCTCCCCTGAAAACAGTATCGTATCGGTCAAACTCCAGCAGGAGTCGTTGGAGTTCCAAGAGCTCATCTTTGTTAAAGGATATTGATTTGATTTTGGAAAAATCAAATTTCCCTGCCACAAAACAATTCTTTGCATCCGAAAGGTGCGCATAAGTGCGCCTTTGTAGAAGCTGTAGCATATCTCCTTATGTTTCCCGAATTTGATGCTACTTTTGTACAATTCCCCATTTTCATTTCTTTTTTCGGAAAAAGACACGATTCCTTATAATTTCAAAAAGCTAAACGCTAGATAAGTGTGAAGAAATGTTTTGGAAAAAGTGTTTTGAAAAAGGTGTTTCGGAATTATTTATACCATATTTAACTGTCACTCATTGCTTAAGGTATAATGCTATTGGTCAACTTGGAGGAAAGAGCAGCTAGCCTGCTATCCCAAGCCAACGCGTCTTCACCTCGTTGGTCATTCCAAAAATTGTAAACATCTTCGAGATGTTTATCTTTTCACACATCATCGCATTCAAAGGCAAATACTAACAGAATACACACCATTTTAATACAAAAATATCCGACCCTTAACTTTCATATTCTTCCTTTCCATTAATTTTATTACATTTGATTACTCAATAATTTGACCTTGAACGCAACACCATCTGCGCATTTCCGATTATTTACATAACAGCAACTAATTCTGAAAACAAGAACATGAAGGCAATTATTTTTACAGCTGTAGTCTTCTGCATTGTAAAGGCTCTGTATTTGGACAGAGAATGCATTGAAGATCAAGCAGTCCTAGACTGTACGATGCTCTCGGGGAAGGGATACTTCGAAGTTTCTGCAGTGAAAAAGGAAGTAACAAGAATCGCCTTCTTGCGATGGACGGGGACTTTATCATGCAAACACCTACCCAACCTACAGCATATTGATGTACGATACAACAACCCAGATTGTGACCAGTTAGTTGACTACCATCGAAGGGTCGATTATTTGTCAGGTTAGTTAGCCCATTCCCACATAAGCCCTCCTTTTTACGCCCTCCAAGACTTCTACCGAGGAAAACATTGTGGGAAAAGGAGAAATTGCTTGTAACAAGCAATTTCTCCTTCCACACAATGTTTTCTACCCTACATGGTACATATTTCTCAATTTTAACACACTTCTGTCTGTACCTTCTTTTAATTTCTCCTTTTCCACAATGTTTTCTACCTATTTCTCAATTTTAACACACTTTGAAATGTCGTCTGCAACTTCTTTCAATTTGGACCAATCTAAAATGTTGTTGTCTGGTAATGGTTTATTATGTAAGCCTTTTAAGTTACAGGCTAGGGTAAAACAGTTCGCAGAATAGATACACCTTAGTCCCATTACTTGGCTGCTAAGTGCTTGTGAATTTAACCCTTTGGCTGTTAAGCGCAACTCTGAGCTTTTAAAAGACCATGTAGAGTCAAGATCACCTGTATAAAATGTGTAGTCTGATCTTGGCTCTATGGTGGTCAAAAAGAAGAGTATTTTCTCCCAAACTAATGTTGAAATAGCAGAATATTGGTTTCCAATGACATCCTGAATAGCTTTACTGTCCAAGTATTGACAAGTTAGAGGGTATTATTTGAGTAGACTTATCTCAGATATTGCATATTTCAGATTGATTCTAGTCCCTCCCAAACTCCAGAACCTATAGACTATGAAAAGTTGACTACCTCAGACCAGAAACAAACTTCACCTCCCTCTCCCTATAGAACAACCATCATAGATGAACAGACTTCGACCCCCTCTCCCGTTGTTGTTTGGTAGTAGTAGTAGTAGTAGTTTTATTCGGTTAAAATGTACATAACATGGTAACAATAAGACATGTGTAACATTAAAAAGATACTGACATGAATACTAAAACCATGTAATGGACACCACCACCAGGGATAGCACAAAAAAGAGATAAACTCTTATTTCCATTGTGGTCCCTTAGTGTTGGCGTCATGACATAGAGCGGCAAATTAAAATAAATATATCACGTTAAGCCTGACATACAATAAAGTTAAAATTGATAGGCACAGAGGATCACAGAATGCTTTATATATCACACGATTTTAAAGATTGTCAAACAGATGTGTTTTTATCGCACGCTTAAAAGTATTGAATTTATCCAGTTTGGTAATATGGTTTGGCAACTTATTCCATAATGAACAACCTATAAAGCTAAAAGACTTCGAGCCATAACTTTTTACTCTTGGCAAGACAAAACCTCCTTTTAGACTTGATCTAGTTTCATAGTTGTGTAAAGAATTTTGAGGCTTGAATTGTTCATTCAAATATTTCGGTGAAGAACCGTTATAAATTTTAAAAACGTTACAAAGAATACTTTGTTCTACCCTTTTGTTAACAGGCAACCAGTTTAGTTGTTTAAAATGCAAAGGAAAAATATGATCATTACAATTCAGGTTTAGTATAAATCTTATGAGCTTATTTTGAGTAGTCTGAAGCCTATTTTTGAAGTGCATGGAAAGACCATTATACCATACAGAGCAGGCGTAATCATAGTGGCACTGAATTAAAGCTTGTATTAATAGTAATTTAGTATGCTCAGTTAGGTATGCTTTTTTACGATAAAGAAATTTAAGCCTAGAATTAGCTGTTCTAATAACCGAACGTACCATTTCATTGAAAGTCAGATGTTGATCTATGGTAACCCCAAGGTACTTTACAGACGATGCCGATTTAATAGTGGAACCATTGCAAGAAATTGATAAGTTTGGGTTACTCTTCAACTTATATTTAGAGCCAAATAGTATAGACTCTGTTTTACCAAGATGGAGAGATAGTTTATTGTCCACAAGCCAGTGACTTACAGATTTTAGATCATCAGACAAAAAGGTCTCGATTTCAATTTTGTTCTTACCAGAGACTAAAATACAAGAGTCGTCGGCATAAAGAAGGAGTTTATTTTTTACAGTAGCCGGCATATCGTTTACGTAAATTAAAAATAAAAGAGGGCCTAAAATAGATCCCTGTGGTACTCCACATGTGATTGGTGCAAATGATGAACGGGTCCCTGAAACATCAACAAGCTGTTGTCTATCCGTTAAATAGGACCGAAACCATCTTAAAATATCATTTCCAAGACCAGAAGCTTTTAGTTTCAACATTAGATTGGAATGGTCTACGGTATCGAAAGCTTTCTGTAAATCCAATAAGACCATACCCACCATGTTACCTTTATCCATCTCCATTCTTATAAAATCAGTAAGAAATATTAGACATGTGTCGGTTGAAAAACCACTTCTAAAGCCTGACTGAAATTCATAGATTAAATTTTTCTCCCGGAAATAAGATTCAACTTGATCATATACTACTCTCTCAAAGAGTTTTGATATCACATTTAAAATAGAAACCGGACGGTAATTCCCAACTTCAGTTTTATCATTTTTCTTAAAAAGAGGAACAACTCTGGCAGATTTAAGATCATCCGGAACAACGCCTTGAATCAGAGATAAGTTAATGATGTGAGTTAAAGGACCAACAATAATAGGTGCTCCATCCTTAATAAAACGACACGGAATCTCGTCTAAACCGGTTGCCTTGTTAACACTGAGGTCATTAAGATATTTCAAAATCTGAGGCTCTGGAACAATGGAAAATGAAAAGGAGTTAGGAAAAACACCCCTATCGGCATAGAATTTACTAAAAAAGTTAAAGCCATATTTGGGTTCTATTACCGGAAGTTTTTCAACAAGCTTAGATGCTACAGTTGTATAGAATGAATTAAACGTTTCTGAAATAGTTTGCTTGTCAAAACATACATTACCGTCAATATTAAGGCTAATACTGTTTTTAGATACGGAACACTGCTTTTTCGAAGGTAGACCCAAGTTTTTAAGAGTATTCCACAAAGTCTTAGAGTCATTCTTGGAATTTTCAATAGAGTCAGTAAAAAAATTCTTTTTAGCTATATCAACTGCATATTGTACTTTGTTTCTCAGTAACTTAAAAGCCTCAAAATTTCCTGGAGACCTATCAGTTTTAAAACGACGAAAAGCTTTATCACGATCATTTAACAGTTGTAAGATTTCAGAAGTTATCCATGGTTCTGTTCGCTGTTTAATCCTTACTTGCTTAACAGGTGCAATATTATTTATGACAGACAAGAATATGTGTTTAAATTTATCCCAAGCGTCAGATACATTGTCAGACAGTAAAACAGGACTCCAATAAGCAGAAAGTAAATTTTCCTGAAAGGTAGTCTTATCATAATTTTTCAGTGAACGGAATGAAACAGTGTTATGAACACCCATAGATAATTTGGAAACTTTTCTAGTACAGTAGATCATGCAGTGATCACTTAAACATGTGTTTAAAACACCAGACTGCGAAATATTTTCACTATCAGAAACCAAAATTAGATCAATAGCTGTCGAGCTTTTTTCACATATTCTTGTATAGTCACAAATAAGTTGCTTAAAATCAAACAGTTCTATAAAAGAATTAAATAAATCTAAGACACGAGACTGGTTCGTAGATAAGAAGTCAGTGTTAAAATCACCAAGTAAAATTAATTCATACTCTGAAAAGTGGTTACAATTAGAACATACTGATTCTAACAAAGAATAAAAGTCTGATTGTCTTGGGGGTCTATAAATAGAGCCACAAAGAACAGGTTTACATTTCGGAATTAAAAGTTCAATCCAGGTTGCTTCTAAATTAACATGATTTAAGTCACATCGTTCGTTTAAAGAAATGTCACTCCTGATGTAAATACACACTCCACCGCCTTGACGGTTTCTATCTTTACGTTGGATGCTATAGTTGTCTATATGGACTTCTGAATTGGGGATGGTGTAGTCTAACCATGTTTCTGTGATGCAAATACAGGCTGCTTTGGACTCGCGAGCGATCAGACGAATTTCATCTAGCTTTGGTAGTAAGCTGCGAGTGTTAACATGTAAAAAATGCAGGCCACGCTTTTTGAAAATTTGGAAATCGGGGTTTGGAACAGCGTCAGGACCAGGACAGGGATGGATGTCGCCACATAACAAAAGACAAATCGAGAGTACACAGTTCCGCATGTTCACAGGATAACATTGTGATGGCTTTTTCTTTGATACGGTACTGTTAATGTCAATAAAGTGATTATATACAGTCAGTTGTGGTAAAGGGTAAAAGGTATCATCTGGAAACTTAAAAGTATTGTCTCTAGTTAGATTGTATAGTCTAACCAGACACAACACCATGCAGCTATATCTCCCCATTCTATCTCACTAAATTCAAGCTTTTGTCTTTGCAGAGTTCTAAGATGATGCCTTTATGTTATTAGTCTAGTCTATGTGAATACTTTAGATACTTGTTTATAATGTTTTTGTCATTTAATATATATCATCAAATTTCACCATTCCAATATTGACATATCAATCAATATTTGGTTGTGATCATTTTAACCGATTATCACACAATCCTATGTTTTGTATGCTCTAGAAAATATTGCAGGAAAGAAGAAAATGCTGGAAATCAGCATTTTCTCCTTTTTACACAATGTTTTTAAACATTTTAGAAAGCAGTGTGAGATAAGAAAAACTTACTTATAAACAATATGCTGTTCCTGTCTTACAGTGCTTTCTTTTAATGGTTTAAGAGAGATAATTTTGATATTTACCTTTGAGATTTCTAATTTTATTTAGAATTGAAATTACCATTTTGTTCTTTGTTACCTATCACATTACCACACAATCCCTACTTTTACACCCTGGAAAAATAAAGCCTTTTGAAAACATTGCAGGAAAAGGAGAAAAGGCTGGTAACCATTTTTTGATGCATTTTATTTGTCGTCTGCAGATACTTTCAATTTGGTTCAGTACAAAATGTTGTTGTTTGGTAGAGTTAACTGTCATGAAGAAGTCCGATCTTAATTCATGCAAAAGCTAGTTTATTCAAAAGGGTTTATTCTCTCTATTGTCTTATTATCTTCAACTTTGATTTTACATGAAGTTAGCGTCGTTTGCTTTCAAGGAGAGATATTTTTGTTATTAAAATGATAGTTGGATGAATTACTTCTTGTGTTTTCTTTGAAAGAATATTATGATGAAAAAAAAAAAAAAAAAAACTAGCTGACATTTAGCCCGCCAGTTTTTTTCGCGTTAGCTTTCAATCAGATAACCCGAAAAATAAACAAAGTCTTTTTCAAAATTGTTTGTATTGACAACAAAATATTACGAATAAACAAAACATGACATAAAGAAAAAGTATTGTCTCAAAACAACGTATTGTCTTTAAAAAAGATAGCATTGTCTTAAAAAATTTAATATGAAAAGACACTCACGTTTTCTTTTTATTCCATGATATCACAATCTGATGAAAATTAGCGTCGAAAAGAAAGAAAAGACGCGCGTTGGGGGCCTATATTTGGAGTACCGTCCTTTCAAACTCGTCAGTATTCATTTATTCATGTTTAGTAAGCATAAAGACTGGAATCCTAACACAAGGGAGGTTGAACCTTTGCCCTCAGGTCATTCAACTTCAAGTTCAACCCCTCAGCACCAATTCTGGCTAGTCTGTACATGCACAACCAATGTTTGGTTCTATTACCAAACCAGTAGTAGTAGTGTATGACGTCTCTATAGGAAAATTTTTGGAGGGAGTTTTACTATATATTCTATATAAATCGCCATTTTGAAGATGGGAGGAGGTAAAAATCGAAATTCCTCCGGTACAACTCTTGATGAGTCATATCTCTCTCTCTCTCTCTCTCTCTCTGCTCTCTGTCTCTCTAGGGGATTTTCAGTTGCCCCCCCCCCCCTCTTCTGGTATTATAAAGAAAAACAATAGACGCCGATATATTTATAACACTTTATTTTTCAACAATTTATATACAAATCAATAGCCATATGGGTAAGATATATGTCCTTTTCGTACTCTCTTATCAAACACAACCCGATACTCTTTGTCTTGTGTTACTGTCAAAAGTTTCGCTTGGCTCCGATCTCGACATATTTTATGTGTGTCTGTCACTTTTACGGTAGGGTGGGTGAATGTGATCATGTCCTTGAGGGTATCAAAATTGACTTTGGTTTGATTTTGAAAATTAAGGGTTATCCCTCTCACTTTGCAATGGGTCTGTTTTCTATTTTCGTCCGGTCTGTCCAGTTGGTATGCATAGTTTTTAGGACCCCCTGTCACAAAAGTCTTAATTTTCTGTCCAGGTACTTCGTCCGTCAAGTCTCCTAAATAGTCCCCTAACTCGGGTTCCCACTCCCCTTGTTTGACCGAAAATATTATTGAATCTGTGTCTGCATAGAGTGTTCTTGGTCCTAAATGTTCCAAGTATGAGTACAGTTTTAGTCGTGCTTGAGCGGTCGTACAGGCTGCAATTATTACATTTGTTTTCCCAGAAGGTTCAACAAAATCATCTTTATATTTCCAACGCATTTCTACCATGTCCTCCGACACAAAGTTTATGGCCGTCACCTCTTCTCTATCACTACTCAGTTTGTCAAAGTATATTTCTGGGTCATCTACCAATTCTACTTGATTTTGATTCAATCTCTGTCCAAATTTCCCCCAAAACGAATTGAGCATGAGTTTTGCCAAAGCTCGCATTCCTGGATTTTTTTCAATATTCTTATAGTCTAATTTAATGCCTTCCTTTTTGTAATACTTTTCTATGTATTGATATTTTTGTTCCTCAGTTTGACACCATTTGGGCCATCCACTCTTCTCTTGTTTCAGTTTTAGAAATGAATTTATATACTCTGTAAAGAGTCCTCCTTCTTTGGTAACAGGGTCATATAGTGACACTTCATCAAAATGCCAAATTTCATACATAGTTTTTATCTCGTATCCTTTTTCAAGTGCTTTTTTGACTTCGTCAGTCACCCAAGTTCCAACAAAAGCCCTTTCCTTGTCTGTATGAGTGCAGGGTGTTTGTTGTTGAGTTTCTGCACATATCCTACACAAAGCAAATACTAGTTTGCCATTCATTTTGCAGGGGAGTACTGGGATATACAGGTTTCTCGGTGGAAGTACTTTGCATTTAATTAGTCCTTCGTATTCTTTCAAATTTTGAAATTGTTCTGTAATCAGTTTAGGGTGACCCATGGGAATTTTACCAGTTTTGTTGATGAAGGGGTAAAGTGAGGTAACGTCATAATACTTAATGTGTTCCTTATCTGTTACTTCTTTAAAAAGGGTAAAAGCCTCAGTCCGTCCTCCGAAAAAGGCGTCTCTGGGTTGAAGGGGTGTTACTATGTCTAATCTGTCGGTGAATGCTTTCATGTCTATATTGTCAGTCAGTTGTTGGTCAAAGTCTGATTCCCAAATGCATTTGTAAGTATAGCCTTGTTTTTCTAAATATCTTTGTTTTTCAAGTGTGTTTTCATATAATTCTCCCATAGTGAGCTTATTAACTGGATTGACTGTCTTCTTTGAATATTTATTAGGGTTCCCATGCCAAAAATCCCCATGAAATTCGAGTACCACTCGTTCAGTGTCTGTCTCATAATAACCATCCACTTTATATGGACCTATCTCTTTCTCACCCCCATTTCTTGCATGTTGAATCCTAATTGCCATAGTATGTGATAGATACTTGATCCATTGGAAAGCTTTTATCGATTGTGTTTGCTCTGGTTTGTACCCATGTGTTGGAATGATACCTATTGTATTTTCTTTAAGAAAATTTGTTCTGAAGACTCGTTGACAGGCTGAAGCGATAGTGGTACTCTTTTCATAAGGATCAATATTGGTTATTGCCATAAAATCCTCTCTAAACTTTATAAAACAGCGTCTAAGTATGTCTACATCTGATCGACAGTAAGTCAGTATTTCCTTTTGAAAATCAAATGTGTCATGTTTGTGCTCGTCATACCATGTCATGAATGCTTTCCTAGCGTCGGGCTTCATGCTATCAGGGTTATAGTATTTAATCTCTGGTAAGTGGTCTAAGACAACAGTCTGATTTTCTTTAGTATTGAATAAATGTGGAAAATATCCCTTAGCCAATTCTTTAAAGTCAAACATACCTGGTAATTTTGAAAGAGCCATTGGAAGAAAGTTGATCCTGTCAATCATTTTGATTTTGCAACCTGGTGCCACCAACGACATGATTTTTGCTCCATTAGGAATAATTTTAGGAAGGATGGCATTTTTGTATAGGTAGTGTAAAATGGGATACGAATCGTAACCTTGAAAGTTGTGACAAATGACGGTGGCACCATTGTTGTCTTCTGAAAACAACCATTGACAAAAAGTATTGATTGTGTCTGATCCAGAGAACACCCACTCATTCTGTTCACACAACTCACATTCTTCCATCACCTCATTGTTCATGCAAACTGTGCACACTTTATGAGCCACACACAAGTTCGGAACATGCTCATACGCACCACACTTGGACTTTTGACAATGATTACATGTTCCATTCTCACCTCTCTCATACCCTTTCTCACACTCTACAATATCGTCCTGTCTACACTCCAGATCAAAAAATATATATGTCTTAGCATTTTCTTCTTCATCAGATACTTCTTCATAATCTTCCGGTAGCATATGACATTGGTGTCCTTCTTCAAAAGAGTCTTTACACTGTTCACAATACTTTGATCCACACACATGGGGTCTTGAACTCATGTTTTTATTCACAGTTTTCCCACAATCTCTACAACGACTGTAAGTTGTACACGTTGAGTTTCCCTTGGTAGTGGATTTCATATGTAATTCATAACACAGTTGTCCGTGAAAGAATCGTTTACACTTATCACAATGAATCCATCTTTCGTCTGTATCAGGATGTATCTTCTTGCAACAATGACAAGCGTTGTTACATTTATGAGCTTCCTTGTGATCATATCCTTTCTGACATTTCGTACAATAATAGGTTTTGTTCAGGAAAGCTGGCATACTTGTTATGACGTCATAATGATTGTCATGGTAATACAAGTAAATCTTCTTCTCTTCTTCCGGCCCACTATAAATAATACCATTGAAATGGTCTGCCGACACGACATGAAGCTGGTAATCTTGTAATATTTGTTGAAACTTCTTGATTTCGTCGAGCCCACAGGGTCCTTTGGGTACTTCTGCTTTCTGGTGTAGTTCCTCTGCCAACTATCTTTGGATTTTACACCCCTTCCGGATTACACCCCATTTTTCATGTTGGTCTATTTTAGCCATGGCTGTGACAATGGCTCTAGCACAACATAATTCATCGTTATTTTGAATCCGGATAATGCACCTTTTTTCAATCGTTTTTTTCTCCAAGTCCACATATTTACACCGTTTTCTGCTCCCTCCTGAGGGCATATCGATATGGAGCACTTCAAATGTCAAGGATTCATCAATCACAAAGTCTTCATTAGATTGTAATACTTTCTCGACAGCATCCATGAACTTTCCAGATGTGAGTGTTGGTATGGGATCCAGGGGTATGATAATAGGGTAGTCCAAGGAAGGGCTCTGAATGACCACACGTATCAGGTCTTCTGGTTTACTGCCTTTAGTCATATCTTCAAAGATTGCACTGAAGAGATGGTTGAGAGTTTTTACTATATTGTCAGTCACATCTAAATCCCGGATGTTTACTTGATAATTTGATGCGGTTGTTCTGAATTTCTTCATGTATTGTTGATTAATTTTCTTGATGGTGTAATATTGTCTAGGATCATCGGTTGCTTTAAGACGTTTTGCCAATGGTTCTTCTCCATTATCTACTTTTCTCTTTTTTCCATGACCATGCTTTATTGCTTTATGTCTCCATAAATTGTCTTTCCTGGTGAACGCTAATCCGCATTCTTCACAATGTAGTTTGTTTTCTTCTAGGTGCTTCTTCATATGCCTGTCCAAATTATCACGTCGACTGAACACTTTAGGACAAGTATCACATGCGAACATCCTTTGATGTTTTTCTGTTCGTCTGTGCTTTAACAGATCACTTAATTTGAGAAAGGTATCTCCACAGGTTTCGCACGAATAAGCCATAACTTGTTTATACCGGATCTAGATTTACACGCTTAAACGTCTTGGCTTTATAAACTTTCAGTCTTGGTTGTCTTCTCTGGTTGCCTTATGATGTTTGATGGGACTCCTTATGTATTTGTCCTTGCCAGTCCTTATATGTTTCCTTTTCTCTGCCAAAGTTCACGTCCGTTCACAAAGATGTCTGGAGCAATAATGGCGAGAAACGTAGGCTGTGGTGTTCTTATAGTCTGAGGCTCGATGTACTCACTTCTGATTGGCTAATAAATGAGAGGATTTGATTGGTCAATAAGGATCTGACACAGTTATTTAATTGGTTAATCCAATGTTATGCTGAATGGCACACACTTTTTCATCCTGGCCTTATAAACTTTGAGTCTTCTCTGCCCTTATACACTTTATGTTCACTGTAAGTCAGAACTGAACAGACCCTTATGATGTCACAGTCTTTATTGAATTCACAAGCCTTATAAACTTTGTGTTTACCGTGGCTCTGTATTCTTCTGATCCTTTTGAATTTATAATATTTATTGTCTTCATAGGCCTAATTATAAGTCTTTAACTCTGTACTCAACAGATTCCTTACGATTTCACAACTTTTATCACCAGCCCTTCATATTTCTACACCGTATGACCTTTCTTCTGCCAAAATTTGCGTCCGTTCACGACGATGTCCAGATCATTAATGACAAGATATGCAGATAGTAGTCTTCTTATAGTCTTTAGTTTTGTGTGCTCGCATTTGATTGGCTAATAAATGAAACAATCTGATTGGCCAATAAGGATCAAGTGATTAGTCTCTCAAACATTATGTTCATTTGCTAGTAATGTCTACCTTATCATTTCCAAAAAAATAAATAAATAAATAAATAAACCAGGGTTTGCCTAGGTAAACCTGTGGGCCGCAGGCCTAATTCTCTCTCACCTAAATACGCGCACATCGAGGACCCAGTGCTACAGAGCGAGAGAAGGCTCAACCGAGGATCAACCGAGCCGAATCCCGAGCTCTTAAGAGGAAGAAGTCTCAGAAATCTAAGAAGTCGAAGCCTACTGCTACTTTCCCTTGTGATCATCGTACTTTTCCATCCGGAGCTTCGGGACAATTTCAGACTCAGACAGTGCATCAGCAGCCGTCCTTTCGTCCTTTTCAAGTCCCGGGAGGCACAAAAGCAATGTACGGAGCTTGTTTCTCCTGCGGAGAGACCGGTCACATGCGAAAGAACTGTCCCTACACCAGGACCTTCACACAGCAAGAACAATCAAAGGTGTAATGGGTTGGATATGGGGAATCCCACTGAATTTCCTAAAATAGACATAGAAGATGAGTATCCTATTTATAATTTTGAGTATGATAAAAATAGATTTACAGACGATTTCTTTGAATACGAGCAAGGTCAAAAAGAAATTATAGTTAAACACAGGCTGAGAGATCATATTGATTTTTGGAAGAGTATTAATGCCAATGATTTTATTATAGACACCATTTTTAATGGATACAAAATTCCATTTTATTCTTTACCACCAGTTTCGTTTTCAAAGAACAACAAATCCGCTTTGTTAGAAAGCAAATTTGTTTCTGAAGCAATCAGAGATCTTTTAGATAGGGGTTTAGTTACAGAAAGCGAACATATTCCCACTGTTGTTAATCCTTTGACTGTTTCGATTCAGAGTAACGGTAAAAGCAGACTTATTCTTGATTTAAGATTAGTCAATATGCATATCTGGAAGCAGTCTGTGAAGTACGATGATATCAGAATTGCTTTATTATATTTAAAGCAAGGTTCGTGGATGATTAAGTTCGATATTCATTCAGCTTACCATTTTTTAGACATTTATCCTCCTCATACAGAGTTTTTAGGATTTTCATGGGTTGTAGATGGAGTAACCAAATTTTACAGATTTCTAGTTTTACCGTTTGGTTTAAGTTCAGCTCCATATATATTTACTAAGCTTACTAGGCCATTAATAGCTAAATGGCGGGGTGAAGGCAAGAGTGTACTGATGTTTTTAGATGATGGTTTTGGGACTGCAGACAATTTTATCGATACAGATCGGATTGCTCAAGAAATAAAGTTTGATTTATTGTCTGCTGGATTTATTCCAAAGGCAGATAAATCATGCTGGATCCCTACTCAGGAGTTACAGTGGTTAGGGACCTTGCTAAATTGTTTAGAATTTTACATTGAAATTCCAGAAAAGAGGATAAAAAAGGCACTAGGAACTTTAGAGTATTTACTTTCTTTTAAGTTTGTACCAGTCAGAAAAGTAGCCAGTTTTGTGGGGCAGATAATTTCCATGTATATTGTAGTAGGTACAGTTTGCCAAATTATGACCAAGAGCCTGAGCATAAACATCACTAAAGCTATTTCTTGGAATTCTTACATTCAGTTATCCGACGAAAGTAAAGCCCAGCTTTTGTTTTGGAAGAAAAATTTATTTCAGTTGAACAAAAAGAGTTTAAAATGTATAAACACTTGTTCTAGAATTGTATATAGCGACGCCAGTAATTCAGGTTATGCTGGTTATGAGGTAAATACTTATAAAGGGATAGTACACGGTATGTGGGATTCACAGGAATCCGCCCAATCATCAACTTGGAGAGAGCTCTGTGCTGTATATAGAGTGCTGATCTCTCTTCAAGATGTTCTGAGGTGCCAAAGGGTAAAATGGTTTACTGACAACGCAAATGTGAGTAACATTGTGGCAAAAGGTTCTATGAAAGAAAATCTGCAAGAGTTGGCTTTCAGGATATATCAGTTCTGTTTTAAGAACTGTATTCATTTAGAGACTGAATGGCTACCCAGAGCAGAAAATGAAAAGGCTGATTATTTATCCAAAGTTATTGAAAGAGATGATTGGGGTATTTCAAACAGCATTGTACAGATTATAATTCAAAAGTGGGGTTGTTTAGACGTTGATTATTTTGCTTCAGTTCATAATGCAAAATTGCCACGTTTTTATTCCAGGTTTTGGTGTAGGGAGGCAATAGGTGTAGATGCATTCACCTATGATTGGGGTCATGGGCTTGGTCTATTCGTGCCTCCGATCATTTTAGTACCCAGAGTACTGGGTAAGATGAGTGCCTGTAAGGCGCGTGGAATTTTAATTGTTCCTGAATGGAGATCAGCTCCTTATTGGCCGATTTTATGTTCACAAACTAGTGAAAACTTTTGCACATTTGTAAAAGATTTCATCTTTTTACCGACAAGTAAGGATTATTATGTTCCATGTAAAAATGGTTCAGGCATTTTCGGAGTTGAAGATTTAAAATTCCGAATGCTAGCGCTATATATTGATTTTGGAAACACTGCATAAGGGAGAGTAATCCATGATCGATGTCTAAATGTTATGTAATAGTTATTTCCCTTCGCATAGAATGTTGCAATGGGATTAATCCTGGATGAGCATAGGCTATGTTTACTCATTTTTTTTTTTTCCATTTCACATATGTTTTTTCAGAGATATGGACCGGAGCTGTTAGATTTGGAGTTGCCTGGGGCGTTGGCTGACAGGGTGTCTTCTTTACCACAGCTGCTTAAAGAGACGAGAGCTGATAATACTTTTTTGACGTATGAACGCGGATTTCAACGTTGGAGGAAATGGGCTGTATTAAATGGTCTAACAGTGGAGGATACCTTGCCTGCGAACGCATTCCATGTGGCTCTATATCTATCAGCTTTGATACAGTCCTGTAACACTCCTAGTCCAGTTGTGAATGCTTTTTATAGTATTAAACGGTTTCACGATATGTTCGATTATAAATCGCCTACAGATAGTAAGCTAGTATCTAATGTGTTCGATGCGGCAAGACGGAAACTTGCGAAGCCTGTAAATAAAAAAGAACCTATGACTATTGATATTTTAAATAAAGTGTATAATGGGCTTTACATTGAAGGAAATGTTTTGAATCAAAGAACTATTTGTATTTGTTTATTGGCTTTTGCTGGGTTTTTAAGAAGTTCAGAGGTTTTGAATTTGAAAAGAAATGACATTATGTTTTTTGATAGTTATATTAGTATTTTCATAGAATCCAGTAAAACGGATAAATTCAGAGAGGGTGCCTGGGTGTTTATTGCTAGAACAGGAACAGTTTTGTGTCCTGTACTTAATTTAAAGAAGTATCTTAAGTGGGCTAAGCTAGAGGACGAGTCCGAACTATATTTATTTGCACAGTTAAGTGCAACTAAAAAGGGTTATAAATTGAGGAATAGTAATAAGCCATTATCGTACAGCAATTTCCGTACCCTGTTCTTGAGAGCTCTGAAGCCTTTTGTTGAAGATGTGGATAAATTTTGTTTGCATTCTTTACGAGCCGGCGGTGCGTCCGCTGCAGCTAATAATGGCATTCCTGATAGACTCTTTAAACGCCATGGTAGATGGCTTAGTGAGTCTGCCAAGGATGGCTATGTTAAAAGTTCTATAGAAGAAAAGTTAAGGGTTTCTGAATCACTGGGCTTATAAGCTATTTCATATTACTAAAGTGTTTGAATTAAGTGTATTCATTTCTCTGCTTACATGGACTGTAATGTTAACAGACCCGTTCTTTTAGTTTCAGTCGGTCAACGATTCCAACTGTTATACCAAAAAATATATAAGTGTTGTATTGATTGTAGAGGAGTGTGAGTTTGCAAGGGAAATGTTATTTTCGGCGTTTGAGGAATCGAATTAGACGAAAATTAATTTCCCTTGTAATAGTCTAAGCTCGGATAGGAGGCGTTCGTGTAGTGCACGAGTATAATGCTCGTGCGCGGGTTCTTCAGTTCAGAGTTGGAACCGACTGGGACCACACGTACAGTTTTGTTTAGTTCATGTTATGTATATAGTTGGACACAAAGTACTGCGTTAAGCGTTCAGAGTATCGTGAGTCAGGCATGGCTGCCTTTAGAATTGCTGGCGAGGTGTTAGTCCTTGTCATGGCGTTTGCCATATTGTGTTTTAGAGTACCACAATGTAGTGGGTAAAGGCGTGGCTGCCTTTAGAATTGCTGGCGAGGTGTTAGTTCTCGTCATGGCGCTTGCCAGATTGTGTTTCATAGTACTATGTTGTTGGTATGTTGTTCATGGAGTTCGCCATGGTGTGTTTAGAAGAAACTATCGCGATTGTACGCTGTATTTCATTGTTTTGCTATGTGATGTGGTTGTTAAAAATGGTAGATTAAACGGTCATCAGTCGGTCAACGATTCCAACTGTTATACCAAAAAATATATAAGTGTTGTATTGATTGTAGAGGAGTGTGAGTTTGCAAAGGAAAAACAATAATCACTAAAGCTGGACAATATGTGTATTACACTCTATTCAAAACTTTTCAAATAAGAATGAGACACAGGTCTTTGCATGTAGAGATCAGGAGTGTATTATTTTTACTGCTATTTATCACTTTGCCTGAATGTCTTGTTTCCCATTAAGGTACCTCTGTCCAATAAGTATTTTAAAGACAAAGTGCATCCAAGCTGAAGGTCTATATTGTAACCCTTATTCTTAAAACTTAACCTGTAAAACTTAAGGTTTTCTAATAACTTCAAAGTATTCAAGCGATGCTATCGATATTGGGTTACATGTACCATTTACGATTAAACATCTTCTGGTGACAAGATCAAAGTCATTTGACAGTGTCATTGCTAAACATCGAGGTCAAACTATATAAAAATGACTACGACGGCGGACACACTAGTGTTTTAGAAACATAAAGTGATTAATTATTGTTGCCTTTTAAAAATGATCAAACTTTAAGATGTTTACACTTTTTCAACAAGTGTGCCGTCATCACAATATACGCCACCACATAACTGCTACTTCAGGCAGCTAGCTATAGCGACTAAAGTGTTGGAATTTCAAGCACCTGCCTGGGTAGCTCAATGGATATATTGTGTTACTTGTGATCGAAAAGGTTAACCCACAAAGTGATGGATGGACAGACAGACGTTCGACGGACTCATTGGTCACTGGTTTTGATTTACCAATAAAAATATGAAGTTTCATAAAATTATGTCCATTAGTTCAAGATACATTGATGGAAAATTAAATTTGACACGAAGCCCCCTTTTTCCATGACACAGAAATAAATTCCGAAACTCTGACAATGTGTGCTAGGTCACATGATCTGTGAAAATCTCATGGAAATCCATTGAGATATGTCTAGTAATTAAAGAGATATTGGTGAAAAATAAATTATAACATGAAGCCCCCTTTTTCCATGATGCAGCTACAATTCGCAAAACCATGACAATATGCGATAGGACACCTGATGAGAAACATTCTGTGAAAATTTTATCCAAATCCGTCAAGAAATGTGGGAGGAGTTGTGTTCACAAGAACAGGAATGAAATATACTTTGAAGCCCCCTTTTACCACGACGCAGCTACAAATCACAAAACCCGTATAATATGCGATAGGTCACAGGATGAGAAACATTCTGTGAAACTTTTATTCAATTCCGTCGAAAAACGTGGGAGGAGTTGCGTTCACATGAAAAGGAATGGAATATAACACGAAGCCCCCCTTTTCCATGACGCAGCTGCAAATCGGAAAATCCTGTCAATATGCGATAGGTCACAGGATGAGAAACATTCTGTGAAAATTTTATTCAATTCCGTCCAGAAACGTGGGAGGAGTTGCGTTCACATGAAAAGGAATGAAATATAACATGAAGCCCCCTTTTTCCATGACGCAGCTACAAATCGGAAAACCCTTACAGTATGCGATAGGTCACAGGATGAGAAACATTCTGTGAAAATTTCACCCAAATCCGTCAAGAAATGTGGGAAGATTTGCATTCACAAGAAATAGACGTACGTAAGGACGGACGAGGGGGGACGAGGGGACGGACGGATGGACGGACAGACGGAGAAGATGATGCCAATATACGTCGCCTCCGGCGGCGTATAAAAATGGATTACACTTTTTGTAAAATGGTTGACACTTTTTGAAAAATGGTAAACACTTTTGAGAAAATGAATGACACTTTTATGAAAATGAAAGACACTTTTGAAGAAACAGAGAACTACAAGAGTGGTTCATGTGTGTCAGATACTTCAGAAGACAGACAACGTTTACATACTTTGATAACTCAAGTGCTACGAGATTATAATCTCTGATATATGGTAAAAAACACTGAGGGAAAAAGAGAGTTGAGCCATGAAACCCTACGACCCTCCATCTGCCAGACTGCATTTGTCAATGTTACCATGGACTTCTTTTCAAGAAATGTTACTATCATCAGGATTTGGGTGAAATTTTCACAGAATGTTTCTCATCCTGTGACCTATCGCATATTGTAAGGGTTTTCCGATTTGTAGCTGCGTCATGGAAAAAGGGGGCTTCATGTTATATTTCATTCCTTTTCATGTGAACGCAACTCCTCCCACGTTTCTGGACGGAATTGAATAAAATTTTCACAGAATGTTTCTCATCCTGTGACCTATCGCATATTGACAGGATTTTCCGATTTGTAGCTGCGTCATTGAAAAGGGGGGCTTCGTGTTATATTCCATTCCTTTTCATGTGAACGCAACTCCTCCCACGTTTTTCGACGGAATTGAATAAAAGTTTCACAGAATATTTCTCATCCTGTGACCTATCGCATATTATACGGGTTTTGTGATTTGTAGCTGCGTCGTGGTAAAAGGGGGCTTCAAAGTATATTTCATTCCTTTTCTTGTGAACACAACTCCTCCCATATTTCTTGACGGATTTGGATAAAATTTTCACAGAATGTTTCTCATCAGGTGTCCTATCGCATATTGTCATGGTTTTGCGAATTGTAGCTGCATCATGGAAAAAGGGGGCTTCATGTTATAATTTATTTTTCACCAATATCTCTTTAATTACTGGACATATCTCAATGGATTTCCATGAGATTTTCACAGATCATGTGACCTAGCACACATTGTCAGAGTTTCGGAATTTATTTCTGTGTCATGGAAAAAGGGGGCTTCATGTCAAATTTAATTTTCCATCAATGTATCTTGAACTAATGGACATAATTTTATGAAACTTCATATTTTTATTGGTAGATCAAAACCAGTGACCAATGAGTCCGTCGAACGTCTGTCTGTCCATCCATCACTTTGTGGCTTAACCTTTTCGATCACAAGTAACACAATATATCCATTGAGCTACCCAGGCAGGTGCTTGAAATTCCAACACTTTAGTCGCTATAGCTAGCTGCCTGAAGTAGCAGTTATGTGGCGGCGTATATTGTGATGACGGCACACTTGTTGAAAAAGTGTAAACATCTTAAATTAAAGTTTGATCATTTTTAAAAGGCAACAATAATTAATCACTTTATGTTTCTAAAACACTAGTGTGTCCGCCGTCGTAGCCATTTTTATATAGTTTGACCTCGATGTTTAGCAATGACACTGTCAAATGACTTTGATCTTGTCACCAGAAGATGTTTAATCGTAAATGGTACATGTAACCCAATATCGATAGCATCGCTTGAATACTTTGAAGTTATGATGTCTGTGTATAAGGGAGATAACCTATTCTTTAGAGCCAGTGCTCTAATCATGGGTTGTCTCGCTTATATGCAGAAAGGTCACATCTTGGGAGTATTTTTCATGGAAAATTTGGCTTTCACACATACACTCGCGCCTTTTTAGAGAGCATGACTAGTACAAGAGAAGCAAGACAATTTCGATGTTTTCTGGCCGTTATGGCACTCACCGTAAGTAATTCAACAAGCATATGATATATCTTTGCATTATTAATGTACTCCTGTAATATCATTCTACGTCAAAGGGTGGAAAATGTTTTATTTGAATGTTAAAGGTTTAATCAAAGTAAGGGGAGTAATCCAAACACTTCGATTTGTACCGAATCAATGTCTAACCTTTCAGTAATCAAACTGTTGTTACGGTGGAATTAGTTGCTGTCCATTACGAGCAGCGGCTTCTTCTACCATGACAAACACAGGTTAGATTCTCATTTAAATTCGTCCTTTTCCACAATGTTTTATGTAAACATGAGAGATTTCAGTCTAAGACATTACTATTACATTTACTCCAAAGCAGTTCTAATCCTTAACCCATTGCTGAAATTGTTGCAAACAGTGTAGATACAAGTCAGCTGGCACAGGTTTGTGCAGAGTGGCCTTGAGCTACATTGTTTCTTTCTTTAATGTTCCTGTGCTTGTGATTGACTCTTAGAACTGGAATCAAAACCTGTTTTATTAGTACGGGGATTAGAACTTTCTTAACTATTAGAATTTGAATTAGAATTTGTTTACATGTCTTTTGTCATTCATAGACTTAAGATGTCGCAACTGCCCATAATTGTACACTAGCTCTTAAGTCATCTATACGTAATTAAATATATTCTGATTAATTGATATGTCTTAGTGTGATCCACCGTGACATATCATATTGGACAGAATATATTGGATTTTCAGAAATGATGCATTCAAACGTGATCCACTGGAATGTTCCATTGTTTTCAAGTATTTACACTCGGTGTTGTTTGGTGTTTAGCCTTGTGGTTTGACATTAGCTATACTGGGCTGTATCTCACTATCTGTAATCAGTTTCTTATTAGATTTATCTGTCTCTTTTCAGCTTTTTACCTTTCGACAGATTCACAAATATAATTAAAGAACAGAATACTGTCTTGGTTATGCTATCCGTCCCCAAACGGAATAGTAAAAAGGGTGACGAGAATTGGTACATAAAACACCGAGATGTCGCTACTTGGCGATCCGCCGTCAGAAGATCCTGATCAAATGGATGAAAAACGTCTACGAACTTTGACAATGAAGGGTCAGGAGGCTTTTCAGGAAAACACAGAGAAGTTAAGGAAAGAACTAGAACAGGAATGGTATTCTATACAAACTGTCGTAACGAAATTCGATGAGTGTAAAGGTGACATTAATGCGATACAATTGCTTGAACGAACATTTATGAGCAGTGTAGAAAGATTTAATAAAAAATATGAAATCTTCCATAGATATTTAGTTAGAGAAAATACTGAAGACTCTTTAAAAGAAGTGAAAGATTTAGAATCGTACCTTGATCGCTGTCAGCCCATCGTGAAAAACATGAAAGAATCATTCAGCAATTGCTTGTTAGAGCATTTAGAGACTTTGAGCAGCTCTCATGCTTGTTCTAGCATGACAAAAAGGAGATTTAAAGCCGAATTAAGTGAAACAAAACTGAAATTCAAACAACAGGAAGCAGAATTACTAAGGCAGAAGGCTTACCTGAAAGAACAGTTAGAAAAGACAGCTGCTGAGGCAGAATACAAGAAAACAGTTTTAGACATCAGTTTGGATCTTATTAAAACAGAAAAGGAAAATGCAGAAGCCCAGGCAGAAGCGAGAGTACATGAGGAAGATGAACTCGACGGTCAGAGTATTGTTGATAAAAAAGAATTGACCAAAAACTACATTAAAAATCTCAACATGACTGATATCAACGATCATTGCTCAGTGATATCTGAACAAGAGAATAACCAGAACGGTACAAAGGCAAAGAATCCCGACAACATTCAACAACTGAACCCAGAAGCTCAAGTGTTCACTCCTATGTCCATTACGTCAACCACTTTAAATGAATTGTCAAATTTTCTGATGAGAAAAGATCTACAATTGAACAGGTTCAGCGCATTCAATGATAAACCAGAGTTTTTTGTTGCATGGCAAACCAGTTTCAAAAGCATCGTGTCTGAGTTAAGTCTAAAACCCCATGAAGAGATTGATTTATTAGTGAAATATCTTGGCCCAGAATCTAAGAGATTTGCAGAAAGTATCAAAGCAGCAAATGTTCACAATCCTTCAAAGGGTCTTCATGATTTGTGGTATCGGCTTGAGAATAAGTATGGAAAGCCTGAGGTAATTGAAAACATTTTGAAGAAAAAGATAGCCAATTTCCCCAGAATTCAGAAAGATTATACAGTAATGTATGATCTTCTTGACTTACTGTGTGAAATTCAATCTCTCAAAGAGCAAAGACAATTTTGCAACTTGTTAGCATATTTTGACTCATCTTCAGGAGTTACACCAATAGTGAATAAGCTACCGTATGGAATTCAAGACAAATGGGCTTTCCATGCTTCAAAGTATAAGAGACAATATAATGTACCTTTACCTCCCTTTGATATTTTTGTATCATTCATTCGTGATATCTGTGAAACAAAGAATGATCCTTCATTTTCATTTGAAAACAATGTACCTAGCAAAGACAGCAAGTCTAAACATCAAGTTTTCAGCAGAAAGCAAGATGTTGAAATTGAGTCAAAGAGCTTTAGATGTCCATTGCACAAAGCTGATCATTCTCTTAACAGCTGTAGGAGCTTTAAAGCAAAACCAATTGAAGAACGCAAGGCCCTTCTACGTGATTATAAAATCCGCTTTAAGTGTTGTAATTCCAAAGAGCATATTGCAAAAAACTGTAAAGCAGATTTGAAATGTTCTCATTGTGGAAAGAAACATACATCTGCAATTCATATTGATGGGTATCAAACAAGCAATAAAAGCCCTGATGGCGGGGAGCAGTCTGTCAGTGTCACTTCAAAATGTACTGCTTTGTGCAATGAAAAATTCATTGGAAAGTCATGTAGTAAAACTGTACTAGTAGATGTTTACCCCAAAGGACATCCTGAGAAAACTAAGCGTGTATACGCTATTATTGACGATCAAAGTAATAGATCGCTAGGGACAAACTCTCTTTTTAATTCACTAGGTTGTCAGAGTGATTATACTCAATATACATTGTCGTCTTGTTCAGGTCGTATTACTTCCTCAGGAAGAACCATGCATGATTTATGTGTCAAATCAGTCAAGAATTCAACAGAGGTCTATATTTCGACAGTTCTAGAGTGTGATGATTTGCCTAATGAGACTTCAGAAATACCAACACCAGATGTTGCTAAAGCCTATGAACACTTGAGTGATATAGCTTATGAAATTCCAAAATTTGAATCCAATTGTAACATTGAACTTCTTATTGGTAGAGACATACCAGAGGCTCATCATGTTTTGGAACAAGTAACAGGCAAAAAAGGTACACCCTTTGCACAACACTTACCCTTGGGGTGGGTCATAATTGGTGAAATATGTTTTGGGCTGGTCCATACTCCTGAAGTGACAGTAAATAAGATAAATGTCATGTTCGATGGAAGATCGACTAGACTCGTACCGTGCAAGTTCAATTTTACGGTGAAGGAAAGTCCATTTTTCTCCAAAGGTGACTCTTTGTTTATTAAAACTAGCAATGATGATAAAATTGGTTTGTCGGTGGAAGATAGGCAATTCTTGGAGTTAATGGATAAGAATATGACAAGAGACAGTGATGGTTTTTGGACCGCACCTCTACCTTTCAAGAGAGAATTACAGCCTCTCGCAATTCCAAATAACAGGGCTCAAGCATGGCATAGAGCACAGATACTTGACTCAAGTTTGAAGAAGAACCCTGTCAAAAAACAACATTTTGTTTCATTCATGGACAAGGTCTTGACAAGTGGTGCTGCCAAAGTTGCTGAAATTAATCCAAAAGGCAGTTGTTTCTACTTACCATTGTTCGGAGTGTATCACTCGAAAAAACCCAACCAGTTGAGAGGTGTTTTTGACTCCTCTGCAGTGTACCAAGGAATTTCATTGAACGGTCTACTAATGACAGGTCCTGACTTGGTGAACAGTCTTGTACGGATTTTATTAAGATTTCGCAAAGATGCTGTAGCAATCACAGGAGACATAGAGCAGATGTTTTACAGGTTTCGTGTATGTGATGGCCATCAGAACTATTTACGATTCTTTTGGTACAAGAACAATGACCCTGATGAAGATTTGATAGAATATCAAATGTGCGTCCACGTTTTTGGAAATTGTGCATCCCCAGCTATAGCTAATTATGGGCTTAACAAAGCCGTAGAGAAAGCAGAAGATGATGTTAAAGAATTTGTTAAGTCTGATTTTTATGTGGATGATGCCTTGACTTCAAAACCAAATGCCTTTCAAGCTATTGACCTCATGAAAAGGACTCAATCAGCTCTTTTTACAGGAGGGAATTTGCGTCTGCACAAGATTGCTTCAAACAGTTCTGATGTAATGCGAGCTTTCCCTAATGAAGATCTTGGTAAAGACCTGAAATCTTTAGATTTTGACTCTGAAGACCTACCAATGCAGCGTAGTTTAGGTATCTACTGGAACCTGAGAAATGACTGTTTTCTATTCAAAACCACTTTAGACAAGAAACCATTCACAAGAAGAGGTCTTTTATCTGTGGTGAATAGCATATTTGATCCATTAGGATTCATCTCCCCATTAACTGTAACTGGTAAGATTCTTCTACGAGAAGCTACACCTCACGGTGTAGACTGGGATGAACCATTGTCTACAAAGCATCAAGTGAAGTGGAATGAATGGAAACAATCTTTAGAACAGTCGGAAGATATAACCATTCCGCGCATGTTTACTAACATATCATTCAGTGAAGCAGAGAAAACTGCGATCTACATTTTCTCAGATGCATCAGAAAAGGCTGTAGCTGCAGTTTCTTACATCAAATTATGGAACAATTGTGGTAACAGTGATGTTGGGTTTCTTATCAGCAAAGCCAAGTTAGCCCCCCAAAGCGGACACACAGTACCACGCCTTGAATTATGTGCAGCGGTGCTTGCCACAGAGTTGGCAGTGACAATTTCAACCCAGTTAGATATTCCATTGGACTCATTCACTTATTTCACTGATAGCAAAGTTGTCTTAGGATATATTTGCAATCTTCACATATGTTAGTAATCGTGTGGAGAAGATTCTAAAAGTATCTACCCCTTCACAGTGGAGATACATACCCTCGGCCAGAAATCCTGCTGATATTGCAACTAGAGAGGTTAAAGATCCTTGTGCTTTGAACAATGGCTTTTGGTTTTCAGGTCCAAAATTTCTACGCAAGGAAGATCCTAAACAACATGGGATAGAACAGTTTCCTTTAATCAACCCTGAAGAGGACAAGGAAATTAAAGGAGTAGTACCTGTGTCAGCTCTAAAAACATCAGTTAAGACCTCCAGTGGTCTTGGCTGTGAACGATTTGAACGGTTTTCAAGTTGGACCTCTTTAACCAATGCAATACTGTGTCTTAAGTTGTTCTTGCGCAAGAAATCTTCAGAACCAAATGTGCAAAATGACACCTCGATAAAGTGCCGTGAAAACACCGAAATATTTGTTCTTAGGGAAGTGCAAAGACAATGTTACCCCGCTGAATTAAACTGTTTGCGCGAAAACAGACACTTACCAAATACTAGTTCATTGGTGAAACTTTCACCCTTTATTGACAATCAAGGACTTTTACGTGTAGGTGGCAGATTAAGTGTGATCAATGAAAGTGTTTTGTCTAAAGATATACACCCAATTATACTGCCCAAGAAAAATCATGTAAGCTTACTTCTTGTTCGACATTATCATGAGGCTGTAAAGCATCAAGAACGTATACTTACAGAGGGAGCTATCAGGAATGCTGGATTTTGGATTATCGGTGTAAAACAAATTATTGCATCTCTCATTCACAAGTGCGTCATTTGTCGTCGAAGCCGTCGAGATACAGAACACCAGAAGATGGCTGACTTGCCAGAGGACAGGATTACACCTGGCCCTGCATTTACCTCTGTTGGAATTGATATATTCGGTCCATGGGAGGTATCCACTAGAAAACTAGAGGAGGATCCGCCAAGAGTAAAAGATGGGCCATATTGTTTACTTGCCTAACTTCAAGAGCAGTACATATTGAGTTGGTGGAGGAAATGTCAAGCTCTAGTTTCATTAATGCCTTTCGCAGGTTCTTATCTATTCGTGGACCCGTCAAACTCATACGTTCAGATAGAGGCACAGATTTTATCGGTGCAACAGACGACTTGGATATTCAAGCTATTAAAGTTGAAGACGGACCATTAAACCATTTCCTGGATTCAAACAAGATTCAATGGATTTTCAATGCTCCACATTCATCCCATATGGGTGGTGTTTGGGAGAGAGTTATTGGAATGACACGTAGGATATTGGACTCTATTTTGTACCAAACTAGACATCGACCTCTTACGCATGAAACCCTTAGCACATTCACGGCTGAAGTCAGCGCTATTCTGAATGACCGCCCACTTTCACCCATTTCAACAGATCCATGTGAACCTCTTATATTAAAGCCATCAATGCTTTTAACTGGAAAGTCGGATAGTTTACCGCCCATCGCAAACGGATTAACCGAAAAGGATGCATATAGGGCTATGTGGAAAAGGGTTCAATTTATGGCTGAAGAATTTTGGAAACTATGGAGAAGAGACTCTCTTCACTTACTGAACTCTCGCAAGAAGTGGCATACAGAAAATACTAATATCAAAATAGGGGATATAGTCCTTCTTAAAGATTCCTCTGAACATCGCAATAATTGGCCAATGGGAATGGTTAATGATGTTTTCTCTGGTAAAGACAATTTGGTCCGCAAGATAGAAGTGCGCGTAATTAAGGATGGGAAGTCTGTGTTGTATTTACGCCCCGTAAATGAAGTTGTTCTTCTTCTTAACTAACTGAAATTAGTTTAATACCTCAGGTTATCGTCAACTATACTTTAATCTGAAACAGGTTCAAAGGGGTAAACATTGCTTCAGCAGAGGACGACAGTCAGTAGGCATTTTTTACATGTAGCCTGATTTTGGTCTTCTCTGCATTTAAGAAACGTTTTAGTCTTCTATCATTTAATGAAGCTTCATGATAGGTTTGTATTAGGAATGTAAGATACACCTATCATTTATTGTATGTTTGTACGTAAGAATTATGTAAATTCTATTGATTTATAATGGTGGTATTTTTCAAACACCAGACGGGGAGTGTGATGTCTGTGTATAAGGGAGATAACCTATTCTTTAGAGCCAGTGCTCTAATCATGGGTTGTCTCGCTTATATGCAGAAAGGTCACATCTTGGGAGTATTTTTCATGGAAAATTTGGCTTTCACACATACACTCGCGCCTTTTTAGAGAGCATGACTAGTACAAGAGAAGCAAGACAATTTCGATGTTTTCTGGCCGTTATGGCACTCACCGTAAGTAATTCAACAAGCATATGATATATCTTTGCATTATTAATGTACTCCTGTAATATCATTCTACGTCAAAGGGTGGAAAATGTTTTATTTGAATGTTAAAGGTTTAATCAAAGTAAGGGGAGTAATCCAAACACTTCGATTTGTACCGAATCAATGTCTAACCTTTCAGTAATCAAACTGTTGTTACGGTGGAATTAGTTGCTGTCCATTACGAGCAGCGGCTTCTTCTACCATGACAAACACAGGTTAGATTCTCATTTAAATTCGTCCTTTTCCACAGTGTTTTATGTAAACATGAGAGATTTCAGTCTAAGACATTACTATTACATTTACTCCAAAGCAGTTCTAATCCTTAACCCATTGCTGAAATTGTTGCAAACAGTGTAGATACAAGTCAGCTGGCACAGGTTTGTGCAGAGTGGCCTTGAGCTACATTGTTTCTTTCTTTAATGTTCCTGTGCTTGTGATTGACTCTTAGAACTGGAATCAAAACCTGTTTTATTAGTACGGGGATTAGAACTTTCTTAACTATTAGAATTTGAATTAGAATTTGTTTACATGTCTTTTGTCATTCATAGACTTAAGATGTCGCAATTGCCCATAATTGTACACTAGCTCTTAAGTCATCTATACGTAATTAAATATATTCTGATTAATTGATATGTCTTAGTGTGATCCACCGTGACATATCATATTGGACAGAATATATTGGATTTTCAGAAATGATGCATTCAAACGTGATCCACTGGAATGTTCCATTGTTTTCAAGTATTTACACTCGGTGTTGTTTGGTGTTTAGCCTTGTGGTTTGACATTAGCTATACTGGGCTGTATCTCACTATCTGTAATCAGTTTCTTATTAGATTTATCTGTCTCTTTTCAGCTTTTTACCTTTCGACAGATTCACAAATATAATTAAAGAACAGAATACTGTCTTGGTTATGCTATCCGTCCCCAAACGGAATAGAAGTTATTAGAAAACCTTAAGTTTTACAGGTTAAGTTTTAAGAATAAGGGTTACAATATAGACCTTCAGCTTGGATGCACTTTGTCTTTAAAATACTTATTGGCCAGAGGTACCTAAATGGGAAACAAGACATTCAGGCAAAGTGATAAATAGCAGTAAAAATAATACACTCCTGATCTCTACATGCAAAGACCTGTGTCTCATTCTTATTTGAAAAGTTTTGAATAGAGTGTAATACACATATGGTCCAGCTTCAGTGATTATTGTTTTTCCTTTCAGTCTAATCTGTCTATAAATACATTTGTTAAACTACTGTTAACAAACAGTAGGGTAGAAAAAATCAATATGAACTGTAAGTTAAAAGGTGTATGCCTACACTTGTCAATTACCTGCGATTTGATTGGTCATATCCAGTGGTTTTTCTATAAATAGAATCTATCCTAGGTGTATATTTTTAATCAACGGAGTATCGCAAAATCGTTCATTTCATTACCAGCAACGGAGGGGAAAGGTTCACTGAAAATACTGGGAAGAGCGAAAAAATAAAGTTTATAAAGTTTAAATGAGTGTAGTTGTAGTGTATTATATTGTTTTGTTTTTATCGTTTAACCCTTTCCCAAACAAGCCCTGGTTTTCACGTGTCTGTAATACAAGTCTTTTGAAAACACTGTGGGAAAAGGAGAAATTGCTCGTAACGAGCAATTTCTCCTTTTCCCACAGTGTTTTCTACCCTTTTTGAGACCTTTCTGCCATTTTCATCGAATTAAAATTGTCGTCTGCAAACTCTTTCAATTTGGACCAGTCCAAAATTTGTCGTTTGGGAAAGGGTTAAGCGGTAATCTTATTCATAATACGCCCTATGGGTAGGTACATAGTCATATTTTAGTAGAATTATAAACAATGTTATTTACTTACCCAGTTCCATTTCCTTACAGCCTCAGTGTGCAGATCATTAGAACAGTCATGTTTTACCTCGCATGTATTAATCATAGATTTGTGTATTGACAATAGTTGTGACTAAAACTAATAGATATCTTGATCATACTACAAGGTTTTGTTATAAATAGCCAGTGTACTGAAACAAAGAAGGCCATGCTTTTTTTTATAATGGGAATAACAGTACCGATAGATGTTAAATTCTTTACTACACATAAACTTGAAATTAAGAAAAGATCGAATTTTCCCCAGCTATAATTGAGAGGTTCGCCCCACTGTGTGCACGGAGTACCACTCTAGGGTGAGGGGGGTATGTCACGAAATGCAACCCGTGACGCTTAAACCCTTCCTGTCCCCGTCATGAGTAGGAATCTGTGTTGCATCCTTCGCACATGGGATCTCTTTATGGGATGGTGTCGGCTTGAAACCGGAAGGTTTTGGCTTTATGACTGCGGGCTTGAGCCTTCAAATCTGTGAGGCGAAACAGATTTGTTAATCTCGTTTTATTATCAAAGATATTAAACCTTATTAATTACCAGTTTTTGCCTTCTCTCGATCTGTAGCACTGGGTCCTCGATGTGCGCGTATTTAGGTGAGAGAGAATTAGGCCTGCGGCCCACAGGTTTACCTAGGCAAACCCTGGTTTATTTATTTATTCTTTTGGAAATGATAAGGTAGACATTACTAGCAAATGAACATAATGTTTGAGAGACTAATCACTTGATCCTTATTGGCCAATCAGATTGTTTCATTTATTAGCCAATCAAATGCGAGCACACAAAACTAAAGACTATAAGAAGACTACTATCTGCATATCTTGTCATTAATGATCTGGACATCGTCGTGAACGGACGCAAATTTTGGCAGAAGAAAGGTCATACGGTGTAGAAATATAAAGGGCTGGTGATAAAAGTTGTGAAATCGTAAGGAATCTGTTGAGTACAGAGTTAAAGACTTATAATTAGGCCTATGAAGACAATAAATATTATAAATTCAAAAGGATCAGAAGAATACAGAGCCACGGTAAACACAAAGTTTATAAGGCTTGTGAATTCAATAAAGACTGTGACATCATAAGGGTCTGTTCAGTTCTGACTTAAAGTGAACATAAAGTGTATAAGGGCAGAGAAGACTCAAAGTTTATAAGGCCAGGATGAAAAAGTGTGTGCCATTCAGCATAACATTGGATTAACCAATTAAATAACTGTGTCAGATCCTTATTAACCAATCAAATCCTCTCATTTATTAGCCAATCAGAAGTGAGTACATCGAGCCTCAGACTATAAGAACACCACAGCCTACGTTTCTCGCCATTATTGCTCCAGACATCTTTGTGAACGGACGTGAACTTTGGCAGAGAAAAGGAAACATGTAAGGAATGGCAAGGACAAATACATAAGGAGTCCCATCAAACATCATAAGGCAACCAGAGAAGACAACCAAGACTGAAAGTTTATAAAGCCAAGACGTTTAAGCGTGTAAATCTAGATCCGGTACTGACATAAACAAGTTATGGCTTATTCGTGCGAAACCTGTGGAGATACCTTTCTCAAATTAAGTGATCTGTTAAAGCACAGACGAACAGAAAAACATCAAAGGATGTTCGCATGTGATACTTGTCCTAAAGTGTTCAGTCGACGTGATAATTTGGACAGGCATATGAAGAAGCACCTAGAAGAAAACAAACTACATTGTGAAGAATGCGGATTAGCGTTCACCAGGAAAGACAATTTATGGAGACATAAAGCAATAAAGCATGGTCATGGAAAAAAGAGAAAAGTAGATAATGGAGAAGAACCATTGGCAAAACGTCTTAAAGCAACCGATGATCCTAGACAATATTACACCATCAAGAAAATTAATCAACAATACATGAAGAAATTCAGAACAACCGCATCAAATTATCAAGTAAACATCCGGGATTTAGATGTGACTGACAATATAGTAAAAACTCTCAACCATCTCTTCAGTGCAATCTTTGAAGATATGACTAAAGGCAGTAAACCAGAAGACCTGATACGTGTGGTCATTCAGAGCCCTTCCTTGGACTACCCTATTATCATACCCCTGGATCCCATACCAACACTCACATCTGGAAAGTTCATGGATGCTGTCGAGAAAGTATTACCATCTAATGAAGACTTTGTGATTGATGAATCCTTGACATTTGAAGTGCTCCATATCGATATGCCCTCAGGAGGGAGCAGAAAACGGTGTAAATATGTGGACTTGGAGAAAAAAACGATTGAAAAAAGGTGCATTATCCGGATTCAAAATAACGATGAATTATGTTGTGCTAGAGCCATTGTCACAGCCATGGCTAAAATAGACCAACATGAAAAATGGGGTGTAATCCGGAAGGGGTGTAAAATCCAAAGATAGTTGGCAGAGGAACTACACCAGAAAGCAGACGTAACCAAAGGACCCTGTGGGCTCGACGAAATCAAGAAGTTTCAACAAATATTACAAGATTACCAGCTTCATGTCGTGTCGGCAGACCATTTCAATGGTATTATTTATAGTGGGCCGGAAGAAGAGAAGAAGATTTACTTGTATTACCATGACACTCATTATGACGTCATAACAACTATGCCAGCTTTCCTGAACAAAACCTATTATTGTACGAAATGTCAGAAAGGATATGATCACAAGGAAGCTCATAGATGTAACAACGCTTGTCATTGTTGCAAGAAGATACGTCCTGATACAGACGAAACATGGATTCATTGTGATAAGTGTAAACGATTCTTTCACGGACAACTGTGTTATGAATTACATATGAAATCCACTACCAAGGGAAACTCAACGTGTACAACTTACAGTCGTTGTAGAGATTGTGGGAAAACTGTGAATAAAAACATGAGTTCAAGACCCCATGTGTGTGGATCAAAGTATTGTGAACAGTGTAAAGACTTTTTTGAAGAAGGACACCAATGTCATATGCTACCGGAAGATTATGAAGAAGTATCTGATGAAGAAGAAAATGCTAAGACATATATATTTTTTGATCTGGAGTGTAGACAGGACGATATTGTAGAGTGTGAGAAAGGGTATGAGAGAGGTGAGAATGGAACATGTAATCATTGTCAAAAGTCCAAGTGTGGTGCGTATGAGCATGTTCCGAACTTGTGTGTGGCTCATAAAGTGTGCACAGTTTGCATGAACAATGAGGTGATGGAAGAATGTGAGTTGTGTGAACAGAATGAGTGGGTGTTCTCTGGATCAGACACAATCAATACTTTTTGTCAATGGTTGTTTTCAGAAGACAACAATGGTGCCACCGTCATTTGTCACAACTTTCAAGGTTACGATTCGTATCCCATTTTACACTACCTATACAAAAATGCCATCCTTCCTAAAATTATTCCTAATGGAGCAAAAATCATGTCGTTGGTGGTACCAGGTTGCAAAATCAAGATGATTGACAGGATCAACTTTCTTCCAATGGCTCTTTCAAAATTACCAGGTATGTTTGACTTTAAAGAATTGGCTAAGGGATATTTTCCACATTTATTCAATACTAAAGAAAATCAGACTGTTGTCTTAGACCACTTACCAGAGATTAAATACTATAACCCTGATAGCATGAAGCCCGACGCTAGGAAAGCATTCATGACATGGTATGACGAGCACAAACATGACACATTTGATTTTCAAAAGGAAATACTGACTTACTGTCGATCAGATGTAGACATACTTAGACGCTGTTTTATAAAGTTTAGAGAGGATTTTATGGCAATAACCAATATTGATCCTTATGAAAAGAGTATCACTATCGCTTCAGCCTGTCAACGAGTCTTCAGAACAAATTTTCTTAAAGAAAATACAATAGGTATCATTCCAACACATGGGTACAAACCAGAGCAAACACAATCGATAAAAGCTTTCCAATGGATCAAGTATCTATCACATACTATGGCAATTAGGATTCAACATGCAAGAAATGGGGGTGAGAAAGAGATAGGTCCATATAAAGTGGATGGTTATTATGAGACAGACACTGAACGAGTGGTACTCGAATTTCATGGGGATTTTTGGCATGGGAACCCTAATAAATATTCAAAGAAGACAGTCAATCCAGTTAATAAGCTCACTATGGGAGAATTATATGAAAACACACTTGAAAAACAAAGATATTTAGAAAAACAAGGCTATACTTACAAATGCATTTGGGAATCAGACTTTGACCAACAACTGACTGACAATATAGACATGAAAGCATTCACCGACAGATTAGACATAGTAACACCCCTTCAACCCAGAGACGCCTTTTTCGGAGGACGGACTGAGGCTTTTACCCTTTTTAAAGAAGTAACAGATAAGGAACACATTAAGTATTATGACGTTACCTCACTTTACCCCTTCATCAACAAAACTGGTAAAATTCCCATGGGTCACCCTAAACTGATTACAGAACAATTTCAAAATTTGAAAGAATACGAAGGACTAATTAAATGCAAAGTACTTCCACCGAGAAACCTGTATATCCCAGTACTCCCCTGCAAAATGAATGGCAAACTAGTATTTGCTTTGTGTAGGATATGTGCAGAAACTCAACAACAAACACCCTGCACTCATACAGACGAGGAAAGGGCTTTTGTTGGAACTTGGGTGACTGACGAAGTCAAAAAAGCACTTGAAAAAGGATACGAGATAAAAACTATGTATGAAATTTGGCATTTTGATGAAGTGTCACAATATGACCCTGTTACCAAAGAAGGAGGACTCTTTACAGAGTATATAAATTCATTTCTAAAACTGAAACAAGAGAAGAGTGGATGGCCCAAATGGTGTCAAACTGAGGAACAAAAATATCAATACATAGAAAAGTATTACAAAAAGGAAGGCATTAAATTAGACTATAAGAATATTGAAAAAAATCCAGGAATGCGAGCTTTGGCAAAACTCATGCTCAATTCGTTTTGGGGGAAATTTGGACAGAGATTGAATCAAAATCAAGTAGAACTGGTAGATGACCCAGAAATATACTTTGACAAACTGAGTAGTGATAGAGAAGAGGTGACGGCCATAAACTTTGTGTCGGAGGACATGGTAGAAATGCGTTGGAAATATAAAGATGATTTTGTTGAACCTTCTGGGAAAACAAATGTAATAATTGCAGCCTATACGACCGCTCAAGCACGACTAAAACTGTACTCATACTTGGAACATTTAGGACCAAGAACACTCTATGCAGACACAGATTCAATAATATTTTCAGTCAAACAAGGGGAGTGGGAACCCGAGTTAGGGGACTATTTAGGAGACTTGACGGACGAAGTACCTGGACAGAAAATTAAGACTTTTGTGACGGGGGGTCCTAAAAACTATGCATACCAACTGGACAGACCGGACGAAAATGGAAAATAGACCCATTGCAAAGTGAGAGGGATAACCCTTAATTTTCAAAATCAAACCAAAGTCAATTTTGATACCCTCAAGGACATGATCACATTCACCCACCCTACCGTAAAAGTGACAGACACACATAAAATATGTCGAGATCGGAGCCAAGCGAAACTTTTGACAGTAACACAAGACAAAGAGTATCGGGTTGTGTTTGATAAGAGAGTACGAAAAGGACATATATCTTACCCATATGGCTATTGATTTGTATATAAATTGTTGAAAAATAAAGTGTTATAAATATATCGGCGTCTATTGTTTTTCTTTATAATACCAGAAGAGGGGGGGCAACTAAAAATCCCCTAGAGAGACAGAGAGCAGAGAGAGAGAGAGAGAGAGAGAGAGAGATATGACTCATCAAGAGTTGTACCGGAGGAATTTCGATTTTTACCTCCTCCCATCTTCAAAATGGCGATTTATATAGAATATATAGTAAAACTCCCTCCAAAGATTTTCCTATAGAGACGTCATATACTACTAGTAGTGCTACTGATCAGTCTACATGATTGCAACCCATCATTAAACGATGAATTCTTAGACTAAATATACAAAAAGATGAAACTTGTATACAAAGAAACATCATGGGAAAAACGAAATATTGCCTATCAGTATTTTCTTCATATTTCCACGATGTTTTCTAAAGCTTGGCTATCAAAACTTGGGATTGTGTGGTAATGGGTTAATCAGTAAAAAGTTTCAACCTGAAAAAATCGATTTTTGTTGATCTTTGACCATTCAATGTGGTATGCTAATGAAACTTGTATACAAAGAAGACACTGTGGGAAAAAACGAAATATTGGCTACCACCATTTTCTTCATATCCCACAATGTTTTCTAAGGCCTAGTTATCAAAACTTGGGATTGTGTGGTAAATGAGTTAAACGAGACCGCTCTAAATTCAGTTAAAAGTCTCGCTTTCAAGAGGACTAGTACAGTCAATTTCAGCGATGTATAGTATGGTGAATAATACTACCAGCAATTCTTCTGTTTTAGATCGGTCAACGTTCTCTCTATCAGATCAACCTTCAATTTTCATTGTCCCGCATTTCATTGAAAATACCATTTTCAATGTAATCGATTCTCAACAAACGAGGTATAATTGTGTGGAAAGTCAACATTAATCTTTTTTTCCTCCTTAAACTTGCATGACTGTTGGCGAAGAATCGGAGCACTCGTCTATAACGTCGAAAATGACCTGTATCCCTTGGTAGTACAGTAATGCGATTTAATAAAATTTGTGTGATGATAACTTGCAAACTATCCATTTGCGAACCCGTCATGTTTCTAATGGCCTCTTTCCTTTCGTCTGGAGACGATGTCCCTAGCACCAATAGATAATCTAACTCGGCAAGAATTCTAGATTGTGGCATATCGAACGTGGACTTTCTACTAAATTCCAATACCCAAAGGGATTATTGATATATTGGAGAACAGTTTCTCTAAACCCATGATTTGAACTTTGTAAAACGTATGACGTATGTAATTCTATACTCAACAACGAATTTGAAAAAAAAAAACCGCCATTTTCAAAATCAACCAAGCGCTTCCCCCAAGATGGCCACAGTCTCGATACGTCGGCCATCTTTGAATTCGGCAGCCATCTTGAAATCACTCAAGCATATCCTTTCAAGATGGCCGCCAGATTCTTGCTTACACACTACTCACGAAATGATGAAAAATGGTTTTATTGTTATGATGTGTTGTAAGTTGTAACTAATTTTAATTATTTGGGAACTGTTTTCAGTTACACTGGAACATACAATTTAAATTATGAGATCCTAGCCGGAAAAGGACTGAAAGCTACGAATCTCTTGCTGCATAATGCTAATCGAATCGATTTGAAACCCTCTGTATTGATACAGCTCTTTGACGTTTTTGTAGGCTCCATATTGAATTATAGTTGTGAGGTTAATGGCTTTAGTAAAAACAAAAATGTTGAGAGAATTCATTTAAATCCTTGCAAAAGAATCTTGAACGTCAAAAATTCAACTTCTAATATGAGGATGTATGGTGAATTAGGTTGTTACCCACTTTTTGTAAACCGCTATTCAAGGATTGTGAATCACCGGTGTAAAATTATTGAAACTAATAATATTTTGATAAAATATATCTATAGCTCAATTCTGCTTGATGTTAAGAGGTGTAAACAAAATTGGTGTAGTAATGTTAAGTATTTATTGGATACATACGGGTTTTCTTTTGTTTAGGAAAATCCATCTTCAGTTAATTTAAAAGCCTACCAGACTGAATTTAGATTGAGAGTTGTTTGTAGTTTTGTAAACTTTGTAGTTTAAGTAAATACAATATTCTGATTCTGATTCTTCGTATTCGGTTTTATTCGAGACAAAACGGGCACTAAATTTCTTACATTGAATGAAATAGAAAACTCGCCACTACTCATTGTTATTATCTTAATTATATTATTTAGATTATGGATGTTTTTTTTTTTTTTTCATGTTTAACATCTGCATTGCCATATAGTACAATTTTACATCGATGAATTTGATAATTACGTGATTGTTTAGTCATGAACACATTTCTCAAATATCGGTAATTTCTACTCTGACCGTTACTTTTTTGCATAGTTCACACATAAATAGCCAATCACAAAATGAGTAACTATTCATTTCATTCTACACATTAAAGTAGGTTAAAAGTGAGATCATTCAGGTACGCAAAAAAACCTATTAGACGAACGCCGTATTCTGTAAAGTTTGATTTTAGATCCTAACTGTCCGATATTTAGCCCGTTCGCGTATACGCTGCTAAGGGTGACTCACTGCACTTAACAGTGACAGTATAGACAATATCAAACAGTACCATCCAACACGTTTGGTCGTTTTTTCGTACAAAATGAACTTTGAAATCGCACTATTTCGGTTCATTTCACGCCCTTGATCTATTGGTATTAACATGTCAATTTATTTTGCAGTTTAAACCTTACCAAACTGTCGCCGGCCAGCCAGTTTGGTTAACTATGTAGAGGGGGGCAAAACAACGACAGAACCAGTTCCTTGCTACATGTACGTTAGTTTAAAAAGTCTAGATGGTTTTCTGCATTTATATAGATGTATAAGTACGATAAAACAATGAAGAAACAACTTGTCATGTACAAACAAAATGGCGGGTGACGTGATTGGTGCAATCAATTATTATATCTGAGTGGTTAGTTTTAGTAAGTATGAAGAGTAAATCAAACAGTAGAGCAGTTTTAAAGAAGTAGCTCCCCCAAAAGTAATCAAATAAACATTGTAATAAAAGGATTTGGAAACAATACTGTGAGATTCTATAGTATTTTTTTTATATCTTTACTTTAACTTTATGACATATTCCCCCTGGCGGAAAAAATGGCGTCCCGTCATTTCTTGATAGTAATCCAATAGATGCTGCTCCTGCAAATGGAAATCGATGGCACTGATGGTGGTGAATAATAAAAGGAAATTATACAATGTACGCATCAATATAAATATCAACAATAAATACAATGCACAAATTACACCACGACGAATGAAAAAAAATCGCGCTGAAAAAAAAAAAAAAAAAACGTCAACGGCGCGGAGCGAACTCTAATACTCTAGGTTCCAAACGCACGACCGTAACCCAGAGCTGTTCTAGCCGACGAAGAAACTGAGGTGTACCAAGTATAATGTTTTGGTTGGTTGTTCTCGGTTACACTCTTGGTTAACTGCAGTTGCGTAGCTACATATCTGAAGGGGCGGATGGGTAATTGGGTAATCAATGAGCAATAACTTTTATAACTTTATACACTTTTCAGGTGGAGAGAGCGATTGCATATAAATACAATTTATCCTATCTAGGGCATGTTAGAAATAAAAAATGTGGTGAGTTTTAATTTGAAAGTGGTGATATGAAACGCAAGTGAAGGGAATGAAAATAATGGAGTAATGAAAAATATACAATCAAACAGTATGACAAATGGATAATCTACTGATGTAAATATATCAATAATACTATTGGCAATATCAACACGTCACAATGTTTTCATACACGAACAATTTCCTGAACAATTTCCTGAAAACAAGAAACAAATATAAAGTCCAAATATTGTGAAAACAGCAATTACAAATTATCTTAACCACTAAAACGCATAAACATATTATGACATTCCAATCAATCTGTAAGTACAGTTCCAATCCACCGATGAGTCCACTCGGTTCCAGAGGGTTCCAACGTTCTATATGGGATCACATATGGAAGTAAACACTACAGATCTGTATTCCAGCTAGAAGTAATAGTTTGTAAGGCCTTACTTAATCAAGAACGAAATATCACTCACGAGTAACGTTTGAGGATGGTGACCAGTGCACATGAAATATCAACGCTGAGACGATCTCATCTTAGTCCGTACTATTTTGTTGTTCCAAAAACTGGTATAATCCATCTCTAGACGAGCGAGTATCTTTTACGTTGGGCGCCACTGCCGCCGGCCAGCCAGTTTGGTTAACTTTGTAGAGGGGGCAAAACAAGAAGAACCAGTTCCTTGCTACGTTAGTTTAATAAGTCTAGATGGTTTTCTGTATTTAGATAGATGTATAAGTACGATAAAAAATGCAGAAACAACTTGTCATGTACAAACAAAATGGCGGGTGACGTGATTACTGCAATCGATTATTATAGCCTAGTGGTTAGTTTTAGTAAGTATGGAGAGTAAATCAAACAGTAGAACAGTTTTAAAGGAGTAGCTCTGCCAAAAGTAATCAAATAAAGGTTGTAATAAAAGGATTTGGAAACAATAGATAACAATACTGTGAGATTCTATAGTAATTTTATTATATCTTGAACTCTATGACAAAACAGTCACAAGTTTTGCAGATCCTACAGAAGAAATATTTGAAAACACCATGAAAAAAATGAGGAATGCTGGTACATTGTCCTTTTCAAACATGATTTTCTGCCCTTGCACAAACAAATCTTTGTTTGCGAAGCATTTATCGCCTGCCATTACTTTTAATTTGGACAACACACATGTCGTTTGGTAACGAGTTAAAGATTAATGAGGTCATATATGCCTTATGACCAATAACTACTATGAAATTGCAGTGTTGAAATCATCAAAGCGTGTAGACACGTTCTTCAGTCTGAAGAATATAATGTAAATCTATGCGTTTCATTTTAACTCTTTATGAAACGACCAAAGTTAAGACTGGTGTAAATTGAAAGCATTTGAAAACGAGAAATTACGTGTGCATGTGATTAAATATACGGACTTTCTCCTTGGAAATGTAGCAAACATTGTGGGAAAAGGAACAGGGTGACAGGTTTCGAAGGGTGCCGAAAAAATAAGCAGCGGATCATAGTATCACTAAGGGTACGCTAATAAAGAAGCTGTTTAGAGATATACGATGTTTTGCTGAGCCACAATAAAACGCGCGTCCAAATGTATTTTGACATGGATTTTCACCGTGATAAAAATTGACACTGAAAGATATATCCTATAAAGACCAATACACCACATAGGACTAAACTGTTTTAGTTTCATATGGCAAAGATATCCGCAGCTTAGCCTGGTTATTATTTTCCAAAAACGGAGGTAGAAGTCAACGACGAGAGTAACCAGATCGTCATTATTTCCGACACCAGCTCATTTAGGTAAGCCGGCTTGCCTTAACATATATCTCATTCATCAGTAAAAACTAGTATTGTTACTAAGGAAACAAACCATTGCTGTATGGTAGACAAAATTTAATTGTCATAAAGTGATTGGGATTTCAGATCTCCAGTCACAAATATCCGCTGCGGCCATTGTGGAATCGAAAACGAAAGTAGCATGTACCGACATATAAGGAGAACAAACATAAATGATTTCAAATACTCGTATAAACAATGAACTACAAAAGAGCAATTGAATTCTAATAAATTCTGATGTCGATCGAAGCTTCAGCATTCAGGTTTCTAATTTATCGCTATTGATGGCCATAATGAAAGGCCAATGTCAACTTCTATGGGTATATTCCTTTCGCTACTCCGAACACTCCGAACATGTTCTAGATGAATGGAGTATTTCAGAACACGGTGCTGTATTCTTCAGACCATGCTGTGGCTGTTCTAAATGAATCGAATTGCAGCGCACCTGCTGAACGCGTCCGCACGAGTAACGAGATTTCGCTTAAACGCACCTGCAGTGCTGAAAAAACTCTCTCAAAGGAAACAATACATGGACTCGTGTCTGATGCGATCCTGCTAAAACAGCGTCAAGTAGTGACGGAGAACATCCGCTAAACCAACTCTGGCTCAATAGCCAAGAGTGGATGGCCTTATCTCTTTTGACCAGTTTTTCCCCGATATAGACCTTATAAAATGAAAAAAAAAAATCAGGGTGGAGGTAAATTAAAAAAATCGATATTCCGACTAAGGTAAAATCTATTTTTAGCGATTTACTTACCATAGCAAACGACATATCGCGGTCTATTTCATATACGAAGTTGTTGGCATTCGACGTGTTACACAAGGTTGAATATGGTGGAAAAAAAAGGGAATTTTACTCTGTGCGTTAGCATGCGACATGTAACTGTTTAATTCACATGGGATGTCGTTGGTAGAACGTTAATGGCATTCAACGCTGCGTCAGCGCCTGATCAATTATCATGGGGTTATCTCTAGGGTAATCATGAACAACGATACAAGTACTTTACCGTGTTTATTGCACCTCATATATATATATATATATATATGTGTGTGTGTGTGTGTGTGTGTGTGTGTGTGTGTGTGTGAGTGTGTGTGTGACGGGCTTGACTGGTTGTGTACCCAGCAATTACAACATTGACTTTTGTGTTACTTTCAACAAACTCTTCTTTGTGCTTCCATCTCATTTCTACGGCCCCTTCAGAGACAAAATTGACTGCAGTCATGTCTTCGTGGTCAAAAGTCAGTTTGTCAAAATAGGTCTTTGGGTCGTCCACGATGTCAGCTTGTTGCATATTTGATCTTTGACCAAATTTGAAATTTTCCGTTATAATTTCAGGATGTTCCACGGGTATTTTACTAGTATTGACCCATAGCCAGAGGGATTTAACATCATAATTGTCAGTATCTTCAGTATCAAAGTCGTCCTTGTATAAAGTATAAGCCTCTGTTCGACCTCCGTAAAATGCGTCGCGGGGTTCAAGAGGTGTAATCAAGTTCAGTTGATCTATGTAGGCTTTAGTTGTCTTACAATTCCTTGTCGAAATCAGATTCTAATACTGACCTATACGTATAGCCTTGATCCTCTATGTACTGCTTTTTCTCTAAGGTCATATTATACAGTTATCCCATTGTTCTATGGTTCACAGGGTTGACAGTGGATTGAGAGTACTTTTTAGGGTTTCCATGCCAAAAGTCGCAATGAAATTCAAGGACTACCTTTTCACCATTAGGTGTTTCATAGTAACCATCTACTAAATAGGGACCAATTGATTTTTCACCTTCGTTTCTTGCATGTTGAATTCTATGTCCCTGTACATGTGATGCATATTTAATCCATTTGATAGCCTTGACAGATTGGTTTTGGTCAGGACTGTAACTATGATGGGGAATTAAAGCAAATCTCCTGTTTGAAAAAAAAAAATGTTCTGAAGACAAGATTACATGCCGAAGCAATTGTGATAGACTTTTCAAAGGGGTCTGTTCCTGTAAAGTTAATGAAATCCCGAAATTTCAGACAACAAACAACGTCTTAAAATGTCCACGTCTGATTGACGGTAAAGTCAATAAAGACCAAGTCAATAATAGGTCTCTGTCTTGGGATTTCATCGAGCCAGAATTGTAATAGGAAATATCTGGAGGTGCGTCGAAAGCAACAAACTGGTTTTTTTCCTATTAAACAAATGAGGGAAGTATCCCTTTTTGAGTTAATCAAATCCAAACATCACTGAAAGTTTTCCGATAGCTATAGGTAAGAAGTTAATGGAGTCAATCATTTTCAGTTTACAGTTCTCAATACTCAAACTCACAACTTTTGTCCCATTAGGCACGATGGTAGGTATAATAACATTTCTGTAAAGTTACTGAAGAATTCGGTATAAATCATACTCTTGGAAGTTGTGGCATAGGACATTGCTTTCATAATTCTCTTCCGAAAACAGCCTGATACAAAAGTCATCTAGAGTATTGTCCCTAGAAGAAAACATGTTCTCTCTGACCACACTCGTTACAAATCTCAGTGGTATCCATACATAATATACATACCTTTTGTGCGACACACAAATTTGGTTTATATTTATAAGCACCAACATAAGATTTCAAGCAATTTTGACATTTGCCAAACACGTCCGGTGTAAACCCTTGCTCACATCGAACAAGATCGTCTTGGGTACATTCAGAATAAAAAAAATATAAAGGTTTTGGCGTTCTCGATTTCGACAACCAATTCCTATTCTAATGACATAGACCATTGGAAAATTGGTTCTTCTGGCATCATGTAGCATTGGTGTTTTTGGACAAAGAAGTTATGACATATATGACAATAAATCCGTCCACACTCGTGGTTTTTACCCAACTTTCAATTCACCGTTTTTCCACAGTCGGTTCATCGGATTTGCAGACTGAATTGCCCTTAGCCGTGGAATTCTTATGTAGTCCGAAACATTCATTGCCACGATTGCCACGAAAAAATCAATTACAGTCCGTGCAATGCACCCAGGCAGCTTCTGTTTCATGGTGTAATTTTCGACAGGCATGCCATACTTTATTGCACTTATGGTTTGTTGGATTGTCATAGCCTTTGTTAAATGTTATACAATAATAGTTTCTTGAAAGGAGGAATACTGGTGATCACGTCAAAAAGGTTATAATGATAATAGAGGTATAGTTTCTTTTCAGCCTCAGGACCACGGTAGATAATGGCGTTAAACACTAATTCTTAAAATTTCTTGATTTCTTTATTTCTCCAATACCGCATTTTCCAAAAGATACTTCTGATTGCTGGTGCAATCTTTTGGCCAACTCAGTTTGAATATCTCTCCCTCTGCGAATACTTTTCCATTTAGGATCCTTATCTAGCCTTGCTTTAGCGGTTACAATGGCTCGGGCACAACATAGGTTATCATTATTCTGTATACGGATTATGCACTTTTTGTCTACCCAAAACTTCATGGTCACGTATTTGCATCTCTTCCTTGTGCCCCGTTCTGGCATATTAACTAAGGTTGCCTAAATAATCAGACCAGAATCAATGGTAAAGTCTTCTTTAGACCGTAGCACTCTTTTTCTGTCATAAATCTGTCTGCTGTCAGCTGTGGTATTTTCAAAAATGGTACCATGATAGGGTAGTCCAGTGAAGGACTTTGAACTACAAGTCGTACCAAATTCTCTGACTTTGATCCCTATGTCAAGTCTTCAAATAAGGCAGAGAACAACTTTCTGAGAGTTGATAAACATCATCTGCCATTTCAATATCTTTACAGGTGACTTTGTAGCTGGAAGATGTTGTTCCAAACTTTTCAATTCGCTAGAGTTTGATTTTTTAAATAATATAATGTTGTCGTGGATCAGCACCTTCTTCAATAATTTCGTCACAGGGTGATCTTCCTCGCTGTCAATTTTGGCTGGTTTCAGGCCTTCTCGAACTTGATGTTTCTCTTGCAAATTGCGTACCAGATTATAAGGCCGCGTAAAACCTTGGCCACAATCAGGGCAACAGTGAACGTCTTTTCCTTCGTGCTTTTTTATGTCTGTCAATATCATCTTTTTGCTTGAAAAGTTTTCCGCACACATTACACTTATATTTCTTCCAATGATTACGCTGGTGTTGTTTGAGTTGACTGAGCTTCTGGAACTTAGATCCACATTCTTCACACTGGTAAGCCATGGTCAAGATCTATAAGTGAAATAAAACACCTTTGAGTGCATGATTTATTTACGTTCAATATAAATAAAACCTTTGAGTGCATGATGTACTTTGGTGCCTTTTATAGATACGTCTCGGCAAGTGATAGGTTGTTCTGAAATGATACATTTTGATTGTTTAATTTTAATTATAGAAGGCACTGCAACTTTTAACACCATAAAAGTGACTAAAGTGACTATTCTAATCAGATTCAATCATTCAAACGTCCATCGTCGAAGGCCAAACATGCATTCTACACAGTGTCCAGAGTGTCACCAGGAATTCTCAAGGAAAGATGTCATGTTGAGACATCGCAGGAACAAACATAAAGAAAAATCATTGAAAGCTTTCTGCCGTCCCCGCCGCCTCAGGGCAGTAAAGCGTACCAGCTGCCGCCGCCGCAGCTGGTAGTGCCACCACCGGCGCCGCAGCTTGGAGCCGAAGGGCAGTCAAGTCTCCAAAATTTCATGGACAGAAAATACAAGTAAATGAAAAAATGATTCTACACCATCCCTTCACTATGATTATTTCTGAACCCACAGGTAAAACCATCGGCTTTACTGTTTGTAGTAGCTAGTCATCAATGGCTTTTTTTAAAGATGATTTGTCAGTAGCTAGTAGATTATAATATTTTACATTTCTATGGACATGTTGAATTTACTGTATGGTTTTGCAGCATCTGGTAAAATTACGTACATGTACCTGACTGATCTACTAAAAAAACATGACGAGAGAATCCGACCAAACATTCAGAGAATACATGTACTTTGGTTGTGTAGACGATAGCAACCACCTTACCTTACGCTATTATCCACAGAACGATCATCCCAAGAATACAGTTTATACAAGGCACATGTATACTAAACGATCCAGACGACGACGATGATTACTTCGATCCGAGGATCAACAACATTTTGATTTTAGATGACTTGTTCTCTGTAGGAGGGAAGGACAACCAAATATCAGACCTGTTTACAGAAGGATGACATCATCGATCTTTGTCTGTCGTTTCTATCAGTCAAAATTTGTTTGCTTCAAAAGACCAAACCCAGAGAAAAAATTGTCATTATCTGGTTCTCTTTAACAACCCCACAGACCAGCAAACCGTGATGACGTTGGCTGTATTCTGGTCAAAATCGACAAGATGATGAAAATGTTTGAAAATTTTACAAAGAAGCCATACAGCTATTTATTGGTAGGTTTGAAAACGTTCAGTCCCGAAAATGACAGACTGAACTCCAATGTCGTATGGGCCGACAAAAATCTTGCAACAGAAAGACCTGCTAACAGCCAATCAAATATTTGGGATGAGTCTATAAAAGTACACCACGAACAAGAACTTAGTAATTATTCCGTTCTATTTCAACGCATTCACATCGAGGAGAAGCAGCAGCAAATTATGGCTGGAAAAGGTCAAGCTTGCGACGATTGCGGACTTCTGTTCGACTCTGCTCATGACGTACAGAGACACATTAAACGTGGGCAGTGCCCCGAAAATACAATCTCCAAGAAAATGAAAACGGGGGAAGAAACAGACGAAGAGATTGGGTCTGTAGGAAGGCAACGTTGCCTACATATATCTCTAGAATTTGGCGAAAAAAGAAGGCAAAGATAAATTTGACAAATTATACGATAGATACGTATCTGACGGAGAAAATGAAGACGATGCTGCTGAAATGGCCAGACAGCGAGTAAGATCGGCCGAGGAAAAAGACTTTTTTTCCAACGCTACACAACGCTCTTAGAAATTTACTAGTTCTAACTGAAAGACAATTCAGTACACAAAAACATTGTGCAGCAAATCGATCTGCTGAGAGAAAAAGGGGCCAGTCTGTCAACAGCCGTGAACAAGTACGTGTGGTTACGCCCACTAAAAACCGAAACGGGAGAAGCAGGAACCGAAGCCTTTAAAGACATTTTTACAAAGACCAGAAGAATTCCGGTTAAACTCATGACAGATAAAGGTAAATAACAATTTCTAGTATATTCTAAATATATAAAGTACTTCAATTTCTTGTATATTCTAGGAATTTACCGCACATCAAATTTCGACATATTCCATCGAATAATATTAAATGATAGTTACGTCACTGATAAGTTTTTTTTTTAAAAGAAAAGAGTAATTATTTTTTTTTTTTTTTTAATATTTATCTTTCTAGGCCAGGAATTCCGTGCTAGAAAGTTTCAGTCGCTGATGACAATAAACGATGTGCGGTGCTTTCCTACACAAAACGAAGCTAAAGCTTCAATCTCGTAGAGAGCGATTAAGACTGTCCAGACAAAACTGTATCGCTTTTTGCATACAAACACAATTACATCTATTCGGCTGTGCTACAAAACATAGTCAAACCCACTGATATGAAGGAAAGCCAGTCGGAAGAAGTCCGACTCCCCACCTACTTCACGAGACTAAAAAATAACAAGACAAAACCCGAGTCAGGTATAAATTTGGTGGCTACGTGCGTATCAGTCATCTGAAAAACGTATTCACGTGAGCCTATGATGACACTTATTCAGAGGAAGAGTTTCAAGTGTACAACCGCTATCACAGAGGAACACTACTTATTTACAAACACCGATACCTCCAGAAAGAAGAAATCAAACGAACGTTTTATGAATCAGAACTTTAGAAAATAAACGTTGATCCAAGTTAAAAACATGGACGGTTGAGAGAGTGTTTAAGTCCAGAGGAAAGGGAACTAAAACAAACAATATTTTGTGAAATGGAAATATGGCCCCAAGAAATTCAATCTTTGGATCATTGCTAGTGAAATTGATTGATGTATTGTATATATATGTGTACGATGTGAATACTTGTAAATAAAACTGAATGTATAATACCGACATTGTTGTTTCTAAATTCCAACTATTCAAATGGTTAAAAAATGAGTTAAATATTAATAAAGGGTAAACTAAACAGCAAACTGTACAGAGTTAAGAGTTACCAGACCGAAACGATGAAAACATTTACCTATCTCTCGTAACGTTTAAACCTGAATACCAGTATGCAGACGTCACAAAAATCGTCTGCATTCTGTAGTAAATGATGTGATTTAGCCTACTCCACGGTTAGACATGAATTAACGAATGCAGTGTAGCTAGGGTCTGAAAGTGTGTTCTGATTGGTTGACGAGAGATCGAAATACGATTTTACACAAAGACGTTCATACCAAGATTAAAACGTCTCTAGGTAGTATTTTCGCTCAGCGTTGTTTACTGATAATGGATCTAAGTGTAAGTGATGTTAACAGTGTCCGGCTGTGGAAAAAGTTTGTATCGGAAAAACAGTTTTTAGACTAGCGGAGCTAGTCTATAGGCATCAAGATTGTCTTAGAGTCAAAATAAACAACAACAACAACAAAAACCCAGTTGCCAAATACTGCCTCACAGAAAAATACTTCTTTTTGTTAGAAATCTTAATTCGGTTATATATGACAATTTTGACAAAAAACACTAAGTCTCTACCACTCACATTTGAAAATGTCGTTTAACAAAGTAATAAACTGAACAAGGTGTCATTTATAAGGTACAAGACCTTTGCTTAAATGACCTCTGCAAAGCAGAGAATCACTTATTCCTACACCATTGTGACATTATGAACGAATCTATTAATAGATACACCTGGGTAACTTGTAGCAAATCACAGCTATATTAACCCTCACTGGACAGGGAACCCTTGTCATTCTTTCAGTCATTCATTATTTAGGATATAGTGTACAGTTAAACTGTTATGCTAAACTGTTATTCTATGTCTTGAATATTAACCCTTTTATCGAACAATCCCAAGTTTTAACGACACTAGGGTAGAATCCCATTGAAAACATTGCTGGAAAAGGAGAAAATGCTGGTAAATGCTGGCTTTTTGCCCTTTTGGAATCAGGTTTCATCAGTTCAGCCACATTTAATTTATGGTCTGCAATAACTTTGAATTTGGACGAGTGTAAAATTTTTCGTTTCGTAAAGAGAGTTAAATACTTGTAGTTAACTACATCTTGTGCTATTGTATATTGAGTAATTGATCGCACGGCGTTTAACGTTTTCAACATTATTTCAGTGATATTGCGGCGGCCAGAGCACCTATCTATGCTTTCCTGGAGTTTCACCAGCACTACTGCGACTCAATGACCTTTTGCAGAAAGTGTGGATTAAGATCAGACTTCAGTATATCAGAGCGTGCAGTCTGATCTTAGATCTACACCGTCCGATAAGAGAATATATTTTCTACAAAATGTAACTTTGAAATAGCAATATTGAGGTGTTTACCATCGGCTTGAAAGTTTCATTTAACATTTTTAGCAGGTCAAGGGTTAAACTTAAACTGGATTATAGTTAACCAATAGCACGCATATCCCCGGTAACTCAGTCGGTAGCGCACAGGACTTGGGAACAGGAGGTAGCTGGTTCGAACCCCGACTCGGCAAATTTCTTTTCGAGGATTAATGATAGTCATTGCGACAGGATTCATTTCACTCTCACGTTTCGATGATAGTTACAGTATGTGGGAAAGCAGCCAGTGGCTTGGAAAGAATATTGTGCGGAGTACTGGTAAAAGAAACTCCAGCAAAACATGGATATGTGGACTGGCCACCGCTACATAACTGAAAACGGGGTTAAACACCAAACAAACAATCAACCAATCAAATTCGCCAGTCTGTCAGTAATTTCAGTGCTTTGATTTATCATACAGTAAAACACGTGTAAACCTGTCAAAACATAAGCTGGTCTGTAGTAGTTGTATCCAGAGAGGGCCATCTTTGAAAAACATTTTATTCGATACGCCTATTATATCACTTCCCTCATTTCTCTGCATTCATCACGTGAGAGAGAGAGAGAGAGACAGACAGACAGACAGACAGACAGAGTTCTCCTTTTTAACATCTTGCCGACTCTGTACACAAAACCGTCTGCAAGCCCGTCAGAGTTAAGCAAATGGTCATTCCTTGAAATGTTTAAACGCAGCAAAACAATCTTTAACACAGCACAAACATTTGTGTACTAAACATTTACTACCAACAATATGGGAAACACCCAATATGTCGTCTGCTCAAATCCGTCGTGTCATCGACAGTAGTGGTAATCCCGACTAAGAAATAGTACCAAATGCGAAATTCCCACAAGCTAAATATAGACTTACCTGACCCAAAATATCGATTCCGAAATTTACCTCCACCCTGACGTTTTCATTTTACATGGACTATATACGGAAAAAACTGGCCTTAAAGAGAGAAGGCCATCTGTTGCATAGCCCATTTTAATGACCAGCATCAAGATAATATCGTCAATAAACAAACTGAATTTTTTCGTGCATGAGTATAATGAGAGTACATCATTTATGTAATCAAACGTAAGGTAACAGATCTACAAGAGTCAATTATGCAGGTTGTGACAAAAATTAAAGCATTTTAAGTGCAAGATAACAAGACAGTCGTACATCTAAAAAAAATGGGTAAACAAATAACACTGACAGATCTAATCCTTGTCTTGAGTCCGATACCGAGGCCAATTCTCTCCATGTTGAGTTTGATACTATAATGGGGAATACAAACAAATCCCTTTCCCCGATAACATCAGGAACAAATACAAAAAAAAAACCTGTCCAAAGTGAAAAAGAAAGTACAAACCAAGCAAAAAAAGACAGACTTTTGTTGAAGTAGCTAAGATGACAAAATGGAAACTGACTCAACCTTTGGTAACAAGAAGATTTCTACAGTGACCACATGTTAAAATTCAAAAGAGGAAACACAAAAAGAGAAGTTACATTCTCATAAAAGGCACGACAAAACGTCTGTATGTCGCAAAATTAAGCTTTCGATCACAAGGAGAGAAATAATGCATCAATATGAAAATATGATCCAACTCAGGAAGGGTTAATCTTCACCAGTGGGATTAATGAACGGATTATGGCTATGGCTATGAAAAATACGTCTATGAAAAAATTAAGCCAGTTTTTTTGTTACAAGTTTTTAAAAAAATATATTATTTTCAAACAGGAAAAATAATTTTATTAAATACCATTGTCTACTGCAAATCTCTGTATAGTTCCTAAATATAGACATGGGGAAAACTGGGATTTGTGAAACAGGCTTACAACAAAATAACGTCCCCACGATGCTTGACTTATACCTTGCTATTTATAAGTGACTTGTGCATAGGTTATATGCTAGCTAAGCATGGCTGGAGGAATAGTACCAGGTGGCGTTTTAAGTAAGTTAATGTATACTTTACTTTGAAATTCGCTGCATCGATTGCCGCCTTGAAAAGTTGTCCGGTTCCGTTCCCAGAATGCCATAATCAGATAGGTATGTATTTGAAAAATGCAACCTAGCGGAAGAAAATGCTTCGAAAATCACATAAGGAGAAAAACTATTCAATACTGCATAAGTGTTTTAGGTCTACCGTAACCGATTAAAAGACTGATAGTCCGGAGAGCCGCCTGGTGTGCAATGGGTAAGCAGTTTTCTACCTTTTATACTTCTAAAGGAAAATGCATTAACAGCATTCAAGGTACAAGATAATCTAAACGCAAAAGTGTACTGTATGTAAGGACAAGTTCTGAAATGTCATCCTGAGATTGCAAACAATGATATTATAATTCACCTGGAAAAAAAATGTGGCGAGAACAATAATTTATGCAACCGGAAGAGTATTAAGAGCTACAAAGTGACCTCTTTCCACGGGTGACTTGATTAAATAAAAATCAAAAGGTACATGTATAATCAAAATAAAATATTTGACGAAGTTCCATCATTATTGAAATGTCTCCTTAGCTTGACAATGCCTCAAAAGAATTCGGGCAAATATGTGGCCTCTGGTATGAAAATTTTTTTCTAGTGTAGAATCTTGTGTAGTTTCGATAATACTAAAGGCATCTGAGTTCACTTGATGTCATTTCAGAATAACAGAATTTTTTTTGTACTTAGATACCCTAAAAATCATATTTCATAGGACAAAACTTGACCCAAAACATTAATTATACAATAGATAAGGTTGTCTATTATCAAGGCATTTTTAAGCCAAAACCTCTTCATATGCTACGGAACCCCTAAAGTGACATGCTCGACTTTTTTTTTTTGTATGCAAATTTCTCACTTTATTCGTTTTTACGAAATAATATTTCGTATTTACGAAATAATTATTTCGTTTTTACGAAATAATATTTCGTATTTACGAAATAGTATTTCGTTTTTACGAAATAATTATTTCGTAATTACGAAATAATTATTTCGTTTCTACGAAATAATCTGATAATTTGAAATACAGGCAACCTCGTTCGACTCAGGGTCGATGCACTTGGATTGTCTTGCGATAGGGCTGCATAGGGCAGTAGGTAGGGCTAATTGATAGCCTCTCACATCGTAGGTTATAGATTTTACTTCCGAGTTGAGCTGTTTTATTCTTGAATTGCCTACCCATGTTCGATTTTGGGTTGTGTTTCAAAGAAGCTATCATTTAGAGTCATTGATTTAATTTGTGCTTTTCCAGAATCGATGTCAAATAAATAAGCTTAATATCGGTATATTAGACAAAAAGGGACAAGCATATTAGTAATATGACTGATAGACTGATTGAGAGTATGGTAAACTCAAATCTATTCATTCATTCAGTCAGTCCCTCTCTGTCCGTCCGTCTGTTATTTCTTCTGTTTATGAATTGTGTACGCACAATTGTCTTTGATAATAAAAAGGTAGTTACAGTATTCAGTTTGTTTCAAACACGGTCGAGTCGAAAACTGGAGGATGAGGGTCCGATTCCCAGCTGAGTCATTCTTCAGATTTAAGAATTAGAATTTATGACTCTCTTTCTTATCACTCGGGTGCAGGAATCACTACATAATTGTGATGGTGAGGGACTTGTAGAGTACAGAACTGGTTGACAGATTGATTGATGCCGGACTAAATAATTATCAATCCTAATGACGAATAGCACTTATTCATGTATTCTTAGGTTTCACCAGTAGCCGGATGCGGCTCTGATGTGCCTTGCCAAAGAAGTGACACTCAAACAGCCCCGCCAGTGGGATTCTAACCCGGAAACTCTTTGTTATAAATACGGTGCCTTAACCTCCATATATAAGAGGATTCGTAATATTCAGGCATCCAAAAATGCGTCTTACAAGATGAACAAATCAGCGTCGATGTATTTTCGAGTAGATATGCAGCTTGTTTACTTTCATTCTTTTTGTATAAAATACAGATCTTTAATATAGTGCAGATCAAACAATTGCTATCTCGTGAGCTTTAACCGCTTCTTTAGCCGAGTGGTTAGGCTGTCCTACTTGAAATGCGAGGTAGCGGGGTCGATCCCCTGCAAATCCATTTCTCAGACTAATGAAATGGTAATAATAGCGCGTTCCTTATTCCTTTCCTTCTTTGCACTTGGAAATACGGGATAACATTACGACTGTCCCTTAAGTATCATTATAAGAGATTTGTAGAGTGATGATTAAGAGAGAGAGAGAGAGACAGACAGACAGACAGACAGGCAGGCAGGCAGACAGGCAGGTAAACAGACAGACAGACAGACAGAGAGCTAAGGTAATATCACGGTGGTTAGTGATGCAACCATGTGTTTCCTGGCTTTCTCACACAAGTACTGACAGAACTTTCTTTTCAAAGCTAAGAGAGGGAGACCAGGTTCTTTAGAAACCGCCGCGGAGGTGGAGAACAGCGAGGGGTAACGTTAGTGTTTTCGTGCTCATACAAAGAAATTCAAATATGGTAGTAATGGAATTCCTTCCATGGTACTCAGGGTTTCCAGTGTTAGGATTATGGGACTTTTCAAGTGCTAGCTGGTGATGATAGCCCAGGATTTTTTTTTATGTGAACTATTGTCGTGAAAATACTGAACTAAAAGATTGATGCGACGTTAAACACGAAGCAATCAAACATAATTGAGCCGTGCTCTATGAAAAGGGGGCTAAATGCATCTCCGTGATCCATGTTACCAAGCAAGACATCACCTTATTATGCATCGGCGGACCAGCGGGGGGGGGCGGGGTCAAGGGAGTCCTGGACCCCCCCCCCACCCCTTCCTCTAGAATTTTCAAAGTAACCGCTGCCTACCTGAAATTTTGACCAAGTATGAAAGTTTCATACAAATTCTACATCTATGCCAAACATAAATCAAATCCACAAAGAACTTCGAACAAGTTGAAATGCGTTAAAGAATAATGTTTAAAGTTGTACGCAGTAGCAAATTTGAAATTGAGCCATGCTCTGACAAAAGGAGGCTAAATGAATCTGCGTGATCCATGACACCAAGCAAGCCATCACATACTGATGGATCCATAGTAGATCTATCCACTTTCTGTAACAGTCGACTTTATCATATGGTAGTTCTAGTCCTTTGACATACAGAAAATTTACTGATAGCGAAAAGTTAGGCCCGGGTCAGCCTGCGCGGATTGCGCAGGCTGGCCTGCGTCGATACTTTTCGCAAATGCATTAAGCCCCTTTTTACAGAGCATGTCTCATATATAATGATAGATTCTGGACCCCCCTCTCGAAAAAAATCCTGGATCCGCCCTTGTTGTGGATCCATAAAATCCATTTTGTCTTATGAGCGATCGAATGATGAGTTCGAATAGCCCTTTGACATGCAGAAAATTTGAAGATATCGAAAAGTTTCGGCCCATGTCAGCCTGCGCAGACTGCGCCGGCTGACATGGATCGATTCTTTTCTCAAATGCATTAAGCACCCTTTTCACAGAGCACGGTTCATTACGATTTCGCCTAGATATAGATAGAATAATGATGACAGCGGCATTAACACCAGTCAATAATGGAATTCAAGGCTATGTGGCCTTTTGAATGGTAAAATTATTTCGTGATTACGAAATAATTTTACCAGTTTGTACATTCAATAAGGCCACGTAGCCTTGAATTCCATTATTGACTGGTGTTAACGCCGCTGTCATCATTATTCTATCTATATCTAGGCAAAAGCATAATGAACCGCGCTCATTGAAAAGGGTACTTAATGCATTTGAGAAGAAAAATCGACCATGTCAGCCGGCGCAGTCCGTGCAGGCTCACATGAGCTGATACTTTTCAATATCTTCCAACTTTCTGCATGTCAAAGGGCTATTCGAACTCATAATTTGGTCGCTGATAAGACAAAATCGATTTTATGGATCCATAACAAGGGGGAATCCAGGATTCTTTTCGAGAGGGGGGTCCAGAATCGATCATTATATATGAGACATGCTCTGTGAAAAAGGGGCTTAATGCATTTGCGAAAAGTATCGACCCAGGCCAGCCTGCACGGATTGCGTAGGCTGACCTTGACCGAAACTGTTCGCTATCAGTAAATTTTCCGTATGTCAAAGGACTAGAACTACCATATGATTCAGTCGGCTGTTACAAAAAATGGATAGATCTACTATGGATCCATAAGTATGTGATGGGTTGCTCCGTGTCATAGATCACGGAGATTCAATAAGCCTCCTATTGTCAGAGCATGGCTCAATTTCAAATTTGCTACTACGTACAACTTCAAACATTATTCTTTAACGCATTTCAGCTAGTTATAAAGGCACATCAGAGTCGCATCCGGCTACTGGTGAAACCTAAAAATACATGAATAAGTGCTATTCGTCATTAGGATTGATAATTATTTAGCCCGGCATCAATCAATCTGTCAACCAGTTCCGTATTCTACAAGTCCCCCACCATCACAGTTATGAGCCTGTTGTGATTCCTGCACCCCAGTGATAAGAAAGAGAGCCATAAATTCTAATTCTTAAATCTGAAAAATGACTCTGCTGGGAATCGGACCCTCAACGTCCAGTTTTCGACTGGACCGTGTTTAAAACAAACTGAATATTGAAACTACCTTTTAATTATCAATGACAGTTGTGCTTACACAATTCATAAACACAAGAACTAACAGACGGACGGATAAGCGAGGGACTGAATGACTGACGCTCTGACTGACTGACTGACTGATTGAATAGATTTGAGTTTACCATACCCTCAATCACGAGTCTGTCAGTCATATTACTTATGCTTGTCCCCTTTTGTCTAATGTACCGATATTAAGCTTATTTATTCGACATCGATTCTGGAAAAGCACAACTTAGGTCAATGACTCTAGATGATAGCTTCCTTGAAACAGAACCCAAAATCGAACATGGTGCAGGCAATTCAAGAATAAAACAGGTCAACTCGGAATTCAAATCTATAACCTATGATGTGAGAGGCTGTCAATCAACCCTACAATGCAGCCCTATCGCAAGCAGTCCAAGAGCCCCCACCACGAGTCGAACCGAGGATGCCTGTATTTCAAATTATCAGATTATTTCGTATTTACGAAATAATTATTTCGTTTTTACGAAATAATATTTCGTATTTACGAAATACTATTTCGTTTTTACGAAATGATTACAGTAACACTTCGATAATTCGAAGTCCCAAGGGGACAACCAAAATGCTCGAATTATCGCACTTCTCGAATTATCCAAAATATCAATGAAAACAAAGTTGCATTCCGTTTAAGATCGACAATCAAAGTATACTTCCCGAGCAATACAACCGAATTTGTGTTCCTTTTTTCATAACATTCAACAGAGCCCCAGGTAATTTTTTGAGTCAAAGAGTATTTAAGCATCATTTTTTTAATGGCAGGGGTAAAATGAAATGACTTTGCTTAAGCAGCAAATTTTTACGCGAGAAAATTCTAATGGTAGCGTAAAAGTCGAGTTTTACCCCATAATTGAACATGGTATGTTTCAATCCCATAAAGTTAACTTTTTTTATTTTATATAGTGTGGAGCTAGTAAGATTGATTGAAAAATATGGCAATTTTATTTTATTCTTTTTATCTGTTATATGCTGAGCATGGTATAAAAAGAAATTGTATTGTTAAAATATGGATACATTGATTACAACTGTTCAGTATTTCCAAGCACTTGATCATCAGAAAGATGGAGAGATGAATTTTAACTCGCAGCGCAAGCATGCAAGTCTTCATTATGAATAAATGGACACAGACAAAGTATTAAGTTTTCCAAACAACATAATTTTAGACTCTTTTGTATTTAGAGCAGTAGCAGACGACAAATCAAATGTAGCTCGAATGACTGGATTTTTCTTTCATATAGCATACTAGAACATAGTGGAAAAGGGAGAAAAGAAAGGTCACCTATGAGTGACCAACACCTTCTTTAACACTTGTTCCTGTGCTAACACTGTAAAACAAGAGGCCCTAACTTCCACCCTCCCCAGTCTAATTTGTAGGTTGTCATATACATGTAGTTTTATTTCATAACGCTACCATTGGTGTTTACTCACTACAAAACAGGTATTTTGGCTTCCATTTCTTGATTTATACAGAGATTTGTGTAAATTCGCTCTTTAAATTCATTATTAAAGACTATAAGAAAGATTAAAGTGCCTCTGATCAGACGACATCAAACTGACCTTTGTTGTATCATGGGTTTTCGCGTTTTTTTCAGCGTCCGATTTTTCATGTCAGTTAATTTTTTTGAGAAGTATTTCGGCATCGTTTGATATGAATTTTTCAATTAAAGTAACAGGTAACACTAAAACCTGTCAATTTACACTAGATAAAAGGATGAACACTTTTATCACGTTTTCATAAAATGCCAGTTTGATTAGCTGTGATAAACAGAGCCGTGTGCGTACTTCACATTTGACACTAATTTTGTAACTTATTAAAGCCCATATATCTGCCGTGTACATGCCCGCAAGCTAATTTATATGAAGCTTTAGCCGATCATCTCGTGTGTCAGATTGACCCTTAGGCAGATTATTTTTGAGCATAAAAAACTCGGGTTATTTCAAATTTCCAAGCGTCAATGAGAACTGATAGACAGAGTTAAAAAATTAATGTACAAACTATTTTTCAACGGACATGTATTAAGAAAGATTCTAAGAGAAAATTGTGACGAGTGTTTTCTTTTTCTAATTGGAGTTCTTAGTATGACGATTTAAGAACGGTAAAGTGGTGTATTTTTTTAGAAGAAATGTACTATGTAGGTGCATATCAATCTACGTGATACAGCCGAGAAAATTTGATCAAAAGATGACCCGAAGTTTGCCGAATGCCGAACCAAGTACGCGTATAATCAACATTCGGCAAACCTCCGATGATCCGTTGATGAAAATAGATGTAGGTACGGAATTGGCCGAGTTGTGACGAGTGGTATAATCAGCTGATCTAAGAAGCTTGCAATTCATTCAGAAAATGATATGTTAGCGTTTCAGTGACTACACAGCCAGTCAAGATGACGATGTCAGTTGTCAACAAAATACGCAATGGAAATCAGTCAAATTGCGTATCTTGAGAAACATTTGCGTATTTGTTACGCTTTGAATAAGTTTTGTTGCGTATTTGCTGTTCCAAATAGCGTAAAATAAGCAAATACGCAGCTTATCTGGGGCGCTGATTCAAAGAATGTCACATCGAGTTGGTTATTTTTTGTAAATTCACATGTTTTGATTATATGAGTTTTTGGAAATAATTCACTGTAAGTCTCATTTTTTCCAGGAAGGTCGGTACTGTAGTTTTTACGAAATCGTAAAATCTCGCCTTTTGTATTCGCCCCCAATAATTGTCACCCCACAGGAAAGTATGCGAAATTTTATCTGTTTACTGAGAAAACGGCAGAAGCTAATATTAATATAGTGCTTGCACTATTCCAGAAAAGAAAAATAAAAAATTTACACTTATAACTTCCTCCGACACTGGTCTTTCCATGAAATATATTTGAATACGGCGACATGCAACTAGAAGTGAGTTGAAAACGACCAAAGAATGAAAGCGGGCAAGGTGTCAAAAGAAAAAAAGAATGTGCGAATACTTCTCGCTAAAGCTCAGGAATGTACGGAAAAGTTTTTTTGGTGTCGATACATGTAAACGTTTACAAGCGGTTCTGTGCTCTACGGTGCTTTTCAATGTCGATGAAAGAAGAACGCACTATGATCTCTACACACCCGTGAAAAATAACATTAACCTGTCTGTGTCAAAGTCAGGAAAATTTCTGTGACATGTAAATAAACCATTGGTATTCTAGCAAACTTGAAACACGACGTCACCGTAACAAGATGGGGGAAAAATGTGGTCAGACTTTTTTTTTTATTTTGTGACGAAGCGACTTAGGAAAACCCCGATTCTATAAATAGATAGACACGAAAACGGATAAGAAATTAGAAATCGTCCGATCACAAACGCTTCAAAATGTCTTTTTAGCCTCAACAATGACTTTGAACAGTTGATGTACGAACATACAACAGAAAATTGTAGTCGGGAGACAAAATCACTTGTTTAATAAGGAATAAAATACTTGCGTGAATTGTATAATATGAAATATCAGACTACATAAATGAGATGGGGAGGTCATCACAACTGCTCATCATTAACCTCTCATTATCAAATCAATGTCAATTTCTTCTCAAATTATTGTATAGTGTGAATCCCCTGTAGTAATTATCATGCATTGTAAAACTTACAATAAGACTCGCAAAATCCTTTGCACAGAAAAGGTGTGAAAACAATTACTCGAGAGGTGAGAAAGTATTGTGTTCGAATTAACAATCAATTTAAAGAAACAAAAAGATGACAGGGACCAATATACGTGTTCGAATTTTCAGATTATCGAGACTCGAAATTACCGATCTGCTTTTGGTGCAATGTAGTGGAGTTCTAGCCGGGACTATGTAAATTCCTCGAATAATGCGGGTTTCTTGAATGCTCGAGACTGGAAATATCGAGGTTTTACTGTATTTCGTAATTACGAAATACTATTTCGTTTTTACGAAATATTATTTCGTTAAAACGAAATAAAGTGAGAAATTTGCATATTAAAAAAAAGTCGAGCATATCACTTTTGGGGTTCCGTAATATGCCGTTCTAGATGTGCAGAGATTCATTACTGGTGTCTATTTATAGCAACAACCTTCACAGTTGCGTGTTTAGTTCCCCGAAAAGATAATTTCCCGACAGCTCCGTGCAAGTTCCCCGACCATTTCAGACAACAATATCAAGGCACATATGCATATTCTCTTGAACTGCAGGTGGTGTAACCTGGGAATGTACAGCCTGATCTTGTATCTGCACTCTCCTCCCAATTCATTTTCTTCAGTGTAACACTGATGTGGAAACATGAGGGTTATGGTTAGGGAAAAAACTGTCAATGTTTATAAGATCTATCGGATTACAGGTACAAATGATCCAATCACAAAGCATGTGTTATCAATAAATATTCTTAATTGTCAATGATTACCAACAATAACTTTTAATGACTGTTAGTAATAGGTACATGTAGTTTGACTTAGAACGAAAGTGTTGGGGAACTGCCTATTTAAAGAAATTGTCGTCCAGGAACTGGCTTGTCGGGGAACTTTCTTTATTCTACCTTTCCACGTACTCGTCACAACTCAGCCGATTCCATACCTACATCTAACCTCATCTGTAACAAGGGGATTTCCAAATTGAAATACTCCCAGTCACATGATCTTAAGCAGTTGGTAGAGTGGCTAACTATGGTTGAAGGTCACTGGATGCAGTTTATTTTTGCATTTTTTTTTCGCCACTAAAAGTAAACAGTCACGTCCTTTTGATTTCTATTTACTAAAAAAATCACCCCACCGCCAAAAAAAGAGGGGTCAAAATCTGGTTTAATACCCCTTAAACCTTCAAACAACTAAGCAAAATACAGGCGACTCTGAGGACTATCAGTCCTTTGATTAATTTTTTTCAGGAGAACAAAAAACTTCCTCAAATATGTAAAAATTGATACATCTAAATAATTTTCACACACATTCATCTTAGGGCCATCTTGTATCATTGCATGAAGAACAAAGTCAGTTGCATTAGAAATGGTGGTAAAATATGCGATATTTTGTTCTGGCATTATTAATTTGATCATTAATCTCTCAATGTATATCAGCCAAACTGTTGTACAATTTGATGATATCCACTAGCTTTCTGAAAATAAGCAAATCCTAGAAGTATTTTTCTGCCATACCCTGGTATATAGAGATACAATAGACTAGCAGTGCAAAACTTTGAACAATTTTAAAATTCTCCCTGCCAAAACGTTGTATACAGATATACCACTATCTGGTTTTTAAACATGAGCCATGAATTTGCAGCACTTTAAGAGGCAGACTGTTATATAGCAGAAAACAATATTCTGGTTTTAACTACAGCAATGCTTCAATTCCTATTTTATTTTGCAAGGTTATAGTACACGTTTATGCAATATTCTGGTAGTGCATTGTCACACCAAAAGACCCAATTTATCAAGCATAGAATATTGCAAAGAAAGATAAGAGTTCCTAGTTTGAACACAAATAAATAAAATAACTGAAAAGTTTTGTTTAAAACATATCATTATCTAGACAAAATACCTTACAGTTTGTCCTACTTTCTAAACCAATTAAAAGGTCGGATTTCATTCAAAACTGCTGGATTTAATTCCATACAGATTCAATATCTCGAAATATGCGACCACTTAATTATTACATGGTTGACCTATATACAAACATTTCCCGCTTAACCTGAAGCTCCGCATACAGTATTTTAGCCGGTCGTTGTACAGTAAAAAATACTACAATGTGTGTACTGTCGTGAAAGAGGCGGGGACTATTGCAACTTATGTGATCATTAAAACTTAACTAATACAAAAACACGTACGAACGAGTTACCTTAAAAATTCCTCCATGAAATATTAAAAGAAATTCAAACACTTTTATTAAGTATTCACAAAACACCGTGATTTTGCCTTTTCGAAGATGTAGATCTTGTACAACTGGCGAAATTTTTAAAAATTAAATGCAGATTATGAAGATGTAAATGGGTCAAATGAAGGGACAGACAACGTAGTTGACCATCAGACAGCACGTATACATGTGCAGACTCCATTTTATCTTCGGTGCTTGCATAAGCGGACCCAGTTTACAAGTGATCAGCAGAATAAGGGTTATTATACTGGTCTATAAAGAAAACAAGATGATTTAACATAGAAAGTTCTATGCTGTTTTAAAATGAATAAATCAAATAAATTTTTGAATAAATTCTTCGTAAAATTCTTCGTCGTCAACTAGTTAAAAGAATGTGTCCATGGCTGAATCGAGCGCTTGAGTGAATATGAGCGTAGATCAAGTTTAGCGCCACAGACAGTGACTGTTGTCCTAGATCAGGTTCCGTGCCTAATTAAAGGTGACGCAATGCGACTCAATATGCATGTTAGTACCTCCGTCAATCACAAGAGGTGTGGCGACTGCGTTTCCTGTCCGACTCTTCTTACGGCTCTTTCCTCCGAGAGGCTGCAATCAAATAAAAAGTAGGGCAAACTGTAAGTCAGTTATTAATCATGTATTTCATTTTTAAGGAATTAAATCGTCGGTCGGCTTCTCCTCCTTCCGATTTAATTCCCTAACAATGAAATATATGATCAGTAACTTATACATAATTACCACTTTTTTACATCTGGATACTCACCGGATAATCAGCTTGCGGAAAAAAAATAAGAATTTAAGACAAATAATTGCTGGAAAAGGAGTTAGGAGTGCATACATATTACATCAAAGTCCAGCCATAATGAACGTGAATATATTGGCTTTGAATTCATTGTACAATATGTCTCACCATTTCTTTCCTTTCTACCTGGCCTTCAAATACACTCTTTGAAATGCGGACATGAAAAAAGGCTTTCAAAGTAATCATGCAACTCTGAAGGTATTGTGCCTTAATTGCGTAATGGAAGCAGATCCTTTCTTTTTGCAGTCGATGTTGGTGATTTTGCTTTGTACGGTGGTTTGGTTGCTCGCTCTGCCTACTATCTGAAAACGACCTTTTTCTTCTTAAATGTTCTGTGTCTTCCAGTTCAAACTTGAAGACACAAGTTTCTGATTTTTCACCAACCACATCTATTTCATGCTTGTCCATTTTACCTTTTTGTTACTTTCTGTCTTAAAAGTTTTTCAAGTTTTTCAACTCGTAATGTTTTGAACAGCATAACAAAACAGTAAGGATTCTAAATCTGCCGTGACGTAGATATAGCTGTTTCCCATTGATATGGCACAAATACATGTATTTTATTTGGATTTTTAAAATGCATCGATCCTCAATTCAGATGTGTGTGACCAGTTTTAAGATATTCATGGCCAATCATTTAAATGTTTGATGTTGCTACAGAAGCGGGAAGGCATGCTGTTATAATCTGATTTCTTTTCTGTTCCTTGCATGCACCTGAGTAAGGTATCACTTGATCAACTGGTGATCCCGGTTAATCAGATATAAGCACAGACATGATGAGATTTTATTAAATTCTGATTAGCATTTTCTTTGAATTTTGGACCACCGAAACCATGTGGCCTTATTTTATTTTATTTTATTTATTTTATTTTTTTATTTTTATTTTTTTTGTCTCCTGCACTTATTATGATAAGTTGTAACTGCAAAGTTTCCACATGTAGTATTATCAAACTCACAAGAGAATAGGGTGTACAAAGAAATGACTGACAGTCAAAGACACAGGCATGTACATTCTTATTCTGCCTTGCTCTGTAGCTGTCATTCTGCTTTTATTCTCTAGCTAATACTATTCTTTCCTGATCAACTGTACAATCATCTTTTTATCTTTTGGTCACTGGCTACATCTGCTTTTGCATTACCGTATTTGTCGCAAACTTAAGGCTGGTCTTCTTCGGTATTTGAAATGACAAATTGAACACTTGTCTGTGAATTAATTCATTCATCGGTAAAATATTCTGTATACATTCCATTGATATCAATATTGGTTGAAAGATACATTCCGTTTTCCTTACAAAATATAATTGGAGAATTCCTGGTGTAAAGCTTTCTTACATAGTGAGCTTCTTCCGCCAGAGGGAAAGATTCTTCCTCGCTCATCTTTCCTTTGAAAATGACCACAAAGCTTTTCTTAAAGGGTCTGGTGTACTGTTGCCCAGCTGATTGTCAGTATTTTAATCTTGTAGAATTGTAATGGGTACATATTCTCATATTCTCATTTTTTCTTTCTTCTCCCGTACTTCATTTCTATCGTCATCAAATGTCCTTACGTTTAATTCCTGAAGACTAGCGCGAATGTCATCTTTAGTCTCTCATAAGAGTCAAACACACCATAAAACCTCTTACTGCACATCTTCGTTCATATGATGCTTTGATATAGATCCACGTTCACAGTCCGGAGAGCCGCCTGGTATGCAATGGGTAAGCAGTTTTCGCCCTATCGTGCCTTCTGTCTTTTGTATTTATTGCAAAAGACAATGACACTTAATTTCTGATTGCAAAGTTCTTAAAGCTAAGAATGAGAAGAAACCTATAGGTGCTTTTACTTCAGTCAAGCTTTCACACACTAGATTTTATGCATTCTGGGGTTTCTTCTGGCCTTCAAGTGAAGGATAAATTATACCAATCAGTTCCCAATAGGGATTTTTCTTATTCCTCTTGGTCTAGTGAGGATATTGTACCCAAATGTGGGGATTCTGTACTCTGTTATGAAGATTTATTATCCAGCGATGGGAATTTTATGTCTGTTTCCCAGGATTTACCTAAAGTTAAGGACAATTGTGTTTCATCTGACTTCTCACTTTCAGAAGTCTACGAACCTTTTGTTTCGGAGGGTTTTATTTCTTTATTGAATGATGAAGCCAATGGAAAGAAGATTAAAATTTTGAGAGATAAGGATGCTTCTCTATCTTTATTAGTAGCAGATACTCTGCCTTTTTCTGAGAATCCTCTTCTGGTCAGTGTGTTTTATTTCAAGGTGTTGAGTGTAGCTTAGTCAATGTTCCCTCCATCATGTTAGTCTTCAGTCAGACTTAGTCTTTTGTCCTGTAACCGTTGGTATTCGATCTTCTTTACCCATTGATGGAGTACATTTGTTATTGGGAAATGACCTAGCAGATGGAAAGGTTATTGCAAACCCAATCGTTACTGACAAGCCGAATATGGACGAGGTCATTGATCCCAATGAGGAAGAAATTCCGGACTTGTACCCTTCATGTGCGGTCACTCGTGCTATGACCCAAAACGCCACTTTGTCTAAAACTCCTTGTAATAAGAGTTCTTCAGAGTACGATCTGGCTGACACATTCTTATCTCAGATTTTTTTCTGATAAGGATGGTAGTTTTTTATCTTCTTTGCCTCATTCTGGGAAAAAAATCAGTTTTCTTCTCATCCTTTTAAGGATTCTTTAGATACCCAATGGCTACGGCTTAAATGACTGTGTAATAGATTAAAAAAGAACAGAAGAGTTTCACTAAACTATGTTTTGAATTTAATAATTCAAAACACAGTAATTTATAATACAAATGATAAATTCCTATTTACACTTCACAGAGTCTAAACGATTCAAACTGTCCTAAACTATCACAATTCCGAGTAAGTCACGAAGAACAAATAAAATGATCTCAATAGATCTCCAAAAGCTGAGAATCCAACGATGATAATGACAGCCTATGTTTCAACGTGATGGCAAATATTTAATCCTTTTCAGACTTCAGTCACAATCGCCAATCTCACCCTTTTCTGACCAACTGGAGGGCCTTTATATCTCACAATCGAGTGCTCCCAGAAACTCCTAGAAGCACATTCGACAAAAACACAAGGGAGTTCCCAATAAACATATACGCTGGATTACTCAATAATAACATCATTTTTTCTTTGAGACCAGGATATGGACCTATCATACAAACAGTTAAGTATCTATATTACTATCAATTAAAATCATTCGCTAATTACAAAGTAATTATGAAAATTGATATTCATTCTAGACTATTCTGCATTCATCATGTTTTGTAAACAAAACATCGAATGTACTAGAACTAGACACAGTTACTAAAATTAGAACACATAATAAACATTAATATATTTCTAGATTATTCATGAACATTCCGTAACACAATGTATATTTGAATCAGAAGGTACCAGAAATGGCAAAAAGTGGATTTTGATAATTTTGCTATATACGAGATTCTGGTTTTAACCATCGATATTTCTGAAGAAGATCAGCTATAGATATCCGCTAAAATCACCGTGTTAGTAAAAAACTAAAAAAAAAAAAAAAAAAACAATCACATTTTGCAACATGGAATGTCACTGGAATAATGTCCAATGCTAACTATTTCATTAAATTTCTGGAAAAGTTTGGCGTAGACATCTGTGGAATAAGTGAGCACTGGCCAATGTAGTTATGATTTACATTTTCTAAGATCAGTCCAAAACATATATGACTTTCATGCAATGGCTGATCCCGCACGTATTATATAAAGGTAAAATCACATTTGATATCACACTGGTACACAATGAACATGCCTAGATTTGGCAAAAATCTACCTATCAAAGCATAACAATGCTTACCCGTTGCGACAACGTTAATGGGGTGTTAGGGTGTCACAGAAATACCATTATTCGTTTGCGCCATCGGTTCTAAGAAACGGGTGGTGTAGCAGATAGCCGTAGAACCGGTAGACCGAGAGGAAATAATTGGCAAACGGACCGCCTTATTACGTTGACGCATCTGGACGTCGTTTCCAAACAGCGTCTAGTACCACCAAACAGTATGGTATCGGCAGCCAGACTGTATTGCACCGTCTTAGACAGGTCTGGCCCTCCATTCGAGCTACTAGGCCCTTTGTGGGACCGGTCTTGACAGCACGTTATCGGGCTGCTCGGTTGCCGTGGACCAGACGTCATTCTGCTGGGGTCGACATCAGTGGGCTCGAATGCTTTTCTCGGATGAGTCCAAATTTAACCGGAGTCACAATGAAGGTCGCATGCGGGTTTTCAGGAAAAAAGGGAACGTTTTACCAATTGTTGTCTCGTGGAGAGGGATAAATTCCGGGTTGGGAGCGAAATCGTTTGGGGAGTTATTATGGGAAGACGAAAGACAAATCTTGTTGTAATACGCAGCAATCTTAACGCGCAAGACTACATCGATAAGGGTTTAGAGCCTGTAGTATTTCCATTTCTGCAACGACATGAGCCTGCTATGCTAATGCACGATAACGCTTGTCCCCATGTGACACGAATCGGCCGACAGTTTCTTAACATGAACAACGCTGACGTGCTTCCCTGGCCTGCTTTATCCACGTGTATGAACCCAATCGAACTTTTCTGGGATTACCTTTGCAGAGGGGTGCGATCCCGAGGAAATATCCACAATCTGAGGGATTTGGCCAACGCCCTCGTGTCATAGTGGAATAACATCCTTGACGCAGTTATCAGACGTTACGTGCGGTCTATGCTAGGTCGAATTATCGCCTTCATCAACAGCAGAAGTGGGCACATAAGACACAGATCGAAAAAGACCACAGGAACTGTGACTAAAATAATTTTAAATACATTATTGAATGTGACCAGGCTCTTTGAGTACTTTTACAACTTTTATTTTAGTCTAAGAGATGGGCGCTGAAATTGGAAAAAAAATTAACCAGTCACCTATATAAATTTGATGTATACCTGTTTGACGTTCACATATAAACTAATAGATTTTGGGCAGTTGACAAGATGGAAGGTGGGGCAGATTTTTTACAGGTATCTTTCATTCTCCCCACCTACACGCTTTACGTTATATATTCGTTTTGGTGTATTTCGACCTTATTGTAGAAATCAAAGGTTGTTGTATGAAATACAGGTTTCTAGAACTTTTTGTTACTTTTACAGAAGATAGTAATTATTCAAGTAAATACTTAATTTGATAAAAATATGTCCCATGCAGTGTTAAATACATGCTTAATTCGTACACCACCCACCAAAAACGCATTATGATTTTCATACTGCACAAACTACCATGATTCCAAATTCTTACCTTTTTACCATTATTTGATGCATAACTGTATTTAAACGTTCACATAAGATTATAATTAGCTAATTTGATGCTTTTTATAACAAAATGACATGTATTTTAAACACATATGTCCCAGTTAACCTTGAAATGTATAGCTAATTCAAAGATAGCAGTTACATTGCTTTCCTATCATATTACTGGTAGTTAGTAATTTGGAATTTTGTAGCGTAGGTGAACAGGGTTGAATGTGCCACGGTTTGGTTGTATCATGACGAAGTTTGATGTCATATTGTCATCATACTTGTCACTTATTGTGCACATCTTTGCGGCCATTTCGAAAAATCCAAAAACTTATAGACCCACGTTGCTGTGAAGCCAAATGTAAATTTTTATTGTTAGAGGGTCCAATTTTAACGATGGAAAGTAACTTTTTGGCAAACTGCATATCTTGTTTTTGATTGCGGTTCTATCTTATAGTACAATACTCTGTAGTACCATTGTATCTAAAGAGTATTGCTTATTCCATAGGTTATTCCATAAGTCATAGTACTACGTTATGATGGGGGTGGTTATTTAACCACAATGGGTTGCTTGTGCCAGTGGCACAACCAATCACATGGATATTTTTTAATTTACCCAAAATTAACCCTCTGCCAAACAATCCAGTACTTTACATCACTGGGAGAAAGACTTTGAAAAGATTGTGGAGAAAAGAGACAATGATGTCTCCCCGTTACCCACAAAATTGCAACCTTTCAAAAACAAATGCCGTTATTTTTTCTGCGAATACTTTGGAAGAGAATTAGATTTTGTTGCGTTGTAAAGACTTGGATCTATATGTTCCTTAAAATGAAAAAATAGAATGCAGGAAAAAAGGGTACAGTGTATTTGTTGCAAAAAGTGGTCACATGAACATTGTACATTGCCATGTACATGTGTCAGAACTGTGATTCTGACGCCAAGTAACCATTCATTAGGGTGCTAAGCATAAACTTTTTACCTTTTGCAAACATTGAAAATTTAGAGCAGACTGTATGGAATTTGCAGCCTGATCATTGACCCACACTATTCACTTATTTATCCGTGATTGGTGTTTTACGCCGCTTTCAACATTTTTTCAGTCTTATCACGGCGACAGCTCTCTTACTTATGTATGTCCTTCGGTTTCACAAGTACCATGCTAGGGCTCTGAAGTGTCTCGACCAAGAACACTTCCGCGAAAAACCCAGTTCCTTGGGTGAGGATTCGAACCAGGGACCTCCAGGTTACGAGTCATACACTCTATCACTGACCAACACGGGACCTCTTCGCTTGTTTGTAACACATTTTGGTCAAACCAACTCTGAAATTGCAATGTTTTAATTGATTTCCTTAGCTGAAGACGTCCATTTCATTAATTAAGCGGTCTTGCTTCTACAATGCACTACGACTTCTTTTCGAAATAAAATTGTTCTGTGAAAAAAAAAATATCTGCATAAATATATCTAAAAGTTGCTTCTGTTTAAGTTTTGCTCAGTTGTTTAAATAAAAGAAATGCATCTAAACGTACGTACAGAGATTTAAGCGGATAAAAATGGCCGACACTTAAAGCCTCTAAAATAGAAAGTTGAAGAGTAGGAGGCCAGAAAAAGAGTTCAAACATTGGAATTCACCCCATTGGTCTGCCTGTAAATTTTTTTGTTCATCTCTGTTTATCTGGAACTACTTAGAGTCTGGATTTGAAACTTCAAACCTATCGTTTTGGTCTCAAAAGGGTATAAAAGACCAAGTCCAGTATCTCTTCAATGCATATTTTAAAAACTAAGCCATTTTTGAAGATTTAAACATTTGACATGATATCCAGATATTTAAGTATTCATTGCCATTCCCAAAATGAATTAAAGTCGGTGACAAGATGCAGTTTCCTTGCATTCAGAGTTTAAGAAGGAATTAAAAAGGGTCAAATGAAATTGATTGGAAAGAAAGAATGAGAAAATTGGTGTGGGAAAAGTGAGAAAAAGACACATCCCCGATCTGCACCATCCTTGAGCATGTCACTCCATAGCCACAGGCTAACACTGGTTGAAACATTACTAAGAAAATATATTAATAACAACAAGAACGTAAGTTAATTGCTTTGGAACGCATCATAAAACTCCATTCAAACAAATATTTACAAAGATTAAAACAAAAAGTCTTTATTCACTCCTTGGATCCCTGCAAGTAAGCTATTTAAGTTGTTCAAAACTTTAGTTACTAAATACTGTGTTGTCAAACTATGACTAAATATGCCAGATTTTATGTCAGATAATGACTGAAAAAAAAAAACTTCATTTTTAACCTGCCTCTTGTGGCCTTATCCTGTTTGATACTTTGGACTTCTGATACTTTGGACTTTTTTGAGATTTATTGATTGGTGTCTTAATCTCCTTTCAAAATCATTTTAGTCATATCAGGTTGATAGCTCACTTGTTCATGTATTTTCGTTGGTTTTACAAGTGGTCCATGCTCGGGAAGTGCATTGCTTTGCTCAGAGACGCTCCCATATGAGTAAAACATTATCTTGGGTGAGAATCAAACTCAGTACCTTATGATTGCCTATTCATCACCTTAACTATTTTGCTACTGAATAGATAAATTGCATTTTCTCAAATGAATTTCCTCTGCAAGGTCAAGAGACAGTTCGGTCATAATTTAGAATATAGCAAAGGACACTGTACATCTAGGATCAGACTGCACATTATGTGCAGTCGGATCTTGATATACACTGTCCACAAAAGCTTCTGGTGTCGTCTTTGGTACGAAAAGAGTTAAGCACCGAGCCATCCAAGAAATCTCAAAGCTCTTTCAAATTCATACAGATAATTCTGTCAGTCCATTTTTTCAGTCTGTCTTTCTGTACATATACTCCCTCCCTCAAACAGGCCCATTGATAAATTAAGGAGGGGATGTATGGTAGCTGAACATGATACCTCTGGCTAACAGGATATTGCAGTACAAACTTGAAACGCAACGGAGCAAAGGTAAAAACTCCTTTAATTCATCAAAACAAACAGTTCATCGAAACATTTTCATCTCTTTACTTCCAGGGATAAACACAATTTGACAAAAAACGTTTTGTTAACATTTTTTGGATCTTGGTCAAAATGGCACTTCCGAAGAACTTTGAGCGAACAAGAGATAACGCTGCTCGCCTTTAGGCTTTGTCCATATTCATTTTATTTCTTGTATTAATTTTTATCAATACAAATGTCATTTGCTTGTAGAATAAGTACATATACAATTGTATCTTTGTATACTACAACTTATAGAATAAACGTTGATCACTGTTAGCCATCTTAGATTTTGTCGGAGATTTTGGATCAAAATTGTTCTTGAAAAAAAAAAAAAAAAAAAAAAAAAATGAAAACGGGCATATCCATTATTCCATTTAACAGTATCATTTGTTCTCTTCCTTGTGTAAATCTAAAATTGTTCTTGCAAATACGATATTGATAGTGTGAATGCGTACAAAAAAGGAAACCGTGAATTTCAGTGTATGAGTTATTGCCCCTGTCAAAAAAATCTGCACCACTTTCCATCTTGTCAACAACCATAAATCAAAGCTAAAGGGTCTATAGTATGAAAATATATCACCAGAATTTATATAGGTCACCGGTTAAATAAACTTTTATTTTAACCCCCTTTTTTAGCTTTGGCTCCTTGACTATCTCGCTAGAAGACAACCACTTAAACTGATTATCATTCAAAATCGGATGTGTCTGCCATATTTTAAAGGGTCGGATCCAAAGCTTGGTACCAACTTTATAGGCTTTCAGTTAAATATGTAATGAGAGATAATAAAAAACAAAGTGTGCACATTTTTTTAAGTATATTTTCCAAAGTGACGAACCTTTTTACAAAGTATTAAAGGCATTTTTTTTCTCTTTTGAAAAAATGACGGATCGAAAACAACAGAATACTTGAATGTGAGCAGTTCTCTCAAGTCAATAACGGAGATGCAAACAATAAGCATGGAGATTGAATATATTTATAATCAAGTTGTACAGATTATAAAGACAGCACTCAGTAAGTGTATAGCCATATCGGCATTTAAACCGAAAGCCCTATTGAAGCCCTGTATTCAAATCTATCTATTAACGCGCAAAATCATGCCGCTAAAAATGGATATCGAAAAAAAAAAAAAAAAAATCTAGAAACACATCCAGGTTGTCTTACGTAAATTACATACCTGTGAAACGCGAGTTTCAAATGATCATAGAAAGGGCGTAAATGAATACATGTATGTATATAAAATACAGGAAGATATCGATAAGACTGCTGAAGCGGACAGCTACACATTCTGGAGACTTATAAATTCAATTGGAAAAAGATATCCCGGCCTAATATTGAAGTGAACAGTTAAAATGTACTTCGTCCTCAGATATAAATAATGGTTGGACGCAGTACTGTAAAACACTATATAGTATACCAATGCAACTTAGCTTACAGAATATGACGAGAGTTGTTTTTTTATCGAATAGCATTGTTATGCTTTAAAATGGGGAAAAAACATTGTTGGTTAATTCTCTTGAAGACATAAGCAATGCAGTCAGAATTGGCAAAAGGAATAAAGCTTGCAGCTCTGATGATCTCTATTACGAGAACATCTTTACAGGGCAAGTAATATTATTACCCTCAGACAAAAATAATGTTTTTTTTTACGGTCGGCCGGTTTCATAATAATAGGAAAAGGCGGTATTCTTCATCTGAAATGCCTGTTGTACTGTTTAAGATTCATATTTGGCGCAGTGGTAATTATGCCACTGCGCCGTTTTATGCTAAAGTGACACGTTCGCAGTAATGAAGTGCATGCGTTTAACCTGTTGTACCTTTTTATGTGTTTGTTTGTTATGTTGTGTATGTCAACAAAGGCTAACATCGTCTGAGGCTAAAAGACTTGTATTTTTTATTTGAACTCCGATATCGGACTTGGACTTCGGTCAAAGTGGGGCCATCTCAAAGTTAATTTTCATTTACCTACGAAGTTCAGTCGAAGCAAACTAACATAAGAATTATAATCAGATTTATTTAATAAAAAGCAAGTCAAATCATTTTAAATCACTTAATACATCGGAAAAGCTTTGACTCTTTACCAGACCACAAAATCTTAGTTTGTATTTAAAGCATCTTCAAGCAGCAATCAATGTCTGAAGCAGTTATTCCTGTTGATGCTGTCATGAGAACAGCAGGCTTTGCTAGATCTTAATGCACGAACCAAACCTTCAAAAATCACATTGATTATAAAAAAAATATTTCCATATGCTGCTCCACTAGTAAGGAATATACAAAATGGATCTTTTTCTTGAACCTGTTGTTCACTATCCCATTTAAAAAGTTAGACAAAAAATGTTGTCTTTGTTGTATATTAAGGTTCATAATATCTTTGAGGAATTTTGTATCTGATGATAAAAGTGTAATGGATAATGTAAAAGGTTTTGGTATACTAGTATTCTCTTTGACCTCACTTTCTATAGCATCTTCTTCTAAGTTTTCTGGGTCAAGAATAGGATGAGTTAGGGAAATGTAAGTTTCTTCAGCATCATGATACTCTTGTATTGTCTGGGGTGCCAGGTCAACCCACATTTCTGGACCAGCTTCATCGGGATCAAAATTCCCCGGAGATTCTTGAACTTTATCACTGTAAGATTGAATTTTTTTTATGGTATAAGTAATGCTGTCTTTAACAGCAAGACACTTCTTATTGTATTCGTTTTATTTTGATAACTCTTCTTCAGAAGGCCATGGAAGACAAAGAATGAGTAGTCTGTGATGGTACTTTTCTAGGTCTTTTTGTTTTGAAATACCATGATATCGAATAACTTTTGGAACAATTTTTTTGTACATATACCCAAGTTATGTTTAAGATGGTAGACTTTTTTACTTTTTAGTATCTGTTTCTTCCTATTCATCATCATCTTGAGTTTCCTTTTCCGATTTTTAACTGATAGTGTTAGGGGAAACCACATCAGCTAAACAGGGACTTTCCAGGCAATGTGGTCGAATAGCATATTTGTCATGAATACTAGTTACATATATATCAGTTTTATTGTCATCCATGCTTTGAAGGATGTGCCTAGATTTTGATATTCTAGTTCTGTTTCATTCAAATCAGTCTTTAAGAAATGAACATCAATATTTGATTTATGTACAGGGAATGAAATTATCCTTAATATTGCCTCACGTTTTTGATTTAACAAAAAATTGTCCAATATCCATAGGTGCACCTCTGATAAGGTTTCTGGATGCCTCTTTACTTGCTTTTCTCATTACATGTATTTTACTCATAGTTTTCTCTGGTTTGCATATGTCAGGTAAGCTATACATGCTCAAATTTTCTTATGTACTGAATGTCCGTATTTACTCTTAATGCACGAAGACTGTGTTTGATATAGTTGTTTGCTGTAAGCTTCTGAGGTGTTTTAACACGATACGTACTTTCTTTTGAGCAGTTTGTAGAAGTAACTTGAGCTTTTTGGAAAAAAGAAAAAAAAATGTTTGAAAGCTTTAGCTTCAGGTGAGGAAATAACACCATGGATCTTGGACAAAATGTTACTTGCAGTTTCTTTTTAGGATGTCCCATCTTCTCCATGTTGTATTCTAGCCATCAGTGTTTTAGGAAATGGCAGTTTTGGAGAACTAAGTCTACAATGCTTATTTTTAATATTTTTATGATGATGGATTTCTCGTTCTTTAACACAATTTCAAAGCTATTCATCCTGGGCTTGAACAGGTATGCTGCATGATACATATTTCTCTATAAATTTAATACATTCTTGTTCTAAATTTGAACCCATTTTTTATTCGTCTTTCACATGTAAGGCAACATAAAAGTGTTCAGTACATCTTCCCTGTATTTCCTATCAAAATTCAAAAGTTGACTAATAGGGTGAGCACCCCCAAGAATGGCTTTTCCCCACAGTTGTTCAAAATAAAGTAAATATGTGTTGCTGGTTTTCGCTGTAACCATGTTCCTTTAGTATTCCAGTCCATGTTTTCCGAGTCTTGCAGTAGTTTGTACCATACTGTTTTCCTACAATTTAAATAACTTCAACCTAATGAAATTCAGCTTCTGAACCTGTCAAAAAGAATGTCTATTGTCCAAGTTGTCTAGGTTTAAACATGTCCAATTGCATTTGTTACCAATTTTGTGGCGTGGCTCTGATACTGTTAAAAGAAGCATAAATTTGATCAGTGTTTAGAAGGCTTCTAATTATATTTGAATCTTGTTATTGTCCAACACTTATGTCTTTATTGAAAGTTTTTCGAGTTGTCATCGAAATTTTGTTTTGAATTACTTCCTCTTCAACAGTCTTGAATTTGTGTCTGACGTGGTTTTGAGATAATGGGTGGGAATACAATGCTTTCAAAATTATTATCACCTACTTATGCAAGGCTATCAGAAAACCTTATTTCAAATGTTCGTTTTTAGACTGTCGCAATGCTAAATAAATGAGATGAACATACATCGACGGAACTAAAGATGCAGATATTGCAGTTACAAACCTGAATTTTGGTCAGAATATCTGGCCAAGAGGCGGTCGATGCAGATCCAAGATCAGATTGCACATTATGTTTCAAGCCTAAATGCTTATTTCCGTAACACTTATGTGAACAGTGTATACATAGATAAGCTGGCATAATCACACACTGCTTACACACTCTATCTCCTTTTGACGGTGTTTAAACTTGTACTGTTTTCTTCTATTCATATGTATATTCCTTGTGCATGCTGCTATGTTCATGTGTAATGGACCAGAGGCCTAAGTCAACGCCCCCCCCCCCAAAAAAAAAAACCTATTGTATTTTATTCTATAAGCATTCGAGTTCCGGCTCAGCACTACAAGGATTATGAAAATTTATATTGGTTATATTACACAGAAAACAAGGAGGTCATTTGATCAAGTTTAATCACATTATGCTCAATGGAGCTACTCCTCGGTCACAAGTGAAATTATTTAACAGTAGATAAGAAGCATAATCTGTATGAAAATGCTGTGCATGTTTCATGTAACCCTGTAACAAACAACCCCATGTTTGACGACCCAGAGAAAGAAGCCGTTTGAAAACATAGTACTCAGTAAAAGACAAAAATGATGGTAACCAGCATTTTCCCCTTCTCCCACAATGTTCCGTACCCATTTCAGGACAAACCATTCTTCTTGGCGTCACTTTTATAATTTTTTATCTGCAAATGCTTTCAATTCGGACAAATAACCCCATGTTTGACGACCCAGAGAAAGAAGCCTTTTGAAAACATAGTACTCAGTAAAAGACGAAACTTATGGTAACCAGCATTTTCCCCTTCTCTCACAATGTTCCGTACCCATTCCAAGACAAACCATCCTTCTTTTTTGTAATTTGTCATCTGCAAATGCTTTCACTTCGGACAAATCAAGAATTTTGTCATCTAATAAAGTGTTGAAAGAAGTGGGGAATTATTCTTGACATAAGAGTCAGAGTGTAATAAATATGTCATTACAGCAAGACCATCATGCAAAAACTTCATCGTGCCCAGGAGAAACAGCTTGAAACATGGATTGGAAGTGGTCCCAAGTCCTTTTCTCTGCTATACAGCTTCAGTAGTAATGGTGCCAGTGCATCAACCTTTCACCAGCTCTGTGACAACAAAGGGCCAAGTGTTACAGTGTTATATAACACTGCGGGTTCTATATATGGCGGTTATGCTGAATCCAGTTGGAATTCATCAGGAACTTACCCTCCAGACTCAAACGGTTTCTTGTTCTGCTTGGCAATTTCTGGAAATGAAAAGTTTGAGAAGTTTCCAAATATTACAGGAAGTCAAGGGATGTATTGCGATGCTAGTTATGGTCCAACCTTTGGAGCAGGACATGATTTACACACAGCAATTTCTGGAAACTTTGAGAACTCTCCATATATTACAGGAAGTCATGGGATGTATAACGATGTTGGTTATTACCCAACCGTTGAAGAAGAATATGAGGTAGACCCAGCATTTTTTGAAAATGAACAGTTTGAGGAGTTTTCATATACAGAAAGTCATGCGATGTATTACGATGGTTCCTCTGGAGCAGGACATGATTTACACACGTTCAGTGGTACCGTGATCTCCAGCGGTAACAGGTATATCCTAAATGGTTACTCAAACTTTGGCAATTCTTATTCCATGAAGGGGTTAAGTACAAGACAGATAACAAATGGTGTTCAGACAGTGTATGATCTCCAAGTTTACTCTGTTTCCGGTAAGTTAATTCATTATCAACGATAACTTTTAAGTCAGATATACATGTAATAAATTGTTTCTTCATGTTGCTACCTTTTCTTCATGTTGCTACCTTTTTTGACAGCTCTGTACAGTTTATGTAATATGGAAAGATAATCAAAAGTCAAAAATGCTGGACACAAGCAATTCTTCCTTCAGAACAAAGTTTTCTTCATTGTCTCAACTGGCGATGTTTCTTTTCCTCCACAAGCGGGATCCCATTAATACGAGTATTTCATGAAACACATAGTTTTGCTTAGAGCGACGGCTTAAGCTCTGTCGGAGGTGTATAGTTAGTCCATGTGAACATCATCTGAAACATATTCCTGGGGTGTACCCAGGGATATGTCTTTATACTTTGCTGTGCCTTTGATACTCTCATCATCAGGCTGGTTTCCTATCTGTTGTAAGGGAAAACCAAACTCAATTTTCCAACTCCCCACCCCTCCCGTGTTGGCCAGAGTACTGTCATGATATGGCGATGTGCGTATTTTTCTTGTCGCATAAAAAATTGTGCTATGGTTATTTGGCACTTTAAAAGTTGCCAACTTTAATTTTAGTTTTAAGATTCCTTTTTATGCCAGCCATTTACATGTATAGTACAGTCTACCGTTGGCAGACTGTACTATAACATATCGCCAGACTCATAATAGTATCCATGCTTTTAAATGGTATAAATCAGATTTGCATGCAATTTGACCTCACGATTCCTTACTTTAAGGATTAGATTTAATGATCACTGGTGTATTAGGACATTCTAGCAATACTGAAAACTACATACACAGTATTCTTCAATTTGCGAATGCATCATTGATCCATTGGTCATTTTATTTCTGCAAAAACACTCACATCTGTCTTAGAGACGATCTGCATTCAGCAAGCCACTGCTTTAATAAAGCACTGTTTTGATGGTAAAAAACCCTTCTGAAATTAATTTAAGGTATGGCCATCCTAACTCGCTATTTTTTATCTCGTTACTTTTTGTCCGATTTCGACATTTGCCGTACGATTCATAAGTATTTTGGCAGTACCGGAAGTATAACGGCAACGAGGATCTGGTTCTTCGCTATATTATTCAACGTATTGGTAAAACGCAGAGCCAGCATTTCAAAATGGCGTCCCGTGAGAATCCCGGGAGTGTTGTGTCAGGAAAGCAAGAAGAAAAAATAGTTTTTTGCGAAGAGCATACGTGTAGGTCACAACTATGACGATATATCTTGATACTGTCTTGGATATGAGTTCATAAAAAAACGAGGAAATTATTATCACCCGCAGATTCCACATACAGTACGTCGTGACAGTTGGAAGGATGGGAGACGAATTGTCGAACTTTGGTGTTTTACTTTAAAATTTCGTGTAGGATGCTGGCCTATCGCTGTATTCGATGTTGTTCAATGTTGTTGGGGAATTAGGAAAGAGACTTGGGTGGAATCTGTATTTCAAATGTGAGAAGACTGATTACTCAAATGTTAATTTGTATACAAAAAATAAAATCGCAATGATTGACTCTTTAGAGTAGAGAGAAGACTACAGTGAGGGTCCACATCAGACTACATTAGGGCACCACAGTTCCCTACAGAAACAATTAATCGCGTTGCTTACAGGGAAATTCAGAGATTGAAAAAGACTGAAATATTTTGCTGCCAACACTAAAGTCGAGGTTTGTATGTTTGTACAGCTAGCCTCCATGAGGCTTGAATAACCCTTCACAAAATAATCCTATGTTGTAACGACCCTATGCCAGAAGGTCTTTGCATACTTTGTAGGAATAGGAGAAAATGTTGGTAATCAGCATTTTCTTCTTTTTTGTACAATGTTTCTTCTATATCAAAGACAGAAGTTATCCTTTAAGCATATCAAAGGTGGACATCATCATTCATTATGCCGCATTTGTCATCTGGATATGCTTTGAATTTGAGTCCAAAATATTTTCGTTTGTGTAAGATGGGGCCTTGGTAAGGAGTTAACAACTATGATCTGAATAAATAACTGGAAAAATATGTTTACTGTCACATGAATTACGTGCTGTTTCACTGCTGATTTTATATTGAATGCCCCTTAGACAAAGTTTAGACTGTCAATGCTTAAGATCATTTGCAGACGACAATTCTTCAGATGTAGAGAAAAAACATTGTGGGAAAATGAGAAATTTCTTTTTACAGGCAATTTCTCTTTTTCCCACAATGTTTCCAAGATTATAGATTGTGCGGACACTTAAAACATATTCTTTTAAAGGCATAGGGCAGAATAAATGAAATTTCTACTTGTTTACGGGCTGTATAGTGAAAACCCTTGATTACGAAACGAATAAGTTTGGGTAAGTTGTGCATGTCTTTTTTTTTCCTTAATTTTAGTGATGAGAGACACAATTGATATCTGGAAATGCCCTGAATATCAAGTCCATTTTAAAGAAAATCTCCAGAGAATGGAATCAAAAGCAGGACAGTTTGTGGCTCCAGCATATGTGGTTTTAGACCTTAAACCTCCTGATTTAAGTATGTAAATTTCCTATGTGTACGCACAGTTTGATATATTTACTATCTGTCATGCTAGATGGTAACTTGTGGGATTGATTCATTGAATGGTGTTTTACGCCGCTTTCAACATTATTTCAGTTTTATCACGGCGACAGCTCACAAATTCATGTATTTCCTTGGTTTCACCAGTATTAGACTAGGCCTCTTTAGTGTCTTGCCCAGGGACATTCCCACGAAAAACCCAGGGGATCGGGTGAGGCTCGAACCCTGGACCTCCAGGCTATGAGTCCCACACTCAACCACTTAGCCACGCATCACCCTAGTAACTTGTGGGAACTTGTATGAGACAATAAATTTAGAAGTACTGCACAATAAGGTAGAAAGGCCTCCGACATCGGCCAGATAGCAAAAGATGTCTACCTTCCCAGGCTGCACTGACTGTAAACTGACCTTGGTCGATGCTCTTCAGATTCTTGAGAGTACCATTTAGAGTGAAGGGTCATATTTGTTCCCTTTTCTTCTTTCTGACCCATTGATGCCTATTTTCATTATAAAGACAAATACACCCCTAGCAAAATGAATGTTTTCTATGGTATACTTGATCAGCCTGTCTGTCCATGACTGTCTGTTTAATGTCTATGAACAAAAGAAGTATTCTTTTTGCTATGAAATATAATTTTGTTGCCATTGTATTGAACTTTGTAGATACATTTATCACAAATTGAAGTTGTGCAAACTTTTTGTGAAATTGCTTGGCACCATGAATTCCACATCATATACTATTTCTTAATTATTCTAACTCTATTCCAGATGTCCAGATCTGCTCAACTGCAATCGCAAGTTATACTGACCCTGATAAAGAATATTACTGCAAAAAGAGGAAATTGGTAACGAGCATGTTTTCTTTTTCCAGTTTTCTACCCTTCCTAAGGAAAATGTCATTGTTTAATCCTGATTAATGTTGTTGTCTGCAAATGCTCTATATTTGGTAAAGTCTTTAACTTTGTCCCCTGCCAAAGATTAATAAATTTATATTAATTATTTAGTCAGAGGACATCAACTCACTCGTCACAATTCGGCCGATTCCGTATCTACATCTTACCTCGTCTGTATAAAGGAGGCTTCCATTTTGCACTACCAGTCACATGATCTTAAATATGGCGTTACCCCTGTAAATTACTTAGCAACGACATGAACAACACGGTGAAGTTATTCACATGTATCGATCTGTCGATGAAAGTTCCCAACAAAAATGATGAACCACGCAAAAAATTGAATGCTGACAGAAATACTCTTAGAATCTACGTGATGCAGCTGAGGGATTTGATCACCGGATCACCCGGGGTATGCCGAATGGACATGAACTGCCACATATAACACAAAAAGCAGGACAAGAGGTGTAATTCTGAACACGGTGTGAAATGTTCAGCATCACCGAGTATTTTGTACATCAAAGCTTTTAACCTACAAAAGAAGAAATAAAAAGTTGCCAAGAGTTTGAATATCCTATGAACAAGAGAAAAAAAGGCTTTTGAAAAGATTGCGGAAAAGGGAGGAAATGTTGGTAACCAGCATTTTCTCCTTTTCCCACAATGTTTTCTACCCGTTCAAGGAGAAAATTCAATTTATGAGTCACATTTATTTTGTCGTCTGCAAATGCTTTAAATTTGGACAAATCTTAAATTTTGTTGGTTGGTAAAGAGTTAAACCTGATAAACCAGCCCTCTTTTGACTAACAACCTCTCTTTAACAACATTTGTTTACTATCGTGCATTTTACCCAAAGGGATTTTAGTTTTCTTTTGGAGATGCTTTCAATCCGCAGTCTAAAATTCGCCATTTGGTAAAAGGTTACAAACCTCCAGATAAGAGGAAATGATAGTATTCTAAATGCTATTATTCTCTTCAAAACCATATGTTGTGGGTACTCATTAGAATGTCTCGATGAGACGATTCTAATGAGTACCCATAACATAGGTTTTAGTGGAGAATGATTAATATTTTCAAAATCACTCCCTCTATCTGGAGCTCTGGAGTTAAAAGACTGAAAATCTGATTAAAACCTAGTAAGGTATTTATTATTTTACATTTTCTTGCAAAGAATATTATTTATTACGGTTTGATTATTGTAAAATTTACTGATATTGTTTCATTCATAAAGTTTCAGACTCTGACTAGCCAATTATCTGAAAAATCAGTTGCACGAAATTTCAGTAGTACTTGTTTTTAATGTCAAATATTTTTTAATTTGGTTGTCATCTTATTTTGTCATAATTTTGTCAAGGAAAAATTTTATATCTGCTTTAGGGGTTACATTTCTTATTCAGATTCAGAACAGCGCCTCTTTCACACCCTTCTTTTTCGGACATTGGAAAAATTAATCCTGTGGGGGTGCACATGTTAATTTGGCAATATCGAATGTCCATATACTAGCAATGGCTATTTCATTAAATATATTTGTAAGGACAATCATATTGGTGATAATAAAAACATAAAAATAGACCATTTTTATCATTCTTTGTCGAGAAAAATGATATTGTACAACTGGGGAGGTGGCAGCCATATAGGAGTTCGTGGGGTGGTGTAAGAGAAAATCAATTTTCTTGAAAACGACATCGTGAAATTCTTTCATATTTCACACATTTATGTCTAATACAATACCCTAATACCCTATACTAATTAAACATTTGTATTGAAAGGTTAGAGTTCGGATGGTTATACCTTAATTGACCTTTTATTGAAGGATCACATGCTAAAGATAACATATCTCTTTTCTTACCACCCATGCGTGGTTTTTGCATACTACTTTGATTAAAACTTTATTTTTCAAAGTAACGTTTCATTATTCATATCCATCACACTGCAATATTTAGATTTTGAATCACCGCATAGTAACTTTATTATTGGGCCAACCAGCATGAACAATATGAACAGTAAACCCGTCCCACCTCAATAATATGCTTGACCGTTTGGAGAGCCAGCATAACCCCAAATTCATGTCACCTACTTCGCTTACAACCGCCACAGTGGGCAGAAAGCATAATATCTGATTTAAAAAGTTAAAAAGTATCAAGGCGGGTGCTTCCGAAATTGAAAGCACTGGAAAAAACATGTGTTCAATGAATTATAAACTTTGTGATCTGGAGAAAAAGGTAACCAATATTGATATACGTGTTGGTGATGATGGGGATGCAAGTCCGTCCATCAGAACAAAGATCGATCTGAGAAAGGAGACCTTGAAACTGCCAAGGAAAAGATGAAAAGCTTGGAGGATTCTTGTGAAAACTTAGAAAGTAACCTAGAAACACTGTAATTAAAATATGGTCAAATGAAAAGTAATGTTTCCGTTTGTGAATGTCGATCGATGAGAGGCAGCTTAATATTCTATGACATCAAAAGGCATCACTGGCAGTCGAACAGTGTCGAACAAGAACCCGAAAACTGTGAAGATCTTGTGAAAAATTTCATAGGAAACCAGCTGAAATAGATGCAGCATATTTTCTGATCGATCGAACCCATAGACTAGGCAATTCCTTCTCGAAAACTACGCCACCAATTGTCGTCAAATTCGATTATTATCGAGATCGTGGGAAAGTCAGAGACGCAGTTGAGAAATGAGCTGAAGCAAAACAATTATCGCGTCAGGGTTCAACTCGGGAAAGAATTGTTAGACTCGCGTAAATCTTTGTGCCCATTCATGAAGGCCGAAAGGAGAAAAGGGTCAAAATGCAAGATTCGTTTGAGAGAAGCTGTTTATTAATGGCCAAAAATACACATAGAACCCAGCAGACAGTAGTTAGAGGCGCTGTGAGGAACATTTAGACATTATAACATGGAACGTGAATGGATTTATCAATTCGTAAAATATCAGATTAAGACTTCGTGGAATATATTACTTGTCATGATATTGTTGTTATATTAGAAACTTGGTTATATCCCAGAACTCGATATAATTTAGATATCGCCGGTTATCGAGCCGTTTGACCTAGGACGCTGAATTCTTTATACAAGTGTTGCTCTTGACCCAAGCAGGTGCTCTTTTGTTTTTAGATCACATCGGTCAAAGGTCGCAGGTGAACTTTGTTTGGAAATCGTTACCGTGGTCTAACTCAATAGCTCTTTGGCCTAGGACCCTTAATCTTTATACAAGTGTTGCTCATGACCCGAGGAGGTGCCCTATTTTTTGAGGTGAAATTTGTCAAAGGTCAAGGCCACTGGCGATCTTTGTTATGAAAATCATTTCCGTTCTCTGATTTTGCTGCTTTAGTGACAAGATGCTGGGGGGGGGGGGGGTATTAGTCCACTTTGCGACAGTTCTAGTTGAATTGACATAGAAAATTACAAATCGAACGGATTATATTTATCTTTAATGATTTTAATACTAAGACATCAACAGAAATCAAGTATGATAGAATGTTAAATCAATATGCATATTAATTCACTAACTCGGTTATTATAAATCATGTAAACGAGGACTATGTGCATTACACTCATGGCAGACGACTTGCACAGTTATGTCAATCTAGCGATTTGTTAATATGAAATGGGCGTTTATGGAACGGTAAAGATATAGGAAATTCTATATTTTTAATCGTAATGGACGCAGCGTGGTAGACTATTGTTTGCTAAAAAGACGAGGACTTTGTTCATTTTGACACTTTTGATGTATTACAACCTAGTGAGTATTCAGACCCTCCGTATTCACCTGACCTTACCCCTTGTGACTTCTTTTTGTTTCCAAAGCTAAATAAATACCTTTCAGGTAAAAAAATTGTTCAGCGCAAACACCTCGGTTCTGCAATATTCCTCTGTCTTCATAGTATACCTAAAAGACTATGAAAATGCCTTCATAGATTGGATCTGGAGTCTGAAACTGTGTATATCTCTTGTAGGTGAATACTTTGAGGGAACAAAATAAAAATTTCAGTGAAACCTATGAAGAATCAAATTTTAGGTGCGTAGATGCATTCATATTTGAAGACTCCTTGTAACATGAGAAAGAGATCATTGCGAAAAACGGTGAAAATACTTCTTACCTTTTTCCACAATGTTTTCCAATGTCTTCAGCTGCAGAAGAAAAAACAAAATTTGCATAGCCACAGAAAATTATTTTTTTTCCATAGATAATTTCAGATAATTCATACCTTAATCTTGCTTTCTCCTTTTTCCCCAATGACATCCACTGCAGACATATTTAAATAGTATTTTGGCCTAATCGTCTTCCCTTGTAGTTTCAGCTGGCCAAAACGTCCGCGGCCAAAACGTCCTGAACAAAACGTCAGGAACATTGTTCAATTCTGTTAAAACATAGGATACTTTAATAAAGGGTTAACGCTTTGCTAATCGACAAAATTTTAGGTCCAATATGAAAGAATATGCAGTGGACAACTTAAATATGACAGAGATGATGGATCTTTTATCGGAAAAAGAAGAAAACATCGTAGGAAAAGGAGAATATGGTGGTTTCCATTTCCCCTTTTCTTAAAAGGTTTTTAAAAACACTCAGGGATGTGAAAACACGGGATCCTTTTTTTAAAGTGTTAATAAAATCGTACAGAGTGTGTCTCTGGTGTTAACTCTTTACAAACTGACAAAAAGTTGGACCAATCACAGTTGCAAGTATTTGCAGAAGACAAATCAAATGTAGCTGTAATGATGGAATTTGCCTCTGAAAGGATTGAGAGCATTGTGGGAAAATGTATACTGCATATCCTTGAGTATGCCGAAGGAGTCTAATATTTCTGTGGGGTATTTCCTGTCTCGGAATCTGTTTCAAGTCTCCTTACAGCTCTTTCCCATGCCTCCCTTCTCCATAACGGGTATTTTGGCTTTTTGTGCAGTTACGTTCCCTTTTCTTTGTCTTATCTGCTGCTACAACCCTCTGTACAACAGATACTCAACATATTTATTTTGGAATGAGATTAATCTACACACTGACCATCACAGACCAGTGTGAAATTCATATACGAGGGGGGGGGGGGGGCGGGGGGCTTATCGGTAAGCTTTCTGTCCTCACGAAATATTTATCAGGTGCCCAGTCAGGCGTTGCGAAACTGAAATCTGGCTATATTGGATCAAATTTTATAAACTTACAAATCTGTCTATATTGGATCAAATTTTATAAACTTATATAGAGATTAGATTCTGTTCAAAATTTTCAACACACTGAAATACTGTTCAGATAATGGAGAAACATACAGTAATAAAAATTGAGCTCATCACACAAAGTTCATGTATTCCTATCGAATGTGGTCTATATTACATGTGGCAAAACCAGCGAAACATGTACGTTAGTTACGGGGAAAAAAAGCGTGTGCTAGATACTATCAGTCGTTGTACTCTTCAATTAATAACTCAGACCTTTAGAAACCCACTCACTTTTTAAACATGAATTCAAATTTGAAAAGTACCTATATTTTATTACCGGTAAAAGATTTAGATCAGGATTGACAAGTTTTATTTATACAGTTTGTAAACTTAATTGTTGTCAGACACATACTTTTTAGCAGCAACTGCTGACATTTAAACTCGAAAAATATATTTAATGTAAATGCAACTATTCAACGATGTGTAAAGCAATAAGGAAAAAGAGGAAATCGCTGGTGTGGCTGCTTTCATAATTTCTCTTCATATTGAATCACAAAAGAGTTTCAATATTCATATTCGTACCAACCCTCTCTTTTTAAAGAAATCTTTCTTCTTGTGCTTTTTCCATCACGCTGCTGTTGTATGTACATGTATATGTATGATATTATAAATCCAAAACTACATAAAGATAGTATATTGGTTAATCAGTTATACTTGTGTGAACAAGTATTATACCTCATAATGCACTTTTTATCGTTTTTAGCTCCATTGGCCAAGGACCAGCGAGCTTGTATCATAGTCTGGTGTCCGTCGTGCGTCCATCCATGTGTCCGTCCGTTCGTACGAGCGTCCGTCCATGAACTTTTTTCAGTAATGTTCTTCTCTGAAACTACCCATCGAATTTTGATGAAAGTTCGCAGAAATGATCCTGCCATAGCCCTCTTCAGTATTCCTTCGAGGAATCTGATTCCATTGAAATCTCTGGTTGCCATGGCAACAGAAGTGAAAGATAATGAATATATTTAAAAATCTACTTGTCAGAAACCATAAGGCCTAGGGCTACCAAATTTGGCATATAGCTTCATCTAATAAACCTCTACAGAATTCGTCAACGTTATGGGCCTGGGGTCAAAATTTGCCCCGCCCCGGGGGTCACAAGTTTTACAATAGTCTACATGTATATTTTGAAAATTTAAAAAAATATATATATTTTTTTTCTAAACCATACAGCATAGGGCTACTAAATTTTACATGCAGCTTTATCTGGTTCGACCCTTACTAATTTTATTCAAATTATAGCCCTGGGATCAACACTGGTCACACCCGAAGAGTCATAAGTTTTACTGAACTGGTCCCCGGTGTAAATATACTAGGGATGGCAACGGTTAGTAAAGTTACTAACCGGTTAACCAGTAAATATTCGGACCGGTTAACCGAACGAAGAAATTTGTCAATTTATCTATCATTAGAAGTAACTTCATAAGGGACGATGTTTTGCTCTCGGCAGGAAGGAGGAAGGGCGGTGCATACGATTCACATACCCGTGAAATACACTATAAGCTGAACAAGGCACTTTATTATATACTGTAAGTTTTCCGGGTTAAATACATGCGTCACACACGACGGAAAAAAAATCCGTATTCCACTCAGTGGAATACGATTCCAAATATGGTATGATGACGTATCCACGAACGAACTACTTTCAACCTCATTCTCGATTTGATTATACGCAACGTAGTAAAATCAAGACGTGTTCAATCTATTTTTAGTAACGCCAAATCTTATTTTTCTGTGTGTTAAGATCTGCCCCAAAATAAATTTAAAGCATTATTCCAAGTCTAAAACAAAACATACGAATAATATTAATCAACTATTTGCCCTTTATTGAAAAAAGTACAGTTGCAACGCAATATTAAACGAGAATATCGTGACATCAACTGTCGGCTGCTAGATCGAATATTCGCCCGATATTTTTTCGTCACTGCTTTCATATCGCACCAGGATAGAAAATTTTGTAGAATTTCTGTCACAATGTCCAATGAATGGTCTAATGAGGATATTGACTTCCTCTTGTTAACTCAATCTGGATATTTTGACTTCATTGAGCAGCAAAATAGTGTTTCGGAACTCGACTTAAATGATGGAGACAAGACATTTGACCCACTGCCCATTGAACCACCAGTTGATACCACAGAAAGTCAGACCTTAAACCTTATACCAAAACAACCATCATCGTCTGCAATTTCAAAACAAACCCCAACTTTTATTCAAATATCTGATGAGAAAAAGGAGAGCTTTGTAAATGACATGAAGAACAAAAACACTTTAAAGAAAACTGAATCATGTATGAGACAGTTCAAAAGGTGGCTTGAAGGGCGCAATGAAATGAGGGAGATCTGGCAAATAATGCCTGATGAGCTAGATAATCTCATAGGCTCCTTTCTTCTCTGTATAAGAAAGGCAGATGGTTCAGATTATGAGCCAGATACCTTGACATCCTGTCATAGAGGAATTGACAGGTAGTTATTCAAACTTACAGATTAACTGTTTACCACATGACAAAATTTGAGACTGGTCCGAGTTGAAAGCGTTTGCAGACGAGAAATTAAATCTGGCTCAAATAAGGGAATTTATTTGTCTCTGAAAGATAAGACAACACTGCGGAAAAGGGAGAAAATGCTGGTTACTTGCATTTTCTCCTTTTCTCACAATGATTTCAAAAAGCTTCTTTTCCAGGGTGGTTAAAACTCTGACTATATGGTAAAGGGTTAAAAAATAATACATGAGCCTGTTCATTGACAGATTTTGTATTTACAATAATTATATACATACTACTGTCTACAAATTTTCAATCATACCACAGCATACCTAACTTAATCATATAATTCCTGCATTTCAAAAGCACTACAATAGGGTTATTAAGAGTAGATGATAAAACACCTGTTCTGGCTCATAGCCCTTATGTTGCTCATATGCCTTATGATGCCCTTATCACACGCTTATCAAAATCATCACGGGCTTATGTGAGTTACACTTTTTCACCACCTTGTTTTGTGCTTCAATAGTTGGGTTACGCATTACTAACAAGCTTATGCATGACTAACCCACTTAACTAAACTAACCTGGCTTACGCATAACAAACAAGCTTACACATTACTAACAAGCTTATGCATAACAAGCAAGTTTATATTTTCCCCTCCCCATTGACACACACACTCTCCATTAACAATTTTATGTAACATTAACATGCTCATAAAATTAAAACAAAATGACTTAACAAGACAATCTTTTTTAATAAATATTTTTTACTTAACTAAAAATTTTTAATCCCCCAACCCCCACATATCATCAACAAAACTCTTCCTCCAAAGACTGCTTAACCTTTCCCCAAAATCTGGAACCAACACGTTATGAAATGACTAGCAAGCTTATCAAATCACTGTTGCCTTAAGATTTGTCAGATACAAAAAAAAAAAATTATTTTTATTTTTTCCTTAATCACTTAAGGTTATGATGAAAAAAAATTTTGAAAAATTCTTAAAAATTTTTAGCATAATAATATATAGAGAAAAAATTAGCTCTATGGATGATAAAGTTAATAAAGAACAAACAGTAAATGAAGAGGAAACTTCTGATGATGAATACATTCCCACAGAAGAGGAAGTTTATGAAGCTTCAGAAGAAGATTTTCATACTGAACTTGATAAACTTAAGTATAAAATGGAAGACCTAATCGAATCAATAATAGCTTATGCTGAAGATTGTTTTTGTGAAATTTATGAAAAAAATATGAATAAAGAGGGAGAAGATAAACAAGATAATGAAACTCTTATAGAAAATTTAGTTGATAAGGTTGAGAATGCACTTTGTTATAGAGAACTAAAAGAAACAGATAGACTAACTCATACTTATAGAGGCTTTTTAGAAAAAGAAAGAGAAAGAGAATAAATCTTATCTCTAAATCTACTAGAGATAAGATTACACAACAATTTTTTTTTTTATTTTTTCCTTTAAGATAAATAAAAAAATTGAAAATTTCTTAGTAAAACGCACGAATATGATATGTAAGATGAGTGTTTTAAACAAACTTACAGATGATTTTAAAATAAATCTAAAAAAAGTATTAGACAACAAGATAACCTTTTCACCAATTTATAATCTGGAAGATAAGAAAATAGAATTACCAAATTTAGAAAGAGTAACCAAGAATAATATTTTTAAAATTTTAACAGAAATAAAACCATTTATGTATTATGAGTTTAGTAAAACCTTAAAAATAACTGGTGAATTATATGATAATTATTTATATTTTAATCTTCAAGATATTTATGAGTGCAAGTCTATAATATTGTCTCGATTTGATGATTATACGGAAAACTTGTTAACTGATTATGAAAGTATGAAAGAATCTTTTAACAATGCGAAAATTGTTTTACCTTTTGATTTTCTTCAATCAAAACTTTTTTTAAGTTTTTCTATCGAATGCAGTGAACAGCAGCTGACAAGAAATCCTGTTTTCATTTGTATAGCAGAATGTTTTCAGTATGAGGACTCAGATAATCCTTATGATATACACATCCAATACCCAGATGATGAATCAGTAACTCTTGGAGAACATGGAGAGCCGCAAAACACACAACACCATGTATTTAATTTAATTAGTAATATTTCTATTGGTAAGTTAAGATATATTATAAGTAATAAGCATAAGTTTTATTTAGGAACTAAAGGAAGAAATTACTTTTATGAGGAAGAGTTACCTTTCTCTGAGGACTATTGTGATTATGAAAATAGGTTAAACAAACTAGCCCCAGAAATGTATTATATATTTAGTAAAGCAAAAAAAGAAATTGAAGAAAGAAAATCTGAATGGCTAAAATTATGTTTGTTTTTTGATTGGTATTATGAAGAAGATAATATGTATTTAACATCTGAGAAAATATTTTGTTTGGATAAAAACAAAGATAATTTTTTATTTAGCTATCATCATTATATTGATTTTATAACTTTTGAGGGGAATAACTTATTTAAAGATGAAGACCCACAACGAAAGATACGTTTTATGATTTGTGAAAAAGTTACACTTGATGAACTAGAAGAGGACTATGGATATGTACCTGAACCTGAAGATGAATCTGACCCTGGAAGTGATTATGATTGGGAACAAGAAATGATTGATGACTACAATGCACAAGCTAGGTTAGATGCATTAGAAGAATTAGGCAATATTGAATATGAAAGACAAGTTGGCCATGTCAGACAAGCTCCACTACAAAGATTATTTTTACCAATAGTAAGAGAAAATAATCCTGATATCAAACCTGCTGACTACTTCAATCCTAATAATATGTTTTTTGAAGAAAAATGTGTAATATGCCAAGCACGAAAACCTGAAATATTTTTACCTAAATGTAAAAATGTTTGTATGTGTAAAATCTGCTTTTTGGAATACAAAAATAATATTTGCCCAATATGTAGAACAACTAATACAGAATACCATTTAATTTATTCTGGTTAAGGAAATATTTTTTCTTCTTGATTAAGAAAAAATATGTTAAAAAAATATGGAAAACAAATGAATATACTAACCCAGATGTTGAGAGTAAGGGTTAAGTAACTATTTGTTTAGTTACTTAACTATGGATAAAACAGTACTTTTTGTTGTTTAAAAGATATCTTCCTCAATATCACTATCCCCATCCTCCTCCTCATCATCTGACACAGGTAAAATATCTAAATCAGGAGTATATATGCTTTCAAACTTTCTAATTCCTGTTGTTTTGTAAATTATTACATCTGTTGCCTGAAGCCAAATAGTTTCTAAAACAGAATTAATAAACACACTTTCTATCTTAATACCAACATAACAATCAAACCCATTCTTTTTATAATCCAATGGGTTAACCTGAACAATAGGTGAACTTGCATCAACCTTTCCTTTTTCTATTTCTGATTTTTTTGCTCTTCTAAAGAATCCAGTTGTAATAGTTAAGTCTTTATCAGTCCATAACTTTGGGTAAACCACAGGTGTTCCATCATCACGATATTTTATAATATTCAATCCATCAATATTAACATTCTTCTTTCTATTCTTCTTAATTTTATTTTCTATTTCATACAGCAATTCTCTTATTCTTTCTGTTATCTTAATCAAAGTTTCAAAACATTCTCTTTCATTTGTATTTTGAATAGTAATAGGAAGAGAATAACCTGATAAGTTATCTGTTGCCTTATCCTTGTTTTCAAAGATACCAGTAGTATTAACAAGTGGTGTTCTGATAATTAGGTTACCTGTTTTTTTACTACCCTCATACATATATTTTATTGGTACAGATTGATAAGGGACAGGCTTTTGAGAGGTGAAAATATCTCCCAAACTTATTTTTGATACATCAACTTCATTTATTTTTACAAAAGGCATTTTATTTAATTAATTAATTACTTAATTTAAATATTTTTCCAAAATATTTAAACTTTTTACTAGGTTAAATATTTTTTACAAGTGCAACTCTATCAGTATTGACACATATGCATTTTTTGCATCTGGGTTATCTAACCTTGTTATAAAGTTTATAACATTGCATTGATCTACTTCTAAAGGTTGTGGAAAAACTGCACAACTGCATTTTTCTTTAGCACTTTTTATTATGGAGTAATCAACCTGTTCAACTCCGTTTATGACTATATTGACTTTTGCCTCTCCATGCAAAAACCTATTACCTTTAACAGCCATTAAAGACCCTCTTATAATTCTACCAGGAGCAGACATACAATAACCTCCTATCCCATGACTCCTTCCTGTATTTCCATTACCAAAGGAAAACTCATAATTACCATTTCCTAAAGGACCTTGTTCCTCGGCACACACGCTTATAATTGGTTTAGGACCTATGAGAGAAGGAAGTGATACTTTTTTATCCACGTAGGATTTTGTCGCTAAATCTCTTTCTTCTACAGGTGCCGCAGCATTTTTTATAGTAAAACCTTGAAAATCTACATCAGATATTGCTGTAAAACTTCCATCAAGATTTTTTACAATGGCGCCACCATTATCAACATAATTTTTATTAACCGCTGCATCACTGTCTGTAGGATTTGGTAACCCAGTGATTGGGTGTGTGTTCATGTCTATTTTACCAGCTGCTAGAAAAGTTCCATATCGGTTTTTTGTTAAAGCATTATTACCTGAAGATATTGACCCAACAGTAGTATCTACGTAAAACTTATTTGCAACTTGTTGATTTTCTATAGGCATCCCGGCATTGTTAATCCTCCATCCACCCATAGAAATGTCACCACCTGCTATATAACCATCAGCTCCATAAACAAAAGCACTATTGCTATCATCTACATATTTTTTAGTAGCAGCTTCATTCGGCTCCTCAGGTTCAGCTATATTTTTTATTTTATTAAAACCCATGTTTAAATACCCTGTTATATGATATCCTCCGTTTTCATCTAACAACCCTCCAACTCCATCAACATAACTTTTAGTGGCAACATCCTAAGGATTTACTGGATTACTAACCCTCGTTAATGTATTACCATTCATATTTATAGAACCGGTAACGGTGGTTGTTCCATCTTTACGTAAAAAAATATTACTTATGTAAGCAAGTGACACGCCATCACCGCTTGTTTTAACCTCATCCATTCTTCCAAATTTATCAACAGGCATTTTTTAATATTGTTAAAAAAGTTTATTTAAAACATTTTGGAATTTGTTACCTAAACCCAGTTCTTTAAGAACATACAAACATAAATGACCACAAAATACTTCCCCAGCTTGTTGTAATTGGTCGGTATTGTAATGTAATGGACTTTTTAAATAATCTCTAACTTCAAGAGGTGGTTGAATACCATAACTATCAAAATAAATTTTAGTTTTACCATCTTTAAACCATGCTACCCAATGCGTACCAGGCCCACCTGCGCCATCAAGATTTAATATACCACATTCTTTGTTTTTTTACTTTTTTAGGTAGAGTGTTACGTAAAAATATTCCTCTAAAATTTTTTAACTTTAATTTTTTTCCTGCATCATCAAGTTCAAAATTACTTAAAGGTTTATTTTTTAAAGTTATATTATCAATTAAAATATCATGCATTTTTTATATATTTAAATATTTTCAATAGCACTATTATCAATCCATGAATTAAACTCATCAGAATAACCTTTCCACTTTACAAGAGATTTCTTTTTTCCCTTTTTAATAACCTTTTCTATCCTATACACCTCTTGACTTGTTTTTTGTAGTTCAGGTTCATAAAAGCTACCTTTTATTTCTTCTCCATTTAAATCTTCAATTTTATATGTTATAGGTGATGTATGTTTTACTTCTGAAACTGTAAAAACCTCTTCAGTCCATCTTGTGGTATAACCTTTTTCAAAAGTCTTTTTCTTTTTACTTATCCTTACTTTGTCTCCAACAGAAAACTTTGGTTTGATATCCTCCTTTACTTGATTATAATCAGGATACAATGTTATCGAAACTTTATTTTCATTCTTCTTTTACTTGCTTCAGTTGGCGTCATCTTAATGGAAGAATGTCTTGTGTTGTTATATTCCTTAACAAGATTTGGTAACACATTAATATAAACATTTGTTGAGTGAGCAGAGAAATACTTCCACATTTTTTCTTTCATTGTTCTAATCCATCTCTCAACAACGCTTGATTTTTCCTCGTTTTCAGTAGAATATAATTCAATCAAGTCTTTAACATCTTTGTTATAAAACTCTTTACCTTTATCCACCCACATTTTCTCAGGTTTTCTTTCCTTAAAAATACTCTTCAGTGCAACAGAAACAGATTTTCCTGTTTTATCTTTTAATGGTATCAGCCACCCATATTTTGAAAAGATGTCAATGACAGCAAGAAGATATTTTACACCATGATTAAGTTTAGAAAATGCTTGCATATCTACTAAATCTGCAGCCCATATCCTATCAATACCATTTACTCTAACTCTCCTTTTCTTAAATTTTCTTTTTACAGGTTTATGTAATTCTTCTGCTAATATTATGTTTTCTGAATTTTTTTTTTTTAACTCCCATTCCAAATTTTGCCTTTGTTCCTATTAATGAAGAAACTAATCCTCTTTCCATTCTTTCCTTAATTGTTGGATTATAGATACCTTTTAACTCTTTAAGCATATTTACATCACAAACAGCATTTCTTGTTTTTGTGTCATCATGTTTAAGATAACATATATCATGATGATATGCTGCTTTATCAACACGATTTACAGGCTTTGACCATACTTTAGGTGTTAAATCAGAATTTAATCTTTTCTTTAACTTAGTACCAGGACCAGTAAAATTATGACCAGGTAAGTGCATTTCAACAGGCAAGTTATTGATAACCTTGTTTAACAATGAACCTCCTTCTTGTTGTTTAATAAATTGTGTTTTAACGGTACCACAATTTACACATTTTCCACGCATCATATTTTTACCATTTTTACTTACGTAACACTCAATATCAGTTGTATCAGTCTTTTTTTTACACTTAACACGATACATTTTTATATTAAATAATTTTTTTTTATATAAAATATGGACATTGTCAATTTATCATGGAATGAAGCTTTAAAGAAAAGACATAATCACCCTCTTTTACCAAAAAGTATTAGGGGTTTAATAATAGGTAAATCAGGATGTGGAAAAACAACACTTTTACTTAATCTTTTGTTAAGGCCTGATTGGTTAGATTATGATAATTTAAGTGTTTTTGGTAAAAGTTTGTTTCAACCAGAATATCGCATACTTAAAAAAGCTTTTGAAGAAAAAATACCAAAAGAATACATACTAAGATTGTTTTCACTTAAAAATGAAGTTCAAAATTGTGATGTTTCAACCACAGCGTTAGCTGAAGAATGGAGTAAAACAATTAAAGAAAAATCTGATATTAATTGTGAATTTTTTGAAAACGCTAGTGATGTTCCTGACCCAAGAGAATTAAATGGCCAAAATAAAAACTTAATGATTTTTGGATTTTTGATGACTTACTTTTAGAAAGACAAAATAAGTGTGAGAGCTATTACGTAAGGGGTAGACATAGTAACGCTGATTGTTTTTATCTATCACAAAACTATTTCAGGTTACCAAGGCAAACTATTAGAGAAAATGCTAAATTTATTTGTTTGTTTAGACAAGACTTAAAAAATCTTAATCATATTTATGGTGACCATGTAGGTGATGATATGACAAAAACTGAGTTTATTAATTTTTGTAAACAATGTTGGGAAAGACCCCATGGTTTTGTTGTTTTAGACTTAACAAACAACAAAAACAACGGTAAGTATAGAAATGGATTTGATAACTTTTACATACCACAAAACTATAAAAATTATTATTAAAAATTTTTTTTTTAAAAATAAAAATTTGAAATTTTTTCTTAAATTTGTAAATAAGCTATAGTTAAGAATGGCACAAAATCAAAATCATATAGGTTATACAGTTAAAAATGAATTATTACGTTTAAAGAATAACGGATTATTTCATAATTATAGTATAAAATCACTTATGGATGATTCAGAAGTTTTTATCGAGTGTTTATTAAATCAACTTGATGAAAAATGTGGTTCAAAAGATTTTAAAAGAATTCTTAAAATGTTAGGTTTAAAAAGAAAAATTAAAGGAAGTGATAAAAAGTTAATTCAGGACCATGTAAAAGAAACATATAATCATATAAAACATTTAGCATCAATTTTTGAAAGTGAAGAAGAAGACAGGACTAATAGAACCTACTTAAAACGAAGAAGAGAAATAATAAGTTGTATTGATAAATTACAATGTATTCTTGTTTTAACACAATATTCAACAAGTAGTTACAGAAAAAATTTTATTGTTTTTAATAAAAAAGCTTAATTAGTACTAGAAAAAAAGTATATCTTAATCAAAAAGATATACTTTTAAAAATGGAAGAATTACTTGAGAAAATAGTAAAAAACACTGACCATAAAACGTCATTTCAGTTGATAGTAAGTGACAACAAAACAAATTTTAAAACAAGATTTAACCCTCCACTTAAATTAGAAAAGGATAAAGAATATGAAATAGCATTGGTTAATCTTGAAACATACTATTCATTTCCAAATATTGACAAAAACAACAATATTTTTGTTTATTCGCCAGACAATGGCACAACATGGATAAAAATAAAAAATACCAGAAGGAAGTTATGATTTAGTTGATATTAATGATTTTATTCAACAAGAGATGAGAAAAAAAGGACATTATGATGAAGTTAATGAAGAGTATTTTATTAACATCTCAGCAAATACTAATACTTTAAAGTCTATTCTTTTTTTAGAAAATGGTTATCAGGTAGATTTTAACCAACAAAATTCTATTGCTAAAGTATTAGGATTCACTCATGCTAAATATACACAAGGATTTCATGAATCTGAAAATGTAGTTAATATCTTAAGTATTAATAGCTTACTAGTTAACATTGATTTAATTTCAGGAAGTTATGTTAATGGTTCGCAAAGAAATACAATTTATAGTTTTTTTCCAAATGTGTCACCAGGGTATAAAATAATAGAAAATCCTTTAAATCTGGTTTATCTACCATTAACATTAAATGAAATACATAACCTTAATGTATCAATTACAGACCAGGATGGAACATTACTAAATCTTAGGGGTGAGAATTTAACAATTAGATTTCATATAAGAGAAGCAAGATAAAAAAATATGTATATTAATATAAAATATATATTAATATAAAATGACAAACTACATTAAAACAAAAGTAAATATATCAGAAGGACAAAAGGAAAAGCTTAAATATGCTTTAAAACATAAAGTCCCTGCAACTATTCGTTTAACACATGATGACATACATGGAAATGATGTAATAGCATTAACAAAATCACAAGTAAAAAAACTTACTAAAGCTGATAAAGCTGGTAAGGGCACCACTTTTAAAATGTCAAACAGGCAACTTAATTATAACATGAAAATAGAAGGTGGTTTTCTTGGAATGTTAGCTGGTTTAGCATCAGCAGCATTACCTGCATTAGCAAGAACTGTTTTACCAGCTTTAGGTGTTGGTGCTTTATCTGGGTTAGCCTCTTCAGGTGTCCAAAAGGCACTAGGTAACGGTCTTTTCCTTAAAAAAGGTGGTTGTCTATGCAAAGTAGAAACTGATGGTGAAGGTTTGTATCTTAGTCCAGCTAAAGGTAAAGGATTGGGTTCCGTTGGTGATGGATTGTATTTAAAACAAGGGTCAAAAATTTATGATGGAAAAGGTCTTCTTTTAGGCCCTAATAGTCCATTTGCTAATATTCCTATCTTAGGAGCAATATTATAAATTTAAAAATATGAATGTACATAAATTTGGAAATAGTAGATATAAAATGGTTCAACCAAAAACTATTTATTGGAGACCAGTAGAAACCAAATATCCTCCTAAAAAAGTTAATCCTGTTACTTGGGATGTTTTTACCCAACAACCACTAGTATTAGAAGGTGGCGAAACTAAAACAATTGTATTAGGTTTTGGTTTTAGCATGACTAAGGGAGCCGTGTTAATTTCTCTATCATTTAACTTAAAAGTTAGGCAGATAAGTATAACAAATGAGGTAGTACTAGAGGAAACCCCAGATGTGGTTACCACAATTACAAACAACTCTAATAGCTTATTAAAAATTAATGAGAATGAATTTTTATGCCGTCTTTACTATTCTACTTAAAATTATTGTTGTAATTATAAAATGGAACTAAAAGAAAAAATATATCCAACCTTGCCTGAAACAAGGAATACTCCTAATGCACCATTACGTGAAGAGAATAACAGTAATATAGAAGTAAGGGAATACCCAAAGTTACGTATGGCTGATAGTGGTAAGTCATTTAGGTTAAATAAAATATCAGAAATTCAAAAGTTTTTGGAAAATGAAATTAAAGTTAGGGAACAACTAGCTAAAAAATACTTAAAGATTAGTAAAGTAGCTGATAACGTGGATGCTGGGTTAACAGTTGTAGCTTTAGCTGCTGGTGGAGGAGGTCTTGCCTTACTATCTACTGTGGTTGCTATCCCAGCAACAATAGCATTAGAAATTAGTGCATTGGTTACTGGTGTGGTAGCCTTAGTTGGTAAATTTATGGTTAGAAGAACAAGGACAAAATCAGAAAAACATCTTCAGATTAAAATGATAGCTGATTCAAAGTTAAATACAATAGTTAATCATATATCTAAGGTTATCGCTGATAATGAAATAGAACATTCAGAATTTACCTTAATTATGGATGAATTGGAAAAATATAAGTTAATGAAGGAAGAAATTAGGACTAAGTCAAATAAAAAAAGCAAACTAGAGGAGAAGGAGAGCTTGATAGAGAGAGGGAAACAGGAAGCCAGGGAGGAATTCCGGAGATTGGTAGAAAAAAGACATGGAGGTTCCCTTCCATACTAAAGATTAAACCACCTAAGTTTAAATTTTCTTGTGCATGTGAGATAGATAATACTAATTAAAAAAATGTTTTTACTTAAAAAAATATGTCGTTTTTAAAGATAAAAGACCCTTTAAAAAAGGAACAATTAGTGAAAGAATATCTTGCAACGAGAAAAAGAATTCGTGATAGCCAACTTGCAGAGAGAATAGGTGAAATTGAATTACAAACAGACCTTTCAAAGTTTTTTAAACCTATTACAGAAACACAAAAAACCACAACAAAGGAGATTACAGAAGGGCTTAAACCTATTAAAGAGGGGATTGAACAGTTACCTAAAGAGTTTCCTCAACCAGCACTATCAATCCTTGATGAATATGTGAAAGAGGAAGAGGAAGAGGAACAAGTGGGATATTCATTATTAGATGAAAAATATATACAATTAAAAGAAGAATATGAGGAAAATATTGATAAAACATTTGGCATTAAAAAGAAAGGTATTAATTATAAAATAGGTGATAAATTGGTTGATTACGATGGTGAATATATTTGGGTTGGTGCAGAAAAATATCCAGCAACATAAGCATTGTGGGAACTTATTATGTCAAAAAATCCAAGTAAAAAACATACTTTTTTAAATGATGACCTTAAAAATTATGAAAAAATATTAATAAATTCCAATGTTATTTTTCATGATAATGACCCCAGTCGCCGGCCCAAAAGCAGTAGGGGAAGCAAATACAATATTTTTATTAAACCTATTTATAGAGAAATCAAAGAAAAAGAAAAATATAGTCAGGCTACCGGAGAAGGAATTACCATTATCCCATCTGACCCTAATGCACTATTAAAAAGACTTGACCTTTTGATGGCAAGCAAAGAAGCTGGTAATACAGGTGTAAAAAATGAGTTGGTAAGTATTTGTGATAAATTAAAAAGGCAGCATGTATTAAATACAAAAGGTTATAAAAATATAATGCGTATACTATAAAATGATTACATCACAAAAGAGAGGATTTAAAAGAAATTATGCTTATGGAGGAGCAGGGATATTTGATAGCTTTGTTAATTTTCTTACAAGACTTTTTACTAGTAGTGCAGCTAAACAAATTGCATCTTCAGCAGTTGATGTTGGAAAAAGTGTGGCAAAGGAAGGAGCAAAGAAAGCTTTAGAGATAGGTAAAACAGCAGCTGTTGATGCAGGTAAAAAGTTGGTTCAAAAGGCTTTAACACCAAAATCTAAAAAGATTTTGGAAAAATATACACAGCCTACTACACCAACTCAACCACCAATGCAAAATATTAACGCCTTAATAGATGGTAGTGCCATTGCTATTCAAGATTTAGTTAAGAAATTAAATAGTAAGGGTTCTGGAGTTAAGATATTATGAAAAATTAAATCAAAGCAATTATAATTTGACTTAAAAATTATAATTGCATATAATAAAATGGATATTTTAAACATTAAAGCACCGATTTTAAAAGATGATAGTATTGATAAATATGAATACCATGAGTATGACCCTATTACAGGAACCAATCTTAACAACTCTGGAGGGGATATTAGGATTAATATCGAAACTCAAGATATTTTTTATCATCCTTCCGAGTCATATTTACAAATTAAGGTGAATTAGTAAAAAATGATGGAACCGTTTATGGTGCAGTTAATGAGATTACCATAACAAATAATGGTCTGATGTATCTGTTTAAAAATATCAGATATCAACTTAGTGGGCAAGAGATAGAATCCATTAATTACCCTGGTCAGGCTACAACAATACTAGGGCTTTTAAAATACCCAGATGACTTTGCTAAATCACAAGGGTTAAACCAGCTGTGGTATAAGGATACAGGGGCGAATGCAGATAGTGCTACTAATAGTGGTTTTTCAGTAAGAAGACAGTATATTTTTAGTTCAAATCCAGTTGGAACATTTAGTTTTAGGATACCCCTGAAACATATATTTGGTTTTTGTGAAGATTACAACAAAATTCTATATGGAATGAAACAAACTTTAACCTTAACAAGAAATGATGACAACGATGCAATTTTTAAAAGCAATGCTGTTGATGGTGGAGGTAATCCTCTTGTTGTTAACGGTCGTGTTAACTTACTAAAAGTATCTTGGTTTATGCCTCATGTGGAATCGGAAGGTGGTATCAAGTTGGAACTTTATAAATTTATCGAGAAGAAAGCAAAATTCCCAGTTGGGTATAGAATGATACAAAGCGACTCTATTGCAGTTCCACAGGCAGCAGCAGGTTTTACTTGGAGGCTATCAGCTAAATCATCTCCTGAGGTGCCACGTTTTTTAATTGTTGGTTTTCAAACTGGAAAAAGTGGTAACCAAGAACAAAACCCGGCTATATTTGACAACTTAAATATAAAATATATTTATGTAATGTTAGGTTCAAAAAAATATCCAGCATATGATTATGATATAAATTTTACTGCTAATCAAATTAGTAGAATATATAGTGAAGCAGCCTTGTTTAGAAAAAAGTTTTTTAACATGGATGAATTGGTATCAAACCCTAATATTACTCCTTCAGATTATAAAAATCTTTTTCCTTTGTTTGTGTTTGATGTATCAAAGCAAAGTGAAAGGTTAAAGTATTCTGTAACTGATATTCATATTAAAACAACATTTACTGCAAATCCTCCTGCAAATACTGAAGCATTTGCGGTTTTACTTAGTGATAGAATGATTAACTTTCAGAGTGATGGTAACAAGATGAGTGTAGTATATTAAGTAAATTTTTACTTAAATAAAATGCTAAAAATTGCAGATATTAAAAAGATATTAACAGATAACAATATTAAGTTTTATTCATATTGGAACAAGAAAAAGTTTATTGAAGTTTTAAAGGAAAATGGATTGTTTCCTGAAGAAGAAGAAAAAAATTTTTTAAGAAAATTCCTAATTATGATAGACTAAAGGATATTTCAAAAAACCCTAAGAAGGTTACCTTAAAGGATGTTAAAACTGAAGAAGTTCATGAATTTCCATCAATTTACAAGGCTAGTAAGTTTATTGATAAATGCCCACAAACGATTGAGAACTGGAATGGAAGAGTATGGAATGAAAAATATAAGATTGATATTCAAGAAGGATAATTTTATTATTTGATTAAGAATAATAAAATTAAAAAAAATTGACTTAAGATTAGTTTTTATATTTAAAAACTATGGATAGACAGTATGAAAGATATAACATGACTGGGTTAAGAAACCTGGCAAGGGAGAGGGGATTAAGAAGATATTCAAGACTAAGACGTGATGATTTGATTACTCTTTTAATTAATACTAGTCCAACATCAATATTAGATAGAGACCTGGGAACAACTAGTGACCCAGTTCTGATACCTACAATAGCTCGGTCTTTATCACAAAGGCAAAGAACACCAACACCAACAACTGCTTCAGTTGATGATTTGTTAAGAAGTTTAGAAAATGTTAGGTTGCCAAGTATTTCACCTGAAGTTGAAGCACTTAAAAATAAAATTAAGAAAATATATAGTAAAGTAGGTCAAATAGATGTTGAAGAAGGTGTTTCTTCTTTGCAAGGTTATGCAAAACAACATAAAATAAAAGGAATACCTGTTGCTACGCCACAAGAGTTTTTAGAGCTGACACAACCAACAATTGTAAAAATTTTAAAAAGTATCCGCGGGACTAAGGTAAAAGTAAATCTTCAATGTATCATGAAAAGAGGAGAGGGTAAGGATGAACAAAGGGTAGAAGCTAATTTTTCTTCTGGGAAAAAAACTCATAGTGGATATGAGAGTGGATATGAGATTAATCTAGAAGGAACCAATGCAATAGAATTATACTATACTATGATGGAAAGAATTCTAGAAAATTTTGTTAGTTTTATCACAAATGGTAGTGGATGGAATTTTGTTAGTGTGGTTCATTTAAAGTTACATAGCGCTATTTATGAACCATTAAATGCTGGTGGATGGATAGAATTACCTGATTGGATTGCTAACAAAAAGGTATGTATTAATATTAAAAACAAGGATGATAAATGCTTTTTATGGTGTATTTTACGAGCACTTAATCTAAAAGAAAAAAATAATGAAAGAGTTGATAGTGATTTAAAATCTAAGGAAAATAGCTTAAATATGAAAGGAATTAAATATCTTGTTCTTTAATTGATATAGATAGGTTTGAAAGAAAAAAATCCAACAATTAGTGTTAATGTTTATACATATAATAAGAAGAACAAAATTAAATGAATTAGAGCTATAAAAAGTTTAAAAGAAAATCATGTAAATTTACTTTATATTAAAGATGATGAAAAATCACATTATGTTTTAATAAAAATTTTTAAAGGTTTAATGAGAGAACAAGTATCGGGTGACAATGATGTAGAGTATTGTATGCTTTGTAATTGTCATTTTGGAAGTAAAAAACTTTTAGATAAGCATATGGAGCGTTGTGTAGATTATGATGGAGTTAATTTAATAATGCCTGACCCAGAAAAACCTGAAGATGTTATAATAAAGTTAAAAAATTATTGTAGGAAAATAATGGTACCATTTATTGTAGTAGCTGATTTTGAATGTGTGTTGGAGCCTATAGAAAATCTAAGTCAAGAAGAAAGTAATACAATTAAAACACATAAGCATATACCTGTTAGTTATAAGTATATAATTTGTAGTTTTGATAGAAATGTTTTTAAACCAGTATTAAGAGGACATGTAGGTAAAGATGCAGAAAAAGATTTTATAGATAGTTTAACTAAGGATACCAAAAAACTTTATGAAGAATATTATAAAAACCCAGTAAAAATTAAAATAACAGAAGATGAAGTTAGAAAACATAAAAATAAAGAAGAATGTTGGATATGTGGTGGTAAATTTACTCATGAAAATTATAAAGTAAGAGACCATTGTCATTTTACTGGTAAGTATCGTGGAGCCACACATAATGAATGTAATCTTAAAGCAAAAATTCCAAATTTTATCCCTGTCTTTTTTCATAATTTACAAGGTTATGATGCTCATATTTTTATTAACTATCTTGGTAAAACTAGTGGTAGAATTGATTGTATTCCAAACACTGAAGAAAAATATATTAGTTTTACTAAGTATATTATGGTTGAAAAGAAAAAATATCTTAAATTAAGATTTCTTGATAGTTATAAATTTTTACCAGAAAGTTTAGATAAACTTACAAAGAATTTAAAAGATGAAGAATTAAGACATTTAAAGTATTTTTATTTAGAACGTAAAAAATATACAGAAGAGCAAGTATCGTTACTAAGAAGAAAGGGTGTCTTTCCATATGAATGGTTAGATTCTTTTGATAAGTTGGAAGAAACACAATTACCACCTAAAGAAGCATTTATTCAAGTTTAAACAATGAACATATTAATGATAAAGATTATGAACATGCCTTAAAAGTTTGGGATGCTTTTAATATAAAAACAATTAAGGAATATTTAAAGTTATACAATGAAGTAGATGTTTTACTTTTAGCAGATGTTATTGAAAACTTTAGATTATCTCTTCTTGAAAATTTTGGTTTAGACCCTGCTTGGTATTATACTTTACCTGGATATGGATATGATACAATGCTTAAGGAAAGTGAAATAATACTAGAACTATTTACTGTCCAAGATATGCTATTATTTACTGAAAAATTAAAAAGAGGCGGTGTAAGCATGTGTAGTAAAAGATATGCAAAGGCTAACAATAAATATATGGGTGAGCTCTATGACTCATCAAAACCTTCTATATATTTGATTTATATTGATAAAAACAGTCTTTATCCTTGGGCTATGTCTAAACCTTTACCTGTAGGTGGTTTTGAATGGATGACTAGAGAAGAATTAGATAATTGGGAAAACTACCCATGTTTTTTAGTGGTTGATTTAGAGTACCCAAAAGAATTACATGATATGCATAGTGATATGCCTCTAGCAGCGGAACGATTAAAAGCAGGAAAAGTAGAAAAATTAATTCCTAACTTAAATGATAAAGAAAAATATGGGCTTCATTATGAAGCTTTAAAAACTTACAAACGTTTAGGATTGAAAATTAAAAAAATACATGAAGGATTTAAATTTAAGGAAAGCACTGATATTAAAAAATATATTGATAAGTGTGTAGATTTAAGAACAAAAGCAAAAATAGATGACAATAAATTTTTAGAAAAATTATGGAAGTTAATGATGAACGCTGTTTTTGGTAAAACTATGGAAAACATAAGAAATAGAGTAAATATAGAATTAGTTAATAGTGAAAATTGTAAACGTTTTAAAAAGTTAACTGCAAAGTATAACTTTCATGACTTTACTATATTTTCTCCAGATTTAGTTGCTGTTCATATGAAAAAAACAGAGCTAAAATATGATAAGCCAATTTATTTAGGTACAAGCATACTTGATATTAGTAAAACAACAATGGTATTAGACCTTTATGAATATTTTAAGAAAAAGTATGGTGTTAAGGTACGAATGTGTTATACTGATACTGATACTTATATACTTGAAATAGAAACTGAAGACCTATATGAGGATTTAAAAGAAGTGTCTGATACCATGTTTGATTTTAGTAATTATCCACCTAATCATCCATTATACAGTGAAAAAAATAGAAATGTGTTGGGTATGTTTAAGGATGAATTAAGTGGTGATATTATGACTGAATTTGTTAGTTTAGGTGCAAAGACATATTGTTGTAAAAAACTAACATTAAAAAGAGAAAAGGCAAGAAAAGAAAATCCTAATCCAAATGCAGTTTTAGATAAAAATGGCAACTTCATATATGAAGATAATGAAGCAGAAATTAAAAGATGTAAGGGAATAAAAGAGTCTGTTGTTAGAAATGAAATGAGATTTAAAACTTATAAGGATTGTTTAGATACAGGGAAAGATTATTGTACAAATATGGGCGGTATAAGAAGTTACCACCATGAATTAAATAATATAGTTGCAAATAAAAGAGCATTAAGTTTTGATGGTAATAAGAGATGTTTACTTTTAGATGGAAGCCATGATACTCTAGCAAGGGGACATTATAGGATTCCTGAATTAACTGATGAAGAAAGAAAAATGTATGAAGCACAAGGAGCAAGACCAAAAACAAGATAAAAATTGATAAAATAAATTATTATTTAAAAACAAAAAAAATATGGATAAAGAAAAAGAGAAAAAGAAAAATACAAGGAAAATTAAAAATTTAATAAAGGATTTAAGAATGTTTGCTGTTGTAAGAAAATCTTAATATTATTTTTTTGGTAATATTAAGATTAATTTATATGGAAAGGTCATGTGTTATTGAACCTCCATAATTCTTTTGTCTACATAATGGACATTTATCTCCAAAATTTGGATTTTTTAAACATTTATCACAAACACAAATATGATTGCATCCATTAAAAGTCACATTAGGTTTTTGACTATAACAAACTATACATACATCTTCTGATATAGGTTCTAGTTTCTTTAAATCAAAAGGGTCAATATAAAACTCACCATCTAAACTCCAAATATTTATTTCAATCATAAAGTATTTATATTTTGCTGTATTTAGTTTTAAAAAATCTAAAGTTTTTTCTAGAAAAAGCTCATTCTGTTTTATAAAAATATGTCTGTCATTTCGATTTTTATCTTCATAATGTGTACCACATAAACCAAAAGAAATTGACATTAAAAAATCATCTTCGTTTTCTCTTTTTCCTATACTAATTACATAATGAATTAAACTTAAAACTCTGATATAATTTCTTTTTTCATTTTCACAAAAAGAAAATTTAAAATCATAATTTAAGTTTGTTCTATCAATAAAAGGAGGAAAACTATAATCAATACAAATTAATTTTGTATCAATATGTCTTCTTAATTTTTTTCTTTCTTCTTTTGTTAATCTTTCTAAAACCTTCTTCATTCTTAACCATTTATGCTAAAGATTTTTAAGAATTTTTCAAAAATTTTTTTCCCTCATAACCTTAAGTCATTAAGGAAAAAATAATTTTTTTTTTTTTTTTTTTTTTTTTTTTTTTTGTATCTGACAAATCTTAAGGCAACAGTGATTTGATAAGCTTGCTAGTCATTTCATAACGTGTTGGTTCCAGATTTTGGGGAAAGGTTAAGCAGTTTTTGGAGGAAGAGTTTTGTTGATGATATGTGGGGGTTGGGGGATTAAAAATTTTTAGTTAAGTTAAGTAAAAAATATTTATTAAAAAAGATTGTCTTGTTAAGTCATTTTGTTTTAATTTTATGAGCATGTTAATGTTACATAAAATTGTTAATGGAGAGTGTGTGTGTTAATGGGGAGGGGAAAATATAAACTTGCTTGTTATGCATAAGCTTGTTAGTAATGTGTAAGCTTGTTTGTTATGCGTAAGCCTGGTTAGTTTAGTTAAGTGGGTTAGTCATGCATAAGCTTGTTAGTAATGCGTAACCCAACTATTGAAGCACAAAACAAGGTGGTGAAAAAGTGTAACTCACATAAGCCCGTGATGATTTTGATAAGCGTGTGATAAGGGCATCATAAGGCATATGAGCAACATAAGGGCTATGAGCCAGAACAGGTGTTTTATCATCTACTATTAAGTGTCTTACATAAACACATTTCCATGTGACCAGTGCCACTTCTCGAGACTGAGGCAAGACCTTCTGCTTTATGTATTATACAAGCAAATAAACCTGCCACGCAACACCAAAAAATATACAAATAAGAACTCTGAAACACTTACCAGGCATTAAAATTTTAGAATTAACCAAATTGAAAGCATTTACACACATGGGGTTCAAATGGTTGAATCTGTTTGTGAAAGGGTAAAAAATATTATGGGAAAAGGAGAAAATGCTAGTTACCGGTAGTAGCCAATAACCAGTATTTCACTTTCCACAGTCTACACAAAAGCTTCCCACTTTCAGTGTTGTTGAAATAAGGGTTTGTATGGTATGGGGCTGAATAAAAAATGGTGCAGGTCAAAGTGATATTATCAAATCACAAAAAGAATGATGGCTGAGCCAGAGAGATTTATCTCATTATCCCTGCATAATAAGCCCAAGTCTGTTACAGCTCAGCTAAAACAGCTACTAAGCCTACAATGCTTGATATTTTTGTACTAAGAAATCTTTTGTGAAATAAAGATTGCTTGAAAATAATATTTGGTTGACGACAGAGAAAATGCTAGTAACCACCATATTCTCCTCTTTCTCTACCCTGTCAAAGATCTTCAGCTCATTTGTACCACTTTCAGATTTATCGCTTTAACATCTCAAATTCTAAAAAGTCCTTAAATTGCTCTTTTCGAAAGAGCTGATTTTCAGTTGCAGCTTTCACTTTATTGACCCTGAGAGATTGTCATAGCCCTGTTTTTTCTGTGTCGGTTTAGCTATACATGTAACTTTGACAAGGATTTTCTGACATCTCAGCCATTGCTTAACTCTTTACCAAACAATCCCAACTTTTAACGACCCTGAAAAAGAAGCCTTCTGAAAACATTGTGGGAAAAGGAGAAAATGCTGGTAACCAGCATTTTCTCCTTTTCCCACAATTTTTTCTTCCCTTCCCAAAACAAATTTCAAATTTCCAGTCACTTTTATTTTGTCGTCTGCGAATGCTTTCAAATTGGACCAGTCTAAACTTTTGTCGTTTAGTAAAGAGTTAAGATGTTTACTGCAAATTTAGCAAGTTGTTCAGTTTCAACGAGTGAAGTAACACAAGATATTGTTGAGAAAGTTATTTCCAAATTTCAACTTATGCAGCCGAGCAATTCCACCTCATCTGGTTTTCTTTTACTAGTATTAAGATCTGAGCACTTCATTATATCTCATTAAAGCTGTCTCAGAGAAAAGAAATACCCGTACAGCATTACAACTGACAAAGAATTCCAGACATCACGCCAGATCCTTGCTTCAAAAAGAAAAGAGTTAAAATCCAAAGGGAAAGGAAATCGACCTCATGCTTCTGAGCCTCTAACCAATGATGAGAGGAACGCACTGCGCCAAAGTGGTGCAACAGGACTAGACTCTCCTAAAAAGCTGCTCAACTTAGTCTGGCTAAATAATACAATGTTATTTGGTCTAAGGGGTGGGAATGAAAGTAGACAACTTTGTTGGGGTGACATCAAACTAAAGAAAAATGACTGGGGAAGGGAATATATTGAATACAATGGAAGACTGACAAAAACTCGAACGGGTGAGAGAACAACTGAAATCAGGGCTTTTCATCCAAAACAGTTTGCCCATGAGACACCAGAAACTTGTCCTGTTAATGCTTATAAAATCTATGCATCCCATAGGCTATCTGAAATGTGTCTGCCTGATTCTCCATTTTACTTATCAGTAAATCATAATAGGCTTCCAAACTCTACCAAATGGTATAAATCACAGCCCCTCGGAGTTAATTCTCTTAACAGTCTTATGAAAAACATCGCTAATGAATGCGGCCTACAGGGTAAAAAAACAAATCATAGTGCAAGAAAAACAACATGCACAGACCTCTTGCACAGTGGTGTCGCGCCGACAACAATCCAGCAGTTAAGTGCTCACAGGAATATGCAGAGTGTTAATAGCTATGCCAAGGCCTCACTTGCTATGCAGGAGCAAATGTCAGACATCCTTTCTAAAAACCCAAATCCTCCAAGTCATCACCGAGAACAATCACTCACCCCTTTGGATTCTAGGCCGTGTCAATCAGTACAGTCCTTTCCTTCCACAACGAAATCTTTACTCCAGGCCAATGTCAATAACATGTCTGCAATGCGGACGTTCTCTGAACACGCAGGACACATTTTTCAAAACGCGACTCTAAATAATTGTTCCATCATCATAATAAACACGGTCAGGGACGAGTCTTCAACCGCTCAGCCGCAAAGAAAGCGCATTCGACCTACCATCGAGTCGGATAGTGACGAAGTTGTTTTCCCACCAGTTTTACATGTTGTACTGTTCTCCAGCTTAGTTTTGTCTGTTCAGACTTCAGATAATCTACTTGTGTGTATATATTTCTGTTACTTTTTGCAACTTCATTTAAAGTTAAACGAAAACACTGTATCCACGTGAACACGGCAGCCATTTTGATTGTTTTATATGTTAACACAATGGGCGTGGTGGAAATAATACTAAATAAAATTCATCCGCCATTCATGAAAAAAAGATACTAAACCAGTTTTTCTTATAACTATGCTTCGTTTTCGAATAAAATTGTCACTAAATGCATATATTTTGGTTTTTGGTAGTTTAGGTATATAATAAATGGAATATTATGTTGTAGTGTGTTTCCTGGGGCTTGTATTTACTTCTCGCTGCGTGGGAAAATTCTGATATCGCGCTCGACCTTCGGTCTCGCGCGATATCAAATTTTCCCACGCAACTCGAAGTAAATACAAGCTCCAGGAAACACACTACAGCATAATATTCCGTATTTACGCAATGTCATAAACGGACAAGTTTTCTCCCTACTCTCTCTCGGGAACAAGGCAGTTCCCTGACAAATTGGAAGACACTTGCCCGTCACATCTGAAGGCAGTTCCCCGACACTTTGTTCCATGTCAAATGACAAGAACCGTGGTAAAATTGGTTGATGAGTGATTTCTTGGATAAATGATGTATTGTGATTAATTGGAACGTTTGGAACTGTAGTTAACGAGTACATTTGGCCACCGTGAGATTGTCCGTAATTTTCTATGATTGCAATTGTGAAATGGCTATAATTTTCTATAATTCAGCTTTGTTTGACGGGACAGTTGGACGACCTTTCGACGCAAAACGCCAAAAATATCAAAATATATGTATACTACATTTCCCCAATGGTACAGATGTAATATGTATAATATATAATATGCATGTGTCGGGGAAATGTCTTGTCGTGGAATTACCTTGATACCTGTTTCTCTCAAACCCTTGTACATGATAATAAAATCATGAGGAATCGTTTCTCCCACAATGCTTTCGTGTTTGTTAGATTATTTACATGACGGGTCGTGTAAGGCTGTGCAGTAGATCTAGACGCCATGTCATAAACGGACAAGTTTTCTCTCTTTCTCGCAAACACACACAAACTTCTGATTATTTAATCATGAGCACTGTGCATTTCACGGTGTTCTTGTCGACGTTACGTTCGGAAAACTTCCAAACAGCTGACGTAGCTAGAGGCATTGTTGTTTATAATTCCAAATATTCTATAATAAATTTCGATGCTGCTTGTCTTACAGATAGATTGATAATGAAAGAAGGCCGATCGATACACATGTGTGTGGCTGGTTATTCGTACATAATAAATTTCAATTAGTCTCAATTGGTCCGTTTTCATTAAATGTTAATCAATGAGGGTGGACAAACAAACCAATCACGACCAAACTGTAAAAGTATATGCCTCTGATTACAACAGAATACCTGCAGTTCATAGTTTATTAATTGTCATCTGGGCCCATTAAGCAGATTAAAAAACGACAAACGACTGTCATACTCCATTGTTTGTTTCACAGACCTGTCAAACCGTATACATGTGTATCACACCTGCGCCGAGTCGGCTAGTGGCGATATGGATGTGTGGATAGTGCATAATATGAAAGACGGAGGAGGAGCCGTTAATTTTTAAAACTTTTTACAGCTCATTTTCGTACTTTTTTTGCCTTTTTTATTTTCATAACCGGTTACCGATTTTCTAACCGGGTAACCGATTATTCAATCGGTTAACCGGTTAATCGTTTAACCGTTAACATCCCTAAAATATACATATTACAACTGGCACAGGCTTGTGTGTTGATGCTTTTCATTGGCTACAGGAATATCATTGAATAGCCAATCGGAGCATCTTTCACATTTCCAGTTCGGCAGTATAGCTAACATAGCGACTTTTTTGCACAATTTGAAATTCGTAATCGAAACAAAATGAATATTAGCAGAAATCCACTTTAAAAGGTGATACCATAATTATGTACAATCACTTATTTGTGAGGTCAAAATTATCGGAAATTCTACTGTACAAGAGGAGAGAGTTACCTACCCTGAATATCGCGATATCACTGTTCTAAAAATAGACGTGCAGTATCCTGCCCGTTTTCAGTAGCCTGTACCGATCCCTATATACACACTTGCTATATCAGGGGAGGTAATCAATCTAAAGTTTTACATGGGCTTATATGGTGAAAACTTTTTAAAAAATAATCTTAGGTGTAAGAGGCATAGGGCTTTCAAATTTGCTGTTGCTTGATATAGTAGACCTCTACCACGATTGTTCCATTTATAGCCCTTTGGTTAAAACCGGACCCCACTCCGGGCTAAAAAGATAAATGTTCAGTCTTCAGTGAGAGCCGATTTATTTTGATGTTTATGTTCAGATGAGTCTAATATTTAGTATAAAAGGAAGGTTCTGAGGTTTCTGTCATTCACTTTTTGTTCCAGAACTTTACAATTCATGCCACTGAAAATTGATTTCTGCTACTAAGATCTGGAACTCTTCTTATTGTTTGAGCACACTGATATTTGGTATGAATGGTATTTGATTAGACCTGCTTGTATTCATTAACATCATCTTTCTACTTGAAAAAAAAAAGAAAAAAAAAAAGAAAAACATTTTTTGTTGTTGTTGTCGTTGAAGGGGGGGAGAGGTAGGCTAGTATGTTCTTCAGAGCATGTTTTAACTCTTTACCGCACGACAAATTTTTAGACTAGCCAAATTTGGAAAGCATATGCACAGACAGCAAAATAAATTCCATTCAAAAATTGAAATATGGAAAGGTAGAAAAGATTGTTGGAAAGTTAGAAAATGCTGGCTACATTCATTTTCTCGTTTTGTCACGATGTTTACGAAGGCTTTCTTTCTAAGGGTGGTTAGAATTCAGCATTGTGTGGTAAAGGTTTAATAGCCAGTGGAGCGATACAGGGCCACCATGGCCCATTTTTTAAATATCTCTTTACTAAACGCCGAAATGTTGATCTAGACTAAATTGAAAGCGTTAGCATACGACAAATGACATGTTGCTAAATTGTGATTTCTGTCTTTCACCAGAATTTTCTCCTTTTCACAAAATATTTTTAAAAGCTCTCTTCTTCAGAGTAGTTAAAACTTGGCACTGTGTGGTAAAGGGTTAAATGATACAAAATGAGGAGTTCGTATGGAAAGGGGAAAAAAACTCGTAAAATAATGCAGAACTCACTTTTATAGCAAACAGATAAAATTCTCATCATTTGCAAGTTTTCAATTTTGTAATAATGTGTCCATAAATCAAAATGCATTTTTTAAAGGTTGGAAGTACAAATCTTTTCGATATTTTTCCTTCAGATTCCACACTCGAAGTTGAGAAGCAGTGGCGGAAAACCAGGGAATGGAATTTAGAGGTATCCCAGCTTAAACTTCTATATCATGTGAAAAATTATAAGAAAATGTAGGGCTCTTTAAAAGTGTAGTCTATAAAAGATTTTTGTTTTCAACTTTTATCATAGCGGCTATGCATTCATGTAAGAATTAAGCACTCAAAGGAATACAAATTTTGTCTGCTTTAAAGAGCCAAGCATTATGAGCAGAAAACACAAAGATCTGAAAGAAAATACTAATAGTGTTTCATCTTATACTCTATTTAAATATAATAAAAAAAAATAATAATAATAAGGTGACCATCAGATTGCTTGGTCGAGGCTTGATCTGCCAAAAAATGTGACTTTGATTTGCATATTTTATTTATTTACTGCCAGTAAGCTTTGGGAAATCAGTGCTTGTATGAAACATTTAACCAGTGCTTGCCCAAGTTTGTATTTTCATGTATGATGCTTCTATAGAACCTGTTCCTTTCTGTATCTTTATCCCTTTGGCAGTCTCACACGTTTTCTGTGTTAAATCCTCTTTTACACCATTTCCTCTCTTGATAGCCCGCCTGCCTGTCTGCATGCATGCTTTATCCTTCTCACAACCAAATACAAGCATTACGATCAATAATGACAGCCGTCGCTCCATGGATAGAACAGAAAACTATGACAACTATGAAGAGTTATTTAACTTTCTGAGAAACATGAAAACTGAGCTTGCCGGTCAAAGTGACAAAGTAATGAAGGATTTGTCAAATATGAATTCCAAAATAGATACGATTTATGAATCTGTTAACGAGCTTAAGGCAGAAAATGAGAAACTGAAACAAACAAACAGTGTGCTGAAATCAGAAACCTCTGCTCTAAATACAAAGATTGATAATCTTGAAGCACAGTCCCGCAGAAATAATCTCCGTTTCGATGGGATTGACGGAAACATGTACGAAAGCTGGGACGTAAGTGAGTCCAAGATTAGAAATTTTCTATCAAAAGAGTTGAATATGCCAGAGGGAAAGGATGTTGAAATAGAAAGAGCACACAGGTTAAAGAATATGGAAAAGGGAGAAACTAAAACTATTATAGTCAAATTTGATAAATGTAAAGACTGTGAAAGTGTCTAACAGAAAGCCAGGGAAACATCGAATAAGGACTCACAGTTCTCAGTGCAACAAGACTACACAAACAGAGTGAGAAGGCACAGAAGGGAGCTAGGAAGAAAAATGCTATCTGCAAGACAAAAGGGACAATACTCTTCCATTAGGTATGATAAGTTAATTATTGACAACAAAGTCTATAGATATGATGATGAAACAGAATCAATCGTGTGTATTGGATCACGTCGAACCAGAAAAGACCAGTCATTATTGTTTGTAATGCTTGTATTTGATGAAGCAGTCTGCCTAGTGTTCCGGTGAATATTGCATATCACTCACAATCAGGTGGGACTAGAAATATGCAAGATGGAATAAGGGACAATGAACCACGACCAAGTACAAGTAATGACATGTAGAAATGGGGCCGAAGCCAATATATTAATGAAAACGATTTGAAACTAGTGGAAGATAGAGAGTGTAAAGTGAATATACTAACATGGAATATAGAGGGTCTATATAAACATCTTGACAATAATAAATTGAAAAAATATCTCAAAGGGTTTGATATCATAGTTATGTGTGAGACATGGTGTAAAATAGCTCCTGATTTCAATGATTTTCTACTTGAGTATATCCATTTTGGCAATGTGAGAAAGGGGCAGAATAATATACCGAGAAACAGTGGTGGTGTAAGTATTTTTGTAAGACAGGAATTGGTCAGAAATTGGCGGATATAACAAATACATCATAATTTCAAAGACTGTGTAGTACTCTGCTTTAAAGGGTACAAGTTCAAGGACAAAAGGGATATCATCATATACTGTACATATGTTTCTCCTGAAGGCTCCCCTATCTATACAAACAGTGATGAAAAAGATGGTATAAAACTAATGCAGGACAATTTTTATATCATATTGAATAATTATCAAAATGCTCATTATTTTTTAGGTGGTGACCTAAATGCTAGAACTAAAGACTATCTTGACTATATACCAGATAACAATTTAGATAATATTTTTCGGGAGACCTCATATCAAAGCGACCGTTTTGAATTTGCCATAAAAAAATAAAGATATGCATGTTTGGGAAATCACCGGTAGAATTCTGTCGACGTTATTACATGCATATTATCAATGGGAGACTTCATAGAGATACTGAAGGCAATTTCACTTGTATAGTAAATAATCGTGCTAGCACAGTAGGCTATAATATTTGTACCTCTGCATCATTTGAACAAGGTACAGACTTTAATGTTGAAAATAGAACCGAGTCAGTCCACTTCCCACTGTTTTCCCAGTTTAACTTGGAAATGAATACAGAATTTAATATAAGAAATAATGATGACATGCCTACCTGTTACAACACTAGAAACTATACAAAGTATGTCTCGTCCGTGGAAAAAGGTAAACATATTATTCTATGAATTCTATAAATTTCATAGTGAAAACAAGGATGGAATATGCCAAATTGCAACTCAAGATATCAATTTGGGAATAGAATTACTAACCAGTATTATTCATACAGCAGCATCCTCTATGAGAGTGAAATGTCAAAAGGGCTACAGACAAGGAGATAAACAACCAGAATGGTGGGATAAGGACTGTGATTCATTTAAACAAACAAAATATGCATCTCTTAACAAATTTAGACTAACAAATATTGATAGGGATCTAGAAGCTTACAAAGAGAACAGAAATGCATTTAAATATATGTGTAAAATTAAGAAAGTTTAGTACCTAGCACAGCAGAGACAAAAACTGGTTGACAGCCGATCCTGTCCTAGAAAGTTATGGGAAATTCTGAAAAAAAATAAAAGGAATGAATTTAACACATTAAATATCTCTACAGATCATTGGAAGGCTTACTTCAGTGAGTTACTGTCTACTGAAAGTGAGTATTCAATTGAAAATGAAATACTAAATAATAATGAACTACATGATCCACAGAATAAACCAATTACAGAAATGGAAATAATTGCTAGTGTAAACCAGTTGAATAATTGGAAAAGTCCTGGAACTGAAGGTATAAATAGTGAATTTTATAAGAAAATATCCTAACAAATAGCCCAAACTTTAACTACTGTATTTAACTTAATATTTGATAGCGGAGTATTCCCAAAGTCTTGGGGAGAGAGCATTATCAGGCCAATACATAAGTCGGGACCAAAGGACGATCCGAGTAATTATCGGGGAATTTCACTGCTCAATACAATGTATAAAGTCATGTCAAATATAATAAGTAATAGACTTTATATATGGGCAGAAGAGATTAGTAAAATTGACGAGGGGCAAGCTGGGTTTCGGATGGGCTACTCAACTGTAGATAATATTTTTACTTTACAAGCAATGGTGCAAAATTACTTATCACAAAAAGGGGGCGATTCTATTGTATCGACTTTCGTAAAGCCTTTGATAAAATAAGACACGTTATATTATTCAACTCACTAAAAGAAAAGGGGGTAAATGGTAAACTATATCGCTGTCTCCAATTAAGCTATTCCAATCATAAATCATGAGTAAAATGTGAAAATATTTTATCAGAGTCTTCCCTTGTAATATAGGTACAAAACAGGCTGATAATTGCAGCCTAATAAATTTCTCTTTTTTCATTAATGATCTAAATGACCTATTAAGAGAACAATGCGGACCAGGCATCCTCATAAATAATAATATTCCAGATATTCTGAGTCTGTTTGCAGATGATGTAGCCAGTTGTTCAGACACTGAAATCAAACTACAAAGACAAATAAATACAATAGAAGATTTTTGCTCAAATACTGGTATGGACCTTAACCTAAATAAAACTGAAATCATTGTATTCAGAAATGGGGGTTACTTGATAAACTACGAAAAATGGGCCCATAATGCCAACCAGATTCAAACCACGTCATTATATAAATATATGGGATTAGTATTTGCTCCAAAACTGTCATGGACCCATGCAAAAACTAAACTTGCTGCACAAGCACAAAAAGCTGTAATTAACATTCAGAACTATGAACGTGCTTATGGTCACCTTCTCCATAGTGAAATTTTTAAACTCTTTGATGCTATGATCAAACCTATTGTTCGTTATGCTTCCTAAATACGGGGTTATGATTTTTGTGAAATCATAGAATCAGTTCAAATAGACTTCTGCAGAAGAATTTTAGATTTAGGTGTCAATAAAACGTTAACAGTTGTACGATACTGGGAGAATGTGGAAGATTACCAATTTGTATAACATACCAAACAAATTGTATTAAATACTGGTTCAAACTCTTACATATGAAAGATACAAGATATCGTAAACAATGTTACCACAAGCTGAAATCTTCAGATGATATAGGAAGAGTTACATGAGCAACCAGGATAAAGAATTTGTTACATCAGTATGGGTTTTGGAACAGCATGGATCACTCAAAACATAGGAAATACCAGTATCTTTCTCTCACAGTTCAACCAAAGATTAAAGGATCGTTCCCTACAAAATTGGCATTCTAACAAAAGTAATTCCAGCAGCTGTGAATTACACAAGGAAACAAAATCCGTTTTAACACCTGGAAAGTATTTAAACTGTGATATTAAATTCTTTTTAGGAATAGCTTTTGCAGGATTTAGATGCTCAAGCCATACGCTTGCAGTTGAGATGGACAGACATCAAAATATAGCAAGAGAAGACAGAATATGCAAGTTCTGCAATGAAAATCTATGTGTCAGAGTGGTTGAAAATGGGCACCATGCATTTTTCCAATGCCCAAAATATTTGGATATAAGCGAGCAATATCGGTTATCATGGTTTAAAGGAGGTACAAGTCATAATGAATTCTGCAGACTTCTTCAGGTATCAGAACTTGTAAAGATCAGATTACTCAGTGTGTGTGTGTGTGTGTGTGTGTGTGTGTGTGTGTCACCTCTTAGAAAGAGCAGATAGTAAGTAGCTTTTCTTTTTTTTTTTCTAAGTACTTTTCTATTCCAACTGTTTCATCCACATTTAAGTGCATCATGATACTAATACACACTCTTCAATTGCCCTCATTACCACTGAAACGTAAATACAAAATAAGGATAATAAGACTGAAATAAGCTAGGTACCGTTTTTCTCCTTTCTCTACAAAGTTTCCGATAAAGTAGATATATGTAATAAACATGTGAGTATCTCTTCAAAAAATCTATACATAGACTTATATAATTTTTTTAACCTTCTCCAACAATGTTCACAAATGAAACCGAGTAAATAAATACTGTCTAAACCAGGGTGCTTCTCATTTTCTCATAAAATAATTCAATCAACATATTTCTTAACCAAACCTGTTCCTTCTCACCAGTTCATCAATCTGTGATCCAAAGAATATACAAGCGTTTGGGCAACAGGCTAATTCTCACCAAAGAGGGAAAGATTAATACCCTATTGCCAAATTTAGATAAATAAATACAAAATAAATATATAAAACAATAAATAAATAAATCGATCATTCAATAAATAGAAATCATAATAAAGAAATAAAGGGTGATACATACCAAAATTCTGGTACAGGGCTCCAGGCAAATCCTTTTCGGAGATGCGACCGTATGACCTCTGAAACCCAAAACACATCCTGGAAATATAAACAAGAGACACAAAGAATCGGATTCAGAATTATGGGTGCTTATTTCAAAGTTAACATACTGTATAAGTAAAACTTACATGCACACACAATCACAAGTACAAGTTTAAATAAGACAAGCAGGAACTAATACTTATCTGATAATGATGATGGTCACCTCCAACATTCGCAGATCACGGTAATCCATAAATGTGTAAACACTTGATATTCCAGAAGGAATCACACAGTAATCCAGGCGGATGACACAATATATCCAGTCCATTTAAATAACTAAAGATATTCCGTCCTCGAAGAGCTAGTTAGCGTAAAGGGTCCCCTTTTACATTCTTACATGAAATGCATATTTATTTCATTACAAACACACATTCCGCAATGTTTCTAACGGTGCAATTTACAGTATGAATGAAATGAAAGAATGAATCTAGATCTATGCACGCACGAGCACGATTATTTTGCTGATCCACTGAAGATCTGCGCATGCAAGCAACATCACTATACGTGTGTGCGATCGACAGTAAAGTTGAATTGACCTTATTGCAATGTTATGCCCATCATTATGATTTATGAATAGCTACTCTGAAAAAAAATGACAAAAGAAAATTATATATCAAATCTGAACCATATAATAAAATTTGTAGAGCACAATGTGGAGGGTGGGGAAAAATCGCTACGAATGTTTTCCCCATTCCCCACATACATACATGTAGCTCCTTGGACAAATTTGGTGCCTGATCAGGAATTGTCAATTTTATAATCTGTGTTTGTGTGCGTATGTGCGTGTGTATAACCGCTGTCCAAATATTTATTGTTGTGTGTGACAATTGTATAAATAAGTGTTGTCAAAATGACCCTATATGTGTTGTCATACATCTTCGCAAGCCAAGATGACGATCACTACGTGGATCTTACCCCTTGGCTGATCGAGTCGAAATTTGTTAGCCTCGCGATATGAGTAATCATTGGTTGCAGTCTGGACTGAAAGCACCAATCCAATAGCGCGTTACATTTGCTATCCAACATCAGCAGAACGTAAATAAAAATGACCACAGGAGAAAGTTATCGAATATGCTGGGAATTATAACCAACAAAATACAGACGAAAAACATTTTCTTCAACATTCACTTTCACAAATCAATTAAAAGAAGTTTTAGGTCACATCCCAACACCAGATGATGGACTGTCAAAGTAAGTGTGTGGCTTTTGCTTCGCGAAACTTTAGATTTCGGAAATAGATTTTGACTTGATAAATCGTCTGTCAAGTTTGCCATCTGCAAAGCAGTCAATTGTTGGCAAATTGAGGAGAAAGCATGCTGAACAAATTATAATTGAACCAAACCTTACTGGCTAATGTCAAAGACCCACGTTAAAGCAACACCGAAGGCCTTAACATATCATAGCTCAACACCTAGAAAGGTAAACAAGTCTTTGGCCAAAAGACTTATGTTACGCGACGTTTGATTGGTTTTCGAAGACGTAAATCTAGGGGTGATAACAATCAAAATCCAGTAGGTGGCGCGTCTCCGTGCTAACAAATTTCAACACGATCAGCCAAAGGGTAAGGGTTTTGTGAAATTTGTCTAAGTGACCTACTTTTTGACCCGACATAACCAAATTTTGAAATGTTGAGGATATCATCAAGATCAACATTTTGACCAAGTTTCATGTGTATTTGAATGAAAATGTGGCCTCTAGTGTGCGCACAAGTTTTATCTAAAATTTGTCCTTGTGGTATATTTTTTTTTTACCTAATGTGACCCAATTTTAAACTTGTCTTAAATTTCTTCAAGAAAAACATTGATCTGACATGACACAATTTTAATTGTATTCAAAATCTGTTCATCTTTCAGACGCTTGAAATCAGTGTCTGCATGATGTTTGATTTCCTCCAAAATGGTGACCCCATCATTTCAGTTATATAAACCAGATGAATATATTTCAACAACCAAATCATTATGTTCTAATGTTCTATATGATAGCAAACCTGTAAAACAAAACATATCTTTTGAACAAAGGAAATCTATTAAATTACTAACAGATGATTCTTCTATTATCATTAAAGAAGCAGACAAAGGTGGTGGAATAGTTATTATGAATAAATCTTTTTATGAAAATACTATCACTAAAATGCTTTCCGACAGATCATACTACAAACCTATTCCACACACTAATACAACCCAGGTATTTAATTTTATCAGAAAGTTAATCAACAAAAATAAATCAATCACTAAACAAGAGGCTGATTTCTTATTAAAGTTTGATTGTAAGACCAGTACGTTTTATGGCCTTCCAAAAATTCATAAAAGCAAAATAATTCAAAATATTTGTCACGAACTTAATGAAGAATACATTGAAACCATAGATCCTATTGATCTTCAATTTAGACCTATTGTAGCAGGACCTAACTGTGAAACAAGTCGGTTAAGTTGCTTTTTAGATAAACTTTTAAAACCTTTTGTAGCTAAGGTCCAAAGCTATCTTAGAGATGATATAGACTTCCTCAATTTTATTCCAGAAACAGTTCCTGTAAACACCGTTTTAGTATCCTTTGATGTTGTAAGTTTGTACACTAATATTCCGCACAGTTTGGGATATGAAGCAATTTCCTACTGGCTGGGAAGATATCCAAATCTTATTAACAACAGATTTGACCGAATATTCATGTTAGAAGGCTTAAAAATAGTTTTGGAAAATAATAATTTCGCCTTTAATTCCATGCTTTATAATCAATGCAATGGGACAGCCATGGGAACCAAAGTAGCCCCAACGTATGCAACATTAGTTTTAGGATTTTTAGAAGAGATATTATATAAACAAATCAGACTAGTAAAAGATAGCAATTTTGCTGAATACATATATCTTTTTGGACTTATTCAATCGATGAATTGTCTATTTTTAACGATATACTAAATTCATTACATAAAGATATAAAGTTTAAGATGGTTATAAGCTCAAATGAAATGCCTTTTCTTGATGTGTTGGTTATTAAAAATGGTTGTAAAATTTTAACTGATATTTATTTCAAAAGTACAGATTCTAAACAATATTTAAACTTTAATTCATGTCACCCGAAACATAACAAAAATATTCCATTTTCCTTGGCTAGAAGAATCTGTACTATAGTATCTGACAAAAGAATTTTACAATTAAGATTACATGAACTTGAAAATATTTTGACTGAGAGAAAATACCCTAAACCAGTAATCAAAGCAGGAATAGATAAAGCTCTTAAAATACCCAGGAACTTTCTTTTACAGGTCAAGGATAAACCAGATGAAAATATTATGACTTATATTTCAACTTTTAATCCCAAAAACAGAGAACTATTTGGAATTATCAAAAATAATTTTGAAATTTTAGAAAGTGACCAAACAATGTCTCAAATACTAAAAAGTACCAAAATGATAAAATGTAAAAGACAATTGCCAAGTATTAAAAAGATCTTGATCAAATCAGAGTTTAAAGATACTAGTTTAAAGCCTTCTGTTAAAAAATGCAATAAGCCTCGTTGTGGACTCTGTAAACACATCACTGAAGGAGATATATTGGAAATAAAAGGTAAAACATTTACAGTCAAAGAAGATATGGATTGCAAAGTTTCAAATTGTTTGTATGTTTTGATTTGTAATGGATGTCAAGAATTCTATATTGACCAAACAGGTGATAAGCTTAGAAACAGAATAACAATACACAATCAACAGATAAGAGACCCTTCAACAAGGCAAATACCAGTCAGTTCTCATTTAGACAGTTGTTGCAAGACAAATCCAAAATTTTCGATTTTTCCATTTTTTAAATGCAAATCTAATGATGTTTCAGCTAGATTAATACAAAAATACTTCATAAAAATATTCCGCCCAAAATTAAACTGTATTTAACCACTCTGCTATGACGTAAAATGACGTTGGTTACGTCGTTTCATTAAAGCGTTGCCCTGATGAGCTTTTTAAAGCAAAACCGGTTGGCACGTTAAAAGACAAATTGTAGTGTTATTTCTCTTTTATTTTATACTTTCTTGTTCCGGTATACTTCTTCTTTTTACAATATATATATATATGTGTGTGTGTGTGTGTGTGTGTGTGTGTGTGTGTGTGACTTTGCCGGTAGGACGGTCTGTCGGTCTGTAGCATTTTGTCAAAGCTATTTCTCAATAACTACAGGACGAATTTCAATCAAACTTCATAGGACGTTTCAATACGAAGCAAAGGTGTGCACATTTTAATGTTTTAATTTAGTTATGTTTGAATGATGTTCCAATAAGTTATGTTCCTTTGATGCCTTTTTTTTTTTTTTTTTGTTTTTGGCCGCGCTATTTCTCAATAACAACTTTACGGATTTTAATCAATCTTCACAGTAAGTTCAAACATGAAGCAAAGGTGTGCATGTTATATTTCAGTTTTGGATGAATGATTACCAATGAGTTATGGCCCTTTGGCGAATTTTTTCTCAATAATTAATGGACTAATTTCAATCAAACTTCATAGAATGTTCAAACATGAAGCAAATATGCGCATATTATTATTTTTAATGTTGAACGATTTACTGGTGAGTTACGGTCCTTTGATGAATGTTTTGAAAGAGCTATTTTCAAATACCTGAAGGACAGGTGTCATTTAAACGTTATAGGTAGTTTTAGTGAAAAAAAAAAAAAATGTGCATATTATAATTTGGTTATGGTTGAACGATTTTCCAATGAGTTATTGCCCTTTGATGATTTTTTTTTTTTTTGGTCTGAGCTACTTCTCAATAACTTCTGGATGGATTTCAATCAAACTTTATAAGAATTTTCAATACGATGCAAAGATATATCACAGGTTGATTATAATTGAATGATTTACCAATGAATTATGGCCCTTCGATTAATTTTCAAAGCATTCTTTGCCCGAGCTATTTCTCCATAACTGTAGGACAGATCTCAGTCAAACTTAATAGGAAATTCAATATCAAGCAATGATGTGCATATTAGACTATTTTGTCGTTGAATGATTTTCAGTGAAATACAGCATTTGATGCGTTTTCTTGATCAAATTATGTCCATCGTATTTCTCAATTATCACTAAATTCAAACAAACTGTTTATTTTTTCATTTAGTCATATTTCTGGAAGAATTTCTCAATAGCTAATTCTTTGAAGTATGTACCTAAATGGCTATATTAATGCATGTGGATGCCTTCTAATTATTTTGTTCATTTACAGTGCCCCTGCTGAAGTAATGAACATAAACGATTAATCCATAGTTAATTAATTGACCATTTTGGCATCTTGCAGTATAAAATATTGAAAAACTTTTTCATAATCATTTCTTGGGCCTATTTTTTCTAACCTGAGCACGAAGTGCTCAAGGGGAGGTTTTGTAATCTTGCTGTGTCAGTAGTGCGTCTTCCGTCGTCAGGTCGTCAACATTTACCTTGTGTGCATTTTAGAGGTCACATTTTCAGTCAGGTACTCGTAAAACTTTGTCAGAATTATTGTCTTGATAAAATCTTGGACAAAGTTTGAAATTGAGTCAAAAAGTAGGCTCCTAGGCTGAATCTTAGAAAACCTTGTGTGCACTCTAGAGGCCGCATTTTCGGCCAGATATTCATGAAACTTGATAAGAATGTGTGTCTTGATAAAATCTCGGTTAAGGTCGAAAATGGGTTATGTTTATTCAAAAGTAAGCCACAGGGCCAAATCTTAGAAAAACCTTGTATCACTCTATAGGTCACATTTTCCGCCGGATACTGATGAAACTTGGTCAGAATATGTCTTGATAATATCTCGGACACGATTGAATGTTGTGTCAATAAAGTAGGTCACTGCACATATTTTAGCAAAACCTTGTAGGCAGTCTAGAGGCCACATTTTCAGCATGATACTCATAAAAGTAGGACAGATTATTTGTCTTGATGATATATCGGTCAAGTTCAAAACTGGATCATGTCCATTTAAAAAGAAGGTCACTTTGCCAAATCTTAGAAAAAATTGTTTGTACTCTAGAGGCCACATTTCAAGCCTGATACTCATGAAGAATGGCCAGAATGTTTGTCTTGATGTTATCTCACACAACTTCAAAATCAGGTCATGACCAGTCAAAAGATGGGTCACAGGGTCAAATCGTAGAAACACCTTGTGTGCATTCGAGTGGCCACATTTTCAGCCCGATACTTGTGGACTTGCTCAGAATGTTTGTCTTGATGATATCGTAGAGTGGATTGAAATTGGGCCATGCTGGGTCAAAAAGTAGGTCAGTGGACTAAATCTTAGAAAGACCTGTGTACACTCCAGTGGCCACATTGTCAGCTTGATACTCGTGGCAGTTGGTCAGAATCTTTGTCTTGATGATATCTTGGACATGTGTGAAATTTGATCACATCGGGTCAGCACCTTAGAGGCCACATTTTCAGCCTGATACTCATGAAACTTGGTCAGAATTTTTGTCTTGATGATATATTGGACAAGTCCTAATTTTGCTGGGTCAGGTCCAAAAATAGGTCACTTACAGTCATGTATTTTAAATGATTAACCAGGATCTCTTCAGCTTTATCAACTGTGGATGACTTTACGCAGGTGAGTGCTTTAGCGCGAATGGCCCTCTTGCTTTATCCCCATATGATGCTAAATAAATGAAATGGACATTTTTAGTTCCAATTAAATCTTTACCAAACCACATATTTTAGGCTCGTCCAAATTTAAAGCATTTACAGAGGACAACTTAAGTGTGGCTCGAATGATGAAATTTGTAAAAGGGGAGAAAACATTGTAGGAAAAGGAGAAAACATTGGTTACCAGCATTTTCTCCTTTTCCCACAGTGTTTTCAAAACCTCTCTTCGTCAGGGTTGTTTAAAATCGGGATTGTGTGGTAAAGGGTTAATGATGGAAAAAGTAAAGAGATGATTGGTCATACATTTCGTTTGATGGCTCCATTTTGTTTGTCGCACAACATTGATGTTTGTACTTGGTGACTGCAGATGCTGATTGCTATTGATTCAGTCTTTGTTAAAGACCTAGCTTCTTGCCCAAATTTGATGACTCGTTTTTGTTTCCTGACTTTAAATAGAAATAGGTAATTGCACTGCTTCTGTTTTTCAATCAGTGGAAGATTTGTTCTATCATATCATGTGCCCTATTTGAAACACATACAAAAACCTACTGAATACTGTCTTGTTGGTTGAAAGCTCATAACCTGTCAATAATACGAGTCTGTCATGCCCTTTTATTGAAATACTTTGACAAAGTCAAGACTAAGAATTCAGTGTTAAAAATGTCTAAATGCACTCTTGCTTTTGCCTTTTTCGCTCACCAGAGCACGAGTATCTCAAGGTAAGCTTTTGTGATCGTGTCCGTCGTCCGTCGTCAACAATTACCTTGTGTGCACTCTAGAGGCCACATTTTAGGTCAGATACTCATGAAACTTGGTCAGAATGTATGTCATGATGAAATCCCTGACAAGTTTAAAATTGGGTTATGTTGCTTCAAAAAGTAGGTCACTGTGCTGAATCTTAGAAAAAACCTTGTGTGCAAAGTCAAAACGTTGAATGTCATTTGCTAGGATCGATGTTATGACAACCACATTTAACCCATGTTTTGAAACAGGTGAAAACACTATTGGAATATCTATCTGAAATTTCAAATTCTGCCGAAATTGGCGAGTACGCAGTGCTGGGACAAAGCATTTTCAGGCTGATTTAAACTTCTTTTTGAGATCTGAAAGTTGTTATGAGCACACAAACAAAATATTTCAGTTATGACAGTTGAACAGGTCAAAGACAATATATATATATATACACACACACACACACACACACACACACAAATTCAGCAATGTCCATTTTCACAAGTAAAAAGAAAAGCATAAAACAGAATTTGTCAGTTTAACGTAGAATCAATGCAGTATGCTCTCCATAGACGATTTTTTCAATCCAATGTTCAGAAACTTGATCAGTATGTTAGTCTGGTCTCCAACGTACAATATTTTGTTTTCATAACATAGTACAATTATTCTGTCAAAGGTTAACACTTAAGCTGCTGAATAAATGAAACGCAAATTTCTACTCAATACTAAAAGCCCAAATATTGCGGTTTCAAAGTTGATTTCACCGGAAAAAAATACCGTATCAGACAGTGTAGATCAAAGATCAGACTGCACGTTCTGTGCAGTCTGATCTTGATCTACACTGTCCGCAAAAGGTCAGTGGGTCGCGATTAGCAGCTTAAGGGTTAAAAGTTGCAATTGAGCAATCCATGGCCATTACGACACCTTTTTTTTTCCCCAATTTCTCTGTTATAGTTTTTGCATGACCTGAAAGAGGAAGTTGAACAGTACGCTCCGCCAAAACAACTGAAGTTGAAGGCAACCAATATTCTAGTGCTTGGGCCTGTGGGAGCAGGAAAGTCAAGCTTTTTCAATACCATTGCCTCGGTATTTCGAGGGTATGTGACAGGACAGGCATGCAGTGGTAGTGCTGAACAGAGTGTTACTTCAAAGGTGAGGATTTATGGATTTCAAACTGAAGGTTTGTGAATGTTTTTTTCTTGTTTTTTTTTTTAATAGCTGTATTGTAAGATTTGAGATTGTCTGAGAATAAATTCCCATATTGACCTTATATTGTGGGTCATCAAGATCCATGCACTGCGTATCTTCAATAAGTCCTTTCAATACCTCAAATTATACATTCAATAAAAACTCACACAAGTAATCCTTGGTGGCATCAACATTTATCTCTGTACAAAACAGGAGTTTTAATAGCCCTAAAGAAGGAAGCTTTTGAAAGCATTGTTGGAAGAGGAGAAAATGCTACTAACCAGAATTGTCTTCTTATCCGACAATATATGCAACCATCTTAAAAGCAAATCACATCGATTGAGTCAGGTTTAATTTGTTGTCTTTAAAATGCTGTAAAGTTTGATGAGTATGAAATGTTGCAGTACAGTAAAGAGTAAAATGATCTGGCTGGTTTCATAGGTAGTCCATAAGAGCTTGAAGGATCCAGATGTGAATATAAATTTGAAATACTATCACAACTTTGTTGTATGGTAAAGAATAAAAAATATTACATGTTTGCCAAATATTGTTTTACTTGTTTTCTTACCTGTTTTCAGTATCGGATGTACTCAGTTCGCCAGAACGTTTCGGCTAAGCCACTGAGGTTTAGGCTATGTGATACAAGAGGCTTGGAGGAGTCCCAGGGTATAGATAGCATGGAGATCTCTTACATCCTTGATGGTCATGTCCCAGATGGTTATCAGGTAATATTTATTGCATGTTGGCGCCAAGAGTTACTTTAGGAGGTGCTTACATGTACATGTAATACGATGTAGGTGGTGAAAATCAACATCAGGCTACACAAAATATTCGGTCTTAACCTTGATCTCCAGTATCAGATATTTTCTGACATTTTTTTACCAAAATTGGAATATTTTGATTTTTTATCCATTATTTAGCTCCACTGGCTGAAAGTCAGAAAGATTATGTCATGGCCTTGCGTCCGTCCGTCTGTCTGTCAATGCGTTAACTTTTATTTCAAACATTTTCTCTGAAACTACCTATCCAATTTTGACCAAACTTCACAGAAATGATCCTGTGATGCTCATCTTCAGCATTTTTGGAAAGAATTTGATTCCGAAAAAACACAAAAAAAAAAAACTCTGGTTGCCATGGAAAAAAAAAAACTGAAAAATATTGAAAATCTTTGAAAATCTTCTTGTCCGAAACCATGACGCCTAGGGCTACAAAATTTGGCATGTGGTTTCATCGAATAGACCTCTACCAAGTTTTTTTCAAATTATAGCCCTGTTAAAGTTAAAGCTTTAAAGTCTTCTAGTTCTAAACCAAAAGGCCTAGGGATACCAAGTTAATATGCACAGGGTGTCCGGAAAGTAGTGTGACACTTTTGTACATTTATAATATGGCTTTAAATTTCGGATGAAGAGATGAAATAATATATGTATATATGTGTAAGTTTTTTTGTGTGATATTTTCATTTAATTGTCATTACATTACTCACTTTTATTCAGATTTCAAATCAGAAATACCCTTTTTGTCATTGGCGTCATTTTAGCAATTAATGACATGTTCAGCGTGACGGTCTTTTATGCTCTTTCAATGCCGAACACGCACGATGAAATTGTCAATCACTTTATCACACATTCCAATATCAATCCTCTTGAAAGGTACTTCTGACTTGAAATTTGTATAAAAGTGTAAATTGCGTACTTCTACGTAGATTTTTCAATTTATAGCCCTTGGGTCAAATTTGGCCCCGCCCGGGTAGTCACAAGCTTAACACGGGCTTATATAGCGAAAACCTTAAAGATCTCGTTCTTAACCATAAGATGCAGGGCTACCATATTTTGCATGTATATTTATCTAGTGGCCTCTACCAGGATTCTTAAAATTTTAGCGGTAAAAATTGGCCCCGCCCCACAAGTCACAAGTTTTACATAAGCTTATATCGTGAAAACTTTAAAAATCTTCTCGTTACTGACCCTCTATATATTTTTTTTTCTCAAATTTAAGCCCTGGTGTCAAAATTTGCCCCACTCCATTGGTCAAAGTTTAATCATGTGCTTATAGAGTGATAATTCTGAGTGTCTTCTTGCTCCTTACCAGAAATCCTAGGGTACCAAAATTGGCACATAGTTCATCTTATGGATCATTTCTGAATTTGTCCAAAATTTAGCCATGGCATTAAAGCCCTCCCTCATGTTTCTCATGATTTACAAGGGCTTTATTATATTGAAGAAACTTTGAAAATCATCATGTTTATAACCATACGGCCTAGACCTGTATCATTTGGTATGTAACAAATGGTCTAGCCCTGGCGTCACAATATTCACATTGGCTTTTATAAAAAAAAAAAAAAAAACACATGTAAGTCTTATTGTTCAAAACCATTTGGTCTAGAATTGTAACGTTTGGTATGTAGGGTTTGTACTTATTAGCCAGTGGAGCGGTACAGGGTCACCCTTGGAGTATTGTAAAGTGTTTTGTTCACATAAAGCTCTGTTCTTCATGTTGATGCAATTTGATATACCAGACATCTGATTCTTTCATGTTCCATTTTGGAAAAAGGAAAGGGTGAATAATAGGTTTAACTATGTTTTGTTATTTATTTTCAATTCGGGTATCCATACAGGTCCATTGGGTCAGGTAAAATTATTGGACTTTAGGTTTAAAAAAAGCATTCATTGAAGTATTCTACAGTAAATCAACTTTTGTGTCAAGTCGATTTTTACTACATGTACTTTAATTCTAACTATTCTTGTATCTTTTGAATTCTGAATAGATGAAATGATGTACCAAACGTGCCACAACATTTACGCACGAGGCACTAAACTGTTTGATAAATAATAATTCATACAGTACTATATAAAACTGAAGGTAAAACTGATTTATAACAAAATTTACTAATAAAGTGCATGGAACCGAATATGTCTTTGGTAAATTGATATTCAGAATTCAGAATTGATGTCTGTTTCCTCGTTTTAAAAAGCATGCCCTTATTTAGACTAAGGAAGACCTACCCACAAACGGGATTCACAAAATGTTAAGTTGCTATAAAAGTATATTTAACACCATATCAGGTGTATAAACTATGAGGGCCTTTGATGTAAATGTGTAACTAATGGCCCACCATACAACATGGCTGTAAGGGAAAGTGGAAACTGCTTTGATTTTCTATAATATGTATGAAATATATTTTTAATTTGTTTATTCTTTCAAATCCTATTCCAAGTTCAAGTTGGTTCCGTCATATAGACAGGTTATATTGCTGTATGCAAAATGAAAAAGGAATCAAGATTTGATGGGTTTGCGTCTTATTTATGACAACGCACCTGCTCACAAGTTTGCTCTTTTTCAAGGCTTTCTGAAAAAGGAAAAGGCAGTTCAGCTCCCTCATCCACCTTATTCACCAGACCTTAGCCCTGCGACTTTTTTCAGTTTCCTTCACTAAAGAAAATAAACTCTGATCGTTGTTATGAATTCAAAGTGTGTTGGGTAGTGCAATTTACCAATGTCTCCAGGGTACACCTAAAAAGGCCTACTTCTTTTCCTTTACAGAATTGATTTCGAGAATTGAAAAGCGTATTTCTGTGTTTCCATCAAGGGAGAATACTTCGAAGAGTTGAAGTAAATGAAATTTGAATGTGGTTAATAATATGCCCTGTAGAACCCTGATGACAACATCAAATGAATGGCCCTCATATTTTGAGAATGTGATGTGAAATCACCCAGAAAAATTAAGAGTGTTCAAGGATGGGTAAAAAGTCAACAGTTTAACAACAAAAAGAACATTTACTTGTAGATATAAAAGTTTGGATGCTTAATGCCTCTCCCTTCTAAAGAAAAAAAAAAGAGATGGTATACAAAACAAAAATGTTTTGAATGAGGTATAATGTGAAAGAAAATAGTTAATTGCACAAAATAATAGTTTTGGTTACAATAAGAAACTAATGATAGAATGCAATCATACATGTATTATAAACTAAAAATTAGATGGATAAATCGTCACATAATTATAATGTGTTTTCTTTAAGAATATATAGAAAATAGGTATATACAGTTTTATATGTGTCTAATTTCTTTGACCAGAATATGGTATTGAAATGTTACACTACCATAAGAAATATCAGCTCCAATAGTCATTTAAAGTAAAGGTATCCGGGTATATGATGATATCTTCAATATATCCATCTAGACCAGGAATTATTGAGTTAATTAGTGACTAGAATATTGCATATATAAGAATGTCTGTGGACACGTAGCAGTCAGGGTCAAAACATTTGACCTAAACAGCATGTATGGTCTTTAGTCATATAACTTTTTACCATATAAAAACATTTTAGACTCTTCCATATTGAGAGTAATTGTCGTTGACAAAGTAAATGTGGATCACATTATTAGATTTTGCTTTAGAAAATTATAAAATTTTGTTGGAAGAGGCGAAAATGCTACCTTATTGACAAGCATTTTCTTCTAAACCCAGAATGTTCTCAAAAGGTTCCTCACCCAGAGTTTATGCAATACATAATTGTTTTGAAATATAACCTCTGTTTTTAATCAATTTCAGTTCAATCCCAGCACATCTATCAACTCTGATATCAATGGCTTTAAAAATAAACCAACCCTGGATGATAAAATCCACTGTGTGTGTTTTGTAATTGATAGCACTACAGTAAATGTTCTCTCTGAGAAAATGGTGGAGAGAATCAAAGCCATTAAATCTAGAATTCACCAGAAAGGTAAGGCTCATTTCCTGAATGAGAAAGATAAGTGTCAAGGAGTGAAATCATGAATTAGTTGAACTTTCTGTAAATTCAAGTCAGAAAACATCGGTCTTGGCTTTAATTGAGTTTAGAAAAGAGTATGATTTGATACTGGATTGTTTCAATTCAAAATGGAAATGAAAACAACTATTTGAATCTGTTTTGCTTTTGAACAGTGGAACCAGTGTTCCCATGTGTAATCACTGATTTTAAGGATGAAGCACAAAGTGGTCAAGAAGAGCTTTTGTCATCGAGTATGTCCATCCTCCTTTGCCCATCGCCTGTCATGTTTCCAATAACACTGACCTTAGGTCTGCATCGTTGAGCTATGTATTCTTCAATTGTACCTTGTATGCACTCCAGGGCTCTAATCATTTGGTCAGTAGTGCTGATTTGGCCTGAATAATTGTTTTGATGATGTTTTCCACTTATTGAAATTGATCGCCTCAAGTCAAACAGTAGGTCAGTAGGTCAAAAAGAAAACAAATGTATCCACTCTAAATTTTGTTAGCTCACCTGAGCACGAAGTGCTCAAGGTGAGCTTTTGTGATCATGCTGTGTCCAGCGTCCGTCATGCGTCGTCTGTCGTCCGTCGACCAGGCGTCAACAATTCACTTGTGTGCACTCTAGAGGCTACATTTTCAGTCATATACTCATGAAACTTGGTCAGAATGTTTGTCTTGATAATATCTCGGACAATTTTGAAATTGGGTCATGTCGGGTCAAAAAGTAGGTCACTGGCCTAAATCTTAGAAAAACCCTGTGTGCACTCTATAGGCCACATTTTCAACCTGAAACTTATGAAACTTGGTCAAGATGTTTGTCTTGATAATATCTTGGACAAGTTTGAAATTGGGTCATGTCGGGTCAAAAAGTAGGTTACTGGGCCAAATCTTAGAAAAACCTTGTCTGCACGCTAGAGGCCACATTTTCCGCCTGAAACTTATTAAAGTTGGGTAGAATATTTGTCTTGATGATATCTCGGGCAAGTTCGAAATTGGGTCATGTTGAGTCAAAAAGTAGGCCACTGGGCCAACTCTTAGAAAAACATTGTGTGCACTCTAGAGGCCACATTTTCAGCCTGAAAATTATAAAACTTGGTCAGAATGTTTGCCTTGATGATAGCTCGGACATGTTTGAAATTGGGTCATGTCGGATCAAAAAGTAGGTCACTGGGCTAAATCTTAGAAAAACATTCTGTGCATTCTAGAGGCCACATTTGTATTCGGATACTCATGAAACTACGTCAGATTGTCTGTTTTGATGTGTGCACTCTAGGGGCTACATTTTCAGCCTGATACTATTGAAACTTGACCAGAATGTTTGTCTTGATATCTCAGACAAGTTTTAAATTGGTCATGTCGGGTCAATAAGTACGTCACTGGGCCAAATTTTCTGCCTGAAACTTATGAAAGTTTGGTAGAATGTTTGTCTTGATATTATCTGGGACAAGTTTGAAATCGGGTCATGTCTGGTAAAAAAATCGGTCACTGGGCTAAATCTTAGAAAAACCTTTTGTGCATTCTAGAGGCCACATTTGTAGTCGGATACAGATGAAACTAGTTCAGATTGTCTGTCTAGATGATATTTCAGATAAGTTTGAAATTGGGTCATGTGGGGTGAAAAAGTAGGTCACTGGGCCAAATCTTGGAAAACTTTCGGTGCTCCAAAGAGGCCACATTTTCAGCCTTATACTGATAAACATTGGTCAGAATGTTTATCTTCTTGATATCTCAGACAAGTTTGAAGGTGGGTCATGTCGGGGCAAAAAGTAGGTCACATGGTCAGATCTTAGATAAAGCTTGTGTGCACTCTACAGGCCAGATTTTCAGCCTGATTCTCAGGAAAATTGGTGAGAAAGTTTGTCTTGATGATATCTTGGACAAGTTTCAAAGTGGGTCACATCTGGTCAAAGTAGGTCACTTGACCAAATCATAGAAAAACCTTGTGTGCACTCTAGAGGCCACATTTTCAGTCTGATACTCATGAAACTTGGTCAGAATGTTTGTTTTAATAATATCTTGGAAAAAATTGGAATTAAGTCACACTGGTTCAAATAACAGGTCACTTACATTCATGTGTTTTTCATCGTTAAAACCAGGATCTCTTCTCTTCAGCTTTATCAGCTATAGAACACTTTACTCAGGTGAGCTCTTTAGGGCCAATGGCCCTACAGTTTTGACAATACATTGATAAGAGTTTTAACCTTTGATAACTAGGGTAAGAAAAACGGATCAATAAAAACTCTAGCACCCTAGAAGCCACAGTACAATGATCTAGGACCAATGATCTGGGCCAAGTCACCGGAGAAAAACAATATATTCTTTCAAGAGGTATTTTATTCAGTCAAACTGTTTCACATATGTATGCACCTTGATAACACAACATGCAGATTTTGGGCTTCCCATGCAAGTGTCAAAGGTCAAAGTCACAGCACAGGTCAAAGTTCCTATGCAGAATGCATAAATCGACCTTTTAGAATCAAGATCAAGGCTTATTGGAAGGTAAAGTGCTTGAGCCTTCAATTTCATATCCGCTTCGTATCTCCTTCAACCATTTTAAGGATTTCCAAAAACGAAAATGGTATAAGTGTTCGGCTCAGTAAGGTGGTGTGCAGAGCCCACGATAATCATTTACCTTAAGTCAAATGCAGGGGATTATAGATATGGCCTTCACCTGTCTCCGTCTGTATGTCCGTCTGTTTGTCTTAAGCACCTATTGTGGTTACATGCCTCTCCTGAGCCCGTCGAAAGATTTTCCTTGGTCAAATGTTCATTCCTGTTAGGGTTTTCAAAACAAAACTGGTGTTGGAGGCTATAACTTACCCTTAAACTGCCTAAGTTAAAACTTTGTATGCTCGAGATGACTTATTTTCTGATCTAGATTCGTGAGACATGATGGAGTTGTTAGTCTTGAATATATTTTCTTTAAGTATCGCATGAACATGGATCTGTGTGGCTCAAATGTAAATTTGTCAGTGGACTAAAGTTTTGGAAATGCTTTGTGTGCATGCCATTATATTCATTCTGAAACATGGTCAGGTACTTACTTCTGATAATAATTGTACCTTTAGGTAATAACAAGTTCACTCAGTCAAATGTTACTAAAAGTTGTGTGCCATTTAAAAGTCAAATTGAATATCATTCTATAAAATATTAGAGTCTGTGTTCACAAACTGTTGTTAAGAACATTCTTAGTTTTATTCTCAAGAATTTTCTAAATTGGAAAGTAACGCAACTTGGCGAAACCAAATTATTCAGCCAATCAAAAGTTGTGTTAACGTACTAAATCTTTGATGAGACAAGAATGTTCTACATAATGGTTGGTGAATACGGACCCAAGTCTTTACATGAACTAATTAATAAATTGTGGAAAATAGTTAGGCTTAGGTGAACAATATATAGTGGAATCATTTCTCTCTTGTCAGCTTGCTATGCCACACAATTCCAAAGATGAGCTTTTGTAACAAGTCATCATCTGTCGTTTAGTGTAAACATTTACGATTTGTACAGTCCGGTAGCAACTTTGTATCAAATGCTAAGATATTTGTCTTGATGCTGTTTTCAAAGAAAAAATGATGGAAGCCGTTCACTTTTCATGTTGATTCCATAAATGACAAGATGCTGTCACAGCGAATTTTGCATTATTTTTCTTTAGCTAACATGTGAACAAATTGCTCAAAGTGAGGTTTTGTGGTCATGCTGTGCTTATTGTCCATCGTTTTTCTTCTTGGTCTTGAACTTCTACCTTGCAACATTTTTCAGTCCACTGTTTCTGATACTTGGTCTAAATGTTTGTCCTGATAATATATTTGATTAGTTTACAAATTTGTGGACTGAAAAAGTTTTGAACACTTTAGAAGCCATATTTTCGGTCCGGTGCTCATCAGATCACTTTAAAAATTGGTTGTCTTGGTCAGTAGGTAACTAGCTTAGAACTTAGAAAAGGCTTATTCTTTACTCTTTCACACAAAGAAGCAATACTTTTCGATCGGTTCTAATGACAGTTCATCATGTCGTGTGCCTTAATTTTAGGTATATTTGTCTCAGGCAAGACTGAAAATGGGTAACATTAGGTTAAAAGGTAGGTCATCCTGTCACGTTTTATAGTTGCCACATTTTTGGAACAGAACCCTTGAATTTTAGTCCAAATATTTTCTTGTTAATAATTATATCGGATGGGTATAAAAATGGGTTTCCTAGAGTGAATAAGTAAGACACTAGCTAGCGTCCGTATTCACCAATCATTCATAAGAACGTTCTTACTTTTATTCTCCAGAATTTTCTTAATCTAAAAGTAACACAACTTCTGATGGGCTAAACCATTTGGCTAAACAAACCATTCAAATTTAGAAAATCTTGAAGACTAAGACTAATAGACCATGAGCCAGCAGGGCGTCCCCCCCCCCCCCAGGGGGCTTATAAATGATATACTTTTCATAGCGTTGTTAGGACATACATTGTCCCAATTTGGAGTTTTGTTTATACCTGTTATGTAATCGTCAAATATTGACCAAGTTTAATTTAGGGTAAATTCAACCAATAACGATGTGGAACTTTTTCAACTCCACCTTTTTTGTTCGGTGTTTATTCTAGAAATTGAAAAATATGAGGGAGAACCCCCCTGCCTTTGAAAAACGGGGGGGAGGTGTTTCATAAACTAGGGGTACCTTGGTCGATTACAGTACACAGTACATCTCTAGAGGCCACATCTCTACTAAGGTTAGAAAAAACATTTTTTGTCTGTCTTATATTGCTTCATGACATTTCCCTTGAAAATGATCAGATTTAAGATGATGTTGTGTTTTTGTGACAGATCTCCTGATCAAAGGTTTCTGTGAAAACTACACCTCCAGTAACCTTGCTTTCGTGCAGTATAGTTTTCCTTATAAAAGCATGATCAGCGGTGTAATAAATATTCTCGCACAGTGAAAAATGCATGTTTACAAGGCAATGGGCATCCGGACTTTGATAAAATACTCATAGCCACTGACTGTAGCTCGTATGCAAGAGCCGGATCCATACTATGAACTACTGCAGACTAGATCTGTGTCTAGTGTGTTTCTTGAGAAGGGCACTTTTGTCTCGTATCTTCATCATAAGTTAAACTAGATCTAGTAAGAAATTGGCGATAGGTATCTTCGTCACTTCGCGCTAAATAAAATCCCAAACTCAATCGAAAGGAAAAAGCGTCTGCTATTCGTTTACATTTGTAATGGGATCACATACAGAGTCCGATATATTTTGCCGAAATTATTTATCGAAATAAAATGATTGTGGATTTTTCCAGATTAGACTGTCTGGTGTCCAATACTCATGAAAATTGGTTAAAATGTTTATCTTGATAAAATCTGTGATGAGTTCGAAAACTAGGCCACATTTTCAGTTCAATATTCATGAAAGTTGGTCAGAATGTTTGTCTTGATAATAAATTGGACAAGTTTCAAACGTCGGGTCAAAAACTAGGTCACTATGCCAAATCTTAGAAAAAACACGTTAATGTTCTAGAGACCACATCTTTTTGCCAATACCCACGCAAGTTGGTCAGAATGTTTGTCTTGATGATATCGCACACGACTTCGGAAATAGGTTTCATTGGGTTTAAAACTAGGCCATCGGGTCATAACTCATAAATACCTTGTGTACACTTTAGAGCCATATTTTTAATCCAATATTGTTTGTCTTGATAATACGTTGCATCTCAGATGAGTTCTAAAATGGGTCACTTCAGGCCAAAAACTACGTATGCAGGTCAAATGCTTAACAAAATTATGTACACTGTAAATGTCTCATTTTAGTTTAAACATATTTATTGTCCTAATCTCTCTCGATTCTGCTTCCTGGAAACTGCTGGCGCCGAATGTGTGGGCTAATGAACAGTCCCAAACTTGACACATGCTCCCGGGAATTGCACTCAGGACCTTACGGTTGCTCTACCTCACGACCACAGATATCCCACATTTCAAGTCCAATACTCATCTCATGAAACTTGATCAGAATATTGCCTGTTAGTATTTTAAAGGGGAACAAGAGCGGGTCATGTCAGGGCAAAAAAGTAGGTCACCAGTTCAAATCTTAGAAAAACATTGTGTACGCTCAAGAGACAACATTTTCTGTCCAATACTCATAACAAATGGTCAAAATATTGCCTTGATGGTGTCTTGGACGGATTTGATAATGGGTCATGTCTGGTTAAAAACAAGGTCAGCAGGTCACATGCTTTAAAAAACTCATGTACACTGTAGAGGCCACATTTTTTAGTTCAGCAACCACCATTCATGAAATTTTGTCAGAATATTTGCCTTGATGATATCTTAAAGGATAAGGAGAGTTGATCACGGCAGGTCCAAAAGTAGTACACCAGGTCAAAACTTAGAAAAACATTATGCTCTATAGGCCACCTTTTCAGTCCTACTTATGAAAGTTCGGACGAGTGTGAAAATGTATTATGTCGGGTAAAAAAACTAGGTTACCAGGTCAAATCTTAGAAATATTTTGTGTACACTCTAGAGGCCAAATTTTTAGCTTATACCCATGACAGTTTGTCAGAACGTTTGTATTGATTATAACTCTAATGGGTTTGACAATGGGTCAAATCATGTTAAAAACTAGGTCAATAGGTCCAATCTTTAAAAACCTTTGTGTGCACTTACATTTTCAGTCCAATATTCATGACAATTGATCAGAAGGCTTTTCTCGTTGATATATTGGAGAAGAATGAAAGTGGGTCGCCTTGGGTAAAAAGCAATGCCATTGAATCAAATCTGAAAAAAGACCTTGTGTACACTTCAAAGGCCACATTTTCTGTCCAATATGTATGAAAGTTGTTCAGAAGGTTTGTCTCAATGATATCTTGGATGAGATGTAAATGAATAACGCCAGCTCAAAAACTAAGTCAACAGGTCAAAACTTAGAGAAAGCTTGTGTAATTTCCACATGCAACATTTTTTGACGAACACTCACGAACCTTGGTCAGAATGCTTTTCTTGATGATATCTAAGCTAAGTTTGGAAATGGTCCACATCGGGTCAAAAACAACGTCACCAGTTCAACTTTTGAAAAGAAAAAAAAAAAAAAAAAAAACCACTTGTGTACACTCAAGAGGCCGGATTTTCTGTCAGTTTAAGTTGTCAGAATGTTGGTCTTGAAAATATGTAGGATGTGTTTCAAAATTTATGCCGGTCAAGTAAGGTCAAAATGTAGGTCACTGAGACAAATCCAAGAAAAGGCTTTGGTACACACTAGAGGCTATATTATCGGTCCAATATTCATGAAAATTTACTAGAATGTTTGTCTTGATGATATCTTGGAAAAGATTGGAAATCGGTTATGTTGCTTCTAAAAGTCTCAGGTGAGCGACCTTAGGGCGATCATAGCCCTCTCGTTACATAAGATGGCCCTAGGTAAAGGCATGTATGTCGTATTGACACATTTCATTTTTCATCTGTCAAGTTTTAATGGGGATCTATTTTCATATGTTTCAGGGATCCCGCAAGTGGTTCTAGCTACTAAGGTCGACAAAGTATCCAGCCATGTTGAAGAAGACCTTTCATCAGTCTTCAAAAGTGATGCGATCTGTAAAATTGTGGAAAACGTTTCACAGATTCTTGGGTTTCCTCGAGGGCATGTTCTTCCCATGAAAAATTATGAAAAAGAGATAGAAACATCGGATGACATCAACATATTAGCCTTGCTCTCTCTGAGACAGATGTTAAGAGCCACAGAAGACTACATGTTTAGTTGTCTGGACGCTTTTGAGGATCTGTCACTGGGATCTGAGGATGGCCATCACTCTTAAATAGTTATCATGAGCCTTAACCAATCGCCACACAAGCTCGGATTTGTGCGACTATGAACATGAAAGTATGAACTTACATGAGCTAATCACATAATGATATGTAGAAAGAGTTATAATAATAAATAAGCAGAAATAGTTATGGTATATGTAACCAGAAATACTTGTATTGGAACATGTAACGAATGCATACTATTTACTCAATAGTTGCTTAGTACAACACGTTGTAAATAGCTGTATTTGATTCTTTCAAACGATTAATACATTTTGTTAAGTCTGCCGTTTTCAACAGTAATGCTAAAGATACCTTTGTCATAGACGGGTATATTTTAGGCATATTAGAAAGCAATTGGACTGCATTTTCAATGATGCATGTACGTGATTATGGCTGTATGGATAGCTTTGAGGTTTAATCTTTTCATTTCATGCAAAATTTCCCCTGGAGCTACTTTACGGAAATGATCCTACCATAGCCGTCTTCAGCACTCTTGCAACGAGTCTGATTCCATAAAAAACTCTTGTGGCAACTCGAACAAACCTGAAGAAAAAAAATCGTCAATAGGTATCTTCTGCAAAACTATATAATGGATTGTATGAAAATTGGCAAGAATAAGCCATCGGCCATTTCTGAGGTTTCTTAATAGAATCTTGAAGCGTCGAAAAACATTTAAGTTTTGGCTCAGGCATTTTTTCTTTATAATCTTCTGAATGGTCGAAAAAAAAATAACTTATAAATTTTTATTAGACATTAAAGCCTAAAATTTCCCTTTAACTGTAATACATTTAACTGCATTATGATACTTTTGTTTGTTTTTGGACCAAAAACTGGTCAAAACTCAAAGCATTTGCAGACAAAACAATACATGAGTTTTGCTCCAGCAATAATATTTGTTTTTGAAAGGCTAGAAAACATTGTCGGAAAAGAGGGAAAATGCTGATTACCAGTATTTCCTTGTAACCCAGCACTTTTTTCCCATTCTTGTTTCAAAAGTTTCTTCTGCAGGGTCATTAAAACATCGGATTGTTTGGTAAAAGGTTAAATAGATTACGAAACTGTTCAGATGTTACTCTTGCAGCTTTATTTTTATGTCTGAATAGACATCGAAATTATATTATTCTATATTTTGTTCTCTAGATTGTACAAACCGTGACGATTCAAAAGAATTTCAGTCTTTGTGACGTTTCCTGTAAGAGAAATGGTTTCCTTTGAGCCATACTCTGTGAAAATGGGGGCCTTACGCATCTGCAAAAGGTGTCTACCCGGGCCTGCCTGCGCAGTCTGTACTTGTAAAGTGACCTATATCGAAACTTTTTGCTTTTGGTAAATGTTCTGCACGTTCAAGTAGCAGTCTACTTCATGATTCACTCGATTTTTAGACAAAATGAATGGCATTGATTCATAATTAGAACATCAATTTAACATTTGTTCCTCCTGTTCAAAGGGTACACAAGATATCTTAAAAAAAAAAAAGTTTCAAAAATAAAAAAGGACATATACGTTACAAAATAGTAACGAACGCGTCTGTGCTTTGTAATCCTCCGAAACTTCTTCATGATACTTAGTTGAACTATTTAAATGGGTCGTATTCTCAGACATTATACGACAAATAAAGGAGCTAGTTCTAACCGATTTTCGGGGTACGGACAAAAGCCCCATATGCCAAAAGCCCCACTGACAAAAGCCCCCATGCACTCAAACGAAGTACAGACATAAGCCCCATGATGTAAAACACTGATTATCTTCTGACTTTCTATTGTATTTTTGCGAAAAAACGGTAAAAAGGAGATTTAATTGACTCATTTAGTACTGAAGATTAAAAATCTAATTTTATCAAGAATCTCAAAGTAAGTTTAAAGATAAAAAATAATTCGTTAATAGCACGTTATTTTGCAAGGGTGCTAACATTTTATTGGCTGTCTTTAATCTCTGATTGACGTTATCATATACTTGAAAATATCCTTGTAAATAAGAGTAATCAGCAGAAAATAAGGTTCAACCCTTAATCAAACGATCCCGTCTGTTCTTTTCAAAACATTATAGATCAACTTATGTGTTCGTATTTATTTCAAATGATTATCAAGACTATCTCCGGTGATTTTGAAAACACAATGAAAGTAATAGAAATTATTCATCAGCCCATACAACAAAATAAATTTCTATGTTGCTAGAATGTAGGTAACAGATCACTAAAGCCAATAAATTTAGAAATTTTAGGTAATGAAGTCATTCCTTGTAATATATTACTTTATTAATGAGATGGGGCTTTTGACCTATTGGACAACTGCCCACGGGGACCTTCATCCATGTGGCTTTCTTCCATGGGACTTTTGTCCTACGGCGCTATTGTCCTGTAGGGCTTTTGTCCTACACCCATTGTGGGTAGGCTTTTTGAAAACTTTGAGTGTCAAAAGAGAGGTCATGGAACTTTGAAATTCTAGTACTTAATCAACATAAAGAGTTTGAAATATCCGTTACGCTTCAAGCGCAAGACATTTTAAAATGATGTTCTTGGTGATAAAGTTTGCAAAGGCATGCCATTCAACGATTTAAAAGCATTTGTAGCATTTACATTTAATAGAAAATTATTGGTAAGTGCTTCTTGTAAAGGAAAATTGGTGTCAAAATTAAAATTTTTTGGTAACGAACATTTTACAGTTTAAGTTCCATTTAACCAGTAAATAAGCGAACATTTTCATTCTGCTTATTTATTTGATGTTTAAAACACTATTTGTTCCTTTTTGGTGTAATTGTACATGTTGAGATTAATTTTTTCACGACAATATACCAGTTTGGCTAAGAAAAAAAATCCTGGTGAAACCTCATTTGTACTAGGTATTTTTAAATCTTGATCCAAATATTCGTTTGATAATTGTTACACACGAGTTTTTAGAAATTGTTACAGTTGAGAAAGGGTCTTGTTTTGCGCTAAACGTTAGTCAATGCAATGTCTGGCAGTTGTTTGACTACTTACAGTTTTGCAGAAATGTTCGTTACTTTTTACCGGACAATCAAAACTTGTCAAGTATGAACTGAAACATTGCCGCCAAGGTCTAGTAATAATATCTTGTATGTTTGGATAGTTTTTTCTGATAGGGAAAGTCCCCTTGGCACCAAAATTCTTAAAATTACCTTAATGAACAGCTTTTATTAAAATGTTTTATTTTCTAAGTCAAAATATAGAACGGTGTTACGCAGTACCAGTAAGTTTGTGGCAGAAATTTAAGGTTGTTCGCATGATATGAGTACCGTTTAACAGTGATTTTGAAATCTGACATACATGTACTTAATGTAACTAAGATACTGATTTTTTTAAGGATTTTACCAGTTTCTTTTTGTGTGCAAGCTTCATAATGAACAGTAAAGTTACAATAAAGGACATTTTTTAACAGAAAATACCGCTTTCAGTGTGTTTATTTAGAAGTCAAAATTTAAACCAATACTGTTGTTTCTTGATGACGGTCATGTATTTTTCTCAATGACAAAAGGTTAGATTTGAAAATTTCAATACATTAAACCAATAATATAAAGTTGATTTTTCAACTTTTTTATACCCGTCAGTGCACCCTCTTATTGAGAATGAGTGTTGTTCAGTCGGCTTCACATTCTTTGGATTCGGACGAGTCCTAATTTGGCCATTCGGTAAAAGGTTTTAATCGAATAACCTTGCACTTTTACTGTTTTTAAAACCTTTTCCCAAACATCTAAAACACTGATGGAAAAGGAGAAAATGCTGGTAACAAGCATTTTCTCCTTTTAGAACAATGTTTTGAAAAGTCTTCTTTATCAGGGTACTGAAAACCAGGGCTTGTTTGGTAAAGGGTTAACTTAAGTCTTAAGTCTTGAGTTCTTAAAGAAGATCCAATGTGAAAAAAAGCGGGGAAAAGGGGGAAAGAAGAAGAAACAAATAGTTGAAGTACTATAACTATTTCTTTCTATTTTAGGGTCTGATTGTTCAATCCGTGTTTGTCGAACCCGGTAGCTTTCATATTTGCTAATCCCGGTAGCTAAGTCGGTAACGCACAGGGCTTGACACCTTGGGATCGTTGGTTCGATTTATCTATATCAAGTTATCAATTGGATACTTTTTGTAGATCTAGTTTAAAAAAGTCGTTTCAGTGTCTGCTAAAAGACAGGGACACTCCGTTCACACACACACACACACACACACACACACACACACACATATATATCGTTTGAATTTATTGAGAAAATCCCGACCCAAAAATATCTCTTTTTTTGGGGCCGGGGGTTCACTTTTTGTAATTTTCCTGTTTAACTTAAATATGACTTTCGTAACAACGAAGGTCAGGTCAAATTTCAAATCTTCCTTTCATCTTCCAAAAAAGATAATTCCAGCTTTTGAGTCTAGAAATATAAGCTATAATTGTTTCGTTGAAAAGCTGATAAAGGGTTTGCCGTGTGTTCCTTTGATTTCGGTATTTCACCGCCAAAGTAGATGACACGCAGAAGCGCTGTGATGTACTTGCTAGGCGCAGATCAACACACACGAGTCATGTAAGGTTTTATCCTTTTCAGTCATATTTTAATCATTCTTGAATATAGGGTCTGCAATTATTAAATCTGATACAGAGGGTAAGCCCATTTTAATTTCTGATCCCAAATTTATTGATACATTTTTTTTTTTTTTTTTTTGTCCGAACACTTTTTCTTTCAAATGCAATGGTATGGATAACCGCATACTGGAGTTCATTTTTTTTTTTTTTTTTTTTTTTTTTTTCTATTCTAGTCCTGTAAAACCAAGGCATTTTGCAAGATATGTATTATTTCAATCTCGATGCTTTGTTTTGATTACTTATTAATGTAGTCTGCATACGAAAACTTTTATCATACCGCCCGAGAGCAGACACGGCTTGTCTTAAAATTGTATGACTCTTTCTGCAGGCTATCGTAAAATTGATTTTATGAAATTTCTTTTTTGTCTCTTCAGAAGTGATAGTACAAAGTGACAAGTACTTAATGACAAATGGTATTAATAAAATGGAGTGATTTCGATATTTCACAATAGAAGAAACTATCTGTCGTTATTCAGTAATCTATCTTCATCATCCGAATTATTTTCGTCGGAAAATGTGGTTTCTTCCTCAGAATCCTATGGTTCGAACTAATTTGGTATTTGGTATTCTGATTTTCTTTGCTAGTCTGTAGTAAATTCGAATTTTCCTCGCAAGAACCAAAAGAGGAAGAGCAACAAAAAAGCAATAAATTATAGCTGCTCTCGTCTGGTATGTCACTGCAGACCATTTTCCCCGTGTTTTAAGTCCAGGTGTGATTTAGAGATATCAGAAAAATAATGTGTGGCGTTCATGCTATGACGTCACGCGTAATCTGTCGTCCCTCAATCGATAAGGTGGTGAAGTCGAGGTTATATAGGTGCAAATCCGATTTTCAATCTGCGATTTCTGACAAATTACATATTTTTTAAAGCGAGTAACGAATGATTGTATGCTATTTTATGGCGCATCGACATCTAGGGTCATTTAGCGCGCAATAAAAGACGGTAATGAAAGGAAGAATAGTGTGTAAAAATGTGTATCATGACTATATGATGAAAGATGTTTTATAAAATGATTCTGTAATGGAAATTAGAAATAGATATATAGTGATAAGAATAAATCAAATCTGAATAGGAATAACATGTTTTAAAACAATATCACAGTTTTGTATACGGTCCAATCTCCTTGAGAAAAGCAATAACCCTGATTAGATCAACAACCTTTCTGGTATGCCTTGATCCGTCATTGGCGACAGTTTTGCTGGAATTTATCTTTCTTTATAAAACTGATCCATTCGTTCAAATGTTTGAATAATAATTATTGTTGACGGTATCCAGATCAGATTTTCAAATAGTCGGAATAGGAAGAAAAGGTTTTAGAACAATATCTCAGTTTTGTACAGAGTCCAATATCCTTAAGGAAGGCATTAATTGCCGCAATGTTGACAGTATCAAAGAGAGCTCTCATACGGTCAACACTGAAGTGTTTGGAACCAACTGGATGAAGATCTAGACAGTTAAGAAAAAAAATTTCAACAGAAAAGGGCGCATTGCAGAGAAGGCACTCTGGTGCCTCATCACGTGTTAACAGCCAAGAATGCGTTAAACGTGTGTGTCCAGTTCTGCAGCGGGCACCTATTACCTCCTCTCGGCGAATGGACCTGTAAGCGGGGTACCATTCACCTTTGACCGGTTTAATTGGACGTAACTTTATAAAAATGTCAGCATCCCATCCTGATTGCCAAGAAGATTGGATATAGGTTAAAATAGAAAGTTTAAAATCTGTGTATGAAGCTTTAAAATTTGACTGGGAAGGGATAATGCCGACTTGGCAGTTAAGTCGGCCTTTTCATTGCCCCTTCTGCCCATGTGACTACGGAGCCAGAAGAAGACTTTTTTCTAGACTCAACCAGAAGTGCAATGCATTCAAGGTCGTCGCAGACAGACGGATTCTTAAGTTTCTGGTTGTGCAAAGCTTGAAGTGAGGATAATGAATCAGAAAAGATGATAAAGCGAGTAGAGTCAGACTGCTCAGCAAGATCAAGGGCCAGGTCAATATATTTTCACTTCTGCTGAAAAGATAGAAGATTTATTAGGAAGGTGACATTTTTTAAATTTTAGTTCCTTATACGGCGACAGCTGCATCTGTATCACTATCTTTAGACCCATCCATGTAAACAGACTTGAAAAAGAAGTACTGTTCCTCGTTGTATCGGACTCTAGACATACTTGGGTCTGTTTCTGGGTTCTTATCAGAAGCAAGGTCGAAACGTAACTCTGCTGTTTCCATTGTCCAAGGTGAAATATCTGGAATTCTATATCGAGCAATGGTATCCAGATCCACATTAAGATTACTTATGTGAGGTTCCAAGCGAATACCAAAAGGCGGTATTGCATTGGGTTTCCTCACAAATAGATGTTTATACTGAGGGTTAGAAACAACCTTATGAGTAGGATTAAAAGGGTTAGATTTAAGGTTTTAAAAAGTACTGAAGAGCCATCTTTTGCCTTCTGGCGTAAAGAGATGGTTCGTTAGCCTCGACATAAAGGCTACTGAGAAGTTGTAAATGCTCCAAGGGCAAAACGCAAGCCTTCATTATAAAACAGAATCAAGAACTTTAAGGAATGACTTTCGAGCTGATCCGTAGACAATGGATCCATAGTCCAATTTGGAGCGGAACGATAAAGGCGAAGAAGAACTTTTCGATCAGCCCCCCCCTCTTTCAGAATGGGCGACGACTTTGAAAGATTAAGAGCCTTTTTATATTTCTTTCTTAGTACACTGATGTGTGAAGTAAATGTAAACTTTGAGTCAAAAGTGACTCCGAGAAATTTAAATTGAGGGACAACATAAATGCGTATTTTATTCAGGAAGAGATCGGGTTTGGATGGTGACGGCGAAGGTTACAAAAGTGCATACACTTTGTTTTAGATTTAGAAAACTTGAAACCGTTTTCATCGGACCAAGACTGGGGTTTACTGAGATATTGCTGCAGTTGTTTCTCTACGGTATTCATGTTTCTAGCCCTGAAACATATGACAAAGTCGTCTACATATAGGGAACTGTCAACTTGAAAGTGAGTAACACAAATGCGATCTCATCAGTATTTTCTATAATATATAAAAAAAATTTTGGATTTTTTGGGGGGCTGAAGGTGCTTTTTAAGTCCAAAAGCCCTTATTGGATTGTCTTACATTATACCGTTATACCATTTCCATTCAAGTGGTCTATCAGGCGATAAGGTAGCGATCGGAGATATTGGTCCATATCGGTTTGATCTTTCGGTTTAAACCGTTAATCGAAATTTAGGGTTGTTCTTCCTATGTAGATACACTTCATTGTGTGCAGCATTCTTTATATACAATTCATGGATCCGTGGCGAAAGATAAACCGTCTCCCTTGGTTACCGTTACTAAGGGCTCAGAAAAAAAAAAAAAAAAAAAAAAAACTGCAGTAAATAAGAAATACAGTATAGCTGAAAGGCTACTTAGATCGTGCTGTCATGACTGTTTCTCTCGATAAAATTCCGGAAAAATATTCCTTTTCATATGTGTCTGCCGATGATAAATTCCCGGTAAGAAATTTATGGATACTTGAACTAATTTACACAAGGATGTGTACAAAAAGTGTGAATTTCAGGGGCTATGGACAGCAAAGTTTTGAACTTCAGTGAGTCAGCAAAGTTTGAACTTCAGTCAGAAAGAATGAAACACCTCATAAACATCACTTTTTGCCTAAGAATAATAGAATTAAAGGTGCGTAGTATTTTTGTAAGGCTTTTATGGTTGTCTCAACATCAAATTCGATACTGAATTACACTAAAATACAAGTATTTTGATATATTTCTAGATTGTTTGATTCAACACAGCGGTGTAAGTCTAAGAAAAAGTTTAAATTTCAAGTTAAGGGAAAATGGTTGCCTGATGTTTTTAAAATGCGTAAAGTGTGCTGTTAGTTAACAAACTTGTTAATATCATAGCGGTAGTTTATTTTATCTTATGATATACTGAAGACAACGGGTGGTCGAGTGGATTACATCGGCATGTGCTAATCCACTAAATTTGGCTAAGTCAAAAGTTGATTTAATTAACATAAGTTGAACTTCTAAAACAGTACAGAACAGAGCTTAGTCTGTTTCATAATTCAAATCTACACTGTACTTTCAGAAAGGAATACATTTAATTGTGCTTCATTTAAGTAGCACATGGTTTGATTCCAAGAATAAACTGCATGTTTTTTGCACTCTGATCTGTTTCTACACATTGAGCATTCTTCACGCACCGAGAGTTCATGTTAACGTCAAACTGAAACATTGATGACAAGAGCTGTTTTGGTTGTGCAGAGGTTATTAAACAAGGTTAGATATTTAAGTGAACATACTTTCTTTTTATTAGTATTTCATATTTTTTTACCTTTGTCTTCCACTGTAAATCATTTAATGTCTCTGTCAGAGAATTTCAGAGGGGGAAAAATAACATTAATTAATCCATTGCTTAATGTAGCGTTGATCATAATGCCCCAATTTTAATCATAATCCAAACTTGTAGCCTCTGCATATATCCAACGTAAGCCGTAAAACGTTCACAAAGCACATCTTTTAAACTTTTTCTTAAATTCAAGCGTTGTAAACACACATAATATCGCACTTCACCAACATTAACAGTCGTTTTTTTGGGAGCCGGAAGAGCAGAGAGCAAGGCTGCACATCAGGCGAAATAAATGCGTTGACCTGATTGGTTAACTATCGATTTCCACGAATCCATGTATAGCTGTTGATGCTTTGGTATTGCGACAGTGTTGTTATTATCCGAAGGTGGTATCTTTATTCACGAAATGACTTTGATGAACAAGTATTCCGTACCTACTTTCTCTGTTCCCTTTTTATTTATGCGTGTTTAAAGACAACCTTCACATTAAAGTTATTTTCCAATACCAACTCTTATTCTTCTTCTTTGGTTTACAAACCAGGCTGACGAAACTAGGATCTGAACGCCTATCTTTTGATTGAAAGATTTAATCACTTGGCCATGGAAAATCTCAGCATTTTTCTGATTTTTCTTAACCTGATACCAGGGTTTCAAATAATAATGCGATTAAATAACCAAAAGAATGTGTCGATTAGTTGTTGAAAAATGCTTTTTCCTTAGCTGGTTTTACACGCTCTGTGGCCATTTCAGCAGCATCGGTTTCATTGTCTCCACCCAATAGGTATCTATCGTATAATTTGTCAAATCTTTCTGTGCTTTCTTTTTTCGCCAACTTCAAGAGATGAGTATAGGCGCCGTTGTCCTCTACAGAACCAATTTCTTCCTCCGTATCTTCCTCTATTTTCCTTTTCTTGGACCGTGTAGTTTCTGGGCACCATCCTCATTTGACGTGCCTCTGTACGTCATGAACATTGTCGAACAACAGTCCGCAATCGTCGCAAGCTTGACCTTTATCATCCATCATATCCTGCTGCTTTTCTTCGATGTGAACGGGTTGAAATCCAACGGAAGAATGACTAGCTTCTGGCTGACTGATTTCTTTTATAGGTGCAATGGAGCGATCTGATTGGCTGTAAGCGGTTCTTTTTGTTGCCAGATGTTGGTCAGCCCATACTACGTTACATTTTAATCTGTCATTTTCGGGAGTGAATGGTTTCAAATCCACCAATAAATAGCCGTATGGTTTCTTTGTAGCCTTTTTGAACATTTTCATCATCTTCTCGCTTTGACCAGGATACATTTGACGAGCCAAAGTCATCACAGATTGTCTGTCTACGGGGTTATTAAAGAGTACGAGATAGTGGCAATTTCTTCTCTGGGTCGGATCCTTGTAAGCATAAAGATTCTGACTGATGGAAATGACAGATAAAGATCGGTGATAGGAGTCCTCCGTAAATAAGTCTTATTCTTTTGTCCTTGCCAGCCTCTGAGAACAGATCGTCGAATATAAATAGGTTGTTGGTCTTTGGATCAAAGTAGTCGTCGTCATCCAGATCAGACGGTATGCCTTGAATAAACTCGACTCTAGGAGAAACGGTCGTATTGATAAGATTGTACAAAGGCTGCCATCTTCTATATAACCAAACGATTCTCTGTATTTCCGGTTTAATTCTGGTCTCGTGGTGTTGCAATACATCTTTTACTATAGTAGTCTTACCACAAGCTGAAAAATACAAAGAGAAAATGTATTCAGAGAACCGACTATCAACATTCACTTCCCTAAAAAATAAAAACATTTTAACAAAAAGCAATATTTCAAACATTAAAATTACTTGTCGGCCCCGAAATCATCATAGTAAATGGATGATATAATGTTGTGGCTTGTCTTTGAGACTGTACTTTTGCTTCTATAGGTGGTGGGGGAGAAGACTTCTTGTAGAGAAAGGGCAGGAGGATACCTCCCATTGATTGTCTCGTGCATTTGTTTCCAATACCTTGACATATTATCACTCCTTGTAAATCCCTTATAACAATCTGGGCACTTATACATGTTGATTCTCCAGAGGTCTGTGAACAAATGATTCAATCAACTGAAATTGTCTCTTTCATACTGTTTTGAGTGACCGAAACGTTCAGAATTAATGCTGGAAGAAGCCCTCCCTGGGGAGGAGGAGGAGGAGAAGGAGGAGAAGCCCTCCCTGTGCAGGAGGAGGAGCCCTCCCTGAGGAGGACGAGGAGGAGGGGGGGAGGAGGAGGAGGCCCTTCCCGCACCCAGTTGTAGAAAAGAGAACTGATTACTTGTCCTAGTCCAACAGAGTATGGGACTTTTGCACCCTGTGTTTGAAGTCGTTTGTAAACTATCGACCCTGATAGACATTAAAATGATAGTCTGCCTACCGTTTTTCCACAATGATTTACCACAGCGGATCCCTTGAATTCGTCTGCTTGAGACACATTTAATTACCTATGCCGAGCGTTGTTGAACTCACTGGCTTAAAATAGATTTATCTTCTCCCGTCTATGATCACATAGGGAAGAGATCTGGTTGCTCCCTATAGAGAGTAGGACTTTTTCCACCCTGTTTTGGACGATTCTATACGACCGACCCTGTTGGAGGATAGATTATCGTCTACTTCCCCAAATACCTTTTTCCACAATGTTTTACCACGGCGCATCGAACTACATAGAATTCGTCAGTAGGTAAGGGAATGCATCTTCTCGGACATTTGATCATCCTATGGTTCATCCTGCCCGCGCCGGCGCAAAAAAAAAAAAAAAATTCCGGGTTTTCTCGCCTGGGTTTTCCCGGAATTCACGCGTCCTAAAAAAAAGATCCCGGAACTTCCCGCGCATCTTAAAAAATCCTATCTGTCTCCTATCGCGCGTCCCCTCGCGCGTCTTAAAAAAAAAATTTATAACTCGTGAAGTTATAAATTCCTACCCCCTCGCGCGTCTTAAAAAATCCTATCCGTCCCCCTCGCGCGTCTTAAAATATCCTATCCGTTTCCTATCGCGCGTCTTTGGAAAACCCCATCTACCCCCTCGCGCGTCTTAAAAAAAATTTATAACTCATGAAGTTACAAATTCCTATCCCCTCGCGCGTCTTTGATAAAATCCCCGATTTCGTGCGTCTTAAAAAAAATTTATAACTCGCGGAGTTATAAATTCTCGTTCGTCGAGAAAAAATAATTGATTTAAAGTAAAAAGATTGTATCGGTTTAATAGGAATGGAAAATTCAAACCAGGCCGGTACATCTAAGGGCATTGAAGAATTTTTTCATCGCCGATGGGCTAAAATTAGATATATTATACAACGTAGTTATCACCCAAAATTTCTTCTGATCTACGATCGGTATCGTTTATGGCGGTTACCATCTCACGTAATAATGTATCTTAGATCTATGATTCAACGATATCTTGAAAAAGCGGATAGCGAAGCGAGTTTCGATAAATACGCCCACGATGACCTTCGATGGGGCGAAGAAAACTCGAACTTGATAGAAAAATTTATTATATATAAATTATATACCTTAACCGAGGACGAATTATACGAGTTTCTTACAACGCTTGAAGTTTTTATGCTCGCCGAAGATGAATGGGACGAAGAATTGGCCGAAGAAGATCGTTAAGATAGGCTACAGTATAAAATCTAATATCTTATAACCCCTGTAGGGTTATAAGATATAGACCTCTAGAGCGATTGCCTCACGCGTCTTAAAAAATTTTATAACACGAGGTAAAGATATTAACTTTAGGGACCATATTTTAAAAAAATATTTTGTAGGATGGACTGGTTTTACGAAAATTATGACTATGATGATCCTTATTGTGATCCGCTGGGACAGAGAGAGATCGAAATTCGGGAATATATAAAAGATAATTATGGACGGGTATTTGGACAGATAGCTCAATGGTATCATTTTAGCCATTTATCCCTGCACGGAGAAATATCGGGCCTTAGATCCGTAATTGAATCGTATCTGGAAACGACTCGTGAATCTAGACCCAGAGACCTAGATACATACACGGTCTCAGTTATAGATAAACACGTTGATCTTGATTATAAGTACGTAAACGGTAGAAAACGCGCGATACAATACGCCGCTCATAGAGTAAATAGACTTGCCGACGATGAATTATTAGTATTCCTTATGGCCATTGAAATCTATATGATTGCCGAAAAAGAATGGGACGAATTGTATAAAGAATGGAACCGACGAGCTCCATGGAATACGTGGTATTAACGATCCCGCCGTCGTCAAGATAGGCTACAGTAAAATCTAATATCCTATAACCCCTAGACGGTTATAAGATATAGGCTAATTTAGAAAGGTGCCCTTTATGCAAGACAAAGTGTCAAATAAAACGCAAATTATAAATATATATTTTATTTAAAACTTAAAAAAGTTAATAGACGCTTTTTATTTTTTTCTAAACGTTTGATTTCATCTTTTAGGTCAATTATTATCTTATTATTACTTTTTATCCTATTACTTCTTTTTCTAGTATTAACATTCGACTGTAAAAACTTATTCACCTCTTTTAACGCTTTAATGCGTTCCCTATTTTCCGAGATTTTATCGTTATAAAACGATTCTGAACGCTTAGGACCTATTATGCGATAATTCATTTTTAATTTTTTTTTTTTTTTTTTTTTTTATTCGCTTAAAATTTGCTATTTATCAAAATTTAAGAAAAAATTTTTCCTATAAAAAAGATGAATATTTCATATTGCAGATTTATTTCGCATTTAACTAAAGTACAAGAACATAAAATTTATTTTGGCAATGTAAAATATCGATATCCGAATATAATAGCATTACCACCATGCATGGCTAAAAACTATTTTTTATTGTTCCAAAGATTAAAACCGGTTATTTACTACCAATTTAGTAAGATGGATTATATTTACAAAAATGTATTAACTCGCATGACGATAGTATTAAAAGGTTCGAAAAGTTTTTTTGCGCATCAGCGAGATTTGAATAATCTACAAGCCTACGATATATTACGATCACTTAAAAATTTATCTATCCTTTTTGGATGGGATGAGAAAGAACCGTTTTTCCTTAATCTTATTATGTATCTTGTCTATTTTAATCCGGAAGATTTTCCTCATTCGTGGGAAGTGGGTACCTTTTCTTCACATGATAGATGGATCGATTTTTCCGTAAATCTTGATAATGACTCCTCATCGTTGGAAGAAGAATTCGATATAGAAACTAGCACAGAAATCGAATCAGTAACGGATCCTTCCGAAATTAGGATAAAGGAAGTACAAAATGTTGAAACAACAACGACAGTTTGTTATGAAGGTGCAGTTTATAAAGAAGAAGAATGCATTATATGCGGTAAGGAACCTAACGTATTATTTTGTAACTGCGGTCACATGGCAGTATGTTCGGATTGTTTTGAAGATAGCAAAAAGAAAAAACGAGCGATAACTGAATGCTCGATGTGCAGACTAAAATTCGACGTGGATATTTTAATAAATTTATAACTTTTTTTTTAAAGTTATAAATTTTCGTCCAACTTATAATGTCCCCAAGCTAAGGTGTGTATTTTATCCTCCAATATATACCTTTTGTCATCGTCAGAACTTAACGCTATTTTGTTAACTTCTTCCGTATACATTTTATGCGCGTAAGTTCTAAATATACGCATCCTTCTATATTGTTTTTCATCCGTCTCCAAACATTTTTTAAAATTGCTAAAATGCAGTTCATTTTTAATGACTGACTTTTTAATTCCTTTGCATTTTCGTTCTTCGTCACTACCTTCCCATATTAAATTCCCATTTTTATTTATTTATTTTTTTTTATTTAATTTTTTATACGCGTACATTTTAGCTCTTAAACCGACAAACTCCGTCATTATTTCACCGTTTAATTCGTCCTTAAACATACCAATTACTTTTTTGTTCTCTTGACTATATAATGGATGCTCTTTAGGATAACCGCTCATGTCAAACGTTGTAGAAATATCTAACGCAATATCCTCGTACAAATCGTCAGTTTTTATTTCGAGAATAAAACTATCTGTACTGTATAACACAGTTCTACTTTTTCTCCATATTTTGCTTTAAAGTAATTATAGTAACTGTTGAACATGTGCGTTTTACTAATATCTAAAATACTTAATCCTAGATAAATGGGCTTGTCATAATTTAAAAAAGTTTTTTTCATATGTATAGCCGCCAAATTTTCATCAAATATTGTTGTATGCTTATAGTTTGGTTTCGCTATTAATTTTCTGCACTGATTAGCTTCGGAAACTAAATGTATGTCTACTCTATTTCTCAAGTTTTCCATAGTTTTGCCAAAAACGCAATTACACATCAACTTAAAAAAATCTTTTTCGAAATCGTTTTCTGCCTTTCTTCGCAGGTTAATGTTTAAATCGATATAAGGTTTTAACCACGCGCTTTCTTTAAATTTAATTCCGCGATGAATTCTCGTTAATTTTATACGTAAAGAAAGATATGTTTTTAATGCCTGATAGTGGATTACGTACTTTTTTCTTGTCTTTTAAATTTGGTATTAATTTTTCTACTTTTTCGACCTTTAGTTTTTCAGGGGCTAAAGGAAAGTCATTATGCCAGTCATGTAATTCTTTAGGGTATTTTAAATCTACTTCTAATATGCACGGACATCTTTCCCAGTTATCTAATTCTTTCTCTGACATCCATTCAAAATCATGAGTAGGAAGGGGATGGCTCATTGCCAAAGGGTAAAGGCTGTTTGCGTCAACATAGAATAAATAAATCGCAGGCTTAGTCGCGTCGTAAGATTTACCCATATATTTATTATTTGCCGCGGAATATCTTTTTGAGCACATACTAACACCGCCTCTATTACCCGATTCAACCATTAAAAGCATATCAGGGTCCGATAAAAGTTCTAAGTTTACCCTCGTTGTTTTCAATGTAGCATCCCAGGCCAAACCCGGGGCAGTAAAATACCAACTAGGATCTAAATCATAACTCTAATGGCAAACATCTCTAAAGTTTTCAAATACATCCGCTAAAAGCAACACATCTATTTTATTGTAAAGTTCTAAGTAATCTTTAAACGTTTTCATGCCAAATTTTTCCCAAACATTTAACGCGTGAGCATAGTCTTCGTCCGAATATGTTCTTTGTTTAAACTGGAGTAAAATTTTTCTTTAGGAGGTAACTGAGTTTCTTTTAATCTTTCGAAAGAATCTAAGTAATCATAAGGAAAAATGCCTTTTTTTCTAACTAACGGTAAATGTTCTTTCGGAAAAAATCTTAAAATTTTTAACTGAATTTCATCTAAATTACTCGAAAGTTTATCCAAACTAGAAGCCATAAACTTAAAGGTATCAAGAAACCTAATTTTATGGTTTGTGTTTGTTCCAACTAAAATGTTCTTGCTAAAACTAATATATCTTTCCTCATTATTCAGAATACAATCAATCTTCCCTTTAGTTTTACCGAGGATTTTAATAAAAAGATGCGCATTGTACCCGCTCAAATTATGGAGATATACGGGCGTAAAGTTCGGTGTTCTTGCCTTTAGGTTACATTTAGTATGCGCGGCGCCTCTATATTTACCCGTAAAATGACAATGGTCTCTTACTTTATAATTTTCGCGATTAAATTCTTCGTTACAAATCCAGCAATGCGTTTCTCCTTCGTAACTCGCTTTTTCCTCTTTCGTTATTTTAATAGGTAGCGGGTTTTGACGGTATTTACCGTAAATATTTCGTATATCTTTCATTAAAGTTTTTATAAACTCTTCCGGCGCATCTTCTCCAACATGGTGTTTTTCTATAGGAGCGCAAACATTATCATTAAAACATTTTATAAAGTAGTAAAAACTGGCGGGAATATGTTCCTGCGTTTTCTTAGTGTTTCCTGTTTCTTTTTCGTGAACCGGTTTTAAAATACATTCAAAATCGGCGTATACAACAAAGGGAACCGGGAGTTTCCTATCATAATTTTTAAATTTTAATACGGTTCCCTTTTCGGGCATTTCTAAACAAACGGGCTCCTTTTCGTTACAATATTGTTTGTGTTTTTCTAAAAGGGCTTCACTTCCACGATGGTTTAAACATCTTTTGCAATAATACTTTGGTTTTGTATTTTTTGATATTTGTCTATTCATTAAACGCCCAAAATTTTTTATGCGAGCGTAGTGCGTATATTCCTTATCTTTAATATAAAGCAGATCTACATGATTAGTTTTTTCATCTTCCGTAACCCTAAGAGGATAAAATCTTTCTTCTTTATAACTATAAACGTTTACGGTAATTTCCGGGTTTTGCTTTTCAAATTTGTCTATATCTTTAAGCGTAACGGGGTATTCTATTCCGCGCATGTTTATTACATTTTCCCTCCCTTTTAAATCTTGGTGAACTCTTTCCGGCTTTTGTTCTTTCGGGAATAATTTTCTTAAAATACACCATAAAATGCATTTATTATCTTCATTTTTCATGTTAATGTACGCTTTTTTATTGCTAATCCATTCTGGTAAAGGTAAGTAACCTCTACCACGTAAAGGGTTATAAATACCCGTGTGTAGTTCTAAACTTACCATAGTTATAAAAACCCAACCACTCTCTCGTCTTTCTAAAACGCTTATCTTTTCTAAAATGTCTTCCGTCATTTCTTTGTATAATTTACGCGCGCCCCTTCTATTTAAGTTTACAAACTTTTTCGAGTGAAAGGCAAATTCCCTCATATCTTCGGGATCTCTGTATTTACAAAACACGGCCCTTAATACAAGTTTTACCTATCTTTCTAAATTTCTTTGAAGAGTTTTTATAACGAGGCCCTCCGCTACTTTTAAAAATTTATTAGGCGTATAGTATTCTCAGCCTGTTACATCTACATTGTGTTGCGTAACATATTCAACAAATGCGGAATTAGTAATTGTTATTCTAAGCGGGGGCGGAGGCAAATCGGGTCCTTCAGGCGGATGAGGAGGATAATGTTTCTAAGATTTTCAGCAATTTGGCATAATACTTGCGAAAACTGTTCTGGTTCCACATTACCAGTTAACCAATTAGTAAAATTGCCTACTCTTCTTCGTACGCTTTCTGGTACTACCGCTGTGGCGGCTCTTTGTGCTGCCCGTTTCGCCGACGAAAATAAATTCGAAATATAACGCGACATTTTTTTAATATTATGATAAAAAAAAAATTAAGTTGGCAATCAATTTTATTACGATTTAATCGTAATAAAATTAAGTTATAGTTATTTTATATTTATTTTTCCAAACTCTACCATTCCAATTACAAACCGTTTGAGGACTGCTCCCGATAAACTTGCTCGCTTTATAAATCGAGAAAAAATCGTGTACGTTTCCCGTTTCAACGTCCTCTACGCAAACTTTCTTCAGATTATTTCTAATATCTTTTAATCTATCGAACCTAGGATCTATCGTCTTTTCCGGTTTAGGAGGCTCTTCCGGTAATACCCCGTGTTCTTTCGCTAAATCGATAAATTGTTTTTTATCCAAATAAGAAAAAAAAAATATATATTATTTTCTGTAAGAATATCTTTTAAATCGGATTTGCTTATCTTTTTTTAATATTAAAAAAATCTTAATACACTACACTCATTTTATTTCCGTCAGACTGGAAGTTTACTCGTCTATTGCTTATCATAACGGCATACGCGTGTGTGTTTGCGGGTATATAAGCGCCAAAATTTGCTTTAACATGAATATCGGTTACGGAATATTTTAACCTTTCACTTTGTTTGCTAACATCGAACAAAAACAACGGATAAAGGTTTTTGTACTCTAACGGGGTAAAGGTAGGATTTGACGCTAAATCATCCATGAGAAAAAACTTATATCTAAACGCAGCAGCATCGCCATACGCTCTACTAAATTTATTGTTTTCAAAAGAAAGTTTATAGTCCGTTCTAGGATATTTATAAGAATTTAACGTAACGTGAATATCCGTTACGAAAACGTGATCAAATAGGGCTGGATTTGCTTCTTGATTATCTTTTTTTCCCGTCTGAAACCCGATAATGATGTAACGAGGAAATTCGGGCGCCGTTTTAACGGCGAGTCTCCAGGTAAATGATCTTGTCTGAGTAACTGTAGCAGTATCGCATTGTATCATTCTATAATTAACCGGAAAACTTTCTTTATTTTGGATGTGTTTATAAAGTTGCAATTTATACTGATCCACAGGCAGCACGTGCGGCATATACCACGCTATTTTTTCCAGCACAACTTTACCAGCATCAACAGCTGGTATATCTGCTCCACCAGGTCCTGCCCCTGCAATTATTCCTCTTCTAAAAATAGCGTCATTATCGCCGGCTCTTGTCAAGTAAAGAGTTTGCTTCATTCCGTACAAGACTTTATCGTAATCTTCGCAAAAACCAAAAATATGTTTTAATGGAACTTTAAAGCTAAATGTACCCTTTTCTCCAGGCACTGCACCAGCGGGTATAATATCATCAATAATGTAATTTTTTCTAAGTCTCCAACCCAGATTGGCATCTTCTGCTAAGTCTGTCGTATCCTTATACCACAATTGGTTTAATCCTCGCGATTTATAAAAATCTTCATCATATTTTAACAATCCGAGCATAGTGGTGGCCCACCCCAGATGCGCTATTCTTTCGATCTCTTTACCCGAAAGGTCGTATCTAATATTACTAAAAAGATACATTAAGCCGTTGTTCGTTAAAGCAATATTTTCTGCATTCCCGTATCTTGTGTCATCATTTTTTACTAATTTACCTTCTATAAGTAAATAGCTTTCGCTAGGATGCATAAAAATATCTTGAGTTTCGATGGTAATCGCGATATCCCCGGTATTGTTAAGAGTATTAACGGCGCCTACAATTGGTAGATATTCGAAGTATTCGTACTCTTCGATACTATCGTCGTTAAAACCCGTTTCAGTAATGTTTAAAATGCTCATTTTTATTATATTATAATAATCTTAAATTATTATAATATTTTTTACGTCGTTTTAACGCCCGCCCCGCTATTTAATTTTTTAACTAATTCTTCTATAGCAATTGGATCGTTACCACTTCCAGCTATTAAAGAGTTTATGTCTCGCGAAGCCACGGGAGTTGTCGCGGGTATCGCGGTATACTTTTTCAAAATTTTCTTAGATTTCGGCGTTAAAGCTTTTTCGACTAACCTTTTTCCCGCATCTACGGCGACACTCTTTCCAGCCTCTAAAGATTGTTTTGCCCCCTCCTTAGCGACGCTCTTTCCCACATCAACGGCGGAGGACGCGATTTGTTTAGCCACGCTACTAGTAAAAAGTCTCGCGAGAAAGTTAGCTAAGCTGTCAAAAATTCCGGCTCCCCCGTATCTATTTCTTCTTACAAATCCTCGTTTTTTATAGATGATCATATTTTAATAACAAGGTCATTATTTTTTTTATAGATTTCATTATCGAAAACGCCTTGTCTTTTTAATTCGTCGCACACGCTCACCAACTCGTTTCTCACGCCCGTATTACCCGCCGCTTTACTAGCCATAAGTAAGTCGAGTTTTTCTAGTAACGCGTTAGGGTCACTGGGGATAACAACCCCACTTCCGATGATTGAAGCATCATTCCAAATGTGGGAAAGAATGCTTTTCCATTTGTAACTTTTACCGCTTTTTGGTAAATTACTTTTTGGATCATTATTGCGTCGAAGGGTGTTGGTTTTTATCATTATCTCCTTGTAATTATCAAAGTCTTCTTCATTATATTTACTTTTGTCTGGTTTTTTAGCTACAATAATTTCCCATAGACCAGGCGTACCTTCATAAATTTTATCTTCATCTAAAATATCATCTTCTAAAATTTCAACTGGCTTGTTGCCGATAAAAAATATACCGTTTTTGTCATATAGCCCGTTCGTTGTATCAGCTTCATCCTTATTGGTAAACCTTCTTAGTTGCTGCTGCGCGAGTGGTTCAATAAATATTGGTTGTTTTTTTCTTCCATTTCTTCCATAAAACGACGTAAATCTTCAAGATCATCTTCTTCCGATTTTTCGTAAGCTTTGATAGAAGGAAAGGCTTTAAAACTAATAGCTTGAGGCAATTCTTCTATGCCTTTTTTAATAGGTTTAAGACCCTCCGTAATCTCCTTTGTTGCGGCTTTTTGCGTTTCTGTAACGGGTTTAAAAAACTCCGAAAGGTCCGTTTGTAGTTCTATTTTCCCCGTTTTCTCCGCTAATTCGTTAGCGCGAATATTTTTTTTTTTATCGCGAGAAATTCTTTTACAGTTTGTTCCCTTTTTATCGGATCAGTGATTTTTAAAAAAGACATTTTTTATTAAAATTATTTTTTTTAAACGCAGTTTTTAACGCAGTTCTTAACGCAGTTTTTTAACCCGTTTCGTAACTAAAACTACACGAAAATTTAATTTTAGGTTTTTTAATATTCCAACGGCCCGCCATGTTTTTCAACCAACCTCCGAAAGGACTCACGCTGTTCTCTTCTCCCTCTTTCTATTAACGTCTCTTCCGTTTCGCTCGTTATCTTTTTCTTGGATTTAGACCTGATTTCTTCCTTCATCTTCTTATATTTCTCTAATTCCTCCATAATCAGTTGGAACTCTTCGTCCGTGACTTTATTATCCGATAAAGCTTTCGAGACGTGCGAGGCTATAGTATTTAATTTAGTATCGGCGATGGTTTTAATCTTCTCGTGTTTTTCAGCTTTAGCCGTCGAATTTCTAACAGCGTATTTCCCGACTAAACTTAAAAAACCTGTAAAAGCCGCGACACTTTCTATCGCTATTACCGCGGGTAAAGCGACTACCGTCGATAACAAACTAATACCACCAGCCCCCGCGGCTAAAGTAACCGTAATTAAAACGGTGTCAACGTTGTCTACTATTCTCGCGGCTCTAAAATATTTTTTACTTAAAGCTTCTCTTTTTGTCACCTCGCCTTCTAAAAAATTTTGTATCTCGTTAATTTTCTGCAAACGATAACCCTGTCCCTCGTCCGCCGGAGGAGCTGTAGGTAATTCGGGATATCTATTAATCTCTTTCATCTCCATTTTTTATAGCGAAAATTTTTTAAAGATGATAATAAACGAGACAAAAAAGTTCGTTTTCTTTTATTTTTTCTAGTTCCTTCGAATTGTTAGTAATAGTAACTAAAATATTATCAACATCGCCGATGCTAATCTCATTTTGTAAACTACATTTTTTATATCTTAGAGAATACGCTAATGAGGTTAAAACTACGCCTTTAGTTGACGTGAAGCCTAAACCTCATTCCGTAGGAATTACTTGGCCCGAAGTTAACATAATTTCTTTTTGAGAAAAGATTTTCCAAGTTACCGGATTTACTTTTATCGGAGGGTGTTTTAAATTAGTATCGGGTAACCAATGGATCGTTTTTGGTTTAGAAATTCTCGATTTTACGCTAAATTTGTGAACATTCATCCTTTTTATATTTATAATATTAACTTATAATATAGCTCCTAAAATGGGAATATTAACGAAAGGACTATTGGGTCCGAGAATAAGACCTTTTCCGTCGCAAAGCTTTCCGCCCTGTTTTAAATATAAACCGTCACCGGCAGACTTTAATCCTTTATCTTTATAAGGACTTAAATAAAGACCTTCTCCGTCAGTTTCTACCTTGCAAACGCAACCTCCTTTTTTAAGGTAAAGACCCGAACCCATCGCTTTTTGTACGCCCGATGACGCTAGTCCCGAAAGAGCACCAACGCCTAATGCTGGCAAAACGGTTCTGGCTATCGCAGGCAAAGCGCTCGCGGCTAAACCGGCTAACATTCCGAGAAAACCTCCCTTTATTTCCGTGTTGTGTTTAAGTTGCTTAGCGGACATTCTAATTGTTACTCCTTTACCTTTTTCGAAGGCTTTGGCTATTTTTCTCGCTTGCGACTGAGTAACGGCTAAAACATCATTGCCGTTTAAGTCCCTATGCGATAAACGAATACTCTTTTGGCAACCCCTTTTTTAATAGCGGATAAAAGTTTTTGCTTTTGCCCCTCCGTTATATTAACTTTAATGCTCGTATAACTCGTCATTTTATGTATTTTTTTTTTTTTTTATGCCTCTTTAATATGAAACCTAATCGTTAGATTTTCGCCTCTTAAATTTAATAAATTTCCATTTTGATCCGTAATTTTTACCTCTAAATCGTGTATGTCGTACTTCGTTATCGATAAATAAACTAAATTAAGCGGAGACTCTCTTATCTTATATCCCGGGGCAACATTAGGGAAAAAAGAGTAAATTGTGTTATGCGTCGAACCATTAACGTAGCTTCCTGAGATAATATCGATGTTAACGAACACGGAATTTATACTGAGAATGTTTACTACGTTTTCCGACTCGTGAAAACCCGCTTCCTATTTCGCGTGAGTAAAACCTAATACTTTAGAAATGGAGTTTGGATGATTAAAATCTACTTGATAACCGTCTTCGAGAGTAAAAATAGATTTTAGCGTGTTCGTGTTTGCCGAAATGTAAATAGGATATTCGTCATTGACTAAATCAACGTGACCTTTTTTACTCATTTCCTTGTGAATGGTATCATTAATGTCTGAGAGGTCGTAACTTCCTTCCGGTATTAATATTTTAACCCATGAAACGCCATTGTCTGGAGAATAAATAAAAATGTTATTCGACGCGCCAATGTTTGGAAAAGAATAGTACGTTTTGAGGTTTACCAAAGCTATTTCGTATTTTCTATCGTATTCCAGTCGGATTGGCGGATTAAACGACGTCCTAAAAAGCGTTTTATCGCTACTTACTATAATTTGAGATGACATTTTATGTTCCGTATTTTTAGCTATTTGTTTTAAAAGATCTTCCATTTCTTATAGTAAAAATTTTTTTAAAAATATATCTTTCGTTCATAGATATATTTTTTAACTAAGTACAATTTGTACCAAAACTGTAACAATGTTTTTTAATATTTTCGTTAAAAATCTTCCTCATGTAATAAGGGTTAGCGCTTGCAAAGAGTTGTTTATTATTATTTGACATAAAAAATGCACCGATATGACCGATTCCTCTTAAATAAGGTAACATTTTCAATATATGTTTTCTATGTTTTTTATTCGTTCTATCTTCCTCTTCGGTTTCAAAAACCCTAGCCCAATAATTTATATTACGCATTAATTCGGAAACACGTTTTTTTAAAAAAGGAGCGTATAATACTTCTTCGCTGGAACCACGTTCTTTAACGAAAGATCGAAACTCTTTTTCTAATTTTAAAGCTTTTAAGATTTTATGAAAAATACTTTTTGGACAATGTTCTATATTTTCTTTCAGTTCAGTTTCCGTAAAATCTTTAGCAATACTTAAGGCGCCATTTACTGGGAGACCATTTAATCTATAATCGAGAGTACACAAATTTACGTTCGCCATTTTTGACAATTATTATTTTTTAAAATTTTATTATTTTCAATATTTTTTTACTCTATCGAATAAGGTATATAAAAGTTGTCAAAACCGTCTCTATACTTTCCTTCGTCTTTTTTACTCGATAAGTCGATCACGACGAAACCATAAGGCTTTTCCCATACCTTGTAGCAAAATTTTCTAAACTCTTCTTTCGTCATATCTTCGCTGACATGATCGCTATAAATATGATTAATGTTTTCATGATCTTGGCGAAAAAGGCAGATAAAATTCGCGTTTTCTCTAATAGTTTGTCTCGGCAACCTAAAATAGTTTTGCGAAAGGTAAAAGCAATCAACTTTACTATGTCTTCCGCGAATATAGTAACACTCGCATTTATTTTGCTTTTCTAAAAGTTAATCATCGAAGATCATTAAATTTTTGTCTTCCGATTTTAATTCTCTCGGATCAGGCACATCCTCGGCAGTTTCGAAAAAACTACATTTAATATTCGATTTACTCGCTAGGGTGTCAATCCATTTCTCGATCAAAGCCGCGGGAGAAACGTTTTTCTCCTGAATTTCATTGCGCTCGTTAAACAACATTAAATTTGCCTTTTTCGGTAGTTTTTCTTCGATAGCTTTTTTAAGTATACGATATTCGGGTTGAAAAAGACTTTTTTCCAAAAACACATAAATTATCGTAATCGAGCCAATCCGGTCTTAACATAAGATTTAGTAAAAGCGTCGTCTTACCGCATCCCGATTTACCCACGATTAGTCCTCTAATGCTTTTAGGTAAAAAAGGATTATTAAATCTTTTCGATACTACTTCGTTCCACAATAAATCTATGACATCCATTTTTTATATACGTTTAAATAAGTTTTAACTATATATAAAAAGATGTATTGCGTTAAATGTAGAAAATTAACCGAAACTAGCGAAATAAATTACGTTGTTAGTAAAAATGGAAGAAATATGGCACGCGGAAAATGCGTCGTATGCGGAACAACTAAAACGAAATTCGTCAAGAAAGACGGAAACGTTAAAAAAAAGGCGGTTCAATACTAAATAAGTTTATTAATAACTTACCGGTTGAAATGCATCTCCCGGGTCATAATTTTACTGGACCCGGTACTAAACTAAATAAAAGACTCAATCCCGATTTAACGCCGAAAGAATGGAGTAAACCGATAAACCGGGTTGATAAAGCGGCTTACCATCACGATATTTGCTATCTTAAACATAATGACACGGCTACCAGAAATTCTATTTGCGACGCTAATATGTTGACGGAACTAAAGGGAATCTATAATCCTACGATTAGAGAAAAAATGGAACGATTTATCGTTAGTAATATGATTGGAACGAAGAAGAAATTTGGAATGGGTATTAAAAAAAAGTTCGACATGACAGCGTTGTCGGAAGAGCTACATAAGCCCGTAAGAAGAAAATTTAAGAAAAGGAGAGTCTTAGTAAAAGGTATCGATAGGATATGGGCCGCTGATTTAGTAGACATGCAGGCGTTTTTTAAATTTAATCGGGGTATAAAATATCTTCTCGCTGTCATCGATATCTTTTCCAAATACGGTTGGCTGATTCCGTTAAAAGATAAAACGGGAAAATCTGTCGCCACGGCATTAAAGAGTATTTTTAAAGAGAGAAAACCGGAAAAAATGTGGGTGGATAAGGGTAAAGAGTTTTATAACAAGGATGTTAAAGACCTGGTAGAGGTGTATTCTACCAAAAATGAGGAGAAATCTAGCGTAGTCGAGAGATGGATTAGAACGATGAAAGAAAAAATGTGGAAATATTTTTCAGCTAATTCCACTAACGTTTACATTAACGCGCTGTCGGATCTCGTAAAAGAATATAATAACGCGAAACATTCTTCTATTAAGATGACGCCGGTAAACGCTAGTAAGAAAGTAAACGAAGCCAAAGTTTGGAAAACTCTTTATCCAGAACGTCTCGAAGTAAGAGACATAGATCCTAAGTTTTCCGTAGGCGATAAAGTAAGGATATCTAAAAAGAAAAAGACGTTCGAAAAAGGATATACCACAAGATGGACAGAAGAGGTTTTTACGATTTCCGAAGTAAAACGTACGTCGCCCGTAACATATAAAATTACGGATCTTAACGGAGAAGAAATAAAAGGCACTTTTTACGAACCCGAACTACAAAAAACTAGTCAGGAGTTGTTTAGGATAGAAAAGGTTATTAAAAAAGGAAAAAAGAAATCTTTGGTAAAATGGAAAGGATATTCCGACGAGTTTAACTCGTGGGTTGACAACAAAGATATTAAAAACATTTCGGTTTAAAAAAATGTCGGATATCGCGATCAAAAACGTCATTTTACCGAACAAACCGTTGAGCAACTTCGAACTAGAAGATGCCGCGAAAAAATTAAAGATACCTTCTTTTAGGGGAGTATTTTTACGAAACGCTTTACCGAGAAGGTGTAGAAAAAAGGAATGCGTTATATTAAACCTAGATGATACGAGTGGTCCCGGCATGCATTGGGTCGCTTGGTATAAAGACGGTAAACTAAAAATTTATTTCGACAGTTACGGCGTACGACCGCCTCTCGAACTAGAAAGGTATCTGGTAAATCCGATATTTTACAATACGGATCAATTACAACGAGCCGACCAAGTATTTTGCGGTCATTTATGCTTGTACGTTCTTAAAGAGCTAACCTCGGGAAATAAATTTGAAGTAGTTTTGAATAAACTTTTTTAGCGATATAAAAATGCCTGTTGACAATACTCCTTTATTAAAACTACCCGCATTAGAACCAACTGACTGCGTAATAAAAGCCACGAAAGATAAACCATTAGAGCGTGGAGATTATTACGATTTTCACGGTTCTAATAATTATTATATGACAAGCGGAGCGGTATTAAAGAAAATAGTTTGCTCGGTAGAGGGAAAATCTTTTCCTTTAAGAATATTGGTAGAGGGTGATAGTTTCTACCAGGAAATCGAAATTAAAGAGCCGTATAAAGTTATCGATATCGATGTTCCAATCCCCTATATCGTTATTTGCGGGGAAAAACATAAAAAGAACAAAACCGATGACTGCTTTATTAAAGTTATTCCGTACGAATCTTTAAGAATTAAACAAGAAATGGACAACCCATCCGTTACTCGCGCAGTTATAACCTTAGTGGTGGATTGTGAATATTTTTTAAAAAAAGGTTTTTCTTGTTACAATAATTGCGTTAAAGGCGGTAATGGTGATTTAAGATAAATTTAAAAAAAAGTTTTTTAAATAAACTTTTTTAAATATATAAAAAAAAATGCCTGTTGATAAATTTGGAAGAATGGATGATGTTAAATCGAGCGACGATGGAGCATCGTTGACTTACATAAATAATAATTTTTTGCGTAAAGACGGAACGACGGACGTTACCGGTTCTATAAATATGAACGGTAATACATTAACGAGGGTTAGTAGTCCCGCGAATCCTCAAGACGTCGCGACTAAGGATTATGTCGATTCCAACACGGGATTATTGCTCGAAAATGGGGGTTATCACATGTTAGGATATTTAAACATGGGATTTAATAAAATAAAAAAACTTAGACAATCCTGCGGAACCGAACGAAGCCGCTACTAAAAAATATGTGGATAATATCAGTAGAGCTATAGTACAAGAGGAGGACGGCAGTTTTTCCGCGATTAGGCAAATAGATATGAAAGGAAAAAGAATTAAAAACTTGCCCGAACCTGCCACTTGGGATTACCCTGTGACGAGGTCTTTTCTTTCCAGGCAGTTGTTATCTTTATCTGAGGAGGCGAAAAAAAAAATTAAACAGGTAATAAGCGTTCACGCTGAGGAACAAGGAAGTTTATTAAACGGAAATTACGAGTTTTCTTTCGGTAATGGCAGCAGCGGAAGATTGCACGGATTAGGGGGTTATTGCATGTCAGCTTTGGGTAGAATTTTAAGAGGTTCTTTAATGGTTTTAAAAGGAAATAAGTTTTTAGAAGAAGAGGTAAAAATTAACTTAGTCGTAAACGGCGACGAAAAAACCGACTACTCCTTAATTAAAAAAAGAGGAGAAGGTTGTAGTTGCGTAGTTTTTCCTCAGCCTTTAGAAATAAAGCAGTGCGACGTCATAAACTTTTTCACGAAAACTGACAATCTCAGTGTAAAAAATGCTTATTTAACGATACTTATAGAACTCGATTTATAAAAAATATATTAAACTAAAGAATTAATTTAATATATAAAATGGCAGATCTCTCACTTCTTTTTAAAATGACATTGGATTCTTACTATTGCATACCTTATAAGTTTAAGCCTTCAGAATTGGACAAAGGAGTTAAGAATTTTATTATTAGTAAACTGGCAGAAAAATCCCGTGAGTGAATCGGGGTCTATTTTTACGAGTTTGTTGCCTTTACCTTTTTCGTAAAAACTAGTGATTATATGGTTTGGTAGGGATTTGTTACTGGCGTCGTATCTTTTGTTTTAGTTTCGAAAAACAAATATTATCTTGGTTAAAAATTTCTAATTCATCAAAATCCTTATTATTACTATTTCTATTTTTTATATATTTTTTCGGCGCTTCTTTTCGTAAAAAAACTGTAATTTCATCCAATACTTTTTTAAATTCAGTTTCTTTCGGCGTCGGATTTCCTTCGTCGTAAAAAGATAACAAAGTCATAAAGTAATATTTCGATTTAGTTTTATAAGCTTTCACCCCATAAGTAAACAAGGGAGCTGAACGTAATCGTAAACCTCTTGTGTTCCCATCCGGATACTCGTAAACGATCCCTATTGATTGGTATTTGTAGGCTTTATTTTCCGCTGCATCGCAAAGCCCCAGTTTACTTATATCGAACTGTTTAAACTCTGTATAATTCTTTGCCATTATACGCTTTTTATGTAAAAAAAAATTTTTACTTAAATCAATTTTTTTATTTAACTTTTTAAATAAAAAAAACGGAAAATAAGAATTTTTGTACGTTAAACTAAATTTTTCGTTTTTAAAAAAATGAACGAAAAAGTTTCTAACCAAGTATTTATGGTTTACACGAACATAAATGACCTTAACTTAGAAAAGTTGTTCAAAGAAATTATTCGGACGCCCGAATTAATACGTATGTCTTATGGACAAGAAGAAGTAGGGGAAAAAAGTAATAAAAAAGTAAAAAACAAACCACAAAAATTTTTTTTTACTTGTATTTTCTTTTTCTTTTTCATCGATGAAAAAAAAAAATCAACTTAAAACTTTTTAAAAACGGGGTAATACAACTTACTGGATGTAAGTCTTACGATCATTGCGTAAAAGTTTCAGTCTTCTTATGGGACGTACTCAAGAAAACCCCGTCATGTATTTTACTCGATAGTCTAAAGATTTACTTGGTTTCCGTATTGAGAACCGTTTGTATTAATTTAGGGTTTTCTATCGACAAAGAAAAACTAAAAAATTATTTCGTAGACAATAAACGATATAACCTTTTACCATCCATAAGAGATTCTATAGGATCGAAATTTATATTGCCCGTAAAATCTATCGATGATATGCCGGTTTACGAGCTCGATATAAGTAGGGAAAATAATAGTATAGATTTAGAAAAGGAAATATCCTACGATAGGTTTTACGAATTAATTTCGAAGACGCAGAACGTGCGTAAACTATCTAAAGAATACGATAGTATAACCGTATTTCACACGGGACGAGTTTTATTTTCCGGAATACACGAGAAATACCAAAATCTCACGATAAAATGGTTTTCGGATATCATGTTTAGTATAAAAGATAAGGTCGTGATAGAAGAATTTCCGGTTTGTCATTTAAAGTATTACTTGCGTCCGATTTTATAACTTTTTTGCAAGTTATAAAATTTTATAATTGTATTTTCGTCCAAGATTTTTTCCTGCAGATCGGACATTGGTTCGGATCTTCTTGACCCCGGGTGATGATCATCGCGTCGCAATCGACGCAATAAGGAATATGCCCGCAGTCTGAATAAAGAATATTGGGCTTCGCAGCCATACAGATGGCGCATTCTTCCGAACGATAGGAAGGTTTAGGTTTCACGACGTTGCGACCTGTAATAATTCTGCATGTTGGTATAGCCTCACCTAATACAAATTTCGTAAAGTCTTCTATTTTTCTAGAATCATTATTCAATAAATAGATTATAAAATGATCATCGTGTTCCTCAAAATCAAATGCGATATCGCTACACTGAGGCCCATATTTGTCGGCGATGTCTATCAAAGGTTCTCCTTCAAAATATCTTTCGAACGTCAGTAACGGTTTTAATGGAACTAAAATTGTATTAATTACTTCTCTATTTTTATCGCTAATAAATCCTAACAAAGAGTCTTTATAAGCTTTTAAAAAATTATCGCTTCGATATCCAGGGATGTTGATGCCAAAAAAAATCTGTAAGATTCGTCGATAGTTGAGTCATATACACAATAAAACAAATAAAAGGTTGTTTCAAAATAAGGTACTCGATGTTTGCTGTGTTCTTCTAAATAATGTTTGCTGTGTTCGTAACAAATTCTAGGCATCAGCTTCATAAAAAAGTTTAGATATTCTCCTCTCGGTATACGTACCTCTGGAAATACTAAATTTTCCCCTTGGTCTCTAAAAGACATAGTTTCTATTTTATTCTTTTTTATTTTTATTTTATAAGCATTCTATTCAAATTTATCACTTCGTAAATTCTTAGTTTATTATATAACACTCCCATTTTTTTTTTTTTTTTTTTTCTGAGCTTTATTTGGAAAAAAAATTTATAAAAATCAATTTTTTTTTTTTTTTTTTTTTTTTTTTTTTTTTATTATTTTTTAAAAAAAAAAATTTTAAGACGCGCGAAATCGGAGACGCGCGAAAGTGTTTCCAAAGACGCGCGAGGGGATAGGAATTTGTAACTTCACGAGTTATAAATTTTTTTTAAGACGCGCGAGGGGGTAGATGGGGTTTTCCAAAGACGCGCGATAGGAAACGGATAGGATTTTTTAAGACGCGCGAGAGGGACGGATAGGATTTTTTAAGACGCGCGAGGGGGTAGGAATTTATAACTTCACGAGTTATAAATTTTTTTTTTAAGACGCGCGAGGGGACGCGCGATAGGAGACAGATAGGATTTTTTAAGACGCGCGGGAAATTCCGGGATTTTTTATTTAGGACGCGCGAATTCCGGGAAAACCCAGGCGAGAAAACCTGGAATTTTTTTTTTTTTTTGCGCCGGTGCGGGCAGGATGAACCATAGGATGATCAAATGTCCGAGAAGATGCATTCCCTTAGCTACTTTCGTCTGCTTTTTTTTACACAGCGAGGGGGACTACCATAGAATTCGTCTGCTAGAGACACGATCAATAATAATGTCACACATTTTTGACCACAGGGCTAAGAATAGATTCTGAATTTACCTCCTCCGAGATGATTGCATGATTTATATAGAATATAGAAGGAAAAATGCTGACTCAGCTGTTCTATCCTAGCAAGGTAAAATACTATAATGATATATTTAAATATATGTTATTAAATATAAGCGGTCAAAACAACCTGTTTATCAAGACATGCCACAGCTACCGGTCTACACCACGGATACTGATAAACACCACGCGTCACAACTCGGCCGATTCCGCCACTACATCTCAGTTGATCAACGGATCACCCGAGGTTTGCCGAATGTGATAAACTAGTCAGAATAGCAGAAAAATCGAAAATTCTGAAAAACTGTCTGATTGTAATCAAAATTGGGAGCAAGAAGACATTTAAATAAATTTGTTTTAAAAACACCGTTGGAAAGATAAATGTTTGAAGAATACTTCAATAGGTGATAAAAATGTTTTGAATGAAGAATAAACGAATAAACGAAGCTTAAACGCATACAGTCTCACAGATTTTGCCAAGCCTAATTATAGTCTTACGAACATGAAAGTTCGCAACAAATGCATAGCTTAAATACAAACCGCCCGGCTGGGATTCGAACCCGTGCAGCAAATATCCTCCTTTATCGAGGTTTAAAAGACCAATACATAACCCCTGAGCTAAAGAGAATTCTCCCTAACACAGTTGTTGGTTATTGATTTTATATGGGAAGAAGCTATGCCGTAAGGAAGGAGTGATCTCCCTAACAAAAGAATTATACAGACGATAAAATGAAAAAAAAAAATAGCGTCAATGTTTAAATGAAATTGGAATCAATAAGATCACAGTTTAGGATTATGATTTTATACCATGAAAAAGAAGAAAGAATGAATAATACGTCAATAGGTGATTTTTTTTTTTTTCCATTTAATGTTTAATGAATGATTTAGCACTTAAAAAAAATCCTTCCATATTTCCAGCTGAAAAATCGATCTTGAAAACTCGAGCATTTTCGAGGGGGATAATTTCATCGATAAGCCTGTAAAATGGGCCCAATTGTTGCACATGTGCACACTGATCTTTGATCTACATCATCCGCTACCCAGTGCTCGATTATGACGCAATTCATCTTTAAAGGCAGTAGGAATCTCCTTTTAGACTGCGAAAAAAAAGTGAAATTCTTGAATAAAAGTGGTGAAAGAGTTAAAACAAGGGATCGTTTGTGAAAGGGTTAGAAGCCCTAACCTGTCTTTTGTCATCATTTTGAAAATAAACAGTCAAGAAGCTTAATTTTTTAACCCTTCACCAAACTATCTCCTATCTTAACGATCCTGAAGAGAAAGTCTTTTGAAAACATCGTGTGAAAAGGGAAAAAAAAAATGCTGGTAACCAACATTTTCTCCTTTCCACACGATGTTTTTAATCCTTCAAAGACTATGCCAACCATTTTAGCCCCACTTGATATCATCTACAAATACACACCAACATTTCCTAGAGCATACTGATGAAGAGGTATTACCTGGTTTCCTTCAAAATTGGAAGCTTGGGGCTCACCACGGGAGACGAACAATTCACACATGTAAACCTCGTGTTTACGACATCAAACGGCTGTAGAAATTAGACGGATATCTTCAGCCAACAATTAAAACCTAACTACATAAAAATTGCGGTTTCAAAGTTCTTTGCACCGAAAAAATCTCACGGACAGTGTAAATCGCAGAAAATATTGTGCAGTTCAATCTTTGATCTACACAAGACGTTTGCGTACACTAGCTTAAAGACCCAGTAGCGGCCAAAAGTAAGAGAATAAGAGGATTTAATGCAGATATTAAAATGCATCTAACTTTCTTTAAATGTATGGATTTTTTTTTCTTAAGACGGCAATCTGTTATTGTGTGGTCGTTCCAAGTGTTAGTTGCTGGCATAAATATGAATTTTAAAACCAGGTAAAAAGTAAACAAAAAGGATAGAGCGACATGGAAAGTCTTGACCTAATTCTAAAATTTGTTTACTTTTCGCACTGTTTACTTTTGGTAGCTATTGGGCCTTTAAGGGTTGACATATGAAGCCAAATATAAGTACGACGCAATATCGTGTAAATGGGTTATTTCGATGTATTAACCCTTTACCACACAATGCCGCCTTTTAACGACCCTGATGAGAAAGGCTCTTTGAAAACATTGTGAGAAAAGGAAAGAATGCTGGTAACCAGCATTTTCTCCTTTTCCCAATATGTTTTCTGCCCTTCCCAAAACAAATTTTAATTTTTCAGTCACATTATTTTGTCGTCTGCAAACGCTTTCAATTTGGACTGGTCTACAATTTTGTCGTTTGGGTAGAGGGTGAAAGCAACGGACATACATTTGGAACACACTGTGGCAGAGACTTTTATTGTTCATGTAAGCAACCAGAACGTCTGATGCAGCATCTACACTGTCCGATACTGTGAGATTTTCCACGGCGAAAAAGAAATTAAAAATTGGCGATATTGTAGCTTTTACTATTTGCTTCGATTTTTCCTTTTCCTTAATCCGTAGTTTAAGGATTAAGCCTACGTAGTTATTTTACTAAGAAAACTAATTTTAAGAAGACAGTCGAAAATACATGATAATTTCTAAATAATAAGATATGAGCCCTGCTCTGGCAAAAGGGGGTTTAATGCATCTCCGTAATGCATGATACCAAGCAAGTCAAAAATTCCATTATGTCTAACGACCGACTGCTTCATAACGTACGGAAGACTGGTCTTTTGACATACAGAAAATTGACCAGTAAAGAAAAATGTCGGCCCAGTTCAGCCTGCACGGACTGCGCAGGCTGACCTGGGTCGATACTGTTCGTAGATTTATTAAGCCCCTTTTCACAGAGCATGACTCACCATTTCTGACTGGCTAAACCAAATCAGAATTTGTACAACTTTCTAAAGCTACAATAAGACTTGAAATGAAGTAAGAATGGTTGGTAGATACGGGCACAGAGTATATTATTTAAGCGTAAGTGTACGTTCGATCATGTCCCGGTCCATGAGGACATTTTTGCCCCGGAGGTGTACCCTCGATTCGAGATAAGCTTTGGGGAGGTCCCGATGTTACGGGGAAGCTGTGGGAGATACAGAACCATCGGAAGGCTTCAAGAGAACTGTGAACAATTTCAACTGGCTTTGAAATACTTCCCGATTGTGTTACCGACATTTTGTCGGGGAAAACAGATCGGGGAGGCATCCTAAGAGCTTCCCAGAGTCGTGGGGGAAGCCAATGGTATGCTTTCCCGTGTCGACTGGTATTGCGCCATGCGCTTGTAAAAGCGGGCTTAAAGCATTTCCATGATGCATCATATCTTGCAAGTTGTCACTGTATTATGGATCCATAAAATGCATTTAGTATAACAACCACCTGCACAATGAGGTACACCGGTAAGCTGCAGAAAACAGACCAGTAGCAAAAAGTTCCGGCCCATGTCAGTCTGGGCTGACTGTGCAGGCTGACCTGGGTCGATACTCTTTGCAGACGCATTAAGCGCCCTTTTTACAGGGCATGAGTCATATTTTCCCCAAGTTAACCCCGAAGCATTGGCGATCTCTTACCGAAGAACCAGGGTCCTTCGGAGTTAAAAAAAAAAAATCTTCCGAATATTCTTTCGAATATCATTCGGTGTCGCATAACCTATCTAAGGGTTGCATAGCCGATTACAGACTGAAATCCAAGCAAAGGCTAAAAACACATATTTTGTGCCCCTGCCCCTATTTGCCCCAGAAGTATTTAGTCAGTGAGACGTGATCAGATGGCACTGCAAGTAACATTAGGCATATTTACGGTACAAGTATCTTTACTTACGTAAACAAATACACGTTCCATAGAAGACTGAAAGCGCCTGTATAGACTTGGGGAAAAAACCTCGTCACGAACTCCGTGTTCTGTACAGTTTAATTTCAGATCTTAACCGTCCGACATTTCGCCCGTATGCCTACTGCTAAGCACGCCCCAATTAAAACGTTGACTGTGTAGACCAGATCAGACTGCAGAGTAGGTGCAGTATGATCTTGGATTTACACTTTTCAATATAAAGCGGTTTTTTTTTTTTTTTTTGACAAAAAGACCTTTAAAATCGCTTTAGATGGTTGTTTGACCTACTATTGGTATGAACTCGTCATTTATTTTGCAGCTTAACTGTTACCGAGCAATCCGGATTGTTAGTGACGATTTTTTAAATCATCGTGGAAAACGGACAAATTGCTGGTAATTAGCCTTTTTCTCCTTTTCCCACAATGTTTTCTACCATTGCAAAAAAAAAAAAAAAATACTTGCATTCATTTCATCGCCTGTCAATACTTTCAGTCTGGACAAGTCTCAGATTTTAGCCATTTGGTAAAGGGCTACGGATTAATGAGGTATGTCGTATGACCATTGCCATGAAATTACACTGTTGAAATAAGACCTTTTCTTAAAACTTTCAAACTAAAAAGTAAATGTAGATCTATAAATTCGTTCAGTTTATTTAGCTTTTTACCAAACAACAAAACCTTAGACTGGTTCAAATTGAAGGCATATGCAGACGAAAAATTACACTGTATTTGAAGAAAAAAAAAAAAATCATTTTAGAAATGTAGAAATTATTGTGGGAAAAGGAATGGAGAGAAGGGTTTCAAAGGTAGCGAAAAATATGAGCAGCGGATCATTGGTAAACAGAGGATACGTTAAAATAGAAGCTGTTTTAAAAGTTATACAAAGTTTCCCAAGGCCATAATAAAACTCTCACCCGAATATATTTCTTATCTGAACATTCACTGTGAAAAGAAATTGACGCCGAAAAACATTCTATTCAAAGACCAATACAACAGAGGGACTAAACTGTTTTAGCTTCATATGGCACAGATATCCGCAGCTTAGCCTGGTTGAAAATTTCCAAGAACCTAGTTTAAGTCGATAACGAAAGTCGCCACGTCATATTTTTTCAACAGAAGCTCATTTAGGTAAGCTAGCTTGCTTCGGCATTTATCTTAATCTGTCCAAGATAGTATTGTTACAAAGGAGATCATAGGTGGATGAGCGAAACCTGTCTGACGCTCAATACAGGGGTGTATAATGTTTGAGTCACATAAATTGTCATAATGACATGCGTACATCCGCGTTTGTGGAGTCGAAAGCGAAAGTAGAATGCACCGACATAATAAGAGAGCCAATTTGCTTTTAATTTCATAAATAGTCGCTCCCTGTATTATCTACAGTGCGGTTCTTAATTATCGTGGTATTTAAAAATTCCGAAATCGAGGCTACTGTCAACATACTTTGCAACCTAACCTCGACAAACTTTCCGAAAAGGGTTAGTCCTATTTATAAGCCCCTACGTACGTTATTGTTTTCATTTTGACATTTATCGTGTACGTAGGGTCTTATTGGTTCCTTCATAGTTTCCTTTAGCAAACTCTGACGTCAAATTTGTCGCTGTTTGAACAGTAAATTTGGATACTTTTAACGCGCTTTACGAAATACCCAAATCTTTCCAAAATTACCCAAATGTACCCAAATCTTTCCTAAATCTACCCAAATCTTCTCCAAAAAGATTTGGGAATATTTGGGTATTTCGTGTTGCCCACGAGGGCGGCACGAAATCCCCAAATCTACCCAAATCTTCTTGAAATCTCCCCTTATGTAACCAGTACCATTACAAAATGGGCTAAAGTAAATAAATTCCGAACTACTACTTGATAAAAAGATATGAAGGGATTAATTTTCCTGTTTCTTAGGGTCTTCTTATCCTCCGCCAAATTTGGAGTAGGGAGCTATAGTTTTTGCGTTGTCTGTCCGTCCGTCAGTTCGCTTGTTCGTCTGTCCATCCGGACAGATATCTTCTAAAATCGTTGATGAAAATTAATGAAACTCGATACATGTGTTACTTATGATAGTCCACCGATGTGCTGTTTTTCATTATCATTTAATGCCACGTCATGGGAAAAGTGGGCTTGATGTATATTTCCTTTTTGGACCAATATCTCTTTAACTACTGGACACAATTTTATGAAACTTCATATTTATATTGCTTATCATAAGCCATGGACAATCATTATTTGTTTTCATTGAATGATATGCCATGTCATGGAAAAAAGGGGGCTTAATGCATAATTTCGTTATGGACCAACAACACGTGTACATGCAGAACACAATACCTCTTATGTGTTTTGTATCAAAAATGGTATTTTTAGGCGAGGGATATCATATCAATGAAAAAACTTGCTTTCACAAGTTTGACATCATTTTTGGCATTTATGTAGAGATTGATGATAGTCATTGCGACAGGATTCATTCCTCACTCACCGCTGATCTTTCGACGATGGTCATGTGGGAAAGTCGTCAGTGGCTTGGAAAGAATATTGCTCGTAGTACAGGTGTAAGGAACTCTAGGAAAGCCTGGATAAATGCACTGGCCACCGCGATATAACTGAAATATTGTTGAGAACGGCGTTTAACACCATAAAACAATCAATCGTTTTTTTTTCTTAAACAGAAGGGTAAGATTAGGGACAGATTTAGGAGAGATTTAGGTAGATTTGGGAGAGATTTGGATAAGATTTGGGAGAGATTTGGGTAGATTTGGGAAGATTTGGGTAAATTTGGGAGAGATTTGGGTAGACTTGAGTAAGATTTGGGAGGATTTGGGTTTTTCGTGCCGCCGCTTTTAACTGAACTTGTTCAATAAAATATTCATCAGAAGTAAGATAAATAAATAATTTCTCGACTGAAAAAAAAAAATGTCCAAAACTTGCCTATTTATGAGATAAATCCATTCCGATTCAACGCCATATGTTTTATTATGAACTGCCGTGGAAGAGGTATGATTGTTCCGAATTAACCGTCATAGGGGTAATGCAACTTACAGAATCGTATTATGTCTTTTCTTTAAAATGAAATTTTGTTCGCTACGGCCTTGTTTGATTATTGCAACAGATTTCGTTCATAAATCTAAAGTCAATTCTGGTTTGTTATGTTACCGTCTGCATGGCAGAAAAACATGGCGGCAATCCGACATGCGAGTGATTCGAGTGAATTCTGAATGAATCTGCCCATTATTTATTAGGACAGCAGTTGAATATCTTTAAATTAAGTTCTTCCCAAAGGTAAATAAAATTCTTTCATTATGATAACGGTTCTAGAGTGATCCGATTTCCTACATAGAACTGAATGGGACCCGTTTAGACGTTACATGCAATTAGAAAAATAAATTGTGAAATGTGCGATAGATAATTGTTGAAAGGTAAATAAGCATGTATACGTTTAAATATTTGGACTATAAAAGGGTATGTTTACAAAGTCAAGTTTTCATTCAAAGAGATCTGGCAAGAAAACTCGAAAATTAGGGAGGGGTGGGGGTGCTCACCTTTGAGAAAAAGGGGGAATTTCAAAAACTAGGGACAGCTTGGATTGGTACATCTACTAAAGCTTAAAAAGATTTCTGTGAGTCTGTCTTATTTCACTTGATACCATTTCCCTTGAAAATTATTAGATTTGAAATATTCTCGTGTTTTTTTTTTTTTTGTGAAAGATCCCTGATCCATGGTGTCTTTAAAAACAATTATTCTCGCACATTGAAAAAACAAACGTACACAAGTCAATGATGATTTGGAATTCGATTAAATATTATGTACTTATATAACCACTGCCTGTAGTTTGTCCACGAGAGCCACATCCATGTTATGAAATGCTGTAAGAACTAGATCTACTGTGGCCAAGGTTCCAGTCCGATAAGTTTTTCCTCTTTTATATTCGGACTTTACTTTGTCAAAAATGAGGCGTCATTTTTGACAAAGTAAAGTCCGAATATTAAAAGGGAAAAATTGATCGGACTGGGACCTAGGCTAGAACTATTGTAGGGCTACTTTGTTTCTTGAGAAGCCAGCTTTGTCTTGGATCTTCATCAGAAGTGAAACTAGTAAGAAATTGGCGACTGCTGATCTTAGTCATTTCACGCGTAAATAAAATCCAACAATCAATCGAAAGGAAAAAAAAAAAAAAAAAAACATCTGCTACACTCTTTTCTTTCACTACAAATTTCGATATATTTTACCGAAGTCATTAATTAAAATAAAATGATTGCGGATTTTTCCAGGATAGACTGTGTCTGGCATCAAAAGATAATGACTTTAAAACCTGAATACACCAACCGTATGTTTTCATAATTATTGATTGTAGAGAGAAATAGGATTTTTTTCCCGTTCTGCAGAATCTTTCTATGACTTACCTAAAGAAAAGAACGTCTCAGGGATAATCTGAGTTTCCGGAAGTATCATTGGTTACCCCCCTTAAATGTTTTCAATGCGATTGTAATCGGTCCGTGAAAATTTTATACGTTTTCTTTCGAGTTTATATGTTATCCTTTTGTCCTCCCTCAATTCTTTTATTTCCTTGAAAAAATGTGCGTTCTTTTCGCGCATTGTGTAGCAACGGTGGCGTAATCTAGACGGTTTCAGCGCGAATCGCGCAATTGTGCCTGTCTAGAATAAACATTGCAAATCTGCTTACTGTGATTGAACTGTCCGGAACCAAAGACCTCACGCTTAACGACTTATGTGCAATCATATTACGTTTTGAGTAGCAGGTCTGTACTATGTAATCGGCTTTACCTGAACCAAACACACTGTCATACACGCATTTTTGCTATACCCATTTTACTTCGAGGTTTAGCTTGTACACTCCGACCTCGTTTTTGCCGGCCGATTACAGAGACCACAAATTTCGGAAACTCGTCCGATGAGCACAAACTGATGTAACTGCAACCCGTAACAGCTTTTACTTTCAGCGTTTTAACGCTTATACCTACTGTGGCGCTCTTGTTACAAAAACTTCTTGTAACCAAGAGAAGCGCAAGAATAGTAACTGGAAGTAGAAAGGCCGACTTAGGCGTAGAGTAATCCAATACTTAACTTTTCAATTATGTAAAAAAAAAAGGGGGGGGATTACAATTTGTTCAGCGTTGAATGATGTCATTATAACGGTATTATCGAAATCTTTGACCAGCAAAAATTGGAAATTTTGTAACAGTTTACTTTCAACACGATTATTAGAAATGGGGTCAGTGATAAGCAGCAACTTCATGAATGAAACGAGAGCGAATCAGATGTATCGGGTGATGTGAACACATCTCGTAGTCGTCTGCACGCAACATAAAGGTGTGTGTAAGGAAATATTGCTATAACCCTTTCCCAAACGACAAATTTTGGACTGGTCCAAATTGAAAGAGTTTGCAGACGACAATTTTAAATTTGATGAAAATGGCAGAAAGTTCTCAAAAAGGGTAGAAAACACTGTGGGAAAAGGAGAAATTGCTCGTTACGAGCAATTTCTCCTTTTCCCACTGTGTTTTCAAAAGACTTGTTCTGCAGACACGTGAAAACCAGGGCTTGTTTGGGAAAGGGTTAACGTTAGCGAGGCGAAGCGTGTGAAGCTGTTAGGGACAAAGTATGTAGAGCTGTGTATGGGTTTTATGACCCTAGCGGAGAGGCCATTCCGTAAACATTTTGAATTTCAGAATGGCCTTGATATCCATCGCTTGCAACCCTAGTAACAAGGCTGTTCATTCACAATACTGGCCACCAAAGATCTGATTATGCATCTTTCAGCATAGGATGTATTAAATTGTTTTCATAGCCCTTCTTCGTCTCCTTCCAGCCACGGCACTACCATTTAACACAGTCACTAACATGTTTCTTCTTCATGAGATTCTAGAGACTGAGATCAGTCTGTTAACCCTTGACCAAACATTCTTGTGGGACTTTGAAAATATAGTGGGAAAAACTGCATGTATACTGCATGTTCTCCTTTTCCCACTGCGTTTTTTAACCATTTGGTAGATTTTTAAAATTTTGTCATTTGGTAGAGTTGAATAGAGAATTTTCATCTGGGGAAAAACCTGAAGCTGCAACACAAATAAGCACACTAAACGTCATATTCTCCATATCTTAATCAACGGACGAGCGAAACAAGTCTTTGCGGAGAGTGCAGATTCAGACTAGACTGCACAGAACATGCAGTCAGATCTTGGATCTGTGATGCCATTTTTCTGAGATATTCTAGTCAAGACTGCAATGGCCCTGCAATATCTAGGCTGCTTTTCCAAGCTTAGCATGTCTATTTTATCAATTTAGCGCTCGAAGCGTAAAACTCTCAGCAACATGTTTGTCTCGTTATCTACCCGATATTGGTTGATTCTCATCCTTTCCACATTTCAGATAAAGAACATAGGGTTTACTGTAGTTATGCCCTTGCTTATTAGAATGACTAAAATACAATGACCTGGGTTGGCCAAGGACAGGTAAAGTTGCTTTCGAAGACAATAAAAGGTCAAGATCAGAATGTCCTTTGAACGCAATGCAGATCAATATTACAGACGTACATATCTTAGATCTTAATTATCTGTTCATATAAATTAGGACACACACACACACACAGATATATATATATATGGAAAAAAACGACCATAAATTGATATGTTTGGAGATTGGTTTTTTTTACTGTAAAAGGCCATGAATGAGTGTTTTAACTATACACCAAACTGACCCGTTTTAAACGACCCCTGGGAAAATTACTGTTGATAACTTGTGGGAAGTAGGAGAAAATGCAGATAACCATCATTTTCTCTTTTTCCCACAATGTTTAATGTTTACCCTTTCAATGATTCAAATCATCATTTGGTCTATATTTGATTCGTCATGTGCAGATGCTTTCCATCTGGACAAGTCTAAAATTTTATCATTTGGTAAAGGGTTGAGGGTTAGGTTGATATAGTTATTTCATGCTTTTCGGTAAATAATGGTGGGTTATATGATTTGATGATTTATGGTTACGACCAGTGAAATTAACCGTAAATATCTCCATAACTCTTCAAATGACCTTTCTGCAGATTTTGATTTACAGGTCATATCAGCCAATCAAAACGCAGTATAGCTCATGTAAACAAAAGGGTCAGACAAAGTTACAGCCTTTACTATTGACAGACAATGTTATTTTTTTCTTTTCGCTTAAACCAAAGCAGATTGGATTATAGAATAATTATTTCAAAATGGATTAAAGTTGCAGATACGAATCAAGTGGTAAGGCAATCGTTAAATAATATACCCTGAAATGAAAACTAAATTTATCCATTCCAAAAACCTGTATCCACGTAACTGTCGCCATTAGAGTTAACCAGGGTTCCGAAAAACCAACCTCTCTACCAAACAACAGAAAAGCTATTTTTTATTCTTTCGGGAAAGAAAGAACGATTATGCCAAAAGTATTGTTAAACTGCCTATTGAAATCTAGCTGAATGAACATCTTTCAAATTTCAGACATTTACTCGTAGACAGTCGTAATCGTTGTCCGAAACGAGCAACAGGAAGAACTATATTTCATTGACAGTCACTCGTCATCTTGTTTCATAAATAACTTGAAATTGCGAACGTCATCAAATGATTCTTGTGGTAATACTATAGAGAGCATCCATATTTTATTCCTGTTTCCTTTAAATCGATTACATGTGACTGTTAATGGCACTTTGACCTGGATCGACCAATTGTTTATTTTCCGCCGATCGTCGCATAACTTATAAATGCACATCCATTCCAAATCCGTATAGTTCTTATAACCACTTCAAGTGACCAGACATACCCCGTATTTAAAGGTTTTCATAACATACATTCGTAAAAATTACGACAACCCACTTTCTTGATTGATCACTTACAATAACACTCACTGATTTTCACTTAAACAGGTATCAGAAGTGTTAAGTAAATCTTTACCAGACAACAAAAAACTTGATTCGTCTATTTCAAAACATTTGCTGTTTTAAAAAGGTAGAAAACATCTAGGGAAAAAAAGAAAAGTTTTGAAAAGTCGCCTCCTTCAAGGTCGCTAAAGTACCGGAATGTGTGGTAAAGGGTTAAATTGTAAGTCCGTTTCTTATATTGTTTACTCTCAGATCGGCATGTTATATACTGACAAAATGTCCTAAAATCTTACGTCCCTTTCCCCTATGACTAATTATAGATGTTACCGAAAGCAATCTACTCACAATGTATTTTTTATTTTAAATGCTGAGACCAAGCACGAAATTACGACCATATTTGCGCCATTTTTACTTCTCGATTTCCTATAAATATGACATTATTCAAAGTATTTGTTCTTGTTACCTTGCCAATTTAGTACGAATTGATAAGAAAGTTGGGAAAAAAGTTTGAGTGCTTCATTTAGAGCGAAACATAAGCTAGAATAGAACGGAAATAAACTCTCTTTCTCTATGTGGTCTGTAGTCATTTTCTGGTTTGTTTGTTGAATGTAGCGACCAAAATACCGCGTTACTAAGGTGGGCGTGCCAAACTCGCGTGTGCAGAAAGGCGAAAACTGGTCCCTCGCACGAGTTACATGTAAAGCGTTATTATTTGGGGGCGGGGGAAGGTAGGTTCACCACAGGGAATTACAGAAAACAATTGACCTTTCTGCCGATTTTGATTGACAGGTCATATCAGTCAATCAAAACGCAGTATAGCGCGTCATGTAAACAAAAGGGCCAAACAAAGTTACTGCCTTTACTGTTGACATACAATGTATTTTTTCTTTTCGTTTAAACCAGCGAAGATTGGATTATAGAATAATTATTTCAAAATGGATTAAAGTTGTAGCTAAGAATCATGTGGTAAGGTGACTGTTACATAATATGCCCTGAAAGGAAAACTACATTTATCCATTCCAAAAACCTATGTCTTTATAAATGTCGCCGGTAGATTTAACCAGGGTTCCTAAAAACCAGCCTCTCTACCAAACAACAGAAAAGCTACATTTGTATTTTTTATTCTCTCGGGAAAGAAAGAACGATTATGCCATAATTATTGTTAAACTACCTATTGAAATCCACCCTCGTTAACCCAGGTGTGAAGTATTACCATTCATCACCCCTGGAACAGCCTCTCTACCAAACAACAGAAAAGCTACATTTGTATTTTTTATTCTCTCGGGAAAGAAAGAACGATTATGCCAAAATTATTGTTAAACTACCTATTGAAATCCACCCTCGGTAACCCAGGTGTGAAGTATTACCATTCATCACCCCTGGAACATTCAACTGCGAAACCGTCGTTTCTATGAATATTCATAACATTGCCAATTACACCAATAGCCAATCGAATTGTCGATAACATAACGATAAGGAGGATAATCACATTTCATCCGTTACTATGAATAAACCGGGTAAAACCCACATCATTATCAATGAATGTGGCGGCGGCCGCTGAGCCTTCCTTCCATGGCATTTGCTTTACGACCAAACCAAAGCTGCTAGAGCTTTAAGCTGGAACTCTCTCTCGGGGTGACGCCGAATGTTTTTTGTAAACAATTGTCAATGATGTTCACGGCCTCAGCCATATTTAAAGTATCGCCAAGCTTGATTTAAAACAAGCGATTTGACTGGTTGTAGACGAGGTAAAAAATAGAAATGATGGCATATGGTTGATGAAAATAGATTAAATTTTCTCAATAAAAAACTGAGATTACCAATCAAAATGCCTCATGAATGATTCATGAGAACGAGAAAACATACGCGAGATGACCTATGGGCGATGAATGTAGTTTACGGAATACATCGGAACTGGGTCAACGAGGATGATTGAAATCTAGCTGAATGAACATCTTTCAAATTTCAAGCATTTATACGTAGACAGTCGTAGTCGTCCGGAACGAGCAACAGGAAGAAGTATATTTCATTGACAGGCACTTGAAATTTTGTTTCATAAATAAATTGAAATTGCTAACGTCATCCTATGATTCTTATAGAGGTTTTTTTATTTATTTTTTTTCGGTGAACGATCGAAATTTATTTCATGCTTTTCGGTAGTTTATCGAGAAATAATAGTGGATTATGCTTTGATATTTTATGGTTACGGTGGATTATGCTTTGATATTTCATGATTACGACTCTGTTTCATTAAAACGATTACATGTGACTGTTAATGGCACTTTGTCTTGGTTCGACCTGGTTCGACCGATTGTTTGTTTTCCCCGGATCGTCGCATAACTGATAAATGCACATCCATTCCAAATCCGTATAATTCTTGTAATCACCTGAAGTGACCAAATTACTGCAAACCATTCAAACCACGTAAATCTTTACCAGACAACAAAACACTTGATTCGTCTATTTTAAAACATTTTCTGTCGACAAATTAAATGTTGCTCCATTGTTGCTCCAATGACGAGCTTTGTCTTAATAGGATAGGGAAGAGGGGACAAGCTTTGAAAACTGGCCTCCTTCAAGGTCGTTAAAGCTCCGAATTGTGTGGTAAAGGGTTGAATTGTAAGTCCTTTTCTTATATTGTTTACTGTCAAACCGGCACGATATACACTGACAAAATGTCTTAAAATCTTATGCCCCTTTCCCACATTTCTAATTATAAATGTTGCCGAAAGCAATCTACTCACTATGTATTTATATTTTAAATGTTGAGACCGAGCACGAAATTACCATACATGTATCTGCGCTATTTTTACTTCTCGATTTCTTATAAATATGACATTATTGAAAGTATTCTTTCCTGTTGTGTTGCCGTTTTAGTTCGAATTGATAAGAAATTTGGGGAAAAATTTGAGTGCTACAGATAGAGACAAATATAAGCTAGAATAAAACAAAAATAAACTCTCTTTCTCTTTGTAGTCGACGCCACTTTCTGGTTTGTTTGTCGGGCGTAGCGACCAAAATACCGCGTTACTAAGGTGGGCGTGCCAAACTCGCGTTTGCAGAAAGGTCAGTTGTACTAGATTTTGATGAAAATCCCAACAAAAAAGGGGCTAGAAGCATGAAATAAAAAGAGGATTTTTTTTTCCGTGAAAGATCGAAATTTATTTCATCGAGTGAACATCGTCGGTAATATTTTCACGAGTGGCTCAGCCACGAGTGAAAAATATACCGATGATGTTCACGACATAAAATAAATTCGATCTTTCACCGAAAAAAAAGACAAGTTTTCTATTTATTTTATGCTTCTAACACCTATTTTGTTGGAACTTTCATCAAAATACAGCACAGGTGTTTTCGGTAATTCCCCGTGGCGTACCCTCCCCCCCCCCTCACAAAACAACGCATTACAATATTACGCACAGCGAGAAATATTGCGTAAATTAGGCCTACGTCATATTTCCTTCCATTTAAATGGCACGCGCTGAGTACCTGGGTAACTAGTGCGCGGGAACTACTGTTTCCGCCTTCAATTGAAGAGTTAGAAAACATAAAATCGGTATTTTCAGTGGTCGTAACCATGAAATGTTAAACCATAATCTACCCTTATTTCTCGATAAACTACCGAAAAGCATGAAATATTTTTTTCTCGGTGAAAAATCGAAATTTATTTCATCTTATGAACATCATCGGTAATATTTTCACGAGTGGCTGTGCCACTCGTGAAAATATTACCGATCATGTTCACTCGATGAAATAAATTTCGATCTTTCACCGAAAAAATAAATATCCTCTATTTATTGGGTTTCTGCATTGTTTGAAAATAATGTAGGAGAAATTAGCCAGCAAACGTTTTGGACTGGACGATCGGCCCAGGACCATTTAGCCAGCCAGAAATATTAGGAACGACAATTTGAGTAGACAAATAGGATGGCTCGTAAAAAAATGAAAAAAAAAAAAATGAAAGGCCCACTGGCAGCCAAAAGTAAACAGTTCAAAGGCCTTATTGCAAGCCTACTCATACCATTTTAAAGTATGGATATTACTATGAATTTGACAATATGTTACATTTTGATTGATTGATTTTATGGTGTTGAACGCCGTTTTCAACATTATTTCAATTATATCGCAGCGACCACTGCACCTATCCATGTTATTCTGGAGTTCCTTTTACTGGTACAATATTCTTTCCAAGACACTGACTGCTTTCCCACATAACTATTAACGAAACAGTGGTGAGCGGTGAGAGAGGAATGAATTCTTCCGTAATGACTTCAGTCCTCGGAATGAAATTGGCCGAGCCAGGGATCAAATCAGCGACCCCTGTTCTCAAGTCCTGTACTGAGTGTCGGACCTCGGCATGTGTTATAGTACAGTTACCAAAGTTGCCATAGTTAAAGAAAATAATAGTTGTATTTTTTTACTCTTTTAAAAAGGTTGGTAGATACGTCTGATTGATCTATGATCTATAATCAACAATCATGTGATGCATAACCTGGATCCACTTGCCCGATCAGCATTAAGGCTATCCTGAGAACATAATTCGTATCAGTAGTTTTTCACTTACCTTCGTTTTTTGTTTAACTTATTAGTTTATCAAATTGTCATTTGTACGCATGTTATTTCTGTTCATGACCGGAAAGACATTGTCTTCTCTACAAACTAGCCCCAAATATATATATATATTTTTTTCATGCTAATGGTATTATTGAAGACTTTATTCTATATACGTTAATCAAAAGGGAATGGCCGAAGCTATGTTGTAAGAACTTGTGGCCAGACCCTTTTGCCTTATTAGATAAATACTGTTTATGGTATATAGAATACTTTGTAACTAAAATATGGCAATAAAATATGTTTAAAGTAAAAAAGAAAAAAAAAGTCAGACGACCTATTTACAAATTCAATGCGACGTCTAGAAAGTTTTACCTCGTCTACTTTCTCTTATCCCGTTATTTTGACTGCAGTACCTTTCCCTTGTAGTGGGTGATACTGCAGCCAAATACTGGACATTAACATATTATTGGAATAGGATCTGAGCTTGAAAATGCCCCCAGCATTGGACATTTTTTCACACTGACATCTGATTGTCACCATTTTGGAGGAAATCAACAATTAGGCAGATGCTGATTTCAAGCATCTGAAAGAGGGTCGGCCTAATATAAGCATTGGAAATTTTTGGTAGGAATTTTTGATAGCTGGTAGAATATCAGTATCAAAGACCAGTGTCAGTATCACATTATGGTAAATGTAAATTTACTTTCTCGCACAGGGAAGTACTCAGAGACAAGCAATTCATCAGACAGCATTATAGCATTATATTTGGGGGAAAATTGGCTTGGCAATAAAAAGATCAAGACATGTAAAATGCTGCTAAAATGTTACTTAAATCATCCGAATTTCTAGAATGAGACAGTTTACATTTACGTTTTTCAAACAAATAACCAAAATAGACACTACATGAATTTGGTCTGTTATAGAGAGCTGTTGCAAAAGTACATCAATTAGAAATTTTAACAAGGTTTAATGAAAAACTGAATAATTGTGGGATTTAAAGAAAAGTCTACACTCTTTCCAACTTCTTGAAAAAAACACGAAGCATACAAGTTTTACAAATGAACACTTTAAATTCTAAAAAGAGGAAGAATAATAAAGTAGATCAAACTTGTAAACAAAAGTTGTATATGGTTTTAAAAGCTCAGTTCTAAATTACTTTAAGAACAGTCTACAAATCAAATCCTAATTTGTAGAAAATGTGTTTATTAATACTATAGTAAACTATAGAAAATAACAAAATAGTAAACAAAGGAATAATTTGCCTGAAAACAAGCCGAGCCTCAGTATTATATTTGTACCTCATGATACAGTCACAAAATGATACTTGTGACTTATATAGTCCTTCGGCTTGACCAGGGGCTAAGTTGACAGCTGTGATTACATTAAAAATACATAAAAAGGCAATAGTATTTGCCAAACTGAATTTCAGCTTCAAAGGGGTAACTTGAATAGCAATCTGTCCTAGCTATTTTTTCCAATACTTATCAGGTAAGGTCTGATACGTCTGTCTTAAGGATACATTAGTTTGGTCTACGAAACTAATTTTATTAACTTGAGTCCATAGTTACAAATGGGGAGACGTCTTTACTTAAGGCAAATCATCAATATTAGAGACTTCCTAACAAATAACATATTGTGAAGTAAGAAATTCTTGTGATGCATTCAATCCTTTTTGGTCATTTCCTTTACTTGCTAGTTTTTCCGGTACTTTTTCTACAGATGTTCTTATAAGCAAAATCACGTTTTTTTCATTCGGTGAGTTCAACCCTTCGGGTGAAGATGTCTTACAGCTCCCACATGTTGTAAGTTTAATCTTCTTAGACATAATTAAGTTAATTTTTAACTTTATTTGTCACCATTCTTGTGTAACATTTCAGAAATTGATATTTACTGGATTTTTCTGTCATTCTTTTCGACTGTATTTTCGCCCCCAATTTTCTTCACACCTTTTTGGAAATAAATTTAGCGCGATATCTTAGTAAATTTGCATTATTACTTCTATGGTGTTTTACAAAATGAGCATTCTTTAAGTATTAAATAGACTAGTATGAGATTTAAGATTATTTGTAAATGTTGGCTGCTGAAAGTTGATTTGTTATAAAAACATTGTGGAAATTTCAGACTTGCAACACATGGTTTTTCAGGGTCAAATACTAAAAAGATTTTTTGTGTGTAATTTTCAGCCTTTTGCCACACATTAAACACATCAGAAGAGATTTGTATGGTTAGCTATCTGTTACCCCAGAACAGCATAGTAAAAGGAACATTCAAGCTGTACAGACACATGTGTACTCCTCCACGAAGTGGTAAGATTTGATGTCACGCATCAGAAAATTAACATTGAAAGCCATGGAACTTTATGAAAAGAATTTTCATAAACACTCCCAGAAATTCAGTGAGACTTGGAGCTCTGTAGAAAGCTTTCAAACAGACTATTCTAAATCTCCTGTGCAAGAACTTGCATCAGTCGAGTCCAAACTATCAAAGAGTTTTGACAACTATGAAACAAGTTACCTTTCATTCTACATTTTTTTTGTATGAAACAAGAACAGAATCCTCTTTAAGAGAGCTGAAAGGTCTAGAAACATTGCATGACCAACATCTACAGTTGTATACGGTCATCAGAGATGAAATAACAAAACACAAACAAAAGTCTGCAGCTACTTCTAGTGTTTCTTCCCCAGCTCCTTCATTAAAAGCTGAATCTCAAGTCTTCTCAATAGGCACAGAAGTATGCAGAAGCCGAAGCCGCCAAAGCCAAGGTAAGATTTGCAGAAGAAGAAGCAATACTTTTGAGACAAAAATCTGAACTGAAAGAAAAAGAAACTGTATTGAAAGCTGCAAGTGAAAGAAAACTATCTGACATTGAAACATCATTAACACTCTTGTCTTACAAAAAAGCAGCGGCAGCAGCTACAGCAGAAGTAGAAGCTCTTGAAAGTTTATCTTGTTCAGGCAGCATTAAAAGTCTTGAGATAAAGAAGGAGACAGAAATAGAACATTCTGCCTCTGATATTATTAACTTTTTGTTGAAAAAAGAACTTCTATTTACACGCCTGACAAAATTCAATGATTCTGCAGACTCATATCAGCCATGGACATCTAGTTTTCAACTCGTATGTAAAGATTTACAGATTACAGTAGCAGAAGAAATTGACCTATTGATAAAGTGATTAGGTTCTGAGTCACAAAAACATGTTCAACGTTTAAAGAACATCTACAGAAATGATCCAAATGAGGGGCTGTCATGTATTTGGAAACGGCTTGATGAGAGATATGGATCCATAGAATTGGTCTATAAGTCACTTATGAATAAATTAAATCAGATTCCAAAGTTAACATATGCTGATACATCAAAGTGGTATGATTTAGTAGATACCATGACAGAAATTCAAGCCCTAAAAGAAGATCCTTAGTATTCTGGAGCCTTGTCATATTTTGATTCTTCATTAGGCACAACACGGATTCTTATGAAATTACCTCTTGCTGTTCAGGAGAAGTGGGCTTTCAAGGCAAACTCTTACAAAAAAGCAAGGAAAGTTTCATTTATACCATTCACAGAATTAGTATTGTTCATCAGTGAGCAAGCATCAGTTCGAAATGACCCAACTCTTGTGGTGAACAACAATTTGTGGAAGAAACCCAAGGTTACCACCAACAAATCTGACATAACAACAGCACCAAAAGAAAAGTGGTGTCCAATACACAAGAAGAAACACAGTCTCAATGAATGTAGATCTTTCAAAGAAAAAAGTTTCCAAGAAAGAAAGCAATTCCTTAAAGTAAATAGAATCTGTTTTAAGTGTTGCGATACAGATCAGCATAAAGCTAGTGAATGCAAAGTTGTTGTTAAGTGTAGTGACTGCGGTAAAAACCACGCAGAGCTAGAGCTAAATCCAGTTTCCATGACGGGGAAACGTCTGTCACAGAACCTTCACAAGATACAAGCACTTAAGAAAGAGTCAACAACAATTGTCAACAAATCTGTGGAAAAAACTCAAATGGAAAATCATGTGCAAAAATATTTTTAGTAAACATTTATCACTCTGTTAATCCATCCAATGTTGTAAAATGTTACTGTATAGTAGATGAGCAAAGCAACAAGTCTCTAATCAAACCTCATTTGTTTACACTGTTGGGGATTGATGGACAAAAGTATGATTACACTTTGAATTTGTGTTCAGGTATATGGACAGTAAAAGGGCGTAAAGCGACTAGTTGTGTTTTGAAGTCTCTTGATGGATCCGTGGTATACATGTTGCCTTCTTTGATAGAATGTGACAATATACCAAACAATCGTGATGAGATATGCACTCCAAAAGATGCAAGCTATCATTCACATTTGTCTCATTTAGCACCTTTCATTCCAGATATAGGTGAAAAGTCTGACATTCTAATGATTATTGGAAGGGACGTTGCTGAAGCCCACCATGTTAGAGAGCAAATAACTGGTAAACCTGGTAGACCATTTGCTCAAAAATTAGACTTAGATTGGGCTATAATTGGAGAAGTCTGTTTGGGAAAGGTACACATGACTGAAAGAGTTAATGTTAACAAAACTAACATTCTGAGTACTGGTCAACCTACTTTATTTAGTCCTTGTGATAGTAAGATGAATGTTAAAGAAATTGCATATGGTAAAATCTTTATCAATGATACAGATGATGACAAACCAGGGTTGTCATATGAACACAAAGAGTATTTGTCTTTAATGGATAACACAATGAAGAAAGCACCAAGTGGTAGATGGACTGCTCCACTTCCTTTTAAGAGCAATAGCCCGTCTTTGCCTAATAACGGAAATGAAGCTTTGAGAAGAGCTAAATTACTGTCCTGCACCTTAGAAAAAAATCCAGTAAAGAAATCGCATATGTTTGAATTCATGGAAAAGATTTTCATGGATGGCAATGCAGAAGTTGCCCCAGATTTAGCAGCTGATGAAGAGTCATGGTTCTTACCAATTTTTGGTATTTACCATCCTAAGAAACCTGGAAAAATAAGGGCAGTGTTTGACTCTTCTGCTTCATTTCAAGGAATTTCATTGAATATAGTGTTGATGACAGGCCCTGATCTTGTCAATAATTTGTCAGGTGTTCTTATGAGATTTCGGAGAGAACGGGTTGCTATGGCTTGAGATATTGGGCAAATGTTTTACTGCTTTGAAGTCGATGAGAACCACCGAAATTACTTGAGGTTTTTTTGGTACGAAGACAATGATTTCGACAAACCATTGATTGAATATCGCATGTGCAGACATGTATTTGGGAATAGCCCGTCACCGGCTATAGCAACCTATGGTCTCGGAAAGTCTGTTGAAAACAGTGAATTAGATATACAGAATTTTGTATATCACAACTTCTATGTTGATGATGGTTTAACATCTCAGCCTTCCTCTGAGGAAGCTGTAGATTTAATGACACGTACACAAGCAGATTTAGCACGGAGCAAATTGCGTCTTCATAAGATTATATCCAACAGTGCTGACGTTACACAAAGTTTTGTTGTTAACGACTTGGCAAAGGATTTGCGAAGTTTAAGTTTAGGGGAAAATTTGCCTGTGCAACGCAGTTTAGGCCTGGTCTGGGATTTGAACTCGGATTCTTTTGTCTTTAACATTGAGCCACAGGATAAACATCCCACAAGAAGAATCACTTTATCAAGAGTCAATTCTGTTTTTGACCCCCTAGGCTTTTTGGCCCCTTTCACATTGATAGGGAAACTTATTTTAAGGGACATTATTCTCGGTCTTGGCTCTGTAAAAATTCCACGTTGTTACCTTGCAACTGGTCTAAGTAAGTTTTCTCATGTAGAACTGCATGTTTTTTCAGATGCTTCAGAGCTTGCAATATCTGCAGTAGCATACTTAGTTGGTTGTGTGGACAATTTAAGATCTCAAGGTGGATTTGTTATGGGAAAGTCAAGAGTAGCACCTACTAAAGGTCATACTGTTCCTCGTCTGGAACTTTGCGCTGCTGTTCTTGCAGTAGAAATTGCTCAAACAATTTCTGAGCAGTTAGGTTTGGATTTAAGTCTGGTTAGGTATTACACTGACAGCAGGATATGTCTTGGTTACATTCATAATCAAACACGTCGTTTTTACAAGTGCGTCAGTAATAGGATACAGAAGATTAGGCATGTAAGTGAACCTAAACAATGGAGTTTTGTCCGATCAAATTCTAATCCAGCAGATATTGGAACCAGGGGTGTAGGTCCAGGTGAGTTGCAAGCTAGTAAATGGTTATCTGGACCTGAATTTTTATGTAAAGAGTTATGTCCCTTTCCAGAGTTTTTTCCTGTCATTGAGCCAGAGAATGACAAGGAAATTAAATTTTCAGTGTCAGTCAACAGAACTTCTGTTAAAATACATGAACAGTTGCGTGTAGAGAAATTTGAGAGGTTCTCTTCTTGGCCTAAACTCATTACAGCTTTCAGCAATTTGAGACATATAGCCAAAACTTTTTCAGGACAGTCAAAGTGTCATGGATGGCATTTATGTTCTCTTTCTAGAGAACCAGCATTTAGAAAACAAACTGAAAACTTGGTGTTAAGGATGGTCCAAGCAGATGTTTTCAGTAGAGAGATAGATTGTCTGAAAATTCAAAAAAGTATTGATAGGGATTCCCCTATTTTAGCCCTTGATCCTTTTCTGGATGAAAATGGATAATTACGGGTTGGTGGTCGTTTGAGGAGGAGTTGTTTGTTCTATGAACAGAAACATCCGATAATTTTGTCAGGAAAACAGTATTTAGCAAAGCTGTTGGTCAACTTTTTTCATATTAGTGTTCAGCATCAGGGACGCCTTCTCACAGAAGGAGCTGTTAGGAAAGCAGGTTATTGGATAACTGGTGGGAAACGTTTAATTTCTTCACAAATATATGAGTGTGTTACTTGCAAAAAAGTTAGAGGGCGTTTCCATCAACAAAAAATGTCCGATTTGCCAGAGGATAGAGTAAAGCAAGCTCCACCGTTCTCATATGTAGGTGTAGATGTTTTTGGCCCATGGTCAGTTGTTGCTAGGCGTACAAGAGGCGGTCAAGCTTTATCAAAAAGATGGGCTGTTCTTTTTTCATGTTTGACTATTCGTGCAGTCCATGTTGAAATAATTGACGAAATGTCTTCATCAGCATTTATTAATGCTCTTCGTAGATTTATGTCCATTAGAGGGAAGGTAAAACAGTTTCGATCTGACCGTGGAACAAATTTTATAGGTGCAACTGATCATTTTGAATGTGGTCAATGTTGAGGATGAGGCTAGTCAGTCATTTTTTCAGAAACATGGATGTACTTGGGTTTTCAATGCCCCACATAGTTCCCATATGGCTGGGTCCTGGGAAAGAATAATTGGTATTATCCGCAGGATTTTGGAAGCAATGTTATTGTCTGTTAAGACCCATACACATGATATGCTTGTAACATTGATGGCAGAGGTCTGTGCCATAGTCAATTCCCGCCCCATAGTAGCAGTATCTGACGACCCTGATAACCCTAAAATCTTAACTCCATCAATGTTGCTTACTTCTAAGGCTCAGTGTGATGATTATCATAAAGGTGATTTAGATTTGCAGACTATGTACAGAGAACAGTGGAAACTTGTTCAGTGTTTGGCAGAGAGATTTTGGGTTAGATGGCGTAGAGAATATTTAAATACTCTCCAAAAACGTCAAAAATGGACGTCCGAGCACTCACCTTCAGAAGTAGGGGATATTGTACTAGTTAAAGATAGTGAATGCAATAGAAATTACTGGCCTTTGGGAAGGGTGAGAAATGTTTACCCAAGCGCACACAATATGATCTGTAAAGTTGAGGTTAGTGTATGGAAAAATAACAAACTGGTCACTTACACAAGACCTATTGTAGAATTGGTATTGCTTGTTAAAGTTAACAAAAATAATCATTTGTCATAAAGTTAGGTGATTTCACAGTACACAAAATAGGTATTAGATGTTAAAAGGAATAAATTGTAAATAATTTGTCAATTACAAAATTGATAAATTTGGTATAGCAAGATAGCTTATTTGCAGTGTTTCATGTAAGAGTGCATAGATATGCTTAAAAAGCATAAAAATGATTCAAATTTAAATTACTTTTTTGGTATTATTCGTAGCAAGAAGCCATTCATCAAGATAGTGGTTGTGATTTGTAACAGTTATATATGTATATCTGTGTAGATTGTAGTTTTTAATTTTGCGCTCATTTCTGAACTACCATAGAAAATATCTTTTTTTTATAGTGATATCTAAAGATATCAGACGGGGAGTGTGATGCATTCAATCCTTTTTGGTCATTTCCTTTACTTGCTAGTTCTTCCGGTACTTTTTCTACAGATGTTGTTATAAGCAAAATCACGTTTTTTCATTCGGTGAGTTCAACCCTTCGGGTGAAGATGTCTTACAGCCCCCACATGTTGTAAGTTTAATCTTCTTAGACATAATTAAGTTAATTTTTAACTTTATTTGTCACCATTCTTGTGTAACATTTCAGAAATTGATATTTACTGGATTTTACTGTCATTCTTTTCGACTGTATTTTCGCCCCCAATTTTCTTCACACCTTTTTGGAAATAAATTTAGCGCGATATCTTAGTAAATTTGCATTATTACTTCTATGGTGTTTTACAAAATGAGCATTCTTTAAGTATTAAATAGACTAGTATGAGATTTAAGATTATTTGTTAATTTTGGCTGCTGAAAGTTGATTTGTTATAAAAACATTGTGGAAATTTCAGACATGCAACACATGGTTTTTCAGGGTCAAATACTAAAAAGATTTTGTGTGTGTAATTTTCAGCCTTTTACCACACATTAAACACATCAGAAGAGATTTGTATGGTTAGCTATCTGTTACCCCAGAACAGCATACATATTATGTAAGAATGAAAAAAAAAATGCATCATTTTATAATAATTAACACTTTGCCAAACAATCCCATGGTTTAATGACCCCGAGAAAGAATTCTCTTGAAAACATTATCAGAGAAAGAGAAAGTGATCATAAGTAGCATTCTCTCTTTTTATCCCTGCCGAAAAGGGAGAGGATTTAGTTTTTTTCTTTTTTTTTTTTTTTTTTGCGTTGTCCGTCCGTCTGTCTGTCTTTCGTCCGTCCAGACAGATATCTTCTAAAATCCTTGACGAAATTTGATGAAACTTTTTATGGTGGCCCTACCAGTTTTCGATGAACTAAATTGACAATTTTAGCTTGCGCATATCTAAATGAAGTAGTAATTAACAAAAACATTTTATAGAGAAAAAAAGCAAATTTAAATGCATACAAAACCATACAATTTGCCTGAATCATGCATATTCAACGGAAACAACAGATTTCACCCTTCAATTTTGTGCCGGAAGCTGAATTGGAGTATGGAAAAACATGCACTCATTCCGTGGCTTTCAATATCTATAGAACAGCTCATAATTAGAGAACTAAAAGTCATCATGTACAACAAAACTTCAAAAAAAGTTTACTATCACAATAAGGAGCTGTTTTGAACAATAGAAATGAACAGCTCTGAGTCAATTATCCTCAGATCTTTGAAGCGCGATGAGTGTCATGGCGGCCATTGGCCCTCTCGTGGCAGCAGCACCAGAATACCAACATAACAGAAAACCAAGGTATTTTGGTCCCCTCTATCGATTTATATGCAACTCTGAGTGCCTATTAAGATTTTTTTAAACACCAATTCATCATAGAACGTCTGAAAATATTGAGTGTCCTAATAAAAAAGGTTGGGAACATTTTCTGTTTGTAGCGGCGAATGTTCTGGAAAAATTGTTCATTCATAAGTGACAGAACACAATAGATCAAGAAATTTTGTGATCTGATTATAGATCGGACTCTTGTCACATATTCCATTATGGTCATATGCTTTTTAGCTCACCTGAGCACAAAGTGCTCAAGGTGAGCTTTTGTGATCGCCCAATGTCCGTCGTCCGTCGTCCACAATTTCTTTAAACACCTTCTCCTCCTAAACCACTGGGCCAATCTTGATGAAACTTGGCAGGGATGTTCCTCAGGTGAAGCTCTACCAAAGTTGTTCAAGAGATTGAATTCCATCCATAACTCTGGTTGCCATGGCAACCAAAAGGAAAAAAATAGCAAAATCTTTAAAAATCTTCTTCTCTGAAACTAGAAGGTGTAGAGCTTTGATATTTGGTATGTAGCATCTTCTAGTGGACCTCTACCAAGTTTGTTCATATGATGTCCCTGGAGTCAAAACTGGCCCCGCCCCGGGGGTCACAATTTCAAACATAGGAACAAAGAAGGAAAACTTTAAAATTCTTCTTCTCTGAAACTGTAAGGCGTGGAGCTTTGATATTTGGCATGTAGCATCTCCTAGTGGACCTCTACCAAGTGTGTTCATATGATGACCCTGGGCTCAAAACTGGCCCCGCTCCGGGGGTCACAAGTTTCGAACATAGGAACAAAGAAGGAAAATTTTAAAATTCTTCTTCTCTGAAACTGGAAGGCGTGGAGCTTTGATATTTGGCATGTAGCATCTCCTAGTGGACCTCTACCAAGTGTGTTCATATGATGACCCCGGGGTCAAAACTGGCCCCGCCTCGGGGGTCACAAGTTTCGAACATAGGAACAAAGAATGAAAACTTTAAAATTCTTCTTCTCTGAAACTGGAAGGCGTGGAGCTTTGATATTTGGCATGTAGCATCTCCTAGTAGACCTCTACCAGGTTTGTTCATATGACGCCCCTGGGGTCAAAACTGGCCCGGCCCCGGGGGTCACAAGTTTCAAACATAGGAACAAAGAATGAAAACTTTAAAATTCTTCTTCTCTGAAACTGGAAGGCGTGGAGCTTTGATATTTGGCATGTAGCATCTCCTAGTGTACCTCTACCAAGTTTGTCCATATGACGCCCCTGGGGTCAAAACTGGCCCGGCCCCGGGGTCACAAGTTTCAATCATAGGAAGAAAGAATGAAAACTTTAAAATTCTTCTTCTCTGAAACTGGAAGTCGTAGAGCTTTGATATTTGGCATGTAGCATCTCCTAGCGCACCTCTACCAAGTTTGTTCATATCATGTCCCTGGGGTCAAAACTGGCCCCGCCCCTGGGGCCACAAGTTTCGAACATAGGAACAAAGAAGGAAAGTTTTAAAATTCTTATTCTCTGAAACTGGAAGGCGTGGAGCTTTGATATTTGGCATGTAGCATCTCCTAGTGGACCTCTACCAGGTTTGTTCATATGACAGCCCTGCGGTCAAAACTGGCACCGCCCCGGGGTCACAAATTTTGAACATAGGAACAAAGAATGAAAACTTTAAAATTCTTCTTCACTGAAACTGGAAGGCGTGGAACTTTAATATTTGGCATGTAGCATCTCCTAGTGGACCTCTACCAAGTTTGTTCATATGACGCCCCTGGGGTCAAAACTGGCCCCGCCCCGGGGGTCACAAGTTTCAAACATAGGAATAAAGAAGGAAAACTTTAAAATTCTTCTTCTCTAAAACTGGAAGGCGTATAGCTTTGATATTTAGCATGTAGCATCTCCTAGTGGACCTCTACCAAGTTTGTTCATATGATGACCCTGGGGTCAAAACTGGCCCCGCCCCGGGGGTCACAAGTTCAAACATAGGAACAAAGAAGGAAAACTTTAAAGTTCTTCTTCTCTGAAACTGGAAGGCGTGGAGCTTTGATATTTGGCATGTAGCATCTCCTAGTGGATCTCTACCAAGTTTGTTCATATGATGTCCCAGGGGTCAAAACTGGCCCCGCCCCGTGGGTCACAAGTTCGAACATGGGAACAAAGAAGGAAAACTTTAAAATTCTTCTTCTCTGAAACTGGAAGGCATGGAGCTTTGATATTTGGCATGTAGCATCATCTAGTAGACCTCTATCAAGTTTGTTCATATGATGTCCCTGGGGTCAAAACTGGCCCCGCCCCAGTGGTCACAAGTTTCGAACATAGGAACAAAGAATGAAAACTTTAAAATTCTTCTTCTCTGAAACTGGAAGGCGTGGAGCTTTGATATTTGGCATGTAGCATCTCCTAGTGAACTTCTACGAAGTTTGTTCATATAACGCCCCTGGGGTCAAAACTGGCCCCGCCCCAGGGGTCACAAGTTTCAAACATAGGAACAAAGAAGGAAAACTTTAAAATTCTTCTTCTCTGAAACTGGAAGGCGTAGAGCTTTGATATTTGGCATGTAGCATCTCCTAGTGGACCTCTACCAAGTTTGTTCATATGATGTCCCTGGGGTCAAAACTGGCCCCGCCCCGGGGTCACAAATTTCGAACATAGGAACAAAGAAGGAAAACTTTAAAGTTCTTCTCTGAAACTGGAAGGCGTGGAGCTTTGATATTTGGCATGTAGCATCTCCTAGTGGGCCTCTACCAAGTTTGTTCATCAATTGACCTGACAATTGGTTAGAAATTTGATTATGCACGTTGTGTGAATTTCGCCTATTGACATCAAGACTGACAATCTAACATACCGGGAAATTTTTCAAGATTAAAATCAGACGGAAAATTTAAATTGGGCACGTATCGAAATTTGTCACTAAAACCGATCTTTCCTTCAGAAACATGCATACTGTCTTCTTTTTTTTTTGTAGCTTTTCGTAAATTAACAGCAGCAACACTGAAATTTACATTCATATAATCGGTTGAAAGAAAACGGTGACGTCATTCACTTCATAGGTCGCAAGAAACTGGGATATCATTTCGGGTTCGACAATGGGTACCCCTCGAAAGTAGGTCATTCGACCATACACGTGTTCCTTATTAGCATTTTTAATGCCGAGTCATGGAAAATGGGGCTTGATGTATATTTCCATTATGGATCAATATCCCTTTCAGTAATTGACAAAATATTATGAATCTTTATATTTATATTGTTTATCATAAGTCACAGACAATAATTATTTGTTTGTATTTAATGAAACGCCATGTCATGGAAAAAAAGGGCCCAATGTATAATTTTTATCATAAGTCACAGACAATAATTATTTGTTTGTCTTTAATGAAACGCCATGTCATGGAAAAAAAGGGGCCTAATGTATAATTTTTATCATGGACCAATAATAAAAAGGCTACGTATACATGCACAATACAATACATTTTTAGCTCACCTTAGCACAACGTGCTAAAGGTGAACTATTGTGATCGCCCTATGTCCGGCGTCTGTCGTCCGTCAACAATTTCTTTAAACATCTTCTCCTAAACTACTGGGCCAATCTTGATAAAACTTGACAGGGATGTTCCTTGGGTGAAGCTCTACCAAAATTCTTCAAAGAATTGAATTCCGCCCACAACTCTGGTTGCCATGGCAACAAAAAGGAAAAAAAAGCAAAAATTTGAAAATCTTCTTCTCTGAAACTAGAAGGCGCAGAGCTTGGATATTTGGTATGTAGCATCTCCTAGTAGACCTCTACCGAATTTGTTCATTTGATGCCCCTGGGGTCAAAACTGGCCCTGCCCCAGGGGTCACAAGTTTGAGCATAGTCACAAAGAAGGAAAACTTTAAAAATCTTCTTCTCTAAAACTTGAAGGCGTAGAGCTTTGATATTTCGCGTGTAGCATCTCCTAGTGGACCTCTACCAAGTTTGTTCATATGATGCCCCTGGGGTCAAAACTGGCCCCGCCCCGGGGGTAAAAATTTCCAACATAGGAACAAAGAAGGAAAACTTCAAAAATCTTCTTCTGTAAAACTAGAAGGCATAGAGCTTTGATATTTGGTATGTAGCATCTCCTAGTAGACTTCTACCAAGTTTGTTCATTTGATGCCCCTGGGGTCAAAACTGGCCCCGCCCCAGGGGTCACAGGTTTGAGCATAGTCACTAAGAAGGAAAACTTTAAAAATCTTCTTCTCTAAAACTTGAAGGCGTAGAGCTTTGATATTTGGCATGTAGCATCTCCTAGTGGACCTCTACCAAGTTTGTTCATATGATGCCCCTGGGGTCAAAACTGGCCCCGCCCCGGGGGTAAAAATTTCCAACATAGGAACTAGTGGTGAAACGGTTTACCGATTAACCGATTAACCGCGGTCTATTCAAAGAAAAAACCGAAACCGGTTCGAATTTTACCGTATCGGTATTTCTGCAATATGTCAACTTCTCTTAATTGCATCAGAAAGTCCGGTTTTCCCAAAAATTCTGTCAGAAATCGATCGTTTTTCAACTTACAGTTCTAAAGATTTCCGAAAGCGAAAGTTGTTTATTTTTTTCCACAGGCGGTGTCACCGGTGTTTAGGTAAAACTATGACCACATAAAATTCACGACACGAACTCCAAATAAACGTCGAGCTTTAATGCTTTTGGATCAATGGAGTTTGTATGTTATTCATTTCTTATAACTTTGCTCACACTTATTTTTGCGTTTTCCAGTAGTTAAGCTGCAAAGTATTAGTGTTAGTGCAGTAAGCAACTGAGTAAGTTAGTGCATCGCACTGTCTACTCTGTTGAGCCATGTCCCGAAGTTCGGTATAGTAGCGCTGGTTTTTATATAAACAAGTACGCTCTTGAAGAAAAAAAATGGCAGACGAAAATCGTCAAGATAGCGAGTGTTAAAGACTAGTCAATTTTAGTTTGTTTTTATTTGTTCATGCAAAACAATTGATTTTTAGTTCATTATCTTGAAAGAATGGAAGAGTTCCAAGCACATGTACTAGTTTTCTTTATCACCTTTTGAGCATATGCTACCCTAACAGTGACTACAAGTGGTCAGATATGCTAAATGTCAGCATATACAGCATATTGCAATACGTATTGCAATACGGGTCAGCCGTATTGCAATATATTGCAATACGCTTTTTACCGTATTGTTTCACCCCTAATAGGAACAAAGAAGGAAAACTTCAAAAATCTTCTTCTGTAAAACTAGAAGGCATAGAGCTTTGATATTTGGTATGTAGCATCTCCTAGTGGACCTCTACCAAGTTTGTTCATTTGATGCCCCTGGGGTCAAAACTGGCCCCGCCCCAGGGGTCACAGGTTTGAGCATAGTCACTAAGAAGGAAAACTTTAAAAATCTTCTTCTCTAAAACTTGAAGGCGTAGAGCTTTGATATTTGGCATGTAGCATCTCCTAGTGGACCTCTACCAAGTTTGTTCATATGATGCCCCTGGGGTCAAAACTGGCCCCGCCCCGGGTGTCAGAATTTCCAACATAGGAACAAAGAAGGAAAACTTTAAAAATCTTCTTCTGTAAAACTAGAAGGCGTAGAGCTTTGATATTTGGTATGTAGCATCTCCTAGTGGACCTCTACCAAGTTTGTTCATTTGATGCCCCTGGGGTCAAAACTGGCCCCGCCCCAGGGGTCACAAGTTTGAGCATAGTCACAAAGAAGGAAAACTTTAAAAATCTTCTTCTCTAAAACTTGAAGGCGTAGAGCTTTGATATTTGGCATGTAGCATCTAGTGGACCTCTACCAAGTTTCTTCATATGATGCCCCTGGGGTCAAAACTGGCCCCACCCCAGGGGTCACAAGTTCGAACATAGGAACAAAGAGGGGAAACTTTAAAAATCTTCTTCTCTGAAACAGGTAGGCATAGAGCTTTGATATTTGGTATTTAGCATCTTCTAGTGGATCTCTACCAAGTTTGTGCATATGATGCCCTTGGAGCAAAAGTTCGCCCTGCCCCGGGGGTCACAAGTTCGAACATAGGAACAGAGAAGGAAAACTCGCCTAGTAGACCTCTACTAAGTTTGTTCATATGATGCCTTGGGGTCAAAATTGGCCCTGCCACAGGGGTCACACGTTCAAACATTCTCTTAAATGGAAAGGCATAGAGCTTTGATATTTGGTATGTAGCATCTCCTAGTGGACTTCTACCAAGTTTGTTCCAAGGATGCTGCTTGGGTCAAAACTGGCCCAGCCCCTGGGGTCACAAGTTCGAACATAGGAACAAAGAAGGACAACTTTAAAATTCTTCTTTTCTGAAACCGAAAGGTGTGGAGCTTCGATATTTGGTATGTTGCATCTCCTAGTGGACCTCTACCAAGTTTGTTCATATGATGCCCCTGGGGTCAAAACTGGCCCCGCCCCGGGGGTCACAAGTTCGAAGATAGGAACAAAGAAGGAAAACTTTAAATTTCTTTTTCTCTTTAACGGGAAGGTGTAGAGCTTTGATATTTGGTATGTAGCATTTCCTAGTGGACCTCTACCAAGTTTGTTCATATGATGCCCCTGGGTCAAAAATGGCCCAGCCCCGGGGGTCACAAGTTCAAACATAGGAACAAAGAAGGAAAACTTTAAAATACTTCTGGAAGGCGTAGAGCTTTGATATTTGGTATGTAGTGATTCTGTTCTAAGTTTGTTTGCCCATCTAAGCGCAACAAGTTCATTGAGTTCAGAATTGGGTCATCTTGGGTCATAAACTAGGTCACTAGGTCAAATTAAAGAAATACCTTGTTGGCACTCTCGAGGCCACATTATTTGCTCAATTGCCTTGAAAATTAGTTAGAAAGTTTGTCTTTATAAAGTCTCACATAAGATTAATTTGGGTCAACTTGGGTCATAAACTAGTTCACTGGGTCAAATTAAAGAAATACCTTGTTTGCACTCTGGAGGCCACATTTATTGCTCAAATGACCTGAAATTTGGCCAGAATGTTTGTCTTAATGAAATACTAGATGAGTTTGGATTTGGGTCACCTGGAACCATAAACTAGGTCACTAGGTCAAAATAAAGAAATACCTTGTGGGCACTCTAGAGACCACATTCTTTGCTTAATTGCCTTGAAAATTGGTCAGAATGTTTGTCTTTGTAAAATCTCACATGAGTCTGAATTTGGGTCAACTGGGGTCATAAACTAGGTCACTTGGTTAAATTAAAGAAATAGCTAGTGGGCACTCTAGAGGCCACATTTATTATTCATTTGATTTGAAAATTGGTTAAAATGTTTCTTTTGATATAGTCAATGACAAGTTCAAATTTGGGTCACCTGGGGTCATAATCTAGGTCACCAGGTCAAATTAAAGAAGTATCGTTAGGGCACTCGAGGCCACATTTTTTGCTCAAATGACTTGAAAATTGGTGAGAATGTTTGTCTTCATGAAATATGAGTTTGAAATTTGGTCACCTGCGGTCAAAAACTAGGTCACATGGTCAAATTAAAGAAAAACCTTTAAGGCACTCTACTAAGGTGAGCGATCCAGGGCCATCATGGCCCTCTTGTTATATGTTTCTATCAAAAAAGGTCTTGTTCGGCGAGAGATATCATTTCAACGAAATAACTTGTTTTCATTACGTTTTCATCTCTTTCCATGACTAACAATATTATTGGGTAACACTGAATTTGTTATTTGCAAATGCTTCAATTTGGACAAGTCTAGACAAACTTTATCTTTTGGGTCACATTGAAATTGTTATCAGCAATTCTTTGAATATTGAAATTGGTCTGTTTAAAAATTTGTCATCTTATAAAGAGTAAACAAACATTTCTGACATGAGTTAAAAGTGAAAATGATGCATAACAATGTCATTACAGCCAAACAGTCATGCCAAAACTTGAACTTGCCCAGAAGAAACAGCTTGAAAGATGGATTGGAAGTGGCCCCCAGTCATTTTCTCTACTGTACAGCTTCAGTAGGGATGGTGCCAGTGCTCCAACTTTTCATCAGCTCTGTGACAACAAGGGGCCAACAGTTACAGTGTTATATAACACTGCAGGTTCTATATATGGTGGGTTTTCTGAATGTAGTTGGAATTCATCAGGAAATTACCATCCAAATCCGAAAGCTTTTTTGTTCCGCTTAGCTTTCTCTGGAAAAATAATATTTGATAAGTTTCCAAATAAAACAGGAACTCACGGGATTCATTGCAATCCTAATTATGGCCCAACCTTTGGTGGAGGACATGATTTATCCACTTTTAGTGGTACACTGACCTTACAAGGTGACCGTTATACACTGAATGGTAGTACGAATTTTGGCTCTACTTATGACATGAAAGGGCTCACTGCAACACAGATTACAAATGATGCTCGGACAGTATATGATCTCGAAGTTTACTCTGTTTCTGGTAAGTTGCTTAATTACCAACACTATTTTTTTAAGACCGATAAATGTAATGTATTTTTGTTTTTTTTATTTTGCAGCTACCTTTGTGGCAGCTCTACAGTTCATGTATTATGGAAAGATTGACAAAAGGCAAATTCGCTTAACACAAGAAATTCTTCAATAAGTACAATGTTTTCTTCATTGTCTAAACTTCCAAGTTTTTTTTCCTCCACAAATGTGATCCTGTAAATAAGAGTGTTTCATGAAATACATGTAATCTTGTATACAGCAATGGATTAAGCTGTGCAGCAGATATTGGCCCTGTGGAAAGTTAGACAGTACCTATTTTTAGCTCACCTGAGCACGAAGTGCTCATGGTGAGCTATTGTGATCGTGCTGTGTCCGTCGTGCGGTGTGCGTCGTGCGTCGTCCGTAGTTCGTCGTCAACTTTTTACCTTGTGTACGCTTTAGAGGCTACATTTTCAGTCCAATCCTCATGAAACTTGGTCAAAATGTTTGTCTCGATAAAATCTCGGACGAGTCCGAAATTGGATCATGTGGGGTCAAAAACTAGGTCACTAGATCAAATCTTAGAAAAACCTTGTGTACGCTCTAGAGGCCACATTTTCAGTCCGATCCTCATGAAACTTGGTCAGAATGTTTGCCTTGATAAAATCTCGCACGAGTTCGAAATTGGGTCATGTGGGGTCAAAAACTAGGTCACTAGGTCAAATCTTAGGAAAACCTTGGTATGCTCTAGAGGCCACATTTTCAGTCCGATCCTCATGAAACTTGGTCAGAATGTTTGTCTTGATAAAATCTCGGACGAGTTCGAAATCGGGTCATGTGGGGTCAAAAACTAGGTCACTAGGTCAAATCTTTTAAAAACCTTGTGTATGCTCTAGATGCCACATTTTCAGTCAGATACTTGTGAAATTTGGTCCGAATGTTTGTCTTGATAAAATCTCGGACGACTTCGAAATGGGGTCATGTGGGGTTAAAAACTAGGTCACTAGGTCAAATCTTAGAAAAACCTTGTGTACGCTCTAGAGGCCACATTTTCAGTCCGATCCTCATGAAACTTGGTCAGAATGTTTGTCTTGATAAAATCTCGGACGAGTTCGAAATTGGGTCATGTGGGGTCAAAAACTAGGTCACTAGGTCAAATCTTAGAAAAACCTTGTGTACACTCTAGAGGCCACATTTTCAGTCCGATCCTCATGAAACTTGGTCAGAATGTTTGTCTTGATAAAATCTCGGACGAGTTTGAAATTGGGTCATGTGGGGTCAAAAACTAGGTACTAGGTCAAATCTTAGAAAAACCTTGTGTACGCTCTAGATGCCACATTTACAGTCAGATACTTGTGAAATTTGGTCCAAATGTTTGTCTTGATAAAATCTCTGACGAGTTCAAAATTGGGTCATGTGGGGTCAAGAACTAGGTCACTAGGTCAAATCTTAGAAAAACCTTGTGTGTGCTGTAGAGGCCACATTTTCTGTCAGATACTTGTGAAATTTGGTCAGAATGTTTGTCTTGATAAAATCTCGGACAAGTTTGAAATTGGGTTGTGTGGAGTCAAAAACTAGGTCACTAGGTCAAATCTTAGAAAAACCTTTTTTACACTATAGAAGCCACATTTTCAGTCCAATACTCTTGAAAAATGGTCAGAATGTGAAAAATTGTCAGAATGTTTGTCTTGATTACATCTTGAAATAGTACGAAATTGTGCCATGTTGGGTCAAAAACTAGGTCACCAGGTCAAATCTAAGAAAAACGTTGTGTATGCTCTAGAGGCCATATTTTCTGTCCAGTACTCTTGAAAGTTGGTCAGAATGTTTGCCTTGATGATATCTCTGCCTAGTTTGAAAATGGGCCATGACGGGTGAAAAACTAGGTCACTAGGTCAAATCTTAGAAAAACCTTGTGTATGCTCCAGAAGCTACATTTTCTGCCTAATACTCTTGAAAGTTGGTCAGAATGTTTGTCTCGATGATATCTCAGTAGCATTTGAAAATGGGTCATGTGGGGTCAAAAACTAGGTCACCTGGTCAGATCTTAGAAAAACCATGTGTACACTGTTGTGGCCACATTTTTTGTTCAATACTCTTTTAAAGTTGCTCAGAATGTTTGCCTTGTTAATATCTTGGATGAGTTTGAAAATAGGTCATGTTGGGTCAAAATCTAGGTCACTAGGTCAGATCTTAGAAAAACCTTGTGTACGCTGTAGAGGCCACATTTTCAGTCCAATACTCTTGAAATTTGGTAAGAATGTTTGTCCTAATGATATCTTGGACCAGTTTGAAAATGTGTTATGTTGGCTGAAAAACTAGGTCACTAGGTTAAATCTTAGAAAAACCTAGTGTATGAATGACCCTCAGAAAGAAGCCTTTTGAAAACACTCTTTGAAAATGAGAAAATGCTGGTATCCAGCATTTTTTCCCTTTTTCACAATGTTTTCTACCCCTTTGAGAGACCAGTCCCACAGCTTGATCCACATATTATTTGTTTTATGCAGAAGGTTCAGACTGATGGGTTTAAAATTTTATTGTTTGGTAATACATATATCTCACAAGACGTTGGAAATTGGTTGTGCTTGGTCAAAAGCCTCAGGTGAGCGACTCCAGGGCCATCATGGCCCTCTTGATTTTTGATAACCATTAGGTGTACCCAGGCATATATTTATACTGGCTTGGATGTGCCTTTGAAAAGAGAGAAAAAAAACATTTGAACAAGGAGAAGGAGAGAGAGGTGAGCCAACAGAGAGAGAGAGAGAGAGATAGCTAAAGAGAGAGCCAGGGCAAGCCCGAGAGAGAAAGAGCTAGAGAGAGAGCCAGAGAGATAGGGCTGGCCTCCCCAAACTCCTATTATCAGGCTTGTACTCTTTTTGTTGCAAGGGAGAACAAACTTGATTTTTTTTTTACTGTTTGCTATGTTGAGATTTTTTACCTGAAACAGCCATTGAAGTTGCAATACATGTATTTAGGACTTACATCACTTAAATAAACACCTTGATGTGTGCACTGTTGTATGAGATTCGGTCTTAGTAATACATAAGAACAAAGTTCAATAGTGTTCTAACATTTCATTGGCATTCACGTCAAAGTCGGACATAAAACACCAAACCACCCGTCCATATCTTTGGTTGCATTGATGAATTTAAAGAAAACCGGTATGCCAGCCTAATTTCTTAATGATATACATGTATCAATAAACACGAAATTCGCAAACACAAAATCCGAAAACATGAAAGCCGGGCTTCAAAAATAAGACCCATGACTGGGGACCTTGGCCATTAAACTACTGTGACCTGAAGTAAAAAGTCAATAGCTTTTATATCTTGAAAGTGATGCTGCGGACAAAAACCAAATGTGTAAAACAATGAAGGGCAATAACCCCAGTAATTGATTGTATGGTATTTAACACCGTTTTTAACATTATTTCAGTTATATCGCGGCGGAATATCGCGAAAAAGAACGAAGACAGAGTTATGGATCTTGTGGACTGCACTTGTCCTCAATGTGATTTATCTACATATGAAGTTTGAAGTTGCTATCTTTCATATTTTGGGAGTAACAAAAACATTTTGACAAAAATCAAATTTGCAAAATAACAGGGAAATCAATAAAAACTGACCATAGAGTTATTGGTCGTATACAGTGCACTTGTCCTCAATGTGATTTATCTGTATAAGAAGTTAGAAGTCAATAGCTTTTATACATCATTTAAGCTATGCGCTGAACAGAAATCCAAATAGTAAAATAACAAAGGACAATAACTCCAAAAAAATCTGACAACAGAGTTATGGATATTGTGCACTGCACTTCCTCTCAATGTGATTTATCTGCATATGAAGTTTGAAGTCAATAGCTTTTACACACTGAAATTTGTACTCCGAACAAAATACCAATCTGTAAAATAAAAAAGGACAATAACTGCAAAAATAATAGAGACAAAGTTAAGGATCTTGTGCACTGCACTTGTCCTGAATGTGATTTATCTACATAATGAAGTTTGAAGTTGCTAACTTTCATACTGTGGAAGTAATGCTCCGGACAAAAATCAAATTTGAACAAAAAAAGTGCAATTGTTCCAAAAATAGTTACTACAGAGTAATGGATCTTGTGCACGACACTAGTTTTCAGTTTGATTTATCTACTTTTTAAGGTTGAAGTCCATAGCTTTTATATATTGGAAGTTATGCTCCGGACAAAAATCAAATTTGTAAACTAATAAAGGGCAATAACTCCAAAACTGACCACAGAGTTATGGATATTAGGCACTGCACTTATTCTCAATGTGATTTATCTGCATATGAAGTTTAAAGTCGAAATCTTTTATACTTTGGAAATTATGTTATGGACAAAAAATTAATCTGTAAACTAACAAAGGGCAATGACTCCAAAAAAAAAAAGACCATAAAGTCAATGATCTTGTGCATTACACTTCTCCTCATTGTGATTTATCTGGAAGTTAGAAGTTCATACCTTTGTACTTTGGAAATTATGCTCCGGACAAAAAAATCAATGTGTAAAATAAAAAAGGACAATAACTCCAAAAATAATAAAGATATGGTTATGGGTATTTTGCTTTCAGGCTTTGGAAGTAATGCTGCGGACAAAAATCCAATCCGTAAACTGATAAAAGGCAAAATGTCCACAAATACTGACCACAGAGTTATGGATCTTGTGCATTTTACTTTTTATCAATGTGATTTATTGCATATGAAGTCAGAGGTTGATAGCTTTTATACTTTGGCAGTTATGTTCAAAAATCCAATTTATAAAATAACCAATTGCAATAACTAAAAAAAAGAAAGAAAAAAAAAAAAAAAAAAAAACACACACACACACACACGAAGACAGAGCTTTGGATATTATACACTGCAATTGTCCTCAATGTGATTTATCTGCATACGAAGTTTGAAGTTTACGTCTTTATTCTTTGGAAGTCATGCTGCGGAAAGAAATCCAATTTGTAAACTGATAAAGCGCAATAACCCCTACAATACAGACCACAGAGTCATGGATATTGTGCACTGCTTTTGTCCTCAATGTGATTTATCTGCATATGAAGTTTGAAGTTGATAGCTTTCATACTTTCATACTTCGAAAGTTATGCTCCGGACAAAAATCAAATTTGTAAAATGAAAAAGGGCAATATCTACACAAAAAAATGAAGGGAGACTTACGGATCTTGTGCACTGCTCACTGTCTCACAGAGATGAACATTTGACCAAAGTTTAATGAAAATCTTTCAAAAGGTTCAGGAGACATGGAGCGGACAAGAAAGTGTTTCGGATGGACGGACAGACGGACTGATGGACGGACGGACGGACAGACGCACACACGTACAGATGAAGGACATTCCTGTAATCCCCCCTTGCTTTGGTGCGGGGGATTAAAATAAATGTGAATCAAAAGTTAAAATTTGTTTCGGGAAGGGTAGAAAACATTGCAGGAAAAGGGGAAATGCTGGTTAACAGCATTCTCTCTTATTTCCACAATCCTCTCCAAAGCTTTTTTCTCAGGATTGTTTGAAGTCGGGATTATGTGGTAAAAGGTTTGCTTGTACAACATTAAGTAAATTAACCCATACATAAAGCAAAACAAGACCAAGTGGGTTTTGGCTGGGCTTGGACTGCTTTTCACAGCTTCATGGACAGGAAGATCAGACGGTACAAGATATGTTTTCTGATCTTGGATCTATACTGTAGGCTTTGTTGAGACTAGTTTTGGTCAAAATATGGTCATGATATTTGCAATATTTGGATCATTTTTCTACTCACTAAACATTTGTGTAATGTAAATTTGGCACTTTATAGGTCGCCAGCTTTAATTCTAGTTTTGATATATATTTTTTTTTTGTCTCCCAGCCACCGGAACTTTGACAGACTGCACCGTAACACATTGTCAGACTCATAATCAAATTAGTGATACTAAACAGTATGAATAAATTTTGCCTGGAACTTGACCCCGAAATTCTTTACTTAAAGGATTAGATTAGATTTGATGAACATTGTGTTATGTGAGGAAATTCTAGAAATATTGAAAACTTCATACACAGCATGCTTGAATTAAATAACCCATTATTGGTCCATTGATCATTTTAAACGTGGAAATACAGTCAAACATGTCTTAGAGAATCCACTGAAATTAACTCAATTGAACTTGTATTGCTCAGGTGAGCGATTCAGGGCCATCATGACCCTCTTTTGTTGTGTGTGATTATGTCTTTTTCGTGTTTTATTCATGAATTAATGATAAATGCTAGCCGAAAAGCAAAGCTTGTTTGAAACAGATAAACACTAAGTCTTTATTACAAAGGTTTGCTATAAATGGAGGCAGGGAGCGGCTCCAAAGTCTAATGATTTTATGTACCTGATATAAAAAATGTAGCATGAGGTTTAGCTGTTTTAACTCTAGCAGAAGAGTTTTTGAGGTTTTGCATTCACCTTTCAGCTGATGGTCAAAAGGAACATTTATGACTGAATAGCTCTACTGGCCGAGGCCAGAACTGCTCATGTCGTTCGTCCGTCTGTCTGTCCGTCTGTCCGTCCGTCCGTCTGTCCGTCCAACTGCCCACCTGTCCGTTAGTCTTTGTCTTGTTTCAGCGATCAAGTCTGCAGTTGAGACTGGATTTTCATGGAAGTTGCACCGTTTCTTCATATTATTAAAAGCTTGAACCCTGTTGGTTTTGAAGAAAACCTAACACGTGGTTAGGGAAAAATAGCAATTTAGAGTAAAAAGGAAATGCGTTTCATGCTTAGGTGTTAGAGTCTGCATTTTTTATGCAATTCTTTTGAAACTTAAAAAAAAAAAATTATTTTCAGCATCAAGGATTTGAGTTCTACTGAAAATGACGAAAATGCAATAATTAGTTTTTATAACGGTTATGCCACGTTGAATTTATCATTCTCTGATTTTATTAGCATGCTCTATCTCAACCAGTGGATGAAATTCAGTAGAACTTCGTCAGAAGATTGGGAGGACATAGTTTGATGATTTTTCTTTGGGTGAAGGCTCTTTGAAATATTTTCCACATATGAACGATTGAATGGTAACTCATCCTACACCAAAAACTCTTATTATATATCTGATGGTTTTTATAATACTAAAAAAAAAAAAAAAAAAAAAAAAAACTACTGTATTTTTCATGGAAAAAAGGAAGTTTATGGGTCGTCTCTCAGATGTTCATTCATCCTTTCGTACAGTTGTTGCTCAGTGTCACCGACATACACCTCAATTTCTTAACATCTGCAACTGATAGCATACACGACGTTTCTCTCTTCACAACTGGCAGTGGACGGGACGTTGTGCGTTCTTCAGGAATTAGTGCCTACAATCTGATCTTCTGGTAAAATGTCACACATTTCACGCGTAAGATTTACATAAAGCACGGCTATTTCGAATCGTGATTGGTTTTGCTATGTACCAGCGTGTCACTGAGATTCCTGTCCCTTCTACATGCTACTATAGGGGGTTCTTGAAACACTTGCTTCATTCGCTCAGATTTGTGTAACAACCAGGCGTGCGTGGACAATATTCTGTGAATATTCGGTAAAGGTGTGAATATGTCAGAACAAGAAGTACTCGTGTAGTTTTCTTTTTGTTACTCTTATTTTTAATTTCTTTCAATAGTTTGACCCTATCCAGGTTATCAACTTTCTCTAGCTCTGACTCGATGTTTTTCCACCGAATCATCTTTGTCTAAATTTCTGTTTCAAAGCTTTTTGTTTACTGTAGTCTCCATACTTTTTTCACAGATTCCTTTAAGGCAAAGCCCTAGACCATGATCTAGTTCTTTCTTGGTTGAAAGGGATGGCATATGTGATTCAGGTACAATTGTATATCTGTTGGTTCGAGATACAGATCTGTGTTTACGAGTATGTTACCATTTTCAGTTTTCACAATTGTATCGAGGAATTATATCTTTTGTTCACTATAACGGGTTTCGATTTTGATGTTCTCATTGATACTGTTGACATGATCGGCAAACTCTAAAAGTTCCTCTTTGCTCCCGACCCATAACTCTAAACCATCATCAATAAATCTTTCGTAGAATATGAGCCGCTCTGGAGAATTCATAAGTTGTTCATCCCTATCTCATCCATTATTATATGCATGTGAGATTCTTCTCTGGCCTTGAGCTAATAGCAATAGCCTCTGTATATGTCTTTTCAAGAGTATCATTCTAGTTCTGACCTGAAATTCACAGTCCTGAAAAAATGTGCTCCGCACACAATATAGTACGTCAAATAGATGAACCAGCATGGATTAAGAAGCTGCAAATGGTCCAACTACTGAGTTGTACATAACATCAAGGACGCGCAATCCATATAACGTCACGAGATGAATGAGAAAGCACGGGAACATTGACACTGTATAACAAAGTTGACATCACTTTATTCTTGTAAAACACTATTGTTGGAGTAATACACGCTTACAATGTTCGAGAACAAAAAGTGCTCTGAAACTCTTGAAAAAAGAGAACAACCAAAGTATTAAGCAATTGGGCATTTTTTGGTTGTTTTGGTCATAGTACTTTATTAATTCCCTGGGGAATTCATTTTTATAATATTTCAATAACTACATGTAGTCTGAAATGAGGAGAACATACGAGAAGGAAATGAGGAAAAATATTGTAAAACCATACAGAATTCTTTTTTGAAAGCAGATAAATTGCCCATCAGTTGCAGATTTCAGTTCGTCATAATGTTTCTATAAGTCAAAATGCACTTGTGTAAGATCGAAAATATTAATCGTCTTTGATTTTTTTCTTCAGATTCCACCTTTGAGAAACAGTGGCGGAAAACTAGTGAATGGAATTCAGAGGTATCTCAGTTTAAAATTCTATATCGTATGAAAAAATTATATGAAAGTTTAGGGCTCTACAAAACTATGACCAGTATCAGAACTTTCATCATAGGGTCTTTGTGTTTATGTAAGATTTAAGGACTCAATGGGCTGCAAATTTTGTATGGCCAAAAGAGCTCAGCATTATGCGCGGAAAACACCTAGATCTGAAAGAAAATACTAACAGTCAGTGTTTAATCATATTTATCATTCAATAAAGTGGCAGTCAGTTCGCATGATGAGTCAAGATCTGCCCAAAAATGTGACTGACATTTGCATATTAATTTTGTTTTACAAGTAAGCTCGGGGAAATCAGTGCATATATGATACGTATATCCGGTATTTGGCCAAGATTGTATTTCTAGATAAGACGCTTATGCTACTTACATAAAGAAGGACCGCCTGTTTGCCAATGTCCAGACTGTTGAATCTGACACTCTGGCTTTCAATACGAAAGAACCATGTGCAAATGAGACTCCTGCCTCAAATAAAGATGCCAAATTCATGTTAAAACACATGTGCAGATTGCGCTTCTCTGTGTCAAATGTCATATATTTTCTATTTGTTTTCCGGTTTCAAACTTATCTTTTAAAGAGATTGGTATATACACAAAGTGCTCAAAGTGAGATTTTGTGATCGGGCTGTGTCCGGCGTCCGTCGTGCGTCGTCCGTCGTAGTCATCAACATTTATCTGTTGTGCACTCTCGAGGCCACATTTTCAGCCCGATCCTCATGAAACCAGGTCAGATCATTTGTCTTGATATTATCTCAAATAAGTTTGAAATTGGGTCATGTCAGGCCATATTTTAGAATAACCTTGTTAGCACTCTAGAGGCCACATTCTCAGCTTGATATTCATAAAACTTAGAATGTTTGTCTAGTTGAAATCTTGAACAAGTTCAAAATTGGGTCATGTCGGATCAAAAAAGTAGGGCATTGGACCAAATCTCAGAAAAACCTTGTGTGCACTCTAGAGGCCACATTTACAATTTGATACTTTTGAAACTTGGTCAGAATATTTGTCTTGATAAAAACTAGAAAACTTTTGAAATCGGGTCAAATCGGATGAAAATGTAGGCCACAGGGCCAAATCTTAGAAAAGGCTTTTTGGCACTCTATAGGCCACATTTTCAGCCTGAAACTCATAAAAATTAGTCAGAAAGTTTGTCTGGGACAAGTTCGAAATTCAGTCATGCCAGGTCAAAAAGAAGGTCACAGGGCCAAATCTTAGAAACACCTGGTTTGTACTCTAGAGGCCATATTTTCATCCTGGTACTCGTGAAACTTGATCAGAATGTTTGTCTTGATAAATTCTTGGGCATGTAGAAAAATTGGCTCACATTGAGCCAAAAAGTGGGTCATGGGGTCAAACCCTAGAAAAACATTGTGCGCACTGTAGAGGCCACATTTTCAGCCTGATATTCATAAAACTTGGACAAAATGTTTGCCTTGATGATATCTTGGACAAGTTTGAAATTGGTCCATGTCGGGTAAAAAAACAGGTAACTTTCATTCATTTGGTTTACATAATTAAAAGTGGGATCTCTTCAGCTTCATCAATTTAGATGACGTTACTCAGGTGAGTGCTTTAGGGCCAATGGCTCTCTTTTTTTTTTTTTTTTTTTTTTTTTTAAATCTGCTCCCGTTCTGTGTCTTTATCCAATTTTCAGTCTCATATCTTTTCAATGTTTAGGACATTTTCTAGAGTTATAATCCTTCCAATAATTATTTTATTTATTTATTTTTTTTTTTTTTTTTGTTATGTAAGATTTTATACTAAATACAAAAATAAAAAGTAAATGATATGTTCTCGAATTCGTTTTCTTGTTAAATGCCTGTTTTCTTGGTAACAGTATACCCTCAAATTCTAAAATTTGTGACTTTTGCTTGAAAATGATTATAACATTATCAGACAAGTTTAATATAATAATTTATATAAAATCAGAGCTAAATATTTGTATATTCTTATCTAACATTCAGAAAATTTGAATTCCATTCGTATTTTTTCAGAAAGGGTAATTTTTTAGCAATTTTGTATTCACAAAAATGCCGAAAAAATTAAGAGTTCTGCAGGTAAGACTGGGTTATCAAAAATACCCTTCCATAGATTTTGTCCATTTTTTCTTTAAAAAATCATTGAAGTATCTTCTTTTCAAATTTAGCAAGAAAAGAATAGGTTGTCGATTTCAGATTTTTACAAAATTACCGTTTCCATGGCAACCATAATACAGTTTTATACAAAAATTCCCACTTTTACTGAAAACTACTCATTTTTTTCTTTTGAAAACCTACAACCTTAGTTTCATGTATTAGTAAAAACAATGAAACATTTGATATGTTATATTTAACCGACAGATCACCTATTTTCAAAGACCACCCAGAAGTGAAGATTGGTACGGGTAAACATGGTAAATTTTCAAATTTATTTTGAACTGGGCTCCTAAAATCTGTGAAGTATGTAAGCTAGTTATAATATGCATTACTCAACATAAGGTTAGTATGTGTATGGATTTAAAAAAAAAAAAAAAAAAACACTTTACCCTTTCTGCGCCATATGTGAAAACAGGGGCTTTAGCGGATGGCATAGATTAAGATCAGACTGCATGGAATGTGCAGTCTGATCTTGGATCTATACCAACAGCTTGTTTAGTCAAGTCTGTAGGCTAATAATTCAACATAGGCTACTAATTCAACGACCACTTTTACATGGCTCGTTCGACGATTATGATATCTCATCGCGAGAATAGGTTTCTGTACACTTTGCATAAGAAGAAGTGGATGGGGAACTGACAGTGACCTTCGTTTCCTCTGCCTCGCTAGTTGCATACAGTCGGTATTATTTGTATCATTTATTGGAATTGGAGACTGAACCCTTGAAATATGGTCTAAGATTTCCTCGCAAAATGCCCTTTAAAGTGAAACATGTTTAGGCTGTTTTTGATTTCGCGTTATAGAGTGTAACTATCCAAGTACTACTATTTTCTTCGTGAAGAGTCCAGTATCGTCCTTTATACAAATATGCCTTCTTAGTGCTCCAAAAAGTTTTGATTTTAAAAGATATGAGATCATTCAAAAGGACAAACACTCTTGGACGAACCAGCCCGGACGAACAAGCTCGGGCGAACGAGCTGGGGGCCGGAAAAGCTCGTTTCCATGCGCACTAGGTTGCGCACAAAAAAAAAATCCCCCAAAAATATCCTTAAATCGTCTTTCTTTACTATTTTATCCTTGATTACAGTGTTTCTCTTTTTTAAATATTTGCTGCCGGAGTTGGCAGAGTTATTGTTCTTTATTTAATTTCACATGTTAATGCTGCTGTCCTTCTGCAACTCCACGTACAATTCTTGTGCAGTTCTGCCATACTTGTACAGAATAATTAATATTATGTGCTGTAGAGCAAATTCACAGAGCTTTTTACACTCATTTATTTTTGGCAGAGTTATTGCTCTTGTTTAATCGTAACTATCAATGTTTTTTCTGTCCTCACTCGTAACTCCTCTTACAGTTCTAAGTCTTAAGCGGTTTTCACCAAACTTTCACAGAATGATGGATATCATGTCCTGTAGAGCACATTCAGGGCCATTTTCATTCAGTCATTTTTCATAGTCATTGCCCTTTGTTTCAATTTATCTTAGAATACTGCTGTCAGCAAAAAAAAAAATGCACCTTTTTAGCTCACCTTAGCACAACGTGCTAAAGGTGAGCTATTGTGATCGCCCTATGTCCGGCGTCCGTCGTCCGTCGTCTGTCGTCCGTCGTCCGTCAACAATTTCTTTAAACATCTTCTCCTCCTAAACCACTGGGCCAATCTTGATGAAACTTAGCAGGGATATTCCTTGGATGAAGCTCTACTAAAATTGTTCAAAGAATTGAATTCCACCCACAACTCTGGTTGCCATGGCAACAAAAAGGAAAAAAAAGGCAAAATATTTGAAAATCTTCTTCTCTGAAACTAGAAGGCACAGAGCTTTGATATTTGGTATGTAGCATCTCCTAGTGGACCTCTACCAAGTTTGTTCATTTGATGCCCCTGGGGTCAAAACTGGCCCCGCCTCGGGGGTCACAAGTTGGAGCATAGTCACAAAGAAGGAAAACTTTAAAAATCTTCTTCTCTAAAACTTGAAGGCGTAGAGCTTTGATATTTGGCATGTAGCATCTCCTAGTAGACCTCTACCAAGTTTGTTCATATGATGCCCCTGGGGTCAAAACTGGCCCCGCCCCAGGGTTCACAATTTCCAACATACGAACAAAGAAGGAAAACTTTAAAAATCTTCTTCTGTAAAACTAGAAGGCATAGAGCTTTGATATTTGGCATGAAGTATCTCCTAGTGGACCTCTACCAAGTTTGTTCATATGATGCCGTTGGGGTCAAAACTAGCCCTGCCCCGGGGGTCACAATTTCGAACATAGGAACGAAGAGGGGAAACTTTAAAAATCATCTTCTCTGAAACTGGAAGGCGTAGAGCTTTGATATTTGGTATGTAGCATTGCCTAGTGAACCTCTACCAAGTTTGTTCATATGATGTCCCTGGGGTCAAAACTGGCCCCGCCCCGGGGGTCACAAGTTTGAGCATAGTAACAAAGAAGGAAAACTTTAAAAATCTTCTTCTCTGAAACTTGAACGCGTAGAGCTTTAATATTTGGCATGTAGCATCTCCTAGTGAACCTCTACCAAGTTTGTTCATATGATGCCCCTGGGGTCAAAACTGGCCCCGACCGGGGGGGTCGCAATTTCCAACATAGGAACAAGAAGGAAAACTTTAAAAATCTTCTTCTCTGAAACTTGAACGCGTAGAGCTTTGATATTTGGCTTGAAGCATCTCCTAGTGGACCTCTACCAAGGTTGTTCATATGATGCCCTTGGGGTCAAAACTGGCCCTGCCCCGGGGGTCACAAGTTTGAGCATAGTAACAAAGAACGAAAACTTTAAAAATCTTCTTCTCTGAAACTTGAAGGCGTAGAGCTTTGATATTTGGTATGTAGCATCGCCTAGTGGACCTCTACCAAGTTTGTTCATATGATGCCCCTGGGGTCAAAACTGGCTCCGCCCCGGGGGTCACAATTTCCAACATAGGAACAAGAAGGAAAACTTTGAAAATCTTCTTCTCTGAAACAGGAAGGCATGGAGCTTTGACATTTGTTATGTAGCATCTTCTAGTGGATCTCTACCAAGTTTGTGCATATGATGCCCTTGGGGCAAAAGTTGGCCCTGCCCTGGGGGTCACAAGTTCGAACATAGGAACAGAGAAGGAAAACTTTAAGAATCATCTTCTCTGAAACTGGAAGGCTTAGAGCTTTGATATTTGGTATGTAGCATTGCCTAGTAGACCTCTACTAAGTTTGTTCATTGGATGCCCTTGGGGTCAAAATTGGCCCTGGCCCGGGGGTCACAATTTCAAACATAGGAACAAAGAAGGAAAACTTTAATTTTTTTTTTCTTCTCTTAAATGGGAAGGCATAGGGCTTTGATATTTGGTATGAAGCATCTCCTAATGGACTTCTAACAAGTTTGTTCCAAGGATGCGGCTTGGGTCAAAACTGGCCCAGCCCCTGGGGTCACAAGTTCGAACATAGGAACAAAGAAGGAAAACTTTAAAATTCTTCTTTTCTGAAACCGAAAGGTGTGGAGCTTTGATATTTGGTATGTAGCATTTCCTAGTGGACCTCTACCAAGTTTGTTCATATGATGCCCCTGGGTCAAAACTGGCCCCGCCCCGGGGGTCACAAGTTCGAAGATAGAAACAAAGAAGGAAAACTTTAAATTTCTTTTTCTCTTAAACGGGAAGGTGTAGAGCTTTGATATTTGGTATGTAGCATTTCCTAGTGGACCTCTACCAAGTTTGTTCATATGATGCCCCTGGGTCAAAACTGGCCCAGCCCCGGGGGTCACAAGTTCGAACATAGGAACAAAGAAGGAAAACTTAAAAATTCTTCTTTAAAACTGGAAGGCGTAGAGCTTTGATATTTGGTATGTAGTGATTCTCTTCTAAGTTTGTTTGCCCATCTAAGCGCAACAAGTTCATTGAGTTCAAAACTGGGTCATCTTGGGTCATAAACTAGGTCACTAGGTCAAAATAAAGAAATACCTTGTGGGCACTCTAGAGGCCACATTCTTTGCTTAATTGCCTTGAAAATTGGTCAGAATGTTTGTCTTTGTAAAATCTCACATCGGTTTGAATTTGGGTCAACTGGGGTCATAAACTAGGTCACTTGGTCAAATTAAAGAAATAGCTAGTGGGCACTCTAGAGGCCACATTTATTATTCATTTGACTTGAAAATTGGTTAAAATGTTTCTTTTGATATTGTCAATGACCAGCTTAAATTTGGGTCAACTGGGGTCATAATCTAGGTCACTGGGTCAAATTAAAGAAATATCTTTAGGGCTCTCGAAGCCACATTTTTTGCTCAATTGACTTGAAAATTGGTCAGAATGTTTGTCTTCATGAAATATGAGTTTGAAACTGGGTCACCTGCGGTCAAAAACTAGGTCACATGGTCAAATTAAAGAAAAACCTTTAAGGCACTCTACTAAGGTGAGCGACCAGGGCCATCATGGCCCTCTTGTTTGATGCCTGTGTGTAATTCCTCCCTCCGTTGACATGCAAGCTGTTTTTCAAAGTTGCAATATCAATCGTTACTGATAATGCGGCGCAATTTCCAGTCTATTTGCACTTGATATTTTTGACAAATTTATTTTTTTCAAACAAATTTGATATCTATCAGAGGATTTTCACTTAACTGGTTTTATAAATAGTTTTAATTTTCCAATTGATGTAATTTGAAAAGTATGACAAACTTATAACAGTTTTAGGGTCTTGAATTTGTGAAAAATCAAGGAAGTATTTGTTTCCATCAAATAATTATTCATAGACGGATTAAAACCAGATTTTGTATACAGATCATTTAGATAGGTTATGAGTTGGCCTTTGGTTAGGACCATTATCGGAGATATTTATCAGAGTTATTGAAATTAAACTTTTCATGATGAGAAATTCTTTGTTTTTTGTCAAATTACTCTAGTGTTTATCAGCTAGATGAAACCAAGTTTCTCTGACACAGATACAATCAAGTGATCATAGAAAGTATCCTAGACTGCAAAGCTATTATGTTTGTCATGCATTTATGATAGCTATAATCTGGAGGCGTGCTATTCTTGAAACGCATGTGAGTGCATTATTTACATCTTACTATCACCTAATCATTTACACCTTTTCAGACCCTTACAGAGTCCTTATACTTAACATTTTACCATTGTGTTCCTTATCGTGAGCCTTATATGACCTTGGATGTTGAAGCGCCATAAACAACATTTACTTGTTTTTATCAGTAAGAATAGTAAGTTTGAAAATTCCAAGAGTAAATACAAGGAAACTTTTTGGATGAGTTATGAAGTAAATAACGTCCACAGAGTCAGTCAGCTGAACTGAAGAATAACCAGGTGTGCGCTCCAGATGCAATACTTGGTTTTTTGAAACTGTCTGAGAATATTTAAGCGATAAAGATTACTTTGAAGGATGAAAATTGGAAACCTTAGATCACAAAGCAGATAACTACCTTAGATCTCAGAAAAACCCAGAGGCATCTTTTTAAGCCAAATTTTCATTAGACTTGGCGTGAGTGTTTGTCTAGATGCATTTTTTTAGGATGCTAGATATGGACAACCTCGGATGAAAAGTATGCCATTGGGTCAAGGCCTGGGAAACGCTTCAACACTCTGAAGGTTGTTTTTCCTGTCAAAACTTTATTGCAATATGCTCAGAATGTTTAGTTTAAAAGTTGGTCTCTTTCAGACAAAAAGTAGGTCATACAGTCACATCTTGGAAAGATTGCTCTAGAGGCATTGAGGTAAAAAACAGTTGTCTTACTGATATCTTGGACAAATTCAAATATTGGTCTGATCAAGTCATTAAATTAAATGTCGGTCACCAAGTCAAAAAAAAAAAAAATTGCACTGTAGAGGCTATATTTTCAGACTTCTGACATATACTTTTTGTGACAAGTTTCAATCTTGGTTAGCTGTTGTTAAAAGTAGGTCACTGGATCAAGTCTTGTTAAAAGCTTTTATGCTCTCCAAAGACAATGCTTTCGCCCTAATGTTCAGAAGCGTTGATCAGCATGTTTGTCTGGTCTACAATATACACTATTTCGTTTTAATTACATTGTATCATTCAATCAAGGGTTAACAGGTGCAGGTGAGCAATCCATGGCCATTATGACACACTTTTTTTTTTAATTTCTGTGTTTTAGTTTTTGTTTGACCTGAAAGAAGAAATTGAACAGTACGCTCCGCCCAAACAACTGAAATTGAAGGCAACCAATATTCTAGTGCTCGGGCCTGTGGGAGCAGGAAAGTCCAGTTTTTTCAACACCATTGCCTCGGTATTTCGAGGGTATGTGACAGGACAGGCATGCAGTGGTAGTGCTGAACAGAGTATTACTTCAAAGGTGAGGATATATGGATTTCAAACTGAATTTTGGAAATGTCTTTTCTAGCTGTATTGTAAGTTTATATATTGTCTGAGCATGAATTGCCCATATTGAGCTTATAGTGTGGGTCATTGTGCTTCATGCACTGTGTATTTTCAATAAGTTCTTTTAACATCTCAAACTATACAACCAGTAGGGCAATTTCCAATAAAAACTAACAATAGCGATCCTTGGGTGGTCTACTGGCACCAATGTTTACCTCTGTACAAAACAATCAAGAGTTTTAACAGCCCTGAAAATGGAAGCTTTTGAAAACATAGTTGGAAGAAGAGAAATGCTGGTAACCAGAATTCTCTTCTTATCCCACAATATTTTACCTCTTAAAAGCAACTCCCGCCGATTGAGTCAAGTTTAATTTGTTTTCTGTAAAATGCTTTAGTGTTTGATGACTATGATATTTGCCGTACAGTAAAGAGAAAAAATAGTATGGCAGGTTTCCTACGTAGACCATACGAGGTTAAAAGATCTGTGAATATAATTCCTAAATGCTATCCATTTTTAGCTCACCTTAGCACAACGTGCTAAAAGGTGAGCTATTGTGATCGCCCTATGTCCGGCGTCCGTCGTCCGTCGTCTGTCGTCCGTCGTCCGTCAACAATTTCTTTAAACATCTTCTTCTCCTAAACCACTGGGCCAATCTTGATGAAACTTGGCAGGGATGTTTCTTGGGTGAAGCTCTACCAAAATTGTTCAAAGAATTGAATTCCACCCACAACTCTGGTTGCCATGGCAACAAAAAGGAAAAAAAGGCAAAATGTTTGAAAATCTTCTTCTCTGAAACTAGAAGGCGCAGAGCTTTGATATTTGGTATGTAGCATCTCCTAGTGGACCTCTACCATTTGATGCCCCTGGGGTCAAAACTGGCCCCGCCCCAGGGGTCACAAGTTTGAGCATAGTCACAAAGAAGAAAAACTTTAAAAATCTTCTTCTCTAAAACTTGAAGGTGTAGAGCTTTGATATTTGGCATGTAGCATCTCCTAGTGGACCTCTACCAAGTTTGTGCATATGATGCCCCTGGGGTCAAAACTGGCCCCGCCCCGGGGGTCACAATTTCCAACATAGGAACAAAGAGGGAAAACTTTAAAAATCTTCTTCTGTAAAACTAGAAGGCATAGAGCTTTGATATTTGGCATGAAGCATCTCTTAGTGGACCTCTACCAAGTTTGTTCATATGATGCCGTTGGGGTCAAAACTGGCCCTGCCCCTGGGGTCACAAGTTCGAACATAGGAACAAAGAGGGGAAACTTTAAAAATCATCTTCTCTGAAACTGGAAGGCGTAGAGCTTTGATATTTGGTATGTAGCATTGCCTAGTGGACCTCTACCAAGTTTGTTCATATGATGCCCCTGGGGTCAAAACTGGCCCCGCCCCGGGGGTCACAAGTTTGAGCATAGTAACAAAGAAGGAAAACTTTAAAAATCTTCTTCTCTTAAACTTGAAGGTGTAGAGCTTTGATATTTGGTATGTAGCATCGCCTAGTGGACCTCTACCAAGTTTGTTCATATGATGTCCCTGGGGTCAAAACTGGGCCCGCCCTTGGGGTCACAAGTTCAAACATAGGAACAAAGAAGGAAACCTTTAATTTTCTTTTCTCTTGAATGGGAAGGCATAGAGCTTTGATATTTGGTATGTAGCATCTCCTAGTGGACTTCTACCAAGTTTGTTCCAAGGATGATGCTTGGGTCAAAACTGGCCCAGCCCCTGGGGTCACAAGTTCGAACATAGGAACAAAGAAGGAAAACTTTAAAATTCTTCTTTTCTGAAACCGAAAGGTGTGGAGCTTTGATATTTGGTATGTTGCATCTCCTAGTGGACCTCTACGAAATTTGTTCATATGATGCCCCTGAGTTAAAACTGGCCCGGCCCAGGGGGTCACAAGTTTGAAGATAGGAACAAAGAAGGAAAACTTTAAATATCTTTTTCTCTTAAACGGGAAGGTGTAGAGCTTTGATATTTGGTATGTAGCATTTCCTAGTGGACCTCTACCAAGTTTGTTCATATGATGCCCCTGGGTCAAAACTGGCCCAGCCCGGGGGGTCACAAGTTCGAACATAGGAACAAAGAAGGAAAACTTTTAAATTCTTCTTTAAAACTGGAAGGCGTAGAGCTTTGATATTTGGTATTCTCTTCTAAGTTTGTTTGCCCATCTAAGCGCAACAAGTTCATTGAGTTCAAAATTGGGTCATCTTGGGTCATAAACTAGGTCACTTGGTCAAATTAAAGAAATACCTTGTTGGCACTCTCGAGGCCACATTATTTGCCCAATTGCCTTGAAAATTGGTCAGAATGTTTGTCTTTATAAAGTCTCACATAAGATTAATTTGGGTCAACTTGGGTCATTAACTAGTTCACTGGGTCAAATTAAAGAAATACCTTGTTTGCACTCTGGAGGCCACATTTATCGCTCATATGACCTGAAATTTGGCCAGAATCTTTGTCTTGATGAAGTACCAGATGAGTTTGGATTTTGGTCACCTGGAACCATAAACTAGGTCACTAGGTCAAAATAAAGAAATACCTTGTGGGCACTCTCGAGGCCACATTCTTTGCTTAATTGCCTTGAAAATTGGTCAGAATGTTTGTCTTTGTAAAATCTCACATGAGTCTGAATTTGGGTCAACTGGGGTCATAAACTAGGTCACTTGGTCAAATTAAAGAAATAGCTAGTGGGCACTCTAGAGGCCACATTTATTATTCATTTGATTTGAAAATTGGGTAAAATGTTTCTTTTGATATAGTCAATGACCAGTTCAAATTTGGGTCACCAGGGGTCATAATCTAGGTCACTGGGTCAAATTAAAGAAATATCTTTAGGGCACTCGAAGCCACATTTTTTGCTCAATTGACTTGAAAATTGGTCAGAATGTTTGTCTTCGTGAAATATGAGTTTGAAATTGGGTCACCTGCGGTCAAAGACTAGCTCACATGGTCAAATTAAAGAAAAACCTTTAAGGCACTCTACTAAGGTGAGCGACCCAGGGCCATCATGGCCCTCTTGTTTTTTGTTGTATTGTAGAGAACTAACAATGATACATGTTTGTCAAATGTATTTCAACTTGTTTTCTTACCTGCTTCCAGTATCGGATGTACTCTGTACGTCAGGATGTTTCGAGTAAGCCACTGAGGTTTAGACTGTGTGATACAAGAGGCTTGGAGGAGTCCCAGGGTATAGATAGCATGGAGATCTCTTACATCCTTGATGGTCATGTCCCAGATGGTTATCAGGTAATATTTATTGCATGTTGGCGCCAAGAGTTACTTTAGGTGCTTACACTTACTTGTAATACAATGCAGATGGTGCAATATTTTGATCTCCAGTATCAGACATTTTCTAACATATTTTGACCAAAATTGGAATATTTGAGGTTTTTTTTTTTTATCTTTTTTAGCTCCACTGGCCGAAAACCAGCGAGCTTATGTCATGGTCCTGTGTCCTTCATGCACGCGTGCGTGCGTGCGTCCGTGTGTTAACTGTTATTTCAAACGTCTAACTTGCAACTACCCATCCAATTTTAAACAAACTTCACAGAAATGATCCTGCCATGATCCTCTTCAGAATATCTGAAAAGAATTTGATTCCTGTAAAAACTCTGGTTGCTATGCAACAAAACTGAAAAATATTGAAGATATTTGAAAATCTGCTTGTCTGAAATCATAGGGAATAGGGCCTCCAAATTGGCATGTAGCTCCATCTAATAAATCTCTACCAAGTTTCCTCAATAATAGCTCTGGGATCAAAATTGGACACGTCCCAGGGTTACAAGTTTTAAACGGCTCATAGACTGAAAACTTAAAAAAAAAAAAAATCTTCTGGTTCTAAACCACATGATGTAGGGCTACCAAATTTAACATGTAGCTTCATGTAATGGACCTCTACTAAGACTCTTCAAATTATAGCTCTTTGGCCAAACTTGGCACTGCCCGCAGGTACTACAAGTTTTACATTAGCTTATATCGTGAAAACTTTTAAAAATCAAGTCGTTCCAAACCAGTAAGCCCAGGGTTATTAAATTTGGCATGTAGCTTCCCTTAATAGACCTCTACCAAGTTCCTTCAAATTTTAGCCCTAGGGTCAAAAGTGGCCCTGTCCCGGGGGGGTCGTAAGTTTTACCTAGGCTTATATTGCTGAAACTTCAAAAATCTGGTTTTAAACCACAAGGCGTAGGCCTACATAATTTGACATGTAGCTTCATGTAATGGGCCTCTTCTAATGACAGTCTTGGGGCCAAATTGGCCCTACCCACGCGGTTGCAAGCTTAAAATTAGCTTATTTAGTGAAAACATTTAAAAGTCTTGTTCCTAGCCAGTAAGCATAGGGCAAATCTTGCATGTAACTTTATCTAGCTGACCTCTTGCCAGACTTTCAAATTATAGCCCTGTGTTCAAACATGACTCCGCCAGGGCAGTCACAGCTTTACATGGGCTTATACAGTGAAAACTTAAAAATCTTCTGGTTTATAACCATAAGACTTGGGGTTACCAAATGTTGCATGTATATTTATTTAGTAGAACTCTACCAAGATTCTTCAAATTATAGCCATCGAGTCGAAATTGGCCCCGCCCCACAATGTAGGCTTACACTGTGAAAAATTTAAAGGTCTCCTTGTTCTTGACCATGAGCTACAGCTGTAATATTTTGTGAGTGTTATTATCTAATAAGCATGTAAAATCTAAGCCCTAGTGTCAAAATTTGCCCCATTCCATGGGTCGTAATTTTGACACGTGCTTATAGAGTGAAAATTCTGAAAGTTTTCTTGCTCCTTATCATAAATCCTAGGGCTACCAAAATTGGCACACAGCTTCATCATGTTGATCATTTTTGAATTGGTTCAAAATTTAGCCCTGGGATTGAAATTAGCCCTCCCTCACTTTTCTCATGATTTACAAAGACTACATTATCTGTAGGAAACTCTTCTTGATTATAGTCATAGACCTGTATTATTTGGAATGTGTTTCTGGGGTCATAACACTCAAATTGGTCTTTACATAGAGAACTTTGTAAGTCATCTTGTTCAATACCATTTGGCCTAGAATTGCAATGTCTGGTATGTATGGTTTGTGCTTATTAGCCGGTGGAGAGGTACAGGGCCATCATGGCGGTCTTGTTATTATTTAAAATAATGCAGTAGGAGTTATGTACTATTGTAAAAAGTGTTTTAGTTTTGTTTATTTAAAGCGCCTTTTTTCATGTTGATGCAATTTAATGTAATTTAATTTGATGCCTGTTTCCTCCCTTTAACAAGCACGGCCTCATTTAGATTAAGGAAGACCTGGAACTTGCAAGATTTTAAGTGGCTAAAAAAGATTCATAACACCATGTCAAGATTAAAAACTATGAGGGCCGTTCATTTAATTGTGCCACTAATGATCTACCATACTGCATGGTTGTAAAGAACAAAGACAACTGGTTTGGTTTTCTATAATAGGTATGAAATTTCTTTCTAATCCGTTTATTATCCCCGCCCGCGAAATTTCGGGGGTAGGGATATAGATTTTGCGTTGTCTGTCGATCTGTCCTATCTTTTAAAATCCTTGACGAAAATTGCTGAAACTTCATACATGTATGTGTTCCTAATGATAGTCCGCCGATATCCCTTTAATTTATTTATTTATTTATTTAATGCCGCGTCAAGGAAACAGGAGGCTTCAAGTATATTTTCATTATGGACCAATATCTCTAACTACTATACAAAATTTTATAAAACTTCATGTTTATATTAATTGTCATAAGCCAAAGAAACTCAATACTTTTTTTTCTTCAGTGAAATGCCATGTCATGGAGAAAGGGGGCGTAATGTATAATTTCATTATGGACCAATAACCGTCTGTTAGTCCGTCCACCGGATACCAAAAAATGACGAATACCACAGAAATTTCATACATGTGTTCCTTAAGATAGTCAATAACCAATATCCATTTTTTCATTTAATGCCGTGTCATGGAAAAAGGGGGTTTGATTTATATTTTCATCATGGACTGATATTTCATTAACTACTATACAAAATCTTATGAAACTTCACGTTTATATTAATTGTCATAAGCCACAGACAGTCATTATTTGTCTTTTTTTAATGAAATGCCATGGCATGAAAAAGGGGGGCTTAATGTGTAATTTCATTATGGACCAATAACCGTCTGAGAGATACCGTCTAAAATTCTTGACGAAAATTGTTGAAACTTCAACTTCATTATGTGTTCCTTATGATAATCTGCGGTGAACACTATTTTTTTATTTATTTATATAAAGTTGTGTCATGGAAAAGGGGGCTTGATATACATTTCCATTATTGACCAATATCTTTCTAGCATTTTCGCCTCTTCCAACAATATTGTAAACTTGAAAAGAAAAAGGTAATTGCATAAAATAAAGCTCTGGGTACGATAAGAAAATAACAAAATAATACAATGATACAAGTATTATACAATAACAGTTAGATGGAGAATACATCACATAGATATAATTGTGATGTGCTTTCTTTAAGATTGAGAATAGATATGTACATTTTTATATGTGTCTACTTCTTCTACCGCAATTTGGCATTTGCCATGAAAAATCGCAGCACAAGTCATTCAAAGTATTCTCTGAAAAGTTGTTGGTGGACAATCTGCATAAAAGTGTACAAGTATCCAAGTATATGATGATATCATCAGTATATCCATCTAGATCAGGAATTATTTTGAGTTAATTATTGAGTTAATTAGCGAGTTAATTAGCGACTAGAATATCGTATATATATGAATGTCTGTGTACATGTAGCAGTTAGAGTCAAAACATTTGACCTAAATAGTCAGCGATATTTTAGACTCTTCCTTATTGAGAGTAATTGTAGCTGACAAGGTAAATGTGGATCAAATTATTAGATTTGGCTTTAGAAAAGTTTACAATATTGTTGGAAGAGGCGAAAATGCTAGCTTTTGTACAAGTATTTTCATCTTCAACCAGAAAGTTTTCAAAACATTCCTCACCCAGGGTTTATGCAATACAGAATTGTTTTAAATATAGTGTCTAATTTTGATTAATTTCAGTTCAATCCAAGCACAAGTATCAACTCTGATATCCAGGGTTTTAAGGATAAACCAACCCTGAATGATAAAATCCACTGTGTGTGTTTTGTAATTGATAGCAGTACAGTTAATGTTCTGTCTGAGAAAATGCTGGAGAGAATCAAAGCCATTAAATCTAAAATTCACCAGAAAGGTAAGACTTGTTTCGTGAATGAGAAAGTTAAATGTCAGAGGTGAAATCATGAATTAGTTCAGCTTTCTATAAATTCATGCCAGAAAACATTGGTCTTGGCTGTAATTGAGTTTCAAAAAGAAGATGATTTGGTTATGGTTTGTTACAATTCAAAATGGCAAAAATATATATTTGAGGCGTTTTTGCTTTTGAATAGTAGAATCATTGCAATCACTGATTTTAGGGGTGAAGCACAAAGTGCTCAAGAAGAGCTTTTGTCATCGAGTTGTGTCCATCTCTTTTTACCAATATCCTGTCATGTTTCCAATGAGAACTTGACCTTGGGTCTGCATCGTTGAGCCATGCATTCTTCAAAATTAACCTAGTATGCACTCGAGGTCTCTAATTTTCTGTTCAGTAATGATGATAATTTTGCCAGAATGATTGTTGTGATGATATTTTTCACGTATTGAAAATTGTTCGCCTCGAGTCAAACAGCAGGTCACTGTGTCAAATTGAAGTAAACAAATGGATCCACTCTAATCTTTGTTTTGACAAGATTTTGTTAGAGTTTTAACATTTGATAACTGTGGTAAGAAAAGAGGATCATGAGGTCAATTCATTAAAAAACCCTTGAACTCTAGAGGCCGCGGTGTTAGTCAAATGATCTAGGACCAATGATCTTGGCAAAGTTACAGAAAAAACAATATATTTCTTCTAGAGGTCTTGTATTCAGTCAAACTGTTTCATCCATGTGTGACACAATATGCAGGGTTGGGTTTTACATGCCAGTTTCAAAGGTCAAAGTCACAGCATAGGTCAAAAATTGCAATATTTTTATTGTTTAAATTATTGTGTTCTTACAACATATGTATAGCATATATATACCTCCATAAATTTGCATTATACAATTTATTATGCATTCATCAACATAATAAATGTAAAACGTAAGAAGAGTAAGCGTAACAATTACGAGTATGTATCAAACTTAAGTTATAACATTTGATAAATTAATTAATTCATTCAAGTGTCCGTGCATTCATTTAGTCATTAGTTTATTGCCCGTTTGTATATAATTTGTTCTCCATCTCTCTTATATTGAAAATGGGTGTGAGTGAGTGAGTGAGTGATCGATCACCTAATATTTATGGGGAACAGGCTGAAGTGGTAAACCTGAAACGTAATGTCTTACACATAAACATTTCGGGTAACAATTTTTAGCTCACCTGAGCACAACGTGCTCAAGGGGAGCTTTTAGGATCACCCATCGTTCGTCGTGCATCTTCAAGAATTCTTTAAACACCATTTCCTCCACTGGGCCAATTTAGACCAAACTTGCCTAGAATGTTTCTTGGGAGGTCCTCTTTAAAAATTGTTCACAAAATTTGATTCCATCAAAAGCTCTGGTTGCCACGGCAATGCAATGGAATTTTCTAAGAAATTCTTTAAAAATCTTCTCCTCTGAAACCGCTGGTCAGATTTTGAAATAATTTCACTCACAGAAATGTTCCTTGGGTGACCCTTTTCAAAAATTGTTCGCGAAATTTTGATTCGTCGAAAAACATGGCCGTGGTGGAGGGGGGCGGGGTTTCCACTCGTACAGTGTCAACAATTCTTTAAAAATCATCTCCTCCTAAGCCACTGGGCAAATTTGGACCAAACTTGGCTGGAATCTTCCTTGGGAGGTCCTCTTTAAAAACTGTTCACATAATTTGATTCCATCAAAAACTCTGGTTGCCACGGCAACGAAATGGAATTTTCTAAGAAATTCTGTAAAAATCTTCTCCGCTGAAACCGCCTGTTAGATTTTGAAATAATTTCACAGAAATGTTCCAAGGGTGACCATCTTAAAAATTGTTAGCGAAATTTTGATACATCGAAATACATGGTCGTGTTGGGGGGGGGGGGGGGCTCTTTGCACTTGTGCAGTGTCAACAATTCTTTAAACATCTTCTCCTCCTAAACCACCGGGCCAAATTGGACCAAACTTGGCTGGAATGTTTTTAAAGAGGTTCTCTTTAAAAAGTGTTCACACAATTTGATTCCGTCAAAAACTATGGTTGCCATGGCAACCAAATGGAATTTTCTGAAAAAAAAAATGTTTGCGAAAGTTTGATCGGTCGAAAAACATGGCCCCGTGCGGGGGGGAGGGGCTTTTTGCACTGTATCGACTTAAAGAAATACTTTGAAATTCTTCTTCTCTTAAACCACTGAGGCAATTTCAAACTTGGCTGGATTGATTCCTGGTGACTTTATTAGAATATATCTTAGAATATAGTTAAATTTTGATTCATGAAAAAACATTGCCATTTTTGGGGGACTTCTTTCGTCCCTGTAGACTTGAAGAAATTCTTTAAAAATCTTCTTCTCACAAACCATTGGGCTGATTTTGAAATAATTCTATTCACAGATATACTGTTTTTAGCTCACCTTAGCACAACGTGCTAAAGGTGAGCTATTGTGATCGCCCTATGTCCGGCGTCCGTCGTCCGGCGTCCGTCAACAATTTCTTTAAACATCTTCTTCTCCTAAACCACAGGGCCAATCTTGATGAAACTTGGCAGGGATGTTCCTTGGGTGAAGCTCTACCAAAATTGTTCAAAGAATTGAATTCCACCCCCAACTCTGGTTGCCATGGCAACAAAAAGGAAAGAAAGGCAAAATCTTTGAAAATCTTCTTCTCTGAAACTAGAAGGCACAGAGCTTTGATATTTGGTATGTAGCATCTCCTAGTGGACCTCTACCAAGTTTGTTCATATGATGCCCCTGGGGTCAAGACTGGCCCCGCCCCAGGGGTCACAAGTTTGAGCATAGTCACAAAGAAGGAAAACTTCAAAAATTTTCTCCTCTAAAACTTGAAGGCGTAGAGCTTTGATATTTGGCATGTAGCAACTCCTAGTGGATCTCTACCAAGTTTGTTCATATGATGTCCCAGGGGTCAAAACTGGCCCCGCCCCAGGGGTCACAATTTTCAACATAGGAACAAAGAAGGAAAACTTTAAAAATCTTCTTCTGTAAAACTAGAAGGCATAGAGCTTTGATATTTGGCATGAAGCATCTCCTAGTGGACCTCTACCAAGTTTGTTCATATGATGCCCTTGGGGTCAAAACTGGCCCTGCCCCGGGGGTCACAAGTTTGAGCATAGTAACAAAGAAGGAAAACTTTAAAAATCTTCTTCTCTGAAACTTGAAGGCGTAGAGCTTTGATATTTGGTATGTAGCATCGCCTAGTGGACCTCTACTAAGTTTGTTCATATGATGTCCCTGTGGTCAAAACTGGCCCAGCCCCGGGGGTCACAAGTTCGAACATAGGAACAAAGAGGGGAAACTTTAAAAATCATCTTCTCTGAAACTGGAAGGCGTAGAGCTTTAATATTTGGCATGTAGCATTGCCTAGTGGACCTCTACCAAGTTTGTTCATATGATGCCCCTGGGATCAAAACTGGCCCCGCCCCGGGGGTCACAAGTTTGAGCATAGTGACAAAGAAGGAAAACTTTAAAAATCTTCTTCTCTGAAACTTGAAGGCGTAGAGCTTTGATATTTGGTATGTAGCATCGCCTAGTGGACCTCTACCAAGTTTGTTCATATGATGCCCCTGGGGTCAAAACTGGCCCAGCCCCGGGGGTCACAATTTCCAACATAGGAACAAAGAAGGAAAACTTTAAAAATCTTCTCTGAAACAGGAAGGCGTGGAGCTTTGATATTTGGTATGTAGCATCTTCTAGTGGATCTCTACCAAGTTTGTGCATATGATGCCCTTGGGGCAAAAGTTGGCCCTGCCCTGGGGGTCACAAGTTCGAACATAGGAACAGAGAAGGAAAACTTTAAGAATCATCTTCTCTGAAACTGGAAGGCTTAGAGCTTTGATATTTGGTATGTAGCATCGCCTAGAAGACCTCTACTAAGTTTGTTCATATGATGCCCTTGGGGTCAAAATTGGCCCTGGCCCGGGGGTCACAAGTTCAAACATAGGAACGAAGAAGGAAAACTTTAATTTTTTTTTTCTCTTAAATGGGAAGGTGTAGAGCTTTGATATTTGGTATGTAGCATCTCCTAGTGGACTTCTACCAAGTTTGTTCTAAGGATGCTGCTTGGGTCAAAACTGGCCCAGCCCCTGGGGTCACAAGTTCGAACATAGGAACAAAGAAGGAAAACTTTAAAATTCTTCTTTTCTGAAACCGAAAGGTGTGGAGCTTTGATATTTGGTATGTAGCATTTCCTAGTGGACCGCTACCAAGTTTGTTCATATGATGCCCCTGGGTCAAAACTGGCCCAGCCCCGGGGGTCACAAGTTTGAACACAGGAACAGAGAAGGAAAACTTTAAAATTCTTCTTTAAAACTGGAAGGCGTAGAGCTTTGATATTTGGTATGTAGTGATTCTCTTCTAAGTCTGTTTGCCCATCTAAGCGCAACAAGTTCATTGAGTTCAAAATTGGGTCATCTTGGGTCATAAACTAGGTCACTTGGTCAAATTAAAGAAATACCTTGTTGGCACTCTCGAGGCCACATTATTTGCTCAATTGCCTTGAAAATTAGTTAGAAAGTTTGTCTGTATAAAGTCTCACATTAGATTAATTTGGGTTAACTTGGGTCATAAACTAGTTCACTGGGTCAAATTAAAGAAATACCTTGTTTGCACTCTGGAGGCCACATTTATTGCTCAAATGACCTGAAATTTGGCCAGAATGTTTGTCTTGATGAAATACCAGATGAGTTTGGATTTTGGTCACCTGGAACCATAAACTAGGTCACTAGGTCAAAATAAAGAAATATCTTGTGGGTACTCTAGAGGCCACATTCTTTGCTTAATTGCCTTGGAAATTGGTCAGAATGTTTGTCTTTGTAAAATCTCACATGAGTCTGAATTTCGGTCAACTGGGGTTATAAACTAGGTCACTTGGTCAAATTAAAGAAATAGCTAGTGGGCACTCTAGAGGCCACATTTATTATTCATTTGATTTGAAAATTGGGTAAAATGTTTCTTTTGATATAGTCAATGACCAGTTCAAATTTGGGTCACCTGGGGTCATAATCTAGGTCACTAGGTCAAATTAAAGAAATATCTTTAGGGCACTCGAGGCCACATTTTTGCTCAATTGACTTGAAAATTGGTCAGAATGTTTGTCTTCATGAAATATGAGTTTGAAATTGGGTCACCTGCGGTCAAAAACTAGGTCACATGGTCAAATTAAATAAAAACCTTTAAGGCACTCTACTAAGGTGAGCGACCCAGGGCCATCATGGCCCTCTTGTTTATCAGCTGAGAGGAGGTGGGGGGGAGGGGCTTATTTCCATTATGTTGACATAAATTATGATTGTTTATTTCTTGTCAGATGTAATGAAATGATGATTGTTAATTTCTTGTCAGGGCAAAGTGGAACCAATTAATGAAACTAGTTATTCCTGTCTGATCTTTAATTGACCAAGATTTATGTGTACCATCTGTGCACAATCATAAATTTAAGTTTTTACCCATATTTACTCTTCAGAAAGTAATTTTCATCAAAAGATTGTTTATGCACTTTGATGGTAAGGGCTATTGCAGACGTCAACCCATACCAGATAAGTGCCTCGTGAAAGATGCAAATTTCCATGAAAAGCTGTCCTCTTGATGTAAATGATCTCTCTGTATTCCAAAAGATGATACAAATTATTTCTTTTAGAATATATTCACTTGACTTTCACCAGTTATGAATAGGGCCTTTTTCTTGGATTTAACTGCATTGTTGGTCATAGTCTTGTACTTACGTTACTTATTCTTTCATAAAAGCAAAGGCATTTTTAGCACACCTGAGCACAACGTGCTCAAGGGGAGCTTTTAGGGTCACCCTGTGTCCGTCGTCCGTCGTGCGTCGTCCGTCCTGCATCGTCAACAATTCTTTAAACATCATCTCCTCCTTAACCACTGGGCCAATTTCAACTAAATTTGGCAGAATTGTTCCTTGGGAGGTCCTCTTTAAAATTGTTCACAGAATTTGATTTCATCAAAAACTCTGGTTGCCATGGCAACCAAATCGAATTTTTTAAGAATTCTTTAAAAATCTTCTCCTTTGAAACCGCTGGTCAGATTTTGAAATAATTTCACAGAGATGTTCCTTGGGTGACCCTTTTAAAAATATGTTCGCGAAATTTTGATCCATCGAGAAACATGGCTCTGGTGACTGGGGGCTACTTGCACTATACGGATATGAAGAAATTCTTAAAAATTCTTCTTCTGTGAAACAGCTGGTCAGATTTTGATATAATTTCATAGAGATGTTCCTTGGATGACCCTTTTCAAACCTTTGTCGCGAAATTTTGATCCGTCAGGAAACATGGCTCTGGTGACTGGGGGCTACTTGCACTGTACGGAAATGAAGAAATTCTTAAAAATTATTCTTCTCTGAAACAGCTGGTCAGATTTTGAAATAATTTCACAGAAATGTTCCTTTGGTGAACCTTTTCAAAAATTGTTCACACAAGTTTGATCCGTCAAGAAACATGGTTCTGGTGACTGGGGGCTACTTGCACTATACGGAAATGAAGAAATTCTTAAAAATTCTTCTTCTCTGAAACGGCTGGTCAGATTTTGAAATAATTTCACAGAAATGTTCCTTTTGTGAACCTTTTCAAAAATTTTTCGCAAAATTGTGATCTGTCAAGAAACATGGCTCTGATGGGGTTGGGGGGGGGGGGGGGGGGCTATTTGCACTATACGGACATGATGAAGAAATTTTTAAAGATTCTTCTTCTCTGAAACGGCTGGTCAGATTTTGAAATAATTTCACAGAAATGTTCCTTGGATGACCCTTTTCCTAAATTGTTCGAGAAATTTTGATCCATCAAGAAACATGGCTCTGATGGCTGTGGGCCATTTACACTATACAGACATGAAGAAATCCTTAAAAATTCTTCTTCTCTGAAACGGCTGGTCAGATTTTGAAATAATTTCACAGAAATGTTCCTTGGGTGACCCTTTTGGCAAATTGTTCGAGAAATTTTGATCCATCAAGAAACATGGCTCTGATGGCTGTGGGCTATTTACACTATACGGACATGAAGAAATTCTTTAAGATTCTTCTTCTCTGATCAGATTTTGAAATAATTTTACCGAAATGTTCCTTGGGTGACCCATTTCGCAAATTGTTCGAGAAATTTTGATCTGTCAAGAAACATGGCTCTGATGGCTGTGGGCTATTTACACTATACGGACATGAAGAAATTCTTAAAAATTCTTCTTCTCTGAAACCGCTGGTCAGATTTTGAAATAATTTCACAGAAATGTTCCTTGGGTGACTCTTTTCAAAAAGTGTTCGCACAATTGTGATCTGTCAAGAACATGGCTCTGGTGGTGGGGGCTATTTGCACTATAGGGACATGAAGAGGAATTTCTTAATTCTTCTTCTCTGCAACGGCTGGCCAGATTTTGAAATAATTTTACAGAAATGTTCCTAGGGTGACCCCTTTCAAAAACTGTTAGGGAAATTTTTATCCGTCGAAAAACAACAGCCAATTGTTGGCACCTGCATGTGGTGCTCTTGTTCAACTTATGTTTTTAGTCACTATCGAGCATGTGCTCTTCTTCAAGAAATTGTCCTTGGGCGATCTATCCAAAAATTTATTTGCAGAATTCTGATTCATCAAAATCATTGCTGTGGTGATGATTGTAGGGATGGTGACAGATTTGAAATGACTTTTACAGGTGACCTTTTAAAAATTGCTTGGCAGAATAATGATTTTGTTTCCAAAGTTTTAATACCTCAAAAAAAAAAAAAATTGGCTATGGCTCTCTCAAAAATTCAGGTGAGCGATCCAGGGCCATCTTGACCCTCTTGTTATGTGTAAGTATAAGTTACTACAAAAAAAAAGAACAACAAACTCAAACTCAGATGTGTAAGCAAACTAACGATATACGCATTGCTACGTGACATCATTTTTCAGCCAATGCTATGTCAATTTTGATAAAGCAATCAAATCTGCAATAGTTGCAAAAAAGACGTTGTGTCACATTTAAAATGCGTACGTCATTAGTTTGCTTACACACAATCAATTACACTGCAATAACAAATTTGCCGTTCACAAACGCGGCCCTAAACCCTTACCTTCTTTGGTAAGATATGTGGGCAACAAATATTTATTGATTTGAGGTCCAAATTATTTATTGATTTGAGGTCCAAATTACAGTTTTACCGCTCGTACCAGTGATCGTGAACAAGACGATTTTTTTTTTTAAATAAATTGTATAATGCATATTCATGTAGGTATGTAGACCATTCAAACATGTGTTCTATGAATCATTTTCTTCTCTTCTCTTTCTTGTAAAAGAATGGTATTTATTTCCAGAGTAATAATTTTGTTTCGCAAAAAAATCAAATATATTCTATGCAGACTCATTTTTTTTTTTTTTGATATCTCTGCAACGACAGGTACGTTACGTTTTCTAGTTAGCTATTGAATGACTATTTGAGGACCACACAGCGCTCCGAAGATGCCAAATATTTTTCATTATATGTCTGTACGTGTTGGCTTCACTTGCGACGAAGGCATTACAAATGTAACATACAGACGGTTAATCAAAAGCTACACAAAAGTATTTTGAAAATTTAGATGGACTAATGTTAGACAGTATTTTTGAACTTTGACAATATAAGTCCTTTGCAGTTTCATAACTTCGGTCACGTTCTATCGAACAAATGTATTAAATTTTGGACTGAGGGGTATTTCCGGGAAAAGAGAGCTTATGTATTAAGTAATTTCTAACATAAAACTAAACTTTAAAAGGAAGCGCGCATCAATCGCTGCCGACGTGTAAACATATTCAGAGACGGTCCACATAATAGAAGCCCTTCAGCTTCTTTGTTTTTTATCATTTTTACGCTATTTCTTTTCAATTCCTTACCAGCAGCAATTACAACAGTTCAAGATGTTAATTCACACTTTTAGGACAGCAAACCTCTCTCTTATTTGCTAATTTAATGGCAACAACAGACTGAATCTAGGTTCTTGACGTAATATTTCGGCTACGGTCAACCCACGGCACAAATGCTTCAGACAATACTGTACACATTCTACGGCTTTCCGTAGTGTAGAAAGCACGTTGGAGGACCTAAGCAATTACTTGATAATGTCTTGGAAGAGTGTAAAAATGGATCATGTCGGGTAAAAAAAACTAGGTCACCAGGTCAAATCTTAGAAATATTTTGTGTACACTCTTGAGGCTACATTTTACGCAATATTCATGAAAGTTTGTCAGAACATTTGTATTGATTATATCTCTAATGTATTTGACAATACGTCATGTCAGGCTAAAAACTAGGTCACTCGGTCTAATCTTTAAAAATCTTTAAAAAGCTCTAACGTCCACATTTTCAGTCTAATACTCAAGAAAATTGGTTAAAAAGTTTTGTCTGGTTTATATATCGAAGAAGTGTGAAAGTGGGTCGCGTTGGGTCAAAAGCTAGGTCATCAGGTCAAATTTTAAAAGAGACATTGTGTACACTTCAAATGCCACATTATCTGTCCAACACGTATGACAGAACGTTTGTGTTCATGATATCTTGGATGAGATTGAAAATTAGTAACGTCAGCTTAAAAACTAAGTCAGCAGGTCAGTACTTACAGAAAGCTTATGAAATCTCTTTTCTTACGAATACTCATGAAACTTGGTTAGAATGTTTTTCTTGATAATATCTTGGGTAAATTTGGAAATGGGTCACATTGTGTCAAAAGCAAGGTCACCAGGTCAAATCTTTGAAAAACCCTGTGTAAACTCTAGGGCCGAATTTTCTGACAACTAAAGTTGTCAGAATGTTTGTTTGTATGATATTTAGAATGTGTTTGAAAATTTATGTAGGTCATGTTGGGTCAAAATGTAGGCCATTGAGATAAGCTTATGTACACTGTAGAAGCCATACTATCGGTCCAATGCTCATGAAAATTTGTTAGTATGTTTGTCTTGGTGATATCTTGGAAGAGATTGGAAATCGATTATGTTGGTTCTAAAATGCTCAGGTGAGCGACCTTAGGGCCATCATGGCCCTCTTGTTACATAGGATGGCCCTAGGTCAAGGCATGTATGTCCTATAGACACATTTTTTTTCTGTCAAGTTTTGATGGGAATCTATTTTCATGTGTTTCAGGGATTCCTCAAGTTGTTCTAGCTACAAAGGTGGACAAGGTATGCAGCCGTGTTGAAGAAGATCTTTCATCAGTCTTCAAAAGTGATGCGGTCTATGAAATTGTGGAAAACGTTTCACAGATTCTTGGATTTCCTCGAGGGCATGTTCTTCCAATGAAAAATTATGAAAAAGAAATAGAAACATCGGATGACATCAACATATTAGCCTTGCTCTCTCTGAGACAGATGTTAAGAGCAACAGAAGACTACATGTTGAATAGTCTGGACGCTTTTGAGGATCTGTCACTGGGATCTGAAGATGGCCAGCATTCTTAGATAGCTATTATGAGTCTTATCCCATTACCACACAAGCCCGGGTTTGTGCAACTATGAGGATAGAAGCTTTTTAATTCAACAGTTTATTGCCATAAACAGTACATGTTTACGGCAGTTACACAATGAGAATATGAACTTACTTGAGCTAATCAGATAATGATATGTTGAAAGAGTTATAATAGTAAATAAGAAGAAATAGAAATGGTATATAACCAGAAATACTTGTATTGGAACATGTAATAAATGCATACTATTCTTTTAACCCTTATCCTGCTAAATACGTGAAATGACAAATACGTGAAAACCCAAATTCTGCTATTTCAAAGGTATTTTTAGGGGGAATAGTATCTCCTTATCGGTCACTGTAGATCTGTACAGTCTGATCTCTATCTACACTGTCTGCAAAATTTCCATGGGTCGCGCTTAGCAGCCGAATGGTTAAAAGTTGCATAGTATAACAATTTACTTAAGTTGTAAGTAGCCGTATGTGATGACTCTTTCAAAAAGTAAATGCAGTTTGTTAGGTATTCCATGTTTAACAGTAACGATAAAGATACCTTTGTCATAGATGAGGATATTTTGGGCATACTGGAAAGAAATTGGACTGCATTTTGAATGATGCCTGTCCGTGTTTACGGCTGTATTGGTAGCACTAGGGTTCGATCTTTTAATATCATGCAAAATTTCCTCTGGAACTACTTTACGGAAATGATCCTGCCATGGTTGTCTTCAGCACTCTTGCAACGAATCTGATTCCATAAAGAAAACTCTTGTTGCAATTGCAACAAAACTGATGGAAAAATAAAGATAAAAATCTTCAATAAGTATCTTCTGCAAAACTATATAATGGGTTGCATGAAAATTGGCAAGAATCAGCCATCAGCACTTTCTGAGATTTCTTCACAGAATCTTGAAGTGTCAAAAAGCATTTAAGTTTTTGGATCTGGCATTTTTTCTTCATGATCTTTTGAATGGTCAAGAGGAAATAGCCTATAGATTTTTATATGACACTGCAGCACAAAATTTTCCTTTGATTGTAATACATTTAACTGCAATATGATAATTTTTGTATGGTTTGCCAGCTTTCCGTTTACCAAACAACAAAAGTCAAAAACTGGTCCAAACTCAAAGCATTTGCAGACAAAAAAACATTGCCCTAGCAATAATATTTGAGCCATGCTCTGCGAAAAGGAGGCTTAATGCTTCTGCGTAATGCATTATACCAATCAAGCCATCACATACTTATGGATCCATAATAGCCACTTACTTTAGCAATCGACTGAATCATGAGGTAGACTGGGTACTTAGACATTCAGAAAATTGACGAATAGCGAAAAGTTTCGACCCAGAGCAGCCTGGGCGAACTGCGCAGGTTGACCTAGGTCGATACTTTTAGCAGATGCATTAAGCCCCGTTTTCACGGATCATGGCTCATTTCTTTTCGAAAGGCCAGAAAACATTTTCGGTAAAGAGGGAAAATGCCGATTACCAGTATTTCCTTGTAACCAGCATTTTTTCCCCTTTCATGTTTCAAAAGTTTCTTCTGCAGGGACATTAAACATCGGATTGTTTAATAAAGGTTAAATAGAAGAAGAAACTGCTCAGATGTTCTTCTTGGTGTTTCATTTTGATGTCTGAATAGACATAATCATTTGTAATATGCTATATTTTGTTCTGAAGATAGTACAGACCGTGACCATTCAAAAGAAATTCAGTCTGTGTCAAGTTTTCCTGTAAGAAACAGGGTTTCCTTTGAAACATACTCTGTTAAAAGGGGACTTAATGCATCTGCAAAAAGTATCCACCGGGTCAGCCTGCGCAGTCTGTACAAGCTGACCTGTGTCGAGACTTTTTGCTTTTGGTAAATGTTCTCCAAGTTCAAGCACCAGTCTACCTCATAATTCACTCGGTTGATAGACAAAATGAATTTTATGGATTCATAATTATATGATGACTTGTTTGGTATAGAGCATTACAGAGATCCATTAAACCCCCTTCTGCCAGAGCCCTACTCATTTATATTTTGCGTTGCTGATCCTGTGTTGGATCCCTTTCGGATACCATGATAGCACGTTGATATATTGAAAATCATGACTGCATGGTCTTCTTTATTCTCATGGTAAATTATTTGTCACGTTCTGTGTTAGATACAGCCTGCTTGGCCAGGCGATTGATACTATTATGGCCTTCTTTTAAAACGCAAAAAATATAATGATAAAACTATGACATAAGATTACAGTTTTAGACAAGTACTGAATAATTGCAACTACTTGTATGTATATATAGAGGATATTTATTTAGTGTGTGTAGGTTTTTTTTTTTTTGTGAAAGATCGAAATTTATTTCATGGAGTGAGCTCTATCGGTATTATTGTTTTTACCCGTGGCTGCACCAATCGTGAAAATGTTACCGATGATGTTCACGAGATGAAATAAACTTCGATCTTTTACCGAAAAAAAATAAATACTGGTATTCTGTTTGTTTCATGCTTCTAACCCCTTTTTTTTCGTTGGGACTTTCATCAACAGTTGTGCTTGGCAATTCCCCGTGGCGCACCCCCCTCACATAGCAACGCATTATAATATTACGTAAAGCGCGAGAAATATAGGGTAAATGCGCGTAAATTACGTCATATTTCCCTCAGGTTGAATGACGTGCGCAGTTTACCTAGGTAGCAAGTGCGCAGAAACCACTGTTTCCGCCTTCATTTGAAGAGTTAGAAAATACGAAATCGATAATTTTCACTGCTCGTAATCATGAAATATAAAACCATAATCCACCGTTATTTCTCGATAAACTACCGAAAAGAATGAAATAATACCACTTATTTACATAAACAGTAAAACCTGTCAGAGCGGCTACCTCTGTTAAGCAAGCTACCTGTAGAAAACAGGCCTATACATACTTCCCTCAAAAGGCAAATTTGTGGAAGTATTTATACCCTCATTCAGCAAGTACATTTGTTAACTCTTTACCAAACGACAAATTCTAAACCTGTCCTAATTGAGAGCATTCGCAGACGACAAAATAAATGTGACTCAAAAATTGAAACTTGTTTTTGGAAGAGTAGAAAACATTGTGGGAAGAGGAGAAAATGCTTGCGACCAGAATTTTCTCCTTTCCTCACAATGCTCCCAAAGTTTGTTAAAACTCGGGACTAAGTGGGAAAGCCTTAAGCATTGACATTTTGAGTGTCCCTTACATGCTTTCTTAACACAAGTTGGACTTTAGCATAAAATGCTTTTTGTTCTTGTCTGTTGTGTGCAGTTGTTGCCTGCTGTAAGTATCATTGCAGCTTGTTCATTGTAGGCTTTGATTACGTCATAACTTCTATATTTTTGGATGCATTATTTGGATTATTTGGCACGATTGTTTTCATTTACAAGTAGAAGTGTTGTTTGCATCATTTGTTCAGGTAGGTCCAAGGTAAAGGTCACACTTAAAGGTCAGATAGTAAAATTATCATACAAAGCGCTTGTCACAACTTCTACATTTATCGATGGATTTAAAAATAATTTTTCAAATAATTTGACACAGTTATCCTCCTTTATGAGTTGAAGTGCCAATTAAACTATTTGATCATATAGGTCCAAGGTCAAGAAATTACTTTAAGGTCAAATGATAAAATTACCACAAACAGATCTTGGCCAAGCCATAACCTTTACACATATTGGTGGATTTTAAACTAAATTTGCACAATTGTTCTCTTTTATAAGTATATCTGTCATTCCAAAAATTTGTTTATGTAGATCTAATGTTACTACTTAATGAGTAGTAAGTGTCACTGAATTATTCACTTCAGTAGTTTCGAGATCAATGTCATACTTGAAGATCATAAATTAAATTTCTACTTATTCATAAAGAGGGAATACTGCTATTCTCGTGCAAATTTGAAAACAAAGGGATCTGAAATAAGATGGATGTGCATTGAGATATTGGTTACTTTTTTCCAAGTGCAGCTTATGAGGTTCTTCAGTACCTACCCCATGGCGGGCTTGACATGTTGCCCCCAGGCGATTTTCTAAATCAACTTGTTAACCAAAAAATGTTAGGTTCGCTGAGGCAACGGTTGATAACATTTTTTCCAGACTCGTGTAATAGAATTTTATCTCAAACACCAAATTACATGTATATTACATCCTATAGCAGACACATACTTGAGATAAGAATTTTGACAATAAAGGAGCATTAAGTGACATCATTGTGAAAACATTGTATTTCAGTACATTTTTTCGAAACCTCATCAGCACAAATTTCCGGCTCAAACTATCAAACTTGAGTATCATTGTAAAGCTGAAGTTTTTCAGTAACACTATATTTTCAAGGACATGGAATACAAATACATAGGACTGTGATCGTTTTACCTTATTTGCCGATATTAAGAGATTTTGTTTTGTCCGTCAATGGAACCTCTTGCTGGCAAATGATAGATTTTGGCTTGTTTTGCCATTAAGCACGTGGGGTATGTAAACGATACAAATGAATATACTTTACATTAACATTTGGCAATGTACGTGTGCTTTAGTGATCCTACCACACTGTATAATCTGTAAAGTCTGATCGTATTCTGTTATTAAAGTTAAAGCTAGATATTGCAAATAATTACGATTAATTTCTATATCAGGTGGTGTTTTATGCAACATCAATAATATCATTATGTTTTTCCTTATTTTAGTATTTAGCAACGTCACTAATACAAAATGTTTCATAATATGCTACACTTTCAAAAGATGTCCAAAGTGCATTGTTTATACAGGTATTGCAATACAATTTATACCATTTCGGTAAGTTTAAGAAAACAGTTTTATGGCATGCACAGTACACAGGTAACAAATACAAATGTCCCACGGCTGGTTGTCTAATCAAATTATTGAAAGTCTTTTGGATGAGACCTTAAACCGACGTCCAATGTGACAGTGCGCTACATCGAGCACGTTAAAGAAGCAGGCATGTCTTTGGATAGGTTTCGTCCTGTATTTTGTACTATCTCCCGTAACATAACTAACTGTCTTCAGGGAGCGCAAACCATATGGGCAACCGGTTGTGAAGATGAATAAACGGAAAATCAGGCAAAACTCACATGTTAAAAATGACGTCTGTTTTTACGTGATAGTGCATTCAGTCTTAAGTGAATTCGATATCAGTGATCTGAACGTGTAGGTTGTGAACAGTGCCATCTCTGGAACTATTGACGTCTTGCGTTCATCTGTGTCTGGACTTCTTGCACATTTTATGGAGTGTTTTGAGTGTGAGTAATGTAATTTGGCCTTTCATCTTTAAAGATAGCAATGAAGATGCTGCAACAATTACAGGGAATGATATTTGCAGCTCTTCCCTTGAAGCAAAAAATTATACCAGCACTTCGTGGTTAGATTTCTAGCACTAGAGGCAATGTCGTTTCAGCAGGATGGTACAACACCACACACAGCCTATAGGACATTTTGAAGTGGATGGAAAGTAAGTTTGATTTGAAATTTATTTTGAAAACAGAGCAACCTTGACCCCTTCACCTGCCGAACATTTGTCCACTTGACATTTTCATCAAAGACTATTTTCAAGGACAATGTGCATAAAGTCCTGCTTCAGACAACAGATGACCTCGAGTCATAAATAGTTCCAGAGATGAATCCAGATCAATGAAAGCGAATTTCATGAAGAGACTGAATGCCCTGCTACATAAAATTGGACGAAATCTTGAACATTTGTTTTAAAACAATGCATGTTTTCAAAGGCGTTAGCCGTATTTACTACTCAGTGTTACCTTTTATACTGTGCAGGGTATAAATTTGTATTCATAGACTTATTAATAGAACAAATTTTATTGTGTTATCTTTATAAACAATATACCTTAGACATATTTGAAAGTGTAATAAATATTATGAAAGACCCATGTATGACCTGCGAAACTATTTACATATCCACCAAAGTTTAGTCTAATATCTAAGATAAAATAGAGGCATGCAGTCCCGGTCTTCTACAGTGTCATTGATTTGCTATGTTTGTAACATTTTTGCTTGAGTCAATAGCATTAGCTGTCATACTATTTTGAACGTTCTTTGAAATATATTGGAGCTTGTTGCGTGTTATATGCGTTTCTTTTTAGTCGCATTTATTGTTCAATGTTACCTTTCATACTGTGCAGAGTATAAATTTGTATTCCTAGACTTATTAAATGGAATGAATTTCATCGTGTTATCTTTGTAAACAATATACCTTAGACATATTTCAAAGTGTAACATATATTTTGAAAGACCCTGTATGACCCTGTGGATCTATTTATAAATTTACCAACGTTTATTCTAATATCCAAAGTAAAACAGAGGCATGCAGTTCCGATCCTCTACAATGTCATTGATTTGTTGTCTTTGTAACAGTTTTGCTCGAAACATTAGCATTAGCTGTCATACTATTTTGAATGTTCTTTGAAATATATTGGTCCTTTTTCTTGCGTGTTATTCTGTTCAAAGAATAAAAAAAATACTGATTGTTAAAGAATGCCTTATTTTAATCCAGCCTAGAAAATTCAAGAAAAGATGTTGGTTTCACTCTGTCTGTCTGTCTGTGAAATATAATTTGACATAAACATTTATATAAGCCATTTGATATTTCATGAAGACGCTCAGTAGATGGTGACACTTAGTACTTACAGTTTGATCAGAGACCCTGATGCCATTTCATACGCATTATGTAAAATGGGATCGTAACGAGCCACACATCCCTGCTCTGACGGCATCGAAGGGTGCCACGCAGGGACAACGCTCCAAACTACATCCCTGAAAGAGATACTTTGCCAGTCTGAAAGAGATCCTTTACCAGTAAGGCTAATTCTAAGTCTTTACCACATGGCAAAACTTAAGACTGAACCAAATTGTAAGCATTTACCTGCGATAAATGAAAAGGTGCTCAAATCATAGTATCTGTCATTTTATAGGGTAGATATCATTGTGGGCAAAGGAGAAAATGTTGGCCATTTTTTTTTATAAGTCGTCCCGCTTAGGGTCTTTAAAACCCTGGATTGGTTGCGTGGTACAGGTTTTGAGTATTTTATCCCCTAGTCTCCCCAAGATAATACTTCACCTTCGAGAAGCCTTGGTCCTAACACACGAGATAGAACACATGATGAATTAGCTACATTCAGTAGTCAACATCCCATCCACAAGAGCAAATCCGGGTGATAACAAAGAAGCGAAGTGAATTTGAATCGTAGGGCCCAGCATCTGTTGAAACCTTTACAAAACTGTTTTAACGCGTGTTAACGACCCTGAGTAATAAAGCTTCTGAAACCATCGTGGCAAAGAGGGGAAATTTTGGAAGCAACGTCAAGCATGTTGATTTCTAACCATTCAGAGGCATATTTCATTAAGTGACAAAATATTTGTCGTCTACAAGTGCTTTGGATTTGGACAAGTCTAAAATATGTTACCGTTGAGAGTCCCAAGACCCACTACATTCTACCCTGCATCTCAATATTGGCTCTCGAATTCTGCTTTAATACTAAGTCTAAATAATGCGGATGTCGTCATGGGTAATGCGCATTTGACGTCAAATATAACGGGAGGTAAAAGGCAGTTACCCGACCGGCACTCAAGCCATGGACCCTCGCTAACCCCGCTATACCATTTGGTCTGTCTGGTCCAGCTGTCGGGTTAGATCTATTAGATGAACGTCCCTCTACAAGTGTGATAAGCAGATGGAGCTAAAGACCAGATATAAAGCTACTGAATACATACTATGAGTATGCGTTTACATGTCGTTTACAAGCAGTCACAAGGTCCAATGTGCAAATCATTCATGGTGAGAAGCTTACCCCACGTTAGGCTTCCATTTACACTCCATTTGTACGGCCCATTCTCGATAAAACCTGCCAATTCATGTTCCAGTGTTAAGTTTATGAATTTTCAATCACACGTAGGAACAGTTCTGACAATTGAATAAACTGCGGTCTTGTTTCAATGTTTTCAAAAGCGTAAACTGCAGGAGCATAAAAAGTTGTATTGTTTCAGTAATGGGAGTAGAAATAAATATTTTAATTTGTTATCCTCTTATTATTGTAATCTTTTGGATTGAGTCGTATCTTTTTATCAGAATGTTCTCAACATTTACACAGTAATAGTTTTACAGATAAACTTCCTAAAATGTAATGTTTTATGTTGACCTGTTGATGTAGCACCATCATCTGCTACAATGTTTTCAAAAGCTTTTAACTACAGGAACATACAAAGTAGTATTCTCGTAGTAATGGGTTCATAAATCAGGATTATTGATAGTTATTATATATCTACATTACCCTTTGGATGCAATAGGGCGTTGTTTTTATTTTCTATAAAAGAAATGATATATTGTAATGGAACTGGAAATGTATGAGTATTCATATTTAGAGTCATAGTATTTTGGGCGCTTGAGACAGACTTCGCGGAAGGAAATCAACTGTCGTCCAAAAGGAAACGTATGTTACTAATACCATTGTTTTTTCTCATCCTGGTTCAGTTTTAGATCTCTATATCTCCACTGTGCTGTTCTTTCTTATTCCGTATTAAAGTATCCAATTGCATACCACTATACCAAAAGTACTTTCAAGGGTTAAAACCCTTTGCAAAATAATCTCGATTTTAATGACCCAATTGCATAGCAATATATTAAAGGTACTTAACCTTTTGCCAAACAATCCTGATTTTAATGATCCTGTGGAAAAAGACGCTTGAAAACATCATGGGAAAAAGAGAAAATGCTGATAACCAGCATTTTCACCTTTACAAATACGAATTTAGGTCATCAACTGACCCACATGTAACCCTTGGGCTACTAAGCGCGACTCACTGACCTTTTACGGAACTTTTGAAAGGTTTATTCACCACGCACTTTCATTATGGGTAAAAGAAAATGATATCCCTTTCCCCCACCCCCAACAAAACGCATATCAAAAACACAGTGGACCAATAACGGCATCTTTTATACTACAGGAAACCATTTTTCACAATAATGAATTAAACAGTGATGTGTACCTGACCACATTGGACACTAAACAAGCCTTTGACAGTGTCTGGCTTCCGGGAGTATTTTATAAATTATCCAAATTAGGGGTAAAAGGCACAATGTGGTTACTTATTAAGGACATGCATACTAATATGTCAAGCTGCGTCTCAGTAAATGGTTTAAAATCACCCTTCTTTAATGTACAGCAAGGGATCCGACAAGGAGGAGTTATCTCAACCTGGATCTACAACCTCTTTATAAATAAATTGTTAGAAGATTTAACAGAAAGTAACTGCGGTGCGCAGATTATTTCCCTTACCACAGGAAGCACAACTCTAGCAGACGATATATGTCTAGCCGCGACAAGTCCTTCAAAAATGCAGAACTTGCTTGATACGGTAAATCGTTATAGCAATAGGTACAGATACCAAATGAATGCCTCAAAATCCTTCTCGATTCTCATACCGAACAATGAAAATAAGACAGAAAAAATTAACAATACACACTTTACGTTACAATTAGGACAAAAATGCATTTCTAGAGCAAAGACCATCAAACACGTCGGAATCCTGTTAAATGAAAATATGACAGAAAAGCCCAAAATAAATCTCGCATGTAAAAATGCCAAAACATCTCTTTATTCACTGATGTCAATGAGAATGAACCTGACCCTCCTTAACCCATTAACAACATCTTCCTTGGTGACAAAAATATGTATGCCAAGACTACTATATGGGGCAGAACTTTGGTCTAATTTGAGCAAAACAGACGTTAAAGCATTAGAAAGTTTTACCAAATACGCTGCAAAGAAAGTCCAAAATTTCAGCCCCCGTACAAGAACGGATATGTGTATGAGCATGTTAGGATGGACATCAGTAAGTAGCGAAATTGAATACAGGAAACTGTTATTTCTTGAAAAACTCTGTAATATGCCGAAAGAACTCCTAGCTAAAAAAGTCTTCAATACACGACTTTCTTTATATGTTTGCTCTACAGAGGAAAAGCAGAAAGGGTTTGTCCCAGAAATAGTCAGATTAACAAAGAAATTTAAACTGGACGGCCATCTCATAGATTACATAAATTCATTGATTTTCCCAACGAAATCTTCATGGAAAAAAATGTGCAGATCATTAGTCAAAAATCAAGAAGTAACAAACTGGTCAAATAGGCTCAATGCCGACAGTGACTTTGATCGATTTCGATTCCTTCACACAAACATAGAAAAAGCCATACTTTGGGAATGTGGTAACGATCAAATCAGTTTATCTCAGGCATACTTAGTAAGCAAACTTTGGATCGAAAATCCGACAGAGCGAAGTACCCCCCTTCTCTGTAATCTATGCGGAGAACTGGTACGCGATATCAGAACTCACAAAATCGTTGACTGTCCCTATCTGTCTCGTAACCGAACAGTTTTCTTCAATACTGTCGCTGCAACATTTGGAGATGAACTCCGATGTGAGATAATCTCCGGCTCCTCAGAAAACCGACTTCAAATGTTGATTGGCAAACAACTTCGTACTCTTCCAAGCAGACGAGCACATATTGAATTTTTACGTATAGCGATTCATTTTGTCTACACATGCATGATTGATCGGCCCAATTGTTAGCTTTTTACCTAAATACATATTCCTGCATTATTTTGGTGCTACGGAATTGACCAATTACTCCCTGTCCCGGCAAATGAAATATAAGAAGACAATTCAGGGTTATATTCATAATTATGACGAGCATATTGCCACTTTTTTTTTTTTTTTTTTCAAGCAGAACTAGTACACACGTGGACTAGATTATTTGTATGTGCCTATATGAAAGTAGTATGTCAATAAGTGAGTTCGAAACAGTAACGAGATTTTCGTACTCTCATCCATACGACCATCTCGCTCTGAATCGGATAGCGGCGAGAATTCAAGACATAAATGTATACATAATCGGATGTAGCTTCTGCACTTTCGTTTCGACATAAGCCACCCAGTGTGCATACGATGGGTTGCAAACTACTCTCTTCGACTCTCTAAGTGTCCTTGTCTGTCTGTCTATCTGTCTGTCTGTCTGTCTAATCACCTTATTTTTACTATTGCATAATTGTTCTCTCTACCCTTACACCGTGTTATAACGGAAATATTGTACAATCTTTTTTTTTTTTTCTAATCTATGATGTTTGTATATTAGAATTAATCTCTGTAAAGAGGAAATAAAGAGAATAATAATAATAATAATAACTGACCCACATGTAACCCTTGGGCTACTAAGCGCGACTCACTGACCTTTTACGGACAGCGTAAATCAAGATCAGACTGCACAGAACGTGCAGCTTGATCTTGGATCTACTCTGTCTGATAAGGGGATATCTTTCCTCCAAAAATATTTTTGAAAGAGAAAAAAATTGGGTTTTTACTAGCGGCTTCAAAATTTCATATATTTTTATTTAGCAGGATAAGGGTTAATATGTCGCCTGCAAAAGTTTTGTATTTAGACAAGTCTAAAATCTTGTCGTCTGGTAAAGAGCTAAGTAAGTGTTCAGTTAACCCTTATCCTGCTGAAAAAGTTAAAAAGAACTTTCAAGTCGGTAGTGGAACCCCGAATAATATTATTTATACTTATATTTTGGAGAAAAAAAATGTCCTCTTACCGGACAGTGTAGATACAAGATCAGACTGCATGTTCTGTGCAGTCTGATCTTGATCTGCACTGTCCGCAAAGGTCAGTGAGTCGCGCTTAGCAGCTTAAAGGTTAAGTAATAATCTTCTTTCTATCGTCGTTTATCGTTCAATAAACCACGGTTGTGAGTTATGAGACCCAACGAATAAACCGCTCGATTGTGCCTCATAACTCACAATCGTGGTTTATTGAACGATAAACCACGATAGAAGGAAGATTATTTCGATTCTAACATGACCAGCTCTTAATAAAACGAAAACAAGTTCATACTTAGTATACAAAAGCGGATGCGGATTAATTTTTACTTTGCATAAAATATAGAATGACGTCGATTTTATCACGTTTCCGTTGCGCTGCGTTTACACAGCCGAATTCACGTGCCATTTTAGCATTGTACATGCATTCACTGATGATCTGACGTTGTTTTTCTTCCTAATCATATGTTGCGGAATTCTGAAAAGTCAAAATTTGTCTGTGACGGAAGATGAAAGCCTCTTAAACACACACACAAATGCATATACGCATAAAGTTTTTTTGTTTACATTTAATTACCTTCCAAGCAAAAGAAAATTTTATTACGGAAAGGTATATCAATCTCATTTAGCAAAAGAAAATCAGTTTTGGAGATAATCGTCAATAATATGTATCTGGGACCGTTTTGCTGACGTACATGTAAGTAAAAAAAATGGCGAGTTTTACCTTAAGTCAAAGTTTTGCGTTTTACTAAAAAAAAATTTTTAAGGCTTTATTTGCCACGTCAATCGGTATGTGAGGGTCGTGGTCATACCCCAACATACCTTACAAATCAATGTTAGTAAATATTTTGTTAGTAGTACATATTCGCAATATCATTGTGTTTCATTATGTTACAAATTTCAAGGTCTTTTCTTTTAAAAGTTTACCATTTCAAATTTAACCAATTTACATATTAATTGATAAGCCAAACTAATGATCAAAAGGTGACAACAAAGCTTTTTTGTGATGAAAAAGTGTGTATGTGTACGTGTGTGTGTTGGTGGGTGTGTGTGTGTTTGCGCGCTAAAATTGACCCCCCAAAAAAGAAAAGTTTTTTGTCGTTAATTCTACTTTTTACTCATTGATTGTGTTTGGTTTTGTCTTCAGATACCCACTATCTTAATCGGCTCATGGGAGGTTTTGTATGATATGTTCTACAAATGTCATGATACTTTCTACTTTTTCAAACATCTTAGTATTTTTGTAAATGTGTAAATTAGTGATAAGATGGTTCCTTAATCCGCCTATTGAAGGTTCACTTAATTCATTTCTGCAATAATAGATATACTTTTTGATTTCCAAAAGAAGTATATCTAATTTAATATTTTTAGCGTTTTACTAAATTTTGCGTTGCTAAGTAGGAACGTAAGTTTTCGCGTAACTTTACGTACAAAAATATCGGTAGTAAGTAAGAACATAGGCTTTTTTTTTTTTTGCGTAGTCAAGAGGAAGAAATTTGGGAAAAAAAACATAATTATCCTTACAGCTATCTGCAGTAGAAAATTCATTTATAAAAGAATCATGGTTTTTCTTCACACGTATAGTATCCATATTTGTTGGAAGCGGCTGACATATGTGTGACGTATTTAGCGCGAGAAATGTAGGGGAAATGCGCGTAAATTGCGTCATATTTAACTCTGCTGGAACGGCACGCGCTTTTTTACCTAGGTAAAATTTGTTTATGCCTTCAATTGAAGAGTTACGGAAATATCTACTGATGCAAATTAACAAAGTTACGAAAGTTAATGTCTGACAGATAATCATACAATCACAAATTTTAACGACCCCGTGACAGAGGTCTTTTCGAAAATATTGTGGCAAAAGGAGGAAATGGTAGTAACCAGCATTGTCTCCTTTTTATACATTGTTTTTGTCGAACTCGCTTGCGGTGAGCGAGACATAGTTGTCAGAATGTTCCGGTGTATGTGCGTGCTTAGCGCGTGCGTCCGTCCGGATTTACATCCATAAATGGATTTCAAAATAATTTGGAGCAAGTGTTGTCCTTCATGAGTAGAAGTGCCATTTTAAATATTTCTTCAGGTAGGTCCAAGCTCAAGGTCACACTTGAAGGTGAAATGATAAATTATTGTAAATGGAGCTTCTTCGAGCCATTACTTCTATATTCATGGATGCATTTAAAGATAATTTGGCTCCTTTGCTCTCCTTTACCAGTAGAAGTGTCGTTTGTATCATTTGTTTAGGTATGCCCGAGCGTACCGCTGAATTGGTATTGATTTTCGAGAATAACTTCCCATCTTTCTGAAGTCCAAAAACCCTACTTGAATTGTCTCCCATTATACCGTGATACCTTTTAAGGTAGCGTTCGGAGATAATCGGTCAATATCGATTTGATCATTCGGTTTAAAACGTGAATCGAAAGTTAAGGTGGTTCTTGCTATGTAGATACACTTCATTGCGTACAGCATTCTTTATAGAGAATAGGTGCTGATACATAGGTGTTATTTTCCAAAGGTCGTATCTTTATTGACGAAATTACTTTAATGAACAAACATGCCATACTACTTTCTCTGTTCCCTTTTTTTATTCGTGTTTAAAGACATCTTTCACATTAAAGTTATTTTGCAAAAACAACTCTTATTCTTGTTCATTGGTTTACAAAGCAGACTGACGAAACTAGGATTTGAACGCGTGTCTTTTGAATGAAAGATTTAATCTCTTGGCCATGGGAGATCTCAGCGTTTTTTCTGCTTTTTCTAATCCTGATACCAGGGTTTCAAATAATAATGCGATTAGATAAGCAAAAGAATATATCGAATAGTTCTCAATGCATTGGGGGGAAAAAAACTGACAAGACAAATTTCCCTGGTCCGATACATTTTTTTTTTTTTTTTTCAATCCATGAATCATGGGCTAAATCTTAACATTCTTGTAAAAGACAATTCAAACAAATAAGAAGAGTTGAATTTTTATTAAGATTAAAAAGACGTGTTTACACCGAACAAAAACTGATTCAGACCGAAAAAATATATACGAATTGTATCTTAAACCATTACTTCATAAATATGCATTTTAACACAGCCGCAGCGGAAGACTTTTGAAAACATTGTGACAAAAGAAGAAATTGCTCAGAACGAGCAACTGCTCCTATTGAGACAATGTTTCTCACCTTAAATTCAAACTTTCATTCGTCATAACTTACGAATGGCGTCAACTAAACACGTCCAATTTTGTCCTGTCTCAATATTTAGTATGGGGTAATGGGTTAATAGCAAAATATTTCGAGGTATCTTCAGTTGCATTCTTGCATGCGCATTTACATTTCCGCTCTTCAGATGAAAACCAATTATGACGTTACATAAATTGGCTGTGGCGTTACTATAGTCAGAGACTTAGATCACAGAGACTGGCAACTGTACACACAGTCGAAACATCACCCATGTCATTCAGTTTTATATTTTGTAGCTGAAAATCCCGCTAGTTTAAATTAGATATGGCGTTACGATGGTTGACGACGCCTTGTATTCAAAGCGAAACGTGAAAAAATGCATATACTACCTCGTAAATACCTTCTCGAAAGGCATTCCGTAATAAAAATAAAAGATGTATCCATGTCACTTGATGAGGTAGCTGTTACCCTAAAGGTATTGGGAAATGAAAAGTCAGCTTTAAACACAAGTTAAACGTTGGGACAAAAGAATATTGCTAGAAACGGGCAATTTCTACTTTTGTCACAATGTTTCCACACAAAAATTTCGCTATCATGTGTCTTAGTTTGAATAAATTTCTACAAATGCTTTGAAGTTTTGTCTGCTGCGGACGCGTCAAATTCATCTGTAGTAGGGAAATGGTTAAAATGACTTGAAATAAAGACAACATGGGTCGATACCTTTTCGCAGATGCATTAAGGCCCCTTTTCACAGAGCGTGGCTCATATGTATAATACTTGGATCACTACTTGCGTATAAAAAGTTGTTGTATTCCTTTTACTACAACATTGTTAAAGAAAGACGTCGGAAAACAGCATGCAGAGCGATTGCCAAAATTCTCCCGATACAAAATTTCAGACTAGTGAATAGTTTCATTAGAACTGTTGCCTAATAAATCAGACTGAATGTATGGGATCTCTCCGTGCTTATTGCTAACAGCCCCAGCATGGGTCGAACATGTAATTTGCATTGCAGACAGGCATACTTGTACTGTGACGTTTCTGATACAGCAAAAAATAAATTGCCTCTTAGGGCGTCAACTAAGGGAAAAAAAATCTACCACGACAAAAGACCTACATGCTGCAGATAGCTAATCCGACTAGATCATCTTGAACGCCCAGCGTCTGTATGATAGCAGCAGTGGTAGATCTAAATCTTCAAGTATTACCCCTTTCCAAACCTACAAATTTCACACTCTTTCAAATTCAATGGATCTGCAGACGTCAGACAACACATTCAAAGTTGGTACAAATGAGCTTTTGTTCTCTGATACGGTAGAAAACATTGTGGGAAAAGGGGAAAATGCTGGTTACTAGCATTTTCTCCTTTTCTAACTATGTTTTCAAAAACATTTTTCCAAGGATCGTTAAAACAGGCGATTGTTTGGCAAAGAGTTAAAACAATAATTGCTTATGTGTGAAAATAACCAACCAATGAGACAAAATGCCCATCACGAGGGACAAATCGGGTATAACTGTATCGAGGATATATCTGGAATTAGGTTATATAGATGATATAATTGACAATAATGAGCTGACCATGCACAATCAGTGAAGAGACAAGGATGAGCCTAGCTGCATTGACTCTTTAGCTGCCAACTTAATGGATTGAAATATTCCCGAAGTCTAAAAGAATATTTTTCGTTGTATATGGAGCTGATTTTGGTTAAAGATTGGCATCAGGAAACGGACGGTGTAAGGATCAGACTGCACGTTTTGTGTAGTCTGGTCTTGATCTACGCTGACTGGACAAGCTATCCAAGGCGACATTGGCACTGAAAGAGTTAAAGAAACTTGAATGACACGAGTATAATAATTGGTGTGCAACATACGAAAATATATGCGTAAAAGCGTGTCGTCCCAGATCAGCCTGTGCAGTCTGTGACTAATCCGAGACAATATTTCCCGTTTTTGTGCGATTTCCAGTTTCACGAAAGTCTACTGTATGAAAAAAAATCCTATGTAGTCGTAAAGTGCCGTCTCGGATTAGCCTGCGCGGACTGCGCAGGCTAATCCGGGACGACACTTTACGCAGATTCAATTTCAATTCAATTCAAATTTGATTCCAATGTACATAGAGGTAACCGGCCTAACATACAAAATATAACGTTGCGAAGTTAGCAATTTGAGTTGTCATTAAATATGAAAAAATTGAAAACATATTGTATGTGTATGCAATATGGGAAAAAAAAAAAAAAAAGGAAAATCATAGACTCGCCAAAATTTCATGAAAGTAGCATAAGATGATTGCATTTTTTGACTTCATAAACCTTTTTCCAAACAGCCTGTATTTGATGACCAGCTTTACCAGGGTGTTCTTAAAGGCCACCGGCCTAGAAACATATTGGCAAAATGTTAATATACATGCATGTCCGAAGGTCTCATTTCGCATGTTGCGGGCCATGTTATCTAACTGTTAGTGTAGATGTTTGATCATGCCTCGATTCCTTTTAGCCTCGGAGATGTACTCCCGATTGGAGGTATATAGTCCGGGGAGTGGGTACCGATGTGCAAAGGTAGCCTCGGGAGTTTCCCGAACCATATAGAGAAATCTGGAGGCTTCAGGAGGACTGCGAAGTTTCAAATTGCTTTGAAATATCGCCGTTATTTTATTGAGAAAAAAAGAACTGAAAGCTAAGGGTATGCTTTCCCGAAACTTGCGCTGCGTACAGGTATATTTCCCCCTATAGTCAACTCCGAAGCACTATTGATTTCTCAGTAAAGAACCCGGGTCCTTCTGGGTTAAAGAAATCCTCGGCGAAACTTCCACGATCTTTCGAATATCATTCGGTGTCACATGATATATCTTAAGGTTGCATACCCGATTTTTCGCTGAAATCCCGGCGCGGGCTATAAAAGCTGATTCTGCACCCATACCCCTTTTTACTCCAGGAGTATTGAGTAGAAGTGTTCACACGACACCGCAAGTAACTTTAGGCCTGTTTACGTTACAAGTATCGTTACTTACTCCAGCAAAAGGGTGCTTAATGATACCAAGCAATTCATCACATAATTAGAGATCCATAAAATTCATTTTGTCTAACAACCAATCGACCAATATCGAAAAGGTTCTGCCAAGATCAGTCTGCGCGGACTGCGCAGGGCTGACCTGGGTCGATACTTTTCGAAAATGCATTAAGCCCCTTTTTCAAAGAGCATGACTAATATATGTGCCATCAAATGCTGGAAGCGTCTGTTCAGTGCAGACGGTGTAGACACGAAAAACTAATGACCAACGCACTCCCATCTTCGCAAGCCAAGGTGACGATCACCACGTGAATCTTACCCCTTGGCTGATCGAGTCTAAATTCGTCACCTTCGCGATACGTGTAATAATTGGTTGCAGTAAGGATTGAAAGCACCAATCAAATAGCGCGTTACATTTGCTATCCACCATCAGCAGAACGTAAAGAAAAATGGCGACCACAGGAGAAAGTTGACGGATATGCTGGGAATTATGACCAAACAAATAAAGACGAACAATATTTTCTTCAACATTCACTGTCACAAATCAATTAGATGAAATTTTACAAGAAAATATTGATGCTGAACATCAATGGCGCCGCAAACTAGTTGTTTCTGTAACAGGGCACAATGCATTGGGTTATTTCCTAATACGCATCTCTTGCACAATCTTCGTAGAGGTCCAAGTGGTGATACTCTATTTAAACTCTGGGCCATATGGTTTTTGACAAGATTTTTAAATTTCATATCATTAAAGGCTATTTGCAAACTTCTTATCCATGGACTGGGCCATTTCTTAATGCACAGGACATCATTTGGACACAATTGGTAGATAGAAATGTTAGAGCTGTTGCCTTTCTGATATTTGATAGAAGATTTTGAAAACTGTGCAACAAATATGGCTATGCGCAAATTTGTGACATCTGGGTGGAGGGGAGCATATGGCAACTTTTGACCCGAAGGCCACCATTTGAACATACTAGTACTTGGTAGAGGTCATTGTAGCTATACTACACATGAAATATCAAAACTCTCGACCGTCTGATTTTCAACAGGAAGATTTTACATTAACGAAAGAAAAGTCTGTTATCGGATTGTGCTAAATCTGACACTCCAACACATATGTCTGGTATCATACAACCCCTCTTTATTATAGCTATAATAAAGACTTGAATGAAGTCCTTATATCTATATAGACTAGAGGGGTTGTATGATACCAGTCATGTTAGGCGCTCCAACATTGATTTACGGATGTTTTGGTAACAGACGAGTTAGGTAAATTGGACTTATAGAGTAAATTGATTGGATATTTCGGTAACAAGGCAGTAATATAGTGCCGTGACGTTTTTCACACCCATGGCTTCTGTTTGTGCAAACGTTTTTTCTTTTAATTTGCAATTCTCACTCGTTTTCTGACGTAAATATATTTGTTGTTCTTTCCATGCTGTATAAATAAATACCTGAAATTAGTAAATTTTGATCACCATATCTTATTTTCGTTTTTCACCCATAGCTGATTCATGTAATGAATAATATACGATCCCTGATAAAACCCAGCCCTAAGCTTGTACCCGTATTACTTAATCGTCCTACAGATAACAGACTCCAACTTTAAGCCAATCCTCAAGTTTTTTAAAAATGTTTTATTAAAAATGACGCTATTCTTGTCAACGTTTTCTGTGTGAAAAATAATTTCTTCCGGAAACAAATTGGTCAACTTCCAAACCAGCCATTTACCCTCAGAACACCTTTCACTCTTGTTTCCCTTGCGACCGATTCAGACAAATATCAAACTGCAAAGCAAAAAAAAAAACAGAGTCTGATCGTTGGTTTACGCTGCCAGCTTTTCTAAGACATTATGAGGAAGGACAACTTTGCTTTGAAATAGCTAATATTAGACCAGGGATCGTATATTGTAATATATATATTGTTCTGTTTCTAAAATGAAAATAGCCTTTACTTTTTTCGATGCTCTAAGGGTTAAAATTATGGATAATTAACGTGAATTCAGAAATAAAGATAATACATTTGAAACATTGTGGCAAATGAAGAGAGGGAGTGAGAGATAGAGAGAGAGGCCTTGACAATAATGCTTTCGTGCATACTTCTTGTGATTTTGACCATGAACATTTGTGCCCATCTAAAAGATATCTGTTCTGTATTGTTCCTCTCCATTTTCCACACAGTTTTCAAATCTGGTCTGGTGCACAAATATCGGCGTCTGCTGGTTTTAAAGTGCGTTCATCAATACAACACTGCATAAAAAAATCATATGCGTACTATTTGAGAGCGAGGGGAGTACTGTATATTGTATATAGACGCGTTTACAGCCTGTTTTCACACCTCCCATTGCCAACAAGATAAAGAAGTTTCCCGTAGATCTTAAAGATTAACCCCGGTTTATGAAAACCTAAGACACCAATGGACAAGAAGAAACTCGCAGATCAGACTGCATGTAAAAGTTATGGGGATTGGGCATGTTTAGATCACACACTGCTCGTGCAGTTTGAAAAAAGTATTTGTCAAAAAAAGTATTTGCTACTATCTATCTCTCGCGCTCACTCTCTTCTTTTGCCACAATATTTTACCTGTATTACCTGTGTTTCTGAACTAAATTTAACTATCCATAATTTTAAATCTAAGAGCGTCGAATAAACCCAACGGTCATTTTCATTCTAGATATAAAACCTATTTTTAGCAGTGTCAAGGTTTTCTTGTTCAGAATGTCTTGCAAAATTTACAAATGAAGATCAAAGATCAAACACCGTGTTTGGTGTACTCTGATCTCGATCTGCATCGGCCGCAATGGCAACAGCAGTAATGACAGACGCTCTAAGGGTTAATGGCTCGTTTGGAAGTCTCTCAGTAAGGAAATATTTTCACATTGAAAGGATCATAAAGCATTGATTTAAAAGGAGATACAAAGTGTTTCAAGTTTAGGATTGGGTGTTGTTATTCTTTACCTCAACTTTGATTCGGGTATCATTTTACGTACAGCATGACAGTAGAAACATAACAAAAATATTATGCCTTAAAGTGTGTGGAAGAAAAAAGAGAAACATTGAACGAATCAGAACCAAGACTTTATTTGGTGTGAAAAACGTCACGGTGCATTACCACTATATAATTTCCTTGTTACCGAAACATCGAATCGATTTACTCTATAAGTCCAATTTACCGAACTCGTCTGTTACCGAAACATCTGTCACCCCCCCCCCCCCCAACATTGACCTAGTTACAGTTAGCTGGTCTTAAAAACACGATCGCGAAAGGAAAACAATATTTCTACAATCCATACAATACTAGAACAAAAATATAAGTGGGGTCACAAGTACCACATAGGGTGCTCTAGGGTCAAAGACCTTGAAAATGCCTCTTAACCTTTTCCAGTGTAAGATATTTAAAATGGTGGCTTCGAAAATTTGTGACAGATAATTTTTGATCACGTGAGTTATTATTCGAAATGCATTTTCTATTTTTCGAAAGGAAAATGTTGATATGTCTACGATCCGTGTTTTTATCCATGTAACAATGAAAGTGCAATATACAAAAACAAAAAAAAAAACAAAAAAAAAAACAAAAAAAAAAAAAAAAAAAAAAAATCCCCACAAATAAATAAAAAGTTATTATGGACCCCGATCTGGTAATCAAAGTACAGTAGATATAGGTGGATGTTAAAACAAAGCATGGAACCAGTTCAATATGGCTGCCTCCATAGGCACTTTACAAAACCGAATAAAAATGTAGTGCCGCCGCTCATGCGGCGCCACAATGATACATCCCAACACACGTGGACTATCAAAGTACATGGACGTGTGTATCTTTTGCTTCGCGAAACTTAGCAAGATTTCGAAAATAGATTTTGGCTTGATAAATCGTCTGTCAAGTTTGCAGTCTTGAAAAGCAGTCAATTGTTGACGAATTACGGAGAAAGCATGCTGAACAAACTATCATTGGACCAAACCTTATAGGCCAATTGTCAAGGACTCCCGTTAAAACAACAACACGGAATCGCTTAAGTAATAGATGATAGCCAGTTACCTAGAAAGGTAAAAAAGCCATTGGCCATATTTAACGAAATGCTGAAAGGGCTATGTTACGCGACGTTTGATTGGTTTTCGATGACGTAAATCTAGGGGTGATAACAGTCAAAATCCAGGTGGCGCGTCGCCGAGTTAACAAATTTCGGCTCGATCAGCCAAGGGGTAAGATCCACATCACCTTGGCTTGCGAAGATGACTAACTCCACTGTCCATGTCCTGTAAAGTTTGATTTTAGATCTTAAGGTGTTACCATCCTAACGTTTCTAGTGCAGCATGGAATAAAATTTCTTATTAGTTGACGAATAAGGATTTATACTGATATAATATTTTTGAACATTTCTAACCGACCAGAAATTCATTTGTTGTCTATCTTGAAATTATTTGATGATATTTTTGCTAGTTTTCTGAAAAGGGAGGTAATTATTATCTCTCTTTGTATTGAGAATACAGTGGCTTTAGATTTATAAATGATAATTCTAAGAAGGAAAAACTGGAAAAAGTGGCTTGGTCAAAGTATTACAATAATACTCACTTTTAATCATAGCACATTTTTTAGGATAATATTATTATGGAAATAGCTGTTTTTCATTAGAATGGTACTACCTTAACTGTCCGATATTTAGTCCGTACGTACGCTGCTAAGTATTACTCACTGCGCTTAAAAAGTTGACTGTGTACACTAGGTCAGACTGCCCAGTAGGCCTACGTGCAGTATGATCTTGGAGTCACACTGTCCGATAAAGTGAGATTTTTTTTTCCTGACAAAGAGAACTTTGAATTCGCTTCCTTTGATTTGTTTGGCATACTATTGGCTGGAAACTGTTATTTATTTTGCAATTTTACCCTTTACCAAAGAATTCCGACTTTTAACGATCCTACAGAAGATTTTTGAAAACGTCGTGGAAAAAGGAGAATGCTGGTAGTCAGCATTTTCTCGTTTTCCCACAATGTTTTCTGTTCTTGCAGAAGTTTAAATTGTAAGTCGCGTTTATTTTGTAGCCTGCCAATACTTTCAATTTGGACAAGTCCAACATTTAGGTAGTTTGATATTCTTTAGAGTTAAGGGTTGATAAGGTAGCCTATGCCTTATGACCATATTCAGCATGAAATTAAGGCGTTGAAATTAGACGTTTTTCTTCAAATCGAAAAAAATAATATATATTTAGATATATTCGTTTAATTTATTTAGCGCTTTACCGAACGGCAAAATTCTAGAATGGTCCAAACTGAAAGTACTTGCAGACGACAAATTCAAAATTACTCAAAAACGCTTAGGAGGCGTAGAAAACACTGCAGAAAACATTGTGGGACATGGAGAAAATGATGCTTACCAGCATTTTCTCCTTTTTCAATAATGTTTTCAAAAGCATTCTTCCTTAGGATCATTAATGGATGGAGGAGGCGCCAAAGGTGGAAAAATTGAGCAGCGGATCATTCGATGACTGAGACTGCATTTATAAAGAAACTGCTTTAAAAGTTATGCAAGAATTCCCTAGGCCACAATAAAATGCTCGCTGGCGATTATATTGATCTTGCCTTTTACCGTGATAAAAATCGACGCTGAAAACATTCTAGATCTATATAAAGACCAATACACCAAAGAGGTATGAAATACAGTCAAACCTGGTGATCCGTCCACCTCCATTCAGCGTGAACCTCCACTTAACGGCCAGTTCAAATGTCCCCCCAACTACTTTTACTCTATATGAACCTTTATTCAACACGCACCCTTAAAACGCACGCAGCGGCCGCCGAAATCGTGTCCCATTTTTCAAAACAACCTGGTATGTAGCGGCCAGTAACCAACGTAAGTCGGACTGCTAACTTGTGTATACTTCACACTTAGTGTACTTCTCACATCCGACCGTTTTCGGATTAACAACTAGAGTGTCAAAATCGAACAATCATATACACACGTCGCCAATCAACAGGTGTATGCATATAACCTGATATCCTCTAGAACAGGTTATTTTGATGCAATTGATGATTTCGTAAGCTATTATTCCCGATTTGTCAAAAATTTTGAAGTTAGAAATCAAATGTAAATTACCCGAGTCAGACTACCAAAAATGTTTTTCTGCTTTCGATTTAATCTGAAATTACGTAACGTACGTGTAGCTGCCTCGACATCTTGTTTGTCTGCTTACTTCTAAAAGGTGAGAAAAGATTAAAGAAAACTGTCCTAACAACCGATTGCACCCAAATTAGTATAGGTTATTACCTATGCAGGTGTGTTTAAGAAATTGTCTTTGATGACATTAATTTTAATTGACGATTACACCTGTGTCACATTTTAATTGACCAGTAAACCTACGACTGTTTGATCTTTATGTCTGCACTTGCTTTCAATTTGGTTAAGTGAAAATTTTTGCTACTTTTGTAAAGAGTTAATTCTTTACCACACAATACCAAGTTTAAACAAACCTGAGATAGAAGTCTTTTGAACACATTGTGAGAAATGGAGAAAGTGCTGGTAACCAGCATTTTCTCTGTTTCCCACAATGTTTTCTATCTGTCCCAAAATAATTTTCAATTTTTGAGTCACATTTATAATGTTGCCTGCAAATCCTTTCAATTTGGACCAGTCTAAAATTTTGCCATACACATGGTAAAGCGGTAACAAACTTCAATTCAATGACTGTTTCATAGTTTCCCTGTTTTCATGTACAGTAATTCTAATTAAAAAAAAGTATAGTTTGAATTAGATCCAACTGTTTCTTTGTTTTTCCCTGGCATATGTGCATATGCATGAACATGCACATGTGTACTTACATTTGTCTTGGGTATGTATGCACATGTACATGTATATGGACATGTACCCCAGCCCTTTATAAATGTTTAGGAAAAGATAACTCCGAGAACATCTTGCGTGATCGACCTCTTTTAAGCAAGCACCTGTCTTAAGCAAGCGATTTTGGAAGGGCCCTTGACCGCTTGCTTAAGACAGGTTTGACTGTAGTTTTAGCCTCATGAATATGGCACAGATATCCGTATTTTAGCATGATTATAGATTTCCCAAAACCGAGGTCAAGGTCGATAACGAACACTGTCGCTTATCTCCTGATTCACAACAATGTGTTGTGAATGAAAAAATGTTGAGGGGACATCCGGATGAACTTCAGGGGACCATAAATCGGGCGATACGAGGGTGAGTGTTACGGTTGAACCGAGATTTTTTTCCGTTCCAGGTTCAAATATGAAAGATCAGAGAACCCTTTATCCGTTTTCCTACAAATATGACGCTCTTTCGAAGCCAGATTACGAATGATACAACAGAAATCCATTTTTTCCCGGAGCAATTCCCATTTTAATGGCATGCGAACACTTTGGATTCACGTTGGTTTCACCCATCAGTGTTTATTAAAAGGTCTATCAGTTTATTGTAATTTACGACCAAAGCTATATCCCGTTACAGTCCTTCTTCCAAGAAAATGAAATGTGTGATTGAGGGGATATGTGGTGATTAAAGAGACAGGCTGCGATTTGGGGGACGAAGTAGTGCAGCACCAGTAATCAAGACACTTGTCGTTCACGATCTAATCTTGTTCATGTCCTCATTTCGGTACATATATTTAGGCAGTTAAAATGGCACCATGGCAGAATATATATTATCTAATATGGCTTTAGGATTGCAGTGCGAACTACACTAATAGAGCACATGGATACTGTCGCGCTTTTTTAAAAAACATTTTTTGCCGGTTGCGTAACAAAAAGGTTTATACAAAACTGGAACAAGGCCTAACCCAGGTCTGGGTGGACCAGGACTTTAAGCTTCTTTGCACAAAACAAGATTAGCTCGAATCTACCTAGCCCCAGTCTATCCAAACTACGGTAGTTTTCCTCGTGGGAAGGGGGGGGGGCCTAAAACGTATGGGAAGATTTTGTCAAGCGCCCCGCAGAATATGTCTAGCCTAGGCGACAAGACGCTACACTAATACAGCACATGGATAATCTTGCACTATTTTTATTTTTGACTATTTCATTTCTGAATCAGAGAATACAGAAATGCGAATAAAGGTTAATCGAGATCAGACAACACAGATTTATTGATCGACCTCTTAGTACAATATCCGTCTAACTACACTCCATGGTAAGACAAAACATAGTTGCAGACTTTTATATACCAGACAATAAAATTTTGATCTCGTCAAAATTGAAAACAATAATTGTGTAGACGTCAAAATAACTGTGGCTCAAATGATGGATTTTGTCTCTCGAAGAACTGAAAACATTGTTGGAGAATATGCTGGGTACCAGCATTTTTCCTTTTTCCACAATGTTTTCAAAATTATTCTTCTCCAGAGCCACAAAAACCAGGGCTTATCTTGTAAAGCGTTAAAGAAGTGTGTCTCTCCAAAATAATCAACTACCAAGCCTTTCATGACATTGCAAGATATCGGTTGAATTGTTTATGATAAGACTACTTAAAGTTAGATTGCATACTACGAGGGTCATTCAAGAATTAATGAGAATAACGCCATATTTCTAAAACTACTAAACCTTTTAATGTGAAACTTTTATAGTTAAAATACCGATTTTTGTGCTATCCAAATACGCTAAAAAATTAAAATCACATACCACGACGTCATAAAATTTATGACATCATTTGCACGTGTACTGAGCGTTATAACCGCAGTCAGTGTAGCTGAACAGACAGTATACATCAAAATAGAGTTCTTAAGAGGTAAATCGGGCCAACAAATATTTCACTGTTTGCAGGAAGCTTGAGACGAAACTGCAGTATCTTTCAAAATTGTATACAGGTGTATAGCACACAATCGAAGCGGAAAATTGGACATTACAGATGAGCCTGGAGGGGGCCAAATTCCTACCTCAGCTGATGACTTTCAAGTTGAAAAAGTGAAAGAATTACTTTAATTAGACAGACGATACACAGGGCGTTTTCCAGGAATTTTGGGAAAATTGAGAAAACGAATCATCGACAGAATGGCAAAATTGGGGGCAAAAGATTAGTAAAACATAAAAAAAAGTTAGGAATACATTTAACTTAGTTCTTTTTCAATCATCTTTCTTTCAATAAAATTTAATGTTAAACCCGTTACTCATTTGTCTCTTAACACCCCCACCCCACGGTTTTAAGTTAATTAGGTGGTAGATATCTTTATTTTTCCTCATAAAAATCATCTAACAATTTTTCTGGTGGTTGAACAGTGGTTTTACTGCCTACATTATTTTCTACGTGATGTGTATGCAAGTCAGCTGTTTTAAGTCATTGTCTACTATCTAGGCTAAGGCAGTTTGAAGGGTCTTTGATCGAATTGAAGTCAATTTGACATTTGTCTTGTCATGTGGTTTCGTTTTTTGCTTTTTTTTTTTTTTAATGACGATTAATATAGATTTTACAATACCTTATAACCTTAGGTAAGGAAGGGCGTGCCTCTAACTGTCAGGTATCGGAGTCGATATTATGGCCATACTGATACCGGATGATTTAAATCCTTAATTTTGTGGCTAACAACTTACAACTTACAACTTTCTTTATCTGAGTATGAATTTGTGGGCATATTTGTAAAATTCTGGACGTACTAAACACATCCAGGTCGAAAGGCCTTTTTCAGATGTACGAGGCGTCTTTTTTTTTTTTTTTTTTTTTTGCGTATTTGGGAAAAAATAGTTGTGGAAATGGGAATAAATCATACTTTCTTCGACTGGGAATGGGGCCGAAATTCGGCCCCACAGGAAAGGCAGAAAATCCCCTGAATACGCATGTGAAAAAATAGACTTACATGCTGGCATCAGTGTCGCTTCTGCACATAATATTCTGACCGAGCATTTAAATATGAGAATGATTGCCGCGCGGTGGGTACCCCACCAGCTTACAGACGTTCAAATCAAGGAGAGACTAGATTGAGCTAAAGAACACATAAAACGATAAGAAGAAGAGGGTGAAAAACTATTAGATCGCACTGTCGCCATAGACAGAACATGGATTCGGATATATGAACCAGAATTAAAGTCACAGTCTGCAGAATACCGGGGGGAGTTTCATCTTTGTGTCATGTGCAAGCCGGTGTCCCTCAAGGATCTATTCTAGGACCTCTTTTATTTTTAGTTTATATCAATGATATCGTCGAAGATATTCAGGCAAATGTAAAGCTTTTCGCAGATGACACAAGTTTATCAATGATTGTAGATGATCCAGCTGGTGTAGGAAGTATTTTACAATGTGATATTGATAAAATTACGAATTGGGCACTGAAGTGGTTGGTCAAGTTCAACCCTGCAAAGTCTGAATCGCTGGTTATATCCCGGAAACGTCTTAAGCCTAATCACCCGAATCTTTACAAGTCAAATACTGAAATTCCGTCAGTTACAAATCACAAGCATTTAGGTATTTTTCTTTCTAATGACGGATCTTGGGATATCCATATAAATAAATCAATTGAAAAAGCATGGAAAAGAATTGGAGTTATGCGGCATCTGAAAATTCGGCTCGATCGATTGTCACTTCAAACCATTTACTTTTCATTTATAGGACCAATTTTGGAGTATGGTGATGTTATATGGGATAATCTTTCTCAGGGTTTAAAGGATCAATTGGACAAAGTTCAAAATGAAGCTGCACGCATAGTTACAGGTTGTACTAAACTTGTAGCTATTGCTGACCTAAATCAGGAAACTGGTTGGGAAACTTTAAGTGAAAGAAGGCGAAAATATAAGCTGATTCAATTCTACAAAATGGTAAATGGACTTTCTCCAAATTACCTTAATGTTCTTGTCCCCCAAACGGTTGGTAATTCATCAAATTATAATCTGAGTAGACCAAATAATTTGCGAACCATTGCTTGCAGAACTAGCTTGTATAATAATTCGTTTCTGCCGTCTGTAATTAATGATTGGAATTCCCTACCGGATGAGATTAAGAACGCAGAATCACTGGCATCTTTTAAGCATCATTTGAACCTTTCCAAACCCACTCCAAGACAACTTTATTTCTTCGGTGAAAGAAAAATTCAGATAGTCCATGCTAGGTTGCGCAACAGATGTAGTTCTCTTAATCGTCACTTATACTTGAAAAATTTAGTCCAATCGCCACTGTGTAGATGTGGCTCAGTTGAATCAACTGAACATTTCTTTCTAAAATGTTCAACTTATAATCACTTAAGAAATATTTTATTCTCAAGTATAGACGATATTGCAAGAGTCTCGCTTCGAATCATCCTTTATGGAGATGAAAGTCTTAGCCTGCATGATGATGAAAGAATATTTGCTGCAGTGCATACTTATATCCGGGCAAGCGGAAGATTTACTCCTTAGCGTATTGATCCTTTTGTCTTCTCAGTGACAATACAGTATTCTCCGGGAGAAACTAGATGAAAAGATTCAGCGTTCTCACTCTTTCTTTTGAATGTAATATTGTTGGTATTGATCTATTGCATAATACCTAAATATTTTTATCTAGTATATTACTTATCCAATCATTCTTAACAAACATTACTAGCTTCATTTTTATAAGCTGCACTAGCAAACATTTATGTAGTACTGACGGTCAGGTTGTAAGTTTTTATTGTCTCTATATATGGTTTCTTCTAAGGTGACATCTCCACGAGTAGATCCCTCACTCCACACCCATCTGTTCCCCTTTATTTTTCTCTATCTCTTTTTTTTTCTATGTGCCTTCTTAGACTTCTTGTGTATATTGTACTTTATACATGCAATAACCGGAAATTGGAGAGGAACTTTATAAGCTCTGCTTTCGTTCCAATCCATTTCTGCAGAATCATATTTGTAAACCTGTTGTATTGTATTGTTTATGTATATTGTACTTCTGTGGAATAAAATATGTTTAAATTAGAATGGCACACATCAGCTTCCCAAAGGCCTGTGAAATTTCGCCGTAAACGGGGACACATCAAACTATTGGCTATTTTTGCTTATGACAATAGTGGCATTTTGTCGTCACATTTTGTTTCAACCACACACACAAGGAATGGGCAGTATTATAATTTTTTTCTGCAAGAAATCCTCCGACCTCTCATAAGAAAAAAGCGAAGAGAGCTCCTAGACGCAAGACCCATACTTCTTTACGACAACGCTACGCCGCACAAATCTAAAAGGGGACGTAATTCATTGATAAATGCGGATGGGAAATATTGAGACAGCCCGTTGTCTGCGCATGTCAATATTCTTCGAGGATTTTACAAATGCCACCTTGCGGAAAAAAATGTGAGACATCCGCCATATTCTCCGGATTTGAGTCCATGTGACTTTTTGTTCGCCCAACTGAAAGAGCCAATAAGAGGAATTTGCTACAATGACACAGATGAACTTAAAGATACCGTGGCAAACGAAATTAAACGTATAAATTCGGTTGCCTAGCAACCGGAATCGCCCAGTTACCTAGTAGGTGGAAGTCTGTGACACTCGTCACAACTCGGCCGATTCTGTACCTACATCTAACCTCGTCCGTATAAAGGAAGTTTCCATTTTGAACTACCAATCACGTGATCTTAAACATGGCGGCGCCCATGTAAGTCGCTTAGCAACGGCATGAACAACCACTGTGAAGTTATTCACATCTATCGTTCTGTCGATGAAAGCTGCCAACGGAATTGATAAACCATGCTAAAGATTGACTGTAAAAACTTTTGGCCGACGAAAATATTCTTAGAAAGATATCGATATAAAATTGTGACCCATGTTTTCTTTTTTTTAGAGGAGCCTTACAATTTGAATAATGGTAAAACGGTGTACTTCCGGCGAAAAATGTACCGCGTAGGTGCATAACAAGCTACGTTCTACAGGCCAGGGACTTGATCACCGGATCACCCGAGGTATGCCAAATGAGTCTGTGATTGAACACGGTGGACATTATATTGAAGGATTGTAGATGATTTGAGTATCTGTACTTTTAAAAATCTATGAGACAAGACTATTGACATTAATTCTTGAATGACCCTCGTAATTGTATACTGGTCTTGCACAAAATTGTCCTGATTTTAATTGTAAAAAGAAATTACATGAAGGTTCTTAGTCTGCATAGGAAATGTATCTCTAACCCTTTGATTATTTAAATTCCTATGTTGCCGAAAAAAAAGAAGAGTTAAGTTATTCTTTTTTTTCCGGACAATATCATTTTCACCCGAACCTATCTAAAAGGCGGAAAGTATGGACTGAGATGTGTAGGCCGATGGTTGTCTATACTGTCAACGCGAAAGGAACGATAAAGGTTACCAATGCTCAAATTAGAAAATGATTATGGTTATTGTCCATCTCGTTTACCCACTCTACGTCAGAGATGCTGGAAAGGATGGTGTCTTCTTTGAATGCAGAACAATTTAGTAAGATAAATATTATAGCGGCTGGTTATCCTATCCGCATTAGATATCCGTCCATTGTTAAACAAAAAAGAAAAAAGGCCAGATAAGATGTTATCTATCCTAAAAGCGTGTGTTTCAGCTGCCCATGTATGTACCTAAATGAGGACATGAACAAGATAAGATCGTGAACTACAAGTGTCTTGATTACTGGTGCTGTACTACTTCGTCCCCTAAATCGCAGCTTTTCTTTTAATCACCACATATTCCCCCCATCACATATTTCATTAAAAATCTCATTTTCTTGGAAGAAGGACAGTAACGGAATATAGTTTCGGTCGTAAATTACAATAAACTGATAGACCCTGTAATAAACACTGATGGATGGAACCATTTGCGCTCGGCGACTTCAAGGACGTGAATCCAAAGTGTTCGCATGACATCACATTGATATACCCTTTCTCCGGGGAAAATGGGTTTCTGTTGTGTCATTTGTAATCTGGCTTCGAATGAGCGTCATATTTGTAGGAAAATGAATAAAGGGTTGCATGACATTCTCTGCTTTTTGATATTTGAACCTCGAACGGAAAAAATCCCGGCTCAACCGTAAAATTCACCCTCCTATCGTCCGATTTATGGTCCCCTGAAGTTCAACCGGATGTCCCTTCAAAATTTTTCCGTTCACAACACATTGTTGTGATTAAGGATATAAGCGGCTGTGACGAAAGTAACCAGGTCGTCATTGTTTTCTACACTAGCTCATTAAGGTAAGCCCACTTGCTTAAGCATCCATCTTTATCTCACCCATCTATAAAAAGAAAGTACTGTTGCTAAGGAAACCATTGCTGGATGGTAGATGAAATTCAGTTGTCATAACGTGTCTGATGTTTATTGGAGTGTGAAAGTTACAAAAATCCCGGAATTGTGGAAACGAAAACGAAAGTAGCATACATAATAACTGGACAGGCAAACTTGCTTATAATTTCATATAGGTAGTTTGAAGTCTATAGGGGCCCCCTGAATTTTGAAATATCTTGCAAAATCCAGTAACGATCTTTATGAAACTTTACAAAGTCTTTTAAAATGCCCATACCAACTCTTACACTGAAAATTAGAATTTTCCTTCCACAAGAAAGAGCATTTTGCCCATTCCAGCAGTTGTAAAATTTTGTTTTGAAGCTAAACATTTTCCGCCGGTTTTGTACAGTGATCAGAACAGCAGACCTAACTGGACAAGTGCATGACGTCAGTACACCTTAGTTAAATATGAGGCCCTGACATTGTTTTTTTGTGCAAATAATATAGATCTACACCTTACCTTAGATATCGCTCTTGTCACTTCCATACAAATCTTCAGAGTCTTCAGTGATTTGTCCAATGTCCTCTTGTATGTTGTCTCTTTTTCAAAATTTAGTGTCAATCTTATTTTCCGCTCGCCTTCATGTTTTATACCATTCTGTTGAGATGTGTGCTTGAAACCACCTGACTCGAAGGTCTTTCAGATTTTGTTTTGAATCGTTTTTCACTATGAATTGTTTAAGGTTGCCCCAAATTAGCTCAATTGGATTTAGATCACAATTATAGGTCGGTAATCTTAAAACAAAGTGCCCTATTGATCGTAAAAACTCATCCACACAATACGTTGGAGCAGGTTTATGAAACTTAATCAATTCATAATCACTCACCCTTCTTCGTTTTATTGCTATATGTTATATTGCTTTATGTAAGCAAAAGTTTGACTTGGTTTTCTGGAAACAGCTATGGTTGGGCATGGAAAAGAAAACAAATTATAAACAAGTGCGTTCAAGTCTCCTACATTAAATCATTATTAGGACCGGCCTGGTAGGTCAGTGAACCTTAGCGTATCCGAGTCGTTAGCAGGTGGTTGCTTGTTCGATATCCGATTGCTGCAAACTTTCCGACGATTTGTCGCCTCTCACCTCTGATGTATGTGAGGGAAGTAGTTAGTGGCTTGGAAAAAAAATAGTGTCAGTACTCGTGTTAGAAAGCCAGGAAACACATGCGTAGGTGCACTGACCCTCGTGATTTGACCCGGCGGTACGAAAAACCCAAATCTTTCTAAATCTACCCAAATCTTTCCCAAATCTACCCAAATCTCTCCCAAATAAACCCAAATATTTCCCAAATCAACCCAAATATTTCCCAAATCTACCCAAATCTCTCCAAAATAAATCCAAATCTTTCTCAAATCTACCCAAATCTCTCCTAATTCTTACCCGTCTATTTAGGATATCTGTTAGGAGGGGAATTTGACAGGGTTAAGTTGTGTAGATCAAGATCGGACTGCATGAAACTTGCAGTATGAACTTTGATGTACATTGTCCGCTTACTGAGACATTCTGTACAACAGTTACCTTGAAACTGTAATTATTTAGGTCTTATTTGTAGACTGAAAATGTTTATTCAGCGCTCTTAGGGTTCAACTCGCGGGTTTCAGCCCTATGCAAGATATATCCTTTCAAGACAAACTACTAGAGTAAATTGATGAATCGTTCTACTACGAAGACGAAAATAGCCATCGTGTGAAAACAATTTTTAAATACGCTAACACTAGTAATACTGATGATGTTCGGCCCAATGAAAATGGCATAGGTTGATGGCAGCTCATAGCAATCGAACGCGGAAAGTCTTGAAAGCAAGACTGACTTACTAAAAGACATCACCAATTTTTTTTTAGTTTTTAACAAACCTAATATATAAGCTTCGATCGGCTTACATGCACCAAATTGATGTTAAACCTTCTAAGAATAAGAAGGCCCAAAGAAACAGGAAAAGACATCAATTTTCACATTTTAATCAGCTAGTAGTTGTAATGGTGTTGGTTACATTAGGGAAGTTTGGGGAAGATTTGGATATATTTGGGAAGATTTGGGATTTTCTTGCCACCCCCGTGGGCAGCACGAAATACCTGAATCTTCCCAAATCCTTTTGGGGAAGATTTGGGTATATTTGGGAGAGATTTTGGTAGATTTGGGAAGGATTTGGGAATATTTCGGTATTTCGTGACGCCCATTTGACATAGGTTGTTATTTGAAACGGCGTTAAAACCCAATACAAACGAATCATCATCATAATACCCAAGTAAAAAAGGATATATGGGCCTCAAAAATGGAGCTCTTGCTGTTCAAACAATGGACGAGAAGGGTTACTGTACTTGCATGAGAATTGTTTTCACAAACAGGTAAACCCTTTACTCGGAATAACCTTCTTCCCTCCCACTGTTTTTCCTGTTTTGTTCATACATTTTAACATACATGTAGCACTGAGTGCCATAAAGTCAAACTAAGCCATCAAAAATTCTGAAATTCTCACCCAGAGTTGGTAAAAGTAATATCATTAGTTTTGCAAATTTTTATTATAATAGCAACAGCATTTTCTAAGATATTTCAATATTCAGGGAGTCCCTTTGAACTTCAAACTACCTATACTAAAACGGCGGTCCTGCATGTGTCACTTGTACAAACCAAGTTGAAAACAAAAACACAGAACGGGTAACTCAGGTAAAAATTCAAGTCATCACTTGTAACTGCTTAACTCTTTTCCTAACGAAAAAAATATACTGTACCAAATTTTAAGCATTTGCAGACGATAAATCAAATGTCTGAAATTTGTCTCAGGAAGGGTAGAAAATATTGTGGGAAAATGAGAGAATGCTGGGTTACCAGCTTTTCCTCCTTTTCCCACAATGCTTTCAAAAGCATTCTTCCTCAGGGTTGTTAAACTCGGGACTTGTGGTTAAGGGTTATCCAACTGCGTTATTGTACAGAGATAACCTACAATATCTAAGCGTGGTTTATACCTGCTCTACCTAAAGTTCTAACTCTTTCGACGATTAACCATACCGAGTAACGTTACATAATCAAATACAACAAAAACAATGTAAGTATATACATGTATGTAATTTAAATCGTATAATGCCAGATGTCGTTTGATATCTCTTGATGCATGAAGTTCAGATTTCTAAATTATCGGCCCAAACTAAAATTTGCACCAAAAGAGTTTTGAAGTTAGATTAGATTTAGTCGGTGGGAATACAATTTTTAATCCTTAGGCTGTTAGGCGCGACTCAAGGACCTTTGGCGGCCATTGTAGATCAAGACCAGACTGCACAGAATGTGCAGTCTGATCTTGGATCTAAAATGTCCGACAAAGAAATATTTTTTCTCCAAAATACCTTTGAAATAACTGAATTTGGGTTTTTGACTTTTGGCTTAAACGTTTCATTTATTTAGCAGGCAAAGGGGAAAATTACTGTCAACTAATAACGCAATGACATCACAAAATCCTTTTTCAAATGCATGTAATTTAACCGTTGCAGTGCTAAATAAATGAGATGGACATTCATAGACATATACGCACGGCGAGGCACGAAGTGTCGATTAGGGAGGAAGCGGGAGAGAGGCCCTTATTGTAAAGCATAGAGGAAATTCCCTTGTCATCAGTGTATCTATTAAGCCCGTCTATTTTCTTTGAAAAGGCTAGCAGATCTACAGAAAAATCAGACCATGTATATGGCATTGTGATTTACAGTCGCAAGAATATGTTATGAACATGTATGTATTGTGCGTAACGGGCGCTACGCCTTTGAGATATTGCAGAACTTTACAGAATATCTGGCGAAGAGACGGTTGATATAGATCCAAGATGCACATTTTATTAGCATTTAAATCCTGACACAGCACTTTAAGGATTATGAAATTCATATTTGCAATATTACGCTGAAAACAAGAGGGTTATGTGATCATGTCTGGTCACATTTTACTACTCCTCACTTACAATCGAAATTCATTTTTAGTTATGAAGCAGTATTTATGTGAAAATGTGACATGTGTCAGTTAACCCTGTAAAAACAATCCCGTATTTTAACAACCATGTCCTGAGGAAGAAGCCTTTTGAAAACATTGCACTTAGTAGAAGAAGAAAATGATGGTTACCTTTTTGTCCTACCAATACAATAACAAACCAACCGTCCAAGGGTCACATTTGTCATTTGTCATCTACAAATACTTTCAGTTTGCATTTGCAAATTTTCATTAGGACAAGCCTAGAATTTTGTCATCTGATAACGACTGGAGAATTGAAGGAATTGATGAATTAATGCTGACACAGAGTCAGAGTAATAAATGATTCTAAAAATGTTATTACAGCAAAACCATTATGTCAAAACTTGAACTTGCCCAAAAGAAACAGCTTGAAAGATGGATTGGAGGTGGCTCCCAGTCATTTTCTTTGCTATACAGCTTCACTAGGGATGGTGCCAGTGCTCCAACTTTTCATCAGCTCTGTGACAACAAGGGACCGACTGTTACAGTGTTATATAACACTGCAGGTTCTATATATGGCGGGTATGCTGAATCCAGTTGGGATACGTCAGGAAATTACCATCCAAACCCGAAAGCTTTCTTGTTCCGTTTGGCTTTCTCTGGAAAAATAATATTTGACAAATTTCCAAATAAAACGGGAACTCAGGGGATTTATTCCAGTGCTAAGTATGGCCCAACCTTTGGTGGAGGACATGATTTATACACTTTCAATGGTACACTGACCTCACTAGGTGACCGTTACACACTGAATGGAAGTACAAATTTTGGCTACACCTATGACATGAAAGGGCTTACTGCCACACAAATTACGAATGATGCCAACACAGTATATGATCTCGAAGTTTACTCTGTTTCTGGTAAGTTGCTTAATTATCAATGATATTTCTAGGTCAGATACATGTAATATGTTTTTCTTCATGCATCTGCCTTTTTGACAGCTTTACAGTTCATGCATTGTGGAAAGATTGACAAAAGACAAACTTGATTAACGCAAGCAATTCTATCTTCAGTACGATGTTTTCTTTGTTGTCTCAACTTTTATGTTTTTTGCCTCCACATTTTTGATCTTGTAAATAAGAGTGTTCCATGAAATACTTATAATTTTGCATGAAGTGATGGGTAAAGCTGATATAGTCCCTGTGGAAAGTGAGACAGTACCTAAAACTTTTTGATAACCATATATTAATGTTGGCATGGATGTGCCTTTGAAAAAAAAAGGAAAAAAAAATCATTTAAACGAGGAGAGGGAGAGAGAGGTGAGCCAACAGAGAGAGAGAGACAGACAGAGAGAGAGAGAGAGAGAGCTAGAAAGAGAGCTAAGGCGAGCAGAGAGAGAGAGACAGAGAGAGAGAGCTAGAAAGAGAGCTAAGGCGAGCCCAGCCCGAGAGAGAAAGAGCAAGAGAGAGAGCCAAAGATATAGAGCTGGCCTCCCTTAACCCCTATCATAATGCTTGTATTCTTTTTATTGCAAGGGAAAATCAAACATGATTTTTCCAACTTTCCTCCAACCCATTAGGGCATTACCCCCATAACCCATTTTGAGGAAAGATCCCCAGACCTCCATGTAAGGCTGAAACAAGACATAATTGCTTATGTCGATAATGTAGATCAAGATAAGACTTCACAGACCACATGCAGTCTGATCTTAGATATCTACATTGTTGACTTCTTTGTTAGAATTTCTGGCTAAAACAGCTTTGAAATTGCAATATATGCACCTGCTAGTTTCTGACTGAGAATGTCCATTTCTTTTATTCAGAACTACAAACGTAAAGAGTGCACTTAAATTTTTGCGCACTTCAGAGCCCTAGTAACTATTACATTACCATGCCCAAATTTATGTAAAGTGCTTTTGCAAGGCCCTTGCAAACAGTAGATTACCAAGCATAAATTTATGAAAAGTGCTTTTGCGAACATTCTTCATGAGGATCAAACCTTCAAAGCACACAGTATTTTTAATTGAGAATATTATGAAACAAAGGGTCCTAAGATCACCCCGACAATTTTTAACTCAACTGTTTGCTATGTTGAGATTATTTTTACCTGAAACTACCATTGAAATTGCAATACATTTATTTCGGACTTGCATCACTTACATAAACACCTTAATATGTGCACTTTTGTATGAGATTCGATCTTAATAATACATAAGAACAAAGTTCAAGTGTAATTTAACATTTCATTGGCATTCACATCAAAATCGATTTTTATTGACTTTGTTAGAACCACTTACCTAATGTTATGATCTGCTTAATATTTATAATTATAGGGAAAATATTTGAAGAATAAAGTGATGCGTTTCTAAAGTCAGCCAATACAATTTTTTCAGTGGAGATGTATTCTGCACCCCGGGGATGAAAATATAGTCTTTGAGGAATCTTATACCACCTGCTGTCACCATAGTGTTACTCTTCACATTGCAGCTTAAGGCTCACAGTCATACTGCTAATTACAAAACAGTATATTGAAAAAAAAAATCACTGAGTTTAAACAGCTTTATACAATAATCAAAAGTTTCAGACTTAGTTATGAAACTCTTTACCAGACTAGGCAAAATTGAAAGCATTTGCAGATGACAAAATAAATGTGATTAAAAAATGTAAATTTGTTTTGGGAAGGATTGAAAACATTGTGGGAAAAGGAGAAAATGATGTTTAACAGCATTTTCTCTTTTTTCCACAATCTTTTCGGAATCTTTCTTTCTCAGGGTCGTTTGAAGTCGGGATTGTTTGGTAAAAGATTAATCTGTACAATATTAAGTAAATTAACCTAAACACAAAGCAAAACAAGGCTTAAGTGGGCTTAGGCTAGACTCGGACTGTTTTTTACAGCTTCGCTGCTTTTCCAGTTCACGGACAGCAAGATCAGACAGTACAAAATATTTTTTTCTGATCTTGGATCAACAGTGTAGGCTTTGTTGAGACAATAATTTTGGCCAAAATATTGTCATGATATTTGCAATATTTGGATCATTTTTCGACTCTCTGAACATTTGTGTAATGTAAATTTCGCACTTCGAAGTCGCCAGCTTTAATTCTAGTTTTGATAATTTTTTTTTTTTTTTTCCACTGGAACTTTGACAGACTGTACCATAACACATTGCCAGACTCATAATCAAATTAGTGACTCTAAATGGTATGAATTAAATTTGCATGTAACCTGACCCCGAAATTCTTTACTTAAAGGATTAGATTAGATTTGATGACCACTGTGGTATATGAGGAAAAACTAGAAATATTGAAATTTCATACACAGCATGCTTGAATTAGATAACCCATTATTGATCCATTTATCATTTTAATTCTGGAAATAAAGTCAAACATTTCTTAGAGATGATCTGCATTCATCAATTAACTGCTTTAAGAAACCACTGTCTTTATTGTAAAGTCCCTTCTGAAAATAACTTAATTGAATTTGCATTGCTCAGGTGAGCGATTCAGGGCCACCATGGTCCTCTTGTTTTGTGGTTATGTCTTTTTCCTGTTTTCATCATGAATTTATGATAAATGCTAGAAAAAGCAAACCTTGTTTGAAACAGATTAATATTTTAAGTATTTCTTTCAAAGTTTTGGTAAAATGGAGGGAGGGCTCGGAAGGCTAACTATTTCATGTACCTGATAGCAAAACTGTGGCATGAGGTTTGCCTGTTTTAACTCTAGCAGAAGGGTTCTTGACGTTTTGCATTCATAGTTTAGAAAGATAGCCAAAAAGAACATTTGTGATTGATAAGCTCTACTGGCCAAGGCCAGAACAACTCATGTCATGGCATGGTTTCTGTCGTTCGTCCGTTTCACCCTCCCAACTGTCCTTTGGTTTTTGTCTTGTTTTAGCGATCAAGTCTGCAGTTAAGGCTGAATTTTCATGAAAGTTGCACAGTTTCTTAATATTATTAAAAGCTTGAACCGTATTGGTTTTTGAAAAAAGAAAAAAAAAAAAAAAAAAAGACCTAACAACTGGTAAGGGAAATATAGAGTAAATAAAAATTACGTTTCATGCTTGAGAGTTAAAGTCTACATTTTTTATACAATTCTTTTAAATCTTGCAAAATTAATTGCAGCATCAAGGATTTTAATTCTTTTGAAAATGAAGAAAACGCGAAAATCAGTTATTGTAATGGTTCTTGCCCGTTGAATTTATCACGCCTGATTTTATTAGCAGGCTCTTTCTCAGCAGTCAGTGGATGTAATTCAGTGGAACTTCGTCGGAAGCTTCAAGATCGGGAGGACATGGTTCGATGATTTTTCATTGGATGATGGCTCTTTGACTTATTTTCCATATATGAACGATTGAATGGCAACTCATCCTACTCCAAAAACTCTTTTTTGACGAAAACACGTATGGGCATCATCACCCGTCTCTGATGGCTCTTGTATTTACTGTTTTCTTTTACATTTATGTTAACTGGTCCGTCACTGTTAGTAAAGTCAGTAAAGTGATTTAAGTCGTCCTGGGATTCTAGTTTTCAGCATGCTGCGTTATCATTACACATATTGTATTATTGATCCAGACCTAAATGAAAATGTATTTTCATTCGCCACTTAATGTATTTGTGAAAAAAGTATGATTTATCATAGATCTAATGCTTCATATAATACTATGAAAAAAAAAACTGTTCATGGAAAAACGGAAGTACGGAAGTTTATCGGACGTCTCTCAGATGTTCCTTCGTCCTTCCGTACCGTTGTCGCTCAGTGTCACCGACATACACCTCAATTTCCTAACATCTGCAACTGATGGCATACACAACGTGCCTCTCTTCACAAGTGGCAGTGAATGGGACGTTGTACGTTCTCCAGGAATTAATGCCTATTTTTTTTTTTTTTTTTTTCTGAAAAATGTCACACATTTCACAGTAAAGATTTACATAAACCTCGGCTATTTCGTATCGTGATTGGTTTAGCTATTTACCGGCGTGTCACTGAGATTCCTGTCTCTCCTAAATGCTACTATAGAGGGTTCTTGAAATACTTGCTCAATTCGCTCAGATTCGTGTAACAACCAGGTGTGCTTGGACAATATTCTGTGAACATTCGGTAAAAGTGTGAGTAGTAGATAACAAAACGCTCGATCTGGCTCACCCCCATTATACTACGCATTCGCTTTAACAAAATAATCCATGCTTAAATTAACCAACAATTTTAAGTTGCGCATGCAATTATGCATTTATTATCGTTTATCAAAATCAACCACGCTTAAGCACACTGTGTAAATTTATGCAATCCAACCATGATTAAGCATATGGCTAGCCCTTATCCAATCAACCCACCCTTAAGTTTATGGCTAGCCCTTATCCAATCAACCCATCCTTAAGTTTATGGCTAACCCTTATCCAATCAACCCGTCCTTAAGATTATAGCTACTCATTAAACAATATAACAATTTTATGAAACATTAACATGCTCATAAAATTAAAAACAAAATAGGGTTAACAAGACAATCTGATTAAGTCAGCAAACAAAATAGCATAACCTTTTTTAACAACATTTTTTACTTAAATCAATTTTTAAAAATTAAAAAAAATTTTGAAATATTAAGCTAACCAGCTCATCATCTAACCAATGCTATAACCCCCCCCCCCCCCAACTAACCCTTACATCACACACTCACTTAACCTTTTATCTCCCCCATCAACCAACGCATGGCGCAATGGCTAACGGGCTTATGAGTTAGTGGGTGGGTTAAGATGATGGTGAAATTTTAAAAAAATTAAAAAAAATTTAAAAAAATTTAAAAAAAATGAATTTTTGTTTGTTATGTTGTATAAAAAATATGTAAGATGAAGAAAGTTTTAGAAAAATTAAGTAAAAAAGAAAGAAAAACTTTAAATAGATGTTTAAAAGATAGACCGCTATATCTTAATAAAAGTCCAATAGTAAATAAAACGAAAACTTTATCATTTAATTTTAGTGAAACATATGGCGAGTTTAGAAATTTTAAAAGAATACTAGCTGCTTTTTATTATTTGATTAGTAGAGAAAAAATAAAAAATGAAGAAGAATTTGAGGTTGAGATATCATGTATAAAAAAGGTAGAAAATATGCTTGATTACAAAGATAATATGAATGATTTAATTTTACTTTGTAAAAAATTAAAATCAAATGAAATTTTTTGTTCTTCTAATTTAAATTTTTTAGAAGATGTATCAAACATTTTTAACCCTTGTTTTTTAGAAATATATTTTATATTTATTGGTGGCAACTTTGAAGAGGAAGAAGTACAAAATATTAATAATGGTAAAATATTTAAATTAGAAAAATGTGTAATATGTATGGAAAAAACGGCAAATATACATTTTATTGATTGTGGTCATATTTGTTTATGTGATGATTGTTTAATAATAAAAATAAATAGAGCAGAAAATAATGATGAAAAATGTCCAATGTGTAATACAAAAAATAATAATTTAAAAATTATAAATATTTAATCTTTTTACTAGATTAAATATTTTACTTTGTTTTTGGTCTTGCCCCCTGTGCTTCATACATTTTTCTTTCTTCTTCAGTTAATCCTTGTAAGTTATAATGGCCCCTTGATAAAGTTCTGTAACTTCCATCCCTCAGTATTAACCCTTTTTTATCATCTTCAAAGCTTAATGCTACTTTATTAATTTTTATAGTTGTTAATTCATGATGTTTACTTTTTATTCCTCCCATACTTACACAAAAATCTTTTTCAGTATCCAAACAATCTTTATAAGTTTTAAATCTTAACTCATTTTTAATCACAGACTTTTTAACTCCTTTACATTTTTTAGTTTCTGTTTTCTCATTATATACCATATTACCATCTTTATCTTTTTTAACAGGTTTATCATAAATAAATTTACCATCTTCATCGGTTAAAGCATTACCATTTTTATCTTTTCTTAAGATAAATTTTTTCATAGCATAAGTTTTTGCTCCAGGACTGACAAATCCAGTTAAAAGATCTCCCTTTAGTTCATCCTTAAATTTACCCAACACATTACAATTTTTATCACTATATAATGGATGATTTTCCGGATAATTGCTAAAGTCAAACAAATCATTAGCATCCTCTTTTAAATCTTCATACAAATCTTCAGTTTCTATTATTAAAACAAAACTATCAGTATCAGTATAGCACATAAATACTTTATCTTCACCAAATTTATTTTTAAAATAGTTATAATAATCTTCTAACATAGTTGTTTTGCTAATATCAAGTATGCTTACTCCTAAATAAATTGGTTTATCATATTTAATCCATGTTTTTTTCATATGAACAGCAACCAAATTTTCATCAAATATAGTATGATTATGAAAGTTATGTTTTGCTGTTAACTTTTTAAAACGTTCACTATTTTCACCATTAACTAATTCTATGTTTACTCTATTTCTTATATTTTCCATGGTTTTACCAAAAACAGAATTCATTGCTAACTTCCATAAATTATCTAAAAAATTATTTTCATCCTTTTTTGCTTGTGTTCTTAATTTTACACACTTATCAACATATTTTTTAATAGTGGTACTTTCTTGATATTTTATTCCTCTATGTATTTTTTTAATTTTTAATCCTAATCTTTGATAAGTCTTTAAAGCTTCATAATGAAGTATATATTTTTCTTTATCATCTAAGTTTGGTATTAACTTTTCTACTTTACTTACTTTTAATTTTTCTGCTGCTAAAGGCATTTCATTATGCAAATCATGTAAATCTTTAGGATACTCCAAATCTACCTCCAGGGTACACGGATATTTTTCCCAGTTATTTAATTCATCCATTTAAAATCACCTACTGGTAAAGGCTTACTCATAGCCCAAGGATAAAGACTGTTTTTATCAATATAAATCCCATATATACTAGGTTTACTTGAATCATACTCACCACCCATATACTTATTGTTTGCTTCAAAATGTCTAATACTAGTCATACAAACACCACCCCTTTTAGATGCTTCAAAAAAGTTAAGCATATTAACATCAGTAAGTTTTTCTAATTTTATTTCGGTTACCTTTAGCATAGCATCCCATCCAAATCCAGGTAAAGTATAATACCAAGCAGGATCTAAGTCAAATTCTTTATGCATAGAAAATCTAAAGTTTTCCATAACATCAGCTAAAAGTACAACATCTGTTTCATTGTATAGTTGTAAATAATCCTTAATATTTTTACATTCAAAAACATCCCAAACTTTTAACGCGTGTGTCAGATCTTCTGATGAAATTCCTTCTCCATTTAAGCTTGAATAAAATTCTTCTATAGGTGGTAGTTGTGTTTCTTCTAATTTTTCAAAACTGTCTAACCATTCATAAGGAAAGATACCCTTTCTACTTAACAATTTTAATTTTTCTTCTGTAGATCCACCACGATGTTTTTCTAAATAATACTTTAAATTTTTAAAATCATCATTTTTTAAATTTTCTACAATTTTATCTAAACTGCTTGATAAAAACTTAAAACTATCAAGAAATTTTAATTTAATATCTTTATTTCCTACCTTTAGATGTTTTGTAAAACTAATATATTTTTCTTCTGTGTTAGGTAAACAATCAATTCTACCATTAGTTTTACCAAGATACTTAATAAAAATATGTGCATCATAACCAGATAAATTATGAAAGATAACAGGTATAAAATCTGGAACTTTTGCCTTAAGATTACATTCATTATGTGCGGCTCCTCTATAATTACCAGTAAAATGACAATGATCTCTTACTTTATAATTTTTATGCGTAAATTCACCACCACATATCCAACATTTTACTTCATTTTTATGTTTTTTAACTTTATCTTCAGTTAATTTTTCCATTTCTACCGGGTTTTTATAAAATTTATTATAAAGTTCTTTACTATCCTTAGTTAAAGTATCTATAAAATGTTTTTCGCTATCTTTACCAACATGTCCTCTTAATACTGGTTTTAAAACTTTTCTATCAAAACTACAAATTAAATAGTTATAACTAACAGGTATATGCTTTTGTGTTTCAATAGTATTATTTTCTTGCTGTGTTTCTGCTTTTATTTTTTGTAATATACATTCAAAATCAGCAATTACAATAAAAGGTACCATAATTTTTCTACAATAGTTTTCAAACTTTATTAAAATTTCTTCAGGGTTTTCAGGATCAAACTTAGGCATTATTATATCAACTCCATCATGATCTTCACAACGCTCCATATGCTTTTCTAAAAGTTTTTCACTTCCAAAATGATTCATACAAAGCATACAATACTCTACATTATGATTAGAGGCTGTTTGAATTCTCAGTAAAGCTTTAATATTTTTTATTAAAACATAATGAGATTTTTTTTCTTCTTCATCTTCAATATATAACAAATTTACATGATTTTCTTTTGAACTTTTTATAGCTCTAATACGTTTGATTTTTTTCTTACCTTCTACTATTCCAAAAACATTAACGCTAATTGTTGGATTTTGTCTTTCAAACTTATCTGTATCAAGTAAAGAAACAGGATATTTAATTCCTTTCATATTTAAGCTATTTTTTTTAGATTTTAAATCATAAACTCTTTCTACATTTTTTTCTTTTGGATTTAAATGCCTTAAAATACAATCTGTAAAACATTCATCATTATCACTTTTCATATTAATACATGCCTTTTTGTTTTCAATCCATTTAGGTAAAGGTAACCATCCACCTGCTCTTAATGGTTCATAAATAACACTATGTAATTTTAAATGAATCACACTATCAAATTCCCACCCGCTACCCTTCATTAAAAAATTAACAAAATTTTCTAAAATTCTTTCAATCATTTTTAAGTATACTTCTGTTATATCGGTTCCTTCTAAAATAATCTCATAACCATCTTCAGAAGAAGAAGAAAAATTTGCTTCTACTCTTTTTTCATTTTCACCTTCTCCTCTTTTCATTAAACATTGAAGATTTAATTTTACTTTAAACCCACGCATGCTGCTTAAAAGTTTTACGATTGTTGGTTGAACTAACTCCAAAAACTCTTGTGGTGTATCAACAGGTATTCCTTCTATTTTATGTTCAGTTGCATAATTTTTTAAGGCAGATCTATTTATTATTACTTTTATTTTATCCAGTTTATTAAATATACTTTTTATCTTCTTTTTTAAAGCATTAAGTTCAGGTGATATACTAGGTTGTTCCACTCTAACATTTTCTAAACTTCTTAACAAATCATTAACTGAAGTAGTTGACGGAGTAATTGCTCTTTGTCTTGTTGATGGTAAAGGTTGAGCTATTGTTGGTTGTAATATTGGAGCATTTATATTTTCTACTCTTGTATCTAATATAGGATTACCCCCCAAATTTAAAAATTGAATTAATTCTTGCCGCCTTAAATGTGAATAACCCCTTAATCCTCTATTTCTTGCTAAAGCCTTTAATCCATTTACAGTATAATTATCATAATTGATATCCATAATTATTTTTTAATATTATAAATAAATCCTTAAGTCAAATTTTTAAATTTATTATTTTTTAAAAAAATAATAAATTATTGAATATCAATTTTATATTTACCATTCCATACTCTACCATTCCAATTTTCAATAGTTTGAGGACATCTATCAATAAACTTACTAGCCTTGTAAATTGATGGAAATGTTGTTTCTTCTTCAGTTTCAACATCTTTTAATATTACCGTTTTAGGATTTTTACCAATATCCTTTAGTCTATCATAATTAGGTACTTTCTTAAGTGGTATAGCTTCTTCAGGATACAAACCATGCTCTTTTAAAACATCAATGTATTTTTTCTTGTTCCAATAGGAATAAAACTTAATGTTATTATCTGTTAATATCTTTTTAAAATCAGCAATCTTTTGCATATTTTTTATATTAAACAAAAAATTACTTAATATACAACTGTCATTTTATTTCCATCACTCTGAAAGTTAATTAGCCTATCACTAAGTAAAACTGCATATGCTTCAACACTATTTACTCCTGCTTGTATTGGATTTTCTGTAAAGCTTGCTCTAATATGAATATCAGTTACAGAATACTTAATTCTTTCACTTTGCTTTGAAACATCAAAAACAAACAAGGGAAATAAATCTTTAAAATCAGCAGGGTTAATATTTGGATTTGATACCAATTCATCCATGTTGTAAAACTTTTTTCTAAATGTTGCAGCTTCCTCATATATTCTTCCAATTAGATTTGTTTCAAAGTTTATGTTATGTTCATTATGTGGATATTGTTTTGTGGATAACACAGCTTTAATATTTCTTACCTTTAAATGATTAAATATAGCTGGGTTGTGTATTTGCCTATTAGCAGCTGCATCATTTGAAATAGATTGAAAACCAACAATAATAAATCGTGGCACCTCAGGTGATGATTTAGTTGCTAGTCTCCAAGCAAAGTTAGTATTGTTTGGCACCGCTATTGTATCTGATTGTATCATCCTATAACCAACAGGAAATCTTTCTTTCTTTTCAATAAATTTTAAAAGTTCTGACCTATTACCAAGTTCAGGTGTTACGTGTGGCATATACCATGTTATTTTATTTAAAACAACTTTTCCTGGAAAATGATTTGTTGCATTACCTCCACCATCCACTACTGTTGGTAATCTAAAAATTGCATTGTCATCACCGGTTCTTGTTAAGGTTAAACTATGCTTCATACCATATACAACTTTGTTGTAATCTTCACAAAAACCAAATATATGTTTTAACGGCACACAAATATTAAATGAACCAACAGGATTTGATGTAAAAATCCAATCTCTTCTTACTTTAAATCCAATATTATTATCGATATCTGCATTTCTATGGGTATCTTTATACCATAGTTGGTTTAAACCCTGCGATTTAGCAAAATCATCAGGATATTTTAACAAACCCAATATTGTGCTGACATAACCAGGATAATTAATATACTCTATATCCTCCTCTTCAAGTTGATATCTGATACTTTTAAACAAATACATTATAGCATTGTTTGTCAGCGTTACTATATTGTCTGCCATAACATAACGATCGTTATTATCTCGCAACAAATCGCCCTCAAAACTTAAATAACTCTCAGAAGGATGAAGAAAAACATCCTTGTTTCCTATATCAATCCTAATATTACCCCCATTGTTGTTTAGGTTTGTTCCTATAGTAGGTTCATACTCAAAGTATTCGTATTCATCAATACTATCATCTTTTAAAATTGGTGCTTTAACATTTAAAATGTCCATTTTTTATATATACATTTATAATTTTTAAGTTAAAATTATAATTGTGTTTTGTTTTTTAATTTTCTAACCATAGTTGAGGAAATGATTTATTCTCATCATTTACATAAACACCCTTAAGTTTAACAGTTTTAAGTTTTTCTACATTAACATGTCTTCTTATTTTTGGATAAATTTTATTACCATAAAGTAAGGATACCTTTGGTATATCATTTTCTTCTAGATATTGATTTACTTCATCTTCAAACTCCTTAACAACATCAGCTTTTTCAGGAGACAATCTTAAAACAACCTTTTTATAATCATAACTTGTTTTATTTACTTCAACAATTTCATCTTCTTCATCAATTTTAAATTGAGCATAAAGTATTCCAATTCTTTTTGTATTGTATTTTTCATATTTTGTTAATCTGAATTTTAGCTTTGTCATATTTTTTTATTTAATGTAATAATTACTTAAGCTAAATCAAAAATTATATTGTTTTTATCCCTTTACCTCTTTTTTTGTTTAACTTCTTAACCATTGTTTGTATATTAACGGCACGGCCATCAATCAATGAACTTACATTTTGTTCAACAGGTTGTATTGTTGGTATGGTTGGAACTTGACTATATTTTTCAATAATCTTTTTAGATTTAGGTGTTAAAACCTTTTTTAACTAATCTGCTTCCTGCATCAACCGCAGCTGTTTTACCTGCTTCTAAAGCTTTCTTTCCTCCTTCTTTAGCTACACTTTTACCAACATCAACTGCAGAACTTGCTATTTGCTTAACTGCTCCACTTGTAAATAGCCTACTTAAAAAATTAGCTAAGGTATCAAATATACCTGCTCCACCATAAGCATAAGTTCTTTTAACTCCTCTTTTTTGTGATGTAATCATTTTATAGTATAGACATTAACTTTTTATAACTTTTTACGTTTAATACTTTTTGTCTTTTTAATTCATCACAAATACTTACCAACTCATTTTTTACACCTGTGTGACCCGCATCTTTACTAGACATTAAAAGGTCAAACCTTTCTAATAGTGCGTTAGGGTCTGATGGTATAATGGTAATTCCTTTTCCAAAGGTTAATTTATATGGTTCCCAAATACCTTCTTTAATAATATCAGCTTTTTCCTTTAAGCTTACATCTATATCTCCTTTTCTATATATTTTAAAATTTGGATTACTCAGGTCATTGTTGTTATGCATAGCACCAGTTAATTTTAAAATTTTACCATATGTTGAAAAATCATTTGCTGTATAAGAGTCAGGGATATGACCTCTATAAGAAATAAGATTTTTTAACCCTTTCGTTAGATGAAAACTGTGTTTACCATCAATAATAATTTTTCCTTTAGAAATTTCAACTGGTTTATTACCCATATACATTCCTTTAGTTGTTTTACGAATACCAAATACATCATCAGGATTAGCTAAAATCTCAATATCTATTTTCTCTTGTTCTTCTGTTTTTTCTTCTGTTGATGGTATGAAGCTAGCTTCTTCTCCAAGACTTTCAGAAATTGTTAGTGAAGGGCTTGCTGACCTATAACTAGGAGGATCACTTAAAGGATAACCTATTTGTTTAGGAAACTCTTTAGGTAATTGTTGAATTCCCTCCCTAATAGGTGTCAATCCCTCAGTAATTCTTCTAGCTGCTTCTAGTTGATACTTACCAATATTTTTAGTTGCTTCTTCTTGTATCTCCTTTTGTGATTTAGTTAAGGGTTTAAAAAATTTAGTTAAGTCTTGTTGCAATTCAATATCCCCAGTTCTTTCTGCAAGTAGCCTATCACGAACCAGTTTTTTTCTTAAAAGATAATCTTTTACCATCTTATCTCTTGTTTTATAATCAACATTTATAAAAGGCATTTTTTAAGTAAAAAATTATTTTAATTTATTCAGTATTACCTATCTCACAAGCACAAGAACACTTAAACTTAGGGCATTTAAAACGGAAGGGAGCCCCCATGGTTTTTTTCAACCAACCTCCGAAAGGACTCACGCGCTTCTTGCCTACCTCTTTCAATTAAACTTTCTTGGTCCTCTAGCTTGCTTTTTTTCCTTGACTTAACTCTTATATCTTCCTTCATCGTTTTATATTTTTCAAGTTCTTCCATAATCAAAGTAAATTCAGAATGATCTACTTTGTTGTCACTAATAGCTTTAGAAATATGAGTAAATAACGTATTTAACTTTGCCTCAGCTAACATTTTTATCTGAAGATGTTTTTCTGACTTTGTTCTGGTTCTTCTAACTACAAATTTTCCAATTATAGCAGCTAAACCAACACCTAATGCACAAGCCTCTAAAGCTATTGTTGCTGGTATCGCAACCACAGTTGATAGTAAAGCGATACCTCCTGCTCCAGCTCCTAATGCTATGGTTGTTAATCCTGTTTCAACTTTATCGGTACCCTTACTAATCTTTAAATATTTTTTACTTAACTGCTCTCTAACCTTAACTTCATTTTCAAGAAATGTTTGTACCTGTGATATTTTTTGCAACCTAAAAGATTGACCATTATCTTCTACTCCTATTACTGGTTCTAATGATGGTGCATTTGGTATATTTCGTGCTTCTGGTAATTCAGGATATATCTTTTCTCTTAGTTCCATTTTATTTACAGCAACTATTTTTTAAATAGAATAGTAAAGACGACATAAAAATTTATTCTCCTCTATTTTTACTAGCTTACTTGAGTTGTTTGTAATTGTGGTAACCACATCTGGGGTTTCCTCCAACACTACCTCATTTGTTATACTTATTTGATTAGTCTTTAGATCAAAAGATAGAGAAATTAAAACGACACCCTTACTCATCATAAAACCAAAACCTAAAGCAATAGTTTTAGTTTCTTTTGGGTTTAATACAATAGGTTGTTGAGTATAAACATCCCAAGTAACAGGATTAACTTTTTTAGCCGGATATTTAAGTTCTACAGGGTTCCAAAAAATAGTTTTTGGTTGAATTATTTTAGGTTTATTTCCAAATTTATACACATTCATTCTTCTTTTTTAATATTATAAAATTGCTCCTAATATAGGAATATTAGCGAATGGGCTATTTGGTCCTAAAAGAAGACCTTTTCCATCATAAATTTTCCCACCTTGTTTTAAATACAATCCTTCACCTTTATTTTTTAACCCTTTACCTTTGTATGGTTTAAGATATAAACCTTCACCATCAGTTTCAACTTGACATATACAACCACCTTTCTTAAGATACAATCCATTACCCATTGCTTTTTGAACTCCTGTTGAAGCTAAACCAGTTAAAGCACCAACTCCCAAGGCAGGTAATACAGTTTTTGCTAATACGGGTAATGCGGCTGATGCGAGACCCGCAATTAATGGTAAAAAACCACCTTCTACTTTCATGTTGTGTTTAAGTTGTTTAATTGTCATTCTAATGGTCACCCCTTTACCTCCCTCTAATGCTTTATTTAATTTGTTTAGTTGTGACCCGGTTACTGCTATTAAATCTTCACCTGTTAGATCATCATGATTTAATCTAATACTTACAGGACAACTTGATTTAACAGCATGTTGTAGCTTTTTCTTTTGCCCTTCTGTTATATTTACTTTAACTGTAATGTAATTTGTCATTTTATATTTAACTTGATTCTCTTATATGGAATCTAATCGTTAATGTTTCACCCCTTAGATTTAATACGTTTCCATCTTGGTCAGTTAGCGTTACGTTTAAATCATGTATTACATCTAATGTTAAAGGTAGATATACCAGATTAACTGGATTTTCTATTATTTTATAACCTGGAGCAACATTTGGAAAAAAACTGTAAATTGTGTTTCTTTGAGAACCATTAACATAACTACCTGATATTAAATCAATATTAACAAGTATGCTATTAATACTTAAGATATCAACTAAATTTTCTGATTCATGAAACCCTCGAACATATTTTGCTCTGCTAAATCCTAATACCTTTCCAATACTGTTTTCATGATTAAAATCTACCTGATATCCATTTTCAAGAATTAAAACTGATTTTAATGTATTAGTGTTTGCTGATAAACATATATAATATTCTTCATTAAATTGATCATAATGTCCTTTTTTCTTCATTTCTTGTTGTATATAATCATTTATATCAGCTATATCATAGCTACCTGTTGGTATCTTCATCTTTTCCCATGTTTGACCACTATCTTGTGAATAAATAAAAATGTTGTTGCTATCAGTAATATTAGGAAATGAATAGTAAGTTTCAAGATTGACTAAAGCTACTTCATATTTTTTATCACGTTCAAGTTGAAGTGGTGGAGTAAATCTTGTTTTAAAATTTGATTTGTTATCGCTTACGATAATTTGAAATGAAGATTTATGGTCTGTGTTTTTTACTATTTGTTTTAGTAATTCTTCTTGCATTTTATATTTTAAAATTAAAGTTTTTAATATGATTTAAATTATATCTTTTTGCTTAAGATATAATTTTAATATTCTCAACAATTTGACGGCATATAAAAATTATCAAAACCACGTCTGTATTTACCATTGTTTGCTTTACTTGTTAAATCAATTACAACAAATCCATGTGGTTCATTCCAACATTTTTTACAAAAATTTCTAAATTCATTAAGATCCATATCTTCACTTACATAATCAGTATAAATATTTACTTGATCCTTTTTTGGTAATTTAAAAAGTATAATTAAGTTAGAATTTCCTCTTATGGTTCGTCTTGGTAATTCAAAAAAGCTTTGAGACAAATAGAAACAATCAGCGTTACTATGTCTTCCTCTTACATAGTAGTTTTCACATTTACCCTGACGCTCTAAAAGTAAGTCATCAAAAATCATTAAGTTTTTGTTTTGTGCATTTAGTTCTCTTGGGTCTGGTACATCACTTGCATTTTCAAAAAACCCACACTTAATATCTGATTTTTCCTTAATTGTTTTTGCCCATTCTTCAACTAATGCTAAAGGTGAAATGTCATTATTTTGTACTTCATCCTTAAATGAAAATAATCTTAATATATATTCTTTTGGTATTTCCTCTTCAAATGCTTTTTTTAATATACGATATTCTGGTTGAAACAAACTTTTACCAAAAACACATAAGTTATCATAATCTAGCCAATTTGGACGTAACAAAAGATTAAGTAATAGTGTAGTTTTACCACATCCTGATTTACCAACTATTAAACCTCTGATACTTTTTGGTAAAAGGGGGTGGTTAAATCTTTTTGCTAACGCTTCATTCCATGATAAATTAACAATATCCATTTTATATTAAAAAAATTAATTTAATATAAAAAATGTATTGTGTTAAGTGTAAAAAACAAACTGAAACAACTGATTTAAATTATGGTGTAAGTAAAAATGGAAGAAATATGAAAAAGGGTAAATGTAGTGAATGTGGTACAACTAAAACTCAGTTTATTAAAAAAGATAAGGAGGGTAGTTCGTTGTTAAACAAGGTTATCAGTAACTTACCTGTTGAAATGCACTTACCAGGTCATAATTTTACTGGTCCTGGCACCAAGTTAAAGAAAAGATTAAATCCTGATTTAACGCCTAAAAAAGGGTCAAAACCTGTAAATCGTGTTGATCGTGCAGCATATCATCATGATATATGTTATCTTAAACATGATGACACAGCAACAAGAAATTCTGTTTGTGATGCTAATATGCTTAAAGAGTTAAAAGGTATTTATAATCCAACAATTAAGGAAAGAATGGAAAGAGGATTGGTTTCCTCATTGATAGGAACCAAGAAAAGATTTGGTATGGGAATTAAAAAAAAAATTCAGAAAATATAACACTAGCAGAAGAATTACATAAACCAATAAAAAGAAAATTTAAGAAAAGGAGAGTTAGAGTAAATGGTATTGATAGAATATGGGCTGCAGATTTAGTAGATATGCAAGCATTTTCTAAACTTAATCGTGGTGTAAAATATCTTCTTGCTGTCATTGATATCTTTTCAAAATATGGTTGGCTGGTCCCCTTAAAAGATAAAACAGGAAAATCTGTTTCTATTGCACTGAAGAGTATTTTTAAGGAAAGAAAACCTGAAAAAATGTGGGTGGATAAAGGTAAAGAGTTTTATAACAAAGAGGTTAAAGATTTGATTGAATTATATTCCACTGAAAACGAGGAAAAATCAAGCGTTGTTGAGAGATGGATTAGAACAATGAAAGAAAAAATGTGGAAGTATTTCTCTGCTCACTCAACAAATGTTTATATTAACGTGTTACCAAATCTTGTTAAAGAATATAACAACACGAGGCATTCTTCTATTAAGATGACACCAATTGAAGCAAGTAAAAAAAAGAATGAAAATAAAGTTTGGAAAACATTGTATCCTGATTATAATCAAGTAAGGGAGGATATTGAACCAAAGTTTTCTGTTGGAGATAAAGTAAGGATAAGTAAAAAGAAAAAGACTTTTGAAAAAGGTTATACTACAAGATGGACTGAAGAGGTTTTTACAGTTTCAGAAGTAAAACATACATCACCTATAACATATAAAATTGAAGATTTAAATGGTGAAGAAATAAAAGGTTCCTTTTATGAACCTGAACTACAAAAAACGAGTCAAGAATTGTATAGAATAGAAAAGGTTATTAAAAAGGGAAAAAAGAAATCTCTTGTAAAGTGGTAAGGTTATTCTGATGAGTTTAATTCATGGGTTGATAATAGTGCTATTGTAAATATTTAAATATATAAAAAATGCATGATATTATAATTGATAATATAATATTACAAAATAAACCTTTAAGCAATTTTGAGCTTCAGGATGCCGCAAAAAAATTAAAAATAAAAAATTTTAAAGGAATATTTTTAAGAGATATCCTACCTAAAAAAGTAAAAAATAAAGAATGTGGTATATTAAATCTTGATGATAGCAGAGGTCCAGGAACTCATTGGGTTGCCTGGTATAAAGATGGTAAAACTAAAATTTATTTTGATAGTTATGGTATTCAACCACCTATTGAAATTATAGATTATTTAAAAACCCTATACACTACAATACTGACCAATTACAACATGCAGGGGAAGTATTTTGTGGTCATTTATGTTTGTTTATTCTTAAAGAGTTGGGTTTAGGTAATAGATTTCAAGATGTTTTAAATAAACTTTTTTAGTAATATTAAAAACGATGCCTGTTGATATATTTGGAAGAATAGATGATGTTAAATCAAGTGGTGATGGTGATGGTGTGTCACTCGCTTACATAGGTAATAATTTTTTACGTAGAGATGGAACAACCCCCGCTACCGGTTCTATAAATATGGCGGGTAATTCAATAGTAAGGGTTAGTAATCCAGTAAATCCTCAGGATGTTGCTACTAAAAGTTATGTTGATGGTATCTCAGGGTTGTTAGATGAAAACGGTGGATACGTTATGACGGGATATTTAAACATGAGTTTTAATAAAATAAGAAACGTACCTGAACCTATGGAGCTAAGTGAAGCTGCTAATAAGTTTTACGTAGATAATGGTGGTGCCATTGTAAAAAATTCAGATGAAAGTTTTTCCGCTGTTGCAGATATAAATATGAAAGGTCATACTTTAACAGATGTTAAGGCACCCTCAGAACCACAGGATGTTGCAAATAAGCTTTATGTGGATACAGTTGTAAATAAGGTAAGCGGTGGTGAAAAAGCTTTAACAAAAAACCATGCTGGGGCTTTTTTAGCAGCTGGCAAAATAGTAATGAATGGTAACCAAATCACTGGTTTACCAAATCCAATAGACCGTGATGCTGCTGCTAATAAAAATTATGTTGATAATGGTGGAGCTATCGTAAAATATCCTGATGGTAGTTTTTCAGCTGTTGCGGATATAAATATGCAAGGTTTTTCTATAAAAAATGTTGGGGAACCCATAGAAGAAAAAGATTTAACAACAAAATCTTATGTGGATAAAAAAGTATCACTCCCTAAACCTATTATAAGCGTGCATGCTGAGGAACAAGGAGAATTAAAAAATGGTAGTTATGTGTTTGCTTTTGGTAATGGGAGTACCGGAGAAAGCCATGGCTTAGGAGGTTATTGTATGCCTGCTTCTGGTAGAATTTTAAGAGGAACTTTAATGGTTGTTAAGGGGACCGGTATTCTAAGAGAAGAGTCAAAAGTTAATATAGTCGTAAATGGAGTTGAACAGGTTAACTACTCCATAGTAAAAAAGAAAGGAGAAGGTTGTGGTTGTGTAGTTTTTCCACAACCTTTAGAAGTAGAGCAATGTGATGTTATAAACTTTATAACAAAGAGAAATAACCCTAATGCTAAAAATGCATATTTGACAATACTAATAGAATTGGACTTGTAAAAATATTTAACCTTTTAGCAGGTTAAATATTAGACATGAGTGATCAAATAAACTTACACATTCCCATTAGGTGGTATTCATGGGAAATATAATTTTTTAAATAAATTATATTTCTCTTATATTAGTATTATCAGTTTTACACACGGGGCATTGGTCTTTATCATATGCTATAAAACATGTATTACACATACATAGATGACCGCAACTACAAAATAACATATTAGGTTGTTTTTCGGTACATATTACGCATTGTTCTAATTTAAATGTTTTGTTTTCATTTTGTTTAACTATTGGTTGGTTTTCTTCATTTTGGTTAACTATTGGTTGGTTTTCTTCATTTTGGTTAACTATTGGTTGGTTTTCTTCATATTTATAAATTTTTTCTATTCCAAGGTTATTATATTGGACTATATATTGACCCGGTGAAAATTCGCTTTCATTATTTAACCAAAATTGACCAGCATCACTTTCTTGATAATAATCGTTTTCTGTTGTTCGTATTTCACGAGCAAAAAATGAATAGGTATAATTTACTACCGTTTGGTTTTCTTCCACATCCGGAAAATATTGTCGTAATTCTCTTAAAGTTGGTGGGCTATCCGTTTCATTTTCTGTTTCAGACTCATCACTAACTATTTCACCCGTTTCACTTACTGAATCATCAAATACAATAAAAAATCTTTCTTTGATGTTCGCTATTAAATAAAAATCATCTATTTTTTGTTGTAGCTCTTCATCATTACAAATACTATAATTTTTTTTATTTATTGTATCAAAAAAATTATATAAAAACCACATTGTAAAAGGAAAATCACATAAAAATAAAATATCGCAATTTTCTTCATTTTGTTCATCCATAAAATCAGATAAAAATTTTAATTTAAAGAAATTATTTGGGTTTTCATAAATAAATTTACTAAAAAAATAATAAATTTCTGGGTAAACACTATAACAACCCTCACGCAGTAAAATATTATCATAAAAATCGAGTGAAATGTATTTTTGGTCTATATCTAAAAAAGATATGTCTTGTTTTCTAGTTAACACACTGGTTAATTTAATTAAAAAATCTTGATTAAATTTATTTAGCACACTCATTTTACATATATTACTTTGTGTGGTAGATTATAAAATTTCAAATTTTTATTTAAAACATTTTAGTAAAAAAAATTTTTATTTGCGGTATATTGCAAATAAAAATAAAAATTTTTTTATTTATAAAATTATGTTTATTCTCCTTCTAGTTCATAGTTAAATTCCATAGATTTTTCCTTAATATAGTTTTTTACTTCTTTTTTATTTCTAAAGGTTTTTGTTTTTATTTCTTTTTTTATCTTTTCCATCATTAATTCAGCAACTTTATCATAATGCTTTTTAGCAAAAGATAATAAAGTAGATACTATTTTTTTCGGTAATTTACTATTTTCTTCTAAGTTTAAAAATTTTGCCTCCTTATATTTAATTAAACTATCCTCAAATATTTCAACAATATAATTTTCAATTTGCTCTTTAAGTGTTTTTGCCTTTGTAATTTTTATTGTTTTCTTTTCAAAGGAAAAACCATATATTACTTCTTCTTCTCTAAAATAATTTATGTCCATCTTTATTTCATATAATGGATATATAACATTTTTACGTGTTATATATCAAAAATTTTTTTAATTTATAAGTCAAATTTATCTTTAATTTCTTCATAAATTCCTTCTTTTATTGATTCAATATAACTTTCTAATCTTTTTAGCTTTTCAAATTTTACCTTCCATAATGGTTTATCTCGCAATTCATCATCATCTACCCATAATTGACTAAAATCATCTTGAGCTCCCTTAATCCATTTTTCAACTAACCAAAAAAAGTCTGTTTTTAGTTCTTCAAACTCATCATAACTTTTATCAATTACATCTTCATCAATTATTTGTAATTGGGTTTCTCTTTCCTTTTCACTTAGTTCATGATCATTAAGCCATTCATATTCTATTTTAAATTCTTCATAAAACTTTTTTTCTTCATCATCTTGTGGTTTATAATCATATGTAAATGTTTGTGTTGCTTTATCTTCCATCATTTTCATGTATGGTATATTATTTGTGGGTATTTTAAAGTTAATTTCAAATTTTATTTTAAAAATCTTTTTATAAAAAAAATATTTTTTTTAATTTTTAATTTTTTTAATATGAAAGCTTTTTTAAATCAGTGGTTAATAAATCATTTGTGATTGTAAAAATACTAATAATAGTTAATATTTCTCTTCTTATTATTATTCTTCGTCTTTTTTTATAACTTTCTATTTTCTTTTTTACTTTTTCATGCTCGTTTTCTAAATGTAATGATATAATATTTTTCATTCTTTCATTTTTATTATCCCCTTTAATTTTTGGTAAGCGTAAAACTTTAAAAATATCATTTAAAACCTTGTTGCTAATATCATTAGTTAAGGTTTCATTAACTATAGAAATTAAATGCTCAGAAAATTTATCTAAATCAATAGTTGGAATATCTTTTATAATTGTGTTATCCCTTGTTAAGGATACACTATATATACCTGTTGTACCAAATGTTTGTTTACTCATGATTATTTTTTCATAAGTAGATATATTAACCTAATAAGGTTAATATATCATTAAGTTTTTATTTTTTACAGAAAGTTTTATATTTTTATTATTAATATTTTCTAAAAATTTAGCATCTTTTTCCATCATCATAGGTAATATTATTTGGATTAATATTTTTTTGTCAAAATAACCAGAACGTTTTATATTTTTTTTATTACGCGCAAAAAATTGTAAATTATGGATGTGTGTGTTGGTTAATATATTATAAATTTTTTGGTCGTCCATTTTTTTATTTTATTTTTTTATTTTTACTGTTTATCTTGGTTTATATAACATAAATCTCTCGGATACCCGTTTTGTATTAAAAACTCCTCATCATCTTGTTCACATTTTTTATTTATCTCATCAAAATACTCACTTAAAGTATTATTAAAACTTACTATTTCATCAAAATTTAGTTCATTAAAGTTTTTTCCATAGACCCTTTTTACTTCTTTATTTAAACCTTCTTCTGTTTGTTCATATTGAGGGCCAAACATTCCTTGATAAACGCTATAAATCTTTTTATAATCATAAAGCTTAACAAAGTTTTTTACTCTCATTAAATCTTCATGTTTTTTTCTTTTAAACCTTTCTTCTTGTTGCTCATCTAGTTCTGGTTGATCGCCCATATAAACAATTTCTAATAGCCCTTTAAATGGGCCATCATCACCTTCCAAATTTATGACATGTGTTGATATTTTACAACTGTCCATTATTATTATTTACCACATATATATTTTATCACATATGCATGTAAAATATTTTTTATAACTTATAAAATTAAAATCAAATTTAATTTTTTTTTTTTTTTTTTTTTTTTTTTTTTCCTTCATCATCTTAACCCACCCACTAACTCATAAGCCCGTTAGCCATTGCGCCATGCGTTGGTTGATGGGGGAGATAAAAGGTTAAGTGAGTGTGTGATGTAAGGGTTAGTGGGGGGGGGTTATAGCATTGGTTAGATGATGAGCTGGTTAGCTTAATATTTCAAAATTTTTTTTAATTTTTAAAAATTGATTTAAGTAAAAAATGTTGTTAAAAAAGGTTATGCTATTTTGTTTGCTGACCATAATCAGATTGTCTTGTTAACCCTATTTTGTTTTTAATTTTATGAGCATGTTAATGTTTCATAAAATTGTTATATTGTTTAATGAGTAGCTATAATCTTAAGGACGGGTTGATTGGATAAGGGTTAGCCATAAACTTAAGGATGGGTTGATTGGATAAGGGCTAGCCATAAACTTAAGGGTGGGTTGATTGGATAAGGGCTAGCCATATGCTTAATCATGGTTGGATTGGATAAATTTACACAGTGTGCTTAAGCGTGGTTGATTTTGATAAACGATAATAAATGCATAATTGCATGCGCAACTTAAAATTGTTGGTTAATTTAAGCATGGATTATTTTGTTAAAGCGAATGCGTAGTATAATGGGGGTGAGCCAGATCGAGCGTTTTGTTATCTACTGTGAGTAAGTCAGGATCAGAAGTACTCGTGTGGTTTTGTTTCTGTTAATCTTATTTTTAATTTCTTTCAATAGTTTATCCCTATCCAGGTTATCAACTTTTTCTGGTTCTAGGAAAACTGCTCCCTCACCGGAAAACTGCCGCCTGGAAAACTGCCCCCTGAAAAGTGCCCATAAGAAAACTGCCCCTAGGAAAACTGTCCCCGAGGAAATCTGCCCCCTAGGAAAATTGTCTCCCCCCCCTGAAAACTTCCCCTAGGAAAATTGCCCCCCCCGGGACCCCCCCCCCGTTTCGCACATTCAATATTTCTAACTCTTCCCCGGCCCAGTTCTGCACATTCGTTACACTAATGCTGATGGTGTGGATTATTATGCTAATTTTAGTCTATACTTATTATTATTATCAATGACATTAAGATTCCCTTTGAAAGGTTTAATCCTTTTAAAGCTAATTGATTCCTTTGAAAAGTTTAATCCTATTAAAGCTTATTGATTCCTTTTAAGTATTTACTGTAAAGTAATAATTGATAGTGATTAGTTAGATATGGGATTACAACACATTGCTTATTGGCGTTAAGATCAGTTCCTTAATTGGTGAAGAAAGAAAATAGGGTTTTATTGTTATTGATGCTCTGCGATCTACCCATTCAAACAAGCAATCAAATTGGTCATCATTGGATGGTATTTTCCATGTCTTAACAGTCTTTGGTGTGAACTGAAGAATGAATATGATATTTATTTTTTCTCCTTATCATTTTCATCAGTTGTTACATTGCTACGATGGATACTATTACGTCTCAACGTTGAAAATCTAAGTTATTATGGGTGGTTATGTGAACGTTAAGGAAAAAGACTGAGCAAACGGTGTCATTTCTTATGAATGTGAAAAGAGAAGGCGCATCACGTGTAAGGCAAATATTAAAGTGAAGGACGATATTTGCTTAGGTCACACTAATGAACACACTCATGCTCCGGACATTGGTAAAGCAGAGCTTTTTGTGGTTAGGCAAAATATGAAACGACCGGCTGAGGACACAGAGGAAACTCCTCAACAGATAATTACACAGTGTGTGAGAGGGATTAGCGAGATTGTTTCTACACAGTTACCACCGCCCAGACACATATGTGTCTACGTCTTTAGAGAAGAGGGTTTGGAAACCCGCTTCCAGAAACCCGACGAAGTGCCGGCTTTGAGATACCACAGAGATATCAAATGGCACACAATGTGAGATTTCTTGCATATGACAGTGGTGTTGACGACGACAATCGCATGCTGATATATGCTACACAGAGGAATATTGACGTTCTTAGGTCAGCAGACCACTGGTTTATGGATAGAACTTTTAAGGTTGTTCCAGAGGTATTCTATCAGCTTTATGTAGTTCAGGTCTTGCAGGGAGACAGAGTCATTCCTGTGTGTGTATGGGTTGCTTCCCAACAAAACTGGATAGACATATAGAGGACTATTATATCAGTTGTTGCAGATGATCAGGGACTTGCACCAAATTCAGTTTTGACAGACTACGAACTGGGAGCTGTTTCAGCTATTCAGGAAGTTTTCCCGCAAACTGTGGTTCAGGGCTGTATTTATCACCCTGCTCGGTGTGTTTGGCTAAAAGTGCAAGACCTTAGCTATGCACAAGCATACAGAGACGATGAGGACTATTCTGTTAGTGTGAGAATGATTCCTGCTTTAATATTTGTGCCCGAAGATGATGTGTTGGATGCTTATGAGACTGACTGAGGAATTTGACGGTGATGATAGATTGACACCCGTGCTGGATTATTTCGAAGACACGTGCATAGGAAGACCGACTAGGAGAAATGGGAGACATCCACCTAGATTTGCCATCAGTCTATGGAATGTACATGACAGGATTGAGGACGGTCTCCCTAGGACCAACCGTCGAAGTTTGGCAAAGGAGCTTGTAGTCTAATGTTGGGGCCCATCATCCTACCATCTGGCGCTTCCTTGATATCCTCAAGAGAAAACAGTCATTGAACGAGGTGAACATCACGCAAATGGTTGCTGATTTTGCTCCAAATCCACAGCGAAGATAGTATCTGGATTCTTCAGCCCGTATCAGTACTATTGTGAAGGACTTCCCTAACAGACACATTCTCACCTACTTGTGTGGTATTGCGTACAATCTCCAGTTTTAAAAGTCGATAGTAACGGGACTTAAGAGTTCATGTGCTCTTTCAAAAACATTTTGGGAAAAAAAGAAAAATACAGGTAACCAACATTTTCTCTCTTTTCCATAATGTTTTTTATCTCAAAAAGACCAATTTCATGCATTTTTTAACGTAGTCATTTGTCATCTGCGAATACTTTCATTTGGGATCAGTCCAAAATCTTGTTGTCTAGTACAGACCTTATATCATATCCTATTTGTCGTAAGCGAAAAAGGAAGCTTTCAAAAACAAATCGTGAAAAGATGAAAATACTAGTAACCAGCGTTTTCCCATTTTTCCATAATGTATTTACACTAAGAAAAACCAATTTCATGTGTTGAGTGACAGATCATAAAATTTTGTCTTCTGCAAATACTCTAATTTTGGACCAGTCTAAAATTTTGTCGTTTTGGAAAGTCCACATAATATACATTTTTCTTTCAGCTTTCTTTTTTTAAATTCCATTTTCCATGTTTTAGGTAACATGTAATTGGTCGTCTGCTAATACTGTCATTTTGGACAAGTCTGTATAAAAACACTAAGGGAATAGAAGAAAATACTGATAACCAGGATTTTCTCTTTTTTTCATGTTTTTACCTCAACAAAGACTAATTTCATGCGTTAAGTTACATATCATTGTCGTCTTCAAATACTGTCATTTTGGACAAGTCTTTCGAAAACACTACGGGGAAAAAAAAAAGAAAAATACTGGTAACCAGGATTTTCTCGTTTTTCCATTATATATTTTACCTTAACAACGACCAGTTTCATGCTTTAAGTAACATATCATTTGTCGTCTGCAAATACTCGCATTTTGAACGTCATTCGAAAACGCTGAGGGAATAGATGAAAATATTGGTAATCAGCATTTTCTCCTTTTTCCATAATATTCTTTTACTTTTAGAAATACCAGTTTCACGTGTTTATTAACTTTTATATTGTTGTCTGCAAATCTAGGTAATCAGGAAAATAGTTAAGGTATAAGTACTTCCATTTTGGACCAGTCTAAACTTTTGTCGTTTGGAAAAGTTGAAATTTGCTTTCTTAACGAATTCTAAACGACTGTTGAATTAATTGATTTTTCTCTTAAAACTGTACTGTTAACATTTAAAAATGTTTGGTAAATATAATGTTTTAAGAAGATGAAAATAATAAAGATGATAGTACCACGAAAGGGAAAAAATGAAAAGTGCTTCTATTACATTGTGTATGTATGTTTACTTTTGTTTAACCCTTTATCACACAATCCCGAGTTTTAACGACCCGTAGGAAGAAAGCACAGGAAAGCATTGTGGGAAAAGAAGAAAATGCTGGTAGCCAGCACTTTCTCCTTTTCCCGCAATGTTTTCTAGCCTTCAGAAATCAAATTAAATTTTTGAGTCACAATTATTTTGATGTCTGCAAATGCTTTCAATTTTGACATGTCTAAAATTTTGTCGTTTGGTAAAAAGTTAATGTTCCTATTTCAGTTTTATGAAATATACAGAATAGTATAGGCGGGGGCAGTTTTCCGGAGGGCTAGTTTTCTGGGGACAATTTTCCCAGGGGGGGGGGCAGATTTCCTGGGGGCACTTTTCCTGATACCAATTTCTCTACCTGTGACTTGATGCTTTTTCAACCGAATCCTCTTTTTCTGAATTTCTGTTTCAAAGCCTTCCTCTGTTTACTGTAGTCTTCATCCTTTTCACAGATTCTTTTAAGACAAAGCCCTAGCCCATATGCTAATTCTTTCGATGGGGGATGCCTTGATTTGTGATTCAAGTACAACTGTTTATATGTTGGTTCGAAATATACATATCTGTGTGTACGAGTATGTGACCATTTTCAATTTTCACAATTACATCAAGGAAATCTATCTTTTGTTCACTATAACGGGCTTCGATTTTGATGTTCTCATTGACCCTGTTGGCATGATCGGCAAATTCTAAAAGTTCCTCCTTGGTACCGACTCATAACCCTAAACCATCATCAATGAATCTTTCATAGAATATGAGTCGCTTAAGTTGTTCATCCCATTTTCTCATATATGTGCATGCGAGATCCTTCCCCAGCCTATTTTTTAAAGATATGTCTTGTTATTAATGCCTTGACCTAACAGCCTCTGTATAAAATGGTTATTTTCAATCTGTGTGACAACTGAACGAAAGGATAAAGCATCTGAGAGACGTCCATTTTGAAAAAGACATGCCGATACATTTCTATTTTTCAAAAGAACACCATTTTTAGTTCTGACCTGAAATTCACAATCCTGAAAAAAAAATGTGATCCGCACACAAGATAGAACGTCAAATACATGAACCAGCATGGATTAAGAAGCTGCAAAGTGTCCAACATAACATCAAGGACGCACAATCCATATAACGTTACTGGATGATTGACAAAGCACGAGAACATCGACACTGTATAACAAAGTTGACGTCACTTCCTTCTTGTAAAACATTATTGTTGGAGTGATACACGCTTAAAATGTTCGAGAGGGAAAAGTCTTCGTCGGAAACTCTTGAAAAGGGCAATAACCAAAATATTGAGCAATTGCGGTTTTTTTTTTTTTTTTTTTCTTTTTTTTTTCTTTCTTTTTTCATAGTATTTCATTAATTGCCTGGGGAATCCATTTTTATGGTATTTTAATAATTACATGTAGTCTGAATGAGGAGATCATACGGGAAGAGAAAGATGAAAAATATTGTAAAAACCATACAGAATTTTTTTTTTTTTTTTTTTTTTTTTGCAAGCATATAAATTTACTAATCAGTTACAGGATTCAATTCGTCATAATGTGTGTATTAGTCAAAATGCACCTGTTTAAGGTCGAAAGTAAAGTATGAACCTTCTTTGACTTTTTTCCTTCAGACTCCACCCTTGAGAAACAGTGGCGGAAAGCTAGCGAATGGAATTCAGAGGTATCCCAGTTTAAAATTCTATATCGTATGAAAAACTATATGCAAGTTTAGGGCTCTTCAAAACTGTGACCAATATATGAACTTTCATCATGGTGTCTCGGTGTTCATGTAAGAATTAAGGACTCAAAGGGCTGCAATTCTTGTCTGGTCTAAAGAGCCCAGCATTATGGGTGGAAAACACCTAGATCTGAAAGAAAATACTAACAGTCAGTGTTTCATCATATTTCTCATTCATGAAAGTGACAGTCAGTTTGCATGATGAGTCATGATCTGCCAAAAATGTGACTGACATTTGCATATTTTTTTTACATGTAAGCTCAGGGGAATCAGTGCATATATGATACGTATATCCGGTATTTGCCCGAGATTGTATTTCCGGGTAAGACACTTATGCTAGATACAAAACATAATGACTGACTGCCTGTTTGCTAATGTCCAGGCTGTTGATTCTGACACTCTGGCTTTCAATACGAAAGAACTATGTCTAAATGAGGCTCCTGCCTCAAACAAGGATGACAAATTCATGTAAAAACATATGCAAATTGCGCTTCTCTATGTCAAATGTCATTATATTTCTATCTGATTTCCCGTTTTAAACTTATCTTTTAAAGAGATTGGTTTATATACCATAGGTATGATTTTTTTTTTTTTTTTTTTTTAATCTGCTCCCGTTCTTTGTCGTTACCCAATTAGCAATCTCATTCATTTTCAATGTTAAATCGTCTTTTGTTTATTTTTTAACCCTTGATATCAGTGTTTCTCTCTCTCTCTCTCTCTTGCTTCCGGAGTTGGCAGAGTTATTAATCTTTATTTAATTTTACACCTGAATGCTGCTGTCCTTCTGCAACTCCACCTACAATTCTTGTGCAACTCTACTATACTTTTACAGAATGATTGATAACATGTGCTTTAGAGCAAATTCACAGAGCTTTTCACACTCAGTTATTTTTGGCAGAGTTATTGTTTCATTTTACCTATTAATGTTTCTGTCCTCGTAACTTTACGGTTCTAAATCTTAAGCGGTTTTCAGCATACTCTCACAGAATGATAGATATCGTGTGTTTTGGAGCACATTTAGGGCTGTTTTCATTCTGTCATATTTGAGAGTCATTGCCCTTTGTTTCAGTTTATCTTAGAATGCTGCTGTGGGCAAACACCCCAAACATTTTTACATCTTTTTCATTACAAATTCAAACAGTGATACATTCAAGCTTTGATTCATATTTTGAGATTTTGTCCTTTGTTTGATGCTTCTGTGTGTAATTATTCCTTCCGTTTACAAGCAATTCGTTTCTCCAAGTTTCAAATATTTATCGTTATTGATGCTGCAGGGCATTTTCTCAGTCTTTTTGCGTTGATATTTTTGACACATTTATTTTTTTAAACAAATTTCATATCTATCAGAGGATTTTCACAAAATTGGTTTTAGACATAGCTTTAATTTTCCAATTGATGAATTTGAAAACTATGAAGAACTTATGATAGTTTTAGGGTAGGGTCTCACATTTGTGCAAAAGCAAGGAAATATTTGTTTCAATCAAATAGTTATTCATAGATAGATTAAAAACAAATTTTGTATGCAGATCATACAGATAGGTTATGAGTTAGCCAATGGTTAGGACGATTATCGGAGATATTTATCGAGTAATTGAACTTAAACTTTTCATGATGAGAAATTCTATGGTGTTTGTCAAATTGCTCTAGTACTTATTAGCAAGTTGGAACCAAGTTTCTCTGATACAGATTCAAATCAAGTGATCATAGAAAGTATCTTACGACTGCAAATCTATTATGTTTGCCATGCATTTATGGTAGCTATCATCTGGAGGCATATTATTCTTGAAACGAATCTTAGTTCGTTATTTACATCTTACCAATAATTTACATCTTTTCATACCCTTACAGAGTCTTTATACTTAACATTTTACCACTGTGTTCCTTATCGTGAGCCCTATATGATCTTGGGTGTTGAAGCGCCATAAATAACATCTACATGTACTTGTTCTTATCATTTGTAACACACCGTTGAATATTGAAGATTCCAAGAGTAAATCCAAGCAATCTTTTTGGATGAGTTAAGAACTGAATAACCTCAATCGGGTCAGTCAGTTAAATTGAAGGATAACCTAGTGTATGCTGCAGATGCAATACTTGTTTTTTGAAACTGTCTGAGAGTATTCACTGGATAAAGATTATTTTGAAGGATGAAAATTAGTAACCTTACGTCACAATGTAGATAACTAGCTTAGATCTCAGTAAAACCTAGAGGTATCTTTTTAAGCCAAATTTTCATTTGACTTGTTGTGAATGTTTCTCTAGATAATTGTTGTTTTAGGATCTAGATATGGGCAACCTCGGATAAAAAGTATGACATCGGGTCAGGTCCTAGAAAACGCTTCAATATTCTGGAGGTTGTTTTTCCTGTCAAAATTTTTTTTGAAATATGCTCAGAATGTTTAGTTTATAAGTTGGTCTCTTTCAGTCAAAAGGTAGGTCACACAGTCACATCTTGACTGTGCTCTGGAGGCATTTAGGTAAAAAATAGTTGTCTTACTGATATCTTGGACACATTCAAATATTGGTCTGATCAGGTCATTAAAGTAAATGTAGGTCACCGAGTAAAAGAAAAAAACGTGTGCCCTTTAGAGGCCATATTTTCAGATTTCTAACATATACTTTTTGTGACAAGTTTCAGTCTGGGTCAGCTCTTATTAAATGTAGGTCACTGGATCAAGTCTTGTTAAAAGCTTGCATGCTCTGCAAGGACAATGTTTTCATCCTAATGGTCAGAAACTTGATCAGCATATATGTCTTGTGGACAATATACACTAATTTGTTTTCATAGCATTGTATCAAAACATTTAATCAAAGGTTAACAGGTGCCGGTGAGGAAAGCATGGCTATTATGACACTGGTTTTGTTCTGTGTTTTAGTTTTTGCATGACCTGAAAGAAGAAATTGAACAGTACGCTCCGCCCAAACAACTGAAATTGAAGGCAACCAATATTTTATTGCTCGGGCCTGTGGGAGCAGGAAAGTCGAGTTTTTTCAACACCATTGCCTCGGTATTTCGAGGGTATGTGACAGGACAGGCATGCAGTGGTAGTGCTGAACAGAGTGTTACTGCAAAGGTGAGGATTTATGGATTTCAAACTGAAGTTTGGGAATGTCTTTTCTAGCTGTATTGTAAGTTTTTAGATTAAATGAGCATGAATTGCCCATGTTGAGCTAATAGTGTGGGTCATTGTGCTTCATGCACTGTGTATCTTCAATAAGTTCTTTCAACGCCTCAGACTATACAATCTGTAGGGCTATTTTCAATAAAAACTAACGATAGTGATCCTTGGGTGGTCTACTGGCAATAATGTTTATCTCTGTCCAAAACAATTAAGAGTTTTAACAGCCCTGAAAAAGAAATCTTTTGAAAACATTGCTGGAAGAAGAGAAAATGCTCGTAACCAGAATTTTCTTCAAGATTATCCCACAATGTGTTCTGCCTCTTATAAGCAACTCCCACCGATTGAATCGGGTTTAATTTGTTTTCTGCAAAATGCTTAAGAGTTTGATGACAATGAAATTTTGCCGCACAGTAATGAGTAAAATAATATGGCTGGTTTCTTAAGTAGACCATACGAAATTAAAGGATCTAGATGGGAATATAATTCCTAAATGCTATCAATTTATTTTGTATTGTAAAGAATTAAAAATAATACATGTTTGTCAAATGTATTTCAATTTGTTTTCTTACCTGCTTCCAGTATCGGATGTACTCTGTGCGTCAAAATGTTTTCAGTAAGCCACTGAGGTTTAGACTGTGTGATACAAGGGGCTTGGAGGAGTCCCAGGGTATAGATAGCATGGAGATCTCTTACATCCTTGATGGTCATGTCCCAGATGGTTATCAGGTAATATTTACTGCATGTTGGCGCCAAGAGTTACTTTAGGTGCTTACACGTACTTGTAATACAATGCAGATGGTGAAACATTCAGCCCTAAGCCCCATTCTCACTGTCACGGTTCTGGTCCCGGTACACCCCAGTGACGAGATGCCGGTATACCGTGATGATCCGGGGCTGTTTTAATAAAAAAAAAAAGATTGCGTTCTCATCTTACCGGCGTTACCCCGGTGTGTCTTTCAGTTGGACCCCGGGAAGCTACATTTGTTCCCGGTTTTCCACGGAGTAGTTACGTTGCAGGCCGGTCAATTTCCCGGTAAAGCCCGGTGTGATTCAGGTTGTTGCTGGTTGTGTCCCGATTACCGCCGGCGTCGTCTGGAATGACACGGCTGTACCCCGGTGACGCGCCGGTCTTACCCGATGTTAACCGGATGTGATATTATTCGAGGAAAAACGTCAAACAAGATCAGTTCACTAGTCATGCCGAGAAAGAAACAAGCAAAAAAGTGTGTACCGGTAGATGAGCCAGCATCGGATGAGGATTCTGCTGGTGGGCGATCACTTTCGCCACCACTGAAAGACAGGCGGACCAACTGAAGCTGAATATTGATAATCTGAAGTCTGTTTCGATTGCTATTTATGAGTTAATTCATCTTAGTGTTCTCCTCATAATCGCGACTGATTTCAGTTAAAATTTGCATATAAATGTATGCATAACAGAACACTAAACTGTGTGTCACCGTTACTGCACCGTCTTTAATCGTGATGGTGCCGAGGTTGTCCGGTATGAACCCAGTTCCACCGGGACAGTCCTTAATAAAACGGGACTCTGTCGGCCCTAACCGTAGGTTTACCGTCATTTTCCGAGTACAAACGAGGCGTAACCGGCTGATGAACCGGCTAATACCGTCCCATTTCCTGGTTCAACCGGGATGAAACGGGGCTTTACCGGGGCTTTGCCGGGGTTTATCGCGGCCAACAACACCCCCGGAATGTTACGCTTTATCACGGTCGAGGGAGGGTACAGCCCCGCACGTGCCCCCTGGAATGTCTCGGCATCGGCCCGGAAACCCCCGGATTAAGCATTCTTCCCCCTTGACCCCCGGTTGTATTAAACATTTCAAAACAACCAGGGCTGTTAGCCGGTTCGTCACAGTTCATCCCGGAACATCCCGGATGCGCACGGTACCGCCAGGCTTTTCTCCGGGTTCTTCACGGTTCTCAAAACGGGGCTCACCGGGATCGCCAAACCGGGACAGTGAGAATGGGGCTTTAAACTTTGATTTCTAGTATCAGACATTTTCTAACATATTTTGACCAAAATTGGAATATACTTGGTTTTTTATCTATTTTTAGGTCCACTGGCCGAAAGCCACCGAGCTTATGTTATGGTTCTGTGTCCGTCATGCATGCGTTCGTCCGTGTGTTAACTTTCATTTTTTAAACATCTTCTCTACCCATCCAATTTTAAACAAACCTCACAGAAATGATTCTGCCATGATCCTCTTCAGAATGTCTGAAAAGAATTTGATTCTTGTAAAGACTCTGGTTGCCATGGCAACAAAACTGAAAAATATTGAAAATCTTCTTGTCCGAAACCAAAGGAAATATGGTTTCCAAATTTGCATGTAGCTCCATCTAATAAATCTCTACCAGGTTTCTTCAATTATAGCCCTGGGATCAAAATTGGCCCCGTCTCGGGGTCACAAGTTTTAAACGGCTTATGTAGTGAAAACTTATAAAAAAAATCTTCTGGTTCTAAACCACAAGGCCTTGCGCTGCCAAATTAAGCATGTAGCTTCATGTAATTGACATCTACTATAGCTCTTCATATTATAGCCCTTGAGCTAAAATTGGCACTGCCCGCGGGTGCTACAAGTTTTACATTAGCTTATACAGTGAAAACTTTCAGAAATCAAGTCGTTCCAAACCAGTAAGCCCAGGTTTATTGAATTTGGCATGTAGCTTCACTTAATATATATCTAGCAAGTTCCTTCAAATTTTAGCCCTGGGATCAAAAGTGGCCATGAATATCAGGTCATAAATTCTACATGGACTTCTATTGCGGAAACTTCAAAAATCTTCAGTTTCTAAATCCAAAGCATAGGGCTACCAAATTTAACTTGTAGCTTCATGTAATGGACCTCTACTAAGACTCTTCAAATTACAGTCGTGGGCCAAAATTGGCCTTGCCCACATGGTTACAAGTTTTACAGTAGCTTGTGTAGTGAAAACTTTCAAAAAGTCTTGTCGTTCCTAACCAGTAAGCTTAGGGCTACCAAATTTTGGATGTAACTTTATCTAGCGGACGTCTAGCCAGGGTTTCAAATTATAGCCCTGGGGCCAAATATGACTCTGCCCGGACAGTCCCAAGCTTTACATGTGCTTATATAGAGAAAACTTAAAAATCTTCTGGTTTGTAACCGTAAGACTTACGGCTACCAAATGACGCATGTATATGTATTTCGTTGAACTCTGCCAAGATTCTTCAAATTATAGCCATGGGGTCAAAACTGGCCCTGTCCCACAAGGCACAAGGTTTACATAGGCCTATACCGTGAACATTTTAAAGATCGTCTGGTTCCTGACCGTAAGCTACAGCTGTAGTATTTCGTGAGTGTTTTCGTGCAGTAAACTTCTAAAATCTAAGCCCTGATGTCAAAATTTGCCCATTCCATGGATCATAATTTTAACATGTGCTTATGGAGTGAAAATTCTGAAAGTTTCCTTGCTCCTAACCATAAATCCTAGGGGTCCCAAAATTGGCACAAAGCTTCATCTTGTTGATCATTTTTGAATTTGTTCAAAATTTAGTCCTGGAATTGAAATTAACCCTACCTCAGGTGTCTCATGTTTTCAAAGGGCTTTATTATCTGGAGGAAATTCTTCTCGGCTATAATCATACGGCCTAGAACTGTATTATTTGGAACGTGACTCGGGGGGTCAAAACATTCACATTGGCTTTTATAGAGAAAACTTTCTAAGTCATCTTGTTTAATACAACTTTGCCTAAAATTGCAATGTTTGGTATGTATGGTTTTTACTTGCTAGCCAGTAGAGCGATATAGGGCTCTTTTGTTATTATTTTAAGTAATGCAGTAATGGAGTTGTGTAGTATTCTAAAAAGTGTTTTTATTTTTTTATATAAAGCTCTGTTCTTCATGTTGATGCAATTTGATGTACCAGACATCTGATTCTTTCTACTGACATGCTTCATTTTGGAAAAAGGAAAGAGTGAATAACAGATTTAACTATGTTTTGTTATTTATTTTGAATTCGGGTGTCCATAAAGGTTCATCGGATCTAATGAAATTATTGGATATTAGGTAACAAAAAGCATCAATTGATGTATTCTACAGTAAATCAACTTTTATGTCAAGTCCGTTTTTACTATTTCATTTCTAACTTTTGCTGTATTTTTTTTTTTTTTTTTTTTTTTAAATTCTAAATAGAGGAAATGATGCACTAAAAGTGCCACAACATTTGCCTACCAAACAGTAAACTGTTTGATAAATAATGATACATACAGTGCTAAATAAGATTATAGATAACACTGATTCTTAATAAAATTCATCAATAAAGAGGATAAAAGAGCTTGGAACCGTATATGCCAATTAGTATTCCAAATTCAGAATTGATGTCCGCTTCCTCGCTTAACAAGCTTGCCCTTATTTAGACTAAGGAAGACCTGAACTTGAAAGATTTTAAGAGGCTAAAAAAGTTTCATAACACCATGTCAAGAGTAAAGACTATGAGGGCCGTTCATTTAATTGTGCCACTAATGATCTAGCATACTGCATGGATGTAAGGAAAAATGCATCTGCTTTGATTTTCTATAATAGGTATGAATTTTTATCTAATCCGTTTATTCCGCTTATTATCTCCCGAAGAATTTCCGGGGGGAGTTTATATATATATATATATATATATAAAAACTACAGACAATAATTACTTGTATTTAGCTCACCTGAGCATAGGTGAGCTTTCGTGATCATGCTGTGTCCTTCGTCCGTCGTGCATCGTCCAGGCGTAAACAATTACCTTGTGTACACTCTAGAGACCACATTTTCAGTCATACACTCATGAAACCTGGTTAGAATGCTTTTCTGTATAATATCTTGGACAAGTTCGAAACTGGGTCATGTTGGGTAAAAAAGTAGGTCACTGGCACTAATCTTAGAAAAAGCTTGTGTACACTCTAGAACCCACATTTTTAGTCCAATACTCATGAAACTTTGTCAGAATGTCTTGAGAAAATCTAAGACAAGTTCGAAATTGGGTCATGCCTCGTCAAAAAGTAGGTCACCAGATCAAATTTTAGAAAAACCTTGTGTGCTCTCTAGTGGCAACATTTTTACTCTAATACTTATGAAACTTAGTCGGAATACTTTTCTTGATGATGTCTCGGATAATTGGGACAAATCTTTGAAAAACCTTGTTAGAAATCTAGAGACCACATTTTCAGCCAGAACATCATAAAACTTATTCAAAATGTTTGTCTTGGTGATATCTCTATATGAAATTGGGTCATGTCGGGTCAAAAAATAGGTCACTCTGCCAAATTTTAGAAAAAAAGTTTTGTTCACTCCAGAGGCCATATTTTCAGTCAAATACTCATGAAACGTGCTCAGAATGTTTGTCTCGATAGTATATCGGGCAACTTTGAAATTGGGTCGTGTTGGGTCAAAAAGTAGGTAACCAAGTCAAATTGTAGCGAAACCTTGTGTGCACTCTTTAGGCTACATTTTCAGTCAATACTTATGAAACCCAGTCTTTTTTTTTTTTTTTTTGTCTTGATGATATCTCGGACAAGTTCAAAATTAGGTCATGTAGAATCAAGGAAAGAGGTCATCAGGTCAAATTTTAGAAAAACATTGTTTGCACTCCTGAGGCCACATTTTCAGTCTAATACTTAAGAAACGTAGTCAGAATGTTTGTCTTGATAATGTCTTAGACAAGTTTAAACTGGATCCTGTCGGCTCAAAAAGTAGGTCACTGAGACAAACCCTAGAAAAAACTTTTGTTCAGTGTAGAGGATACATTTTCAGCTGTAAACTCATGAAACTTAAAGTATTTGTCTTGATGATATCTCTGACGACTTTGAAATTGGGTCATGTCGGATCAAAAAGTAGGTCACTGCCAAATTGTAGAAAATCTTTGTGTGCAACCTACAGGTAAGACTTTCATCCCGATACCATAAAACTTCGTCAGAATCTTTGTCTTCATAAAATCTAGCTCAAATTAAACATTGGGTCAGGTGAAAAAGTAGTTCATTAGGCCAAATCTTAGAAAAAAAACTTGTGAGCACTCTAGAGGCCACATTTTCAGATCAGTTCTAATGAAAGTTGGTTAGGATGTTTTTCTTGATGATATATCAGACAAGTTCAAATTTTGGTCATGTACAATAATTATTAGATGGAGAATACATCACATAAATATAATTATGATGTGTTTTCTTTAGGATTTAGAATAGATATGGTCATCTTTATTTCTGTCTACTTTTTTTACCGCAATTTCGCATTGAAATGTTACACTACCATAAGAAAATTCTGCACCACTAGTGATTCAAAGTATTCACTGATAAGTTGTTGGTGGTCAGTCTGCATGAAAGTATTCAAGTACATTATGATATCGTCAGTATACAGTCAAACCTGTCTTAAGCAAGCGGTCAAGGGCCCTTCCAAAATCGCTTGCTTAAGACAGGTGCTTGCTTAAAAGAGGTCGATCACGCAAGATGTTCTCGGAGTTATCTTTTCCTAAACATTTATAAAGGGCTGGGGTACATGTCCATATACATGTACCTGTGCATACATACCCAAGACAAATGTAAGTACACATGTGCATGTTCATGCATATGCACATATGCCAGGGAAAAACAAAGAAACAGTTGGATCTAATTCAAACTATACTTTTTTTTAATTAGAATTACTGTACATGAAAACAGGGAAACTATGAAACAGTCATTGAATTGAAGTTTGTTACCGCTTTACCATGTGTATGGCAAAATTTTAGACTGGTCCAAATTGAAAGGATTTGCAGGCAACATTATAAATGTGACTCAAAAATTGAAAATTATTTTGGGACAGATAGAAAACATTGTGGGAAACAGAGAAAATGCTGGTTACCAGCACTTTCTCCATTTCTCACAATGTGTTCAAAAGACTTCTATCTCAGGTTTGTTTAAACTTGGTATTGTGTGGTAAAGAATTAACTCTTTACAAAAGTAGCAAAAATTTTAACTTAACCAAATTGAAAGCAAGTGCAGACATAAAGATCAAACAGTCGTAGGTTTACTGGTCAATTAAAATGTGACACAGGTGTAATCGTCAATTAAAATTAATGTCATCAAAGACAATTTCTTAAACACACCTGCATAGGTAATAACCTATACTAATTTGGGTGCAATCGGTTGTTAGGACAGTTTTCTTTAATCTTTTCTCACCTTTTAGAAGTAAGCAGACAAACAAGATGTCGAGGCAGCTACACGTACGTTACGTAATTTCAGATTAAATCGAAAGCAGAAAAACATTTTTGGTAGTCTGACTCGGGTAATTTACATTTGATTTCTAACTTCAAAATTTTTGACAAATCGGGAATAATAGCTTACGAAATCATCAATTGCATCAAAATAACCTGTTCTAGAGGATATCAGGTTATATGCATACACCTGTTGATTGGCGACGTGTGTATATGATTGTTCGATTTTGACACTCTAGTTGTTAATCCGAAAACGGTCGGATGTGAGAAGTACACTAAGTGTGAAGTATACACAAGTTAGCAGTCCGACTTACGTTGGTTACTGGCCGCTACATACCAGGTTGTTTTGAAAAATGGGACACGATTTCGGCGGCCGCTGCGTGCGTTTTAAGGGTGCGTGTTGAATAAAGGTTCATATAGAGTAAAAGTAGTTGGGGGGACATTGAACTGGCCGTTAAGTGGAGGTTCACGCTGAATGGAGGTGGACGGATCACCAGGTTTGACTGTATATCCATCTAGACCAGGAATTATTGGGTTAATCAGTGACTAGAACATTGCATATATAAGAATGTGTACACGTAGCAGTCAATTCAAATGATTTGACCAAAACAGCCTGTATGGTTTTAGCTGATTTAACCTTTAACCAGGCAACAAAATTTTAGACTCTTTCGTATTGAGAGTAACTGTAGCCGACAAAGTAAATGTGGATCACATTATTAGATTTGGCTTTAGAAAAGTATAAGATTTTCTTGGAAGAGGCGAAAATGCTAGCTCATTGACATGCATTTTCTTCTAAAGCCAGAATGTTTTCAAAAGATTCTTCACCCAGGGTTTATGCAATACTGAATTGTTTTGAAATATAGTCTCTGTTTTTAATCAATTTCAGTTCAATCCCAGCACATCTATCAACTCTGATATCCATGGCTTTAAAAATAAACCAACCCTGGATGATAAAATCCACTGTGTGTGTTTTGTGATTGATAGCAGTACAGTTAATGTTTTGTCTGAGAAAATGTTGGAGAGAATCAAAGCCATTAAATCTAAAATTCACCAGAAAGGTAAGGCATGTTTCGTGAATGTGAAAAATAAATTGTAGGAGTGAAATCATGAATTAGTTCGGCTTTCTATAAATTCAAGTCAGAAAACATTGGTCTTGGCTTTGATTAACTTTAGAAAAGAATATGATTTGATAAGTGATAGTTACAATTCAAAATGAAATAAATGAAAAAAAAATATTTGAAGCTGTTTTGCTTTTGAATAGTAGAATCATCGTTGCCATGTGCAATCACTGTTTTTAGAGGTCAAGCACAAAGGGCTCGAGAAGAGCTTTTGTCACTGAGTTTTGTCCATCCTCCTTTGCCCATTACATGTCGTATTTCAAATTAGATCTAGTTAGAGCAATACAGGATGCAAGACTGATCTATATCTTTACTTTTAATTCTATATCGTTACTTCAGCGATCCAGAACAATCATGAATTGGCAAACTGAAACGAAACAATGCAATACATAAGATATACTATAATTTACGATTATCGACTACTGTTTACAATTACCTACAATTCACATAGCACATATTCACATAGCAGACGATCCAAACTTACCAGTTTAAGGGAGTGTGAGCCTATCGTCTGCCATACCAATCTTCAGTCACCTTTCTACTGCGATCATTCGTGCTCCTGTAAAATAAGGGTCATTAATGTAAAAACATGCAGGTTAAAATAATGGTGAATACGGTTTGGGACGAAATGGGCATCGGCCCTGGATTCCAATGACAAAATGAAGAACCGGCTCAAACTTGACAATCTGATCGCGAAGCTATACAATGATCATTTTTTGAAGCAACATCTCGGATGACAATCTGGAATGTAAAAAACAAATACAAACCACAATAAAGATCTGATTCACCACGTTTACAGCCATTCCCAAACAAAGTGACAAATCGTGATCTTTTCAACTAAATGAACGAGCAGAATAACAATACAAAGAAATCACGTGATAATTGGGCGCCAAGTATTGACGTTTGTAATATACCAATTAAATACCCTGTAAGTAATGGAATTGGTAAAACCAGACTGGGTTACATATTCTTCAAATTTTACATTGTATGCACTCAAGGGCTCGAATGTCCTGTTCAGTAATGATGATAATTTGGCCAGAATGATTTTTTTGATGGTATTTTCCACGTACCGTCTCGAGTCATACTAGGTCAAATTAAAGAAAACAAATGTATCGACTTTAATCTTTGTTTTGACAATATTTTTGTAGTGTTTTAACATTTGATAACTGGGGTTAGAAAAGAGGATCATGAGGTCAAATTCCGTTAAAACTCTAGAGGCCGCAGTGTTAGTCCAATGATCTAGGACCAATGATCTGGGCGAAATCGCAGGACAAAAATGTATTCTTTCTAGAGGACTTGTATTCAGTCAAAATGATTCACACAAGTGTGCACCTTGATGACTAGTTTAATATGCAGAGTTGGGTTTCACTTGCCAGTGTCAAAGGTCAAAGTCACAGCAGAGGTCAAAGCTCCCATGCAAAATGTGTTGACCGACCTTATGGACTCAATGTCAAGGTCTCATCGGAGGGTAAAGTGCTTCAGACTTCAATTTCATATCTGCTTCGTATCTCTTTCGACTATGTTAAGGATTTTCAAAACAAAATTGGTTTAAGAATTCGGCTCAGTAAGATAATGTGCAGAGCCCACGATAACCATTTACCTTGAGTCAAATGTTGGGGAATATAGATATGGCCTTCAACTGTCTCCATCTGTATGTCCATCTGTTTGTCATTAGCACTTACTATGGTTTCATGTCTCCTGAGCCCTTTGAAAGATTTTCATTAATCAAATTTTTAATTCTCTAAGGATTTTCAAAACAAAACTGGCGTTGGAGGACGTACCTTACCCTAAGACTACCAACTTGTTCTAGGTTAAACCTTTTGTATGCTCTAGATGCCTTATTTTCTGACATAGATTCGTGAAACTTGATGGAGTTGTTAGTCTTGAATATATTTTCTACAAGTACTGCATGAACATGGACCAATGTGGCTCAAATATAAATTTTTCAGTAGATTATATTTTTCGAAATGCTTCATGTGCATGCCATTGTATGCATTCTGAAACATGGTTAGACACTTAATTCTGATAATAACTGTAACTTTAGGTAAATACAAGATCACTCAGTCAAATGTTACTAAACGTTGTGTGCCATTTAAAAGTCAAACTGCATGTACAATATGCATGAAACTAAGAATGTTGGTCCAGAAAATATCAGGGTCCGTATTCACAATCCATTCTTAATAACATTTTTAATTTATTGTCAAGAATTTTCTAAATGTGAAAGTAATGCAACTTCTGATTGGCTAAACCAAATCGTTTAGCCAATCAAAAGTTGTGTTACTTGCTAAATTTATAATAAGACAAGAATGTTCTAAAGAATGGTTGGTGAATACAGACCCAAGTCTCTACATGAACTAATTCATATATTGTGAAAAATAGGAAGGCTTAGGTGAACAATGAGGTTGAATCATTGCTCTCTTGTCAGCTTGCTGTCATCATCTGTTGTTGGTGTAAACATTTACGACTTGTGCAGTCCAGTAGCAACTTTGTATCAAATGCTAAAAGGTTTTGTCTTAATTTTGTTTTTGAAAAGAAAAAAAAAAAAAAAAAAAAATGATGGAAGCAATTCTATTTCATGTTGATTCCATGAATGACAAGACGCTGGAAGGTGAAAATGAGACACTGGAGTTCACAACAAATTTTACGTTATTTTTTCTATAGCAAACCTGAGAACGAATTGCTCATGGTGAGGTTTTGTGGTCATGCTGTGCTTTTGGTCCATTTTTTTCTTCTTGCTCTTAAATTGCTACCTTGCCACATTTTTTTCAGTCCACTGTTTCCAATACTTGCTTTGAATGTTTGTCCTGATAATATATTTGATAAGTTCTGAAATATGTTGACTGAAAAAAATTGTGACTGACCTCAATCACAGAAATCCTTGTGAACACCCTAGCAGCCATACTTTCCGTCCAGTGCTTATCAGATCAGTTTAAAAATTGGTTATCCTGGTCAGTAGGTAACTAGCTCAGAAAATAGAAAATAAAGGGCTTATTCTTTACTATTTCACACAAGAAGCCTTATTTTTGCCAAATTCCAATGAAAATTGGCCATATTATTTGCCTTGATTGTATATGTATATGAGGCAAGATTGAAAATGAGTAACATCAGGTTAAAAGGTAGGTCATCATGTCAAAACAATTTTATGGGCAGTCTAGTTGCCACATTTTTTTAACAAATCACATGAAACTCAGTCCAAATGTTTTCTTGATAATAATTACATAGGATGTGTATCCAAACGGTTACCTAGTGTCAAGAAGTAAGACACCAGCGTCCGTATGCACTAATCATTCTTCAGAACGTTCTTAGTTTTATTTTCCAGAATTTTCTAAATCTGAAAGTGACACAACTTCTGACGGGCTACGCCATTTGGTTTAGCCAATTAGAGCCTACGTGACATTCAAATTTAGAAAATCTTAAAGACAAAGACGGAGAACGTTCTCAAGAACGGTTGGTGAATACGGACCTAGGTCAAATCTTAGAAAACTGTGTATTTACTGTTCATGTCACATTTTCTGTCCAATATTCATGAAGCTTAGAGTGGTAGGGTCTAAGTTCACGTGCTCTTAAGTCGTGTCTGCTCCCCATTTTGGATCCATGGTCTGAATTGGAAAATATTTTGCACATGAGTGCACATTAATAAGACGACATGCAGAGCAGAGGTTTGGGATGCCAGGCTCCATGGTCAAGATCACAGCAGCGGACTTATTGGTGACATACTTCCTATAGCTCCGTTAGGACATAAATTGTCCCACTTTGGATTTTTTTTATACACAGGTATGCAATTGTCAAATAAAAACCAGTTTAAGTTAGGGTAAAGTCAAGCAATTACGATGTGGCCCTTTTTCAACTCCTCCTTGTTTCAGTGTTTACTCTAGAAATTGAAAAATGGGGAAACACCCCCCCCCCCCTTGAAAAACAGGGGGGATTTCATAAACTAGGGGCACCTTAGTCGATTTCAGTACATCTCTACTAAAGTTAAAAGAAATTTTTTTCTCTGTCTTACATTACCTGATAACATTTCCCTTCAAAATGATCAAATTTAAGATTATTCTCCTGATCAAAGGTGTGTGTGAATACTTCACCTCCAGTAACCTTGCTTTCTTGCAGTATAGTTTTACTTATAAAAGCGTGATCAGAGACGGTGTAATAACTATTCTGGCACAGTGAAAGTGCATGTTTACAAGTTAATGGGCATTTGGACTTTGATGAAATACTTATAGCCACTGACTGTACACAGCTCGTATACGACTGCCGCATCCATACTATGAACTACTGCAGTCTAGTTTGTTTCTTGAGAAGGAAAATTTTATCTGGAATTTGCATCATAAGTTCAACTAGATCTAGTAAGAAATCGGCGATAGCTAATCTTCGTCACTTCGCACGTAAAAAGAATCTCGAACTCAGTCGAAAGGAAAAAGCGTCTTCTATTCGTTTACATTTGTTATAGGATCACATACAGAGTCCAATATATTGTGCCGAAATTCTAATGATTTTATTGAAATAAAATCATTGTGGACTTTTCCAAATTAGACTGTGTCTGGTGTCCAATACTCATGAAAGTCGGTCCAAATGTTTATCATGATAAATATCTGATGAGTTCGAAAACTGTCAGATTTTAGAAAAACCTTGTGTGTGCTGTAGAGGCCACATTTTCAGTTCAATATTCATGAAAGTTGGTCAGAATATTTATCTTGATAATATCTTGGACATGTTTCAAACGTTGGGTAAAAAACTATGTAACTAGGTCAAATCTTAGAAAAACTACATGAATGCTCTAGAGTCCACATCTTTGGGCCAATACTCAAGAAGGTTGGTCAGAATGTTTGTCTTGATGATATCGCACACGACTTCGAAAATGGGTTTCATCGGGTTTTAAACTAGGTCACCAGGTCATAAGTCATAGATACCTTGTGTACACTCTAGAGCCACATTTCTAGTCCAATACTGTTCGAATATTTCCGTTGATAATACGCTGTATCTCGGATGAGTTCTAAAATGGGTCACTTCATGTCAAAAACTAGGTATGCAGGTCAAACGCTAAAATTTTCTCATGTACACTGTAGTTGTATGATTTTAGTTTAAACATATTTATTCTACTAATTTCCCTCGATTCTGCTCCCTTGAAACTACACCACTGCTGGCGCCGAATGTCTGGGCTAATGAACAGTCCCAAAGTTGACACATGCTCCCGGAAATCGAACAACTCAAGACCGTACAGTTGCGAGGCCGATGCTCTACCTCACGACCACGGACATCACACATTTTAAGTCCAGTATTCATCTCATGAAACTTGATCAGAATATTGTCTGTTAGTATTTAAAAAGGGAACAAGAGCGCTTCATGTCAGGTCAAAAAGTAGGTCACCAGGTCATATCTTAGAAAAACCTTGTGTCCACTCTACAGGCCAATTTTTTTTCTGTCCAGTACTCATGACAAATGGTCAGAATATTCATCTTGATGGTATCTTGGACGAATTTGATAATGGGTCATGTCTGGTTGAAAACTAGGTTTTCAGATCAAATGTTTTAAAAAACTCATGTACACTGTACAGGCCATATTTTCAGTTCAGTACTCATGAATTTTTTTCATAATATTTGCCTTGATGATATCTTAAAGGATAAGGAGAGTGGGTCCCGGCAGATCAAAAAGTAGGACACCAGGTTAAATCCTGGAAAAACATTGTTTATGCTCTATATGCAACCTTTTCTGTTCTACTCATGAAAGTTTGCCAGAATGTTTTCCTTGATAATGTCTTAGACGAGTGTGAAAATGGATCATGCCGGGTAAAAAACTAGGCCACCAGGTCAAATCTTAGAAATATTTTGTGTACATGATAGAGGCCACATTTTTAGCCAATACTCATAACAGTTTGTCAGAACGTTTGTATTGATTATATCTCTAATGGGTTCGACAATGGGTCATGTCAGGTTAAAAATAGGTCACTAAGTCTAATCTTTAAAAACCTTGTGCACACTCTGGAGACCACATTTTCAGTCCAATATTCATGAAAATGAGACTGTTTTTTCTCGTTTATATATTGAAATATGAAAGTGGTCAAAAGCTAGGTCATTAGATCAAATCTTAAAAAAGACCTTGTGTACACTTGAAAGGCCACATTTTTGTCCAGTATGTATGAAAGTTGGTCAGAGGGTTTGTCTTGATTGTATTCTGGATGAGATTTAAAAGGAGTAACGCCAGCTCACAAACTAAGTCAACAGGTTAAAACTTAGAGAAAGCTTGTGTGATCTCTACAGGCAACATTTTCTGACGAATACTCCTGAACCGTGGTAAAGATTGTTTTTCTTGATGATATATTTGGTAAGTTTGGAAATAGGTCACATTGGGTCAAATCTTTCAAAAAGACTTGTGTACGCTTTAATGGTTGAATTTTTCTGTCAAATTAAGCTGTCAGAATGTTTGTCTTGATGATATTTAGGATGTGTTTCAAAATTTATAAGGTCACGTTAGGTCGAAATGTAGGTCACTGCGACAAATGCTAGAAAAAGCATATGTACACTCTAGAGGCCATATTATCGGTCCAATACTCATGCAATTGAATGTTTGTCTCGGTGATATCTTGGAAGAGATTGGAAATCGGTTATGTTTGTTCCAAAAGGCTCAGCTGAGCGACCTCAAGGTCATCGTCGCCGTCTTGTTAAATAAGATGGCCCAAGGCAAAGGCATGTATGTCGTATTTCTTTTTTTATCTGTCAAATTTTGATGGGGGTCAATTTTCATGTGTTTCAGGGATTCCGCAAGTGGTTCTAGCTACAAAAGTCGACAAAGTATGCAGCCATGTTGAAGAAGATCTTTCATCAGTCTTCAAAAGCGATGCGGTCTATGAAATTGTGGAAAACGTTTCGCAGATTCTTGGATTTCCACGAGGGCATGTTCTTCCCATGAAAAATTATGAAAAAGAAGTAGAAACATCGGATGACATCAACATATTGGCCTTGATCTCTCTGAGACAGATGTTAAGAGCAACACAGGACTACGTGATTAATAGTTTGGTGGACGCTTTTGAGGATCTGCACTGGGACCTGGGGCTTGCCAGCACTCTTAAATAGTTATCATTAGTCTTAACCCATTACCACACAAGTTCGGGTTTATGCGACTATGAAGATGAAATCTTTTTAATTCAATATTTTATTGCCATAAACATTACATGTTTATGGAAAATACACAATGAGAATATGAACTTACGTGAGCTAATCAGATAATGTTATGTAGAAAGAGTTATAATAGTAAATAACCAGAAATAGTAATAGTATATAACCAGAAATACTTACACTGGAACATGTAATAAATGCATACTATTCTCTTAATAGTTGCATAGTATAACAATTTATTAAGTTGTTAGTAGCCATATTTGATATTTGATAATTCTTTCAAAAAGTTAATACATTTTGTTAACTGTTCCATGTTTAACAGTAACACTAAAGATACCTTTGTCATAGACGGGTCTATTTTTGGCATATTGGCAAAAAATTGGACTGCATTTTCAATGATGCCTGTACATATTTACAGCTGTATGGATAGCACTGAGGTTCGATCTTTTCATTTCATGCAAAATTTCCCATGGTACCACTTTGCGGAAATGATCCTAAAATGGTTGTCTTCAGCACTCTTGCAACGAACCTGATCCCATAAATAACTCTTGTTTCAATTTCAACAAAAGTGATGAAAAACAAATGAAAAATCTTCCATAAGTATCCTCTGCAAAACTATATAATGGGTTGCATGAAAATTGGCAAGAATCAGCCATCAGCACTTTCTGAGATATCTTAACATAATCTTGAAATATCGAAAAACATTTCAGTTTTTGGCTCTGGCATTTTTTCTTTATCATCTTTTGAATGTTCAACAGGAAATAGCTTAAACATTTTTATAGGACATTGCAGTCTAAAATTCCCCTTTGATTGTAATACATTTAATTGCAATATGATAATTTGTGTATGGTTTGCCAGCTTACCCTTTACCAAACGACAAAAGTCAAAAAACTGGTCCAAACTCCAAGCATTTGCAGACAAAAAAAAAAAAAAAAAAAGGAAAAGCATTGCTCTAGCGATAATATGTGAGCCTTGCTCTGCGAAAAGGAGGCTTAATGCTTCTCCGTAATGCATTATACCAATCAAGCCATCACATACTTATGGATCCATAATAGCCACTTTTTTTAACAATCGACTGAATCATGAGGTAGACTGGGTCCTTAGACATTCAGAAAATTGACGAACAGATATTTTTCGCACATGCATTAAGCCCTCTTTTCACAGAGCATGGTAAATTTGTTTTTGAAAGGCTAGAAATATTTTTCAGAAAAGAGGGGAAATGCCGATTACCAGTATTTCCTCGTAACCAGCACTTTTTTATTATTTTTTCGTTGCTTGTTTAAAAAGTTTTTTCAGCAGGGTAATTAAAACATCGGATTGTTTAGTAAAAGGTCAGATAGAAGAAGAAACTGCTCAGTTGTTACCCCTGGTGCTTCATTGTGATGTCTGTATAGACATCAATTTTTGTATTATTCTGTATTTTATTCTCAAAATGGTACAAACCGTGACCATTCAAAAGAAATTCAGTCTTTGTGAAGTTTTCCTGTAAGAAACAGATTTTCATTTGAGCTATGTTCTGTGAAAGAGGGGCTTAATGCATCTGCAAAAAGAATCCATCCAGGTCAGCCTGCGCAGCTTGCACAAGTCGAAACTTTTTGCTTTTGGTAAATGTTCTGCATGTTCAAATACCAGTCAACCGCATGACTCACTCGATTGTTAGACAAAATGGATTTTATGGATTCATAATTATGTGATGACTTGTTTGGTATAGAGCATTAAAGATCCATTAAACCCCTTCTGCCAGAGGACAACTCATTTATATTTTGCATTGCTGATCCTGTGGTAGATCCCTTTCGGAAACCATGATAGCACGTTGATATATAGAAAATTGTGACTGCATGGGCTTCTTTTACTTTTATGGTTAAACATTCTGTGTATTAAAGACTGACAAATATTCGTCACGTTCTGTGTTAGATACAGCCTACTTGGCCAGGCGGTTGATACAGTTATGGCCTTCTATTAAAACGAAAGAAATATAATAATAAAACTATGACATAAGATTACAGTTTTAGACGAGTACTAAATAATTGCGCATACATGTATGTATATATAGAGGACATTTGTTTTTTTCGGTGAAAGATCGAAATTTATTTCATTTAGTGAACTTTATCGGTAATATTTTCACTCGTGGCTGCGCTACATGTGAAAATTGTTCACGAGATGATCTTTCACCGAAAAAAAAAATTCTATTTATTTCAGGCTTCTACTTTTTTTTTCTGTTGGGACTTTTATCAAAGTCCAGTACAGTTATTTTTTGGCAATCCCCGTGGCGTTGCCCCCTCACATAACAACGCTTTATAATATTAGGTAAAGCGCGAGAAATATAGGGCGAATGCACGTAAATTACGTCATATTTCCCTCAGGGTAAATGGCGCGCTGTTTACCTAGGTAAGAAGTCCGCGGAAACTACTGTTTCCGCCTTCAGTTGAAGACTTAGAAAATATGAAATCGATATTTTTCACTGGTCGTAACCATGAAATATCAAACCATAATCCACCATTGTTTCTTGATAAACTACCGAAAAGCATGAATTGATACCACTTATTTACATGAACAGTAAAACCTGACTGAGTGGCTACCTCTCTTAAGCAAAGCTACCTGTATAAAGCAAGCTTTTATATAATTTCCTCAACAGGCAAATTTGTGGAGGTATACCTGCATTGAGCAAGTACTTTTGTTAACTCTTTACCAAAGGACAAAATTCCAGACCTGTCCAAATTGAAAGCACTTGCAGACGACAAAATAAATGTGACTCAAAAATTGAAACTTGTTTTTGGAAGAGCAGAAAACATTGTGGAAAAGGAGAAAATGCTGTCGACCAGAATTTTCTCCTTTCCTCACAGTGCTTCCAAAGGTTGTTAAAACTCGGGATTGTGCGGGAAAGCCTCAAGCAAGGACATTTTGAGTGTCCCGTACATGCTTTCTTAACACAAGTTGGATTGTAGTCGAAAATGCTTTGTGTTCTTGTTTGTTATGTTCAGCTGTTGCCTGCAGTATCATTGTAGCTTGTTCACTGTAGGCTTTGATTAAGTCATAACTTCTATATTTATGGATGCATTTAAAGATTATTTGGCACGATTGTATTCATTTACAAGTAGAAGTGCCGTTTGCATCATTTGTTCAGGTAAGTCCAAGGTAAAGGTCACACTTAAAGGTCAAATGGTAAAATTATCATGCAAACCACTTGCCCGAGTTACAACTTCTACATTTACTGATGGGTTTAATTTTTTTTAAATAGTTTGACACAGTTATTCTCCTTTATGAGTTGAAGTTCCTTGTAAACTATTTGATCATATAGGTCCAAGGTATTACTTTAAGGTTAAACGATAAAATTACCACAAATAGATCTTGGTCGAGCCATAACTTTTACTCATATAGTTGGATTCTAACTAACTTTGCACAATTGTTCTCCTTTATAAGTAAATGTGCCATTCCAAAAATTTGTTCATGTAAATCCAAGGTCAAGTTCACACTTGATGGTTAAATGATAAAATTTTTGACAATTTTACTACTTAATGAGTAGTAAGTGTCTCTGAATTATTTACTTCGGTAGTTTGAGGTTAATGTCATACTTGAAGATCATAAATTAAATTTCTACTTAGTCATAAAGAGGGAATACCGCTTTCCTCATGCAAATTTGAAAACAAACGGATCTGAAATAAGATGTATGTACATTGAGATGCGTTGGTTACTTTTTCCAAGTGCAGCTTATTAGATTGTTCAGTAACTACCCCATGGCGGACTCGACATTTTGCCCCCAGGCAATTTTCTAATGCAATTTGTTAACAAAACAAAACAAAAAAAAGTTAGGTTCGCCAAAGGCAACGATTGGTAACATTTTTTTCAGACTCGTGTAATAGAATTTTATCTCAAACACCAAATTACATGTATATTACATCCTACAGCAGACACATACTTGAGTTAAGAATTTTGACAGTAAAGGAGCATTAAGTGAAAAAACATTGTATTTCAGTGCATTTTTTCCAAACCTCATCAGCACAAATTTCCGGCCCAACTGTCCATCTTGAGTATCATTGTAAAGCTGAAGCTTTTCAGTAACACTATATGGTTCATAAGATATACACAAAATGGTTCATAACATATGCTACACTTTCAAAAGATGTCCAAAGTGCATTGTTTATTAAGGTAATGCAATACAATTTATACCATTTCGATAAATTCAAGAAAACAGTTTTATGACAGGCACAGTATGTAAGGTAATAAAGACAAATGTCCCACGGCTGGTTGTCTGATCAAATTACTGAGAGTCTTTCGAATAAGACCTTAAACTGACGTCCAATGTGACGGTGCTCTACATCGAGCACGTTAGGGAAGCAGGCATATCTTGGGATGGGTTTCGTCCTGTATTTTGTACTGTCCCCCGTAACATAACTAACTGTCTTCAGGGAGCGCAAACCATATGGGCAACCGGTTGTGAAGATGAATAAACGGAAAATCAGGCAAAACTCACATGTTCAAAATGACGTCCGTTTTTACTTGGTAGTGCATTCAGTCTTAATTAAATTCGATTTCAGTGATCTGAACGTGTACATGTAGGTTGTGAACAGTGCCGTCTCTGGAACTACTGATGCCTTACGCTCATCTCTTGTCTTAGACTGGACTTTTTGCATATTGTATAGGATATGTTGAGTGCGAGTAATCTGATTTCGCCTTTCATCTCTAAAGATAGTAATGAAGATGCTGCAACAATTATAGGGAATGATATTTGTGGCTCTTCCCTTGAAGCAAAAGATTATACCAGCACTTCGCGGTTAGATATCTAGCACTAGAGGCAATGTCGTTTCGGCAGGATGGTACAACACCACACACAGCCTATAGGGCATTTTGAAGTGGTTGGAAAGTAAGTTTGATTTGAAATTGATTTTGAAAACAGAGCAACCTTGACCCCCTCACCTGCCGAACATAACCCATTTGACATTTTTATCACATATTTTTTTAAGGACAATGTGCATAAAGTCCTGCTTCAGACAACAGATGACCTCGAGTCATAAATAGTTCAAAAGATGAATCCAGATCAATGAAAGTGAATTTCATAAAGAGGCTGAATGCCCTGCTACATCAAAACGGGCATCTTAAACACTTGTTTTAAAACAATGCATGTTTTCAGAGGCGCTAGCCGCATTTCCTACTCAGTGTAACCTTTTATACTGTGCATGGTATAAATTTGTATTCTTAGACTTATTAAATGGAATAAATTTTATTGTGTTATCTTTATAAACAAAATACCATAGACATATTTGAAAGTGTAACGAATACATGTATTAAGAAAGACTCTGCGAAACTATTCATATATCCACCAATGTTTAGTCTAATATCTAAAATAAAACAAAGGCATGCAGTCCCGGTCTTCTACAATGTCGTTGATTTGTTATGTTTGAAACATTTTTGCTTGAGTCAATAGCATTAGCTGTCATACTGTTTTAAACGTTCTTTTAAATGTATTGGACCTTTTTCTTGCGTGTTATATGCGTTTCTTTTTAGCCGCATTTTTTTTTTTTTCCATTCCCAACAAATGTATGGTTGAAATACATATAGATCTAATATATTTAGACATTTAAAACATTGTTTGTGAGATTGTACATGTTGATTTTCCCCACCATCATTATTATTAATGTATATACACTACCACTGATTTACTTTGCACTAGACCACAAATTGACAGTGCAAATGTGCAACCTGATCAGATCTACACAACCCAGTACAAAGTGATCCCCCTCTCTCTCATGTCACTAGGTTAGGCACAGAAACATGTTCTTCTTTAAAAAAAAAATCAGCCTGCAAGTTACAATCTACTTTACTAAACCTTAGCCGAATGAGCATGGGTTACGAGTCATTTCGAACTGGTTACTCCCCCAGTTTTTTTTTTTTTTTTTTTGTTTCTTTTTTAAATTTGAAAAATTCAAATAGCTGCTATTCGTGTAAGGGACCGCTGGTTAAGGGTTTCCTGTATGCCTTCAAGTGCCTAGCACTTAGAGTCTGACTTTTGCCATTGTTTCACTCTTATTTTATTCATCATGTACATTCTCATTTGAAAATACTTATGTGTCATAATTTACATGTGCATTCTGAATTGATCATCCAGATACTTACTTGTAAATATTTTTTATGTATTTACTTACTTGTAAATATTTACGTTTTTTTTTTTTGTATTGTTCATGTAAACCCGCCTCTATAAATATTAATCTATCTCCCCTTTGCTGTCAAACACATGTCTAAGTGAATCAAGTGTACAACTGTTCTTAACCACTGTCTTCTGCAAGTCAGAGTATATTGAGAAGCTAATCCTTGCCTCCACAAGAAAATTGTAAATTAGCTAAGAGTTATCCATAATACCTTGTCTCATTTTTAACCCAGAATTAAAATTCTTGGGTACATTTTTGGTGGATATACAAAGCCTCTGGAAACTTATTGGCAAAAGAGAAAAATGATGATTATTCATTATTTTTTCCTTCTCCCACAATGTTTCCCATGTCTCACTACCCCACTGTCAGGCCTTAATTCTATGGCCACATTTGGTCAAGCAATCAGATGTTATTTTGGACCTGTCTAAAACCATTTCAGCCATGTTATATTCTTTATCTGTAAATAACTCTCAATCAGGGCCAGAGTATAAAAAAAAAATAGATAACATTTCAGTCAAATCATATCTGTTACAAATGGAACCTTGAATCTGGGCCAAACTAAATCATTTTAGCCTCACTAAAATTGTTATATTCAGCTGCTTTCAACTTGGACCTGTCTATAATAATATTAGAAATATTGTATGCATATTTGTTATAATGTAAATGCTTTCAATTTGGGCTAGACTAAAATTTTGCTATTTGGTAGGAGTTGAACCCTTTAATCCATTGCCACACAACCCCCACTTTTGACGCCCCTGAGAAAGAAACCTCTTCAAGGCCCTGTGGGAGAAGGAGAAGATGCTGGTAACCAGCATTTTCTACTTTTCCCACCCTTGCCAGAACAGGCTTCTATTTTTCGGTCGCATTATCTTGTCATCTGCAAATGCTTTCAATTTGGACCAGTCTAAATCTTTCTTGTGTTGATAATGGGTTAACCAGTATACCAATGTTTACAAACCATGAAAATTATGCTTATTGAATGCGTTGTGGGTAAGAGGAAAGTGCTGGCAACCAGAATTTTCTCCTTTCCCTACACTGTTTTCATTCCCATCCAAGGATAACCCCACCTTTCCAGCCACATTATATCTGCTGTATGGTGAGGGGTCAAGTCAGTATATAGGACCACCAGTATTTTCTCTTTGTATTTATACGTTTTCTAGATATTCCCAACCAATATATATAATGAACTGTAATCCAAGAATATAAAATGTAGTACTGTAGTCCCTGTGACAAGACAAAAAATTTTTATGTCTTTTCGTAGTGCAATGCCTTCTACACTATGTGGACGAAGGCCAACCTGCGCTCTTGTTAGCTACAAGCTGGCCTCGCCCATTTTGTATATACAATTACTAGTAAATGTAAACAAACCTTTTACAACTGATAAGAATTCCATTCATAATCGCTTGTTTACTTCTCTCTACACGCATACCAGACGGCAAACGTGTAATTTAATCAATTGGTTGGCTAAAATAACAATTTTACGAATGTCACAGGGGCGTACAACAGGGAAAGACGTTTATTCCTCTTTATTGAGACACTAGACCAACACATTAATGTGATAGTTTTATTAATTAGTTTGGAGTCTGGAATATTTCATTTCATCTCATGAAAAATGACGAATTTGCAATTTTACCCACATGGCTGGCGATATAACAGGCTGAGCTGGCCTCATTGTTGACACCCTCATGTGCACAATGACGCTAGCCCCGTCTGTTTTCCACCCTTTCTTCACGTGTTATTAGTAAATTGATCTAGCAGTACTTATGAATAATAAAAACAACTTACCTGCTGCTTTCAAGTAGGGTTTACGCGACCTGTATTTCGCACGTGAGGTCACGTGACCTGCAGGTGCGCGTAAGCGGCTCTATCCCTCGAAATCGTTCCTCCATATCATCTCCAGCTTACAATTGTTATTTTTTTTCGGAAGTCGTCTTTTATATTCTCATGTAGTACTATTATTATGTATATTGCCCTTATTGTATACCATGTATACCTGGGTGTAATTAAAAGTATGTTGTTGTTGTTGTTATTGTTCAATGTTACCTTTCATACTGTGCAGAGTATAAATTTGTATTCTTAGATTAAATGGAATAAATTTCATCATGTTATCTTGGTAAACAGCATTCCTTAGACATATTTCAAAGTGTAACATATATTTTGAAATACCCTGTATGACCCTGTGAAACTATTTATAAATTCACCAATGTTTAGTGTAATATCTAAAATAAAACAGAGGCATGCAGTCCCGGTCCTCTAAAATGTCATTGATTTGTTATGTTTGCAACAGTTTTGCTTGAGTTATTAGCATTAGCTATCATACTATTTTGAACGTTCTTTGAAATATATTGGACCTTTTTCTTGCATGTTATATGAGTTTCTTTTCAAATTATTAAAAAATATAGATCGTTAAAGAATGCGTTGTTTTAACCCAGCCTAGAAAATTTAAGAAAAGATGTTGGTTTCACCTTATCTGTCTGTCTGTCGGTGAAATATATTTTGACAAAAACATTTATATAAGCCATTTGATATTTCATGAAGACGCTCAGTAGATGCTGACAATTAGTACTTACAGTTTAATCAGAGACCGTGATGCCATTTCATACGCATTATGTAAAATGGGATCGTAACGAGTCACACATCCCTGCTCTCATGGTATCGAAGGGTGCCACGCAGGGACAACGTTCCAAACTACATTCCTGAAAGAGATACTTTACCAGTAAGGCTAATTCTAAGTCTTTACCACATGGCAAAATTTTAGACGAAACCAAATTTTAAGCATTTACTTGCGACAAATGAATGGTACTCAAATTATAAAATATGTCTTTGTATTGTGTGCAAAGGAGAAAATGATGGTTATTTTTATAAGCCGTCTCGCTCAGGGTCTTTAGGGTATTTCTATCCCTTAGTCTATCCATGATAATTCTTTGCCTTCGAGAAGCCTTGGTCCTGATATTTAACTTAAATACATCCAAGACCGAATACAGGGTGAATCAGCTACGTTCAGTGGTCAGCATCCCAACCACTGGAAAAAAAATCCGGGTGATAACAAAGAAGTTTAGTGGATTTGAATCATTGGGCATCTGTAAAAACCTTTACAACACTGCCCCCGTTTTCACTACCCTGAGTAATAAAGCTGAAACCATCGTGGGAAATGTGGAAAATGTTGGAAGCAACGTCAAGCAAGCATTTTCTCCCTTTTCCTCAATGATTCCTAACCATTCGGAAACATGTCAAGTGATAAAATATTTATTTGTCGTCTTCAAGTGCTTTCAATTTGGACAAGTCTAAAATATGTTGTCGTGGAGAGTCCCAATACCCACTGACCCTCATCTGGCTTGAATCACCAGTGGATCATATATGACCGCCACATTTGGAGGGGTTTAGGTAGCGACTAAGGTCAACTAGATCGTATTCTTCGCTATCCAAGCCCTATTGCAGCGATATCTAATCGTTATCGGAGAGTCTGCAAATGATTTTTCCGACGCTGGTTATGTGGGAAACCAGCTAGTTGCTTTGGAAGAAAATTGTTCGAAATGCAGGTAAAAGAAACTGCCAGAATAGCATTGATAGGTGCACTGGTTGCCACGTTATAACTGATACAATGTTGAAAACAGCGTTAATCACCATAAAAAGAAATAAGGGTATATAAATCGCCTAATTTAAATTAACTGATGTTCTTTTCTTAATTCCTATCCGCAACTGTCTCTTTATAATTAGCACCTCAACCGATTTTAAGACATTTTTACCAACAGGAATAAAAAGGTCCTCTTCAGTCACAGGTAAAACTAGTCTTCCAACATCATTCTACCCCAATTCATCCTGACTTCTTCATTATAATGATTCAAATTTTATCACGTAAACTCCCTTAACCCTTTACCAGACGACAAAATTTTAGCCTTGTCCAAATTGAAGGCATTTGCAGACGACAATTTCAATGTGGCTCAAATGGTACAATTTTTCTTTGATAGGGTAGAAAACAATGTGGGAAAAGGAGAAATTGCTGGTTACCAGCATTATCTCCTTTTCCCACAATGTTTTCAAAAGGCGTCTTTCCCAGGGGCGTTAAAAGGCGAACTATTACGAATTTTCTTATTTTACAGACTTTTGAGATAAGCATTGTGTGATGGTCATATGTGACGTCATTTTATACTTTATTCAGAGAGGTGAATAGAGCTTAACTCATGGAAATGTGGTCTTGCATATTCTGACCCAAAATTTGCAATATTTCGTTATGTGATACAAAGAATCTGACTGTCTTTGACTTTTGAGATGAAATTTTATGAAACTCGTCCACAAAAAAGATTATACAGCTCGCCACCAGAGTATCGCTAAATAGCATTTTTTTTTTTTTTTTCTGTAGACTCGTTTCATAAAACTTCATCTCAAATGGCAACTTACGTCAGATCTGATACATCTTCAACATGTTAAATGACTTTGAAAAACAGCGTCATGAAATTGTCCCCAAGTATGATTAGTTACATGTAGCTTTTGTTGATTGTGTGGTAAAGGGTTAAAAAGCGGCTGTCTGTAGATATAGATCTACCTTGTTTTATCCAAAAGCATGCAGTTATTTGTCATTTTCTCTGTGCTGGACCTGTTCAACCCATGATAGTAGATTTACCTTATACACTGAACTTCTTTGTGCTGGATTATTTCCAAGGAATTGGAAGAAAAATCTGTGCATTGAAATTTAAATGTAAAAAAAGTCTAGGGAAATAGCGTATCATGTGCGATCATATGAAGAAATTGCCCAGTGGAAGTACATACATGTACATTAATTTTTCTCCCTTTGACACAATGTTTTTAGAAGTCAGAATAAAGAGATATGATATAAACCAAAAACGTCTACAATTACAGGCTTCCAGATTTATGCCCTTGTTAATGTACCCTTTAGCAAACAACCCTGTGATTTAAGAACCCTGAGGTAGAAAGCTTTTTAAATCATAGTGGCACAAGGAGAAAATGCTGGTACCAGTAAAGAGCCTGGGACAAAGTTGGAATTTTTACCTGATTTAAACCGAGAAAGAACGATCTTGTTCTCTTTTGTATCATTTTTCACCCTTCACCGTATGTTTTAATGGTTGTGTTTCTGTGTCATTTTACTTTGATTTCAGTTAATAAACACTCTTTTACCCTTGATGTTTTTGGGTGTAAAAGAAGTTCATTCTTTTAAAAAAGGTTAAACAGAAAACACATTTTGTTATCAGAAAAGTTAAACTTTCATACAAAAAAGATGACAATTACATCATACAGCTGTTTCACTTTTCATGAACGTGGCCACAAACCTTTACGATTGTTTAAAACAGGGATAGTTGGTATTCTAAGAGCTCTAGCACCTTAAGTCTTGGAGATTTTGCCATAAACACGAAGCTTTAAGCAAACATATATCTCGGATAAACATACATACACTCTCTCGTATTTTGTAAGATATTCTGCTCCAAAGATGAGGGTTTGATTCTGCAGTTTAATAGTGTAGAAAACATTTAAGGAAAAGCATTAATTCCTTATTTCCAGTTAATTTCCATATCAACTGCAACGTTTTTTTCCCCTCTCTCTCTTTAATCACCAGTGTTTCTGTTTCGCTGGGTGATACCTTGACATTTTAATTGATCTAGAATAAGCCTCTGTATAGTATGGGTCAAGGCGCTGAGATCAATAATAAACGAAAACAGGTCTCGAATTTGAAGAAAGTTGCATGACTTTGATAATATTTTTTCCGCAAAGGCGGGTATATTTTATGTGACATTTCTTTCACTAAACATTATTTGCATATTTTCCTTTTTTAAGATTTCCACTGCAAATAATGCCCTAAGAAGTAACACATTACCTTGCAAGTACGACTTTAAACGTCCCCAGAGTTTATCACCTTCAAAAGTTCGAAATAGGAACACTTGCTCACGCAATTGCATTTGACCCACCCAAATCCTTTACTATTTTGAAATCGTCATGCTTTTAAATTGTTAAAACTAGCCTCTTCAGTATCGAATTAACGCTCTTGAATGAAAAAAGAGCAAACTGCAGGTAAACACACACAAAAAATGTTAAAAAAGTAAAAGGTCTTAACCCTTTACCACATGCTTCCGAGTTTTAAGGACCCTTAGTAAGAGGCCTTTTGAAAGGGAGAATATGCCGGTAACCAGCATTCCTCCACTTTCCACAATCTTTTCTATCCTTTAAAAAAAAATCAGTTTTCGGTCACATTTATTTTGTCGTCTGCAAATGCTTTCAATTTAGACAACCGTTCGAGAATTTTGTTTTTAAATAAAGAGTTAAACAAGTAAAGGGTTCATTAAGCATTTCAGATACATTAGTAAAATAGGTGTTGACAAGATTTCGAATTTACCCTTCTCACTAAGCCGACTTTATTATTGCATAATACTGTTTCTTTCCAATTCTAAACCAAACCGCAAAAATTTAGTTAAGACTCTTCCAGAGAGCATTTTAGTTTGCAGACGGAAAATTAACACAATTACTTAAACGATAAAATTTGTCTCTTGAATGGTGGAAAATACTGTTGATAAAGAACAATGCAGGTTTCCAGCATATTCCGTCTTTCCTACAATGTTTTCAGAAGCATTCTTCCCCAGAGTTGTGAACAAATGGCATTGTTTAATTAACCCTTTACCACAGAATTCCGAGTTTTGACAACCCCGAGGAAGGTTTTGCAAATTATTGTGGGAAGAGGAGAAAAATGCTGATAACCAGCATTCGTCTATGTCTATTTGTCTACACAGACAAGTTTATTTATTTATTTAAAGGGTTAATAAAGGGTTAAAAGAAAACTAACAGTGTAATAGAACTTATCGTCTGCTGAATTATACGTAGCCCTATTAAAACCAATCAAGTGTAACGATATCATATACTAGTTCTGTATAGATAACGCAGAAGGTTGTGAAATTCCCACTTTGTCCAATGTACTACCTTTGCGCACAAGCAATTCTACTAGAATGGTACAGCGCAAAGTGGGAATTCCTACTTTGCGCGACAAAGTGAGAATTACCACTTTACGCAGGACCATTGTAGAATGGTCCCGATTCCCACTTTGCGCAGAACATATAAAACATTATATGAGCCACGCTCTGGCAAAAGGGGGCTTATCGTATCTCCGTGATCCATGATACCAATCAAGCCAAGCCATCACATAATTATGGATCCAAAATACCCACTTTTTTTTTTTTAATAACCGACTTAATCATGAGGTAGACTTGTCCTTGGACAAACAGAAAATTGACCGACAGTGAAAAATTTCAGCCCAGGTCAGCCTGCGCGGACTGCACTGGCTCACCTGAGTCAGCCTGCGCGGACTGCACTGGCTGACCTGAGTCGACATATATATATTTTTTCTTTCTTCTCTCTCTCTCTCTCTCTCTCTCAGATGCATTAAGCCCCCTTTTCACATATCATGACTCATATACATATACATGTACATACAGATGAACTTTTCAAACAGATGGATCTTGTATTCGCAATACCAGAAACTAAGCTAAAGTGCCCTTTTGTAGATATGTAACACATGCAGCACAAAGGTAAGTTTTGGCCACTCCAATTGGTCTTGGACATAGGTTGATAAGGACTACAGTAAGTTTCTTGAATAAAGGTTGACTATAAATACTAGAGCAATAGTTAAACTCGATTCTGAAAGCGAGTTTGACATAATAAATGGTATCACACACACACACACACACACACACACACACAAACTTTTTTTTTTTTTTTTTAATTAGAAAGTACAAATTCGATTGTAGTTGATGTGAACAGTTTAACAACTAAATCAGTTCTGATCAGAAATTAAAATCTTTACCAATTATCGATTAGACGATTTCGGCAGCTTTATAATGTTTAAAAACACAGCAACTAAGTTGTCAATTTCAATTTCAAAAATTTTTATTTCTTCCACGTTTGTGTGTCTTGTACGAGTTATTCCTCGTAACAATACTTAAAAGCCTTTAAGAGGCGTCGCCCATAAGGGAAACTGGTGGTGATGATGCATAAACGGAAAAGTAATCAATCAATTTTTAATACATTCTGGTTCAAGGAGTTTACCGTGTCTCCTTTAACGATTATGAAAGAAATCAAGCATTGTCATTTTGATATTTGCATTGTTTTGAACTGTGTGTGACTGCTTGTTTTCATACCTTAGCCAGGTCTATTTGATGGCACGAGCAACGAGCGTTCATAGATAATTTCATCAATACCTTGCGACACTGTTGATTAGAATCAATGATAACACAGGTAAGCACAAAAGAACAATAAGCTGAAAAGAAAAAAGTGGTATGGCCGGATAGCATACTGTCAGACGGGCGACGACTGCTTTGACAAGAAAACTTTACCAAACATATTATTTATTGTAAAAAAATAGCGTATATTCAATGCGCCCGCAAATTTTCTCAATGTTTTATGTCATCCACTGTTTCCGTCTATGTACTATAAAGTGTCCCTCAATACAATAACTAAAGCGTCAATGTGTCTGTCATACATGATTTTTAGAGCAAACTTTTGAAATGCTTCAAAATGTAATGCATTTTGATAAATGAAACTAGGGAAAAAAAATCATGTAACTATCAATGAACATCTATATATGATCTGCATGGTGAAGACCCTCATACTGTAAAACATAACATGCCGATTTTCCCCAATCTTTGTTTATGATTAACAACCATGTAAAAACTACTCTATATTCAATCCGTCCGCAATTTCCTTCAATATTCTTTATTGTCCGCAAATTCCTTGTATGTATATAGTGTCGTCAAATAGAATCCGACAAATATGATTTCATGGAAAAACTAGTCTATATTCAATGCGTCCGCAAATTCCCTCTATATTCTATATTGTCCGCAAATTCCTTCTGTCTTTATAGGTCCGCAAGCAGCATCCAACAAATGTATGATTTCATGTAAAAACCTCAATATTCAATGCGTCCGCCAATTTCCTCTATATTCTATATTGTCCGTAAATTCCTTCTATCTGTATAAGGTCCGCAGGTAGCACCCAACAAATAATCCGCAGGTTTTCTTCCATACTAGATAATTTACATGCGTCCGTCAAAATGTTATAAACATAAATAGGTGAAAACTACGCCAAACTTATTATTTCTTGCAAGAACTCTAGATTAAATTCAATGCGTCCGCAGATTCGCTCTATATTCTATATATTGTCCGCAAATTCCTTCTATGTTTATAGTGTCCGCAGGTAGCATCCAACAAATACATGATTTCATGTAAAAACTTCAATGCGTCCGCAAATTCCCCCTTTATTCTATATTGTCCGCAAATTCCTTCTATGTTTATAGTGCCCGTACGTAGCATCCGCAGGTTTTCTTCGATACTGTATAATTTACATGCGTCCGCATTTTCACTCACTATCGAAATTAACTTCTAAATGTGTCTATGATAGTTTCAAAGCAGAATCATAAGATATTTCAAAATGTAATTCTTATAAACATAAATACGTGACCACTGCGCCAGACTTATGATTTCTTGTAAAAAATAGTCTTTCCTCAATGCGTCCGCAAATTACCACTTTGTTTCATATTGTCCGCTATTTCCTTCTATGAGTATAGTGTCCCTAAATACAATAAATAAAGCTTAAATATGTTTGAATTACACAATTTTTAAAGCAAACTTGTAAAATGCTTCAAAATCAAATGCATTTGAATAAATGAAACTGAGATAAAACAATTTGTATATATTTTGTTCTGCCTAGTGAAGACCTTCATACTTTAGAACATAAAATGCCGATATTCCCCCCATCTCAAACCACTTCAAGACAAATAAATATACTTCAAGATGTAAAAACAGCATCAACATTTTAAAAACCACACCAAGACAAATAAATATACCTCAAGATGTAAAAACAGCATCAACATTTTAAAAACCACACCAAGACTCACGTGACCAATCAAGACTCACGTGACCACAAAATCCACGACGTCATCACTTGGCGAAAGGAACGTACACTGCTGCTGCTTGACTGTTGACAGTCACACTGTCATTTTTTATTCGGCGTATTAACGTTAATCATGGACCACCCAGACGAAGTTACTCGGCTCTTTAGACATTCGCAGTTCCAAGATCTCATGAGAGACCTCAGGAGGAGTGTTTCAGATGCCCCTTCAAATGTCCGTGATGTTGTTTCATTCATTAAAGCATAAAGCGTAAGATCATACTGCATGTTTGTGCAGCCTGAGCCTCCTAAAGATCAGATAGATGAACGGACACACGAAGGGCAGACAGACGGACGGACGGACGAACAAACAGACAGTCATAGGGAATACCGACAGATAAACACAGACACACAAACAAAAAGAGAGATAGATGCACAGACCGACAGATAAACAGACCCACGGAGAAAAAGACAGACAGACGTGCACATGAACAGACAGACAGACGGACGGACGAACGGACGAAAAAATTGACAGAAAAAACATGGGAAGACGAACAGAAAAACACTGTGCAGTCTGATCCTCCAAAAGATCCGAAAGGTTAACGGACCAACGAAGGGCAGACAGACACCCATACATATGGACGGACGGACAGACGAACACAAAGACACACATACAAAATAGACGGACGGACCAACAGATAGACAGATATAGGGAAGACCAACAGAAAGAAAGACACAGACAGACAGCCAAAGAAAAGAAAGACAGACTGACGCACACACCGACAGAGTAAGGGACACACAGTGGGCAAGCGGACACAATTACATATTGACAGACGGACAGACTAACAGACACACATACATATAGACGGACGGACAGATGAGCAGACAGACAGACAGACATAGGGAAGGCCGACATAAAGATACAGACAGACAGGCAAAAAGGCAGACGCACAGACCGACAGATGAATAGACCTACGGAGGGCAGACAGACACACATATACACGGACGGACGAACAGGCAGACAGACAGATAGGAAATGCAGACAGAAAAGACACAGGCATTTGAAAAGATACTGAAGGCCTGCAGTCTGATCTTTTGCTACACAACCGTAACAATGCAATGGCAATGCCAGATACCGTATCGTATGTATGGTGGGCCTCTATTACTAGAAGTGCTGTGCATAATATCGTCGAGTGTCCTTATTCCGTGAGTGTCCTTGAACCGGTGATTTTTGTGTACATCTCGTAGAGCACATATTTTGATGACGTCACACGGTATTTCTGCTCGTAACCCTTACCAATATTCGAATGTCTCATTGCCCTTGAATTTCAGACAAATACAAGACAAATACACCGGAAAATAAACTAATTATCGTGTGTTAAAGAAATCTACTTCTTTTTTCTTGATGCTAAGTAGTGTTACTTTTCAAAAAAATGCAAAGATCATCAACTTTCTGCAGTAAATACTACCGAGCTACCGGAATTAGGTCACGCCATGTTTGCACAAGAAGGCCGGCGGTATGTTCTTTATTTATGCACATTGAACATGAAAATAGTTATCTAAGTTATTCTTTTGATATGAGAGTGACCAGAAATGATTTTTTTATGAAGGCAAGTAATTTCTAGCTCATATTCTGGTCTCAATTCTTAATTTCATCAAGTTGTTTCCTTATCATCACGGAATACGGACACTTTTCGCCAAGTGATGACGTCGTGGATTTTGTGGTCACGTGAGTCTTGGTGTGGTTTTTAAAATGTTGATGCTGTTTTTACATCTTGAAGTATATTTATTTGTCTTGGTGTGGTTTTTAAAATGTTGATGCTGTTTTTACATCTTGAAGTATATTTATTTGTCTTGAAGTGGTCTTATGTTTTGATACGATATCTTGATTGAATATTTTAAATATCTTGATAGTGTTTTTATATCTTGAATATTTTCTGCTATGGCATTCCATAGTGAAGACCCTCATACTTTAGAACATAAAATGCCGATATTCCCCCCATCTTTATTTATGATTAACAAACACAAAAAGGTTAAAGTCAATAATTTTCTGATAAAACTGAGTTTGGGAAATAACGATTTAAAATCATAGTCATATCAAGGTTGCGAAGATTACAACTTATGACTACAAGTAATTACAAATGGTAAAAAATAACATATATTTTCAAAACTCTAAATGTAATTATCGATAAGCTCATATAAAAGTATACAAATTAGGATATAAAACCCTTTCAACGTTGAAAATAACATGTCTGTCTCCTTAAGTGCGAAAATCTCTCTATATATCATGCGTCCGCAAAATCCTTCTTTGTTCTATATTGTCCGCAAAATCCTTCTTTGTATACATTGTCCGCAAATAGCGTCCGCAAAATAGTATGACCCATTACTTTCTCATTGGACAGTTCATTTGGCAATAAACCAATCAAACTACAACAGCACGTAGACGGAAGTAGAGAATGAAAATGGAGGCTAGAAGGTGCTCAACTGTCATTCTGCTATTTATTTTTGCAATTTGCTGTATTCAGACTGAGGCTCAAAAGAAGAAAGAGGTGCGTTAACACACATTAAGTTACGGCTTTTAAGTGCAATTGATATTTTTGCGATAAATCTTCGAACAGTATCAAAAACAGATGCTGTCTGCTGAATAAATGACGGGTCCACTTCGATTCCAGGCCATTTCGGCCCATGTCAGAGTCGACCAGTTACGAACTGTGCCACTACAAGTCCGGCCAGTGACGATTCTGTCCTTGTATTAAATACAAACATGCTTCAATCGGGGCATTATAGATTCTTCCAAAAATAGAAACCAGCAGCACACCAAAATTGTCATTCTCAACCAGTGTTCTCGGAAACGCCAATACTGTCCAGGGTTTGCTCTGGGTCTAAAAAAGTTGTCGCCAGCTCTTTCGCCAAATGAAAAAAGTTGGGGCCAATCTGGGGATTGTTGGGGCCAAATTTTCAGGAGTTGGGGCCAGATGAATATCATAATGCAGCTTGCTGGACAAAAATTTCAGACTGGTCGGAATTGTAAGGAGTTGCAGTCCATTCATAATGTATATTGTATGTTAAGGGGTAGAAAACATTGTTAGAAAATGAAAATTATCTATGAAAAAGAAAAAGTAACACTTTCTCAGGGTCATATGAACAAGGTTTTCCATTTTTTTTGGTTGGGGGAGTGCTAACAACATTGTCGTTAAATAATCGTTTTGCAACTTTTGAAGGCGTGCCGAGTTGGCTAGATTCACTTTCATTATCCGAGTCATCGGCTTTACGTTTTCTCACAGACATAGTCACATAGCGATCAATTTTTACACAGAAAGAAAGAGCTAAAAAATTACCTATTTATACAAAATCGGGAAATAATTGACTCGTGATTGTTTTTTGGACTTATTGAGTAGCTTCCTTTAATTAAAAGCCGGCATCTAATTACCACATTAATCTGTCGTATTAAACAACGATTACTTACCTTTTCGGACTTTCATGCCATGCGGTGTTCAGTTAACAATTATACAATCTACGGTCATTAATCGATGTGATAATAGACCAATTTGTCAAAGTGTTGAAATTGTTCTTATCGCTAAGAAACACCGCTATTGATGCAAAATGTGTCATAAACTTACAACAATCAATATTGCAGCAAGCGTGTAAACACCATCGACAGTTAGTCAAGCCTATCAACCAATCAGCGTACGTCAAATCTCCTTTGGTTCTTTTCGGAGGCGTTGTCATGACGCGTGACATTCACATGATGTGCTGGCGAGACGAATAAACAATGTCATTGAACTCGCTTAGCTCGCAAACGCTTACGACAATGAATTTCAAAAGAATTTCTTTTTGGGGCCAGCTTGAAAAAAAGTTGTCGCCACGCATTTTCGCCAAATGAAAAAATCTTGCGCCAAATTTTTATTTTTGTCGCAATTGGCGACAATGGCGATCGGCAGCGCAAACCCTGCTGTCGTCTGAGACGACAACTTTTTCCGGCGGACGACAAAAAATCCCAAAAAAGGATTCCACCGGACAACAAGTTTTTTCAGGGCAAGCGTCCCTAATCTGCCCCTAATCAGCTGCTCAGCTTGATTTGTTCATCAAGTGATTGTTTACGATATGTTTAACGCGGCGAAAAATCCGATACATAGGTAATCTCTTAAGTCGGGTAGTCGAAGGGGTAGGCGTGGCCTTCTGGGAGACTAACAACCAATCGGAATGCATTATTCTCTATTACTCGCCCAGTACCCGTTAAACTGTGGATGAGAAATAGCTAATACCCTAACTGCCCCGCATGTTGTTTGACATTTTTGCAAATTATGCATCGATCAATGGATTACATAACAGGATATTTCTTTTTAAAGGTGAATGATAGAAATTTATTACATCGAGTGCACATGATCGGTAATATATTTACGGGTGGCCCCGCTATCATATTACCGTATGATGTTCACGAGATTACCGGTAACTCTTTACCACACACACTATCCCGACTTTTAAGGACCCTGAGAATGAAACCTTTTGAAAACATTGTAGGAAAACATGGTAAACAGAATTTTCTCCTTTTCCCACATTGTTTTCTATCCTTCCTAAAACAATTTTCGCTTTTTAAATGGCATTCATTTTGTCGTCTGCAAGTGCTTTCAATCTAGATCAGTCTAAAAACTTGTCTGGTAAAGGGTTAAAGAAATTTCGATCTCTTACCGAAAAAAAAAAAAAAAAATCTATTTAACGCTTCTTAATATTCCCTTTTTTGTTGGAGTTTGCGAATTACTGGGGAGTTCTCAGTGTTTATCAATTGGTAAATACACTGGTCCAAACGGTGAAATTATCCAACCATAATCCACCATTATATCCTGATAAACTACCGAAAAGCATGAATTTACACGGATAATGGATCAATGCCCGATTGAAGAAAACACCTAATTAAGAAAAATGTTCCACCAAAATTTAGCCTCCATATTGATCATAAAAGGAAAGAATGAAAAGAGATAAAATTTATCATTTGATTTGTATTCAATAGACTCTAGTTAATTGTAAGTTGAAAACATTATGACAAGATAAAATTTCTAATACTTTGTTTTTAGTACAAGTCTAACTTAATGCAACTGGTTCCTCCATCATTGTCAATAGCTGCTTTCTGCCAATTAGCCCTTTACCAAACAATCCATTATACAGAATTCAACAACCTTAAGAAGGAAAGCTTGATACAACATTGTGGGTAAAGAAGCATTTTTTTTTCTTTTCCCACAAAGTTTTCCACCACTGAAAAGATTTAATTGACATCATGGTCCATATGGACAAACAATTTTAAATTCAGTTCCAGTTACCAAATTAAAATGGAATTAGAAATGAATAAAAAAAATATATTTGTTTGTGAAGATGGGTCCATAAATGTTGCCATTATTATTATGAATATATAAGGTATGCATTATCATGTTGAATTACTTACAGCTCTAGTCTAAATAAAAGATATTTAGTGAAGAATTATTAAACTTGTTTAACCCTTTGCGCAATTACAAAGAAAGTCCTAGCTACTAATTTCTAATGTAAACATAGACTTGTCCATTACAGACATTGTCTCCATAATGCACCAATCTAAAGTTTACAGTTTTTAGATGTTTACTGCTTGCATCATGGAAATTCATCCTGAATGTACAGGAATCCAACTTCTTCAGACTGGAATCCACCTTTTCAGTTTGGAATCCAACTTTTTCCTGAGTTGGATTCCTGGAATCCAACTTTCAAAATCCTAGTGAGAACACTGTCAACATATCTGCTTTCAAGCAGCAAGAAAGGATATCCAAATCTTCTTTAGTATTGTTATCTTTTGAAGAGTTCTGCTGTTCTGAATGTGAGCTACAGTCTTACTACTATTGATATACAAAATAAATACAAGAAAGTATGAATGTGTTCAATAGTAGGGCTCAACATTACCTTCAATCTGAAGTTATTTGTGATTGTTTTTCGTTCCCCTTCATGTCAGCCGCCCAGAGAATACTTCTGCAAATTTGAAAATCTTACCGGTCATCTTTCAGCCAGATGTATGTATCTTAAATCTGCTGAACAACCATTAGTATGGATAGATAATTGATTTAGTTTCATGTTGACACCAAATTTAATTCACAATTTTCATAGACATTTTGTATTTTACCTTTATTCTGGTATAAACATTCTGGTTTTTATGTAAACAAACACTCATAAGTTTAAGAGTGTGCATGCGCGCTCAGTTCCATTTGAAAAAAAAAAATAAGATTGTGTGATCAGCAATTTTAGTGGTTAAGTATTGACTCCTCATAAATGAAATGCATCCATTATATTCTAGTTTCATTTTCCATGCCCAAGCTGATAAAACAGAAAGCCGATAAATTGTAGGAAAAAAACTTTACTCTTATTGAAATGACTTCTGGAACATGTGCAGTAAATGCTAAGCCTAGACTTGATTTCCATGGAATTTGGGTCAGTGGATAATTACATTTCAAAAAATGGTATTTTAAGAGTTTACTGTTACATTTTTTAGTCATTTTGGTGTTTTTGTAGAGATTAATTGTTTAGCAGTTTGACACTCGAGCCCTACAATACCTTTTGATTTAATCTTTCCACCTATCCCAAGGAGTTTTGATACAATTATAAGGTTGGATTGCGAAATTTCTCAGTCAAAACAAATCTTAGTTGTATGATGACTTGGCTGGCTGTGAAAAGATAATGATGCACATAATTGAATGTTTACTTCAAAAACGTAAAATCTCATTGATATAAGGTGAATTTAGAAAGTCAGAATAAGATGTAATTGGCATTTCTCCTTTTCCCTCAACTTTTTTTTAACTTTTCAAAGAAATATCCAACCATTAGAGTCACATTTTTATTTATTTTATATGCAACGTTTTCTGATGATTGTGTAACACTTCTCCTGCTGAATGTATTTGATTTGCCAAATGGCGAAATTTTAGACTGGTCAGAATTGAAAGCATTTGCTGACCACAAATTAAAGGTTGCCCAAATGGCAAAGTTACTCCTTGATAAGAAAGAAATATTGTGGGAAAAGAAGAATATACTGACTACTAGCATTTTCTCCTTTTCCCACAATGTTTTCAAAAGCTTGACCCATCTTCCTCAGGGTCTTTAAAAGTTGTGATTTTGTGGTAAAGGGTTAATAGAGAGTGTAAAGCAAGAATAGCCTCTATTTCTTCAAACGGTCTAATCTTTATCTTAATCACTCTCAGCTGGTCTATCAGTAGTTTTGGTCATGTTAGTGTAATACAAATAAACAATAGTCCACAATTCAAAGTTGGACCCAGAAAATACGGAATTCTGTAATAAAAGGGTAACTTTCGCCCATGTATGAACATTGTTTGATCACTCTTGTTAAGTCTCATTCTGAAAATTTTTTACAAATCGTCTAAATCAGAGGAGAAAATTAATCCCGGGGGGGGGGGGGGGGTATATTGCAAGTCAACTGATCTCCAGGTGCTATCAATAAATTTTATCACATAGAGATCTCTGCATTTCCTTTGTTCGAGGCAATTCCTGGTTATTCATTGCTCTCATCAAACATCTAGTAACAGAGATTCTGATATGGAATCAGCTGAATATAGTGGTTGATTATGGTCGGAATATTCACAGAAGCATTTCATTTGGCAAAGCTCGGGTGATCCGGTGATCATGTTAGATGTAGGTACGGAATCAGCCAAGTTGTGACAATTGAGGAGCATTACTGGTACCTATTTGAAAAATGTCGTTTGATTAGAGTAAAATATATTTGTCAACCCATAGCTACTTATGTAATGGAGAATGTTTGTCCTTCGTCACAACATGGCTGCAGAGGTTGGAAAAGGAAGATCGTCTCTGTAAAAATGAATTTTTATGCCCTGTTTTGACTACAAAAAAATCGAAAAGGATGGGAATTATAAATGAAGTTGGGAATGGGAAAACAAAAGTGATTAAGGCGGAGAAAGATATGGTAACTGGTCAATAGTGCTTGATGTAATTGGAGAACTTTGCATTTTGTGAAGTACAATGTATGCATGAAAATGGTCAGTACAAATGGGATAGTTAGAAAGCTTTACGCCTGCATGCCTGCAGGCAAGATTGTTATGTATAAATGAATGTAAGTTAGTGATAACTATAAACTATTAAAAGACCCATGTGCTTGAAAATATCAATCCCTGTTAGCCTGCCTCGATAAGGCACCTGATTATAGACAAAAACTTAAGTTTTATGTTTACTGAAAATGAAAATTTAGAGTGAAAATACTTGAAGCATTTTTGAAATAAGGAAGGAAATAGGGAATAGGGCTTAAGTAGTTGAAAGGGCAAGAAATGATGAATAAAAAATCAAAGAATTGCGCAAAAAGTCAAAGAATTGAGTGAAAAATTAGAAGAGAAAAGCAAACAGCACAACAAGCTTTCCCTTGCCACCCTTCCAAATACTTTACAAATACAACTTATATATGAACCATGCTCTGTGAAAAGGGGGCTTAATGCATCTTTAAACAGTATTGACCCAGGTCAGCCTGACCTGGGCAGATACTTTTTGCTTTTGGTCAGTATTATGCATGTCAAAGGACCAGTGTACATTTACCCCATGATTCAATCTTTTGTCAGAAAAAATGGATTTTATGGATCCACGATTTTATGATGACTTACTTGGTATAATGCATCACATAGATGCATGAAGCCCCATTTTGCCAGAGCATGGCTCACATAACCATTTACACATATGATTTATCATTGTTTGCTGTCCTTGACTGGGTAGTAAACATTGTGGGAAAGGGAGAGAATGCTGGTTACCAGCATTTACTCCTTTTCCCACAATTGCTTTCAAAAGTGTTTTTCCTCAGGGTCATTAAAACACAAGACCATTTGGTAAAGGGTTTAACTCTTTACCAAACAACAATTTTTTGTACTTGACCAAATTGAAAGCATTTGCAGATGACAAAATAAATGTAGCTCAAGTGATGATTTCTGTCTTTGACAGGGTAGAAAACATTGTGGAAAAAGGAGAAAATGCTGGTTACCAGCATTTTCTTCTTTTCCCACAGTGTTTTCAAAAGCCTTCTTCTCCAGGGTCGTTAAAAGTCGGATCTGTGTGGTAAAGGGTTTAAAGGAAGTGTTTTAGAATTTAGATCTAGCCTTTTTTCTTTTTTCAGGTGGAAGGACTGACAGCAAGGGTGCAGCAGATGGTAGAATGGAACAGCAAGAAGTCAGTAATTAGATTAAATGCTGATAAGTTCAAGCAGTATGTACGAGGTGTACCAAGGAACTACTCTGTTGTTCTCATGCTAACAGCCTTACAGCCACAAAGACAGTGTTCTGTATGCAAGTAAGTCTTGAGTTCTAGGCCCCTCTTAACAAAGGAAATACATGTATTGATAAATCTTTTCCAAAGACAAAATTTTAGACTGGTCCAAATTGAAAGCGTTTGCAGACAATAAAAAAAATGTGATTGAAACTGAAACTTGTTTTGGGAAAGGTAGAAAACATTGTGGGAAATGGAGAAAATGCTGGGTACCAGTATTTTTTCCTTTTCCCACAAGGTTTTCAAAAGGCTTCTTTCACAGGGTCGTTAAAAGTCAGGATTGTGTGGTAAAGAGTTAATTCTTTATCTAACAACAATTACAGTGTATATATAGACATGTTCAAGGTATCTGCAGATGACAAATGTGGCTGAAATGAAAATAGTCATCTCTGAAAGGGTTGAAAACATGGTGGGAAATGGAGAAAATGCTGGTTACCAGCATTTTCTCCTTTTTCAATGTTTTCATAAGCCTTTTTCTTCAGGCTCATTAAAACTTCAGATTGTTTTGGAAAGGGTTAACTTTGTACAACATAACAAAATTTTAGGCTCCCTCCATTGTAAAAGCTTTTGGAGACAACAGATTTAATGTTACTCAAACGGTGGAAGTGGTAAATGACAGAAAATGTTTTGGGAAAAGGAGAAAATGCTGGTTAATTCGCACAATGTTTTCAAAAGCCTTTTTCCTGAAACATGTGATTGTTTGGTGAGGAGCTAATGATGTTTTGATGCTGCGTTGTAATGAAAAATTAGCCTGATTAATGATATTTCACAATATGCTACCTTGGTTCTAGAAAAAGTAACACAGGTATACTGATAGACTGAGAGCAGTTTTTTAGCTCCACTGGCCGTACGTCCGTCTGTGCGTTAACTTTTATTTCAAACATCTTCTTCTCTGAAACTACCCATCCAATTTTCATGAAACTTCACAGAAATGATCCTTCAGAATTTCTTGAAAGAATTTGATTCCTTCAAAAACTCTGGTTGCCATGGCAACAAAACTGAAAAATATGGGAAATCTTTAAAAATCTTCTTGTCGGAAACCATAAGGCATAGGGCTACCAAATTTGGCATGTAGCTTTATGTAGTAGACCTCTATCAAGTTTCTTCAAATTATAGCCCTGGGGTCAAAATTGGCTCTGCCCCAGGGGTCACAAGTTTTACATAGGCTTATATAGAGAAATCTTTAAAAATCTTCTTGTCGGAAACCATAAGGCATAGGGCTACCAAATTTGGCATGTAGCTTTATGTAGTAGACCTCTATCAAGTTTCTTCAAATTATAGCCCTGGGGTCAAAATTGGCTCTGCCCCAGGGGTCACAAGTTTTACATAGGCTTATATAGAGAAAACTTTAAAAATCTTCCTGTACCTAGCCATAAGGCCTAGAGCTACCAAATTTTGCATGTAGCTATATCTAGTGGGCCTCTACCAAGCGGGCCAAAATTTTAGCCCTGGGGTCAAAATTGGCCCCACCGCAGGGGTCACAAGTTTTACATGGGCTTACATAGTGACAATTTAAGAAATCTTCCTGTTTTGATTTTTTTTTTTAAATTAGCCTTGCACCAGGGGTCTTATGTTTTACAGAGGCTTCATATGGACAAAACTTGAAAATCACCTTATTTTTATGGCTTTATCTTGTGGACCTCTACCAGGGTTCAAGTAATTAAATAGCTCTGGGATCAAAAATGGCTTTGCCCTGCGGGTCTCAACTTTCATATGGGCTTTTACAGAGAAAACTTTGTAAGTCTTCATTTTGAAACCATTTGGCTCAGCATTGAAATGTTTATTATTTATGGTTTATATTTATAAGCCAGTGGAGCGATACAGGGCCATCATGGCCCTCTTGTTTACCTTATGTGGTAGAGGGCTATGGGAAACTTTCTTCCTCGAGTAAAGAAATCTCGGTCAACTGGTAAACATCTGCCAAACAAAACAATTTACAGAAGCTGTTGTAGCAGCACCAAGCATTTCTTTCTTTAACCCTTATCCTGCTAAATCTATGAAATGAAATTTTCAGGCTGACAGTAAAAACCCCAAATTTTGGCATTTCAAAGGTACTTTTTGTGGAATGATATCTCATTATCAGACAGTGTAGATCCAAGATCAGACTACACATTCTGGGCAGTCTGATCTTGATCTTCACTGTCTGAAGAACATCAATAAGTTGCGCTTAGCAGCTTAGGGGTTAAATGAGAAGCCATTAACACTGACATAAAGTTCTTTTAAATACTGTGTTAATCATTAGGATTGCATTGATCGGTCCATTTGCTGTCATGTAACTCTTCAGGAGGCAACAAGTTGTGGACTTGTCCAAAATGGGAAGCAGTTGACAAAGTAATTGTGGTATAAATAATAATTTTCTTTTTTATATATAGGAAATATTACGGAAAAGGAATAAATTGCTGTTTTCCATCATTTTCTCCTTTTCCCACATTGTTTTCAAATATCTTCTTCTTCTGGTGCTAGTAATGCTTGCCAATGGATTAATGGTTTATCGAACAGTCCTGTGTTTTAACAACTTATAAACCTTTGAAAAGCATATGGGATGATGAGAAAATGCTAGGAACCAGCATTATCCCCTTTTTAGCTCACCTGAGCACGAAGTGCTCATGGTGAGCTATTGTGATCGTGCTGTGTCCGTCGTCCGTCGTCAACTTTTTACCTTGTGTACGCTCTAGAGGCCACATTTTCAGTCCAATCCTCATGAAACTTAGTCAGAATGTTTGTCTCGATAAAATCTCGGACGAGTTTGAAATTGGGTCATGTGGGGTCAAAAACTAGGTCACTAGGTCAAATCTTAGAAAAACCTTGTGTACGCTCTAGAGGCCACATTTTCAGTCCGATCCTCATGAAACTTGGTCAGAATGTTTGTCTTGATGAAATCTCGGACAAGTTCGAAATTGGGTCATGTGGGGTCAAAAACTAGGTCACTAGGTCAAATCTTCGAAAAACCTTGTGTACGCTCTAGAGGCCACATTTTCAGTCCGATCCTCATGAAACTTGGTACAAATGTTTGTCTTGATAAAATCTCGGACAAGTTCGAAATTGGGTCATGTGGGGTCAAAAACTAGGTCACTAGGTCAAATCTTAGAAAAACCTTGTGTACGCTCTAGAGGCCACATTTTCAGTCCGATCCTCATGAAACTTGGTCAGAATGTTTGTCTTGATAAAATCTCAGACTAGTTTGAAATTGGGTCGTGTGGGGTCAAAAACTAGGTCACTAGGTCAAATCTTCGAAAAACCTTGTGTACGCTCTAGAGGCCACATTTTCAGTCCGATCCTCGTGAAACTTGGTCAAAATGTTTGTCTTGATAAAATCTCGGACGAGTTTGAAATTGGGTCATGTGGGGTCAAAAACTAGGTCACTAGGTCAAATCTTAGAAAAACCTTGTGTACGCTCTAGAGGCCACATTTTCAGTCCGATCCTCATGAAACTTGGTCAGAATGTTTGTCTTGATAAAATCTCGGATGAGTTTGAAATTGGGTCATGTGGGGTCAAAAATTAGGTCACTAGGTCAAATCTTAGAAAAACCTTGTGTACGCTCTAGATGCCTCATTTTCAGTCAGATACTTGTGAAATTTGGTCCAAATGTTTGTCTTGATAAAATCTCGGACGAGTTCGAAATTGGGTCATGTGGGGTCAAAAACTAGGTCACTAGGTCAAATCTTAGAAAAACCTTGTGTACGCTGTAGAGGCCACATTTTCGGTCAGATACTTGTGAAATTTGGTCAGAATGTTTGTCTTGATAGAATCTCGGACGAGTTTGAAATTGGGTCGTGTGGGGTCAAAAACTAGGTCACTAGGTCAAATCTTAGAAAAACCTTTTGTACACTATAGAGGCCACATTTTCAGTCCAATACTCTTGAAAAATGGTCAGAGTGTTTGTCTTGATTATATCTTGAAATAGTACGAAAATGTGCCATGTTGGGTCTAAAACTAGGTCACCAGGTCAAATCTAAGAAAAACGTTGTGTATGCTCTAGAGGCCATATTTTCTGTCCAGTACTCTTGAAAGTTGGTCAGAATGTTTGCCTTGATAATATCTCTGACTAGTTTGAAAATGGGTCATGACAGGTGAAAAACTAGGTCACTAGGTCAAATCTTAGAAAAACCTTGTGTATGCTCCAGAAGCCACATTTTCTGTCTAATACTCTTGAAAGTTGGTCAGAATGTTTGTCTCGATGATATCTCAGTAGCATTTGAAAATGGGTCATTTGGGGTCAAAAACTAGGTCACGTGGTCAAATATTAGAAAAACCATGTGTACACTGTTGTGGCCACACTTTTTGTTCAATACTCTTTTAAAGTTGCTCAGAATCTTTGCCTTGGTAATATCTTGGATGAGTTTGAAAATAGGTCATGTTGGGTCAAAATCTAGGTCACTAGGTCAGATCTTAGAAAAACCTTGTGTACGCTGTAGAGGGCACATTTTCAGTCCAATACTCTTGAAATTTGGTAAGAATGTTTGTCCTAATGATATCTTGGACCAGTTTAAAAAATGTGTTATGTTGGCTGAAAAACTAGGTCACTAGGTGAAATCTTAGAAAAACCTAGTGTATGAATGACTCTCAGAAAGAAGCCTTTTGAAAACACTCTTTGAAAGTGAGAAAATGCTGGTATCCAGCAGTTTTCCCTTTTTCACAATGTTTTCTACCCCTTTGAGAGACCAGTCCCACAGCTTGATCCACATATTATTTGTTTTATGCAGAAGGTTCAGACTGATGAGTTTAAGATTTTATTGTTTGGTAATACATATATCTCACAAGACGTTGGAAATTGGTTGTGCTTGGTCAAAAGGCTCAGGTGAGCGACTCCAGGGCCATCATGGCCCTCTTGTCCTGAATGCTTTCTATCCTGTGAAAGACATATATCTCATTATTTGAGTGAAATTTATTTTGCTATCTGCAAATTTTGTCCTCTTTTGCAGTGTTAACACTTTAGCGAATAATCTGGAGTTTTAATGGCACTGAGGTAGATGATTTTGAGAACAATGTAAAGAACAGGAGACAGTGCTGGTAATTAGCATTTTCTCCTTTTCCCACATTGTTTTCTACCCTTCCAAAGACCGATCTCATTGTCTGAAACATTTAAACTATGGTCTGCAAATGTGTTCAATTGGGACATGTTTAAAATTTTTTCTTTGTGGTAAAGGATTAATAAGGAAACCAACAAATTAGAAGATGTGTCATACATACTGTTTAGTTCAAAGATGAAAAAATAGCTGTACTTACACTTTCTGTTTTCTAGGCAAGCAAATGAAGAGTACACAATTCTTGCCAACTCTTGGCGGTACTCCCAACAGTTCTCCAACAAACTCTTCTTTGCCATGGTTGACTTTGATGAAGGTTCAGAGGTCTTTTCACAGGTAAGTAACTATACCACCAGATCTCCAGATAACGGGGAGTGATAGTATTCAAAATCCATTATTTCTGTTCCAAACCCTATGTTGTGGGTTCTCATTAGAATCGTCTCGATAAGACGATTCTAATGAGTTCCCATAACAAAGGGTTTAGTGGAAAGTGATTAATATTTTCAGTTTTGAACTCAAAATCATTCCCTCTGTCTGGAGCTCTGATACCACTATAACTGACTTGTGATATTTATCGTACAAAGTTTCCTTTGTGGAGTCAAATCTAACATGGGCAGATTATCTAATTATCCATCAAGTCATTTTGTAAGCAATGTTAAGTCTAGCTGGTTACGGAGGAAACTTGCAGTATCCTCATACACATGTTGTCATCTGCATTGTCATAGTTACGAAAATTATTATATTTTTTCGTATGTCTGAGAGAAATTTTTTCATCAGATTTTAGCTACTTGTTAATCGTCATAAAGGGAACCCATAAAAGAGGGGCAAGTAATTCTGAGTTTGTTTTTTTTGTCCTATTTTACCGCTGAAAAAGCAACTGCAGTGGTGCATTAGCAGTAGTTATGGTGCCCGTGTTTTACATTGTAATGCAACAAGACATTTTTAACTCTTTAGCATACGACAAAAATGTGGACTTGTCCAAACTGAAAGCATTCGCAGAGGACAAATTAACCCTTTACCACACAATCCCGACTTTTAACGACCCTTAAGAAAAAGCCTTTTGAAAACATTGTGGGAAAAGGAGAAAATGCTGGTAACCAGCATTTTCTCCTTTTCCCACAATGTTTTCTAGCCTTCCCAAAACAAATTTCAATTTTTCAGTCACATTTATTTTGTCGTCTGCAAATGCTTTCAGTTTGGATCAGTCTAAAATTTTGTTGTTTGGTAAAGAGTTAAACATGGTTTACATGATGGAGTTTGTCTTTGATAGGGTAGAAAACATTGTGGGAAAAGGAGAAAATGCTGGTTACTAGCATTGTATCTCCTTTTTCCACAGTGTTTTCAAAAGGTTCTTTTCTTAGAAAAAAATCTGGATTGTATAGCAGGGGGCTAATGCCCTATTGATCACTTTATCATCTAAAATTACCATTTTGTTTTACGCCTTTGCCAAACAATGATGAATTTTAACATGAAACCCTTACCCTGGAGAATGTGGTCGTAAACATGTAAGAAAGAGAGAAAATCCTACTAACCATCATTTCCTCATTTTCTTACATCATTCCATATGTTTTGTGGACCCTAATCTTAGTTCTGCCACACCCGGTAGTTGATTGGGTACTACACAGAGCTAGGAATCCATGCTTTTCAATCGCATGTAGACCAAGGAAACAGTTGTCGAAATGCAGACTGTTCCTCTCTCACTGCAGAACATTGTTGTGACCTTATATGAAAGTAGACGGTGCTTTAGAAAGAAAGTTGGATGCATTGGCAGTTATAATGATACGACTGAAAATTGTTGGGTGCACAGGCTGTCATAAGGATAAGGCTAAAAAATAATGTTGAAAACCATATTAACCCATTACCACACAATTACCTTGGGTTTTATTAACTTCAATGACCCTGAGGAAGAAGCCTTTTAAAAACATTTTGGGAAAAGGAGAAAATGTTGGTAACCAGCATTTTCTCCTTTTCCAACAATGTTTTCAACCCTTTGAAAGAAACAGAATCAGCTTTAGAGTATCTTTTCATTTGGGAAAGTCTAAAATTTTGTCCTTTGGTGAAGAGTTAAACACATAATAGTTATATAGTCATAACAGTAGTCAGATACTGTTGGGATTTTCTGTGGCTATCCAGCTACCCATTGGATCGGTCTTTTCTTTTTTTGATTGAAAGGAAAAGAAAAAAAAAAAAAACATTCAACAGAGACTTGGAAATTATTTATTGTACATGTAATTTATTTATTTTTAACATTAATAGATATAGGAGAAACAATAAATATGAATGTTTTTATTTTTGCAGATGAAGATTAACACAGCACCTGTATTTATGCACTTCCCACCAAAAGGAAAACCAAAAAAGGCAGATACAATGGACATACACAGGTCAGAAACTTCTATTATTTACCCCTGTTTAACTAATGCACAGGGTGCACAGGGTATCTTCTGCACAGATTACAAATGATACCAAGTTTACAGCTGATAACATATCTATTTCAGAGCTGATCTAATGTCCAGATCACATTTGATTTTATGTCTAGTTTACAGCTGATGCTGTTAGATAAGCTATTTAAGAACTAACTGTCTGTAAGAAACTTGTAGGTTGAGTGGAGTATGCTTTTTATGCATCTAGGTCATGTTTATAAGCATTATATTTATTATGACTTCCAGTTCTGAAAAAAAAACCTTGTTTTTTGGGGGTTTTTTTTAGGGGGGGGGGGGCAGTTTACACTGTCCCTTATCAGACACTTGAATATTGCCTTTGGCATTAATTAACAGGTTAAAAACATTTTATGAAAAACACAATAGATAGTGATCCTTGCAATTTTCATGCAATTGTAAAAAAAAGATGAACCATACTGTGCAATTACAAAACCTGTCTGCAACTATATCTGCAAGAGATTTAGAGGTGAGTTAGTTCAACTCCTAATGTTACTGAATAATCAAATAGACCTTGTTCAGATCTGACAGGAAATAGGTCACCAGCACTGTTATATCAGTGCTATTTTGCATAATAGACTGGTGTATGTAGACCTAAACATTGTAGTTTCAACACATTTATGTATGTGTGTTTCACAAAACAGAACAGCCTAGAGCAAACCTTTGTTATTCCAATGGTATTTTGCTAAAATATTATATACTAAACAGAAAAAATATTATATGCGATCCGAAATTGTTTGATGAATCTGCAAATATTTGTCTTTGTGTGGTAAAATTTTGGCCATTTGTTGAAAATATTTTAATCAAACAGTCAAACATACTTAATTTTAATGTTTACCCTGTGGTTCTCTTTCAGTTTAGTATACTTCACAAAATAACAGAGCTTGTAAATCAAAAATTAGCAGCACACTCTGTGCAGTCTGATCTTGATCCACAGGCACACTGTCTGCAAAAGGCAGCTGATCTTGGTCTTAGATGCCTGCAAGAACAACTTAAGTTACAAAATTTAGGGCTGTAACCTTTTACCACACAATCCCAAGTTTTAATGCCTCTGAGGAAAAAGCCTGTTGAAAAAACTGTGGGAAAAGGAGAAAATGCTAGCAACCAGCATAAATTTCTCCTTTTCCCACAATGTTTTCTACCCTTCCAAAAACAAATTTCAATTTTTAAGCCACATTCATTTTGTCGCATGTGAATACTTTCAGTATGGATTGGTTTTAAAGTTTGTCGTTTGGTAAAGAATAAAAGTTTTGTGTACTTTAATTATAGAGTTGGATTTGCCGCAGAACAGATTGCTAGATGGGTACAGGAAAGAACAGATATTCAGGTTGTCCTTTTTGTTCACGTTTCTATCTCAAAGTCATTACTGCTCACAGAACTGTTGGTTAATGACAGAATAAATGAAAACTCTGTCAACGAAAATTCTGTATGCTTGTAAAATTTGTTGTTCTTTACATAAAAAAATTCAGTTTACATTTTGAATGATACTACACCTATTGTCACCACCGGTTGCCAATATAGATGATGTCCCTCCCAGAAGACTGATAGCTATGTTACAGGGGATAGAGCAGGCTACAAGACATAACCCATCCTAAGTTACGCCTAGTTCTTTATCATGTATTGCACCATCACATGTTAGCTAGGTTTAACGTATCATTGGAAAGACTTTTTAGTAATTACAGGTGGCCAGCAAAACCAGTATTTACACCATTTCATGATTTTTTTTTTTTTTTTTTTAAACCTATAAAAAACACATCTCATCATTTGTGCAATGTTGAATTTGTGTTTTGCAAATGCTTTCGGTATTGACCAGCCTAGAGTTTACCATTTTGGAAAGAATTAAGGCCTATCAGTTTAATATTACCTATATGCAAATCTGTAAAATCTCTTATTGATAACTTTTGAGTAACATTTAAAAATTGATGTGGTGGGGTGAAAAACTAACCCATGGGGGGTTAATTTTCTTTCTTGCAGCATGCATGTGTGCCTTCCAAGGAACCCATTTTTTACCCTTTTCATGTAATTGATTTATCAAATTGTTTGCCCTGCAATTAGCTTCAGTTGCATTTGAGGCTTGGGGTCAACATTGTGGTCATGAGTAAATTAATTTATTAGGGTATACCATTAATATGTTGTTTAACCCTTTCCCAAACGACAAATTTTGGACTGGTCCAAATTGAAAGAGTTTGCAGACGACAATTTCAAATTTGATGAAAATGGCAGAAAGTTATCAAAAAGGGTAGAAAACACTGTGGGAAAAGGAGAAATTGCTCGTTACGAGCAATTTCTCCTTTTCCCACAGTGTTTTCAAAAGACTTGTATTGCAGACATGTGAAAACTAGGGCTTGTTTGGGAAAGGGTTAATCCTTTACCACACAATCACGACTTTTAACGACCCTGTGAAAGAAGCTTGTTTAAAACATTGTGGGAAAAAGAGAAAATGCAGGTTACCAGCAAATTTCAATTTTTCAGTCATATTTATTTTTGTCGTCTGCAAATGCTTTCGATTTGGACAGTCTTAAATTTTGTCATTTGGTAAAGAGTTAATCTATGGATCTCAGGTGATTGTGGTCCTTATTTTCTGGCTTTGTTTTGTTAGATGTAAAATTTGTAATGTTTCTGATATACATTACTTTGTGCCTATGGAACTTTATGGATTTGATTTTCTTTTTTTTTTTTACCCCAATAGATAAGGGTTTTTCGCCCTCCAAACTATTCTGGAACTTTAGCTCTTGCATTGCTTGTCTCCCTTGTTGGTGGTCTACTCTACTTGAAGAGAAACAACTTGGAATTCTTGTACAACAAAACCGTTTGGGGTATTGCTGCCCTGGTAAGATTTTTTTATGGTATTTTTCCAATTTTTTTTTTTTGTAATCAATATCTTTTTGTTTTAAGCCTTGTAGTGCTAAATCCAGATTTGCTTGCTCAAATAGAGTACATAAATCAAGATCAGCCTGCGCAGGATGTGCAGTTTGATCTTGGGTCTACACTGTTGTCTTCTATGCCAGATGTTATGATAAAGACAGTATTGAATATGTGCTTGTTTAGTGCTGAGAATGCCTATTTCATTTCAGCCATTCTCTAGCAAAAGGGGGATTCGTGCATCTCCGTGATGCATGATACCGGTCAAGCCAACACATAATCATGCATCAGTTATAGCTACTTTTTGATAACCGACTCGATCATGTGGTTGACTGGTCACACAGAAAATTGACCAGTAGTGAAAGGTTACGTCCCAGGTCAACCTGTGTGAACTGCGCAGGCTGATCTTGGTCAATGCTTTTGCCAGATGCATTAAGTTCCATTTTCACAGGGCATGGCTCATTTATTTATCTCTATGAAGATATTTATGTTGAAATATACCTGCAATTTCTTTACCCCTTACAAAACAATTTAGTGTTTTGACAATTCGTGGGAAGAAGCCTTGAAAAAAAAAATGTGGAAGAAAAAGCTGGTAATTAGCATTTTTTCGCTTTCCTGGCAGAATGCTTTCTACCCTTACAAAGAGAAATTTCACAGTTTGAGTAAGATTTGATCTGTTGCCTGCAAATGCTTTCAATCTGGACAATCTGAATCTTTTGGCCTGGTAAAAAATTAATGACTCACATTTTGGTCAACCCTTTAACACACAACCTAGGGCTTTAACGACCTTAAGGAAAAATGCTTTTGAAAACATTGTTGGTAAAGGAGAAAATACTGGTAACCAGCATTTTCTCCTTTTTACCACAGTGTTTCTACCCTTTTAGAGACAAATCTCATCATTTTAGCCACCTTTGATTTGTACTCAGCAAATGCTCTCAATTCGGACAAGTCTAAAATTTTGTTATGTGGTAGACAGTTAACACAGGTTGTAATAGATGAGTAAGAATCTCCATGGCTAGCTTTACTTACTCATGTATCTGTGATAATGCTAATTCTATATGCTGATATTGTAATGGCTACCTTGCTACCTACCTTTCATTAATGCAAATAGAATAGGCTTTTGGCCAAATTGTTTGGGTTGTTGTATAGGTATACTCTAAGGTTGAAGCATTTCAATAGAAATGACGGATGCCTAGGTCTGTTTGCATAAGATGGCCAGTCTAGGCACTTTTGCCATACTTGTCTGGCTTGTCTGAATTGCTGTTTGTGTTGACTGCTTATCTTAACAGCTGGGGGCTTGCTAAGGACAGACTCATTTATGTATAATAAAGGCTAGTTCTTATTTAACGCCATGATGGATTAATATTGTCAAAAGAATTGCTTAACCCTTTACCACACAGTCCCAACTTTTAAGGGCCTTGAAAGAGAAGACATTGTGGGAAAAGGAGAAAATGCTGGTAAGCAGAGCAATGTTTTCTACCCTATCAAAGACAGAAATCACCATTTTAGCAACATTTGATTTGTCGTCTGCAAGTGCTCTCAATTTGGTGAAGTCCAAAATTTTGTCGTTTGGTAAAAGGTTAATGTGGTTTGGTGGAGGGTTATTTCAATGCTGGAAAATTTTACATCAACAAAATGTTGACATCTTCAAAAAAGGGGAGTGGTTTCACTGGCATAATTACTGCCCTTTAATTAATAAAAATGGAAAAGGCTATAGGTTATATGTTTGGGTGATATTTTAGGTAAATTAGCTGGGGCCAAAGCATTTTTATTGAAGTGACAGATACTTCAATCTTTTTGTCTGCATTTACTGCAGCGCCAGCCTTTTGACGGTATTTGTATGGCTTGTCTTGTAAGGGTTCTATTAAAGCAATTCTAATCGTATGATATCTTTTGATTCTCTATTGATTTTCTATTCAAATTTCAGGCAATAATTTTTGCGATGACATCTGGACAGATGTGGAATCATATAAGAGGGCCACCTGTGATGCATAAAAACCCCAGCACAGGAGCAATTGTAAGTTCAGAATCCAGTGTCCAACTTTGTTTACTTCAACACTATTGTGACATCCATTATCCTGTGCCGAACAATCCTATTAAAACAAGTTTAACCCTTTACCACACAATCCCAACTTTTAACGACCCCATGGAAAAAGCCTTTTGAAAACATTGTGGGAAAAGGAGAAAATGCTGGTAACCAGCATTTTCTCCTTTTCCCACAATGTTTTCTACCCTTTCAAAGAAAAACATCATCAGTTTAGCCACATTTAAATTGTCATCTGCACATGCTTTCAATTTGGACCAGTGTAAAATTTTGTCATTTTGTTAAGAGTTAAGGATGAAGGCAATGAAAATATTGGTTCCCAGCATTTTCTCCACTTTCCACAATGTTTTCTAACTCCCAGTGTTTGATTCACAGTAAAGTTTAAGTTTGCAAAAAAGGTTCAACTGCCATTGTTTGCTTCACAGTAAAGTTTAAGTTTGCAAAAAGGTTCAATATGGACAAGTCAACTATGTTTCTAGTTTTTCAGAGAAACATACAGATGATATAAATTATTGAAATTATGGTTGTTTATATCCTATTTTTTGGGTAACAGTAGTGAATTCAAGACATGTCATGTAAAACAAGTGACAGACAAGTAAGCATCCTGTCTTACCGCCTTCACCCTGTATACTACTTACGGGTCTATGTCAATAGTTTCAGTTATGTTTGAAAAGTCCACATACATAGAAGAGAGTTCAATCATATTTGCATTGAAATTAGATTGAAAAAGTCTCTCTAGGGAGTAAAATTACTAATTTTCAAAGTCTATATTTCCTGTAAAAATGACAAAATGACATAAATCCCTGTACATTCTATAGTAAGTTGCTCCGATGCACATGGTCATATATACATATTGACCAGAACTGGGACCAAAAAATAGGATAATTCGCTAGTATATTATGAAACGTAAATCATGGCTTTAACTCTGTATTACACAGTTCTGAGTTTTAACAACCCTGAGAAAGAAGCCTTTTCCAAACATTGTGGGAAAAGGAGAAAATGCTGTTTACCAGCATTTTCCCCTTTCACACAATTTTTTCTACCGTAGAAAGGAGAAATTCCACCAGTTTAGCCACATTTTAAATTGCTGTCGGTAATTGCCTTCAATTTGGTCAAGTCTACATTTTTGTCATATGTTATAGAGTTAATATGTCGCTGGAGGAGGTTTTACATGTATGTAATTAAAATCTTTAGTGCTTTCATACAAGAATGGGGGAATATATTTGAATGATAAGGAGATAGCATTTTTGAAAATTATAGGCAGTAGAAATTTCTGCTTTCATTTTCTTGTCTGGTGTTTTTTTTTTTTTTACAATTTTTCACTTATTGGTAGTATAAGCCCAACCTAACTCTCTCACATAAGTCAATATGAAAAACAGGTTGATGTCCCTATAAACATAAAAACTGCTGATTTAAAAAGAGCCAGTTTAACTAGATTGATAAGCAGGGTAGAAAACATTGTGGGAAAAGGAGAAAATGCTGGTTACCAGCACTTTTCCCTCAGTGTCTTCAAAAGCCCTCTTGTGTAGGGTTGTAGAAAGTTGGATTGTTGGTAAAGGGTTGAATTGTAGTGGGTGATTTGTGTATTTGTGTATTCGAAGATTCGAAGGCCATCGTTCACCAACCATTCTAAGTTGCATCCTTAGTCTGTATCTAAATTATGACAGTAACATGATTCCTGATTGGCTGAACCAATTAGCCGATTAAAAGTCAAATTTAGAAATTCTTGAGTAAGACTAAGAATGTTACTTAGTATGGTTGGTGAATACTGGCCCCCAAACTTAATGCCTAATTAATTAACTTGTTCATACAGATTTGCTTACTTTCTAATTACAGCATTATATACATGGCAGTAGCCAGGGCCAGTTTGTAGCTGAGACATACATGGTCATGTTATTAAGTATCCTTTTAACCATATTACCTCAGAAAGTAATGCAGTATTTGGTCTTTAACCCTTTCCCAATCGATGATTTTTAGACTGGTCCAAATTGAAAGAGTTTGCAGACAGACTGACAGAAAGTTCTCCAAAAGGGTAGAAAACACTGTGGGAAAAGGAGAAATTGCTCGTTACGAGCAAATTCTCCTTTTCCCACAGTGTTTTCAAAAGACTTGTACTGCAGACATGTGAAAGCCAGGGCTTGTTTGGGAAAGGGTTAACTGTTTAACCCTTTCACAAATGACAAATTTTAGACTCTTCCAATTTCGAAACATCTGCAGACAACACGTTCAAAATTTATACAAATGACCTCAAGTTCCATGATAGGGTAGAAAAGTGGTGACCAGCGTTTTCAAGTGTTCCCCAATGTTTTCTACCCTATCATTGAATGTAGGCTCATTTTTACTAACTTTGAATTTTGTTATCTTCAGATTTTTGGAAGAGTCTGAAGAAATTGTCGTAGGGGAAAGGGTTAAAGGAAAGCAGTTATGCCAGGTTTAACCTTTCACCACAAAATTTCGAGTTTTAACGTCCCTGCTAGAGAAACTTTTGAAAACATTGTGGGAAAAGAAGAAAATGCTGGTAACCAGCATTGTCTCCTTTTCCTACAATATTTTCTTCCATTTCACAGAAAAATCCATTCCTTTGAGTAGCATTCAAATTGTCATCTGCAAATGCTTTCAATTTGAACTAGTCTAAAATTTGGTTATTTGTTAAAGAGTTAACCCTTTACCAAACAGTCTTTGGTTTTCACGATCGTGGGAAAGAAGGCATTTGAAAACATTGTGGGAAAAGGAGAAAATGCTGATAACCAGTATTTTCTCCTTTTCCCACAATGTTTTTTACCCTATCAGAGACCTTAAGCTCATGTGTATAAATTTTGAATTTGTCGTTGGCAGATGTTTTGAATTTGGATGAGTCTAAAATGTCTTGTTTTGGAAAGGGTTTATGGTGTACTGATTGATGGAATAGGTGATAAAATCCTTAACTCAGTGCTTAGACACAGCTATTGTGGGAGGATTTATAATGCTAAGTGAGGCCAATACATTGAAGGGAGATCCAGGCAAAAAGCGAGGTAAGTTGGCCATGAGAATGGATGTAAAGTTTGACAATGAGGCTTACCTGTAAACTCTTTTCCAAAGAATTCAATGTTTTAACTCTTTACCAAACTACAAAATTTTAGACTGGTCAAAATTGAGAGCATTTGCAGACGACAAAATAAATGTGACTGAAAAGTTGAAATTTGTTTTGGGAAGGGTAGAAAACATTGTGGGAAAAGGAGAAAATGCTGGTTACCAGCATTTTCTCCTTTTCCCACAGTGTTTTCAAAAGGCTTCTCTCTCAGGGTCGTTAAAAGTCGGGATTGTGTGGTAAAGGGTTAAGGACCTCTATAAAGGAAGCTTATGAAAACAGTGTGGGAAAAGGGAGAGAAAAAAGGTATCCAGCATTTGCTACTTTTCCACATTGTTTTCTATCCATCTAAGGATTAATCCTATCATTTGTGTAATAATGTTTTGTTGTCTATAAATGCTTCTGATATGGGTAAGTCCGAAATTTTTGAAAGAGTTTTCTCTTTTTTTTTTGTCAGTGAAAATAACAGCTTTACTAAAATCATGCAAGACGTCAGTCATTTTGCATTTTTTCCTGACTTGAAATATCCAGATAAGTATAGAGTGCAATTAGTTTTAACCCTTAAGCTGCTAAACATGACTCACTGACCTTTTGCAGACAGTATAGATCAAAGTCAGACCCTACAGAATGTGCAGTCAGATCTTGGATCTACACTGTCTGATAAGGAGATCTTTTTTCACCAAAATGTGACTTTGAAATAACATCATTCGGATTTTTACTATCAGTTGTAAAGTTTCATTTCACTTATTCAGCAGGATAAGGATTCATTTAACCCTTTACCACACAATCCCAACTTTTAACGACCCTCAGGAAAAAGCCCTTTGAAAACATTGTGGGAAAAGGAGAAAATGCTGGTAACCAGCATTTTCTCCTTTTCCCACAATGTATTGTACCCTTCCCACACCAGAAATAATTTTTGTGTTGGGTTTATTTTGTAGCCTGCAAATGCTTTGAATTTGGACCAGTCTAAAATTTTGTCGTTCGGTAAAGAGTTAAGTCATGCTTATCCCATAGAGCCCAAAGTAAACTGTACAGACATATTCAGCCATTAAATAAGACAGAAAATAATTCATATTTCATTCTTTTTTTCTATTTATAGTGGTTCAGAAAAGCTGACAGTGTAGATCAAGGATAAGACTGCATGTTTTGTGCAGTCTGATCTTGATGTTAACTAACAGCAAAGGCATCTATAATTATGAAACATGCTTTAAGGGTTAAGTGTAACTACATGAACAGAGTATAAATTCAACTATTTACCAAACAATCCAATGTCCAAATGACTCAGTGGGGAGGGGCAGGGCTTTTGAAAACATTATGGGAAAAGTATAAAATGCTGATTTACCAGCATTGTCTGCTTTTCCAACAAAGTTTTTGGCCCATTGAGAGGCAAAATTCTTCCTTTGTTTCACAATGTTTCCTGCCCTTTTAGAAACATATCCTGTTGTTTGAACCACATCTTATTTGTCATCTGTAACTGCCTTCAAATAGGATAAAAGTAAAATTTTGTTTTATGGTAAAGAGTTAAAGATAATAATTTGTACTTTCAGTGTTCGCTCTGGTGGGGTTGGGATGTGTCACAGTGTTCTTTAGTTTACTTCTATCCATATTTAGATCTAAGTATTCTGGATACCCATACAGGTAAGGGGCTTAACTTATTTTCACCTCACCTGATTGAAAATTTCTCAGGGGAAACATTTTCGTCTTATCGTATGTCAACTTTTTCAAATCTTCTCTGAGCAAAATTTGGGTTACAGACTTGTCAGTATCACAGTCATATATAACTTTTGTTGAAGGTGGGCCCCTGAATGATTTTTAAGTGTCTATACCATATTGTACAAGGGGAATGCGGGGATGGGGGGGGTGGATTATGCATGGAATGAATGTTTTTAAAAACTTTGTGGGTCATGTAAAGTCAGGATTGTGTGGTATATGGGTGATCAGTGGTACATTCAACATATTTGTGTTTTTCAGGTCTCATTGAATAAATACTTTGTTCTTAAATTTTTTACCAAATGATAGAATTTTGGACTCAACCAAAAGGAAAGTATTTGCAAATGGTAAATTAATTGTAGATCAAATGATGCTTTTGGTCTTTGTTGAAGTAGAAAACATTGCAGGAAAAGGAGAAAATGCTGTTTCCAGCATTTTCTCCTTTTCCTGCAATGTTTTCAAAAGCCCTCTTTTTCAGGGTAGTTAAAACTCAGGATCGTGTGATAAAGGGTTAAAGCTTTATAGTCTGTAAATATAATGTCAAATTATTAAAAAAAAATAAATTTTCTGAAAAATAATTGTATTAAGTCAGTTACTTTTGGGAAAGGCTAGTAATTATAATTGTAATTCAATTAAAATATTTCCATTCTGATTGTAATTAATTAATTACTTTTGAAAAGAATTGAACCCAGTTATGCATATGAGCTATACTGTGTTTACCACATGACAGAATTTTAGAATGGTCCATATTCAAAGCATTTGCAGACGACAAAATAGATGTGAATGAAAAAATGAAATTTTATTTGGGAAGGGTAGAAAGCATTTTCTCATTTTTCCACAATGTTTTCAAAAGGCCTCTTTCTCAGGGTCGTTAAAACTCGGGATTGTGTGGTAAAGGATTAACGCATCTGCCAAAAGTTGGTGTAATGCATCTGCAGAAAGTATCCACCCATGTCAGCCTGTGCAGTCGCCGCAGGCTCACCTGGGTCGAAACTGTTTTGCTTTTGGTAAATTTTTACATATCCAAGGACTACTCTACCCTAGGATTCAGCCGGTTGTTAGACAAAATGGATTCAAATGGACCCATAATCATCTGATGATTAGCTTGGTATGTTGCACCACTGAGGTACATTAACCCTTTACCAGACGACAAAATTTTTGAATGGACCAAATTCAAAGCATTTGCAGACGACAAAATAAACGTTACCAAAATGACAATTTCTGTCTGTGATAGGGTAGAAAATATTGTGGGAAAATGAGAAAATGCTGGTTACCAGCATTTTCTCATTTTCCCACAATGTTTTCAAAAGGCTCTATCTTCAGGGTCGTTAAAAACCGTGATTGTGTGGTAAAGAGTTAAACACCCTTTGCCAGAGCATGGCTCAAATATATTCACTTTGTTATTTTTTTTAGTTTCCTGTTTAAGTAAGAGGGACAAGAAGATGTGAATGCAGTATAATAAGAGGGGCAAGAAGATGTGAATGCAGTATGAGGTGGACAACAGATTCAAAATTTTGTGTGGTATTGGATGAGTGGGGTGTTAAAAAAAAGAGAAAAATATACTTGATTTGACTATCATTTCATTTTGTCATCACATTTTAGCCTATTCTTTTTTCTTATTTGTTTGTGTTACTTGAAGATTAAAATTTGTTCTCCCAAAATTACTTGTATTCTTTATCTTTGATTTTATCCTTTTCTTGTATGTCTAGCACCCTTGAATAATAATCCTTGATATAGTAATTGAAAATTTGGGGCAACTTTAAACATCACAGTATTTGAAAGTGACATTGACTTCTAAACAGCCCGATGAATATCCTAATGTTCAGCATGCACCAGTCTGTAAAAGTTCATTATTTCAAATTTGAGCTTTCCATATCAAGGAACATATCAAGTTCATATTTCTTAAAAAATTCACAGGCCCCTGTTAGAATAATTGGCACTCAGTTTTCAGTTGGCCCAGGTTCAAGCCTCACTGGAACCACAGGGTTTTTCATGGAAGTGTCTGTTGGCAAAACATTCCCACAATGTTTTCAAAAGGCTTCCTTCCCAGGGTCGTTAAAAGGGGGCATTGTACGGTAAAGGGTTAACAACTCTGTGGAAGAGAACTTTGTGGGAAAAGGGAGGAAGTGCAGGCAACCTTACCCACATTGTTCTCTGCCCTTGTAGAAACATTTCCCGTTGTTTGAACCACACACAGTAACTGCTTTCAACAAGGATAATTGTAAGATTTTGTCTTGTGAAAAAGAGTCAAAGATAATGATTTGTACTTTCAGTGTTCGCTCTGGTGTGGTTGGGATGTGTCACAGTGTTCTATAGTTTACTTCTGTCCATATTTAGATCTACGTAGTCTGGGTATTCACACAGGTAAAGGGCATAACTTATTTTCAGCTCACCTGAGTGAAAATTTCTCGAGGGAAACATTTTTTTGTCTTATTGTTTGTCAACATTTTCAAATCTTTTCTGGGCAAAATTTGGGTTACAGACTTGTCAGTATCACCGTTCATATAACTTTTCAGGTTCAAGCCTCACTGGAACCACAGTGTTTTTAGCTCACCTTAGCACAACGTGCTAAAGGTGAGCTATTGTGATAGCCCGGCGTCCGTCGTCCGTCAACAATTTCTTTAAACATCTTCTTCTCCTAAACCACTGGGCCAATCTTGATGAAACTTGGCAGGGATGTTCCTTGGGTGAAGCTCTACTAAAATTGTTCAAAGAATTAAATTCCACCCACAACTCTGGTTGCCATGGCAACAAAAAGGAAAAAAAGGCAAAATATTTGAAAATCTTCTTCTCTGAAACTAGAAGGCGCAGAGCTTTGATATTTGGTATGTAGCATCTCCTAGTGGACCTCTACCAAATTTGTTCATTTGATGCCCCTGTGGTCAAAACTGGCCCCGCCCCAGGGGTCACAAGTTTGAGCATAGTCACAAAGAAGGAAAACTTTAAAACTCTTCTTCTCTAAAACTTGAAGGCGTAGAGCTTTGATATTTGGCATGTAGCATCTCCTCTACCAAGTTTGTTCATATGATGCCCCTGGGGTCAAAACTGGCCCAGCCCCGGGGGTCACAATTTCCAACATAGGAACAAAGAAGGAAAATTTTAAAAATCTTCTTCTGTAAAACTAGAAGGCATAGAGCTTTGATATTTGGCATGAAGCATCTCCTAGTGGACCTCTACCAAGTTTGTTCATATGATGCCCTTGGGGTCAAAACTGGCCCTGCCCCGGGGGTCACAAGTTCGAACATAGGAACAAAGAGGGGAAACTTTAAAAATCATCTTCTCTGAAACTAGAAGGCTTAGAGCTTTGATATTTGGTATGTAGCATTGCCTAGTAGACCTCTACCAAGTTTGTTCATATGAAGCCCCTGGGGTCAAAACTGGCCCCACCCCGGGGGTCACAAGTTTGAACATAGTAACAAAGAAGGAAAACTTTAAAAATCTTCTTCTCTGAAACTTGAAGGCGTAGAGCTTTGATATTTGGCTTGTGGCATCTTCTAGTAGACCTCTACCAAGTTTGTTCATATGATGCCCTTGGGGTCAAAACTGGCCCCGCCCCGGGGGTCACAATTTCCAACATAGGAACAAAGAAGGAAAACTTTAGAAATCTTCTTCTGTAAAACTAGAAGGCATAGAGCTTTGATATTTGGCATGAAGCATCTCCTAGTGGACCTCTACCAAGTTTGTTCATATGATGCCCTTGGGGTCAAAACTGGCCCTGCCCCGGGGGTCACAAGTTCGAACATAGGAACAAAGAGGGGAAACTTTAAGAATCATCTTCTCTGAAACTGGAAGGCGAAGAGCTTTGATATTTGGTATGTAGCATTGCCTAGTAGACCTCTACCAAGTTTGTTCATATGATGCCCCTTGGGTCAAAACTGGCCCCACCCCGGGGGTCACAAGTTTGAGCATAGTAACAAAGAAGGAAAACTTTAAAAATCTTCTTCTCTGAAACTTGAAGGCATAGAGCTTTGATATTTGGTATGTAGCATGGCCTAGTGGACCTCTACCAATTTGTTCATATGATGCCCCTGGGGTCAAAACTGGCCCCGCCCCGGGGGTCACAATTTCCAACATAGGAACAAAGAAGGAAAACTTTAAAAATCTTCTTCTCTGAAACAGGAAGGCATGGAGCTTTGATATTTGGTATGTAGCATCTTCTAGTGGATCTCTACCAAGTTTGTGCATATGATGCCCTTGGGGCAAAAGTTTGCCCTGCCCAGGGGGTCACAAGTTCGAACATAGGAACAGAGAAGGAAAACTTTAAGAATCATCTTCTCTGAAACTGGAAGGCTTAGAGCTTTGATATTTTGGTATGTAGCATCGCCTAGTAGATCTCTACTAAGTTTGTTCATATGATGCCCTTGGGGTCAAAATGGGCCCTGCCCTGGGGGGTCACTAGTTCAAACATAGGAACAAAGAAGGAAAACTTAATTTTTTTTTTCTCTTAAATGGGAAGGCATGGAGCTTTGATATTTGGTATGTAGCATCTCCTAGTGGACTTTTACCAAGTTTGTTCCAAGGATGCTGCTTGGGTCAAAACTGGCCCAACCCCTGGGGTCACAAGTTCGAACACAGGAACAAAGAAGGAAAACTTTGAAATTCTTCTTTTCTGAAACCGAAAGGTGTGGAGCTTTGATATTTGGTATGTTGCATCTCCTAGTGGACCTCTACCAAGTTTGTTCATATGATTCCCCTGGGTCAATACTGGCCCTGCCCCGGGGGTCACAAGTTCGAAGATAGGAACAAAGAAGGAAAACTTTAAATTTCTTTTTTTCTTAAACGGGAAGGTGTAGAGCTTTGATATTTGGTATGTAGCATTTCCTAGTGGACCTCTACCAAGTTTGTTCATATGATGCCCCTGGGGCAAAACTGGCCCAGCCCCGGGGGTCACAAGTTCGAACATACGAACAAAGAAGGAAAACTTTAAAATTCTTCTTTAAAACTGGAAGGCGTAGAGCTTTGATATTTGGTATTCTCTTCTAAGTTTGTTTGCCCATCTAAGTGCAACAAGTTCATTGAGTTCAAAATTGGGTCATCTTGGGTCATAAACTAGGTCACTAGGTCAAATTAAAGAAATACCTTGTTGGCACTCTCGAGGCCACATTATTTGCTCAATTGCCATGAAAATTAGTTAGAAAGTTTGTCTTTATAAAGTCTCACATAAGATTAATTTGGGTCAATTTGGGTCATAAACTAGTTCACTGGGTCAAATTAAAGAAATACCTTGTTTGCACTCTGGAGGCCACATTTATTGCTCAAATGACCTGAAATTTGGCCAGAATGTTTGTCTTGATGAAAATACCAGATGAGCTTGGATTTGGGTCACCTGGAACCATAAACTAGGTCACTAGGTCAAAGTAAGAAATACCTTGTGGGCAATCTAGAGGCCACATTCTTTGCTTAATTGCCTTGAAAATTGGTCAGAATGTTTGTCTTTGTAAAGTCTCACATGAGTCTGAATTTGGGTCAACTGGGGTCATAAACTAGGTCACTTGGTCAAATTAAAGAAATAGCTAGTGGGCACTCTAGAGGCCACATTTATCATTCATTTGATTTGAAAATTGGTTAAAATGTTTCTTTTGATATAGTCAATGACCAGTTCAAGTTTGGGTCACCTGGGGTCATAATCTAGGTCACTAGGTCAAATTAAAGAAATATCTTTAGGGCACTCGAGGCCACATTTTTTGCTCATTTGACTTGAAAATTGGTCAGAATGTTTGTCTTCATGAAATATGAGTTTGAAATTGGGTCACCTGCGGTCAAAAACTAGGTGACATGGTCAAATTAAAGAAAAACCTCTAAGGCACTCTACTAAGGTGAGCCATCATGGCCCTCTTATTCATTGGAGTGTCTGTTGGCAAAACATTCCAAAGCCCTAGTCTAGTACTAGTGAAACCCTAGACATACATAGATATGTGAATTCTGGCCGTGATATGACTGAAATAAAGTTGAAAGCTACGTAAAAATCACTTTAGCAATTAATTAGATAATTGCAATTTTTCATTTTTTTGTCAACAGGTCTTTATATTAACTTACTATGATAAGCTATAGGTGGCCAAGTAGCTGGGCTCTTCAAGCAAGCACTCAATAGATAAATCTGAACCCCTACAGTGTGGCTTTAGTTGCTTCAGCAGACAGTGTAGATCAAGATCAGACTGTCATCAAAGTTTCAAACAAAATTTGTCACGGTTTAAGGAGAAAAATGCTAAATGAAAAATCTCGCCATCAGAAATTTACATAGTATTTAGAATAATCGAGATTATCGAGAAAGGGACAATGACTAGAGTTCTTTATCACCTCGGCTTTAATTATTGACATCTAGTTTGATTTGGTTGGGGATGAACTTCTTGTTAGTGTGATGGTATAGTCTTTGGTGTTGATGTTGCAGATGAGGTCGTGTGGAGTGGTATTGTAGTAGATGTAGTCGTAGTTTGGAGTGGTTTTGTTGCAGATGGGATCGTAGTTCGGAATGGTTTTGTTGTAGATGTGATCGTAAGTTAGGCAGTAGTTGTTGTAGGTGTAGTAGTAGTTTGGAGTGGTGTTGTTGTAAATATGGTCGTAGTTTGAGGTGGAGTTGTAGTTGGAAATGGAGTTGGTGTGGTCAAACAGTTCCAGTTCTCCCAGTGGACAACACGACCGTCATGGTTGCAATAGGTAGTAGCACAGTGATTTCTAAATTGATCATACAGAGAATCTGAAATGAAAAAGCACTAATGTTTTTTCCTTATTGCAAAACTCGATCTTGATCTATGCCGTCCCCATAAGCCCCTGTTTTCGTCTAAAGTACTGATAGTATTAACACAGGTCAACCCCCGCCATTAGAAGCTTTCGTTTAGTGCCTCTAACACTTTGTTCGTGCTCAACTCAGATGATCATAAAACCTTTTGCTATTGGTCAGTTTCCTGCATGTCAAAGGACCAGTCTACCACATGATCTAGTAAGTTGTTAGACAAAATGGTCTTTATGAATCCATAATTATGTGATGACTTCGAATCATGCATAACACAGGTGGATTAAGCCTCCTTTTGCCAGAGCTTGGCTCATATTTCGTGATACAGCTAATGGAGTAAATCTTTAACTTTTAGATCAATTCCTTCCATCTTCTCCAAATATTAATTTGCGACATGCTCTGTGAAAAGGGGCTTAACGCATCTGCGAAAAGTGTCGACCCAGGTCACCCTGCGCACTCCGCGCAGGCTGACCTGGCACGAAACATTTTGCTTATGGTCAATTTTTTTGTATGTCTAAGGACAGTCTGCCTCATGTCACAGTCAACTGTGAAAAAAAGTGGCTCCATAATTATGTGATAACTTGCATGGTAAAATGCATCACGGAGATGCATCAAGCCCCCTTTTGCCAGAGCATGGCACATTTTTTTTTTTTTTTTTTTAACTTTCTCGCTGTCTGAAACATTAATGGAATTTTAAAGTTGAGCAGGAACTCGGCTGAGCATGAAATTTTACGAGCATAGCCCCTTTTTTACGACATTTTTGTTTTGAGCATGATCATTGGAGATTAAAAGGTAGGCCATGCTTTACAGCAAATACATATGAGCCACGCTCTGTGAAAAGGGGACTCAATACACCATCGTAATGCAAGTCATCACATAATTAGGGATCCATAAAATCCACTGTGTATAACAACCAACTGTATCATAAGGTAAACTGGTCCTTTGACATACAGAAAATTGACCAATAGCGAAAAGTTTCGGCCTAGGCCAGCCAGCGCGGACTGCGCAGGCTGACATAGGTCGACACTTTTGGGAAATGCATTAAGCCCCCTTTGCATGGCTCATATGGCACTTTTTCAACATTTTAGAACAAATAATAACTATAAATAAAAAAGGTCTCAAGTTATCGATAAATGATCTAATGGTTCACACATTCGTCAAGGATATCTATAAATAATTGAATCTTGCATACCAATCACTTCCCCAGGCATGAAAGTTTCGCCGTTTGCATGACAAAGCACAGGTTCCCGAGTTACAGTTGTAGTGGGAAACGTTGTGGTTGGTATCGTTGTCCACCTGTATCGTTTATTTACTTTGAGTCGAATCGAGGAACCAGCTACCAGACTTGACGTAACAGATACTGCGAGGATCGCTGCCACCACTATATATTGAAAGAAAATACCATGTCATAATTCATTGTACTTTGTTTAAATGCGACAAGCACTCTCCTTGATCGGCATGCATAGAGAAACTTGACTCCATGTAAATCAGGCGCGTTAGGGAGGCAGGAAACCAGATGCAGCAATGACCGTGATAGCGCAGATTGAATAAAATGCATTTTCTCATTCAAGAAACACAGATCAAATCAATTTAAACTTGAGCCATGCTCTGGCAAAAGGGGGCATAATGCATCTCCTTTATGCATTATACCTAGCAAATCATCACATGATTACGGATCCATAATAGCCCCCTTTTTAAGGACCGACTTAATCATAAGGTAGACTTGTCCTTGGTCATACAGAAAATTGACTAGTAGCGAAAAGTGTCGGCCTAAGCCCGCTATACACAGAGCATGGCTCATTTTTATGCTTTTGTGCCAGAATATATCTAAAAACCGCAGACAGTGTAGATCATATACCGCACAGAAATGCCGACTGTTGTAATTTTACATTTAGATCTAATATTCCATTTAGATTATGTCCATTGTTCTTGCAAAAGGGGGCTTAGTGCATCTCCGTGATCTATGATACCAATCAAGTTATATAATTTCCATTTCCTCTACCAACCGACTGAATCTTGAGGTAGGATGGTCCTTTGACATGCACAAAATTGACCAAAAGCAAAATGTTTTGACCCAGGTCGGCCTGCGTGAATGTACAGGCTTACATGGGTCGATACTTTTTGCAGATGTATTAAGCCGTTTTTCACAGAGCATAGCACATTTGTGTTTTACTAAGTACGACCAAGAATAAAGACTTGAACTTTTTATTGCGAAGCGCAACTCAACGCGCTTTTGAGAACGTTGCAGTCTGATAATGGATTTACGCCATCCGAAATTGTGGGGTTTTCTCTAGGCGAAAAGAGCTTTGAAATCGCAATATTTGGCTGTCTACTGGGGTTTGGAAATTTTAATTTATTCAGCATCTGGACCCAATGCCAAAGAAGTAGCCTTTTGCATGCAGTATGGGCGGAGATCAGGGTCCGTATTTATTAACCATGCTTGGGAATTTTCTTAGCATTCGTAACAGGAATTTCGTAAATTTGAAAGTAATTCAATTTCTGATTGGCTAAACCAGTGGTTTAGCCAATCTGAAGTTGTGTTTCTATCTAAGTCTAGATTGCGATTAAGAACGGTCGATGAATATTGCTCCAGACTGAACAGAGCACGCCGTCGGATCTTACTTCTAATCGTCTGCTTTCACAGTAAAGCTTTTAGGATGAAAACAGTCTGAAGCATTGCATTTGCAGCCGTCGCAAGTTTCTAAATATATTGAGGGGTATCGAGAGTGATCTCCCTTTCAAAGTTTTACGTCGTATCCATTAGACCCAAAAATTCCCGGTCGTGCTTACATTTTTTGGCATTGAGAGTTTTAACAACATGAGATTTCGCTGTTCCTCTTTATCACACAAAGGCTGTTTCCTCACAAGTAATAGAGTTGAAAAGCAAAGTTTATCTGCCTTTACAGAAAGAAAAGTTTGAGGACCTACCTTTTAACGACACCATATTTTTCTGAAATTGTGCTATCTCTCACGTTATCGCTTAGATCCTGTGTCTTTCAAGTACAAATTTTAACCCATAAACTACTAAATATATGTAAATGTAACGAAAATTTCCACCCAGTAGTAAAAAGCTAAATATTGTGATTTTAAAGTTGATTTCTACGGAGGAAAAATACCCTAGCGGACAGTGTAGACTAAGATCAGACTGCACGTTCGGTACAGTCTTATCTTAATCTTCACTGTCCGCAAAAGCGCCCAGAGTCTCGCTCAGAAGCTTAACCCTTTACCAGACAAAGCTAATTTAGACTTGTCCAAATTCAAAGCATTTGGAAACGACAAATTAAATGTGACCCAAAAACTGAAATTTGTTTTTGGAAGGGTAGAAAACATGGTGGGAAAAGAGAAAATGCTGGTTACCAGCATTTTCTCCTTTTCCCACAATGTTTTCAAAGGGTTTTTCTCTCAGGCCTGTGAAAACTCGATATTGTGTGGTAAAGGATCAAGGGTTAACCCCTATTTCTCATTTAGGTAGGTTTTGTATACATTGGCTCTAGACAACTCTATAAAACATTTGGTGTATGCGGAACTTCAGCTTGTCCCGAGTCAAACGCTCTTTAACAGCTAAAGGTCAAGATAGCTGTTTCTATGATAAGGATTTGGACCCCTAATTTTGCACACCTTTTCAAAGAGATGAATTTTCAGACATGCGACGACGACGATGATGATGATAATGATGATGACGATTCATGCAAAATGTCCGTCTCATACCCAACGATGACTCGATTCTGATTCATAGTCGTGCAACGAGTTTGACGGATTGGCTAAATTCACATGCATCATGATGGTGATGCTGATGGTCATCATCATCATCATCATCGTCGTCGTCAGTGTCATCGCCATTTCCACCACCAAGATCATTAATAAACTTTGTAAAACTTGATTCATGGATAATGTTCATTAAACAAATGCAGGTACATATAATAAAAGAACTTGGTAAGTAAAAATCTTCACCGCAGATACGCGGTCCTGCTTGGCTCAGTGGCAAAGTGTAGGACTTGTAACTTCTAGGCCCCAGATTCGAGCCTCGCACCGGGATTTTCATGAAGGTGTCACTGGGCAAGACACTTCGGATTCCATCGTAATACTGGTGAAACCCAGGATATACATGAAATAAATGAGTTGCCGCCATGATATGACTGAAATAATGTTAAAAGCGGCGTAAAACACTGTTCAAACTACGTTTACCCTGGACAATCCATTAATCCTTCACCACACGACACAATTTCAGACTTGTCTAAAACCTAAGCATATGCAGACGCAAAAAAAAAAAAAAAAAATAGACGTGGCTAAAATTTTGGAAATTGTCTTTGATAGGGTAGAAAGTATTGTGAGAAAAGAAAAAAATCCTGGTAACCAGCATTTTCTCCTTTTCCCACAATGTTTTCAAAGGTCTTCTTTTCTCAAGGTCGTTAGTCGGGATTGTGTGGTAAAGGGTTAATCCTGACTGTGGAAGAACATTTCACTGATTTAGCATTATAATGGTCCGAGACATTCTTATCCGCAGTGAGCAAAGGGTTCCGTGAAATATTGGACGTGGTTGATTTGGCGGCTCGACTATTTTTTTCTCCGGAAATATTATCCGATAGTTAATATTGATATAATTACGGAGAATACAGGTAGATACGGTTTCATGCTTCCCAATACAGGTATGGAGAGCATTTATTTAATTAAGTTCGATTACAGAGGAACATTAGCTCTTTTTTTTTTAATGAATTCTTTTCAATGAAACTGGACTATATTGTAGTTTTGTTTTAGTCTTGGAACATGAGTTGAGCAATCATTTATAAAAGGTAAGCATCTGTAGACCGGTGACGGTTTTAACTTTTAGGCCGCTTGGCCTGATTTAATGACATTTTGCGGACGTTTGTGTTGATCAAGATCAGACTGAACAGAACGTTCAATCTGATCTTGAATCTACACTGTCCGATAATGAGATATCTTCCCCCCCCCCCAATAAAAAATGAAATTGCAAAATTATAGGTTTTACTACTGGTTTTAAAGTTCCATTTCACTTAATTAACAGGTTAAGGGGTGAAGTAAATATTTTTGTTGTCATACTTGTAATAGTTTCAAACTTTCAGTGATTCGATTGTCGCGTGAGCTATCGCTGTGATATGACTGATATAATGCTGAAAGCGACGTAAAACAGCATTCAATCATTCGAGCCTACTACATGTACAAGTTGAACATCTCGCTTGTCTCAGCTTGCCTGGCGTTAATTTAACTTTCTTTCTATCAGTTTTCATTCTCTCTAGTTCCCTGTAGGTTTTAGTAACTCTCTCTCTCTCTCTCTCTCTCTCTCAAGCCCCCTTCTCAAACAGTATCGCCACTGATCCCACAAAGCGGTGGAAAAGAGGCAAGCAGACCGGGATACTCCGGTATGATTGCATTCCTTCACAAAGCGTTTATCTTGGTCGGGGGCCGAATCGTATGGAAGACCGCAGAATCCAGGTTAAACCCTTGTTTTGAACGGAGTACCGACGGTTACCCAAGCCTGTGATGACTGCCAGTTTCGTCTCTCCATACCACAGTTGTGTGCCGGTGATACTCTGGCGGTACACCAATGTTACCCGGTTCTCACAACGGAGTAAATAAGCCAGGGGAAAGTTCATTTAGTGCTGTATAACCAGGGATTAACCCGGTCTTGGTGGCGCATAGGAGACGGTCCTGCCCTGAATTTTCTGTCAAGACACTGCGTTGCCATAGTATCGCCAGGGTTGAGCCGGTTGGAATATCCTCTCCCGTGAGTCGTAGTGACTGCCGGTTGCAACTGGAAATAGTGATAATAAAAATAACACAACCTGTAGTGTGAGACGGATCGACATGGTTCCTCCCAGTTTTTCTTCGTTTTTCCCAGCACTACATCGATTGCACGCCCTCTCTGAGGGTTAGACAGAGTTATTCCCGGTTTATCAAACCTGGACTTATCAGGATGCAATGTACCAGTTGTACCGTAACATTTGCAGCAATAATTTAAACTTTAAAAAGAACAATTTGAGTCACGCAAGTAAGGTAAATGACAATTAATTGTAGAGTTTAATTGGTATATCCTGCCTGGAATCCTGCGTTTCAGTAAGTTGTTAAGAGTAACCAGTTCAGCGCTTGTGTCTACCTCCATTTACAAACCACAAACAGCCTGTTACTCGTTTGTCATACGTTCTTTGAGACATGTGCAATGTGAAATCGCACGTTGTCTTGATGCAAGACCAGGCATTGTCTTTTACGCAATGCAGGAAAAAATCAGGTCAGAACATAACGTCTGGTTGGTCAGCTGGCATTGAGTTGACCTTTGCACCTATACTTGATGGCTGTCAGGATCGTAACTTCATCTGAACGGCAACACTTGTACTACGCAACTTAATTCTGTTTTATCCGTCAGTAGATACGCCCGTCGTTGTCTTATAGGTTGATATGCCAGTCGTCACTCAACACCATTTTCTGCCAACATAGATCGCTATGTTTGCAGACCAAAATAAGACGTTTACAACGACGGCGCGAAGAAATAGAGCATGGGAAAAATAAAACCCCATTCGCTAGGCTATTTTTGAATGTGTATCAGCAAACATAGCGTCTATGTTTACTTTTTTTCTAAACATGATGGGAATTTAGCCGTCACAAAACTTTTACGCAGTTTGCGTTGGCGGATTTACATGCACGTGTAAGTAGCCTGCCATTCTGGCATACTCTTTAATAGAAGGTGACCTATCGGCAACATTGGTTTGTTTAACTTAATTCCGCTGTATTAGAATAGTTTACAAATTAAGCTACTGTCTGAGATCCATCTGGTGATTTGAAAATGGTCTAAAGACCTCTTATGTTTCAAAAGTGCAGACCAATATCAGGTTACTCAGAGATGCGGAAAGATCTTTGTCTGTAGTCTTTACACGAATTAAGGTCGCGTTAATTAGGATGCAGGTTAAGACGAGTCTAACGGAATCGTATCCACCAACTCCCGTACCTTCCAAGGAGAAGTTTGATTGATTGTATTGAGTTTAATACCGTTTTCAGCATTATTTCACCAATATCGCGGCGGTCACTGCCCCGTTCTATGCTTTCCTGTGGTTTCTTTTACCAGTAAAAGGCACAACATTCTTCCCAAGCCACTGGCTACTTTCCCACATAGCCGTCGTTGAAACAATGGTCAGCGGTGAAAGAGGAATGAAACCATGTCGCAACGACTTTTATCAATCTTCGGAAAGAAATCGGCCGAGTTGGGCATTCGAACCACTCGACCCTGTTCTCAAGTCCCGTACGTTACCGACTGCGCTGCCGTGGCTCGATTCCAAGTAAAAGAAGAAGAAAAATAATTGAGTGGCACCAAGTTGTAAATGGGTGAAATGCATCCTCGTATTAATGAGCCATACTCTGTGAAAAGGGGGCTTTATGCATCTGCGAAAAGTATCGATCCACGTCAGCCTGCGCAGTCCACGCAGGCTGACCTGGGCCGAAACTTTTCGCTATTGGTCAATTTTCTGTACGTTGAAGGAACAGTCTACCTTATGATACGGTCAGTTGTTAGGCAAAATGGTTTTTATGGATCCGAAACTATGTAAGAACCTGATTGGTAAAATGCATCATGGAGATGCATTAAGCCCCCTTTTGCCAGAGCATGGCTCATTTGTATCATACCAAGCAATTCGTTGCACAACATGGGTCACGTTTGTTTGAAACCCGACTGGGTCATGGGGGGAAAATGATCCTTTGACATACAGAACTGCGGAACTGCGACGGCTGACATGGATCGTTACTATTGGCAGGGTCATTAAACCCCACTTTCATAGAGCATGGCTCAATTTATTTTAGCAGTCATTCTATTACCAGACGACAAAATTACAGATGTGTCCACAATGAAAGAATTTGCGGAAAAACACATCTGGTATGGCTGAAATTATCGTATCTGTCTTTTAAAGGGCAGATAATGTTGTGAGAGAAGAAGAAAGTGCTGGCTTCACAGATAGATGGTATGAGAATAAGGTTCTGACATTTTCAGAACTTTATTTTTAAATCATCTAGGCCTAACATGATTTGTTGCCTTGAGACTTTTTCAATATGAACGAGTCTAAATGTTGCTGACTGGAAAAGAATTCAAGTATTTTTTAAAGCGAATGTTTGGAATGCATGTCAACCAGTACTTTGTATTTATTTCTTGGTACTAAGTACTCCTACTTACAGATTACTATTAATTTGTTCTTTTCCTTCTTTTGTATTAGGTTTGAGACATTCGTTAATCAACAGAGAGACCCTTATTAAACATTCATAGGAAATCAGGTGTACACAGTCACAAAAAAATATTCAAGTTATGAATGTTTATTCACTGTAAGCTTTCTAGGACAGAGACGGACGAAAATATGCTACTAGTTAACGGTTTTCCTCCAAATTTATTTAAGACCTTTTTCTCGGAAACAAAGTCAACTTAAGGAAAGGAGGCTGAGATATATGAGCATTTATGAAAACCTGAAGTCTAATAATTCACAAGCTTTAAGGCTTTGATCCATCTGTCTGGGTAAGAGATAGTGACAAACGTGAGAACTATGAAACTAAGAACTCGTTTTCAACGTGTGGATGATGTTTTCATATTGATTTTGACTTTGTTTTCTCTGTTGACACAGTTTAGATACGCGATATCATATAGTACTACTGATGCCATGGTTCCGAATGCAAAAACAACGAATAAAGGTGAAACAACGAAGGAATCAAATATTATTGTTGACACACAAAGTAATAAAACTGCTGTAAAACTAAGTCATAACATGACTTCAACAGATAAAATAGTTTCAAAGACGATCCATGGTCGATCAGAGGAGGATTTACCCATTGCTCTGATAATTTCAAGTCCCGCAGTTGCTGTGTGTGTTTTCATATTCATTTGCATTACATACAAAGTGCATTCCAAACAGCTCGATGCGCAATCAAAAAAACTTGGCGCTGAAATCGAAACTGGGTCATCTAGTCCTCGCATCCCTTCGTCGCCATGTCGTTCCACCGCGCAGAGATTGGTTGTTCCAGGTCATGCCATATCTGAAACTGATTTGATTGGACAACGACGTAAAAGCTTACGAACACCTACACCGCCTCCCCCGGGATTGTCGAGTAAACGCGGATCCTGTCTGAGTGCTTTGTCTGACCAAGAGATTCTGGCCAGAGCGTCGCCAAGGAGACATTCCACATTCATTCTCTAAAAATGACTATTTTTTCCTGTTTCTTTGTTGATATTTATTTAATGAGCCATGCTCTGTGAAAAGGGTGCTTAGTGCATCTGCGAAAAGTATCGACCCAGGTCAGCCTGCGCAGTCCGCGCAGGCTGACCTGGGCCGAAACATTTCGCTCTTAGTCAATTTTTTGTGTGTCAATGGACCAGTCTACGTCATGATTAAGTCGGTTGTTAGACAAAACGGATTTTTTGAATCCATGATCATTTGATGACTTGCTTGGTATCATGCATCACGGAGATGTATTAAGCACCCTTTTGTCAGAGCGTGGCTCATTTGTTTGCGTACATGTGGCCACTAATATTCTTTATGATCGTTTATTAATGTGTCCAAGCATATTTCTTCAGTGCCAATATTATAGTACAGAAGCAGAAAGCCCATTTGCATCCAAACTTTGGTGTCCTAGAACCACCGGAATAGCATTTTTGTTGGTCTGTGTTTGTCAAGGTCATGTGACCAGTTATCGTCTGGGTCAAGTTGACTCATGGTAGGCTCTACACGAATAGTTTTGTATGTCGTCGTAAAATAATATTGCCATGCTAAATTTAGAACCGAGTGTACATATTGTTGCTTCAAAGTGCCGCCTTAGTCCGAAGGCTATGTTTCTCCAGTGGCCTTTGTTGCACCAGCACAACTTTATGTAAAAAAGAAGGAAAAGACAGAGTAGAGGAGAGTTTATCATCAATGATTTGCAAAAACATGAACTGGTTCCCAATCACTTCTGGAAGCATTTAGTAAAAACAGAAAAAAAAAAAAATGCTCGAGCAATTTTTCTTTTTGTTACAATGTTTTAATAAATGGTCTGCAGGTGGTAAAGCTCAAATCTAATTTCCGTCGATTTGTTACGACGATGACGACGACGACGATGATGATGATGATGATTTGATATGCACTTATCCTCTCTCTATGCAGTAAGTTTGAAAGATTTAAATTTTGTGACATGACTTTTTGCTATTGTGCAAATTACAATATGTATAAAGATTTATAGTCTGACCTTGGATCTACGTCGTCCGCTCCTTTAGTAAAGATTCATAGTTTGAAGTCTTTCTGAAATTCCGTGGATTTTATTTTGAGCCGTCTGGGGAGTTCGAGTTTACATATGACCCAAGCTTTTCAATAGCACACGGTTTCGATTCATGTCAGCCTGGGCGGACTGCGCAGTCTGACATCAGACGTGGGTCGATGAGCATGACTCGCATGTATAAGGCGGGTCAAACTGCAACATGAATTAAACAGATGCTTACAGTGAACAGTAAAAACCCCAAATATCGCCATCTCAACGTTCTGCTTTCGGTTAAAAAAAAATCCTCACCATGCACAAAACTGCAGATCAAAGATCAGATTGTAGGCCTATGCTTTGCGCAGCCTGATATTTTTTTACACGGTTCCTGAAAGCGCATTGAGACGTGCTTGGCAGCTTATTTAACCCTTTACCACACTATCCTGAATTTTCACGACACTGACCAGGATGGCCGTCGACCCCATTGTCAGAAAAAGAAGGCTGGTGACCAGCATTTTTTGTTCTTTTTCCGCCATGTTTTCTACCCTTTTCTCAGCCAATGCTTCCCATTTAAACCTCATTTAATTTGTCGCTTGCAAATGTTTTCAATTTGGGAAAGTCTAAAATGTACACATTTGGACAAAATTAATGTTAAATGATCATCACTAAATTTTTTATCAAAATGTCAGCTAAATTAGGTCGATACGAAATCAAATCACATTAGGTACTAAACTTGATGTGTCTGTTTCCATCAAAGTACGTAGGTACTCAGCGGTGAGCTGTCAAAATTTGTAAACATAAAGTGTTGATAGTTTCATTGTATGCTAGACAGACGTGCACCCTAGCGTTTTCCATGAAGAAACAGACCTTTTACCCTACAGTCCTGGGTTTTTACGACTTTGAAGGGAAAGGCTTTAAAAAAAGTGTGAGAAAAGAACATGCTGGTTATCGTATAGGGTCCGTGTTCGCCAACCATTCTTGATTTCATTCTTAGTCATTCCAGATTTAGAAAGTAACACAACTTCTGATAGGCAAAACACTTCGGTTTGGCTGGTCAGAACTTGTTTTACTCTCAAATTTAGTAAATTCTTTATCATTAGACTAAAATGGTCTTAAGAATGGTTGGTGAATACGGACTCTGCTGTCGGACGTGAGAGCTAAAGTACCTATTTTATCGTTTTCCCGCAATGTTGTACACCCTTTCAAAAACAACCCCTTTCCTTTGATCCATCTTTAATTTTTCATAATTTTTGTATGCAGATGGTTTCAATTTGGACAATACCTCAGTCTAGAATTTAGTATTCGTGTAAAGAGTGACCTAATTGATTTTTTTTTTTTAATTCTGGCTTTCCTAAAATCAAGATATCTACACAATACAGATACAGAAAACAAAAAGGGGTAAACGCTGACTTTACTTAGTACCGGTGTCATAAGTGAACAGCATTTTTTAGCAAATGAACATGTTGTTCGAATATGCTTTCGAGCAGCTGCTATATGACGTGTAATACACGAAAAAGGGCCTTCGGACATATGCGTAAAGGTGTGTCGTCCCAGATCAGCCTGTGCAGTCTGTGACTAATCCGAGACGACACTTCCCGTTTTTGTACGATTTTCTGTTTCACGAAAGTCTACTGTATGAAAAATTCTTATGTAGTCGAAAAGTGCCGTCTCGAATTAGCCTGCGCGGACTGCGCAGGCGAATCCGGACGACACTTTACGCAAATGTCCAAAGGTCTCATTTCGCATGCTGCGGCCATATAACATGCAGTTGAATTAACCCCTAGGCTACTAAGCGCGACTTGATCTATAATGTCCGCATAAGGTCGGTGAGTCGCGCTTAGGAGCCTGAGGGTTAAAGGGAGTTTGCATGTACTTTGTGCAATGTGCCAGCAAAGACAGTAGACATGGATAAAAGTGAAGACAACGGCTAGCCTGGTCTTTGATCTACACTATACCATGCAAGCCAGACATGACATTCTTACTGAATGTTTTCACTGCGATAAATACAATAAAAAGCTATTGAAGACTGCGTAGATCAAGATCAGCAGACTGCACGGAATGTACAGTCTGATCTTCGACCTACCATGTCCGTAATTTCAATCTGCAGACTGCAAAGGTTGATCACAGAACGTGGCTGGTATGTACATGTATTTTTCTTTCATTATTCACAGGTATAGCATAACGGCGATAGTTTGTCACTTGATAGGAGATAAACTAAATGTTTTTTTTTTTTTTCAAATATTTACAACAGAAGCTCAATAAATGTAATAAACGATGAACTATATTCATAAATAAACAGATACAATAATTCGGTAAACCCACAATACGCTTTCTATGTTTTCTTTTTAATTCATTTAGTATATTTGAAAGTGACACACTATCGGCGTTGAAGTATACTTATAATGTTTTTTTTTTCTCCTTCGTCACGTACATTCTTTATAGTCGTCCATATGTTTCAGGTAGCTAGGGCTATATTAAACATTTAGCAGGCCTGTATTGATAACTTTCCGGTGACTGAGCCCAGTCCTCCCTAGAGAATTATTTGTCGTGCTATGAAAAAGTCATAGCTGACAGAACATACCTGTTTCTAGGTATCTCTTTACCAAACAACCCTTTGCGTTTATGACCCTAAGGGAAATTGGCTTTTGAAAACATCGTGGGAAAAGGAGAAAATGCTGGTAACCAGCATTTTCTCCTTTTCCCACGATGTTTTCCCATCCCCTGTCAGAGACGTATTTAATTATTTGAGATATATTTAGTTTGTCCTCTGCAATGGCTTTCAATATGGGCGAGTATAAAATTTTACAGTCTGGTAAAGGGTTTTTCAATTTATCATTCTCATGTTTGTTATACAGTTCCATAGATAGACAGATCAACAATGCATTTATGTGACAGTTCTAATTTAAAGAATGAAACCTAATATTGCTGCTGCTGCTGCTGCTGATGATGATGATGATAATAATGATGATAATGATGATGGCGATATTGCTGTTACTGTTACTACTTTTACTATTACTGCTGCTACAAGAACAACAACAACATCAACAAAAACAACTACTACTACTACTGCTAATAATAGTAATAATAATAATAATAATATCGATGATGATGATGATGATAATGCTACTGCTGATACTACTACTACTACTTTTCCTACTTCTAGTACTACTACTACTGATGACAGTAACAATGATAAAGTAAAAATAACAACATTTCTACAGACGTTACAAGGGAAGTTTCTCGACATTTGATCATCAGCACTACGCCGTCAAAATCTCGCTTGGACACTGACGTTTATGAGAGTTCCTCCGTGACCCTGTTGTCAACTCTTTACCAGACGACAAATTCTACAGACGTCTCCGTTTTGGCAGAAAGAATGAATTTTAAAAGGAGTTGTAGGTCAACTTGAAGTTGCCTTTTGTTTACTTTTTGCCGGCTTTTAAACTTCTTTTTTTTTTTTGCCAAAGTTAACATCGACAGTTTAAAAAAAAATATCTTCAATGGTAAAATCTTAAACTTTGTGATGGATTTTCCTTTAACATTATGTCTGCATCTTTATAAACGAACCATATGTATAATGTCTGACACAGTTACACTTGCCAAATTTATATATACGATGAAAGCGACTTAAATAAACCTAATCAGATAAAAGAAAAATTGATTTTTTTCTTTCTTTTTTGGTTTGGGTGAGGGGGGGGGGGTCGGTTCGAATTATGTTCATTACATTTTGACCGACCGTGCAATAACACCGTCATATTCACAATAATTTTCCATACTTGTAAATGATATGATTTAAATTTAGATACATTTTAACACCCTCTTTGTTTACCTTTAGTCGCTAATAGGGCTTTGACTTTCAAAATCTGTCAGAAATTTTACATACTGAAATATTTCAAGAAAGGGAAATTACCGTTGTATGACAACAGGGAAAATTAGAGTAAGGTGGTAACTTCTTGTTACGAACAAGTTCCTCTTAACCCTTGGGTTGCTAAGCGCGACTCACTGACCTTCTGCGGAAAGTGTAGATCAAGATCAGACTGCACAGAACGTGCAGTCTGATCTTTGATCTACACTGTCCGATACGGTATTTTTTTCCCGGCGAAACCAACTTCGAAATCGCAATATTTGGGTTTTTACCATTGACTGGAAATGTTTGTGTCATTTATCTAGCAGTTTAGGGGTCTAACCCACGACGTGCAACCGCTGTCTGCTGAAAGAACGTAGTCATCTTTCAAGTCGCTCACAACTGTAATGAGGCATGCTCTGTAAAAAGAGGGTTTAATGCATTTGCAAAAGGTATCGACAAAGGTCAACCTGTGCAGTCCGTGCAAGCTGACCTGGCCGAAAACTTTTCCTGTTGGTCAAAGGACTATTCTACCACATGATTAAACCGGTTCTTATACAAAATGGATTTTATGGATCCATAATTATGTGATGACTTGCTTGATATAATGCATTACGGAGATACATTAAACCCCTTTGCCCGAATATGACTTATCTAATCTTAAATTTTGCTCAAATTTGAGCATCAGCAAGCGAGCGGTGTAGAACCAAGGTCAGACTGCACGTCCTCAAAAGCTTTTGAAAGAGAGTTAACATCGAGAGTTTAAAAAAAAATCTTCAGTGGTAAAACCTTAAACTTTGTGATGGATTTTCTCCTAACATTTGGTCTGCATCTTTATAAACGAACCATATGTATATCGTCTGACACAGTTACGCTTGCCAAATTTATATATACGATGAAAGCGACTAAAATAAAGCTAATCAGATTTAACAAAAGAGAGAGAGACTTTTTCTTCTTTCTTCTTTGTTTGGAGGGGGGGGGGGGTATCGGTTCAAATTATGTTTATTACAGTTCACCTGTCCACGAATTCTGAATTAGTTTTTTTTTCTTTCTCAAAATGTACCATAATATTATTTCCAAGCCATAGATTTTCCCTCGCCTTCCTGAATCCGTGATTAGGCCGTTATCTAGAGCCATTTAGATTTCCGATTACCGCTTACAGTCGGGAGTGTCACCTGGCTATGCACTGTAGAACCCAAGCTTCGTACTGCTTACAGCTTTTAAACAGTAAAAAAGGTGAGATTTCTTCTCCATTTTACGTAAAAATAACGTGCCTTTAAAAGCGGCGTAAAACTACATTTGAATCAGCAGAACAAGCCATAGGTTACACGAATCTTTCAACATTAACAGTGTGAAATTAAATTGTTAGATAAAATGAACGATGCGGGAAACTCAGTCAGTGTAGATCGAAGATCACACTGCACGCTCTGTGCAGTCTGATCTTGATCTACACGGTCTGCAGTCTTAAACTCCTTACCGAACGACAAAATTTTAGACCAGTCGAAATCGAAAGCATTTGCTGACGACAAAATAAATGTAACCCAAAAACTATAATTTGTTTTAGGAATGGTAGAAAACATTGTGGGAAAGGAAGAAAATGCTGGATACCAACATTTTCTCCTTTTCCCATAATATTTTCGAAAGCGTTCCTTCTTGGAGTCGTTAAAAGTCGGTATTGTATAATAAAAGGTAAAGCGTATCGAGTTGCGCCTAGCATCCTAAGATTTTCTATTAATCTGGTATAGAGAAATGATGAACTCTGTCATGCTCTATCGCAAGTTTCAATCCTCAATAAGGAAAAGAAAAAGTTTAGCTTAGCTTTAGGGACTCGCCGAACACGCCTCTAAAAATTGAGGGTTGAAACAAGGTAGATAAATCGTTCAATCTTTGCCCGAAGAACAAGAAAGAGTTACATCCAATTTTAAAGTGTTCTGTAAGCCAGCTTAGTGGGCATAACATACTTTGCACAGTAGAATAAATAATTTCTCTTGATTAAATTTTACAGAGCATTTTTGACAAGGAGTAATCTCGACACATTCTTAGCTGAATGACTGTAACAAAGAGAAAAAGGTCACCCTACTAACATACTAATATAGGTATACTATTATATTACTAATACATGTATTAAGATCCATTTTTACCAACGATAATGATGTGTTTTTGTTTTACAGAATATAATTATCACAAAATGCAGTACACTGTAGATCAAAGACCCGAATGCATACTCTGTGCAGTTGGAACTTGACCTACGCTGTCCACAGAAACAGACAGTTTGCTTTTGGCAAGGTAGAATGGCCCTTCGCCATGCAGAAAAAGGGCCAATGGCAAACTGCTTCGACCCATGTCAGCCTGCACACACTGCTCGGGCTGACATTGATCGATACTTTTTGCAGATGCATAAAACCACTTTTTCACAGACCATGGCCCATCTTAATTCAATCTTGTACAGGTATCTCTATCCGATTACCACGAAGTGTTGACCTTTTCTGCATATGGTGTAACACTGCTCTTTTGATGGAGTACATGTATACTAGCCTCCATGAAATGACGCCTAAATCAATTTCATTTTGTCTGTTTGTTTATGTGTTTTTCTATCTCAATCACAACGGCCTGTGAAAAAAAAAAAACGGTGTAAAAATGAGCATCTACAGCGGCTGTTGAGCATTATATAATAGATCTGTCCTTCCATTTTTTTTAACTGAGAAAACAGTACAGCGGAAGTTCTTGATATTAAATTTTCTAAAAGGACTGCGTTTGACCAATACAAACCGGAAGTACATCGATGTGGTGCGACATCACATTGCAAAGCTACATGTATGCATATACAGAAGGTAGCGCTCACTTTTTATGTTATAATGTAACCCTTAAGCTGCTAAACATATGAAACGAGAATTTCTTTTCAATAGTAAAAACCCGAATATTGCGGTTTCAATTTTGATTTCACCAGATAGGAAATACCGTATCGAACAGTGTAGATCAAAGATCAGACTACACGTTTTGTGCAGTCCGATCTTGATCTACACTGTCCTTGAAAGCATCCCGAGTCGCGCTTAGCAGCCTAGAGTTTACCAAATTTAGGCCTGAACTCTGCGGTGCTTTGTTAACAGACACCCTCAGACGTCCAGCAGAGATTGAGTCTAGAACCTAACGATTACAAATCCAAATTACTAGCCGCTAAATACAGGAGGACCCCTTATATTTAGATTAAACAACGTATTTTTCCACACTCAATCGGATAAAGATATAACAAAAAGTAACATACCGTTCACAAATTCAAATAATATTAAAGTTCTTTTGCTCTAAGAAAATGTGGGGAAAATGCTTTCTGATTGATGGGTCATATTTCCTTTTAATTGACAGATGGCATCAAGCCAGGTTAAATCAGGGAGGAATAGGCTTGTTTTCTAGGAACTAAGTCCGAATATTTGCGCAAGATCATATGATTTAGAAATCAAAGACTTGAGCAGACGTTTTAAAGGGCGCTATTCAGATTTTCATAATCTCACCAAACTTCGGAAATTCAGCAAGGCAATTGCTGGCTAACTATCAATAAAGAAGAAAGATGAAAAAAAAACAAACATATGTTAGTTTTAATGATATTTTTTGAATGGGCCATGTGGCCTCTTAACCCATAGGCGCGACTCAGTGACCGTTTGCGGACAGTGTAGATCAAGACCAGACTGCACAAAACGTGCAGTCTTATCATGAATCTACACGGTCCGGTAAGGATAAGGATATATTTCGGTAAGGATATAAATATCCGCCCAAAATAACTTAGAAATCGTAACATACAGGTTTATACTATCGGCTTGAAAGTATCATTAACTAATTCAGCAGGATAAGGGTTAAGATACTTTTAGATTTCGCACCAGAGTTTCGCAGGGACTTTTGTGAATACTCAATTTTGTGAATGATCAGTAACAAAGGTAGTCTGGATTGCCTGTCCCTAACACTACGTTATCGGTATTTTTGAAGTACGGCGGGATACCAGACTATAACAAATGTTGGTTGGTTATTTCCGTTTATTTATCGTCGCTACCGGTTGCCCATCTGAGCGACGCCCCCAGAAGACGGTTAGTTGTTACGGGGGATAGTGCAAGGATACAGGTCGAAACTACTGAGAGCTTCGCCTCGTTCTTTAACGTGCTCGGCGTATAGCACCGTCACACGGGACCTCGGTTTAATGTCTCATCCGAAAGACTATTAGTAATTTTTTTAGTTGGCCAGCCGGGGATACGAACCCACAATCTGTAGGACATTGTGTTCACGAGTCCTAGGCTCTACCTACTGAGCTATATCGGCTGGTATAACAAATGTCATTACGTAGATTCGTATATAAATGGGTATGATGACGTCATATCTGACCTCATGAAACTGAGTTACCGATTGCAAAACGACCATCCCCTTAATTAACGCCAAAAATTGCACCTTTTTACTGAATGTTGTACTGTTTCTCTACGCATGCAAGGAAAATTAAATTTGCTCTTGCAAAAGAGAGCTTAATGCATCTCCATGACGCATTTTACCATGCAAGTCATCACATAATCATGGATCCATAATTTAAACCATTATGTCTAACAACCGACTGTAAATGGTAGACTGGTCTTTTGATACACAGAAAATTGACCAATAGCGAAATGTTTCGGCCCAAGTCAGCCTGCGCGGACTGCCCAGGCTGACCTGGGTGGATATTTTTCGCAGATGCCTTAAGCCCTCTTTTCACAGAGCACGACTCATACTTAGTTGGTTTTATCCTGTATAAAAAAAAATTTTTGATTTACGACAAAAAGTCTAAGAAAAAGCCTCTCTAAAAACAATTTCAAGGAACTTACAGTCGAGTAATATAACACTGAAACAGTGTCGCTGAACACAAACTATACCCCAAAAATTTTGGCTCTGTGTGAAAACTTTACGGTCCGAAATCGGAATGTAGAAGAGTAGCATTGATGTATCTCGGTAAAGTAAATTTTATAAGTTTGCAGTTGATTAGATTATTTCAAGATTACAAATCCGTTCTTCCGAATGCCGTAAACTTAAAATGTCGTAGACAGAGAAATAGAACTACGTTGAGTTGAAAGTAGTTGCGTTTCTTTCCTTTCCGCTCTATCTAACAATCCCATGCAAATTCAGCTGTTTAACACTTTCAGCGCCATAGAAACAATGGCTTCTGTAAATGGCAAAGATCATTCTTGCGCTAGACCAATGAATATTCCCAACACAAAATATGAATGTGCATGACACATAGATACATGTATGTACCAACAAGTTGGATTTTAACTGTTCCTTAGACGGGAGCTTCAATTCTTGCCTACAATTTCATAAAATACCGTTACAGAATCTATCCTAATGAAAAAAAGTATTTCTACATATTTTAAAACACTTTTTAATGTTTAATTGTATGTCTTTGATACTAAATCTTATTGCAGTCAAATCAAACTGATTCTTACAGCATTTGATTAGTTTTACACTGCTGTTGTATTTATTGGTGTTTGTGCATCGCCTCTCACTAAATATACCAAATGCACTTTGAGAAGAATATGTACATGTAGAATTCTCAAACAGACAATTTGACTATGTATACTTTTGTGGCCTCCGTGATTGTCCGAGAACATACTCATTACTGAAATTCCCAATCAGTTTAAGTACTTTCACTGTTTTTTGTCAATTCTGTCAATATTAAACTTACATAAAACAAAAGTTGAAAAATAATCCTTTTAGTACCCATGAAAAAGCTACATTTATGTAAGAATAATATAAAAGTGAATCCTTAATTAATCCAAGTGGAGAATATTTTGAGTTCTCAAGACAAGGTTTGTGCTATGACACCAGACAGGAAAAAGAAAAAAACCTTGCAGACAGAGAAATACATTTTATTAATCTGTTAGTATGCATAACGTTGTCGAACTTTTTAATCGAATTCGACTGCTGTTATTGTTCTGTATGTCAGACATGTCACATTTGAACCAGTTTCACAAAATTTTATTAAACGGAATTAAGGCATCTAGACTACAACATTTCTTAATTTCTCATTTTCTTCAGTTATCCTCTTCTGAAATTAATTTGAGCCATGCTCTTTGAAAAGGTGGTGTAATGCAAAACGTATTGACCCAGGTCAGCCTGCTCGGACAGCGCAGGCTTATCTGTGTTGAATTTTTTTTATTATTGGTCAATACACATGATTCAGCTGGTTGTTATACCAAACGGGTTTTATGGATTCACAACTATGTGATGTCTTGCTTGGTATAAAGCATAACGGAGATGCATTTAATCTCAGTTATTTCCAGATCACCCTTCATTTGTAATTTTCATTGTACGTATATTCCGTCGGCCGAAAGTTAAAACGAAGTATACGAGTTGCTGTAGGACCTCTAGACACCATAAAGCTAAGCACACTGAAATCCCTTACCTGGAATACTGAATTCAGACAACTTGGTCCGTATTCACCAAACATTTTTAAGAATATTCTTTGTCTAATTCTCAGGAATTTTCTAGATCTGAAAGTAACACAATATCTGACGGCTAAGCCAAATGGTTTAGCCAATCAGAAGTTGTGTTACTTTCAAATGTACAAAATTCTTCAGCATTAAGACTGAGAATATTCTTTCGAATGGTTGGTTAATACGGACCCCAATCTGTCGCTCCGTAACAATAACCGTAAGGCCGCAGATTGATCTTTTAACTTCTTGGGTAAACAGAAAACTAAAACCCAAGTCTTGTTTTAAATCAAAGCGTTGAAAGCACTGGTGTGGCATTTTTCAAGGGAGCCATTGTGTGGAATTAGTAATAAAAAAAAAAAAAAAAAAACAGTAGAGATACTTTCAAAATATTCGCTTAAAAAGTCAACTTACTATATAGTCATGCACAATCCGATAAAGTAGCGAGCAATCTGTGTGGGACAAACAAGCCCGGGCGAACAAGCCCAGGGACGAATAAGCCCAGGAACGAACTGGTTTCGGTTTACTTCCTTCGGTTTTGCACAAACTACGATACATGATTTTCAAAATGCCGTATTGAACTCATAGTGGCATTGTCTTCGACAAATGCCACAAAAAAAGGCAATGTTTCTTTAGCCAATCTGATGGCTAGCTTGGAATTTTACAACTCGAACAGCATTTAATATGGTTGGTGAATACGGACCCTGATCATCATTGAAGTTAAAGATACATACGTACGCAAAAATATCATTAATGAAAGGCCGTTGTCCTGTTGATCTGGTGAACATAACAGAGCATCCTATCGGTCTTTCGCAAGTATTTCATGACCAGTTGTTTTGTGCTAAAGACCGTACACTTCAACCGCTTGACCCTTCCTCGATATTGGTCGAAGTAAAAGTTCGTAAATCCGTTTTTGGTAACTATATTCATTCTTTTGAATCACAAAAGTTTCATATTAAATTATTTTTTCCTACATTGCAAGGCCTTTTTCTCCACATGTTTATAGTACGAGACATCATTATCCCAGTGACCTTGAAAATTTATGTACATTATTAGGTTGCTGAGTGTATAAAGTAAAGGTTCATTTTGTTATGTCCAGATTTCAGAATTCTTCATGCTAGTTGTTATAGTACGTATAAAAGAAGCAAACAGCCTAAAATTGGTTCCTAATTCATCCAGCACAACTGTCAGAATATAAAGCTACATGTTTTGAAATTTGAGGGGGATTATTGATAGGAGATTAGAAATGACCCTATATTTCATTTTACACACTGCACGTTAGTGTCATCACAAAACTTAAACGTGCTTGGTTCCTTTTACAAAAAAAAAAAAAAACCGTGAAATTTAAATGAATCAGTTTTAGTTTGCAGTACAATTTGAGCAATGTCCGTAAAGTTTACCATCTGCAACCGTAATGTTGGAGCATTCTTTTTAGTTGTTTGCTATATTGCCTTTCCTTGTCTCTGTATCTGTTCGCCAAACATTGTCTTTCATTTTCTTTTTCAGTTTACGTCCTTTGTTCGAAACCATTGCATATCTTTAAAGAGTGAATGACGCGTATTATGAGGTTGCTCCTTCTTTGTAAACATTTTTCTAAGCTGAGACCATACATTTTTACTAGTATCTAAATTCTTTAAGCAATTATCTATGCGTAACTCCTCTTGCAGTTGTGTAAGACCTGATGAAAGGGGGATAGACCGGTAAGTAATTAAATAAATAAATCCAGACTAGAAATCACGAGGGAATCATCTTACACGTTAACTTGTCATCCGGGACACATCTCTGCTGGACCCAGGCTGTACTGAAACGCAATTAATGCCTGTCTCTGTAAACAGCGCAACACAAGATTGGAACCAGATTGCTTTCATGAAATCAAGTTTATGACCAAAATAGGAAACCCATGAAAATAAAATCCACACTTTCAAAGAGAAACGTTGAGGATTCCCTAGCTGAGCACAAGTGATAAAAAACCTTTCGTTTTTCGCATGAAGAAGTATGTGGATAGAAAACGTTTTTGAAAAAGGAGAAAATGCTGGTTACCCGCATCTGAGCTTTTTCCCATGCGTTTTTTAAAAGCTTTTTTACCCATGGTCAATATTGGACAGTATGGTAAAGAGTTCTGTTTTTTCCCGTACTAAATAGGCTTCTGTTATTTAAGGACGTTTGCAAATGCAAAATATTGTTGATGGTTTTTGGAAGTTCACGCATGACCATACAAACTAGTTTAAGGCATGCCACAAACTTGTTCATGTCATACAGAGGAGAAAATTTCATTGAAAAAGAAAATTTACATCTCAACGATATGATCTGCAATGTGGGAAAAGGAGGAATTGCTTTCATTCCGACCATAATTTTAAAAGTTCATATTGAAAAGACAAAGAGAAAAATAATAGCAACGATTATAATGCGAACAGCGACGTCAAAATATGATATTAAGGGCATATGCCACATTTTTTTTTTTTTTCTGCTCATCTGTTTGCGCATGTTTCCTTTTTGAAACTCTGTTATATTCCATTTGGTTACGATGAAAGTGAGATTGTATGTTTTTATCTGTAACATGTCTTTAAAAAGTGTGAAAATCACAGAAGCGGAAGATAAATGGAAGATTTATGATAGACTGGGGTGCCAAATCACGCCAAAAAAGACGTTCATTAAATAGCGAGGTATTTTCATTTGGACGAAAACTCCAGAAAAATACATCGTATCTCTTAAAAAACGTTGCTTAATATATTTTTATATTTGTTTTATAAGATATTAGAAAGTACTATATCTCTGCAAAATTCGAGATATATATATATATATATATATATATGTGTGTGTGTGTGTGTGTGTGTGTGTGTGTCCGCTGAAAATGTTTTTAGTGCAGAAATAATATCAGAATTGTGGTCTTTGTTGACACGTTAGAACATTTCTAATTGGTACTGTGATATGTCAAGTGTCTTAATTCTTTCAATTTATATATTCTAATCATGATTGGCAAAAACCAGTTCTAAGAATCATCATTTATTTGAGCAGTATTTGTTACTATAAGAATCCCTTATTTAGGTTTGAAATTAGAGCCTATTTTCTGTAATTTTGTCAAGAGATATCTCCTTTGAAGGAATGTTTCTTTGCACCGCAACACATGATTTTCTTTTCAATTTTCTTTACCCTGCATACATTACATTAACATCGAAATTGAAAAAAAAAAAACCATCAGTAGGAAAAAAACTGAAGCATAACAATTTATGCCCTTCATAATACAATGGTAGTTTATTGCTCTTGCTCGTTCTTGTTGTTATGTTCGTTGTGTTGGTGTTGATGGCGTTATCATTAAACATCCACTCTTGCAGTCAGGCTGGAATACGATTGTAAAATTAAATCAGCCATGCTCTGGAAAAGGGGATTTAATGTATCTCCGTGATGGATTATGCCAAGAAAGTCATCACATAATTATGGACCCATGATATCCATTATGTCTAACCGACTGAATCATGAGATGGACTGGTTCTGGGACATGTAGAAAATTTATAAAGGCAAAAAGAATTCGACTCAGGTCAGCGCCTATAAAGCACTATACTAAAAAATGAGTATCTTCAAGCAAAACTAAAGCCAATAACAAAAAGAAAAGCTGTTCCGCCTTCACTCGTCTACCGTGATTTTATTGGTCAAAGAAGAAAGTAAAGTCCACATTTTGCAGATTATGCAGAAAAGGGGTTAATTCCATTACATATTGCTTTAAACTTTCACAGACAGTTTGTATTATCAAATACTTGATCTCTATTGCTATTTGGGAAAAAAGCTCTGATCACTCAGGAAACATTGGGCTTTTTCACTCCCAAAATTTATCCCGCATTCTAAAGCTTACCACTAAACCGTCCAAAAGTAAGTCCGTTCATGTGTATGTCTGTCAATTCATGTGCTATCCTTTTCCTGTTTGTGCCAAATATGGCATACATTTTTTTCCCCAATTTTATCTTTCAAAAAACAATTTCCACTAACTCTCTGAAGTGAACAAGGGTTGGTAGGTAGAGAACTCTCTCTTGTACTTTACTTTTTTCTCTGAAAAAAAAAAAAAAAAAAAGCAGGGTGGATCTGTTAGACAATACATGGATCCGAGGAAATCGATATTTGACCGATCAGGTCATGGCATTTATTTGGCCCGATGTGCAGCCTTGCTGTCTGCTATTTCGGCTCACAAACAAGTGACTGTTAGTGTTGGAGAAATGCGATATTATGTGTGTTTACAACGCTTAAATTTTAGGGAAAAGTTTAAAAGTAGTGCTTTGCGATCGTGTACTGCTTACGTGAGATATACGATGAGACTATAAGTTTGGATTATGATTATGATTGACAATGGGACATCAGCAAAGAGTTTCGATCAACGCTATATTACACAACAGATTAATTAATGTTAGGTTTTTTTTCCCTCTGAAAATCTCCGAAAAAAACTTAAACTGTTTTGCAGTGGAAAACAAAGGTAAAATATATGAAATACTAATAAAAAGAAAGTACGTTCACTCAAATAGCTAATCTTGTTTAATAACCTATGCACATCCAAAAGGGGGAACGTGTCATCAATTTTTCAGTTTGACATTAACCTTAACCCTTGGTGCGTGAAGAATGCTAAATGTGTAGATACAGATCAGAGTGCAAAAAATGCAGTTTATTCTTGGATTCAAACCATCTGCTACTTAAATTAACGTGTTTCTTTACTGAAGGTACATGTAAATTTCAATTATGAAACAGACTAAGTTCTGTTTTGTACAGTTTCGGAAGTTCAGCTCAAAAGGCAACTTCTGTTAATTAAATCAGCTTTTGACTTAGCCATATATAGGTGGATTAGCACATCTGCCATTTCAAAGGGTATGTCCGTAAACTGTTAACTGATAAGATGTGTGTTTGCCGCTGTAATCCACTCCGACCACCCGTTGTCTTCAGTATATCAGTATTACTGCGTTTGTTTGTGAGCCCTTAACGACGGTAACCAAGGAAGTCGGTTTATCTCATCGCCACGGATCCATGTATTAGTCGGGTTTTGCAAACAAATGTCACATAACTCAGATATGCTTGTCTATTCTTCAGGCGCGACAGTGAAATGAATAGAGGATATTTTTCCGGTGAAAGATCGAAATTCATTTCATCGAGTGAACATCATTGGTAATAATATTTTCACGAATGGCGCAGCCACTCGTGAAAATATTACCAATGATGTTCACGAGATGAAATAAATTTCGATCTTTCAACGAAAAAATAAATATCCTCCATTTACTTTATGCTTCTAATCCCTATTTGTTTGAACTTTCATTGAAATCCAGTACAGTTATTTTCGGTAATTTCCCGTGGCTACCCCCCCACCCCATAACAACGCATTACAATATTAGTTAAAGAGCGAAAGGGCGAGAAATGCAGCTTAATTATGTCATATTTCCGTCCATTTGAATAGCACGCGCTGATTACCTAGGTAACTAGTGCGCTGGAATTACTGTTTCCGCCTTCGATTGAAGAATTAGAAAATATAAAATCGGTATTTTCACTGGTCGTAACCATGAAATATCAAACAATAACCCATCATTATTTCTCGATAAACTACCGAAAAGCATAAGATAAATAAACACTTAACTTTACTTCTTTTTTTTTTTTTAATAGAATAGTCGTGAATCAGAAGAAATGCCATTCGGGTAGCTGAAGATATTACTTTTTTTTTTTGTTTGTTTTTCAAATCATACTCCTTACTTGTACGAACCCATTCATGGGATATATTGAGTGCTTACCCCGATTTTACACTTGATGATTTTGTTAGGCACACTAATTGTCAAAAGTAAGCAATTAAGGAGTCAAAATGCAGACAAACCTAATTACCATTTAAAAGTATGTATATTTTTTGAGGTTGATTATGTGTTACGGTACAATTTGTCAAAGTTCCGGTTGCTGGCAAAAAATATATTGTAAAGATAGAACCATTGTTGCCAGCTTCTGTTTTTGTTTAACATTTAAATTTTGTGACTTCGACTGGAATTTGGAAGTTAGTTGGCCTTTAATGATTACGTCATTGAATTAGAGAACACGGTAATTATTAATTAATATCACCGCAATAAAGATATCTATCTACACGTTCAGTTTGCTCGATTCAAATACGTAATCTAATGTGTTGATTCATATGAGCCATGTTCTGTGAAAAGGGGGCGTAATGCATTTGCGAAAACTATCGACCCAGGTCAGCCTGCGCAGTCCGCGCAGGCTGACCTGGGCCTAAACTTTTCGCTATATGTAAGTTTTCCAAGGACCAGTCTACCTCATGATAAAGTCGGTCGTTGAAATAAGTGGCTATTACAAATACATAATTATGCGATGGTTTGCTTCGGAGATGCATTAAGCCCCCTTTCGCCAGAGCGTGGCTCATATAAATCTGTAAGCTGCAACATGCATAACAAAATGATTTAGTCACGTGGCTCAGCCAATAATAGGGTTCACTATTAGCCTAACAGGCTTGTCGCATTTGAAAATAATTCAGAAGGCTTTTAGCGTTGATTAAACCTTCTAATAAAAGGTGATATGCATCTTCAACATGAGGTAGTATTCTCCTTTTGTTTTTTATTGTCATGGGTTTTGCGCTTTTATGTTCGCTCTGACTGATTCAATTAAGGTAATACGAATACTTTTGATTCTCAGGCTGCAGACCCCGGGATAGGTCAGTCATTAATAAATCCACGCGTAACCTGTTTTAAATCAAAGGTCCCTTGGGTGTTTATTGAGATTTGAGATCGACATCGACCGTTTTTTTTTTTTTTATATGTCTGTGATTAATATAGTTTCTGTCCCCTTGTTTTTTTTAACCAGACTTATTCGGGCGCTGTGCTATTATTAATAATGATAGTAGAAGTTAATGTTACAGTTCGAAAATATCATGAATTAAACCCATAACCATACAGGCTATGTTAACCCTTTATATCCAAGAGGTACAAGTATGTCATTTACAAAATAAGAAAACCTTGACAAAATATGAGCGATGTTCTTTTCTTTATTGATTCAAAGCATCCCGCTGAGTAAAGATGCTGCTATTCAAAACATTAATATTTCTTTTTTCTGTCTTTCAATAATGGATCGAAAAAATGCTTTTGTATATATTATCGTACTGAGTTTCAATTCGAAAGGTTTGTGGGTCTTGATCCCAAGAGCAATGTTAAATGCGTCCTTTCAAGTAATCAAGGTTGATCGGTGTTAGAGAGTATCACTTGGCCTTTTATGGAGCGAGATTTAAAGTTTGTTGTCACGAAACATCCGCTCGGGATAGCCACTCTACCTAATTACATTTTCCGACATACGTGTCGAGAATCGAGCAAAAAACCATAAGCTGCAAGGCATGTCTGATTACATTTCAGGACCTCTATAAAGAAATTAAAATTCTGTCAGAATAAAATTAGCTGCTATCCTAAATCGCAATTAAATAACTGACACACGCTAAAAATGATATTTTGAAGATCTATGGAAAGTGTCCTGACCAAGTTAGCTTGCTATACAAAGCGTGCTTAAAATGCTTTTTGCTGCGATGGCTTTTGCTATTATGGTTGGCCTTCTGATGTTTTATTACCGCTTGTACATTATTAACATTTTATCGTAAGCGCATATAAAGCGTAAAAAGGGACACAAAGCCATTTTAGATCTCACGAGGGCTCGCGGGAATATGCACGCAATGTTTTCTACCAATCAGAATTAATTAATGAAGTCCCCTCAGAGAGGTCCTGGTTTCTTCCTTCAACAGATTAGACCTGAGGTTCCGGTGGAAGAGCAAATTGCATTAAACCATCTGAACCTTCAGTATCGTGATTTAGGTCTCGGCGGACGGAGTGTGGGTCACGTAAATATGACTTCAATCCATCCTTCCAGCGGTTCTGGACTGAGACAGCACAGAATACATCCAACATATATGTAATTATAGCCTGAAGGACCGATTGCGACGAGTAGCTCACGTTTTCAAAGACTAGATAGATATAAAATGGACTGTTTTACATTTGATGCGGCCACTTTTTACGTTTGAACATTACAATCCAATAAAATAATACTCTACTGCGCACGAAAGAGACTCTTGACAAACACAGACGTTTTTAATTGAATTTTGCAATTCATCAACGATTCTTTACCTGTTAACCCTGTCACCGACTCCAAAATCTCACTGAAACCTGCAAATGTGACAGTTTCTCTGCTTGAACTAGTTATTGAGTTGGCAGATAGTTTCTTTCGTTAAAATTGTTGTTGGGTACGGGTGCCTGAGTGCAGGGCTTTGTTGTTACATGCTGCTTATTTAGTCATCGATCTCTTTTTTTCCTCCTCTGGATGTTGTTATTGCTGTTCATATTCTGGTGTTTCCACGGGAAGGGAACAGTGTTTTGTCTTAAATTTGTCCTATTTCCACTTTGATAATAATAATAAGTCTCTTTCTGTTCTAATACAACGTCGATTATATGCCATTGCTTTCAAAATATTACTAAAATCGTCGGATATCCTGTCTAACTCGTCCGTATTGATAGCTTTTGCAGAAAACAAATCAAATGCAACTCATCTGATGAATTCTGTCCGTGAAAGGATAGACAACATTTTAAGAAAAGGAAACACTGCTGAATGTTATTTCATAAAACATCAGATTAGTTGGCAGAGGCTTAATTCGTATAAACCATGACGTTTGAGTCGGTCTCATTTGAATCAATACAATAGATGGATTTTTGTTACAATACAAATTTCATGCAGATGACTGACTTAACTCAGTAAAGATTCTTGTTACGATGCTTCAGGTTCCATAGCTCGTACATGTGTTATTCGGAAGTTAAAGCATTTGATTGCTTCCACTCGAGACGTTAAGGATTTGCTCGCTAATGTTTCCATATTCTCTCCATAAAAAGCTTAGATTTTTAGTAGAAACCCGTCAACGTTTCTGAAATCTCCATGATTTACGAAATCTGAAAACTCCGAGTTTTGTCTAAAGAGGTGAGAAAGATTGTGAAAATATTATTAACTTCTTTGAAAACCTCATTTCCCTTCTGTATTCTTAAAAACCTCAACTTAACGCGAACGAGATCAGAAATTCGAGATTTCGGCACGCTGACGGGATTTTAGCACTTGCAGAGTCCCCACGGGGACGGTTTGAAGTTCGGTTCAGAAAATTGCCAATATCCTATAATTAGGGAGCGTCGCTACTTGACAGTTGTTGGACTTTGTCCTCTCTACCGTGATTGTGAAGCTGAACCTTACTCTTATTGCCTATGAGTCAGGGTCGGTGTAGATCTTTGGCATCAATCTGTTAATCCGTCCGTTTATCATTGACATAAAAATTTATGTCATTTCGACAGAGTAAAGTCAGAAAGTGCACATTAAAAAAAAAGAGAAAAAAAATCACACTGTCTTGAGTATAGCAATTGTTAAGATGTCTTTGAAAGACTGGAGTAAGTTGCATGGTATTAAACAAACACTAAAAATATTAAATTAGATATTTTACGCTGTACAGCAAGTCATTTAATATCACTTAATTCTTATCCTGCTAAATAAGTTAAATAAAAATTTAAAGCCGCTTGTAAAAACCCGAATAATGTTATTTTCAAATTCATTTTTTGGAGAAAAATCTCTCCTTAACGGACAGTGCAGATCCCAGATCAGACTGCACATTCTGTGCAGTCTGATCTTGATCTATACTGTCCGCATAAGGTCAGTGGGCCGCGCTTAGCAGCTTAGGGGTTAATAGTAGGATAATTACAAAAAAAAAAACAAACTTTATGCATATCTTCAGACAAGACCCGGAATATGGCAATGAAGTGTGAGGTATGGATGTCTTACAATGAAAAAAAAAAATCACGCAGAAAGTATATTTTGTTTAAACATATTTTATTAATCAATTAAATACAACGTTTTACAGACAATCGCGTAGAATAACACAAATAACTGATGAAATTGATCAGAACGAAAGCAAAGGCTTATATAGTTCTTTTCCAAATTCCAGGTACACAGTTAATGGTAATGATATTAATAATCACATAGAATCACATACAGAAAGAAAAATAATAATGGTATTTTGATAAATAGTGAGAAAAAAAAAGAAGTGACAACAATGACAAAAAAGGGGGACAGACTGGTATGGAGTGTTAAACTGGAGGACAACGACTAAGGGTATTTTTACACAGGCTAATATCTTCCTCCATGACCATCACAGATCGTTAGATATTAGTTGCTGTTGATGAAAGAACTTGTTGCAAAATCTTGGCCTATAAGCCACTGTGTCAATTAGACCGTGTTTGAAAGCCAGGAGTTCCATAATCAGTGAAAGAAAGAAAACGACATAATTATACTAACTAAATCTTCTGCTGCGACTGATATAACCATGAACTGCATGCGAATATTCTTTCATTCTCGGATATATGAAGATCATCATCACCAAATAAAATGACTTGAAGAGTAACTCTTGTAATTGTACTTATTCTGTTGTTTAAAGTATCTCTTAAATCCCGGGAAAATGGGCATTCAAAGAAGTAATGTTGTGTTGATTCAACGGAGCCGCATCTACAAAGGGGCGATTGGACTAGATTTTTTCAAATACAAGTGTTCATTAAGACAACTGCACTTATTACGTAACCTTGCATGTATTATCTGAGTTTTTCTATCACCAAAAAATAAAGCTTATTTGGGCTAGGTTTATCTATATGTAAATGGTATTTAAAAGCAGACAACGATTCGGCATTTTTCGTATCATCTAATAAAGAATTCCGATCAATGATCACAGACGGCAGGAATGAGTTTTTGTATAGGCTGGTTCTGCAAGCGATGGTTCGTAAGTTATTCGATCTACGAAGATTATAAGATGATGAATCCCAAATTGTCTGAGATACAAGGACATTAAGATAGTTAGGAGAAAGTCCGTTTAACAGTTTACAAAAAAGAATCAATTTGTGTTTTCGCTTCCTTTGGCTTAAAGTTTCCCATCCAGATTCTTTGTATAGATCACGAATAGCAAAAAGTTTAGTGCAGTCTGTAACTATGCGAGCCGCTTCATTTTGAATCTTATCCAGTTGATCTTTCAGGCCTTTGGCGAGATTGTCCCATACAACATCACCATATTCAAGGATAGGCCTGATAAATGAAAAGCAAATCATTTCTCTTCAAAACGTATGCTTACCCCGAAGTATTTCCATTGCTCGGTAAAACGCTACTTAGTAACCCCATTTTTGATATTGATACTTTGTTTGCTTCCTACTATGTGCGCGCATCTCTCCGCCCCCGGGTCTTTTTTTTTTGGTGTGGACTATTTTTACGACGGAATCTCCGTAAATAAAATCAGCCTTACCAGTTTGCTATTGCTGATTTCTTTGATTTCTTTTTATTTAATCTAAATAATTTTTACCCGCTTTTAACCGTTTACATCACATTTCCGACTTTTGATGTCATTTCTCTCCTAGACGTTCCTTCCAAAATGGTCCCAGAGGTGTAAAACTAGTAGAATAATCAGTGATATAGCCGGCGAGTCTATCAGACTCGCGTTGTTTACCTGCAGAAAGTTGTTTGTGTGGCTAGCAGCATGAGATTCCTGCTAGGAAATGGCAGCAAACCCTTGACGTTAGAAGGGACTACCATTGGTCAAATATTTCTTTTTTCAATAATGCACGATTTTTAAATTTTCTTGAATAGTCACGATGTTAGATTTGACACAATTTGAAATTCCACCAAACCGTAACGCTACCCCTCCAAAACGGTCCAGTGAAATGACATTGCCGGATCCGTTCTCCATTCCGCCTCCAAACTCGTACTCCTCCATTTGCAAATTTGAAAGTGAAACAGGGTTCGTCTGTAACCCAACTTGGTGTCCGCGTCGTCTTATCCATCGAGGATGTACTCTTGCCCAATCTAATCTAGCCCGTCTATGTGTACTCTTGCCCAATCTAATCTAGCCCGTCTATGGTCTCATGTCAACGGAACACCAACTTACAGACAATGTCCATGTAACTGCGCAGCTTGTAGTCTGTTAATCACAGTCTCAAGCACAACAAATCTGTGTTCTTTTTGCATTTCTAACCATAACCATGCTTCTTTTACTGCTTAGAAACCGATTACGCCGTGATGTTGTCACAATGTAATTTTGCTTACGCCGCGTTGTTTTGCAGTCTGCCAGAACGTGATCTATCTTTGACGGTGCCTGTTTGACAGTATTTTGATCTGAGTCTTCAAATGGCACTTTGATTCATATTAAAATGTTGAGCGACTTCTTAAATCCTCGTGCCTCCAGTGTACATGCCGATGCCACATTACGCTTTTCTAACGTCAATACAGAACGACGTCCCATCTTGAAAATTTTACAGTTTTTTGACAGTTTATTTGTTTATGGGTGTGCACCACTATAAAAGAGTGACTATCGATGACATTGACTGCACATGCACGTAGATGCATGTACGCGGCATGAGTAGAGTCAGAAAAACTTGGACAAGGGTACAAAATCAGTGAGTTTGGTATCAGGACTGACATATAAGACATACTTTATTAATTTTTTAACCTAGAGTTCGAAAAAAAAAAAACTTGGGCCTAAAAAAATTGCAAAATTTATTTTTTGCAAGTATATTTTGTAGTCTGAAAATGCTTTCAATTTTGACATCTATAAATTTTGTCCTATAGAAGAGAGAAAAGCAGATATTTACTTCATGAAGTATTGCTAGTATACAATAACGTAGAACAGTGTGTATTGAAAAAAGCTTTTCCGCTGTCAAGGGTATGGCTAAATTTATGAGCCCGGTATAATTAGCTGTCACGACCGGGCTGGAACAGAACGAAAAGTCGTTTTTATCACTGACCCTTAATTTTTTCTAATTCCGAACGCTCAGTAGCTTACAAGAGAGCACGTAATTTTTCAATTGTCCAGGTAACAAAAGAATATTAAATATAACTATATACGATGTATTCTTTGAAAGCGCAATGAAGCCTCAACCACACATTACAGTTACTACATCTATAAAGTATAACCAAGATCAATGCGCCAACTTCAGAATACATTCCAATAATTTTGTTACATCCAAAGTTTATCTTTGGGTTTTTTTTTTTCTTGGACTTTCACACTGAAATAAAAGATGGAAGTTTTCCCTTCTAGGATTCAGTTTTAATCAAGAGGCTGGGAATTTTTCAAGCATTGTTTTACACTTTTCGCACATGAAGAAAGCACGGAATGCATCCTCTAACACTAAAGCACGGTTACCAACATTTTCTGCTTTTCCAACAATGTTTTCCAAAGCCTTCTCCATCAGGGTCATTAAAACTTGGGATATTGTTGTTAAGTGTTAAACCGACGGCTGTTCGGCTTTTTTTTATTTTACGACAGTTCTATTTCGTACTTTCTGAATATGCGGATAGTTACACATAGCAAATTGAATAAATGTATTTTTTTGTGTGATGAAAAGCTTTCAACTTCTTGTGCACTGAGTGTTTTCGTCCATTTACATTTGAGCCTGCAGTAAAGCCACATTCTAAAATATAGAAAACAGACTGTTAATCATAATATTTCAGTTTGTATCTCGCACATAAAAGGTCTAAAATTAAAAGATTTTTTTTTTCAATTAAAAACGGTACACTTATAAATTTGTCAACCGTATAACGTATTTGAATTAAAGTTGGTTCTCTAAATTCTCTACATTTTTATTTATTTTCAACTGTCTCTCTCTGTCTGTCTGTCTGTCTGTCTGTCCGTCCGTCCGTCCGTCTGACCGTCCGTCCGTCCTTCCGTCCATCTGTCTGTTGCAAGTTTCTGTATTTCTGCCGTTGCCCTATTCAAAGTCTCTCCCCGTGTGTGCATAATCATTTGGTGCCACATTCTAACGTGTATGTCTTGGTTTGTTAATTTCTTTGCAATTTTCATCATCATCCTTATCCTTTTATGGTATGCCTTCTTCCAAACCTCAACCCTTCGTATTAAAGACAGACACATTATGTATCCCCTATACATTCCGTGTGGAGTTGATATTACTCCTTCCGTCCAATATATGATATTTGGCCCCATATTAATTTACACTGGTTTAAGAAGTGTGAATGTTGCATGTTCATGGTCGTTCAGATGTCGTAAAATCAGTCCAATAGCCGTAGAGGAGTGGTTTACGGTATAGAAAATTTCTTTTGGGAAATGGCTATCCTGTTCCCATTTGGTAATGTATTTCTGACATCCATTAAAATATCTGTATAATTTTACGACATCAATGAGATACGATGTTCTGATAGCAGATGATTTTTGCTTTACAAAAACGGCTTTAAAGACGCCAGTGTTGTTACACAAATTATCTCACGGTAAGAACTTTTTTTTTTCAGTAATTACGATAATGCACGGTTTTGGTACATGGTGTAAATATTTTGGGAGTGTAAAGGGGGAAGGGGGAAGATGGCGAAAGCTGGAACGGTGTGCTAGAAAATCATTTAGTAGTGATAATCAAAATGTAAGTTCGAGGCTAGAATGATGACTACCGGAGGTTGTTTCTGAAAGTTGATTTACGGGACCTCCAAAAACTATTTGTTTTTACAGTAATCGAACTTCGTTCTTATCTCTGCATGCTTTCTTTCTTTCTTTCTTTCTTTTTTTCTAAACACTACAAAATGACGTATGTCGTATTTATACAAGCAATGCGCTGATTCTGTCGGTCGGCCATTTACGAGATCCAAGAGTCGGTCCTCCAGCACGTTTCGGCATCAAATGTGATTCCTTGCAATATTTTTGGAACGAAACTTTCTCCAATTCTGAAAAAAAAAAAAAAGAAAAAAAGAGCGTCACCACATATAGTAATGACAATTCATATAAGTTTGCAATTGACCAGTATACATTTCTACGCTTATAACGAATCTCTCAGATCGTAGCTCTTGGAACGACCCTTGTACAAAAGATACTTACCAGGGTCAGTCAATAAAAATGAGACTGGTCTAATATCTCTGTAATGACCCAACAGTTTTTCTTCAAATTTTGCATGTAGGTGGCAACAATATCATACAGTGTAATTTTGTCGCAAAACGTTCTGACGTCATGACGTCAACGTCATGACATCACGTACAACAACAACTGTACAAGCACCATGGCCAGCTTTACTGCTGAAGAGCAGCGGGCTTACATTAAAATCGAAATTTTCAAGGGCAGTACAAGCATCGAAATTTCTAATACTTTACAAACTGTATATGGCAACCAAGCATTATCACGTTCAGCAGTTTTTAGGTGGGTTGCTGCATTTAAGGAAGGCAGAATGAAGTAGAAAAGAATGCTAGTCCTGGTAGACCGACAGAAGCAACAGATTCTGATCAAATCGAAAAATTGAGTTGAAAGAAATACTAGAGAAAGACAGGAGATTTACATGTGATGAAATAGCCAGAGAAGTTGGTGTTTGCCATGGATCAGTTTATACAATTTTGATAACAAAGCTAAATATGAGACGTGTCGCTACCAGATAGGTAACGCATGCACTTTCTGGTCAGCAAAATCAGGCTCGGGTAAATGTAGCTAAGTTTCTGCCCAGAATGTATGAAAATGAAGGTGAAAACTTCAGTACTAGAATTATAGCAATAGATGAGACCAGGGTCCGTATTCACCAACCATTCTTAAGAACGTTCTTTGTCTTGTTCTCCAGAATTTTCTACATTTGAAAGTAACACAACTCCTGATTGGCTAAACCATTTGGTTTAGTCAGTCAGGAGTTGTGTTACTTTCAAATGTAGAAAATTTTGGAGAATAAGACTAAGAATATCTTTAAAAATGGTTGGTGAATACGGACCCTGGTTTAGAAGTTATAAACCAGAACTCAATCGACAATCACCAGAATGACACACTCCAGCCTCTCCAAGACACATTAAGTTGAGATGAAAGCAGGGAATTTTGAAGATAATGATGATTTTTGCATAATCATGTGTTTTAACAGCTAATCAGGGACCTTCCTCAGAGGTTGTCCAAGGTAATTCAACAAATGGGGTGCTACATTGAAGGAATGTAGAAAGGAAAGCATATGTTAAATAGTTCGGCTAATAATTATTCAGTCTCGCTTCTTATTGACTGACCCTCGTAGTAATAGCAAAAATTCACAAAAAATATACAGGAGCCAAGCTCTTTAAAAAGGGTTGTTTAATGCATTTGCAAAATGTATCGACCAAGGTCAGCCTGCGCAGTCCGCGCAGGGTCACCTGGGTCGAAACTTTTTGATATTGGTCAGTTTTTTGCATGTCAAAGACAATTCTATCTCATGATTCAGTTGGTTGTTGGACAAAACAATGTCATGGGTCCGTAACTATATAACTTGTTTGTTGTATTGCATCACGAAGATGCTTGACCCCCTTTTGCCAGAGTATAACTCATTTACATCTTTTGTTAACCAGTATTATATGGAAAAGAATCATCTGTAAACGGTTATTGGGACCTTTAACCCTTCACCACACATTCCCGAGTTTTAATGACCCTGAAGAAGAAGCCTTTTGAAAACTTTGTGGGAAAAGGAGAAAATGCTGGTAACCAGCATTTTCTCCTTTTCCCACAATGTTTTCTGACCTTCCCAAAACAAATTTCAATTTTAGAGTCACGTTTATTTTGTCGTCTGCAAATGCTTTCAGTTTGGACAAGTCTAAAATTTTGTCGTTTGGTAAAGGGTTAAATATAAATCTTATTGATGGACAATCACCTTCAAAGATCGACATGTATCGTACTTAAATAACGGTTTCATGGCAGTTTTCCTTCACATTGCAGGGGCTATTTTAGTCATGACGACACACTTCGGACTAGCATTGTAAACTGGCTCTTTTCCACGCATTTCCTATCTTAACGACGTTGAGGAGAAAGACTTATGAAAACATTGGGGAAAAGCAGAAACTCCAGGTGACCAAAATGTTTGAAACCTTTAAGAGAAAATCTCATCAATTGATTTATACATGTATTTAATTTGTCGTTTGCAACTCCTTTGAATTTGTTCGAGTCTTAAAAATGTTCGTATGTAGAGTTAAGCCCTTTCAACGATTAATCAAAGGATGATCAATTAATAAATATGTTTCATACTCGAGCCAGTAAGTCTTACTTTCCTACGTCAGCACTACGAACTACGAAAGAAATAAGATAAAGAAAAAGAAATGCGCCTAAACGAATCACATGGCATAGGAAATTGGAAAAAGGAAAACGTGGCAACTTTCGTTCTTAGAGTAATCTCTGCTAAGAGTCGGTTCTACTTCCAAGAATTACACAACTGTAAAAAGATCTCGCTTACCTAATTTTCATCGCGTAATTAAGCTTTATTTCCATCAAGTTTTACATCCTTCAAGAAGCGCTAAGCTCATTAAAATTCGAGCTTTAATATCTCGGCGGACGCTTTGATGAGTTACTGAACATTGATTTCAATAAGTTTTCAAATGAAACTGAAAAATGTCTCGTCCTCAGCGGTGATTGGTGCATGCAGACTGAGTGCAAGAATTTCTCCTAAACCTTCAACACACAGTCTTGTATTTTAACGACCCCGAGGAAGAGGCCTTTTGAAAACATTGTGGGAAAAGGAGAAAATGCTGGGAACCAGCATTTTCTCCCTTTCCCATGATGTTTTCTACATTTTAAGTCACATTTCAAATGCTGGTTACAGCATTTACTCATTTTCCCATAATGTTTTCAACATTTTGAGAAACGTATCCCACCAACTGAGTCACATTTTCTTTGCCGTCTGCAAGCACTTTAAATTTGGACAAGGCTAAAATTTTGTCATCTGGTGAAAGTTAAAGTGTGTTGGTTGGTTGATTTTCGTTTCGTCGCCACCGGTTGCCCATATGGGTGACGCCCCCTCACAGAAGATTGCTAATTTTTTTTTACGGGGCATAGTGCAAGATACAGGACCAAACCCATCCTAAAGATAAAGCTGGTAACCAGCATTTTCTCCTTTTCCCGCACTGTTTACTAGCTATTCAAAGACAAGTTCCATCATTTAAGCTGCGTATAAATTGTCGTCTGCAAATACTTTCAATTCGGGCAAGTCTAAGATTTTGTCGAGTGGTAACGAGTTAAAAACGGTGAATTAATGGGAGAAAGTAAACATTATTACAAACTGACAGCTGGTGTGGAATCGCAGTTTGTTGTAATCGCAATTAAGTAAAGGGAGGCTATTCAGATTTTTTAAAATCGAAGATAATAATCAAGAAAAATAAAATAAAAAATGTTTTATCACTGAATTGAGTTCGGCAATAGTATGCAAATCAATTACTGATAAAGAAAAGAGTCCAAAGAAACAACAGATTCCGTAAAGTAATACGTAGCTTGTTAAGGCAGTTCAGATTTCGCGTGAAAATTAGTTAACTCACTTTCTCACGTACGTATAATCGCATTATACAACTAACGTATACACGTATATTCACTGCATGGTAAATGTTCTGCCTGCACGGTGACAGTAAAGTTACCCTAAATGAAATGGCTCAGTCCATTAAATAGGAAAAAAAGTAGCCTTTGTAAACTTCAAACTATGTTCCCCTTTTTAGCTAAAATCTATGATATGAATCGGTGATGAAGTTCAGCAGAGCTTTTCCACTGGTTTTATGCTGTCTAATAATTTTTATTTCATTCCTTTTATTCTTTTTTTTTGGGTTGTGCACTGGCAAAAGGGTTTTAATCTACTTGTAAAAGAATATCGACCAGGGTCAGTGTGTGCCATCCGCACAGGCTAGCTTGGATCAAATCTTTTCCCTTTTGGTCAATTTTCTGCATGCCCAAAGATCATTCTACCTTATGATTTAGTCGGTCGTTAGACGAGGTAAATTGAGCCATACTCTGTGAAAAATGGAGCTTAAAGCATTCCCGTGATGCATGAAAGCAAGCAAATCATCACAGTGTTATACATCCCTAAAATCCATCTTGTATAACAACCTACTGAATAACGAGATACACTGGTCCTTTGACATGCAGAAAATTGGCCAAAAGCAAAAAGTTCCGGCCCAGGTCAGCCTGCGCAGACTGCGCAGGTTGGCCTGGGTCGATACTTTTTGCAAAGCATTAAGCCCCTTTCCACAGAGCATGGATCAGTCTTATTTTATGGATCCGTAACTGTATGACGACACGCTTGGTATGATGCATCATGGGAACGCATTAAATTAAACCAGAGCGCAGTTCAAATACGTAATGACTTGCTTGGTATGATGCTTCACGGGGACGCATTAAATTAAACCAAAGCGCCGCCCTAATATGTAATGGTATGCTTTATATGATGCATCGGGGGGATGCATTAAATTAAACCAGAACGCCGCTCAAATATGTAATGACATGCTTGGTATGATGCATCACGGGGACGCATTGAATTAAACCAAAGCGCCGCTTAAATATGAGATGACTTGCTTGGTATAATGCATCACGGAGATGCTTGAAATTAAACTAGAGTCAAATATTTAATGACTTGCTTGGTATGATGCTTCACGGGGACGCATTAAATTAAACCAAAGCGCCGCCCTAATATGTAATGGTATGCCTTGTATGATGCATCGGGGGGATGCATTAAATTAAACCAGAGCGCCGCTCAAATATGTAATGACACGCTTGGTATGATGCATCACGGGGAAGCATTGAATTAAACCAAAGCGCCGCTTAAATATGAGATGACTTGCTTGGTATAATGCATCACGGAGATGCTTGAAATTAAACTAGAATCAAATATTTAATGACTTGCTTGGTATGATGGATCACGAGGACGCATTAAATTAAACCAGACCGCCTCTCAAATATGTAACGACTTGCTTGGTATGATGCATCACGGGAACGCATGAAATTAAACCATAGTGCCGCTTAAATATGTGATGACTTGTTTGGCATGATGCATCACGGGGATGCATGAAATTAAACCAGAGTCAAATATGTAATTACTTGCTCAGTATGATGCATCACGGGGACGCATGAAATTAAACCAGAGCAGCGCTCAAATATGTTATGACTTGCTTGGTATGATGCATCAAGGGGAAGCATTAAATTAAACCAGAGCGCACTCAAATATGTAATAACTTGTATGGAAATTTGCAACATGGAGAAGCATCAAATCCCCCTTTGACAGAACGCTTATCATTCGATTATTTATTTATGTATTAGATTTTATTCTTATCTATGTATTTGTCTAACTGTTTATGGTGGGTTTTCTTTCATTAAAGAAAAAAGTCCCCGTTCTTCTGTTCCTCCAAACAGCTGATGATTTTTTTTTTTGTTCGCGCTGCGTGCTAGATTATTTTAGAGCTACTCTCAAAAACTCTCCAATTTATTAGGAAATAACACAAAACGAAAAGATAACAAATCACCATTATGTTAGGGGACTGCGTGCAGTTTCTCGTATATCCGTAATCAATAGAGAAGACGTATTAACATGTCAAATAACGAATCAACCCCGTATCCTCGTAAAACACCTCTGGAAAAACAGATCTTCGCGCTCAGTTTCGGTTTTCATGTTTTCGTGTGATTTACGACCTTTCGTCAATCGCTTTCAGCGTGCGAGGATTGCCTCCCTTGGGGTTTGGGTAAAATCGCTGGCCCTATTTTATCCGCTGGCAGTACCAATTGTGATGTCAGTGAATGGCGCTTCGATATCGATATCTCACTACGAACAGGAAATACAGGGTCCGTATTCACCAACCATTGGTCTTGGTATCCAGAATTTTCCAAATTTGAAAGTAACACACCTTCTGACTGGCTAAAGCATTTGGTTTAGCCAGTCAGAAGTTGTGTTACAGTGCTTTCAAACTTGGAAAATCTTGAAGAATAAGTCTAAGAACATTCTTAAGAATGGTTGGTGAATACAGACCCAGGAGTCAACGAGAAATTCAAAATTTTTAAATACAGTAGGTATATGTATTATCCTTTATCCTGCTAAATAAGTCCAATGAAACTTTCAAGCCGATTGTACAAATCCAAATGTTGCTATTCCAAAGGGTTGTTTTTTTTTTTGCTGAAAAATATCTCCTTATCGGACAGTGTAGATCCAAGATCAGACTGCACGTTCTGTGCAGTCTGATCTTGATCTACACTGTCCCCAAAAGGTCAGTGGTTCGCGCTTAGCAGCCTAAGGGTTTAACCCTGCACCAGGCAATGCCTTAACCCTTAACCTGCTAAGTAAAAGAAATGAAACTTTGAAGCCGATAGAGAAACCCCAAATTTTCCTGTTTCAAAGATATTTCTGGAGAAAAAAGATAACTCCTTATCGGACAGTGTAGATCCAAGATCAGACTGCACGTTCTTTGCAGTCTGATCTTGATCTACGCTGTCCGCAAAAGGTCAGTGAGTCTCGCTTAGCACACTAAGGGTTAATTTTCGACGATGAGGAAGACGGCTTTTTAAAAGATAAGGAGAAAAGGAGAAAAATGGTTACCATATATTTTCCTTTTCCCACAATGATTTCTAACCTTCTAAAGGAAAATTCACATCATTTGAGCAATTTTAAATTTTTCAATTCGAATTGCTTTTCCATGGACAAGTCTAAATTTGATCTTTTAAACACCCTATCTCATACATAGCTATGGTGTTTAAGGCTTCTTTATAATGGAAACGTTGCGAGAAGGAAAGACACTTATTTTAACCCTTAGGCTGTTAAGCGCGACTCACTGACCTTTTGCGGACAGTATAGATTCAAGATCAGACTGCAAGTTCTGTGCAGTCTGATCTTGAATCTATACTGTCCAATAAGGCGATATCTTTTCCCCAAAAATACTATTAAAACGGCAAAATCAGGATTTTTACGATCGGCTTGAAAATTTCATTTATTTAGCAGGATAAGGATTAAGGACCGACCTACAGTAAGACCAGCTTTAAAATCGTTCCCAAACGACCCCGTGTTTTAACTGTCCTGAGGAAAAAGCCTTTTTGAAACATTGTGGGAAAAGGAGAAAATGCTGGAAACCAGCATTTCTCCATTTCCCTTAGTGCTTCTTACCCTTTCTAAAGTAAAAATCATCCGTTGGTCTACATTTAATTTTCGTCTGAAAATGCTTTCTACCCTATGGGAGAACTTTCCGCCATTTTTGCCAAATTTAAAATTTTCGTCTGCAAACTCTTTCAGTTTGGAAGAGTCTAAAATCTGTAATTTGGGAAAGTTCCCATCACCACGGGTTGGCAACTCAATGACGAATTACTCGCTACCTGTACGTGTGTTTTGCAACTTACAACAGATGTATGTACATGTACATGAATTGTGTAATGAAGCAAAATTCTACACATACCTTTAGTATGGGCTTGAAACTCGTAAAGCAGTAACTGTGAGTTATAACTCGGCGTATTTCGAGATTTGGCATCTAGCCATTGATCAAGCATCATTGTGAAGAGGTTATTTTGTTTTTGAACTCAAGACGGAAATGTATCATCTACTGTGGCCACATCTACCTGCGCAGTACGAACCGGATGTGCCTGTACGCATGCTCGTGTGCAAACTGGCTCCCATCTCGTTACTATAGCTCAGATCGTCCCCTGAAATATAAAGGGCTTTTCCACAGTAATCTTACTATATAAAGTTTATACCGAAAAAAATTCCAATATGGTTTCTTGTTCGAAGCTTTTATTTACTTTTTTGTCAGTTTTGCTCTCTCTTTCGTCTTGTCTCTGTGTCAGTGGTAAAGAAATCAAAATGTGTGACGCTTTTAATTTTGTTTTTGTCCTTCAGTCAAAAAATACATACATGTGAGCCATGCTCTGTGAAAGAGAGATTAATGCATCTGCAAAAAAAAAAAAAAAGTATTGACCCATGTAAGGCTGCACAGTCTGCACAGGCTAACATGCGTAGACACTGTTTGTTATTTCTCTCTTTTTTTTTTCCTTAGAACTTGCACAGATTGTATATAAACTCTCTGTTCCGGAAGACTTACGGTAACACTTACAGAGACCGCCATCTTTTATCAAATAGGTTCCAGCTCTCGACAAACAGTATTTTCATTACGAGTATTTATTTTATTTGTTTTAGTTCCCGTTCCACACAGTTACATTAGAAAGTGTGTAATTTTTATACCTTTTTTTCTACATATCTTAAAAAGAAAAAAAAAAAAAAATCAAAATCAAACAAAAGTATTCTAATGTCACAAAAAAAAAAGAATAAATACTTAAATAGCATAAAAATCGACCTCACATCACCAAGTGTCTAAAAAGATAAAAGTCACATTCAAACTTAGTGAAGGGGCCCTGCATGGCTTAGTGGTAAAGTGTGGGACTCATAACTTGGAAGCCCGGGATTCGAGCCTCACTGGAAGCACTAGGCTTTTCGCAGAAGTGTCATTTGCCAAGACACTTCAGAGCCCTAGCCTAGTACTTGTGAAACCCAGGACATACATGTATACATTTGCTGTTGCAGTAACACGACTGAACTAATGTTGAAAGAGTCGTAAAGCACAAATTAATCAATCTATCAATTAATCAATCAAGCTGAGCCACAGTTTCTCCTGAGGTAAAGCTGAAAAGTTTAGCTAAAGTCAGCTAGGGTACACAGCCTCTGAACTATCATCTGTCGATATTTGTAATGAAAAATTTAACAAATTAGAAAGTTCCTTTCAAAGTTTATTCAATTCAAATTATGGTGGAGACAAATAATGGAGGTCACATCTAGAATTCAATATGTATCGCGGTATTTTTTTTAAGTCAAATCTCATACATCTTTTAGCAAAATATCGCCTTTTGAACGACCCTGGAGAAGAAGACGAGCTTTGAAAGCATAATGGGAAAAGGAGAAAATGCTGGTCACCAGAATTTCCTCCTTTTTCCAGAATGTTTACCATCCTTTCTAAGATAAATTTCAACTTTTGAGCCACATTTAATCTGTAAACTACAATTGTTTTCAAACTGGACAGATATAAAAGTTTGTCGCTCGTCAAAGGCTATAGCTGGTTTCCTATTCTGTCCGTTGATAGAACGAAAATGATGCATGAGAAGTCAGGGTACGCCGGAAGCCAGGTTCAAAGATTTTTAACCCCAAACATCACCTCAAACGTCCTAATCTAATATCGCTCCCCCCGACTTGATTGCCACGGAGACGATGCCAGATTCTTTGGTCGAAATCGAGAAAGGAGTGAAGTTTAAGTATGAGTTTATTTATTACTGTTCCTTTGCAGACGTCCTAGCGCCAAAATATATGGGGTTGTCAGGGCTAATAAGACGACGACATTGCACAGGAAACGCTCTTCAGAAATGAAGGTGTGAAAAAGTGTTAGCCTAGTGTAAAAACTAATCTTCCGCGAAACGTGGCCAGCCGGGGCATGCGTCTAAATTCATTTCCACGTAATTGGAAAAAGCAGCGTCTACCGTAATATAACTTCTCCTTCTCTAAAAACTGTCAAATCCAACAATAAGATTTTTTGTCAGATGTTTCAGATGGTAAGGTGTCAATTCGGGTTTTTCTCCTCGAAGGATTTTTGGGCGCATAGATCACGGTTTGTACTTACTGTAGACGTTTTATGGTTTGTTAGCTTTTTGGACAGAAACAGAAATTTCCAACTATGAGAACTTTTTCCTCAGTGGTTTATATGATAATTTTTCTTGTGGTTTCTTAACCCTGTACCAAACAACATAATATTCGTCTGGTCCAAATTCAAAGCATTTGCGGTCGACAGAGTAAAGGTGGCTAAAGTGATTAAATTTTTGTCTGAAATAGTGGAAAAAATTGTGGGAAAAGGAGCAAATGCTGTTTACCAGCATTTGCTCCTTTTCCCACAAAATTTTAAAAAGTCCTTTTTCTCAGGATCGTTAAAAGTAGAGACCCTGTAGTAAAAGGTTAACTGGAACAAAGGTCAGATGTGTGCGGAAGGGGTAGGGATTACCAGGGGTGGGGATTACTAGAGGTGGGGATAACTAGTTCTACTGATTTTCAGAGGGACAAATTGTTTGCATAACCTTTAACCAGACGACAAAATTTTAGCCTGTCCAAATTGAAAGCATTCGCAGCCGACAATTTCAACATAGCTCAAATGATGCAGTTTTCCTTTGATTAGGTAGAAATAATTGTGAGAAAAGGTTTAAATATTATGAACGCTGAGCACAACATTTAAAAATTTGCAGACTGTACAAATCAAAGCGTTTGATCTACATTGTCTGCTTTTTTTTGTACAGTATTCTTGCAAAAACATCGTTGAGATTGCATTTTTTTTTCGTGGGGAAAAATTGATGTATTCAACACTCTATGGATTCAAAAATCTGAAATCGGGAGGACAATATTATTTCTTTCAAAAAAGTGGGGGGGGGGGGGAAGTCCATGAATTCTTTATTATCTTTTTTAGAAAACAAACAAAAAATCGTTTGTTAAACAGTGCCCTGCCACGCGCCATGTTGACCTAACGAATTACTGTCATTTGAAAAGAAATAGATTTATAATCAGTTTAGCGAAGTTCAAATACCAACTTTAACAGCCTTGGAAATATCTGTAACTTGTGGGAGATATAAATATTGTTTTTAAACTTAAAGATAAATCCTTGAAAAGAATTACTTTTTGAATTACTTACCACAACGAATCCCTGTACCTCTGTTTGAGAGAGGACTGTTGGTCCTATGTATTCTCTGTAGAAATATTGCCGATATTTATGCTTAACCCGTATCCTGCTAAATAAAAGAAATGAAACTTTCAAACCGATATTATAAACCCAAATTTACCTATTTCAAAGGTATTTTTGTAGGAAATATATCTCCTTATCGGACAGTGTAGATCAAAGATCAGACTACACGTTCTGTGTAGTCTGATCTTGATCTTCGCTTTCCGCAAAAGGTCAGTGAGTTGCGTTTAGCCGGGCGTAAAGGTTAATGAGACAGTTTAATTTTTTAGGCTTGTTATTGTAAGAGAATGGAAAATAATTCAAAACTTCTTTTTCAGATATTTTGTATGCATGTGCAATATAGATTTTAATGCCAAAGGTGTGTTAATTACATTTAAATACCATCTATGAACCGATCGTGAAACGGGCTGGTACAAAGAAGAAATTTGGAAGAAGCTATATTTCTGTCTTGATTATGTTTTGAGTTTTGTCAAACGCCAAATGATTTTAGATTTTCCTTTAAAGGAATAAAAAAGCCTTTGCCCAATAGATACGACATTTTTCCCCCAATTCTCTAGTTTCAATTCCTAGAGGTAAAAAAGGACAAAATCTGCTGTAAAAGTCATTTTATTTCTACACAAACTATTTGTTAATATACATGTACAACAAACTACATGTACACGTTTTGAATAAAAAAAATGTACAGGAAAGGAAAACACTCCTTTTTGGTTCAGCTGTGTGGAAAAGGAGCACATGATTGTAACAAGCAATATTGCGTCTCATGTTTAAAAAGGCTATTTAAAGCATTTGTGCGGTAAAGGGTCAATGGTTAAAACTTAAAATAAATCTTTCAAATAAATTATCGCTAAAATGCTTAGACCCTACTTAAAACGGTCATCGTGAGAGTTAGAAGCACGCTTTATTTACCTTTATTTATACAGCGATTTTATGTTTTGTTTGCGATTAGGAAGTGCTTAAAAGAACCTGTTGAAACGTAAAGCAGATTTAGATAAAAAAAATCTTTGACAACTTTCCATCCTTACATTCTGATAGTAATTTGCAAACCGTTAACTCGTCTGTTTAACTCTTTCACAGACAAGATGTAAGACTTTCCCAATTTGAAAGAATTTACATACAAGCAGTTACACTTAGCTAAACTGAGGGTATTTGTCTGTAAAAGAGTAGAAGAAAAAATTGTAGGAAAAGGAGAAAATGCTGGTTAAAATATTTTCTTCTTTTCCCACAATGTTTCCAAAGCTTTCTCCCTCGGGGCCGTTAAACACGGGCTTGAGCTAATCAACATCATTTCGGTGGTATCATGGCGACCAGTCTACATATCATTGCTTTCCTAGCTACTCTTTTTTAACCACTACTTCGCACAATATGCACATTTTCAGTTTAAAAAAAAGAACAAGTAACAATATCCGACAAGATATTGTGTAAAAATTAGTAACTATTTCAGCGCAACGCTCTGGGAAAACGATGCATTATACCAAGCAAGTCATCACATTATTATAGGTCATTAAAATCCATTTTTTCAAAGAACCGACTGAATCCTGAGGTGGACTGGTCTTTCACATACACAAAATTGACCAGGAGCAAAAAAAATTCGACTCAGGTCAGCCTGCGAGGACTGGGTCATTATTTTTTTGCAGATGCTTAACTCTTTCGGCGCCAAATAAATAAACTCGACTTCTTTCGGTGGCTGTAAATGCAATCCACAGAGACCCAGAAAGATTTTCATCGTAGGGGCTTGACTAATTTAGCGGACGGTACAGATCAAAGATCAGACTGCACGTTCTGTGCAGTCTGATCTTGATCTGTGCCGTCCGCAAAAGTCCCTGTTTTCGCCTATGGCGCTGAAAGGGTTAAAAGCCTCTTTTGATCTCTTTTTTTACGGCTGAAAATACAATTCACCGAAACTTAGAATTCTTATTGTCTTATATGATTGACTAAACAAGCAGACGGAATAGACTGCACGTTCTGTGCAGTCTGATCTTGATCTATACCGTCCGCAAAAGTTCCCCCCCTACGTTTGGGCCTGTTGCGCTGTTAACCATTTTTCAGGGGATGGGCTTGAGGCTGGGTGAGCGTGATTGATATTTTTGATCTGAAGCCAGCATAAATCTAGTCCATGTTCCCCTTTTTCGTGCCACAAACATGCTAACTATTTCAACGATTGATTCAAGTACTATTTTAACAAAATATTACTTTTAACGATAAGTTTTGACAATCGCGTTGTTTTTTGTAATGCGCTTATTCGGGATTTATAAGGATTACCACTAAAAAGATAATCTTTGGAATTTTCATAATGCGAAGACATTTAATAAGAGCAATCCTATCAGACTGTTGTCATTATCTACAGTGATAGAACTGTATGTTGATTGTATATTGTTTAACGCCGTTTTCAACATTATTTCAGTTATATCATTACGGCCAGTGCACCTGCCCATGCTTTTCTTTTACCAGTACTCCGCACAATATTCTTTCCAAGCCACTGGCTGCTTTCCCACATAACCATTGTCGAAACAATAGTCAGCGGTGAGAGAGGAATAAATACTGTCGCAATGACTATCATAAATCCTCGGAAACAAATTGGTCGAGCCAGAGATCGAATCAGCACTTCGCACAATATTCTTCCCAAGCCACTGTGTGCTTCCCCACATAACAATGGTCGAAAAGATCTAGCCCGTGTTTTAACCTTAGGCTGCTAAGCGCGACCCACTGACTTTTTTTGCGGACAGTGTAAAACAGGATAGAAATGTGCAGTTTGATCTTGGAGCTTCACAGTCCGACAAGGACTTACTTTTCTCCAAGATATAAGTTTGAAGTAGCACTACTCGGATTATTTTCTATCGGCTTGAAAGTTTCATTTAATCTGTTTAGCAGGATAAGGGTTAATGGTGGAAAAAATGAAATACCTAGGAAGCATATCGGGGAAAGGGGAAAATGGTGGTGGTAGCATATTGTCACAGGCCTTCCCAGATTTCGACCCTTTTCGAGAAAAACTCCAACTGCTTGGAGAATATTTGATTTATATTTTGAAAATGTTTTCAATTTGGCCTGGTCAAAACTTTTGTCGTCTTTTAAAGAGCTAAGGAATCTGAGGAAGAAAAGTTACGAAAACACCGTGGGAATAGGAGAAAATGGTTACCACCATTTTCCTTTTCCCGCAATGTTTTAAAAAGCCTTCTCTTTTATAAAGCAAAATCCTGGAATTGTTTAGTAAAGGGTTAAACAGTTAGGTTTGCAAAGGATATACATAATATTATGAAATTGAACAACTGTCAGACGTTCAGATAAACGATGGGTCTTTGACTTACTTTGATACCAGTTACATGGCAGTTTGTATGCGCAGATAAATGCGCACAATCCTATGACGTTTCTTCTATCGTTATCTCCAGTTGTCGAACGCTCGATTCACACTTAAGAACAAAAGCCCCATATCTCACAATAATAACCTTTATCTTGCAGTTACTCTTCCCACCATTCCAGCATATGTCTATATTCTTTGCTTACAGTATTGTTTGAAATATAAAGAAAAAATAATAATAAACGCAATCTTTGAAGAGAAATTATTGTAAATGCACATTCACATAATTCAATAAAGAAAACAAACTAATATAGGTGCTGAAATGAAATCTAATTTCATACTTTTATAGTTTAACAACTTGGTAAAAATCGTATTTACAAAGGTAAGGATGATCAACTATTCACCTGCCATTTGGGTTCATTTTGCATCAGTATGGTGAGATAATAATTTTTCCCAAATCTTATTTACTCTCATTGTCTATGAATAGTCGTAGAATCAGTTATCATTCCATAGATTAGTATGAAGGTACGACAGTTGTGCATTATGTTATTGTTACAATCTTTATTTATTTATAAGATACTAGCAGATCAATGAATTGCTAATCTGTTAACGAAGACACTGTATTATCGAAAACAGTCACGACTGTGGTTTTATCGGTATGCGGGCACGTGTTGACTTTTTACGAAAAGCAGAATAATGATCCCATGTAAATTTATCGCTCTTTTCTAAACTCGTCCGACATGAAAGCTTTTACAGGCAACAGATCAAGTGGGACTCATTTGAGGGAATGAGGGTTCTCCAAAATTAGGAGATAACATTCGTAAGAAAAGGAGAAAATGCTGGTTTCAAGTAATTTCTCCTTTTCTCATAATGTATTAAGAGTTAGGGCACTCTGCATAGTGGTATTCGCAACATAGTTTACCCGAGAAATTCTGTTCGATTCACTTCGTTTTGATTTTCTTTTTCAGTAACCTCAAAAATATTTTGCCTTCGCTGGGATTCGAACCTAAGGTTTTCAAAACCATATCTCAGCGACTTTTCCAAAGACACGTTCGGGAAGCCGTTACTTGTCCATCTTTTAATCCTTTCCCAAACAAGCTCTAATTTTCACGTGTCTGCAGAACAAGTCTTTTGAAAACACTGTGGGAAAAGGAGAAATTGCTCGTAACGAGCAATTTCTCCTTTTCCCACAGTGTTTTCTACCCTTTTGCAGAACTTTCTGTCATTTTCATCAAATTTAAAATTGTTGTCTGCAAACTCTTTCAATTTGGACCAGTCATAATTTTATCGTTTGGGAAAGGGTTAAATGTATTCATCAGTTGTAAACCCGTATCCTGCTAAGTAAGTGAAACGTTCATGCCGATAGTAAAAAAACCCAAATTTTGCTATTTCTAAGGTGTTTTTGCGAGAAAGAAACATCCCTTTCGGACATTATAGATCCAAGATCAGACTGAACGTTCTGTGCAGTCTGATCTTGATCTACAGTGTCCGCAAAAGGTCATCGAGTCGAGCTTAGCAGCTTAAGGGTTAAGCAATAATGGATATCCCGATACTAAGGGAATACGAGTTCTATATACATGTAATATAAAAACTTGGTTCCTCGTTTTCTTCGTGTGCCTTGTATTTTTTTCTATCTCTAAGTTAATGCCATCTGTGTAATGAAAACAAGTCTTTGTTAAGATTTTCTGAAAAACGGAATCAATTTTAATGCTCATTTCATAATCCAGTCCGGGGCTTTGATTAAAATTAATAAAGATATTTAGCTAGTGGATATAAACCAAATAGATGATACACGTATTGCTGATTCAAAGTTCGATTCGCCAAAATATCCCTATGGTTCCACACAGAGTAGATTAAAGATCGTACCGCTCGTTCCGTGCAGTCTGTTCCTGACTTACAATAGCGCTTTGGGTCTCTCGATTTGCGGCTTGGGAAAAGGAACAAAATGAAACTAATCATGTAATAGTACGTTAAATATCGCTTTAGGATTCAAGTGTTCGGCACCGAGTGTCTGGTAATGTACAGGACTGTGACTTGAAACCAGATTGCTGATGGCTTGTTTCCCGGCTTGACCAGTTTCTTTCCATGCCGTGATTGATGACAGACTTTGCTATAGGATCTTTCATTGCTTAAAATTGTTTCGACAAAGTTCTTTGGAAATGCAGCCAAAAGCTTCTAGTAAAATAAACTCCCAGAAAGGATGGATAGGCACACTGGCCGTTCCAATGTAACTGAAAAAAAAAAATGGTCAAAACGACTTTAGTCACCAAACAAACAAATGTAACAGGTCTAGTCCTCAACTACGGTAAAGTCCTTCGTCTATAATTGCGAAATTATTTCGTAGATCAGATGACAATATTTTATATATCCGTCCAAACTAAAAGCATTTGCAGAAGACAAATGAAACGTGATGCAAATGATTATATTTATATCCGAAGGAATAGAAAACATTTCGGGGAAAGAGAAAATGTTGGTCACCAGCATTTTCTACTTTTTCTACAATGATTTCAAAAGTATTTGGTAAAGGATTAAGTTTTATCAGAAGTATTGTTGGGTTTCGATATGATTGTTAAGAAATGATATAGATAAAGCGTTTAACGGTGCTCGGCACGCGCCAGCTGACAAACTCTCGCGAGATATCGAGACCTCTAGCGTCAAGTTGCCGCGTGCACTTGAGGACAAAAAGGGAAAGCTACCGTCCTTCCTATGGGAATAGTATCCCTTTTCGTCCCACTTCCTTTTCGTCCAACCTCCTCTTGCACTATTTCAGAATTTTTTCCCGATTCGAAGAAACATTTAAACTGAATAGGAACCGTGTTACCTTTTGGAATAAAGGTAAATGGTTACATAGGCAGTGAAACTAAATATTCGATCATTCAAAGCCATTTCTGCATTTTTCAGTCTGAAAGTTTTCGAAAGCCATCTTCAGCAGTTGGGATTAAAGGTGTCCAAAACCAAACCAAACAAAAATGATCCTTAACCCGAGCTTTAACGACCCTGCGATAAAGTAGAATGCTCTTGTAAACCTTGTGGGAAAATGAGGAAATGCTGGTTACCAGCATTTCCTCCTTTTCACACAAGATTTTTTTTTTTACCCCATCTAAATCCTATCTTGTCATTCGAGATGCATTTAATTTGTCGTCTAAAAACTTCTTAAATTTGTACAAGTCTGAATACTTGTCCTCTGGTAAAGTGTTGACCCTTACGCTGCTAAGCGCAAGTCACCGACCTTTTGTGAATAGTGTAGATCAAGATAAGACTGCACAGGACGTGCGGTCTGATCTTTGATCTACACTGTCCGATAAGGAGATATTTTTCCCCTAATAAATAACTTTGAAAAAAGCAATATTTGAATTTTTACTATCGTCTTTGAAGTTCCATTTTAGTTATATAGCAGGATAAGAGTTCAGCTTGATTTAGATATAATTTATTAACTCCACTTGACTGTGTTCCTTCAACTCTTTACCAAACGACAAAGTTTCAAACTAGTCCAGATTGAAAGCATTTGTAGACGACAAAATAAATGTGACTCAAAAATTGAAATTTATTTCGGGAAGGGTAGAAAACATTGTGGGAAAAGGAGAAAATGTTGGTTACCAGCATTTTCTCCTTTTCACACAATGTTTTCAAAGGACTTTCTTTACAGGTTCGTTAAAATAAGGGATTGTGTGGTAAAGAGTTAACAGGCAATCGTGATCACAGCGGCGCTCTTCATATTCTATACACGGGGTGTAATAGAAAGTTAATCATGCTCAATCAAACGGCAATAAAATTGAGGACTCTTTATCAAATGATGATAGTTTCATCTCTTGATTGACAGTCGTAGTTTTAAGCTTGCACAGGTTTCTGAACTCTGTACGAAACGAAAGTATGTGAGACAAATCTAGATGGAAAACACTTGTAGACGAGAAATTAAAGGTTTCTCAAATGATGCAATTTTGTCTTTGAAATTATTGAAAACATTGTGGGAGAATGGACAAAATAAATGTTGGCCCAAAGCGAAGCATTCTCTCACAGGATCAACAAAACCTGTGCTTGTTACCCATCCAGAGGTTAATTCGAGCACATATCGTATATAGCAGGGATCTTATATACACATATAAGATGTATATAAGATTCTTGTATATTATAGGCATGTTTGCATAAGATCCATCGGATTCAAGAAACAGAGTACAAAATGATGTAAAAATGATTAAATGAACGAACAACCATAATCTATACAGTCGAAGACAGGGATCGGCCAAAGATATCGGCATATTTCTAGTTTATTTTAGGTTACTGAGAAAGGCTGAAGGTATCGACTTATTTCTAGTCTATAGTCGGAAACTGAGACCAACGATCAGATGGACAAACAACTTATTAATCTACAAATGAGCCATGAAAAGGGGGTTTAAGAGATCTACGAAAAGTTTCGACCCTTGTCAACCTGCGCAGTCCGCGCAGGCTGACCTGGGCCGAAACTTTTCGCTATTGGTCAATTTTCTGCATGTCCAAAGACTAGTCAACCGCATGATTCAGTCAGTAGTAAAGGAGGGTAGCAGCGGGACACGGCACCACCGTGTCCCGCTGCTACCCTCCCTGGCGTCCGAAACTGGGGTATTTTGTCCCGCTACCGTCCTACCACGAATTTTGGTAGGACGGTAGCGGGACAACTTCCCCCCCAAAAACGTCAAAAATGGCCAAACCGGAAGTGGACCTTGCCCCCCCATCCGCCCACTTTTGCAAGCCCCGCCCACTGTGTTTTGATTGGTCGAGACGCTTTGCTGGCTGTGTGATTGACACCTCCCACTGCGTTTTGATTGGTCGAGACGTTTTCCTGGATGTGTGATTGACAGCTCCCTCCTCACACCACTGCAAAATGCGCGCGTAGAAGAGGAAACCGGAAGTAGAATTCCTAGCAAAGAGTGGTGTGCCACCGTGTTTGTTCGGGCTGATCCTGCGTTTTGATTGGTCGAGACGTTTTCCCGCCAAAAATGGAGATGTGTGACACCACTGACTGGGTCGAGGGATGGTGGCACATCTCACCGAATAAAGACGGAGAAAAAAGACTAAGTCCAACACGGTAATAGAGAAAGTCTAAAACGAATAAAGACGGAGAAAAAAGACTAAGTCCAACACGATACTAGAGAAAGACCAAACAGAGCGAAGATGGCGGCACACCTTCTTCGTTCACCTCGGTAGGGCTGAGCCATTTCTCTGTCACCGTGTTGGACTTAGTCTTTTTTCTCCCATTGGGTTGATGAATGTTGAATTCATGGTTGAAGATAAAATATCTCCATTGTTTTCAGGTTGTGGTAAGGAGTTGTCTAAGATGTAATCAGCTAAGTTGAAATCCATTTTCCGTTAACAGTTTGTTTTACTCGCACTACTCGAGAAACGAGAGGCGAATGGTTGTAGAGAAATATCGTCAGCGTTTTATAGATTGGTAGGGGATTGACCTACTTCGATACAGAATTAAGAGAGCGCGGACCCGGTCGAGAGCATGTAGGTAGAACATAACAGCTAGAGAGAAATAATGGAAATCTTGGTTGTTAACTAACCGATTGATCTGTTCTCTATTGTGAATGTAACATATCCTATGATTGAACGAAACAGTTGAATTCTAGTCAAGCAGAGATTATATTGTCTTTCATTTCTCCTACATAGTTATAATGGAGATGATAATTTCCTTAGAGGAAATACTTTTGACTTGACTTTTGTTTGTTTTGACAATTTTGAAAAGGTAGAAAGTCTTTTTTCACGATATGGGCTATATACCGTCTCAGCTTGACTCAGGCAGACACCATCGTTGAACTTAGGTTTTTTCCTCTATTATTGTTGGACTCAGTCTTTTCCCATAGGACTTAGTCTTTTCTCCATCTTCGTTCGTCTCTGTAGGACTTAGCCATTTCTCTGCTTCCGTAGGACTTATTGTTGGACTTAGTCTTTTTTCTCCACGATAGGTCTATATGGGTACTGGTAGGTCCTCGGGGAAAAACATCGTGTTGGACTTAGTCTTTTTTCACGATATGGGTTATATTCCATATCGGTTATGGTTCAGGCAAAAAGAACAATCGATGGACTTAGCCTTTTCACCGCCTTTGTTCACCTTAGGCTTTCTCTATCACCGTCGGACTTAGTCTTTTCTCTACCTTTGATCGACTTAGGCTTTCTCTATCTTCGTGTGGCATGGGAGGAGGAGTATGGAGGAGTGAGGAGGAGTGAAGAGGAGGAAAGGAAGAGTGAAGAGGGTTTGTTGGACTTAGTCTTTTTTTGAGTTTTGGAGTATTTGGAGTGTAACTCTCTCTGTTCGCTTGGAAAACAATCGTGAAATTGACATTTCTCAAAAGATAGACTTTCTGCATATTGGATAGTCCTGAAAAGGGCTGTTTTGTTTTTGGAGATTGTACTGTCTTATTGTCTTTTCTGCGTTTTGTTCTTTCTCGTCTAATGACAGCAACCGAAATTCTCATGACAGATGCGACAACTCCCAGTTCTTTTTGTAATTGTCATTTCCCCGTCATTCGATGTGATCTTTCTCCCAAATTTAACATCAGCCAATCTCGTCTTGGTATACTTTTTGATTTATTCGTGCTGCTCGAGAGTCGAATGACTATAGAAGAAGTTCGCTGGTTTTTGGTGGAGGGATTGACCTACTTTGACTCAGAATTAACGTTAGCCAATTAAGAAAGCGCGGACCCGGTCGGAAGCATGTAGACAGAACATAACACTTAGAGAGAAATGATGGAAATCTTGGCTACTAGCTAACCAATTGATCTGATCTCTATTGTGAATGTAACATGTCCTGTGATTGATCGAAGCAATTGAATTCTAGTCAAGCAGAGATTATATTGTCTTTTCGATTTTTTACATAGTTATATTGGAAATGGAGATTTCCTTAGAGGAAATACTTTTGCCTTGACTTTTTGTTTTTTGACAATTTTGAAAAGATAGAACTTTTCTTGTTGAATGTTAGCCCTGAAAAGGGCTGTTTTTCGAAGATTGCATTTTTTAACCTCTTCGTCTATCTCTCATGGCCTCTAGTTCATCAAGTAACCTGACGAGTGCTAGTAGATCACGACGCATTTGTCCTTTTCCTCGCCAGTCCCCGGGTTAGCTACCCAGAGAGGGGTTATATACCACCTCACGATGGTTCAGGCAAAGACTCTGTTGGACTTAGTCTTTTCTCCGACCTCTCTGGTCTTGGTCTTTTTTCCCACGAATTGGTCTATACATCACCTCAGAATGGTTCAGACAATATCCGTGTTAAAGTTAGTCTTTTTTCTTCGGTGCGGAGAGTGTAGATAGAACATATAGAGCGTTATGTTCTATCTACGTGCTTTCGTCCACGTTCGCGCTCTTAATTCCGACGCAAAGTAGGTCAATCCCCCTACCAAGCTATAAAAACCAGCGAATTCTTCTATGGATCATTTTCACGATGGAGCTGTCCGAATTCTGCTGTGGGTTGTTCTGTGGAAGAGGGTTGAGAAGAGAAAACGGCAGGAGTCGAGAACCCTCTATCTTTTCTCTGATTTTGGAATTAACTTGCTCAGATAGTTAATTTAATTTCAATCCAGAGAATGGTAAAAAACACCTCTTTTCAGGGTTAGCCAATACCAAGAAAGTTCTATCTTTCAAAAATTGTCAAAACAAAAAAAGTCAAGTCCTATGCATATGTCGGATACCGTTGATATTCTGAAATGCTGATTTCCTACAGGTTTTAAAATATTTTTTACGTTTAATTTCCTCATCGATGGATGGGCCTGTTAAAATGCTCGATATCTGATCTATATTTTGTCCTGTACGTGGTTCTTTGTTTTTGGTAATTTGATTTTCAATGATGTTTTGTGCTGCCAACGTAAACCGATTTTAAAATTTCTTCTTGTATTCCTGCTTTCAGCATAGATTCTCTTTCAGTCGCTTTGTTGACTTAAATCTCACAAATAGCTAAAAACGAAGCTTATGTGATAGTAAAGCCCTGTTTTACTCACAGTCGTTTTCCCAAAATCAGTTCATTTCAAACGGCTTTTTTAGAGGTGACTCCTCCGCCTCCTCATCAGTGTCACACAGACCGTCGACATGAACACATGCAATATATGCGCTAAACAGTTTAAACAGAGGGATAATATGCTGCGTCACAAAAGAAGCGTTCACCACCAGGACCAAGATTCTGACATGAAACATTCCGAGGATATGGAGCAACAGACTTACGAAAGTACTGACAAATCAGAGAGTGACGAACCAGAGAGTGACGAGCAACAGCCTTACGAAAGCACTGACGAATCAGAGAGTGACGAGCAAGTGACAAAATACGACCCATGGGATATTCTCATACAAGAGGCAACTGAGCAATGTCGGGAGGCTTTTGAGGAGACGGTTTCTAAACTTACCCGACACAACAGATTAGGAATAACGGATGCAAGGCACAAAGCATACGAAGATTATCGGAAAGCACTAGTTAACGTCTTACAGAGCAGGATGGTGTGGTTTAATGCAATGAGGAAGGATCCGGTATACAAGAGTATGCGCAAAAAAGTTAGCGATCTGATGAATACGGAGAATTTCACTAGAGACGAAGCTTGGAAATATACCATAAGCAAACGCAAATATTTCTTTGATTCCATCCTCGATGATTTTGGTCCTCCGCCAGTGGAAACAATTGACAATAACCAGGAAAAAGTGATAAATTGGCCATACCAGAATTTAACTCCTATTTTAAAGAGTTAAACCAATAACATTATATTCGAGTCTTTTGCTGTTTCAATTTAAATCGTAATAAAAATAATATCTATAACACACATCTGTTTTTCTTTTTACACAACCATTCTTGCAATCTGTAATCCGACTCCTCGAAGCTGATCATCACCTAAAACCTGAATCCTCTTCACTCCGCTAGTCTCCTCTTTTCCGACTTGAAAATGAAATAACTCAAAAAAAGACTAAGACCAACATGGCCTTTTAACCCTAAAGCTACTTAAAGATCGAGTCCACCTGTATGTCCACCAAAAAGTGTACAACGATCAGGATTTCGTACTTTAAAACACCGCTAAGCGATTCTGAGCTGGCGTATAGCACAATTCCAACAGATCATATAGACAAGCTACAAAGCAATATGCTCTATAACCCTAAAGCTACTTAAAGACTGAGGCCACCAGACAATGTCCAAAGATCATGCTGGTAGGAGTCAAAGAAAAGACTAAGTCCAACATGACGTTTGTATGGTATGGATTTGTGCTATAAACCGTCTCTGACCAACTCAGAAGATAGCGTATAGCACAAAGGGAGACAAATCTTGTCTAATTCAGCCATGATACGGTATATAGCTCATATCGTGGGGGAAAAGACTAAGTCCAACGATGGTAGAGAAAGACTAAATCGAACGAAAGCAGAGAAATGGTTAAATTGAACGAAAACGGAGAAAAGCCTAAGTCAAACAGTGGCCTTTGGCTGAACCAGTCTGAGTCGGTATATCGTCCACATCGTGGGAAAAAGAATAAGTCCAACGAAAGCAGAGAAAAGCGTAAGTCCACATCCCTAGAGAGGAAGGGGTATAGCCTATATCGTGGAAAAAAAGACTAAGTCCAACATGGTAGAAAAAAGCCTAAGTCCAACAGGGTCTTTGCCTGAGCCAGCGTGAGATGGCATATAACCCACATCGTGGGGAAAAGACTAAGTCCACCAGTCTGAGGGCATGGGTAACCGTAGTATGGGTACAAGCTTGTCCACATGTCTAGAGAGATCACTCCTCTTTTCCTCCTCTTCACTCCTCCATCCTCCTCTTTTCCTCCTCCATCCTCTTCTTCACTCCTCTTTCGGCATATAGCCTATCCAAAAAAAGATAGAAAAGACAAAAAAAAGACAATAAGACAGTACATTCTCCAAAAAACAAAAGTCCTTTTCAGGACTAACCAACAGCGTTAGAAAGACTACTTATCCAAATTGTCAATATTGCTAAGTCCAATACAAGATCTTTTGTCTCGAAAAAAGACTAAGTCCAACACGATGACGGAGAAATGGTTAAGTTGAACGAAAGCAGAGAAATGGCTAAGTCCTACAGACGGTGGCACATCTCACCGAATAAAGATGGAGAAAAAGACTAAGTCCAACACGGTAATAGAGAAAGTCTAAGCCGAACAAAGACGGAGAAAAAAGACTAAGTCCAACACGGTGACAGAGAAATGGGTCAGTCCTACAGAGGTGAACGAAGACGGTGGCACATCTCACCGAATAAAGACGGAGAAAAAAGACTAAGTCCAACACGGTAATAGAGAAAGTCTAAAACGAATAAAGACGGAGAAAAAAGACTAAGTCCAACACGATACTAGAGAAAGACCAAACAGAGCGAAGATGGCGGCACACCTTCTTTTCCTCGACCCAGTCAGTGGTGTCACACATCTCCATTTTTGGCGGGAAAACGTCTCGACCAATCAAAACGCAGGATCAGCCCGCACAAACACGGTGGCACACCACTCTTTGCTAGGAATTCTACTTCCGGTTTCCTCTTCTGCGCGCGCATTTTTGCAGTGGTGTGAGGAGGGAGCTGTCAATCACACATCCAGGAAAACGTCTCGACCAATCAAAACGCAGTGGGAGGTGTCAATCACACAGCCAGCAAAGCGTCTCGACCAATCAAAACACAGTGGGCGGGGCTTGCAAAAGTGGGCGGATGGGGGGGGCAAGGTCCACTTCCGGTTTGGCCATTTTTGACGTTTTTGGGGGGGAAGTTGTCCCGCTACCGTCCTACCAAAATTCGTGGTAGGACGGTAGCGGGACAAAATACCCCAGTTTCGGACGCCAGGGAGGGTAGCAGCGGGACACGGTGGTGCCGTGTCCCGCTGCTACCCTCCTTTACTACTTCAGTCAAACGTTGAAAAAAGTGGCTATTATGGATCCATAAATTATGTGATGACTTGCTTGGTATCATTGATCACGGAGATGCATTAAGCCCCCTTTTGCCAGAGCATGGCTCAAATCTATTTAGTCGAAGACAGGGATAAGACACAATATCAACACATTTCCGGTTTATAGTAGGTTACCGAGATCGGCTGAAGGTATCGACTTATTTCTAGTCTATAATCGGAACTGATATCAACTGAAGCTAGCAACTCTTTCTAGTACATTGTATACGTCTTAAGACTGAGATCGGCTGATGATATCGGCCCATTTCTAGTTTACAGTCGGAGACTGAGATTGGCTTTTTATTTTGTGCTTTTCGGTAGTTTATCGGTAAATAATCGGGATTGTGGTTTGATAATGTCACCGTTTCGACCAATGAATTTACCGATCGATAAACTCTCCGGTACGGAAATACGGAGGGCTCCCCCGTACTTTTCAACCAAAGAAAAAAAGGGGAGGGGGGGGGGGGTTTAAAGCATGAAATAAATAAAGGACGACTGTCTTTTTTTTTCGGTGAAAAAACTGGAATTTATTTCATCCCGTGAACATCATAGAGTAATATATTCATATATTTTCATATTACCAATGATGTTCACTGATGAAATAGATTTCGAGTGCAGTCTCTGAGCGCAAATGACTAGCTTCACCTGAGGACAAATACATGTACGATTACGCATTTAGAAATATCAGTTTCATCATTAAAAAAAAAACACACATTGCCTAATTACGAAATAATTAGCTAATCGAAACTTAATTACAGTTGACACACCTTTTCATCGTTTCGGGTAATTAATGTGATTCTTTTTTCCTCAACAATGGTCGAAATTGTTTTTCTCTTATCACGACAATAAAACATTTATCAAAGATGATTGTTTAACTTTTTACACACATTCCTGAGTTTTAACAACCCCGATGGAAATGTTTTTTGAAAACATTGTGAGGAAAGAAGAAAATGCTGGTAACCAGCATTTTCTCCTTTTCCCACAATATTTTCAACCCTTTCAACCGAAAATCGCATCGTTTCAGCCACATTTACTTTGTCGTCTGCAAATGCTTTCAGTTTGGACAGGTCTAAAACTTTGTAGTATGGTGAAGCGTTAAAGCCTTTCTAAGGCTAGGAGACCCACATCTGTCGTGTGGATTATTGTTACACGCTTAACCCTTTACCTGACGACAAAATTCCAGACTTGTCCAAAATGAATGCATTTGCAGAAGACAAAGTAAAATGACTTATGAAATGTGTCTTTGGAAGAGTAGAAATCATTGATGGAAAAGGAGAAAATGCTGCTTATCGGCATTTTTTCCTTTAATCACAATTTTTTCAAAAGGCTTCTTCCTTAAGGTCGTTGAAAGCCGGCATTGTGTTGATTAGGGTTGAGCAGTACTCGCCCCGTGAGATGCGTAGCTCCCAATTTTAAAATCGATTATCACGAGTTTCGAGCCCAGAACCTCTAAAATGAAAGGCCGACCTTCTATCCCTAAACCCCAATCTCTCATATACACTCACACAAAACTGGAAACAGTAACAGAAATAACACAATTTGTTAGCTTTCACCTTGCAGGCAGTCTAGTCACAGAGGAGCATATGAATTGCAATTGAATGTATGTTTAACGCCGTTTTCAACATTATTTCAGTTATATCTCGGCGGCCAGTACACCTATCCATGCTTTCCTGGAGTTTCTTTTACCAATATTCTTTCCAAGCCACTGGTTGCTTTCCCACATAACCATCGTTGAAACAATGGTCAGAGATGAGAGAGGAACGAATCCTGTCGCAATGACTATCATCAATCCTCGGAAAGAAATTGGCCGAACCAGGAATCGAACCAGCGTCTTCCTGTTCCCGAGTCCTGTGCGTCACCGACTGACAAACCGGGGCTCAGCTATGGATTACAATGTCAAAACTAAAATGAAAACGTTTTCGGATGTCATGGGGATGGTTTGTCAGATTTTGCAATAATTCTAATGTTCCTTTTACATTGTTGGTCAAGACTCACAATACCCTTTTCAACTCTTTCACTGCCAATGTCGCATTGGATAGCTTTTGCGGCCGATGTAGATCAAGATCAGACTGCACAAAATGTACAGTCTGATCTTGGATCTACAACTTCCGCTACGTGATGCTTGGGTTTAGCCAAACTTATCTTCAGTTTCAGTGAAAAAATACTTTAATACCTCCGAGAGAAGTCGAATCCATTTACTTGGCAGGCAAAGAGTTAAAAAAATCGGGAGCCTCTCACCGCTAAACGTAATGTTCTTTTTAACCCTTAGGCTGCTAGGCGCGACTCGCCGACCTTTTGCGGACAGTGTAGATCAAGATCAGACTGCACAGAACGTGCAGTCTGATCTTGGATCTGCACTGCCCAATAAGGCGATATCTTTCCACCCAAAAATAACTTTGAAATAGCTGAATTCAGATATCTTTCCCTACAGAATACCTTGAACTCTTTACCACATAATCCCGAGTTTTAACAACCCTGATAGAAAAAGCTTTTGAAAAGTCAAAACCTTGTGGAAAAAGCAGAAAATGCTGGCAACCAGCATTTTCTCCTTTTTCCAACAATATTTTCTACCCCATGAATGACGAATTTCATATTTTGGGTAACAATGAATTTGTCGTCTGCAAATGCTTTCAATTTGGACAAGTCCAAAATTTTGTCCTTTGGTAAAGAGTTAAAATAGCAAAATTTGTTTCTTTAATATCGGCTTGAAAGTTTCATTTCACTTCTTTAGTAGGATAAGGGTTAATTATAAAACTTCCAGATAAACCACTCATTTTTTATAAACTCTTATAGAGCCATATGCAAAAACAGTGACTTATGTGGACGGAATAGATCAAGATCAGACTGCACAAAACGTGCAGTCTGAACTTGGATCCACACAGCCTGCCTCTTTAAAGGCGGCCCAATAGCGACTAAAAAAACAATGCAGGTGTTAAAATCCATTTGAATTTAAATCATCATATTTAAAATTATGGGGAATATTGCGAGCATAACAATCTGTTATTGTGTGGTCGGTCAAAGTGTTAGTCGCTAGCAGAATCAAAGCGTTGAAAACACTGGTGTGGCATTTGTCAAGAGTGCCATTGTGTGGAATTAATAATTTGAAAAATGAACATCAGAAATAGTTTCGAAATATTCGCTTGAAAGTCAACCTACTATATAGTCATGCAAAATCAGATAGAGAAGGGTGCAGTCTTGTGGTATGTGTGTATCATTACGCCACTATAGAAGGCCATAGCGGATCAAGCCATTTTCGATAAAAAGGAAGTATTTCCACGATCGATTGCCGAATCCAATTTATTGTAATACGCCATTTTCAATTTCATATCTGAGTGCAATCGAAACACTTATTTGTCTCAGAAAAAAATTATTTTAATTGGGTTTACTTCCTTCGGTTTTGCACAAACTACGATACATGATTTCCAAATTTGCCGTATTGAACTCATAGTGGCATTGTCTTCGACAAATGCCACAAAAATGAATTTTAAACTCAGGCAAATAGTTAACAAAAGAGAGAGTGACCTGGCAACTTTGAACCAAGGTTTGAAACTAATTTCTCTGCCAGCGACTAACCTTGAACCAACCGTACAATAACCGATTGTCATCTTCACAATAATTTCCATGCTTTAAATTGATGTGATTTCGATTTAAATGAGCCCTGATCCGTGAAAAGGGGGCTTAATGCATCTGCGAAAAGCATCGACCCAGGTCAGCCTGCGCAGTCCGCGCAGGCTGACCTGGGCCGAAACTTTTCGCTATCGGTCAGTTTTCTGTTTGCCAAAGGACCAGTCTATCTCATGATTCAGTCGGTTGTTAAAAAAAAGTGGTTATTATGGATCCATAGTTATGGGATGGCTTAACCCTTTACCACACAATCCCTAGTTTTAACGACCCCGAAAAATAAGGCTTTTGAAAACATTGGTGGGAAAAGGAGAAAATGCTGGTAACCAGCATTTTCTCCTTTTCCCACAATGTTTTCTACCTTATCAAAGAAAATTGCACCATTTGAGCCACAATGAAATTGTTGTCTGCAAATGCTTTCAATTTAGACTAGTCTACAGTTTTGCAGGTTGGTAAAGAGTTAATTGGTATAATGCATTACGGAGAGGCATTAAGCCCCCTTTTGTCAGAGCATGGCTCAAATGCATTTTGACTCCCGTTTTGTCTATTTCTGACAGCTATTGTTACTTTAATCAAGGCTTTATGATACCAGTCTTTCTTAGTTTCTGTGGATTGTGTTTTCTGCCGTCGAAAGATGCGACTTTATATGAGCCATGCTGTGGCAAAAGGGGGCTTAATGCATCTCCGTGATACATAATACCAAGCAAGTCATCACATGATCATGGATCCATAAAGCCCGTATTGTCTAACAACAGACTGAATCATATAGTAGACTGGTCCTTTGACGTTCAGAAAATTGACCAATAGCGAAAAGTTTCGGCCCATGTCAGCCTGCGCGGACTGCGCAGTCTGACCTGAGTCGAGACTTTTCGCAGATGCATTAAGCCCCCCTTTTACATAGCATGGCATATATATTTTGCACTCAAAGATTTATACGAGAAGTCCTAAGTATCGCACAGTTTGATCTTGATATACACACAATCGGCAAAAACTGATTGAGAAGCATTTAGCAGCTTAGGTTTAATGTCGTAAAGGAGCCAGTTCCCTTGAAAGACTTCTGTCCGCGAAATATGGTAAGAAACACTAAGGATAGATGAGTGAATTGGAAGCCGATGTACTACTGAAATACTGTTTAGAATGGCTTTCGGTCATCAGCTGATAGGTCTACTTCTTCTTTTAGACTATGCAGAGAACATATTTTGAAATCATTGTGGTATGGTATGAACTGTAAGTTTTTCTCTCTTTCTTTCTTCTACAAGTGTCTATTCATTCGTCCGCCTGCCCGCTTGCCTTCCCGTCGTTTTCTCCCTGTGCCCCCCCCCCCTCTCTCTCTCACACACACACACACGCACACACACACATCTCACATCTCACATTTAATGTCACAGTTTTTGATGTCACAATTCATAAATCTAAGGTAGAGTGACACTGGCCATCTGTTGATATTCACACAAAGTAATCAGTTTTCGTGACTCTCTAAAACCAATTCAGAATTTCTAAATTTAGACAGGACAATGGAACATGACCGGCGTGCCCGCGAGAAAATGGGTGATTAGAAAATTGAAATAGGTCGGTTAAGTAATGCCGCCTAGACCTTTTGAGGACAGTGTATATCGAAATCAGACTGCACAAAACGTGCTGTCTAGCTTTGGGTCTACACTGTCCGATAAGCTGCGATTTTTTCCAGCGAAAAGAACTTTAAAAGAGCAAAATTATATTGTAGGCTTGAAATTTTCATTAAATTTGACTACGGTTTAAGAAGTAAGCCATGAATGGAAGGGCATAATAATTAATTCCGCGAATGATGATGATGATGATGATGATGATGATGAAGTTGGAAGTGGTATTCGTTACTCCTACCCTTTTTTTTAAATACCATTATTGTTGATTACATTTCATTCACTTTAAGGACTTATCAGCAAGCGATTGGCAGAGTAAGTGTGAGAGAGATTTAAAGGGGGGGGGGGGCGAGAGAGAGTGATACAGTGGGGGAGGAAGGGAAATAGAGAGGGAGCTTGGACGGCCTGGATGGGCGAGCGAGCAGCCAGCAAACAACAAAAAAAAAAAACGAATGAATGGCTGAACTTGACAAGGTCCTGTTATAGACGCCACATCTACTTACCTCGACATAATGTCTATATTAAGTCTATCTGAGATAATACTAAATCAGATCCGAGTTCATTCTGAGACATAGATTTTCAAATTTAGAGGTCTGACTTGGTGTGTACAGGTTATTAGTACTTTAAGTCTGATTGAACAAACTCTACCTTTTTTGACGGCTGAAAATACAATCAACTTAACCCTTTACTAGACGAAAACAAATATCCTTGTCCAAATTAAAAGCATTTGCAGACGACAAATGTCAACATGGCTCAAATAGTGCAATTTTTCTTTGATAGGGCAAAAAACATTGTGAGAATAGGAGAAAATGCTGGTTACCAGCATTTTCTCCTTTTCCCACAATGTTTTCAAAAGGCTTTTTTCCCAGGGCCGTTAAAAGGCGGCATTGTGCAGTAAAGGGTTAAACCCAAAGATTTTTAAGTTTACCCTTATCCTGCCAAATAAGTTAAATGAGACTTAAAGTAAATGAAGCCGATGGTAAAAACGCGAAAAAATGTTATTTCAAACTTATTTTTGGGAGAAAAATATCTCCTTATCGGACAATGTAGATCCAGAATCAGACTGCACGTTCAGTGCAGTCTGATCTTAATCTACATTGTCCGCAAAAGGTCGGTGAGTCGCGCTTAGCAGCTTAAGGGTTAACTCTTTACCACACAATCCCGAGTTTTAACGGACCTGAGAAATTTCTCCTGTTCCCAGATTGTTTTCTACCCTTCGCAAAACAAATTTCAATTTCTTTAGTCACGTTTATTTTGTCGTCTGCAAATGCTTTCAATTTGGATTGTTCTAGAATTTTGTCATTTGGTAGAGAGTTAAACCGCTTGCCAGACGACAAAATTTTGAACTCTTCCAAATTGAAAGCATTTGCAGACGACATAGTAAATGTTGCTAGGATGACGATTTCTCTCTTGATAAGGTAGAAAACATTGTGGGAAAAGGATAAAATGCTGGTTATCAGCATTTCTTCCTTTTTCCACAATGTTTTAGAAAACCTTTCCTTTCAGGGTCGTTAAAAGTCGTTATCAAGCGGTAAAGGGTTAAACATCGAATGTAGCAACAAAACGTAGCTCAGACTAGGGTCCATTCTTAGAAACAGCCAATAAAAAGTTCCGTTACTTTCTACACCTAGGAATAGATTTACAATGAAGTGAAGAATATTTGGTGTATACGGACCCAGGACCCGGTTTCTGCTATTTTACTTAAATCTGCACACAGACATATTAACCAACTTGAGTTTGTTATTCCAGACGCATTTCCCTAACATTAACAGACTTATATAATATTCTCAAGTTCTGTGTTGACACAAAGTTTCGGACTCATCTCCGCAAAATTATGGACTTAAGTCTATCAATTGACTTAAGGCTACTTATTTTGCTTAGCTGAGTCTGAAACATAGCGTAAACTCAGGATTTGAGAACGTTACTACAGTCTGTTAATGTTGCTGAAATGTGTCTCAAACAACAAACTCAGTTAAGTCAGAACCTGGGACCGTTAGCAGATTTGAGTAAAAAAGTCTTTTTTTCTTGAAACCAGGCCCAGATGATTATTTGCGTTCCCAACAAAGAGAAAATCAAAACGGAAGTCACTCCCAAGGTTGATTTTGTTCCCACTCAATGGCGTATTTTTACAAGGCCGACATGCGAAATCTACATAATCTAACGCCAGACTGTTGTGAAAACGCAATTGTTTAAACAGATAGTATTTCAGAAATCTCCGATGAAATAGTGCCAAATTATGCAAATATAGGAGAACTTATCGGCTACTTGAATTTTACATTATTCAATTCGTATTAAATTATTTTACAAAAAAAAAAAAACATAGCCGTGTATTTTTAATCTAGTTCTTTAGTTTCTGTTCTTCGAGTAAAAAAAGCTTCTATTTAAACTACTATCTTTCCCCGACCTCCTCCCCCCCTCTCTCCCTCTCCCTCTCTCTCTCTCTCCCTAATTATTATATTTTTGTTCACAGTAAGATAAACAAATCATTTGAACCATACTCTGTGAAAAGGGGGCTTAATGCATCTGCGAAGAACATCGACCCAGATCAGCCTGCGCGGATTGGGCGAAACTTTTCGATTTTGGTCAATTTTCTGTACATCCAAGGACAAGTCTACCTCATGATCAGTCAATTGTTAAAAAAAACTTTATTTTTATTGATCCATAATTATGTGATGGCTTGACTGGCATAACACATCATGGAGATGCGTTAAGCCACGTTTTGCCAGAGCATGGCTTTTTTTTTTAGGTCTAAAAGTATTCTAATACTGCAACTAAAGACTATATTAAGTTGTACTTTAACAACAACGAAAAGCACGGTGTAGGTTCAAGATCAGACCGCAGTTCTGTGTGGTCTGATCTACTCCGTGAGCTTAATGTACAGGGGTCGCAATCGGCAGACTGGAAAGATTGTGGCTAAAGTCACGGAATTTGTCTTTCACTGGGAAAAAAAAAACAGACACCACTGCAGAAAAAGGAGAAAATGTTGATTACCATCAATTTCTCTTTTCTCCACAATGTTTTCAAAAACCTGTATTCCTCAGCGGGTAATAAAAGCTCGGGGTTATTTAGTAAACGGTTAAAAAAAAATACACAGGCCGTCATAAATTTCGCCATATTCAAATACTCGGACATCACAGTTAATCAGTGCGCTTTATGTGAGATTGCAGTGCGCCGCCTTCACTTTCGTTTTAGCCATGGAAATCCTCCAACCGTTGTCCGCATTTTAAATAACCCAGAGCACAGATCAATGCAGGGGTGAATAAAATTATGTATATTTCCCCGATTAACTCCCCTCCTGAGTTTTGTTTTATTTGGAGTTATCTCCCCTGGGAGCTCTTCTATGTTTCTGGTGATGTTCAATCGCGGTAATTGAATCAGACAGATTCTTAATACGCTTTGTCCAAACTCTGGTTGAGGCGAGAGAATCCTGGCGCGCTAAAAAAACTGACGCGACTGCTTAAAAAGGGGAGTGTACAATTGATTGCAGTTTCTCTGAACATTTTATGCCCTTCTTGCTTTTAAGTCTGGTTCAGAGAGCGAAATCTTGTTAGATAAGTTGAAATTTTCATTGTAAAAGCCGCAAAATATCTAAATTTCAGGTCCGTCCTCGGACGGTCGTCATACAAGATGATGAAGTATCAAATGAGAGAAGTTACACCCAGCCAAAACTCAAAATATACCAAGTATTTTTCCATATTCTATTCCACTGAATTTAGTGAAAAATCTCCCCTTCATCGAAAAAAGAAAACGTTTTTTTTTTTCAAATCTTTATACAAGACTAGCGGTAGATAATCTTAGATTCGCGTTGCCTTTTCAGTGCACATGTATTTTCAGCGCTTGTGAGGATTCATCCAATCTTCTCTCACCGCTGAACACTGTGTCGACGACTTTATATTGGAAGACAGCCAATGGCTTTGGGTTAATATCGTGTTAAGTACGTGTACAGGGAACTCCAGAAAAGCATGGATGGATGCACTGACCACTGCAATGTTGCTAAAATAGTGTTGAACATGGTGTTAAATACAACACCAACAGCAACAAAGAAAAAAAAAAACACGACTAGCCCCCGTTGTACACGACGCGTCTAATTTTGTGTAATATTGAAAGAGAGAGAGGTCTACTGGGATATACTTATGTGCATATCTGTCTAAGTTGTATTTACGTGATCCCCAATTTAACGTGATAAAAATGGTAAACAGAGGAAAAGAACAATGTTTGCTTTTTACCCAATCATTTTTGGTGGTAAAACAACGAGGCACGTATTCAATAACGGTTCTTCAGGACACGCTTAGTCTTCTTTTCAAGAATTTTCTAAATCTAAAAGTACATGTAACACAATTTCTGATTGGCTTAACCAAATGTTTTAGCCAATCAGAAGTTGTGTTACTTTATTAAATCTAGCATAAGACCAAGAATGAAATTCAGAATTGTTGGTAAAGAACTAGACAAATGGACTTTAAGGTCTAAAAAACGATTTCAACTGGAGATTGGGGATGATTTTCCTCGACGCAGTTTACTCTCCGGTAGCAGATAATGTAGATTCAAGATCATACTGAACGTTGTGTCCTGTCTAGTCTTGATTGACGGCCGCATAAGTAATTTATTCACCATCGTGACAGTGAAAGTGTAAACGAAAACCGTCGTTTTCAGTGCGTGAGAGTTTGTCCTTTTCTTCTTCTTCTTCTTCTGCCTTCTTCTGATTTCCATATGCTTTGTCTTCGTCTAGATGAGTTTTGCTGCTTCTACCAACAGTATCTTAATGAAAATAAAAGGTTTTATTCTCTTTAAAAGATTTTCATTTCCTCTGTGACCCACTGGCATTCTACAATAAAATACATATCCCTGAAACTCCAAGATGCAATACTTACAAATTATTTATCCTATATAACATGTTACAACGATACACAAGCTACAGATTAATCACCAAATGAGCGAAACAGAAACTCTACTCTTATTTCTTACCAATAATCCTAAAACCACTAACACAACACTCACTGCTTACACTTGTTCCTACATGTCAATGTTTCTAAATCTACCAGGACGCTACTTATTACTTATCAATGTTCTTAAACCAACCAACACCACACTTACTGCTTGTTAAAATTCCTTAAAACAACCAACAGTACACTTACAACTTATCGACAATCATAAATTTACGCTCACTACACGTACAACTTATCAATGTTCCTAAATCTACCAACATTACACTAAGTAGCCACCAGTGTTCCTAAATCTACCAAAACTATAGCTTTGCCTGATCAATGTTCCTAAATCTACTAACATAAAACAAACAGCTAATCTCATTTCAATACAATACAATACAATACAATTCTTTATTGTCTCCATATCAGAGGATATTGCATAGTACATTTAACATAAACAAATCTGAGAGAAGTGCAGGTGAACAGTAATTTAGCGTGTACAGTTTAAGCACGATAAACAGATATTTAGGAAATGAAAAACATTACATGTACAGAGAAAGAAAAGAAGGTAATGCAACAATCATAAATTTGACAAAACACAAACATACCAGCGCTACAGTGATGTTTCTAAATCTGCCAGCGCTACAGTGATATTCCTAAATATGCCTGCGCTATAGTGATGTTTCTTGATCTACAAGCACTACAGTGACTACTTATTAATGTTCCTAAATCTACCAGTACTACAGTGACTACTTATTAATGTTCCTAAATCTATCAGTACTACAGTGACTACTTATTCAGGTTCCTAAATGTACCACTACTACAGTAACTTCTTATAAATGTCCCTTAATTTACCAGTACTACAGTGACTACTAATTAATGTTCCTAAATCTACCAGCACTACAGTGACTACTCATTGATGTTCCTAAAATCTACAGTGACGATTTATCACGGTTCCTAAATCTACCACCACACAATTACTATTTATCGATGATCCTAAATCTACAAGCGCCAGAGTGACTTCTTATTAAGCTTCCTAAATCTACCAGCACTACAGTGACTACCTATTAATGTTCCTAAATCTACCATTACTACATTGACTACCTATCAATGTTCCTAAATCTACCACCACTACAGTGACTACTTATTAATGTTCCTAAATCTGCCAGCACTGTAGTAATTATTTATCAATGTTTCTAAATCTACCAGCATAACAGTGACTATTTATTAATGTTCCTAAATGCAATGGCGTTACAGTGATGTTCCTAAATCTACTAGCACTACAGTCACCATTTTCAAAAGGTTTCTAAATCTACTAACACTACAATTACTATTTATCAATGTTTCTAAATCTTCCAGTACTACAGTGACTACTTATAAAGTCTTTACCACACAACCCCGACTTTTAACGACCCTGAGAGAGAAGCCTTTTGAAAATATTATGGGGAAAGGAGAAAGTGCTGGTAACCAGCATTTTCTCTTTTCCCACAATGTTTTCTAGCCTCCTCAAAATAAATTTCACTTTTGAGTTACATTTATTTTGTCGTCTGCAAATGCTTTCAATTTTGGACTAGTTTAAAAATTTGCCGTTTGGTAAAGTTTTAAGGTATCTGAATCTACCAGCTTTACAGTGACTACTTTTTAATATTGCTAGATCTACCAACACAACAGTTACTATTTATTAATCGGTTGCTAAATCTACCAACACTATAGCGACTATTTATCATCATTCCTTAATCTACCAGCGTAACAGTGACTGCTTATTAATGTTGCTAAATCTACCAGCACTATATAGTGACTATTTATCAATGTTCATAAATCTTCCAAAGCTACGGTGGCTATTTATCACTGTTCCTAAACATACCAGCACTATAGTAACTATTTATCATTGTTCCTAAACCTACAAGCACTACAGTGACTACTTATTAATGTTCTTAAATCTACAAGCACTATATAGTTACTATTTATCAATGTTCCTAATCTCCCAGCACTACAGTTGCTATATATCAATGTCCCTAAATCTACCAGCTCTACAGTGACTATTCATCATTGTTTCTAAATCTACCATCACTACAGTGACTACTTATTAAGGTTTTTAAATCTACCAACACTACAGTTACCATTATATCAATGTTCCTAAATCTACCAGCACTACAGTTGCTATATATCGATGTTCCTAAATCTACCAGCACTACAATGAGTATTTATGAATGTTACTAAATCTGCCAGCACTACAGTGACTATTTATGAATTTCCTAAGTCTTCCAGCACTACAGAGACTATTTATCACTCTTCCAACACTATTTTCCAACACTAAACTGCTACTTGTGGATGTCCCTATATCTGCTAAAGTATCTATCCTCAAAATCCTTCAAACTGCAAACACATCACTTAAGACGAACAGACGAACGAACGGACTGAACAAAGTAAAAACTATATTTTTAGGGGCGGGGGATGGGGGTATAAAAAGTAGAAACCAATGGAAAATTATACAACATAGTTGAGCTATGCACTGTTAAAAGATAGTTTCATGCATCTGCAAAGCATTATCGACCCAGGTCAGCCTGCGCCGTCTGCGTAGGCTGACCTGGGTCGAAATGGTTTGCTATTGATCATTTTTCTGCACGCCAAATTTACCTCATAATCTGTTGTTAGTCAAAATGGATTTTATGGATCCGAGATTGCTAGTATAATGATGATGACTTGATCGGTATATTGCATCACCGAGGTGCATTAAAGCCCCCTTTCGCCAGAGCGCCGCTCAATTATGTTCACCATTTTACTCAAAGGGCAAATCATGTATAAGATTTGTTCCAAAAAAAAGTTACAATGTACTTAAATGTTCTTCTCTCCTTCTGTTTCTTACAAACCCGAATGAAATAAGCGACCGTTTGGTGCTCCAAGAGATAATGACTGGAAATTGTATTAGCACGTGACAAAGTCAGGTCGTGATGAAATGGGCGGGGCGTGAGGTTGTCAACTTGATTGGGGAATCTTTCAAATTAGTTTATACGTCCTTTGGCTTGGTTTTCTGTGGCAAAGAATGATTTTCTTTCAAACTTTTGAAACAATAAGACAAGATTACTTGTTCCTGTAATAGATTTTGCCAAGATTATCTTATTATAACCTAGTAAAAATATCAATGCGAATGATAGCTTTTGAATCCATTAATGAGTATTCTTCATTTGGGTTTGAAACATTAGCCTTGATTCGAATAACTTGGTATAAAGGGTCGAACTTAATTAACCCTCCACCAAACCACAAATTCGAGACTCTTCCAGCTTGAAAGCATATGAAGACGACAAATATGAAGGTGATGCAAATGAAGTTAAATTCTTTAACAGGGTAGAAAACATTGTAGGAAAAGGGAGAAAATGCTGGTACCAGCATTTTCTCCTTTTTCCTACAATGTTTTTAAAAGCCCTCTCCTTTAGGATCGTTTAAACTCGGGGCTGTGTGGTATAGGGTTAAAGGTGATTGTTTAGGGTTAATGCGTCAATTACGGTTTGGTCATAGTCACCCCCGATTTTTGTTATTGGATCCATCGGTTTAATTTTTCTAGATTTCTTCACTGTGCTGCCAGCTGCGCGCTCTCTTGTTAAAAAATGCGCTTTAATAGCCGGGCAACTTTGACAGCGCTAGAGAAAGGCATAGATCAAGATCAGGCTGCATAGAGCGTGCAGTCTGATTTCGGATCCAGCTACGTCCTATTGATTGTATTGATTGATTCTATGGTGTATAACGACGTTTTTACATTATTTCAGTTACATCGCGGCGGCCAGTGTACCCCTGGAGTTTCTTTTACCAGTACTACGCACAATATTCTTTCCAAGCCACTGGCTGCTTTCCCACATAACTATCATCGAAACAATGGTCAACGGTGAGAGAGGAATGAATCCTGTCGCAATGGCTATCATCAATCCTCGGAAAGAAATTGGCCGAGCCGGGAATCGGACCAGCAACCTCCTGCTCTCAAGTTCTGTACGCTACCAAATGAGATATTGGGGCTCGGCTACCCACGTTCTGTACCTGATGTTATGCTATGAACACAATCATATTCATTTTCAGGGGAAATATATTTTTAGACCTCGAAAAAGGTCAAATTGATCTAGTTTGTAGCGAAAGGGTTGTTCAATAATTTCATTATATTCCGTACACTGGTTACTGAGAAATATCGCGGAAACACAATTAGGAACGGAAAATTCAAAGGGCCATAACTGTAGAAAAAGGCATTCCGGCAAAAAGCGCATTTTCTGCCTGTTGGAAAGCTTTCCATGAAATATCGTTGAATTTCGTCTGGTGGCTGATTAGAAATAGCGCGGAAACGAAACCGTAGACGGACGGACAGACGGGCCGGATGGGCGGACGGACGGACGAATAAGCGGGGGGGGGGGGGGGGAGAGAAACCTAGGAACGGATGGACTTACGAGACTGTACCTATATGCTCCCGTGATTTTTTTTTTTTTTTTTTTAAAGCCTAGATGCATGTTGGATGGGGAGGGTAAAAAAGACTTTTCATATGATTGAGTTAACATAATTTCTTAGTTTTCTTTTGTCTCTTCCACTGCCTCAGGCGACTTTAGTCGCTTATGTGGACATTGTAGATCGAGACCAGGCCTCAGAGAACATGCATTCTGATCTTGGATCTACACCGTTCGCTATTTGGTTGTAAATTATTTTCACAAGTATCACAAGTATACTTGTCTATTTTCAGTCTTCGAAAAAAGTCTAAATTCGCCTTTTTTTTAAATCCTGGTGGCCCAAAGTCTTTCCAAAGCTTTATCAGACGAGCCAACCTCTCAGCCAATGATGAGGTTCGATTTAGAATATTAATTAGCCATGCTCTGTGAAAAGGGGGCTTAAAGCATCTGCATCTGCAAGAAATATGGACCTGGGCAGTAACTGTTTGCCATTAGTCAATTTTCTGCATGCCGAAGGAACAGTGTACCTCATTATTCAGTCGGTTGTCACACAAAATAGAGTTTAGGGATGTAATATAGTGTAATGACTTGCTTGGTATCATGCATCGTGGAGATGCATTAAGCCTCCTTTTGAATCGTATAGCTTGTAATTAAAATTTGAATGTCATTCAGGTTATAAATTATTTTTTTCATTTTCTTATCTAAAAAGAATACCACAACACTTTCCGAACACCGACTGCCTATAAGTTCTGTTTTATCACAAGATCACAAGAGGCAGAGGTTGTGGGAATAAGCAGCAGTAGTAGTGCTCGTTGTAGTAGTAGTGGTGGTAGTAGTAGTATAAGCAATATTGAAGAAAATAATTGACTTTCGTTGTAATAAAATCATTCAAGTGGTTCGAGTGCCTAAAAACTTAAGAAAGAAGTTTGACTGTAAATAGAACGTTCATGTAAAGTATAATGATATTTATCATTCTATCATGTCTAAAAATATGGCATAACCTTTCTTTGCCCTTCAACGCTTAGGATGCTTAGTGCAACTTTGTGGACAGTGTAGATTAAAATCAGACTGCACAAAACGTGCAGTCTGATCTTCGACCTACACTGTCCGATTCGATATTTTCTTCCCGGTGAAATCAACTTTCAAATCGCAACATTTCGGTTTTTAGCTAGCGAAGCTAGTCTATAGGCATCAAGACTGACCTAGATTCAAAGTAAACAAAAAAACCCACAGTTGCCAAATACTGCCTCACAGAAAATACTTCTTTCTGTTAGAAATCTTAATTCTGTTATATATGACAATTTAGACAAAAACAACTAAATCTCTACCTCTCTAAGTTGAACATGTTGTCTTACAAAGTAATTAAGTGAACAAGATGTCATTTATAAGGTACATGATCTTCGCTTATATGTAAATTAAGTGACCTATGCAAAGCAGAGAATGACTTATTCCTACACCACTGTAACATTATGAATGAATCTTTTAATGGATAACTTAGGTATTATTAACTTGTAGCAAATGCCAGGCTATATCAACCCTCACTGGAGAGAGAACCCTTGTCATTCATTATTTACATCATTGTGTATAGTTACACTGTTATGCTGAACTGTTATTCTACCTCTTGAATATTAACCCTTTACCAAACAATTCCATGTTTTAATGACACTGGGGAAGAATCCCTTTGAAAATATTGCGGGAAAAGGAGAAAATGCTGATAACCATCATTTTCTCCTTTTCTCACGTTTTTTTTTTTCTGCCCTTTTGGAATCACGTTTCATCAGTTCAGCCGTATTTAATTTATGGTCTGCAACAGCTTTGAATTTGGACGAGTGTAAAATTTTTGGTTTTGTAAAGAGAGGTAATAGTTAACTACATCTTGTGCTACTGGATATTGACTCCTTGACTGTATTGTGTTTAACGCCGTTTTCAACATAATTTCAGTGATATTGCGGCGGCCAGAGCACCTATCCATGTTTTCCTGGTGTTTCTTTTACCAGCACTACCGCAACTCAATGACCTTTTGCGGACAGTGTGGACTAAGATCAGACAGCACAGAGCGTGCAGTCTGATCTTGGATCTACACTGTCCGATAAGAGGATTTTTTTTTTTTTTTTTTCAAAAATGTAACTTTGAAATAGCAATATTCAGGTGTTTACCATCGGCTTGAAAGTTTCTTTTAACATTTTTAGCAGGTTAATGGTTAAACTTATACTGGATTATAATTATACAATAGCACGCATAGCCCAGGCAGCTCAGTCGGTAGCGTACAGGACTTGAGAACAGGAAGCCACTGGTTCGATCCCCGACTCTGCAAATTTCTTTCTGAGGATTGATGATAGTCCATGATTTCAACAGGATTCATTTCTCTCTCACATTTCGACGATGGTTATGTGGAAAGCAGCCAGTGGCTTGGAAAGAATATTGTGCTGAGTATTGGTAAAAGAAACTCAAGGAAAGCATGGATATATGCACTGTCCATCGCTACATTACTGAAATAATGTTGAAAACAGGGTCAAACACCATACAAACAATCAATCAATCAAATTCGCTAGTCTGTCAGTACTTTCAGTACTTTGATTATTATTGAGAGGATATTTTTGTTTCGTTTTTTTAGCTGCTTAAGGGTTAAACGCCAGAGGCGAAATCAGAGGCTCTTGCCGACAGTATAGATCAAGGTTAGATGCCACAGAGCGTGCAGTGTGATTTTGTATCTATATACTGTCCGCTCGTTTAGTCAAGCCTATAAGATGAAAAAAGTATCAGTTTCAGTTGATTAAATTTTCAACTGTCGAAAAAGGTCGAGTCTATATAAGTCATACACTGTGAAAAGGGGGCTAAATGCATCTGCGCAAAGTATCGACCCTGGTCAGCCTGCGCAGTCCGCGCAGGCTGACCTGGGCCGAATCTTTTCGCTATTAGTCAGTTTTCTGTAAGTCCATTGACCAGTTTACCTTATGATTCAGTCGGTTGTTAAAAGTGGCTTTTATGGATCCATGATTACGTGATGACTTGATTGGTACAATGCGTCACGGAGATGCATTAAGCCACGTTTTTCAAGAGCATGGCTCATATGTTTGGCACCGAAATAAATAAATTCTTTCTCTTTTCTTTGTTAATATCTTATAAAGACAAATGTAGAGACAGAGAAATTCTTGATACATAACATCGTACTGAATTTCATAAATCCTGATTGGTCGATAAACATTCAAACACGCATATAGTTCAACACAATAAGTCAACACAAACCAGACACAGAAAAAAAAAATAAGTCTAGGAATGAAAATGATAGAATTAATCAAAGTGTAATTTGATTCATATGAATAAATATTTAAAATAATATTTCATATCACCATGTCAAAGGTATCACAGACCCAATACTATTACTACTACTACTACTACCGATAATAAAAAATAACAATAATGATGGTGATAATTATAATGATGGTAACCGTAGTAATAGTAATAATAATAATAATTTGGTTTGAATTTTTGGGAACTGTGTAAAGGATGGAAATGGTATCCTAAAAGTTGAAACATCGTCATTCTTTATAAAACGAAGAGCTGTGTTCTTCTACTCTGAGGGTGAAGGTTTGTGGAAAACATTGTGGGGGGAGGAGACAGTGCTGGTAACAAGCATTTTCTCCTTTTCCCACTCTGCTTTTTTAGCAATTATATAATTAGATAAGAAACAATATTTGACAAATATTTAAATGTCTTTTACAAGTGTTTTCAAATTGGACTGAAGTCCAAAATTTTGTAGAATGGTAGAGAGTTAAATAGTTGAGCCATGCTCCGTGAAAGGGGGCTTAATTCATTTGCGAAAAGTATCGACCCCGGTCAGCCTGCACAGTCCATAATTATGTGCTGGCTTGATAGGTGTAATGCATTACGGAGATACACAAAGCCCCCTTTTGCCAGAGTATGGCTCAATTTTTTGTACACTCGGGGCATAGAGGAGGAAAAACATACATTCCGATTTTAAAAGTTCTGTCACAAAACTCTATTTTCTCTATCTGTACGTATAAATGTTTGTCATTTCGACTTACAGCGCAATATTTTTCGCAAATATAAAATGCTGGCAGCCCTGCATTTTGCTATTACTTTGTATCATAAGAAATTGTTAAATACTTACTGGGTACAATTACTTTAACTCAATAGGATTGGTTTGCCTTTTTTGTAGATTTTTGAATTAATTTGAACCACTTTTTTTGTTCTATGTGCATAATCTTTGTTTAAGATAATCAATACTACGGGACACTCAGAAGATCAGTCCACAACTTGTTTATTTGACAGCAAAAAGAGAAAATCCCCGTTATTATTATTTTCATTATTTTAGACAGAAACAAATGTACATTGTTTGTTCGCCTTTTTTTTTTAAACTCTGTTTAGAAAAAAAAAATAAACGTCTGCAATTTTTTGCAAGGACGTTATCGGAAGCAATACTTTACTTTATCGGAAAAACGCTCAAGGGGCGGAGCCTTGTTTTCAAAGGAAGAATTTCCCTAACCAATCAAAGCACTCCTGAAGAAACCGATAGTGTATCGCTAGTGGCACCTGTTGATGGTGTCTTCTTCACGCATGCGTAAGAGACAAAAAGATAACTTCCAGCAGGTCATCACGTTTCTATTTAAGAAATTTAGGTATTAGCTTTTGTGTCGTATTTTTATTAAGACTTTAAGAAAATAGATGGCTTAGTCTTTTCGCCTTATTTAGTTTATTATTTTGCTTTTTTACAATAGGAAATATACAAGCGATTTCGGCTGGACATTTATAATCTTACACCAGGAACAAATCGTGCTTTTTTTCTCTGAGTTAGGTCTGGGCAACAATTTTTCACTTGAGTAAAGTCAACGCTGGATGGACGGTCTTCCTTTGATGATAGGGATAGTTTGATTTAAAATAATTGTATTCGACGGAATTTGAGGACGGTAGAAGACCTAGAAGACGTTGTTTTGTGCTAATCACCCTGAAAATTTCATTTTGTCGTCGGACTTTCAAATCATCTGAAAAAAAAAAAAAACTAACACTTCTCCAGTACCTGTTGCAGATTTAAGTTGCTTGCTTGTACCTTTGACAAAAAAAAAAAAGATTCGTTGTGATATGTGCAGTGATTAAAAATTACTTTTCTTGTTAAAACTTACCTCCCAAGGATGGATTTTGAAACTACGACGGAGCACCACAGTGCTTTCACAATTGTTACTCCGAAAAAGGGTAAGTTGATCTACCAAATATACACGTACTGTATATAAGCCATGTTCTGGCAAAAAGGAGGTTTAATGCATCTCCGTGATGCATTATACAAAGCAAGCCACTACATAATACTGGATTCATAAAATCCATTTTGTCTCATAATCAACTGAATCATGAGGTAGACTGATAATTTGCCACGCCGAAGATTGATCGATTGCCATAAGTTTCGACCCAGATCAGCCTGCATGTACTGCTGACCTTGGTAAAAACTGTTTGCAGATGCAATAAACCCTCTTTCTGTTCTCAGAGAACGACTCACAAGTATTTCTTAATGTTTACAAAACCTGACTATTAACAAAGTTTTCTGGTTGTTATTGGAATTATTATTATTATTATTAGTAGTAGTAGTAGTAGTAGTAGTAGCGGCTTATAATTAATCCCTATCCTGCTGAATAAAAGAAATTAAACTTTCAAACCAGTAGTATAAACCCAATTTGTCCTATTTCAGAGGTATTATTTGGAGGAAATATATCTCCTTATCGGACAGGGTAGATCAAAGATCAGACTGCACGTTCTGTGCAGTCTAATCTTGATCTACACTGTCCTCAAAAGGTCAGCGGGTCGCGATTAGGGTATTTAGAATGCAGTGCAACTTCAATCATGATTTCGAATTTTCGCATGGTTTCCTGAAATTTATAATTATTTAAAAAAAAAACAAAAACAAGTCTGCAAGTTTATCGAAACACCTATAGACTGGTAAATATTAATAAAGATATAGTGGTTAGAAAATATCACTTGCTTACTTGTTCGCTTGCTTGCTTCCTTGCGTGCCCAATCAATCAATCAATCAAGCAAGCAAGCAAGCAAGCAAACAAGCAATCGGTAACTTGGAAATTGGAAGTAGAAAATACAACATGCTAGTTTTGAAGATAGCAGAGAAGGTTAAACCAAGCAACCTGTGAGTCTAATCAGCTGTTTGTTTGAGCACACTATACTCTCTCCTACTTCTATAACTAACCTTTTTGATCATACAATAGTTTATGTAATTTTCAAAAAATTGTATTTCCTTATCTTTTTTTTTTTTCATCCACTAACTATTTATAAACAGGATCGAGTTTCCTTTTTTCACCACTGTTTTGTCATTTCCTTTACTTTATTCAACAAACACAATTGTTGAAGAAGTTGAAATTTAAAAATTTTAGTTATTACGAATCTTTCATTATCATAAAAATTGTCCTATGGAAACCGTCCAGTGTGGGGATAAAATGGAAAACAAAAAAAAAAGAAATCAGTGCGATCTTTTGCTTGAAGTGTAGCCTTAAGGATTTAAACCTTATATCCAATGCACAATGATATGAGCCATGCTCTGTGAAAAAAGGGGCTCAATGCATCTGCGAAAAGTTTCGGCTCAGGTCAGCCTGCGCAGGCTTGACCTGGGTCGAAACTTTTCGATATTGGTCATTTTTCTGTATGTCAAAGGACCAGTCTACCTTATGGTACAGTCGATTGTTTCACATAATGGATTTTATAGATCCCTAATTATAGTATGATTTGCTTGGTATCAAGCATCACGGACATGTATTAAACGCCCTTTTGTCAGATCATGGCTCATTTCTAAGCAGGTCCCAGATTAGCCTGTAAAAATTTCAACGAAGTCCTCGTTTTTTTTTTCGACTAAATAAGTACAGCCATGATTCAATATCACCCGTTCACGTATTTGGAAAATCCAACCTTTTATCAGATATATTAATATATTAAATAATTCATTTATAGACGAATATGAGTCATGCTCTGTAGAAAGGGGGTTCAATGCATCTGCAAAAGAAAAAATTGACCCATGTCAGCCTGCGCAGTTCGCGCAGGCTGACATGGGTCGAAACATTTTTGCTTTTGGTAAGTATTCTGCACGTAAAAGGATCATTCTACCTCATAATTCAGTTGGCTGTAAGACAAAATGAATCATGGATCAACAGTTATGTGGTGATTTGCTTAGTATAACGTATCAAGGAGATGTATTTAACCCCCTTTTGCCAGTCCACGGCTCATATATAAACTAGAGAACGTTTCTGTCATTTTTTTTCTCCAGAAATCGAGAGCGCCATCAACCTTACACTTCCGGCAAGGGTTAACCCCTCCACGTCCCCTTTTCTCACATCACCGTTAAACTCTAGAATTTCGTACGTGCCCCAGTCTAGCCCTAACAGCTCAAGGGATTCCCCAGCCGCCACGGATCAGCCTGTAGACCGTGGGGATCGAGGCCAGACAAACACATTTAACTGTTTCCGGCCCTGGGTGTCGGATAAGGATAAGAGTAATGAGGAGGAGCGATCAAATATCAACGACCTAAAGTCTGCAGGTAAATCTTTTCCCTTAACCCTTATCCTGCTGAATATATAAACTTTTTACCAAACGACAAAATTCTGGACCGGTCCAAATTGAAAGCAGCTGCAGACGACGAATTGAAAGTGGCTGAAAAATTGAGGTTTGTTTTGGGAAGGGTAGAAAACATTGTGGGAAAAGGAGAAAATGCTGGTTACCAGCATTTTCTCCTTTTCCCACAATGTTTTCAAAAGGCTTTTTCTTCAGGGTCATTGAAAGTCGGGATTGTGTGGTAAAGTTTCATGAAAATTTCAAGCCGATAATAAAAACTAGGATAATGATATCTAAAAAAGGTTTCCGGGGGAAAAAAATCTTATCGGACAGTGTAGATTCAAGATCAGACTGCGGGTTCTGTGCAGTCTGGTCTTGATGTACATTGTCCACAAAAGGTCAGTGGGTCGCGCTTAGCAGCCAAAGGGTTAACATGCTTAACAAGTTATAGGAAATTTTCGAGCCAACAGTAGAAAACTAAAATATTGCTATTTCAAAGTTATTATTCATATGATTTTATTTTTGAAAATATCGTCTCATCTGACAGTGTAGATCAAGATCAGACTGCATGTTCTGTGCAGTCTGATCTTGATCTACAATGGAAGCAGAGCGGCTTAAGTCGGGCCTATCAGCCCAAGGGTTAATTGTGTTCACGTTCTATACAGTCTGATCTTGATCTACCATGGCCGCAAAGCGGCGTGGGTCGGGCTTAGCAGCCCAATGGTTAATTGTGTTCATGCCAGTGAAACAAATCCATTTTTTCCCCAAATCTAAACCTAAAGTTCCGTTGCAAAGAACAGTCTTTCCAACGAAAGTTTTGGAAAAGAAATAAGACGGAATGGATCCAATTTCTGAGTCCATATTCACAAACCATTCTTAATCTTATTCAAAGTCTAATTCTTAATTTAGAATGTGACGGACCTTTAGTTGGCTATACTACATGTATTTGCTTTAGCTTATCAGAAATTGTGTTACTTTCAAAGTCAGAAAATTCTTGAGAATAAGTGTAAAAATGTTCTTAACCCTTAAGCTGCTTATCGCGACCCACTGACCTTTTGCGGACAGTGTAGGTCAAGATCAGACTGCACAGAACGTGTAGTCTGATCTTTGATCTACACTGTCCGTTAAGGTATTTTGTTTCCGGTGAAATCAACTTGGAAAACGCAATGTTTGTGCTTCTACTGTTCAGTGGAGATTTTGTTTCATTTATTCAGCAGCTTAAGTGTTAAAAGTGTTTAGTGAATACGAAACCAGCGTTATTCAACGATGCTAAGTAACACTCTTCGTCCCATGTATACGGTGTCAGCTGAAAATACAAGTTACAGTATTCTTTAATCCTTAGGCTGCTTATCGCGACTCACTGACCTTTTGCGGACAGCGTAGATCAAGATCAGACTGCACAGAACGTGCAGTCTGATCTCTGATCTACACTGTCCGATAAGGAGATATCTTCCCTCAAAAAATACCTTTGAAACAGGAAAGTTTTGGGCTTATACTATCGGCTTGAAAGTTTCATTTCTTTTATTTAGCAGGATAAGGGTTAACCGTTAGGCTGCTAAGCACGACTCAAGGACTATTTGCGGGCATTCGATCAAGAACAGATTGCATAGAAAGTGCAGTCTGATCTTGATCTACACTGTCTGATAAGGAGGTATTTTTCCTCCAAAAATATTTTTGAAAATGCAACATTTGGGTTTTTACTATCGCCTTTAAAAATTTCATTTCACTTATTTAGCAGGTTAATGCTTTATTAAACATGAGTCTTAAGAGTTTTTACGATCCAAAAACATTAACCCTTTCCCAAACAACAAATCTTGGACTGGTCCAAATTGAAAGAGTTTGCAGACGACAATTTTAAATTTGATGAAAATGACAAAACGGTCTCAAAAAAGGTAGAAAACACTGTGGGAAAAGGAGAAATTGCTCGTTACGAGCAATTTCTCCTTTTCCCACAGTGTTTTCAAAAGACTTGTACTGCTGACACGTGAAAACCAGGGCTTGTTTGGGAAAGCATTAACCAGCATTTTCTTCTCAGTTTCCCACAATACATGTATTTACTACTGTACCACCGACAATTTTTGCCATTTAAGCATGATTTAATTTGTCGTCTGCAAATGCTTTAAATTTCGACCAGTCTCACATTTCATATTGTTTTAAAAAGATACATGTATTATGGGTTCTTAGTCTTATTTTGAATTGAGAAAGTAACACAGTTTTTTTTTTTAAACCATTTGAGCCAGGATATGTGAAAAGGGGGGGGGGGTAACTCTTTCATTACTAACTCCAGAAATTACATGTTTTTTCCGAGCTCTAAAAATAGATTTCCACTGCCATTTAAAACGACATTCATCATAGTTTAAAATTAGAGTAGCGGACAGCATAGATCAAGATCAGACTGCACGGTCTGTGCAGTCTGATCTTGATCTACGCTGTCAAGTCGTCATTAGTAGTGAAAGAGTTAATACATTTGCAAAAAGTATCGACTCATGTCAGCTTGCGCAATCCGCGCAGGCTGACATAGGTCGAAACTTTTTTTTGCTTTTTGTGAATTTTTTGCATACATAAGGACCAGTCTACCTCAGGATTCAGCAGGTCTACCTCTACCTCAGGATTCAGCAGGTCTACCTCTACCTCAGGATTCAGCAGGTCTACCTCTACCTCAGGATTCAGCAGATCACTTGACTTTAACCCTTATCCTGCTGAATAAAAGAAATGAAAATTTCAAGCCGATAGTACAAGCCCAAAACTTTCCTGTTTCAAAGGTATTTTTGGAGGGCAGATATTTCCTTATCGGACAGAGTAGATCAAAGATCAGACTGCACGTTCTGTGCAGTCTGATCTTGATCTACGCTGTCCGCAAAAGGTCAGTGAGTCGCGATTAGCAGCCAAAGGGTGAAAATTGATTTTAGAGATCCATAATTATATGATGATTTGCTTGGTATGATGGAATACGAAGATACATTAAACCCCCTTTTGCCAGAGCATGGCTCCTGTGTTTTAACCTATCAGAAATTGTATTACTTCCTAAATTTAGAGTTCGGCTAATAATGCAAAACATTTGATCAAAAACTGTGTTGCTTTCAAATTCGGAAATTTCCTGAGAATCAGAATGCACGTTGAACCTGAGGCCGTATGCACCGACGATTCTTGAGAACAGGCATAGTATTTTATTCTGAGATCATCTAAATTTGAAGTAACACAACTTTTGATTGGCTCCACCAGATGGTTTAGCCAATCGGAAGTTGTGTTACTTTTAATTTTAAAAAATCCCAGAATTAAAGACTAAGGATGTTTGTGAGAATTATTGGTGAACAAGGAACCCGGTTCGTGAAAACGGCACAACGTGTCAAGCATTTCTGTTTGCACTAGAATGCACTTCATTATTCTGAAATTTCCACTAAACGATTTACTTTACAGATGGAGAACTATCGAGTCAAGGAAAAACCCAACAAAACACAAGACTATGTCTGACTGATCTGTATCGATACAATCTTCTACAAAGCCTCTATAGAAGCCAGTTTGGCTTATTAGCCATGTCACGTGTAAACATGGCCCATATCTGGACTGATCCCCGGATGTACCCCTATCTATGTACTAAAAATCTAGCTACAATGAACATGAACATGGGTTTAAGCATGGGTCTTGGTCCAGCACCCCTCACTGCTGAGGGTCAGGGGTTGGAATCTCCGCTCTCCGACTATGGTACCTACGAGAAAGGCGCATATGAATGCGTGAAATGTTTAAAACAGTTCAGCACGCCCCACGGCCTAGAAGTGCATGTACGTCGATCACACAGTGGAAAACGCCCCTATGCTTGTGACATCTGCAACAAAACGTTCGGCCACTCTGTCAGCTTGACGCAACATCGAGCAGTACATACGCAAGAAAAAAGTTTTCAAGTGAGTATGTTCAGTTGTGTCCTTCTGTTTTCTGTCTTAACCCTTTACCATGCAATCCAAAATCTTAACGACCTTGAAGATGAAGGCGTTTGAAAACATTGTGGGTAAAGGAGAAAATGCTGGTAACCAGCATTTTCTCCTTTTCCCGCAATGTTTTCTACCCCATCAAAGACAGAAATCATCATTTAAGCTACAATTATTTGGTCTTCTGCTATTGCTTTCAATATGGCTGAGTCCAAAATTATGCCGTTTGGTAAAGAGTTAAATCTCAACATTTTAAAACTTGTCCATATTGAGGAAAAAACTGCAGAAGACAAATCAAAAGTGGCTCAGATGGTGCGTTTGGTCTTTGAAAGGGTAGAACGCAGTGTGAAATGGGGAGAAAATGGTGGTTACCAGCATCTTCACCTTTTACTACATGATTTTGAAACCCCTTTATATAAATATCTTGATAACATGTGATGGTTTGGGTAAGATTTATTGTTATGTTGACACGGTATGCCAATATCAGAAGCCCTTTGCGGGAGGTGTACATCGAGTCTAGACTGCACAGATCATACAAATGAACGCGGATAATTTTTACTAATAAACTATATGCTAGAATTTCAGTGTTCAAGCTTTTAAAAAAAGGAATATGTATCTTTCTATCTTTCTTTGAAAGATTTACGGAACAAGAAAGTCACGTTTGAAATGTATTAAGGGGGCCATACAGACTTAACCCTTAAGCTGCTGAGTGCGACTCACTGACCTTTCGCGAACAGAATAGATCAAAAGCAGACTGCACAGAACGTACAGTCTGAGTTCTGTGCAGATTGATCTTGAATCTACTCTGTCCGATATGGAGATAACTTTTCCCCCAAAAAACATCTTTGAAATGGCATTTTTCTTTTTCACAATCGGCTTGAAAGTTTTGTGTCACGTATTTAGCAGAATAAGGGTTAGAGCAAACGGGTTCTGTATACACATGATTTCCATTTTCAATATATCACGGGGAAAAATTTTAAATTTACCTGGTTAAATGGGCGAATAATTTGGTCAAAGATGCAAAAATAATACCTCTCATCTTTATCATGTTCCATTCAGCAGTATGCATGGTGTTGCCCAAATTTAAAGAGACGTGAGACCAGATTATTACCCCAGCTCTTTTTAAAAATATATTTAGGGAGGAGGGGAGGGGAAAGAAAATTGATATTTTACAAGGAATAATCATTAGAACGTAATATGTTTACCATTAGTTTGGGGAAAGCAAAGAAAAATTTGCCTCAGGTGGGACTAGAACCTACAACCTTCAAAATCAAAGTCAGCGACTCGACCAGCTGAGCTTTGGGTGCCAAGCGAAATTCTATTTCTTGATATGCAATAGCAGCTATACCGCTACTAACGAGATAACAAATTTCACCGTAAAAATAAAAAAAAAAAACTTTGTAATTCTTCATGTTTTCTACATATATTTCTATACATGATTTAATTTTAAGCCATCTTTGCACGCGACTGGCAATTAGCAGTGGTTTTTTTTTTTAGATTTTTCTTTAAAAAACTTGCGAAGCGAAATCCGGTTTAACGCCTATTTAAGACATCAAGTATTTGTATGTATGATTTATTTCCCATTACCGCTATTACGCTTATTCCATCAGACAGATGGTGACACACACATTCACATTTTATGGACTTGTTTCATTCCCAAACAATCCCGTATTTCTGTTATGTGCATGAGGCAGACAGGTTTTGAAAACATTATGGGAAAAGAAGAAAATGTTGACAACCAGGATTTTCTCTTTTACCCACATTTTTTCTATCCATTAATCCTTAGGCTGCTAATCGCGACTCACTGACCTTTTGCGGACAGCGTAGATCAAGATCAGGCTGCACAGCACGTGCAGTCTGATCTTGGATCTACACTGTCCGATAAGGAGATATCTTTCCTACAAAAAGGAAAATATGGGTTTTTACCATCGGCTTGAAAGTTTCATTTTTTTTTATTTACCAGGATAAGGGTTAAAAAGATAGATCGCAGTCTTTAAGCCCCAATCAATCATCGGCGAATTTCAAAGTGGACGAGTTTAAAACTTTGACGCTTGTTATATCTTTATCAACGACAAACTTTAGGCCTGGCCAAATTGAATGCGTTTGCAGGCGACAAATTATTAAAAATGGCCATAACAAAATGATGGAATTTCTTTGTTTGAAGGGAAAAGAAGAAAATGTGGCTTACAAGCATTTTCTCCTTTTTCCATGATGTTCTCAAAAACTCTATTTTTCGGGTGGTCGCTAAAACTCAGGATTGTGTGGTAAAGGGTTTAAGGGTTAAACTAATGCAATTTTTCATTTTTTTTTCCCAACAGTGTCAACAGTGCGGAAAATCGTTCAAGCGGTCCTCAACTCTATCGACCCATTTATTAATTCATAGTGACACCCGACCCTATCCATGTCCATATTGCGGAAAAAGATTTCACCAGAAATCCGACATGAAGAAGCATACGTATATTCACACCGGTAAGTTTTGTTTATTATCTTTTCAGCCTACCTGGAATCCTCCGTCAGTCTGTCCATAGCGACAAAATGATAATGAAAGATAATTAAATCGTATGATTAAGATCCCTTTGTGCTCCAGAAATACTTTTATATGATCCGTTAGCGTAAAAGGATGGAGCATAAAGCAGTACCCTAGCTCTTGTCCATTACACCAATCATGGTTTGTTTTAATGCCAAGTGTAAAGCACTTATACAAGCGAGGCTACCTCTGGGTTTCTTATCAGATCACCCCTGGTGGGGTAGGAAACACGAGGTGTATGAAACATTCACATCCGTGCTGTAAATCGAACCTGGGATATTCGAATTATGTAACATAATTATGTTTTGCTGCTATGTCATTGATCAACTCGAAAATAGCGAAAAGATCCTGTGTGGCCTAAATCTTATCGAAAATTTAGCAAATTTCTATACAACTACTGGTAACACTGTTGTTAGAGTCAATATGTGCCAGCAGGTCGCTGCCCCTGCCTTCGAAAATCAGTCCGCATTATTTTATCATCCAATTCTGTTCTAGTTACTTTAATCACGATACAGCCGAATACTTCATGAAATAGACTTTATTTTCTTACTAAGAAAACAAAAAGCAATGCAACTTTATCAACTGTAAGGGTATTTAGACCAGAGTTCCCAAAACATATCTGTCAACGTAGGCTGATGAACTCTCCGAACAACCTGATCTCGACTCCAACTGCCCCTTGTTCAGTTAGCGCTGAGTTATGGTTCGATGGTACATGTAGATGAAATAAAGCAAATGAATCATCGTCTGTGAAAAGGGGTTTAATGCATAAAGTATCGACTCATGTTAGCCGGCGCAATTCCCGCAATCTGACATTAGTCAAAATATTTTGCCGTCTGTTAATTTTTGCATCTCCAAGGATCATTCTACTCATGATTCAGTCGGTTGTTGAAAAAAAAAAAGGACTTTTTGGATGCTTAAGTACGTGAAACCAGGCTTGGTATAATGCAAGACGGAGATGCATTAAGCCCTCTTTCCCAGAGCGCTGCCTATGTACATTAAAAAGGAATAGGCACGGATTATCATTTCCAATCAAAACCAATCTACGATCATAGAAATCGTTGCAGTTCATAAAAAATATTATGTTTGTTGTTTTATCTGGCCCCTTATTCAACAGCCATTTTTATTACATTCTTGATGTAAATCTAAAGAATTTTCTGAGCTAGAAAGTTACACTACTTCTGATTGGCTCCGCCAAAATTGGCTAAGCCGATCATGGCGGATACTGTGAATTTCCAAATTTAGACCTTAACTAAGGATTCTTTTTTTCTTAAAGGTTATTATATAAGGTCTTTTATAACTCGACTTAACCCTTAGGCTCCTTAGCGCGACTCACTGACCTTTTGCAGACAGTGAAGATCAAGATCAGACTGCACAGAACGTGCTGTCTGATCTTGGATCTACACTGTCTGATAAGGAGATATTGTTCTCCAAAATTTAAGTTTGAAGTTGCATTATTCGGGTGTTTACTATTGGCTGACTTAGTCAGCAGGACAAAGGTTAGAAGAGTGACAGTGTATATGTATTAACTAGAGATATTACCAACTACATGTACTTGCTTTATTCTCTTTGTGAAATGTACATTGAAGAAAGCTTGAATAAATAAATAAATAAATAAATAAAGACAGGAATGTAATTTAGAATGGTTGGTGAAGACAGCACCCGATTATGTACGAGCGTAACAGTTCTTGTGCAGTAAAAAGAGCTCTTTCAATATTTACTAATATATGACGTTTCTCCTAAAAATATATAGTTTTGTTTATTTACTCGTACATGTGATGTACAAGTTTTAACCCGTAAAGAACGCGGGGTGCGGCAAAGCGACCCGGATCCGTTTCCAGTTTTTTTTATTGCTGAAAAAACAATAAAGTTTGTTCTGTGATTTACGTATGATTATCAGGAACTAATAGAACGCTCTCAAATTCAATTGTCGTGCCATTAACAACTGTTTTGCTACAAAATTGTCAATAGCTTTGTCGCATTATTACGCTTAATTGCGCGAAGATTGTGATCTCGAGTCAAGGTACGCGCTGTTAATCTCATTAGCTACGAGATTAGCACGCGTGCTCGGTGTAAATGAAACGAATGGCATCATTTCCGGTGTCACGTTCCGCAGAACCAATCAATCCGCGCAATCTGTTTGGAGAATTTTAGTACTGTTTTTACGTTTTCGCGTTTCTATTTTTGCTTGTTAATTGAACTTGATTGTCGTGTTTCATCGTAAAAGTAGCTTTGATTCGGGCAGACTGTAAACAATCCGATTTTAGACAAAAGTTGCAAATCCGTCGAACGGCGTTATTTCAAAGCAATTTTCTTTGCCAACATAGATACTCATTTCTTTACACTTGGAACATTTTTTCCCCCAATCTTTTATGCTAGAATACCAATAACAAGTTAAAGTTTGTACTCTCATATACCATGCTGGCAATTTCTACAATAAAGACTGTCACATTAAGCTGGCAATCATTGAATTACTCGATAATCCTATGCCAAATGACAAAATTTTGGACTTTAAAAGGATTCGCAGATGCCAAATCAATTGTGATTCTAATGTAGGGTGCGTCTTGGATGGGGTGAAAAAACATTGTGGGAAACAGAGAAAATGCTGGTTACCAGCATTTTTTCCTTTTCCTAGCAATGTTTCCAAAATGCTTCCTCCTGGTGGTATTTAAAACTCATTAATGTGCGGTACAGGGTTAATCCTTAAAAAAAAAAAAAAAAAAAAAAAATAGTGGCAACCCCAAGTAAGAAAGACTTTGAAAACCAAGTGGGAAAAATAGAAAACCCTGGTCGGATCTAATCAGGCTTTTTGTTTTCTTGTTTGTTAATGTTTTCTAACCTTTCAAGGACGAATCCAATCCTTTGACCCAAGTTCGACTGTTATCTGCAAAAACCCACAGTCTTAAGTCTACCTGTCTTAAATTTTGTCGTTTGGTGAGGACTTGTTTCGTAACGATCACCCATGTGTGGAAAATGATGATTCGGAAGTTCTAACGACTCTAGTAAAAATTCAGACCTTACGCGTTATTTTATTAAAATAAATGCAAACAATAATTTATCGGATCAAAAGCAAGGCCATCATATATGCTCGTATTTATCCTCAAATCACGTTTATTTTCCAACATTTGAGTGACAAAAATAGAAAAGATGTGTGAAAGTTACTAAATTGAAAATTTCAATTGTTTCTCTCTCGTTTTGGTACCATAGCTACATATGATTTCTACATTGTCTTACCGCTTGTGTTTTATCGTCGACACTGACCGCAACCCTAATTGTTAACTAACTCTTTCACTGCCAGTGTCGCCTTGGACATCTTTTGTGGATGGCGTCGATCAAGATCAGACTGCACAAAACGTGCAGTCTGATCTTGGATCTACACCGTCCACTAAGTAATGCTTATCTTTGACCAAATTCATATTCAAATGCAATGAAAAATATACTTGTAAAACTGCAGAATTGTCGAATACATGTATTCGGCAGCGAAAGAATCAAAGCACTCGCATCAAAAAAACATCAAACTTAATCTAATTTTCTTTTTATTTTTCGAAAGCAATTCACATTCTTATACAATACGTATTACTTTAACATAGATTAATAGAAGTCACCATTCCCCCCCCCCCCCCCATCCGCTTTAAAGAAACAAAAGATTTGCGTCATTTGACTTTTGAATCATGATTATGATGAAGAAAGCTAAATGTTCTCCTGATTTTTTTGTCAGCGGACTTAAACTGAAATAAGAAACGTTTTCTATAACTTTTTAGCCAAATTTTTCCTTACAAAAATAACATAAAAATGATGTAGTAAACGAAATGCAAAAACGTTTATATTAAAGTTTCAAATCACATTTTTTTTTTCCATTTTTAAGGCTATAGTCGTTGGCTGGCCATCATTCATTCATTCATTCATTCATTCATTATTTCTTATCTTCCTTTTCTGTATTCCTCTATTAGACACATTGTATCTCGCATTCTTCTAGTGTTGTTCGTATAAATGACACAAAATCCTGCAGTTGAGATCCCAGATCAAGACAGGAAAGCATGATTCAACACTGATTTCTGTTTAGATTGATGCCTGATATAACCCAGGCCGCCTAATCTCTGTAAATGTTCCGGGAAATTTTCTACCCTTGTTCATTCATTTGTCAATTTTTGACTAAGATTTTTTTGATCACTGTCTCGACGGGTTCTCGTCTTCGAAGAATTGGATTACCTTGGCTCCGATCGTGTTTAGGTCACGTGAGGAAAACCAGTTTTGATGGTCGACAGGAGTGGGTCATTTGTCATTTAATTGTTTCTGGCTTTACAGGAATTGCATTACAAATACCGCACACTTAACTTTTTAACCAGACATAAAAGTTTTAGACTCATCCGAAATAAAAGCACGAGCAGATAACAAATATTTACTGTGACTCTAGTGAAGGGATTTCGCATTTAATGGGTAGACAATCTTTGTGGAAAAAGGAGAAACTAAAGGTTCCCAGCATTTTCTACTTCATTACAATGTTTTTTTTTTAAACTCTGTCTACAGGATCTTTAAAGGTACATCTATACTTGTATAAATCTCTTGAGTTTTTATATTAATATATTTTGGTAGTTTATCTGTGTTTACACAGCTGACTGAATTCTGAGCCATGATACACACTATCAAGTTTTCACAAGGTTTTTTTCTCTTTGATTGTAAGGACGTATCTTTAAAACATGGGACTGACTGGCGAGGGGTTAGATAATGTTCAATATTAACAGGAAATATATATGTATTGTTTTAGCCCAACCAGCTTTAAATGTCTGTGTTTAATGTCTGCGTGTCTGTCTTTCTATTTACCGATAATTTTTTTCTTTTGTATGGAATGATTTATTATTCTGTAATTGCTGTCAAATGACAATGTAATACAATAAAACGTTGAAGGCATAACGGCCTTTTCTTATCTCATCATTTCTTTCTTTTTTGTAAACTGTTGATTCATTTTGATAATCTTATTGCACATTTTAAAGTAAAATGCTTAACCTTATCCTCAAGGTCGTCAAAACTTGGGATTGTGTACAAGCCCGAGTTTTAACCACCCTGAGGAAAACATTGTGGGAAATGAAGAAAATGCTGTCACCAGTATTTTCTCCTTTTTCCACACTGTTTTATACCCTTCCAAACAAACAGAAAAAAAAAATCAATTTTCAAGTCACATTTATTTTGTCGTCTGTAAATGCTTTCAATTCGGGATGACTCAAATTTTTGTCGTTTGGTAAAGAACTAAAAAAAAACAGAGTTTGCAATTGTTAAAGAGAAATTAAAAAGCACGAGTTCCGGATAGTGAATGGACGTATAAATTTTCAGAATTTTGAGTTTTGAATTTCCATTCCCTAGAAGAATATTCAACGATCCAAAAGAAAGATTCTGCTGAAATGAATCTCTGCCTCTAGAAGCTGATAAAGAATGGCTTCAAATTATTGATAGTGAATATTTATTGTCTGTTTGTTTGTTTACTTGTGTGTCTGTCTGTTCAACATTCATTTCCGTATATGTTATCTTGTGACAGTGAACTTATTTGTCTTGGTCAAACGAGAATAAACTATCGAACTATTAAGCTACTTGTTACGAATAAACATTTATACATGTGAAGGCAAATGTTTTACCCCGAAATATTTACGTCCCAGATTCACAAATACTTTACGTCGAACTTTAACTTCTACATTAAACAGCCATGTTCTGTGAAAAGGGGGTTAAATGCACCTGCAAAAAGTATCATCCTATGTCAGCCTGGGACGAAACATTTTGCTTTTTTTTTTTGCATGTCCAAGAACCATTCTCCCTCATGATTCAGTCTGTTGCTATGCATAATGGATTTCATGAAAAATGCATTATGGGGATGAATTAAACCCCCTTTTCACAGAGCATGGCTCATTTGTTTTTTTCTTCCCGGCCTCCTCTTACGTAAAATTAGTAAATCGAAATGAAATACATGAATTATGTTAAAAAAATCCCGGATACCTACAAGTGTTGCTTATTTGGTACTGTTTGCATTACAGCAGATGAAATGGAGTGATAGATCTATATACATGTATATCATTAAAATATATACATGATTCATTTCTATCATAAAAGAAAACAGAATTAACACAAAACTAATATAGGTGTGCATGTCAGTTTTTAAAACCCGTTACCAGACAATCTCATGTTATAACGACCCCGAAAGAAATGCATTTCGGTAAAAAAAAAATGTGGAAAAAGAAGAAAATGCTGATGACTAATATTTTCTCCATTTCGCACAATATCTTTTACCACATTAAAGACAAAATCCATAATATGAGTAACATTTAAATTTTCGTCAGCAATTGCTTTCGAATTTGGACAGGTCTAAAAATTTTGTCGCTTTAGTGCAGTTAAACGAAAAGTGTCCATTTCTTTCTGCGTGTCTACAAGGTTAGGAGACGGTCTCACTGTGCAATGCCCCGGACTAAATGAAGTAGCGTAAATCAAATATTAGAAAGGACAGAAATTTGCTTTGGGAACGTCTCTTACTTTGGTCCTATCACTAGCAGTAAGCAATTCAATTTGTCCAACACGAAACTCGTCACTAATCAGAGCGGCCACGGAATCTCTATTGTCAAATAAAGTTCGCCATCCGATTTCTCCCAATAGACCTCGTTTAAATAATTACGCGGGTTTCGTGGTAATTCTATTAGATGTTTACTCATTTTAAAACACCCATCGGCTTTAAAATTATTCTGTTCCATCGCTGTTTCATTAGGATTGTAAATCAAAACGGACCGGATTTATGCAAATTTGCACATTTAGGATAATTTCTATTCCATCCTTATAGGGTCTTTTCTGCCTATTATGGCATCTTTGCACGATCTGGGTGCGAAAGTAATTTACTTCCTGTTCAATCAGTCCCCCTGTTTTCAAGAGAAAATCATTCTTGTGCTATGCATTATGTATACGCAATTTGACGCTTTGTTTGAGTTGATACTTCAGAGGATCAGTTAAAAAATCCCCGATTTATCTGCAGGATTATTTTCTTTTTATTTGTTTGCGAGCACTACTTTATTCTATAAAATGAGCACCGTAGTTACTGTATCTACGCATTGCGACTTCCGCACATCAAGTCCCTAGTTGAAAGCATCGCATGAAAAACGACGTGCTTACTTTTGAGCAAGTAAAACTATTTTAAGTCCAATGTAACAATTTAAAGTACAAACATACAGAACAATTTAGCACCCTATCCTTTTTATAAAGCTTAAGTTGATCAGACTGTTTCTTTTTCTCATAGAAAGGTTAACATTAGTCACTCTTTGGATCATTACTCGGACTTTTGACTTAAAGATAGCCAAGAGACTTTAACATTTGGCGGACAGTGTAGATGAAGATCAGCAGCATAGTTTGGTTAACTCTTTACCAAATGACAAATTTTTAGACACGTCCAAATCGAAAGCATTTGCAGATGACAAAATAAATATAACTCAAATACTATTTTTTTTCCGGAAGGCTAGAAAACATTGTGGGAAAAGGAGAAAATGCTGGTTACCAGCATTTTCTCCTTTTCCCACAATGTTTTTCAAAAAGCCTCTTTCTCAGGTTCGTTAAAAGTCGGAATTGTGTGGTAAAGAGTTAAGACAGTTTTGAGCTTGCGAGATTTGGTCCATGTCTGATGAGTAAAAATGTCCACCATATCAGCGAACACCATTGTAGTAAATTCTTGAAGGTTTAGACAATTTCTCAAATATGATTTAATTTTCTGGGATAGTTTGATAGGAATACTTTTTTCCAAACGACCGACTTTATTCGAATTCAGGAGGAAAGCTGCAACATATAAAATTGTTATGCGCCCTTCTATTGATTGAAAGTACAAAGTTAACACCCCAGAGTCTCGCAGGTTCTACAAAAAGGACAACTCGTTCCAATGACATACGGAATGCATGGAAGAACATTGCAAAGAACTTGTGCGTTACCAGGTAATGAAACAAAAACAAGTAAAAACAGCTGCATAGGGTATAAGTAAAGAGTATCATAGGATTAGTTTTAAAAAGCGAGTTTACAAGTTTGAGTTACATGTATTCTCTCAGCATATTTGCATTATTTGTCATAGGGTAATAAAACATGCATTCCTAATTTTTACAATGCTGTATGGTATGTCAAAATAGGAACACCTAAACAGAGTGAGGGAAGGAAAGACTTAGGGAAAATCTGGACGGCTTAACCACTAAGCTGCTAAAATAGATGAAACGGACCTATCCAACACTGTAGATGCAAAATCCGACTGCACGTTTTGTGCAGTCTCATCTTGATCTACACTGTCAGCAAAAAGCGCCCCAAGATGCGCTTAGCAGCCTGAGGGTTAATACCAGTTATAAAATATATGAAAAATATAGGTACAAAATATAGATACACGTATCAGGTGGATAATTTACAATTTTTCAATACAATGGATAAAAACTTTGCTATTTTGGCTATTTCCCTGGAACTATTTGTGTCCATAATTTCTCTAAAGGTATACAGTGCATGTAGATACTTGTGCTTCGATTTCTACACTGGGATCTCGTCAGTATGTGTGATCTCTCATTATCAAATCATTACATCGAAAAAGATAATCTAGTTCACCACCAACTTAATTTAGAGAACATATTTTAGTTTTGCTGCTTTTTATACCTAACCAACGACCTCTTTCTGTTGGAAGATAATTGTCACAAAACTTAGAATTAATTATAGACTGAAGAAGCCTACCACCTAAAGTGTTTTAGGATCTTTCAACTTTCTGTTCAAACTTGTACATTCTATAATTGATACATTTTTGGAGTACATCAAATCCCAGTGCCAATTTTGTAAAAAATAAGAGTTTAACATACATATCATCATTTCCTTTTAGAAGCATTGTTTTTGAGCCAGTATAAGACCCACCATTCAGCCAAAGCTGTCTTAACCCTTTCCCAAACAAGCCCTGGTTTTCACGTGTCTGCAGTACAAGTCTTTTGAAAACACTGTGGGAAAAGGAGAAATTGCTCGTAACGAGCAATTTCTCCTTTTCCCACAGTGTTTTCTACCCTTTTTGAGAACTTTCTGCCATTTTCATCAAATTTAGAATTGTCGTCTGCAAACTCTTTCAATTTGGACCAGTCCAAAATTTGTCGTTTGGGAAAGGGTTAAGTACATCTTGAAAAATCAAACCATCTCAGTTGCCGATTTGGTGCATTGTGGAAGTTGAATAAAAATGATAAAGAACTGCAGATAATTTGTTGTTCCCTATCAGTAAATCAAACCAATAGCCAATTGCACGTTTCTTCATAATTACTGACAATGGAAATCTTCCTAAATCCCCATACAACATGAAACTGGGTGTATTCTGTTTCATGTGTGAAATATACTTTATGAAATCTAAATGAACCTTTTCAATAGCAGTTAAATCGGGAAAAAAAAAAAAAAAAAACTTGACAACTATATACTAAAACGGGAACTAACATTGTATCAAAAAGCTTTAGTTGGCATTCAACAGATAGAATTTAGTAAATTCTTTTGGAAATACTAAACATTGCTTTCTTAGCTTGTTTTAGAAGCTATACATACGTGGGCCTGTAGCAGTATTGCAATGAAGAAATAGTATGAATCCTTTTTTGTATTGTAGGCCGTGTGTAATGAGATTTTGCGAAAAGGTCCTTTTTCCATTTAATGTATTCGGGAATGATTATATTAGGATATAAATAGTGTTTGTTTTCGATTTTAACTGCACTATATTCTAATTGTAAACATGTACTATTGCTATGTTTAAGCGTTGCTTTTTTCAATGAAGAGATCACCAGATGAACTTTAATAAAAGCTGATGGATGTTTTTTTTTTTTTTCTTAATTTTCATAAACAAAGTTTCTGGTTCGAAAAATCTCTGAAAAACGACTATATACTTGAAATGAGGTCGATTCAATTAATACCAGTATGCCAGTTTTGTTTGTAGATGTAAATAATTCCTTATTTTTAAAATTTAGCACTGTATAGTCTTGATTAATCCATACTTTGCTTTGTCCTTAACTTTTAAATGTTGCTTATCAGTGCTAGGGCCAATTTATTCCGTTGAGAGTATTGTTATCCGGGTCATTTTTGACATCTTGTATGTTTTCTTAACTCTTAACCAAAAGACATTTTTAGACTCACCAAACTGAAGGCATTTGCTGACGGCATTTCAAAGTCGGCTTAAATGATGGAATTTGTCTTTGATAGGATAGAAATCAATGCGGGAAAAGGCGAAATTGGCATTTTCTCCTTTTCCCATATTTTTTTTTTTTTTTTTTTCAAAAGGCTTCTTCCTCAAGGTCTTTAAAACTTGGGAGTGTGTGGTAAAGGGTTATGAGGTCAATCGAGGAACTGCTGTTAAATATTTCATAATAAGGGAAGTGATTTTTACTAGACATCGAAATAGTTCGCCATATGAACAATCAAGATTTGTATTTCTGTTAGCACAGAGAGGTTTTGTAAGAATCTACAACGTATAGATTCAATGCTGTACATGTATAGGCATTTCTGACCTGTACCGATCCAGCTGATCAAGCATCGTGAATTGACTATTGAAGGTACAACAAAGAATGTTCTGCACACTTTTTTTTCTGTTTTAGACGAGTTACTTTTTTATACAAATCTTTCTGAGATATTTAAAAGAAATAACAATATCTAGAATTTAGTTATTATAAACAGATATTATGTAGCATGTCGATCTTTCTCAAAGAAACACATTAGGTCTCCACGCATGAATATAAAACTCAAGGTCTCCCTATGAAAAACCTTTAGTGCTGTATGCGCCAACAACAATGCTGTGCAATCAGCAAATAATTAGATAAACGATAATATGTTTTCTTCTGCGACTATACCATCTATACCACTATTTAATCTTAATATTACATCATTTGGGGGACGAAAATAGAAACAAAATTGCTGAACAAGGATCCCCTTGTTTAACCCCCACAATAGAAGTAAAACAGGGAGAAAATTCCAGTTTGTATCACGACTTCATGTCACTTACAAACTTTTAAATGCAGTGCGTAATTTTGAACCAACATTTTTAGTGGCCATTTTCTGAAATGGGAAACCTTTGTCTGAACAGGCCACACACATAAAAAAAAACATTACTTGTATAATTTGTATTTCTTTTTTTTTTAATCGTGTTTTAGCTATTTGCGAAGGTAGAATGAAAATACAATCTACTTCGATTCGCATTGTTGGAATCCAAATTTGTTTTCAATTACTTCGTGGTAGATAATACTCTTTAAAGATATGAAATAGCAACCATAATTCGGAAGAATGCCGTTTAAGATCACTAACCTTTAAGCAGCGGAGTTAAAACTAGCAACGTTACTTTTACGCCCTACTGAATTGATTTTGAATATAGAAGATACAGCTGATAAACAAAATGCAATTTGCTTTAGAAGAGAGTAGAATAAGATCATGATCTGCTTTATTCAAATAGAACAACAGGGGTCCATTTTCACAAGATACAGACTAAACTGGTGCCCACGAAGGTTTCATTCTGTCTCTCATGTGTTTATCGCCATTTAATCTTATGCCAAATAAACACTTGTTTTTCGACCCTGTGGAAAAGGAATTTTGAAAGTATCGCTAGAATTATAATGTTTTTCATTTATGTTTCAGGCGAGAAACCGTATAAATGCAATCACTGTGGAAAGGCATTTAGCCAGTCTTCCAATCTAATCACACACTGTAGAAAGCACGCCGGATTCAAACCTTTTACTTGCTCAAAGTGTGGTAGGGCATTCCAAAGGAAAGTTGACCTACGACGTCACCTTGAAACACAGCATGGCGAAGAAAAATCAACAAGTGACGTATTTCCGGTTCCGGTGACAGATCATGTGATGAATGTGGACTATCAAAGACAGGTTATTGTGGCATAGATTAGTGATCAAGCTTAATCTTTAATGAAGAATCAGTATTTATAGCAATTTTATAAATAATAGAAACTTTTGTTAATGAAAATACTAATTTAATCGTATATGTAGACGGGCAATTTTTATTGTAATAAATGCACCATAGTCTAGTTCTTTATTGTACATAACTACGAGCGTTTACACTCTCCGAGCAAAAGACGCTCTTGTTAAAACACCAAAGGCTGGGCCTTTACTAAACACTCCCTAATTTGAACTTTCCAAAGAAAAACGACTTTTGAAAACATCGTTGGAAAAGGAGAAAATGCCAGTCAACACCATTTTCTCCGTTTCTCCACGATGTTTCCTATCCTTTCGACATTTTCGGTACTCTTGTCAAGAGAATTGAAAAGTCGTGAAAAGTTAAAAAGAAATCATATCATTAAATGACGCTGACTAACTTCGTCATGGATTTTTCAAAAAAATGTTAACTGAGGCAAATAAAGTGCATCAAACAGTCTATAATTATTTGAGGTTAATCGTGTCCAAATGAATCCTCTACCGAAGTGACTTGGGTATGATATTACTTGACGATTTATAGTGAAATGTCACATCTCAAAGTGAAGAGTGTTGTTAATGCTCGGATATAAAGTCGCTAAAATGGTAGTCTGCACAATGTTGAATCTGGGAAGAATCGAAGATGAAAGAGAAATTATAGCGTCTAAGTTCGTTTGAAACGCAAAGACAGATTTTGTGTGACAACTGAGGAAGAAGGCTTTTGGAAACCATTGTTGGAACAGGAGACAATGCTGGTAACGGGGCATTGCCCACATTGCTTTTTTACCCTTTTACAAACAAATTTTACTATTTTAAGTGCACTGGACATGGACATGTCGTCTGCAAATACTTCTGTAAATGTCTAAACTTTGTAGTATGAGAAAGAGTTTGGTTATATTGAACCATACACCTGACTATTCTTTCCCTTGTTGACTTAGAGCTGTTTTTAGCCTGGGCTTGGCTTGCAAAGCCCAAGGCTATAGTAATCGTATACCAAAATTTCAACCCTATCCACATGATCCGAGCAGTTACGAGTAAAAGTGAAAAGTACCGCTTGCAATGCATCTCACTACGCGGAAAGAAACGACCCCCAAAAATGATAAAAATATTTGGGTTTGAACATCATAGTTAGGTTTAAGTTCACAAAGAACTCTGAGAGATGCACGATGTTAATCTAACGAAACTATTTGACTAGGAATTTCAAGCCCTAATGATCTTATGTACAAGTGGAAATTAGTGCGCTGCAACACTGGAGAAACATTGGCAAATCCTTCGATGTAGTTACTGAATCGGCCGAGTAGTGACGAGTGATGTTGCCGAACAACATTCGGAATCTTTCGTCTGTCCTATTTTTTGACACAATGTGCATGACAAAACGCAGACGATGTGCTCTTTCCCCAAAACAGCTAAACATTTACAAAACTCGGTAAGATTTATTTTCGCAAAATTACTGTGCTTCTCGTATCTAAAGGTATAAATATGTTTTGATTGGCCCAGTATGTACAATGCGTTATTTCTTCTTGTCAGAGTTGTCCTGATATCCTATAACGTCTCGGACCATGACAATTTCGACCCATTTTGGGCATTACAAACTCGGCACACAAAATCGAATATGTAACGTTACTAAGGGTATAAAACTTTGTAACATGGGCCATGGACAACCAGTGAAGAAAACCTAAATGGCGAGCGTGTTATATCAAAGATCAGACTTCCCATTAAGTGCCATCTGATCTTGATTTTTTATCTCTTCCGCTATTTATCGATAATAAATTGCTTGACCTGAGATTAGCATCAGGTGGTAGGCGTTTTATATCGAAGATCATATTTATTACTCGGAGCAATCTGATCTTGATCTAAGCCGTCAATACGGGATATTTAACCCTTTGGCTTCTCACCGCAACTCGATGCCCTTTTATGGATAGTGTATCGCCATGTTACAGCATATACAAGTGGCTTGAAAACTTCATACATTGTATTGAACAGTGTAACCCTTTACCAAGCAATCCCAACTTTTAATGACCCTGAGAAAGAAGCCTTTTGAAAACACTGTCGGAAAAGGGGAAAAAATGGTAACCAGCATGTTCTCCTTTTCCGATAATGTTTTCTACCCCTCGTGAAAACGATTTCAATTTTTCAGTCACATTTATTTTGTCGTCTGCAACAGCTTTGAATTTAGACAGGTCTAAAATTTTGTCGTTTGGTAAAGAGTTAAGGGTTAAGTGATACTAGGTACTGAAATAGTTAGTTTTTAACACACTGCTTACGGATCCGTATTTTTACTGCCAGTTGTTGCAGACAAATTTGATGTTAATTCATTAATAAAGTTACTGTGTGCAGATGAACCGCTCCTTCCAAAATGATAAGAACATATTTCAAAGCTGATGAATTTGCAAAGGTGTCGGAGTGCAGGGCAATTCAAGACCGTCAATATTAGTACTCATCCGTGTAAATCCACAATGTTACTAAGAATAATGTAAGAAAAATATTTTATCGTCCTATCATGCATTTGGTTCGAGGCTAGTTTGTCCAAAAAACTATAGCTTGGCCGTGGGCATGTTCATCCCTGGGCTTTTTCATCCAGGCTTGTTTGTCCCACATTATTGCACCCTACTTTATTAAAATGAATTTTAAGTGAAACATGAATTAAAAAATCAAGTAACATCATATATCTACAATTAGCAAGATTTTTTTTATTTAATTAATGTCTGTGAATCACTGGTTTTCTTAGAATATTCACCGTCAGCAAGGGGGGAACGATCTCAAATCTGTCGCCATCATTGGCTACTTCTAAATACCAAGATTACCAATCGTCAAAATTCAGAATTAAGGTAATATAAAAGCTCACTGTTTAAGTGGGAGAGGATTCAATTGTGTCGTAATGACTTCCATCAATCATCGAAAAGAAATTGGCTGAGCTAAGGATTCAAACCAGTGACCCCCCTGTTCTCAAGTCTGGTACGCTAACGACTGTGCTAATGGGGCTCGACTGCAGTAATTGGTTTTACTTTTTTACCACATGATAACATTTTAGACTTAACCAAATTCGAAGCCTTTGCAAATGATGGAATTTATCCCAGATCGGGTAGAAAGCATTGTGGGAAAGGGGAAAATTCTTGTGTACATAAAAGCAGCAGTATCTTGAATCACTTCGAAAATGCAGAAAATGAATTGAACAAGTTAGGAACAGGTCCAGTGTTCTTAAATTTTAAAGAATCAAAAAGAGTAGAGAGCAAATTGCTTGTTTACAAGAAAGAGACCCATTTTCTTTTTAACCTCAAAAAGGGCCATGTTTTGCTCCAAATATATTAACCATCAGCAAATCATTTTTATACACCATGTCTTGGATAAAGTTAAAAGTAAAACTGTAGCAAACACCAATCATCTGAAGACTATACATCTCTGGCCAAATCTTCACCACATTTAGTCCTAGTATTTGTCTTTATATTAATATTTAATCCTTTACCATACAATCCTGAGTTTTAACAACTGTGATGACGGATGGTTTAGAAAATACTGGAGGAGGGGCTCAGGAGAAATTGCTGGTGACCAGTATTTTCTCCTTTTTCCACTTTGTTTTGCTACACTTTCCAATGTCAGCATTAGCATCACATTCGATTTGTCGTCTGCAGTATATTTCAATTTGGACAAGTCTAAAATTTTGTTGTTTGATAAGGAGTTAAGATAATTTTGACAATTGCCACTATGCAAATATGGAAATTGGGTTAGCAAGTTTGTTTCCTAATTACAACGGTCACAAGTTTAAATTTTGGTCAATCTTGGTAAAAATAAATAGGTTATACAAGACAGATTACAATCACTCTTGTTTGTTTGTTTGTTTGTTTGGCTTTTTTTTTGGCAATAAATTAGAATTATCTTAGATGATTTCGAATGGTTGCTACCCTGGTCACAACACTGACAACTTGTTTATACGTTTGAGACCATATTTTGATAACATGAACTGAGTTCATATTCACCAACTGTTCTTAAGAACGTTTTTTGTCTTATTCTCCAAGATTTTCAAACTTTGAAAGTAAAACACTACCTCTGGTTGGCTAAACCAGATCAATCAAAAGTGTTACTTTCAAATCTAGAAAATTCAGGAGAATAAGACTGAGAAAGTTCTTAGGAACGGTAAGTAAATAGAGATCCTGATCTGTCGATCTATCTTAATAGTATGCCATGCAAATTTTCTTTTGTGTTTAAAGCCAAGCCAAGACAGGTGGTTCAGTCTATTAAATACAAGGCTTGAAAGCCAGGTTTGCTGAGCTCTGCCTATTTCTTCCAGACAATTGACGATAGTCATGGGAAGAAGATTCAACCCCTTTTACTGCTGTATATTTTTTCAGCTATGTTTATATGGTAAAGCAGCCAGTGGCTTACAAAGTACAAGTTAAACCAATTAAATAGGAAGGCGTGTATAGGTGCACTGGCCTTTGCAACATAGTTGAAATAATGTTGAAAATAGTGTTAAACCATAGAAGTAAGTTTTGGTCTAAATTTACTGAAAATTGCTGGGCCAAAATTTTGTCTAGATAACCTTTTTGACTTTACAATAGCGGTATGTCCATTTGTATACATTTCAAAAGCAGTATAAGCATGGAAAATCCTAAAAGGATATCAACCAGGTTACCCTCCCGCCCGATGTCAATGAAACTTGGTCAAAATGTTAGATTTCACTGTGTTTTAGGGTAGCTTTGGCTTTAAATTGAAATTGAGCAGAATATTTGTACAGTCAAATCTGTGAACAGCAGCCACTGAAGGGAAGTTCTCGAAGTGGCTGCTGTTCACAGATTGGCTGTTGTCCAGAATATGTACTTCTCACACTATTTTGACTTGCACATATGATGGTTTTAATAGGTAAAGGCTTATTTGCCATGAACTTTCAATCTATTTCTATTTAAAGCACAAAAATAAACCACACAAAACATATTTTAAACTTTTTTTTTTTTTCATCAAGATCTATTTCAAAATTTTATATGGCAAATAAAACATAATTTAAAGAATACATGAATTTCTTCTTTTTGTATACATGTATTTGCATTTGTACCTCGACAGTTCACTGTACTTGTACATAAAAACAGTTTTCAACTACATTAAAACAGAAATTATTAATAATGATAATAATAAAAAAACATTTCATGAAATGAAAATGCTGCTTAATTAAAGTAAAACATTTGCAGCTTATGCAATATTTTTAAACATTGTGGAAAACTGTACTTCATGACCATTTGGGCCTATCTGAATGCACACTGGACAGCTCAAATTTGTCACATTTGTCCATTCTCACTGTTTAACACACAATTCAATAACAGATGATTTATCAAATTGTTGATAATAATTAAATAAATCAAAATTTTTATTTGTATTTTTTTTTTAATTGCACAGACTGGCATTAATCAGCTTTAATCCTTTAATCTTAATGGTTATTATTGATTTTTTAAAGTACACACTGTGTGAAAGTGTGAACAGCTAATTCATTCCAATTAAGCTGGCTGCTGGCTGCATTTGACAGATCAGTGCTGTGCACATGGTAATAGAAGAAATATGCACGGGCGTACTAGTGTTGGCTGCTGCACACAGATAGGCTGCTGTTCATGTGTGGCTGCTTGCACAGATTTGACTAATTTTAAACCAACGTTTCCCTAAAACATGGTGAAATTTAACATTGAAATTGGGCAGAATATTCGAGTCCAGCCCCTGTAGCTCAGTTGGTAGCGTACAGGACTTGAAAGCAGGGGGTCGCTGGTTAGATCCCCGGCTGGGCCAATTTCTTTCCAAGAATTGATGATAGTCAATGCGACAGGATTCATTCCTCTCTCACCGCTGATCATTGTTTTGACGATGGTTATGTGGGAAAGCAGCAAGTGGCTTGGAAGGAATATTGTGCGTAGTACTGGTAAAAGAAACTCAAGGAAAGCATGGATACGTGCACACGCTGCCGTGAAATAACTGAAATAATGTTGAAAAAGGTGTTTAACACTACAAATCAATCAATCAGTCAGAATATTTTCCTTGATAAATATTTCAGACAAGTTTAAAATGAATCATATCGGGTAAAAAAGTAGGTCACTGGGGAAAATCGTAGGAAAACCTTGTTTGCAGTCAAAGATAAAATTTTCAGTCAGATTCTCTCGCAAATTGGTTGCAATTTTGTCTTAATGACATCTCGTACAAGTTTGATACTAGTTTGTGTAGTATCAAAAAGTAGGTCACATTTATGAATCAGAAAAACGTTGTGTGCACCATATAGGCCACATTTATCAGCAGTAGGCCTATTCCTTTTTGCATGCTGCTCATTTTGATTGGTTGCAGGAGCCTTTACAAATTTATGTTTTTCCATTCTGTTGTTAACTCTACAGACCGTCAGTGTGAGACAATGTAGAGATATTTTATTAGTCTGTACAAATGTGATAGAAATTTTCAGCTTCTAGGCCTCTTCTTTCTTCTTCTTCACCCCTTCAGATGCCCAGGCTTTCAGTGCCTTTGGCGCTTTGATTCTTCTTGTGGTACAAAGCTACTTTAACAAAGATATCAGAGCTTGTATTCACCATCCATTCTTAAGAACGTTATTTAGTCTTGTTCTCCAGAATTTTCTAAATTTGAAAGTAACACAACTTCAGGGTCCGTATTCATCAACAATTCTTAAGAACGTTCTTAGTCTTATTCTCCAAGATTTTCCAGATTTAAAAGTAACACAATTTCTGACTGGCTAAACCAAATGGTTTAGCCAATCAGAAGTTGTGTTACTTTCAAATTCGGAAATTCTGGAGAATAAAAATAACTTTCTATAGAATGGTTGGTGAATACGGCCCTTGATTGACTAAACCATTTGGCTGAGCTAATCAGAAGCTATGTAACTTTCAAGTTTAGAAAATCTTGAAGCGTGAGACTTAGAATGTCCTTAAGAATGGCTGGTGAATACGGACCCAGGTCTATCTTACCTTTCTGAGATAAATTTACTTGACAGGTGAGACTATGTCTACGTGTACCATGTAAATGACCTAGCACAGGCTCAGCACTGGAACAGTTCTAAATGAACTTGATGAACTTGAAGGGGATATCTCATTTCCTGTTGACATGTTGGGAACAACATCTTGGGAAAAAAGCTGCAATGCAACTAAATAACAGTTCTCTTTTTTTTTTTTTTTTTTCATCTTGGACCGTATTCACCAAACATTCTCAAGAACATTCTTTGTCTGATTCTGGACTTCAAACAACCGTTTGGTTTAGCCAATCAGAAATTGTGTTAAGGATAAGACTAAGAATCATTGGTGAATACGGCCCCTGATTCTAAAATGCTCTCCGTCCGTCCGCCCGTACGTCTGTGTGTGTGTGTGTGTTTTTTTTTCCCTGTTTGTCTGCCTGTCTGTCTGTCTCACGAGTTATCGTTGACTTTAAATTATTAGCACAAAACCTTTTTTTACAATTAAGATCGTAATATTATAGACTGCAAAAGATAACAGGTATCACACATAACTTTTTCTTTCATATTAGAACGTTAGAAGCACAGGTATTGCCTGAAAGAAAACCAGCAGGTTAAAAATGTAACGAAAAATGTGACTTCAAAAATTGAGACATTTCAGTATCAAATTGTTAAAAAATACCATAACAAAGTCAATATACTAAAAAAAAAAAAAAAAAAAATGCCTATTCAAGTCTTTAACCATTTCGCTACTAACAGTAAAGCCAAAGACTTTCTGCGAGCAGTGAATGTATAGATCAGACTGCACAATTAAGATTAATGTGTATATCGTAAATAAGTAAGCACGTTTAATGATGTCCGAGGTGTTTAAATCTGGAAGGTGTATTATGGAATGACCAGGGACCGTATTCTCAGATCATTCTAAATCCGCACAAAATATCTTTCCAAATTCAGAAAGTGACATAGTTTCTGTTTGGTCAAAACAAGTGTTTTAAGCAATCGTACATTTCGTTACTTTGACATTCAGACAATTCTTGAGAATTAACCTCTAGCTGCTAAGCGTAACTCAGGGAATTTTTGCGGACAGTGTACATCCAAGATCAGACTGCACAGAAATCGCAGTCTGATCTTGGATCTACACAGTTCGATAAGGAGATATTTCCCCCAACCACCATAAAGTTAAACATTTTTGTATTTACCATCGGCTAGAAAGTTTTCTTTAAGTTATTTAGCAGGATATGGGCTAAACTTTCAATGTACAATGCGGAATGGTTAGAGAACGTTGGCCCAGGTTAAATCTTTACAGTATCGTACCAGGGTCCGTATTCATTAATCACTCTTAAGAACATTCCAAGTCTTATTCTCAAGAACTTTCTAAATTTGAAAATAACACATCTGATTGGCTAAACTAAAGGGCTTAGCCTATCATCAGTTTTATTACTTTTTAAACCTATATTAGACGAAGAATGATCGTAAGAATGGTTGGTAAATACGGACCCCGAGTACTTCAATGCTACAGATATATAGCAGGGGTGGGTGTGGCCTGTAACGTCTCTTCTAACAGGCTATCAATTCTTATGACACGAACAAAGTCACTTTGAGACAATATGTACAAAGCCCTTTTCTTTCTCTGTGAATATTGGAAATGGGGTCCTATTCCGGGTGAGTCCTCGTCTACCAACCAACGGTCAAAACCAGTGCAAGGGTGCTATTGCCGGAATTTATAACAATACAGCGGACAGTGTAGATCCAAGATCAGACTGTACGTTCTGTGCAGCCTGGTCTCGATCTGAACTATCCGCAAAAGATAGTCTGATCCTGGTCTACATTGTCTGGAAAACAACTTAAGTTGTACGTAGCACTCGACGGACTATATGACAAGCACGCTATATTTTGTGTCATCTCGAGCTTACCAGACCATCTTGACAGTTTTAAACGGCATTTTTACCACTTTCAACAAACTCGGGCCACAGCCCAGTAATTAGTTTGTTTCCTGTGTTTTCAACAATACAAGACTGCAGCTCCCGAATGCCTTGCCCAAGAACATCGGCTCTGAAAATTAGGGATCGAATCCAAATGGATTACAGAGTCCACACCTCGTCCACTAAGCCAAGGAGGATTCGTCGACGAACATTCACCAATTCGTAGCCATTCCTTTCTCCCAATCTTTTAAGGTTTTATCAAGCAAATTTTGTATTATCCTGAGGAAAAAAAGGCCTTTTTAACGCTTTCAGCGCTAGGGGCGATAACAGGGGCTTTTGCGGACAGCATAGATCCAAGATCAGACTGCACAGAACGTGCAGTCTGATCTTGGATTTATGCTGTTCGATTGTTCAGCCAAGCCTATACTATAGAAATCTGCCTGACTTTCAGATGTATTTGCAGCTATCAATAGAGGTCGACTTTATTTACTTGACGGCAAAAGAGTTAAAACTATGTGGGAAAATGTTAAAATGTTGGTTACACTAACATTTTCTCCGTTTTCCACCATATTTTCTATTCTTTCAAAGACAGCTCCCTACATATTACCCGTATTGACTTTGTTGTCTGCAAATCCTTTTATTCATGGACGAGTCTAAAATTTCGGTAAAGAGGTGATATCCTTTGCAAAGACCCTGATCTTGACTTGCACTATTCGATTTCCAGATTAATTGTTACCGTAGCGGTAATTAACTCTTTACCATACGACAAAAATGTAGCCTAATCCAAATTGAAAGCATTTGCAGACGACATTTTAAATGTAGCTCAAAACATAACATTTGTCTCTTAACGGGTAGAAAACATTGTGGAAAAAGAAGAAAATGCTGGTTACCAGCATTTTCTTCTTTTCCCACAATGTTTTCAAAAGGCTTCCTTCTTGGGGTCGTTCAAAGTCGAGATTGTGTGGTAAAGAGTTAAAGATATTATACTCAAGTGCATGAATAAAAGAGAAATACTTGAAGGAAAACAGTACGTAACTTGGACTTGCTCCTTTTTCAACAATGTTTTCAAAAGATGTCCACGGCAGAAGAGTCCAATTTTAAACAGTAAAGTGCAGATAGAAAACCGTTGTTATTTGAGTGGTTTTCACATTTTTCTTCACATTTTAAGTATTATTTAAATGATAATGTACATTTCAAGCAGATATTTAAAAAGAAAAAAAGAAAACATAAACATATTGCCTTTGCAAAAACACACGCACACACACACCCCAGTATTCCCTGGGAGGAAATGGCTTACAGATTATGTAATTCAGGTTTTATTGAAAATGAAAATCACTTTTTACTTTGTTGTCCAAGATATGTTGATTGCAAAAGAAATTATTTAAAAAGTACATTTCCAAACATTCACAATTTCAACTTCTAAATGCCTAGTTCTAATAAAAAAAAAAAAAAAAAAGGCGTTTAGTTGCAATTTTATCACTTAGCAGAAAATATTTTGTCAAGGGCATGAATGGAAAAGTTCGGGAGCAACAAAAGAAACAAAACTAGACGATACAAACATTTTACTTCATATCAAATATCAGTTCATCTCACCATAACATCACCATCAAAGGAAATCACTCTCATTGAAAACTGAACATTTTCTATCCAAACAAGAGGGGCACGATGACACTTTATTGCTCCACCATCTAAAACGTACAAACCATACGTACCAAACATTACAATTCTAAGCCAAAAGTTTTCAAACAAAAAGCCCAATAAAGTTTTCTGGTTAAGCCCATGTGAAAATTGTTATCCCAGGGCGAGTCCATTTTTGACCAAAAATTATTATTTCAAGCTATAATTATGGGCTAAAACTTGAATCCTGGTTGAGGTCAACAAGATACAGCAACATGTCAAATAACACAGGTCTAGTCCATATGGTCATAAACAAGAAGATTTTCAAAGTTTCCTTAATGAAACATGAAAGGTGGGGTATATTTCGATTCAACGGCTAATTTTGAACACAGCCAATGTAACATTTGTGTCCCCCGGGGATGGGGCCATTTTGGCCCAAGGGCTATAATTCAAAGAATCTAAGTAGAAGTACATCAGATGAAGCTACATGCGAATTTTGGAAGACCTGGGCCGTATAATTTAGAATCGGAAGATTTTTAAAGTTTTCCCTATATAAGCCCATGTAAAATGTGTGACCGCCTGGGGCGGCGCCACTTTGGGCGCAAGGACTCTAAAAAAAAAAAAAAAAAAAGAAAGAAAGTAGTGGTCCATTAGATGCAGCTACATGCCAAATTTGGTAGCCCTAGGCCTTATGGTTTCGGACAAGAAGATTTTCAAAGATTTCCAAATTTTTTCAGTTTTGTTGCCATGGCAACCAGAGTAATATATTCTTCCCAGAAATTCTGAAGAGGACCACGGCAGGGTCATTTCTGTGAAGATTGGTCAAAATTGGGTTGTTTCAGAGAAGATGTTTGAAATGAAAGTTAACGCACCCATGCACGAACACATGCACACACGACAGACACAAAACAGTGACATGAGCCCGCTTGCCTTCGTCCAGTGGAGCTAAAATCTTGAATACCCAACACCAATTATGTAAAAGCGCAGTTTTATAATCAAGGGAGGTAACTGTAACAAACTATATCTCATGAGTGAACAGGAGTTATTTCCCTTGATCTGCATATAAGCTTTTAAAGTTATATTGCCTTCAAGGCTATAATTTTAGCAATTTTGCTACAAGTCCATTAGATAAAGCTGCATGCAAACCTTGGTAGACCTAGACCTCCAGAGAGAGTAAGACAGAGAACGCAGACGCAAAAAATTGAATTTTGCAAAAAAAAATTATATAAACGGGACCCCCGATTTTTTTCCTCTCACTCCATTCCCTCGCACCACCCACAACCACGCAACTCCTCACACCCTCCCCATTCCCTTTCCTCTCACCCCTTTCGTTTCCCCGTCTCTCTTTTATGGTTCATTTTTAACCATACTTTTACATTTTCCATTTTTCCTTTTTCCATTTTTTTCATTTTCATCGTTTTCTATTTCCTCGCATTTCCATCCTAGCCCTCCCCCCTCGCTTGTTCTTTAACGACACACCTTCCCCCTCTGTCAGCTTGTCAGCCGTTTAGCCTTTCAGCCAGTTAGCCACTCACTCAGTCAACTCACTCAACTCAGTCAACTCACTCAACTCAATCACACGGTCAGCCGTTTAGCCTTTCAGCCAGTTTTTAAGTTTTCTGTTTTTCTCAGTCAACTCAGTTAGCCAGTTTAGTCAGTCAGCCAGTTAGCCAGTCAGCCAGTTAGCCAGTTAGCCAGTCAGCCAGTTAGCCAGTCAGCCAGTTAGCCAGTCAGCCAGTTTTTAAGTTTTCTGGTTTTCTGATTTAGCCAGTTAGCCAGTCAGCCAGTTTTTAAGTTTTCTGATTTTCTGATTTAGCCAGTTTAGCTATTTAACCATTTAGCTATTTAGCTTGTTAGCTAATTAACTCCAGTTAACTCAAGTCAAAGAGCCTTAAAGAGCTGGCCAGCTTTAACAAGCTAGCTATTTAGCCATTTAGCTATTTTTTTGTTTAGAGGATTTAAAGGATTTAGAGGAGTTAAAGGAGGCCGATGGATTAAAGGGGGTTGAAGGGAAACAAAGGAACAAAGGAACAAAGGAACAAAGCAAACGAAGCAAACGAAGCAAACGGGAAACAAGTTAAAAGAGTTAAAAGAGCAAATTAAAAAAATTAAGCGCAATTTTTGAAATTACTTAAGTTTTTTTCTATATATTATAAAAATGGGAGAGTTTAATGAAAATATAGAAGTTCAAATAATGAACAATGAATTAACAAAAGGGGAAGAAGATGAAGAACGTCTTTCTGTAAATTTAAAATATTTGGGATTTCGTGGTATCAGTAATTTTATATATTATCTAGCTGTTGAAAATACATATGATAGTAATTTAATTAGTGATATTAAAGATGTTGTATATACAGAAGATTCAGACGGTTTAATGAAACTTAAAATTATGCCATATATACCTTTTATTTTTGATGATATATATATATATTTGCTTACGTCTTTGCTTCTGATGTTGTCAAAAGTGTTAGGGGAGGTATCAGTCTTAAAGGCGATGGTTTTAACAAAAATGGTAAAGATAACAAATCAAAAGGAGCATCAAAAAAATATTTAGACATAGCAAAAGACGAAGCAAAACACGCTTTTGATGGTTATCAAAGTCATGCCAGGATATTTACAACAGCACAATACAAAGGAAAAAATACAAGTGATTTAATTCGTATAATATCAAAGATTGAAAAAGATAGTGCTGATGATGATGTTGATGAGGATGATGATGAAGAAAATGGGAGACATGTTTCAATTTTAGAGCATGCCCAAAGATATCATGAAAAAAATGAGGATCCGGTTGGCATTGTTGGTATTAAGCTTGATACTTCTGATATTCCTTTTAAAATTGTTGATAAAAACAAAGAAAAATTAAACAAAGCTTTAAAAAGAAAAGGTTTTATAATTGGAAAATGTGACGTTTCTTATGATCAAGCAGGTACACTTGATGTACCACGTTTAAGACAATGTTTTTTAAACAGTGGTAAAGCAAGAGAGGAAAAGGAAAAAGCTCCCGAATTTGACTATGATGAAACAAAAGAAACTTATGAAGATTTTAAATTCGACTATGATGTAAAAAAAGCAGATTGGGATGCAAAGGATGTGTTGTTAAATTCAAGAGATGTAGAAAAAACAGCGGGGCGCAATATTTTAAAATATAGAACGTTTTACAAAAATCAAACTATGTCAGCTAAATATTACAATAAAGCAGTATCTAATTTTGAAGCAGGTAACACACAAAAGAAATTGGGAACACATCTCGCAGAATATGCCTACAATCATCAAAGTGAATATTTAAAAAAAGTTTTTAATCATCCAGATTCTAAAGAATGTGGTATTACACGTTTTGAAATTTCTTTTTGTCCATCATTAAAATTAAAAGTAGATGCGGGTAAATTAATAAATAGAGAAATTAGGAAGGTTTGTAATTTTGAAGTTTTTCATAAACAACCTTTAACAAGACAATTTGAAAAGCTAAGGGATGCTATTACTAAAAGTTGTTTAATTTGTAATAGAACAACAAAAGAGATTTATAAGTTTTGGTATGGTTCAAGTCTTACAAAAAGGGCAGCATGTGTAAACTATTCTTTAAAAAAAAAGAAAACAAAACGAAACAGAAGAACAATTTTTAAAACGATACAAAAAAGCAAAAAAAGAAGCTATGAGTGAATTCGGTTTTAACAACTTAATAATTAATGTTGTAGAATTTGAACAGGATGAAAAATTTAAAAGTAGATTATATTTTTTTAAACCTAAATGTTATGTAAGAAAAGGAGAAACGTTTTTAACTCCTACAAATCAACCAACTAAAAATTATAGTTTACATGAAGATTTACCTAATATAGCTGATTTTTGTCCTCCTTCTGAAAACATAAAATTTAAGTTTAGAACAGTGAAAAACAAGAAAGCAAAAGGTGAAAGACCTATTTTAAACGTTCCGCGAAAATTGGAACAGTGCACATTTAAAATTTCACTAATGTCTACAAGAAGAAGAAAAGAAATTTTACAAGAAGTGGAAGAAGGTTATAAAAAGCATAGATGGTATGAAGAAATTGAAGAACTTGATAAAAAAATAGAAAAAGAGAAGGAAGAACGAAAATTAAAACTTTTAAACGAAAAAAAGGAAATTGAAGCTGAAATAGAGAAACAAGAAAGAGCAGATGAAAAGGAGAAAACCGTGGAAAAAGATTTAAGAAAATTTACATGAAAAGAAGAAGAACAAGGTCAATTAAAAAGATATGGATTTTTTAAATTGTATGCTTTTAAAATTTGTGAATACAATCAAAGAAGTAAAGAAAGAAATTTAAGATTACTTGGAACATTGGGAAATACAAATATTAAATTTGTTTGTTTTCCATACAACAACTTTAATCGTTGGTTACTTGAAAAAGAAACGCAAGAAATATTTTTTAAAGAAATACAAGGAACAAACAAAAAAGAAAATATTTTTTGCATGCCTTTACATAGTTTGATAATTAAATATGAAAAAAGAAAAAGTAAATTAAATTCTAATGAATACTATGTTATGACTTTTGATGAAAAAAATTTAGAAAACTTTAAAAAAGAATTTAAAAAATCTGTTGAAAAGATTAACGTGGCTTACAAGAGATTTAAAGAAATAGAAAAAGAAGAAGAAGAAATTGAAAACGATCCACCTTTAATTAATTTACCTAAACCTAAAAGAGATGAAGTAAAACCAGTTGATTTAATGGAGGTGGAACCTGGAAGCTATGAAGTTGATGCATTTTCTGAATATATTTTTAGAGAAAAAAACGTAAGATTACTATACATTAAAACAGAAGATGGAAGATATCCGGTAACCGGGTATTACTTACAAGAAAAACTGGATGAAAAAATTAAAGATTTATCAAAGGTTAAAGCTCCTTTAAGAATTTTAATTTTACAAGGAAGTTCAAGACATCCAATTAAAAAGAAACAAGACAGACACATAGAACTACCAGAACACATAGCATTAATTTAATCTTCATATGATTAATTAATCATATCAAGATTTTTTAATATTTAATATTGTTTAAAATATTGGATTCATCTTCTTCCCATCAGATTGAAGATTAAAAATTTTATCAGACAACACAACGGCATATGCCTTTGTTTCAGCCGGGACATTTTCTCCAAACTTAGCCCTTACTTGTATATCAACAACTGACGCACGCAGTCTACTTTTCTGCTTTGATAGATCAAAAACAAACAAAGGATATAAATTTTTAAAGTCTATTGAATTAATAGAGAAGTTTGAGTTTTCCATTGGTAGGCGCTTCGTCATATATCTAAAATTGGAAGTCTCAAAGAATGCCCGAGCATATTCATTTTCATTAAAATTTATATTGTAGTCTATTTCTGGATATCTTTCAGTATTCAAATATATATGTACATTTGTTAAATTAAGATGGTCAAAGATAGCGGCGTTGTTTGTTTGTATTTCTTTGTTACCTGTTTGAAATCCAAGAACTAAAAACCGCGGTCTTTCTGCTGCTGATTTTACGCCAAGTCTCCAAACAAACTCCCTTGCTTGTGGTACTATGATACTTTCACACTGTCTACTTTTAAAACCTATCTTTGTTGTAATTTTGCTATCTATTTCTTTGTAAAGCATAAACCTCGCTTCATCAGCTGGCAAAACATGAGGTACAAACCATGAAAGCTTTGAAATTACAACTTGTCCTGTTCCATAGTCTACATTTCTTCCATTCACTTGACGGTTACCACCTGAAATATGGATAGCTTCTCCGTCTCCCTTTCGTATTAAACTAATTTCTTGCTTTACACCATATAGGATTTTGTTGTAATCCTCGAAAAATCCAAATATATGAGATACGAGGATTAAAAAGGCAAAGTTGCCGGGTGTTGTTCCTCCCAATATTAATTTTTGTCTTGTGTCAAAGCCAACATTAAGCGCGTCTGTTCCTCCTGTTTCATAGTCCTTAAACCAACACTGGTTTAATCCTCTTGATTTGTTGAAGTCATCCGGATATTTCAACATTCCCAACATTGTCGTGGTTTGTCCTGGATATAGGATATTTTCTACTTCTTGCCCCGACAATGAAAATTTTATTTGACTGAAAAGGTTCATGATGCCATTGTTTGCCAAAGCTACCCTATCAGTATTTAGAAATGTATATTGTTCTAATGGTGGGAGAACTATATTTTCTGATGATATCAATCGACCTACAACAAAAAGGTAACTTTTTGAAGTATGAGTAAAAACATCCTGCGATTCAATTGTAAGCCTAATTTCTCCCGGTGTGTTTAGTTGTGTTGCTCCCTTGTCTGGTGGATATTCATGATATTGATAGCTTTCAATATCTTCATCAATAGGGATTTCTGTATTCCAATGTAATATAGAACTATTAGCCATATTATTTATTTTTGTTTTTAATTACTTTAAATGACTTTAATACCGAGGCCTTCATTTAACCCCTTTCTTCTTGGTATCACCCCAAAACTGGGGGAGTCAAGTGCAACTGTTGCAGCAGCTGGAGCATCAGAAACGTTTAAATTTCTTTTTGTTTGTTTCTTCTTCAACAAACTTTTAATTTTGTCTCTGGCAAGCTGTTCTACCTTTTTACCTCCTTCATCAAGTAGCTTTTTTCCTGTATCTTTAGCAATTTTTTGAGCTGTTGTTTTTAATACTTTTTGGGCTGCTTTACTTGCTCCACTACGAAAAATACGAGAAAAAAAGTCAGCGACTGGAGTAAAAAGACCAGCACCACCGTAGACATATTCCATTTCATAACCTGGTTGGTCGTCTGTGATAATCATTTTTAAAATATACTATTTTAATTTAAACAGTGTTTAAAAGTTCATCTCTTTCTTTTCTACTCATTAATCTTTTTCTAATCAAAGCGTTACACAATTCAACCATTTCATTCTTAAGCCCTGTGTTACCTGCTTTAATGCTACCACAAACAAGACTTAAACGATCAGCCAAAGCAAGCGGGTCTGATGGGATAATTACAGTTTCATGTTTACCTCCTCGTATGTTTCGGGCTCTTCCTTCTTTTGCTGCATATACTTTAAATAGTTTTGCTGCTGTACCAAGCAAACCAGAGCCTTCCAATTCTTTTTTAATTTCATCAGCTATAGGTTTTAAAAGATTTTTCCACCTTCGTCCTTTTTTTCCAATTTTTGGATTGTATATTATTCCCTTTCTACTTGATTTAAGTAAAAATCCACTATCTTCCATCATTTCTTTAAAGTCTTTCCAAGATTCAGGGGCTACACTTTTTAAATTGTCTGGAATATCAGGAGAAAAAAGCATGTTCATTAATTCAGGTGTTCTTTTGTAGTCTTTCCCCATATATTCAATATTGTTTTTTGAAACAACTAAAGGTGAACCACTCATTCCTATCATTATGCCTTTTTCTGTTGGTTGTACAGTAAAATTTTTTAATTTTCCTATTGTTTTTAAATATTCATCTAATTCTTCATCATCTGTTTTAATATTAGGAGGAGGTAATTCACCAGTATATGAGATAGAAGAAGGAGGTAAAACACCACTATATGTCACAGTTGGAGGAGGTTGAACAGTTGTAATTTTAGATATTCCTTCTGTTACTGGTTTAAAATATTTTTGAAGTGCTTCAATGTTTCCCCTTTCAGCTTGTAATTCAGCGCTATCCCTGTCACGAATATCTTTTTTTAAAGCTAAAAAATTTTTAACTATCTCGTCTCTTTTGTTAATATCTTTAATGTTTACAAATGACATAGTTTTTTTAGTTAAAATATATTAAGTAAGTTACTTAATACATTTTATTTAATCCATATTACTACACACACAAGAACAACTAAAATTAAAGTTAGGCGCTTTAAAGTTTAATAGGGGAGCGATCCGCCTTGGTTCTTTTCCACCAATCTCCTGAACTCTTCTCGGGCTTCTCTCTTTCCTCTCTCGATTAAACTGTTCTCTTCTTCTGCTTTCTTTTTTTTGTTGGTCTTAGTCCTTACTTCTTCTTTCATTTCCTTGTATTTTTGTAGTTCCTCCATGATTAAAGTAAACTCTTCATGTGAAACTTTGTTATCAGCTATAGCCTTGCTGATATGTGTATTAACAGTGTCAAGCTTTGCCATAGCAATATTTTTAATTTCACCATGCTTCTCTCCCTTCGTCCTGGTTCTTCTTGTAAAAAATTTACTGGTTACCGCTCCAAGTCCAACAACTAGGGCAGCAATCTCTAGGCCTATCGTTGCCGGTATAGCTACTACGGTGCTGAGTAAAGCAATGCCACCGGCTCCCGCTCCTAGTGCTGCCACTGTTAGACCACTCTCAAAATTATCCATATACTTGCTATACTTCATATACTTCTTTGAAAGTTTTCCCCTTTCTTTAATTTCTTCTTCCAAATATCTTTGTACATCTGATATCTTGTTTAATCTGAAACTCTGTCCACTGTCTGTCATTTCGATCACTGCAACCGGAGCAGATGGGTCAGGTCTATCAATGATAGGGTAAAGGTCTCTTCTGTTTGTGTCTTCTTTGATCTCTGTCATTTTATTAAATGATTTTTAAGGTTTAATGTATTTTATTAAACAAAATGGAGTATTGTCAGGGATCAGAACAGTATTTTTAGAAAAGTTGTAAAGAATTGTTTTAATGTTGTCTGTCTTGTGTTCATAGTGAAACGGACTTTTAAATTCTAAATTTTGTTTAATAGCATCAGTAGCGATAGTTAAAATTAAACCATCTGAAAACATATAGCCAAAGTTTAAACCAATACTCTTTTTTTCATGTGGTTCAAGCTTTAAAGCTGCTTGTGTATATATTAACCAGGATGAACCTGATTTTTTTAATGGTGGATATTTAACCCCTTCGAGAGGTTTCCAATAAATTGTTTTTGGTTGATACATCTTTTTTAAAATTAAAATATGGCTTTAAGTAAAGGACCAACAAAGGGAATATTAGAAAGGAGACCGCTCCCATCTTGTACACGTCCATTTTTTACTAAATACAAACCATCACCACCAAACCCATAACCTTGCATAGGTCTTAAATATATACCCTCTCCATCTGTTTCAACTTGTGCCACTTGTCCATTTTTAGACAAATACATACCATCACCAAAAATAGATTTTACAGCTTTGTCAGCAAGCCCAGAAATAGCACCAAGACCAAGAGCAGGAAGAACCTTTTTAGCTATGGGGGCAACAAAAGGAAGAGCACGAGCAGCTAAACCCGCTAAAGTAGCAAGGAAACCCCCATGTTTTGCGTTGTATCTAATTTGTGCCTTTGAAAGTTTAATATTTACACCTCTATTAGCATCAAAAGCCTTTTTCATTCTTGTAATTTGACTTTTTGTAAAATAGAAAGCGTCATTACCTCCAACATCACCAGGGTTAAGGCTGATCGTTGTGTTTTGTTTGTTTTTGTAAGCAGAAGCAATTTTTTGCTTTTGATTTTCAGACAAATCAATATTTGTTTTAATATATGTTGTTTTTGTCATAGTTTTTTAAAATGAATAATTTAGTTAAATGTTTTTAACATTTCTTAAATGAAAACGAACAGTTAAGTTTTCACCTCTTAAATCTATATTTTCACCGTTTTGATCAGTTAAAGTCAATCTAATACTATGTATATCATTTAAAAGTAAAGGTGAATATAGAGGATATGGAGGACGTTCTATAATTTTATGACCTGGGTTAACACTCGGGAAAAAAGAATATATTGTATTCCCTTTTTGTCCCTTCACATATGAACCTTCAATAATATCTAAATTAACCAATATACTGTTTACAGGTAAAATATTAATATCATTTTCACTTTCATGTGTTCCAACGTCATATTCTTTAGCTTCAAACCCTAAAATTCGACTTAAAGAATTTTGTGAAAAATCAACAAAGTAACCCGGTTGTATTGTCATGATAGTTTTAAAAGTGTTAATATCACCAGAAATTTTAACAGCATATTGATTATTTACGTCTTTTAATCCTTTGTTTTCTTGTTGTAATTCTATATTTCGAATGATATCGGTGAGGCTATAACTTCCAGTTTTAATAACTACATGTGTTAAATCTGCTGAACCTTCCTTACCAATTACAAACTCGTTAAATCCTGGTTTAATGTTTGGAATACTGTAATACGTCTCAAGATTAATTAAACCAATCTCACAAGGATGGTTTAAATGTAATGGAGGATCAAAATCAGTTTTAAAATCTGTTTTGTTCTCTGTTAATACTATTTGTAAGGATGTCATTTTTTTAATTAAAGAAGAAAATGACTAAATAAATTTTATTTTTGAATTAATTTAAAAAAATATTGTATTAATAAAAATGGAAATATTAACGCAAATACAGAAAGAAAAAATAGAGCGTGTTTTAAAAAACAAAATTAAACACTTTTACAGGTCATATATAGGAGAAATAGAGGATGAGCAAGATATAGTATATGAAAAATTTGGGTTTACTTTTTTAACAGAAGGAAAACCAGAAACATATATTAATGATTTCTTTCCCGCACTTTACTATGAATGGAGTGAAGCACGACAATGGGGGGAATATTTAACTCTTTGTTTAAATATGTTGTTTAAACACAATGAAAATACACACCGTTTTTTTCATCTTGATTTAATTGAAGATGACAACGCTACAACATTTAAACAACGATTTAATAAATATGATGAAATATTAAAAAATTACAATTTTGATAATATGAAAGTACGTTTTTATGTTTTACACCCTTTAAATATTGATAGATGGGAGCAGGGAGATCTTAAAGAATTTTTAGAAGAACTAAAAGAACAATACAAACAAAAAATAGCTTTTTACAAAAAAGTTAAAACATTTAAAGAACTAAAAAAGTTATACGGCAATTTACTTAAAGAGTATGAAAAGGTTAAAGAAAATTTAGAAGATGAAGAAATAAAATGTAATACAATGGTATTAGAAAACTTCAACCTACAAAACCAAATTAAAGATTTAATAAAAAAAGAAAAGCACCCCGTTTACAATGGAGTTACAACATTTAAAAATGAAAATTGTGTAATATGTTATGAAAATCAATCAACCATACTTTTTTGTAATTGTGGTCATATTTGTATTTGTGATGATTGTAATGAATTAATAGAATCTAAATGTCCCGTATGTAGAAAAGTAAACGATATTAAAAGAAAAATTACTTAAAAAATATGGGATTAAAACAAAAGAGTATTAAAGACTATTTTAAAAGCGTATTGGAAGAATATCACAAACCAAAGACGCTTTTGATGAAAGAAGTTTTAAATGACAATGATCTATATAGTGAAACCGATGTTAACCGGTTTTGGAAAAAACAAAGCGACGAGTTTAAAAATGGTAAATATTGTATTACATATGATGATGAAGGAATTATAAAAATTGAGAGAGTAGAAGAAAAAAATTAAAAATATTTAAGTTAAAAATATTGATTTATAAAATGTCAACGGATTTTATAAATCAGTTTAGTGATATCTTAAACAATCAGTTTAACCATACAAAGAAGGAAGAAAGAAAAAACGGCGACTTTTGTACTCAGTTAAAGTACAAGTTTAGACCAAACAAACACGTAACATATGAAGGAGCCGAAACATATGCGGAACGTTTTAAGTCTTTCTTGTTGTATGAATGGAGCAAGAGGAAGCAACAAGGTGAACCTTTTAATATGTGGGTTAGTTGTCTTGTTGTTGAAAATCAATATATTCACCGGTATGATGATGTTTTTTTATTTGATGAGAATGAAAATAGAATTACAAAAAAAGCTAAACCATTGATTAAAATTTTAAACCATTTCTTTTTTCCTAATGTTGAAGTTTTCTTTTTTGTAGAAGATGGAACAGATGAGAGGAAGGATAGAATGCATTTAATTGAAGATGTTCTAAGAATGAAAGAAGAATTAATTTTTAAAGATTATGGTTTTTGTAGTATCATAGAAGAAAAAAAGGAGTATGATAAGGTATATTTTTAATATGTAACCTGGTAAAGGTTATATATTAGTTTTTTAAATGTCAAAGCCGTCGGGTAGATAGTCTTCGTTAAAGTCTGGTAAATGAATGATAGCAACTAAAGTAATGTAAAAAGATTTTATAGAAGGGTGAGAATTGGAAAAGTTTAAATGTAAAGATGTACAATTTTTTAAATGTTTTAAACTTTTCCCAAAACTATCCCAACTCATGCGTCTATTAGGTATTTCTGCTATTTCATGATCAAAAAACATAATATTAGAATCTTTATTTTTTTCTTCTTGATATTCAAGAGTAAAAAGTAAATTAAACTTTTCTCTTTTAGATCCTTCAAAAAATACACCATATTTTATAATTGAAAAATTACAAGGTATTAAAATCCTTGGTTTAATGTTTTGTTCACCACTATTAAAAAAAATAGTAGTTGGTTTAATTTCATTACCCTCATCATCAAAAGCAACAAAACCACCAGGCGTATCAGGTGAAGGGTTACGTCTATTAGAATTTAAAACTTCATTCATTCCTGTAATCGCTCCTTTTGCTTCACCCCTAATTAAAACTATACTAGTTCCTAAAAATTTAAAAATTCTTTCTTTTGGTAAAATTTTCGTTGTTTCTTCTATTTTTTCATTTAACAACACTCTGATACGGTCAGTTTCTGCTTTTCTTGTTTTGTCCTCTGTTTTAAGGTCTGTAATAGCTTTAATATTTTTTTCAGTTTGTTCTTCAACTGTTTTAATTTTGTTGTCTACATATTGTTTATTTGTTGCATCATTGTAAACCTGAGGAGTGGCAACGTTTTTAATTCTGTTACTATTCATATCAATAGCATCCATAGCCAAAAAACCACCATTTCTTCTAATTAGTCCACTATCTATATTGTCAATACTTTCATCAACGTACTGTTTGTTACTTGCATCACCTGCCCCCGTTGGTTTGTTTAAATTTGTAATTTTCTTAAAATCCATATCAAGCCCGTGGGTTGATGTATAGTAACCGTTTGTTTTAGTAAATGGTGTTTTTTGATCTACATATTTTTTATTTACTCCATCTCCTGGATTTTCCGGATCTCCTACATTAATCAACTTCCTCCCTTTCATATCTCCAAAGTCGGCATCGTTTCCGTTTCCTGCTCCGCCTCCTGGTTGTGCTCTGGCTGCTCTGTCTGCTGCTTCTTTTGCTTCCTTTGCTTCGTCTGAGACTTCTTTAATTCTATCCTCAAAATATTCTTTCATTTCATCAACGAAACCTTTGTTAACTGCATCTGTTACCTCTGTCGGCTCCGGTATGTTACGTATTGTCTTCTGTTTCATGTTAATATTTCCCTTTGCATTAAATGTTTTTTGGTTTCTTGTATTAAAAGCTTGATTTTTTTCCAAATCCGTTTTAATTTTGTCTATCTCACCTGCATCAACGCCAGCGGGTTGAATATTTTCCGTTTTCTCATCTACATATTTTTTATTTACAATTTCATCACCTCTTGAAGGGTCTGGAACTCCAAAAAGTCTAAAGTTGTTAAGGTTTAAATTTGTGTCAGCTAAATAGAAACCGCTGGCATCTTTTTTAAATGTTTCATCAGCAACTTTTTTTATTTCATTATCAACATATTTTTTATTCGTTGCCTCTCCTTCTGCGTTTGGTTCTTTTAATCCTCCTAGCTTTTTCCTCCCTAAATATATATGTTCTTTTGCAATGTAACCCCCGTTTTTTCTTTCCCACGGGTTTGCTTCATCAACATAGGCAACAGTGGCAACATCATCAGGTAAATCAGGAAAGGCTACACCTTCTATTTTAAAACCTTGCATATCTATACCACCCCTTGCTTTGTGTTTGTCTGTATTTAAAAAAAATGGGTTGTTTCCTTCTAATCTATTTTTTAAATCATTTGTTGTAATATCTGTATACAACTTGTTGGCAGCTTCTAGGTTGTCTATTGGCATAGCTAAATTTAAAAGTCTGTATTCATTCATGTCAAGGTTATCACTTGCAGCGTATCCATTTCCTGGGGTACGTCTAAAAAAGCTATGTCCTTGACTTGTATCAACATAATTTTTATTGACTGCATCACCTCCATCTACTGGATCTGGTAAATTTTTTATAGGTTGTCCTGTCATATCAATACTTCCCTTTAACTTTCCTCCATCTTTCCCGAGAAAGTTGTCAACAATGAAAGGAAGAGGAACCACATCCTCTTCTATTTCTCGTATTTCTTTTTCTAATTCTCCAAATTTTGTAATTGCTATACTCATAGTTTTAAATTAATCCTTTTTCTTTTAAATCCATTAAATGAGATGCTACGGGTTGAATATGATAGCCTTCGTTAAACTTTTGTAACACATGAACACAAAGATGCCCACAAATCACGGTGCCGGGGTTTTGTATTTGATCAGATGAATACAAAATCGGACTTTTTAAATATTTCTGAAATTCAAGAGGAGGAGGAAGACCATAACTATCAAAATAGAATTTGTTCTTTTTGTTTCGATGCCACGCCGTCCAATGAGTTCCGGGCCCGTCGCTGTCATCGAGGTTTAAAATTCCACATTCATACATTTTAGGTTTTTTAGGAAGTGCATCACGAGAGAACACACCGCGCCAACCTTTCAAATGTTTACACAAATCTGTAAGTTCAAAGTTGTTTAAAGATTTAATTGGTAAATTTCTAACAGCTTTAGAAATTTCTAAACCTTTACCTTCTGCTTTTTTCCTATCTCTCTGCCTTTGTTTCTTTTCTTTCTGTCTCGTTGCTTCAGCTCTTACCGCTTGCATTCCTAAACTCGCATTTTCTTTAATCCTTGGTTTAGTGTCTCCCATCCATTCTTTAAATTCAAACCGTGTTTTTTGTAGTTCAGGCCTGTAAAAAGCTCCTTCTATGTAATGATCTTTCGCATCACTTAAAAAATATGTTGTAGGGTTTGTTTTTTGGATTTCACGAATTTTAAAAATTTCTCTTGTCCAATTAGCAGTAAAACCTTTTTCTCTGCCTTCCGCTTTTCTTCTTGGTATCCTAACTAAATCATCTACTTCTAACTCTGTCTTTTGTGTCACTCTATCAGCTTTAAACTTCTTCGGTTGAGCATTTTCATAAAATTCTTTGTAAATCTTTTCTTCATTCTCCTCTTTGCTTGCTTGTTCTGGTGTGTATCGATTTTTAAAATTTCTATGTGGTGTATTGTTGTAATCTTTAACTATCTCCTGTAAATGAGGTATATAGTCTGTTGTATTGTTATCTGTCATCCATCTGCCAATTCTATCTTTTACAGTTTTTATAAATCTTTCTGCTATTGCTGCTTTGTGCTTTCCTTCAGTATGATACAACTCGACCCCTTTTAATCTTGTAGGTGCCTCCTTTGCTTTCTCAGGAAACAAAACAGGACAATAACGGTTTTTGTGTTGTGTCAACGCTCCTTTTGTTTTTAAATACATTTTACAATGTTCACACTGAAAAGGTGTAACCTGTGTTTCTTCTTCGTTTGACCTATCAACCATTCCTATAAATTCACCACCTCTATCAGTCCACAATTTGGCCGGTTTTCTGTTTGACGTCTTAAAAATATCTTCGAAAGCTTTAACAACATTGTTAGACTGTCTGTTTTCTAATTGACGAACCCAAGCAAAACGACTAAACAAATCAAGAACAACTAAGAAATTATTTAAGTTGTCTATCTGTTTTTCTGCTGCTGTTTGTCTTTCTCCTCTTTGTTGTTCTTCTTTTAAAATTTCTTCGATCCCCTCAGTTTCCCCAACTTTAATTTTTTTAGGCATAAACATTAAATCAGCTGTCCATGTTTCATTTAATTTTTTAACAACTATACGACGTGTAGGAAATTGACGGCGAAGAGGTCGATGAAGTTCATCAGCTAAAGTTTTAGGTTTTTCTTCTTCTTTTACTTGCAACTTTTTTTTTTTACCTTGTCCCATTCCAAACCTTACCTTACTACCTATTATAGGAGTTACAATAGAACGATCAAAACGCTCCCTTAATGTTGGGTTGTATATCCCCTTTAATTCTTTTAACATATTAACATCGCAGAGGCTGTTACGTGTTGGTGTATCATTGTGTTTTAAATAACAAATATCATGATGCATAGCGGCACGATCAACACGATTAACCGGTTTACTCCATTCTTTCGGTGTTAAATCTGGGTTTAATCTTTTTTTTAAGTTTGTTCCTGGTCCTGTAAAGTTGTGACCTGGTAGATGTGCCTCAAAAGGAAGGTTGTTTATAAATTTATTAACTATCCCTTGGCCCTTTTTTTTTTACCTTTGGTTGAACCCGGTAAAAACTGGGTTTTTTTGTGTTCCACAGACAGAACAAGACCCCCTTAAAGCAGGTCTCCCGTTTTTCATTGTTGTCTGTGTTTCATTTGTTGTATCTGTCTTTTTTCGACACTTTACACAATATATTAACGACATGTTTTTTAATTTTAGTAAACAAATTACTAAATTAAAGAACATGGAAATTAAAAATTACAGCTGTAACTTAAACAAAACAAAGAGAAAAAATAGCCCTATGTTACCTAAGAGTATCAGAGGTTTAATAATAGGTGAAAGTGGTTGTGGAAAGACTACAACCCTTTTAAATCTTCTACTTCGACCGGGTTGGCTTGATTACGATCATCTGTATATATTTGGTAAATCGATGAAACAACAACCTGAATACATTCTTTTAAGGGAAGCTTTTGAAGCAGAATTAAACAAAGAAACAGTTAACGGGATATTTGAGAATATGGAAGAAATTGAAAGCCGTGAAATTTCACGAAAGGAATTAATAGAAGAATTAAAAGAACAACAAAAGAAAAAGAAGGGGACCAAAATCATTCCGTGTTTTAATGAAGAGGATGACGGTGTTCCTGATCCTCGTGACTTGAGCAATACAAACAAGAATTTAATGATTTTTGATGATTTGTTAAAAGAAAAACAAGACGTACCAGAAAAATACTATACAAGAGGTAGACATAGTAACACTGATTGTTTCTATTTGTCTCAGTCTTTTTTTTCTTTACCACGTCATACAATACGGGGCAATTCAAATTTTATAATATTGTTTGATTTACCTGACAGAGATATTATGAATATCTATACAGATTATGCAAGTAGAGATATGACATTAGAAGAGTTTAAAAACTTCTTGTATACTTGTTGGAGTGAGCCGTTTGGCTTTGGTGTAATTGATAGAAGTAGCCCAAGAGACCAGGGAAAGTATAGGCATGGATTTGGAAGGTTTTACATTCCAATATATGAGCCACAGCAAAATTTTCAAAACTATTAAAATGATATACATATATATTTTACCGATGTTCTGGTAAAATATATGGAAATATTATGAAAATGCAGAAGTTCAAAAAAATGTGAACGTTACAACCCTTCCCATCCGAAATCATCCCACCCGTTTTTATTAGTACAAGATTTTTTTAAATATTTTCAAAAATATTTAAAAATTAAAAAATGGAGGAACAAGCAAAAACAAAACAGTTAAAAGATCTGGTTACACATATATTTTTTTAATCACTTATGAGTGCTATACTATCTTCACGAAGTTGAGACAGTTGAAGATTTTCATATTCATCATCTTCACCCTCACAAGTTGAGTAACCATTTACAAGAACATTTAAAACCTTGATAGTTAATCCACTGTGAGTTGTTTGAAGTCTGCCATTAATTAGGCTCTCCTTTCTCCACAACCCGGTAACCTTCAAAGTATAGACGCCGTTAGTAATTCTATCATACATGAAGTCGGCATTTCTTAGAGGTTTTACAGTTTTAACACCTCCCTCCTTCTCAACTGTAGAAAAAAAAGATTTGTTAAACTTTTCAAGGTCTACCTTACATTTTACAAATCCTTGCGTTTGATATGTATTAAATACTCCTTCAATTTGATAGGATTCATTAATTAAATCCATAAATTCGGGGTCAAATCTATCATATAGCCCATATAGAAACTGGTTAAACATTTCATTTAGTTCTATGTTAATGTATTTGTTTTGGCCAAATGTTATTAATGTTGGTTTGTTTTCTGGTGTTCTACTTACAATATTAGTAAAAACGCCAGTCTTTCCATTTTGTCGGATATCTGAAAAAAAGATTTTATCCGTCTTCTTTTCTCCCTTAATAGCATTCTCTGGCCCAAGTGTGTAAACAGGAACCGGAGTGGGGGAAGGTGTTGGAGCAGATGGCTCAACAAATTCCACCTTTTTCTTTGCTTCAGTATTTTGATTTTTCGGCATTCTCTAAATTTTTTACTTTAAGAAATTTTTACTTAAATTAAAAAATTATGCCGCAATATTTTAACTTTGTTTTAAAAAACGGAGTTATTAAAATGGTTAAAACTTCGGAGCCACCGCCGAGATTTAACACATCAAACAGAGAAACAAAAACAAGGGTGGCACACTCAGCATTAAACGGATATTTTAAACAAACATTTTTGGAAGTGCCTCAGCTGTCTAAAAGTGTTAATCTTGAATCATATCTTTCAAAGTTTAAAGGTCCGGCAACCTCATCATTAGGCAAAAATATAGGATACAAGGCAATACTTTCGGTATGTGTCAAAATGTCAAATGGAGAACAAATTAAACGCTTCTATTTCAATTCATCCCCTCACATCATTAACCAACTAAACAACAAACAAAATTTAATTAATACTATGATACAAGAAGTATTAACTAACTTTTACAAAAAAGATTATGAGGGAAGTGGTTGGACGTTTTTAAAGTTTGAATGTGTTAGTATCAACTATGGAAAGTATGACCCATTTAAAGGAGGATGTGGAAACAACAAACTACCACAATGGTTAAACTCAAAGCATGCTTTGATATGTATACTTTCGGGAGATGACAAGTGTTTTTATTGGTGTATACTTCGTCACTTCAATCCAAGAGAAAAAGATAAAGGAAGAGTTACAAAAGATTTAAGAAAAATAGAAAAAGAAGAACCTAAAAAATATGCTGACTTTACAGGTGTCAACTTTCCAACTTCTGCCACTGATCTCGAACTATTTCAAACCAATAACCCTCATATTCATTTAATTGTATATGGAGTAGACAACATTAGCAAACGTACACCAGTAATATTTGACGAAGGGAAAAAAACAAATGGTGAAAAAATATTTTTACTTTTTTATGAAAACCATTACTATCTCGTTTCTGATTTGTCTCGTCTTCTTTCTTCTCAACTTTCCTACCATCATGGTCGTCTTCATTTTTGTTACAAATGTCAACGAGGTTTTAAAGATGAAAGTGTTTTAAACAAACATGCTTTAATTTGTAGTGATACCACACTTTTACAACTACCTGAAGAAGATAGTGACTCTGCTGTTATTGAATTCAAAGCCAAAGAAGACAAACCGCCAAACATTACTATATATTTTGATTTTGAGAGTTTTTTAATTCCTTTTAATGATGAAGATGGAAGAAAGACACACCGGCACGAACATAGCGCCTTTAGTTTTGTTGTTGTCTCTAGTGATGAAAAGATATACAAAAGTCGTAAAATTTCACATGCCATACAGAAAAAAGGACAAGATGTCGCCGGTTTGTTTGTTAAAAAATTAATAGATGAAATAGAAAAAGCCAATACAATATTTTTTAATGAAGGTAAACCTTCAAACTTAACCCCGGTACTTTGTCACAATTTAAGCGGGTATGATGCTCATCTTTGTATTTTAAAACTGGCTGAGTATTCTGGTCATCTCACAGTGTTGCCGTCAAATGAAGAAAAATATATATCTTTTAGTAAATATTGTTTCATTAACAACAAAAAACACGAAATACGATTTTTAGACAGTTTTAAATTTTTGTCGTCTTCTTTGTCACAGCTTGTAGATGATACAAACAAAAACAAACAAAGTTTTAAATTTACAACTTCAGCTTTTCCAGGTGTGTCGTTGGATATATTAACAAGAAAAGGCGTCTATCCATATGAAGAAATGGACAGTTTTGAAAAAACAAAATTAACAAGGTTACCCCCTTTACAAAACTTTTACTCAACTCTGAAAAAAGAAGGGATCACCGCGGAAGACTATCAACATGCTTTAAAGGCTTGGGATGTTTTTGGTTGTCGTGATACGAATGATTATCAATTAAAATATTGTGAGTTGGATACTTTTCTTTTAGCTGATGTTATGGAAAACTTTAGAAAACTTAACAAAGAAGCATATGGATTAGATCCAATTGTTTACGGCTATACATTGCCGGGAGCTTCTTGGATGAATATGCTAAAATTTACAAAACAAAAAATTAACCTCATTACAGACAGGGAAATATATGAAGACTTCGAAAAAGGAATATGCGGAGGTGTGTCTATGTGTCTTACCAGATATGCTAAAGCCAATAACAAATATTTAAGTGACTATGATTCAAGCAAACCGAGTAACTTCATTTTTTACATTGACAAAAACAACCTTTACGGAGAGGCAATGAGTGAAGCAATGCCTTACGAGATTGAGAGAAAACTACGAAAAGAAGAATTTAAACAATGGCAAAACTTTCCCTGTGCTCTGGTGTGTGATTTAGCGATACCAAAAGAAAGAAAAGAATATTTTAAAGACTATCCCCCTTGTCCGGAACATATGACAATTAACGGAGTTCAAAAGCTTGTAACAAATTTAAACGACAAAAAAGAATATATGGTATATAGTGAATTGTTAAAATATTATGTTAAGCTTGGTGTAAAAATCAAAAAGATACACCGTGGGTATGTTTTTAAAGTGTCTAAATGGTTGGAGCCATATATTACGAACAATACAAAGAAAAGAGGAGAAGCAAAGGAAACAAGTAAACAAAACTTTTTTAAACTTTCTATTAATGCTATATATGGTAAGACAATAGAAAACCCACGAAAACGCTCAAATGTAGAAATAGTAAACACAGAAAAACGAGCTAAAAAATTGCTTAACAGTCCAGAGTATACAGGTTACAATATATTTAGCCCAGACTTAGTGGCAGTAACAAAAAAGAAAACATTAGTAAAAGCTAACAAACCAATATATATAGGTTTTTGTGTTTTGGAATTGGCAAAGTTAAAGATGTATCAGCTATACTATGACTATCTCAAGCCAAAATTTGAGGAACGTGTTAAATTGTTGTATACTGATACAGATAGTTTAATTTTAGATATTAAAAGCGATGACATATATGAAGAAATGAAAGAAGACGTTACTACTTGTTTTGATACTTGGAAGTATCCAACAAATCACCCGCTTCACTCAATGGAAAACAAAAACAGACTAGGATTTTTTAAAGATGAAACTAAAGGGATACCAATTAAAGACTATGCTGGTACCTGTGCTAAGTCGTATGCCTATAGAGTTGAAGACAAAGGAAAGACAAAAGAAACACTAAAAATTAAAGGAGTGGTTGACTGTTGTATTTCAAAAGATATAGAGTTTAATGATTACTTAAATTGTATATTTAACCAAGAAGAAAAACATGTTAAATTTTCAGGTTTTAGAAGTTCAAACCATCAAGTATATACGGAACAGTTTGAAAAGATTGCTTTAAATCCTTTGCAAGACGTTAGACATGTTTTAAAAGATGGAATTAATACGGTGCCAATAGGCTACTTTTCAGATGAAGAGGAAAAAGAAAAAGAAGAGAAAAAAAAAAGAAAATTAAGAAAAGAAGAATTAAGAAAAAAGAAAAAGAAAAAGATAATGATTGATGAAGAAACGAGTAATATATTAAAAGAAGATTTTTTAAATGAAATATTTAACAAGAAAGAGGAGATGATAAATTTAAGACTTCAACCATTTACGGAAGCTTTAAAAAGAAAATTAAGGGAAACGTTTGAGAGAGATATTAGAGAAATTGTAATATGTAAGAGTACCAGGTATGATTTAAATCCAACACAAAAAAATTTGTATCGTATTCCTGAAGAAGAGGTTAAAGCTTTGTATGAGAGATGTTTAATTAATAGCTTAGCAGCTTTTACAACAAATCATATTTTGGACAAAGAACCTTTAACATTGACTTTTTAAATATTTTGTAATGTGTATATATATATATGGAAATATATGCACATTTTTGAAAAGTATGCGGAGCATGCGAAGCATGCGAGTGCGGTGCGGATGCATTTGCACAGAAATCAACATAGAGAGTAAGACAGAGAACGCAGACGCAAAAAATTAAATTTTGCAAAAAAAAATTATATAAGCGTAATGTTTTTAATTAGTTCCCTGGTTGTTTAACTCTTTTAACTTGTTTGCTTCGTTTAACTCTTTTGCTTCCTTCCATTAACTTGTTTCCCGTTTGCTTCGTTTGCTTTGTTCCTTTGTTCCTTTGTTCCTTTGTTTCCCTTCAACCCCCTTTAATCCATCGGCCTCCTTTAACTCCTCTAAATCCTTTAAATCCTCTAAACAAAAAAATAGCTAAATGGCTAAATAGCTAGCTTGTTAAAGCTGGCCAGCTCTTTAAGGCTCTTTGACTTGAGTTAACTGGAGTTAATTAGCTAACAAGCTAAATAGCTAAATGGCTAAATAGCTAAACTGGCTAAATCAGAAAATCAGAAAACTTAAAAACTGGCTGACTGGCTAACTGGCTAAATCAGAAAACCAGAAAACCAGAAAACTTAAAAACTGGCTGACTGGCTAACTGGCTGACTGGCTAACTGGCTGACTGGCTGACTGGCTAACTGGCTGACTGACTAAACTGGCTAACTGAGTTGACTGAGAAAAACAGAAAACTTAAAAACTGGCTGAAAGGCTAAACGGCTGACCGTGTGATTGAGTTGAGTGAGTTGACTGAGTTGAGTGAGTTGACTGAGTGAGTGGCTAACTGGCTGAAAGGCTAAACGGCTGACAAGCTGACAGAGGGGGAAGGTGTGTCGTTAAAGAACAAGCGAGGGGGAAGGGCTAGGATGGAAATGCGAGGAAATAGAAAACGATGAAAATGAAAAAAATGGAAAATGGAAAAAGGAAAAATGGAAAATGTAAAAGTATGGTTAAAAATGAACCATAAAAGAGAGACGGGGAAACGAAAGGGGTGAGAGGAAAGGGAATGGGGAGGGTGTGAGGAGTTGCGTGGTTGTGGGTGGTGCGAGGGAATGGAGTGCGAGGAAAAAAATCGGGGGTCCCGTTTATATAATTTTTTTTTGCAAAATTTAATTTTTTGCGTCTGCGTTCTCTGTCTTACTCTCTCTCCAGGTTAGGAACCAGAGGATTTCTTTAGTTTTCAATATGTAGGTCCCTGTAGAACTTGTGGCCCATCAGGCAGGGCCAATATGACCCCCATTACTATAATTTGGACAATCTTGGTGTACTGGATGAAGCTGCATGCCACATTTGGCAGCCCAAGGCCTTACGATTAGGAACAATGTGTGAGTATATTTTTTAAATTTTCTCTATATTAGCCCATGTGAAACTTGTGAACTCTGGGGCAGGGCGTATTTTAACCACAAGGCTATAATTTGAATAATCTGAGTAGGGGTACACTAGATAAAGCCACATGGCAAATCTGGTATCCTATGTTTTATGGTTAGGAACAAGAAGGTTTTTAAAGTTTCTCTGTCAAAGCCTATGAAAATTTTCTGACCCCCATGGTAGGGCCAATTTTGAAATCAGGGCTATAATTTGAAGAGTTTGGGTCGAAGTCTATTAGCTAAAGCTACTTGCAAAATTTGGTAGCTTTAGTTTATAGATTTTCATTATTTTTCAGTTTTGTTAGCATGGCAACCAGGGTTTAAACTGGAATCAAATTCTTTGAGGAAATTCTGAAGAGGCCTATGGCAGGATCATTTCTGTGAAGTTTGGTCAAAATTGGATGGGTGGTTTCAGAGGAGACCTTTGAAATAACACTTAACACATGCACACACATTGGCATGCAAGCGTGCATGGACAGGCACACAGACACAAGGACGCAAGATGGACATCAGGTCATGACATTAGTTCACTGGCCATAAGCAGTGAAGCTAAAAACCAGTTTGATGATGTAAGAGTTTTTTCCCTTAGACCATATACCAAAAAATGAAAATAGGAACTTATCACTTCACATTCAAGATCTTCACTTACTCAAATTTGAGTGTTTAATAAAAATTAAATTGACCAATGTTAGTTAAACTGTATACCAAATGACAAAGTTTAGACTGGTCCAAACTGAAATAATTTGCAGACGAAAAATTAGATTTAGCTGAAATGGTGGTAATTGTATGTGGAAGTGTACAAAACCTTGTGGGAAAAGGAGAAAATGTTGGCTTTCAGCATTTTCTCTTTCCCACAAGATTTTCAAATGGTTACTTTTTCAGGGTCATTAACTCTTTACCAAACGACAAAATGTTAGACTAGTCCAAACTGAAAGTATTTGCAGACGACATAATAAATGTGACTGAAAAATTGAAATTTGTTTTGGGAAGGGTAGAAAACATTGTTGGAAAAGGGGAAAATGCTGGTTACCATTTTCTCCTTTTCCTACAAGAAAGCTTCTTTCTCAGGGTCATTAAAAGTCGGGATTTTGTGGTAAAGAGATAAAGAGTTCAATGATTTTGATTTAATCGTTTACCACACAACAAAATTTTAGACTAGACCAATTTCAAAGCATTTGTAGATGACAAATTTGACTTTGGTACAAATGAGCTTAAGCTCTGATAGAGCAGAAAACATTGCAGGAAAAGGAGAAAATGCTGGATTCCAGCATTTTCTACTTCTCCCACAATGTTTTCAAAAGCCTTCTTTCCAAGGGTCGTGAAAACCCGAGATTGGTAAAGGGTTAAGACAGGTGATCATGAGACCAGCATTTTTCTCTTCTGTTGTTTGTTCCAACATCTTCAATTTAACTCTTTACCACACGGCAAAAATGTAGACCAATCCAAATTGAAAGCATTTGCAGATGACATTTTAAATGTAGTTCTGAATGTAACATTTGTCTCTTACAGGGTAGAAAACATTGTGGGAAAAGAAGAAAATTCTGGTTACCTCTTTTCACACAATATTTTCAAAAGGCTTCTTTCTCAGGGGTCGTTAAAAGTTGGGATTGTATGGTAAAGGGTTAAGCAGTATCTTGAGTGTTATGTAGGCCCTAGTTTTGCATCGCACCTGGAAATATATGACAAAAGTAGAAAAGAGGGCCATTGGCCCTAAAGCGCTCAGCTGAGTAAAATCATCTATAGCTGATAAAGCTGAAGAGATTCTGGTTTTAGTGATGTAAAACATGGGTGTAAGTGACCTACTTTTTGAACCAATGTGACTAAATTTCAGACTGAAAATGTAGCCTCTAAGGTGAATACAAGGTTTTTTTCTAAGATTTGGTCCAGTGACATACTTTTTTACCAGGTGTGACCCACTTTGAAACTTATCCAAGATATCATAAAGGCAAACTTTCTGACCAAATTTCATGAGAATCAGGCTGAAAATGTGGCTTCTAGAGTGCACACAAGGTTTAAGATTTGACCATGTGATCTACTTTTTGCCCAAAGATGACCCATTTTCGAACTTATCTAAGATATCAACAAGATAAACATTCTGACCAATCTTTATCAGTATAAGGCTGAAAATGTGGCCTCTAGAGTGCACACAAGGTTTTTCTAAGATTTAGCCCAGTGACCTACTTTTTGGCTGGACATGGCCCAATACATGGATCAGTGGGGATGAGATAAACCAACATCTTGCTTACCGTCGCAAAGGGCTCACAAACAACCACAGTAAATACATATACAGTATAGCAGAAAGGCTACTTAAATCGTGCTGTCATGACTGTTTCTATTGATTAAATTCCGCAAAAATATTCCTTTTTCTACGTTTCTGCCGATGATGGATTCTCAGTAAGAGATATATACTTGAACTTATTTACACAAGGATTTGTTAAAAAAATGCGAATTTCAGGGTCTACGGACACTGTAATATCTGTGCCAGTAAAGTTTTGAACTTCTACGAGAAAGAATGAAATACCTCATAAACCTCAGTTTTGCCTAAAAATAATAGAATTAAAGATGATTACTATTTTGTAAGGCTTGTTAGGTTGTCTTAACATCATATTCGATAATAAATTACACTAAATTACAAGCATTTTGAAATATTTATAGATTGTCTCATTCAACAGAGGGGTGGAAGTCTAAGAAATGTTTCAGCCCCCAGCTGGGTGGGGGGATAGAAATAGCTCAGCTGTCGCACTACAGCAGGGGTAAGACCCCCCCACTGTGCCTGCCCGTTTGCCGTGGGCTGCAACTCGTGTCGTCTGATGACGGGATCCTGGTGGTTGAGTGGATCCAGAATATGGCCCTTGAATTGTTCTGCTTTCACAACACACCACTTTGGCCTTGAATTGGACTAAACGAGAGGTCAGGAGGGCCCGTCCTGATCAATCGGCTGGTCATGCCTAGCCCTAGGGCATTTCTCTTAACTGTGTATCGTTTTATCGTACACAAAAATTCACAGAATATCATATCTTTTTTCCTTTCTGTCAAAAATAGAAATCAGTGCCCTAGAAGGCGGTGGCTCATGGGCTAATCGGGTGAAAGTTGGTGTTTGATTGACACTTGTAACCGCCCAAAGATAGCCTATGCTTGGTATGACATTCTGAGGGCCTACATTTGTCCGGTCTAGCCCTTTCACTTTGAGTATATTGCCGATGTATCCTTGTCATGATCTGCGTTTGGTTTCCCCAGATCATGTCCCCTTGTTGGGCTCCGAGGCGGGTGGGGAGCATCGGCAATGAATTAATAAAAACTATCATGGCAACCCCCAAAAAGGCCAAGCGTGTACTTTCCGATTCAGATTCTGAATCAGACATTTCTTCTACTTCAAACTCTACTTTTGCGAGGTTTATTGTCATAGAGTCAGCTGACACAAAAAAAACCAATTACAAAACTGTCACCTTTTATTATAGAAAAAACAATCTCTTCTATCTTAGGTACACCAAAATCAGTAAAGAAACTGAAAAATGAAACCCTGCTTGTTGAATGTTTTACCCAACAGCAGGCAAAAAATCTTCTTGGCCATAAAAAGTTCTACAACGTAGATACTAAAATCTATCCTCATAAATCCCTTAATACAAGCAAAGGAGTCATTCGATGCAAAGAACTATCATACTGCGACTCCATAGAAGAGATTAAGACTAATTTACAATCTCAAGCTGTGTCTGACGTCAGGAGAATATCTGTTTTTAGAGATGGAGTACGTAGGGAGACTCACACTTACATTTTAACATTCTCCACACCCTTTTTACCTACTTCCATTAAGATAGGATTTCAATCGGTTAATGTCGATGTGTATGTGCCAAATCCGCTGCGTTGCTATAAATGTCAGCGGTATGGCCATCATGAAAGCACCTGCACAAACATCCCTGTTTGCCCAAAATGTGCTTTCGAGGGCCCCGACCATGATCCGAAAACTTGCAATAATCCAATGCTCTGTTTTAATTGCAAGTCTTCTCATCCAACCTTCTCCAAAAACTGCTCGGTATGGAAGGATGAGAAGGAAATTCTATCAATCAAATACAAGGAAAACATTAGCTTTTTGGAAGCAAGGAAAGTGGTTGAAAAACAAAAAAATGATGATACATTGCTGACTAGTGCAACTTCTTATGCCAAAGTCACATCTCCCATATCTTCACAAGGACATTGCTCAAACTGTGAACTCTTGGCAAAGAAACTTCTTGAAAAGTTTCCAGAAATGGCCAATGAGTTGAAGAGCTTAGTTCCCAATGTCGAGGTTACAACACCTTCCACTCAGACTCAGCCTGCATCTGAAACAAACCCTCTTCTGCACCCCCAAAACCAACAAACTCTCAAAGTATTCCTTCACAAAAAACCCCAAAGCCCTCTTCCTCTTCACAAAATATTTCATCAAAAAAAGCTTCAAAGCCATCTGCCCCTTCAAAACAGCCTCCTAAGAAACCCCAACCTCCATCTTCACAGTCTACAAATAAACCAAACGTTCCACCTAAAGATAACAAATCTTATCATGTACCCCGATCACCAAAAAGATCTTCCTCGAAATCTAAATCACAGTCCAGAGATAACCATGGATCCTGTGAAATTGCAGTCACAGTAGATGATCCGGTCCCTACCTCCAACAGATTTTCGGAGTTAGAGGACATGGATGCAGATACTGAAAATCTGGAAGGTGAGGCTTCAGATTCAGAACCCTCTATCTGGTCCATTTCTAAAGATACTTGGAACAAGGAAACACTTGGCAATCATCCAAGCCCGAGACAACTGTAATTAAATCTTAATCTATTTTGAAATGTATTGGTTTACGGCCTCTTTTTTTACTTTAGCTTTTATACTCTCTTCATGCACTATGGATACCATAATCCAGTGGAACTGTCGAGGTCTAAAGTCAAACTTTGACGAACTTTCCCTTTTAATCAATGATCACAAACCAGTTGCTGTTTGCAAGAAACCTTCCTTAAGCGGGAGGATGATATTTCTGTCAAATATCATTCCATTTACAATAAAGTCTTTACCGAAGGCGAGAAAGCTAGAGGTGGTGTTTCTATTATTGTCAATAACAACATTCCTCATAAAGTTATCTCTCTTAACACAAACTTGCAAGCTGTTGCCATCAGATTATCTTTACACAGTGCCGTTACACTATGTTCTTTATATCTCCCCCCGAGCACACCTATTAATGAGACCAATCTGAATGATCTCATTTCCCAATTGCCATCCCCCTATATTCTTGCTGGGGACTTTAATGGTCACAATGTTATGTGGGGTTGCGATGACACTAATCAGAGAGGTTTACAGTTGGAGAGCTTCATTTCGAACAACTCTTTGTCTTTCATGAATGACAACAAATCCAAAACCTACCTACATCCAGCAACTGGATCTTACTCATCTATTGATTTAACTTTATGCAGCCCAGTCTTACTTCCCAATTTCACTTGGAAAGTGAAAGAGGATTTGTGTGGAAGTGATCACTTCCCTATTATCTTTTCATCTACACAACCATCCAGCAGCATAAAACCACAGAAATGGAAGCTCTCCAAAGCCAATTGGAATAGATTTGAAACCGTCTGTGAACAGACCATTACACATGACAAATTTGGAGATTGCGATGATCCCGCAAAACTTTTCACTTCCCTATTAATTGATGCAGCTAAACAGTCTGTCCCTCAGACCTCGACAAATCCAAAACGTCCTGACAAGCCTTGGTACAATGAAGATTATAAACAGGCTGTCAGAGACAGAAAACAAGCCCTTAGAAAGTTTAACCTCAGACCTACCAAAGAAAATCATAACTTATTCCGTATTTCCAGGGCAAAGGCTCGTCGTACCATTAGAGAAAGTAAGCGCAAGGCTTGGAGACAATATGTCTCTAAATTAAATAGTAGAACTACTACTAAAAAAACCTGGGACATGATTAGAAAGATCAATGGCAAAGGCCAACCCCCTCTCAGTCACCTTGAAGTTAACAATACTTCGTTGGAAACCCCCCAGGATATAGCTGATGCTCTTGCTGACACCTTTTGCAAAAAGTCCTCCTCTGCAAACTATTCTGAAAAGTTTCAGAGGAATAAAGCCAGAGAAGAAAAGAAAAAACTTAATTTCAATTCTTCTAATTCAGAGCACTATAATAAACTCTTCACTTTTAAAGAATTAAAATCTGCTCTGAATAAAGCTCACGATTCTTCTCCTGGCCAAGATAAAGTTCATTACCAGTTTTTAAAACACTTACCTTTTACTTCCCTCTCTGTTTTACTTGATATTTTTAATGATATCTGGCAGTCCGGTGATTTTCCTTCGTCCTGGCGAGAGGCACTAGTCATTCCTATCCCAAAACCTGGCAAGGATGCTAATGACCCAGCCAACTATCGTCCCATAGCTCTTACTAGTTGTCTCTGCAAGACCCTAGAACGTATGGTCAATGACAGGCTTGTCTGGTTTTTAGAGAAAAACAACCTTATCGTTGATGTACAGAGTGGATTTCGTCGCCAGCGTGGTACCATCGATCATCTTGTCCGCTTTGAAACCTTTGTCAGAGAAGCCTTTATTAATAGACAACATGTAGTATCTTTTTCGACCTTGAAAGCGCTTATGATACGACTTGGAAATACAGAATTCTTAAAGACTTACATGACTTTGGTCTTCGAGGCCGTCTTCCTCTTTTTATCTCAGCCTTCTTGGATGAACGTCTTTTCCGTGTCCGAGTTGGCAATACTGTCTCGGGAGCCCGTGAACAGGAGATGGGTGTGCCCCAAGGATGTATTCTCTCTGTTACACTTTTTAGTGTAAAAATAAACAGTATAGTTAAAGCTATCTGTCCTGGTGTAGACTGTTCTCTTTATGTTGATGACTTTGTTATATGCTTCAGATCTCGAAATATGAATATTATTGAGAGACAACTTCAACAGTGTCTCAACAAACTCCAAACGTGGTCTGATGAAAATGGCTTCAAATTTTCAAAGTCCAAAACAAAATGCATGCACCTTTGTAATCTACGTGGTGTTCATCCAGACCCTGAACTGTATTTGGACAAAACCAAAATTGAAGTCGTTTCTGAATTTAAATTTCTCGGAGTCATCTTTGACAGAAAGCTTTCCTTCCTTCCTCACATCACTGCACTTAAAAAGAAATGCAAGAAGGCTCTTAATCTTCTAAAGGTTGTGGCCCATTCTGAATGGGGAGCAGACCGTAAAGTCCTCTTGCGGCTTTATCGGTCTTTAGTTCGTTCCAAATTAGACTATGGATCTATTGTATACGGATCAGCCCGTAAATCTTGTCTTAAAATTCTCGATCCTATACACCACGAAGGCCTGCGTCTTGTACTTGGAGCTTTCAGAACTTCTCCCGTCAATAGTCTCTATGTTGAGGCTAATGAACCTTTTCTTTCTTACAGGAGGGAAAAACTCTCACTTCAATATCTTTTAAAACTGAAGTCAAATCCTTTTAATCCAACTCATAAAGTTGTTTTTAAACCTCAATATAAACGTCTTTTTGAAAGGAAACCAAATGTTATTCCTCCATTTGGTATCCGCATGGAGCGCATTGTAGATAACCTTGGCATAGACACTGAGTCTATTGCCGATTATAAAATCTCTGAAATCCCTCCATGGACACTAAACAGTGCAGAATTCAGATTTGACCTTGCATCTGACAAAAAGTCTGTCACGGATAGAACTGTGTTTCATGCTAGATACAACGAGATAAAGGAGCATTATTTTTCCTTCAAACCAATCTATACAGATGGATCTAAAGAGGGAAATTCTGTAGCAGCTGCCGCTATTTATGGAGAAAAGAACTTAAAGTGCCGCCTTCCAAACAATTCCTCTATCTTCTCTGCAGAAATTAAAGCTATTGATCTTGCCCTTAATCTAGCTGAACATTCTAATTCCAACCGTTTCATTATCTTTTCGGACTCTTTGTCAACATTACAGGCCCTTTCAAATCAACGACTTGAGAATCCCTTGATCTGTACTTTACTTGAAAGGATCTCACAAATTTCTTCTATGAATAGATTGGTGTTCTGCTGGCTTCCAAGTCATGTAGGCATCAAAGGCAATGAAAATGCCGATAGGTCTGCCAAATCTGCACTTAACCTTCACATTTCAGATTTTAAAGTTCCACACACTGATTTTAAATCCTCTGTTTTAACACATATCCAATCTTCTTGGCAATCCCAGTGGGATGCTGATGTTTTCAATAAACTGCATTCAGTTAAACCTTCCCTTGGTGAATGGTACCCCGTTTACAGGTCTGTTCGTCGAGAAGAAGTGATAATTGCACGACTTCGAATTGGCCATTCACGCATGACACATTCCTGGCTCTTGACCAGAGATGATGCCCCTGAATGTATTCCATGCAATGCACCCTTCTCTATAAAACACATTCTACTAGATTGCATTGACTTTCAGCCAGTTCGTACAAAATATTTCAACGTCTATAGTTTAAAAAATCTTTTTGATTCTGTCAGCGTTGAATCTATTATCGCTTTCATAAAGGAGATTGGCATTTACAATAAACTGTGATATTTACTTTTTAGTTTCTTATCCACGTTTTTACATTCTTTACACATCTTTATATAAAATATCTTGTCAGCTGATTCACAATCTTACCTTTTTTAATCTAAAACTTTTGAGTAGGCATGGAATGCCCAGCCACTCAATATCATATTTTATGCACATTAGAAATGACACATACTTCTTCTTCATTTTAAAAACTTCTTACTATCAATCCAACATTTTTGCATCTCCTTAATGGGAGGATTAGCCCTCTTGGGGGCATCTTATTTCATTGGAGACAGGACCTCTTTAATGGGAGTGTTTTGATCCCATTGGAGGCTCCACACTTTCTCAATTTTAAGTTCTCATTACCTTTAAGCTACTATTCACATACTTAACTTTTTAATTTAAAACTTTGAGTAGGCAGGGTTTATCCTGCCACTCAATATCATATTTTATGCACATTAAATCTTAATTTAACACTTCTACTATCAATCCAACTTTCTGTTCAAATCCTTTAATCACATTCCTACCTTTGTGATTTAAAACTTTTTGAGTAGATAGGGATTGCCCTGTCACTCAATTATTTCCATTATACATATGAAGGTCACACATAACACTTCTTAATCCAACTCTTTTATCATTATTAATGTATTCAAACTTTTTTCAGTTTAAACAATTTCACTTTTATTATCTTTTAACACAGATATGCGCGCTAAATGACCAAAGCTGTCGATGCGCCATAAAACAACATTCATTCATTCATTCATTCATTCTAAGAAATGTTTCAAGTTAAGGGAAAATGGATGCCTGATGATTTTAAAATGTGTGAAGTGTGCTGTCAATTTAACAAACTTGTTAATATCATTGGCAGTAGTTTGTTTTATCTTGTGATATACTGAAGACAACGGGTGGTCAAGTGGATTACAGCGGTAATCAAACACACATACCCTTTGAAATGGCAGATGTGCTAATCCATTTTTTTTTTCACTCCAATCTGTATCTACACATTCAGCGTTCTTTACGCACCAAGAGTTAAGGTTAATGTCAAATAATGGAACATTGATGACACATGCCCCTTTTTGGATGTGCAGAGGTTATTAAATAAGGTTAGCTATTTTAGTGAATGTACTTTCTTTTTATTTGTATTTCATATATTTTACCTTTATTTTTTTCCCAAGAGTTTCAGTGGAAAAAGAAACTAACATTAATTGCGTAATATAGTGTTGATCGAAACTCTTTGCTCATGTCCAATTGTCAATCTTAATCATAATGCAAACTTGTAATCTCTTCATGTATCTCACGTAAGCCGTACATGTTCGCAAAGCACATCTTTTAAACTTTTTCCTAAAATTCAAGTGTTGTAAATACACATAATATCGCACTATTCCAAAATTAACAGTCGCTTTTTTGTGAGCCGAAATAGCAGCAAGGCTGCACATCAGGCAAAATAAATGTGATGACCTGATTTCCATGGATCCATGTATTTCGAATTTGTCTCAGATATTATCAAGACAAAAATTCTACCCAACTTCCATGAGTTTCAGGCTGAAAATGTGGCCTCTAAAGTGCACACAAGGTTTTTCTAAGATTTAGCCCAGTGACCTATTTTTGACCCGACATGACCCAATTTCAAGCTTGTCCCAGATATCATCAAGACAAATATTCTGACCAACTTTCATGTGTTCCAGGCTGAAAATGTGGCCTCTAGAGTGCAAACAACGTTTTTCTAAGATTTGGCCCAGTGACCTACTTTTTGACCCAACATGACCCAATTTCAAACTTGTTCAAGATATTATCAAGACAAACATTCTGACCAAGATTCAAATGTATCAGGCTGAAAATGTGGCCCCTAGAGTGCGCACAAGGTTTTTCTTAGATTTAGCCCAGTGACCTACTTTTTGACCCAACATGACACAATTTCAAACTTGTCCGAGATATTATCAAGAAAAACATTCTGACCAAGTTTCATGAGTATATAATCGAAAATGCAGCCTCTAGAGTGCACATAAGGTTATTATTGATGCCTGGACGACGCATGGCGGACGCCGGACACAGCATGATCACAAAAGCTTTTGAACACTTCGTGCTCAGGTAAGCTAAAAATACTAGAAACTGCCTCATTTATGCAAGTAACCACACGATAGCAATAAAGATTTTTTTTCTTCAAACAATTAGATTTGACCCCCAAAATTATTCTCTGCCGTAGTATACAAGTATTTCTGTCTTTCTTCCAAGGCCGTTAAAAAATGTGAAAGCACTGAAATTATCGAAGACTGATCGGGTATGTTTTATGAAAGGGTTAAAAACATTGTTGGAAAAGGATTAAATGCTGGTTGCTAGCATTCTTTTTGAAAGCTTTAGAAAGGTTAGATGAGACACAGAATTGTTGGGTAACAATTAAACAGACAATTATACAAAAGGGCCATGATGGCCCTGGATTGCTCACCTGAGTCATTAGGCGAAATTTCACTCCAGGGTCATAATGACCCAATTTAAAACTCATCTCAGATATTGTTAAGACAAACATTCTGACCAACTGTCAGGTCAATTGAGCTGAAAATGTGGCCTCCGGAGTGTCCAAAATGTCTTTCTTCAATTTGACCTAGTGACCTAGTTTACGACCATATGTGACCATATTTCAAACTCATCCGAGACATCAAAACAAACTTGTTGACCAAGGCTCAGATGAATTGGGCAAGAACTTTCACCTCTACAGTGCCCACAAGGTATTTCTGTAATTTGACCTAGTGACCTAGATTATGACCCTATGTGACCCAATTTCAAATCCATTTAACATAATCATCAAGTCAAACATGCTGACAAATTTTCAGGTGAGTTGAGCAAAAACTGTGGCCTCTACAGTGCCCACAATACATTTCTTAAATTTGACCCAGTGACCTAGTTTATGACCCTATGAGACCCAATTTCTAATTGATCCGAGATATCATTGAGTCAAATATGTAGACCAATTTTCAGGTCAATTTAGCTAGAATTGTGGCCTCTAGAGTGCCAAGAAGGTATTTCTTCAATGTGATCCAGTGACATTGTTTATGACCCTATGTGACCCAATTTTGAACTCCTCTGAGATATCATCAAAATGTTGCTTCTAGAGTACCCACAGGGTATTTCTTTAATTTGACCTAGTGACCTACTTTATGACCCCAGATGACCCAATTTTAATCTCATCCAAGATTCAATTAAGGCAAACATTCTGATAAATTTTCAAGTCAATTGAGCAAAAAAATGTGGCCTCTAGAATGCCCACAAGGTATTGCTTTAATTCGACCCCAGTCACCAGAGCCATGTTTCTTGACGGATCAAAATTTCGCAAACAATTTTTGAAAAGGGTCACCCAAGGAACATCCCTGTGAAATTATTTCAAAATCTGACCAGCCGTTTCAGAGAAGAAGAATTTTTAAGAATTTCTTCATTTCCGCATAGTGCAAGTAGCCCCCATTCACCAGAGCCATGTTTCTTAACAGATCAAAATTTCGCGAACAGTTTTTGAAAAGGGTCACCCAAGTAACATCTATGTGAAATTATTTTAAATCTGACCAGCAGTTTCAGAAAAGAAGAATTTTTAAGAATTTCTTCATATCCGTATAGTGCAAGTAGCCCCCATTCACCAGAGCCATGTTTCTTGACAGATCAAAATTTCGCGAACAACTTTTGAAAAGAGTCACCCAAGGAACATCTCTGTGAAATTATTTCAAAATCTGACCAGCCGTTTTCAGAGAAGAAGAATTTTTAAGAATTTCTTCATATCCGTATAGTGCAAGTAGCCCCCAGTCACCAGAGCCATGTTTCTTGACAGATCAAAATTTTGCGAACTCTTTTTGAAAAGGGTCACCAAAGGAACATTCCTGTGAAATTATTTCAAAATCTGACCAGCGGTTCCAGAGAAGAAGAATTTTTAACAATTTCTTCATATCCGTATAGTGCAAGTAGCCCCCGGTCACCAGAGCCATGTTTCTTGACAGATCATAATTTCGAGAACAGCTTTTGAAAAGAGTCACCCAAGGAACATCTCTGTGAAATTATTTCAAAATCTGACCAGCCGTTTCAGAGAAGAAGAATTTTTAAGAATTTCTTCATTTCCGTATAGTGCAAGTAGCCCCCATTCACCAGAGCCATGTTTCTTGACAGATCAAAATTTCGTGAACAACTTTTGAAAAGGGTCACCCAAGAAATATCTCTGTGAAATTATTTCAAAATCTGACCAGCCTTTTCAGAGAAGAAGAATTTTTAAGAATTTCTTCACATCCATATAGTGCAATTAGCCACCATTCACCAAAGCCATGTTTTTTGACGTATCAAAATTTTGCCGACAGTTTTTGAAAAGGGTCACCTAAGGAACATTCCTGTGAAATTATTTCAAAATCTGACCAGCGGTTTCAGAGGAGATTTTTAAAGAATTTCTGAGAAAATTTCATTTCGTTGCCATGGCAACCAGAGTTTTTGATGGAATCAAATTTTGTGAACAATATTTAAAGAGGACCTCCCAAGGAACATTCCTGCCAAGTTTGGTCCAAATTGGCCCAGTGGTTTAGGAGGAGATGATGTTTAAAGAATTGTTGACGACGCACGACAAACAATGCACAGACGCACAACGAACGACGGACGACGGACACCGGGTGATCCTTAAAGCTCCCCTTGAGCACGTTGTGCTCAGGTGAGCTAAAAACACTTTTCTTCTAGAGATGATCACATTTCGTGTATACTGATCAAAGTAGTAAGCCAAGAGAAGAGCTGCAAGTTAGACTACACTGAATGTAGAGACTTACACATTAACCCTTTACCACACAATCCCGACTTTTAACAACCTTGAGGAAGAAGCCTTTTGAAAACATTGTGGGAAAAGGAGAAAATGTTACCAGCATTTTCTCCATTTCCCATATTGTTTTCCATCCTTCCCAAAACAAATTTCAATTTTTCAATCACATTTATTATGTTGTCTGCAAATGCTTTCAATTTGGAACAGTCTAAAATTTTGTCATTTGGTAAAGAGTCAATACAAATTAATTTTTTCAACAGCAGCAGGAGACTGAACAGATAAAGAATACATTCTAGACTGAAAAAGTAGGTTACTGAGCATGTAAATAGAAACAAGCAGGCTTATTGAATATCAAATATTGCCGTAAGTTTTAAGTATCTTTAACTCTTTACCAAACGACAAAATTTTAGACCAGTCCAAATTGAAGGCTTTTGCAGACGACAAAATGTAACTCAAAAATTAAATTTGTTATGGAAAGAGTAGAAAACATTGTGGGAAAAGGAGAAAATGCTGGTGACAAGCATTTTCTCCTTTTCCCACAATGTTTTCAAAAGGCTTCTTCCTCAGGGTTGTTTAAAGCCGAGATTGCGTGGTAAAGAGTTAAGGAAAGAGGGCTTTTGAAATATAGTGGAAAAAAAGAGAAAATGATCATGGAAAACTATGGCTGACCACCTTTTGTTAAATGGCACCATGGCTTTTACAGTCATAAAACTTAACAAGAGATGTTTGTAAAACATGTATGCCCCCCTAATGGCATCCAATTCTAAATATAACATGTGATTATAAACTGTTAAGTTCAAAGTGTAAAAACGAACAAAGGGTAATTACTCAAAAATTACTAATGATAAATTAACAATTCTTGGGCACTGCACTTCCCATTTATGTGAACTATCAACTTATCAGGTTTCATGATTTTACCTCACATACTTTTTGAGTTATGCTCCGGAAAAAAATTAAGTACGAAAATCAACAAAGGGCAATAACTGCAAAAATATAATGGGCAGAGTTATGGTTCTTGTGAAATGCAGTTCTCCTGAATAAGATCTATCCACATGTAAAGTTTCAAGATGATGTCTGAAAAACCTTTTGAGTTATGCTCCGGACAAAAATTAAGTATGAAAATCAACAAAGGGCAATAACTCCAAAAATATGATGGGCAGAGTTATGGTTCTTGTGCACTGCACTTCTCCTTAATAAGATTAATCCACCTATGAGGTTTCAAGGTGATATCTGAAATACTTTTTGAGTTATGCTCCGGACAAAAATTAAGTATGAAAATCAACAAAGGGCAATAACTCCAAAAATATGATGGGCAGAGTTATGGTACTTGTGCACTGCACTTCTCCTTAATGAGATCTATCCACCTATGAGGTTTCAAGATGATACCTGAAATACTTTTAGAGTTATGCTCCAGACAAAAATTAAGTATGAAAATCAACAAAGGGCAATAACTCCATAAATATGATGGGCAGAGTTATGATTTTTGTGCACTGCACTTCTCCTTAATGAGATCTATCCACCTATGTAGTTTCAAGATGATACCTGAAATACTTTTTGAGTTATGCTCCGGACAAAAATGTGGTCTACGGACCGACCGACGGACCGACCGACAAGTGCAAAGCAATATACCCCCGCTTCTTCGAAGGGGGGGGGGCATAATAATAGTCAACTATGGTCTTTATCCATGGTCTACCATGGTCACAAAAGGAGAAAATACGGGTTACCAGTATTTTCTCCTTTTCCCACAATTTTTTCAAAAAGTCTTCTTCCTCAGGGTCGTTAAAAGTTAGAATTGTGTGGAAAACAGTTAAAACATATTGTGGGTACTTGTAGAGATATGATTTGAGCTACAGTTTTCCCAACTCAGCATGTTCAGAAACAAACTCCATCCATAGCTGCATAATTCTTTTTTATGGTGGAGTAATGAGGAGAATTAAGGAATATTTTTTTTATTTCTTCATAAAAGCCTGTGTTGTGGGTACTTGTTAGGATTGCCTTGATGAGGTGATTCTAACATGTTCCCACAACATGGGTTTCTGAAGAGAATTAAGGAAAATTATCCCCTTATTATCCTTGTTACCCCCCCATCCTGAGCTTTTTGTATAACATGAGGCTTACAATTCTGTGAAATTAATACCCTTGCCTCATAAACATAAACAAAAGAAATCATCATTTACAAAAGTCATTCTTTTTGTTTTTGTACCCACTTCTCAGCGGAGTGAACATTTTCAGTTATCTCTTTAGTCGAGGATAAAACCTTCCCCTTATAAAACAAACCATTATATTGTAAAAGCCTGGAGTCAAATGGTGGTTTAGCAGCTTTTTTACAATTGCTCAGTTTTCAAGACAATGAATGGGTCTTGATGTAGTCCTCCAGGAAAAGCATCAACATCAGTGTCTTAACCCTTAAGCTGCTAAGCACGACTCACTGAAATTTTGCGGACAGTGTACATCAAGATCAGACTGCACAGAACATGCAGTCTGATCTTTGATCTACATCGTCTGATAAAGAGATATTTTTTCTCCAAAGAATAAGTTTGCAATAACATTATTCGGGTTTTAACTATCGGCCTGAAAGTTTTATTTTAGTTATTTAGCAGGTTAAGGGTTAATGGCTGGACAGAAAGGGGTTATGTCTGTAACAGCTTTGGAGGGCTGGATTCTGGGTGTGGCCTTTGGTTGTGGAGTTGACTTTGGCCTGTCAGATTTCTGCATAGACCGACTCTGCAGCTGGACTTTTCTCCAAATCAGAGCAGATTTGATCCGCATCCAGAGTTAGAAACTGGACTTTTTTCCAAATCAGTGCAGATTTGATCCGCATCCAGAGTTAGAAACTTTGAGTCTTAAAGTGGCCACTTTCCTCTTTAGATGCCTAATATCATCTTTGAGTGTTACAAAAAAAAAAAAAAAATCATGGAAACAACTGAAAAACAAGAAAGTGTGTGTGAGTGTAACTAAGTTAAGCTTGAGCAAAAAATCAACTGAGAATGAAGAGAATTTTTTGTTTTCATGGAATTATGAAAACAAAAAACCTTATCACACTGTATGAAACCACAAAGTGTGATTAGGTTTTTTTCCTTGAAAACTACAAAGAATTTCTCTTCATTCCTTATATGTCAGTATTACAGACAACAAATGCACTCATAAATCTAATACTAACTGCATTTTTTTTATAAATCCATTATTGCAGTTTCTAATGCCCATTTCATTTGTGTAATTCTTGACGTCATCAGAGCATTGAACATTGCAGATTTAGTAAATCATCAGACATTTAATAGGCTGGAAGTAAGATGTGAAATGATATTCCCTGCACAAAAAAGACCTTTTTTGATAGAGACATAAGAGGTATTATATTTTGCATGTACAAGTGGCCTTTCTGTTATTGGTCACATGATGAAATTATACATTAAGCCCACTTTTTCCATGGCATTTCATTAAATAAAAACGAATCATGATTGTCTGTGGCCTATGATAAAACAATAGAAATATGAAGTTTCATAAAGTTTTGTCCAGAAATTAAAGAGATTTGGTCCATAATGGAAATATACATCAAGCCCACTTTTTCCATCACAAGGCATTAAAAAAAAGAAGAAGGAAAAAAAACTAGAGCTATCACTAAACTTGATCATACCCCCCAACAGCTCCTTATCACAAAACAGATTAATGTCACAGGAATGCAAAATAAGTGACTGGAGAGTCAATTATACCAGAGCTATCACCGAAGGTGATGAATATCCTGCAATGGCTTCTTGCCAAAGAATTACTCTTTGTTACAGACTAAAGACTTGGAGAGAATAAAACTTACTTGATACATTTTTTTTTACCAGTTGGACAAATTGAGACTGGTTTAAATGAAAAGGTTTTGCAGACAACAAATGTCTTTTCATGCAATGTTTTTGACCAGACTCTACATCTTACTTATACAGTACGGAAACTAACGAAAGCAACCTCCGAACCGAATCGCTCTTGGAAATTTTATTTAATTAAGTAAGAACAATTTATGATATGAACATCTTTGCTGAGTGCAAAGTCTATCCATGAAGTTTGAAAGAAATTTGTCCAGAATGATCAAAGGGCCATAACTCCATGAAACCTAAATAAACCATAACCAAAATAGGATATGCACATCTCTGCTTGATACTGAGTCTATTTGTGTAGTTTGAACCAAATCTGTCCAATAGTTGATGAGAAAAAGAGTGGACAAGAAATTTCATGAAAGGGCCATAACTCAGTGAAAAATCAATGAACCATAACCAACATTTCATATGCACATCTCTGCTTGATACTGAGTGTACCTGTGAAGTTTGAATAAAATTCGTCCAGTAGTTTATGAGAAATAGAGCGGACAAAAAGCTACAGACCGACCGACCGACGGACGGACGCACCGACCGACAAGCTGACTCCTATATACCCCCCAAACAGAGTTTTGGGGGGTATAATTATTTGGTGTAATAGTTTTTGAAAGTAAGCATGACATAGAAGCTGTGTTAAAAGTATTCTATCAAAAGTATAATTTATTTTCATCAATTCAGCAAGGGCACCGTCATAAAGAGAACGACAAAAAAGGGCTTAGCTCTTGGAAATTTTATTTAATTAACTAAGAACAATTTATGATATGCACATCTTTGCTGAGTGCAAAGTCTATCCATGAAGTTTGAAAGAAATTTGTCCAGAATCATCAAAGGGCCATAACTCCATGAAACCTAAATAAACCATAACCAAAATAGGATATGCACATCTCTGCTTGATACTGAGTCTATTTGTGTAGTTTGAACCAAATCTGTCCAATAGTTGATGAGAAAAAGAGCGGACAAGACATTTCATGAAAGGGCCATAACTCAGTGAACAAGAGGGCCATGATGGCCCTGTATCGCTCCACTGGCTTATAAATATAAACCACGAAGAAAAGTCTTCACTATATAAGCCCTTATAAAACTTTGACCTCATGGCTACAGTCTGACTAAATGGGGAATATTGTATTAGAAGAATAACATGCCAAATGTGGGAGTTCTTGGCCTTATGGCTGGTAACAAGATGGTTTCTGAACTTTTCACTCCATAAACCCATGTAAAACTTGTGATCCCTAGTGCAGGGCCAAACTTGATCCTAGAGCTGTAACTTGGGCCCTCTTTGTAACTGTCCACTAAATAATGCTATAATTATATGCAAAATTTGGTAGCCTAAGCCTTATGGCTATGTACACCAAGATTTAAAAGTTTTCCCTATGTAAGCCTATGTAAATCTTGTGAACCCCCCCCCTCCAAGTATGAGGCCAAATTGACCCCAGGACTATACTTTGGACACTTTTGGTAGACTCCAACTAGATCAAGCTAAATGCCAAATTTGGTAGCTCTAGGACTTATGGTTTCAGACAAGAAGATATTTAAAGTTTTCTCTATATAAGCCTATGTATAAAACTTGTGACCCCTGGGGAAGAGCCAATTTTGACCCCAGGGCTATAATTTCAAGAAACATGATAGAGGTCTACTACATAAAGCTACATGCCAAATTTGGTAGCCCTATGCCTTATGGTTTCAGACAAGAAGATTTTTAAAGTTTTCTCTATATAAGCCTATGTAAAACTTGTGACCCCTGGGGAAGAGCCAATTTTGACCCCAGGGCTATAATTTCAAGAAACATGATAGAGGTCTACTACATAAAGCTACATGCCAAATTTGGTAGCCCTATGCCTTATGGTGTCAGACAAGAAGATTTTTAAAGTTTTCTCTATATAAGCCTATGTAAAACTTGTGACCCCTGGGGCAGAGCCAATTTTGACCCCAGGGCTATAATTTGAAGAAACTTGATAGAGGTCTACTACATAAAGCTACATGCCAAATTTGGTAGCCCTATGCCTTATGGTTTCAGACAAGAAGATTTTTAAAGATTTCCAATATTTTTCAGTTTTGTTGCCATGGCAACCAGAGTTTTTGAAGGAATCAAATTCTTTCAAGAAATTCTGAAGAGGACCATGTCAGGATCATTTCTGTGAAGTTTCGTGAAAATCGGATGGGTAGTTTCAGAGAAGAAGATGTTTGAAATAAAAGTTAACGCACGGACGGACGGACGACCGGACGGACGGACGGACGGACGGACGGACGCACGACGGACACCGGGCCATGACATAAGCCCGCTGGCCTTCGGCCAGTGGAGCTAAAAATCAATGAACCATAACCAACATTTCATATGCACATCTCTGCTTGATACTGAGTCTACCTGTGAAGTTTGAATAAGATTCGTCCAATAGTTTATGAGAAATAGAGCGGACAAAAAGCTACAGACCAACCGACGGACGGACGGACGCACGGACCGACGGACGGACGCACGGACCGACAAGCTGACTCCTATATACCCCCCAAACAGAGTTTTGGGGGGGTATAAAAACTTTATTGATGGGCTATCATAAGGAAAACATGTATGAAGTTTCATCAATTTATGACAAGGATTTGAGAAGATATCTGTCTGCACAGATGCACTTAACAGACGGTTATTGGTCCACAACGAAATTATACATCATGCCCCCTTTTTCCATGAATTATACGAAATAAAAGCAAACAATGATTGCCTGTGGCTTATGATAAACAATATAAATATATATCTTCATGAAAATTACTCCAAATGCCTGAAAAAAAAAGTACCAATAGATTAGGTTATGTCAATAAAAGATTAGGCCATATCATTGATCAAGATCAAATTTTTGCCATCTGGTATCAAGAGGTGGGTTGCCAGGACAAATCTAGGATTACAAAAAAACCTCTCCACACCTGAACAGTATTGTACTCAGGTGAGCAATATACAACAACTTTGCCCTACTGGGGATTTTTCACCTAACCTGATACAGAATTTGTTCTCTATCCCAGTTAAAAGGAATTAAAATCATGGGGCGTCTCAAGACGGTTTTATGTTTCAGTACAAGTGAAAATAAATTTGGTTTCATGATCCAATTTTATTATTACAAATCAATTGTCATCATCTGATGACTCAAGACCTAAATCCCACTTAATGCAGGGTAGTGTCCTTCCCATAAAGTGATTATGATAAAGTTTGTGATTTTCACGTATTAGGTCAGAAAGTTTGCAACGTCTGTGAGGGTTTGTCTTCGTCGGCGGAATCCCTGTCCGATAGGGCATCAAAAAGTTCCTGTTGTCAGTCAGGTCTATTTGGTCGGTTTTCCTGCTAAGGAAGGTATGGAACATCCTTGGGATCTCAGGGTGCCCGTTGTGGAGCCTGAGCAGCCTGTCCATCCAGTTCGTTCTGCCGGCAGCATTGATTTGGAGGTTCCAGCTGTGGGGGCTGCATTACCATCCGCCTCTCCATGTCTCGAATATTACTGACCTCTTGTCTGAAACAAGCATCAATTTTCACTTTTATAAGTGAACTGGGCATACAGGTTTTAAAATGCTAATTGGCGTAGAGGCCTATTGAAAACATTGTGGTAAAAAGAGTATATGCTCGTAAAGAGCATTCTCTCATTTTTCCACAATATTTTCTACCTTTATTAAAACAAATCCCATAATTTTATCCATAGTTTATTTGTTGTCTGCAAATACTTTAAATTTGAGTGAGATCAAAATTTTGTCATCTGGTAAAGAATTAAATAAAATCAGTACTTACAAAGGAGGCAAACAATACAAACTGCACATAAGACAGCTCTTTATGTGCTGTCACAATTCCATTCCGCATTGTTTGAAAAGTTTAAATTGCGTATTGACGTAAAAAGGTCACTGTCGATTATGTTGTCTCGCTCTGTCATAAGCTTGTGCAGTTTACATGATAAGTGTGCCTTTAGCTGCTCGTCTGTGGCCCTCTGGTAAAGGTCAACAGCTGCCTACGGTAGCTGCTGGATATTCTGGCGTATTTCGTCAATGATATCCCCCCAGCTCTGGGAATGCTGCTGATAGGCGCAAGACAGGAGTAGTATCTCCTTCTTTGACACTCGCACCGAGTACCTCCGACGTTGGAGCAGGGTACCTGAAAATGATATTGAAAATAAAAAGGTTAGCTTTTATAAAACATGCAATCACTTTTCTCGTGGACATTATTCCGATTATTGTTGTCTGCTTAGATGTGTGTAGACAAGTGATTTGTTAATTTTATTGTTAAACAGGAAAAACATTTTGATTACCATGAAAGGTATGTTCAAAAGTCATGTTTAAAATGTTATTTTCATAAAGAGTCAAAATGAAATAAATTTATGTACTTCCATTGCCATTTTTCACATTGGTAATAAAAGTTCACGTGCAATACGTTCAACCAGTCGGCAAATGAAAACAGATGCGCACCTTACATTGTGTACTGGAGGGGCATTTTTGTGATATGACACATGATGATGATACCAAAGTACCAAGTATAAAACAAAATCATTATCAAATATGTGTTTTGTTGATTAACTACATATAAACAAGTGTCATTACTGGGCGGAATCACCCTCTGTGTGTGTCCACATTACAGCATTTTTAGAAATAAAATCATGTACTTCATCATAATTATATGTACATAACAAAAAAAGTTTAGCAACAATTTTTGCTCTGCTATGAAAATGTATGTGTACATGTAAAGATAATGCATTTGCGATATGTTGATTAGCCTGCCCACATGTTTCCAAATTAACTGTTAACATGCTAAACCTAATTTTGTACTAAGTTTTGTAAATTTCAGATAATAATGGACAACAGGAATCGTAAGATGCATTTTTTGGTTATGCTTCCGAGCATTTTACAGCCACCACCAGACCATTCAGAACATGTCAAAGACTTCTTGGCAATGTTGGTAGCAATAGTTTGTCAGCCACTTGTGCTTGACTCAAATCTTTGCTTAAGGTTGTTTGGTGATGACCAAAATTCATATGGTGGGAATAGTTGTTTTTCAACTTTTTTCTATCAACCGCTTTGATTGTAATCAGATCACAGGAGACACCCCGGAAACTTTGATTGACTTGGCGAATGATCTATCTTTGGAAGTACCATATAACTGGTTATTTTTGCGGGTGCAAATTTTTGTGGTTTGGGGCCCAAAATGGTACAACTAATTTTTTCACATTTAATTTTTGCAGTTTCATCACGTTTTCTTCTCATAAGATCTGAGAGTTCCTGGGGCTCAGAGAAATCCCAATTTTCGCTTGCGAGATTTCACTTTGCTTTTGAACGTATCACATAGGTATAAATATTTCACTGTGATTTCCTTCAGGTTAGGAAACTTTTTTTTTAAAGTGTCTCAACGTATTAGCTGGTCCATGAATAGCAGCGTATTTCGCAATTTTTGCCTTGTTGTGTGGTTTAAAGCTAGAATAAGTTCCATGCTTCTTACTCGAAGATCCCCTTGAAGAGTGGGCTGTTGAACAGTTAGAGTCCTCTGTGTTTCTTTTTTCAGCACTCATTAAATCTCGATCAACAGAATTATAATCTGATATTTCCTTGGGTGATAGAGCTTCAGATAAATGTCTGTTAGGGTCTGGCAGACCTTTCCATTCTAAATATTTTAGCAACGTCATTTTTATTTTTTCAATACACAAACTGACAAAGATTGATAAAAACTGATAAAATCAATCGATAGCGTGTAAAACAACTAGTCTTTGTCTACCTATAATTACACAGGTGTAACCTATTGTAAGGTGAAAATTAATAATCCGTCACAGTGTAGTGGCTATAGGGTGGTCTGCTGTTAAGAGGGACAGTAGGGGGAAAATCAATAATTATTTGCATGTTTAAAATTTGCGGTCTGACAACACCCGCAAAATTCCGCAAATAATATGTTGCCGCAAAAAAAACAGTCATATGGTATTTAGGGAGCATAAATTGTCTGATTGATTGATTGTATGATGTTTAATGCCGTTTTTTTAACATTATTTCAGTTATATCACGGGTGCCAGTGCACCTATCCATGCTTTCCTGGAATTTCTTTTACCAGTACACTGCACAATATTCTCTCCAAGCCACTGGCTGCTTTCCCACATAACCATCATCGAAACAATGGTCAGCAGCGAGAGAGGAATGAACCCTGTCACGATCACCATCATCAGTCCTCAGAAAGAAATTGGCCAAACCGGGGATCAAACCAGTATGTTCTCTAGTCCTGTATGCTACCGACTGAGCTACAGGGGCTTGGTGAAAATTGTCTGAGAAATCGTGTTCTTCTTTTCTGTATCTGGCTTAGATCATATCCTACATACAGACCATGTGCTAAGTAACATGTCTGGCGCAAATGTTGCAAGTGTAAACATGGAAATCAATTACCTGGTCCCAATATTTTACGAGAAGCTGCACCATTATATTAGCTGGCCTTCTATACCTGAGTGGCTTGCGATGAGGGGTGTTTGGACAGATTAAAGGAATATCGTCGGTGTTACAGATGGGACTTCCCATGAAATCTACAGGCCAGAGGCTCAACAGGAACTTTATCATTCTGGTCACGGGTCATACTAATGTTGGCATACTCAGGTAACGTACATACTACTGTGATATCAAGTCTCTGTGTGTGTGTGTGTGCGTGTGCACGCACGCACACGTTATATTCTGCTGGGATACAACATTGTTATTTACACAAGCTGCTTTCGATTTACGACTACATGTAAGAACACTTTAAATTGTTTTATCTTTATGCAAATAAAATTTTTTGTAAATATTACATAGATAACTGAAAATAAAAACAAATATATGTATTGTTTTGCAGGTAGTTGTAGATTTTTATGGCATTATAAGATGCATAGTTTGCTCTGATGCAAGACATAGGCACAGAGCAGTGTCCCATTCTTGGTGATAAAAATCTATCCTAACAGAGGCACAGTCATCATGCCATAGACAGCCACACAGTTGGCAAGACAACGTGGTGCTGAACGGCGAAAATGCTTAAAACTAAATCGTCGTATCGCTAGATCGAGTTTTCGTTGATCATGCGATTGGCAACGTTAAAGAGTACAAGGTCATCGAGTCATTATGGCATCATCCTCGTGAATTGCTGGTTTCTGTGGTACACTTTTGTGGTACCCTTGTTTTATAGAAAGAAGCAAAATAATATAAAGAGATAAATATTTACATCCCCAATGAATGCACTCTGGCATAAAATCTAAACTGTATTTAGTTATCTGTTAGCGTTATCATTTGCAGTGTAAAGGCCTTTCATCTGATACGCACCTGTACACTGTTTCAAGTTAACTAGATTTTGCTAGTAGTAAAATATGTACAAATGTTTCGAGACGGCCCCTTAGTTTTTAGCTTTCTTAATTAGGATACAGAACAGATTCTGTATCAGATAAGGTGAAAAATCACCACTGTTTTACACACCTGCAAGTTAGTTCTATATCGTACACTTGAGTACAATACTGTTCTTGGCCCTCCGGTTTTACACATCAGCTGCTGAGCCCCTGCAATTCGGTCGGTAGCGTACAGGACTTGAGAATGGTTTGATCCCTGGCTCGGCAAATTTGTTTCCTAGGCTTAATGATAGTGTGATAGAATTCCTCTCTTACAGCTGACCATTGTTACTACGATGGTTATGATACTACGATGTGGTTTTTGGTAAAGGCATATGATTATGTGGGAAAGCAGCAAGTGGCTTGAAAAAAATATTGTGCCTTGTACTGATAAAAGAAACTCCAGAAAAGCAAGGATAGGTGCACTGGCTGTTGCGATATAACTGAAATAATGTTGGAAATGGTGTTTAACACCATACAACCAATTCACACACACCAGCAGTGACCCCAGATCAATACAATTGTTCTACTACTCAACAATGTACAGTGCCCTAGACCATAGGGTCCTCCAGTTGTGAAGAGAAATTAGATAATTAGGTCATACCATTGCATAATACGTCTGTTTATGTGTACAAAAAAATATTCACAGAACTTTACTTGCCATCATTTTGTTCTTTCTGCTAATCTTCATTTGCAGAGTTGTGTGATTTTGGCCTGTCTGCCATCTCTTTCCTGAAACGTTCACCCTGTTCCTTCTTTTGGTATTTTGCTGCATTCCCAGAATTGCCATTCTTTTCTTCATGCCTGTCTCCTTTCTGAGAAACTAGACTCATTGGTATATCTGAATTTATGGCAATTTGCTCACAGTCAAAAAGAATACTGTAATAAAAGCAATTTTCATGTCGAACTAATTTTTGCTGTATCTGTGTACTTTTTCTGTGCAACTGAGTACATGTTAATGTGTAAGCTTTTCCTTGTAATGAATGAATGTTGTTTTATGGCGCATCGACAGCTTTGGTCATTTAGCGCGCATATCTGTGTTGAAGGAACGATTAAGGCGGATTTTTTTCTAAAAAGATTTGAGACATGCTGACAGTAAAAGAGTTAAATTAAGAAGGATCATGTGTGATCTAAGTATGTATAAAAGATATAATTGAGCAACAGGGCTTCCCTATTAACTCAAAAAGGTTTTGAATAATGATGTTAAGACTGCGATAAAAAGATTTGAACAGTCTTAAATTGATAATAAAGGAGTCTTTAAATGAAGAATGAATGTCTCCAATGAGATAAGATGCCCTCAAAAGAGGTAATCCTCCCATTAAGGAGATGCAAACTTAAGATTGTGATAAAAAATTTGAACAGTCTTAAAATGATAAGAAAAAGTCTTTAAATGATGAAAGGTTATGTGTAACTGATAATGTGCATAAAATATAATATTGAGTGCCTGGGCAATCCCTGCCTACTCAAAGTAAAGAATGTAAAAAGGTGGATAAGAAACTAAAGAGTAAATATCACAGTTTATTGTAAATGCCAATCTCCTTTATGAAAGCGATAATAGATTCAACGCTGACAGAATCAAAGAGATTTTTTAAACTATCGACGTTGAAATATTTTGTACGAACTGGCTGAAAGTCAATGCAATCTAGTAGAATGTGTTTTATAGAGAAGGGTGCATTGCATGGAATACATTCAGGGGCATCATCTCTGGTCAAGAGCCAGGAATGTGTAATGCGTGAATGGCCAATTCGAAGTCGTGCAATTATCACTTCTTCTCGACGAACAGACCTGTAAACGGGGTACCATTCACCGAGGGAAGGTTTAACTGAATGTAGTTTATTGAAAACATCAGCATCCCACTGGGATTGCCAAGAAGATTGGATATGTGTTAAAACAGAGGATTTAAAATCAGTGTGTGGAACTTTAAAATCTGAAATGGGAAGGTTAAGTGCAGATTTGGCAGACCTATCGGCATTTTCATTGCCTTTGATGCCTACATGACTTGGAAGCCAGCAGAACACCAATCTATTCATAGAAGAAATTTGTGAGATCCTTTCAAGTAAAGTACAGATCAAGGGATTCTCAAGTCGTTGATTTGAAAGGGCCTGTAATGTTGACAAAGAGTCAGAAAAGATAATGAAACGGTTGGAATTAGAATGTTCAGCTAGATTAAGGGCAAGATCAATAGCTTTAATTTCTGCAGAGAAGATAGAGGAATTGTTTGGAAGGCGGCACTTTAAGCTCCTTTCTCCATAAATGGCGGCAGCTGCTACAGAATTTCCTTCTTTTGATCCATCTGTATATATTGGTTTGAAGGAAAAATAATGCTCCTTTATCTCATTGTATCTAGCGTGAAACACAGTTCTATCCGTGACTGACTTTTTGTCGGATGCAAGGTCAAATCTGAATTCTGCACTGTTTAGAGTCCATGGAGGGATTTCAGAGATTTTATAGTCGGCAATAGATTCAGTGTCTATGCCAAGGTTATCTACTATGGGCTCCATGCGGATACCAAATGGAGGAATAACATTTGGTTTCCTTGCAAAAAGATGTTTATATTGAGGTTTAAAAACAACTTTATGAGTTGGGTTAAAACGATTCGACTTCAGTTTTAAAAGATATTGAAGTGATAGTTTTTCCCTCCTGTAAGAAAGAGAAGGTTCATTAGCCTCAACATAGAGACTATTGACGGGAGAAGTTCTGAAAGCGCCGAGTACAAGACGCAGGCCTTCGTGGTGTATAGGATCAAGAATTTTAAGGCAAGATTTAAGGGCTGATCCGTATACGATAGATCCATAGTCTAATTTGGAGCGAACTAAAGACCGATAAAGCCGCAAGAGGACTTTACGGTCTGCTCCCCATTCAGAATGGGCCACAACCTTTAGAAGATTAAGAGCCTTCTTGCATTTCTTTTTAAGTGCAGTGATGTGAGGAAGGAAGGAAAGCTTTCTGTCAAAGATGACTCCGAGAAATTTAAATTCAGAAACGACTTCAATTTTGGTTTTGTCCAAATACAGTTCAGGGTCTGGATGAACACCACGTAGATTACAAAGGTGCATGCATTTTGTTTTGGACTTGGAAAATTTGAAGCCATTTTCATCAGACCACGTTTGGAGTTTGTTGAGACACTGTTGAAGTTGTCTCTCAATAATATTCATATTTCGAGATCTGAAGCATATAACAAAGTCATCAACATAAAGAGAACAGTCTACACCAGGACAGATAGCTTTAACTATACTGTTTATTTTTACACTAAAAAGTGTAACAGAGAGAATACATCCTTGGGGCACACCCATCTCCTGTTCACGGGCTCCCGAGACAGTATTACCAACTCGGACACGGAAAAGACGTTCATCCAAGAAGGCTGAGATAAAAAGAGGAAGACGGCCTCGAAGACCAAAGTCATGTAAGTCTTTAAGAATTCCGTATTTCCAAGTCGTATCATAAGCGCTTTCAAGGTCGAAAAAGACAGATACTACATGTTGTCTATTAATAAAGGCTTCTCTGACAAAGGTTTCAAAGCGGACAAGATGATCGATGGTGCCACGTTGACGACGAAATCCACTCTGTACATCAACGATGAGGTTGTTTTTTTCTAGAAACCAGACAAGCCTGTCGTTGACCATACGTTCTAGAGTCTTGCAGAGACAACTAGTAAGAGCTATTGGACGATAGTTGGCTGGGTCACTAGCATCCTTGCCAGGTTTTGGGATAGGAATGACTAGTGCCTCTCGCCAGGACGAAGGAAAATCACCGGACTGCCAGATATCATTAAAAATATCAAGTAAAACAGAGAGAGAAGTAAAAGGTAAGTGTTTTAAAAACTGGTAATGAACTTTATCTTGGCCAGGAGAAGAATCGTGAGCTTTATTCAGAGCAGATTTTAATTCTTTAAAAGTGAAGAGTTTATTATAGTGCTCTGAATTAGAAGAATTGAAATTAAGTTTTTTCTTTTCTTCTCTGGCTTTATTCCTCTGAAACTTTTCAGAATAGTTTGCAGAGGAAGACTTTTTACAAAAGGTGTCAGCAAGAGCATCAGCTATATCCTGGGGGGTTTCCAACGAAGTATTGTTAACTTCAAGTTGACTGAGAGGGGGTTGGCCTTTGCCATTGATCTTTCTGATCATGTCCCAGGTTTTTTTAGTAGTAGTTCTACTATTTAATTTAGAGACATATTGTCTCCAGGCCTTGCGCTTACTTTCTCTAATGGTACGACGAGCCTTTGCCCTGGAAATACGGAATAAGTCATGATTTTCTTTGGTAGGTCTGAGGTTAAACTTTCTAAGGGTTTGTTTTCTGTCTCTGACAGCCTGTTTACAATCATCATTGTACCAAGGCTTGTCAGGACGTTTTGGATTTGTCGAGGTCTGAGGGACAGACTGTTTAGCTGCATCAATTAACAGCGAAGTAAAAAGTTTTGCGGGATCATCGCAATCTCCAAACTTGTCATGTGTAATGGTCTGTTCACAGAGGGTTTCAAATCTATTCCAATTGGCTTTGGAGAGCTTCCATTTCTGCGGTTTTATGCTGCTGGATGGTTGTGTAGATGAAAAGATAATAGGGAAGTGATCACTTCCACACAAATCCTCTTTCACTTTCCAAGTGAAATTGGGAAGTAAGACTGGGCTGCATAAGGTTAAATCAATAGATGAGTAAGATCCAGTTGCTGGATGTAGGTAGGTTTTGGACTTGTTATCATTCATGAAAGACAAAGAGTTGTTCGAAATGAAGTTCTCCAACTGTAAACCTCTCTGGTTAGTGTCATCGCAACCCCACATAACATTGTGACCATTAAAGTCCCCAGCAAGAATATAGGGGGATGGCAATTGGGAAATGAGATCATTCAGATTGGTCTCATTAATAGGTGTGCTCGGGGGGAGATATAAAGAACATAGTGTAACAGCACTGTGTAAAGATAACCTGATGGCAACAGCTTGCAAGTTTGTATTAAGAGACACAACTTTATGAGGAATGTTGTTATTGACAATAATAGAAACACCACCTCTAGCTTTCTCGCCTTCAGTAAAGACTTTATTGTAAATGGAATGATATTTGACAGAAATATCATCCTCCCGCTTAAGGAAGGTTTCTTGCAGACAAACAGCAACTGGTTTGTGATCATTGATTAAAAGGGAAAGTTCGTCAAAGTTTGACTTTAGACCTCGACAATTCCACTGGATTATGGTATCCATAGTGCATGAAGAGAGTATAAAAGCTAAAGTAAAAAAAGAGGCCGTAAACCAATACATTTTAAAATAGATTAAGATTTAATTACAGTTGTCTCGGGTTTGGACGATTGCCAAGTGTCAGTGTCCTTGTTCCAAGTATCCTTAGAAATGGACCAGATAGAGGCTTCTGAATCTGAAGCCTCACCTTCCAGATTTTCAGTATCTGCATCCATGTCCTCTAACTCTGAAAATCTGTTGGAGGTAGGGACCGGATCATCTACTGTGACTGCAATTTCACAGGATCCATGGTTATCTCTGGACTGTGGTTTAGATTTCGAGGAAGATCTTTTTGGTGATCGGGGTACATGATAGGATTTGTTGTCTTTAGGTGGAGTGCTAGATTTATTTGTAGACTGTGAAGATGGAGGTTGGGGTTTCTTAGGGGGTTGTTTTGAAGGGGCAGAAGGCTTTGAAGCTTTTTTTGAAGAGATATTTTGCGAAGAGGAAGAGGGCTTTGGGGTTTTTTGTGAAGGAATATTTTGAGAGTCTGTGGGTTTTGGTGGTGCAGAAGAGGGTTTGTTTGTTTCAGATGCAGGCTGAGTCTGAGTGGAAGGTGTTGTAACCTCGACATTGGGAACTAAGCTCTTCAACTCATTGGCCATTTCTGGAAACTTTTCAAGAAGTTTCTTTGCCAAGAGTTCACAGTTTGAGCAATGTCCTTGTGAAGATATGGGAGATGTGACTTTGGCATAAGAAGTTGCACTAGTCAGCAATGTCTCATCATTTCTCCGGTTTGTAACAATTTTTCTGGCTTCCAAGAAACTGACGTTTTCTTTAAATTTGATGGACAGAATTTCCTTCTCATCCTTCCATACTGAGCAGTTTTTCGAGAAGGTTGGATGAGAAGACTTGCAATTATAACAGAGAACTGGATTGTTGCAAGTTTTCGGATCATGGTCGGGGCCCTCAAAAGCACATTTTGGGCAAACAGGGGTGTTTGTGCAATTGCTTTCATGATGTCCATACCGCTGGCATTTATAGCAACGCAGCGGGTTTGGCACATATACATCGACATTCACCGACTGATATCCTATCTTGATGGAAGCAGGTAAGGAGGGTGTAGAGAAGGTTAAAATGTATGTGTGAGTATCTCTACGTACTCCATCTCTAAAAACAGAGATTCTCCTGACATCAGACACAGCTTGAGATTGTAGATTAGTTTTAATCTCTTCTATGGAGTCACAGTAAGACAGTTCTTTGCATCTGATGACTCCTTTGCTGGTATTCAATGACTTATGAGGATATATTTTTACATCTAGGTTGAAAAATTTTTTGTGTCCTAAAAGATTTTTTGCCTGCTGTTGGGTAGAGCATTCAACAAGCAGGGTTTCATTTTTCAATTTCTTTACGGATTTTGGGGTACCTAAGATAGAAGAGATTGTTTTTTCTATAACAAAAGGTGAGAGCTTTGTGATAAGTTTTGATGTCTTAGTTGATTCAATTACAATAAACCTAGCAAAATTTGAATGTGAAGTGAAAGGGATATCTGATTCTGAATCAGAATCTGAAAGAACGCGCTTGGGTTTTTTTGGGGTTGCCATGATAGTTGTTATTAATTCATTGCCGATGCTCCCCACCCGCCTCGGAGCCCAACAAGGGGACATGATCTGGGGAAACCAAACACAGATCATGACAAGGATACATCGGCAATATACTCGAAGTGAAAGGGCTAGACCGGACAAATGTAGGCCCTCAGAATGTCACACCAAGCATAGACTGTCTTTGGGCGGTTACAAGTGTCAATCAAATACCAACTTTCACCCGATTAGCCCATGAGCCACCGCCTTCTAGGGCATTGATATATATGTTAGACAGTTGTGAAAATGATTTGATATTCTTGTTACAAATATGTGCATTTTTCAAATAATACACAGTAATACAAGTACCCTAGGGCTAGGCATGACCAGCCGATTGATCAGGACGGGCCCTCCTGACCTCTCGTTTAGTCCAATTCAAGGCCAAAGTGGTGTGTTGTGAAAGCAGAACAATTCAAGGGCCATATTCTGAATCCACTCAACCACCAGGATCCTGTCATCAGACGACACGAGTTGCAGCCCACGGCAAACGGGCAGGCACAGTGGGGGGGTCTTACCCCTGCTGTAGTGCGACAGCTGAGCTATTTCTATCCCCCCACCCAGCTGGGGGTATTTTCCTTGTAAAAGAAATTAATACTGTTCTCTAATTAATGAAAAGTAAATATTCAGGAATCAGTATTAAGATGAAAATGGGCAAGTTTACAGTATATAATAATGAATTATAGCCTGTTTTTTTATTAGTTTTGATAAATATAGGGGGCCATGATGGCCAAAATTGCATACCCAAGTACCATCAACACCAAGGTCAAACAAGGCTACCTCTGTCTAATTCTATAGAGCTTCAAATCAAATTGGAAAAGAAAAAGAAATTAAGAGCGCCAAAGGCACTGAAGGCCTGGGCATCTGAAGGGGTGAAGAAGAAGAAAGAAGAGGCCCAGAAACTCAAAATTTCTATCACATTTGTAGAGGCTTGAAACTTCTAGATCACATTTGAAACTGACTAATGAAAAATCTCTCTACATTGTCTCATACTGACAGTTTGTAAAGTTGACAACAGAATGTAAAAACCTAAATTTGTAAAGCCTCATGCAACCTATCAAAATGACCAGCATGCAAAACGGAATAGGCCTACTGCTGATAAATGTGGCCTATATGGTGCACACAACGTTTTTCTGATTCATAAAAGTGTCCTACTTTTTCATACTACACAACCTAATATCAAACTTGTACGAGATGTCATTAAGACAAAAATTACAACCAATTTTCCTGAGTATCTGACTGAAAATTTTATCTCCGAGTGCAAACAAAGATTTTTCCCAAGTGACCTACTTTTTGACCCGATATGATTCATTTTAAACTTGTTTGAAATACTTATCAAGGAAAATTTTCTGACTGATTGATTGATTTGTAGTGTTAAACACCTTTTTCAACATTATTTCAGTTATTTCACGGCAGCCTGTGCACCTATCAATGCTTTCCTTGAGTTTCTTTTACCAGTACTACGCACAGTATTCTTTCCAAGCCACTTGCTGCATTCCCACATAACCATCGTCAAAACAATGATCAGGGGTGAGAGAGGAATGAATCCTGTCGCATTGACTATCATCAATCCTTGGAAAGAAATTGGCCTAACTGGGGATCGAACCAGCAACCCCCTGCTCTCAAGTCCTGTACGATACCAACTGAGCTACAGGGGCTGGACTCAAATATTCTGCCAAATTTTAATGTTAGATTTCACTGTGTTTTAAGGAAATGTTGGTTTAAAATTACAAATATTCTACCCAATTTCCATTTAAAGCCAAAGCTACCCTAAAACACAGTGAAATCTAACATTTTGACCAAGTTTCATTAACATTGGGCGGGAAGGTAACCTGGTTGATATCCTTTTAGGATTTTCCATGCTTATACTGCTTTTAAAATGTATACAAATGGACCTATCGTATTGTACAGTCAAAAAGATTATCTGGACAAAATTTTGGCCCAACAATTTTCAGTAAATTTGGACCAAAACTTGCTTCTACGGTTTAACACAATTTTCAACATTATTTCAATTGTGTTGCAAAGACCAGTGCACCTATCCATGCCTTCCTAAAATTGGTCTAACTTGTACTTTCCAAGCCACTGGGTACTTTACCACATAAACATAGTTGAAAAAATATACAGCAGCGAGAGGGGTTGAATCCTCTTCCCATGACTATCATCAATTGTCTGAAGGAAATAGGCAGAGCTCAGCAACCCTGGCTTTCAAGCCTTGTATTTAATAGACTGAACCACCTGTCTCGGCTTGGCTTTGAACACAAATGGAAATTTGTATGGCATATTATTAAGGCAGATGGACAGATCAGGATCTCTATTTACTTACCATTCCTAAGAACTTTCTCAGTATTATTCTCCTGAATTTTCTAGATTTGAAAGTAACACTTCTAACTGGCTAAACCATCTGGTTTAGCCAATCAAAAGTAGTGTTTTACTTTCAAATTTTGAAAATCTTGGAGAATAAGACAAAGAACGTTCTTAAGAACAGTTGGTGCATATGAACTCAGTTCATATAATCAAAATATGGTCTCAAAAGTACAAACAAGTTGTCAGCGTTGTGACCAGGGGAGCAACCATTCGAAATCATCTCAGATAATTCTAATTTATTGCCAAAAAAAAAAAAAAAAAGCCAACAAGAGTGATTGTAATCTGGCTTGTGTGACCTATTTATTTTTACCAAGACTGACCAATATTTAAACTTGTGGCCGTTGTAATTTGGAAACATTATGATCGATTGTATGGTGTTTAACGCCATTTTCAACATTCAGTTGTATCACGGTGACCAGTGCACCTATCCATGCTTTCCTGGAGTTTCTTTTACCAGTACTCCGCACAATATTCTTTCCAAGCCACTGGCTGCTTTCCCACATAACCATCATCAAAACAATGGTCAGCGATGAGAGAGGAATGAATCCTGTTGTGATGACTATCATCAATCCTCGGAAAAAGAAATTGGCCAAGCCGGGGATCGAACCAGCGACCTCCTGTTCTCAAGTCCTGTACGCTATCAACTGAGCTAAGGGGGCTTGGCAATTTGGAAACAAACTTGCTAACCCAATTTTCATACTTGCATAGTGGCAACTGTCAAAATATCTTAACTCCTTATCAAACAACAAAATTTTAGACTTGTCCAAATTGAAAATGGTTTCGTAAAAAAATAAGAGTTGAAAAAAAATGTGGGAAAAGAGTTATGGTACTTGTAAACTGCGCTTCTCATTAATGTGGTCTATCTGTATATGAAGTTTGATGTCACTTGATGATTCAGAAGTTATGCCCCGGACAAATATCCAAAGTTAAAACTTACAAAGGGCAATAACCCGAAAAATAAATGGAATAGAGTTATGGTTCTTGTACACTGCACTTTGCCTTATAGTGATCTATCTGTGTGTGAAGTTTGAAGTCATAAGCTTCTATACTTTGAAAGTTATGCCCTGGACAAAAATCCAAAGTTAAAATTTACAAAGGGCAATAACTAGAAAAATAAATGAAATAGAGTTACTGTTTTTGTACACTGCACTTCTCCTTAATGTGATCTAACTTTGTGTGAAGTTTGAAGTTCCTAGCTTCTATACTTTGGAAGTTATGCCCTGGACAAAAATCCATAGTTAAAATTTACAAAGGGCAACAAGCTTAAGGGGAGATAATTCGGCAACCGATGGCAGCAAGGTCGTGAAAATTGCACATGCACAATTTCATATATACCCAAACGTTATGTGTAAATTTCAGTGCAGTACTTGAAAAACTGTAGGAAAAAAGCTCCGGACAAAACTGTGCAGACAGACGGACGGACGGACAGACGGATGGACAGCCATGGCCATTCCAGTATACCCCCCTCCACTTCGTTGTGGGGAGTATAAAAAGGAGAAAATACTGGTCACCAGCAATTTCTCCTGAGCCCTCTCCTCCAGTATTTTCTAAACCCTCCTTCATCACCGTTGTTAAATGAATGAATGAATGTTGTTTTAAGGTGCATCAACAGCTTTGGTCATTTAGCGTGCATATCTGTGTTAAAAGATAATAAAAGTGGAATTGTTTAAACTGAAAAAAGTTTGAATATATTAATAATGATAAAAGAGTTGAATTAAGAAGTATTATGTGTGACTTTAAATGATGAAAGGTTATGTGTAACTTTTTATTTGCATAAAATATAATATTTATATAATATTGAGTGGCTGGGCATTCCCTGCCTACTCAAAGTTTTAAATGAAAAGGTTAAGACTGTGAAAAGTAGCTTAAAGGAAATGAGAGCTTAACATTGAGAAAAGTGTGTAAAGAATGTAAAAACATGGGCAAGAAACTCAAAAAGCAAATATCACAGTTTATTGTAATTGCCAATCTCCTTTATAAAGGCGATAATAGATTCAACGCTGACAGAATCAAAAAGATTTTTTTAAACTATCGACGCTGAAATATTTTGTACGAACTGGCTGAAAGTCAATGCAATCTAGTAGAATGTGTTTTATTGAGAAGGGTGCATTGCATGGAATACATTCAGGGGCATCATCTCTGGTCAAGAGCCAGGAATGTGTAATGCGTGAATGGCCAATTCGAAGTCGTGCAATTATCACTTCTTCTCGACGAACAGACCTGTAAACGGGGTACCATTCACCAAGGGAAGGTTTAACTGAATGCAATTTATTGAAAACATCAGCATCCCACTGGGATTGCCAAGAAGATTGGATATGCTTTAAAATGGAGAATTTAAAATCAGTGTGTGGAACTTTAAAATCTGAAATGGGAAGGTTAAGCGCAGATTTGGCAGACCTATCGGCATTTTCATTGCCTTTGATGCCTATATGACTTGGAAGCCAGCAGAACACAAATCTGTTCATAGAAGAAATTTGTGAGACCCTTTCAAGTAGACCACAGATTAAGGGATTCTCAAGTCGTTGATTTGAGAGGGCCTGTAATGTTGACAAAGAGTCCGAAAAGGTAATGAAACGGTTGGAATTAGAATGTTCAGCTAGATTAAGGGCAAGATCAATAGCTTTAATTTCTGCAGAGAAGATAGAGGAATTGTTTGGAAGGCGGCACTTTAAGCCCCCCCCCCTCCACAAACAGCGGCAGCCGCCACAGAACCTCCCCCCCCCCGACCCACCTGCACAGACTGGTCCGAAGCAAAAACAACGCCCCCTCATCCCGCCGTATCTAGCATGAAACACAGTTCTATCTGTGACTGACTCTCTGTCGGATGCAAGGTCAAACCTGAATTCTGCACAGTTTAGTATCCATGGAGGGATTTCAGAGATTTTATAGTCGGCAATAGACTCAGTGCCCATGCCAAGGCCATCCACAACGGGCTCCATGCGGACACCAAATGGAGGAACAACACCCGGCTTCCCCCAAAAAAAGACGCCCACATCGAGGCTCAGAAACAACCCCATGAGCTGGGTCAAAACGACCCGACTTCAGTTTTAAAAAGTATTGAAGTGAGAGTTCCTCCCTCCCGCAAGAAAGAGAAGGCCCATCAGCCCCAACACAGAGACCACCGACGGGAGAAGCCCCGAAAGCCCCAAGCACAAGACGCAGACCTCCGCGGCGCACAGGACCGAGAACTCCAAGGCAAGACCCACAGGCCGACCCGCACACGATAGATCCATAATCTAATTTACAGAAAACTAAAGACCGATAAAGCCGCAAGAGGACCTCACGGCCGCCCCCCACCCAGAATGGGCCACAACCCTCAGAAGACCAAGAGCCCTCCTGCACCCCTCCCCAAGCGCAGCGATGTGAGGAAGGTAGGAAAGCTTTCTGTCAAAGACGACTCCAAGAAACTCAAACTCGGAAACGACTTCAATTTTAGTTTTGTCCAAATACAGTTCAGGGTCTGGACGAACACCAAGTAGATTACATAGGTGCATGCACTTAGTTTTGGACTTTGAAAATTTGAAGCCATTTTCACCAGACCACGTCCGGAGCCTGCCGAGATGCCGCCGAAGTTGTCTCTCAATAATATTCATATTTCGAGATATGAAGCATATAACAAAGTCATCAACATAAAGAGAACAATCTACACCAGGACAGATAGCTTTAACTATACTGTTTACTTTCACACTAAAAAGTGTAACAGAGAGAATACATCCCTGGGGCACACCCATCTCCTGTTCACGGGTTCCCGAGACAGCACCACCACCCCGGACACGGAAAAGACGTTCATCCAAGAATGCTGAGACAAAGAGGAAGACGGCCTCGAAGACCAAAGTCATGCAAGTCTTTAAGAATTTCGTATTTCCAAGTCGTATCATAAGCGCTTTCAAGGTTGAAAAAGACAAGATACCACATGCCGTCTATTAATAAAGGCTTCTCTGACAAAGGCCTCAAAGCGGACAAGATGACCGACGGTGCCATGCCGACGACGAAACCCACTCCGCACATCAATGACGAGGTTGTTTTTTTCCAAAAATCAGACAAGCCTGTCAATGACCATATGTTCTAGGGTCTTGCAGAGACAACTAGTAAGAGCTATTGGACGATAGCTGGCCGGGCCACCAGCATCCCTGCCAGGCCTTGGGATAGGAATGACTAGTGCCTCTCGCCAGGACGAAGGAAAACCACCTGACCGCCAGATATCATTGAAAATATCAAGTAAAACAGAGAGAGAAGTAAAAGGTAAGTGTTTTAAAAACTGGTAATGAACTTTATCTTGGCCGGGAGAAGAATCGTGAGCTTTATTCAGAGCAGATTTTAAAGGTGAAGAGTTTATTATAATGCTCTGAATTAGAAGAATTGAAATTAAGTTTTTTCCTTTCTTCTCTGGCTTTATTCCTCTGAAACTTTTCAGAATAGTTTTCAGAGGAAGACTTTTAACAAAAGGTGTTGGCAAGAGCATCAGCTATATCCTTGGGTGATTCCAACGACGTATCGTTAACTTCAAGGTGACTAAGAGGGGGTTGGCCTTTGCCATTGATCTTTCTGATCATGTCCCAGGCTCCTTTAGTGTGGTTCTACTATTTAATTTAGAGACATATTGTCTCCAAGCCTTGCGCTTACTTTCTCTAATGGTACGACGAGCTTTTGCCCTAGAAATACGGAATAAGTCATGATTTTCTTTAGTAGGCCTGAGGTTAAACTTTCTAAGGGCTTGTTTTCTGCCTCTGACAGCCCGTTTACAATCATCATTGTACCAAGACTTGTCAGGACATTTTGGATTTGTCGAGGTCTGAGGGACAGACTGTTTAGCTGCATCAATTAATAGAGAAGTGAAAAGTTTTGCGGGATCATCGCAATCTCCAAATTTGTCATGTGTAATGGTCTGTTCACAGAGGGTTTCAAATCTATTCCAATTGGCTTTGGAGAGCTTCCATTTCTGCGGTTTTATGCTACTGGATGGTTGTGTAGATGAAAAGATAATAGGGAAGTGATCTCTTCCACACAAATCCTCTTTCACTTTCCAAGTGAAATTGGGAAGTAAGACTGGGCTGCATAAGGTTAAATCAATAGATGAGTAAGATCCAGTTGCTGGATGTAGGTAGGTTTTGGATTTGTTGTCATTCATGAAGGACAAAGAGTTGTTCGAAATGAAGCTCTCCAACTGTAAACCTCTCTGGTTAGTGTCATCGCAACCCCACATAACACTGTGACCATTAAAATCCCCAGCAAGAATATAGGGGGATGGCAATTGGGAAATGAGATCATTCAGATTGGTCTCATTAATAGGTGTGCTCGGGGGGAGATATAAAGAACATAGTGTAACGGCACTGTGTAAAGATAACCTGATGGCAACAGCTTGCAAGTTTGTGTTAAGACAGATAACTTTATGAGGTATGTTGTTATTAACAATAACAGAAACATCACCTCTAGCTTTCTCGCCATCGGTAAAGACTTTATTGTAAATGGAATAGTATTTGATAGAGATATCATCCTCCTGTTTAAGGAAGGTTTCTTGAAGACAAACAGCAACTGGTTTGTGATCATTAATTAAAAGGGAAAGTTCGTCGAAGTTTGACTTCAAACCTCGACAGTTCCACCGGATTATGGTATCTGTTGTGCATGAAGAAAGTATAAAAGCTAAAGTAAAAAAAGAGGCTGTAAACCAATGCATTTTAAAATAGGTTGATTAAGACTTCATTACAGTTGTCTCGGGTTTGGACGAGTGCCAAGTGTCAGTGTCCTTGTTCCAAGTATCTTTAGAAATGGACCAGATAGAGGCTTCTGAATCTGAAGCCTCACCTTCCAGATTTTCAGTATCTGCATCCATGTCCTCTAGCTCCGAAAATCTGTTGGAGGTAGGGACAGGATCATTTACTCTGACTGATTTCACAAGATTCATAGGCATCTCTAGATTGTGGTTTAGGTTTGGAAGAAGACCTTTTAGGAGATCGGGGTGCATGATTAGATTTATTATCTTTAGATGAAACATTAGATTTAATTGTAGACTGTGTAGATGGGGTTGGGGTTTCTTTGCAGGCTGTTGTGAAGGGGGAGATGGCTTTGAAGCTTTTTTCGAAGAGATATTTTGCGAAGGGGTAGATGGCTTTGAAGTTTCTGGTGAAGAAATACTTTGAGAGTTTGTGGGTTTTGAGGTTGCAGAAGAGGCTTTGTTTGTTTTAGATGCAGATGGAGAGTCAGGAATTAGTTTGGACAAGGTGGATGGAGGGATAAGTTCTTTCAGCTCAGTAGCTACATCAGGAAATTTTTGAAGGAGAACTTTTGCAAGAATCTTACAAGTGCTGCTGTCATCCTTTTCAGTTGACGAGCCAACAACACCTGCATAGCTAGGACTAGAAGAGGTTTTCTTTAGTTGTTCAAATATTTTCCTTGCTTCTGGAAAGCTAACATTGTTGTATTTAATGGACAGCACTTCTTTTTCTTCTCTCCATACAGGACACTCTCTAGAAAAAGATGTGATGGCCGTATCGCTGGCATTTAAAACATCGCAAGGGATTTGGCACATACACATCTACTTTTACAATTTGGAAACCTATCTTGATAGATGTTGGAAGAACAGGTGAAGAAAATGTTAAAATGTATGTGTTTGTGAGTCTCTGTTCTCCATCTCTGCGTACAGAAATCCGCTGAACATCGGATACACCTTGTTGTTTCAAGTTGTCTTTAATTTCTTGCAAGGAGTTGCAGTACGTAAGCTCTTTGCATCTAATTACTCCTTTACAAGAATTGAGTGAAGGATGTGGGAAAATTTTAACATCCGTGTCAAAGAATTTTGTGTGTTTTAAAAGATTCAGGGCTTGTTGATTAGTGAGACATTCAACTAGAAGGGTCTGGTCTTTAAGTTTTTTGACAGATTTGGGAGTTCCGAGGATGCTAGTTATTTGTTTTTCTATTATAAATGGAGAGAGTTTTGTTATAGGTTTTGAAGGATCTTTGGACTGGATAATTATGAAACGTGGAGAACCGTTGTTAAAACTCTGAATTGTGTGGTAAAGGATTAAATATTGTTAAGTCTAAAATTTTATCATTTGGTAAAAAGTTAAAACCAATTACTGCAGTTAAGCCCCATTAGCAAAGTCATTAGCATACCAGACTTGAGAACAGGGGGGTCACTGGTTTAAATCCTTAGCTCTGCCAATTTCTTTTTGATGATTGATGCGAGTCATTATGACACAATTCAATCTTCTCTCACTCAAGCACTGAGCTTTTATATTACCTTAATTCTGAATTTTGATGATTGGTAATCTTAGTATTTAGAAGTAGGAAATGATGGCGACAAATTTGAAGTTGTTCCCCCATTGCTGATCATGAAAATTCTAAGAAAACCAGTTAATTAAAGAAAAAAAAAATCTTCCTAATTGTAGATATATGATGTTACTTGATTTTTTAATTCATGTTTCACTTAAAATTCATTTTAATAAAGTAGGGTGCAACAATGTGGGACAAACAAGCCTGGATGAACAAGCATTCTGATAGTATTGCATAGCAATACACAGTCCCCTACCGGCCGTATGTATCGCTGGCATGTCAGTGAAATTTTTAAAGTCCAAGGCCCGTAAATGCGTCAAAAAGCAGTGGAGCAGGACGAAACTCGAACTTGATGTACAAGTCATGGTGGTTGATGTACACACCAAAAATCAGCTCTCTATGTAGCAGCGTTTAGGAAAAAAGTGCGGAAAAATGTTTTATCAGTGAAATTTTGTAAGTCCAAGGCCCGTAAAGGCGTGAAAAAGCAGTGGAGCAGGACGAAACTCGAACTTGATCTGTAAGTAATGGTGGTTGACTTACACAGCAAAAGTCAGGTGAATATCTACCAGTATTTAGAAAAAAAAGTCCGGAAAACTGATTTATCAGTGAAACTTTGTAAGTCCAAGGCCCGTAAATCCATGAAAAACCAGTGATCTGGAACGAAAGTCGAACTTGATCTGTAAGTGATGGTGGGTGACTTACACACCAAAACTCAGCTCAATATGTACCAGCGTTTAGAAAAAAGTCCGGAAAACTGAATTGCCGGACTGACAGAGAGACAGATAGACGGACAGACAGACGGACGGAGTGCAAACCTGAAGTCCCCTTCAACTTCGCCGGTAGGGGACTAAAAAGCCTAGGGATGAATGTGCCCACAGCCAAGCTAGTTTTTGGACAAACTAGCCTCAAACCAAATGCATGGTTGGACAATAAAATATTTTTCTTACATTAATCTTGGTAACATTGTGGATTTACACAGATGAGTACTAATATTGACAGTCTTGAATTGCCCTGCACTCTAACACCTTTGAAAATTCATCAGCTTTGAAATATGTTCCTATCATTTTGGAAGGAGCGGTTCATCTGCACACAGTAACTTTATTAATTTATTAACATCAAATTTGTCTGCAACAACTGGCAGTAAAAATATGGATCCGTAAGCAGTGTGTTAAAAACCTAACCCTTTCAGTACCTAATATCACTTAACCCTTAGCTCTTTACCAAACAACTAAATTTTAGACCTGTCCAAATCCAAAGCAATTGCAGATGACAAAATAAATGTGACTGAAAAATTGAAATCTTTTTCGGGAAGGGTAGAAAAACATTATTGGTAAAGGAGGAAATACTGGTTACCAGCATTTTTTTTTTCCTTTTCCCACAATGTTTTCAAAGGCTTCTTTCTCAGGGTCATTAAAAGTTGGGATTGTTTGGTAAAGGGTTAAACTGTACAATACAATGAATGAAGTTTTCAAGCCACTAATATTTACTGTAACATGGCGATTGCAAAATTGTTGTTGGTAGAAAATAACTCATCATATCAGACAATGTAGATCCAAGATCAGACTGCACGTTCTGTGCAGTCTGATCTAAATCTACGCTATCCGTAAAAGAGCATTGAGTTGCCCTGAGAAGCCTAAGGGTTAAATATCCCGTATTGACAGCTTAGATCAAGATCAGATTGCACTGAGTAATAAATCTGATCTTCGATATAAAACGCCTACCACCTGATGCTAATCTCAGGTCAAGCAATTTATTATCGATAAATAGGGGAGGAGATCAAAAATCAAGATCAGATGGCACTTAATGGGAAGTCTGATCTTTCGTTCAAATCTATTAAAAGCATTCAAGATACGAAATAACTTACAATAAGATAGTATTATATGCAAGCATATTTCTAAGTTGTCATCCTAAAATTACAAACATTTATATTAAAATTTACGTGAAAAAAATTTGTGATGAGAATTAAAATTTAGGCACCAGGAACAGGTTTAAAAAGTTCAAAGCGTCTTATTCCAGGACCCAGGTGACTTCATTTAAGAATTGATTTTCGAAAGGTACAATCAATATTAAACAAGTCATTTCATTGAAATGATAACCACCGTCGGAAAAAAAACAACCCTTTTTAGATAGAAACATAAGTATAAGAGGTATTGTGTTTTGCATGTAAATGACCTTTTCTTTTGGTTACTGGTGAAAATATACATTAAGCCCCCTTTTTCCATGACAAGGCATTACATTAAAAAAGTATATCAGCGGATTATCATGAGGAACACATGTATGAAGTTTCATTAACTTGTGTCAACAATTTTAGAATATATCTGTCTGGGTGGACAGGAGATCAGACGGACAAACTGACAGATGGACAGACAACATGAAAACTATCTCCCTACCCCCGAAATTCGGCAGGGCATAATAACTGTTGAAGTTCAATCAATATTTACAGTTCCTCCCTAGCTTAATCATGCCTGTAAAGAACGTGGCAAAAATTAGGCTTCTAGATTGATAGAAATGTTTTTCTAGTGCAGAATCTGGGTGACTAAACCTACATGTATATCTTAATTCTTGCACATATTGCTAAAACAAACATTCTAAATAATTTCAGTAGAATGGGGCATACATTTTCTCTCCAGATTTAGAACAAGTGGTTTTTGTACGACACAAATTTTCTAAATAATTGGACCATGTGGTTATACATATACTGGTTGATTTGAATAATTGTCCTTTCCAAATACAGGATGCTAGATATGAAATTTGGGTATAATTGCTTATACAGTTTCAGAGGCAGTGATTTTGAGATGTTACTACTCAGTTCTGAAGCTTACCACTTGAACAAGTTTACAAGAGGACCATTTGGGCAACATTAGTATGGAACTCAAGTGAACTAAAAGTCTTCTGGTATAGGATCTAGTGACATACTTTTAGACCAAAAATGCCCTTTTGCAACTCACCCATATCTAATCTAAGGAGTCTGAACATAAATGGATTCTACAGCATTAGATCTATTTTGGTTTCAACTGATTTGACCTAGTGACAACCCTTTTCTTTTAACCCCCTGTGACCTACATTCAGTTTTGTCAAAAATATTATTGAGACAAACAGCCGGGCAATTTCATGATCATTGGACTGAAATGTAGCTTCTGGAGCACACACAAATATTTGACTCAGTAGTCTACCTGTCCTTCAGAAATAATTTGTTTTTGTTGTTGTCCGGGTTCAAGTTTTGTCCACAGTGGACTCTAAGAATGTGGCTGCTACAGCTCAAGAAAAACAATATAACCAAAATACCATGATCATCAGTCTTTTAACTTTGTCTGCGCTTTATAACGTCCCAGGAATTAGTACTGCTTCCACACCAACTGAATAATGTACAGAACTACATGTATATTGCTTTGGTGTAAACTAAATGTGATTCACACTATTACCTTTTACAACAACCCTTTACAAGGTTACAAACACTCCAATAAAGAACTTGTCGTTCGAGTGGGTTAACGCGGCTATTTTCTATTATATTTGAAATGTAGCGGAGTAAAAGGTTAAGTTCTCAGATTGCTGGTTGTTAGAACTGCGTAGTTTAAAGTCGAATTCCCATGTGAATTCAGATTTTGGCAGTTATGAGAGCACCTTGCATTCTGACACCCCCACTAATATATTGTTGATTCATAAATACTAGACCTAGGTCAATCGCACATTGAAAAAAAAAAAAAAAAAAAAAAAAAAAAAAAATTGACAAATTCTTCTCTTTAAAAACAAAAATCAATTAATTGAACAAGTAAATTCTAAAAGACTCTCTCTCTGCATGGTTCGGTAAAGCGCTAGGTCAGTGTACGCTGAAAATAAAGGCCGGTCCAGCGACTTATTCATAAATATGTAAAATTTATAAAGAATTCCATGTGAAAATGACATGCGTCATGTGATTATAAGATCTATATTTGTCGCACAGATACATTCCAGAAAGCACCTGCTAAGTGCGACTTGGTACAGCCTAGAACCTTGTGCACAAGATACGCTATGTATGATCTCTGTGCACCTAGAATATGGGTGTGCAAAGTATTCAAAGACTAGAAAGAAAAACTCTGAAGGTTGTGATCTTATTGCTTCTTGGGGTAGAAGGAGAAATGCGTTGTGTTTTTTCTTTAAAACTACATTTTATTAGTCTACATCAATATCGTATAGTGGTTTACATCTTTCAAAGAGCAACTCAAATGCTTAAATCCCTCCTCTTAGCTGCGGGCGCCGGTATTTATAGTTCTGTAACCTGAGCCCAACCTGGATACCATAGCAGCTGATCACGTTGCACATTCACGGGTCAGAACGTGATATAAATTGAATCATGCATTTATGGAGTGTACCCTGGATGGTCATTGTCCTGCAGTTAATAGGTTAATTAGGTGGTAGATATTCAAATTTTGACTCTTATAGTTTCACAAGGTGCAACATATAAGAATGTTTATGAAGGCAACGCAACCATTGCAAGTTGTTATAAATTTGTTAAAAAAAATTAGCCTACTGTCGGGAAAAATCTCCATTGAAAGCTTCCATGTTAACTCGGTATCTCCTTTCTCTTTCTGATCATAGGTTGAGTGTTGAATTGAAATAAGACTTACAATTAAGGACAGATTGTAAGATTTATAGTGTACTTCTAATGGGTAATTATCAAACCATTTTTACTGAGAATTGTCCACAAATACATGTAGAAGCGTGCCGTTGTAAAGACACTTATATTGTCGAAGAGTATTTTTCAGCGTGCCCGCAAACTTGTTTAGTTCACGACGGCTATTTTTACATACATACATAATGTGCTATTCTTAGAGATGATGTCTGTGTTAGCGATAGGCTATCATGTACCCTTGTGGACAAAATGATTGTTTCAAAGGTTTGAACTGTTAAATAGCTCGGTCTTTATAGGCATATTCATTATCACAAAGGCACAATTGTAAGTTATTTACAACCGAAAAAATTGGGTTGTTTACCAAATAATCAGAAAATTATGTTTTATCTTGTAAACCGGAACTTGGGACAGGAAGCTGTACAAGGCCGGAGGTATGCTTACGTCACCCCATAGATCAGGATGATAACAAAGAGAGAGCCTGGTTGCTAGCAACCAGGTGACTAAAAAAATGAGAAATCAGACAATACATATGAATCTTGTAATCAAATTGAAGATGAAAATTTTTACATGCAATCCACAAGATACAGTATTTCCAAGACTTGTTGAGCCTTTAAGTGTTTTGTGTCCAGATTCAAGTAAGTTCAGGGAAATAACCTGAAAATGTCACGTCACTTGCAGGGATAGATTGGTTACCTCCCCTGATACAGTAAGTAAGTGTATTGGGATCAGTACAGGCTACTAAAAACAGGTGGAATTCTGCCCATGTGGCAAGTCTTATAGACATTCTGGGGAGGTCACTCTCACTTCCTGAGCAGTAGATTTTATGATATTTTTGACCTCACAGGTCAAAAATATGTGAATCGTATTTTTGGCATCATCTTTTAATGTTTATTTCTGCTAATATTCTTTAACTTTCAATTACCAATTTCAAATTGTGTAAAAAATCGCCATGTTACTTGCATAGCCAAACTGGAAATGTGTTAGATGCTCTGATGGGCTATTCTGTGATATAAATGTAGCCCAATGAAAATCGACACAACAGTCTGAACCAATTGTAATTAATATGTAAATCTGCAATGGGGACCAGTTTATTGCAGGGAATGCAAACTTTAAAACAGAACTTTGATTATCATTCAGTATGCTGTCAGAATTTCCACATGATACCGATTTATTTAAATGTGAAACAGAGGGATGTAATAGCTGATGTTGAAAACAACTTGAATTCATATTAGAAAGAAAAGGTTCATGGAAAAGTATTTAATAGACCACAATGAGAACTGACAAACAAGAGGGCCATGATGGCCCTGTATCGCTCCACTGGCTTATAAATACAAACCATAAATAGTAAACATTTCAATTCGGAGCCAAATGATTTCAAAATAAAGACTTAAGTTTTCTCTGTAAAAGCCCATGTAAAAGTTGAGACCCGCTGGGCAAAGCCATTTTTGATCCCAGAGCTATAATTAGTTGAACCTTGGTAGAGGTCCACAAGATAAAGCCACATGCCAAAATAATACAAGTCTATGCTGTAAATAAAGTGATTTTCAAGTTTTGTCCATATGAAGCCTCTGTAAAACATAAGACCCCTGATGCAAGGCTAATTTCAAAACAAAAATCAAAACAGGAAGATTTCTTAAGTTGTCACTATGTAAGCCCATGTAAAACTTGTGACCCCTGTGGCGGTGCCAATTTTGACCCCAGGGCTCAAGTTTTGGCCGACTTGGTAGAGGCCCACTAGATATAGCTACATGCAAAATTTGGTAGCTCTAGGCCTTATGGCTAGGTACAGGAAGATTTTTAAAGTTTTCTCTATATAAGCCTATGTAAAACTTGTGACCCCTGGGGCAGAGCCAATTTTGATCCCAGGGCTATGATTTGAAGAAACTTGATAGAGGTCTACCACATAAAGCTACATGCCAAATTTGGTAGCCCTATGCCTTATGGTTTCAGACAAGAAGATTTTTAAAGATTTCCAATATTTTTCAGTTTTGTTGCCATGGCAACCGGAGTTTTTGAAGGAATCGAATTCTTTCAAGAAATTCTGAAGAGGACCATGGCAGGATCATTTCTGTGAAGTTTCATGAAAATTGGATGGGTAGTTTCAGAGAAGAAGATGTTTGAAATAAAAGTTATCGCACGGAGGGAAGGACGCATGGACGGACGCACGGACGCACGACGGACACCTGGCCATGACATAAGCCCGCTGGCCTAAAAATTGTGTGAATGCTGAAAAAAACTGACATGAGTGATGGCCAATTTTATTGAACATAATGTCAACCTGGACAGTTTTTAAATGATTCAAACAATATTGGTGCTATTTTCAAAACTGATGGTATTCCTTTGTATAATTTGTAGAATTGTGGCCTGTTTTTCTTGCCATTAATGAATTGCCTCCATTAAGTAGCTTTTCGAGAGAAAACCTAATTTTTAGCAGCCATATGGTATAGAAAAGATAAAACACTATTTTCAAAATTTATGTGTGCTTTTGGGGGAGAGCAAATATATAAGTTATACGAAGATGGTGGACAAGTGACTCCATTTGGTGCAACAGAAACTTTGAATGTACAACTTGCAGTCTTTGTTGGTACTATTGGACTTGCAGGCAAAAGCTTATGGTCCTTAACATGACGATGTGTAACGAAGCATTTGGTTGTTGTACTTCAGAAGCACCGGGAGAAAGTGTTAAGACTAGGAAAGGGATATTCGAGATATAATCCTTACAGGTCACCAGATGAATGGCCATTCATGCGGGATGTTAAAAATGTGAAAGGGGCAAATGCAACTCTGTCTGTACGTATTTAAGGGATTAGTGAAATAGCTGGCTTAGCTGCTATGCCATAGTTTGTTGTTCTGCTACATGCACTACGTTCTACTTGGTGTTAAAAAAACTTCATGCATAAATTCTTTTCTCCTACTAACAGTGAAAAGCCATACTTCATTGGGAAGCATCTTAAGAAAATATCAATGCATTTGCATGGGAATGCTCACCAGATTTTATTGAGTGTATGCCAAGAGATTTGGAGAAAAACTACAACAATTTTAAAGCCACTGAACTTCAAATATAGTTGCTTTTCTATGCCCTGCCCTGCCTTAATGGATACCTCGAAGATAGGCACAAAACTTGCAAAACTTACAAAACATCTGAGTGAAGGTATTTATTAATCGCTTGGAGATAACATCTGAGAAGATGATCTTTTAAAGGCCTAGACTCTTTTGGATATATTCTATGACCAATTTTCGACTCTTCATGAAAACGAAGTTGTGGTCTGAACTTACGTAGTATTAGTGACCACATGGTATTTTATGTGAGAACGTGGCATTGTGGGCCTGGAGTTGTTCAGCATTTTAAAACTGGAACGCTGTTTTGCTACAATCTGTTAATGACACAGGAAACGTTGCTAAGCAATGTATGCACTTGGCTGAAATACAACTTTGAATTATGTAAATACTGACAGTATGCCATGCGGGGATGCTCGTTCTTACATCTCAAAGATGAAAAAAACGTCACAAATCTGGAACTACCAAGCATGTTGATGCAGATGTTTTTATAGTCGGTGCCTTTAAAACCTGCACAGACTTGAGTGGTGATGAAATTTCATACATTTTGAATGAGACTGGATGTCAAAATATACCATCATTCAAGAAAGCACTACAAGTTGAAGCTGATAACCGTAGCCAACTCAGAAGAGCACAGCAGAGTGACAAAGCATATCTGTAATGTGGTAGATGCAAGAATGGTCAGCTCAGGTACTTTATATTTAATTGTGAAATTAAGTGTGTTTGCCTATGGTAAAAAGCTAGAAGTACACCATTATAGCTTTATTTGTAATTCTCAAAACATATTAAGCTACTAGGAAAGTTATTTTCCCCGTTAAGATATATATCAGAAAAAGTATTCTTTAGGCACATTAATGGTTACTGATAGGTCACGGTATTTTCAAATAGGTATTTTCAAATAGGATAAAACTCAAGAGCTTGATGGAAAATCAGCTGGTAAAACATGTGTGCTGTAAGGTCTGAAGAGAAATCTGTTGGAGGTGGCAAGTTTTTAATTAAGATTCAAGAAAAAGTCAGAGATTCTTACACTTAAATTACTTTCAAATTCACCATGATAGATTTACTCTTTACCAAACGAGAAAATTTTAGGCTGGTCCAAGTTGCAAGCATTTGCGTAGGACAAGTTAATTGTAGCAAAAATTATTAAATTTGTCTTTGAAAGGGTTGAAACATTGTGGGAAAAGGTGAAAATTCTAGTTAGGTGCATTTTCTCCTTTCCCCACAATTTTTTTCAAAAATATTTATCCTTGGAGTCATTTAAAACCTGGGGTTGTGTGGAGCATTTTCTCCTTTTCACACAATATTTTCAAAAATAATTATCCTTGGGGTCATGTGGTAAAGGCTTAACTCTTTGTTAAATGATGACAAAAGTAACTTTTATATAACAATTTTGTTTGCTGTAAAAAATTAACTTTCTCTTTCAATTACATACATTTATGTCAACATTAACAAATTTTGGCAAAAAAAAAAAGCTTAATTATGGTAAAACTGTATAAATGACACATAAATATTTCAAAAATTTGTTGCTCTGACTGGTTGTCAATCCGGAACTGGTGGTTTCCTTGCACTGAAGAGTTAAGAAAAACATTCTGACCAATTGTCAGGTCAATTAAGCAGAAAATGTGGCCTCTGGAGTGTCCAAAATGTATTTCTTCAATTTGACCTAGTGACCTAGTTTATGACCCTATGTGACCATATTTCCAACTCATCCAAGATATCAAGACAAACTTGTTAACCAAGGTTCAGGTGAATTGAGCAAGAATTGCCGCCTCTAGAGTGCCAACAAGGTATTTCTGTAATTTGACCTAATGAACTAGATTATGATACTATGTGATTCAATTTCAAACCCATTTAAGATATCATCAAGTCAAACCTGCTGACAAATTTTCGGGTCAGTTGAGCAAAAATTGTGGCCTCTAGAATACCCACAAGGTATTTCTTTAATTTGACCTAGTGACCTAGTTTATGACCCCAGGTGACCCAAATTCATTCTGACCAATTTTCAGGTCAATTGAGCCAGAAATGTGGCCTCTACAGTGCCCACAAGGTATTTCTTTAATTTGACTTAGTTTATTATCCCAGATGACCCAAATTTGAACTCATCCGAGATTTTATCAAGACCAACATTTTGACCAATTTTCAGGTCAACCGAGTAAGAAATGTGGCCTCTAGAGTGTCCACGAGGTAAATGTTGACGACGGACATCAGACGACCACAAAAGCTCATCTTGAGCACGTTGTGGCCAGGTGAGCTACAAATAGGTTGTGGTAGGAACATTGGTAGGCAAGAACTTTGGGAACAAGAGCCTATTGAACATGTACAAGGTAGAACTCAATCATCCTAATTTTAGGTTTAGAGCTATGGTCAATGTCAGCTAGCTAATACTGATAGTGGTCTAAGCTTCCATAATTTAGGGGTGGGGGGTGGTGGGCTGGTTAGATTTCCTTCAGTACAAGTCATGATAAGAACAATTGAAGGAAAGATATTTTTTTCAGCCAAGTTAATTACTGGTATGGTAAAGCACCATATAACATACTTTTGTAGAACTTACCATTCTGGCAAATATGAATTAAGGTGAACGGCTACAAGCCCAACACTGGTTTTTACACAGTTGTGCAGTCTGATCTTGATCTATGTTATCTGTAAAAGCTAATTATATTGCCTCCTGTGATGAAAGGCTATTTAAAATAAATCCACTGATGGAACATTCGACAACCTGGCAAAAAAAAAAAAAAAAAGCTTGAATTGGTAAGGTTAACTTTAAATGAAACACAGCTGCCCCTGAATAGACCGACAACTTTTCTAGCTTGCTTTGATCCGTCATTGGTGACGGCAACATCTCCCTATTTGAGGACTTGTGTTAATCTGAAATTTACCTAAATTTCAGCTTGTACTACAGGGTTGCTTGTTTAGAATATCTTATCTACAATTAACCGACTCATACTGGTTGGAATCTTATACCCAAAATTCGTGGATAAAGGAAAGTACATTGACAGGATGAATTTTATCTAATTTATAATTCCTGTATACCTACAAGTGCAACAAAATCACCTGTTTGGCAAGGACATTATGAGCAATTCCATTGTAATTTTGTTTCATAAAGACATTTTATTTCAATTAGAATTTTTTTTACCCAAATTTTATTAATGTTTTTAACTTACCTGTGTCATTTTCAGAATGAACTGTAACTGATTTGACTCATTAATCATACTCTTGACTTCGATGTTGTGACTAAAAGAATGAAATTTATCTATTTTCTTTTCATGCTAATGTTCAGTTTCTTAAAGAAAAATTTATATAATCTAGGCTTTCTAAAACTGATTTGTCACTAATCACTTACAACAATCTAACAAGAGGGCCATGATGGCCCTGGATCGCTCACCTGAGTCAATAGGTGAAATTTCATCCCAGGGTCATAAAGACCCAATTTAAAACTCATCTGAGATATTATTATGACAAACATCCTGACCAATGGTCAGATCAATTGAGCTGAAAATGTGGCCTCTGGAGTGTCCAAAATGTATATTTTTCAATTTGACCAAGTGACCTAGTTTATGACTATGTGACCATATTTCAAACTCTTCCAAAATATCAAGACAAACTTGTTAACAAAGATTCGGGTGAATTGGGCAAGAATTGCCGCCTTTAGAGTGCCCACAAGATTTCTGTAATTTGACTTAGTAACCTAGATTATGACCCTATGTGACCCAATTTCAAACCCATTTAAGATATTATCAAGTCAAACATGCCGACAAATTTTCAGGTCAGTTGAGCAAAAACTGGCCTCTAGAACGCCCACAATACATTTTTTGTGACCTAGTTTAGGACCCTGTGAGACCCAATTTCTGATTGGTCAGAGATAGCATCAAGTAAAACATGTAAACCAATTTTCAGGTCAGTTTAGCTGGAATTGTAGCCTCTAGAGTGCCCACAAGGTATTTCTTTAATGTGACCCAGTGACCTTGTTTTTGATCCTATGTTACCCAATTTTGAACTCATCCGAGATATCACAAAGACAAACACACTGATCAATTTTCGGGTCATTTGAGCAAGAATTGTGGCCACTAGAGCGCCCACAAGATATTTCTTTAAGTTTGACCTAGTGACCTAGTTTATGACTCTATGTGACTCAATTTTGAACTCATCCAAGATTTTATCCTGACAAACCTGCTGATTAATTTTCAGGTCAATCGAGTAATAATTGTAGCCTCTAGAGCACTCACAAGGAATATTTGTAAGTTGATCTAGTGAGACCTAGTTTATGACCCTAGGTGACCCAAATTCAAACTCATCCAAAATTTCATCAAGACAAATATTCTGACCAATTTTCTGGTCAGTTGAGTAAGAAATGAGGCCTCTAGAGTTTCCACAAGGTATTTCTTTAATTTGACCTAGTGACCTAGTTTATGACCCAAGGTATCCCAAATTTAAACTCATGTGAGATTTTATTAAGACAAAGATTCTGACCAATTTTCAAGTCAATTGAACCCAGAATGTAGCCTCTAGAGTGTCCACAAGGTATTTCTTTACTTTGGCCTAGTGACCTAGTTTATGACCTAGGTGACCCACATTCAAACTCATCCGAGATTTCATCAAGACAAACATTCTGACCAATTTTCAGGAGAATTGAGAAAGAAATGTGGCCTCTACAATGTCCACGAGGTATTTCTTTGATTTGACCTAGTGACCTAGTTTTTGACGCCAGGTAACCCAATTTCACACTCATCGGAGATTTCATCATAATAAAATTCTGACCAACTTTCTGGCCAAATGAGTTAGAAATGTGGCCTCTAGATTGCCCTTAACATATTTCTTTAATTTGACCTAGTGACCTGGTTTATGACCCAAAATGACCAAAATTGAAACTCATCCAAGATTTCATCAGGACAAACATTCTGACCAATTTTCAGGTCAAATGAGTATGAAATGTGGCCTCTAGAATGTCCACAAAGTATTTCTTTGATTAGACTTAGTGACCTAGTTTATGAGCCCAGGTAACCCATATTCAAACTGATTCCAGATTTAATTAAGACAAACATTCTGACCAATTTTCAAGTCAATTGAGCAGAAAATGTGGCCTCTAGAGTGCCCACAAGGTATTTCTTTAATTAGACCTAGTGACCTAGTTTATGACCCCACATGACCCAAATTCAAACTCTTCCGAGATTTGATCAAGACAAACATTCTGACCAATTTTCAGGTCAATTGAGTAAGAAATGTGGCCTCTAGAGTGTCCAAAAGGTATTTCTTTAATTTGTTCTAGTGACCTAGTTTATGACCCCAGGTGTCCCAAATTCGAAGTCATCTGAGATTGCATCATACATTCTGAACAATTTTCAGGTCGATTGAGCAAGAAATGTGGCCTCTTGAGTGTCCACAATGTATTTCTTTAATTCGACCTAGTGACCTAGTTTATGACCCCACATGACCCAAATTCAAACTCATCCGAGATTTGATCAAGACAAACATTCTGACCAATTTTCAGGTCAATTGAGCAAGAAATGTGGCCTCTAGAGTGTCCACAAGGTATTTCTTTAATTTGACCTAGTGACCTAGTTAATGAGCCCAGATGACCCAAGTTCAAACTCATCCAAGACTTAATTAAAAAAAACATTCTGACCAATTTTCAAGTCAACTGAGCAAAAAATTTGGTCTCTAGAGTACCCACAAGGTATTTCTTTAATTTTACCCAGTGACCTAGTTTGTAACTCCAGGTGAGCAAAATTCAAACTCATCTGAGATTTCATCAAGACAAATATTCCGACCAATTTTCAGGTCAACGGAGTACAAAATGTCTCCAGAGTGCCCACAAGGTATTTCTTTACTTTCACATAGTGACCTACTTTATGACCCCAGGTGGTCAAAATTCAAACTCATCTGTGATTTCATCAAGACAAACATTCTGACCAATGTTCATGTCAATGGAGTAAGAAATATGGCCTCTAGAGTATCCACAAGCTATCTCTTTAATTTTACCTAGTGACCTAGTTTATGACCCCAGCTGACCGAAATTCGAATTCATCCCAGATTTCATTAAGAAAAATATTCTGACCAATTTTCAGGTCAATTGAGTGAGAAATGTAGCCTGTAGAATGCCCAGAAGGTATTTCTTTAATTTAACCTAGTGACCTAGTTTATGACCCAATTTGACCCAAATTCAAACTCATCTGAGATTTCATCAAGACAAATATTCTGACCAATTTTCAGGTCAATTGGGTAAAAAATGGGGCATCTACCGTGCCATCAAGGTATTTCTTTAATTTGACCTAGTGACCTAGTTTATGACCCCAGGTGATCCAAATCCAAACTCATCTAAGATTTCATCAAAACAAACATTCTTACCCATTTTAAGGTCAACCGAGTTAGAAATGTGGCTTCTAGACTGTCCAAAAGGTATTTCTTTAATTTGTTCTAGTGACCTAGTTTATGACCCCAGGTGTCCCAAATTCGAAGTCATCTGAGATTGCATCATACATTCTGAACAATTTTCAGGTCGATTGAGCAAGAAATGTGGCCTCTTGAGTGTCCACAAGGTATTTCTTTAATTCGACCTAGTGACCTAGTTTATGACCCCACATGACCCAAATTCAAACTCATCCGAGATTTGATCAAGACAAACATTCTGACCAATTTTCAGGTCAATTGAGCAAGAAATGTGGCCTCTAGAGTGTCCACAAGGTATTTCTTTAATTTGACCTAGTGACCTAGTTTATGACCCCAGGTGACCCAAATTCGAACTCATCTGAGATTTTCATCAAGACAAACATTCTGAATAATTTTCAGGTCAACTGACGAATCACAATACCTCACCCAGCTCTTTGTGCTCAGGTGAGCTAACAAATAGGCCTAACCATTGTCTGTGGCTTGTGATAAACAAAATAAAGATGAAGTTTCATAACATTTTGTCCTGTAGTTAAAGAGATATCAATCCATAATGAAAATATATGTGAACCCCACTTTTTCCACAACACGACATTTAATCAAACAAGAGGGCCATGATGGCCCTGGAGTCGCTCACTTGAGCCTTTTGACCAAGCACAACCAATTTCCAACGTCTTGTGAGATATATGTATTACCAAACAATAAAATTTTAAACTCATCAGTCTGAACCTTCTGCATAAAACAAATAATACGTGGATCAAGCTGTGGGATTGGTCTCTCAAAGGGGTAGAAAACATTATGAACAAGAGGGCCATGATGGCCCTGGATCGCTCACCTGAGCCAATAGGCAAAATGACCCCAGGTGACCAAATTTCAAACTCATCTAAGATTTAATTAAGACAAATGTTTTGACCAATTTTCAAGTCAGTTGGGCAAAAAATGTGGCCTCTAGAGTGTCCACAAGGTATTTCTTTAATTTGACCTAGTGACCTACTTTATGACTCTGGGTGACCCAATTTCAAGTTTTCTGAGATTTAATTAAGAAAAACATCCTGACCAATTTTCAAGTCAATTGAGCGAAAAATGTGGCCTCTAGAGTACCCACAAGGCATTTCTTTAATTTGACCTAGTGACCTAGTTTTTGACCCCACATGATCCAATTTCAAACTTGTCCCAATTTTATCAAGACAAACATTCTGACGAAGTTTCACAAGTATCCGACTGAAAATGAGGCCTCCGGAGCTCACACAAGGTTTTTCTATGATTTGACCTACTGACCTAGTTTTTGACCCCACATGACCCATTTTTTAACTGATGCGAGATTTAATCAAGACAAACATTCTGACCAAGTTTCACAAGTATCTGACTGAAAATGTGGCCTCTAGAGCACACAAAAGGTTTTTCTAAGATTTGACCTAGTGACCTAGTTTTTGACCCAACATGACCCAATTTCAAACTAATCCTAGATTTTATCAAGACAAACATTCTGACCAACTTTCACAAGTATCTGACTGAAAATGTGGCGTCTAGAGCGCACACAAGGTTTTCCTAAGATTTGATCTAGTGACCTAATTTTTGACCCCACATGACCGAATTTTGAACTCGTCTAAGATTTAATCAAGACAAATATTTTCACCAAATTTCACAAGTATCTGACTGAAAATATGGCCTCTAGAGCGTACACAAGGTTTTTCTAAGATTTGACCTAGTGACCTAGTTTTTGACCCCACATGACCCATTTTCAAACTTGTCCGAGACTTTATCAAGACAAACATTCTGAACAATTTTCATGAGGATCGGACTGAAAATGGCCTCAACAGCGTACTAAATGTTTTTCCAAGATTTGACCTAGTGACCTAGTTTTTGACCCCACGTGACCCAGTTTCGAACTCATCCGAGATTTCATCAAGACAAACATTCTGATCAAGTTTCATGAAGATCAAACTGAAAATGTGGCCTCTAGAGCGTACACAAGGTAAAAAGTTGACGACACACGACGCACGACAGACACAGCACGATCACAATAGCTCACCATGAGCACTTCGTGCTCAGGTGAGCTAAAAAGGGAAAAAATGCTGGATACCAGCATCTTCTCATTTTCAAACTGTTTTCGAAAGGCTTCTTTCTGAGTCATCCGTACACTAGGTTTTTCTAAGATTTGACCTAGTGACCTAGTTTTTCAGCCAACATGACACATTTTCAAACTGGTCCAAGATATGCTCAGGACAAACATTCTTACCAAATTTCAAGAGTATTGGACTGAAAATGTGGCCTCTACAGCATACACAAGGTTTTTCTAAGATCTGACCTAGTGACCTAGATTTTGACCCAACATGACCCATTTTCAAACTCATCCAGGATATTACCAAGGCAAACATTCTGAGCAACTTTAAAAGAGTATTGAACAAAAAATGTGGCCACAACAGTGTACACATGGTTTTTCTAAGATTTGACCAGGTGACCTAGTTTTTGACCCAACATGACCCATTTTCAAATTCTACTGAGATGTCATCGAGACAAACATTCTGACCAACTTTCAAGAGTATCAGACAGAAAATGTGGCTTCTGGAGCTTACACAAGGTTTTTCTAAGATTTGACCTAGTGACCTAGTTTTTCACCCGACATGACCCATTTTCAAACTAGTCAGATATATTATCAAGGCAAACATTCTGACCAACTTTCAAGAGTACTGGACAGAAAATATGGCCTCTAGAGCATACACAACGTTTTTCTTAGATTTGACCTGGTGACCTAGTTTTTGACCCAACATGGCACATTTTCGTACTATTTCAAGATATAATCAAGACAAACATTCTGACAATTTTTCAAGAGTATTGGGCAGAAAATGTGGCCTCTATAGTGTACAAAAGGTTTTTCTAGGATTTGACCTAGTGACCTAGTTTTTGACCCCACACAACCCAATTCAAACTTGTCCGAGATTTTATCGAGACAAACATTCTGAGCAACTTTCACAAGTATCTGACTGAAAATGTGGCATCTAGAGTGTACACAAGGTCTTTCTAAGATTTGACCTAATGACCTAGTTTTTGACCCCATATGACCCAATTTCAAACTCGTCTGAGATTTTATCAAGGCAAACATTCTGATCAAGTTTCACAAGTATCTGACTGAAAATGTGGCCTCTAGAGCATACACAAGGTTTTACAAAGATTTGACCTAGTGACCTAGTTTTTGACCCCACATGACCCAATTTCAAAGTCGTCCGAGATTTTGTCAAGACAAACATTCTGACCAAGTTTCATGAGGATCCGACTGAAAATGTGGCCTCAAGAGCGTACACAAGGTTTTTCTAAGATTTGACCTAGTGACCTAGTTTTTGACCCCACATGACCCAATTTCAAACTCGTCAGAGATTTTATCAAGACAAACATTCTGACCAAATTTCACAAGTGTCTGACCGAAAATGTGGCCTCTAGAGCGTACACAAGGTTTTTCTAAGATTTGACCTAGTGACCTAGTTTTTGACCCCACATGACCCAATTTCAAACTCGTCCGAGATTTTATCAAGACAAACATTCTGACCAAGTTTCATGAGGATTGGACTGAAAATGTGGCCTCACACAAGGTAAAAAGCCGACGACGGACGACGCGCACCGCACGACGGTCACAGCACGATCACAATAGCTCACCATGAGCACTTTGTGCTCAGGTGAGCTAAAAAGCTAAAATAATGATATTGGTGGACTATTATAAAGAACACATGTATAAACTTTCACAAATTTTTGTCCAGGATTTTGTGTTGAAGACACATGTATATTGATCCTTAACAGAAATATACTTTTTCCTATGAGACCGTACTTGATATCAAAAAGGCAAAAATAACAATAAATATCGGCGGACATCATTAGGAACACCTGTATGAAAAAGATATAAAAAGATGAAGTTTCATGACATTTTGTCCTGTAGTTAAAGAGATATTGGTCCACAATGAAAATATATGTCAAGCCCCCTTTTTCCATGACACAGCAATAAAAAAACAAACAAAGGTATATAACTGTGGTGTTGCATGGTCAATCTGGGTGAAACTTGTTGTCCTGCATTTCCTAATGGTGGTTGATAGATGTTACAAATTCGGTATAAAAACTCTGTATAGTTTTTAAGATACGAGTCAAAACCAAAGTTCACTCTATATACCTTTATGTCCTACTTTGTGACCCCTGGGGCAGGGCTGTAACTCTACAGCAAAAGCGAAACACAAGTCACAGATGAAGTACGGGGAATCACAGCATTTGCTTCCAAATGCAGGGGAAGATCTGTTTAGGTGCACACCCACTAATGACCTACAAATTAATTCTTATCAGTTCACTGGTCATTCTATTATGTAAGGTAATGCGCTATCACTAAACACAATCATGTTACAATAGTCGATAGATAAACAAAAGACAGATAATTGATTGCCAATTCCATCGAACCCTAGAATATTTGTACGTGGAGCACTGCCTACAGCTCTCGATTATGGAAGCGTGAAAAAAATAAGCTGTCATAAAGAAGTTGCGAATTTTACTGGTCATTTCACAGGGTTAAAATCTATTGGTTATTTCACACTGCTACTGAAAATGGTGGTCATAATTTGGGAATAGCGTGGGTACCTGTATTTTAAATTTTACAGGTTTGTGATCATTGAGCATTTAGTATGAAAAATTCCGTTCTGACAAAAATCATACATAATAGCAGGTTGCTTGTATTGCCGGGGTAGGTCATGAGGAAAGGTTTTACTGTACTTGAAATCTCAAGGCCTGAAGTCTCCATAGTCTCGGCCAAGAAGATTAGAAAAAAATATATATATACCAGGGCCATCTTTAACACCAGAAGCAGGACTAGAACAACTTATATAAAGAACCATCATGTGATGCTACATACTTATCATTAAAATTCAAGGCCAAAAGTCTCCATAATTTCAGCAGTACAACACCAGTCCCTGGGAACAGGGTCGTCTTTAAACCCCAGCGGCAGGACTTGAACAACTTGGATGAAGAATTGCTCTATAATGGTACATGTTTAATATCAATATTAAGACTCTAGACCTAATGTCTCCACTGTTAAAGCAAAGAAGAATAAGACAGATAAAAAATATATATATAGAATTTCATGTACCACAACAGACCCACAGAACAGCGCAATCTTTGACCCCATTGGAAGAACCTGAACAAGTTAACATAAGGCTGTGTTTTGCCCATCGTGCTCCATACAAAGTAGTTTCAGAGAAGATGTTTGAAATAAAAGCTAACACACACACACACACACACACACACAAAAAGAAACATAGACACACATACAAATAGACAGACAAACTGATGCACTGCCAGGTACAGAACGGACACAGGGCAATGACATAAGCATGTTGGCCTTTGGCCAGTGGAGCTAAAAACTGTCTCGTGATGCCACCTACCCAATGTTAAGATTCTATACCTGATGTCTCCATATTTGTAGCCAAGAAGATTAAGAAAACCTATAGAAGTCAATCTACAATAATAATCCAATGTAGCAGGGCCATCATTGATCCAAAAACTTGTAAACTTTCATAAGAATCATTCCACGATGCTATATATCAAATATTCAGATTTTAGGCCTCATAGTTTAAGATGGTATTTGCAAAAAAAAAAAAAAAACCCTGAGGTATTCTCTGCAAAATATGATTCCTGACAAGAAGATTTGAAAAGAAAGGAAAAGATTTTGATACTCATTACAAACATGTGAAAATCAGGCAGAACCATTTTTGATCCAAGGGCCCAATTTAAAGAACTCTAGGAAAGCACTATCCAATGATGCTTCGTACCAAATATCAACAGTCTTGGCTCACCAGTTTTAGACAAGAACATTTTTTGAAAAATCCTTAAAATATCATCATCCATACTATGTTACTTCAAACAAACATATCGACTGCTGAACGCAATACTAGTCTAAGTCACTTTTTTCCGAAAATGAGTTTTTGACATTAATTTTTTTATGTTCGTCTCTGATACTGGTGTTGACAAAATTTCAGTGTTTAAAACAAAAAGGTTTTTCAGTTATTCATAATTTCCATACAAGTCTATCTCAGAACATAAAACTCATTTCCTGCAATACTAGTCTAAGTTCACTTAGATTATTATTGCGTGGAAAAAATCTAAGAAACTGAATCAATTTTTTACTGCAATACTATTCTATACATGTACCCTAAGTGTACTCTTGATTTAATTAAATTCTGCATTGATTTTTTCACTAGTAGTTTACTTGTTTACTTAAGGTATGACCATCCTAACACCAACATTTAAATACAAGTTTTTAATTAGTATAGGGTAGTAAAGTATTGTATAAGACATAAAAGTGTGAAATATGAAAGAATTTCACCATGTCGTTTTCAAGAAAATTGAATTTCTGTTACACCACCCCTACCCTTTCGAAATTCCAATATGGCCGCCACAACCCAAATTGTACAATATTATTTTTCTCAACAAAGAATGATAAAAGTAGTCTATCTTTATGTTTTTATTATCACCAATATGATTGTCCTTACAAATATATGTAACAAAATAGCCATTGCAAGTACATGTACAAGATATTGCCAAATTGACATGTGCACCCCACAGGGTTAAACGCTCATTTTTTCCAATGTCCGAAAAAGGAGGGTGTGAAAGAGCTGCTTTTCTGAGTTTAAATAAGAAATGCAACCCCTAAAACTGATATAAAAATTTTCCTTGACAATATTGTGACAAAATAAGATGAAAGAAAATAACTTTTACCAGCCAAATTGAAAAATATTTGACATTAAAAACAAGTACTACTGAAATTTCGTGCATCTGAATTTTCAGGTAATTGGCTAGTCAGAGTCAGAAACTTTATGAATGAAACAATATCATTAAATTTTACTATAATCAAACCATAACAAATAATATCCTTAGCAAGAAAATGTAAAATAATAACTACTTTACTTGGTTTTAATAAGATTTTCAGATTTTTAACCAGTCAGAGCTCCAGATAGAGGGAGTGATTTTTGATTTCAAAATTGAAAATATTAATCATTTTCCACTAAAAACTATGTCATGGGTACTCATTAGAATTGTCTCATTGAGACGATTCTATTGAGTACCCACAACATTGGGTTTGGAAGAGAAATAATAGGATTTAGAATACTATCACTCCCTCTTATCTAGAGGTTTGTAACCCTTTACCAAATGACAAATTTTAGGTTGCATATGGAAAGCAGCTGCAGACAAAAATTAAAATAACAATAGGACCATGATGGTCCTAAATCGCTCACCTGAAATGCAACTGAGCTCAACACCATAATGCTACATGCCAAATATGAAAGCTCTAGCCCTTACGGTTTGGGACAAGAAGCTTTTTAAAGATTTCCTTCTTTATCTCTATGTGAAATCCGAGAACCCACAACATAGGGCCAATTTTTAACACCAGGGCCATAATTTGAAGTGTTTTGGTAGAGGGTCACTAGATGATGCTACATGCCATATATGAAAGCTCTAGCCCTTACGGTTTGGGACAAGAAGATTTTTAAAGATTTCCTTCTTTATCTCTATGTGAAATCCGAGAACCCACAACATAGGGCCAATTTCCACACTAAGGCCATAATTTGAAGTATTTTGGTAGAGGGCCACTAGATGATACTACATGCCATATATGAGAGCTCTAGCCCTTATGGTTTGGGACAAGAAGATTTTTACAGATTTCCTTCTTTATCTCTATGTGAAATCCGAGAACCCACAACATAGGGCCATTTTCAACACTAGGGCTATAATTTGAAGTATTTTGGTAGAGGGCCACTAGATGATGCTACATGCCACATATGAAAGCTCTAGCCCTTATGGTTTAGGACAAGAAGATTTTTAAAGATTTCCTTCTTTATCTCTATGTGAAATCTGAGTACCCACAACATAGGGCCAATTTTTAACACCAGGGCCATAATTTGAAGTATTTTGGTAGAGGGTCACTAGATGATGCCACATGCCATATATGAGAGCTCTAGCCCTTACGGTTTGGGACAAGAAGATTTTTACAAATTTCCTTCTTTATCTCTATGTGAAATCCGAGAACCCACAACATAGGGCCAATTTCCACACTAGGGCCATAGTAGTTACATTTTCCCCCGATCTAGGCCAATCCGTTAGCTATCGGATTAGCGGGCTCTAAGCCCTAGGGACCCCCCTGATCTCCGGACTTCCATCCTTATTAAGTTCAAACCTCACATTCTTAAGCCCCAAGGTCACTTATGATATTCCGGTTTTCCATAATTCCGGTTTTCCGTAATTCCGGTTTTCCATAATTCTGGTCCTCCCGATCTTTCCGGTCCTCCCAATCTTTCCGGCCCTCGATCTCTCCGAATTTTCGATCCTCTCGAAATAAAATCTTACTATCACCCCGTGAGAGATAAAAATCTTCACGATCTTCAATCCCTTTTGGTTCTCGGTCTCTTTCGGTTCTCGGTCTCTCTGTTTCTTAGCCCTTATAACCCCCTGTACTTAAAATCTCCTCGGTCCTCGGCCTCTCTTGAAATAAAAATCTTCACGATCCTCAATCTCTTTCTCTCCGGTCCTCTCGATCTTTAGGGGCCTAGATCGGGGGCTAGATTTAGCGGTGGGGTGGGGGGTGGATAAAATCTTCTCGATCCTTTCGAAATAAAAATCTTAAAATTTATATAATAGCTTAAGAAAATAAACTATTATATAAAAATGGAAAACGATTATAGGGCCTTTCCAGTAAAAGGCCTTCAAAATATAGCTAAGAATAGGGGTCTTAAAGGATACTCTAGGCTTAGCAAAGAAAATTTAATCGAGGTTTGAAGGGAGAAAAAGCGATATCGGATTTTAACTTTATAAGAGGATCGGATAACGATCTTAGCGGGTAAACGATAAGAGGTCTTCATGATATAGCTAAGAATAGGGGCCTTAAAGGATACTCTAGGCTTAGCAAAGAAAATTTAATCAAGGTTTTAAAGGGAGAAAAAGCGATATCGGATTTTAACTTTATAAGAGAGACGGATAACGATCTTAGCGGGCAAACGATAACAGGCCTTCATGATATAGCTAAGAATAGGGGTCTTAAAGGATACTCTAGGCTTAGCAAAGAAAATTTAATCGAGGTTTTAAGAGGACAAAGGCCGTTATCGGATTTCAACTATATAAGAGGATCGGATAACGATCTTAGCGGGCAAACGATAACGGGCCTTCAAAATATAGCTAAGAATAGGGGTCTTAAAGGATACTCTAGGCTTAGCAAAGAAAATTTAATCGAGGTTTTAAAGGGAGAAAAAGCGATATCGGATTTTAACTTTATAACAGAGACGGATTTGGGAGATTCTCCTTCTATTGACGATTTAAAAAGGCAAACGATAACGGGTCTTCAAAATATAGCTGAGAAAGAAGGTTACAGGGGATACTCTAGGCTTAGCAAAAAAGAATGAATCCGTCGTTTGATACGTCGTGATAAGCGGAATAAAAGAACAACGGTAAAAGATCTTCGTAAGGAAGCTAAGAATAGGGGCTTAAGTGGGTACTCCCAACTTAGAAAAGACGAATTGCTTGACTTACTAACGCAATTTCGAGTCGAAAAATTAGAAGTTAAGCTAGTGAATACCGCATTTAATGATCAAATTAGAATATATAAAGGGAATGCACCTCCATGGAATGGTATTAGCCCTTTTAATAATTCGGTAGCGAGAACTATCGCGATAATGAACGAGTTTCTACTGCTGATGAGAGAACAAATGATAGAAATTTTATCGGATAATCGCGGAAGAAAAGTAAAAATGGATGTCGAGGCTTATATGTATTATGGGTCTGCGCTTAATCCTGAAGAAGCAAAACCATCTCGTTTCCATTCTGATAAGAACGAAATTAATTCAAAGGAAACGGATTTATACGAGTTATACGATAAAATGGCGGCTAGGATTATGGAAAATTAGCAAAATTCGTAAATAGGGATAGCGGTTGGGTAATACGGAATATAAGCGAAATAGAATTGCGTACTTCCGTCTATGATCCTTTAAAAGCCGAAGGTTACTTACCTTTACCCGAATGGATTGCGACTAAGAAAGCAGTTATTAACATGCAGAATAAAGACGATAAATGCTTTCTATGGTGTATTTTGAGACGGTTAAAAGAACACGCGCATAGAGTCGATAAGATTTTAAAAGAAAAGGAAAATAGTTTAAATATGGGTGGAATAGAATATCCCGTTTCATTTAAGGATATAGATAAGTTCGAAAAACAAAATCCGGAAATTAGCGTTAATGTTTTCAAGTATACGCCAAAGAAGAAGATTAACCGTATTAGGGCGCCTAAAAAATTAGGTAGTAATCATGTAAACCTGCTTTATATCGAGGAAGGAGATAAAAGTCATTACTCTTTAATAAAAAATTTTAGGGGCTTAATGAGAGAACAAGTATGTAATATGGGTAGTATCGAATATTGCATGCTTTGTTTAAATTATTTTGGTAGTAAAAAGCTTTAGGAAAAGCATACGAAATATTGCAGCGGCCATCAACCCGTTACTTTAGAAATGCCGAAAAAGGGTAGCGTCACGAATTTTATAAATCATACTAGAAAACTCACGGTTCCTTTCTTTGTATGCTCCGATTTTGAAAGCGTCCTATCGCCTATAAGTGTTTGTCAGCCGAATCCCGAAAATAGTTATACGACAAAAACTCAGAAACATATACCTTGCAGTTTCTGCTATATTATAAAATGCTTCGACGATAATGTCTGTGCCCCTATATTAAGACAATATACCGGAAAAAACGCGGCGGAAAAGTTTACGGAATTATTAACGAGCGATATAAGAAAAATTTACGACGAGTACTACCAAAAACCTAAGCCTATGAAAATAACGAAACGGGAAGAAGCGAGATACGAACGAGAAGAAATATGCTGGATTTGTAACGAAAGGTTTACGGACGAAAAAAATAAGAAGATAAGAGATCATTGCCATTTTACAGGTAAATATAGAAGCGCCGCGCATAATGAATGTAACCTAAAGGCGAGAGCACCAAACTTTACTCCGGTGTATTTTCATAACTTGAGCGGATACGATGCCCATCTTTTTATTAAAATCCTCGGTAAAACTAAAGGGAAGATTGATTGCATTCCGAATAACGAAGAAAGATATATTAGTTTTAGCAAGAAGATCATGGTCGATAAATATACTGCCCTAGTAAATAAAGTTCCGACCCAAAATTATAAATATCATACCGTTAGATTCCTCGATAGTATGAAATTTATGCAAACTAGTTTAGATACCCTTTCGAGTTATTTAAATGAAAGTCAGTTTAGAACCTTATCTAAATTCTTTACGAAAGAAGAGACGCCTTTAGTTAGAAGGAAAGGAGTTTTCCCCTATGAGTACTTAGACCGTTTCGAAAAACTCAAAGAAACGAGTATACCGCCTAAAGAAGCATTTTATTCCGGTTTGAGCGGGAAACATATTAGCGAAGAAGACTACGCTCACGCGATGAAGGTTTGGGAAACCTTCGGTATGAAAACTTTTAGGGATTATCTTGAACTTTATAATAAAATAGACGTATTATTTTTTACTTTTAGCCGATGTTTTTGAGAACTTTAAGGGATATTTGCCGCGAGTACTACGAACTAGATCCCAGTTGGTATTATACCTCTCCGGGGTTGGCTATGGACGCTATGCTAAAGAAAACGGGAATAAATCTCGAACTTTTATCAGACCCGGATATGCTTTTAATGGTAGAAAACGGCATTAGAGGCGGTATTAGCATGGCTAGCAAAAGGTATTCTAAAGCTAATAATAAATATATGGATGACTTATACGATCCGAGTAAACCCTCGACATATTTAATGTATATCAACGCAAATAGTCTTTACCCTTGGACAATGAGTAAACCCCTTCCTACTCACGGATTCGAATGGGCGACTGAAGAAGAATTAAAAGAATGGAGAAAATATTGTAATATAGAAGGACAAGGTATGTTCTTAGAAGTAGATTTAGTTTATCCGCGGGAGTTACATGACGAGCATAACCATTATCCTCTAGCGCCGGAACATTTAGAGATTAAAAAGGTAAATAAGCTCGTGCCTAATTCATATGACAAGGAAAATTATATCGTGCATTACGAGACTTTAAAAACGTATCTCGATTTAGGTTTGAAACTTAAAAAGATACGCCGAGGAATTAAATTTATAGAAAGTCCTTGGATGAAACCATATATCGACTTAAACATCGAACTAAGAAAAAAGGCCGCGAATAAATTCGAAGAAGTTTTTTAAGCTAATGATGAATTCTGTTTTTGGTAAGACTATGGAAAACGTACGGAATAGAGTAGATATACTATTGGTTTCTAACGAAGTCAGTTACCAGTATAATAAACTCGTTGCTAAACCAAATTACCATCATACTACTATATTCGACGAAAACTTAGCGGCCGTACATATGAAAAGGACTAATATAAAATATAACAAACCTGTTTACCTAGGGATGAGTATTTTAGATATTAGCAAGACCCGTATGTACGATACATATTATAATTACTTTAAAGCGAGGTACGGCGAAAACGCTAGATTATGTTATATGGATACAGATACTTTTATTCTTGAGATAGGAACCGATGATTTGTATAAAGATATCGAACCGGAAAAGATCATAAGATTCGATACGAGCAATTATCCCGATGATCATTTCCTAAAAAATAATAGCAATAAAAGGGTGGCTGGAAAGTTTAAAGACGAACTGGGTGGAAGGATTATGACGGAGTTCGTAGGTTTGAGAGCAAAAATTACGCTTTTAAAACTATAGAAGGTACGGAATTTAAAAGATGTAAAGGAATTAAAAAGTCCGTAGTTGATTGCGATTTGAATTTCGAGCATTATAAAGAATGCTTGTTTAGCGGTAAGGATCAGTACAGAACTATGCCTACGCTGAGAAGTTATAGGCACGAAATATATACCGAGGAGATAAACAAGAAAGCTTTATCTTATAATGACGATAAAAAATACTTGACAGGCGATAGAATAAACCCGAGGTCTTTAGGACATTATCGGAACGAGATTGCGTAGGAATAAATTTATAACTTTCTTTAAAGTTATAAATTTCTGGTATCCTAGTTGAAATTAAAGTTCACCAGCATCGTGTAGAATTTTACCTCGGATTGAATCTTCGATTACTCGCGATAATTTTCCTAATTCGCGCTCGTTGAGATTGTATAGTTCGTATTCATTTACGTAATATTCTTTAGTTTTTCCGTTTGTGAAATATTCGTCGGTAATCCGATACTTTCTTTCTGATATCGGGATATCGCAAAAATCTTCATACCTCTTTTCGTGCAGCCATCGTATCGCGTACGTAAGCTCCCTTAATTCCTCGTACCACGAGTTCCATAGACGATATTCGTAGCAATACATAAAAAATTGGCGGCCATATTTTCTTCCCATTTCTTCTTCGAATAACGAATCTTCTTCTTCGCTAACGTATCCCTTGTCTTCGATATATTCCCGTTCCATTTTCTATAGCGGTATTTTTTTAAAGTCGGAGTTAATATTTAAATATCGATCCCTATAATCCCCTGTACTTAAAATCTCTCTTTCTCTCCAATCGCGGCGTCTAAGCGTCTTCAACGTTCGGGTCCCTTTCCTCCTCTGTCTCTACGGCCTCCTCTGTCTCTACAATCTCCACAGTCTTTACGGTCTTCACGACCTTCCCAGCCTCTCCAGTTTTGCACGCCCACGATAAAGATTCGTCCGCTTTTGAATAAATATTATCGATCTTTTCTCTATAATAATCCCCGATAAAATATTTAAACCGTATTATTACGAGATCGTATAGTTCGCGAACTCTTTTTTCGTAATATTCTCTCTCTTTACTACTGCTTTTAAACAAAGCCGCGTATTAAATAAGGTTATTAAAGTCTATGCTTATACGTTTAAAAAAATATTCTAAAGGATCTTCGAGAAAGGCGTTGCTTTCCATTATCACGTTTAGTAACTCTTCCATTTTTTATATATCAAATTAAAGAGTTAATTTAATATATTTTTTATAAATCGAGTTCTACAAGTATAGTTAAATAAGCATTTTTTACGTTGGTATTGCTAGTCTTTGTTCAAAAGTTTATGACGTCGCACTGCTTTATTTCTAAAGGTCGGGGAAAAACTACGCGTTTCTTTTATTAAGGAATAGTCGGTTTTTTCCTCACCGTTTACGATCAAGTTAATTTTTATCTCTTCTTCTAAAAACTTATTTCCTTTTAAAACCATTAAAGAACCTCTTATAATTCTACCCGGAGCTGACATGCAATAACCCCCTAATCCGTGAGATCTTCCGCTGCTGCCATTACCGAAAGAAAACTCGTAATTTCCTTCTAATAAACTTCCCTGTTCCTCCGCGTGTACGCTTATTATAGGTTTATTTATTGTTCTCTGAGGATCTAACAACTGCGAGTTAATAAAATCCCACGTCACAGGTTCATGCCAATCGATAGGTGTGGGCAAGTTTTTAATTCTATTTCCTCGCATATTTATGGTTCCAGGCGCTAAAACACCGTCCTGGTATCTCTTAAATCCCCCCGCGTTGGATGCAACGACGTTATCTACGTAAAACTTATTTGTAGCCTGGTGATCATCTAAAGGTGTTCCGAGGTTGTTAATTCTGCGATCACCCATAGAAACGTCCGCAGAGGCTATGTAACCTCCGACACATGTAAACGAAAGCTCGATTAGCGGAATCTACGTAATTCTTAGTTGCGACGTCTTGCGGTTCTGCGGGGTTTAAAAGATTCGACAAATAGTAGCCTCTCATATCTATATTCGCGTTGGCCGAAAAACTACCGTCTTCCCGTTTTACTATAGCCCTACCGTTACCATCTACATATTTTTTAGTAGCCGCTTTGCTCGGTTCCGTAGGATCGTCTAAGTTTTTTATCTTATTAAATCCCATGTTTAAATATCCTAACATGTGATAACCCCCATTTTCGAGCAATAACCCCGCGTTGGTATCGACGTAATTCTTAGTCGCGACGTCTTGCGGATTCGCCGGATTACTAACTCTCGTTAAGGTGTTGCCATTCATATTTATAGAACCGGTAACTTCAGTCGTACCGTCTTTACGCAAAAAATTATTATTTACTTAAGTCAACGAGACCCCGTCACCGCTCAAATTAACGTCATCCATTCTTCCGAATTTGTCAAAGGGCATTTTTTATATTTAAAAAAGTTTATTTAAAACTCGTTGAAATTCATTCCCCGAGCTTAGCTCTTTAGGAACATACAAACATAAATGACCGCAAAATACTTGGCCCGCTTGTTGTAATTGGTCCGTATTGTAAAATATCGGATTCGTCAAATACCTTTCTAGTTTGAGAGGCGGTTGTAAACCGTAACTGTCGAAATAAATTTTTAGTTTACCGTCTTTATACCAAGCGACCCAATGCATACTGGGCCCGCTCGTGTCATCTAGGTTTAATATACCGCATTCCTTTTTTCTACGATCTCGCGGTAAATCGTTTTGTAAAAATACGCCCCTAAAAGAAGGTATCTTTAATCTTTTAGCGGCATCTTCTAGTTCGAAGTTGCTTAGCGGCTTGTTTGGTAAAATTACGTTTTTGATCGCGATATCTCTCATTTTTTTTATTTCGTCATTTTTTTTTATGACTTCATTATCGAGCCATGTAAATATGGCGGGGTAACCTTTCCATTTTACTAACGATTTATTTTTACTTTTATCTTCCGTAATAATCTTTTCTATCTCGAACGAGGTTTGTTTAGTTTTTTGTAGTTCTGGTTCGTAAAAGCTACCGTTTATTTCATTTCCAGCAAGATCTTCAATTATATACGTTACGGGTGCTGTACTTTTCACCTTGGTAATCGTAAAAACCTCATCTGTTCATCTTTCGAATGAATGAATAAATATTGTTTTATGGCGCATCGACAGCTTTGGTCATTTAGCGCGCATATCTGTTAAAAGATAATAAAAGTGAAACTGTTTAAACTGAAAAAAGTTTGAATATAGTATTAATGATAAAAGAGTTAAATTAAGAAGGATCATGTGTGATCTAATCATCTTTCGAGATAGCCCTTTCTGAAGGTCCTTTCCTTTACAGTTATCCTTACTTTATCACCGACGGAAAACTTTGGTTTTTTATATACTACTTCATCACGATCGGGATAAAGAGTTTCCCAAACTTTAGTTTCATTTTCCTTCTTACTGGCATTTACTGGCGACATCTTAATAGAAGAATGTTTCGCTTTATTATATTCTTTAACGAAATCCGGTAACGCGTCAATGTAAACTTCCGTGCCATTAGTGGCAAAATATTTCCACATTTTTTCTTTCATCGTTCTAATCCATCTCTCAACGACGGCCGATTTTTCTTTATTTTGGGTAGAATATATTTCAACTAAGCCTTTAACATCTTCGTTATAAAACTCTTTACCCTTATCTACCCACATTTTTTCCGGTTTCCTCTCCTTAAAAATATTCTTTAATGCTTCAGCGACAGATTTTCCCCGTCTTATCTTTTAATGGAATCAACCAGCTGTATTTGGAAAAGATATCGATAACGGCGAGAAGATATTTCATACCGCTATTAGTTCTCGAAAATGCTCGCATGTCTGCTAAATCCGCGGCCCATATCTTATCAATACCGCTTACTAAGACTCTCCTTTTCTTAAATTTTCTTTTCAAGGGTTTGTGCAACTCTTCAGCTAAAGCAACCATATCGAATTTTTTTTTTTTTTTAATCCCCATTCCAAATCTTTTCTTCGCCCCAATCAGATTACTAACGACGGATCGCTCCATTTTTTCCCTAATAACAAATATCGTGATGGTACTCGGTTTTATCAACGCGGTTTATCGGTTTACTCCATTCCTTAGGTGTTAAATTGGGGTTGAGTCTTTTATTTAATTTAGTACCGGGCCCAGTAAAGTTATGGCCGGGGAGATGCATTTCGACGGGTAAATTATTTATCATCCTATTAAGTATTGATCCGCCTAAATTTTTCTTTTTTTTTTTCTTAGGCGTCTTAGGTTTGGCGGTCTTCGGTTTGGTGGCCGTCGGTTTAGCGCTCTTAGGTTTGGCGGCCTTCGATTTGGCGGTCTTCGGGTTGTCACCCGCCGTCTTAACAAACTGCGTTTTTGTTGTTCCGCACACCACACATTTTCCGCGCGCCATATTTCTTCCATTTTTAGTAACAACATAGCTTATACTGCTCGTCTCAGTAGCTTTCTACATTTAATGCAATACATCTTTTTATATACGTTAAATTTTTTTAAAATATATATATAAAAATGGATGTCGAAGATTTATCGTGGAACGAAGTAGCATCAAGTACATTTAATAGCCATCTTTTACCCGAAAGCATTAGGGGGCTAATCGTGGGTAAATCGGGATGTGGAAAGACTACGCTTTTACTAAACCTTTTGCTGAAACCGGAATGGCTCGACTATGATAATTTATGCATCTTGGGAAAAAGTCTTTTCCAACCCGAATATCGCGTGCTTAAAAAAGCTTTCGAAGAAAGACTACCGAAAAAGTGCATTTTAGAGTTTTTTATCAATCGTGATGATATACGGAATTCTAATTTTACTCCCGAAGATATAATCGAAAAATGGGCCGAAAGAATAGAAGATGATAAATCGGATATAATGTGTAGTTTCTTTGAAACTGCCGAGGATGTGCCCGATCTGAGAGAGTTGGAAGCGGAGGACAAAAATTTAATGGTCTTCGACGATGTACTTTTAGAAAGGCAAAATAAGTGTGAGTGTTACTATATTCGCGAAAGGCATAGTAATATCGACTGCTTTTATCTCTAACAAAACTATTTTAATTTACCGAGGCAGACTATTAGAGAAAACGTGAATTTTATTTGCCTTTTTCGCCAAGACCTCAAAAACATTAATCATATTTATAGCGATCATGTAAGCGAAGATATGCCCAAAGAAGAGTTTAGAAAATTTTGCTACAAGGCATGGGAAAACCCTTATGGTTTTGTTACCATCGATTTATCTAGCGAGAAAGATAGAGGAAAGTATAGACAGGGCTTTGACGAGTTTTATATACCTAAATCGTAGACTCCTGAAAGGAGAAAAATGGGCTTCGCTAGACGATTAATTAAATTTTTTTTTACTAGAAAAAATGGAAGATATTTTAGAACGGGTGGCTAAAAATATGCGGCAAAAAGAGTCCGCGCAAATTATAGTAAGCGACGACAAAACACTTTTTAGAACGAGGTTTAATCCCCCGTTAGAGCTGGAAAAGGATATAAAATACGAAATAGCTTTGGTAAACCTCGAAACGTACTATTCTTTTCCGAATATTGATGCGACGAATGGCATATTTATTTATTCTCCGGACAATGGCATTTCTTGGGTTAAATTAGAAATACCGGAAGGAAGTTACGACCTTATAGACATTAACGATAAAATTCATCAGGAAATGAGAAAAAACTGTCACGCTGATTTAGTCAATGACAAATACCCTATTCATATTACCGCGAACACGAATACGTTAAAATCTATTCTTACACTCGAAGACGGTTATCAAGTGGATTTTAACCATCCAAACTCCATTTCCAAAGTATTAGGTTTTACTCACGCGAAATACGAGGCGGGATTTCACGAGTCCGAGAATATAGTAAACATTCTCAGTATAAATTCCGTGTTCGTTAACATCGATATTATCTCAGGAAGCTACGTTAACAGATCGATGTAAAACACGATTTACTCTTTTTTCCCCCAATGTTGCCCCTGGATATAAGATAATCGAGACGCCGGTTAATTTAGTATATTTACCGTTAACATTAGATGTAATACACAATCTAGAGGTAAAAATTACGGACCAAAATGGAACTTTACTAAATCTAAGAGGAGAAAACATTACAATTAGATTTCATATTAGAGAAGCATAAAAAAAATAAAACGTATATAAAATGACGAGTTACACGAATATTAAAGTTAATATATCGGAGGGGCAAAAGAAAAAACTCGCGTCTGCTATTAAGAAAGGAGGCTGCAAAATAGGTATTCGTTTAGGCCACGAAGATTTATCCGGCGATGATGTTTTAGCGGTTACCAGACTCAAGCGAGAAAAATAGCTAAGGCCTTCGAAAATGGTACTGGCGTAACAATTAGAATGTCCGCCAAACAACTTAAACACAATAAGGAAATAAAGGGAGGTTTTCTCGGAAGGTTAGCGGGTTTAGCCGCGAGCACTTTGCCCGCGATAGCCAGAACCATTTTGCCGGCATTAGGCGTAGGAGCCCTTTCGGGGTTAGTGTCATCGGGCGTACAAAAGGCAATGGGATCGGGCCTTTATCTTAAAAAAGGAGGTTGCGTTTGCCGAGTAGAAACTGATGGAAAAGGCCTTTATTTAAGGCCTTATAAGGGTAAAGGATTAGGATCCGTTGGTAATGGCTTATATTTAAAACGGGGCGGAAATTTTTATGACGGTAGTGGGCTTATTCTAGATCCGAATAGCCCTTTTTCTAATATTCCCATTTTAGGAGCTATATTATAAATTAAAAATATAATAAAAAAGATAAATGTTCACAAATTTAGCGTAAAGCCGAGAATTTCTCGAGCAAAAACGATCCATTGGAGAGTCGCTCCTAATTTAAAACACACCCCGATAAAAGTAAATCCGGTAACTTGGAAAATCTTTTGCCAAAAAGAAATTACGTTAACTCTGGGGCAAGTAATTCCGACGGAATTAGGTTTAGGTTTCGCGTCAACTAAAGGCGTAATTTTAACCTCATTAGATTATTCTCTAAGATATAAAAAATGTAGCTCGCAAAATGAGATTAGCTTGGGCGATGTTGAGAATATTGTAGTTACTATTACTAACAATTCGAGTGAAACGGTAAAAATAAAAGAAAACAAACTTTTATATCACGTTTCTTATCACGTTTAAAAAATATCCCGCCTATAAAAAATGGAGATGCAAGAGATTAAATATCCTATATTACCCACGGCTCCTCCGGTTGATGAGGGGCAGAGTTATCGTCTGCAGAAAATTAACGAGATACAAAACTTTTTAGAAGGCGAGGTGACGAAAAGAGAAGCTTTAAGTAAAAAATATTTTAGAGCCGTGAGAATAGTAGACACCGTGGATAGCGCTTTAATTACCGTTACCTTAGTTAGCGGGGGCAGAAGAGTAGTTTTATTATCGACGGTAGCCGCGATACCCGCGGTAACAGCGTTAGAAATCGCGGGTGTTTGCAGTTTTTTAAGTTTAGTTGGAAAATATGTCGTTAGAAATTCGATGACTAAAGTGGAAAAACACGAAAAGATTAAAATCATTGCCGATACTAAATTAAATACTATATCTTCCCACGTCTCCAAAGCTTTATCGGATAATAAAGTCATGGACGAAGAGTTTCGACTGATTATAGAGGAATTAGGGAAATATAAGAAGATGAAGGAAGAAATTAGGTCTAAATCCAAGAAAAAGATTACGAGCGAAAAGGAGGAATCGTTAATAGAAAGAGGGAGAAGAGAACAACGCGAATCCTTTCGGAGGTTGGTTGAAAAAAATCGTGACCACCCGTCTGAATACTAAAAACCCCGTGATTAAATTTTCGTGTAGCTTTAGTTACGAAACGGGTTAAAAACCGCGTTAAAAACTACGTTAAAAACTATGTTAAAAAAAATAATCCTAATAAAAAATGTCCTTCTTAAAAATAGATGATCCCGCTAAAAGGGACTCAATCGTAAAAAAGTATCTCGAGACAAAGAAGAATATTCGGGCCAACCTGTTAGCGGAAAGAACGGGTGAAATAGAATTACAATCCGATCTTTCGAAACTTTTTAAACCTATTACGGAAGCGCAAAAGGCCGCAACGGAAGAAATTAAAGAGGGTATCAAAGAATTGCCGAATTACCCGACAATACAATTTAATGTCACTGAAAAAGGAGAATTAACTTTGGGGAAAGGTGATGATATGCAAACTATCGGTCCAACCGCGGCAAAATGTTTAATAAAATTTGCCGATAAAGCTGCCGTTGATAAAACGTACGGGTTATATTCTAAAAATGGTAAATTTTATATCGGTGATAAAATAGTCGAGATTAATAAAAATGATATCTTGCTAGGTAATGAGGTTTATAAAGGAACAGAAGGTTTCTGGGAGTTAATTACTTCTAGAAACCCAGATGCAGCCATTGTTACACCGAGTGATTATACGAATTATAGAAAATTAGTTATAAAAAGCAATACTCTTTATCGCGATAACGATCCAAATAGTAATCACCCAAAATCTGTTAAAGGAAGAAAGTGGATAGGACTACTTAGTCCTATTTGGGATGAGATTAAAAATAGGGAAACAACCGGAGAAGGAATTATTATCCCGTGCGATCCAAATGCATTACTGCAAAGATTAGACTTACTTATAGCAAGTAAATCGGCGGGCAACACGGGTGTGAGAAACGAGATCGTTAGCGTGTGCGACGAATTAAAAAGGCAAGGTCACCTAGATAAAAAAAGCTATAAAAAGTTAATGTCTATATTATAAAAAGATGATAACGCATAAACGAAGAGGATTTGAAAAAAACGTACGCGTACGGGGGTAAGGGAATTTTTGACAGCTTAGCTAGCTTTTTTACTAGGCTTTTTACTAGTAACGCCGCTAAACAAATTGCTTCTTCCGCCTTCGATGTAGGAAAAAGTGTGGCTAAGGAGGGTGCAAAAAAAGCCTTGGAGGCTGGAAAGAGTGCGGCGGTAGATGCGGGCGGTAGATTACTTAAAAAGGCTTTAACCCCTAAATCCAAGAAAATTTTGGAAAAGTATGCTGCGTTACCCACACCGCGAGATACTAAGGCGATAATAGATGGTAGTGGTAACGACATGAATGCTATAGAAAAATTAATTAAGAAATTAAGTAGAGGTTCGGGTATTAAAACGACGTAAAAAAATATTATAATAAGTTAAATTATTATAATATATAATAAAATGAGTATTCTAAACATCGTAGAACCAATTTTGGAAGATACTACTATTGATGAGTATGAGGTGCACGAGTATGAGCCTATCACTGGCAGCAAACTAAACAACTCCGGAGGACATATCAGGATTAACATCGAAACTCAAGATCTTTTCATGCATCCCTCCGAGTCTTATTTAATTTTTATAGGCGAATTAGTAAGAAGTGATAATGGCGCGGTTTATGATGCCGGTAATAACATTACGTTAATAAGTAATGGCTTGATTTATCTATTTAATAGTATTAAGTATCAGCTTAGCGGGCAGGAGATTGAATCCATAGCAAATCCTGGGCAGGCTACTACGATGATCGGTTTATTAAAATATCCAGATGATTTTTCTAAATCGCAGGGATTAAACCAATTGTGGTTTAAGGACACCTCGGTAGAAGCAAACGTTAACAATGAAGGTTTTGAAGCTAGAAGACGATATATTATACGACATCCGAATCCACGTGGTAGGTTCAGTCTTAAAGTTCCGTTAAAACATATATTCTGGTTTTGCGACGATTATAATAAAGTTCTTTATGGAATGAAACATACTCTTACATTGACGAGAGGCGGAGATAATGACGCGGTCTTTAAAGCAGGCCCTGTTGGAGCTAATCCAGCTGTTGTTGACGCTCGAGTTAATTTAATTAAAATATCGTGGTTCATGCCCCACGTTATGCCCGCGGATAAGGAGAAGATGGAACTTTATAAACATATTGAGAAAAAAGAAAAAGTCCCGGTCGGGTATAGAATGGTACAATGCGACGCTATTAGGGTTCCTGAGGCATTGACATTTACTTGGAGACTCTCCGTTAAATCATCTCCTGAGGTGCCGCATTTTATCATTATCGGCTTTAAGACGGGTAAACAAAATAATCAATTGCGAAATCCCGCCACATTTGACAACGTGAACGTTAATAATATTTATGTTAAGTTAAATGCCGCTAAATATCCTGATGCTAACTATGATTTGTCATTCGAGAGCTATCAATTTAGTAGGGCATATGGCGATGCCGCCTTGTTCAGATCCAAGTTTTTTAGCATGGACAAGTTAGCATCAAATCCTGGCATTTCCCCCGCGGATTATAAAACCCTTTATCCTTTGTGTGTGTTCGATGTTACTAAGCAGAGTGAAAAGTTAAAATATTCTTCTACCGATATCCAAGTTAAGGTATTTTTAGCGCGAATGTACCCACAAACACGGAGGCATACGCCGTTATTATTAGCGATAGGTTAATATCCTTCCAGTCCGATGGAGAAAAAATGAGCGTAGTATATTAATTTAAACGGTTTTTTTCCTATTTAAAAAAATGTTAACGGCAAAGGATTTAAAAAGATTTCTTAGCGAGAATAATATACAATATTTCTCTTTTTGGGATAAGAAAGATTTGATCGAGAAAGTAAAAGAACACGGATTAATGCCCGAGAAGATAGCTAAATCAGAAACGGTAATAAAACGAGAGCCCGAACGGAAAAAAGATAATTAACGCTAAATATGAAAGATTAAAAACTATCGCGAAAAATCCCAGAAAAGTTACTTTAGAGGATGTTGAAACTGGGGAAATACATACTTTCCCTTCGATCTTTAAAGCCGGCAAATTTATTAAACTTTGCCCTCAAATGATTTCGAATTGGGATGGGAGAGTTTGGAAAAATAAATATAAGATCGTTATTTTTTAAAAAATGGCTTAAGTAATTTTTATCATATATAAAAAATGGCGGAGAATAATAATACGAGTGCGGACGAACGAGTAAAGCGAGTACGTTTTTTAGAACAAGAAATAACGGGAAAAAAACGCCTCGATCGAGGAAATAAACGTAATAATTGGGGGTTTATTTCGCAAAAGAAGCGGTACTGAAACGCTCCGTTATATCGCGGAAAATAGAATTCGATTATTATCCGAAATAATTAATGAGATGGTAGAAGGCATATTTAGTCTCGAATTATGCCCGCGAGAAGATTCTAGTCTCAATAAACTAAAGCGACAAAAACTAGTAATATCCGAAATAATTAATGAACAGAATGTACTCGTATCTGGTTATGCTACTGCGGAAAACGAGTTGTCGGGAGAAATAAGAAATCACGAAGAAAAAAAATCGTCTATATTTAGGGAGGTGGAAAATTTAAACAGTCAGCACGCTAATATACTTCTAGGACTTGACGAAGATGATGTTCCCGAAGATTTAATAAGCAAACGCGAAAGTTTACTTCGAGAAATGAATGAAGAAAATTCTAGCGAAGAAGACTCCGACGAAGAAGATTCCGACAAAGAAGATTTGGATGAGGGTATCGCAGAAACCCGGGAAGACGCGAACGCGGAGCCTGAAGAAAAAACTTTCTTGGCGCATGATGAATGCTGCGTGTGTCGAGAGGAGAAACCTACTATATTTAATATCCCTTGCGGTCACGTTTGCATGTGCGCGACGTGCAATACTAAAAATACGAGGAGAAACAAATGCGCTATTTGCAGAGAGGTAATAAAGAATTTCTATGTAATAAAGCGATCCTAAATTTTATATAACAGTTAAAATACTATTATATAAAAATGGAAAAGAGATTTTAAGTACAGGGGGTTATAAGCATCGAAGATGCTCTGGGAACCCGAAGGGTTCATACGCTCGGAACCCAAAGGGACTGAGAACCGAGAGAGACCGAGGATCGTGAAGATTTTTATTTCGAAAGGATTGAGAAGATTTTATCCCCCCCCCCCGCTAAATCTAGCCCCCGATCTAGGCCCCTAAAGATCGAGAGGACCAGAGAGAAAGAGATTGAGGATCGTGAAGATCTTTATTTCGAGAGAGACCGAGGACCGAGGAGATTTTAAGTACAGGGGGTTATAAGGGCTAAGAAACGGAGAGACCGAGAACCGAAAGAGACCGAGAACCGAAAGGGATTGAAGATCGTGAAGATTTTTATCTCTCGTGGGGTGATACTAAGATTTTATTTCGAATGGATCAAAAATTCGGAGAGATCGAGGGCCAGAAAGATCGGGAGGACCGGAAATCGGGAGGACCGGAATTACGGAAAACCGGAATTATGGAAAACCGGAATTACGGAAAACCAAATTATGGAAAACCGGAATTACGGAAAACCGGAATTATGGAAAACCGGAATATCATAAGTGACCTTGGGGCTTAAGAATGTGAGGTTTGAACTTAATAAGGATGGAAGTCCGGAGATCAGGGGGGTCCCTAGGGCTTAGAGCCCGCTAATCCGATAGCTAACGGATTGGCCTAGATCGGGGGAAAATGTAACTACTGGCCATTATTTGAAGTATTTTGGTAGAGGGCCACTAGATGATGCTACATGCCATATATGAAAGCTCTAGCCCTTACAGTTTGGGACAAGAAGATTTTTAGAGTTTTTTCTTTCGGTTGCCATGGCAACCAGAGTTCTTCATGGAATTCAAATCTTTGAAGTATTCTGAAAGTGCATCACCTAAGGATCATTTCTGTGAAGTTTCACTGAAATCTGTTGGGCGGTTTCAGAGGAGATGATTTTTTAAGTAATTGTTCACGGACAGACAGACACACGGACAGACGGACGGACACCGGACAACGATCGATCACAATAGCTCACCCTGAGCACTATGTGCTCAGGTGATCTTATAAAGGGTCACCAAATGATGCTACATGCAAAATATGAATGCTTTGGCCCTTATGGTTTGTCACAAAAAGATTTTAAAAGATTTCCAACTTTAAATCTATGTAAAATAATGTGCGCCCAGCCAGAGCCCAAATATGACCCCAAAGGGATAATTATAACAATTTTTGTAAAGGGTCACTAGATGATGCTACATGCAAAATATGAATGCTCAAGCCAATATGGTTTGTCACAAGAAGATTTTAAAAGATTTCCTTCTTTGTTTCCTTGTAAAATAGGGTGTGCCCTGGCAGAGCCCAAATATGACCACTGAGGTTTAATTTTCACAAATTTGGTAGAGGATCATCATATAATGCTACAAACCAAATATGAATTCTCTAGGCATTATGGTCTGTCTGAAGATGATTTTTTAAAGATTTCCTTCTTTGTTATTATGTGAAATAGGGTGCGCCCAGGCAAAGCCCAAATATGACCCTAGGGGATTAATTTTAACAATTTCGGTAAAGGGTCACCTAGTGATGCTTCATACAAAATATGAATGCTTTCGGCCTTATGGTTTGTCACAAGAAGATTTTTAAAGATTTTTTCCATTTTCAGCCATTTTGTTGCCATGCAACCACAGTTTTTCATGGAATTAAATTCTTTTAATGATTTTTGTAGAGCTTCATCCAAGGAACATTCCTGCCAAGTTTTATCAAGATTGGCCATCTGGTTTTGGAGGAGAAGATTTTTAAAGAAATTGTTAACGGACGGACAGACAGATGGACGGACGGACAGACGACTGACGATGACCGGTCACAATAACTCACCCAGAGCACTTTGTGCTCAGGTGAGCTAAAAACACAGCAACTTCTCAAGAACAACAGCCTTTGGTTAAAATGCACAATAGTAAACCAATCACATTGTTAAAGAGAGGTTGTTAGTCCAAAAGGGGGCTGGTTTATCAGTTTTAACTCTTCGCCAAACACCAAAATTTGAGACTTGTCCAAATTTCAATGCATTTGCAGACGACAAAATAAATATGAATCAGAAATTGAATTTTCTCTTTGAAAGGCTAGAAAACGTGGAAATAAGGAGAAAATGCTGGTTACCATCATTTCCTCCCTTTTCCACAATGTTTTCAAAACCCTTTTAGCGTGATTCATCATTTCCCTTGGGAACTTTCACCGACTGATCAATAGATGTGAATAACTTCACCTTCGTTGTTCATGTCATTGCTAAGCAATCTACAGGGGCACCACCATGTTTAAGATTATGTGACTGGTAGTTCAAAATAGATTCGAAGCCTCCTTTGTACGCATGAGGTTAGATTTAGGTACGGAATTCGCCAAGTTGTGACAAGTGAGTTGATGTCCTCTGGCTGAAAAATTAATATAAATTTATTACTCTTTAGCAGGGGACAAAGTTAAAGACTTGTCCAAATCTAGAGCATTTGCAGACAACAAGAATAATCAGGATTAACCAATGACATTTTCCTTAGGAAGGGTAGAAACCCAGGAAAAAGAAGACATGCTAGTTACCAGCATTCTCTCCTTTTGCAGTAATTTTCTTTCAGGGTCAGTATAACATGGGATCGCAATTGTGTAGATCTGGACATCTGGAATAGAGTTCGAATAACTGAGTGGAGGAATAAGAATATTACATGATGTGGAATTCATGGTTCCAGGCAATTTCACAAAAGTTTTGCGCAACTTCAGTTTGCAATAAATGTATCTACAAAGATCAACACAATGGCAACAAAACTGTATTTCACAGCAAAAAGAATACTTCTTTTGTTTTTTGTACACAGACATTAAACAGACAGTCTTGAACAGACAGGCTGATCTAGTATACCATAGAAAACATTCATTTTGCTAGGGGTATATTTGTCTTTATAATGAAAATAGGCAATGGGTCAGAAAGCAGAGTAAGAAACAAATATGACTCTCCACTCTAAATGGTACCATCAGGGATCTTTGATAAGCATCGACAAAGGTCAGTTTACAGTCAGTGCAGCCTGGCAAGGGTAGAAACCTAATGCTATCTGGCCAATGTTGAAGGCCTTTCTACCTTACTGTGCAGTACTCCTAAATTCATTGTCTCATACCGGCTTACAAAAGCATCAATATTAATTTTACAGGTTTAACATAATTTACAGTGTTCAAACAAGTTACCGGGGTCCAGCGTGGCTCAGTGGTAGAGTGTGGAACTCGTAACCTGGAGGTCCGGGTTCGAGCCCCACCTGATCCGCTGGGTTTTTCGTGGGAGTGTCCTTGGGCAAGAGACTTCCGTCTAATACTAGTGAAACCCAGGAAATACATTAATTTGTGAGCTGTCGCCGTGATATAACTGAAATAATGTTGAAAGCGGCGTAAAAAATCATTCAGTCAATCAATCGATCCCACAAGTTACATCTAGCATGACAGGTAGTAAATATATCAAACTATATGTATATATGAAATTTACATATTTAAATCAGAAGTTTCAAGGTCTAAAACCACATATGTTGGGAGCCACAAACTGTCCTGCTCTGGATTCCATTCCTTGGAGATTTTCTTTTAAAATGGGCTTGACATTCAGGGGAATTAATTGTCTTTCCAGACCTCCAATGCTGTCTCTCATCACTAAAATTAAGAAAAAAAAATATGCAAAATTTACCCCAAACCTATTTGTTTCACAATCAAGGGTTTTCACTATACAGCCTGTTAAAATTAATACATTTTATAAGTAGAAATTTCATTTATTCTGCCATATACCTTAAAAAGAATACGTTTCTATTTGTCCGCATCATCTATAATCTTGGAAACATTGTTGGAAAAAGAGAAATTGCCTGTAACAAGAAATTTCTCATTCTCCCACAATGTTTTCTCTCTACATCTGAAGAATTGTCGTCTGCAAATGATCTTAAGTTTTGACAGTCTAATCTTTGTCCAAGGGGCATTTAATATAAAAATTATGAAAAGTAAATGAAATCATCAGTAACATAGCTTGTAATTTATCTGACAGTAAACATGTTTTCCAGTTATTCATTCAGATCAGAGTTTTTAACCATTACCAAGGCCCCATCCTGCATAAATGAAAATATTTTGGACTCAAATTCAAAGCATTTCCAGATGACAAATTAAATGTGGCTTAATAAAGATGATTTCCACCTTTGATATGCTTAAATGATAATTTCTGTCTTTGATATGGTAGAAAATATTGTGGAAAAAGAAGAAATGCTGATTACCAACATTTTCTACTATTCCTACAATGTTTGCACAGACCTTCTGACACAGAGTCGTTACAGCACAGGCTTTTTTTTTTTTTGTAAAGGGTTAATCAAGCCTCAAGGAGGCTAGCTGTATAAACATACATACCCCCACTTCAGTGTTGGCAGCCATGTATTTCAGTCTTTCTCAAACTCTGAGTTTTCCTGTAAGCAGCAACACGATTAACTGTTTCTGTAGGGAAATGTGGAGTGCTGATTAAGTCTGATGAGGACTTACACTGTAGTCTTCTGTCTACTCTAAAGAATCAATCATTGCGAGTTTATTTTTCGATGCAAATTCAGTTAATTAATCAGTATTCTCACATTTGAAGTACAGATTCCATCCAAGTCCCTTTCGTAATTCCTGACAACATTGGAGAACGTTGAATACAGCAATAGGCCACCATCCAACACGAACACAATCTCAAATTGTGCAGTAAAACACCAAGTTTAACAATTTGTCTCCTATCCCTCCAACTGTCACGACTTACTGTCTGTGGAATCTGCGCGTGATAATAATTTCCTTGGTTTTTCATGAACTCATATTCAATACAGTATCAAGAAATATCGTCATAGTTGTGATCTATACCTATGCTCTTGGTAAAACCTCTTTTTTCTTCTTTCTTTCCTGACACAACACGGTCGGAAATGTCACAGGACGCCATTCTGGAATGCTGGTTCTGCGTTTTACCAATACGTTGAAGAATAAAGCGAGGAACCAGATCCTCGTTTCCGTTATACTTCCGATATTGCTGAAATACTTACGAATCATTACGGAAAATGTCGAGATCAGACGGAAAGTGATGAGATCGCGTAGAGCGAGTTAGGATGGCCATACCTTTATAAATATCATAGATGACCTTCAAAGTGACATCATAATTATGTATTTGTGACATCATTTTCCATGCCTTGAAGAAATGTCTGAACTATAAAGAGCTCTGTGTCTTCAACAAAATATGTTGTTTTAAAGTTAAGACAAACTTTATGCAACTGAAATACTAGCCTATCTAAGATTTACAAAAAATGCCCTTTTTGGTGATTTGGATAATACTTATTTTTGCATCAAAGTTTGATACTTGATGTTATACTTTACACTGATTTCCAGAAATTCTTTGGCAAGCACTCTTTGCTTTCTGCTAGTCTTAACCCTATACCAAACAATCCCAAGGTTTCTTACCCCGATAAAGATGGCTCTAAAAAAAAAAAAAAAGACATCGAAAGAAAACGAAAAAATGCAGATTGCAAATTTGTTAAAGTGTTGTTATGAATTTCAATGATAAAGGCCATAAATAATTCTTACCCTTTACCCAACAATCAAGGTTTTAATTAGACTTAGATAAGAGTTTTTTTTAAACATTGTTGGAAAAGACCAAATTGTAACCACCCTTTTCTCCTTTTCCCGCAAAGGTAAGACATTAGATTCTACATCATATATTATTGTCTCCTATAAATGCCTTTTATTATACATGTATATAACTGGTATGACCATGACTTTATTGTCTGTTTTGTCCGATTCTATATTTGGCCCATAAAACTCTATTTAACTTGTAGGGGAAAATTAAGAATGTGTTTACTTCAAGCAAACTATCACCAGGGGTACAAGAAGTTTTGGGGAAGTGGGAAACAGTGCCTGGCAAATGCTGTTACTGCAGTCCTTCATTGTCAAACCAACATCATGGGACAGTGCAAGTTTGGACAAAATTCTTGTAGATGGTGACCTGTACAAAAGAATTACAACTAAACCAGCTCAGTCAACCGAAGATATTCCAAAAGATGTTGCTTATTTTTCAAAATCTTTACACAGACTTTTGTCCAATTCGCATGAAAGAGAATCAGCTATCCAGTTAGAAGATAGAAGTCTCTAGGGTCTTTAGGACAGGAACTGTTGGGTATATTTACCATGGGTTGCACAAATCTGTGTTACTCAAGTGCCATTTTGAAAACAGACGATACTTATTACTTTTTTTACCCCCATAGTAGGGATTTAACTGGTATGTGTGCTCCAGATGGCAAATCCACATTGACTTGCAACAATGATATAAAAGTCTTTGTGTAATTCCTTAAGAAAATTAGCTGTATCCCGGATTATTAATTTTAGAAAACATTCAATTTGAAATAAGTAAGCTGAGAGTTAGAGAGAAAACTTGTCTTTTAGAAGGTAGTGACAGTAGCTTTTCTGGGTTCAGTTCCGAGTGATAGAGAATATTCATGTTGCATTTATCTTGCACACAATCCAAATGACCATGACTCGGGTAGCACTATAAGATCTTTTTTCCAGTGTGGTCTGACAAGATTGCACGTCAGATGAAAGCAGGGAAACATGTGCTGAAATTTGTGAGGGGTCACTTGAAAATGCTTTACATGATTTAAATGACAGTGCTACATATCTTAAATCAATAGATATTGATACCTTAAGTATTCCTGGAGAAAGAGAGAATAACACAAGTACATCTGCCAGTCAAATTGAAAGCAGTTTTACTGATTATGACAATGATCCAGATTACAAATATGATGGGGATGAAGATGATGAAGAAGAAGAAAGTACTGAGAGAGATGATAATGATGATCTGCCTTTGATAGTACTTAGAAAAAAGTTAAAAACTAAAAGAACTAAAACTAGTCTGTTGAAGAATGGTGAAGTAAGAAATAACAAAGAAAATGATTTAGATTGCAGTAATGATAGAGTAGATTATAGTAATGATAGGCCACGATGGGTAAACATTGATAATAGATAATGCAGGTAGTGTTGGTTGTGTAATTAATGATACAGGTAATGAAGATTTTGGTGAGAGGCATAGGAAGAGAGATCTGTATGAGAAGGGAGAATGCGACAGATAGAAACTTTACTGATATAATATTTGATGGTACTAATTCATATAGGAGGACTGAACAAATTGATGATAATTTTGATGATGAAAATGTAAGTGATAGAGAGAATGATGGAAGTATAGAAGAAATAGTAGTAGAAGATAACAATGGAGGATCAAGTTTTATGAAAGATGATGAAAATGCTATTAGGGGTAGAAAAAAAGTTTAGAGTTCATGAAGAGTGTGGTAGAAATATTTGCAAAAGACGAAGAAATTCTGGCTTGTCATTATGTATCTGGTTTCACGAAAAACAAGTAGATGAAAGAGTTGAAATATGGCTGTGGAATTCAATGTAGGTTTGGATGCAAACAATTGTTTTCCATAGAAGATAGAAAACTTGTTTTCATCGGTTCTGGAATCTGGGCAATATTGAAAAACAAAGACAGTTTTGGCAAAAATATGTTCATAAACATGAAAAACAAAGTCATAAGATAAAAAGCTATAATAGACACAAAAACACCTTTTCATGGACACATCCACTACCAAACAAGGAAGAATCAGTTAAAAGTTTGCAAAAATTTCTTTTTGGCCACATTATCAATTTCAGCAAAAATGGTATATTCATCTCATTTAAAAATGCATAATAACACTGGAATCAATGAAAATGACAAAAGGGGTAGACACTCTAACAGCCCAATAAATTGTCATCTGAAAAAGTTTCGAATGTTGAAAACCACATTAAGCCATTTGATGTGGTAGAAAGTCACTACTGTAGGAAAAATACATCCAAAAAGTATTTGCCTTGTATTTTGAATGTTACTAAAATGTATCAAATGTTTCAAACCCATTGCTTAGAAAATGGCCTTGAATGTGTTTCAGAGCAAATATATGAATAGCAATTGTTAACAAAAATTTCAATTTATCATTTCAAAGGCCAATTAAAGATAGGTGTAACTTTTGCACAGCATACTCACTCTTCTAACCAAGAAAAGAAAAATCTAAGGGATTCTTTCCATAGGCACATTAGAAATAAAGAGGCAGCAAGATTGCAAAAATCTGAGGATAAGGTAAAAGCTGAAAATAATGAGGATGGGACCTTTCTTTGCTGCTTGTTTTGACTTGGAATGGATTTAATGACTCCACACAGTTTTGAATCATGTCTTTTTTTATAAAAGAAGATTAAAGCACATACAATGTCACTATTTATGATCTTGGCAGTAAGGATGGCTTTTGCTACATATGGAATGAAGCAATATCTGGGCATGGCAGTTGTGAAGTTGCATCATGTTTGTATTGGTTTTTAAAAGATATGGCCTCTAAGGGTAAAACAGAATTTGTATTCTTTTCCAACAATTGTTGTGGTCAGAACAAAAATAGGTATATGTTGAGTATACTGGTTCTCTATGAGTGCCTTTAACCTGAAAAGTATCACACACAAATTTTTAGAAAAAGGTCATACCCAAAATGAGAATGATAGTATTCATGCAACCATTGAAAGAGCTTCGAAACACATTAGTATCTATACCACAAGTCAATGGTCAGCCACAATTAGATGTTCAAGAAGAAAGAATCCTTATATAGTTAAAGAAATGAATTTGAAGGAATTTTTTAACTTCAAAATTGTATCTGAAAAGCTGAGAAACTTCTCATTAAATGAGGAAAAGGAAAAAGTGCAGTGGAATGAATGAATGAATGTTGTTTTATGGCGCATCGACAGCTTTGGTCATTTAGCGCGCATATCTGTGTTGAAGGAACGATTAAGGCGGATTTTTTTCTAAAAAGATTTGAGACATGCTGACAGTAAAAGAGTTAAATTAAGAAGGATCATGTGAGATCTAAATATGTATAAAAGATATAATTGAGCAACAGGGCTTCCCTATTAACTCAAAAAGGTTTTGAATAATGATGTTAAGACTGTGATAAAAAGATTTGAACAGTCTTAAATTGATAATAAAGGAGTCTTTAAATGAAGAATGAATGTCTCCAATGAGATAAGATGCCCTCAAAAGAGGTAATCCTCCCATTAAGGAGATGCAAACTTAAGATTGTGATAAAAAATTTGAACAGTCTTAAAATGATAAGAAAAAGTCTTTAAATGATGAAAGGTTATGTGTAACTGATAATGTGCATAAAATATAATATTGAGTGGCTGGGCAATCCCTGCCTACTCAAAGTAAAGAATGTAAAAAGGTGGATAAGAAACTAAAGAGTAAATATCACAGTTTATTGTAAATGCCAATCTCCTTTATGAAAGCGATAATAGATTCAACGCTGACAGAATCAAAGAGATTTTTTAAACTATCGACGTTGAAATATTTTGTACGAACTGGCTGAAAGTCAATGCAATCTAGTAGAATGTGTTTTATAGAGAAGGGTGCATTGCATGGAATACATTCAGGGGCATCATCTCTGGTCAAGAGCCAGGAATGTGTAATGCGTGAATGGCCAATTCGAAGTCGTGCAATTATCACTTCTTCTCGACGAACAGACCTGTAAACGGGGTACCATTCACCAAGGGAAGGTTTAACTGAATGTAGTTTATTGAAAACATCAGCATCCCACTGGGATTGCCAAGAAGATTGGATATGTGTTAAAACAGAGGATTTAAAATCAGTGTGTGGAACTTTAAAATCTGAAATGGGAAGGTTAAGTGCAGATTTGGCAGACCTATCGGCATTTTCATTGCCTTTGATGCCTACATGACTTGGAAGCCAGCAGAACACCAATCTATTCATAGAAGAAATTTGTGAGATCCTTTCAAGTAAAGTACAGATCAAGGGATTCTCAAGTCGTTGATTTGAAAGGGCCTGTAATGTTGACAAAGAGTCAGAAAAGATAATGAAACGGTTGGAATTAGAATGTTCAGCTAGATTAAGGGCAAGATCAATAGCTTTAATTTCTGCAGAGAAGATAGAGGAATTGTTTGGAAGGCGGCACTTTAAGCTCCTTTCTCCATAAATGGCGGCAGCTGCTACAGAATTTCCTTCTTTTGATCCATCTGTATATATTGGTTTGAAGGAAAAATAATGCTCCTTTATCTCATTGTATCTAGCGTGAAACACAGTTCTATCCGTGACTGACTTTTTGTCGGATGCAAGGTCAAATCTGAAGTCTGCACTGTTTAGAGTCCATGGAGGGATTTCAGAGATTTTATAGTCGGCAATAGATTCAGTGTCTATGCCAAGGTTATCTACTATGGGCTCCATGCGGATACCAAATGGAGGAATAACATTTGGTTTCCTTGCAAAAAGATGTTTATATTGAGGTTTAAAAACAACTTTATGAGTTGGGTTAAAACGATTCGACTTCAGTTTTAAAAGATATTGAAGTGATAGTTTTTCCCTCCTGTAAGAAAGAGAAGGTTCATTAGCCTCAACATAGAGACTATTGACGGGAGAAGTTCTGAAAGCGCCGAGTACAAGACGCAGGCCTTCGTGGTGTATAGGATCAAGAATTTTAAGGCAAGATTTACGGGCTGATCCGTATACGATAGATCCATAGTCTAATTTGGAGCGAACTAAAGACCGATAAAGCCGCAAGAGGACTTTACGGTCTGCTCCCCATTCAGAATGGGCCACAACCTTTAGAAGATTAAGAGCCTTCTTGCATTTCTTTTTAAGTGCAGTGATGTGAGGAAGGAAGGAAAGCTTTCTGTCAAAGATGACTCCGAGAAATTTAAATTCAGAAACGACTTCAATTTTGGTTTTGTCCAAATACAGTTCAGGGTCTGGATGAACACCACGTAGATTACAAAGGTGCATGCATTTTGTTTTGGACTTGGAAAATTTGAAGCCATTTTCATCAGACCACGTTTGGAGTTTGTTGAGACACTGTTGAAGTTGTCTCTCAATAATATTCATATTTCGAGATCTGAAGCATATAACAAAGTCATCAACATAAAGAGAACAGTCTACACCAGGACAGATAGCTTTAACTATACTGTTTATTTTTACACTAAAAAGTGTAACAGAGAGAATACATCCTTGGGGCACACCCATCTCCTGTTCACGGGCTCCCGAGACAGTATTACCAACTCGGACACGGAAAAGACGTTCATCCAAGAAGGCTGAGATAAAAAGAGGAAGACGGCCTCGAAGACCAAAGTCATGTAAGTCTTTAAGAATTCCGTATTTCCAAGTCGTATCATAAGCGCTTTCAAGGTCGAAAAAGACAGATACTACATGTTGTCTATTAATAAAGGCTTCTCTGACAAAGGTTTCAAAGCGGACAAGATGATCGATGGTGCCACGTTGACGACGAAATCCACTTTGTACATCAACGATGAGGTTGTTTTTTTCTAGAAACCAGACAAGCCTGTCGTTGACCATACGTTCTAGAGTCTTGCAGAGACAATTAGTAAGAGCTATTGGACGATAGTTGGCGGGGTCACTAGCATCCTTGCCAGGTTTTGGGATAGGAATGACTAGTGCCTCTCGCCAGGACGAAGGAAAATCACCGGACTGCCAGATATCATTAAAAATATCAAGTAAAACAGAGAGAGAAGTAAAAGGTAAGTGTTTTAAAAACTGGTAATGAACTTTATCTTGGCCGGGAGAAGAATCGTGAGCTTTATTCAGAGCAGATTTTAATTCTTTAAAGGTGAAGAGTTTATTATAGTGCTCTGAATTAGAAGAATTGAAATTAAGTTTTTTCTTTTCTTTTGTGGCTTTATTCCTCTGAAACTTTTCAGAATAGTTTGCAGAGGAAGACTTTTTGCAAAAGGTGTCGGCAAGAGCATCAGCTATATCCTGGGGTGATTCCAACGAAGTATTGTTAACATTCAGGTGACTGAGAGGGGGTTGGCCTTTGCCATTGATCTTTCTAATCATGTCCCAGGTTTTTTTAGTAGTAGTTCTACTATTTAATTTAGAAACATATTGTCTCCAGGCCTTGCGCTTACTTTCTCTAATGGTACGACGGGCCTTTGCCCTGGAAATACGGAATAGGTTATGATTTTCTTTGGTAGGTCTGAGGTTAAACTTTCTAAGGGCTTGTTTTCTGTCTCTGACAGCCTGTTTACAATCTTCATTGTACCAAGGCTTGTCAGGACGTTTTGGATTTGTCGAGGTCTGAGGGACAGACTGTTTAGCTGCATCAATTAACAGCGAAGTAAAAAGTTTTGCTGGATCATCGCAATCTCCAAACTTGTCATGTGTAATGGTCTGTTCACAGAGGGTTTCAAATCTATTCCAATTGGCTTTGGAGAGCTTCCATTTCTGCGGTTTTATGCTGCTGGATGGTTGTGTAGATGAAAAGATAATAGGGAAGTGATCACTTCCACACAAATCCTCTTTCACTTTCCAAGTGAAATTGGGAAGTAAGACTGGGCTGCATAAGGTTAAATCTATAGATGAGTAAGATCCGGTTGCTGGATGTAGGTAGGTTTTGGACTTGTTATCATTCATGAAAGACAAAGAGTTGTTCGAAATGAAGTTCTCCAACTGTAAACCTCTCTGGTTAGTGTCATCACAACCCCACATAACACTGTGACCATTAAAGTCCCCAGCAAGAATATAGGGGGATGGCAATTGGGAAATGAGATCATTCAGATTGGTCTCATTAATAGGTGTGCTCGGGGGAAGATATAAAGAACATAGTGTAACGGCACTGTGTAAAGATAATCTGATGGCAACAGCTTGCAAGTTTGTGTTAAGAGAGATAACTTTATGAGGTATGTTGTTATTAACAATAACAGAAACACCACCTCTAGCTTTCTCGCCTTCGGTAAAGACTTTATTGTAAATTGAATGGTATTTGATTGAGATATCATCCTCCCGTTTAAGGAAGGTTTCTTGAAGACAAACAGCAACTGGTTTGTGATCACTAATTAAAAGGGAAAGTTCGTCAAAGTTTGACTTCAGACCTCGACAATTCCACTGGATTATGGTATCCATTGTGCATGAAGAAAGTATAAAAGCTAAAGTAAAAAAAGAGGCCGTAAACCAATACATTTTAAAATAGATTAAGATTTAATTATAGATGTCTCGGGTTTGGACGTGTGCCAAGTGTCAGTGTCCTTGTTCCAAGTATCTTTAGAAGTGGACCAGATAGAGGCTTCTGAATCTGAAGCCTCACCTTCCAGATTTTCAGTATCTGCATCCATGTCCTCTAACTCCGAAAATCTGTTGGAGGTAGGGACCGGATCATCTACTGTGACTGCTATTTCACAGGATTCATGTTTATCTCTAGACTGTGGTTTAGATTTTGAGGAAGATCTTTTTGGTGATCGGGGTACATGATACGATTTGTTGTCTTTAGGTGGAGCGTTAGATTTATTTGTAGACTGTGAAGGTTGAGGTTGGGGTTTCTTAGGAGGCTGTTTTGAAGGGGCAGATGGTTTTGAAGGTTTTTTTGAAGAAATATTTTGCGAAGAGGTAGACGGCTTTGAAGGTTTTTGTGTAGAAATACTTTGAGAGTCTGTGGGTTTTGAGGTTGCAGGAGGGGTTTTGTTTGTTTTTGACGCAGATGGAGAGTCAGGAATTAGTTTGGACAAGGTGGATGGAGGGAGAAGTTCTTTCAGCTCAGTAGCTACGTCAGGAAATTTTTGAAGAAGAACTTTCGCAAGAATTTTACAAGTGCTGCAGTCGTCCTTTTCAGTTGACGAGCCAACAACACCTGCATAGCTAGGACTAGAAGAGGTTTTTTTGCGCTGTTCAAATATTTTCCTTGCTTCTGGAAAGCTTACATTATTGTTGTATTTAATGGACAGTATTTCTTTTTCTTCTCTCCATACAGGACACTCTCTTGAAAAAGTAGAGTGTGGAGACTTACAATTAATGCAAAGAGGAGGATTTGAACATGTAGTACTGTCATGGTCAGGTCCTTGATGAGCACATTTAGAGCATGTTTCTTGGTTTGGACATTTACTGATGTGATGGCCGTACCGCTGGCATTTAAAACATCGCAAGGGATTTGGCACATACACATCTACTTTTACAATTTGAAAGCCTACCTTGATTGATGTTGGAAGAACAGGTGAAGAAAATGTTAAGATGTATGTATTTGTGAGTCTCTGTTCTCCATCTCTGCGTACAGAAATCCGTTGGACATCGGATACACCTTGTTGTTTCAGATTATCTTTAATTTCTTGCAAAGAGTTGCAGTAAGTAAGCTCTTTGCATCTAATTACTCCTTTGCAAGAATTTAGTGAAGGATGTGGGAAAATTCTAACATCTGTGTCAAAGAATTTTGTGTTTTTTAAAAGATTCACAGCTTGTTGATTTGTAAGACATTCAACTAAAAGGGTCTGGTCTTTGAGTTTTTTAACAGATTTTGGAGTTCCAAGGATGCTGGTAATTTGTTTTTCTATTACGAAAGGAGATAGTTTGGTTATGGGTTTTGAAGGATCTTGGGACTGAATAACGATAAAACGCGGAGAGTGAAAAGAAGAAGTAGAAATTGAAGGTTCAGTTTCGGACTCGCTGTCTGATAAAGGGCGTTTGCTTTCATTGAGCTTGGCCTTTTTTTGTGACGCCATGTTTGTGTATAAAATTTCATCACCGATGCTCCCCACCCACCACGGAGTCCAACAAGGGGTCATGGTCTGGGGAAAGCCCATTCGCAGACCATGACAGGGATACATCAGTGGTATACTCGGTATGAAAGGGCTAGACTGGACAGATATATTCTCGCAGAAAGTCTTACCAAGCTTAGACGATCATTGAGAGGTTACAAATGTCAGCCAAACACCAAAAAACTTTCACCCGATTGACCCATGAGCCACCGCCTTCTAGGGCAAAAACAAGAAATCTGGAAAGAGTGTGGATTAAATATGGAGAAGATAGTAATTTTAATTGAGAGAAGGCTGCGAAAGAAAGAACATATTAGATGCCCTAGGGCAAGGCATGACCAGCCGATTGATCAGGACGGGCCTTCCTGACCTCTCGTTTAGTTCAGTTCAGGGCCAAAGTGGTGTGTTGTGAAAACAGAGCTATCAAAAGGCCGAGCCCCGAATCCACTCAACCACCAGGATCCCGTCATCAAACGACACGAGTTGCAGCCCACGGCAAACGGGCAGGCACAGTGGGGGGGTCTTACCCCTTCTGTAGTGCGACAGCTGGGCAATTTCTATCCCCCCGCCCAGCTGGGGGAGAAAGTGCAGTGGAATAGCCTAAAAATTTTAAATTTGACATCTGACAATCCAAATGCTTTTGGATATAAATCAGATAATGCCTGGCATTCAGTAGACTTATTAAAAAGATGTAGGTCATTTGAAACTCCATGGAGCATTAATTTAGAAAATTTGTACAAAGATGGGGTTCCAGTCTCTAGAGCTAGGTTTGCAGATCTTCTAAGCATGTGTAGATCAAATATTACGCCAAGTGTCCATCTACCCCTTTACTTACTGCTGCCCCATGAAAAGTAGCAAAACTCAATAAAATGTACAGTAAAACATGTATAAGTGACCACCCTTGGGGCTGTCAAAAAGTGGTCTCTTAAGACAATGGTCTCTTAATGCAATGTAAATGGTTTAGATAAAAACGAGTTCCAAAAAAATTTCCAAGTGTGAAATATCACATTATTTTCAACTAAATTCTATTTTGTGTGTACTCATTAGAATCGTCTGAGATGATCATAATGAGTACCCACAACATAGGATTTTGTTGAATATAAAAGGATTTCTTATTGTTATATACCTACAGATTCAATTTTAATTGGTATATTACATAATGATTGCTTAATACAAGTGGTTGCTAAATAGAGGTGGTCACTCAAGCAAGATTTACCATATTGTTTACAATTAAGTAATTAAGGTCATTGTGTGTTACTTGCAGTGTTTCTCAGATTTTCTGTGGAACCTTTTTTATCCCTGTTTAAAAAAAAGAAAAAAATGTCTTTGCTGAAGAACTTTATAATACATCTTTAGTTAATTTCAAATCTTATAATCTTGCACTAATGCTGGACTGTGAAATTTTAACCCTTTACCAAACTATCTCTTGATTTCATGACCTGGATGGAGAATATAATTATAGGAAAGCATTTTTGGAAATGATGTAATTGTTAGCAACAAACAATTTCTCCTTATCCAACATTTTCTACCCTTTTAGGTACTAATTTCCTAGCTTACTTACATATTGAATTGTCATCTGTGACCTTTTTCAAGCTGTTTACTAGCAAAAGAGGAAGCCCTTTCCAGTAGAATAGGTAACTTCCAATGTATTTTGGACAGAAAACTGCCTTAATCATTCTATCCAGAATTTTCTATGAAAATCAAGCAACTACCATGGAACAATGACAAGGGTCCAGATATGGCACTTGTATCTTTGTTTAACCCTTCACCAAACAATCCTCTTAAATAATGAAAAAAAAGCTCTAATTTTCTAATGCTAAATGCTTTTTACAGAGAAATCCAAGGCCATCATAAAACATTTAAGTCTTTATCACGTAACAAAATTTTAGACTCATCTGAATTGAAAGCATTTACAGATTACACATTTTAACATGTCTCTACAGAAAGGATTTATCCTTGAAATAAAAAGCAAATTTTTTTTCATGCTTATGATTGATTGATTGTATGGTGTTTAATGCCGTTTTCAACATTATTTCAGTTATATCGCGGTGGCCAGTGCACCTATCCATGCTTTCCTGGAGTTTCTTTTTACCAGTACTTCAAACAATATTCTTTCCAAGCCACTGGCTGCTTTCCCACTTAACCATCGTCGAACAATGGTCAGCGGTGAGAGAATATTTTTCATGCATGCCACAAAAAGTTGCACAAAGTCTTTTCTATATTGTATAGCAAGAACACTTTCAAATCCAATTCTACTATTGCTGTGAAATCATGAAGACTCACGAGGTATCCATTTTCATAGATTTCAGGGGTAGATTAATCTAGGGATGATGATTTGGATTATATAAGATAATCCTACTCTATTTTGAAACTTAGTCACCAGCCTCATATCAACCCAAAATCAGCTTTAATCAGCTTTAACCCAGCATTCCACAACTCCACATCGATAGCGAAAGCCATAGGTGAGGTAAGGCGAGTCATGTCATTGGAGAGGTCATCAGACCTCTCAAACAGTGGTGAGTTTAAAAGGCAGACTGCCACAGAAATCGCTGTCTAAATCCATTTGTTTTTGCGAAATTGTTCTGATACACACTCTATTTCGTCATGGTTTTATAAACAAACCAAAATCAAAAAACTGAAATAGGAAATAAACGTTTTCTTTTATATGACGGATTTCCAAACAGATTTATCATACTATATTGATAGTAAATGATCTCTCCAATAATTGCAATTTTTCATTAAACAAATAAATCTAAGCAGAGAGAGAAAAAAAATGAGAAAGAACACCGCGGGTAAAGATCACGTTACCTGATACTATCTGGAGAATTCGTACCCTGGAGAACTCATACCCTAATCTCGAGAGCACGAGTTCTCTGGAGAACTCGTACCCCACAAATAGATAGAAATACAGTGGAGCCCCGTTATAACGAACTTCATTAACTCGCTGATTCCGTTAGAACGCGGGTGTCCTATGGCTCCCAAAATTTGGGGGGGTTGACCATTTTGCGTACGATCAGGATCTAGGATACGCTGATCTGGATGTTCAATGTAAAAAAAAAACAACCTACTAATCAATTGCTCAAAATCGATACGTGTGCACATAATCAGACAGTCTTTCACACCTTTTTTGGTTGTTACCTGTATGACCGCTGGCAATCGTTAATTGGTTGTTTGACATTGACAAATACACGCTCAGTTGATTACGATAGGACTTCAGTCTTCAGCCAAACTGTCTGACACTTGAGTGAATAAAGAATGGTCAAACACAAGCTTACACAAGCCATTTTCTGTATAAAAACTGGGCTACTTGGTTCGAATGGATACACTACATTGTATTCTAGATAGCGATAGCAATCGATCATACAGCGATTTCTCACTCATTTATCGACTTTTTAAGCCAAAGCAAAGCACTTTGTTCTCTTATCCTTTGACTAACAAATTTATTCTTAAAAGCTAACTTTGCAATATTTCACACCCTTTAATTAGTTGCACTATCGTTTTCGTACTTTCACGCCACAAGTTTTGTTCTTTCTCTATATACTTTTACCTAACCTTGTTTTACAATGTCTCAGAAGAGGAAAGCATACACGATCGCAGAAAAACTACATATCATCGACATGATCAAGAAAGGAGAAACACAGGCCAGCGTAAGTAGAGAGACGGGAATTCGGGACTCGACAATAAGAGGATGGATCAAAGACGAAGACAAATTGAGAAATTCCAGCAGCAGCTTGGAGGACTGCGGTCAGGCCAGGAAAAGGGCTAGGCTTGCCAAAGATCAGCAGCTTGACAAAGCCATGATGATGTGGTTTAGTCAGGCTCGGTCTGAGGGAATGCCTATCTCTGGTCCTGTGATCCAGATCCAGGCCAAAAAGTTTCATAGGGACATACATGGAGAGGACGTGATGTTTTCCGCTTCAAGCGGATGGCTAAACAGATTTAAACAGCGACATGGAATCAAACAGATGAGTATTCGTGGAGAGCAGAGATCGGCAGATGAGGAGGCAGCGGAATCTTACCCCGGGGGTTTTGCGGGAGCTTCTTTTGAATGAGGGCCTATCTTCGGAGCAGGTGTACAATTGCGACGAGACCTTTATTACAAAATGCTCCCGGATAAAACCCTCGCACAGAAGTCGGACGACAAGAAGACCTTAGGATTCAAACAGAGTAAGGATCGAGTGACTGTATTGCTGTGTTGCAACAAGTCCGGAAACCACAAGCCGACGCCTCTGGTCATATGGAAATTTGGAAAACCACGCTGCTTCCACCACATCAATATTAACAGCCTCCGAGCGAAATACAGTTTTTCTAAAAACACCTGGATGACGACAACCTTTGAGGAGTGGTTTCATAAGGAGTTTGTGCCTTCCGTGCGGAAACATCTCCGCCGTAACAAAAAAGAAGGGAAGGCCATACTTCTTATGGACCACTGTCCAGCCCACCCAGGAATTGATTCGCTAACTTCGACTGACAAGAAAATAAGAGCAGTTTTCCTACCAAAAAACACAACTTCAAAGATACAGCCGCTTGACCAGGGGATAATTGCTGCCTTTAAGCGCAATTACCGGCGTAATCTGACAGTCATGATGGTGGATAGCTGAATGACTGTTTCAGATTACCTGCATAGTCTGAACTTAAAGGAAGCAATTCATCTCCTTGGTCAAGCATGGAACGACGTTACCAAGAGATCCATCATCGGCTGCTGGAACAAGGGACTGGGAGACGCTTTTCAAGACGACAAATCGGACAGTGATTTTGATGGTTTCGCCCCGGAAGACGTGATAGAAGCTGAAAAAAGAATGAAGGAGAATGAAGACATTGACTTAAGGACAGCGAGGGAGAGAACAAAGAAGAGTCTTTAGGTCATTCGGAAGCATGTATGTAGTGTATGTAGTATACGTTCATAAATGAGAACGTGGATACAGGCCATCCGCGGAAGGGGGGGTGAAACAGCGTTATATCCTTCACCCCGGATATAACGTGGGTCGAATCCATGGACCCCGTGGACTTTGTTATAACGGGGCTCCTCTGTAGGTTGATCAGTATGTTTTCAAGTTCTATTTTTCAAAACTGACTAGATTCTAGCATTTTTCTGATTTATTCAAAAATTCTATAGATTTATAATGATATAGATTTGATGAAATAACACACAGAGCTGCTTCTATTATGCGGGATTGCGAGAATCCTGCGAAAATCAACTTATGAGCGTGAAAGAAAGTCGTGCCTCTTCGCCCTACGTACCGCACACCTCAAAAGAGTCCGTGGTCCTTTGATTTTTGGCGGATTGTGCAGGCAGACATGGGTCGATACTTTTTGCAGATGCATTAAGTGCCCTTTTCTCAGAGCATGGCTCATTTATCTACTTTCTTAAATTTTTAACGTTTAGACAAACAACCTCTTCATTTTACATGTCTGCAGCTTTTCAAAATATTGTGGAAAGAGGAGACGCTGTTAGTCACTGCAGTTTCTCCTTTTGTCACAATGGTTTCCATCACATCAAAGCACCATCTTCCACATTAATTATCAAAGTTTAAATTGTCATCTGCATGCTCTTTCTGTTTGGGACAGTCAAAATATTGTTGTTTGTTAAAAGATTAAAAAATGTTACATTTTTTTTTAACATGTCTGATACTATTATTATGTATAGGCCACCTTTATCTGTTGTTATCAGGTAAGATTCTTGCCTCGTCAGTGGAATTAGCATATTGTATCAAATTTTAATTGAACGGTTTCTCCTTTCCAAAAAAAAGTTTGGCTTATCTGAGCACACATTACAAACATTCATTAGAGGGTTGTTCCTTTTGAAAATGAGCTAAATTGGATAATCATCTTCGGTTTTGTGTCCTTTAATTTTGAAAAAAATATGCATTTCTGAGCATGTTAATAGCATATGGCCTCCAATTCCTAGAATATTATAACAATGTGGAACATGTACTGTTTTGTGCCTTTACACCAGTATGATTGAAAAAAAAAAAAAAGTTTTTTCTCATTCATTTAATGCCTAACTTGTTTGTTTACATCTACCAAAATATATTGAAATCAAAAGCCTATAAACTATTTGAAAACATTGATGCCGACCTCTCCTGGCTTCTTTTTTAAAGAAGCCAACTTGTTTAATTACAAATCTAGGATTAGTATCTGAGGACAAACTGCAATTTGAGAGACTTACAAATGATCTTCTTTCAATGGGGATGGGGGGAGGGGGGCCTGAGAAAGGGTGTCCCTAAGAATAATTTCCCACACAACATATGGCATAGTTGCCTAAATTTTAGTAGCTACCTAAGTGAAAAGTCCGTCTTGTGAGAAAAACACTCCTATGTGCAATAGTTCTACAGATTTTACCTAAGATTATGATATTTATGGAATAATACTCCTAATTATCAGAGACAGTGTTCTTTAATATTTTTTTTTTATTTCTTTTCAGTTTGCTGATGGTTTGAATGTTTCCTTAAGTTAAAATTTCTTGTTATCAAACTCTCATGTTTAAGATGTGATCCCTAGGAATGGGCCGCCTTTGACCCCAGGTGGGTACAACTTAACCCTTTACCAGACAACAGAATTTTAGCCTTGTTCAAATTGAAAGCATTTGCAGACGACAATTTCAATGTGGCTCAAATGGTGCAACTTTTCTTTGATAAGTTAGTAAGTTAGAAAACATTGTGGGAAAAGGAGAAAATGCTGGTTACCAGCATTTTCTCCTTTTCCCACAATGTTTTCAAAAGGCTTCTTTTCCAGGGTCGTCAAAAGGCGTCATTGTGCGGTAAAGGGTTAAAAAACTTTTATGATGGACTATAACAAGATCCTTCACACGAAATAACACAAGTTTTGGACAAGAAGATTTCATAAGTTTTACATAGATATGTTAATCCCCTGACTCCTTGGTGGGGCCATCTTTGATCCAGGGACAGGATTTGAACAAGTTAACCCTTTACCACACAATCCCAACTTTTAACAACCCTTAGAAAGATGCCTTTTGAAAACATTGATTTCTACCCTATCCTATACATATATCACCATTTAAGCTACACTTAATTTGTCGTCTGCAAATGCTTTCAATTTGGTCCAGTCTAAAATTTTGTCGTTTGGTAAAGGGTTAATAGATGACCATTCTATGATGCAACATACCAAAATGTCAACTGTCTATATAATATATGGTTTCAGACAAGAAGACTTTTGAAAAAAAAAAAAATCCTATGAAACTATATAAAATATGTGGCCCCTTGATTGAAAATATTTGTTTACAAGTGCACAATATAAACAACTTAGATAAAATACATATCACATGCCATATCTCAATGCTCTGTGCTTAACTGAATTTAGAAGATTTTCTATGTTTTTCCAATATAAGGACGTAGAGCATGTGACCAGTTGGGTACAGCCATTTTAAATCCCAGAGTAACTTAAAACATCTTTGATATATACCAAATATCAATGCCCTAGACTCTTAAGACTTAAAGACAAGAGGGTTTTTCTTTGTATTGGAGTTTAATTCTGTTTTAACAGCTTAGGTCATATCACGGCAGTTAGTGCACCTTTGCATGTGTTTCTTGGAAATTGTGTCAATACTGGTGTGAGAAAGCCAAGTCACTGACTACTTTTCCCACATGAATCAGGTGAGAGGCGAAAAAATGATGGAAAGAAAGTTTGCCTCAACCAGCATTTTCTCCTTGTCACATAATGTTTCAAAAGTCTTCTTCCTTGGTGTCGTTGAACCTCAGCATTGTGTGTTAAAGGGTTAAGTGGCTTCTCTTCTCTAACGAATAACAAGATTTTCCTTTAATTCAATAGGATAAAAGCTACTAATGATATAAAGAATCTATGCAAGTTTCCAGAAAATCCAGCCTGATATGTTTTATTGTTTAAACAGGAAAAAGACTAACAGACAGACTGACAGAAACACAGACCAACAACCGAAACCATAATATGACATACATTCTTCTTGCCAAAGGCCAGTAGAGCTAAAATTTGACTATGGAAGTCTTTGCAAAGAAAGAGACAGAAAAGGAGCAAAATCCATAAAAACAAGACCCCAGGGTCCCTGTTTTCCAACAGTTCTTAACCCTTTACTACACAATACCAAGTTTAAACAACCCTGAAAAAGAAGCCTTTTCAAAACATAGTGGGAATCAATGAGGAGAAAATTCTGGTAACCTGCACTTTCTATTATGTAGAAATGTTTTCTACTCTTTCAAAAACAAAATCCATTTAAGCCACATTTAAGTGGTGGTCTGCAAAGGCTTTAAATTTGGACAAGTCTTCACTTTTGTTATGTGGTAAAAAGTTAAGAACATTCTTAGTCTTATTCTCAAGAATTCTCCAAATCTGAAAATAACTTAAGTTCTGACTGGTTAAGCCATTTTGTAAGCCAATCAGAATGTGTTACCTCTAAATCTAAAAGACAAAAAATATTCTTAAGAATAATTGGTGAATACGAGCCCAGGTCTCATGGTTCCACGTAAGAAGTATTAACCCTTAAAGCACCTTTCACAACTATAGTTGTTTTAGGAGCCATTGTAGATTTAGATCAGACAGCAACAATCATGCTGCCTGATGTTTGATCTATGTTTATCTGGCTTACAAGTGGCTTTCAAGTAAAAGTAGGAAAAAAGTAGGGTAGCTATGAGATGGACTCCAACAGGAAAGAGGAACAGGGGAAGACAAAAAGAAACCTGGAGACGCTGCATCAAGAAATAAATCAAAAACAGAAACTGGTCATGGGGTCAGATACAAAAATGGGCCAAGGACAGACCAAAGTGGAAAGCTTTGGTAACAGCCTTATGTGCACCCCAGGACGAAGAGGATTAAGTCAGTAAGTCCTCCTCATAGGGAAAAGTTTCCATAAACATTTGTTGAATTTCATCTGGTAAATGGCGAGACATAGTTCTGAAATGGTATCACAGATTAAATATTTAAAGAGCTTTAACTATGAAAATAGAAATAAGTCATGCTCTGTGAAAAGGGGGCTTAATTCATTTACGAAAAGTATTGACACATGTCAGCCTCCACAGTCTGCACAGGCTGACATGGGTCGAAACTTTTCACTATCTTTAATTTTTCTGCATGTCAAAAGGATAATTCTACCCCACGATTCAGTCATTTGTCTGGAAAAACAGATTTTATGGATGCATAATTAGGTGATGTCTTGCTTGGTATAATGCATTACGGAGATATTACTTTGTTTTTCTAAATCTAATTGTGTGATTTGTAATAAACATAAAAATATCAACCTCTTTCAAATAATTAAAAAAGACCTTTTTCTATTACTTAATATCATACCAATTGATTGATTGATTGGTGTTTAACGCAGTTTTCAACATTATTTCAGTCATATTGTGGAGGTCAGAGTACCTATCCATGCTTTCCTGGAGTTTCTTTTACCAGTACTCCACACAATATTCTTTCCAAGCAACCGGCTGCCTTCCCACATAACCATCATGGAAACAATGGTCAGCGGTGAAAGAAGAATAAATCCTGTCGCAATGACTATCATCAATCCTCAGAAAGAAATTGGCCAAGCCGGGGATCGAACCAGCGACCTCCTGTTCTCAAGTCCTGTATGCTACTGACTGAGCTACAGGGGCTTGGCATCAAACCAAATGAAGGCAATCTCTAGTCATGGTCTAGAATAAAGCAACAGACAGCACGGATCAAAGACCAGACTGCTCCTTTCACAGATATAGAACTGTGAACAATGACGGCGAAAAACAAGGAACAAGCTTAAAGCCCCGACTGTACAGAAACTTTCAGTGTAACTCTTTACCAGAGAACAAAATTGCAGACCCATCCAAATTGAAAGCATTTGCAGATGACAAATTGACTTCTACTCAAATGGTATAATTTTTCATCAGTTGGCCACAAAACATTGTGGGAGATGGAGGAAATTCTTGTTACCAGCCTTTTCTACTTTTTCCTCAATGTTTTCAAAAGCTTCCACCTCAGGGACATTGAAACGGAGGAGAGCTGTCTTAAAATTGCATTACCTGTTGGAGCCAAAATGATTATAAACCCTGTTGATTTGGCAGCAAATCCAGTCATCTGTAAGAACATACTCTGTTTTGATAACCTGTTGATGACAGCATGACAATGCCATGGCACTATCACACAAACATGATAAGATGGGACAATTCTGGCAGTCTTCAGACCATCACTGGTGGCAAGCCGTTGGCACATTATACCAAACCGGAGCGTAGCCTAGATAGTCTGTGGTCACATCACACAATCCGGCTTCTATACCAGGACACAACCAGGGAAACATCAGGTGTATGAGAGTGTAAACTCATTTTTGGGGGGTAAATACACCCGTTGATTACAAGCTACACTTCACTGGGAGGATCCTAGCAAACACTGACTGAGAGTGGGCTGATCTTAAGTAGATTTTGAATCTGTGTTATCTTGAAATGCATAACAGAGACTGGTTACTAAAACTTGTTTGTTGATTCCCTTTAAAGAGCCCAACGTAAAGTTCATTTTGCAGACACTGTAGATTAACATCAGACTGCAGAGTACACGCAGTATCATCTTTGATGTACAATGGCTAACATTTTGTTAGGTATTCTGATGAAATTAACCTTGAATTTACATGATCTGTCTGTTCTATTGATTTTAACGGACCTTTTCTTACTGGGCAGGCACTTTCAAGGGTCAAGCTTATAGCAATATCCCATTCAGAAAATTCAAAATACTCTTAACTTGTATGCTGCTGAAGAAATGAAGATCAAGACTCTATATACTGTGCCTTAAAATGTAGAAGGTCTTTATAAATAAAAATACTGTGCCATATATGGAACAATAATGACCTGAATCACTGCAGTTGCTTACCAGTTTTGTGAAGAAAAAATAAGTAAAAAATAAATCCTTAATTTTCCTATAAAATGTAACATCTGCCTTGAGCCATAAGGAAAATTCTTTTTGATTGCATTAAATTCTTTCTCAACAATATTTCAGGATATCTAAAGGTTGTTGATTGTATTTATCTAAAGGTTGTTGATTGTATTGATTGTATGGTGTTTAACGCAGTTTTCAACATTATTTCATTTATATCACGGTGGCAGTGCACCTATCCATGCTTTCCTGGAGTTTCTTTTACCAGTACTCCGCACAATATTCTTTCCAAGCCACTGGCTGCTTTTCCACATAACCATTGTTGAAACAATGGTCAGCGGTGAGAGAGAAATGAATCCTGCCGCGATGACTCATCAATCCTCGGAAAGAAATTGGCAAAGCCGGGGATCAAACCAGCTACCTCCTGTTCTCAAGTCCTGTATGCTTCCGACTGAGCCACAGGAGCTTGGCATCTAATGGCTTACTGATCTGTTTAGGGGCAGTTTGTTGTAAAAAGGTCATCCTCTCAAAGTTTATTTTCTCTCTCAATAACACAAAAGATCATTAGTACATACACTGTAACCAGCCTGTTAAAGAACATTGTCCGTAGGGTTAGAATCCATCCTTTCACCCATTACCACACACTTCTGCCTTTTAAAGACGCCAAGAAAGAAGCTTTTTGAAAACATTGTGGGAAAAGGAGAAAATGCTGGTAACCAGCATTTTCTCCTTTTCCCACAATGTTTTCTACTCTATCCAATACATAAATTACTGTTTGAGCTACACTTAATTTTTCGTCTGCAAATGCTTTCAATTTTGCACTGTCTAAAATTTTGTCGTATGGTAGAGGGTTAAGTATATTGGTTGGCAAGGATATCATACATGTTGCAAGTTACATGTATATACTCGTTTGGTTCCAGGAAGAACTATTCATATGAGCCATGCTCTGTGAAAAGGAGGCTTAATTTCGAAACATTTTGCTTTTAGTCACTTTTCTGCGTGTCAAAGGACCAGTGTACCTCATGATTCAGTAGGTTGTTCCACAAAACAGGTTTTAGTGACGCATAACACTGTGCTGACTCGCTTGGTATCGTGCATCATGAAGATGCATTAAGCCCCCTTTTCACAGAGCAAGGCTCATATAAAATGTACTATGAATTTGGAAGGACTTACAATTATCTTCACAAGTATTTGATCATATAGGGGCTGACTGACTGAATTGGGAGTTTAACGCCCTTTTAACAGCTTAGGTCACATCACAGCTGTCAGTGCAACTACACAGTCATGTGTTTCCTTGCTTTCTCACACCAGTACTGAAAACAGTTTCTTTCAAAGTCACTGACTACTTTCCTCACATGGATCAGAGGCGAGAGGCGAAAAATTGCCGGAAAGAAAGTTTGCCTCAACCGGGTATCAAACTCACAACCACCAAGTCATGAGTCAGATATGCTAACCACTGAGCTACCCGTTCGGGCGATTATAATAAGGGCCAATGTCAGCTACCCTAATACTGATAAGAGTCCAGACTCTATCCATACAGTTAATGAAAATAAGATTCTTGTCATTTTAAGTCATGGTTAGGACAATTTTAGGCAAGATATTTCATACAAGCTTATTACTGTTTTTGGTCTAGCAAAAACATTCTTCTATCTAACTAGCCTAGTACTGGTTTTTTGCTCATTTTTTGCAGTCTAAACTTGATATATGCTATCTTTAAAATTTATATAAATCACCATCTGTGATTAGAAGGGCAAAAGTCCATTGATGCAACCTTATAAATGGCCCATCCTGTAGGTGATTTTCATGTCACTGATTTTCGATTTCTTCACTTTGAAGTAAACCTCAGATATGCGAGATTGACTTCACACTTGAACACAGCTGTCCCTGAATAGACCGACAACTTTTCTAGCTTGCCTTGATCCGTCATTGGTGACAGCATCATCACACCATTTGTTGACAGTTGCCAACCTGCCATTATCATGGACTCGAGTCAATACTAGTCTAGCTTGAACTATTTGTTTGTTTGTATTGGAATTTAACGCCATTTTCACCAGCTCGGGTCATATCATGGCGGTCAGACTGATGCACTTGTGTGTTTCCTGGCTTTCTCACACCAGTACTGCCACAATTTTCTTTCCAAAGCCACCAACTACTTTTCTCACGTGCATCAGCGGCGAGAGGCGAAAAATTGCTGGAGAGGAAGTTTGCCTCAACCGGGTATTGTACTCGCAACCTCCAGGTCACAAGTCAGATATGCTAACCATTGAGTACCTGGGCGGGCCCTAGCATGAATAAAACATCTTGCCATCAATAACAGTTTTGAGCATGACTTGCTCTGATGATAATTTCACCCTCCCCCAAAAACTATGTGTAAAGAAAAATAAGGTCTGTTGTAATGAGTTTCCACAATTATCTGACCTAGAATAGAGATAAATAAACAATGCTGGATGATTTTCATACAACAATATGTCCCTTCATAGAACAAGCTTTCTGTTGTGCCTTGATCTTCATTGATGAGTTAATCTTAACTTTTGAGGCCATAGGAAAATCCTTTAGATTTTACTAGATTTAACTCACTAATTGAACTCTCATCTGGCTTCAGCAGTGTCAAAAAAATATGTATATTTTGTTTTCATGGTAGTGTTCAGTTCCTTATAAACAAGAGGACAAAAACGATAGTCCTACATCACTTAACTGAATAAAACAAAAGGTAAGTTTCCTACTGGCCAATTCCATGTTTTATATTTAACCCTTAGAGTGCCGAATAAACCTGCTAGACATTTTCATCACAGAAATACAACCCAAATCATTGCAATTTCATGGTTGCTTTTGTCTACAGTGATTCAGCAAAGTGGACAGTGTAGATCAAAGATCAGGCTGCACATTTTGTGCAGCCTGATCTTGATCTACACTGGCCGCAAATGCAACTATAGTCATGAAAGCGCTTTAAGGGTTAAAAAAGTGACCTTTACATGTTACATGAGAATTCATGCACGATTTGCATATGAAGATTTATCACACAGCTTGTCTTGAAGATTCTGTAGGGGTTTGTTGACTCCGTATTTTTTTCTAATTTATGGTAAAGTGACTGACTTTTATCCTTAGTTATGAAATGATCATATGGGCATAAGAGCCTGATGTAAAGATTCTTGACCTTATGAGTTCAGACAAGAAGATTTTTCATTTTTCTATCAATATAGACTACTGTATAAAACATGACTCTGAACCTAAGGACAAGACCAACTTTGACCTGGGGCGGGGGCAAAATTTAAACCACTTAGGACCACTTATTGACACTCTATGTCTTAAGCTTTCTGAGAAGAGGATTTTTAGAATGTTTCCTGTGGAACTCTTTGTAATATTTGTAACCCCATGGACGGGCCATCTTTGACCAAAGTGACTCAATTAGAATACCTCTGACAAAAAATCGTCTAATGATATACCAAGTATCAAAACTACACCTTGTGTTACAGACAAAAAGTTATTCAAAGTTCACTGTGGAATGTATAGATTATACTAGCCAGACACTTTAACTTCTTCAAAAATAGGTCAAAGGTCAACTTATCGAGACTGTTTTAAATAATTGCTGTGATGGCCTGATACTTGTTATCTAGGCAAAGTTTGACAATAAGGCCAGATCAACCAGATCTTTGCCATTTTAGACTAGTAGTCATGTTGGCTCTAGTCCTGAATGATGACAACTTTTGTATGCCTTAGACTTGAGTTTAAAAATAACCTTTCATTTCATCAGATCCAGTTGTTTCTAAGAAGCAATCATCTCCATAACAAGTATTCTGATAGTATTGCATAGCAATACCCAGTCCCCTACAGGCCGTATGTATCGCTGGCATGTCAGTGAAATTTTTTAAGTCCAAGGCCCGTAAATGCGTCAAAAAGCAGTGGAGCGAGACAAAACTCGAACTTGATGTGTAAGTCATGGTGATTGATGTACACACCCAAAATCAGCTCTATATGTAGCAGCGTTTAGGAAAAAAGTGCGGAAAAATGTTTTATCTGTGAAATTTTGTAAGTCCAAGGCCCGTAAATGCGTCAAAAAGCAGTGGACTGGGACGAAACTCGAACCTGATGTGTAAGTCATGGTGGTTGATGTACACACCAAAAATCAGCTCTATATGTAGCAGCATTTAGAAAAAAAGTGCGGAAAAATGTTTTATCAGTGAAATTTTGTAAGTCCAAGGCCCGTAAATGCGTGAAAAAGCAGTGGAGCGGGACGAAACTCGAACTTGATCTGTAAATCATGGTGGTTGACTTACACAGCAAATCTGAGATCAATACCTACCAGAATTTAGGAAAAAAGTCCAGAAAACTGATTTATCAGTGAAATTTTGTAACTCCAAGGCCAGTAAATCCATGAAAAACGAGTGGACCTGAACGAAACTCGAACTTGATCTGTAAGTGATGGTGGGTGACTTACACATCAAGACTCAGCTCAATATGTACCAGCGTTTAGAAAAAAAGTCTGGAAAACTGAATTGCCGGACTGATGGACAGACAGACGGATGGAGTGCAAACCTAAAGTCCCCTTCGGCTTTGCCGGTAGGGGACTAATTAAGGGTGGACAAATAGATGGACCACAAACAAGTTCTTAGGCCAAAATGAAAGCTTCCATTGATTACCTTTGCAGTAACAAATAGAGAATATGTTCAGGCTGAACAATATTTCTGTCTGTCTAAATGTATTTTTATTCAAAACTGTGTGCTCATTTTAGGTAGAATATACTCTATTTCTACAGCAGATTGTCAGTGAAAGTAGTCCAAAATGATTTACATGGGGAAATGGTATAAGCTTGACCTAACTTACTGTTAACCTTTTAGCGCACAATGCTGACTTTTATCGACTGTGAAAGTGGCCTTTTTAAAACAATGTTGGAAAAGGAGAAAATGCTGGAAACCAGCATTTTCTCCTTTTCCCACAATGTTTTCTTCCCTATCAAAAAAAAAATTGCACCATTTAAGCCACATCAATATTGTCGTCTGCTAATGCTTTCAATTTGGGCAATGCTAAAATTTTTCATCTGGTAAAGGATTAAGCCTTTACCGAACAATCTCAGGTTTCACCTTCCAAGGAATAATGCTTCCAAACACATTTGTGAGAAAAGGAAATATGCTGGTAACCAGCATTATCTCCTTTTTTCCACAATCATTTCTACTGTTGAAATAAAAAAATCTGCCTTTAGAGCAAAAATCAAATTGGCTGGAAAAGCTATCAGTTTGGAGGATTTGGTGAGGACGTCGGTTCATGAAGAGTTAACCCTTTACCGAACAACTGTTTTTTTTTTTTTTTTTTTTACAATCCCTATGAAGAAGGTCTTGGCAAAACATTGAGAGAATATGGCATTTTCTATGTTTCATTACTGGCGTTTTTTTCCATTTCAAAGACAAAATTTTGCAATGGAATCACATTCAATTTTGGATTTGCACATGCTGTCAGTGTAGATTATCTTTTTCTTTTCATGGTGGAAAGAGTTAAAGTGCCTGCCAAATTTGAAAAGGATATCCTAAACCAATTAACAAGACACAGATATTGCATCTTCAAGGTTGCTTACACCAGCATACTTCACTATCTGTCAGTGTTCTTCAGAGATGTGACTGCATGTTCTGTACAGTCTGATCTAGGACTACACTCTGCAAAAGGAACTAAAAGTTATACTTGACTCTCAAAGATTCAAAATCTACTTTACTGAAGATCATCCCAAGTCTAGTTAAACCCCCATTCTAAAATCACAGTCATAGTATTAGTATGAATTCCTCATGGTGAAGAGTAGCATGTATACCACAGTGTTTTTCCCCTAAAAAATGGGTTACCACTCTCATAGACCCAGTGTTACTTGGTTTTGTCCCAGTTCAAGAAGCTGGTTTGCATGTTATGGCCAAAGGCTACCGAAGTTCAGCTCTGGTATAAGAGACTACGGCAGGTTTGCCTCCGGTGATGTTCCAAAGTTTGCTGGAATCATCCCATCTCACCATGCTGGTGTGTGGGTGCCACACCTTTGACTTGCTGGCATTCACAGGTGATCAAAACAGAGCACGCCCCTAGAGTTGATTAAATTTAGTTCCCAGTCACCAGGGTTTAATCACTTTTTTGGCCCCTATAGAAAGCTGCTTTCACCAGAAATGGGTTAAAGTGCCTGCCATATAGAGAAAATGATAATTAAAGCATGAGAACCATGATAGTCCTATATCACTCACTTAAGTTTAAAAAATCTAGAACTGAATGGAAAAAGATATGGCTCATACTATCTGAGAACTTGAATCTTGAGTTTTCTATGTTCATTGAGTATCAGCAAGATTTACCTTAAATACACTTGACCAATGTTCTAACTACACCGTTTTCAAATTGAGCACATTTCCTTATATACATTTTGATTTTGATGAAACATTTTTCTATGCCTCCCTACCTGGCAATTTGTCCAAAAAATGCACGAGTTTGCATGAAAATTTGTTTAAAGACCGTATTTTTATGGTTTAGCATGAAATTCGTAATTGGGCTCGTGAATCCAAACTTGTTGTGATAACGCCGAATTTAAATAGGCAATGCAATGCCTATTGCTTGGCATTACCGAAAAACAAAAAACATGGGTCGTATGTCTGTAGAAGAAAGAGGAAGAGCCGTCGGTCTAGTGGAGGGTGGCTGGTCATACTCGGAGGTAAGAACCAAAAGTCTTTTACAGAGTAAACCCATAGACAAAGCCTTTTATCTTCACACATGTATAGAGAATAAGTTAATTGGGGCGTAATTTTTCACAGGTTGCAAGATTGATGCGTGTACAGAAGCGAACAATTACCAGTCTGATGACGAAGTTTAGACAGACCGGAAGTGTACAAGATCGCCGAAGACGACCTCGCCGTCGGGTGACCACCGGCAGACAGGACAGGTTTATGATTCTCAGCCATTTGAGAAACAGGAGGCTATCGGCAGCAGAGATGGCACGCTTAACTATCGGTAGCCATGGTCGCCCAATCAGCTCGGAAACAGTTCGGAAACGTCTACTGGAGGCTGGCGCTGGACCTCTGAGATCTCGGAGACCATACCGTGGGATCGTTCTTACGCTACGTCACCGTATGGCTAGACTTCATTGGGCGCGTCGCCATCTTCGATTTACTAGAGCTGACTGGGCCAGGGTTTTGTTCACAGACGAGAAACGGTTTAGACTCTACAGTAATGATGATAGAGTTCGGGTTTATAGACGCCGCAGAGAGAGATACTGTGCTTCTTGTATTCTTCAAACTGAACACTTTGGTGGTGGATCTGTGATGCTATGGGCTGGTGTCTCTTTACACACCAAGACGCCTCCCGTGATAATCGACGGAAATTTAACAGCGATACGCTACCAGAATGAAGTTTTGCGACCAATACTTATTCCCCTTTTTCAGCGAAATCGTGGTATGCAGTTGATGCAGGATGGTGCCACGGCTCACACTGCTCGAACAACCATGCAGCTCCTTCAACATCAAAGGGTACCTGTCTTGCCGTGGCCTTCGAAATCTCCCGATCTTAACCCAATTGAAAATGTGTGGGGGGTGCTTGTTTGGAAAATTTATGCAGACCAGCCAGAAACCCTTCGGGTCCTTCGGGATAGAATTATAACAGAATGGAACAGAATTCCCCAACGGTTCGTCCGTAACTTCATTTTGTCTATGAGACAACGTTGCCAAGCCGTTATTCGAGCAAACGGAGGTCATACAAGATACTGACAATTTTGTTAACTTGTCATTACACCCCTTTATTACATATTACTTATTTACTGACAGAATATTGCCATTAAATGAAATCTAAAACCATGTTCATATGCTAAAATGGTTTACCTTTATTTTTCATGCAAATTTGAGTGCAACGTCCCTCCTAAAACAAAATGAAAGTGCTACTTTAGAGCGGTGTAGTTAGAACATTGGGGTAGTGTAGATGGTGATTTATAATCTAAATACCAAAACCTGTCACAAAGTGAAGATGCACAAACATAGCTCATAGAATATTGAAGATACTGCAGATTCCACTCTTCCTCATAATTTCAGTAACAATGACCATGTAATTGTTTCACTTCAGATTTACAATGAAGGTGTGCAAATCATCTGCAACAAAATGTCTTCCTCCAAGTGAGGTTTCACAGACATAACTCAGAAAATGTCAAATTCTCCAGGGCTAAAGGGTTTCAGACAGAAAAGAATTTTGAACACTTTGAAAGAACATTATTGAAAACCAGAAGATTGCCCTGGGACAACAACTTTCAAACCCGCAATTCATGCAAAGATTTTTGGGCTAACATTAAAAATGAGGAAATTAGAAGCCCTGCACAGAAGTCAGGTTGGGCCGAAATCAGGAAATTTCTGAAAATTGTAATTCAATGGCATCCTTTGTTTGTTCTCTTGCCACACTGTTCTTTTCTGTTTAATACCTATTTAATATTAAGATTAATGGCAAACACTGGGCTTCGTATTCATACAAAGATTAATCTCCTAACATTCAAACTGAGGAAATTAGAAGTCTTGCACAGAAGTCGGGTCGGGCTGAAATCGGAAAATTTCTGAAAATTGTAATAGCGAGACATCCGTTGTTCATTCTTTTGCAATACTATTCTTTTCTGTTTAATACCTATTTCATATAAAGGTTAACTCTAGCCACTGGGCTACGTATTCATTAAAGATTTTTTTACCGAACATTAAAATTAAGGAAATTTGAAGTCCTGCACAGAAGTCGGGTAGGGTCGAAATCTGGAAATTGCAGAAAATTGTAATACCGAGGCATCCTTTGTGCATTCTTTTGCCACACTGTACTTGTCCGTTTAATATCAACTTAATATTTTGATGAACTTAGAATGTTAAGCTATGTATTCAAGCAAAGAATGGATTTCTAACCTAAAAATTGGGGAAGGTAGCGGTCCTGCAAGGAAGTCGAATCTGGTCAAATTCGGAAATTTCTGAAAATTGTAAGCCCAAGGCATCCTTTGTTCCTTCTTCTGCCGCACGTTTTTCTATATATTATTTTTTTTCATTTGGAGATAAACGTAAAACTTGGCGCAACATATTCATGCCAAGATTATTTTTCAAACATTAAAATTAAGAAAATTAGAGGTTGTGTAAAGAAATTGGGATAAGCCGAAATCGGAAATTTCTGAAAATCCAAAACCCAAGGCATCCTTTGTTCGTTCTTTTGCCAGACTGTTCTTTTCTGTATAATATTTATTTCATTTCAAGATAAACGTCAAACATGGTATTTATGATAAGTTTATTTTCCTTATATCAAAATTAAGGAAATTAGGTTCTGTAAAGAAGTTGGGTAAAGCCAAAATCAGGAAATTTCTGAAAATTGTAATACCGAGGCATCTTTTGTAAGTTCTTTTGCCACACTTTTCTTCAGTTTACTATTTATTTAATATAAGGACACATGTCCGATATTTGCCTACATATTCATGCAAAGATTTTTTTCCCTGATGTTATAATTAAGGAAATTAGAAGTCCTGCACAAAAGTCGGGTCGGGTCGAAATCAGGAAATTTCTGAAAATCTTTTGTTTATTCTTTTGCCATACTGTTCTTTTCTTCTGACTATTAACCCTTTACCACACAATGCTGCCTTTTGACGCCCCTGGAAAAGAAGCCTTTTGAAAACATTGTGGGAAAAGGAGAAAATGCTGGTAACCAGCATTTTCTCCTTTTCCCCACAATGTTTTCTACCCTATCAAAGAAAAATTGCACCGTTTGAGCCACACTGAAATTGTTGTCTGCAAATGCTTTCAATTTGGACAAGGCTAAAATTTTGTTGTCTGGTAAAGGGTTAAGTAAATTTGAAGAAAGAAGTCCGACAATTGGCTACATAGTCATGCAAAGATTTTTTGTCTTAAAATTGAAATTACGGAAATTAGAGGTCTTGCAAAGGTCTTGCAAAGAAATCGGGTCGGGCCAAAATTGAGAAATTCCTGAAATTGCAATAATATGGCGTACTTTGTTAGTTCTTTTTTCACACTGTTTTTTTTTTTTTTTTTATCGTTTACAATGAATTTTATAGTTAGATTAACGTTCAACATCGCGCTAAGTATTCATGCAAGGATTTATTTCCCAACATGAGAATTTAGGAAATTAGGTCCTGCAAAGACATCCGGTTGGGCCGAAATTGGGAAATTTCTGAAAATTGTAATACCGAGGCATCCCTTGTTCGTTCTTTTGTCGCACTGTTTTTTTTTCTGTGCACTCTTCGTGCAATATTAAGATTAACATTCAATACTGGGCTACGTCTTGATGCAAATAGTATCTTTGTAACGTTGAAATTACAGAAGCTAGAGGTCCTGCAAAGAAGTTGAGTTGGGCCGAAATCGGTGAAGAAATTCATAGTGGCAGGTGGAGAATTTACCCAAAAAAACAGAAATTGGGATGAAAATTAGTATGGCAAATTGACTAGTTAGGAAATATTCTCTCTCCCTTCAACTAATTAATGAATGAATGAATGTTGTTTTATGGCGCATCGACAGCTTTGGTCATTTAGCGCGCATATCTGTGTTGAAGGAACGGTTAAGACGGTTTTTTTTCTAAAAAGATTTGAGGCATGCTGACAGTAAAAGAGTTGAATTAAGAAGGATCATGTGTGATCTAAGTATGTATAAAAGATATAATTGAGCAACAGGGCTTCCCTATTAACTCAAAAAGGTTTTGAATAATGATGTTAAGACTGCGATAAAAAGATTTGAACAGTCTTAAATTGATAATAAAGGAGCCTTTACATGAAGAAAGGTTATGTGTAACTGATAATGTGCATAAAATATAATATTGAATGGCTGGGCAATCCCTGCCTACTCAAAGTTTTAGATGAATGAATGAATGTTGTTTTATGGCGCATCGACAGCTTTGGTCATTTAGCGCGCATATCTGTGTTGAAGGAACGATTAAGGCGGATTTTTTTTTTAAAAAGATTTGAGACATGCTGACAGTAAAAGAGTTAAATTAAGAAGGATCATGTGTGATCTAAGTATGTATAAAAGATATAATTGAGCAACAGGGCTTCCCTATTAACTCAAAAAGGTTTGGAATAATGATGTTAAGACCGTGATAAAAAGATTTGAACAGTCTTAAATTAATAATAAAGGAGTCTTTAAATGAAGAATGAATGTCTCCAATGAGATAAGATGCTAAAGAATGTAAAAAGGTGGATAAGAAACTAAAGAGTAAATATCACAGTTTATTGTAAATGCCAATCTCCTTTATGAAAGCGATAATAGATTCAACGCTGACAGAATCAAAAAGATTTTTTAAACTATCGACGTTGAAATATTTTGTACGAACTGGCTGAAAGTCAATGCAATCTAGTAGAATGTGTTTTATAGAGAAGGGTGCATTGCATGGAATACATTCAGGGGCATCATCTCTGGTCAAGAGCCAGGAATGTGTCATGCGTGAATGGCCAATTCGAAGTCGTGCAATTATCACTTCTTCTCGACGAACAGACCTGTAAACGGGGTACCATTCACCAAGGGAAGGTTTAACTGAATGCAGTTTATTGAAAACATCAGCATCCCACTGGGATTGCCAAGAAGATTGGATATGTGTTAAAACAGAGGATTTAAAATCAGTGTGTGGAACTTTAAAATCTGAAATGGGAAGGTTAAGTGCAGATTTGGCAGACCTATCGGCATTTTCATTGCCTTTGATGCCTACATGACTTGGAAGCCAGCAGAACACCAATCTATTCATAGAAGAAATTTGTGAGATCCTTTCAAGTAAAGTACAGATCAAGGGATTATCAAGTCGTTGATTTGAAAGGGCCTGTAATGTTGACAAAGAGTCCGAAAAGATAATGAAACGGTTGGAATTAGAATGTTCAGCTAGATTAAGGGCAAGATCAATAGCTTTAATTTCTGCTGAGAAGATAGAGGAATTGTTTGGAAGGCGGCACTTTAAGCTCCTTTCTCCATAAATAGCGGCAGCTGCTACAGAATTTCCCTCTTTTGATCCATCTGTATATATTGGTTTGAAGGAAAAATAATGCTCCTTTATCTCATTGTATCTAGCATGAAACACAGTTCTATCCGTGACTGACTTTTTGTCGGATGCAAGGTCAAATCTGAATTCTGCACTGTTTAGTGTCCATGGAGGGATTTCAGAGATTTTATAATCGGCAATAGACTCAGTGTCTATGCCAAGGTTATCTACAATGGGCTCCATGCGGATACCAAATGGAGGAATAACATTTGGTTTCCTTTCAAAAAGACGTTTATATTGAGGTTTAAAAACAACTTTATGAGTTGGGTTAAAACGATTCGACTTCAGTTTTAAAAGATATTGAAGCGATAGTTTTTCCCTCCTGTAAGAAAGAGAAGGTTCATTAGCCTCAACATAGAGACTATTGACGGGAGAAGTTCTGAAAGCGCCAAGTACAAGACGCAGGCCTTCGTGGTGTATAGGATCAAGAATTTTAAGGCAAGATTTACGGGCTGATCCGTATACGATAGATCCATAGTCTAATTTGGAGCGAACTAAAGACCGATAAAGCCGCAAGAGGACTTTACGGTCTGCTCCCCATTCAGAATGGGCCACAACCTTTAGAAGATTAAGAGCCTTCTTGCATTTCTTTTTAAGTGCAGTGATGTGAGGAAGGAAGGAAAGCTTTCTGTCAAAGATGACTCCGAGAAATTTAAATTCAGAAACGACTTCAATTTTAGTTTTGTCCAAATACAGTTCAGGGTCTGGATGAACACCACGTAGATTACATAGGTGCATGCACTTAGTTTTGGACTTTGAAAATTTGAAGCCATTTTCTTCAGACCACGTTTGGAGTTTGTTGAGACACTGTTGAAGTTGTCTCTCAATAATATTCATATTTCGAGATCTGAAGCATATAACAAAGTCATCAACATAAAGAGAACAGTCTACACCAGGACAGATAGCTTTAACTATACTGTTTATTTTTACACTAAAAAGTGTAACAGAGAGAATACATCCTTGGGGCACACCCATCTCCTGTTCACGGGCTCCCGAGACAGTATTGCCAACTCGGACGCGGAAAAGACGTTCATCCAAGAATGCTGAGATAAAAAGAGGAAGACGGCCTCGAAGACCAAAGTCATGTAAGTCTTTAAGAATTCCGTATTTCCAAGTCGTATCATAAGCGCTTTCAAGGTCGAAAAAGACAGATACTACATGTTGTCTATTAATAAAGGCTTCTCTAACAAAGGTTTCAAAGCGGACAAGATGATCGATGGTGCCACGTTGACGACGAAATCCACTCTGTACATCAACGATGAGGTTGTTTTTTTCTAAAAACCAGACAAGCCTGTCGTTGACCATACGTTCTAGAGTCTTGCAGAGACAACTAGTAAGAGCTATTGGACGATAGTTGGCTGGGTCACTAGCATCTTTGCCAGGTTTTGGGATAGGAATGACTAGTGCCTCTCGCCAGGACGAAGGAAAATCACCGGACTGCCAGATATCATTAAAAATATCAAGTAAAACAGAGAGAGAAGTAAAAGGTAAGTGTTTTAAAAACTGGTAATGAACTTTATCTTGGCCGGGAGAAGAATCGTGAGCTTTATTCAGAGCAGATTTTAATTCTTTAAAGGTGAAGAGTTTATTATAGTGCTCTGAATTAGAAGAATTGAAATTAAGTTTTTTCTTTTCTTCTCTGGTTTTATTCCTCTGAAACTTTTCAGAATAGTTTGCAGAGGAAGACTTTTTGCAAAAGGTGTCGGCAAGAGCATCAGCTATATCCTGGGGTGTTTCTAACGAAGTATTGTTAACTTCAAGGTGACTGAGAGGGGGTTGGCCTTTGCCATTGATCTTTCTAATCATGTCCCAGGTTTTTTTAGTAGTAGTTCTACTATTTAATTTAGAAACATATTGTCTCCAAGCCTTGCGCTTACTTTCTCTAATGGTACGACGAGCCTTTGCTCTGGAAATACGGAATAGGTTATGATTTTCTTTGGTAGGTCTGAGGTTAAACTTTCTAAGGGCTTGTTTTCTGTCTCTGACAGCCTGTTTACAATCTTCATTGTACCAAGGCTTGTCAGGACGTTTTGGATTTGTCGAGGTCTGAGGGACGGACTGTTTAGCTGCATCAATTAATAGGGAGGTGAAAAGTTTTGCGGGATCATCGCAATCTCTAAATTTGTCATGTGTAATGGTCTGTTCACAGATAGTTTCAAATCTATTCCAATTGGCTTTGGAGAGCTTCCATTTCTGTGGTTTTATGCTGCTGGATGGTTGTGTAGATGAAAAGATAATAGGGAAGTGATCACTTCCACACAAATCCTCTTTCACTTTCCAAGTGAAATTGGGAAGTAAGACTGGGCTGCATATGGTTAAATCAATAGAAGAGTAAGATCCCGTTGCTGGATGCAAGTAGGTTTTGGATTTGTTATCATTCATGAAAGATAAAGAGTTATTCGAAATGAAGTTCTCCAACTGTAAACCTCTCTGGTTAGTGTCATTGCAACCCCACATAACATTGTGACCATTAAAGTCCCCAGCAAGAATATAGGGGGATGGCAATTGGGAAATGAGATCATTCAGATTGGTCTCATTAATAGGTGTGTTTGGGGGGAGATATAAAGAACATAGTGTAACAGCACTGTGTAAAGATAATCTGATGGCAACAGCTTGCAAGTTTGTGTTAAGAGAGATAACTTTATGAGGAATGCTGTTATTGACAATAATAGAAACACCACCTCTAGCTTTCTCGCCTTCGGTAAAGACTTTATTGTAAATGGAATGATATTTGACAGAAATATCATCCTCTCGCTTAAGGAAGGTTTCTTGCAGACAAACAGCAACTGGTTTGTGATCATTGATTAAAAGGGAAAGTTCGTCAAAGTTTGACTTTAGACCTCGACAATTCCACTGGATTATGCTATCCATAGTGCATGAAGAGAGTATAAAAGCTAAAGTAAAAAAAGAGGCCGTAAACCAATACATTTTAAAATAGATTAAGATTTAATTACAGTTGTCTCGGGTTTGGACGTGTGCCAAGTGTCAGTGTCCTTGTTCCAAGTATCTTTAGAAATGGACCAGATAGAGGCTTCTGAATCTGAAGCCTCACCTTCCAGATTTTCAGTATCTGCATCCATGTCCTCTAACTCCGAAAATCTGTTGGAGGTAGGGACCGGATCATCTACTGTGACTGCTATTTCACAGGATTCATGGTTATCTCTAGACTGTGGTTTAGATTTTGAGGAAGATCTTTTTGGTGATCTGGGTACATGATACGATTTGTTATCTTTAGGTGGAGCGTTAGATTTGTTTGTAGACTGTGAAGGTGGAGGTTGGGGTTTCTTAGGAGGCTGTTTTGAAGGGCCAGATGGCTTTGAAGCTGTTTTTGAAGAAGTATTTTGTGAAGAGGAAGAGGGCTTTGGGGGTGTTGATTTAAGGGAGTCAGATGACGAGTTTGTTTCTTGTGAAATGATTTTCTTTTTGTTTTGGGAGGAAGTAGATGGTGCTTTTTGAGAAGAGGATGCAGTAGTGGGTTTGGGTGTAGGTTGTGTCTGTTTGAGGGGTTTGGATGGTTGAATGTCAGGGACAAGGCTTTTCAACTCGTTGGCCATTTCTGGAAACTTTTCTAGAAGTTTTGTTGCCAAGAGTTCACAGGTTGAGCAATGTCCTTTTGGAGATATGGGAGATGTGACTTTGGCATAAGATGTTGCACTAGTCAATAAGGTCACATCATTTTTGCGTTTTTCTGCTATTTTCCTAGCTTCCAAGAAACTGATGTTTTCTTTAAATTTGATGGATAGGATTTCCTTCTCATCCTTCCATACTGAGCAGTTTTTGGAGAAGGTTGGATGAGAAGACTTGCAATTATAACACAGAACTGGGTTGTCGCAAGTTTTTGGATCATGGTCGGGGCCCTCAAAAGCACATTTTGGGCAAACAGGGGTGTTTGTGCAATTGCTTTCGTGATGTCCATACCGCTGGCATTTATAGCAACGCAGCGGGTTTGGCACATACACATCGACATTCACCGACTGAAATCCTATCTTAATGGAAGCAGGTAAGGAGGGAGTTGAGAACGTTAAAATGTATGTATGGGTATCTCTGCGTACTCCATCTCTAAAAACAGAGATTCTTTTTACGTCAGACACAGCCTGAGGTTGTAGGTTTGTTTTAATCTCTTCTATGGAGTCACAGTAGGAAAGTTCTTTGCATCTGATGACTCCCTTTGAGGTATTAAGTGTCTTGTGAGGAAAAATCTTCACTTCACAATTGAACAGTTTTTTGTGCCCAAGCAGGTTTCTAGCCTGTTGTTGCGAGAAGCATTCAACAAGCAAGGTTTCATTCTTAAGCTTTTTTACAGATTTAGGAGTGCCTAAAATTGAAGAGATAGATTTTTCAATTACGAAAGGAGACAGTTTTGTAATAGGTTTAGAAGATTTAACTGATTCAATAACTAAAAAGCGAGCAAATGTTGTTGGTCTTGAAATATCCGATTCTGAATCGGAGTCGGACAGTAAACGCTTGGCCTTTTTTTGAGAAGCCATAGTTGTTTTTGAATATTCATCACCGATGCTCCCCACCCGCCTCGGAGTCCAACATGGGGACATGATCTGGGGAAACCTAACACAGATCATGACAGGGATACATCGGTGATATACTCGAAGTGAAAGGGCTAGACCGGACAAATGTAGGCCCGCAGAATGTCCTACCAAGCATAGACTAACTTTGGGCGGTTACAAATGTCAATCAAACACCATCCTTCACTCGATTAGCCCATGAGCCACCGCCTTCTAGGGTATTGACATACAGCAACTGATGACAAAGAAATGATGTATCTGTGTATGATTAAAGAGAACAAAGTCAGAGAAACACCCTAGGGCTCGGCGTGACCAGCCGATTGATCAGAACGGGCCTTCCTGACCCCTCGTTTAATTCAATTCAAGGCCAAAGTGGTGTGTTGCGAAAACAGAGCCATCAAAGGGCCGAGCTCTGAATCCACTCAACCACCAGGATCCCGTCATCGAACGACACGAGTTGCAGCCCACGGCAAACAGGCAGGCACAGTGGGGGGGTCTTACCCCTGCTGTAGTGCGACAGCTGAGCTATTTCTATCCCCCCGCCCAGCTGGGGGCCCCCTGGTTTTGGAATTGGAATTACCAGAGCTTCTTTCCAGGAGGAAGGTAAATCACCTTTTTGCCAGATATCATTGAAAATATCAAGTAAGATTGATAGAGTGGTATCTGGTAAATGCTTTAGAAATTGATAATGTATTTTATCTTGACCTGGAGAGGAATCATGGGCTTTATCTAAAGCGGACTTGAGTTCTTTGTATGAAAACAGTTTATTGTAAAACTCAAGATTGTTGGATTTGAAATTCAGCCTTTTCTTTTCTTCTTTAACTTTATTCCTCTGGAACTTTTCAGAGTAGTTCTCAGAGGAGGACTTCTTGGCGAAAGAATCGGCTAAAGTATCTGCAATATCTTTAGGGTTTTCAATATTTGTATTGTTTGTAGAAAGATGTTTAATAGGTGAAGAAGCACTGCCTTTAATCTTTCTGATCATGTCCCAGACTTTTTTTGTAGACGTTCTAGCATTAAGTCTGGAAACAAAATGCCTCCAAGACTTACGCTTACTACTTTTAATGGTTTGTCTGGCTTTTGCCCTGGAAATACGGAAAAGGTTATGGTTTTCCGGAGTGGGTCTCAGGTTGAATTTTCTGAGAGCTTCTTTCCGTTCTTTTATAGCCGACTTACATTCATCAGTGAACCACGGCTTATTTGGGCGTTTTGGCTTTGTCGAGGTCTGTGGAACTGACTGTTTTGCCACCTCAATGAGCAGCCGGGAAAATGAATGAATGAATGAATGAATGTTGTTTTATGGCGCATCGACAGCTTTGGTCATTTAGCGCGCATATCTGTGTTGAAGGAACGATTAAGGCGGATTTTTTTTTAAAAAGATTTGAGACATGCTGACAGTAAAAGAGTTAAATTAAGAAGGATCATGTGTGATCTAAGTATGTATAAAAGATATAATTGAGCAACAGGGCTTCCCTATTAACTCAAAAAGGTTTGGAATAATGATGTTAAGACCGTGATAAAAAGATTTGAACAGTCTTAAATTAATAATAAAGGAGTCTTTAAATGAAGAATGAATGTCTCCAATGAGATAAGATGCTAAAGAATGTAAAAAGGTGGATAAGAAACTAAAGAGTAAATATCACAGTTTATTGTAAATGCCAATCTCCTTTATGAAAGCGATAATAGATTCAACGCTGACAGAATCAAAAAGATTTTTTAAACTATCGACGTTGAAATATTTTGTACGAACTGGCTGAAAGTCAATGCAATCTAGTAGAATGTGTTTTATAGAGAAGGGTGCATTGCATGGAATACATTCAGGGGCATCATCTCTGGTCAAGAGCCAGGAATGTGTCATGCGTGAATGGCCAATTCGAAGTCGTGCAATTATCACTTCTTCTCGACGAACAGACCTGTAAACGGGGTACCATTCACCAAGGGAAGGTTTAACTGAATGCAGTTTATTGAAAACATCAGCATCCCACTGGGATTGCCAAGAAGATTGGATATGTGTTAAAACAGAGGATTTAAAATCAGTGTGTGGAACTTTAAAATCTGAAATGGGAAGGTTAAGTGCAGATTTGGCAGACCTATCGGCATTTTCATTGCCTTTGATGCCTACATGACTTGGAAGCCAGCAGAACACCAATCTATTCATAGAAGAAATTTGTGAGATCCTTTCAAGTAAAGTACAGATCAAGGGATTATCAAGTCGTTGATTTGAAAGGGCCTGTAATGTTGACAAAGAGTCCGAAAAGATAATGAAACGGTTGGAATTAGAATGTTCAGCTAGATTAAGGGCAAGATCAATAGCTTTAATTTCTGCTGAGAAGATAGAGGAATTGTTTGGAAGGCGGCACTTTAAGCTCCTTTCTCCATAAATAGCGGCAGCTGCTACAGAATTTCCCTCTTTTGATCCATCTGTATATATTGGTTTGAAGGAAAAATAATGCTCCTTTATCTCATTGTATCTAGCATGAAACACAGTTCTATCCGTGACTGACTTTTTGTCGGATGCAAGGTCAAATCTGAATTCTGCACTGTTTAGTGTCCATGGAGGGATTTCAGAGATTTTATAATCGGCAATAGACTCAGTGTCTATGCCAAGGTTATCTACAATGGGCTCCATGCGGATACCAAATGGAGGAATAACATTTGGTTTCCTTTCAAAAAGACGTTTATATTGAGGTTTAAAAACAACTTTATGAGTTGGGTTAAAACGATTCGACTTCAGTTTTAAAAGATATTGAAGCGATAGTTTTTCCCTCCTGTAAGAAAGAGAAGGTTCATTAGCCTCAACATAGAGACTATTGACGGGAGAAGTTCTGAAAGCGCCAAGTACAAGACGCAGGCCTTCGTGGTGTATAGGATCAAGAATTTTAAGGCAAGATTTACGGGCTGATCCGTATACGATAGATCCATAGTCTAATTTGGAGCGAACTAAAGACCGATAAAGCCGCAAGAGGACTTTACGGTCTGCTCCCCATTCAGAATGGGCCACAACCTTTAGAAGATTAAGAGCCTTCTTGCATTTCTTTTTAAGTGCAGTGATGTGAGGAAGGAAGGAAAGCTTTCTGTCAAAGATGACTCCGAGAAATTTAAATTCAGAAACGACTTCAATTTTAGTTTTGTCCAAATACAGTTCAGGGTCTGGATGAACACCACGTAGATTACATAGGTGCATGCACTTAGTTTTGGACTTTGAAAATTTGAAGCCATTTTCTTCAGACCACGTTTGGAGTTTGTTGAGACACTGTTGAAGTTGTCTCTCAATAATATTCATATTTCGAGATCTGAAGCATATAACAAAGTCATCAACATAAAGAGAACAGTCTACACCAGGACAGATAGCTTTAACTATACTGTTTATTTTTACACTAAAAAGTGTAACAGAGAGAATACATCCTTGGGGCACACCCATCTCCTGTTCACGGGCTCCCGAGACAGTATTGCCAACTCGGACGCGGAAAAGACGTTCATCCAAGAATGCTGAGATAAAAAGAGGAAGACGGCCTCGAAGACCAAAGTCATGTAAGTCTTTAAGAATTCCGTATTTCCAAGTCGTATCATAAGCGCTTTCAAGGTCGAAAAAGACAGATACTACATGTTGTCTATTAATAAAGGCTTCTCTAACAAAGGTTTCAAAGCGGACAAGATGATCGATGGTGCCACGTTGACGACGAAATCCACTCTGTACATCAACGATGAGGTTGTTTTTTTCTAAAAACCAGACAAGCCTGTCGTTGACCATACGTTCTAGAGTCTTGCAGAGACAACTAGTAAGAGCTATTGGACGATAGTTGGCTGGGTCACTAGCATCTTTGCCAGGTTTTGGGATAGGAATGACTAGTGCCTCTCGCCAGGACGAAGGAAAATCACCGGACTGCCAGATATCATTAAAAATATCAAGTAAAACAGAGAGAGAAGTAAAAGGTAAGTGTTTTAAAAACTGGTAATGAACTTTATCTTGGCCGGGAGAAGAATCGTGAGCTTTATTCAGAGCAGATTTTAATTCTTTAAAGGTGAAGAGTTTATTATAGTGCTCTGAATTAGAAGAATTGAAATTAAGTTTTTTCTTTTCTTCTCTGGTTTTATTCCTCTGAAACTTTTCAGAATAGTTTGCAGAGGAAGACTTTTTGCAAAAGGTGTCGGCAAGAGCATCAGCTATATCCTGGGGTGTTTCTAACGAAGTATTGTTAACTTCAAGGTGACTGAGAGGGGGTTGGCCTTTGCCATTGATCTTTCTAATCATGTCCCAGGTTTTTTTAGTAGTAGTTCTACTATTTAATTTAGAAACATATTGTCTCCAAGCCTTGCGCTTACTTTCTCTAATGGTACGACGAGCCTTTGCTCTGGAAATACGGAATAGGTTATGATTTTCTTTGGTAGGTCTGAGGTTAAACTTTCTAAGGGCTTGTTTTCTGTCTCTGACAGCCTGTTTACAATCTTCATTGTACCAAGGCTTGTCAGGACGTTTTGGATTTGTCGAGGTCTGAGGGACGGACTGTTTAGCTGCATCAATTAATAGGGAGGTGAAAAGTTTTGCGGGATCATCGCAATCTCTAAATTTGTCATGTGTAATGGTCTGTTCACAGATAGTTTCAAATCTATTCCAATTGGCTTTGGAGAGCTTCCATTTCTGTGGTTTTATGCTGCTGGATGGTTGTGTAGATGAAAAGATAATAGGGAAGTGATCACTTCCACACAAATCCTCTTTCACTTTCCAAGTGAAATTGGGAAGTAAGACTGGGCTGCATATGGTTAAATCAATAGAAGAGTAAGATCCCGTTGCTGGATGCAAGTAGGTTTTGGATTTGTTATCATTCATGAAAGATAAAGAGTTATTCGAAATGAAGTTCTCCAACTGTAAACCTCTCTGGTTAGTGTCATTGCAACCCCACATAACATTGTGACCATTAAAGTCCCCAGCAAGAATATAGGGGGATGGCAATTGGGAAATGAGATCATTCAGATTGGTCTCATTAATAGGTGTGTTTGGGGGGAGATATAAAGAACATAGTGTAACAGCACTGTGTAAAGATAATCTGATGGCAACAGCTTGCAAGTTTGTGTTAAGAGAGATAACTTTATGAGGAATGCTGTTATTGACAATAATAGAAACACCACCTCTAGCTTTCTCGCCTTCGGTAAAGACTTTATTGTAAATGGAATGATATTTGACAGAAATATCATCCTCTCGCTTAAGGAAGGTTTCTTGCAGACAAACAGCAACTGGTTTGTGATCATTGATTAAAAGGGAAAGTTCGTCAAAGTTTGACTTTAGACCTCGACAATTCCACTGGATTATGCTATCCATAGTGCATGAAGAGAGTATAAAAGCTAAAGTAAAAAAAGAGGCCGTAAACCAATACATTTTAAAATAGATTAAGATTTAATTACAGTTGTCTCGGGTTTGGACGTGTGCCAAGTGTCAGTGTCCTTGTTCCAAGTATCTTTAGAAATGGACCAGATAGAGGCTTCTGAATCTGAAGCCTCACCTTCCAGATTTTCAGTATCTGCATCCATGTCCTCTAACTCCGAAAATCTGTTGGAGGTAGGGACCGGATCATCTACTGTGACTGCTATTTCACAGGATTCATGGTTATCTCTAGACTGTGGTTTAGATTTTGAGGAAGATCTTTTTGGTGATCTGGGTACATGATACGATTTGTTATCTTTAGGTGGAGCGTTAGATTTGTTTGTAGACTGTGAAGGTGGAGGTTGGGGTTTCTTAGGAGGCTGTTTTGAAGGGCCAGATGGCTTTGAAGCTGTTTTTGAAGAAGTATTTTGTGAAGAGGAAGAGGGCTTTGGGGGTGTTGATTTAAGGGAGTCAGATGACGAGTTTGTTTCTTGTGAAATGATTTTCTTTTTGTTTTGGGAGGAAGTAGATGGTGCTTTTTGAGAAGAGGATGCAGTAGTGGGTTTGGGTGTAGGTTGTGTCTGTTTGAGGGGTTTGGATGGTTGAATGTCAGGGACAAGGCTTTTCAACTCGTTGGCCATTTCTGGAAACTTTTCTAGAAGTTTTGTTGCCAAGAGTTCACAGGTTGAGCAATGTCCTTTTGGAGATATGGGAGATGTGACTTTGGCATAAGATGTTGCACTAGTCAATAAGGTCACATCATTTTTGCGTTTTTCTGCTATTTTCCTAGCTTCCAAGAAACTGATGTTTTCTTTAAATTTGATGGATAGGATTTCCTTCTCATCCTTCCATACTGAGCAGTTTTTGGAGAAGGTTGGATGAGAAGACTTGCAATTATAACACAGAACTGGGTTGTCGCAAGTTTTTGGATCATGGTCGGGGCCCTCAAAAGCACATTTTGGGCAAACAGGGGTGTTTGTGCAATTGCTTTCGTGATGTCCATACCGCTGGCATTTATAGCAACGCAGCGGGTTTGGCACATACACATCGACATTCACCGACTGAAATCCTATCTTAATGGAAGCAGGTAAGGAGGGAGTTGAGAACGTTAAAATGTATGTATGGGTATCTCTGCGTACTCCATCTCTAAAAACAGAGATTCTTTTTACGTCAGACACAGCCTGAGGTTGTAGGTTTGTTTTAATCTCTTCTATGGAGTCACAGTAGGAAAGTTCTTTGCATCTGATGACTCCCTTTGAGGTATTAAGTGTCTTGTGAGGAAAAATCTTCACTTCACAATTGAACAGTTTTTTGTGCCCAAGCAGGTTTCTAGCCTGTTGTTGCGAGAAGCATTCAACAAGCAAGGTTTCATTCTTAAGCTTTTTTACAGATTTAGGAGTGCCTAAAATTGAAGAGATAGATTTTTCAATTACGAAAGGAGACAGTTTTGTAATAGGTTTAGAAGATTTAACTGATTCAATAACTAAAAAGCGAGCAAATGTTGTTGGTCTTGAAATATCCGATTCTGAATCGGAGTCGGACAGTAAACGCTTGGCCTTTTTTTGAGAAGCCATAGTTGTTTTTGAATATTCATCACCGATGCTCCCCACCCGCCTCGGAGTCCAACATGGGGACATGATCTGGGGAAACCTAACACAGATCATGACAGGGATACATCGGTGATATACTCGAAGTGAAAGGGCTAGACCGGACAAATGTAGGCCCGCAGAATGTCCTACCAAGCATAGACTAACTTTGGGCGGTTACAAATGTCAATCAAACACCATCCTTCACTCGATTAGCCCATGAGCCACCGCCTTCTAGGGTATTGACATACAGCAACTGATGACAAAGAAATGATGTATCTGTGTATGATTAAAGAGAACAAAGTCAGAGAAACACCCTAGGGCTCGGCGTGACCAGCCGATTGATCAGAACGGGCCTTCCTGACCCCTCGTTTAATTCAATTCAAGGCCAAAGTGGTGTGTTGCGAAAACAGAGCCATCAAAGGGCCGAGCTCTGAATCCACTCAACCACCAGGATCCCGTCATCGAACGACACGAGTTGCAGCCCACGGCAAACAGGCAGGCACAGTGGGGGGGTCTTACCCCTGCTGTAGTGCGACAGCTGAGCTATTTCTATCCCCCCGCCCAGCTGGGGGCCAGCCGGGAAAATAATTCTGCAGGGTCAGCACAATCTACAAGTTTATCTCTTGTAATATTTTGTTCACAGAGAACTTGAAAAAGGTCCCAGTTGGCTTTGGAGAGTTTCCATTTCTTGGGACGTTCACATGTAGATGGCTCAGAAGATGTAATAAAAATTGGAAAGTGGTCGCTTCCACAAAGGTCGTCTCCCACTTTCCAATTAAAATCCTGAAGCAAGGCTGGGCTACACAGAGAAAGATCAAGGGAAGAGTAAGATCCAGTTGCTGGATGAAGATATGTTTTTGAATTATTGTCATTCATAATTGACAAAGAATTATTAGAGATGAAGTTCTCCAGTTGTAAGCCTCTTTGATTTGTATCACTGCTACCCCAGATAATATTATGACCATTAAAATCTCCTGCCAATATGAAAGGAGATGGTAGCTGTGAGATGAGGTCATTGAGCTTGTTTTCATTGATAGGAGAACTTGGGGGAAGGTAAATAGAGCATAGAGTAATGGTTTTATGAAGGGAAAGACGAACAGCAACAGCTTGTAGAGTGGAGTTTAACGGTATTTGTGTATGGGGGATGTTGTTATTTACAATAACAGACACGCCGCCCTGGGCCTTATCACCCTCTTTGTATATTTTATTATAAATTGAGTGATATCTGAAAGAGACAGTGTCAGATTCCTTCAGGAAAGTTTCCTGTAAACAAAGTGCAACAGGATTGTGGTCATTAATTAAAACTGAAATTTCTTCATGATTTGACTTTAGACCTCGACAGTTCCATTGTATAATATTGTGAGCCATTATGCCCATTAAAAGAATGTAAACATGGGTTATGAAATGTTTCTGTAGGTATTTCATATACCCTATGTATTTATACGGACTATGACTTCAGTCTCAGGTTTTGAGGTTGACCAGGATTCTACATCCTTATCCCAGTCAGTTGGAGAAGGGGCGAGTTCAGAATCGGAGAGCTCTCCCTCCAATTCCTCCTCTTCCATGTTTTCTTCCTGGTCCTTCAGAGGTTCATACCTGTTTGAAACAGGTAATGAATCCTTCTGGACAGGCATCTTGTCTTTAGAGGAGCTGGAAGCTTTTGGCCTCTGTATTTCTGTGGACTTTTTCTTTGGTGATTTTGGTTGAGCTTGTGGTTTAGGAGTTTGTTGTTTTTGCTTCGTAGGGGCTGGTGGTTGTTTGTGTGTTGAAGTAGGTTTTTTAGGCTCGAGGGCAGGTTTATCATTCTTTAGTACAGGTTTTTCTGTACCTTTAACAGAGGAGGCTTGTGTTTTGGGGGTAGAAGAGGAGGTATTGGGTTTTATTGCAGGCTGTGTATGTATGGGGGATTTAGACAGTTGAAGGTCTGGCACTATGCTTTTTAACTCATCGGCCATTTCTGGAAATTTTTCGAGAAGTTTTTTGGCCAAGAGTTCGCAAGTAGAGCAATGTTCCTGTGCAGACGTTGCAGTTGACACTTTTGCATATGTTGTTGAACTATTCAACAATGTTTGGTCATTTCTGCGTTTTTCAACTATCTTCCGTGCTTCAACAAAACTAACATTTTCTTTAAATTTTATAGACAGGATTTCTTTCTCATCCTTCCAGACTGAACAGTCTTTAGAAAAGGTTGGATGAGAGCGCTTGCAATTAAAACAAAGCACAGGGCTGTTACAAGTATTAGGGTCATGGTCTAAGCCCTCAAAAGCACATTTTGGACAGACTGGTGTGCTTTTACAATTACTTTCGTGATGGCCATACCTCTGGCATTTGTAGCAACGCAGAGGGTTTGGCACATACACGTCCACCTTTACTGATTGAAATCCTATTTTGATGGAAGTAGGAAGAATGGGAGTAGAAAATGTTAGGATGTAAGTATTTGTTTCCCTACGTACACCATTTCTGAACACGGAGATCCTTTTGACCTCAGACACAGCCTGAGATTTAAGATTACTTTTAATCTCTTCCAGTGAGTCACAGTAGGAGAGCTCCTTACACCTGATGACTCCTTTGCTAGTGTTGAGAGTTTTATGAGGGTACACTTTAACATCCAGATTGAAAAACTTTTTATGAGACAAGAGATTTTTGGCCTGCTGTTGAGAAAGACATTCAACAAGCAGAGTCTCATTTTTTAATTTTTTGACTGATTTTGGTGTACCCAAAATGGAAGAGATTGTCTTCTCTATTACGAAGGGAGAAAGTTTAGTAATAGGTTTTGAAGAGTCAGCTGCCTCAATAACAATAAAACGAGCAAATGTAGTACTTGTATGATATGAAATTTCAGTTTCTGAGTCAGAATCGGAAAGAACACGCTTGGCTTTCTTTTGTGTTGCCATGTTTGTTTTTTATGGTTCATCACCGATGCTCCCCACCCACCTCGGAGTCCAACAAGGGGACATGATCCGGGGAAACCAATCGCAGATCATGACAAGGATACATCGGTGATATACTCGAAGTGAAAGGGCTAGACCGGACAAATGTAGGCCCGCAGAATGTCACACCAAGCATAGACTGTCTTTGGGCAGTTACAAGTGTCAATCAAATACCAACTTTCACCCGATTAGCCCATGAGCCACCGCCTTCTAGGGCATTTATTTATATCCACAACAGAGAGAGATGGATGATTTTCTTCTGTAAAGATTTTGTATATGACGGAAAGATACAAGGTAAGAGAAATGCCCTAGGGCTAGGCATGACCAGCCGATTGATCAGGACGGGCCCTCCTGACCTCTCGTTTAGTCCAATTCAAGGCCAAAGTGGTGTGTTGTGAAAGCAGGACAATTCAAGGGCCATATCCTGAATCCACTCAACCACCAGGATCCCGTCATCAGACGACACGAGTTGCAGCCCACGGCAAACGGGCAGGCACAGTGGGGGGGTCTTACCCCTTCTGTAGTGCGACAGCTGGGCTATTTCTATCCCCCCGCCCAGCTGGGGGATCCAGGAGGCAGAGACAAACATTGTGGTACTTGGCTTAATTGACATTTCGAGCAGGCTTTGCAGAGACAGGATCCCGACAGCATGCGGCCATGGCTGTTGTAACTGATCTGAGCTGCTTGCAGGCAGCAACACAGCACAAAAAGTGCTAGTTGGCGATCTGTGGCGACGCATATTAGAATCTGAGGCTTTTTGCCAAACCCGATCGTTGATAAACGCTGCCCTCGCGCAGAGCGCAATTCAGGCGGCAAAAAAGCTGAAAGAGAAACATGTGAGTGCTGATGGGGTGCACCTTACAGCAGATATATCATGCAGACTGCAACTGATAGATCTGTGGCTCGAACCATGCCTACAAAGCCTGGGACTGGGGTCCAGATGGCCTATGCCTCTGGAACCACGTTTAATGTTACCTTTCCAGAGCTTGTGTCATGCTCAGGAACACAGTTTAGGGTAATGTTTAACGATTCCAATCCATTTTTGGACTGAAAGCAGTCCTTTACATACCCAACAACAGCCCTTTTCAGGGCTAGCAAAAGCCAAGAAAGTCACTTTCAGTTGTCAATCAAAGAAATTAGTCCATATCCCCTTTGCCCCTCAGTCCGGAAGTTCCTTTCTCAAATGTCAAAGATTAGTCCATTGTCCCTTATGAGTCCAAGACCCCTCACACGAAAGTCCATTCTCAATTGTCAATTAAAGAATCATTATCCCTCAAGGGTCCATGACCCAAAAGGCCCGAAAGTCCTTCCTCAATTGTCAAAGATTTTACCCGAGAACAGGGGTTCATGGAAAATGGGCCAGCTTCAAGAAATTAACGATGCGGCCTCCATTGTTCATTCTTTTGCCACACTGTTCATTTCTGTATATTTATTTATGATTAAGATAAAAGTTTAAGATCAGGCTACATATTCGTGCAAAGATTGTTTTGCAAACAATGAAATTAAGGAAAGCAGAGGTCCCCGCAAATAAGTCGGATCAGGCCGAAATCGGGAAATTTCTGAAAACTGTTCTTTTTTGTGTAATACCTATTTAAGATTAACGTTAAACATTGGGCTTTGTATTCATGCAAAGATTAATCTACTAACATTAAATTTAAGGAAATTAGAAGTCTTGCACAGAAGTTGGGTAGGGCTTAAATCGGGAAAGAAATTTATCGTGACAGGTGGAGAATTTACCAGAAATTCAAGTCTAGGCCATATGTCTAAACTAAACCACCCGAAATCCAGAGAAATGTGGCCCTTTTTTTAGGTAGATTTTTTTTTTAGGGTAATTAGTTTACTGGTTCTTAAAACACCGCAGCAGAGACCCAAAAGTCCATTGGAAGTATGTGTTTAACCTTGATAATGCGTGCTTGCCGATATTGTGTCATGTGTGCCAATCTTTATCTGATCTCTTTAAGAATCGACGATTAATACCCATTATAAATGACGTGAATCAAAAAATTGCAGAGACCATAAACACATAGAAAGTATCCTCTGACCTTGCATTACGGGTGCTTGACGATCTTAGGTGCAGCATGCCCACTGAGTTTTCAATTTGGGGGTACATGCACCCTCCAGGTTTTGAATTGGGGGTACAAAGAAAAAATTGGGGGTACACTGTAACCCCTAGGTTTTGAATTGGGGGTACAAAGAAAAAATTGGGGGTACAGAGTAACTTTGGGTTGTTTTAGTTTTAGTAATTAATTTTAACACCCTTGCTCCTTTACCATAATGAATGGGATCTTAATTAAATTAGTAAATTGTGCATTTGGTGATCATATAGATGCATCATATGTCTCCAAGGCATGCACATACTTAGATATAATCGCAACAGCGGTTAGGGTTTAAAAGCCAAACATGGCCATGAGTTTTGATAATCGCCCCCCTGTATGGAAGAATTTTCACCTTTATTCCTTTCTCAAAGTTGCAAAGTACATTAAAACTGCTTTAAAAAGGAAGCATAGACAGATTGATGCTCGTTGTCCAAGGTGATGTTTGTAGATCTGGCTATTTTAAAATCACAGAGGAGCAGGCCGATTGCCTAATTGTAAGCTCAAACTCTGTCAAATAAAGACCATGCCGTGTTGGGGCAAAATAGAACAAAATGTGTAATGGTACAATCACTGTGTAAACCTACCTTTCTCAGATCTTCACGCTGTAAAATATTTTAACAGCTTTTGTTGTGATGATATTTTTCTGCAGCAGACGCCATACATACAAAAATTACATGTTTAATTTGCGAATCGATTTTTCAGCTTTCATATGCCAAAAAAACAAAATGTGTTTTTAACAATAACTGTGCATCATACTATTATTAAATGATTTTAATTTCTCATTGAAAATTAACTACCAGATTTCCTGTACATGTGGTAGATTTTGAAAATTTTTCTGACAGACGAGGGAGCCGTAAAATATATTGTGAAAATATTTGGTTGCCCACTCTATGTTGAGGACAAAGTGTGGTACCCACTTACGAGGAAAACTACTTTCGTTTTGCCTGTTTGGAATGCAATATGAAATGGTATCTAATTTGTACGTGCAGTTACGTAGTTACTTTCCTTTTTGTACGTGCATACTTTTGACAGTGCCTGCATGCACGTAAGAATAAAAAAAAATGTACGCGCAAAGTAGAATTTATATGTGAATTACGTACTGCAGTACGTGATTGGCACCCTGGGGTGTACATGGATTTTATGGCAGGAAATCGGGATTAAGAAAGGAATTTATCACCTTGGACCAAACAGGAAATTTCCGGCAATATCAAAAGTCAGAACAAAAGGTCTGACAAAATGACCCACTCTGACAGGTCTTGATGAATTTAATGACCAGAGAAGGAATGAATGAAGAAAGGAAAAATAATGTGATTTTAATTCCTGTTTTTCATTTATTCAAGAAAGAAAAGGCGGCACAAAAGAGTGCTTTCAAGCTTAATTAATTGATGAATACCTGTTATAATTATGGTTAATTATTCCACTGGTTCTTAAAACATTGCAGCAGATGCCTAAAAAAGCATAAAATGTATCCTGTCACTTTGCTGAAAGTGTTCTTGCCGATGTTGGCTTGTGCATGCTGACCTTAATCTGAATAATTAAAAAATGAATCCTTAGTACCTGTTTGAATTGAGATTATTTATTTTGATGGTTCTCAAAACATTGTGGAAGATGGAAAATCATTTAAATGTGGCAGGTGGATAAAAGTAAGAAATTGTTAACTTTGGAAAATCATGTAGAATAACTAGTTCCTATGTTTACTCTCAAAGACATAAAAATTGTTTGCGCAAATAATTTTTTACATGTTTGATCGGTAAAACATTGATTGGACTGTCTAATCTTCAATCCACATTGACCTGGCTAAACACGTATTTTCAATAACTGGTAAAAAAATGTATCGATTATCGGTAAAAAAAACCACGCTTTCTCCGTTTTATAAAACATGGAAATTGCCTAATTTTGAAATACTATAAATTCTGTAATTGTAGTTGGATTGACTTGAAACTTCAGGAGCCTATAGATATGGGCATTGACTTGGAGTATGTGAACAATGAAATAAATCCATCGAAGACTTTGGGTGCAAGGAATATTTGAAATAGATGCCTAAAAGTGAAATAAGGCTAAACATAATACTTAACCACCCGAAACCCATGGAAACAGGGCCCTTTTTGGGGTAGATTCTTCTAAGAGGGTAATAACTTTCCTATAATATTTTTGATGACTGAGGTGAATTAAAACATTGCGGCAGATACCGCAATTGTCAATTTCAATTGTAAATCAAAGATTTACCAAAAAGTAGGGATTTGTGGAAAGCGGGGGCCGGCTTCAAGATATTGAATAAAGTTCGAATGTCCCGGCCTCCGTTGTTCCAGTGTCTGATCCAGGATTTGAAAAATGAGGGGGAAAATCCCCCCATTACTTTGAAAAAGATGGGGGATTTCTCAAAAGTATGGGGGACAGGAAAAAGTAAATAGGAAAACAACCCGACTTACAGAATCGGCTTAGGAAAAAAGTTGACAAAAAAATTAATTTACTTTTTTCTGCCCTCCTTTTATATTATTGTCGAAAAAATAAATTCATATTCAGATTTCTTTAAATACTCAGATTTCTTTAAATATGACGAAATTATTTTTTACCAGGCTTACTTAGATAAAAATACAGTTTAACTTTTCGTTAAAAATCCATTAAATTGAATTGGTAACTCTACCGTTAACAAAAAAGGGAAGGTTACTCTATGCAACAGTGATGTGCTGGATCTGTCTATCTTTCTTCATAAACACATAAGTAGGTCAAAACAGGTAGGAAATTTGACTATTCTCTCCAAAATTTGAATGCGGGATTATCCTGCAGTTGGTTTGAAAATATGTGTGATTCACAACGAGTATCGGCGATTCCAGCAATCGCACACTCTAGATCAGACACTGTTCGTTCTTTTGCCACACTGTTCTTTTCTGTATGCTATTAAGATAAATGGCCAAGATTAGGCTACATATTTGCGTAAATATTATTTTGCTACCATTGAAAATAAGAAAATAGGGCTCCTAAAAAAAAGTTGGGTCCGGCCAAAATCAGGAAATTTCTGAAAAATTTAACAACAGGTATCCTTTGTTTGTTCTTTTACCGCACTGTGCTTGTCTATTTAATATCAAATTAATATTAAGATGAGATCCCAATATTAGGCTATGTATTCATGCAAAAAATCATTTTCTAATCTAAAACTTAAGGAAGGCAGGGGTGCTGCAAATAAGTCGGATCGGGCCAAAATCGGAAATTTCTGAAAATTGTAAACCCAAGGCATCCTTTGTTCATCCTTTTGCCGCACTGTTCTTTTCTGCATACTATTTATTTCATTTGGAGAAAAATGTCTAATATTGGGCTACGCATTTATGAGAAGTTTATTTTCGGTACATCAAAATTAGGGAAATTAGGTTCTATAAAGAAGTCGGGTCCGACTGAAATCGGGAAATTTCTGAAAATTATAGTACTGAGGCAGCCTTTGTACTTTCTTTTGCCACACTGCTTTTTCAGTTTACTATTTATATAATATGCGGACACATGTCCGATATTTGGCTACATATTCATGTAGAGATTTTTTACCCGACATTAAAATTAAGGAAATTATATGTCCTGCAAAGAAGTTAGGTCAGGCAGAAATCAGGAAATTTCTGAAAATTGTACAACCCAGCGCCCCAGATAAGCTGCTTATTTGCTTATTTTACGCTATTTGAAACGGCAAATACGCAACAAAAATTATTTCAAAGCATAACAAATAGGCACGTGTTTCTCAAGATATGCAATTTGACTGATTTTCATTGTGTATTTTGTTGACAACCAAGATCATCATCTTGATCGGCTGTCTTGTCACTGAATGCTCGCATATCATTTTCTAAATGAATTGCAAGCTTCTTAGATATGCTGATTATTCCACTTGTCACAACTCGGCCAATTCCATACCTACATCAAACGTGATCAATGGATCACCCGAGCTTGGCCAATTGCTGATTATACGTGTACTTCGTTGGGCATTCGGCAAACTTCGGGTCATCCTTTGATCAAATTCCACGGCTGTATCACAGAGATTGATAGGCATGCACCTACACAGTGTATTTCTTCTAAAAAATACACCGCTTTATTGTAATACTCCACTTAGAAAAAGAAAACACCCGTCACAAATTTCTCTTAGAATGTTTCCGTTGAAAAATAGTTTTTACATTTATTTTCTAATTTAGTCGAAAAATAGTTTTTACATTTATTTTCTAATTTAGTCTATCAGTTCTCATTGACGCTTGGAAATTTGAAATAACCCAGGTTTTTTTATGCTCAAAAATAATCTGCCAAAGGGTCAATCTGACATGAGATCATCGGCTAAAGCTCCATATAAATTAGCTTGTGGGCATGTGCCCTGCAGATATATGGGCTTTAATAAGATACACAATCAGTGTCAGGTGTCAATTGTGAAGCATGCACATGGCTTTGTTTATCACAGCTAATCAAACTGACATTTTATGAAAACGTGATAAAAGTGTTCATCCCTTTACCTAGTGTAAAATGACAGCTTTTAGTGTTACCTGCTACCCTTGGAAAAATTCATGTCAAATGATGCAGAAATACTTCTCCAAAAATTAACTGACATGAAATATCCAACACTGAAAAAAAAAAAAAAGTGAAAACCTATGAGACAACAAAGGTCAGTTTGATGTCGTCCGATCACTGGCATTTTAATCTGTCTTATAGTCTTTAACAATGAATTTAAACAGCAAATTTACACATATCTCTGTATAAATCAAGAAAAGGAAGCCAAAATATCTGTTTTGTAGTGAGTAACACCATTGGTTGCATTATAAAATAAAAGTAGGCCTATATGGCAACCTACAAATTAGACAGGGCTCTTTTTTTAGGATTTGGGGAAGACACTGGACGCTGGTCAAAAGGGGGAAAAATGCGCGACAAAGCCATATTTGGGGAAATTTACTGGCTTGATATATATGTTGGTGTACATCATTATATGTGTCTGTGATATACATTATACATTATGTACTATCAATAGAACACTGGTATTAGTCTTTGCAATAACACCCAAGCATATGAAAGAGAATTTAACTGTTTTGTGAAAACAAAATGTTTGTCTTCAGAGGCATGTTTATGTCCTTTTTGGACTCGAGAAGATCAACAAATTAAAATAATTTTTCCAAGAGTCAAAGAGAAATGTCCAAGGGTCAATTACATAGTTCTTATGGAGAAATAAGGGTGAAATAAAGACAATTTTTTCATTTATGTAATTTAGTTACCGATAGAAATTAGACAAGAAAATACCTCATCTTATAATTATACAGACTTGTTGGAATGAAGTGGATAGATGAATTTTAACTTGCAGTCCTAGCATGCAATTCATCTTTATCAACAAACGGACACAAACAACATTTTCATTGTTTACCAAACAACAAAATTTTAGACTTGATCATGCGTTAGGCATTTGCAGATGACAATTCAAATGTGGCTGGAATGACTTGACTTTTCTTTCATACCTTAGAACATTGTGGTAAAGGGAGAAAATAAAGGTCACATCCATAAAGTGTTATTTCTTTAAATTTTAGTCTTCTTTTTTTGTTCAGTAACTTCTTCTTTAACACTTGTTCCAGTGCTAATACTGTAAGACAAGAAGGCCCAACCTCCATCTTCCCCCTCCCCCCGTCTTATCTACACAGGTTGTTGTATATTTTCAGTAAAAAACAACCAAAGTTTTTCCTCAATATGAAACACAGATTTCAGCTTCCACTTATTGTTTTATTGATTTTTCCAAAAATAGTACTGCATGATTTGACATGAATTTGTCAATTAGGGTAGCAAGTGACTTTAAAGCCTGTTATTTTACACTAGATAACTGGATTAACACCTTTATCACGTTTTCATAAATGAATCGTCACTCGCCCGCTTGATTTGCTGTGATAAACAGAGCTGCATGCGTCTTTCACATTTGCTAGTACTGATCATGTTTATTACAATCTCTATTTCTGCCAGATACATGCTGGCTAATTTATATGATGTTTTAACGGGTAATATGCGTCAAATTGACGCCAAGACAGATATTTTTGAGTGTCAGAAACAGACCATTTTGGGTTCCCAAGCGTCAAAACTCGGGGTCCCGGGTCAAATGAGAACCCTGGACTCTCAATATTCTCTGACAATTCATCTTGATACAAATTAATTCTCATGAACAAGAGAAAGTTGACTAGGGCCAAAGGATGTCGATGCCGATTGTGTACTTTCGATTTCTTCATCAATTACCCCTTCTGACCCGGGATCATCAGGGACCGATTGCCTACTTTCCATTTGTTAATCAGCCTCTAATTTCAACGATTCACTGGATTTCGGCTTAGTTTTGGGCAAAAAAAAAAAAGCGTCGATTCATTTAGTATTCTTTGTGTCTGACAGTTTAAGCTTTTCGTCATAATTATGGGCCAATTATAGGACATTATTGGTTTCCATGTATTAGTTAACATACTTCATTTTTGGGGGAAAATTTACTGAAGGGAAGATGCTGACTATCTGCCTCACTTTCTTAGTAAAAAAAAAAAAGCCCTGGAGGGGGGTTGGGCCCTCTTGTTTTACACTGTTAGCACTGGAACAAGTTTTAAAGAAGGTATTGGTCACTCATATAAAGAAAGAAGACTAGAATGAAAGAATCCTTAAATGATGGCGACTCTTCTTTTCTCCCTTTTCGAATATGTTCTAGTGCGCTGGATAGAAGACATATCCAGTCATTCAAGCCACAACTGAATTGTCGTCTGCTACTGCTCTAAATGTGAAAGAGGCTAAAATTATATTGTTTGGAAAACTGTTAAAACCTTGTCTGTGTCCATTTATTCATAATGACGACTTGAATGCTTAGGCTGCAAGTTAACATTCATCTCTCCATCTACCTGATGATCAAGTGCTTGAAATTACTAAACAGTTGTAATCAAGGTATCCATATTTTAGCAAAACATTTGTTTTTTATACCATGCTCAGCATATAACAGATAAAAAGAATTTAAAAAAATTGCTATACTTTTTAATCAATCTTATTAGCTGAACACTAAATAAAATTTAAAAAAAAAAGGGTTAACATTATGGGATTGAAACATACTGTTCAATTATGGGGTAAAACTCGATTTTTACGCTACCATGAGAATTTTCTTGCTTAAAAATTTGCTGCTCAAGCAAAGTCATTTCATTTTACCCCTGCCATTAAAAAAATGATGCTTAAATACTCCTTGGCTCAAAAAAATATCTGGGGCTCCAACTACCGAGGCATACTTTGTTCATTCTTTTGCCACACTGTTCTTTTCTTCTGATTATTAAGTAAATTTGAAGAAAGACATCTGACAATTGGCTATCTAGCCATGCAAAGATTATTAGTCCCCTACCGGCGAAGCCGAAGGGGACTTTAAGTTTGCACTCCGTCCGTCCGTCTGTCTGTGTCTGTCCATCTGTCCATCAGTCCGGCAATTCAGTTTTCCGGACATTTTTTCTAAACGCTGGTAAATATTGAGCCGAGTTTTGGTGTGTAAGTCACCCACCATCACTTACAGATCAAGTTCGACTTTTGTTCCGGTCCACAAGTTTTTCACGGATTTACGGGCCTTGAGCTTACAAAATTTCGCTGATAAATCAGTTTTCCGGACTTTTTTCCTAAACGCTGGTAGGTATTGATCTCAGATTTGCTGTGTAACTCGACCACCATGACTTACAGATCAAGTTCGACTTTCGTTCCGGTTCACTGGTTTTTCACGGATATACAGGCCTTGGACTTACAAAATTTCACTGATAAATCATTTTTCCGGACTTTTTTTTCTAAATGCTGGTAGATATTCACCTGACTTTTGCTGTGTAAGTCAACCACCATTACTTACAGATCAAGTTCAAGTTTCGTCCCGCTCCACTGCTTTTTCACGCATTTACGGGCCTTGGACTTCCAAAATTTCACTGAAAAAACATTTTTCCGCACTTTTTTTCTAAACGCTGCTACATATAGAGCTGATTTTTGGTGTGTACATCAACCACCATGACTTACACATCAAGTTCAAGTTTCGTCCCACTCCAATGCTTTTTGACGCATTTACGTGCCTTGGACTTTAAAAATTTTACTGACATGCCAGCGATATACACGGCCCATAGGGGACCGTGTACTGCTATGCAATACTATCAGAATGCTTGTTTTTCTTAAAATTGAAATTACGGAAATTAGAGGTCTTGGAAAGAAGTCGGGTCAGGCCGAAATCGATGAATTTCTGAAGTTGCAATAATATGGCGTCCTTTCTTAGTTCGTTTTTCACACTGTTTTTTTTTTTTTTTCTCTTTATAATGAATTTTAGTTAGATCAATGTTCAACATTGGGCTAAGTATTCATTCAAGGATTTATTTCCTAACATTAGAATATAGGAAATTAGAGGTCCTGCAAAGAAGTCGGGTCGGGCCGAAATCAGGAAATTTCAGAAAATTGTAATACCGAGGCATCCCTTGTTTGTTCTTTTGTCGCAATGTTTTTTTTTTTTTTTTTTTTCTGTGCACTCTTCGTTCAATATTAACATAAACGTTCAATATTGGGCTACGTTTTGATGCAAATATTGTCTTCGTTACGTTGAAATTACAGAAACTAGAGGTCCTGCAAAGGAATTGGGTTGGGCCGAAATCGGGGAAGAAATTCATAGTGGCAGGTGGAGAATTTACCCCAAAAATTTGGGTTTGGGACAAAAACAGAAATTGGGATGAAATTTAGTGTGGCAAAATGACTATTTAGAAAATATTCTCTCTTCCTTCGACTAATTAATAATTGTCGGTGACAGGTGACAAGTGGAAGGTGACAGACGAGAATTTGGCATTTCGATAGAAGGTGTGAATTGGACATGTACATTTGCTCAAAGTAAGATTTGAGTGATTTTACGCAATGTGTCATAAGTAGTTTTCTCTTCACATTCTGCCATCGAATTCCAGAGATCTTCCAAGAACAGAAAAATGAGAACCTTGGTTTTTACATCAAACTGTAGCTGAATCTATGTATTCTAGTTTGGTTATAAAATGATTGCGATACAGGTTAAGAAAATGTGGAAAAAGCAGCAGACAAGCAGCGACAGGGTTCCGACTGAAATTTGCGGATTCTTCTCCAACCTGCATCCATATTTTTTAGCAGAAATAAAAATTTCTGAAGCGAACAAAACAGTTAATATGTTAAACTGTAATCTTGATGTATGCTGTTTAGTTTGGTAATCCAATAATTACAATAGAGGTAAAGAAAATGTGGAAAAATTAGCACAGAAGCAGGGATGGGGTTCCGACCATGTGAAATTTTCCGTTTTTTTCCCCAACCTCCCACCACAATGTTGCTCATAAAATTGATATTTGTCAATCCAGCATAATGAATAATATATCAAACTGTAGCTGGATACATCATTGTTGGAATGGTAATTCAATGACAGTGATTTCAGTGAAAACACTGTGGGAAAAGTAGCAGAGAAGCAGGGACGGAGTTCCGACCTTGTGAAATTGGCCGTTTTTTCCGACCCCCCCTCCACAATTTTTGTCGCTAAATAGGTATTAGTAAAGCCAGCATTAAAGCGTAATATATCAAACTGTTGCTGGATCCATGGTTGATAGAATGGTAATGCAACGATTCTGGTGACGGTGAAAACAATGTTGGAAAAGTAGCAGGGAAGCAGGGACAGAGTTCCGACTGTGAAATTTTCCTGTTTTTTCCCTACCTCATTCCACAATGTTGGTTGTTAAATAGATATTTGTCAATCCAGCATAACGAATAATATATCAAAATGTAGCTGGATCCATGGTTGTTTGAAGGGTAATGCACTGATAGTGATTATCATTGAAAACATTGCAGGAAAAGTAGCAGACCAGCAGGGATGGGGTTCCGACTGAAATTTGCCTTTTTTTTTCCGACCTCCCTCCACAATGATTTCTGTCAATGATATACTTGTGAATCAAGCATAATGAATTACAGTAAAACCTCAATATTTCCAGTCTTGAAAATTCGAGAACCCCGCATTATTTGAGGAATTTCCATAGTCCCCCCAAAAACTCCACTATATTGCACCAAAAGCAGATCGGTAATTTCGAGTCTCGATAATCTGAAAATTCGAACACATATGTTGGTCCCTGTCATCATTTTGCTTCTTTAAATTGATTGTTAATTCGAACACAATACTTTCTCACCTCTCGAGTAATTGTTTTCACACCTTTTCTGCTCAAAGGATTTGGCGAGTCGGCCTGTGTACGGTGTGGTGTAAGTTTTACAATCCATGACAATTACTACAGGGGATTCACATTACCCAATAATTTGGGAAGAAATTGACATTGATTTGATGATGAGAGATTAATGATGACAAGTTGTGACGACCTCCCCATCTCAATTAGGTTGTCTAATATATTTCGTCTTATAAAACTCACAAAAGTATTTTATTCCTGATTAAACAATTGATTTTATCTCCCAACTACAATTTTCTGTAGTCTGTTCATACATCAACGGTTCAAAGTCATTGTTGACGCTAAAAAGACAGTTTGAAGCGTTTGTGATCACATGATGTTTAATTTCTTATCCGTTTTCATGTCTATCTATTTACAGCATCAGGGTTTTCCCAAGTTGCTTCGTCCCAAAATAAAAAAAAAAAGTCTGATCACATTTTTCCCCATCTTGTTACGATGACATCATGTTTCAAGCTTGCGTGAATACCATTGGTTTATTTACATGTCACAGAAATTTTCCTGACTTTGACACTGACAGGTTGATGTTATTTTTCACGTGTGTGTAGATATCATGGTGTGTTCTTCTTTCATGGACATTGAAAAGCACCGTGGAACACAGAACCGCTTGTAAACGTTTACATATATCAACACCAAAATAACTTTTCCTTACATTCTTGAGTTTTAGCAAGAAGTAAATCGCACATTCTTTTTTTAAATTTTTTGACATCTTGCCCGCTTTCATTCTTCGATCGTTTTCAACTCATTTCTAGTTGAATGTCGCCGTATTCAAATATATGTCAGGGAAACACCGGTGTTGGAGGAAGATATAAGTGGAAATTTTCGAATTTTTATTTTCTAGAATAGTGCAAGCACCATATCAATATTACCTTCTGACGTTTTCTCAGTAAACAAATAAAAGTTTGCATACTTTCCTGTGGAGTGACAGTTATTGGGGGCGAACGCAACAGGCGAAATTTTACGATTTCGTAAAAACTACAGTACCGACCTTCCTGGAAAAAAGGTGACTTAGAGTGATTAATTTCCAAGAACTCATACAATCAAAACACATGAATTTACAAAAACTAGAGCTATCACTAAACGTGATCATACCCCCCAACAGCTCCTTGTCACAAAACGGATTAATGTCACAGGAATGCAAAATAAGTGACTGGAGAGTCAATTATACCAGAGCTATCACTGAAGGTGATGAATATCCTGCAATGGCTTCTTGCCAAAGAATTACTCTTTGTTACAGACTAAAGACTTGGAGAGAATAAAACTTACTTGATACATTTTTTTTTACCAGTTGGACAAATTGAGATTGGTTTAAATGAAAAGGTTTTGTAGACAACAAATGTCTTTTCATGCAATGTTTTTGACCAGACACTACATCTTACTTATACAGTACGGAAACTAACGAAAGCAACCTCCGAACCGAATCGGAACCGTAATAGTAACTGAACTGAACCGAAAGTAATAAACTTAAGAAAACATTGTAAATACAGAAGCCATTGCTCACGATGTTTACAATGTTTTCCTTTTTAGTCATATAATACGGAATGCACTGAAACCGCAGCGAAGCCGAAGCGGAACCGCAAAAAATGTTGCTTTCGTTAGTTTCCGTACGGTATTGGTATCTATTTTAACACATCACAAGTTGAAGACTTGGAATAGTTGTGGAGAACGTAGTAAATGCTTGTAATCATCATTTTATTTTTTTCCCAAGTAACTGCAAAGATTAATCTTTCCAATTTTGTGTAGAAAGTAGTAAGTGCTGGTAATCAGCATTTTCTCCTTTTCCAAACATATCTGAAAGATTAATCTGTCTTATATTTGAGTAAACTTCCGATGAAAAGATGAAATTGACATGACATGACATAAGTGAAGTGACATGAAAACTTACTAGTGATGGTTAGTGATGGTAAGTCTACTCTTAACTATCTACAGGTGTAGGAATCTATCATAAGAGAACGACAAAAAAGGGCTTAGCTCTTGGAAATTTTATTTAATTAACTAAGAACAATTTATGATATGCACATCTTAGCTGAGTGCAAAGTCTATCCATGAAGTTTGAAAGAAATTTGTCCAGAATCATCAAAGGGCCATAACTCCACGAAACCTAAATAAACCAAAACCAAAATAGGATATGCACATCTCTGCTTGATACTGAGTCTACTTCTGTAGTTTGAACCAAATCTGTCCAATAGTTGATGAGAAAAAGAGCGGACAAGAAATTTCATGAAAGGGCCATAACTCAGTGAAAAATCAATGAACCATAACCAACATTTCATATGCACATCTCTGCTTGATACTGAGTCTACCTGTGAAGTTTGAATAAGATTCGTCCAATAGTTTATGAGAAATAGAGCGGACAAAAAGCTACAGACCGACCGATGGACGGACAGCTGTGTTAAAAGTATTCTATCAAAAGTATAATTTATTTTCATCAATTCAGCAAGGGCATCGTCATAAAGAGAACGACAAAAAAGGGCTTAGCTCTTGGAAATTTTATTTAATTAACTAAGAACAATTTATGATATGCACATCTTTGCTGAGTGCAAAGTCTATCCATGAAGTTTGAAAGAAATTTGTCCAGAATCATCAAAGGGCCATAACTCCATGAAACCTGAATAAACCATAACCAAAATAGGATATGCACATCTCTGCTTGATACTGAGTCTATTTGAGTAGTTTGAACCAAATCTGTCCAATAGTTGATGAGAAAAAGAGCGGACAAGAAATTTCATGAAAGGGCCATAACTCAGTGAAAAATCAATGAACCATAACCAACATTTCATATGCACATCTCTGCTTGATACTGAGTCTACCTGTGAAGTTCGAATAAAATTTGTCCAGTAGTTTATGAGAAATAGAGCGGACAAAAAGCTACAGACCGACCGACGGTGTCCAGAATCATCAAAGGGCCATAACTCCATGAAACCTTAATAAACCATAACCAAAATAGGATATGCACATCTCTGCTTTATACTGAGTCTACTTGTGTAGTTTGAACCAAATCTGTCCAATTGTTGATGAGAAAAAGAGCGGACAAAAAATTTCATGAAAGGGCCATAACTCAGTGAAAAATCAATGAACCATAACCAACATTTCATATGCACATCTCTGCTTGATACTGAGTCTACTTCTGTAGTTTGAACCAAATCTGTCCAATAGTTGATGAGAAAAAGAGCGGACAAGAAATTTCATGAAAGGGCCATAACTCAGTGAAAAATCAATGAACCATAATTAACATTTCATATGCACATCTCTGCTTGATACTGAGTCTACCTGTGAAGTTTGAATAAAATTCGTCCAATAGTTTATGAGAAATAGAGCGGACAAAAAGCTACAGACCGACCAACCGACCGACCGACCGACGGACGGACGGACGGACCGACCGACAAGCTGACTCCTATATACCCCCCCCAAACAGAGTTTTGGGGGGTATAATAATCACTCGATGTGATATTCTTTGAATGTTGTGAAAAAAAAAGGAACAAAAATTTGGTTGTATTGCTCAGGGAAGTATACTTTGATTGCCGATCTTAAACGGAATGCAACTTTGTTTTCACTGATATTTTGGATAATTCGAGAACTGCGATAATTTGAGCATTTTGCTTGTCCCAGTGGGACTGAATTATCGAGGTTTTACTGTATATATCATACTTAAGCTGAATGAACATTCTTTTTGTCTGTAATACAATATGGATTTATAACCAAGAAATAGTGTGGTAAAAGTATGAAAAATGCTGTTGGAGGGTCTGAATTTTGTGAAAATTAGCCTGCTCCTGACCGATCTATATTTGAGGTATATGTCGTTAGAATTTTTTTTCACCTGCGGAGAGTTTGTTATTTTTTACTTAGGGGGTGGCTGTGCATAAGAAAATATTGTAAATATCAGAGGAACAGAGTGACAAAAGTCGCTATTTCCTTAATGGTTTTCATCCCGTGGAAAGTCTGAAATCTTAATTGGTGTAATTTCCTTACCTGCGGGACTTACGATTATTGCTGAGTGGACGACCGGTACTCAGTAATTAACTAATTATAATTAACTAGACTATCATTCACAATTGTTGCTCTCTCAGGACTAAAAGAGTGAACCAAGCAATCACAGGACATATCGTCTACCCACTTCTTGGTGATCACAACCCAAATATTTACAGCGATTTAATTTTTTCAGTCATTTGTATTTCAGAGTGTTCTTTAGTGTTTTTTCTATTATTCCATAATATTTTTCCAATGCTTACCATTTTTCCAGTGTGTTTTCTAATTTGTAGATATATTTTTGGAAGATGGCTCAAGCTGGAATTACTCAAGCTGCGGCTGCTACTCTCACAAAAACAGGCAATGGAGATTAGGCGGTAAGTGGATTTTTTCCAAAATACAGTATAAAAAAAATTGAAGGATACGGAAAGCAGTATGGAGGCCAATTAGGGCCCTGTAATGACCACTTAAAGTTTTTATTAAGACAGTGTTTATTATATGTTAGCAGTTTATTAATGGCAGAAAATGACCGATGTACTTAGTTAAGTAGCATATGTTATGTATTTAAAGATTATGAAGAATAGAATATGGAAATTGAAGGAGGTATGGAGGCCAATTAGGGCCCTACAATGACCAGTTCAAGCTTTTATTGAGACGGGGTTTATTTTATGTTAGAAGTTTATAATTGGCAGAAAATGAGCGATGTACGTAAGTATGTAACATATGTTATGTAGTTGCAGTTTATAAACAACAGAAAATCTATTTTTTCTCTTTAGAGGGATAAAAAAAGGACTGGAATTCTGGTGTCCACTTTGCTTCAATTTCCGGAGGCACCAACTGTTTGAAAGACACATGAAGCCCGGGATCTGCCCTGCTCTGAAGAAGGACATGGGAGAAGAGGAATGGAAAGCGTTGGTTGGGAAGGCCAAGGTCGAGTTGATATCGGGGTTGGACAGCCTTGCACCCAATATGTATTTTAACCCAAAAAACATCCAGGACCAAACATACTCCAAGGCTGATGTCTGCCACATCCTTGAGTGCTGGGGACATCAGAGTATACCTGAAAACAGTAGAGATACTATTGGTGCTCAGATCGACGACCTGAAGAAAGCAGCTCATGTCACTTTTCGCTTTAAAGATGCGGCAGACGCCAGTGAGCGTAGAGCTTCAGAGCCCCGGGCTGTCCATCCCCCAATCCAACTGCACCTGGAAACGCCAACCAAGACGGAAGCTGTACTTGAGCCTCAAGTACAGCCAGGTATGTACACCGATTTAAATATTCCCAAAGGGAATCAGACGGTCACGTCTGAAACCCTCGACCGACCTGCAACCTACCCAGTGGAAGCCGTTGTCCATGTGGAGTTGCCTACCTTGGCAGATCCGTCAGGTATACAAGAAGACCTACAGGCGGCTGGTGCCATCACCCCGCCCCGTGCCTCATGTACCAATGGGGAAGAGGATGATTTGAGCGATTCAAGCTCGGATATCCCAGCAAGACCGGCTACGGTAAAGAGGAGACTGGTGGTATCAAGCAGTTCTGACAGATTGCAGGTGGCTACTCCACGGAAATCCAGACCCAGGAAGTCGCCCTACCATTACAAAAGGCCGAGAGTATCCCCAAATCCCCCAGAAAGACCGTGAATTATCAGAAGGGAAAGAAAGGAGTTGCCAACAAGGATGGTTGGTACTACATTCCTTCCTGTACTTCATTCCTTCCTCATGCTAGAAGCAGGCTATATTTGCCGAATTTGAACGGTGGTAGGGCAAGAAGGCCAACAACCAGCTGGGCAACGTCTACCGGATGTTCTATCATATGAGCAACGGCGATCCCGTCTTTAGCTCTAAGTACCTTACGATGGGTAATTAAGAGTGAAGAATGAGTTCGATCTGGCCTCTAAAGGCTTGGAGGTCATGAGGCGCAAGGAGCACTAAGAGACCAAGGCCCAAGCCCCTTTATCTCCTAATCCATTTGAGGTTCAGAAAGTTCTGCGATGGGCCACGAAAGACTTCTTGGACCTTATGGAGAAGGCCAAGACCAAGGAACTGGGTAAGGTTGCAGTGTCACATATAAACAGGTATATATGCTGTCACATATGCCTGACCCAGGGCCACTGTCCGTCCGTGGTCAAGAATCTGATGCTCAGAGAGTATCAGCAGGTATGAGCAGGCCCAGTATTAAGAAATATAATGATATGTATAACCTTATTCTAGTTGCAGAGCACAGATTGTCATCGACAGCGAATGGAAGAAGATCATGGACGAGTATGAGAGGAATGTGAGACAGCCGATCGTGGAGAAATTCGCCCAGACACCGCCAAACTTCTTCCTGCAGGCAGATGGAAAGGCCTTCTCCAAGGTTTCTAGCGCCCTGACGGTGTATCAGAAATCTTACGGCATCCCCAATCCCTTCTCCTGCACAGATCCTTGAAAGAGCTTTGAGACATACACAGGGCTTGTGGGTGCTGCTCTCAGGACGGACGTAAGCCATTTTGTGGCCCATTCTGAGAAAGTGGCTCGCACCCACTACCAGTTTGCCGACACAGAGCAGGCCTCGGACTGTCGCTATGGCTGGAATAGTACGCTGTAACCAGGCAAACCCTGGTTGCATGCCCTCGAAGGAACAAGTATATTCCAGTGCAGAGTGCACAGCCAAGCCTGTGGCCGTTTCACCTGTGAAAGGCCAGGCTGCTATTGGTGGCAAGATGCCACCAAAACCAGAAGTTGCCGAACCCAAAAGGTATTTCCACTCTCCACCAGGAACGAAGATCGGGGATAAGAAGAAGATGATCGCGGACCACCTGATGCAGGAACAGTGTGGACAACCTGAGAAGTGTGAATGAATGAATGAATGTTGTTTTATGGCGCATCGACAGCTTTGGTCATTTAGCGCGCATATCTGTGTTGAAGGAACGATTAAGGCGGATTTTTTTTTTTTTTTTTTTTTTTTTTTAAAGATTTGAGACATGCTGACAGTAAAAGAGTTAAATGAATGAATGAATGAATGTTGTTTTATGGCGCATCGACAGCTTTGGTCATTTAGCGCGCATATCTGTGTTGAAGGAACGATTAAGGCGGATTTTTTTCTAAAAAGATTTGAGACATGCTGACAGTAAAAGAGTTAAATTAAGAAGGATCATGTGAGATCTAAGTATGTATAAAAGATATAATTGAGCAACAGGGCTTCCCTATTAACTCAAAAAGGTTTTGAATAATGATGTTAAGACTGTGATAAAAAGATTTGAACAGTCTTAAATTGATAATAAAGGAGTCTTTAAATGAAGAATGAATGTCTCCAATGAGATAAGATGCCCTCAAAAGAGGTAATCCTCCCATTAAGGAGATGCAAACTTAAGATTGTGATAAAAAATTTGAACAGTCTTAAAATGATAAGAAAAAGTCATTAAATGATGAAAGGTTATGTGTAACTGATAATGTGCATAAAATATAATATTGAGTGGCTGGGCAATCCCTGCCTACTCAAAGTAAAGAATGTAAAAAGGTGGATAAGAAACTAAAGAGTAAATATCACAGTTTATTGTAAATGCCAATCTCCTTTATGAAAGCGATAATAGATTCAACGCTGACAGAATCAAAGAGATTTTTTAAACTATCGACGTTGAAATATTTTGTACGAACTGGCTGAAAGTCAATGCAATCTAGTAGAATGTGTTTTATAGAGAAGGGTGCATTGCATGGAATACATTCAGGGGCATCATCTCTGGTCAAGAGCCAGGAATGTGTAATGCGTGAATGGCCAATTCGAAGTCGTGCAATTATCACTTCTTCTCGACGAACAGACCTGTAAACGGGGTACCATTCACCGAGGGAAGGTTTAACTGAATGTAGTTTATTGAAAACATCAGCATCCCACTGGGATTGCCAAGAAGATTGGATATGTGTTAAAACAGAGGATTTAAAATCAGTGTGTGGAACTTTAAAATCTGAAATGGGAAGGTTAAGTGCAGATTTGGCAGACCTATCGGCATTTTCATTGCCTTTGATGCCTACATGACTTGGAAGCCAGCAGAACACCAATCTATTCATAGAAGAAATTTGTGAGATCCTTTCAAGTAAAGTACAGATCAAGGGATTCTCAAGTCGTTGATTTGAAAGGGCCTGTAATGTTGACAAAGAGTCCGAAAAGATAATGAAACGGTTGGAATTAGAATGTTCAGCTAGATTAAGGGCAAGATCAATAGCTTTAATTTCTGCAGAGAAGATAGAGGAATTGTTTGGAAGGCGGCACTTTAAGCTCCTTTCTCCATAAATGGCGGCAGCTGCTACAGAATTTCCTTCTTTTGATCCATCTGTGTATATTGGTTTGAAGGAAAAATAATGCTCCTTTATCTCATTGTATCTAGCGTGAAACACAGTTCTATCCGTGACTGACTTTTTGTCGGATGCAAGGTCAAATCTGAATTCTGCACTGTTTAGTGTCCATGGAGGGATTTCAGAGATTTTATAATCGGCAATAGACTCAGTGTCTATGCCAAGGTTATCTACAATGGGCTCCATGCGGATACCAAATGGAGGAATAACATTTGGTTTCCTTTCAAAAAGACGTTTATACTGAGGTTTAAAAACAACTTTATGAGTTGGATTAAAACGATTTGATTTCAGTTTTAAAAGATATTGAAGCGATAGTTTTTCCCTCCTGTAAGAAAGAGAAGGTTCATTAGCCTCAACATAGAGACTATTGACGGGAGAAGTTCTGAAAGCGCCAAGTACAAGACGCAGGCCTTCGTGGTGTATAGGATCAAGAATTTTAAGACAAGATTTACGGGCTGATCCGTATACGATAGATCCATAGTCTAATTTGGAGCGAACTAAAGACCGATAAAGCCGCAAGAGGACTTTACGGTCTGCTCCCCATTCAGAATGGGCCACAACCTTTAGAAGATTAAGAGCCTTCTTGCATTTCTTTTTAAGTGCAGTGATGTGAGGAAGGAAGGAAAGCTTTCTGTCAAAGATGACTCCGAGAAATTTAAATTCAGAAACGATTTCAATTTTAGTTTTGTCCCAATACAGTTCAGGGTCTGGATGAACACCACGTAGATTACATAGGTGCATGCACTTAGTTTTGGACTTTGAAAATTTGAAGCCATTTTCTTCAGACCACGTTTGGAGTTTGTTGAGACACTGTTGAAGTTGTCTCTCAATAATATTCATATTTCGAGATCTGAAGCATATAACAAAGTCATCAACATAAAGAGAACAGTCTACACCAGGACAGATAGCTTTAACTATACTGTTTATTTTTACACTAAAAAGTGTAACAGAGAGAATACATCCTTGGGGCACACCCATCTCCTGTTCACGGGCTCCCGAGACAGTATTGCCAACTCGGACGCGGAAAAGACGTTCATCCAAGAATGCTGAGATAAAAAGAGGAAGACGGCCTCGAAGACCAAAGTCATGTAAGTCTTTAAGAATTCCGTATTTCCAAGTCGTATCATAAGCGCTTTCAAGGTCGAAAAAGACAGATACTACATGTTGTCTATTAATAAAGGCTTCTCTGACAAAGGTTTCAAAGCGGACAAGATGATCGATGGTACCACGCTGGCGGCGAAATCCACTCTGTACATCAACGATAAGGTTGTTTTTCTCTAAAAACCAGACAAGCCTGTCATTGACCATACGTTCTAGGGTCTTGCAGAGACTACTAGTAAGAGCTATGGGACGATAGTTGGCTGGGTCACTAGCATCCTTGCCAGGTTTTGGGATAGGAATGACTAGTGCCTCTCGCCAGGACGAAGGAAAATCACCGGACTGCCAGATATCATTAAAAATATCAAGTAAAACAGAGAGAGAAGTAAAAGGTAAGTGTTTTAAAAACTGGTAATGAACTTTATCTTGGCCAGGAGAAGAATCGTGAGCTTTATTCAGAGCAGATTTTAATTCTTTAAAGGTGAATAGTTTATTATAGTGCTCTGAATTAGAAGAATTGAAATTAAGTTTTTTCTTTTCTTTTGTGGCTTTATTCCTCTGAAACTTTTCAGAATAGTTTGCAGAGGAAGACTTTTTGCAAAAGGTGTCGGCAAGAGCATCAGCTATATCCTGGGGTGATTCCAACGAAGTATTGTTAACATTCAGGTGACTGAGAGGGGGTTGGCCTTTGCCATTGATCTTTCTAATCATGTCCCAGGTTTTTTTAGTAGTAGTTCTACTATTTAATTTAGAAACATATTGTCTCCAAGCCTTGCGCTTACTTTCTCTAATGGTACGACGGGCCTTTGCCCTGGAAATACGGAATAGGTTATGATTTTCTTTGGTAGGTCTGAGGTTAAACTTTCTAAGGGCTTGTTTTCTGTCTCTGACAGCCTGTTTACAATCATCATTGTACCAAGGTTTGTCAGGACGTTTTGGATTTGTCGAGGTCTGGGGGACGGACTGTTTAGCTGCATCAATTAATAGGGAAGTGAAAAGTTTCGCGGGATCATCGCAATCTCCAAATTTGTCATGTGTAATGGTCTGTTCACAGACGGTTTCAAATCTGTTCCAATTGGCTTTGGAGAGCTTCCATTTCTGTGGTTTTATGCTGCTGGATGGTTGTGTAGATGAAAAGATAATAGGGAAGTGATCACTTCCACACAAATCCTCTTTCACTTTCCAGGTGAAATCGGGAAGTAAGACTGGGCTGCATAAGGTTAAATCAATAGAAGAGTAAGATCCAGTTGCTGGATGCAAGTAGGTTTTGGATTTGTTATCATTCATGAAAGATAAAGAGTTATTCGAAATGAAGTTCTCCAACTGTAAACCTCTCTGGTTAGTGTCATTGCAACCCCACATAACATTGTGACCATTAAAGTCCCCAGCAAGAATATAGGGGGATGGCAATTGGGAAATGAGATCATTCAGATTGTTCTCATTGATAGGTGTGCTTGGGGGGAGATATAAAGAACACAGTGTAACAGCACTGTGTAAAGATAACCTGATGGCAACAGCTTGCAAGTTTGTATTAAGAGACACAACTTTATGAGGAATGTTGTTATTGACTATAATAGAAACACCACCTCTAGCTTTCTCGCCTTCGGTAAAGACTTTATTGTAAATGGAATGATATTTGATAGAAATATCATCCTCCCCCTTAAGGAAGGTTTCTTGCAGACAAACAGCAACTGGTTTGTGATCATTGATTAAAAGGGAAAGTTCCTCAAAGTTTGACTTTAGACCTCGACAATTCCACTGGATTATGGTATTCATAGTGCATGAAGAGAGTATAAAAGCTAAAGTAAAAAAAGAGGCCGTAAACCAATACATTTTAAAACAGATTAAGATTTAATTACAGTTGTCTCGGGTTTGGACGTGTGCCAAGTATCAGTGTCCTTGTTCCAAAGATCTTTAGAACTGGACCAGATAGAGGCTTCTGAATCTGAAGCCTCACCTTCCAGATTTTCAGTATCTGCATCCATGTCCTCTAACTCCGAAAATCTGTTGGAGGTAGGGACCGGATCATCTACTGTGACCGCTATTTCACAGGATTCATGGTTATCTCTAGACTGTGGTTTAGATTTTGAGGAAGATCTTTTTGGTGATCGGGGTACATGATACGATTTGTTATCTTTAGGTGGAGCGCTAGGTTTATTTGTAGACTGTGAAGATGGAGGTTGGGGTTTCTTAGGAGGCTGTTTTGAAGGGGCAGATGGCTTTGAAGGTTTTTTTGAAGAAATATTTTGTGAAGAGGAAGAGGGCTCTGGGGGTGTTGATTTGAGTTTAAGGGAGTCAGATGACGAGTTTGTTTCTTGTGAAATGATTTTCTTTTTGTTTTGGGAGGAGGTAGATGGTGCTTTTTGAGAAGAGGATGCAGTAGTGGGTTTGGGTGTAGGTTGTGTCTGTTTGAGGGGTTTGCATGGTTGAATGTCAGGGACAAGGCTTTTCAACTCGTTGGCCATTTCTGGAAACTTTTCTAGAAGTTTTTTTGCCAAGAGTTCACAGGTTGAGCAATGTCCCTGTGGAGATGTGGGAGATGTGACTTTGGCATAAGATGTTGCACTAGTCAATAAGGTCACATCATTTTTGCGTTTTTCTACTATTTTCCTAGCTTCCAAGAAACTGATGTTTTCTTTAAATTTGATGGATAGGATTTCCTTCTCATCCTTCCATACTGAGCAGTTTTTGGAGAAGGTTGGATGAGAAGACTTGCAATTATAACACAGAACTGGGTTGTCGCAAGTTTTTGGATCATGGTCGGGGCCCTCAAAAGCACATTTTGGGCAAACAGGGGTGTTTGTGCAATTGCTTTCGTGATGTCCATACCGCTGGCATTTATAGCAGCGCAGCGGGTTTGGCACATACACATCGACATTCACCGACTGAAATCCTATCTTAATGGAAGCAGGTAAGGAGGGAGTTGAGAACGTTAAAATGTATGTATGGGTATCTCTACGTACCCCATCTCTAAAGACAGAGATTCTCCTTACGTCAGACACAGCCTGAGGTTGTAAATTTGTTTTAATCTCTTCTATGGAGTCACAGTAGGAAAGTTCTTTGCATCTGATGACTCCTTTACTTGTGTTTAAGGTTTTATGGGGATATATCTTAACATCCAGGTTGAAGAATTTTTTGTGGTTTAAAAGATTTTTTGCCTGCTGTTGGGTAAAACATTCAACTAGCAGGGTTTCATTTTTTAATTTTTTTACAGATTTTGGAGTGCCTAAAATAGAAGAGATTGTTTTTTCAATGATGAAAGGTGATAATTTTGTGATTCTTTTTGATGTGTCAGCTGACTCTATGACAATAAACCTAGCAAAAGTAGTGTTCGAAGTAAAAGAAGTATCTGATTCAGAATCTGAATCGGAAAGCAAACGCTTGGCCTTTTTTGGAGTTGCCATGATAGTTGTAATTAATTCATTACCGATGCTCCCCACCCGCCTCGGAGCCCAACAAGGGGACATGATCTGGGGAAACCAAACACAGATCATGACAAGGATACATCGGCAATATACTCGAAGTGAAAGGGCTAGACCGGACAAATGTAGGCCCTCAGAATGTCACACCAAGCATAGACTGTCTTTGGGCGGTTACAAGTGTCAATCAAATACCAACTTTCACCCGATTAGCCCATGAGCCACCGCCTTCTAGGGCATTTATTTATATCTATAACAGAGAGGGATGGATGATTTTTTTTCTGTAAAGATTTTGTGTGTAATGGATACAAGGTAAGAGAAATGCCCTAGGGCTAGGCATGACCAGCCGATTGATCAGGACGGGCCCTCCTGACCTCTCGTTTAGTCCAATTCAAGGCCAAAGTGGTGTGTTGTGAAAGTAGAACAATTCAAGGGCCATATCCTGAATCCACTCAACCACCAGGATCCCGTCATCAGACGACACGAGTTGCAGCCCACGGCAAACGGGCAGGCACAGTGGGGGGGTCTTACCCCTTCTGTAGTGCGACAGCTGGGCAATTTCTATCCCCCCGCCCAGCTGGGGGACAAAAGAGTTAAATTAAGAAGGATCATGTGTGATCTAAGTATGTATAAAAGATATAATTGAGCAACAGGGCTTCCCTATTAACTCAAAAAGGTTTGGAATAATGATGTTAAGACCGTGATAAAAAGATTTGAACAGTCTTAAATTAATAATAAAGGAGTCTTTAAATGAAGAATGAATGTCTCCAATGAGATAAGATGCCCTCAAAAGAGGTAATCCTCCCATTAAGGAGATGCAAACTTAAGATTGTGATAAAAAATTTGAACAGTCTTAAAATGATAAGAAAAAGTCTTTAAATGATGAAAGGTTATGTGTAACTGATAATGTGCATAAAATATAATATTGAGTGGCTGGGCAATCCCTGCCTACTCAAAGTAAAGAATGTAAAAAGGTGGATAAGAAACTAAAGAGTAAATATCACAGTTTATTGTAAATGCCAATCTCCTTTATGAAAGCGATAATAGATTCAACGCTGACAGAATCAAAAAGATTTTTTAAACTATCGACGTTGAAATATTTTGTACGAACTGGCTGAAAGTCAATGCAATCTAGTAGAATGTGTTTTATAGAGAAGGGTGCATTGCATGGAATACATTCAGGGGCATCATCTCTGGTCAAGAGCCAGGAATGTGTCATGCGTGAATGGCCAATTCGAAGTCGTGCAATTATCACTTCTTCTCGACGAACAGACCTGTAAACGGGGTACCATTCACCAAGGGAAGGTTTAACTGAATGCAGTTTATTGAAAACATCAGCATCCCATTGGGATTGCCAAGAAGATTGGATATGTGTTAAAACTGAGGATTTAAAATCAGTGTGTGGAATGAATGAATGAATGAATGTTGTTTTATGGCGCATCGACAGCTTTGGTCATTTAGCGCGCATATCTGTGTTGAAGGAACGATTAAGGCGGATTTTTTTCTAAAAAGATTTGAGACATGCTGACAGTAAAAGAGTTAAATTAAGAAGGATCATGTGTGAATGAATGAATGAATGAATGTTGTTTTATGGCGCATCGACAGCTTTGGTCATTTAGCGCGCATATCTGTGTCGAATGAACGGTTAAGACGGATTTTTTTTTTTTTTAAAGATTTGAGGCATGCTGACAGTAAAAGAGTTGAATTAAGAAGGATCATGTGTGATCTAAGTATGTATAAAAGATATAATTGAGCAACAGGGCTTCCCTATTAACTCAAAAAGGTTTGGAATAATGATGTTAAGACTGCGATAAAAAGATTTGAACAGTCTTAAATTGATAATAAAGGAGTCTTTAAATGAAGAAAGGTTACGTGTAACTGACAATGTGCATAAAATATGATATTGAGTGGCTGGGCATTCCCTGCCTACTCAAAAGTTTTAGATTAAAAAAGGTAAGATTGTGAATCAGCTGACAAGGTATTTTATATAATGATGTGTAAAGAATGTAAAAAGGTAGATAAGAAACTAAAGAGTAAATATCACAGTTTATTGTAAATGCCAATCTCCTTTATGAAAGCGATAATAGATTCAACGCCGACAGAATCAAAAAGATTTTTTAAACTATCGACGCTGAAATATTTTCTACGAACTGGCTGAAAGTCAATGCAATCTAGTAGAATGTGTTTTATAGAGAAGGGTGCATTGCATGGAATACATTCAGGGGCATCATCTCTGGTCAAGAGCCAGGAATGTGTAATGCGTGAATGGCCAATTCGAAGTCGTGCAATTATCACTTCTTCTCGACGAACAGACCTGTAAACGGGGTACCATTCACCGAGGGAAGGTTTAACTGAATGTAGTTTATTGAAAACATCAGCATCCCACTGGGATTGCCAAGAAGATTGGATATGTGTTAAAACAGAGGGTTTAAAATCAGTGTGTGGAACTTTAAAATCTGAAACGGGAAGGTTAAGTGCAGATTTGGCAGACCTATCGGCATTTTCATTGCCTTTGATGCCTACATGACTTGGAAGCCAGCAGAACACCAATCTATTCATAGAAGAAATTTGTGAGATCCTTTCAAGTAAACTACAGATTAAGGGGTTTTCAAGTCGTTGATTTGAAAGGGCCTGTAATGTTGACAAAGAGTCAGAAAAGATAATGAAACGGTTGGAGTTAGAATGTTCAGCTAGATTAAGGGCAAGATCAATAGCTTTAATTTCTGCAGAGAAGATAGAGGAATTGTTTGGAAGGCGGCACTTTAAGCTCCTTTCTCCATAAATAGCGGCAGCTGCTACAGAATTTCCCTCTTTAGATCCATCTGTATAGATCGGTTTGAAAGAAAAATAATGCTCCTTTATCTCATTGTATCTAGCATGAAACACAGTTCTATCCGTGACAGACTTTTTGTCAGATGCAAGGTCAAATCTGAATTCTGCACTGTTTAGAGTCCATGGAGGGATTTCAGAGATTTTATAGTCGGCAATAGATTCAGTGTCTATGCCAAGGTTATCTACTATGGGCTCCATGCGGATACCAAATGGAGGAATAACATTTGGTTTCCTTTCAAAAAGACCTTTATATTGAGGTTTAAAAACAACTTTATGAGTTGGGTTAAAACGATTCGACTTCAGTTTTAAAAGATATTGAAGCGATAGTTTTTCCCTCCTGTAAGAAAGAGAAGGTTCATTAGCCTCAACATAGAGACTATTGACGGGAGAAGTTCTGAAAGCGCCGAGTACAAGACGCAGGCCTTCGTGGTGTATAGGATCAAGAATTTTAAGGCAAGATTTACGGGCTGATCCATATACGATAGATCCATAGTCTAATTTGGAGCGAACTAAAGACCGATAAAGCCGCAAGAGGACTTTACGGTCTGCTCCCCATTCAGAATGGGCCACAACCTTTAGAATGAATGAATGAATCTTGTTTTATGGCGCATCGACAGCCCCGGTCATTTAGCGCGCATATCTGTGTTGAAGGAACGGTTAAGACGGATTTTTTTCTAAAAAGATTTGAGGCATGCTGACAGTAAAAGAGTTGAATTAAGAAGGATCATGTGTAATCTAAGTATGTATAAAAGATATAATTGAGCAACAGGGCTTCCCTATTAACTCAAAAAGGTTTTGAATAATGATGTTAAGACTGCGATAAAAAGATTTGAACAGTCTTAAATTGATAATAAGGGAGTCTTTACATGAAGAGAGGTTATGTGTAACTGATAATGTGCATAAAATATAATATTGAATGGCTGGGCAATCCCTGCCTACTCAAAGTTTTAGATGAAAAAGTTAAGAATGTGAATAGAGAAAGGGTGGAGCCTCCAATGGGATCAAAATACTTCCATTAGAGAGGTCCCGTCTCCAATGAGATAAGATGCCCTCAAAAGAGGTTATCCTCCCATTAAGGAGATGCAAACTGGAGATTAAAAGGTTTAAGCAGTAGAAATATGAGTTTACACAACGGGTTAAAAAGTTAATTAAGAAAATATCACAGCTTGTTGTATAGACCAATCTCTTTGATGAAGGTAATAATTGAATCAATGTTGACTGTTTCAAAGAGGTTGTGCATACTGTCAACATTGTAGTATTTCTCACGAATCGGTTGAAAGTCAATGCAATCTAATAAAATATGTTTTATTGTAAGGTGTTCGTTGCATTGAATACATTCTGGTGCATCTTCTCTGGTTAAAAGCCAGGAGTGTGTAAACCGAGAATGTCCGATTCGGAGCCTTGTGATTATCACCTCTTCTCGACGAACACACCTGTAAGAGGGGTACCATTCGCCAAGGGTTGGTTTAACGGAATGAAGTTTGTTGAAGTGATCAGCATCCCACTGGGATTGCCAAAGAGATTGGATGAAAGGTAAAATGGACGCTTTAAAATCTGTGTAAGGTATTTTAAAATGAGATATGGGTAGAGACAATGCCGACTTGGCAAGTTCATCGGCCTTTTCATTGCCTCGAATACCCATGTGACTAGGAAGCCAGCAAAATACAAACTTGTTTGTATCGGAGAGAGAGGAAATTCTCTCAAGAACAGCACAAATAGATGGGTTATCAATTTTCTGATTATAAAGAGCCTGGAGTGTAGAGAGAGAGTCTGAGAACAGAAGAAAGCGGTTAGACTTACTTTCCTCTGCTAGACTCAAAGCAAGGTCGATTGCCTTCACTTCAGCAGAAAATATTGAAGAATTGTCAGGAAGGCGACATTTTTTACTTTTATTTCCAAATACTGCTGCTGCTGAAACAGCGTGCCCATCCTTAGATCCATCTGTATATATGGGTTTATACGAGTTGTACAATTCTTTGATTTCCTGATATTGATTTTGGAAAACAACTCTATCTGTGGTTGATTTCTTGTGAGCTAGAAGGTCAAAACGAAATTCAGCAGTCTTTATCAACCACGGAGGGGTATCAGGAATTTTGCTTTCACAAATGGTATCCATGTCAACATGGAGATTGTCCAGATGAGGTTCCATGCGGATACCAAATGGCGTTATTGCATTTGGCTTCCTAGCAAATAAGTTTTTGCAGCCAGGGTTAAAAACTATTTTGTGTGTAGGGTTGGATGGGTTTGCTTTCAACTTTAACATATATTGAAGGGATAACTTGAGCCTTCTGTGAGGGAGAGAAGGCTCATTGGCCTCTACATACAGGCTGTTGATAGGTGAGGTTCGAAAAGCCCCAAGGGCCAGACGTAAACCCTGATTGTGGATTGTGTCAAGGATCTTCAAGTATGATTTGCGGGCTGAACCATACACAATGGAGCCATAGTCTAACTTTGAGCGAATGAGGGAGCGATAGAGACGTAGAAGAACTTTCCTATCAGCTCCCCAGTCCGAATGAGCAACTGTTTTTAGAAGATTAAGTGCCTTATAGCATTTCTTTTTAAGTGCTTTAATGTGGGGCAGGAAGGACAATTTCTTGTCAAAGATGACACCTAAAAATTTAAACTCTGGTACAACTTCAATTCTTGTGTTGTCAAGATGTAGCTCTGGGTCTGGATGATGACCTCGTAATTGACAAAAGTGAACACATTTTGTTTTGGTCTTTGAAAACTTAAAACCGTTTTCATCAGACCATATTTGCAGTTTGTTTAAACACTGTTGAAGTTGTCTTTCAATAATGGCCATATGGCTTGATCTAAAGCATATGACGAAATCGTCCACATATAAACAACAATCCACACCAGGGTTGATAGCCTTTATTATACTGTTGATCTTGATACTAAAAAGTGTCACAGAGAGGATACATCCTTGTGGCACACCCATTTCTTGTTCCCTTGCATCTGACAAGGTTGTGCCAACCCTCACACGAAATAGGCGATTATTTAAAAAGGAAGATATAAAAAGAGGCAGGCGGCCTCTGAGACCGAAGTCATGCAAGTCCTTTAAAATTCCGTATTTCCAGGTAGTGTCATAAGCACTCTCCAGGTCAAAAAATACTGATACAACATGTTGTTTTTTTATGAAGGCTTCTCTAAGAAAAGTTTCAAAGCGTACAAGGTGGTCAACTGTACTGCGTTGACGTCTAAATCCACTTTGAACATCAACAATGAGGTTATGTTTTTCTAAAAACCAAACAAGGCGGGTGTTGACCATTCGCTCTAAAGTTTTACAGAGACAACTTGTGAGAGCTATGGGTCTGTAGCTGTTTGGGTCGGAAGTATCTTTCCCTGGTTTTGGAATTGGGATTACCAAAGCTTCTTTCCAGGAGGAAGGTAAATCACCTTTTTGCCAGATATCATTGAAAATATCAAGTAAGATTGATAGAGTGGTATCTGGTAAATGCTTTAGAAATTGATAATGTATTTTATCTTGACCTGGAGAGGAATCATGGGCTTTGTCTAAAGCAGACTTGAGTTCTTTGAAAGAGAACAGTTTATTGTAAAACTCAAGATTGTTGGATTTGAAATTCAGCCTTTTCTTTTCTTCTTTAACTTTATTCCTCTGGAACTTTTCAGAGTAGTTCTCAGAGGAGGACTTCTTGGCGAAAGAATCGGCTAAAGTATCTGCAATATCTTTAGGGTTTTCAATATTTGTATTGTTTGTAGAAAGATGTTTAATAGGTGAAGAAGCACTGCCTTTAATCTTTCTGATCATGTCCCAGACTTTTTTTGTAGACGTTCTAGCATTAAGTCTGGAAACAAAATGCCTCCAAGACTTACGCTTACTACTTTTAATGGTTTGTCTGGCTTTTGCCCTGGAAATACGGAAAAGGTTATGGTTTTCCGGAGTGGGTCTCAGGTTGAATTTTCTGAGAGCTTCTTTCCGTTCTTTTATAGCCGACTTACATTCATCAGTGAACCACGGCTTATTTGGGCGTTTTGGCTTTGTCGAGGTCTGTGGAACTGACTGTTTTGCCACCTCAATGAGCAGCCGGGAAAATAATTCTGCAGGGTCAGCACAATCTACAAGTTTATCTCTTGTAATATTTTGTTCACAGAGAACTTGAAAAAGGTCCCAGTTGGCTTTGGAGAGTTTCCATTTCTTGGGACGTTCACATGTAGATGGCTCAGAAGATGTAATAAAAATTGGAAAGTGGTCGCTTCCACAAAGGTCGTCTCCCACTTTCCAATTAAAATCCTGAAGCAAGGCTGGGCTACACAGAGAAAGATCAAGGGAAGAGTAAGATCCAGTTGCTGGATGAAGATATGTTTTTGAATTATTGTCATTCATAATTGACAAAGAATTATTAGAGATGAAGTTCTCCAGTTGTAAGCCTCTTTGATTTGTATCACTGCTACCCCAGATAATATTATGACCATTAAAATCTCCTGCCAATATGAAAGGAGATGGTAGCTGTGAGATGAGGTCATTGAGCTTGTTTTCATTGATAGGAGAACTTGGGGGAAGGTAAATAGAGCATAGAGTAATGGTTTTATGAAGGGAAAGACGAACAGCAACAGCTTGTAGAGTGGAGTTTAACGGTATTTGTGTATGGGGGATGTTGTTATTTACAATAACAGACACGCCGCCCTGGGCCTTATCACCCTCTTTGTATATTTTATTATAAATTGAGTGATATCTGAAAGAGACAGTGTCAGATTCCTTCAGGAAAGTTTCCTGTAAACAAAGTGCAACAGGATTGTGGTCATTAATTAAAACTGAAATTTCTTCATGATTTGACTTTAGACCTCGACAGTTCCATTGTATAATATTGTGAGCCATTATGCCCATTAAAAGAATGTAAACATGGGTTATGAAATGTTTCTGTAGGTATTTCATATACCCTATGTATTTATACGGACTATGACTTCAGTCTCAGGTTTTGAGGTTGACCAGGATTCTACATCCTTATCCCAGTCAGTTGGAGAAGGGGCGAGTTCAGAATCGGAGAGCTCTCCCTCCAATTCCTCCTCTTCCATGTTTTCTTCCTGGTCCTTCAGAGGTTCATACCTGTTTGAAACAGGTAATGAATCCTTCTGGACAGGCATCTTGTCTTTAGAGGAGCTGGAAGCTTTTGGCCTCTGTATTTCTGTGGACTTTTTCTTTGGTGATTTTGGTTGAGCTTGTGGTTTAGGAGTTTGTTGTTTTTGCTTCGTAGGGGCTGGTGGTTGTTTGTGTGTTGAAGTAGGTTTTTTAGGCTCGAGGGCAGGTTTATCATTCTTTAGTACAGGTTTTTCTGTACCTTTAACAGAGGAGGCTTGTGTTTTGGGGGTAGAAGAGGAGGTATTGGGTTTTATTGCAGGCTGTGTATGTATGGGGGATTTAGACAGTTGAAGGTCTGGCACTATGCTTTTTAACTCATCGGCCATTTCTGGAAATTTTTCGAGAAGTTTTTTGGCCAAGAGTTCGCAAGTAGAGCAATGTTCCTGTGCAGACGTTGCAGTTGACACTTTTGCATATGTTGTTGAACTATTCAACAATGTTTGGTCATTTCTGCGTTTTTCAACTATCTTCCGTGCTTCAACAAAACTAACATTTTCTTTAAATTTTATAGACAGGATTTCTTTCTCATCCTTCCAGACTGAACAGTCTTTAGAAAAGGTTGGATGAGAGCGCTTGCAATTAAAACAAAGCACAGGGCTGTTACAAGTATTAGGGTCATGGTCTAAGCCCTCAAAAGCACATTTTGGACAGACTGGTGTGCTTTTACAATTACTTTCGTGATGGCCATACCTCTGGCATTTGTAGCAACGCAGAGGGTTTGGCACATACACGTCCACCTTTACTGATTGAAATCCTATTTTGATGGAAGTAGGAAGAATGGGAGTAGAAAATGTTAGGATGTAAGTATTTGTTTCCCTACGTACACCATTTCTGAACACGGAGATCCTTTTGACCTCAGACACAGCCTGAGATTTAAGATTACTTTTAATCTCTTCCAGTGAGTCACAGTAGGAGAGCTCCTTACACCTGATGACTCCTTTGCTAGTGTTGAGAGTTTTATGAGGGTACACTTTAACATCCAGATTGAAAAACTTTTTATGAGACAAGAGATTTTTGGCCTGCTGTTGAGAAAGACATTCAACAAGCAGAGTCTCATTTTTTAATTTTTTGACTGATTTTGGTGTACCCAAAATGGAAGAGATTGTCTTCTCTATTACGAAGGGAGAAAGTTTAGTAATAGGTTTTGAAGAGTCAGCTGCCTCAATAACAATAAAACGAGCAAATGTAGTACGTGTATGATATGAAATTTCAGTTTCTGAGTCAGAATCGGAAAGAACACGCTTGGCTTTCTTTTGTGTTGCCATGTTTGTTTTTTATGGTTCATCACCGATGCTCCCCACCCACCTCGGAGTCCAACAAGGGGACATGATCTGGGGAAACCAATCGCAGATCATGACAAGGATACATCGGTGATATACTCGAAGTGAAAGGGCTAGACCGGACAAATGTAGGCCCGCAGAATGTCACACCAAGCATAGACTGTCTTTGGGCAGTTACAAGTGTCAATCAAATACCAACTTTCACCCGATTAGCCCATGAGCCACCGCCTTCTAGGGCATTTATTTATATCCACAACAGAGAGAGATGGATGATTTTCTTCTGTAAAGATTTTGTATATGACGGAAAGATACAAGGTAAGAGAAATGCCCTAGGGCTAGGCATGACCAGCCGATTGATCAGGACGGGCCCTCCTGACCTCTCGTTTAGTCCAATTCAAGGCCAAAGTGGTGTGTTGTGAAAGCAGGACAATTCAAGGGCCATATCCTGAATCCACTCAACCACCAGGATCCCGTCATCAGACGACACGAGTTACAGCCCACGGCAAACGGGCAGGCACAGTGGGGGGGTCTTACCCCTTCTGTAGTGCGACAGCTGGGCTATTTCTATCCCCCCGCCCAGCTGGGGGATACAACCTTTAGAAGATTAAGAGCCTTCTTGCATTTCTTTTTAAGTGCAGTGATGTGAGGAAGGAAGGAAAGCTTTCTGTCAAAGATGACTCCGAGAAATTTAAATTCAGAAACGACTTCAATTTTAGTTTTGTCCAAATACAGTTCAGGGTCTGGATGAACACCACGTAGATTACATAGGTGCATGCACTTAGTTTTGGACTTTGAAAATTTGAAGCCATTTTCTTCAGACCACGTTTGGAGTTTGTTGAGACACTGTTGAAGTTGTCTCTCAATAATATTCATATTTCGAGATCTGAAGCATATAACAAAGTCATCAACATAAAGAGAACAGTCTACACCAGGACAGATAGCTTTAACTATACTGTTTATTTTTACACTAAAAAGTGTAACAGAGAGAATACATCCTTGGGGCACACCCATCTCCTGTTCACGGGCTCCCGAGACAGTATTGCCAACTCGGACGCGGAAAAGACGTTCATCCAAGAATGCTGAGATAAAAAGAGGAAGACGGCCTCGAAGACCAAAGTCATGTAAGTCTTTAAGAATTCCGTATTTCCAAGTCGTATCATAAGCGCTTTCAAGGTCGAAAAAGACAGATACTACATGTTGTCTATTAATAAAGGCTTCTCTAACAAAGGTTTCAAAGCGGACAAGATGATCGATGGTGCCACGTTGACGACGAAATCCACTCTGTACATCAACGATGAGGTTGTTTTTTTCTAAAAACCAGACAAGCCTGTCGTTGACCATACGTTCTAGAGTCTTGCAGAGACAACTAGTAAGAGCTATTGGACGATAGTTGGCTGGTTCACTAGCATCTTTGCCAGGTTTTGGGATAGGAATGACTAGTGCCTCTCGCCAGGACGAAGGAAAATCACCGGACTGCCAGATATAATTAAAAATATCAAGTAAAACAGAGAGAGAAGTAAAAGGTAAGTGTTTTAAAAACTGGTAATGAACTTTATCTTGGCCAGGAGAAGAATCGTGAGCTTTATTCAGAGCAGATTTTAATTCTTTAAAGGTGAAGAGTTTATTATAGTGCTCTGAATTAGAAGAATTGAAATTAAGTTTTTTCTTTTCTTCTGTGGCTTTATTCCTCTGAAACTTTTCAGAATAGTTTGCAGAGGAGGACTTTTTGCAAAAGATGTCGGCAAGAGCATCAGCTATATCCTGGGGGGTTTCCAACGAAGTATTGTTAACTTCAAGGTGACTGAGAGGGGGTTGGCCTTTGCCATTGATCTTTCTGATCATGTCCCAGGTTTTTTTAGTAGTAGTTCTACTATTTAATTTAGAGACATATTGTCTCCAAGCCTTGCGCTTACTTTCTCTAATGGTACGACGAGCCTTTGCCCTGGAAATACGGAATAAGTCATGATTTTCTTTGGTAGGTCTGAGGTTAAACTTTCTAAGGGCTTGTTTTCTGTCTCTGACAGCCTGTTTACAATCATCATTGTACCAAGGCTTGTCAGGACGTTTTGGATTTGTCGAGGTCTGAGGGACGGACTGTTTAGCTGCATCAATTAATAGGGAAGTGAAAAGTTTTGCGGGATCATCGCAATCTCCAAATTTGTCATGTGTAATGGTCTGTTCACAGACGGTTTCAAATCTATTCCAATTGGCTTTGGAGAGCTTCCATTTCTGTGGTTTTATGCTGCTGGATGGTTGTGTAGATGAAAAGATAATAGGGAAGTGATCACTTCCACACAAATCCTCTTTCACTTTCCAAGTGAAATTAGGAAGTAAGACTGGGCTGCATAAAGTTAAATCAATAGATGAGTAAGATCCAGTTGCTGGATGTAGGTAGGTTTTGGATTTGTTATCATTCATGAAAGACAAAGAGTTGTTCGAAATGAAGTTCTCCAATTGTAAACCTCTCTGGTTAGTGTCATCACAACCCCACATAACATTGTGACCATTAAAGTCCCCAGCAAGAATATAGGGGGATGGCAATTGGGAAATGAGATCATTCAGATTGGTCTCATTAACAGGTGTGCTTGGGGGGAGATATAAAGAACATAGTGTAACGGCACTGTGTAAAGATAATCTGATGGCAACAGCTTGCAAGTTTGTGTTAAGAGAGATAACTTTATGAGGTATGTTGTTATTAACAATAACAGAAACACCACCTCTAGCTTTCTCGCCTTCGGTAAAGACTTTATTGTAAATGGAATGATATTTGACAGAAATATCATCCTCTCGCTTAAGGAAGGTTTCTTGCAGACAAACAGCAACTGGTTTGTGATCATTGATTAAAAGGGAAAGTTCGTCAAAGTTTGACTTTAGACCTCGACAATTCCACTGGATTATGGTATCCATAGTGCATGAAGAGAGTATAAAAGCTAAAGTAAAAAAAGAGGCCGTAAACCAATACATTTTAAAATAGATTAAGATTTAATTACAGTTGTCTCGGGTTTGGATGATTGCCAAGTGTCAGTGTCCTTGTTCCAAGTATCTTTAGAAATGGACCAGATAGAGGCTTCTGAATCTGAAGCCTCACCTTCCAGATTTTCAGTATCTGCATCCATGTCCTCTAACTCCGAAAATCTGTTGGAGGTAGGGACCGGATCATCTACTGTGACTGCAATTTCACAGGATCCATGGTTATCTCTGGACTGTGATTTAGATTTCGAGGAAGATCTTTTTGGTGATCGGGGTACATGAGAAGATTTATCTTTAGGTGGAACGTTTGATTTATTTGTAGACTGTGAAGATAGAGGTTGGAGTTTCTTAGGAGGCTGTTTTGAAGGGGCAGATGGCTTTGAAGCTTTTTTTGATGAAATATTTTGTGAAGAGGAAGAGGGCTTTGGGGTTTTTTGTGAAGGAATACTTTGAGAGTCTGTGGGTTTTGGGGGTGCAGAAGAGGGTTTGTTTGTTTTAGATGCAGGCTGAGTCTGAGAGGAAGGTGTTGTAACCTCGATATTGGGAAGGAGAGCTTTCAGTTCACTAGTCATTTCAGGAAACTTTTGGAGAAGTTTTTTAGCCAACAGTTCGCAGGTTGGACAATGTCCATTTGTAGGCAAAGGAGATGCAACATTTGCATATGTTGTGCTTTTGCTCAACAATGCCTGATCAGACCTGCGTTTTTCAACTGTTTTCCTGGCTTCCAAAAAGCTAACATTCTCCTTAAACTTGATTGATAGGATTTCTTTCTCATCTTTCCAAACTGAACATTCTTTGGAATAGGTAGGATGAGAAGACTTGCAATTGACACAGAGAAGAGGATTATTGCAAGTCTTTTGGTCATGGTTTTCTCCTTCAAAAGCACATTTCGGACATACAGGGGTACTTTTGCAATTGCTTTCATGGTGGCCATACCGCTGGCATTTATAGCAACGCAGCGGGTTTGGTACATATACATCGACATTGACCAATTGAAATCCTACCTTAATAGAAGCAGGTAAAGAGGGTGTAGAGAACGTTAAAATGTAGGTGTGGGTATCTCTACGTACCCCATCTCTAAAAACAGAGATTCTTTTGACGTCAGACACTGCCTGGGATTGTAGATTAGTCTTAATCTCGTCTATAGAATCACAGTATGAAAGTTCCTTACATCTGATGACTCCTTTGCTGGTATTTAAGGTCTTATGTGGGTATATTTTAGCATCCAAATTGTAGAACTTTTTATGGCCTAAAAGGTTTTTTGCCTGCTGTTGGGTAAAGCATTCAACAAGCAGGGTTTCGTTTTTCAATTTCTTAACTGATTTTGGAGTACCTAAGATAGACGAGATTGTCTTTTCTATAATAAAAGGTGAGAGCTTTGTAATTTCTTTTGATTTGTCAGCTGACTCTATCACAATAAACCTAGCAAAAGTAGAGTGAGTAAAAGAAGTATCTGATTCAGAATCTGAATCTGAAAGAACGCGCTTGGGTTTTTTTGGGGTTGCCATGATAGTTGTATTAATTCATTGCCGATGCTCCCCACCCGCCTCGGAGCCCAACAAGGGGACATGATCTGGGGAAACCAAACACAGATCATGACAAGGATACATCGGCAATATACTCGAAGTGAAAGGGCTAGACCGGACAAATGTAGGCCCGCAGAATGTCACACCAAGCATAGACTGTCTTTGGGCGGTTACAAGTGTCAATCAAATACCAACTTTCACCCGATTAGCCCATGAGCCACCGCCTTCTAGGGCATTTATTTATATCTTTGACAGAGAGGAAAAAGATTTGATATTCTTCTGTGAATTTTTGTGTACGATAAAACGATACACAGTTAAGAGAAATGCCCTAGGGCTAGGCATGACCAGCCGATTGATCAGGACGGGCCCTCCTGACCTCTCGTTTAGTCCAATTCAAGGCCAAAGTGGTGTGTTGTGAAAGCAGAACAATTCAAGGGCCATATCCTGAATCCACTCAACCACCAGGATCCCGTCATCAGACGACACGAGTTGCAGCCCACGGCAAACAGGCAGGCACAGTGGGGGGGTCTTACCCCTGCTGTAGTGCGACAGCTGAGCTATTTCTATCCCCCCGCCCAGCTGGGGGCTCAGTGTGTGGAACTTTAAAATCTGAAATGGGAAGGTTAAGTGCAGATTTGGCAGACCTATCGGCATTTTCATTGCCTTTGATGCCTACATGACTTGGAAGCCAGCAGAACACCAATCTATTCATAGAAGAAATTTGTGAGATCCTTTCAAGTAAAGTACAGATCAAGGGATTCTCAAGTCGTTGATTTGAAAGGGCCTGTAATGTTGACAAAGAGTCAGAAAAGATAATGAAACGGTTGGAATTAGAATGTTCAGCTAGATTAAGGGCAAGATCAATAGCTTTAATTTCTGCTGAGAAGATAGAGGAATTGTTTGGAAGGCGGCACTTTAAGCTCCTTTCTCCATAAATAGCGGCAGCTGCTACAGAATTTCCCTCTTTTGATCCATCTGTATATATTGGTTTGAAGGAAAAATAATGCTCCTTTATCTCATTGTATCTAGCATGAAACACAGTTCTATCCGTGACTGACTTTTTGTCGGATGCAAGGTCAAATCTGAATTCTGCACTGTTTAGTGTCCATGGAGGGATTTCAGAGATTTTATAATCGGCAATAGACTCAGTGTCTATGCCAAGGTTATCTACAATGGGCTCCATGCGGATACCAAATGAAGGAATAACATTTGATTTCCTTTCAAAGAGACGTTTATATTGAGGTTTAAAAACAACTTTATGAGTTGGGTTACAACGATTCGACTTCAGTTTTAAAAGATATTGAATGAATGAATGAATGTTGTTTTATGGCGCATCGACAGCTTTGGTCATTTAGCGCGCATATCTGTGTTGAAGGAAAGATTAAGGCGGATTTTTTCTAAAAAGATTTGAGACATGCTGACAGTAAAAGAGTTAAATTAAGAAGGATCATGTGTGATCTAAGTATGTATAAAAGATATAATTGAGCAACAGGGCTTCCCTATTAACTCAAAAAGGTTTTGAATAATGATGTTAAGACTGCGATAAAAAGATTTGAACAGTCTTAAATTGATAATAAAGGAATGAATGAATGAATGTTGTTTTATGGCGCATCGACAGCTTTGGTCATTTAGCGCGCATATCTGTGTTGAAGGAAAGATTAAGGCGGATTTTTTCTAAAAAGATTTGAGACATGCTGACAGTAAAAGAGTTAAATTAAGAAGGATCATGTGTGATCTAAGTATGTATAAAAGATATAATTGAGCAACAGGGCTTCCCTATTAACTCAAAAAGGTTTTGAATAGTGATGTTAAGACTGCGATAAAAAGATTTGAACAGTCTTAAATTGATAATAAAGGAGTCTTTAAATGAAGAATGAATGTCTCCAATGAGATAAGATGCCCTCAAAAGAGGTAATCCTCCCATTAAGGAGATGCAAACTTAAGATTGTAATAACAAATTTGAACAGTCTTAAAATGATAAGAAAAAGTCTTTAAATGATGAAAGATTATGTGTAACTGATAATGTGCATAAAATATAATATTGAGTGGCTGGGCAATCCCTGCCTACTCAAAGTAAAGAATGTAAAAAGGTGGATAAGAAACTAAAGAGTAAATATCACAGTTTATTGTAAATGCCAATCTCCTTTATGAAAGCGATAATAGATTCAACGCTGACAGAATCAAAAAGATTTTTTAAACTATGGACGTTGAAATATTTTGAACGAATTGGTTGATAGTCAATGCAATCTAGTAGGATATGTTTTATAGAAAAGGATGCATTGCATGGAATACATTCAGGGGCATCATCTCTGGTCAAGAGCCAGGAATGTGTAATGTGTGAATGGCCAATTCGAAGTCGTGCAATTATCACTTCTTCTCGACGAACAGACCTGTAAACGGGGTACCATTCACCGAGGGAAGGTTTAACTGAATGTAGTTTATTGAAAACATCAGCATCCCACTGGGATTGCCAAGAAGATTGGATATGTGTTAAAACAGAGGATTTAAAATCAGTGTGTGGAACTTTAAAATCTGAAACGGGAAGGTTAAGTGCAGATTTGGCAGACCTATCGGCATTTTCATTGCCTTTGATGCCTACATGACTTGGAAGCCAGCAGAACACCAATCTATTCATAGAAGAAATTTGTGAGATCCTTTCAAGTAAACTACAGATTAAGGGGTTTTCAAGTCGTTGATTTGAAAGGGCCTGTAATGTTGACAAAGAGTCAGAAAAGATAATGAAACGGTTGGAATTAGAATGTTCAGCTAGATTAAGGGCAAGATCAATAGCTTTAATTTCTGCAGAGAAGATAGAGGAATTGTTTGGAAGGCGGCACTTTAAGCTCCTTTCTCCATAAATAGCGGCAGCTGCTACAGAATTTCCCTCTTTAGATCCATCTGTATAGATCGGTTTGAAAGAAAAATAATGCTCCTTTATCTCGTTGTATCTAGCATGAAACACAGTTCTATCCGTGACTGACTTTTTGTCGGATGCAAGGTCAAATCTGAATTCTGCACTGTTTAGTGTCCATGGAGGGATTTCAGAGATTTTATAGTCGGCAATAGACTCAATGTCTATGCCAAGGTTATCTACAATGGGCTCCATGCGGATACCAAATGGAGGAATAACATTTGGTTTCCTTTCAAAAAGACGTTTATACTGGGGTTTAAAAACAACTTTATGAGTTGGGTTAAAACGATTCGACTTCAGTTTTAAAAGATATTGAAGCGATAGTTTTTCCCTCCTGTAAGAAAGAGAAGGTTCATTAGCCTCAACATAGAGACTATTGATAGGAGAAGTTCTGAAAGCTCCAAGAACAAGACGCAGGCCTTCGTTGTGTATAGGATCGAGAATTTTAAGACAAGATTTACGGGCTGATCCGTATACGATAGATCCATAGTCTAATTTGGAGCGAACTAAAGACCGATAAAGCCGCAAGAGGACTTTACGGTCTGCTCCCCATTCAGAATGGGCCACAACCTTTAGAAGATTAAGAGCCTTCTTGCATTTCTTTTTAAGTGCAGTGATGTGAGGAAGGAAGGAAAGCTTTCTGTCAAAGATGACTCCGAGAAATTTAAATTCAGAAACGACTTCAAGTTTGGTTTTGTCCAAATACAGTTCAGGGTCTGGATGAACACCACGTAGATTACAAAGGTGCATGCATTTTGTTTTGGACTTGGAAAATTTGAAGCCATTTTCATCAGACCACGTTTGGAGTTTGTTGAGACACTGTTGAAGTTGTCTCTCAATAATATTCATAGTTCGAGATCTGAAGCATATAACAAAGTCATCAACATAAAGAGAACAGTCTACACCAGGACAGATAGCTTTAACTATACTGTTTATTTTTACACTAAAAAGTGTAACAGAGAGAATACATCCTTGGGGCACACCCATCTCCTGTTCACGGGCTCCCGAGACAGTATTGCCAACTCGGACGCGGAAAAGACGTTCATCCAAGAATGCTGAGATAAAAAGAGGAAGACGGCCTCGAAGACCAAAGTCATGTAAGTCTTTAAGAATTCCGTATTTCCAAGTCGTATCATAAGCGCTTTCAAGGTCGAAAAAGACAGATACTACATGTTGTCTATTAATAAAGGTTTCTCTAACAAAGGTTTCAAAGCGGACAAGATGATCGATGGTGCCACGTTGACGACGAAATCCACTCTGTACATCAACGATGAGGTTGTTTTTTTCTAAAAACCAGACAAGCCTGTCGTTGACCATACGTTCTAGAGTCTTGCAGAGACAACTAGTAAGAGCTATTGGACGATAGTTGGCTGGGTCACTAGCATCCTTGCCAGGTTTTGGGATAGGAATGACTAGTGCCTCTCGCCAGGACGAAGGAAAATCACCGGACTGCCAGATATCATTAAAAATATCAAGTAAAACAGAGAGAGAAGTAAAAGGTAAGTGTTTTAAAAACTGGTAATGAACTTTATCTTGGCCAGGAGAAGAATCGTGAGCTTTATTCAGAGCAGATTTTAATTCTTTAAAGGTGAAGAGTTTATTATAGTGCTCTGAATTAGAAGAATTGAAATTAAGTTTTTTCTTTTCTTCTCTGGCTTTATTCCTCTGAAACTTTTCAGAATAGTTTGCAGAGGAGGACTTTTTGCAAAAGGTGTCGGCAAGAGCATCAGCTATATCCTGGGGGGTTTCCAACGAAGTATTGTTAACTTCAAGGTGACTGAGAGGGGGTTGGCCTTTGCCATTGATCTTTCTGATCATGTCCCAGGTTTCTTTAGTAGTAGTTCTACTATTTAATTTAGAGACATATTGTCTCCAAGCCTTGCGCTTACTTTCTCTAATGGTACGACGAGCCTTTGCCCTGGAAATACGGAATAAGTTATGATTTTCTTTGGTAGATCTGAGGTTAAACTTTCTAAGGGCTTGTTTTCTGTCTCTGACAGCCTGTTTACAATCATCATTGTACCAAGGCTTGTCAGGACGTTTTGGATTTGTCGAGGTCTGAGGGACGGACTGTTTAGCTGCATCAATTAATAGGGAAGTGAAAAGTTTTGCGGGATCATCGCAATCTCCAAATTTGTCATGTGTAATGGTCTGTTCACAGACGGTTTCAAATCTATTCCAATTGGCTTTGGAGAGCTTCCATTTCTGTGGTTTTATGCTGCTGGATGGTTGTGTAGATGAAAAGATAATAGGGAAGTGATCACTTCCACACAAATCCTCTTTCACTTTCCAAGTGAAATTAGGAAGTAAGACTGGGCTGCATAAAGTTAAATCAATAGATGAGTAAGATCCAGTTGCTGGATGTAGGTAGGTTTTGGATTTGTTGTCATTCATGAAAGACAAAGAGTTGTTCGAAATGAATCTCTCCAACTGTAAACCTCTCTGATTAGTGTCATCGCAACCCCACATAACATTGTGACCATTAAAATCCCCAGCAAGAATATAGGGGGATGGCAATTGGGAAATGAGATCATTCAGATTGGTCTCATTAATAGGTGTGTTTGGGGGGAGATATAAAGAACATAGTGTAACGGCACTGTGTAAAGATAATCTGATGGCAACAGCTTGCAAGTTTGTGTTAAGAGAGATAACTTTATGAGGTATGTTGTTATTAACAATAACAGAAACACCACCTCTAGCTTTCTCGCCTTCGGTAAAGACTTTATTGTAAATGGAATGATATTTGACAGAAATATCATCCTCTCGCTTAAGGAAGGTTTCTTGCAGACAAACAGCAACTGGTTTGTGATCATTGATTAAAAGGGAAAGTTCGTCAAAGTTTGACTTTAGACCTCGACAATTCCACTGGATTATGGTATCCATAGTGCATGAAGAGAGTATAAAAGCTAAAGTAAAAAAAGAGGCCGTAAACCAATACATTTTAAAATAGATTAAGATTTAATTACAGTTGTCTCGGGTTTGGATGATTGCCAAGTGTCAGTGTCCTTGTTCCAAGTATCTTTAGAAATGGACCAGATAGAGGCTTCTGAATCTGAAGCCTCACCTTCCAGATTTTCAGTATCTGCATCCATGTCCTCTAACTCCGAAAATCTGTTGGAGGTAGGGACCGGATCATCTACTGTGACTGCAATTTCACAGGATCCATGGTTATCTCTGGACTGTGATTTAGATTTCGAGGAAGATCTTTTTGGTGATCGGGGTACATGAGAAGATTTATCTTTAGGTGGAACGTTTGATTTATTTGTAGACTGTGAAGATAGAGGTTGGAGTTTCTTAGGAGGCTGTTTTGAAGGGGCAGATGGCTTTGAAGCTTTTTTTGATGAAATATTTTGTGAAGAGGAAGAGGGCTTTGGGGTTTTTTGTGAAGGAATACTTTGAGAGTCTGTGGGTTTTGGGGGTGCAGAAGAGGGTTTGTTTGTTTTAGATGCAGGCTGAGTCTGAGAGGAAGGTGTTGTAACCTCGATATTGGGAAGGAGAGCTTTCAGTTCACTAGTCATTTCAGGAAACTTTTGGAGAAGTTTTTTAGCCAACAGTTCGCAGGTTGGACAATGTCCATTTGCAGGCAAAGGAGATGCAACATTTGCATATGTTGTGCTTTTGCTCAACAATGCCTGATCAGACCTGCGTTTTTCAACTGTTTTCCTGGCTTCCAAAAAGCTAACATTCTCCTTAAACTTGATTGATAGGATTTCTTTCTCATCTTTCCAAACTGAACATTCTTTGGAATAGGTAGGATGAGAAGACTTGCAATTGACACAGAGAAGAGGATTATTGCAAGTCTTTTGGTCATGGTTTTCTCCTTCAAAAGCACATTTCGGACATACAGAGGTACTTTTGCAATTGCTTTCATGGTGGCCATACCGCTGGCATTTATAGCAACGCAGCGGATTTGGTACATATACGTCGACATTGACCAATTGAAATCCTACCTTAATAGAAGCAGGTAAAGAGGGTGTAGAGAACGTTAAAATGTAGGTGTGGGTATCTCTACGTACCCCATCTCTAAAAACAGAGATTCTCTTGACGTCAGACACTGCCTGGGATTGTAGATTAGTCTTAATCTCGTCTATAGAATCACAGTATGAAAGTTCCTTACATCTGATGACTCCTTTGCTGGTATTTAAGGTCTTATGTGGGTATATTTTAGCATCCAAATTGTAGAACTTTTTATGGCCTAAAAGGTTTTTTGCCTGCTGTTGGGTAAAGCATTCAACAAGCAGGGTTTCGTTTTTCAATTTCTTAACTGATTTTGGAGTACCTAAGATAGACGAGATTGTCTTTTCTATAATAAAAGGTGAGAGCTTTGTAATTTCTTTTGATTTGTCAGCTGACTCTATCACAATAAACCTAGCAAAAGTAGAGTGAGTAAAAGAAGTATCTGATTCAGAATCTGAATCTGAAAGAACGCGCTTGGGTTTTTTTGGGGTTGCCATGATAGTTGTATTAATTCATTGCCGATGCTCCCCACCCGCCTCGGAGCCCAACAAGGGGACATGATCTGGGGAAACCAAACACAGATCATGACAAGGATACATCGGCAATATACTCGAAGTGAAAGGGCTAGACCGGACAAATGTAGGCCCTCAGAATGTCACACCAAGCATAGACTGTCTTTGGGCGGTTACAAGTGTCAATCAAATACCAACTTTCACCCGATTAGCCCATGAGCCACCGCCTTCTAGGGCATTTATTTATATCTTTGACAGAGAGGAAAAAGATTTGATATTCTTCTGTGAATTTTTGTGTACGATAAAACGATACACAGTTAAGAGAAATGCCCTAGGGCTAGGCATGACCAGCCGATTGATCAGGACGGGCCCTCCTGACCTCTCGTTTAGTCCAATTCAAGGCCAAAGTGGTGTGTTGTGAAAGCAGAACAATTCAAGGGCCATATCCTGAATCCACTCAACCACCAGGATCCCGTCATCAGACGACACGAGTTGCAGCCCACGGCAAACAGGCAGGCACAGTGGGGGGGTCTTACCCCTGCTGTAGTGCGACAGCTGAGCTATTTCTATCCCCCCGCCCAGCTGGGGGCCTGATAATAAAGGAGTCTTTAAATGAAGAATGAATGTCTCCAATGAGATAAGATGCCCTCAAAAGAGGTAATCCTCCCATTAAGGAGATGCAAACTTAAGATTGTGATAAAAAATTTGAACAGTCTTAAAATGATAAGAAAAAGTCTTTAAATGATGAAAGGTTATGTGTAACTGATAATGTGCATAAAATATAATATTGAGTGGCTGGGCAATCCCTGCCTACTCAAAGTAAAGAATGTAAAAAGGTGGATAAGAAACTAAAGAGTAAATATCACAGTTTATTGTAAATGCCAATCTCCTTTATGAAAGCGATAATAGATTCAACGCTGACAGAATCAAAAAGATTTTTTAAACTATCGACGTTGAAATATTTTGAACGAATTGGTTGAAAGTCAATGCAATCTAGTAGGATATGTTTTATAGAAAAGGATGCATTGCATGGAATACATTCAGGGGCATCATCTCTGGTCAAAAGCCAGGAATGTGTAATGCGTGAATGGCCAATTCGAAGTCGCGCAATTATCACTTCTTCTCGACGAACAGACCTGTAAACGGGGTACCATTCCCCAAGGGAAGGTTTGACTAAATGTAGTTTATTGAAAACATCAGCATCCCACTGGGATTGCCAAGAAGATTGGATATGTGTTAAAACAGAGGATTTAAAATCAGTGTGTGGAACTTTAAAATCTGAAATGGGAAGGTTAAGTGCAGATTTGGCAGACCTATCGGCATTTTCATTGCCTTTGATGCCTACATGACTTGGAAGCCAGCAGAACACCAATCTATTCATAGAAGAAATTTGTGAGATCCTTTCAAGTAAAGTACAGATCAAAGGATTCTCAAGTCGTTGATTTGAAAGGGCCTGTAATGTAGACAAAGAGTCCGAAAAGATAATGAAACGGTTGGAATTAGAATGTTCAGCTAGATTAAGGGCAAGATCAATAGCTTTAATTTCTGCAGAGAAGATAGAGGAATTGTTTGGAAGGCGGCACTTTAAGCTCCTTTCTCCATAAATAGCGGCAGCTGCTACAGAATTTCCCTCTTTAGATCCATCTGTATAGATTGGTTTGAAGGAAAAATAATGCTCCTTTATCTCGTTGTATCTAGCATGAAACACAGTTCTATCCGTGACTGACTTTTTGTCGGATGCAAGGTCAAATCTGAATTCTGCACTGTTTAGTGTCCATGGAGGGATTTCAGAGATTTTATAGTCGGCAATAGACTCAATGTCTATGCCAAGGTTATCTACAATGGGCTCCATGCGGATACCAAATGGAGGAATAACATTTGGTTTCCTTTCAAAAAGACGTTTATACTGAGGTTTAAAAACAACTTTATGAGTTGGATTAAAACGATTTGATTTCAGTTTTAAAAGATATTGAAGCGATAGTTTTTCCCTCCTGTAAGAAAGAGAAGGTTCATTAGCCTCAACATAGAGACTATTGACGGGAGAAGTTCTGAAAGCGCCAAGTACAAGACGCAGGCCTTCGTGGTGTATAGGATCAAGAATTTTAAGACAAGATTTACGGGCTGATCCGTATACGATAGATCCATAGTCTAATTTGGAGCGAACTAAAGACCGATAAAGCCGCAAGAGGACTTTACGGTCTGCTCCCCATTCAGAATGGGCCACAACCTTTAGAAGATTAAGAGCCTTCTTGCATTTCTTTTTAAGTGCTGTGATGTGAGGAAGGAAGGAAAGCTTTCTGTCAAAGATGACTCCGAGAAATTTAAACTCAGAAACGACTTCAATTTTAGTTTTGTCCAAATACAGTTCAGGGTCTGGATGAACACCACGTAGATTACATAGGTGCATGCACTTAGTTTTGGACTTTGAAAATTTGAAGCCATTTTCTTCAGACCACGTTTGGAGTTTGTTGAGACACTGTTGAAGTTGTCTCTCAATAATATTCATATTTCGAGATCTGAAGCATATAACAAAGTCATCAACATAAAGAGAACAGTCTACACCAGGACAGATAGCTTTAACTATACTGTTTATTTTTACACTAAAAAGTGTAACAGAGAGAATACATCCTTGGGGCACACCCATCTCCTGTTCACGGGCTCCCGAGACAGTATTGCCAACTCGGACGCGGAAAAGACGTTCATCCAAGAATGCTGAGATAAAAAGAGGAAGACGGCCTCGAAGACCAAAGTCATGTAAGTCTTTAAGAATTCCGTATTTCCAAGTCGTATCATAAGCGCTTTCAAGGTCGAAAAAGACAGATACTACATGTTGTCTATTAATAAAGGCTTCTCTAACAAAGGTTTCAAAGCGGACAAGATGATCGATGGTGCCACGTTGACGACGAAATCCACTCTGTACATCAACGATGAGGTTGTTTTTTTCTAAAAACCAGACAAGCCTGTCGTTGACCATACGTTCTAGAGTCTTGCAGAGACAACTAGTAAGAGCTATTGGACGATAGTTGGCTGGGTCACTAGCATCTTTGCCAGGTTTTGGGATAGGAATGACTAGTGCCTCTCGCCAGGACGAAGGAAAATCACCGGACTGCCAGATATCATTAAAAATATCAAGTAAAACAGAGAGAGAAGTAAAAGGTAAGTGTTTTAAAAACTGGTAATGAACTTTATCTTGGCCGGGAGAAGAATCGTGAGCTTTATTCAGAGCAGATTTTAATTCTTTAAAGGTGAAGAGTTTATTATAGTGCTCTGAATTAGAAGAATTGAAATTAAGTTTTTTCTTTTCTTCTCTGGTTTTATTCCTCTGAAACTTTTCAGAATAGTTTGCAGAGGAAGACTTTTTGCAAAAGGTGTCGGCAAGAGCATCAGCTATATCCTGGGGTGTTTCTAACGAAGTATTGTTAACTTCAAGGTGACTGAGAGGGGGTTGGCCTTTGCCATTGATCTTTCTAATCATGTCCCAGGTTTTTTTAGTAGTAGTTCTACTATTTAATTTAGAAACATATTGTCTCCAAGCCTTGCGCTTACTTTCTCTAATGGTACGACGAGCCTTTGCTCTGGAAATACGGAATAGGTTATGATTTTCTTTGGTAGGTCTGAGGTTAAACTTTCTAAGGGCTTGTTTTCTGTCTCTGACAGCCTGTTTACAATCTTCATTGTACCAAGGCTTGTCAGGACGTTTTGGATTTGTCGAGGTCTGAGGGACGGACTGTTTAGCTGCATCAATTAATAGGGAGGTGAAAAGTTTTGCGGGATCATCGCAATCTCTAAATTTGTCATGTGTAATGGTCTGTTCACAGATAGTTTCAAATCTATTCCAATTGGCTTTGGAGAGCTTCCATTTCTGTGGTTTTATGCTGCTGGATGGTTGTGTAGATGAAAAGATAATAGGGAAGTGATCACTTCCACACAAATCCTCTTTCACTTTCCAAGTGAAATTGGGAAGTAAGACTGGGCTGCATATGGTTAAATCAATAGAAGAGTAAGATCCCGTTGCTGGATGCAAGTAGGTTTTGGATTTGTTATCATTCATGAAAGATAAAGAGTTATTCGAAATGAAGTTCTCCAACTGTAAACCTCTCTGGTTAGTGTCATTGCAACCCCACATAACATTGTGACCATTAAAGTCCCCAGCAAGAATATAGGGGGATGGCAATTGGGAAATGAGATCATTCAGATTGGTCTCATTAATAGGTGTGTTTGGGGGGAGATATAAAGAACATAGTGTAACGGCACTGTGTAAAGATAATCTGATGGCAACAGCTTGCAAGTTTGTGTTAAGAGAGATAAATTTATGAGGAATGCTGTTATTGACAATAATAGAAACACCACCTCTAGCTTTCTCGCCTTCGGTAAAGACTTTATTGTAAATGGAATGATATTTGACAGAAATATCATCCTCTCGCTTAAGGAAGGTTTCTTGCAGACAAACAGCAACTGGTTTGTGATCATTGATTAAAAGGGAAAGTTCGTCAAAGTTTGACTTTAGACCTCGACAATTCCACTGGATTATGCTATCCATAGTGCATGAAGAGAGTATAAAAGCTAAAGTAAAAAAAGAGGCCGTAAACCAATACATTTTAAAATAGATTAAGATTTAATTACAGTTGTCTCGGGTTTGGACGTGTGCCAAGTGTCAGTGTCCTTGTTCCAAGTATCTTTAGAAATGGACCAGATAGAGGCTTCTGAATCTGAAGCCTCACCTTCCAGATTTTCAGTATCTGCATCCATGTCCTCTAACTCCGAAAATCTGTTGGAGGTGAATGAATGAATGAATATTGTTTTATGGCGCATCGACAGCTTTGGTCATTTAGCGCGCATATCTGTTAAAAGATAATAAAAGTGAAATTGTTTAAACTGAAAAAAGTTTGAATATAGTAATAATGATAAAAGAGTTAAATTAAGAAGGATCATGTGTGATCTAAGTATGTATAAAAGATATAATTGAGCAACAGGGCTTCCCTATTAACTCAAAAAGGTTTTGAATAGTGATGTTAAGACTGCGATAAAAAGATTTGAACAGTCTTAAATTGATAATAAAGGAGTCTTTAAATGAAGAATGAATGTCTCCAATGAGATAAGATGCCCTCAAAAGAGGTAATCCTCCCATTAAGGAGATGCAAACTTAAGATTGTGATAACAAATTTGAACAGTCTTAAAATGATAAGAAAAAGTCTTTAAATGATGAAAGATTATGTGTAACTGATAATGTGCATAAAATATAATATTGAGTGGCTGGGCAATCCCTGCCTACTCAAAGTAAAGAATGTAAAAAGGTGGATAAGAAACTAAAGAGTAAATATCACAGTTTATTGTAAATGCCAATCTCCTTTATGAAAGCGATAATAGATTCAACGCTGACAGAATCAAAAAGATTTTTTAAACTATCGACGTTGAAATATTTTGAACGAATTGGTTGATAGTCAATGCAATCTAGTAGGATATGTTTTATAGAAAAGGATGCATTGCATGGAATACATTCAGGGGCATCATCTCTGGTCAAGAGCCAGGAATGTGTAATGCGTGAATGGCCAATTCGAAGTCGTGCAATTATCACTTCTTCTCGACGAACAGACCTGTAAACGGGGTACCATTCACCGAGGGAAGGTTTAACTGAATGTAGTTTATTGAAAACATCAGCATCCCACTGGGATTGCCAAGAAGATTGGATATGTGTTAAAACAGAGGATTTAAAATCAGTGTGTGGAACTTTAAAATCTGAAACGGGAAGGTTAAGTGCAGATTTGGCAGACCTATCGGCATTTTCATTGCCTTTGATGCCTACATGACTTGGAAGCCAGCAGAACACCAATCTATTCATAGAAGAAATTTGTGAGATCCTTTCAAGTAAACTACAGATTAAGGGGTTTTCAAGTCGTTGATTTGAAAGGGCCTGTAATGTTGACAAAGAGTCAGAAAAGATAATGAAACGGTTGGAATTAGAATGTTCAGCTAGATTAAGGGCAAGATCAATAGCTTTAATTTCTGCAGAGAAGATAGAGGAATTGTTTGGAAGGCGGCACTTTAAGCTCCTTTCTCCATAAATAGCGGCAGCTGCTACAGAATTTCCCTCTTTAGATCCATCTGTATAGATCGGTTTGAAAGAAAAATAATGCTCCTTTATCTCGTTGTATCTAGCATGAAACACAGTTCTATCCGTGACTGACTTTTTGTCGGATGCAAGGTCAAATCTGAATTCTGCACTGTTTAGTGTCCATGGAGGGATTTCAGAGATTTTATAGTCGGCAATAGACTCAATGTCTATGCCAAGGTTATCTACAATGGGCTCCATGCGGATACCAAATGGAGGAATAACATTTGGTTTCCTTTCAAAAAGACGTTTATACTGGGGTTTAAAAACAACTTTATGAGTTGGGTTAAAACGATTCGACTTCAGTTTTAAAAGATATTGAAGCGATAGTTTTTCCCTCCTGTAAGAAAGAGAAGGTTCATTAGCCTCAACATAGAGACTATTGATAGGAGAAGTTCTGAAAGCTCCAAGAACAAGACGCAGGCCTTCGTTGTGTATAGGATCGAGAATTTTAAGACAAGATTTACGGGCTGATCCGTATACGATAGATCCATAGTCTAATTTGGAGCGAACTAAAGACCGATAAAGCCGCAAGAGGACTTTACGGTCTGCTCCCCATTCAGAATGGGCCACAACCTTTAGAAGATTAAGAGCCTTCTTGCATTTCTTTTTAAGTGCAGTGATGTGAGGAAGGAAGGAAAGCTTTCTGTCAAAGATGACTCCGAGAAATTTAAATTCAGAAACGACTTCAAGTTTGGTTTTGTCCAAATACAGTTCAGGGTCTGGATGAACACCACGTAGATTACAAAGGTGCATGCATTTTGTTTTGGACTTGGAAAATTTGAAGCCATTTTCATCAGACCACGTTTGGAGTTTGTTGAGACACTGTTGAAGTTGTCTCTCAATAATATTCATATTTCGAGATCTGAAGCATATAACAAAGTCATCAACATAAAGAGAACAGTCTACACCAGGACAGATAGCTTTAACTATACTGTTTATTTTTACACTAAAAAGTGTTACAGAAAGAATACATCCTTGGGGCACACCCATCTCCTGTTGACGGGCTCCCGAGACAGTATTACCAACTCGGACGCGGAAAAGACGTTCATCCAAGAAGGCTGAGATAAAAAGAGGAAGACGGCCTCGAAGACCAAAGTCATGTAAGTCTTTAAGAATTCCGTATTTCCAAGTCGTATCATAAGCGCTTTCAAGGTCGAAAAAGACAGATACTACATGTTGTCTATTAATAAAGGCTTCTCTGACAAAGGTTTCAAAGCGGACAAGATGATCGATGGTGCCACGTTGACGACGAAATCCACTCTGTACATCAACGATAAGGTTGTTTTTCTCTAAAAACCAGACAAGCCTGTCGTTGACCATACGTTCTAGAGTCTTGCAGAGACAACTAGTAAGAGCTATTGGACGATAGTTGGCTGGGTCACTAGCATCCTTGCCAGGTTTTGGGATAGGAATGACTAGTGCCTCTCGCCAGGACGAAGGAAAATCACCGGATTGCCAGATATCATTAAAAATATCAAGTAAAACAGAGAGGGAAGTAAAAGGTAAGTGTTTTAAAAACTGGTAATGAACTTTATCTTGGCCAGGAGAAGAATCGTGAGCTTTATTCAGAGCTGATTTTAATTCTTTAAAGGTGAAGAGTTTATTATAGTGCTCTGAATTAGAAGAATTGAAATTAAGTTTTTTCTTTTCTTCTCTGGCTTTATTCCTCTGAAACTTTTCAGAATAGTTTGCAGAGGAGGACTTTTTGCAAAAGGTGTCAGCAAGAGCATCAGCTATATCCTGGGGGGTTTCCAACGAAGTATTGTTAACTTCAAGGTGACTGAGAGGGGGTTGGCCTTTGCCACTGATCTTTCTAATCATGTCCCAGGTTTTTTTAGTAGTAGTTCTACTATTTAATTTAGAAACATATTGTCTCCAAGCCTTGCGCTTACTTTCTCTAATGGTACGACGAGCCTTTGCTCTGGAAATACGGAATAGGTTATGATTTTCTTTGGTAGGTCTGAGGTTAAACTTTCTAAGGGCTTGTTTTCTGTCTCTGACAGCCTGTTTACAATCTTCATTGTACCAAGGCTTGTCAGGACGTTTTGGATTTGTCGAGGTCTGAGGGACAGATTGTTTAGCTGCATCAATTAACAGCGAAGTAAAAAGTTTTTCTGGATCATCGCAATTTCTAAACTTGTCATGTGTAATGGTCTGTTCACAGAGGGTTTCAAATCTGTTCCAATTGGCTTTAGAGAGCTTCCATTTCTGCGGTCTTACACTACTGGATGGTTGTGTAGATGAAAAGATAATAGGGAAGTGATCACTTCCACACAAATCCTCTTTCACTTTCCAAGTGAAATTGGGAAGTAAGACTGGGCTGCATAAGGTTAAATCAATAGATGAGTATGATCCAGTTGCTGGATGTAGGTAGGTTTTGGACTTGTTATCATTCATGAAAGACAAAGAGTTGTTCGAAATGAAGTTCTCCAACTGTAAACCTCTCTGGTTAGTGTCATCGCAACCCCACATAACATTGTGACCATTAAAGTCCCCAGCAAGAATATAGGGGGATGGCAATTGGGAAATGAGATCATTCAGATTGGTCTCATTAATAGGTGTGTTTGGGGGGAGATATAAAGAACATAGTGTAACGGTACTGTGTAAAGATAATCTGATGGCAACAGCTTGCAAGTTTGTGTTAAGAGAGATAACTTTATGAGGTATATTGTTATTAACAATAACAGAAACACCACCTCTAGCTTTCTCGCCTTCGGTAAAGACTTTATTGTAAATGGAATGATATTTGACAGAAATATCATCCTCCTGCTTAAGGAAGGTTTCTTGCAGACAAACAGCAACTGGTTTGTGATCATTGATTAAAAGGGAAAGTTCGTCAAAGTTTGACTTTAGACCTCGACAATTCCACTGGATTATGGTATCCATAGTGCATGAAGAGAGTATAAAAGCTAAGGTAAAAAAAGAGGCCGTAAACCAATACATTTTAAAATAGATTAAGATTTAATTACAGTTGTCTCGGGTTTGGACGTGTGCCAAGTATCAGTGTCCTTGTTCCAAGTATCTTTAGAAATGGACCATATAGAGGCTTCTGAATCTGAAGCCTCACCTTCCAGATTTTCAGTATCTGCATCCATGTCCTCTAACTCCGAAAATCTGTTGGAGGTAGGGACCGGATCATCTACTGTGACTGCTATTTCACAGGATTCATGGTTATCTCTAGACTGTGGTTTAGATTTTGAAGAAGATCTTTTTGGTGATCGGGGTACATGATACGATTTGTTATCTTTAGGTGGAACGTTTGATTTATTTGTAGACTGTGAAGATGGAGGTTGGGGTTTCTTAGGAGGCTGTTTTGAAGGGGCAGATGGCTTTGAAGCTTTTTTTGATGAAGTATTTTGTGAAGAGGAAGAGGGCTTTGGGGTTTTTTGTGAAGGAATACTTTGAGAGTCTGTGGGTTTTGGGGGTGCAGAAGAGGGTTTGTTTGTTTCAGATGCAGGCTGAGTCTGAGTGGAAGGTGTTGTAACCTGGACATTGGGAAGGAGAGCTTTCAGTTCACTAGTCATTTCAGGAAACTTTTGGAGAAGTTTTTTAGCCAACAGTTCGCAGGTTGGACAATGTCCATTTGCAGGCAAAGGAGATGCAACATTTGCATATGTTGTGCTTTTGCTCAACAATGCCTGATCAGACCTGCGTTTTTCAACTGTTTTCCTGGCTTCCAAAAAGGTAACATTCTCCTTAAACTTGATTGACAGGATTTCTTTCTCATCTTTCCAAACTGAACATTCTTTGGAATAGGTAGGATGAGAAGACTTGCAATTGACACAGAGAAGAGGGTTATTGCAAGTCTTTTGGTCATGGTTTTCCCCTTCAAAAGCACATTTGGGACAAACAGGTGTGCTTCTGCAGTTACTTTCATGATGGCCGTACCGCTGGCATTTAAAACAGCGCAACGGATTAGGCACGTAAACATCGACCTTGACCGATTGAAATCCAATTTTAACTGAAGTAGGGAGAGTTGGCGTAGAGAATGTTAAGATGTAAGTATGTGTATCTCTACGAATGCCATCTCTGAGAACTGAAATTCTTTTCACATCAGACACAGCCTGGCTCTTCAGGTTTGATTTGATTTCCTCCAAAGAGTCACAGAAGCTTAATTCTTTGCATCTAATGATCCCCTTGGAGGTATTAAGGGTCTTGTGAGGAAATATTTTGACATCAAGATTGAAAAGTTTCTTGTGTCCAAGCAGGTTTCTAACCTGTTGTTGCGAGAAGCACTCAACAAGCAGGGTTTCATTTTTAAGCTTTTTAATAGATTTGGGTGTGCCAAGGATTGCCGAAATGGATTTTTCAATAATAAAGGGAGATAGTTTTGTAACTGGTTTGGAAGAGTCTACAGATTCAATAACTAGAAAACGTGCAAATGATGAAGAAGGTGTTGAATGTTCAGACTCTGAATCAGAGTCTGAGAGTACACGCTTGGCCTTTTTTTGAGAAGCCATAGTTGTTGTTTTCTATTCATCACCGATGTTCCCCACCCGCCTCGGAGTCCAACAAGGGGACATGATCTGGGGAAATCCAACTCAGATCATGACAAGGATACATCGGTAATATACTCGAAGTGAAAGGGCTAGACTGGACAAATGTAGGCCCGCAGAATGTCCTACCAAGCATAGACTAACTTTGGGCGGTTACAAGTGTCAACCAAACACCAACTTTCACCCGATTAGCCCATGAGCCACCGCCTTCTAGGGTATTGACATACAGCAACTGACGACAGAGAAATGATGTAGCTGTGTATGATTAAAAGAAAACAAAGTCAGAGAAACACCCTAGGGCTCGGCGTGACCAGCCGATTGATCAGAACGGGCCTTCCTGACCCCTCGTTTAATTCAATTCAAGGCCAAAGTGGTGTGTTGCGAAAACAGAGCCATCAAAGGGCCGAGCTCTGAATCCACTCAACCACCAGGATCCCGTCATCGAACGACACGAGTTGCAGCCCACGGCAAACAGGCAGGCACAGTGGGGGGGTCTTACCCCTGCTGTAGTGCGACAGCTGAGCTATTTCTATCCCCCCGCCCAGCTGGGGGCCTGTTGGAGGTAGGGACCGGATCATCTACTGTGACTGCTATTTCACAGGATTCATGGTTATCTCTAGACTGTGGTTTAGATTTTGAGGAAGATCTTTTTGGTGATCTGGGTACATGATACGATTTGTTATCTTTAGGTGGAGCGTTAGATTTGTTTGTAGACTGTGAAGGTGGAGGTTGGGGTTTCTTAGGAGGCTGTTTTGAAGGGGCAGATGGCTTTGAAGCTGTTTTTGAAGAAGTATTTTGTGAAGAGGAAGAGGGCTTTGGGGGTGTTGATTTAAGGGAGTCAGATGACGAGTTTGTTTCTTGTGAAATGATTTTCTTTTTGTTTTGGGAGGAAGTAGATGGTGCTTTTTGAGAAGAGGATGCAGTAGTGGGTTTGGGTGTAGGTTGTGTCTGTTTGAGGGGTTTGGATGGTTGAATGTCAGGGACAAGGCTTTTCAACTCGTTGGCCATTTCTGGAAACTTTTCTAGAAGTTTTGTTGCCAAGAGTTCACAGGTTGAGCAATGTCCTTTTGGAGATATGGGAGATGTGACTTTGGCATAAGATGTTGCACTAGTCAATAAGGTCACATCATTTTTGTGTTTTTCTGCTATTTTCCTAGCTTCCAAGAAACTGATGTTTTCTTTAAATTTGATGGATAGGATTTCCTTCTCATCCTTCCATACTGAGCAGTTTTTGGAGAAGGTTGGATGAGAAGACTTGCAATTATAACACAGAACTGGGTTGTCGCAAGTTTTTGGATCATGGTCGGGGCCCTCAAAAGCACATTTTGGGCAAACAGGGGTGTTTGTGCAATTGCTTTCGTGATGTCCATACCGCTGGCATTTATAGCAACGCAGCGGGTTTGGCACATACACATCGACATTCACCGACTGAAATCCTATCTTAATGGAAGCAGGTAAGGAGGGAGTTGAGAACGTTAAAATGTATGTATGGGTATCTCTGCGTACTCCATCTCTAAAAACAGAGATTCTTTTTACGTCAGACACAGCCTGAGGTTGTAGGTTTGTTTTAATCTCTTCTATGGAGTCACAGTAGGAAAGTTCTTTGCATCTGATGACTCCCTTTGAGGTATTAAGTGTCTTGTGAGGAAAAATCTTCACTTCACAATTGAACAGTTTTTTGTGCCCAAGCAGGTTTCTAGCCTGTTGTTGCGAGAAGCATTCAACAAGCAAGGTTTCATTCTTAAGCTTTTTTACAGATTTAGGAGTGCCTAAAATTGAAGAGATAGATTTTTCAATTACGAAAGGAGACAGTTTTGTAATAGGTTTAGAAGAGTTAACTGATTCAATAACTAAAAAGCGAGCAAATGTTGTTGGTCTTGAAATATCCGATTCTGAATCGGAGTCGGACAGTAAACGCTTGGCCTTTTTTTGAGAAGCCATAGTTGTTTTTGAATATTCATCACCGATGCTCCCCACCCGCCTCGGAGTCCAACATGGGGACATGATCTGGGGAAACCTAACACAGATCATGACAGGGATACATCGGTGATATACTCGAAGTGAAAGGGCTAGACCGGACAAATGTAGGCCCGCAGAATGTCCTACCAAGCATAGACTAACTTTGGGCGGTTACAAATGTCAATCAAACACCATCCTTCACTCGATTAGCCCATGAGCCACCGCCTTCTAGGGTATTGACATACAGCAACTGACGACAAAGAAATGATGTATCTGTGTATGATTAAAGAGAACAAAGTCAGAGAAACACCCTAGGGCTCGGCGTGACCAACCGATTGATCAGAACGGGCCTTCCTGACCCCTCGTTTAATTCAATTCAAGGCCAAAGTGGTGTGTTGCGAAAACAGAGCCATCAAAGGGCCGAGCTCTGAATCCACTCAACCACCAGGATCCCGTCATCGAACGACACGAGTTGCAGCCCACGGCAAACAGGCAGGCACAGTGGGGGGGTCTTACCCCTGCTGTAGTGCGACAGCTGAGCTATTTCTATCCCCCCGCCCAGCTGGGGGCCCTGAGAAGTGTGAAGATACCCTCTCTCCTGGAGCTGAAGCAGTTGTTTAACTGCCACGACCAGACTGCAGCCAAGATGATGCAATGGGCTTTTAAGATACCAGAAGGAATTGGAATGGGTAAGTATATAGCTCAGAGGGCCTGCAAAGACTATGCAACAGCCAGACGTTGTCTAGTGGCAGAGATAGAGGACCCAACTGAGGTCAATGTTCCTGACCATCTGATGAACTTGATAGACGGCCACTGCAGCGAGAAGACCATTGCCAAAGCCATCAAGGAAACGATCCGGGAGGCTACCAAGAATGTTGGGGGTCATGCCCGATTCCTTACTGAAGAACTATATCAATATGCAAGAATGGCCGGACATTTTTGTAAAGGACGCGGGGTCAGACAAGGGCAGAGGGGTCTTCAATGGAGTTGGGACCAAGTTTAAAGGCTCTGTCGTGTGCGACTACGATGGCACACTGAAGAAGAGAGAGGAAGGATTGAATGTCCTGAAGGAAACGGCGGCAGGTAAAGGGAACTATATTTTGACATTCAAGGAATCAGGTATGTGGATGTGCATAGATGCCACCAACAGATGCCATTGCCACTCAGCAAACGTGTTCTTCAATGAGTTGCCGGGCCGTCTCATCAACCACAGTCGGAAGAACCCCAACCTGAAGCCTGTGGTTCAAGTCATAGACGATGAGACCCAAGTGCTGCTGAAGGCAACGAAGGACATCCAGCCGGACGAGGAACTGCTTTTTGACTACAGCATCAGTAGAAGCAAGGATGGATCAATAAATAGGCGAGTTATTCTTTTTCATGTTTTGCTTTGACGTCAGTTACGAATATGTTTTTTCATGTTTCCTTTGTATTTCTTCCTTTTTACAATGCATTTCATACCCAAAAATGGACAGTCTTTATTTTCCAATAAGTTATCTCCCTTTAATTTTTAAAAAATTTAACCATATATTTATACAAGTATCCAAATTTTGAATGGCAACTTATAAACTCTTAAAATAACAATAGGTTAATAAAACACACGTAAGCACATAGACGCAGATCATCCAGTGATGGTCCTGCTGGTGTGGCCTGGATGCTTTCCCATATATGATGGCAACTGAACGCTCTCGGTACAGTCAGTGCTTTGAAAATGTGAAGACTAATAATTCCCACAAATATCAATATATAAGCACAAAATGCAGCCAGATTTTTCAGATTTATTAGCCAAACAAATTTAAATCGTTTTTGTACAAAAACTGACATGTTTTAAGAAGCAATGTGGGCATCAAAAAGTTGAAAATCAATTTTCGGCTGTGGGTAGGTTGGGAAAGTCGGATTGTACTCATAAATCCTCAATCTAATATTGCCAAAATTAGTAGAAATGAATTGTAGAAAGTCTCTGCTTTAAAATGTTACCAAGGTTTCATCAATATCTCAATAAATAAGGCCGAAATTTTTACTAATCTGGTGTCAGGACCAAGGGAAAACAAAAATTACGGGTTTTCGCAACCTACCCCCCTCGCGCGTTGAGAAAATTACCTTCTCCATACTGTTCAAAATCATTTGTTTTTTATTTCATTTTGTAGCCCTGTTATCTGGCTACAATAAAGTAGTAAAATTATAGCTTGAATACAATTATTTACGGAGATTTTTGCAATAGTTCTACCCCACCTCCCTAAAGTGGCAAAAAAAGAAGCATTTTGCAGAGGGACTTCGGTCATAATTCCCACAAGTATCAATTTTTTTGTACGAAACTCCACAAGATTGTTCAGATTAATTAGCCAAACAAGTTTAAATCATTTTTGTACAAAAACTGACATGTTTTAAGGAGCAATATGGGCGTCCAAAAGCTGAAAATCATTCTTCGGCCGTGGGTGAGTTGAGAAAGTCGGATCGTACTCATAAATCCTCAATCTGATATTGCCAAAATTAGTATCAATGAATTGTCTCTGCTTTAAAATGGTACTAAGGTTTCATCATTCTTAATAAATAAGGACAATATTCCCACTAATCCGGTGTCTGGAGAACAGGAAAATGAAAATTATGGGTTTTCGCGACCTACCCCCTCCCGCGTTGAGAAAAATACCTTCTTCATACTGTTCAAAATCATTTGTTTTTTATTTCATTTTGTAGCCCTGTTATCTGGCTACAATATGGTAGTAAAATTTTATCTTAAATACAATTAGTAACGGAGATTTTTGCGATATTTCTACCCCACCCCCCTAAATTGGCGAAAAAAGAAGCATTTTTCGGAGCGATTTTGGTCATAATTATCACAAATATCATTTTTTTTGTACGAAACTTGGCCAGATTGTTCAGATTAATTAGCCACTCGTTTCAATGAGCAGTATGGGCGTCCAAAAGATGAAAATCATTTTTCAGCAGTGGGTAGGTTGGGAAATTTGTGTCATACTCATATATCCTCGATCTGATAATGCAAAAATTGGTATAGGTAATGTTCTTCTCTCTTGATTATTATTTCAATATTAAAATAAACCCTCAATATTGGGCTACATATTCATGCAAAGACTAAATCATAACAAGAGGGCCATGATGGCCCTGGATCGCTCACCTGAGTCAATAGGCGAAATTTCACTCCAGGGTCACTCTAGAGGGCACACAAGGTTTTTCTAAGATTTGACCTAGTTTTTGACCCCACAGTCATGACCCAATTTCGAACTCGTCCCACATTTTATCAAGACAAACATTCTGACCAAGTTTCATGTGGATCGGACCGAAAATGTGGCCTCTAGAGCGTACTCAAGGTAAAAAGTTGACAACGGACGACGCACACCGCACGACGGACACAGCACGATCACAATAGTTCACCATGAGCACTTTGTGCTCAAGTGAGCTAAAAAACAGAAGTCAAAAAAGAGCACCAAATGCAGGTGCCAACAATTGGCTGTTATTTTTCGACGGATAAAAATTACCCTAACAATTTTTTAAAAATGTCACCCTAGGAACATTTCTGCGAAATTATTTCAAAATCTGACCACCCATTCCAGAGAAGAAGAATTAAGAAATTCCTCTTCATGTCCCTATGGTGCAAATAGCCCCCACCACCAGAGACATGTTTCTCGACGGATCATAATTTTGCAAACAATTTTTGAAAAGGGTCACCCAAGGAACATTCCTGTGAAATTATTTCAAAATCTGACCTGTGGTTCCAGAGAAGAAGAATTTTTAAGAATTTCTTCATTTCCGTATAATGCAAGTAGCCCCCATTCACCAGAGCCATGTTTCTTGACCGATCAAAATTTTGCGACCAATTTTTGAAAAGGGTCACCCAAGGAACATTCCTGTGAAATTATTTCAAAATCTGACCAGCGGTTTCAGAGGAGAAGATTTTTAAAGAATTTCTTAGAAAATTCCAATTCGTTGCCATGGCAACCAGAGTTTTTCATGGAATCAAATTTTGTTAACTATTTTTAAAGAGGACCTCCCAAGGAACATTCTTGCCAAGTTTGGTCTAAATTTGCCCAGTGGTTTAGGAGGAGATGATGTTTAAAGAATTGTTGACGACACACAATGAACGACGCACAACGAACGACGGACGACGGACACCAGGTGATCCTAAAAGCTCCCCTTGAGCACATTGTGCTCAGGTGAGCTAAAAAATGAGGAAAGTAGAGGTCTTGTACAGGGGTCGGGTTGGGCCGACTTAGGAAATTTCTGGAAATCGTAAACCAACGGCAACGTTTGTTTGTTGTTTTTCCACACTGTTCTTTTCTGTTTAATACTAATTTGATATTAAGATTAACGATAAACATTGGGCTTCCTATTCATGCAAAGATTAATCTCCTAACATTAAAATTAAGGAAATTGTAAGTCCTGCACAGAAGTCGGGGCGGGCCGAAATTGGGAAATTTCTGAAAAATGTGATACCATGGCATCCTTTAATCGTTCTTTTGCCACACTGTTCTTTTCTGTATAATACCTATTTAATATTACGATTAACGTTAAACATTGGGCTTCGTATTCATGCAAAGATTAATCTCCTAACATTGAATTTAAAGAAATTAGAAGTCTTGCACAGAAGTTGGGTCGGGCTAAAATCAGGAAAGAAATTTATCGTGACAGGTGGAGAATTTACCAGAAATTCGAGTCTGGGCCATATGTCAAAACTAAATTGCCCGAAATCCAGAGAAATGTGGCCCTTTTTGGGTAGATTTTTTTAGGGTAATTAGTTTGCTGGTTCTTAAAACATTGCAGCAGAGACCCAAAAATCCATTCAAAGTATTTGTTTAACCTTGATAATGCGTGCTTGCCAATATTGGGTCATGTGTGCCAATCTTTATCTGATCTCTTTAAGAATCAACGATTAATACCTGTTATAAATGATGTGAATCAAAACATTTTGGCATAGACCAAAAACTCAGAAAGTATCCTCTGACCTTGCATTAGGGGTGCTTGATGATCTTGGGTGTACATGGATTTTATGGCAGGAAATTGGGATTAAGAAAGGAATTTATCACCTTGAGACCAAACAGGAAATTTCCGGCAATATCAAAAGTCAGAACAAAAGGTCCAACAAAATGACCAACTCTGGCGGGTCTTGATGAATTTAATGACCAGAGAAGGAATGAATGAAGAAAGGAAAAATAGATTTGTCTCTAAAAATGTGATTTTAATTCCTGTTTTTCATTTATTCAAGAAAGAAAAGGTGGCACAGAAGTGTGCCTTCAAGCTTAATTAATGAATACCTGTTATAATTAAGGTTAATTATTTCACTGGTTCTTAAAAAATTGCAGCAGATGCCCAAAAAAGCATAAAATGTATCCTGTCACTTTGCTGAAAGTGTTCTTGCCGATGTTGGCTTGTGCATGCTGACCTTAATCTAAATAACTACAAAATGAATCCTTAGTACCTGTCTGAATTGACATTATTTATTTTGATGGTTCTCAAAACATTGTGGAAGATGGAAAATCATTTAAATGTGGCAGGTGGATAAAAGTAAGAAATTGTTAACTTTGGAAAATCATGTAGAATAACTAATTCCTATGTTTACTGTCAAAGACATAAAAATTGTTTGCGCAAATAATTTTTTAGAGGTCGGATCGGTGAAGCATTAATTGGACTGTCTGATCTTCAATCCACATTGACTTAGCCTAACATGTGTTTTCAATAATGGGTAAAAGAAAATGTATTGATTATCGGTAAAAAAAAAAAAACGCTTTCTCCGTGTTATAAAACATGGAAATCGCCTAATTTTGAAATGCTATAAATTCTGTAACCTTAGTTGGATTGACTTGAAACTTCAGGAGCTTATAGATATGGGCATTTGCTTGGAGTATGTGAACAATGAAATAAACCCAACAAAGACTTTGGGTCCAAGGAATATTTGAAATAGATGCCTGAAAGTGAAATAAGGCTAAACGTAATACTTAAATACCCGAAACCCATGGAAACAGGACCCTTTTTGAGGTAGATTCTTCTAAGAGGGTAATAACTTTCCTATAGTATTTTAGATGACTGAGGTGAATTAAAACATTGCGGCAGATACTGCAATTGTCAATTTTAATTGTAAACTGAAGATTTACCAAAAAGTAGGGGTTTGTGGAAAGGGGGCCAGCTTCAAGAAATTGATGCGGCCTCCATTGTTCGTTCTTTTGCCACTGTTCTTTTCTGTATACTATTTATTTAATACTAAGATAAACAGCCAAGATTAGGTTACGTATTCATGCAAATATTATTTTGCTACCATTGAAAAAAAAAAATAGTCAGGTCTGGCCGAAAAAAATTTAACAACAGGCATCCTTTTGTTTGTTCTTTTACTTCACTGTGCTTGTCTGTTTAATATCAAATTAATATTGAGGCTAGATCCCAATATTAGGCTACGTATTCATGCAAAAAATCATTTTCTAATCTAAAAATTAAGGAAGGCTGGGGTCCTGCAAATAAGTCAGGTCGGTCCAAAATCAAATTTCTGAAAATTCTAAACCCAAGGCATCCTTTGTTTGTTCTTTTGCTGCACTGTTCTTTTCTGTATACTATTTATTTCATTTGGAGATAAATGTCAAATATTGGGCTACGTATTTATGAGAAGTTTATTTTCCATACATTAAAATTAGGGAAATTAGCGGTTCTATAAAGAAGTCGGGTCGGGCCGAAATCGGGAAATTTCTTAAAGTTGTAATACCAAGGCATTCTTTGTATGTTCTTTTGCCACAATGTTTTTTTTTTTTTTTTTTTCAGTTTACTCTATATTTAATATTTCGAACTTTTAACATAGTTTCAAACAGGCTACTGCAGCTACACAATGATGCATAAAACCCTATAACTGGCCTAAAACTTAAAACAGGAGGGGCCTGCCAAAGCTTTCGTAGACTGAAACTTAAGTGATCGATCGGGTAACTACATTTTTTTGCATCTGTCCGCATAGGTTCTTTTTGGCTTTTCTCTCAATCGGCTGTATGGCTTCCATTTTTTGCTCTTTTGTCATACTGTTTTCACATTAATTCCAGTAAATTTGGTACCTATTTAAACATCTAATCCTAAGCTATATATTGATGTAAAAATCATTTTCCTGACATTGAAATCAAGAAAATTATAGGTCGGGAACAAAAGTTGGATCAGGTCAAAATTGCAAAATTTCTGAAAATTCTTGGACTATCTGAGAACTTTATATTGTTTTCAAGTGTCATAATCAAGGTACAATTTGATGTCAAAATGAATTCTTGCGACTAAGATTAAGAAAGTTATAACTCGTTGAAGAAAGTCTGAGGGTCACATTTTTTAAACTTCGTGTATATGTTTTTTTTAAGTTTTTCCATACTTTTTTTACAAATGTTGTAAAACTTAACAAATTTTCAAATAGGCTACTTCAGCTACACAATGATGCATAAAACCTTATGATTTGCCTAAAACTTAAGACAGGAGGGTCTTGCAAAGAAGTCAGGTCAGGCCGAAATCGGGAAAGAAATTCATTGTGACAGGTGGAGAATTTACCCAAAAAATTTGGGTTTGGGGCAAAAACAGAAATTGGGATGAAAATCAGTGTGGCAAAATGATTAGTTAGGGAATATTCTCTCTCCCTTCGACTAATTAATAATTGTCGGTGACAGGTGACAAGTCAAAGGTGAAGGTGAGAATTCAGCATTTCGATAGGTGTGAATTTGACATGTACATTTGCTCAACGTCAGATTTGAGCGACTTTACTCAGCGTGACATGTCATAAGTGGTTTTAGCTTTATAAGCCAGCAATTTTATTCTCTCTTCACATTGCATACAATATTTCATTGTCCCATTAGTTGATGACGTGTCCTTAAATTTGGGAGATTCGCCCCAGCTTTTGATATTTTTTTTTTATTCAAATATACATACCGGTATTTTTTATATATAAGAGAGCTCTCACATAATTTTTTCGCTTTTTTTGTTTATTCTTCTTGGCTACCAGCTTAGGAGCCATTACCTTCTTATTATATGCTATTTTAAAACAGTCCCTATTAACTATTTACATGGTAAATACAGAAATTGGTATAGGGACTTCTACTTTTATAATGACTGTTATACCCATCATGTACTAAGTATATGGTGGGGTTTACAGGTCACCAAGCCAAGCATGGGTGCTCCCATACTTACAAGGGATTTTTAACCTTTTTTTACTCAACTCACGCAGGTTTGTGCTGGCCAGGTATATTACTCTTTTTAAAGTTGAATTTAACTGTTGTTTTATATATATCGCTGGGAGGTGATCGTCAGCCAGTTCACCCCGGATCTGATCTGGGTCAATATTAGATTTTTTACACCATTTTTTATTGACACAGGGGCTTTTAGTATGCCGCTCTGAGCCCCATGTAGTCCTGCCCTTTAAGGTTGTTTTTTTGGTTAAAGTTTATTCTCTTGTTCTTAAGGCAGTTTTTACCCATTCTGGGACCTGCTGTGGTTGGGGCGGCAGGGAAAGAACTACCACCCCATCTACTTGTTTTAATAGAGGTCCTGAAAGGGTCGTTTTCAGCAGGCAGATATATATACCTTTTATTTAGCCCTTTTTTATTCTATTCCTTTTTTAAACCGTGGAGTGTTGCCGTCTGATTAATGGAAAAAAAAAATACATATAAATTTAAACCTAATTGTTTCTAAAATAAATAGATAAAAAACCAATAGCTGCTCATCACATGGCTTTATGCCGCATGGCGAGGGTAAAGAAGACAAATGATGATGATGATCTCTTCACATTCTGTGATTGAACTCCAGAGATCTTCCCAGAACAGAAAAATGAAAACCTTGGTTTTTGGAGATTCCCATGCCCAGCATTGAAAGGATGGAAGACAATGTCCAAGGGAGGAAGAAAAGTGAAGACCTGTTGGGAAGATGCAGATTGGGCTGCTTTCTTGGAAGCAGCCGGGAGGCAGAGAAAATCGTAGTGGTACTTGGCTCAAATGACATTTCAAGCAGGCTTGCAGAGACAGGATACCCGCAGCACACAGCCATGGCTGTTGTAACTGATATGTGCCACGTGAGTGCTGATGGGGTGCACCTTACAGCTTATGGCAGATCTATCTTGCAGACTACAATTGACAGATCTGTGGCTCGAACCATGCCTACAGAGCCAGGGACTGGGGTCCAGAGGGCCGATGCCTCTGGAACCACGTTTAATGTTACCTTTTCAGAGCTTGCGTCATGCTCAGGAACACAGTTTAGGGTAACATTCAACGACCCCAGTCAATTTTTGGACTGAAAGCAGTCCTTTACAGACCCAACATCAGCTCTTTTCAGGGCTACCAATAGCCAAGAAAGTCATTTTCAGTTGTCAATCAAAGAAATTAGTCCATATCCCCTTTCTCCTTAGTCCCTAAGTTCTTTTTTCAAATGTCAATCAAAGATTCGTCTATTGTCCCTTATGAGTCCAACACCCCTCAGACCGAAAGTCCATTCTCGATTGTCAATCAAAGATTAACCCATTATCCCTCATGAGTCCAAGACCCCTCAGCCAGAAAGTCCATTCTCAATCAAAGATAGACCCATTATCCCTCTAGAGCTGGAGACCCAAAAGGCCCTAAAGTACTTCAATTGTCAAAGATTTAACCCAAGAACAGGGGTTCATGAAAAATGGGCCGGCTTCGAGAAATTAATGTCACTGCCTCCGTTGTTCGTTCTTTTGCCACACTGTTCTTTTCTGTATTATATTTAGGATTGAGATAAAGGTCTAGGGTCAGGCTACGTATTTTTTTTACAAACAATCAAATTAAGGAAAGCAGAGATCCTGCAAATAAGTTGGGACGGGCCGAAATCAGGAAATTTCTGAATATTGAATTACCCTGGTACCGTTTTTTAGTTCTTTTACTGCAATGTTCTTCTCTGTTGATTATTCTTTCAATAGTAAAATAAACTTCCAATACTGGGCTACGTATTCATGCAAAGACTTAATTCCTATCATTAAAATTAAGGAAAGTAGAGGTCTTGCACAGAGGTTGGGTCGGGACGACTTAGGAAATTTCTGGAAATCGTAAACCAACGGCAATGTTTGTTTGTTGTTTTTCCACACTGTTCTTTTCTGCTTAATACGTATTTGATAAACATTGGGCTTTGTATTCATGGAAAGATTAATCTCCTAACATTAAAATTAAGGAAATTAGAAGTCCTGCACAGAAGTCAGGGCAGGCCGAAATCGGGAAATTTCTGAAAATTGTAATACCATGGCATCCTTTAATCATTCTTTTGCCACACTTTTCTTTTTTGTGTAATACCTATTTAATATTAAGATAAACGTTAAACACTGGGCTTTGTATTCATGTAAAAATTAATCTCCTAACATTGAATTTAAGGAAAATAGAAGTCTTGCACAGAATTCGGGTCGGGATGAAATCAGGAAAGAAATTTATCGTGACAGGTGGAGAATTTACCAGAAATTCGAGTCTGGGCCATATGTCAAAACTAAATTGCCCGAAATCCAGAGAAATGTGGCCCTTTTTGGGTAGATTTTTTTAGGGTAATTAGTTTGCTGGTTCTTAAAACATTGCAGCAGAGACCCAAAAATCCATTCAAAGTATGTGTTTAACCTTGATAATGCGTGCTTGCCGATATTGGGTCATGTGTGCCAATCTTTATCTGATCTCTTTAAGAATCGACGATTAATACCCGTTATAAATGACGCGAATCAAAACATTGCAGCAGAGACCATAAACACATAGAAAGTATCCTCTGACCTTGCATTAAGGGTGCTTGATGATCTTGGGTGTAACATGGATTTTATGGCAGGAAATTGGGATTAACTCTTTACCAAACGACAAAGTTTTAGGCTTTTCCAAATTGAAAGCATTTGTAGACGACATTAAATGTGAATCAAAAATCAAAATTTGTCTTGGGAAGGGTAGAAAACATTTTGGAAACCAGCATTTTCTCCTTTTCCCACAATGTTTTCAAAAGCTTTCATTCTTAGGGTCGTTGAAAGTCGGGATTTTGTGGTAAAGGGTTAAAAAGGGATTTATCACCTTGAGACCAAACAGGAAATTTCCGGTAATATCAAAAGTCAAAACAAAAGGTCTGACAAAATGACCAACTCTGACAGGTCTTGATGAATTTAATGACCAGAGAAGGAATGAAGAAAGGAAAAATAGATTTGCCTCTGAAAATGTGATTTTAATTCCTGTTTTTTATTTATTCAAGAAAGAAATGGCGGCAGAGAAGTGTGCCTTCAAGCTTAATTAATTGATGCTTAATACCTGTTATAATTAAGGTTAATTATTTCGCTGGTTCTTAAAACATTGCAGCAGATGCCCAAAAAAGCATAAAATGTATCCTGTCACTTTGCTGAACGTGTTCTTGCCGATGTTGGCTTGTGCATGCTGACCTTAATCTGAATAATTAAAAAATGAATCCTTAGTACCTGTCTGAATTGACATTATTTATTTTGATGGTTCTCAAAACATTGTAGAAGATGCACTAAAAATCATTTAAATGTGGCAGGTGGATAAAAGTAAGAAATTGTTAACTTTGGAAAATCATGTAGAATAACTAATTCCTATGTTTACTGTCAAAGACATAAAAATTGTTTGCGCAAATAATTTTTTAAAGGTTGGATCGGTGAAGCATTAATTGGACTGTCTAATCTTCAATCCACATTAACCTGGCTAAACATGTATTTTCAATAATGGGTAAAAAAGTATCGATTATCAGTAAAAAAAAAAAAACACAAAAAATATGTTTTCTCCATGTTATAAAACATGGAAATTCTGTAACTTTAGTTGGATTGACTTGAAACTTCAAGAGCCTATAGATATGGGCATTGACTTAGGTGTATGTGAACAATGAAATAAATCCATCAAAGACTTTGGGTGCAAGGAATATTTGAAATAGATGCCTAAAAGTGAAATAAGGCTAAACGTAATACTTAACCACCCAAAACCCATGGAAACAGGGCCCTTTTTGGAGTAGATTCTTCTAAGAGGGTAATAACTTTCCTATAATATTTTTAATGAATGAGGTGAATTAAAACATTGCGACAAATTCCACAATTGTCAATTTCAATTGTAAATCCAAGATTTACCAAAAAATGGGTTTGTGGAAAGGGGGCCGGCTTCAAGAAAGTGAATAAAGTTTTAATGTCACGGCCTCCGTTGTTCCAGTGTCTAATCCAGGATTTGAAAAATGTGGGGGAAAATCCCCCATTACTTTGAAAAAGATGGGGGATTTCTCAAAAGTATGGTGGATAGGAAAAAAGTAGATAGGAAAACAACCCGACTTATGGCATCGGCTTTGGAAAAAATTGACGAAAAAATTTATTTACTTTTTTCCGCCCTCCTATTATATTAATGTCGATAAAATAAACTCATATTCAGATATCTTTAAATATGACGAAACTGTTTTTTACTGGGCTTACTTAGATAAAAAATGCAGTTTAATTTTTCGTTAAAAATCTGTTAAATTGAATTGGTAATTCTACCGTAAACAAAAAGGGAAGCTACTCTACGCAACAGTGATGTGCTCGATCTTTCTTCAAAAACACATAAATAGGTGAAAAATAGGTAGGAAATTTGACTATTCTCTCAGGAATTATCCTGCAGTTGGTTTGAAAATATGCGTGATTCATAAAGAGTATCGGCGATTCCAGCAATTGTGCACTCTAGATCAGACACTGTTCGTTCTTTTGCCTCACTGTTCTTTTCTGTATACTATCTATTTAATATTAAGATAAACGGCCAAGATTAGGCTATGTATTCATGCAAATATTTTGCTTATTTTGAAAATAAGAAAACAGAAGGTCCTGAAAAAAAAGTTTGGTCCGATCAAAATCAGGAAATTTCTAAAAAAATTTAACAACAGGCATCCTTTGTTCTTTTACCACACTGTGCTTGTCTGTTTAATATCGAATTAATATTAAGACGAGATCCCAATAGTAGGCTACGTATTCATGCAAAGAATCGTTTTCTAATCTAAAAATTAAGGAAGGCAGGGGTCCTGCAAACAAATCGGGTCGGGCTGAAATCAGAAATTTCTGAAAATTGGAAACCCAAGGCATCCTTTGTTCGTCCTTTTGCCATACTGTTCTTTTCTGTATACTATTTATTTCATTTGGAGATAAATGTCAAATATTGGGCTACGATTTAAGAAAAGTTTATTTTCTATCCATCAAAATTAGGGAAATTAGAGGTTCTATAAAGAAGTCCGGTTGGGCCGAAATTGGGAAATTTCTGAAAATTGTAATACTGAGGCAACCTTTGTACGTTCTTTTACCACACTGTTTTTTCAGTTTACTATTTATTTAATATTAGGACACATGTTCGATATTTGGCTACGTATTCATGCAAAGATTTTTTGCCTGACATTAAAATTAAGGAAATTAGATGTCCTGCAAAGAACTGGGTCAGGCAGAAATCAGAAAATTGTACTACTGTTTACCGAGGTATCCTTTGTTCATTCTTTTGCCACACTGTTCTTTTTCGTCCGACTATTAAGTAAATTTGAAGACAGACATCCGACAGTTGGCTATCTAGCCATGCAAAGATATTTTTTTCTTAAAATTGAAATTACGGAAATTAGAAGTCTTGGAAAGAAGTCGGGTCATGCTGAAATCAAGAAATTTCTGAAGTTGCAATAATATGGCGTCCTTTGTTAGTTCTTTTTTCACACTTTTTTTTTTTTTTTTTTGTTTATAATTAATTTTATAGTCAGATTAACCCTCAACATTGGGCTGAGTCTTCATTCAAGGATTTACTTCCTAACATTAGAATTTAGGAAAATAGAGGTCCTGCAAAGAAGTCGGGTCAGGCCAAAATCGGGAAATTTCAGAAAATTATAATACCGAGGCATCCCTTGTTTGTTTTTTTTTTTCTGTGCACTCTTTGTTCAATATTACGATTAACGTTCAATATTGGGCTACGTCTTGATGCAAATATTATCTTCGTAACATTGAAATTACAGAAACTAGAGGTCCTGCAAAGGAATTGGGTTGGGCCAAAATCGGGGAAGAAATTCATAGGGGCAGGTGGAGAATTTAACAAAAATTTGGGTTTGGGACAAAAACAGAAATTGGGATGAAAATCAGTGTGGCAAAATGACTAGTTAGGGAACATTCTCTCTCCCTTTGACTAATTAATAATTGTCGTTGACAGGTGACAAGTGAAAGGCGACAGACAAGAATTTGGCATTTCAATAGAAAGTGTGAATTGGACATGTACATTTGCTCAACGTAAGATTTGAGTGATTTTACTCAATGTGTCATGAGTGGCTTTAGCTTTATGAGCCTGCAATTTTATTCTATCTTCACATTCTGCAATCGAATTCTAGAGATCTTCCCAGAACAGAAAAATGAGAACCTTGGTTTTTGGAGATTCCCATGCCCAGCATCTGAAAGGATGGAAGACAATGTCCAAGGGAGGAAGAAAAGCAAAGACCTGTTGGGAAGGTGCAGATTGGGCTGCTTTCTTGGAAGCAGCCCAGGAGCCAGAGACAATCATTGTGGTACTTGGCTCTAATGACATTTCAAGCAGGCTTGAGGAGACAGGATCCCCGCAGGACACGGCCATTGCTGTTGTAACTGATCTGCGCCACTTGCAGGTGGCAACACAGTACAAAAATGTGCTAGTTGGTGATCTGTGGCGACGCAGATTAGAATATGAGGCTTTTCGCCGAGCCCAATCATTAATAAACGCTGCCCTCAGGCAGAGCATGATTTGGGAGGCAAAAAAGCTGAAAGTGAAACACGTGAACAACTCCACAAACATGATTAATTATTCCAATAGAAACCTAAGAATAATTTACAATGAGAAATCTAAGAATAATTTACAATGAAAAACCTAAGAAAAACACAGAAAAAAACTGGGTATGTTAAAAAATTTTGAAAAAAAAAAAGTTTGTCTAAATGAAGTTCAGGAAAAACTAGAGGCGCTTGAGCACCTGTATCGCTCCACAGGCCTGATATTTCTATAATGGCGAAAAGAAGTTTTTAACAATTACCATTTAATCCTGCATTTTAGCTCACTGAAGAAAAAAGGTATGGAAAAAACTTGAGAAAAGAAGAAAAAAATGGTAACCAGCATTTTCTTAGTTTCCCACAATAATTTCTATCCTTTTTTATGTCTTACTAATATGAAGATATGTTGTCTGCAACAGGTCCTTTCACAAACCATTTTGGGTGGGGAAACACCAAAATATAGAAAATATGTCTTTCTCAGGGTCGTTAAAAGTTGTGATTGTGTGGTAAAGGGGTAATCTAAAAGAACAGCTAGGAGGGCAAATGAATGAATGTTATAGCAATATAGATCAACTTACATCAATACACCAGATAGAATGAAATATGCTGGCATACAATGAACACCTAATCCCTAATAATCAACTTTTCACAGTCACAGTTAGAATGTCTTCTGTGGCAAACAACACAAAATGGTCTACAAATGCATTTACATATATCAAATATCCTGCTCCAGGGCACAGATTAATTCTGGTGAACTGAAGTTGCGGGATCAGTTTGACTGGATAACATTAATGCCTTATCACAAATGTAAAGCCCTGTCCCACTTTGTACCAGGTCACCAGGATTTACACCCCTTCTGTCCACTCTGCATTTACTCATTAGTAGGTCAACAAACCTTTACCAGAACTAATAAAAGTGCAGAGGTTCTCTTGTTCTATATCAAAAGGACTATAAAGTACCTACAACATGGGGGTTTTGTTATTAAAATACTTTTTCTTTTTTATCTTGGCATGGTTACTCAGGCTTAGTAATAAGGCAAAATTGAAAAGCTCAAGTTGTGAAAGGTGCTCAAGCTTTTATCTTATTTATGGCCAGTGATATTTTATTACTAGTACTAACTAATAGCATATCATTGGAGTAAATTGTGATCTTAATACCAAGGAAAATGTGTGGGCTTAAATAGGACAGCCCTGACTAGGTCAAGTCAATCCAATTTTCTTCCTTTTTCTTTGTTAGTCGATAAAACTAACACAATAAATAGTTTTGGAGAAGAACATTTTTTTGAAATATAAGCCTTGTCTATAAAAAAATGTGTTTTTAGGTGTATCATCTTTTTTAAAAGGAATTTGGTATACAACCACCATAGAAACAATTTGGCAGACAACCACCATAGGAATTTACCTGCAAAACAACAATGAAATCCAATGAATAGTTTTAGAGAAGAAATTTTTCAAAGATTTTACTTTATACCATAAAAGGAAAATGAGTCTCCCATAAAAGCCATGTTTTTTGACAGATCATTTTTTTTTAAAGGAATTCTGTAAACCTGTATCTAAGGAACATTCCTGCAAAATAATAATGCTATCCAAATAGCGGTTTGGGAGGAGAAGATTTTTAAAGGTTTTTTACTTTGGTTGCCATGGCAACCAGAATTCTTCATGGAACACAATTATTTGAAGGAATTTGAAAGAGGACCACCAAAGGAACATTCCTGTGAAATTTGGTAAAAATCCAGTCAATAGTTTCTGAGGAGCAATTTTTTAAAGAAAAAGTTTACGGACGCACGCACGGACGAACGGACGCACGACGGACACAACGCCATGACAATAGCTCGCTGGCCTTCGGCCAGTGGAGCTAAAAATGAAATAGAAGTATTCAAAGTAATTTAAGGATAAATTTTCGAACAAGATAAATTTAGGAAAATCAGTAGTCAAATTATTAGGCAAAGATTGAATTGATTGAATGATTGAATGGTGTTTTATGCCACTTTCAACATTATTTCAGCCATATCATGGCGACAGCTCACAAATTCATGTATTTCCTGGGTTTTACCAGTACTAGGCCAGGGCTCTGAAGTGTCTTGCCCAAGGACACTCCCACAAAAAACCCAGCTGATCAGGTAGGGCTCGAACCCGGGGCCTCTAGGTTACGAGTCCCACACTCTACCACTGAGCCATGCAGGACCCCGGGCAAAGATTGAAACAAAGTAAAATATGACAAAGGCACTCTGTGAATATCCAGCAATGATAACTCAGGATGGTCAGACGAAATGTGTCTGCACATCTCAGGTTATGACAGGGTATATCGAGGGCTGAATACAACACAGGCCTAACTTGATATTTTTCCAAAAAAGACTTTTTGCACTTTCTAATTTAAATCTACTAAATACATATGCTATAAAAAAAAATTAGGGTCCAAAGAGTTGGTTAAAGGGGCCAAAAGGGTCACTTGGCATTTTGGCCTATCTCAGTTTAGATATTTACTGACTGCAACATACTGTTAGGCCTTATAATCTAGAGATTGACCTATGTTGCAATAAGTCAACTCAGTACTTTGTAAAACTACATAGTCCTAACTTGAGTTAGATCTATGTTGCATTTTTATCAATGAAGAAATAATCAATATTGGTCATAATATTGTAGCTATTTCATATAAATGTTGATGATGTCAAATTAAGACATTTTTTTTTTTTTATAAAGTTCTACACCTGTTAACCTAAGAAAGATTTTAGAGGTTTATGCAGAGAAACTTCTTTCAAAAGGATGTGAAGAATTCTAAGATAAGGTAAAACTGATATTGTAAATCTGAAAAGAAAACAGATGCATGCTACAAGCATCAGGTTAATCTCAGAAAATAATTTTGTCACAGTCTGCAGAACAAAGTAAATTTTCATAGCCTCTATGTTGGATCTTTTTGTAATTTAACACAAACAGAAAAATTTGTGTTTTTGTCTGATTCTGTAATGTAAAAAAAATTTGTACCTCTTAACGCTTTACCAAACGACAAAATTTTAGGCAAGTCCAATTTAAAAGCATTTGCAGACGACAAATTCAGTTATACTAAAAGCATGAAATATGCCTTTCATAGGGTAAAAAACATTGTGGGAAAAGGAGATAACCCGCATTTTCTACTTTCCCTGCAATGTTTTCTAAAGGCTTCTTTCTCAAGGTCGTTAAAAGTTGGGAATGTTTGGTGAAGAGATAATACTCCAACTATAATGATGACTGACTGTCAGTCTGTTTTTCTGTCTGTTTACCTCAAGTCACTTCTCTGCAACATGTAAACCCTTGATGCAATTTTACTGAAAGATATTCAGTTGATCACCACCACTATAAAGGTTTGCTAACTCTATGGTCAATTTGTATATTGTGAAAGGATTTACATAGTTTCAGTACAAAATATTAACCATTAGCAGAGGCTACATCAATAAGTATCATAATTCTGAAATTCTGAAGTGAAAAGATGTAATGTAAATGGAAAGCTCTTCTATGGGCTTAAATTACCTTCAGTTACAACAATAATTGTTTCATCATCAAAATATTTGGCCAGAAATGGTCATGGCCTAGATCCCATTTCTCATAATTTTCAGAGTCCAGCATGAATATGCTACAAGCCTCTATGCATCAAGGACACAGCTCATATAAAAGGAGTGGGCGGCAGTGTGTGGCTAACTCACTCATGTCAATTTGGCAGAGTTATCATAATTCCCCTGCAGATTGGGTTCAGCAAACTATGGACAACATTCTTGATTCTGGAGACAAGCTTTACAGGGAAATTACCTTGAAAACTGGCAATGTGTACATATCTCTGGAAGAGATTCCTGAAATTGTACATTCTATTATTGTGACTAAATGCATTCCTTTTTGTGGAACATTGAATAGAGAACTGACAAAGGAGCCATTTTATGCCACTTAAGGTGCATTACTTAACACTGCCATGAGGCTGTTGATCATGAATGTTTTCTCATTACTACGGGAAATGCAGCATCGGCATACACTAGTGCTATCATTAAAAAAGGCAGCATGTTTTATTTTTTTGACCCACACTCAAGATCTGTTACAGGCAATGTTACTGCTGGTGGACATGCAACTATGACTACTTCTGTTCAATTGCTGATTTGTGTTTTTTCATTATGAATTTGGCATCTTCTTTATTTAATGACAATGTAGATTCAGAATTTGAAATTGTACAAATTACTATGTCATTGTTAAATGAAGGCAGTGATTTAGATTCTGACTTTTCAGGGTTTTCATCTGTCAGTGAAGGAGAGATTACTTGCAGGTTGTTCCTTACAGAAGATTCTTTAGATTCTGAATTTGGTGTATCTGAATCTGAAGCTAGTTGCTCATCTTTTGCCAAATACAATCAATGATTTAAATGAGTCAGCAACATTGATAGATTCTATTGATGTCAATGCTTTTGATACATATAAATCAGGAGATGAGGTAAGTGAAATTGATGATGAGGATAATATTCCACTGATCTTTCTAGTCAAAAAGGGTCAGCAAGAGCAGGAACATGCTGATGAGCAAAACAAGTCTAATCATGCTTTCAATGATCTGGGTTCTGAATATGATTATCATAATGCTGAAGATAACACTGATTTGGTTGACGATATGTGTAATTTTCAGGATAATGATAAAAATGATAACTTTAATGATGTTGATGTTCATGCTGATGATTGTGGTGATCAGGGCCATGGTGATGATAATCATATTCCTGATAGTAACAATAACCAGCCATGAGTAGTTAGCCATACTCAGGATGAAAATTGCAACAGTGATAATGAGGTAAAGCGAGACAGAGGAAGAAAAAGAACCAGGAACCCTTCAGCATGGCAAAGAAATGTAAACGAAAAAAGGCGAAATGAGGGCAAGAGCTACGTTTCGAGAACAGGTAATGTTAGAACATCCAGGGTATTAAAAAAAAAGATGTAGGAGTAAATGCAGGTACAGATGTCACGAAAATTTTAATGAGAGTGAAAGGGAAAAGTTGTTTCATTGCTTTTGGCAAATAGGGGATATTACTAAACAGGGAAGATTTGTTTCAAAATATGCTTTGAAGAAACTTAAACTAAGCCAAACCACAATCTTGTCTAGTTCAAGGAGACAGAATTCTATCCAGTAGACTTTGTTAAAATAGCTAGAGATTTGCCCTTGCACAATACAAAAAGTACGCAAAATTTTCTTTCTTGATACATTAGATTTAACACCAAGATTTATAAAAACAGTGCATATGAAACAGACCCTCATTGGCATGTGTGATAATGACAAGAGGGGAAAGCATATTTCCAGGCCTAATAAATTACCTGAAGAACAGCTTGAACAGGTGAGGTCACATTGAATCTGTCAAGCCTGTAGACAGTCATTACTGTATGAAGGATTCACAGAAACAATATTTATCCATTAATTTGAGTTTGAGCAAAATTTGCAATTTGTACAAGGAATACTGTCTTTCAGTGTCGGTATCCCCTGTACAGATTCCTATTTATCGCAGAATATTCAATAATGACTAATTTGGCTTTTCACAGGCCTTTGAAGGGTCAGTGTGATCTATGCTGCTCCTATAAAAATGGTTCCCCAACACAAAAGGAGAGCATGGAAACAGAATACAATGAACATATAAGAAATAAGAATGTTGTCAATAAACTTAAGCTTTGTGACAAGGAAACTTTTAGACTTAATCAAAATGTTTGTGCTGCCTGCTTTGACTTGGAGCAAATTTTACTCACACCACATAGCTTTGAATCAACAATTTACTATAAACGTCGTCTCAGTACTTACAACTTCACAATTCATGATTTAGGCACAAAAGAGGGTTATTGCTACATATGGTATGAGATGACAGCAAAAAGAGGGGGGGGGGGGGGTCAGAAGTCTCGTTGTGCATTTTGTCATTTATTGAAGATAAAAGAAGGGAGGGTATTAGGGAATTTATATTCTACAGTGATAACTGTCCAGACCAAAACAAAAACAGGCACCATGTAACAATGATGTGGTATTGCATTCAAAAATATGATCTTATCAGTATCACACAGAGATATCTTGAAAAAGGGCATACATTTAACGAAAACCACTCCATACATGCATCTATTGAAAATGTTAGTAGAAATATAAAAATATTTACAACATCACAATGGGCAGCAACAGTTAGAGCTGCGAGGTATAAAAAACCATACCAGGTGAAAGAGATGCTACTATCTGATTTCTATGACTTCAATCTGATGCCTGGAAAACTTTGATTACAATTCCGAAGATGAGAAAGTGTATTGGAATAAAATCCGAAGTTTTTATATCTCTTCATGACAGTATAATAATTTTGAATACAAGACTGATCATGATGGTCAATATAAACAAGTGGACTTGATGAAAAGGTCGAGAAACAAAACTGTTTTTCAGCAAATGAAACTTGAGCAGCTTACATTGGACCAAATTCCTCTGTCATGAGAGAAATATGCTGATCTCCTTAATCTGTGCTAGACGAATATCATTCCTCGGGTGCATCATGCATTTTATCTCTTTTTACTCCATGACTAGATTTTAAATTTTACACTGTAAATCATAAAATCGGATAATACCATCTCTTTCATTTGACTAACAGAAACTGAAAAATTTTTTTTTAAGTCTTTACCACACAATCCTGACTTTTGACGACCCTGGGAAAGAAGACTTTTGAAAACATTATAGGAAAAGGAGAAAATTCTGGTAACCAGCATTTTTACCTTTTCCCACAATGTTTTCTACACTATCAAAGAGTAATTTTAGTTTTTTAGTCACATTTATGATTTTGTTTGTCATCTGCAAGTGCTTTCATATTCGTCAAGTCTAAAATTTTGTCGTTTGGTAATGAGTCAACTACCTTTGGCAAAAGGCCTACTTTATAGCACTTTGCATACTCATGTAGCATTTTCTTCAAAAATTAATGAAAACCCTTTGGTAAAATGTTGTGCATTAATTATTTATTCCAATTACATGGTAGCATTATAGATTACCTCTCCGGTATGGAATGCCATAGCAGAAAATATTCAAGATATAAAAACACTATCAAGATATTTAAAATATTCAATCAAGATAGTTGCAATTATACCAAAATGATATATAAATTTGATATATGACAGCAAAATTATCATATCAAAACATAAAAACCACTTCAAGACAAATAAATATACTTCAAGATGTAAAAACAGCATCAACATTTTAAAAACCACACCAAGACTCACGTGACCAATCAAGACTCACGTGACCACAAAATCCACGACATCATCACTTGGCGAAAAGTGTCCGTATTCCGTGATGATAAGAAAACAACTTGATGAAATTAAGAATTGAGACCAGAATATGAGCTAGAAATTACTTGCCTTCATGAAAAAATCATTTCTGGTCACTCTCATATCAAACAGAATAACTTAGATAACTATTTTCATGTTCAATGTGCATAAATAAAGAACATACCGTCGGCCTTCTTGTGCAAACATGGCGTGACCTAATTCCGGTAGCTCGGTAGTATTTACTGTAGAAAGTCGATGATCTTTGCATTTTTTGAGAAGTAACACTACTTAGCATCAAGTAAAAAGAAGTAGATTTCTTTAACATACGATAATTAGTTTATTTTCCGGTGTATTTTTCTTGTATTTGTCTGAAATTCAAGTGCAATGAGACATTCGAATATTGGTAAGGGTTATGAGCAGAAATACTGTGTGACGTCATCAAATATGTGCTCTACAAGATGTACACAAATATCACCGGTTCAAGGACACTCACGGAAAAGGACACTCGACGATATATGCACAGCACTTCTAGTAATAGAGGCCTACCATACATATGATACCGTATCTGGCATTGCCATTGCATTATTACGATTGTGTAGCAAAAGATCAGAATGCAGGCCTTCAGTATCTTTTCAAATGCCTGTGTCTTTTCTGTCTGCATTTCATATCTGTCTGTCTGCCTGTTCGTCCGTCCGAGTATGTGTATGTGTGTCTGCTCTCTGTAGGTCTATTCATCTGTTGGTCTGTGCATCTGTCTTTTTGCCTGTCTGTATCTTTATGTCGGCCTTCCCTATGTCTGTCTGTCTGCTCATCCGTCCGTCCGTCTATATGTATGTGTGTCTGTTAGTCTGTCCGTCTGTCAATATGTAATCGTGTCCGTTTGCCCACTGTGTGTCCCTTACTCTGTCGGTGTGTGCATCTGTCTGTCTTTCTTTTCTTTGGCTGTCTGTCTGTCTTTCTTTCTGTTGGTCTTCCCTATATCTGTCTATCTGTTGGTCCATCTGTCTATTTTGTATGTGTGTCTGTGTTTGTCTGTCCGTCTGTCCATATGTATGGGTGTCTGTCTGCCCTTCGTTGGTCCGTTAACCTTTCAGATCTTTTGGAGGATCAGACTGCACAGTGTTTTTCTGTCCATCTTCCCATGTTTTTCTGTCTATTTTTTCATCTGTCCGTCCGTCTGTTCATGTGCACATCTGTCTGTCTTTTTCTCCGTGGGTCTGTTTATCTGTCGGTCTGTGCGTCTATCTCTCTTTTTGTTTGTGTGTCTGTGTTTATCTGTCGGTATTCCCTATGACTGTTCGTCCGTCCATCCGTCTGTCTGTCCTTTGTTTGTCCGTTCATCTATCTGATCTTTAGGAGGCTCAGGCTGCACAAACATGCAGTATGATCTTACACTTTATGCTTTAATGAATGAAACAACATCACGGACATTTGAAGGGGCATCTGAAACACTCCTCCTGAGGTCTCTCATGAGATCTTGGAACTGCGAATGTCTAAAGAGCCAAGTAACTTCGTCTGGGTGGTCCATGATTAACGTTAATACGCCAAATAAAAAATGACAGTGTGACTGTCAACAGTCAAGCAGCAGAAGCGTGTGTACGTTCTTTTCGCCAAGTGATGACGTCGTGGATTTTGTGGTCACTTGAGTCTTGATTGGTCACGTGAGTCCTGGTGTGGTTTTTAAAATGTTGATGCTGTTTTTACATCTTGAAGTATATTTATTTGTCTTGGTGTGGTTTTTAAAATGTTGATGCTGTTTTTACATCTTGAAGTATATTTATTTGTCTTGAAGTGGTTTTATGTTTTGATATGATAATTTTGCTGTCATATATCAAATTCATATTGCTGTCATATATCAAATTTATATATCATTTTGGTATAATTGCGACTATCTTGATTGAATATTTTAAATATCTTGATAGTGTTTTTATATCTTGAATATTTTCTGCTATGGCATTCCATACTGCGGAGATCCTTCTTGTTTAAATTAATTTCAAAGCTATTTTCATGACATCTATCAAGGTCCTTCAATATCAGTCAATTTAATATCAGTCAATTTAATATTGCAAGTCGCAAGGTATTGTGTTTTATATTGTTCTGAACAGAAAAAATCTGACATCCCAAGCATGATTGATTAATTGATTAAATGGTGTTTGACACTGCTTTCAACACTATTTCAGTCATATCACAGCAACTGCTCACATATTCATGTATTTCCTGGGTTTCACTAGTACTAGGCTGGGGCTCTGAAGTGTCTTCCCCAAGGACACTCCCACGAAAAACCCCAGAGGACTCTGTGCGGCTAGAACCTAGGGTCTCCAGGTTATGAGTCATACACTTTACCACAGGACCACCTCCTAACCATGAAAATTATGCACATCCTTGATTTTACCAGTAGAGTGATAGCAGGCCCTCTTTGGCTCTTGTTTTAAAGGTTGTTGTTTATTCTTGTTCAAGAGTTTGTAGTTTATACTCTTTTGTAGCAAAAAGAGTATGTATATTTATCATTAATTATTAGACAAAACACAACCATGTCTAGTATTTATTGTAAGAATTGACCTGGCAGGGGTATGGCTGTAAATGAAATCAGTTGATGTTTCAATTTAATACTTTGAATCAAAATGTAGTGAGTATATCAAAGCAAAACCTAACAGGACTATCTTCATAAACCACTTGGAGCATAATTCCATTCTTCATTGATTTATCTAATGCAAAATTTTAATGGTCTTTTAGCAAACTACACCCATGTCAATTCTTACAACCAGTTTTACACCAAATTCAAAATCAAATGTAAAATAGACGCATTTGAAAACATTATATAGATTCAGTGAATGAACTATGAGTATCTATATACAAATCATTATCTTAAGACAATAATGACTTGAAAAAAGATACCAAATGATATATTTCATCATAATACACTATACAATGTACTAAGTTAATGTCATTCATTATGCTTTTGATGAGAATTGTTAAATAAAATTCATCTCTATCATAATGGTGTTAACACTTTGGTCTCTTTCCAAGTTTAAAAATTAAGTTTGCTAATTAAATTGAAACCAGCAATTAATTAATTGGATCAATTGGAATTTGGACCCAGGACTTCTTCTTCCTTAAAGACTACCACATGGCTATGAAAGCTAGCTTGCATAGCAAGGTAGTGTAAGTGCCCCTTACACCATCCCTGGCCCTGCAACCCCTCAACGTTTACAGATTCTGCAATGAATCTTCTATTTTCAACATCAGCAGCTACTTTTTCCTAGCAATATTGTATACCTTTTTTAAGACATTTTTTTCTTTAATATTTTTCTTTGGAGAACTCCAATTCTTTTATTATACTACTGAGTTAATAAAATTTTTTTCCCTTCAAATTTGGCGTGAGAGTGTTTGTTTGAATGTTGTTTTACGGTGCATCGACAGCTTTGGTCATTTAGCGCACATGTCTGTATTAAATGAATGGTTATAGTGGATTTTTAAGTATAACATGATTAGAACAAAAGGCTACTGGCGAGAGAGAGAGATAAACAAGAGGGCCATGATGGCCCTGGATCACTCACCTGAGTCATTAGGCGAAATTTCACTCCAGGGTCATAATGACCCAATTTAAAACTCATCTGAGATATTATTAAGACAAACATTCTGACCAATTGTCAGGTCAATTGAGCTGAAGATATGACCTCCGGATTGTCCAAAATGTCTTTCTTCAATTTGACCAAGTGACCTAGTTTATAACCCTATGTGACCATATTTCAAACTCATCCGAGACATCAAAACAAACTTGTTGACCAAGGTTCAGGTGAATTGGGCAAGAACTGTCACCTCTAGAGTGCCCACAAGGTATTTCTGTAATTTGACCTAGTGACCTAGATTATGACCCTATGTGACCCAATTTCAAATCCATTTAAGATATCAAGTCAAACATGCTGACAAATTTTCAGGCGAGTGGAGCAAAAACTGGCCTCTACAGTGCCCACAACATGTTTCTTTAATTTGACCCAGTGACCTAGTTTATGACCCTATAAGACCCAATTTCTAATTGATCTGAGATATCATCAAGTCAAAAAGGTAGACCAATTTTCAGGTATCTTTAGCTAGAATTGTGGCCTCTAGAGTGCCCACAAGGTATTTCTTCAATGTGACCCAGTGACATTGTTTATAACCCTATGTTACCCAATTTTGAGCTCCTCTGAGATATCATCAAGACAAAAAATGTAGCCTTTAGAGTTCCCACAAGGTATTTCTTTAATTTGACCTAGTGACCTACTTTATGACCCCATATGACCCAATTTCAATCTCATCTAAGATTTAATTAAGGCAAACATTCTGATAAATTTTCAAGTCAATTGAGCAAAAAATGTGGCCTCTAGAATGCCAACAAGGTATTGCTTTAATTTGACCCCAGTCAAAGAACTTTTAAGAATTTCTTCGTACCCATATAGTGCAAGTAGCCCCCAGTCACCAGAGCCATGTTTCTTGACAGATCAAAATTTCGCAAACAACTTTTGAAAAGGGTCACCCAAGGAACATCTCTGAAATTATTTTAAAATCTTACCAGTGGTTTCAGAGAAGAAGAACTTTTAAGAATTTCTTCATATCCATATAGTGCAAGTAGCCCCCATTCACCAGAGCCATGTTTTTCGACATATCAAAATTTCACAAACAGTTTTTGAAAAGGGTCACCCAAGAAACATTCCTGTGAAATTATTTCAAAATCTGACCAGTGGTTTCAGAGAAGAAGATTTTTAAAGAATTTCTTAGAAAATTCCATTTCGTTGCCACAGCAGAGTTTTTAATGGAATCAAATTTTCTGAGCAATTTTTAAAGAGGACCTCCCAAGGAACATTCCTGCCAAGTTTGGTCCAAATTGGCCCAGTGGTTTAGGAGGAGATGATGTTTAAAGAATTGACAACGACGCATGACGAACAACGGATGACGGACACCAGGTGATCCTAAAAGCTCCCCTTGAGCACATTGTGCTCAGGTGAGCTAAAAAAATCAAGTGATTTTATCCAATATTATTATTATTTTAAAAAGGGAACAAAAACAAGAGGACCATGATGGTCCTATATCACTCACCTGAGTACTAAGCAGTACAGGTTAACAATGAAGATAAATACCAAATACTGAAGTTCAAGGCCAAATGATTATGAAAGAGAGACAACTCACAACTTTAACAGAGGTCTAGGCCTTTGGTTACCCAGAAAATTTTCTTATAATTGCACGAAAGATACCTAAGTACAAACGTCTAAGCCCCGCGGGTGGACCTGTAACGATCCCAGGGGCATCTTGTGTGCAAAATTTCTTGAGGTCCACAAGGTGATGCTTCATGCAAAGTATCATAGCTCTAGGCATTTTGGGTTTAACCAAAGATTTTTCAGTTTGCATTATATATACATGTAGATGCTACAGAGTAAACCAAGTCAAATACATCAACTCTAATTGAAGGGCAAATAACTCACGTTGTTTGGGTCTAATAAGACCCATAATCAAAACCCATCCAAGATCTTATGGTCATATAAATTTTTACCAAGTTTGGTACCGATTGGTATATATTTGTAGATGCTAGAGTGTAAACAAAGTCAAATATGGAAATTTTGTCCAATTCAAGGGCAAATAACTCTGGAAGTTCTGGTTCAATTTGACCCATAACTGAACTCTTCCGAGACCTTATGGGAATATATATTTTGACCAAGTTTGGTACTGATTGGTCAATATTTGCAGATGCTAGAGTGTAAACAAAGTCAAATATGGCAAATTTTCTAATTCAAGGGCAGACAACTCAGACAGTTCTGGTCCAATTAGATCCATAATTGAACTAATCTGATATGATCACACACACTTTGACAATGTTTGGTGCTGATTGAGTAATATTTGTAGATGCTAGAGTGTAAACCAAGTCAGATTCAGTAATTTTTACAAATTCAAGGGCAAATAACTCCTGATGTTCTGATTGGATTTGATCCAAAATCGAACTCATCCAAGACCTTATGGGCATATACATTGTGGCCAAGTTTGGTACTGATTGGTCAATATTTGTAGATGCTGGAGTGTAAACAAGAAGATTTTTAAAGATTTCCCTCTTTATCTCTATGTGAAATCTGAGAACCCACAACATAGGGCCAATTTCAACAACAGCGCCATAATTTGAAGTATTTTGGTAGAGGGCTATTAGATGATGCTACATGCCAAATATGAAAGCTCTAGCCCTTACGGTTTGGGACAAGAAGATTTTTAAAGTTTTTTCTCTCGGTTGCTATGGCAACCAGAGTTCTTCATGGAATTCAAATCTTTGAAGTATTCTGAAAGTGCATCACCTAAGGATTATTTGTTAAGTTTCATTGAAATCTGTTTGGCGGTTTCAGAGGAGAATATTTTTTAATTGTTCACGGACGGACACACGGACGGATGGACGCTGGACAACGATCGATCACAATAGCTCACCCTGAGCACTATGTGCTCAGGTGAGCTAAAAAAATAGACCTATTTTGCAATAAACATTACTTGCCTAAAAGATCATATTTTAATACAACAAAGGTCTAACTGAAGTCGGACCTATGTTGCATTAATTTTTTTCCTAAAAAATGAACGTTTATGACTGACAAACAGACCTAAGTCAAAAAAAATGGTACAATCTCTTTTCAAATAAACTTTTTTACAAACAATTGTAACAGTGATTTAAATCATGATATTTTAATACAATATCTATCAAAACAGTTATAATATTCAAGTTTATAGTATGACACTGTTTTTTGTGTCTCCTGTAAAAATTTTGAAAAATGTAGTTATGCCTATGTTGTGTTCAGCCCTCGATATATACTGTTTTCCTTGAGTAACGAGATCTCAATTCTCAATAATTGATCTTAATGAGAAGTAATTATTTGCTAAATGATTGCCCAACGGGCTCCTCATTAAGAATAATTATCCACGGAGCCATTGCCGGAGATCTCGTCCCCATCTACAGGTAATTAGCTTTCACACCTTCCGGGCCCTAATTACCCAAGGAGCAATTGCCAGAGATCTTGTCCCCGTCTACAGGTAATTAGCTTTAACACCTTCCGGCCACAGGTTTATTGAGAGGGTGAAAAAAACATTGTGGAGAAAGGAGTATTTTATGAGAGAAAAACAGGAGAAATTTGACGATTGAACAAAACCAAACAGTGTGACAAACGTTTGACTAAGGTTCCGACATTGTGAAATTTGCCATTTTTTTCTCAGACCCACCTCCACATTTGCTTTGGCTGAAATCACTATTTGTCTATCGAGCATGCTGATCAATACATCAAACTGTAGCTGAATCTATGTATTCTAGTTTGGTTATAAAATGATTGCGATACAGGTTTAGAAAATGTGGAAAAAGCAGCAGACAAGCAGTGACGGGGTTCCGACTGAAATTTGCCGATTCTCCAACCTGCATCCATATTTTTCAGCCGAATTAAAAAATTTTTAAAGCGAACATAACGGTTAATATGTCAAACTGTAATCTTGATATATGCTGTTTAGTTTGGTAATACAATAATTACGATAGAGGTAAAGAAAATGTGGAAAAATTAGCACAGTGCAGGGACGGGATTCCAACTGAAATTTTCCAATTTTTTCCCGACCTCCCTCCACAATGTTGCTCGTAAAATTGACATTAAATTTTGTCAATCCAGCATAACGAATAATATATAAAACTCTAGCTGGATATATGGTCGTTGGAATGGTAATTCAATGATAGTGATTTTGGTGAAACCATTGTGGGGAAAAGTAGCAGAGAAGCAGGGACAGAGTTCTGACTTTGTGAAGTTGGCCATTTTTTCCGGACGCCCTACACAATGTTTGTCGCTATTAGTAAAGCCAGCATTAAAGCGTAATATATCAAACTGTTGCTGGATCCATGGTTGATAAAACGGTAATGCAACAAATCTGATAATAGTGAAAACAATGTGGGAAAAATAGCAGAGAAGCAGGGACAGAGTTCTGACTTAGTGAAATTTTCTGTTTTTTTCCCTACCTCACTCCACAATGTTGTTCGTTAAATAGATATTTGTCAATCCAGCATAACAAATGCTATATCAAAATGTAGCTGGATCCATGGTTGTTTGAAGGGTAATGCACTGATAGTGATATCATTGAAAACATTGCAGGAAAAGTAGCAGACCAGCAGGGACAGGGTTCCAACTTTGTGAAATTTGCTTTTTTTTTCTGATCTCCCTCCACAATGTTTTCTATAAATATTTGAATCGAGCATAATGAATTATACATCATGCTTAAGCTGAATGAACGTTCTTTTTGTCTGTAATACAATATGGATTTATAACCAAGAAATAGTGTGGTAAAAGTATGAAAAACGTTGTTGGAGGGTCCAAATTTTGTAAAAAATTAGCCTGCTCCTGACCAATCTATATTCACAGTGTATCTCGTTAGAATTTTTTTTCACCTGCGGAGAGTTATTTTTTACTTAGCGGGTGGCTGTGCATATAAAAATATTGTAAATATCCGAGGAACAGTGTGACAAAAGTCGCTATTTCCTTAATGATTTTCATCCCGCGGAAGGCGCGAAATCTTAATTTGTGTAATTTCCTTACCTGGGGGACTTATGATTATTGCTGAGTGGACGACCGGTACTCCGTAATTAACTAATTATAATTAACTAGACTATCTGTCACAACTCTTTCTCTCTCAGGACTATAAAGGGTTAAAAAACTACAACAACACGTATTAAAATTTTAAAGTTTATGTACTGTACGATGTTCGGCATTTGCCTTCTTCAGGAGTACATAAAATAAATTGCTATAAACAAATGTGACGTCATAAACGTTACGTTACACAGAGAATTGCAGAAAAAAAACGCATAAGAAAGCGTGAAATTTAGCGTAAATAAAGACATTATTAAGCATACCTTAGATTCATCGCAAAAACATCGCAACTGCAGCCTGATTCAAGCTGTAGTTATGAGGTCTCCACAGCAAACAGACGATATATGAACCCCATAATAAAGCAAAGATATGATTACATAACATAATGAGATGGCACCAAAAACAGTTAAGGGTGCAATACAAGTCAATACAAGTGTGCACAGACGTGTTGCCTGTAGTGAATGAGAGTGCGTAACCGGATAATAAGTATACTTTAATTCCTATATAAAAAAAATAGTCATTTAAAAAAATTGAAATAGGAAAAAACGGTTAGCGCTCCTATGCCCAAAAGGAAAAGTAATGCTTGTATATGACAATTAAACTTCATATAAATGCTTAGTATTTAAGCCGTTTGGGTTCATAGTTTTCAGCTTATGTATCCAAAAAGTTTCTTTACAAAGTCATTTTTCATTTTTCACAATATCAATGGGCATGAAAGTGAAATCTTCAATGCTATGATTATCCCCATTAAAATGAGATGCTACTGAAGAAGAAAATGCTGGATCTGTGAAATCATTAATATCGAATCTGTGACTATTCATACGTCTTGAGACAGGCTGTTTAGTCTGTCCGACATACTGTGTTTGACATTTTTTTTTTTTTAAATGATTCTCAGGACTATAAAAGACAAGAGTGACCCAAGCAATCACAAGACACAGCGTCTACCCACTTCTTGGTGATCACAACCAAAATATTTACAGCGATTGAATTTTTGCAGTCATTTGTATTTCAGAGTGTTCTTTAGTGTTTTTTCTATTATTCCATAATATTTTTACAATTCTTACCATTTCTACAGCGTGTTTTCTAATTCGTGGACATATTTTTGCAAGATGGCTCAAGCTGGAATTACTCAAGCTGCTGCTGCTCCCACAAAAACAGCCGATGGAGAAAAGGCAGTAAGTGGATTTTTTCCGAAATACAGTATAAAAAAAATTGAAGGATACAGAAAGAGGTATGGAGGCCAATTGGGGCCTTGCAATGACCAATAAGTTTTTACAGTGGAGCCCCGTTATAACGAACTTTGTTAACTCGCTGATTCCGTTAGAACGCGGGTGTCCTATGGCTCCCAAAATTTGGGGGGGTTGACCATTTTGCGTCCGATCAGGATCTAGGATACGCTGATCTGGATGCTCAATGTTAAAAAAAAACAACCTACTAATCAATTGCTCAAAATCGATACGCGTGCACATCAGACAGTCTTTCACACCTTTTTTGGTTGTTACCTGTATGACCGCTGGCAATCGTTAATTGGTTGTTTGACATTGTTTGACAAATACACGCTCAGTTGATTACGATAGGACTTCAGTCTTCAGCCAAACTGTGTGACACTTGAGTGAATACAGAATGGTCAAACACAAGCTTACACAAGCCATTTTCTGTATAAAAACTGGGCTACTTGGTTCGAATGGATACACTACATTGTATTCTAGACAGCGATAGCAATCGATCCTACAGCGATTCATACAACGATTTCTCACTCATTTATCGACTCTTTTTAATCCAAAGCAAAGCACTTTGTTCTCTTATCCTTTGACTAACAAATTTATTCTTAAAAGCTAACTTTGCAATATTTCATACCCTTTAATTAGTTGCACTATCGTTTTCGTACTTTCCCGCCACAAGTTTTGTGCATACTAACTGAGCTTTCTCTCTATACTTTTACCTAACCTTGTTTTACAATGTCTCAGAAGAGGAAAGCATACACAATCGCAGAAAAACTACATATCATCGACAGGATCAAGAAAGGAGAAACACAGGCCAGCGTAAATAGAGAGACGGGAATTCGGGACTCGACGATAAGAGGATAGATCAAAGACGAAGACAAATTGAGAAATTCCAGCAGCAGCTTGGAGGACTGCGGTCAGGCCAGGAAAAGGGCTAGGCTGGCCAAAGATCAGCAGCTTGACAAAGCCATGATGATGTGGTTTAGTCAGGCTCAGTCTGAGGGAATGCCTATCTCTGGTCCTGTGATCCAGACCCAGGCTAAAAAGTTTCATAGGGACATACATGGAGAGGACGCGACGTTTTTCGCTTCAAGCCGATGGCTGAACAGATTTAAACAGCAACATGGAATTAAACAGGTGAGTATTCGTGGAGAGCAGAGATCGGCAGATGAGGAGGCAGCGGAATCTTACCTTGGGGTTTTGCGGGAGCTTCTTTTGAATGAGGGCCTATCTTCGGAGCAGGTGTACAATTGCGACGAGACAGGCCTTTCTTACAAAATGCTCCCGGATAAAGCCCTCGCACAGAAGTCGGACGACAAGAAGATCTTAGGATTCAAACAGTAAGGATCGAGTGACCGTATTGCTGTGTTGCAACAAGTCCGGAAACCACAAGCTGACGCCTCTGGTCATCGGGAAATTTGGAAAACCACGCTGCTTCCACCACATCAATATTAACAGCCTCCCAGCGAAATACAGTTTTTCTAAAAACGCCTGGATGATGACTACAATCTTTGAGGAGTGGTTTCATAAGGAGTTTGTGCCTTCCGTGCTGAGACATCTCTGCCCTAACAAAAAAGAAGGGAAGGCCATACTTCTTATGGACCACTGTCCAGCCCACCCAGGAATTGATTCGCTAACTTCGACCGACAAGAAAATAAGAGCAGTTTTCCTACCAAAAAACACAACTTCAAAGATACAGCCACTTGACCAGGGGATAATTGATTCCTTTAAGCGCAATTACCGGCGTAATCTGACAGTCATGATGGTGGATAGCCGAATGACTGTTTCAGATTACCTGCGTAGTCTGAACTTAAAGGAAGCAATTCATCTCCTTGGTCAAGCATGGAACGACGTTACCAAGAGATCCATCATCGGCTGCTGGAACAAGGGACTCGGAGACGCTTTTCAAGACGACGAATCGGACAGTGACTTTGATGGTTTCGCCCCGGAAGACGCGAAAGAAGCTGAAAAAAGAATGAAGGAGAATGAAGACATCGACTTAAGGACAGCGAGGGAGTTATTTGGTTTGGACATAAGTAAGGAGTCTTTAGATCAGTGGACGAGAGTAGACGACGACGCACTGACATATGAAAAATTAACGGACAAAGAAATCGTTCAACAAGTGACATGCATCAGAGAACAAAGAAGAGTCTTTAGGTCATTCGGAAGAGTCTTTAGATTCACTGTTGTGTATGTACATGTATGTAGTGTATGTAGTATACGTTCATAAATGAGAACGCGGATACAGGCCATCCGCGGAAGGGGGGGGAAACAGCGTTATATCCTTCACCCCGGATATAACGCGGGTCGAATCCATGGACCCCATGGACTTCGTTATAACAGGGCTCCACTGTATTAAGACAGGGTTTATTATATGTTAGGAGTTTATTAACGGCAGAAAATGAGCGATGTACGTAAGTATGTAGCATATGTTATGTAGTTGCAGTTTATAAACAACAGAAAATCTACCTTTTTTCAGAGGGCTAAAAAAGGACTGGAATTCTAGTGTCCACTTTGCATCAATTTCCGGAGGAACCTACTGTTTGAAAGACACATGAAGCCCAGGATCTGCCCTGCTCTGAAGAAGGCCATGGGAGAAGAGGAATGGAAAGCGTTGGTTGGGAAGGCCAAGGCCAAGTTGAGATCGGGGTTGGACATCCTTGCACCCAATATGTATCTTAACCCAAACAACATCCAGGACCCAACATACTCCAAGGCTGACGTCTGCCACCCTTGAGCACTGGGGACATCAGAGTATACCCCAGATACTGTTGTTGCTCGAAAGATGACCCAAAGAAAGCAGGTCATGTCACTTTTCACTTTACAGATGCGGCAGATGCCAGTGAGCGTAGAGCCTCAGATCCCCTGGCCGTCCATCCCCTGATCCAACTGCCCCCTTAAACGCCAACCAGGACGGAGCCGTACTTGAGCCTCAAGTACAGCCGGGTATGTACACCGATTTAAATATTCCCGAAGGGAATCAGACGGTCACGTCCGAAACCCTCAACTGACCTGCGACCTACCCAGTGGAAGCCCTTGTCTGCGTGAAGTCACCACCCTTGCCGGGGCCGTCGGGTATACAAGAAGACGTACAGGCGGCTGGTGCTATCACCCCGCCCCGTGCCTCGTGTACCAACGGGGAAGAGGATGATTCGAGCGATTCCAGCTTGGATATCCCAGCAAGACTGGCTACAGTAAAGAGGAGACTGGTGGTATCAAGCAGTTCTGATGGACTGCAGGTGGCTACTCCACAGAAATCCGGACCCAGGAAGTCGCCCTACGGTTACAAACGGCCAAGAGTATCCCCAAAATCCCCCAGAAAAACTGAATTACGAGAAGGGAAAGAAGGGAGTTGCCAACAAGGATGGTTGGTACTTCATTCCTTCCTCATACCAGAAGCAGGCTATATTTGCCGAATTTGAACGGTGGTATGACATGCAAGGCAAGAAGGCCAACAACCAGCTGGGCAACATCTACCAGATGTTCTATCATATGAGCAACGGCGATCCTGTCTTTAGCTCCAAGACTTAGTACCTTACAATGGGTAATTAATAGTGTGAAGAATGAGGTTGACCTGGCCTCTAAAGGCTTGGAGGTCATGAGGCGCAAGGAGCACCAAAAGACCAAGGCCCAAGCCCCTTTACCTCCTAATCCGTTCGAGGTTCAGGAAGTCTTGCGACGGGCCACGAAAGACTTCTTGGACCTTATGGAGAAGGCCAAGATCTAGGAACTGGGTAAGGTTGCAGTGTCACATATAAACGGGTATATATGCTGTCACATATGCCTGACCCAGGGCCTCCGTCCGTGGTCCAGAATCTGATGCTCAGAGAGTATCAGCAGGGCATGAGCAGGCCCAGTATTAAGAAAAATAATGATATGTATAACATTATTCTAGTTGCAGAGCACAAGACGGCCAACTCCTTCGATGCACAGATTGTAATCAACAGCGAATGGAAGATGATCATGGACGAGTATGTGAGGAATGTGAGACAGCCGATTGTGGAGAAATTCACCTAGACAATGCCAAACTTCTTCCTGCAGGCAGATGGAAAGGCCTTCTCCAAGGTTTCTAGTGCCCTTACGGCGTATCAGAAATCTTACGGCATCCCCAATCTTTTCTCCTGCGCAGATGCTCGAAAGAGCTTTGAGACATACGAAGGGCACGTGGGTGCTGCTCTCAGGACAGACATAAGCGACTTTCTGGCCCATTCCGAGAAAGTGGCTCGCACCCACTACCAGTTTGCTGACAACAGAGCGAGCCATGGACTCTGCTGTCGCTATGACTGGAATAGTACGCTGTAACCAGGCAAAACCTGGTTGCATGCCCTCAAAGGAACAAGTATATTCCAGTGCAGAGTGCACAGCCGAGCTTGCAGCCATTTCATCTGTGAAAGGCCAGGCTGCTAGTGGTGGCGAGACGTCGCCAAAACCAGAAGTTGCCGAACCCAAAAGGTATTTCCATTCTCTACCAGGAACGAAGTTTGAGGATAAGAAGAAAATCACCGCGGACCACCTGATGCAGGAACACAGTGCGGACAACCTGAGAAGTGTGAAGATATCCTCTCTCCTGGAGCTGAGGCAGTTGTTTAACTGCCAAGACCAGACTGCAGCCAAGATGATGCAACAGGCCTTAAGATACCAAAAGGAATTAGAATGGGGTAAGTATATAGCTCAGAGGGCCTGCAAAGATTACGCCAGAGCCAGACGTTGTCTAGTGGCAGAGACAGAGGACCCAACCAAGGTCAATGTTCCTAACCATCTGATGAACATGATAGACGGCCACTGGAGCGAGAAGACCGTTGCCAAAGCCATCAAGGAAACGATCCAGGAGGCTACCAAGAATGTTGGGGGTCATGCCCAATTCCTTACTGAAGAAATATATCAACATGCAAGAATGGCCGGACATTTTTGTAAAGGACGAGGGGTCAGACAAGGGCAGAGGAGTTGGGACCAAGTTTAAAGGCTCTGTTGTGTGCGACTACCACGGCACACTGAAGATGAGAGACAAAGGATTGAATGTCCTGAAGGAAACGGCGGCAGGTAAAGGGAACTATATTTTGACATTCAAGGAATCTGGTATGTGGATGTGCATAGATACCACCAACAGATGCCGTTGCCACTCTGCAAACACGTTCTTCAATGAGTTGCCAGGCCGTCTCATCAACCACAGTCGGAAGAACCCCAACCTGAAGGTGGTTCACGTCATAGACGGTCAGACCCATGTGCTGCTGAAGGCAACGAGGGACATCCAGCGGGACGAGGAACTGCTTTTCGACTACGGCATCAGTAGGAGCGAGGATGGAGGCCGGTTATCCTGGGTCAATAAATAGGTTATTCTTTTTCATATTTTGTTTTGACTTCAGTTACAAATATGTTTTTTCATGTCTGTATTTTTTATTTTTTTTTTACAATGCATTCCATACCCGAAAATGGGCAGTCTTTATTTTTTAATAAGTTATCTCCCTTTAAATTTCAAACCATTTAACCATATATTTATACAAGTATCCAAATTTTGAATGGCAACTTATAAACTAAAAAAATAAAATAAGATAAATAACACTAAAATAAATAAATAAAAGACATGCAACCACGTAGACGCAGATCGTCCGGTGATAGTCCTGCTCTATTTTCATGGGCCATGATGAGAGCGCCTCCTCGGTGTGGCCTGGATGCTTTCATGTACATGATGGCAACTGAACATTCTCGGTACTGTCAGTGCTTTGAAAATGTGAAGACTAATTATTCCCACAAATATCAATATATTAGCACAAAACTCGACCAGATTTTTCTGATTTGTTAGCCAAACAAGTTTAAATCGTTTTTGTACAAAAACTGATACGTTTTAAGGAGCAATGCGGGCATCAAAAAGTTGAAAATCAATTTTCGGCTGTGGGTAGGTTGGGAAAGTTGGATCGTACTCATAAATCCTCAATCTAATATTGCCAAAATTAGTATAAATGAATTGTAGAAAGTCTCTGCTTTAAAATGTTACCAAGGTTTCATCAACATCTCAATAAATATGGACGAAATTTTTATTAATCCGGGGTCCGGAGCAAGGGAAAACAAAAATTACGGGTTTTCGCGACCTACCCCTTCGCGTGTTGAGAAAATTACCTTCTCCATACTGTTCAAAATCATTTGTTGTTTTATTTTAATTTGTAGCCCTGTTATATGGCTACAATATATTAGTAAAATTATAGCCTGCATACAATTATTAAAGGAGATTTTTGCGATAATTCTACCCCACCCTCCTATAATGGCAAAAAAAGAAGCATTTTCCGGAGCAATTTTGTTCATAATTTCCACAAACATCAATTTTTTTTTTTTTTTTCGGTACAAAACTTGGCCAGATTGCTCAGATTTATTAGCCAAACAAGTTAAAATTGTTTTTGTACAAAAACTGACATGTTTTAAGGAGCAATATGGGCGTCCAAAACCTGAAAATCATTTTTCGGCCGTGGGTGAGTTGGGAAAGTTGGATTGTGCTCATAAATCCTATATCTAATATTGCCAAAATAAGTATAAATGAATTGTTGAAAGGCGCTGCCTTAAGATGGTACCAAGGTTTCATCAATATCTCAATAAATAAGGACGAAATTTTTACTAATCCGGTGTCAGGAAAATGGGAAAACAAAAATTACGGGTTTTCATGACCCACTCCGGTGTTGAGAAAAATACCTTCTTCATGCTGTTCAAAGTCATTTGTTTTTTACTTTATTTTGTAGCCCTGTTATCTGGCTACAATATGGTAGTAAAATTTTAGCTTAAATACAATTATTAAAGGAGATTTTTGCGTTACTTCTACCCCAACCCCCTAAAATGGCAAAAAAGAAGCATTTTCTGGAGTGATTTCAGTAATAATTCCCACAAATATTTTTTTTGGAAGAAACTCAGCCAGATTGTTTAGATTAATTAGCCAAATAGGTTACAATCGTTTGCGTACAAAAACTCGCTCCTTTAAAGGAGCAGCAGCATGGGCGTCCAAAAGATGGAAATAATTTTTCGGCCGTGGGTAGGTTGGGAAATTCGTGTCATACTCATATATCCTCGATCTGATAATGCAAAAATTTGTATAAATAAATTGTATAAAGTCTATGCTTTAAAATGGTATCAAGGTTTCATCAATATCTCAATAAATAAGGACGAAATTTTTACTTATCTGGTGTCGGGAGCGCAAGAAAAAGAAAATTACTGGTTTTCGCGACCTATCCCCTCGCGCATTGAAAAATTACATCATTCATACCGTACAAAATCATTCAATGTTTTGTATTTTGTAGCCTTATCTGGCTACAATAAGAGTTAAATTTTAGTTACTAACAATCATTAAAGGAGATTTTTGTGGTATTTCGACCCCACCCCAAAAATGGTGAAAAAAAATCATTTTCATGTTAAAGGTGCGAGTATTACTCACCTGTTTTCAAGCCGATTTTTGTAAAACTTGCATAAAACTGACAGCACAGACTACCTACATAGAATGACATGTCCTCCTTTACCTTGATTTAGCGACACCAGGCCGAATAAAAAGCTGAAAAAGAAGGGAATTTTTCGATTTTGGACCCTTAGCCAATGTTCATTGGCTTCCGCCCAAGCCGCCTGAGCCAGATTCAATGTCCGCTGAGTTGAATTCAAAAGAGCATTCAGTTCCCTACAAAATGATATCTAAATGTTGACTCTAGCCCAAGAAACAAGGGAGCTATTTGGAATCAATTGAAGACACCGCCTGCAGAAAGGCTTAATGCTATGTGTCGGCATTAAGGGGGTGAGTACTACTCACTCATCCTTGGGCCGATTTTATTGAAACTTGAAGGAAAATGACCACAAACTCAACCTGTACCCATACAAGTTGTAATAGTGAGAAATAAAAATGATTTGGTGACACAAAGTCCATATTAAAGCAAACAAGAGGGCCATGAGTCAATAGGCGAAATTTCACTCCAGGGTCATAATGACTCAATTTAGAACTCATCCGAGATATTATTAAGACAAACATTCTGACCGATTGTCAGGTCACTTGAGCTGAAAATGTGGCCTCAGGAGTGTCCAAAATGTATTTCTTCAATTTGACCTAGTGACCTAGTTTATGACCCTACGTGATCATATTTCAAACTCATCCGAGATATTGTCAAGACAAACACGCTGACCAATTTTCTGGGCAATTGAGCAAGAATAGTTGCCACTAGAGCGCCCACAAGATATTTCTTTAAATCTGACCTAGTGACCTAGTTTATGACCCTATGTGACCCAATTTTGAAGTCATACAAGATTTTATCAAGACAAACATGCTGATCAATTTTCAGGTCAATTGAGTAAGAATTGAAGCCTCTAGAGTGCCCACAAAAATTTCTTTTAGTTGACCTAGTGACCTAGTTTATGACCCAAGGTGACCAAAATTCAAACTCATCTGAAATTTCATCAAGAAAAACATTCTGACCAATTTCTAAGTCAATTCAACGATAATTGTGGCCTCTAAAGTGCCCACAAGGTATTTCTTTAATTTGACCTTGTGACTTAGTTTGTGACCCAAGGTATCCCAAATTCAAACACATCCGAGATTTTATTTAGACAAAGATTCTGACTAACTTTCAAGACAATTTAGCAATTATTGTGGCCTCTAGACTGCCCACAAGGTATTTCTTTAATTTGACCTAGTGACTTAGATTATGTCCCAAGGTGACCCAATTTTGAAGTTACCCAAGATTTCATCAAGACAAACATTCTGACCGATTTTCGGGTCAATTGAGCAATAAATGTGGCCTCTAGAGTGCCCACAAGGTATTTCTTTAATTTGACCTAGTTTATGACCCACAACTCGTCCGAGATTTAATTAGGACAAACATTCTGACCAATTTTCTAATCAATTGAGCAAAGAATGTGGCCTCTAGAATGTCCACAAGGTATTTCTTTGATTCGACCTAGTGACCTAGTATGTGACCCCAGGTAACGCAATTTCAAACTCATCCGAGATTTAATTACGACAAACATTCTGACCAATTTTCAAGTCAATTGAGCAAAAAATGTGGCCTCTAGAGTGCCCACAAGGTATTTCTTTAATTTGACCTAGTGACCTACTTTATGACCCCAGATGACCCAATTTTATAGTCATCTGAGATTTAATTATGACAAACATTCCGGACCAATTTTCAAGTCAATTGAGCGAAAAATGTGGCTTATAGATTGCCCACAAGGTATTTCTTTAATTTGACCTAGTGACCTAGTTTTTGACCCCACAACCCATTTCAAACTCATCTGAGTTTTTATCAAGACAAACATTCTGACCAAGTTTCATGAGTATCGGACTGAAAATGTATCCTTTAGAGACCACACAAGGTTTTCCTAAGATTTGACCTGGTGACCTAGTTTTTGAACTGAGGTGACACAGTTTCACACTCTTGCAAGATATCATCATGACAAAGATTCTGACTTAGTTTCATGAGTATGGGACTGAAAATGTGGCCTATAGAGTGCACACAAAGTTTTTCTAGGATCTGACATGGTGACCTAGTTTTTGACCCCACATGACCCAATTTTAAACTCGACCGAGATTTTATCAAGACAAACATTCTGACCAAGTTTCACAAGTATCTGACTGATTCTGACCGAAAATGTGGCCTCTACAGCCCACACAAGGTTTTTCTAAAATTTGACCTAGTGACAAGTATCACAAGTATCTGACTGAAAATGTGGCCTATAGAGTGACAAGTTTCACAAGTATCTGACTGAAAATGTGGCCTATAGAGTGCACACAACGTTTTTCTAAGATTTGACCTAGTGACCTAGTTTTTGACCCCACAGTCCCAATTTCAAACTTGTCCCAGACTTCATCAAGACTTCATCAAGACAAACATTCTGACCAAGTTTCATGAGGATTGGACTGAAAACGTGGCCTCTAGCGCGTACACAAGGTTTTTCTAAGATTTGACCTAGTGACCTAGTTTTTGACCTCACATGACCCAATTTCAAACTTGTCCAAGATTTAATCAAGACAAACATTCTGACCAAGTTTCATGAGGATCGGACTGAAAATGTGGCCTCTAGAGCGTACACAAGGTAAAAAGTTGACGACAGACGACGCACACCGCACCAACGGACGCAGGACACAACACGATCACAATAGCTCACCATGAGCACTTTGTGCTCAGGTGAGCTAAAAAGGTCACCCTAGGAACATTTCTGTGAAATTATTTCAAAAATCTGACCAGCCATTCCAGAGAAGAATTGAGAAATTCCTCTTCATGTCCCTATAGTGCAAATAGCCCCCACCATCAGAGCCATGTTTCTTGACAGATCACAATTTTGCGAACAATTTTTGAAAAGAGTCACCAAAGGAACATTTTTGTGAAATTATTTCAAAATCTGACCAGCAGTTTCAGAGAAGAAGAATTTTTAAGAATTTCTTCATGTCCGTATAGTGTAAGTAGCCCACAGCCATCAGAGCCACGTTTCTTGACGGATCAAAATTTCTCAAAAAATTTGTGAAAAGGGTCACCCAAGGAACATTTGGGAAATTATTTCAAAATCTGACCAGCCGTTTCAGAGAAGAAGAATTTTTAAGACTTTCTTCATGTCCATAAAGTGCAAGTAGGCCCCCCCCCCCCCATCAGAGCCATGTTTCTTGACGGATCAAAATTTTGCGAACATTTTTTGAAAAGGGTCACCCAAGGAACATTTGTGAAATTATTTTCAAATCTGACCAGTGACTTCAGAGGAACTTTTAAGAATTTCTTCATACCCATATAGTGCAAGTAGCCCCCAGTCACCAGAGCCATGTTTCTTGACGGATCATAATTTCGTGAACAGTTCTTGAAAAGGGTCACCCAAGGAACATCTCTGTGAAATTATTTCAGAATCTGACATGCCGTTTCAGAGGAGAAGAATTTTTCACAATTTCTTCATACCCGTATAGTGCAAGTAGCCCCCAGTCACCATGTTTCTTAACGGATCAAAATTTAGCCAACAACTTTTGAAAAGGGTCACCCAAGGAACATCTCTGAAATTATTTCAAAATCTGACCAGCTGTTTCAGAGAAGAAGAATTTTTAAGAATTTCTTCATACCCGTATAGTGTAAGTAGCCCCCATTCATCAGAGTCATGTTTCTTGACGGATCAAAATTTCACAAGCACTTTTTGAAAAGGGTCACCCAAGGAACATCTCTGTGAAATTATTTTAAAATCTGACCAGCCGTTTCAGAGAAGAAGAATTTTTAAGAATTTCTTATATCAGTATAGTGCAAGTAGCCCCCATTCACCAGAGCCATGTTTTTCGACAGATCAAAATTTTGCGAACAAATTTTGAAAAGATTCTCCCAAGGAACATTCCTGTAAAATTATTTCAAAATCTGACCAGCGGTTTCAGAGGAGAAGATTTTTAAAGAATTTCTTAGAAACTTTCATTTTGTTGCTGTGGCAACCAGAGTTTTTGATGGAATCAAATTTTGTGAACACTTTTTAAAGAAGACCTCCAAAGAAACATTCCTGCCAAGTTTGGTCCAAATTGGCCAAGTGGTTTAGGAGATGACGCACAACGAACGACAGACACCGAGTGATCCTAAAAGCTCCCCTTGAGCAGGTTGTGCTGAGGTGAGTTAAAAAATGAGGGATTTTTTCGATTGCAGACCCTTAGCCAACGTTCGTTGGATTCCGCCTAAGCCGGAATCGATGTCCACTGAGCTGTATTCAAAAGAGCATTCAATTCCCTACAAAATATCTAAACGTTGAGTCTAGCCCAAAAAACAAGGGAGCTATTTGGATTCAATTGAAGGCACCCCTGCCTTTCCAGCCATTTTCATTATAGAAAAGGTGGGTGGGGTAAGTTAATGGGGCTTGGAGCCCTCAGTTTATGTCATACGTGATTAATTTATGCTTTATCCAATACAGGAATGGTACATATCTTTTTAAATGCCTAAATTGATTGAACAAACCCATTTTTAAAAACACAGTAGCCGAAAAAACCGGTCCGAAAGACCCAGGAAATAGGCCGGTTTGGGGGGCTGCCGGTGCAAGCCGCCTTCCACCGGGGAAAATACTACCCTGAGAGAGAAAGTTGAAGTGAATTACAATGGACACTAGATTTATCTATGAAATGAGGTATAAATCAGCACTGTGCATCAAGAAAGTTATGACAATTTTTAGACAGGACATAATTAAATCTTTTTTCCATTGTCCCAAAAGAAGAGGGGTTAGGGGTAAGAATCTCGAACCTGGAACCCAAACCACATTCGCCACCATCTTGAACGTTGAAATGAGTTAGGTAATGTATTTGTCACGGTTTGTAAAACTAACGCCCCACCACACATGCATCAAAACTTCTGCAAAGCAAGGTGTGAAAATTGATCGAGAGGTGAGAAACCATTGTGTTCAAATTAAACAATCAACTTAAAGAAGCAATATGGAGCTCGGGGCCCATATGCGTGTTCGAATTATCGGATTTTCGAGATTTGAAATTACCGGACTCTTTTTGGTGTAATATAGTGGAGTTTTTGCCGGGACTTTGGGCATTACTCGAAAAACCCGGGGTTCTCGAGTGTTCGCGACTCGATATAAAGAGGTTTTACTGTACTTTTCGAAAGTTTCTTTTCTTGGTTTAGTATATACAAAAATCATTGGTCCCAGAGCAGCTGCGACATTCGCGGCCTTCATTTGATAACGGTGTTTATCCTTGATTATGACATATATTATCATTTTTTAAAACGTGAACATTGCGAGTTCCTTCGATGTTGGGGGAAAAAGGGTTTGGGTTCTAGTTCAGTCAGTTCCAGATTTTCTTAAAGTTGCCAGGTTACTTTTGCTTACTTTTTTCTTGATTTTAAAATTCATTTTTCTGCCAGTGACTAACAAATGGACTTACCATACAAATAAGAGATTCTCATCCTCACAATATTTTCCATACTTCTGATTTGGTATGATTTAAATTTAAATGTATATTAACACCAGCATTGTGTTTTTGGCCGCGAGTGGGCCTTTAAGTCACATAATTTTCTAATAGACAGCAATTTAGCATAAGAAGAGTGAATCTTTTCCTGGATATTTTCATAATCAATACAGTGTCATTTTTCTTTCAAAGAAAACAACCTTACTGTTGTCGTCCGAATAATAATTATTATCCTTATCCGCTGTATGTCGTGCGGTAAGGTGCGCCAGACAGCAGTGTTGCAACCTACTTAACCCTTGGGCTGCCAAGTGCTACTCACGGACTTTTTGCAGACAGTGTAGATCAAGATCAGACTGCACAGAATGTGCTGTCTGATCTTGGATCTACACTGTCCGATAAGGGGATACTTTTCCCCCTAAAATACCTTTGAAATTTATAGCAAAATTTGGGTTTTTAATATAGGCTTGAAAGTGTCATTTTCAAGTATTTAGCACGATAAGGGTTATCATTTTCAGATGACTAAGATAAGCTACTGCTTACAGTCAGATCCTGTGCAAATGTTCGGATTCATTTGTATACATGCTGTACATTTATTTGTAACAAAGTAATGCCTTTGAAACTGAAGATGATTTCTTCTAGACTGAATTTATCTCCCTCTGCCAGTGTAGCCATTCACCTTTAAAGCCGTTCTGACAAACAGCCCTACCCATTTTCTCTTTTCAGGCCTGAATCCATCTCTTTATCTTACAGGTTCTGCCGAGACGTTCATTACACTGATTTATCATTATGGGGAAAATGTACAAATGAAAAAGAAAAATCTGTGGGGACTCTATATACTGGCAAGAGTTGTGAGAAAGCATCGTGAAGGGTTCATTAATTGATTGCTTGTATGGTTTTTAACACCGTTTTCAACAATATTTCAGTTATATCGCGGCAGCCAGGGCACCTATCCATGCTTTCCTGGAGTTACTTTTACCAGTACTCCACACAATTTTCTTTCCAAGCCACTGGCTGCTTTCCCACATGGCTATTGTCAAAACAGTGGTCAGCGAAGAGAGAGGAATAAATCCTGTCGCTATTAGTGGTGAATCGGTTTACTGATTAACCGATTAACTGCGGTCTATTCAAAGAAAAAAACTGAAACCGGTTCGAATTCTACCGTATCGGTATTTCTGCAATATGTCAACTTCTCTTAATTGCATCAGAAAGTCCCGTTTTCCCAAAAATTCTGTCAGAAATCGATCGTTTTTCAACTTACAGTTCTAAAGATTTCCGAAAGCGAAAGTTGTTTATTTTTTCCACAGGCGGTGTCACCGGTGTTTAGGTAAAACTGACCACATAAAATTCACGACACGAACTCCAAATAACCGTTGAGCTTTAATGCTTTTGGATCAACGGAGTTTGTATGTTATTCATTTCTTATAACTTCGCTCACGCTTATTTTTGCGTTTTCCGGTAGTTAAGCGGCAAAGTATTAGTGTCAGTACAGTAAGCAACTGAGTAAGTTAGTGCATCGCACTGTCTACCTTGTTGAGCTCCCGAAGTTCGGTATAGTAGCGCTGGTTTCTATACAAACAAGTACGCTCTTGAAGAAAAAAAAAAATGGCAGACGAAAATCGTCAAGATAGCGAGTTTGACTTTGTTAAGAATACAAAAGGAAAGAGTCCTGTTTGGGCACACTTTTCACTCAAAAGAAAATGTGACACCCAGGAAATAGTTGAGAATGTTGCATTCTGTGACAGATGTCAGCTCATTATCTTGAAAGAATGGAAGAGTTCCAAGCACATGTACTAGTTTTCTTTATCACCTTTTGAGCATATGCTACCCTAACAGTGACTACAAGTGGTCAGATATGCTAAATGTCAGCATATACAGCATATTGCAATACATATTGCAATACGGGTCAGCCGTATTGCAATATATTGCAATACGCTTTTTACCGTATTGTTTCACCCCTAGTCACCATGACTATCATCAATCCTCGGGAAGAAACTGGCCGAGCCTGGGATCGAACCAGCGACCTGTTCTCAAGTCCTGTACACTACTGACTGAGCTACGGGGCTTGGCACATCTTGAAGGGCATCAACTGAAATCTTCAAAGGTATTCACGGCATAATATGGTGTTCGTGTGAAATATGACAATGAAACTGATTAATTGAATGATGTTTAAGGCGGTTTTCAACATTATTTCAGATATGTCGCAGTGGCAGGTGCACCTATTTATGCTTTCCTGGAGTTTCTTTTGACAGTAATACGCACAATATTCTTTAGAAGTCACTGGCTGCTTACCCACATAAACATCGTCGAATAAATGGTCACTGTGACAGTGGAATGAATCCTGTTGCAATGACTGTCATCAATCCTTGGAAAGAAATTAGCCGAGCATCAAACCAGCGACCCCCTATTCTCAAGTCCTATACGTTACCAACTGAGCTACAGGGGCTGGAAACCAAAATGAAAGAAGAACAGAACAGAAAGAAAATATAATCCCATTTCAGTCCAATTCTTGCATCAAATATGTTGGAGTTTGCACAACTTTCCCAAACACAGGCCCTGGTAACGGATTGTCGTTTAGATTAACAAATTCTGATTCTGACTAGATTTTCAAACAGGCAAATCACACACGAGATGACGCAAAATTTCAGTTGCTTCTGTGTGCTCTCCACATAAAATGTGGGATAATCCAAGAAGAATGATACAAAAGAAAAATGATAAATTGAGAAAAAAAAGTGGAATGTTGCTAGATTTCGTTCTATTTCGTTCTGTTTCGTTCTATTTCAATTTGTTTCATTGGGTCTGGTTCCGTTTGGCTGGGGTTGGTTCCATTCTGTTTCGTTCTGTTTCATTCCGTTTCGTTGCGTTTCATTTCGGTTCCATTTCTAAGTTTATAGGGGCCCAAAGTATCAGGCTGAAAATGTGGCCTTTGGTGTGCACAAAAGGTTTTCTCTTAGTTAAGCCCAGTGACCTTCTTTTAGACTCAATGTGACCCAATATCGAACTTGTCCGAGATTTTATCAAGACAAACATTCTGACAATCTAGCTGAAACTGTGGCCTCTAGAGTACACAAGATTTGGCCCAGTGACCTACAATTTGACCCAACATAACCCTATTTCATCAGAACAAAAATTCTGACCAAGTTTCCGAAGTATCAGGCTGAAAATGTGGCCTCTAGAGTGCACACAAGGTTTTTCTAAGATTTGGCCCAGTAACTTCCTTTTTGACCAAACATGTCCCAATTTGGAAGTGTCCGAGATCAGAACCAAACAAACATTCTGACAAAGTTTCATGAGTACTGGGCTGAAAATGTGACCTCTAGAAGGCACACAAGGTTTTTCTAAGATTTGGCCTGGTGACCTGCTTTTTGATCCAACATGACCCAATTCCAAACTTCTCCGAGATGTCAGGAAAACAAACATTCTGACCAAGTTTCAGGAGTATCAGGGTGAAAATATGGCCTCTGGTTTTCCTGGATTTGGCTCAATGAACTACTTTTTGACCCAACGTGACCCTATTTCCAACATGTAGGAGAATTCATCAGAACAAATTCTGCCAAAGTTTCAGGAGCATCAGGCTAAAAATGTGGCCTCTACAGTGCATAAAAGGTTTTTCATGATTTAGCCCAGTGACCTACCTGTTGAACCGACATGACCCAATTTCACACATGTTGGAGATTTTAGCAAGACAATCATTCTGATCAAGTTTCATGAGTATTTGGCTGACAATGTGGTCTCTACAGTGCACACAAGGTTTTTCTAAGATTTGGCCCAGAGACCCAATTTTTAGCTGACCCAATTTCACACTTGTCCAAGATTTTATCCAGACAAACATTCCAAGTTTCACGAGATTGGGTTGAAATTGTGGCCTCTAGAGTGCACACAAGGTTTTCATAAGATCTGACCCAGTAACCTACTTTTAGACCCAGTGTGACCCAATTTCAAACTTGTCAAGATTTTATTGAGACAAATTTTGACAAAGTTTCAGGAGGATCTGGCAAAAAATGTGGCCTCTAAAGTGCACACAAGCTAAATGTTGACAACCCCATGACGCGCACCGCATGACGTACACAGCACCATCACAAAAGCTCACCTTGAGCACTTTGTGCTCAGGTGAGCCAACAAAAAGATAAATCGAAAGAGACAAGTGAAGAAAGATTATGTCTAATCTTGATAGGCATTTTTCATTGGTATTTCCTAAACGGGCTATGTAGCCTCCGAAGATAATTTAAGACTTCACACTAAAATTTTCAAAGGTTTGTGGAAATGTCACATGATCATTTATAACACATTGCAATTATTATGCGAGATAGCATTAAAATAAGTATGATGACATCTTATGCAAAGTGACTAACCAGTATTTGAGTGCCAAATTTGCAACTTCTCTCCACATGTAAACATCTAGTTATTGTTTGCAGAGGAAGAAATGCTTATTAGTGTTCCATAAAAACTTTTAATCTACAGCAAAAAATCTAACAAAGCCCCTTTAACTCTTTACTATGCAACAAAATTTTAGACTTAATGAATGAATGAATGTATGTTGTTTTATGGCGCATCGACAGCCTTGGTCATTTAGCGCACATAAAATTTTAGACCAATCCAAATTGAAAGCGTTTGCAGACAACACATAAAATGGTGCACAAACAACAGTATCTGCCTTTGACATCATTGAAAACATTGTTGGAAAAGAAGAAAATGCTGGTTACTGGCATTTTCTTCTTTTCCCACAATGTTTTCAAAAGCCCTCTTCTTCAGGGTCATTAAAACTCAGGATTGTGTGGTACATTGTTAAGGTATTAAAAAGTGGCTTCTTTGGTATCAATAATTATCCATGAGAGTGTTCAATTATGGATATTTTAATTATTGAAGGCCCAGTGGCTGCCAAAAGTAAACAATGTGGGTGTAAAAATGTCTTTAAATTTCAATCATACCTTTTACAAGTATGGAAATTATTGTAAAAATGACAATTCGTTATTATGCCATTGGTCCAAGTGTTAGCCACTGGCAGAAAAATGAAATTTAAAACCAACAAAAAAAAAAAGAAAAATACAAGAGGGCCATGATGGCCCTGGATCGCTCACCTGAGTCAATAGGTGAAATTTCACTCCAGGGTCACTGACACTTGAGCGCACACAAAGTTTTTCTAAGGTTTGACCTAGTGACCTAGTTTTTGACCCCACATGACTCAATTTCAAACTCGTCCCAGATTTTATCAAGACAAACATTCTGACCAAGTTTCATGAGGATTGGACTGAAAATGTGGCCTCTAGAGCGTACACAAGGTAAAAAATTGACGACGGACGACGCACAACGGACGCCGGACACAGCACGATCACAATACAGTACACTCCTCGCGTTTTTTGCTCAAGTCCGCGAGCCGCGACGGACCAATTTGTCCGCGGCAAATCTGCTGTACAGGTATCGGCCGCGGAAACGCGGCGGACGTGTCACCGCGGCCTCAGAAAATATCGGGCAACTTCACAGCAGGAGGTAAACACGGTGGATCGCGGCGACTGTGCGAGGGATCGCAGGGGAAAATTCGCCAGGATGACTGTAAATTTTTATACATAAATATCTGTAATTTTCCCCACTGTTTTGGGAACCAGAAACTAATTCTTCCATTACGACCGCAACATTTTCGTACCATTAAATGCGGATATAAGCTTTGCCAACAGGGATTACTTAAGTTAGGATGCCACGAAACGTTATATATCATTTTAATCAGCTATTCGCTAAGTTGCAAATTTGTAGGCCTATCCCATATTTAGTGTTAGCGATATGAAATTTCGAATTTCGGATTAAAAGTGCAATTTCATGCTGGATTCCAAAAACCGAAAACCAAAGTTACTACTTCTTGATTGTTTGTGACTCACAAGCGTGTACTTTAAAAGAGGAAAAACTCCGACTGGAATCCCAATTAATAACTTAACCCATAGAGCGCCGATTATCCATAACATAATCTACAATTTAATTTGAAAAAAAAAGAAACCCAAGAACCAGCATTTTTTCCATGTTGTTTTCGTCCTACAAGAGCGCAAGGTGTACATCCAAAATTTATGTAAGTCGCAAAGGTAATTATTGTTGTGAATGCCGTTTAATGGGTTAAAGAGCAAAAACGTGTTTACAATGTAGCATTCACGAAAATTTACCAGTACACTCGCGGTCTGAAACTGCACACTAGGAAAAAAAAAGCACTATTTTAAAGTTCGTGTACAACAGGCTCCAGGTATATTTTCATCACACATTCTTTCTCACCCTTCATTAAATGAAACAGATAGAGCAGTTATTAGCCATTCCTTTTTTTTATTCTGATGATAATTAAAAACTTAAACACAACTTAAAAATTATACTACCCTGTACGTGTATATTATCACACTGTTTATCGTCATTTTCTCAGTCTCTGGGTGTAAGGAAACCAAAGGGTAACGAATAAAACTGTACATATTATATTTAGCTTTTTCAAAATGCAGGCTGGATCGTCAGAAAAACAAAACATCGGTCCACATTTTGAACTAAAATGATCCTCTTGTTCTCTTAAATAAAAACCCGCTCTTTTCATTGCCTTCTAACCCTTTACCAAAACATTCCCTGATTTTTTTTAAAACACTGAGGTAGAAGCATTTTGAAAACATTGTGGGCTAAGGAGAAAATGCTGGTAACCAGAATTTTCTCATGTTCCCACAATGTTTTCTACTCTGCTAGAAACAAATTTCAATTTTTGAGTAACATTTATTTTGTCCGTCTGCAAATGCATTCAATTTTGACCTGTCTAAACTTTTGTTGTTTGGTAAAGGGTAAAATAACATATGCAAACTTAACACAAAAGAGAGACAAGGGTTAACTCGGTATTTCTTTGATGTTGGGTATAGCACTCCGGCAGTGTGAAGTACTGTCCCAGTTGTTAGTTCCATATGCACGTGTCATACTAAACCGACTGACACTTTTTTATACGACCTTATCTAACCCTTCTTAAATATTTACGACTTAGATTCCGATGATGGATTTATACCAGTCCATTTGGTAAGTCAAAATAACTATAGATCTGTTTAATTTTCTGTAAGAAATTAAAAAATATTCGAATAGCAGCGAATGTCTAGAAATATGTCGCTTAAAATGTCCGGAATATTTTCTCCTTTTTTTTTCACCAAAGTTATCTTTAAACCGAAAAAACGGATACATTTCCCTCTCGTCATTTTGCTGCCATTAGGCCTAGATATTGGCGGATCCCATTCCATCAACTTTGCTGAACATAGTGTTATCTTTTGGACTTGAAGGTTATCCCGGCTAGAATATCTCGCCATATCGCAACAGATTTAGCTCATTACCAAATGACAAAATTTGAGGTTTGTCCAAATCGAAAGCATTTGCAGACGACAAAATAAAAGTGGCAGAAAATTTGAAATTTGTTTTGTGAAGGGTAGAAAACATTGTGGGAAGAGGAGAAAATGCCGGTTACCAGCATTTTCTCCTTTTCCCACAATGTTTTCTAAAGGCTTCTTTCTCAGGGGAGTCAAAAGTAGGGATTGTGTGGTAATGGGGTTTAACTTTCGGCACTTTGGTAGTTTTCGAAAACGAGACTGGGATTCTCTTCAGCATCTCAAACCTTTCAGCATAAAGCTGCTTTTGCAGAGAAGACCAAGATCAGAAAACGTAATGCGTTCACATCTTGGAACTTAACTGTCTGAGAATATGAAAGACTTTTTATTATATTCAAGTTCCCAGAAGGCAGATTCGAGAGAGATTGACTTGTTTCTCAATCGATTTAAAATAAATATGTTTAAACTAACAGGCAATTAAAGAAGAAGGAAATGGATTAAAATGTCTACTAAAAGGAGTGAACTCAATTGGATACACAATATTATTTCTATTTCATCATCGTTTTGGGAAAAAAACCTATATATGAAATAATATGTCAATAGAAATTGTTACAACAAAAAACAAAATCACCATTGCACTAAATAAAGCCGTTTCCCTTCGAACTGGTAATCGGATGACCTACGAAAACAACCATACAGTGAGTTATTTTCTCGTTGAGTGCAAATTGAAATGAGCCATACTCTGTGAAAAATGGTTCTAATGCATATCCTCGACGCACCAAGCAAGCCATCACAAAACATGGATCCATTTCATTTAACAACCGACCAAGTCATGAGGTAGATACATGTATGTATCGATGAAAAATGTATATTCTTCATTCGAATTTTAGAGGTACATGTACATGTGCATGTACATGTGCATGTATTTAAAGTGCATCTTTAACAAGAGTGTTTACTCAATAACGCCCACATCATTTCTATATCGTTGGAAAAAAAATGTTATTTTGGTGTTGAATATCATGTAAATCTACCGTACTAAAGAAGCGATAGTTCGCGAATCTGAATTTCTTCATCTATGGTTCAGTTTCAAGCACGTGGATTGACTTTTCATATTTATTGGTCCGAAATGTTATGGTACATGTAGTAATAATACCAAACAATTCTACTTTTTAACACAACTTACAAATCTTTGATATAGAAGGCTTAGATCCAAGTCACCCGCCATGTATTACCAATTTAAACCAACAAAATAATGCTTATTTCAGGTACTTTAAATATTCTTTGAAGGCACTATAAATCTATTAGCGGCCTAAAGAGTTGAAAAACATGAACGTCGTTATGCAAGCAGACGAGATTAGCCGAAGCTAGGTTTGGACAATAATTCAAGCGTGTAATATATGATGATAGTTCACCTATTTCAGAAACACGACCCTACCTCCAAACTCTGAAGAATAGTTTATCTAGTACTACATAAACATTTGACAAATACTGGGATTGTGGTTTAATTAATAAAAATAAATACTGTGAATAAAAAAAGCTATATGTTTAAAGCCTAATCGCCTGGAAATGGTGCAGGTGTGAAAATAACTGGGCTTCTCATAAAATCTTGTTCATGGGAGAAAGTTTCGAAATACCCAGCGACATGTGCACGTTAAAATAAAAACACATTAATTTCGTTTGTCCTTTAAAACCTTAGAAAAAAATCATCACACTCACGACCCTAAAAAAGCGGGTTATAAAAATATCTTTGACACGGAGAGTATAGTGGTAAACTTCTCTATACTTGAGCTAAGTTTTCAATTTACGTTTCTACAGAATAAACAGTGATTCAAAACTCGAGAGTTCCGCGCAAATAATTAACCTTAACCGTAATGTGCCAAGATAAAACATGAGACATTTTCAGGCAACAAAGAAGACCGAAATAATTCCAACTTAATGGTTACTTTTGTCTTAAGTGCTGCAGCAAATTCGACTGTGTAGATCAAAGATAAGATTGCAAGTTTTGAGCAGTCTGATCTGAAACTGCATTCCCCACAACGACAACAATGTTGTGGTAGACTCTTTAAGGGTAATCATAAGCCCACCCAACTCCCCTTCTGACTTGAAAGACATCTGCCCACTGTAATATATGGACACGCGATTTACCGTAGTGTCGGCTTTATCAGTAAGGCTTTGATAAGCGGCGGTCAATTGAAAAATAAAGTATGCGTTACCCTTAGTACACGCTGTTCATAAAAACTGTGCTCCAGTATCAAAATCGAAATACAGTTGTTATGTGTTATAAATACTATCTTTTTTTATTTCCTTTGCATGTATACAAATACAAATTCATGTAAATGTGAAGTGAAAAAAGGTAATGTGTCTTGTTTAAATTAAATGTAGCTAAAAAATTGAGAATTGTTTCCAGCAGTGTAGGAAATATTTTGAGGAAAGGAGAAAATTTTGTTTACCAGCATTTTCTCCTTTTTCAACAATGTTTTCAAAAGGCTTGTATGTCAGGATCGTATAAACCAGGGATTGTTTGGAAAAGGGTTAAGCTATTATCGGTATGCTATACTACCAAAAAGTTTTGCGGGATAAAAACACGTTTTTGCGATTTTTTTTAGAATGAACGAAACGTAGTATGAATACCTTTAACACCCCCCCCCCCCCATTTTGTTATTTCTTGCATCCCAAAACTTGTTAAAACCAGGGATTGTGTGGCAAGGGTTTAATTTCGTATCAGAAATTTTCTCGTCTTACCAATTCTGTCGAGTGAATACAATTTTTTTTGTCAGAAAGTATTTGCAGAGAGGAAAAGAATATGAAAGAAATATCGGCTTCTGTTATCACAATGTTTTCGAATCCCTTTTAATCAAAACCGCTAAGACAACTTCATACAAAATATGATTAGTTGCGTACTTTATCAATCCAATATGGGCCTGCTTGCATTTTTGCCTTCCACTCCCCATGTACCATAAAATTAATCATTCAAAATAGATAACTGATAACAAAGGGGGTCGTGTGTGGCTCAGTGGTAAAGTGCAGGACTCGTGATCTAGAGGTCCCAGGTTCGAGCCTCACTGGGTTTTTACACTGGAGTGTCCTTGGGCAAGACACTTCAGAGCCTAGCCTAGTACTGGTGAAACCCGGGAAACATGAATAGGTGAACTGTCGCCATGATATGACTAAAATAACGTTGAAAGCGGCGTAAAACACCATTCACACACACACTGATAACAAAGACTTAATAAAACAATGCTCCTCCCCCTTCATACAAACAATGGTTGGGCATGCGCAGAATTGAACGAATTGCCGACGCATGATTCAACCCTTTACCAAGTTATCACAGCTCTGCTAGAACCTTCGAAGAAAGCCGTGTGAGAATTTTGTAAGAAAAGAAAATAATGCTGTTAATAGCAGTTTTCTTCTCTTAGGCCTACAGTGTTTCTTTCTAAGAGAAATAAAATTCGATGTCTCCATCTTCTATACAAACCGTCTGCGAATGCTTTCAACTTGTTCATGCCTTAAACTATTTCGTCTGTAAAAGAGTAAAGGGTAAGATTACTAGTATCCTGTTTAATAAAATTTAATGATAAGAACCATTCCATTGTCATTGTTCCTAATTGCCTTGAAGATGGGCAAACTATCACACCAGTTGAAACAAGAAATAATTGACCTTTTTAACTCCGGAAAAAAAGCGTATGCTATTACCAAAACTTTGAACGAAAAAGGCTGTAAAATAACTCGACAGTGTGTGCAATACTGGATTACTCAACATAAATGTGGCTACTTTGATCCATATATACCAGTCGAACAACCTAAAAAGTACAGGGCTGTCACTGAAAGAGACTCCAAAATCGTTCAAGAAACTTTACGCGTTACAAATGAGCAGTCGTGTCTGGATGTGATGAAAGTTTTGCAAAAAGATGGATATTCGTTATCCATTTCGACTACACGGAGACTGATAAAAGACTGTGGATTTACCAGCTCAAAACCAAGATATTCACAGATGGTACGCCAAGCAAATAAGGACAAAAGGGTAGAGTTTTGCCAGAACCTAATTATATGTAATGACTCATTGGACAACGTTATTTTCAGTGATGAAAGTTCTTTCCAGCTTAATAATAACAGAGTTACTGTCTATAGAAAAGAGAACTGTCCGGCGAATTCAATTCCAAGGGCCAAACACCCATTAAAACTTCATGTTTGGGCTGGAATCAGCAGGAGAGGTGTGACGAAGCTGGTGGTATTCGAAGGTATTATGGACAGTGAATTTTTCACCAATACCATACTAAAGGAAGCGCTAGTTGCATTTGTGAAACACAACTTTCCGACTGACCATCGTTTTCAGCAAGATAACGACCCGAAACACAAATCCCGTCTTGCCAAAAACTTCATGGTCGAAAACGGCATTAACCACTGGGATGTTTGGCCATCTGGTAAGTTTCTTCTATACAGTTTGAATTGTGAATTTAAGGGACTTAAGTCATTACCAGACGACAGAATTTTAGGGTTTTCCAAAATGAAAGCATTTGCAGACGACAAAATAAAAGTGACTGAAAAGTTGAAATTTGTTTTGTGAAGTGTAGAAAACATTGTGGGAAAAGAAGACAATGCTGGTTACCAGTTTCCCAGTGTTTTTTGACGGCTTCTTTCTCAGGATCGTCAAACGTCGGGATTGTGTGGTAAAGGGTTAATACACTTTATACAAGTTTCGTTTATGAATAACCCGTAGCAACACTTGCTGACGACCAATATTAAGAGTGGCCTAAATCGTACTAATAGGTTTGAACTGATCAGAAACATGGTTACAGAAGTAGAAAATTGTAGTTGAAGCATTTTATCCTTTTTTCCAATAATGCTTTCGAACTCCCTTCAACTTTTAAAAGTATTGTATGGTGTAAGATCAATACTCTGATATTAAAACTTCAGAAATTTTCAACCTGCCCTTACCAGAGTATAAGATAAAACAGATAACGAAAGGCGATAAGTCTTATATGATTTATTTACATGTACATGTAGCTTTTCATTGATATCTAAATAAAAGTAAATAAAATCTTAAATTATCCGCCGTTGACCCCTAAATCACCATGACATGAATGACTAATAGAAAAAAAAAAAGAAAAAGAAATGTAGATGTATTTTTTTTTTCAAACATCAGATTTGTTGGGCTATTCATGCATTTGCAGACGAGACGACTCTTAAATTGCGAGAATAGATTGTGTGAAAAGGAGTAAAAATGCTGGGTACCCCATTTTTTTCCCTAGCACCCCACTTAACCATATGGTACTGTCAAAGTTCAGGGCATGTCCATATTCAAAGCTAATTACAGATGTTTTAGAAACAGACAGGTTCGGTATATCAGACTGTAAAATATCTTGTAACAGGCGAAAAGGGGCATTCGGACATTTGCGTAAAGTGCCGTCTGGGATCAGCCTGTGCAGTTCTCGCAGGGTAATCCAAGATGGCACTGTGCGACTACATTAGATTTTTTCAATACAGTAGGCTTGGGCAAAACAGAAAATTATATAAAAACGGGAAGTGCAGTCTCAGATTAGCCTGGGCTGACTGTGCAGGCTGTTCTAAGACGACGCTTTACGCAAATGTCCTAATGCCAATTTTTTTAACTGACTGTCTGCAAAAGTTTTGGAGAGAAGAAATGAGTGGAAGTCTGCAATCGATACATAGATCACATTTTTAAAGTGGGACCAGTATGTGTTTTAATGGGTGGGAGAGCAACTGCAGATGTGCCTAGAAAACTATTTAAGGAATCATCAAGAGGAAAGAGTTTTCAGTACTTTGACACTTTGCTACAGACAGAAGAGGTCCAAAAACAGGTTTCATCAAAAGTTTAGTATAGTATAGTTAAGTAAATGTAAGCCCCCCCCCCCCATCTTAGTAACTCCTTAACCCCAAGCTAGCTAAGTGAGCAAACAAATTTACAAATTTACAAATGTAAGAGGGAAAGAGAGAAATTTTATAAAGAAGGGAATAAATGGAAGAAGGGAAAACAAAACTCGGCGTTTGATGCCCATTTGGAGAAAATTGTTCATTGCTTTTGGATATCGAGGCGAGAGGGAAGGTCGCAAACTCTTTCCTAAAGTTTCAGAATTTACGTGAAATAAAAGAATCTTGCATACCACTGAAAAGACAAAAGTGATCTGCAGGTTTTGTGGACCAAAAATGAACATGTACGTTATGTGTGCTCTGACCTTTATCATCGCTGGTAGTCTTCACGAGCAAAACCCCACACACAAATAGACAGGGAGGTTGACAGGCTTACAAACTGTCGAATTCGTTTGTGACAGGGTAGAAAACATAGTAGTAAAGTATATTGAGAAAATGCTGGTAATCAACACTTTCTCCTTTTCTACTTTATTTTCAAAAGTACCTCAGGGTAGTTAAAACCCGAGATATATGGTAAAAGGTTTAAATGTTTTAATTCTATAGCCGATAAATCGCTTTGCAGTACTGAATATTATCTGTTGTCTTTTAAAAACTCTTAACGATTCTCACGAAAATACATAAAATTACTTTTTAAAAGAGTAAACTTATACGGTATTTGGGTTAATTCTGGAGTAATTTGCTAACCGAACTAAAAAAATTTACCTGTCTGATCGCAGCGGTATCATCGCGGTCGAATTTATTGCCTAATCAGACCGCCGCGGTCCGCCAGGGATCGCCGCGTTTAACATCGGTCTGGGTTAGTCCGCGTTCACGTATGGTCAAAAATCGCCGCGTTGGGTCCGCGCTAAATACATCGCGGACAGCGAAAATAGCAAAATCCGCAAGGAGTGTACTGTAGCTCACCATGAGCACTTTGTGCTCAAGTGAGCTAAAAAACATGTCAAAAAAGACCACCACATGCAGGTGCCAACCATTGGCTGTTGTTTTTCGACGGATAAAAATTACCCTAACAATTTTTTAAAAAGGTCACCTTAGGAACATTTCTGTGAAATTATTTCAAAATCTGACCAGCCATTCCAGAGAAGAAGAATTAAAAAATTCCTCTTCATATCCCTATGGTGCAAATAGCCCCCACCAGAGCCATGTTTGTTGACAGATCACAATTTTGCGAACAATTTTTGAAAAGAGTCAACCAAGGAACATTTCTGTGAAATTATTTCAAAATCTGACCAGCAGTTTCGGAGAATAAGAATTTTTAAGAATTTCTTCATGTCCGTATAGTGTAAGTAGCCCACAGCCACCAGAGCCATGTTTCTTGACGGATCAAAATTTCTTGAACAATTTGCAAAAAGGGTCACCCAAGGAACATTTCTGTGAAATTATTTCAAAATCTGACCAGCACTTTCGGAGAATAAGAATTTTTAAGAATTTCTTCATGTCCGTATAGTGCAAGTAGCCCCCCCCCCCCCCCCCCCATCAGAGCCATGTTTCTTGACGGATCAAAATTTTGCAAACACTTTTTGAAAAGGGTCACCAAAGGAACATTTCTGTGAAGTTATTTCAAAATCTGACCAGCCGTTTCAAAGACAGAGTTTTTAAGAATTTCTTCATTTCCATATAGTGCAAGTAGCCCCAAGTCACCAGAGCCATGTTCTTGACGGATCAGAATTTCGCGAACAAGTTTTGAAAAGAGTCACCCAAGGAACATCTCTGTGAAATTATTTCAAAATCTGACCAGCCGTTTCAGAGAAGAAGAATTTTTAAGAATTTTTTCACATCCGTATAGTGCAAGTAGCTCCCATTCACCAGAGCCATGTTTTTCGACAAATCAAAATTTCACAAACACAGTTTGAAAAGGGTCACCCAAGGAACATTCCTGTGAAATTATTTCAAAATCTGACCAGCGGTTCCAGAGAAGAACTTTTAAGAATTTCTTCATACCCGTATAGTGCAAGTAGCCCCCCATTCACCAGAGCCATGTTTCTTGATGGATCAAAATTTCGCGAACAAGTTTTGAAAAGGGTCACCCAAGGAACATCTCTGTGAAATTATTTTAAAATCTGACCAGCGGTTTCAGAGAAAAAGAACTTTTAAGAATTTCTTCATATCCGTATGGTGCAAGTAGCCCCCAGTCACCAGAGCCATGTTTTTTTTTAACAAATCAAAATTTCGCAAACAATTTTGAAAAGGGTCACCCAAGGAACATCTCTGTGAATTATTTTAAAATCTGACCAGCCGTTTCAGAGAAGAAGAATTTTTAAGAATTTCTTCATATCTGTATAGTGCAAGTAGCCCCCATCCACCAGAGCCATGTTTTTTGACAGATCAAAATTTCACCAACAATTTTTGAAAAGGGTCACCCAAGGAACATTCCTGTGAAATTATTTCAAAATCTGACCAGCGGTTTTAGAGGAGAAGATTTTTAAAGAATTTCTTAGAAAATTCCATTTCATTGCCATGGCAACCAGAGTTTTTGATGGAATCAAATTTTGTGAACAATTTTTAAAGAGGACCTCCCAAGGAACATTCCTGCAAAGTTTGGTCCAAATTGGCTCAGTGGTTTAGGAGATGATGTTTAAAGAATTGTTGATGATGCACGACGCACGACAAACGACGGATGACAGACACCGGGTGATCCTAAAAGCTCCCCTTGAGCATGTTGTGCTCAGGTGAGCTAAAGAATCAACAAAAGATTGAGCAACCTGGAAACTGGTATTCCCTTAAAGTAATATGTGGACTAATAAGGTATTTGAAGATTTAATTTCCAAAGGTTTCTGGGAGTATCATGTGATCAATAAGATGCATAGGTTATGTGGGATCATATTCAAATAGGTACAGCAACATTATATCGGGTCTCATAAAATTCAATGCAGTTCCAAATTGAAAAACATCCATTCCATTATATATAGTTTCTTTACGCTTTCAAAGAAGCAATATTTACTGTAATATCATATCACTTCATAGTGATATTCATCAGAGTTTCACAAGAAATTCTGATTTGTAGCACAATTCTAAATGTGTGCTTTTTATGACTGCTGTATCAAATACCTTGTAAAAGTAATACAACAACTTGATTTAACTCTTTACCGCATGGCAAAAGTTTAGACAAGTCAAATTTGGAACGCATTTGCAGACTACAAAATACAAAATTAAACTAGAGTGCCTGAATTGCTCTACTGGCAGTGAGTTCGCTTTCATTCTAACATACATTATGAATTCATGATGCAAAAAGGAAAAAGACTGCCCCCCCACCAAAAAAAGGGGGGGGGTGATTTCAGAGTCTGCGTTTTTGTGATTTTGACGCGCAAAATGAAAGTCTGACAGAACAAAATTAATACATCGCCTCTTCCTCAACGCAACATAAATCAGAACTAGAAAGGAACATAAAGGATTGGCTCAATTAATATATCTTACAAAATCGTCAATTTTATAGCTGCAGAATCACACTGAAACTGCTTTCTAAAACTGAATTATTTGTTTCCGGTTTACACTGAATCGGTCTAAGATGCGACATTATTCTGTGTGACATCGCTGTCATCTCGCCTATATTACTGTATGGAATCTGTACTTAAACGTTTTGTCCAGGTTTTAGACCCTGCTTGGTAATGATCACCGACTTAATGGAGTAACCGGGATGACAGACGATGGTTTCTACGAGGTCATCGTTTTTAACTTTTATTTTTTAGTACCACACTGTCATTTAAAACGCATTATGCAACATCTACAAACTGGCAAAGGTAAACAACACATGAAAAAAAAAAAGTTTAAAGACCATGATGCGTAAAATTTCTGAATGACCCCCAAAATTCCAAATAGCAAGTCATGGATGACCCCCAAAATTTATGAGCTAGCAGAAACACTGGAATGGTGAAAAAAAATGAAGTGCAATTTCTCAAAACCAATTGTTTGGAATCCACCAAATTTGATAGGGTTTCAGTACTCTTTTGTATAAAAACAGTCCCTGCAAGTTTCAAAGAAATGTGACTAATAATGTGGACTGTGTTGAGTAAACAACACTAAGTCTACAAACACTTGCTTTCCCTAAAATGATGTCTAGATTTTCTTCATTTTGAATAGAGTTCATTCCCTTGATGATACAAATAATCTTTTCTAGTTTCAAAAGAATTGGATAAACATGCAGACTTAATTATGTAAACAAGAACTGTAAATTTTCAACTTTAAATGGCTCCTTTTCCTAATACCGATTGTTGGATTTTTTTTCAAAATCAATAAGGTTCAAGCTTTTGATAATATATAGCAACTGTGCAAGTTCCATGAAAATTCGACCACAAATGCTGACTTGATTGTGCAAACAAATGCAAATTTTCAACTTTAAATGGCTACTTTTCCCATACTGATTGTCAGATTTTTTTCAAAATCAATAGGGTTCAATAGGGTTCAAGCCATTGATGAGATAAACTGTGCAAGTTTCATGACAATCTGACCATAAATGCAGAGTTTATTGCATAAACAAGAAATTGAAAATTGAAACTTTAAAAAGCTACTTTTCCCACGCTGTCAGATTTTTTTCAAAATCAACAGGGTTCAAACTATTAATGAGCTAAACAAAATGTGCAAGTGTCAAGAAAATCCGACCACAAATGCAGACTTTTATTGCGTAAACAAGAAATTGAAATTTTGAACTTTAAATGGCTACTTTTCTTACACTGTTTGTCAGATTTTTTTCAAAATCAATAGGGTTCAAACTCTTGATGAGAAACTGAGCAGTTTCACGAAAATCCGACCACAAATGTAGACTATCGCATAAACAAGAAAAAGACTAACAGACGGATGGATGACGAAAACTACGCCATGATATAAGCTCTGCTGGCTTACAGCCAGTAGAGATAAAAGTCAATAGGGTTCAAGCAATTGATAATATAAAGCAACTGTGTAAGTTTCATAAAACTTTGACTACAAATGCCAAGTCATTATGATGTCAACAAATGTAAAATTTTCAAATTTAAATGGCTACTTTTCCCATACTGATTGTCAATTTTTTTTCAAAATCAAAAGGGTTCATGCTGTTGATGATACAAAGCAATTGTGCAATTTTCATGAAAATCAGATTGCAAATGCTGACTTTATTGTGTAAACAAGAAACTGAAATTTCAAACTGTAAATGGCAACTCTTCCCATACTGGTTGTTGGATTTTTTTCAAAATCAATAGGGTTCAAGCTATTGATCAGATAAATAATATGTGCTAGTTTCATGAAAATCTGGCAACAATTGCAGACTTTATCGCATAAGCAAGAAATGGAAATTTTGAACTTTAAATGGCTACTTTTCCAACACTGACAGATTTTTTTTCAAAATAAATAGGGTTCAAGCTATTGATGAGATAAATGAACTAAGCAAGTTTCATGAAAATTAAGCCACAAATGCAGACTTTATTGTGTAAACAAGAAATAGACTGAGAGATGGACAGACGGTTAGTCAGATGGACGTCAGAAACAAAGCCATGACATAAGCGAACTAAAAATTAAAATTTATTTTGAGAAAGGTAGAAAACATTGTGGGAAATGGAGAAAATGCTGGTTACCTGCATTTTTCTCCTTTTCCCTGTATTTTCAAAATATTTCTTTCTCAGGGTCATTAAAACTCTGCATTGATTGGTAAAGGGTTAAGAAGAAAGAATATAAACAATCTGAATTTTAATTTCAATCCAGGAATATTTAGTAAAGTTTTATGCACACTTTCAATTCATAATTTAGATAATCAAAACTTGATTGTTGAGTGTTATTCCATATTTTTTATATGATCCAAAGATGAAAAGGCCAGCTTTTGGTGCTATTTTGGAGGTGTAACAGAGAAAACATTTTTTTCTATAGCAACAATACAATTGTTTCCTAGTGAATAGAAGTACACTAACACAAAAATCTTTGATAGTATTATAATGCATCAGAATATTACACCGTTCTTAGAAAAGGTATCTTGATACTGGTTGTGCCAACAGAAACAGCATTAAATCAAAGTCCTGGAAAGCGGATTTGTGGAGTAGCATAAAGAGGTTATATGTTGTAGTAAGAAATATAACATCACATGCAACACATGTGCAATCATTTTAAAATGTAGTTAGCAAGGATAGGGAAAGTCAAAATTGTTCTGCCGTGGGGGCCGCGCAGTAACGGTTGTTCTATTACTGTTTAAGGAGTGGTAATTTGATCTGCCAATCTTACGCAGGTTTTGCTGGTATCAGATTTCTGAATAAATATCTATACACGTGTAGGACAGTATATATGGTAATGACAAAAGCGAGGTTGAGGTGTGTTAGCTAAAACTGAAAGTTGAATGTGTACAGCGCAAGTGTGAATGACAGTATATTTGGTTCAAGTCAAACCGATATAGTACAGGGTGAGCGCGCATGCGTCATTACGCATGATGTATTTGGTTCCTGTCAGAATGATAAAAGTAAGCCGATTTGCTATACAAATCTGCTAAAACCTATAGTCAGCCCTAATCTGCTTCTACAGCTGTGAATAACTCAAGACATTTTCAGTCTGGAAATAAGAACATAATTTCGCCTCCAACCATGCTTTTTTCCAAAATGTCTCTGGAAAGTGGACACAAGGGCAATTAACCCTTATCCTGCCAAATAAGTTAAGATAAAACTTAAGCTGATGGTAAAAACCCGAATAATGTTATTTCAAACCTATTTTTTTGGAGAAAAATATCTCCTTATCGGACAGTGTAGATCCAAGATCAGACTCCACATTCTGTGCAGTTTGATCTTGATCTACACTGTCCATAAAAGGTCGCGCTTAGCAGCCTACAGGTTAAAAGTTGTGAAAGATGGAATAACCCTTTACCAAACACTGTGGGAAAAAGAGAAAATGCTGTCAACCTGCATTTTTCTCTTTATAACACCTTTTTTTTTGTGCCTTTTCAAGGATAATGTTCACATTTTGAGCGAGCCTAAAATTTTGCCATTTGATAAAAGAGTTAAGAGTTAATACCATATTTTACTGTTAGCGCCCCTCCCATAAACCATCACTTCTCAAACAAATTCAGTAGAATTCGAAATTTGACAATATTAAAATTCTTGGCAAGTCCATGAAATCTAAACACAGTAAAAACACCACAGAAGTTTTTTCTGCCACAATGTTTTGATCCATATATATTTAGCCTTACTTCTTGTTTTACAAAGAACTTTTTTTTCTTTGGCCAAATTGTTTCGGAAGGTAATGAATTATCTTTTAACCCTTTACCACACAATCCCGAGTTAACAACCCTTAAAAAGAAGCCTTTTTAAAAACATTGTGGGAAGAGGAGAAAATGCTGGTAACCAGCATTTTCCCCTTTTCCCACAATGTTTTCTGCCCATCCAAAAACAATTTTCAATTTTTCATTCACATTTATTCTGTTGTCTGCAAAAGCTTTCAATTTGGACTGGTCTAAAATTTTATTGTTTGGTAAAGAGTAAACTAACCAGATATCAATGCAATAACACCCATGCGATATTTTTTTTTTTGATATACCTTGGATATTTATAGATTTTTGATATACCAAAGATATATATAGAACAGTAATTTCCAGTGTCTCCACCCCCATCACCATGTATGAATGAAATGCATTCCAAAAATAGTAACGATTACTACAGAAAATCCGGAAAAAAAGAACAATGTCATAGCACGCGCGCTACTTTCCGATGATCTGCTTGTTTACCATGTCTTTTAAAATAGAATAATCCAGAGCGATCTCAATAACAATTTTCCGACATTTAATTACTACAATGAAGTATTATATATGTGGGTAATGCAATTTTAAAATGGGAGTTCCGATATAAATGCACTTTCAACATGTATTTTTCAGCAACATTTTTCACATCTTTTTCACAATGAGTACAAATCAGACATTAAAAGATTAATAGAATACGTACATAGTGTTGTCATAGATGAAAAATATCTAACTCGGTTGTGAGAATTGATAATTGTCTCGCCAAGGCTCGACAATTATCATTTCTCCCAACCTCAGCAAATATTTTTCATATTTGACAGCACTATATACATAATTATTCTCTATAACTCTTACCAGATGACAAAATTTTACACTGGCCCAAATTGAAAGCATTTGCAGATGACAAATGTGACTCAAATGATCGGTTTTTTCTGAAAGGTTGGAAAACATCATGGAAAAAGAAGAAAATGCTGAATGCCAGCATTTTCTCCTTTTCCCATGATGCTTTCATAAGTCTAATCTCCCAGAGGCATTAAAACTCGTCATTGAGTGGTAAAGAGTTAACTCTTTCCCAACCAACCACGAATTTCCACAACTCTGAGGAAGACAGCTTTTGAAAACATTGTTGGAAAATGAGAAAATGCTGGTACCATGCATTCTCTCTTTTTCCAACAATTTTTTTTCTCCCCTTTCAAAGACGATTCCTTCCAGTTAAGCCACATTTCCTTTGTCATCTGCATTTGCAATTGTCCTAGATTTGGAGAAGCCTAAAGTTTTGTCGTCTTGTAGAATGAACTCTGGTAATAGAATATACCTACCTGGTTCACAAGAAGGATGCAAATATCATCCAGTAAGGATTCATCCGTGTTAATGCTCCTCTTTTAAGTAGTCAAATGCATATGTGTCATCTTCATCTTTGAACATTAGATCACCCTGTCATGACAGAGAAAAAAGATTGACTGATTGATTGATTGATTGATTGATTGGTTTTTAACACTGTTTTCAAGGTTATTTCAGTTATATCATGACGGCCAGTACACCTATCCATGCTCTCCTGGAGTTTCTTTTTACCAGTACTCCGCACTATATTCTTTCCAAGTCACTGGCTGCTTTTCCACATAACCATCGTCGGAACAATGGTCAGCGGTGAGAGAGCAATGAATCCTGTTGCAATGATTATCATCAATCCTCGGAAAGAAATTGGCCAAGCCAGGGATCGAACCAGCAACCTGTTCTCAAGTCCTGTACACTACCAAGTGAGCTACGGGGCTTGCCAGAGAAAAAAGAATACATAAACCATTACATGTGTTATTCTTTTCATATTTCCCTCTTTAATCCTTTACCAGTAAACGCAGTTTTTGACCTATCCGAACAGAAAGTCTTTGCAGGTGACAAAATGTGGCTCAAATAATGGAATTTGTGTTTGAAAGGGTAGAAAACTTGGTGGTAAAAGGAGAAAAGTTACCATATGTACTGGTTTGAATTGTTTCTATGGTAGCCTGTCATCTACTAATCAGTAATTGGTAAATGAATATGTGTATTCCTTTAGCAGGCTAATTCTTTAACCCCTTGTAGACCACACAATCTCGACTTTTTACAAGCTTAAGAAAGCTTTCGAAAACATTGTGGGAAAAGGAGAAAATGCTGGTAACCAGCATTTTCTCCTTTTCACACGATGTTTTCTACCTTTCCCAAAATAACTTTCAATTTTTGTGTCATTTATTTTGTTGGACAAATGTAAAATATTGTTGTTTGGTAAAGAGTTAACTCTTTACCAAGCAATCCCGAATTTTAACGACTGAGCAAGAGGCCTTTTTAAAACATTGTGGGAAAAGGAGAAAATGCTGGTAACCAGCATTTTCTCCTTTTCCCACAATGTTTTCTACCCTATCAAAGACAAATTCTATCATTTAAACAACATTTAAATTGTTGTCTGCAAATGCTTTCAGTTTGTACAAGTCTACATTTTTGTCGTATGGTAAAGAGTTAATTAACTCCTCAGCAGACAACAACGTCTTAGACTCTTCCATATGGCGTGCAACACATGAAAAGGGGCCTTCTGACAATTGCGTAAAGTGTTGTCCCGGATTAGCCTGCGCAGTCCACGCAGGCTAATCCGGGACAGCAATTTACAACTACATAAGATTTTTTCATACAGTAGACTTTCGTGAAATAGAAAATCGCACAGTAACAGGAACTGTCATCTCGGATTGTTAACAGATTGCAAAGGCTGATCTGGGACAAGATAGTTTTACACATATGTCCGAAGGCCCCTTTTCGTGTGTTGCATGCCGTATTGAAAGCATTTGCAGACAGAAATAGAATTTTGCTCAAATGACGAGATTTGTGCAGTTTTAACAGACAGCTGTATGATAAAACAAGCAGACTCTCAGCCTGGAAATGGCATTGTAACCCTTGGCTGCCACATAACTCTTTACCAAACGACAAATTTTTAGACTATTCCAAATTAAAAGCATTTGCAATCGACAAAATAAATGCGACTTAAAAACAAATTTGTTTTGGGGAGGCTAGAAAACATTGTGGGAAAAGGAGAAAATACTGCTTACCAGCATTTTCTCCTTTTCCCACAATGTTTTCAAAAGGCTTCTTTCTTAGGGTCGTTAAAAGTCGGGATTGTGTGGTAAAGAGTTAAGGACCTTTCCTAGACATCGTAGATCATGATCGGACTGCAAAGAATATGCAGTGTGATCTTTGATCTACACTGTCTGATAAGGAGACATTTTTCCTTCTAAAGCATCTTTGAAGTAACAATGTTTGAGTTTTTACTATAGGCTGGAAAGTTTTATTTAATATATTTAGCAGGACAAAGGTTAAAATAATTGCAATTTTAAGTTTACACTTGTCAAGATGCCTCGGCAAAGCAAGCATTTAAACTGAAAAGCAGACTGCTTATTTTCTGCAGTCTTATGTGGAGTGGATGAATTGTTTTCTTTGCATCCAGACAAAAGCCTTTGCCAAACATCTTTAGCAGCCATATCACTTAACGCAAGAGGGCATAAAAAACTCTTGGCCTGGTAAATTTACGAACTGATCAAGACCTTCATTTTGATTGAAGTTACACTGTTCACCAATTAACAAGAAAAAAAGAAGAAAAAAAAAATTAGCAATGATCTGTGAAAAGGGGGCTTAATGCATCTCCATGATGCATGATACCAATCATGCCATCACATAATTAGAGATCCATATTAGCTGCTTCTTTTAACAACTGACTTAATCATGAGATATACTGGTCTTTGTACATATAGATAATGGAACAAGAGTGAGAAGAGTCGGCAAATACATTAAGCCCTCCTTTCACAGATAGGCTCAAATGGTTTGAAAATTGTTGACTGAAAATTTGAAAGAAGAAAATGAGTCAATATCCAGAGTTTCTATCACTCACAGTATACTGGTAAGCATCCTCTAATCCTCCGCCTTTTGGTATCTTAATTGAGACTGCTAAGGTACTCGATTCAATTCTAGTCCATACAAGAATGATCGCCCTTCCATTGTCAGTTCATTTTTTATGTTACCCTGAAATGAGAAAAAAAAACACTAGTGAAAAATAACCAGTAGACAATGCTATATTGAATGTTGATTGTACGGTGTTTAATGCCGTTTTCAACATTATTTCAGTAATATCACAGCAGCCAGTGCACCTATCCATTCTTTCCTGGAATTTCTTTCACCAGTACTCCGTACAATATTCTTTCCAAGCCACTGGCTGCTTTCCCACATAACCATCATCGAAACAATGGTCAGCGGTGAGAGAGGAGTGAATCCTGTCGCAATGACTCATCAATCCTGGGAAAGAAATTGGCCAAGCTGGGGATCGAACCAGCGACCTCCTGTTCTCAAATCCTGTATGCTACCGACTGAGCTATGGAGGCTTGGCAGACAATGCTATAAATATGAAACTTAAGACCAAGTAAATCAAGACAAGAAGAAAATTTTCACGACATAAACTTTTGCCTTTGGTGTTCTATAAGTGTGACATTTCCAAAAATAAATGAAAATCAAAGGTCAGCCTGGTCATCATGTGAACAATTTTTGTAGTCACCCTGATGTTGATTATAAAATTTTCTTTCTCTTTAGAAATGGCAGTCATATAGCCACAAGACTCAGTTAATTCGAACAATTGATTCTTCCACTGAATTAGGCCTAAAGAGTGCAAACAAGATGTTTCAAAGTTTTGTCCAAGTGCCAAACCTGTTGACCCTTTGTGACCCAATTTCAAACTTGTCTGGGATATTAAGAAGACAAACCTTCTGATCAAGTTTCATTAGTACATATATTAGAGAGGGGAAAAAAGGCCCCTAGATAGCACACAGTAAGCCACTCTTTGACCCTACTTGTCCTCATTTCCAAGTTGTCCCATGTGTAATCCAGACAAACATATTGACCAATTTTCATGAGTATTGGACTGAAAGTGTGGCATCTACACTGACAACAGGGTTTTTCTGAGATTTTTCCAGTGACCTACTTTTAGACTATGTGACCCAATCTCAAACTGTCCAAGATATCATCTCAACAAATTCTTCAACTGATTTTCACGAGTATCTGACTAAAGTTGGCCCCTAGAGTGCACACAAGGTTTTTCTTAGTGGCTACATATCCCATTAAGGAAATTTATCACTAGTGCTTTCCAGAGGTTTTGCTGGAAGATGCAATTTAAGGTTGTCTGATGGAGGCAACAAAGTAAAAGACCGCCTGCAGATTGAGGAAATTCTAAAATTGATGCACCTTCTGAGACTATTTTACAGACTTACCTCAAGTACAAGTAAGGATTGATCCATCAAGCTTTCTTCAATATAATTAGCCCACTGCTGAAACCAAGCTTGTCCTCAGTGCTGGAAGACCATTGTTAAAATCAGTGTAAAAAATAATCTAAAATAGTCAGCTCTTGGAGGAAATTTCTCAAGCCATCCTGAAATGGAAAATATATCATCTCTCAAAACTACAAGTAAGAGATAACATCAATGTTTGATTCACAAGACAAGGGTCTGTACTCACCAACCATTCTTATGAACATTTTTAGTCTTATTCACCAGAATTTTATAAATTTGAAAGTAACACAACTTCTGATTGGCTAAACCATTTGGTGTAGCCAATCAGAAGTTGTGTAACATTCCAATTTAGGAATTATAGGAGAATAAGATAAATAATCTTCTTAACCCTTTGAGCGCCGAATAAACCTATTGGACATTTTCTTCCTAGAAATATGACCCAAATACTTGCAATTTCATGGTTGCTTTAGTCTACAGTATTTAAGCAAGGTGGACAGTGTAGATCAAAGATCAGGCTGCATGTTTTGTGCAGCCTAATTTTGATCTACACTGGCCACAAAGGCAATCATAGTAGTGAAAGGCGCTTTCACTTAACCCTTTACCACACAATCCTGAGTTTTAACAACCCTGAGAAAGAAGCCTTTTGAAAACATTGTGGGAAAAGGAGAAAATGCTGGTAACCAGCATTTTCTCCTTTTCCCACAATGTTTTCTATCCTTCCCAAAACAAGTTTTAATTTTTCATTCACATTTATTTTGTCGTCTGCAAACGCTTTCCATTTGGACCAGTCTAAAATTTTGTCGTGTGGTAAAGAGTTGAAGGATTAAGAACGGATGGTGAATACGGACCCAGCTTATCTCGCTCTTTCCTGCATCTGTAAGAACTACTTGTAGTAAACATCAATGTTTGATTGACAAGACCAATTTATCACACTCTACTGCGGTCAATTTTTATTGTGTTGCAGCAGACATTTTTTAAGGTATTGTAGTCAAAAGAGAAATTGCTCACAAACATTTTTTTCCTTTTGCTGCAATGTTTTCAATTGTATCCATGTATAGGCTGATTACCCATGTCATACAAAGATGTTTTCTGTCGCATATGTTTAGTTGCTTCAGGAGGAAACAAAAAACAACACAGTATGCAGGTGTCAACACATGGTTGCAGTCGCTTTAACCATTTACCAGATGACAAAATTTGGACTTCACCAAATTGAAAGCATTTTCACACGACAAATGTAGCTCAAGTGATTATTTCTGTCTTGATAGGGTAGATAAACATTGTAGAAAAAGAAGAAAATGCTAGTAACCACATTTTCTCCTTTTTCCCACAATGTTTTCAAAAGGCTTTATGCTTAGGGTCGTTAAAGGTGGCATTGTGCAGTAAAGGGTTAACTCTACCACATGACAATAGTTTAGACCAGTCCAAATTGAAAGCATTTGCAAACAAATGTTGCTCAAGTGACTGGATTAGCTTTTGAAAGATTAGAAAACACTGTCGGAAAGGGAGAAAATGCCGGTGACCAGCATTTTCTCCTTTTACCAAAATGTTTTCAAAGGTAATTTCCCAGAGTAATTAAACTCTGGATTGCGTAGTTATTGGTTAAGTGAAAATTCTAAATTGAAAAGGGGGCATAACTGTCAAAAATGTTCTGATTGTTACCTGCTCCTATTGTATGGGTTTCCCTTTAACCTTTTACCAAACGACAAAATTTTAGACTTGTCCAAATTGAAAGCATTTGCAGACAAAATAAATAGGACTCAAAAATTGAAATTTGTTTTAGAAAGGGTAGAAAACCTTGTGGGAAAAGGAGAAAATGCTGGTTACCAATATTTTCTCCTTTTCCCCGAAATGTTTTAAAAAAGCTTCATCTTCAGGGTCATTAAAACCTGTGATTGTGTGGTAAAGGGTTGAGTAGTTAACAACTACTCCAAGTTTGAAGTAAATATCTTCAGTAGTGACTGAGATACCATAAAAATGTCTAGTTTTTGGTCCAAGGAGGTACATATTATCATGAGTGTACCACGCGGGCATGTATAACTTGCACTCCTAACTTTACCTTAAAATCTGTGAGAAAAGTCTAGTTCTGATACATTGCGTGCATCCTAAATAAGCATTTCAGGGAGAACAATTTTTGTTTACTTTCATATCAGACAACTACAAATGGTGTTGGTTTTTTTAAGGGAGGAAACTTCATTTGCACTCATTGAAATCAAGTACCACATGGACTGTCCAAGAGTGTATATTCATAAAGGGAATACATTTAAATCAACAGTTCTCTGGTACGGCATATCAAATGTCAAGGGTGTCTTGTCAGGATTGCCCATCTGTGATAAGTGGAAGCCATGCTCTTTACACAGCGGGACAAATACAGAGCCCACTTTCACACATATAGAATGTGATCTACCATCCATATTGATCAACACCTTTTTTATTAACCCATTACCAGACAACAAAATTTTAGACTGGTCCAAATTGAAAGGCATTGCAGACGACAACAAATGTAACTAAAAACAGAAAATTTGTATGTTATACCATAGAAAACATTGAGGGAAAAGGAGAAAATGCTGGCTACCAGCATTTTCTTCTTTTCCCTCAATGTTTCTCAAAGCTCTCTATTAGGGCCGTCAAAACCAGGGACTGTCTGGGAAAGGGTTAACTTACATCGAAGGGTGAACATGTGATTAAAAGGGCATAAACACAAATGGAAATAAAATAAAACCTGTACTAATTCAATTAATGTATTTTTTTTTTGTTTATTCTAATTTATATAAAGCAATTGGATTATGTAAATAATAACAGGACAACTATGACATTGTTTTAAAAATTAGACACAGCCCAATGGCGTCGTATTATCATCTACCTGACACGCTGATGCAAAGATGGGGAAAAAAAACTTAGTTCAGATATGGCTATATACAATGAGCATACCCTACTTTGAAGAAAAATCTGGGAGGAAAAATGTGTGCAGTATACTCATGAAAATATAGTAATGATGTCAGGGGTAAGACTATCTGAATGTTTTCTTCAAAAATAGCCAAGCTAACTGGATAACCCTTTACCAATCAATCCCATATGTTAACAATCCTGAAGAAATAGGCTTTTGAAAACACTAGAAAAAGGTGAAAATGCTAGTAACCAGTATTTTTTCCTTTCCCCGCAATGTTTACACCATTCCAAAAACGAGCCATACTCTGTGAAAAGAGGGTTAATGCATTTGCAAAAAGTATAGATTGCAGGCTGACTTGGGCCGAAACCTTTTTGCTGTAGGTCAATTTTCTGCATGTCAAAGGACCAGTTTACCTCAAGATTTTGTGGTTTTTAGACAAAATGGATTTCATAGGTCCAAGATCATGTGGTGACTTGGTTGGTATCATGCATTAAGGAGATGCATTAAGCCCCCTTTTGCCTGAGCACAGTTCATACAACTTTACCTAACGAGAAAATTTTAGGCTAATCCAAATTTGAGGTATTTTGCAAACAAAATAAATGCAACTCAAAAATTGAAATTTTATTTGAGAAGGATAGAAAACATTTTGGGTGAAGGAGAAAATGCTGGTAACCATCATTTTCTCCTTTTCCCACAATGTTTTCAAAAGGCTTCCTTTTAAGGGTCGTTAAAAGTCAGGATTGTGTGGTAAAGAGTTAAGCAACATTTAATTTTCCATCTGCAAATACTTTCCATTTTGCCCAAGTTGAAATCTTGTTATCTGGAAAGTTAATTGCTGATGATAGGTTAACCCTTTACCACACAATACAGACTTTTAGAGACCCTGAGCAAGAAGCCTTTTGAAAACATTGTGGGAAAAGGAGAAAATGCTTGTATTCAGCATTTTCTTCTTTTCCCAAAATGATATCCCCTTTCAAATGTAAATCACACCATTTGGATGAAATTAGATTTGTCGTCTGCAAATTCTTTCAATTTGGAAAGGTCTCGAATTTGTCATTTGGTAAAGCATTCCAAAGCATGAATACGTTAGTCAGAAAATGTTCAATCTAGCGGGAAACCAAAGCAAGACCAATTTACCATGCTTCTGGATCTAGTACCAATCATCAATCTCTATAACAGAATGAATAAAAAAAACTTACTTCAATTCCCCAAAGTCAAACAGTTTTCTTTTTCCTTGCACCACCACCACCACATAGAGCTGCGCAATGTGAGAAGTCACGTGACCGGTTTTTCATGATTAAATGAAAAATACTTTAAAAAGCAAAGAAAATTTTCAACAGAGCAGGAATGATATGGAAATCAAATTACGGTCCCATGGCCTTAGTTTGAATTTATTTCTGGTATTTCTTTTTTCCTCGTCAGAGGCTAACAAATTCGGCAAACCCGTGGATCAAAACTCGTCAAAACTCGGCCGATTCCGTAAATCTTGTGCACGGATTGAATTTCCATATATGGACATGTTTTACACATCAGAAAATAGGGGAGGGGTTGATTAAAACGAATTGGGAGAAGCAGGGGAGGTCTGAAGAGACGGACAGTGTTTGAAAAATCCTTTAGCACAAGGGAAAATATTTCACTTGTCCATATTCAAAGCATTTGCAGACGACAAATTAAGCCTGTACCAAACACTCAGGTGCTTTCACAACCCTGGGGGAAAAGGCTTTTGAAAACACGTGGGAAGAAGAAAATGCTGGTGACAAGTATTTTCTACTTTCCCTCCAGTGTTTTGTAACCTGTCTCAGATGAATTCAGTTATTTGAAACGCTTTCTGTTTGTCGTCTGGGAAACTTTTATCGTTACCCGAATGATTGCATTTGTTGCTGAAACTGTAGAAAACATGAGAAAAGGAGATTGATTGATTGATGGCGTTTTTTCAAAGTTATTTCAGTTATATCACGGCGGCCAGTGCACCTATCCATGCTTTCCTTGAGTTTCTTTTACCAGTACTCCGCAAAATATTCTTTCCAAGCCACTGGCTGCTTTCCCACATAACCATCGTCGAAACAATGGTCAGCGGTGAGAAAAGTAGAAGTACGAAATATTGTTCCCCCGTTTAAGGCTTAAACACCGTTTAAACACGGGATCTTTTGATAAAGGAAAGAATGTTCACTCCAATATGACTACACAGTGACTCAATGTTTTCATTAAAGATGTTCGTAATATATTTAGAAACTTGTTGGGAGTCTTCTTAATTCACAATATCTCATTTTTTCCAGTAACACTTTTCAAACACAAGTCCCTAATAAAATAATCATAAACAAAAGCTTTAAACCTTCAAATTGCTGTCACAATGCTGTATTCAATAAAAAAAAAAGTTAACATTCAAATTAAATAATTTATCAGACAAAAAAAATCGAAAATTTACTAAAAGTAAGAAGAAATAACTTAACATACCAACTTGTACGCACACTCTAAAAAAATTGTTCATATAATCAGCATTTGTTGCCCTTGAAAGAATGACTGGTTTGCATGGAATTCCACCTGTCCACCGGCTATGTATGTACATGTGTATACAGGTAGGCAAGTAAAACCATTCGCACAAGTTTCATGCATGTCAGTAAAGCTTACATAAAGCAGCTGTTTCACATTTTACACTAAAGGTACAGTTCCTTTTTGACTGAACAAAAAAACAACCCAAAAAATAGATCGTACATGTCATTCGCAGGCATTTAAAACCTCTTCAAGCCAAACACCCTTACGTTTTTTATGTGTTTTTAATATGCTAGCCAAAGTTATAATAGGCCATTAACATGTTTAGAAATTTGTGATTTCAAGAGACTGGTGATGATGGAAGGGATATGTTGCGATTGAGGAGACGAAGCAGTACAGAACCGGTATCGCTTTTTTATTTGCCCTTCATTCCCTTTGATGTTGGGGCGGGCTTTGGGTTCTGATTCGGTCAATTCCTGATGTATCTTTACTGATTTAATTTATACTTAGATTTGTATCCTCAGACAGGTCTACGACCATGTCTATAAGAAAAAATGCCACTAAAGATAAAGCGTATTTTTCGGTACATTGCCCCTACGTTGGTCTAGTGAATAGAAGCCAACTATTTTCAACTTTAACAATTAAGATTTAGTGGTACGCATTGACATTTGGCCCTAAAGCTACCTCTGACATGCAAGAGTGGTGTTTGTTTCTTTTGTCTTTGGCTTAATCAACAGTGGCCCTGCTCACTGATTTTTTTTTTTTTTTCACCCATAACTTAAGACGCAATGTAGACTTGTCATGTTATTGGATATTGGAGGAATCCCGTCACAATACAAACAATCTTTGCAAGATTGCAATCTTTGCAAAATGCTGTTAGCATGTATATATAATGTGAGGCTATAAAAGGGAACATTTCTTTCAGTCCGTTGTCTGCATTTAGGTGCTCAGTGTTGGCGTTATTCTTGTATGTTGACGGTTGGATTCTGCTGATATAATTACAGTCCACACTTTCATGTCCCCTTTGGCGTAGAACAAATATACACATGACTTCAGTCGGTACAGCTGTACATATAGGTTTACGGTGTGGTTGAAACATTGCTTTTTAAATGGCGGATGCTGCAATTGTAGCCAATTTTCATTGCTCTGCCAAGGTGATGGTATCGTAGAATGCCTATTGGTGCCTTTTTTATTAAATACATTTCAAGCGAATCATGTGTTAGTTGTAAGGCCAAAGGCAAACCTGAAAAAAAATCTAGATTCGTGTTATATATATATTTTTTTTTTAATTATCTCAAATGCAAACTGACGTTAGATCTTACATTTGATTGGTATCTATAACACTCCCTTAGAATGGATCGGATCCTATCTGACAAATCGAACAATGAAAGGCATAGTGGAATAGTCAGCATCTGATACCGGGACGGTAGAATTCTGGGTACCGTAAGGCTCTTGTGCTTGACCTGCGATTTTTAACATTTATATATCACCTCTCAACAGAATGGTTCAGAAATACCCATCAGACCTTTACTGATATGCAAATGATCACAAAATAGCTTGAAAATTTTAAAGTTGAAAATTTACAAAAAGCTGACGACTATTCTTCAACAGCTTTGCAACACCTGCGTGAAACAATTAACTGGATGACAACCTTCAAACTGAAAATGAATCAGTCTAAAACTGAAATTATTATGTATGAGACTAGACAATATTTTGAAAAAATGAACATCACAAAAATAAACGTTGGTGGATGTAATATGAATTGTTCAATCATGTCAGGACCTAGATGCCACCATGACCAATACGCTTAACGTTGACCAACACATCCAGAAAAAGCGTCAAATTGCTTGCGTTCAGATACGAAATCCTAAAGCAATAGGGAAGCATCTCACAAAAAAGTCATATGAATCAATAGTGTAATGTTCATTCCCACACTGATTTCTGTAACGGTCGATTTACTGAAATTCAAGACTATCAGATCAACGAACTATAGCGTATCCAAAAGCATGCAGCTAGCGTAGTTATGAATGGCTCCTATTAACAACCAATTGCTGAACTTCTTACACAGTTACACTGGCTTCCAGCAAAAGCCAGAATCATGTCCCAGACCCTAGTTACTTTCTTCCATGTCATCAATAGCACAGCTCCAGCATATCTATGGAATTGTTTGTAGCTACTCGACAACGTTTTAGACTGCGATCACAAGGTGACACAAATTTCAACATCCCTATCGGCGATCAAAATTAGCAAACATATTGTTGGCTGTCGCTGGTCCCAAATGGTGGAACAACCTACCTGGTTACCTAAAAGACACTAAGTCAACAGCCAACTTTAGAGTAAACCTGAAACATATACTGTATGTTCAGTCAATTCCATAAACAACAGATGTGCCCTTGTTGAATACAAAACGTATGAGCCATGCTCTGTGAAAAGGCGGCCCAATGCATCTGCAAAAAGTATGGACAAGGTCAGCCTGCGCAGTCTGCGCAGGCGCTATTTGTCAATTTTCTGCAAGTCCCAGGACCAGTCTACCTCATGATTCAATCGGCTGTTAGACAAAATATACTTTATGGATTCATGATCATGTGATGACTTGCTTGGTATCATGCATCGCAGGGATACATTTAAACCCTTTTTTTTTTGCCAGAGTATGGCATATATAAAATGACATATACTAGTATTGATATACAGACAGGATTTTTTTTATTACTAACTGTATGTTTAGCATTTGTGAAACGCAATAGAATGGGTTTCATAATTTTTTACGCAATATGCCATGTATTTGTATTTTGTATTTCGCCAAAACCATTATCATCGGTATCAAGTTATTGTCATTGAGGTGACCTGGGCCGTATTCACCAACCATTCTTAAGAATAATCTTCTTGTTAGTCTCAAAAACTTTCTAAGTTTGAAACTAAAACATTTTATGATTGGTTCAACCATTTGATTTAGCCAAGCAGAAGTTATATTTCTTTCTATTTCTAGAATAAGTCTAGGAATGAAATTCAGAACAGTTGGAGAATACGAACCCTCTGCCCATATTCATCAGACCGTTCTAGAAAACACTCTCTGCCTAATTCTATATTTTGAACGCTCCTCCCAAGAGTTCCTTTGGAATTAGGACGTTCTTGAGATTTAGAATTGAAATGTAATTTAGAGCGGTCGCTGGATAAGAACTCAGATACAATGTATTTGATGCACAAGAAACGACACATATGGTGTTTTGGGAACAGACTGGATAACTCACTGCGGCCAAAACATATCATCGTAACTATCATCAACACGCTGGATTGGTCTCTTGTTCAATTTTGTACTGGTCATTTAGTGTCTTCATCTTTCTTATATACTACTTAACCCTTTACAAGACGACAAAATCTTAGCCTTGTCCGAATTGAGAGCATTTGCAGATGACAATTTCAATGTGGTTCAAATGGTGCAATTTTCCTTTTATGAGGTAGAAAACATTTTGGGAAGAGGAGAAAATACTGGTTACCAGCATTTTCTCCTTTTCCCGAAATGTTTTCAAAAGGCTTCTTTCCCAGGGTCGTTAAAGGGCGTCATTTGGCGGTAAAGGGTTAAGGCATAGCAGAGCTAAACCTCATCTTTTGGCTGGCATAATTACACCTAGCCCCTTTAAATAATGTAAATGAGATAAGACTGGATATAATACTGGGGTATTGTTTATAGGTATATCAGTTGAAAGTAAAGCATATCTGATGAAATGTTGGATGTCTCATTCTGTTTGCCTGCGCTAGACGCTTTCGTCGTACTTGTCTTGTTTGACTCATTGCTCTCTATTGTGGGTTGCTACAAAGCATAGAAGAAGGTTGATTGATTGTATGGTGTTTAACACCGTTTTCAACATTATTTTAGTTATATCGCGGCGGCCAGTGCACCTATCCATGCTTTCCTTAATTTTCTTTTACCAGTACTCCGCACAATATTCTTTCCAAGACACTGGCTGCTTTCCCACATAACCATCGTCGAAACAATGGTCAGCGGTGAGAGAGGAATGAATCCTGTCGAAATGACTATCATCAATTCTCGGAAAGAAATTGGCTAAGCCGGGGATCGAACCAGCGACCTCCTGTTCTCAAGTCCTCTACGCTACCGACTGAGCTACGGGGCTTGGCACAGAAGAAGGAGAAGAATATGAAAGAAGGGGATGACTTGATGTTCGACGGAGAAAAGAACGAAGGGAGATAATACCTCAGTGTATTTCAACCTCTACTTACTTGTGTTATCGTTCCTGTGCTCCGATGCACATTCCTACTGTATTGTGAAAAAATAAAACATTTTGTTTCAAATTCAAACTGATACTGGCTTTTGTGAAAACTGTAGATCAAGATAAGACAGCACACAGCGGCAGTCTGATCTTGGATTGATACTACCATATACAGCAAAATATATATAAATGTGTGTGTGCGTGTGTGTGTGTGTGTTTTCAAATTCAAGATAGCAGGAGATTTCACGTTCACTAAATTCAAAGGACACACCTCTTGTTCTAGACAAGAATAGCCACTTAGTCAACAAAACTGGAAATAATTCCATTTATCCCCTCCAGAAACTGTTCCATTCTAATTTCGATGTAACTGTCTTCTCGTGTATGTTCACATTTCAAATTTTTAAAACGAACTACAACGGTAAACATGGACCCGTGAACGGCTTATAAGCTAAAGGTGATGATGTAGGATACTTGTTTGTCTGAATCTCACATTTGTTTTCAGCTAATAATTATTATTTTTGTCTAACTCGTTGACTAAAATGTGAGTCATGCTATGTGAAAAGGGGGCTTAATGCACTGGGAAACGTATCAATCCAGGTCACCCTACGCAGTCAGCGCAGGCTGACCCGAGCCGAAACTTTGCTATTGAGCATTTTTCTGTAATACAACAACCAGTCTACCTCATGATTAAGTCAGTTATTAAAAGGAAGTGGCTTTTTTGGATCCATAATTATGTGAGGGCTTGATAGGTATCATTGATCAGGAAGATGCATTAAGTCCCCTTTTGCTAGAGCATGGTTCGTATATGACGCTCGCCAAGGCTCGCACCATTGCTTTAGTCAACTCGGTTTATAGAAATGTTAACACATAAAAACTCATATAAGATCCCCCATTTCTGAATAATACGTACAGAACTGAAATTGTAAAATAGACGAAAAGTGATCATCCAATGAGAGAAAAGGGTTGGTTTCATTTCCTATCTTTTTAATTCACGTTTACCCTCTGTCACCGCTGATCCTTGTTTCGACTATGGTTATGTAGAAAGCAGTTAGTGGCTTGGGAAGATGAACATTGTGTATATTACTGGTAACGGAAACTCTAGAAAATCATGAATAGGTGCATTAGCCGCCGCGACGTATCTGAAATAATGTTGAAAACGGCGTTAAACATCATACCACCAACTAATTTAGGTTAACAAGCACCCATTCTTCATATCGCAAGCAGAACCTCTAGATGTCGACACGGCCAAAACAAAATTACGTACAAGAAATGGATTAACCCTTCATCCTTTTCAAAGCAATCCATAGTTTTTACGATCATGAGAGAGAGAGAGAGAGAGAGAGAAAAGCTTTTGATAACATAGTAGGAAAATGAAAAAATTTAAAAAAAAATGCATTATCTACCTCTCCCACAATGTTTTCAAAAGCCCTCTAACTCGGGGGTTGTGCGATAAAGGGTTTTATAACTGCTAAATAAGGCAAATGTACACTTACAACGAATTTATAAAACCTGAACATTGTGATTTCAAAGTTCACTGCTTAGGTAAAATGCCGATGTATTCGACATTTATTTCAAACTATTTTTTGAATAAAGAAATATCTCCTTATCGGACAATTCTGTGCAGCCTGATCTTGATCTACATTGTGCGCAAAAACACATGGAGTCTCGCATAGTAGCTTTAGAGTGAAAACATATGGATTAGATTAATGTCAGTCTGGATTAAGTCCGGGTCACGACCACCTGTGCTGAAATATCTGAACCAAGCTCTGGTAAATGGGGATACAACCCTTAAGCTGCTAAGCGCGACTCACTGACCTTTTGCGGACGATGTAGATCAAGATCAGGCTGCACAGAACTGTCCGATAAGGAGAAATTTCTTTCTTCAAAAAATAGTTTAAATTAATCGGGTTTTTACCATCTGTTTGGAAGTTTTATTTAACTTATTTTGCAGGATAAGAGTTAATGCATATCCGTGATGTATTATCCCTTTACCAGACGACAAAATTTTAGCCTTGTCCAAACTGAAAGCATTTGCAGACGACAATTTCAATGTGGCTCAAACGGTGCAATTTTTCTTTGATAGGGTAGAAAACATTGTGGGAAAAGGAGAAAATGCTGGTTACCAGCATTTTCTCCTTTTCCCACAATGTTTTCAAAAGGCTTCTTTTCCAGGGGCGTCAAAAGGCGGCATTGTGTGGTAAAGGGTTATACCAAGCAAGTCATCACATAATTATGGATCCATAAAATACATTTTGTCAAACAATCGGCTGTATCCTGAGGTAGAATATTACTAGGACATGCAGAAAAATTACCAAAATCAGGATGTTTCGAACCAGACTGACCTGAATCGATACGTTTTGAAGATGCATTAACCCCTAGGCTGCTTATCGCGATTCACTGACCTTTTGCGGACAGCGTAGATCAAGATCAGACTGCACAGAACGTGCAGTCTGATCTTTGATCTACGCTGTCCGATAAGGAGATATCTTCCCTCCAGAAATCCTTTTGAAAGAGGAAAGTTTTGGGGTTATGCTATCGGCTTGAAATTTTCATTTCTTTTATTCAGCAGGATAAGGGTTAAACCCCCATTTCAGAGAGCATGGCTCATGTTATCCTGTAAAATTGATTCATGTGCTAGATTTACAAAATTTAATATCTTTAAAGGCGAAGTAGCGGCCAAATGTAAACAATACCGTTGTTAAAATGCATTTAGATTTAAAAGATGGAAATTAAAGATACGAATCTGTTATTGTAGGGTCATTTGAAGTGTTAGTCGCTGGCAGAGAAATGAATTTCGAAATAAAGTTAAACGCTGACAGGTCGCTCAATCTTTTTTTCTGCTTTTTACCTGATTTTAAAATCAGTTTTCTGCCATCGACTAACACTTGGGCCGACCATACAGATAACAGTTTGACATCTTCACAATATTTTCCATACTTTTTAAAAGGCATGATTCAAATTTAAATGCATTTGCACTGTCTTTTTTTAGTCTCTATTGGGCCTGTAGTTCCAATTGTTTTCATAGTAAAGAACGGGGAGATTGATAGGAAGAATGCAAGATTAATAAATAAGCAGCAAGATTCTGTTACAATCTCTTGACGAGGCGAACAAAATATTAGATTTGTCAGGATCGAAGTGATTTACAGCCGACAAATTAGATGTTTCTCAAAAGACTAGATCTACATTTTTCTTAGGAAAGGAAAATGAGAAATAATGTTTTCAATGGCCTTAATTCCCATGGTCGTTAAAACAGGGCTCTGTATGGGAGAAAAAAAAAACCTGACGGAAGTCCTGTTTGTTTCCTGTAAATAATCTTCTTAAATTTGATCCATTCTCTGTGAAAAGGGGGCTTAATGCATCTTCGTGATGCATCATACCAGGCAAGACATCATTTAATTAGGGATCGATAAAATTGGTCCTTTGACATACAGAAAATTGACTAGTAGCGAAAAGTTTCGGCCTAGGTCAGCCTGCGCGGACTGCGCAGGCTGACCTGGGTCAATACTTTTCGCACAGGCATTAAGCCCCATTTTCACATAGCATGGCCGATTTTTTCCCCAACACTATATTCTTTATATTTTGCATATGGTTATGTATTAGTTAATCTCCTTCTATATCAATAAGATTATGTCAGATCTGGGCCGGATCTACTTTATATAGTTTTCCACTTTCTCCATTGTCACGCCTTTTAATCTTTTTACCAAACAATCTTTTGTTTAAACGAACACGAAACTGAATATATATCTTTTTATTTAGAAAAAAAAAAAACAAGTGTTGGAAAAGAACAAAATGCCCGTAACCAGCATTTTCTACCTCCCCCCCCCCCCCGCACAACAATGTTTTCTCCCCTTGCAAATACAAATCCTGTCACTTTAGTCACACATTTTATTTGTCGTCTGCGATTATTTATTTTTTTATTTATTTATTTATTTATTTTTTTTTTTTCTTATTTTTTTGTTTTTGTTTTGTTTTCGTTCGTAAAAATTTGAAATGTTTGAATACAGTATATAGTCAATGCTTCTAAAATAACACTGCAGATTTTTCTTGAACTAATAGAAAAATAATAAAACCCGAATTGTACTATAGTATTTCCATTTGTTTTCTTATGTGTGATTGCCTAATACGCATACGTTGAAGTTCAAATTGAAAAAAATAGTGTGAGTTTGATGAAGTTTGAAGCGCTTTAAATCTTTACCAAAACGATAAAAATGTAGACTTTTCCAAACCGATAGCATCTGCAGACGACAATTTAGATGGGACTGTCTTTAATGGGTAAAAAAAAACATTGTGGGAAAAAGAGAAAATGCTGGTTACCAGGATTTTCTCCTTTTTCCACAACGTTTTCAAAAGCCCTCTTACTCAGTGTCGTTAAAACTCAGGACTGTGTCGTAAGGGGTTGACGCCAAAAATTCGGAAAGAAAGGGTTTGTCGTTCTGGCCTAACGCATAGTGTATTGTTATTACTGTTATTACCCTGAACAATAAAAAAATCTACATACATCGTAGAATAAGCAAATATCTTGTACACCTTCACAAGTGAAGTGCATCTCCGGATTTTCAGAAAGGTTGGATTAATACTTCAAAAGTATGTAGTTTTTTTTTTTTTTTTAAGTTCTGATAATTGAACTTCTGATCGAAATTAGTTTTATTATTACATTCAACAGAATAAATCCATATGTAGTTTGTATGCTTGTTTGTACTTTGTTTAACTCTACCAAACGACAAAATTTTAGACTCGTCCAAATTGAAAGCATATGCAGTCGACAAATTACATGTCGCTAAAATTGTTGGATTTGTTTTTGAAATGCTAGAAGACATTGTTGGAAACGGAGAAAATTTTCTCCTTTTCCAACAATGTTTTCAAGAGCTTTCCTCTTCAAAGTCGTTAAAAGTCGGGATTCTGTGGTAAAGGGTTAATGCCCTTTTCAACATCATTTCACTTATTTTGCAGCGGCCATTGCACCTACCCATGCTTTCCTGGTGTTTCTTTTACTAGTACTTTTCACAGTATTCTTCCCAATCTACTGGCTGCTGTCCCACATAACCATCATCGAAACAATGATCAGCGGTGACAGAGCTACGAATCCTGATGCAATGACAATCATTAGTCCTCGGACAGAAATTTACCGTGCTTGGGATTCAAACCGGCAACCCCCTGCATTCTACCGACTGTTATAACTATTATCCCATGCTTTCATTTTCAAAAAATTACTATTTCAAATTTTTTATACCCCGAGTATTCCCATTTCCATCAAACGATTCCATTTCTTTAAAAAAAAATTCCAGTGCGTAATTTAAGACTACTGAAACAAGGGCACCCTAATGGACAGTATTCAGAATCTCAAAATAGATCAGCCGTGCTCGGGCAAAAGGGGAGCCTAATGTATTTCCGTGATGTGTGATACCTATTATCTCCCGCTAGATGGCATTCTACAAATACACATCTATCTAATTTGGGCATCCTGGGTACAGAAGCGGAGTAATTTTTCAAAACAACAACCGTGACTTTGCATTTTAAATGAAATAAACGTTTACTAAATAAAACGCTACCTGGTGCAATTTATTCAGCTATGATCTGCTAGCATGTAACCTATGCACCGACCATTTATTAAAACAGCCCCTACATGCTTTCGTAACAGGCTAATAGCTTCGATATAAGCCCTACTTTTCCCAGGTATACGGGGGATGGGTGATGCGTCATAGCAGACAGGTCGAATCTTCGAAGAATATGACATGCGCAGACAACGGTGTGATACCAAGCGAGTCCTTACAATATTATTGATCCATAAAAATCCATTTTGTATAACAACGGACTCAAATATGAGCTAGATTGGTCCTCTGACATGCAGAAAATATAAAGATAGCTAAAAGTTTCGGCTCACGTCAGTCTACGCTGACTGCTGACATGAGTAATACTTTTTGCAGATGCAGTAAGCCCCCTTTTCACAAAGCATGGCTCAAAAATTTCTAATGCTAAACTTCATTATACCTATGAGCCGCGCTCTGTGAAAAGGGGGCTTAATGCATCTGCGAAAAGTATCGACCCAGGTCAGCCTGCGCAGTCCGCGCAGGCTGACCTGGACCGAAACTTTTCGCTATTGGTCAATTTTCTGCATGGCAAAGGACTAGTTTACCTCATGAATCAATCGGTTGTTATACAAAATGGATTTTATTGGTCCATAATTATGTGATGACTTGCCTGATATTATGCATCACGAAGATGCATTAAGCCCCCTTTTGTCAGAGCATGGGTCATATAAATTGTGAAATGTCATGAAGATTTACCACCGACTGTGGGGTCCTGGCTGGCTCAGTGATTAAGAGTGGGACTCCTGACCTGGAGGAGCCGGGTTCGAGCCTCACTCGATCTACTGGGTTTTTCGTGGCAGCGTCCTTGGGCAAGACACTTCAGAGCCCTAGCCTAGTACTGGTGAAATCCAGGAAAAACATGAATATGTGAGCTGCCGCCGTGATATGACTTATTTATACAGATAATGTTGAAAGCGGCGTAAAACACTATTCAATCAATAACCACCGACTCTGTAGCTACGACTGGGAACTCTTGGAAAAGAAATAATAAACGCCCCTTTAAAAGTCTGTACCAGGGGCAACAAATTTAGGCTTATACATATGGAAAGAAAATTCTGACGATATATGGAATATATGATTCAAATGACGGTGTTTACCTTTGACAGAGTAGAAAACATTGCGGAAAAAAAGGTGAATATGCTTGTTACCAGATTTTTCTGCTGTACCAACAATGTTTTCAAAGGTTGCCTTTCTCATGTTTTATTTTATTTATTTATTTATTTATATGTATATTTATTTATTTATTTATTTGAAAATATTATTTATTTATTTATTTAACACGGGATTGTCAAGCAAAGCTTTTCAAGAAATATAGAAAACATTGTAAAAAGATAATTGGACGATTTCTCGTAACGAGACGTTTCTCCTTTTTCTACAACGTTTTCAACAGATATCTATTGCAATTTTGTAAAGAATATCATAGAATTAAGCGAGACAATTGCGTAAAAAAAATAAAGGCTTTTTGTGTCAACTTTCAAACACTTATCAAGCTGTCTCCCTTACCCGTGTCTGTGTCTTCTTTTCCACTTATCTATTTTCTCGTTTTTCTGTTCCAGTTTCGCCACCTATGGCTGCTTTAGCATGCGCATAACCGAGCCCAGTGGGTCAGTCGGTAGCACTGCAACAATGTTTAAATAATGTAGAAAACAGCGTTAAACACTATATACAATCAACCAGTACATTAATCAGCAAGATCGACAACCTGCATTGGAAACGAGCTCTGGATAAGAAAAACGGAAAAAGTTATCTCCCTCTACAAGTTTTAGACAGTGACCGGCGATACCGAGCCCGAGGTTGCCTTTACCACACAATCCCGAGTTTTAACGACCCTGAGGAAGAAACCTTTTGAAAACATTGTGGGAAAAGGAGAATATGCTGGTAATATGCCGGTAACCAGCATTTTCTCTTTTTCCCACAAGGTTTTCTACCCTATCAAAGAATCAAAGTACTGAAAGTACTGACAGACTAGCGAATTGGATAGATTGATTGTTTTTATGGTGTTTAACCCTGTTTTCAACATTATTTCAGTTTTGTAGCGGTGGCCAGTGCACATACCCATGCTTTTTCCTGGAGTTTCTTTTACCAGTGCTCCTCACAGTATTCTTTCCAAGCCACTGGCTGCTTTCCCACATAATCAACGTCGAAAGGTGAGAAAGAAAGGTATTCTGTCGCAATGACTATCATCAATCCTCAGACAGAAATTTGCCGAGTCGGGATCGAACCAGCGACCTCCTGTTCTCAAGTCCAGTACGCTACCGACTGAGCTGCCGGGGCTATGCGTGCTATTGGTTAACTATAATCCAGTTTAAGTTTAACCCTTAACCTGCTAAAAATGTTAAATGAAACTCCCAAGTCAATGGTAAACACCTGAATATTGCTCTTTCAGAGTTACATTTTGGAGAAAATATACCCTCTTATCGGACAATGTAGATCCAAGATCAGACTGCACGCTCCGCGCAGTCTGATCTTAATCCACACTGTCCACAAAAGGTCATTGAGTCGCGGTAGTGCTGGTAAAAGAAACTCCAAGAAAGCATGGATAGGTGCTCTGGACGCCGCAATATCACTGAAATGTTGAAAACGGCGTTAAACACCATGCAATCAATTAGTCAATATCCAATAGCACAAGATGTAGTTACATGTAACTATTTAACATAGGCCACCGAAATTCCATTGATCTATCACGGGAGTGACGGGATGACAACATTTTCCTGAGCGGACACCTTTACTATAAATAGCACGTTGGCGACTGCCTCTTTATCGTATACAGAAGGACAAGGTGTGCAACGAAATCGAAGTAAATTTTTACCCCTCTCCCCTTTCACAGATAATATTTTACCGAAAACGGAAAACTAAACCTAGTTGTCGTTGCAGACGGGTTAACAAATGATTTATCTTGTGTACCCTGAACTTCAATAGTTCCAAATGGCTCTTGCAATCAAGCAATAGTTCTGATCTAAAACATTTTAAAAAGCTTCCACATTTTCCGGATCGCCATGCGCTGACGTCACACAATTTATCATCCCGCAGTGGACTAAAACTGAGATATTTTTTTCAAACAAAGATCTAAAATTATTTTGTTGATATATTGATGAAATTATTGAAATAATATTTCGTCCGTTACAATCTATCTTTTCATCTAATCCAGTATCACTATTTTCATCTTCCAATTCGCATATTTTCAAACGCGTATTTACCGTTTATTGGTCAAAAACTTTGGTGCGTCTTTTCACGTGAGTTATAATTCGTTGCGTCATAATGAATTGTGTGACGTCAGCGTATGGCGATCCTGAAAATGTAGATTCTTTTTAATTTTTTTTAGATCAGAGCTATTGCTTGATCGCAAGAGTCGTTTGGAACTTTCGAAGGTCAGGGTACACGAGAAAAATCATTTGTGACGCCATCTAAGTTTTTTTTTTTTTTCCCGTTTGCAGTTAAATATTATCTCTAAAAGGTAAAGTGTGCCGCGTGTTTTGGGGCTGATACCTGTCCTTTATGTGGTAGTAATACTTGCAGTTCACGTTGTAAGTGGCTGGCTGTCTCTCTGTAGCTTCTGACTTGGTGGACGTCCTCACAGTTCGCTGTCAGGCGAGAGAGTGATCCACGAGAAACACTGGTTCCCTATATCGACTTTTCCCGCCACTTCGGTTCTCAGGCAATGCTGGTACCCAGCATCACTACACTCCCCCCGACTTTCTCCAAGAAGGCTTCGGCGTTAGCTGACGGATTCTTATTTGTGGGGACTACTTCCAAAATGGGGTGGGATCTCAACTCAAAAACCTGGGGCTAGAAGCCACTGAAATTGCCCCTTAAGTGGCTAGAAGCTGCACAAGAAGTTTAAAGCTAGAAGCTTTTGAATAAGTGGGCTAGAAGCCGCACAAGAACTTTTAAGCTAGGAGCTTTTGAATAAGTGGACTAGAAGCCGCACAAAACTGGAAAACAACAAGCTCAAGTGGAACTTATACAGGAAAAAGGAGCTACAAGCTCTACTTCGGATGGCTAGAAGCCACAGAGAAGATTTGATCAATCTTCATAGTTCCTTTGATGTCTTAAGCGATAGCACACTAACCTCATCCTGGGTATCCGACCAGTACGTTGCTAAGAATAGGAGAGAATTCCTCCACCAGAATGCAATTGGCTAGAAGCCAAATCGAGAAGATAGCTTCCGGTGCAGCCACTGCTATATGGACTTTAATCGCCCCAGTACACACGGTGGGCTTTTGACACAGTCAATTCTCACACCCTGTCCACTGGGAGCTCCCGGTATCTTGCCATCTCCACAAGCAAGGAGGTGGCCCGGAGTACAGACTTTGTGCTTGCCGACCGTAAAATACGGGGCATCAGACTCTAGCAGCAGGCGGTCTTCCCACAACGACTTCAAGGCCTCAACCTGATCTGGGCTAAAAGTCCTGATCTTGTAGGTGAAACCAAAGAAGGTATTGGGAAACTCCTTCAGCCATCTGTCTACCACATACTGGCTGCCGGTGAAGCAGTGTAGATGGATCCTTTGGTGAGGCTTAACATACTTCCGTGTAAAACACAGAAGCTGAAGAAAAGCCTCAGTTCCGCAGTCTCCATCCACTCCTCTGCAATGCAACACCAGAACTTGCGACTCCTTGAGCAAGGGCAAAATTCTCTCCAGCAGCATCAGTTGGCTTGACCAGGCCTCCACTGGTTCGGTTCTGTCAAGGCCTACCTCTCCTAGAGCTCTGACACGGGGGTGGTCCAAAAGGGGCTTGAGTGTATCCAGCACCCCGGTCAGGCGTTCTCTTGTAAAGGATGAGGCATGCCTTGGATGGATGCCCACCGCAACCGCAATACCCTCCTCTAGGTCGTGAAGACGCTGAGGGGAAGGGTACGTTTTAGGGTCGTAGTAAACAGCCACCGACCTAGTCACCGACACCTGCTCTGATGGTGACACTGGAACAGCCTGAAGGATGTCCCTCAGGGTGCCATTGGCCGGCAGACGCAACCTGCCCAAAGTCCGGTTCAGGTGAAAATGACTATGACAATCGGGTACACCTGTTCCAGACCACGAGCGGTCGCATCCGCAGCTTCCGGCTCCCCTTGGTCCATCGGGACAGAGGAGAAATTAGCCCTCCAATATCCCCTTTCTTCATGGCTCAGTGTTGCCGCAACGAGCAACACCACCTTCCAATGCACCAGAACACCAGGGGAGTTGGGCTCTGTAAGGTTAAACTCCTGTGGGGCGAGGCTTTTACTCGGTGGCACATGCCAAGCATAGCCGCTTTTTGTTTGGCTGACACCTCACTCCCAGCTACACCGGCTAGAAGCCGTTGCATCCTTAAAAAGGAAAGCAGATCAAGGACCGTAGCTGGTCGACCCAACAACCACCTCGCAGCCTGTTTGAGAGCCTTGACCCGGCGGCTACATACATTGGGATCATCGGCGGGCAGATCTTCTCGAAAAACGTCAGGAATATGCTCCTTAAAGGCATGGACTTTAAGGAATTTCTTCTCAGAGGAATCACAACCAGGGATGGCACAGAATCTTTGCCTGGCTTCCCTGTTTCCTCGGGCCGATTTCACCCTTTGTACCGCCGCGCTCACCCTAGCCCTTTTCGTGGGGAGCACAACTTCCGAGTCATCCAAACCATGCTTCTGGGGTCCCAAACAGCTGACCTTTACTTGGAGATCTAAGCCAAACGATGTTACTGTGCGCTTCGCAGCAACACCAGCACTCCGCGGGCCCTTTGGGCAGCTAGAAGCCCCAGCCTTAGAGGCCAACTTACGAGTGCCTGCTGAGGGCTGCGGGCTCTTCGGGGAGCTAGAAGCCCCAACCTTAGAGGTCGACTTATGCCCTGGAGCTGAAGTCTGTGGGCCCTTCGGGGAGCTAGAAGCCCCAGCCTTAGAGGCCGCCTTACGACTTCTTTTATTCTTCCGCTTGTTTTTCCTCTTACCTCCGCCCTCCCTCCCTTTTTTAGGAACCGCCTCTCCGGGGGCCCTCCCGGGGCTGGAGTCAGAGGGACTAAACCCGACTGGAGTGGGAGGCAGAGGATTTTATGGCGGAGCGGGTAAATCCGTCAGCAAGGCCTCGGCCTGGCTGGAGGATGGACTAGAAGCCACATCCATGGGCACCTCCGCAAAGAAAGACAGGCTAGAAGCCGCGTCAGTCTCCGCAGCCGGCACCCCTTCAGCCTTGGATAGGTCGGAGAGAAGTTCTTTGATAGCAGGGTGGTCCATGAATGCGAGTAATCTGAAAAAATAAAGGAGCATTCAATATGCGACCTCCACCGTCCTTCTCCTCTTGCAGGCCTTGCACTTATATTTGTCAATAGCCAATGCATCTGACACACTGATATTGACACATGAACCATGGAACCACTCATCACAATAATCGCATTGTATCATGAAGCGACCATTCCAGGGCTGGCGGCACAAGCAATACTTGGTGCCCTCCTCACGGTCAGGAATGATTGCTGAATCCTCAGGTAAGGATTTATGCTTTGTGATCCAAGTTGGGAGAGTCCTATCCCTACAGGGCATTAGCCTGTAATGGTTCACTACAAACACAGACTTATGGAGCTTCACACGGTATAGGTATGAAGACAATTTCTTTATAATTATGGCTGGTCCCTTCCAAGGAGATGACAGTTTTCTGGACTGTCCCTTACTAGCTGCCGTATCTAGTAGATACACATCTCCTTCAGCATATGGTCTTAAAAGAATTTTGAGATCGTAATTCTTTTTCATGTTTTCAGATTCCGGCGAGCAGCGTCACGAGCCGATTGCATATTTTTAACCAGATCATTGATATAGTCACCGTAATCCACCAACTGACCTTTGGGATAAGGGAACATTAAATTTTGCAGGTGTATTAATTTCCCGTCCCAACATCAATCTATTTGGGGTAAAACCCGTACTTCTGTTGACTGAAGCCCTTATTGCCATAGCTATTTGCTGGAGGTACTTGTCCCATTGATCCTGTTTTTACCTAAAAAGCAACGGACAGCATCCGTTAAAGTACGATTGAATCGTTCTACTTGTCCGTTTGCTGCAGGTCTATAAGGAGTGGTTCTAGCCTTATGGATCTGCAAAGCTTTACATAAAGCTTCGAATAATTTTCCAGAAAGTTCCTGCCTTGATCGGAGAAAATCTGTGGTGGAAGACCAAAACGCGAGAAAAAGTTATCAATGGCCGCCTGAGCCGTTTCCTCCGCGCGCTGAGTAGGCAAAGGGACGCGTTCAACCCACTTCGTGAACTGGTCCACCATCATTAGGCAGTGAACATTACCGAGCTTTGTTTTAGGTAAAGGACCAATAAAATCTATATGTACCCGCTCCATTGGTACCCCAGCTTGAATTTCTGTTAATGGGACCTTTCCATAAGCCTTGTTCTTTTTATTCTGGTTACAGACATTGCAAGACAGTACATAGGACTCCACATCCTTTGACATACGAAACCAGAAAAACTTTTCTTTGAGTTTTGCCTTAGTCCTAGCAACACCTTGATGCCCAGCTGATGGTATATCATGATGCAAGGACAAGACAGACTCTTTTAGACTTTCCGGGACGACTAAAAGCTAATCACTCATGTCTTCGTCTGGTTTCTGTCTGTATAAGACTCCGTCTATGAGCCTGAACAGTTCTTTATCCAGCCAGTAACTTTTTGCTTCAGTGCTGGCAATGAACAACTCATTTTCGGCTGGTTCTTGATTTTTCTCGAACCACGCTAGAAGCATGGTGAGATTTCCATCTTTGTGTTGTGCGTCCCGCATTTCACTGAAGGAATAGCCCCAGCACGTTCTTGTGGTTGTGCTGTCAGCCGTACCGCCCCCCCCCCCCCCCCCAAGGGAGACGGTGCAACACCCGAGGTGGCTCGCACTTCTTTCCTTACGGAATGTTATGTCAAAGTGCGCTTCTGTACTACCTAACTCGTCAATGTCTCCAGAATCAATGACGTCTAGAAGACGGTCATTTGCTGTAAATATGACAGCGTCTAGAAGACGACTGTCTTTACAGTGAGCATCGTCCATTGGCTGGTCTAAAAGACGTGAGCCCAGACTGCTCTTTTTGCCTGGATACTGCCCTGAATGGTCTAGAAGACCTGATTCAGGCTTCAACTCATTAGCAGTACAAGATCTTTCTGAAAAAACCCGGCGGACTCCCACTGACCTGGCTTCCCCTTTCCGTGCACCTACCACTCTTCGGTTAACCTCTGTCAGAGGTGCCCCCCTTTCCTGCACGACCAGACTAACAGCCTCATCCACTTCCTCAGTGAACTTAGCCCACTGGTTTTGCGCCCTCGTGCAGTAATGGCATCCTCCGCATGGCAGGTCCGCAAGCTTTATGCCAGAAATATACTTGAAACATGGACTTAGAGGATCTGGGATCCGTGAAAGTGCATCCGCATTTCCATGTTTTGATCCTTCTCAATGCTTGACCACCATGTCGTATTGAGAAAGTTCCTCAATCCATCGAGCCAGCTGGCCCTGTGGTTTTTTTAACCTTAATTACCAGGTTAAACTGGAGTGGTCTGTCCTGACTGTAAAGATCTTTCCAAGCAGATAAAACCTGAAATGTCAAGTAAACCTAACAATTGCCAACAATTCCCTACGTGTGGTGCAATAATTCTGTTGCTCAGGAGTCAGAGAAAAACTGCTAAAGGCAATCACCTTCTCGACCCCATTCTGCACCTGTATCAACTCAGCAACTATTGCAAACTGAGATGCATCCACATCCAAAATGAAAGAATCATTGACGTTTGGTAAAGCTAGAACAGGTGGACTTGTAAGTACTGCTTTCAACTTTTCAAAAGCACCTTGCTGCTCTTCACCCCAAGAAAAAGGTTTTCCCCCTGTCAATTTGTACAGAGGACGAGCAATCTCTGCAAAATCTTTTACGAACATTCTATGGTAGTTAGCCAGCCCCAGAAACCGTTCAACATCTTTGTAATTTGTTGGCTTGCGCCAATTGCTAACAGTTTCTGTGTCCTTCTCTGTCATGGATAAAGAATTACCACTGACAGATCTGCCAAGAAACTCTACTTCATTTTGAAAGAAGGGGCATTTCTTTGGCTTTAGCTTCATACCATGTGTTCTGAATCTATCCAGGACTTGACATAGATTTTGCAAGTGCTCTTCAAAAGTTTTTCCCATCACAAGAATGTCATCTAGGAAGGCAAGTACAATCTTCCAGGTCAGTCCCTTCAAAATGAAGTTGACAACCCGAGAGAATGTAGCAGGCGCATTGGTTAGTCCAAAGACCATCTTAATATGTTGAAAGAGTCCAAACTTTGTAAGAAAAGCTGTCTTCTTACGGTCGTCCTTTTTGACTTTAACTTGCCAATAAGCAGAATTTGCATGTAGTTTAGAAAACCAAATGTTTCATGCTAATGTATCGAGACAATCTTCTACTAATGGTAATGGGAATGTGTCCTTAACTGCGACGTCATTGAAAGCCCGGTAATCTATGCACCACCGAACTGAGCCATCTCTTTTCCTGATTAAGACAGGAGAAGATGCCCATTCTGAAACAGTTTCCTGAATGACGCCGGCATCCAAAAATTTCTTCAGGTGAGCTTCTTCCTCATCAACAAAACACGCAGGGGTTCTGCGCATTCTTTGTTTGATAGGCTTTGCGTCACCTGTATCTATTGAATGCTCAATAGCTGTGAATTGACCCAGATCGAAATCACTTTGAGCAAAGACATCAGAATAGCTACGTAGAACGCCAGGTAATTTTGATTCTTGCTCTTCATTAAGGTGAGTTCTGGATGCCTCAAACACACCTTGTAAATGAGATGGTAATTCTACAGCTAAATCCCTCTCACCTTTTGGGCTAAAAGCCGCAAAATTTATTGATCCGTGACTCTTGAGCTCTCCTGTTGGGCTAGAAGCCACAACAGACCTTGACCCATGATTTAACTTAGTTGGGCTAGATGCCGCAACATGACTAGACCCTTGTTTAGATTGGCTAGAAGCCATTCTTGCATCTGCACTGTGCATGTCCCCTAAAACAGGGTCAATTTCGTGTGCATTTGCAATAATTTCATTCCTTTTTAACGCTTTGAAATTATCTGTGGGATTGACCAGACAAATGATTGGTCTATCACCGGCAGATCTGACAAGGCAAGGCATAAGAACCTTTCTTTGATGTATCAGATCACCAGGTTCAAGATAATAATCACCAAGCTGATCATCCAATTTACATGCGACACGAACGACAGAATTGGGAGGGACCACCACCCTTTTTGTCAAAGACACTCTAGCAACAACAGGTTTTCTATCCTGCAAATGGGTAATGACAGGGACTTTTTCTCCATTCACCACAAGGGTATCAGACTTCATATCACCCAAATGGTGCATGATGTCATGTCTCAACAACATGTCATCTGAAATAGGGGCGACGTAAAGTCTTTCCCTAATTATCTGGCAGCCAAGACGTAACTGTACAGGTTTAATAATAAAACCTGGTAAAACATTATCCCTATCTGCCATCTGCATGACAATATCCTTGATCTTTTTGGGTTTTTGTTTCAAGGAATCATAGACCTGTTTGGAGAGAATAGTAATTTCTGCTCCGGAGTCAATCCTAGCCTGAATATCTCTCCCCCCGACTTTCAAATTGATGAAAGAAGAGCCTGAACAAACAACGTGCACTTTAACTGGCTCGTCTGTATGGGTTGGAGGATTAGGATTAACAATGGTCACAGCATTACCATCCACTTTAGTCTGGTTAGAAACCGAGACAGTCTCCATTGCCAGGTTAGAAACCGCGACTGACTCAGTTGCCCGGTTAGAAACCGTGACATCAGACTGAGTATGACCACTTTTTTCTGTTGCCTTGACAGTAGTTTTAGTCTGGTTACAAAACGAGACTGACTCAGGTGTCAGGTTAGAAACCTTGACTGTAGACCGAGTTTGACCACTGTATTTTGTTGCTTTGACAGTGGACTGAGGGGCGTGGTCCTTATCCTCAGTCCTTACCCGTTTAAATTCTGCTCTTTCTTTGACTCCTTGCGCTTCTTTTGCAACCAGGCCTTGTACCTTTTACAATCTTTCTTGAAATGACCTGCCTTTTTGCAAAAGAAACAAGGGTCACTTGGTTTGGCCTTCTTTTCATTTTCTGTTTTGATTGCTTCAGCAATGACCTTCTTCACTTCTTCCAAAGTGACCTGATTGACGGACAGTTCGTCTTTAGATCGACGGTTTTTGTTTTTCTGTCCGTCAACAGCCTTCGTAATATATTGGTGATGTTTCACCAAATTCAAGGCATGCTGAATATTTTTAGGGTTTTCTAGGCACGCATGTTTGGCTGCCTCCTTGTCTAAACAACCCTGACTAAATTTTGCAACAGCCTCCTGAATTCTGTGACTTTCAGGCAAGTCTTTGTAGGCTGATGTAGCAAGGGTCATAACCATATCTGCCCAATTTTCTAATGTTTCCTCTGGATTTTGCGAGGCTTGTTGGAAGTTCACTCGGGCAGTCTCAATCAAATCAATTGAGCCAAACCTACTTTCAAGTTTCTTAATGATTTCCTTGAAAGTAAACTCTTCATCCATTCTAACAGTGATGGTGAAGAAATCTAGCGCCTTACCTTCTAGACTCCAAGTCAAATAGTCTTTGCATTCTTGTTCTCCCCAGTTAAAAACCGACCTATAGCTATCGAATATTTTTCTGAAAGATAACCAGCTCGTTTTGCCATTAAAATGTAAATTTTTTGGCAGCAAAGCCGGATTTCCTCTTTTCAGGACAGCGGGTCTAGAAGACGCCTGCAATCCAAAAGCATTGATAGGGTTTGGAGAACCCGAACTTGAATTTGAGGAAGATTCGTCCGGACAGAATCCAGTCTGTCTTCTGTGAATCCTCAATTTCCCAGACATTTTGCTTGTGCTGGTGAGTTTTGGACTAGGCGGTTGAGCCAATTCCTCTGGTCTTTTATTAGGCTTGTTCTTTGGTACTTGTTCCTCCAGATTCTCAAACTCCTATGTGAGGGGTTTGAATCCAGGAGGGATACGTGGTGCAGCAGTGCGAACTGGTGATTATCTAGAAGACACATCAACAGCAGCCGGTTGTCTAGAAGAAAAGTCAAAAGTAGCCGGTTGCTATACAAGCGACTGTTGCAGCTCCAATTGCGTCCTAACAAGTTTCTGCAAGTCTTGGATTTGTTTCGAAGGTTGTTCTTGGAGTACTTGCAGTGTGACCATATCCATTTGCCTCTTTAATGGACTTTGCTTATGTGGGGTCAAAGGTGCTTGGGGTGGAAGCAAATGAAGTGTTGATTTGGGTGGGGAAACCGACTGTGGGAATTGCTCTTCTTTGGCAGAATGTTTTTTGGGCATTTCTGTTTTTCGCACAGTAGGTCTAGTGTGATGGGGTGGGATTTGTGGGTGGGGTGGCAGCATTTTTCGGAACTTTGGGTAATTCCGGAAATAGCTGCTCAAAACCCTGAGCCTTCTTTGATGGCTTTGGCTCACTGCGTGACAGGAGCCTGCGGAGCTGATCCTCAGTCTCGCTAATCGGAGATTCAAGCTCAGCCGCCTCAGCTTCTAGTGAAGTTAAAGGAGGAAGTGGCAAACTTTTATCCGCCCTTTCTCTCTTCAACTGTGTTTATGAGGGAACACTGAAATCCAATTGATCCCAGGTTTCCTCATCTACTGCCCCCATCAACATCATGGAAAAAACCATTTTCGTCACAGGACCATACAATTCTCTATGGTAGACAATGGCCTCTGCTCTTTTTCGGCCAATGCCTTTAACATTGCAGAGTTGGTCAACTGTTGCACTGTTGATATTCATTCTGCTCATGTTTCCAAAGAGAAAAATTACACAGGTAAATTTGAAGTTTAATCTGGAATTCAGTTAAACAAAATGCAAAACCTGCAAGAAAGAAAGCATGCAAATATAAATTAAACAAGTTAATTAAATTAAGTTACTGGCAGTTAATTCAAGTGCTTAGAAAGCGTACCTGAAATTAACCGAAAACTTTCTAATTGTAAACAGGTGGGTGGGGTAAGTACTGGCTTTACAGTAAATTGGGCGCTTCCTGCCTGTAAAGATTAACTGGCATACCCTAACCTGAATTTAAATTAGTCTTTTCTTATACTGTGTAGACCAAAATACAGCTAACATGTGAAACCACTTTAGCTAGAAGCCAAATTAGGTAACACAAGAAGACCAAGGCTAAACAAATAGAACTCGTTAAGTCTCAAAGTCAAAAGCTGTATTGAATTAATAAAACTCAATTCAATACACTGAATCCACGACAGGTGCCTTGTTTTCAAACTGTTTTCAAGCGAGACTAAGTCTTTCTGGAATTTATAGAAGGTTCGCGAAAACACAATACCAACAACCAAAAAGACCGAAAACAATTGAAAATTTTCTTGTTTTAATCCTCGTCGCCAATAAAGTGTGCCGGGTGTTTTGGGGCTGATACCTGTCCTTTATGTGGTAGTAATACTTGCAGTTCACGTTGAGAGTGGCTGGCTGTATCTCTGTAGCTTCTGACTTGGTGGACGTGCACACAGTTCGTTGTCATTTGAGAGAGTGATCCACGAGAAACATTGGTCCCCTATATCGACTTTTCCCGCCACTTCGGTTTCGAGGCAATGTTGGTACCCAGCATCACTTTCCGTTTGCAGTTAAATATTATCTCTAAAAGGGGACATGGGTAAAAAAAAATTCTTCTATTTCGTTGGACACCTTGTCTTATTATATACAATATAGAGGCAGTCGCCAATGTGCTTTTTATAGTAACAGTGTAAAGAAAATTTGAGTAATCCGTGATATACAGGTGATGCATCAATTTGCAATGATCGACCAAGGAAAATTTTGGTGTTCCGTGATAGACCAATAGAGTTTCAAAGGCCTGTGCTATTTAACTCCTTTTACAAAATGAAAAATTTTACAGTCGTCCAAATTCAAGGCTGTTGCAGACCATAAATTAGATGTAGCTGAACTGATAAAACCCGATTCCAAAAGGGCAGAAAACAATGTGGGAAAAGGAGAAAATGATGGTTAACCAGCATTTTCTCCTTTTCCCGCAATGTTTTCAAAGGAATTCTACCCCTGTGTCGTTAAAAGTTGGGATTGTTTGGTAAAGGGTTAATATTCAAGACGTAGAATAACAGTTTAGCATAACAGTTTAACTGTACACAATGATCTAAATAATGAATGACTGAAGGAATGACAAAGGTTCCCTGTCCAGTGAGGGTAAATATAGCTGGGATTTGCAACAAGTTACCTAGGTGTATCTATTAATAGATTCATTCAGATTCATTCATAATGTTACAATGGTGTAGGAATAAATGTTTCTCTGCTTTGCATAGGTCACTTAATTTACATATAAGCAAAGATCATGTACCTTATAAACGACATCTTTTTCAGTTTATTAATTTGTAAGACGACATGTTCAAATTGGAGTGGTAGAAATTTAGTGGTTTTTGTCAAAATTGTCATATATAACAGAATTAAGATTTCTAAAAGAAAGAAGTATTTTCTGTGAGACAGTATTTGGCAACTGTGGGGTTTTTTGTTTACATTGACTCTAGGTCAATCATGACGCCTATGGACTAGCTTCGCTAGTCAAAAACCGAACTATTTTTGAGCCACACTGAAATTGTCGTCTGCATATGCTTTCAATTTGAAAGGGTCTTAAATTTTGTCATATGGTTAAGGGTTAAACCTTTACCTAAAAATCCCGAGATGTAATGACCCTCAGAAACAAGGCCGGACTGTTGGAAAAGGAGAAAATGCTGATAACAACATTTCGTCCTTTTTCCACAATAATTTCAGCCCTTTCAAATTAAAGTCAAAGTATTTGAGCAACGTTTAATTTCTTGTCTACAAAAAGTCCTGCATTCAAGCAAGTCTCATATTTAGTCGTTCGGTAAAAGGTTAAAAGTTTAGAGATCGATTATATTTGAGCCATGCTCTGGCAAAAGGGGGCTTACTGTGTGATGCATGATACCCAAGCGAGTCATCACCTTAATTATGTAAGATGGATCGATACAATCCACAACTAACAACTGACTGAATCATGAAGTACACTGGTCCTTTAGCATGAAGAAAAATTACCAAAAGTAAAATGTTCCAACCCATTTCAGCCTGCGTGGACTGCACAGACTGACATGTGTCAATACTTTTCGCAGATACATTAAGATCCTATGTATGTATGATCATTATTTTGACAATTTCGGACAGACATGGACACTCCTGTTCCCGCACTTCTCAAGTTACACAGTCGACCACACCTCAGTCGAGCCTCAAAATGCACCAGACAAATAGAGCGAAAGCCCGCAAATGGTCAACAACGCAAAATTAATGAACAGCAAGCGGACACGTTTTCTACAAACAATAACTATGAGAAACATTCAGAACGAGACATCTTTGAAAGTACTGAAGCTCATTTTCCATTGGTGAGACGTTCGAGTTGGTTCTTGGAAAACAGAACTGATAGTACAACTCTTGGAAATAGACTTACTGGAAATAAGTTCAAGAAAGTGAGTAAATTGATTATTCAAACCCGGCGACGACCAACAGGGTATGGATACGGACCATCTGCTCCACAACTGAATCTAGAAGAATTTGACAGAGAATACGATTTTGATGCCGAGGGTAAGTTGAGTTCATAAGATTAACACCCTTCTATCATCTTTTTACCAAACAATTCCGAGTTTAATGACCCCGAGGAAGAAAACATTCGAAAACATAGTGATGAAAAGGAGAAAATAATGGTAACCAGTATATATCTTCGACCCTATCAGATAACTTAAATGTAGAATTTTTCAAATATTTTATCTGCTGAAGTTTAAAATAATAAGAGGCAAAACCTTGTTGTTTAGGAAAGGGTTAAGAGAATATTTTGCCGTACATCTACATGCATTTGGTGCACCGTAATAAGTAGTAACTCCTACGAGCTACTCTCGTATTTGCAACAATCGTGCCACTAAGTTAAAGAAAGTTATTTTCTGTCACGGAAGATTGCTCGTTAGTTTCTATTTCAAGCTACTCTACTTTATGATCAACCTGCGCAGTCCTAGGTCAAAACCTTTTGCTATTGGTCAATATTCTGCATGTCAAAGGACAATCTACCTTATGATTCAGTTGGTTTTTAGACAAAATTGACTTTTTTGCATCAAGCATTATAATAATAACTTGCTTTGTACAAAGGGTCAGGAAGATGCCGCAACCCTCCCCCCTTTTCCCAGAGTGTCGTTCAGTTATTGTTAACCCTATCCTTGTACCACTAATACGGGCGACAGACCGCGTGTAGGTTACACGTATTTATCATTCTCAACCCTGACGGACATTTTTTCGTCTATTTTGAATTTCTCAATTTCTCCACATGGTGAAAAAATTGGACTGTATCCGTAATTCAACTTTCGTGACAACCAGAAGATTCATTTAACACTTGTTTACAAGAAGAATTTAAATCAGTCCAGACTAAATGCACAAGATTGAATTCCGATTATTTTTTTGTTCAAGTTTCTTAACCTGTAGATCTCTCTACACCATTTCGTCTTTGTTCGCGTATCATAACAAAAATAGTTGGGAAAAAAATATTGATACATGTGCATGTAGTTTCAATGACGTAGATGAACTTTGTCTGGATTACCTGCCCCTACCACTACGTTATCGGGTCAGGCAAAGCGCAATAATGGCGGCCTCCATGGCGTCCTCAACTGTAGCCCTTTATGCTTTCCTGTTTTTCCCAATTTCATGTGATCCAATTTGATCAGTGAATAAAATGAATTGCTTGCGATCTGTCTTGAATTTAGCCTATGATCCGATTTGATCAAGTGAAATAACAATATCCCGTTACCTCTGCATATTACCAACGGGGGCCGCCATTATTGCGCGTTGCCTGACGTACTTTTGAAGTACGGCGGGGTACCAGACTAATATGAACTACGCAATACGACAAGCTTGCTTTGACGTCTTTTCCTGGTGTTCGGCCTTGATCCTGTTCCTCCTTTCGCGATTCACCTTATTTAGTGTTCGTTCTGGTTTCTTCAACACCTTTAAATCCAGGTCATACATGTACGTTCACCCATTGTTCACCAGGCTAATGAAAAACTTACTTCTTCATTTTATTACTCAATTGATAAAAAGAGGATCGTTAATATTGCTGATATTGTAGATCGTTAATATTGCTGATTTTTTATAGAAAATTGAAACGAGAACGAGGCTTTCATATAACATGTAGTTATAGGCTTATAGGATAGCATTTTGTCGACTAGTGCGAAAACAGTGTAATTCTTTCGTGAATTGTAACACTTTTACGTATCTGTACATGTACTCTGTAGTGCAAGAAATACACCCTAATAATTATGTAGTCTAAATACTTCTAAAAGACGTATCCATACTTATTTAAGCAACATTTATCTATCGGACATCGTACATTTTTTTTTTCAAGTAACATCTAACTAAACAGGCCCCAATCAGTTCTATGTAGCAAATCTGATCTCTCCTCTCTAAAATCGGTAGTATTACTTAAAAGAGCTCGATTTACCTTTAGGAACAACTTAATTTGAAAATATTCATTCAGAACTCACTCAAATCACTTTGATGTCGGATTGCAGACGGAGAAACCAGTCATACAGACAGTTGCGTAACAAACCAGACTTGACCAAAGATTTTTTACGAAATCTGTTCCAATAATAAAAAAGGACCATGCGGAAAGAAACTTCGTTTAAAAAAGAAGATATAATACGATTCTGTAAATTGCATTACCCCATTTCCGGGAAATCATTCGGAACGATCGCATTTTTTTCCAACAGCAATTCATGACAAAACAGAATGCTGTCGAATTGGAAGGGATTTAGCTCGTTGAAAGGCAAATTTTGTACAAATATCCTTTTCTTTTCAATCAAGACTTTATTTATTAATCTTACCCTTGATGTATATTTTATTGACCAAATTCAAATAAAAGTCTCCAAATTTGCTGTTTAACAGCGACAAAATTCGATGTTGGGGTTTGCAAAACAAAACTACGAAGGAACCGATAAGACCCTAAGTACAAGATGAATGTCAAAATGAAAAATAGCGTACTTAGGTGGTTCATAAACAGGACTATACCTTTACGAGCTAGTCTCGTATTTGCAATAATCATACCACTCAGTTCGGTTGGTTGCTCAGTAGTTTCTATTTTGAGCTATGCCATGCTCTGTAAAAAGGAGGTTTAATGCGTTTGCAAAACGTATCGACTCAGGTCAGCCTGCGAAGTCCGCGCAGGCTGACCTGTGTCGAAGCGTTTTGCTATTGGTCAATTTTATGCAAAACAAAGGACGATCCGCATGTCAAAGGGCGATGTATTCTGGAAGCAGGTTTGTCGGTCTGCCCGTCTGTTGACGCAACTCTATGTCCACTTCTCCTCCAACAGTTCCAATCTTTCTAGCTGAAATTTTGATAGAAACTTCCCTACCATAATTACGTGCATAACTTCAGTTGTTATCTTGAATTTAATAGTTCTAAACGTCAGTGATATGCAAATCGACATGGCAATGACATCAACGGTTTGATCATTGTTAAAGTTTTCACATCACTAAAAGTTAAAATCTATATATCAACCTTACTGGCAGTAGTAGGATTCTGTTTACATGTATATATATTCGACATAAAAACGTTGCTAAGACTAGAAAATCATTACGCCCATATTATTTGTCTTTCACATTGTAAAACTGCTGGTTACCCGCATTCCTCCTTCTTACACCATGTTTTTGAAGTACTCTCTTTTTTGTCTTTGGCTTATAGAAATACTGAAATACCAAGGTAAGTTCGGAAAGAATTTATGTGAGACAGGCATAGAATACAGGCATGTTTACGTATGAGTCCTTGTGTAAGGTTTCTTACATATATCTGTACATGTTTTCTATGTATTCGTATGTATCGATACCACGAAGTTAACGTATTTTCATTTCAACACGCTTTAAAGCCTCGCCATAGCCTTTCCATGACTCCCAGATGATACCTTTAGCCCATGTGATATATTTATCGTGGCTGTACGGTCCGTTCAAATTGGCTGCAAAACAGTTGTTGTACCACCAACCACCTTTGCTGGCCTTTGCACATTCATGAAAGTATCTGTCGTTATCAGAATCAAAGGTACTAAACTGTATTCCGGTAAGCTTGTGACGTGAATGAGTTGTATCTATAAGAGAGTCCCCGGCATCTCCACTGTACCCACTCACATGCAGTCTATATTTGTCTTCTTCAGCCCCGACTTGAAATTCCTTATACATGGCAAATGCTGTATTTCCGTCAAAGTTCTCCATATCTATTCTCAATTGCAATGGTCTTTCTTTTGTCAGCTTGTATAAAAACTCGTTTCCTGCCCAAAATTCGCCGTAGGGACTTCCAAAACCGAGTTTATAGTCTAACCAAGAACGGAAGAAGTTCACGGAACCGTCTTGACGTCTCATGAACACAATCCATCCACCACCATCTGTATCCTGGTCGCAATAAACAGTAACAGGTGACATAATTACCTGTAGATGAAGAGTGTATACTCCACTCTCTGGCACAGCTGTACAAGCTGTGTCGATAATCGGAACGGTAGTTATGTCGGACTTTACTGACGCTGTTTCTGCTTTAAGCAAAACCTCGTCTAGTCTGTCAGTGATCATAGTCATAAATGATGTCATGTTGTTGCGAATATCTCTGTAAATATCAGCAGTTGAGCGCTCCATAGATTCCTCGATTGATTGCAGTCGATTCTGTAGCTCTCTATCTCTCTCATTAGCGACCTTTTCGCTCCTCGCAATAATATCCTCCACTGATCGCAGTCGACTTTGTAGCCCTCGATCTCTCTCTTTAGCCACCTTTTCATTCGCCGAAATAGTGTTTTCCACTAATTGAAATCGTCTCTGTAGCTCGCCATCTCTCTCAATAGCCACCCTGTCGTTCCTCTTCTTCAATGTAATCCTCTTGCGTAGGTTTTGGGCAATATTAGAAATAGTTTTCTCCACTGATTGCAGTTGTCCCTGTACTTTTCGATATCTCTCATTAGTAACGCTTTCGCTCACCGAGATAATATCCTCAATTGATCGCAATCGATTCTGTAGCTCTCGATCTCTCTCGTTACCCACCATTTCTTTGGCTATATTCATCAAAGTTATGTTCTTGTAAATATCAGAAATGATATCCTCCATTGATTTTAGTTGGTCCTGTAACTCTCGATTTATCCTTTTTTCAGTATCAAATGCTTTGATCAAGCTGTGGTATTTTACAAACACGTTGGTACCGTCCACCTTTGCAATATCCTTCCTACCGTCATTGTTCATCACTGGTTGGTAGCTTGTTTTATTACCAGATATACATATTCCACAGCCTCCCGTCGCCGATATATTAAGTTGGTAAGTCTTATCAAACAATATTGTTATATCTTTTCTTATAAAATATATGTCGTCCTCGAGTGTTTGGAGTTCTTTTCGAATTCGATTCGCCTCATAACCAGCTGTCTCAGAACACAGGAATAAAATAATTTCCATGTGAATAGCGAAACGCCACTGCACGATTTCCATAATGAAATAAGACTTGTGTGTGTATAAATATCCTCTGCTCTATACAAAGTCAGACTAAATTCTACCGCGCAAAACAGTTTGACGTGAAATTATGAGTTAGAGCTTTTTTAGTTGATACACGCGCACCTGACTGTATTTATTCCATGTAATTTAGGATATCAATCAATGGCAACTTTCAGTCACGTGGAAGATTTATAAAAAATACTTACGTTTGTTTGAATAAGGTTTTATACCGCTTTCAGTAGTTTTTAGTCGTATCACGGCTGCAGCTTACTTACTCATGTCCAGTTCACTTTAAAGGTTGCTTTTCAGATTTTTACAATAAAACAAACATTATTGGGTTTTTTCATTAGGCAAATCCTGGAATAGGCAAAGCCTGGAAATTGGGGAAAGATACTTTTTTCTTAACTATGTTCAAATATAATCGATACAATAATTGATTAATTCACATATGGTTATGTGACATTGCCCAGCGAATTCTTATGGCAGCACTACTTACACCCATGAAAAAAAAAAAAAAAAAAATAGCCCCAAATTATCTGGGGTAACTAATTAGAATCCTCGGCTGGGATAATCCTTTTCTGAGGATCGATGATATTCATTTGCGACAGGAATCCTCCTTCTATCACCGCCGATTGTTGTTTGAGAGAAGGTTAGGTGGGAAAGCAACCAGTGGCTTGGGGAGAAGTTTGTGCGAAATCCTGATAAAAGGCATCCCATGAAAACATGGATAGATGCACTGGCAGCCACTATATAACTGAAATAATGTTGGAAGTGGCGTTAACACCAAGCAAACATACAAATATTTTACCGGTATGTACCCGTATTTATGGTTCTGTGTATTTGGCAAATTCTGATCATTGTCATTTCGCAATGCAGAGGTGTAGAAACCTGTCCGCAAAATTTGTGTATAACTACATAACTACGTCTGTTGAACAGACAAAAAATTCAGTTATAGATCTATACATTTTCAAGATTAGATAATTATCCAAATCATCTTTGGACAAAGGAGCAGTTGCTGCTAAAATGGTGTGCCTGAAAAAAAAAAAAAAAAAAACAGTCATGTAGACATACAACATGTAGACATAGGTTTATAGGGTGACGCTTACAAAATATCAAATCCCCTATCGTATTAATTTGCTATGTTGTCCTTGCAAATAGGCCAGCCAACAAAATAAATTTTGACGAATTGCAAATTACTATTTATTCATTTGAGTTTATCAGTACCAAGAACCAGGACAAAAGCCAGCGGATTCAGCTGGGTCTGAAAAAATAATAGGAGCATGCTTATATGCTCACCAGGTTTTACCAAATAGTGTCTTTGAACAGCTTCATTGCCTCCCTCCGACCAGTTTCGCGGGTTGGGCCTGTATCTACAGTACTCCTTCCAGCGAGGGCGAGGACATATTCTCAACCAGCATTGGCCCCTTCTCACCTCTGATAATGCATGAATACTTTTTAACATTGTGTGTCTCTAGCTCTGCTTACCAATTGTAAGAATGTATCATGGTATTTGCTTGTCCAACTTGGATTTTTTTTTTAAACCTAATAAGCTGCATATATTTATGCTATATAAATTAATCTCCTTATCCATCTACATGCATATAATCTTTATACGCATGTATCTATCAGCTCCTCTTCTCTCATATCAAAATCATCCATCCATCCACCCATCCATCTCCCAAAATAACCCAACCACCCCGAAAACAATCCACCAAGTTCTCTCTCTCCAATCCTCCACGTGTAGTACCAAACTATATATCCCTCGTCCTCATGTCAGCTTTCTTAAAATCAGCAATGTTAACGATCTTCTTTATACTAATTGAATAATCACTGGAGAAGTAGGTTTTTCATTACCCTTGTGAACAACGGTGAAAGAGCATAGGATTTGTACAAGGGTGTTGAAGAAACCAGAATAAACACGAAATACGGCGAACTGCAAAAGTACGACGAGATCAAGGCCGAACACCAGAAAATGACGTCAAAGCAAGCTCTGTCGTTTTGCGTAGTTCATACATCATTGAAACTACATGTACATGTATGTATGTATCAGTATCAGTATTTTTCTCCAGCTGTGTTCTTCTTATGATACGCGAAAAAGGCGAAATGGTGTACATTTTATGAAACTTTAACAAATATTATTGGAATTCATAGTTGTGGATTTACTCTGGACTGTATTAAATACTTCTTGTGTTAAATGAATCCTCTGGTTGTTAAGGAAATTGAATAACGGATACAGCCGAGCTATTTCCTGTTGTGGGGAAATTCAAAATGGCCGAAAAATTGTCCTTCAGGGTTAAGAAGGACATCCTATCGGCGGCCTTCAGACAGCGCCTTTGGCGCGCTCTTTCGCCCGTATTAAATCTCATGATAATAGAACAGTAGCCGATTGCAAAATGACTATCCTGTTATCTAAACGTTAACCCTTATCCTGCTAAATAAAAGAAATGAAACTTTCCAGTCGATAGTAAAAAAACCAAATTTTCCTATTTCAAAGGTACTTTTAGGGGAGAGACATCTCCTTCTGGGACAGCGTAGATTCAAGATCGGACTGCACGTTCTGTGCTGACTGATCTTAATTTACGCTGTCCGCAAAAGGTCGGTGATTCGCGCTTATCAGCCTAAGGGTTAAATAGCACCTTTTTACTCCTTGTAAAGCTAAGTTTCTTTACACTTGCAGATTATTTGTCAATGCACATCGGGCTTGATATATAAAATGAGCCATAATCTCTAAAAAAAAAGCTGGCCTGTGTTGAGACATTTTGCTTTTGGTAAATTCTCTGAATGTACAAGGTCCATTCTATCTCAGGATTCAGTCGATTGTTCGACAAAATTAATTAATGAGCTATGCTCTGGCAAAAGGCGGCTTAATGCATCTCCGTGATTCATCATAGCAAGAAAGGCATTACACAGTCAGGGATCCATAAAATCTATTTTGTTTAACAACCGACTGAATCATAAGGTAGACTGGTCCTTTGGCATATAGAAAATTGACCAATAGCGAAAAGTTTCGGACCAGGTCAGTCTGCGCGGACTGCGCAGGCCGACCTGGGTCGATACTTTTCGCAGATGTATTAAGCCTCCTTTTCACAGAGCACGGCTCATTTTATAGATCCATTATTATGTGATGACTTGCTTGGTATAATGCATCACGGAGACGCATTAAACCCCTTTTTTACCAGAGCATGGCTCATATACACATAATGCATCTGCATAAAGTATCGATTCAGGTCAGTCTGCACAGGTTGACCCGGTACGACACTTTTTGCTTTGGGTAAATTTTTCTGCATGTCAAATGACCTGCGTACCTCAGGATTTTATGGATCTGTACTGCTGTGTTGATTTGCTTGCAATCGTGCATCGTGGAGATGCATTAATCCCCCTTTTCACAGAGAGTGGCTCATATACATTTTGAAAGTTGTCCGGTAGAGCTTGTTTTGTATGTATATACATGTATATATAAAAAATGAGTAATGTCCTTAAAGTCACTCATTAACTTGGAGCTATAATAAAATAAACTGTGGCATCAAAAAAAAGGGTAAATTATGTTGAGCTATAACAAATACACTCAACCTTCCATTCATCTACTGCATAAGTACAACTTTACAGGCTGTTGCACTCGAGAGCTTCAGAAAACATTGTGGGGGAAAAAAGAGCAATTTCCTGTAACATGTTACAAAGGCTTCATTTTCCCCACAATGTTTTCTGAAAAAAACATATTGAGAAAACCATTTTCGTTTTTCTTTCTCTCAAAATGCTTGTTCTTTATGTAAGTTGTAAAAGTTTTTTTATAAATCTAAAAAAAGTCTGTACGGGAATGCATTAACTGTTAAAAGTGACTCTCGCTGATTTAATTGCCTTTGCGGCCCGTATAGGTCAAGATCAGACTGCACAAAACGTATAGTCTGATCTTTGATCTACACTATACGCTTTGCAGAGAATTTTGACAAGACAAACTCTGAAAAAAAAGGTTTTGTTATAGTCTTATTTCCAGAATGAAAACGTCTGTATGCTTAACTCATTCCCAAACGACAATAATTTAGACTGGTCCAAATTCAAAGCATTTGCAGACGACATATTCATAGTGGCTTAAATGACGAAATTTGTCCTTGATAGAGTAGAAAACATTGTGGGTAAAGGAGAAAATGCTGGTTACCAGCATTTTCTCCTTTTCCCACAATGTTTTCAAAAGGCTTCTGCCTCAGGGTCGTTAAAAGTCGGCATTGTGTGGTAAAGGGTTAATGGATCTACACTGTCCGATAAGGAGATGTTTTTTCTCCAAACAACAAGTTTAAAACAACACTATTCGGATTTTTACTATCGGCTTGAAAGTTTTACGTGACTTATTTAGCAGGATGATGATTAACAGACTTCAAATGTCTATTTCTCTTATTATACAGTAAATGTAAAAATGTTCGACTGAAATGCTTGGCAGAAAAAGAAAGCGTGATAGATCTCTAATCTGTAAGGAAATGATGAAAAAAAAAAACACATGAGGGAAAGTGGACATGCATGTATTACTTTCTCTGAACAATTCACCATTCGTCACATTATTTTCAAACTTCGAAAAGGCTGTCGTGTCGTAAGCTGAGCCCGGTTGCGCAATCGCTGACGTACAGGACTTGAAATGTTTGGAAGGGAGGGGACGCGCTGTTTCTAATCTCCTCCTTTGCCAATGTCTTAGCGAATATTTACGAAAGTCATTGCGATAGGCTTCATTTTTCTCTCGCCACTAATTATTATTTCGACCATGGCTTTATGGGAACGCAGAGAGTGCCTTCGGAGAACTGTGTAAAGTACTGAAACCCCCTTGAAAGCGTGGATAGGTGCAGTGGTCTCCACGATGTATCTGCAATAATTTTGAAAATAGCATTTAGGTCTTTACCAAACAATCCCGTGTTTTCACGTCCCTGAGGAAGAGGCCTTTTGAAAACATTGTGGGAAAAGGAGAAAATGCTGGTAACCAGCATTTTCTCCTTTTTCCACGATGTTTTCTACCCAGTCAAAAAAACCTTAAGTTCATCTGTACCACTTTCCAATTTGTCGTCTCCAGATGCTTTGAGTTTGGAACTGGCTAAAATTTGTTTGGGAAAGGGTTAAACCCTTGCAAACTAACAAACAAAACTGCTATGTTAAAAATAGGGTTTACAAAGAAAGACCCTTAAAGTAACACTTGACTTTACATAACGGAAATTCCACTCAACAGCTTTTTCTGCGGCAGTAAAAAGTTTGCCCTTTTAACAACCCTGAGAAACAGAGCTTTTGAAAACATTATGGGAACACGCTTAAACCCTGTCCTGCTAAATGAAAGAAATGAAACATTCTAGCCGAAAGTAAAAAGGCAAATTTCCTATTTCAAAGATATTTTTTGGCAGAAGGATACTTCTTTATAAAGCAATCTAGATCTAAGATCAGACTGCACGTTCTGTGCAGTCTGATCTTGATCTACGCTGCCGCAAAAGCTCAGTGAGTCGCACTCAGCAGCCCAAGGGTTAAATTTTCTTTACCAGCATGTACTCTATTTTGAACAATATTTTCATGTCCCTTTTTTTTAATGGTCGTTAACGGAATGGTTTGGTAAAAGGTTTAGGCGTTCCATTTGTTATTCGGAAATCTAGGTTCGATCTAGGCGAAGCTGGTCACTGGGTAGCCCTTGGGCAAGACACTGCGGAGCTTTAGTCTAGTACTTTTTAAACCTAGAAAAAGGACTGGATACGTGCGCTGTTACTAAGAAAAATAAATAAAGGGACGTAACACTCAAGTTAAACGTATAAACTGGTGATAAGCCTGCACTTCCATTTCGTCTGATCTTTGTCTACAATTAGTTAACTGAAATAGACTTAAAGCTCCAGTCAACTACTACGTAGAAGCCTAAGCTTTCGTTCTCTTCTCTAGTATATTTGTAATATGATTGTATTTTTTTTTTTAGAAGCTTGTATCTCATACTGTTGAATAAAATATGTTTAAACTAAACTAACTTCAGTCAAACAATTTTTACTGCAGTGATGTTTTATTAAAAAATGTAGACTCATACTAATGCTTTTAATAATACTGTGTCTGATAATTTGTCTGACTAGTAAATTTGTCATCTAACCATTTTACTTAGCTCAACAATTCTTTACTGCATGACAAAATTTTAGCTATGTGAAAGCATTTGCAGTTGATAAATAAATGCAGCAAAAAAAAAAAATTATAGTTGCTTTATATAAAGTTGGTAGGTATTGCTGGAGAAGGAGATAATGCTGGTTTCCGGCATTATCTCTTCCTTCAAAAAATCTTCGAGGGATCAGCTGTGGGTTGTTACGTGTTAAGATAGTTTAGTTAGAGGTTAAATACATTTTTTGTTCTTTTGTCTCTGTCTGTAACACGTTAAAAGTGTACTATACTTGTCTAGCTTAATAAAAATCTTTAAAAAAAAAAACTTCAGTCAAACACTTAAATAATTGGCTAGTCTGCACTTCAATTCCGTTTGACCTTTGTCTACAATTAGTTGAATGAAAGCGACGTAAAACTCCAGCCACAGAAACAAACAGACGATTAGCCTGCATTTCTATTTCGTCAGATCTTTGTCTACAATTAGCTGACTAAAACACGACGTGAAAATTCAGTAAAACAAACAGATGATAAGCTTGCGCTCTCAAATCGGCTGATCTTTGTCTGCAAAAGTCGCTATTCGCAGGATGTTAAATTGAAACTGGCCATGCTCTGGCAAAAGGGGTTTAATGCATCTTCGTGATGCATAATACCAATCGAGACATTACATGATTAGGGATCCGTAATAGCCACTTTTGTGTAACAACGGCTGTGTCATAAGGTAGACTGGTCCTTTGACATACAGAAAATTAACCAATAGCGAAAAGTCTCGGCCCAGTTTCGCGCAGGCTGACCTGAACCGAAGCTTTTCGCTATTGGTCAAGGGGTCGCTTGTTCGAATTCTCAACGCGGCTAATTTCTTTATGGGGATTGAAGATAGACATTGCTACAGTCTCATTCCTTTCTCATCGGTGATCATCATTTCGACGATGGTTATGAGGAAAAGCAGCCAGTGGCTCGGGAGGAATATTGTGCAAAGTATTGCTAAAAGAGTCTCCAAAAAAGCATGGATAACCGCACTGGTCGCCACGATATAACTGAAATATTATACAAAAACGGCACTGACAAAATGTATATGAACCGTGCTCTGTAAAAGGGGACTTAATGCATCTACAGGCTGACCTGGGCCGAAACTTTTCCCTATAGGTCAATTATCTGTATGTCCATGGACAAGTCTACCTCATAATTAAGTCGGTTGTTTAAAAACAAGTGGCTTTTATTGATTATTGTATTAATTATGTGATGGCTTGAGTGGTATCATGGATCACGGAGAGGCATTCAGTCTGCTTTTGCCAGAGCATGGCTCAAATGGTTTAGTAGGTTTAATAATCTGTGATACTAACAGCCCCGGGGGCAATCATTATTAAAATCCTTTCTACCGTTTTGCCATACCAGGACTGAGGATAATCCTTTACCGAACAATCCCGTTTTTTACGACCCATAGTTAGTGGGCTTTGGAAAACATTGTGGAAAAAGAAGAAAATGCTGGTAACCAGCATTTTCTTCGTTTCCCACAATGTTACCACCTTTTTTAAAGACAAGTTCAATGGCTTGAACGACATTTTAGTTTCTATTTGCATTTTTGCGGCATTTGTCGAAGACAATGACACTTTGAGTTCAATACGGAAAATCATGTATCGTAGTTTGTGCAAAACCAAAGGAGATAAACCCAATTAAACTTAATTTTTCTAAGACAAATAAGTGTTTCGATTGCACTCAGATATGAAATTGAAAATGGCGTATAAAAATAAATTAGATTAGGCCATCGATCGTGGAAATACTTCATTTTGTCGAAAATAGTTTGATCCGCTTTGGCATTCTGTTGGCGTAATGATACACGCAATCTTTGTCTCCTGACCGCCCGATTTCCGTGCTTGTTCGTCCCAAAACCAATTTGTTCGTGGGCTTATTGGTCCCTGGGCTTATTCGCCAGGACTTGTTCGTCCCACAAGATTGCACGCTACTTTACTGGATCGTGCATGACTATATAGTAGGTTGACTTTTAAGCGAATATTTTGAAACTATTTCCATTGTTTTTTTTTTTTTTTTTTTAAATTACTAATTCTACACAATGGCCCCCTTGACAAATGCCACACCAGTGCTTCCAGTCGCTTGAGAAGAATATCGTGTGAAGTACTGGTAAAATAAACTCCGGGCAAGCATGGATAGGTGCACTGCGATTTAACTGACATAATGTTGCAAACGGCGTTACACATCAAACAAACAAACAAAAAATCCATTCGAAGTGAACAGAGTGAAATTTTACATATGAATATAGAATGTAGTCCGTATGTACATATTTTTACTGTTTTAGAAGATTGACTGTATAGTGTTTAAAGCCGTTTTCAACATTATTTCAATTATATCGCGGCGGCCAGTGCACCTATCCATGCTTTTCTGGAGTTTCTTTTACCAGTACTCCGTACAATATTCTTTCCAAGCCACTGGCTGTTTTTCCACATAACCATCGTCGAAACAATCAGAATCAGAATCAGAATATTTTATTGACTTAAACTACAGAGATTTTCGTCATCAACCACATAAATTGACATAAATCTATTTCGGTATAGGTCAGTGTCACATATAGAGACTTTTAGCGTAAACAACATTGCTGCTGTAGACATTTTTACAATGTTAGAAGAGAAGGAAAAAAGAAAAAAATGAATACGTGGTGAAAAGTAAGGTAAAGACATGGGAAAAAGTAGGGTAAAGCTTAACAAAAAATAGGGCAATAGGAGGAAGAACAGAATGTCATTTGAAAAAAATAATGAAAATATTAAGTGAGAGATTTCCTTAACTTAAAGGACTCATCCACATATCGACCTAGTTTCTTCTGGACAAGAGTATTAGCACTGCTCATCAGACAGACAAACTTGTAAACGCTTGGCCTGACGAAATAGAATTTGTTAATATACTTTTTTCTAATATCTGTATAAACTGGACAAATAAGTAAAAAATGATATTCATCTTCCAAATCTTGAGAATTACATAATTGACATTTTCTTAGGGATCTTTCAATTCTTTGCTGCTTATATCGACCAGTCTCAATTCTTAGCTTATGCGAGGAGAGTCTTAATTTAGACATAGCTATTCTAGTACTTAACGGCAGATTGTCTAAATATTTTTCAAAATCAAATTTTACCTTAAAGTCCATATATAAAAGTAATGAACTCGAATTAATTATGCTATTGTACCAGTTTTGTTTGAATACATCAACAACTCGTAATCTAAATTCAGTCTGAAAGGCTTTTAAATTAACTGATGATGGATTTTCCCAAACAAAAGAAAACCCGTATGTATCCAATAAGTACTTAACATTACTACACCAATTTTGTTTACCCCTCTGCACATCCACTAGAAGTGAGTTATAGATATATTTTATCAAAATATTATCAGTTTCAATAATTTTACACCAGTACTTGACAATCCTTGAATAACGGTTTACAAAAAGTGGGTAACGACCTAATTCACCATACACCCCCATATTAGAAGTGGAATTTTTAACGTTTAAGATCCTTTTGCAAAATTTTAAATGAATTCTCTCAACATTTTTATTTTCACTGAAGCCATTAACCTCACAACTGTAATTCAAAATGGAGCCTACAAAAGCGTCAAAGAGCTGCATCAATATAGAGGGTTTCAAATCGAGTTGATTAGTATTATTCAGCAAGAGATTCATAGCTTTCAATCCTTTTCCAGCTAGGGTCTCATAATTTAGATTGTATGTTCCAGTATAACTAAAAACAAGTTCCCAAATAATTAAAATTATCTACAACTTCCAAAACATTATTACAATAAAACAATTTTTCATTATTTCGTGTTTTACCCCGCTTTCTAAACACAATGACTTTGGTTTTATCAGTTTTAACCTCTAGACTCCACCTCTTACAATAATCTTCAAGCAAATTTAAACTATTTTGTAAGTCATTGAAACTATTTCCAAGAATAGCCATATCATCAGCAAAGAGCATAAGAATAAACATAATATCATCTAAAAGTAACCCAGAGGAATGCTTGTCCCACAAAAATAATTCTAAATCTTCAATGAAGAGGGAGAACATCAGAGGGGAAATTACCTCCCCTTGCTTTAACCCAACGGCACAGCTAAAAAAAATCAGAATAAGAGTTACATCCCTTAACACAACATTTCACTTTATTATACACGTCCTTAATTATCCTAAGCATTTTACCCTTTATACCTATTTTATGTAATTTAAACCACAAACCATTAAGATAGACGCTATCAATGGTCAACGGAGAAAGAGGAATGAATTCTGTTGCAATGACTATTGTCAATCCTTGGAAAGAAATTGGCCAAGCCGGGGATCGAACCAGCGACCTCCTGTTCTCACGTCCTGTGCGCTACCGACTGAGCTACGGGACTTGGCTTGTTTTAGACGAAGACCCACAGTACTCTGTAGTCGAAGAACGATGGACACAGTATCGCGAGTTCAAATTGAAATCCGACGTATCAATAAAACTTAATATATAATTTATATACAAGGAAACCCTTCATTGATATAAAATTTGGAAGAAAAGAATCAGTATTGAACGAAATTTCTCATAGTTCTACGGACAAAGTTTGAACACCAAACTTTGAGCAAAAAAACCCGAAAACGAAAAACCAGATTTTCTCCCTTTTCCGAGGTTGTTCACATTTTTGAAAGGTGATTTACACCGTTTTAAGCATTATTTCAGTATATCACGGTTACAGCCCATTTACATGTATTCATGTGTGTCCTGGATTTCAATAGCCATAGACTAGAAGTCCGAAGCGCCTTGTCCGAGGACACTTCCACAAATTAACTGGCAAGCATACAGTCAACATACTTTGTTTATTAGAACTAAGCTTGCTGTTTTACATTAGCTATTTTCAGTCGTATTAAAGGTAATTTAATAAAGCCTTTACCAAAGGACAAAATTTTGCACTTGTCCAAACTGGATGGATTTACAGAGGAAAAACTACATGTGGCTAAATTGATAAACTTTGTCACAAGGCTTTGAAAGTTTATAAAAATAATATGAGTGAAAAGAAGAAAAATCTGAAAACCATAATTTTCTTTTTTTTCCACAATGTTTCTAAAAGCCGTCTTAAACAGGGTCGTTATAATTTTAGATATTTTATTAAAGATGTATATTTTGGAGATACATGTAGTACATTGATTTTTTTTAAACCTGTTTAACTAAATTTTCGAAGTAACCAACCCTGTCGTAGGGCAAAGTCATGCAAACAGGAATGCAGCCTGACATGGATCAGCTGACCATTGTTTCGAGGATTTTTATACGGGAAAACCGCCAGTGGCTTGGACAGGATATTGTGCGGGGTACTGGTAAAAGAAACTCCAGGAAAGCAGGGACAGTTGCACTACCCGCCGTGATATAACTGAAATAATGTTGAAAACGGCGTTAAACACCATACAATCAATCAATCTGACACGGGTCAAAACCTTTTGCCATTCTACCTCCAGATTTAGCCAATTGTTTGACAGAATGGATTTAATGGATCCCTAATTATGTAATGACATCAACCTCGGCTTGGTATGATGCATCATGGAGATGTATTTACCCCCCCCCCCCCCCTTTGCCAGAATATGAGTCATGTAATTAGATACAACTTTTGCAGTAAACACTTCATTTTTAGAGCAATGCCTTCCTTCTTCTCCACAGATTGATGTCTATTTTTGAAATCGTCCCCGTGCCTGAAGCATCGATCACATTTAAAGTTGAGAATGAACTCAGCTAAGTATGAACTCAAATCTTATGAGCATAGCCCCTGACACCGTCTCTGACAAATCTACACTTGCGTTTGGAACTTACGCCCGAGACTTTCTGATCGGTAGTTAGTTGTGTATTTGACAACTATACTGATCGAAAATGAGTTCTATAATCCTCTCTGCAAGTATAAAAACAACGACTGGGAGGAGTCACTCTGCAGGTACAAGTAACTAGAATAATAATGTAACACTTTTGTTGTCTGTCCACATGCAAGTTACTTGATTGTTATCTTCCTGTTTTGAAAGACATGAAATTAAATTGAAAATTTATGAAAGAATTCCGATATGCAAGATCGTTGTTTACCGTATATACAAAGACGATTAGTTGACCTTGATGTGGAATAAGCAGTTCTCGAACAATGGCCACCCGAAACAAGTTAACAATGCAAAAGTATTTAATATTTTTGTTGTCACGTTTATGCGATATCTATAGACAAACAAACCCTTTCAGCTCTGGCCTCATTTAGACGTACTCGTGTTACAAAATTATGAACACATCTGCAATCCTGCATTCGAAAGAAATAATCCAGCACAGATCAGTTGCGACATTGCCTATATCAAGCATTTTTTATGTTAGGCAATAAAAGAAAATGATCAAGGAGTGATTGCTTCCTTTTAGCTGAAGACAAAACCACAAAACTATATAAAATAATTTTGGCCCCAATTAAGATTCGAACCTGCGACCGTCAACACTATATTCTGTAGACTATAATACCTGTTCAGCTATCCGGCCAAATGAGTAGTGCGAGTGATTGACACGTACGGAATAACGGCTTCTTTGACAAGCGGGTAGGAAATTTCACAGGAAAATATCGAAATATATGACATTCCTCGTGCTATCTACCCGTACTTTCTGTCAATGTATCAGAAATTAGTTTGTAGGCGAATATGCGTATCAGTTTTTGTTATGATTAAAAAAGAAAGGATTGCAAAAATGAAATCTATGTCCGTATTCACCAACCATTCTTAATATCATTCTACGTCAAAGTAATACACCTTCTGATTGGCTGAACCATTTGGTTTTGCCAATCAGAAATTGTGTTACTTTCAAATTTAGAAAATTCTTGAGAATACGAATAAGAATGTTCTAAAGAATGGTTGGTTAATACGGACCATGATTGCGTTCCACTTTAACACAAAAGCAACACAATTATTCAAACTCAATACATTAAAAACCAAGAAAACATTAAATTGAGGAAATAATTCTTTACTATAGAAAGGCAAGTGTAACGATATCGTATAAGGTATCATTGTAAAAGGAAATCTGTTTTCGCACGGGATAATGTATAATCCTTTCTGTCATAAAAATATTTCTAATAGATGGAAAGTTCGTCGACGATATTGCAGTAAAATATCTACATGTATTTTTCCCACTTTTTAATGTTTTCTTCTGTCATTCCTTTTGTAACAATATTCTTTGGGTACCTCAGGTAAATGCCTTGATTTTCTACCGTTACAAATTATCCTATCTTTATTTCGCAAGAATTAACTAACGGGTCATTTCAGTTTGGGAAAAATGCTAAGCATTACAGTTTTAAGACTGTTTTGGTCAGAATCTGTAACAAAAGCGGAATATAGGTCCAAGATGAGACAGACTCACCTTTAATGCGGTCGGATCTTGATCTGCGATGTCTCCCCAAAAGCCACGGTAGTTGATGTTTTCGCTGTATAGTCTAGCGTTATTTTATTGTTTCAAATTTTGTGGATAAAAATCTGCAATGTCAGTATGAGGTCATGAGGTCATGTAATTAAATTTTCGGCTACTTAGAATGAATTAAAGTGCTTCTGCTATCAGCGTAGATCAGGATCAGACTGCGTAGAGCGTGCTGTCTGCTCTTTTATCTCCAGTATCTGTAACGGTAATTGTTTTTCCTACGAAAGAAACTGTGTAATTTCGCAATATTTGTATTTTTGTCTAAAGGCTATAAATTCTTCATCTAATTCATTCAGCTGTAAAACCCTTTATTAAACAATCTTTATAGAAAGATTTTTTTTTTTTTTTTTTTTAACATGGTGGAAAAAACAGAAAATGCTGGTAACAGGCATTTTCTCATTTTCCTGCTATGTTTTCTACCCTTTCAAAAAATCATTTCAGTTTTTTGATTTGACATTTATTTTGTCGTCTGCAATGCTTTTAACCCTTTCCCAAACAAGCCCTGGTTTTCACGTGTTTGCAATACAAGTCTTTTGAAAACACTGTGGGAAAAGGAGAAATTGCTTGTAACAAGCAATTTCTCCTTTTCCCACAGTGTTTTGAGACCTTTCTGCCATTTTCATCAAATTCAAAATTGTCATCTGCAAACTCTTTCAATTTAGACCAGTCCAAAATTTGTCGTTTGGGAAAGGGTTAACTTGGGTAGTCTAAACTTTTGTCGGTTTGTAAAAGGGTGACGGGTTAATTGTATCAAGGAAATCTTTGTGTTTGTGATAGTAATAAAACTTTTGTGACGACCAAGTATTTGTTGTTCGACTTTCCGCCATAAATTGAACTACTTATTTTCTTTTTCTCTTTAAAATGTTAACAGAAGTATTTGTACTGGTCTAGAGTAAAAGGTAGAAACTTTGTGTGTTTTAACTATTTGTACAAAATGATAAAGTGGGATATCCTGAGACTAAAATATCACTCCGGGAAGATCAAAAAAGGTTGGCTGAATTGGTTTTTGATTTATTTTTCTGATTTGTAAGAATATGTATTTTTAAATGGTATTTAAATGTGAAATAAATAGTCTCCTATTAAAATTGAATAGAAATGATTGAAATTTACTTTTCATTGTGTGCGATGTTTTCTTATGGTAATAGCACCCGAAATAAGCACCTTGGTAAAAATAGTGAAATGATAAGTCATCGAAGATAAGGTCTATGTTATAGCCATCACTTGGCATTATTGGCCGTTAAACATGGCTGTTTTGTGATATTATAATTAGTAGTTTAAAAGAAACAGAAAAATACATAAAAAAAACACTGAAATGATTCAAATAATTGTGTGTAATCGGAATTACTACATACATTGGAAAATTCTACGTGCTATTTGTGGAATTCAAATTTGTTTGCGCAAAAATATTTTTAGAATCCTTTCTCAAGTCCCAGTTTCAGTGTCACATAGTTCTATATCAGACGACAAAATTTTAGATTTTTCCAAATTGAAAGCATTTGCAGACGACAAATTAAATGTGGTTCAAATGATGGAATTTGTCTTGGAAAGGGTAGAAAATATTTTTTAAAAAAGGAGACAATTCTGGTGACCAGCATTTCTTCCTTTTTCAAAGATGTTTTCAAAAGCGTTCCTTCCTTCAGTGTTTTTAAACCTCGGTTATGTTTAGTAAAGGGCTAAGTTGTCAAAATTAGTTATGACCTTTTGCGGACAGCGTAGATCATGATCAGACTGCATAGAACGTGCAGTCTAATCTTTGATCTACGCTGTCCGATAAGGAGATGTATTTTCCCAAAAGTACCTTTGAAATAGCAAATTTTGAGTTTTTACTACCGCGTTGAAAGTTTTATGTGAATTAATTTGCAGGATAGGGGTTAAATTGTGCTGAGGTTTGGATAATTATTTGGTTATGTTACAATTAGACAAAGGATCGGGGATTCTTGAGTTCTTTTGAGGGAAATAGAAATCTCATATTTTCTTCTACAATTTTCAAATATTATACCCGAAGCTGCTAAGCGCGACTCTCTGACCTTTTGCGGACATCGTAGATCAAGATCAGACTGCACAGAACATGCAGTCTGATCTCGGATCTACACTGTCCGATAATAAGCTATCGTTCCTCCAAAAATACCTTTGAAAGAGGAAAATCTATATGGGGTTATACTGTCGCTTTGAAAGTTTCATTTCTTTTATTTAGCAGGAAAAGAGTTATGCTACGATGAAATGCCTTTCATACAGTGATTATGTCTTATAAGAAATTAGCAAATCGAGGATTTCATAATAGCTTGACGTTTTCATTTAAAGTGGCAAACGTACTCATTATCAGTCAAACAACCTATTTCGTCTTTCACTCATCAAACTACAGTCATTCTCGCGGCTTTATGTTTAACTATTGTCCCTCTAACTTTGCATAAATTGCAACCGATAGGAAATACGATTTTGAATTATGCTTCACTCTGCTTTTTCAGACGAGGATATCAAATAATGCTTTGTAACTGATTGTTTTCGACCTTCACTTTGCATGTAAAAGAAGCGAGCAAAGAAAATGGGAAGAAAAGAACAAGCTATGCAAGAAGTCACCGTTTTTTTGTGTTTCACAAGAAGAATTCTATTTTTAAATGTGGTTATGCAAATGACTCTGGGCGGAATCTAGTGATAAACTATCGTGACGTCCTGCCATTGTTTACAATTTTGACGTTAAACCGTTTTGGCCTTTACCAAGATTAGTTTCCTACCACAAATCTTGAACTTTTCTTTATTCTCTAGGGCAAAAAATATCGACAATTTATTCATGTAAAAAATCTGTATTCTGTAAATTTGGTCACGAGTGACTGAAAATGAATACGGTTGCCACTTTAATCTATATACACGTACATGTCAAAGTTCAAATGTTAGGATTGTGGGGTTGTGTTGCACATCATAACTGTTTTTAATATTACTGCAAAAACTGGGTGTATGATAACAATAGTTAACTAATGTTGGTTGTGACAATCATATTTCTTAAAGAAAGAAACAATAATAACCAAAACAAAAAGAAACTTGTATCGTCAGCACGCTTGAAGCCTTTTTGTTTAAGAGGTATATACGTATAGTGCTGGATGGCGATTGGAGAGAGTATAACAAAATGATGCCCATAAAACGAACTTTTAGCCAAATTGTACTGTGGCCCTGTGAACATATGTCTAGAGCAAAATACGGTTCCAAAATCGATCTCTAAGGATGGCAGAGTGGATTCGTATGAGATCCTTAGTGGATGGGCTGAAGAAATGTAATCCTCCTACTCTTCCTCTTTTCGTTCTTCCTCTTCTCCTTGTCTACGCAAAAGCTGAAAGTCATTTTTGCTTTCTGCTGATCCGTATGGGACAAAATACCGCAATTAGAAGATCTAGCCGTAACTTTCAATTATTTTGGCCTAGAAAAAAATTTCTAAGCATTTCTGTGAAAAAGTTTTAATTTAGTCAAAACCTGCGATTAGTTCTTTTCATCACCGATCGATTACAAGCCCAAAAGAATAACAATTACTTGGGAATCAATAATTTCCTGACTCAAAGACTTCGTAGTAGGAGTACTTACAGTGGAAATGTAGAATAAAATTGTAACTAACGTATCAGTCAATGTTAAGCGTTCAGTATTTCATTTTGTATACAAAAAATATCTGACTTAGGAGTTTTCATTTTACAAACTTATTTAAGTACTTATCAATTCCTTTTGAAAAAGAATTAATAATAATAATAAGAAGAAGATGAAGAACCCTGTTTCTTCGTCCTGTTTCATGTAAACACCGTTACTACGGGTATGTAATCAAATAAAATGCCAGCTGTTCCTCATTTCCTTTGCCAGGAAATTTCTACATTCGATAAACTCGTTGTAATTTTGAGTACATCTTTTTCACAAAAGTAGTTCTGAAAATACAGGTTCCGGTAATTCATCACATTTGAGCAGCCCTCCGGAAAAAGGGGGCTTAATGTATCTCCGCGATACGTTGTACAAAGGAAGTCATCACATAATTATGGACCCATAAAATCCATTATGCAGATGCATCAAACATCCTTTTTCACAGAGCATGATTCATTTAGACTGATGTTCTGCTTTACTTAGCTCCACGTTAGTAAACAGAGTCCCATTTCAACACTGCGGATGGCTCAGTAATTCCTGTTTTTACATTTTGACAGATAAGTCGTGTCGACGGCAAGCGCGTGGATACGATCCTAGTATAATCAATATCTTCCGCTAGGTGGCATTTTTCAAATACATGACCCATCTGATAGGGGCATTCTGGGTAGAGAACCGGACTTTTTCTGAAGGGCACGGACAACGGAGTATAATATCAGAGCACGCAATGAGAAAAAAATACTGAACATTGTCATCCTTCGTAAAACATATGAAGAGAACGTATCAAAGCACTCGCACAGTATAGTATCACAAATGTTTAAATAAGCAAGCCATGTAAAGGAAATCAGTATTTACTTACATTTATTCCTCAAAAAAGGAAGAGCAAGCGAGAGTAAACTCATTTTATCTTAAACAAAAACTGATCTTAAACAAACGTTAGTAATATAATTATCATCTTCGGATACTAGTACACCATAATTACAGTGGATAGGTGTAATGGCCGCCGCGATATAGCTGAAATATTGTTAAAAAAAACGGTGTTAAACACCATTAAAAACAAGATGCACAATTGAGCCGTTTCTTTGCAAAAAGGGTGCTTAATGCATCTGCGAAAAGTATCGGCCCAGGTCAGCCTGCGCAGTGCGCGCAGGCTGACCTGAACCGAAACTTTTCGCTATTGGTCAATTTCCTGTTTTTCAAGGGACTGCTAGTCTACCTCATGATTCATTCGATTGTAAGAAAAAAAAAAAAAATGGACTTAATGGATCTATTATCATGTGTTTGACTTGCTTGATATCATGCGTCACGGAGACGCACTAAGCCCCTTTTTGCCAGAGCATGGCTTATATTATAATGTATTTACAGATGAACCGACATCGGAAGAGGAAGAGCACAGGCGCCAGACGAAGGTGTTTGAGGAGATGTACTGCAGGATTTGTAAAATGCAAGGTACGATACCATGTGGAAAGTTCCGGCGGCAAATCGGATGTAAGACCGCCGACCTCTCGAACTGCCTTCTGGGTGAAAAGGATATCAAGTCAATATGTGTAGCATTAACAGTAAGTAAGAAACTTGAGAGATGGTTTTAAAACAACTGAAAATCGTTATTGCGATGATAATGGCATTGACTGAAAATGCAGGGTTACTCATAATATCTAACATGGTTTTCTATGAAATGATGATACTTGCTCTCGATAGTTATTCTAGAGACCTGTAAGTTGTGTTTAATAGTAAAACATTTTTGTCGTTCTCTTTATCTCAATGTTTTTTGTTTATATCATGTTTTTATTGTGACTTCCCTTTCGAACAATAATGACGTCAAGTCTCATTACCTAAGTCTGGGTCCAGGCGGTAATTATCTTTTGATTACTCCTTACCTTTGATGGTCTCTACAAATCTGTGGCAAACTGACAATCGGTTCGATTATTACAATTTTTGACATAGTAACATCCGAATGTATAAATGGAAAAATAATCGGACTGGAACCGCGATTACATGTCCCTTGCTTTTAATACAACTGATGTCCTTACTTCGTTCACGACGTATCTATAGCTCTTTACGTGTTTTTTTAACATCATTTGTGCATTTGTGCATCACCTTTTCATATTTCTAGAGTTGGAATGCTTCAGTAGCCATTTCCCAAGGTAACGTAATCTAGGAAAACAAACGACATTATATGACGTCTAAATGAAGTCATGATGTCAATGTCGTTTCTAATTATTCATAATAAAATAAAATTTACATAATGCACTGTGGGTAATCTACAAAACGGAGCCGCTGGCTCCGCCGTTAAAATGTTGTGTTGGTCTTGCGGGACACCTGTGGCTCCGGAGTTGTAGCTCGTAAACAACCCGTCTGTCAGGTAGGTGCTCGGTATTTTCATTTATTTATCTTTTTGGAATGGTATTAACAAGAAAAAATGGAATGCTATTCGACCGCTAATATATTTTACCGTTAAAATACGCAAAGGATACCGAGCAAAGCCCTCGGGATTGTCTGTTGAAAGCTTTCTTCCGAAATGAACCGTTCGGATGGTGACACAAGACAGTTGGTGTTTCTCTTAAACAGATTACTTATTGAAACTGTCTGACTGAGTGTTGCTGTTTTAATTGTGTCTAGGTGATAGATAAACAACCACAGTGTCTCCTGACGTGTCCCTGAGTAAAATCACAGAAAGTTTGCCCAAAACACATCTGGCTCCGTTTATGTAGTGCGGCTCCGTTAATGTAGTATGGCTTTGAAGTTGTAGACATACTTTTGTTCAGTAAGCTTCAACATTAGGCTTATTATATTACTACTTGGCAAATTCGTGCAAAGGTTTTACGTATCATAAGGTTGGTGGAAAAATATTTGAAACAACGTAGTCCCTGGCGTGCTTATATAGGCTATATATCATTTATGTTTTTCAGCGTTACGGAGCGTTGTCTGCGCATGTCAATATTCTTCAAAGATTTGATCAGTCTGCTATGACGCATCACAATCCTGTAAAGGACAAATATTAATACACAGTGCGTAAATTGCCGCTTAAAAAAGTGCAAGCGGAAAATGGCAATAAATTACATGTCTGTGGAAAAAATCAGGCCAGAATTTCCCTACAAATTTCTCAAAAAACAAAATTATTTCACACGGGGAAAATACTATTTTTTTTTTTTTTTTTTTTTTTTTTTTTTTAATTAAAAAAAAAAAAAAAAAAAAAAAAAAACAATTATTTACTGCAAATCTCTGTAGACAGTTTCTAAATATAGGCATAGAGAAAACAGGGATTTGTGCAACCGACTGACAACAAAAATAACGTCCTGACCTTGCTGGGTTTACCCCGGAGCTTTTTGCCAAGCTTATATGAGCTATGTGTATAAACTGCTGGTGCATAGGTTATATACTAGCTAACCATGGCTGTATGAATCGACCAAGTTAAGTTTTAGCGAGTAAACGTATATTTTATTTGAAATTCGTTGCATTGATTGCCGCCTTGAAAAGAAGTCCCGTTAGTTTAAACATTTTATTCAATATATTTGCATATGTTACATCGAGTACAAGAAAGCATTACAGAAAGGACTAGAACGGAAACATAAAAAGCTTATATTGCTCCTCTCCCAAAAAACAGTCATGTGATATAACAATTACAGTAAGTCAGATAAAATGAATAAACACCAAAAATATAAACTGATAGTGAAGATTTCAGAGAGTGACTGTAAAAAAAGAAGAATGAAGAAAGGAATAATCCCAGGAGACTGAGCAGAGTGTGTATCTATGTCCGCGGCAGTACAATGTGAAAAGAGAGGCACCATCTGTACATTAAATTGAAAATCAAGCGAATCTACCACTACGCTCAATGAAAACACACACACACACACACACACACACACATATATATATATTCTGCAAGGGAGAGACTGTTGTCACCAAATCGGACGATATCAATATTACATTCAGATATTTTACTGATACATTGTCTGAATGCTACCCTGATATTACGATATAATCTGCAATCGAAAAAGTAGTGTTTATTAGATTCTATATCCCCGCAACTACAAAGAGGGGTTTCTACAATATTTTTCCAAAAGAGGTGTTGTTTTAATTCACTACATTTATTTCTAAGACGAGTATGTATAAACTGCAGTCTTCCTTCCCCACCCAAAAACAGTTTGTAGGGAACTGATTTTTCTATATCCAACATGCGTTTAAAAGATAAGAGAGAGTCTGTCTCTCTTGTAGATTGTGGCAAACAGTACCAAGCATCTACTGTTGAAGGTAGAAACGATTTCATATAAAAGTTAGTTTTGCAGACGACATTTGCCAAATCGTTCGAATTACGAAGATTGTAATTCGTACTACTGCCAATGGTATTCGGTATAAGAGAACATAAGAAGTTTGGAACCAGATCATTTACAATTTTGAAAAAAAGGATAAGTTTGTGTTTCTGTCTACACTGTATCAGTGTTTCCCAGACCTATTCTTTACTAAGGTCTGCAATAGACACGAGCTTAGTACACCCTGTAACAATCCTGGCTGCCTCGTTTTGAATCTTGTCGAGTTCTTCGTTTTGGTACTCATGCATGTTATCCCAAATTGTGTCTCCATATTCGAAAATTGGTCTAATAAAAGAGAAATATATGATTTTCAATGTCAGGGAAGGTCCTCCGAAACGCATTATCTTCCGCTAGGTGGCATTTTTCAAATACATAACTTATAGGGGCATTCTGGGTACAAAACGGAACTTCTTTTCAAAGCGGTAATCACTGCAACGAATTTCAAACTACAAAATACGTTTACTCACTAAAACCTACCTTAGACGATTCATCCAGCCATGGTTAGCTAGTATATAACCTGTGCACCAGCACTCTATATACATAGCCCCTATAAGCTTGGCAAAAAGCCCCGGCATAAGCCCAGCAAGGTGGGGAAGTTATTTTTGCTGTCAGTCTGTTGCACAAATTCTTGTTTTCTCCATGTCTATGTTTAGAAATTGTGTACAGAGATTTGCAGTAAACAATTGGTGTTTTTTTTCTAAGAAAGTATATTCCCCCTTTGAAATAATTCTGTTCAATGGGAAATTTGTAGCGAAAAAAGAAAAAAAAAAAAAAAAACTGGCTTGAGTTTTTCACAGACGTATTTTTATTGCCATTTTCCACCTGCACTTTTAAGCGGCAATTCATGAACCGCGTATTAATAAATGTCCATTACAGGATTGTGATGCGTCATAGCAGACTGGGCAAATCTTCGAAGAATATTGGCATGTGCAGACAACTCTCCGTAATGCTGAGAAATATAAATCATATATAGCCTGTATAATCATCCCGAGAACAACGTTGTTTCAAATATATTTTCCACAAACTTTATGATACGTAAAACCTTTGCACGAAGTTGCCAAGTAGTAATATAATAATGTCGAAGCTTACAGAACAAAAATATGTCTACAACTTCAGAGCCATACTACATAAACGGAGCCACACTACATGAACGGAGCCAGAGGTGTTTTGAGCAAACTTTCTGTGATTTTGTGGTTGTTTATCTATCACCTAGACACAATTAAAACAGAAACGCTCAGCCAAACAGTTTCAATGAGCAATCTGTTTAAGAGAAGCACCAACAGTCATATGTCGCCATCCGAACGGTTCCTCTCGGAAGAAAGCGTTTCACAGACAAACCCGAGGGCTTTGCTCAGTATCCTTTGCGTATTTCAACGGTAAAATATATTAGCGGTCGAACAGCATTCCATATTTTCTTGTTAATACCATTCAAAGAAGAGAAATAAATGAAAGTACTGAGCACCTACCTGACAAAAGGGTTGTTTACGAGCTACAGTTTCGGAGCCACAGGTGTCCCGGAAGACCAACACAACATTTCAACGGCGGAGCCAGCCGCTCTGTTTTGTAGATTAGCCACCGTGAATGAGCTTTTTCGATTTATCTTCCTGTATATCTCTCAGTGAAGTCTGTCTGTCTGTCTGTCTGTCTTCTTCTGTCTTTATTTTCTAATATTCAACCTAGCAGCAAATAGTCTGAAAATGAAACAATTTCACAGTTTATTTGAATAAACGGAATTTAAACTCTATTTCCAGAACAACACTGAAATCACTGATTTCGACATGTCTGGGAATGATCTCAGTGGGAAAGGTTGTCGTTACGTGTCCGAAGCATTAAGGGAAAATTTAAACATTCAGGAGTTGGTGAGTAACAGTTAAACATAAAATGACCACCTAACACAAACTCGGTTGAATGTTGTAATATCTATATGGGCCATCCTCTGTAGTGGGCTTAATGCATCGATGCATTGTACCAGCCGATTCATCACATAATTGTGGATCCTTAAAATTAGTTTAACAACCGGCTCAATCATGGGGTAGAATGCATCAGACAGCTTAGGCGTTCCATACATGTCAACCTGCGCTGACTGCTCTTATTATGCCCCTTTTCACAGAGCATGTCCATATCTATTGTAAGGACAAAAGCAATTTGAACGCTTGCCTAGTGTAGGACCATCCCAGTTATCATTTGACTTGCAGATTATTACCCTTATCACATCACATACTTTTCATCTACTTGATGACAGAAATATCAACCTGCAGGAATGAATTTTATATATTTTCATTGCCTACAAAGTGAACAGCAACAGTGATTGAGAGGTACTTTGGCAAAAGGGGGTTTAATGCATTTCCATGATGCATTATATAAATAAAGTAAGTCCTCACATAATTATGGATCTATAAAATCCATGTTGGTTTTCAACCGATCGAATCATGAGGCAGAGTAGTCTGTTTACTTGCAGAAAGTTGACCAATAGCATAAGATGTCGACCATGGTCAGCCTGTGGTGACTGTGCAGGCTGACCTGAAACGATACTTACGAAGATGCATTAAACCCCCTTTTCACAGAGCTTTTTATAATAATTAAAAAAAAAAAAAAAAAAACCCACATAGATTTGTGCTGGTTCATTGGTGATGAAATGATTTTAATAGTTAACCTTTTTGTCAGAAGTTGTCTAAACTGAAACTTATATATGTACTGAGATTCACAAACAAAGAGATATATTTGAACGAATGAATGAAGGAAACCGAACGAAGAAATAATATTTATTTTATCTATTTGTAAAGGAATCCCGTAAACCTACCCATGGGTTCCTGGCACTTTATTTTCTAGTGCTTGTTGCTTTTTAGCATAAGCAGAATCGTAAAAATCATAAAAATGTTACGTCAGGTTTGAGAATCATGTCAGTGACCCACTTCAGTCTTCCAATTGGCAAGCCGGCATACGAACCCATAACCCGAATACTATGCATGTACATCACTGATCTCACAGTCCTGAATGGGTGTATAGGTTGATATATGGCAATGTGTGGATAAACTGGACAAGGAATTGAGAGAAGCAGGAAATAACCACACAGTCCAGAGTCTTGACGACCCTTCTGTAATTGGCTTTTGAAAGCATTGTTGGAAAAGGAGAAAATGCTGGTAACTAAAAATTGAACAATTACACCACATTTAGTTTTTCCTCTGCAGATGCTTTCAATTTGGACAGGTTTAACATTTTTTCGTTTGGTAAAGAGTTAAGAGAGAAGAGGTGATGGTATTATGGATATTAACGAGAGGTCAAACCCAATGTGACGGCTGATCTACTGAGGTTTCAGCCAAACAGCTTGAGCGTCGCATAAATGAAAAGATAAACAGATTTTTTCCTAATCTTTTTCTAGACATTAGCAGAGTGCAACATAAATCTGGAGGGCCTCCAGTGTATCGCAGAAGTGTTATTAGAAATGAAACCGATGAAATATTTAGATTTGTCAGGTAAGTTACATTTGTAGGATCGATTCTGCTTTCATCTTTCATCCTATCTACATTCATTGCCTTCGGGACTTATGTAAAGTTTATGTATGCACTATTACAGACATGAAAAAAAAAAAACCCGGGTACGTACTGGTTAAAGTACGAGAAAAGGTACTTTCCCGCGAAACACACAAATAAGTAACCTGATTGAATCGGTAAATATGTACCTGTAGATGAGTCATGCACAGTGAAATGGGGGTTCATTGCATCTGCAAAGCTGCAAAAAGTATCGACCCATGTCACCCAACGCAGTCCGCGCAGGCTGACACGGGCCGAACATTTTTGCTATATTTTCTGCATATCAAAGGACCTGATCCAGAGGGTTGTTAGACGAAATGGATATTATGAATCCATAGGTATATGATGACTTGCTTGGTATTTAATACATTGCAGAGATGCTTTATGCCCCCTTTTGCCATAGCATATATATATGCATCTATAGAATGGCATTTCCTTCCAGATACATGTTCATCAATACTTTTTCTTTGTCAACTTTCAGGAAATAAGTTAGGCCTTAGCCACGCAGAAGTCATAGCGGACGTTATAAAGGTAGTATAGATACTGTGTGACGTCACTCACAAGTAATAGTTAATGTCATTAATCATTTACAACACAGTTCCGAGGTTTTACGACCTTGAGGTAGAAGGCGTCGGAAAACATTATTGGAACAGGAGGAAATTTTGGTGACTAGCATTTTCTCCTCTTCCCATCATGTTTTCTAACCTCCTTTCAAAGACAAATCCGTCCATTTGGGCCACATTTAATTCATCGTCTGCAAATGTTTTTGATTTGGACAGTTGCAAAAAATTTCTCGTTTGGTAAATAATTAAAGTGAGCATGTATCGAGTCTGTACTTTCCCAACTACTATGAGCAAAATTTGCAAGATTAACAAGATTTCAAGCCCTTCTTAAGAGTCGATCTAAATAGGTTATCACCAGCATTCATACATTTATATTTTTTACAATAAAGTTGTACAAAGAGGGGAATCTGAGCACGTTAGCGTTATGTTGGAAAGCAGCCAATTGCTTAGGGAGAATATTGTCCAAAGTACTGGTAAACAAAACTCTAGGAAAGCATGGATAGATGCACTGGCCGCCGCGATATACATGTAACTGGAATAATGTTGAAAACGGGGTTTAACAGCATACAAACAAAGAAACAGACAGAGAGGGGAACAATAAATCCATGAGACGTTGAAAGTTAAAGCGAGAGAGTGTATGAGTATACGGACAGAAATGTAAAGTCAGACAATACCGCTTTTGTATAATGAAAGTCTAGGGCTTTGAACCTTATTTCGGGTAACTAAAAATATTTTACGAAAGTGTTAGGGCTGGTGTGCAACAAGTGGACATGTAAACCCCTGGTTTTCACATTGTTATGTTGAAATTGTTATCATTAAATCACTAATCCGGAACCTTTTGTCATCTCTGTCTCTCTGTCTCTGTCTCTGTCTCTGTCTCTCTCTCTGCCCAGTTGCACGAATCTCTGTGAACTCATCAAGTCTAACAAGTTTCCCGACAAATAAAAAATTGCGACGGAACATTCTAAAGGTTAAATAATAACTTTGGTGTTGCTTTTTTTTTTGCATGATAATTAGAAAAATGACTACATCGAAGAACTGGTGTTGTCGAACAACGAACTGGATGAAGACAGCGGGATTGTGCTTGGGAAGGCAATACGTAAGTGGAAATCGCTAAAAACCATCTCGTTTTGAAAATAAATAGCAAGATTGTTACTCTAAATGAAATTATCAAGTCGCACACAGACAACACCGTTTAACCCTTAACCACACAATTCCGAGTTTTACGACGCTTAAAAAGAAGGCTTTTGAAAAAATTTTGGGAGAAGGAGAAAGTGCTGGTAACTAGTACCAAAGTAGAAAGAGTTAAAAAGTATGGAACGTTATGTTGCAGTAACTCTCCTGCAACTTGCATTTGCTTCGAGCTGCATGTAAAATGTTGATTGCTAGGTCGAGCTAGACCTCAGAAATTTCTAACGCAGCTCAAGGAAAGTTACCACATTGATGATTTTACATGAGTGTTTACATACTATCATTTGTAATTTAACATGCGAACCTTTGCGAGCATTTAAACACATTGCAGACAAGAAAGCAACCTGTATTATCCCGTTTAGCCTAAATACTGCCTACAAGTCTCTGTGTACGAGCGTACAGGTTAAGTTCAGTTTGAAATGAGTACTTACCTGAGAAAATAGGTCAATTACAAAAACAACGAAAGAAGAATATCTTGCGGGAGCAAACAGGATCATTTCTACAGCTGTGCTTATCTCTTTACCAAACGACAATCCACTTGATCAAATTGAAAGCATTTGCAGACGACAAATTAGATTTGGCTTCAATTGATGATTTCTGTCTTTCATACGGTCGAAAACATCGTTGGGAAAGGGGAAAATCTTTTTCCAACAATGGTCTCAAAAGACTTCTGTCAGGGTTGTTAAAACTCGAGATTATGTGGTAAAGAGTTAAATAAATGTCACAATATCCTATGTTGTTATTGAATGTGCAAATCAAAAAATCTGTAATCTGAAATTCGTGGGAAAAAGGAACGGTCGAATATGCGGTAAATATGGCGACAAATAAACAAGACTAGATTCGAAGATACATAACTGCATGTACATGTATACAGATGTCTTTTAGATCTTGTCCGAGAAGTGGTTCGTTATTGATGTACACGGAGTAAAATTGTCCTATTAAAGTGTAATTCAATGTAATTCAGTGTAATAGCAGTGACTCATTTTATGAATAATTCTATTTATTCTACAAATATGCATGGAAACGAGAGAAACACAGAAACCGGGAGAGAGAGCGAACGGCAGGTAGTCAGGTAGACTCTGAAGCACAGCATTGGCTTTCTTTTCAGAACACAATGTGGGGCTTAAAAGGCTCGATCTGAGTTGGAATCATTTACGTCGTGACGGGGCCACTGCGGTGTGCACAGCATTACGGGTATGACCGTGTTTAAATATTGTTACAGAACATAAATATTATGCGTTAACTGCAGAATCTCGGTATTTCTAGATAAATTTATTTATTTAAATAATGTAGGTGAGGCTTCCTATTTTAGTTTTCATAATCTAATTATCACATGCATGCGCACTTTGTCCTTCGTATCAAGAGTTGCCGACTTTCAAAAAATATATATACATGTTTTATACAATGCGAAAATAAATTGTTTCCATAAAACAGTATAACCTCAAGTCAATGATTTCAAATCTGGAAAGCAGGAGTTTATTAGCGGCCAGAAAAGTCAATAGATGTTTAAGTCATTCTACACGTATAGTGGCGTCTATTTAAATGTGGATAGATAACAACATCATTTTGACACTCCGTAACAATTTAATTTCAAAACTTTCTCATCTATGTTTCCTTGCTTTAAATTGTTCGTCCCTCTAGGACTTAGAAGTCTTGGATGTGAACTGAATTTTCGTGGTATGATTCGGTCGAAAAACTTAAGAGTAGTAGGTTCCACAAAGGCCCTTTTCTTTTCCAAGAATTTGTGTGGATTATACATTCTTATAGATATGAGCGGCGCTCTTGGAAAAGCGGTGTTAATACATCTCCTTGGTCCGCTGTACCAAGCAAGTCATTACATAATTATGGATCCATAAAACCATTTTTCTAACAATCAATTGAATTATGAGGTAAACTTATCGTTTAACATGCAGAAAATCGACCAATAGCAAAAAGTTTTCGACCCAGGTCAACCTGCGCGCCGACGCATAATATCCCATTTTCAGCAGAGCTTGACTCAAACATGTGTATAAAATGCTACATTTGAATGATTTTTTTATCAGATTTTATATACATTTTTGTCTAATTTCAGTTCAATCAAAGTGTGGAAGATCTAGATTTGTCATGGAACGGGCTGTGTGAGGAGGGTTGTAAAGCACTGGGACAAGCTCTACCGTTCAACCATACGTTAAAACATCTAGATATATCCTGCAACAGAATAAATATTTATGCGCTGAGATACTTTTTGAAAGGTCTAGAGAAAAATGATTCCCTAAAAGTATTAAGGGTAAGCAAAACTTTACTTTAAGGCCAAATTTTGAACTAGGCAAAATTGGAAGCACTTGCAGATGACGTATTGAATGTGACTTACGTAATCGTATTGGTCTGTGATGGGGTAAAGATCCTTCTGGTCAAAGGATAAATGCTGTTTACCAGTATTTCTCCTCCCCCCCACCCAAGATTTTCATAAAGCTTCTTACGATAGTGTCTCAACATTCAGGTTTGTCTGGTGATGGTGTCGATGATTTGCAGTTCGTAAAATGTTTGATGGGGTTTTCAAGTGTTTTATATTTGTTGTCTGAAAAGTTCAAGATGAAAAAGAAAACATTAGCAATACAATGCTTCATTACAGTCTATTTTTACTCCTAACCTTGAGCTTAAATCACATTTCCTTTGTCGTTTATCCTTTTTCAGCAGATCTATTTAAACACTAACTGAGTAATTTTCTCTAATATTCATAAATGGTTTGTAGGAAGGGAGTGGGGTTGTCGACGAGAATAGGACATATGTTAACATGTATTTTCATTTCCAAAACCTATCGACAAGCTTACATTTTGAAGGATAAAATCGTGTAATATATTCCAGCATGTCACTCTATTATGAGAGGATCAACCAATAGCCATCATTTTTGTTATAGATTGATCAAAATCCATTGACGACAGACGGGGCGATTTTACTGATGAAGTCTATGGAACACTCTGAATCAGCACAGATATCTGACGTCCACATGGTGGTAAGTAAACTCTTTAATAAACGACAAAATATTTTACTGGTCCAAATCAAAAGCATTTAAATATAGCAGATTAAATGTGGCTCAAATTGTTGGATCCTTCTGAAACAGAATGGAAAACATCGCTGGAAAAGGAGAAAATGCTGGTTCTCCTTTTCCAATGATGATTTCAAAAATTTTCTTTTGGATTTTGTTGCAAAGGGTTAAAATCAAAGAAAAGTAGGCAGCCGACAGAAAGAGCAAACACTTTTAGTTTTCTCTTTCTATGATAAAAATGGACTGTGCAGATTATAAAGTTTTAAAACTGACACAAGACTTTTCGAGGTTTAGTATTTTTTCATCTACATAGGCTTTCCCTCTCTGCTGCTTAAATATCTCATCCTTACAAACGAATGGAAAATACGGCTTGTATTATAAAGAAACACAAAACTCTTTACCGGTATTCACCAACTATTCTTAGAAAACATTCTCAGTCTATTTACCAATTCACCAACTATTCTCAGAAAATATTCTTAGTCTTTTTACCGGTATTCACAAACTATTCTCAGAAAATATTCTTAGTCTATTTACCGATATTCACCAGCTATTCTCAGAAAACATTCTAAGTCGTTTTACCCGATATTCAGAACCTATTATCAGAAAATATTCTTAGTCTATTTACCGATATTCACCGACAACTATTCTCAGAAAATATTCTTAGTCTCTTCACCGATATTCACCAGCTATTCTCAGAAAAAATTCTTAGTCTATTTACCGATATTCACCAACAACTATTCTCAGAAAACATTCTTAGTCTATTAACCGATATTCACCAACAACTATTCTCAGAAAACATTCTTAGTCTCTTCACCGATATTCACCAGCTATTCTCAGAAAACATTCTTAGTCTATTTACCGATATTCACCAACAACTATTCTCAGAAAATATTCGTAGTGTATTTACCAATATTCATCACCGACTCTCAGAAAACAATCATAGTCTATTTACCGATATTCACCCACAACTATTCTTAGAAAACATTCTTAGTCTATTTACAGATATTTACCCACAACTATTCGTAGAAAACATTCGTAGACTATTTACCGATATTCAACAACAATTCTCAGAAAACATTCTTAGTCTATTTCGCGAATATTCACCACCTATACTCAGAAATCATTCTTAGTCTATTTACCGATGTTCACAAACTATTCTCAGAAAACATTCTTAGTCTATTTACCGATATTCACCAGCTATTCTCAGAAAACATTTTTTGTCTATTCCTCCAGGATTTTCTAAACTTCAAAGTAAGGTAATTTCTTTTTGGCTAAAGCGAATGGTTTAGCAAATTATAAATTATGTTACTTTCTATATCTAGTATTAGACTGTGAATGTACATATAATCTCTAATGGTAAATGAATATCGACCTTAATATTTCGGCTACACACAGTATTTTAAGAATAATAATATACTTTTGTAGGATATTCCAATCAACGGCGATTTTCTAGAAGCACTGGATGACTTAAACAAGGTAAAAAATGTGAGAGTGTACCATAGAGATCCCAACCGAAAGAAGATTTCACCGATTGTGAGAAAGAGAACACTGAAAGACTTCGACCCAGCTATGATTCTCTTCGAGTACATGAAACAAGAAAACTTAAGACTGATTGACTTATTCCGAACTTTCGATACAGACTCGAGTCAATCTGTTTCTAAAGAGGAGCTCAGGGATGGATTCAATGTATGTATATTTTGTTGTCTTGTTAAAATGACGGTGATACTTTGTGTGTTCTGTTCTTGCTGTCTTCTTTTTTAATGTCAAATTGGGCGGTTATGGTAACTGTGCAAGATGTACAAATTCCTAATATGGCCTACCATCATTTATTTGCTCTCACACAATTATTATTAGAAACGGCGAGATTTAAAGGCATATCTTTCACATGAGAGATGGGTGACAGGCTGGTTGGTTTAATGATGATTCATTTACATAGAGATTTTTTAACGTATAAAAATTGGAGCGGACTGTGGTGGTGTACAATAAGTCATCCAAACTGATTGAGATAATCACACATAGTTCGTGTTTGTGTACAAGAATAGGATCTGTTCTGTCACACAGATTTGTCTACCTCTATCAGACTCAGTGTTTTGTGAAGGTAGGTCCAGATTATTATACTGTTCTTTTTATACAAGAATTTCAGGTAGAAATGCCACAAAATATTTATCAAAATGATAAACAAGAGCAATAATTCTTTGTTGTACTTCGCGTTATCTGATTTTGTTTTCTCGTTACAGACTATCAACATGCCTCTAACGGACGATGCTTTAGAATCCTTATTCAACAAACTAGACACAAACGAAAACGAAGAAATTGAATATGAGTAAGTACTTTGCTTTAGTCACGTTAATTTTCACTGAAAGGACTGAAAATACCACACTTCATGCAATAACGTTTACCTTGAAATACATAAATCAACATGGAGGAAAAAGTTGTAAAACCAGTACATGTACTGAAGCAACTCTTTAACACGTATGAGATATTAAGAATGTCATACTACCCCCACCCCCTCAAAAACTGTCGGAATAAAACATACTTAAAAATATTTTTTTACCGTAAGAAAATAATGCACAAAACAAATGAATATGGGACATAACACGAATCTGAGAATCAATGCATACTGATGCGGAAATGTTCGTTACTAATACGACTGCAAAGAAAATGAATTCACGAGCCAAACAAGAAGCAAGATCCGAAAAATATTCTCGTTACGACAAGATAAAAAGGTGTCATGAACGCAGAAACAGTCGGCTTACCAAGAGATTCGAAAATACTTAGTAACACGAAAAAAAAGTTTTACGAATGTTTAATATCGTTTTATCCCGAGATTTAGAAAAGCTCTAAGTTATGGGAAAAAGGCTTACTAGTATTTATCCATCTAACTTAACTGGAAAAGATTTGTATTAAAGTATTTGAGAAAAGGTGCAGATGCGATTCTTCTCTGAAAACAAAGGTTTAAGATAATATTAATATTTAAAAAGGAATATATATTATGTACCTGTAAATTTTCCGGCTCAGATACATGCATCGCACGCGGATAAGATCGGACAAGGCGAAACAGATCAAAACAAATACAAGGCCCATGAAAGTTCTACGATATAACAGTTACTACTCTGTATTTATTCAACATGAACTCATCTCCGTGGTTTAGTGGTGACGGCTAACGGTTTTGTAATTGAAATCAGGCTCTATGAACATTCTTTGGAGGTCTGAAGATAGTCAAGACGACGGAAATCGCTGCCCTCATGTAGCCTAAACTTGTACTTTGCCTTGTTTTTGGAAATACTCGTACCAAAAAGTTGTGACAGCGTATTTCCGTACCTAAGTGTCCTTGTTTGTACTACAAGACTATTCGCTGTAATGTGACATCTATTTGTCCTCAGCTGTCTTCGATAAATGTTACGTTTACGATAATTAGACTTTTTTTGTCATTGTTCTCGTACTTGCATGTTTAAAATGTGTCTTAGAATACAGTATATCGGCTCTTGCGGACCTTCGTGTATTTAAGGTTAACCCGTCCAAAGACCTGAATTATTTAGACGAAGAAACCGTCTTAAGTTCATTTTTTTGCACAGTTTAGTTGGAAACATTTTGTCAATTCAAGATTTGAGAACGTTACTTGAGTCTGTGAATGTTTGTGAAATGCATCTCAACGAACACAAGACAGAAACAGAATCCGTTGGCGGATTTATACAAAATAAGAGACAAGTTTTTTTTTGTTTTTGTTTTGTTTTTTTCCCGTGAGACCGGGCCCAGAGTTTTTAAACATTTCTTTAAAGAGACGAATACCTGAACACCCTCTTTGTATTTGCAAGTGTGTCTCCCTTCTGCCTATCCAAACCCCTCCCCTATCTTTTTCCATCTCTCTGTCTGACCGTTTGCATGTTTATCTCTCTACACGTCTAAGTCAGATCCATTCACGACTCTCACTGTAGATTTTCATGTACCACTTCTCTCAGATCTTGAACTGTTTCAGTACCGATGAAGACTCAAGTAGTTTTTGCGTCCTGTGCAGACAAATACCAGACTGTTCAAATTGTGCAGTGTGATCATGGATCTGCGTCGTCTGCTACTAGGCACAAAAATAATGATAAAAAAGAATCTTCATTTTGCAATGGAACTTTACGTTTACAACTCGGAAAAGGTTTAGTTTTTTGAGCACCAAAGAAGTTCACAATTAGAATGATAGATAAACGGCCTCTATTTGGCTTTGCTATTTTTAATTTAAGAAATAATCTTCTTTCTATCGTTGTTTAACGTTCAATAAAACCACGGTTGTGAGTTATGAGGCACAATGAATTAACCACTCTGGCGATAGCGATAGGCGGAATAATCTTCTTTATTATCCTGGGTTATCGTTCAATAAACCATGGTTGTGAGTTATGAGGCACAATGAATAAACCACTCTGTCGATAGCGATAGCCCTAGTGGTTCACTTATTATGCCTCATGACTCACAACCTTGGTTTACTGAACGATAAACCACGATAGAAAGAAGATTATTTCGATTCTAACATGAACAGCTCTTGGTCAAAACGAAAACAATTTCATATCTAGTATATACAAACGCGGATGCAGATTAATTCCAATGAATAAACCATGGCTGTTCCAGTTACTAACAAAAACAATACCCCACTTTGCAGTCGGTAAATAAAAAAAGAAAAGAAAAATGAAAATTTCAGTAAAACCTAAGGCTTCAAACACAACATAAAAAAAAAAAAAAAAAAACTCGCAAAGTTTTACAATTTTATTTTCTCTCTTTCAAACGACAGAGAAAAATGAATGTATCGTCAAGCAGTCGCTTCAAATGCTCTGAATATTAACCGACCAGCTCCCTATCCCATTTCCATTGCAACACCGGCCAATTTTGATGTTAATCTTCAACATGAAAAGACACTAGATGTACACATATTTACTGGTAATATTTCAAATAGTCCCACCATTATAAATTTTTATCAAATATAGTAAATATTGGTAAATCTTTGAATTTTTACTTCCTCCTTTGTCGAGCAGCGGATAATGACGATTTGTTTACGCGAAGAATTTCATGAATGAAATATTCTGGGGCGGAGACATTGAACAGCCAAGGGCGACTTACTTTACATAGAATGACGTCACTATAATAGAATGACGTCAATTTTTTTACGCTTTCATTGCACTGAGTTTATAGAGCCTAATTTACGTGTCATGTTAGAATATTTCTTTTCATACTGAACAAAATATTCGTATTTAAGTAGATCTACCTTCTAATGCCGTCTGTCTTTTGAAAGGCATTTTTGTATATTTTTTTTTACCACACAATCCTAAGCTTTAACGCCCCTTAAAGAAAAGGCTTTTGAAAACATTGTGGGAAAATGAAACCAGCATTTTCCCAGAATGTTGTCTTACCTTTCAGAGACGAATTCCATTATTTGTGCCACATGCGTATAATTTGTCGGCTGGTTTCAATTTGAACCAGTCTGAAATTTTGTCGTTTGGTAAAAAGGTTAAATAGTGTTCATTGTTTATGTGACCTTAGAATACAGTATATCGGCTCTTGCGGACCTTCGTGTATTTAAGGTTAACCCGTCCAAAGACCTGAATTATTTAGACGAAGAAACCGTCTTAAGTTCATTTTTTTGCACAGTTTAGTTGGAAACATTTTGTCAATTCAAGATTTGAGAACGTTACTTGAGTCTGTGAATGTTTGTGAAATGCATCTCAACGAACACAAGACAGAAACAGAATCCGTTGGCGGATTTATACAAAATAAGAGACAAGTTTTTTTTTGTTTTTGTTTTGTTTTTTTCCCGTGAGACCGGGCCCAGAGTTTTTAAACATTTCTTTAAAGAGACGAATACCTGAACACCCTCTTTGTATTTGCAAGTGTGTCTCCCTTCTGCCTATCCAAACCCCTCCCCTATCTTTTTCCATCTCTCTGTCTGACCGTTTGCATGTTTATCTCTCTACACGTCTAAGTCAGATCCATTCACGACTCTCACTGTAGATTTTCATGTACCACTTCTCTCAGATCTTGAACTGTTTCAGTACCGATGAAGACTCAAGTAGTTTTTGCGTCCTGTGCAGACAAATACCAGACTGTTCAAATTGTGCAGTGTGATCATGGATCTGCGTCGTCTGCTACTAGGCACAAAAATAATGATAAAAAAGAATCTTCATTTTGCAATGGAACTTTACGTTTACAACTCGGAAAAGGTTTAGTTTTTTGAGCACCAAAGAAGTTCACAATTAGAATGATAGATAAACGGCCTCTATTTGGCTTTGCTATTTTTAATTTAAGAAATAATCTTCTTTCTATCGTTGTTTAACGTTCAATAAAACCACGGTTGTGAGTTATGAGGCACAATGAATTAACCACTCTGGCGATAGCGATAGGCGGAATAATCTTCTTTATTATCCTGGGTTATCGTTCAATAAACCATGGTTGTGAGTTATGAGGCACAATGAATAAACCACTCTGTCGATAGCGATAGCCCTAGTGGTTCACTTATTATGCCTCATGACTCACAACCTTGGTTTACTGAACGATAAACCACGATAGAAAGAAGATTATTTCGATTCTAACATGAACAGCTCTTGGTCAAAACGAAAACAATTTCATATCTAGTATATACAAACGCGGATGCAGATTAATTCCAATGAATAAACCATGGCTGTTCCAGTTACTAACAAAAACAATACCCCACTTTGCAGTCGGTAAATAAAAAAAGAAAAGAAAAATGAAAATTTCAGTAAAACCTAAGGCTTCAAACACAACATAAAAAAAAAAAAAAAAAAACTCGCAAAGTTTTACAATTTTATTTTCTCTCTTTCAAACGACAGAGAAAAATGAATGTATCGTCAAGCAGTCGCTTCAAATGCTCTGAATATTAACCGACCAGCTCCCTATCCCATTTCCATTGCAACACCGGCCAATTTTGATGTTAATCTTCAACATGAAAAGACACTAGATGTACACATATTTACTGGTAATATTTCAAATAGTCCCACCATTATAAATTTTTATCAAATATAGTAAATATTGGTAAATCTTTGAATTTTTACTTCCTCCTTTGTCGAGCAGCGGATAATGACGATTTGTTTACGCGAAGAATTTCATGAATGAAATATTCTGGGGCGGAGACATTGAACAGCCAAGGGCGACTTACTTTACATAGAATGACGTCACTATAATAGAATGACGTCAATTTTTTTACGCTTTCATTGCACTGAGTTTATAGAGCCTAATTTACGTGTCATGTTAGAATATTTCTTTTCATACTGAACAAAATATTCGTATTTAAGTAGATCTACCTTCTAATGCCGTCTGTCTTTTGAAAGGCATTTTTGTATATTTTTTTTTACCACACAATCCTAAGCTTTAACGCCCCTTAAAGAAAAGGCTTTTGAAAACATTGTGGGAAAATGAAACCAGCATTTTCCCAGAATGTTGTCTTACCTTTCAGAGACGAATTCCATTATTTGTGCCACATGCGTATAATTTGTCGGCTGGTTTCAATTTGAACCAGTCTGAAATTTTGTCGTTTGGTAAAAAGGTTAAATAGTGTTCATTGTTTATGTGACCTAAAATCTCGCTAGAGAAATCAGGACAGTATACCGAAAGATGATCACTAAGATGCGAATCGACGAGAAGTCACTCGACAATTTTACCGCCGCCATGCAAACACTTAAACAGCTCGTGAAGAAAGCGCTGGAAGAAAAGCGGGCTATGATGAAAGAGAATGCAAAGAACAGACCAATTCTGAGCCTTCAAGAAATCATGCAACTGTCCAGTAGGGCTTCCAGAAGGCCCACGACACCCAGAAGTCCAGGACCACGTAATCTTGCATGTAAAGATAGCCACCTATACACGAATATGCACACTTTCACCCACACACGTTTTGTTATACCATAATAGGATTCAAATATCATTGTGCACTGTTGTTTCTCTTTCGTTGCGACCTAAAGAAATTTGACTATTTCAAACATCGAAAAGTAAATGTTAACCGTTGTCGTAGTTTAGCACCAGGTAGCGGACGGTGGATCAAGGCCAGACTGCACGTTCTTGGCAGTCTGGCTTCGTATTCACCTGCCCTATTTAAAATCATCCTTGGTCTTATTCTCAAGAATTTTCTAAATTTAAAAGTAACTCTAGTTCTGAGTGGCTAAACCGAATGGTCTAGCCAATGAGAATTTGTGTTACTTTCTGAATCTAGAACAATACCCAGACTATACTTAAGAATGATTGGTAAATACGAACCCTGGTCTTGATCTACGCCGTCCGCAAAAGCCATGCATGTTGTCATTGTTTGTGAAAGGGTTAATTATCTTTTACCATTAACCAGTGTTCTTATAACCCAGACTTGTTTTACTGCATGTTTATATACGCATGAATCATATAATTGGCCCGCAAAATGCGAAATGAGACCTTCGGACATTTGCGTAAAGTGTCATCCCCGATCAACATGCGCAGTCCGAGCAGGCTAATCCGAGACGGCACTTTACGACTACATAAGATTTTTTCGTACAGTAGACTTTCCTGAAACAGAATATCGCACTAAAACGGGTAATGTCGTCTCTGATTATTCACAAACTGCACAGGCTGATAGGGGACGACAAACTTTTACTCGTATGTCCGAAGGCCCCTTTTCGTGTGTTGCACGCAATATACATGTACATCTACATAAAGATATTAGTCAACGATATATCGAAGCACTATCAGACTATTTTCAGTTAGCCTGCTAGCCTTTGCACTTATTTTGTCAGCTTTCCATTGGCCTTTTGGTTTTGTTCAAGATAAATATGATGCTTTCTTTTTACTTCTGAAAACAAAACATCACTTTGCAAGATATTTAGGAGAATCTCCGATAAAAAACATTATGGAAGGTTTCGGTCAACTGGAAAAAAGGTAGTTATTATTAACACTTATTAACACTTTCCCTGCTTATGAAATAAACAGACATTTCGAGCTAATGATGAATTTACCCATATACTGCAGTTTTGCAGTTTCTTTTTTCTTTTTTTTTTTTTTTTTTTGGAAAAAAAAAAAAATCACCGTACCGGACAGATTTGATCCAAATTAGACTAAAATTCTGTGCAGTCTGATCTTGATCTGCATTGTCCAGAAAGGTGGATTCACTCTATTCTAGGACACATCTCTCCCCTATCTTTCTTCTTGCCAGTAAAGAATAGGTTATTTCAAATCTCATATTACCCGTACCACTTCTTCTTCTTGCAGATCTCTGATATTTAATTTCACACAGTTATCGAACTAACCTTGGCTCATGTTATGCTTATATTAACCATGATAAATAATTGAGTTGGATTAACTTCATTCAATTCTTTCAATCTAAATTTCTGTTTACCCCATTATTATGATAAATAGGTACAGGGAATGTCCAAAATCAGGCTGTACGTTCTGTGCAGGTTGATCTGAGGTCTGCATCGTCATAAGAAATCGCATCGCACAGGTAGCAAAAATTAGCGATAGATAGTTAACGTAAATTGCTTTAAGATTTTCAAGCTACAATGTTGCCTAGGAGTAGTTCGCAATCTGGAAAACCGGGTTCAATCCTCACTCTGGCGTTGGATTAGGGGCTTTACATTGCGAAGGCATGTCCCTTGGCAAGGCACTTAAAAGCTCTAGCATAGTAATGGTAAATCCTGGGTCACACCTGATTGAGTAAGCTGTCGTAATACGACTGAAATACTGTTTAAAGTGGCGTAAATTACATTCAATCAATCTTATGACCAATACATATGAGCCATGCTCCGTGAAAATGGGCATCAGCGAAAAGTATCGACCAGGTCTACTTGCAGAGTCCGCGCTGGCTGACCTGGGCCGAAACGTTCGCTACTGGTAAATTTTCTGTATCTCCAAGGACCAGTCTACCACATGATTCCGTCGGTTGTTAGACAAAGTGAATTTCATGGATACATAATTGTGATGACTAGCTTGGTTTCATGCATCAGGGAGATGCATTAAGCCCCCTTTTCACAGAACATGGCTCATATGTAACATGAAGTTTTAATTCCCTTTGATTTCGGAACTGGTGACCAATTTATTGCATGAAAAATGTGGGTCGATTAATGCCAAAAGAGGTGTTGGTTAACTTGATTTGTTTGCTTGTTTCGTGTTTAGCGGAGTACTGGTAAAAGAAATTCCAGGAAAGCATGGATAGGTGCACTGGCCGTCGCGATATAACTGAAATAATGTTGAAAACGGCGTTCAACACCATACAGTCAATCAATCAATTTTTTCGTGTTTAACTCTCAAATATTATTTCTCTTAAGTACACGCAGAAGCCAGTGCAACTATCACTGCTTTCTATTAGCTTCTTCCATGGATGCTTCGCACAGCATTCGTTTAAAGCCATTGGCTGCTTTCTCATATAGTCATCATCGAAATAATTCAGAGAGGAACTTGTCCTCAGTTAAAACGGGAAAAGGTACAGGACTTGAGAACAGGAGGTCGCTGGTTCGATCCCCGGCTTGGCCAATTTCTTTCCGAGGATTGATGATAGTCATCGCGACAGGATTCATTCCTCTCTCACCGCTGACCATTGTTTCGACGATGGTTATGTGGTAAAGCAGCCAGTGGCTTGGAAAGAATATTGTGCGGAGTACTGGTAAATGTAACTCCAGGAAAGCATGGATAGGTGCACTGGCCGCCGTGATATAACTGAAATAATGTTGAAGACGGCGTTAAACACTATACAATCAATCAATCAATAAAACGGGAAAAGACAACAGTGCTTTCTTTGAAGGCTGCCAAAATTGAAATCCTTTTTTTTCCATCGTAACCTGTGCAACATTGCAGCCGTCAGGAGAAACATTTGGCATGAAGATACAAGAGTTATTATATTTTCATATGATAAGGGTTAAAAACTGGCTGAAAATAAAGATGAAATGGGTTAAAAACTGGCTGAAAACAAATACAGATGTTTCTTTAAAGCTTCTGAGAACAACCATATTTGATTATAAATAAAAGTAGATCCCTGCTTAATATTTACTCAAGACAGAGAAATGTGGTAGCAAATGAACCATGCTCTGTGAAAAGGGGGCTTAATGCAATTGCAAAAAGCCTCGTCCCAGGTCAGCCTACGCAGTCCGCGCAGACTGACCTGGGTCGAAACTTTTTGCTTTTGGTAACTTTTCTGCATGTCAAAGGACCAATAAGCTCCATTATTCATTGGGTTGATAGACAAAATGGATTTTCTGGATCCATAATTACATGAGGACTTGCAAGGTACAATGCAATACGGAGATGCAGTTAAGCCCCCTTTGGCCACAGAATAGCTCATTTAATATTTTTACTCCGGATACATTATGTTGATAAATGAACTATTGTGATCTGTTTCAGCGAATACAAGGTAGGATACAGAAAAGCAATGCGGAAGATGAGGAGTGGACTGAAATCTGATGACAGAAACGACCTCGAAGCGATTCAACAGTTAAAAAGCCTAGTAAAGCAGGCTTTGGAGGATCGTCGGGCGGAAAAGGCCCGACTTTATAGGCGACCACGTAGACAGAGACAAGCTAGTCTAACAGCAGTGTTTGAAAATGCAAAAGGAGAAAACCTGATTCATATCCTTCAAACAAATCCCGATCCTTGGATTTGAGGGACTTTATCACAGTGATTTATTAACCTTTAGACTGATAAATATCTTAAATGAAACTTTCAAGCCGACAGTACCTCAAATTTGCTATTTCAAAGTTTTTTTTTTTTTTGAGAACAATATCTCCTCGTCGAACAGCAACATACATTTTATTGTCAATAAACAAAATAACGTACACCTGGCTATTTACAGTAAACTGTAAATAGTCTTGTTTAAGTTTTATGCTTATTTACATTTACTTCTTGATAGCAAATTCTGCTCTTTTTTTTTATTTTTCTTTTTTTCTATTGACAGTTAAAATGGTTGTTATGTTATTACAATAACGTAAAATACGATATAGGTAAAGACAATGTCGTTTTCTCACATAATTTAAATCTGTCGTTTGATGCATATCCATAGAGTATCTATTTATTTTTTTAAAACTTGTACTAAGTTTGGCTGGTTTTGTTTGTCAAGGTGTAAAAAAAAAAAAGCTTTTTCGGAACTACACTTAAGCATTGAAGCCTTGAGCACACCTTGACACTTATCCTGCTAAATAAAAGAAATGAAACTTTCAAGCCGATAGTATAAGCCCAAAACTTTCCTGTTTCAAAGGGATTTTTGGAGGGAAGATATCCCCTTATCGGACAGTGTAGATCTAAGATCAGACTGCACGTTTTGTGTAGTCTGATCTTGATCTACACTGTCCGCAAAAGGTCGTTGAGTCGCTATAAGCAGCCTAAGGGTTAAATTCCTTAAGCAGACAATGTAAATCATGATGACACTCCAATAACAGTGATCATTCCCTAATTCTTAGATCTCCGTACACTGCCGATACTCAATAAAATTGTCTGGCTTTAAACCGTCATAGTTCTTATTGTAAATAGTCATTTGTTTATTTCTGAAACTTTAAAATCAAAATGCTCATGAGGTTTCTCTCTCTATTTCAACGATATCCTAGCAATAGAGAGCATTTACTCATTAATTCGTGAATTCGTTTCATGTATATTGTTTGTTTTTTAGTGAGTTCTAATAAAATTGTTGTATGATTTAACTATTATTGAATGCTTAATCCTTTTTTTTTTTTTTTTTTCACTTTATTACATGTACCTCAAACAGGTTAATTTCACTTAAAATCCTGGCGTTTAACCAGGCCGGCTAAAGCTTGAGTGAGCTCTGAAAAGTCATTTATAAACACTTCACCTCTTTCGAAGAATTAAAATACAGTCCACCGAAACTCAGAAAGACACCTTTTTCACATATCTACCCTTATTTTCAATGCAATACAGCCAATATGAATATTCTTACCCTACACATGTTTGAGGTAAACAAATATTGTTGGATTTGGTCAAAAGCCTGTAATCGTTTGCCCATTTCGAAAACAAAATTTGTCTGTGAAAATAACTGTCAAAAAAAGAGGACCGTGACATAGCTGCGAATTTTGTCATTTAGATTCAACACAAAATCATTAAAATTATGCTAATTTCTTTTGAACTATTTTTCGTCCGTGGTGTACACATCTGTCAAAGACACAAACAGGCTTCATGTAAATATCAATAGACATGTGCGTATATATGTAGACCATCATAAACAATACTTATGGAGATACAGTTATATGATAAAAAGAACCGGGCATTTCGTGGCTTTAAATCACTTCCACTTCAGGTGCTGGTAAAAAAAAGGCACGATAAAAATGCTGAGAAAATAAACAGATAATCGACAAAGAAATCGAGAATTCCTGTGTCATCAGTGTCCAACATAGCAATAATATGATAGATCAAACAATCATACCGATATTTGTAGCAATAGTTTTCAGTCAAAACGTGTACCGTGCAGCAATACATTAAAAAATGAATTCAAAGGTGCCAAAACTTCCAAGACTGCTTAAGCCAAGAAAGACCCCTGAATCTGACTACAGTTATACTAAATCAATATGAAAAGATTCATAAAAAAGGAAAGTCTAAGCCCACATTTGAAAATGAGAATGATAAAAGGAACTCTGTTGGAAGTGTAAGCCTGATTGATGGACCAGCTCCAAGTCATGCATGTAAAAAGCAAATCGCAAAAAGCGGTAATGGGGTATGTTGTAATTTTTGTGAGCAAGGGTACTGCCTTGCATGCCCCAAATTAAAGAAAGTAGTAGACCAGGCATTGAAAAAAAAACCCAAATAGTCTCATGTGTTTTTGTACATCATGCCTAACTAGTTTTCCTGGTGTAAAGAAACTCATGGTAAAAGTTACTTCCTTTGAGGAAATGTAAGATAACGTGGAAGGGCGCGTTACAAAAATTGAAGAAAAAACAAACAATATAGATCATATTGAAGAAATCGTATGACAAGCGGTGAGAGAACTTCAAGATACAAAGACAAGTAAAATACACATATGATATGTTTTAATCTGCCGGAGAGTCTAAATGAAGATACAGAAATTAGACGAATGGATGATGGAGAGCGCCTAAAAGACAGTTATTTATAACGACATGAAATTGGGGGAAAAACAAATATAATTTTAAAACGTTTTACGTTTTAAAGTCAAATCTTTTGAAAGTACACGGGAAATCCTGCAGGCAAATTCAGTTCTAAACGACCATGAGAATTCGGAGAAAAGGAAAATTTTCATGACCTCTGATTTAACTCTACAGCAAAGAGAGAAATCTTTCAAGTTAAGGGAATAATTATGTTATAGAAAAAGAATGAGTCAAATTTGAAGATCATTAGAGGTAGAATTGTGGGCACAGCAAATGATAAAGACTCGACAACTCCAAGTTTAGATAGACATGTGGGCGGAGAGAAATCAGAGAGTTTAGAAATCGGACATTTGTAAACAGTAATATTGCTGGGGGTAGAGGGGTGCGCCTCAGAGTGGGTGGCCCTTTCTTGAAAAGTAAACAGTCTAAAAATGTAAAAACTGATGTAAATACATGTATGTTAAATGTTCCAGTCAGTTTGAAACGTTCAAATGATACAGTTGGTTATTTAACAAGTTATGAGCAAAATTTGTTCTTGTCTGGCATTATTACAAATACAAGTGCTAGTGGTTCCTGTGACACCAATTTTAAAGATGATTTGTGTTCATCTCCTGACTGTAAGAGAGACAGTTATGAAAATAAACCAGATTCAACGGACCTAGAAAGTGATTTAACTCAAAGTAGTGGTGAATGTACTTTTTCTTTCGTATCAATAAATGAAAATGACATAAATACAGTTCAAGAGAACGAAAGACGGGTTATCTTTGTACTGTACTAATGCAGATAACTTATTATTTAAGTTAGATGTACTGAAAACTTGAACTCAGCTCATGTCACTTGACATTTTGATAATCACAGAAATATACCCCAAAACAGGGAAAATCTTCAGAATCTTAACATACTGAGGAATAGCTTCAAACAGACAAAATACACTTTATACCGATCAAATGCGAGAAATAGTAGAGGCGTTGCTATTTATGTTAAAGACACACCGTCATCAACAATAAATGTTGAATTGACTGACCACTTATTTAATGAGAGTGTATGGGTGAATATACATTTAAGTGAAAAAGATTCCTTCTTAATTGGGGGAGTATAGAGAAGTCCCCTGTCTTGTACTGAAAACAGTGATTTTGTTGTTAAACTTGTTACAGAAGGCTAAAAAGATTAAATTTTCCAATATTCTTATTTTGGGAGATTTCAATCTGCCCGAGATAAACTGGGAGCCATGGACCACTAACAGGAGTAAAAATCGTATACATGTATCACACTAATTTCTCGAGTGCCTCAGAGATGATTTTTTGGAACAAACTATTTTGAGCCCCACAAGATGGGTGAATGTCAGGTAATGTGCTAGATCTTTGTGTGACCGATAACCCTGAAATTATTAAACTTGATCTGATATAAATGACTTGAAAAATGAAAATGGAGAGTGGATCACGAGTGACAACGACAAAGTAAATAAACTAAATGACATTACAGTTCTGTATTCACAAACGATGAGAATAATGAATTTCCAGATTAGTCAACAAAAAAAGAAGCTCAATTAGTGATATTATTGTAACTGAAAGCAAAGTGAAATTGCTATTGAAACAATTATATGTGTCCAAATTCACAGGACCAGACAACTTGCATCCCAGATTCTTAAAAGAAAGTACAGGCAATATTTCCTACCCAATTACTGTGCTGTTTAATAAATCACTCAGTGAGGGTATTTTACCCAGTGACTGGACACTTACACATCTTACGAGTATATTCAAAAGCTGCGATAAAACAAACTCGTCAAACTACAGGCCCATTAGTATAACAAGTATACTATTTAGAATGCTTGAAAGTATTGTTAAAAGTGCAATTATGGAACATTGTAAAAACGGTAATATATTCACAGAGTGCCAATGTGGATTCAGAGAAAGAAGGGCGTGCACATTACAATTATTGACAGTATTTGACACGTGGTCTAAATATATTGACATTCCAGTTGACGCTGTATTCTTGGATTTTAGGAAGGCATTTGATAGCGTTCTGCATAAACTCCTGTTTAAGTTCGAAAATAAGGAGCATCAGGAAATGTTTTTAAAAGGATGTGCTTAGTGGTCTTAGAGTTTAACCCACACCAAACAATCCTGTTGGCACTTTTCATTTACCCTGAGGGCATTGTGGGAAAAGGAGGCAGTTCTGGAAGTCAGCATTTCTTCCTTTTTCCCACATTTTTTTCTTCCCTATCAAAGATAAGATCCATTATTTCGATACACCATCATGTGTAACTGCTTGATAATTATCTACAAATCTGCCGTGGTAAATAATTAACCTTTTACCATACAGTCCCAAGTTTTGTCAACCCTGGAGGTGAGGGAGAACTATTTAAAGACAAAGAGGGATAAGGAGAAAATAACGGAGACCAGCATTTTCTCATATTTCACTCAATGCTTTCTACCCTTTTACAGAGAAATCTTATAATTTTATCAAATGTGATTTGACATTGGCAAAAGCTTTCAAAATGGACAAAGTCTAGAAGTCCCCCCCCCCCCTCCTTGCAAATAGTTTTTTTTTTTTTAGATACTAAATTTCAGCAGAAATTTCGGCGGATTAAAGACACGTATTCCCAACTGTCCAGTTGTATAACTGAAATACTGTTGAAAGCCATATAAATATAAAATGGCATTCATACAAATAAATCAGCCATGCTCTGGCAGAAGGAGCTTAATGCATCTCCGTGATGCATGATACCAAGCAAGTTATGACAGTATAATGGATCCATTAAATCCATTTTGTATAACAACCGACTGAATCATGAGGTACACTGGTCCTTTTACCTGCAGAAAATTGGCCAATAACAAAAAGTATTTGCCGAGGTCAGCCTGTGCAGGCTGCACAGGCTGATGTGGGTTGATACTGTTTGCCCATGCATTAACTCTTTAACAAACGACAAAATTTTCGGTTTGTCCAGATTGAAAGCATGTGCAGATGACAAAATAAATGTGACTCAAAAGTTGAAATTCAATTCAGTTAGGTTAGAAAACATTGTGGGAAAAGGAGAAAATGCTGGTTACCAGCATTTTCTCCTTTTCCCACAATGTTTTCAAAAGGCCTTCTTCCTCAAAGTCATTAAAACTCTGGATTGTGTGGTAAAAGGTTAAGCTTCCTTTTCACAGGACATGTCTCAAAGCTTCTATGCTTAAATGCAATTTTACATCCAGTTCTGGAAAATAATTTTCTTCAACTCTTTGACAAAAATTCAGACTCGACCAAATAGACAGCATTTGCAGATGAATTCAGTGCAGTTCAAAAGATCATTTCTTTTGAGAAGAAGAGGTCATTGTAGGGAAAAGGAGAACATTTTCTCCTTTTCCCAAAATGTTGTCAAAAGCCTTTTTTCTTCAGGATTGTTGAAACACAGGATTTCCCTTTAATGTTTATCTGACTTGAATGATTTTTCATCATTTGGCTTGCCCCCCATTTTTTTTTTCGGACAATCTCGAATGTTAACGATCCCGAGGAATATGGCTTTTAATAAGACTGCATGTTCTACTTTTCTCACAATGTCTAAAAATTACCTAACAAAGATCAGTGTTATCATTTGAGCAAGACATAGCGTGTCGTCTGCAAGTTCTTTCACTATAGGAAATCTTGCCATCTGATAAAAAGTTGACCCTGTATCACACATTCCAAAAGTTTAACCACCCTATGAAAAAGGCCTTTTGAAAACACTGTGGGAAAAGGTGAAATTGTTGGTAACCATCATTTTCTCCTTTCCCACAGTGTTTTCAACTTTTCCCAAAACAAATTTCAATTTTCCAGTTACATTTGTCATCTGCAATTCTTTCAGTTTAGACCATAGAGGGCTATAATTTCAAGGAATTTGGTAGTGGTCTATTAGACGAAGCTACATGCCAAATTTGGTAGCCCTAGGCCTTTTGGTTTCTGACAAGAAGATTTTTCAAGATTTTCAATAGTTTTCAGTTTTGTTGCTTTGGCAACCAGAGATTTCACTGGAATCAATTCGTTTGGAGAAAATCTGAAGAGGGCCATGGCAGGATCATTTCTGTGAAGTTTCATCAAAATTGGATGGGTAGTTTCAGAGAAGATGTTTGAAAACAAAACTTAACGTGCAGACACACGGCAGACACAGGGCCATGACATGAGCTAAAATTTAGCCGAGCTTGGGATTTGAACCAGCAACCCCCTGGTCGCAAGCCTTGTACGCTACCAAACGCGTTACTGGACTTGGCACACATAAAAAAAACATCTTTTAAAAACATTGTGAGAAAAGAAAATGTTGATAACTAGCATCCTCTTCTACAATGTTTTCTTCACCTTGATAATTTGTATCATTTGAGGCACGTTTGTTGTCTGCAAATTTGTCACCTAATGAAATGTTAAGGACAATCTTTATAATGTAAACAACTTTGATGTAAACATCTTCATTAATGCCAGAGATATTATACAGTGTCAAGTTTTTGCACGAGCTAATAATGCTCCTTGTAGGAAAATCAATTATTGCTTCAATTCCTTACTAAACGGTCCAAAGTTTTATTCATGAGGTAAGGGACATCTCAAAACAATATAGGAAAAAAAAAAAAGTGCTGGTAACAAGCATCTTCTCCTTTTCCCAACATGTTTTCATTCATTTCAAGAACAAATCCAATGATATGAAATACATTATGTCTTCTAAAATTCCTTTCAAATTGGGCAAGTCTAAGATAGTGTTGTTTGGTAAATGGTTAACTCTTTAACACATGACAAAAATGTAGATTGATTGATTGTATGGCGTTTGACGCCATTTTCAACATTATTTCAATTATATCCCTGCAGCCAGTGCACCTATCCATGCTTTCCTGGAGCTTCAGTTCCCAGTGTTCCACACAATGTTCTTTCCACGCCACTGGCTGCTGACCCACATAACCATCATCGAAACAATGGTCAGTAGTGAGAGATGAATGAATCCGGTTGCAATGACTATCATCAAACCTTGGAAAGAAATCGGTCGAGTCGGGGATCGAAGCAGCAAACCCGTTCTCCAATCCTGAATGCTACTGGGGCTTTGCGCCAAAAATGTAGACCTATCCAAACCGAAAACATTTGTGTACAACAATTCCTATGTGGCTCAAATTTGGAATTTGTCCTTGAAATTGCTGGTTACCAGCATTTTCTCCTTTTCCCAAAATGTTTTCAAAAGGCTTCCTCTTCAGGGTCTTTAAACCTCAGGATTGTGTGGTAATGAGAAAGGGTTAAGGAGAAAGTAAACTACTTCATTTTTCACATCATTTTATTAAACCATAAAGTGACCATGATCAGCAGTGAGAGCCCTTTGGCTTTAAAGTCCATGCATTCCGTCTACGACCTCATTAGTTGGTTACTTAACTCTTTACTAAATGACAAAATTTGAACTTGACCAAATTGAAAGCATTTGCTGACGACCCTTTAACTCTTTACCAAACAATCCTGGATTTTCATGACCCTGAGAAAGAAACCTTTTGAAAACATTGTGGGAAAAGGAGAAAATGCCGGTAATCAGCATTTTCTCCTTTTCCCACACCATTTTCTACTCTATCAAAGAAAAACTGCATCATTTGAGCCACAATGAAATTGTCTTCTGCAAATGCTTTGAATTTGGACAGGTCTAAAGTACTGTTGTGTGGTAACAAGTTAAATGTGACTCAAGAATAGAAATTTGTTTGTGGAAGGATAGAAAACATTGTGGGAAAAAGTGAGAAAATGCTGGTTACCAGCATTTTCTCCTTTTCCCACAATGTTTTCAAAAGGCTTCTTTCTCATGGTTGTTAAAACTCAGGATTGTGTGGTAAAGGATTAACTCTTTACCACACAATCCCAACTTTTAACGACCCTGTGAAAGAAGCCTTTTGAAAACATTGTGGGAAAAAGAGAAAATGCTGGTAACCAGCATTTTCTCCTTTTCCCACAATGTTTTCTAACCTTCCCAAAACAAATTTCAATTTTTCAATCACGTTTATTTTGTCATCAGCAAATGCTTTCAATTTGGACCAGTCTAAAATTTTGTCGTTTGGTAAAGAGTTAACAAAATAATAAAAATCCAATTACAGTTGTAAAGTTTGGTAGCATTGTGGGAAACGCATCCTTTTTCTCTATCCAAAACAATTACTCACTGTTACCAATTAACTGACCCATGGATGATATACCCAACTAATCTGTTTTTAAAAGACAACCCCCTTTGAAAATCAGGGTCCGTATTCACCAACCATTCTTAAGAACATTCTTGGTCTTGTTCTTCAAAATTTTCCAAATTTGAAAGTAACACACCTTCTGATTGGCTAAACCATATGGTTTAGCCAATCAGAAGTTGTGTTACTTTCAAAATTGGAAAATCTTGAAGAATAAGTCCAAGAACGTTCTTAAGAATGGTTGGTGAATACAGACCCTGGTCAACAAATCTCCCTTAAGCATACAATCCCTGCGGTTTTACATCTCTGAGGTGAAGGCTTTTGAGAACACTGTGGAAAAAGGAGAAACTTTCTACACTGGAAGAAAATGCCATCATTCGAGTCGCATTTAATTTGTCGACTGCAGGCGCTTTCAAAATTGGCAAGTCCGAGATTTTGTTGTTTGGTAAAGACTTAATTGGACAGTGTTGTTCCTGTGACGTATCAGTTTAGCTGAATGCGCTTTATCAATCTGGAGAAAATACTGCTTTTCCCATAATGTTTAAGTCTTTTCCACACAATCCAGACTTTTAATGACCCGAGAAAGAAGCCTTTGGAAAACATTATGGGAAAAGGAGGAAATACTGGTAACCAGCATTTTCTCCTTTTCCCACTATGTTTTCTAGCCTTCCCAAAACAAAGTTCAATTTTTGAGTTACATTTATTTTGTTGTCTGCAAATGCTTTCAATTTGGACTAATCTAAAATTTTGTTGTTTGGTCAAAAGTTAACCCTTTACCACACAACAAAATTTTAGACCTCTCTAAATTGAAAGCATTTGCAGACGACAATTTCAGTGTGGCTTAAATGATGTGATATTTCTCTGACAGGGTAGAAAACATCGTGTGAAAAGGAGAAAATGCTTGTTACCAGCATTTTCTCCTTTTCTCACAATGTTTTCAAAAGGCTTCTTCTACAGTGTCATTAAATTCGGCATTGTGTGATAAAGGGTTAAAAACACTGTCAACAAGAGGGATGTGAAGAATGTTTTGGTAAGCCAAAACTGTATTCATTACTCTGGTATAATTGTACATCATTCACTGTTTCAACTTTCAAATGACAACTCATCTTTTCATTCCTTATTCTGTCTGTGTTGCTCTAGTTCTGTACTTTACCTAAAAATAAAATGGAAACGGAGGTAAGGAACTACATCCACATCCCCAAGTAGGCCAAAGTAGTCATTTGATTCAGCCTACTGCTATCAAAGAATTACAAATTTTTTAAAGATTTATTTATGAGAAAATTATCAAATTCCTTTCCCTTTAAGCTGACACAACATTGCATTCTGTATCATACGCCAAACACACAACCAGACAAGACTGTTCACCTAGCACGGTGTGGCCAATATTTTAGGGAATATATTACAGGCATGTTCATGGTCATGTTTTTTCAAAACAAATGCTCATTTTGGTGTCAGCTTTGTAATGACCATTCTACTCTCATTTTGGGATCACGGTCAGATGTTTTCAGACATGCCAAGGCCTAACAGTCTTTTATAAAAGTAATTACTCACTACCATACAGATATTACTTGACCCTGAGGATTTTTTTATGAAACGGCAGTACATGTATTTGCATATACAAGGAATTATTTCCTTTCTCCATAAGTTTTCCTTTTTGTTAACTTTTTACCAAACAACACAATTCTAGATTGGTCCAATTTAAAAGCATTAGCAGATGACATATTTAAGCTGGCTAAAATGATGAGATTTGTCCCTGAAAGAATAGAAAACATTGTGGGAAAAGAACAAAATGCTTGTAAAGAACCCCAAGTTCAGGAAAACACAGGATTGTTTGGTAAAGGGTTAAAATGAGACAGCATTACTTTCAAATGTTTTTCTGCTGTGCCCCTTTTTCTCATAGACCAAAAACAAATAGCCTGTATGGTAATAAGTAGAACCCATTACCTAACTGATATGCTGACACAATATCTAATGTTTATTTTATACACTCCAGACATCAGACAAGACTGTCCACCTAGCATGGTGTGGCCAATACAGGAAGGAGCAGTTTCTCTAGGCATGTCCATGGCCATTTTCTTACCTGCTCAATACAATATGGGTGTCAGCATGTCAATGGCCATCTTGATGTTATTTTTTTTGGTTACGACTGCAATGTTTTCTGACATGCCTTGGCCTGACAGTCTAATACGAGAGACACGTGGGCGGGTTTTGAAAAAGTAAATATTTGGGATGAGGTTTTGAATCAGACTTGGCAAAGATCCTATAGTCTCTATAGATGATCTCTGCACCAGGGTTGCCAACACACTCCATGACAGTACCATCTTAACCTACAAAATACTTTGTAACAGAAAAAGCATAAGGCCCTATATCCTTTCTGTACATTGGCCATATCAGGTACATTTTTGCAGGCCGGTACCTAGGTTATCAATGTGGTGATAGCACTATCCACAAAACCTCTGCAGAAGTATAAGATCAGCATGAAAAAATGTACAAACAAAAACAATTTTGAATCTGGAAAAGTACTTGACTTTTTGAGGTAGAGATTTTCTGGTATTTGTCATTTCATTCATTTTGACAAAGCATGAACAGACAACAATCCAGATGCAATACGAACTAAATATGTAAGACATTCACATTGTTGGCTTGGCCTGAAGTGTACAAAGTATGATTTGCTTACAAACAAACTGCCCCTTATCCTGCTATATTAGTGAGATAAAACTTTCAAGCCAATAGTAAAAACACAAATATTGCTATTTCAAAGTTTCCTCTTAGGGGAAAAGGTATCTCCTTATCCGACAGTGTAGATCCAAGATCAAACTGCACCTTCTGTGCAGTCTGATCTTGATCTATGCTGTCCACACAAGGTCAGTGAGTCGCACTTAGCACCAAAGGGTTAACTCTTTACTAAAATATAAAAAATTTAGACTGGTCCATATGGAAAGCATTTGCAGGTGACAAATGACATGTACCTCACATTATTGAATTTGTTCAGACTCATTCATAATATGAAAACATTTGCAGATGACAAATTAAATGTAGCTTAGATGATGGGAATTTTCTTAAAAGAAATAGAAAATACTGTGGGGAAAAAGAGAAAGTGCTTGTTTCCCACACAATGCTCGTAAAATGTTGTGAAAAGACAATGTTTAAACTGTAATCGTCTATATTTTCCACGGAGGAAAGTCCTAAAATAACTTTTTGGCTAATGATTTGAGCTTTTAGTACGAAATTTCTGAAAGTCATAGCTTTTATTAGAGAACTTTTTAACATAATTATATATTTATTACTTGTTCTAATACTTTAGATATTTTGCCAGCAACCCGAAGGTAACTAGGTTTGATTTTTACTTGATACCATGATATGCATTTGACCTGTTTACAAAGTAGTTAAAAAATTGGTATTGCCAGCAACCTGATAGTTGAAATCTCCTTCTATTGCTGTAAAACCCCTGTCCCTGGTCAAAAAGTATACAAAGGAAATTCCACCTGTCAGTTTGCTGAACCTCACCTTTTTTTGTTTTAGTGATTCAACTTATGTAAGTTGTATTAGTGATTTATTATTTTTTTTTTTTTATAATGTGTTATATTTGACCTTGAAGTTCACAGTTACTTAAGAAATACACAATTATTCTAGAAATAACATTGCTAGCAATCTTACAATTGAATAATACAGCTCCTATTCCTGGCCACAATGTGAACATTTATACAGTGAAATTCTTCCTCAGGTTAGAGATATATAATAGTCTGAAAAATGCTATTGCCTGCAACTTGATATTGTCAGTATGCTAGTGACCACCTGTCTATATGAATTTTATGTTAGATATTTTATTTGTGACCTTTTAATCTAAAAAAAAAAAACTTTACGCTGGATATTTAATGTATATTAATTATTAATGTTATACCTATTTACAATTGGAAGTATTGCCAGCAACCTGATAGTTGAAACTTCCATTAGGGCTTTATAACCCCTGTCCCTGGTCACAGTGTATATAATGGAAACTCCTACCATCAGTTTACTGAACCTCACTTGTTTACGTTAACTTCATACAGGCAAAAAATTTTACAAGTTAAATGGTAAGAACCTTTACTGTGTAATTTGAAAATACCTGAACAAAAAGATTTGATACAAATCATTCAAAACATTTTCTTTCTAATTATTTATGAACTTCTTTACTGTGAAAAAGTTCAAGGTTCTAATTGTTTTAACTCTTTCCAAAACAAAAAAAATTCTAAACTTGTCCACGCTGAAAGCGTTTTCAGTCAAAAAATCAAATGTGTGTCAAATAATGCTTTTTACTTATCATACCAGCATTTTCTCCTTTTCCAACCATGTTTTTAATATGTGATAAAGTTTATAATACAGAAGCTAAATCCAGCAAAACTTTGTACAATCCAGACCAGTATGAATGTCTTGTATTCAGTGCTCTTACCATCGCATCAGTACTGTTAAGGTGAAGCATACTGCAGACAGGGATTTTATGCACAAAATAATGAAATAAGAAATACGCTAAAACCTTGTCTAGTTATAAATGTTCTATTGAGCCAAAGTAATATGAATTTAGAAAGAATTATCAATAGTACAGCTAAAAATTGACAACTTTGACCTACCTACAGTCCATAATCATTCCAAAGTTTCCTTACAAGCTAGCCCATTTCATCCCTGAAAGAGATTCAAAAAGGAATAACAATACACTGAATATAAAACTGTTTATCATCTACATATACAAGATTTAACAAAATTTAACACCTACTTAACCCTTTACCATACAATCCCAACTTTTAGTGACCCAGAGAAAAAGGCCTTTTCGAAACATAGTGGGAAAAGGAGAAAATCCTGGTACCAGCATTTTCTCCTTTTCCCACAATGTTTCTGTCCTTTTACAGACAAATCTCACCATATGAGCCAATCTAATGTTTTCAATTTGGACAAGTGAAAAATTTTGGCATGTGGTAGAGTTAAAAGGATGAATGAATGAATGAATGACGCAATCAATAAATCAATGAATATTGCATTGGCAGCTAGGTGCCCGTTTTACCAAGGTAGTAAAGAATTTTTGTAAATTTTTACATAACTCTAAAGAAAATGTGTAAGTTAGTTTTACTTAAAAAGTTTGTAACTGATTCGAGTGTAAGTTTTTTAATAAAACTTTACAAAAAAAACCCTGCCTTAACTCAGTGGGGTTCGAACTAGTTAGAATAAGCGAGAAACAATTGGAATAAAAGTATGGATTGGCAAAGTACAGAACTAGATCATCCTAGGTAACATCTAACTCTAAATAAGGCAATTTCTGCAGCTTGTGAAAACTATTTTTTCACTGTTGCATGAAGTGTTTCACCTGCATGAGGTCAGAGCCAAACAATGTCTTGTGAACAAAAAATTTCATGTTAACGGTGACTCCACTGAGGATCTAACCCAGAAACTCTCAATCAGAAAAGGAATCCAACGATATATGAGCACCGAACCTTTGACGACCGTGCCGATGTTGCTATTCAACAATTATATCATTTTATAAGAGAACAAATAACACTTTTAAATGTTAATCTGTACCCTACTGCTTTATATGACTAATTAGACAAGACCAAGCGAGCCTTGGATTAACCCTTAGGCCGCTTAAAGCAACTAAGGACCTTCTGGAGGACAGTCTAGATCAACATCAGACTGCAGAGACTTCATGTATTCACAGGAGATGTATTGCTAGAAGTATACAGAACACATATAGATAGATAGATAGATAGATAGATCGACTGATAGATGGATTGGTTGGTTGGTTGGTTGGTTGATCGGTTGACTGATTGAACGGTGTTTTACAGTTCTTCAACATTATTTCAGCCATATCATACCCACCTATGTCGTGGGTTTCACCAGTGCTTGGCTAGTGCTTTGAAATGTCTTGCCCAAGGATACCCACTCAAAAGATGGTTAACCTCAAAATAGTCAGGCTTTGCTACTTTGATTTTCAACAAAATATATTTATTTAGTATATTGCACAGTCTAATGGTTAAATTCAGTGATCATCAGTTTTTACTTTCTTTGCATGCAATGTAATTAGGCACAAATAAAGAATGTAGTTTGTCAATCAGACCTGAATGTAGACTCTATACTTCAACTGACAAATTTTAGGCTCTTTCAAACTGAAAGCATCTGCAGGAGACAAACCAGAAAGTGAAACAAGTGAACTGACATTCCTTGCCAGGGTAGAAAACATTTTGGAAAAAGTAGAAAATGCTGATTACCAGTCTTTTCCCACGCTGTTTTCAAAAGACCTCTACCTCAGGGTCGGGGTTGTGTGGTAAACGGATAAAGACCGAGTGTATGTTTGAAATTGGTCTATAGATCTAAATCAAAATATAAATTTGTTATTGAAGTGTCAGTTTTCATACTGATCTTTAATTGCATCATATCCTGAATTTTCTGTGCCGTATTTATGTGTGTGCCGAGTCAGTTTAGTTTCTAATCTTTCTAAAATTGAGGTCACATTCACAACAGTATTTACTATCTTGAAACAAAATTCATAAATATATATTCATTACATGGTAGCTGTTTGACTGATGTGTTTACACGTCATAATACAAGAGCCAACAATCCACAGACAAAAAGTGATTGAGAAGGCGAGCGATGGAAAAACAGGCTTTCTTTACAGTAATTCCATATATACACATCTATATCACTACTGAAATAAAGATATTTTTATTCCATTATAAAGTAATTTCATGTGCTGTATCTTCAGATTTAGATAAAGTTCCATTCCTAGCAAGAAATCAGTGTCGATTTATATACCTCCAACTGAAAGTGACGAAAAGTTTACAAAAATACTTATGCAAGCTTTGTAAAATGCACGTAAGAATTTTGTTACTTTTGAGTGAGTGAAAACTTACAAAAAAACTTACGTAAATGTCAGTAAAACAGGGCCCAGGGCTTTTTGATATCTATGAAAAAATTGAATGACTGATTGATTAAATGTTTTCCAATGCTTTCAAAGTCATTTCAGTATATCATGGTGACAACACACATATTCACATAAGTCCTGGGTTTTACCACTACTAGGCAAGGGCTCTAAAGTGTCATGCCCAAAGGAACTCTCACAAACAACATTGCTTCCTGTGAGGAATGAATCCGGAACCTCTGGGTTATGAGGTTATGAGACCTACTCTTTATCACTGTGTCATACAGGACCCCACCTTCAACCCTTTACCAAACAATCCCGGGTTTTCACAACCCTGGAAAGAAAGCCTTTTGAAAACATTGTGTGAAAAGGTAACCAACATTTTCTCCTTTTCCCACAATGTTTTCTACCCTTCCTAAAACAAATTTCAATTTTAAAGTCACCTTTATTTTGTCTTCTGCAAATGCTTTCAATTTCAGCCAGTCTAAAATTTTGTCGTTTGGTAACGAGTTAAAAAGGACATTTAAAACAAAAGGACCCAAACCTTCTTTTCCCCACAATGTTTTCTACCACGTCAAAGACAAATTCCTTCATTTGAGTCATATTTGATTTAGTCGGATGCAAATGCATCAATATGGAAGAATTTTGTCATCTGGTAAAGAGTTCAGTATAATGTAAACAGAACAAAACTATACCACTGGCTTAATTAGAACCATCTTAAAAAAAAAGAAATTGCAATTTCGCTCATAACTTAAACATGATTCAACCTAAGTTAATGCCTGTAATGCCTATTTTCAAAATAAAATTCAAAGGTACCTGCTGCAGATTTGTTTCAGGAGGTTGCTAAATAAACTAAGTGGATATTTTCAATTAGTTTAACTCTTTACCAAATGACAAATTTTTTGACTGGTCCAAATTCAAAGCATTTGCAGATGACAAATTAAAAGTGGCCAAAATCATGAAATTTATTCTTGATATGGTAGAAAACATTGTGGAAAAAGGAGAAAATGCTGGTTACCAGCATTTCTTTCTTTTCCCACAATGTTTTCAAAAGGCTTCTTTTCCAAGGAGTGTTAAAACCTGGGATTGTTTGGTAAAGGGTTAACTCTGTCACAACCAACAAAATTGAAAGCATTTTCAGACTACAAAATAGATGTTGATCAAAACTTTAAAGTTATCCATGAAGGGATAGAAAACATTGCTGTTTACTGGCATTTTTTCCTTTTCCCATTATGTTTTCAAATGGCTTCTTTTTCGCAGTTATTAAAACTTGCGATTGAGTTAATTGTAATGGGTTAAAAGACTGTCCAGATATTACATATTAATATGTTGTCAAGAGAATATCTGTGAAAATATTATAGTGTAGATCTAAGATCAGATTGCATATTCTGTGCAGCCTGATCTTAATCTACCTGTATTTTTACTTACTTACCATCTAGATGCACCGCCAACTTGCAGATTGTTCCAGTAACTGCTGCGGGCAAAGTGACTGTCACCTTTTCCAAGCATTACTATTCAAACCCATGGTATCTTCAATTAAAAACAATAAAAAAAGGAAAACTTCTGTATATATGATGGGGGAATGGGGCTTGTTGTAAGGAAATGATTTTGAGAGAAGATTATTGTGAAAATTTGTTTTCCTATTTTTCAATTTTCTGTTTTCAAATATTTGGTTGTTTCATTTAATTATGCATACTCTTGATTTATTCTTTACCAAGCGACAAAATTTTATACTGGTCCAAATTGAAAGCAATTACAGATGACAAATTTAGTATTACTCGAATGTCAAAATTTTTCCTTGACAAACTAAAAACATTGCAGCATTCATAAAGTCTGCGCTTTTGCCATGCAAAATGAAAGGTTGATCCAACAGAATTAACATTTCGCGTCTTCCTTGACCCAACATAAATCAGATACAAAAAGCCATATCAAAACTGATTCAATAAACACATCTTACAAAATCTTCAAGTCAGACTGCAGAATCATATCAAATACGCTTTCTACCACTTAAACTGGCAGCCTACTATGGATCTTCCTATCAACGGTTATGGGAGATAAAACAGGTACCAGTTTATCGATCCTGTTATCGATCTACGTATCAACTATTAGGAGATGCAATGGGTACTGGTTTACAGTTTATCTACCACTGAATAAATTGTTTCCTGTTTACACTGTGTAGGTCTAAAATGTGACATTATTGTGTGATACTGCTGTCTTCTCGCCTGTATTACTGTATGGAATCCATACTCTAAACTTTTTGCTCACGTTTTAGACCCGGCTCGGTCATGGTCAACTTCTTGCTGGAGTAATCGGGATGACACATGACACAGTTTCTACAAGGTCATTGTTTTCAACTTTAACCTTTAACACCACACTGTCATATAAAACTTTTAGCATTATGGAACAGGGGCAAAGGCGAACAACGATTAAAAAAAGAAAGGTTTAAAGACCATGAAGCCTAAAATTTCTGAATGATCCCCCCAAAACAAAATTCCAAAAAAGGAGTCACAGATGACACCCCAAAGTTTATGGGCTGGCAGAAACATGAACATTGTGGGGGAAAAAATGGCTACCAGCATTTTCTTCTCTTCCCACAATATCTTAAAGGCTTTCTTTCCCACGGTCATTAAAACACAGGATTGTTTAGTAAGGGCTTGATAGACTGTCAAGACTCTTACATTTGGAGTATATTGTCATTTTGGAAAGAATATCTGTGATAAAGATAGCAGTTTAGGTCTAAGATCGGATTGCATTTTCTGTATAAATAGATTTTAATCTACCTGTATTGTTCTTAACCTATCATCTGGATGCACTGCTGACCTATTGATTGTTCTTGTAACTGCTGCACCTGCACCTCACCTTTTCCAAGCATTGCAACTTCAACGCCATGGTATTGGTATCTTAAACAGAAAACAAGAAAAAAAGGAAAACCTGTGCTTTTTTTCCGGTGGGGGGGGTGTTTAGGGAAAATTATTTTGAGATAAGTTCAAAATATAATTTTGTTTTCCCTTTTCTTCTTTTTCAACTTTTCATTCTTTTTTCCTTTAAATATTTGGTTGTTTCATCTCAATATGACTAAGACTGTTCTTGGTTAATGTGCATTTCCATTGTAAGTAAAATCTAAACTTATGTTACTCAAAATTCTATTTGTTTTTCTAAAATCTGTGTTTGTAACCGAGTGTTTGCTATAGAAAGCCAAGTGTATGCATTTACAATATGCCAATTCTATTTTCAGACTGTTAATTCAACTTAACTCCTTTTGTCAAGGGGTAAAGTAGCTTTTAGTTTTTGCACTTACATGACTGTAGTAAGTTTTCAATCACAGGTTTGAAAATCTTAAACTGGTCCAAATTAAAAACAATTACAGAGGACACAGTAACTGTGGCTCAAATGATGGAATTTGTCTTTGAATTACACCATGGGAAAAGGAGAAACTGCTGATAACCAGCCTTTTCTCCTTTTTACATAATGTTTTTAATAATATTATATTTCTAAGGGTTTTAAAGGGTAATTTACCTCATGCATATTTATTTTTTCTGTTTTTCAATTTTATTTCACCTTAATACAATCAATTTTGATTTCTTTGCTCTTGCATAGGAATCAAAACTTAAACTTTTAAAAGGCTTTCTTGCTCAAACATGTGTTTGTGAGTGAGAATTACCTTTTATAAGTTGTAGGTAAGATTATTTTTCTTTACTTTTTTATCAATTTGTTTTAATCTAAATTTAGTGTGTTTTTTTTTTTTTTTTTTTTTCCTTTTTGGAATTTATTCTTCTTTTCTTGGTATTTTATTCCTTTCCAACTTTGTCATTTTTTAACAAGTTTATTTCATAAAATTCTCTTGTGTTTACTATCATTTCATTATTATTGCTAATTAGTATTTCTATTCCATGGTTTTCTTTTACATTTGGGTTCTTGTTTTTTTTTCTTTTATTAGATTTTTACTTTATTTTATTTTTTTTTACCTTTTTTTACCATTTATGTTTATTACTTGTTCTATTTTTCTATTTTGACATTTTATTTTTAGACATGCTGTGTTTTTGTTTTTGGTGCTTTTCTATGTTTTTTTTCTTTTTTTTTTTTTTTTTTTTTTCTTTCTTTTTTTTTTTTTTTTTTTTCTTTTTTTTTTTTTTTTTTTTTTTTTTCTTTTCACATCCTATAATCAGAGGTGTTGTTTTTGTCTTTTTAACTTTTTTTTTGTCAATTTCATTCTTTATTTTCTAGTTAGTTTCCCCTTTTTTTATCATTTTTTTTTTTTTTTTTTTTCCCTAATATTTCCTTTTATCTTTTATTTATATTTTTTTTCATTTATATGGGTTTTATCTTTCTATTCATGTTTTTCTGTACAACCTTCTCAGGTTTTTATATCTTTTACAAGTTATTGTTGATGAGATTCTTTTTCCTTAGTTTTATATCAACTTGTTGTAATTCAAATTTAGATTTTTTTTTTTCTTTTTTTTTTTTTTTTTATTGATTATTAGTATTTCCATTTCAAGGTTTTCTTTTACATTTGGGTTCTTGTTTTTGTTTTCTTTGAGGGGTTTTTTTTAATGATTTTAAACTTTGTTACCTTTTTTTGTTTCTTTTTTTTTTTTTTTTTTTTACCATTTTTGTTTATTACTTTTTCTATTTTATTTCATTCACATTTTATTTTATTTTATTTTTTTTTATTTTTATTTTTTTCTGTTATATTTATTTATTTTGTTAAATTTCTTTCATTGTAAGTTTTTTACTGGCTTTTTCCCCTTTTCTATTTTTATTTATATATTTATTTGGGGGGGAGGGGGTATTTATCGTATCATGTTATTTCTTTAATCTTTTTCATTTCTTTCTTTTTTTTTTTATTTCTTTTACAAGTTGTCTTTGATAAGATTCTTTCCCTTACTTTTTTGTCGACTTCTTGTAACTTTTTTTTTCTTTATTTGATTTCCTCCTTTGTTTTAATGTTTCATTTTTGTTTTCATGGTAATTTTTTTTCAACTTTATTTCTTGAAATAATGAGTTTCTTGAAACTCTTAAACTGGTCCAATTTAAAAGCAATTGCACAGGACACAGTAACTGTGGCTCAAATGATGGAATTTGTCTTTGAATTACACAAACACATCATGGGAAAAGGAGAAATTGCTGATAACCAGCCTTTTCTCCTTTTTTCATCATGTTTTCAAAAATTAAATTTCTCAGGGTTTCAAAGAGTAATTTACCTCATGCATATTTGTTTAGTTTTCTGTTTTTCAATTTTATTTCACCTTTATACAATCAATTTTGATTTCTTAGCTCTCACATAGGAATTAAAACTTGAACTTACAATTCTGAAGTTTTTCTTTCTCACACGTGTTTGTGAGTGAGAATTACCTGCTACTGTAGAAGGCTGTTTGGCATTTACGCTTTTGTATGGTCACTTCAGATTTATTATTCCCTTTCTTTTTCTTGAAACAAAGTAGGTTTTAGTTTTTTATGTCCATATTTCTATTTTTCAATCACAGATTTTGAAATTTTATAAAGTACTGGAAAATCTGAGTTTACACTCCATATTTTGTTTCATGGCTGTTGATCAACAGCTTAAATGTTCTTCAATATTTAAATCTGTATCGAAAGCAATTCCTTGATAATTTCTTGGCACTTCACAAATCTGTATGTTGAAGGTACTTATGAAAATTGCATGTGTGCAAGTTCCTGCCATTACTCTTAAAACTAGGTTTTAGTGGAAAATGCTAGCTTCTGATACTTTCTGCAATACTTTTGCCAGGGACAGGGGGTATCAGAAACAAGCATAATTCCAATTGAAATTCCCTAAAAAAAAAAAAAAAAAAAAAAAAATTTTGTAAACTAAATGTACAACTTTTGGGTTTAAGCAGGTAATTCTTAAACTTGGAGAAAACAACTCATTTGAATAAAAAATGAAAATTAAGTTTATTTCTACAGTAAGTAAATCATGTTCCTTGCTTAACTCTTTACCAAATAACCCTTTTCAACTTGTCTAAAATGAAAGCAATCATTGACAATAAAATATATGTAGCTCATATGGTTGGAGTGGTATTTGTCAAGCACATTAAACATATTTGCATAGAGAGATATTGTTGGTTACAATGTTTTCAAAGCCAACATCCTCTGTGTCACTGAAACTCAGAATTATTCAGTGAAGGGGTTCATTATCAATCTACTTCAGAATTAGACACCTTTTCATTTCAATTTTCTTTTTTATAATGTTATGTCATTTCATGTAAATGTGACTATTCTCAATAAATTTGCTATTTTAGTGTCGTCAAAACTTGGGGTTTGCATCTTGCAATACTTAAGTTTTTTTTTGCTCAAAGCTGAGTTTGTCAGTGAAAAATGATCTGGTTGGTATACTGTGACTTCCACTTTAATAAGTTTTTTTCTTTGGATTTGAAGCAGGTTTAAGTTCCTGTATTTCAATAAATGTATATATATTTTTCCTATATCAATTTATTCATTCATGTACTGTTTTTCCCCCCATTTTTTTTTCCTTTTAGTTTTGCTCTCCAAGATTCTTTTGTTTGTAAATCATGTTTTAATTTTTCTTTGGTAACTTTTTCCTTCTTTCTTTTCATGTTTCATTTTCTGTTTTTCTTTTTCAATTTTCTTTCCATTTTTTTTTTTTTTTTCTTCTTTCTTTTATAGGTTATCTCTTCTTCACATGTTATTTCATTCTATTTTTTTTTTTTTTTTCTTTTTTTATGGGTTTTATTTTTCACTTCATGTTATTCAGTACAACCTTCTAAGGTCTTTATATCTTTTATAAGTTGTAGGTAAGATTCTTTTTCTTTACTTTTTTATCAAATTGTTTTAATCTAAATTTAGTGTGTGTGTGTGTGGTTTTTTTTTTTTTTTTTTTGAATTTATTCTTCTTTTCTTGGTATTTTATTCCTTTCCAACTTTTTCATTTTTTAACAAGTTTATTTCATAAAATTCTTTTGTGTTTACTATCATTTCATTATTATTGCTAATTAGTATTTCTATTCCACGGTCTTCTTTTACATTTGGGTTCTTGTTTTTTTACTTTTTTTTTTTCTTCTATTAGATTTTTATTTTATTTTTTTTTTTATTTTTTATTTTTTTTTTTTTACCTTTTTTTACCATTCATGTTTATTACTTGTTTTATTTTTCTATTTTGACATTTTATTTTTAGAGATGCTATTTTATTGTTTTTGGTGCTTTTCTATGTTTTAAGATAAGATTCTTCTTGTATTTTTTTTTTTTTTTTTTTTTCCATGTAATTTCTTTTTACATCTTTTCATTCATTTATATTTAGTTTTTTTTAGTTTTTGTTGTTGTTGTTAGTATTTCTTTTTAAGCTTCTTCCTCATTATTTCTTACCTTTTTTCCATATTTCATTTTACTGTTTCTCTCTTTTTTTGTGGGTTTTCTTTGTCTTTTCATGATATTGCTTTAAATTTGTTCAAGGTTTCATTTCTTTTCATCATTACTTTTTTTTTTTTTTTTTTTTTTCTTTTCACATCCTATAATCAGAGGTGTTGTTTTTGTCTTTTCAACTTTTTTTTGTCAATTTCATTCTTTTTTCCCTAGTTAGTTTCCCCTTTTTTATCATTTTTTTTTCTAATATTTCCTTTTTTTTTTTTTTTTTTTTTTTTTTCATTTATATGGGTTTTATTTTTCTGTTCATATTATTCTGTACAACCTTCTCAGGTTTTTATATCTTTTACAAGTTATTGTTGATAAGATTCTTTTTCCTTAGTTTTATATCAACTTGTTGCAATTCAAATTTAGATTTTTTTTTTTTTTTTTTTTTTCTTTCCTTTTAGGAACCTATTTTTTTTTTTTTTTCTTGGTATTTCATTACTTTCCGACTTTTTCATTTTTTAACAAGTTTATTTTATAAAACTCTTTTGTGTTTACTGTCTTTTCATTATTATTGATTATTAGTATTTCCATTTCAAGGATTTCTTTTACATTTGGGTTCTTGTTTTTGTTTTCTTTGAGGGTTTTTTTTTTTTTAATGATTTTAAACTTTGTTACCTTTTTTTTTTTTTTTTTTTTAACCATTTATGTTTAATAATTTTTCTATTTTATTTTATTCACATTTTATTTTTTTTTATTTTATTTTATTTTTTTTTTTTTGTTGTTGTTGTTGTTGTTGTTGTTTGTTAAATTTCTTTCATTGCAGGTTTTTTACTGGCTTTTTCCCCTTTTTCATATTTTCTATTTGTATTTATATATTTATTTGGGGGGGGGGGGGTATTTATCTTATCATGCTTATCATGTTATTGCTTTAATCTTTTTCATTTCTTTTTTTTTTTGATATATTTCTTTTACAAGTTGTCTTTGATAAGATTCTTTCCCTTACTTTTTTGTCAATTTGTTGTAACTTTTTTTTTCTTTATTTGATTTCCTCCTTTGTTTTAATGTTTCATTTTTGTTTTCATGGTAATTTTTTTTCAACTTTATTTCTTGAAATAATGAGTTTCTTGAAACTCTTAAACTGGTCCAAATTAAAAGCAATTGCACAGGACACAGTAACTGTTGCTCAAATGATGGAATTTGTCTTTGAATTACACAAACACATCATGGGAAAAGGAGAAATTGCTGATAACCAGCCTTTTCTCCTTTTTTCATAATGTTTTCAAAAATTATATTTCTCAGGGTTTTAAAGAGTAATTTACCTCATGCATATTTGTTTAGTTTTCTGTTTTTCAATTTTATTTCACCTTTATACAATCAATTTTGATTTCTTAGCTCTCACATAGGAATTAAAACTTAAACTTACAATTCTGAAGTTTTTCTTTCTCACACGTGTTTGTGAGTGAGAATTACCTGCTACTGTAGAAGGCTGTTTGGCATTTACGCTTTTGTATGGTCACTTCAGATTTATTATTCCCTTTCTTTTTCTTGAAACAAAGTAGGTTTTAGTTTTTTAAGTCCATATTTCTATTTTTCAATCACAGATTTTGAAATTTTATAAAGTACTGGAAAATCTGAGTTTACACTCCATATTTCGTTTCATGGCTGTTGATCAACAGCTTAAATGTTCTTCAATATTTAAATCTGTATCGAAAGCAATTCCTTGATAATTTCTTGGCACTTCACAAATCTGTATGTTGAAGGTACTTATGAAAATTGCATGTGTGCAAGTTCCTGCCATTACTCTTAAAACTAGGTTTTAGTGGAAAATGCTAGCTTCTGATACTTTCTGCAATACTTTTGCCAGGGACAGGGGGTATCAGAAACAAGCATAATTCCAATTGAAATTCCCTAAATTGAAAAAAAAATAAAAATAAAAATTTTGTAAACTAAATGTACAACTTTTGGGTTTAAGCAGGTAATTTTTAAACTTGGAGAAAACAACTCATTTGAATAAAAATTGAAAATTATGTTTATTTCTACAGTAAGTAAATCATGTTCCTTGCTTAACTCTTTACCAAATAACCCTTTCCAACTTGTCCAAAACGAAAGCACTCATTGACAATAAAATATATGTAGCTCATATGGTTGGAGTGGTATTTGTCAAGCACATTAAACAAATTTGCATACAGAGATATTGTTGGTTGCAATGTTTTCAAAGCCAACATCCTCTGTGTCACTGAAACTCAGAATTATTCAGTGAAGGGGTTCATTATCTATCTACTTCAAAATTAGACACCTTTTCATTTCAATTTTCTCTTTTATAATGTTATGTCATTTCATGTAAATGTGACTATTCTCAATAAATTTGCTATTTTAGTGTCGTCAAAACTTGGGGTTTGCATCTTGCAATACTTAAGTTTTTTTTGCTCAAAGCTGAGTTTGTCAGTGAAAAATGATCTGGTATACTGTAACTTCCACTTTAATAAGTTTTTTTCTTTGGATTTGAAGCAGGTTTAAGTTCCTGTATTTCAATAAATGTATATATATATTTTTCCTATATCAATTTATTCATTCATGTACTGTTTTTCCCCCCATTTTTTTTTCCCTTTTAGTTTTGCTCTCCAAGATTCTTTTGTTTGTAAATCATGTTTTAATTTTTCTTTGGTAACTTTTTCCTTCTTTCTTTTCATGTTTCATTTTCTGTTTTTCTTTTTCAATTTTCTTTCCATTTTTTTTTTTTTTTTTTCTTCTTTCTTTTATAGGTTATCTCTTCTTTACATATTATTTCATTCTATTTTTTTTTTTTTTTTTTTTTGGGGGGGGGGGTTTATTTTTCACTTCATGTTATTCAGTACAACCTTCTAAGGTCTTTATATCTTTTATAAGTTGTAGGTAAGATTCTTTTTCTTTACTTTTTTTATCAATTTGTTTTAATCTAAATTTAGTGTGATTTTTTTTTTTTTTTTTTTTCCTTCCTTTTTGGAATTTATTCTTCTTTTCTTAGTATTTTATTCCTTTCCAACTTTTTCATTTTTTAACAAGTTTATTTCATAAAATTCTTTTGTGTTTACTATCATTTCATTATTATTGCTAATTAGTATTCCTATTCCACGGTTTTCTTTAACATTTGGGTTCTTGTTTTTTTTTACTTTTTTTTTTTTTTTTTTTTTTCTTTTATTAGATTTTTATTTCTTTTTTACCTTTTTTTTTTACCATTTATGTTTATTACTTGTTCTATTTTTCTATTTTGACATTTAATTTTTAGAGATGCTGTGTTTTTGGTGCTTTTCTATGTTTTTTCATTTTATTTATTTATTTATTTATTTTTTTTTTTTTTTTAATTTTTCTGTTATGTTTATTCATTTAGATAATTTTTTTTCTGTTATGTTTATTCATTTAGATAAATTTCTTTCATTTAAAAGTCTTTTCTGGCTATTTTCCCCTTTTTCATATTTTTTTTTTTTTTTTTTTTTCCTTTATTTCTATTCATTTATATTCTTTTTTTTTTGGGGGGGGGTATATTTATTATCCTGTTATTTCTTTAATCATTTTCAAGTTTTTATTTCTTTTACAAGTTTTCTTTGATAAGATTCTTTCTTTTACTTTTTTGTCAATTCGTTCTTTTTTTTGTTTTTTTTTGTTTTAGGGTTCCACTTATGTTTTCATAGCAATTGATTTTCAACTTTTTTTTAATATAAATTTTAATGACATTTATCCCCTTTACTTTTAGGTTTTTTGTTTTACATTTCTTTAATCATTAATAATGTATTATTTAATTTTTCACGTTATTTTATATTGAATTTTTCAGGGTTTTCTTTTTTTTTTTTTTTAAGTGTCATTGTTTCATTATTATAGGAAGTAGTATTAGTGGTAGTAATAGTAGTGCTTCTTCTTTTATATATTTTTGTTTTATTTTTATTGCATGGGTTGTTATTATTATTTCTATTTAAGAACATATTTTTAATCAGTAAACTGCTGCACACTTTTGTTTAAAACTTTTTTTGTTGTTAATCCACTTCTAATTTATAGTTTACAATTCCTTTTGTGTTTACGTTTGTTTCTTTAGTAATAATATAACATTTCCATTTCACTGCACAAATATATGTTCTTGTGGCTTATCATGACAATAATTAAGTCTTCATTCATGAAGTTGCCTTCAGAGCTGTTTCCCCTTCTCGCTTCGCCTTTGCATTTGGGAGTGTTAAGCCTGAACCATATCATTGTATGCAGATTTTACTCTTCTTTATTGTTACATGTTTTATATACCTGTAATTTAATGAAAAGGCAAACACCTTGATTTTGAGCAGTATTTTGATTAAAATATTTAAGTCTTTATTCAGAAAATTCCTCATCATTTACAGGCACTTTCCCAAAATTCTGGTTATATTGCATTTCACAGAGTTCAAGTGCGTGTGTGTGTGATTTTTTTTTTTTTTTTTTTTTCTTTTTTTTATCCTCTTCATGTACTACCCTGATGAAAATATAACCATGCATGCAAGAGTTTCAGAAATAGAATATGTTCATACACAGGCCCGATAAGAGTAAAAGTTATGCATTACAAAAGCAAGTAACAAGTTCATGTGTTGGAATTGATTTGGTCAAGGAGTAAGGATTAGAAATCTGCTTTGATTATGGAATTTACTATCCAATCCGTCCCAACTGAGAAGATTTTGTGTCAGAGTGTGAGTGTACTTATGTAAATGTTCCTAATTTGGCGTGGAAAACTGTTAGCCAAGACATATGTGGATGAAAACCTGGTTACTCACAGTTATGTAAGATCTGTGTCATGCTGAGTGTTTTTACTATTTCAAAAATCTGAGGTATCAAGATAAATTATCAGTGTCCTTATTCTACTATGACCAATACTCCACCAAATGCTTCCAACAAATCTCAAACAGATGAATGAAAATAACTAGCCCTGATTAACCTAGTTGATCTTGACAAGGTTTCATAAAAAGCAACTGGAAGGTATCAAATAAAAATTTCTCTAACCATGCTTTTTTGTGAATGTTATTGATACAATTTAAATGTGTAATGTACTAGGATCATCCAGGCGATACATTCATGAGAAACAAACTAGTGTTCCTAGGATTAACAAATATTCCTAGGCTTGCCAAAATTGTAGAAACCAAGACAAGTGTAATTATCCTTATTTTTGCGTTTGAACTTTGAAATATTAACTCAAGCAACACATAAAAAATTATGATGTCTTTGTTTTCTAAATGACACCTTGATATATGTTGGGAAATTCAATATTTGACAAACTTCCCCAAACAACTAGGCTTATATAAACTTGAAATAGGCTTGTAAATTGATCAATGTAAACATCTTTGAGATATTCTTAAACCAACAGGGATTACATTCACACACAAAAAAAATCACTTCCTCTCATCATTATTTCTCACCACTGAATATACAACCTATGATAAAATTAAACTCTCCTTGTTACAAAGCTAAGACACTTCTAAAATTGTGTACCTTCTAACATACAAGCAAAAATATATGAGTATCTTTTTTCTGCATGTGGATATAAGATCTTTAATCTACAACAATGTGCTAGACTTTGAGCAACTTAAATAGAATGTGTGATCTGAAGTCTTAAGTGAGTGGGAGAAAGTATAGGGTCCACTCTTTTACCAGCATTGGATTTAATTTTAAACTTAAAATTGCCCCAAAGCTGTTTTAGAATGATCCAATTAACCCCAGTGCTTGGCTGCAAGTGATGCATTGACAGACATTCAGATCACACAACAATGAAACCTACCATACTGTGAAATAGCAAAGTTGCTATTTTAAATCATACTTGAAAAAAAAAAATGAATGAAAAAATGAATGAATGAATGAATGAATGAACAAGGAGAGCTGAGCTAAAACAGATTTAAACAAGACAATGATTTCATACTAAAAGTTGTTTACATGAAGAAGACTTACATTTAATCTTGATGATATTACATGACATTATTGAGTGGTTGGGCAGTCCCTGCCTAAAAACTTTTAAACAAAAAAGACTATGATAAAAAGTTTTGAGCAAAGACAATTTAACAAAAAAGGCAACAAATATATACATAAATGTAACAAATGGGCTAGTCTACCTAAGATCTATTGGATAAAAACCTTCCAGTGCCAAACAAACCAACTGGACATGGAACAAAGACCTGGAAAAAAGTCATTATAAGGCTGAATTTCACAAGACATGTCTCTACATAGTAGGCAGTGTAGATAAAGAGCATGCTACATCTTGTAGTCTGATCTTGATCTGCACTAGCCTGAAAAAAATCTAGTGTTGTGAAAGGCACTTTAGAGGTTAAGATCCCTCTCATTCAACAACATATACCTTGTACAGTTTGACTCGAAAAAAAAAAGTTGCTTCGTGGTCTTAAGTCTTTACCAAACAATCCCATGTTCTAACAGTCTCAGGAAGGAAAGCTTTTGCAAACACTGTGGGAAAAGGAAAAGATGCTGATAATCATAATTTTCTCCTTTTCCCTCAATGTTTTTTTCCCGTTTTCCACCCTATCTTTTGTGCCATATTTGATATGCTGTCTGTAGATGCTTTCAATTTTGACAAGTCCAGAATTTTGTAGTTTGGTAATAACTTAAGTCTTTTTATATGTGAACAAAAAAATGGAAATTGCCTTTGGCACTGATTAAGGTAAGATAAATGCATTCACATAACTTTTGAAAATGGTCTTTTGAACTGATACAATTGTTTATCAGTTACATGTGCTTGGATTTTGACAAAAAAGCTCAGATGAGGTTAACTTTGCATATGCAACACAGCTTCTGCCCCTGAATAGACCGACAAACCTTTCTGGCTTGCCTTGATCCGTCATTGGTGACAGTTTATCGCTATATTTTCATTTGTTCATGGTTTAAAAATCTCAGTCAAAAGACATGAATCTTTCCTGTATCCCCTCCAGTAATCAACTCTGTCTACATGTATCTCTCTGTGTTTCCTGGATACTAACCAGTCCAGAGCAAGGCCAACCTTTGAGCAATGAACTATAAAAAACATTTTGTTTCGTAAGCGCTATATTTTTTACTTAAATTTTTGCCAAAGAAATTAGTTAACTTTATTCAAGCCATTTTCAGAATTTATGTGAACAGATTTAACTTACTTCTCAAGCTATGATTCAAGTTCTGCTTCATTTAAGGTCAGTCTTATCAAGTTTGGATTTATGATCCATAAAAACTGATTATCAAACATTGTATGAGATAATGAATTGTTTATTTTTTTACTTTTGGATCTAAGATCCTTAACATCAAACATTGCATGAGATAACAAATTATTCCTTTTTTACTTTTGGATTTAAGATCCTTAACATCAAACATTGCATCAGACAATAAATTCTTTTTTTACTTCTGGATCTAAAATCCTTAACATCAAACATGAGATAATGATTTATTTCTTTTTTTACTTTTGGGTCTATGATCCTCAATATCACAACAATTGCTTAGGACTTGGTTTAGGAAGAAATGCAGGGTTCATTTCAGACCAAATTATTGTACAAAAATTTAATTTTGATTGCAACTGTTTTTCCATGTTCCATGTGATTTATTTACCTCAATTAGGTTGGCCAATACAAAAATTATTTAGGGGCCAAGGGCCCACCTCAGACAAAAACTGAAATGAATCCTGCATATAAACTCTTTACCAAATGACAAATTTGAATCTGTCCAATTTGGAAACATTTGCAGACGACAAATTACATGTGGCTCATTTTGTGCAAATTGTTCTTGTAGGTTGGAAAACATTGTGGGAAAATGAGAAAATGCCATTTCTCTTTCTGCCACATTGTTTTTAGAGACTTTTTTCCTCAAGGTCACTAAAGTGCTGGATCATTTGGTATAGAGCTAAACTAATAACAAAACAGAAAAACAAAAATAAATGATAGATTACATCAACTTTTATTTTTATTTGATATAAATACATTTAGGATTTAAGATCCTCGATATCAAATAAGGTATGCTGATGATACCTTAGTGGCTATTACAAATCCCTTTGGTTTAATAACCCTCAAACATGTTTAAATTAATGTGTGTCTGATAGACACACATCATGTAAGGATACTTCAATATGTATCACACCTAACAATTTGATAGACATGGTGCTGATTTAAAGGATTCATCCATTGTAAGTATTGATGTCATTCTATACCTGTCAACCGATGAAATACTTTGAATACATAGGCCACAAACCTAAACCTTTAGAAACTTGCATACAGTTCTTCATAGGACTTTTATTTCTCTGCCACTTTGAAACTCAAAGGCCATTGATACATGTATGAGCAAACATTTTTCTGAGTTAAAACCAAATAAGAGTTAGAGCCATAATTATAAGATTAAATGGAAACTCTTGATGTATTATATCCTTATAATTCGTATATAGTAGTCAAACATTTAATAAAATTTGGTGTTTTCATTATTATTTTGATGGCAACAATGATGTACATGTAATTCATACTTAATATGATAGATGTTATTAAATCAATAGCAGGCAATTTCTTTTTCCAGTATTTTTTTCATGCAGACTGTCATTCGGGCAAGAACATGTCATTGAATACTGATCTAACAGAAAATCTGAATTATATTAAGTGTTGACCTGATATGATTGGTCTAACTCATACTTTTTGGAAATACAAATTAGTGAATTTAAACCTCAGTAATTTCTATTAAATTCATAAATGATGTACATGTAGTTATGTGTGTGATGCTTAAATCATTTTGGTTGTCCCATCTACAAGACCAACTTTTATATGAATTCTTAGCCATATAAATGTGCATGTGTAAAAATAAATACCTTTAGTACAAAAGGATCCCAACTCTATTTTTTTATGTGCGAAGTCTTCTTTCTGAGGGTCGTTAAAAGTCGGGATTGTGTGGTAAAGAGTTAAAGCATCATTGCAAAATAATGCTGGTTATATGACATAATAACAATAAAAAAAATGCAGCGAGTTCAGTTGATGATTAGTGTGTAGCAAAGGGGTGGTCAAGGATCATTTTCGAGTTTTTGCTAGAAACACTCAGTCTTAGAACCAAATGTTACAGGTCATTAGAGGCATAATGCAAAGTTTGCTATGCATATAACTGATGTCATGTTGGTCAGAATATATTTGGAGCTGCTTTAAGATGGTTCGTCTTAAAGACTGACAATGTACGTTTCATCAACTTTCCTGTGTAGTATGGTTTAGTAAGACATGTGTTCATCATTTTGGGTTTACTTTTGATAAGTGCATGGTATTAGCCTGTATTGATTCATTTGGTATAATTGAAATTATTTCAAGAAATAAAACACATAGGTTTGGTGACAGAGTATGTTTAAAATCTGATACTATGCCTCTTTTTTACTGATGCAAACTTCATACTAATTTCAGTTATTCTGTTATTTCTGACTGAATTTACAACTCCACAGCAAACATGTAACAATAATACCATTCAGATGCTAGATGTTTATATCCTTAATTCTATGAGTGTTTACAAGTTTTAATCAGCCGACATTTTTGTAAAATTATGGACCTGTATGACTGATTCCTGGGCATGGCCTCATAAAATGAGGCAGAATGCTGCAGTTTGAGGTCAGTGTGTGGCATTTTAGTAAAATAGCTTAGTTTGAGTGCAGCTCATATTTTGAAATTTTATGAAAACTTTCTAGGTTTGCTACCCTTCAACAGTATATTATGGTAACCACACTGTCTTAAATGTTTGACATCGTGGCAGACAATTTCTACCAATGTCACAGAGTGTGGTTAGATATATAAGCACTTCAAGCCTGCCTTGCTGTTGGGCTAGCTTTTACAGCAATGCGGTAGTTAGTCTATGTGGAAGTTGGGCAACGTGCATAAGGTTAGTACCTGGATGGGTGACCAGGTCGTTGCACTGTTACATTTGGTGGAAGAGGTGGGATAATGACAACTGCCGGACTGGAGTTGTCTTACCCTTGTATATTCCCCTGGTTTATTTGTATATAAGTCTCAGGGGCGGGACTTCTTGTAGAAGGAATGTCACGGAGAGAGGCTAGATATAGAAGTACTTCAAACCTGCTTTGCTGTTGAGCAAGCTTTTACTGTGATGCAATTTGGTGTTTCTCTCTCCGTGAAGTAAGGTAACGTACATAAATTTGGTACCTGGATGAGTGACCAGGTCATTGCACTTTACATTTGGTGGAAGAGGTGGGATGATGACAACTGCCTAAATGGAGTTGCCTTACCCATGTATATTCCATTGGTTTATTTGTATGCAAGTCTCAGGGGCCGGACTTCTTGTAGGGGAGAGTAATGTCACGGAGAGAGGCTAGATATATAAGCACTTCAAACCTGCCTTGCTTTTGAGCTAGCTTTTACAGTGGTGCGATTTGGTTTTTCTCTGTCCTTGGAAGTTAGGCAGCGTGCATAAGGTTAGTACCAATGACCAGGTCATTGCACATTATACCATGTTATATCTGAATATGGATTTTTAGGCAGGTAGAAATATCATTTTCAAACCATAGTATCTCATAATATGAATATCATGTCACAGATTTTTAGGTATTTTTATTAATCCATCCATCAATAAGGACAGATTTAGTACTATTTTTCAAACGCTAAAAATTGACTTTTAATTACCCCATGTAAAGTGACTCTTACCTCAAGAAAGTCCAAATCTGGTCATATTGTAAACCTACAAAGATAACAAAAAAAGTTGTATAATTATCAATGAGTAACACTAACACCCAAAAGTTGTAGATGGAGAAAAATTGTATTTCTAAATAAATGTATATATACTTAACACCTTTACCGCACAATCCTGATTTTTACTGACCCTGAAGAAGAAGTTTTTGAAAACATGTGGGAAAAGGAAACAATGCTGGTAACCAACATTTTCTCCTTTTCCAACAATGTTTTTTCTATTTCTTAAAAATCAAATTAAATCATTTGAGTCGCATTCAATTTGTTGTCTGCAAAAGATTGCAATTTGGACAAGTCAAAAATTTTGCTGTCTTTTAAGGTGTTAATTAATACTCTAATGATAATTATATTAACCCTTTCCCAAACAAGCCCTGGTTTTCACATGTCTGCAGTACAAGTCTTTTGAAAACACTGTGGGAAAAGGAGAAATTGCTCATAACGAGCAATTTCTCATTTTCCCACAGTGTTTTCTACCCTTTTTGAACAACTTTCCGCCATTTTCATCAAATTTAAAATTGTCGTCTGCAAACTTCTTCAGTTGGAAGGGTCTAAAATTTGTCGTTTGGGAAAGGGTTAATGATATTCAAGATATTCTTTAATATGCCTCAGTCTAACATAACATGATTCTCCTACCATAAATTATTTCAATCAGTGCTAATCATGGGCCCAAGAAAATTCCCCCTAACATTCCCGTGCTTGGATGACCCTGATAAAGAGGGCTTTTGAAAACATTGTGGAGAGAGTGCTGGTAATTAGCATTTCCTCCTTTTTCCACAATATTTTCTACTCTACAAGACACATCTTACCAATCGATTTACATTTAAATTATAGACCAGTGTTTTCTCCAGCTTTTCAGGAAAAGGGGCCTGAAGGGCCCCTTCATATGTAGAAAGGGGGCCTTTTAATAAATGTGAGGGCCTTGATTATTTTTAAATCAAATGTTTTTCATGCACATTACAGGACTGTTACTGGCATATCCATACAAGATAAGACCTCAAGCCTCTTTGCAATTAACAATTATTAACCTTTGATCTTTTCATTTACAGGAGATCATTTTCAGCAGACAAGGAGATATTTAACTCTTTACCACATAACAAAAAACTAGAAATGAAAATTTTGAAATTTAAATGGCTACTTTTCCCATACTGATTGTCAGATTTTTTTCAAAATCAATAGGGTTCAAGCTATTGATGAGATAAACTGTGCAAGTTTCATGAAAATCTGACCACAGATGTAGACTAAAACATATAAACAAGAAAAGGAAATGCTGAACTTAAAATGGCTACTTTTCCTACACTGATAGTCAGATTTTTTTCAAAATCAAAAGGGTTCAAGCTTTTGATGAGATAAACTGTGCAAGTTTCACAAAATTCCGACTACAACTGTCGACTTTATTGCGTAAACAAGAAATTTAAATGTGGAACTTTAAATGGCTACTTTTCCTACACTGATTGTCAGATTTTTTTCAAAATCAAAAGGGTTCAAGCTATTGATGAGATAAACAATTTGTGCAAGTTTCACGAAAATCTGACCGCAACTGCAGACTTAATTGTGTAAACAAGAAATTGAAATGTTTAATTTTAAATGGCTGCTTTTCCTACACTAATTGCCAGATTTTTTTCAAAATCAATAGGGTTCAAGCTACTGATGAGATAAACAAACTGTGCAAGTTTTGCGAAAATCAGACCTCAACCGCAGACTTAATTGTGTAAACAAGAAATTGAAATTTTGAACTTTAAATGGCTACTTTTCCCACACTGATTGTCAAATTTTTTTCAAAGTCTATAGACTTCAAGTTATTGTCGAGATAAACAAACTGTGCAAGTTTCACGAAAATCAGACCTCAACTGCTGACTTTATCGCCTAAACAAGAAATTTAATGTTGAACTTTAAATGGCTGCTTTTCCTGCACTGATTGTCAGATTTTTTTTTTCAAAATCAATAGGGTTCAAGCTATTGATAAGATAAACAAACTGTGCAAGTTTCACTAAAATCCAACCGCAAATGCTGACATTATCGTGTAAACAAGAAAAAGACTAACAGACTGACGGACGAACAGACAGACGGACAACAGAAACCACGCCATGAAATAAGCTCTGCTGGCTTACAGCCAGTAGAGCTGAAAATTAGAACTGTCTGAATTGAAAGCATTTGCAGACCACAAATTACATGTAAATCAAAATATGAAATGTCAAATATAGGATAGAAAACATTGTGGAAAAAGGAAAAAATGCTGGGTATCAGCATTTTCTTCTTGTCCCACAATGTTTTCAAAAGCATTCTGCCTCAGGGTCGTTAAAAGTTGTTGTTGGGTAGTAAAGAGTTAACTCTTTCACTGTCAATGTCGCCATGGATAACTTTTGCAGAAGGAGGAGATCAAGTTCAGACTGCACAAAACATGCAGTCTGATCTTGGATCTACCCCTTCAACTACCTGATACTAAACCTTGACCGAAATTGTTTCATTGAAAATATACTCTAGACCTCTGGGAGTTGGCAGCGAAAAAGTTAACATGTGTCAGGATCTGACTGGAGAGAACATATAGTCTAATCTGGGATCTACACTCTAAGACAATTAACATGGTGTAACGAGTCAGACTGTGTAGAACATGCAGTCTGATCTGGAAATCTACGCTGTAAGATATTCAACATAATGCATCAGGATCAGATATTACAGAACACACAGTCTGATCTGGATTTACAAGGTACCAATTAACCCTTTACCACGCAATCCCAAATTTTAATGACCCTGAGAAAGACAGCTTTTGAAAACACTGAGGGAAAAGGAGAAAATGCTGGTAAACAGCATTTTCTTCTTTTCCCACAATGTTTTCTACCCTTTCCAAAACACATCAGAATTTTTAAGTGACATTAATTTTGTCTTCTGAAATTGCTTTCAATTTGGCCAAGTCTAAAATTTTGTTGTTTGGTAAAGAGTTATTAGAGATATCGTATATTGATCAGCTTGTACAGAACATGTAGTGTGATCTGGGATTTACAATGTAAGATATCAGTGTATCGGGGTAAGATTGTAAAGAACATGCAGTTTGGTCTAGCATCTACATGGTAAGTTTTCAACATAATGTATCAGGATTAGACAGTGCAGAACACATAGTCTGATCTGGATTTACAAGGTAACAATTAATAGAGGTAGCGTATGTTGATCAGCCTGTACAGAACATGTAGTGTGATCTGGGATTTACAATGCAAGATATCAGTGTATCAGGATAAGGCCACATAAGGAGCATTCAGTTTGGTCTAGCATCTACATTGTAAGTTTTCAGCATAATGTATCAGGATTATACTGTGCTTAAAACAGTCTGATCTGCCCCTACACTGCAAGATAACAGGATAAGACCCTAGAGAACATTTAGTCTGATCTGGGACTAACATTTTAAGATATTAACTCTTCAGCTGCTGAGTACGACTCATTGAATTTTTGCAGAAAGTGTAGATTTGAAACACAATGTTCTTATGTCTCAGACTCATAGTGCAGATGCCAGACTAGAATCAGGGGTGTGGAAATCTTAGAAATTTCTACTTGTCCACGGACAAGTAAATTACAAAAATCTACTTGTCCGCCAGTGTGGCTCACTTGTCCAAAACAAAACGATTTTAATTAAATGGTACATATAAAGTGACATGTCTGCAACATGGGCATACTCTCGACAAACGTTGAAAAATATTATTACGATTGTCTGCATTCAACCACGGGAATTTTTTCAACCACGCCTTGTTGAAAATAAAAAAAAGTTTTTGTCATATTTCTTGTCACGGTCCGCTTTACGTTTGGAGCCGCCAAATGATTTGGAGTCTCAGACTTCCCACTTCGTTTGCATCGAAAATTTGATTTAAAAAAAACATTTTCTCCGATTTTATGCACCAGCTGATCGCCGAATAGTAAACTTTCGGATATTGAGACAGCTTCCGGCAAAGGTGTTAAATCACGGCCCATTTCGCACCTGTTTAAATCTTTTTAAATCAGATTAAAGGCTAAAATTTTCACTTGTGTGACATTGTCATCAAAGATCTCTGAATCGGTGCTAAAATTATACCAATAAAATTATTTTAATCCATAATGATGATCTTGAAGGTGTTTACACATTTTCAAAAAATTGACGTGCAACAACAGCCGCATATTTTACTGATTTTGTCTAATGCAGTGAAAGCTGAGGTGGACCAAATGTGTATTTTGGGTTTCCAGAAATCAGGGATCATCTCAAGACACTGTTAATCATTCAAAATGATTTTTTTATTTTGTCGTCTGCGATTGCTTTCAATTTGGCCAAGTCTAGAATTTTGTCGTTTAGTAAAGGGTTAACATGGTATATCAGGACAGACTCTACAGAGCATGCAAACTGATCTTGGATCTACACTTAACTCTTTACAAAGCCACAAAATTTTAGACTTGTCCAAATTCAAAGATTTGCAGATGAGAAAAGGAAGGAGAGAAAACACTGTGGGAAAAGGAGAAAATGCTGATTACCAGCATTTTCTCCTTTTCCCACGATGTTTTCAAAAGGCCTCTTTCTCAGGGTCATTAAAACTCGGGATTGTGTGGTAAAGGGGTAAAGCTTTTTAACTCCGTGTATGAGAATCGGATGACAGAAAATGCAATCTGATTGAGGATCTACACTGTCACATAAACAGTGTTTCCGCTAGAGTGCGTATCTTGCATTTTTGACACAGTTATTTCTTTCAGGGCACAATAGAATTGGCCTTGTGCGTTTTTTCTGGTGCAACCAAAATATCAGTTCAACCAAAAGAACAATTTCTTACAAAACCGTGACTTTCGGCGAAACCAAGGTGTAAAAGAATGTTTCGTAAGCGAAGGTTGAAAATTTCGTCTGCCATATTTATTTACATTAACAGTTTATGTTACGGGTCCCAGCATCAATACCAGTCATAACATTAAAAAAAGCTTCTGGTTTTCTAATTGGATAGAATACATTGTGGAAAAAGGAGAAATTGCACAATCTGTGCAATTTCTTCTTTTACCACACTGTTTTCTAAACCTTCCACTGTAGAGTTAGTGAAAACATGGGACTGAATGATAATGGGTTATAACAGTGACCCATAATTTTCCTGTATGACCCTCAAAAGTTACGATAGGGGGTCACAAATGACCCTCAAAAATTTGAAGCTGGCAGAAACACTGCATAAATCTATAAAGCATGATGTATAAGGATCAGACTTTACACAGCATGCAGCCTGATCTGGTATCTACTCTGTAACATATTTTAACATTGTATATCGGGATAAGATGGTTGGTTGGTTGTATTGGGGTTTAACACCACTTTAACAGCTAAGGTCATATCATGGCGGTCGGTGACGCACATGTGTTTCCTGGCTTTCTCACACAAGTACTAACGCAACTTTCTTTCCAAAGCCACCGACTACTTTTCTCACATGCTTCAGCAGAGGTGAAAGGCGAAAATACGCCGGAAAGAAAGTTCGCCTCAACTGGGTATCGAACTCACAACCACCAGGTCACGAGTCCGACACGCTCACCACTGAGCCACCCAGGCGGGCTCGGGATAAGACTGTACAGAGTATCAAGTCTGAGCTGGGATCTACAATGTACACTATATTTAGCAGAGTTTGAAAAATCCACCCTTCTGCTCGTATTGACAAGCAAAAAATGGGTCTTGGTGAGTAACATTTTGTAAGCAATCATCCAGACGAGCAGCTTTTCTATGGGTAAATCAAGCCAAACTATCAAATGGGAAAGATGTCAGTGAAATCTCATGACCGAGTTCCATACAAAACAACAAAGTACTGACCATTTATCTGAATGCAGCGTTGGTAAAATGAAAATGGAATTGACATTTTAAACTGCCCATATATTATGTGTAGTCCATAATGTATCCATTTATCAGGATGGAGAAACAATTCTGATCTTACTTTATAATGAGGATAAGAAAATTCTAACCTTCCGATAGGGTAAAACTATTGTAAACAAATTCTTAAAAAATTGAATATTATCAATAATAAGATCCATCTTGATTTTATTTAACCCTTTCCCAAACAAGCCCTGGTTTTCACGTGTCTGCAGTACAAGTCTTTTGAAAACACTGTGGGAAAAGGAGAAATTGCTCGTGACAAGCAATTTCTCCTTTTCCCACAGTGTTTTCTACCCTTTTCGAGACCTTTCTGCCATTTTCATCAAATTCAAAATTGTCGTCTGCAAACTCTTTCAATTTGGACCAGTCAGGTTAAGGAATAGGAATTTGAAACAGATTATTCATCGACAAGGAAATAGCCCCAGGAAAATCTAAACAAACAGACCCATTGTAATCAAAAATGTTTATCCAAGTATGTCGTCTGCTAAAAGCCAGATACTCAAGTATCTTATTTGATAATATCTGTGTTTATAGGCTATATATTGACTGAAAAGTAGGACAAGTGATGCTAGAAGAAAGACAAGTAACTTTTCTAATTCACTCGCTCTGCAGGATGAATAAGCCTTGGAAAATTTTTCAACCTTTTCATACATTTTGACCAAAACTGTCTTTGAGGGTTTATCATAACTTGAATATTTTCAATTAGATAAAAATGGACCTAATTTTTGCAATTTCCAGGCTTCTTTTACTAAACATTTCACAGACCAGCAAGCTGTTTAAATCCTTTACCACAAGATCCCAACTTTTAACAATCCTGAAAGAGATGGCTTTAGAAAACATTGTGGGAAAAGGAGAAAATGCTGGTAACCAGCTTTTTCTCCTTTTCCCACAATGTTTTTCACCCAATTAAAGACATAAATCATTCTAGCAACATTTGTTGTCTGCAAATACTTCCAATTTGGTTTAGTCCAAAGTTATGCCATTTGGTAAAGGGTTATATCATTCACAGACAACTTAATTTTAGACTGGCGTAAATTGACAGCATTTGCAGACAACAATGTGACTAATATTGACATTTTGTCTTTGAAAGGATAAAAAACTTTGTTGGAAAATGAGAAAACCCTCTTTATCAGTGTTTCGTCCTTTTACCACAATCTTTTCAAAAGGCTGCTTCATCAGAGTCTTACACTTGATTGATTGATTGAACGGTGTTTTTACACTGAATTCAACATTATTTCAGTCACATCATGGCAACAGCTCATATATTCATGTATTTCCTGGGTTTCACCAGTACTAAGCCAGGGCTTGGAAGTGTCTTGCCCAAGGACACTCCCACACAATCAAGACTTCTAACCACCTTGACAAAGAAGCCTTTTGAAAACAATGTGGGAAAAGGAGAAAATGCTGATAACCAGTATTTTCTCCATTTCTCAGTTTTCAACCCTTCTCAAAGAGAATTTCAATTTTTCAGTCAAATTTATTCTGTCAACTGCAAATGCTTTCAATTTGGTTAAGTCTACAATATTGTCATTTGGTGAAGAATTAATCAGCAAAATAGCCTCTTGACTCTTTACCAAACCACAAAATTTCACTCATCTAAATTGAAAGCATTCGCAGTCAATAGAATAAATGTTGCTAAAATAATGATTGAGATCTGTCTTTGATAGGGTAGAAAACATTGTGGGAAAAGGAGAAAATGCTGGTTACCAGCATTTTCTCCTTTTCGCACAATGTTTTCAAAAGCCTTCACTGCCAAGGTCATTAAAAGTTTAAATGTTTAGTCAAAATGTCAAATGATAAATAACATAAATGGATGATGTTGGATCACATAAAAGTAGGTACAATGATGTCTTACTTTGATGTCATAAAAACAGATAGTCACTGATTATACAGCAAGCCCGTTATGTGAAGGCCAGATTAGCACCTTTTCATCAAAGTTTGACCCGGGATCTTGTATATAAGATCTCTGGTTTGACTGAAAAATTGATTTGCAGCAAAAAGATCTATGGCTCTTTTACAGAACTAAACCCCTTCACTGCGGAGTGCCAATAAGGGCACTAATGTGGACTGTATAGATCAAGATCAGACAGCAAAGAATATGAGGTCTGATTTTGAATCTAAACATTCCAACACAGTTTTCCCGACTAAAAACACTTTTAACACACCTTTTTTTACTATCAACAGGAAATTTCAGTTATTTATCTGATTAAGGATAAACATTCGATCTAGGCAATAATTATGACCAATGGATTCAAGATTTTATTTCTAAGAAAGCACCATACCTTGACATTTTCTCTACTTGCCACAATGCTCCCCTCCATCAATGCCAGATGCCTTAAACTATATCTCCATGCATCAACCCTTTGCCAAATGACAAATTTTAGACCCTTCCAGACTGAAAGCATCTACAGACCACAAATTTGAAAGTGGTACAAATGAACAAGTTTTTTGACAGGGTAGAAAACATTTTGTGAAAGGGAGAAAATGCTGGTTACCAGCATTTTCTCCTTTTCCCGAATTTTTTTCAAAAGACGACTTCCTCACAGTCGTGAAAATAAGGGACTGATTGGTAAAGGGTTAAAGAATGAACTCATTACAACAAGATGCACATTTTTATGTTCCCTGCGCGAGACTACGATCCTCACTCACAAGTAGTTTGCCCGTTTTTTTTTTTTAATTTTTTTATGACGTCTGCAATCTCCATGTTACTGACAGAAAACTTTGTTTTAGTACAAATAACAAAAAATATATGCATTTTCGAGCAGCATATTTACAGGGAAATCGGAAGGCGGGAGCAAGGAGAGGTAAGCACAATGACCAATGTAAATGCGAGGGAAAAATAAAAGAAGACAGTCACAATTTGCAAATACGATGCTACATCTAGATATACCTGTACTTTAATTACTGAGGGAAAAAATCTAGAGATTACGAATAAATAAGACACTTACTTCATTTTTTCCCCCCCGGATCAAAATTTTGGCTCTTTGTTTGACACGCCATTCCGCCCGCCTAAACGTTGACTGAGTACTCACGTGTAAACGCCTGAAGGTGAGGAATCACGTGATCGGGGTCGGCCTAAAATCCAACTACCAGTCGGGAACAGAAGCAATTATTGATCCTTAACCGTCTTAACAACTTAACCCTAAAGCTGCTTAGCGCGACTCACTGACCTTTTGCGGACAATGTAGATTAAAATCAGACTGCACAGAACGTGCAGTCTGACCTTCGATCTACAATGTCCGATAAGAAGGTATTTTTCTCCAAACAAAAAGTTTGAAATAATATTATTCAGGTTTTTACTATCGGATTGAATTTTTTATTTAACTTATTTAGCAGGTTAAGGGTTAAGTTGCCTTTGCCGCCAGAAGAGATCGAGACCAGGCTGCATAAAATTGCAGTCTGATCTATGATCAACTCTGTCCTCCTTGCCGATATATTTTGGACATTAGCTACCTTAAAATTGTAATCATTTTGGTCTTGTTTCTAAACTGACAATGTATGTTTTTTTTTACGGTACTCTAAGGATTAAAAACGGATCTCTTGATTTTTGGATAAATTTGAAATAATACCGATAACATGTGTTTGGATTTCTAAATTTCTTTTTGATCATTGTTTGATTATGTAGGAATTCATCCTGTGCTAAAGGCTCAAAGCACGGAAATTGTCCTCACCATTCACAGACAGGACACGAAAGAATGCTTATTTGTCCGCAGAATACAAACAGTTTTTTTTTTATATGAAGACAGATTAAGTGAAAAATTGTCTAACATGGTTTGACTCTTCTATCCTCTTTTTACCTCGTCATATAAGATGCCCTTTATTTGCATATTGGCCTTCCCAAAACAAGACCGTAGATAGTGTTGCTACATGTATTTCAACGTTGCTAAATGATCGCATAACTCTAACATAAGAAAAAGGGGGGGAACTTTGTTTGAGTTGTAAAAGCAAAATTCAACATGGGGGAAAGGACATCACCGAAGGACCGTTTTGATCAATTACTAAAATTCAATTCTCATTTGAATTTTAAATTTCAGTCATACGATTGGCTGATTGTCTTTAGAAGAAGGCTAACCTTTGAATACAGCAGTTGTGAAAATGGTTTGTAAATGCAGTCTCGGATCTGAATCACGAGCTATCAGGAGGCCTTGAATTACAGATTAATTTGGAACAATGTTCTGATTTAAAACAGATCTAAAGTCTAAATCATTGCAAAACGACAATTAGATGGAATCGGTAACTTTTAGAACCGTAAGTAGATCTATATCAAAAAAGGGAGATTATAATCAAGTTAATGAAAAGTTAACCAACATCAATTGGACAGACTCATTTACTGATCTTGGTGTGGAGGCCTCATGGGATACCCTTAATGAAGTAGTAAAAAAACTAGTGCAGAAATCAGTGCCAGAGACTAGGATATCTCACGAAGTCAACATACAATTTCAGTATTTGAATCAAACGTGTTTGGCTTTAAAAATACAAAGAATCAAACAGATTATATCAAATAACGACAAGCAAGTAATAATGTAAAAACCAAAATACGTAAACAAATTTACACTTATGAAAAAAACCTGGCTGCTAAGATAAACTCAGATAGTAAACTATTCTGGAGCTTTGTACGGTCCAGCAAAGACAAGAACAAGTTTAGGCTGCCTTGAATTACCAAATGGTGAACTCATAGCTGATGACAAAACAAGAGCGAATCTGCTAAGTGATTATTTCACTGGTGTCTTTGAAGTAGAAGGCAACGACCCCCGACAGAGAGTTTGATGAATCCCTTGAGAAATTAGAGATAACAGAAGAAAAAAATGCTAAAGTCATAGACTCCCTGAAACAAACAAAATCGAACGGTCCAGATACCTTCCACCCTAAGCTGTTAAAGGAATGTAAAACCGAGGCTCCTAACTCCGTTAAAAATGGTCTTTGAAAAAGCTTTACAAGAAAGCAGATTACCGAAAATCTGGAAAGAAGCCAATATATCAGCCATTTTACAACCAGGACAAAAATCTAAAGTAGAAAATTACCGACCCATAAGCCTGACATCAGTTCCTGGTAAACTTCTAGAAAGGTTGGTAAGGGACGAAATTGTAAATCATGTGACCAGAAACAATTTGATCTCTACAAATCAACATGGGTTTATTATAGGAAGGTCATGTACAACAAACCTATTAGAATTCTCAGAGGATATCACAAAAAGTCTAGATCAAGGAAATGGAGTTAACGTCATTTACTTAGATTTTAGTTAAGCTTTTGACAAAGTTCCACATTTAAGATTATTAAAAAAAAAAATGGGCATATGGAATTAGAGGCGAGATACATTCCTGGATTGCTGATTTTCTGTCAAATAGAACTCAACAAGTTTTGATAAATGGTACAGCATCAAAAAAAGTCATATCTCTAGTGTGATCCCCCCAGGGGAGTGTCCTTGGGCCTATTCTCTTCATAATTTTTATTAACGACCTGTCAGATTCGTTGCTTGTCAAGAAAGGCAGTCATTGCCTACAATAGATGTCTAGGATGATAAGAATGATATGAATGGTATATCTAATCGCTTAACTTTCTATTATAATCTGAGCACACGCTACAATCAAAACACTGAAAGCACTACTGAAGTGGGGTGCGTTTAATTCAAGTTGAAAGTGAACTGTCTTTTAAGTAATAAGCATGTAGTGCTATATTTTATCGAAGGGTGAGTGTGAAACTATTCCATCTGCTTTTTGGAATTTTTTTTTTTTTTTTTTTTGTGTTGAATGGAATGAATGATTTTTAACACAACATATCTAAACAAGGTGATAAAAAATGCTCTTCGCAGAAATTAGAAGGGTTTTTCCCTCTTCTGTAAATTTTTCCAAAACGAAGATGGAATAGTTTCACATTCACCCCTCGATGTGCCAGAAAGAATTAAATAGAGGCAACACATATTTGTAGAACATTAGCTTTATGGTAAAATCAAAAGATTTACACATTGCATTTAAATATTGATTTATCTGGTTGCTTGTTTGTCCGTGTATTGTATAAACTCTATAGACACCTGATTCAGCGTATTGTCAGTTCAAAACATTACGTTTTTGTTTAAACTCTTTTATTTTCATAATCATTGAGTAGACCTTCCTTGTATTGATATATTGGCATGTAAAAAAAAAAGGAAATTTTTGGAGGAAGGTGTGACTTTGCTTATTTTCTCTATGAATTTCTATTGCAATACAGGCTTGTTACAGATAAGTGCTCTAACTAAGCCAACTATATCTCATTTATCTATAGGGAAGTGAAACGGTACAAGCTCACCATGGTCTTCTTGTTTAATTTATGTCTCTTCTCTCTCTCTCTCTTCATTTTTGTTTCATTTCATTCGTTTTCTTTTCTCAACGTACTGCTTCAAATTTGGCACAAACAGCGGGGGCTTATCGGCAAATTTTGCTTTTTTATTAATTCACACAAAATTATAGAGAAAAAAAAAAAAAAAAAGTAGCAACCATTCAATCATACCATTTATGGCAAAACACATTTGGCAATTAATACAGTTGCATCAAAATAATATCATAGTACATGCATCTGTAGCAATTTACACAAAATCATTCTTATTATGAATATGGGCCAGACCAGTTTTTATTCCCCTGCACCCTCGCAACCATATATCTATGCATTATGTGGAGAATGTAAAACAAGACCAGGCACGTAAATGCAGTCTGATCTTTCACTACGCATACTGCTGCTCCGTTAGTAGTTTCAGTCGTGTAAACCCAATCAAATGCCAAATAACATAACAAAATATATTTTTGTAATGATCAAGAAGTAAGCATGATTCGGTAGGATAAAGGTAAAAACTTTCATTAACTCCAGAAACGAGTTGATATGTAGACATATACATGTAATTATTTATAAAACATGCCGTACAGAATTGAGTAACCCTTTACCACATAGTCCCTAGTTATAACGACCCCGATGGAAAATGCTTTTGAAAGCATTGTGAACACATTGTGGGGAAAAGCGAAAATGCTGGTAAGCAGCAATTTCTCCTTTTTCAACGATGTTTTCAACCCTTTCACAATAAAATTCCATTATTTGAAACGTTTATACACAGTAAAAAAGTACTCCCTGTCTTTTTACCGGGTTTGATTTTCTGACATTAGTAATATGAAATAGGTCGAAAATTAGAGTCCAACTGCTACACACACACCAACAAACCAGTTTTTTGCCTATAGAATGAATTGAACTGAGGTATCCCTTGACCTCGGTAAGTAGGAATTATTTTGCTCATACATGTATATTGCATTCAAATTTAAGATAAAGGAGAAGGTTTTAAGGTTGGTAAAAACTGAAAATTTAACGTCGAAATAGAAATGAAGACAGGTGAAAAGGGACATGCAGAGAATGGGCCAACACAGTCAGTCAATATTGCTTAATTCCACCAAGGGCTTGGATAACAGCTTGCAGTCTGTGTCTCATACATCTCACCAGAGGTTGAAACAGCTCGATCGGTAGCCCTTGATGGGTTGGACTCCTACCGAAGGCAATTCTGTTTTTTTTTTTTAGCTTCTTTGTCTTGGACAGAATGTTGGTTTTGATTATGTTTTCGATGACTTTGAAAACAGGTCATATAGAAAGCCAGTGGGTCAAATCGTCCATTTTGCACACTTTAGATGTCGCACTTTCTGCAAATCTTTATAGTCAACTTCCAGAAGTAACCTTGTGTTTTGGCGGGTGCACTAGCGTCGAAATTATCACTATACACAAATTTATCACTAGTCCGCTATGTTGACAAACACGAAGGCCTAAACAGAGGAGAAATTTCAATATATCTGTTTTTCGTTACCGACTGAAATTTTATTCGTTCAGGACTTGAATATTTAATCCAATACTTCTCTGTGTTACCCTGTGTCACTCTTTTTACCTTGCATAACACAACGTAAAGCTATTTCACACACGTTTTTTTTATAAATCTATTGTAATAACTTCAAAATACGATATAAAATACGATGTATTTTGACAAAAATTTATATGCAGCTATTTGATTAGTGCTTTATATCTTCCTGGGTAACAGCTTCCAAAAACATTTACCTTGAATTGATCGCTGGCGCAGAAATTATTAAAAAAAAAAAAAAAAAAATAGCACTGGGCTCAGTAGCACAGACGTTGATGTACAGTGCATGTAATTCTTTTATTGTGGTGCTCGAATATCGGCTCGGCCAAACTCTTTTCGAAGACTGATGATCGGCATTGACGGATTTTACTCCTCACCCACCACTGACCATGCTTTGACAATGTTTATGTGGGAAAGAAGCTAATGATTTAAAAACAGTGTTATGCGAAGTACTGGTAATGGAAACCCCACATAGGCATGGAGAGGTGCACTTGCTGCCCCGATATGACTGAAATAATGCTGAAAACGGCGTTAATCACAAACAAAGTTAGCTTTTTGCGTGCCTCGGTTTAAATAGCCAACTTAAATAGTGTAAAATTTACGGGAATATCGACCGATTGGTATTTCATACGGGTCGTATGCTACGTACACCTGAGACTGTTTTAGTTGAATGGATTTACATTTGACAATGTAAAGGAACGGCGCAGGGTCGACAATTATAAAGTACAAAGAGGGCTGAATAGTATTGAATCCTTGGTTAGGTCTACTTATGAATTGTGCCATATCTACTTACTATTGTTCTATACATTGGGAAATAACAAAACATTATTATGGTGTAGTGTTTTTGTACCCTTTTAATTGCGACGGTTCGAAGAGTGTCAGTTAAATGGCAAGGAGCCATGCCAGGTTGGGATATTTAACCGAATGTTATACAAAACTAAAATATGCAAAGTTAGCGAAATTTGTTTTCTGCAGAAAAATTTGCAGGAAAAAAGTAACTTAGTATTTTGAATTTCTACATTCTTGGATATTTTTAAGAAAGCACAAGGGATTTCTGTAAGTGTTTATTTGTTTATTTTTTTTACTATTACCTTCTATTATTTAAATAATGATAGTGCTGATACATGTTTACAACAAGCGATTTTTTTTTTACATTTATATTATAATTACTTGTAAGAAGTGCTTCATGATGAAAATTTCATGAGCCTTAAAATTCAGTCTCTCTCTCTCCTCACATATCCACAGACGTAAATTCTTGTTATAATCCCTTTTATTAAATTACTTTATTTATCTAGATATATATATTTTTCTCTCTCCGAGGTCCGGAGATTAAATTGAAGTGGAACGTTTGAACTGGTAATAGAAAACGGCGACATCCTTTCTCTAAGTTATCTATCGCTAACCGATATTTGTTCAATGATGATTTATAGAAGTAAAGTAGTTCTAACAACGTTTTCTTCTAATCCAGTTTTATTCCTTAAACTGCTAAATAAACTAAATAAACCCTTAGGCTGCTGAGCGCGACTCACTGATTTTTTGTGGACAGTGTAGGTCAAGATCTGACTGCACAGAATGTGCAGTCAGATCTTAGATCTACACTGTCAGATATGAAGATTTTTTTTTTTTTTCTAAAAAAGTAAGTCTGAAATACAGTAATTCTGTTTTTTACTATGGGCTTAAAAGTTTCATGTAACCTTTTAGCAGGCTAAGGGTTAATATTTCCAGTCGAAAGAAAAACCCCAAATACTACGATTTCGAGGCTGTTTCGGCTGGACGACCAGTAAATATCCAAAATCAGACTTCATACAAAATTATGAATCATACTCTGGCAAAAGGGGGTTTAATGCATCTCCATGATGCATTACCCCAAGCAAGCCATCATATCATTATGGATCCATAAATCAACTTTGTCTAACAACTGGCTGAGTCCTGGGGTAGAATGGTCCATTGACACGAGGAAAATTTACCAAAAGCCAACAGTTTCGACCAGGTCAGCCTGCGCGGACTGCGCAGGCTGAACTGGGCCGATATATTTTTGCAAATGCATTAAACCTTCTTTTCACAGAGCGTGGCTCTTATGTAGTGTAATCCTTTGACTTCCAATGGCGACTTAGAGAGTTTTTGAGAACAGCGTAGACCAAGCTCAGACTGCACAGAAAGTGCAGTCTGATTTTGGATTTATAGTGTCTACCACCGAATACTAAAAGTTTGACCGTAGTCATTTTCAGTGACAGATGACATGTATTTTAGCCTTTGAAAAAGAGTCGGATCGATTTAACTCTTTACCAAACGACAAAAGTGTCGACTACTCCAAATTGAAAACATTTGCAGAAAACATTTCAAACTCAAAACATGAAATTTGTATCTTACAGGGTAGAAAACATTGTGGGAAAAGAAGAAAATGCTGGTAACCAGCATTTTCTTCTTTTCCCACAATGTTTTCAAAAGGCTTCTTTCATGGGGGGTCGTTAAAAGTCGGGATTATGTGGAAAAGGGTTAAATGACGGCGAAGTTAAATGGCTATTTACGACGTACTCCATGGTACTTCAATCTGTCTTAGGCAATAAGGATATAGAACAACCCTTTCGCAACCGTCAGTGAGCAAAGTAGCTTTCGCAGACGGCGTAGATCAAGATCAGACTACATCAAACATGCAGGCAGACATTGGACCTACAGTATCCGCTGCTTTCTTCATTATTGTGACCAAACGTTTATCAGTTTTTGCCGCAAAATTGTAATTTTAAACCTCGGAAAATCGATTGATTTATTAGACAGAAAAAAAGTTAATGTTTTGTTTAGTTAGTATGAGAATGAATTGTTTGATAGCTTGCTAAACAGAACAAGAATGAAATAATTGAATAGAACATCTATTATTCAAATAGTCGTACAAAACGTTTTTTAAACTGGTTGGCAAATGCACTATAGACAGATAAAAAAAAGCCGCTTCCATGTTTTATTGGCACGCGATGTAAAGCACATTGACAGGATAAAAAGGCTTACTTAAACATTCTTGCTGTGAAATAAAATTTCTTGTAAAATACTGATATATACGTCTAAATATACAATATGAGCCATGTATGAGCCATGCCCTGTGAAAAAGGGGCTAAATGCATTTGCAAAAAATATCGACCCAGATCAGCCCACTCAGTCCGCGCACGCTGACCTGGGTCGAAACCTTTTGCTATTGGACAATTTTCTGCATTCAAAAGGGCCATTTTACTTCATGATTCAGTCGGTTGTTATACAAAATGGATAATTATATGACGACTTCTTTGTTATAAAGCATCACGGACATGCATTAAACCCCATTTTCCCAGAGCGTGGATCATATATTTTTTTCCTTGTAAGCGTACAGATATTTGACAGTTACAATCAGTAAAATAGGTGCAATTTTAATGTTTGAAATAACGGGACGGTCACGTTGCAACAGGGAACTCCGTCTATTTTTATGATCCCAGGTATGACGTCATCGCACTTATTTGTATACGATTCCACATAAACGCCACCTGCTATTGGTCATGTGACATTCCCACAAGCCTATGCAAAATTCTGATGCGAAAATTACCACAAAAAATAAGAGGATAAGCATCTCGTAACGGAAATACCGTTGAAATAGTAGTTTTGTTAACATTTTTCTTTTTTGATCATTGGCGTGTTAAAATTATTGCCTTGAGAAATTTGGTGATTAAAATATTTGAGTCATGCTCTGTAAAAAAGGGGGTTTAATGCATCTGCAAAAAAATATCGACCATGTCAGCCTGCGCAGTCTGCGCAGGCTGACGTGGGTCGATACTTTTTGCGGTTTGTAAAATATCTGTATGTCAAAGGAACATTATACCTCGGGATTCAGACGGTTGTGAGACAAATGGGTCATTGATCCAGAATTATTTGATGGCTTGCTTGGTAGCCTATAACGGGTCTGGGAGCCGCATTAAATCCTTTTTTACCAGCGCATAGCTCATTCTAAAGTTTAAAATGAATGTAACAGTATGAGTAGCCACCGTTAAGTGGGGAAGAAGTCTCTGCAGAAATATCTGTTCGTTGACCAATAAAAAAAAAGCCTATCAATAGTGTCATGTGATTTCGATATAGCCACTGTGACGTTGGCGCGGAACAGTCGAATAATAGCGAACTAACCTGTTGATTGTAATCAAAGGCATGAAAGTATTGAAAAACGTTCATCGTCCATTACTTGTCTTCCTATACTGGTATTTAGAGTTTTCGAAAAACCCTTATTTTGAGGCCTTAATCCTATACCAAACAATTCCAAGTTTTTATGACATTGAGAAGGAAAGCTTTGAAAACATAGTAAGAAAAGGAGAAATGCTTTTTTCGCCAGTGTTTTCTACCCTTTCATGGATCGATACGACCATCAGAACCACTCTTGATTTGTTGCCTCCAAATGCTTTCAATATGGACATGTGTAAATTTATTTGACGATAAGCGTTAAACTATCTAATTCATTAAAAGAAAAATTCAAGATCATGGTAAAATAAAAAAAGTATGAGTGATGCTGGCAAAAGGGGGTTCAGTGCATCTCCGTGATACATTATACATGTAATTATGGATTCATAAAATCCATTTTTTCCTAACAACCGACTACAAGCGATTTAGTCGCATGCATAACTTTTATGTAGTAGTCTTTCAAATATCTTGTCTGAGTTTTGACGATTTTTAATGTTTATTTGGACATATACTATTAACAATGCTATTTCAAAACGGATGTCGTAAACAACTCTGAGATGTTTCAAATTTCCATCAGAAAATTGGCTCGTTCAAAAGATTTGCGTCATTTGAAGTTATAACCGGACGAACTCGGTATAAAACTTACTGCGGCTGTGTGCCAGCCGCATATTTTATTACGTGCAAATGCTAAGATAAAACCAGGTAAAATAGAAACTGAACCTCGCTCTGTGAAAAGGGGGCTCAATGCATCTGCAAAAAGTATCGATTCAGGTCAGCCTCCGCAGTCTGTGCAGGCTGACAAGGGTCGCAACTTTTTACAGGTTGTAAATTTTCTGCATGTCCAACGACCATTCTACCTCATGATTCAGTCAGTTGTTAGATAGAATGGATTTTACGGATCCATAACTTGCTTTGTATAATGCATCACGGTGATGTATTAAACCCCCTTGTGCCTGAGCATGGCTCAATATCGCTCATGTATTTAAAGCTGAAAGAAATGAATAATTTACGTTGTTTTACCTTAATGCCTTTGTGTTTGTGCAATAAGTTATGCTTATAGTTTATGGTTGAACGCTTTTTGATAATTTCTGTAATTCCTTAATCTTCTTTGTGGAATACTTTCATGTGAGAACAACCGATTTGTTTAAACCTCTCCCAAACGACAAATTTTGGACTGGTCCAAATTGAAAGAGTTTGCAGACGACAATTTTAAATTTGATGAAAATGGCAGAAAGGTCTCAAAAAGGGTAGAAAACACTGTGGGAAAAGGAGAAATTGCTCGTTATGAGCAATTTCTTCTTTTCCCACAGTGTTTTCAAAAGACTTGTACTGCAGACACGTGAAAACCAGGGCTTGTTTGGGAAAGGGTTAAGAACACTTTCCTGTTGTTTGCACAAGCATATGTTGAAAATGTTACGATTTTACTGGTCCTGCATGGCTATGTGGTTAAGGTGCAGAATTTCTTAATCTGACAGTCCCGGGTGCAATTGTCAATCGAGGTGCTGGGTGATTGGTGGGAGTGTCCTGTGGCAAGACATTTCAGATTTTTGGGCTCTTACTGCTTAAACAAGACCACACTGAAATATGCGAGCGACAACAGTGATTTGTTTAAAGAAATGTTAAAAACGGTTCAATCCACCATTAAAAATTATGTGAAAATTATTGAATGAAAAGGCAAGATCGCTATTCTGACATACCGACAGTCCTACAGAGTCAAAAAGTTTGGTAATTTATTTCTCAAAGTCTACTGTCTGACGGTTTTGTCTGACGTTTAATAGATTGACTAACAGACAATATTTATTCCCCCCTTCTCCCCTGTTTTCTCTAAAATTTTAGTCACCGTAAAGCATCATGTATAAACCATTGAATGACATCTGTTTGAAAAAAGAACTAGGCTAATCGGTAAAAAGAACACCGACAAAGTTTGAATAATTAGATAGGATCGAACTGCCACAAATATTTCTGTTATATGCACGAAATAATATGAACTCGCCTACAATAACTAAGGAACTGGAAAAAGATATATCAGTTTTGGAGAGTGACTGTTTCAATAAGTTAGCTATTTTTTTTTTTTTTTTTTACTACTCAACCTGACACTGCAAAATTTATTTTCACTCTTTCTTGTTTTTCGTAGAAATAATATGTATTTTATTTTTTGGGAAAAGGAAATATTACAGTGTATATCGTAACGGACAAAGATTAGACTGCAGATTCTGTGCAGTTCTATCTTGATCTTTATGGTCCGCAAAAAGACATTGAGTCGCAGTTAGCAGCCTAACGGTCAGATATGGCAATGTCCTTTCGACAACGAACTTGTAATTAGCTTACTGAATATAAAAGGTAGTTGACTGTTTTGCGTATTTTAAAGCCTTTAAGCCCCCAACCCTTTACCAGACGACAAAATTTTAGCCTTGTTTAAATCGAAAGCATTTGCAATGTGGCTTAAACGGTGCAATTTTTCTGTGATAGGGTAGAAAATATTGTGAGAAAAGGAAAAAATGCTGGTTACCAGCATTTTCTCCTTTTCCCACAATTTTTTCAAAAGGTTTCTTTCCCAGGATCGTTAAAAGGCGGTATTGTGGGGTAAAAGGTTAACCCTTTTTCCAAAAAATCACGGGCTTTAACGACAATGAGGAAGAAGCCTTTTGAAAACACTGTGGGAAAAGGAGAAAATGCTTGTTTACAGCAGTTTTCCCTTTTCTCACAATATTTTCTGTTCTATTACAGACAATTTCTATTATTGCAGTCATGCTTAGATTATCGTCTGCAAATGCTTTCGGTATGGACAAGTCTACATTCTTGTCCTTTGGTAAAGACTTAAGAATGTTTTCTGCGTGTCTACATTGATTACGTTAGTCTTCTTTTACCAACCGTGGCATCTTTTGGTTGAAAAAGTCTCGTTATGTCTAAAATCATAAACCTTTACCACACAATCCCGACTTGTAATGACCATGAAGAAGGCTTTTGAAAACATTGTCAGAAAAGGAGAAAATGCCGGTAAACAACATTTTCCCCTATACCCATAGTTTTTTCTACCATATAAAGGACGAATTTCGTCATTTGGGCCACTTTGAATTTTGGCCAGCATAAAACTTTGTCGTTTGGTTAAAGGATAACTAAACACAATGGCAAAACCTAGAATACGAAAAACTGCAGAAATAAAACATTTTCTGACTGAACAAGTTTTAGATAGATACTGAATGGCAGATTAACTAAAACTTTTTAAATGCGTACACATGTACAAAACCATCCTCGCTTACCCTTTCCAGCACCATGCTTCACCTACACACCTACATATATCCTATTTCTACGGCCTCGATCTTTTCTCTGAAATTAGGATTACTCTGATGATGAAATCACGAATTTGACAAAGGCTCGACCACAGACCACGGTTATATAAAGCACACGCTGACCTGGGTCGAATCTTTTTGCCATTGGTCAATTTTTCGCATGTCAAAGGACCATTCTACCATAGGCGACTGAACTTCTGTTAGTCTATCACGGGATAATTAAATTTTCCTTAGCGGGCACCGTTACTATAAATAGCACATCGGCGACTGCCTCTACATCGTATTTAGTATTAGTACAGTAACGGTGTAAATGAAAATTTGAATGTTCCGTGATATACAGGTGATGCACCAATATGCAAATGTGTTCGATGATCGAGCAAAGAAAATTTTAGTGTTCCGTGATAGACCAAGGGAGTTTCAAAGGCCTGTGCTTCTACCTCCAGATCTCGTCTATTGTAAGAAGAAACGGATTTTATGAATCCATAGTGATCTGATGACTTGCTTGGTATAATGCATTACGGAGACTCCTTTTGCCAGAGCATGGCTCAATTTATTTCAACTCTACTGCTTCCGCTATCGCTATAAAGACTACTACCACTATCAGTACAAGTATGTGTGAGAAGAAGAAGAAGACGACGACGACGATGATGACGATGATGATGATGAAGAAATTAAAATAATTTATCATTTTTTCATAGATAATTCAATAATGATAAATCAATTCACTGATTATTCAACCCCTTTCCATGTACGGGACTTATGTAGGTAAATATAATAATAACATTCCAAAATTACCGAGCAGTACTCTATCCAATAATCAATTTGAGGGATTAATAAGTTAGGCTGGGATTTCCACTGATCGGCATGACGAGACTTTAAAATTAGTGGGTCGATCTCTGCCTGGGTCGTTTATGGGTTTCATTAACCCTTAAGCTGCTATACCCGACTCACTGACCTTTTGCGGACAGTGAAGATCAAGATCAGACTGCACAGAACGTGCGGTCTGATCTTTGATCTACACTGGCCGATAAGGAGATTTTTTTTTTATTCCAAAAATTTGAAATTTGAAATCACATTATTCGGCTTTAAACTATCGGATTGAAAGTTTTACTTAACTCTTTACCAAACGACAAAATTTTGGATCTGTCCAAATTGAAAGCATTTGCAGACGACAATAAAAATGTGACTCAAAAATTGAAATTATTTTGTGGAAGGGTAGAAAACTGTGGGAAGAGGAGAAAATGCTGGTTACCAGCATTTTCTTCTGTTCGCACAATGTTTTCAAAAGGCTTCTTTCTCAGGGTCGTTAAAACTCTGGATTGTGTGGTATAGGATTAACTTAGGCAGCAGATAAGGGTTAATGCTGATCCGTATCTATCGATACCGTTCAAGTATGTTACAAATGACTGAGAAAATTGACAATGACGCTAAAATCCCACTAAGATTTATCGCGAGTGGTCTACCTTTATGAATCTTCATTATCTCTAGCGATACTACCATAGTTGTGATCAATAGCTGAAATAACCATAAGGCTTCTTCTCTACACCCTTTAGCGGACAGTGTAGATCAAGATCATATTGCACAGAATGTGCAGTATAATCTTGGATCCACTTTTTCCTAGACAGTGAGGTGTGTCTGACAAAATAATATTTGAAAATCGCAATCTGTGGATTTCAATTATCGGCTTGAAATTTCTGACAAATTGAAATAGTAGGTTAACTATTTACAACACAATCATGAATTTAACAACCTTGAGAAAGAAGCCTTTTTTTGTAAGCATCATTTTCTCCATTTCTCACAGTGTTTTCAACTCTTTTAATAGACAACGTACATTATTTGAGTCACATCGAAATTGTCATCCGCAATTGATTTCAGTTTGGATGGATCAAAGTTTTTTCGTCTGGTAAAAAGTTAAAGCGATAGAAAATTTCCTTTATGTCCTCAAAATCAGATATGATGTATACAGCAGTTGGACAACAAAATGCTAGGTTTGCCGCTAAAGGTAATGTACTTTAAGTCTTTACCAAGCGACAAAATTTTAGACTGGCTGAAATTGAAAGCATTTGCAGACGACAAAATAAATGCGAATTTAAAACTGAAATTTGTTTTGGGAAAGGTAGAAAACAATATGGGAAAAGGAGGAAATGCTGGTTACCAGCATTTTCTCCTTTTCCTACAATATTTTTCAAAAGGCTCCTTAAAAGTTGGGATTGTGTGGTAAAGACTTAATTGTCAGAACTTGTAGTACCGCCTATTATTTTTCCGTCATTATAAATGAGTCATGCTCTTGCCTAAGGGGTTTAATGCATCTCTGTAAGCCATTACACCAAGCAAGACATCATGTGATTATGGATCTATAAAATCCAGTTAGTCCAACAAATGACTGAACCTGAAGGTAAAATTGTCCTTCGACATGCCGAAAATTTACAAATGGCAAAAAGTTTTGACTGCGCAGACTGACATGGGTCGAAACTTTTGCAGATGCATTAATCCCCCTTTCCACAGAGCATGGCTCAAATGAAAGAGTACACCTTCCAATATCTCTTTTATAACGGCCAAACTTCTTGTTTTTATCACACGCAATTTTACCCCGGAGTTGGACGATGGTAAAACTAATGAGAAAGAGAATCAGCTCTCATTCTTCCGGTTTGTACCTAGTGTTAAAATAACTGGTCAAATAACTGGTATAAAATCACTTTTCTCTTTTATTGAAATAGCTTCTTTGTATAAATAATTATACCTGCAAGTATAGTGCATTTTTTTTTTTTTTTTTTTTCTTAAATCTTTAACTGGCAACTCTTTTAGAATTTAAAAGCATTTTGGAATTTGCATACCTCATATGACCTAAATGACACACACGTAATGAACGTCGACTGATAGTACAACATAGCTGTGTGGATTCCAATCGAAACAACCCTCTCCCCTCCCCCCTCTCTCTCTCTCTCTCTCTCTCTCTGTCTCTGTGTCTTAACAAAAATATCAATGACAATTAAATCCACTGATGATTAAATCCGCATGGTTTAAACTTTAACCGATATATAACAGATGTCATTTTTTACTCACATGCCTATATCAGTTTTAACTCTTTACCAAACGATAATATGGCGTGCAACACACGAAAAGGGGCCTACGGACAATTGCGTAAAGTGTTGTTCCGGATTAGCCTGCGCAGTCCACGCAGGCTAATCCGGGACAGCACTTTACGACTACATAAGATTTTTTTCATACAGTAGACTTTCGTGAAATAGAAAATCGCACAAAAACGGGAGGTGTCGTCTCGGATAAGTCACAGACTGCACAGGATGATTCGGGACGACACGCTTTTACGCATATGTCCGAAAGCCGCTTTTCGTGTGTTGCACGCCATATTCTATATTTGTCGAAACTGAAAGCATTCGCAAGCGATGAATTATATGTGGCGGCCCAAATGATGAAATCTTTCTTTGAAAGAGCAGAGAATATTGAGGAAAGATAGAAAATGCTGGTTACAAGTATTTTCTCCTTTTTGCCAAAATGATTCCAAAAGTTTTCTTTCTCAGGGTCGTTAAACTCGGGATTGTGGTAAAGGTTTAATAAGATTTAATGAATATAGTCAAATACGTTCCTACATCAAGCCAAGAAAGACGATTACATGAACCTGTCGCAACATGCTTATCCTTTGTGCGATACCCTGTAGAGCCAGACAGCTTGAAGAAGTTGAAAAATGGGATAACATTACTGGCAGTTCATGGATCATTCAAACTTACTGGCACTTCACGGATCATTAAATAATGAACTTATGTTAAGGTCGTAAGTATGACCGCAAAATGAGCAATATGTATGAATATACGCGGTGAATAATTCAAAATGAGAAATGTTTAGACATATTGATTTTAAGCAATTACGATTATTTCAAGAATAGTTTTACAATGGACCCAGAAAGTCATGTTGAGTGTAAAGTACTGCATGTGATACCGAGTTACTGATTTGTGCCTCACTAGAGGATTGTGACTGTCTCTGGACGACTATAATCGCTACTGATTCACAGCTAAAAACCAAATTAAATTGAATCGTATAAAAAGAAAAGGGGAGGGCGCATTCTGTCCTCTAAATTCAGGGGAAAAATCAGAGGCGAACTTACATGCCATGTTTAAAATGTGACGCTAAGTTCTGACATGCTAAAGAAATGTGATACAAAACCGATAGTAAATCCTAATCAGTTAGAAAAAAGCAAAAATCTTGAATTCTCTTTTTACCGTAGAATCCTATCAAATTAACTAAATTAAAAAAAAAAAAACTATCTCAAGCAAAATCTTCTACGGGTGTTAGATTTGTATAGTGGAAGCATATCCACTCAGTTCAAAGAATTATTCATCAAGAACGTCTGAAACACGGAGGCTTACACAACCATAAAATGCAAGAGCAACTATCCTTTTATTTAAGAATACTCTGTGAGAGAAAGGAGAAATCACTTTTATTAATGAGTTAAACAGCAACACACTGCGTTACTGCTACAACATTAAGATATTGGAGGGCAAAACTGAAGAAAATAGGCTCACCATGTCTACCTTTTGTTAACTTTGCTCAAATTTGATAAAAATCTGCGACAAAAATATAAGTGAGATTGATTCCATTCTTTTTTTTTTTTTTTTTTTTTTTTTTTTTTTGTTTTTTGTTTTTTTTTTGTTTTCAGAATTAGTTTGTTGAGGCCGGCATAAGCTTTCAAAATGATGAAAAGTTACAATATGGACTCGACGAGTCCACCGATCCTGTTCCATGCATCGGCACGCCGGAAGGAGAAGGAATTCTGGGACAGCGTCAAAAGCCACCTGACCTATAAAGGTAGGCGCAGTATTAGCTTACTACTGATACTGTCTTTTCTGCATTTATTTAAACAAGGAATTCGTAAATGTCCAGAGCGTAAGTTCGAATATGCATGTTCTGTTTGTTTTCATGGTGCTGTTGTTGTTGTTACAGAAGATATCGTAGGCCTATGGTTATTCATAGTGCTACCTGGTAAACCGTTTGAGTGTGCCGGCTCAAATAGAAAGTATAAGTCAGCCGTGTTCTGGTAAAAGGGGGCTTAATATATGTCTGTAATCCATGCTTCCGAGCAAGTTATTACATTATTATGGATCGATAAAATCCAACAACATGCGACAGAATTTTAAGGTAAACTGGTTGTTTGACATGCAGAAAATTTACCAAAAGCAAAAAGTTTCGGCCCAGGTCAGCTTGCGCGGACTGCGCAGGCTGACCTGGGCCGATAATTTTTGAAAATGTATTAAGCTTCCTTTTCACAGAGCTTGACTCAAATATATGCATGATTGACAAGGGCACTACACCACACCTCTTTCACCTCTAACCATTTGGTTTGATCGTTTCAGATAACGAATGAGCCAGTGGTTTTGACAATAATTATGCTTAGTGTTGCTCGTACATCAACAGGTGCACTCACTTCCAAAAAAAAAAAAAACACAAAAAACACACCAGCACAAGTAACAGAAATTATTGTAACGGGCTCAACAGTTTGTTACATACCTAGAGCAAGTGTACGTCAAATCAAATCACCAAAGATACATGTATGAAGTAGGCTAATTTAGTGAAATGGTATTTGCATGACGCTTGAGAAAGAGAAAGACTTTTTCTATTCGGTTAGTAAATATGAACTTTACGTCTATAGGTTATATGTTGAACACCTCAAAAGTTTTTCGGTTTCGCTGGTACTGGTGTGATAATTGAAACCTTTGATGATTTTTTTTTTTTTTTTAATTTCGCATTTAAATATTCCTTATTGTGATATAGGTTTCTATGACAAAAAGCCGACCCCAAAACTCTTACGAGAAGCCCAAGAAGAATACCGCAGTATCAAACTTGATCCACCTTTGGACGCTACAGGAAAACCTTTGCCGTATCCAGCAATGACCAACAAGGAAGATATTATTGATAGAGAAGCTATTGAAACTATCGATGCACATGCTCTTGGGGTAGGTACAAAATATATGAGCCGTGCTCTGGATAAAGGGGGCTTAACGCATCTGTTAAAAGGAATCGACTCGTGTCAGCCTGCGCTATCCGCGCAGGCTGACACGAGTCAAAACTTTTTTGCTAAGGATAAATTTTCTGCTTGTCCTAGGACCGTGATTCAGTCAAGTTTTAGACAAAATTGATTTTATGGATACAGAATTATATGATGACAATCCCCGATATAATGCATCACGGAGAAGCATTAAACCCCCTTTTGCCAGAGCGCCTTTAACATTTTCCGATTTATCATTGTTCTGAAAATTCGGGAAAAAACGAAGTGGATGTTGATTTGCATAGCTCCTAAGAACAATAGATCATGTATAAGAATGGACAGCTTAATTTCGAAAGCTTTTCGAGAAGAAGGCACACATTATTCTGCTATCTGAAAGTTATCTAAGAACATTGCCTAGAAAAAGTGTAACATTTTCCTCGTCTTACCCTATATCGAGCCCACTTTCTACTTTGCTGACTTCTGGCTTTCTTTGCAAAGTAAATAGACCATGAAGAGCGCCGCTATAAGAGTTGGCTGACACAGGTCTGCAATAATCCGTGCTCGATTAATTGTTTCGGCTAGGTGCACATGTTTACAATACTGACAGACAGACGAACAGATGAGCAGACAGACAGACACACACGTTTTGATTTGCTTTTTGCTTTTTACAGGCACCCCGAGTACTAGCATACGAGGACATGTACAAACTGGTAAAATACCTGACTGGTGAATGCAGCAATGACGTTGAAAGACTGCGGGCCATTTTCAGATGGATCGCATCACAGAATCTGAAACAGTGGCATGATGAGGTCTCCTTTAATAGGTATACCGGGATACGGATATTCTAATCCTTAAAGACATGAGTCATGCTTTGCGAAAAGGGGGTTTAATGCATTTACAAAAAGTATCGACCCAGGTCAGCCTGCACAGTCCGCGCAGGCTGACCAGAGTCTAAACCGTTCGTTATTGGTCAATCTTTGCATGGCTAAGGAGCATTTCTACCTCATTATTCAGTTGGTTGTTAGACAAAGTGGATTTTATAGACCCATAATTATACAATGACATCCATGGTATCATGCATCATGGGGATGCATTAAACCCCTTATTGCCTGAGCGCTGCTTATCTAAATGAGTCTTCTCAAATAGATAAACAAGGAACGTGCGCTTGAACAATGTCGCGCAGCAGTCTGACTGACCTGACTCTTGTAGATTTTTTTTTTTTCAAAATAACTTCAATCGCACCAGTCAGTAGCGTCTCTGACTTTTTGTTACTCTTGATTTGGTTCCGCCCAATTTTTGATAGGGAATAATACAGGGTAGATTTTCTTTTTTCGTTCAAACTGAGTTTTGCAAGTATTAGCCTTGTTTGTGGTCCGTCTTTTGTTCTTAACCCTTGTCCTTCCGAATAAGTGAAATCAAACGTTCAAGTCGCTTGTAAAAAGCTGAACTATGTTATTTCAAACTTACTTTTTGGAGAAAAATATCTCCTGATCTGACAGTGTAGATCCAAGATCAGACTGCACGTTCTGTGCAGTCTAATCTTGATTTACACTGCCCGCAAAAGGTTAGCGAGTCGCGCTTAGCAGCTTATGGGTTAATATGACTCGCAGGCTTAAGATAATGCTATCAGGCTTTATTACCATTAACAGCACTTGCAAAAACCTTTTTGTTGAATATTGCAGCAACGTTCGGGCAGTTTGAGCCACTAGTCTCTTTTGATTATCAGTCAATGAAATGAGTAGCCATCAAGCAAACACCTTGATTGTCTCTGAAATGATATGAACTGTTAACAGTGAAATGTCAGCAGTACTTGCATTATCTTATAAAGCATATAAAGTATAATTTCGGGGGGGGGGGGGGGGGGTGATTTTCACACAGATATGTTGCACTGGTGTGATTTTGATGCATTTTGTGACTGACTCAACACCACAATCAAACTTCTTTTTCTACCTGCGAACCATCGCATTAAAGTCTTAACACGCCCGTAAACATGGGTTATTTTGGCAAAAAAGTTCTTTCAAAGAACTGAAAATACTGCGCACTTTTGTATGCGACTGAATCGTATCAACATCTTTTAATTTGCTTTCAACCATTCAGGATGAAACATTGAAGTGAAATTTAACATGGGAATATCATATAACCAACATACACAAAACTTTTCACACCTTTCCCATGTACATCTATGGGAAAAGGGGAGATAGTCGAAACCTGGGATGTACGAAAAACCGACTCATTTGCCATTAGATATTGATCTGTAACTATCAGAATTCTCAACTTTTCAGGGACTCCGCAGCGTATTACTTGGCAAGGATTAGGTCGAAGAAAGCCAACCACAATCAACTGCTACAGAGAATGTGCAGGTAAAGTACGGACAGTATCGTGGCTTCTTTTCCTCAGTTTTAACGTTTATATAAGATAACGTACCAAATAGAAATACCGGACAACAGAAATGGAAACCTGTATCTGTAGGAACAGGTGTGTTCAAAGACCAACAAAACAATAGAAAACCGTTTTACTTTGATTGTTCAGGATAAAAATGACTCAGCTTAGAAATCTGTCGCATAAAACATAAAACTCATTTTATTAGTGGGGTAAAACTTAGCATGTGTCCTCCTCTATATGTGCAAAAGTGCAAACATTAGAAACTGTTTTCTTGTCTGGCAAGATAATGTTCGGGTGCAGTATGTTCTGAAAGATTGACCGGTAAGGTCATCTTACAAAATAGATAAAGTTAATGCATAAGATGTAATAGAACACACTGAAATGCTGAGAAGTAAATCAAACTATCGACATAGCACTACGAAATTCGAACATAAATTTTCTTTTTCTATGACCTAGCTTGGCCAACATTTATTGTGTAAAGATCCGTGGCTATGTGAAAGGAGTTGATTACGGGCTGGGACAAGATCTTACAGAATGCGACTCTACTTGGACTGCCGTACTTGTAGACGGGGCTTGGAGACTTCTTGACGTCTACTGGGCTACATGCCACCGAGTCCACTCTGATGACAGCTCGTGGGAGCTAATAGATGATGGACAAAGTGATCTGTCGTCTCTAGCATCAACTCCTCGAGGACGGCAGAGGGTATCCAAAACGGAATACGCTTACAACGATTACTACTTTTTAACCGGTACGGTCATTAAAATCATATATCTGTTCAGTCATTGACTATGTACTTTCTAACGGATCTTCTAGACAAAAGCAACTCAAACAATGGTGGGTCATTTAAGGACAGCATTTCGTTTTTTTCTTACTAGGGACCCTTGCATCTATCTATAATGAAACCATATTTTTAATAGTGACTCAGATGAATAAACATTATCCTTTCCTTCATTCTTTCCTACATAGACTTATCTTTCTGTAATACTGTACAGAATTTCTCTTGTATCATTTACAGATCCAGAGCAGTTCATATACTCGCATTTTCCTGTCGACGAAAAATGGCAACTTTTGGCGAGAACAGTGACTCTCGAAGAAGCAAAAGAAATGGCTCTTCTGAAAAGAAACTTCTTCAGTATTGGCATGGATATTGTCTCTCACCCTCAGTATACTGTGGACTGTGAAGACGGAGAGGTTCAAATCACATTTTCAACTTCGCCAGATATCAGGGTTAATTTTAAATATGAACTTTACATAGAATCCGAAGATCTCGAAGACTTGCCACAGAGTCTCAACTTGGAGCGATACGTATTCCTCGAGAAGGTAACACGAGAAAACCTACTGAATGTCCGAATGAGATTTCCTGCAGCTGCCAAGTACAAGCTAAAGATTCTGGCTAAGGAACATGACGAGAGATCATTCTATTATACATGTACATACATCATCGACTGCTTTAAACCAATGGAAAACTGCAATCCTTTACCACGAAACGAGAGAGGAGAATGGGGGCCCGGTATCGATACTGAAGAACTCGGACTAGAACCAGTCACTCACGATTCCGGCCAAGTTCCGGCGGAGGATGGGAAAGCCGAGGTTAGATTTAACATGTCTAAACCTGTAGAATTCAAACACAAACTGGTGACCCCAGATGATGAAGAGCTACCGAACAGAGTGATGCACCGAGTGGAAGACTCTGAAGCTGTCTTCAATATCCGCGTACCCGAGGAGGGAGAGTATGCCTTCAATGTGTATGCCCGTGAAGTAGGAGAGAAAGGAGAATATCCGAACGTATGTAACTATCTTCTGAAATGCGACGATGAGCCCGAGGACAAACAGGCATTTCCCGATGTTGGGGCCAATAAACTTGGTCCTACGGAAGCGTTTCAAGCATATGGAATGCAGAATATTTCTCTGATGCCGGCCTTGATGCTTGCTCCCATAACAGGGGAGGTTACCCTGCAGTTCAAACTAGCAAACAAAACCATTTTCATTCCTGAATTACTACTCCATAATGATGATGGAAGCAAGACAGATTTTTCTGAATACACGATGTGGGAGATCATCAAAGGGGTTGCCAATTTTTTCATCACCATCCCTCGTGTTGGCATGTATAGTTTAGCAATCCGAGCAAAGCTACCAGCGGACGCAGACAGTTTTACTCCAGTGTTTCACTCAGTCATCGATGCCCTCATCCCAAAGAAGCAATGCCTGCCCTGCCCCCAGCAATCGATCGACTGGCCTGTGGACTGTCACGTCATTAAACCTCTCTCAGGCGTACTCTCGGCAAGAGAAATGGTTAATTTCGAGATTGAATTTCCACCTGCCAAAGAACTAATTGCAACTAGTGGTAATGGTTCAAAGTTACTGAAGATGAATCAAGATGGTATTTGGGAAGGCAGTGTTCTGGCAGGCAACGAAGATTCAGTGGTGACTATATCTGCACGTTATTCTGACTCGGAGGAATACCAATATATACTCACCTACAAGGTAAACTATTCTAAAGGATTGTTGTTTCTTTGGTCCTCTTGTATTTGTTTTGTCACCAAGTTCTTAAAGGCAACTTCAGTAGCACCTATCAGGACTGTACTGACAATGGTTCGTACGAAACTTTGCAAAGATTTTTGTTACTTTTATACAGATTTGTGCAATGCAAAGCGGACATTGAAATTGGACTTTTCAGATTCCGTTTTGCGTTTGGCAGCTTGAATAAATTGGTAAAACTTTTTTTCTATTCATGACTTAACAAAATTTAAGGCTTACTAAAAGATACATTTTCTAAGTAAACAGAGTAAGAACAATGATTCACTGCCCTAATACTGAATATTTAAAAAAGTTATTAGATCTTCATCAATAAACATCAGTTTATCTAATTTCATTACGCTGTTCATATTTGAAAAGAGACGCTTTGTAGATTAATTACATAATGTTATTCATAATTTAACAAGAAAAACCTTGTTAGCAAACGTTGGGGGAGAGTTTAAATCAATAATTTGTAAAACAGATTCAAACAACTAGTTACTGGTGTTTCCTTTCAATTACTGTTAAGCATTGTGACAAAAAGGGGAATAGCTCATTTCAGGCAATTCGTCTTATTGTTACAGCCGAGCCCGGTAGCGCAGTCGGTAGCATACAGGACTTGAGACAAGGGGCTCGCTTGTTCGAATCCCCAACTTTTTTTTCCGAGGATTGATGAAAGTCATTGCGACAGGATTTGTTCTTCTCTCACTGCTGATCATTGTTTCGACAATGTTTATGTGGGAAAGCAGCAAGTGGCTTGGCAAGAAAATTGTGTGAAGTACTGGTAAACGAAAACTCAAGTAAAGCATGGATTAGTGCTCTGGCCGCCGCGGTATGATTGAAATAATGTTTTCAATTACCATACACACACACGTCACAATGGTTTTCAAGGGCAGTCTGCCTCCAGGTGAAAGAAGTCGTCTTTAGGTGGAAATATAGTCACAATGGTAATCACATATATTACGATTACTTTTGTACATACGAGGAGTACTGACACTCTGTTGTACTTTATGGCATGTTATCACGGGTTTATAGTTCAATGGGCCGATTAGAGTTGTACATGAGCGGCGCTCTTACAAACGAGCGTTTAATGCACCTCAGTGATGATTTATATCAAGCAAGTCATCACAAAGTTATGGATGCATAAAATCCATTGTTTCTAGCAACGGACTCGATCATGAGATATAATGGTCCTTTGACATATAGACAATTTACAAATAGCAAAATGTTTCGACCCATGTCAGGCTGCGCAGACTGACATGGGTCGATACTTTTTGGAGATGCATAACCCCTTTCACAGAGCATGACTTATTTTATTTATTTATTTATTATTTTTATTTATTTATTTATTTATTTATCTTTTTTTAATTTTTTTTTTATAAGGTGATTGACAAGGATGAAATAACCGGAGAACGCTTGCGTCAACTTGACAGATACAAAGATGCTATTGAGAAAGCACACAGACTGAGAGGATCGGGAAAGTTACCCGGAAATTTTGATTGGTCCAAACTCGAGGATATTGATGACGATGATGTCGTAGAACTGGTGAGAAATGATTTCAGTAAGCTTTGACATGCATGGTGCTTGGGTTGTATTTGGCCTATATGTATTCATTATTTTGCCAGCTTTGGTTTTTATCTGTTCTGCCAGTCAACTTCATTTTGATCCATTCCATATTTCACGATTTGCTTCTTTCTCTATTTATACCAGATACATGTTCCACGAACAAAACTGTAGTTTGTAGGTCATTTCCTTCTACAAATTCATGTAATGCAATTCAAGCGACCGTTTATCTTGTCCGACTTCTTTTTAGTTTATGCATTTGGGGGCATTATCAACATGCAGCGATTACATCTAATCACACAATACAACATCTAACATTGAAGTCAACAACAAAGAAGAAAAAAAGGGTTTTTTTGCCAAACTAATACGTCAACCACATTCCTTTGCGATCATACCGATAAACGTTGTACATTTCTTTTCAATTCTGCCATCGTTCTTATCAATAGAATTAGCCTTTTAATGTTTTGTCCATAGAAATGGAAAATTGTAAACGTAGTAGATTCTGATGTAACGGTGTAACTCGCACAACAACGGTCTTAAATAGGAAATAATTAATATGTGCATTGCTAGTAAAGCAAAGCTATCAGCCTATTCATAAAATATGTACCAATTTGGGTATTACAGAATTTCTATCACTGGGGCTAAAATGAGAACGTACACTAAGCTGTGTTTATTTGTGTTGCTACTCATGCTCGCGTTGTTGCATGTAGCCTTTCCTCGCATCTCGACGTTTCCATCATTTATTTGTGTTCTAATTGCTAGATAAAAGTCTGGGTAAGTACAGCTCTTCACTTGTTTCATTTTAACTTTGGCATGGGGTTTTTGCTATATTCACAATTATCGTATACTGGGCTCTTGGTGTGTACAGTGGCATCGCACGCTACGACTAATTTCTTTCAGAGGTATATTTTGATTACAAAATTGTTCGTGCTTTATTCTAAACATGTATATAAAGTGCACGACAATACACATTAGATATTTTGACTATAGAATTAATAACATTTCAAGATCATTACAAAGTGACCGTTTTGTTAAGTGTCAAATTCTTTCAGATAATTTCACATCTCATTTAACTGGTGCTTTATGCTCATTTGATTACAAAGTGCACACATATCGTTTAGTGTCTGTTCGCCAAAAGATTCCTTCTCAGAAATTATAGTTTCAAGTCAATACTAATTTTGGTTAATGCACACGAAAGAAAATAATTATTTTTTTCTAATAGTCTCCATTTGAAACCACGACAAATTACAGTTTATTTTTTCATCAACAATAATGAAAACAAAAATCTTCTCCAGAACTTTCAAATAGATAGTATTAAACCTAAGTGTGAATCCTTAATATTGGCACTAAAGTAAAGTGCCTTCAAACGATGACCCCTAATCATGATCCTTTGGTATAGTGTTCAAACTAAGTGTCAAAACTGACTATCCCTTGGGTTTGGATAATTTGAAAAAAAAAAAAGGTGAACCTAATGAGTATTTTTCTGACCGAAATCAAAAACCTCTAGCTTTAATGTTTTGTATGTAACAATATGCATCTATCCTGTACCAAGTTTAAATAACCCAGTTATCTGAATCCACGAGATTAAATACATTATTTTCTTTATTTTATTTTTACTTATCACCAGCTCGTTGTTCTTTTATAAATTTTGCCTCTGATGTCAAAAATTGGTTTTGAATTCTATCTCTAATACAGGCGTGAGATATATTTGACTTTTATCGTGAAATACAATTTCTCACCGGGTAAGAAACATAACACTATTAAAGATAATAAGACTCATCAATCCAAAAGTATGTGCCCTTTCTTTCAAACTGGTAGAATCTGGACGTAGAGTTTTAGCCGGCTCTCAACGTTTATTGTTGTATTTTAGGCATCTTGTCTGCACTAGTAGTTTCTGTTAAATCACGTACAATATGACCTGAATTTGACAAATTGGTTCAATACAAAAATTCAAATGTACATATATCAGTTAGGCAAATTTTAAACATTTACGATTTTAGTTACAAGTTTGAGATATTGATAAATATTTCAAAACTTTATGTTTTTAAAGAGTTAGACTGATGATATTTATAAAGAATTTAAACGAGTCTAACGAAGTTCCAGAGCTAATGAATAGTTTTTTTTTTTTTTTCGGTTACAATAGGTCATAGGATGCCTTTTTGTAAACACTGCAAAGTTTGTCAATCAAAACAATCGTAACAACATTGTATTTTACTTGTGTAGATGCCCATTTGTCTGACTTGTAGTGTACAGTGAAAGTTATATTGATATACAATATTCCTTATATTCGTATTGTTTTATTTGCAACAGGAAAACACAAAACAGACCCAAACAGTTTTGACTTTACTCACTGCCGACCTCCAACTTACCAGCCAGTACTTATACTACGGTGAATAGTGAGAGAGAACTGCTGTGATTATGTGACACGTCACGTATTATTGGATGAAAATGAAAGGACGACATGTTTGAATTTTGAATTTTACATTAGGGCTGTAACTGGAATTGCTGATAGTCCCTTGACCTAGACATTTATTGCACATTGACCTAGGTGCTCATGTCGCCTTAAACATGTTCCGTAAATTTTTTCTCGGTCTACACATTTTATGGTTTTGAAAAAAAGATATGTTAGATACATTTTTCCTTTTGGGTTTGGGGGTTTGTTATTTAGAAAAAGTTTTAGACTGTTTAAGACACCAAGCATATTGTACATAAAATGTTCATTCAAACGAAGTACTTCAGACAATCCAGAGACAAATGACGTTTGTTATCATAGCTTTTGTGGGAAACTCTATCATGACTTCATCTGCCATAAATCATTTTTTCTAAAAGATGTGCTAGTATAAATTAATTTCAGTTAAAGAAGTCCAACTGTCATTATGGTAGGTGTAAATATTTAAGTTACAAACGGATTTTTTAGTCCATTCAGCACACTGCTTTACGCAATTCAACTTCGAATAATTGTAATTTTCTTTCATATCTTTTATGTGCCATATCGCATGTGAGTTTGTTTGATGTTTTTTAATCAACGTTTTTATCTCCAAATTCTATGGATAGTCTGCGCTTGTGGAATCACTTGCAATGGACTTGTATATTTGTTTTAATGCCATAAAGCACATTAGTTTACGCAATGCATTTTCGAACATTTGTAACTGTTTATCCATCGGTGGGAAAAACGAAAAAAGTGCTGAAAAAAAGTGTAAATATTTGAGTTACAAACGGACATTTTTTGTATTTTCTTTTTTCCATACTACACATTGCAATTTTTAATATTTATTACTTTTTTATACTCTGGCAAAAGGAGGTATATCTCTTTGATCCATTATGCCAAGCAAGAAACCACATGATTATAGATCAATAAAATACATGTTGTCTAAGAACAGGCTAAAACATGAAGTAGAATGGCTCTTAGACATACAGAAAATTTACATATAGCAAAACGGTTTGACCCATTATCAGCCTGTGCGGGCTGCGCACGCTGGTTTGATAGTTTTCAGATGCACTAAACCTCCTTTTCATAGAAAATGGTCTATAGCTTTTATATGCCATGTTACAAGTGAGTTTGTTTGATGATTTTTTAAAAGACTTTCTGGCACAAATTCTATGGATAGTATTATGCTGATGACAGCACTTGCATCGGTCTTCAAACACGTGACAGTGTTTGGTATTACTATGCATTAATGGGGCATTAATCAGATTTATGGGTGAAAGTTGACATTTTGGAAGGAAAAAAAATCATAAGGTCGTAAATGTTTATCCTTACTTGGGAAAAAACGGGGAAAATGCTGAAAAAAGGAAAGTGCCTCCTGTAGGACTCGAACCAACACCCTAAAACAAGAAAATAGTCGGCGACTTCTACCACTGAGCTATAGCGCTAATTTAAAAAAAAAACCGTCGTGTTAAAAACGTATTTATCCCTTGTCATGCAATAAACGCTTTATCATTACTAATAGAATAGAAAAAATATACATTGAAAATACGAGAAAAAAAACTCGATAATTTCCTGTGTTTTCCACATGTATTCTATTTTGTTTTAATTCTAAAGGCAATTTTCGAGCGCAAATGAAAATTAGCAGTCTTTCCTAAGATTTTCTGAACCACTTCGCTAATTAAATCTGATTAAAATGCCCTTTAATCTTACCGTCATTTTGGTTGGATGAATGTTTTGTTTGTATTAAACACTTTTGATATTGAAAAATGTTTTTGCCTTGTTAATACTAGAGCACGAAGTGCCAATGGGAAGCTGTCCAGGTTGGTCAATGGTCCGTCGTCTATACAGCTCAATATAGGGTTGTTTAACTGAAATCTCCAGTGGTGTCAGTGATGGCCACCGTCTCAGTTTTCACATTCCAAATAGTTAGTCCAAACATTTTTCTTGTCAAAATCAACTAGGCTTGGTACACGAATGATTTAATGTAGCAACATCTGTGGGTCCTGCCACAAGTATGAATATTCAAGTTTTGTTCCCGAAGTCGAAAATTGGCCGGTCTATGTGTCCATATGTGTTATTCGTGTATATATAGGGGAAATAAATAGAGTTTTTGTTTGAAATCACTTGGCCTAGAGATTTAGAAATATTATTATATTGCATTGTGTTGTGTTACTTTATCAACATTGTTCAAATTATGTTTCATGGGTAAAAGATGGATCCGCCTTTGAAAGAGGTGCCACACGTTTACATTAAAGCATTGAGGGATTGTTTTGATTGATCTTTGTCTTAAACAATGATACTCAGAACTAAGTCGATCAGTAAATAGCAACACCCAAAGTACACCAAAACGACATTTACTGTCATCTTTCGATTCTAGGTCTGTATCAAAAATTGTACAGCTGTGGGGTTTTGATATTTGGGTATGTAGTATCACGAATAGACTTTTACCGAGTCATCTTTCAGCCCTCAGACTTACAGGAAGAAAGCTTTAAAAGGGGAAGACTTCCTGTACCAAGACGTCTTTAGTATTGATAATTATATGTGTATACGTTAGGTCATTTTATAGTGCTATCGCCTCAGTTACATGATTCACATGAAGATAAATACATTTAGGAAAACGTTTAAGGATATTTTATGCTTTGAACCTCAAGCCCCATAGCTGTGGTGTTTATTATAGCCATCATACACTTCTATCAACATTGTTCAAATGCTAGCCTTGAGGTCAAGAGTGGCCACGCTCCGGGTTAGATAATTACAAAGAGTCATTCAAGAGAAACTTGAAACATCTAGAAGAGCTTTATCAAGATAGATCATACAAATATTGTATAACGTAATACAACCACCAGTAAACATAAGTGTTTGAAAGAAGACAGCTTATGAAATATTTAGGAAAATATCTATGACAAAATTTTGTATGATTACTGTTTAGTTGAAATATATTTGAATTGAAACGCTAACGGCAAAAACACACAAACGAACTAGGAATGTAGGTTGTTGACCTGAACGATAACATGGACCTATTTACACTGTATTGAATTATTTGAGATCTGACATTAAGTTTTATCACCATCTGTCAATAATCAATTTCGAAAATGAGCTTGCAAAAAACAAACTCTCACGGTTTTACGATTAAATATATAATTTGATATGAAAGGTGTTATTCATTTATACCTACTTTGCGACTACTTTAGAAACTCTTGGTTGATTTTCTTGTATGGTATGCTCTTTTAACTAATCCGTTTATGTTTTTCTGTCTTTACTGTTGTTCGATTTATGGCAGTGAAATTCTTTTAATCAACTGGTATACATTTACACTTTGGGTGAACTAAAACAGCATCCTTACTTAGAGTAAGTCGTGTATTTATTTCATTGTCTCTATCTTACGTTTTCTAGCTATCTTTTTATTTGTATTCAGATGAGTTCAATGCAGTTTCCGTAAGTAGTTCGTGAGAGATTGCGACCTCCACAGTTACTGCTTTTTTTTGAAAATTTGAGTAAGGAAAATTATATACACAGGTCAGCATTTCCTGGCTCTGAGTAGACCTGAATAGTTGCAAGTAAAATAACGGGATGCTTTAATTGGTTTCATTTTGTATTTTGTGTTTTCCCCGTTTCAGAGGAATTTCAGTTTTACCGTTGCGGCAAGTCAGCATGATCGTGTATTTCTGATGTTTATTTATTCTGTGCTAGGCACAAAACTCTTCCAAAGTCTTACAAAAAAAATGATAGGTAATTTCATAAATTTTAATGAAGTAATCGAAGATGTAGTTAATGATATAATCGAAGTTTTCTAAAATCAAAATGAATACGAAAAAAATTCGACGTGCCCGTAAAGGGTTGTTTTTCTAGCAAAGGTGTTAAGAGGTATCTGTGCGAGTGTTGAAATAATGCTTATGTACTCGATCGTGAAAGTGTATTGACTTTATGTCGAGCGTACACTTTCGAACCATTTTGAATGTTTCGATGCGTTTAAATGTCGTACTGAAACCAAAACCTTTGAGTCGAGTCAAGAAAAATCCTTCTTAAACCTAAAACTCCTGCTTGAATTATGCATACTTAAAAATAAATCGACTTGTTCAACTGTAAAGGACCTTTCTGACTTAAGATAGGAACATGTACCAACGAGCTAACATTCAGATATCCGTTTGGATTCGAAAACATGCAAAGCTCAAATAGGGATGAATTGATATTTGCCGAAGCAGTTGAATTGTGTTGAATAATTTGTACCATTCAAATGTGCAAGTCTAAATCCTCTCCCCTCCCAAATAGTCATCAAAGAGTTACCATTTTTTGTTGTTTCATATCAATAACAACTATCTTTTTACCGTTGCAAAGCTCTCTTTATGGTCATCAATAATGACATCCATAATTATCTGGCTGTTGGTATAAGAGTTTCTAAAGTAGCACCATCCTCAAACATTGGGGCGCAATAGGTGAGTATTTACCAGTCCAAATCATTTAATATCTTTTCCCAAAATTTTGCCTTACACGATGAAGTGGCCTTTCTTTCTCAAATAATTTCGAACTATTCCACTTACATACAGTATGGCTCGGTGTGTGGTACCCTAGAGTGCATGTACAGAAAATGCATACAAAAGGCTTCACTCTATTTACTCTCAGCTGATTTTTAAAAAAAAAAAAAAGGAAACTCTGGCGAATGAACAGGTAGGAGTGCATTTTAATAGTGAAGAAGAGATTAATGGGGTCATTGGAATGCCTCATGACTTGTCTTTTAATTTTTTTTTTTTTTTTCTAATGTATTTACATACTCTCTTTACAGTTTTTATTATTATTAATTTTCATTTCCATATCTCTATTCTATACATTCTTTTTAAATTTTCAACAGAATAGACGAAACTGGAACAAACGTGCCTACAAACAGGTAATTACAATCAGTACATTTAAAAACGTAACACTAGTTTTAAGTTGAAAATCATCCTGAAAATAACAAGTTTTGATCAAGTTTACTTTTAATGTAATTCACTGTTATTCCATTTAGTGATTAAGAAAGTTTCGTTGGAATGCTGTAAGATTTTCAAATGGAAGATGGTACAAAAAGTTCCATGCCGCAAATCAAAAGTCACATCTTAACATGGAGTATGGCCACTCCTTGCATTTTCAAAACTTGCCTGCTTCGTCTCACTGACAACAGTTTTGAGGTTATATGTTAGCATATTATTCCAGAACCGCTCTGCAAAGTTCCGCAACAGTTGTCAGGGATTAATACTGGTATGCCCACATTTTTTTTTCAAATCATGCCAGACATGCTCAGTTAATACCATATCGGGTAATAATGCACACATTCAAACAATTTAATGTTGTTCTGATCAAGATGGTTTCTAGTGAGAAAGGCTGTATGTGCAGCAGCACCATCATGCTGCGATCTATTGTAAGCTCGTCCAAAGTTTTGATATAAAAAAGGCGGAACAAAAACGCAAAACTTCTTTGATGTAGGCATTAGAGTTAACTTTCATTTAAAGTAAAAATGCGAGCCGTTATTTGATAAATTAGGTTAAGCCTGCATGTAATTGAACTGGTCATCCATCTTTTTGGTCATATTCGATAATGAAAGCAATTACTAAAACGCTCATTTTGCCAACGCCAAACTGCACAACGACCCTCGAGTTTAGATAATTGAATCCTAGATTCATTCGAGAACAACATGATCATCGAAGCCTATTCAAAAGGACATGTCTTCATGGCCATGGTAATCTTGTCTCTTCCGTTCCATGAGTCACAATGCAATCTTGATGTCTCGCAGAGCCTTGTGCGAGAATAACCCACTTAAAAAAAGTGCCCTTCTGGAGGAATCGAACAACATCCCAAACTGTTGAAAAAGCTCACAATTTTGCCAATGAGACGAAGCTGGCAAGTTTTGATAAATGCAATGAGTGGCCATAATCTATGTTAATTATGTGACTTTTTGATTTGCGGTAAGGAACTTTTTATATCATTTTTCCATTCGAAGATCTTAAAGCATATTAACGAAATTTCGTGAATCATGACATTGAACAATAATGAATTACATTAAAGGTAACTTTGATCAAAACTTGTTATTTTTTGGCTGAATTTCAACATACAATTTGCACTGCGTTTTTTAATTACTGAGTGTAGTGTTTTGCGTTTTAATGCTCACACTGTCCACCAAATTTAATTAACAAAACAGCTCTTGTCAGAAGGAAAACCTAAACTATTCTATCCTAGTGAATTCCACGCTGTTGTGGTAAGAATATGACAATATATTACTTAATAATCTAGCCTTATTCATTTAAGTGATGTCTTCTATTTTTTTTTTTTTTTTTTAATTCTAGCCAAGCCACTCTTCCCTTTGGGGATATTAGTACTTTACGATCTCAGGGACACTTTAGTGATGTGGAGTGAATTAGAGTATTATAGCATACCATTTCTTCGCGATTCTATTTAAAATCAGTGAGGATTTTATACCAGCTCGTCGTGATACGTCGATCTACGACTACGTAGGACTTTACAAATATATATGCGCCATGCTCTGTGGAAGAGGGTGCCTAATGCATCTGCGAAAACTATCGATTCATGTCAGCCTGCACAGTCCGCGCAGGCTGACCTGGGCCAAATTTTTTCGCTATTGGACGATTTTCTGTTTGTCAAAGGATCATTCTAACTCATGATTCAGTCGATTGTTGGACAAAATGGATTTTATGTATCCATAACTATGTGATGACTTTCTTGGTATAATACGGAGATGCATTAAGCCCCCTTTTGCCAGAGCATGACTCATATGTGAGCAGCGCAGAGGGTTAAATTCATCTTCATAAGGCATTATACCAAACAAGTCGTCGCAAAATATGGGTCCATTTTGTCTAAAGTCCAGCTTAATTAGGGGTGGGGGGGAGAGAATCGCACTTGGACATGCAAGAAAACCTTACAGATAGCAAAATGTTTCGACCAATGTCAGCCTTCGAGGACAGTGTAGGCTGACATGGGTGGATTCATTTTGTAGATGCTTTAACCCTTTACCACACAATCCCGACTTTTAACGACCCTGAGAAAGAAGCCTCATGAAAACATCGTGGGAAAAGGAGAAAATGCTGCTAATCAGCATTATCTCCTTTTCCCACAATTTTTTCTACCCTTCCCAAAATGAATTTCAATTTTTCAGTCACATTTATTTTGTCGTCTGCAACTGCTTTCAATTTGGACTAGTCTAAAATTTTGCTGTTTGGTAAAAGGATAAACCCTCTTTATTCAGAACATGACTCGTATTCATTTCTTTCTCAGCCGAGAGCATATACTTGTAATTCAAGATATGGATTATATTTATCAGATTCTAAAGCTTCTAGACAGTATTACCAAACCCGGTGAAGCAGATCTCTCCGATAATTATCCTGGTGACGCAACTGATGACACTGTCGAACCTGTCAGAGATGACGATGGAGACGCGGTTGAAGTGAAGCATGGGTATGTAAAAGTAATGTAAAAGTAACTGAGTCAAACGCGGAATGGGGAAAGAAAAAAAACGTAGAATTTTGCGTTTTAATTGGTAAAAGCATTTAGTTCAGTAATTTATAGGCTTCTTATAGCAGAAGATGTAAAAGTAGTAGAAATAGAAGTAGTAGTAGCAGTAGAATCACCATCATCATCACCTGTGCATTCGTACCTGTGGAAACACCTATAATTCGGTATTATTTACCTTTAACCAAATTTTTTAAAATATCTTGTTTTTTACTTTACCTGAAATGTTTAAACGATCGTTCATAGTATCGCTACAATAATTTTTTCTGGCTAAGATGAATCCAAGGCCTTGAAGACTTTCTCTTAGTTTTTTGTGTGATTTTCTTATATTTTTAAATTAAAGCTTATCAGAAAAAGTACTTTACTTGCTTTAAATAAAAGCAATAAAGAGACTGTTGATATCTCTAACAAGTATTACAATTTACAACTATGCAAATTTTGTTTGTTTGTGCGGTCTGTGACACTGCACAAATATTTCACTTATATCTCGGCGGCCAGTGCACCTACCCATGCTTTCTTGAAGTATCTTTTGCCAGTATTTTGCATTTTTTTTTTTCCCACAACCCACTGGCTGTTTTCCCACATAACCACCGTCGATCAATGATCTGCGAAGAGAGATAAGTGAATCTTGTCGCAATTACTATCATCAATCCTCGGAAATAAATTGATCGAGCTGGGGATTAGAACCAGCGACCCCTTGATCTCAAGTCCTGTATACTACCGACTGCGTTGTCGGGGCTCGGCTATATTTAGACTCCTCCAAAATCAAAGCATTTGCATTCGACGAATTAAACATGCGATTTATCTTTAAATGGAGAAAATGCTGGTAACCAGCATTTTCTTCTTCCCTCAAAATGTTTACAAATTCCTTTTCTATGGAAGACGTTAAAATACGAGATTGCTGTGTACAGTTTCAAATCTTTTTACAGCGATAGTGAGGAAAGCGACGAGGAAGTGAAAGAACTAATGAAAAGAAAGACGGACTTAGAAGAAACGAAAACAAAACTTAAAGAGAAAAAAGAACGTCAGAAACTAGAAAAACAACGTAAAAAGCAGCTGTTAAAGGCCGCAGTGGAAACGCTAGAGAATGAGGTTAAAGAACTATCAACAGAAGGTAATAAAATTTTGGTTCATCAGAGCAACAGACCCACCCATTTTCCTTTCGCTCGCCCGTCCCCGTCAAACGAAAGGGAGAAGATAATAGCATCCACACGCCTCAAAACACTAGATATACAGAAACTGACACAAGTTGTCATTTGGGATAAAATTTTAATCGAGTCCAGACAAATGTTATTAAGTGAAGGTTTGGCATGTTATGACATCGAGTTTACTAAAGTTTCACTACAAAATCCGAGTGACTGTCAGGTTCTTTTGATCACATAACTCTATCTCAAGAATAATAGTACATAATGTAAACATAGGCCTACATGTACATGTGTATTGAAATTTACTTGAAGTCTATTCGCTTCTTTAACAGGTGTGTATATTAAGGAAAAATAGTTCCGAAAGAATCTTGCAAGATTTTATTTTGAATCTAGAATGATAAAATTCGCAGCTTTGTCACGACCATCGATTTTGGCAGTTAGATTCATGGCGAAATCTGGGTCAGCAATGCTTTAGAAATGAAATAGATATGCTGTATACAGTTTTGACCAGATATATACAGCACCATTTGCTTACGTGTACATGGTATCTCAAATGTGTGCAAGATAAAAAAAAAAATCTTAATGGCTGTATTACACTGAAAGAAAAAGTATTTATGTGAATTTAGTTTGACTGGGAAAAAATCAATATGGATTATTTTGCACAGGAGCCATTTCGTCCGATATGTGGTAACATAAATTTGGTCAAATGCTATTTTTACGTGTCCGTGCATAAATTTGTATAGTAAAAACAATTTAAGCAATAGACAAAAGGGGCTGCCGTAGTCGCTGGGAACATGCGGTATACGTAGCATAGTATTAGACCTCTGTGCGATATTGCTAGACTTGTTTCCTACGAAAGGATTGATAACTTAGATTACAGGTCTACATTTGTTTCTCCAACAGTGATTGGAAGGGATTATAAGCAGCCTCGGTTTAAATAAAGGTGGAGAAGTCGTGATGGATGAAACTACAACAAACTCAACAGAGATGGCAGAACAAGTTCAAAGGAAATCTCTCCGATAGATGGATTATTTACAGCATACACATCTAAATAAGCAATGCTGTGTGAAAAGGGGGCTTAATGTATCTATGAAAAATATCTACTCAGGTCAACCTGCGCAGTCCGCGCAGGCTGACCTGGACCGAAACTTTTTGCTATGGGTAACTTTTTTGTATGTCAAAGGACCAGTCTACCTGGTGATTTAGTCAGTTGTTATAAAAAGTGGCCATTATGGCTCCATACTTATGAATACTTATGTAATGCCTTGATTGGTACAATGCATCATGGAGATGCATTAAGCCCCCTTTTGCCAGAACACGGCTTAAATACAATCAACTGAAACAGAGCACCTTGTGCTGAAGACTTTTTGACGTTCTCGAGGGGTCCATAGGTATATAGGCAAGACTTGTCCGACTTTTTGTGTCATTTAATTGCAAAGAGATCCAGTCAGTCTTTCTGTAATATGAACAGAACATTACGTCCATTTCCCTTTTCAATTTACATCAAAAAGAGGTTCACACCGGTTCATTGATGTGAAAGTGTAGATAAGTAACATGGTGCCTTCGTAAGACAAGCGGATGACGATCCTATACTCTCTCTACCGTTCCGAGTCTTCGTTTCTGCTGAACATCAGCCCCAGATCGAGTGAAAGTCCCACATTGTTACAACTGTTATAATTGCTGACTTTTTTTTGTTATTATTATTATTATTGTTATTAATGTAAATGTCGTTGTTGTTCTTATTTCGTTCAGGGGGGCAATCCTTGGACAAGACACGTCAGAGCCCTAGCCTAGTACTGGTGAAACCCAGGAAACACATGATTATGTGAGCTGTCGCCGTAATATGACTGAAATAATGTTGAAAGCGGCGTAAAACACCATGCAATCAATCAATTAACCTTCTCTACTGCAAGACTAATACATGACAATTTAACCCACAATGTTTTCTATCCTTTTTGAATTACATGTGTCCCATTTGAGCAAAATTGAATTTGTCGTTTTCAATTACTTAGGGTTTGGAAAATTCTAAAATTTGGCGTGTCTTACACAGTTAATTGAATCACACTATTGATAGTTTAACCCTGTACCACACAATCCAGAGCTTTACCCACCCAAATAAAGATGGCTTTTGAAAACATTGTGGGAAAAGAAGAAAATAATGGTAAGCAGCATTTTCTTTTCCAACAATGATTTCTACGCCTTCAAAGACTGACCACATCCTTTGATCCTCATTGAATTTGTCGTATGCAAATGCTTTCAATTTGGACCAGTCTACAGTAGAGTTATGGTTGTAAGTGGTTAGAGGCATGTTTTCGAGGGTATCTACTGCAACTTTATGTCAAAAGATAACTACTGACCTAAACTCTGATGAATAGTACTTGAGCCTTTACCAAACTAGTCTATTTGTGAACAACCCTAAGTACATGGCTTGTGAAAATATTGCCAGAAAGAAAATTTTGATAACCAGCACTTTTGCCTTTTCCACTATGTTGTTTACCCTTCCAAAGACAAAACCCATTAATTGAGCCACTTTAAATTTATTGTCTGCAAAAGCTTTTACTCTTAACATCACAATCCCGAGTTTTAATGACCTTAAAAGAGAACGATGGTTACCAGCATTTTCTCCTTTTCTAACAATGTTTTCTACCCTTTCTGATACAAGTCCCATCATTTAAGTATCACTTTACTTGTCGTCTGCACATGCTTTGAATTTGGACCAGTCTAAAATTTTGTCGTCTGGTAAAGTGCCAAGTCATGATTTGTCTACCTCATCCACAAATGTGTTGTCTGGTAGGGCGCTTACATGCCAAGTTATGGTCTGTTTTGCTGGGCTATGACAATCAGGGAAAACACAAAGAGTGAACAGAAGATAATGTATTAAATTTTGTAGCCTCAAAGTGAGCTAAAGCATGTTTCCTCCTTTATTACATACACTGTTATTGTTCTTCACTCAAACACACATATAGATGATCCTATTTATAGAATTCATGTTCCGTTTCATCCTTCTTAATATTGTTCTTGTACCCTTTCTCGAAGTCTTTAGCCAACACCACATATCTGTTTTCTCTCACAGCTTGCATGCCAGCCTAAAATTTTAAAACGAGATAAAAAAAAATGACAGCATTCAGCATTTTCATTCAGTGCACACAAACTATGATATGTTTATCAACTGTTTTACTAAACTTCTTGTCTTGTCAAACCTGACAGCTTATGCAAGTGACAAATGAATGTGATTCAGATGATGGTATTTGTTTTTGAAAAGGTGAAAAACATTGTGGGAGAAGGTTCATTGATTGAATGGTGATTTATGCCGCTTTCAACATTATTGCAATCGCTGTGACAGCCCATATGTTCTTGTATTTCCTGGGTTTCACCAGTACTATACTCGGGCTCTGAAGTGGCATGCCCAAGCACACTCCCATGAAAAACACAGTGCTTCCAGTGAGATTCCAACCCCGTGCCTCCAGGTTCCATGTCCTACACTTTACCACGATTTTTCTCCTTTTCAAACAATGTCCCACAAAAGTTTTCTTCCAAAGGCTTGGGATTTCATTTCAGTTTGACCCCTTACCACGCAATCCTGAGGTTTTCAAATTTCTTGTCTGAAGTTACTTTCAGTTTGGAAGAGTCAACAATTGATTGCTTGAGGAAGGTTTAATTTAATCAATCTAAATGAATGCTTCCTTCAAACTATGGCATTACTCATACCATAATGTGGGTATTTAACTCTTTACCAAACAATAACATTTTGGGCTAGCCCAAATTCAAAGCATTTGCAGACGACATTTTATATGTGGCTCAAATGATGGAACATATCTATAATGGGGTAGAAAACATAGTGGGAAAAGGAGAAAATGCTGGTTACCAGCATTTTCTCCTTTTCCCACTATGTTTTCAAGGTCGTTAAAACTCTGGATTGTGTGGAAAAGAGTTAAAAGATTCAACTGACCCATCATAGGAAGCAAAATTAGCAAACCTCTGATCAGAGGTTCCAGGATTATCTGGCAAGGGGATTGATGTGCGTCCTTTATTTTCATCTTCTAATATTGAATATCTTTTAAAGGGGCATTTAACAAGATTTTGAATCCTTTTTTAAGAGGAGAATTTTGATATTTTGTAAGGAAAAGTCATAAGTACATGACTGCTTAACCTTACTTGGGGAAAAAAATGCCGTGAAAAAGTTACTTCCAATGGGACTGGAACCGACAACACAAACCATAGTCAGAGACTCTACCATTGAGCTATGGAGCCGAGATGATTTTTCTAATTTTAAAAGTAGGGTAGGAAACATTGTGTAAAATAGAGAAAATTTTTGTTGCCAACATTTTCTCTGGTAAACAAACATTTTCTCTGGTAACAAGAATTTTCTCTTTCTTACACAATGTTTCCTACCGTATTTTTTAACAAATCCCATTGTTTTAGGCACATTCAACTGACATCTGCATATGCTTTCAAATTCGACAAGTCTGTGTTTTATATTCCCACAAAGATTTAAATAGCCTGACATTACCTCCTGACAGATGGCATTAATGTCAGCACCACTGATTTTGTCAGGTCTAGCAACATAGTCCTCTAGGTCCACCTCCTCGCTGAGGTTCATCTTTGAAGTAATAGTAGAGAATATGAGACGTTTCTGGCGCCTGTCTGGTAATGGAAACTCTATCTTGCGGTCCAATCTTCCTGGACGCAACAAGGCTGGGTCTAACGTGTCATGTCTATTGGTGGCCATTATAACCTACAATGCGTGTCAAACATAAACAGAATACACATGTTAAGTTCGCAAAAATAGATCAAGACAAAAGTTCAAACAAGAAGCCAAAATAGTTCATCAATATGCCAATGGTGGACAAAGGGAGATAACTAAGCCCTCCCCCTTTGCAATAGTGTTAAAAGCCATACTCTGGGAAAAGGAAATTTAACCCTTTACCAGACGACAAAAATTTATACCCGTCCAAATTAAAAGCATTTGCAGACGACAATTTCAATGTGGTTCAAATGTTTGTTTGATAAGGTACAAAACATTGTGGGAAAGGAGAAAATGCTGGTTACCAGCATTTTCTCCTTTTCCCACAATGTTTTCAAAAGGCTTCTTTCTCAAGAGTGTCAAAAGTCGGGATTGTGAAGTAAAGAGTTAATCTACCTCTGTGATGCAATATACCAAGCAAATCATTACATTATTATGGATCCATAAAATCTGTTTTGTTTAACACCTACTGAATTATGCAGTAGAATGGTCCTTGGACATGCAGGATATTTACCAAAAGCAAAATGATTTGACCCATGTCAGCCTGCGCAAACTGTGCAGGCTAATGTGGGTTGATATTTTTTGCAGATGCACCTCCTTCAGAGAGTAAGACTCGTATCTTTTTGACAAATTAAGATACATCAAGGACTCAGACAGAAATGCATCTAGCTGTCATTAAAAACACACCCTATGAATGCTTAATAAAATGCACAATTTCAACCTGAGGACAAAAAATGTATAATTGCATTTTCAAAGCATAACTTCACACAACTTTGTTATGAACATTTCACAAACTATTGCGCTTGATCTATTGATATTTATCTGCACTGTTTACAAGAAAGCACCTCAAATTATGATCATTATTGTACAGGGTTGATCTTTCACAAAACAACCCCATGCTTTTTAGACACTGTAGTAGAACATTTTTCAAAACATTGCTGGCATATGAGAAAATGCTAGTGCATGTATTTAGAACCTGCAATGTTTGGTAAAGAATAAAGCCCTAAAATATTTGCATTAAATAGGAGAATGATCTTCATTATTCACAAGCTGACAGCCAAAATATTGTACCTTGTGCATCTAAAGAGACCATCACTCTAGCCGAAGTTCAGCACTTTATGATCAGGTTAGCTAAACAGCTACCACATAAACTGGCTAAGAACAGATACCAGACCTCTGTCATAAAGCTAAATACTGTAATTTGAACTTTATGCTACAAAGCTCTCCATCCGTAGCCCTAAGAGCAATGAATTAAGGAAATGGACCCTTTAAATTGGGAAAAAACTTTCAAAATATTGTCATCTTAAGGTTGTTTTGACCAGATTATGAATTAAAGTAGCAGACAGTGTAGATCCAAGATCAGACTGTATGTGTTAATGCCCAAGTTGTTTTCTTTTTCAAAGATGAAGTTGTCAATATTACCTTGACGTTTACCGTTTGGTCAAAACCATCCATTTGGTTCAGTAGTTCCAACAAAATTCTTTGCACTTCCCTGTCAGCTGCAAGTATAAAATATCTACTGCTAAAACTTTCCATTCTGAATGGCACTACACCGCCTTCAACTTTCCTCCAGTCATATCACAGCAACAACTCAATTATTTATGTTTTTCCAGGGTTTCATCAGTACTGAGGTTAGGCTCTTAAACTACTTTGCCAAAGGACATTCTCAGGAAAAACACAGGAGCTTCCTGTGAGGATTGAACTAAAAATCGCTCATTTCTAAAACCACATCTTACGCACTGAGCCATGCTAGACCCCTCACCTCTTGTCATACCAACAAAACACTAGGAATAGTCAAATTGAAAACATTTGAAGATGAAAAATTTGTTAGTTAACATTGTAGTTTATTGCCCTTTACACAGCTTAGGTCATACTTGGAAGGTCAGTGCACCTATGCATGTGTTTCCTGGTTTTCTCACACTACTTCTGACCTAACTTTCTTTCCAAGCCAGATGACAAGTGAAAAAACCTGTCAGGATAGACAATATTTTGGGTTAAGGAGAATATGACGGTTTCCAGCGTTCTCCTCTACCAACAATGTATCCAGCAGCCATCTCCTTCAGGGTTTTTCACCTTTAGGCTGCTAAGTGCAACTCTAAGTCCTTTTGTGCAGACTGCACAGAATTAAATGTGTTAAAAGACTCAAATCTGATAGAGCAAAGCAATACCCATTAAAGTCTTCAATTCAATTAGATACTTTTCTGATGTTTCCTTCATTATGCTCAACACTTTACCAAACGTCAAAATTTCAGACCGGTCCAAATTGAAAGCATTTGCAGATGACAAAGGTGGCCCAAATGACAAAATTTATCCTTGATAGGGCAGGAAACATTTTGGGAAAAAGGAGAAAATGCTGGTTACCAGCATTTTCTCTTTTTCCCACAATGTTTTCGAAAGCTTTCTTCCTCAGGGTTGTTAAAAGTCGGGATCGTGTGGTAAAGGGTTAAAGTTTTCTTACCACCAGTCTGGGCATCAAATCTCTTAGTAGCAATAGCATCAATTTCATCTATAAAGATAATGGCAGGGGCATTTTCTTTAGCGAGTCTGAACACATCCCTAACCATACGTGGTCCCTCACCAAGATACTTCTGGACAAATTCTGACCCAACAACTCGAATAAATGAAGCTGAAAGTAAAAAACATTAAATGATTGATTGTATGGTGTTTAACGCCTTTTTCAACATTATTTCAGTTATATCATGGTGGCCAGTGTACCTATCCATGCTTTCCTGGAGTTTCTTTTACCAGTACTCCACACAATACTCTTTCGAAGCCAATGGCTGCTTTCCCACATAACCATTGTTGAAACAATGGTCAGCAGTGAAAGAGGAATGAATCCTGTCGCGATGACTATCATCAATCCTCGGAAAGAAATTGGCCAAGCAGGGGATTGAACCAGCGACCTCCTGTTCTCAAGTCCTGTATGCTACATACTGAGCTACGGGGGCTTGGCATGTAAATAAAAAAGCAATGACTATCTGTCAAACCTCTATTTCATAATACATTCTTTGGAGTGATCCCTGTTAACTCTTACTAGACAACAAAATTTTAAGCATACTGACAGATCAAGAGCACCACATAATTATATCAACCGCAGCGGAAATTCTTATTCAAAAAGGAGGGATAACTGTGTCAAAATATTTTGAGGGTTACATGCCCTTTTGGCTTGTGATTTCCATTGGATAGTTAACAACTTGCCCTAACACTGAAAACACATTATTGGAAAAAGAGAAAAGGGTGGTCACCAGGGTTTTCTCCTTTTCCCAAATCTTCTACTCTTTCACAGCCAATTCTCATAATACATGTACCAGCCACCTTTCAATTGCTTCCAATTTGCAGGACTCCAAATTTCTGTAGTCTGGTAGTTGAACAACCATATTAATGGAAAAAATCCAACTTTGCATGATAAATCTCAGGATAGCAGTGATCCTATGACAAATTACAAATATAATTTTACTGGACTGTCATTCAGCATTTTGGCTCCTTCCCTTCAAACTAAATAAAATCCCTTTTTTCTTTAAGTCCAAATAAATCAGATCTACTGCATTTTAGGATTAGTTTAGCAAGCAGATGCTGTATGTCAACTCCATGTTCTGTGCAGTCTGATCTTGATCTAGGCCTTCAGCAAAAGCTGTTCAAGCAGCCACTGGCAGCGAAAGAGTTAAAGTTTTGACAAAAGCCTTCAAGGCTCCAAGTTCGAGGGCCCTAACTCTTTATCACAAGACAAAGTCTTAGACTTGTCAAAGTTAAAAGTGGAGGACAATTTAAATGTGGCTCAAATGATGGAATTTGTCTATGATAGGGCAGAAAACATTGTGGGAAAAGGAGAAAATGCAGGTAACCAGCATTTTCTCCTTTTTCCACAATGTTTAGAAAAGCTTTTTTTTCTAAGGGTTGTTAAAACTTGCGTCTGTGTGCTAAAGGGTAAAGTACTTTTTTCCAAGTGATAGTTTTCTCTCCTTAACCCCCCCAACACACACACACAGCAAATTAGACTAGCCAATTATATTTCATGTTCCTTCTCAATTACCTGTAGTATGGTGGGCCACTGCCTTAGCTAACATTGTCTTTCCACAGCCTGGGGGTCCAAACATCAGCACACCACGTGGTGGGTCAATCCCAATTTGTTTATAGAGATCAAAGTGTGTAAGAGGTAACTCCACAGCCTCCCTGACCTCCTGTTTTTGAATGTCCATACCTCCAATATCAGCATACTGTACATCTGGTTTCTCATCTGGAAAACACAAACAGACAGACCCTTACTTTAACTCTTTATCGGATGACAAAATTTTAACCTTGTCCAAATTGACAGCATTTAAAGCTGACCTGTAACATGTGACTCAAATCATGGAACTGTTTCAGAAGGAGTAGAGACCAATGCTCAGAAAGGAGAAAATGCTGGTTACCAAACAAACATTCCTATCATGGTTCATATAAACTGAAACGGTGGCCTTCAGAAAGCATACTATATTTTTCTAAGATTTGATACAGGTATCTACTTTTTTGGATAAGTCAACCATTTTCAATTTCGCTCAAGATATCATCATGAGAAACATTCTGAAAAACATTCATAAGCATTGCATCAAATACCTGGCTCCTAGGGTGCCCCAGAGGTTGTCATAGATTTGACCTAATGACCCACTTTTTTCACTCTAAGAGACCCATTTTTGAAGTTGCATGACATTATAAAGATAATTATTCTGTTTCACAAGCATTCGACTAAAAAAGTGGCCTCTAGGGTGCATACACAGTGAAAGTCCTGAAGCTGGACACAGCACCATCACAAAAACTCATCTTAACCTTGTACCAGGTGACAAAATTTTGGGCTTGTCCATGCTGGAGGCATTTGCAGACAACAAATTAAATGTGGTTCAAATGATGCAAGTTGTTTCTGAAAATGGAGAAAAAAATTGAGGAAAAAGGAGAAAATGCTGGTAACCACATTTTCAAAAGCATCTATCTCGTCTGGGTCTTTAAAACATGGGATTGTTTGGTAAACAATTTACTCTTTGCCACACAATCCTGAGTTTTAACAACGCTAGGAAAGAAGCCCATTGAAAACATTGTGGGAAAAGGAAAAAATACTGGTAACCAGCATTTTCTCCTTTACCCGCAATGTTTTCTAGGCTTTCTAGGACAAATCCAAACATTTCAGCAACATCTAATTTGTCCCCTGCACATTTGGACAAATCCAAAATTTTGCTGTGTGGTAAAAAGTTAAGCATGTTATGTACAGGTGAGCTAAAAGGAAGAAAATTTCATACCTGCTCCCAGCATGGTGATACTACTATCTGCTTCAGGTGGTAAAACATCAACAAGTGCATTACTATGTTTGTGTAGGGCAACACTGGCAGAGGGCTTTAATAGTTCTCTATCAATGGTAGACAGAATCCTCACATAAAAATTAGATCCTGAAATTAAAGTATCAAACGCATTATGGGCAAATGGTAACTCATTTAAAACAAATTCTGCAAGGTTCAATAAGGTTTGAAAAGGTGCACAAAGTAATTAATCAAGTAAGCCATTTGACTACATTCTTTACACAATTTTTCTTCAACAATTACTTAGCTTCTGACACTCACAAATCCCAGTTTAGAACCGGATTTGGAGATCATGTGGACAAATATCCTGAAAGAGTTTATGATGAGTATCCTGTAAAAGTAAGAATTTTCATTCACTCTAAACCTCTGCCCAAAAATGTATATCAAACTTAATGCACAGAAATTTAAGCAACAAAGAACATTTTCTTGTACAATCACAAGATGTCCCTGGTGTATACTTTTTTATCTTCAGGCCAATAAATGATACTAGATACACAATATAAATGCTCCTAGTCTTGTGGTTTCAGGAATGACCTTATTTTGAACTTTCTTTATATCTATGATGGTGCTATGGTCAATACAATATTATAATTCAATATTCTGACTAATACATTGTTATAAATTGAATTAAGACACATTAGGCATTGTATTACAAATTTAGTAAAGCCTATTTCAACTTTTGATGAAGCTTTGTCATTACAAAAGGAACAATTTGACAAAAATATGGCCCATGGCTAAAAATAAGGAAAATGTATATAGAGATTAGATGGTTAGTGTCTTGGATGGTTTAAAGTTTATCAGGCAAGGCAGAGGAATTTACATGGTGAGTCGGAGGCAAACCAGATAAATTTGGAGCCATGCCCAATGCCTCGCACTGTAAAGGAACAAAACAAAAAGAAAACAAAACACTGAACAGTATAAAGACATTGTATTTTAAGCAATAATTTACTGTAAGATACTGATTTCGTGTACCGGCACTTAAAAGTAGTTCCCAACTAGCCTAAGAAACCTTGATCGCATGACCAGTTGACATAATAAACCTGGTCACACTGTCAACTTACTGTATATCAGTAAGTTTAAATTACCCTGTTTTATAAGACAGGATTCACAGGAGGTGACAGAATAAATATATTTATCTGACTGGCTTCTGAAACAGGGCCAGTATGAGATTCTTCACAAATGATTTTTCTTAACACTGTCCTGGAAATTCTTATATCAGAAATTCATCCCTATCAATTAATTGGACATACATTTCTCCTTACCTGGCAAAATATTTCAAAATTCGAATCAAAAGCATAATTTTGTAGTACATGTATGCAGCCTTGAAGAGTATTTTATGCTTGATACAGCCTTGAAGAGTATTTTATGAAATTAAACAAACTTCAAGAAGAGAGAATCTTACATCAGCTGGTGGATGATATTTTCAACGTAGAATAGAAGAAAGTGATCTCTCTTGTACTAGAATTTCAGAAGCAATGGAACAGTGCGTAAAGAATGCTTGGCTAAGACCAAGACAAAGGTATTTTGCAATTTAACAGAGAAAAGTTGAATATGAGTTTTGCAGTTTATTTATAAAATTGTCATTAATTAAGTGATTTTATGTCTGATTTAGCCAAGGACTGCTAGGAAAGCACTGATACAACAGACTGAAGCCAAATAATAGGGCTAATATGTAATCATCCAATCAACCCTTTACCAGATGACAAATTTTACACTTATCTGATTCCAAAGCACCTGGAGAAGAGAGAATAACTGTGACTCAAAAATGATAACTGTTTGTGGAAGAGTAGAAAACATTGTGGATATGGGAGAAAAATGGCTACAAGCATTTTCTCCTTATCTCACACTATTTTCGAGGAAAGCCCTTTTGATCAGGGCCGTTCAAACACAGGATCGTTTGGTAATGGGTTAATTATGTTTTATCTGATGGGGCTAGAATTTTGTCGCACCAAATCTGATTGCTAAATTAGTCTCAATATTGAGCCAGTTACAATGCTTCTTTTCATATTTCGACACTTATTGTGCACTGTACCGCCTCAAGTCCACCGTGAATTTTCCACAAGGAATGCTACAGCAATGTGCCAACTTTCTCACATGTTTCATTGGTTTAATCTATATTGTACCAATATGCAATCAACACACATGACCAGGGAAAAATTATCAAACGTTTCATTACCAAAGGCACTTTAAGAAGTGGTTTTAAAGGATAAATCTAAAAAAGAATTTATCATGTTTGGCAGCCATTTTGTGTCTATTTTCGGAAACATAAACATCTCAATTTAAAGATAAATGAAATGAAACTCTCTTTTCTTCTGTTTAGCGTTCTAATTGGAAATTTTTCTATTTGTAATGAATGATTACTGAATACACACACAGGCAACAGGTGCGCCAAATTCTAGTTTTGTCGACAATTTGTGAAAATATGAGAGTTTAAACATGCACACAAAATCAGTGCTGAGATTTCTACCATTTTTTTTTTTTGCCATCACCCATGTACACAGATGTGACTCCTAAAAAGCTAGAATCACAATCAGGGACACTTGCTACGTATATGAGAAGAATTCAGGATGTTAGCTCCATCAGACAATATCAGAAGACAAGAAATATCAAACCTGTTGTGGAACCAACAATTCCAGTATTCTGATCTACAGCTTCCAGGAACTGACCAATGACCAATGGAACACTCTGAATCCTCTTCACTTCCTCCTGTGCATGCAGGTATTCTTTCTTGAGATTTTTTTGTTCATCTTTGATGTACTCTTCCTGTACCTCTAGGAACTCAAGCTGTCTTTGGAGTTTCTTGAAAAAAAGAACATTGTATACATGTATATAGAGGGGTTGAATGATTAATCCATTTTAAGCCATAACCAAATGATTGAAACCAAAAAACATAATCTATTTCAAAACATAATTACTGATTGTCAGTCCATTTTATACTATTTAATGTTTACTTTGTGAATCTGTTAGATCTCTTTGTGGCTCTTTCCAATTTTAAGTCTTTACCAAAAGCATTTGCAGACAGCAAGATAAATGTAGCTCAAATGATGAAATTTGTCTTTAACATGGCAGAAAACATTGTGGAAAGAGGAGGAAATGCTGGTTACCAGCATTTTCTCCTTATCCCACATGTTTTTGAAATGCTTCCTTCATAGGGTCGTCACAACTTGTGATGGTGTGGTTAAAAACTAATTACATAAGATACATGTTTTCTAGCCCTTAAATACAATATAAATTCTCCAGAATTTGTTTCTCGAACCCTTCACCACAGAAGAAAACTTTGAACTTGTCAAAATCAAAATCATTTTGCAGACAAAATATTAGATGTGGATCAAAATGAAGAGATTATCTTTAAAAGGGAAGAAAACATTGTGGAAAAAGGAGAAAATGCTGGTTATCAGCATTTTCTCCTTCTCCCATAATGTTTTCAAAAGGCTTCTTCATCAGGGTCCTTTAAACTTGGAATTTCATGGTAAAAGGATAACTCTATACAAAACAACATTCTGACAAAAGTTAGGACTTGTTTAAATTGAGAGCATTTGCACAGTACAATTTTGAAGTGGCTCGAATTATGAAATTTGTCATTGTGAGCATAGAAAACATTATGGGAAACGGACAAAATACTGGTTACCAGCACGACATATCCTTTTCCCACAATGTTTTCAAAAGCCTTCTTCTTCAAGGTAACAAGAACACTGAATTGTTTGGTCAAGGAATAAAGCTGCATGAAACCAAATTATGTATTGCGTAAGTTTTAAAGAAGCGGATTTAAGGGCTAACAAGAATTCTTTTGTTTAACCCTTTACCACACAATCCCGACTTTTAATGACCCTAGGGATGACAGCTTTTAGAAACATTGTGGGAAAAGGAGAAAATGCTGTAACTAGTATTTCTTCCTTTTCCCACAATGTTTTCTACCCTATCAAAGAGAGCAATCATCATTTTAGCAACAACAAATTTGTCGTCTGCAAATGCTTTCAATTTGACTCAGTTAATTTTTTTGCCTTTTGGTATAGAGTTAACCCTTTACTACACAATCAGCAGTTTTAACCATCCTTCGAAAAAAGACTTTTGAAAACCTTGTGGGAAAGGTAACCAGCATTTTCTTCTTTTCCCACAAGATTTTCTACCCCATCAAAAACAGAAATCATCAATTTATCCACTGAAAATGCTTTCAATTTGGTTGAATCCGTAACATTATCGTTTACTAAAAGGGTTAATATTGCAGGTGCAGTTTGAAGTGATTACTAGTTTTCTTCAACCCTGTACCATACAATCCTGATTTTTAATGACCTAAAGGAATATAGCTTTTGAAAACATTGTGTGAAAAGGAAAAAATGCTGGTAACCAGCATTTTCTCCTTTTTCCACGATGTTTTTACCATTATGAAGAAAAATTTCCTTACTACTGTAACATTTAGTTTGTCATCTGCAAATGCTTTCAATTTAGACCAGTCTAGAATGTTGCCGTTTGATAAAGAGTTAAATGTATCTGGCGTTTTGTGGCAACCATAACTACTGTAAGAAATAAACCTTATATTTCACGTAGAGGTCTTCAATATCTACAGCTAGAGGATCAACATGGCCCACAGCCTGTGCTGTTCCTGGTCTGGAATCAGTCAAGGCAGAATCCTCCTACAAAAAACAAAACAACAGGGCCCATATTCACCAACCATTCTTCAAAATGTCCATGGTCTTATGCTCAAGATTTTCTAAGTTTGAAAGTAACTTAACTTCGGATTGGCTAAACCAAATGGTTTAGCCAATCAGAAGTTGTGTTACTTTCAAACTTAAAAAAATTCTGGAGAACAAGACTAAGATTGTTCTTAAGAATGGTTGGTGAATACAGACCAAGATCATTACATCAAAGACAAGAAAAAGATAGTGTGACATAATATATTGTGTTTTGATGGTACGCTTAACCCTTTCAAACTCTTCCACAATTTAGGCCAAAATTTTCAAGGTGAGTTTACCCAGTGACACTTATGCAAGGCTGCCTTAGTAAGTTAGCACAAACATTCCAGATGGTAAATAAATCAAAACATTTTGGGCTAAGAGAAAAAGAGAAAGTTCAAAAGAATTTTAAAGTTATCTCAGCATTGCATGTATTCCCAAAACTATTCCTGCTATTTCTGAAATTATTATTCTGAAATATATTCTTGATATTTCGATGATATCAGATCTTTTACCCTATTGGCCGAAATTAGCTTTGGGCAAATTTGCCCAAGACGGAAATGACCCGAAACAAAGGTGTGGGAGATACACTTGTCATTTATAAAATCATTCTGTAGTGTAGGGCTCTAATGAACGCACATTTTCTGCATCTTAGACACAGGGAAGCAGGATAATTATGTGCCTTTCAAATCAATATGTTTCAGCATCTAGTTATTTTATGTTGGTTAAGCATTCAATGTCAAAAAAAAAAAAGAACATTAAGTCAGTTGGTTTTAAATGTCATAATTCCTTTCACCAATATGGTTTGAAGTCTGTTTTTCTAATGACAACATTTTCATAAAATTCTGGTTTGATCTCTGCTGGCCATATGTCTCTACTTTTTGGCACATCTTTGCTGAACTCTAGTTCTTAGTTTCAGTTTGAAACATAAGAATAAATGAGGTGGCTGTGGGATAGAAATTTAATTACATAACCAGGGCTTTAGTTAGACCCTTAAACCCGGGTTTTGACGCACAAAAATCTTCCAATACCCTGTTTTGACACACAGAAAATTCCAACAAGGGGTCATTTCGACCCCCCCCCCCCCCCAAAAATTTTAAAGGATGCACCAAAAAATATATAAAACAACAATCATATCAAAAGATAAGCATGCTAAAGGTGTGAAATCATCAGAATGGTGTTAAACATCAATTAAACTGCTGCATATAATCAGCAAAGTGTGACCGGAGGTGTTAACTGACTTGTTACCTATGATAATTGTAGATTTACAACTGGCACTAACCTTGCTGAAAGTAATAGACTGGGCAATAAATTCAATATTGGTGTATCCGTATGAAGCTTAACCACTGATGTATGGATATTGTAAAACATCTTCACTCGCCGTTGTCCACCATTTTGCTCAACATTTGTACCAAATAATGATTGTACTTTGAATTTTATTAAAAGAAGTAAGTTGAAAAAAATTAACCCATGAAACATATATCTGCATCTCATTTCACACAAAAATATAATTTAAACTGTCTTTATGAATGAAAATAACTTTAATTATTAAGACCCAAGAAAATTATAATACTTTACATATTTCTGGATGGTACTAGAAATTGGATAAATAAATCTTACCTTTATTCCAGTAAAGTTTTAAAAAGGAGTTCCGAGTGAAATTTATTAACCATAATTTTCTTATTGATTGCTTAGGTCGACAAGGTTTTAACCTTAGCCTCCTTGAACATATTGTGTGTGGGGGAGAAAGTGGGGGGGGGGGGGGGGGGGGGGGGGGGCGGGGGGGGCTCCTCTTTGAAATGTAAAATTTTACAAATCAATTATTAACATCACATCTTTATTGCAATATTAACAATAAATTCAACAACAATAATCTGTTGACTAAAGACTCTTAAATTTTCCATATTGACTCTTGAATTTCATTTGGTTTGACTCTCGAAAAATTAGATTTGACCCCGAAAATTTTAGGGTAAAGGGGACAATGACTCCTGATTTTCAGAGGCTTGTTAAAGCCCTGTATAACATTCCTCCAAATAAGGTTATTACCACAAAGACAAGAACCCTCCTATCCATGTATTTCAAAGATTATCTAGAACTGAGATAAGGCTCAGCATGGTTTTGCAAACAAAGAAAAAACCTGTAAAGAAATTGGTACAGTCACTTCTAAGTGGTTAATGGATCTCAGGCAGCTATGCAACTGTACGTTTCTCAACATGCTATTTTTAATGAAGGTTAAGAAAGTACGTAGTTGACTTTGTTACCTAACCTTGACATGTTTTCACAAAAATATGAATAAAGAAACTGTTAATACATTTTCCATTGAGAAAATAGGTTTTTAATGCATAGTAATCAAAATACAACAGCATTGTATTTTAAGCACAGTCAACTGATCAAGGCATCCCCATTTCTTTAACCCTTTCCCAAACGGCAAAATTTTAGACTTGTCTAAATTGCGAGTGCTTGCAGACAACATGCTGAATGTGATTACAAATATGGAATTTGTTTTGGACAGGGCAGAAAAACATTGTGGGAACACTGCTGGTTACCAGCATTTTCTCCTTTTCCCACAATGTTTTGAAAAGCATTCTTTCCCAGGGTCGTGAAAACCCGGGATTGTTTGGTAAAGGGTTAAGGAACAGCATGCCCACTGGGTGTTCCATTTAGGGGTACATTGCACCCTCCAGGTTTTGAATTTGGGGTACAAAGAAAAAATTGGGAATTACACTGTATCCCTAGGTTTTGAATTGGGGGTACTAAAAAAAAAATAGGGGGTACTGTGTAACTTTGTGCTATTTCAGTTTTATTATTGAATTTTAACACCCTAGCTCCTGTACCATAATGAATGGACTCTTAATTAAATTATTAGATTGTGCATTTGGTGATTATATGGATTGCATAATGTCTCCAGGGCATGCATGTACAGTCAAATCTGTGTACAGCAGCCAGCCAAGGGATGTGCCCAAATTGGCTGCTGTACACAGATTGGCTGCTGTTCACAGTACATGTACTTATTTCTCGCACATTATTATCATACTATAGTTGATACATTGTACTTTGCAGTATTGTTCCAGCTTGTTGAATCATCTATTGTATGTTACAATAAAATTCTGCCTCACATTTTGTAAAAAAAAAAAGGACTTAAATAAAAGGATTTTATTTAAAAGATTTATTTTAATTTTCATTTATTTTCCATCATATTTAAACAATAAAGTGCTTACAAGTCTCATGTTATACTATGTACATCTGAACTGTTTGCTAGAAAGCATGTCAAAACTTTAAAAAATTACATGTTGCTTAACCCTTTCCCAAAGGGCAAATTTTGGACCAGACCAGATTGAAAGCATTTTGCAGATGTTAATAAACAGTTGCTAAAAATATGATTTTTCTATATGATAGGGTAGAAAACATTTTGGGAAAAGGAGAAAATGCTGGTTTTGCAACAGTCTGAATTTGTGTGCGGCCTACACCGAACTCAGTAGCAATAATCCGTGAAGAACGTCCAGATTCAAGCATTTGAACAACTTTCACACGGTCCTCCAGAGAGAGGAATTTACGTTTCGAGAGCGACATGATAGCAAGAACTGAATGCAACAGAAAATTTCCATCCATTTTTAAAAACAACGGGTTCGCAGTTTAGTTAAAGTGTAAACAACTTCGATTGACGTGATGTACAATTTCATATTATTACAACAAATTACCCATCTGCAAAAATACCGACAAACTTTCATTGCCATTCATCCTTTAAAGATCAAACATGAAAATAAACAACAATTGTCGGTCATTTTAATCGTCATTAGGTGTTGTATAATCTGTAATTGTCTGTTTGCATGTTTTACATTGTGTTAAGTCGACTTCGTCAATAACTACGGTATAGTGTTAATTATCGATTTTTCATATCCGATAAATTACGTCGTGTGTTGTGTCAGCTGACCTTTGTTTAGGTGTGATAATACTGTTGATCCCGACTTATTAATGTGACCGTTGGCTGCATTTCACGATATCACGCTACAAACAGTGCAATGAAAGAAGGAAATTGCACAGGGGGGATTCGAGTGGCCGTTGTCGATAGATCGGCCGCTGTTCAGGTATGACCGCTAACTCAGATTTGACTGTATTTAGATATAATTGCAACTACGGTCAGGGTTTAAAAACCAAACATGGCTATGATTTTTGATAATCGACCTCCTTTACAAAAGGATCTTCAACTTGAGTACAACTTTATTCCTTTCACAAAGTTGCAAAGTACATAAGGACTGCTTCAAAAAGGAAGTGTAGACAGATTGAAGCTCGTTGTCCAAGATGATGCTCATAGATCTCGCTATTTTAAAACTATAGAAGAGCAGGCCAATTGGCTCATTGTAAGCTCAAACTCTGTGAAATGAAGGCCACACCGTGTTAGGGCAAAATGAAACAAAATGTGTAAAGGTAGAATTACTTGTGTCATGCTACCTTTATCAGATCTTGATGGCACACTGTAAAAGTTTTTAACAACTTTTGTTGTGATGACATTTTTTTCTGCAGCAGACGGCATACATACCAAAATTACATATTTAATTTGCGGCTCTATTTTTTAGCTTTCATTTGTCAAAAAAACGGGGTTTTTAACAGTAACTGCATATTATAATATTATTACTGATTTTAATTCTCCATGAAAATAAATTACCAGATTTCCTGTACATGTGGCAGATTTTGGCACCTTAAAAAAAATCGTAGCAAAAATTATTCAGACAGACAAGGAAGCCGCAAAATATATACATTGAAAATATTCAGGAACCCGCCCTATGTTGAGTACAAAGCCTGGTACCCACTTACAAGGGAAACTACCAGTACCTTCGTTTTTATTTTTTATTTTGTTTGGTATGCAAAATGAAATGGTATTTAATTTGTACATGCAGTGTACGTTATTACTTTCCTTTTTGTATGTGGATACTTTTGAAAGTGTGTGCATGCATGTAAGCGCAAATAATTTGTACGCACGGAGTACATGAACCAGTCTAAAATTTTGTTTGGTAAAGAGTTATGGCTTGTTCCCATAAGGTTGTGCCTTCTCAGTAAGTCATATTTTTTTAAGTTAACATGATTTTGTGACCAATGGATACACTGTATACGATTATGTTTCAAACAAAATTTTTCCGACTAAAGTCACGGAAATCTACAGCTGAATAACATAGGGGCAAGACTTTAACAGGAACAAAGCAGAAATCAAATTGAATGCGCATGCACAGTCAAATGCAGTAATAATGTGTGTTTGTTTACAAATCAACAAGATGTGTTTGACTGTTTATGTTAGAAAATGTAAGTTACAGTTTGATCAATGAAAAAGTTAAATTATTTATCTACCAATACATGCCCATATTCATAGCTGACAAAGCAGATAAGCAAATTAAAGACACATACAACCGGCTACAAGATTACAGGAAGATTTTAGAATAATCTAAAAGCATTAACAAAACTTTTGTCAAAAGGATGTTTAGGGAATGCCTCAAAGTGCATTAAGCATTTGATATAAGCTTACTACTCTTCGCCAGGAAATAAAGTTTCTCGAATCTTTACTAAAATAAAGCAATGCTTAAATTCGTCACACCCCACCCACTAAGGTTGCAGCGTAAATGTGACTAAGCATATTCGAAAGTAACGTTGCTGACCGATAATATTGATAAATTTGGAATCTCAAATCTTAATTGATTGTTCAGCCATTTCTGTAAACTATTACGATCATTATAACGAACAAATACTACAGAAGGGAATTTTCATTTTACCTTTTCTGGTAGAACGATGCCTATCTCCTCCATATTGTTGGACTAGTCTAAACAAGGGCCAAGTGTATTCTCCGGCCACACTCGTTAAAATAGGCTATAATTCCCGGCCCCAACGGCACTCCTTGCTAAATCTTTTATTTATAGCTTGATTCTACTGAAATTAGTATTATATGAAAGCTTAGATATTAGCATTTCATATGATATAAAAAACAATATGATCATTGAATTTTTTTTTTGAAATATTGTCAATCAAACACGGGTAAGTTTTTTATATTTTTTTCCAGGTACTTCATGAGTTACACAAATCCGGCCCCTATGATAAATTCTTTAGTTCATTAAAAACATCGCGGAAATTGTTTCTAAATGAAAGAGTCCGTCTTTGGCTTTCCAACAGCACAAAAATGAGTGAATTCCAACAGAAAATAATGGAATAATAGGTGTTTAAAATGATCGACACACGATGTAAATATTATGAGTTTCCTCACAAATCCGGCCCCGTGCTAAATTCGTTATTTCATGGAAAATATCGCGGAAATCATTTATAGATAAAAGTTCACGTTATTTCATGGAAAATATCGCGGAAATCATTTATAGATAAAAGTTCACGTCTTATACTTTCCAAAGGTGTAAAAATGAATAAATTCTGATTGAAATCAATGGAATTATAGAGCTTTGAAACAAGATAACTAAATGCGCCGGACCCGACCGGATCCGATCTTATCACCGGAATGAATGTGATGCTTATTTTTATTTACTTTTATTCACGTTTTATTTTAATTCCTGAATTATATTCCTTATTTCAAATGGGTTCCACAGACTTGCGAAATATCAGGGCTGGCAATGGTTTCTAGAATTACGCCTTTACCAAGCGACAAAATTTTGCACTTGTCCAAACTCGAAGCTGTTGCAGATGATAATTAATATGGCTCAAATGATGGAACATGACTCTAAAAGGGTAGAAAACGTGGTGAAAAAGGAAGAAAATCCTGGTTACAAGCATTTCCTCTTTTTCATACAATGTTTTCCTATGGATTCTTCCCTAGCGCGGTTAAAACTTTGGATTGTGTGGTAAAAGGTTAAAGTATATCATCAGTAGAGCTAAGGACACAGAAGGGACGGTATCTTGAGAATTTCTTAGAAGGGATTTAAAAGAGCTTCTTGCGAGGGAAGTCGGGGACTAACAGCGAAAAATACTATTCGCTTGTATTGTTTAAGAGCCAGGAAATGCTTCTTAATTTTTATTCAGTGAGGTGTTTAGGGTAGTGGATGGTCATGCTTTTCATAACCGTTTCTAATGTTCCCATCTGTCAACCCATGTGTCTTTAATTATGTTAAAAATATAAACGGTCATGGTTTTCCGACGATACGCCCTGGCGTATGGGCTTATGGCCTGGTAAGATGCTTCTAAAACATCCATGCCTATTTACAGCTATGCCTATAGTTAAATAATTAAAGATGCAAATTTGTCACTGTTGTATCTAAACCAGTGTACAAATCACGGATCGGGTAAAATAATGATTGGCGGCGCTCTGGCAAAACTGTAATACCAAATGGGTGTCATAAAATGAAGAATTTTATGAATGTATGAATGAATGCGGAAATAATGAATGCCTAATAATATATTAACATTGCACATTCTATAAATGACAAACTTTAAATAACTGGGACGTCAAGTGCAGACCTCCAGAAGTCGCATTTGCACAGAAACGGTTTAGGAAATAAACGAGTAAAGTATACCGCTATACACAAACTTAATATGAAAACCGTTACCGTTGAGCACAGTGTAGGACCGTAGGTGTATGTTTGAAGTGTTTGAGATTGTATGTGGCTTGGAATTCTGTACAATGACGGTATGTCACTTGAATCTAAAAAAAAAAAATGTAGATCTATGTAAATGGTAAGTCAAGCTCGTGTTTTTTTTTTTTTTTTTATTTTGATAGTTAGTTTAAAATCTTATCATCCACTTGTACTTTTGATGTACATGTACATAGAACCAGGGATCGTATATTACAATGTAATATACGATCCCTGATAAACTGTGACATACCAGACACATGAGCGTGCTCGATGTACAACACCGTATAGCACCGTCATACTGGATCTAGGTTTAATTTCTCATCAAAAAGACTGTTAGTGTTCTTTTTTAAATGGCAAGTCATGAGAATCGACTCTACAACCTCAGGTGCACCGAGTTTTGATGTATACAAGCCTCACGCCCTAACACTTGAACTAATCCGACTGATCAACCACTCGAAATTCCATTCTGACTATGTTGAATTTGAAAGTAACACAATTTCTGCGTTACTTCCAAATTTAGAAATTCCCCGTGAAGACTGACTTAAGTCGAAACTTTTTGCCATTGGTCAGTTTTCTGTATATCAAAGGACCGGTCCTTCTCATGATTTAGCTGGTCCCAGAAGCATGTAGACTTTTCCATGACTCGACTATTTACAAACAGATTAATACTAAAATTTGCCGACACATCATTGGACTTTGATACACGCTACAAATTCCGACAAAATCCACTGATCGAGCAAAAAGTTACAGAGGCATTAAAAACACCAACTGCCACTTGGCGCACGGTTAAAAGTCACTTTGACGTCGACATTGCGTTGAAAAGTCACCTTAAACTTATTACGCGTAGTGGGATTTAGGGGAATTTCATCGTTTGCACCACCATTCTTTTATCTATGCAAAATGAATCAGTTACTGTTGGTCCAAGGGTTAGTCGCTGGCAGAGAAATTAATGTCAAAACTAGGTTAAAAGTTGCCAGGTAATTCTAATTTACCTTTTCCCTGATTTTCAAATTCATTTTTCTACCAGCGACCAACTTTTGGACCGGCCACACAATAACAGATTGTCATTTTCAGAAAAATTCCATACTTTTTATTGGTATGATTTAAATTTAAAGGCATTTTAACACATGCATTGTTTTTTGCCGCTATTAGGCCTCTAACGTTCATTTGAGTCATAAATGTACATCTTTCTGTTCTCGACACGTACACACGTATATTGATTTTTCGAACTCTTTCGGCAAACCTCGGGAATCGGCCGAGTTGTGAAGAGCGTAGTTCAAGTTTCGTTTTCGGTTTGACGGTTTGACAAGGAAGACGAGTATGGGAGGCCTTTACATATTTTACAAAGGTAAGGTACTCTTTAACTTTCCATGATTGCAATAATAGGCAGGTAGCTAAAAGTAAGGGATGTTTTTTCGCCTATTCTTTAATTGTCTCTATCTTTACTTTCAGTTGTGGAATGGGTAGCTCGTTTGTGCGGTTGGATTCTATCTATACCGATAAGAATTCTATACGCCATATTGAGGTAAGCTAAATTTCATGCAAACTATCAAACCTTTCATTTCGACACTGACCTAAATTAACCAAAATCTGATGTTTACCGAATGATGATTACACGCTACAGGATTGTTTAGCACATCATTTTACTCGGGTTGAGAATTTATCTCAGTCACAAGTGGCTTTATACACAGAGTTTTTTTTTTACTTACGTGATCAAGAAGATCCAAAGGTCAGTTTTTATGATCAGCCACTGTGTCAGGCGTGCGCTGACAGTAGGCCTAGTATGTTGTCTGTCGTGCGTCGCCAGCTTGTGCCATACGACTTCGCACTCTAAAGGCAAAGTTTTCAGTTTATTCTTTATGAAATCATTTGGTGTTTGCCTTGGTTGTATTTCGAAAAAGATCGAAAGTGTGTCGTTTCGGATGGAAATCTAAGTCATTTCAGAGGCCACACTTTCAGGCTGGTGCCCGTGAAACTTGGTCAGAGTGTTTGTCTCTAAAGTGTTACAGGCAAAAAGTAAAACACCATTTTAGCCAAATCTTAGGAATACCTCGAAAGTACTCTGGATGCCATTTTTGTCACCAAATAATTATTTAACTTGGTCAAAATGTCTTGCATAGATATTATCCTGAACAAGTTTAAAAGGGACACCTCGGGTTAAAAGTGGACCACAAGATAATCTTAAAACAGCTTTGTAGTGCACTCTAGAGGCCATATTTTCAGTCCTGCATGGGGTTATGGGATTTTCTGAACGCCGAGTGTATAATACCTCTGATTACACGTCGTCTCTTAAAACGAGCAATGTCTCTGCCACTTAAGCATGGACATCAACGTTTAGGACGTATGTGTATACCAAAGGGTTTGATACACAATTACTTGAACTAGGTAGGCTTTTACATGGTGTTTGCATTCTGAAAAGAAACAAAATATTAAAACATTCTCTCTTTTATTGCGAATGGTACAAATTATCTTTTGTAGAAGTGCAAGGCATTAGTGCCTTGAAATATTGTGTAACTGCTGTGGGGACTTTAACAAAACTTTGCATATTTTTTCTTGCTTCCAGAAATGTATTTTATTTCTTTATTAATTATATTTATTATTTCTTCCAATGCAGTCAGATTACCAATGTAGTACAATCAAGGTCGTTTTTGTCTCTCTTGTTATATAACCCTTATCCTGCTAAATAAAAGGAATGACATTTTCAAGCCGATCGTAAATACCTGAATTTTCCTACTTCAAAGGTATTTTGGTGGAAAGATATCTCCTTATCGGACATTGTAGATCCAAGATCAGACTGCACATTCTGTGAAGTCTGATCTTGATCTACGCTGTCAGCAAAAGGTCAGTGAGTCGCGCTGGGCAGCCTATGGATTAATACCATCCTCGTCATCGTTACAGGTATATCTGTTACAATCTGGATGCTAATTTTATCCCCAAAGACAAGAGACCTCCGCAATCTAAAATTCAGCCTTCCCCAGATTATCAAGCTTTGAAAAATCAACTTGACAACACACTCCACGACTTACGATTTGCATCAAAGAAACAAACAGACTATCGGGAAAAATGTGAGAGTCTAGAAATAGAACGGTATTGATTTATTTATAACATATCCTTCATTGATATCTTTGACTGATACTAATTAGGGAAATACTATTGAAATATAAATTTATGCATTTAGTTAGTTCAACGTTGTTGTTGTTGTTGTTGGTAAAAACAATTTTCGTCACTGTCTTATCTGCCAAAGCATCTAAGTTGGCTATATCGTCGCGTTATTATGACAGTGTTCTAACTACATTTTTGCGAACTTTGAGATATTTATATCGTTGGAATCGTCTTGAAGAGTTCTTTCTCCCCATGAAATCAGTTTTGCTTTGGTTTAGAAGATTTTCAGTATCAGCTTGTTCTAACTTCACTATTTTAACAAGCTGTTCAAAAACATTATGTTCCAAGTCAGTTTCCCAATTAGAATAGAGAAGTAGGGTCATGTGATCCGAACAATTCGACGAACATTTTGTTCTAAGTATCATGGTTGATACATCATGTAATGTTCTATCTCCAAAATATCCAATCAACGGCCAAACTTTTTCACAACAAACATAGCCAACACTACATTGAAACATGTAATTTCTACCATTAATCAAAGTACTGAAAGTACTGACAGACTAGCGAATTTGATTGATTGATTGTTTGTATGGTGTTTAACCCTGTTTTCAACATTATTTCAGTTATGTAGCAGTGGACAGTGCACATATCCATGCTTTCCTGGAGTTCTTTTACCAGTACTCCGCACAATATTCTTTCCAAGCCACTGTCTGCTTTCCCACATTTATATTATAACCATCGTCGAAACGTGAGAGAGAAATGAACCCTGTCACAATGACTATCATCAATCCTCGGAACGAAATTTGCTAAGTCGGGGATCGAACCACCGACCTCCTGTTTCCAAGTCCTGTACACTACCGACTGTGAGGATTTTTGTTTACTTTGACTCTAGGTCAATCTTGATGCCTAAAAAAATCTAAAAAACCCTTGTCGGTATTCTTTAATTGTACATATACTTTCCTATCATTTAGACAAACTCTAGCTGCTTTAAGCTTGATGTTTTTTTTTTTTTTTTTTTAACCAAAAGATGAAATAGCCAGATTGTGCACCAAATTGTAGTAACTTATATTTTGAGACATATTTTACACTTGATTACTTTCAGTAAGTTTTGTTTTGAAAATAAGAATATAGTCTAGGACCTATTTAATGATCTAACATTATTTCGTTCATTTCAAGTAGACAGATCACATATTTATAGTGATTTTAAATGTCCTTGATTCACAAGTACTACACTAGGGCTCTGAAGTGTCTTGCCTAGGGACACTCCAACTAAATACCCAATGCTCCAAGCGAAGCTCAAACCAGAACTTAATCTACTCACACATTTAAAAACTCCTCAAGATGTAAGGCACTTACCAATCTTCTTAGCTTTTTTAAAGTATTATGAAGTGTCCGACTTGCATACATGGAAGTGATTCAAACGAAGCTAAAGATTTGTTTGACCTTCAGTCTATTTCAAATAAGCTTTGAACAGTTCAAAGATGTGCTTTTTTCGAAACTTAATTTGACACAATATGCCTTTCGATTTTATGCCGTCTGTTGTGAAAGATCTTCATTTCCAGAAGTTTAGATTTCTGTGTGCACCCTTGCTAAACAAGCCAGCATTTTTTTCAGCTCCCAAGTTGAAGGATTTAAAAACTCATGCCTTAATTTCTTCTTGCTGATAATATTGTATTTAAGGAAAACATTTGTAAGATTGGTCATTGTAAACAAGTGGACAACAATTAGGCTACTGTGGAACACCCAGTCCAAGAGTTTTATCGGTATCTACTGATATGCCCTACAAATAAAATGAGTAAGAACAATGTTTGATATTGGTTACAATGAGTTATTGTAAAAAGAGGTCTGCATAGTTCAGGCTTTACACAGAAGGGTCGGTTATTACATGCACAGTACTAAAGTAACTTAAGAGAGCAATGTTTATTTGTACTCGCACTTTGTTTTGTTCTTGCTCCCACTCCGCTCCAGTCTAAACTATCGTCTGGGAATACAAAATGGAAAGGAAATCCACTGCTTGGACCAGCAATGGCCTTTCTTTCTACAATGCTCGCAAAGTCCGTAGTCGAAAGTCTAAGCTTTAATTATAAATTCAATTATTTCATTTGTAACTCGCACTTATACCTAAAGGTAGACGCTGAATGAGGTAGGGCATTTTTCTTTCTGTTACAATACTTTAAAATAATAAATTTCGGCTCTGTTGTTTAAATTCCATGTCGATTTAAAATGGTCACTATAAAAAAAAACAAAAAAAAATGTTGATCAATATACTTTTTTGTTGTTGTTGTTGTTGTTGTTTTGGTAAATTTGCTAAATAAGTCAACATTTTCTGCTGCATTGTGATGTAAGAGCATAAATATGAGGTCATAATTGAAATCAATGTCTAACTCCCTTTCCCCACCGACCTCCAAGTGTTCAGTGGAGATAGAACAAATTCAATCAAATGCTAGTAATGTGTATAGAATTTCTAACGATGGAGTGTTCTATTTCACATAATCACAACATAGTTGTAATACTAAAATGAAATGCAATTTCTTAACTACTTTGTTCTATCTCCAAACCGAAACCCTCACATAAATAAAAATCCATGAGTTTTATTCTAAGATTGTGCCATCTTAAAAGAAGGTTAAGATCAAAAGGAACAATATGGTGTTTCACTGATATAAGTCGAATGATAATTAATGATTTTTCAACCCCCAGAAACTTTGGAGCTTATTTTCTCGAAAACATCCAAATGACAGTTGGAACATTATTAGAATAATGCGACGATATCGATCCTTTGATTATGAGATGTAGGTCAGTCACCTATTAGTCATTGATGGTAACCCGAAATACACGCCATCACAAAGACCCGATTCTTGCGCTCGATGTTTTTACCGTTTGTAAGATTATGGTGTCATTTCTACGTTTGAGCAAGATAGTTCTTTGCCACAAGTAAATAAATACCTGTTTCTTTGACAAAAAGCCAACAAAAAGCACAGATATGAATTGCAGATCACTTGGATAAACCCGGAAGGTGATCGCGGCGGCTTTTAAAGCTGCTGGCCAAGTCTAACGACTTTTGCACAGCCTTGCCCAAGGGGTGGAGATGATATCCCAAAAGCTTATATCAAAACGCTTTATCTGTAGATGTGACTTTGTTCTGTGGCATTTGCCAACACACAGGATCGGCAAACTGGTTGACTGATAGTCTGGTACCCCGCCGTACTTCAAGAGTACGACCCTATAACGTAGTGGTAGGGGCAGGTAATCCAGACTAGCTAACTGGTTGCTGATTTTTTTTTTTACCATAAATGCATCAATACGAGTACCTATAAAACAATAAAGTCAGAACTGTTTGTTTGCTCTCTCTCTCTCTCTCTCTCTCTCTCCCTGTTTAATCATTCTAAAGCGCGCGTGATTCAGACGGACAGACAGACAGACGTAATTTACAATTTGTGAATCTGTTAATCTACTATTACTTATATTTATGAATCATTAGCTACAACTATATATGTGCTCTCTTCTCGATTTACAGTGATGAATTAAAGAGGAAACACACAGAGCTGACTGAAATGCACGAGAAACTTAAAAGAAACAGGTATTTTGTTGAATATTTTATTTCATTAGTGTAGATCCAAGATCAGACTGCATGTTTTGTGCAGTCTGACCTTGATCTCCACGAAAGTCAGTGGGTTGCGCTTAGCAGCTTAAATGTTAAATATCTGGTACTTGCCGTCATCTTTCAGTCTACTTTTAAAATGGTGGAATATGTGACTCTCAGCAACAGATTGTTTCGCTTAATGGTCACATGGTTTACATGGACTTGTTTTGAAACTGCAGTTATAGCTCTCGCATGATAAACCTCTCATTATCAGTTTATATCATTGTTTATGTTTGGGATAAAGAGTTTAAAATCACGTACCTTGACGAGATAATTTATAAACCCAACTCGATAACGTTTAATTATCTCCTTCCGGTTCGTGGTTTTATACATGTATTCCCCAAAACAAACAATAATATAAACTGTTAATGAAAGGTTTGTCGAGTTAAAGTTATACACTAAGTAGGATTTACGAAATTCCGCATTGAAATAGATTTTGTAGATTGCGCGTTTGATTTTGGTTTTAGTCTGCAATTCAAGACATTTCGAAAAAATAAAAAAGAAAAAGTGGAATCTGTAATAATTCTACTGTCTATTACCTAAACATGAGACACCTTTTTTATGGGAATAGAGCAAAATGTCTTGATTATGCTCATACATTCAAGCTGAGGTCAATGTAACTGTTACTATGGAACTTGTAATAGATGTAACTTCAACTCTGATTAACCCTTTACTGCACGATGCCGCCTTTTAACGACCCTGGGAAAGACTCCTTTTGAAAACATTGTGGGAAAAGGAGAAAATGCTGGTAACCAGCATTTTCTCCTTTTCCAACGATGTTTTTCTACCCTGTCAAAGAGAAATTGCACCATTTTAGCCACATTGAAATTGTCGTCTGCAAATGCTTTCAATTTGGACCAGGCTAAAATTTTGTCGCCTGGTAAAGGGTTAAGCTGGCTATCTAAAGCTATATATGACGATACATCTTGATATGCAAAGTAGGCAAATATCTACACTTTGTAAACAAAAACAGCAGGGTCCATACTCACCAACCATTCTTAAGAACAGTTTTGGTCTTGTTCTCCAAAATTTTCCGATTTGAAAGTAACACACTTTCTGATTGGCTAAACCATATGGTTTAGCCAGTCAGAAGTTGTGTTACTTTCAAACTTGGAAAATCTTGAAGAATAAGTCTAAGAACGTTCTTAAGAATGGTTGGTGAATACGGACCCAGGATATATGCTTCAGCTGCATTAAATCTTGGGTTTATGAAACTTTGTATGGTGACAGCTCTTGGTATGCAGAACAAATTAGAAATCAAGACAGACTGAAAAGGTCGAACAAAAGTTAAATTTTCCACTCTTTGCAAGCAATTTACCCATTGATAAAAAGGTTTTGAGGACTCCGGGTCGGTTCTGCCTTGGGTCATTTTGTGCGGGCCGTTTCGACCTTGGTCTTTTCAGCCTAATTTTGAAATTGGTCGTTTTGGCCCCATTAGGACAAGTTGTCTCGGCCTCGGTCGTCTGCCCCTGAAGTACTGAGATCTTCACCTAAAAGTCTTGTCTTGGTGCGGTCATTTTTACCTAGTTTGTGTTTATACACTGCAGCCGACAACAAATGGAGAAGCAAGAGCGAGATGTGGCAAACGCGAGAGAGAAAATGAAAGGAGAGATGATCCAGCTTGACAAGAAAGTAAAAGAATTACAAGATATAAAAGCGGGGTAAATCTCTATGCGCTTACGAAACAGTTGTCTCAAAACGCTAGTTATGAAAAACCCATAATCAACGAGAGGAATGATACATAAATAGGAACCATGCTCTGTGAAAATGGGGCTTAATACACCTGCAAAAGTATCGACCAGGTCAGTCCGCGCAGGGTGACCTGGGCCGAAACTTTTTGCTATTGGTTAATTTTCTGGAGTCCAAGTACCAATATATCTCATGATTCAGTTGATTGTTAGACAAAATGGACTTCATAGATCCGTGATCATGTGATGACTTACTTGGTATCATGCATCGCGGAAATGCATTAAGCCCCCTTTTGCCAGAGCATGGCTTATATTATGTAGAAGTGATGTTTGGAAATTAATGTGCCTAGCCTTGTTCATAGGTATGCAAGTTGTCGATAAAAGTTGAAGGTAATGACTTATCAAACTTCGCAGTTGCAGTTAAATCCTGGTGGACACCTTGTTCAGTGGAATGGAATCGTCTGAGCAATTTTGGTACAGGGTCGCTTACAGAACATAATTGTAAATGGACATCAGAATTCTAATTGTAGAGGAGAAGTGGCTTATAGTATTCTTTTTTTGTAGGACCTGGGCACCTTATTGTGCCGCAAATGAGCTGTTTTGGTAATTCTTTGTAGTATCGCGTAAGCACTGTTCCCATGATAAAAATCAAATTCCTCTATTTTGGTTCAGGAAGGCAAAGCAGAACCATTTGAATAATTTCGCTAGATACTCACCAAAGAAACATTTCTATGACTTTACATTAAAATTTTCCTACTGGTTTAGTAGAAAAAGTGGCTGGAAGATTTTTTTTTTTTTTCTCTCTTATTAAAGCTTTACAGGCCATGTCGTTTGGCTGAATGGAGAACGACTGAATGGAACTGTATAGCAATTTTGGTGCAGTTTCACGTAAAAACTCTTAGTGCAATTATATTAAAATCCTACTTATAATCCTACCTACCTATAGTTTTGCACATGAAGATGTTCAACATTATCACTATTTTTACTATTCTAAGCCTTTGAATCATTCTCGTTTAGTGGAGCGGAGCTATCTTAGCGGTTTTCGTTGAGAGTGATCCATGAAACTTATGTGACAGAATTCCCTACTTTTGTAAGAGGAGAAAAATGTAACACATGTTTTATTCTTAGCTCGTGCATTCAGACTGTTTATCGGAGCGGAACCATTTTTGCAGTATTTTGTACGGGATCACGTAAGCTACATTTCTCATGGATTACATCAAAATCCTATCCCTGATTTTTTGATGATAAGATATGTAAATAATGTTTACTTTCATCTCTAGCATCCGCCTTCTTCAGTGGAACGGAAGCGTTTTAGCGGTTTTAGTACAGGGTGGTCTGCTATTTCCTGGAAATCTTTTTCAAAATCCTCCCGTTAGTTTTGAATATGAACCTATTTAAACGCCGTTCTTATTTTAATTTACTGGCCATATCGTTCAGCGAAGTGGAACCATTAGAGCAAATTTAGTGCAGGATCAGCAAAGAAACATTTCGGTTAAATTTATTCAATTTAGAATCCACTCTCTCTTTTAACCAGAAACTTTTTTTTTTAATTTGACTCTTTCGCTAAATTCCACGAGCGAAACTGCTGTCAAGTCATATTAAATCCGAAATTTTTTTTTTTGGTCTTCTTGTTCTTTCCAAAGAAAGGTATAGCTAATAATTCTAAAGCTAACATGTTATCTGTAGTGGTATCTCAAGCGTACCAGAACAACCCTTAGTCCATTACCACATGATGACGAGTTTTAAAGCCTCTATGAAATCAGACTTTTGAAAACATAGTGGGAAAAGGAGAAAATGCTGGTAAGCATTTTCTCCTTTTCACACAAAGTTTTCTAACCTTTCAGAAACAAATCCAATCATATGAGTCACATTTAATTTGTCGTTTGCAAATGCTTTGAACTTGGATCAATCTAAAATTTTGTTGTTGTTGTATGGTAAAGGGTTAAGCGGTTGGTGAACTGAAGGCCAAAAATCAGGGAATCCTCATAGCGGAATAGTAAATGGCAACTTTGCGAGACGTATGCAGGTGTGCCTCTAACGCTGCGGAGGCCATTTGGAGCATATTTAAGAAAGAACATGACTTTTATGCAAAGCTACCAAGATAACTGAAACTGGCGAATATTCGAAAACAGATTGAAGTTTAAGTCAAACAAGTTACAAGAAATTCGCTGGATCTTTGTAGGATTTTGTAATTTTCTTTTTTGTCATCCTGTACGTATACATATGACCTGTACACTTTGGCTGTATCAAGGGAGGTAAGCCATCTATGAATCTACTTGCACAATATATACACACAGGATGAACCTCTGGGCATGCATGATCGAAGACAAAATACCTCAAATTATCAAATGACAGATCTAAACTAGAAATTTGCACTTCCAAGGGATTCCGTATCTACAATATCAATAATAGTTTAAACGAAGAAAATAAGGAGATGGTATCGTGTTTGAAAAACACTTTTTATCTACAGTATGCACCAGACACTCTATCTTCTATGCCCATTGAAAACAGGTTCGAGACTCTAATATTTAATCTGACGATTGATTAAATTATCAGTTGAGTTTACATTCTCGTTTATCATTATTGATTACTTCCGGTGTTATTGACATTCTTGAAATGGGTTTTATTCTTCGCATACCTACACACTACACCTATCGATGTTCTTAGTGTGTATGAGTGAAATGTTCTTTGCATGCCTGTTACAGTCTAAATTGAAAAAAAATATGCTGATGAAAAAACCTGTATGATTCCAAGGTTTTGATATAAGCTACAATTCTCTCAGTAGTTATTATAATATTAGATGATTTATGCATTAAACGGGATAATAAAATGCCAGTAATAAGCCGTAAATGAGAAATGGAAAATGGATACATTAAAAACTTGTTTCTTTTGTACCTTTTAGACTTGACAAGACATGTACAGAAAAAGACAAGTTACTACGGCAAAAAGAAAAGGAAATTGGTATAATGGCAAGTGATCTGACAGCTACAAGAGAAGGTGAAGACAAAATAAACAATGAACTGAATATGTAAGTGTTTTTTCTTCATTTAAAGCCGTTGGTACATGTTTTTGCAATAACTAGATGATAAGGACTGAAACTGGTCAGAAAAAAAGAAGTTCCGGGGAGATGGTATACCAATTGATTTTGGTACAGATAGAGATAATGGCAAAATTAGAAATTTCTGTAGGTATTATGGAAACAAATTTTTAACTGTGGATGCATCGATGGAAAAATGAAACGTATACATGTAATCGCTTTTCTTATGTACTATCTGTTACTAGTACATGTAATTGCTAACTTTCAGACACAACTGTTGCGTGCATGTAGTTCGATCATTAGGATGTAGCAGTTTACAAAATATTTTGTCGATAAGTCGCACTGCTTTCACTTTAGACTTAGGCAGGGATCCTCCCCCCTCGAAGGGAGGACGTCTGCCCTTCCGTGTGACCGTTTGTGTGACTGTCTGTCTATCGTGCAACATAAAGAGACTGTAAAAGAGTGTTAAAAAATCTCTATAGGTCGCATTCGTGCAATTTCATCTTGGAGAAGATGGTTCATACATACGTATCATAAATTTTTCAGGCTATGGCCGAGCCCACAAAAGCTGCCAAAAGTAAACAAAGCGGGTGTTGAAATGCATTTACATATAAAAATTTCATTGAGAAGTATGGAAATTGTTATGAAGAAGTCTGTTATTGTTCGGTTGATCCAAGTGTTAGTCGCTGATAGAGAATTTAATTCCAAAACTAAATTTTTAAAAGTTACACTATCTTTTGTTTGCTTTTTGCCTGATTAAAAAATTCATTTTGTGCCTGCGACTAACACTTGGACCGACCAGACAATAACAGATTGTCATCTTCACAATATTTTCCATACTTTAAAATGGTATGAGTTAAATTAAGCATTTTAACACCTGCCTTGTTTTTGGCCTCTATTGGGCCTTTAAGTAAATGTATATTTTGCTGATTTGTAACTCTTTCCTTATTTCTAATTTATGTTTTGGTAAACATGTAATGTAGTAGTACAAATGACAAACTTTCACCAGGCATTAAAAAGACACGGCCGGTTGATAAATTACAATAGTACAACATGGATGCATCATGTTGATGGTGAATTAGCCTAAGACCAGTTCATGACATGTTTCATTTTTCTATTCAATATTTAGTCTCAAAGAAAAGATTGGACTGTTGGAAAACAATTCGAAAGAAGAAAGATCGAAGTATAACATTGTGCAAAATGAAAAGACAGTGTTGCAGCGGCAAAATAGTGAATTAGAGAAACAAAAAGAGAAGGCAACGTCATCACTGGCGCTACTACAAACAGAAAGAGAAAACGAAGTGAAAAAGTATAATATGTTGTACCTTTGTTTCTAAACATCCGTATCTCTAGCCTGTTTATTTACTTTTTTTTTCTGAGGTCAACGAATATATTATGAAATCTAGATAGATATACAATGTTCAATCACGTAGCGCAGGATCCTATGAAATTTTATGATAACACAATCGGTGTGCCACGGGGTGGGGAGGGGGGAGGCTAGAAGAGGCTTAGCCCCCGCCACTCCCTAATAATTTTGGAAATGTTTGACAGCTTTTAAATTTCTAGGATGGACAATTAATATTTCGCCTTTCACCAAGAAAATAAATGAATAGATAAATAAATAAATGGAAGACCTGCTTAAGAATCGTCCTCGGTCTCAAGCCCTAGGAAAAAGTTAGGGAGCTCTATCAGACAAAGAGGAGATTGTTATTGCAAAATGTTCTCTAGCGCCCCCCTTACAGGTTTTTTCCTACGGGCTTGAATAATATTATCGACAGTTTTTTTTTTCTTCCAATTTTATTTAGAACAGAATAACCTTAAAAAAAAAAAAAAACACGCGCGCACACACACACACACACACAAAAAAAAAAAGGAAGTGCACACACACATTGAGAGGGAGACCTGACGTTTGCGGTCTCAAATATCCAAGTTTCTGTTGCCTTTTTTACATGCAGTTAGAATTCTCATTTCTATTTAAGATCAATTGATTTTATAAACGCATCAGAATAAAGTACCATAAACCTTCACTGAAATTGAGTTTTTATTGTGGAGTAGGACGGGTTTACATATAGACTGATTCTCTAAGCTTTCTAATTTTATGTACTGTTAATTTTAAGCAGTTATAGACCGGTAAAATAATTCCTCCAAATTTGATTAAATTCTTCCATCTTATTATAAAGGATTGCTTCTTCTTTGCATATATTGTATTTATTCAGGACATATGCAATAGAACCATGTATTGATGGCAGGCAGCTTGTTTTTCTGCATTGAAAAATATACATTTTGATAAAAATTAATATTAGATTTTTTGCTTTTTGACACATTTCTGAACTTCCAAATAAAACCGTCTGTAAATCAAAAGACATAAATAAACGTCTCTGAAATCTAAGCAGGCTTGTAAATAAAGGTTTTGTTAAGTCACATTCCCAAAAGAGGTGCTCAATTGTTTCTATTCTCTCCTTGCAGAAAGTGCATAACGGGTTTTTGATGTAACCTATTTTCTGCAAGTAATGGTTTGTACCTAATATTCTGTGCAAAATTCTTGTTTGGAACCATTGGATTTTCATGTTACTAGTAATGCTAAACGGTATTGAAAAAATTGATTTCCAATCGTCAGGACTCAGGTTTGCATTTAATTTTTGGTTCCATCGTTTTATACAGATTGGCACTTCTTTGTTTTTATTCAGTATCTTATACATTTCTTTGGAACCTGTAGAATTGCTTGACAAGAGTTTTACTATTGGTGGAATAATTGGTCTTTGGTTATAAGTTAAAGCGTTATCAATTACGTTATTCTCTTTTAGAAAGGTTTTAATCGCTGCTGTTATTGCGGCATATGTTAGGAAGTTAATCTTCAAGTCATATTTCGATTCGAATTCTCTTAAACTGTAAAAAGTTCCACTGTCTTTAAGAATGTCGCCAATGTAGTGAATGCCAGCTTGAAACCACTCTTTAATAAAGGTACTTTGAGATTCGATTAGAATTTGATGATTGTAAAATATTGGATAATTAAAAATACTATCCTTTTGTAATTCATACTTAAGTGTTACTTTTGCAAACGCCATAAAAGTATCTTTCCAAAATTTGTTCTTAATTCTCTTTGACATTAGCTCTAAGTAATCCTTCCCACAAGTCATTACTTTCTGGACGTCTACATATGTAGTAAATATATTTGACCAACTTCCTGGTTTCAAGATTAATCTTCTGATCCAAGTTGCCTTTAATGCAAGATTAAAGGCTTCAATATTGACCATTTTTAACCCACCTTCTTCGTAATCTTTAATCAAAACTGGTTGTTTAATCTTATGTGGCCCTTTCCAAATAAAGTCATAAAGCATATCTTTTAATTTCTTTATAAAGGATTCTGGGGGATTAGGAAGGGCGAAAAAAAGATGATTTAATTGTGTTATGAGAAGACTTTTGATTACAACGATTTTACCTATAGGTGTTAAAACTCTCCTGTTCCATTTTTTCATATTATTGCTTATTATCTTAATTTTGCTGTCATAATTTAAAGAAATCATTCTATCTAGACCTACATGGAAGTGTATGCCTAACATTTGGAATTGATCATGTGTCCAGTCTAGTTTCCATCTCGTTTTGATACTACGTGAACTAAATTTGTCTCTGCCGATCCAAACTACTTTAGTTTTGTCATCATTTACCTTTAAACCAGAGAAATAAGAGAAGTTGTTTAAAAGTTCGAGGGTTGAGAAAAGTGATTCTTCTGAACCATCTAATATAATGCATGAATAAAATATAGCAAGATAAGGGGTCACCTTGTCTGCAGGCTCTTTCAATTTTAAAAAAGTCTGATAAAAAGCCACATTGAATAACTGATGATTTTGAATCTTTGTAAAGAACATTGAACCATTCACAAATCGAGGGCCCGAAATTAAAAAGTTGAAGGGTTTCACTGACAAAAGACCAACACAAAGAATCAAAAGCTTTTTCGAAGTCGATAGACAGTATTATCCCCGAGACCATTTTTTCCTCTGTATAATGCAGAATGTCATAGATAAGTCGTGTATTTTCACCTATGTATCTACCCTTTAGAAATCCCGTTTGGTCTGAGTGTATTAGTTTAGGGAGGAATGTTTTTAGTCTGTTCGCAATGCATCCTGATCCTATTTTATAAACGGTATTTAGGAGGGTTATAGGCCTTCAATTTTTCAAAAACTGACGTGGTTTATCGCCTTTTGGAATACAAGTTATTAGTCCCTGTGTTTGGGTATCAGATAAGTTATTTGTTAAGTATGCTTTGTTTAATGTTCGAACTACGAAAGGTCCCAATTTGTTCCAAAAGACTTTGTAGAAATCTGCACTAAATCCAGATGTTCCGGGGCTTTTATTGTTTTTCATGTTCTTTAAGACACATGATGCTTCACTTAAGGTAATGTTCCCCTCTATTGAATCGCATTCTTCCTCTGTTAATTTTGGAATAGACGTATCACAAAAGAAGCTGTTCAACTGATCTTCAGAGTACTTTTCTGGTCTAGACTTGTATAGGGTTTCGTCAAAAAGTTTTACTTCACTTAGAATTGCTTTTTGGTTACTAATCATTGTTCCGTCGTCCTTTTCTATTCGATTAATTGTTTTTGTTATGGAATTAGATTTTTCTAAGCCACAAAAATCTTTAATTGGTTTTTCTCCATCTACGTTCCATTTAATTTTAGATCTCAAAATGTTACCTCTTAGCTTTTCTTCCTGAATTTCATTTAATTTTTCATACAAGTCATGGAGCTTCTCCGATGATTTTTCAGTAAGGTTGTCAAGGATATTGTTTTCTGTTTTGTTTATTTTATTTATTAATGTATCTTCTTGCAACTTTTTTCTTTTTTTCATAAATGAGCTGTAAGATATTGCCACCCCACGTAATGCCATCATCAGTGTATCTAAAAAAAGCTGATCAGTGATACAAAATTGAATTTCACTTTTTGATATATTACATAGATTATCTCTGCTGTAAACAGGTAGAGCGTATTGTTCTACTATTTCATCTATTTTTTTGTTAATTGCTTGTATATAGTTTATATCCTTAAGGTATAAGTTGTTATGCTTCCATAAACCAGAACCGTACTCAAAATCATTAAACTTGAATGTGCATGTGACAATTGAGTGATCTGAATTAAAACTTTTTTTTTATTGTGGAGTTCAGAACAAATATGGATAGAGAGGTAGATAGTAAGAAAAAATCTAACCTAGCTTGTTGCAATGTTCTTTGTTTTCGCTATGTATATCTTTTAAGATCCGGATTTTTTTCACGGAAAGGATCTGTGAGTTGTCTTTCAGAAATTTTATTTATTAGTTCTCCCCTAGCTTGTTTATTATTTATGTGTTTGTAATTGTAATAATCTTTGTCAGGATCTAAAACTAGATTAAAATCCCCACAAATTAAATAGGAATCATTTCCGATTAAATCTATCTTACTGAATAATTGAATATAAAATTCTGGCTGATCCATATTTGGACCATAGATAGAAGCCAGTGTTAAACGATTTTCATCTATTGTTATATCTAATAGTATATAATTTCCGCTCACGTCACATATACTGTTGTGAACCGTAAAGCTAACTTTATTAAATAGAATTGCCATTCCTCTACTTTTTGAAGAGTGACAACTTAAGAATACCTCGGACCCCCACTGTGAGTAAATTAGATTGTACATGTCAGATGTAAAATGGGTGTCTTGGAGACAAGAAATATTATAATTAAGATTTTTAAGGTAATGAAACACTGCAAGACGTTTCCTACTCCCATTGAGACCTCTGCAATTAAATGATATTACACTTAGATCAGCCATGACGTATACTGCAAAAAGAAGATAAATTACATTGTATTATGGCAAAACAGCAATAGAGATCAATGTGTGGTGCACTATTACTATAATAAACAATGAACAAAAAACACAGCATCCTAGAAGTAACACAGATTTTCCACGGTTGTAAAAAGGAACAGTTGGAATATCCGCAACAATAGATCCGACCCAGCCGCCGAAATAAGCTCGTCTTCACAGCGCAATCGACATTACGTCGAGTGCTCTATGATAAAAGGGCAACATATATCAATCGATTTAGATGGGGTGAAAATACGTATAACAATTATAACTTAAAGTGTGAACATGAACATTTAACGGTATACATGATTACAATAACCAGCAAAAACTGAACAATTTGAGAATTCAGCAATGCACATCTTGCAAAGAGAAACAAACTAAACACCGATAAGTTTAATGTGATACATAACGGCATGAATCGATTTGGAAATAAATCTTCAAACAAACACGAAATATATATTAACTTTTCTCAAATTAGTAACTTTAACCTTTCACCAAACAACCCCGACTTTTAACCACCCTAATCGAAAGGTTGCTGAAAAAACATTGTGGGGAACAGATAAAATGATAATACCCAGCATTTTCTCCTTCTCCCACAATGTTTTCCAGCCTCTTAAATACAGAAATCATCATTCGAGCTACTTTTTGATTTGTCGCCTGGAAAAGCTTTCAGTTTGGACAAGCATAAAAATTGTGTCATATGCATTCTATATGTTTATGTATTTTATGTTTTTGACTATAAACTATATAAGTTTTTGTCATTAAAATATTTCATTCGTTCGGAAAAGAATCAACAGGCTAAAGCAGGTCAGCAAATACCTGAGAGCTGAAGCGTATGATTACACAGACATTTGACCCATGTCAGCATTATGTGATTATCTTAAGTTTTTACTAAACAATCATGAGTTGCAACGACCTTGAGGAAGAGTACCTTTAGGGGGAAAAAGGGGGAAAAAAACAGAAAAGTGATGGCGACCAACAGTTTTTTTCCAATCCCATATTCATTTAAGCCAGAGCAAGTTAGCCATTCACAAAAATTGTTAATCTGGACAAGCCTAGAATTTTCTCGTCTTGTACAGAATTAAACGTGTAAGGGTCAACAAATAGAGAATTGAACTTGCAAAGCTTCCATTCTATTGACTAATTTTAAATTTTAATTCATTTGAACGAGTTAAGATTTTCAAGCCCTCCCGATTTATCGAAAAAATTAAAACAAGGAAGGTCTCCTGTTTATGGCCATTATTGGACTGTGCATCTTTGCACCCCGAAATGAAAGTTTTTCCTTGGAAAAAAAAAAAAAAACGAAACAAAAGAAAAATCTTTCCGTCTAAAAATATGTGATAATAACGTTTACACAATGGCCACACATACAAAGTTAATAATGTGATGTAAATTAGAATAGCCTTTACGTAACTAAAGAACAAGGAGCTGGATTGCAGTAATAGAGAGCATTTTATTTGATTAAATAATTACTAGCAATGATAGTTTAAAAGTACGGCGAGACTATGTATCAGTGCGACTAAAGAATACATTCGTCTCGACTTAACTTTAGTTGATGACAAAGCTCATCTCGGGTGACAGTGCAGACTCGCATCCACGGGCCCTGAGCACGTAGACCGAAGTCAGCACTGTCAGCCAAACCCCAGGCATGCCGTCGCATAACAAAGATCCACTCTGTCCAATTATCGAGCGAACCATAAATTAAACGGGTGCTTTGACATGCAGAAAGATGTAACAACAGTAGAAAGGTTTCGACCCAGGTCAGCCTGCGCGGACTGGAGTCCGACGTGAGTCGACACCGTCTGCAAATGAAATAGTCCATTACCGAAAACGCAATCCCGAGCCTCAAAAACCCTGAATAATAAGGATTCTGAAAAAAAAGTGGAAAAAGGAGAAAAAACTTGCAACCAGCAATCCCACCCTCTGCCACAAAGCCATTTACTATTTTAACGAAAAATTTCGTCAATCGGGTCTCTTTTTAAATCGTTGTCCGCAAAATCATTCAATTTGGACAAGCCCAAATTGCTGTTGCCCAAACCACCCCTTCATATAGTGCGGCTCGTATATATTTACAATCCAGTTCTCCAATAAATCAACATCATTTACTCGTCTTGTACTCTTCTTTATATCAACCAACAACACAAATACTTTGTAAAAATCATTTCCTTAGGCTCCATGCACGACTCAACGACCCCTTGCGAACAGTGCAGATTAAGATCAGACCGCAAAGAACGTGCAGTCTGATCCCGGACCTACACAGCCCGACAAGAACCACAAAGAAAATAGGTGGCGTGACATGCAGAAATATATAACAACACTGGAAAGGTTTCGACCCAGGTCAGCCTGCGCGAACTGCATAGTCCGACGTGGGTCAAATGCAATAGTCGATCACCGAACACACGATTCCGAGCCTTAACAACTCTGAATAATAAAGATTCTAAAAAAGAAAGATGGTGGAAAAAGGAGAAAACACCTGCAACCAGCCTTCTCACCTTCTGAAACAACGCCCTTCACGCTTTTAATTACAAGTATCGTCATTCGGGTCTCTTTTAAACCGTCGTCTGCAAAATTTTTCAATTTGGACAAGCCCAAAATTGCTGTTGCCAAGTTCAGACCTAAACCACCCCTTCATATAGTTGATGGTAAATTAGCTTAAGACCAGTTCATGACATGTTTCATTTTTCTATTCAATATTTAGTTTCAAAGAAAAGATTGGACGTTTGGAAAACAATTCGACAGAAGAAAGATCGAAGTATAACATTGTGCAAAATGAAAAGACAGTGTTGCAGCAGCAAATCAGTGAATTAGAAAAACAAAAAGAGAAGGCAACGTCATCACTGGCGCAACTACAAACAGAACGAGAAAACGAAGTGAAAAAGTATAATATGTTGTACCTTTGTTTCTAAACATCCGTATCTCTAGCCTGTTTATTTACTTTTTTTTTCTGAGGTCAACGAATATATTATGAAATCTAGATAGATATACAATGTTCACTCACGTAGCGCAGAATCCTATGAAATTTTATGATAACACAATCGGTGTGCCATGGGGTGGGGAGGGGGGAGGCTAGAAGAGGCTTAGCCCCCGCCACTCCCTAATAATTTTGGAAATGTTTGACAGCTTTTAAATTTCTAGGATGGACAATTAATATTTCGCCTTTCACCAAGAAAATAAATGAATAGATAAATAAATAATGGAAGACCTGCTTAAGAATCGTCCTCGGTCTCAAGCCCTAGGAAAAAGTTAGGGAGCTCTATCAGACAAAGAGGAGATTGTTATTGCAAAATGTTCCCTAGCGCCCCCTTACAGGTTTTTTCCTACGGGCTTGAATAATATTATCGACAGTTTTACCCCATTACAAATGCATTATGCGTAAATGGAATGAAGATGAGTTCTGCTGATGTTAAATTGACCGAATGCTCTAACACTCTATCGTCTGTCTAATATGTTCATTTACATGTACTGTAGTTACAAAGAACAGATTGGGGATTTGGAACACAACTTGAAGAAAGAAATATCAAAATATGAAGCTGTCGAAAATGAAAATACACTTCTGAAGGAGGAAATAAGTGAAATAGAAATAAAGAGAGAGACTGCAACGCATTTAGTGAAACAACTACGAGAAGAGAAGGATGATGTATTAAGAAGGTAAAGGGTATTTTGTTTCTAACCGTCTTGCTGATGCATTTTTGTTCTTATTGTCTGCCACCTTAGGTGAGGGATAAAATTTTAGCTTGGTCATTCTTTCAGTCTGTCCGTCGGTACATGTGTCCGTCCGTCTGGAGCAAATATATCCCATATCCCGGAACCAAATTCAATGACCCTTCATATAATGTCGACATAGTATTACTTTTCTCTTTTTTTTTTCGCGGGGGCGGGGGGGGGGGTCTGCTTTTAGATGGCTGACTGGGGCCATCTGGGATGAGGCACTCAGCCAGAAATGTAGTTTTTTTTTTTCATCTGTTTGGAGCTATTTTTCCATCATGATTTGGTGGAATATAATAAAACTTTTAGCATGAACCTCTGTAATACCCCAATTTCTGACATCCTTTTCTCGATTTGGATACAAGAATGGCCGATAAGCTGTCATTTTGAATTTATGATTTCTGCTCTTTCATTTCTCTTGGTGGTATTTGTCCATCGAAATTTAGCCAAATACAGAAAAAAAAAGTTAAAGGTCATTGTATTCATTAAATGTGCAGAGTCATGTCATTTCATTTTCCAGAATGAACTCAAGATGGTTGCCTGACGGTCATTTTGAATTTACAATTCAGTTTTATTTTTCTTCGTATTTATGGGATTTCTCAATCTCAGTCGTGGGGGGGGGGGGGGGGTTAAAAAAAAACTTCAGTGAGGTATCAGCTTGTATTGTTTCCCGCCCCCGTTTTTTTTTTTTTTTTTCAGGATGAATTCAAGATGACCGCCTGGCGACCAATCTGAATTCAGAATTTCTACTAATGTGACACCAAAATTTAAATTTGTCTTTGGATGAGTAGAAAACATTGTGGGAAATGGAGAAAATGCTGATTACCGGAATTTTCTCTGTTTTTTCCACATTTTCTGTTAAAAAAACCCCCTCTTCTCTAGGGTCATTGAACTCGAGATTGTTTGATAAAGATTTTTGATATTTCTCCATTATAATTAGGTTGAATGAATGGAAACTTTATAGATGTGTGCAATTAGTAGTTACTTAAACTTTTGTTTCTTTGTCAGATTGAATTAAAGGTGGCTGCCTGTCAGCCATTTTAAATTTATTATTTCTACATTTTCGTTTGTTTTCGAGGTCTATCTGAGCTACGATTTGATGATATTGTGGTATGAAGAGTATCTTCAAGAATAGGTACATGTAAACTCCTGTATTGTTATTGTTGGTATCAATGGCGACATCTGCATATTTTTTGTTAGATAAGATTTAAGATGGTCGACTGGCGGCCATTCTGAACAATTTCTGCTTTTACTTCTGTTTTGGTTGTACTTCCCCATTTACAATGTGATGGTATTCAGAGAATTTTCTTGGATGAAATGAGTCTTGTGTTATGCTTATAATTGTGCTCTGACAAAAAGGGGCTTACTGCATCTCCATGGTGCATTATACCAAGCAAGTCATCAGATAATTATGGTTCCAGAAGACTCATTTTGTCAAACAACTGATTGAATCATGATATACACTGGTTCTTTGACTTGCAGAAAATTGACCAGTGACAAAACCTTTCTGTCCTGGTCAGCTGGCGGACTGCGCAGGCTGACCTGGGTCAATACTTTTTGCAGATGCATCAAGCCCCCTTTTCACAGAGCATGACTCAAACGTATTGAAGATGGCTCTCTGGCAGACATTTTAAATAGAGAATGTTTGCCTTTTCCTTTGTTTTTTTTTGTTTAATGTTTTTATCTTTCACCTAACCGGATATCCATGGAATAACACCTATGCGTTATTCATTTTTGATATACCACGAATATTTATAGAATTTTAATATATTACGTATATTTATAGAACAGTATCTTCCAGTTACTCCTACCCCATTTACTAATGTTGAATAAATGTATTCCAAATATGGTAACAATGTCATAGTATGCGCTCTAATTTCCGATGATTTGCCTACCTAGTTCCTGCCTGTGACGTCATTGTAATGCCTGTTTACCGTGTTTTCTCATCTAGAATAATCCAAAGCAATCTCAGTCGCAAATTTCGGACCTTTGATTACTACCATAAAGTAGTATGTGGGTAATACCATTTTGAAATGAGAGTTCCGATAGAAATTAACTCTCAGTTTTGTAATTGTCAGCCACATTTTTTCACATCTTTTTCTCGCTGAGTAAAAATCAGACGTTAAAACATAAAAAAGAATATGTGCATAGTGTTGTTTATCAAAAATATCTAACTCGGTTGTGAGAATTGATAACTGTCTCGCCAAGGCTCGACAGTTATCAATTCTCCCAACCAAATTAGATATTTTTGATATACGACAACACTGTGTACGTTTTCTCTATATCGCTGTAACATGGGACGAAGTGATGCCTCATGCATTTTACTCCACCAGATTTAAAAAACTTTATAAATGGTAGTATTCCAGTAATTTGATTATCTTTGACTTTTTTTAATGATAAAAAAATAAATAAATAAAGAAGTTAAACGACTTATTATCCTGAACCAGTGGAAGGATTTCCAAATAATGTCACTGACATCTTCCTTAAACCAACCGCAACCACAATTGCTTAGTTGAACAAAATGATAGCCAGAGCTAAAAGTAGAAAAGCATTTAGAGGATATTTTTCTCCTAAACCAGCGGACGGGTTTTGAAATAATTTCACACATTGTTCATTTGGTGAAGCTGCTTAAATGTTTCTGCTCTGCTAGTTAAGATGGTCTCTAGAGCGTTATTCTGAAACGCCTGAAACAGCTTCATCCCCGCGCTGGTTCTTTACAAAATTGCTGACACCGTTTAGCCAAACAGAAAAAGGCAACTCTTGGTCCTCTTGTTTACTTCTGTTTCATGTCCATTTTGATCATTTTGAAAATTTCTGTCAGTTCACTTTCTCACAGGTCATGAAATAGCCTTTACTGACATGGTGTTAAATTGTAGTATTAATCCTTTTCAACATACAACTTATGTTAACATGGAAACACCTTCGTCGGGGGATATCAGTTCTGTGAATTTGCTGATTTATTTAATTTTAAGATTTTAGTAAATGTTGTACATCCTTTAAAGTAAACTGATAGTTTCATTTTTAAGGACCACCCTCGAAGCAAATGAAATGATGTTAAAAGATTTTACTGCGATGCAATATTTTCGCTATTTTCACCCATGATGCAAATGTTTCATATAATCATCTGTTGTTTTCTCACTATTGCCCTGGCATTGTGTCAAGTGTTTATAGTCTTTTCCAAACAACAGGTATAGTTTAATTCAGAGACATTTAAGAGCTGTTTTCTTTGTCTTCCAATCATTAAATGATAAAATCTAACTTATACATTCAAATATACATTTGCTTGTATATGTGAACATATTTTTGTTTGTGCTTGATGAGCCCTCATGTACGCGATCATTTTAAGCATTTTGTGCTTTAGCTGAAATTGCAGACAGCTGTATCAGCCAGGTTAACTTCATATGAGAATTCAGTTTTCTTTTACTGTACGTTGAAATATGACTTTATGCACAATTATCACACAACTGCAAATATCTTCAACTCTTTCAACGCTAAATATAAAAACTCTACCGCATTCGACAGCTAAAACCACATTAAACCGAAACTCAGAAGGTTATTGTCCTTACATGCTTGACCGAGCAAGCGGGCGGTTTAAATCTAAGATTAGACAACACGTTCTGTGCAGTCTGATCTTGATCTATGGCATCCGCAAAAGCCCCTATTTTCGCGTGCAGTGGTGAAAGGGTTAAACACTTATATCAGAGTTAAGAGGATGCAACTGCAGGAGGGAGAAAAGCATAAAAAGAACCGTACTTTGATAGAGGTTTCTATCCAGTTTCTTGGTAGCTCGGTCAATATTTTCGGCCCCACTATGTGATGTAGATGTTAGGGAAAAAAAACTCTTCCTTTAGTTTGATGAGAAAATGCGGCATGTCAAGTTGCGGAACATAGAGAAGTATTTTTCCTGCACAAGGATAAATACATCTTTAATGTCGTATAAGATGCAATGTGTAAAAGGTGCATCTGGAAAATACAACTGACTACACATTCTTGCTTGCAGATTAAGTGAAACTATGTCATTACGAATGCGACACAACAACCCCAACATTGTGGATTTGAGTGACGAGTTCAGACCAACAAAACTTGCAGATGCAATGAATGAACTTTACGACAATCAATGGACTGATGTTTTCTCCTTTCTAGAAGATAATTGGGACTCAAAAGAAAAAGGTGAATTTGTAGAGGTTGAATGTATCCAGTTTCTTCTGAATATCTTAATGGTAAGTGTGTCTTGAGTTACAACAGATTTCAGAGTCGAATCTGGGAGATTTGGCACAAACGGTTCAAAATATTTGTTGGTTCACGTCTCGCGTAAATTGTGTTCACTTCGCAGTTTTGGTGTGGGGGTTATTTGCGTTGCATTTGGTAACAGATCAGCAATGAATTTTTCATTTATCCGGCAAAAAGTAAACTTTGCACCCAAATCATGATACAGATCACTTTCAAATTTAGCCATGCTGTGTAAGAAAGGCGCTTTAATGCATCAACAAAAAGTTTTGTCCCATAAAATCTTGCGAAGTCCGCACAGGCTGACATGGCTGTTTTTAGGTAAATGGGCCTTTCTTATGTGACAACTGTCTTGGTAGAGTACATTACACAGATGCCTAAAATCCCCTAAGCATATAAATGACTATATATATTAAAATGAGCCATGCTCTGACAAAAGGAGGCTTAATGCATCTCCGTGACGCATTGTACCAAGCAAGTCATCACTTAATTACGGATCCATAATAGCCACTTCTTTTAACAGACTTAATCATGAGGTAGACTGGTCCTTGGACATACAGAAAATTGACCTATAGCGAAAGGTTTCGGCCCAAGTCAGCCTGCGCGGACTGTGCAGACTGACCTGAATCGATAATTTTCGCAGATGCATGGCTCAATTTGTTTGATATGTTTAATTCCTTGACATAATATAAGCAGTGTTATCTTTAATTAATTCCCAGTAGAGCCTATATCTTTTTAAGCACCACGCATTACTGCATTATATACAACCTGCAGTTAACATGCAAATAAACTGCCAATCTCATCCACAGACTGGATGAGGTTGACAGATTTTTGAGCTTATGGTTCTCATAATGGTTCTCATAATGAACTGAATTGGTAGCTGTTGGTCTCTAAGATTACAGCACTCTTTTACTTTACAGTATTCTTTTACTTTGTTTAAATCAGGAAATCTACACATTTTGCCAAAACAAAGTAGCAATAGACTGGGAGGATGGTTTGAAAAAGATTCTTTTGGAAACAGTAAGTGTTTTAAATTTTTAAATGCTGTACAAAAATAGTGTTTTGACCTATTTTTATATACCGGAAGTTTTGTTTAATTTGCAGAAGGTGTCATGAGAGACCCAGATTACGAATTTAGCTTCAAATGTTTCTATTCTGTGATGATAGGGAAACGACATAATGAAATTAAGAGTTTGGACAAGAAGATGAATTATCTAGTGATTACCTACCTTTATACACGATCCTTTCTGATTACTGTCATGTAAAGCGTATGATTTTGATATTAATTTCAATGTTCTTGTACATCAAAGGAAAGAAAATACTTGCCGTCGGCTTTCTTGAGCAAATACGTCGTGACCTAATTCCGGTAGCTGGGTATCAGTTACTGCAGATAGTAATAGAGCGTGTCAGGATTTAAGAAGAGATACCACATTTGTATAGAAATACGAAAAATAGTATGAACTTCATTTTAACAAAAAAAAATGATTATTTTGGCATGTTTTTGTCTCACATTTGGCTTAAAGTCCGTTTCAAAAAAGAAGTTCGAATATTGGTAAGTATTACGACCTGAGATGTAGTGTGACGTCAAAAAATACGGATGTTATAAGATTTAAACAAAAGTCACTGGTTCAAGGATACTCACAGAATAAAAAGACTCGGCGATTTATAGTGATTGCAGTGACGAAAATCGCTGTTTTAAGCGTTCTTCCGTCTTAGGTATAGTTTTAATAGAACAGATTCGCAACACAGTTTCTTAACATTGCTCGTTACTAGTGTTGCATTAAAACAGAACCTTCAACATGATACATGTAAATATTCAGTTGAAAAAAATAGCTATTCTTTCTAGCAATTGTTTTGTATTTGTGACTTCTGACATGTACTAACCGTGTAGGTGATCTATAAACGGTCTTTGTTGTTTCTCGTTCCGCAGATCTATAGCAACATCAAATGATTTGCAGTTTTTAAGTTACGGAGCGATTGAATTTTATACATGAAATGTTAACTTCAAATTTTGTAACCCTATTTACCATTTGTGAGTTTAAAATAAGTTGATATAATAAGTGTGTAAAATACTACGAAGCGTTGTTCGGACGTGCGCAGAGTCAATTTTGAAAACGGTCATATGAATTTAGAAATGGGACTTATGGGTTGTCTTTTTTCGGCAAGTATGAATTGGATTTAATATTGTTTTTATATACAATTTAGGATACTGGTATTGAGCAGGAACTTCTGAAGAAATTAAAGGACATGAGGAAAAACAACGCCTTGGCTATGATACAGGATATACAAAAGGTATATTTAAGCTACTACTTTCAGGACTTAATTGGTATTCTGTATAGCGGATCTTGCATGAGTGTTTATGTATAATCATTTTTATTAAACGAGTTGACTAAAAATGTATGACGCGAGCCTTGGCGAGCGTCAAATACATTTAAGTCAATGAGTTTGATAAAATGAGAATCCATAACAAAAATGTGAGATTCTATTCATCACATAAAACGATTGACAGACTAAAAACTATCATGCATCATCACCTTTAGCCGATACACGGTTCCATGTTTACAGTTGCAGTTCGGTTTCAAATGTGTACATACACAAGTAGGTATCTCTTTGACATTTACGCCGAAAGTAGAATTACACAGTTTCTACAGGCGGTAATTCCACCTATTTCGGTAATTTTGTTGATTTTAAAAAAACTCGCTCCATTTTTGGCTATTGCTCATGAAAATAAAAAAAAAAAAAATTTCCACACATAATATACGTCATTTTTCCGCGAAGCGGCGTAGTAGAACAAATTCCGACACGTGCTGTGGCCGGTTTCTCCGGCTTCATGCGCTCATCACTAAAAACTGATTAAAAGTGGGACCCAAAAAAACGATAATACACTAGTGTATTATCAAAAATAAGTCATGGGTTTAATACACTGCCGGAGGAGGTTTTATTTGATAAATATACATCTTATAGACCTGTAAATGTATGCAAGCGGCGCCATGGCAAAAGAGGGTTTTATACATCTGTTTTGCATTATACCAAGCAAGTCACCCCATAATTATGGACCCATGAAATTCATTTCGTCTAACGACATACTTAATAATCTAGTAGAATGACCCTTGGACATGCAGAAAATTTATAAGTAGCAAAAAGTTTCGATCAAGGTCTACCTGCGCGGACTAAGCAGACTGATTTTCAGCAAATGCATTAAACTCCCTTTTCATAGAGCATGGCTCATATATATAATCCATCAAGAATATGTCAGTATATTCGCTAGCTTTTCAATACGTTCTAAAAGGCAAGTAGAAGTATTACAGTATTCATTATACCCCCGCAAACGATAGTTTGTGAGGGTAAACTGGAGTCATCTTGTCCATCCGTCATCCGCTAAAATCTTGTCCGGAGCATAACTTCCAAAGTATAAAAGCTATCAACTTCAAACTTCATATGCAGATAGATCAAATTGAAGAAAAGTGCAGTGCATAAGATTCATAATTCTGTCATCATTATTTTTTATGCCCTTTGATAATTTACATGTTGGACTTTTTTCCGGAGTATAACTTCCGAAGTATAAAAGCTATTGACTTCAAACTTCATATGCAGATAGATGTCATTAAAGAAAAGTGCAGTGCACAAAATCCATAACTGTGTGGTCATTATTTCTAGACTTATTGCCCTTTGTTTTTTACATGCTGGATTTTTGTCCAGAGCATAACTTGTAAAGCACTAAAATGCTATTTACTTCAAACGTCATATGCATATGATCACATTGAGGAGAAGGAAAGTGCACAAGATCCATAACCCTGTCATCATTATTTTTGGAGTTATTGCCCTTTGTTATTTTAAAATTTTTTTTTTTTTTTTGTCTTGAACATAACTTCCAAAGTATAAAGCTATCAGCTTCAAACTTCATATGCAGATAGATCCCATTGAGGAGAATTGTGGTGCTTATTATTTTTGGAATTATTGCCTTTTTTATTTTACACGTTTGATTTTTATCCGGAGCATGATTTCCAAAGTATTACAGCTATCAATTAAAATCTGCATATGCAGATAGATCACATTTTGGCCAAGTACAGTGCACACGATCCATAACTCTGATAATTGAAACTTGGAATTATTGCCCTTTGTTATTCTACAGATTACACTTATGTCCAGAGCATAACTTCAAAAATATAAAAGCTATTGCCTTCAAACTTCATTTGCAGGTACATGGCATTGAGAAGTTATTTCGCTTAGCTACAGTGTACTTTACAAAGTAGATTTTTGTCTGAAGCATAACTCCTAAAGTTTGAAGCTTCAAACTTCATAAGAATACAGATCATGTTAGGGACAAGTGCAGAGCACAAGATCCATGATTTTGGAGTTATTGCGCTTTGTTATTTTACAATTTGGGTTTTTGTCCAATGCGTAACTTCCAAGGTTTTAAAGCAATTGACTGTAAACTCCATATGCAGATAGATCACATTGAGGACAAACGCAGTGCACATGAACAATAACTGTGGCTTTACTATTTTTGGAGTTATTGCCCTTAGTAACTTTACAAATTAGATTTTTGTCCGGAGCATAACTCCCACACTATAAAAGCTATTGACTTAAAACTTCATACACAGACAGATCATGTTAAGGACACACGAAGTGACCAAGGTTCATAACTTTGTCCTCATTGTTTTTACAAATATTGCCCTTTGTTATTTTTCATATTTGGTTTTTGTATTGATCATAACTTTCAAGGTATAAAAGCTGTTGAGTTCAAACTTCATAATTATACAGATAGATCACATTAAAGGACAAGAGCTATGCACATGATCTGTAACTCTGTCTTTAGTATTTTGGAGTTATTTTCCTTTGTTGATTTAACTTTAGATGCTTGACGTAACACTTCAGATACAGATAGATTATATTGAGCAAACACAAGATCCACAACTCTGTATCATTTTTTAAGTTATTGCTCTTATTTTTTTTTTTTTTTTTTTTACAGAGCATAACTTTCAAAGTATTCAGATACAAATAGATCCCATTGAAGACAAGTGCAGTGCACAATATCTGTTACTCTGTCTTCAGTATTTTTTGGAGTTGTTGCCCTTTTGTATTTTTTTGTCCAGAGCGTATTTTCGAAAGTATACAAGCTATTGACTCGAATCTGCAAATACAGATAGATCACATCGAGGACAAATGCGGTGTACAAGATCCATAACTCTGTCTTTTGCTTTTTCTTTTTTTTTTTGGGGGGGGGGAGGCGAATTTGCCCTTTGTTATTTTATAATTTTGGTTTGGAAAGGGGCTGTCATTCAGTGATAAAGCACCAGGTAGGGGTATTCGTCCGCCTGCGACAGTTCTAGTTTTGAGTCATTTGTCTCAATCTTTCAAAATTTTGCTGTAGTTAGATACTGTAAATGGCACGTACATAAAAGTAGTTAACAAAGAAGGATAAACAATTTACGTTTAGAATCATATTAATGAACGAGTATTCTTTAGAGATAATCAAACGTAAATGCCTCCAGGCACGGGCATAGAGGAGACTATTTGTTTAAAACTGCAAGCAATATTCAGATTCAGTCAACTGTGTGATACGAAATCTTCTATACTTATAATGTTGTTATCGTGACTCGACTTACAAAACTAGAACCATCACAATGGCATTTCATTAAAACAGTAATTATGAATGCCACTATATATATATATATATATATATATATATGCTTCAGGGTGCAATGCTGTTACAATTTTATTTTCTGTCATATTACAGCAGTGTATTCATAGATTACGCACCGCAACACTCTCCAATAATTCTGCATTTTGGATACAATATGACAAAGAAGATGTAAAGAATTATATAAACGAGTGTGTCAAGTTATGTTGGCTGATGTCACTACACGACCCCCCTATTTGTCTGGTCTGTGAAGGATGGAGAAGCAAAGAGAGATGCGGCGCATCTCTTCCGGAAAGTTCAAGTGCTGTTGTTAAGGACACTATTGATACAATATCTGGCGATGGCTTCTGCGGAGAAAATATACATGATATGTCAAGGGGCAATGAGAATGATGCTGTTGTTAACGACACTAATGATACAACATCTGGCGATGCCACCTGCGGGGAAAATGTACATGACATGTCAAGAGGCAATGAAAATGATGCTGTTGTTAATGACACTAATGATACAATATCTGGCGATGCCACCTGCGGAGAAAATGTACATGATATGTCAAGAGGCAACGAAAATGATGCTGTCGTTAACAACACTAATGATACAATATCTGGCGATGCCACCTGCGGGGAAAATGTACATGATATGTCAAGAGGCAACGAAAATGATGCTGTCGTTAACGACACTAATGATACAACATCTGGCGATGCCACCTGCGGGGAAAATGTACATGACATGTCAAGAGGCAATGAAAATGATGCTGTTGTTAACGACACTAATGATACAATATCTGGCGATGCCACCTGTGGAGAAAATGTACATGATATGTCAAGAGGCAACGAAAATGATGCTGTCGTTAACAACACTAATGATACAACATCTGGCGATGCCACCTGCGGGGAAAATGTACATGACATGTCAAGAGGCAACGAAAATGATGCTGTTGTTAACGACACCAATGATACAACATCTGGCGATGCCACCTGCGGAGAAAATGTACATGACATGTCAAGAGGCAACGAAAACGATGCTGTCGTTAACAACACTAATGATACAACATCTGGCGATGTCACCTGCGGGGAAAATGTACATGATATGTCAAGAGGCAACGAAAATGATGCTGTCGTTAACAACACTAATGATACAACATCTGGCGATGCCACCTGCGGGGAAAATGTACATGACATGTCAAGAGGCAATGAAAACGATGCTGTTGTTAACGACACTAATGATACAATATCTGGCGATGCCACCTGCGGAGAAAATGTACATGATATGTCAAGAGGCAACGAAAATGATGCTGTTGTTAACAACACTAATGATACAACATCTGGCGATGCCACCTGCGGGGAAAACGTACATGACATGTCAAGAGGCAATGAAATTGATGCTGTTGTTAACGACACTAATGATACAATATCTGGCGATGCCACCTGCGGAGAAATTGCACATGACATGTCAAGAGACAATGAAAATGATGCTGTTGTTAACACTAATGATACAATATCTGGCGAGGCCACCTGCGGAGAAAATGTACATGACATGTCAAGAGGCAATGAAAATGATGCTGTTGTTATCGAAACTAATGATACAATATCTGGCGACGCCACCTGCGGAGAAAATGTACAAGATATGTCAAGAGGCAATGAAAATGATGCTTTTGTTATCGACACTAATGATACAATATCTGGCGAGGCCACCTGCGGAGAAATTGTACATGACATGTCAAGAGGCAATGAAAATGATGCTGTTGTTATCGAAACTAATGATACAATATCTGGCGATGCCACCTGCGGAGAAAATGTACATGACATGTCAAGAGGCAATGAAAATGATGCTGTTGTTAAAGACACTAATGATACAATATCTTGCGACGCCACCTGCGGAGAAAATGTACAAGATATGTCAAGAGGCAATGAAAATGATCATGGATTTCAAGGCCATCGACACAGTGAAGATAAATTCGGTGTACAAAACAACCAGGCTGAAAATAGTCAAAGTGAACAAAATATTGCGATTAAAGACAAAATAAGTATCGTTCCCACATGGCTTGCTGTAGAGAATGGATGGGAAAACGCTGATAGAATGTTAGATAATGTTAGAACAGCCAGAGATACAGAGCTACGTCCAAATGGTGATAGCAAAAGAAATGAAAGCAGCAGTAACAAAGTGCTAGACATTGAAATGCAAGTAAACGTCAAGCCCCGTTTTACAAAGGATCTCTATCGGGAATACACAAAACGTGGAGAGTATATTGATTATATTGTTTGGCCAATAATGTACTTGTACCAGAATGGACCTGTTTTAAACAAAGGCGTTGCTCAAGGATGTAGTTAGTTCATTGAAGTACAGGTGATCTCGCAAATCGGAAGGCTTTTAATACCTTTAGGTGAATTTTAGATTGGAAAAAACGTGTTCTGATTGACACAACCGTGTCCCCTTTTTCTGTCAAAGAATATCTTCACCTCTTCCATTCCTGATGACAGGAAACATAGATATATTGACAGAACGTTGCCAAGAAAATGTAGTGCATATTCTGTAGTTTAAATATGTGTGGCGTTATGTGAAAAGAGGGTTTAATGCATCTCCGGAATGCACAATACCAAGCAAGCCGTTGCATAATATAGGTCGCTTTTGTGTACAAAAATCGGCTGAATCATGAAATAGAATGAAACTTTGACATGCACAAAATTTAGCCTTGGCAAAACGTTTCGAAACAGATCAGCCTGCTCAGACTGTGTTGGCTGATATGGTCGATACTTTTTGCGGATGTGTTAAATACCCTAGTCACAGAGCATGGCTTAAATGGAATTCAATTCTTTTTTGATGTTATGATTGTATAAACTCTGTCTGAAGAAGCTTACTATCATCTGGAGAAAGTCGAACCCGGCAATCATAACTATCTCCATAACTATCTCTATGAGATTTTATTTATACTTTGACCAGTCTTTGAGTATCTGATCGTCTCGAAACGTCTTTTTTATCCTCCCCTCCCATTTGATTAGGATTCGCGATCTCTTCCTTTTCTCATACTTTTTAATGCCCACTTCATAAATTTTACTTTCGGTTCAGTTAGAAATCTTAAACCGTTATTTATTTGATACTACTCAGAGATATGTGAATGTTATATATACGCCACCTATAAAGTATTCAAGTATTCAATTCTTCTTTATTGTACATGTAGGCCACTGGCCCAAGAAACATAACAAAATATATAAATGAATATTTACAGTTATCGGATAGATTTAACTCCTTACCTAACCACAAATATATAGTCCTGTCCAAATTTAAAGCATTTGCAGTTCAAATTTAAAGCATTTGCAGACTTCAAATAAAGGACAGCTGAAATGGCAGAATTTGTCCTTGATACAATAGAAAACATTGTGGGAGGAGAAAAAACCGGCTTCCAGGGTTTTCTCCTTTCCCCACGATGTTTTCGAAAGGCGTTTTTCTAGGTTCGTTAAAACACAAATTTGTTTGGTTAAGAAGAAAATGATTAATGATGTAATTAGATCTTGAAACTAAGTATTAGAGTTTATTTCAGCTTCTTTTATCTTCATGACTGCATTAATGTATATTGCTAATTTTCTGACAGTAGACTCTTTTGAATTTTGCATGAGACTGTAGAAACATTCTTTACTTATATTACCTCTATACCAATTAAAAAGTAATCGTCGTATCTCTACCCTATATTGAAAACATTCGAAAAAAGCATGGTTCTCATCTTGTATACATGAAAGATTATAGTTCTGTCTGCAAAAGTTGCATATTCTGTCAGCTTTTCCTACACCTGTATGCCTGCCAAGGTCTATATTAAATTTATGATTAGGACACCTAAATCTTGCAAGAGATATTTTCAAAGAAACAGATAAATCAATACACAAAATTTTTTCAGGATTTAACATTGATTTGAAAAGCTTGTATGCTGAACAACGTGAGTCTGTATTGACATAATCATTCCAGTTTTGCTTCATACAGTCTCCAATTCGTTGTTTAAAAGTACTTAGAAATAGATCTTGATTACCAACTGTTTGGGACAACCAAATATGCCCAAAGCCATAGAGATATAATAAATGTTTTATGTTTGAAGCCCATGTTCGTCAATCAATATCATCTAAACTTTTTAACATTTTTTGGGAAAACGATAATCAGGCATATGCAATAAGTTTAACCAATATCTAATACGTTTTGTATAATAATCAACACATAATTGTGTCCTCCCAGACTCTCCTAAAGCCATGCAATTGTTGTAGACATGCTAACACCTAGAAAATCTTTACAGAATTTATTTTGAACCCTTTCGATGTCATCTGAGAACTCGAAACCCAAAATCTCAGCACCATGTAGAAGAATGGGCTTAACCATTGAATCAAATAACTTGAAGTAAGCAGAGAATGAAAAGCGTCCAAATTTTTGCTGATATGATTTGATACAAACTATAGACTTTTTTTGCCTGCGTTACAAGTTTGAGTTTTGCAGATTTCCACGACAGAGTTGGGGTATAAACCAGGCCCATATATTTATGAACTGAAGTTACAATTATTGGGGTTTCATTGTAAGTCCAGCGTTCATAGCTTCTTAATAGCCCGGCATTACGAAAAACCATGATTTCAGTCTTAGACTGATTTATACGCATGCCTGTATTTTTACAGAACTCTGCGATAGAATTTAACTGCAGTTGTAAATTTACAGCTGTTTAGGAACAATTTGCCACGTCATCGGCGCACAAAATACAAATAATTTCTGGAATGTTTTCCGTAACAAAAATACACCTGTGCCCCTTTTGCCTTAAGAAGCTACATAACTCGTTAATATACAGGTTAAACAGGATCGTACTTGCTACGTCCCCTTGTCTTGTACCGATGTTACAAGCAATGGGACTCGTTACAATGTCGTTTACGCGTATATATCCACGGATATCCGAATACATAGACTTCAATACTTTTAAAATATTTCCATGGATACCATTGTTCTGCAAACACTGAAAAAGATTATAATGTACTATTGAATCAAATGCCTTCTTAAAATCAACGTATAAAACGTTAAACCTCCCCTCCCCCTTGGCTTGCTAATATATATTTTTTTAAGGATGCATGTGCACTGAATAAGTGTCACGGGTGAGGCGTTTTCCAAAGATTTTTTTCCTGAATCAAGTAAATATTGAAGTGACCGAGCAATATTAATCTATACGACATGCGAAAATGTGTTGACTTACAAGATAATTCTTAATCTCAGCATAATAGGAATTCAGTTTTAAAAGTCGATCTTTTCTGCATTCTGGATTTCTAAAAGTCAAGTTCACTGTCGGAAATTCAGAAAACTAGATACGACGGATTTTTATTGGTTGAATAGAACTGTCATTATTTTTGTCTATGTACAATCCACTCCATACCCAAACCAAGTGATAATGCGTCCTTTAATGATGTCCTTGAATGTGTTTTAAGCGTAAACTGATTCTGTGATCCTTCAGTTCTCCAGTGCCATTTTCTAACGTTCAAAGATGTTGACATACGAGTTTTAGCTGTTGTAAACTTTCAATGTTTCTAGTAACGTGTCTTGAAAGCTGCGTGGCTTGTTAGGTTTTATTAACGATCCATGGTTGGCATAAATACTGCCCGAACAAATAGCGCACTTATCATCTTAAGTGTAGCAAATTCAAAACGTCTGGAGGCAAGGAATACAGCTGGACTTATGTTTAGTATGTTTATAATGATAAAGATCTTCCGGATCATTTAGTGAGCAAGTTAAATATTGGATTTTACATATTGCATCCATAGCCCTGCGTCATCAGAAATATTGCCATATAATGATTCCTCTGCACATTAGGGCCACTTGGTGTACTTGTAATCTGAATCTAACAAAAATTGTTGTATATTTCGTCTGTCGCCAAATAAGAAATGAGCCGTACTCTTTGAAAAGGGGGCTTAATGCATCTGAGAAAAGTATCGACCAAGCTGACCTTGGCCGAAACTTTTCGCTATCGGTCAAATTTCCATGCGTCAAATGACCATTCTATCTCATAATTCAGTTGGTAAGTAAAATAAAACTGGCTTTTATGGCTTCATAATTATGTGTTGGCTTGCTTGGAATAATGCATCACGGAGCTGCAATAAGCCCCCTTTTTGCCAGAGCGTGGCTCAAATAATAATGTAATATAAAAGTGAAAGAACGAAATGCTTCGGACATAATCATGTCCATGTCGGTTTTCCTTAGTCATCTATGAAGAGGGAAGCTATTGAAAACATTCTGGAAGAAAAAAATGCTACCCCTCCCGAACAAGGCCCAATTTTTGGGTAATATTTTTTTGTCATCTGCAAATGCTCTCAATTTCGACGTGCTTATAATTCTGTTGTTTGGTAATAGGTTCTGGAAAGATTATGTATTATTTATCAAGTATTATGTATAAATCTCTTTTTAACCTTTTCCACACAATACCGAATTTCCAAGCCACTGAAGAGGGAGGCTTTTGAAAACATTCTGAAAAAAAAAAAAAAAAATGCTACTCCTCCCGATCGAGGTCCATATTTTAGGTAATACACTTCTTCTCATCTGCAAATGCTCTCATTTTCGACGTGCTTATAATTCTGGTGTATGGTAATAGGTTCTGAAAAAATATGTATTATGTATCAAGTATTATGTATAAATCTCTTTTTAACCTTTTCCACACAATACCGAATTTTTAAGCCGCTGAAGAGGGAGGCTTTTGAAAACATTCTGAAAAAAAAAAAAGATGCTACCCCTCTCGATAAAGGTTCAATTTTTGGGTAATATACTTATTGTCGTCTGCAAATGCTCCCAATCTTGATGTGCTTAATTCTGTTGTTTGGTAATAGGTTCTGAAAAAATTATGTATTATGTATAATATTATGTATAAATCTCTTCTTAATCTTTTCCACATAATACTGAATTTTCAAGACTCCGACGAGGGAGGCTTTTGAAAACATTTTGGAAAAAAAAAAAAGCCAACCTTCCCGATCTAGGTCCAGTTTTTGGGAAATGTACTTATTGTCATCTACAAATGCTCTCAATTTCGACGTGCTTATAATTCAGTTGTTTGGTAATAGGTTCTGAAAAATCCGTTGGAATTATCAAATATTTATAAATGAGATGTTCCGAGCCGTGAAATTTGTGAAATGGATGATCTCGGATCTTACGACCTAGATTCAAGTTGTTACATGGTTTTGTTGTAAATTTACGTAAAGTTTAGAACTAGCCGTCAACAGGCACCCGGATCAGTCTTCGTTTTGTTGCAGTCTGATCCGAGTCCATGTTGGATGGATAATTGTTTAACATTGTTTAAGTTCTCTTTGAACATAAAAGCTGCGCCTCATCCCTTTTAAATGATTTTTCCCGCAGGGTACTTGACTGTATTGTTTTCAGGGATAAATATATGTAATATTGTTGTTTGCATTATGGGCCGATGGCCTTTTGCATAAATAAATACTTGAGACTTGAGACTATGTTTGCATTCTTTTATTTGTGCAACAATCGCTATAAGTACAAATTTTGCTGTATCTCTGTGGAGCATTTTTAACCCTTGACCTGCTAAATAAGTGCAATGAAACTTTGGAGTCGCTAGTGAAAACCCAAATTTTGCTATTTCAAAGGTATAGGGGCTTTCTTCTTATCGGACAGTATAATTATATCCAAGATCAGATTGCATTCTGTGCAGTCCGATCTTGATCTACATTATCAGCAAATGGTCCTTTAGTCGCGCCAAGTAGCCTTAGGATCAAGTTAATATTTGTAATGCAAACGGTTTGAGGTAACCTTTCTCTAATACATCGTTTGTAGAATATCTTTTTAGTTCTGTTCAATTTCGAAAGCATAAGTAGTTGTTAATGTATACAGCGTAACGCTTATTGACTGTTGACGCACTGCATACGGTGTGATACCCACAGCTGATACAAATATTGACCACGGTTATTGCCTCAGTTACTATGGGTATTGACAGATTCTCATCAAAACGTGATTGAAGTATCTCACTTGTCAATACTTGTTTCTATATCGGCCTGAAAAAAGATATGGGCCATCTCTGTAAAAAGGGAGCTTAATGCAACTCCGAAAAGTATCAACCCTTGTCAGCCTGCGCAGTCCGCGCAGGCTGACCAGTGCCGAAATGTTTCGCTAATAGTATTTTTTTCTGTATGTCCAAGGACCAGTCTACCTTATGATTCAGTTGGTTGTTGGACAAAACGGACTTAATGGGTTTATAATTATGTGATGACTTGCTTGGTATAATGCATCACGGTCATGCAATAAACCCCATTTGACAGAGCGTGGCTCATATTGATCAAGGCCCGTACTCACCAACCACCCTTAGTAACGTTCGTAGTCTAATTCTCAAAAATTATCTTTGTTTCAGAATAACGCAATTTCTGAATGGCTGAAACAATCAGAAATTGCGTTCCGTTCTAAATCTAGACGAATACTAAGACTGCAATTTAGAATACTAGTAGTTGTTAAATGCGAGCCCTTGAATATATGCGAGAGCAACAAAAACCCTAATTGGATCATCCTTTTAAAATTTCTACATCAGTCGGCCAATTGCTGGAATAAAAGTCTGGTTTTGCCGAATGTATATTATTGAATATCTCAAGGGTAAGATTCAAAGATAACGATTTTGACCAAAGGTGACCCATTTTCAAACTCTTCAGAGATTTTATCAAGCACACAGTCATTTTGATTGAGTCTAATGACCATTTTACTGAAGAAATTACCTGTAGCATGATGCGAGGTGTAAACTGACGATGAACAACAGATGATGCAAATACTGAGCGCTGATTGGCTAATTCATCGGAACCGTGGTCTAAGAGAAACGCCTAACGTTCGTGTATATTTCCCATATACAACAGCACTCGTTTTCTATGCTAAACTTAATTGCTATCTAGACGATCTTTTGGCCAATTTGAATGCCAGACGGTTATTATTATGATAATATTATCAAAAGTACGTCTTAACCCTTTACCAGACGACAAAATTTAGCCTTGTCCAAACTGAAAGCATTTGCAGACTACAATTTCAATGTGGCTCAAATGGTGCAATTTTTCTTTGATAGGGTAGAAAACATTGTGGGAAAAGGAGAAAATGCAGACTACCAGCATTTTCTCCTTTTCCCATAATGTTTTCAAAAGGCTTCTTTCCAAGGGGCGTTAAAAGGCGGCATTGTGTGGAAAAGGGTTAATCCTTCACAGAACGACAAATTTTAGACTCGTCCAAATTCAAAGCATTTGCAGACTACTAAAATTAGATATGGTTCATATGTTGGAATTTGCCTCTAAAAAGGAGAGAAAATATTTTTGGGGGAAAGAAGAACATGCTTAAGTACTGCATGTGCAGATGAGCTAAATTGTATTATGAAAGTGAAGGTAACAATGCATTTGACACAAAAACTCGATTTTAATTCGTAAGTTAACGTAAAATAAAACATCAATTTAGCCACATAAAAACTCTCTCTCTCTCTCTCTCTCTGAACAGATATATCGTAGAAAGCACAATAGCAAAAATTATCTTTTTACCTTAAAGGATATAACCACTTTCTGTCATTATAAAATCAATGTGCTGTGTTCAAAGTCTAAAAAGTCGATGTACATGTACAAACACTGCTTCTGTATCTTGATGTCTGACATTTACGTAGGGTTTTCTCCTTTCACAAGCAATCTGGAAACTTTTAGATTAACACGGTGAGTCACGTGAGGGAAAAGAAGAACATCGAGAACACAAGTTCCCCGCATCAAGTAAGAGTTTACTCTCTTGCACTACGGATCATTCCAATTCACCTCTGTAGTTGGCTCAGAAAGTAGTCCGTCATCATGTGATATTTTCGTCACATGACCATAACTCTAAATGGCGACACAAACGCCGGTGAAAGAAAGACCAATCGATTGTTTTGTGTGCTGTTCAAACAGCATACGGCCAATCAGAATTAATGATAGGAAATGTGAAAAAGAGGGATTTTCTGAAAAGCTTAAATGTCTTTTAAAGGACGATAACTTGTTTTTTAATTTTGTTTAAATTGTCATCATTCATGGGCGTAGCCATTTTTTTTACAATTGGCGTAAGATTCTGATCAGTAAAGAAGCTTGAAAAAATAGTTCCATTGTATACAGGTAAATTCATCAGTTTGAATGCACCTATAATGTATCCGGAATCATATTTCTTTTGTCTATTTTATTATGTTACACATGAAACAGTTAAACAATAACAAAACATGTTTTCCTCGGTTTGACAAGATTCTTGTCATTTAGCCCGTTGCAGAGATGTATGGTGTGAGTAACGAACGACAACTCTGCTCGGAGATTGGTAAGAGTTGTCATTAATCTACAGGTAATAACTTCCTGGACAGAAACCAGCATTTCATTGGTCCGTCTTTACCTTTCATTTTGACCTCACCTCTGTATGTAAAGTGGAATTCTGGATCAAAACAGGGACCAGATTCAAGGTATCTGTAAAATAAATACATATTGTAAGTCTTGGGTTGAGTAAACTATCCATTGGCTGTACAACCCGCCCTGCAAACGGGATGCTGATAACACTTCCTGCCTAGCTTCATCCATTTACCAGAAGAAAAAAAAAATAGCTTTGTCCAAATTGAAAGCATTCGCAGACGACAATTTTGATGTAGCTCAAATGGCGCAATTTTTCTTTGATAGGGTAGAAAATGTTGTGGGAAAAAAAGAAAATGCTGGTTACTAGCATTTTCTCCTTTTCCCACAATGTTTTCAAAAGGCTTCTTTTCCAGGGTTGTTAAAAGACGGCATTGTGCAGTAAAGGGTTAACCCATACATGAGAGAGAGAGTTAAAGGTAAACTTGATTCAAACGTCATGTGGTATAAGATCGATAATAAATAAAAACGATATTGCATGTGGATTTCCTTTTTTTTTTTTTTTTTAACAGAGTGAATGAAATTACCAAATAATTTCTAGAAATCAATTTTGCAATTAAATAAAATAGTGCATCAATGTAGACAGGTTTTAAATATTTTTACAAAAATCAAAACTATGTCACATTTTCATTCATAAGTATTCAGAGGTACATGTATAATGACGTCATGGAATGACCTATTTCCGCGAAAAGCTGGTGTTTAGAACATTTTTAGCGCGGAGAACTCTATATCATTCCCTGATTGATCATGTACAAAAAAGTAAACCGAAACCAGACCCCCACTGCCCCCTTCGAAAAATAAGTCATGGGTTTAAGACATTGCTGTAGTTTCATTCACTAAATGCTGCACGAATTAAGCCTTAGGCTGCTAAGCGGGACTCAAGGACCTTTTTGCGGAAAGTGTAGATCAAGATCAGACTGCACAGAACGTGCAGTCTGATCTTGGAACTACAATGTCCGATAAGGAGATGTCTTTCCTGACAAATACCTTTGAAATAGCAGAATTTGGGTTTTCACTATCGGTTTGCAAGTTTCCATTCACTTATCAACTCTTCACCACATAAGAAAATTTCAGACAAGTCCAAATTCCAAGCATTTGCGGATGGCATATTAAATGCAGTTCATACGATGGTTTCTGTCCTCATTAGGGTAAAAAACATTGTTAGAAAAGGAGAAAATACTTGTTACTCGCATTTTCTCCTTTTTCCGCAATGTTTTCGAGAGCCTTCTTCGGAGTCGTTAACACCCGGGATTGTGTGGAAAAGGGTTAAGCAGGATAAGGGTTCATACTGTAAACTACGACTCAAGTATGTCGAAGTCACACCTAGGCCCGTATTCACCAACCGTTCTTAAGAACATTCTTAGTCTTATTCTCCAGAATTTTCTATATGTGAAAGTAACACAACTTCTGATTGGCTAAACCATTCGATTTAGCCCATCAGAAGTTGTTTTACTTTCAAATATTGAAAATCTTGGAGAATAAGACTAAGAATGTTCTCAAGAATGGTTGGTGAATACGGACCCTAATGTCACATTATAATACTTACGCATACGCATTTTCTGATACATTTATTCTCCCTGTAACTCCTGTTGTTTCGGTTCGACTTGTAAGATTCACGGTGTTCCCAAAGAGACAATATCTTGGCATTCTTTTTCCGATGACTCCTGTCACAACCTCCCCCGAGTGTATCCCTATTGTAATCTTAAAAGATAAAACAAATTTTGCAGTTGTTGGCTTGTTGATTCATTGTCCCAAATATGTACCTATTTTGAAAACCTGCCAAACCAACACACACTTTTGAACTAGAAATTTATCGAGGTGTCAACTCATAATTAATTTATTTTGACTGAGAACTGTGATCGCTGCTTGAATGAGAACTGTTCCTACAGCTATCAAACTCTGCAAAGTAATAGGTTATGTACGAAATGTTGCAAAATTTTATAACTTTTCGTCGGATGTTCATTTGATCTGTGATCTTCAGTAACTCAGTCGAGTAGATTCACCTAAATTCCAATTTGATAGAGGCTCAATAGCATTTCCGTCGTTAATATGTGAGCCATGCTCTGTGAAAAGGGGGCTTAATGCAGCTGTGAAAAGTGTCGACTAAGGTCAGCCTGCGAAGTCCGCGCAGGCTGATCTGGGCCGAAATTTTTCGCTATTGGTCAGTTTTCTGTATGTCAAAGGATCAGTCTACCTCATGATTCAGTCGGTTGTTAGACAAAATGGACTTTATGGATCCATGATCATGTGATGACTTGCTCGGTATAACGCATCACGGAGATGCATTAAGCCCCCTTCTCTCAGATAATGGCTCATGTGCTTTCCTCATGTATAGCAAAAGACAGATTATAAAATACTATATTTTCGGTTGTAAGACAAAATGAATTCTGTAGATACATGATTGTATGATTAACCCTTTCCCAAAGGATAAATTTTAGACTGGTCCAAACTGAAAGAGTTCGCTGACGACAATTTAATATTTGATGAAAATGGCAGAAAGGTCTCAAAAAGGGTAGAAAACCCTGTGGGAAAAGGAGAAATTGCTCGTTACGAGCAATTTCTCCTTTTCCAACAGTGTTTTCAAAAGACTTGTACTGCAGACACGTGAAAACCAGGGCTTGTTTGGGAAAGGGTTAATTGCCTGGTATACTTTTCACGGAGATGCATTAAACCCCTTTTGTCACAGCACCACTCAAATACAGTATAGGTAATGCTCGACGGCATCACCATACTAGAGGTTTTAGGAGTCTTCCATCGATAGATAAGCCAAATTTAATCATATCCTTCATTGTTTCCGTGTCGTTACATACCTCTATTAAGTGATTGTTTGGATCTCTAAGTTCTTTAGACACGTCCATCAAGTCCAAGGCAAGCCTTGCAACGGATCTGGTGTGTGTTGCGCACTCTTCTGGCAGCCCACTTACAGCCATATATTTGTCGCCCACTGTTTCTACCTGAAATCATTTTTTTTTTTTAAATAGAATCATAAATTTATCGCAAAGAAATTTGTATCCGATTTACATCTACATGTATCTAGTTTCTGCCAGGGTCTTTCGCAAGCGGGTTCAGTCCTTGATATCTTTCCAATTCTGGATTTTATATGAATACTATGATTAATCATCGATGTCAGAAGGAATAGAACTATCGACGTACATCTATAAGTTATATCGGAGAGACCTTTATATCGGAGAGACCTTTGTTGTTGTGGTTTTGTTTTCCCCTTACGACACACACACGCATGTATCCATAATTGTTTGCGTCATACTCTGTGAAATTGGGGTTTAATTCACTTCAAAAAAAAAAAAAAAAAAAAAGACAGAGAGAGCCGCTCATTTGAGACAGATATTTTCCTCTTAGAACTAGACTGCCTTTAGAATATAACACAAAAAGGGTTCTTTCTGTGACTCTGTTTAATAAGTGGAAAACTATAAGCACATAATATCATAGGTGTAGATTATATGCAAGCTACAAAATGTCGAACTTGTTTTATTCCAACTAGATTTTGTCAGGAATAATGTAAATATCGTGGTAGGATCGTCTTCATTGATACTTTTTTTTAATCCACATCAAACCATTTCACGAAGAATCTACTGCTTAATGTGAATGTGATAAGGTACCTTAAAAACATCTGTATGGTTCTTGAGAATGTCATCAAACTTTGTGTAGACAGTGTTCAAAAGATGTACAATTTTCATGGCGCCCTTTGCATCGGAGTTGCTCGAACTAAATTTGCTGAACCCAACTATACCACTGAACATAATTGTAACTTGTTTATATTTTCTGGCGGGTACCTGACGGCTATGACGTAATTCGTTGGCAACGGACGGGGGTAGAATAGAATACATTAATCTGGAAATAAAACGAAGAGATTATTTTACCAAATAGGCATGACGTCATATTGGAGGAGTCTTTCTTGAGCAATATCCATGAAAAAAAATAACAATAGGCTTTAATAATATTACATGTGCCCGAAGGTGCATTCGATAAGTACAGGATTTGAGACTTTGAGGTCCATACAAACAAACAATAAACAGACAAATTCGTGGATCCTTGAGTAACTGAAAGTTTGATATTCGCTTCTATTTCAATGCAGATGTAAGAATATCTGACAAGTGTCGCTAATGTTGAAATCATTATGAAAACATACCATATTTGAATGCATATATCAAATAACACGAGAATTTACAACTGTTTTCAAGAGCTCAAACCTTTTAAGTCTTTACAGAAGAAAATCTCGTGTTTCAGCTACCCCGAAGAAGAAACATTTAAAAAACAGTATGGGAAAGGAGAAAATGCTGGTAACCAGCATTTTCTCCTTTTGTTTTTTTCCCCATAGTAATTTCTTTTCATCAAAGACACATCGGATCTTTTCAGTCACCACATCTTATTGGTCATCTGCAAGTTCTTTCAGTTTTCGACAAGTCTAACAAATTTGTGTTTGGTAAAAATTTAAGTGGTGTTTTACAAAATTGAACATGCACATTATCATTTACTGTAAATGTGAGTTATTCTGCAATTTCAAATAGATCAACGCTCAAAACCTTAAGAGATGGCTAAACTTACGAGTCGGTTTTCTGTTTTTCTACTTCTAGTTCCCTGTGCATGGTTTGCAATTTATCTGTCAGAAATTCTAGTTTTTGCGTTAGACGATACTCTTCATCGAACTTCTCGGACAAGAGTACCTGAAGAAATAAGCACAAATTATGTGTGCTATTGTTACAGACCAAACAAATAAACACTGATATTTCAGCCATAAAAAACAATCACTGGCAAAGTATACGTGTACAGTGAAAGAATTGTTACTTTTGATGTAAATTACAACTTTTGACGAAAAACCAGTGTTCACCAAAGTGCTGCGTTGTTTTACTCCGAGAATCAGCATGGAGACACTAACAGACAAAGGAAAGATTGAAATCATGGCTATATGTTCAGAATTACGATTTTTCTTCTGAAGAGAATTTTCTGTTGATCTTGTTATGTCATTAGGTTTGAATGCAAGCCTGAGTTTAGATTACTTTGCTCTAGATTTATGCGAACGTGATGTCTATTAACTCACCAGATCTCGCGTCGCATCATGGAGGGGGATGTCACTCAGATATAAACCCCTTCTACTCAGGTCATCTAGACCGTTCACACTCGGAGAACACAAAAACAGAAGACAATCTGACTCTTGTACGTACACCATCTGACCCTTGAGGCGCATGCGGGACGTTTCACCGTGATCAAACCTGTTACCATTATCATCCGGACAATCACCAAGAATTCCCTCGAGAGTTCGAAGCACATAAACCGTGTTAATGTGTGAAAGAATGTGATTAAAGTCAAACTCCATGTGTGGTCGAATCATCTCGAGGACGTTATCGATGCGACAGTTGTCATTGGATACGACTGGCATAACTCTAGTGATAGATGACCCCGCCTGAGTAATGCGCATGCTTCGGTCGAAAAGGATGTGAAAAGGAAATGCGCGGCAGAATGTTGCCGGACTAATTTTTGGCTCCGGACTTAAGTTCAGGGGGTTTTCATCAATAACCACCGGTCCCGTTCTGATTGTGTTCTTCTCTATAATTGCGAATTGAACATGGTCGGATTCTTCTTTACCTTTGATAACTTTTACTTCGACTTCCGAGTTGTGTAGATTTTTAGCCACAGCTTTGACGATACCAATGACGATATGTTCCAAGCGAGGGCGGTCTGAATAGTAATGAAGAATTAGCGTTCCGTTATCATCCGTACAGCGGAAAGACGGTGCTATCATTCCAGGATATATTGTTGCCAAGTGATCGTGAAGGGCATCTAAGTTCTGGAGAAATTCTCGAGTGTTGGCACCTAGTACCTTTAAGATTTTCGTGTATCCAGATTCTTTACAAAAGTCGAAAAACATTTTGCCGAACTCTTCTAAAAGTGTGGACGCTGGCACATCTGATAAACAAAGTAAAACACACTCTTTTAACTTTTGTTAAAAGGAAACTAACTAATACAAGATGCTGTGTATTACGACGTGAACTGACATTCACTCCCGAAGGGTGTATAATTTTACAAGAAACAAGTCCGATTTGTGGAGCTTGGCAAGTGATCAAGGTCTTGCTTCTTTCAGGGTTAGTCGAGCTTTTATAAGAAATATCGCAATACAGTGCATTTTATTGTTGTTTATTGATTATGGCATTCCAGAACATCAAACAAAATACATAAGTTTGAGCAAGGTGCTTATAAACTGCTTCAAAATCCTTCAACCTATTTACCGCGATTACTGAAATAATGCTGAAAACGGCATTTAAGTAACGACAATAAAATCGACAAAACCTTTAACTGTTTTTTGAACGTTTTTAAGTTTCCGGCCATCTTACTCTGTTGAAAAACAATTTACTAAGTTTTGATAAAAGGTCACTCAAGAATTACTCGCGTTAAATTAATCTAAATATGTCAAAACGTTCAACAACAAAAAGGGCCATGCTCTGACAAAACGGGGCGTAATGCATCTTCGTGCTGCGTTATACCATGCAAATCATCATATAATTTAAGATCTATTAACACTTAAGCTGCTGAATTAACTCTTTACCGCACAATGACGCCTTTTGACGCCCCTGGGAAAGAAGCCTTTTGAAAACATTGTGGGAAAAGGAGAAAATGCTGGTAACCAGCATTTTCTCCTTTTCCCACAATGTTTTCTACCCTATCAAAGAAAAATTGCACCATTTTAGCCAAATTGAAATCGTTGTCTGCAAATGCTTTCAATTTGGAGAAGGCTAAAATTTTGTCGTCTGGTAAAGGGTTAATGAAACGTAAATTTCTACTCAATACTAAAAGCCCAAACATTGAGGTTTCAAAGTTGATTTCACAGGAAAGAAAATACCGTATCGGACAGTGTAGATCAAAGATCAGACTGCACGTTCTGCGCAGTCTGATCTTGATCTACACTGTCCGCAAAAGGTCAGTGGTTCGCGATTAGCAGCTTAAGGGTTAAATCCATTTTCTCTAACTAACTGACTAAATCCTGAAGTAGAATGGTCCTCATGACCAAATGCAAAAAAGTTTCGGCCCAGGTCAACCTATGCCGACTGCGCAGGCTGACCTGAATCGATGCTTTTTGCAGATGCATTAAGTCACATTTTTACAGAGCATGGCTCAAATATATTTAGTGAAAATCGGAGAGAAGGGTAGACAGACGTACCGACAACGCCAGTTAATACTCATCTAGCTTTCGGTGGCGGTTAAGAATCGCTTGTTCTTACAACTTCTAGACCTTTCACATGCCGATTTAAAAGTTTTTCTTTTTTTTTTGCACTTGCATTAAGCATCAGTATCTTAGAAATTAATTTCTTAAAACATGATGAAAATTTGAATTTGTGGATACGACATAAAACCATTCCTCTCAAGATTTACTTTTTTTCATATAAAAAAAAAAAAACTTGAAAAGTAACTATCGGCAATACAGAAAATATGGTTCTTAACATTTTTTACCCTCTACGAGACAATGCGAAGTTTTAACAACCTACGAGAAAAAGCTTTTGAAAACATAGTTGGAAAAGGGGAAAAAAGCTGGTATCCAGCTTTTTCTAATTTTCCAAAAATGTTTTCTACCCTTTCAAGGACAAAAATCCATTACTTGAGCCACGTTGAATTTGTCGTCTGCAATTAATTTCATCCTGGACCAGTCTGGATTTTTGCCGTCTGCTAAAGAGTTACCATGAAGTAAAGAACACCAGCTGTTTTTACATCGTTGAATAGAGACAACAATCGACTTACCTAGTATCTTTGAGGCTGCCACAACAATACCGAATGTGGCAGCGTCATTATAGATATTTCTGATGATAAACTTTCCGTCCATGACCAAACCGGCTTCTTTCCTATGAAAAGAGAGTTGGGTAGCGTAAAAGTACACTAGGGTCATGCGTTGCCATGTGGTTAGATTTTTGGATTTGAAATTGGGAGGTTCTTGGTTCGATCCTCACTTGTACCTTTTGTTTACGCGGAAACGTCAATCGGCAATGCAGCGTAGAGTTCCAAACTAGTACCAGTGAATAATCAAGAAGAATAGAAAGCTGAACTGTTGCGGTGATATAACTAAAGAACTGTTGAAAGAACCGTAAATGTTTAAACGTACTTTTTTCTGTAATTCATACTGATGAGCGACACTCTGTCAAGGAAGGATTACTGCATCTTTGTAATATATTATATAAAGCGAGTCGTCCGCATAATGGATTCATTTCATGTACAAATAGGCTGAATTACGAGTTAGAGTGGTCTTTTAACATGCAGAAAATATACTAAAAAATTTTCGACCCAAGGTCAGCCTGCGCGAACGGCGCAGGCTGATCTTATCGATACCGTTTGCAGATGCATTAAATCGCCTTACACTGAGCATGTAAATACATACACAGAAAATGTATTATGCTTTGATGTGTATGCCAAAACAAAAGACCTAATCGCATCGGAGGACATTTTACGGATATAACTGTTGTTATGCATATATGGCATGCAAACACACGAGAAGGGGCCTTCGGACAATTGCGTAAAGTGCTGTCCCGGATTAGCCTGCGCACTCCGCGCAGGCTAATCCAGGACAGCACTTTACGACTACATAAGATTTTGTCATACAGCAGACTTTCGTGAAACAGAAAATCGCACAAAAACGGGAGGTGTCGACTCGGATTAGTCACAGACTACGCAGGCTGATCTGGGACGACACACTTTTACACATATGTCCGAAGGCCCCTTTTCGTGTGTTGCACGCCATATAATACAATTGCAAATAACGCCTTTATAGATCACTTTAGGACGCAGGTTAGACGTCTGCCGGGCCCTCCAGACACTAAACACTGGGAATAGACCTCTCCTCTTTGGTGCGTATTTACGACATAATGTTATTTGGTGCTTGTGGTGTTCACATGAATAGGATGATGTTTGAATGTCAACTCGTTGGCTACATACGAACTACATGTAGTTTTAACTTTAAACGTTTTTTTCTTAATGTGTAAATATTTGGACTGTCTTACTTGATTTCCTCCCATTTCTCATTTCCATATCGCCGTATCACTAACAGCTCCAAGGCGTGATTAACGAATCCATACTGAAAGCGAATCGGTGAAGTATACTGAATTAACCTTTTACCATACAATCCCGGTTTTTACAACCCTAAAGACAGCATTTTTAAAACGTTGTGGGAAAAGGAGAAAATGCTGTTAGCAAAATGTTCTCCTTTTTCCAACAATGTTTTCTAACATTTAAAAAACAGATTACGACTTTTGAGTCACATCTTTTTTTTTTTTTTTTCTCTGTCGTCTGCAAACGCTTTCAGTTTTAAAAAGTCTTCAGATTTTGTGGTTTGATACAGAGTTTAACATCAATACTTTCAGTTTAAGACTACATCAATGATATAATGATGACAATTCTGATTCTTTCTTCAACTGAAATTGTTCTTAGCTTTCACAATAAGGATATTGCAAAAAAAAAAAAACCTTAGTCAGGTCTAAAACAACTTCATTAACGCTATTTGTTAAAGAAACGATTTACCGTATTTTCATTTTTACTCTTTGATTGCTAAGACTAAAAACAATTCTATAATGAAAGAAATGTAAGCACAAACGAATGATGGGGTCGTTCATAAACTCCAGGGTTCGTATTCACCAACCATTACTAAGAACATTCTTGGTTTTATTCTCAAGAATTTTCCAATTGAAAGTAACACAAAGTTCTTCTGATTTGCTTAACCAAATGGTTTATCCAATAAGAAGTTGTTTTACTTTCTAAATCTAGAGACAGATTTCAAATGAAATAAAAAAAAAATAATTGGTGAATAGGGACCCTGATTCAACGAGTAAGACGTATATGATATCTCTTGTACGAGTGTACAAAACTAGGTTCTATACACGAGGTGGTATACTGAGTTATCTCCCTTGAACTGTCGAGGAACGATAAAAACTGTCAGCGGGATTTTATTAAGATATATAAATCTTATCATTCTCGAAACTGAAGATTTATAATGCTAGTAGCCCATGTTTCAAACGATCAAAGCAGAAATTGAGAATAGACGCCATTACCCATATAAATCATAGATAAACTTCCTTTGAAATCATGTTTCATTAAAAACCCTTTACCATAGAATCCCGGATTAAAATGACCCTGAAAAGTACAGCTTTTTTGAAAACATTGTGCAAAAAGGAGAAAAATGCTGGTAATCAGCATTTTCTCCTTTTCCCACAATGCTTTCTACTCCTTCAAAAACGAATCCAGTCATTTAAGCCACACTGAATTTGTTGGCTGCACATGTTTTCAATTTGAACAAGGCTGAAAATTTTGTGGTTTTGCGTCACGAAAAATCTCTTCCACAGATTATCCGAGAGTCATAAAATCTTGCCACGGCTAGAGACCGTATGAATAACTCAGTTACTCCTTTCAGTATTTCAAACGTTTTGCAACAATCTTAGAATTCATTAAACTTTAACCTGATAAATATTTAGATATTTAATTCAAATATATTTTAAGTTGAATTTGGTATTTCAAAGTTATTCTTTTGGGGGAAATACCTCCTAATCGGACCGTGTAGATCCAAGATCAGTCTGCACGTTGTGTGCAGTCTGATCTTGATCTGCACTGTCCGCAAAAGGTCGCTCAACAACCTAAGGGTAAACATATCAGCGATGAACTATTTGTAGACGGCTAAAAAAAATGAAGTTACCGGTTTGCATAATTTCTGTACCAAATACCGTAATACTTTACCATACCAACCATACTTTTAACAACCTTGACGAAGAAAGCTCTAGAAAACATTGTAGGTACTGGAGAAAACGTTGGTAACCAGCATTTTTCCCCTACAATGTTTTATATTTATTAAGGTTAATATTCATCAGTGGAATCACATTATGTTTGTTGCTTGTAAGTGCTTTTAGTTTGGACAAGTTTAACTTTTAGGTTGCTCGGAACTTTGCAGGCAGTGTAGATCAGGATCAAACTGCAAAGAATGCCCAATCTGATCTTAGATCTACATCGTCCGATAAGGAGATATATTCTTCCGAACAACAAGTTTGAAGCAGCATCATTCAGGTTTTTACTATCGGTCTGAAAATTTCTTTTCACTTATTTGGCAGGATATGGGTTAACCTGTAGCTACTTTGCTCCCAAAAGCCTCCTAATTCTTCCGATTCGAAAAAGCAAATTACAGGGTAAACAGAAAGTTTCAAGAAATTTTACTTCATGACTTTTATAAGAGAATACCATTAAGCTGGGCTCTGTGAAAAGGGTGTCCAATGCATCCGTGTCATGCGTTATACAATGCAAATTGTCGCCTAATATGAATCCTTTGAGTCTGATTGATGGTTGGTTGGTTGGTTGGTTGGTTTAGTTGGATTGGTTGGTTGGTTGGTTGGTTGTTTGGTCGGTCGGGTTAGTTGGTTGGATTGGTTAGTTGATTGATTGATTGACTGATTGATTGATTGATGTTTAACGCCGTTTTCAACATTATTTCAGTTAATCCGCGGCGGCCAGTACACCTATTCATGCTTCTCTGGAGGTTTTTTACCAGTACTCCGCATAATATTCTTTCCAAGCCACTGGCTGCTTTTCCACATAAACATCGTCGAAGGAATAGTCAGCGGTGAGAGAGGAATGAATCCTGTGGCAATGACTATCATCAATCCTCCAGAAGAATCGGCCGTGCCGAGGATCGAACCAGCGACCACCTGTTCTCAAGTCCTGTACGCTACCGACTGAGCTACCGGGGCTCGGCCTTTTGTGTCTAAAACCAGCAAAATCATGAGGTAGAACCGTCCTTCAACATGTGGTAAATTTACCAACAGCGAAAAAAATCGACCCAGGTCAGCCTGCGCGGATTGCAGGCTGACCTGAGTCGATATTTTTAGCGTGTGCATTAAACCACATTTTCGCAGAGCATTTCTAAATTATATTTGACATCTAGATACATACCATCCTTTGGACTTGTCCTTGGGAACTAAGATTATGTAAATCTCTATACTCTGATTTAGATCTAATCCATTTATCTTCTCAGTTCATTTTTCCCAAACTGAAAAAAAGAAAAGATTTGTATGTATCATGGGTAACAGAGAAAGCGAAGTCTACAAGAATTCTTTGTAAAAAAATAAAACTTTGTAACATGAACGAGAACTATTATCTCTAATGATACAATACAATACAATACAATACAATACAATATTTTATTTTACATGACTTTGAACTGAAAATGCTTGAGAAACTGCAGTCTTTGTCCTAGTTATAAATCTGATCATTCCATAATCATATTGGATCTTTCACTGCCAATGTTGCCTGTGTTAGGTTCTGCGGAGGGCGTAGATCAAGATCAAACTGCACAAAACGTGCAGTCTGATCTTAGATCTACACCGTCCTCTACCTGTTGCTAAACTCTGACCAACAATGTGTTCAGTTTCAAAAAAGAATTTAGACCCCTCAGAACTGTCGATATCCATCAGATGGTATGCTCTGACAAAAGGGGGACTAAATGTATCTCTGTGATGCATTGTACCAATCAAGTCATCCTATAATTATGGATCCATAATAACCACTTTTTTTAAAAGAACCGACTCAATCATGAGGTAGACTTGTCCTCGGACATACAGACAAGTGCCCAATAGCGAAAGGCTTCGGCCCAGGTCAGCCTGCGCGGACTGCGCAGGCTGACCTGGGTCGATACTTTTCGCAGATGCATTAAGCCCCCTTTTCACAGAGCATGGCTAATTTATTTGGCATTGAAAAAGCTAAACATACAGCTATAAATATTCCAGAAAGCCTTCAAGAGATATGAGAATATGATAATTATATATATACTGAAAAAATGAGTTATTTGGACGCATCATTTGTTTTCTTTCTTTTTACTTCTATCCATTTATTATCGCTTTTTTAATCATATTTTTCCCGTATTCATGATCATAAATTAGATACAAGTATATGTAGCTTCATATATATAGTATTTGAATTCAACGAAACTAATTAACTTATGAATGATCATTAGACGTTAGGTTTCATTCATTTGTTCGTCTATTTATTCATTCATTTAACCCCTAAGCTGCTAAGCGCAACTTACTGACCTCTTTGCGGACAGCGTAGATCAAGATCAGACTGCACAGAACGTGCAGTCCGATCTTAGATTTACACTGTCCGATGAGAGTATATTTTTTCTGCAAAAAATAAGTTTGAATTCACATAATTCGTGTTTTTACTATCGGCTTAAAAGTTTCATTTAATTTATTTAGTAGGAAAATGGATATTAAGTCGGTCGTGGGTCGGTAACTTTAAAGCAAGGTAGTCCTGAATGCATCAATACGTATGTTCCCTCGGCACACTCAACAAACTTTTCGTGTTCTCAGGCCAGCCAGTGATCATTACAGCCATTTTTAGAATTTCTTTTGAGATCCTTTGAAATCCATGAATAACAAAACGAGTACCAACCATTACAAATGAATCGAGAAAGCTGTACAATATAAGTGGACTTTCTAAGAGAGAGAGACAGACAGAGACAGAGACAGACAGAGACAGACAGAGACAGAGAGAGAGAGAGAGGCATAACCTTACACAAACTCCATCCCTTGAGAACACTAGGTAACGAACACCACCTCTTGGAATTTGAAATTTGTAAACAATATCCCGAGTAGGTGTTATTTATTCAGCACCGATAAGATTTATTACAAATGTTTGTTTTTGAACAGTTAAGACGTTTTATACACAAATAAATGCCTTTTAATGAACCTTTATACTTAAATAGATTATATCCGGCGACACACGTCTGTGAAAAGTGTAAATTTTCCTCAGTATGAAGTTTATTCGTGATCTACACTGTCCAATAAGGAGATATATTTCCTTCAAATGATACCTTTGAAATAGGAAAAAATTGGGTTTATACTGTAGGTTTGAAAGTTTCACCTCTTTTACTCAGCAGGATAGGGGTTACGGCATGCATATGAGCCATGACCTGGCAAGCTTAATATATATTCATCATGCATTATACCATAGGCCACTGAAACTCCATTGGTCTATTACCGAACAACGGAATTTTCCTTATCGGACACCGTTACTATAAATAGCACATTGGAGACTGTCTCTATATTGTATATAATAAGGCTTATTACATCTAACATAGAGGCAGTCGCCAATGTGCTATTTATAGTAACGGTGTAAATGAAAATTTGAGTATTCCTTGATATACAGGCGATGCACCGATTCGCAAGTATTCGATGATCAACCAAGAAAAATGTTAGTGTTCCGTAACAGACCAATGGAGCTTCAAAGGCCTGTGATTATACCAAGCAAGTCATCACATAGTTTGAGATCCATATGATTCATTTTGTATGACAACCTAACTGAATCATAGCGTAGAATGGTCCTTTGATATGCGGAAAATTGACCAATAGCAAAAAGTTTCGGCCCAGGTCAGCCTGCGCGGATTGCGCAGGCTGACCTGGGTCGATACTTTTTGCAGATGCGTTAAGCCCCCTTTTCACAGAGCATGACTAATATATAGATATCGTATGAATAATTGTAACCAATTAAGAGACTTATCGGCCTAGTCTAGATATATATTCATTCATCTTCACAATAATCACGTCATCAATAGCAAAGTTAGCAACGTAAATGATCTCATGCTGCGTGGCATCATTGTAGCTAAACTTGTTGCTGCTAAGCGCGTGGAAATGCTAAATACGAAACAGATTTTGCGGATAAAGCACAGCAAAGATCAAACTGCATATAAGGTGCAGTCTGACCTTTGATCTACACTGTCCGATCGGTGAAATCACCGTCAAAAAGAGTTTTGAGACTACAACATTTGGGTTTATGATGTTTGCTGGACACTGTCGTTGAATTTATCTTTCAGTTTAAAGAATATCAAAACGTAAATTTATAATACCAACTGAATCACTGTCTACAGCATATTGGTATAAATTACATTTTGAAATCTCAATATTTTTGTTTTGGGCAGGAAATTAATTTTAAGTTATTTAACCGTTTCGTGGCTAACTCCTTACCTGTTACTGAACAATATAACGGTAGTATATACCCTATTACCCTATTATTGCAAACTCAAGGCTGCATCAGGCAGAATATTGAAGATTTTAACCCTTAGTCTGCTAAATAACTGAAATGAAACTTTCAAGCCGATACTAAAAACCCAAATTTTGCTATTTCAAAGGTATGTTTTCGGAGGAAACAATATCTCCTTATCGGTCAGTGTAGACCCAAAATCAGACTGCACGTTCTGTGCAGTCTGGTCTTGATCTACACTATCCGCAAAAGATCAGCGAGTCGTGCTCAGCAGCTTAAGGGTTAAGTAAAGATTACATTTTGAAATCGCAATGTTGTATTTTTTGGCTGCAAATTTCTGTTTACTCTATTCAGCAGTTGAAATGCTTTACAGTTTACTAAACGATGAACATTTTTACGAAACAAAAGGATTTTTGGCCCGCAACATGCAAAATGAGGCCTTCGAACATTTGCGTAAAGTGTCGTCCCGGATTAGCCTGCGCATTCCGCGCAGGCTAATCCGAGACGGCACTTTACGACTACATAAGATTTTTTCATACAGTAGACTTTCGTGAAACAGATAATCGCACAAAAACGGGAAGTGTCGTCTCGGATTAGTCACAGACTGCACAGGTTGGTCTGGGACGACACACTTTAACGCATATGTCCGAAGGCCCCTTTTCCTGTGTTGCACGCCATATACCGAATGTATTTTGTAGTAACTTTATTGGTGCTCGTAGTTGATTCGACGAGCGTGAGAAAATTTGATACCGCGCGAGACCGAGCGGCAAAATTTCTTAAACAGCGAGAATCTCTTTTTTACTTTTTTTTTTAAATTGTTGTCATTGTTTTTCCTCGCTATCTGTCAAATCACCATTATTAATTTTCTTACTGTAGCCTTTGTCATTATAAATACCATTACCAACTGTGAACCTGGAATTTGGAGAGGAACCATATAAGCTTTGCATTCGCTTTTATCCATTTCATCAATTATACTTGTTATTGTCTGTAGAAAGTTGTAATTATTTGATGAATAAAATATGTTTAAACCAAATTATTGCTAATTCAAGTCTGCATCAACTAGAACATCCAAAGACATTTTGCACAATTTAATCAGGATGAGACTTGGCATTCTGAGCAGTACCTTTCATGATCAATATCGTCCGACAAAGTCTGTCAAGTTACTTTCAGCATGCCAAGACTTAACCAATAGGCTGCTAAGTGCGACTCACTGACCTTTTGCGGACAGTGCAGATCAAGATCAGACTGCACAGAACGTGCAGTCTGATCTTTGATATAAACTGTCCGACAAGGAGACCTTTTTTTCTCAAAAAAATACGTTTGAAATAGTTTCATTGGGATTTTTAGTATCGGCTTGAACGTTTCATTTAATCCTTGGGCTGCTAAGCGCTACTCAAGGACCATTTTGTGGACAGTAAAGATCAAGCTGAGACTGCACAGAACGTGCAGTCTGATCTTTGATCTACACTGTCCGATAAGAAGATATCCCCCCCCAAAAAAAAATAGCCATGAAATAGCAGCGTTCGGGTTTTTACTATCTGCTTGAAAGTTTCATTTGACTTATTCAGCAGGATAAGGGTTAACTTATCTAGCAGGATAACTCTTTCATTGCCAAATGTATCAACTCGACCTCTTTAGTCGGCTGAAAAAAAATTAATCCCCTGAAACTCAGAAAGATTTCATTTTCTTATAAAACTGACTAAAAAGAGATATAAAAATCTAAGATCAGACTACACGTTATGTGAGGTATGATCTTGATCAATGCCGTCCGCATAAGTCCCTGTTTTAGCCTATGGCGCTGAAAAGTTACAAATACACGCTCCTTTTTGTACTATTCATTGTTACTGAACTCGTGCAGGAACTTGCGTTTTGTTCATGCTTCAGAAATAACGGTTAGGAAACTGTTTGTTTGCGTTCGTCATCTTAATCCTTACCCTGTTAAATAACTAAAATGAAACTTTTAAGCCGATAGTAAAAACCCAAATTTTGCAATTTCAAAGGTATTTTGGGGGAGTAATATATATCCTTATCGGGCAGTGTAGATCAAAGATCAGACTGCACGTTCTGTGCAATCTAATCTTGATCTACACTGTCCCCAAAAGGTCAGTGAGTCGCTCTTAGCAGTCTATGGGTTACTTTTTTCTTTTTTTTTTTTTGCTTCCGAATCTGAAGGTAACCAAATTGTTCTACACAAAGATTATAATACCAACCTTTGTACATAATAATGTAAACACGTTATTTTAGTTTTCTTAAAAAGTCTAGTCGAACACCCAAAAAACCTTCAGGGTCCATATTCACCAACCATTCTTATGAACATTCTTAGTCTTATTTTTTAGATTTTTCCAAATTTGAAAGTAACACTCCTTCTGATTGGCTAAACCATTTGGCTTAGCCAATCAGAAGTTGCGTTACTTTCAAATTTAGAAAATCTTGGAGAATAAGACAACGAACGTTCTTAAGAATGGTTGGTGAATATGGACCCCAGGACCCGAACGGCCTTTCATTTTGTTATAATGACCTGTTAAGATCGCAGTACACTGGCTAATAACCGTAAGATTAAATGATACATATTCCAGGATTTTTTTTTTGTTTGTCCCAGTCGAACCATTAGCATAGCGAGAATACATACCACGGACCTCATGCTCCTAAGAAATAAAAAGGGAAAATGACAAATGTTAGATAGCTGATGAGACTACTTACATATGAGCCACGCTCTGGCAAAAAGGAGCTTAATGCACCTCCGTGATGCATGATACCATGCAAGGCATCACAGTATCAGGATCAGTAATAGCCACTAATTTAACGAATGAGGTAGACTGGTCCTTAGACATACAGAAAACTTACATAATTATAGCGAAAAGTTTCGGTCCAGGTCAGCCTGCGCGGATTGCGCAGGCTGACCTGGATCGATACTTTTCGCATATGCATTAAGCCCCCTTTTCACAGAGCATGGCTCAAATATATATAAACCACGCCCTGTGAAAAGAGGGTTTAATGCATCTGCAAAAAAAGCATCAACCCAGGTCAGCCTGCGCAGTTCGCACGGGCTGACCCGTGTAGGCTTTTGGTAATTTTTATACTTGTCCAAGGATTATTGTAACTCATGATCCAGTTGGTTGTTTGATAAAATGGATTTCATGGATCCACAATTATATGGTGGCTTGCTCGGTAGATTGCATTACGGAGATGCATCAAGCTCCATTTTGCCAGAGCACGACTAGTATTATACTACAGTGTCGGGCTGAATCATCCGTTACTTCTGATTGGTCTTGCTGAGTCTGATTGATAGTCTTTTTGACAGTTTCCTTGGTAATGGCTAAATCTAGCTTCACAAGAAAAAAGAAATCCCATAACATTGGATTCTCCCTGGCATTTTACCGAGTCAAAATAATTATTTTCCGTCCTTCTATAGCCAGGGTCTGTATTCACCAACAGTTCTGAATTACACTCTTGGTCTTTTTCTAGATTTAGAAAGTAAGGGAACTTCTGATTGACTAAACCGTCTAGTTAAAAAAAAATTCCGTAGTTGTGAGGTAGAGCGTCGGCCCTGTAACCAGAAGGTCCCGATTTCGATACCCGGGAGCGGATGTCAACTTTGAAACTGTTCATTGGCCCACACATTCGGCGCGAATACTGGTGTATTTCCCAGAAGCAGAATCGAGCTACATTAGTGTAAATTGCAAGACCTTGTTTCTCAATCGATGTAAAATAAATATGTTTAAACTTGATTTGAATAAGCCAATCAGAGATCGAGTTACTTTGAAATCTGTAAATTTCTTGAGAATAAGAGATTAAGATTAGAAATGTTATTTGGTATGTAGCCTGGGTTTCAGTCCGATCATTTTCTCTTTTCCGTCGTATATATTCTGACGTTACTCTGTCAAAACGAACGACGTAAATTACAGAACCGATTAGCACTTTTACCACAGATCTGCTCAGGCTGTGAAAGGAGACCGCAAAAGGTAACGATTAAACAATTACTACGGGTTGGTACCAGGCTTTGTCAATGATAAATGGTTAAGAAATTATTACAGCTTGGACCCAGGCTATTTGGAATGATTAGTGAATACAAACCCTAGTCACTGCTTGTATCGTGTACACTTATTTTCGAAATCGATTCCTAGCTTGACATTTTGTAGGCATGATTACATTTACTGAGACAAGATTCATTTCTGTCTCACCGCTGACCATGGTTCGACAATGTTTATGTTGGACAACACTTCAGTGGTTAATGGAGAGTGTTGCGCTATACATGAGCCACGCTCTGTGAAAAAGAGACTTCATGCATCTGCGAAAAGTATCGATTCAGGTCAGCCTGCGCAGTCCGCGCAGGCTGACCTGAACCGAAACCTTTCGCTACTGGTCAATTTTCTGTCTGTCAAAGGCACATTCTACCTTATGACTCGCTGGGTATAGCGCACCACGGAGATGCATTAAGCCCCGCTTTTGTCAGAGCACGGCTCATTTGTAAATGAAACCTCAAGATACATGAGTAGGCTCGCTGGCCTCTGCAATGTAATTGACAGAATGTTGAATACGGCTTGAAAATAAAAACAAAAAAAAAAATAGCTTATTTGTCTAACTTTAGAGAAGGAAGTCGGAAAACACATGTACACGAATTTTATAAAACATTTGGGCCATGCTCAGAGAAAAGGTGTCTTAGAGCATCTGCAAAAGTATTGACCAAAGTCAGCCTGCGCTGTCCGTGCACACTGTCCAGCTTAAATCATTTGCTAGTGGTAAATTTTCTGCAAGTCAAAGGATCATTTTACCGCTGTTTGTTTGCACAATGTATGCACATGAATTATTATGCGATACCTTTCTTGGAGTAACTCTTACCGAAAATGCATGAAACTCCCTTTTCAAAGAGCGCCTTTCATTTACAAAATCTGCACTTTTGACAGTGTTTACAGATCACTTCAGAAGTCCCCTTAAAGTGATATCTCTAGAGATTCAAGCAGACGATATTATCCCAGCATGAATTTATTTGGGAAAAAAAAAATGTTATCGGAATATGTTTGTTCTACTCATCCAACTATTTCTGTCTATCTATCTTTCTATCTTCCTCTCTGTCTTTTTGTGTGCCTGCCTCCTCTTTCTCTCTGTCTCTTTTTCTGCTACCTTTGTCTGTCTCTGTCTTTCTCTTCTTCTCTCTCTCTCATGTCTCTTACTTTTTCATCTACCATACCTTCTTTAAACACTTCCTCCTCCTTATATCTCCCCAACCTCCTGTTTTATATTGATAACACCATAATGCTGAGTGACATAAATATTTTTCTTTATCTACCTTCTCTTTGATATATCACGCTATCTTGTGTTTGCCTTGATGCTAAGGATCTTCCAATAAAAAAAGGGTCTGGAAAACCTGGCCCCGGAAATAGATGATCAGAAATGTAAACAGGCAGGGCTATTATAGGGCATGTGGATCAACGTATGGCTCTCAATAATTCGGTTGTATAAACAAAAAGTCTCTAGAAGTCTGGGGATATGTTTATTGTATTTCATATGGCAAGTGGTATAGTCGGTGTCATCGTAGAATTACCAAAGTACTTTCATCTTTAACACTTAAGCTGCTGAATAAATGAAACGCAAATTTCTACTCAAGACTAAAAAGTCAAACATTGCGGTTTCAAAGTTGATTTCATCGGAAAGAAAATACCGTATTGGACAGTATAGATCAAAGATCAGACTGCACATTCTGTGCAGTCTGATCTCGATCTACACTGTCCGCAAAAGGTCAGTGGGTCGCGATTAGCAGCTTAATGGTTAACTTGGTAATGTTAACCTTCTACGGCTGCTAAACTCGACTCACTGACCTTTTGCGGACAGCGTAGATCAAAATCAGACTGCACAGAACGTGCAGTCTGATCTTGGATCTACACTTTCCAATAAGAGATTTTTTTTTCTAAAAATAAGTTTGAAACAGCATTATTCGGGTTTTTACAACTGGTTTGAAAAGTTTATTTTACCTATTTAGGAGAATAGAGGTTAAATAAAGGAAATGGTCATTCTCATGTCGGTACTAAAGGTGCACACATTGCAATTTCTCACTGACCTTTTGCGGACAGTGTAGATCAAGATCAGACTGCACAGAGCCTACAGTCTGATCTTGATCTACACTGCCCGTATAAGCGCAACAAGGCATTGATATCTCTGTCCAAAGTTCACAACAGGCATTTAAGTACAAACATGTACCTGTAGGGTCACCCCAGTGTCAGACATAATGTTTCAAGCAAAGCTCAGGAAAGGATGTCAAAATTTCAATGGCATTTGATATAAATTTACAACACATGTCATAAATACCAAGCAAACACACGAGGAGTTCAGGTTTTCGTTCCTGGTTTTCTACGTAGACTGCCGTTTGAGAGGGAAAAAAAAAAGAGTAAAAATCGAAGAGGCCAAAATCAGGGGATAATTACAAAATATTTATGCTATAAAATTTTACAACGTATCAATATGGCTGTATTGAAGGCGCCAAAAAAAAAATGAACAATGGATATAAGTAGAATTTAACCCGCCAAACAGCTTTTTTCGCTATTCCTGCTACAAAAAAAAAAAATCATAAAAAAATCAAGAAGTCAATTAACCCTTTACCACACAATACCGAGTTTTAACAACCCGGAGAAAGAGGCCTTTTGAAAACATTGTGAGAAAAGGAGAAAATGCTGGTAACCGGCATTTCCTCCTTTTCCCACAAAGTTTTCTTCCCTATTCAAGACAGAAATCATCATTTCAGCAACATTTAATTTGTTGTCTGCAACTGCTTTGAATTTGGTCCAGCCCCAAAATTTGACGTTTGGTAAAGAGTTAAGCAGAGAGAGCTTTTGAGGCACAGTGATAACACGGTTGGGTACTAAACACTACAGTGCCCAGTTTACCTTAAATGTTATGTATTTATTGTGTAATCCGGAAGTAAAGATTAAAGAAATCTTGAACGACAACAGAATGCTTGATGGAAAAAAGAAGTGGATAAAAAGAGATGGTGACAAAGAGAGAGGCAGACAGAGACAGAAGGAGAGAGAGAGAAAGACAGAGAGAGAGAAAGAGAGAGAGAGAGAGACAATATATTACATACCTTGCTCAAGCGTTGCCTCTCCGATAGTCCTTATATCCGCTCGAACACTCTGGTAAAATCCAATAGTTTTTACTTCAGGAAATCGTATTGGAGGCGATACTCTCTCAAATCTCGTTCAATTCTCGAGATCTCTCTTGTTACTCACCTTACCAGATCTTCTGTTTAATCGCGTTCGATGTTCTACAGCGATGAGAGGGAGATAGTATAGAATATACGTGTGGTCTAATTTACAATAAACGTCGACAACAATATAAGAAGAATCATAAAACTTTGTGTCAATTTGTTCTTTTGCCTCCATATACACATACTGGACGGTATATTTGCCGTTCGCTATTACAACCAAAAGAGATGGTTCCATAGCTCGTGCGATGGCTTTTATAAAGTCATCAGACTCAAAATAGTTGAGCCAGGCGCGGGCAAAAGGGGCCTTAATGCATCTCTATAATGCATTACACCAAGCCAGTCATCACATAATTATGGATCCATAAAACCCACTTTTTTAATAATCGACTTAATCGTGAGGTTAAATGGTGATTGGACATACAGAAATTGACCAATAGCGAAGTGTTTCGGTCCCGGTTAGCCTGCGCGGACTGCAAAGGCTGACCTGGATCGATACTTTTCGCAGATTCTTTAAGCTCCCTTTTCAGAGAGCATTGCTGATTTCATTTTTTCAAAATATAACTTTTGATCATAGTCTGTTTTTTTTTTTTCCTTTTCTCTTTGAAGGACTGATGAACCATTTCGACTTGAGACGCTTCCTATATTGTATTTAACTACACCTTATACCCTTTAACAAACAATCCCGTATTTTAGCGACCCCAATTAAGTCCTTTTTTCAGAGCATTGAGTTTTTTATTACAATGTTTTTTATTTTATCAAATACAAAACTCTGTCATTTGAGCCACATTCAACACGTCGTCAACCTTTTTTTTTTTCAATTTTTTTTGACGGGTCTATTCTTTTTTCTTGTAGATTTATTATTTTTACGTTTGCAGTTTATTGACTCTCTGTTCTTTCCTCTGGATATATATTATCAGAGACATAGATTAGAGTGTACTGTATGTCTCTGATATTATGGATGCTTTTGTGAACGACTGGAATTAAAGGCCCGTTAGCTGCCAAGTGTAAACAGTTCGTGGTCAAATTGCATACAAATTTAATTCATACTATTCAAAAATATGAATATGTGTTACCGTGGGATCTATCAAAGTTCCTTTCGCTGGCAGAAAAATGAATTGTTAACCCTTTCCCAAACGACAAATTTTGGAGTGGTCCAAATTGAACGAGTTTGCAGGCGACAATTCTAAATTTGATGAAAATGGCAGAAAGGTCTCAAAAAGGGTAGAAAACACTGTGGGAAAAGGAGATATTGCTCATTACGAGCAAAATCTCCTTTTCCCACAGTGTTTTCAAAAGACTTGTACTGCAGACACGTGAAAACCAGGGCTTGTTTTGGAAAGGGTTAAACTAGAAAAAGAGCTGTAAACTTTGGTTCTTGTTTCACAAGTCATTATTCTGCCAGTCCTTGGAACTTTGACAGATTCCACTGTACGACATTATCACACTCAAAATAATATCCATGCCTTTAAATGGTAAAGATTAAATTCGTCTGACTTGTTTATATTCGGATTGTTCACATTCGGCCGCTGGTATGCCTTTAAGATCTACTGTCGTTTACAGACTACGAGAGCAAATTACCAAATTGATAAAGGTTAGTTCCGCGTGAAGTCGCTATATTCCGTCGTCGAACAATAAAAACCACTATCAAAGGATTATGTTATCTAGAACATGGATTTATGACTCGACGCGTTCAATTTCAATTCTCTTGTACAATGGAGCAAAAATATTGCCTTGACAGTTTCTGTAACGAAGTTATCTTGTGACGGTATTGATTAAAGTCTGTCTGTCTTATGCACACTGCTTATTAACCCTTTACCTGCTAAATAAGTGAGATGAAACTTTCAAGGCTATAGTAAAACCCATGACTTTGCTATTTCCTAGGTACTTTTGGGAAAAGATTTCTCCTTATCGGACCGTGTAGATCAAAGATCAGGCTGCACGTTCTGTGCAGTCCGATATTTGATCCACACTGTCCGCAAAAAGTCCTTGAGTCGCGCTTTGCAGGCAAAGAATTAACTCTTTCGAAGTCAACTAAGTAAAGTCGCCTTTTTTTCAAAGTGTAAAACTAGATTTTCCACAGAAACTGAAAAATGATTTTGTTAAAACTTAGCAGTAGTTAGGTAACAGAGTAGATCCAAGATCACACTGCAAGTTCTGTGCAGTCTGATCTTGATCTACGCTGTTTGCAAAGAGTTATTTAATCTGCCGTTGCCAGCGACACGGTTAACGAGTTTAGGCAAGGATAAGACGACAATAGAATAATATCATTGTTTCTCGTTTCTGGTGAAATTTTATCAGTCTTAAAAGCTCACAACGACGGTTGAAAGAAAAAACGTTCATAGTTTCTTCTTTAATGAACATGCAGAAGTTAGGCTGACAACCATTTCTTATTTAAAATCTGTTTTATTTCGTATCTATTTCTGTCTCATAGCTACTAATATTATACCTCAAACACATGTATCGCACGCGGATAAGATAATACGCACGACAGAAAAAAAGAACGTGTCTACACGCTATGAAATACCGTTCCAAATAATGTACGATGACGTACCTCACGCGCGGAAAACGTGCATATTAATTTTGCGATTTAATTGGTCAAAATGTTACTTCATAATATTCATCCGCCATGCATTAAAACCAAGATACTGGCCACCTTACCACTATTTCTTTTATTTCACTTACCGTTATCAATGTCAATAATTGCAGGTACATGTAGATAAAAAGGAATATTATGTTGCAGTAACTTTCCTGGTGCTTGTATTTACTTCTCGCTGCGTAAGAAAATTTTGACATCTCGCCCGACCTTCGATTTCGCGCGATATCAAATCTTCTCACGCTGCTCAAATTAAATACAAGCACCAGGAAAGTTACTACAACATGATATTCCGTATTTATTTTCAGTGTAATACAGCCATTACCAATTTGCTTATGAGGTATTTTGTCGAGGCTCTGTAATCATACGCTGCATTTATAAATTTTTGGGATCCAAGTTTTTTAGATATAGTTATGTGATAAAAAGAATCTGACACACACGTATAACAAAATAGTGCAGTATTTGGTCAAGGTTCTGCAATCATACGCCCCATTTCTAAATTTTTGAGATACCGTTATGTGATATAAAAAAATCTGACATTTGAGGTAAAATTTTATCAAAAACTCGTCGACACACACACACAAAAAAAAAATATGCTAGTCAGCTCGCCAAAGGCTCCTTTTTTCTAGAATCGTTTCATAAAATGTTATCTCAAATGCCACGATCCCTTATCTCTTAGAGTATAACTTTTTCTACTAATCAAAAAAAACTTTTTGTTTTTTTCTGAAATAAATTTGCCAAAGAGGACCATTACTAATGTTGGTCAATAGTGAATTGATGAAAGCTAGACTCTGTATTACGTCTTAATATATCTGAAAATTGTCATTCTCTAATGAACAAAACCAAACGCTTGTTATCTTTCTTTCGTCCAAAAAAACACGTCATTCCTTTTTTCTTTGAATCAGAGATCACATAAGAATGTCACTTACCGTCTGTCATCGATTTTTGTTATTCTGCCTTCCAGCGTATTAGAGATAACCAATGGTTTACCCTTAGACTGCTAAGCGACTCACTGACCTTTTGCAGACAGTGTAGATCAAGATCAGACTGCACAGAACGTGCAGTCTGATCTTTGATCCACACTGTCCGATAAGGAGATATTTTTCCTCGAAAAATAAGTTTGAAATAACATTAGTCAGGTTTTTACTATCTGCCTGAACGTTTATTTAACTTATTTCGCAGGATACGGGTTTATTCAGGCCGGTGAAATTGTCTTTGAAGTTTCGCAAAATAAGCTCCAGACTGAATGACAATATTCTAGATCTGTACAATTTGACAGCAAGTGTAAACCGCATATCTTTTTTTTTAGTGATGGGATTCGAAAGACAGAAATGTTATGGGAAATGGAGAAAATGATGGTTACCGTAATTCTTTCCTTCACACGCAATATTTTCAAATGTTTTCTCTCGGGGTCTTTAAAAATCAGCACCGTTTAGTAAAGGTTATGCTTGTTCCAATATCGATGACTTAATCTTATTAGAGAGCAACGCCATTTTGTATAATCATCATTTAACCCTTTACCAAACTGTCCCGCGTTTTAAAGACCCCAGAGCCGAGTCCCGCTAGCTCAGTCAGTAGCATATAGACTTTAGAACAGGGGTCGCTGGTTCGATCACTGGCACGGCCAAATTCTTTCCGAGGATTGATGGTAGTCGTTGCGATAGGGTTCAGTTCTCTCTCACCGCTGACCGTTGTTTCAGCGATGGCTATGTGGGAAAGCAGCCAGTGGCTTAGAAAAAAATATTGTGCGGAGTACAGGTAAAAAATCTCCCGGAAGTGATGGATAGGTACACTGGCCGCTGCGGTCTAACTAAATTAATGTTAAAAACGGCGTTAAACACCATACAATCAATCAATAAGGACCATACAAAGAATAGTTTTTGAAACTATAGTGGGAAAAGGCGAAAGGGCTTGCAACCAGTATTATCTCCTTTGCCCCAACATGTTATTCCTTATTCCAGTTTCACAAACAAATTCCTTCATTTGAGCCACAAAACAGATTATTTCAGGAACGTAAGGCAGTCCCGAAAATTGAATGAAACTTGCTAAAATGTTTTCAAGGGATACCAATAAATCTTGATTTAACCTTTAAGCTGTTAAGAGCCACTCGGGGCGCTTTTGCGGGCAGGGTAGATTAAGATCAGACTGCACAAAACGTGCAGTCTGATCTTTGATCTACACTCTCCGATACGGTATTTTTCCCCGGTGAAATCAGCTTTGAAAGCGCAATATTTTGGTTTTTACAATTGAGTGGAAGTTTCGTTTATTTAGCAGTTTAAGGGTTACATGAAATAGACGTTAACATTGCCACTTGCTGGTACGCTAATTTCGGGTTGGATTTGCCCAAAGCTATGTATTTACTCGGAACTTGAAAACGTTTTCATTAATTAGAGATTTCCTCTTTTCTTTTGTGATTCTGAGGATCTCCTGCAGTGGAATGATTCTTTTCTGGTTGTTGTTAACCCTTTACCAGACGACAAAATTTTTGACTTCTCCTATCTGTGCCTTTGCAGCCCATAATTATTTATATCAACCCAAATATTAATCTTCAAAGTGCTGAATAAATGAAAGTAAAATTTCAAATCAGTAGTAAAAACACAAATATTGCCATTTCAAAGTTGATTTCACAGAAAGGAAAATACCGTATCGGAACAATGTAGATCAAAGATCAGACTGCACGTTTTGTGCAGTCTGATCTTGATCTACATTGTCCACAAAAGCGCACCGGGTCGCGATTAGCAGCCTAAGGGTTAAGTTTCACTCGAATTATGTTGCATGTTTCTGAAAAAATTGAAGACATTGTTTTAAAAGGCGAAAATGTTGATAACAACTATTTTCTTTTAGAACTCTCGATCGTCCCAAAGGCTTTCTTCTTCATCGTCAGAGAATCAGTATGTAGTGCCGGACCAATGCGAGATTGCTTCCGGGTCGTAGTATCAAAGGCAGTCCCATGTGAAATTTTGCAGAAGCACTTTTGTTGCACTGGTTCATGGAGCTGAGAGGGCTTGGTGGTATAAAATTCAGATTTACTTCAAATTTGGGTAGTTGGGGACCACTGAGACGTTTTTTTTTTTATGCTGTCAGGACTATAAGTATTTTGTGTCAATGAAGGAACAAAAACTTTGGGTCGTGGCGTGAACAGATGTTCCTCGGAGGACAAATTCCATGATGCTTGTGTTGTGTGCGATTTAGCGAAAAATGCAATCGCTTGACATGCTGATGATTTTTTTTTTTTTTTGCATTTTTTTTTGCATTTTTTTTTTTTGCATTTTGAAGGACGTAAGATGTACTTTTGACAGCAGCAGACGGGGAAGCCATAGTTTTGTCATCAGCGATCTGCGGATTTGAAACTATGGTCAATTTCAGGCTATCTTTAATGTAGCATAAAAACAGTGGTGCGACACCATGCGCTCATCTGGGAGACAGTCAAAGATCTTGACCTATTAGGCTTGTTTCGTTGTCGTCTAATTCAACTTAGCGCGACTCTAGATGCCTTGGCGGACTGTGTAGATCAAGATCAGACTGCACAGGGCGTGCAGTCTGATCTTGGATCTACACTCTCCGATAGGATTATATTTTTCCCTCTAAAAACTATTTTATAATCGCAATATTTTGGTTCTTTATTATTTGCATTTTCATTTATCTTGTATTGCATGGGTCGACGCCCTTCAATGGTTGCTGCTAAAATTTTCACAATACTTTTTATAATATTTACTGATGTGAAAATCTTATTCTACTTTTTTTGACAGAGCAGATCGGTGATGAGACTGCATATTGTATCCAGTCTGATCTAGATCTACAATGTAAGCAAAGCGCCAACAGTATCTAGTGCTAGTCGTATGCGGGCTCCTCATGTAATGACCTCAACCCTTGACCTGCTAAATAAGTTAACTGAAACTTTAAAGCCGACAGTAAAAACCTAAATATTTCTATTTCAAAGTTATGAAGTTATTTTTGGAGAAAAATTTCTCATTACTAGACAATGTAGATCCACTATCAGACTGCATGTTCTATGCAGCCTGATCTTGATCTGCGCTGTCCTCAAAAGGTCCGCTTAGCAGCCTAAGGGTTGCTCAGTGACGAAGATGTGGGATTCTCACCCGGACGGCCCTGGGTGCGAACTTAAATTGAGTCTGTCGGTTTTTCGAAATAAGTGAGCCGTCGAAGTAATATGACTGAGATTATATTGAGAGCGGCGTAAAAACACCATTCAATCAAATCGTGTTTTTTACTGACTGTTATGTCACAGTTCGTGGGAAAGAATTTGGTTAAATTTCCGTAGCTATAATAATAATAATAATAATAATAATAATCACTTTATTTATAGAAGGTAGCATGTTAAGACAATCATATATATCTTATATTCTACATGGCCCTCTAATAAAGTATAAAAAAAAATAAAGCACACCTGCGCAGCCACACAATGCCCCCCCTTTCCCCCCCCCTCTCTAATACTCACACTCACTCTCTCATTCAAGCATGACCCCCCTCAACCCCCCCCCCCCAAAAAAAAAGCAATAAATATATATATATACACTACCTCAAATACACCCACTCATTTATACTTACACATACGTGTGCACATATACATAATTAGACATATATACATACATATTCAAAAGTCTCTAAAAGTCTCTACGATAAACAACACAGCAGATCTACTTACAAACTTTATGGTAGAGATATGATCTGTGTATGAGAGACGGTTACAGGGGTTTTACCAATAAGACAGATAATTCTGTCAGCTTGCAATTAATCTGTCAGCATTAACAAGGTAGCGGACAGTGTAGATCAAAGATCAGACTGCACGTTCTGTGCATTCTGATCTTGATCTACACTGTCCGCTAAATGCTTTATGATAAACGGCACAGTTACCAAAAGATTAGAGTAGACATTTGATCTGTACATGGGAACGTTTGTAAACAGGTTTTCTTTACCAATCAGATATAGTCTCTTAGCTTGCAATCAATTTGTCAGCGTACACAAAGTAGCGGACAGCGTAGATCCTAGATCAAACTGAGCATTTTTGCAGCCAGATCTTGACCCACACACCGGGAAATGTTTGTATGATAAATAACACACAGTAGCTATAAAAGTTAGATTATGATCTGTGTACAAGAGACGTTTTAAGTGATTTCACCAATCATATAGATAATCTGTCAGCTGGCGATTTCTGCCAGGCGGTAATGTCGCTCTTTTGGGGTGATCTTCTGCGCAGATAATACCCGAATCGAGCAGAGTTGTACATGTACAAAGCAGAAAAGTGTAGATCTAAGATCGATCGCGCGTTCTGTGCCGTCTGATCTTGTACTTAATATGTCAGCAAAAGGCATTTTTACCCCCATTTACATTGTCTAAAGCAGTCTAATCTCAGTTTTCGTTGTCTAAGACAAACTGATCTCAATCTAGAGTGCCAGCGACTGTCTGATTTTAACCCCTTCTGCTAAATAAGCGAACACTTAAAGCCTTAAATAAAAATACAAATTTTGCTTTTCCAAAGGTAATTGTGGAAAAATTGAGGAAAAATATCTCTTTATCGGACAGTGTAGATTCAAGATCAGACTGCACGTTCTGTGCAGTCTGATCTTGATCCACACTGTCCGCAAAAGGTCCTTGAGTCCCGCTTAGCAGCCTAAGGATTAATCTGCAATGTCTTCAAAATCAGCCAAGTTGTTCATAGCCCTCTAATGGTAAATGATAGCATGGTGTTCAGTGTCCAATACACAAAGGGTAAGTTTGGGACATTCACAACTGCGGCACTGTGATATCATCCTCTGTCAATATCATCTTACAATGCAGATCTAGTCAACCCTTATCCTGCTGAAAAATGAAAAAAAAAAAAATCAAAACGATAGTAAAAAGCTGAATAATGATATTTCAAACGTATTGTCTTGGAGATCAATATCTCCTCATCGGACAGTGTAGATCCAAGATCAGACTGCGCGTTCTGTGCAGTCTGATCTTGATCTACACTGTCCGCCAAAGGTCAGAGAGTCGCGCTTAGCTGGTTGAGTGTTAAAATGGGTATGTTTAATTAGTTTTCAAATACTCCGAACAGTTTTTTCCGCGTATGATTGACGGTATTAGATTATAGCAAACACCCTCGGCTATCTGGTTCGACGAAAAGATTATTGGACTCAAATTCTTAAAAAGAGAAATTGTGGGGTAGTATTTCGAAATTATATACAGGAATGGAAAAATACAATTTTTCCTCACATGCAATGAGCGATTATCAAGTTACTTGATGGAAAAAATAGAGGCAAGGTAAAATAAGTGTTGGTCAGCCGAGCAAAGATTTCGTTCCTTTGGAATAATTAACCCTTTCCCAAACGACCCTGAAGAAGGTAGCTTTCAAGACATTTTGGGGAAAGGAGAAAATGCTGGTAACCAGCATTTTCTCCTTTCCCCACAATGTTTACTACCCCCTCAATTACAGATCCTATTTCCCAGGGTCATACTTGAAATTTTTGTCCCCAAGTGCTCTCAGTTTGGATGAGAATAAAATTTTGACGTTTGGTGAAGTGTTTAATTGACCCAGTGAGCTGATTAAGCCAGCATGTCAACGTGACGCGGGTTTTTGTGTTTTGCATTAGAAGCTTTTTTTTTTTCTGCTTGCATTAGATGTGTATATAAACTGTATATGCATATGAGTGGCTATAACAAGAACGGATAAAATAGGCACAATCTCAGATAAAATGGTTAGAACATGAGTATCCAGTGTGTTCTCTTCTATTAACTCGTATCCTGCTGAATAAATCAAATGAAACTTTCAAGCCGATAGTAAAAGACGTTAACAATGTTATTTTGTTTGGGAAAAAATTTAGTTTGGGAAAAATATCTCCTTTTCGGACAGTGTAGATCAAAGATCAGATCGCACATTCTGTGTAGTCCGATCTTGACCTACACCTTCTGCAAAAGGTCAGTGAGTCACGCTTAGCAGCTTAATGGTTAAGATCGATCACAGAAAGCGAATTTGTACAGAAAATCTGAAAAAAAAAAAACATTCGCTTTGCTTTTTGTATCGGCTGTTTGTTTTAAGATGTAAAGCTATTTCAAAGATAGTTAAGATGAATAACTGCCACCGTCGAAAACACATGTAACATCATATCATTATGTAGCCTATCGTTTTCTAAACCATTTTATAAAGTGCTTGTTATCCGAGACAGTAAGTATAAGTACAATTAATTTCTATTGTTGCAGTCTGATCTTGATCAACACTGTCCGCAAAAGATCCTTGAGTCGCGCTACGCATCCTAAGGTTTAAAGGGAATATGTAAGAGATTTTTGTTAAATCTTAGTCCGACCCTATGGAAACAGTTAAAGAGGTATGGAGGAAATGTATAACGCTATTCCCATAACGCTTACCACTATATGGGATTATCTTTATGGATCTTCTTTCAAAGTCGTGACTGATAATAATCCTCTGACTTATGTTCTTACCTCTGCAAAAGTTGATGCAACAGGTCACCGCTGGTTAGCAGAGTTGAGCAATTACAACTTCACTATTGAATACCGTAGTGGTAAGCTTAACTCTGATGCAGATGGCCTTTCCCGGAGATATGTTTTTGATGATGAACTCGAAGCTGTATTTCAGGCTGCAATGATCTCTACCCCTTTGATTGATTGTGTTTCTGACACTGTGTCTCCTCATATCCGGAGTGCGGAGATTCAGTCTTCCGGAGATTTAAGTTCTGTCAATTAGATTGTAGAGCAAGCCAAGGACCCAGCCATTGCCCGTGTTTTGACTCTCCTTAGTACCGGTTTTCGACCCAGGGGAGAGGGTATCAAGTCTGAATCTGTCGAGGTCCAACGTTACTTCCGTGAATGGGGCAGACTTGTTATCGATCGCCAAATTTTGTTTAGAACCGCTACTTTGGATGGACAACCACTACAACAGCTGTTGTTGCCTGAGTCCCATCGGGAATTAGCTTTGAGGGGTGTTCATGACTCTGCGGGGCATCAAGGCAAAGAGAAGACCCTATGGTTGGCAAGGCAACGGTTTTACTGGCCCGGAATGGAGAAGTCCGTGAATGAGTGGGTCGAGAGTTGCCAGCGCTGTGTTGCCCGGAAAGCCCCTGCTCGTCCATTTGCAGAGCTTGTTCCTATTCGGACGACAAGGCCTATGGAGCTTGTATGCATGGATTTTCTATCCCTGGAACCAAGCAAGGGTGGAATCGAAAATATTCTTGTGATTACGGACCACTTCACCCGATTTGCTCAAGCAGTTCCATGCCGTAATCAGACTGCTCATACCACCGCAAAGGCTCTTTATAATGGGTTCTTTCAACATTACGGTTTTCCTGAACGTCTTCACAGCGATCAGGGCCGTAATTTTGAGAGCAAAGTTATAAGGGAACTTTGTAAGGTTTCAGGGATAAAGAAGTCCAGGACAACTCCATATCATCCAATGGGGAACGGTTCGGCGGAGAGGTTCAACCAGACTCTACTTAAGATGCTGGGTACCCTCTCAGGTGAGCAGAAGGCCGACTGGAAGACCTACGTTGCCCCACTCGTCCAGGCTTACAACAGTACTAGGCATGACTCCACCGGTTTTTCGCCCCATTATCTGATGTTCGGATGGCACCCCAGGATCCCTGTAGATACCTACCTAGGTACGTTTCAGCGGGAAGACCAGGCCTCAGATCATAAGACCTATGTCGCGAAATTGCGGGATAGACTGGAGTATGCCTACCGGTCCGCTGCAGCAGAGGCCAGTAACCAGGCAGCTAAGAATGAGGAAGCCTATAACAAGCGGGTCCGGGATACAAGGCTAGAAATTGGCGACACTGTCCTCGTCCGGAATGTTGGCCTCCGGGGCAAGCATAAGCTTGCTGACCGTTGGGAATCCAACCCCTACGTTGTTCTGGAGATGCCCAATCCAGACATTCCCGTGTACAAGGTCAGGCGGCGAGACAAAGTCGGACCGGTGCGATGTTTACATCGTAACCTGTTACTCCCCTTCAACAGCGTTCCTTTGGATGGACCGGGAGAAGTCCGCAAGGACAACCCACGCCACTGTCATGAGAAGCAGCCGGAGTCGACAGGGTCCGAAACCGAGTCTGATACTGATGTCCCCCGGTACATCATACCTCAGAGGAGAAACACTCCATCAGGTCGCAATTACGCCAGTCCGATTCGTACCCGTAGCCCTCCAGTGAGTCCGCCAGCAACAGTGTTCACGCCACCCCAAGTTCAAGGCGATCAGCCCATTCTACCAGGTAATACTGAGCCGGCAGTCCCAGATCAAACTGCTGCCACCAGTCCACCAAGTCTGGCCAGACCGGTCCGCAACCGCCGACCGCCAGACAGATATGGTGAATGGATGATGCCAATTATTTCATCTGTGGACGATTCCTGTGAAATTTTTGTGTAAATACATGTATGTGATATCAGTGTTACAGCGCTTTCAGTGCTTTGTTTTTTTATTCTGGATTGGAAATTCTCTGTTTGTGGTGCTTTCTGAGTAATTAACAAGTCTGTTCATTTTCTTTACAGATTTTGTCAATTGCTACTTGGGATTATTCATATTCACATCAGCGAATATTTAGCACTTTGGAGATTTTCCTGTTCCATGAATATATGACTGTTTGCTACTCCCTCACGCCTTTTCAATACCCTGGTGATTCCAAAGTTATGTGCCTTTGATTGACATAATATTTACTTGTTTTACAGGTCTACTTGAATACTTGGAAATGTCAGGTGCCATTTCAACATAGGGGGGGAATATGTAACCATGGGTTCATTTGTAGATAGTCATCACTGTATCTTCATTTGTAAACTTGCATAACTTCACTAACTGTATGTTTTAACATTTGTCATGTCAGTGAGCGTGCATTGAGTGAATAGTAATCCCTGTTTTCACGAGTGAGAATGAGAGAGTACTGATCAGCGTGCAAGCGTGCGTATCCGTTCCCGCCTTTCTATTTTCTCTCTCACTAACAATCCATCATTCGGTCACCAGCTCTCGCAAGAGACAGTTGTACATCACAGTCAACACGTCCGAGTTATCTTTATTTTCAATGATTGCAAAGTCATAGAATTGTTTTCTTCTCCACTGCTCCGGTAAGCATATTTCTTTAGCTGCAGATAAACCATGTAGAATCTAGATCTAAATTGTGCCATAAGAATAGTTTTATATATTTGTTATTTATCTTGCAGGTTTTCATCTGTATAATTCAGAATCAAGTAAAACTTCATTAACATCACCCGGCATATTGCTGTTATTTATACCCCGGTTGACACTAGACATTGTTACAGTTTACTTATTCAGAGCTCTTTATTGTAGACTTTAAATACTAGGTGCACAAGCAGAGATCGTACATAGCGTATGTAATGCGCACGGTTCTAGACTGCACCAAGTCATCGCTCAGCAGGTGCTTTCTGGAATGTAGCTGTGCGACAAATATAAATCTTATAATCACGTGACGTATAACGTCATTTGCACGACGGAATTCTCTATAAATTTACATACATGTATTTATGAATGAATCAGTCGCTGAACTGGCCTTTATTTTCAGCGTACACTTACCTAGCGCTTCACCGATCCATGCAGAGAGAGTGTTTCTTCAAAGTTTACTGTGTTTAATTAATTGTTTTTCGTTTTTAGAAAGGTGAATTTGTCAAAGTCTGCTCTTTTTTTTTTTCAATGTGGGGTTAACCTAGATATGGTATTTATGATACAACAATATATTATTGCGGATGTCAGAACGCAAGCTGCTTTCGTAAAGCTTTGCCAAAATCTGAATTCACACGGGAACTAGACTCGAAACTATGCAGTTTTAACAACCAAGCAATCTAAAAACTTGACTTTTACTCCGCTATATTTCAAATATAATAAAACAGATCAATGTTAACCCACTCGAACAACAAGTTCTTTATTGGTGTGTTTGTAATCTTGTAAAGGGTAGTTGTAAAGGGTAATAGGGCGAATCGCAAACATATAGTTTACACCAAAGCAATATACATGTAGACATCTACAGTTTTCAATTGGTGTGGAAGCAATGCTAATTCCTGGGACGTTATAAAAACGCAGACAAAGTTAAAGGCTGATGATCATGCTATAGGGTTATATCGTTTTTCTTGAGCTGTAGCAGCCACATTCCTAGAGTCCACTGTGGATAAAACTTGAACCCGGACAACAACAAAAACAAATTACTTCCCAAGGACAGGTAGATTACTGAGTCAAATATTTATGTGTGCTCCAGAGGCTACATTTCAGTCCAATGACCATGAAATTGCCCCGCTGTTCGTCTCAATAATATTTTTGACAAAACTGAATGTAGGTCACCGGGGGTTAAAAGAAAAAGGTTGTCACTAAATCAAATCAGACGAAACCGTAATAGATCTACTGCTGTAGAATCTATGTTCAGTCCAATACTCACGGAACTTTGTCAGACTGCTTAGATTAGATATGGGTGAGTTGCAAAAGGGCATTTTTGGTTTAAAAGTATGTCACTGGATCCTATACCTGAAGACAAAGTTAAATTGAGTTCCATACTAATGTTGCCTAAATGGTCCTCTTGTAAAATTGTTCAAGTGGTTCTGCTCTGTTTCTATAAACTTCACAGTAGCTTCAGAACTGAGTAGTAACATTTCAAAATCACGGCCTCTGAAACTGTATAAGCAATTATACCCAAATTCCATATCTAGCATCCTGTATTTGGAAAGAACAATTATTCAGATTAACCGATATATGTATAACTGCATGGTCCAATTTTAGAAAATTTGTTTCATACAAAAACAACTTGTCCTAAATCAGGAGAGAAAATGTATGCCCTATTCTACTGAAATTATTAAGAATATTTGATTCAGCAATATGTGTAAGAATTAATATATACATGTAAGTTAAGTCACCCAGTTTCTGCGCTAGAAAAACATTTTTATCAACCTAGAAGCCTGATTTTTATCCACATTCTTTACAGGCATTATTAAGCTAGGGAGGAACTGTAAATATTGATGGAAGTTCGACAGTTATTACGCCCCGCCGAATTTCGGGGTGTGGGGGATATAGTTTGCATGTTGTCTGTCCGTCTGTCCGTTCGTCCATCCGATCTTCCGTCCATCCAGACAGATATATTCTGAAATCGTTGACGAAAGTTAATTAAACTTCATACATGTGTTCCTCATGATAGTCCGCCGATATACGTTTTTTTTTTTTTTTTTTAATGTAATGCCTTGTCATGGAAAAAGGAGGTTTGATGTCCCCCGGTCTGCTTGTTTTGTTTTATTTTGTTTTTGTTTTTAATGCGGTGTCATGGAAAAAGGGGGCTTGATATATATTTCCATTATAGACCAATATCTCTTTAACTACTGGACAAAATTTTATGAAACTTCATATTTATATTGTTTATCACAAGCCACAGACAATTGGTATTTGTGTTAATTTAATGAAATACCGTGTCATGAAAAAAGGGGCTTAATGTATATTTTCACCAATTACAAAAAATGCCATTAACATGCAAAACACAATACCTCTTATAATTATGTTTCTATCAAAAAAAGTTTTTTTTCTGCGGTGGATATCATTTCGACGAAATGACTTGTTTTGTACTGATTGTACCTTTTGAAAACCATTTTTTAAATGAAGTCACCCGAGGTAATTTAATTTAAACATATTTTATTCAATATACATTGACATTTACATAGACAATACAAGAAATAAATGTGAAAAGGATCGGAACGAAAGCATGTTGCTTATATAGTTCCTCTCCCCAAGTTGAATCACGTGATACGCCAATAATATCAAATAATATCAAGAAGAAAAGATTATCACACACACACACAAAAAAAAAATAGTAATGAGTGTAAAACAAAAGAAAAAGAAGAAGAAGAAAAAAAAAAAGCTCCATTATCTGAAAAAGTAAAAAGAGAAAAAGGAATGGTTATTCGTGATTCGTGATTGAGCAGAGCGGCAACAAAAGATACAAAATTGTATATATATATATATATATATATATATATATATATATATATATATGTGTGTGTGTGTGTGTGTGTGTGTGTGTTCTCGACAGTACATTGTCAGAAAAGAGGAGCAACGGATCTAACCTTTATTGTATTGGATTAAAACTAAGAGAATCTCTTGCTTTTATCAATGTAATCATGAACCGCATGGAAGATCTGTTCGTTTTCAACAAGGGAGAGTTCATTGTCTCCAAAAAGAACTGTATCAATATTAAAAGCAGATATTGCGCTGATATGTTGTCTGAATGTTGTTCTAATGTTACAATAAAATCTGCATTCAAAGAAGTAGTGTGTATTAGATTCAACTTCCCCGCAACGACAAAGAGGAGAAGCCACAATATTTTTCCAGAAGAGATGTTGTTTTAGGTCGCCACAATTATTTCTAAGTCGAGTATGAATAATTTGCATTTTTCTTTCCCCATAAAAATACAGTTTACAAGGAGTGGGTTTGTCTATGTTCAGCAAACGTTTAAACGATGAGAGAGAGTCAGTTTCTCTTGTAGCTTGTGGCAAAGAGTTCCATACGTTTACAGCTGATGGCAGAAAAGAATTCATATAGAGGCTAGTTCTACAAACTATGTTTGCCAAGTCATTAGAATTACGAAGATTGTACGTTGTGTTACTTCCAATAGTGGACGGAACAAGAGAGCATAGGTAGTTGGGAGCTAGACCATTAACCATTTTGAAAAAAAGAATAAGTTTATGTTTGTTTCTGCGTTCTCTTAATGTCTCCCAGCCAGATTCTCTAGAAAGGTCTGAAAGAGACACTAGTTTTGTGCATCCTGTTACTATCCTGGCTGCCTCGTTTTGGATCTTATCGAGTTCTTCCTTATGGTATTCATGCATATTGTCCCAAACGGTATCTCCATATTCAAGAATAGGTCTGATGAATGAAAAGTATATAGTCTGCAGAGAAAGGCGATCAAGCAGAAATTTTAAACGGCGTAAGACACCTATTCTTTTCCATGCCTTCTCAACAATAGATTGAATTTGTTGGTCCCAGGATCCATCACAAGATAGACAGATACCGAGGTGTTTATGAAACTGGACCGACGGAATAGCAATATTTGACATAGTAAGGACTGGGTGATCAGGTTTTTTACGTTTACGAGATATTAACAATGATTTCGATTTCGAGGGATTAAACTTAACCAACCATCTATTCGCCCAGTTGTTAATCTTTTCGATGTCCGACTGTAGAATAGCTCCGCATATATTTGGAGTATCGATTTCTATGGAAAGACTTGTATCGTCAGCAAACAAATTAATTACGGATTCAAGGTCATCCACAATATCATTTATATAAACCAAAAACATCAATGGACCTAATACTGACCCCTGTGGAACTCCAGCTCGTACAGGTAATAATTTAGAAGATCCTCCAGGAAGAACCACTTTTTGAGTTCTGTTAGACAGATAATCCCGTAGAAAAGATAAAACTTTACCATCTATACCTGCAGCTTGTAATTTAAAAATGAGACCTTTGTGCCACACCTTGTCAAATGCCTTACTAATATCAAAAAATACCATCCTTATTTCACGGTCGTTATCCAAAGCGCTACAAATCCTATTATACAAATAAGTCAACTGGTTGACTGTTGAATCCCCAGGAAGGAATCCAGACTGACATGGCGTGAAAAAGTTATTTCTTTGTAAGTGATTGAATATATGTTTGTATATAATTCTTTCTAGAACCTTCTCCATCGTGTTTAAGAGCGATACAGGTCTATAATTAGATGGTATAGAACGATCACCACTTTTAAAGATAGGACACACAAGGGATGTTTTCCAAGCAGATGGAAAAACACACTTATCAAGACATAGATTATATAATCGACAAAGCGGAGATGCAATTTGAAACGCTGATTCTACCAATATTTTGTTATTGATGCCGTCTGGACCAGATGCCTTTGCAATACGAAGAGTTTGCAATACATCGAAAACCTCTTGGGGCGTTATGATAATTTCATTGATTTTTTCACCGAAAAATTGCGGGTGGTCACGGGGAAGAGTGTTTAAAGAATCGTCAATCTCTGACTGACTGCAGAAAAACGAATTCAAAACATTTGCCTTTTCATAATCATCTACTGCAAATCTGTCAATGGTAGAGTCAAAAATAGGCGGCAATGTTGACCCTGAACTAGAGGTCGGACTTATAAATGACTTAAGGATTTTCCACCAGTCACGTGAACCTAGATTGCCAGATCTTAATTTAAGTGCCATATTGTTAAAATAGTCACCCGAGGTAAGAGACTTTGAACTTTTTAAACCTGTTCCTGGTGCCTAAATTTTAATTCTCACCATGTATTTTGAAATACTTAGAAATATACTTGCATATAATACTGTCTTATGGTTAAGTTATTTTGTATCTTGAATGCTTTTGATAGATTTGAACAAAAAAGGGTGAAAACTTCTAACCCATTACCCTGCAGGCGACTCTCAGGACTATCAGTCCTTTGATTTTTTTTCTCGGCGTAGCTGAACATGCTGGCTGTTGACCTCCTTTTCGTACTGATAAAGAATGAATAAATGGAAGTTTGTGATTGGTCAAATTTGTAGATATGTTTATTTTAAGGGTCCCTGCCTATTTGCGGGCAAGTGTACTCAGTTAATCTTTTTAAAAATATTTCTTGTTTACGCTCTTAAGGAATGTGACTTTTGAAAACATTATTGAAAAAGGAGAAATTCACCGCATTGTACAACAGTAGGAGGTTTGTCTATTTGCATCTGAAATCAATCGCCGATTGCTACCTGAAAATTAAGCTTTGAGTACGAAAACGGTTGTAAGCCTGTCCAAACAATCCCTTGTTTGAACGACCTTGAGGAATTTCGATTTTGAAAACATAATGGAAAAATGGGAAAATGCTGGTCACCAGCATTTTCTCTTTTTCCAACAATGTTTTCTGACCTTTTAAACTCATCTTTTGGGAAACATTTAAATTGTCCTATGCAAGAAATGGTTACGCTACGAGCGAGTCTAAACATTTTTTATATAGGAATGATTACCTGCTATAACGGACAAACGGCCTTCATGCAGCCATCAATAAATCAATGGTTGGATAAATGGGATAACGAAATGAAACAAGAAAATGTAGAACAGACAAAATTGGGACTAAAGTGAGATGTGTCAATTTCACGTCCCTAACCACGAAAATCTCTGTTGTATTACACTACTGATTCAAATACAAGAGGTTTTTGTCCGGAATATTTAACTCTTCCGTATTACTCATGTACCTTTTCTTTCTTATCCACGAGCCTTGGGCTTTTGTTTTAGCCGCACCTTCCCTAAGTACAGCTGTTCTTGCATTCTCTACTTTTTTTTTCTGTAATTGTCTTCTTGGGTTTGTAACCTACTTAAATTTTTATACTAGTATGTGGTTGTAAAAAATCTATTTGAGCCATGTTCGTTGTATACATCTGAAACATTGTGCGAGAGATAAACTGTTGTAGAAAGATGCTTTTTATCTTTATCTCAATCAGATAGAAATATTGTTCAATTTATTGTGAAGAACTATGTCATTAGGATACTAAAAGTTAAAAGAAACGTTTATTATCAATTTTATCTTTACTTGGTACACAATGGCCAGACTGCTTTTCTCGATGATGTGATGGAGAATAGGTTGGCATTTAGCTACTGATAACAAGTCTTACAAGTAACGTAGCTTTTACAGGGATGCGGTTTGGTGTGTGTCTCTCCATGACAGTACGGTTAAGTTTTTGGATGGGTGACCAAACTAGTGCATGCCATGACTGGCGGCAGAGGGGATTGGGTAACTGCCGCTGTGTTGTTATCTTACCCCGAGAGCTTTCCAAAATTTATGTTTCATGTGAATAATTCGGGACCCCAAGCTACAGCAAAGTTGGACGGTCGCCTCCCACCTCTAATGCATGTGAGAAAAGTAGTCAGTGACTTGGGGAGAAAGTTGTGTCATTACTGGTGTGAGAAAGCCAGTAAGCACATGCGTAGGTGCACTGGCGGCCATAATATGACCCAAGCTGTTAAAATGGCGTTAAACTCCAATACAAACAAAAAAATAAACCACGAGCAGAGATCAATGCCACTTGTACACTTTGCGCCTGTTTTGACAAATTTCTTTTTCTAAAGTGGTTTGTTCAATAGACTAAACTTGGCACCACACGTAGTAATTTCCGCGGTACAGATTAATCTTACATCCCAGGTTTTTGACATATTGACCGGGCTTCACAAGAGCGAAAAGTAGTGCCATTCAAGTAAATCTACACGAAGTGAACACTCGTGCATCTTCATGTGTTATTTCGCAAGGACAGTCTGCAAACGATAGTTTTTTTATAGCCAGAGACCTCAGATAAGATCGACGATTGTCTTTCTGTGAGTAGAAAGATTTACCTCGTGAGATGAAAAGGACAAAGAATGTTGTATTAGCCCGTGCAATAAATAGATTCCCTTGATGTGAGATCATACATCTTTGAAAGACGAAAATGTGAAAGAAAAGAAACATCTGTGGAATTTATGAATTCAAATTTCTGTGCACGCATCTTCCTAGAACAGTCTATTAATAGGTTCTGAACAAGATGCGTGCAAAAAAAAACTTTTGGTGTGGCAGTATTCAGCTTGTAGCAATAATAGCATCGCAGGTTTATCAAGCTCTTTTCTTGTTTCAAACATTCCCTTTAGCTTTTCTCGATGCCCATTTACTTAACTCTCCCTTACGTTTAAGCCATACTCTAGCAAAAGGGGTCTCGATGCATCTTCCCGGTGCATTATACCAAGCAGTTCATCACATAGATATAGATCCATAACATCCATGTTATGCAACAATTGACTTGATCTAGAGGTAGCATGGTTCCTTGTCACGCAGAAAAATGATCATTGGCAAAAAGTATCGACCCATGTCAGCCTGCGCCGACTGCGCAGGCTGACATGGTCGATACTTTTTTGAAGATGCATTAAGCCCCCTCTACACAGAGCATCGCTCATTTATTACATCAGTCACCCTAGTAGCTCAGTCGGTTATGTACAGAGCTTGTAATGGATAGGTTATGAGCCCAGTCGGTTATGTACAAAGCTTGTAATGGATAGGTTATGAGGCCGTTTCCCTGCACGACCAAACTTTTAATCAAGGATCAATGATGGCCATTGCGACAGAGGCCAACTGTTATCTCGTAGATAAACATTGTTTAGATATTGTTAATGATGTGAAAACGGACGATCAGTTGGAAAGGAGTGCTGTTCGAACTGTTATTGTATAGTGTTTTACGCCTTTTTCGACATTATTTCAGTCATCATCGCGGCGGCCTATGCACCTCTACATGCTTTCCTGGAGTTTGTTTTACCAGTCTTCCACACAATATTCTTTCCAAACCACTTGCTTTTTTCCACATAACCATCGTCGATACAGTGGTCAGCGTTGACAGAGGACTGAATCTTGTTGCAATGATTATCATCAATCCTCGGAAAGAAATTGGCCAAGCCGGCAATCGAAGCAGAGACCTCCTAGTTCTCAAGTCCTGTACGCTACCAACTGACGCTGTTCGAACTTCATGCATTGGTCGCCATCATACAAATGCAATGTCAAACACAACGTTTACACCGAACACCTGAACAGCTATGTGACCACCTTACGGTTGCTTGGTAATTTCTAATTTATTATCCTTCAAGAAATATGTACACTTACTGACTCCGCTCTGTCCGCCTGGTTTGTGAACCTTTAAGAGCGCAAAGCACAAACTGAGAATGTTTCGTGGACATGGTAGATCAAGAATAAATTGCCTTTTGTGGACATTCTACATAAAGATCAAACTGCAAAAAGCGTGCAATCTGGTCTTGGGTCTACACAGTCCCTTTTTTTTCGAGCATTCTGGCAATAACAACCTTAAACTTGTATTTTTTTACTTCCTTTTTTTAACTACTAATCATTTGATTTCTTTAGAGCTGCAGTTTTTAAACAGGGCCTATCAGGCCTTTATATTAGCAGTTACGCACATAGCTAGTAATCAAGGGTTTGTGGGTTCAAGTCCCGGCCTGCCTCATCTCTCTCGGAGGGTTAATGAAAGTTTTACATCAAAATTCATTCCTCCTTGACCGTTCTCGGTTCCTACATGGCTCACTGGCTAAGATGTAGCATTAGTAAACCAGAGATCCTGTGTTCGATCATCACTCAGGACACTAACTTTTCATGAATATGCCATTTGGAAAGCAACAGTAAAGTTGCAGGTTAGCACTGATGAAATCCAGCAATCACAGCTGTCGCCAATGATATGACTGAAATAATACCGAAAGTGACGTAAACAAAAATATCGCCTGTGTTCATGTGGGAAAGAAGCCAATGGGTTTAAAGGCTAGTTATCCATTGTGATATTAACCCTTTACCACACAAGCCCGAGTTTTAACGACCCTGAGAAAGAAGGCCTTTTGAAAACATTGTGGGAAAAGGAGAAAATGCTGGTAACCAGCATTTTCTCCTTTTCCCACAATGTTTTCTAAACTATCTATGACAGATTTCATCATTTGGGCCACCTTTAATTTGTCGTCTGCAAATGCTTTCAATTTGGACCAGTCTAAAATTTTGTTGTCTGGTAAAGGGTTAAAGAACTTTGATGATCGCATAGATATGTACACTGACTGCAGTGACAAACTAGAAAAAAAGTATTGAAAACGGATTCGAACACCGAACAAACAAATAAGCTAACGCTGATATGAAAACATAGAAAAAAGTTTTATTTCTTCATAAATAGTTTCTTACATTTTGTTCCCTAAACTGATAATAAATTATTTTCACGTTAAGGCATATTTCGAAATGAGAAAAATGATAGTGTTACGGATATTCACATTTAGATATTGTTCTCATTCAAGCGATATCAAACCAGGTTTAGTCTTGGTTTATTTAAAACTGAAAAATACTCTAATATTTTCAGCGCCATAGGCGAAACCATGGGCTGTTGCAGATGGCATAGACCAAGATCATACTGTAAAGAACGTGCAGTTTGATCTTTGAATTCTACGGCCCGCCTGCTCAGTCAGTCTGTGACATGAAAATTAGCCATGCTCTGTGAAAAGGTGGCTTAATGCATTTGCGAAAAGTATCGACTCAGATCAGCCTGCGTAGTCTGCACTGGCTGACCTGATCCGAAATTTTTCGCTATTGGACAATTTTATGTATGGCAAAGGAACAATCTACCTCATGATTCAGTCGGTTTTTAGAAAAAAATTGAATTTTGGATCCATGACCATGTGGTGACTTGCTTGGTATCATGCATCACGGAGATGCATTAAGCCCCCTTTTGCGAAAGCACAGCTCAAATCTTTCTTTGGTTCAGTGGATTGTATTTTCAGTGTCGAAAAAGGTCATCTTCATATATTTGGTGCTGATAGAAGTAACAAACTTTTTTAACCCTTGTCTGCCGACAATAAAATAGGCTACAACAACAAAAAAAGATGGCGTTGCGTCTTAGGCACTGAATGACCGAAACTACAGATAGAGCAGCGGTGTGTGTAGAACAAGATCGGACTGCAAATATGTGCAAGCTGACCTTGCTTTACACTCTTCGGGAAATACATCCAAGGTGGCCAACGTCAGAAGAAGAGTTCACATGTTTGCTCTCAGGAATAGTGTTTAAAGCTCTATGAGACTAAATTTTGACCAGTTCGACTTACATATTTAAGAATTTCTAAATCCGTTGGTTACAGGGTTGCCGCTATCGATTGACAAGTTTTTAAATTAGCGATGATAAGATCGTCGATCTTTTGCCATCGAGAGTGACAAAGTTCCAAATATAAATTTAAAAAAAGCACAGTCGCCAAATACTGCACCGCAGAAAATAATAGTTCTCTCTGTTAGAAATCTTAAATCTGTTAAATTTAACCATGCTGACATAAACTACAAAATATCTACCACTTCGATTAGAACAGAGCCATAAGCTCTCGATAAGGTAAAAAATGTTTGCTTATATGTAAATTAAGTCAGTAACCTCTGCAAATCAGACTCTTCTTGACTTATCCCTAAGCAACCTTTTTCACCATTTTTCGCGGGTTCATTCGTCTATTTACGAGTTCGTCCAACCAATAAGAAAGTGCAAAACCATTGAGAGTCCACCTAAAAGTTAATTCGAGAAAGTATTCAAACGCCAAAATCAAATTGATTTGTTCTTTATTTTTTTTTTTTTTTTTTTCCAATAAAGATTAGCAACACATTTTTTTTTTTTCCCAGTGTATTTCTTAAATTATGATAAGATAAAGGCTATGAGCCTTGGTAAAGTCACTGGGTTGGAGCGGAAAGGGCTACATTGCCGGATTGGATCGGGCCGAACCGGATAGGACTTAATAACCGATAGGACCATCTTGTATGGACCGACCAAGTTTTATCTTTACTTTACAATACTATTCATTCCTCATACGACCGTGTATCAGTACTTTTAGAGCTTTGATTAATATACTTTAAACAAGCTCGGTACATGCATGGCGATATTGGTCTGTCGTGGAGTGTCTGACTAGCTTTTATTTCGGTTGTCGGTTCCAACGCGACAAAATAACAACTGGTGCAATAGCTCATTTGGTATCATTCTGAAGGTCGTGGGTTCGAGTCCGATCGGGAGCATTTTTTTCGAGCATTTCTAATTTTGTTTTTCCCCCAACTACGAGGAAACAGTTACTGCCTTGTGATTTTCTTTTAAAAATGTCAATTTTCTCTCCGCCAGCTCCCCAAATAAATAATGGGTCAAAATCAAAACCCTATGAGCCATGCTCTCTGAATAGGCAGATTAGTGAATCTGCAGAAAGCATCGGTTTATGTCAGCCTGCATAGTCCATAGGTCGAAACTTTTTCGCTTTTTGTAAACTGTCTGTATGTTCAAGTATCACACTACCTCATAATTTGGTCGACTGTACAACAAAACAGACTTTATGGATCCACAATTATGTGATGATTTGCTTGGTATAAAACATTACAGAGATGCACTGAAACCCCTTTTGCCAGAGCACCACTCAAATATATTTCAATGTATCTGCGCTTCTCCTTCGCAAAAAAACGAGGTCTGAATTATTATTTAACCCTTTACCACACAGTCTCGACTTTTAACGACCATGGGAAAGAAGCCTTTTGAAAACATTGTGGGAAAAGGAGAAAATGCTGGTAACCAGCATTTTCTCCTTTTCCCACAATGTTTTCTACCCTATCCAATACATAAATCCCCATTTAAGCTACTCTTAATTTGTCGTCTGTAAGTGCTTTCAATTTGGTCCAGTCTAAAATTTTGTCGTTTGGTAAAGGGTTAAGTAAGAATTACTGCCGATAAAAAGACTATGCGGTATTTGATAGCAGAGAAAGAGGTAAAGTATATAAGGCCAAAATCTTATTACAAAAAGAAATAGACCCTACCTCGTAACAGAGATAAAGTGAATTGGAGAAAAACATAAATCACCCGTTTTAACCCTTATCATGCTAAATAAAAGAAATAAACCGATAAAATAAACCCAAATTTTCCTATTTCAAAGGTCTTCTTTTTTTGGAAGAAAGACATCTTCTTATTGGACGGTGTAGATCCCAGATCAGACTGCACGTTCTGTGCAGTCTGATCTTGATCTACGCTGTCCGCACAAGGTCAGTGAGTCGCGCATAGCAGCCTAAGGGTTAAGTGATGATTGAAAACCGACTGGATAAATACAAACTGCATGTGCAGTTTAAAATATGAATTAAATATGCAGCAAGATATGTACTTCTGTGAAAGGTTTTCGCTGATTTTGCTTCTTTAAATAAATATGTAATTTTAAGGTGACTTGAAATTATCCATAGTAAAGAAGCTCAGTTTCCCTTAACTCTTTACCAAATGGCAAAATTTTAGACCGGTCCAAATTGAAAGCATTTGCAGACGACAATATAAATGTGATTGAAAAATTGAAATTTGTTTTGGAAAGGGTAGAAAACATTGTGGGAAAAGGAGAAAATGCTGGTTACCAGCATTTTCTCCTTTTCCCTCAAGGTTTTCAAAAGCCTTCTTTCACATGGTCGTTAAAAGCCGGGACTGTGTGGTAAAGGGTTAAAGAGGCTCCCAACCGAATTTCGTTACGCACGTTTTTAGTCACTGTTAACAAAGAACGTTTGTTTAATTCCTGTTCAAAGATGGCTTATTAAAATTAAACTATAGACAAAAATACATGAACAAAACACAAGGAATTATCAAGGTTTTGGTAATATTGCAATTAAATTTCCTATTCGTTAGTAACGGGATAGCTGTAACATGGGCAAAATACATTTCCAAAACTGAACAATGACAGAAGTCAGCATAGTTATTAGTAGAGACGCCGAGTTATGGATTAAAAGGTCGTGGGTTCGAATCCTAGCGGAGACATTTTTGTTGCAGTGTTTTGATTTCCTGAATTAAAAGTGAACAGTCACGTCCTTAAGATTATTTCTCACAAAATATCCCCTGCCCCCACCCCTCCCTCTAAAAAAAAAACACCAAATGGGTCAGCGTCTAGTTTTATTGTCCTATTGTAATGATGATGATAAGAATAAATGAGATTGTTAAACGCAAAACTGGTGTCAAGGAAGATCTCAAAATCAAGTAATTAAGTACTATAACTCTCACTTCAAATCAACACCAAACATAAATCATAGTTGCTATAAAAACAAGGGAACCATTGTTTCCTGTGCCGCTCACCCGAGTAGATTTCATTGTAGGACCAAGTAGAAAATGCTGCTATTTTTTAAAGTACTTCAAAAAGCACACACAATTGATGCTACATTATTAATTTTCATAGCTATGGCTCTTTTCTCCCTCTACACGTGAAGGCAATTTTTCCTCCATTTTCCTTTTTTTTTTTTTTTTTTTCCTTTTTTTTTTTGGCAAAGCATATGACCTTGGATATATAATTTAAACTGCCCTGTTATTAGGGCCAGCCGATGATGTTATATACAAATATATGAATGCATTTGGTCCCACGGTTTATAAAAAGTATTACTGAATTGTGATATAAATTCAAAGCTTCATGTAAAACATGTCAACGCCGGTAAGGGGGTCCCAGAGCACAAAGAATATACTTTGAAGTAAAGTTTCCAAAGAAACACTCTCCGAAGCTGTTGACTAACGGACGATCACAATTATAGCTCAAATTGAGCATCAGGTGCTAAATGAGCTAAACAAACAGACAAACAAGTGTCAAATCTATGTGGTAATTGACATATCCAAACAAGAAAGGAACATACATGTATTCACGTTATATACCTATAGAGAATAAAATACGTTACAACACTGCCAAACACCGTCTTTTTTCTCATTTAGCTTGTATCCTTTATTTTGTAATATTGAACAGCCAATTCAATCTGTTTTGCTTGAGGTAAATTTTGTGATTCTGTTGTGAAGGGAAACTTGTAGTCATCTAAAAAGTAGCATGTGTCTTCAATAGCCTGTGGGAAGCCTTGTGGTAAACATTCACGTGCTCTTGGGGTCAGTTGGAAACCCTCGGACAACAACCTGAAATATGATACTAGTATAAGCTCCACCTCTTCAATGCCAAATACCTTAGCCATGCTCTGGCGAAAGGAGACTTAATGCATCTCTGTAGTGCATGATACCAATCAAGTCACCACAGTCATGATCATGGATCCATAAAGTCCATTTTGTCTAACAACCGACAGAATCATGAGGTAGACCGTCCTTCAACATACAGAAAACTGATCAATAGCGAAAAGTGTCGGCCAGGTCAGCCTGCGCGGACTGCGCAGGTTGACTTGGGTCGATACTTTTCGCAGATACATTAAACCATCTTTTCATATAACATGGCTCATATATGGAGAGCACTTTTGCAGGCTGAAAGTACAAAACACTGAAACTCAGAAAAAGTTTTGTCTCAAAGATTTGACTAAACAAGCTAACGGTACATATCCACAATCAGACTTCACATTGTTTAGTCCTTTCTTGATCTATACAGCTTATAAGAGCCCATTTTCCCATTGGGCGCTTAAATGTTGAGCTTATAAATAAATTGAAAAAGATGAGCCGATAATAAAAGCTCAAATACTGCGATTTCGTAATTATTTATTGGCTAGAAACATTTTGCCGTATCGGATAGTGTTGATCAAAGATCAACATTCTGTGAAGTCTGGCTTTGATCTGCACTGTCCGCAGATGCGGACTGAGACGTGCATAACAGTTTAAGCACTAAAACAATATGTAATATGTAAACTTAACGGTCTGCCAATACTACCTATGGTTTCGGCATTTTTTTTCGAAATCCTTCGAAACTTGTGCAACTCCTCTATACATTCTTTTTTAAAAACATTACAAAGCGTTTTCTTTCAAAATACTAAAAAAATTCAATAAAAAAAAGCCAAGCGGGCTACCCACGGGAACCTTTATGAAAATAATACGTATCAGCAACGATTGACCGGGTTCAATCTATAAATGTAAAATTAAAAACATGTACTTCACTTCATTGCGTATAGAAACAAAGTAATTTACTGACTCACTCAATTACAAAATCAACTTGAATTCAATAACTTTTGAAAAAGGACATGAAATTTTGGAATAAGAATGTACCCATTTCAAATCGTACACACATATTTGTTTATGAAAGTACAATTTCGAGAAAAGTTCCAGCCAACATTAAAAAGGCAGATGCATATATATCTGAGCCACGCTCTGGTAAAAGGAGGCTTAATGTATATCCGTGGAGTATTGTACCAATCAAGCCACCCTATAATCATGGATCCATGATAGCCACTTTTTTAACAACCGACTGAAACATGAGGTAGACCGTCCTTGGACATACAGAAAATGGACCGATAGCGAAAGGTTTCGGCCCAGGTCAGCCTGCGCGGATTGCGCAGGCTGACCTGAGTCGATACTTTTCTCAGATACATTATGCCCCCCTTTCACAGAGATGGCTCATCTACGTTCACATGCCGTTGACATGAAAGGAATGCCAAATGCTATATATGGTCACTGAACTAGTGTGACCTTTCACAAGCTCTAAACCAAGGTGTATGTAACCGAAATAGATCTTTAAGATAACGTAACAGTCTTTTAAAGTTTCGTTTAATGAACGTGGATGTAATACTGGCTGGCTGGCTGGCTGACTGACTGACTGACTGATTGATTGATTGATTGATTGATTGATGTTTTACGCCTCTCCAACATTATTTCAGTCTTATTACAGCAACTGACAGCTCACTAATTAATGTACATATTTCCTGAGTTTCACCAGTACTCGGATAGAGCTCTGATGTGTCCTACCAAAGGGCACTCAAGCGAAAACCCAGCGTTTCGAATAATGATCGAACTCCATAAATACGATAGATAGATAGTATCGTATAGATATAAAACGGCACTCGAGAAATTCTGTCAAACGCTCCTTAAAAGTTGTAAGATTTTTGTAAGTAAATACGCACGTAAAGAAACAGTCCATTAATAGTCAAACCTGTATTAAACAAGTACTCCAAAAGACAGGTGTTTGTTATGCACAGGTACGTGTCAAAATATTTCTCTTGGAAATTAAGAACTTGTTGTTGTTGTTGTTGTTGTTGTCTTTTAACCCTTTCCCAAACGACAAATTTTGGACTGGTCCAAATTCAAAGAGTTTGCAGACGACAATTTTAAATTTGATGAAAATGGCAGAGAGTTATCAAAAAGGGTAGAAAACAATGTGGGAAAAGGAGACATTGCTCGTTACGAGCAATTTCTCCTTTTCCCACAGTGTTTTCAAAAGACTTGTACTGCAGACACGTGAAAACCAGGGCTTGTTTGGGAAAAGGTTAAAGAGGTACCTACTTGCTTAAAAGAGATAAAATAAGTTTTCATCTTTTTTTTTTTTTTTTTTCAAAGAAGGATAATCTGCGATTACTGACTCAACTTGATTTAATAAAGCCAGAACAGCTTTCGTCATGACGTGATTCCCGTCTTCTGTCCGGCGTCCGTCCGACCTTAGGTCACGATGAATTCCTCATCTATTGCGTTGTTCTTGCTAAACCTGAACATTTTGTTGTCAACAATATGACCTTTACCTCTATTGAAAAGACAAGAGAATCAACATTTTAAAAAAAGTCATTTGAAATTTAACTTTCGTGTTTTTGTTTACGCAATAAACTCGCATTTTCGACCCGATTCAATGGAAAAAAGGGGGATTGCATCTGCAAAAGGTATCGACCTAGGTCAGCCTGAGCAGCCACGCAGTCTGACCTGTGTTGTAACGTTTTGCCTTTGGTCTGCAAGTCCAAGGAACATTCTACGTCAGGATTAGCCGGTTGTTAAACAAAATGGATATAATCAGTCCATAATTATATGATGCCTTGCTTGGTATATCGCTTCACGGAGATGATTTTCAACCCCCTCCCCCTTTTTGCCGGAGCATGCTCATACCATTTAGGCCGTTGAACATTAAGATATCAAAGTGCTTTGGGGTTGGTACCATTGGTTTTTTTTTACTAGGCAAACGTAGACCACATACTTCTATTTAAAACATTTCATTGGTATTATCCGACATATTTTCTGGATGACCTCTCCAATAAAAAGCAGGGAGAGATTTGATCTGTATGTACTCCACTCTCCATTTCCAATTGTTAGTATCATTATCTGGTCGTCAACGTATTCCCTTGATAATTCTATAATTCAACTTTTCTAATTCATTACTCATGTACAATTAACCCTGAGACTGCTAGGCGCGGCTCAATGCGATTTTGTGGTCAGTGCGGATGAAGATGATACTGCATTGAACGTGCAGTCTGATCTTGGATCTTCAATGTCTAATGAGGAGATATTTTCCTCCTAAAAAAAACTTCGAAACGGCAATATTTGTTTTTTTGTTTTGTTTTTTTTAACTATTGCCTGGAAAGTTTAAATTAACCCTTGGGCTACTAAACGAGACTCACTGAGCTTTTGCGGACAGTGCAGATCAAGATCAGACTGCACAGAACTTGCAGTCTGATCTTGGATCTTCACTGTCCGATACGGAGATATCTCTCCTCCAAAAAAATCCTTTGGATTTTGAAAATTTGGGTCTTTACTATCGGCATGAATGTCTCATTTCTTTTATTTAGCAGGATAAGGGTTAACTTATTCAGCAGGTTCAGGGTTAAAGTTATCTGCTTCGTGTGTAGGAAAGTCTCCGTCAATTATGCCTCGTTCTTTAGCGCATATAGCCTGCTTTTATCAATCACCTTTTCATAAACACAGGTTTTACTCTCAGTCACTGTATAAAAGCAGTTTCGGTTTGAACATTTGCCCACGTATCAAATGTTTTGAGATTAACCTTTAAACTGCTACTGTAATTTAAAAGTTGATTTCATCGGAGAGAAAATACCGTATCGGACAGTGTAGATCAAAGATCAGACTGCACGTTTTGTGCAGTCTGATCTTGATCTACACTGTCCTCAAAAGGTAATTTGGTCGCACTTAGCAGTCTAAGGGTTAACATTTCATTCTCTGATAAGAGTTAAGAATGCGAAAAACAGGAACCAATCGATATAGTGCGATCGACTCGACTGGGCACAATCTGGTCTGAAATCCGATCTCTCTCTAATATTGTATTTTTTCTATTTATGGAAATAATATTTATACAAGGATCGCTTCCGGAGAAAAATGTCATTAGCGGTAACAATAGATAAAATCACAGTTTAAGCCTAGCGCCAATATGATTAGCTATTCGCAACGTATATAAAATGCCAACGATTATGTAACTGAACTTATCTGCAGGCAAAATACTCATGATATTAGGTTCTCAGAATGTCAGTACAAGAATTGTCATCAGACAGCGCTGCTCGCGTGAAAAAAAGTTATTTGTTCGAGACGGCAGTGCCTTGAAACAACAACAGGTTCATAGCCTAGGACAAAAGATCCAACAACAACTCCAATGCAAGAGTTGGTTTAATAGCTCGACCTTGACCTTTCGGGCACAGGCATGGGAAGGGGTAAAGCTGAATTAAACTGGACCTTCAGTCCATCGTCATATTAAATATGAACCAAGTCAGTCATTTAGTCGGGAAAATAGAAGCTCAGTGAAATGTTAACATAAAATGTTTAAGTCTATGACCTCGACCTTAAGGTCATAAGCATGGGCATGGTTGAACCTGTATCTTGTCATCAAACCAAATATAAACCAAATCCATCCTTTATTTTGGAAAATGTAAGTCTGGAAAAAAAAACCCTGATGTAAAACTTTGATGTAGACTATCAAAGTCTACGACCTTGAATTTAAAATCATGCACCTGGGCGAGGGTACTGGTCACCCAAAGTCTGAACCTATATCTATCATTATATAAAATATGAATCAAATCCATCATTTGATTTGGAAAATGTACGCTCTTAAAAAAAAAAACAAAAAAACATAAAACTTTGATGTAAAGTTTCTAAGTCTACGACCTTTACCTTTTGATCATTGTCGTGGGTGTGGGTATTGCTAAAAGAAATTTTCAAGCCTATATCTATCATTATACCAAATATGAACCAAACCCACCATACTGTTTGGAAAAAAAGAATTGTTAAAAACTTTTGACGTAAATATGGGCGCCGACTACAACGCCGACGTGACCGTCAACACCAGCACCGGGGAAGTGCAATAGTACCCATTGGACACCGTCCAGGCGAGCTGACTATTAATCACCATTTTTTGTATCGAATTTCTTTTATCCAGAAAGCAGTTATGGATTTGAAACAAGTGTTGTGCTGACACTGACTGCTGTAACACAAATGAAAACCCAACGTGAAAATTTTGCAACAAAGTTGATCAGATTTTAGACACAAAATCAGACATAAAACCTGATTGAGTCAAAAAGAATAATTACTGATTTCGTCCCAGCAAGTGAAAATATAATGCTGACGCAGACGTATAAAACGTTTCCATCTGATATTCAGAGTCACCTAGACCATCTGATAAATGCAGAAATCAAACTTGTGCATTTGGAAAAAAGTGCGGTAAGATAGCGTTGGTTCAATTGATCGAAGTGGAAGTAGTGAAAATAAATGGCCATTTGTAAAGTAAACACTGACAGTATTGAATATAACAACAGTAAAACTGCTCCTGGGTAAGGATGCTATAAAATGACCTACAGACCACGAGCATGGATGTTAACCCTTAGGCTGCTAAGCGCGACTCACTGACCTTTTGCAGACAGTGTAGATCAAGATCAGACTGCACAGAACGTGCTGTCTGATCTTGGATCTACACTGTCCGGTAAGGAGATATCTGTCCTCCAAAAATATCTTAAAATAGGAAAACTGGATTTTTTACCATCGGCTTGAAAGTTTCATTCCTTTTATTTAGCAGGATAAGGGTTAAAAAGGAATAATAGCCTTTTTCAAGTCATTTCAGAATTTCAATTTTCATACATGGCTAAGCTAGTACTCAGCAGAACGATTGACAATATTCGAGCAATGTAATGACAAAGAACTGAACCAGAGAGCCAACTAAAACAAATTCTAATCAAAGTGAACGGTGCCGGACTTCAGGCGACGTAAAAAAAATACATCGGACCACGAAGAAGAACTGTCTTTTATTATCAAACTTTTATGTGATCCTGCGACATACCATGGCGAAGTTTAAGCAAATCGCCATACAATAATCAGTAGGAAGTATGTAACCATGATACAAAGAAAGAAAAAAATTAAAAGAATAGGGGCCGATCTGTGGTGACCAAAAAAATTGTCTATATTTCTTTTCTTTATTCATGCACCTCAGTGTAAGAGTACATGTACTTCATCGTCGAAGCACTCAAACAAACGATAATGTCGCCTTATTTCCGGTATGTTTTGGGTTACATTTGGGCCGTGCGAACAACAGATTTCTTATCAGGTCAGTAATGATGGCTAGAATTTAACGATGTACTGACAAGCTGATGAGATTTCATTTCACTTCTTTCCATTGATCAATACCTCTCAGTCATTTTCATTTTGAGCATGGCGACACATTTAAACATATAAATGAACTACAAGTGTTGGTTAATGTTTTAGGTATACCCAAATGCTACAAATTAAAAATCTACATTGATTTGATTCATCATTCATCTATTAACCCTGACAATATGACAGCATATATCAATATGAGCCATGCTCTGGCAAAAGAGGGCTTAATGCATATCCGTAATGCAGTATACCCAGCTAGTCATCACATAATCAGGAATCCAGAAAATCCATTTTGTCTAACAACCAACCGTATCATAAGGAAGAATGGTTCTTTGACATACAGAAAATCGACCAGTAGAGAAAAAAATTCGACCAAGGTCAGTCTGTGCGGCCTAAACAGGCTGACCTTGGTCGATGCTTTTAGCAGATGCAGTAAGCCTTCTTTCACACAATGAATAATCCAGAATTTCCAAGAATAGTGAAGCAAATAAAAAACAATTTAAATCAAGGTAAAGATATCTGTGTAAAACTGTATCTATAATATTCAGATTTACATTAAATCATGGCCGTGAAAAAGATTTGTTTTTACCTTTGAAATATCATTCGCCTGTCCCTTGGACAAAACTTTGTTCTTCCTTAGTATATCGATGAAATGCAACATCAATAATACACAAAGAGCATTTCAAAAATAGTTATACAGTCATAGTCACATATGCTGATTGGAGCAATTATGTTTTGGCGGATCGAATGACTTGTGGTAAAATGGTACAGCATTTTCAATAAATCGCAGTTGTCAGCACGGCATGTCTTACAGTCACGATTCTTTGCAAACCATTTCTTTATTTGACACAGCTCTTCAGGCATACGCCTGTTAATTGTTTATAAGTAAACAATATGAAGGATTCAATACACATAATACTGGTAAAAATGGATCTAACCGAAATTGTTGTTGTGAATGAGTTGAACATGGAAGAGAAAAAAAATCTGTTTTCGTTATTTGCTGGCCGATTTAGCTCTAGTTGAAGACAATTTAATGTAGTTATTATCTTTTTTTTACTTTGCATCTTATTCTTAACTCAGATGGATACAAGGGTCAATTCATCTAAACAAATTTTAACACTTAAAGAGTACAATAACAGCAATGAAGCAATAAATATATTGGCCCCCTAGCTATTCTGAACGATTGGTATTTTCAGATAGTAGTCTCTAGAGATAAACCTAAAGGTATCATTTAAATACCTTCATAGCGCACAGGGTAATAAAGAGGTTTTATGGAAATATTCAGGGGAAAAAAAAGACCAAGATATTCCTGTTTCAATCCTCCGGACTGTGCAGATTTAAGATCTAATTGGAACCATTTAAGCTTGACATCCATCAATTAATGATTACTCGGAATTTGTAAAAGTTTTAAGCTCGAATCTACTATTAATTACTTGACTACTTTTTTCAACACCAAGGACAGCATTTGATATCGTTCCAAGCCATCTTTAGACTTTTTACTATCTATGAATAACGTTTTCATGTAAAAGAATTAAAACCAAACAGCCTAGAATGAGGGAAAGGTATAATGTACATTTGGTAATGTAAAACTTGCAACGACGCCGACATAGTCAGATAAAGTTACAAATGAGTTTCTTAATGAATAATGTGAGTCCCTTGTTTAAACAAGAGACTCTAATTACTAAAACATCAAGCGTATGGTCTCCGGGGATCAATGATAGTACTCAACAGGAAAAAAATAACAAAAAACAATGGCAAGTCTCCAAGGTAGTACCTATACCAACTAGAAAATTTAGTTTGGTTTAAGAGTTAGTTGTATTCTTCAGATATTTTGTATAATACGTTTTCTTCACAATTAACGTGTTTAGAAATGTTTGAGAGCTGATTTATACACTTGAGATATTCAACGTTAAAGTGGTAATGAGGTCATGTCTCGTTGAACTAGTATTCAAGTATTCCCAGCTCATTAGTCTTCCAGGATTTACTACACTGAATGCCGATGACATCCATAGCATTGACTGTGCTTCTAACGGTACTGCAAAAGTTATCGAAAACTTTATTGTAGGTATTGCACGTACATGTATTAATTTGACACTTTAGGCGCTGCTTCATTTTTTGCAAGCAAGAGTGCATATTGATAATTACTTGTATGTTCAACACTTTTAACAAAACTGCATTTTATATGACACAAAATAATACATCTCCATTCTCCTCGCTTAGTTTGAATAAAGATGAATTGTTGTTTTCGTTAGTCCAGTGTCGTCTTTTAAAGTTATAATAACGGAAATTAACTGCAGATAAATCTAGATACATGTATGTGGGCTTCACAAGAAACTGTAACAATAGTGAAATGACACATAAATGTTTACCGTTCCGTTGTTGGGCTCACGTTGATTTTGGTTGCTATACTACCAGACTCGAACTTGTTGGCCAAAGTGACGTTGTTCCCAAATAGACAGTATCTAGGCATCGTTACACCAACAACTCCAGCTAGAACGGTCCCCGAGTGGATTCCAATCCTCATCTAAAAGCCACAATAATAATGTATGTAAGGATTCATACGAGTCATGTTTGAAATTCGAAAGCAGTCTCAAAGAATCTTTAAGAATCGAGCAAACATGTCTCCTATGCCTCACTGATTCATCATTAACCACTCACTTGATACAGATTCTGGTGGACAACGCATATTCCCTACAGAGCAAAGGGCACAAATGAGGGAATTGTGAGAAACATGGCTTTAATCTTATCATATTAAAACGATCACTTGTTTGCATCTTCTAACAGCATCATAATCAAGGCTAGTGTCAGTCCTTAGTGTGAACAGCAACCTTTAACTGCCATTGGCGACAAACATGGGTGTTGAAAACGCTGAAGATCGAGATCAGACGGCTAATAACTTGCAATCTGGCCTTGAATCTACACTTCTGCTATTTGAAACATAGGTTTAACTAAAATGTTTCTTCATGTGCAGTGGGATATCGCAAAGAACTCTTTCACACATACATGTATATGACAAGAACCCTCTGTTCGCGTCTGTTACAAAAAGGACAGACTCTCTCTCTCTCTCTCTCTCATGTCGTATGTCGACTAGCTTTCAATGTTTTAAACGGCTGGCATCTCTTTGATGACTACTCATATTTTCATCCAATGCCAGGGATTCTCGATAGATAACATTGCCGAGTTTAAATTGGATTTAAACCACCTACCATGCAAAACAAAAATAAACCCAAAAAAGCACATATCATACCTGGATAGTATTACCATCATGGGATTTCTGTTGAGCCGCAAATTCCATCATCCGGAGTGCCATCCAGGCAATCTGTTTGGCGTGATGTTGCGATCTGCGATGAAGACCGCCCGCTACACAATATGCGTCACCAATGGTTTCTACCTGAAGTTGATTGATTTTGTTATCATTTTAAGTCTTGTCCTGCCGTTTGCAAAGATAGATGTATTTTTTTCATTTATCTTATATTGTTTGTGGCACAACTTCTTACATTTTATATTCCTTACTCTCGATGATTGCCTCCTGGAAACCTTAACTACTGCTCTCGCACTAATGTGGGTGGTTCTCAAGATTGACCCGGCTCATCACGGTATTCGAACTCAGAACCGACACTCTACCTCTACACCACTGTCCCTCACATACACGTGTGCATTGTGATCTTGCTATACAAACTCCGCTACTCTTTCAGTAATTTCGATCATACCAATACTCATTCAAGCCATTTGCTTTAATGAAATATATGTTATCATTTCATGCTTTTCGGTAGTTTATCAAGAAATAATGGTGGATTATGGTTTGATATTTCATGGTTACTACCAGTGAAAAATACCGATTTCATATTTCGTAACTCTTCAATTGAAGGTGGAAACATTAGTTCCCAGGCACTAGTTACCTAGGTAAACAGCGCGTGCCATTTAAATAGAGGGATATATGGCATAATTTACGCGCATTTACCCTGTATTTCTCGCGCTTTACGTAATATTGTAATGTTTTATTATGTGAGGGGGGTACGACACGGGGAATTACCGAAAATAACCGTACTGGGTTTGATGAAAGTTCCAACAAAAAAAAGGGTTAGAAGCATGAAATAAATAGAATATTTGTTTTTTGGGGGTGAAAGATCAAAATTTATTTCATCTCGTGAACATCATCGGTAATATTTCCACTCGTGAAAACATTACCGATGATGTTCACTCAATTAAATAAATTCCGATCTTTCACCGAAAAATAACAAATATCCTCTATGTAATCGTCAACAATTTAAATTCGGCGGGATAAAATGGTAAACTCGTCTGTACTCTAGCATGTAGTATCAAATGAATTTTGGTTTGGTTACATGTATACATATGGTTACAGTATAAGACACTTTTCATTCTACTTTAATCCATGTATACTTTTCATTGAAACCCTGCATACAATTGTCCACTCGCAAAATATCACATTATTGGATTTAAGGTTCAGAGACTAAAAGTACATCACCCACAAACGAGAAGATTTCAAAGAAATCGAAACTGCAAATGTGACAAGAAGAAATATTTCAGCCGTGCTCTGTAAAAAGGAGGTTTAATGCATCTGCAGAAAGGAACGACCCTGGTCAGCCTGTCCAGTCCGCGCAGGCAGACCTGGGCCGAAAGGTTTGCTATTAGTCAGATTTTTGTATGTCAAAGGACTAGTCTACCTAACGATGTAGTCACGAAGATGCATTAAGATTTGTATTGCAGTTTAACGCCATTTTAACAGCTCAGGTCATATCATGGCGGTCAGTGACGCACTGATGTGTTTCCTGGCTTTCTCACACCATTCAGATAGACACAACTTTCTTTCTAAAGCCACTGACTACTTTTTTCACATGCAGAAGAGGGGATGCATTAAGAGCCCCCTTTTGCCGGAGAATGGCTCATTTAAAGGTAACAATTTTTGCTGCATCAAGATTAAACGGCTTCCTCTTAGTTTAATAATTTACATGTATGTAAATGAAAGGGTAGGGTTTTATACCTTGTAGACATCTAATTCACCACAGCATGAGTCAAAGTTTGTGTACAGTGAACTGAGCATATTGATTACAACCATTGGTGAACAGGAAGCACATATTGCAGTGAATCCAACAATGTCCGAAAATAGAATAGTGACGTCATTGATACACTGGGGTTCCACTTTTTCGTCTACAAAATGTAAAAAAGACAATTACATTTTACACCGATGATTTAGTCAATAGTAATCGGATGGCATTTAAAATGTTGCAAGAGATTGTGATGATATCAGGTTTAAAAATGGTTTGAAGAATGATTTTTTTTTTTTCAACTTGAAGGTATCCCATTATAAAGTAATAGTCTTGATACAAGCCGATTACCGACCATTAGTCCAGTTTTTTCATTCTGTGTATGAAAAAAAATGTGATTAAAAATTGTCACAGGGATGGGTAGGGATTAGCCACGCCCATGCACTATGAACACATTTTGCACATGTAACACGTTCAACCCCAGTGAACGTTAAGTTCAAATGGCTGGCACTTATGAAAATGCTCGTATTCTGAGATTTCAGTCGATTTAAGAGATATCGTCAAACGTTTATTGCATATTTTGGATTTAAAGCCTTAGTATAAACTCAACCCATTAGGTATTTTGATTCCAGATCAGAATGATAACTATATGGATAAGTCTTTATGTGATTATAATTGATCGGTTTTCATGTAGAAGTCTACGTGGAATAAACCGACGAAGGTTCGGATCGGACGTTAAAGTTGAGACGGCAGTTTGTGAGGTGTATTTTCAAATGATGCTCGGGAATCCATTCGTTTTAAATCTCTGACTTATGAACCTGTAACATTCTACCTAAAACATTTAGTTATCAACCATTCATAATTAAATAGGAAGACGATTACTAATTCTTTTCAACAAACAACATATAACGTCAATGAAAAGATAGCTTGATCTTTTATGTGTAAAACTGATTTTCGGTGAAAAGTGCACTCTGGTATTTGGCATGGAAAACTCTTTTTTTTTTGGCAAATAGCCGTGGAGACAACATGGGTTTTTTTTTTTTTGCTATATCTCTCTTACTCGAGCAACATCTCTCTTGTTTTGAGGCCCCTCTTTGAAAAGGGGGCCTTCATGCATCTGCAAAAAGTATCGATTCATGTCAGCCTGCGCGTACTGCGCAGGCTGACATGAATCGATACTTTTTGCTATTTTTGATTTCTTTACATGTCCAATTGTTAAACTGGATTTTATTAATCTATAGCTATGTGATATAAAGGATCTTTTGCCAGAGCATGGCCCTTTCCTTCCGTGTTTTTTTTTTTTTTTTTTGCAAGACCATTCAGTACGATTCATACTGTTTAATTCTAAAATGATTATGTGGCGTTCAATACACGAAAAAGGGCCTTCGGACATATGTGTAAAAGTGTGTCGTCCTAGATCAGCCTGTGCAGTCTGTGACTAATCCGAGACGATGCTTCCCTTTTTGTATGATTTTCTGTTTCAAGAAAGTCTACTGTATGAAAAAAATCTTATGTTGTCGTAAAGTGCCGTCTCGGATTAGCCTGCGCGGACTGCGCAGGCTAATCCGAGACGACACTTTACGCAAATGTCCGAAGGTCTCATTTCGCATGTTGCGGGCCACATGGTAAGTCGGTGCACACAACAGCAACAGCCACATCAACGGCATTCAAAAATCCGATAGCTTACTTCTCCACAGCTTCTTTGCGATGTCAGCGGGAAATATAGTTTGAAGTAGCTCCACATTTTTTCTCTTTTCCTCCTCCACCGCGGCACTGGCTTTTACCACGCTTTTCTTTAGGTCCTCCATCCGAATTCTAAGGCCACTCTGAAAACAAAAACAGTCTTCATACAGAGTTAAAAAGAGGTCGCAGAAATGAAATCCGTTATAAGTTAGAACACAAATTAGGAAATTTTCAAGACAACTGTGCCTTATTGCAGTGTAGTATTCACTGGTCAAAGAAATTGCGGAAGTGCTAATTTTTGTCCGGGTCTGTTGTTTCATTTTCTGCCATGAACTAGAACTAGAATCAATAACGTTATCCTGGATATAAGGGATCTGACATTGAGATGGCATTTATGATAACATTTTATGAAATGAGTCTAGAAAATACGTTATTTTGCTAGCTTTTGCTGAACGCAGCAATATTTTACTGAAGAGAATTTAATAACATTTTACATCAACACCCAAACAATATCGATGAACCATGCTCTGTGAAAAGTGGGCTTAATCCATCTGCAAAAAGTATCGACCCAGGTCAGCCTACACAGTCCGCGCAGGCTGACCTGACCAAAACATTTTGTTTTTGTTCAATTTTCTGCATGTCAAAGGACCATTCTTCCTCAAGATTCAGTCGGTTGTTAGAGATAATGGATTTTATGGATTCAAAACTGTATGATTACTTGCTTGGTATCGTGGATCACGGAGATGTATTAAGCCCTCTTTTGCTAGACCATGGCTCCAATCAATATCGTCTAATTACTCAGCTTTATCTAAAGAATAATAGTCCATAATCGGGAATAATTCTCATCGACAATTCCATCAATTACACGTTACTGCTTCTTTGAGAGAACTGATCGGTCGGGATGAAAACCGAAAAGTTGCAAAGAAGCTTACATGTACTTGGTAACATTTAACAGATCCAATAGTCGAACAACCCCTACAAATTACAAAGCCCCTATTTATTTATTTATTTATTTATTTGGTGAATAAAGCGTTACTATACAGTGCTTTAACTAGTGATGCAACAACGTGACTATTTCAAATGGGTGTAGCACAGGAAAAATCTTTATGACTTAATAACACTAAAAAAAACAGGCTTTTTATGTGAAAAAGTCAAAATATCAAACTCGTTATACTGATGGAGGAATTTCGTAATTTCTGTACCTATATGTTGTGCTCCTGGATTGAATTATGTTGGAATCTAGTGATGAAGCAGAAAAAGGAGAGTAGACATTAGCTTTCAGGGAAAAATGATTGCCCTTAAAGAAGTGGTGTTAATAATAATGATAAAAAAAAAAATAATAATAATAATAAACGAAGAATAAGTAGTGGAAAATGTTGTATCCACCTCGGAGGCGCTCTTGCAGTGTCTATACAGTGTCAAGCATAAAGTCGTTCTTTAATCATACCACTACTGACTTGTAGAACGGACTTCGACAAAAACAAACCCCAAGATCGTTTTATTAAATAAATTTCTGTATTGGCCTAGTAATTATATCAACAGCAAGAATGTTACTGAAAGAAATTTTAGGCCTGTCGTATCATTTTTTGAAAAAGAAAATGGTTCAAACAATCAATAAAAATAATCACTTAAAGTTACACCTATCCTCGTTGTCAGTCAGTTTTTAACCCATTTCGTCCTAATTTTAACGAACTATAATCTTTTTGTATCTTCATGCAAAGTGTTGCCCCTTACGGTTGTGAAGTTGCATAGATTACGACAGATAGAAAACGCATTTCATTTTCTGGAGGTCTTCAAAGAAATCACTGTGGTGACGTTTCCAGTTTTATTTCCGATATATCTATTTATACCTTACACTCGTATATCGGTATTTTTTTCTAATTCTTAACCATTCTACAGTATATCAAGTTTTAACGGTGTTTCTCTTGCTGTAAGGACGTCTCTTTAACATTTATATTCTTTTTTAGTGCAAGTCACATTAATTTTGACACGATAAAACCGAAAGAGATTAGTTGCTAGAAAACCAAAAGATATCATCGTATTACGCTTAATACTAATGATTTAGTATTTAAGCGGGCATGAAGAAAATATTTTGAAATACCAAGGTGTCGGTGTAGGCCCGAGATATATGAAAAAAGACATTTTCAATATTGTAAGGTGTTTTATGATGGGAGATAAAGAAGTGAGGACAAAGGTTTCCCGGATATTTCTCAGGTCTTTGCTGTTACATATCACTTGATTCATCGATTATCACAGGAGACAGAAGATTGGCCCTCTATACAGTCATGCAGTGACAGAGTGCAGATTTTTCTATTTACGCCTTAACCTACTAAATAAGTGGAATCAAATTTTCAAGTCAAAAGTATAAACCAAAATTTTGGTATATCAAACGTATTTTATGTGGATAAATATCTCCTTATCGGACAGTGTAGATCAAAGATCAGACTGCGCGTTCTGCACAGTCTGATCTTGATCTACACTTTCGCAAAAATTCTTGAGTCGCGCTTAGCAGCCTAAAGGCTAATTGACTCTAAAGAATTTTTAAAGGTGGTTTTAATTATCTTATTTCATATCTAATTCTTCCACCAAGTAGTCATACAGCTTTAGGCACATTATCATTTATTTCTATCATATTACCTACATGATATTTTTAAATGACCTACGGAAGTTGATTACATGCTCTTCACCAATAAGCTATCAATTTATGCGGCTACAAGCGACTCTCTCTCTCTCTCTCTCTCTCTAACTTGGAACAATTCTAAGGCGCAGATAAATAGAAAAAAAAAGGACCACATCGCAATTCCACTATACCAGTGTTGAACCCTTGCACCGGTCAACAAACAAAAGACCTAGATTTCCACCTTCCTCCGAAAAATCCAGATTCTGCACTTTTGTATACATCGGACTTTATATGATTTGGCATCTGAGATAATTTATATCAAACGAGTCTGCAAACACGTTCTTAAGGGAGTCTCTGGTAAGCTTAATAAAAGTTGTTTAATAAAATTTTATCTCAAAATCTATCGGAGGTCAAATTCTTTTAATCACATAACGGTATCTCGCGAATTGTAGACCAGAATATGTAAAACCATATATATATATATCCATCACTTCATATCTAACATTTAGAAAGGAATATAAGATTGCTTTCGTTATTATTATTATTACTATTATCATTATCATTGGTTCAGTACTCAGCCAGACATACTTTAACCCTATAACAAACGATTCCGTGTTTTAAGGACCCTTGGGAAGAAGGCTTTTGAAAATATTGTTGGAAAAGGAGAAAATGCTGGTTACCAACATTTTCTCCTTGTCCTATGATGCTTTGAACAGTCTCACAGACAAATCCCATCATTTGAGTTAGAGTTAATTTTTCGTTAAATTCGTAAGCACTTTTGCACTCGAAAGATTTTCAAGATCCAGTTTCCTTTTTTCTTCTCCCAAAAGGTTGTGTTCTTTATGTCTGAAATCAAAATGGATAACCGTCGGGCATTACAGGAGTATTACCAGATATTAGCTGTATTAACCCTTATCCTGCTAAATAAGTTAACCCTTTCCCAAACGACAAATTTTGGACTGGTCCAAATTGAAAGAGTTTGCAGACGACAGTTTTTAATTTGATGAAAATGGCAGAAAGGTCTCAAAAAGGGTAGAAAACACTGTGGGAAAAGGAGAAATTGCTCGTTACGAGCAATTTCTCCTTTTCCCACAGTGTTTTCAAAAGACTTGTACTGCAGACACGTGAAAACCAGGGCTTGTTTGGGAAAGGGTTAAATAAAACTTTCAAGCCAATAGTAAAAACCCAAATAATGTTATTTCAAACTTATTTTTTGGAAAAAAAATACCTCCTTACCTGAAAGTGTAGATCAAAGATCAGACTGTACGTTCTGTGCAGTCTGATCTTGATCTACACTGTCCGCAAAAATCAGGGAGTCGCGCTTATCAGCGTAAGGGTAAACGTTTTCATTTGAGATGTACAGAACCGTCCATGTTTTACGGGCAAAAACAAAATTTCAAAGCCGTGTTTAATCTTTATGTGATCAGTGCGTATATTGGTTGGCTATTTACTCCATGCATTTTCATAATGCTCAAGGCATTTAAAGTTTGAATATGTTAAGTCTTTCACTCCAAAAAAACAACCTCAATGGCTTTTTCGGACGGCGTAGATGAATATCAGATTAAACCCTTTAGCACACGATCCCGAGTTTTAACGACCCTGATAGAGAAGGTTTTTGAAACCATTTTGGGAAAGGGAGAAAATGCTGTTAACCAGCATCTTCTCCTTTCTTCAGTGTTTTCAACACTGTCAAAGAACTTTGGTTCATACGTATCACTTTCGAATGTGTCGTCTGCAGACGCATTCAATTTTGAATAGTCAAGAATTTATTGTTTGGTAAAGAGTTAACAGAATATGCACGCATCTTTGGTATACAATGTCCCCCACTTGATGCTAAACTATGGCCAAATTCATCTTCACTTGTAGAGGAAATCTAAACAACACTGTGTTGGCGAAAGATTTGGGCGGTGACAGTTCTAAATACATAACCAACCTAGTGCAGCACCGATATTTCGGTTCTTTGAGATCTACTCCATTTCAGATGGTCTAAATCTTCTTGAATGAAGAATTTTCAAATATTTTTTCAAATCTGCATTCGCACAAAATCTTTCCCGGGTGGCTTTTAGGAAAATGACATGTTTCATTGCTGTGGCCCTGTATTCTATCGACGGCTCTAAGTTTATCTTATTCAGACAGCAATCTTTTGCTTGAAAATGTTTATGGTATTTTAGAATCTCTCAAATGTCAGGTCCCAAGTACTTTTTTCGTAATCCTGCTAAAGAAGTGAAATGAATTTTCAAGTCGACAGTAAAAACCCAAATTTTGCTATTTCGAAGAATTTTTTAAAATATATTTCCTGATCGGACAGTGTAGATCCAAGATCAGACTGCACGTTCTGTGCAGTCTGATCTTGACCTACACTGTCCGCAAAAGTCCTTGAGTCGTGCTTAGCAGCCTTAAGGTTAAGACAGCGCCTCACCTGACTGCTTTTCCTGAAATGTGTTATAGTCATTTAAGTCATTTTAACCCTTTACCACGCAAGCCCGAGTTTTCACGACGCTGACAGAGATGGCTTTTGACAACATTGTGGGAAAAGAAGAAAATGCTGGTAACCAGCATTTTCTTCTTTTCCTACAACTTCTTCTACCCTTCCCAAAACATTTCTTTCATTTTCTTAATGATATTTATTATGTTGTCTGCAAATATTTTCAATTTAGACCCGTCTAAAATGTTGTTGTTTAGTAAAGAGTTAACACGAAGAATTGATAGACCTTCTTTATTTCTGGCAAAAAAAAAAAACTACTTAACATTACCACACAATCCCCATTTTTAACAACTCTGAGGAAAAAAGCTTCTGAAACCATTGCGGGAAAGCAGAAAATGCTGGTAACCAGTATTTGCTCCCTTTCCAACAAAGTTTTCTGCCCTTTCAAAGTCAAAAAGCATAATTCCAGCTACATATCATTTGTTATCTGCTAACGCTTTCAATTTGGACAAACCCATTTTTTTTTTTGTCTTTTGATAAAAGTGCTCTTTTCTCTGTCTTTTAAACTCTTTTTTTTAATACCATACCTCCGCTTTCGTCTGTTCTCCGACAAGTATGACGTCACGTGTTGCGTCATGGATGGGTAAGTCGGAGATGTAAATTCCCTTATCAATCAGTTCATCTAGCTTCTCGACGCTCGGAGAACCGAGAAATAAAATTCCGTCTACTTCGGGAAGATGAATCATCTGGCCTTTCAGATCCATCGTCTGAAGAAAAAGGATTGATTGATGTTTAATTTGGTGAGGTGATGACTCTTTTTCCTCAACCCTTTCCACACTAACCTTTACATTGGAAACATACCATAAATGAGTCGTGCTCTGTGAAAAGGGCGCTTTATGCACCTGCAAACGGTATCGACTCTGGTCAGCCTGCGCAGTCCGCGCAGGCTAAATTGGGCCGAAATTTTTTGCTATTGGTTAATTTTGTGCCTGCCAAAGGACCAGTCTACCTCACGATCTAGTCAGTTGTTAGACAAAATGGTCTTTATGGTTCCTTAATTACGTGATGACTTGCTTTGTATGATGCCATCACGTGGATGTATTAAGCCCCCTTTTGCCAGAACATGGCTTATATTATCTTTGTGAGGGCGAATGACCACGTGAAAAATACGGTTTTGGTGACATGTACGCAAATAGAAGAAAATTGAAGTTGAAATCAAACAATTTATCCATTTCTACAGAACCGAAAAAGTTACTACCCACCATATAACTTTGAAGCATGTATGCCTTCTTTCATACGGGCAACTCTATCGAAATCTGAAGTTACATGTAGATCTACTCTAACAATGACAGCGCATAGAAAAAAAATGTTAACCATATTGAAAATATTAAAAACGATCATACTAGACTATTCAGTTTATCATTTTCTGATAGAATTCCCATAAGGAGATATTTTTCCTCCAAGAATACCTTTGAAATGGGAAACTTTGGGTTTATACTATAATCGGTCTGTAAGTTGCATTTCTTTGATTTAGCAGGATAAGGGTTAACCTCTTACCAGACGACAAAATTTTAGCCTTGTCCAAATTGAAAGCAATTGCAGACGACAATTTCATTGTGGCTCAAATGGTGCAATTTTCTCTTGACAGGGTCAAAAACATTGTGGGAAAAGGAGAAAATGTTGGTTACCAGCATTTTCTCCTTTCCCCACAATGTTTTCAAAAGGCTTTTTTCCATGGGTCGTTAAGACGCGGCATCGTGCGGTAAAGGGTTAAGAATCACTAGAATGAATAATCTAGCCCATACGTTTTCATAATGACTGACATCGCATGATTCTGTCTATACCAATCGATTTTCGGATCATTAGAGACGCCGAAATCTTTGGAACGATAATACCGGACTCTTTTTACAAGTTTTTGCTGCTGACGTAACTTCCGGTCGCTTAAAAATAAACGCAATGTAAATAGCAGTATTTGTTTGAGCGGCTCTTGCAATAATGGATTTATTGCATCTTAGTAGGGCGTATATACACAGACAGACGGCGCATAACACGCATCAATTTAGTCCCCCCCCCCCTCCCCCCGCCAAAAAAAACGGCTGAAATATGAGTTTAAAGAGGTCCTTTGACATGCAGAACATTTCTCAGTCGCCAAATATTTAGATCCATCTCAGCCTGCGTTGACTGTGAAGACTGAGTGGCTTGAGACTTTTTTCTAGAAGTATTAAACCCCTTTTTCACAGAACATGATTCATTTTATTTCAACATACACCTCTACTAAACAAACGATGAATTTCACACTAAAATCTACCACTTACACGACTAGTTAAAAAAATAGTGGCAAAAGAAATCTAAGCACACAGTGATTCCCATTGGCGTGCTATTATTTACGACTCGTACTTGGTAACACGATCAATAAATGAGCCATGCTCTGGCAAAAGGGGGCTTAATGCATCCCCGTTATTCACGATACCAAGCAAGCCATCACATAATTATGGATTCATAATACCAACTTTTTTTAACAATCAACTTAATCATGAGGTAGAATGGTCCTTTGACGCATAGGAAATTGATCAATAGCGGAAAGTTTCGGCCCAGGTCAGCCTGCGCGGACTGCGCAGGCTGACCTGGGTCGATACTTTTCGCAGATGCATTGAGCCCCCTTTTCACAGAGCATGGCTCAAATATAAGAACATATTTTGCTGTATTGCCATAGACCTTAAACTGTTTTCAAAAATATAACAGGGATCAAATTGTTTAGCACTCGAACACATTTAAAAAAAAAAACGTTCGAATCATTTTTACTTGGGATCAATTCTTATTGAATAACTAAGTGTAAAATAACCAGACCAGCCATGTGGTTTCATTTTAAGTAAACAAATGCTTCATTTGGAAAGCCTTCCGGTGTAACTTTTGACTAAAACAACCATTGGTTAAAACCTCACCAAAAAGTCTCGTTTTGCTCTAAATAACGCGAAGAAGAACGCTTTTGAAAACGTTACTGGAAAGGGATCTTCTCCGTTTTCAAAGTGTTTGCTACCACTTATATTGGTATATCCGATCATTTGCACCAGATCTAATTTGCCGTCTGGAGATGCTGTCAATTTGGGCGAAAGTTTTCGCCATTGGTCATTTTTCTGTATGTTCAAGGACCAGTTTACCTCATCATTAAGTCGGTTGCTAAAAAAAGTGGCTATTATTGATCCATAATTATGTGATGACTTGCACGGTATTATGCATTACAGAGATTCATTAGGCCCCCTTTTGCCAGCGCATGGCTCAGTTATAATTTACAATGCAGAATCCGACCGTCGTCTCTGCCCATAAATAAGAAAAATAAGGAAATTGCCTTACCTTGGTCCTGAGTACAAACGTGAAATTCACGTGAGACAACAATGCTGAGTATGTCAAAGGTTCAATTCGGGGCCGTGCAATTTCAAAGTACGACGTCATCAGCATGGCGCTTCGTTTCGGATCCTTTTTCCGTTCAGCTACCACGTGTCTACTGAGTGCGTCTCCGATTTGAATTATTTCGAATTGTTTGTTAAATATCACATGAAAAGGAAATGTTTTACAAAATGTTTGCGTACCAATTTTACTGTCTGACGGGTTTGTGCTTATTGTGTCCCGAGATGAGCAAATATTACATTTATTACACCCTTGGTCCTCGTCAACAGTTGCATTTACGATAAACATGTGGTGAATTGAGGCCACATTGTCACTACGATGAACTGTGAGACTAGCGGCTAGCTTGAACAAATGCTTTGAGATTCCAAACATTATACCAGCATAAAATTCTAGAAGGTCCCGTTTTTCCGTGTAGAAATGTACTGTGAGTTTGTTCTTTACGTACTCGCATCTAGAGGAAGGTGGTGCGTGGTGTTTGAATTTATCCGAGCCCGATATGTAATTCTGAAGTCCATCTAGGTTACTAAGAAACTCTGTCATATTGCTGCCCATCATCCGTATTGAGCTTCCGTATTCAGAAAGGCACAGTTTGAAATATTCTTCACCCAGGTCTCTTAGAATGATCTCTCGGTCCGTGTCTGCAAGGCGAAATTAAATCTTTAACACTATGGCAGTATATTAAATTCTATAGATAATGCCAAAAGTTCATCGTTTTTCGTGAGCCACTAACTTGTACGAATATCAAAAGGATGCCGACGTTGTTTTGTTGCGGTTGACTTCATCATTAGCTAATTTGTGGACACAAATATAAGAGTATCATAACAATAGTATCATTTCACATATACATTTACCCCAGTTACCCACTTTTTTCCAGTATTTTGACAGTACAGTAGTTCAAGGGCTACATAGACAAACCATTTTAAATAGCACTTTATATAGACAGTAACGCAGTTTCTGATTATCTTTGGCTGGAAATAGTTCTTCAGATATTGTCTTTGCTATCTAGAAAACATTTATAACTCAGAATTCAATTGCAAATCACAACAGCTATAATTATTTACATGAAAAATACTTATTGCCTGTAAAAATTACAGCATATTACAAAACTTCCAAAATCAGGCAATCATATATGAATTGTAAATCTTATCACTGTAAACGGTCATCATTTCGCCGGGTTCCTATTGATAACATTTTCAACACAGTAGAAGATATCGTGGGAGGGGGGCGGGCGCTTTTGTAGACACAATAGATTAACGTGTAGTCTATTCTTGAATATATATCGTATGCTTGTTTAGTCAAGCCTATACAAGGATATACAGGTATTTCTCGGTTTCATTGGATTGTGTTTAAGCCCATAGAAAGATGTATAAATAATGGGCATTTAAAGGGTTAAGCACATGTAACACTGCGATTGACTAGGAAAAAAACTCGTCAGTTCGAACCTCGGGTCGGCTAAAAGTCTTTCCGAGAGTTTGATGGAAGTCGTAAAAGACAGGATTAATTCGTAAAGCCCCGTTTATCATTGATTAAACATTTTTTCAACATTTTTTTTTTTTACTGGAAATCAGCACGTAGTCTGGAAAAAAAAAGTGTTGCTCAAAGTAGTGGTAAAGAACCTTCCAACAATGTATTGATAACGGCAGTGGCCACTGCGACTGAAAAGCTGGTAAGACTATGGAAGAAAATGTCCTTGATTCATGTTGCACGATTTTTAGTTTGGATGTCTATTCCATTTACTATCGTAATTCTTTCCACAGATCATACTTTAGTATTAATTTATATAGAACATATCGTTGTTAAACTATTTTGAACTCCACTGATAATTTTTCAAGGTTGTTGAAATAGGAGAGCATTCAATCTGAAGCATTTTCAGATAGTGCCACAGATGGTTCAAAACATTTAATTAGATGTTGCAATTAAAAATGGGCAATTAACCGTCATACTATCGATGACTGCATGTTTTCATGGGATCATGAACTTAACATGACCCGCAGTAAGATCGAGACTACTGAAATATATTCTGTGCAGTATGTTCTTGGATTTTTTTTCTGTCTGATTTTTTTCTTGGTTCTATTTCCTGTCGTCGAAAGAGGTCTAGTTCATATACTACATATTGGCACTAAAATAGTTAATGTGTTGTAAGAATAATAACCGAGTCGAAAAAGCTCAGTTTATAACGCTCAGAGCTTTTATTTTATGATTTGTTTTTTCTTGTGAAATCGGAGAATCATATTTTTTTACTATACACTTGCTCGGCTTTTTATCTATGCTGAAAACCAGCCAGTCCCATGTAAAGTTGATTTTACCCAGTAGGTCGTAATTGTCAGAGGAAAACCAGTATTCTTTTGAGTCCAAAAGTAAATGACATAATGTCAAAACAGCGGTTCAAACGAACCTCCCCTACCCCCATCCCCAACATACGCTATCTCAAACGGATCATTATCAACCGTATTAAAATGGAATATTTCCATATTCCATGTAATATTTAAAATCTATACGCGCAGTTATTGGAATAAGATTGAATATATTCGTATGAAGTACGGGGTTTGACAAATAATGACAGTAAGCCTAATGATATCTGATACGAAAATCACTGAAAGAAACCATCTTGCAAAACCTAATAATTAGCCCGATTGTTTCAGACGTCGTCAGAGATTCCTGCAATCTCTTGCACTTGGTAAATCACCGCTATTTTGGCGATAAATACTAGGTTGTTCTCGCACAAATGTTTCCTAATGTTCCGACGAATGATCTAGCAACATCCGGATTACATAAAGCAAATGCGCGGAGAGAGTTTACTCGTATTGACAAAGGGCAGCTGAACAGAAAGAGATAGTAAGTCAGTTGAGCAAACATATGGACAGGCAAGGAGAAGTCAATCATACGCACAGACATACATAGGAGGCAAATAGTGTCACTCCACTACATATTGTTTTAACTCTCAACTTGCTGAATAATTTAAATAAATGAGGCATGCTATGAAAAGTGGCTTAATGCATCTACAAAAAGTATCGACCCAGTTCAGCCTGCGCAGTCCGCAGTCCTGGGCCGAAACTTTTTGCTTTTGGTAAGTTTTCTGCGTGTCACAGGACCAGTGTACCTCATGATCATTCGGTTGTTATACAAAATGGAATTTCATGGATCTATAGCTATGTGATGATGCGCCTGGTACCATGGATCACGGAGATGCATTAAATCTTTCCAAAACAAGCCCTGGTTTTCACGTGTCTGCAGTACAAGTCTTTTGAAAACACTGTGGGAAAAGGAGAAATTGCTCGTAACGAGCAATTTCTCCTTTTCCCACAGTGTTTTCTACCCTTTTGGAGAACTTTCTGTCATTTTCATCAAATTTAAAATTGTCGTCTGCAAACTCTTTCAATTTGGACCAGTCTAAAATTCATCGTTTGGGAAAGGGTTAAATCCTCATTTGCCAGATAAATGGCACAGAGCACAGCTAAAATAATTAAGAAATATCGCATTATCAATGGTTTTTTTATCCAGAGAAAATCTCACAGTATCGGACAGTGAAGATTCAAGATCAGACTGCACGTTCTGTGCAGTCTGATCTTGATCTACATGGTCCGCAAAAACACACTGAGTTCGCCTATAGCAGCCGAAGGGTTACAAGGCCTTCTCCGAGAACTTACGTTTGAGATTTGCGATAGTAGTCACAGCGTCGAGTATTTTATCTGTCGCCAAAGGCAGATGGAATTGTTCCACATCATTGAGGCAGTCTTCAAAGTCATTTGCTGATATCGTTGAACTTCTGTAATAAATAATCAGTGAGTTAGTTTAAAAAAATTCACTTGGCAAGTGTCGTGCAAGTACAGTTTCAAAAAACGATCATTTTGACCAAGATTTTCAAAAAAAAAAGCCAAGGGATTGTGACGATACTGCATTCATTCCGACACAAAATTGAAAAAAAAAAAACAAACCCTTGATTTTAGAACAACACCAATTCTTGAACAGTTTAGATAACACATGAAACGTTGGTCTGCACATGTAATTGTTTTTGGGAAACAAGTCCATTTCACAATGATTTTCCTGCATCCTACAAAAAGTAGCACTTACGCTGAATGGACTTTCTTAAAATTATCTGAATCAAAACTAGAGAGGAAAGAGACTTTAAGGACTGCATACGTGCTAGGTTTGAAAAATCCATCAACGGTTACGCATTGCGTTTGAAGTCTGCTTGAAACTACAAAAGGCTGATGGTGTATGTCTGTAGTTCTTTACAATTGTTTGGAAAGATTGTTTAAAGATTTTATACCACAGGCAGGAATTTGAGACTGATACCTATTGACAGGACAGGCTTTATGAGAAAACTTTTTGAAGTTAAGCATATTATTGATTATGTCAAATCCGTGAGTCTGATCTTTTTTTTTTTCAAATTACTTAAGAGCAGACTACATGACTCAAGTTCTTTGCAGCACCTAAAGGCACCGTTAAAAGAAAGAAATTGTGTCGAAAAGCCAAAGCTTTTCACGGACAAATTAACCCATATCATGCTAAATAACTTCAATGAAACTTTACCCTTATTGTTTATGTTTCCCTTTTGATAGTGAACAACTTGCCCAAGTTGTAAGAAGAAGAAGTAAACATCTTCTGTGATAACAAAAATATTCAAAATGTAAAAGATTTTGCATGACGAGGACACAAACGACGAAGATGATGAAACTAGGGCTATGAAAATACCATGCCTCTAAAAACACTTGAGGTAATGTTCTTTGTCGAAAAAGGGGCATAAATAATTACTTTGTAAAACTTATTGTGGTGATTACCTGTTTCTGTTGTACTGATAGAAATTCCCCTTTTAATATTTAACAAAAAGTCCAAGTTTGAAGTAAATATCTACATTAATGACAGATATGATAAAATGTCAATGGTTCTGAAAATTCAAAGTAATAAAACTTTGTCAAAAATATTTTGATGGTTACTTGCCCCTGTTATATGGGTACCCTTCTGACAGTAAATAACGTGTCCAAGTTTGAAGTAAATATCTTCAGGAATAACAGAGATATTATAAGATGTCAAAGTTTTTGCACGACGACAATGACGCTTTGGCTTTGACAACAGCATGACGCTTTCTTCGTAAACAGATGAATTAAAGACTACCGGTTGAATAAAATCATATGGATGATACAAGACTCTCAAGGAACATTTCTGTAAAAGTTTTTGTCAAAATATCTGCTGTAAATACCACTTTTCAATTTTCCCCATTGAAAGTCTATGGAATCTCTAAACTGCCATGATCAGCCAAGTTGGAAAGCCGATTTTCATAAACAAAAGGGCCGTTTGACCTGAAGTCCTCGTCTGAGTAAAGTCATCTAGGATTGATAAATTTGAAGAGCTCCTGGTTGTAATTATAGAAAACACAAATGAGCCATGCTCTGGCAAAAGGGGGTTTAATGCATCTCCGTGATCTATCATTCCAAACGAGCCGTCATATATTTATGGATCCATAAAATCCATTTTGTTGAACAACCGACTGAATCATGAGGTACACTTGTCCTTTGACATGCAGAAAATTTGCCAAAAGCAAAAACTTTAGACCCAGATCATCCTAAATACTGATGGATCAGATTACACTGAATGTCAATTCTGATTTTCGATATAAAACGCCCACCAGTTACTTAACTCTTTACCACACAATCCCAAGTTTTAAGGACTCTAGGGATATAGCCTCATGAAAACCTTTTGGAAAAAGAAGAAAATGCTCTCTTTTTTTTCCTACAAGGTTTTCTGAATTTTCACAGCCAATAACCGCCATTTCACCTAAATCTAACTTGTCGTCCGCAAATGTTTTCAATTAAGACAAGTCTAAAATTTAATCATTTTATGGTTTTTATTGGCTCATCTGACAAACTTTAATACATATTTGATATTGTATACGCCTAGTTTGCTATTGGTCAAAATGGTTATGGGCCGAGGTGTAATATCAGGACAACTCTGACAGGAAGAAATAACGCATATATACCAATCAAATACATAGTTATAACTTCAGACGCGAGGTGCACAGTAATTTTACGAAAATTCAAATCTTACCAGGTTTTGAGACACCTTTTTCAGAGAAGAGCACACCGTCTGCGTAAAATACGTTATCATTATTTGTCATGCACATGGTGTCTAGAAAAAGGACAAACGAACGATCCCGATTAGTGCGCGGTCGATTGCGTATCTACGTCTAAACATTTGATCAACTACCACCCAAGGTTTGCCAACTGTTTCTTTCATTGATAAGCGCACGAATTTGCAGTTATGAATAAGCTCACCAGGGCCCAAAATTCTCAGTCAGCACTTTCGTACGATTAAAATCTCACATCTATCAAAGTTTGTTGTGAAATAAAACCTTATTTTGATGTTCAAATCGAAATATTTTTATCATTTTAAGGAGTGTTTTCTTTCAGCGTAGTGAGATGGACTGCAGGCGGTACTTTTCACTTTTACTCGGGTTTTCCGTAATTGCTTGGATGGGGTTGAAATTCTGGTATACGATTCATATGGCCTTGGGCTGGGCAAGCCAAGCCCAGGCCAAAAACCAACGTTTTGACTATTCCGCATTGCCATAAGCCATGGGTGATGCTAGCGCAGTTGTGAAAATACTGTACATGTACTATATTGAACCAATATTCCCTGGTCCATTTTGTTCCTTATTGCACATCAGAATAAAAACTGGGTTTTCAATTCTCTCCTCCTCTTCCCAAAGCCCGAAAAAGAAAAGAAAGAAACACCACAAAGCTTACTTAAACATCCATTGAGAGTTCAGACGTACCGAAATTGCTATGAAAGCAACTACGTGCCCTTGTTTTATTTTAGATCATTTGCGTAAACACAGCATTTTTTTCTTTGTCGAATATCAACCAGGTCCCTATCTCCGGTGTGATTAATGGAATAGTTATCTGACAGATGGCGTTTCTTCCCCCTCTCACACACACTCACGTCGAGTTACAAAAATATCAATTTCTTGCATTTCCAGGAATCGGACAATCTCGCAGTAGCCTATTTATACGCTAATTGAAAATTTGTTTATGGAACCTTCAGTCCTCATTGTATATTTATAAGTCCCTGTGAAGATTGTCTTCCTAGTGTATGATTTCTTACGGCGTTTCATTTTTTTCTATAGCGTCTCGTTGCGCAGACAAAACAAAATCGAATAATCTTTTTTTACTTCTGGTTCCCTTATCAAGCCAACCACAGGAATAGGGCATATTTTACTCTGTAAATGTTTCATTATATGGCGTGCAACCCTTAGGCTGCTAAGCGCGACTCAATGACTTTTTACGGACAGTGTAGATCAAGATCAGACTGCACAGAACGTGCAGTCTGATCTGGGATCTACACTGTCCGATAAAGAGATTTATTTCCCCTAAAACGTAACTTTGAAATAGCAACATTTGGGTTTGTACTATCATCTTGAAGGTATCATTTAACTTATTCAGCAGGATACGGGTTAACGGTACACCCGTCAAGTGACACTTACCGTGCACTACTGACTACACCAAAGTGTACTTAACCCTTAAACTGCGAAGTAAATGAAACAAAATTTTCCATTCAGTGGTAAAAACCCAAACATTGATGTTTCAAAGTTAATTTCACGGGAAAGAAAATACTGTATCGGACATTGTAGATCAAAGATCAGACTGCACGTTCTGTGCAGTTTGATCTTGATCTACACTGTCCGCAGAAGGTCAGTAAGTCGCGTTTAGCAGCCTAAGGGTTAACCCTAAAAGGCTCCTAACTTTCAAAGAGCTGAATAAACCCGACGGGCATTTTCATTCTGAACCGAGGCGCAGATGATAATAGTTTCGTGGCTGCCTGTTGTTTGTACCGTTTCAGCAAAGCGGAGAGTGTAGATCAAAGATCAGACAGCATGTTTTGTGCAGTCTTATCTTGATCTACATTGGCCGCTAAGGCAACTATAGCAGTGAAAGGCACTTTAAGGGTTAGCTAGTAAAAAAAAAAGAGTGTGGTATATAAACTCACTTCAGCTCTTGTAAAATGGACGGATCGTCTGCCAGAAGGCTGTGCAAGGCTCTGTATAGAAACCCAGTCTGAAATAGAGATATTATAGTAATAACAATAATGAGACATGCTCTGTCAAAAGGGGGCTTAATGCATCTCTGTGATGCAATCCACTGTGCAAACCGTCACTAAATTATGGACCCATAAAATCAGATGCAATCCACCATGCAAACCGTCACTAAATTATGGACCCATAAAATCAATTTTGTCTAACAACAAACGGAATCGTGAGACAGACAGGTCCTTTTACATGCGTAAAATTGACCAAAAGCAAAAAGTTTCGGCCAAGGTCAGCCCGTGCAGACTGCGCAGGCTGAATTGGGTCGATACTTTCTGTAGATGCATTAAGTTCGCTTTTCACAGAGCTTGGCTCATTATCATATTAGAGAAATGAGCAATTGATGAATATTTTGGAATAGTAACTCAAACAAACAATGGTAAAGTACAGTACTGTATATCTCTTAAACCTATTCATTTTTCTTCGATTATCAGATAGTTTAAAGCCTTGAACATTAACCTTTAGGCTGCTAAACACGACTCAAGGACCTTTTGCGGACTGGGTAGATCAAGATCAGACTGCACAGAAAGTCCGATAAAGAGATATTTCTTCAAACCCCATAACTTTGAAATACCGACATTTTGGTTTTTACCATCGGCTTGAACGTTTCATTTAAGTTATTTAGCAGGGTAAGGGTTAATCGATTTCGATGATCGCTTCCCGGATACCTTAACTAGTACTTGCTTGTGATGTTGAAAGTTCTAAAGGTTTACCCCGCCCATCTCAGGATTCAAACCCGGATCCTATGATTTGAGAGGTAGGGGTTCATCTTCTACAGCATGTTCCAAAAATAAATTGAACCATGTTCCGGCAAAAGGGAGCTTAATGCATCTTCGTGATGCATGATACCAATCAAGTCATCACATAATTATGGACCCATAGTACTTCTTTTTCAAACAAGCGATTTGTGACTGGTCCTTGGACATACAAAAAATCGACCAATAGCGAAAACTTTCGGCTCAGGTCAGCCTGCGCGAAGTGCGCAGGCTGACCTACGTCGATACTTTTCGCAGATGTATTAAGCCCCCTTTTTACAGAGCATGGCTCAATTTTATTTGGAAAAATTCATCCACGGTCAATTGTTCGAATTTTCTCCAGATTCCTTATATACCTCCCCGAAAGCATGAATTGTTGTCTTTCGACATTTTTTAGGGTGAAAATGGGAGCGCTATTTCCTAGGCAGCTGTAAGAGAAATCCACCCTTTTTCCTTCGAAAATACACCCCGCCCTTCGAATTCAGACATGAAAGATTTGGTTTGGTTTGTATTGGAGATTAACACCATTTTAACAGCTCAGGTCATATCATGGCACTCATGTGTTTCCTGGCTTTCTCACTTCAGTACTGACACAACTTTCTTTCCAAAGCCACTGACTACTTTTCTCACACGTATCAGAGAAAAGAGGCGAAACATCGCCGGAAAGAAAGTTTGCCTAAACCGGGTATCGAACTCGAAACCACCAGATCACGAGTCAGATACACTAACCACTTAGCTACCTGTGCTACAATTTTCAAAAAAACAGCATTAATAGCGATGGAGTATGCTTAAAAATTACGCCTTTACCCTATACCACACAATCCCGAGTTATAACAACCCCGAGAAAAAGGTCTTTTGAAAACATCGTGGGAAAAGGAGAAAATGCTGGTAACCAGCATTTTCTCCTTTCCCCACGATGTTTTCTGCCCTTTCAAAGAAAACTTTCCTTATTTGTGCAACATTAAGTTTGTCGTCTGCAAATGCTTTTGATTTGGACTGGTCTAAAATTTTGTCGTTTGGTAAAGAGTTAATAATCATTAAAGTATCCCCATTAGCTTCTAACATACATAACAATTTATAACTCACAAATGAGCCATGCTCTGGGAAAACGCATATTCGAAATGCATTATACGAAGCAAGTCATCACATAAGTATGGATCCAGTGAATCCATTTTTTTTTTTTTTTTCTTTTTTCTAACAATCCACTGGGTCTTGAGGTAGACTGGTCCTTGGACATACGGAAAATTGACCAATAACGAAAAGTTTCGACCCAGGTCAGCCTGCAAGGACTACGCAGGCTGACCTGAGTCGATACCTTTCGCAGATGCATTAAGCCCCCTATTCAGAGAGCATGGTTCAGGAACAGGGACATCCTGTATTCCTTCCCAGTCTTTCATTCATTTGTCCATTTCTTCCTTGTCCGGTCTTCTATCGATTGAGTGCTCCGTAAATAAGCATTAAATTGACATATTTCAGTTGGTTGTCTATACATGGTGACGTACCTTCAATTACAACCAACACATAAGCAAACTGTGTCATGATTATATTCTCGCTTATAAGTCTACCGTCCTTTTATATCAATTTATCTTTTCGAACTCCAAGAAACTATGAAACATCGTCAATTCAACGTTTACTTACAATGTACGAGCACGGTTTGAACTGCTGACACTGTTCTTTCATGCCGGCCCACACGGGTAGCTCAGTGTATAGCGTGTCTGACTCGTGACCTGGTGATTGTGAGTTCGATACCCGATTGAGGCAAACTTTCTTTCCGGCGATTTATTCGCCTCTCACTTCTGATGCATGAGGGAAGAGTAGTCAGTGGCTTTGGAAAGAAAGTTGTGTCAGTACTGGTGTGAGAAAGCCAGGAAACACATGGGTGCGTCACTGACCGCCATGATATGACGTGAGCTGTTAAACTGGCGTTAAAGTCCAATACAAGCCAACCAGTGAAAATTGAAAAATATACAAAAAAAAAAAAGGAAAAAAAATAGAGCAAGAAATACTCTACGTTTTTCCAAAAACTCATGGAAACGATAGAGAGAGATAGGCAAATCAAATGTTAAAATCATTTTTCTACCCTTATCCTGCTGAATAAGTTAAATGTAACTTCCAATTCGATAGTAAAAACCCAAATCTTTCTATTTAAACGTTAGTTTGGGAGGAAAAAAATATCTCCTCATCGGACAGTGCCCATCCAAGATCAGATTGCACATCTTGTGCAGTCTGATCTTAATCTACACTGTCTGCAAAAGGTCATTGAGTCGCGCTTAGCTGCCTACGGGTTCAGAGTGTTCAAAATCTTTCACTTAAAGGGCGTTACATGTTTGGTTAAAAACAAATCTTTAATGTTAAATGTTCTTAAAATACCTTAAAGTGAATGGGATCTATATGGACATCGCAAGGCATCAAACTGTATTATATACTGCAAAAAATTATGTTACACGCCGTATATATAGAATGTATACTGCAACCTTGTGTAACACATTGGTTAAGTTCGGAACTCTAGCAGATATTTCTGGACAACCACTAGATCTACATACGAATACACTGATGTAATTGTTGTAATCCAAGAAAAAACAGACATTGACACTTTCTTCAATAGAGCGCTTACGTTTGTTTGTTTACCTGTTAGTTTGTTTGATAGATGGATGGATAAACAAGGGTGGTTGAATGTATGCTCAATGGATTGATTTTTTTTTACTCACAGATCAATTTGATATTTGATAAAGATGACGGATCATTTGATCGACAGATAAAACAAAATGCTTAAGGAAAAGGATATTTAATCGATTGGCGGGTAAGTGTGCATCTGGATGCACAGATCAGTGCATAAAAACAGTTTCGTTGATTTAAAGAACAGATGGAACGCTTGATTCCCAAAAAAGTAGAGTCCCATGTGATCGTTTTTACCAGTTTCTAATGGGATATTCTAGCCAACTATCACATAAGACACTGTGTGATAAAAAGTATCTTTCTCTGGCGTCACATTGATAAAATACACGGGCGACAAAGCTACACTAATACTTTACTTCTGTTAAAATACAGTTAGGTTTACCCTTATCCTGCTAAATAAGTTAAATGAAACTTTTAAGCCGATTGTAAACATGTGAATCATGCTGCTTCAAACTTACTTTTTGGAGAAAAATATCACCTAATCGGACAGTATATATCAAAGATCAGAGTGCTCGTTCTGTGCAGTCTGATCTTGATCTATGCTGTCCTCAAAAGGTCTGTGAGTTGCGCTTAGCAGCCTGAGGGTTAAGTATCCTACGAGTAATACGTTTTTTCTCAAGCTCATTTGGGTTCCTTTTTTGACGCATTTGAGAAAAAGGATGAATACGTGACATCGTTGCAACAATTTCCCCGACAGTCAAGCCACAAAGAGTAGTCAAGAAACCACCTGTTGAAATGAAAGTACAGGACAAGCATTTCATAATGTGATCGACTTGAATATCTGACCTATCAGATTTAAAGGCTCCAATTACACAAGTTTTTTTTTTGCGTAGCTAAGTGCGTTGGCTTTTGACCTACTTCGTGGTACTGATAAGGAATGAATGGATGGTAATTTCCGATTGGTCAAAAATGTGCACATGTTTATTCGGCGGGCCGCCGCTGGCATATTTGCTCGTACATTCTGTGCAGTCTGATCTGCGGGTTATAAGAATACACTCATATATGGTTGAATAGAATTCAGACAGTACTGATAACATGAGCCACAAATACGTGTATGCTTGCCAGCAGTCAGAGAGGGATTCTTGTTATCTTAACGACGGATACAGCTTGGGTCGTGTTCACTAAAGCAGGTGCTCTATCTTTGCTCAAATGAATAGTGACATACATATTGTTGCAGTCGACAAGGGCCACACGTACATGTTCCTGTAAGTTCGCTATGTCAGGAAAGAGGTGCGGGTAAGCGGAACAACAGAAAAATTAATGTTTGCTAACAGCCAGGCAGACTTACGGATGACAAGGTCTACAGATACCTGTTAGCTCGCAAGCAGTCAGGGGGAGGTGCAGGTCATCGGGACCACAGATATATATGGGCTCATCAGCAGTCAGACAGAGGATCGTGTATCGGAATCATTGATTCCTGTAACCTCACTAGTATTCAGACAGAAGTGCAGGTTACCGAAACCATTGGTACGTCTTAGGTTGAACATAGGCGCAGGCGACCGAAACAATGAAGACGTGTAAGCTCACCAGCAGTCTAAATTGGAACCATAAATACGCGTAAGCTCGCTTCCATTAATACAAAGGTTCCGGTGACAAGCCACAGATACATGCAAGCTCGCTAGCAGCCAGGCAAAGGTGTTACAGGTAAGCTCACTGTAAGAAACCACGGATGCATGCAAGTTTACAGTTGGACAGAGGTACGAGTCAACAAAACCACGGAAAAAAAATAAATTTGTTAGCACTCAGACAGAGCAGCGGGTTATCGAAACTACGTTTATATTTAGACCCGCAGATGGACAGGAAGAACTGGGTGTTCAGATCGACGGATACATGTAAGAATACTTGCAGTCCGACAGAGGCGTGGGAGATCGGAACCAAGAATACATGTAAGTCTACTACCAGTCAGACAGTGGTCCCGGTGACAGAAGCCACAGATGCTTCTTGACGGTCAGACGTGAGTTGTTTAAATGGTGTTGCACATCGAATCGACACTTACAGGTAAGTTAGATTCATGTTGCGACCAGTCGGAAATACGCGTTATCGCAACGGCGGGTATATTGGCGTTCGCGCTGCCAGATTGGGCTGCTGGTTATCAGAACAAGTAACAGTCAAAAGCGATTGGAAAAAGGTATTCTACATGAATGGGAAGACTATACAGACTCAGTTTCGAAGTAGTGGCGTGTCAAAAGGCAATACAGTCTTAGGGTCCTGCTGGTTGCGTGTTGAGGTCAAATCAAATGTGTGGTGAAACCTTTCTCTAACCATCCATTGAAAAATGGTTTTCTTTGAAGTAAATCGTCCAACTGCTTGTCGGGAGATATATATATATACACTTTCTAAGGATCGCTTTGTCACGAACTGTACTCCAATTATACTGGACAAAAAAGTTAAGGATGAATATTTTGTTATAAACTGATTCTGAGACAGAAATGTATTTTTGGTTTTAACTGCCATCTGTACATTGTTCAATTTCTAATTCAATAAATAAGGTAGTTAATTTGTCCTTGAGTTTAACGGTTAGGTGACCTCATCAAAGAAAAATGTCAAAAACAAAATTTACCGGCACGTGCTGTGATTAGAGAAAATCATCGCACTGAACTTACTTTCTTTTCTCAGAATTCTATGATTAGACATCAGTTAATGCACCAGGAAGCACAGCTCGAACGATGGGCAAACTGCAAGGAGGCCAGGTTCAGATGGCGGTAGGTGCAAAATATGTGTTAGAGAGTGTCATTTCAAGACTGTAATTCCTTTGTACTAGCAATTTACTGAAAGACCCCCGAATGAGTCGTAAAAGGTCTATTTCCGCCGGTTAGAACCGTTATCTGGCGGCTTTGGCGCGCAGACACAGGGATTAAGTTGTTCTAAGCCCTAGTAATGACTTTCTTTTAGCACCTGGAGTGCAAATAATGTCACAGACCGTTGGAAACAGTTCTGAGAAGACGAAGCTGTATGGCAAGTTGAGGCATTGCGAGAAACCACTTCGAGTGGCAGCTCCATAATTGGACCCTAGTTCTCTCCGAAGATTAGTTTCGCTTTCGTGTTCACTTTCATGATAGTCATAGGCAAGTTTGGCGTTCAGCTAGAGAACGAGTCGCTGATTGTTTTGTTGCATAACACAGATGAGTGGCAACCATACTTGTGTCAGATACAGGGATAATATACGGCATCGGATTGTCAGGCCGTATGCTGTTGAAATTGACTTCTTTTGATGGACCATTATGCAATTCCGCATAGAGCAGGATCAGGAAAGGATTATATTGAAGTGAGATAATTAGCCGTATTGCTTGACCCATTTGCTTGCCTGACCCACACCCTATAGAGCATGCCTTGGACATGCTCCAGAGGGCAGTTTCTACTCGATCAGTAGTCTCTCGCAACCGGCAGGAGCTCGAGGTAGCACTCCACCAGGAATGGGCCGGCGTTTAGCAAATCCCCTTTCAACGGCACGTTCCAAACATGCAAAGGCGATGTCATGCAGTGATTCGAGTTCGCAGTGGACACACAGAGTGTTGATCATGACCTACGAGACATTTGAGGGACAATTTGTTATTTCATTCTGATACCGTAAGCTTGGAATTCATTTTGAATGTAGAGTGTGTATGACTTTTAATTGTTTTATCGATTTGATAACAAAATTAATTTGTTAAATTTGAACAGATATAGGTTCAGTTATTATTGTTAAGTATTTCTTGTATAGTCATATATATATATATATATTTTTTTTTTTTATGTTATTTCCTGTTATTGCAATACATTAGAAATATTGTTCCTTAACTTTTTTCCCAGTATTTTTTACGCCATGTGTTGTAATTGTTAACAACTGACAAATGCAAAATCGAAGTTTTACTGCCCGCTGTACTTTGAAAACTGAGAACGCTGTTTTTATCCGGTGAAATAATTTTTCGCTCATCAGTAATTAAATGAACAAACTTTCGAACGAATGAATGGATTAATGTCGACAAAGTGTTTGATCAGTGATTAGGTATATTGACAAATAATTCTATGCCTGTTTTACTTGAAGTACAATTTTAATACACTCTCCCCGACAAGCTGTTTGCATTGATACACTGCATTTTGGGTGTTTTGAAGCAGAGCTTATTCCATGTTCAAGAAATAAATGATGATCAGAAATGTTTATGTCAGTATCCGACAATTTTCACCATATATTATTGAGCATCCCTTGATTTAAAGACCTAAACGAATGCCCTGAGGTGGTACAGCACTGTTTATAAACCTTCTAATGGATTATGATTACTTGCTTACAGCAAAACCTATCAGTCAATTAACTGTTAATAGCCAGGGAATACTTTAGCAACCAAAATGTAAACTTTGTCCATAGAAAAAAGGAAACTTGTCTAACTATAAATCATATGAGGCATGCTCTGGAGAAAGGGGCTTAATGCATCTCCGTGATGCATTTTACATGTACCTGTCAAACATCACATAATTATGGATCCATTATAGCCACTGTTTTTAACAACCGACCTAATCATGAGGTAGACTGGTCCTTGGACATACAGAAAATTGACCTATAGCGAAAAGTTTCGGTCAGGTCAGCCTGTGCGTATTGCGGAGGCTGACCTGGGTCGATACTTTTCGCAGATGCACTAAGCTCCCTTTTCACAGAGCATGGCTTAATCATCATTCACATCTGTAACATGATAATGTTTCATCTAGCGGACAACGATGAAGCCAATACGCTGCCTCAGTGACGAATATGTTTTGTCTTTCACGAAAAAAGAAAAATGCTTGAAGGCATATGCCTATTTTACGGCACCAGCAAATATGCAATTTCTTTTGCAGAAGTTGTTAGAACAATTCAATTTAATTTTGCTTGAAGACTAACAATGCTACCTACCGTAGGAATCAAAAGCGTTCCGATGCTGTCAATCAAACTCCTTAAATCAAGTTTCCGCTCACTCTCGATTTCGTCCGACCCACCGGAAGAAGACACGGTTGAAATGTTGCTAACTTTTCTCATGGGGCAAGTATCGCAACCCCTAGAATCCTGGTGTGAGAATTGATTACTCGCCGACTGGACCGAAATTTTTTTCGCATTTCCGTTCCGTCCCTGGGAACACTTAGAACACGATTCTCCTACATTTCCTTCCGGTGAAGAAAGCATAGTAATACCACCGCCACATTGATTCTCTCCTTGCATATTTGATCCATCGTTTGACAGTGATGTCAGTACAGATGCGTGATTTGACGTGTTCTTCTGTTTTCCATTGAGACTAGCCGTCATTTTAGCCATAATTGGACATTTTACTTCCTTGTCCATTTCTCTGTTGCAAGCTTGATCCACGTCACAATTACTTTTATCACAAGACGATTGTATAGTTCCGTTACCATATTCGGTCTGATGGTCTGTTGTGGCACGTGACATGGCCGCTTATGTTATCGTGGCTTCTTCAACATAAGGAATTCTATAGAAAGAAATAGAAAGAAATATGAGTCAAAAACGCTGTCTGGTCACTACAATACAAAAAGAATATAGGTCCTACGCGGGAGATCTATAAGAAACGGTAGTGAATGGCGGTGGGAGGCTTTATTTATTTATTTATTCATTTATTTATTTATTTTATTTTATTTTATTTTATTTTACCTTTAAAGATCAATTTCTGCGCTTCGTAAGTAGTAGGGGTAACTAGACTGGGGACAGTGTCCCTAGTCTAGCTACCCTGAGGGAAATTTGTCCCCAGAGTACCTACCCCGGGTAGGCACTCTGGGGACAATTCCGGTCAATTTGGAAAATTTTGGATCGATTTGGGTAAAAAATGGCATTTTCTGGCATTTTTGCTTCCCCCCCTCCGTCCCTAGTCTAGCTATCCTGAGGGAGGATTTGTCCCCAGAGTACCTACCCTCAGGGTAGGTACTCTGGGACAATTCCGGTTGATTTCAATGGATCAGAAGACATTGACAATTTTGAAAGATAGATCTTTCATGGTAGATGGTTAGCCCTGAAAAGGGCTGTTTTGTTTTTTTAGTGGTTGTGATTTTTTTCAACTTCTAATGACAACAACCGAAATTCGCCTGGCAGATGGGGCATACTCCAACTCTTTTTGTGATCGTCACTACTCCGTTATTGAAAGTTATCTTTCTCCCAAATTTGACATCAACTAAAATAATATCAGGTGTTGTCTTTAAGAATAGCTGAACTAATCTTTCACCGAGAACTTTGTACGGTTGTGATATACGGTGTAGTTGTACGGGTTGAGTGTTTAGCAGCAATATCTGCTGACCGGCATCTAGATAGTCTTTGAGAGTCTCACGCAGTTGATGGTTGATTTCCTCCATATTGTTCTGCTCCATATTGATTTTTAACTCCCGAACTGCTCGAGAGCTGAGAGTCGAATGATGAATGTATTGGGAAATATCAGCCTTTCTTTATACGATAACAGGAGGATTGAAAAATAAGAGCGCGGACCTGGTGGAAAGCATATACATTTTTTCCCCAACTACGTTTTCATGCTAATATAGTAAAAAAGTTATGACTCGTAGCATGGGGAAAAATGTAACCAGATTGGAGTCTTTTTGGGAAAAAACAGAATGAAAAAACTCGACTGCTTTTTGAACTTTTTTATTGAACAGAACTGAAACAATGAACATATTTACAATAAACTTAAAAAGACAAAAAATGAACATAATATCAATAAACTGTTAACAATAAAAATCATTTTTGAAAATGTTTTTTCACTGTTTGTGGGGAGAAGTCTCTGAAATTTTCTTGTATAGATTTCCATAGTATTGATTAAACCACGATGATACATTTCGATCGTTTCGATGGTGTTCCGTTGAGAGAAATTTCTGTTGAAGATATTTCTGTATATTATATCCTCTAGCAACAGCATCCAATGCGAAGATACAGTAAATTCCGCAAACTTTGCCCTGTAGACTCTGAAGAGTTTGTCGATTGTATCTCCACGAATAAGAATGATTGTCTAAAAAGTTAATAATTTCTGTCTCAAGTGGTGGTAGACCGTAGGGATCAAAGTATAGTACATTGCCATTATTGTCAAATATCACGGCCACCCAGTGTTCTCCTGAACCGGTTGATTTCTCTGTGTTCACAATGTAGGCTTTCACATGATTGGGTTTTTGTCGAGGTAACTGATCTTTTGCACAGACTTTTGCCTGTAGATTTTTTATCCATGTTCCATGATCCAATATGTATTGAATTTCAGAAGTATACATTTTTTCTAATCACTTTTCCAGGCTTGTTTTACTTTGTCACACCAATATTTTAAGAACGACTCCGTGATATCAGATAGAATGTTTTGTTTTATATTTCGCCAAAATCTGTAGGCTTCCGCATAGTCAGTTTCATCGAGTTTCATTTCTACGAGTTCAGGATACCATTTTTTCATGATTCTGTATGGATTTAATTCCTTCATGGCTTGTTCTATGAACATATCTGTATGTTCTTGTCTATCCTTGAATAAACATAGTTCATGCTGTATTTGACTGGGATGATCCACTTGACATCCGTAACACTCGTTGCGAACTTCACTGACTATTAGATTTTGTAGTTCTTTAATCATATGTTTTTCAAAGCTGTTGTGAATGTCATTTTTCCGAGTAGAAAGACACTCTGAGGTGGAATATTTCACTTTTTCTGCTTCTTTTCTCAGTGAAATAGCAAATCTGACTCCCGACATTGTTTATTAGTCCTGAAAAGGACTGTTTTTTCTGATATATCTTTCAAAAGTTAATTAGTCCTGAAAAGGACTGTTTTTTCGATATATCTTTCAAAAGTTGATTAGTCCTGATAAGGACTGTTTTTTCGATATATCTTTCAAAAGTTGATTAGTCCTGATAAGGACTGTTTTTTTGTGAAAGCTATCTTTTTCGACCAGAGAGTTTCTGTTGATTTTTCAGGATTAATAATCTGTGATGATTTCTCTCAAACTGTTGATTTCAATCTGATTGTCAAATTCAGCAAAGACAATAACGTTGATCACTGTTGCCAAGGCTTGCGCGAATTGAAGCTCAATGCGAAGACTTCCAGTTTTTATAGGATGAAGTTGTCCTTCTTCACTGCCTTGATCAGGTGTCAAATCGTACCCCCACAAACAGTATCCACCGACATAGTCTTCTTTAGCAATATCAAATGATTTATTGAGTCCTAAGGCTGAGACAGCCTGATACATAGACAAATATGATTTCAAATACAACCCATTTTCAAAGTCAGGCTCAAAGGGTCTGTTATGAATACTGTGTCCATTACATGATACATCTATTTTTGACAGATTAAAGTGTTGAAAGAAAAATGGATTGTTAGCATAAGCCCCATTATAAGCAGCATTTGTTACCATTGCAATGAAAACACGTTTTGGAAGCTGGCCTTGAAACAAATGATCTTCAATTTTAGACTGAAGTCCATTACCGATAGTAAACGTCTTTACTTCTACCCTACGGATAGGAATTTTCATGTTTTGCTGAGCTATGAGATGATTTAGATCATTTGCAACAACAGGCAACAATTCAATATTTCGTACATGATGACTGACTGTTTCCATTACAATTTTTGCATCTGGTGCAGCAGTACCTCCTGTAAGGCAAAAGTTTGATGAGGATCTGTTTAATCTAAGTCTGATTTCAACTCCATTAGGTAAATATTTTTCTTGCTGAAATAGATCAAGATGCAATCGTCCGAAAAGCTCTGCAGTTCTGCTTAGTCCGATTACACCGATTCTGTTTACTAGTCCAGTATTTCCCGCATCATGATTGAGTGTTTCAAATTGTCCACTGCTGTCTTCAATCCAAAGTGCACCAGCTTTCAAAAACGTAGACTTGCTGTCAGCATTATAGGACAAAAGATTTTCGATATATGCTCTGTACGGATAGGTATCTGAATTACTGCTGATTAGTTTATTATTTAGATACAAATCGACGCTGCTAAACATACTATGCAGGAAATTGTTTACAGGTGCCACATTTGAACCGACTTCTAAATTAGTACCGTCAGCTTTAACGATTTTGAATTTGATATACAAATACGATTGTGACAAATCTGTCCAATGTTCGGTTTGAGGTGGTATGATGAATTCTATCGGTGAATTGCTTGTCAAGGATGCTATTGGAAAATGTTCAACCCATTGACTTTCTTGCATCGTTGTCATTGTAGGTGGTACAGAAAGAACATTGAGTTCTGATTTACTGCATTCACAAGATCCGTTTTGCATCATTTTTATATAATATATATATAATATATCAATCAAATATATCGAGAGTCCTTGATCTACTGTAATGATTTCTTTGTCTTTTATTAATGATCTTGCCCTTGCGAGATCGAGAAGATGAATGACGTGTCTTTTGTGATTTTCTTTTATTTATCCCCGGTATTAACTGTTGTGCTAGATCATGAATGGCTTGTTTTCCCCTTGAAATTACAACTTTTTTAGGGTTTTCACCACGTAAAAGGATATCTCTTGCCGCCCCTAATCCTTGTCTGATTCCTTCTTTTTTTACAGCATTCAACCCAGATTTGACCAAGGGCTTAAGCAATGGAGTCACTGTTTTAAGTGCTGATCTAAATAGAGAACCTAGTCCATAGCCATACTGATGTTTTTCGCCGCGATAAACTGGTAGCATTTTTTTGGTCGAATATTTATTTAAATATTTATTTGTCAAATATTTTTATTTTTCTGTCTGAAATGTAACTTGACGATTGTCTTACCAATAATAAAATGAAACGGTATACCAGAATCCCCTGTTATTTGAATGTGAATAGTATCGAAATCAGATTTCGAAACGGGGACGTAATGCGGTAATGTAATTTCATGATTGATATGTTGGCTTTCATAATTATTTTCATCTGATATGCTTGGTTTGAACGGAAGAACACGGAGTATGGGAGCCAATGTATCACCCACTATAGTGTATTCAGCAACATCTGAATAAACAAACAGATGATTGTACCCAGCATCAATGTTAGGACTGTATTTAAATACCTCTAAAATATTTCTACTCGAAAAAATTATCTCATTTTTGAATTCTGGTGATCCTCCCAGTTTTAAAAACAGCTGTGGATGAAATTTGAATCCGGTTCTTGTTATATTTGTGAATCCCAATTTCGGTCGTTTGCTTGAGGTTGAATAGCTAATAGATACCCCGATTGAATGCTTCTGAAAGATTTCACTTAGGTTATTTTGAATCAATTCGTCCATTACCTCTATAACATGTTTTGCTGAAGTGTAACTACCCGGTGAAAAATGAAATCCAATTGACCATTTTACTGCTTCACCTTTTGCGTTTCGTTTTATTGGGATTATCTTCATATTATCTCTTCTTTTATCTACCGCTGCTGCTGCATTGTATAAATTAACATCTGCAGTTATAATTTCGAACTTCGCTTCTTCTTCAGTTATGTTTAAAAACTGAGAGGGGGTAATAAGATGAACTAATGCAACTTCCCAATTTTCCCTGTCAATATGAATTGTTTTTGGTAAATGAACTTTAAAACAGCACTGTGTGTTTGGATAAAGGTTTATGGAACTATCGCTAGGTAGAGTAAGATAAAACGAATTCATTTTTTAAATTTTTTTGATTTAGTATTTTTTACTGTCAACGAAATCAGCCCCACTAGTTGTTTTTTGTCCAGACTTTGTGAATTTTAGCCCTGGAGATGGAAGAATATACCCGAGTGAACTGCTTAACAGTATCAACCACAATTCACGATCTTGACTTTGAATACTTAAATGTACTATCGAGGTTGCAATAATTGCGTAAATGACTAATATCTGTGAAATATACGTAAACTGATTCTTTGGAACACGATTTCCACAGCAGTTGTAATTTTTAGTACTAACACTATCGACACTTTCTGTCCCAGTCTCAATGTTTGACTGCGAATTTATCATAATTGTATTGTCTTTTTATTTTTCCGATCAAGATACCAAATGCGATTCTGGTATCCAACTTTGAAATTTTTTTGGATAACCTTTCCAATTGACTTTTATTTCTTTGATTATTTTTTTACCCTCACGTCTTGTACGTCTATCAAGAACTGAATCAATTTCATAAATTTCATCATCTTTTATCAATTGAAGTTCGTATTCATAATAAGTCCCCAAAATTTGTTCACCCTCTAAATCTTTTATTTTATAGGTGATAGGTGAAAATGTCTTGTTAACATGAGTGATTTCAAATATTTCTTGAGTCCAATTTGGTAAATAACCTTTATCAAATGTACGTTTCGTTTTATTGATACGAACACGATCTCCAATTTTGAATTTTGGCTTTTTTGTCATTGCAATTGTCGATAAACGAGGATACAGATTTTTCGAAATTTCTGCCTCATTTGATTTTGTTACCATTGCAGGAGATGTTTTGATACTTCTGTGAAAAGTATGATTGTAATTCTTAACTAAAGAATTCAATACGTCAATGTAACGTCTTGTTTTCTTGTACGTAAAGTATTTCCACATTCTCGTTTTTAAAGTTCGTTGAAATCTTTCAACAATACTTGCTTTCGTCTCTGGATTTTCAGTGGTAAAGAAATGAATCTGATTCTTTTTCAAGTATTGCTGAAACAGCCTGTTTTTAAATTCCGAACCTTTATCTGTTTGAAGTGACAAAGGTTTTCGATTTGATTTCTGAACAATAGATTGAAATGCTCGAATCAAAGTTTTTCCCATCTTATTTGGAATAGGGATAACCCATGAAAATCTTGAAAACACGTCAATTATACAAAGTAAATATTTCTTGTTATCATTTTGTCTTGCTAAATGTTGCATGTTAGCCAAATCAGCCTGCCATTGATAGTCTATACCACTTACAATAGTTTTTCGTCTTTTGAAACGACGACGAATTGGTTTATGTAAGGTATAGGTGGATTCACCTCGTAACCACTCTTGAACATCTTTGTATCTTATTCCTTTCAAAACAGATTTTGCAGCGTGATACAATTGCTTTATTCCAGTAAATGCGACAGTACTTTTGGGATCATAAAACAATTTTCTTAACACGTAATCAAGTTTGTAATCAAGTTTAGGCTTTACCAGGATTCCCATGACTGAAGCGTTTTACGGCTAGGGGTCTTTTTTATAGATTTTGGTGGAGTTAACAACTCTTTAGTATAGAATTGTCTCAGTCTTTCTCTTTCTTCAGGTTTCATGTATGGAGATGATTCTTTTATTCTTTTTGCAGATTTTTTAACACTTCTTGTAAGCGATTTCCTTGCACTTTTTTGTACGCTTTTTGGCGTGTGAAATAAGTGATCGGATCCGCCGTAGGATTCTTCATCTTCACTCACTGATTTAGTCAGTGATTTATCTTGAGCTTTTTGCATCCATCTCCATCTATTTGAGTTACCAATAACTTCTCGCGGTATATTGCTTTCGTGTAATGCCTTTGAAAAAGTTTTCCATCCTCTAGGTTCAGTGCCTTTTCTCTGACGAATTGTATCATTGATAAGATCGATGATATTGGAACCATGAATGCGTACACCTTTGTATGACACGACTCCTTGTTCGTCCCAAGTTAAATTATTGTTATCTTTTATCATACTCAAAAGTAACTCAGCTTTTCTTTTCATGGTTTTTGGTACGCTTTGCAAAATTTGATCATGCAAGGTAACAGATGCTGATTTCTGTATACTATCATCACTTTTTGTCGTTGGAAGTGAGTTGAACAAAGTTGGTCTTGCTTTTTGAAGCGAATTTTGTAACTTAAACAAAGTTTCACCATACCTTTGAGCCTTTTCTGTTTCTGACAAATCAGTGCTTTGTAAAATATGACCCATATCCTGCCGAAGATGTGCTGCATCCACAACTTGCGGATTGGGTGGTAAACGAGGTTTATGATATTGCTCGTCTTTCCAACGATTCATATTTTCTAAAACCTGATAAGGCACGATAACCATTTTTTTAACAGACATGATTTTTTATCTATAAGATTTTTTTATCTACAAGATTTTTTATCTATAAGGCTTTAAGTGCCCCTCCTATTCCTCCGATAACGGCTTTTCCTAACAATGGTAATAATACAGGTGCAAGTAATGAAAGAAATCCACCTTTTTGATTTAATATTTGTTTTTTATTTTTTACAGAAGCCGATTTCGAAGCTAAACGTCTGATATGTTGTCGGCTTGAATACAATTTCTTCTTCTGAGCTGATGATAAATGTACATTGCCTTTTAAAACGTTATGACAACATTCCGATATACATCTTATCACTTCTGGTGATGAATCTTTTACAAGTTTTTTACGTATTTTTGGTGTAGCCTGCATCATGGCCATAACCATTGAACCATGTTTTTTTATCAGAGGTGTTTTCCTTTTCATGTTGACTTTAACTCGATATCGGATTAAATGATAATACAACGTCCATGTCGCTATCATTTATACCTGATGTTTTTAACATACTGTTTTTCAAAAGAAAACTTTTTAACATACTGTTTTTAACATACTGTTTTTTCAAAAGAAAACTTTTTAACATACTGTCTTTTACAGTCAGAATTACTTTTTTTAAGAAAACTGTGAATAGAGAGCGTCAACCAATGTATCAGCGCTAGCCATGGACGAATCCACGGGAACGGATCTTCCTTTCCCAAGGTCAAGCATCTGCTTTTTTTCGTCAAGTTTATATCTTCCTGTGCCAAGGTTATATCGTAGCATATCTTCTATCATCCGTCTATATTTTCTTAATCCTTTTTTATGTTTAGCCAATGTATTTGGAGACCAAGCGACGGATGGAATTCTTTGAAACGCTATTTTTTTGCCTGGTAATATAAATCTTGAATACTTTCTTTGGTAATTCCTCATTCTTTCACCAAGTATTTCCTCTCTAGATTTTGGATATTGTTGATGTTCTGAAATGGTACTTGCTACAGGGGTTCGTTTTCGGGTAGTAACAAATCTTTCATCAATCGTAATTGGAGCATGCTTCTTTGGTGGAGCACGCTTTTTCTTTGGAGATTTTTTCTTTGGAGACTTCTTCTTTTGCGGAGCACGCTTTCTTGGAGATTTTTTCTTTTTTGGAGATTTTTTCTTTTGCGGTGCACGTTTTCGTGGAACACGTTTTCGAGTTTGTCTTTCAACTCCAAATTTTCTGATGGTTTTTACTCCATCCCATCTCAGTAAGCTTCTGATAATAACACCACCTAGAAACCCTCCCCCTCCAGGTTTTAAAATGATTTTACGTTTACTTTCCTCGTCTATGGATGGATCTGCTAACCGTTCAATATCTGTTCTATGTTTTGTCATGTACATCGTGGTTTGTTTTGGTAATTTGATTTTATTTTCAATGATGTTTTGCGCAGCCAACGTAAACCATTTTAAAATTTCTTTTAATCCTGCTTTTAACACAGCTTCTCTTTCATGTCTATCGGTTTGTTGGCTTAAATTTCGCAAAGCAGCTAAAACTGAACTCGGTGTGGATGGTAAAGCCATGTTTACTCACGGGTGTGAATCATAAAAATGATTTATGTTCAAAATGTTATTCTCTTTTAAGCAAGAATTTTACATAAAGTTTTTTTAAGCAGGAGAATAAATAATGGGTCCTCTTTCAGTTCCTTGTGTACGCCAACGATGAAATATATCTGCTCGTAGTCTTAATTCTTTTTTTGTTTGTGAATGAAAATCTATGACTAAATAACCATGATCCGTCGATGTAGCATCTTCATAAGCAGGTAACAAATGTGGGGCTTGCATTTGGTGAGCTAGTGTTTTAATCTGATTCTTATCTCGTTCATTTCGAAATAAAATCATATATCTGGAATTAAGACTTATGGTTCGACTCGATTTCGACTGCTGAAACATATTTTGCGTGATGTAAATCACACTTGCATTACGATGATGTCCTTTTCTTGTAAACCAAAGTTTAATTTTTTCCTCATCTTTTTCACCCAACATATCATCAAAGACAATTAAATGTGGAATAGATACATCACTGACAATTTCGTTTTCATCGTCAGGAATTCCCTCCACGAATTTTATCAATTTGAACTGTGAATTGAACTTTTCTTGCATAAGATTGTAAGCATGCTGCCATTCTTTGTAACACCAAACAACTCTTTCAGGAACGATGTTGAACAAGTCTTCTCGATAGTCAATTAATTTATGAACGAACTCTGTTTTTCCGCATCCACTCGGGCCTGTGATGAAAATATTACAAGGGTGTTGAAACAATATGGATTGTACATCCATATTTTTTTACTTTTCTCGTTAAAGGCTATTGATAAAATGACAATATCAATGAAAATAAAAGCATTTTTATTGAACATTTTTTATTGAACATTTTTTATTGAACAGAGGTGAACAATAAAAAACATTTCTTACAATAAACATTTTTTACAATGCAAATTCACAAATACCGCGATTTTTCCATTTGTCTTCATGTTCCACAACAGTTTTGTGCAATTGTTCATTGCCCAAAAACAAACTATATACACTGTCCAAACCACTATATTCACACGTTCCTCTAATTTCAAAGACGTTTTTGAATACTGCTTTTGTCGAAAGAGTTGAAAGTACGATTTTTTCTGTGACATCTCTATCAAATAGGAGATACCCTTCCATGATATCCACTCCTTCTGCATTATCTCTTGATTTTGTATACCGTAAGTAAAAGTTAAACAGGACTGATTTCATTTTCAGTAGATTCAGATAACTTTCTTCTGGTCTTCCTATGATAATGAATCGCCATCGACTTGTGACTTTCAACTGCTTAGTGAAATAGTCACTTTTCCACAAACAAGCTGTTAAATAGCCTTTGATGGGGGTATCGAAGTTTGACTCAGTTATCAGCATTGTAATAAAGTCGTGCATGCTATACAATTTACAAGATGTCTCTCCTTTTGCAACTCCCTTGTGCAATTTATCTATCCAAAATTTCACACATCTGAATTTAAGGTTAAACTGTGTTCCTTCATCGAGCGTGTGTTGTCGAACAAATTCTCCATAAACTTTTTCACGTAGCTCTATGGGTAACGGTAACACAGTTGCCATTTTTTCACCAAACGCCTAATATTTTTCCGTCTTACTTTATCTGTTTACCACAAAACAATGCGATATAGAAATTTATTTTCTCAGACTTTTATAACCATAGGGCACAGTGTCAGTAGCGTTTACAATAACTCTTTTGGTGTATACAGAGCGAAACGTTTTTGTCTGCGGTTCGCTGGTCACTGTTCTATCTCTATGTCTTTTAATTTTACAATCATACTGAATTTTAATTTCTATCGTACGATCCAAAGCACATTTTGAATAGGTATCGAAATTCACCACCTGCTTGGTATTGTAATCCAAAGTAATTCCCTTCACTTTACATTTACTTATCTCTTCTCCATCTTTTGTTTTCATTTTGTAAGCATAATTTTTAGGCCCAAGTCCTCTGAATTGGGTAATTTTACAGTCAGGCTCTTCATCAGTCCATTTTCCTAACCTACTGTTAATAATGGGAGGATTCCATAATTCAGGATCATGAATGTACATACAACTATCTGTATCGAAATACAGAACTCTATCTTTTAACTTTTCAAGAACGGCGTACAATTCCAACCTTGCATAAGCTGTTACGTAAGAACCTACTACCACGTTGGCTGTAGCGTGGGTGTCAATATGTTCCAATTTTGATTCATAGTTAACCAAGATGAATGGACAGTCCTCGTCAAAGATTTCTACATGCTTTACAATGAAATTGGGATTGGTGACTAATTCGAAATATTTAGACGGATCACTGATGTATTCCGTCTGAGTCAATTTTTCACGCTGGGCTAATTTCCCCCAAAGACAGTTCAACATAATCTTAGCAAACGATCTTCTCCCAGGGTTTTTTTGAATACAACTTGGATCAAGACGAACCCCTTCTGCCTTCTCATATTCACAAACGAATTGATCTTTTTCCGAGTCTGATTGACACCAATTTGGGTAACCACTGGCTTCTTGCTTAATTTTCAAGAAATTATCCACATAGCCTTTAAAGAACTGGTCCGAAACAGAATTGAAATGCCAGATTTCATACACTTGTATTAGCCGATAACCACAGTCAAGAGCTTTGAATAATTCAAAGGTAACCCAAGTTCCGACCAAAGCCCTCTCTTCTTCACCGTGGATACAAATGTTTGAACTTTCTTCTGCACATTTCATACAGAGTGGAAACATCATTTTATTGTTACAGTGAACTGGAAGAACGGGGTGAAACAAATCAGTTGGAGGTAAAACTTTGCATTTGATTAACCCCTCATACTGACGAATATTGTTCATCTCAATATTCTCACTAGTCAAAATTTCTGGCTGGCCTACAGGATAGGATTTATGTTTACAAACATAAGGGTACAGAGAACAGATATCAATGTACTTGATTTCCTTCTTGCTTTTTTCATCAACATCATAGCTAATTTTTATGGCATTACATCTTCCCCCAGACAATCCCTCCCTCGGATCGATGGGGTCCAAATGTGGATATAGCTTTTCAATGAGTTTTTTGTACTCTTTATCCTTCATCTTAGCATCGAATTCGTGCTCCCAAATGTACACTACATTATACCCCATTTCTTTGATATCTGCTATACGTTTAAAAGTATGTTCGTACAATTCAGACATGGGTCTCCCATTGATGGGGTTGATCTGTTTTCGATCTGTATAACATACAGGACAACCATGATACAAATCCCCAAGGAATTCATAGACAGTGTTTGATTGACGGTGAAAACCATCTACAGTATATCTTCCGATTTGAACTTCCCCACCATTTTTTGCATGGCGAATATGAATACCTTTTTCCCGAGCTACGCTTTGAATCCAACGTATCGCTTTCATAGAAAAACGACGTCTGGACGAATCTTTACTTGAAATGATAGCAATTTGATCTTTTGGTAAATATTTGCTTCGCCAAACTTTGTTACAGGCATCGGCGATGGTAATTGCCTCTAAAAATGGACAAATACCACCCTGTTCGATAAACAGCTTTCTGAATTCAGCACATCCCCGTCTTAGGATATCGACATCTGACCTACAGTATGATTCCATCTCTTTTTGAAAATTGAATTCCTCACCCTTTTGAACTTTATCATTATACCAGACTATGAATTTCGACCTACCCTCTTCAGACATTGAGTCGGGTTTGTAATAAGACATATCCAAGTATGGTCCAATATAACTCCAAAATTCATCTGTATTTGCCCAGTGAGGAAAGTAACCTTTTTTCATTTCTTGAAGACCAAATGTGGCTGGAAATTTCGCCAGCCCAAAGTTCATGAAATTGAAGGAATCGATTAGGCGCACACCATTCAATTCTAACTTCATAATATTGTTTCCATTCATGATCAATTTTGGAACTTTTAACCCAACTTTAACAATATAGTTAAGAATGAACTGTCCATCATAACCTTTTAAATTATGAGCCATAGCTGTGACTCCTTTGTGATGTTTTGAAAAGAGCCACTTGCAAAATTGACTCAAAGTTTCTTCTCCTTGAAAAATAACTTCCCTACCCTCTTCAAATTCACTGCATGTAGAACAATGAAAATCAAGTGGTTTATCGATACAATCATCACATGCTCTATGTGCTATACAATAATTCGGGATGTGTACCCCTGTGTCTTGTTTGCATTCAAAATCAAAGAAAATGAACTGTGGTTTTTTGACTAGAGAAGAACTCGTCTCATCATCGCTGTCGTGTTTCATCTTACTCTGGTAAGGCTGAATAAAACAACGATGAGAAAAGTCAACTATCTTCTTACAGAGATGACACTTTTTCTTTCCATTGCAGATATGATTTCTCTTTCTGGCAAGATACTGTGCACCACATTTTGAACAGAGTTTCACTAATTCACAAATGGATTTCTTTTCTTTACCTTGAACATTTCTGTGATTTTCAAAGCATAAAACACTAAAAAATCGTCTATGACACTTGGAACAGACATACTCTTTGGATTCTGATGGACATTTTCCAGCACGATAACAACCTTTGCAGATTTTTGAGCAAGCATGATTTTCCCGCCCGTTATAACCCACATCACAGAACTCACAATAATATGTACAACAAAAAAAACCTTTGATGGACTTGATGTAGTCATAATGGTTTTGATGAAAGTATAAATGTATGATCTTACTATTGTCTTTCACTTCTGGATGTTCAAATATTTTCCTCGTTTTGGAATGCTGGTCGTGAACTTTAATGACATAGTCTTTTTCATACAAAAACAATTGAATTTTTTTGAATTCATCAATTCCTACAGACTGTGTTGGTAAAACTCCAGCTTCATTCATCAATTTCTCGGCTTCAATCTTTTGAAGTGGTCTGTTTGATCTTTTGATGAGATCCCATCTCCGATTCCATCCTTCGTTGTTTTCACGTTCATGGTAGCAAATTCCCACAACAACGGCTCTTGCAAAACATAATTGATCACGGTTGTTAATTTGAATAATGCATTGTTTCTTCTTGGCAAAAACCTTTGAATCCAATTCCGACGAATTATATTTCACTTTTCCGCTACCACATGGAGGTATTGTATGTGTAATGTCAAATGTCATGGATCCATCGTTCAAGACAAAATCTGTATTCGACTGTAAAACTCGTTCAATTTCATTCAATATAGTTTCACCTTGCAACTGTTCTGTAGCTAAAAAGGGAATATGAATCCCCATCTCCAATGAAGGATGATCGATGGTAATTCTAATCATATCTGTCGGGTTTGCATCTAACTTTCGAATGATTTCATGGGTAACATTGTCAAATAATCCAAGCAGTCTCTGGGGTGATAATTCTTCAAATTTCTTAAAACTCACTGACAATACATGTGATTCTGTTCTAAATTTTCTTGACTTCTTTTTTCCCCTTTCTATTAAGTCATATAGACTTTTCATATCCAAAGTAGAGCTGCTGTTTTCTTCTTTTTTATCCACGAACATATTTGGTGAAAAGATATCATCTTCACTGTCACTTTCTTCTTTCAATGGTACAGTTTTTTTCTTTTTTGGTGGAAATGACTCATCGTCACTATCACTTTCTTCTTTCAACGGTAAAGATATTTTCTTTTTTGGTGGAAATGACTCATCGTCACTTTCACTGTCTGAATAATCTACTATTCTTTTTCTTTTAGCCATCGTTTCAGCTCTGGCTGAGAAGACAAAATGAAGGAGCCGAGAAAAAAACCTAACAATTTATAGACTCTTTCCTTACAGTAGTGTATAAATAGAGACATCGACTGTGAAAATCTCATTATTTCTCTGACCAACCTCAGACAATACAGTTGATAAAAGAAAATGAGCGAGTTCAAGCTAAAAAGTACAGCACCAAAGAGAGTGTATCTGTATGTTAACCCATACACTCACGACTATGAGATCACCAATATACCACCACGATATCAAGTCTACCATACTGGGAACTATGTGGGATCATTTCTATCCCACCAACATTCTGCAGAAAAAGGTGTCTATCGTATCACCAGAATCCTGGATCAAGCGACATTCGACAAACGATATGGGATGGATGGCGTGAGAACAAATATTTGTTTTACGTGCAACAAAACAGGGCATTGGGCCAAACAATGTCCAGAAAAAGAAAAGCAGACTGGAGAAAATGTTTTTGTCTTCGTGAACACCCACACCCACGATGTCGAAATTCATCCAATAAAGGAAATGGATTGGGACTCTCAACATATGAAATACGTCGGGGTAGTAAATTCATTCTGCAAATCATTCAGCAATGAAAATACATGGAAAAAAAGTTCACCACAGGATACATCATCCGTTGAAACTCAGACCATAGACATGCAGAGCGACAACACGGCTATCAAGGATTCAGAGATCTGCAAAATAGCAGATAAATTAGAGACTTTGCGGAAAAATCTGGACAAACAAAATCTCATAGATTGCACAAAAAACGAATTTTCTGTAGAGTCGGATTGTTCAAACAGGAAGGAAGAACCAAAAGATTTAGTGTTGATAGAAAAAAGACCAGAGGAAAAACGTCAAAATAACGAAAAGAAGAAAAAACGACAAAGCAAAAAAAACAACTGTTTCTTTTGCAAATCGACAAAACACGGGAATGAAATGTGTCCAGATATGGTATTAAAAAACAATGAAAGGGGAAAAAAACGTAAGAGTAAATGTGAATCTGACATTCCAAAGAAAAAAAGAAAAACAGCCTAAGTGAAAAAAGTTTTTCATTCATTCTGTCTTTTTACAGTTCAAAGTTCTATGACATTCCGAAGAAAAAAGTTTTTCATTCATTTTGTTTTTACAGTTCAAAGTTTCATTGTAATGAATATTGTACAAAAAGTTCTAAAATAAAAAGTTATAAAATAAAAAGTTTTAAATAAAACATAAAGGATTTGACTTTTTTGTTTTTTGACAATTTGAAAAAAGTTCTTTTCTTGGTATTGGGTAGCCCATAAGACTAAGATCGGATAAGTCTAGATGATTCAATTCCTGGGAAATGGTGGGAAAAACCCAGCAAACATGATTTCGTTACATTTTCGGAAAATGACGTCATGTTTGATTTCCGGGAAAGTCACGTAGTGCACAAAGGGAGATAAATCTTGTCTGACTAATGCAGTCATAATACGGTATATAGCTCATATAACCCATACCGTGGAGAAAAAGTCTAAGTTCAACGATGCTTTCTGACTTGGCCAAGTTGAGAAGGGAATATAACCCATATTGTGGAGAAAGACTAAGTCCAACGCCTATAGAGAAAGAAATAACAGCTCAACTTTATCCTAATAGAGAGAAAGAACACCACTCCAAAAAACTAAGTCCTACAGAGATGAACGATGATCGATCAAACCCCACAGAGGGGTCAGCGGACCACTTTGTCCCTAGTTCCCTCTCCCAGGGAGAGGGAACTAGGGACAAATCCAAGATGGCCGCCAAAAGGTCAAAATAGCCTTCCCAGTGGGGTCAGCGAACCATTTTGTCCCTAGTTCCCTCTCCCAGGGAGAGGGAACTAGGGACAAAATGCATTCTTTTATCGGCTATGAATTCAGCAAACATCAATCCGACGACTGTATTGGATAACATTTACGAAGAGGTGAAACAGTTAAATTCGAAACAAGATTCTATGCTGTCTCAGATCTTAAAAGAACTGGAAACATTCAACAAACATTTGGAGGAGATTAAAACTTTAAACACAAACACCGAACGGTTGTGGAAAAACATTGAGACACTACGCTATCAAAGTCAGAGCATTTCAGCAGTTCCAGTAAAGATTCCTGTGGAGTTTGACTTCGATAAGACAAATCTTCACAAGTTAGTGGACTCTATCGTAGCTGTTGTGAAGAAAGAAAAACAACCAAAACAAAATCAACCGAGAAGAACAACAAAACGAAAATCAGAGGAAAACGATAGCCATCTCCACAAGCGACATGTTGACCAAAAGAGATCTTCACCGACACTGACAGGCCAGGGCAAATACGGGAAAAACATTGATAATTTCGATGACTTCAAAATCCCAAAAATCCCAAGAAAAACGAAGAAAAGCTGTCAGTAGAGAGAAAAAACACAGTCTCCAAACAAAACAGCCCTTTTCAGGGCTAACCATCTACCATGAAAGATCTATCTTTCAAAATTGTCAATGTCTTCTGATCCATTGAAATCAACCGGAATTGTCCCAGAGTACCTACCCTGAGGGTAGGTACTCTGGGGACAAATCCTCCCTCAGGATAGCTAGACTAGGGACGGAGGGGGGGAAGCAAAAATGCCAGAAAATGCCATTTTTTACCCAAATCGATCCAAAATTTTCCAAATTGACCGGAATTGTCCCCAGAGTGCCTACCCGGGGTAGGTACTCTGGGGACAAATTTCCCTCAGGGTAGCTAGACTAGGGACACTGTCCCCAGTCTAGTTACCCCTACTACTTTCGTACAATGTTACTTGAATGTTATCAAGGAGAATTTCAGATAAACAGTATCAACATAAGGTATTTTTTTTATAATATATTGGGCATACAATCCACCGAATCGTTTTGTGTGTGCGTGTGTGTGTGTACCTGTCTCTATGTGCTATTGTTGTTTCTTCATCCTCGAAAAAAGGTCAGTGACAGAGAGAAATGGATCCTGTCGTAATGACATTAAGCCTCGGAAATACATTTGGCTTAGCCCGGATTGGAACTGACAACCGCTGATTTACAAAACATTGACCTTACCACTGAGTTACCGGGCTTCCATAGATACTAAGTATTCGTTATATCTAAGTTTGCTTCCTTTGTAAGAACATGCAAGTGCCGACTGGTATACATGAATGACATTTTACAGTTTGTGAGTTGAAACCGTTTTGGTAAACATATTTCTTTGATATTTTTAAAAAATCCCCCGATCTAAATATACTAAGACCAAACAAAAACGTGTTAGATGTAAGGAATAAAGATGGGGAATAAGCAATTGCGTGTTACAGGCAAGTGCCTTTTTTTTTTGCACGTTTAAAATGCGTTTTGTATTTGGTTTGAATGCACTTTATCTAGAAAACAAAGGATTTCTCCTCCAGAACAAAAGAAAATTCAAAAAAAAAAAGAAATATATAATAGTGATCATCATCATCACCATCAAAGAAATGAGGTCGACTAGAAGGTCAAACCTAGTACATTCTGGAGGAAAAAAAAACATATATGTATCATGAAGCACGGAATATCAATTGTGAACTTTGTCTGACTTATTGTTTTTTAAATCTCTGTTTTCTTTTATCAGTTTTTATTTAAATATTGTATTAGCATTGACGTAAGCTTAGAGTCAGAGTATTTACAAAGACCGTCCGTGACGCAGAAGTACTATTGTATACAACCTTCAAAAACTAGCATTAATCTATCTTTGATGCAATTTCATCAAAATATTGTATTCATGGAGTAATTGTGGTGATCAATAGATACGCTTTATCGGAAGTTCATGACAGGCATGCGCAGTTCAGCTGATGTTATATTTAACATAATGTAAAGTTTTCATCTTAGAGATATTGGTCATGCCTTTTGAAAAGGGGTTATTCGCAAAAAGCATCGACCCATGTCAGCCTGTGCAATCCAAGCAGGCTAAACTGTATCGAAACTTTTTTCTTCTTGTAAATTTTCTGCATTTTCATAAACCACTCTACCTAAGTCGGTTGCTTGACAAAGTGGATTTTATGAATCCATAGTTATATGAGCCTTGCTCTGTGAAAAGGTGGCTTAATGCATCTGCGAAAAGTATCGATCCTGGTCAGCCTGCGCAGTCCGCGCAGCCTGACCAGGACCGAAACTTTTCGCTATTGGTCAATTTTCTGTATGCAAAAGGACTAGTTTACTTCATGATAAAGTAGGTTGTTTCAAAAAGTGGCTATCATGGATTCATAACTATGTGATGACTTGCTTGGTAAAATGCATCACGGAGATGCATTAAGCCCCCTTTCGCCAGAGCATGGCTCTATTATATGATGACCTTCTTGGTATATTAACCCTTTACCACACAACGACCCTGAACGAGAAGGCTTTTGAAAACATTGTAGGAAAAGGAGAAAATGCTGATAACCAGCATTTTCTGCTTTTCCCACAATGTTTTCTACTCTATCAAAGACAATTTACATCGTCTGACTCACATTTCAATTGTCGTCTTCAAATGCTTTCAATTTGGACCAGTCTACATTTTTGTCGTTTGGTAAAGACTTAAGCATTACGGAGATGCATTAGATCCTTTTTTGCCAGGCCAACGCTGGTATATTTCATGGTATAGCAGGGAATCAGTGAGTGCGCGTGTACATTTCATAAATCTTAACAAGTCAATAGTAATGTTTTATCCAAAGTAATCGCACACTTGACATCATGATCATGATGTTATACTGCGAAAATAATATTGAGTGGAAAGATAAGAAAAAAAAAGGGGGGGGGAGTTACTTTTGACTGTTTCAGTATTGAGTTATCGGGAAAAATATGTCACGCTGAAAGACTAAGGTACCTGCTACTCGTAAACATCGATATTCATTATTTCACTTTAGACTATTTTCCAAGGAAAAAAAATGGCTGAATCAGGGATTCGAACTCGCAGTTCCAAGTTTCAGCCTCTGTTTGTTAACAACTGCGCTACCCGGTTCGACTCAGTTTACAGCATGCAGTATGCATTTATCTGTTGCCCGCATTATTATGCCATTGGAGTGAAGCTAACCCTTTTAGGCAAAAGAAGCAGCCTTTGTGAACGGCATAGATCAAGACCAGACTGCACAGAACGTGAAGTCTGACCTTGGGTCTATACCGTCAGCACGTTTAGTTAAGCATATAAGCAAAATATCGTTCTTATTTCAGTGGATTACTTATTTGAAACGCCGACAGGTTTTTTTTTTTTTTTCTTTTAATAAAACTTAATTTTCAAAGATGGTATATGGCCGAGCTCATATTCCCTACATAAATAATTGTAATGCTTGGAACTTGAAAGATAATCCCATACAATTTTCGAATACGGTAAAAACCGGATTTCCCCGATCCGACTTAGTGATGATGCTTCACACAATAATTGGCGTGCAACACACGAAAAGGGGCCTTCGGACAATTGCGTAAAGTGCTGTCCTGGATTAGCCTGCGCAGATTTTTTCATACAGTAGACATTCGTGAAACAGAAAATCGCACAAAAACGGGAAGTGTCGTCTCGGATTAGTCACAGACTGTACAGGCTGATCCGGGACGACACACTTTTGCGCATATGTTCGAAGGCCCCGTTTCGTGTGTTGCACGCCATATCACACACTATTCCGTCATTCTTTTCTTTCATCTGACTTTAATGTTAACGAATAGGTTTCGAACACGTGTTTTTTTGTTGTTGTTTTGTTTTGTTTTTCTCAAAAGTGTCGCTGGAAAAGTGTTTCAAAACCAATACTTGTTTTCGAACATTACCACATTGTCCATGCAGCATGAACTGACGGAAGAAAAAAATCCAGGCACATTTTCTGTCATAAATACCCCTATTCGGGCCTTAAGTTCGAATTTGCTTGCTGGTGCAGGTTATGTGAGCTTTCAATTTAGCGTACGTGACTCAATGTGTGAAAGTGGTTGGATCAAAAGCTAAACAAAGCCAAATGGTAAGCACCGTATACCTGTAAGATTCGAGGATGTAACTCTTTTTTCACAGTTGATGTTGTTACCATGGCAACATTGTAGCATTTTAGCTCTGAAAGTGATACATCCCATTCCTGAAACACGGCTCATCTGTCAAGCTGGCAGATAAAATATGTTGAACTTCGTGTGATACGACATACATTTTGCAGACTTTGATTACATTGATGTTAATATTTATCGGAAATTTGATTCACCTCTGGTTGACCTACATGTATAAATGAGCCATGCTCTGACAAAAGAGGGGTTAATACGTGATACTAAGCAGGTCATCACAGTATTATGGAGCCATATAATCCATTTTGTATAACAACCGACTGAATTATCAGATGCACTGGTCCTTTCAGCAGCAGAAAATTGAACAGTGGCAAAATATTTCGGCCCAGGCCAGCCTGCGCGGACTGCCCAGGCTGACCTGGGTCGAAACATTTTGCAGATGCATTAGGCTTCCTTTGCAAAGAGCATGGCCCAAAGGGTAAACAGACAGAAACAATGACCTTTTACACATTGGTTGTGGCGGGGTAACGGTATCATCTTCCTTTCATTCACAATGCCGCACTTATCCCTGATCCAATAGTTTACCAGGCCCATTATCTTGATACTGATAAACTAGTCCTAATGTTTCCCAGTATCCTGAATATTGAAAAGGGAAGCAGGTACTCGTCTTCGGCATGAGCTGACCTGGGTATTCGGTTTTTTTTTTTTTTATGATCCACCCGATTCATTCTTGTCGTTCCGATTCGCTAGCATAATTAGTTTTTACATCATAAAGTCCTCACCAAACAGTTTAAACCAAATTATTCAATCTTTTCTAGGAGATTTTATGGTCCTAAGTTACACCATCATAGAAAGACAACACAAAAATTCTTGTATGAGACGTGCAAGCACATCGTGTTCAATTTGGTAACATTACTGTGACAAAATGAACATTATGGAGTGAACATTTTCTGTCAGATCATTACAGGCATCCATAAAATCCTGCTATAAAATACCATCAGAAAATACTTGATTGATTTATTGTAGTGTTTTCACGCTTCCTTTCATTCGCAAGGAATGGCGGAGTTTTATTACGCGAAATGTTAAGCCTTTGGCCCTGATTCTGTTAACTTTACATAATTTCCTAGCCGATGCTTCTCGTGTGGCTTATACATTCCAAATACTTTATTAGTTGAAAGGTCAAGTGGCGGGGGACATGGAAACTTGTTCACGGCTGCGGCAAATCATGTCGCCTCGAGATGAGTGGCGACATGATTTGCCGCAGCCATGAACAAGTTTCCAAGTCCCCTGTCTCCTGAAAGTACAACGAATTTATCATACTGCAAAGTTTTACCATTCCATCGTGAATTCATCGAGATTTCTGTTTTTTATGGTCTCTTAAAACTAGCACGTTTACAAAATCGAATTTCCGTTCTGAGTGCCCAAAACACACATAAAAATGACGTCACTGAAAGCTGACGTCACTGAAACCCAGGTAAAACGTGCAGTTTGGTGCATGAAGTCACTGCGATAGACATTCGACGTGATTTTTTTTTTTAAACATGGATTAAACAATTCTAAGGTAAGTAAATATTCATTTATGATTTGTTTGCAAAAGTAAACGACTATAAGTTGTTTCAGCCGACCATTAGTTTATAATTATTTTTCTTAACGTTACAATGCATGACCTTAAACACTTCACGGTTTGTTTTCAAGACGATCCGACGCTGCCATCTTTCATTTTGCTGTGGTATACCTGGGAGCTGCCAGTGTACATCACTATGCATTCGGAGCTTATTATCCAATTAGATCGGGTGAAATTTCTTTACACTATAACGTGTTTCAACATATCAGGTGACAGGTTGTGGAAAACCTATTTTTAGCCATATAGTATCAGTTCTTTTTTAAGAACGGACAGGCAATGAAAAGAAAATTCTTATCAGTTCAACTATCCGCATGTTTTGTTCCACAAAAGTATGTATGCAATAAACTATGAATAGATATTTGATTTTTGCTCACATATTTATTACAACTTGTGCTCGTTTATCTTCGTATTGCAAACATCAAGTGGAACATTTTCAAGTAAGTTTTAATATGATCTCGTTAATGCAACATTACAGATTAACTCTTATCCTGCTAAATAACTTAAATAAAAGTTTCAAGCAGAAAGTTCAAACCCGAATAATATTATTTTAAACTTACTTTTTGGAGAAAAAAAATCTCCTAATCGGACAGTATAGATCCAAGATCAGACTGCACGTTCTGTGCAGTCTGATCTTGATCTACAATGTCCGCAAAAGGTCAGCGAGTCGTACTTAGCTGCTTAAGCGTTAATGATTAGAAGAAATTATTTTTAAAAATCGTAATCGTGATACAAGAAATGTTCTCTGACTAAATCCTTACGCTGCTCAGCGCAACTCAAATACCGTTTACGGACAGTCTAAGATTAAGATAAGACTGCACAGAACGTCTTTGATCTTGGATCTACACAGTCCGATAAGGAGATATTCCCCCCCCCCCCCCCACCCAGCCCCCCCTTCCAAAAAATTTTAAAATAGCAACATTCGGTTTTTTCACTGTCGCTTTGAAGATTTCACTTAACTGAACCATGCTCTGTGAATAGGGGACTTAATGTATCTGCGAACAATATCGACCCAGGTCAGCCTGCGCTGTCAGCGCCGGCTGACCTGGGCCGAAACTTTTCGCTATTTGTCGATTTTCTGTTTGTCAAAGGACTTATCTACCTTATAATACATTCGGTTGTTAGACAAAATGAATTTTATGGATCCCTAGTTATATGATGACTTGTTTGTTATCATGCAATACAGAGATGCAATATGCCCCCTTTTGCCAGAGCATGGCTCAACCTATTTAGCAGGTTATGAATTAACATTGTCATTCGCTACACCTTTTGTAGACAACACTATAAGAAAACGGTCCATCCTTTCGACCACATTATGTCTGATTTTTTTTTTTTGGAGGGGGGGAATTGTAAGAAAAAAACTGAAATGTAAGAAATACATAGAAGATTTTTTTTTTTTTTCGATGAAGATCGAAAGTTATTTCATCGAGCGAACATTACCGGTAATATTTTAACGAGTGGCGCAGCCACGAGTGAAAATATTTCCGATGATGTCCACGAGATAAAATAAAAATTCGATCTGTCACAAAAAAAAAAACCCTCCAGATATTCTATTTATTTCATGCCTCTAACCCTTTTTTTTGTTGGGACTTTCATCAAAATCCAGTAGGCTTCAGTTGTTTTCGGTAATTTCCCGTGGCGTAACCCCCTCACATAACCACGCAGGGTGTCGAATATTTACGTTCACAAATGACAGTTGAGACCTAAAGATCTGAGCTTTTTGATATGTCATAAATCTCAAACCGCAAAACATTTACGACCAGTACACGGAGAATGCTTTAAAAGAACCAAACAAAGAAACAATGAAATATATAGCCCGTTGGGGAAATCAGTCTCAAGTTCACTAAAACTTTATTTGTAACACGAAACGAAACTTTCAAACATATGAAGTCTCATTATCTTATGAGAGACAAAAATGCAAATGAAATAATTTTGTTGTGGTTTCAAGAGGCCATTTACTGGTTTTTGCATGGGAAAATCTCGCAAAGCCAGATCAAAGGTTGGACAAGTGAATTTCGGAGTCCTATGAACCCTTGACATGTTCGGGACTGGCCATATAATAAAATACTCTGTCAAATATTCATTATGGAGTACGTGACTCCTTTTGCTTAAGTCTTCGGAGAGAAAGTATTTCCTGGCACCCCTCAGGCTGCTAAGTGCGACTCACTGACCTTTTGCGGACAGCGTAGATCAAGATCAGGCTGCACAAAACGTGCAGTGTAACTTTGGATCACACCGTATATCTTTCCTCCAAAACTGCCTTTGAAATAGGAAAAGTTGGGTTTTACTATCGACTTGAAATTTCATTTCTTTTATTTAGCAGGACAAGGGTTAGAATTATAACGTAGGGTCGAAACTTTTTGCTATTTGTCGTTTTTCTGCATGTCAAAGCACCATATTACCTCATACTCCAGTAGATTGCTTGACAAAATGGATTTTATAGACCCATGATTATATAACTACTTGCTTGGTATACTGCATTACGAAAACGTATTATTCGGCGTAGCTGAATGCGCTGGCTTTTGACCTCCTTCTTGGTACTGATAAAGAATGAATAGATGATAATTTGCGATTGGTAAAAAATGTACGCATGTTTATCCGGCAGGTCCCTGCTGGCATATTTGCTCACATATTAATGAAACCACTATTAATAAGCGTTGCTGCTGCTTATAGATATCCCGGGGCATTGATTCATACCATAGCAAAATAATGTAGAAGATGATGGTTCTTTTTTTACGCTATTTGGAGATTTTATATTCTTATAGGCATTATCCAATAACCCAATACTACTTATCAATATGAAAAACAGTGAGGAAAAAGAGGCAATTGCTCGTGAGGTTACATTTCGTTATTTTAATTCATATAGAGCCAAAAATGATAATCAAGTTTCATATTCAAGTATCTCTTACGCCGTCTATCTTTTTTGAAGATATTTCTTGTTTAAGCCCCCCCACCCCCACCCCCCTTAGACAGAGCATAGTTCATTTAGTTTAATCTATACGGTCTGCCTCGAAAATAGATGTGAACGTTCGTCTTTCAACCAGCGGTCTGCTGTCCGTCATCCGCCGCTTGCAACAGCTATTTAACCTCAAGAAAGAAACAAGTCAGATACAAAGACAGTGCCAAAATAGAGCCCTGTTATAGCGAAGACAACAACCTTAAACCTAAGGCTGCTACGCGCGACTCGCTGACCTTTTGCGAACAGCGTAGATCAAGATCAGACTGCACAAAACGAGCAGTCTGATCTTTGATCTACACTGCCCGATAAGGAGATATCTTTCCTCTAACAATACCTCTAACAGGAAAATTTGGGTTTATACCATCGGTTTAAACGTTTCATTTCTTTTCTTTAGCAGGATGAGGGTATATCTGTATCCTGTATATATCCTTTAAATTTAGAAATCGTAAACTGTAACTGAAATGCTACAGATACGCATGCAAGTAATACGGTTTTTTTCTGGTGAGTTTTATTTGAAAACTCCACTGCAGACCGACCGACTGACCGACCGACTCTTAACCCTTAAACTGCTAAATAAAAGAAATGAAACTTTCAAGCCGCTAGTGAAAAAACCCAAATTTTAACATTTCAAAGGCCTTTTTGGCGGGGAGATATCTCCTTATCGGACAGTGTAGATCCAAGATCAGACTGCACGCTCTGTGCAGTCTGATCTTGATCTACACTGTCCGCAAAAGGTCAGTGAGTTCAAAATTTATAAGTTTAAAGTTTAAAATTTAAAATGTCAAAGGTACTAAAAAGGTAAGTGAGTTTAAAATTTATAAGTTTAAAGTTTAAAATTTAAAATTTCAAAGGTACTTTTGGCGGGGAGATATCTCCTTATCGGACAGTGTAGACTCAAGATCAGACTGCACTTTCTGTGCAGTCTGATCTTGATCTAAACTGTCCGCAAACGGTCAGTGAGTCGGCGCTTAGCACTCTAAGGGTTAAGATACACCTGTCAAAGAAAGCCCGAAATAAGCTGACACTCGGTCTTTTAATTAACTTTAAGATTTAATTCTAATCAGACCATTACACTGGTATTAAAGGACATGATCAGACGACTCAAAAATAGCTGTTATTATGAAGGGTCATTTTTTTCTGCAAGTATTCAATTAATAGTACAATAAACGGCTTAACTCTACGAGTATACATTACGAAAAGGACATTCTGACGCTGTGCACTTTATGTCATACCGATTACTCTTGAAAGATGTCATCCAAATATTACCAGGGCTTTAAGAGGACAAGAGCAGGAAAATTAAAAAATACAACTTTTTCATAAATTCAGAAAAAAATGTCTCTGCAAGCATTGATATAAAGACTAGACTCAAGATCAGACTGCCCATGTTGAGCAGTCTGATCTTGATCCAGCCAGCTCGCAGTATTGTTCGCTTAGGGCTTTAATCCGTTCAATAAAAAGTGTCAACTTCCATACCGACATGTTTATCGACTTGAGCCAGCATGCATTGATTTCGCAATCGAATCTCTAGTTGGCATTGCCAATAACTTGTTCACGGAGCACCTGTAGCCGTACTCACCAACCGTTCTTGCATTGCATTCTAATGCACAAAATACTATTTCTAAGAAGCGCAATTTCCGATTGTTTAACTCTGTCAACGTTAAGTGTATAAATTTATACGAAATGACGCACCCTACTATTTTCAAAATGTCGAACATCAGGTCATTGTTTCTAGCGCTAAATATACAAATTCCTCTGTCGATGGCTGAAAATACAATCCACTGAAACTCAAACAGAAGCAGGTCTCTAAAAGGCTTGCCTAACAGTCTGATCTTAATCAATTTCGCCCGCTGAAAGCCCTTCTTTTCGCCTTTGGCGCTTAAAAGTTCAAAGAATTGAGCAATAATCTTATTCGCTTTTCCTCAATCAAAATTATTTTTAGATCAGGTTAATTATTCCCGGACATGACGGCAATAAAAAGTAGAAAATAACCTCAATAACCTCACGGAAAGAAACTTTTTCGCTCTTTCACAGTCGACAAGATATCAGACCTGTTTACATCGGAAGTACAAGTATACGTTTGTTTGGTGTGTAACGCCGTTTTTAAGATGTTAACAGTCATATCCCGGCGGCCGTTGCATATATTTCTGCTCCACAGGAGTCTCTTTGTTCTAGCCTTTTGTATACAGCATTCTTTTCAAGCTCGTGACTTCTTTTCCACATGGATAACGTCAAAACTACAGTGAGAGAGGAATGCATCCTTAAGAAATGACTATCATTAATCCTTGAAAATAATATTGCCGCGCCCGGAAATCGGATCAGCGACCCCTTGAGTTTCAAGCACCGTACGTTACTTACTGAGCTACGGGACTCGACGAGTTTCTTTTTTTTTTTTCAAACAAAAAAAATATAAAATGAAAAATAAAGTAAATCATAACCAGATATATCTTTAAATGGGGATAAAAATTGATGGGAAAGGGCAATACACTGATGATCAAAATGTTCACCTTTTCATCCTTCGTCAAAGTTATCAAAATAAGGTCTTATGATGAGTCTTCAGATGTAAGTGAAAGAGAAAACTTTTTTTCATCATTTTCTTTCTTCTTTCGATCAGTACTAATAATGTTGTATGTATGTCTGTCTGTCTGTCTGTCTGAAATATTGTCTCAAGTATTTTATACAGGAACTTTGCTCTGGAAAAAGGGGGCTTAATGCATCTCCGTGATGTATAGTACCACAGAAGTACAATATACATAAACAATACAATACAACAGGTTTACAAATATGATTCTGCAGAAATGTATTGGAACGAAAGCAGAGCTTATAAAGTTCCTCTCCAATTTCCGGTTATTGCATGTATAAAGCACAATATACAGAAGAAGTCTAAGAAGGCACATAGAAAAAAAAGAGATAGAGAAAAATAAAGGGGAACAGATGGGTGTGGAGTGTGGGATCTACTGGTGGAGATGTCACCTTAGAAGAAACCATATATAGAGACAATAAAAACTTACAACCTGACCGTCAGTACTACATAAATGTTTGCTAGTGCAGCTTATAATCAAAGGACTGATAGTCCTGAGAGTCGCCTGGTGTGTGATGGTGTGTAATCTCATCTGCTTTACATCCCCCTTTTGTGAATTTCAAAACAAAAATCTATTAACAATATTCAAGATACCAAGTAACCTGACCGCAAAAAAATTGTACATGCAAGCATAGGTTCTGAATTTGTCATCCTAACAATACAAACAAAAATATCAAACTTCACACGAAAAAGAAATATGTAGAGAGAATTGTGCTTTATATATCAGTAATAGCTTTGAAAAGCCCAGTCTTTTACCCTAGTGACTTCAATTAAGAAAGAAAAGATTATCAAAAGGTATCGTCAAGATAAAATAACTGATGAAGTTCTATCGCTATTTGCAGTTCTTCCTTAGCTTAATGTCTCAAAAGAATCTGGGAAAAATTATGGCCTCTGGGTGGCTGCAGGAGAAATCTTCGACTATAGAAATTGTCCCTAAATTGAATTTTGGAAAAAATGTCACTATATTCAAAATTCTTTTATAGCGTTTTTAAAGATGCCTTAGAAAACTTTTTTTTAAACTTTTTCTTCCCTGCTACTTAGGTTTTTTTAATTCAAGTGCTATAACCTATCATTGTTAATACAGCAATGACTAGAAATGTCGCTGCTACAGCACAAGCCAAACAATATGGCCCAATAACCTGACCATCGGCCTCTGAGGCCCACGCAACCCTTCTCTTATATCTGGCCTAGTGACCCACGTTTTCACCAGAGGTAACCGATTTCCAACATGTGCAGTATTTCATCGAAATAAAAACATTTCAACCAAGTTTGATGTCTGTTGGACTGGAGACTCTACTATACAGTGAGACAGTACTATACAGTGCCCATATCTTTCATTAGCATAGCTGACTTCGCTGGTCTACTTAAAGGTTTTGACATACTGGAATGAATAAATACAATTTAGAGAATGATAAAAAATGTTGACATATTTATTCTGCGTCCCCCCTTCTCAGGCCTGTTTGAAATCACGAAGCTTGCAACCGCTAATTAATATCTTTTAACTTTTTAAAAGCGTTACCCAATAACCCATTACCATATGTCTACATGTATTTTCAGACACATCAATTTTAGCAATAACTAGTCACTGTGCAACCCTTCTTGTTGCTTCCTGGCCCCGTGCATTTAAAAAAAAATATTGAGAACGATCTCATGCTTAGCACAAAACCGTACTCAACGGCCTGGGTTTTTATCACGGGAGTTTTGAACTCAGATGATGCTTATAAACGTTTAGAACGTTTTCATCTGAGCACAGTACGCACTAAAAATTCGTTCACAAACGTTAGCGACCCAACACATAAGAATAGCCGATACTAGAAGATTCGGCCACAAGAAGATTCAGCCCATGGCCAACCACGTTTTAAGAGAAGACTCGGCCCAAAAATTCTGAAAGTTCGGCCCCGAAAATGAGACGATTCGGCCCAATTACTTTTCTTAATTATGATTATGCTTGTCATGATTTATAGTACATACCACAGGTTCGAAAAATGGCAAGTTCGGTATAAATTATCTATACAGTAAATGATTTGGAGGTTTCCAAGAAACAAAGTTATATAACTATAGAAGTTAAGTATACTTTTAGTACTTTATCATCATTATTTCTTAATGTGCCCAAGACCCCCCCCACCTCCCCACACACACTCTTAAGAAGGTCTGACACTGATGCCGTTGTCATTGATTGTGTTTTTCGCTCCGATGAATGGAGACTGGTGTTGGTGATGAAAGCCATGTAAAGGTGTGATAAATGCCATTCTTCATCTCTTTCCATTATCTACAATTTAAATCAATAACCCTCCACTTCCTTTTAACCGAACTTCGTTGTCATTGACCAAATACCCCTGTCACCCCTTGATATAAATCTTAGTTGCAGTTATAGTTCACTCAAATATTTTGGGGCATTTTAAATGGACTTTTCTGAGAGACTTGACTGAGCTGTGTTTTAGTATATCTGATGCTGCTATCGCTAGCATATTGATAATTAGCAGATGTTAAGGCATGCTGACGCAGGGTCACAACTTTTTTTTTTCTTTTTTCAAAAAACAACCAAATTTGGAAAGTGTCAAAGATCAAGTATGGATAAAAGCATGTACATACGCATAAAATACATTACAACTTTAGTTTATGTTTCAAGTAAATCGTTTTATAAGTAGTAAATCCAGATAAATAAAGTTTACATAATTATCATAATATATGAGTGGAAATAAGAAAAACGTCAGACAGGAAAATCTACATAAATGGGCAAAATTTTCAAAATTCTCCTATTCTTCTCCACTGTTTGCATTGGGTCGAATAGTCTTGAACCTAAAAATTACATATTCGGGTGCTGAACATTAACAAACAACATGGAGGCTTTGACAGCTGATGCTAGCTAGTGTCGATCCAGCTAGTTTGCCGGATCCTGCAAACAAAAATAAACTGAATTCTTATCCTGAACAGTTAACAAAAAGTGATTGGGGGGGGGGGAAATTATCGTAGTTTTAGCAGTTTTAATAGCGAAATCAACTCAAACACTAGCTTCGGTGGTATTTTCTTGAAATTAGTAGCCCCCTGCCTTAAAATGTAATGACTACAGAGGTAGCAACCAACCTTAAAACGTACAGTTTACGTGACAACCAATCAACTTCCGTTTAAAAATAGAACACCATCGATTATTACCAGCATATTATCTGGAAGAGCTCATGTATTTGTCCTCCCACGATTCCGATGGGGAAAGCGATATTTTAAATCTGTTTGCAAAACATTTAAAAGTTCAAATCAACACCTGTTTTCTTCGGATACACTGTCCTGCCGTCGTTCTGCACAAAACTATGAGTCGGACTCCTGAAAACGAGCAAGAATGCGCTCCTCCTTGAGCACGAGATTGAGCTCAAACAAGTTGTATATGCACGGGGCCTGGACGTAATGTTGGACCGCCACAATTACTAATCAGTAGGATTTAGAACTGCGCACACACCAGTTAAATGCTGTAGATCTATATATTGCATTGGTATAAACTAAATATTAGCGATTCACAAACTACGTGACAGTATGTCAACCTTATACAAAAACTGCAATGAAGTTGTAATTTGTGTGGGTTATTGCAGATCTATTTTGGGGTATTGAATTCCGGTGGAGTGAAGAGTCAAGCCCTCAGATTGGTGGTTGTAAGAACTGCGCAATTTCCACTTAAATTCCGAATCCACACAAAATCAAAAGCCGATTAGGGACAACGCAAATAACGGCGATTGATTCATAACCATGTAAATTTATGAAGATCTCTGGTACACATGACATCATGATCACGTGATCACAATATCTATATTTGTCCCACAGCTATACTTAAACGTCGATTTTATGTCACTTGTATACACACACAAAATCTAAACAAACAACATTGAACGGTTATTATAAATTTTGGAGCTATTGCATATGTTTATTCAAGAATGTAGATTGCTGTTTGTAAGATTTTTTTGCCATTCACTTCAATCGAAAAAGACATTTCGTATAATCCTTAACAATTGGCATAGTATCGTTGTTCAACTATACATTCCATCTTAAGAAGCACCTGCTGAGCGGTGAATTAGTGCAGCGAAGGTTCCGTGCACGTTACATACGGCATTTACCACAGTGTTTTGGTTCAGCCAGAATATGCGAGTGCAAGGAAGTAATGTAAAGTCTAGAATAGTAGTTCTAAGCTAACAATTCTTCCACAAATGGAAGCGTGCCGCAGAAAAGACGATTTCAGTCGTAGAGTATTTCTGTTTAGGCGTATCCGGAAACTGTTTCACGGTTGCCACCTACATAGATATATGCAAATTATACTTGATGCTTGTGTACACGATTGGTTATCGTATATGCAAGTGGACGAAATGATTGTTTCAAAAATTCGAACTGTTGAATAGTTCATTCAGTCTTTAAAGACATATTCATTATCACAAAATGCACCATTTCTGAGTTATACTTTTACAACGGAAAAAAAAAGCCTGCTTGTTCACCGAATAATTACGGAACTAGGTTACGTCTCGCAAACCGGAACTGGGACAGGAAGCAGTACAAGGCCGGAGGTATGCTTACGTCACCCCATGGATCAAGATGATAACAATGAGAGCCTGGTTGCTACGCAACCAGGCGACTCAAAAATGAAGCTAGTAATGTTTGTTAAGAATGATTGGATAAGTAATATACTAGATAAAAATATTTAGGTATTATGCAATAGATCAATACCAACCATATTACATTCAAAAGATAGAGTGAGAACGCTGAATCTTTTCATCTAGTTTCTCCCGGAGAATACTGTATTGTCACTGAGAAGGCAAAAGGATCAATACGCTAAGGAGTAAATCTTCCGCTTGCCCGGATATAAGTATGCACTGCAGCAAATATTCTTTCATTACCATGCAGGCTAAGACTTTCATCTCCATAAAGGATGATTCGAAGTGAGACTCTTGCAATATCGTCTATACTTGAGAATAAAATATTTCTTAAGTGATTATAAGTTGAACATTTTAGGAAGAAATGTTCAGTTGATTCAACTGAGCCACATCTACACAGTGGCGATTGCACTAAATTTTTCAAGTATAAGTGATGATTAAGAGAACTACATCTGTTGCGCAACCTGGCATGAACTATCTGAATTTTTCTTTCACCGAAGAAATAAAGTTGTCTTGGAGTGGGTTTGGAAAGGTTCAAATGATGCTTAAAAGATGCCAGTGATTCTGCGTTCTTAATCTCATCCGGTAGGGAATTCCAATCATTAATTTCAGACGGCAGAAACGAATTATTATACAAGCTAGTTCTGCAAGCAATGGTTCGCAAATTATTTGGTCGCAGATTATAAGTTGATGAATTATCAACCGTTTGGGGAACAAGAACATTAAGGTAATTTGGAGAAAGTCCATTTACCATTTTGTAGAATTGAATCAGCTTATGTTTTCTCCTTCTTTCACTTAAAGTTTCCCAACCAGTTTCCTGATTTAGGTCAGCAATAGCTACAAGTTTAGTACAACCTGTAACTATGCGTGCAGCTTCATTTTGAACTTTGTCCAACTGATCCTTTAAACCCTTAGAAAGATTATCCCATATAACATCACCATACTCCAAAACTGGTCTTATAAATGAAAAGTAAATGGTTTGAAGTGACAATCGATCGAGCCGAATTTTCAGATGGCGCATAACTCCAATTCTTTTCCATGCTTTTTCAATTGATTTATTTATATGGATATCCCAAGATCCGTCATTAGAAAGAAAAGTACCTAAATGCTTGTGATTTGTAACTGACGGAATTTCAGTATTTGACATGTAAAGATTCGGGTGATTAGGCTTAAGACTTTTCCGGGATATAACCAGCGATTCAGACTTTGCAGGGTTGAACTTGACCAACCACTTCTGTGCCCACTTCGTAATTTTATCAATATCACATTGTAAAATACTTCCTACACCAGCTGGATCATCTACAATCATTGATAAACTTGTGTCATCTGCGAAAAGCTTTACATTTGCCTGAATATCTTCGACGATATCATTGATATAAACTAAAAATAAATGTATAGTACCAATGAAGCCATCACATGATATGGATCTATAATAGCCACTTTTTTTTTTTTTTTTTTTTTTTTTCTTTTAAACAACAGACTTTAAAATCATGAGGAATACTTGTCCCTGGACATACAGAAAATTGACCAATAGCGAAAAATTTCGGCCCAGGTCAGCCTGCGCGGACCTGAGTCGATACTTTTCGCAGATGCACTGAGCCCCCTTTTCACAGAGCATAGCTCATATCTTTAATGTTATTAAACCTCATAGAACTGAAATGATAGTCGACGTGTACCATTCGGCAGGAGAGAGATGGAATTCATCCAGTCACTTGCAACAATTTCGACACGATAACTGATTGCCCTATATTTATTTGTTATCCGTCAGCTGATCATTTGACCGAAGAAATGTGCACCTGCCAACTGGGACTACTTTTAACGAGCATTCCAATAATTGAAGGAAACTGTCGCTGAGAGTTTAATACATGTCCATAGTTTCAATATGAATACCCGATTGTTTCGTTGTCTTACATGTCAAAACGCTATTTAAAACAGAGAATATTATGTCTTCATTCGAAACGTTTTCCGCGGGTACACGTCAAGCTCATGATGTAATCATACATAATTCATGACGTCATCATTTCAGCTGCATATACAGCGAAAGGACACTTAAAATACACAATTTTTCATCTTTATTCGTAGTGAAAAGGATGTCGATATACATTGATCTATAGTCTATGTGTGTTTTTTCGAGCCAAATATTCAGTTTAGTATGACATGTATTATAAATGAGAAACAGGATAAATAGAACTGATGGTTGGTGTCTTGAATTGGGAAAAAATATCGGGCTTGGCTCCAGGATTTTATCCGATTCGCTTTCGGTTAATAAAATTCCTACGCCTTGCTTGATTAACTTTCCCAATCTGTATCTTGTAAATGGCGTTGTCTGTGCATGTCAATATTCTTCGAAGATTTGACCCGTCTGCTATGGCGCATCACAGTCCTGTACGGGACGAATATTAATACGCGGTACATGTATAAATTGCCGCTTAAATAGTGCAGGCGGAAAATGGAATTAAATAATACGTCTGTGGAAAACTCAAGCCAGTATTTCACAAAGAATTTCTCAAGGAACAACATGATTTCAAACGGGAAAATATTCTTTTGTAAAAATACCAGTTGTATACTGCATGTAAAAATACCAATTATTTACTGCAAATCTCTGCCGGCATTTTCTAAATATGGACATGGCGAAAACGGGGATTTGTACAACAGGCTTATACCGGAGCTTTTTCCCAAGCTTATAAGGGCTATGTTAATAAATGACTGGTGCAAAGGTCATTTACTAGCTAACCATAGCTGGATGAATCGTACAAGATAGGTTTTAGTGAGTAGGCTAAATGTATATTTTATTTTGAAATTAGTTGCATTGATTGCCGCATTGAAAAGTAGTCCGGTACTATACCCAGAATGCCCATATCAGATAGATTATGTATTTGAAAAATGCCACCTAGCGGTAGATAATGTGTAAATGGTTTTTGTTTGGAACTACGGATGCTGCATCAAAAATGTTCTTTTTTTTTATCTCGGGTGGCTTGGGTACTTAGGCCAATTTCCAAATCACTCCTTATTGTGGGCTTTATACATATATACCTTAAGCGATTAATTTTTAATCTCTTCTGTAATTACAGTCATTTTTTGAAGCCAAAAAACTAGACTTGAACCTGGGATACTCTTTGACGTGTACTCTTCTCTTTACTATCATTGCCTTCTAAAAATGTTTCGATTTGCACGCAAAACGTTAAACCTTGGACTGTTGAATGAATAAAATGAAATTTAACCAATGGAAAATAAGAGTCCTGCCACTTTAAACCTGTTTTGGACACAATATCAAACAGAATATCAATCAGTGTACATTTACGATCAGATTGCATGTTCTGTACAGTCTAACTTGATCTAAGCTGTCCGCAAATCTATTGCATGTCGCACATGTATACATTGTTGTAGTGATAAAGGAACAACTAATGTGATGATTCTGTTCGAGGAACTGCGTTAATATTTATCATACTTCTGAAATATATTTTAGCCACGGTCTGGCAAAAGGGGGCTTAGCGCATCTCCGTGATGCATTGTACCAATCAAACCATCACATAATAATGCATCCATATAACCACTTTCTTTTAACAACCTACTGAATCATGTGGTAGACTGGTTCTTGGACAAACCAAGAAAACTGACCAATAGTGAAAAGTTTCGGCCCATATGCGGACTGCGCAGGCTGACCTGGAACGATAATTTTCGCAGAAACATTAAGCCCCCTTTTCACAGAGCAAGATTCATTTATGATTAAACTAATTTCTCCGTGTCTCAGTATTTGATTATATTAATTCTTAACGGGGTCTGTAAAACGAGCAAGTTTTACCCTTAAAGTGCTTTGTCTCTTTACCACGCGACCCTTTACCGACCCTGCAGAAGAAGGTTTTTGAAAACGTGGGGAAAAGAGAAAGTGCTGAGTACCAGCATTTTCTCCTTTCCCTCACGACGTTTTCTACCCTAGCAAAAAACTTGAATCATCATTTGATCTACATATATTTTGTCGTCTGCAAATGCTTTCAATTTAGTCAAGTCCAAAATTTTGCTGTATGGCCGATTTAATCCATTACCACACAATCCCGAGTTTTTACGACCCTGTAATAGAAGGCTTTTGAAAACATTGTGGGAAAAGGAGAAAATGCTGGTAACCAGCATTTTCTCCTTTTTCCACAATGTTTTCTACCTCACTAAAGCAGAAATCATCATTTGATCTACATTTAATTTTGTCGTCTGCAAATCCTTTCAATTCGGACCAGTCTAAAATTTTGTCGTCTGGTAAAGAGTTAAGTCTTTCAGCGCAGAACATTCTAAGCCGGACCTCTCTCGACGGCTGACAACACAACCAACTTAAATTCAGGTTGTTGCTGTTTTTATAGGCCTGACTAAGACAAGCCGACATTGTAGATCCAAGATCATACTGCAAGTCGGTACATTCTGGTCTTGATCTATGCCGTTCGTAACAGTCCCTGTCTTCGCCTTTGAAGCTGAGAGGGTTAAATAAATGGACTGGATATTCTCAAGAAGTACAAATGACACATAAATTATTTTGATATCATATTTTTAAAGCTCTTTTTGTCTGTATAACAAGCAAATTACAACACAACGCAGGCCAAAGATCAGACTGCATGTTTGGCGCAGTCTGATCTTGATCTACACTGTCCGCAAAAAAAAAGACATTTCATGAAACCAAGGCTGGGTACAGCGCGTTACGGGGTTCTAAACACATGTTGTTAACTATTTATATCACAGGACTGGCTTATCTCCTTTCGTAACTTTTCTACTCTTTACTTTTCTGATCAAAGCGGACGACCATTTCGTTTTTTCATTTCTTTCTGTCAGATATGTGTGAGCCATGCTCTGTGAAAATGAGTTTATTGCATCTGCAAAAAGTATCCATCAAGGTCAGGACTGAGCAGGCCGACCCGGGTCGAAAGCTTTTGCTATTTGTCTTTTTTTTTTTTCTGCATGTCAAAGTACCAGTGTACTTAATAATCGGCCGGTTGATAGATAAAATGGATATTATGGATCCACAATTATGTGATGTGACACGCTTGGTTTTATGTATCACTGAAATGCATTGAACCCCCTTTTGTCAAAGCGCAACTTATTTAAATCTGACCACTATTACACAACGTATAAAAATGAAATCTATTGAAACTCGTGACGGTGTTTTATCTTATGGTCTTTATTGAACAAACAGACGGTATAGATCACCAACAATTCTAAAGAACAGTCTTTATATCTTGGATTTTCTAAATTTGAAAGTAACACAACTTCTGATTGGCTAAACCGAATGGTTTAACTAATCAGAAGTTGTGCTACTTTCAAATTTAGAAAACTCTGGAGAATAAGAATATTCTTAAGAACGGTTGGTGAATACAGACCCAGATTGCACGTTCTATGATTTCGTCTATGGCGCTGAAAGTCCATACCCAGTCACTTGTTTGTGATTGGTATTTTCCGTCCTCCTTTGTCTAACTTTCTGTCATCCACATTTCTATCTTTCAGTTTTCTGTCCGGTTTGCCTTCAACGTTGTCCGTTTTCATAATATTCCTCATGTATCTGTAAGTCGGTCTGTTTGTCTTTCTGTCTGTCTCGCTGTCCAACCGCCGGTCTTTGGATCCACGTGTCAGGTTATTTTTCTATCTGATTTTCTTTCTGACGGTCGATTGATTGATCGATTGATTGATTGGTTGGTTGGTTGGTTGGTTGGTTGGTTGGTTTACTGACTGACTGACTGACTGACTCATTGATTGATTGATTGATTGATTTGACTTATTTACTTGATTTATCAAATTAATTGCTTGCGTGGTGTTTAATATCGTTTTCAACATCTTCATTATAATTTGCGGCGGCATGTGCCCTTATCTCTGTCTTCCTTGAGTTTTTGCTACCTGTACTTTAAACAAAATTCTTCCCAAGGCACTGGCTGCTTTCCCAGATAAGCATCGCAAGCAGATTCTGAACCAGGATTTTCTCAAATCAAACCCATTACATTGAGTAGAGGAGAGTCCGTTCTATTATATTAAGTCTTTCAACGCAAACATATAAAAACACGATCTCTTTCGGGGGCTGAAAATACAATCCATTGAAACTCGGAAATATGAGCCATACTCTGGCAGAAGGGAGCTTAATGCATTTCTGTGATCCATGATCCTAAACAAGTCATTATATAATTGTGGATCCATAAAATCCATTTTATATAACAACCAACAGAAACATGAAGTACAACTGGTCCTTTGACATGCAGAAAATTAACAAAACCAAAAAGTGTTGGCCAAGGTCAGCCTGCACGGACTGCGCAGACTGACCTGAATCGATGTTTTTTTTTTTTTTTTTTCAGATGCATTAACCCTTTCCCAAACAAGCCCTGGTTTTCACGTGTCTGCAGTACAAGTCTTTTGAAAACACTGTGGGAAAAGGAGAAATTGCTCGTAACGAGCAATTTCTCCTTTTCCCACAGTGTTTTCTACCCTTTTTGAGAACTTCCTGCCATTTTCATCAAATTCAAAATTGTTGTCTGCAAACTCTTTCAATTTGGACCAGTCCAAAATTTGACGTTTGGGAAAGGGTTAAGCCCACTTTTTCCAGAGCATGGATCATTTACATTATAGGCTTGACTAATAAAACAGACGATATTGGTCCAAGATCAGACTGCGTATTCTTTTTTTAACGATGACACTGAAAGGTTTAACGTATTTTTTTTTTTTCTTTTGACATTTGTTCAGCTGTCTGTGTCAACAAGTTATTCCCAAATAACTCGCAGGAAATATGAACGCTTAAACATTCCTATCCTTTCATGTATCAAAACTAAAGCTCTAACTCGCCTCGCCCTTCGGGCTTCAAAAGCACTTTTTGACCTTGCGATAATTTAGGAATTCAAATTGTATTCTTATACATTATTCATGAACTCTCGATTAATTCCACTGACTTTGTGATAAGTGACTTACATGATAATCGCTTGAAGTTTAAATAAACGTCAACTTCAGGTTTTGACTGTATTTACACTGGCATTGAAATATCCCGATTGAAACACTTAAAGTTCCCTCGGCGGATTTGGGTCACATGATATAATATTGCTAGGCAAATATTTCCCTATGCAAAGTGAGTCAATAAACACTTTGTTTTAACGCTTAAGCTGCTAGGCGCGACTCTTTGAACTTTTGCGGACAGTGTAGATTAAGATCAGACTGCACAGAACGTACAGTCTGATCTTGGATCTACACTGTCCGATACGGGGATATTTTCTCCCAAAATATATTATCTTTAAAACAGCAATATTTGGGTTTTTATTATCGTCTTTAAAGTTTAATTTCACTTATTTAGCAGGTAAAGGGTTAAATAACTCAAACTCAGCACGTTCTAAACACTTGTCTTCGATCTATATGTTTATATTAACCGGTGTTTATGTGATTGATTAAGTGATTCATCAAAAGTTAGCTTTGCAGTTTATGGCTGCCTCTCTCTCTCTCTCTCTCTCTCTCTCTCCTTTTCCAAAATTGTTTTCTATCTTTCATAGACAAATCCCACCTTTTGAGCCACATTAAATTCTTCATATGCAAATTCTTTGGATTTGGACAAAGCCAAAATTTTGTCATTGGTGAAGAGTTAATTGACTTTCTGGCTTATTTTGATTTATTGATTGATAAAGTTGAAATATTTAACTCAATACGTGCAATCAATCTGTCATAGAGACTAAGAGAGAAATTACTAACAGATTGATTGATTGATTGATTGATTGAATGGTGTTTAACGCCGCTTTCAACATTTTTTCAGCCATATCACGGCGACAGCTCACATATTCATGTACTTCCTGGGTTTCTTCAGTACCGGGCTAAAGCCCTGAGATGTCTTGCCCAAGGACACTCCCACCAAAGGCCCAGTGGATCCAGTGAGGCTCGAACCCGGGACCTCTAGATCGTGAGTCCCACACTTTACCACTGGGCCTTGCAGGACCCCGAAAATTACGGACAGAATAAATACAAACAGGCAGCAACAGTTAAGTGCAATTAAAGGTAAGATCAAAGCTTCCAGATTAGGATCTGAAGATGAGAGTTATAAAACCTGACCGCATTTGACGCGAACACATTGTCAAAAGTCTCTGAAAGCTGCTATTTTATTTACATTACTTTTCAGACATCCTTGTGAACATCATCAAAATGAGAAAGTTCAAAGGTAGCCATAGGGTACAAGGCTAACACCTATTGACCTAAAACAACTAGAGGAATGACGAAGGTTCAACTACTGGAATACAATCGGTAAAAAAAGGGAAAAGGTACAAACCATTCTAATCGAAGACCGCTACAACGATGCAGCCGAATTAAGTAGGGAAAAAAGTTGATCCATGATCTAGCAAAAAGGGGTTTAATGCATCTCAGTGATGCATTATACCACGCACGTCATCACATATTTATGGATCCATAAAATCAAGCTTGTCTTACAACCGACTGCATCAAGAGGTAGACTGGTTCTTGGACATGCAAAAAATTGATTGCAAAAAGTTTCTATTCAGGTCAGCCTGCGCGGACTGCGCAGGCTGACCTGAGTCGATACTTTTTGCAGATACATTAAGCCCCCTTTTCACATAAAGGTTCACTTATTATTTGTACACATCATCTGCCGCACATGACAAGTTGTAATATTACAATGTGCTTTGTTAGAACCACTTTTGTAATAAAATGGCTTTTTGAAAGTTTGTTACAAAAAGCCGTTTTATTACAAAAGTGGTTCTAATAGTGCTTGCCGTGAAATGTTGTCTCAGAGAGAAAAAAGGCCATTCCTATGACCAAAAAAAGTCTCCTTTCCTGTGTCTAATTTCTGAAACTTAATTATAACTTTCGCCTAAAGAACCCCGTTTCAAAATGATCGAATTATAATCCAGTCAAACATTCCTTCTAATGTCGTGATGAACAAAATTATGGGTAAAACAAGCCACAGATCCACGCAAGGAAAAATTGTATGAACATCCTGAACCTACCTAGAAGTACCTTGTACATTAACAATCGGGTTTTCACCAAACCCATGGTTCCTGGTCTTAATTCTCTAGCTGCTAAGCGCAACTCACTGACCTTTATCGGACAGTGTAGATTAAGATCAGACTGCACAGAACCTGCAGGCTGATCGTTGATCTACACTGTCCGATAAGGAGATATTTTTCTCTAAGAAATAAGTTTGAAATATCATTAATCGGATTTTTACCATCGGCTTGACAGTTCCATTTGACTTATTTAGCAGGATAAAGAGTTAACATTATGTTGAACATGTCGCGGGTAAGAGTGATGCGGAAATGTTCCGATACCATTCGACATATATTGAAACGTCTACAGGGATTTAATGATTAGGATAAGTCAACCAATATTTACAAACCGATCCTGTGTAACCCCACCGAAGAAAATCTTTACATGCCTTGGGGGGAGGAGAGAACAAGTATGCTTTTAAGCATTTTTGCCCTCTATTCTTTAATGCTCTTCAATCTATGACAGACTATTCAAACCATTTTAGTCACATTTAAGTTGTCGTCTGCAAATTTATTTCAATATGGATTAGTCTAAAACGTCGTGGTCTTGTTAGGAATTCCATTTACATGGTCTCTAGAGTCAGACACTCTATGTCATGGCAAAGACAATTACCGATGCAACAACTTTGAATGATGACCGACTGCTCACAAGAACTTCAAACTAATCGGTAGCGACAGAAAATGGCACTAGAAAATGACACAATTTGGCATTCCTTATATAAAGCTATGATATAGTGTTGACCCGAAGACGCTATGTGAGTTTATATGAAAGCGAACAGAATAACTATTTGAAAAAAAGACCATTCGCCCCTAAAAAATATTTTTAAAAAAACAACATTAAAATAGAAATGGATAATTTGTTTCATTTGTATTACGCTCCATTTTTCTGAAGAACAGGCATTTCGAAACACAGGATAGAAAAATATATCATTTGTGATTTATTTTATTCTTTTATACTGATCCGACTCCGCGATACTCTCTGACGTGTATTCATGTACATGTCTCATTCTATTTACCTAGAATCCATGTAACAAGTATTCAACGGAATTTATGTTGTTTTGTGCACATTTAGTCCTAGTTTCATTCTAATTTAAGGTCAAATAATCTTCATCAAAATGGGATTTTATATCAGGAAAGGAAATTACTTGATGAAGAGAACATCAGTCTAATCATACCAGAACGCTGTCGAATTATTAGGCTAACGAAAACGAAACCAGTATATCTGTTGTATATAGTATTTTGTTTCCTCTATCAATAGGCTACCCATTCTATTATATTCAAAGATAGGGGTAAACATGTTTTAGTGTTAACGTGTGGACATCTTTCAAAAGAAAAGCTCAAAGAGGGGTAATTCGGTGTTTGTGTTATGTGTATTATGTATGTAAGATCGTACATCAGTTCGCCTATCCATGCAATCGTCATGTCTCCGAACCCAACGCTGCCTACCAGTCGCTTATTGAGTCATTGGATGCATTTCTATTGCAACTATTCCCCCGAAATTGTGATCGACTGAGAGAAGAACTAAGGAAGCTATTCATAGTTAAGTCAAATCGTTGAATTGCAATAATTTGATAAATGAGCCATGTTCTGGCAAAAGGGGGGCTTAATGCATCTCCGTTATGCATTATACCATGCAAGTCATCACATAATTATAGATCCATAAAAGCCACTTTTTTTAAATAATCGATTTAATCATAAGGTGAACTGGTCCTTGGACATACAGAAAATTGACTATTAGCGAAAAGTTTCGGCCCAAGTCAGCCTGCGCGGAATGCGCAGGCTGACCTGAATCGATACTTTTCGCAGATGCATGAAGCCCGCTTTTAACAGAGCATGGCTTGTTTGTTTCTGTTAGTTTTGGTGTATAAATCCCGATGACAAAAACTGCAGTCTACTCACTTTGTTAAAAATGTATCGTGCTTTTGGATCTGTATGTGTGCACGAGGGACTCAAAAGTTGTGAAAATCGTTTCAAAGCAAATCAGAAGCTAACTACAAAGCATCCTCGTTGACCCAGTTCCGATGTATTCCGTAAACTACATTCATCACCCCTGGGTTATCTCGTGTGTGTTTTCTCTTTCTCATGAATTATTCATGAGGCATTTTGATTGGTAATCTCAGTTTTTCAGTGAGAAAATTTAATCTATTTCTATCAACCATATGCCATCATTTCTATTTTTACCTCGTCTACAACCAATCAAATCGATTAATGTAGTTTACGGAATACATCGGAACTGAGTCAACGAGGATGACGTCACCCCTGCTACATACCCCTACGAACTGCAACAGCACGCTGTATTTCTGAATATTTGCCTTTGTATACAAGGATTTGTAATGTCTGCCCTGGATTGTCGAAAGGCAAATGCCACAGAAGGAATGCCCACCGGCGGCCGCTATATTCGTTGACAATGATGTGGGATTTTCCCGGTTTATTCATAACAACGGAAGAAATGTGTTTATCCTCCACTACATGAGAGTATCATTATGTCATCGACAATTCGATTGGCTACTGGGTGTAATTCGCAATCTTATGAATATTCATAGAAATGACGGTTTCGCAACTGAATGTCCCAGGGGTGATGAATGGTAATACTTCACACCTGGGTTAACGAGGGTGACTACGAGGTAAATCTGTATGAACAAGGACGTCAAAACAATACTGAATGTATGCATTTTTGTTTAACGTAAGTTGGCGAATTTCATGCAATTTCTAGACCATTGTTTAACATGTGTCAGCCGAAAGGTAACTTCTTTGAGAAGTACATGTGACTTTGTCCTGCGATGACTCAATGACCCGATTCAGATTAACTGCAGAAATTGTCTTTACTGGAGCTTAGAATTACTTGTTTCTTTACTGACTTCATAATGGCTAGCATCGTAGTTTGGTTTTGTTTGTGAATGAGAGAGGAATCGAATACTCGTAAACTCGTTGAGACATTCCTGACACGAGAGGCCAACATACATGTAATGCTTCACGTATGATTGATTAGTTGATAAGGATTGATGATTTACAGAGCAGTGTTACGAAATCATACACATTAAGATATGATTTCATACGGGGCATACATATAGTAAGTGCAAATTCAGTGAATATCCCCCATCTTCTGTACAAAGTAATCGCTGAGATAAAAGAAGAAATTCGGATCAATTTCAATATTTTAAAATTTTGCCAGTGTCAAGGAGTTAAGACCAGAGTCTTTCTGATTTATGTTTTTACCGTTCATGGCGAACTCAGTTAACTCACCCGGAAGCGTTTAGAGGTAGAAATCCAAATCCCAAGCTTGAGTTCACAAGCTAACTCGGCAAAACTTGTTGAGAGTAGATTATAACCATTTCAAAAGAATCCATTTCAAATCACCTGAAATTCGTTTAGCATTCTGTATTGCTTAAGTATGAAAGCAGCAAGTGTCTCGATATAAATATGGTTTGTATAAATAAGAAGAAAGGGACACAAAGATAGGCGCTCACAAAATAAATTCGAAAACTAGTTAAAAACATCAGGCAAAAACACAGTTGATTGTGTTCCAGTTCAGATAAGCTTTAAAGTATTCATCTTTCAAAGAGGGTTTTAAAGCCTTTCAAAGTACAACTTTTTCTCTTTGTAGAATTGTTTGCTAAATCTTAACTGGTGAGAATCCCCGTGAGCTTTGTGGGATTTTATACTAAAATGTAAACAATGATGATTGTGTAGTAAATTTTGCGTTGTCGGTTATAAACAAGGTGAAGATAAACACTTATGATTGTAGTTAAGGTTTAAAACTTACTCGAGACAAAAAAAAATGATATTCAAACAGTGAATTTGAAACATCGTGTTAACCCCTGTAGAGTATCGACTAGTATTTGTGCAGAGTACCACCATACGTTGCACGCACGATAGGACTGTAGCAATAAACGATAACTGACGTAGCTGATATTCTCCCGAGTACGATAACTAACGCCAAGTTGCAGCGATTGTTCTTGTTTGTTCTGTTTTTGTATCTTCTAAGGGGGGTATTTTTAAGATGCATACACATGTACACTTTGCAACATTGACACGCCATGCATACGTCACATCTACGTCATAAAAAGCATAATAATGTAGCAGTTCAGCAGGAACGTGGCTTGAACACTCATTATGCATTCGAGCGTGTTAGTGACAGATGCAGCCACTTGTAAGATTGTGAATGTCAGTTGCGTGTCTGTGTTCCATTTATCTTCTTAGCGCTAGATTTATTTGCAAATCCGTTTCCTACCACGATTCGCGCCCTTATCTTTCATGTGCACCATTTTGCATTTTGCATTAAATCTAATCATGGCACACTGGATATTTAATAATAAAACAATGTTTGTCAAGTTCCATGCAATTAAAACACCTCTCGATATCGTATAAGACCTTAGAGATGGTTTTACGTACCCTTGCCCCATTGAATTTCTCTTGCAAAAATGAACTCTGTTACATTTAGCTCTCTCATTCGGAAACTACGAGAAGAGAACTAGATCTATATCGGCTCGAAATGACAGCGTTACTTCCGGGAAAACTACTTTGATACTTTTTCCAAGCACCGCCCCCCTCCCGTCAAAAGTTTTAAAATCTGTCAATTTCACTACACAGCTCGTTTTGCGTGCGGTGGTATCATATAAGATTCTGACTGATGACAACGAATACAATAATGAAACTATAGATCACCTTAACTTACCTTCATGCGATCCAAGGCACAATTGCTTTGTATCAAGTGTCAAAGGCACCAAACGTATAGTCCGCAATGTATACAGTCCAAAACAAACACAAACATACAATCTTGGATGTAGAGATTTTTGAAAGCAATGAGAGCAGACCTTAATGAAAAATGATGAATGAATGGACTCAAGTCCGAGAGAATGTCTTAATTACTGGCCGTGTGGCCGATTCCGCGCTAATCACTCTACGTTTGATATCGAACTGTAGTACTCTGGTACACACTGCCGAACTATATTTCCGATAACGAGAACGCTCTGTACATTTACCTTTACTCTTTACCTGCGACTAGTATCTTATAAAACAGAACCAATTATTTTATTAATAAAAGGCCAAAACGAAATACCCTGTATGTTAGGCTTGTTATCTCAAACCTCAGATGCTGAGCCCCGGTGGCTCAGTCGGTAGCGTACAGGACTTGAGAACAGGAGGTCGCCGGTTCAATCTCCGGCTCGGCCAATTTCTTTCCGAGGATTTATGATAGTCACTGCAACAGGATTCATTCCTCCTTTACCGCTGACCATTGTTTCGACGATGATAATGTGGGAAAGGAGCTAGTGGCTTGTGCAGAGTACAGGAAAGCATGGATAGGTGTACTGGCCGCTGCGATATAACTGAACTAATGTTGAAAACGGCGTTAAAGACCATACAATCAATTAATCAAATCTCAGATGGTGGCATTTTTGACTTGTACGTTGTTGCAAAAATGTCTCGCACACAAAGTGTTGTTAATTGCAACCTCAAGAGGCTAACTCTTTACCAGACGACAAAATCTTTGACTTGTTTAAATTGAAAGCATCGGCAGACGACATATTAATTGTCGTTCAAATGATTACATTTGTCCTGAAATGGGTAGAAAACGTCGTGGGAAATGGAGAAAAATGCTAGTTACAATATTTCCAAAAACTGTTTTCTTTCGGGTCGTTAAAACACGCTAAAATCTGTAATTTATAACTTTAATGCAAATCTTATCAGGGTAATTAACAGCAACATTAGAGCATAATAATGTCATTTTCCCTATCAAATTTTTGCTATATCTATTATTTTAAAAATAGGGGGTGGGGGAGTTTGATAGAAACTTGGGCGAAGACTTGGCACCAAAGTTTCCCGGGTATAGCACGATTTCATCAAATATAAACCTCTTTATGTTTAAACGAGGTAATTTTTGCAATAGATTTTTGTGACAACATTATTTAGATGAGCACTTCGACCCTAACCTAGCTATCTTAAATTTTAGATTTTTTCATATAGGGATAGCTGAACGTTTCAAACAAAGGATCATCAAAAATCGGAATTGTGTATGAATAACTCTGCTTTAGTCACCACCCTAACGGTACCTAACACCGAGTTCCCAACAGTATTGACTGCCTAATTCCCTACCCCAACCCTCCCTGCCTATTGTTTAGATAGCCAGCATGGTGGGTCTTGTTGAGTTAAAAACAAATGGTTTAGAGAAATGTTTACATTTAGTTTTTCATATTTTACTACAGAAACCTGTTGAGTTTTTAACATTTCATTGAGTTTTACGCTAGATCTAAAATTATACACAATTATTGCCTAAAATTATCAAAAATGTGCAGCAAAAAGAGGTTGGTTGATTAATTGATTGATTGATTGATTGTATGGTGTTTAACGCCGTTTTCAACATTATTTCAGTTATATCGCGGCGACCAGTACACCTATCCATGCTTTCCTGGAGTTTCTTTTACCAGTACTCCGCACAATATTCTTTCAAAGCCACTGGCTGCTTTCCCACATTACTATCGTCAAAACAATGGTCAGCGGTAAGAGAGGAATGAATCCTATCGCAATGACTATCATCAGTCCTCGAAAAGAAATTGGACGAGCCGGGAATCGAAGCAGCGACCTCCTGTTCTCAAGTCCTGTAGGCTACCGACTGAGCTACCGGGGCTTGGCCGCAAAAAGAGGTACGAGAAACCATCTGTTCCCCATTATCACTAACACACTTTTGAAAGAAAATCAACCTGATGATGCAAGTCCTCCAATGACAAAATGACGAGTTCAAACTTTACACACGAACGAACTGAGAAGGGTAAAAAAAAAATCAATAAACGAAGAAATGTCAATAAAGATTTGATGGCGGAATAGACTGAAAATTCATGTCTCTTTTATTGATGTAAAAACGACCTCCCCGTTGCACTTAAAATTTAATCGCCTGTAAGATAAGATAAATGTACCCACCTACAATCTGTGAATACAAGTTATTTCAGTGTTCAGTTTCTTGCAGCCCCTCCCTCTTTCCGTCCCCCACCCACCATGATGGACCAATTTATTTTACATCGTTTGTAAAACAAGTTCTTACAACTTAAATTAACTCTAAGGCTGCTAAGCGCGATTCACTGACCTTTTGCGGACAGTGTAGATCAAGTTCAGACTGCACAGAACGTGCAGTCTGATCTTGGATCTATACTGTCCGATAAGGAGATATTCTTCCCCCCAAAATACCTTTGAGATAGCAAAATTTGTGGGTTTTTTTTTTTTTTATCGGCTTGAAAGTTTCTTTTCGCTTATTTAGCAGGATAATGGTTAACATTTAGGCGCATGTAAGAAAAGATAAATGTACAAATGTACCCACCTACAATCTGTAAATACACGTTATTTCAGTGTTCAGTTTCTTGCAGCCCCTCCCTTCCTCCCCCCCCCCCCCACGCCCCCATTTTGAACATATATATATATATATATATATATCATCGATTGTAAAGCAAATTTTTACAATGTAAATCAACCACTCTTGATGATTGCTTTCTGCAAACTCTTCACCGGTGCTCGCGTCGTAATGTCGGTAGCCCCGGAGGTTATCTCCGCTCATCACGAGATTCGAACCCGGAACATCTGATGTACAAGCCCGACGATTTAACACTACACGACTGTCTCCTTTTCATTTTTTTAAATATTGTCCTATGCTTTGTCTAAATCCTAAATACCAGCTTCTAGTTCTTACTCCGTTGACGTCTTTTTCATCAACTCAGGTTCTTATCTTCAAGTATCAGTTGATCAATGTTGCCTTGGTCAGTATTCCTGTGCACTGGGTCTGTTGAATTAAGGGTAATGCATACACACTGACAAGTCCAGGCCACAAGTTGCCAATGTCGTTCGTAACTTCAGCAAAGTTTTTTTTTTTTTCAGACTAGACCCTTACGATAACATAGAGATATTATGAGTTACCAACTTATATGTGGTGAGTTCTACTGCAAGACTGGAAACTTCTTGCACCTTTTATTTTTTTCTCATAGATTTAAAAGCCCAATATCATTTTCACTGAATGCAAACGTCTAACTTCCTTGATTTTCCAGCAAATCTTTCGAAGTGACTCAAGTGCCTTATTTTTCCCAAAGAAAAGATATCATCCAATCATTTGTTTTTTGTAAATAGGTTATTTGTTCGAGTAGTAACCAAATGCTAACGAAGAATCTACGTGGCAAATATAAATTCGTGAATGATAGATACTTACATAGATGGACAACAATGTTATCTAATGGTACATCTATTTTCAAAAATGTTAGAGATAAACAATATAGACAATAAAAACAAAAACTAGAAATTATATGCATGTAACTCCAACTCGATAAGACTTTCATTATCGGTTTATATTATTGTTTGTTTTGGGGGTATTCAAGTTTAAATCCACGAATCGTGACGAGATAATATAAACATTATCGAGATTGGTTTATAAATTATCTCGTCACGGTATGTGATTTTAAACCTGTTATCCCAAACATAAACAATTATATAAACTGATAACGAAAGGTTTATTTAGAGAGACCTATACACCTGTACCTACATGACATAAATAAATTTAAAGGACTGGCATCCCTGAAGACGATGGGGTGCCTATTTGAGAAGTGACAAGAAATGGCGTATGTCCGAGATGAAAACTAATGAATCATTACAAACAAATACGCTTCTAATGAAGAAGGCCCTTGAAAACATTGTGGGAAAAGGAGGAAATGCTGGTAATGTTTTCTGTCATTAAAAAAAAAAAGTCAATTTTTGAGTCATATTCATTTTGTCGTCTGCAAATGCTTTCAATTTGGGAATGGCTAAAATATTGCCATGTGGTAAAGGGTTAAAGAATACCGATGAAGAAATCTCGTAACCAGCATTTTCTCCTTTTCCCAATAGTTTTTCTACCCGTGAAAAAATAATCTGTAATGCTTTAATAACATTCATTCTGTCGTCTGCAAATGCTTCTTACAAAGGTAAGTGCTCAGTTATGTTGTTTATGTAGTTAATCATTCCAAGTATTAAAAGTTCGATAAAAAGAAAATTCTACAGCACCCACTCGCGTACAGTCGCATTTACAGAGCAATGGCAAAACTTAAACAAGAGGGTCATTTGCCTTAAGGGCTCACACGAGAAAAGTAATATAAGAATTATATCAAAGGACTGATAGTTCTGAGAGTCGCCTGGATGGTAATGGGTTAGAAGTTTTCACCCTTTTTTGTTCAAATCTATTAAACGCATTCGAGATACAAAATAACTCGACTATAAGACAGTATTATATGCAAGCATATTTCTAAGTTGTCATCCTAAAATTACAAACATATTAAAATTTACATTAAAACAAATATATGTGGTGAGAATTAAACTTTAGGCACAAGGAACAGGTTTAAAAAGTTCAAAGTCTCTTACCCCAGGCGACTTCATTTAAAAAATGGTTTTCAAAAGGTACAATCAATACAAAACAAGTCATTTCGTTGCAATGATATCCACCTCCGAAACATATAGAAACATAATTATAAGAGGTATTTTGTTTTGCATGTAAATGACCTTTTTTTGTTATTGGTGAAAATATACATTAAGCCCCCTTTTTCCATGATAGGGAATTTCATTAAATAAAAACAAATACTGATTGTCTGTGGCTTATGATAAACAATATAAATATGAATTTTCATGAAATTTTGTCCAGTAGTTAAAGAGATTGGTCCAGAATGGAAATATACATCAAACCCCCTTTTGCTATGACACCGCTTTAAAAACAAAAACAAAATACAACCGAAAGACATCAAGCGCCCTTTTTCCATGACAAGGCATTACATTTAAAAAAAAAAAGTGTATCGGCGGACTATCATGAGGACCACATGTATGAAGTTTCATTAACTTTCGTCAATGATTTTAGAACATATCTGTCTGAATGGACGGAAGATCGGACGGACGAACAGACGGACGGACAGACAACATGAAAACCATATCCCCCCCCCACCCCGAAATTCAATGGGGCGTAATAACAGTCTAAGTTAAATCAATATTTACAGTTCCTCCCTAGCTTGATAATGCCTGTAAAGAATGTGGACAAAAATTATGGTTCTAGTTTGATAAAAATGTTTTTTCTAGTGCAGAATCTGGGTGACTTAACTTACATGTATATCTTCATTCTTACACATTTTGCTAAAACAAGCATTCTAAATAATTTCAGTAGAATAGGGAATACATTTTCTCCCCAGATTTAGAGCAAGTTGTTTTATATGACACAAATTTTCTAAAATTGGACAACATGGTTATACATATATCGTTTAATTTCAATAATTGTCCTTTCCAAATACAGGATGCTAGATATGAAATTTGGGTATAATTGTTTGTACAGTTTCAGAGGCTGTTATTTTGAAATGTTACTACTCAGTTCTGAAGCTTCTGTGAAGTTTATAGAAACAGAGCTGAACCACTTGAACAATTTTACAAGAGGACCATTTAGGCAACATCAGTATGGAACTCAACTGAACTTTGTCTTCTGGTATTGGATCTAGTGACAAACTTTTAGGCCAAAAATACTCTTTTGCAGCTCACCCATATCTAATCTAAGCCTGACAAGTTCCGTGAGTACTGGACTGAAAATAAATGGATTCTACAGTACTAGATCTATTACGGTTCTGTCTGATTTGACCTAGTGACAACCTTTTTCTTTTAACCCCTGGTGACCTACTTTCAGTTTTGTCAAAAAATATTATTAAGACAAACAGCCTGGCAATTTCATGATCATAGGACTGAAATGTCTCTGGAGTATACACCAATATTTGACTCAGTAATCTACTTGTCCTTTGGAAATAATTTGTATTTGTTGCTATCTGGGTTCAATTTTTGTCCACAGTGGACTCTAAGAATGTGGCTGCTACAGCTCAAGAAAAACAATATAACCCAATGGCATGATCGTCAGCCTTTTAACTTTGTCTCTGTTTTATAACGTCCCAGGAATTAGTACTGCTTCCACACCAATTGAAATTTTTAGAGATCTACATGTATACTGCTTTGGCTTAAACTAAATGTTTGCGGTTCGCTCTAAATTACCCTTTACAACAACCCTAGACAAGATTACAAACACGCCAATAAAGAACTTGTTCGAGTGGGTTAACATTAATATGTTCTATTATATTTGAAATGTAGTGGAGTAAAAAGTCAAGTTCTCAGATTGCTGGTTGTTAGAACTGCGTAGTTTCAAGTCGAATTCCCGTCTGAATTCAGATTTTGGCAGTTACGAAAGCACCTTGCATACTGACACCCGCACTAATAAATTGTTGTTTCATAAATACTAGATCTAGGTTAATCGCACATTAAAAACAAACACCAGACTTTTACAAATTCACCTCTTTAAAAACGAAAAACAATTAATCAAAAAAAGTATACTTTAAACACTCTCTCTGCATGGATCGGTAAAGCGTTAGGTCGGTGTACGTTGAAAATAAGGGCCGCTTTGAACAGCGACTGATTCATAAATATGTAAATTTATAAAGAATTCCGTGGTGCAAATGACGTTACACATCACGTGATTATAAGATCTATATTTGTCGCACAGTTACATTCCAGAAAGCACCTGCTAAGCGATGACTTGGTACAGCCTAGAACCGTGCGCATTACATACGATATGTACGATCTCTGTGCACCTAGAATATTGGTGTGCAAAGTATTTAAAGTCTAGAATAAAAAGCTCTGAAGAAGCAACGTGTAAGAATGTTTAAGAAGGCAATGCAACCATTCCAAGTCGTTATAAATTTGTTTTAAAAAAATAGCCAACTGTTGAGAAAATTCTCCACTGAAATCTTCAATGTCAACTCGGTATCGCCTTTCTCTTTCCGACCGTAAGTTAAGTGTTGAATTGTAATGAGACTTTTAACAATTAAGGACAGATTGTGAGATTCAGAATGTACTTCTAATGGGTAATTATCGAACCATTTTCACTGAGAACTGTCCACAAATAAAAGCGTGTCGTAGTAAAGACGCTTGTCGTCGGAGAGTATTTTTCAGCGTGTCCGCAAACTTTAGGTCACGACGTCTATTTTTAGATATATACATAATGCGCTATATTTAAAGATGACGTCTGTGTAAGCGATAGGATATCGTGTACCCATGTGGACGAAAAGATTGTTTCAAAGGTTTAAACCGTTAAAAAGCTAAGTCTTTGTAGACATATTCATTATCACAAAGGCACAATTGTAAGTTATTTACGACAGAAACTGGGTTGTTTACCGAATAATTAGAAAACTATGTTTTATCTCGTAAACCGGAACTCGGCCAGGAAGCAGTACAAGGCCGGAGGTATGCCTACGTCACCTCATAGATCAGGATGATAACAATGAGAGCCTGGTTGCTACGCAACCAGGCGACTCAAAAATTGAAAGATCCTAGTGGCAATGATGTATATCACTTACAAACTGCATTCAGAGTGCATAATGGGAATGAATAGTTTTCTAAATGAGCCATGCACTGGCAAAAGGGGCTTAATGCATGTCCGTATTACACTATATCAATCAAGCCATCACATAATAATCAATCCATAATAGCCACTTGTTTTAACAACCTGCTCGATCCTGAGGAAGACTTGGCCTTTGACATACAGAAAATTGAAAAATAGCGAAAAGTTTCGGCCCAGGTCAGCCTGCGCGGACTGCGCAGGCTGACCTGGGTCGATACTTTCGCAGATGCATTAATCCCCCTTTTCACAGAGCATGGTTCAAATATAACACATATGTGTGTAACATTAACTGTTATGAGAGCATTCCCGACTTTTACCAGAATTTAACTGAAAATGTGGCCTCTACAGTGCTTGTAAATTTTTTCCCAGTGACCTACCTTTTCACCCTTTGTGACCCACTTTCATACTCGTCAGAGATATTACCGGGAAAAAAGTCCGATCAACAGTTATGAATATTGGAATGAAAATGAGACATCTAGCGTGTACACAATATTTGCTGAAGATTAGCTAGTGACCTAGTTTTTGGACAAAATTTGACTCATTGTCAAGTTCCTGCGTAGAGTCGCCAAAACAAACATTCTCATTATTTTTCCTGAGCATTAGACGGAAAATTTGGCCAACAGAGTGATCATAATTTTTTTTTTTTTTTTGGCTTTTTGATCCAACGTGACACATTTATAAGTTGTCTGAGATACATGTATCATCAAGACATATATTCTGACCAACTTTCTTGAGAAACGCACAGAAAATGTGGCCTCCAAGATAAACACAAGGTTTTCCCAAGATTTATCCCAGTGACATACTTTGTGATCAAATTTCGAACCCATACGAGATATATATATAATCAACACAAATATTCTGACAATTTTTCATGAGTATCAGACAAAAACAAAAGAAAAAAAATGAGGCCTCCAAAGTGAACAGAAGGTTCTTTTAAGACTTGTCTCAGTGACCTACTTTTTTTACCCTATGTGGCCTGATTTTAAACTCACCAAGATATAATCAAGACAAACATTTGACCAATTCCCATGAGTATCAGACAGAAAATGTGGCATTTAGAGTGTGCACAAGGTTTTCTTATATTTGTCCAAATGCCTATCTTCTGACATGACGTGAGCCAATTCCAACGTTATCCGAGAGGACACATGGCGAACACAGCACGGTCCAAAAACTCGCCTTGAGCACGTTTGAGCATAGGTGAGCTTACATTCTTATAGAAAGAAAAGACGTTTGAATCTATATCGTTTAAGCTCAGTAAAATAGGGTTTAACGCATTTTCTGTGTGATTACTTGCAATACATCAGGGAGATGCAATAAACCCCCCTTTGCGAAAGCATGGCTCTTTAAGATGTCAAAAAGAACTTTGAATAACTCTCGGTGTGACTCTCGAAGAAGCTGTTTTGAAACCAAAAAAGGTAGCAGTCTAAAAAATCACAGTTGCAAATTGGAAGTAAAGTGAATTACCCCAAAATGAAATTCATATAAGCTATAACCCCCCCCCCCCCAAAAAAAAAAAAAAATACATAGAAATATAAATAAAGTGGAAGGTGGCTGAGAGTTAATGTATGTAAACATGTACATGTTTCTACACTTGAATCTTAACTCTTATCCTGCTAAATACCTTGAATGGAACTTTCATATTACGGATAGTAAAAAAACAGAATAATGCTATTTCAAATTTATTTTACCGGATAGTGTAGATCCAAGATCAGATTGCACGTTTTGTGCAGTCTGATATTGATCTACACTGTTCGAAAAAGGCAAGTGAGTCGCGCTTAGCAGCCTAAGGGTTAACAGAACGTTACACGGACTGACCAAATCTCCTCACACACCAATGTGGACGCATTCCAATTTACTCAGTCTGATATAAAAAGTCTCTTGTGTGAATGAAAATAGTGCTTCACGAGGTATCCAACATAGTTACCCATTCACAATGAACAAGCTTCCGACAAGAAGGAACCTATGAACATTATCATTAGGGAGGTCGAGGATTACATGGCGCTGTCCCACGAACTGAGCTGTTGGTTTAATTTCAAATACAACTGGCATAAAATAAATATATGAATAAAGACACACACACAGACACACATAAATACACTACTGACCATGAAAGTGACTGGCCAAGAATTTTGCATTGTAATCCATAATTGTCGGGTCATTCAGTTTCATTTGATTGCTTTTGACACTCTATTTAACGACAAATCGCAGCATCCTTCTGTTCAGTTAATACGAGATTATCGCGAAACTACTCTAGAGCCAGGGTTCGCATTCATCACCCCTTCTGAATTTCATTTTAAGTCTAATTCTTTATTTAGAAAGCAACACAACTTAAAGCATATGGTTTAGCCAAGTAGAAGTTGTGTTGTTTGAAAAGTTCGAAAATTCTTGAGAATAAGACTAAGAACATTCTTAAGAATGGTTGGTTAATACGGATCCCAGACTGTACATATAGTCTGGCTGTTAAAATGCTCTTTGAATACAACATGGGGGATCGAATCCATTCTCAAGTTATTATTCATAAACCAACCAGTATTTTGTGCTCAAATTTAAGGATCTCTAAGCCTTTCTCCCCCTGCACCCCCCCTAAAAAAAAAAAGAAAAATCCAAAGAAAGCTGGCTTAGACGCGCTTAGACAGGTGAACTGATAAATGTAACGGGCAACTTGAAGATGATTTTAAACTATATTCCTCAGATAGTTTTTGAGAATCGATCCTTCAAGTTTTTGCGTCAGGTCTATATCAGGTGTGTATATTTTATGTAGTAATAATATAACAGCCCTCGAAAAGCCGACAACAAGTCCTTTCAGGTCATTCTCAGTGTAACTAGAAGCGTGTTAATGTTTTCTTTGACATTAAAGCGAACTGAAAATAAAAAGGCCCTAGTCATTTACTTGTATTATTATGGCCATAATAACAGCATGCTCTGGTTTCGTAATTTAATTGGACTGATATTTTTGTTTCAATTAAGTGCCATATTTGCTTCTTTTTCCTTCGCAATTTCCCCGAAATTAGCTTTTAGCGCTGATATTATCAGCCACATGTTACCAGGACCATACGAGACGGTTTGAAAAGTTCTTAGTTCTAAAATTGTTTACAAGTGCTTTTTTTCTTCTTCTTTGTTTTGTTTTGTTTTTTATTTTATTCAGTCTACAAATAATGAAATTGGAGTGCCGTGATACAAATGTGTACTCCTACGACTGAACATAAGTATTTATTGAATTGTTTTACAAATAAAATTGAACATTGAAAAAGGTAAGAAAATATGTTTAAGTATTTACATTTTGAGTAGCAAGCAAAATTAAGGACATTTTTGTATATAGATTTACTGCTATAGAATCTCTATCGAACACAATTATTTCTGACTCAATTAAGTATCTAATCCCTAGATTTAGAGAAGGACTTTGCCAGTGATGTTAGGAGGAACCTGGGTCCGTATTCACCAACCATTCTTAAGAACATTTTTGGTCTTGTTCTTCAAAATTTTCCAAATTTGAAAGTAACACACCTTCTGATTGGCTAAACCATATGGTTTGGCCAATCAGAAGTTGTGTTACTTTCAAACTTGGAAAACCTACAAGGGTAAGTCTAAGAGCGTTCGTAAGAATGGTAGGTGAATACGGACGCTGTTAACCTGGTGAAATGCTGGTGATGTATAGGTATCGATGGCAGTGCAGAACTTAAGATCAGTAGAAAAAAACTAAACCTGACAATATGATCGAATCCATGATCAATAATTTGAAAGAGTCGCGAATAAATTCGAATTTTTTTCTTCGGACTCTGGTCAAAACAGCATGACTATGGACCATTTTCACAATTCTATTATCTAGATGTACGAATGAGTGACCACAGGCATGAAATGTACATGCAATTTTGTTTTCGACGAATTGATCGATTAGAACTACTTGTGTTGTAAACCCCAACCTTTACCGTTGAATATGCGGCCAGATACAACATTTTACACTCAAGGACCTTTTGCAGACGGTGTAGTCTGATCTTAATCTACACTTTTGCAGAACATGCAGTTTGATCTTGATCTACACTGTCCGAAAAAGAGAATATAATACTCCAAATATTAAGTGTGAAATTGCAAAAGTATGGGTTTTACCATCGGCATGGAAGTGCCATTCACTTATTCAGCAGGGTAAGGTTGAAGCTGAAGAATACGTCAATTGTACCCCGCGCCTAAGATACATAGGTACTATCAATTTAACCCTTTCAGCGCCATAGGCGAAAACAGGGACTTTTGCGGACGGCATAGATCAAGATCAGACTGCACAGAACGTGCAGTCTGATCTTTGATCTATACCTTCCGCTTGTTTGGTCAAGCCTTTATGATAAAAATCTTCCGGAGACACAGTGGATTCAACATACAGCCATTAAAAGAAGCCGAGTTTGTTTATTTTGCGCAGAAAGAGTTAAGAATTGAAGCTCGAGTGAAGCCCAATTCGAATAAGTTGTTGGTTTTAAATAGTTTCGTAAGTATCATTCGTTCAATTACAATGATAATTGCACCAGGATGTGAAAACTGCAATAACCGTAAACACTGTTCAACACACAACTGGTTATTGCTGGAATATGGCCTGCAATTACAGCAGATTTAGATGTGCAATATTTTGGGAAAATTATGTGTCGGTTTCTGGTTTTCTTTTTTGCGGGGAGGCATTTTTATCAATAGGCTCGCTTTTATAAGGAAATCGAAATTCCTTTTTAGTGATTATCATCATGGTGATTCTTGTTTAGTTCTTGTAAAATTCCTATGTGAGCATGTATCAAGTAAAGGAACAACATCGGTCTTCTTACCTTGCAATAGATCTATATAACTCTTAACCCGATAAACCTTTCATGAACAGTTTACATTATTGTTTGTTTTGGGGAATACATGCTTAAAACCACGAACCGTGAACGAGATAATATAAATGTTATCGACTTTGGTTCATAAATTATCTCATTACGGTACGTAATTTTAAACCTGTTATCCCAAACATATACAATAATATAAACTGATAACGAAAGGTTTATCGAGTCAGAGCTACACAAACATTTCATTCTCGGTCATTTCCGACCGGCCTAATTGTTATTGACCCGACATAAATATTTTACGTATTATCAAACGTCATTTCTAAATTTATGTTCTACCGACAGTTATTTTTCATGCCCGTCATTCAGTATTACTATAAACTTCCCAAGCAGCTTACAAGGTGCATATACCGTTCAATTTTTAATAAGTCTCTGTACATCGATAATGATGGTTGTAAAGACAAACACTAATATTGTATACTAATAAATAAAAGTAAGAACGGCACACATTAACTTAAGATGAATATCGGTTATTCGCACGATTAATGATCTGATGATGCACCACCACAGTGATCTTCAGTTTATGCATATGAGCCATGCTCTCTGAAAAAAGAGTCTTAATGCATCTGCGAAAAGTATCGACCTAGGTCAGCTTGCGCAGTCCGCGCAGGCTGACCTGGACCGAAATTTTTCGCTATGGGTCAAATGTCTATATGTCCAAGGACCATTCTACCATAGATCCAGTTGATTGTTTGACAAAATGGAATTTTTTGGATCCATATTTATATGATGACTTAATTTGTGTAAGGAGATGCATTAAGCCCCCTTTTGCCAGAGCGTGGCTCATTTATATGTAATGTCTTTCAATAAAACTCTTTTCTATGTAAATGCGTGAAATTGTATTTTGGCAAGAGAACTATATGTACAGTAGTGTATGACAAATTGATATTAAAATGTATGGTTATAGCTTTTGTTTATTTCTAGATGACTTCAGCTCTTTGGATATATGTCTTACCTTCAAATTTGATCATGCTTTCATTGGAGACAGATAGGCTACATTCGCATTCCATAGCAAATTTAAACACTAGCTAATATTTTTTCCCCGACACAATGCGTAATTTACAACACAATGCAATGCTTTTTTAATTATTTTGGGCGAATTTTCTCGGATATTGATGTCGAACAGGTTAACATGAAATTAGCAAATGAAAAAGCTTGGTCATGTATTTTGACTCATAGCTACCATTTTCTTGCTTACAATATGGACAAAACTCGCAAATCTGCTCCGTTAGAGATTTGCCGCGTATAAAACATCCAAAACCAGAACCATCTGATTGCAAATTAGTCTGAAGGTTATATGTCGTTCACACATTTACGAAACTCGACATACTTTGTCTAACTCGCGACTCTTCGCGCAAACTTGAATTTATGACACTTTACAATTGAGCCAAACTCCGGCAATAGGGGACTATATGCATCTCAAGGATGGATTATACTAATCAAGTCATCACATACTTATGGATCCATAAAAGCCACTTTTTTAACAGACTTAATTAGGAAGTAGACCCGTCCTTGGACAAACTGAAAATTTACCAATAGCGAAAAGTTTCGGCCCTGGTCAGCGCAGGCTGACCTGGGTCGATACTTTTTTGCAGATGCATCAGGCCCCCTTTTCACAAAGCATGGCTCAGTTTCATTCCATTTGTCGAAATACGACAGCACAAATTCATTGTTAAAAAAATCGTTTCTGCGTATTCGAAATTTAAATTGAATTGCTAGTAACCAAAGATGTCTCTAAAACAAATCACGGGGGTTACAGTCTCGTTCTCGCTCTAAAATAGATCAACCCAGGTTTTAATCAAAACTTCCAATTTAATTACAAGGCCATAAATAATCCTTTGTTGCACTTCGTTTCACCGTGAAATCTTGGATTTAGCTTGGTTGTATTGTGCCTTTTCCTTTGAAGTGTCTTAAGCATTTTTCCGCTTAATATGCGCTTCGTGCGTTGCTTTATGTCCCACGAAATACCTATTAACTTAATCCTGTCGGATCAAAAGCCAAGAGGCCTTACCGCAATGGTTTAGCAATCAATACAAGGAACGTAATTCTTTTTTTTTTTTCTTGGAGAAAATAAGGCATTCATGTCCCCTTTTAACAACTGCTGGTATACGTTGATGAGGGCAAACGAGGAATGGTGTAAAACACCCTAACACCTGAAAGTATTTAATATCTTTGACAGATAGGTGGGAAAAATTTACTTTCACGAATAACGCAAGTTCTATAGAGATGTTCAGCCATGGGTGACAGTGAGAAACATGTGACAAAAATAACCTTATTATACGGTACCGTTTTATCACGTGGCTCCATCATGTTCATCTTTCTTTAGGGTAGCCATATTTACGAAGTTAACCGTAAACAACCTTTCTGACTTAAACTTAGAGGTAATAAAAGTATTTTAAAGACGGTTTGTAGTGGTCAGAAGAACTGGTAAGAAATCTGTCAGTATAACGAACGTTGAAAAAGAAACGTGCACTTTCTTCGCTCTAACGGCATTTTGTAATCATCATCAGCCGAACTGTTGTTCATATTCAGACTATCCATCAAAAATTAGTGCTAAGCGCGACTCACTGACCTTTTGTGGACAGTGTAGATCAAGATCAGACTGCACAGAACGTGCAGTCTGATGTTGGATATACGCTGTCCGATAAGGAGATATTTTCCTAAAAAAAAAAGTTTGAAATAACATTACTCGGGTTTTTACTATCGGCTTGAAAGTTTTACTGAACTTACTTAGCGGGATAGGGTGATAATGCAGGACAATTTAGAAATGTCCCTTTCGTATTTGTGAACAGTAAAAATTGGTCTTTTAGTAAACCTTTTTCCCCTAGAAATTTGTTCATTTAAGTTTATGTAAACTTTGTTTCTTCCGCTGCGAGTTGGACGATCAAATTTTTTCTATATCTCTAATTTTCCTAAGTCTTGTGACAGGGTGTGAGGGAAATACCCTATCAGCTGCTTCTGCGTAGTTTCAGTACTCTTTCGTTAGAATGCATATATCGGTGAGCGTCATCAGACGTCCTGCATAAACTCGAACGAACTTTAAATAATTCCGAACCATCAGTCAGACATAATTTTTTTAAACCATATCTTCCAGAGTGGTGGTTAGAATTTGAATATGACCTTTCACTGAACAGGAAATTAAGAAAATACCGTTCTATCGAGCTCATATCATACAATGTCCGATTCACAACCTACGGTTCTTAAATCTAATAAACAAAAATGTAATTCTCTCGCAACCGATATAGGCCATGCTCTGGCAAAATGAGGCTTGATGCATTTCGGTAATGCATAATACCAAGCAAGCCAGCACATAATTATGGATCAGTAATAGCCACTTTTTTTTTTGTAAACAACCGACTCAATCATGAGGTAGACTGGTCCTTGGACTTACAGAAAATTCAGCAATAGCGAAAAGTTTCGGTCCAGGTCAGCCTGACCGGACTGCGCAGGCTGACCTGAGTCGATACTTTTCGCCCCCTTTTTACAGAGCCTGGTTCAATTACATTTTGCGTCACGGCACCAAATAACCGTTGCGTCGGTTTAGATGGCATAAAGTGGTAATTCGTAAGTGTTTCTTTTCTTTTTACAACAAAAACAAATAGTCTACATATTACTCTTTTTGCAGGCTATGCCATTGCACTGGTTCGTCCTCAGTCTTTGTCTGATCTACTCTCAAACCACGGTGGGTTATCTACATAACGGAGCCGCTGGCTCTGCCCTTAAAATGTTGTGTTGAACTTCCGGTACACCTGTGGCTCCGAAGTTGTAGCTCGTAAACAACTCGTCTATCAGGTAGGTGCTCAGTATTTCGTTCATTTTTCTTCTTTGAATGGTATTAACAAGAAAAGTGTAATGCTATTTGACCGCTAACATATTTTACCGTTGAAATACGCAAAGGATACGGAGCAAAGCCCTCGCAGTATGCTTAAGAGAAACACCAAGTCTCTTGTGTCGCCATCCGAAATTTTTCTTTCGGAAGAAAGCGTTCCACAGACAATCCCGAGGGCTTTGCTCAGTATCCTTTGCCTATTCCAACGGTAAAATATATAGGCGGTCGAATAGCATTCATTTTTCTTGTAAATATTATTCAAAGGAGAGAAATAAATGAAAATACCGAGCCCCTACCTGATAGACGGATTGTTTACGAGCTACAACTCCGGACTCCAGGAAGTTCAACACAACATTTTAAGTGCGGAGCCAGCGTCTCTGTTATGCAGATTGCTTACCATGAAACGTCTGTAAATCCAGAGAATAAAGAATAGGTGCACACGTCTACGCGACATTCAGTCTAATATATATTAAACACCAGATAAACTTCTCTCGCAAACGTCTCATAGTTACACACTATTAACCCTTAGGCTGCCCAGCACGACTAAAAGACCTTTTGCGGACAGCGTACATGTATATCAAGGTTAGACTGAACAGTCTGATCTTAGATCTGCACTATCCGATAAGAAAATATTTTCCCCCCAAAATAACTTTTGCCTCTTACAATCGGCTTTAAAATTTCATTTCCCTTATTTAGCAGGTTAAGGGTTAAGAGGACACCATCTCACATATAAAATGCTATGAACTCGTGGAATCTACAGCCAATGAAAATTTGAAATATTTCTTCAGTATGAATTATAATAGGGCAATTTCTGCGGAGAAGTTTTGACAGAGAACAACGCACGCACGACCGACTACCAACTTAAGGTTGGTGATCGCAACATCTGTTATAGCATAGTCGATGCTATCGGTTACAAATACGTTGACATTTCAAAGTAACGTATGCATCTGGGAGAAACTATTTCTGATAAAATTTGCTGAGAAGTAAAACCGCTTTCTTTATTTTGTTTCCTTTTAAAGAAAAGAGTGGTGTAGTAAACAAGAAAATTTTATCAAAAAACGGAAAAGGAAAACTATGTCAGAGCAGGATTAGTACATTTCTCTCTACAATACATGATCGTCAAAGAAATCTACAGTTTTCCGAAGATTTTATTACAACAAAGTCGTAGCTTTAGTAGTCATAAAACTAATAGGGTAGCGGGTCAAAACATGGTCAATGTTTCAAAATAGAATCGACTGGACTTTAATCAATCAGTCACTGTGTGCGAAGATAATGTTAAGATATATATTATTGGTGTTAAAACAAATAACGTTTTATTACTGACATTTTTTACTCTGTTATATCGATATAATAGACAACCTGAAATTTTCTACAACATGAAAAAATATCTTTACCTCTTAAGAGCTCGACCCATACATTTGGACCATACTCTGGGATTTAATGCGTCTCCGTGACGTATGAAACCAAGGAAGTCATCACTTCATCATGGATCCATATAGTCAATTTTGTCTAACAACCGACTGAATCATGAGGTAGACTGGTCCTTTGACATACAGAAAATTGGCCAATAGCGAAAAGTTTCGATCCAGTGTGACCTGGATCGATACTTTTCGCAGAAGCATTAAGAACCCAACCCCCCCCCTTTTTCAGAGAGGACGGCTCACTTTTTTTTTTTTCCCATGTATTCGAATTTTGAAAAGTAGAGGACGAATGTGACAGCAAAGGAACGGAGGACATCGTATAGACAGTCTTAGAAACAACAAAAACGGGTGGGAGATAAGAATCATATTAAATTATAGCGTCGAATCGAAGTGCCAAAAATTTGATTGGGTATTTAGAATTTAAAACCTGCCGAGAATATGAACAAAAGTACGGTGGTATTTTGAATGATTACTTTACAGGTTTAAACGATACTGAATATCTTTAATGACATCCCCATTAATTACATGGAATTAAATTTCACACGAAATGGCATAGATGTGCAAAATCATGAATTTCAAGTGAATATTCGGAGTAGAAATTAAAATATTCGTCTGTAGTAAATTCTTAAAATGATTGAACTTAATCGAATTACGCCATTCCATTACTATCTTTGTCGACTTTTGATTGTCCGGGTTTTTATTATGATAGATATTTGCAATCAAATTTAGACATTTTATGACTAAGAAAAAACGTGTTCATCGCAACAAATTGTAAGCCATGTTATATGCTACCTTTCGTAATGAGTAGTGCAATGTCTTATAAAAAATCGAGTATTTATTTTGTTCACTTTTAAAAGAAATTATATAGATGCGAAGGGGTTGAATAGAAAGAACACCAACTTGGAATGTTCGCTGTTCCTCCAAAGTAATCTCCTTAGCACTGTGCTCAATCATTCTTGATTCCTATGCATGAAACTCATGCGGCAAGCTCGTCATGAGACAGTACTCTAGACGACCCGTTCAAAGGTCCTCTCTGCTCTCGAGCGCATGTCACGTAGAGAATCTATCAAAAAAGAACTAGTCAGAAGTAATAAGCGGCCAATCTGAACCATAGGGAGGGTGGGCAAGTGTTTCTGTTTAGTTTTTGCAAATTTTACAGTACAAGTTCGGTTTTGTGAGCTGGGAGGTTATCGTGGTGTAAATAACCCTCCTCCCTTGAATTTCTGGCTGTGTGTGTGTGTGTGTGTGTGTGTGTGTGTCTTTATTTGTTTGTTTCTGTATGGCTTTTATTGAATTTATTCGACCAATGCAGGCATGTCAATCAGTATGCATAGGTACAACATGATTAGGAAGAAAACACTGAAAAACATGATGCACATTACAATACCAACTAGCATAGAAATTTGGTTTTAACGGGGGACGGCGATATTGGATGATTTCATGCAATGGTTTATTAGTTAGATTCGGGCTCTTGATTTTAGGTGTTTTTATCCATGTCTTACTGTATGTTACAGAACGATCAGTATAGTTCAACCCTTCTACCCTAATCCATTCTAAAACTTCTGAACAGATTTCAATCCGAACCCCATTTGTTCGGGTATCAATAGCCAAGGAACCCAGTACCAACCTTGCGCAATTTCAATTAATACTTTCCGTGTTTAACGCACTACGAGAATTAAAGCAAGAATTGTACAATCCAATTAATACACGATAGTATAAATGAATTCGCACACTATTTCCATTTAAGTTTGATGGAAATTTTCAAGGGATTACTGTTAAAACAATTACAACGCGTGCCGTTTTTCAGTAAATAATATGATAAAGAGGTTGGCAAGTACATGTATATACTCTTTTTAAATAAAAAGTGTGTATAGGGTTTCGACAACCCTGCAAAAAAAATTGTATCATTCCCATGCAAAAATGGTATTAATTTAAAGTTATCTGTATAGTCAAGAGGATGGGGGTCAATGTTTGAAAGCGTTTTGCAGGAAAATACCAAGTTAACGATGCTTTACAAATCAGGAGATCAGTTTCATTGGCCTGACTTAACGTCTATGACATTCGTTGGAATTCTATTCCACTCTGCTTTAAGCGCATTTGCAATATGTTGCAAATTGTTTGAAATATGGGGTTTCCTATAAGATCCCAGGTATATTCTTCTAGATTACAATCAGGACCATGGAATGACGCTATGTCCCGTAAGAAATGCCTTTGTTTCGACAACAGCATGAGGCCTGGCATTGTCAAGCATTAGAATACCATGATGCCTACGAAGAAATGGAACGGCTACAACATGTAATACTTCATACACATAATGCTAGGCATTTAAATCTACCCTGATGACAACAGGATCACTTTTTTTCCCTTATCCCACCCAGACGATTATGCTTCCAGATAGAAAACAGTTGTGTTGGAGAAGCCATTTGTTTGGCCAACATCTCGCCTTTTCTTCGAAGTACTCGTATGCTATCTTCTGCAGAGCTCTAACTTAAATAATTATCCACCAGTTAAAATAACCCTTGGCAGCAGCGTGCACGTCCAGCGTAAATGACGCTCCGCCCAGCCCAGATGTAACATGCAATAACGTCTAGAGAATATGCCGCCGATATTGGGCGTCCTGGCTCTACATGGAATTCAGGCTCAGGACTGAACTCTTATTTACACCAAGCTGAACTGCCGTACTGGACGCCGTTTTAAAGTGCGTAAGCCTTATATACAGGTCTTGCCTAGCAGTCGCTACCCGCTGTCTATCTGACCTGGGCCTATCAGAAATGTCTCAAGTTTGTCTGAACCGCACGTTGAGAGATAAAGTTGTATTTCTATGACAATTAAACCGCCTTACAACGTCAGCAACGGAATGACCAGTCGCAAGCAGAACTAGCGCTTGTGTTCTCCGCTTTTTGTTGAGCCATTGCATCGTTATTCGCATTAACTTTGGATTGTTTGGCAAAATATAGCTAAACAGGTTTCGTAAATTTTTAGGACGACGAAAATGTGAAATTACTTAAACTTGTTGCAAATTAATGATGAAATGGAAATGTGAGTCGAATTTTCAGTCGTGTCAACCATTCAATTGCTATTCGATTCTACCGATGAAAGACACCTCGAAACGTTGACAATTTTTTTCTTTTTTCTTTTTACTTTCTGTCTAAATGTACATATAAAAAAAACTACACGAATTTATTAAGATGTATAGATTATATCTTAGATTCTAAAAGCCAGAAATAAACATTTTAAAAACGAAGATCAGGCTATTGAGATACATAAAATTATTTTTTTTAATGAACAAACCCAAGTATCAAAATCGGCATACACAAAATCATGACGACCCTCAATATGTTATATATTTCAACTGTGCTCTTACCAAAGTATACAAAAGCTGTATTTACGTACGTTATGCCCATGAACTGGAACAACGCAATTTTTAGTCTTCACGTAGAATTTAATCATTAACGAGTAAAAGATTCAAGTTGTAAATAGAACCAGAGAGATAAAAGTAAACCTATTCTGGCTTCACTCAAGGCAGGAGGTAAAGTAAACAATACGCCAGTGCGAAAGTGCTTGGTTTTTTGCTTTGTACGTACATTCGTATAGAAACCAGATTGGCATTGAAAAGTGATTATTATTGCTGTTTCCTGTCCATAATGAGGTAGAAAATAGAAAGTCTCTTTTAATGTTAGGTTTCCTGCTTTACGTCAGTAAGGGCAAGATTTACCAGTTCGTGGTGGATACCTATATGTAAGATTGATGTCCATCTCCCAGACTAAGTGTAGCTGTTCGAGTGTTGATAGGTTTGCGGATGAGGCAAACGAGTATTTATGTGTTACTGGCAAGCAATTTTCATGTACAATAAGGGAAATGTCTTCGATTCGCAGTTATTTATATACAGCGTTGCACAGAAGAAACTGCATGCTTCGAACAAAATTTATGATTTAGAGAAGGATTGACCTAAAGTTTCACCTCAAGTAAACGGTCGGCAAGTGGTATTCGGACATAGTTTATGCTTCTTTTACCTGAATATTTGAGGGTTTTTGATGAATCTTCTTTGGAAATGTAAATTGACCACTAGAGGCCAAGATAATGATTAAAACGCCGTCTTTGCTTTGAGAATCACACGGTTTGCTAAAAAGAAATATGGCCATAACTCACGTTAATAACAGCTTTACCGCTAACATTTCTGCAGCATGTACAAATAAACAAGATGTTGACATACTGTAGCTCTCTAACGAAGATATAGAAAAACAATATTCAAACATGGCGATAAATAGTAACTCAGTATTCGTGATACTGTATTCGCTGGGTTATCCCTTAAGCTGATGAGCACGACTCAAGGACTTTCGGTGGACAGTGTAGATTAAGATCAGGCTGCACAGAACGTGCAGTCTGATCTTGGATCTACACTGTCCGATTAGGAGATATCATTTCCCAAAAAATAACTTTGGAATACCATCATATGGGTTTTTACCATCAGCTTTAAAAAAACTATTTAACTTATTTAGCAGGTTAAATTTTAATATGAAAAACTTATTGTAATAATCTGATTTTTATCATATTTGACTACTAGCATAATTCTCCGAATTAGCAGTAGCGAATGACGGAGAAACATTATCTTTGCAACCTACGGTTTTTGTTGGCGTCCCTAAAATTGATCTCATATACACTTTAATCATCATATCGTTTTAAAATCATCTTTTTTATCAACACTGAAAAAGTAATGTCCTTCTCTTTGTGTGAAATTGTTTTCTATGAAGTCTGCAATCTGATTAATCAACAAAGGCATTCAAGTACAAATATCTATGGACTGATGGGCACTTTACGCCGCTCTCAGAATTATTTCAGTCATGCCATGTCAACAGCTCTCTTTTTAGGTGTTTCTTGTTTTCGCCAGAGCTAGATTAGGCATGCCTCGCTCAAGGACAATTTTACAAAGCATCCAACACCGCGAGCGAGAGTCGAGAGTCGGACATTTAGCTTACTAATCCAACACTTTAACAAGTAAGCCTTGCCGCGTCCTGCGCGTATATAAGCCCTCCATGGTCATCATTGAAGGTGCATACACCGTGGTGCCTTTCTTCTAAACACTTAGCCGAGCCCCGTAGCTCAGTCGGTAGCGTACAGGACTTGAGAACAGGAGGTCGCTGGCTCGATCCCCGGTTCGGCACATTTCTTTCCGAGGATTGATGATAGTCATTGCGGACAGGATTCATTCCTCTCTCACCGCTGACCATTGTTTCGACAATGGCTATGTGGGAAAGCAGCCAGTGGCTTGGAAAGAATATTGTGCGAAGTACTGGTAAAAGAAACTCCAGGAGAGCATGGATAGGTGCACTGGCCTCCGCGATACAACTGAAATAATGTCGAAAACGGCGTTAAACACCATACAATCAATCAATCATCAATATTTAACACTTAGGCTGCTAAGCGCAACTGAATGAACTTAAGTGGACAGTTTAGCTCAAGATCAGACTGCACAGTCTGATCTTGAATCTACACTGTCCGCTAAGGAGATATTTTTACCTCAAAAATACCTTTGAAATTGCAAAAATTGGATTTTTACCATCGACTTGAAAGTTCCATTTTACTTATTTAGCAGGATAAGGGTTAACGGGAAGGCTAGGAAAGTGTGGTTTGCGAGTATAACGTTTTGTATAGCACATGTTTTATCAATGTTTATAACCAGGAGATAAACGGAGAAATGGTTTGTAATTCATCTGTTAAGTAGCGTTCACCGTACAAAAATCTAGCACCAACTTATAAAATGCCTTTTAATCGATTAATTAAGTACGTACCACTTGTTTGTTTAGTGTTTAACGCCATTTTCAACATTCTTTCAGTCATATCGTGGCGGCCAGTGCACCTGTCTACTTTTCTGGAGATTCTTTTACCAGAACAATTTTCCTTACAAGCCACTGGCTGAATTCCTAAATAGACTCATGGTAGCTATGCGATAGAATTGAATCCTGTTGCAGTGACTGTCATCAATTGTTAGAGAGAATGTGGTTTTGCTGGGGAATCGAATCAGCGACCCAAGGCTATCGAGTTATATATCTTTGCTTCTGAGCTCCCGGGCACGGTTCCCGCATCTCAGCTCGTGAACGAATTCCAAAGGCAAGTTTTAATTCCTAACATTTTTTGTTTTCAGTGACTTTCTAGCCAAAGTACATCAATATTTTTTTCGTAAAGCGGTTGTGGATTTCGGTAGAGTTTTACCCGAAAGCAAAATTGTGCATTAGATTATATGCTTCGAAATTACAGGACTGCCTCGAAACAAAATCTTACTCCTGTTTACAAAATCAGTTAGTTTAAACATATTTTATTTCAACAAATAGAAATGGGGTTGGACCACAAGTTCTTCCAACTTAGAAACGGTCCTTCCCCTACAAAACATTCAGTACAAATTTTACAATGGCGTATACATAAAAAAAAGAAAAAAAAAAAAAAAGCATTACACACACACATGTAGAGAAGAGAGAGAGGGGGGGGGGGGAGAGAGAGAGAATTTATAGGAAACAAGATGGTGATCTCTGTAGGATGCTGATGCTCCAATAGGCAGTAAAAAGTAAAACTGTTACAAAAAAAAAAAACAGCTACACAAAACGCTTGGTATCTTTAATGTATGCGTGAACTGCCTCAAAAAGTAAACAGTTTTGGTTGTAGCTCAAATTGGCAATTCCAAACAATAATTTATGAACACTCAAAGGATGAAAAGTCCTAGTTGCCCTGAAAAGCGAGGATCTGATATTTATATAGCGGGAACACTTAAAGAAATTAATTTCAATTTCGTTACCACATTCACACATAGGGTCCAATCTCAAGTGATTTTGGTAGATGTCTTCATTTAGATTACTACAATTATTTCTTAATCGTGCATGTAAAACCGAAATATTTCTATTTCCAATACAATAGATGTTTGGAATTTTTGTGGATTTCGTCTTTTTACTTATTTTGCATTTAAAGGAATTGATCGAAGTACTGTTTCTTATTTCTTGTTCGAGATTATTCCAAAGACAAATAGAAGAAGGGATACATGACTTTTGTAATAAACTTGTTCTGGCATATAAGCTATCAAAATTTTGACTGTCTCTAAGCTCATATTGCGTTCTATTACCAGCTAAAGGAGGGATCAGTTCTTCTATGTAATGTGGGACAAGATTATTAGATACTTTGAACATAAAGTGTAATTTAAAACTTTTTCTTCTGGACTCTAATGTTTCCCAGCCACATTCTTTGTAAAGGTTTTCTAGGGAAACTGATCTCGTGAGGCCTGTTACAATGCGTACAGCTTCATTTTGTAATTTTTCAATGGAATCTGAAGATGTTTTAGAACAACCATCCCAAACTATCGATGCATACTCCAAAATGGGTCTTACATAAGACAGATAAATTTGATTTAGAGCAACACGAGTAAGGATAAACTGAAGTCTACGCATGATGTGTATTACCTTAGAAGCAGCCTCTAAACTATTACTTATATGGTCATTCCATTGGGCTGAGCTACTTAATGTCAAACCAAGATGTTTATGTTGATCTACGATTTTGATCTTAGTATTTTCAAAAATTAACTCTGGTTCCCCTAAATCTCTTTTCGTAGAAAAAAATAACCGCTTCAGTCTTGTTTGGGTTGAAATCAACCAGCCACTGCTTTGCCCATTTAGAAACAATAGTTAAATCATGGTTAAGTATACCCTCTATATCTTGTAATGAGGTTGCAGAACAAAACAAAGAACTGTCGTCTGCATATAGTCGAGTTAAACTTAATAAGGATTGAGTAATATCATTGACATAAATAATGAATAGAAGAGGCCCAAGAAAAGAAACTTGGGGCACACTTGCTTTTAAGGGTAAAAGAGTAGATTCGGATGCTTGGATAACCACTTTTTGTTTTCTATTGTTCAGATAACTTGTCAGCCAAGTGAGTAGATGATCACCAATTCCATGTTCCTTAAGCTTAAACAAAAGACCTTTGTGCCACACTCTATCGAAAGCTTTGGAAATATCGCAGAAAACTTTACATGAGAGTTGGCCGTGATCAATGGCTTGACATATTTGGTGATAAATATCTATGAGTTGATACGTTGTAGAGTGTTGAGGTAAAAAGCCGGACTGATATTTATAAATAAGATCATTTGCGATGAAGAAATTGTATAAATATTTAAATATAATTCTCTCAAAGATTTTACCGCAACAACTTAAAAGAGAAACCGGTCTGTAATTAGATGGTAAAGATTTGTCGCCTTTTTTATATATTGGTGTAACAACTGCATTCTTCCATGTTTCCGGAAAGACTCCTTCCTTAAGCGAACGATTAAATAATATACAAAGTGGCTTACAAATGGTACTTATGCATCCTTTCAGCATCCTATGACTGATATTGTCTGGACCACTCGCCTTATTTATATCTAAAGAATGAATAATGTCTTTTATTTCGGATATGGTGATTTCATTAATGTTTAGTTTGTTGAGGGTTTTGTATTGACATTGAGGAAGTACAGTGTTACTATCATTAACGGCTGATATTTCTGCAAAGTAACTATTCAAGCAATTCGCCTTTTCTTTTGGAGAGGTATGCCAAATTTTGTCCCCATTTGGAAGTGTCTCACTCAAAGGTGGAAAACAAGAAACAGAATTGTGTTTTTTAACAAAGTATTTAATAATTTTCCAAAACCCCTTTTTATCATTGCAATTGAGTTCCGTTAAATTATTTTCTAAATTTTTAAAAAAGTTTTCTTTGGCGTATTTTTTCATATTGTTAACTGTATTTCTTATGTTTTTGTATTTTAACCAGAGAGCGGGTTTTCCTGTAGCTTTAGCTAAGCTTTTCGTTCGATCTCTTGCGGGAAAATGTGAGATCACTAGTCGTGTATTTTAAGTAATATTTGATTATTACAGTAAGGGAAAACCATATAAAAAATAGAGGTATCATTCCGGAGTCTGCTTACTAGTATATTAGATGAGTAATACCCGCTTAACTCTCTGTCGAAACGAAACACAGAGCAGTTATTAAGGTATTTTAAATTTCATAGACATTATTAAAAAGTAACATGAAAAGAATGGTCACTTCATTTATACAATAAAAATTCGTCGTGAGGCGAGGAGAAATTGTTCACTACAGGCAGCCTCTTCTAATTTCAAATGAGTTCGAAATAAAAAAAAAAAGAAAGAAAAACATATCAAACCTATTAGCCCTTTAAAAAGGAAAACTATCTGAAGGTAAGAAATGAATAATAAGAAGCAACTCCATTTCTCCGTTTTCCACAATGTTTTCTTAAAGGAAAAAGAGAGAGAAAAGGAAACACTTTGATAAAGAAAAACAAAGGAAGAAGAAATGTCGGTTGTAAAGGAACTGGTAAAATAAAAAAAAAAAAAAAAAAAAAAAAAAGAGAGAGAGAGAGAACGGAAACAGTAAATATCGATGAAAAAGACAGACGGCGTAACTTTGAGATAGATTACTTTTCAAGGGTAAAAATAAAGGCCATGATAGTTCGATTAGCGGAAGCAGCACTTGTAAATAATGTCTTCATAAATGTGCAAGCTAATATGGCGGTAGGGGACGGCCGAATAAACGTGCGAATACTTTTAATCAATCACAAATTACCCTCAATTCATTTTGAATCAGGACCAAGAAGTAGGTCAAAAGCCAGCACATGCAGCAACGCCGAGAAAGAAGAACTGCAACCACTGTAGGAAGGCAAGAAACAGCTCTTAATCAACAAATTAACCATATTCTCTCGATGGTCTCCACTCACAATAACTTACTCTAAAAGACTATAAATTTATAGTGTTGGAAGTATAACATATTTTGTTTTGGCTTGTTAGGTAAAAAAAAAATACTCTGAATATGGGCCACAATAGTTGGAAGTTATCCTTTCTATTTGAAAAAATGATTTATCCTTACATTTCAAATATAGATAACTATGTCTAACTCAGTTCACCAATTTTCTTTACAAATGCTAGAGATAGAAGGTAGAAACAGCTTATAAAAGCTACATCTTCCCTTACCACAAATGCTTTCACAGATAAACAATGCATCTTATTACAAAACAAATAAACCAGTAGCATGAAATACAAAATGTATACATTACTTTACAGAGGATTTCAATTTCTAAAAACAACAACAACCACAACAAATTCTCGGAAAATGTAGATGGCTTCGGCCTACAAACAAGAAAAAATATGACAGTAATATCAAACAATACAAAAGAATCACATAAAAACAATTAAATGACTAGACGTATTAAAGACCTCAATAAATGAAAGGGAACCAAATGAATAATTACAAGTACCAATTGGGTGTAATATATAAGACATCAACTGATGTTTATACGACAAACCTCTCCAGATGAATGCAACAGCATTAAGTAACCAGCTAACGCGTATAAATTTAATTAACAGGACTAAAAGATACAAGCGGAAAGCATAGCATCAGGATACGACTCTGCGTTATGCATTGTTCGATCCTGATCCACGCTCACCGTTATAGTATGTATATTGAATCAAAGGTAATAAGTATAAACACCACGTAAGAAATTTTTTCTGAATATTTTTAGTACCAAATTCATCAGGAGTATTTCACCGTAGCGGACACTGCTGATATAAGATCAGACTGCAATTTCGTGCAGCCCGATCCCGATCCACAACGTTCACCAAATGCTTAAGTATAAACATCATAAATGGATATAAAAAAGAGGAATTTTTAATATGACTTAAGTACCAAATTTGTTAGTAGTGTATCACCATATCGGACATTGCAGATACAAGCCCAGACCGCAGTTTCATGCAGCCCGATCTCAATCCACGCTGCTTACTCAAAATCAGTTAAACGTCACCGGTATCAGAGAAAGAGCTATATCTGTTGGTTCTTGCTTGTTTGTTTGCAGAATAACATCGATCAGGTCCTGTATTCATCAACCATTCTTCATAATATTCTTTGTCTAATTCTCGAAGATTTTCTAAATTTGAAAGTAGCATGGCTTCTGATTGGCTAAACCAAATGGTGTAGCCAATCAGAAGCAATATTACTTTCAAATTTAGAAATTGCTGGGAAATAAGAGTAAGAACGTTCTTAAAAATGGTTGGTGAATACTGACCCATCCACTTTAATTACTTACGCTGCTTTGCAAGGTTTTTCACGAACAAGCGATTGGGATTTACTTGTGATAAAAGAGATAGATGCCATGGATTAACTCTTATCCTGCTAAATAACTTAAATGAATTTTTCAAGCAGATGTTTAAAAAAAAAAAAAAAAAAAAACTGTTAGTATTTCAAAGTTATTTGGGATTTGGGAAATACCTCCTAATCGGACAGTGCAGATCCAAGATCAAACTTCACGTTCTGTGCAGTCTGATCTTGATCTACACTGTCCGCAAAAGGTCAGTGAGTCGCACTTAGCAGCCTAATAGTTAAGTGTCAAAAAGGTTCTGATATGAACCTGCTAAGCACTGTCCTACAGAAGTTGTCCACTAGTAAGTCCCTTGATTATCCTAGCGATTCTTTCGGAATTTACATCATAGATCTTAAAAACAAGAAGGAAAACAAAAATACATTCGTATGATCAAAATACTACCTGCTTGATAAGGATTACCTGTTGATTTCAGTCTGAATTAAACGTTTTATAAATATGCGTTGTAAGCTCTTTTTTTCAAACGCGTGTAATTTTTACCCCTTACCCCCTCTCTCTCTCTCTCTCTCTCAATGTCATGTTATTGCCGTTCGAAGACATCATGAGTCTACCCTTCTGTGCATAAGTACTGAGCACCCCATGTTACTGTCACATGAAAATGCCGTATTGACAACATTTAAACACAAAGACAAACTAGTCGCTACTTTAGCAGGAACGGTTTGCCAGAAATTTCATATGCTCCACGAGTAAATAACCTTGTAGGCAAGATTGGAGCGCATTCTACATATGTCTTGTTAACCCTTTACCACACAATCCCGACTTTTAACGACTCTGAGAAAGAAGCCTTTTGAAACCATTGTGGGAAAAGGAGAAAATGCTGGTAACTAATTTTTGAGTCACATTTAATTTGTCGTCTGCAATTGCTTTCAATTTGGACCAGTCTGAAATTTTGTCGTTTGGTAAAGAGTTAACTGATCATATACCGTCCTGAGTTATTTGACATCTTTGTGCAGCAAGCATCATGAGAATATAAGCACTTAGGATAATCATGGCGTACATCCCGTTCGAACCCTCACTCTGACCTAGGGAATTATGAGCTGGGCTTGTACAGTATGAAGGTATCTCCCTTTGCTAATTACAATACATCTTTGAAATACTTGTAAGATAAAGAAAGACTTTTTAAACACTTTTTCCAATTGATATAATACATCTGCCTGATAGTAGAATAGCCAACTGCCTGTCAGTCATTTGAATAATAAAACAATTTGGAATTTAACGCCACTTTCAACATAATTTCGGGTATATCGCGATGAAAAACAAATATCACTCTTCATGGATAAGGTTGACTTTTTTTTTTTTATAAAACTAATTGTGCTAGCCAATTTTCTCATAAATTATAAGTATTTTATAAAAGTGACATGTGTATAAGAACAAAACATAAATCATGTGTATGTTATTCCTAGATTTTTGTAAATCTGAAATTAGTTGTACTATCTATAACTATAAAGCTATAAAGCGATAGAGACAATGTTTACAAGGGTGTTCGAAATGTATTCGGAAAAATGTCAAAGCTTTTTTAAAAGCAATAAATCATAATCATATTCATTGGCCAAGTTGTGAATTATGACCAAGTAATCAAAATCAGTACGTTCTCATATGTAAAATACATCAGTAAAAGAGCTGGAAAAACAGCATTTCCGACTTATCTTAAAGACAAGCTGATTGGCAATAGATATGATTACTTTGTTCGTGTTTTCAAGTGTATTGTTGATCAAGACCTCTGAGGTACAGTGCGGCTCTAGAGTGAGCCTTTCTTCCACTCGAGACTTAATCGGAATAAAGTCGAGCATGGCTTTGTCTACGAGCAGGGGTAACTGACTTTAGAGCTAATTTCCGGTGGATGTTTAATTTCCAGAGCTTCGCTCAACGAAACAAGGAAGGTTTTTATATTCGCCCGTGTCCGACCTGAGCGCTCGTGAAAACAATGTTAACGCACTGTAATAGAGTGTCCTAGCCTGAAGAGAAAAACAACATTAGCAAAAGCAACAAGTTCAGAAACTTTTAATGGAATTTGTATTTACAAACGAATAGGAACAAACTGTCAACATTGTTTGGTAAGACAATTATTTAGAAAACGGTATACAACCAAATTCAACAAATATAGCAACTTTAATTGGTAGGATTACCCATAGGCAATACGGATATTTAGATATCAATTATGTCCACGACGTTTCTTCAGTAAATATAAGAGGATGTTTGCACAATGGTCCAAATAGAACTTTGGAGCTATAATATTTTCCTCAAAGCAGTACTAATTTGTTGACAAGAGACATTACTGAATTCTATTGAAAAAGTCGAGCTGAAAACCGGTTGTTTATACTCTGTTATTCATCGAGGCTCCATCATTGGTTAAAGTCTGGTATGTATTTACATAAATGTCTAAGCTATAAGCGGTTATCCAATGTTGTATGATTTTGAGGCAGTTGAAGCCTTTGTGTCTGTCCGTAGCCCAAAGCTTCTGCTAATGCATTTTTGGTCATTATCATTGCCAATATGATTAGTTTTAGTTTTAGAAGTTGTAGTAGTTTATAAATACAACCTATAAGTTGTTTTTGTGCAATAACATTTGTTCAATACGAAAAATACGATATAACGAAGGCTAGGTATCCATCTAATGGACACGGGGATCCTGTGAAGCACTGTGTTTGTGGTGTACGGGTAGCGATCCGAGGGCCCTGGGTTCCGATCTCGTCCAAGGTACATTTGTATGGATTGATTTTGGAAAATTACGCCAGGGAAAATGTTGGTAAAACCCACATCGTAGGATACTGTGATCGACACAATGTTCAGTTCAAAGTTGTCAACAATGTACTTGAAGCTAAAAAGAATGAATAAACTCTACAAATAAATATCTGCATGACTGCCAGATAAACAAAACCAGGCAATACGAACGGTTACAAAGCTATCAACGTCGGAGGTTTTGCTGTAAGCGACATCATGCTTAGAACTTTCACTTACATAATGTGCGAAGCTGTCGCCACTGATATATGAACGTGACACATCGATTATGTGGACTGTAATTGGTCAAAAATTAAAATCTAGCAAGTATCAAAAAGTACATATAGAATCAAACAGACAAAAAACCAAGTTTATAGTTACTACAAATGTATCACAGAACAGAAAACTGACAACTCATCGATAGTCAAAACTGAAAATGGGGCAGCTGACAGGAAAATTGCGAGGCTTGTACAAAAATATTACATGACACATCACATTTTTGTTTTACAATATTGTTAACATTATTGCATTTACTTTACACACAGTTTCCAAAAGATATTCATAAGAAGCAATCCCTCTCTCACGCAGCTATCTGACTAACTGGCATCTGCAAGCGTGCACATTAGTTGACCATTCTTGCTCAAAATCGAAATTCAAGGCCATACCTTTTTATTTGCTGGAAATTGTCTGGATTAATAGTCATTCAAAGGGAGGGAACTGTTATTGAAATCAAGAATAGAGAACCTTGGATAACGGTAAAGCTGAAAATGCTGTAGAGCATGCCAGTTAGGGTGGAATTATGACGACATGGTTTATATAATGCAGATGACATGTAATGCTTACAAATTTACAATCCAGCTATCACTATGGCAACTGTAAGCATAACAAATACGAGTGATCTTGGTGCGACCAACATATGGAAGCGGTACTGCTGCATTTAGGCTATGATACTGCGCCTCTTTCGCACGGGAAACAACACACACACACACACACACACACACACACACACATATATATATATATATATATATATATAAAAGAAACTCTTCGTACTTTTACTTTATTGCTTTGTAACTTGTCTGTACAATCCCTTTCTATATAGTGTAGGCGTGAATTACGTTGATGTCCACGGCATGTAATTACGTAATAACGCAGTTTCGGAGACATAAACGAATTTTCCAGTCCTCGAATAACCTTCTTTTTTTTTAATTGTGTTCCATGTGAAAGTCAATGCTTTGTGACAATTGCAAGCATCTCCTACATTCTTCACTAAAACGAGTAATATTTGGGACTTTTTGTGACTTGTTGCCTTTTTGATGTTTCACTACAAGATTTTTTTTCCCATATTAATGCATATAAATCCATACGTAATCGATTTACCATTCAGTACATCGTAGCTTCCGCGAAGTATGGACTGTATTTTTCTTCAATAAGAACCTCATATTTTTTTGTTGGCAAATTCAGCAAACAAGCCTAGTTTGACCTGGCCAAAGATAGCCCCGTTGTTATTTGTTTAATGTTGAGATATTTAACATGGATGAAAAGGAAATCGACGAAAAAGGTGCTTTCCTTCAAGTTCAAACTCGAACATTAGGTATGTATAGTAGGGATATTTTAGATGAAATACTCTTTAATACTTTATTACAAGTGACATCGATTTAAAAAGAGGGGGCGGGTATTTGTTCTAACAAGCAAAATCTTGTAGATAAGGCCTATCCTGTACTGTACTTCAGTGGTTAGCTATTTAATCAAAGTGCTGTAAGCACTGTAATCGGTCGACACTGAATAATTACAGTGGTTTGAAATCACAAATCAGATGGTAGATGTTTGAACTATGTATTGGACAAAATATCCTACACCGTTACAAATGAGCTACGTAGGACCCCACTTTTTTAAAATGTCTTTTACAAATTAGTAGTTTAACGATTGGTTAAAATATAAGTTATGTTTGCCAGCCGACAGCAATAGAACGTAAAAGATATGTGACAATTCTGATCAGCAATACCCATTATCAAGTTTTAGATATCACTCATCATGAACAGCAGTACCTACCAACCCTTTAAAAGAGTGAAAAAATACATATATTCTTTTCTGTAACTTTGGCAACTTTGGTAACTGTATTGTAACATAAAAGCCGTATAACATATGTATGCATGATAACTTTGGAATTGTTTACTTTTGGCTGCTTATAGGCCTTTCATTTTTCCATTTTGAACAAGACATCGTATTCATCTTGACAAACTGTCCTACTTATTTTTTAGCGGACTAAATCGCCCAGTCCAAACGTCTGCTGGCAAATTTCTCCTACATTATACTTTCAAAGAATGTAGATACCCAATAGCTCCCTAACCGTCAACTCTTTACCAAATGATAAAATTTTAGACTTGTCCAAATCAAAAGCATCTGCACATGACGATTAAATGTAGACCAAATGATGATCTGAAGGAGAAAATGGTAACCTGCATTTTCCCCTTTTCTCACAATGTTTTCAACTTCTTTTTCATGGGCATTAACAAAGGATAGTTTGGTTAAGAGTTAAAACACTCAGTTAATCGACTAGCCTTTTACAGTCAGGAAAACAATATCAAACATTCGGCTTCAATTTCATGGTCGTTTTGTTTTGTTTTGTTTTTTTCCCATATACATCCCAAATAAACAGACAATTAGATCTAAGATATGAACGTCTGTGATACTAAACTGCATTGCGTTCAAAGGACAGTCTGATCTTTATCTTTTCTTGTCTTCAAAAGCAACTTTACTTGTCCATAGCCAACACAAGTAATTGTATTTGAGTCATTCTAACCAGTAAGAGCATAACTGAGGTAGCCTTGATCTCTTTATCTGAAATGTGGAAAGGATGAGAATCGACCAATGTGGAACAGCTGATGATACAAACATGTTGCTGACATTTGCACGCTTAGAGCGCTAAATTGTTAAAATAGACATGTTAAGCTTAGAAAAGCAGCCTAAATCTTGCAGGACCATTGCTGTCTTGAGTAGAATAACTCGGAAAACTGGCATGACAGATCCAAGATCTGACTGCATGTTCTGAGCAGTCTGGTCTGAATCTGCACTCTCTGCAAAGACTTTTTCCCTGGTCCGTTGATTCAGATATGGAGAATATAGCAGTAAGTGGGCTTATTTGTGTGACCGTTTCAGGGTTTTTTTTATTCTCGATGAAAATGTTCTATTTGACAAAATTTCGAAAATCTTTTAAATGGATGAAAAACGCTGTGGAAAAAAGAGAACATGCTGAATACATACAGTTTTTCCAACTATATGTTCAAAGCCACACAGGATTGTTTGGTCAAGGGTTTACAGACTGATTCCAGTCTGTAGAAACTCACAAAGAAGAAAAATGTAAGTGAGTGTAAAGTGGTAGTGCCATGGCTGGAAGGAGAGGAAAAGGGACTGTGAAAACAATTCAACCCTTATCCCGCTAAAACATTGAAATAAAATTTCAAACCGGTGGTAAAACCCGAACAATTCTATGTCAAACTAATTCTTTTTTGGAAAAAGAAATATCTCCTTATCGGACAGTATACAACCAAGATCAGACTGCACGTTCTGTGCAGTCTGATCTTGATCTATACTATCCGCAAAATAGGTCAGTGAGTCGCACTTAGCAGCCTAGGGGTTAATACATCATACGCTGAAAGATGCGTAATCAGTCAGTATTGCGAATGGACAGCCTGTGTACTAAGGTTGCAACCGATGAATCGCCAGTCCATTCTGAAAATGTTTACGTAATGGCCTCTCCGCGAGGGCCATAACCTTTACACAACTCTATTTCCTTTGTCCCCACAGCTTCACACGCTTCGCCTCGCTAACATTAAACGACCAGCCGGTTACTATTTTAAACTTACGGCTGTTACGAGTTGCATTTACATCAGTTTTCTCTTTGGCAGAGCAATCTAAATTTCCAAATTCTTTTCAAGCAATGTTTCCTGTTGCGATTTTATTCCTCTCAAGACCAAAATGACCTATTATCTTTTCAACACCTGCTACATATACGGAGAGCACTCGTCACAACTCGGCCGATCCCGTATAACTATCAACGGATCACCCGAAATTTGCCGAATGACATGGACAGCAGACGACTACAAGATGTGTTCACATCACCCAATACACTTGATTCGCACTCGTTTGATTCATTAAGTTGCTGCTAATTACTGACCATATTTCTTATAATCGTGTTGAATGTAAACTGGCCAGAGATTTTGATAATACTGTAATTATGACATACTTCAATACTAAACAAATTGTAACCGCCGTTTATTACATAATTGAAAAGTTATTACAGGATTACTTGACATTACTTAACGCCTGTTTACCGCTAATTACTATTCCTGCGCTTATCTGGGTCAAACGTGCGGTTATCTGGGTCAAAAGTAGTTTTTGTAATAAGGTCATCACAGCAGGTATAAGCGTTAAAACGCTGTAAGTAAAAGCTGTTCCGAGTTGCAGTTACACCAGTTTGCCCTGAGTAGACGGGTTTCCTAAGTTTTCCATCTCTCTAATCGGTCTACCGCCCGATTAAAAAGCAAGTCGTAGGAGTTATATCATTAGGATCGTCCATTGTGTGTTAGTTAAAACACGTGGCCTATTATTGAAGGAAAAGAATGGCAACATTTTTCGTATAACACGGCAGGTTACAACTCTTTGAGACGTTGTTGGCATCATTAATTAACAATTACTTCTTTTCCTACAATGCTTTCTTAACTTTTGAAAGATGTCATTTTGCCTTGATTTCTTTCTAGTTTATCCATACAAATTTTTAATTTATCCGATGATGTTTACCTTGGAACATTTCAGAAGTGACAATGCGGTCCATGACTACCTCCAACGGACCTGGTAAAGGAGTGTGTTCAATTGAGGGAGATGATCAGATTTTTCAAATCATACGATTGCCGTATTTGCGTTTGCTTCTTTTCTGTAGAAACAAAAGTAAAAATTGCTTAATAGCATTTTAAGTTAGTATTTAGTTACATGTACATGCATTTGAACGTTGGACAGTCACACCAAAAGTTTCAAAGGTTCGAAAACCATGATGCGGAGTCAACATTTTGAACCACCCAAATCACGACACAAGTGCTGATTAAGAATTCAAGGAAGAAGTCATCGAGGGTGATTTATGTAAGTTCTTAGAACTTGTTTCACAACTGATGTGTAACAAAAAGTGTTAAACTGAATTTTATTGCTTTTAGTACTGCAGGCGTGGATTCTTTCTTTACAGCTGTTAAGATTTCCATACATTTTGCAATACAATTAGTCAGATTTTTTTTCACGAATTTGCAGATATCGGAGTTCTTCTATGGTACTAACGTGTGTCTGGTAAGATGGACGACATATCTGTCTGTGAGGTTAGTTTTATCAGTACTTTATGCCAAACCTGGACAGGGTTCAATATTTATAGCGTTATATTAGTTCGTAAATCTGCAACTCTGAGAATTGTGTAAAATACAGACATACATGTTTTTATTCGGAAGCCTCTTTTAGCCGCGAGGAAGAAATGCTTTTTCCCAGACAGCCAATTTTTCTGAAACGCCATCATAATCAAATTACAGGGACAGTTCAATGGCTCGAAGACAGATGACCCGTTATAAATGCATTGCAAACTCATTTCCAATTTCCTTGAAATCATTTTACACCCTCAATGACTCAAGCCTTACCACGAACACTTTAAATCGCCGCTAGCAGGATGTTTCAGTAGTTTTAACCATTTAAAAGAGTACATACAGCATTGTTGTTGTTGTAGATCTGGCTGTTGTTGTTGTTTCTGCTTTGATTGGTGAAAATGTTGCATTGTATTATTCACCCCCAAATCAAGAAAAACGGAGGTTAAATCAATAAACCGGTATTTGTTCGTAATTTCCAACCATTATGAAATATATGTTACAGAAATACAGCTTTTTGTAAAACTTGTAGTTATATTACGAAAGGAATATTATGTTGTTGTAACTTTTCCGTGGCTTGTAATTACTTCTCGCTGCGGAAGTATACTTTGACATCTCGCTCGACTTTCAGTCTTGCGAGTTATCAAATTTTCCAGCGCAGCTCATTGCAAATACCAGCCCAAGGAAGATTACTACAACATAACAGACCCTAGTGAAGTTTCAGACCCAACCCAATATAGTTGATTTAATTACCTTTGTACACTCATTAACAGGGATGGACGGTGAAACCGGTTCTGGGCTAACAAAAGTGGGTACAATTATATAAAAGAAAATTTATACTTACAATTTTAAGTTTCAGTTTTACTGATCGATAACAGTACTTGTCTGAAAAGCCTGATACAGTAGTTTAACCCTTAGGCTGCTAGGCGCAACTGAAGGACTTTTTGCGGACAGTGTAGATCAATATAAGGCTGCACAGAATGTGCAGTCTGATTTTGGATCTACACAGTACAATAATCAGATCATTAAAATAATCCTTTGAAATAGCAAAGTTTGGGGTTTTACTATCGGCTTTAAAGTTTCATTTCACTTATTTAGCAAGATGAGAATGAATGCCTACCAACAACTGTGTTTCACTCTGCTTTTAACTGTACTTCAGTCGTATAACATTCTCTAACTATTGCTTGCGTAAAAAAGAACTTCGCACATCTGATAGGGTAGATACTTATCCAGGATCGATCGCTTTTCAAATCATTTCCCGGTTGAGGCAAACTTTCTTTCCGGCGATTCTTTGCCTCTCACATCTAATGCATAACATAACATAACATAACATAACATTTTATTTTCGACTTGAAGCATATAGCTCATTATCAAATAATACAAATAAATTCAATACAGGCGTGGAAGCAATATAAAGACATAAAGGTGTTGGGTTGATTCGTAAACAAAATAAATAGACAAATAAATTTTTAACAATCTTTTCATGTTTCTCTACTATTTCAGATGATATAGATGCAATTTCGTTAAAAGTTAATTCAAATGGTAGATGATCATAGATGTTCATAGATGTGAGAGTATTTCATATCATAGTAAATCATATGGAAGCCTACAGAAAGGGAGTACTTACATAAGTAAAATGAACACATCCCCACTAAATTACTCGATGGGAAAATGTAAATTTAAAGTCAGTATTGGAAGAAATAATACAATAATTTCATTGTGTCCGTGTACGGGCAAAGTGGATCGAGGATCAGACTACAAGTTTTGTACGACCTGATCCGCGGTCCACTCTACAGTAACACGAAGCGGAAACAACATAGGTATTGTGTAAAATATAAAATTTAATGTGCAATTTACCACTACATTACTCGATCCGATATTACTGCAATTTTTTTAATAGCATTATTTTTGTAACCGTGCAGCATAGATCAAAGATCAGGCTGCAAATTTTATGCCGCCTGGTCTCCGATCGATTCTGCACGAAAAGGGAACTACATAGATGTATAACAAATAAACTGAACAGGAAAAAATACGAAAGGTAACAAAGACAATAAAAAGACACTGTCGGCTATTTGTAGGTATAGTTTCTAACACATATATCCTGCGAAATAAGTAAGATAAACTTTAGAGGTATCTGTAATAATACAGATTTTTCTATTTTAAGGCTAATTTGTGGCGAGAAGTTTCTCGTATTTCGGACATTGTAGAAAAGGGTGATCAGACTGCACATTCTGTGTCGTCTGATCTCATTTTGCTCCGTCCGTGAATCTCGATAAGTAGCCTAAGGCTAATTAACTGTTAAATATTCATTTTTTCTCATTAGAAATGCCTTACGAAAAAACAATGATAAATTTGATAGTACTCTCTTATTGCTTGATTTCAGTAATTCGATAAACTTATACATACTTGGCTTATTAATATAGAATCTAGGGATATATTTCAGTCGAAGGTCTTTGTAAATGGGACAAATCAAGGTAAAATGAAATTCGTTTTCAATATCATTTAAAGAACATAAATCACAAATTCTATTTTTTTCTCTCAGTTTTATTGTGTCTTCCCGTTTCTATTTTTAGTTCATGTGATGAAAGCCGAATTTTTGCAATCATATTTCGTTGGTATTTATTTTCAAGAACCGATATAAAACTAGAACTTTCGTAAATTGTTTTGAGATTCGCGTACAGCTGCATAGATGAGCTTTGTGAAATGCCGGTTCGCCAGTTACTAATATAAATATCCTTGAGACGTGTTGCAAATAAGGGAAAAATTTTTTCTGGAATGATTGATTCGGGGAATAACCATATTTCGTTGAAACCTGTATTTTCTAATAATGTTTTGACTCGGTTGGTCCAGTATTTAACAGTTGGGTTAATACGTATTATGGCAAATTGGTGGTTGAGTAAGGTAGATAGTATACAGTTTCCCCTTTTCTCTTGAAACAATTTTAACCAATATTTTACTATACGGATATGCCTGTTAATAATTAAAGGAAAGCGACCCACTTCAGCTAAAAGAGCATTAGAGTTTGTTGACTTTTTTACGTTAAGAATTTGTTTACAGAATTTTCTATGTACTCGTTCTACGTTTTCTGATTGGTTGAACCCCCAGACTTCGCAATTATAACTTAAGATAGAGGCTACGTAGCTGTCAAATAAATTGAACAATATATATGGTGGCACCTCATATCCTTTTGTTATATTGTGTAAGGAGCACATAGATCTAAGCGCCTTCCCTACAAGTGTATCTGTGGCTTTTTGAAAAGATCCGCCACTGCTGAATACTACACCCAAATAATTAAAATTTTGGACTATTTCAATTGTCTCCCCTGCATAGGTAAATGAACAATCCTGACTGTATCTACCACCTTTTCTGAATATCATAACCTTTGTTTTTTCAATATTAACAGTTAAATTCCATCGTTTGCAATAATTTTCTAACTCTTTCAATAGATCTTGTAATCCTTCTTTTGTTTCCGATAGTAGCACTGCATCGCCGGCAAACATCAATAGGAAAATATTTATTTGGTCAAGAGTCAAGCCGTCGAGATTTAATTGAAAACTTTGCTCAATATCATTAAGGAACAGTGAAAACATTATAGGCGAAGTGGTCTCCCCTTGAAACAATCCAATATTGCATTTTAACATTTTGATACATTGATTTTAAGACATTAAGCATTTTTCCGTCTATGCCAGACTTGAACAGTTTATACCAGAGTGAATTTCTATCTATACTGTCAAATGCTTTTTTAAAATCGATAAAACACGAATATAGTTTACTTTTGCTGTTAAACTGTTTTTCTATTAAAGCGTTTAAAATAAATACTGCGTCGGTCGTACCAAAACTTTTCCTAAAGCCGAATTGTGCGTCAGTTAAAATATCGTTTTGTTCTGCCCAGTTTTTCAATCGATTGTTCAAAATTACTGTGAAAAATTTTGCGAAACAGCTTGTTAGCGTAATCCCTCTATAATTGTTTGGGTCGCACGTATCACCCTTTTTATATATCGGTATGATTAAACCTTTACACCAAGATTGAGGAAATTTACCGGTCTCTAAAATATAGTTAAATAGTAATAATAATGCGTTCCCTGTTATATTGATACTCTCTTTGAAATATTCGTATATAATATCATCGCTTGAACAGGATTTGTTTGACCCCAGCTGCTGACTTGCTTTTTTAATCTCATATAATGTTATTGGCTGATCTAGTTCTTCAAATTTTGGCGGGAGATTCCCTTCAAATTCATTAACCAGATTTAACATTTTATTCGCATCATTGTCTGAAGACAATTTTTTAAAATGTTCCAAAAAATCTTCTATAGGTATATCAGAATTTTGTATTTTGGGTTTAGTTTTTTTGAACATGTTCCAGAACTGCCGCGGTTTTAGACGTCTCATGTCATTCATATTTCTAGCTAAGACTTTGTTGTAATGTAGTTTTTTATTTCTACAGCAATATTTGTAATCTTTACGTTTTGTGAGATAATTATGGCGAGCCGTGTCACTTGGGTCTCTATTTAAGTCTTTGAGAGCAATTTTGAAAGCTTGTCTTTTTAACCTACATTCCTCGTCGAACCAATATTTTTGGTGTCTGTCTGTGTCGTTGAAACGATTTGCAATGGAACTGCAGCGCACGGTCTTTGAAAAATATTTATTCCCAACCGAGCTGAAAAATTCGCCACAGAGATCGACAAGCTTATCCGAGTCGCTCATTTGTCCTATCTCATATTGCAGTGTACTTTCTAACCGCTCAATATTGTTCACTAAGTCCTGTAAAAACAGCTCTTTTTTATTAGCATCCCATTTTATGACTCTTTCGGAATAATAGCAGCTCTTATTTCTAATATTAGTGTTTATTCTCAAAGAAAATGTCAAGGGGGCATGGTTCGAAAATTGAGTGAATTCAAGAATTTCAAAGTCCGAAATATGCATAAAATTTTCCGCTGATGTTAAGAGATAGTCAACGGTACTTTGACCATTATGTGTGATACATGTTATTTTTCCGATATCCCGGTCTGCATGCAGACGACCATTGACAAGTCTTGAATTTGTAGATTTACAAAGGTCAAGTAAATATTCGCCAAAGTAGAAAAGTAGTCAGTGGTATGGAAAGAAAGTTGTATCAGTGCGGGAAGGCCAGAAAGCACATTCGCAGGTGCACTGACCACCTTGATATGGCCTAAGCTGTTAAAGTGGCGTTAAACTCCAATACAAACAGATCAGATCGATTAACTCTTAAGCTGCTGAGCGCGACTTATTGACGTTTTGCGGACAGCGTAGATCAAAATCAGTCTTGGATCTACACTGTCCGATATAAAGATATCATTGTCCAAAAAATCTAGTTCGAAATTACAATATTGGGGTTTTTGCCGTAGGCTTGAAAGTTGTATATTCAACTTACTTAGCAGGATAAGACTTTTTAAGGATGAGTATGATGCAGACTCAAAGTATTTGCCTTGCTTCCCTAGCATAAAGTATCAGAACTTGACGTGTAAAAATGCCATAAAGCAGCCTTTTCTTGCACGTAACAAAATGTCTTAACTAATATCATGTCATTTTAGGCGGATTTAACGTTGGGAGTTTTCTGGGTGGTTTGTCAGGTGACGACGCGAATGTCTTCGAAAATTTGTTGTCTTTCTCTCTTTCTGCAATCATCTGATCTTCATGGTCTTTCAGTATTTGTCTTTTCAGCCTTCGTTCTCCATCAATAAACTCTCTGGAAGAAAAGAAAAAAACGTTGGCATTAAAACCAACTGTTGCCTAAGCTTTTATACAGCAGTGAGGAGTGGTAACAAAATTAATAAAAATTGTTACAATATATGTCAAGAAAAACGAGTTGACATCTGTCAGAATTCCGACATTGTTCTCTGAAGTATTATGTTGAAAAATGACGATTAGCGTTCATACGCCATGTTTCACGTAGTTTAGCTACAAAGTAGATTTTTAACTGGCAAAAGCAACGAATTGAACTCGTTATCATTTGTTCCATTTCACGTTCTGTCCTGAACCTAGTTCAGGTGAGCAATGAAATGACTAATATATGGATATTTTGTTGACATGCACTATCTCAGTTTCGATTTGACCCTCATAATTTCATGACGAATAATTCATTCATGATTGTTGCCGCAGAGTTACAAGGTAAAGAACTATTTTTCCATCAGAAATCCGCATAATCCAATCATTAGCATTTAAAAACTTATGCCGTTAAAATACCAGAGTTTAATTTTCTCAGTTTCAACTCAATGCGATGATGGAATACCTTCAAGTAAAATACCATGTATTCAAGTACCACCAAATGTTAACTCGGTCGGAAGCGTTACCAATCAATACCCAGAAAAGTAAGCATAAACTGCAAGTTTGTTAGTAACCTAGTGGGGATGATTAAGGCAAATTTTGAGTAAAACATCACATTCGATTAGCTAGTTCATCAACCTTACGAAAACAACGTGAAAATATCAGCCTTAGTCTTTTCGGTAATAAATTATCATGTCAGTCGGAATTGTAAATTGTGTATTGTGATCGCCTGATAGAAAATTGTACATTGTGTATTGTGATTGCCTGGTAGAAAATTGAACATTGTGTATTGTGATCGCCTGATAGAAAATTGTTCATTGTGTATTGTGTTCGCGTGATAGAAAATTGTAAATTGTGTATTGTGATTGCCTGATAGAAAATTGTGCATTGTGTATTGTGATCGCCTGATAGAAAATTGCACATTGTGTATTGTGATCGCCCGATAGAAAATTATACATTGTGTATTGTGATCGCCTGATAGAAAATTGCACATTGTGTATCGTGATCGCCTGATAGAAAATAGTAAATTGTGTATTGTGATTGACTGATAGAAAAAAGGGGCACTCACATTAGGGCGAAAGGTTTGTAGATTAGTAGCTTAGACTGAACACTTTTTTTTCTAATCGTATAAATGATACTTTAATAAAATTGTCCAGTGGCTAAACTGTCACTTAATATTTTCATCATTTTTTCAAATGACATTCTGTTCTTCCTCCTATTGCCTTTTTTTTTTTTGTTGGCTTTACCCTACTTTTTCCCATGTCTTTACCTTACTTTTCACCATGTATTCATTTTTTTTCTTTTTTCCTTCTCTTCTAAAATTGTTAAAATGTCTAGAGCAGCAATGTTGTTTACGCTAAAAGTCTCTATATGTGATACTGACCTATACTGAAATAGATTTATGTCAATTTTTGTGGTTGATGACGAAAAACTCTGTAGTTTAAGTCAATAAAATATTCTGATTCTGATTCTGTGATGCCAAATAAACCCAAGTGCATCTGAAGTAAAATAACGATCAAGATCTAGGCTGTGATTAGACCATCCATTAACCCTTTATCGCACAATGCCGTCTTTAACGACCTTGGGAAAGAAGCCTTTTGAAAACATTGTGGGAAAAGGAGAAAATGCTGGTAACCAGCATTTTCTCTTTTTCCCACCACTTTTTTTACCCGATCAAGAGAAAATAGCACCACTTGAACTGCATTGAAATGGTTGTCTGCAAATACCTTCAATTTCGCCAAGTCTAAATTTTGTCGTCTGGTACAGGGTTAACAGTTAAACAGCTATTCCCCAGTCTGTCTGTATGATCTGTCTATATGTCCGTCTGTCTTTCTACGTATCTTTTCTCGAATACAAAACAACAAGCTTCTCTGCACCTCAGTTGTTTGATTTTCATCATTATCAAAAACTAACTTAAAAATGGTAATGTATCATTTTTAGAGTAGGATATACTTACAAGAGGTCAACTTCGCCGTCTTTATTTGTATCTAGGTATGACATCACACTGTCCAGTGCTGAATCACTGATAGCGAAACCTTCCATCTGAAGCAAAATAAGTTATGAACAATTCAATTAACCGAAAGAAGAAGGCAAACAACTAGCATCAATGGCAGTTGATGAAAAAACAAAATAGTTCAATATGAAAGATATGCGTTGTACTTAGTGCAAAGAGACCGCAAAAGATTAGGCAGTGACACAGCGAAATATGTAATATGTCCGTTGCTGTTAATCTTTTGGTTTCCGAAGCAAAACGAAGTTCCGACAAAAATGGTATTTTCAATGTAACAGTTATGTCATAAGTACTGCAGTACCTCTCAAAATATTATTTACTTGTAAATCCCTGATCAGCCTTTCTGACGTTGGGTAAACAACCAGAAGCCATATGTAGAGAAGCCTGGGCTATATGGAGGCCATTACAAAATATCAAGGCGAGATTTCTATAAAAACTCGTTTACCATGGCGGTATTATTTATTATTATGGTAATATGAAACCGCACACGCCAGTGCGTGGTCAGTGTTCTTAATAGGCTGATGCACTTTTTCTGAAAACATTTTTTTTTTGGACTTGGGACCGAAACATGGCCTTTCGAATAAAAGACAACGGCATACAAAATGGGTATTTAAGGTTTTGGTCTGGAAGCCAAAGATAGGTCTTTCACCTTCGAATGCAGTCAAAACCCAAATACTAGATGAAGACTCGAGCACAAAGTGGCATAGGAAGAATTCAGCTGTTGTACACATTTCCTCTCAACAACATTGATAACTTTTGCTATCAGTTTTGAAAATCTTACACAAGTTTGCTTCTGCTCATTTGTGAGCAAATTAGCGGGCAGTGGTCCCAGTGCTTACGAAACACAAAATGTTCGCGCATTATTTTAGATTACTGTCAGTTATATCTGCAAAGTCGCATACTGTATATCGTACATCTTTATCAATAAATGTTTTTTGCATGTATGTCAATACTATTATTTTCTTTGACAATGGAAATAAGCTCATTCCCCTAGTCTTCTTTCCAACTGAATTCTGTCCATCTTTGAAACGATGCACCCAATCAAAGACTATTCTGCAGTTTGAAAGTTTCGACTCAATTACCTTTCTTCAAATTGGCATGACAGACTCATAAGCTTTGCTCGAAGTTTACAAAACAAACTCCGCTCAGACCTTTTTGTCATCCATTTAGAAAGTTTTAACTTAAACTAGTGTCTTTAATACAAATACTATATAACTTTTTAATACCTTTAGTAACAGAGGGTTCCTCAGATTATCGCCACTCTTACAGTAAATGTTAACACTACCCTTGTAAAGAAAGATTTACCTACCTCAAAAGCATATTTCATCTCGTCCCTCGATAAGAAATGATTACTGTCTCTATCGACTTTAAGGAAAAGATCAATTGTCCTTAAATGTTCCTTCATGAAGTAAAGTATACGAACAGGATCAATGTTGAATATATTCTTGGGATCAATTTTGGACACTACAGCCTTATTAAGTGGTAAAGCAGTGTCGTAACGCACTATAAATATTCGGTTCTCTTGGATTTGTTTGAGTATATCGTTAAAGTCTTTATCCACAACCACTCCCTAGAAAAAAAATCAAATAGGATACAGAGGAAAATGGAAATGAGCCATGGTCTTTGAAAAGGGGGCTTCATGCATCTGCAAAAAGTATCGACCCAGGTCAGCCTGCGCAGTCCGCGCAGACTGACCTGGGCCAAAACTTTTCGCTATTGATCAATTTTCTGTATGTCAAAGGACCAGTTTATCTCATAATAAAGTCCTTTGTTAAAAAAATATGGCTATTATGGATCCATAAATATGTAATTGCTTGATAGGTATAACATATTACGGAGATGCATTATGGCCCCTTTTGCCAGAGCATAGCTCAAATATATGGAAGCCATAGCACTAGTTTGACTACCCATGACTACAAAAAAGTAACATGAACGATTGTATTCTCTTGTATCATGGTATGCCTGAAAAAATAATCGGCGCTGTTAACATGGGGCTGTTGTTGCTAATGTATATTTTATTTCCTCCATGTTCTTCTTGAAACCTTAGGTTGTCTCCAACAGAATAATGATATCAGGTATACAGCTCCTCGTCTATTATTAGACATATCATTGTATACCTAATACTATACATCAGTTTCTAGACGAATGATGAAACATTTACGTAAAATCCTAGACAAAAAGAAATGCAGTAAGGTATACTACACATGTAGATAATACGTAAATTACGCTAGCGATTACTGTTTCTATATACGAACAGAGATACATACATGTATTTCTTGTAAATTGCAGACAATGATCAAAGTTCGGTGAAAATTTGAAGGTTTTTGTGCACCTACCTCTAAGTCCAGTTCTTTTAAATTACTTTCTTTCCACTGCAATATTTTCGACAGTATAATGCTAGTCATATTGGCAGTGATGGGATTTCCACCTAGCTGTGAAATACAAAGTACGTAGACAGTTGCGAAACACAACTAGTTTTATTTGAGCCATGCTCTTGGAAGACGGTGTTTAATCCATCGTAACAAGCAAGTCATTGCAAAATTCTTGACCCATAAAAACAAAGTTGTCTAACACCCAACTCAATCAAGAGATACACCGGTTCTTTGACATACAGAAAATTAACCAATAGCAAACATTTTCGACCCAGGATGCATGCGCAGATTGCACAGGCTGACCTAAATCTAAATTTTTTTTTTGCAAATGCTTTTTACAGCATATTTCAAGAGCATGGGTCTTTAACATTAATTCATTTTTGCTTTTATTTACAAATTTCTTCGCGATTTTAAGTGCTCATCAGCTTCCCAGTTGATTTAACTGCATTGTTGAAATATATCTCATCGCAAAGCTAACAAGCGCCAAAAGATACAAACCCATAGCATATATCTTCCCTACATTTATCACATACGGTGTTTGTAACGAAACTTTCTGTTTTGCAATAAACGAATGAGCCATGCTCTGTGAAAAGGCAGTTTAATGCAATTGCGAAAAGTATCGACCCAGGTCTGCCTGCGCAGAAACTTTTCGCTACTGGTCAATTTTCTCTATGTCAAAGGACCAGTTTACCTCAGAATTCAATCGGTTGTTAGGCAAAATGGACTTTATAGATCAATAATCATGTGATGACTTGCTTGGTATCATGCATCACGGAGATGCATTAAGCCCCATTTTGCCAGAGCATGGCTCATATATAGCTGATACGTCTTTATTCAGTATCGATTGGGAAAGCAGTTTTTAAAACTTATTTGGATTGCTGTTGGTGCCTTCTGCTTTAAAAATTCACATGTACTTGTACCGATTGAAAGCGGGGTACATCATCAGAGGATGATATTACGATAAAATCAGAGCTTACAATAGAGGGCAACTGTCGTCCATTTGCAAACGAAGTGGTTTAATCCACGAGGTGCATTTTGTCACGTTCAGGTAAAAAAGGGTTTTAAAATCCAATCTTACCTTCATAGTGGTCAGGGTTTTGTTCTTCTCAAGTCCTTTCAGGATTTCGAAAACTGCTTGGGGATATATTCGATTATTAGATATGTCAAGGCACTGCAATGTAGTGTTGTCTTTCAAAGCATAACCCATTGCAGCACTGCCTTCGTAAGAAAAACCATTCCAAGCTAAATTTATTGTCTCAAGTCCTCTGTTTTTCTGAAATTATAGAAACAATCTAGGACGTCTGTTACAGGAAAACAAACAGGAGCCATGCTCTGTGAAAAAGTCGTTTAATGCATCTGCAAAAATTATAGACCCCAGTCAGTCTGTGCCGTCCGCGGAGGCTGACACAAGTCAAAACTTTTTGCTATTTGTAAATTTTCTGCAGATCAAAGGATCTCTGTACCGCTAGATCCAGTCGATCTTTAGACTAAATGAACATTATGGGATCCATACTTATGTGATGACTATTGGGTATCATTCATACATTAATCCCCCTTTTCCCAGAGCGCCACACAAATGTAAGAGAGAAAAGTTGAATTATATATTTTTCACTCCCTACGTACACCCCTAAATGATTATACAAAAAATAAGGAAATGATAAATTAATGATGATAACAGAAGACCATTTGCGTACATCCGTGCCATGTTCACATACACATTTCTACTTTCTGTAATAATCAGAAGACGTATACAAAAGATCAGAGGTAAGTACGTAAAAAATGGTACACGCTTATTTATATTCAAATTATTTTTTATATTTTCAGACCACTCCTATCGACGTAGATATCCGTTTGGTATTTAAGAACTGCGTCACAAAAAAGAACAATTATATTCGAAACTAGAGGCATAATTACCGCAAGGCCTTTACAAATTCCTATTGCACCATTTCCTCGAAGGTGATTCCAGCTAAGATCTAACCGCCTTAACGAAACGTTATTCGCTGCAACAAAGAAAAAATCGAAACAAAGTCTATATGCACACAAGAAAAGAAAAACAGTAGTATTATAACCGGCATCAGGAATTTCATTCACTTTCCGATGAATCTAATTAGTCATTTAAGTTTTCTTTTTTTAAAGAATGAATACTGATAATATGTCGAAAACGGTAATATGTTTGCATCTTTTATCTATTTACCAAACGACAATATTTTAGACTGGTTGAAATTGAAAGCATTTGCAAGCGACAAAATAATGCGATTTTAAAATTGGAAGTGGTTTTGGGAAGGGTAAAAAGCATTGTGGGGAAAGGAGAAAATGCTGGTTACCGGCATTTTCTCCCTTTCCCAAAATATTTTCATAAGGCTCCTTTCTCAGGGTCGATAAAAGTCGGGATTTTGTGGTAAAGGTTTAAGCATGCTATGCATTCAGTTTCTGATGATGACCAACGCTACTTTCTCTAGTAGATGACCGGTTTTCAAATGATTCTTCCACGGAGGACGTTTCAAGTAGCAAGCGTCTTTACGGATGGTTTGTTTAGTGCCCTTTGATTTTGAAAATTCTTTTAGAAAATATGTCGAAATTTTACTTTACAAAATTTACTATGACACTTCCTAAAGCTTTAATTTCGACTGAGATCTTTAATATTTACTTAAATCAATATCTACGAAACAATTCTAAACATGTTTTCGTATTGTTCGCATATCATCGAAACTTTACTCATATTGCATTTGTAATCATCCAAGTAAAGTTTGGTACCCACTGTGCTTTGAATTGTGTTGTCCAGAATGGATGTCTGTATTTCTCCTGTTATTTATTCTAATATTTGTCGATACGCTTTAGAATGCTACCACCCTACTATTCCATGAGTTTACGGTAAAATTTTTTAACCTACCTAAAGCTTCTCCAATAATTGTACCACTTTCTCGAAGCTCATTTCTGCTTACTAGTAATTCTCTGATATAATCAGCTGTCTGTAAACAAAACAAATCGAAAAAAATATGACGAATGCATATAGTTAATCGTCGATAGAGTGTCACCTGGTTAAAGTTAAACCATTTGAACTTTAGGTAGACCAGGTATAAACACCGCTTCGATATCAATCATCCCACAATGTTTTCTACCCTTTATGAGAAAAATTTTGTCAAGTAAGACACATTTGATTTATCGTCCGCCACATTTGATTTATCGCCTGCAAATGCTTTCAATTTGGACCAGTCTAAATTTTTTTCGTTCGGTAAAGAGTTAAGCGGTCACAAATGATGACATGTTTTTAAATTTGAAAGTAACACAACTTCTGATTGGCTAAAATAAATGGTTTAGCCAATCAGGTGTTGTGTTACTTTCAAATTTAGAAAATTCTGGAGAATAAGACTGAGGACGTTTTCAAGAACGGTTGGCGAATACCGACCCAGATACTGCTAATTATGAACAATATTTATTCACAATTTATTAAAATTTTTACTGTTACCTTCCACTTCTTAAAAGTTTTCGTAGCTTTTAAGTTTTGATCTACGGAACACGAATGGCAGTAGCCTTGCTCCCCAGTTCTTGTAAAAGATTGACATTACAGTAAACATGTTGTACTTGACAATAGCGTTTTTCTTTAAGCTCGAAACAAACACGTTCAGCGTCAAAGGGAGGGTAGTGCAAAGAATGATCATAAGGCTCTGTCATCAAATGTTCATTTTCAGAAAAAAGGTGATTCTTATGTAAACAATAGCCTGTTTTAAAGGCTTAAATCAATCAATGGTATGTCTTAGCCACGCAGATACGCTCAGACATTAAATTAATCAGACAGAAAACCCGCTGGCATTTTGCTTTTGAAAGGAGTCCATACTGTCCTCTTTTTGTGCCTTACTGAGCTATCAGTGAAACTACAGCCAGTAAAGCCTCTAGAAAGCATATTAGGTAGTATTCTAAGATAAGTACCGACGAGAATGCTGAAAGATGTTTAGAGACAATAAAATCCAAGCATCAATAGCTATAAATAGCAATGATTCTGTACTTGCACATGTGATTACTGCGTTGTCTGCGCATGTTGTATTCTTTGAAGATTTGACCTGTCTGCTATGAAGCGTCACAATCCTGTACATGACAAATATTAATACGAAGTGTGTAAATTGCAGGCGGAAAATGGCAATAAATAATATGTCTGTGGAAAATCAAGCCAGTTTTCGCTACAAATTTCTCAGAAAACAAAATGATTTCAGACTGGTACAATATTCCTTTAAATATCAGTTGTTGACTGCAAATCTCTGTAGACACTTTCTAAATATAGACAAGGGGAAAACCGGGGTGTGTGCAACAATCTGGCAACAAAAATAGCTTCCCCTCCTTGCTGGACCTATGCAAGAGCTTTTTCCCCAAGCTTATAGGAGCTATATTTATAAATGGCTAGTGCATTCGTTATATGCTAGCCAACTATGGCTGGATGAATCGTACAAGGTAGGTTTAAGTGAGTAAACGTATATTTTATTTTGAAATTCAGTGCATTGATTGCCGCCTTAAAAAAGTAGTCCGGTTCTGTATGCAGAATGCCTATATCAGATAGGTTATGTATTGAAAAATGGCACCTAGCGGAAGATTGCACACTCTACTCTATATTTATCTTGCCTGTTATTCTTTTTTTGGTGAACGAAACAATACATTCACATACACTCAAATACGATATTCAGTGAAAATTTGACTTACGTCTATAATATCCGCTATATATCGACCGTCCATGTCTGTAAACTTGTTATCTGTAAAACAGTGTGGATCATGATAGTAAGCAATTTGCAGTACACGTTCATCAGATTGTCAGAGTATAACTCCAACTCGATAAACCTTTCATTAACAGTCAATATTATTGTTCGATTTTTGGAAATACATGTTTAAAATCACGAACCATGATGAGATAATATAAACATAATGGAGTTGCCAACTGCGACTCACTGACCGTTTGCGGACAGTGTAGATCAAGATCAGACTGGAAAGAACGTGCAGTCTGATCTTGGATCTACACTGTCCGATAAGGAGATATTTTGCTCTAAAAAATAAGTTTGAAATAACATTTTTCGGGTTCTTACTACGGGCTTCAAAGTTTTATTTAACTTATTCAGAAAGATAAGGGTTAAGTTTGTTACTTCGTGTTTAAAAGTTTTTAAAAGACATAATTGACGCAGAGGACTCTGTCCTACATTTTCACAGTGGGTCACTTGTCTGATCGAGCCCCTATAAAAAGTTTCTTTCTTTCCCATCTCAACCAGACTCAAAACTAGCTATAGGTTCCTGGAACAGACATAAACAGACAAAAACCACATCGAGTATAGATATGTATGTTGATTTTTTGTGAAGCTAGATTGACCCTAGAAGGTACTTTTAAATATTACTCTTCAGCTTATGCACATATTAAGACTGAAACTGTTGTTAATAAAATGTAATTTCCATTACCACGGGATACTTCATCTTATTACAGTGAGTTCTTTCAAGGTAACAGCTACAAAATTAACTGCATTGTTTGGACAATATGTGATCAACTTCAAAATCATGAAAAATGGCCCTTTTTATCCTCACTGTTTGTTAGCACCGCTAATTTCCACCGACATCTGGAGCCGTTTTCAAAAAACGTACTAAATTGCAATGTTTTCAACAATTTTCCATATTTTAGAGCAGCTTATTTTCTGATTGGCTAAGCCAAGTGGATAAACTAATAGGCTGAACTCACGGGAGTTTTTCATCCTAAATTAAGAATTAGACTAAGAATGCTATTTAGAATCGTTGTCTATTACTCGCTCAGGTTTTTATGTATCAGATAGATAGATACATTTAATAATTAGGTAGTAGACATTGAGCCGTTGTCTTAGTTTAGGTAATAAGTCTTTTAACTTGACAATGAATCCAATTAAAAAGATTAGAATGGTGGTTATATGAAGGTTATAGATGTAGACATAAAAAAAAGCCTTACCGCTAAGATCAAGTTTCGTTAATGTTTTATTTGTCTTCAAAAATACAGACAGATTCTGCAAACCGGCGGAACACAGTCGGCAATTATTCAAGAGCTGAAAAGAATTAAGACGTCTTCTTTTTCAAACAGCTCTGCTGCGTATTTTTTTATCATTTTTTTTTTTAAACATTTACATAGTATTAAGCGTAAACAGATTTAAATCTAAGTATACAAAATATAATTCGTTGAAAGGATCTTATCTTATCTATGAGTTATTACTTTAATGCCAGGTTCTGGAATCAACTTCGGCACCCTGAAGCGGTTATGTCTACAATAAACAAAGGCAGGGCTGACAAGCAAAGCCATGCTCTGGCAAAAGGGGGCGTAATGCATGTCCGTGATGCATCATACCAAGCAATATTTTTCACATAATTAGGGATCCATAAAATCCATTTAGTCCAACAAAAGACTTTCTTTGGAGATAAATTGATCATTTGACATGCAGAAAATTGACCTATAGCAAAAAGTCTCTACTCAGGTCAGCCTGCGCGGACTGCGCAGGCTGACCTAAGTAGATACTCTTTTGCAAATGCATTAAACCCTTTTTCACTGAGCATGGCTCATATATTTGATTTATGACTAGGAAAAAAGTATCAAAAAAACTTGTAGAATACTGTTTATCTCCGAGAACGTCAAGCCGACGGAATAATGGATAGATAAAAAATGAACTATAGCACAGCGTTTCTTGAAAAAAGAAAATAAAAAGACTATGAGGAAGGTACTGGGCAGAAAAAAAAATCGAGATCCATCGATATGTTTTTAACTTTACCAAAAAGCAAGATTTTAGACTTGTTAGAAGTGAAATCATTTGTAGACCACATATGAAATGTTGCTCGAGCCAAGGTATTCCTCCTTGATATAGTAAAAAACACTGTGGGAAAAAAAGAAAGTGATGATTACCAACGTTTTCTCCTTTTCCAACAATGTTTTCACTGTCCTTCTTTCTCAGGGTCGTTAAAACTCGGAATTATGGGGCAAAAGGACAAAAGTAATTTGTTACTAATTTCGATAGCTTTCAAACGGAGTTGCTAAATGCATGTACATAACTCTTAACCCTTGGGCTGCTAAGCGCGACTCAATTACCTTTTGCGGACAGCGTAGATCAAGATCAGACTGCATAGAACATGCAGTCTGATCTTGGATCTCCACTTTCCGAGACTTCTCCACTTACAGAGACATCTTTCCCCAAAAAATACCTTTGCAATAGGAAACTTTGGGTTTATACTAACGGTTTGAAAATTTCATTTCTTTTATTTAGCAATATAGGGGTAAAGAAATCTATGGATACCACAGGCTGCCGATACTGACAAAAACGAACCATGCTCTGTGAAAAAGGGGGCTTAATACATCTGCACAAAGTGTCAACCAGGTCAGCCTGCGCAGGCTGACCTGGGCCGAAACGTTTGGCTATGGTCAGTTTTCTGCATGCCCAAGGACCATTCTACGTCGGGATTCAGTCGGTTGTAACACTAAATGGATTTTATAGAATCATGATTATGTGAGCACTTGCTTAGTATAATGCATCACGGAAATGCATTGCGCCCCCTTTAGCCAGAGCATGGCTCAAATAAAAGATGATGCATGACTGTTCGTTTACTACAATCATCGCGATGATGACGAGTGTTATGATTGGACAAATTAACCCTTATCCTGCTAAATAATAGAAATGAAACTTTAAAGCCAATGGTAAAAACCCAATTCTCCTTATCGGACAGTGTAGATCCAAGATCAGACTGCACCTTTTGTGCAGTCTGATCTTGATATACGCTTTCCGCAAAAGATCGGTGAATCGCGCTTAGCAACCTGAGGGTTAACTCTTTGACAGAAGACAAAATTCTAGACTTGTCCCAAGAGAAAGAGTTTAGGGACAGCAAATTAATTGTAGCTAAAATGATGGAATTTGTCATTGAAATGATAGAGAAAATTGTTGGGGAAGGATAAATTATTGGGTAGCAGCACTATCTTCTTTTCTTTCACAGTTTTCAAAAGCCACCTGCCCAAGGGTTGCCACAGTTTTCAAAAGCTACCTGCCCAAGAATTGTCACAGTTTTCAAAAGCTACCTGCCCAAGAATTGTCACAGTTTTCAAAAGCTACCTGCCCAAGAGTTGATCTAACTCGTTAATGTACGGTAATAGGTTAACGTAGTTAGGAATAAGTGAGGTCATGTTTCAATACATACCACGTGGACTAAAGGTGCATACACGTTCGCGAAGTCTGTGATGTACTCTATTTCTCTAACACCAATCTTGTTCCCACCTAGTTCTAAATGTTTAAGGTCCCTGTTTTCGCCTTCCTAAGTGAAAAACGAAACAAAAGGTATTCACATACTATCCAAAACAGAGAGAGAGAGTTATTCCCGTACTGTCCAAACAGAGACATACAGAGAGAGAGAGAGAGAGTCTTTTAACCCTTATGCTGCTGAATAAAGAAATGAAATTTTTAAGCCGATTGTAATAACCCAAAGTTCCCGATTTCAAAGGTATTTTTTGAGGAAAGGTATCCCCTCATCGGACAGTGTAGATTCAAGATCAGACTGTACGTTCTGTGCAGTCTGATCGTGATCTACGCTGCCCGCAAAAGGTCAGTGAGTCGCACTTATCAGCCTAAGGGTTAAGTATTTCAGTAGGATCACGTTGGCCAACGTACCTACATGTAGCAATTCGATCCTTGAATGTCTCTTAACAGTACTATGCACAGCGATTTTTTTTTTTTCTAACCATTGGCAGAATTTCCATAAATACGTTTGGCATTTGGAGAGCGTGACGCAGTGACTTGTATCAGTCTTGGGAAATAAGTTTGGTTAAGCTAGTTTCGAGAATGCCCAACCACTGGATTATACCCTGTGCCGACGCTGCTGCGTCAAATACAAAGAGAAACACACATACAGACGGAGAAGTTCAGATGAATCTTTTTCCTTACGAATTGAAAGCAATCGCAGACAGCAAACTTTAATATGGCTCAAATAATTGAGCCATGCTCTGGCAAAGGGGACTTAATGCATCTCTGTGATCCGTGATACCAACCTAGTCATCACCTAATTAACAGAGAGCACCATCACATTTTCTTTCACTTCTCTTTCCGTATTCGACCAGTACTCTTCCTCATCTCTTTCACCGTGTTTTGTGTATACTTAAAATAACAAATCATTGCATTTACCATTGTTAAAAAGATTTTTTGAAATTGTATTGTAGGGGAAGGACCGATTCTAAGTTGATAGAACTTGCGGTCCAACCCCATTTCAACTTATGAAATAAAATATTTTCAAACTAAACTAACCTAACTAATGATCCATAATAGCCACCTTTTTTTTTCATAACTGACTTAATCATGAGCTACACTGGTCTTTGGACATACACACACACAAAAAAATGACCAATAGGAAAGAGTTTCGGCCCAGGTCAGCTCTGCGCGACCTGCACAGGCTGATCTGGTCGATACTTTTCGCAGATGCCTTAAGCCCCCTTTTCACAGAGCATGGCTCAATTAGATTTGTTGTTGAAAAGATCGAAAATATTGTGGGGTGGGGGGATAAGAAATTGCTGGAAACGAGCATATCTCCATTTCTCAACGTGTTCTCAAAAACTTTGTTCTGCAGACTCTTTAACCCCTCTCCTGTTAAATAACTTAAATAAAACTTCCAAGACGACAATAAAAAAAAAAAGAAAAACGAATAACGATATTTCAAAATTACTTCTTTGGAGAACAATATCTCGTTATCGGACCGTGTAAATCGAAGATCAGACTGCACAGAACCGACCTTTCGCGGACAGTGTAGATCATCTTGATCCACACTGTCCGCGAAAGGTCGGTAAGTTTCGCTTAGCAGCTTAAGGGTTAAAATACTGGATGTTGGGATCGTTGATAAATGCAAAGACTTTCAGCTACGATGCAATTTTTAGCGCACATCATGTTGTTGCTGTCACTGAAAACAATTTTTTTTTTCCTTCGTCTTCTCTTTTTGCCGAGTTATAAATTGAAAAATATTCCTAGGAAAGAAGACGATTTGTTCCACTCTAGGCAGAGGGAATCTGAGAAATACGAAAAAAAAAAAATGAAAGAGGAAATACAATGCTTATTTCACAGTTCGCTTTGATTTTTATGTACGTCTACAAGTAAATAAAAAGATGAAAACACTAAAGCCATAGAAGAAGAATAACAGCAACAACAACCAGAATATGATGGTGATGAGGTTGAAGACAAAGAAGAAAAAAAAATGAAGAAGATACTTACTTCGTGTTCTTCGTCGTCATTTACGTAAGCCTCCTGTAAATAGAAACATGTTTATTTCATGCTATTCGGTAGTAAACCGAGAAAAAATGGTGGATTACGGTTTCGATATTTCATGGTTACGACCAGCGAAAATACTGATTTCATGTTTTCTAACTCTTCAGTTGAAGGCGGAAACAGTAGTTCCCGCGCACTAGTTACCTATGTAAATGGCTTGTGCCATTCAACCAGAGGGAAGTATGACGTAATTTACGCTATATTTGTCGCGCTCTACGTAATATTGTAATGCGTTGCTATGTGAGGGGGTACGCCACGGGGAACTACCGAAAACAACTGTACTGGATTTTGATCAAAATACCACCTAAAAGGGGATCTGAAGCATGAAATAAATAGAATATTTGCGGGTTTTTTTTTTTTGTCAGTGAAAGATCGAAATTTATTTCATCTCGTCAACATCATCGGTAATACTTTCACTCGTGGCTGCGCCACTCGTGAAAATATTACCGATGATGTTCACCGAATAAACAAATATCCTCTATATATATTGCTCTTCATATTACTGTCTGCAATACATGTTCAAGTTATACAGTATTTCTCGTGATTTTCAGCATATTAGAGCAAAGCATTTAGGGGGAGTATTACACCATATCTGTATCTACTAATTAGACCTTTAACCCTGAAACTGCTACGCGCGCCTCAAGGACATTTTGCGGACAGTGTAGATCAAGACCAGACTGCACGTAACGTGCAGTCTGGTCTTCGATCTAAACTGTCCGATAAGGAGACAATTGACTTTTTTCCCAATGAAAAAAAACTTTGAAATTGCAACATTTGGGTACTTACTATCACCTTAATAGTTTTATTTAACTTATTCAGTAGTTTAAGGATTAAGGAAGAGAATGTAACCAACAATAAATTCCACTTACAATTAAAGCCACGAAGAAAGCTTTCATTTCACGACGACTGAGGTTAAATCCAGCGAGAGATATGGCATTTCGACCGATTTGTTTGAGGACGTTTTGTATGGCAATTTTCCCGTATTTCTTACATAGTTTCTGATACACAACACGACCCCTGGCGGCACTTTTGGAAGGTACGTCGTCATCGTCTTTTGTTTTCTTTTGGTTTTCTTCTTCTGCAGAAAGAAAACAGACAATTTGTTCACACGTTGGGGAATAGTTTAGGCAGAGGATGATAAGAAAGGGCAGACTAACCAGAGTGGCCAAATGAATCCAAAATATATCTGACGGTGTAGATCAAAAATCGGAGTGCACATTATGTGTTGTCTAACACTGAGCTACCCTGTCCGCAAAATGGCATCGAGTCGCGCTCTGCCGTTTTCGGGTAAATTAAGTTTCAGATATCCAGGGTCCTTCTTCAGCAACTGTTCTTAACAACGTTCTTAGTCTTATTCTCTAGAATTTTCTGAATTTGAAAGTAATACGACTTCTGATCCGTTAAACTAATTGGTTTAACCAGTCAGAAGTTGTGTTACTTCCTAGAGCAATTAGACTAAGAAGTTCTAAAGAATGGTTGGTGAATACGTCACCCGGTCCCAATCGTTTTCACAATAGATTGCAAAGCGTTATGTATGTCCTTGGGCGATACAGCAAAGTAGAAAATGTCACTAGACCAGTAAGTTTGCAGGGGAATTTTAAGAATTTCGAATCTTTCTGAGAAAACCACGTATTAGTCGGAGCTTGCTATCACCTGTAATCAATCAAAATGCGTAATACTAGTAAGCAGTGATAAACAGGCAGCCATCACTTAAAATCAGAATGTGTATGTTAGTGATTGAGAGCTGGCTATCGTTTAGAATCGAGCTGCTATCAATCAGTGATTGAGAGTTTACTATCGCTAAGGATTGGAAGTGATATCAATCAGTACTTGAGAGCATAGATATCGCTAAGGATCAGAATGGGTATCAATAAGTAATTGAAAGCTAGCTATCGCCTCGGATCAGAGTACGTGACAAACAGTTATTGAAAGCCAGCTATCGCTTAGAATCAAAATGCAAAACTGAAGATACCGTCAGAGCTATCAAAGTTATAGTCATCCTCGGGGTCAAACGGTCTCGGTCTCTGGGATCGGGAAGTAAATGGCTTTGCAAGATTGAGTCTAGATGTTCGATCACGTCCATTTTTACTCAGTCTCTTCGAGGGTGACTCTACCTCAACTCTGCTAGCACCACGGGACACATCCCGACTTCGTGTCAAGTTCATTATTAAATGAAGCTGAAAATTTAAAAAAAAAAAGGAAATTATTGTAATAATTTAAACTTTAAAGATGGTCTTTTACCCGGTCCATGCGATGTGATGCTAGTAAACGCAACTTAACGTGCTTTTATTAGGAGCATACATCAAGACCAGACTGCTAAAGGGGGGGGGGGGGGGGGGAATCTAGATCTAAAAGATTATAATAACAATACAATCAAGATCTTTGCGATATACTGTCATTCTCACCAGTGCAAAGGAGTTTACACCTAAGAAACTTGCCAAAAGGATATGCCTATATTTCAGCCATACTCTGGCAAAAGAGGGCTTAATGCATCTCCATGATGCATTGTACCAAGCAAGTTATCACAGTATCACAGATCCATAACATCAATTTTGTACAACAACCTACTGAATCATGGGGTAAACAGGTACGTTAACATGCAGAAAATTTATCAAAAGCAATAAGTTTCGGCCAAGGTCAACCTGCGCCGACTGCGCAGGCTGACCTGTGTCGATACTTTTTTGCAAATGCATTAAGCCCCCTTTTCAGAGAGCATGACTCATGTATTAAATTGCATACAGGGTTGCTTGGACTGTGCTTAGAGCCAACATCTATACACCACTGGATCGCATATGTTTGAATAGATATCACTCGGTAATCAGCTCATTAACAAGTCGCATTTTTTTTACATGTCAAACCCTCACGTGCTTTCAGACGAAAAAATGTAGTTTAAATGATTCTTTATGTTTTTAAAGAATAAGATAAAGTATTGTGGAAAGGGAGATAATGCTATTTAAAAGCACTTTTTTGTCTTTCTTCAAACACTTACCGGTATTTCAAATTTCCCCTTTTTTTCTTCTTCTTCTTTTTTTCTTCCCTTGTTCAAAAACCTATTTCAAATTTTTCCTCCCTCAGGTCATTCAAACTTGGGATTGCTTCACAATGGGTTAAATCGGACAAACTGAAAGAGGACACTTTACTTTTAATCTTATAAGTCTAGTAGTTTGAAAAACGGATATATATAATTTCATGTCGATATAGGCCTAGCTCCCGTGCGAAGGAACAAGAGAAAGGAGCATGAAATGGACACGAGCATGACATCTGTTAACCCTTAGGCTGAGAGTGCAGTCTGATCTTGGAACCACACTGTCCAATAAGGAGATATATTCCCCCCCTGCCCCTTAAAAATGAGATACATGTAACAACATTTGGATTTTTACTATCGGCTTGAAAGTTTCATTTCACCTATTTTGCATGTTAATGGCTGAACAGCTTCATGCAAGAAATTAGACAAGCATTCCATCTGTTAAACATTTTGATGTATTCTTATGCCTGAACTAAGATGATCTTCATAACAATAATGTATACATAGAAGCTTGAATCCAAAAGGTTTTATACCTATAATCAACAAAACAAGATTTTATTTCTATCAGAAATCCTTTAGATAATCGCACATAAAGTGCTCATCCTCAAAGATAACAGTATCTAGATTTCAAGAAAAATATTTCCATGTTGAACTAAATCAGAAGTCTCCTTCCGATACTTACATGTATACTAAATAGGGTTCTATTTCCATTCAAAAGTCCTTTAGTTAGTCACATATACAATTTCGAACTTCACCCATTAATATTTCTAGATTTCAAAAAAATTATATCAACGAGACATCATGTAGGAAATAATGCAAAAAAAACCCGAATTTAGAAAAAAAGACAACTCTCGTGCACGGCACCCGAAACTCTCAAAAGTTACCCAACCTGCAACTTAAACAAAACCGTTTTCGTGTAGATTATTAAATACATCCGGATTAAATTAAATGGATTAAGCCCTAAAGAGATTACAGAGTTTATGACATTCACGCATTTTCTTTTCTACCATGCTTATTGTTTTAAGTATTCAAAACACATCTTTAAGCCCCACAAAATGTGGATAAATATGTTCGATGATTCTTTGTTTAGGCACAGTAGTATTCATTAATCCAAAACAAGCTTATTTACTGATTCTGCGTGTCGATGCGATACTTTAGTTGTGTGAAACAAACATCTCTCTCTCTCTCTCTCACACACGTGCAGATGAACGGAAAAGAACTACGAGTTATAGATTTTAACAAGAACGATACATGTACAGTCCCAAGTATCCGTTTCCGTGCAGCTCATACAACCATACAACGAATAAATGGCACGCACAGATAAAATATGGTCTAATGGTCTTTCTCTAAAAAAAAAATCTGCTTGTTTTAAATGTTTTTAAAAAAGACAGTGTGGAAGATTTCACCATTCTGTGACCTGTTTTTCCCGTTCATGGTGTTGATATTGTTACGTTATCAATATTTTGAATCCAGAATGGATAATATTTTTCGATGCCTATAGCTATCACACTGATCACCCGGCATTGAAATGTTCTATACCATCATCAGAAAGTGCTAAACTGTATCAACGATGTCACATGTCATCTTCGCCAGCCAAGGTGAGGATCTCTACGTAGATCTTACCCCTTGGCTGATCGAGCCGAAATCTGTTAGCTTCGCGATACGTGTAATCATTGGTTGCTGTCAGGACTGAAAGCATCAATCAAATAGCGCATTACATTTGCTATCCAACATCAGCAGAACGTAAATGGAAATGGCGACCACAGGAGAAAGTCGTCGGATATTCTGGGAATTCTGGGAATTATTACCAAAGAAATACTGACGAACAAATATGTTCTTCAGCATTCAGTCACAAATCAATTAATTAAGTTTCAGGATACATCCCAACACCAGATGATCGATTGTCAAAGTATGTGTGTTGCTTTTACTGTGCGAAACTTAACAAGATTTCGAAAATAGATTTTGACTTAATAAATTGTCTCTTAAGTTTTCGACCTGTCAATTGTTGGCGAATTACGGGGAAAGCATGCTGAACAAACTATAATTTGACCAAACCTTAGTGGCCAATTGTCAAGGACCCCCGTTATTATGAATAAAGTTTCTGTTCTGTTCTGTTCTATTAAAACAACAACACCGAAGTGCTAAATAGATCATAGAAAGGTAAAAAAGCTTTTGGCCATAGCTAATGAAATGCTGAAAGAGTTATGTTACGCAACGTGTGATTGGTTTTCGATGACCTAAGTTTAGGGGTGATAACAATCAAAATCCAGTAGGTGGCACGTCGCTGTGCTAACAAATTTCGACTCGATCAACCAAGGGGTAAGATCCACGTATTGATCGTCACCTTGGCTTGCGAAGATGGTCACATGCCTGTTTCGGTTAAAATTATCATCTGCCATCTTAACTCTTTAGCTCACAGTCTCAAGTCTTAACGACTCTGAGGAGGCAGGCCTTTAAAATAATTGTTAGGAAAGGAGAAAACGCTGATAACCAGCGTTTTCTTCTTGTCCAACAAAGTTTTCAAAATCTTTAAAAACAACTTTCATCATTTCAGCCGCATTTAATATGTCGTCTGCAAAAGTTTTCAATTTGACCAAGTCTAAAATTTTCTCGTTCGGTAAAGAGTTAAGAACAATTTTCTCTTAAACTGTAATGCCCTTCTTTATTTCATTATTCTATAAAAAAGACATGAACAATAAGACATAATACGTTTCATTTTCCATGAAACAGACCAAGATAATTACTACAAACTTGAAACGATAAAAAAAGGGAAACGCTTGTATATTTGGACATTTTTTTAAATGAGGAACATCGACATAAAAGAATTACAAACTGGCCCTGAAATACAATACGAGTCGAAGTATGAAAATATTGGAATTTAAAAACACACTGTGCTTATCTCAGAAAAGCGAAAAAGTAATGTGCTTCTTGGTTGAACCTATTGTTTCAGAATTCATCAATATGGTTGTTAAAAGTGTGAATATGTGTAAAGAAGGAGTCCTTTGTTGTCGTTCGATAGCGAGTGAAAGTGCTTTTAAAAATCATTGTCGGAAAGCCGAGTTCCACTTTGTACTAGTATACAATCAGTGCATAAGTCAGTATATGGCGTTTGAGTCTCAAAAGTGAAATCTTAAAAGTCGACATATTAATGGATCGACTACTTCATCTCGGTGGACAAGGTTATTCCGTGTCGTATTGTTTAAAACAAGATTAATAAGGGATTAACTTAACACAGCTTTATTAAGCCACCCTGGCATAGTTTGAACTGTAAACTTCATACTACATTGACTTATTTTTGTAATGTTTGTATAAGGGTCTGTGATTGTAGGTCCATATTTCCTTTTTTGACCCTTGAACTTTGAACTTGTGCTTTTATGCAATCAAATACTGAATACAAAAAATATCCGCCAGACCTACCTTTTATAACTTCTCTGTCTCCCTTGTGTATTTGTGTCCCCCTCTCTCTCTCTCTCTCTCTCTCGGTACTGGTCCTTCTCAACATCTTTCTACTATCTCGGTTATGATACGTTCAAACACATTTCTAATTACATTGAATGCGATACTGTAATTTTGCACTGATGCAATACACAATGTAGCTTTAGTTTATCGAGTACAGACTGAACTGTAAATATGTGAAAATTGACAATTTACAATCACGTCATACACAAGCAATCACACTTTTAAATTAGGATCTTTACTTACTACAGAGAAATTGTACATTTCCTATCTAAAAAGGCGGTGTAGAGCAATCCAGACTCGCACGTTTAGACTCTGTGTGCACATGCACATTTACAGCCAATAATGGAACTGACAAGAGCGACAAAATCAAAATCAATCGACGGACAAACATGTCTACTATCTGTATAGGTGTCGTCCCTCTTAGGCAGATGGTGTCCTAAAGGAAAAAAGCAAATGCACTACTTAATCCTTTCCCAAACGACAAATTTTGGACTGGTCCAAATTAAAAGAGTTTGCAGACGACAATTTTAAATTTGATGAAAATGGCAGAAAGGTCTCAAAAAGGGTAGAAAACACTGTGGGAAAAGGAGAAATTGCTCGTTACGAGCAATTTCTCCTTTTCCCACAGTGTTTTCAAAAGACTTGTACTGCAGACACGTGAAAACCAGGGCTTGTTTGGGAAAGGGTTAAGATAGGTCATCACTGACAAAAAAGCTTGAAGACTTGAAAGACGAAATCGTTATATCTACAGAAATTCTGAGGTTGGGTACTAGGGGACGACCGTTTGAACATTATTGTAATTTGTGATTACTATAATAGACACTGTTTACGTCGGTAAATAATACTGTAAGCATCAAGCATGACTGGGTCCTCTTTACAGTTAGTTTGTGAGAGAGGCCAGGCTGGGGTCCCTTTGAAGCCCCCGATGAGGGTCAATATTGAGGGGTCGCAAAAAGCTGCTTTTCTATGACATCAAAGAAATTATCCAGTCGACAGTATTTTATGTTTCATGCAAACCTAGCTATTTATCTCCGGTCTTGGAATCGGCTTGTGATGAGGCAGGACCAATTGCTGACCTGAAGGCATAGGAAAGGGAGTTGTAGTAGCAAAACTTCTTGCCCGATTAGGACAGAGATAAAAATAAACCTCTTGATTGAAGTTGATACCACAGGTACATGAAATAATTTCTACAATTTCATGAGTAAAATTCAAAGAATTCCATCGACGAGACGTGCAGCCCAGAAATCGACTATCTGTGATTGCGTTACAAGTTCGTTCACACGAAAAGACTGTAACTGCGTTTAAAAATGAAACATGCCTGTGCGGCAATGAAACGGATTTAACCCTTCACCTGCTAAATAACAACAATGAAACTTTCAAGTCTATTGGGGAAAAACCCAAATATTGCTATTTCAAGGTTACTTTTTTGGGAAAAAAAAGTCACATTATAGGACAGTGTAGACCCAAGATCAGACTGCACGTCTGTGTAGTCTGATCTTAATCTACACTGTCCAAAAAAAGGTCCTTGAGTCGCGCTTAGCGGCCTAAGGTTTCATGCCAATTCAAGCCTGTAAGTTTCGAATTTACATCGGAAAACTAATTTGTTCGATTATTTTTGTAGATGCACACTGAATTCTTGTTCACACTACTTTTCAGTCCATCAATTGATCATGGCATGCACTTTTACTTCACTAATTACGAACTTCTTTCTGGTACTCATGACTTCGTCACCTTGTATGGTGTCTGAATATCATGCAGCATCCGTCGATACTGTTTTTAAAGCACAACTTTCATTTATATTACCGGCAAACTCACTGTACTTTGATGTCGATTTTTTGCATTCAAGTACAATTAATTTCCAACACTTGTACATAACAGTTTAATAGTGTTCAAGTAACATTTTTTCAGTTCAAATAAACCTTTTTATGCAGATTCACGCCGTTACTATGTAAACTTTTAAAGAGGAATGCAACCAGATATTGTTTACGCAACGTTTAACAATAATTATTATAAAATTTTATCAAAATTCGAAAAATAATTTAACATGATAAATTCATAGTTTTAGAGGTCGAGTTTTGCAGCCACAGTGTAAGTAATTTTCTAAATTGTATTTTAAATTCGTCCCCTGAAGGTAAACTGTCTCATCTAAATATATATTCCAACCAAATATACTATTTCTATTCAACCTTTCGACTGAGAATTCGAAATCTAGTTTCGAGAAACTTTCAAAGTACGTGGATATCCTCTCATGAACGAAAAAGAAAATAGTCCGATCTGTACTGAATATCATACTGTTGGACTGTTGTGAGGCAAACCACACTATAACCATATAATACACGAATCTCCGGGATCATTTTATATGAGCCGTGGTCTGAAAAAGGGGGGCTTAATGCGTCTCCGTGATGCGTTAAACCCAGTTAGTCATCACATGAGTAGGGATCCATAAAATCCATTTTGTCTAACAACCAACTTTATCATAAGGTAGAATGGTCCATGGACATAAAGAAAACTGACCAATAGCGAAAAGTTTCGGCCGATGTCAGCCTGCACCGACTGCGCAGGCTGACCTGGTCGATACTTTTCGCAGATGCTTTAAGCCCCCTATTCACAGAGCACGGCTCTCTCACACACACACACACACACACACACACACACACACACACACGTATAAATGTTTTTTTTTTCATGTGCTGCTTAACAATGACCCAGCCTAGATAAAACTAAGGTAAATAACCCTGTTAACACTTTACGAAAGAGTCATAAAAGTGTTATCTGTATTGTATTAACATTTTCTTAATAGCCCCTTTAGTTACAAATACATAACTGACCTAATGACCCTGAAATGGGCAACCTTTGCAAATATTGGTGTTAAAGAAAGAAGCGTTTATATCAAGTTGTTGCATCTTTTCCCATCAATCTATCTTCCAAAAGAAACGGTTTTTAATCAGTCTGTAGACCGATTAGGGAGACCACGAATTTCGGAAACCCGTCCGCTGCAAGCGAACTGATGTAAGTGCAGCTCGTAACAGCTTTTACTTACAGCGTTTTAACGCTTATACCTACGGTAGTGCGCAAGAATAGTAACTAGCAGTAAACAGGTGTCAAGTAATGTCAAGTAATCCCATAACTAACTTTTGAATTATGTAATAAACGGCGGTTACAATTTGTTTAGCGTTGAATTATGTCATAATACCAGTATTATCAAAATCTCTGGCCAGCAAAAACTGGAAATTTTGTAGCAGTTTACTTTCAACACGATTGTAAGAAGTATGGTCAGTGATAAGCAGCAGCTGTATGAATGAAACGAGTGCGAATCAATCGTATCCGTTGATCTTTATACGTAGTTACGGGATTGGCCGAGTTGTGACAAGTGCTGTCCGTATAATTATGTAGCAGGTGTTGAAAAGATGATAGGCCATTTTGGCCTTGAGCAAGGATACAATCGTAACAGAAAGGAGTTTGTGAGGAAACATTGCTATAAAAGACTTTGAAAATTTAGATTGTTCTGCCTTAGAGCAAGCTGATGTAAATGCAACTTGTAACAGCGGTAAATTTTAGATAGGACTAGGCCGTTGGTCGCTTAATGTGAAGCGTTTGAAGCTGTGGGGACAAAGGATGTAGAGTTGTATAAAGGTTATGACACTAGCGGAGAGACCATTACGCAAACATTTTCAGAATGGACTGCCCATCCACGGCTTGCAGCCTTTGTAACCAGACTGTCCATTCACAATACTGACCAGCATTGATCTCATTACGCATCTTTCAGTGTAGAGTGTGTATTAACCCATAGGCTGCTAAGCGCGACTCTCTGACCTTTTTGCGGACTGTAAAGATCACGATCAGACTGCACAGAATGTGCAGTATGATCTTGCATCTAAACTGTCCGAGAAGGAAATATTTCTTTTCAAAATAAAAAAAAAAGTTTAAGACAGCATTACTCGGGTTTTACTACCAGTTTGAAATTTCATTTAATTTTTTTTTTAGCAGGATAGAGGTTAAATTGTTTTTATAGCTGCTCTTCCGCTCCTTCCAACCATGGCACTACCATTTTACACGGTCACTAACATGTTTCTTCTTAATTAGATTCTAAAGACTGGAATCAGTCTGTCAACCCTTGACCGAACAACCTGTGGGGCTTTGAAAATATAGTTGGAAAAACTGCATGTATTCAGCATGTTCTCTTTTATCCAAAGCGTTTTGGAAGCATTCTAACTCGGATTTACCAAATGGGAAACTGAACGGCAAAAAATTGATTCTGGGGTACCTAACATCGCAAAATGAATACCTGACAAAATAGTACCAAAGAGAAAACTCTCTCTTTTTTCCAGTCTAGCATTAATGCAAGGCTTAAATGGCTTTAATGTAAGTAAAATTTACGCAACTACCTGAGAAAATTTCACACGTGTAAAAATTGGAAGGACTTGCAGACGAAAATCTAAATTTGGCTCAAATGATTGATTTTGCTTGTGAATGGGTAGAAAACATTGTTGGAAAAAAAGAAAATGCTTGTTACCGGATTTTCTCTTTTTCAAGCAATGTTTTCAAAAGCTGTCTCCAGGGTCGTCAAAACAAGGGATTGTTTGGTAAAAGATTAGCTCTAATACATTCACATTGGAATTTGAACATTTTTTGCTGAATGTTGCTTTTTTGCCGAATGTTACCCCAAGTTTCTTTCGCTTGTGAAGAATTTTTTTCTTTTTTTTTTTTTTTTTTTCCTTTCCCCATAATATTTTCTACCCTTTCAAGGACAAATCTAATCGTTTGTCGTCTGCAAAGACTCTCAAATTCTACAAGTCTAAAATTTTGTGATCTAGTAAGGAATTTATCGTAGGGGAGCAGTTATGTTGGTTTTACAGACAATTTAGACCAAGATGAAATTGTATAGCTTTTGAGGAGTGATCTTTGCTCCTCACTGTCCTCTAGTTTGTTACATATTGTAGCAAAATAAAATATGTAATGTATTGCGATATATAGGGTGTTTCAACAACTGAAAACGTTCATATCATTGACTTAGCGCTCGACGGGTTAACCCTCAAGATGCCAAAAATCAACAAAATTAAAGATCATATCTCTCTGGAATGCGCCATCGTAGACCAAAAATGAGACGGCGCGTTCTCTGCAGTCTGATCTCGATTTATACTGTTTCAGTAATTCTGAAAGACATTTTAAATAGAAGTAGTAGGTATTTTACCAATTAGCACACAAAATTAGATCACGCCATTTCATACCGCCTCACACCATCTCATACTAAATGTTTTCTAAAAAAGTTTTCTAAAAAAAAAGTTTTCTAAAAAAAAGAAAAAAAAAAATTTCTAAAAAAATAAATAAATTTTTCATCATCGCATCATCATATCATTACATCATTGCATCATTGCATCAGCTAACGCATTAACACAGCTTGTCAACTTATGAGTTAGTGGATGGCTTAAGATTTTCTAAAAAAAAAAATTTATCATCACGCATCATTACATCATCTAACCAACAAACCCATCAACCAGACAAACCCTTACATCAGTTAATCGCTTAACCTTTTTCTTCCCCCATCAACCAACACATCAGCTAACGCATTAACACAGCTTGTCAACTTATGAGTTAGTGGGTGGCTTAAGATTTTCTAAAAAAATAATAAAAAAATTTAATTTTAAAAATTTTCATCATCTCGCGTCATTACATCATTACATCATCTAACCAACAAACCCATCAACCAGACAAACCCTTACATCAGTTAATCGCTTAACCTCCCCATCAACCAACGCGTCATGCAATGGCTAACCGGTTTATGAGTTAGTGGGTGGGTTAAGATTTTTAATAAAAAAAATTCTAAAATTTTAGTTACCACCTTCGATCAAAGCACCTATGCTTCGATGCAAATTTCAAATTTATTTCTATTGACAAAAAATAAAAAATTGATTTAAGTAAAAATTTATGAAGATAAAAAATAATAATGGAAGATAAAATAAAAAGGTATCTACCTCCAATAAAATATCCAGTTTCATTTTATCCAAGAAATTTTATACCATATTCATTATCACGCATAAAAAGTAGTGTTGATGATTTTAATTTATATTATGATTTAGAAAAAGCTGTTACTTTAAAAGAAAAATATGAAAAATTAAAAAACGGAATAAACTATAATACAGAGAAAAAAATACAATATGGGAAAGAAACCTATATTAAACTTTTACAAAAATTAAAGAATCATGTTCTTTTACTTAACACTAAAGAAAAATATAGAGATACTTTAACAAAAGAAGATTTAGAGACAATTGAAAAAATAAATGAAGAAGTAGTCATCATTAATAACTTAATATCAGATTATAATGAAAAAAGAAGTGAGCTATGTAAAAAAATGCAGGAATTAACAAATTGGAGAGAATATACAATTTTTGAAAATAAAAAATATGGTCTTTTTAAAGAATGCTACAACCTCCTTCATCATGAAAATAATTGTTTAGGCAGATTTGAAAGAAAACTAGAAAAAAACATATCATTTAATGATATAATGAATTATATTACAGGAAGAAATATTGATGAAAACTATGTTTTAGAATGTATAACATGCGGTAAAATTAAAAAGACAACAGTAAACAAAAATTTGTAATTTTTATTTGTTTTATCACAAATAAAAATTTATTTTTTGTATTCCTCTATCCTATGATGTCCCCAAGCAAGTGTATGAATTCCGTCAGGTAAAATAAACCTTTTATCATCATTTGCACTTAATGCTATTTTATTAATTTCTTCCGTATAAATTTGGTGCTTATAACTTCTTATATTTGTCATTGTTCTATGTTGAATATCATCTTTTTCTAAACAATTCAGATAATCCTGATGTGTTATAGTTTTCTTAATTATATTTTTCTTAATCCCCTTACATTTTCTATTTTCTCCCCCATCATCCATTTTAATACTGTACATTTTTGGTTTTAAACCAACGCATTCTTCTATTTCATCCCCATTTGTTTCGTCCTTAAACATGCCAATCACCTTTTTATTTTTACCAACTGGAATGCCTGAAGGATGCCCCTCTTTTGGATAGTCGCTTGTATCAAACTTTTCTTTAACATCATCTGAAATATCTTTATAAAAATCATCTGTTTTAATTTCATACAATAAACTATCCGTATCAGTAAGTCCTAAAGTTGCTCTATTCCCATATTTCGCTTTAATATAGTTATAGTGAAAATCATACATCAAAGTTTTACTTAACTCAAGAATAGAAAACCCCAAATAAATAGGTTTGTCAAATTTTATCTGTGTTTTTCCCATATGAATGCTTATCAAATTTTCATTAAATATTTCTAAATGCTTAAAGTTTGGTTTGTTTACAAATTTCCTTGCTGTTTTCCTACTTCTGACAAGCTTAACATTTACCCTTTTTCTTATATTTTCCATAGTTTTGCCAAATACTGAATTATTCATTAACTTATAAAAATCCTTTTCAAAATCATTTTTTGCTTTTGTTCTTAGCTGTGTGTTTAAATCTATGTATTGTTTTAACCAATCGCTCTCTTTAAACTTAATCCCTCTATGTATCTTCTTCAATTTTAAACCAAGACTTAAACACTGTTTTAAACTTTTATAATGTATAATATATTTCTTTTTATCATGTAAATTTGGTACTAGCTTTTCAGCTTTATTTACTTTTTTTCTCTCTGCAGCAAGAGGAAGCTCATTAAAATAATCATGCAGTTCTTTAGGAACATCTAAATCAACTTCTAAAAAACAGGAGCGACGTTCCCAGTTGTTTAATTCCTTTTCCGTCATCCATTTAAATCCGTCAATTGGAAGCTTCTGACTCATTGCCCAACCATACAAGTTATTTGCATCTAAATATTTACAAAATACTGAAGGTTTTTGTGAATTATACTTTTTACCTAAATATTTATTATTTGCTTTTATATGTCTTTTAACAATCATCGAAATTCCACCCCTGATCCCCCTTTCAATAAATTGGATTTTATTTTTATCTCTAATCAGTTTTAACTTAACACCAGTTAACTTTAATGCAGCATCCCAAGCTAAACCAGGTGCAGTAAAATACCAAGCAGGGTCTAATTTATAAACGTTAAAACAAACTTCTCTAAAACTTTCAAACACATCAGCTAAAAGAAGAACATCCGTTTTTAAATATAAATCATGATATTCACCAAGAGTTTTAATTTTAAATGTTTTCCATACCTTTTTTGCATGTTTATAATCTTCTTCTGTAATTCCTTCCCCAGCAAGTTTTGAATAAAATGCTTCTATAGGTGGTAATTGTGTTTCATTAAGCCTTTCTAATGAATCAATATATTCATATGGATAAACACCCTTTCTACGAAGAAGTTTAAACTCTTCTTCTTTTGGAAATTCACTTTTTAAGTTTTTGAATTGATAATCTTTTAAATTTTCTGTTAGTTTTGCTAAACTACTACCCATAAATTTAAAACTATCTAAAAACCTAGTATCCTTATAAATATCTTTACTTTTATACTGACCTACTAAAGTCTTTTTTGTAAAGCTTATATATTTTTCCTCATTATTCGGAATTACATTAATTTCCCCCTCACTAACACCAAGATTTTTAACAAACAAATGAGTATCATATCCAGACAAATTATGAAAGAAAACAGGAAGAAAGTGTGGTTTACGAAAGTTAAGATTACATTTATTATGTGCGGCTCCTCTATATCTACCACTAAAATGACAGTGGTCTCTTACTTTTTTCCATCTATCTTCATCTTTTTCCTTTTTCTTTACTTTTTCTTCCTCTTCTTCCACTCCATCTTCTTCATTGCTTTCCTCTTCTTCATCACTTTCTTCTTCCTCCCCAAACTTTATATTACAAAGATAACAAGTATCTGCCTTATTAAAATCTTCTACATCCTCTGCGGTAAGTATCATATCTTTTTTTGGCAATTTAAAAATCTCTTTGGTTAGACTTTCTATTTCTTCCACAAACTTTTTCTCTGCTTTTTCCCCTTGATATAGCAACAATCTAGACTTAAAAACATTTTCATCAAAACTTTTTAAAAAGAAAGCAAAGCCTGTTGGGACATGCATATGAATTTTTGTTGTTGTACTTTTACTTGGATCTGGTTTTGCATGTTGTATTGGTACAAGCATCGTTTCAAAATCACCATAAACAACAAAAGGATGCCATTGTGTTTTAACCCAGTTTTTAAACATTACTGTACTCTGGTTTTTTGTTGGCATTTTAATTCTTACAGCATCTTCTTCATAGCAAAACACTCTATGATCTTCTAAAACTCTTTCACTCGTAAAATGACCTAAACAGCTCCAACAAAAAGAAAGTTTATGCCCATCTTTGGATATTTTTGATGCTAATAGTGCACTTGGATTTTTTACCCAAACATAATGACTATTTTCATCTTCATCTTTTATTAACAAAAGAATCACTAAATGTTTTCTATCAAAAGTTTCTTTTCTTTGCCTTCTAAGAGGATATAACCCATCTTTCTCATCATAACCTATAACAACAATAGAAAAATCCGGATTTTGATTTTCAAATTTATTAATATCACGTAACTTAACAGGACATTCTATTCCTTTCATATTTAATTCTTGGATTTGTTCTTTTAATTTTTTATCAACTCTTTGCGGATTTTCTTTTTTTTGATAAACTGCTCTCATAACACAATATAAAAAACAGTTATGATCATCTTCATTTTTGATATTAACAAGCCCATTTTTGTTATTTGCTCTTTTTAATCCTGCTGGTAAAGGCATCCATGAACCTGCCAGCCCCTCCCATGATTGTCTATTTTCTACAACATGTAATTTTAAGTCTATAACCCCCTCAAATATCCAACCAGTTCCTTGTATTAAAAAAGTTTCGAAATTTCTCATAATTCGTTCTACCATATCATCATAAGTTTCATTTACATCACCTTCCCTTGATATAATTTCATGACTTGAAGAAAGTTTAACTTCTTTATATTCAATAACACCATTAGATTTTTCCCTTGAAAATAAACATACTAGTTCTAGCTTTACCTTTATATTTCTATGGTTTCTTAAAAAATTAGTTATGCTTTCTTTACATACTTCTAAAAAATCATTTGCTCCCCATCCCCCCACTCCATCTATAACATGCTGTGTTGCAAATTCTCTTAATGCAGACGCTTCTTGCCTTAATACGGTGTTTGGCATTTCTCTTCTCGGTAAGTCTTCTTCTACATTTTCTAAAACTTCGTTTATAACTTGTGGAATCTGCTCTTCTGGAACATTACCAGTCATCCAATTAGTAACATTAGACACTCTTCTTCTAACACTCTGAGGAATTGCTGCTGAGACAACCCTTTGAGCACCACTATATAAATTAGATGCAATTGATTGACCAGCATCTACCAGTCTATTGATAAATCTTCGTGAAAAAGAATTCATCGCCATAATTTTTAAATAAAAAATTCTTTCCTTAAGTCAAATTTTATTATTTTTTCATAAATAATAAAATTATTGAATATCAATTCTATATTTACCATTCCATACTCTACCATTCCAGTTTTCAATCGTTTGTGGACATTTATCAATATACTTACTAGCCTTGTAAATTGATGGAAACTCTTTCACCTCTTCAGTTTCTACATCCTTTAATACAACCTTTTTTGGGTTTTTAGCAATATCCTTTAATCTTTCATAATTAGGAATTTTTTTAAAAAAATTTTTTTCTTCCTCTTCAGGATATAGTCCATGCTCCTTTAACACATCAATATACTTTTTCTTATTCCAATAGGAGTACCACTTAATATTGTTATCTGTTAATATTTTTTTAAAATCAGCAACCTTTTTCATATTTTATTTAAGTAAAAATTTACTTAATACACTACACTCATCTTATTCCCATCACTCTGAAAGTTAATTGTTCTATCACTAATTAAAACTGCATAAGCTACAGCGTCTGGTGGTGCATTTGCAGCAAATGTTGCTTTAATGTGAATATCAGTAACAGAATACTTAAGTCTTTCACTTTGTTTACTTAAATCAAACACAAACAAAGGATAAAGGGTTTTGTAATCTGAAGGAGTAATATTAGGGTTTGATACTAATTCATCCATGTTAAAAAACTTTTTTCTAAATGAAGCAGCTTCACCATATACTCTACTAATTTGATTAGCATTAAAATTTATGTTATAATCATATATTGGATATTTTTTTGAACCTAACATTACATAAATATTATTAACTCCTAAGTTGTCAAATATAGCTGGGTTTTGTTCCTGATCTTCATTTCTTCCATTTTGAAAACCAACAATTAAAAACCGTGGTACTTCAGGAGATGATTTAGATGATAACCTCCAAGTAAAACTGGTTGATGGTGGGACAGCTATATTATCACATTGTATCATTCTATATCCAACAGGGAATTTTTCTTTCTTCTCAATAAATTTAAAAAGTTGCATCTTATGACTATCTTCTGGTGTTACATGCGGCATAAACCAAGATACCTTCAGTAAATTAACTCTACCAGCATCTGTACCACCAGCTCTATAAATTGCATCTTCATCATTATCTCTTGTTAAGGTTAAAGTTTGTTTCATACCATATAAAATTTTGTTATAATCTTCACAAAAACCAAATATATGTTTTAATGGTATCCTAAAACTAAATGTTCCAACCGGATTTGAACTAAAAATATAATCCCTTCTTATCTTAAAACCTATATTATTAGCAGCATCAGCTGTTCCAGTAGTATCTTTATACCACAGTTGGTTTAACCCTTGTGATTTAGAAAAGTCATCTGGGTATTTTAACAACCCAAGCATTGTTGTAGACGTACCAGGGTAAATATTGTATTCTATCTCTTGTCCACTAAGTTGATATCTGATAGCTTTAAACAGATACATTATTCCATTATTTATTAAGGTAACTGCATTAGCAGCTCCATAAACAGTCCCATCATTTTTTACTAATTCACCTACAAATTCTAAATATGATTCTGAAGGATGATAAAAAATATCTTGAGTTTCAATATCAATCCTTATATTTCCTCCAGAGTTGTTTAGATTGGTTCCTGTAATAGGCAGATATTCATGATACTCATATTCATCAATACTATCGTCTTTTAAAATCGGTGCTTTAATATTTAAAATATCCATTTTATTATATGCAATTATAATTTTAAGCCAAATTATAATTGTTTATATTATTCAATCCATAGTTGAGGGAAAGACTTGTTTACATCATTTACATACACTCCCTTAAGTTTAATATTTTTAAGTTTTTCTACTGTTGAGTTTTTTCTCATCTTAGGATATATCTTACTTCCACAAAGAATTTTTACTTTAGGAATACCATTTTTTTCTAAATATTGATTTACATCTTCTTCAAATTCCTTAATGATATCAGCTTTTTCAGGCGACAATTTTAAAACAGCCTTTTTATAATCATAATTTGTATCACTGCAATCTAATACTTCACATTCATCATCAAGTTTTAGGTTTGCGTAAAGGATGCTAACCTTTTTTGTGTTGTATTTTTCATAAGTTGATAAATTAAATTTTAGATTAGACATTTATTTAATGTTTATTTTTATTTAACTTAAATTTCATAATACTTTAACTCCGGAACCCTTACTATTTAACTTCTTAACTAAATCTTGAATAGCAATTGCACTACCATCTATTAAGGTGTTAATATTTTGCGTTGCAGGTTGTGTTGTTGTAGTAGGCTTTTGAGTATATTTTTCTATAATCTTTTTAGATTTTGGTGTTAAAGCCTTTTGAACTAACTTTTTACCTGCATCAATTGCTGCCGTCTTTCCAACCTCTAACGCTTTCTTTGCTCCTTCCTTAGCTACGCTCTTACCAACATCAACTGCTGAAGATGCAATTTGTTTAGCTGCACTGCTTGTAAAGAATTTTGTAAGAAAATTGGCTAAAGTATCAAATATTCCTGCTCCTCCATAAGCATAATTTCTTTTAAATCCTCTCTTTTGTGATGTAATCATTTTTATAGTATAGACATTAATTTTTTATAAGTTTTTGAATCAAATATACGCTGTCTTTTTAATTCATCACAAATACTTACAAGCTCATTTCTTACACCAGTATTACCAGCTCCTTTACTCGCCATTAAGAGGTCTAATCTTTCTAATAGTGCATTAGGGTCAGATGGGATAATAGTAATTCCTTCTCCAAGGACTGATTCATTCCAAAAATTCTTAAGTATGTATGTTAATCCACTTGTATCCTCTACTGCTTTTTGGAGAACTATTTTTTGGGTTATTATTTCGATGGAGGGTACCGCTTTTTATCATTATCTCCCTATAATTTTTAAAATCTTCACTTTTTTTACCCCCATATATACTTTCATTCGGTCTTTTAGCTATAATTAACTCCCACAGACCAGGCGTGCCTTCATAGGTTTTATTTCCAACTAAAATATCGTTTCCTAAAATTTCTGCTTCCATATTACCAATATAAAATTTTCCTTTTTTGTCATATAATCCATAAGTTGTATCGGCTTCATCCTTATTTGTAAATCTTCTTAGTTGCTTTGCTGCTTCTGGTCCAATAAGTAAAAATGGATCTTCATCTTCATCCGTATGTTCTATAAACCAAAGCATTTTATCATAATCTTCTTCAGTTAAATCATCTTTTTTTTCATAAGCTTTTATAGAAGGAAATTCTGGAAACGTAATAGCCTGTGGTAATTGTTTAATCCCCTCTTTAATAGGTTTAAGCCCTTCTGTAATCTCCGTTGTTGCAGCTTTTTGTGTTTCTGTAATAGGTCTAAAAAACTTTGAAAGATCTGTTTGTAATTCGATATCCCCGGTTTTCTCTGCAAGCTGATTATCATGAATTCTTTTCTTCAACGCAAGATATTCTTTTACTGTTTGTTCCCTTTTTAAAGGGTCTTTAATCTTTAAAAATGACATTTTTTTAAGTAATTAATTTTTTAATTAGTATTATCTATCTCACATGCGCAAGAATACTTAAACTTGAGTGGTTTTAGTTTTATTCTTAATGGCTTCCATTGTGTCTTTCTACTAGTCTCCTGAATTCCTCCCGTGCTTCTATTCTCCCCTTCTCTATTAAACTCTCCTGTTCCTCTAGCTTGCTTTTTTTCTTCGACTTACTTCTAATTTCTTCCTTCATTTGTTTGTATTTTCCCAATTCTTCCATAATTAAAGTAAATTCAGAATGGTCAATTTCATTATCTGTTATTGCTTTTGATATATGCGTAAGTAGTGTATTTAACTTTGAATCTGCTAACATTTTTATTTGAAGATGTTTTTCTGATTTTGTTCTGGTTCTTCTAACCAAAAACTTACCTACTATTGCTACTAACCCAACAGCTAAAGCACAACCTTCAAGGGCTATCGTTGCAGGTATCGCTACCACAGTTGAGAGTAAAGCAATTCCACCTGCTCCTGCACCTAATGCTATGATAGTTAGTCCAGCTTCAACATTATCTGCTGTTTTACTAATATTCATATATTTTTTACTTAGCTGCTCTCTAACCTTAACTTCATTTTCTAGAAAAGTCTGAATTTCTGATATCTTTTGCAATCTAAAGGATTGACCATTGTCTCCTGTTGTTAGTATTGGTTGTAATGATGGTGCATTTGGTATATTTCGTGCTTCTGGTAAATATGGATAAATCTTTTCTTTTAGTTCCATTTTTATTAATTACAACTTATTTTTTAAATAGAATAATAAAGACGACACAAAAAGGTGTTTTCTTGTATTTTTTTTAACTTATCTGAGTTGTTTGTAATTGTTGCAACCATATCATCCACTTCTTCTAATGAAACTTCATTTGTTATAGATATTTGATTAAGTTTTAGATTATAAGATAGAGAAACTAAAACAAAACCTTTACTCATATTAAAACCCATACCTAGGGCTATCGTCTTTGTTTGTCCTCCTTCTAATACTAAAGGTTGTTGGGTAAAAATATCCCATGAAACAGGATTAACTTTTTTAGCAGGATACTTAACTTCTACAGGTTTCCAAAAAATAGTTTTTGGTTGAACTATTTTATGTTTTCCATTTCCAAATTTATGTACATTCATATTTTAAATTTATAATATTGCTCCTAATATAGGAATATTAGCAAATGGACTATTAGGTCCTAAAAGAAGACCTTTTCCATCATAAATTTTTCCACCTTGTTTTAAATACAATCCATCACCAAAGGAACTCAATCCTTTACCTTTTGCTGGACCAAGAAATAAACCTTCACCATCAGTTTCTACTTGACAGACGCAACCACCTTTTTTAAGATACAATCCATTACCCATTGCTTTTTGAACTCCTGAAGAAGCTAGCCCAGATAGTGCGCCAACTCCCAAAGCTGGTAAAACAGTCCTTGCTAATGCTGCTGATGCTAATCCTGCCAACATTCCAAGAAAACCACCTTCTACTTTCATGTTATGTTTAAGTTGTTTTGTTGACATTCTAAACGTTGCTCCCTTACCAGCTTTATATGCCTTTGTAAGTTTATTTACTTGTGATTTGGTTAATGCTACTACATCCTTACCATGTATATCCTCATGCTTTAAACGAATACTTGCTGGGCTTTTGTTTTTAAAAGAATGTAAAATTTTTTCCTTTTGCCCATCTGATATATTTATTTTAGCGTTAATATAGTTTGTCATTTTTTATATTTATCTTGCTTCTCTTATATGAAATCTAATTGTTAAATTTTCCCCTCTTAGATTAAGTAATGTTCCATCTTGGTCTGTAATTGATACATTAAGATTATGTATTTCATTTAATGTTAATGGAAGGTAAACTAGATTAACAGGATTTTCTATTATTTTATATCCTGGTGATACATTAGGAAAAAAACTATAAATTGTATTTCTTTGTGAACCATTAACATAGCTTCCTGAAATTAAATCTATATTAACTAGTAAGCTATTAATACTAAGAATATTTACTACATTTTCAGATTCATGAAATCCTTGTGTATATTTAGCACGAGTGAATCCTAATACTTTTGCAATAGAATTTTGTTGGTTAAAATCTACTTGATAACCATTTTCTAAAAAAAGAACAGACTTTAAAGTATTAGTGTTTGCTGAGATGTTAATATAATATTCTTCATTAACTGCATCATAATGACCTTTTTTTCTCATTTCTTGTTGAATTACATCATTAATATCAACTAAATCATAACTTCCTTCAGGTATTTTTATTTTTACCCATGACGTACCACTGTCTGGTGAATAAACAAAAATGTTATTGTTTTCATCAATATTAGGAAATGAATAATAAGTTTCAAGATTAACCAATGCTATTTCATATTCTTTATCTTTTTCTAATAGAAGTGGAGGAGTAAATCTTGTTTTAAACTCTGTTTTGTTGTCGCTTACGATAATTTGAAATGATGTTTTATGGTCAGTATTTTTTACTATCTTTTCAAGTAATTCTGCTTCCATTTTTTATATTTAGTAAAAATATATTTTAAAACGAATATATTTTTAATAGTAATCTTTGTAATCTCGTGGTATATAGAAGTTATCAAATCCACACCTATATTTCCCATCATTACGGTTCTTAGTTAAATCAATCACGATAAAACCATGTGGTCTTTCCCAACAATTTTTACAAAAATTGATAAACTCTGTTTTAGACATATCATCCCCTACATGATCACTATAAATATGATTAAGATTTTTTAAGTCTTGTCTAAACAAGCATATTAAGTTAGCATTTTCTCTAATAGTTTGACGGGGTAATCTAAAATAATTTTGTGCTAGATAAAAACAATCAGCATTACTATGTCTACCCCTTACATAATAGTTTTCACACTTGTTTTGTCTTTCTAAAAGTAAGTCATCAAATATCATTAAGTTTTTATTTGATGCATTTAAATCTCTTGGGTCAGGAACATCACTAGCATATTCAAAAAATTCACAATTAATATCAGATTTTTCCTTAATTGTTTTTGCCCATTCTTCAACTAATGCTGTAGGTAAAATATCACGGTTTTGAACTTCATCTTTAAGTGAAAACAACCTTAATATGTATTCTTTTGGTATTTTTTCTTCAAAAGCTTTTTTAAGTATGCGATATTCTGGTTGAAACAAACTTTTACCAAAAACACATAAGTTGTTATAATCTAACCAATCAGGTCTTAACAAAAGGTTAAGTAAAAGTGTAGTTTTACCACATCCTGATTTACCTACTATTAAACCTCTGATACTCCTAGGTAAAAGGGGATGATTAAATCTTTTTGCTAACACTTCATTCCACGATAAATTAACAATATCCATATTTTATATTAAAAATTTTATTTTAATATAAAAAAATGTATTGCGTTAAATGTAAAAAGAAAACTGATACTACTGATATACAATGTGTAGTAAGTAAAAATGGTAAAAATATGGTGCGAGGAAAATGCGCTAATTGTGGTACAGTGAAAACACAATTTGTTAAACAAAAAGAAGGTGGTTCATTGTTAAACAAAGCAATCAATAACTTACCTGTTGAAATGCACTTACCTGGTCATAATTTTACAGGCCCAGGCACAAAGTTAAAGAAAAGATTAAATCCTGACTTAACACCTAAAGATTGGTCAAAGCCTGTAAATCGTGTTGATAAAGCAGCATATCATCATGATATATGCTATCTTAAGCATAATGATACTAAAACACGTAATGATGTGTGTGATGCTAATATGCTTAAAGAGTTAAAAGACATCTATAATCCAACTATTAAGGAAAGAATGGAAAGAGGATTAGTTTCTTCATTGATAGGAACCAAGAAAAGATTTGGTATGGGAATGAGTAAAAAAAAAATTTACTAGCAGAAGAATTACATAAACCTGTAAAAAGAAAATTTAAGAAAAGGAGAGTTAGAGTAAATGGTATCGATAGAATATGGGCTGCAGATTTAGTAGATATGCAAGCATTTTCTAAACTTAATCGTGGAGTAAAATATCTTCTTGCTGTCATTGATATCTTTTCAAAATATGGATGGCTAATACCATTAAAGGATAAAACAGGAAAATCTGTTTCTATTGCGCTGAAGAGTATTTTTAAGGAAAGAAAGCCTGAGAAAATGTGGGTGGATAAAGGTAAAGAGTTTTATAACAAAGATGTTAAAGATTTGGTTGAATTGTATTCTACTGAAAATGAGGAAAAATCAAGCGTTGTTGAGAGATGGATTAGAACAATGAAAGAAAAAATGTGGAAGTATTTCTCTGCTCACTCAACAAATGTTTATATTAATGTATTACAAAATCTTGTTAAGGAATATAATAACACGAGACATTCTTCTATTAAGATGACTCCAACTGAAGCAAGTAAGAAGAAAAATGAAAATAAAGTTTGGATAACACTTTATCCTGATTATGACCAAGTAAGGGAGGATATTAAACCAAAGTTTTCTGTTGGAGATAAAGTAAGGATAAGTAAAAAGAAAAAGACTTTTGAAAAAGGTTATACCACAAGATGGACTGAAGAGGTTTTTACAGTTTCAGAAGTAAAACATACATCACCTATAACATATAAGATTGAAGATTTAAATGGTGAAGAAATAAAAGGTTCTTTTTATGAGCCTGAACTACAAAAAACGAGTCAAGAGGTGTATAGGATAGAAAAGGTTATTAAAAAGGGAAAAAAGAAATCTCTTGTAAAGTGGAAAGGTTATTCTGATGAGTTTAATTCATGGGTTGATAATAGTGCTATTGTAAATATTTAAGTATATAAAAATGAAAAATATTTTAATTGATAATATAACTTTACCAAATAAACCATTAAGTAATTTTGAGCTTGAGGATGCCGCAAAAAAATTAAAAATAAAAAATTTTAGAGGAATATTTTTAAGAGATACCCTGCCTAAAAAAGTAAGAAATAAAGAATGTGGTATATTAAATCTTGATGACGCAGGTGGACCTGGTACTCATTGGGTTGCTTGGTTTAAAGATGATAAAAATAAAATTTATTTTGATAGTTATGGTATACAACCACCTCTTGAAATGATAGATTATTTAAAAAGTCCATTACATTACAATACAGATCAATTACAACAAGCAGGTGAAGTATTTTGCGGTCATTTATGTTTGTATATTCTTAAAGAGTTGGGTTTAGGTAATAAATTTCAAAGTATTTTAAATAAACTTTTTTAGCAATATTAAAAAATGCCTGTTGATAAATTTGGAAGAATGGATGAAGTTAAAACGAGTGGTGATGGTGTTTCACTTGCTTACATCTCAAATAATTTTTTACGTAAAGATGGAACAACCCCCGTTGCTGGTTCTATAAATATGAATGGAAACACGCTAACGAGGGTTAGTAATCCAACAAATCCGCAAGATGTTGCTACTAAGAGTTATGTTGATGCAAACTCAGGGCTGTTAGATGAAAATGGAGGATATCATATGGCTGGGTATTTAAATATGGGTTTTAATAAAATAAAAAATATAGCCGACCCTGAGGAACCGAGTGAAGCTGCTAATAAAAAATATGTAGATGCTGCTGAAAGTGCTTTTGTTTTGGGAGCAGATGGTACAGCAAGAGGAGACATTTCTATGGATGAATTTAGGATTAACAATGTTGGTTCACCTATAGAAGCTCAACAAGTAGCAAATAAGTTTTATGTGGATACCGCTGTTGAGACAATAACTGCAGGTAATAATGCTTTAACAAAAAACCGATATGGAACTTTCTTAGCAACTGGTAAAATAGATATGAACACTCACCCACTTACTGGATTACCAAATCCTACAGATCGTGATGCTGCTGCTAATAAAAATTATGTTGATAATGGAGGAGCCATTGTTAAAAATCCAGATGGAAGTTTTACGGCAATATCCGATGTAGATTTTCAAGGTTTTACTATAAAAAATGCTGGGGCTCCTGTAGAAGAAAGAGATTTAGCAACAAAATCTTACGTGGATGGAAAAGTATCACTTCCTTCTCTCATAGGTCCTAAACCTATTATAAGTGTGCATGCTGAGGAACAAGGAGAATTAAAAACTGGTAGTTATGAGTTTGCTTTTGGTAATGGAGGTAGTGGAGAAAGTCATGGGTTAGGAGGTTATTGTATGTCTGCTCCTGGTAGAATTTTAAGAGGAACTTTAATGGTTGTTAAAGGAACCGGTGCTCTAAGAGAAGAGTCAAAAGTTAATATTGTCATAAATGGAGTTGAACAACCTGACTACCCCATAATAAAAAAGAAAGGAGAAGGTTGTAGTTGTACAGTTTTTCCTAAACCTTTAGAGGTGGAGCAATGTGATGTTATTAACTTTATAACAAAGAGAAACAACCCAAATGCTAAAAATGCATATTTAACAATATTGATAGAATTGGACTTGTGAGTAAAAAAATATTTAACCCAGTTAAAAGGGTTAGATATTTTACATCTTAATAATATCTTTATTGGCTATTAAGTTATCAATTATACACAACAAATCAATTTCTTCTAGTATTGCTCTTCTATGTAGAATCTTTCTTCTTATATTTGGATATCTTTTAACCATGTCATCAACTTTGTCTAAAATACAGTTAATATGAGAAACCACCAATAACCTCATTTTTTGATTTTTATCATCTCCTTTAGGCTTGGGAGTATGGATAAAACTTAATACTTTATAAAAGGTTGCATTAGAAACATCAGTGACAGTTAATCTTTGTTCAATTAAGTCTACTAAAGTTTTAGCATACTTATTAAGATCTTCAGTTTTGATTTCACGTAGTGTTGTGTCATCTCTTATATGAGCAAGTTGTCCTTTTTTGTTATTATAGCCTCTAGCTTTTCCTCTGTTCATCTTTATAAACTGTAGGAATCTATAAATTTAATTCAAAAATTTATAGATTATCATTAAAACTTACCGTAAATATATTAGATATGCTTTCATCCATGCTGTCTTTTATCAAGTTGTATGTATTATGGTTGGTAAAAAATCTTTGTCGAATATCAAACAATGCATTTGTTAAATCTTTTATGTAAACATATAATCTTGTTGTAATATATTTTCCTTGATACTTAAACACAACTTTCACTTCCTCAAGACTATGTTCATAAATCATCTTACTACAAAAATAGTAGATATCAGCATATGGAGTACATCCTTTGTATGATAGAAGGCCTGTGTTGTTTAAGTAAAGTATTTCATTGCTGGATATAACATGCATGTGGACTTTTTCATACAACATGCGGTTTAGCTTAAGTTTAAATTCATTATCGTTTTCCATTTTTATATTACATCATACATATTTAAGATAACTTCATCAGGCATGTATTTAACGGTGATCCTGGTTGTTCCATACTCAATCCTTCTTATCATAATTCTTTTTTTATTTTTAAATAAAAAATTTTTTAATTCTTGAAAGTCGTTCTCTACCACATATTTCTCTATTCTTATTCGCAGTATTTCATTTACATATTTGTTTCTTAATTGCATCTTTGCTTTCATAAACATTATTTTGTAAAAAATAAATTTTATTTAAAAAATTTATTTTTAAAAAAATTTTTTATTTTAATTTTCAAAAATTTTATCTTTATTAAACAGCCATCTAACAAAGTTAAATTTCAACATTTCTTCATCTAAAATAAATTCTTGTTGTTCATCAGAATCAATCAAGCTGTCTCCGATATATTCATCAATCAAATCAACCATCTCTTGTCTAAATCTTTTGTGGTATTGTTTAGCATAATATTCTTCATATTGTTTATACAACTGATGTAAGGGCATTGTATGAAGGACCTCTGTGTTAGGATCAAATATGTCAGAATTGATTGCGTTTATTTTTACAAGACCTTCTTCATAGTCGATCCAAACACAATCAACATTATTATCATATCTTTGTGATGATACAGCTTCTCGACATATCCACTTCTCTTTATCCGTGTGATCGGTTCTGAGATATTTTTGTTTTTCTTGTTTATCAATAATTAACCATTCTAAAGCATGGACAGAATAACCATCCAGTTTAAATGTGTTAGTTAATGGATTGTAGTTTTTGTATAAGAACTCCATCTTACGTTTGAAACTGGATGTCTCGTATTCTGGTAGGTTGCCGTTGTCCTGTTGGATGGCTTCGGCTATTTGTCTTCTTAAGGTTTGTGTAGGAGTTAAACTAGTCATCTTACTTATATTGTGATATGGTGCGATTTAATAATGAAAAATCAATTTTTTTTTTTTATTTTTTTTTTATTAAAAATCTTAACCCACCCACTAACTCATAAACCGGTTAGCCATTGCATGACGCGTTGGTTGATGGGGAGGTTAAGCGATTAACTGATGTAAGGGTTTGTCTGGTTGATGGGTTTGTTGGTTAGATGATGTAATGATGTAATGATGTAATGACGCGAGATGATGAAAATTTTTAAAATTAAATTTTTTTATTATTTTTTTAGAAAATCTTAAGCCACCCACTAACTCATAAGTTGACAAGCTGTGTTAATGCGTTAGCTGATGCGTTGGTTGATGGGGGAAGAAAAAGGTTAAGCGATTAACTGATGTAAGGGTTTGTCTGGTTGATGGGTTTGTTGGTTAGATGATGTAATGATGCGTGATGATAAATTTTTTTTTTTTAGAAAATCTTAAGCCATCCACTAACTCATAAGTTGACAAGCTGTGTTAATGCGTTAGCTGATGCAATGATGCAATGATGTAATGATATGATGATGCGATGATGAAAAATGTATTTATTTTTTTAGAAATTTTTTTTTTTTTTTTTTTTAGAAAACTTTTTTTTTTAGAAAACTTTTTTAGAAAACATTTAGTATGAGACGGTGTGAGGCGGTATGAAATGGCGTGATCTAATTTTGTGTGCTAATTGGTAAAATACCTACTAATAGAGGTTAAGATTCTTCTCAGGTATTAAGCTGACCTGACCCGTGAGTTGTTTTTTTCACGTGTTGTGTACAATACCGCATTGTTGCACAAGTGAGCGTTTTTAAATAGTCAATTTGTGTTGTAAGCTTAGTGGACTTTGGTAAACTTTTCTGGATTTATTAGAGGTCGGTCAGTTTGAGTTAAATTCTACCAGATACAGAGTCTTCTTACGGCATTGTGGAGTCCTCTAACACCTTCTCTGTGTGGATATGGATATTATACAAAGTCAAAGGTAATACATCTGTTGCATGTTTTTGTTCTTAGTAATATAAGACTCGACAGGAAACGAACATTCACTTCAGTTTCATTTGCAGGCTGTGTAGATCAAGATCAGACAAGACAGGAAGTTTTATTCTTGGATCCACAGTACCAATTAATCCTCCAGATATATGTACTTTGACCAAGACAGAATATAAATAATTGAGCCACGCTCTGGCAAAAGAGGGATTAATGCATCTCCGTGATCCACTATACCGATCAAGCCATCATATAATTATGGATCCATTTTATCCACTTTTTTTTTAACAACCGACTTAATCACGAGGTAAAATGGTCCTTGGACACACTTGCGAAACATTTCGGTTCAAGACAGCCTGCACGGACTGCGCAGGCTGACCTGAGACAATACTTTTCGCAGATGCATTAAGCCCCTTTTTCACATAGCATTACTCAACTGTATTATCATGCTTATTTTACTGATGGCCACGTCTAATATTCTATCAAATACCTTTAACTTTATATATCAGTTTTCAATGTTATTTTCCTCCCTCATTTACTGCTGTTGTTTCCATGGCGATATCAGCAAACTATAACTCTATACATGTTAGGATTCATTATCAAAATTTTTGAAAGAATGGGCTTGTTACAAATGTTGAATTCATGTAAACCCGAATTAAAAAAAAGAAAAGAAATGTGGCTAAAAAGGAAATTGTTCCTCACAAGACATTTTGCTCTTTGCTACAGTGTATTTAGGCTACGTGTATCTGCGTGACGAAAGCAGATGTCAATATAGTTATGGCCGATGATATTTACCCGACAGTCGTGTACACACTGAAGAAAATTCATATTGCGAGGCCGACTGTCGTGTACTCAATGAAGGAAAACTCGTTGGGTGTCCGACGGTCGTGCACGGACTGATGAAATTTCGTCTTGGGGGCACGATTACGTGCCCGCTATTTCCGATTTCTTCATTGAGTACACGATGCGGTCGTGTACGCACTGAAGAATTGGACTCTTACGTACACGTGTAAATGGGTTGGGCCAAAACGCAGACTTTTACGTGAATCGGCACGGCGTAGACAGTCTCATTGGAGCACACGGCAATAGTCATTTATACAGCGTGTTACAGAACAAATGCATGCACAAGCGTAGCTGGCATCCTTTTTATACGTCCGAAGGCTCGTATTACCTTATACTGTACACCCGGTCGTCCGTCCGTCCGTTTGGAATTTCTTGTGTACGCAACTCCTCCTACAGTTTCCATCGGAATTAGATCTATTTGAAATTTGCCACAATGGTATCCAGTCGTTTCGGCACCAAGTCATTTCCACACCCAGTCAGTTCGAAACTTTTTGGTCGTATCGACCCATATTTAAGTCAATTCGACCCACAATTTTTTTTTTAGCAACAAATGGTAGATAAAAAGTATTGGTAATTCATTTGAGTAGGCCTACATGTATTGAAAGACTTCTCTAGATAGGGGTATCCCAAAAAGTATTTAAAGCAGATGCAATTGAAATTCAGCTACATATACTATATGTGCTGTGGGAAATAACTATATAGACTACTTAAATTTGCAGTGACAAGAATATGTTAATAGTTGTTTTGTGTGTGTTTGTTTTTGGAGTTTAATGAATAATTTGGAGTTTTTAAAGGAAGTAGGGGTGTGGTCGGGAGGAGAAAACAGGCGGTTTCGTGCGATACATGTATGAGATGGCAGCATCCAATATGTGACACAGGTCGATCAAAAATTACTTTGTAGAAATTTTTATTTTTTCCCTCCACTGAAATAAACTACAGAAATCAATATCTGACTACACGAACCATACCGTCCGATCTTTCATCTACTGCACAATTAATCTCCCTTACCCTTTACCACACAATCCCAAGTTGTAATGACCTTCAGTTACAAGCCTTTAGGACATATTGTGAAAAAACACACATTTTATCCTTTTCACACAATGCTTTTAACCATATGATCAAAGAAAAACTCCATCACATTGAGTCACATTGAATTTGTTGCCTGCAAATGATTTCAAGTAGTACACGCACACGTCGTCAAACGTTGTGATCGAGTCAGAATTCTTGTCCGTTGTTGTGTACTCTTAGACAATCAACCGCCTTCATAGTTTCAGTGGAAAAGCTTGGCTTACCATTAATTGTACTTATCGAGTTTACCCCTTATCCCGCTAAATAATTGATATGTAAATTCAAAACCAAAGGTAAAATCCTAACGTTTGATATTTCAAAGGTATTTTTGGGGAAAAGGTATTTCTCTATCGGTAAAAGTGGATCCAATATCAGACCTCACGTTTGTGCAGTCCGACCTTCATTTACATGAAAAAGTGTCGAACTGACTGGGTGTAGAAATGACCGGGTGCCGAAACGACTGGATACCTTTGTGACAAATTTCAAATAGATCTAATTCCGATGGAAACTGTAGGAGGAGTTGCGCACATAAGATATTGCAAACGGACGGACGGACGACCGGGTGTATAACATAATACGACCCTTCGGGCATGACACCCTGTATAAATGACTATTGCTCCACTGAGACGGTTTACGCCGTGCTGGTTCACATAGCAGTCTGCGTTTTGGTCCAACCCATTAATACGTGTACGTAATATCCCGTTTCTTCTGTGCGTACACGACCGCATCGTGTACTGAATGAAGAAATCGGAAATAGCGGGCACGTCATCGTGCCCCCAAGACGAAATTTCATCAGTCCGGGCACGACCGTCGGGCACCCAACGAGTTTTCCTTCATTGAGTACACGACAGTCGGGCACCCAAGAAGTTTTCCTTCATTGAGTACACGACAGTCGTCCTCGCAATATGAATTTTCTTCAGTGTGTACACGACGGTCGGGTAAATAGTCACTTTCTATAGTTATACCTGATAATTCCTTTTGCCACAAGTTCGATGCATTATCTCTTTACCACACAAGCAAAATATATACTTTTCCAATTTGAAAGCATTTGCAGACAATTCACAATGTAGCCAAATAATGGAATTTGTCTTTGATAGGTTATAAAACACCGGGGGGAAAGGAGAAAATACTGGCTACCAGCATTTTCTCATTTTCCGATAATGTTTTCAAAAGGCCTCTTCCTCGAGGTCATTAAAAGTTGGGACTGTGTGGTAAAAGGGTATGCTGACTCCCTTGTTATGGATATGCTGTATCAGACCAGAGATCGTAAATTACATGTTATATATGATCCTTCATCAGGCCATGTTTTCCCACGTTCACTTTTACCCAATGCTAATAATAAACTTTAAATTTGAGTATTTCACTCGTTACCAAACAACAAAATTTTGTACTCAACTATACTGAAAGCATGTGTAGATGAAAAAATAAATGCACCTCAAAAGATAAACTTTCTGTCTTTGATATGGTAGAAAACATTGTGTACAAGGGAAAAAAAAACTGTTGGTTAGCATTTCCCTCCTGTTTATTCATTTTCTATCAGTACCAAAATGTAGGTCAAACGCTAGCAAATTCAGCTACGCCAAAAAAACAATCTTTGAGTGCAAGAAACTAAATGGTGGTTCTGATAAGTAAGGAGTTGACTTTGTATCCTAGCTCTGCAAAAAAAACTTTTTAAACTTTAACTCTTTTTTAACCTTTAACTCTTTACCAAACGGCACTTTTTTGTTTTTTAGACTAGTCCAAATTCAAACCGCCAAAAATTGACATTTAGTTTGGGGTTGTTAGAAAACAATGTGGGAAAAGGAGAAAATGCTGGTTACCTGCATTTTCTCCTTATCCCACAATGTTTTCAAAAGCCTTCCTTCTCAGAGTCGTTAAAGCATTGTGTGACAAGGGTTTAAGCCCCTTTTACAAATATAATTGCTTCTGAGGTCAATTCAGACTTTGATATTTCATTTATTTGGGTCTTATTTCCAGATTTAAAATGTATGTTGGGTTCATTTGACACCTTAAAGGTTAAAGGATGATGAAAGTCCTGGTGACAGAATTTTATTTCCTCTCCTTCTACTGAACATCCCAGTGGCTTTGACTTTATTTATCTTGGTAATAAGCTAGTGTCTTTTAACCCTCCACCGCACAGTCACGACTTTTAACAACCAAAAATAAAACAGCCTTTTGAAAACATTGTTGGAAAAGGAGAAAATGCTATTTAAAACATTGTGGGAAAAGGAGAAAATGCTGATAACCAGCTCAGAGTATTTTCTCCTTTTTCTACCCTTCCGAACTCAAATTCAAATTTTGAGTCACATTTGGTTTGTCTTCTACAAATGCTTTCAGTTTGGCCATGTCTGCAAGTTTGTCGCTTGGTAAGATTTATAGAGTATACAAGTGTAGTTCTTGTAAAGAAAGTCATGTATCAGAAGTGCTCTGGAAAATTGTCATAGTCTTCTTTTTACCACTATATTTTCTAGAGTAGTCGGCTGCAAGATGAATAAATTTGTTTGTAGCAAGAGAGCATTTTACATTTTAGCTCTCAGCAAAACTTTTGTTGTTGTTGTGAACATCTAGATCAGACTGCACAGAATATCCAATCAGATTTTGGGCCTACACAGCCCAATACCTTGTGACATATTCTAATCTTGAAATTGAAATATTTGGCTCTGTCCTGTGTAACTCTTACCAAATGACCAAATTTTTGAATTGTCAAACTTGAAAGCATTTGCAGACGACAAAATCAGTGTGACTCAAAACTGAAAATTGTTTCTGGAAGGGCAGAAAAAAATGTGTAAAAAGGGAAAATGCGAGTTACCAATTTTTCTCCATTTTCCACATTGTTTTCAAAAGCCTTTTTCCTCAGGGTCGTTAAAACGTGTGATTGTTTCATAAAGGGTTAAAAGGGCCCATTTCATTAAGTCATCAATCTAAAGATAAATTTTTAAGAAAAGTGTTTTATGCTGTTTTCCAACATTTCTTCAGTTTTATCTCGACAGCTAGTGCTCCTATTCATACTTTCCTAAGTTTCTCTCACCAGTTCCTTGCACAACCTTCCCTTCAAGTTACTGGCTGCTTTCTTATATCGAAATAATGTTCAGTGGTAAGAATAGAAAGGAAGAAATCCTGTAGCAATGACATATCATCAACTCTTTGGATAGGGTTTGACCTAGCTAGGAATCAAGTATAGACACCTTGGATTCAAGCCGTGTACAATTGACCAACCTACCCACTTGGTTTGGTCCCTAAGTTTTAACCCTTTGCCAAATAATCCCAAGTTCTAATGTCCTGATAAAAAAAAGGCGTTTGAAAACTCTGTGAAAAAAGGAGAAACCAGCATTTTCTCCTTTTCCCACAATGTTTTCTAACCATTTAAAGACTTTTATCATCTAAGTCACGCTGAATTTGTCCTTTGTAAAAGCTTTCAATTTAGACAGGTCAAGAATTATATCATGTGGTAAAAAGTTAATAAAGATCATTTTCTAACATCTGGAGAAACAAATTATTGGATTTGACTTTATCAATCAGAATGATGGACAAAGATACCTGTATTACACGTTCAAAACTGTTTTTGATCAATCCCCAAAATGTCAGACATTTCTTGAATATATGGTATTTATTGCCATTTTCCATATTATTTAAGCTATATTTTATATTGTTTTAATGACAAGTGCACCTAATAACATGATTACATGGAGTTTCTTTTACCAGTTCCATTCTACTGGCTGCTTTCCCACAGAAAGTATGCTTGCGCAATTTTCAGCAGGATACAATTATGTTAGAAATATCAGACATACCCGAGATAAAGCTAGATCAAACTACCCACATTTTTTTGTCTAAGTTTGATAAAACATAAGAGTGTGCCTAGCCTTTTAAAATTGAATATTGCGTATTTACTCAGTGGTTACCTGTTTACAAGACACCAAAATTTGAGACGGGTCTATAAAGACTGATTATGAGATTTTTTTTCACCTTTTCCCAACAATTTCGAAAGCATCTGCTCTTAGGGCCGTCTAAACACTACTTTGATAATGTTGATTTATAGATAATTGTAAACGCCTGAGACTGATCGTTGATTGAAACACGGTTCACCTGGGAGTAGCCTTGTGCAAGGCATTACAAAGGTCCAGCCTTCTACTGGCTAAACCTAAGAAAGTCATAAGTGAGTTTTTGTTGATAAATGACTGAAATATCATTACGTACGATGAAAACACCATTCAAACAAAAGAGTTATTTTTTTCAGATATCAACTTGGAGGAATGCCATGTGTCACTAGCTTGAGGAAAGAGGTGGGTTAAATTTATCATTCAGTTTTCGTTGGTAGGAAGAAACCATTCTTATCACAACTCCTTAGACCAGGAAAGAAATCTGACAAGAATGGTTGCAGGCTTTCACATGTAAATCGAAGCTTTGAATTCGCTTTATTTCTTGTATGTATTTGTCATTAAAATTGCAATTAGTTTTTGTTTACATTCTGACCATGCTTTAAAATTGCTTTGTCTAGAATATGTATGTCTCGCAAAAATTTGATTGAGTTGTAGTCTGTATTTGTCTTGCAATGCCAGAAATTTGTTTTGTTCATGAATTTATTCCTCATGAAAGTTCTAATAAGTTTTCACTTGTATTTCTCTATCCATGCTTTGAAGTTGCTTTATGTTGTGTATGTACATGTATTTATCATCAAAACTGCAGTCAGTTTGTTTTATATATTACTGTATCCATGCTTTGACTTTGCTTTATGTAGTTTTCATTTATAGTGCTCTAACGACGCTATAAATCCGTTTTGTCTCTTTCATGTATTTCTTCAGAAAGTTCTTGTTCATATTTGTCTAACCATAGTTCGAATTTAGTTAATCTTTTGCAATTATTTCTCATCAAAACTTCAGTTATTTTATGTTTATAAATCACTAACCATGCTTTGAATTTGCTTTATCTTGCATATTTCCTACGAAAAAAAATAGTAAGTTTTTGTCTTCATTTGTCAAACATGGTTTGTTATCTTGTGTATGCATTTACCATGAAAATTGCAATAAGGTTTGGTCATAGATATATCCATTTTTTGAATTAGCTTTATCTTAGGTACAGTATGTATTTCTAATCTAAATTTGGGCAAAGGTTTGTCCTCCCAGATATTTCTTTAGCCTGTTTCGAGTTTGCTTTATGTGGTGTTTATATTTATCATCCAAATTATCGTAAGTTTTTGTTTATATTCATCTAATCATCCTGTGAATTTGCTTTATCTAATGTTTATTTTCTCATCAATGTTTCAGTATGTATTTTGTTTATGTCTTTCTGACAATATTTTGAATTTGCTTTAATGTATGTATTTCTCATCATGAATATATGATGGTATATATTGTAAGTTTCTGTTTATTAGTCACTAACCATGATTTGAATTTGCTTTATCTCGTGAATGTATTTCTAATCAAAATTTCAGGAAGCTTTAGCATATATTTCTCTAACCATGCATTGAACTTACTTTGTTTCGGGTAAATATTTCTGATGAAGATTTCAGTAAGTATTTTAAATGTATTTGTCTAACCATGCTTTGGCTTTGCTTTGTCTGATGTAGGTATTCCTCATGAAAAAATTAGAGATTTTGTTTATATTCATCTAACCATGCTTTGAATACGGTTTATATCTTGGGTAAGTTCTTTTAAAACACTTTATTAAGTTTTTGTTTATATTTCACTAACCATGCTTTGAAATTGCTTCATCTCATGTGTGTGTTTCCCATCCAAATTATAATTAGATTTTGGTTTCATTTGTCTTACCATGCATTTTATTAGCTTTATCTCATATTTCCTATCCAATTTTAATAGGTGTTTGTCCATATCTCTTCAACCATGCATTGAAATTGCCGTATTTTGTGTATGTATTTCTCTTGAAAATTTCAGCACCGGTAAGTTCTGGTTTATATTTTTCAAAACCTGGTTTGAATTTGCTTTTATCTTTCGCAAGTGTTTCTCCTGAAAAGTTCAGTTAGTTTTTCTTTTCTCATTTCTATCATGCTTTGCATTTGCGGTATGTCATTTATGTACTTGTCTTGAAAATTTGAGTAAGTTTTTGTATATACGTGTCTAACCATGCTTTGTCTGCATTAACTATTTATCCAACCATGTTTGGTTTCTTGTAGCTTTTTTCATGTTTTTCTGCAGACGTTTTTTATGTGCAGTGAATTCAGTACACATGTAACCTAGTAATAGGTCAGCAATAATATTCCCGAAATGTTTAGGTGTATAGAAAAACATATAGGGCTCTATGCTTCTTCTGTGGCAATTATTTGTAGGTTTTGTCTGTATTGTGTTTTTATTGGTATTAAACGGATGAATGGATGAAAATATTTTACGGCCATAAAAGAGTATCCGCAGTTTTTACCACTTTTCTGCATTGGTTTTAACACTTACCACGGAGGTCCCTCGTGATTTTTTAGTCGCTGTACAAAACAAGGATAGAAATATTTTACCCTAATGAAAGAGTGCTCGGAGTTTTTTAACGTTCTTATCCATTGGTTTTAACAATCACCAGGGCGGTCCCTGAGAAAGGTTTTTATAATATCTGAACAAAACAAGGATGGAAATATTTTACAGCTATAAAAGGGTATCCGCAGTTTTTACCACTTTTCTGCATTGGTTTTAACACTCACCAGGGAAGTCTCTCGAGATTTTATAGTAGCTGTACAAAACAAGGATAGAAATATTTTACCCTAATGAAAGAGTGCTCGGTGTTTTTTAACGTTTTTATCCATTGGTTTTAACAATCACCAGGGCGGTCCCTGAGAAACGTTTTTATAATATCTGAACAAACAAGGATGAATATATTTTACGATGATTAAAGAGAACCCGCTGTTTTTACTACTTTTATACATTGGTTTTAACACCCACCGGGGAGATCTCTCTAGAATTTTTAGTAACTGTACAAAACAAAGATAGAAATATTTTACCCTAATAAAAGAGTAGTCAGACTTTTTTTACCGCTTTTATCCATTGGTTTTAACATTCACCTGGACGGTCCCTTGAGAAACTTTTTTTTTTTTATATGTATATAATAATCTGAACAAGACAAGGATCGAAATATCTTACGGCCATAAAAGAGTACCCTCAGTTTTTACCACTGCTATGCACTGGTTTTAGCACTCACCTGGGAGGTCTCTCGGGGTTTTTTTTTTTTTAGTCGCTGTACAAAACTAGGATACAAATATTTTACCCTAATAAAAGAGTACTCGGAGTTTTTAATGTTTTTATCTATTGGTTTTAACACTCACCAGGGCGGTTCGTGAAAAAAACGTTTTTATAACATCTGAACAAAACAAGGATGAAAATATTTTACGATGATCAAAGAGAACCGACAGCTTTTACCACTTTTATACGTTGGTTTTAACACCCACCGGGGAGATCCCTCGGAATTTTATTTAAATAGCTGTACAGAACAAGGATAGAAATATTTTACCCTAATAAAAGAGTACTTGGAGTTTTTAACGATTTTAATTCATTGGTTTTTTATAATATCTGAACAAAACAAGGATAAATATATTTTACGGCCATAAAAGAGTATCCGCAGTTTTTACCACTTTTCTGCATTGGTTTTAACACTTACCAGGGAGGTCTCTCGTGATTTTTTAGTCGCTGTACAAAACAAGGCTAGAACTATTTTACCCTAATAAAAGTGTACTCGGAGTTTTTAATGTTTTTATCCATTGGTTTTAACAATCGCCAGGGCGGTCCCTGAGAAACGTTTTTTATAATATCTGAACAAACAAGGATGAATATATTTTACGATGATTAAAGAGAACTCGCTGTTTTTACTACTTTTATACATTGGTTTTAACATCCAACGGGGAGATCTCTCGAGATTTTTTATTAACTGTAGAAAACAAGGATAGAAATATTTTACCCTAATAAAAGAGTACGTGGAGTTTTTAACGTTTTTAATTCATTGGTTTTTTACAATATCTGAACAAAACAAGGATGGAAATATTTTACAGCCATAAAAGAGTATCCGCAGTTTTTACCACTTTTCTGCATTGGTTTTAACACTCACCAGGGAAGCCTCTCGAGATTTTTTAGTAGCTGTACAAAACAAGGATAGAAATATTTTACCCTAATGAAAGAGTGCTCGGTGTTTTTTAACGTTTTTATCCATTGGTTTTAACAATCACCAGGGCGGTCCCTGAGAAACGTTTTTATAATATCTGAACAAACAAGGATGAATATATTTTAACGATAATTAAAGAGAACCCGCTGTTTTTACTACTTTTATACATTGGTTTTAACACCCACCGGGGAGATCTCTCGAGATTTTTTAGTAACTGTACAAAACAAAGATAGAAATGTTTTACCCTAATAAAAGAGTAGTCAGACTTTTTTTACCGCTTTTATCCATTGGTTTTAACACTCACCTGGACGATCCCTTGAGAAACGTTTTTTTTATATGTATATAATAATCTGAACAAAACAAGGATCGAAATATTTTACGGCCTTCAAAGAGTATCCGCAGTTTTTACCACTTTTATGCACTGGTTTTAACACTGACCAGGGAGGTCTCTCGGGACTTTTTTTAATCGCTGTACAAAACAAGGATACAAATATTTTATCCTCATTTAAGCGTAATCGGAGTTTTTAACGTTTTTATCTATTGGTTTTAACACTCACCAGGGCGGTTCGTGAAAAAAACGTTTTTATAACATCTGAACAAAACAAGGATGAAAATATTTTACGATGATCAGAGAGAACCGACAGCTTTTACCACTTTTATACGTTGGTTTTAACACCCACCGGGGAGATCCCTCGGAATTTTTTTTAAATAGCTGTACAAAACAAGGATAGAAATATTTTACCCTAATAAAAAGAGTACTAGGAGTTTTTAACGTTTTTAATTCATTGGTTTTTTATAATATATGAACAAAACAAGGATAAATATATTTTACGGCCATAAAAGAGTATCCGCAGTTTTTACCACTTTTCTGCATTGGTTTTAACACTTACCAGGGAGGTTTCTCGTGATTTTTTAGTCGCTGTACAAAACAAGGCTTAAAATTTTTTGCCCTAATAAAAAGGTTGCTCGGAGTTTTTTAATGTTTTTATCCATTGGTTTTAACAATCACCAGGGCGGTCCCTGAGAAACGTTTTTTATAATATCTGAACAAACAGGGATGAATATATTTTACGATGATTAAAGAGAACCGCTGTTTTTACTACTTTTATACATTGGTTTTAACACCTACCGGGGAGATATCTCGAGATTTTTTAGTAACTGTACAAAACAAAGATAGAAATATTTTACCCAAATAAAAGAGTGCTCATAGTTTTTTAACGTTTTTATCCATTGGTTTTAACAATCACCTGGGAGGTCCCTGAGAAACGTTTTTATAATATCTGAACAAACAAGGATGAATGTATTTTACGATGATTAAAGAGAACCCGCCGTTTTTACTACTTTTATACATTGGTTTTAACACCTACCGGGTAGATCTCTCGAGATTTTTTAGTAACTGTACAAAACAAGGATAGAAATATTTTACCCTAATAAAAGAGTAGTCAGACTTTTTTCCGCTTTTATCCATTGATTTTAACACTCACCTGGACGGTCCCTCGAGAAACTTTTTTTTCTATATGTATATAATAATCTGAACAAAACAAGGATCGAAATATTTTACGGCCATAAAAGAGTATCCGCATTTTTTACCACGTTTATGCACTGGTTTTAACACTCACCTGGGAGGTCTCTCGGGACGTTTTTTAGTCGCTGTACAAAACAAGGATACAAATATTTTACCCAAATAAAAGAGTACTCGAAGTTTTTAACGTTTTTATCTATTGGTTTTAACACTCACCAGGGCGGTCCCTGAGAAACGTTTTTATAATATATGAAGAAAACAAGGATGGACATATTTTACGATGATCAAAGAGAACCCGCAGCTTTTACCACGTTGGTTTTAACACCCACCGGGGAGATCTCTCGAGATTTTTTTTTAAATAGCTGTACAAAACAATGATAGAAATATTTTACCCTAATAAATGAGTACTTGGAGTTTTTAACGTTTTTAATCCATTGGTTTTTTATAATATCTGAATAAAACAAGGATGGAAATATTTTACCCTAATAAAAGAGTCCTCGGAGTTTTTTAACGTTTTTATCCATTGGTTTTAACAATCACCAGGGCGGTCCCTGAGAAATGTTTTTTTATAATATCTGAACAAACAAGGATGAATATATTTTACGATGATTAAAGAGAACCCGCTGTTTTTACTACTTTTATACATTGGTTTTAACACCCACCGGGGAGATCTCTCGAGATTTTTTAGTAACTGTACAAAACAAGGTTAAAAATATTTTACCCTAATATAAGAGTAGTCAGCCTTTCTTACCGCTTTTATCCATTGGTTTTAACACTCACCTGGAAGGTCCCTTGAGAAACTTTTTTTTATATGTATATAATAATCTGAACAAAACAAGGATCGAAATATTTTACGACCATAAAACAGTATCTGCAGTTTTTACCACTTTTATGCACTGGTTTTCAAACTGACCAGGGAGGTCTCTCGGGACTTTTTTTAGTCGCTGTACAAAACAAGGATACAAATATTTTACCCTAATAAAAGAGTACTTTAACGTTTTTATCTATTGGTTTTAACACTCACCAGGACGGTTCCTGAGAAACCTTTTTATAATATCTGAACAAAACAAAGATGAAAATATTTTACGATGATAAAAGAGAACCTGCAGCTTTTACTACTTTTATACATTGGTTTTAACACCCACCGGGATTTTTATTTTTCTATAAATAGCTGTACAAAACAAGGATAGAAGTATTTTACCCTAATAAAACTGTACTCGGAGTTTTTGACGTTTTTAATCTATTTGGTTTCAACAGTCACCTGAAAGGTCCCTTGAGAAACTGTTTTTTCTTAAAATGATATCTGAACAAAACAAGGATGAAAATATTTTAAGATAATAAAAGAATATCCGCAGTTTTTACCACTTTTATACATTGGTTTTAACACTCACCAGGGAGGTCTCTCGAGATTTATTTTTAGTAGCTGTATAAATTAAGGATAGAAGTATTTTACCCAAATAAAACAGTACTCAGACTTTTTTACCCTTTTTATCCATTGGTTTTAACACTCATCTGGAAGGTCCTTTAAGAAACTTTATTTATATAAATATAATATCTGACAAAACGAGGATGGAAGTATTTTACGGCCATAAAAGATCCGCAGTTTTTAATACTTTTATGCACTGGTTTTAACACTCCCTAGGGAGGTCTCTCGAGATTTATTTTTAGTAGCTGTATAAATTAAGGATAGAAGTATTTTACCCAAATAAAACAGTACTCAGACTTTTTTACCCTTTTTATCCATTGGTTTTAACACTTACCTGGAAGGTCCTTTAAGAAACTTTATTTATATAAATATAATATCTGACAAAACGAGGATGGAAGTATTTTACGGCCATAAAAGATCCGCAGTTTTTAATACTTTTATGCACTGGTTTTAACACTCCCTAGGGAGGTCTCTCGAGATTTTTTTAAAAGCTGTACAAAACAAGGATAGAAATATTTTAACACTCACCAGGAAGGTCCCTTGAGAAACGTTTTTTTATAATATCTGAACAAAACAAGGATGAAAATATTTTACGATGATAAAAGAGTACCCGGAATTTTAACCACTTTCCTCCACTGGTTTTAACACTCACCAGGAAGGTGTCTCGAGAATGTTTTTTATAAAGCTGTACAAAACAATGATAGAAATATCTTACCCTAATAAAAGAGTACTGTGAGTTTTTAAGGCTTCTATCCACTGATTTTAATACTCAACAGGGAGGTCACTTCAGTTTTTTTTTAAATAGGTGTATAAAACAAGAGTAAGAACATTTTACCGTTATAAAAGAGCTCTCGGGTTTTCCACCGTTTTTATCCATTGTTTTTCAACACTCAACCGGGAAGTCCCTTGAAAAAGGTTTTAAAATAGCTAAATATATCAAGGCTTAAAATATTTCACCCTAATTAAAGGTTTTGAAATGTAGGAACCTAACCAGGATGAAAATATTAAAAAAAAAATGAGTATTCGAAGCTTTGACTGTTTTTATCTTCGCTTTTTTATACCCATCGGGGAGATCCCTCGATGAAGATTTTAAAATGGCCAAACCTAATTGGTATGAATTTTCCCATAGAATTAGAGAATTGAGAGGTTTTTACCTTTTTTTTTATATACATTGCTTTTAACATTCACTATGCAGATCCCTTGGGAAGGGTTTTTTTTTTTTTTTTTTTTAATTAGCTGAATAAAACAAAGTTAAAAAGGCTTTACCCATTTGAAAGAGTTGGAATTTTTACCGCTTTTATCCATTGGTTTCAATACTTAAAAGGGACCACACTTACTACAGAGGTCCCGTCAGAAGATTTTTAAAATAGATATATATCACCCTAAAAGAGAGTTTACCACCCTAAAAGAGAGTTTACCATTCTTATCTATTGGGTTTAACAGTCCCTTGAGAAAGGTTTCGAAATAGCTGAATATAACAACGATAAAAAATATTTTACTCTTATAAAAGAGCACCAGCAACTTTTACCGCATTTATCCATTGGTTTTAACACTCACCAGGAAATTTTTTTTTTTTTTTTTTTTTTTCAGATCGCGAACAACCCAAATATTTTAAGATAATAAAAGAGTACCCGCAGTTTTTACCACTTTTATCCATTGGGAAGGTCCCTCGAGTACTTTTGTTAAATAGCTGGACAAAACAAGGATAAAAATAATAGGGTATTCGGAGTTTTTTCTATCTAGTGATTTTAACATTCACCTAGGAGGTCACCTTAGAAAGGATATTTTGAAATAGCTGAACAAAACAAGGTTAAAAACATTTTACCCTAATAAAAGAGCACTAGGAGTTTTCACCGCTTTTATCCTTTGATTTTTAACACTCAACAGGGAAGTCCTTTGAGAAAGGTTTTAGAATAGCTCAATATGACAAGGCTAAAAATATTGTACCTTAATTAAAGGTATTGAAATATACCGTTTTTATTAGAGCATTCAAAGTTTTTATCGCTTTATTCATTGGTTTTAATACTCAATTGTGAGGTCCTTTGACATAGGTTTTAAATCAGCTGAATACTGCTTTCATCCTTTACTTTTTTCATACTCACAAGGAAGGTCCCTTTTCGAAAAGAATACTTGGAGTATGATATCTTTCATTCATTTATTCTACTGTTAACTTAAAAAGTTTGGTTCTTCATTGTCTAGCCTTGATTTTAATTCAGTATCTATTGTGTATATATTTCTCTTGACGATTTCAGTAAGTTGTGTTTTATATATCTCTATCTGTGCTTTGAATTTGCTTTATCTCATGGTATGAAATAATCTTATAAAACTGAGTAAGTTTTTGTAAATATCTGTCTAATCATCCTTTGAATTTGCATTACCCTGGGTATGGACTTCTTATATCAATTGTAGTAAGTTTTTGTTGATATTTGTCTAACTATATTTTATATTTGCTATATGTTGTGTATGTAGATCTATTCCTCTTGAAAATTTCAGTAAGCTTTGTCTAACCGTGGTTTCAGTTTGCTTCATCTCGTGTATGTATTTCTCGTGAAAATTTCAGTAAGTTTTTGTTCTTATTTCTGTAACCGTGCTTTTAATTTACTTTTTCGTGAATGTATTTGTCCTGAACATTTTAGTAAGTTTTTTGCATATATCTATCTAAACATGCTTTGTTTTTATAAACCTTTTTCCTTGATATGATTTGTTTATCTAACCATGTTTAGTTTCTGGTACATTCATTTCATTGTAATTAATTTTAATTGATGATATACATGTAAGCAGCCAGTGAAAAATTTGACCCACATGGAGATGTGGTTTGCTCCTTACCCTAATTCTTTTCTACTTTCAGAACAGACAGATTGATGAAACATAATAGAAGCTAGCCAAATGTGCGATGGTTGACATGAGACTAGCTTATGAAAATATCAAGGATTTGGTAATACATAAGTCTTCCTTAACTTTCTACAAAAGCTATATTCTCATTACGAAATAGGGGTTGATCCCTTTAAAAACAGAAAAAAAAGAGTCATTGATGAGTACATGAAGAGGATATGCCTTTTGTGACTGACTAGCGTATGAAAATATCAAGGATCTGTTAGTAGATCAGTCTCCCTCAGCTTTCTACAAAAGCTTTATTCTCATTAAGGAAATAGGGGTTGCCCCCCCACACACACATTTTTTTTTAAGAATAATTGATAAGTACACGAAGAGAATATGTCTTTTGAGATTTTTTTTTTTTTGTCTTGTGTATCAGATGTTGATATAATGATGTTGAGTTATTCAGTGGTAAAGTGTAAGTGTAAGACTCGTGACCTGGAGGCTCCGGGATCGAGCCTCCCTGGATCCACTGAGTCTTTCGTGTGAGTGTCCTTGTGCAAGACACTTCAGAGCTCTAGCCTATTACTGGTGAAACACAGGAAATATATAATCATGTGAGTTGTCATCGTGACTGAAATAATGTTGAAGGTGGCATTAAAAAAAAATTCAATCAATCTTTTACTATCTTTTTTATCTAATTTTGCACCATATCTTTGATTGGCTGTATGGTGTTTAACGCCGTTTTCAACATTATTTCAGTTATATCGCGGCGGCCAGTGCTCCTATCCATGCTTTCCTGGAGCTTCTTATACCAGTACTACGCACAATTTTCTTTTCAAGCCACTGGCTACTTTCCCACATAACCATAATCGAAACAATGATCAACTGTGAGAGAGGAATGAATCCTGTCGCAATGACTATCATCAATCTTCGGAAAGAAATTGGCAGAGCCGGGGATCGAACCAGCGACCTCCCGTTCTCAAGTCCTGTACGCTACCGACTTAGCTACGGGGGCTCGACACCATATCTGTGAACATTTTCATGTACTTGGAATACAGCAAACAGTGGAAATATATGATAAAACGAACTTGTTTCTATTCTTTACCAAATGACAAGTTAGAAGCATTTGCAGACATCGAAATAAATACCAACATTTCCTCCTTTTCCAACTATGTTTATAAAGGTCTTCTTTCAAAGGGTAATCAACTTGTTTTTGGTTTTGTAAAGGGTTACCGGTATGTAAATAAATATAACAGAGTCAGGGCAGTTTTTATTAGATGTTATTTGATAATGTAGCACTTTACCTCACAAACCCGAGTTTTTAACGACCCTGAGAAAGAAGCCTTTTGCAAACATTATGTGAAAAGCAGAAATTGCTGGTAAGCAGGATTTTCTCCCGTACCTAAATTTTTTTCTGTCCTATCAAAGAGAAATCCATCAGTTGAGCCACATTCAAATTGTCGTCTGCAGATGATTTTAATTTGGATAAGTCTACATTTTTGTCATGTGATAAAGAGATGGACTCTGTGTATAATCCAACCTTGATCTACAGCGTCCAAAACCATAGTAGTGATGGGCATATTACGGGTTGAGATAGTAATGTACTGCTGAAAAAAATGGCCATTGCGAGCTTACGTTGCAGTTGGATGCATGAGAAATCTTACATGGCTGAAACTCAGTGCATCGCTTCGCACTGTTGTGTGATTTATTCAGCCTACAATAGGTATGATGGTTTACAAAAAAAGTAGTCAGTGTTATATTTATCTTGTGTAGGTATGAAAATGGTCCACCCTTTACTACAACAGAAATCATGGACACAGTGTACCAACCACCACTACAGCAGAAATTATGGACACTTTGTACCACCCACCGCAACAACAGAAACCATGGACACTGTGTACCACCCACCACTTCAACAGAAACCAAAGACATTATGTACCACCCACCACTACAGCAGAAATCATGGACACTATGTACCTGCCACCACTACAACAGAAACCATGGACACTTTGTACCATTCACTACTACAACAAAAATCATTGGCACAGTGTACCACCCACCACTACAACGGAAATCATGGATACTAAGTAGTAAGAGACAAAATAAATTGTGAATCCTTCACTTTAATTAATGTGCCATGCTCGAGCCTATTGTTATTTCACGGGAATTTATATTACATAGACCAGTGGTAGGGGAGAGAGGAGTGCAGTCTACATTTGTACAATCTCCGTTTAACACACTTTATATGAGTGCATGGTGTTGGTTTGCATTCATAGAGACTCCTAAAGGGGTTGCATTTATACCAGATATTTTTTGTTGTATAGTTTAGGAAAAAGAAGACTGATCTTGATTTTCACTTTCAACAAACAGTTAAGTTGTGATTGACGCACTGTGCATTAACGGCATTTTTCCTTTTTTTTACATTTTTTCCTTCTCTTTCAAGGACGAATCCCATCATTTGGACATAATCAAATTGATCATCTGTAAATGCTCTAAACTGTAAAGAAATATGTTTAGATGTTCACGTTATCCAACCAATTGGCGAATGTGGGAAAGTCAAAAGTGTATCAAAAAATTTGCCAGCATTTTTTTTTACCAACACTTCTTCTTAACTCAAATAAAAGATTGGAAATATGATACAAAAATGTTCATCTGATAATTCATTTCACAAAAGGTTGCAAGATCAGAGATCACAAAAAGTGAGAACCACAAATGAACATTTAATCCTTTTTTAAAGAATACTGCTTTTTAAAGACCATAAAGCAAAAGCCCTTTTGCTAAACAACCCCTCTGTATTAACGATCCTGCCGTAGAAACCTTCAAAAAACATCGTGAGTGAAAGAGAAAATGCTGGTAACAAGCGTTTTCTCCTTCTTCCAGAATATTTAAACCCTGTGAAAGATAGAAATTACAATTTAAACTATGTTAGGTTCAATTTGGAAAAGTCTAGCTAACCAGCATTTTCTCCTTTTCCCACACTGTTTTACACCCTTTTAATCCTCTATCAAACGATCACATTTTAACGACCCTGAAGAAAAAGGCATTTGAAAGTATTCCGAGGAATGTAGACAATACCGATAACAAGCAGTTTCTCCATTTTTCTACAATGCTTTCTACCCTGTCAGAGACCAGTCTCATCATTACAACCGCATTAAATTTGTCGTCTGCCACTGCTTTGAGGTTGAAGGAGTCTAAAAATTTTGTTGTGTGGTAAAGAGTTAAAGATAGATATTTTTATTTGGACTAAGTTTTGTTTGTTGTCTTTAAAGCATTTACATCAATTTGAACAAGTGTGGAGTTTTGTCGTTTGGTGAAGTGTCAAAGAATTGTGGGGAAAGGACAATATGTTGGTAAACATCCTTTTTCTCTTTACGCACAATATTCTATACCCTTTCAAAAATAAATTCTATGATCTAAGCAACATCTCTTTTGTCATCTGCAAATGAATGTTTTCATTATGGACATGGGTAAACTTCGTATTCTGATAAGAATTTAAGGGTTAACATGTATATAGCTGTGCAAGATTATCTTTAAGAAATACTTGTAAGTTAAGATTTTAGTATAAGTGTTAAAAACTTTGGACAAATAAAAAAAGTAAAGTCTTGTTTTTTTTCTTATATATTGTTTCTAACTTTAGTACTTACCTTGTCATTGAAAAAGCAATAAAAACTCGGCAAAGCCTTGTTTTTCATCGTTTTTGGAATGATTTGTAAGATAAAAACAAAATATTATCAATCATATTATGCCTCTTTACCGAACGCCAAAATTTTGGACTCGATCACATTGAAAGCATTTACAGACCACAAAATAAATGTAGCTGAAATGATGACGTCCGTCTTTGATAGGGTAGAAGGTATTGTTGGAAATGGAGGAAATGTTTTTCAAAAGCTGCTTCTTCAGGGTCGTTAAAAACTGTGGAGTGTGTGGTAATGGTTGATTGACTGATTGATTGTATGGTGTTTAAGGCAGTTTTCAACTTTATTTTAGTTGTATCGTGGCAATCAGTGCGCCCATACAGGCTTTCTGGGAGTTTCTTTTACCAGTACTTTGCATAATTCCCAAGCCACTGGTTGCTTTCCCTTGTGACCATCGTCAAAACAATGATCAGCGTGGAGAGAGGAATGAAACCTCTCGCAATGTCTATCATCAATCCTTAGAAAGAAATTGGCCAAGCTGGGGATTCGAACCCCAGTTTTCAATTCCTGTACGCTACCGACTTCGCTACCGGGGTCCACCTGATTGATCGGTAAATGGATACCCTGTATGTAAATGGCAGAAATATCAACGACACCTTCGACTATTCGGGATCAAGAGAGTCAATAGGAAATGGGTTCAAAACACAAAAAATGTTCAAAATAAATGACAATAACAATTAACCCTTAACCAGACGATAAAAATTTTAGACTTGTCCAAATTGGAAGCATTTGCAGATGACAGATGTGGCTCAAATGTTGGGATTGGTTTTGAAATGGTAGAAAACATTGTGGTTAAAGGAAAAAATGCTGGTTACCAGCATTTTCTCCTTTTTCCCACTTTGTTTTCAGAAACTTTCCCTCTCAGGATCGTTAAAATTCTGGATTGTTTGGTAAATGGTTAAAAAAAGAACCTTAAAGATCCATATTGAAATGCATACACACACACACACACACACACACACACACTAAGCAAATGTGTCATTGGGGAATTTTGGTAGAAGAAACAAAAAAGTAAATAAATAGTGGTATGCAAATGTTGAAAACTCGAAACTGTTGCTCTTGCATCTCACTTTGGGAATTCAAGTATTCTACGTGTACATTAAATGCAACCATTTCGTCTTTTCTAAATACTACATTGTTGCTTTGATATTTTCTTTCTTTCGATTTTTACACCCATTTGGGGTCTCCCTATACCCTATTCAAATTCAAAAACAAATCTAGTCTGCTTGATGATTAACCCTTTCCCAGAAGACACAATTTTTGACCCACCAAAACTGAGAAAATTTGCACACGACTATTGTTGCTCAAATGGTGTGAATTGTGCTTGAGAAGACAGGAAAAACATTATGGCAAAAGGAGAAAATGCTGGTAACCAGCACTTTCTCCTTTAGCCCACAATGTTTTCAAAGATCGTCTTCTGTAGGGTCGTTAAAAGTCAGGACTGTTTGGTTATTTCAGTCCCATTAGCAGGGCCCTAACCAGGGGTGAAGAATCATTATGTAGTCTAAATAGAGAGCACTAGTTCACCCCTAGGCTGCCAAGCTTTTGCAGACAGGGTGAATGTGCAGTCTGATCTATAGGATGCAATCACACTATTTGACATTTTACTATTGGCTGGAAAATCCATGAATAAATAAATAAATAAAAATAAAGAAATAATAAAGAAAAAATTGTAAGTTAATTATGAGAAGTTGTTCTATAAAGTGATAATGTTAATATTTTCCTATTTTTTCTTCATTACACACTTGCATATTGTGCTTTATGGACGCTACGCCATTATTTGGAAGAGGCGTAATCGTTCTACCATGTGATCCTACAGTCGTCTTCCTAAGAATTAATTTAAAGAATCTGACTCCATCCTGGAGCATAAGCTTCTAGTAACTTCACGGAAATAACCTCTCAACACACTCGTCATATTATAGAACTCTGAAATGGTGAAATCATTTGTGGAGATTCATGTCAAACACCTTGTAATCTTTTGATCTGAACTGTCTGACTACCTTCCAAAATTGAAAAGAGCAGCGTTTCCTTATAAATCGATCGGTGGTTTCTTATTGGCTTGCTGAAGCTCAAATTGCTTCTTTCTACATATACATGCACTTTTAGATTGGGTACGTGCTCCTATATACTTTTTTTAAAACTTCTGGATGGAGTTAAATTCTTCCAATTAACTCTTAGGAGGACGACTTCAGGATCGTATATGTCAAGTTGTCAAATTTCAGTAGTCTCACAGAAGGAAATGGATTAAAATAAAAGTTTAAGGACGCTCGTTAACGCATATGACGGACAAAGGATAATATCACTGGCCTTTGGCCAGAGACGGCTGTCCTTTCGATTCATGGTAACTACTCGATAAGGCCACCGCCTATTCAGACTCATGGAGATGTCGACTTACGGTTAATGCTGCAAAAGAAAATGTAATTAACGCATATAGAACAAACTGATCGTTGGAAAAAAGACTAGGGACACGTGTTCCTTTTTGCAGGGCTTTTTACTAATCGCCTGGTTTAGAAATATCCTGAGTCTATGAGACATAGTTAAGAAAAAACAGACCTCCCGTGGTAAATCCCAGGTTTTCCAGGTAAATTCCACCGGTTTCTGTTCTTGCTTGGCTAAAAGCAAATACACGTAGTTTGAAAATAGCAAATGTGTTCTGAGATTTATTCGAGAAATACTCATTTACTCGGAAAATCGGCATCGTAATCAATCAGGTAAAAATGAAAATATCAGAAGTGACATGAAAATATCATGTTGTGAACTGACATTAAGTTGAATCAGTTGTTGTATAGATTTTTATTAAATACACGGGAAAGCAAGCAATCGGGCAAGTGGCAAGTCCGTACTTGAGGGTGTGGGTGCGAATCCCACGGCTGACCATCTAAAATTACTAATAGTCTTTCGGATGAGACGTTAAACCGAGGTCCTGTGTGACGGTGCTATACACCGAGCACGTAAAGAACCAGGCGTAACTTTGGATGGATTTTGACCTATATATTTCACTATTCCCTATGACATAACTTCAGGGGGCGTCGCCCATATCGGAAACCGGTGGCGACGATAGTTAAGCGCAAATTCATTTAATCAATCCGGCAAGTAAATATTTAAAATGCAATTTAAATCCTTTGAATTACTTATATAAAGCTAACGTTCTTCAAATGTGATTTTTCTGTTCAACTCTTTCTGACATATAATGCAGCGCTACATGCATACTTGGTCTAACACTTGGATTTCAACTTGAGTTGCATTAAATGCATTCCACCCCAGCAGTGCTTTCAGTGAGTGCTTTGATTTACCATTTGAAAGATTTTCAAAATTTCGTCATATGGTAGAGTTAAATAGAGTATTTTCATCGAGAAAAAATAAAACCCTGAAACTGCAGTACAAATAATCTCATTTAACTTTATATTGTCCATATCTAAATCAACGGATCAGGGAAAAAGTCTTTGTGGAGAGTGCATATTCAGACCAGACTGCACAGAGCATGGAGCCAGATGTTGGATCTGTCATGCAAGTTTTCTGAGATATTCTAGTCAGGACAGCAATGTTCCTTTAACATTTAGGCTGCTTTTCCAAACTTAACCTGTCTATTTTAAGAATTCATCGCTCTAAGCGCAAAACTCTCGGCAACCTGATGAAAATCAGCCGGAAAATAACAAGTTTTGATCAAATTTACCTTTTATGTAATTCTTTGTTATGCTATTTAGTGATACACAAAGTTTCCTTAGAATGCTGCCAGATTTTCAAATGGAAAATGGTACAAAAGTTCCTTACCGCAAATCAAAAAGTCACATGATTAAGATTGAGTGTGGCCACTCCATGCATTTATCAAAACTTGCCAGCCTCATCTCATTTACATAACTTTAAGGTTTTTCCATACTGTGGGATGTTGTCCGGTTCCTCCAGAAGGGCACCGCAAAGTTCCGGAACTGTTTTCGGGGATAAACACTGGTATGGACACATTTGTTCAAAGCATCCCAGACATGCTCAGTTAGAGCAATACCAGCTGATAATTCGCCCAGTCAAACAATTTGGAGTTGTTCCGATCAAGAAAGCTTCTGGTGAAAACGGCTGTATGTGCAGCAGCACTATCATTGTTCAATCTATTGTAAGCTCGACTAAAAAATTTTGACCTATAACCAGAGGAGCAATTCAATCTCTTTGATATAGGCATAACTGAATGCTGGATTCACTCGAGAACATTACACAGCTCGTCTGAAGCCTGTTGAAACGGAGGTCTCTTCAAGGGCATGGTAATCTTGTCTCTTCCGTTCCATGAGTCAAACTGCTCTCGCAGAGCCTTGTGCAGGAATAACCCTCTTAAAAAACAGTGCCGTTCTAGAGGAATCAGATATCCCACAGTATGGAATAACCTCACAATGTTGTCAATGAGACGAAGCTGGCAAGTTCTAATAAATGCAAGAGTGGCTATATTCGTAAACCATGTGACTTTTTGGTCTGCAGTATGGAAGTTTTTGTATCAGTTTCCATTGAAAATCTTAAAAAAATTTAACGAAACTTTAACGAAACTTTGCTAATTATTCCATGGACTAACAATGAACTACATTAAAGGTAAATTTGATCAAAACTTGTGTTTTCCGCCTGATTTTCGACCTATAACTAGTGTTGCGGTTTTAAATGTGTTGAGTGTATATTTTAATCATTTAAACTACTAATTTGTAAAAGAAAGAAAAAAAGGGGGTCCTATGTGGCTCATTTGTAAGGTTAGGAATTTTTATCCCATACACAGTTCAAACAACTACCATCTGATTTGCGATTTCAAAGCACTGTAGTTTTTCAGTATCGACCGATTACGGTGCTTACAGCATGCTGGAGAAATTGAATAAAAATCGATTATTACACTAGAAAACCAGAATATACATACAGTAAAAAAAAGTCCTGCGCCACATGTCTTATTTACCGACTTGGATTTTCTGGCGTGAATAATATGAAATGGTTTAGGAATCAGAATCCGGCTGCTGCATACACCAACAGACCAGTCCTTTGCCTTTGAAATGAATGAACTTAGGTATCCCTTGACCTCATGGTATGTTGGAATTTTTTGCTTAGATTTTGCTTTTAAATCTAAGAAAAACGAGAAGGTTTTTAAGTTTGATTCGTCTTTGTCCTACTTTTTCGTCCAATCAGAAGGCTTATATTTGAAAAATTTTGACTGTCTATTTCCTTTGAACTGCCTCTAGAAGGGTTTATTTTGACCATTTAATCAGTTAAACGTCGCTTTTATTTGGGTGTATGTATCGCGCATGCGGGCATAAAACCTGCCTCCCTCATTAATATTCAACTACCATTTAAATTTACACATACAAATACCGATAACTCGACAAACGCTGCGGAAAGACGAAAATGGAAAAAACACAACATTTTTTAAAACTCTTTCACTGTAAATGTCACATTGGGAAGACTTTGTGGACGGCGTAGATCAAGATCTGAATGCACAAAACGTGCAGTCTGATCTTTGATCTACACCGTCCGCTATCTCGTGTTATTCTTCAACCAAAACAGATTCAATTCAAAAGGAGAAGGATACTTATAGACCACGTGAAAAGTCGGCTCCGTTTAGTTGGCAACGAAAGAGTTAAACATAGGTCAGTCAATCTATATTTTGAAATACTGAGAAAAGTCCATATCATAGTAAACTAGTTTATTGTGGTATCATATCGATACAGGCATTTATCATGAAAGATCTGAGCCATGCTCTGTGAAAAGGGGGCTTAATGCATCTGCAAAAGAGTATCGACCGAGTTCAGCCTGCGCAGATTGCGCAAGCTTACAAGGCCCCAACTTTTTGCTATAGGCCTTTTTTCTGCATTTCAAAGGACCATTTATCTGCTTATTTCGTCGGTTTTCAGAGAAAATGAATTTTATGGATCCATAATCATGTGATGTCGTGCATGTTACCATGCATCACGGAGGTGCATCAAGCCCCATTTTGCCAGGGCATGGTTCATATTCTGTACGCCTATGGCATTTTTCCCGTCTTTCACAATAATTTGTGAATGAATGAAGCAGGAAAGTCCGTGTAATGTTAGATTTAGCATTGTTTGCGATGATGCAATTAGGGCGTGTCTTTGCGAATGATGAAGCGGGAAACTCCATATATGGTACCATTGTTTTAGCGATTAGGGCGGACAACGGCTAAATCAGTTAGACGCTGTGAAGAAAAAAATAAATAATTTAAACAGCCACAGTCGGTCGCTACGCTCCTTCCTTTTGGCTGTTTAAATCGTTTTTTTTTTTTTTTTCACAGCGGCTAACTGTTACTTAAAACTGGGAATTGAATCTAAAATAAAACTTATGAGCAGACTGAAAGTGAACTGCAGAGAATGGGCACACACAATCAGTCAATATTGTGTACTTCCGGCTTGCAGAAAAGCTTTCAGTCTTCGTCTTATACCTCTTACAAGAGGGTAAAACAGCTCAATCAGTAGCCATGAGGTCAAGGGATATCTCAGTTCAGTCCATTTCACTGGCGACAGACTGGTTTCTTGGTGTATGCAGCAGCCAGATTTTAATTTCCAACCTATTTCATATCATTCACGGCAGAAAATTTAAACCCGGTAAAAACACAGGGTATGTAACACAATTTTTACTATGTATAGATCCAACATACGCTACATCAGCTGCAATGATTCATGGCAAATTACGTTCACTGACTGTGCATCATTGACCTTTATTATGCAACCATTGCAACACAGTGCTGAGATATAACTAGGAAATACAACTCTTCAAACATTTACATAGGGAACATGTAGGGTTATTCCTCTTAATATCCCAAGTGGAGAACAAACCTAGCACTATAACAGTTGTCTTTTTGTTCTGCACGCTGTTATAGGGATTTTCTGTTTACAATGTACTGAACCTAGCAAAACGTATGCAGTGTTCTTATTCTACTTTGTTAACTATCAAATTTTATCGAGTAAAGCGTTTTCATGCATAATTTGTAGGAATAATGTTGGTCACTTCAATTTTGTTACGAGTTTATTTTGTAGCTACTGCGCGTAGTTTTGACTCATTAGCAAACACAAAAATATATACGTTTCAAACTTGAAGGTGATTGCAGACATAAAAATAAATGTGAATCATACTGCTGAATTTGTCTTTGGAAAAGTAAAAAAAAAAAAGCAATGTGGGAAAAGGCGGAGATGCTGGTCTTCTTTTGCTTTCAAGAGCTTTTTTCCCCAGTTTCATAAAAACACGAGATTGCAGCAGGGTTAAATTAGTAGCTTGAAAACAGCGTGTACACGTACCTGGGGATTGTAGAATATTTGATGACGTAATACCGCTTTGAATTAACCCTTAAATACACAGTTGGTTTTTAACGAACCTAAAAGAGAAGGCTTTTGAAAACATTGTAGGAAAAGGAGAAAATGCTGGTGACCAGCATTTTCTCCTTTTGCCACAATGTTTTCTTCCATATCACAGACAGAAATCGTCATTTGAACTACATTTAATTTGTCGTTTGCAAATACTTTGAATTTGGCAGAGTCAAACATTTTTTCGTTTGGTTCAGAGTTATCTTGTTGTACTGGCTCACTTGTCTGTATTTTCCTAGCTGCATTTTTTATTTGTGATGTAATGATATCAACTTTGGATTATTTGTTTGTATGGTTATTTACGCAATTTTAAACTTTATTTCACTTATTTTGCTGTGGCAAGAGAACCTATTTCTATCCATGCTGTCATGGAGTTTCTTTTATTAGTACTTTGCACATTATTTTTCCAAAGCAAATGGCTGCTTTCAAACATAACCATCGTGGTAACACTGATCAGCAGTGAAAGAAGAATGAATTCTGTCGCAATGACTCTCGTCGATCCTCGGAAAGAAATTCGCTGAGTTGGGGGTTTCGAACCAGCGACCCCCTGGTTTAAAGTCCTGTACGCAACCGACTGCGCTACCTGGCTCAGCGTCAACTTTGGTATATTTGGTTAACCAAGAAGTGGGTTTATGTGTACTGTGTCTAGATAAAACGGGTTAACTCTTGTTGCCAAATTAGATTTCTACTCGACTCGAGTCGAAATGATCTGCAGAGGTTGTAGGTCCAAGACCAGACTGAGAGTTCTATGCAGTCTGATCTTGGTCTTAGCCGCCAGCGAACTTTTTTTTTTTTTTTTTTTGAAGTCGCTGTTTGCTGCAAAAAAAGTTAATTTATACGATATGTCTTCGATATAGGTTTCGTGGAATTGGACAGAAATGTCAACTGGAAATTCTCTGAGCATGGTATCCCGTAACACTGGTTTCTATCTTTAAACGGTGGTGGCGAAATAGTTTTAATCGGGCGGCAATAACACCATAGTACTTTTTGATCATCTCAGTTACCCATTTAAGTACTGTCAATATATTTTTTTTCCTCTCCCAGTTTATAAAGAGCAGGACCCGGTTTCACGAAAAAACTTAAGTTTCTTATTTTACTCAAATCTGCTAACGGTCCCAGGTTCTGACTTATATTAAGTTGGTTATCTGAGACACATTTCAGCACAATTAACCCTTATCCTGCTAAATAACTAAAGTGAAACTTTCCAATCGATCGTTAAAACCTAATTATTGCTATTTCAAAGTTAGTGGAATATCTCTTTATCGAACAGTGAAGATCCAAGATCAGACTGCACTTTCTCTGCAGTCTGATCTTGATCTACATTGTCCGCAAAAAGATCCTTGGGTCCTAAGGGTTAACGGGCTGTAGTAACTCAACTAATAAAAATGAAAAAAAAAAAAATCAATTAACAGACTTAAGTCCATTATTTTGCTGAGTTTAGTCCGGAACGCTGTGTCAACACAGACTTGACAATGTTGATAAGTCTGTTAATGTTACTGAAAAGCGTCTGGAATAAAAAACTCAAATTTAGACGGAAAACAAGTCTGTTCGAAGATTGGGGAAAAATAACAGACTTAAGTTCCTTCGTGAAACTGGGTCCTGGTATTATAATCATCATAGTGATTGTATTATTACCATCCTTATTTTTAGTTGTTTAGTTGTTTACAAATATATTTGTTTGTTTGTTTGTTTACCTATCCTCCCTCATATTCTCAAAGAAGTAGGCTTAACTCGTAAGTTACTAAATGCGACTAACCGACCTTTTGCGGACAGTGTAGATCAAGATCAGACTGCATAGAACATGCAGTCTGATCTTGGATCTACACTGTCCGATAAGGAGATATTGTCCTCCAAAAAATAATTTTGAAATAACATTATTCGGGCTTTTGCTATCGACTTGAATTTTTTTTAAGCAGGATAAGGGTTATTTCTTTAGATCAACTTCTTTCCAAATCGTCGGAGTATGAGCGGAATTTATGTTTGTTTTGTTCGTTCAATAACTGAATAGCGAACACAATAGGATTTTTTGTCACGACCGCGGCTCATTATGACAGTAATATACTTATATATATAACGCATAATTCAGCGGTTTAACTCTTCAACGGATATACGTACAAAATACTTATCCAATAAAAACATTACGGTTCTTTGGTTTTTTTTGTTCATATAAAAACGTGGACAGTTGACATTTAGTGAGTTCTCATTGAAATAAATAACGGAGTAATTCCTATTATAGGGAGGGGTAAGATTTTGAAATTTGAAATTTTCGAACATAGTTTAACATATTTTTTTCAATCGAAAAGATAGATCTGCTTATCTGAAATGGCTATCTATATCTTTCAACAAAAATGTGAAATTTTACATCATCTCTACTATACATTTAAAAAAGAAAAAAAATGAAGACACAAAATGGAGATGTTTCAGATGTGACTCGATCGAAAAATACATTTTGTCAAAGATCACAGTAATTGCCAAATTTGCCAAAAACTTCTTAACGGCCATTTCTGCTTCTGCAAATCTAACCAAATAGTAGATAGGTACGTAAAATATTTAAAAAAAAAATACAAAAAAAAAAATTCTCGATATGCCAGTGGAGGGCAAACTGTTTTGAAAAAACTCCGTTGCATAATATGTCTGTCAGCCAAACCTCAATTAAAACAAGAAGCCTACATGATTAAGACTTTGTCACTGTTTCTGCACAATACGGAAAATTAAGAGGACGAAACTGAAGTTTCAAACGTTTGATTTTCATACTAAATGAGCAATACACTGTGAAAAGGGGGCTTAATGCATCTGCGAAAAGTAGCGACTCAGGTCAGCCTGAGCAGTCTACGCAGGCTGACCTAGGCTGAAAGTTTTCGCTATAGGTCAATTCTTTGTATGTCCAAGGACCTCCGTGATTCAGTTGGTTGTTAGACAAAATGGATGTTATATATTCATAATGATGTGATGACTTACTTGGTATCATGGATCACGGGGATGCATTGCGCCCCCTTTTCACAAGGCAGGGTTCAAATGAAATTGTCAATGATTAATTTTCAGAACTCGGCTGAGGTGTGGTTTTAAACTGGTCGACCCCCCCCCCCCCCCCCGCGAAAAAGGTAGTAAACAACCGATTTCTTTTCTTTAACAGGGGACAAAAAAGTGTCTACGCGAAAATACGGCATACAGTGGCCATCAAGAAGTTTTGTAAGGTGTAGTTTTTTTAACCTCATTAAATAACAAACGAACCAATAAACATTTGATAAGGCTCCAGTAACCGATTTTTCGGTTCTATTATCCCTTATCCTGCCAAAAAACTTATATAAAACTTCCAAGACGATAGTAAAAACTCGAATAATGTTATTTCAAACTTACTTTTTTGGAGAACAAAATCTCCTTATCAGACTGAACGTTATATCTCCTTATCGGACAGTGTAGATCTGAGATCAGACTGAACGTTCTGTGTAGTCTGATCTTGATCTACACTGTCCGCAAAAGGTCAGTGAGTCGCGCTTAGCAGTCGAAAGATTAACTACCGTAAGCAAATACCGTCATACGGAAAAAGGTTAACCGAGGATCCTTTTTTTTTTTAGACTTGTTTTTGTTATTCTAGAGGTGTTATTGCTTACTGTAGGAAGAAATGAATCATACTTATGGACAAAGGCGATCCTGGCCGACTTTCTATCGAACTAAGTAACCCGGGCTCCAAGTGTTTACGAGCCGACTTGATCGGATATTGCCAAAACAGTAACAGTGGTCTGGTATATATGAAATACAAATTATAATTACGTGCCTAATTATGACCTTCTAAACTAATCAAGACAACGCTGAAACCAAATGAGCCATGCTCTACAAGTATCGACCTTGATCAGCCTGTAAAAGGGGAGGTCAACAGAGATCTGCAAAAATGTCGAACCAGGTCAGCCTGGGCAATCAGCGCAGGTTGACATGGATTGCATTTGGTCAATTTTCTTCATGTCCAAGGACCATTTTGCGAATACCTCACGGTTCTGTCTGTTGTTAGACAAAATTGATTTTATGAATCCGTAAGTATATGACGACTTGCTCAGAATAATGATGCATCATTGAGATCCATTTAACTCCCTTTTGCAAGATAATGGCCCAGATGCATTCTGCTCAAAATGGAACATATCGAAAGGGTGAAGAATAAGACTATTGAGTGTAGCTTGATTGAACCTGTGTACTGAGCCCTTAATCTGCTAAATAAGTGAAATGAAACTTTCAAGTCCATGGTAAAGAACTCAAATGTTGCTAGGTCATAGTTATTTTTGGGGAGAAAATAACTCCTTATCGAACAGTGTAGATCTAAGATCAGACTGCAGGTTCTGTGCAGTCTGATCTTAATCTACACTGTCCGCAAGAGGTTTTCGAGTGGCATTTTTTGCAGCCTAAGGTTTACATGTACTTATTATCAGAAGACCAGAGCTCCAGATAGAGGGAGTGATTTTGATTTCAAAATTGAAAATATTAATCACTCTCTACTAAACCCTATGTTATGGGTACTCATTAGAATCGTCTCATCGAGACGATTCTAATGAGTACCCACAACATAGCCCACAACATAGGGTGTGGAAGAGAAATAATGGATTTAGAATACTATCACTCCCTCTTATCTGGAGGTCTGGAAGACTTTTTTTTTTAAACCTGATTAATTTGAAGGCACTTGCTGACGACAAATGAGATGTTCCCAAAATGATCAAGTTTTTCCTTGAAAGGTATGAAACTGTACTTAAATGAAAAAAATGCTGCTGATTCTGTTTCTCCCATACTGTTTTCTCAGGCCGTTCCCTACTGGTTTGCTAAAATACGGGACTGTTAAAATGACAGTAGCTATGAAAAGTAGACAAAAACGGGTCTTAAAATGCATTTAAATTTAAATCATACCATTAAAAAGTATTGAAATTATTATGAAGATGACATAGAGGATATTTGTATTTTTCGGTGAAAGATCAACACGAGTGGCGCAGCGAGATGAAATAAATTTGATCTTTCACAAAAAATATTCTATTTATTTCATGCCTCTAACCCCTTTTTTGTTGCGACTTTTATCAAAATCCAGCACAGTTGTTTTCGGCAATTCCCCGTGGCGTACCCCTGTTACATTACAACTCATTACGATATTACGTAAAGCGCGAAAAATGTAGGGTAAATGGTCGTAAATTACGTCATATTTCTCCTGGTTGAATGACACGCGCTGTTTAGTCTAAGTAACAAGTGCAAGGGAATTACTGTTTCTGCCTTCAATTGAAGAGACTGAACTAGAAAATATGAAACTGGTATTTTTCACTGGTCTTAACCATAAAATATCAAACTATAATCAATCACTATTACTCGATGAACTACCGAAAAACATGAAACGAAATCTGTTATTATTCGATTGGTTCAATTGTTAGTCGCTGGCAGTGAAATTAATATCAAAACTAGGTTAAATGCTGCCACGTCACTCTATCTTTTGTTTGCTTTTTGCCTGATTTTGAAATTCATTTTTCTGCCAGCGACTTACACTTGGACTGATCACACATTAACAGCCTGTCATCTTAACAATATTTTCCATACTTTTCAGTGGTATGATTTAAAAATAAATGCATTTTAACACCTGTATTGTGGGTTTGACCGTTATTGGGCCTAAAAGATATGATTAACAACTGAAAAAAAAAGAGATATTAAGGGTGTCATCGATAGGCAGGTTGAGCAAGCAATATTGTGACACATCCCTGGAGAAAATGCTCTACCTCTCATATCAAAAAGCAATTTGGGCCCTATCTTTGCTGTATGTACTAACTATGCAGAGTGGTATAATAGATACGGAAGTGCGATAAATAACTATAAGATAGGCGGGTGAAAATCATTTGATTACATTCGATTTGTCTTAGTCTCTGGAGGGTTGAATCCTACCGGAAATATAAAGTGTATAAAAGGGTTTTGTTTTAGATTTAATTAATATTTCAGAGCTGAATAGCAGGGAAGAAATGTGTGTGGTAAACACTTTAAATAAACGGTGACAACCAAGTTGATTTCGAATAAACGAATAGGTTAACCTAGGTATATTACATACATAAATAACATATTCTGATTGAACAAAGAGCAAAAAAATCATGTTTCTTCTCGCGAACAGTTTGTCAGGTGATTTCCCCATACATAATTGATTTTTTGACAGGCTTTAATGTAGGGGATAACTTGTTTATAAAGGGAATCTATAATTATTTTACTAATTGCATTTACGTGTAGAGGCATGCTGTGAGGAGGGAGTTATCTGTTTTTTTGGACGATACAAAGCAATATAATTATTGATGTTAAATTTATAGGTCTAAGGCCATGGAAAACGGTTAAACATTTCACACGAGAGCTTGCGGTCCGTAGGAACATATCTTAGTGTAGTCGGTATATACAAATGAGCTACGCTATGTGAAAAGAGGACTTAATGCATCTGCGAAAGGTATCGACCAGGTCAGCCTGCGCAGTCCGCGCAGGCTGTCCTGGGCTGAAAGTTTCCGCTATTGGTCATTTTTTGGTATGTCCAAGGACCACTGTACCTCATGATTAAGTCGGTTGTTGAAAAAAAGTGGCTATTATGGATCCATAATTATGTGATGACTTCCTTGGTATAATGCATCACGGATATGTATTAAGCCCCCGTTTGCCAGAGCATGGCTAAAATATATTTTCTAAAGTTAGTTGTGGAAGTATCTAAACGTATGGACCTACTCAAGAGGGAGGATATCATAAATACAAAAATGAGCCATGCTCTGGGAAATGGGGTTTTTACGCATCTGCGTAATGCATTATACCAGACATATCATCACATAATTATGGATCCATAAGACCCATTTTGTCTAACAACCAACAGAATTATAAAATAGACCTAGAATGTTTCTTGGATATGCAGAAAATTGACAGAAAACCTTCGATCCAGGTCATCTTGCACGGACTGCACAAACTAACCTAAATTGATGGGGGTTTTTTGTGTGTGTGTGTGTGTGTTTTTTTTTTCTTCCCATATGCGTCGAGTCCCTTTTAATGAGCATAACTTATGTTTACGGCGAAGTGGACGAATGATGAATGGTTGGGTGAAAATATGAAAAAAAATATATATGGAACTTAATCTTGATTCTCTGGAAGAACAGAAATAATTTATGGAGAAAATATGAAGGCAAGTAGGACACAGAAAAAACAAAAAATTATGCTTCATATTCAAGCAGCAAAGATTATTGTCGACTTTACCTAAAAATAGAAGTCGCGGATTTATCAAACTTTATCATCATACCCGGCCGATCATACAAGCAATTCAGAAACTGGCTTTTAGACAGCATGCAACAAAACCATCGTTAATATTTTCTCTTATACTATTCCTATTTTCGCAGAATTTAAAATATAACGTGTGTTTTACTTGATTCATGGCATTTTGTTATCTAATTCATTTTGCCAAGCTTTTTCTAATATTGTTCTTCTGTAAAAATCTGTCTTTATCGCTTGTCTTGTCAGTCATGTTTTGCTTTTCTTAAGTTGCTTGTAATAGGTATTCGTTTCATGCAATAGATTGTTTTGAATAATAATAGTTAAGCAAGTTATTTAGAACGGTAACAGTCGAAATTGGTTCCAACGCCAAAAATTATTACTGACAGTCTGACACCAGGTGATAAATAAATTTGTAATCGGCGATAATGGGTCCTTGGTTCTTAATTCCGTGAAAAACAGTCACGAGTTTTAACGAACCTGGTAACCAGCATTTTTTTCACTTTCCTACAGTGCTTTTCACCCTTCCGAAATGAAATTCCTTTTTTTTTTTTTTTTTTTGGGGGGGGGAGGGTCGTGAACGACAGCTGTGTTACACCAAATCATCATCATGATCATCATCATCGATGTTGCATTACTGTCTTCACCTCTGTAGTGTTGCGAGTGTATGTAGTTGTTGCTTTCCGTGTGGCAGTTGTTTGAAGTAACTGCTTTGTTGTTTCTTTCCGTACATCGGCCGTTTGGATGTGTCTTTGTTTTACGCCGTGTACAGCAACAGTTATTTCGCAATACATGTATACTGTCAGCAACTGAGTAAATACCTTGTATGGCTACCATGATCACCAGTTGCATCGTTGCAAGAAATTTATGAGACCTTTAATTAGTTGGTGCAAAGAAATGGACTTGCGTCCTTTTCTTTCCGCAGAGCTTCTCTCAGTTCACAGAATTACAGGCCTATCCAGCAGGTCCCACAAGTTTTAAAATGCAAACCTGTTTGAAACATTGCGCTGATCTGGTCGATTATTATCATGTGTATCTTGTGTTATCTTGTTATCATCGCATTTCAGGAGGTCCACCACATGTCAGAAAATGTTCCGTAATATGTGAAAGGCGAATTAAGGCGTCATTCTGATGTTACGTAACTCTGTTGCGGCTTGGTCGAGAAAGATGGTCATTTGTGTGCGTGATTTTAATTGCAGAAAGGCAACATAGTGTAGTTTGTGAAGTTTTATACGATCGACAATGAGAGAATGCGAACGTTAGTTCACATGAATAAAGAACAGCCGCTTGACGCTGATCTTTCGTAAATATGGCATGGCCAGTATTTATAAAAGTCCCGTAACTACCGTGAGTATTGCGAAAAATCAGTGCAATCTCTTTACTAAAGAGATTCATACATGTACAATAATCCGATATGTACATTCTATACCATTACTAGTGGTCAAGTGGCTTGTATCTTTCGACAAACCGACGGCAACATAGATATCGGTAGGGCTTCGAAGGCATTTTTAGGCTTTTTAATAAGATTAATGGAGTTTATTAACAGGTTAGACAAACAAAACATCACGAGCATATTTGTGTGCAGATAAACTAGATTTCAAAAGATTTCTGTAGACGCTATTAGTTTCTTTGAGTAAACACTAATGTTTTCATTTTTTTGTTGTTGTTGTTGTTGTTGTTGTTTATCTACAGGTTAAACACAATGACGGTTAGACACGTATCTATATCACTGGTACTCGTGATATTTCTACACTGTTGTCCATCTATTAGATGTCAGACTTCTGCTGATGCCAAGGCTTTACGACAGAAACTTTTTGTCACAGACGCTTACGACAAAAGAGTTAGACCTTCTCTTGATCAAACTCAGGTTACAGGTAAGTGTTTCTTTTGTTATTGTTATCATTATTATATTAAACGCTATCGATTTTTGAAACACGTAGTGTGATAACCCACGCTGCTTACTTTGGGTTTAAAGGCTTCAAGGAGGTGGTAATTGTTACTCACAGAAAAGATTAACTCGTCTAAATTCGCCAAAGACATTGATTGATGGCTTGTTTATCAGAAGTTATACACCTATGCTCGTTGACCACACATCACCTGCCCCTGTTTTGCAATAACTCATAAATCAAACCATGAATGCTTATTTTAAACTTATAAAAGAACAGAGATAAGGTTTAATGCCAGAAAAGTCAACGCAAGAATCAGGCTGATAACTGCATACGGGCATGTATGACCATCCTCACTTCAAATCACTGCTTGTAAACTTTTTCTAAAAGATAACACAGGGTAGGCAAGAGCTATCGGATAATGCACACATTTAGAAGAGCGTTTAGATGTCTTTTGGGCGTTTACTTTGCTATGTGAGTTACGTTGATAGAAGCTTGCTCCAAAAGACCCTCATGTTAATCACGGGATTATAGCAAGGACAAATAGCAGACCGAAGATAGATGCTATATATATCAACGACCATAAAAAGTTTTTGGTCAGTTTTCCAGCGCAAGGGCAAGTATTGTCTATCTGAAGAGTCAGACTAGAACGCTGACGGAACATTAGGGTTATGAAACGTCAAACGGCCCGATCAACATAACTTTCGTGTTCCGTTAATGACGATCATATGTAATGTTTTATACTTTAATTCTCTGCGAAATAGTTATACACTGTGATATACTGCAGCAGTTTGTAGCTCGGCTATACTGAACACTAAACCTTTTTTAATAATTTTAGCATTGTATCATGTAATGATTCATAGATGTCGTGGCGATGTCATGTTAGCACAGTTATAGGACTTTGATCTTAGTTTCCAGTTGGCATTTTTCAACTGTAAGTCGTGAAGTTGTGGGTAGCTCCAATTAAATATTCAGTTCTGAACAACACTTCACGGCTTGTAATCTCTTAAACATATTTTTTTTTTTCAAAATGGAAAACGGAATTACCTACAATGATTATCCGTTGTACTCTGAATGAAAATTTCTCCGAGCAGTCTTATAATCACTTATAACTTTTCACTTTACCTGTTTATATCCGTTTTACCTTTATACTTTAATCATATTTATTCTACATCGATCGAGAAACAAGATCTTGCAAACCTATACTAATCTCTTCCGATTTTGCTTCCTTGAAATCACACCAGTACTCGCGCCGAATGTATGGGTCAATGAATAGTTCCAACGTTGACACCCACTACCGGGTATCAAACTAGGGACCTTATGGTTACAAAGCCGACGCTGTACCTAACAACCGCTGACACCAAATACGTTCAGCATAAACTGCATCTAGAAATCAGATAACACCTATAACATTTTCATCAGAATCACCATCTACAATGAACATATGAAACTGCTTTGGCCCATAGTAAAAGATTACTTGCTCTGGAAAAAAATGGTCACTCGGGTCCAGCTACCGGTACAAAGTTATCTAAAATTTAAATTAATTATGCCCAAAAATCTACAATTGAAGGAAATAATGTTTTTTTTTTTTTCGTTAACAGAGGTCTACGTTAGTTTTTACTTGCTGGCAATCAATGAGCTCAACGAGGTTACAGAAACATTAAAGACGACGGGGTATTTGTATATTGAATGGATTGACCAACATCTGGTGTGGAATTCATCGGACTATGGTGATATTGAGGAGGCTTTCTGGCCACAGGTATGTTATACTTTCACTTTTGCAGTTAGATATGAGCCGTGCTCTGGCAAAAGGGGGCTTAATGTACGTCCGTAATCCATGATACCAATCAAGCTATCACATAGTTATGGATTCATAATAGCCACTTTTTTTTTTAACAACCGACTCAATAATTGGGAAGAATGGTCCTTGTTCATACAGAAAATTGACCAATAGCGAAAAGTTTCGGACTGCGCAGGCTGATCTGGTTGATACTTTTCGCAGATGCATTAAAGCCCCTTTTCACAAAACGCGGCTCATATATAAGGAATATTATGTAGTAGTAACTTTTCTGGTGCTTGTAATTAATTCGAGCTGCGTGAGAAAAATTAATATCGCCCGAGACCGAATGTTAAATGTCGAGCGAGATGTCAACATTTTCTTAAGCAGCGAGAAATAAATGCAAGCACCAAAGAAAAATTGCTACAACATAATTTACTTTTTACGTTATGCCTACCCACTTTCAAAGACAAAAATTTGCAATTATTGACGTTATATTCGATAACGATAGACGGAATATAAGAAATAATAGTAAAGTGGCCAGTAACTTCGTTTTTAGGAATGCGGATGAATATTATAGAATGACACTTTGACCAATAAAACTGCGAATCAATATTTACGTATTCCGCGCGTGAGGTATGTCACCATACCTGATTTGGAAACGTATTTCACAATGCGTAGATACGCATTTTTTTGTCGTGTGTTTTATTTTATCCATGTGCGACACATGCATTTGAGCCTGAAAATTTCAGGTATATTATAAAGTAAAATATAAGGAAAGAGGAACAGACTTACGGTGAGGGTTGGGGTATATATAACAACATACTTCAAAGTGTAGATCTTTGACTACAGGTTCTGGTTTTGGTTTTCAAGATCCGCAAAACTCTTTCCAGAATCTTAATAAAGTCACATTGTTAGATTTACATGTTTGTTTCGCTTTTGTACTTACCTGTACATCTGTGGCAAATAAATGAGCCATGCTCTGTGAAAAGGAGGCTTAATGCATCCGCGAAAAATATCGATTCAGGTCAGCCTGCGCACAGGCTGACCGGGGCCGAAACTTTTCGCTATTGGTCAATTTTCTGTATATCAAAGGGCCAGTCTACCTGATGATTCAGTCTGTTGTTAAACAAAATTGAGTTTATCGATCTATGATTATTTGATGTCGTGCTTGGTAACATGGATCACGGAAATGCATTAAGCCCCCCTTTGTCAGAGCATGACTCAAATGTTTTGTATGTTAATGTAAAGTATTATGTAAACTCAGATTGATAATTGTCATATGAGCCATGCTGTATGAAAGAGGGCTATATGCATCTGCAAAAGGTATCGACCCTTGTCAGTCCGCGCAGGCTGACATGGGTCAAAACCTTTTGCTTTTTTGTAAATTTTCTCCTGTCCAAGGACCATTCTACCTCATGATTTAGTCGGTTGTTAGACAAAATGGATTTTACACATCCATAATTATGTGACGATTTGCTGGGTATGATGCATTAAGGAGATACATTTAGCCCCCGTTTGCCAGAGCATGGCTCATATACATTTGATCTTATTACTAGATTAAATACTGCCTATGGTAAAGGTATCGATTACGATTGTACTTTTCGATCGCTTTATAGACCGAGCAAACATATTTAAAGACAATCAATGAAAATATATCATCAATGTTTGTTCTGGAAAGGAAAAGGTCTCGGTTTAATTTCCATTGTTCTTATAATCCTTTGAGAAAATGTTTGGGTTTTGTCAATTAATTAAAACCCTTGAGAAAGGAAATACGCAGGTTATTGATCCCTCACCGTAAAACCGTGCGTTTAAACGCTCATGTGGTAATTAGTTTTGAAATCTTTGAGTAAAAAGATCATTTCATTTTAAGAGGTAGTTTCGCCTATTTCCCAAAATCGTTTTCGATGTCATTTGCAAAATCATGTTCTATCTTTGTTTTCGGCAATCGGAAATATCTAAGAAAAGTGTCACTGCTCTTTCAATAATACAAATAAATACCGTAATATATAACATTTCGTTATAGGATAGAGTGATGTAAAATTTAAATCATAGTAGCCAACGTAAAGCAATATTGCACCGAGGTTTGATTAATTGAATTTGCGTTTATTTATCGTCGCCCCCTGTTAGTTTTGTTACGGGGGATAGTGCAAGATACAGGACGAAACCCATCTCAAGTTGCGCCTGGTTCTTTAATGTGCTGGGTGTATAGCACCGTCACACAGGACCTCTGTTTAACATCTCATCCGAAAGACTATTAGTAATTTTAGATGGCCAGCTATGAGGCTCGAGCCCACACCCTCAAATGACCCAGGATTTGATGTTTACAAGTCCTGTGCTGTACCAACTGAACTATGCGGGCTGGTCCTTGCACAGTGGTGAACTCACTATATAATAAATCTCCATTTCCTGGGACAAACACTCCCGTGAATGGATTGCGGAGTTAGTGGAATCTTTTGTAAATCGCGATGAAGTTATCTGACCAATAGGTTTACCATTAACCAAACAAACCCCAGTTTCGGAACGACCCTGAAGAAAGAGGCTTTTGGGAAAAAAATGGGACAGAAGAAAATGCTGATAATCAGCATTTTCGCCTTCTCCCACAATATTTTCCACCCTATCAAAAACAAATCTTTTCATTCTAGGCACATTTACTCTTTACCAAACGACAAAATTTTAAACTTGTCTAAACTGAAAGCATTTGCAGACGATAAATTAAATGTCACTTGAAACATAAAATTTGTCTTTCATAGACTAGAAAACATTGTGGGAAAAGAAGGAAATGCTGGATACCACTTCCCGCATAGTTTTCAAACGGTTTCTTCCTAAGGGTCGTTAAAATTCGAGATTGTGTGGTAAAAGGTTTATTTTTCCTCTACAGCTGCTTGGAACTTGGATGAGTCTAAAATTTTGTAGTTAAACATGCTGCCTTGACAAGTTGGTACTATAGCAGGGGGTTGAAGCTCGTGTAAGGCCATCTTCGCAAGCCAAGGTGTCGATCACTACGTGGATCTTACCCCTTGGCTGATCGAGTCGAAATTTGTTAGTACGGCGACGCCACCTACTGGATTTTTTTATTGTTATCACCCCTAGATTTACCTCATCGGAAACCTATCAAACGTTGCGTAACATAACTCTTTGGGCATTTCATTAAATATGGTCAAAGGCCTTTTTACCTTTCTAGGTGTTGTGCTATAGTCTATTAAGCGTTTAGGTGTTGTTGTTTTATCGGTGGTACTTGACATTTGGCCACTAAGGTTTGGTCCAATTATAGTTTGTTCAGCATGCTTTCTCCGTAATTCGCCAACAATTGACTGCTTTTCAGATCGCATACTTGACAGACGATTTATCGAGTCAAAATCTATTTCTGAAATCTTGATAAGTTTCGCAAAGCAAAAGCCACACACGTACTTTGACAGTCCATCATTTTGTATTGGGATGTAGCGTAAAACTTCATTTAATTGATTTGTGATGTCCAGTGAATGTTAAGAAAATACTGTTCGTCTGATTTTTTTTTTTTTTTTTTGAGGGGGGTAATAATTTCCAGCATATCCGACAACTTTCTTCTGTAGTCACCATTTTTATTTACGTTCTGCTGATGTTGGATAGCAAATGTATGGCGCTATTTGATTGGTGCTTTCGGTCTTGAATGCAACCAATGATTACGAGTATCGCAAAGCTAACAAATTTCGACTCAATCAGCCAAGGGGTAAGATCCACGTAGTGATCCTCACCTTGGCTTGCGAAAATGGTGTAAGGCAGAAAACCTTATTCATCAATATCCATGTCAGAGTATAGGAGAGATTCTGTAGCCACCGATATTCTTTTAACAAGAGTGTTTGAATAAGCCTTTATTTCAGTGACAAGAAAATTTCCACTAGTGTACTTAAGCTACGTTCTCCAATTGTTTTTATAAAAACAAGAGGGCCATGGTAGCCCGTCATCGCTCTGTTTATTTGTGAAGCAGTTGTAATAAACTGGGCCATTTAACTATCACCAAGTCTGTAGCTCACACAACTGTGTAATAGAAATGAGCCGTGCTCTGGCAAAAGGGGGCTTAAAGCATCTCCGTAATGTATTATACCAGGCAAGTCATCGCATAATTATGGATCCATAAAATCTATTTAGTCTAGAAATCGAATTGATCTGGATGTAGAATATCAAATTATCAAAACTCCGTCTGTGAATTGAAAGAGCTTTCCTTCAAGGTCATTCTTGCCAATCAACGATCATTTTTTTTTTTTTGCAGATTATCTCTAAAAGCACTAAGGTCAAATCGATAAAATCAGCAAGCCGTAACAGTGTTAATTTTGTAGGTATCAGGAAGTAAACACTGGAACTGAAATAGTTCTCAATAGTAAAGCATCATTTTTCCTTTTACTTACAATGATGATGTTCATTAACGATATATTCAAAAATTGTGGATGCAAACCAATTTTAATTTTCATACCAGTAATAATGGATCTATACTAATTAAATCATGTTGCGGTAAAGTATTAGAATGAAAAGAGATATTGATGGCAACAAAAACGTGTCACTAAAACGAAGAGTTCTATTTAAGCGTTCTGAACTTACAGCTGGTGTTCAGATGAAGAAAATCAGCTTGTCTCTAACAACAATGTTATTTGACGGTTTAGATATCATTAAGAAATGACGTCTTTAAACGATCAACCCAAGGAAGTGTATGCCAAATTACAGAAAAATACACGTAGTTTTAAAGAAAATTGTCGAAAAAAAATCGCTTTATGCCATTGCAAGCAGTGTTGGTTAAGGAACAAGATTCCTTTAAAGAACTCTGAAAAGGACCTCGGCCATATTATTTCTGTCAAGTTTTGATAAGATTAGTGGTTTATTGGGAGAAGATTCCTAAAAAAAGTTCCACACGGAAGCCAAAAGGAGCTAAAACATATAAAAGCATTCTTGGCTAAAATGTACAATGACACTATGTATTATTCAAACAGCTCTGACCCTTTTCTATGTATTTTTTCGAACATCCCTCGCACCTCCTTGTACTGGCACTAGTTATTGTTGGGTATAAAACTGACTGAAGGGTAATGGGTGAAGGTAATCTTTAGAGAAGAAGTCAATCGACCAATAATTGTTGCGGTATAGTTGAAGATTTGATTTATTGTAGGGGTGCTAGAAAATTAATGTATAGAAATTTTTGGCGTCGAAGATATGCTATTTGTACTGCAAGCCATATAGATCTACCCTGACTAAAGAGAATTTCTTGACATGCGTTGTTGTCCTGTTGGTGTCATTCTCGAAGACATAGTTAAACATATGTTTATTGTAGTAAATAATAAATAATACCTTTCAGGATGAAATTTGGAAACCAGATGTTGCCTTGAAGAATTCCTACAAGGAGTACAAAGAACTTGGTGCGTCCAGTTTAAACGTCCGGGTAACTAACACTGGTAACGTTGAATGGGTGCCCTTCCAGGTAACAATCCAAGCATTAAAAACATTTGATATGAAACGGCTACTAATACTAAACATAGTCAGCGAAAGTTGTGTATCAACAACAGTCTTAATTGATATTTCTGATAATTCCGTAAAAATAGAGACGCAATTTCGACCTTTGCATTTCCTTCATATCGCGAGAAAGGGCCGTGAAAATCATTTATACATCTTAACATAATATCAGTTGTAAATTATGTTGAATCATAAGGAGTACATTCAATGATAAGGCTACTTCAACGAACTAAAAGAAATCAAAAGGAAAAGGGTTGTCCTCTATGGCTGTCTTGAGATAATGGGGACACATCTGTATGTACTTTCTTTTCCGAGGAAATAAGACCCAACGACCCAACCAACTTGGAATAGTCGATCTTTTATCTGTTAGACTAATAAGCAGAAATCTAATTAAGTCTTTACCAGACGCCAGAACTTGGAACGCTTCTATTTTGATAGTATTTCAATCAAGTGTGGCTCAGTCAAGGGGTTTCGTTTTTGACAGGGTAGAAAACAGTTAAGGATAAGGTATAAATGCTGGTTACCAGTATTTTCTTCTTTTTCCATATTTTATTTTATCTTTTTTTTTTTTTTTTTTTGTTCAAAAAACATTTCTGAAACACAGCATTGTTTGGTAAGAGATTGAGGACCATTAGATGATACATATAGTATAATATATAATGATTATTTTGCGTCATCAGACCCAGGTGAATCGCCTTACCAAAGATCACGATCGTAGTCCTGTAGATTAAAAAAATAGAATCTCAAAGTGTTCCTTGAATGATTGACAGAAAAAAAAGACGCTTTGGCCGTCAAAATAATTTGAACAGTTGTATAAACAAATAACTTACTGTTTGTGTACATACCATATATCAAAGCAATCTGCTTTTTTTTCAAGCAAGATGATTTTCTAAATTTTCCAGACAATCAACTATAAGCGTGGATTTGAATCTATTTATCCATAAAGAGATGGCAAAATTGATAATCAGATAATTTCTTTGTGATTAAAAAATGTTTATGATGAGAAATCTTCAGAGCTGCTATTCAATTTTTGTAGAAATAGTCTTTTGATTTTAAAACTTAAGTCATCAAAGTAGTATCTTGCATCATCGTTGTAGAATCATTTTCTGCCAGGTACTCAGGGCATGTGTAGTACATGATAGACAGTACTGACCATAATCAATCAATAGTCAAAATGATTAATAGATCGACCGTTTGTCAGACCACAATAGTTTAGACTGGTCCAAGTTGAAAAAATACAGACGACACATAACATGTGGCTCAAGTTATGGGATACGACCTTGAAGTGATTGAATTCATTTTGGGCAAAGGAGAAACTACAAATCATCAGCATTTTCTCCCTTTCCCACAATGTCTTGAAAACGTTTTTTTCTGGGGGTATTAAAACAAGCGATTGTCTGGTAAAGGCTTAAAACGAGAGCAAAGAGAATAAAAAATGCAATTCCTTTCGACTTTATCTGGATCCGTATTCACCACCTATTCACTGAACGTGCAGTCTAATCTTGGATCTACACTGTCTGATAAGGAGATTTAAAAGAAAAAAAAAACTTTGAAATAGCATTATTTCGGGTTTTCAGTGTCGGTTTGAAGCTTTTATTTCAGTTATTTAGCAGAATAGGGTTAAGAATGGTTTGTCAATATGAATCTCGGTACCCTATTATTGTACATCTGTAGGTGTTCCAATCAACCTGTACGATAAACGTGAAGTACTTCCCGTATGACACCCAGACGTGCTATCTACGTTTTGTTGCATGGAGCTATACAAAAGACCAGGTAAATCACTCTATACAAACCAACACAGGGAATACAATTCGAATCTCAAATATTGCCAATTATGAGCTCCGAGGAGCAGAAAAAGAACTTCGTTTGTGTGTTATTTTGCTAGTTGGTTTGTTTAACTTTCTTTGCGTCAAATAGGTTCAACTGTGAGAAACATATCAAAAATGACGTTTGCAATACTGGTTGTAAGACAGCATTAACTGATTTTTATCTTTTTCTGTTTTACATGATGTTAACTTCCACAATGCCAATTCCGTGTACTGCTATTCTAAACAGGATCCGATATTCAGATTCAGGTTCTACATTCGGTAACTCTTTCCTTGTTTGTGTTGGTTAAATTATAATCATTGTTAAAAACGTGAAAGGTTTGCTTTTAAGGACATACTGCGATTGGCTTGAATATTATGATTAGAATTCCATGTTCGCCAAAATCGCATAGAACACACAGAGGTACCACAAGCTTTTACCATATAATTAACATAAAATACATGTTTCGGTTTTACATAAAGTTTTCAACTCTTTGGCACTTGGTCTTAACCCTTCAATTTTAAATAAATAATCATACATACATCCTATGTTATTGAAATTTTTAACAAAACTACATACTTTTCATGAGCACTTAAAGCGCTGAAAACATGAAACTGACCTTCTGAATTACAAGAAATATAAGATCTTTGTAGAAATGTAATATAAAATTACTTCAAAGAAATGAAAAGAAAAGATCGAATATATTTTTGACCTTATACATTTCAAATAACCATTGAAAACCTTGCCCAATGGGTCAAATCCTTATCTTTGTAAAAATATATTTCATAGGTATTGATGGAGGGTGGTTCGAGGGGTATAGAATTGGAGCAGTACCAGCCAAACTCTGCTTGGGAAGTCAGGAACACATCCTGGGAAGTCGAATGGGAGTCCGGCGAGGCGTCTATCAAATTTACACTACAACTGAAACGAAAGCCATTGTTCATCTTCCTGAACACTATCTTACCGATTGTAATGCTGGCGCTTTTAAACGTCCTGGTATTTGCATTGCCCTGTGAGAGTGGAGAAAAAGCCAGTTATGCTGTCACGGTGTTTCTGGCGTTTGCTGTTTTCATGACGATCATCTCAGCTACGCTGCCTGAGAATTCCGACTCAACATCAATTTTTTCTGTCTATGTAGTATTGCTGACACTTCAGAGCACTATGATAACGTCTATTTCTTTGATAATGGTGAGAGTGAGTAGCTTCGGTGACGATAAAGAAATCCCAAAAATATTCGCTTGCCTTACACGTTTTGCGAAATGCCATCTTTGCAGACGAAGCCAAAAGGTTTTTGTGACACAAGAGGGCCCGAATGATGTAAAGAAAATTGATTTGAAGTCGATTGATGGCATATCACTTCAAAGCAACGAAAACATAAATAAACCCACTTGGAAAGAAGCCATGAATGCAATGGACTTCTTGCTCTTTGTATTTTTCACTGCTGTGTTTGTGGTTGCGTCGATAGTTTGTTTGATGGTTGCCAAAAACCATTAAGAAATAAAACTGTAAAGGTAGTAAGGAATGAAGTAGAAAAGTCATTCATACACTTGTATGAGTCGTGCTCTGTGAAAATGGGGTTTAATGAATCTGCAAAGAGTATCGAGCCAGGTCAGTAAAGTTTTTACATGTCAAAGGACCATTCTTTCCCATGATTCAGCAGATTAACAGACACAATGGATCAATAGAATCGCTCAGATATTCCTTATTGATATTAACACATGCTAGTTTCACAATCGAAAAAGTCTTCTCATGTCAAGGAAAAACGTTCTGTACCTAGTCTCAATTATAAAATCACAAAAAAATGTTGATGCTAATTGAATTATTTCTCCCCCCCCTCCCCACGTAGATGTACGTAGATGTATAACGTGAAAGTTAAAGGCTTTGCAAGATTTGTAACTTTGTATGCATGTAATAAGGTAACTTACCTTTCTCTCCACCCCCCCCCCCTCCCCCCCTTCCAAAAAATATGGCTTGATCTGCGCATGAAAGTGAGTCTTCCTTTTGTTCTAAATAGTCCAGATCCAAAAGGACTTAGATTATTTCACCAAACAATCGCGTTAACCAATTAACTACTGTGCTAGATCTATATAAGCCATGCTGTGTGAAAAAGGGGCTTAATATATTTGCAAAAGGTATCGAGCCAGGTCAGCCTGCGCAGTCCGCGCAGGCTGACCTGACTCGAAACCTTTTGCCTTTGATTAATTGTCTGCATGTCAAAGGACTTGTGTTCCTCATGAATTAGTCTTTTTTTATACAAAGTGGGTTTTATGGATCCCTAATTATATAATGACTAGCTTGGTATAATGTATCATGAAGATGCATTAAACCCCCTTATTCCAGAGCGCGGCTCATATATTTTATGCAAGATACTTTACTTAAAGCTCATTAATAACTAACGTAGGCTACTTTATTGTGAATACGGAAATTAATTTGCTTTGTTGTTTCTTTGCGTTTTTTTTTTTTTACTTTTTGCTTCTGTCAATGCAAGTTTTTCGCTACTTACTGTACATCAACTATTCAAGATCATATGAGCGGAGCTCTGGCAAAAGGGGGTTTGATGCACCTCCGTGATGCAGTATATCATGCAAGTGATAATAAAATCAATTTTCTCTAACGACCGACTGATTCATGAGGTACAGTGGTCCTTTGACATGCAGACAATTGACCAAGAGAAAAAGTTTCGACCAAGGTAGGCCTGCGCAGTCCGCGCAGGCTGACCTTAGTTGAAGCTTTTTTGTAGATGCATTAAACCCCCTTTTTATCAGAGCAAGACTCATATAAAAGAAATACACTTTGGAAACAAAATATAAACACGTGCCCTAAGTCTTGCGTCCCGTATCTTGTACGGCCTCCATGTTCCGCCGATGTTTGCGCATCCACGTTTTCTCAAAATATAAAGTTCTGGTAAAATAGAACTTGTTAAAGTAAAACTGATTCCGGTGATTTCGTTTGCTTGTGGATAAACCAATCAAACGTTTTAATATTTGTCCTTTTACGATTTCCATCAGTTAACTCTTTACTGCCACACAATCATGAATTTTAACGATCACAAGAAAGAAGGCTTTTGAAAACATCATGCGGAAATGAGAAAATGCCAGTAATCAGCCTTTTGTTTATTTCTCAAAATATTTTCTACCCAAAGAATGTGAGAAACCATTATTTGAGCTACAATAAATTTGTTTTCTGCAAATGTTTTCAACTCGGCCAAGTTCAAAATTCTGTCGTTTGGCAAAAAGTTTATCAATTCACCGATTTCCGAAAATCGATACTGTGACGAAACTCCATCTTTGAATGACATCGTTTTCTCATCAGTTTACTTGCATGATATTTAAATCAATAAATACTGGTTTTAACCCATAGGCTGCTAAGCGCGAATCACTGACCTTTTGCGGTCAGCGTAGATCAAGATCAGACTGCACAAGACGTGCAGTCTGATCTTGGATCTTCTCTGTCCGATAAGGAGATTACTTTCCTAAAAATACCTTTGAAATAGGAAAATTATGGATGTTTACTATCGGCTTGAAAGCTTGATTTCTTTTATTTAGCAGGATAAGGGGTAGTAAAAAGAGCAAGAGATGTTTGTTGAACCTGCCAGTGAATGGGAATGGGAGCGGTAGTGTGTGTGCGTGCCTGTATCTGTGGCTTATGAGGATGTGTGTGTGTGTGTGTGTGTGTGTGTGTGTGTGTGTACGTGCGGGTGTGTGTAAATGAACGGATGCATAATTTTTCGATATGGTTGTAATTCATATTAGTGTAGTCTTATATAATTCTTTTTTCTTTTTTTTTTAATGGTCAAATACTCTTAAATATACTTTATGTATTTTAGTGAAAAACAGGCGTATTTGAATCATACTGATATGAATGAATAAACGCTGTAGTTCACATGAAAATGGAGTAACTCCTACAGCCCTTCATTAAATCTTCACCAAACGTCAAAATTTTGGCAAGGACAAAATTGATAGCATTCGCAGATTACACATAAAATGTTGCTAAAAATCATGTTTTTTGTCTTTGATGAGGTAGAAAACATTGTGCTGGTTAATAGCCGCTTCTTCTTTTCCCACATTTTTTTTTTTTTTTTTTTCAAAAGCCTTTCTCTTGTAGGGTCGTTAAAAGTCGGGACTGTGTGGCAAAGGGTTAATGAAACGAATCATTTCTATGAGGAAAAATTGGCTACTGAATGCAATTTCTAAGGTTGTTATGACCAGAATATGGGAAAAACAAGCGGACTGTGTAAATCAAGATCACAATACGCGCAGTCTGATCTTTATATCTGTTATCTTGGGAAAAAAAAACAAAGGGAGAATTTCCTTAGCCCCCAACTTTACGTGCGTGAAAAGTTGTCTCAAAGAATGTAAAAAGATAAATACATGTATTCTTCTAAATTAGACAAGTTTGCAAATGCATGCAAGTCCTTTGAATTCAAGTGTATGTCAAATTCAAAAATTGTGAAAAGATCAAAAGTTTAAAAGAATCTCTTCAAAACAGATTTTACTAGTATGTTTTATTCAGTGGTTGACATAAAATTCTGTACAAAGCTGAATTGGGAACAAAGTTCACATTTCAATCTCGTCTGTTTTAACGTCTTCGTGCTTTCTGAAATGAATATTGATGACCTAGGGTAAACGGTGAGGTATGGTTTGACAATACTTCTCATCCAAACATTCCGCGATGAAAACAAATCGAGAGCTAGAGTATTACTAAAGCTTGCAGCTTGTGTTAAAAACTTTCAGTTGTGGTTACTACTTCCTCACAACTGTTCATATATTAGCCATGCTCCGTGAAAAGGGGGTTCAATGCATCTGCGAAAAGTATCGACTCAGGTCAGCTTGCGCAGTTCGCGCATGCTGACCTGGGACGAAACTTTTCGGTATTGGTCAATTTTCTGTATATCCAAGGACAATTCTACCTCTTGATTAAGTCAGTTGTAAAAAAATGGCTTATGGATTCATAATTATGTGATGGCTTGATAGGTATAATGCATCACGGAGATGCATTAACCCCCCTTTTGCCAGAGCATGACTCGTATTTATGTGAATACCCCTAACGACAGGCCGTCAGAAACTCTTTCATAGTGTAAGTTCACTCTTTCAGCGCCATGGCTTAAAAGTTAACCCTTAAGCTGTTGAGTGCGACTCACTGACCTTTCGCGGACAGTGCAGATCATGATCATACTGATCATTGGTAAAAGGTTAAATGGAGTTAAACTCTGTACCACACGGTCCCGACTTTTAACGACCCTGAGGAAGAAAGCTTTTGAAAACATTGTGGGAAAAGGAGAAAATGCTGGTAACCAACATTTTCTCCTTTTCCCACAATGTTTTCTACCCTTCATAAAAAAAACAAAACAATTTTTCAATTACATTTATTTTGTCGTCTGCAAAAGCTTTCAATTTGGACCAGCCTAAAACTTTGTCGTTTGGTAAAGAGTTAAACCAAATGAAAGAACTATAAAAAATAAACAGTGGCTTACAGAACACTCGCACTCCTCGCAGACGTCACAAATATCTGTGTTCTGAAGTAAATGTGACTGGTAAAACTGGGTCACTTGTTTACCTGAAAAACAAGGGCACCGCATTCAGTTGCTTTTCAGTGAAAATCCTAGGTCGAAAAAGGGACACAATCATGTCAAAATACTTTCTCACTAAAGTTTCCTGCCCTTGTTGTAAAGGTTCCCCCTTTCGATAGTTAACAATTTGTTTGGGTTTGGAGTAAATATCTTCAGTAATCAAGAGAGATATTATAAAATGTCTAAGTTTTCGCACGACGACGCAGACGATGACGGTGACGCTAGGATTATGACGATAAATCGACGTTTTCTCCGAAAACAGCCGAGGTAAAAATGTATGTGTGATTAGTAAGAGTCAACATACTCTCTTAACAGCATGTCCCATGGAAAAATATTTCACAGGAAAAGGTTAAATGTAAGTTTTTAGCCTCAGGCTGTAAAAGCACGACTCAAGGACCTTTTGCGGGTGGTGTAGATCAAGATTAGGCTGCACAGAACTTGCAGTCTGATCTTGGATATACACTGTCGGATAATGAGATATTTTCCCCCAAAAATAACTTATCCCCCCCTATAGGACAGTGTAGATCATGATCAGACTGCATGTTCTACACTGTCAGCAAAAGGTCCTTGAGTCGCGCTTAACCCTTATCCTGCCGTTAACTAAAATGGAACTTCCAAGTCGATGCTAAAAACTCAAATGATGCTATTTCAAACTTACTTTTAGAAGAAAAAAAATCCTTATCGGACAGTGTAGATCCAAGATCAGACTGCAGGTTCTGTGCAGTCTGAGCCTGATCTACACTCTCTGCAAAAGGTCGGTGAGTCGCGCTTAGCAGCCTTAGGGTAAATAGCCTAAGTGTTAAGGGTTAGTAAGAAAAAAACTGAATTCTGGGACTTTGTTTGGTGCATAACTTAGTTTTCAATTAGGTTTTATTCGAATCACGTCAGCCTGTGTACCAAACCTTGCATTCCTTGAGTTTATCTTACAAGCAATTTACGCAGCACTTTTTTCAAGGGACTGATCGCTTTATATACATATCAGCCATGCTCTGTGAAAAGGGGCTTGATCTATATGCGAAAAATATCGACTCAATTCAGCCTGCACAGTCCGTGCCGGCTGACCTGGGCCGAAACTTTTCGCTATTGGACAATTTTCTGTATGGCCTAGCACCAGTCTACCTAAAGATTCAGTCTGTCGTTTAAAAAAGTGGCTTTTATGGGTCCGTGATTTTGTGATTACTTGCATGGTACAAAGCATCACGGAGATGCATTAAGCCCCCTTTTGTCAAAGTACGATTCATTATAAACATCTTTTGGTACCGATGCATCGTAGTCAAGTCATCCATCTTAAATTACCCTTCTCTGATGCAGTAGCTGGACTTCTTGTGGCATTGTCTGTTTTTTTTTTTTACATTGAAAACAATCAGGACATAAAATGCGAAAACAGAGAGAGAGAGAGACAGACAGACAGACAGAAAGACAGAGACAGAAAGACAGAGAGAGACAGACAGAGAGAGAGAGACAGACAGAGAGGGAGAGGGAGAGAGAGATCACAATGACATTTACTAACTAGGTTGATAGTAATCGTAGATCCTGACCACGGCAGGTTGCGATTTTGCCACTAAGCCAGTTCTGTATACATCCATAGTAATACACAGAGGGCTAGCTGATATCTGAAATTAAAAGAAAGGCTGTACTTTCCATTCTATCAATACCTGAAAGGTATCCATTTTGGCGACATTTTTGCTCAAGGACATTCCAACAAAAAGCCCAGTGGATCCAATGAGGCTTGAACCCGGGACCTCCAGGTCACGAGTCCTGCATTTTACCACTGAGCCACGCAGGACCCAGATTTGGAGTAGAGCCAGCGCACGCAAAAGTAACAAGTTCACTGTCTAGACGAGTGTAAGACCTGAATGTGCACTGAATGCAAATTTTGATCAGCAATTGCGAAAAGGGAATCCTCAGTAGGGCATGCTTCCCCTATGTTTGTGGGTCAAGCTCATCTCCCATAGCATTAATGAACTGCAACACCGTTTCACAATCTGTCTTTACCAATAGCACGCCATCTTCTGAACTCCTATTGCACCGCCAACATTAACCCTTTACCAAATGACAAAATGTTGGCCTTGCCTAAATTTAAAGCATTTGCAGGCGACAAATTAGATGTAAATCAAAATATGACTTTTGTCTTTCATAGATTAATAAATATTGTGGAAAAAGGAGAAAACACTGGTAACCAGTATTTTCTCCTTTTCCCACAATTTCAAGAGGCTTTTTCCTGAGGTTCCATAAAAGTCGAGATTGTGCGGTAAAGGCAACTATAATGCTCAAATAGCTTTCCAAAAATGCCTGTTAATAACCAACTGTATCATACCTACGGCTGCCCAGGAGGTTTATCAAATATAAGTGTCATTTTGAGCATTACACGTTAGATAAATATTATAATGAATTCCACTTAGGTATTATACTTGAGTTAGGAAGGAACATAAGTATTATACTTTGACTTAAGTACGTTTATGAATACGGGCCCTGGTCCTTAGGAAGGCTTAAATCAGAGTATTAAAACATTCATGGATTAATCGTTGATTACCTCATCGAAGTATAAGATAACTTTCCTGTCTTCTGTTTCAACTTTCTTGATCTCGTTGAATTTGGCTATACTTTCAAGGTCAGCTTCGAATCCTGTCGGTATTCCGAATTCTTGGACAGCCATGCCGCTCGCTCCTGTCTGCAACCATCTAAAGCAAAAATCCGTAGGGAATAAGCAGAGTGTATAATTATGTATGTAATACTAACCTTTTTGTGGTATTTTGAATCGTCTACCTTCAGTTTCGATTTTTTACCGCTGTATCACAATGCAGTGTTGAAATCAGAATTTCGGAACTAAGTCAAACTACTGTTTGAATTACTCCGATTTAAGAAATATGGCCTCCATCAGGAATTAATAGTTTTAAATACATGGAGTACTCCAAATTGTCTAAACCTCGCTGACCTGGTCTGTGAATCGCAAGGCTTTTAATGTATAGCCTTTCATGATCAAGGGTCTTTTCGAGGTTGAAAGTATTCATTGGGTATTGATTTGTTATTGTCATGGGGTTAGACTACTCTGTGGCTCCAAAAAACAAACATCGCAAACTTACAACAACATCGATCCCATCAGTACAGACAAAATATCAATCTCTATTAGAGAAAGAGAACATAAAGTCACTTGTATTGAGAAGTAAGATAAGCTAGAACTCTTCTTACTTAGCACATGTCTTTAAAGACAAAAATTCTTTTGTTTCCTTCTCGATGGTAACGACGAGATCAAACGATTGTTCCTCAATTTCTTGCTCCACGTTAAATGAAAGACTGATCTGAAAACATGAAAATCAAAATATATCCTGGTTCTTCTAAAGTCGCCGTGTTTATTTTGTAAAAAATGTGAAGTCTGGATACACAAATATATTTATGATATATAAGGAAAAACTAACGCAATACCAATGCGCTGCTGTAAAGTACCTTAAACGCTGAAGTGAAATTATGCTATCAGTTTCAACTGGTATCGTCAAAGTTCTTTACAGCGAAGCTGATCATAGATTTTTCAAATATTCAAAGGTATTATTCTTTTATTAAAAGCAAACCTTTACGTTAGAATAAAATCAATTTCTGCAATGCGTTTTTCCATAAACTTGAGGATATGAATATGTATACGTTGCAACTCTGAAAACCTTTGTTTTCTAAAAGAATAATAGAAAATTATTTTTTTTAAAAAGTACCCGAAGTTCAAAATAGATACAGTATCCTGAATTAATAACAAAATCTTGGCAAATTATTACCAGGCCTGCATTTTTCGTTTTAACAGACTTTGATATACGTGAGATATGTCAGTAAATTCGAAGCATGAAACAGTGCATTTTGCCTATTACAAAGATTATTCTGAACGGCACAAAACAAATCTTTCTAACCGTCTGAGAGTAAAAAAAAGGAGACGCTATCTAGATCAGGTAAATGCTATGACAGGGATAAATTGTTAAAGGGCTAAGTACCAAGTCCTTTGATTTGATTATAAAAAAAGTATTACACGACTTATAATGACAACGATCCAAGATGCAAAACAAACGGGGGACATGTATGACATATATATGAAAGCACTGCCTCTTCAGCACTTACACAGCTTAACTCTAAGCAAAAGTGGTGATGACAACGCTATACTAAATATCTACTTAACAAGAGGGGTACTGTCACTATGTGCAACGAGACTGTGCCATCGGCCAACCGACACTGAGAGCAAAGCCGTGTGTATTTTCACACCTACGTGGGCAATACGTACACATACTTACGTCTAAAAGAGCAATTCCGTGGCCTGTTGCAGACACGCTGACTGTACTGGGTATGGTTGGTAACTAGAACAAAGACAAAAAGCGATCAGTTAAATACTTATTTAAATGCAAAGGAAAGGTTTTTGTTAAAATGACAGATGTTCAACGATAATTTTTGATTGAAATCAGTTGTTATTTGACTCAAGTTTAAAATCGACATTCTGCCGAAACTAAGCAATTAAATGCTTCCAAATATCAAACATTCAAGTAAGCCTTAAAGAGGACTTCAAGATAAAATGATAGTTCAATTAAATAGCAAACAAGAATCTTTCGTCCGTCACGTACCTCTGTACGAATATCTAGTGCAAGGATTAGCAATATGTTCAATTATATTCTGCAAATGCTAGTAATTCGACATACAACAGTAACGAGATTCCTATCACACTGCTCAACAACGAAGTTTTATACAAGAACTGGTTTTTGAAACGTTCCACAGTGAACGCCCTGGCCTTATAGTTATTTCCAAATTATTAGTTTTATTGATCTTCTTTATCGACGCTATGTCTAGTGACTGTTGTATCAGACGAATTGCTTTTTTTGTTTCAATAAGTTTTCAATTCTAGTTGAAGTGATATCTTTTTGGTAGTAACTTTCTCATTGAATTACTGTATATTATATTGGCTATACTTACGACAACAGTTTGTAACACCAAAGCATTTGTTTGGTTGATAGAGAAAGTATGGGTGAAGGTACCAGCTTTAACGGTAGCCTGAATATCAAAGTTGCTTGAGTACACCATCTGAGCAAAATCTGACAGTGATTGCAATCCTAGTACAGTGTCCTGTGAAAAAAAAAATAAATAACAACATTGAGCCATGCTCTGACAAAAGGGGAACTTAATGCATCTCCGTGATGCGTTATATCCAGCAAGTCATCATATAATTAGGAACCATAAAATCCATTTTGTCTAACAACCAACTGTATCATAAGGAAGAGGGTTCTATGACATACAGAAAATTGACCTGGGTTGATACTTTTTCGCAGATGCATTAAGCCCCCTTTTCGCAGAGCATGGCTAAACACAGTTTAACGTCCGAAATTTTCATCTAGAAAGTGAAGAGCATACAGTATCTTGATTCTCAGCAAGATAACAAGAATAAAACATACGGTTTACGAATCTTGCAATTTATTTTCATCTTTGTTTTGTTCTATTTGAATATAAGGTTAAACTTTCAGGCAACATTTTTTTCTTCTAATTTCCGTATGTAAACTCTTCAACATATTGATTTCACAAAAGGTGAGATGAACAACAAATAACCAGGCAGATTTTCATGCAGAAACAAGCCCCGATTTACATAGTTGCATTTTACTTCACTTTTTGGTAAAGGACCACTGTAGATACCTTCGGTAGGACCATTTTCACCTGATATTTATAGACCTATATATGTGCTGAAATATCGGCTTTGTAAGCGCCTATTTGCCAAATCAAAAACTGACCAACATCCATATGAGTCCATGTACGCTACTATCGATTCTTTCAAGTTATATCAAAGCAGACTATTGACTCTCTTTGTTTGATGATAAACGCCATTTTCAACATTATTTCAGTTATATTACGACGGGCAGTGCACCTTGTTATGCTTTCCTGAAACATCCTATACTACTACTGCGCACAATATTCTTCCCAATCCACTTGCTGCTTTCCAATATTAACATCGTCGAAACAAGCGACTCCTCGAAACAAAGTTAAGAGAAGATAATGAAGAGTGACAATATATTTTTGACCTTTAAAGATAAAGTTTTACAGTTAAAATGTTGGTACAGATATTATTCAAGTGTGAACATTCTAAAAAATATAATTCAAAGACAGTAAATACGACCTTTTTGTCTGATGAGATATTCCATAAATGGTAAGTTAGAAAGGAGTAGGTTTGTCACTCTTTGCTCGAATTTTTAACAGGTACATGTATATGAGCCATGCTCTGTGAAAAGGAGGTCTCTTGCATCTGTAAAAAATAATCCAACAAGGTCAGCCTGCTCAGTCCGCTTTCTGCATTTCCAAGGTCTATTGTACCTTATTATTTCGGTAGTCGTTGGACAAACTGGATTTTATAGATCCCTAATTATGTGATGAATTGCTACGTATAATGCATCATGGAGATGCATTAACACCTCTTTTGCCAGAGCATGGCCCATCTGTTAAATTCCTAGGTAACTGGCTTATACATAAGAAATCATATTGATATTGAAACAGTTTTTAATTTGCTATAACCGTTTCTTCCAGAACAGTGTCAGAAGAAACCTATAAGGAAATAATCGAGTTCCAGAATGAGTACCTGGGTCGATGCAAAGCCACCATTAGAGTTTCTCTGTGTCGTTAGCCATCTCATAATCGGAAGACCTCCGCTGAAGTCGTTCTTAAAGGCATGTACGAGAAGAGCGTATGACGACATTTCTATATCCACAGGATTAGCTTGAGTATGAGACGGACGCCAGTGTGTGCTTGAAGACGCAGTCTGAGCTTTGTGCCAGTGCTTCATTCCATCTTGAACAAGAATAGAAAACAACAATGCGGATTAGTAAAATTTGTTTCGACATGTAGAATAATAGAGAACTACTTTTAAACCTACATTTAGTATGTAATGGAAATAACATCAAAAATACCTAATATGCTAAAATGAAGTGAAAGTTTGAAATCATGCAATTGACGGAAAATACTGCTGAAAATAATAAATGCAGTACTGAAACGAGTGTACAATCTCACAAAACACAATTAACATGACCCTTAACCTGCTAAATAACTAAAATGAAACTTTCAAGTCGATAGTAAAAACCGTAATATTGCTAATTCAAAGTTATTGTAGAGGAGAAAAGTATCTCCTTAAAGGACAGCGTAGATCCAAGATCAGATTGCACATTCTTGGTCTGCAACAGGTCATTGAGTCGCTCTTAGCAGCCTAATGGTTAACTGCATGAAAAAAAAATGCGTTCGCCGTTACTCTTTTATAACATTCCAAGACATCAAAGGAATCGATATAAGCTGCTAAAATGATTGACCAGACTAGACTTACACTTACTTACTTTGAATTCTCGATTGTAACTCAAAGCGATATAGCATGACTGGCTGGATATACGATACTGATGCAGCTGTAACCCTTTCTTTTATACAGTGACCAAGTTATTCTGAAAATATGTAAGCAGCTTTAAGACATACCGTTTACGATAGCATCTCGGTTGAGTTTCTGGAATGCAGTAGGTGCTGATGTCCTTTTGGCAAGTGTCAAAGCATAGCTGCTGATTGCTAAGGTATAATCGTCTGTTGTTGATGGTAATTGGGCTTCAATATATGCGCTAGCTTTGGTAATTGCTCCTTTTATTCTTTGTTGGATTCCCTGCGTATGTTAAATAAAATAAAAAGTAAATAAGTTGTAACAATATTTTAAGTACGTAATTGTGCCCCTTTCGAACTTTCTCGGGATAGTGGTTTTAGGACAGGCAATAAGTTCAAATTTCAATATATTCAATTTTGTGCATTTTGATTGGTCAAAGAGGGGGTTTGCATTTAATAAACTTTACCGGTACTTTAAAGCGACCAACTGCTTTTAATGTACTCAATGTTCTATGAGTTAATACCTTTAATACAACCTTTTACACCAATGTACCACCAATGACCTTTACCTGGGACATAATTGTGCATTTTAGATTTCAGAGATACTGAATCCAACTCGATTCGGAGGGAGGAGAAATCTGACATTTCCTGACCAGTGCAAACTCTTGTGTCTTGTGTATAGGTAATGCCTCTCAGTGGATGCCAAAAATATTGTAAAATATTGGTGGTTGCTAAAATGTCGACAGAACTGGTCTTTAAAACCTTGACAATTCTCTCAACACGAACTTCGAAAAATAAAAGGGATACTGAACATATCTGAAGGTCAGTATACTTCTTTTTTCGTAAAATAGTTGTTCTTGCTTATCAAGTTCCGAGAAAAAACTAAGACATATATGTTATAAACATGAAAGCCTACACTTATGCCTGTGCGATCTGTCACTATGGGTGTATATGTATTTGAAATTATATTTTTGCAGGCTCCGATCGATTGCCGAAAGGATGACCGTCCCAAAACTGACATACTCTAAGATATTTGGACAAAGCTTAGAATGATTATACGATTTTTTGGTGTTTTTGTCTCGGGCGGGACGTATCAAAAAAACTTTTTGCGGCATGGACAGGGATTACACAGGCATAGAACCATACAAATACAGATCGACCCTTTGTTTACTCGCACATAAATGTATGAATTTTTTGCCTTTATTAGAGATAAAAACTTACCCCGTCAAGATCCTGGTTCTCTAACAGCGAAATCAGAACAAAGGCTGTTAAGCCCATACCGGATGCGGATCCGCCCTGTCAAGATGATAATTTATGAATAAATAGTAGATTTATGTGGTAGATCCAGCTTTTTACAGCCATAAGTAAAATACTGAGAACAAAGTTTCAGAAATGAGAAATTTTCAAAATGTCTACTGACGCAGTTACGAACTGTTCTACATCTGCTGCAATAGATCAAGCTGATTTTTAAATCTATTCTTATTTTAAGAGAACAAAGCTGAACACTCCAACTGCAAAATCACCCTTCAATCTCAGAAAAAAAAATCTCTAAGACAGAGACTGGAATATGCTTGAATTCGAGAATACTTATAAAGGATACAAAAAGAATAATTCTATCTTTGTTAAATTGTCTAGAAAACAATCAAAATTTGAAGCGAAAACGAGGTTTTTTTAGGCTTTTACTAAACAATCGCGAGTTTTGACGACTCTGAGAAAAAAATGCTCATGAAAACATTGAGGGAAAAATAAAAAATGCTGGTTACCAGCATTTTCTCCTCTTCCCTTAATGTTTCCTTCCTCTTAAAAGACACTTCCGTCATTAATCAACATTTAATTTGTCGTCCTTGTACATACAGAAACTTGACCAAAAGCGAAAAGTCTCGGCCCAGGTCGGACTGCGCAGCCTCACTTGGGTCGAGAGTTTTGGAAAATGCATTAAACCCCCTTTTCATAGAGCATGGATCAAATTATGAGTCTTTTTTCCGAGTAATTATATAATATGTGTATACCTGCATGTCCTTATGAATCACTCTACCGGGTTCGGGGAAAGACCCGTCCCCTTTCTGCCTACTTATCATCCAGTCTAAAGCACGTTTAATGGTGTCATCATCAACAAATATATGTTTCTTGGCCTGATGAAATGTTTTGGTTACAAAAGCCGAGAGCCTGATGGATGATATAAACACATAAAAAGTTTACTTAGCACTCAAACATTCTATGGTTACTTGCATATTTATTTCTCATATGCCTTTGCCTTTCATTGATCAATATAACCAACGGTTGACATTTAATCATCTAATTTTCTTTTATCTTCCACAATAATCTAATCCTTACATCAAGGTCAAGTTTTCTTGAAAAAAAAAATCAGCCAAGAAATCTGCACTGTACAGTAAACAAAAGAAATTTCGATTGAGGAGAAGAAACGCTGTAAGAAATGCTAAATTAAACCCCTGTCACACTAGGGTGGCGATCCCACGGCATTCAAGAAAAAATGCAGAACGCCGAGGTGCGCGCTATACGTTCGCAAGCCTCGCCACAGCAACGCACTAACATCGCCAGTAGACGTGTTGGGATCGTGTGCAACGCCGAGCGACGAGGCGCACTTTGAGCATGCACAAAGCAAACGCCGTCGGTCGGCGCCGTCGAAACGATATAATCCGGACCTCTTTCGACGGCTGAAAATACAGCCCCTCAATTTTGTAAAGATTCTGTCTTGTAGGCTTGACTAAATAAAGCGGACGATAGAGATCTAAGATCGGACTGCACGTGGACTTTTGTGGAAAGCATAAATTAAGATCAGTTGCACAGAATTTATTCTTCCCGCAAAAGCCCATGGTTTCGCCCAGGGCGCCGAAAAAGTTAATTAGAAATACGGGACAGGACTTATTATATGCGAAAGATGCCTAATTGCAGGCGTGTCAGAAATCGCATACAAAATTTGAAATAGTATTAAATGTACGATAAATTAGTGAATGTCTCATTTTAAAGATACTGACCACATGCTTCCAGATTTGTCTCTGTCTCCAAAAGCGCTGAAAGACCCATCTTTGTGCTGGAATGTCAGTTCTCTTTGGTAGCCTATTGATGATAAAGATACACCCTTTCTCTTTAATGAATGTATATGAGACATGCTCTGTGAAAAAGGAGGGTTAATGAATCTGAAAAACTCGACCTATGTCAGCCTCAGCCTGCCCAGTCTGTGGAGACTGACATGGGTTGAAACGTTTTGCGCTTTGTAAACTTTTGCATGTCAAAGGGCCATTCTACCGCATTGATTCGGTCGGTTGATAGACATAATCAATCTCATAGATCTATAAGTCTTTGATTATTTGTTTGGTATGAAACATCACGGATGTGTATTAAATTCCGTTTTGTCAGAGCATGGTTCATATATTTGTATTTGTACTTACTCTAAACATGTTATGTTTTCAAGCAATAAAGTATATGTATGTATGTATATAATCTTGTCCAAATAAAAATAATTAATCTACTTGACGCTTAGCTATCTTTAAAGAATACGCCAAGGAAAAAAAATTCTGCTACCAAAATGTTTCACGATATTTAGGACTTGGAAAGTTGGCGATATTCCTGTAGTTATAGTTTCACAACCTGACGGTATACGAAGCAGGCTTAAGAGTCAGTTAATGGTACACTTGACTAATTAATTGATCTGGGCGCCGACCAAAGTGACTTACCTTTTTCCATATAATTCAATGCTTTAGATTCTATGTCATTTGTAAGTTGATTGGTAGCTGATAAGTAGTTTGTTACAAACACGTCAGGTGCTAAACCTAACATAGTCTGTTCACCACAGCCTGTCGGCATACGTAGCAATTTATCCAGACCATTAACAGTTGGCCCCATCAGATCACCTGAAATGAAAAAGGATCGCTTTATGGCTTAGTTTGATCAGTTTTTTTTTTTATCCAGGAGACTCTGTTTCGAAGACCTGCGTGTTTTAAAATGCATCTTTAGCATATCAGATCACATTGTGGATTACATTGCTGTTTGATATGAGTCATGCTCTGGCAAAAGGGAGCATAACGCGTCTTCGTAATGTAATGTACCAAGCAAGACATCACATAATTATGGATCCATAATAGCCACTTTTTAACAACCGACTGAATCATGAGGAAGACTGGTCCTTGGATATACAGAAAATTGACCAATAGCAAAAAGTTTCGTTTCAGGTCAGCCTGCGCTGACTGCGCAGGCTGACCTTGGTCGATACTTTTTGCAGATACATTGAGCCTTGTTTTCATAGAACGTGGCTCATATGTAGAGTTATTCAACATAAATCAAACCAGCAAGATGGGGTTAGCATTATTTCTACTCATGGTGATTATTCTGGTTTTTGCAGTTCATTTTTATAATGGGATGATTATATTCATAATACTTTCCAGACTATTTTTAGTAATATAAACAAAAATCATCTCACCACACCATACGGTAGGTTAATTGACAGTCAACATGGCTGAGATAGAATCAAATTAGAAGTTGAATGTCACAGTACAGCTTTGGTTTTTTTTTAACAAAAATATCGAACTTAAAATATACACTGAACAAGAAAATACTTATGTCTGTTACTTTTATCTAACGTGTGTGTTTGTTTGTTTTTTTAAACGAAAGGCTTATCAAAACACATGTAAAAAGAGAACACAGCAATTCATTACAGTTATAACTTCAGCATGATTAAAAAGTGTTAAGTTTAGTGCTATTTTTTGTTGCGTTAATTAAAAACTAAAAGTAAACCGAAGCACGTGAAATTATTATATACATGTACGTATGCCTCTTGCAAAACTTTATGAGAATGAAGCGTTGTATTAAACTGTTAAATGTAGAAATTAAAAAAAAAAAAAAAAAAACGGCAGTATGCATTAGATATTTCTTTACCTATCGCAGACACAATAACACGCTGTGAACCCGCAACAACTCCAGCGGGAAGAGACAAGGATAGCGTTTTGGTGAACGTCGTTGCATTCTTAAGGTCAAGCAGAATTGGATTACTGTACTCTTTGGCGACTCCCTCTGGCTAATTAAAAAGAAGAGTTTATCTCACTCCGAGGAGTTTACCTTTCCATATCATTGTAATGATTTTTAAACTGTAGAATTTTATTGAACCACATCCAAATTATACAATGTCAGTGCTTGAATCACTTTACCTATGCTTAATGGTGAAATTGTCTTTTTTGTACATTTCTTATCTTTAGCAGGGTACAAGACTGACTGAAACAAAATGTGACAAATGCACTGCATACAGATACAAACGTTCGGCTGCAGGTGAAAATTCTACTTCAAAATACAATGTAACTAATGTCAAAGTATTATAAGAGCTACTCATCTGGTTTGTATACTCTTTTGATGGTAAACCATGTTTGAAATTATTATTTACAGAAATGACAGATTATCGTAAAGTGGCAAAGTTTTCGCACAGCGGCGACAGGGTCATGTCAATACCTCGACGTTTTCTTCGAAAATAGCGCAGCTAAATTGTTTATCTGTACCTTTACAGATATTCCCGATTTACGTGGACTACAAAAAATTTCTACAGAAAATGAAACGCGAGCTTGGATAACATCAACAAGCCCCAAAATGAAATGAACATATGATCTGTTGTCGTGATGACTAAGACAACGCTGATTGGGGTGTAACACATCATGTAATCAATCAATAGCTACATGTAACATTACTTTTAGTTTATTTAAGCCTGCATAAGTGGAAGGATGGTTTTCGCTTTTCGAAATTAAGAGAATTTGCTCAACTTTTACAACGTGTGTCGGTTTATAAGAATCTATACTTTCGTCATGTATTCTCTGGCTCAGGATAAATGATCTCACTATAAAATCATAATTTTAATCATGAGCAAAATCTAACCGTAAACGTAAGGTACCCTCACCTCCACTAAAATCTGGCGGCGTACGGCATCAGCTGCGAGCACAGATTGTGCCTTAACTGTAACAGGTAATCTGCCTAGTCCCGCGGGAACAACTGGGAAGAAAACGGACTTTGCTTGGCCAGCAGAAACCTATGTTTAAAAAGCCAAAGGATATATTATTGTACAAGCATTTTTTTTCCAGAAAGCGCTCGCAGAGTGATAATCGCTGATCCACGTTTGATCGCCTAGTAAGACGTTACTGTGAAACTGTTTTACAACAAAACCAAACGTTTCTACCATCAGGCTAAGAGGAAATGGTTGATACGGTGTGCTTAATTTTCCTGAGGTTGAAAATTATGTAGATTAAGGTGTCGACAACAACTGAAAATAGGGTAAACGGTGAAATTATTAAAGAAATTTGTCAAACAAAATAATCTAAGGAGTTCGTTCATGTTCATGGTAAGACATGGTTTATAGGACAAATGTTTTCATCCGTATACATTGAGAAAAGCTCAATATCATTTTGACAATGTGGGGTAATGTGTGAATCATTGTTTGTCCTTAACACTTGTGAAATTTGCACCTTAGAAGATGTCTGCAAAGGATCCAGGACATAGATTTCGACTAAAACTGGTACTAATCTCGGTATTGTATATGTTTGATATCGAATCTATCATTGAGGAACCTAAGCTGTTATTTATTATTCAAACTGCCTTGTTTGCTGAATTCAGATAATATTACAAGACAAATCTGTTTAGCTTCTTTTGAGTAAAGTCATGTAAATCATGTTATGTATCTATTGTACCATTGCGTCGTACGTAAATTTCTTAACGAAGTGTATTACTCAAATATGCTGAGGAAAAGTAGATAACTTCTATTCCTAAATAGATCATATACAACAAGCCATGCTCTGGCAAAAAGGGGGCTTAATGCATCTCCGTGATACGTGATACAAAGCGAGTCACTACAGCATTATGGATCCATAAAAATCCCTTTGGATAACAATAGACTGAATCATGAGGTACACTGTTCCTTTGACATGCATTAAATTGACCACTGGCAAAAAGTTTCGGCCAAGGTCAGCCTGTGCGGACTGCTCAGGCTGACCTTGGTCGATACTTTGCATTATGCCTCTTTTCACAGAGCACGGCTCAAATGAGTCATTATCTGTGAAAAAAAGGGCTCTAATGTATCTACAACGTATCAACCCATGTCGGGCTGTGTAGTCCACGCGGGTTGGCCGAGTGAAAAAAATTATTGCGATGGGTCAATTTCCTACATGTCCAAGGACCTTTCTACCTCATCGTTACATTTAAGTCGGTTGTTAGACGAAAGTCTTACATTTAAGTCGGTTGTTAGTCGGTTGTTTGTGAAAATAGGTACAGGAACGATTAATTGAAATTTCCAATCTAACTGTACACGCGAAATTAAGCCGAAAATGTTCGAATCTGAATCTTAAACACTTGCAAGAGACGAATGTTAATTCAAGAAAATTAATGAAAAAAAATCTGTTTTCCAGTTTTGCACAATCACATGTACTCCTTTATTTTCCTTTGAAAATATACACTTGAAAATATAAAGGCAGTTGGAGGAGCATATGATTAGTAGACGAATTAAGCCTATTTTATATTCTCTCCCTTTATCTCCTTTTTGTCTGGAAGAAAAAAGCAGTGCAAAGGAGTGGTCTAAGGTTACTGGAGTCTTTTCCTGATAAATTGTGATTTCACTGATGGGATGGGTTTGGATCTTAGAGTCTAAAACCAGTAAATTAAAATTTTCGCGGAAATGTGTACTTACTTTTTATTTAAAACACCACAATGCAGGCAAGGCCACATGACATAGATTTTACAATTCAATCGCGGAATAGAACGACAGCTCACCTAATATTGAACTGGAAAAGCACCTGACAACTGCAATACATACACTCAATGACCGAAAGATTATATCAAAATGAAGAATTTCTCTATCACATGACATAGTGAAACAATGGTACAAGGAGACCTTAATATTTCAAGACCTTAATTTTCAGACATTATTAATAGAGTTATTATAAAATCATTATAACCTGGGTCCGTATTTACCAACCATTCTTAAGAATATTCTTAGTCCTGTTCTCCAAGATTGTCCAAATTTGAAAGTAACACAACTTCTGATTGGCTAAACCAAATGGTTTAGCCAATTAGAAGTTGTGCGACTTTCAAATCCAGAAAAATGTTGGAGAATAAGACTAAGAATGTTCTCAAGAATGGTTGGTGAATACGGACCCTGGGTCTGTATTCACCAACCATTCTTTAGAACGTTCTTTGTCTTGTTCTCCAGAATTTTCTACATCTAAAAGTAACACAACTCCTGAATGGCTAAACCTTTTGGTTTAGCCAATCAGGAGTTGTGTTACTTTCAAATGTAGAAAATCTTGGAGAATAAGACTAAGAATATTCTTAAGAATGGTTGGTGAATACGGACTCTAATCTTGATTTATGGACATTCGATTGAAGAGAGCGTTTAAGAAATGGAAATTATGTGTAATTCCTGAAGCAGTCAAGCTGAAATTTAGTGTGGAATGGCAATGTACAGATTTGATTTAAAGAAAACTTATGGCGTTTTCGTTTTTTCCAACAAACAAACGTTACTGTAGGTATTATAAAGTAGAAAGGGAAAAATGAATGAAATGGCGATTTGCTATTAGTGCTGGAGTCGTACTCTCTGCGAAACCATGGATTGAGAGATAACTGCTAAATATAGCGCGGGAGATAATATTTTAGAACCGTTCAAAGTTTATGTGAACACTGCCTATCAGTATAATGTATCAATGCCCTTTCAGACATTTGCTTTGTTATTTCACAAAAAACTTGGAGAGTGTGTCAACAAAAAATGTGTGATATCGTAAAGGATATTGTTGCTTCTGAATGATATATTTTCATGTGTTTTACTACCAAACTTATTCTAATGACATGCACAGGGTATCTTTCGTGTCTTGCCTGCCATAAATAAAATTCTTTTTAGATAAATGTGCATGTGTAAAGATTTAGTGTGTTGAACACGCAATTTTGTTCCAAGTTAAAAACATACATCAAACAAGACAGTTACAAAATATGCAATATGCAAGAACCTTGGGTTTCTAAATTGCTTGCAACTGGAAATGATGATGGTCGACCAGGCAAATGTAATTTTGAAGTATAACAAGATTTTTACGTGTAAAGAGTTTCTGTTTTTGCCATAGCAATTTTGAATTTCCATCTTGTGGTTTTTGTTGACAGTCATCAGCACAGGGCTACATAGCCCAACAAGCGGACTGGAATTCGACTTTTCTGTAAGCCAGACTGCCACACAGTAGTTTGCCGATATATACATTGCATGGATTTTTCCACGGAAAAAAATGTCAACACAAACATGAAGAGCATGTTATTTTTTTACTAGAATATTATGTAACTTTCGCAAGAAAAAAAATCACTGCTGTCTATAATAATATACATACAAATAAGGTCTTGAACAAGGAAGAAAAATGCACTAAAAGGTATTTTCATAACGTACGAACAGTTTTACCTGTATGGTCTGCGTTTGTTGTTGAGATACGTATTGTGTAACGCCTGACGAATCCACAACAATGTTTCTGATATCATCGGACTTTCCTAGGGTAACCAACACCTGCAATAATACATTATTACCCTCCCAAGATCTTAAATATACGACGTAAGATAATGTATTTGACGTTTGAAACCGAATTAGAAAAGGTGAATCACTTTATGAATATCTTGAGTAGTTACAAAACTTAAAATACATTATTTTAGAGTTTTCCATTTAATGAAAGTCTTTAAAGTATAGAAAGAAAACAGACAGGAGTTATGTGTCAGTCTGTTATCGACCATAAGAGAAGACGTCTTGAAAATATTGTGGTAAAAGGAAATCTGTTAGTAGCCATTGTTTTTAACCTTTTCCAAGAATGTTTTGTACCCTTTTAAAGATAAATATTACCATTACGACATGTCTGATTCGTCGTCTGCAGATATTTAATACGGACATGTCCACAATCTTTCTGTTAGCCTTTTACATGAACTGTTACAGGTTGGTAATTAAAACATGATGAAAAATGTGTCTACTTCAAAACAGAAGAAGTCGGTTTCTTTTCAATATTCCTATAGTTCAAAAATTGATAGTTTAGCCTATCTAACTACGTATTTGCACGAAATATACCCGCAAGAAAGACAGAGACACGAACAGACAGTCAGAAGGTCGGGGTGTCTCTCAATACATCAAATGTGTTGAAGAGGTGGTGATATCTCATTCAAAATCTGTTCTAGGTTTAGGGGGTCCGTATAAATCTCTCGAATGTATTTCAAAGTGATGTGGACTGGTTACACGTATATAATTATCTTTGATTCTTTATTTGACTTGTATAATTGGAAGCAAAATAGGTTTTCAAATAGGCCTACCTCCAGATCCTGGGACATGTAGTTGAAAACATTGGCTTGAAGAGCAAGCTCTTCCCCTCTCACCTCAGAATATGGCAAATTGAGGCTTACGAAGAATGGCTTAAATGTTTCAACCTGCAATAAATTCACCATTTCACATATTATGGATAAATATCATTTTCGCAGCGATATGCAGTAGTATTTTCAGTAAGATATAATGTTATAATACATTATAGCTCACTAACAGACCAACCATAGTGTCCGGATTGCTGTATGAATCAAATTAACCTGCTTAGAATGAAAAAAAAAAAAAAAAAAAAAGAAAAAACAATAAATCGAATTCTTCCAGTTTCAGAGTTTTGAAACACATAGATCACAGACCTCAAATTAGAGCAGCACATTGTTCCAGTGGAATATAAAAAATGCCCTATAATAAAGTTCAATTCAGTCCTGACCTTTGCTGTTGATGGGGCTACACCAAACCCACTGGCGGAATTGACAGCGAATGCACTTGCTACCCAAGATGTTATTGTATCAGGAACAGTTGTCTGTATAGTGGCACTGCCATCAGCTCTACAATTGATTTAAGTCAGTTGTAAAAAAAAGGTATTCAACTCTCTTTGACTAAGTTTCAAACAGCAAGAGCCAAATTGTAGCAAAATAATGATTAAGATTACAGAGGTGGAAGTATATGGCAACGAATACTGGTACATGTTCACGTAATCAACCCGATTTTGTTCTAAGAGTTCCTGTATGCCTTAATCGTTACAGCGGTAAATTTGAAATCGAGACACTTTTGCGTTTATATTAACCCCAACTGCTGATTTTCGTTGGAGCGTAATTTAGCAAGGCATTGCATAACCCGATCCTACACGGTGTCCCTATTTCTCTGTACCGTTTCATAACAATTGACGCTGAAAAAACGATTAAGCCTGCGAAATCTTCGAAACGCATTTCTCTAAAACAATGAGATCTATTTTGTTTTAATATTTGACATTTACGCACTCCACACACTCAAATCTACTAATTCCTACAACGTTTGTATACTGAAATTCATAAGTAAATGGCAAGATAATGCGAGATTACTGTAAGACATAAGCAATGGAGAATAGCTCCTTCTCTTACAATGGAACCTCAGGGAAATCGAAATTTCTTAACTTTGAAACAATTACATAAACTTTTTTTCAGTCCTGCTTACTTTACAATATCGTTTATAAAGTAAACTTAGTTACGATACAAAGGTTACAAAAATGACCTCATTTTGGTACAAACAAATAATAACATTCAGGGATTAAAAAAAAAAAAAAGCATAACTGCTCTTCCAGTTCATTACACCCTTATTGTGTTTTTATATTTGTCATCACTGTGCTTAATGCACGACCCATGCTTAACCTTAGCAAGAAATTTTTATTGACCTGGACATATCTTTCCAATAAATTGGAAGTGAATATGATAGATACCAGTTAATATAGATATATTACGGCATGAATGTAGTTAAAACCTCAAAACTTGAAAAATATAATTATTCGTTTGTCAGTATTGCATGTAACGTCTAGATTTTACGTCAAGCCTACTCTGGTAAGGCCTGCCTTCTACACTGTCTAGTTAACTATAATTATTCTAACAATATCCGGTCTGACCCGTGTAAAAATGCATAAAACGGGTCTTCGCAAGAATGGGCGAAGTGTTCGGGGAAGTGAAATTTGTCTTAGTTTAATGAAGCCGCAGTGCACAATTAACCGATCAAATGACATGTATACAGCCAATCCGGTAAGACTAAGCTTTTATTCAAACGTTTATTTCCCACAAAAAACGATCCTCTACAAATAACTGTCAGCCTACTGAGACTTAATTAGGTTGCTGTATCTTTTATGGATACTGAAGGGGGTTTTCATTCTTAAAAAGATAATGATGCAGGGTTCTTCCGAAATTGATATTATGGACTCAGATTAACTGAGGCATGCTAAAATCAGTTTGTATGTCCTGGCTAGAGGAATTGAGATGATTCTTAAGAACTTGTCTAACACAAGAAAAACTTGTCTAACACAACATCATTTCCTTGTGGCATACGATAGATTTGGTTTATATGTAAATCTCTATGTAGAAAATTGTCCAGTAAAATAAAAATTCTATTAAAAGCCATCACCAAAATCTAAATCACTAGCGCATAACATGCCGATTACAATTATGTCTATGTGAAAACAAACAAAGCAACACGTATCATTCCATGACTCAGACACGTGATAACCTAATGGCACTAATCGTGCTTTCCTTGCAAGAAATTATTGCACAGACATTGGAAAATACAAAGTAGCCACGCTTTGTGAAAAGGGGGGTTGATGCATCTACAAACAATATCGATCCAAGTCACCCTGCGCACTCCGTGCAGGCTGACCTGGTCGAAACTTTTCGCTATTGCTCAATCTTCTGAATGTTTAGAGGACCAGTGTACCTCATGATTCTGTCAGTTTTCTAGATATAAAAAGAACGTCATGAATCCATACTTATGTGATGACTTGCTTGGCATCATGCATCACTATGGTGCATTAAATCCCTTTTTGCCAGAGCACGGCTAAAATTTAACGCGTCTGCGACGAATGACCATAGCGAGGCTACCCCATGAGGACAACGCTATCTACTACTCCAAATATCTCGAAGCAGGGAAAGAGACAAAGACATACATGTCCTTTAATATCTATTTCAATATTTATGATTGATTTCTTGATTGAATGGTGCTTACGCCGCGTTCAGCATTATTTAAGTAATATCACGGTGAAAGCTTACAAAGTCATCTATGTCCTGGGTTTCAAAAGTACAAGGCTAGGGTTCTGAAGTGTCTTGCCCAAAGACACTCACGAAATACCCATTGCTTCCAATAAGGCTCCAACCTGGCACCTCAATGTTACAAGTCCTACACTTTACCACTTAGGATCCCATTATATTCATTCATTACACGTAATCACATATTCAAAGTCCCCGTAGCTCAGTCAGTAGCGTAAAGGACTTGAGAACAGATTCGATCCCCTGCTCGGTCAATTTCTGTCCGAAGACTGACGATAGCCATTGCGACAGGATTAATTCCTCTCTCACCGCTGAACATTATTTCGACGATGGTTATGTGGGAAAGCAGCCAGTGGCTTGGAATGAATGTTGTTTGGAGTACTGGTAATAGAAATTCCGGGAAAGCATGGATAGGTGCACTTGCCGCCGCGATAGAACTAAAGTAATGTTGAAAACGGCCTTAAACACCAGACAATCAACATATTCAGAGAATACCTGTTAGTGGTAATGATGAAAAGAACCTCACAACATCGTTTTCTTTAATATAGGCTCATGTCGATACTTTCACAAGTAAACGCTTCGACACGGAAGAAATGATATGCTTCATCAAACGTATGGAAAAATTATTTCCAACTTTTCTGATAACCACGAAAGTACAATAACTGTCAAAATGGTTGCCCAGTAGAGCATCCAGTGTATCTAACCCTTGTCCTAGCGTAAGCGACATTGGATGTTTTGTGCGGAGGCTGTATGTCAAGACGAGACTACATATACTTGCAATCTTATCTTGGTACATGTTTTTACACGCCGTAGGCCTATCTAATGGTTTCAATCCTTTTATTATTACAGTAAATCGGATGATATACAATTTCACAATAGTGAGTAAAATAGATGAAACAGGGTAGGGGTTAAGTCTGAATTTACATCAAAACATGCATGCGTATCTTCCATCTACTGGTGCTGTCAGATTTCATCAGTATTTGGATTTGTTTTTTATCGTTTGTTTGGCTCCTTTTATAAACGATTCTAAAGCCTCTCGTGTCCAGATATTTCATAATAGAAGAAGAGTAAGACGTGTACCTAAACTAAGTTTCGGCTACAAAAATGTTCTTTTCAAGCGTCATTTGTACATGCCGTGAATAAAACGAAGACATGAGGTAAATGCTGCTTTGTTCGTATGGTGTTTAAGGCCACCTTCAACATTATTTCAGTTACTGGCGGGTGTACCTATTCATGCTAACATGGAGTTTATTGTAGGAGTTCTACACACAATGTTCTTCGTAAGCCGCTGCTTTAAAGATAAACAGCGTTGAGGAAGAAATGTATCCTGTCGCAAGGACTATCATCAAGCTTGGGAAAGAAATCGGTAGAGCTGAGAATTTAGGCTCCGCCGGGTACAGTATAGAAGAATCCCCATGGTACCAGTCTAAAAACCTTTATTTATTCATTTTGTTAAAATATGTCATATATTGATACACGTGTATAGTGATCAGATGTAAGTCTTCTCACAACAGAAATTTTGACAAGCATTTTGAAAAGAAATTGGTTTTCTTTCATCATGGAAAACAGCCATGAAAATGGAAGAAAAAGGACGTGAGAAATAATGGAAGCAACCACCAGTAAATCAACTGTTTCACCTATCAAGACGACAAACAGACAGATAGCATAACTTGCCATTATTTCAATCTCATACGGCTAGGTGTTTTAAGTCAACGCAACTTTTCAAGTAGGCGTATTTCAAAACCATTTGACGAAAAATAACATTGATAACATCGCAAAAGAAAGAAAATATGTAAAGACAGTAAAAATACTTTTTTCAATGACACATGTGTTTTCATCGGTCGTTTTTCATAAGGCGAACTCCGGTTGCAAGTTGTCAGAAGTCGTGCATACATAAATAAATAACTAAATTTTCTCTTTACCCTGTGGTTATATTGCTCCATAGCCAAGTCTCAGGGAACACAGATCTCACTCGTGACACTGGTTTTGGCTGAGAGGAGGACGCTCCAATACCTTGAGGAGTTGCACCTCCGGTCATTCCACCTCCAGGGGCTGGAGCCAGAGCCCCAGCGGCAAAGGCGAAGTGCGGACCGTTAATGGCAGGGAAAACTTGAAATAATGACGATGGACAATAAAATATTCCATTTTGCTATTGTGTGATCCGGTAAGTATTTTTATTGTGTCACTTTTAATTAACATGTGGCACAGTTATTTTGTGTAGAATTCCAAAAAGTAAACAGGTGTAGGGATTTTCTGATACAGGGTGATCTAGAATATATGATACTACTCTGACCTTTTATGAAATATTAGCATATATGCTGAAAAAGATATACCATCCTAACCATCTGATTTTAAAGATTTCATTGAACTCAACAGTCGGGAAAACGTTTACGTTGCGTTGACGCTGTTACGTCACAATGTTGTTTACTTAATATTGCGGCGTCAAAGCAAATGCATGCGGAACTAGTTCAGCTGTATTTAACGGTTATACGTACAATGCAAAAACGTATCTACAATATGAGAGACTTAATAAACTTCAAGTACACCGACCTGTGAGAAAAAAATCAACGGACTGAATCAGTTGAGTACCACCGACACAACAACAGTTGCAGAATCAAGCAGAAGCGCAGAATATTAGAACGATCCAGCAAATAATCACGGAAACGCCGAAAAAAAAAACGAGTAAGGAAAGTTCTTGGGGACATTTCAAATACGTCCAGCTGTAGAAGTGTTAACAGAACATATCATTATTACTGTTAAAACTTAATAGTGTGTAGAATGGCTAAGAATTTGATCAGTCGTGTAAACCTATAGATTAACAAAGAGTGGAAGTCGCATTTCCCGGATCTGAGACTGTTGGATTTTTTTTTTTTTTTTTTTTTTAAGGAAAAGTTCTATGACCCAAAGCCTGATATACTTGAACAGCTTAAATCAGCCACTGGCTGAAAAATGAGAGAAAATACACCACAAATGTGTATGAATGTGATTTAAAACTTTGAAAAGAGACTTAAGTAAGCAATAGAACAAACGAAGCTTATGTTGAACATTTGCTGTAACTCTTGCTGGTAAAGTTCTATTACTAAGTTTTGCTTTATTTCAAATATGTACGTCCCCAATAAAACTTAAGGATCTGTAGTTTCTATAGCTGTTTCGATTTTTTTAAGATAGGGTGTCATTAGCAAAATAATAAAAGGTCAACATTCTATAATATATTCTGGATCACCCCGTACTTGGCATAACGACCCAGTGTTACCGGAAGTAGTCTGTGCTAAAACCTATCATCAAAACGATCACACTGATCCACTGTCAATACGATTAGATCCTAAATCTTTTCTATATGTGCGTGTGTATCTGTGTTAGTGTGTTTTTCTTATACCTGCGGTAACCTTGTCTACAATAAATGACGTTATATGTTTTCGAGGGATAGTAGGGTAAATGATGAAGAGGACCGACGGACCGGCCATTAACCGACAGATATCAAAGAGCTCTCCTCTATGTCCGCTTATTCAGGTTAGCTGGAACCTTGAAGAATTCCTTAGACATCTAATAGCAAGATGTAACCATTTAATTCGAAGTTTTGCTTAACAATGGCGTTCTTCTTTAAGATTTAAACGGGTTGTTGTAGATAAAAGGATGTGTATTCTAAACACTAGTTATAACTACGTGCTTTTGACTGTATTCTTAGTACATTATTGCTTAAAATGTCATACTGTTGGTTCTGTCCTAATACACATTCACTTCAAAAAGGAGGCAATCTAAGGTTCTAATATAACTGATATGGATTTAGAAATACAAACATATTTGTGATGAGAACAATCGGGCCAAAATACGTACCTTACCGATTTGTTAAAAAGAATAGACCATAACACGCAGTATATCGACAGCAGTATGTTAAATATAATGCCTAATTATCTTTTTTACATTCTCTTCTTCGCTGATTTTTCCGTTTAAAAAGAAATCATTATAACTCTCTTCTTCTAAAATATGTCCTCCCAATGTCGTTTTGTGAATATATTGTTCATTGAACTTCTTTGTCTCTCTCCTATTTTGATTCGAAATACTTTTTTGTAACCTTTAAAGTTGTATTGAGCGCGATTTTTCAACTACTTAGCGTTTTATTTTACATTTGTTTGCATTTCTTTATTATTCTAATCGTTTTATTTTCATATCTTCACCCCTATTTCTTGCCCAAATGTTTTTCCCTCTCTTCCCTGTTGAGTCTGATCATGGAAAACATACGTTAGATGTACGCATACCCAGCATTTATACTGATAGTCTTATTTTACCCAACAGATGTGTTTGTCCACAGCCATGTTTCAGGAAACACTGTTCTCACACGGTCTACGGTTTTCATGGACGTAGTCCCAGAGCCACTACCGACAGCTGCCCCTGGCATTGGTGCCAATGCAACTTCCGGCATCACAGCACCCGCAAGCGCATCAACCATCACCGGTAGTTTTTCGTAGTCAAGTAACAAAAGATCATCGAAATAATAATGCAGTACGAAACAATCATGCAATCTACTTTCCTAGAACTACGTACGTCAAACTTTTTGCTGCAACATGAGCTTTTCTTTAGCTTCGACTACGTAATTATTTTGATACCAGAGTATATGAGCCATGCTCTGGCAAAAAGGGGCTTAATGCATTTCCATGATACATGATACCAATCAAGCTATAACAAAATTACGGATCCATAATAGCTACTTTCCTTAAGATCCGACTTAATCATAAGGTAGACTGGTCCTTGAACATACAGAATATTGACCGATAACGAAAAGTTGCGGCCGAGGGCAGCCTGCGCGGATTGCACAGGCTGACCTGGGTCGATACTTTTCGCAGATGCATTATGCTCCCTTTTCACAGAGCATTGCTCATATCTATAAGCACCAAGGATTATATGAGTGTTTAGCGCCCATATGTATGCAGTAAATCACGTGACCAGTGTTCGTATTGTATGCGAACACAATAGCATATTGTTTTATTGCTTCGACAAAAGTTTGATTTCGATGTATACGTAGGCAACATATCTTCCTTACATATTCGCCGGGATTCAAGCTTTATAACAGATACTACGATAATTTCTATCCGCCCTTTGTGTTGTTGGATCACTAGTGCCGATGGTACAAAAAAAATACAACTTGACATACAATTTATTTCTGAAGCATCGGGTTCAACATCCTTCTTGAAACTAAGAAAACCGCCACCCACAATTCTATTATTGAAGCGTTCTTCTAATAATATGTTTAGATGTTTAAATGATATAAAGGACCTAAAAATGCTCGAAAGACAAAATGACACGTCACACTAGCTAGTTAGCTACCTACCTATGCTGGGAGGGTACGATTTTCAAGCCTGTATTGTTTACTTTAAAATGTCACGTAAAAACTAAAAGCCGTACCTGCTAAAATTTTGCAGAAAACAAATTAAGTGCCATCTATGTGTCAGCAGTAGAACATGATAGAAAGCTGACCGCAGAAAAGAGTTGCTCAAGGAAACCTCCCATTCATAAGGCTTTGCATCCATAAATACATTTACGGACATGTGTAAACTAATCAATTATACCTTACAGACAAAACAACACATTACGAGTAAAACGGATGAATGGCTTATTTTCTTAGATTGCCTTGAATCACCAAAGTATTCAATGTACCGTTAAGATAAAGAGAAAAAAGTCGCATCAAGAAATGAGTGTGGAAAACATCAACACAATTTACTGTGCGTTCGAGAAAGTTCTCGAAGTTTTCTTATTGCACAAAGTCGGTAAAGGGAAAATTGAATCGTCCACAGAAACCTTGAATCCCGGCGAATGTTATTGGGTAGGCAGTTTGATTGCATCAGTAAAGAATACTTACTCCATTTTAAATTTCACTGGGGCGATTAAAAGACATGAAACAATTTTGGCGCATTACACCAAATTGGTCTCGTGAGTCCCCGCCTTAATGTTAGAAAACAGAATCATATGGCCATACGGACAAGCTCTAATCTTTTCTACAGTGTGTGTGTGTGTGTGTGTGTGTCAATCCTTCCAAACGTCGCGTGACTTCCTGTCCCCGTGTTAGAAAACAGAATCATATGGCAATAAGGGCAACATCCAATCTCTTCCAAGTAATGCGTGTATAACAACAAAAACAGGACGCATAGAAAATTCAAATAACCCTACTATTGCATGTTCGTTATCTTAATAGTTGCAGACACCAATCTGATGAGAAACCCATTGTAGGCTTTGACAAAGATTTGATTCTCTGCAGTAATATCGTCATCGTTTTATATTGTGAACTTATCTATAATTGTAGAATAGAAAGTGTCCCTTCAGGAACCAAACGATATGCCAGCGTATTTAAGAATGTAAAAAAAAAAAAATATCATGAAAAAGGCAAATCGGAATATCATCGCAGCAAAATTATGCTTTTATGCGTTCGATCCAACAAAGCCGAACTATTTGCCCACACTTTGCCTCATAATTCTTTAAAAACAGGAAATGCTAAGCGATAAAAAATAAAAACCCTTATTTGTGAAGGTAGGTAAATAGATATTTTGATGCAATATGAATATAGTAACGAATAGGATTGAATGATTAATTTATACCAAGCTTGATTTTGAAGCATATTGTCAATAAGAAGAATTCAATAAACAGCACATCTAGGTCAAAAACAATAGTCATGAGGTGGAAAAAAAATGTACCATCCAAGTCAAAAACGCAAAGCTGAGCTCTCTACTTGATGTTGAAAATTTAGCGATAGTAACAATATTTCGTCAAAATCACTTGAATGTATGCATATTAAAAATGTAAAACAGTGCTTGGAACGACACTAGAGTAAAGGCAAACTATAATCGTAAATCGCTCTTACATCTGATCGGTTCAAAGTGATGGAACACTGTCGCGTCGGTCATTACAGTAACGCCTGCATTCTGTAAGAAAAATGTACATGTGTAATACATACATGTAGTTTATTTTTCAATGAATCATTTTAATACCTTATGGTCGTAGATTTTCAGGGGTGACAATTAAGATTTTTTCTATAATAATGCATGCATCACTTCTCATATCAAGTGTTTTGAAAAGAGTACCAACTTTATTACAAAAGGCAGAGATTGCAAGACATACAGTGTACTTAACAAAGGAAACTTTGCACTTACATCAAATATTCCTTGTGCGTCCGACCCACCATAATAGACGGGGTAAGGCCACCATATCATTCGCCTCCTGCCAACTGCCATTGGTACGATATCACCGAAAAAAGTGTCTCCGGCCTGGCTGATTGTGTCGTACGATTTCAGTTCATCTATAACCTGGAAAACAGATCATTTAACATTTTCTTTGAGGAATATAAACCAGTATACATGTAAAAACTGTTCATGAAACGCTGGGTATGTTACTCTATACATAAGTTCATGTATGGAGGAAAATCTGCTTGGCTGAAAACTAGATTGTTTGTGTTATAACATCTATTAACTCTTATCATTGCAAGTAACTGAGACTAAATAATGATTTCTACAAAGTAACTAGTTTTCTTGGAACAAAAAGTAAGGATATTCGCGCCACTATTTTAGTACTCCTTTACTTGTGGAGATTGGGAACAACATACCCATTAAGTGAGCCTCCTGTTATAAGTACTATCATGAAGATAATTAAAATACACTTCTTGTTTACATCTAAAACTCTCGAGTCCATTCCGACTCCCTGAACGAACCTAGCAGAAAAACATTTTGAAATACCTTGGGCAATTGGAGAAAATCCTCAGTAAGATTGTCTTCAAATGTCTAGTAATTGGAACAGTTCAGATGTACAAGTCTATATACTCGTAGTTGTATATATTTACCTCATTAGGCGTGATGTCGTTACCAGATTTCAGCAGTAGGACGCTCTGGTCGACTGCCAGTAGATTCACCATTGATTTAGCATCAGCTTTCACCATAACGCTAATGCTCTCTCCGGGTTGTACTTTTGTCTTGTCAAAATCAACTGATACCTGAAAAGAAAAGAGCGGTGGCCAGTATTTGAACATTCCATCCTTAACATTTGTGACTCTCAAATTTGGGCAGAACTTCGTGGAGAGGATCTCAACCCAGATTGCTTAGTTCAAAATTAGCCGGCTCACGGCGGACACAAGTTTTACAAAGACTTACATTATGAATAGTGTAAAGTATTTTTGTTTTAAACCGAATGGCTACAAACTATAGTATTACATAGCATCATCGCGTAGACCCCTTCAAAATTCTTCGAAAAATATCCATGTGGACAAAAAACAGTCGTCGTCCGAGAGTTACAAGCTTGACATTGACAATAGTAAAATCTCTTCTTGGTCCTGGTTGTGATTTCAGAGGTTCTTTTTACCATCATAACGTAGACTCCATCGAAAAATAAATTGTTCAAATTTACCATTGGGTTTGAAATCAGGTGACGCTACCCAGTTCACAATTTTTAGTTAGCCTTAGCGTCATCTTGTAGGAGGTTCTTTGTATACTAGTGGATCAAAAATTGTCACATCCCAGATTTAGCCGTTTTTGTTATAGAGCGACACACATTTAAGGTCGTTATATAAGCCAATTATTGGATACCCTTCAGCCTAGTCATACTGTACTTGATATAGAATAAATCTAGTGAATCTTTTGAAAGACTCCCTAACCAGAAGCCCTTAGGTAATCTAAAGATGTCTTGTTTGATATCAGAAGCCAGAGGTTTTGCCCAATCATAATGAAAATTTGTTAGAATCCTTGTACTGACATTATCTTATCGGATGGACACATCGCTCACCTCCGCTTAAATTCAAGTCAATCGTTTAAATTGTACAACAAGAAGGTCATAATGGCCCTCTATCGCTCGGTTGCATAAGGAATGTATAATACATGTAATTGCCATTGATAGTCATTAAACTGTAATAAATATGTATTGCAATAAAACTTCATGAAGAAAAAAAGGCCCCCATTAAAAAAAAAAAAAAAAAAAAATGTGGGACACATCCTTTTCACATGCCAAGATGATGTTAACGGGTACAGGTCAGTCTAATAAAGTATTTTACAGAGAGTATCACTGAAATGTGGCAAAGGATATTTTGACAAGTCAATTTCAAACAAGAGGGAAAGAAGAAATTCAAAGTTTTCTGTAATTGTATGGAAAAGGTGAAAGTTGTAACTCTTAGGGCGGGAAAAGTTTTGGGACAAGGTTTTATAATAAGTTGAATCCTTATAGAGGTCCACTATATGAAATTATATACCAGATGATACACGTCTAGGCTAAATGGTTTATAACGAAGGAGATATTTCAAGTTTCCATGATGTTAAGCCACTGTAAAAACTGTGCGGATCCTATTTTGACTAGAGGACTAAATTTTGAAAAAGCAGTAATAAGCTACAAGAAGTTACACGTTAAATTGGACAATTTTTGGACTTATGGTTTAGAACTAGAAAGTTGTCCACGTTTTCACAATGAAAAAACATATGTAAAACTTGTGACATTCGGGACAGGGCATATCCTCATCCCATGGCTATAATTTAGACATACTTTGTAGAGATTCACTAGATGAAGCTACGTGTAAAATTTGATAGCTATATGCCCTAGGAACCGGAAGATCTGATATTGTCTTGACTTTCAGTTTATAAAATTCTAGGCCGTATTGCTTCGGACAAAAATTGTCTAAAAATTGATTTTCATTTTTTTTTTTTTCCCCAGTTTTGTAAAGTGTTTTGAGAAATTCTGAAGAGGGTCATGGCAGGATCATTTCTATAACATTTGATCAAACTTAATGGATATTTAGGAGAAAATGGTGTTTGAAATAAAATTGAACGCACGGAGGACATATAAGCAATGACATAAGCTCGCTGGCCTTTAGGCAATGGAGCTAACAAATCGTAAGTGTCATCCCTCAAGCAAATGATAATGAAACTTAGCTACACTTTTCCTACTGGTAATATCTCCGATAAGTTTGTATACTGGTCGCTCAATGAAATTTAGGTCACTAGGATTAATCTAGAAATCACGCTACTGCCCATTACTCACAAAACCTGGACAGTTTCTTCTTACTGATTAGATATGCAACCATTTAAAATATGCGTCACTTTCAAAAATTGGTCACTTATGCGGCTAAGCAATAATGGATCATTATTGCCCTCTTGTCTTAATCACTTGATCACCTCTTGAGTATTCTCGTATAACTATTTTCACAACTTATTGTGATTTTGACACATTGCACCTAGGAGCAGATAAATGATAGCAGACAACAGCAATGCCCTCTGTCAGAATTTATAGAATTCCTGTGTAGTGTATCTTTTAAAAGAATCTAATGAGATTCTATAACATTTTTTATGCACATGAGAATCAAAACATAGCACTTAATATGAGGGTTCCCAATTACAATGTTAACAATATATGCATTCATGCTGGGAACAGCATCCAAAGAAATGTACTAAACTTATAGCGAGCCTACTTCGAGTTTTCGAAAATGCAAAATAAAAACCTTGTTCATAAAAACCCCGTCAACGTCAAAACTAATGCTGTCTGTGACAATTTCTCCGTCAGCTCTGACGTAGTATACAACAATTCTTGCATTTGGCGCCATTTTGTCCGTCACCTTTACTGAGAAAGTATGCCCGGTCACACCTCCAGCGTCCACGACAGAACCGCGTGACAATATCTTGAAACAGAACGTGGTAACATGTTGATAATTTCTCCCGTACAATGGAAATTAGAAATAACAAATGCGATTCTTATATGCTAGTCATTTGAAAAAAAGTCAACATATTCCAATGGTTCTTATCACAATATTATTTACGTGAACAAAAGCGATTTATAAATGCCATTATTTCAATTGAAATGAAACATCCCGTAAAATTATTTTGCCTGCTTTTACAGGTAATGTTGATAGTTGTAAAGATTATATATTTCCTTTTAATTGAATATAGTATCAAATGGGTGTTACGATAGTTACCTGATACATCGCAAAACTGATTGTTTCTGTACCCTTGATTTCAAACGATGCTATTCCACCTGCCTGGAATAATTTTTTAGGAATTAATAAATAGATAGGGTACTTTTTTTTACAACTGCTTGAAGATGAAGTATGTGCGTTTGCACAAACGAAATCCAATGCAAACGACTAAGGTGAGATTTTATTTGTGACTACAGAGTGAAAATTTCACCTTACTAAGAAGGGATGAAAGATATTTCAGGTGACAAATGGATGGCAGATCAATGTAGTGTTAAAAGAACAAAATCATCCGCATTACCAAAGTAAATGGACTAATTTCTTAAAATAGTTCTGACAAGTTGTCATGCATTTATGAATATATGAATGAAATGATATATATATATATATATATATATATATATATATATTACACTGGTGATTAGCATAACCGCAAAAAGGCACTATGGCCATTTTGATAAAAGGTGAGCATAATATAATATCTCTCTATTCACTTTTCAATAGTACATCATGCACTGCATGATTACCTGGTTCATACATATGTCAAAGCAGAATTTATCAAATTGTGACGTTTCAACAGACTGCCTCATCTTCTTCAGCTAACTTGGGCTTGATTTTTTTTAAAGTGAACACATGTATAATCAGAAGTGTTGTTACTTAGCATTTAGGGTTGTTACAGTCACACAGACACATAAAAGAATATCGGGTTTTACCTGTAGATTGTTTGATTTTAGAAATAACTGAATGTAGTTGTTACTTGGAGAATAGCTCTTGCTCAAACTAAGATAGGCTGAATTCTTCGAATAGTGAGCCTGAAATGAAAACTTACAAAATGGAGCAACAAACATATTCATCTAACTATAAGTAGATATCTGTTTATATGTATCAACTATGATTAATCAATGTAAGTTGGTAATACTTGTTTACAGGACGTATCACGTCCAGTCAAAAATAACAGCTTCCAATTTAAAGAAAATGACATCATCATCACTGTAGCAAAACGTTTAAGGAATAAGTATAGTTTTAAATTACTTTGAGTATAATCACTACTATTGTTACGTAAAACAAAGATTATTTTAATGTATTACCACAACATATAAACCGTGTTTCAATAAATAACAAGAGCACTGCGTGCTGGTGCCAAAACTCCGCTGCAGTTGCTTTTGGTGAAATATCTAAGTCGGAAAAAGGGCATAACTATCAAAATATTTTGATAGTTACCTGCCTCTGTTGATAGATACTCCAACATAAAAGTAATTAATTTCAGTAATAAAAGAGATATTATAAAACGTCAAAAGTTTTGCACGATGACGTAGACGCAGCCGACGACGCAAGGGCTACGACAAAATCGTAAAGTTTTTTTCGAAAATAGCCGAGCTAAAAATGTTTGTGCGCATTTAATGCTCTGTTTTTACATGTCTAAACGCGACTTAGTGCGGACAACATAAAACCAAATGTATAACAACAGATCTACAATTTCTGATACAGTAGATAATTTTATACTATTTACATTGAATCGATCCAGCATTTTAAGGGCTACAGTCCACACTTAATTACAGATTCACACTTAATTATATCTATCTCACCTGTAGGCTAATACTCGTTGCATTAAGTGGGATATCAATTTGGATAGGAACGATTCCATTATCAGGCACAGTAAAAATATGCGGCACCAACTGGTAGTTTCTGGTGGGCGCGACATAGTATGGATATGGGGTGGGGTTGGCACCGCTTAACTGGTACGTTACAGTGGTTGTCACATTGACGTCTTGTCGGATGCCCATAATTGGTGTGTCGTCTTGCTGTGAAACTTTGAGCTGCGAAAAGGCAAGATAGCAGTGTAAATGAAAGTGAAAACACAAAATAAATGTTCTGGCTAAGACAGAAATTAACAGAAATCCAAATTCCATTCCACGACTTCCTAACTCGGGTGTCACAAACAATTATTTATGTATCATTTATGTACTCGATGCATTTCAATTTGCATGGTAAATGTCGGAAAATATTTCACTAAGCGATCCAAACATAAATCCCCTACGTAGTTGTTAAATGTTTGGGACAAACCTGTATTGCATTACAAGAGATACATGGTACCAGATCGAAGCAGTCAAATAAAAGGTCACGTAACCTCTGTTTAACATGTCAGGTAAATATTAGATTTACATCTTGACATCGAGCGGTGTTAAATATTAGATTTACATCTTGACATCGAGCGGTGTTTTACATCAAGAATTTTCTGACAAGCAAGCTCTCTTATAAGATATTACGGAAAGAGTCCCTTGACAGGATATGAAACGTCAGGAGAAAATGAAATAGTATTCTGCTATACCAAATAAACATACAACATTAAAAGAACAAACTGATTCGATAGCCTACATAGGCCGTATACGGTAGTCCCGGTTTAAATGTTGTTGGGTTCGAATCTAAGAACTTCAACTTGGCAGCTGTAGTATAAAACACGACGTCACTAGATCCGTTCAAAGTGATTTTGTTTATACTTTCTGTGACATTTGCCTCCACAACAATTGATCGTCTATCAAAGTATTTTACAATCTGCTTGATATGAGCTAAGGGAATGTTGAAGGTTGTCTCGCCGTCGATCTGTAAAAAAGATAACAGTTTCTGACGCAAATTAACTGTTGAGATTGATTCCATTGAACATTGTAGGAAAATGATTTAGAGCGAGCCTCTTGCGAGCTACATGTCATTTTTCTACGGATGAGCATCATACTTTCACCTTAATAGCTTAATTCCAGATTCTATTCATCACACACATGCAACTCTTCTTCACAAATATACATTGTAATAATATATGTGTGCCAAAACTACGTGTATATATTGAAATTGCATGAAAACAGATTGCAGAAATATTCGTCACGGATGATAGTTTAACACTCCCAAGTAAAACTCCTTTACTTGAAACGTAACAATAACTAAGATATCAGGTGTTATTTTGCCAGGGATTTTGAAAATTCAGTTGACATGGGATGTAAGTAAAACATGTTTTGGGAATACAGCATAGGAATACATCGAGAAAGCAGTATATGTAGAAATGACAACGATAACGACTTCTAAATAGATAAAGTGATTTAAGAAAAAAAAAAAAAAAAAAAAAAGATTCGTTTTTTTTTTTTTTTTTTATACCCCTTGCTTCTTAGAAATCATTTAGTCGATGTTAGATCGCCTTCAATGCAAAAGACACTTAACAAAGGTCTGTATTTAGATAACTGGAATTTAGTGTAGATAGGGAAACGTTGATATTTGTAACTACACATGGGCGAGGCTAATTGATCCTTGATTTAACCTAAGCTGAAAGCTAAATATTCAAGAAAGAACTACAAACGTCATTAACAAAACTGACTAGAACAAATTCCATTCACGGAATGGAAGGGATTTTTCATTATATAATATGTATTCACTTATCTTAATGGAACTAGTATTTTTTTCTGCTTCTGTAATGATAGTACAAAGGATATTAGTCGCAGTTATTACAACATCTCCTAGCTAAACTGCATGCAACTATGATTCTCGCAATTATAAATAAGTTACATACGTTCAAAGTTTGTGTTACTGATGGTTCGCTGCCCTTGTAATTGTATGGCCTATACCAGTGATCTACGTAAGCTTTAAGTGAAACGGTGCCATTTACAGGTTTGCCATACGTGTACCTGGCAAAACAGAAACAAGGCACATGATCATTTTTACACGTTTTGCGAGTATAATATTTAAATTACATCTATACTCGTTTTCAGCCAGTTTTTAACCCATTACATCTTTATTTATGAAACTATAATCATTATTGTATCCTCATGCAAAATGGTGCCCCGAACGGTCTCAAGATTGCACAGATTACGACGGACAGAAAATGCTTCTTTTCGGTCATCTACAGTGTCGTTTCCGGTTTTAAACCGAAGGCAAATTTCTAGACTTTCTTTTTCTCTTTTACCATATATATATCTGCAATTCATCTATGTTTACACATATGACTAAATTCTGATCCATTCTACAGTATAATTATGAAATTTTAACAACGATTTTTTTTTCTCTGGCTGTAAGGATGTATCTTTCAGAAATTTGAATTGCCTGTTCCTATATAAATAAAAGAAATCAAACTTTTTGAAAATAATTTACAGGCCATTTTTTCGTGCTTATTCTCAGTATGCTCTGAATGAATTAGTAATGTTCTTCGAAAGCAACAGGAGATTGATGGTCTTAGTTTTTTTTTTTTTTTTGCCGAGACCTGTTTGCACAGTGGGTTACGGAAAGGGCTAATTACTGATAGTATCTCAATCAGAATCTCAACATTCCAAATTCTTTTGGCAAGTTGGTGTCAGTTTCAACATCTATTTCATTAATTCTGAAACAACTTCATACAACATAGAATAATATCTCCCGATGGTGACTACTTAGAAACCGAAATAGTTCTTGCATCATTATTTGGAGAATTCCAAAGGTTTACCCCGCTCACCATAGAATACGAACCACACACGTCTGATGAGAGATACTAACGCATTAGCCCCACACTACTGTCTCCAAGAAGTGATCAAGCACATTCAACATAATTCATTTCTTTTGTCACTTCTCTACATTTTTTTTTTTTTTTTTTCAAATTTGTTCATTCTGGGGAGGAGCCAATGCCTTGGAAAGAAAATCACACGTCATACAGCTAAAATGATCTAAGCAGGATACATTAACATTCACCGTGATTAACGGTTGCAAATGGCGTTAATCACATATTTAACCAACCCTTCTATGAAGAAAAACAATCCGCAAAGACTGGCTTAACCCTTTACCACACAATCCCGACTCTTTACGACCCTGAAAAAGAGGCCTTTTGAAAACATTGTGGGAAAAGGAGAAAATGCTGCTAACTGCTAAAATGCTGGTTAGCAGCATTTTCTCCTTTTCCCACAATGTTTTCTATCCTTCCAAAACCAAATTTCAGTTTGTGAGTCACATTTATCTTGTCGTCTGCAAATGCTTTCAATTTGGACGAGTCTAATTTTTTGTCGTTAGATAAAGAGTTAATTGTGAATTGTGCCTTGGAACTAAAAACTTCAGATACAAGGGGCAATCGTTGTTATACCTCTGTATGCTTGATAGGATTTTCAAATTATTCGAGTTAATGGCAGTAGATGACAGTGAAATACTACCTTTTCTTTTTAAATTCAAGTTTCTTAACTTTTGTTAGTAATTTTTCAGTCTTTAAATCTTGCTTAAATTTGTGTGGTTTCTGGAAGGGTCTGAAGGTTAAGAACTTACATGGCTTTGACTTTTCCTGTCAAAGTGTCATCACTAGTCAAGGCGAAAGAGGGCAGCTCCACAGTAACCTTAAACTTAGGAAGCACTATAAAGCAAATAATAATAACAGATTAGATGATAATCATAAAAGTAACTATAAGTTTTCTTTCTTCCGTGATGTTCAGAAGTTTGCATGGTTTCAGGTATGTCGTGCACCATCAAATGTCTGCAATTATTAAAAGAAGCTAAAAAGTTCACAAAAGACCACCCATTTCATGGCTGATGACCCTATACACATATAAAAAGATAACTTTAATCAGTGTCAACCATAATTAATATTTACTTTGTAAAATTTTAAGAGCATAACCGCTCCGACCTTATTTAGATCTCATACGCAAAAGAGGCATTAAAATGAGTATATTCCATTTTCCTGTAGTATCATCTATCGATTTCAAACCTGGCACGAGTATGTTCCATGCTAACAAATTATGTAGAAAAAAATACAATAAACGCTTTGTGATGGTATGAGGTAACGCTTAAAAATGAATTATATATGTGGTAAAATTTAATTTGAATGTTATGTCTTTCTAAAAATGTCGATATTATCGTGTCTCTCTCTATTTCCACCATTTACACGCCTATCTGTCTACATGTTTGAGATACACAAGGAAATGGCGTTATTTAAATAGTTTATAATAAGGATATTTAAATCAAAAGCAGGAAATCCTCCCGCGTTATCTCATTATCCATTTGAGCATGATAAGAATAGTATATGTAATCATAGGCTCAAAATCAAAATAATAGTAATAATAATAATAAGCTTTTTTTTAAGCCAATTTGTTATTTGTTTTGACCTCGCCTATCGTTTCCTTTTCGGAAAGTCCTACTAAGAATGTTTGATATTGATTGGTTTCTACGTAAACTATTGATTTCATCAACTAGTATTCAATCGAATATTTAAATACATTGTTTTTCGATGAAAAATTGGTTAAACTCAAGTTCTTTTCCCATGCCACCAATTTCAATGAATCTCATTTTATCTTCTTCCGAGTTGAAACAGGTAAACGTCACGCGTTTTTTTTTTTTTTTTTTTCTTTTTAAGAGTTCAGTTTAAAGAGTCGAGAAAGCAAGCATGCTTTTAAAGGGTTTGTTTGTTGTTACGAAAAAGTGACGAATCCTTGGTATATCTAACATGATTACACTGAAAGTGTGGTGACTATCATGAGTTATTAATGTCTTTTCTCTGTCTTCATCGAAATAGGTTATTGCCTTTTCTGTTTTCTTTTATCTTGGTAGAGTGTGTGTAGCAAAGGAAAAAGAGTTAAACTTTGCTGAGTACTATTATTTTCAAATAAAGGGATCATTTAAGTCCCCCAAGAACTGAATCAAAAAACGTCATATAGCCTGCATACAATAGCGTCGAAAAGAAAATAGCACATACCATAGTGATCTACTGTGAAGATTTTTTCCTCAGAATGTCCCTGTTGAAAGTACGTAAAATGCAAAAAAAATCATATTTCATATGTTAATCTGTGATTATTCATTTGTATCTGATTTGTTAGGAAAAACCTGAGAAGCTGACGCAATGGCCGGAAAGAAAAAAATATATGAGCCAAGCTCTGTGAAAAGGGAGCTTAATGCATCTGTGAAAGTATCGACCCAGGTAATCCTGCGCAGGCAGGCCTTGGCCGACACTTTTCGCTATTGGTCAATTTTATGATGTCCAAGGACCAGTCTAACTCATGATTAAGTCGGTTGTTAAAAAAAGTGGCTATCATGGATCCATAATAATGTGATGGCTTACTTTGTATAACTGATCACGGAAATGCATTAAGCTCCCTTTTGCCAGAGCATGGCTCATTTATATATATTGGCTTACATTTCTTGTCAGACGAATACAGTTAAAAATAAAAACGGTTTCCGAGAACTGAAAAAAAAAAAATGGTAATAACAATCGTAAATAAAATTGATAAAATAAAAAATCACACAATAGGCTACCGAAGAATATCGACCTCATATCTCTTTTGAATTCATCTGAGCTGGCTTTTTATTCGACAAGAAGCTCGTAGCGATAACTTCGAAGTATTTATAGTCCAACGTAATGTATCTGATGCATCCAAGCCCAAGAAAATGACATAAACTGAAAGCTGTGATGACCGTTCTTCAACTCAATATCAAAGGTCCTACACAGGAGAGAGAGAGAGAGAGAGGAATAAGAGTTAAGCTTTAACAGGAACAGAATGGCCTGCTAACCCTGCGTAAAAAAACGGTGGTTCATTAACGTCGGCATCAACCGGAAAGCTTCCAAAGCGCGGCATGACCCTCATGGTGAATACTGTAGAAATTTCACGTTTGGTGTCACTGTACCTTGCTTAACAAAGACTGAAAACGGCAATAATTTTGATTCTCTGAGATGGACCTCCTGCTCACCCAGTCTTATAGGCTAAAGTTCATAAAATATCAAGTGTTTCTCGCATTCATTTCTAAACCATTAATGAGCAGAATGGCAGCGAGTTAAGAGAGCAACATTTAGCCTAGTATTTAAAGTTTAAGGCGAGCTCAATGCGTATGACATTCAGATAATGATGAGGGATTGCATCAATACAGAAATTTTTTTTTTTTTCAGGAATCAACACCGGGTTTTTCTGGAACAGATAGTTAAAGTTATGTAAAAAGGTCATGTGCTTCGTCCATCTAATTTGCGGAACGTTAAAGACATACAAGATTTCTGAAATTGTAGATTTGGTAAAAGTGAAGACAGAGGCTGCTTACTTACGTGAACACTGACTTTAATTTTCCAGTCTCCAAGAACAGGTTGTGTGTCCATAATCATAAAATTAGTTATAAGTCCCGTTGGATCTTTCAGGCCTCTCCATTGTTTGATTTTGTTTGTGTTTGGATCCTAGAAAAGTAGATGAATGAAAATGAAGGCAGTCAAACATAGCCAAAAAGTCTTCTTACGGTTGGTGTAAACGTGAAAATATCATTTATTCTTCTCTTCCTTGTTTAAAAACCTTCGTCACGAGACAAAACAGAAAGCAAAGCAGTGGTATCGATCAAATATACATTTTCCCATCCCAAAATGTTTTCACACACTTTGATGAAAAAAAAAAAGTTATAGCGTTTTATTGTATAGGAAAATGCACAAAACGGTCGACAATCTGACTGCAATCACGAGGATAGAGCTCGATAACAAAAGTTCACACGCTGTGAAGATAACTGTTCTCTTGCAGTTGGTTTGCGTAATTCGAAGCATTACTTGCCAAACATTGCAAAAGTAAATTTACAGGTTCTGCTACCGACACAGGCAATTCTGTTTAGCAATGTTTAACGTGATTTATACAGATTAGTTGCCAAGATAAAAAATCAAGAATTTTTGATAAAAAAAAAACTCATTTATCTTCCATAGAAAATTTTCAACTTTTGAATTTGTACAAAAAATTGAATCTTACAAAGATGTCTATGTCATAAAGTCCACCATACATCGTCAAGTTTGGGTAAACAGCGAATGCTCGGAAATTAACTGTAATAAAATTAAAGAGATGAATTGAAAAGCGATTTAAATTAATACTTAATTATGTTCTTCTTTGTTTGTTACTTAGTAACTATATAAGTGCATTAATAGTATGTATATACGCCTTGGTCTCTGCTGCAAAAGAGCGTGATTGCACATAGTGACTTAGTTTAATTAGTAGTAACTAATTTCCAAAACCGCTAGGTAAATAAGTACGGGATAGTCCCTAAAATACTTACAGGTCTTAAATACTTATCAACCGGAGGTTCAATCTATCAACATAAATTGTTCAACCGAATTTAAAAAAAAAGTTCTAGATCCTCATTACCGAAAGAAACTTAACTTGGATTTAAGACAGACCGATCTGAGACTTGGAAGAACTAGAAATGGTTTAGATGCCCTAACATGAATTGGTTTCTCGATGTAGGACTGGTGCTAATCATGTATATTATCAAACAATACGATTTCGCCGACATTTAGTAGCAACAACGTTTTCATTGCCAACATTTTCCCCCTTTCAGAGGCGGTATAAATAAACAGATTTTACATTTCGCAGAGACCTTGAGTTTAAAATCGCACACCACAAAGTTCTTGGACATCATAGATTTGAATGAGATTTTTCTACACAACAAACAAACATAGTTTAAGATATGACCATCATAACTCGAACCTTTCAATGAAAGTAATTGGTATAGGGTGTTAGAGTATTGTATTAGACATGAAATAGGAAAGAATTTCACCGTGTCGTTTTCAAGAAAATTGATTTTCTGTTACCCCACCCCCACCTTTTCGAAATTCCAATATGGCCACCACCACCCAAACTGTACAATACTTTTTTTTCTCAACAAAGTACGATAAAAAGGTTATCTTTATGTTTTTATTATCACCAATATGATTGTCTTTACAAATATATTGAATGAAATAGCCATTGCTAGCTTATGTATAAGATATTGCCAAATTAACATGTGGATCCCACAGAATTAAAAACGCTCACTTTTTCCAATGTCCGAGAAAGAAGGGTGTGAAAGAGCTGCTGTTATGAATTCAAATAAAAATGCAACCCCTGAAACTGATATAAAAATTTTCCTTGGCAATAATATGAAAAAAAAAACAAGATGAAAGAAAACAACTTTTACCAGCCAAATAATAATAAAAAAAACCCTGACATTAAAAACAAGTACTAACAAGTACTACTGAAAATTCCGCAACTGATTTTCAGATAACTGGCTAGTTAAAGTCTGGAACTTTATGAATGAAACAGTATCATTAAATTTTACTATAATCAAACCATAATAAATAATATCCTTAGCAAGAAAATGTAAAATAGTAACTACTTTACTAGGTTTTAATTAAATTTTCAGCCATTTAACCCTTTACCAAATGACAAAGTTTAGACTCCGTGGTGAAAGCGCCTGCAGATGAAAATTTAAATAAATGAAAACTTTGGGTAAAATGCACAAAGCAAGCAAGTCATGTTGTTAAAGATAGGTTGTTAGTCAAAAGACGGCTGGTTTATCAGGTTTAACTCTACACCAATAAACAAAATTTAAGACTTGCCAAAATTCAAAGCAATTTCAGACAACAAAATAACTGTGACTCAAAAACTGAATTTTCTATTTAAAAGGGTAGAAAACATGGTGCAAAAAGGAGAAAATGCTGGTTACCAACATTTCGCCCTTTTCCACAATAATTTCAAATCCTGTTTGATGAGTATCGTTAAAAGTAAGATTCCATCCAAGACCCTTCGTAATTTCCTGACAACATTGAACAACATCGAAAACAGCAATAAGCCATCATCTTACACGAACACGATTGCAAATTGTGAACTAAAACACCAAGTTCAACAATTCGCCTCCCATCCTTCCAACTGTCACGGCTTTCTGTGAAATCTGCGCGAGATAATACTTTCCTCGGTTTCTTATTAACTCCAATAAAGTATCAGGAAAATTGTCGTAGTTATGATCACACGTACGCTAGACAAAAACTCATTTTTCTCTTGTCATTCCTGACACAAGCGGTCGGGACTGTCACGAGACGCAATTTTGGAATGCTTGTTCTGCCTTTTACGAATACGTTGAAAAGTAAAGCGAGGAACCAGATCCTCGTTTCCGTTATACTTTCGAGACTGCCGGAATGCTTACGAATTGGTGCGGAAAATGTCGAGATCGGACGGAAAGTAACGAGATCGCAAAGAGCGGAGTTAGGGTGGCCATACCTTAAAGAGTTAAGAAATATTCATCGGCCATGACAAGCTGGGGTTGGCGTAAATTTTGTTTAATTTTGATGCCTAAGTCTGTCTTCTGCTTTTAGTTCTCCGAAAGTACGCTATCGTCGTATTTTGCTGCTTGGTTATCATTCCTGTTTTCTGAGTTACAACATTTTGCTGTACGATGGAGTCCTGGTCAAAATTCGAGTTTTTACGTCCACTAATGGACGTTTTAATAGCAGAATATGCTTGTATTAGCTAGACGTCGTGGAAAGACGACTTGCTTGTGTTGCTTAAAATGGCTTCCATCTAACGTGATGATGTATTTTTTGATTATAGGATCTGTAAGGTAAAAAACCTTGTCGTTATCTCGAAATATTAATGGCTCTGCAGTACTTAAAGGTTACTTGGTATTTGGATTCTGAATCATGAATTTCTTTAAAATTTAGATTTTTCAGTCCATTGCCTGCTCTGAATGCCTCAGGTGGGCACAATGAAGAATATTCTTTTCATTCGACGTTTTGAAGCCTTAACAAATTAGTAAACTGTACTAACTCATTTGATCAAGGATTGTTCCTAATCCGAATCATATATTTAGTATTTTAGACACTTTTGAGGGCGGCGTTTAACTAAGCAAGATGTTGTTCGAGTCGTCTTTTTTTTTTTTTTTTTTTTTCCGAAATGCCATTAGGCCTTTGATATTTGTAAGAAATGCAAGTAAGTATATTTTGAAATCACCGTATTGTACAAGAAAATTGGTTCAATGCGTAATTTTTAAAAACAACAATACCGAAAAGAAGCCTTTACTCCTTTTGCAATGTACACATGTTTTGTGTACTTTGAATTCAGAAGATACTGACCCGTCTGGCCAGGTTTATACACAGCCTTATCTGTCTGAATAAAGATCGACACATTTTTGCTCTCAAATTTCAAATCCGTCTCATTGGTAAACTGCAATCCCTGACCTGACCCCTCAACACGCAGTTGATAAGACCCACGTTTCAAGTCTTGGGGAACCTAGAAAAAAGACATGATTTTGAACAATGACTGTGTTTTTTCCTCTTCAGATATGTACACGTATATGATGTAACAAAAACGTGACTTTAGAAAAGACCATGAACTGCTCCTTGAATCTGGTCCTGAATAAGACTTAGAAGAACAAAATTAAAAAGGGAAATCAGCCTAAGATTATACATTTAAAGCATGAGAAAGCAAAACAAAAAAAAAATCTCCATAAAGTTGATAAGTTACTCTAATACTCTACATGTATAATAATAATAGAATGATGATTATCGAATTTCTATTGATCATTGACTGTTTATTTGAATACTTCCTTCATCTATCTGTGATTTGTTTAATTGATTATCTGTTGCTCTATGCAAGTATCATAAATGTTTGCGAGGATACACTTTCCGTACCTGTATCTCCAGTATTCCAGGGTTACCTGTAAAAAGAATAGTCGAGCTAAATTAATTTACAAGTATACAACTAAGCGATTAAATTTTCCTTACTGGAATTCCTGTTAAGTTAAATTGTAAGCTAAATTGTATGATAGGCAATTGATTACGTCACGCATAAACGCAAATTCGAATGTTCAAAATGAGGATAGAATTTAAACTGATTGGAGAGAGTTTAGTCTTGAGACTGCCTTGGAAAAATCGTTTGCAACTGATTAAAAGATAGCAAAGCATAATTCCGTTTTATGAAAGAAGCCATCAGAGAATCTAGTGTACTGCAAATAATTCGCTGTTGGTAACATTTACTTGCCTTTACAGTCTTAAAAGTAATTATATCACTGTAAAAGGAAGTGCCTCCGACATGGACACAACTACGTCTAAATAATGAAAAAATAAACAAAATAGATACCTTGTCTAAATTGGCCGCTTGTTGAGACCAAACGCTGTTTAGTTGTTTTGAAAACGAGGCTAGCGTCTATGTTTACATCGGTGGCCGACTTCAAAATATTTATACTTATGTTGAGGGGTATGCCTGGGCGAAAACTCTTCGGCGCCACTACCACATACGAACTGTTTTAATATGATAATTACAATAACAATAAAAAGTCAAAGTCGATAATAATAATCAATGTTACAAAATTATTTGACATAATTCTTTACTTGCAAGGCAATATTGCCATCATTGTCGTGCCAGTCACAGCAACATTTTAAAAATAGGAAACGGGACAACAGCAAGGGTATGCTAACGCTCGAAAGAGGTATATAACCGTGTTAAAATATTTTGAAGGTTACCCTTCCTTCCGGTACGCTTTTCCGTCTTCTCAGTAGACTGCTGGTCATTGTTTGACGTAAATATCTTTAGCAATTACAGAAATATGAGAAAATGTCAAATAAATTTTCGCGTTGCCACAGGTAATTTAATTAGAATGTATTCTTTTGAAATTTTGTATTCATTCACCTTTGGGGAGAATAATGATGCATTAATCTTCCAGAATCTGATACGAGCATACACACAAATGCACAAACTGTTGGTCCAAAACTAAGCGCATTCGTTGTCAAATCGTCAAAAAGCGAATAATCCATGGAATTAAAACACGTCTATTTTGTAGATATAATCAGACTTCACCACTTTTTGCTTTATATCTAAATAAAATTATGTAAAATTTATGATTTCCCTTTAACAAAGGGTTAATTCACCTCTTTGAGCTTGTTAACTTTCGCGTTAAACCATTTTGAGGGCCTCTGGGAATGTTAACGAACGTAAAAGAACATGAACAAACGCTATTATTGCATGAAATAAATGAATTTTAGCGATGATTTGCAACGAAAGCAACATTTTTCCATAAAAAGTATAAGAAACGAAATTGAAATGTACTCGATTTATACCGGTCAAAACCGGAATTCGGCGAAGATGTTTCTGCTCAGAGCAGTGAAGGTCGAAAGTCCCATGCCACTGTTTTAATCCCTCGCTTTACATGTATTTCACTTGAAATGATTTTTAATGCATAGCGGATTTGCACATGTTTAGATCGACTGGAACTAAGATAAATGAGTGTAAATGATTTTTTTTTTTTTTTTTTTTTTGTAACTGGAAGATGACAAAGGGATAAATTAAGCCAAAGAATTTCTGACCACGTTTACAAAGTGGAAGAGATGTTTGTGGTATAGAGTACATAACGAGCGTTTGTTTTTGTTCAGATCTGGACAAGACCGAGATTCCGAGTAAGATTTCGTGTGTGGTGTACTAAAATAATCAAAGACAAGCCATAAAAAAAGATTCTAATATAGTACAAGTTCCTTCAGCTTTGTTGGTTTTAGTCTTGGGATGAACAGACACTCCGTCAGTCAGTGGTTAGTCTGTCTAATTAGCGACCACAGCCCTTGGTTTCAATCCAAATAAAAGACAGTAGGTTGTCGTTGGGAGATCCCTCGGTTAAGGTACCTCAGAGTCCCGCCCAAGTACTAGTGAAGCCAGGAAACACATGAATAAATGATTTATTAACTGATATGTATGTCTGATGTGTTGAAATTGGCGTAAAAATCAAACCAAAAGTCGCATTTCTTGATCTGCAATCAAGGATAAGATATCGATTTCTGGTATCAATGTAGTTAATGTTCCTTTAGCTATTTTACCGAAATATCTGTTTTTAAAAATACCTTTACCAAACGGTCAAAATGCAATTATGATTTTCAACAGAGTAGTGACGCAAGAGTTAACGCTAAGGGGTTTAGAAAAGACTGAGAATAGGAGCAAATGTCTCCTTTTTACATACAATGCTACCAATCCTCTTTTCGGATGCAATTGTTTGAAACGAATTAAATTTGTCTTTTTTCTTTTTCTTAACATGAAAAATTCTAACAATTTGTCACCCCAAAAAAGTTCTGTTTACAGACTTTATTATACCTAGGTAATGCCCTAGCCTTCCACGATATTTCAGTTAACATAACAATAAGGTTTATATGTTTCTAATGTTTTTATACTTACTCTTTGGCTAATACGGCGCTGAATAGCGCCACAACGAGAAGGCAAAGGAACATTTCACCTGAAACAAACGAGTGTAACTGTTCTCATTCTATTCTTTGTAATCAAAAGAAATAGGAACCGTAAGATATTGTAAAAGATCAACCCCAATCAACTGCACATTTGAATTGAGTATGAATATTTATGTTAATGTTGTTGGTTTTCTATAGGCATTCCTGTATTGTAGAAAAATAAGTCTTACCTTCCTATCAAGATATTTTTTTGCAAACAAATTCCCTAAGTTTAAGAAACAGTATTTATAGGATTGATAAGATTTTAGGTTAACCTTTTCCCACACATCGCGATTTTTAACGACCCTGAAAAAGACGCCTTTTGAAAACATTGGGGGAAAAGGGAAAATCCCGGTAACCCGTAATGTCTCCTTTTCTCACAATGTGTTTTACCCTGTCAAAGACATATTCATTTGAGCTGCATTTAAATTGTCGCTTGCAAATGCTTACTATTTTGACGAGTCTACATTTTTTTGTAAACTCTGGTAAAGAGTTTTTTTTAGATAACCCCTCCCGATATAAGTATGTTTAAGGTTCGGCTGAAAGGTCACCTGGTATGGATGTTACATTTAGATTTACCAAGATAACCAAATATTACAACGCACTTTCACAAAGAGCGACTGTGCTCTGTCTATTTCTCTCAGTCCCTTTTTGACTGTCATTCCTCCTGTCGCTCTCTCTCCTTTGTCGTCTCGTCAGGCAAAGTTCGGTTTCTTAGCTGGTAACGTACGTATCTTGTAAAACAGTGATAAGGCACGAGTTAGAATCCCAGCTCGGCTGAACTGTTTCAAACGATTTGAGGTCGTAATATGACAGGATCGATTCCTCTCTCCACTGAATATTTTTTCGATCGTGTTCATGTTTGACAGTAGCCAGTAGCTCTGAATATGAGTATTATGCAAAATGCTGGAATAAGAAACTCCAGGAAAGCGTGATTAAGTGCATTTACCAGCCTAAAATGACTGAAATAATGTTAATGTTCTTTAAACATCAAAAGATCCTTTCCTTACAGCTCCTGGAACTTAAGAAAAAGAATTCCATATTGATCCTCAGACGTGTTTGAGAGTAATATTTGTTGTTGCGACAAACGAAATGATTGTTTCAACGTCAAGAAGAATACATCTCCAGATTTTTATTTCCTATTTTCGTATTTCTACTATGTAGGCCTGGACTTAGTTATGGCAGGAGGCATTAACCCTTAAACTGCTAAGTAAATGGAAGAAAATTTTCAGCCGATAATTAAAAAAAAAAAGTTTATTTTCCGCGTTTTTATTACTGGAAAAATATCGGGCCGTACCGGACACTTTAAATCTAAAATCAGACTGCATCTTTCATGAAGTCTGATTTTTATCCACACTATTTGCAATCGGCACTTAACGGCCTAAAGTTCAACGCCATTATTCATCAAACTTATCGGACTTATAATGGTAAAAACGATCTATTACAAATCAAGTCTGTCCGTTGACCTAGAATTACTAGCACCACGGGAAAGTGGTTAGAAAGTAATATTACAGGAAAAGTCTGTCAAGGTCAAAAATTTGACCGACACAGATAAGCTATGATCTATTTTTAATAAGCGTGTAAAAATGCGTAAGTGTACAGTTACTGGTGTCGTTTGATACTGAACTATATTCGGGTTTCCACCAAATTCTGACTGACTGGCTCTTCTAACATTGCCAACTTCTAATTATATCCTATTGTAGGCCCATTTAAACTCCATAGAATATGCCTTTCTACAATGTTGCTGTCTTTGCTTGGCAGCATACATCAGACTGTTATTTATTCAGCTCACAATGACAGGTTGATTGTATGGTGTTTAATGCCGTTTTCAACATTACTTTAGTTATATCACGGCGGCCAGTGCACCTATCTATGCTTTCCTGGAGTTTCTTTTTACCAGTACTACGCACAATATTTTTTCCAAGCCACTGCCTGCTTTCCTACATAACCATCGTCGAAACAATGGTCAGCAGTGAGAGAGGAAGAATCCTGTCGCAATGACTATCATCAATCCTCGGAAAGAAATTGGCCGAGCCGGGGATCGAACCAGCGACCTCGTGTTATCAAGTCCTGTACGCTACTGACTGAGCTACGGGGGCTCGACTCACAATGATAGGAGACACTGGCTTTTCGTTAGTAAAGTACGTACTGTAAAGGTTTTCCGAAGGTGGAAAGATCTCATTAAAAGGAAGCGGTCGACTTGTTTAAAACTGTATGTTTCCACACGTACACGTCTAAAGAGTACACGAATAAGCCGTCGATGTCTGCTTCGTAAAGTGATGCCCTAGGCCCCTTTTATCAAGAACGTTGGTCGTAAGTAAGATGGTAACTTAATGCGGGAGTCACTTTATCAAAACTGTTGTGCAAGCTACAAGACTATTCAGTCTTAAGACTTACAAAAACGTAAATCAGTTTTTATAGCTGCCAATAATTTACATTTCCAGACGTCTTTTTCAATTGTAAACATAATGGCGTCCAAACCCAATGGTCGAAAACCCGATCGGACCCCAACAGAAACACTGTGTCTGACAAAAGAGTACACAGACATAATAATAATAATAAATTGTGATGGGGTAAATGAGCACATAGGTATCGCTAACTCTGAAGTGTCGGTTCACCATATTATTATTATTTAGTCTTTGTCCTACTTTTTCGTCCAATCAGAAGGCTTATATTTGAAAAATTAAGACTGTTTATTTCCTTTTAACTGCCTCGAGCAAGGTTTATTGTGGCGCCGCATGAGCGGCGGCACTATATTTTTATTCGGTTTTGTAAAGTGCCTATGGAGGCAGCCACACTGAACTGGTTCCATGCTTTGTTTTAACATCCACCTATACCTACTGTACTTTGATTACCAGATCGGGGTCCATAATAACTTTTTTATTTATTTGTGGGGATTTTTTTTTTATATATTGCACTTTCATTGTTAGATGGATAAAAACACGGATCGTAGACATATCAACATTTTCCTTTCGAAAAATAAAAAATGCATTTCGAATAATAACTCACGTGATCAAAAATTATCTGTCACAAATTTTCGAAGCCACCATTTTAAATATCTTACGCTGGAAAAGGTTAAGAGGCATTTTCAAGCTCTTTGACCCTAGAGCACCCTATGTGGTACTTGTGACCCCACTTATATTTTTGTTCTAGTATTGTATGGATTGTAGAAATATTGTTTTCCTTTCGCGATCGTGTTTTTAAGACCAGCTAACTGTAACTAGGTCAATGTTGGGGGGGGGGGGGTGACAGATGTTTCGGTAACAGACGAGTTCGGTAAATTGGACTTATAGAGTAAATCGATTGGATGTTTCGGTAACAAGGTAATTATATAGTGGTAATGCACCGTGACGTTTTTCACACCAAATAAAGTCTTGGTTCTGATTCGTTCAATGTTTCTCTTTTTTCTTCCACACACTTTAAGACATAATATTTTTGTTATGTTTCTACTGTCATGCTGTACGTAAAATGATACCCGAATCAAAGTTGAGGTAACGAATAACAACACCCAATCCTAAACTTGAAACACGTTGTATCTCTTTTTAAAGCAATGCTTTATGATCCTTTCAATGTGAAAATATTTTCTTACTGAAAGACTTCCAAACCAGCCATTAACCCTTAGAGCGTCTGTCATTACTGCTGTTGCCATTGCGGCCGGTGCAGATCGCGATCAGAGTACACCAAACACGGAGTTTGATCTTCATTTGTCAATTTTGCAAGACATTCTGAACAAGAAAACCTTGACACTGCTAAAAGTAGGTTTTATATCTAGAATGAAAATGACCGTTGGGTTTATTCGACGCTCTTAGATTTAAAATTATGGATAGTTAAATTTAGTTCAGAAACACAGGTAATACATGGATCCGTGGCGATGAGATAAACCGACTTCCTTGGTTACCGTCGTTAAGGGCTCACAAACAAACGCAGTAAATACATATACAGTATAGCTGTAAATCGTGCTGTCATGACTGTTTCTTTCGATTAAATTCCAGAAAAATATTCCTTTTCATATGTTTCTGCCGATGATGGATTCTCGGCAAGAAATATATGGATACTTGAACTTATTTACACAAGGACTTGTACAAAAAGTGTGAATTTCACGGTCTACGGGCAATGTAATAAATGTACCAGCAAAGTTTTGAACTTCTACGAGACAGAATGAAACACCCCATAATCATCAGATTTGCCAAAAAATAATAGAATTAAAGATGATTAATATTTTTGTGAGGCTTTTTAGGTTGTCTCAACATCGTATTCGATAATAAATTATACTAAATAACAAGCATTTTGAAATATTTATAGATGGTCTCATTCAACAGACAGGTCGAAGTCTGAGAAATGTTTAAATTTCAAGTTAAGGGAAAATGGTTGCCTGATGATTTTAAAAAGTGTGCTGTCAATTAACAAACTTGTTAATATCATTGGCGGTAGTTTGTTTTATCTTATGATATACTGAAGACAACGGGTGGTCTAGTGGATTACAGCTGCAATCAAACACACATCTTATCAATTAAGGGTTTACCGACATACCCTTTGAAATGGCAGATGTGCTAATCCACCTAAATATGGCTAAGTCAAAAGCTGATTTAATTAACATAAGTTGCCTTTTGAGTAGAATCTACATGTACCTTCAGTAAAGAATATACGTAAATGTACTTAATTTAAGTAGCAGATGGTTTGAATCCAAGAATAAACTGCATTTTTTGCACTCTGATCTGTATCTTCACATTCACCATTCTTCACGCACTAAGGGTTAATGTTAATGTCAAACTGAAACATTGATGACACGTGCCTTTTTTTTGGATGTGCAGAGGTTATTAAACAAGATTGGCTATTTGAGTGAACGTACTTTCTTTTTATTAGTATTTCATGTATTTTACCTTTGTTTTTCCACTGTAAAATAGTTTAAGTTTTTTTTCGGAGAGTTTCAGAGGGGAAAAAAACTAACATTAATTAATCCATTGCGTTAAATAGCGTTGATCGAAACTCTTTGCTGATGTCCCATTGTCAATCATAATCATAATCCAAACTTATAATCTCTTCGTATATCTCACGTAAGCAGTACACGATCGCAAAGCACATCTTGTAAACTTTTTCCTAAAATTCAAGCGTTGTAAACACATAATATCGCACTTCTCCAACATTAACAGTCGCTTGTTTGTGAGCCGAAATAGCAGACAGCAAGGCTGCATATTGGGCCAAATAAATGCGATGACCTGATTGGTCAAATATCGATTTCCACGGACCCATGTATACAGGTAAAAATATTGTGGCAAAAGAAGAGAGTGAGCGCGAGAGATAGATAGTAGCAAATACTTTTTTTGACAAATACTTTTTTCAAACTGCACGAGCAGTGTGTGATCTAAACATGCCCAATCCCCATAACTTTTACATGCAGTCTGATCTGCGAGTTTCTTCTTGTCCATTGGTGTTTCAGGTTTTCATAAACCGGGGTTAATCTTTAAGATCTACGGGAAACGTCTTTATCTTGTTGGCAATGGGACGTGTGAAAACAGGCTGTAAACGCGTCTATATACAATATACAGTACTCCCTTCGCTCTCAAATAGTACGCATATGATTTTTTTATGCAGTGTTGTATTGATGAACGCACTTTAAAACCAGCAGACGCCGATTTTTGTGCACCAGACCAGATTTGAAAACTGTGTGGAAAATGGAGAGGAACAATACAGAACAGATATTTTTTAGATGGGCACAAATGTTCATGGTCAAAATCACAAGAAGTATGCACGAAAGCATTATTGTCAAGGCCTCTCTCTCTATCTCTCACTCCCTCTCTTCATTTGCCACAATGTTTCAAATGTATTATCTTTATTTCTGAATTCACGTTAATTATCCATAATTTTAACCCTTAGAGCATCGAAAAAAGTAAAGGCTATTTTCATTTTAGAAACAGAACAATATATATATTACAATATACGATCCATGGTCTAATATTAGCTATTTCAAAGCAAAGTTGTCCTTCCTCATAATGTCTTAGAAAAGCTGGCAGCGTAAACCAACGATCAGACTCTGTTTTTTATTTTTTATTTTTTTATTTTTATTTTTTTTTTGCTTTGCAGTTTGATCTTTGTCTGAATCGGTCGCAAGGGCAACAAGAGTGAAAGGTGTTCTGAGGGTAAATGGCTGGTTTGGAAGTTGACCAATTTGTTTCCGGAAGAAATTATTTTTCACACAGGAAACGTTGACAAGAATAGCGTCATTTTTAATAAAACATTTTTAAAAAACTTGAGGATTGGCTTAAAGTTGGAGTCTGTTATCTGTAGGACGATTAAGTAATACGGGTACAAGCTTAGGGCTGGGTTTTATCAGGGATCGTATATTATTCATTACATGAATCAGCTATGGGTGAAAAACGAAAATAAGATATGGTGATCAAAATTTACTAATTTCAGGTATTTATTTACACAGCATGAAAAGAACAACAAATATATTTACGTCAGAAAACGAGTGAGAATTGCAAATTAAAAGAAAAAAACGTTTGCACAAACAGAAGCCATGGGTGTGAAAAACGTCACGGCACTATATTACTGCCTTGTTACCGAAACATCCAATCAATTTACTCTATAAGTCCAATTTACCGAACTCGTCTGTTACCGAAACATCCGTAAATCAATGTTGGAGCGCCTAACATGACTGGTATCATACAACCCCTCTAGTCTATATAGATATAAGGACTTCATTCAAGTCTTTATTATATCTATAATAAAGAGGGGTTGTATGATACCAGATATTTGTGTTGGAGTGTCAGATTTAGCACAATCCGATAACAGACTTTTCTTTCATTAATGTAAAATCTTCCTGTTCAAAATCAGACGGTCGAGAGTTTTGATATTTCATGTGTAGTATCGCTACAATGACCTCTACCAAGTACTAGTATGTTCAAATGGTGGCCTTCGGGTCAAAAGTTGCCATATGCTCCCCTCCACCCAGATGTCACAAATTTGCGCATAGCCATATTTGTTGCATACTTTTCAAAATCTTCTATCAAATATCAGAAAGGCAACAGCTCTAACATCTCTATCTACCAATTGTGTCCAAATGATGTCCTGTGGATAAAGAAATGGCCCAGTCCATGGATAAGAAGTTTGCAAATAGCCTTCAATGATATGAAATTTAAAAATCTTGTCAAAAACCAGATGGCCCAGAGTTTAAATACAGTATCACCACTTGGACCTCTACGAAGATTGTGCAAGAGATGCGTATTAGGAAATAACCCAATGCATTGTGCCCTGTTACAGAAACAACTAGTTTGCGGCGCCATTGATGTTCAGCATCAATATTTTCTTGTTTTGACCATTTAATCAGTTAAACGTCGCGTTTATAAATTGGGTTTATCGCGCTGCGCGCATAAAACCCGCCCCCTCATTAATATCCATCTACCATTTAAATTTACACATACATGTGCCGAAAACTCGACAAATGCTGTGGAAAGAAGAAAATAGAAAAACACAACAATCTTTATTAAACTCTTTCACTGCCAATGTCGCATTGGAAATACTTTGTGGACGTCGTAGATCAAGATCAGACTTCACAAAACGTGCAGTCTGATCTTTGATCTACACCGTCCGCTATCTTGTGTTAGTCTTCAACCAAAAACAGGTTTAATTCGAACGAGAAGAATACCAATAGACCGTGTGAAAAGTCGGCTCCGTTTAGTTGGAAGCGAAGGAGTTAAACCTAAGTCAGTCAATCTATATTTTGAAATATACAGAAAATCCATATCGTAACAAAATGGTTTATTGCGGTATCATTTCGATACAGGCATTTAACATGCTCTGTGAAAAGGATACTTAATGCATCTGCAAAAGGGTATCGACCCAGGCCAGCCTGCGCAAGCTTACAAGGGCCCCAACTTTTTGCTTTCGACCAATTTTCTGCATTTCAAAGGACCATTTTACCTGCTTATTTCGTCGGTTTTCAGCGAAAATGATTTTTTATGGATCCATAAGCATGTGATGTCGTGCTTGGTACCATGCATCACGGAGGTGCATCAAGCCCCCTTTTGCCAGGGCATGGCTCATATTCTATATGTTTATAGCATTTTTTTCCGTCCTTCACAATAGTTTGTGAATGAATTAAGCGGGAAAGTCCATATAATGACTTAGACTTAGCATTGTTTTAGCGATGATGCAATTAGGGCGTGTCTTTGCAAATGATGAAGCGGGAAACTCTATCCATGACTCCATTGTTATAGCGATGATGCAAATTAGGGCGTGTCTTTGCGAATGATGAAGCGGGAAACTCCATAGATGGCACCAAAGTTTTAGCGATGATGTAATAAAGACGGACAAGGACTAAGTCAGTTAGATGCTGCGAAGAAAAAAATTAAACGATTTAAACAGCCACAGTCGGTCGCTACGCTCCCTCCTTTTGGCTGTTTAAATGGTTTAATTTTTTCTTCACAGCGTCTAACTATTACTAAATATTATCTTAATAGATAAACAGGTGTATGATGAAATTGTTCTTGTGTTTATACTTTAAGTAACTTACTGATTGATTTTAATGAAGCCGTTGGTCTGCTAATATTTCACAAACGTCCGTAACAATGGTTCATATGTTTTCTTCTATCCCTTCTCTTACATCAGGACCTTCATCTTTATTTTACTGCTGCTAATAATGGTAATTATAGTGATATCAATAATAGTATATATAGTATATGCTATTCTTCATGGTCTCAGATTAACGGAGATTGGAAAAATGCAAGATCCAATGATGAATGTAAAAAAAAAAAACAGTGAAAAAAGTTAGGTTATCCCTTAACATTCTTGTTCACCTTGCATAATCTGAATTTGTGATTTAATTCAAGTCTGTTTTGGCTATACTGCGGCATCATCCTTTATAGATATCCACAGGCCATACAGTATGGTGATGCCTTAACCTTAATTCAATTCAAAAAACTTTTTTAAGCTCAAATCTTAACACTAAAAGATATATGAGCATTACCAATAATTCGTGTTAATTTTATGTGACAATGAGAGGTTTCCTTTCCACAGTAGGGGAAGTCTGAATAAGTAAACTGTAAAAGGTTTTTACATGAGACACCCTGACTAGTTTTTGAGCATTTTAAATCTTTACTCCGCATCCCAAACAATATTAGGGAACGGACTAAAGACACAAAATGCTTTTGAAAAGATCCCTATTACTTTATTTAACCATGACATTGTCAGCAGCCGAATTGTCGCTTACATAAGCAGCATATGTAAATTAGGTAAAAAGTGCATGATAAATGAAACTGCAAAAAAAAGTGAAAACTGATTTTGACCTACTTTGTACAGTCCACTTTTAAATATTAAACTTTGGCCGACAGATCTTATCATTTTCAGCAAAGTTTCTGTATGAGACATTAAAAGAAATGTGTGTATACGTGTTTGTTTATCAGGAAGAGTACTTAAGTGCAACTTCGAAATTCAGATTTGTCTGATTTCTCATCTTTTATTTCTTTTAGCATTATGATCAGCCTTTTTATCCCGTTTTGATATGTCGATTGGAGCAGTTCGCTTCGTTAATTTTACGAAAACAAAGTCTCTAATGCAGTTTTCCATAACATTATGTTTCAATTTTAAATATCTGGGTTCCAACTGTATAAAAATTTACTGTATGCTATACATCATCATTACAAGGAGAGGGTAAAGTTTTGTTTGAAATAAAAAAAAAAAGAAAAAAACATGAGAAACTGTTGACGTAGTTTAGTAGAAAATAACGCCTACAAGGCTTGGTTGTTTGTTTCAAAATGACGTCCAAAGAAGAGTCGTGGGCGTAATTGGACTAAATTATATGACCTCGTCTATTATAGAGAGGAGGTAAATTGCAAAACGTTATCCTGAGTAACCTATATTATCTAAGGTGCAAGTAAGAAAAACTGTAGATCGTTTTGAACCTACCTGACCGGCATTAGATGGCCCAAAAGCTTAAACTGGATGCCCAAGCACTGTCAGAGGTGAAGAAAACAATACACGGACCGTATTTCCCCTTTTGTAGCTTTTACAAAATATAATGCTGTACTTGTCGAAAGCAGTTGCAGACAACAAATTACCAATTACTATTCGTGAAACAAAAAAAAAAAAAAAAAGACGGTTAGCAGCATTTGCAGACGACAAATTTGCAGTTTCTCAAATGACTATTTCTATCTACCATAAGGTACAAACCATTGTTGGAAAAAAGGGATAGGGCATAATACCAATATTTTCTCCCCACCCTACAATAGCCCTCTTCCTCAGGGTCGTAAAAACACGGGCATTGTTTGATAAACATCATATCAAACTGTACTTCGCAATGTGAATGTAAGGGAAAACAGAAAAATCCTTACAGAATTTTATTGACATTTAGAGGTTTATGTTTCCTGTTTTCTCTGTAGAGTTTAATTGACCAAAATACTAACTAGATCGATTTTCCATTTGAAAAACTTCCATATCCATTTTCCGGTTTTTTTCTGGGTAAAGATACCTTAGCAACATCTTTATAGCACGAACATTTAATGCAAACATTTGTTTTACGTATCTGTAATAGTAGCGTGACATGAAAATGAAAAATGCGCGCGTGCGTCCCGATTTTTTCATTAAAACGCCAATTTTGAATAAAGAATGAATAGTTTGACATCAGCAAAAACACAAAAATGGTCTCTTAACAGTAAATGTGGCTTTATTGATTTACAGGTTATAAGACTGATGCAAGTTCAGAAGAGAACCATCACCAGCTTAATGGCGAAATATAGGCAGACCTGGAGTGTCGGGAACCAACGAGAATCGTCTCGTCAAAAAGTAAGCACTTAGAGGAGGGACAGTCATCATCTTTAGCAATTTGCTGAACAGGCAGCTCAACATCTGCAGCCAATTAGCTCTGAAACTGTTCCGCAGCGTTTACGACAGGCTGGCGCTGTCGGTAGTTCTGACACTGCGATACCGCATTGAGAGACTTCGATAGGTTCGTTGGCATCTCCGTTTAACAAGAGCTAAACGGACAAGAGTGGTGTTTACAGATGAAAAAACGCTTTAGGCTATACACTTATGACGGTAGAATTCGTGTTTATTGACACAGCGGCGAACGATTCCCTGCTCCCTGTATCCTTAAAACTGAGCACTTTAATAGTGACCGATTGGTGATTTGATGCAGCCTAAAAAGTGTATACTACACCCAAACTGCACGCACCACGATACAAGTCCTGTAAATCCGATTGAAAATGTTGGGGAGAACTTGTGACGAGGATCTACACAGACAAATTCCTATTTCTTGTGATCCTGAGAGACAGCATCATTGCAAAATGGAACAGAAATCCGCGGCAGTTCCAGTCCATGAGACAATACTGCCGGTAATTCGTACAAACGGAGGACAGAGTACTCAGGGAAATTTTTCTTTTTTTTTTTTTTTCCTTTACCCTTCTATTCATGTATTGTTATGGCTAATAAAAACCTGCAGAGACACGGAAATCAAAATTTGATAACATGTAAAAGCAGTTTTTCCTACCATGCAAATTAATGGTCATGACCTCATTAACACAAAACAAAATAAAGAAAAAAAAATATTATGGTCGGTATATTTAGAACATTGGGGCAGTGTATTTTCTAAACACTCTAAACGACTTGCCAAAAAAGTACGAAGGAATAATCAATAATATAAGCATAAACTAATAATAAATATTTTAAATACTTATACATCCGGATATTTTGCTTTTTATACCCAAGGTGTGAACCTACATAGACCGATATAGAAAATAGAGATGATGTGCACGGTAAGGGCCTATTATGAATTTAACTCTTTACTAAACAACAAAATTGTAGACTTGTACAAATTGAAAGCATTTGCAGACGACAAATTAAATGCGACTCAAAAATTGAAACTGTTTTGAGAGGGGTAGAGAACATTTTGGGAAAAGGAGAAAATGCTGCTTACCAGCATTTTCTCCTTTTCCCACTATGTTTTCAAAAGCGTTCTTTCTCAGAGTCGTTAAAAGTCGGGATTGTGTGGTAAAGCGTTAAAGCAGCTGTGTTTTGTATAAATACGCCAGACAGCGGAGAGGTGTTAAATCCGATTTTAACGATTTCTAAATTCAAGCTGAAAATCTTTTGTAATCTTATAAAACAGAAACAAGATAAGTTTCCGTTTTTTAAGGGAAGATACAGTATCAAGTTAAACTGCTTTGTTTGAATATCAGTGCCAGAACTATTTTCTTACAGTACGACACTGGTATTGTTTACTCGTTTATCCAGACAAAATCTGCCATAAGCAACATTTTGACCTAGATTGAGATGGTAGGCTTCGGAAACCAGTATATACATGCACGCGTGATATGTTATTGTTATTAAAATGAAATTACCGAATAGTTAGTGGAACAGTATCATTTTACACCCACACCCGCAAAAATCTTACTACATTATATGTAGCACACGATAACCGCTAGAGTTTGGTCATTTTATAGGTTACGCCATAACGAGAGTTTTGCTAACACATACGAAGACAAATAAGGTGACAGCGACGAGACAAATCGAGGGGTCGTTTCGATACACGCATGTGTGACGCACCACGTTAAAATTGTATATCAACGCAAATCACATAAATGCAAAGCCAGATAAGGCCAGGTCGGGTCATTTAAGATACTGAGAATCACCTAAAACGAAAGGTTTCGACCCATACAGACTGTCTTAACTGTACCGGCTGATCAGGTCTGTTCTCCTTGCACGTCTATCCATAATATCTAACATAATTACATTATCTAAAAGCTACCGCCATGAAGGTTTTTGAAATGTGTACGACTCAAGGATAACGAGCAAGATATACAGATCCAATACACAAGGTCTATACAAGCATTCAGAAATCTACATAGCGTACCTACAGCAATGGAATTACAAGACAAGGTAGGTATCATATTTTCATTTGCTTTTTATATCTAATTAATTACGAAAAAAGAATCAATTACTCTCACCATTTGTTGCATTTTCAGTTCATTAAGTCCACTTGGAAAAAAAAATCCATTTCGGGGATTGATTTTTTTTTTCCGTTTATGTTTCATTTACGTTCCATAGTAGTAGCTTCAATTTCTTAGAGGGTCAGTATTTTAAGCTGAATGTTCCCGTCAGCTTTGTTAAATGTGAAAGATACTATGGCTCTTTTTGTGTTTAACCTTTTTTGTAAATGTAGTGTGGTGTTATGAACATGAATTTCACTCTGAAGCAGACTACATAAAAAGTTTAACCTTTCCAAATTGAAAGCATTTGTACAGGACAAGATACAAATAGCTAAACGATATAATTTGTCCAATAAAAGTTTATTTGAAAAGGCGAGCGTACTATGAAGATACTGGAATTCTTTTTCTGTCAACTCTATTTCAACGTGTGTAAACCATCGTTTTCAGTCATTGTCTTTTTAGGAGGAACAAGACTTTCTTAAGCAGGAGAAAGTCGTTATGCTCCCCACCCTCCGTATTCATCTGACCCTGCTCCTTTTGACTTCTTTTTGTTTCCAAACCTAAATAATACTTTTCAGGTCGAAACTGTGTTAAGCACAAACACCTCGGTTCTGCAATATTCCAGCGCCTTCATAGTAAACCTAAAAAGATTATGACAATGCCTTTAAAGATGGGATCCGGAGACTGAAACTTTGTATATCTGTTGAAGGAACAAATTAAAATTTCAGTGAAACCTATGACGAATCAAACTTTAGGTGTTTCGAAGCATTAATATGTGAGCACTCCTCGTAGTATACCAGCATGTTGTCTTTCGCCACAATGTTTTCAAAACTTTCTTTCTTAAGGTAGATAAAACTTGGGATAGTTTTCTAAAGGGTTAATTTAATTTTCAGAACCCTTCTTTAGAGACGTTGAAAGTCTATAAAACAAAGCAAAGCAAAAATATCATTAATTCTTAGGTCGTACTGAAGCTATCCGACAAGCTGGCTTGACATCCTGGTTGAAGTAAAGGCAAATTTGAATATATTGGTCCTAGAAGCAAGAGAGGTTTACACTACAGGATCAGCCAAACATTCAATGAGATGCATTACAGTCTTATTTATACAAAGTGATTTTATTTATTTATTTATTTATTTTGTAAATAATGAAAGTATTTAAAGTTACCCTACTTTCTCATCCCAAGCGGACGAAGTGCTAATCATTCTAACATAAGTCTGTGGCAAATAACTTTTGAACAACAATAATTTACGTCAAACGTCGGCAAGAATTTTGGTCGTGCCGGGGATTAAACTTGCGACCCCTGGATTAACAGCTCTAAGCTTGCAAGGCTTGGCGATTGGTATTGTGAATTTTATAAGATTTCACCTGGATTTACATATTTCATTATAGGCTTCATATACCGATTCTTATGAAACACCAGTCCAAAATTGTTCATCAAGCAGCTTATGCAGGGTTTCTTTCAAACTGTTCCCTAATTGTGTAAATTTAACCCCTCCCCTTCTGTCAGTAAGGAAGCTTTCAATTATTCTCGATCCGTCCATTGACCTTTTCAAATGATGTCACGGTCAAATATGTAAGGGAATATGATGTGTACTAAAATCTCAGTGCATATGTGCAAGGTGATCTTAGTCTACACTGATGTGCATAGCCAGAAAAAGCAAGCAAGGGTCAGATATTTCTCGAATTTTTAATTATTGCATTCCATTTATCCTATTCTGTAGGACAGCATTCCTAATCAGGCAACATGGACGCCATCTTATTCCAAGCGATGAGCAGCAGCAGGTTGTACCAAATAATTGGCCTGGTAATCCTGTCACTGCCAATTAAGGGCCGAGCCAGCTTATCCAGGGTAAGCCAATCCAGAGCGAGTAAAGCCAGGACCAGCCAATCCACGGCCAGCTAATCCGGGACCAGTCAGTCGAGGGCCAGCCAATTCAGGGCTAGCTAATCCATGGCTAGCTTATCCCAGACCTGTTTGAAAACTTGCTAATCCTCGACATGCTGTCGACAGAGATGGCATGGCAATATAGATGTCTTTATTGTCATATGAAAGAGGCTGTTCGTGCTGCCTCTGCTCGTGCCAGAAGGTAAAGGAACGCCCTTTGGCCGAGATAATTAAGGATTATCAGGAAGTCTATAATGCAAGCAGGAGTCGGTACCAAATAATTGGCCTGCTTATCCTGTCACTGCTAATCAAGGGCCAGCCAATCCAGGGCCAGCTAATCCAGGGCCAATCAATCGAGGGTCAGCCAATTACGTGCCTGCCAACCCAAAGCCAGCTAATCTATAGCCAGCCAACCCAGGACCAACAAATCAAGGACAAGCCAATCCATGGCTAGCTTATCCTAGACCTGATCGAAGACCTGCTTAGCCTCGGCATGCTCTCGACAGAGATGACATGGCAATAAAGATGCCTTTTTTGTCAGATGAAAGACAGACTGTTCGTGCTGCCCCTGCTCGTCCCAGAAGATAAAGGAAAAGCCCTTTGACCGAGGTAATTAGAGATTATCAGAAAGACTGATACAAGCAGCAGTCTGCACCAAATAATTGGCCTGCTTATCCTGTCACTTCTAATTTAGGGTCAGCCACAGGGCCATATTATCATGGACCAGTCAATCGAGGGCCAGCGAATCAAGGTCCAACTACTCAAGAGCTAGCTAATCCAGAGTCAGCCAATCCAGGGTAAGCTAATCAAGGACAAACCAATCCATGCCTAGCTTATCCTAGACTTAATCGAAGACCTAATCCTCGACAAGCTGTCGACAGAGATGTCATTGGCAATATAGATGTCTTTATTGTCAGATGAAAGACAGTCTATTTGTGTTGCCCCTGCTCGTGCCAGAAGGTAAAAGAAACGCCCTTTGGCCGAGATAATTAGGGGTTATCAGGAAAACCGACGCAAGCAGGAGTCTGTACCAAATAAGAGGCCTGCTTATCCTGTCGCTTCTAATCCAGGGCCAGCCAACAGGGCCAGCCAATCCAGGGCCAGCTAATCAAGGACAAACCAATCCATGGCTAGCTTATCCTAGACCTGATCGAAAACTTGCTAGTCCTCGACATGCTGTCGACAGAGATGACATGGGAATATAGCCTAGATGTCTTTATTGTTAGATGAAAGACAGACTGTTCGTGCTGCCCCTGCTCCTTCCAGAAGGTACAGGAAACGCCTTTTGGCCGAGATGATTAGGGATTATCACGAAGGCAATAATTGACATTTTAGAAACTAAATGCCAAGATTGATTCGGCTGTCAGGGGTAAGTTCAAGCTCTTTAGTAAGTGAATGAATTGTTAACCGAACATAATGAAACTTATTAAATTTATTTGTTTTGAAACAATTTCTCATTTATTCCCAATTTCGTCTTTGTCACCGTTAACGGATTAATTGGCAAATCTTTAAGAGCACGGTGCAATATCAGATAATTATATATTGGCCGTGCTCTGTTGGAAAGGGGGCGTAATGATACTGAGATGACATCGAGAAGATTGCGCTCAAGGTAACGTCATTATTTTTGTTGTTTACCTGTGGTTTTCATGAGAGCGCTCCTTTCATAATACTATCACTGAATTTGACAAGACTCCATTTTATAGTATAAGGAAGCGAACTAGCATATTAAGTGTTTTTTATTCCTCTATTTTCAGTCGGACATAAACGGTGAGATTGATGTTAGTAGATTTGTTGGTATATTCTAAGATATAGTTCTGTTATTCTAAGATATAGTTCTGTTGCATTTCCGCCGTTCAGAAATATCGGAAGGCTTAGCGCCATGTTTTGTAAATATTGATCTCCCACAGATTTTGGATGTAAAATCAGTAACCGGTTTTCTTAACGTAAATTACGCTGAAATCTTGTATTGCTCGAGGCGAGATTAAAAAAAAAAAAAAAAAATCAGTACGAGTATCAAATCGTTTATTCCCCCCCTTCCCAAACTCTTACAAAAATATAATCATCATAAATTCCCCGTCATCAATCAGGTGTCATGTGGTGTATTGATGAGCGGCGCGGGCTACCGACCTTGTTCTTTTACTTAGCCGCAGATCGAGTCCCAACGGTAACTTTGGTTTTTTCCCCCATCAATCACGAAGATGGTCGATTATTTAAAAGTAGATCTCCGAGTCTACAATTTAAGTCGGCCGGCATAGTCTATATGTGCATTTAGACAATTTATGTTGTTTTCTTTCAGTAGAGATAATCCAGAATGGAGTCTAACGCCGTTTTCAACGGTATTCTAGTTATATCGCGGTGGTCAGAGGACTTTTTCATGCTTTCCTGGGGATTTTTGTCAGTACTTGGCAAAATATACTTAGTTTAAACGTATATCTAATTGATTCAATATAAATTAACATGGGCAGTGTTTCTACTAGCCCGTGATTATTGGGCGCCATCCGTGACTCCCTGTTTGTAATTTTGGGGGTCATACGCGTCATAGTCTTGAACTTTTTTTTGAATTGTTGTTCGTCTTACAAATTTTGCATTATCTCCAATAATGATCGGTACTAAGAGAGCAAAAGTAGTTTGGAACAAGACCATTTACTATTTTGACAAAAAAGAGTTTATGTTGTTCCTGCACTCTCTTAGTGTCTCCCAGCATGATTCTCTAGTAAGGTCTGTAATTGATATGAGTTTCTTACATCCTGTGACAAACCTGGCTGCCTCATTTTGAATCTTGTCGAGTTCTTGCTTTTGGTGTGCATACATGTTTTCCCAAATATTACAGTATCTCCATAATAATTCAAAATTCTTTCCAAGCCACCTACTACTTTCCCACAAAACCATCGTCGAAACTATGGTCAGCGGTGAAAAAGGAATGAACCCTGTCGCAATGGCTATAATTAGTCCTTGGAAAGAATCGCGCCAAGCTGGGGATTCGAACCAGAGATATCAAGTCCTTTATGCTACCGACTGCGCCACTGTGCTTGGCATATTTTATTACGTAGAATAAACGAGCTGCTTAACATCGTTTCAGCGTGATAATTTCAAAGAGGATTAATGAATCTCTCATTTTTTATTGTGTGTGTCCAAAATAAAAAAAAAAAAAAAAAAAAATTCCTCCCACTTCTCTGACTAACTTTTCTTATACCAAGTACATTCTCCGGCCCAAAAAGGTATTGGGATTTCGACCATGTCTTCTAATACGTATCTTTTTAGTTTTAGTTAGAATAGCATTTTGTTTCGGCAAGGGCCGCCACATCGGCTAAAAAGTACCGACAGGTACGTTACAAGACATACTTGCTCGACGTCCGATTTAAATTATTAGTACAAGAAATCGTAACCTTAAAATAATGTCAAGTCAAACAATGCGTTCATGAATTTAATGCATCTCAAGCGACAGATATGGCCGAAATGAAACGCGTTGTCTCCATTTCATGTGGTGCTTAATTTTTTAGACAAATATATCTTCTCTGCAAGTTTTTATTGCTAACATATCACTCTAAAAACGATATTTCATTCAAAATTGTAAGATAAAATCTTTAGTTTTCGAATGCAGTTGCTACGCTTAAAGTTCTGGTTGAACATGTAGCATTAATATGCATTAAATGCAAATGTCCAAAGGTGAAAATGTAATTGATACTTATTTTTGCTTGCATTTATTATGAAATATAAAATGTGAAAGTAAACATTATCTAGAGGTATTGTAACACAAGAAAAGGTTTTTTAGCTCCACTGGCTGAAGGCCAGCGGGCTAATGTCATGGCCCGGTGTCCGTCGTGCGTCCGTGCGTCCGTCCGTCCGTCCGTGCGTTAACTTTTATTTCAAAAATCTTCTTCTCTGAAACTACCCATCCAATTTTCATGAAACTTCACAGAAATGATCCTGCCATGGTCCTCTTCAGATATTCTTGAAAGAATTTGATTCCTTCAAAAACTCTGGTTGCCATGGCAACAAAACTGAAAAATATTGGAAATCTTTAAAAATCTTCTTGTCTGAAACCATTAGGCATAGGGCTACCAAATTTGGCATGTAGCTTTATGTAGTAGACCTCTATCAAGTTTCTTCAAATTATAGCCCTGGGGTAAAAATTGGCTCTGCCCCAGGGGTCACAAGTTTTACATAGGCTTATATAGAGAAAACTTTAAAAATCTTCCTGAACCTAGCCATAAGGCCTAGAGCTACCAAATTTTGCATGTAGCTATATCTAGTGGGCCTCTACCAAGCGGGCCAAAATTTTAGCCCTGGGGTCAAAATTGGCCCCGCCGCAGGGGTCACAAGTTTTAAATGGGCTTACATAGTGACAACTTAAGAAATCTTCCTGTTTTGATTTTTTTTTTTTTTTTTTTAAAATTAGCCTTGCATCAGGGGTCTCATGTTTTACAGAGGCCTCATATGGACAAAAATTGAAAATCACTTTATTTATAACCATACAACATAGACTTGTATTATTTTGGCATGTGGCTTTATCTTGTGGACCTCTACCAGGGTTCAAGTAATTATAGCTCTGGGATCAAAAATGGATTTGCCCTGCGGGTCTCAACTTTCACATGGGCTTTTACAGAGAAAAATTTGTAAGTCTTCATTTTGAAACCATGTGGCACAGAATTGAAATGTTTAGTATTTATGGTTTATAAGCCAGTGGAGCGATACAGGGCCATCATGGCCCTCTTGTTTTTTATTAAAAATATTCTAAAGACTAAAATCCGTAGGAGGGGGTAGGGGCTAGAGTTTAATGCCGAATATTATCACCTGTGGTCATATCAAAGCGATCATCGCACCTATCCATGTTTTCCTTGCTTACCTAAACTAGAAATTGCACAACAATTTCGAAGATTCTGTATTGCATATTCATAAATTTTTTGATTAACTACAGGATAAATTAACAGAGAGACATTTATTGAAGCTTCAAAAGCCGAAACCCGCCCGAGTTAGCTCAGTGGACAGCTTATCCGACACAATATCTGGAGATCACGAATTCGATACCTCGTCCGGGCAAACTTCTATTCAGAGATTTTATTATTCTTCCCACCTTTGATGGTCGTGAGGGAGCAGTCTGATCTTAGATCTACGCTGTTCTAATTGGTGTTACTTATTCGGAAAAAAGAACGGCGAAATCGCTATATTTGGGCGGTAACCTTAGCGGAAAAATTCAATTTATTATTCATTTAGTACTTCAAGTGTTAATATCACGGCAAAGAAGGGGCATTGTCAATGCACCTTCTTAAACAATCATGAAGTATTTTATGCAAGAACTACATCTGGTATTCTTTGTTGTACAGCGTAAATATTAGCAACCGTAGCAAGTACGTAAAAAAGAGCTGGAAAAAAAAACGACGTCATCAATGCCCGTTAGAAAATTGACGTTCTCTTAATAGGTTATGCTTCCAATTTTGTCGATATCTCCATTTTTCATTAAGTTAGCGACGTTTTGTTGTCAGACTCTGTGAAAAAAAGCACTTATAGAAAGTCTGGAAAAGGGAATTTTTTTGTGATAAAATCCCCTATTCACAGAGCACGACCCATCTATATATATTTGTATTTTTTAGACAAGACAATATTTACTTTTTCATTAGTAAGTTGAAGAAAACGCTTGTTGCAAATGTATTCTCACAGCAAAAGGCCCCCCGGAATGTAATTGATAGCTCCGTAATTGTTGATAATTGGCTAAGGATATTGTGAAAGATATTTGGATGAACGATTAATAATGAACCCCTCCCCCCCCCACCAAACCAAAAAAATTCCCAACAGGTGAAATAGTATATAATGAGAAGTAAAGAACAGGTTGGAAATATTAGATTGTACTAGAAATATACCAATCCGACAATACTACAAACCTGTAGAAATGTTTCCAGAGAGGAAAATTCTCAAAGGCGTTTCAAGAACAGGAAAGCTGGTTTGAAATTTTACAATAAACATAAAAAAATAAAGAGTGGTACTAACCAGAATGACTGGCGTAATTCAAACTAATCGGTTATCACACTAGGGCTCCGTTTTACTAACATTTACGCTTTTATTATGATAACATCATTCAATGGAAGGTACAGGATACGATACCATTAAAGATTGTATGCAAACTGACTCTTATAAATCTATGTTTTGTTTATTGTCTATCAACCAATTTTAAGCAGACCCTCAGGCCTTTACCTGACAATCCCGAATTTTAGTCACCCTGAGATAGAGGCCTTTTGAAAACATTTTCTACCTTTCCCATAATGATTTCTTCCCGCTCAAAGCATCAATATGACGTCCTCTGTCTTTGTTATGCCCTGTATGAATCTCTGGAACAAGAATGCTTCCTTCTTTGAAAATTCGGTATCGCCATTACGGCAGCCGATCTGCTGATTATTTTATATCAACGTCTTACGGAATTCATAGTCTTGAGTACAGGTAACTACAAAGACTGTCTTTATTCGTGTATCATATTTTTTCTTCGTATCAAAGCGATAGCTGATCACTGTTTTATATTTTGGAGGTCAAATATATCTCCTATGATTTTGGATGAACACAATGTCCACGATTGTCTGGTTTCGCCAACGTTTTTTTTTTTTTTGCAAAAATTCAATTCAGACACCTGAATCTTAAAACCTGTTGCTGCCACAAGTTTACTTTTCTACCCTACGGCTGAGATCACATCAATCAAATGAGTTTTAATTATCTTTTAACGCGAGCGTTACATTTCAAATGGTGATTAAATGATGATTACATCTTTTCGCTCGCAAGGTTCTCTAATTTTCTTTAAATATCAATGAATTGTCTTTAAAATCTGGCTTAATTTCCCTGCTTACCCTAGCAGAAGAAGAATATCTTCTTGACAATTTTGACCTAAAAAGCAGTATAGGCTATTCCTTGATGAAGACAACGTTTACCTGAGGTTAAAAGCGTACTCAACCAAGGCTTTTCTGAAAATTCTTTCAAATCGAATCTTCCTGGAAAGGATTTGTTTCACAGGTTTTGCAAGCTGAATAGTCTAAGAGGTCGGCTATAGAATGCCTTATCTTCTGCTGTTTAAATTGATTTATTAGACATTGCACTCGTCAGTTCGTTTTATTAATCTTCAATTATTGAAGATTTCGAACGATGAGAGCAGAGCCTGGTTTCACTAACAAAAAACTTAAGTCTCTTATTTTACTCTGCTAATGGTCCCCACCCCTCGTTAACCCAGGTATGACGTATTATCATTCATCACACCTTTGACATTCAATTGAAAAACCGTCGTTTCTATGAATATGCATATGATTTACACCCAATAGCCAATCGAATTGTCGATAACATAACGATATCTCTTGTTGTGGAGGATAATCACATTTCTTCCGTCACTTTGAATAAACCGGGTAAAACCCACATCATTATCAACGAATATGGCGGCCGCCGATGGGCCCTCCTTCTGTGGCATTTGCCTTACGACAATCCAGAGCAGACATTACATATCCATGTATACAAAGGTAAATACTCAGAAATACAGCTTGCAGTTCTTAGGGGTATGTAGCAGGGGTTACGTCATTCTCGTTGACCCAGTTCAGATGTATTCCGTAAACTACATTCATCGATTTGATTGGTTGTACATGTACATGAGGTAAAAACAGAAATGATGGCATATGGTTGATAAAAAAGATTAAATTTTCTCACTGAAAAACTGAGAATACCAAAAATCAAAATGCGTCATGAATAATTTATGAGAACGAGAAAACATACGCGAGATAACCCAGGGGCGATGGATGTAGTTTACGGAATACATCGGAATTGGGTTAACGAGGATGGCGGTCCCAGGCTCTGACTTAAGCTGAGTTTGTTATTTGAAGCAAATTTCAGCAAAATTAGGAGACTGTAGTAAGGTTCTCAAATCTTGAGTTGACACTATGTTTCAGACTCAACTAAGCAAAATAAATGGTTTTAAGTCAATTAACAGACTTAAGTCTATAATTTTGCTTTGTTGAGTTCAAAACGTTGTGTCAGAACAGGACTTGAGAATTTACACAAGTCCGTTAATTTCAGTGAAATGCGTCTGGAAAAAACAAACTCAAGCGGGAAAATAAGTCTGTTTAAAGATTTAAGTAAAAATAAGAGACTTAAGGTTTTTCGTGAAACCGGGTCCTGGTTAAAAAATAATAAAAAAAAGTAAGGAAAACACACATCGTCTAGGAAATCGAGCCCGGTTTCTAGAAAAAAAAAAAAAAAAAAGCTTAAACTTATTTTACTAAAAGCTACATGTGGTCCCAGATTCTGACTGAGTTGAGGTTGTTATTTGAGACACATTTCAGCAATGTTAACAGACTATATTAGCGTTCTCAAATCCTGAGCTGACACTACATTTCAGGCTCAACTAAGCAAAATAAATGGACTTATTGGTAGACTTAAGTCCATTGTTTTGCCGAGTTCTGTCCATAACGTTGTGTCAGTGAAGGACTTGAGAATGTTGTAAGTCTGTTAATGTTAGTGAAATGCGTCTAGAACTCAACTTAAGTCAGAAAATAAGTCTGTTTGCAGATTTCAGTAAAATAACAGACCGGAGTTTTTTCTTAAATTTGGCCCCGGTATCATTCTAAAATTGATTAGACTTCTCCCCCCATTTAACCCTTTCCCTTTAAAAGTTTAGTCTTGTGTCTTTCTAAATCAGCTGATGTCAGTTGTAGACAAAAACAGGCAAAATCGTGAATTAATTATATGAAATGTCTTGAGGTTGTCTTTAAACTGTGTGTTAGGACTAGAATATTAAGTTTTTTATGTCCCCGATTATATGATGTATTCCACGAGAAAGCTTGGCACTGAGCAAATAAGAATTTATCGCGCTGACTGGTTGTTTTTTCAAAATTTTCCGGAGTCTAGGAGAATATTTATGTTTCATAGGCAATTGTACAAAAAGAAAACCCATTCATTTCTGAATTGCCGTCTTCTTTTTTATGGTGGTTTATAAAAAGCTAGCCTATGATACATATCCCTGAAAACAATATTACCAAACATCTATCATAGCATTCTTCAGTTCAACCCGGTCAGGTCTGTACCGATGTAAGCTACGACACAGCTCAATACGAAATCAATGGCGTCTCCACTGCTGTGATTTCTACATATTTACTTTCGAATGAATTACTATTGTTATGTTACGGTGATGAATGTAGAACACATTTTAGCTAAGATACCTATATTAAACAACAGTTCATATTTACATAGAAATATTTTCAAAATGTATTTTTGGCCTTGGTCGAATTAATATAGAAAAACTAAACTTATTGCAAAAACAATGAGTTTTTAATTCAGTCTGAGTTTCCCAATAAAGCACTAAAATAATCAAAGACACTGTCTCAAGAATTGTCTTTAATCCTTAAGCTGCTAAGCGTGACTCAGTGACCTTTTACGGACAATGTAGATTAAGATCAGACTGCCCGTTCTGTGCAGAGAACGTGCAGTCTGATCTTGGATCTATACTATCCGATAAGGAGATATTTTTCTTCATAAAGTAAGTTAGAAATAATATTATTCGGGGTTTTACTACAGGCATGAAAATTTAATTTATTTAGCAGGATAAGGGTTAAAGAAATGGTTTTACACTACTGCAGCCGTATACTTGTGGGAAGTAAAGAGGTTTTCTACTTTAGTCATTGGGACTTGTTGGTCTTTAACACGTTACATTATGCAACTGATTGGATGCAAATATCAGAATCAGGACATCAGAATTGTATGGACAGCGTTTGACAAGTCTAAACTCAACTTTAAATGATAGAGCTGTGTTGTTTTTTTTTAAACAGATGTATGTTGTAAAACCTTTAAATTGGGGGAATGTTTGGTCACTTGAGGTGATTATAAGGATTATACTGATTTTGAATGGACGACGTGCATTTATCAGTTATGCGACGATCGTGGGGAAAATAAACAATCGGTCGAAACAGGCCAAAGTGCAAATAACAGTCACGTGTAAACATCTTAATGAAACAGAAATAAAATACGAGTGCTCCCTAAAGTATTACAACAAGAATCAAAGAATATCTGACGTTCGCAATGTCAACTTATTTATGAAACAGGATGATGTGTGGCTGTCAATAAAATATATTTCTTCCTGTTGCTCGTTTCGTATAACGATTACGACTGTCTTCGAGTTAATGCTTGGAATTCGAAAGATGTTCGTTGAGTTAGATTTAACAATAAACTTTGGCATAATCGTTCTTTCTTTCCTGAAAGATTAAAAAAAAACTGCTTTTCTGTAGTTTGGCAGAGATGCTGGTTTTTCGGAATCCTGGTTAAATCTACCGGCGACATTTACGTGGATATAGGTTTTTGGGATGAATAAATTTAGTTTCCTTTCAGGGTATATTATGTAACAATTACTTTACCACATGATTCTTATCTGCAACTTAATCCATTTTGAAATAATTAATCTATTATCTAATTACCTTTGGTTTAAACGAAAAGAAAAATGTTACGATGTCCGTCAACAGTAAAGGCTGTAACTTTGTCCGACCCTCTTGTTTATATGACGCACTATACTGCATTTTGATTGGCTGATGCGACCTGTCAATCAAAATCGGCAGAAAGGTCAGTTATGTATAAATAATTCGATTTAGCTAAAAATTATACTTAAACACCGATAATAACAACTAAAAACAAATATATTTTTTGTATGTTTCATAATGACGTCCTTAGTAGTTTGCAGTCATTGAAATTTAAAGGGTTTTGTTTCATAAATCAGATTTATTGCAAAACACCGATAAATACAAGTGGATATATTTTCTTTGCACTGGTTCAAACTGAACGGCTACATTCAGTAAAAAAAAGTTGATTGATTGACTGTATTGTGTTTAACGCCGTTTTCAACATTATTTCAGTTATATCGCGGCGGCCAGTGCACCTAGCCATGCTTTCCTGGAATTTCTTTTACCAGTACTCCGCACAATATTCTTTCCAAGCCACTGGCTGCTTTCCCACATAACCATCGTCGAAACAATGGTCAGCGGTGAGAGAGGAAGAATCCTGTTGCAATGACTATCATCAATCCTAGGAAAGAAATTGGCCAAGCCGGATATCGAAAGAGCGACCTCCTGTTCTTAAGTCCTGTACGTTACCGACTGTAAAAAAGGTACTCTTTTTGGGTGCAGGTGTGTAGTAGTATTACAGCGTCGACCTCCAACGTCAATATGTTGTGTTCGAATCCCGTGATTAGTGAGGTCAACCTTCGGAACTGACCACTCAACCGCGAAACCGGTTAAGGTTTGCAGGAAGCAATCTTGAGATCGATAAATATACGCTGTAAGAATTTGTTTCAAACTTGAGGTAAAAAAAATGGGGTTATAAAGGTGCAATTCTGGGCGTTTAAATAAAGGGGTGGTCGTTTTGCTTTGGATAACTTTATCTAATTTCATTACACTCATCATACTAATTTGAATACGAGAGCTCGTAATCGATGCGTGTTACTGATCATGTGAAAGTCTTTGCGAAACTCTGGGGCGGTATCTAAATTATACCTAAATAGGTTACGTAGCTTATTAAGAAGATACCACCATTTTTTTCTCGCTTTTATCTATTTTTCTTCATTTATGATTTGTGAGCTATCATCATAATTATTATTTACAATGTTTAACTTTTTAAGTTTTGATTGATTGTAAAATCTTCAAAACAATTATTACATAGACTTTTCAGTACTTTTGCGTTCGGCCCTTTCTAAATCATCATTTCAAACCCGGTTTCCGCATTACAAAGGTAGTATGGAATTGTCTACCTTTGCTGGAAGTTTGTAATAGAACAAAAAAATAATTTATTTTCTTCTTCTTCGTCTTCTTAGTATTATTTTAAACAAATCCATCGATGTAAAATAAGAAAATATATAATTGCTCTATGTCAGCCATATGTTCTATCAAATTGAGCCGTGATCTGTGGAAAAGAGGTTTAGTGTATTTGCAACCAGTATCGACCAGGTCAGTCTGCTCAGGCTGACGTAGGCCAAGACTCTTTGCTATTGCTCAATTTTCTGCATGTCAAAGGACCTTTTACCTGGTGGTCCAGTCGGTTGTTAGAAAACGGATTTTCTGAAAATATAATTGAAAGATTATTTACTCGGTTATAACGCATCATGGAGACGCATTTAATCGCCTTTTCCCAGCGCCGCTCAAATTTACTTTTGCATATTTGAGCTAGTGACTTTACCCATGGCTTACCTTAACGCTGAGAGATGATCACTGAATCATAGGGAGAAATTTTGAATTATGCATTAATTTACATGGCAGGGGAATTCCATTTATCATTTGCAACTGATGCGCTGGTTTTGAGATACTCGTACAATGCATTCAGCACAGAGCGTTCATGTGAAGTACAAAGTATTCCCATTCCTTTCCGTGGTGACCAGTGTTCCATAAATGCTATCGATTAAATCTGTGGTAAAGGGAAAATCAAAATGCGTCGTATTTTCATTAAACTTAATCACGGCGAAGCGATACGTATCTTTGAATTTTCTTATGGTTTCTTCGTCGTATTTGAATTATGGATTTAGTTAAAACGCCAGAATAAACGACTTTTAACCCAAAGAAGGCTGGTAAGGGCAACTCAAAACGTTTAAACCGACTGACTTAAATCAGGATCAGACAACACAGAACGCGCAGTCTGATTTGACATCTATATGGTTTGTGTCTGTCGAACACAATTTCGATATTCAAACATTGCAGATCTTACTTCATGGAAAAGTTTGGTATTTATGGGGGAAAAAAACCTTGCAGTTATCTATTATAGTCTTCCTCGAGCAGAAATCAACCAGCGAGACCAAATATTGACAGATTTGTATTGAATATCTCTTTGATAGATGTATCGTCTTGAAGTGGTGATTATTGAGAGTTCTAATGGAATGGGTTTCTGTTATCGAAAATGAAACACCACCGAGAAATATATTGCACGGGAAGAAGATGAAACGAAGTACGAGTTTCTCTAAAGCTTGGAAATAAAACAGAAATATAATTTTAGCCCAACTATGTATTTAAGAACTTAAATCCGTATTCATTTTTTATATTTCTAGGTTTTTTTTTTTTTTTTTTTAATATAGAACTACTCTTTTATGATTATGGCAGAACGGTTCACTTAACCACGCATTGCCAAAAAAATTATAGAAAAATGCCACACATAAATGTTTGCATGCAAAAAACTCTTACAAGAGTAAGACGTAATTTAGCGTTATAGCTTTGTTTATAAATGTATCAAGTTTAAGCACGATCCAAAGTACTAGGTCGGATTTTTTTTTCCGAAGAAAACGTCGAGTTATGACGTCGTCGCCGTTTGCATCGTCATGCAAAAACTTCGACGCTTTATAATATCTGTGTTATAACTGAAGATAATTACTTCAAACCCAGACAAGTTGCTCACTATCAAAAGGGAAGTCCACACAACAGGGGTAGAAAACTATGTACTGGTATTATTATTCTATTACTCATCGAATAATATAAAAGAAAAGATAAATGTGACTGTACACAATTACAAGCAAAGAAGTGTAAAAAGATATTCTTCGAGAATGAAAACCAAGCAGCTTCACATCGAAAAAAAAAGTATTTGTTACCGTCACCCCTAACAAAGGATTTGCTTTCATTTTCGTGCGAAATTAAAGGGCATTGTCAATATGCAAGCCCGTCGAAGATTAATGTACCCAGACAGATTTTGTCCAAGATAAAAATGGTAGTTTTGCCAATATTGACTTACGGACGAAAGTGCAATGTACAATTGGAATCTATATGATCCCTTTTGTAGGGACATTCTTGTAAGAAAAACCGGAAATATTTGGGCCTTTGGTTCCCAAACGTGTCTTGGGGAAGGGTTAATGCACAGACAGCTATACTGGATCCAAGTAATGAACTTGATAGTTTTAGGTTTGTATGCCTTCGCTTTTACAAGCGCATTTGAATAGTATTTGGTACTAAGCTTAATATGACCATAGCTTACTCAAAACAAAACGTGTTCGATTCATATTGTCACACATTTCCTTCTTTGCACGCCGAGACCCACTAAATAAGAAATCTTTGCACTCTAGTATAGTAATTGCTCGCTTTTATTAATGTCTACAAGATACCTGCAGAAATATGTTTGTTGTGGTAGTTTTGTGTTCTTGCAAGGATTACTTCGAAGAAACAATCTTATAACATGAGGTTCCGAATATCAACTGGTCTTGAACTTATATTCGGCATCTCACCAGTTTCTTTAAAAAAATAAATCGAAATCTTATCAGTGCCGTTTCTTTCGGTTTGTCGAGGTAAATGGCACACCATTACGATGAGATTTTCCACTTGAAGCAAGAGCAATCGTTTTTTATTTTTGTGTATATATATCCGCCTGTTAGGCTTATAGCCTGGCAGTATCCTTGTGCAACGTACTGCAGAGCCCAAATTTAATAGTAGTGAAACTCCGGAAAGACATGGAGTGAGCGAGCTGTCCCAGTATAGTAACTAAACCATTGACAGGGGCAAAAAAACACTGAAACAGCCAAACAGTTTTACTTTTAAAGTAATTCATGACGACGACAGATTTAAATTAATGTTTCTCTCTCCCGCTTTGTCTCTCTCTTTCCATTACCAAACCCTTGCATCCTTTCGAACTTTTTTGCTTTGTTTTCCTACTTTCTTAGAGATAATAATATACTTGCAGTTAAGTGAAGATCCGTTTCTATGGTTTCAGCAATGTATGTAAGTGGGCTAACGAAAAAATAGTAACTAAGCTATGTACAATCAAATAGAAACTTTAATCGTTGGCCCTGTGAAATGCTTAGGTAATAACATTTCGGGTGTTTCAACTGTTTTTCATAAGTTGTTTCAATGTTGAAAGTCTTAATCTTTTATGAATTAACGATAAATTCAGCAGATGAAAGCCATTGTCCGTACAAGAGATGTACAGTACCAAAGATTAATATGTCTAACGATCAATCACTTTACAGAATCAGATATGGGATGTACACAGCTGAAATCAAGAAGCTCCCGGTCGCTGTACAGACAATCATAATTTGAAGGAAGCGTTTGCAGATGAATGTCATTTTGGGACGAAGTTTTATTCTTCGATTCGTACAATTGATGCGATTGATAAATTTCATAGTGTAGCATTCACAAAAAGACCTAAATTTCATGCCTGGCATAAAAAAATGGAAGGTAGGGTATCTAATAATCCCAATACTGTGCGTGGAAAAAAATAAAAAATACCGACACAGTGTGAAAGGGTGTTTTTCTCCAACCCTCTTTTTTGTTTTTTCAAATGTACCAAGCAAGTACCCCTACCTTAGGTTTCATTCAGATTCAATAAGTCACAACTTATCGGTAATCTGAACGAAGCGTGCAAGTTTCACGGAAACTTGACGGCAAATGCGGAAATTAAGTACGTAAGAAAACAACCTAACGAGCGGACATCATTCCTTTAGTAATGATATAAACTCTCCTGGCCTCGCACAGTAGAACTGCATGTGTAAAAAACATGGCCAGTGTGATTTTATTGCGTTTATTTTCAATATTCATACCGACTTACTTGATAGATTATTTCAAATCATAATGACGCTTGACAACTATGTCTCGAAAGAAATCCCTTCCAATCGCATCCACCATCATAAAAAAAAAAAAAAACGTAAATGCAACTACAGGTTTAGCATAGTGTTATTCTGCAAGCAGTGTTGAAGGTTTGCTTTGCAGAAAGCATAAAAAGATTTTCCTTGAACTAACAAAAAAATGTGTTGATGTACATCAAAAACTGCAGAAAGATACTTGTAATCATGTAGTTTGCTAACTTTTTTGAAATTGCGAGACACCTCATTTACAATGATGCTTAAATAATTGTGATAGATGATATATTATCTCGAAATTCTGATCTTTGATGACTGAAATGATGAAGCATGTAAGTGACAACATTTTCAATTGAACTACAGTGAATTCTATGTTTTAAGTCTTGTGAATGATATCGGATAAAAGAATTAAGAATGCAGATGTCTCTTTTCCGAATTTTAGCTATTATTCACCAATTTTAGCTCGGCTGTTTTCGAAGAAAACATCGAGTTATTGTTGTTGTAGCCCCGGTGTAGTCGTCTGTGTCGTGCAAAAGCTTTGACAGCTTATAATATCTCTCTTAATTCTAAAGATATTTACTTCGAACTCTGACAAGGTGTTTACCTGACAAGGTGTTTACTATCAAAAGGGAACAGATGCAAGATTGGCAGATAACCATCATAGTATTTTTGACACAGTTGTGCCCCTCTTTTGACTTAGAATTTTCAAAAACTTTGACAATTAATAATATATATTTTATTACTGAAGATATTTACTTCAAATTCGGGTAAGTAACTTAAAAGTGAAACCATGTAACACAGACATAACCACCGACCAGCACAATTTTGCCTTTTTTTTTTTTCCGACTTAGAATTTTCGCTAAAAATCAAGCAGCTGCAGCCGAGCATTGGCACCCTCATACGGTGCTCCTGTTTTAGATCGCACTGCATGAATAGGGATTACCAAGATTATGACAGTTCTTATTGTCATACTATCATCAGTATTGAGTATACTTAGGATAGGAACTCTGAATGCAAGTATTTTCCAAAGAATGCACTATTAAAGCGAATCTTCACAAAAGGTTTCTCGAAAACCGTATTTTTGACAAAAACACGTGCTAGACTTGTTTAGCTGGTACACTGGACGTGTGGTTAGGGAAAATCAAATGCCACAAAAGCAAAAAAAAAATGAATGAGTAATCATTCATCCTTCAATCACAAGACTGTTAATTACATTCAGAGAAAAAAAAAATGTGCTCGTCAAGGGTCAGACTACATGTATCAATCTAAGTCGGATCAGCATCTTGATAGTGTCAATTACAGCCACCACAAACGTCATTGCTTTTATCTGTGTAAGTTTTTGCATTATATTGTCATCCATTCCTTTCAGTGTTCTCAACCTTCCCATCTATGCACTCTTCTGCAACGCACAGCCATCCCGCTCTCTGTCATCCTATTTCCCTCACATTGTGGTGTTTGTTTCAACATCTGTTCTTTCAATTACATTTTTGTAAATTTAACGCGTTCCATTGGATATTTGTTAATTCTTCTTTCAGCTCTGACGGAGAAAGCGAATCTCGGATTTGGTTAAGACTCTTTAAGTAGACGTTCATACATTAATTTTCGTTGACATAAGCGATTATCATCGTTCGCCGGCCTCGGTCATATCCCGTCGAAATATCTTTTCCAATATTCGCCCTATCACTTTTACACGGTTTATGCATTAAAAGTCTGCTATGATTGCTTAATCCTTATTTCTCTGAATGTCGCTTCCAGTCTAGTATTTAAGAGGCGCGTACATTACCGCGTTCTTAAATTCCAAACATACCGATTTAAAGACGAAAAAAAAAAAATTAAAATTATATGTAGCTATACAAAAATGCATGCTAGAAACATACTACGGCTCTAAAGAAGAAGAAACATATTACTGTGTCTCTATTATCGTTGTATGTCAAATTTTACTTTTACCATTTTTTAAACCTCCTTGAAATTGCATGCTAAAGCTGAACTAACTGCTCTTACTACATTGAGTAGATAGAGCAGTTAGTTTGGCTCTAACTGGCAATTGAACTAGTTACATTGAGTCGATTGTTAGAGATCGGAAGGTGCCAAACTGTAATTGTAAGATTACAAAGAGTAAACTTTCATATGCATGTAAAGAATCGAACAGTTCAAATTTCATTGTCATTTTGATCAACTTGTTCACGGGCATTATGCCCATTACGGATTGTTTCCTTTGCAGCGTCATGCTGGAGATCTTTAGATAAAAATACATCGTATTGAGGAGTGTATTGGCGGTTATTAACTACATGCACCAAACTGATGTGTCGTTCCTTTACACAATTCTAGATGAAATAATCTAGAGATACTTCCTGGGAGGAAATACTCAATAGCATTACACCGTATGGTCTGCGGTAAATGTTTTCAATAATAATGATAACAATCGTTATTTGTTGTGTAAAATTTGGCACGCAGACGAAATCGCATTTTTTAAAGAAATACAGAAAACATTTAAGCTTAATATTTGTTAACGCACCGGAAAGCATTATACCAATAAATTAAGCGGAAAAAAAAAAAAATCTAGCATAAGCCGATAAATAGGTGAATGATAGTTTCAAATAAAGCACCTTGCTATTAAACCTTAAGCTACTCCTAACCCTTACAGAAGAAGGTCTCTTTGTCCCTGAGCCCGGCCGGGTGGCTCAGTGGTCAGCGTGTTTTACTCGTGACCTGGTGGTTGTGGGTTCGATACCCGGTTGAGGCAAACTTTCCTTGAGGCGATTTTCGCCTCTTACCTCTGATGCAAGTGAAGAAGGTAGTCAGTGACCTGGAAAAAAATGTAAGTCAATACTGGTGTGAGAAGGCCAGGAAACACATGCGTAGGTGCACTGACCTCCGTGAAATTGTCTAAGCTGTTGAAACGGAGTTAAACTCTGATACAAACTATTTCTCCCTGAGTGGGAACAACTGTTTTTACGCTTTGAAATTCACGTTTAAAATCAGCATTGTGCTATCTTTCCTTGCAATTCAAGGGATACGATTGCACATTGTGTTAAAGCATGAAAAACAGCAACAACTAATCAATCGCATTTCCAAGCAGTTAACTTCTTTATAGACTAGCTAGGCACCCCTGGCTAAACACATGGAAATATAATATGACCGTTGAAGAACTATTCATACGAGTGAAAAGAACTGAAGGCACTTCCCTTAACATACTCTTTCTCGGTACATTCGGTTTTGACACTATGCTTTTAAAATGCCAATCGCTTAATCAAGTAATGCACTCAGTTCCTACATCTGACACAGCATAAAACACGAAGAACTCTTTTAATAAGGCTCTAGATTTCAATTGTTCGATATACTGGCTAAAAATAGCAGTCCATAGTGTGAAAGCAAAATCGCGTTACTGTTAGTGACCGACAGTACTGACAGACTGTCGAATGTGGAATGAGTGGCATTTGTAAGGGCAAAAGTTGGTTGGTCCTTACAAGATTGAAGAAAAATGGCACAATTCGGTTATAAAGTCCATTGAGGTTCGATCCTGTTCTCCCCGGTCCAGTCCAGTTATTAAGTCTGGTGTCTTTATCAACCGCTAATAGCCAAGCCTCCGTAGCTCAGTCGATAGCGTACAGGACTTGAGAACAGGAGGTCGCTGGTTCGATCTCCGGCTTGGCCAATTTCTTTGCCGTCATTGCGACAGGATTCATTCCTCTCTCACCGCTGACCATTGTTTCGACGATGGTTATGTGGGAAAGCAGCCAGTGGCTTGGAAAGAATATTGTGCGGAGTACTGGTAAAAGAAGTTCCAGGAAAGCATGGATAGGTGCACTGGCCGCCGCGATATAACTGAAATAATGTTTATTTTTCCTCGAAATAATAGAATTTAAAGTATTTGATCTTGCACTTAATGTTAACAAAGAAAATGACGAAAAAGTACTATTGGAATTTCTTCTGATTATGATGGCATAGGCGGGGAGATTGGATCTCTTTCCCTTCAGTAACGAGAACACTATTTTATTGGGATTTCGCCGACTGTATCGCTGATGAAAATGGATCGTTTAGCGGAACTTTGTGGAACCATTTTGATTTTACTGAGGTTTGTTCTGTGTTGTACCATATTAAAGTATGTAGCATATTAAAGTATTTAATTTTGAAAACTTTGAGAAACAGGGCTCGCATTTAGGATTAAACTGTAGGTTGTCTTCTTTCAGAGTCCCATATCAGTAAACCCAGAGTTAGTATTTTAACTGAAATGTTCATGGACTATCCAAGACGAACTTAGCCAATCAACTAATGTAGTCTCTTTCTGTATTACAGGTTCCCCGTTACACATGTAGGGTTGGTTATGTTCGTTGTGGATTAATTGCATAGTATTCTGTAAATCTGAAACGAAACTACGCGTAACAGTCGATATATAAAGGTCAGAATGATATCAGTAAAATTTCAAAAATATAAAGAAATTTTACAAAGTAAACAGTTTTGTTCAATCATCAACGATATTCCTTAGTATTTTCTATTTCAATTTTAGTAATTTTGTTTTGTGGGTGGTGTGTAGGACCCATTATTAGAACCAAAGTGTACATGAACTATTTCATCACCTCATTTACATGTGTCTAACTTCCATTAATCACAGAGCATTGTATGTAAACTTGTACTTTTTTTTAGCTCACCTGAGCACGAAGTGCTCGAGTTGAGCTATTGTGATCGGTCAATGTCCGTCGTCCGTCTGTCCATCCGTCCTCATAATTACAAAAAAAATCTTCTCCTCCTAAACTAACAATCAGATTTCAGTCAAACTTCACAGAAATGATCCTTAGGTCATGCTCTTTCAAAATACTTCAAAGAATTGAATTCCATGAATAACTCTGGTTGCCATGGCAAACGAAAGAAAAAAAAAACTTTAAAAATCTTCTTGTCCCAAACTGTAAGGGCTAGAGCTTTTATGTATGGCATGTAGCATCATCTAGTGGCCCTCTACCAAAATACTTCAAATTATGGCCCTAGTGTGGAAATTGGCCCTATGTTGTGGGGTCTCGGATTTCACATAGAGATAAAGAAGGAAATCTTTAAAAATCTTCTTATCCCAAACCGTAAGGGCTAGAGCTTTCATATATGGCATGTAGCATCATCTAGTGACCCTCTACCAAAATACTTCAAATTACGGCCCTGGTGTTAAAAATTGGCCCTATGTTGTGGGGTCTCGGATTTCACATAGATATAAAGAAGGAAATCTTTAAAAATCTTTTTGTCCCAAACCGTAAGGGCTAGAGCTTTCATATTTGGCATGTAGCATCATCTAGTGGCCCTCTACTAAAAGACTTCAAATTATGGCCCTAGTGTGGAAATTGAGCCTATGTTGTGGGTTCTCGGATTTCACATAGAGATAAAGAAGGAAATCTTTAAAAATCTTCTTGTCCCAAACCGTAAGGGCTAGAGCTTTCATATATGGTATGTAGCATCATCTAGTGACCCTCTACCAAAATACTTCAAATTACGGCCCTGGTGTTAAAAATTGGCCCTATGTTGTGGGGGCTCGGATTTCACATAGATATAAAGAAAGAAATCTTTAAAAATCTTCTTGTCCCAAACCGTAAGGGCTAGAGCTTTCATATTTGGCATGTAGCATCATCTAGTGACCCTCTACCAAAATACTTCAAATTATGACCCTAGTGTTGAAAATTGGCCCTATGTTGTGGGGTCTCGGATTTCACATAGAGATAAAGAAGGAAATCTTTAAAAATCTTATTGTCCCAAACCGTAAGGGCTAGAGCTTTCATATATGGCATGTAGCATCACCTAGTGACCCTCTACCAAAATACTTCAAATCACGGCCCTGGTGTTAAAAATTGGCCCTATGTTGTAGGGTCTCGGATTTCACATAGATATAAAGAAGGAAATCTTTAAAAATTTTCTTGTCCCAAACCGTAAGGGCTAGAGCTTTCATATTTGGCATGTAGCATCATCTAGTGGCCCTCTACCAAAATACTTCAAATTATGACCCTAGTGTTGAAAATTGGCCCTATGTTGTGGGGTCTCGGATTTCACATAGAGATAAAGAAGGAAATCTTTAAAAATCTTCTTGTCCCAAACCGTAAGGGCTAGAGCTTTCATATATGGCATGTAGCATCATCTAGTGACCCTCTACCAAAATACTTCAAATTACGGCCCTGGTGTTAAAAATTGGCCCTATGTTGTAGGGTCTCGGATTTCACATAGATATAAAGAAGGAAATCTTTAAAAAATTTCTTGTCCCAAACCGTAAGGGCTAGAGCTTTCATATTTGGCATGTAGCATCATCTAGTGGCCCTCTACCAAAATACTTCAAATTATGACCCTAGTGTTGAAAATTGGCCCTATGTTGTGGGGTCTCGGATTTCACATAGAGATAAAGAAGGAAATCTTTAAAAATCTTCTTGTCCCAAACCGTAAGGGCTAGAGCTCTCATATATGGCATGTAGTATCATCTAGTGGCCCTCTACCAAAATACTTCAAATTATGGCCCTAGTGTGGAAATTGGCCCTATGTTGTGGGTTCTCGGATTTCACATAGAGATAAAGAAGGAAATCTTTAAAAATCTTCTTGTCCCAAACCGTAAGGGCTAGAGCTTTCATATATGGCATGTAGCATCATCTAGTGACCCTCTGCCAAAATACTTCAAATTATGGTCCTGGTGTTAAAAATTGGCCCTATGTTGTGGGGTCTCGGATTTCACATAGATATAAAGAATGAAATCTTTAAAAATCTTCTTCTCCCAAACCGTAAGGGCTAAAGCTTTCATATTTGGCATGTAGCATCATCTAGTGGCCTTCTACCAAAACACTTAAAATTATGGTCCCGGTGTGAAAATTAGCCATATTTTGTTGTTCTCGGATTTCACACAGAGATAAAGAGGGAAATCTTTAAAAATCTTCTTGTCCCAAACCGTAAGGGCTAGAGCTTTCATATTTGGCATGTAGCATTATGGTGTTGAGTCTTCTTGCAAGTGGTTGTGGGAAAGAGGTTGATCACCATTATATCTTGAAAAGAGTCAACTCAATACTGATCTGCTAAAATATTTATAAATTTGAGCATCTCTGCAACAATTACAGTAAACTTTGCTTATTAGTATATTGCTTAATACGATATATTGCTTATAATGACGTTAATCCCTTGGTCCCAACAGGGTCTCTTTTTATACGAATATACATCAGTTAAAACGATATTCAGATAAAACGATATGATTTCTTCGGTTCCCCTGAGTATCATTATAAGTGGAACGCAGATGTCAACCCGTACCAGGTATGTGCCACTATTGGGAAACACTGAGTCTTTTAACTGCTTTCTGCAATTATTGTCTAATTGTTGTCAACTTTTCATTTGCCTGTCTAGCAAAAGGTCATTGCATATCTAATTTATTTTTGGACCTACTCATAAAAAAGGTATAATCACAATATTAAGACTGAATATGAAGGCCGTATCTTTGAACGATGGCTTATATGCAGAGCAAAAAACAAGAGGCAAGTGGCTATAACAATGACAGCTGAGTTGCATTTCAGGTGAGCGATTTAGGACCATCATGGTCCTCTTGCTTAATTTTTCGGTATCAATGATTTCATATAGCGAACAAAGAAAGAAGTAGTACTGAAATACAAACTTTAAAAATGTAGGTTGTTGATGATCAATATGCAACCAGAAACGTTGAACGTTACTTCAGCGTTCACTCATGAAAAATGTAAGATTTATATTAGTTTTGCTTTTTTTCAGTAAATTATCATCATTGTTTTTCTTTCTTGAACTTTTGAATAAAACAGAAGATTATCTCTAGAGAATTAGCCGTCCCCGCTAACCTGTATTTCAGTGATTTCTAGCAGTCAGACGTCATTTATATACACCAAGACTTCTTTTTGTTGAAACTTGATTTAACATTTATAATATCTTTCAATTTAAGCTTTAGTCCACACGCAGGAAAAAAAAAAACAATTTGTTTCATTTACATTGTGCTCTGTTTTTTCGATATGTACTCCCGTTTCATTTAGGACACACACGCTAACGTATTTGTTTGCCGTTTGACGCTGTTTTCATCGTGTTAAATCCTTTAATCGTATGCGTCTGCATAAAGTGAATGAAGGATCAAACTGTGTTGTTAAAGGAATCCCGTTTTAATAGATCTTACTAGGTTTTATACCGGGTTCGCTTTTGCACAAAGAATGCCCAACAAACCTTTTTTTTATATAAGCAGTAATTTTTTCATGACATACCAAAACGGGAAATATATAGCTTAACTCGGCTCCAGAGAGCATCTGGAAGTTGTGTTAAAGGCCTTTTTTGTTGTTCAAAGGTGCAAGATGAACTGTGAACGGTGAGTGATTTCATTAGTTTATGTGAAAATTATGTGAGTCGATGTGTTCCTTTAGTGTTTGAGTTGGCACTGCTAATCAAAGTGTCGAAAAAGTGTCATGAAGTTTTAGCTGAAAGTAAAGTTTATTGAATTTAGTCTACGGTTTAACTTGAAAATAGATTCAATTGTTCATGTACTGCTGCAGCAGCGAAGCAAGCCACAATTTTACCTAGTGGTAAAAGACTCTTTAAAACCTTTTATATTATACAAAAATCAATGATAAATGCATGATACATCCTTTTCAGGTAAAGTGCTAAGTTAAAGGGCGTTAATTACATTAATATTCCCATAGCATGAATAATGTATTATACACACTGTCATGAGGAAATAAACAATATTTCGCACTTTTCTATATTATAAAGTCTGGTCAATATTTATTGGATAAGTCATCGCGAAGAAATGGGCTACCTCACTAAATTGCATAATTATATTTAACTTGATTGTTAAGAATATCTTCCTAAAATATTCAAGTTTCGAAAGACCATCATGCTTGGTACAATAAGGAAACCAGGAAATCTTAATGTGCTATTATGATGGTTTCCCCTTACCTTACGTGGGCGAAGTGATTTTATTAAAAATAATGTCTACATCTAAAATGACCCAGTTTTACCTTACGTATCCTTTTTTTTCTCATTTTTTGCCGTCACAAATTTAAATGCAGTAGTGTATACATGCAATCAGGGCCGATCAATTGATATTCTACCATAAAAGTTTTTTTTGAAAGGACTGCTCCTGATTTAACTTTCAGCATTTAAAGCAAGCGTTGTTCTAAAATACTGCTTTTCACAACAAGTAAACTTATGTTTACCTTATTCACTTTCCACACCATTTCCAAAACTAGTCGACCTGTATATGTATACATACAGCCAAACAATTATTCATCAGAAAGCAAACAAATCGGGCTGTTGGTGTGAATCAAGGTGACAGAACAGTACATGATGAAATGTCCATCCTTTTTAATTGCTTTAGAATATTACTTCCCGAAATTGTGAGTTTTTATTCGGGCCTACATCACATTATCAACCACGATATTGCAGTATTGTGGACGAAATGTTACCGATAACTTTTATCGAAAGATGTTATCTAAGGTTCCAGTATGACATTGGTCTATTCACTGTAGATGGTACGCATAACTGTAAGCGTCAAAAACCTATCAAACTGGTTCTCTCTATTCCAAGATCTTAATTCTTTATACTAGTTGTGGAAAGAATTGAAAATCAATCTAAGAGCAAACATATTCATAGATCGACCTCATTTAGATAATTCCTCCTTTAATGCGATGTCAACCGGCCCATTTAATATTATATTAACTGATTCCGGTCCAGTTATAGGTAAATAGAACGGGCATGTGTTTTTTGAGTCGCTTCTTATTGTTATCGTCTTGATCCATTGGCGGTGGGGATGTAAACATACCTCCGGCCTTGTACTGCTTCCTGTCCCAGTTCCGGTTTGCGAGACGTAACCTAGTTCCGTAATCATTCGGTGAACAACGGTCTTGTTTTTTTCCGTTGTAAAATTATAACTCAGAAATGGTGCATTTTGCGAGCATGAATATGTCTTTAAAAACTGAACTATTCAACAGTTCGAATCTTTGAAACAATCATTTCGTCCACTTGCATATACGATAACCAATCGTTTACACAAGCATCAAGTATAATTTGCACATATGTATGTATGTGGCAGTCAAGAAAGAGTTTCCGGATACGCCTAAAAAGAGATACTCTACGACTGAAATCGTCTTTTCTACGGCACGCTTCCATTTGTGGAAGAATTTACATAAGCTTAGAACGACACAACTTTTTATTCTAGACTTTACATTACTTCCTTGCACTCGCATATTTTGGCTGAACAAAAACACTGTGGTAAGGCCGTACGTAACTTGAACGGCCCTTGGCTGCACTAAATCACCGCTCTGCAGGTGCCTCTAAAGATGGAATGTATAGTTGAACAGCGATTCTGTGTCACTTGTTAAGGACGAAATGTCTTTTTCGATTGAAATGAATGGGGAAAAATCTTACAAACAGTAATCTACATCCTTGAATAGACTTATACAATAGTTCCAAAATTTATAATAACCGTTCAATGTTGTTTTTGTAGATTTTGTGTGTGTATATAAGTGACATAAAATCGACGTTTATGTATAGCTGTAGGCAAACATAGATATTCTGATCACGTGATATGATGTCATGTGCACCAGAGGTTCTTCATAAATTTACACATTTATGAATCGATCGCCATTGTTTAGTTGTCCCTCATCGGCCTTTGATTTTGAGTGAATTCGGAATTTAAGTGGAAACTGCGCAGTTCTTACAACTACCAATCTGAGGGCTTGACTCTTCGCTCAACCAGAATTGAAATACCTAAAAATAGATCTGACAATAACCCACACAAAATTTGTACAACTTTATTGCAGTGTTTGTCAAGTGGACATAACGTCACGTAGTTTGTGAATCGCGAATATTCAACCTTTCGGACGTAGTTCTAAATCCTACTAGTTAATGATTGTGACGGTCAAGGATTACGTCCACGCCCCGTGCTTAAAAAACTTGTTTGAGCTCAATCTCATGCTCAAGGAGCGCATTCTTGCTCGTCTTCGGGAGTCCGACTCATAGTTTTGTGCAGAATGACGGCAGGACAGTGTATCCGAAGAAAAGAGGTGTTGATTAAATGTTTTGCTAACAGATTTAAAATCGTTTTCCCCATCGGAATCGTAGCTGGAAGGAAAATACATGAGCTCTTCCAGATAATATGCTGGTAAAAGTCGATGGTAAAAAATCGATGGTGTTCTATTTTTAAAAGGAAGTTGATTGGTTGTCACGTAAACACTACCTTTTAAGGTTGGTTGCTACTTCTGTATTCATAACATTTTAAGGGGGCTACTGATTTCAAGAAAATACCACCGAACCTAGTGTTTGCGTTGATATCGTTATTAAAACTGCTAAAACTACGATAATTATTCCCCAAATATCACTCTTCAGGGTAAGAATTCAATTTGTTTTGTTTGCAGGATCCGGCAAACTAGCTGGATCGACACTAGCTAGCATCAGCTGTTAAACCCTCCATGTTGTTTGTCAATGTACAGCATCCGATAAGAATATGTAATTTTTAGGTTCAAGACAATTCGACCCAATGCAAACAGTGGAGAAGATTGGAAGAATTTTGGAAAATTTTACCCGTTTATGTAGATTTTCCTGTTTGTTTTAGTTACTTATATAATTCTGACATTTTTCTAATTTCGACTCATATATTATGATAATTATGTAAAATTTATTCATCTGGATTTACTACCTGTAAAACGATTTCGTTTGAAATATAAACTAAAGTTGTAATGTATTTTATGCGTAGGTATATGTTTTCGTCCATACTTGATCTTTGACACTGTCTAAATTTGGTTGTTCTTGGAAAAAAAAGTTTTCAAGTCAGCATGCCTTAACATCTGATTATTATCAATATGCTAGCGATAGCAGCATCAGATATACTGAAACACAGCTCAGTCAAGTCTCTCCGAAAAGTCCATTTAAAATGCCCGAAAATATTTGAGTGAACTATGACTGTGTTTATCACACCTTTACATGACTTTCATCACCAACACCTGTCTCCATTCATCGGAGAAAAACCCAATCAATGACAACCGCATCAGTGTCAGACCTTCTTAAGAGTGTGTGTGTGGGGGGGGGGGGGTTGTCTTGGGCACATTAAGAAACAAGTTGGCATCTTTAAAAAAGAAGCCAGGACAGATCGGCATCAATGTTTTCAAATAGTTTTTTAGCTTTTAATTTCAATATATTTTGGTAGATGTAAACAAACAAGGATTAAATGAATGAGAAAAAAACATGTTTTTTTTTTTACAATTTTGCAGATGTGAAGGCACAAAACAGAACATGTTCTATAAACATTATAAAATTCTAGGAACAAGAAGCCTATAAGGGCTAAAAGCAGCTGTACTGGCATTTAGATACAGACTAGGGTTTTTACAAAGAGTTGTGGAGGTATAATGAAATTGAGAGCTGATATGAGCAAAGCTATTCTTTTTCATGTTAGTTTCCAAAAATACATGCAGTAAGCTCTTGACAAGCTCAAAATGCATTTTTTAAATTTAAGGGCAAGGAATTTCTGGCCCAATAATCCGACGGTTTGCAAAAGAATCCTGCTCTCATGTAAATCTATTAATTTTTGGGTATTTGTGAAGATAGAAAGTAAGATGAAGGCTGTAAGTTGTTCATATGCTAAAAATGTTTTTTTTTTTTTTTTTTTTTTTCTTTTTGAATTGAAGAGCATGCAATCTGTGACTCCATGACTCGATTTTGCTCAATTTTGAAAGGAACCAAGCTCTCATACATATCTAACAACGCGAGTTTGGTAAGGATTTGAAGAAATTGTAGGTCGTATGCCATTAACATGCTCATAAGTGCATCTTTTTTTTTTTTAAATTCAAGGACACAAAACTCGAGATGATGATCCAATTTGGTTGGTTTCAAAAGGAACAAACCTCTAATGAATGTTTGTAATGTGTGCTCAGATAAGCCAAAATATTTTTGGAAAGGAGAAATCTTTCAATCAAGATTTAATACAATTTGCTAATTCCATTGAATAGGCAAGAATCTTACCTGATGACAACAAATACAGGTGGCCTATACACAATACTAGTACCAGACATGTTAAAAATAAATGTAACATTTTTAATCTGTTAACACACAGCAATTTTTGGACTGTCCCAAACAGTAAAAGCATGCAGACGACAATTCAAACTTCGATAATTAATGTGGAAGATGGTGCTTTGATGTGATGGAAACCATTGTGACAAAAGGAGAAATTGCAGTAACTAGCAGCTTCTCCTCTTCCTGCAATATTTTGAAAACTTGTCTGTGGCAGACATGTAAAATGAAGAGGCTGTTTTTCTAAACGTTAAAAAATTAAGAAAGTAGATAAATGAGCCATGCTCTGAGAAAAGGGCGCTTAATGCAAAAAGTATCGCCCCATGTCAACCTGCACAATCCGCCCAAAACCAAAGGAGCACGGACTCTTTTGAGGTACGTAGGGCGAAGAGGCAAGACTTTTTTGCGCTCATAAATTCATTTTCGCGTGATTCTCGCAATCCCGCATCCTAGAAGCAACTCATCAAATCTTTATCATTATAAATCCATAGATTTTTTTTTTGTATAAAACTGAGAAAAATGCCAGAGTCTAGTCAGTTTTGAAAAATAAAACTTAAGAAAAATGACTGATCAACTTATTTATATCTATCTGTGGGGTACGAGTTCTCCAGAGAACTCGTGCTCTCGAGATTAGGGTACGAGTTCTCCAGATAGTACCAAGCCTTTCTTTTTTTTAACGATTTTTTTTCTTTTGCTTAGATTTATTTGTTTAATGGAAAATTACAATTATTGGAGAGGTCATTTACAATCAATATAGTATCATAAATCTTTGGATGGATATATATATATATATATATATATATAAAAACCGTTTATTTCCTATTTCACTTTTTTGATTTCGCTTTGTTTATAAAACCATGACGAAATAGACTGTGTATCAGAACAATTTCGAAAAAAACAAATGGTTTAAGACAGCGATTTCTGTGGCAGTCTGCCTTTTAAACTCACGTCTGTTGGCGAGGTCTGATGACCTCTCCAATAATGATAATAAAGTACTAAAAGTATACTGAACTTCCATAGTTATATAACTTTGTTTCATGGAAACCTCCAAATCATTTACTATATAGATAATTTATACCGAACTTGCCATTTTCCGAACCTGCAGTATGTACCAAATTGGAAATTGGTTGCCTCTGGTGAAAATGCGGCTTACTAGGCCAGACATAAAAGAAAGGTTGTCTGGGCCTCAGAGGCCGATGGTCACGTTATAGGGCCATATTGTTTGGCTTGTGCTGTAGCAGCGACATTTCTAGTCATTGCTGAATTAACAATGACAACTTATAGCACTTGAATTAAGAAAACCTAAGCAGCAGGGAAGAAAAAGTTAAAAAAAAAAAGTTTTCTAAGACATCTTTAAGAACACTAGAAGAGAGTTTTGAATATAGGGACAATTTCTCCAAAATTCAATTTAGGGACAATTTCTCCAGGGGAGATTTCTCCTGCAGCCACCCAGAGGCCTAAGTTTTGCCCAGATTCTTTTAATGCATTAAGCTAAGGAGGAACTGCAAATAGCGATAGAACTTCATCAGTTATTTTGACGATACCTTTTGATAATCTTTTCTTTTTTTAATTGAAGTCCCTAGGTTAAAAGACTAGGTCACTTTGGACTTTTCAAATCTATTACTGATACATAAAGCACAATACTCTCTACATATTTCTTTTTCATGTGAAGTTTGTTATTTTTGTATTTGGTCCTTACAACGAAAACGCACGCGCTATTCTAAGTTTAAAATGAAGAACGCCAATTTTGTCTCAAAAGATTGATCCACGACTTGTTAACATTTAATCTAAAGGTATTTGAATATGTTGTGTGTGACAAATTCTTTTGGTACAAATTGCCCGAAAATGCGACGGCAAGTACGCAACAACAACGCGAGTCGGATACAATAAATCGCCATACGAAACCAACAACCTTTTAATTAATGTAGACTTAATTGACATTTTGAACGAAACTTCAAATGATAATACAGTACCCTTTCTTACATAATTTCTTTTGGTATTCCAACCCCTTTAGTTATCTTTAGAAGTGGTAATAAATCCGTTTTGTCAATTTATCGTCATTTCAAAAAGTCTTCAAAACGATGGGCATAGCTAGGGATATGTTAACATAAAAGTTGGCGACAGGTCGTCTTTTTCCTCCCTAGAAAATTAATCGTCTACAAATGTGTTTGACCCGTCAAAATTGTAGTCTTTTTTGTAAAGTTTAATTTGGAAAAAAAGATGGTTGTTTTAATTGCCGTCGAATAGGGTAAACGAACCAGGATTGATTCTTCAGTAATTAACCTGGCTGGCTGAGAGAGACAGAGAGAAAGAAAGAAGGGGCAACACATTTTCTTATCCTGTTATTTTTCCTAAGAAAGTAAGTGCGATCTCTGCTGGAGGAAAGACACGGTGTATATCATGCTACGTGGTATTTGTTTGATGCATGATCACATGAGATTTCATTTCCGTTTCATAACCGTTATGTTTTTCCCCCATTAACACAAATTTCGATGGAGTAAGGTTTATTAGGTAGGCAACCAAAAAATAAGGCCAAATGACACAAGAAATCCTATTTAAAAAACTTAAGGATTACATTCTGTGTTAAACCATACGTCAGGTATCAGATTAAGGATAGCTATGACGACTGCTGTAATAACAGAAACAATGAATACATAAAAGATAAATACTTTTGCGTGTTTTATAAGCTTCTGGTAACATATACGGACATCAACACAGTCTAGCGCAGTATACATTTATGATAACATTGCTGCCTTCAATAAATGATGCAATTTAAAGGATGTGCATAGAATGCATTATTACGCTACACAAATTTTATCTAAACGAAATAACAGTAGAAGGAAAGCACTTGTATGCGCCTTTTTTTTTTTTTTTTTAACATGAATTTCATATGCTTACCAGAGTGATGAAAATGAGACATTGGTAAATAAAGTCGATGGCTGGTAGACCGTCATTTCATGGCGCATTTTAAAATAGTTACAGTGGTACATCCATAATGAGCTAAGAAGCCGTTTAACGTATTTCAAGATTCGGCACTAGAATTTGCATGTTTAAACTAGGAGTAGATCTAATTTAGACAAAGCCCAGTTGCCTCGCTTCCATCGCCAATAAAAATGGGTTGCACTCCAGCCTAGCATACATAAATATTAACGTTGCAAATTTTATCACCGAATTCAAGGCATAGTTACCCTTTTCATTAAAACATGAACATAAATGTGTGATTTTACAACCCCCTTTTTCATATTACATTGAACTGGCACCTTGCTTTCTGTCTCAGAATTCGGTTTACGCGAGATAAAATAGGTGCTGGTTTAGTGATACAACGCACAATCTGTCTGAATGAAGTAGTTCTTGCAAACTCTCTTCCATTCATTGCTATTATTTTATTGATATTTTTTTTTTTTAGTATGACTGTCTGTTCTCTACATTGTGGCATCTATAGGACAAATATAAAAAACATACATGCGATCGATTACGTGATTTTAAATTCATGAATACGTTACTCTGCTATGTAAGTCTCTACACTTACCAATATTTTTTATGCAGAGTTGACACAAATCAGTCACAAATCACGAAATGAGAACAATTTATTTCTATTACTAGAAGAAGGTCAAAAGTGAGCTTATTCAGCTACACAGAAAAAAACAATTGTATGTGTGAGGATTAACAATCAATATTTCACAAGAGGGGTGAAACACTAGCAGAATTTTATGTGGCTCAAGTTTAAGATCGAACCTCTTCTCTCCAAAGTGTTTGTAGGGTTCTCCCAACCCGTTGGTGTATATACGGTAGTGCAGATCGAGAAAAAAAAAACAAACCCTTATCCTCATGTGTTTCTCTGTCCAATTTATCCAAAAAAAAAAAACGAAAATATACCAATTATTGGTTAAAATTTGAAGACATATTTTAGGAACTAACATTGCCTTGCATTTTTAAAGAGCCTTTACAGTGAACCACTCTCGCTAACTGTTGAACTTCTGATAAAATATGAACTAAGTTAAAAGTTACTGTATCAGACATGAACAGATAAATCATTATTTGGAAAAAATGTAGAATTTTATGGGTGACCATATCTCATTATCTTCCGCTAGGTGGCATTTTTCAAATACATAACCTATCTGATATGGGCATTCTGGGTAGAGAAACCGGAATATTTTTCAAGGCGGGAATGAATGCAACGAATTTCAAAATAAAATATACGTTTAGTGTCTAAAGCTTACCTTGTACGATTCATCCAGCAATGGTTAGCTAGCATATAATCTATGAACCAGCCATTTATAAACGTAAGACCCTGTTAGCTTAGAAAAAAGCCCCAGTATAAGCCCAGCAAGGTTGGGATGTTATTTTTGCTGTCAGTCTGTTGCACAAATCCTGGTTTTCCACGCGTTATGTTTAGAAACTGTCTGCAGAGTGAACTGTTTGAAATAATTTTGTTTTTTAAGATATTTATAGCAAAAAACTGACTTGACTTTTCCAGACATATTATTTATTGGCATTTTCCGTCTGCACTTTTTAAGCGGCAATCTACGCACCGCGTAAAAATATTTGTCAATTATTTTTTCAATGATGTGTCATAGCAGACAGGTCCAATCTTCGAAGATTATGATATGCACAGGCAACTACTGTATCTGTAATACCCGCAAGGTAGGGGTGGTCCTTATTATTGCTCATTCTATCATTTTTTTTTTTTTTAAATTCCACATAACATGGCGAAGAGAACAAAAATTTGAAAACTTTAGTCGTACTCGCAGTTTTTAATATCGACTAACATCGTCCTTGTGCCTAAATAGCTCAACAGTGAGGAAAACTTATGTAAGAATTACATTTCCGTAATGCATTTTATGTCCATGTTTAATATTTGATAGAGAATACAGAAAAAATACAGCGGATTTTTTTTAAGATTAGCCAAAATTTATTTCGGAAACATGTGTCAATTCGAAAACATAAATCTTTTGCAAACCTTCATAATCCTTGAATGCATTTGAAAGTAACAGCATACGAGGGACACTTTTTAAGTTCGTAGAGTAGGGCGGTCTTTTTAAAACCGCTTGAAATATCAAAATTTTATTCATCTAAGACCTTCGAAATATGCCCCGTCTGCCTCCACACACATTTTACACCGATCTACCCATTTCCGGAACGCCGCCCGGTAGTCCTCTTTAGGTATATGTTGCAGACACTGGTAGACCGTTATCATGGAGTAATTTGATGCCGCGGACACCGGTGCGCGGTCTGCGTTTCTGATAGAAATCAACAAGTTGAGTAAGAACACTTTCTCTGTAAAACTTTCCAGTGACAGAACTACCTTTCGGGACTGGAATTTGAAGGACTGGACCTTTCGAATCAAAGAATATCGCATACAACATGCGATTTGATGTTTTGCAACGGCGCGCAATGACAGGTCTGTCGCCCTCAGATGAAACCCAAACCTTATTTTTAGCCTTAGAATCGGGTTGAAAATGATAGATCCAGGTTTCATCACCTGTAACTATCTCTTCCAAACGACGTGGGTCACATTTATCATATTTTTCTATAACTTGCGATGCAAGTCTAACCCGACTTTGTTTCTGCTCGTCAGTGAGCAAATGGGGCACCCAGCGCGCGCAGATCTTACGTAGCCCAAGTCGTTCACGTAAGATCTTCAAAACACTTGACGAATGAATGCCACTTAATTCTTCTATCTCTTGCACGGTATAACGTGCGTCTTCCTCAATTAACGTTTTCACAGTAGCAACGTTCTTTTCCGTCAAAACGGAAACCGGCCTACCCACCCGAGGGTCATTTTCAATTGACTCCCGGCCATCATTAAAACGACGTACCCACTTGCAAACTGTAGCATATTTTAAAGCACCATTCCCATAAACTTTTTGCAAATCAGCATGAATTTCTGATGGCGGAAACCCGAGCTGTGCTCGAATCTTACAATATACCCTCTGTTCAGAGATTTTTCCATCCATATTGAACGCTATATTTTACTATAGTGTATAAAACCACGTGTTGAAAATACTCAGCGCAGCGCGCACGTGGACCTCGTGCGCCGCATACCGTGACACCGTTCGAGAGAGGAATGATTACGTAAGTTCTGTGTAAAAAAATCGTGCAACTTCATAGTCGCGTTAAAAAGTTATAGCCTTACTCTACGAACTTAAAAAGTGTCCCTCGTATCTTAAGTTGCGTATAAATTCGTATTAAATATAACTTAAATGTTCAGAATTAAGCCATGTTACGAAAATGAAATTGCGGAAGGGCAATGAAAGGTGCGTTACGTGAATGTTGCAAACGAACAATATTTAATGAACATATAAATGATCCATACTCTGTAAAAAAAGGGCTTACTGCATCTGCAAAAAATTTCGACCCAGGTCAGCCTGCGCAGTCTGACCTGGGCCGAAACTTTCTGCTTTTGGTACATTTTCGTCCTGTCAAAGAGCCAATGTAACTTTTTTTTTAAAACACAGCTAACCGAAACATATAAATTTTATCGTATTTCAAACGCAGTCTACCAGTTATTTGTTTTTTGTTTCTAAGATAGGGAAAGCTTGTTACGGAACTGATAATGAACTGAATTCAATTAGCATATGCATTTAACAACTCAATTAAACGAAACACACAGACTGTGTTTTGATTTATTATGCTATCATTTATAAGTCAAGCCTTTCTTCAGTTTGCTTTCAAACGACCAGGTTATCTGTGAATGTTTCCCTGTCGCCCTTTCTAGAACTGCAACCACTTTATCCTTGTGTTACCATAGAATATCAGCAATTCAGCTATGAGGGGCCAGGGGAACAATTTCGTCCAATCTAGAGTATTACCTGGAATTAATATAAAACTATACTCTTAATTTACATGTGTAGGAATAAAATAGTGAGAAACGGTCTTAGGTAATGTCTGTAAAGTTGTACTTATGTTTAAAAAATAAAGCGTATGCTACAAGCGAAGTGTGAAAACATGTAACTTCAAGGTTATCTCCGTCCATTTTCAAAAACCCCTTTCCCCCGCCCCCATCGTACTGTATCGCCTGAGTAGGTGCTCATCTAGGGTTTTGTCTTCCTTTAGGAGCTGTGTAACTGAGGAAAATTGCGATGAGCCATGCCCAGGCAAAAAGGAACTTAATACATCTCCGCGATGCATTATACCAACCAAGACGTCACATAATTGTGGATCTCAAATAGGCACTTCTTTAACAACAGACTCAATCATAATGTAGACTTGTCCTTGGACATACAGAAAATTGATCAATAACGAATAGATTTGGCCCGGGTCTCCGAAGGGTGACCCGGTTCGATACATTTCGCAGATGCGTTAAGCTGCCTTTTCACAGAGCATGGCTCAGATACTTTTGAATCGCGGATATTAGATAACTAAATCATTCATATTCTTACAGAAAACAAAATATTTTTGTAAAGGATATAAGACAACGTTGCAACTTTCGAGTATTTACGGAGTTCTAGCAGTAGTATCTCGTGCCATCGCGTTAACTTCAGCATCGACTTAAGTAATGTTTTACAACATTGTGTCCCCTTCAGCAGGGACAGGCGCAGTGTTTCCTATCTTCGTCTGAAAATTATTAATGACCTAACTCTTTCCCATCATATGGTTAACTTAAAAAGGATCAGCAGCAGACGCAAACTGAAAAGTGTCCAAAACTGGGGCAAAGAAATTAACAATTTCTAAGATGCTAGAAAATATTGTGTGAAAGGGAGAAATTGCTAGTATTGAGCAATTTGTTCTTGCCACAATATTTTCAAAAGCCGTCTACAGAGAAATATTAAAGGCAAAGGAAAAAAAAAAAAAAAAAAACCTTTAAAAAATGCAGCATTATGATAAACTAAGATAATATTAAACTTGCAGCCTGCGTTTGAAACATGTGGATAGAACAAAATATTTGAATTGAATTACCAAACTCTAGCGAACTAGAACAGTTTTAAGTGACCTCTCAAAAGGAGTATAATCTTGATTTTGTTATTATAATGAGTTCTTTATTATATTTACCATGTTGAATTCAGTCGTAAGTGGCTTGAAACAGTTGCACCTACTCGTGTCAATGCGATTGCAGAAACAGGACAACTCTCCCGTTAGCGCTGTACCGAGCGGATTTGCAATTACCTCGAAACAAATAGACACCAAAGTGTTGAAAAATTCAAATCTGATCTTCAACCTTTTATAAAACTATCTAAATGAAGACTATTACAGAATTGCAGAAAGTGTTGAAGAGTCAAAGGTGTATATCACAAATGTTTATGCGCATCCATACTGCGAATGTTTTCTCTCACGTATCGTAACTTTAACGGTGTATTTTTGCTGAAATGGTAATACGAACGGTGCACCTATACAAGTAGCACTTTCCTCGGATAGTATCAGTTTTGAGAAAAAAAAAATCTATCTTTGAACTGTCACCGTGAAATAGTCAAAATACTCTTGACACAGCGTTACACGCCAAAGAAGCAAACACAGGCAACACATTTGAAGCTGTCGTCGTATATCTATTCCTGCTTTCAAAACCTTTGTGGGAAAAGGAGATATTGCTCATATTGAACAACAACTCCTTTCCCCACCATTTCTGTTGAACCATTATCTGTATTTCTATGAGCCTTCTGTATACAAATGTATTTTTAAAAATAAAAACTAGGTAATGACAGGGTAGGTAGGATTTTGAGGTGTAGAGGCAATGTTCAATCTTTTTGAATGAGAAGAGGGCCCACTACAGCTTATTGGCTACACGGACGTAGTAGTTCACGTCCCTTTTGAAGTCTAAGCAGTCTTCATTGTTAACCTTTCTTCGTATAACGTTTTCTTTTTTTTCGGAAAAGCAATAAAAATGCCATTTAAGTTTTTCAAGAGTTATTGACCATTTCTCGTTAGCTGTCGTGTTGTTTCAAGATATTGTTTAGGGCGATACAGAGCGCCTGAAGTATTTGGAAATTTATGATGTAAAAACAAATAGATCGGAATTTACAGTAAGTTGTCCTTCTAGATTGTATTTATTGGTTTAGGAAACGAAATATAGCGATTACACTAGCGAATGACGTTTAGGTAAAATTATTCCCAGCAGAAATATTACTCCCTCTGAAACTACCCAATGGCAGTTTATTGAATGGTTTATTTTACGTTTACTGTCACCCACAAGAACCATTTAACGAAAGCGATATGTCTTTAGACTGCAACGATAGACAAGTTTGATAAATGTTCCATAAAACACAGTATAATGGACATTATGATGATTATGTGATCAAGGCTGACAATAACGTGATATTTCATTACTTACACGCAGATTATGTCGATATTGGAACAAGAAATCTTTGATGTAAATGGAAACGAGTTCGTTTTTTAACCTAGATGTAAATCTTTAAATCCTTGAATCAAGCATGAATATTGGTAAATCTTCCTTTGTGAAAGCATTGAGCAGAATTAGTGATAATGCATATTCACCCATTCTCAGTAAAACGTAACATGTAATGTTCCATTATTTAGAGTTCATTTAAAACGTTTTACAGCACTAATTTCATTTTCAACAATGCAAAAAACGATTGTTCACCAAAGATACCAGTAGATGTAACCGAAACTTTAAAATCTTTCAAATTTATTTTGTTAAATACACGCTGATTTGAAACCTTTGTTACTGTCGCCATTTCCATTTTGAGACTTAAGTATGTTGTAAAAATAATCGAATTATAAAATAATAAATATCTTAGTTTAATTGTATCTTATAGAATCAACCATGTTTGTAGAATTACTTCTGGTGAATAACTTCTATACTCAAATCATTAAAAAGTGTTGATGACGCTTTATTCGGTGTTGCCAAAATCACATTCGTGAACTTTGTTCCCAGTGCACACAATCTACCATATAGCCAGAATTAGCAAATTAATTAATTTTACAAAATAGTTTGCATTTCATAGTTTTCTTTTTTTTTTTTTTTTTGTTGACATTAATGAAATCACTTATTCAAAAGCAATTCCACTGTTTCTTCTTCTTTTTGATTTTCAATTAAGAATCACAAAAATATTTTTTTTTAAGATGAAATAAACATTACAACGGTTTGCATCAAATTCTGGAGCACATTTTATCTGTAACACTAATATTACACTTAGCGCAGAAGTTTCATTTTATAAAGACATTTTTTATCATTAAATACTTTAGTAAACAGCGTAAAAAAACTTGTACAATATGAAAAAGAAATATACGTTATGAAACATACCTCACGTAAACATTTCATTATTGCCCTACACGACTCTGTTACACGTAATATCTAGTGACAGTATGTATGCGTTGTTTTATAGATGACATCAATATCAAAACAGGTTTTTTTTTCAGGCGGGTGAATCGCCGTATTTTGAACAGAATTATCAACATATGCATTTTTTACCGTCCACGTTTACTAAATATTTGAGAGCTTTATGAGATGAAAGCATATTACTCGATTTAATTAGAATGAGTTATTTGTCATCTAACATTCACATTTTTTGACAATTCTTGTTTACATGCTCTAAATGTGATATTGTAACATAAGTTACAGCACAATAAAGTAGCCTCGAGTGTCCGTATTCCGGGATGATAAGGAAACAGCACGATAAAATAAACAGTTAAGACTGGATTAGACTGGAACATAAACTAAAATGAACTTGCCGTAAAAAGAAATCATTCTGATAGATTTCATGTAAAAAAAAAAGTCGTAACTGCTCTATAAATTTAAATGATATGTTGTGTGTGAGTGTATAATCCGTCGGGCTTCTTTAGCAAAGATGCAGTGACCTAATTCCGCTAGATCGGAGAGAATTACAGTAGAAAGTAACTGGCTCTTGCAGTTTTTGAGAAGCGAACTAGGGCTATTTCGAAATAGGAAAAATGTGTAACTTACTTTTTATCGAGACAATAAATTATTCTTTACATGATTTTGCCTTGCATTTAGCTGAAATTCACGTGCAATAAAACGTTTGAATATTGGTATTATTAGTTATTACTGTTACTTTTCTACTTAGAACAGTTCTTGAAATATTGACATATTGTATTTCAGCAACATAATCCCAAGATAATGTCTTGATCCTATACTACCCGCCAAGAAATGGTTATCTGACCACAAATCTTTCCGATTGATTTGTTCATCGTGTCTGGACTGAAAATTTTTTTTTTTTTTTTTTTTTTTTTTCGTTTTTTTTTTGGGGGGGGGGGGGCTGCTCTTGAAAGACGAAAGTATTTTGTAAAATATCATTTACGTGTGTTAGATACGTAATAGTTCTTCGTGTTTAATCTTTCACGACTGCCTTTTCTTTACATGTTTGTTAAAAATTGTAAATTACTTATAGCAATAAAGTTCTCTTCTGTAATTGATCAATCGGCATTCCGACAATCCTTCGACAATTTCTAACGCAAAATCTACAAACACGTTAAGAAGGTACAGGCACCTATCCGATTGAGGATATGCCTTCTGTTTTTTTGTTTGTTTTTTTTTTATGTTACAGCTATTTCCTCACCAATTTCAGTGGTAAATAATTTTAGCTCACTTGAGGAAGAAGGGTTGTCGGTGAGATATTGTCCTCAGTTTTTTTTTCCGTCCATCGTCAACTTTTGCGTTAAATAACTTTTTCAAACCTAGTTCCACTGGATGGCCACCAGAACTAAAAACAGAAAAAACCTTTCAATGACTACAGATTTCCCTGTTCACCGGCTGGCGCATGTCCCTGTTTATAAACTTTATTATATTTCACTTGGTTAGTCTGATTAAAGGGATAGTATATTTTCATCTGCAATATGTCGGTTGCCGTTTAAATATTTGGTAATCACAGATGCGGAAGAAAAATGGAAGATTTATAAATGATCAGGATGCCAAATAACGCCTAAATAGACGTTTATTACAAATGATGGCAATTCATTATGATATAAGTTTTAAAAGATAAATATATCTCTTACAAATGACCCCCTTGATTTACCTTTTTCTAAAGATTTGTAAAGCGCTATTTTGGTGTAAAAAAATCTGTCCAGTATAATAGAGTTGTTTTTATTGCAGAATATTTATCAGATAACAAGTCTTATTTTTTTAGTTGACACTTACTAACATTTCTAATTGCTACCGTGATCTCTTTAGCGCCTTAATTCTTCCGGTTAAACCTTTTTACTTTTGGCAAACATCACATTTCTATGAGTAATCATTTATTTGAGCAGTATTTTTAAGAAACTTTTTTTTTTTTACGTTTGAAATGAAAGCCTATTTTCTGTAATTTTGACAGAAGTTGTCCCCTTAGAAGAACTTATATTTGTATTTTGCTCAGCAACATATGATTTTCAATTTTTTACTCCGCATACATTATACTAAGCGGAAATGAAAAAGATCTGTCCGTAGGGCAAAAAACTGTGGTTTAAGTCATTAACCGATGGGGAATTATTTTCAGAAAGTGTTCCTTTAACGACCCTGCATCAAAACTGACCTAGCCGCTCAAGGTCCAAGGAACAATACTGTAGCCCGAGTTAAAACTAGAAAAGCTTTTAACCCTTTACTATAACATCCCGATTTTGTAACGACCTTGAATAAGAAGAGATTTGAAAACATTGTAGGAAAAGGCGAAAATGCTATTTTCCAGCATTTACTCCTTTTTCTACAATGTTTTCTACAATTTGAATGACAAGTGTCCGATTTGGATGCATATTTGATTTGTGGCCTGCAAACGCTTTTAATTTGGCCAGGTCTAAAATTTTACCGTCTGGTAAAGAGCTAAATTACATATAGATGCAGACTACATCGAGTAAACAAGAACTGTGAATTTTCAACTTTAAATAGCTGCTTTTCCCTTACTACTCGACAATTTCTTTCCCAACATCGATACGATTTAAGCTTTCGATAATATAAAACACTATGCAAGTTTCACGAAAGACCAACCACAAATGCAGTGTGAATGTTCCCCAGATGACCCTGCACCAAATTGACCTTAAAAACCTTTAAACTTAACCGGTTGGGGTGATTTTGAAATATTTTTAAGAATGCCCCAAACCATATTTTTTTCGATTAGTTTTGGCTCTCTGAATAAGATACCTGCAAGAAGCAGATTTAAAGTTACCTTTGAACTACATTTCCCATTTAAGGCCATGTAGCTGCAATGAGAAAACAATGCAGGTTTTAAATTGCATTTCAATTTAAACAATACAATTTAAGAGTAAGGAAAATGTTGTGAAGATGACAATTGTACGGTCGCTCCATGTGTTAGTCGCTGGTAAAAATACTAAATTTTAGAGGTACGTCAAAAGTTGCAAGGTCGCTCTATCTTTTGTTTCCTGTTTACCTGGTTTTGCAAGCAATTAAGGCTTGGACCAACCTACAATAAAAAATTGTCATCTTCACAAATATTTCCACATTTTTAAAAGGTTTGTTTAGATTCATTTAAACACCCGAATTGTTTACTTTTGGTCGCTACTGGGCCTTTATGCTAATAGGAGTATTTTGAAGTGGCCGTTAGAGTTAATAAATGGAATCTACTGAAACGCCCCCAAACAGCTTGCCTATTTTATATACCCACAATTTGATTTGGTCATTCTGATTAGGTTGGCAATATAGGGCTATCATGACCTTTTCGTCCAGGCTCGTTTTTCCAGGCGTGTCCGTCCGTTTGAATGATCCCATTTCTTTTCAAATCAATCTGGAGTACTAAGAAGGTATATTAGTACAAAGGAAGATATTTGATTCTTCACGGAGTCGAGTCGTAATCGGGTAGTTTCATCGTACGGCGCGAAATCATAAAGAGCGTAAACATGTTTCGCTTCAAAGGATTGTTTGCGAGGAACTGAAAGTTAGACTGTATTCCAAGGGTTCAGTCTGCAATTCCAAGAAATGACACCACAAGAAATATCGACTGTATACAACTAGCGAGGCAGAAAAAAAACGAAACATGGTCACTGACAGTTCCCGACCCGCTTCTTCTAATGCAAAATGTACAGAAACATATTCTCGCGATGCGAAACCAACATCGTCGAACAAGCCATGGAAAAGTGGTCAAACTCCTGTTTTCGCCTCGGCGCTGAAAGGGTAAAGTGATGTTTTTTTTTTTATTCAGGGCTATACTTACCTGATGTTAAGTAATGCATAGGAGCTACGCTCTGCAAATGGGGGCTTAAAGGAACCGCCGTGATGCATTTTAACCAATCAAGCCATTACATAATTATGGATCCATAATAGCCATTTTTTTTTACATCCGAGTTTATCACGACGTAGAATAGTCCTTGCATATGTAAAAAATTGATCTATAGGGAAAAGTTCCGACCCTTGTCAGACTGCGCAGGCTGACCTGGGTCGATACTTTTCGCAGATGCATTAATGCCCCTTTTCACAGAGTATAGCTCATATTATAACTAGCTTACATACATCAAACATTTTACGAGTCCCATTTACAATAAATTTGAAAACAAATTACCATGTTTACCCGAACCGATCTTCACTTATCGGTGGCCTTTGATGATAAGTAATCTGTAAATTAGACATATCAAATGTTTTATTGTGTTTACAAATACACGACTATGATTGTACGAATGTTTCACAATAATTTTACGTGGTCAGTTTTCGGTAAAACTAGGAATTTTGGTGTGAAAATGATTTATGGTCGCCACTGAAAGTGTACTTTTGTAACAATCTGAACATTTCAACATTTTTTTTTTTAAATTTGAATACAGGATACTTCAATGATTCTATACCGATCAAATGGACAAAATCTATGAAAGGGCATTTAAGATAATCCAGTGTTACTTGCAGAACTCTTATTTTTTCGGCCTTTTGTGAATACAAAATTGCGATCAAATGACCTCTCCTACAAAAAAATGTAAATTAAAATCAAATTTTCTGTATTTTGGATAAAGATGTACAGATATTTAGATCTGATATCAATTATAAAGCCAAGGCTGTCTGACAATGCTATTATAATTTTCGAGCAGCAGTCACAATTTTTAGAATTTGGAGGTATACTGTTACCATGGAAACAGGCAATTAACAATAAAACGAATACGTCAGCATATTTTTTTCTGTTCTACTTTGTTTGCATGAAATTTTACATTCTGTATGTGATGTATACATATGTGGAAGAATTAAAACTAGAAAACGCCATTAGAGCTGATAAATTTACTTTGGTTTGTTGTATGTCTTAACTGTAAATTGTTTTTTTTTTTTTGGGGGGGGGGGTGGAGTTGGCCAAGCATGGAAGCGCAGTCTGTAGCGTATAGGACTTGCAACCAGGGGTCGCTGGTTCGAAAAATATTCATTGCGACAGGATTCATCTCTCTCTCATTGCTGATCATTGTGTCGACGATGCTTATGTTGAAAAGCAGTTAGTGGATTTGTCCAAAGTAACAGTAAAAGAAACGGTAAATGAAACTCCAGTAAAGTATGGATAGATGCACTGGCCGCCGCGATTTACCTGACACAATGTTGAAAACGGCACTGAACACGATACAAACGAATTGTTTATGTCAGATTTGCCTCCAACATGACATGCAGATATTACTTTTTTCCACCACAACGACGCACGGCAGACTGCATGGGTCAGTGAATACTGCTAATACGCTTTGTGAATTATCTCAGTTATACGGTTAGGAGTACGCTACTGATTGGCACTGATGAAAATTATGGATAGAATCAGCGTTATTCTACATTTTCTAAAGGAAGTGCTAGAATGGCTACAATATCGCACTGTGGTAGCGAACTAGTACACATGCTGAGTTAATTAATAACTGAACATGAGAATTTGAGCATGCAATTTCATAATTCAGATCGAAGTCAATGTATTAATGACATTAGTTTTCGACGGGCCTTAAGACCCCTTTCATTCATTCATCTATTAATTCATTCATTCGTTTATCTGTATTCATTAATTCAATCAATCTCAGTAACAAAAGAGAGAGGTGTTCGTTCAAAGTCTTGTGTATGAAATTTATTCTAAGCTCTATTATAAAGGAACATGTAAATTAGTAAATGATCAATTGGTGAAAAGTAGGTATTTATGGCGTAGAAAAATTTAATTAATCCGAAGATGATAGTGTAAATGGCCATTAGCTTTCTCTTTACATCGGTTTCGTTAGAAATTCGAAAATTCAATTTGCTAAAAGTATTCATTCCGTTCAATGTAAACATAAAATGCTGATTATACATTTTTGTAATATTATGCCTTGGAAACATCCACCAGTGCTTTGATAATAGTGTCGCATTACAAACATGAAATTTACACCCACCCACTTGCCGAGGCCATAAAGAGTCGTCCAGTGATTGTGAGATCGAATCCTAGCTCGGCCAGCCTCGAGGCCTGATGTTACACAACGCGGCAGGAGGCATATCGCTCGTCCCTAGACATTCATAAAATGATGTAAAATTTTTATGTGGGGACGCAGACAGATTTGGAAAACCTGTTTAGCGATGCACTGGAAAAAGAAAGCAAGAAAGCATGGTCAGGTGCACTTGTTGGCTTACAATGACTGAAACAATGCAGAAACCTATTAAGCATAAAACACGGATGTATTCCTGAAATCCCACTGCTTTTGATAAGCTTTGAAAAGAAGTACAAGAACATTAAAAGACCTATATTGCGGTCGAAATTCTAGAAGAAATACCTTCATGTAATAAATAGTATTTTTGAAAACAATGATATTGTTGAACACTTCTTACACCGGATTCTGGGAAAATGTTTTGACAAATGATTTTTTTCCAGTTGAAACGGCTTAATATTAACATGTGCCTATGATAAATCGAATATATAGGCGATAACAAAACGATCCGTCGAAAGTCGATGCCAAATAAACACTTACTTATTAGTACAACAATAATTTATTGGATACTTGGCACCATGGTGATTTCTGGGGCACTTTCCTGTAACTTGCTGCCGTAATTCATTTTAATGATCATGTCCTTGACCATTCCGATCGTTTTGTTGATAAATGCTCTATCAACGACCGAGAATGATATTGGTTAGTTTTGGTTAATTAACGTTGCAAAAGAAATCTCGGGACAAATTGTGATTCAACTGAAACCATTTGAGTTGCTTTAATACGAACATTTACATGTTGGCGTTGTCATCGACAGCAGTGGTATGTCGTTTTTTAAGCTAAGAACTCCAAATAAGTTACTGACTTTGACACAGGTCTTATCATATTATTTTACTGAGTAACTACGAGTATTGGTAAACTAAATATACGATCTTTATTTATAGTGTTTTCCACCGTGCTAAAGCCGACAGCTCTCTCGATGCACATAACAGAAATGTCAGTAACGAGCTTGACAGACTACTTTTGGGCTATGACAGGCGTCTTCGGCCCGGATTCGGCGGTAAGGTCAATGGGTTGTTTTTCCCCCTGTCTCCTTCTAAAACTGTAGTGCGAATCTGGTATTTCCAAGTCTTCACGTTTCAAAGTCATTACGGCATACACCTGTAAGAAATTCTTTTATGCTCCGGAAAAAAAAAAAAAAAAAAATGGGGGCTTATAAATATTTGTTTACTCGGTCGGCTGTCCATTTTTGTGTCCGGGCCTTAACTTTTTTCCCTAACATTGAACTTCCACAAATGCTAACCACATCGAGACAGCATTCCATCCACAAAAATATATCCATCGGTCAATGCTCAAGGCCATGGCAAGTTCAAATATTGGTTTTATTGACCTGTCATCATTTCTTACCTATAATTTTAAAATAACTGCACAAATTTTAACCCCGTCCTGATAATGTGTTAAGCGCAGTAGTCATGTCTATCGGTTAAAGGTTAAGATCATAGCAAGGTCGAATGTATTTTCTTTTTTTTGGGGGGTGGGGGGTGTTAGTGTTCGTGTCGAGCGTGTAACTTTTGAATTATGAATAAATTTCGGTGTAACTTAGTAGAATTGTCAAACACATATGAACTATGTGTATCACCACAGAACAGTGTCAATAGGACAAAGGTCAAGGTCACCGCAAGGTCAAATATCATTTAAAGGAGACAATTTTAAGGGTTATGTTCATGTTAGGCTCTTTCCTTTTTTATTGAATGAATCTCAATATAACTGTAGTATGGTCAACAACATAAAAAAACGTTGCTAGCAATAACCATGTCCGTAGGTCAAGGTCACGGCAAGGTCAAACGGCTTTCTCAGGTCCGAGTCGCAACTTTTTTTCCCTATGACTTAATATCAAAATATCTTTGCACAAAATGTTAACTACATCAAGACGATGTTTCATGCACAAATCAGTCTATTGGTTAAAAGTCAAGGTTACAGCAAGGTCAAATATATAAGGTAGTGTTTGTGTCCGTATTGTTACCTTTTTCTTGAATTTAAGTATTACTTTGCAGAATTGTCAATCACATATAAACGATGTGTTGTGCACAGGAACCTTACCCGTAGTCGAAAAGACGATGTAAGGTCAGATATGTTTGTAAGTCTTGTGTCCATAGTCAATGTTCGTGTTCCAAAGCTCACAGGAAAGGTTACTATTTTTTTTTTTTTTTTTTTGAGGGGGTGGGTGCGGGGGATCAGTCACTCTTCAGTGACACATCTTTTGTTTTTTATTAATCACTTTCTCTTAACTGTTTGTATCATGTTTACCTATATGTTTTCAAAGGTTAAAGCAGTCAAGGTTTACCAGCATACCACAAGAGGTAAGTAATGGAGAACAGCTGTGTCTGCTACTATAGGATCCGATAGAATTCGGTATAAAGTCATGATTAAAAAAAGTAATAACATAAGTTAAATAAAGCCACAGTTTTTAGCTACCGTTTACACAGTATGTATAAGTAATAAGTCGTAATACTCCCATTAAAAAGACGTGTAGCAATTACATTCCATTGGAGGGATTTTTCACATACACTCACACAGACACACACACTCTCTCTCTCTCTCTCTCTGAATAATTTTATGAAACCCAACATAAACAAATAGGCATCAGTTGAAAATAAGCAAATATACAAGCATGATGGCTCAACTCTATCTTTTCAACAAGTAAATTTGATATCTGTATTTAAAAAAAAAAATGCTAGAAGCATTATACATACCTTTAAACAATGTAAGTGCTTTATGATGCACTGAAAGTGCTTGCCTATGTTGTATTACATTCTGAACCGATGGAAATCAAACATACGACTAAAACACTCGTTCTGTTAACTTTGCATAAATTGAGGGCAAATTTTCACGAAGACGGCTTGGGTTTTTCAGAATCTCCGCTGGTGATTAAAACAGATATATTGGTGAGATCAATGGGGCCAATTAATGAAAGAAGCATGGTAAGTTTCTGTTTTCCTTCTTTTTCTATCCAAGCAAGAAAGATATTTTTCAAACGGGAAGTAAGCAGTCGTAGATGTGCGAGTCAGCATGGCAGACGTACAAGTCACTTGTAAATAGTATTCACCTACATTTAAGTCTATCGTGACAGTCAATATATTGTTCTTATTGGCATACGACAACAGTAAATACACAGTTGCCTAATCGCAATCACTTTGAGGATTGGTACAGAATAAATCATTACGGCACATACTTGAATAAAATCGCCTGAAAAAATGGAAAATAAAAAAGATGTGTGATCCTTTTTCAATGCGAAAGGGACATGTATATAAAGAATATGTTTGGTAACGTTCTGTATCCATCTCACTTAAAAGCGACAATCGTCAAAAGGTACAATGAAAAGACAACGACGCGTAAAGAAAAGACGAAGAGCGTCATGAGTAATTTTACAGTAATTCCCTTGAATGTAATTGGTTTATTTGTTCAGATATTGGATAATAGTACTTTCATCTCAATTTTATTATGAAAACATTTTGGACCCCCCCCCCAAAAAAAAAAAAAAAAAAAAAAAAAAAGGATTGTCTAAAATACACTGAAAAACTATTGGTATCCCAAACAAGCAAATTTGATTACTAGTACACAGGCAGTCGTCAAGTGGCCTTTCAGAGCGACGATATTTTCATATTATACAAATAATAATCTAAATCGAAACTTTTGATAATCTATAATTGAATAGTAGCCCAAACAGCGATATCTGGAAAAGCTGCATGTATTTAGGAATAGAGGCAAGAAAATTGGAAAAGGGACACCTATATCCAATATCCACTGGAGAAAAATCATAAGCAACGTGAAAACAATTACCATTTCTTCCGATGGCAAAAATTTGGAGAGATCCTTTGACAAATGTCCTTTTTATAACAAATGAAATACACAGATTACATGGAAAACGAGAAAAAAAGAAAGAGAGCAACAAGACGGCCCTGATAGAAATGTATCATTTCACTTCCAATAGATAAGTGACGCACAATGGGCTTACTCAACACTGAAGTCTGTAAGAAACCTGTTTTTAGTTAACATTTCATAGACAAAATTCAGCCAAGCTTCCTTAAATGTTATTTTTGTACATGCCAAGATATAAATGGATGCAAGGAAGTCTACTCAAGTACCATTCAGACAATGAATCAATAAACTGACAATTTGTTTCTATACAAGATTTCCAAACACTTTGCACAGTAGACATGTTTTCTTTAGCATCAATGATTAGGTTTTGAGACAAACAGACTGATGCAAGCATTACTTTATATCGAATGTTCAACAGATCTTAGCATAAGCGTTAACATAAAAAAGGAACATATTTATTTTCGTCAAAATATATGTCTTTACTTTCCTGTCCATATAACAAAACAGACCAAGTACATGTGACCCCTTACACCTCACTGTAATACTGACTTCTACGTGAAATCTCCACTTTGCACGTAGTCTCGTAGAGGTGAGTCGCTGGAAGTTAGTCGCGGGCAGAAAATTTAAAATCGAAATAGTAAACAAAAGATAGAGCGACCTGGCAACTTTTAATCTTTTGTGTTAAAATTCATTTTTCAGGCAGCGACTAACACTTTGACCGATCGTAAGATAAACATGTGTCATCTTTACAGTAATTTCCTTAATTTTGAAAGGTTTGGTTTAGATTTAAATGCATTTCAAAAGCAACGTTGTTTATTTTTGGAAGACATTGGGCCTACAAGAATTTGCTCTCATAATTCTCGGTGGAAAGAGGAAAAATATTACGAAAATCTTACGAGCCGACGCTTCAACGTGCCTCGACACCAACTACCTTCACATCAATTAAGCCTACGAAAAAAATTGTGTAGGGTAATGCGTCCAAAAACGGTTGGATGAGGTGATTTTTTTCCTGATTTAGGTAGGGTATAGTGATTTTTTTCCTGATTATTGCCGAACATTTAGAAGCTACGAATACCTTCCAAACTGCGGAACTCTATAGATTAAGTATTCTGCCAAATGTTCAAAGGGACAATCATCCAGTTAACTTGCATGTATAGGTGATATTCTCAAAACAAATGACACAAATGCATATTGAACTTATTCCCACAAATTCATTCAAAGGAATCAAGTGCCACTTCTAAGAATAATGATGGGTCATTCTGTAAGCTTTTGAAACAATTGCCCCGAATCCCTACCTTGGCAGACTTCGTATACGCATCCAATTTTCCTTCCATAGAATGTTCTGTGGAAAACATTGTTGATTCTCATTCTAAGACATGCAACTACAAGTATCCAAAATTTTCATTTAGAACAAAAATTGCAAAAAAACCACACACACACAAACCATTAATTGATATCACTCAATTCCTTTGTAGAGCCATGGATTACTGTCTGAGTATTGTCTTGGTGTAGGTTATCTGAGCAAATAATCTTGATTTTCACTGCCTGCATAATCACCTTGTAATGTTTCTGTTTACTAAGATTTTATTGAGTCTGTGGAACTTGGTCTATGAGCCAGTTGGGTGTTTCCTCCCCCCCACCCGGAAATTTTCAGGACTATTACTTTTTTCAACTTCACTGTCTCCTGAGCATATTTCCGAAGTCTGTCGCCTAGGGAGCGGGGCTTTTGCAAGTAATAGAGGTCAAATGTCATTAAGTGCGCTGTTGACTGCTCCTTAAGGCTCGATTTGCAATGAAGAGATTTTGGTAATATTTGTGTCCTTTATAAGTCACAGTGATCTGGGGTAATGTGATAATCTTTTTTTTTTTTCAATATTTTTAATCATTTTTAAAGCAAAAGCAGTTACATTGATTGCAAATCAAAGTACTAAAAGGACTGAATATAAGTGCTGAAAATCATAAACCCGAGAAATTACAGAAATATTTTTCAGGTGAAACACATCTTCTTGATCAAACATGCCTTGAATGCATCCTTGCAGAAATCCACAGTGGATTTTCAGATTTGCTTTACATATACTAGGCAGATGCACCTGTTATGGCACTTTTGGTCAGTATTCAGTTACTGATAACCATATTGACATTGAGAGCTCGTATTGGCTTAATTGAATCATCATCATCATTCCTCTGCATACCAGCCATATTTGCAGCTGTTTCGTTTGTTATGGAAACTGTGATTTTTTTCCCAGTTGTTACCTACAGGAATTTTGTCAGGTAAACTGTTTGGCATCATGGAGCGGGACAATAATAAGAAGAATGATGGCATCACTATGAAGGAAGACTAACTATGAATTTTGGAGTCGGTAGCGTACAGGACTTGAGAACAGGAGGTCGCTGGTTCGATCCCCGGCTTGGCCAATTTCTTTCCGAGGATTGATGATAGTCATCGCGACAGGATTCATTCCTCTCTCACCGCTGACCATTGTTTCGACGATGGTTATGTGGGAAAGCAGCAGCCAGTGGCTTGGAAAGAATATTGTGCGGAGTACTGGTAAATGTAACTCCAGGAAAGCATGGACAGGTGCACTAGCCGCCGTGATATATATCTGAAATAATGTTGAAAACGGCGTTAAACACTATCCAATCAATACTATACAATGAATTTTGGAAATGAGAGGTTGAGGACTGTCATCTATAAACTCGTCTTGAAAGATGCAATGAAAAGCCCTGACATTTTTCTTTTTTATAAATTCTAGGTTTCCCCATTTTTGTATCGGTTTTATTTCCCTTTTATGTTTAATTTGAAATGAACGCCCTTCGTGTGTTATCATAAACTGTTCCTTTTTTGTTCTAATCATAGTTTTCATAGTAAAGGTAACCATGCATTTTTTAATAATCTTTCTTTCGTATTCACTCACTGTATGTAAGTGACTCATCATCAATGGAAATTCAAAACCTTTTTATTTTTTCGTCACTGTGCACATTTAACAAAGGTATAACTTTTTTATTTTTTACTTCAGCTTGTGTATTATTTATTTATTTAATAGATATATTGTGACTCTTCATATTTCTGCCATATGCAAAAGGATTGGGTCTGATTGTCTAACCCTATAACACATGCATATAAAAGTACCTATCATATTTCAAAATGTAAATGCCTATAGGAATATACTTTGACTGTGTTCAACTCCTCTCTGTGCAAAAACAGATGAACATTTTTGCCGAGTTTAGTATCAAGATCATGGGCTTGTTATTACCATGATTTTGTTTTCCACTATTACAAACAATAGTTTGCATTTTACCATACTATTCCATTGGACAGATATTCCATTCCAATAACGATCAATCTGCGAGAGAAATGATCAATGTTCCTAGGGTGAACAGTTCTTCTCTAAACTGCTGCCACATTTCAAAAGGAAGTCTGTGTAAATCGACAGAAGTAAACCTTGTTTTGCAAAATGCTACCCTGGGATATTTGTGATAATAAAAAACTCAGAGTGTTTGAAATGGTATTTGTGCAAGCCCTAGTTATGTACATTTTCATAGTGTTTAGTTGTAGAAAAATTGTTTGATTATTAGCCGAACAAAAACTCCATTGATTTTTTACAATATTTACTCGGTATTTCCTCATTCCAAATACATGCAATGCAAGAAACCTAATCTCCGTAGTCATTAAAAAACGGCGGCATGAAATACCCACATCCTCACAATTATACCCAAATCTTTCCTAAATGATAAACCGAGTATTTAGGGTATATACTAGGAAGGAATTTTACAGGATTAGATTTTGCAGATCGAGATCAGACTGCACAAAGCTTGCAGTCCGACCTTTGATGTACATTGTCCGCTTGCTGAGGCATTCTGTACAACAATTACCTTGAACCTGCAATTATTTAGGTGTTATAATATGTTCGATGGGTTCATTTAGCACTCTAAGGGTTAAACTTGCGGGTTTCAGCAATATGCAAGAGATTTCCTTCCGAGACAAACGAGACTAAATTGATGAATCGTTTTACTATGAAGGCGAAAATAGTCATCGTGTGAAAACAATTTGTGAAATACACTAATAATGATGAATGTTTTGCCCAATGAAAATTATAGTTGATGGCCGCTCATAGCAACTAAACACATAGAGTCTTGATCACAAAACCGACGCTCTGAGTTTCGACCACAGACACCACCAAACTTTTCACCAGCATTAACAAATCTAACATATAAGCGTTGATAGGCTGCCTTATTTAACGCAATATCTGTGAATAATCTCTACTTATATGCACCAAATTGATGTTAAAGCTTCTAAGAACAGGAATACCCTAAACGACAGGGAAAAAATCACTGTACACATTTTAATCAGATAGTAGTTCGAAATTTATTTACTTAAGCCAATTTTGTAACGGTATTGTTTACATTAGATACGATTTGGGTACATTTGGGCAGATTATGGAATTTCGTGCCGCCCCCGTGGGCAGCGCGAAATATCAAACTCTTTCCAATTCTTTTTGCTCAAGATTTGCTCAAGATTTGGGTATTCCGTACCGCCCTTAAAATAAGCAAATTTAGTTTAAATTTATAGAGTATTACTCATACCTCATAACTGATTTTAGTAACGATAGAGAAGTATGTTCTAACCAAACGACGAGAAGGACAACAACGGTGTTGAGTTTACAAATGTATTCATTTAAGGATGGAGATGGTAAAGTACAGATTTTCATACAATCTGAAACGATCTGTTATTAGCATGAATGTATTCATTTCAGTAAAAGTCAACTTCATGTCAGTCCCTAGCTCTATAAGGCCAACATTGAGGGAAAAAAAAAATCTTTACGACTGTATTTCCTGGGTTTTATACAAAACCAGTCAATGCAGTAAATTACTCACTGCTTACAGTAGAAATGACAAGTAAAAACCGTGTTTAACGAAAGATTTCTGGAAAATATATGAAGGTTTTGCCGAATGGATTCAGTACTGGCAATTCTGAATCACCCCCATAGTTGTTGTAAAAAAATAAAATAATTTCTTGAACGTCAAAACAGAAGCGGTGTCCATTTTCAACTTTTACTAAATTAGACATCTATGGAGAATTTACATACATACGATACACAATTAGATATTTACCTGACAGTAAGAGAGAGAGAGAGACAGAGAGAGAGAGATTGATTTTATACAGGCAAATACAGAACTGTTAGATCCCAACTTTATAGTGAGTTATGAGATGATGATAAAAACGCACTCAACTTTTTAGCCGGTCTAGAAGCGTTATTAACCGAATATTGGGCCAACTTGCGAGATAATTAAACATAACATCTCGAAAGCCAAAGTGTTAAGTTTTTTCAGATACAAAACTCTTTGAACTACCAGGTTAAGTACGTGCTAGAACTCCATGGACATTTTTGTCTGCAGTGGAAATAAAGAGTAGATACACTATCCTTTTATCCTTAACGTCGTATGATAATTATCTAAAAAAATATCTTATTTAAGAAAATTTAAGCTTGGATTGGGAAAATTACAAAAAAAAAAACCCCAAAAAAAACATTCAATTCAAGAAAACAAAAATATCACCAAAAACACATACTAAGAATACAGAGAACAGCCAAATGTGTTGTAACGATAAGACCAACACAATTGCAACTGCAGCGAAGCATCGACCCATCCCTGTTTACGGCCATATTGCATTAACCAAAAGAACTTTCCCAATATCGGCAGAGAATGCAGAAACTCTTCCATACACCAGTTTGTGTATGAAGAATCTTTATATTGATTTCTCGGAAGTTTCAACAATTTTGTTTCCACAATTCGAAAGTCTTTATGTATTAAAGTGTAAAGGAATATTTTATAATAAAATGGGCAGCGTTAATGGACTGCCTTTTTTTCCCTGGTAATTCCACAGATTTCATCTCCCTTTACAACTTTACAACCATCCGTTAGAAAAGATAAATGCGTTTATGTCAAAGGAAATTGGATTTGTTTGGATGGTTGGTTCCGTTCCGAGATCGCCTTGAAACATACGCGTCTGAGTAAATTAATATCACATTTGTTTATCCTCTTTTAAATGACTGTTTTGGGAACGATTTCAGGAATGGATTATCTTCATTTATCCGCATGTAAAAGGAACGTTTAATTGCTATTGATATCTTCTTCACATGAAGGTTCTATTAAGATGGTAAAACACATTTTGCGGTTTTGTTAATTTTTAGATCTAGATCTCGCAAATGTTTGCCGTCATGTTAGAGAGATAGGCCAAAGACGTCGTATGTGTGCATTTTGGATAATATGTGTTGTGCAATGGTACAACTTTAATTGTTTCCTCAACAATTGTTTCCTGTGTTCTCGTGCTGATACTAGTGTTATGATGTCTTTAAAAGCTTCTGAACTCCTGGTCTCGTAATAAATGACAGAGAGTTTGAAACTATCAAAATAAATACATATCTGAATTATTATTATTTCATGTTAATTGTACAGTATTATTTGATGACATTTACATTAACGAAGAAAACTTACACAACGCAAGGTGTTTGCTGTCTCAAAAACGTATAACGGTGGCTGATGCTTTCTTCCACTCGATCTCTCTTTTACAGGATTATTCGATGGACTGCTACTTTCGTCAGTTATGGATAGACAAACGACTGGCTCTGAACATTTCTTTACCCAATATTTCCCTCAACATTAAGGTTCTTGAACGATTGTGGTACCCAGATACGATATTCCTGAACGGCGGGAAATCCTACGTTCACATGGTGCCAATGCCAAACAAGTTCTTCCGAATAAATCAGGATGGCACGGTTTTGTATTCACAAAGGTAACCGAGTATTTGAATATGATAAAGTAAATTATGCTTTTTCCTTTCTATTTGAATTTAAGCGCTATAACTGAAAAAACAGATCCATTCATTAACACGCTACGGTCATAAACAGCAAAAAAAGGTAAACGGAAGTGTTGTGCCATTTCATTTCTTTATATATTGCTTTTTTACACTTTTTTGAGTCTTCCATCTCTTTCTGCTAATAAAAAACAGTCAATAATTTTGACAAATTTGTAGTTTACCTCGATTTTATACTTTATACACCAAAGTTATCAAGATTACGATTTGTTGCAAATAGAAAATGAATGAGTAAATAATTAAAAATCAAGTGGTGTTATGGCGTAAAAATTTATGTATTGAAGTTTTATCACGGCACGTACACTTACTTGCAGGTTAACCATTCGAGCAACATGTCGCATGCATCTTGAAAAATACCCTCTGGATTCACAGAATTGTCCCTTATATGTTGGAAGCTGTAAGTTTAAATTTGCCGGATTTCTTATAATTTACTGAAAGTTTTTCAGGTGTCTTTATTTGTTTAGAAGCATCTATCATTCTCCATCGCTGCTAAATGGCCAGGAACAATGTCTAGTGACAAGATGTTTTTATTACAAGTAATATCGAAAGCGTTGTGACAGTAAAGCGAGGTTAAAGCGTACGCTTATAGAAACAATGCAATTTATATTTAGTTTCGCTTTATAATTACTAATAGTTAATGATACGGTTCATAGAAAATTCTGACTTAAAAGGTTAACTTGGTGATAACAAACAAAATATGGCATACACGTTGTATTATCCGGAGAAGTTTTTGAATGAAATAGATTTCATGGTCAAAGATACGGAGTTATCATTTTTTTCCTGATCTTGATTGTTTTCAAAAGCCATAAAGTCAATACAGTGATGTCAGTGTGGTGAAAATAAAGGAATAAAGACAGTAATAGGCACTGAACGTTTAGTATGGTTTACACAGTCACCGGGTTATAGCAACACGCTTATTGCGTTTGTACGTTTATGATAGGGATTCCCTTTATTACAGTCGCTTATCCTAGGGATGAAGTAGTTTATGAGTGGAGATTTGGTAGCGGAAATTCAGTGGAGATAGCAGAAGGGATGACACTTTCACAATTTGACTTGTTACACACACCCTCTTATAACGGGACAGAGCTCTTTAAAGGAGGTAACGATCTTATTCAACGATCTTATAAGAAAAAAAGAAAAAAATGCATCCAGTATTTTATAAGTTTATATGTCTAGTATCTATCCATTGACATAGTCCAGAATCCTAAATGAACAGTCAATACTAAAAACAAGTAATTTCGTTGGATAAATGAGAACAGAGAATCCATTCGATGGTTTTATACATAAATTCAGAAAACAAGACGTTCTTATCTTTGGAATTATTTGAACCATACCTGTTATCAAGATGATTGTATTACTCAGGAAATGATATGCATAAATCGATTGACTTGAAGTGCCAATGACTTTAAGACGCTTTATTTCGTGATTATCTCCCATGTTTCCAAAGCTGTTTTACCTAGCTTGAGATTCATGACATTTGCTCCAAAGTCTATGTCAAAGCATTTTGTCCGTCGTGCATTAACCTTTATTTCAAATAATTTGTACACCTTTGCCAAGAATGTTCAAATAGCAGACATAGGGTAAAAAATCCTGTCGGGGGTTGGTGGATCAAAGTTTTGTAATGGCTCATAGGGTAAAACCTTTAATTATCTTCTTGTTCCAAACCGTAAGTGTTAAAGCTGTAATATTCTGTATGTATTATCTGGTAAGCCTCCACTATGATTCTTCGAATTATAGCCCTGGGTTCAAAATTGGCCAAACCCCGGGGATCGCTGGTTTAATTTGTGCTTATATAGTGAAAACTTTGTAAGTCGTCTTCACAACCATGAATGTTAGGGGTACTAAGTTTTGCATGGATCTTCATCTAGTGGATCATTAGTAAGATTGCTCAAAATTTTCACTTGGAATGAAAATATACCCCGCCCTTAAGTCACACGTTTTACATAAGTTTTATATTGTTGAAGCTTTAAATATTGTCTTGCTTATTATCACTTTGCCAAGACCTGGCTGCTTTTGCATGTACCTCTACTTTGACTAAGCTGATGATGTCGTTTGGGTAAAAGTAGCCCCGCCCCGAGAGTCACAACTTTCATATGGGCTTCAGTAGAGAAAACTTTTATAGAAACTCTTCGTATTTGGCCCAAAACTGTAATGTTGGGTATGTAGCATAATATCTGGAACCTCCAAATTGTTTTAAAAATTAGTGCCTTGGGATCGAATTTTTTTTACCTACTTCAGTCTTAGGAATGACGGTGTCAATGGCGTGCATAGCAGCGGAGCCATACAATGCTTTCATGGCCCTCTTCTTTGCATTTAAAAGCGGAAGTCTGATCTTGCAGCCATAAGATTAATATCGATGCACATTAATCATATAAAAAAAAACCTTAGCCAAAATTATGTTGCGCTTGCGTAAGTCAATTCAAGTACTTTTGAAATAAAGTTGCTTAACTTACGAATTAACGAGTGTTCAGTTATGCGGATCGACCGCTTTGATCATTGAGCTCACATGTATCTGTTTTAAATGATAACGCGAGTTAAACGTTGTCTGCACATATCAAAATTCTTCGAAGACTGGACCTGTCTGCTAATACGCATCACTATCCTGTACAGGGAAATATTAATACGCAGTTCGTAAATTGATGCTAAAAAAGCAAGCGGAAAATTACAATTGATAATAAGTCTTGAAAATAATCAAGCCAGTTTTCCGCTACGAATTTCTTAAAAATATAATAATTTCAATCAGGGAAATATTTTTTTTATATAATACCATTGTTTAATGCAAATTTCTGTGGACGGTTTCTAAATATAGACATGGGGAAAAGCAGGATTTGTGTAAAAGAATGAGAAAAGAAATAACGCCCCCTTTGCTGGGCTTATAGGGACTGTGTTTATAAATTGCTGGTGCATAAGGTTATATGCTAACTAACAATGACTGGATGAATCGCACAAGGTAGGTTTTAGTGAAAAAAAAAGTATCTTTTATTTTGAAATTCGCTGCATTGATTGCTGCCTTGAAAAGTTATCCGGTTGTGTACCACGACTGCCCGTATCAGATAGGCATGTATTTGAAAAATGCCACCTAGCGGAAGATAAAGGTTAAAAAAAAAAAATTTATGAAATGATATATTTTTAAATGAAGAAGGATAATATGTAATCTACGTACATATGATACATTACTGAGTGGCTGGGCACTCCATGCCTACTCAAACGTTCTAAATGAAAAGGTTAAGATTCCTATGTACGGTTTAACGATGAAATCAAGTAAAGTGTGGGATGATGTACAATGTAAGTGAGACGGATAATATGTAATGATTTCATAAAATGTCAATGCGCCTTTGAACGTATTTGATATAAACGTTAAAGCGCCAACGCACCTTTTAAACGTTTTTGATGTAAGTTTTACAACGCTGCCACTTAGTCAGTTTTCTTTCATCATAAGTGTCACAGTGGATATTCTTTATGTTGAGTCTTCTGAAAACAGATACGTCTTTTTTGCTAGCTCATAAACTTAATATCCGACTCATTTTAGGGTTAAATGATATTAAAGGAAATTTTACGAACACTTAGATGGCCTTAATTAAAAATGCAGAATGTCTTCAAACAATAACATTTTTAAATGAGAGAGAGAGAGAGAGAGAGAGAGAGAGATGACTTCAGCGTTTATTTGTTCTAACATGAATTCTTGGTAAATATCATTTGGTTGGTATGAAAACTGATGTTTTGATGAAAGAATGTTCGACTGAAACAACTTCAATATTTCTTTGCTGCAATGCTTTTTGCTGACAACCCCCATATGATTTTATAGTCATTTCATCTGTATTTAGACTAAGTGGTATTTAAGTATACGCAATTATCACAACAATGCAAACACGCTTATTTCATGCTTCACACGATTGACCCTTGAGGCCATAGAAACAGAATTACTTGAGCATGTGTAGTACAACTTCTTATTATGTACCTCTATAAATGCTTTTATCCTTCAACCGATAACCAAGTTTACCAATATTCCTAATTGTATCAAAATTATTGATGTTTAGAAAACCCTGAAATATGTCGAACTTGTCTTTCCTTCTAATTGAATGAAAGCATTTAATTCTCGATGTGGCACTTACACAAGCATCAATGAAACTAATAGTTTGAACTTAACTCAGTCTAGTATGAGGTTTTATAAAAAAAAAAAAAAAATTAAAAGCACTGGGTCAGGCAGTTTGTCTATTTACTCGATACCCTTTGCAGTATTTATCAAATCAAGATAGACTTTAATTCTTTTTATTGTCGTCTGGTGAACTTATGTGCCTTTTTTTTTCTTCTTTTTTTCAGCCTTCCATTCCATCCTCACTGTACAATTTTATTTAAGAAGGCATATGGGCTATTTTCTGATAAATGTGTACGTGCCATGTTGTCTCCTTGTCGTACTGTCTTGGGTATCCTTTTGGATAAATAGAGAGGCCACGTCTGATAGAATAGCCTTAGGTAACATTTTCCTTCTTCTTTATTTTCATTTTGAGTTCTCTAGAGAATTTCAGGGTATGTTTGGGACTCTTTCATGAATAACAAAAACATTGTGAAAGAAGAAAGAAAAATACAAACCTGCAATTGAATTTTCATATGGTTTGTTTCTACTAAATTGATACATATAAACACTGAATACCCAACAGGAGACTAACATTTGCGACATGCTCGATCAGATTTTTTTTTTTTTTTTTTCGTAAATCGACACCTTTTTACCTAGTGAAAACTAATAAAATGTTGAAATCGAAGATTCATTGCGGTTTCACAAAGACCAATCCAAACGTTGCTGCAAAACTCCGTAAAAAATAATTAGATTAGATAATAAGTTATAAAATGGTGCAATGTGATAGTGCTACATGAAAAAAAAAAAAAAAACCTTTTTCTTACTGAAATAGCATAAAGCAGACTTTAGAAACAAATATCTGTGAATTCTGTTGATAATGCATCTTTTCAGTTTGTCGTGAATGACAAAAATCGTCTGGAACTTTTGGGAGTCACTGTTTTTACATCAAAGATAACAAATGGGAAATTACATTTCGCTCTAGAGTAAACTGAAGTTTCATATTGTTTTTACACTGCGTTGCATTATTTTTAGATTGCTTTCTTACTTGATAAAATCTCTTCCTCAAAAACGTAATACACTAAAAAAAAAAAAAAAAAAAAAAGAGAGGGACCTAGATGGATTTTAAATTGTTTCCCTTTTCAGAAGGTCCCCAAAGCAATTTTTTATCAGAACAAAGATACCGGTTTGCGTCTGATTGTACTGCCGTTTTAAGTTCTGTTTTTTTCCTGTCTCTGAATCTTGGACATCCTTTTACGCATTTTTTGTCTTTCTAAACGTTATCGTTAGATGCAATTTTGCTTCGCACACATGAATTTAATGCATTCGGGTTGATACAGAAGCAAACAAAATTTTGTCGCTTATCCTTTTATCTGGCCGGCTTTACAGATGTGTATACTAGTGGTTCTAAGCATTGTCCATTGGACAACAAGCTTTGAAATAGATTTGTACGACGTATTTTCCTTCAGGAACAACGACCGTATTGACGATGACTTTCATTGGCTTGGACAACAGGAACGATCTTCCAAGGGTATCTTATTCAACTGCATTAGACGTGTATGTCGCAATGTGCTTCGTGTTTGTATTGGCAACAATTATTCAGTTTGCTGCCGTCCATTACTTTACAAAGTATGGATGTGGAGAAGGTCCCCAACTGGCACGATTTATTGAAGCAGAAATAGAACTAGATGAACGACACGAGAGCGAGGTAAGCTATGTTACAATTTGGGACGGTGCTGGAATAACAATATAAAGGAACCATATAGATGTCTTCCTGTTTTAGATTTTTTTAAAACGAATAGGGAAGAGTCCCAGTAGGACCTGAATGTCTGTACTGGCGATTACTCACTCATATGTGAAGAAACCTCTAATCATATATTTTCTGTAAACTATTGGCTGTAAGCCACGAATGAAAATTCCCTCCTATTGCAGTATATACAGTAAGCCCATACGTTACATGTTAGGATTTCATGTACAATACAGGTAAAACAGACTTGGAAGAAGCCCCCTTTCTTTCAACAAGCTCTGCGAAAAAGAGTAAGGATAGTATCAGTCGACAAAGTTTCAGGAATTTTTCAGTTTATATTCTATAATGGATTTAAGGTGAAAAAGTTACAGAAAGACATCGATCGTTCTTTAGGGGTTGGGGCGGTGAGGACGCCTTCACGCAGGTCGGGTCGACAGCACTTAGACAGAATGATAAGTACATTTATGATTGCTTCATTAAAGTTATAGGAAAACAGAGATACCATATCTCATCAACAACTTGCAGTTAAGGTTTGGAAAAATTAATTTCAACACTAAATGCAGTTAAATCTAAAGACGAGTATGAACCAGCGGCAGAATGAAGATAGATTGAAGACTTATTATTTAGCAGAACCATGTAGTTCTTCGCACTGGAATCTCCAATGGATAGACGTTTATCATTTCTATAATGCTCATCACTATAATGTATGGTTGGAATTAAAATGTCTTTTAAGATAAATGGCTCCGGCAACTGAACTACAAGATCTTTTATTACCTGACCTTAATTGACCTTCTTTCATCTATCAAAAACCTCAAATTTTTGCACAAGGTTGGATGTGCCACAATGTCGGCAAATTTTTCCACCTTGTTTGTACTTGCACTTCTTTTCATGGTGTCAACATTACGAACAAAAATAGCACTGAGCGGACAAGGGATGTAGAGAGCAATAGTCACTTTCAAATACCCTACCTTTAATGATTTAGGCAGGCTAGAGGACTTAAAGATTTCTACTGCTGATTAGTTGGTTTTCGAGCGTAATCCCTGAAAACATTTACACAAGTAGGTGATGTTACATTCCCGCTTGAATATCAACTAGATCTGGACAGCGAAATATGCCTTTTGCAGTATGTAAACTATTGCGTCGGACACATTTTGCTGTAACAATGCACTAACAACGTAACCATTACAAATGTAACATACGGACCATTCGGCTAATCGAAAGCTACACAACAGTGTTTTCACAATTTATATAGACTAATGTTAGACAGCATTTTTCAATAGCGACAATGTGTCCTTGCTATTTTCAGAAATTCGGTCACGTTTCAATGAACAAATGTGTATTTAACTTTTGGAGTGAAACAGAGCTTATGTCTTTACCGACCACAGTTCACACAATACTGCACACAAGCTACAATTTGCTAAGCGAAGAAAAAAACATTGAAAAATAAGTTCATTGCCTGATATTCCCATTTTCTTTTCATTTCAAAGAAATAAGAAAACATACGTACAAAGAATGACAAACTTTCCTTTTTCTTTAGTTTTTTGAGCCAATGTTTTCAGATCCAACACATGTTTTTTATCAGAGCCATTTGCTCCGAATGTAAAGTTCCAGTGGTTTTGCGAAGCTGGAAATTCCTGAGTTTTCCCTAAACTGCCATAGTCCTCTTTTCCGGCATAACAGCCTCCACCCACGGTAAAACAGGTCGGTCTGTTGGTAGGTTCTGATTTCGCTGTAGGGCTGACAGCCGGAGAATTAAACCCCCCCCCCCCCAAATCCGGCTGAGGGCGAATTAAAAATAACGGAAGCTTGCAAAATATCAGTAAACGAGTAAGACAAATGTAGACAATATTTTTGTACTGATATGTCCCTTTATGGGCTACATAGCTTTTGAGCTAGTTTAAGATTTTGCACCAGACTTTCGAAAAGGTTGGTCGGCATATCATGTGATCAACGACTTTCATCATTTGTATATGGGAATTGATTCAAATATGACGCCATTTGATTTGTAAGATAGACGGAGTTGCAAATTGCAATGAATATATCGCTGTTTTATGCGATAATTTATCACAAAGAGCCTCCTCCAGCAGTGTATTAAAGTCATAACTTATTTTTGATGATACACCAGTAAAATATCGTATTTGGGTTCCGGTTCTGGTTATTTTTGCAGTTATGAGCGCGTGAAGCCGTTTTATGTGATAAACCGATCTTACATTCGTGTTTGTGTATTATCATTTTTATCAAACTCATTGACTTAGATTTATAACACTCGCCAGGGCTCCCGTCATATATATTTTAGTCTACTCGTTTGATAAAAACGATAATACATAAACACGAATGTGATATCCTCTATTTACAAGAAAAACATCTAAATATAACTCATTAAAAGTGCTTGTATCTAATTCATACAATTACAGTAAGCATGTACATGTACTTTGGACGATTAAAGCACCTCCTGTGGTTTAAAGATTAACGCAATGGATTGGCACTTCAGTGGTTTAATATTTGACCTCCGTTGACTTCAACGGTCACGAGGGAGGAAGTGTCCTTTGGCAATATATCCTTTATATCCTTTGGCAATCCTTTATATCCTTTATATCCTTAATATCCTTTGGCAATAGGATCTTTAGGTAGTAGTAAACACGTTAGTAAACTGTCATCGCTATTTACTGTTGCACCCGGTGTAAAACAGCATTTAAATAGTAAGTTCGTGCTTGTCAAAGAGACACAAAGCCTATTGTTTCTGCTTGTTTTCAACCGATTAATATTTGCTTAAAAACACGTTTCGATAGAAATTCTAACTATTTGTAAATTTCCTGTAAAGGACGTTAAATGCATAACTATTTCTACCCTTGAAATGGAAACATAGTAGTCAATCATTGAACGATCATTAACAGACGCTCGACTCAAACGGTAAATTGATTCAGTTTGTTATACTAGAAGCAAGATTCTTTCCAAGTTATTTGTTATCTGCAAGGAGTTTGAAATTCTTTGGTTTATAAAATGTATAGCCTCGTTGTTCAGGCAATGGCAAAATTAAGCTTCTGTGTTTGTTTGCATAAATTACACAGGTGATTTTGAAACTTCTCTAACCTGTATGTATAAGTAAATTAATGGCCTTACAAGATAAGTCCAATTGTTTTCAAATACTCATAAAAAAATCTAGTGCGCATAACACATCCGACACAAAGCAGCCATTTTATTATGGAGGTATATTCGCGGAGAGCGAGGACAGACCACGTTATTCGGGAATAAATTAAAAATAAAATACTGTGAAATGATGCCATTACGTTCTCTTGAATTTTGACCAGAATCAAAGAAAGCGTTAACAACCTTTTAATGTTAAAATCGAAACATGGGCGGATTTCCACGAGCAAATGTCTTAAATGTGATATTTAATCAGGTCTTTCCTAAATTGTATGGTCGTTTTGATCACAAGCATCCCTGTTTACATTTACTTTGCATTTGTAAAGCTTTAGATCTCCATTTACAATTTCTAGTCATCAGTCCTAAATTCCTCTTAAGCACAAAATTCATCAGGCCTTTAAATAGTAGTTTTAAATGCAGAAAATTTTCGAATCGGCTTCACAGCCTTGCTGTGCTTGATTTGCTGACACACACACAAGAAAAACGGATTTAAGGTATACTATTCGGCCATGCATATTATACTTGCACATAAACACATCCATATTGGGGAAAGTTTGTCAGGTTACGTTTTTTTCTTTTTTTTTCTTTCTTTTCTTTGCTCTTTATTTTAGGCGAATGACGAAGATCTTGAATTGATATCCAAAGCTCCAAATGGCACAAAGGACGGACAGAAGTCAAAAGGGAATAGTTCATCGATAATCCGAGATAAATCTGCGTTATACAAATGTTGGAATTGCTTTTTTGGCACGAGAAATATTCATAATAAAAACAGTGGAACTATGCTTGGTTTAAACAGTGTCAGTAAGATCGACAAAATGTCCAGGATTTTGTTTCCTTTAGTTTTTACATTATTCAATATCTTGTACTGGAGTATCTATTTGCTAGACAGTGTTAAACTGTATTCAGAAGAATGAAAATGCTTTTGATACATTATCGTGGGGTTCTCGCAACCAAGTTCTGCCCAGAAATCACAGGAAAAAGGAGGGGGGGGGGGGCTAGTTATGTGCGACTATGAATTTAGGTCCTGTCACAGAAAGTGTGGATTTAGGTTATCTTAGATCTACATTGGCCGTTTATCCCTAGTCTTGATTACCTGCCCCTAACACTACGTTATCGGATCATGCAAAGCGCATTAATGGCGACCGCAATCGTAGCCAAACATGTTTTCGTGTTTTTTCCAATTTCAAGTGATCTTGTTTGATAAGTGAATAAAAGAGATCAGTTTTGTACAAAATATACATTACCGAATCAAAAAAATATGCTGTTGGGCTATGGTTTAAGTATAAATTGGATAAGAATCATTTTTAAAGGTAGCCCTATTTTCGGATGTTATATAGGTCCATTGACATTTCGGATATTTAAAGTATTTCTGATATGTTTTTCTTGCCAAATAAGAACGACAATTTTTCTCGCCAAATAAGAACGACAATTTGAAAAGGAGAAAAAACAAACTCACTGCCGTTAATTTATTTCAGCCGATCTATTTTATTTCATCCTTTGATCCGATTTGATCAAGTGAAATAACAATATCGCGTCATTATGTGCATATTACCAACCGGGCCCGCCATTATTGCGCTTTGTCTGACGTATTCTAGAAGTACGGCGGGGTACAAGCCAGTTTATATTTTGCGATTGATTAATTGATTGTATGGTGTTTAACGCCGTTTTCAACATTATTTCAGTTATATCGCGGCGGCCAGTGCACCAATCCATGCTTTCCTGGTGTCTCTTTTACAACTATTACGCACAATATTCTTTCCAAGCCACTGGCTGCTTTCTCACATAGCCATCGTCGGATTATATTTTGCGAAAACAGCTTTCAAACATTGCTACTTTAGATTTTTATAGTGGCTCGAAACGTATATTTAATTCGTCTAGTTTTAGATTGACACAACTTTTCAAAAAAAAAAAAAAAAAATCACTACGCATCAAGAATATTTTAGTACATTTTTTTTAAATTTATCAGTACATTTGGCAATATCTTTTTAATTATAGAAACAAACGTTTTCAATTCTTTTAATGTGTTTTACACATAGAATTCGAAGAGGAATGCCGTTGAAGTACACATTTCGAAGAAAATTGAAAAAAAAAAAAAAAGTAAAATGAGGCAAACTGGCATAGGACTGACAGCGTCTCCCTACAAAGCCCCTTTTTATCCTGTGTGGTAAAGTTCTCAGTTCTTAAAGAGAGAGAGAGAGAGAGAGAGATCAGATGCAACCTCTTGAGTGATTATGGTTAGACCAGACCGACTACAGTTTGAACTTACAATTGTAGAACGTGTTTTCAAAATCTCCCATGAGCCAATATACAATATAGATACACTACAAGGAAACCAAATAAACGATATGGTACAGGGCTCGAACATTTCCAAATATATTATTTTCTTAATCAAGTTTCTTTTTCCTTACTCAATATCTACACACCCATACACACACACACATAGTTACCATTTCGTGTTGTATGTTTGTTTGTTTCTTTTTGTTTCTTTTTCTCTCTCTCCCTCTCTCTCTCAGTGCAAGGAGAACAAGAGAAAGAACAGTTATGTGATAATACAAATTTGGTTAGTATTAAGAGACCAATCTTTTTGTATATTTTATTTAAAACATTCTTCTTTAAGTGACTATTATCTATACTATTACGATCATTATGAATTATTAACAAAAGCTTTTTACTAACAATGAACTGTAAGGTATGGTGGGAGATGGCCACGACTCCCATCATACCAGTTGACGTGGCAAATAAAACTTTGGAAAAAAAATGAACCAACAACTATTCCACGTCTCCCTATGCTCCCTATTAAGCTTCTGTTTATAAATCCACTACGGAAAGTTATTCAATTTTATCAAAACCAATGAAATTGAGCCTCTGAATAATTATGAATAGACCTGACGGACTTAAAATCGAGCGAACAACTATTCACGTCAGGTTCAAGACATGAAGGTCAAAAGGTCGTGCAATTTCCTACTTGCGCAGGTACAATTGCACAACATCGTCCGAATGGCATAATCGTCCATAACATTAAAACAATTACTTACTGCACCAGCTACATTACCGTCTCGTCATCGAGAAATTTATTTCGAGGCATCAATTTCGCCCAGCACGAACACTAGCTAGGTGGATGTTATTGAACTCGTAAGGCTGCAGAAGCGGAAATCTGTGTATAAAATGTCCTCTGGGTTATCCGACAAACGGTTCCTGGCCATCCGAGAACTTGATTTAGATCTTTCTTCGGGAGACATATAAAGTCTCACATAGGTCATAGAGAAAAGTGAAAGATCAAGTAAAAGGATTCCAAATGTAAATGTTAACAATTAAAGTAACAATTGCTGTCAAACATACAGCGAGCATTGTTAAAATGCAAGTAAAACAAAAAAGTATGGAAATATTTGTAAAGATGACAATCTGCAATTGTACGGTCGGTCCAAGTGTTAGTCGCTGGCTGAGAAGTTAATTTCAACACTAGGTTAATCTTCCCAGGTCACTCTATCTTTTGCTTACTTTTTGCCCGATTTTAAAATACATTTTCCTGCCAGCGACTTAAACTTGGATTGACAACACAATAAGAGATTGTCATCCTTACGATATATTTTCCTTAGTTTTGAATAGTATGCTTTAACATCTCCGTTTTCTTTTCAGCCGCTATTGGGCCTTTAAGCGCGTTGATGTATCCTAAGACAATGGACGGAGTATTTGTCATAGTTACAGAACATCCTTAACATATTTCAAGCCTGTGCCTGGTAATGGTGAAACCAAGCTAGCGTATTATTAAGTGTACTTTGCCTTGATTTAAACAAAAACAAACAATAATAATAATAATCAGACCACACAATAACTCATTGTCATCTTCACAAATTTTCGATACTTTTATAAGGCATGAATTATATTTCATTGAATTTTAACACCTGCATTATTTTTTGGTTGCTATTGGGTCTTTAATCACAGAATGTCTGTATAATGGCATGAAAGTCACTATTGGGAAAAGAGGCAATTGCGTGTAGCAAACAATTCTTTCTTTCCTCCACACTTGCTAGCCCTCATACTCAGAATATGTCTTGTAAAGGGACAAGGTAATTTTGCTTTAAAGACCGATGGCCCGCATTCCACACAAAAAAATCAAGTCTGTACGCAGCTCAACTGAGTATACAGATTTAATGACGACAGTTTCCATTAACACGCTAGTGTAACCATCACGCTCACCTGTTACTCGAACCCAAATTTTTCACAGTCGATCCTGTTAAACTTGTCTATCTGCAGTACTTGATGGATAAACTCAGAACAAAAATTGTGCGTTTCATATCAGCAAAACACCAAACGCGAAAGATTTATAATTAAGCATTATACGTGAAAGCCAAGAATCTGACGGTAAAGGATTCAAAAGGTCAAACTGAAAGAAGGTCACAAAACAGGTAAAGATGGACACAAATTATACCACTAGCGTTCTATCTGGCAGAAGCATTGTTGAGCTGGGGCATCTTTCGAATCAGTTGGAATGTGATAGATGTGATATTAGAGTACTAGGCACAGGCTTAAAATATGTTGAGGATATTCTTAACTATGAGAACAACTCCGTTCAATGTTTCATATAAGATGTGACTGTGGAGACCACAAAATGTGGAAACAAGTAGAAAGATGTCGTCCAAAGGAAAATCAACGGATCAATTTGACAGCTTCAAAATGTTAAAAGATCTGGTGAATGGAACGAATAAGCGTAAAAAAACATGGTGGGGAAAAAGAGAAATTGCTCGTTTTCTTTTTTCCGTAATATCTTGCATATAAGTGGTCGACTGCAGACCCGTATAATGTCTCTTCTTACAGCGAAAGTTAAAAGTGTGTCGAGGAGTGGGTTTTATTTTCAGTTTTATACAACAAAGAAGTCTGGCCATAACCAACAGAGAGAAATCAGATCTATGATATTGCGAAAAATAGTTAACCAAGCTTACCCTAGTCAGTCTCTTATAGAAGCTGTCTGATGTGGGTCTGCTCCGTTTCTTTATGAAATATGGCTGATTCTGTTGGTTATGGTACTAATTTTATTTGCTTTAAGTTCAAACGAACGAAATTAGATGACCATGTTGGATGGAATCTAACATATTTCAATAGTCATGAGGTCAAGGGCTATCAAAGAACAATTTTATTTGCTTTAAGTTCAAACGAGCGAAATTAGATGACCATGTTGGATGGAATCTAGCATATTGCAATAGTCATGAGGTCAAGGGCTATCAAAGAACAGTTTTATTTGCTTTAAGTTCAAACGAGCGAAATTAGATGACCACGTTGGATGGAATCTAACATATTTCAATAGTCATGAGGTCAAGGGCTTTCAAAGAACAATACTAACTCGAAATATAAAGCCCAGTATAGTTATTTTTTTTTAAAGTATTTTTATGATTATTCGCATAAATCAAGTGAACTGCATGTTTTGAAAATCTCCCATTTAAAAAAAAAGCAGACAAAAAACTGTTATAATAGGTTAAAAATAGTAAAAATAAAGTTAACAAGGGGCGGTAACTCTTACTCCCTTAAAAGGTAATTCCTTAGTTTGCATGAGTGTACAGCAGACGACATTGGAAAGCAATGGTGGAAAAGGACAAAATCATAACGATCAATTTCTGTCTTTGCGCAGCGTTCTTTTTAACCTGATTCATGAATACTAGGTTTTGATTTTTCGTCTGCAAACTGGCTAAATTTAAAAAAGTCTAGAATTTGTCCGTTAGTAATGAGTTAAATGTTTATATTAGTATTTCATTTATATGCTGTGTATTGGTTTATTGTAAGCAACAAACTTACTTCTTATCAATACTATTGATGAAAAATTTAATACTGTATTTAATGTCTTTGTGTCGGGTACAACACTCAATAGTAAGTGCCCCTCCCACAAACTTCAAATGTATTTTTTTTAAACATAAGGTAACCTATTTGTTTTAAGCTTGAATCTTGTAGTTTAAAACCTAAATATAATTCATGGATGAAAAAAGAAATATCTGAATGTTTTAACATTGAAAAATGTAAAGCTTAAGAAATACTCTCGTTTTCATAGGTTTTTTTTTTTTTTTTCCGAAATGAAGGTATGTTTTAGCCACAAGGAAAGGTATTTTCTAATAGATCAGCATATCATTAATTTTGATTCACTAAATTTGATGCTTGGCCTATATAATGGGATACAACTTGTTTATAAATGTAATCATTATACAAGAAATCTAGACTTAGTTTTCGTAGGTGAAATTGTATTCTAAACTGCCGCAATACAGAGTGTATTAAAAGAAATTTTCATAGAACTTTTCCAAAGCTGATGACTCTCTGTTTTTATCTCATATTTTTGTGGATCAGCCTGGAAGTAAAATTTTGTTTGTCTTTTACCGGCCGACCCACAGTTTACCGTCCGACTCAAAAAATTATATTGCATTCACGTGAGAAACAAATTTTTTATCGTTCGCGGCCGAAAAAAACTTCGCCCGAAAATTTCGGATTAAAAAAAAAAAAATCGGAAAACATTTCCTGTATCCAAGCGATTAAGATAATGTGCCTCACAAGTAAAAACTTAGCAATCACTTGTCTTTCATGATCCAATTAGATCTACCTATTAATCCGTTTTACGCTTCGAACGACGCGCACGTCTAATTGGCGTCAATAATTAGAGAAACTCACCAACGCTGTAACTAAGGGTCGCGCTTACTGTAAGCCATTCGCCAAGGTGTACAGTTGTTATTCTCGGAAGACAACTAGTCTCATCAAACTCATCAAACTGGAAACTGGTCTTCGATTTTTTCCACTTTCTCAAAGTTTTTCCGAGTTTCTTGAAAAAAAATCTGGAGCCAGAAGTTCATGTAGCCGGAAGTGTATGTATATTCGGATAGCCATGTTTTATTGACACTGATTTGTGAAGTAGTTGGAACTAATGATGTAATATGAAAATAGGCAAAGCCTAGAAACGGCCGAGAGAGACTTTTTTTCTCAAACATATTCAAACATTAATCAATACAATAACTGATCAATTCAGATAAGGTTACGTGACATTTCCGAGCAAATTTTTAAGGCAGCACTCCTTTTATCCATGAAGAATTTTAGCCCCGAATTATCGCTGGACTAATTATTTTCAAATGAATGATGAAACTCATTGCTTAAATTCGTTCTCCTGTCACCGCTGGTCATTGTTATGGTAAAGGTTACGTGGAAAAGCAGTCAGTGACTTAGAAAAAAAAAAAAATAGTGTTATAATCTGATGAAAGGCCCTCCAGGAAAGCACGAATTATTTGCTATGGTGTGAAATGGTTACTAACATGGTTTTAAGAAAGATGGAGCAAGTTATCGTGTATACATATAGTTCCCAATAATTCATTAATTCTTTTACAGTTTTATATCTATTATATTTATGCTTTAACCTTAAAATGTTTTTTTCCCTTACCACCTCTGTAAGCAGAGCAAACATAGATAATCACACACTGTTTACTAACTCCATCTTCTTTTGAAGGTGTTTAAACTTGTACTGTTCTCTTCTATTGATATTTATGTATATTTCTGGTGCTGGAGCCATATGAATCTTGTGGTACTTTATGTCAAGCGTCTCATTTTGAAAAGCAATGCTGTTTCTAAACAACAGATTCCATTCTTGGTTAGTTGACTTCTGCTGTTGAAAGAGTTGCCTCTCGGTCGATGTACTAAATCCTCGTAGTAGTTTCTTCTCTCTGTATTCACACACGACTCCCCAAGTTCTAGTCAGTTAATTGATGCATTTTAGATTTTATTGAAAAGTTTTTAGGGCAGAATTAACTTAATTTTGTTGGTTGTGTCAAAAGGAAAATTTATTAAAATGTTTATGTTGTTGATTCCCCTTTGAGAGGTAAATAATTTAAGTGTCTGTAAATTCATTCTTCTCTTCTTACCAAATGTTTTGATGATTTAAGGCCCCTCCTTCCAAGCAAAGAAAAGAAAAAAAATATCAGGTCAAACTGATAGAAAAATGAACAGTTTTACCCCAACCCAACCACCAAATAAAATGAAAAGTGAGTTCAAAGGCTTTTATAATATTCTTGCGTTCTGACCCCCCCTCCCACATTCTAGAGACTTGGGACTCTCACAGGAGAACAGAAATTACAGGCAAGGCAAAACAGCCCTTATGCTTAAATTCGTCTCTGAAAGTTTTTTTTTTTTTTTTTTGGTCAGGATTGTTTTCTGGTAATAATAAGGACAAATGTTTTCTTGTCAGAATTTAACACTTTGTCAAATTCCAGAAAAAGTATTATGAAACCATCATGAACAAAAGATATCACAAAAATTGCATTCCCAGAAGCCAAACGTAAGAAGTACCACGACGGTTGTAGAATTCGGAACATACTGAGCAAATGCTGCAATAAAACCAAATATTTCAAAATCTTCTCAAATATAAGCATTTGGAAGGTTCCAGTGCCATTGCTGTATTATTTAATCCATTACCACACAATGCCGAGTTTTAACGACCCTGGACAATTAAGACCAGCATTTTTTCCTTTTCCCACAATATTTTGTAACATTTAAGAAAATATTCCAACCATTTGATCCACATATAATTTATTGTCAGCCAGACAATGCTTTCATTTCGGACGTCTAAAATTATGTTGTGAAGTAAAGGGTTAAGTACATTTAGGAGCATTCTGGTCTATGTCTTGACTACTTGCTTATGACTGCATTTGTTCCATTATTTGTGATCTTAGGGTACACGTGTAAGCAATGGTAAAGGTACACATCTATTCTACTTAGGTGTCGCTGTGTGGTTAGGTCAGACATAGACATTAGAATATTTGATTAGTAAAACTAGTGCTCATCATGAAAGTGCTACAACTACTACCTTCAGCTTATATATAAACGGGGACGTGGCATGGACAGGGAAAGCAAGGTTAAAAGTGATTTAAAACACGCATTTGATTCAAAATACATGTATATACAGTGTATGCAAAATAAAAGGCTATGCAAGTAAGCTAACACCTTTAAAAATCCTTAACTGAGGTTAATTTTCCAGTTTCTACAGAATGCAAAATATAATAATTTCCCTACCTACCAACCCAAGGCTAAAATGGTGGATAGGTACAGGACAAACAACCTTTTTTTTTTTTTTTTTTTTGAATTTTGGCCTCAAATGATATACTATCACCAAACCAAGTTTCGCGAAAAACTGAATGTAACAGTAGTTATATTAATACCAATATGGGGACATCCCAGTTGTAAATAAGAAGACATTCCCCTCATGCTTCAATGCGCTCGCATCATCCCCCCTTCCCCAAATAAAATTTTCTTACTCCCCAAGGTAGCAGTAATAAAATTGTGTTTCGCTTTGCTCAACAAAGTAATATCAACCAACAAACCTCCTTTCTTAAACATCTTTACTTAACTTCAATTTTTTTTTTCCAAAAAAATTTTTTTTTTATTTTTTTTAAAAACATTTTCCCCAACTTCAACTTTTCCAGAAAAAAATTATTTTTTCTTTTTTAGCTAACCAACCAAAAATGATCAAATCACCCCATCATCTCAATATCCCACTGCCACAAGCCTCCGAGCCACCCACACCTCGCTTCACTACGTTTCGCTCACTTACGTTTCGCTCGCAGTGTTCCTAGCTGAAGGGCAAAGGGCATCTTTCCCATCTTTTTAACCAAGCAAAGATGCACACACACACACACACACACACACACACACATCCCCACATCCCACATCCCCTCATCCTCAATATTTCACGCCTCCGACTGTTCCCAACTTCAGTCAATTGTCTCGGGTAATCATAATACAGCGAATGAAATTTTCTTACTCCCAACGAAGAAGTAAGAAAATTGCAATGATAAAAAATTGAAAACGGTTTTGATATGAAACAAAATATATTGTGGAGAAGATGAGTGTTTTAAATAGAATCTCACAAGAAGAAAAAGTTAATTTTGTAAAACCAGAAGGCTTTGATATAAAAAAGTTAATTCTGTGTTATCCAGAAACAAACCAAAGATATAAATTTAGAACAATGAAAATTAAATATGAGTACCCCGATGGAACAATAGATAACCTACATATTCGTACTCCTTCCTTGTTTTCTTATGGTATTAAACCTTTTAGTGACAATGGTCCATCAGAGTACTTTATGAGTTTGTTAAGCTTTTACAATAGTGAAGACCCTCAGCTAAAAGAAACTAAATTTAAAGAAACAATAGAAAGTATTACAAATTTTTTAAAAGAAAAAGTACCGAAAAAATATGGAAACAAGAAAATTAATTTTAATGATTTAGAAATTTTTCTAGATGATGACACAAATCCTATTTTTTTCCCCAAATTAAAACACATTAAAAACTACAAGAAAAATGAGATAGAAAGTATCAAAATTGCTACTAATTTTTACAGAAAACATGAACCTAATGATAGAAAAGAGGATGTAGATGAAAATGGTCTAGTAAAAATAGATCCTCTTTCTTTTACTAAAAAACCATGTAAAGTAGTTGCTTTTGTTGATATAGAAGATATTTTTATTAGCTGATCTAAAGTTAAAGTACGAACAAGTCTTTCATTGGTTATTATAAATAAAATAAATGTTAACTCTCCTAGAAGAGTTGTAAAAGAAACACTACCTTCTTCTTTAAATCTACCTCTAAAATACAAGGATACTTTTTCCAATCTATCATTTGCTTTTCAGTCATCCAAGAAAAGTTACCAGTAGGAAGCTTCATGCTCATCGCTGCGCCATACAAGTTATTTGCATCTAAATACTTAATATACCTTCTGGGTAAATTAGGATCATACTTTTTACCCATATATTTATTATTTGCCCTTGCATATCTTTTACTAATCATTGAAATTCCTCCTCTGATACCCCTTTCAATCATTAAAAACATAGTTTTATCCGTTAATAGATCCAACTTAACACCAGTTATCTTTAATGCCGCATCCCAAGCCAAACCTGGAGCAGTATAGTACCACATAGGATCTAAATTATAATTCTCAAAGCAAACCTTTCTAAAGTTCTCAAAGATATCTGCTAAAAACAAAACATCAGTCTTAATATACAAATCATGATATTCCTCCATTGTTTTCATTCCAAATGTTTTCCATACTTTTAAAGCATGTAAATAGTCATTATTACTAATTTTTTCTCCTGTAAGTTTAGAGTTGAATTTCTTTTTAGGTGGTAATCATGTTTCTTTTAACTTCTCTATTGAACTAACATACTCATATGGATATACCCCTTTTCTACGAAGAAGATTAAACTCTTCTCCTTGAAAGAACTTACTAAAGTTTACAAGTTGATCATCACTTAGATTTTTAACTAAACTATCTAAACCTGCTGCCATAAACTTAAAGCTATCTAAGAACCTTCTATCTATAGTTTTGTTTTTATAACTTTTTGTTTTTTTATCATAGTATTGACCAACAACAGACTTCTAAGTAAAGCTTATATATTTTTCTTCATTGTTAGGGATTACATTGATTTCACCTTCGCTTACACCAAGATTCTTTATAAATAGATGACTATCATAACCTGATAGATTATGAAAGAAGACTGGAATAAAGTTAGGTTTTCGAAATTTAAGATTGCATGTTCTATGAGCAGCTCCTCTATATTTACCAGTAAAGTGACAATGGTCTCTTACTTTTTCCCCTTTGTATTTTTTCTTCTTTGTATTTGCATTCTCATCTTCAACATCTTCATCATCATCTTCTTCTTGTTCTTCAAACCCTTCTCCACAAATGTGGCATTTTGTTGCTTTATTAAAGAGCTTTTGATCTTCTTCTGTAAATATCATCTCTTTTTCTGGTAAATTATAAAACTCTTTAGCCACATTTTCTATAGCTTCTACAAACTTTTCTGATGTTTTTTCTCCCGTATACTGTTTTAACATTGATTTATAAACATTTTCATCAAAGCACTTAACATAGAAACAATATCCTGATGGTTCATGACTTTGATATTTTAATGTATAACTTTTGCTTGGATCAGGTGCAGCCGAATCCATTGATTTAATGTATGACTCAAAATCAGCATAAATAACAATAGGAAACCATTGTGTTTTAATATGATTTTTAAACTCAATGATAGAACCTTTTTTCTGGAATCTTTATTCTTACTGCTTCATGATCATAGCAATACTCTTGATGTCGTTCTAATATCTCCTCGCTCGTACAATGGTTTAAACAATTCCAACAATAGAAAAGCTTATGACCATCTTTTGACAACTTAGAAGACAACAAAGCGCTCGGGTTTTTAACTAAAACGTAATGGCTATTTCCTAAGTTGTTTGTTATTAATAAAAGAACTACTAAATGCTCTCTCTTAAAGGTTCGCTGATTTCTAATAGGATAAACTCCTGTTTCATTATCATAGCCTAAAACAACGATAGTAATTGTTGGATTTTGTGCTTCAAACCTATCTATATCTGTAATCTTAACTGGACACTCTATTCCGTCCATATTTAATTCTTTTACTTGCTCTTTTAATACAGAGTCAACCCTTTCTGGATGATCCTTTTTTGGATTGATTTTTCTTGCCACACAATATGCAAAGCACATACTATCTTTTTCATTTTTGATATTAATAAGTCCCTTACTTCTATTTATACCTTCTGGCAAAGGTATCCACGAACCAGGTAAATCTTCGGCTAATGGAGCATATTCTGTAACATACAAAGTTAAAGAAATAACTCTAACAAAACTCCAACCACTTCCTTCATTCGTGAATTTATCTAAGTTTCTCATAATACGTTCTACCATTTTATCATATAACTCATCTACATCGGTTCCTCTTAGATTGATTTCATGATGTGATCTAAATGGTCTTTCTACTATTACATAATCACCGCCGTAACGTTGTAGTTCGCATAAAAGGCTCAACATAACTTTTATGTTTCTGTTATTTCTTAAAAATGTTGTGATTGAAGGTCTGGATGCCTCCAAAAAATCAATCGGCCCGTATCCTCTTGCCCCATCTATTACATATTGCGTAGTAAAATTTCTAAATGCAGATACCTCTTCTCTTAATTCGAAAGTATGTCTCCTTTGCGGTGGCCTCCATGGTTGCGGTGGTTCTCTAACAGGAGGCGGTCCCTCTGATGGCGGTGGTGGAGGTTGATATCTTCTCGGATAATGTTGTCTCAAATTAGAAGTGATTTCATCTAAAACTCTAGGAATCTGCTCCTCTCTGACACTACCAGTCAACCAATTAGTAAAATCGGTTATCCCCCGTCTAACACCTTCTGGAATTATTGCTCTACTTAATCTTCCGATATTTCTAAATATGGAACTCATGTTTTATTATAAAAACTAAATTCTTTAACTCAATCTTATTATGAATTTTCTTTTCATAATAAGATTATTGAATGCTTATTTTATATTTATCGTTCCAAACTCTTCCATTCCAGTTTTCTATCGTTTGAGGGGATTTTATCTATAAATTTACCCGCTTTGTAAATTGATGGAAAAGTTATGCTTTCCCCCGTTTCAACATCCTCTAAAGTAACCCGTCTCGGGTTTTTTAAAATCGTCTTTAATCGATCATAATTTATTAACTCATTATTTTTAGTTCTTTCTCTTTTCTTCTTCTGTGTTTTAATTTCCTCCTCAGGATATTGCCCATGCACTTTTACTACATCGGCTAATTTCTTTTTAGTCCAGTAAGAGTAAAACTTTATACCATTATCTTTTAATTTTTTTTTTTTAAATCAACAGCCTTTATCATTTTATATCGAGAAAAATTACTTAATATACTACACTCATTTTATTTCCATCACTCTGGAAGTTAATCAACCTATCACTAAGTAAAACCGCATATGCTAGAGTATTTACGGGAGGATTTACATCAAATGTTGCCTAAATATGAATATCAGTTACGGAATATTTTAACTTTTCGCTTTGCTTCGATACATCAAACACAAACAAAGGAAAGAGAGTTTTATAATCTGAAGGAGTAATATTAGGGTTTGATACTAATTCATCCATGTTAAAGAACTTTTTTCTAAACAAAGCAGCTTCACCATATATTCTACTAATTTGATTAGTAGTAAAATTTATATCAAAATCAGTAGTCGGATATTTTCTTGAGCCTAACGCTACATGAATATTTTTAACTCCTAAGTTGTCAAATATAGTAGGGTTTTGTTCTTGGTCATCGCTTTTTCCAGTTTGAAAACCAACAATTAAAAAACGCGGCACCTCAGGAGATGATTTGGATGATAGCCTCCAAGTAAAGCCTGTTGAAGCCGGAACCATAATAGAGTCACTTTGTATCATTCTATACCCAACTGGAAATTTTTCTTTCTTTTCTATAAATTTATGAAGTTCGAGTTTATTACCAATTTCAGGCTCCACATGAGGTATAAACCAAGATACTTTACTTAATACAACTCTACCAGGTTCATGTCTGTTGTTACCTCCAACATTTGCCGGAACCGCTCTAAAAATTGCATCATTGTCATGATTTCTTGTTAATGTTAAAGTTTGTTTCATACCATACAGAACTTTGTTGTAATCTTCACAAAAACCAAATATATGTTTTAAAGGAATCCTAAAACTAAATGTTCCAGCTGGGTCTGAACTAAGGATATATTTCTTCTTACAGCAAAACCGGTATTATCAGCATGTGCATCATCTCTGGTATCCTTGTACCATAGTTGGTTTAATCTTTGTGATTTAGAAAAGTCGTCCGGATATTTTAACAGCCCAAGCATTGTTGTAACCTGACCGGGATAATTAATGGATTCTATCTCCTGCCCACTAAGTTGGTATCTAATATTTTTAAACAGATACATCAAGCCGTTGTTTGTTAATGTAACCAAATCCTCATTTTGAACGTAAGAAGGATTAGCAGCAACAAGAGATTCTTTTAACAATCTTCCTTCGATTTGTAAGTATGATTCTGAAGGATGATAAAAAATATCTTGAGTTTCGATATCAATCCTAATATTTCCTCCAGAGTTGTTTAGATTAGTTCCTACAATAGGTAGATACTCATGATATTCATACTCATCAATACTATCATCTTTTATAATTGATGCTTTTATGCCTAATATGTCCATTTTATATATGCAATTATAATTTTTTAAATTAAAATTATAATTGAGTTGGTATCTTAAATTGTTTTAATTCCTGAACCGCTATTTAATTTCTTAACTAAATCTTGTATAGCAATGGCGCTACCATCTATTAAGGTGTTAAGATTTTGTGATGCAGGTTGAGTTGTTGTTGGCTTTGGAGCATATTTTTCTAAAATCTTTTTAGATTTTGGTGTTAAAGCCTTTTCAACTAACCTTTTTCCCGCATCAACAGCGGCACTCTTTCCAACTTCTAATGCCTTTTTTGCTCCTTCCTTAGCAACACTTTTACCAACATCAAGAGCAGAAGATGCAATTTGTTTAGCTGCACTACTCGTAAAGAGTCTCGTTAAAAAATTAACCATGCTATCAAAGATTCCAGCACCACCGTAAGAATAGTTTCTTTTAAATCCTCTTTTTTGTGATGTAATCATTTTATAATAGAGACATTAAATTTTTATAACTCCTTGAGTTAAATACACCCTGCCTTTTTAATTCATCACATATACTTACTAACTCATTTCTTACTCCTGTATTGCCTGCTTCTTTACTTGCCATTAAAAGGTCTAATCTTTCTAATAATGCATTTGGATCGGATGGGATAATGGTAATTCCTTTTGCTGTATATTCTTTTCTTTCATAATCGATTTTAGTCCAAATAGGATTAATAAAATTTTTATATTTAACTCCACCACTGCTTTTAGGGGGGTTGTTTGGATTATTTTTAGGAAAAATAACATTAGTTTCCCTTAATATTTTTTCATAATTACTAAGGTCATTACTAGAAAACTTACCATATGATGGATCTTTTGAGGCAATCAATTCCCATAATCCATCTGTCGATTTATAACTTTCTGCGCCAATCCAAATATCATCACCATCGAAATCAACTAATTTATCACCTATGTAATAATTAATACCTTTCCTTCTAATACCAAATGTTGTATCGAAATCTTTTCCATATTGATTTTTTAATGTATTATATTGCTTATCTAAGATTGTAAGTTCCTCTTCCTCTTCAGGAATTAAATCTTTTTGTGGCAACTTTTCAATCCCCTCTTTAATAGGTTTAAGTCCCTCTGTAATCTCCTTTGTTGTAGCTTTTTGCGTTTCTGTAATAGGCTTAAAAAACTTTGAAAGTCCCGTTTGTAATTTGATTTCACCCGTTCTTTCTGCGAGTTGACTATCTCTGATTCTTTTACTCGTCGCAATATAATCTTTTACAATTTCATCCCTTTTTACCGGATCTTTAATCTTTAAAAACGACATTTTAATACGTAATATAAATGTTATATTACATATTAGTTTTCAACAATCAACAACAACAACAATCAACAGCGATCATCGTTAGTTAATTCGAGTGAACATGACAATTTAAATTTAGGACATTTAATCCGCGGTATGATTTTTCTCAACGAGCTTCCGAAAGGACTCACGCGCTTCTTGCCTCCCTTTCTCAATTAATGTTTCTTCGTTTTCAGCAGTTATCTTCTTTTTAAACTTAGATCTTATCTCATTCTTCATGGTTTTATATTTTTCCAATTCCTCCATAATCAACTTAAATTCATCATCGGATATATGATTGTCGAGTAATGCTTTTGATATATGCGTGGATATTGTGTCAAGTTTGGTATCAGCAATCATTTTTATCTTCTGATGTTTTTCACCTTTACTTCTTGTGGTTCTTACAGCATATTTGCCAATTATAGAAACTAAACCGGTAACAAGGGCTGAAGCTTCTAATGCGATTACCACGGGTATCGCAACTACGGTTGTCAGCAAACCAATCCCTCCAGCGCCGCTCACCATTGTCACAGTAATTAAAACTGTATCGATGTTGTCTACTGTATTAGCAGTTCTAAAATATTTTTTTGCGAGAGCTTCTCTTTGTTGAACTTCACTTTCAAGGAAAGACTGAACTTCCGATATCTTTTTTAAACGGTATGAATGTCCATTGTCATCATTCATTAAAGGTGCATTTGGTGTAATACGTTCATTTGATAAGCTCGGATATATCTTTTCTTTCATCTCCATTTTTAATTAGAGAGATTTTTTTTTAAAGCGTGTAGCAAACGTGACATAAAAACTCACTCTCCTCAATTCTTAGTAAATTACTCGAGTTGTTCGTAATAGTAATGACGATATCATCGGTATCATTAAGAATAACTTCATTCGATAAACTTAAGAGCTTTAATTTTGAATTATAAGACAAAGAGGTTAAAACGACGCCCCTACTCATTAAAAAGCCAAAACCTAATGACAATGACTTTGTTTCACCCGATCCAAGCAAAAGAGGTTGTTGAGCAAAGATTTCCCAAAGAACAGGATTAACCTTTTTAGGAGGATGCTTAACTTTAAACGGTTTCCATAAAATCGTTTTTGGTTGCACTATTTTAGGCTTAACTCCAAATTTATAAACGTTCATATCTTTTTATTTATAATATTGCTCCTAATATAGGAATATTAGCAAATGGGCTATTAGGACCTAAAAGAAGTCCATTTCCATCATAAAACTTTCCTCCTTGTTTAAAATACAATCCATCACCGACAGAACTTAATCCTTTGCCTTTAGCTGGCCTGAGGTAAAGACCTTTTCCATCAGTTTCTACTTGACAAACACATCCGCCTTTTTTTAGGTAAAGACCCGACCCCATTGCTTTTTGTACTCCAGATGATGCCAAGCCGGATAAAGCACCAACACCTAAAGCTGGTAAAACGGTTCTTGCTAATGTAGGTAAAACTGATGGTGCTAATCCGGCTAACATTCCAAGGAAGCCACCTTCTACTTTCATGTTATGTTTATGCTGTTTTTGTGTCATTTTAATCGTGACTCCTCTTCCAGATCCGTAAGCTTTAGCTATTTTCTTTGCCCGACTTTGGGTTATAGCCACAACATCATTACCTTCTAAATCGCTATGATTTAAACGAATACTTACCGGACATTTGTTTTTTAAAGCGTGTTTAAGTTTCTCTTTTTGTCCATCCGATATATTTAATTTTACTGTAGTATATTCCGTCATTTTATATTTATCTCGCTTCTCTTATATGTAATCTGATTGTTAAATTTTCTCCTCTAAGATTTAGCGAATTATCATCTTGGTCAGTAATTGATAGATTAAGATTATCTGTTTTATCTGATGTTAATGGTAGATAAACTAGATTTACCGGATTCTCTATTATTTTATACCCCGGGGAGACATTCGGAAAGAAAGAATAAATAGTGTTTTTAGTTGAACCATTAACATAGGTAAATCCAGAGATGATATCGATATTAACGAGTAAACTATTTATGGAAAGGATGTTTACTACATTTTCTGATTCGTGAAATCCCTGTACATATTTAGCGTGAGTAAATCCTAATACTTTAGCGATAGAAGTTGGCCGATTAAAATCTACTTGATAACCATTTTCGAGAGTAAGAACAGACTTGAGGGTATTAGTGTTTGCAGAGATATTAATATAATATTCTTCGTTAACTGCATCATAATGACCTTTTTTCCTCATTTTTTGCTGAATGAAATCATTGATATCAACGAGGTCATAACTTCCTTCAGGTATTTTTATTTTCTCCCATGAAGCGCCATTGTCGGGAGAATAAACGAGAGTATCATTTCTAGAATCGATATTTGGGAAAGAGTAGTAAGTTTCGAGATTAACCAACGCTACTTCATATTCTTTATCCTTTTCTAATTGAAGCGGTGGAGCAAATCTCGTGTTGAAACTCGTTTTGTTGTTGCTTAGTATAATTTGAAATGATGTTTTGTGGTCGGTGTTTTTAACGATTTTCTCTAAAAGTTCTTCCATCTTTTAATTTACTAATATATTATTTATAAAAATATATCTTTGGTGTAAGATATATTTTTTTAATATTTATTTTCATAATAATAAAAACATGGTTTACCATTACAAGATTTTTTTAAGTCATCATCAAATAAATAGTCTATTTCTCTTATTTTACCTACATATTTAATCATCTCTTTTTTTTTTTGTTTTCTATGTTTTCTATTAGTTTTATCTTCCTCTTTAGTCTCAAAAATCTTTCCGCACTGTTTACATTAGAAAGCAATTCCGAAAGATGCTCTTGTAGAAAAAAAGTACATACATTTTTTTCATCCATACCTTCAAAACTTTTAGCGTAAGATCTAAACTCGTTTCTAAGATTTAAATGATTAATTGTTTTTCTTAAATACCTTACTGTAGCATCTCCGATTTTTCCTTGTAATTCACTCGAAATATCTTTAATTTTAAGCAAAATCTCATTTGCACTTAAATTTGTATTACTATCATTTTCTAAAATAGTTATTTTTCTAAAAATGTGTTTCGCCATTCTAGACAATAAGTGTTTCTCTTCTTAATTTATCTTCATTTTTATACTGACATAGGTAAATAAAAGTTGTCAAATCCAAATCAATGACTATGAATCCATGAGGTTTTTCCCAAGCTTTTTTTTAAAATTGGCGGAATTCTTCTTTAGGCATATCATCTCCAACATGATCTCCGTAAATATGATTAAGATTTTTTAAATCTTGTTTAAACAAGCAAAAAAAATTAGCGTTTTCCCTAATCGTTTGTCTGGGTAATCTAAAATAATTTTGCGCCAAGTAAAAGCAATCAATATTACTATGTCTTCCTCGTACGTAATAACATTCGCATTTATTTTGCTTCTCCAAAAGTAAATCGTCGAATATCATAAGGTTTTTATTTTCAGAGTTTAACTGTCTAGGATCGGGAACGTCGCTAGCATTTTCGAAGAACTGACAATTTATATCCGATTTCTTTTTAATCGTTTTTGCCCATTCTTCTACTAAAGCCGTCGGAGAAATATTTCGATCGAATACTTCTTCTTTCATGTTAAATAGTCTTAAGATTAATTCTTTTGGTATTTTTTCTTCGAACGCTTTTTTAAGTATCCTATATTCCGGTTGAAACAAACTTTTTCCAAAAATGGAAAGATTATCGTAATCTAACCAATCTGGTCTTAAAAGTAAATTAAGTAAAAGAGTCGTTTTTCCGCATCCAGATTTACCCACGATAACTCCTCTAATGCTTTTGGGTAAAAATGCATGGTTAAATCTTTTTGTCATCGGTTCATTCCACGATAAGTTTACAATATCCATTTTATATTAAATTAAAATTATTAATATAAAATGTATTGCGTTAAATGTAGAAAACAAACAGATACAACTGATATAAATTATGTTGTAAGCAAAAATGGAAGAAATATGAAACGTGGTAGGTGTGCTGAATGCGGGACAACTAAAACACAATTTATTAAGAAACAAAAAGGCGGATCGTTGTTAAACAAAGCAATTAATAATTTACCGTTTGAAATGCACTTACCAGGTCATAATTTTACGGGGCCGGGTACTAAATTAAAGAAAAGACTCAATCCTGATTTAACTCCTAAAAAATGGAGTTTGCCGGTGAATCGTGTTGACAAAGCGGCCTATCATCATGATATTTGTTACGATAAACATGATGATACGGCTACAAGAAATGCAGTTTGTGATCGTAATATGCTTAAAGAGTTAAAGGGTATCTATAATCCAACGATTAGGGAAAGAATGGAACGGGGATTAGTTTCTTCATTAATTGGAACTAAGGCTAAATTTGGAATGGGAGTTAAAAAAAAATTTCGACATGTTAAATTTATCGGAAGAATTACACAAACCCGTTAAAAGAAAATTTAAGAAAAGAAGAGTTAGAGTAAATGGTATTGATAGGATATGGGCTGCGGATTTAGTAGATATGCAGGCATTTTCTAAACTTAATACGGTGTAAAATATCTTCTTGCCGTCATTGATATTTTTTCAAAGTATGGATGGCTAATACCATTAAAAGATAAAACTGGGAAATCTGTTTCTGTCGCATTAAAGAACATTTTTAAGGAAAGAAAGCCCGAGAAAATAGGGGTGGATAAAGGTAAAGAGTTTTATAACAAAGAAGTTAAAGACTTGGTTGAATTATATTCTACTGAAAACGAGGAAAAATCCAGCGTTGTTGAGAGATGGATTAGAACAATGAAAGAAAAAACGTGGAGGTATTTCTCTGCTCACTCGACGAATGTTTATATCGATGTATTACAAGACCTCGTTAAAGAATATAACAACACGAGGCATTCATCTGTTAAGATGACACCGGTTGAAGCGAGTAAAAAGAAGAATGAAAATAAAGTTTGGAGAACATTGTATCCCGATTATGATCAAGTAAGAGAAGATATCGAGCCAAAGTTTTCTGTTGGAGATAAAGTAAGGATAAGTAAAAAGAAAAAAGACCTTTGAAAAAGGCTATACCACAAGATGGACAGAAGAGATTTTTACAGTTTCAGAAGTAAAACATACATCACTTATAACATATAAAATTAAAGACTTAAATGGAGAGGAAATAAAAGGAACATTTTATGAGCCTGAACTTCAAAAAACGAGTCAAGAGCTGTATAGGATAGAAAAGGTTATTAAAAGAGGAAAAAAGAAATCTCTCGTAAAGTGGAAAGGTTACCCCGATGAGTTTAATTCATGGGTTGATAATAGTGCTATCGAAAATATTTAATATATAAAAAATGTCACATATTTTAATCGATAATGTAACTTTACCAAACAAACCTTTAAGCAATTTCGAGCTTGAAGATGCGGCGAGTAAATTAAAGATAAAAAACTTCAGGGGAGTATTTTTAAGAGCCACTCTACCTAAGAAAGTAAAAAACGAGGAATGCGGTATATTAAATTTCGATGACATTAATGGGCCTGGTACTCATTGGGTAGCCTGGTATAAAAATGGTAAGACTAAAATCTATTTTGACAGTTATGGTATTCAACCACCTAATGAAGTTAAAGATTATTTAAAAAGTCCATTGCATTACAATACCGATCAATTGCAACAAGCGGGGGCAAGTATTTTGCGGTCATTTATGCTTATACATTCTTAAAGAACTGGGTTTAGGTAATAAATTCCAAAATATTTTAAATAAACTTTTTTAATATATAAAAAATGCCTGTTGATAAATTTGGGAGAATGGAAGAGGTAAAAACGAGCGGTGACGGCGTGTCACTCGCTTACATAAGTAATAATTGTTTACGTAAAGATGGAACAACTAGTCTCACCGGTTCTTTAAATATGAATGGTAACACGCTAACTAGGGTCAGTAATCCAGTAAATCCACAGGATGTAGCCACTAAAAGTTATGTTGATGGTAACTCTGGGTTGTTAGATGAAAATGGAGGATACCATATGACAGGATTTTTAAACATAGGTTTCAATAAAATAAGAAACATACCCGAACCTGATGAACTGAATGAAGCTGCTAATAAGTTTTACGTAGATAATGGAGGTGCTATCGTAAAAAATCAGGATAATAGTTTCACTGCTGTTGCAAATATAAATATGCAAGGATATACTTTAACGGATGTTATAGAACCTGCAGAGCCTCAAGATGTTGCGACTAAAAATTATGTTGATGGTAACCGGGCTTTCGTTTATGGTCCTGGAGGTTACATGGCGTCTTCTGATATTTCTATGGGCGGGAGAAGAATTACTAATGTTGGAACGCCTATAGAAAGCCAACAAGTTGCAAATAAGTTTTATGTAGATACTGTTGTTGCTAGCAATGTGGAGGATAAAGCTTTAACAAAAAAACATGTTGGGTCCTTTTTAGCATCTGGTAATATAATTATGAATGGTCACTCGATTACTGGCTTGCCAAATCCTATAGACCGCGATGCAGTTGCTAATAAAAATTATGTTGATAATGGAGGCGCAATAGTAAAAAATCCTGATGGTAGTTTTACCGCAGTTGTAGATATTTCTATGGGTAATCGCATAATTAACAACCTTGGTAGACCTTCACAAGATCATCAGGCCGCGAATAAATTTTACGTAGATACCGTTGTTGCTAGCAATGCGGGAAGATTTTTTGATGCAGCAGATATCGGGGATGATGTTTTAGCGCGTGGAAATATATATATGCGAGGAAATAGAATTATAAACTTACCTGAACCTGTAGATGAAAAAGATTCAGCAACAAAATCCTATGTAGATAAAAAAAAACCTATAATAAGCGTGTGTACCGAAGAACAGGGACCATTAACAGATGGTAATTATGAGTTTTCTTTTGGTAATGGCAGCAGCGGAAGATCTCACGGATTAGGAGGTTATTGTATGTCTGCTCCTGGTAGAATTATAAGAGGAACTTTAATGGTTGCTAAAGGTAATGATATTCTAAAAGAAGAGGCAAAAGTTAATATAGTTATAAATGGAGTCAAACAAGCTGACTACTCCATAGTAAAAAAGAAAGATGAAGGTTGTAGTTGTATAGTTTTTCCTCAACCTTTAGAAATAGACCAATGCGATGTTATAAACTTTATAACAAGGTCTAACAACCTTAACGCTAAAAATGCATATTTAACAGTACTGATAGAGTTGGATTTATAAAAAAGATTTAAACAAAATCTATTATATATAAAATGGAAGGGCAAAAAGAAATACTAAAAAATAATTTTATGTTGTCGGTTTCATGTGAAGCTTTTGACGTCATTAAAAGAGAGATGGAAATAACCTATTCTAAGCTTAAGAAATATAAAGTTTTATTTAAGAATGAACAAGATGAAGCTGAATATGATGAATACGTTGACAAAATATATAATATTTTAAAAACGGAGGTTAAAGACTTTTTTAAGAAATATTATAAAGATAAGATTGATGAGTTTGAATGAAATATTTAACCTGGTAAAAAAGGTTAAATATTTATTTTTCCATGACGTTTATTAAAGAATTGGGTTCATATAAACTTAATAATTATATTTTTTGGTTCAGTATTATGTTCATTTATAAGATTAAGTTCACTTCTAATAGCACTCATACGTTCACTTAAAATACTTAGTTCGCTATCAAGTTCACGTAAACGATTATATATACTTAAAAGTTCGCGTTGTTGACTACGATTATGATTACGTATACCTTCAATATCATCTATACGTTTACTTAAACATTCATGTCTCTGTTTATGAAAAATTAAATTTAAAAATTCACCTATAAGTTCCACTTCACTCATCTCTACAATATTTTTACCGCTGTATTTAACAGAAATTCAAAAATATATAACCTAGCAAAAGGTTAAATATTTATATTAATACATTAAGGCCATACTTTCGTGTATTTTCTAATAAATACTCTAAAAACTCATCATGGATTTCTCTTTTAGTTTTATTATCTATATTATAGATAACATACATTGCATTTAAACATTCAAATGCTATAGTTTCTATTTTCAGTTTACATCTCTCTATTTCTAAACAGTTATCTTCTGCTTCTTTTAAATATCTTTTTTCTCTCCTTTCTATGTCTGCATGATACTCCTCTCCAACATTCTCTTTAACTAAATTGGTAGTTTTCTTTAAAAATTTAGAGGCAAAATAAGTATTAGAACCTCGATATGTATCTCTTTCTTCATAAGATCTAAGTTCTTTAAGCTCCATTGCTTTTCTTTCTACTTCTTTTCTTTCTAATTCTCTAATTTCTTCCTGTATCATCTTCTCCACAATATATTTTGTTTCATATCAAAACCGTTTTCAATTTTTTATCATTGCAATTTTCTTACTTCTTCTTTGGGAGTAAGAAAATTTCATTCGCTGTATTATGATTACCCGAGACAATTGACTGAAGTTGGGAACAGTCGGAGGCGTGAAATATTGAGGATGAGGGGATGTGGGGATGTGTGTGTGTGTGTGTGTGTGTGTGTGTGCATCTTTGCTTGGTTAGAAAGATGGGAAAGATGCCCTTTGCCCTTCAGCTAGGAACACTGCGAGCGAAACGTAAGTGAGCGAAACGTAGTGAAGCGAGGTGTGGGTGGCTCGGAGGCTTGTGGCAGTGGGATATTGAGATGATGGGGTGATTTGATCATCTTTGGTTGGTTAGCTAAAAGAGAAAAAATAATTTTTTTTCTGGAAAAGTTGAAGTTGGGGAAAATGTTTTTAAAAAAAATAAAAAAAAATTTTTTTTGGAAAAAAAAATTGAAGTTAAGTAAAGATGTTTAAGAAAGGAGGTTTGTTGGTTGATATTACTTTGTTGAGCAAAGCGAAACACAATTTTCTTACTGCTACCTTGGGGAGTAAGAAAATTTTATTTGGGGAAGGGGGGATGATGTGAGCGCATTGAAGCATGAGGGGAATGTCTTTTTATTTACAACCGGGATGTCCCCATATTGGTATCAATATAACTACTTGTAACGTTGAGTACATTTCACGAACGTTTGAAGTGTATTTTTGGTACTCTTTGGAAACAGAGGTAATAAATTCTAAAAGTTCTGGAACACATGTCGGTATCGTGGTCTTCTGTAATAAATTGAACAGATTTTCTTGCATAAAGAAATAAATACATGTAGTTGTAAAAAGCCATTTTTACGGAATTCTGTCCGTCTATACATACACCGGTATGCACATCATCGTAAATAAACTGCTTCGCTGTACACATACATGTAGATCTAGTACTACTCAAACTTTATTTAAATAATAATAAAATAAATAAATAAATAAATAAATAAATTTTTTCCCCGATTTTTATGTTCAGATCTAGATCTACACGTATGTGATTACAAAGTAAGCAGCCATCAATTTTTTAGTTATGGCATTAACATGCAATATGCAACATGAACAATAACAACAACAACAAAAAAAAAAAAAAAAAAAAAAAAAACGCGGCAGAGTGTTTGATTCTCTATACATGTTAATTATTAGATCTGGTCGTCACGCAAAATTATGCTAGATGTACATACCCTTAAAAACGTCTATCCTCGCTTAAATAGGAGGCTACGGATTACAAAGGCGCTCTTTTATCATCGTAGAACAAGATCAGACTGCAGACATGACATGCAGACTGATTTTTGATCTACATAGTCCTATATGCCAAGTTTTATTACGGGAAATATACATCTACTTTGATATCGCGATATTTTGGTTTTTACAATGGGTCTGAAATTTGTATTAATTTCATTTCGAAAGGGTCAAAAACATTTTTTCCAATACTACGGTTGTCCGGAAAGTTCGTGTACATATATCACAGAAATTATCAAATGTCATGTAAATCTGCACATTTTCTTTGCATGAGACAGAAAACTATTTCGTAAATAGCGACCTTTCGCCAGGTAGGTTTTAAATGTCTGGGTAATGCATGTAGTTGAGGCTACTGCAAGCCAAAAGTAGACAATTTTACCGTAATAATTGTTCAGTTACAAACAGTTACACGCCAAAAATAGATAATTTGATCACAATAATTGTTCAGTTACAGTTTTGAAAGCTTTGTTTGGGACGGGGTACCTAACGCGAAAGCAATGTATGTATGATTAAATTGAGAAAACTTTAAATTGAGAGAACTTCGTTCCAGCTAAACATTAACTCTATCGCTTCAATACATAAATTTGGTTGAGATTGCTTAGAGCATCTGAAATTTGTCGTGGCGTTAACTGTCGCAGTGTCATGTTTTTCATGGGTAGGGGAAAATCAAGACTTGTAATACTGAAATAAACAAGAGGGCCATGATGGCTCACCTGAGTCATTAGGCGAAATTTCACTCCAGGGTCATAATGACCCAATTTAAAACTCATCCGAGATATTATTAAGACAAACATTCTGACCAACTGTCAGGTCAATTGAGCTGAAAATGTGGCCTCCGGAGTGTCCAAAATGTCTTTCTTCAATTTGACCTAGTGACCTAGTTTATGACCCTATGTGACCATATTTCAAACTCATCCGAGACATCAAAACAAACTTGTTGACCATGGTACAGGTGAATTGGGCAAGAACTGTCACCTCTAGAGTGCCCACAAAGTATTTCTGTAATTTGACCTAGTTACCTACATTATGACCCTATGTGACCAATTTCAAATCCATTTAAGATATCATCAAGTCAAACATGCTGACAAATTTTCAGGTGAGTTGAGCAAAAACTGTGGCCTCTACAGTGCCAACCATAAATTTCTTTAATTTGACCCAGTGACCTAGTTAATGACCCTATGAGACCCAATTTCTGATTGATCCGAGATATCATCAAGTCAAATATGTAGACCAATATTCAGGTCAATATAGCCAGAATTGTGGCCTCTAGAGTGCCCACAAGGTATTTCTTCAATGTGACCCAGTGACATTTTTAATGACCCTATGTGACCCAATTTTGAACTCCTCTGGGATATCATCAAGACAAAAATGCAGCCTCTAGAGTGCCCACAGGGTATTTCTTTAATTTGACCTAGTGACCTACTTTATGACCCCAGATGACCCAATTTCAATCTCATCCAAAATTTAATTAAGGCAAACATTCTGATAAATTTTCAAGTCAATTAAGCAAAAAAATGTGGCCTCTAGAATGCCCACAAGGTATTGCTTTAATTTGACCCCAGTCACCAGAGCCATGTTTCTTGACGGATCAAAATTTCGCCAACAATTTTTGAAAAGGGTCACCAAAGGAACATCTCTGTGAAATTATTTTAAAATCTGACCAGCGGTTTCAGAAGAGAAGAATTTTTAAGAATTTCTTCATATCCGTATAGTGCAAGTAGCCCCCATTCACCAGAGCCATGTTTCTTGACGGATCAAAATTTCGCCGACAATTTTTGAAAAGAGTCACCCAAGGAACATCTCTGTGAAATTATTTTAAAATCTGACGAGCCGTTTCAGAGAAGAAGAATTTTTAAGAATTTTTTACACCCGTATAGTGCAAGTAGCCCCCATTCACCAGAGCCATGTTTCTTGACGGATCAAAATTTCGCCAACAATTTTTGAAAAGGGTCACCCAAGGAACATTCCTGTGAAATTATTTCAAAATCTGACCAGCAGTTTCAGAGAAGAAGATTTTTTACGAATTTCTTCATTTCCGTATAGTGCAAGTAGCCCCCATTCACCAGAGCCATGTTTCTTGACGGATCAAAATTTCGCCAACAATTTTTGAAAAGGGTCACCCAAGAAATATCTCTGAAATCATTTTAAAATCTGACCAGCGGTTTCAGAGAAGAAGAATTTTTAAGAATTTCTTCATATCCATATGGTGCCAGTAGCCCCCATTCACCAGAGCCATGTTTCTTGACGGATCACAATTTCGCGAACAATTTTTGAAAAGGGTCACCCAAGGAACATTCCTGTGAAATTATTTTAAAATCTGACCAGCGGTTTCAGAGGAGAAGATTTTTAAAGAATCTCTTAGAAAATTCCATTTCGTTGCCATGGCAACCAGAGTTTTTGATGGAATCAAATTTTGTGAACAATTTTTAAAGAGGACCTCCCAAGGAACATTCCTGCCAAGTTTGGTCCAAATTGGCCCAGTGGTTTAGGAGATGATGTTTAAAGAATTGTTGACATCGCACGACGCACGACGCATAGACGCACGACGGACACCGGATGATCCTAAAAGCTCCCCTTGAGCACGTTGTGCTCAGGTGAGCTAAAAAGCAACGCGCTCTTCGTGTTTTAAGATGGCAGAAAAGAATCTGTGATAAAGATTCTCGAGAAAGCCACTTCAAAAATAAAGGATATATGTACGATTGGCACTGATTCAAATTATGATAGTAAGATTTATTCTACATGAATTAACTGTAACTTGTTAACTGTCCACAATACACAAAAAAAGAAGCGGGAATGCCAAAATGCCAGTGAGGTTCAACAAACTAACAGCAGTATTAAGAGAAAGATCCCCTAGCATCGTAGTCATCCGTCTTCCTGTATATAATGCAGCTGAAGGAGATGCACTTTGGGATAGATTTGAGACCAGTTTAAACATTATTTCAACCAGCTGAAAATTTCTAGGTTTGAACTTCTAGTACATTCACTGCACAGCTCTGATTTCACACCGATGCCTTTTAACAGCACAGCTCCGTGGACAGCGACTTTATAAAACTGTTGTCAAGATTACGCGAAAGAAGACACACACTACCGTATCCAAATTCAGACGGGAATTTTATGCAAGCGTTTGCTACTGGATTCCACGGCATCAAAAATTTGTGCAAACGAATATTATGCTTAGACAGTGTGCCGATCGCCAAGAAGAGGAAACTTCAAACACCGCGTTGTTACATAAAGAAATTTAATATTCCTGCAGGTTGTCATGCAAAAACACATCGTCAGATTAAGGTCTACAACCTCTAATCCATCGGCATATATCGTGCGATACCGACGTTCTCGGAAAGGCTGTTTGGCCCATCTCGCTATCTTCCGTCGTGTCCTATTTTTGGTAATTTTTGTCACGTTACAGGGAGTTTTCCTCTTTTCTGACCTCATGATGACCTTGCTTTCCAAAATGGCTGACGCAGCTGTTTCGGCTGTAAATTGGAGAAACAGCTGCGTCCTTTTTCAAGAAAAAACGAATGAATCGTACAAGTAAGTCAGTTGAAAATATTTATGTACACATAACTACATTTCTGGATCTACTTCTGAAGGGGAATCATGAAAATAGGGATTATATGGTTGAGATGCCTAGTGATGGTTAGCAGGAAGCATCGTAGAGCTTTCTGTGTTTTTGTAGCTTTTCAATTTTGTGAAGCTTGCAGCCTAGGAACAGTTCCCTTGACAGTATTTAACCATTTACCACACAATCCCGAATTTTAACGACCCTGACCAAGAAAGCATTTGAAAACATTGTGAGCAAAGGGGAAATGCTTTTAACCAGAATTTCCTTTCTTTTCTCACAATGTTTTCTACCCTTTCTCACGCAATGTTTCCCATCTGAACCATGTTGAATTTGTCCACAAATGCCTTCACTTTAGAAAAATCTAAAGTGTTGCTGTGTGATAAAGAATTAAAGGGTGAATTAAAAAAAAAAGGGGGCGGGGGGCTTGGTGGTTATTTTCATGTACAGTGTCGGAATTCTGACACTGGCAACAGAAATACTGCCCCTTACGGACTAGAAAACTAGAAAACATTGTTGGGGAAAAAAAGAGAAATTGCTTGTTACGAGTAATATCTTCTTTTCCCACAGTGTTTTCAAAAGTCATCAATGGCAGATACACGAAAACCCAAGTGTGTTTGGAAAAAATATTAAGAGATTGCAACAAAAGCACTTACAATTGGAAGAAATGCAACTGTTCATTACAATTGTGTGCTCCTTTTCCAGTGGTTCTTCAACAAGTAGATTACTTTGATGTGTCAAAATAGGTCGTAGGGTCATAGGGAAATGGAATACAGTACACAGAAATTGCAAACACTATTTCAGAGATATTGCCAATGAAGAAACCTAGAAGGCTGAAGTCATGCAAGTACTTTAAAATTCCATATTTCCAGGTAGTGTCATAAGCACTCTAGGTCAAAAAATACTGATACAACATGTTGCTTTTTTATGAAGGCTTCTCTAAGAAAAGTTTCAAAGCGTACAAGGTGGTCAACTGTACTGCGTTGACGTCTAAATCCACTTTGAACATCAACAATGAGATTATGTTTTTCTAAAAACCAAACAAGGCGGGTGTTGACCATTCGTTCTAAAGTTTTACAGAGACAACTTGTGAGAGCTATGGGTCTGTAGCTGTTTGGGTCGGAAGTATCTTTCCCTGGTTTTGGAATTGGGATTACTAAAGCTTCTTTCCAGGAGGAAGGGTAAATCACCTTTTTGCCAGATATCATTTAAAATATCAAGTAAGATTGATAGAGTGGTATCTGGTAAATGCTTTAGAAATTGATAATGCGTTTTATCTTGGCCTGGAGAGGAATCATGGGCTTTATCTGAAGCGGACTTGAGTTCTTTGAACGAAATGATTGATTGATTGAATGGTGTTTTACTTCGCTTTCAACATTATTTCAGTCATATCACGGCGACAGCTCACATATTCATGTATTTCCTGGATTTTACCAGTACTAGGCTAGGACTCTGAAGTGTCTTGCCCAAGGACACACCCACGAAAAACCCAGCGGATCAGGCAGGGCTCGAACCCGAGGCCTCCAGGTTACGAGTCCCACACTTTACCCCTGAGCTACGCAGGAACCCCACTTTTTGAATAAAAAACAGTTTATTGTAAAACTCGAGGTTGTTGGATTTGAAATTCAGCCTTTTCTTTTCTTCTTTAACTTTATTCCTCTGGAACTTTTCAGAGTAGTTCTCAGAGGAGGACTTTTTGGCGAAAGAATCGGCTAAAGTATCTGCAATATCTTTAGGGTTTTCAATATTACTATTGTTTGCAGAAAGATGCTTAATTGGCAAAGAAGCACTACCTTTAATCTTTCTGATCATGTTCCAGACTTTTTTGTAGACGTTCTAGCATTAAATCTGGAAACAAAATGCCTCCAAGACTTACGTTTACTACTTTTCATGGTTTGTCTGGCTTTTGCCCTGGAAATACGGAAAAGGTTATGATTTTCCGGAGTGTGTGTCAGGTTGAATTTTCTGAGAGCTTCTTTCCACTCATTTATAGCCGACTTACATTCTTCAGTGAACCACGGCTTGTTCAGTGTTGCATCCAGGGCGTTCGATTGCGCAAATCCCGCTGTTTTTACTTTAAGTCCCGCAATTTTATATTTTTTTCGAGTGGCCACTCCCGCAGACACGGATATAATCCCCTGCTCTGCAATAGTCTGTGCGCAACAAAATTGCATTTTACAAGGAAGACGCTCCATGTACTCGATTCTGGCCAAAAATAATAACCCGCATATCAGTTATGCCGGTAGCGAAATAAGGTCGTAAGCATTACATTCTACTATTTCACTTACATCAGTTTATCGATATCTTTCTGGGGAAATAGCCGTATGACGTAATCGGCTAGAGGGATAGATGGCATTGTTCAATTCCTCGGATGACGTAATTGGGATATGTGCTATTGAGGAATACCCCGGTAGTAATTTCAACGCGTGTAGGAGTAAAATTATGTATCAAATTTGAATAAATAAAGGCAATTTAGATGAGTATTTATCTGCGGTGCACTCAAATTGTTCACTCCCCCATTTTTATTATATGATGGGGGATCTCCCCCTCTCTGAGGTCATCCTGGATGCAACACTGCTTGTTTGGGCGTTTTGTCTTTGTCGAGGTCTGTGGTACTGACTGTTTTGCCGCTTCAATGAGCAGTCGGGAAAATAGTTCTGCAGGGTCAGTACAATCTACAAGTTTATCTCTTGTAATAGTTTGTTCACAGAGAACTTGAAAAGGTCCCAGTTGGCTTTAGAGAGTTTCCATTTCTTTGGATGTTCACATGTAGATGGCTCAGAAGATGTAATGAAAATTGAAAAGTGGTCGCTTCCACAAAGGTCGTCTCCCACTTTCCAGTTAAAATCCTGAAGCAAGGCTGGGCTACACAGAGAACGGTCAAGGGAAGAGTAAGACCCAGTTGCTGGATGAAGATATGTTTTTGAGTTATTGTCGTTCATAATTGACAAAGAATTATTAGAAATAAAGTTCTCCAGTTGTAAGCCTCTATGATTTGTATCACTGCTACCCACGATAATATTGCGACCATTAAAATCTCCTGCCAATATGAAAGATGGTAGCTGTGTGATGAGGTCATTGAGCTTGTTTTTATTGACAGAAGAACTTGGGGGAAGGTAAATAGAGCATAGGGTAATGGTTTTATGAAGGGAAAGACGAACAGCAACAGCTTGTAGAGTGGAGTTTAACGGTATTTGTGTATGGGGGATGTTGTTATTTACAATGACAGACACGCCGCCCTGGGCCCTAACACCCTCTTTGTATATTTTATTATAAATTGAGTGATATTTGAAAGAGATAAGTGTCAGATTCCTTCAGGAAAGTTTCCTGTAAACAAATTGCTACACGTTTGTGTTGATTAATTAAAAGTGAAATATCTTCATGCTTTGACCTTAGACCTCGACAGTTCCACTCTATAATATTGTGAGCCATTATGCCCATTAAAAGAATGTAAACGTGGGTTCTGAATTTTTTCTGTAGGTATTTCATACACCTTCTGAATTTTTGTTGACGATGACTTTAGTCTCAGGTTTTGAGGTTGACCAGGATTCTATGTCTTTATCCCAATCAGTTTGACAAGGGGTGACTTCAGAGTCGGAGAGGTCTTCCTCCTATTCCTCTTCTTCCATGCTTTTGTCCTGGTCCCTCAGAGGTCCATACCTATTTGAAATAGGTAATGAATCCTCTTGGACATGCATCTTGTCTTTAGGGGAGCTGGAAGCTTTTGGCCTTTGTATTTCTGTTGACTTTTTCTTTGGTGATTTTGGTTGAGCTTGTGGTTTAGGAGTTTGTTGTTTTTGATTCGTAGGGGCTGATTGTTGTATGTTTGTTGAACTAGGTCTTTTAGGCTCGGGAGTAGGTTTATTATTCTTTTGGACAGGTTTTTCTGTACCTTGAACAGAGGAGGCTTGTGTTTTGGGGGTAGAAGGGGATGTATTGGGTTTTGTTGCAGGCTCTGTATGGGGGATTTAGACAATTGAAGGTCTGGCACTAGCTTTTTAACTCACCGGCCATTTCTGGAAATTTTTCGAGAAACTTTTTGGCCAAGAGTTCACAAGTAGAGCAATGTTCCTGTCCAGACGTTGCAGTTCAGATTTTTGCATATGTTGTTTGGTCATTTCTGCGTTTGTCAACCATCTTCCGTGCGTCAACAAAACTAACATTTTCTTTAAATTTTACAGACAGGATTTCTTTCTCATCCTTCCAGACTGAAGTCTTTAGAAAAGGTTGGATGAGAGTTCTTGCAATTAAAACAAAGCAGAGGGCTGTTACAAGTATTAGGGTCATGGTCTAAGCCCTCAAAAGCACATTTTGGACAGACTGGTGTGCTTTTACAATTACTTTCGTGATGGCCATACCTCTGGCATTTGTAGCAACGCAGAGGGTTTGGCACATACACGTCAACCTTTATTGATTGAAATCCTATTTTAATGGAAGTAGGAAGAATGGGAGTAGAAAATGTTAGGATGTAAGTATTTGTTTCCCTACTCACACCATTTCTGAACACGGAGATCCTTTTGACCTCAGACACAGCCTGAGATTTAAGATTACTTTTAATCTCTTCCAGTGAGTCACAATAGGAGAGCTCCTTACACCTGATGACTCCTTTGCTAGCGTTGAGAATTTTATGAGGGTACACTTTAACATCCAAATTGAAAAACTTTTCATGAGACAAGAGATTTTTGGCCTGCTGTTGAGAAAAACATTCAACAAGCAGAGTCTCATTTTTCAATGTTTTTACCGACTTTGGAGTACCCAAAATGGAAGAGATTGTCTTCTCTATTACGAAAGGAGAAAGTTTTGTAATAGGTTTTGAAGAGTCAGCTGCCTCAATAACAATGAAACGAGCAAATGTTCAACTTGAGTGGTAAGAAATCTCAGATTCTGAATCAGAATCAAAAATAACACGCTTGGCTTTCTTTTGTGTTGCCATGTTTGTTTTATATGGTTCATCACCAATGCTCCCCACCCGCCTTGGAGCCCAACAAGTGGACACGATCCGGCGAAACCCAACTCAGATCATGACAAGGATACATCGGTGATATACTCGAAGTGAAAGGGCTAGACTGGACAAATGCAGGCCCGCAGAATGTCATACCAGCATAGACTGTCTTTGGGCATTTACATGTGTCAATCAAACACCAAGCTTTCACCGATTGGCCCATGAGCCACCGCCTTCTAGGGTACTGACATATAATAACTTATGAAAGAGAAGGGATTTTTTCGTTATGATGTAATTGTGTGTATATGTATGTATAGAAGAATACAGTCTGAGATAAACCCTAGGGCTCGGCATGACCAGCCGGTTGATCAGGACGGGCCCTCCTGACCCCTCGTTTAATTCAATTCAATGCCAAAGTGATGTGTTGCGAGAAAAGAGTTATCAAAGGGCCATACTCTGAATCCACTCAACCACCAGGATCCCGTCATCGAAATGCACGAGTTGCAGCCCACGGCAAACAGGCAGGCACAGTATAGGGGTCTTACCCCTGCTGTAGTGCGACAGCTGAGCTATTTCTATACCCCCGCCCAGCTGGGAGGACCAAGTTTTAGTATTGTTTTTCTTGTAGAATTGAAAACTGACAATATAATACTTTGTCATTTCAAAATAAGAATGATTTTGATTCTCAATGTCATTGCAATACATTAACGATCTCAATTGAACTGTAGAAACCACAGAGGTGTACAGTTTTTACTTCAGTTGTAATTGTACCAAGCATTTTCGTGATAGCCTAAAGCATTGACCTGTGTGAGCCTGAATGCACAGACTTACCGAGTTTTATTATCGAGGCAGATCCGTTGTGATGTTTTTCCATAGCACGAGAAATATACTATGAGGACTTATATAAACAGGCCTATTTCTTTACCAAGTTTTATTACTCAGGAGAATATATAACGTAATTATTCCCCATGTTAATATTTTTAAATGTGTAGAAGTTCTACTATGTTTTCAGGTCATTTGATTTTTATATGAATTTTAAAAGTAAGTGCAGCCGCGGCAAAAATTATTTGAAATGAGTCTGGCCGGATCCGAATTTTGTCAACATACGAGGGCTGCTCGATGAATTCGTGGAAATCGTTGTAAAAATAAACAAGGCGTCCTATTTATATCATTTTTTTGCATACATATCTAACAATCTATACTCAAAACATCCTCCAAATTTCATAGGAATTTATTTTGAAATATATTTTGTATTAAAACCAAGTTTAAACGTAGGTTGCCTGGCTCCGGATGTAAAAGAAGTAATGTCAACGCCATTACAAATCAAGATATCGGCGTACTTTTCTATGTAATCCCCTCGAACAACCAGCGCTCCCTCAATTTAGACATTTCTAGGTCGTGTGTCGTGCAAAATCGCGTAAAGAAGAAAGTGAAATTTTGAAATTTAAATGGCTAGTTTTCCCACACTGTTTTTCATATTTTTTTCAAAATTGACAGTGTCACAGCCATGATATTTTACAGAAATGCCATTGATCCTATTTGACCGCTTGAACAATTGGCAATATTTTTACACATTTATGAATGTTCATTTTACACAAGATTACATTTCGAATTGGGAGAAAATTTGAGGCCGGCAATGCACCTTACATGGATTACTGTGGTTACAGATACTTTGCGTTTAAAGTGTTTTAAAACTGCAAAATTTCTGTATTAAGTTAACAACATGTTTAGGCCATTAAAGGCAAAGTTTTAGCTTGAATTATCAAGATATGTGGTTTTAACAACAAAATTCCACGAATTAACCGAACAACCCTCATAGTGTTTACTTCTGGAAAGATTTTGCAATGTGTCATTTAATTATGATCGATAACAATTACTTGATTGTTTAATACTTTTTTTGTCAATGTGTGTTGCAAAATATGATAAACACATTGAATTTCAAGGAGGTAGTACACTATCAATTTTGATCGAGGCATTCGTGGGTCATTAGATAAAATTCTTCATAATTCAAGTTACATGTTGTGGACTGTTTTATACTCCACCATAAAGTGTCTCTACCAGTCTCTGTTGCTGTGATACTAAGTTAATACATATCTTCAAATAAGAGAGTTAGGGGCAGGAGGCCTTAATATTATTATCTTCTGTCGTGATTTAGGAAAGTTACATGATCATTAGACTATAAATCTTTTTTTCTTTTTAATGATCATGCGGACTCTCCGAACAGCCCTTTTATTTAATTATGTAATCGCCTTGCCATGATGTCATATTTTACGTTAAATGTTGCAAACAGCTGGAAAATAAACATAAAATCAGCGACAGCGTCTGAGTTAATGTACTTTATTCCAAGGTTGAGGATGTAAATTAAAATTTTTTTTTTTTTGTTATTTATTTTGGGGTTGTGCTCTTACCTGGTCCTTCTTTAATTTTTAACATGCAGCTCTACCATATCTTCCTTCTCCTGTCTCTAAACGGATATTTAATCATGCGAAGATATTGAAAAATATCCGCAAAGGGACAGGAAAATGTTGAAGAGAGCAATATTACTGATTGATGGATATGTGTACACGTTTCCATCAAAGTACACTAAAGCTATTCTGCATACGAAAGCTGATTAGAGAGAGAGAGAGAAATCTACGGATGAGAGAGATCTACGGATCTACCATTACAATACATTAAAATATTTATCTATGCTGAATGAGTAAGGGAGGGATTGAAAACGAGGCAACCAATATGGACGTATTTTTTATGTGCTTTCGGAAAAAAGTAGTTGTTTAGCAAGTTTCTTCTTTCATTTACTGATTTAGTTTGGAAATAAATATAAGCACAGGATTAACACATCAGAAAACGATTTTTACAAACAACAGAGTGAAAAGGTGAAATGACCGGCAAAAAGCACAACAAAGGAGCAGACAAAGGTACAAATATGGCAGGAAATAATACGACAAAGCCGTCGGGGTTTGCAGATAAATGATCAGACTGGAATAGACTGCAAACAAGCAATGAAGAGAACATGAAGGAACTAATTAATACAAATTCTAATGCGCAAATAATCCAAAACCCTAAAAACCTGACGGTGAATTTTGCATCTGTATCCCCATCCCCACCCACAACTGACAATACAGGACAATATATTCACCAACCATGTCCAATGACCAACCCTTTATACACCTGAGCCATGACCAATACTAATATATTGGCCCACCCAGATATGCAAAATAACGGGATATATGAAGTTCTACAACAAATTCAGCAAGAACAAAGACAAACACAAATCACTAATACAAATGTACTTACAAGGCTCACAGAAATCGAAAACAACGTATCACAACTGTCAAATACTGAAAAAAAGACTGACGTAAATTACGTGAAAAAAGAAAATGAGAGAATGTCTTCGCAGTGTCCAAATCTGAAACTACATGTCAAGCAATGGTTCTATGTTCGACGCATATATACAGCCCAGGGAGCGAACTGAAAAGCAAACTAATGAGTTGAAATTAATTAACCAAAGAACAAAACGTGAAAACTATGAGCTAAAATTACGAAAAGCTACAAAATGAAATGCTTAAATTGAAAACCCGTTCAATGCAAGAAAAATTAGTTTGTGGGATAGAAGAAAAACAAAGTGAAAACGCTGAAACAGAACTTGGAAACCTTTTGAAAAAATAAAGTTGAACATTACTCACCAGAATCAGTATATCGAATAGTTTTTGATGGGGTACATAGAATGGGCGCCAGAAAAGGAAGTAGGGATAAATCAAACACTAGGCCAACAGTCACAAAATTTGAGAAATACACCGACAGAGAATACTTGAGAAAGAAATCATACAATCTAAATAGAAAATTGTTAAAAAGTGTGGGAGCATTTCCCTTTCGAAACCGAACAAAAGCGAAAAACCTCTACCCAATCATGATGCAATTCAAGGCAAATACAGATAAAGTGGTGCTAATCCGTGATAAACAATTTATTAATGGTACACAATATATATCAGAGGAGGAAACCGGTACCCCGGCATACCATTGAGTGAATATCGCTCACGTAACTCACGGCCCCAATCGGAGAGTTATCGCAAAAGTAGGGAATCTGATCCACCAGTCCAATTGTCAAACCGTTTTTAGTCTTACTGAACATAATGTCATTAGAAAAACGCCAAACGCGCCATCGCAGGGACATAAGAATAAGGCCAGATCGCCAGTGGAAGAGGAAAATCTGAAAAGGTACAAAGCTTCTGAACAATCGAACATCCCTGATGAACAACGTGTGATTGTCTCAAATGTGTTAGGACAAGTGCCCTCAGTTTTGAAGCCAATAGGAGACAACTCTATTGTTGGAGATGACACGTGCCCAAACGTCGCAGGATCTATGATTAGGAATGTGCGGCTAAGTCGAACAAAGCAAAGAAAACACGCGACAATTCGAAATATCAAGCTAGCGGTACTTTAAATAAAAAGTCTAATCTCTTAGACTGCAATAACCCATGTGATAATGGTAGTAACGTCGCGTCATCAGCACGTGTATCCGAAAAGGATAGTTCAAAATGCTTGACCGTTCTATATGTAACTTTAAATGTCTTTGGCTTATCGAGCAAACAAAACACGCCAGAAGTTCTAGAAATAATTAAGAATTACGATATTGGACTGCACGAAACAAAGATGGACGACACTGATTCTTTTTGCATTAAAGATGACATTTTTTACAGTAATAATAGACGTGTCCTAACGAACAAAATCTGGTGGCACAGGGTTATTGGTTGAAAATAGTACCGTTGCACATATTAGTACGAGGGTCATTCATTCAATTGTGTCACTAATGGACCTCCATACTGCATTACCATAAGCAAGGAAGTTATTCTAAATACTGGCGTGAAATTTGTTGTAATTGGTTTATTCTTTCAAAAGTTATTGAAAGTTAAAGTAGCTGCAATCATATACAATGGCATTATTACTGAAACCAGATGAAGCGGCAGCCGCTGACAGGTCTGCAATTATTCAGAATTTCCTGGAAACGGAAAAGGTGGTACAACTTGCCCCACCCACCCTATTCTCCTGACCTCAGCCAGTGAGACCTTTTTCCTCTTTCCTTTATTGAAGAAAACTCTCCCTGGGCGTCGATATGACTAAAAGTGCCCTGGAAAGTTCCATTTTTAGTGTCTGAGTATTCCCAGAAAAAAATATTTTGCAGCATTCACAGACTTGAAAAATGTATTTCTGTCAATGGAGAATATTTTGAAGGGATCAAGGAACAAAATATATGCATTTAACGTAATGCGTCTCGTAAACATCCAATTAAATGAATGACCCTCGTATATTAAACATTGAAAGGAAACATGCGCTATTGTTTATATTATCGAATGAATTCACGCAAATTGCTGATGTTCTATGGGGTTCCTATAAACTTAGAAACGGAACCGAAACCGAACGGAACGAAATGAAACCAAAGCCAACGAAACGAAATAGAATGAAACGAAACGAAATAAAGCAGAAGTAAAACCTACATTATTTTTCCTTTCAATCATCTTCCTCTTGATTGCAAGTAATGCACAGTAATAAATACTAAAATCTGATTGCCGCTGTACGAAGATCGGGCAATTTTTGTGAATCTGGATTATTGTTCACTTTGTTATTGAAATAAATCATCATGAAAATGCTCTTCAATTATAGAGCAACTGTCAGTGAAGCAATTACGTCGCTGCCCAGTCGAAGCAGAGGGACAATATCAGGTTCAAGATTATTTTTACTATTTGTTGGTGGGGGGGGGCATTCAAATTTCCTCCAGTACCCGTAAGCAATACCGCTCCGCACGATAACTGATTCCAGCCCCCCAAAACGATCGCGTTGCAGTTAGCATAACGTTAATTCCTGTGTCGGAACAGTTGTACATGGTCATTAGCTCGAGAGAACAGAAGCCTTGACTCATCAGTCTTGCATTAGAGCATGGTTTGCTTGGACGCCTTGGATCTGTCGTGGTTCTAGGAATTAATTTCTCTGCGGCAGAGTAAACTAAGGAAGTAAAAAGTTCCGCAGGATTTTTACAGTTTTCAAATGCATTTTGATGGATTGACTGTTCGCAGTGTACGTTGAGTTGTTCCCAATTCGCTCTATGAAGCTTCCAGCGTTCTGGCCGTTGCTGTATGGAAGATCCCACTTCCATACTTGAATCGGGAGATGATCGCTTCCATGAAGGTCGTCATCAACCTTCCTTTTAAGTCAGAAGCAATTTCAGGACTGCATATAGTCAAGTCTAGAGATGATTCTGAACCAGTGTCAGGATGTATGTACGTGTGAGTTTTATCATTTATGAGACAGAGGTCATGTTTTGAAATACAATCTTGCACCTGTCGACCTTTAACATTTGTCTCTACAACCCCATAAGGTATTTTGAGCATTAAAATCGCCCTTTGAAATGAAGGGTTTAGGAAGCTGATCAACCAACTCATCGAGCAATCAATGGGTATACTTGGAGGCAAGTAAATAGAACATACTGTTATCGTTTTGTTTAAAGAAATGCTTACAGCTGTTGCTTGCAAAGAAGTATAAAGATTAAAATTGCGGTGAGGAACAGATTTATTCACTACCACTGCTACTCCTCCATGAGCTCGATCACCGTTATCAAAATTTAACTGGTAAATAGACTGATGTTTCAGAAATACTTTGCTATTATCTGTAAAACAGGTTTCCTGTGTTACTGGTTTATACTTATCAATTAAAATCGATAATTCTTCAGCATTTGCTGAAAATCCACGACGATTCCATTGCAGATTCTTGTTGGTCATACCTAAGGATAAAGTAAGTATGGAATGATTCAATTTTTAAGTGGTACTCTGGTGACTTTACCTTGCTTTGCATTTGCAACTTCATCGTCTGCCTCCATGTGTTCATCAAGAAGCGGTTAAATGATTGAATTTCATCATCGGATCCTTTTGGGGTCCGGTCTCATTAATTTTTCTTTGGCGATTTAGATGCAGAACTTGGTGTTTTATTTGTTTTGGTATTGGTCGGCTTTTCTACAGTATTTGCAGCAGGTTCTAGTTTCTTTTTGTGTGTTTTTTGGACAATTTGAACATGTCTAAATATTTATTGTGTGGTAGAGTTAAACATGGTTTTCATTACTATGACCAATAATTCGCGAAAAATATTGATGTGATTAAACCAGTCTTGCATTTCTTTGATTTCGAGATAGAAGTTTATTGAAGTTGTCTGCAAAAATGTTATTAAGTTCGCCAGAAACGCCCGTAAAAGAAAAACATATCTAGACTCTAAAATTTCATCTCAAATACCAACTTGTATCGGGTCAAATGCCAACTTGTGTCAGGTCCTATGTATCTCTTAAGTGTACTGGTTCGTCTTACTTTGAACTTTTTGCCTATTTGTTGTCATTTGCATTATTGTAGCAAATGTACATGTTAAGCCATGCTCTGAAAATGGGGCTTAAGGCATTGACTTAAAGTATCTAACCATGTCATGCTGTGCAGTTAATTACACTGCTTTTTTGCAAATGACGATTTTGTTACTTTGACCATTGTTTTACTATTCATTTTATGCAGCAGTCACCAGTATTTTAGTAAGACAGAAAAACCACACATACTTATGTGTGTCAAGTATTTCACGAGAGCTAAATGGGGCCCTAAATTGTCATGTGAATCCATTTTGTCAGTAATGCTAGTGGGGATCAAATCCAACGATTCAGATTTTAAAAAAAAAGTCAACTGACATCATTAACACTGAATTTCTGAGGACTTAACGCATATTTGTTGCAGAATGTATACAACAAACAGTTTTGTTATGAAGAGCAGACAATCATAGGCGATTGTGAATAAGGTAGGACAAGTTCAGTGAACAGGGCACTGTTTATAGTAAAATTTCTTGCCACTTATTGCTAATAGAACCAGATTTACTGCAAAAAAGACCTTTTTACTTTTGATTGTCAAATCCCGTGCAGTAATATATGTTCAGTGCATTACTAGTGCAGAAAACTATTCCCGGAATACGATTTTTAATTTTTGACGGACGGCATTCAGGTAAAGAGACAATCGCCAAAATTTCCGCACTGATTATGTGCCCACGTTTAAACTCTGAGCTTCATAAATTTACGACGAAACTGAAATACCTATTGTCTATTCAGTAATCCATCGTTTCAAATACAAATATTTTCAATTTAAACGTTAAATTCATAGCTTAAGTCATATTCTTACTGGAGACGTTCACGTTTCTCAAAATTGACACAAAATGGCCGGTATATAGCTGAACAGCGAAAGGACCCCTTCCGCCCCCCCACTCCCAACAAAAAAAAAAAAAAAAAAAAATGGAGCATCTTAAATGTCTCGTTATTGAGACTAAATGCATTACATTATCATTTTATTACCGCAGAAGTTCACGTTTTATGGGCGAGAATATTGTATACCGTTAGATTTCATGTATGAATTTCCATGCATTTTCTTAAGATTTGATATAGATACTCCCAGCCTATCTTCGACTATACTGTGATATTCTAAATACGCATTTTTTCAGCTGGTTCACCTCATGTGTCGTCCAGTTTTCCTTTCTCTTTCTTTTTAGTGGTTCCATTTCCTATTAGCAGGCGTATCGATTTGACTGGTGGCTCCAAATCACTTCTTTTTTTTAAATGAGGAGTGTGCATCATTTACACTTATGAATCTCTTTTATAGAGTTACGAAAAAATATTGCGCGAACACTTACGCAAAACTTACGATAGTTTAGTTAAACGCGCGTAAGATATTTGTAACTTTTGCGTAAAATTAAATATACAAAAAAAAAAAAAAAACTTACGTAAATGTTAGTAAAACGGGGCCCAGACGAACAGACAACTCCCCCTCCCCCCAAATAAGAATCCGGAAGACCTCTCACATTCTCACATTTTACGTGAAAATCATTTATTGTTATTGAGGCTTTAGGAAATTTAAGACTCAATGGCTTTTAAGTCACCTTGTAACATAGGTTTGCGACCTTTTATTTTTTCTTGGTTCACCAATGTTGTCAGAAAATCATTTCATATCATATATATCGGTATAAGGTTATGCACAAGTGATGAAAAAGAAACGAATATTTTGAATATTTTTTTTTATTATCATCTCCTTGAAATTGTTCTCACCTATCTTGAGACAACGCCTTGCAACTATTTGACTTCGTTATCCGTCGTTGGCATGAATGATACAGGTCTATTAAGAAGGGACGATCACCAGTTTCATGGGCGGAGTTTTGGTGCAGGGCTAGACTAGGAAAAACTGGAAAAAAATAATAATAAAAGTTGTTGCACAACATTGGTATGGATACTTTTAAGAATTTGAAGCTGCCCACATTCAAGGTTTGCCAGTGACCATGTGGTTACCATTTTCAACCACTAGGTTAGAACTCTTATAATTTACGTGGAAGCTATTAACACTGCCCACAGAAGGTTCTACATTTCTGAGGTCTGTTTTCACCAACTAGCTGGAAAGTTTCTCTTGTAACCGTGTTACATCATTTTGAAAATTATCAAACGAGTGCAGTCGACTTTTACTGCTAACTTGATCCTGTTGAAAATAAAGAAGGTATTCTCGAATTCATTGTCTAGTCTCCACCTTTTGTCTTCTTTAATCTATATTGTTCGACTTCAGATGGCCAAAACGTCAATAATTTGAACTCCCAAACGTGCAATTACATCTATTCAGTGGAACAGCCAATTTATCACCAACTTAGCTGACGTCTGCAGTTAATCACCCCTGCAAGGCGTGTAATTCAACGCCCCCTTTGATAGGTGCTGACATAGATTTAGGAAACTAATATAAGGCAACTTTCTTTCATGGATGCTTCAATTATTACGAATAAGTAGCTGTAATGACATAAAATGGACATTTTTTTTTTTACTCAGAAAAGACTGTCTGCGTGACGTGCTATAAACTTCGTGTTCAAAGTAATCGTGTGCTTTTCACAACTTTATGAGAAATTGTGAAAAAAATTCTACTAACTGCATTGCACACACCGCACCAAACATTATGTGGATATCAAGACTTAGTGTGTTCGTTATGTGCGTTTCTGGGCCCGTTTTACAAGATTAGTGTATGTTTTTCTTTTCACGTAAGAAAAAATTACGAAATTCTTGCGTCCGTTTTACAAAGCGTGCGTACGTATTTTCCTAAATATTTTTGTAACTCTCCAATCGGAGGTATATAAATCATACACTCCGATTTCTCGCAGGCGACGCTAGGAAGGGAAATTTATCTAAAGCTGAATACACAACGCCTGACATTACTTGATAATGGAAAAAAACTAGTTTTATATCGGTAATGATACAGATGCTTGTAAAGAAAGACTTTTTTGGGCCGCCAGCCTTGTTCTCCTTACGGATTTCCTACTCTGAAGATCGACTTTTCCATGTTATCTCGGTAATTTCTGTTGGGCTAAGGCATTTCACGCTCGTTATTGTAAGGGAGGTTACTGTTGGAAGGGAGTGTACTCTTAAAGCATTACGAATGACAACTCATTTTACAAAGCAGTGAGGATAAAATCAAAATTAATCCGATTGGTGTCCTAAAAAGTTAAAAAAAAAATATAGCAAGGGACTGCAAAGGCAAATTTTGCAAGAAATGTCCATCAACGCGAAAGCAAGTTCGATACTTCTTTCATCGTTGAAGTCATGTACGCACTGCAAATTAGGACCTGTACCCTTGACATATAAGATTGTTGGGGAATTACAAGAGGAACTTGGGGATTCCTTTACGTGAGGTGTCAAAATTGCGATTATGGAGAGGTCAGTATCGTCCCATATGGAAGCATGTATCGTGTCTTCATGAGCCGAAAAGAAAGAGAATGGGTTGTTTTTCAATCAGCACCAAACTTGGTACAGATAAACCTTGTTGTAACCAAGCTATATCTGTATGATCCATGAGTCTGTCAGTGTTCTTTAGAGTAACTTCAACATATGGTTTTATTGGTATTTAGGAAAAGTAATATTTCATTTTGGACTTTCCTGGACCATTGTAGATCATAGACTGATGATAAGGTTTTAAATAGATTTTAAATAGATTGCCATAAACTTTTTTTGTCATTGTGTAAAATGAAACACCACAGCAGGTATGCCAGTTTTTTTTTTTTTTTCCGAATTAGAGAGGTCTCTAGGGGAGAACTGGGTGTTTGATACTCCACATGCAATTAGACCATTGTTATAATGATCTCTGTATCTTCAACCAAGTTTTTGACAACCATGGAAAAATAGTAGACACACAGATTTTATTTACAATCATTTAAGCACATAATTAAAAACCATAATTCGCCAGCTAAGAACCATGTCAACAAAATTCAACATCAAAACAACATTCAAAATTGCAGCCATACCACAAGCCTAACTTTAGAAATATACAGCCAATCAGATACACAAAGGTATACTCCCATTCCAGACACAGACTCTATGATCATGAAAGCACATTTAGAACAAGATTTTGCCGTAGGCAAGACAGAAATATCCTGAATCAACTCAAAATATAAGCACAATTAGATGGGACCGGCATATAACTAAAACAGTCACAAAGCACCGGGAAAGACACATCCTTTATACTCGTCTCCCAGACGGTGTACATGATGATGGGATTAATTGTTCAAAATGGTTTGACATAGTTTGTCTTTCATTATTTTCTGATCTGAGATTTCATCAGTATGAACATCCACAAGAAAAATAAGCAGAAGAAAATAAGGTCAAAGTAGGAGGCGATGATGGTGAAGAAGACCCTGATAAATCATGGGATTATAAAAAAAAATATGTTTTTTAATTAACTAATTAGCAGTTACCTTACTCATCTCCAATACTGTTTCAGTTAGCATGCACATGTAATCATTTTTGTTCAATACTTTTATATATGTTAAAAGTCCCAACAGCTAAGACATTTTCATTACTGTGAGGTAATTTCGATGTTTGTTGTCATTTATTGTTTTTGTCAGGCCATTCGAACTGATATGCCATCTTGTTCACTTTTGTAACAGAACCCATTAATGCAATTTGTAACTCTTTTTTAAAAGTCTGAGTAATGCAACATTTCATACTTGTATAAAGCTCAAAAGTTTACAACATACTGTCTTCAATTTCAACTTATGTTCTTAATCGTTATGTACATCATACAATTATTTCAATACCATAAAGTGCTACTGGTATCTATAAATGTTGCAACACGGGTCTTACATCACTCTAATTAACTTTTATTCTAATATTAAACAACTGATAAATCATGCCATCCTGTGTTTTATTGATTGAATTCACTGAGTGGTGTTTTACGCCGCTTTCAACACTATTTCAGTCATTTCACGGCGACTGCTCACATATTCGTGTATTTCCTGGGTTTCACCAGTACTAGGCTAGGGCTTTGAAGTGCCTTGCCCAAGGACACTCCGACGAAAAACCCAATGGATCCAGAGAGGATCGAACACGGGGCATCCAGGTCACGAGCCCTACACTCCATCAATGGGCCACGCAGGACCCCAACCTGTGTTTTATACTCATTTATTTACTCACATTACTACCACCACATATTAGTAGTTCATACGGGTAGGTGACATGATAGTTGCTGACCTTATTCTACAATTGCATAATTACCTGTTCAAAAGGGTGGGTGACATGATAGTCGCTAACCTTTTATTCGGCAGAAAATCACTTCATTACCTGTTTAAAAGGGTGGGTGACATGATAGTCGCTAACCTTTTCATGTTACAAACATATTACATTCTTACCACCAAATAGCAGTTCAAAAGACTCGAAGACATGACAACCATTTACCCGTCATATAATATATATATGGGTGCGTTGCATGACTTTCGCCATCCCTGTCACATCATTCAATAACTAATATTCATAAAACATGCATAAGGACATGATAAATCCTTGGTCACCGGCAAAATTACGTAAGTGGTAACGTCAACAAACTGGAATGGTCAGGATTGCACAACTTCATGGATTGAAAAATATGGATCTAACCTTTGTGAAAAAATATTCTATAGTGAGTACCAAGTTATGAAAATGATTCTTAAGTTTTGTTGCCATATATATATAACACACTTTTTTTCTGTTTTAATTTACATTTGGTCCGATTTCATAAGACTGCATCTTTATAATCTGTAATGATGAAAAACATACAATTCTGTGCAAAATTACTGGTGACTGTTGCACTAAAATCTTTGGTGGTGTTGTTTATCTTACAGAGAGTTAGATATATTAATGCTCAAATTGTTTGATATTACCAGTCGATGTGTAAAAATATATAGTAGGCAATGAAACAAGTAGTCATCATAACTGCTGACAGAATTTAATTAAGTCGCAGCGCTGCTCGCCAATGGGCTTTGCCTATATATTAAAAATGATAATGCATAAACACGAATGTTAGAATCTATTCATCACATAAAACGAATGACAGACAAAAATAAGCTGCATCATCACCTTTAGTCTATATTTCATTCACGGGTCCATGTTTACAGTTGTAGTTCGGTTATAAATGTGTACATAAACAAGTAGATACGTATTTGACATTTACACCGAAAGTAGAGTGGAACAGTTTCTAGATGGGGTAATTCTACCTATTTCCGCAATTTTGTTGAATTAAAATACTTTCACTGCACTTTTTTATTTTTATTAAACATGAAAAAAAAAAAAAAAAAACATGCATATACGTCTTAGCAACAATGACGTCATTTTTCCGCGAACCGGCGTAGTAGTACAATTTCCCGCACGTGCTGTGGCTGGTCTTTACCACTTCACGTGCTCTTGAATAAAAACTGTTCAGAACCGGGATTCAAAAAACGATCAAAGGCTACTGTATTATCAAAAATAGGTCATTGGTTTAATACACTACCGGAGGTTTAATTTAATAACATTTATTTCAAACTTGCACATGTTTTTCCTACGCTGTTCACTATCAAAAGGGGAACCCAAACACGGGTAACCGTCAAAGTATTTATGACACAGTTACGCTCCTTTTATGACTTAGAATTTTCACTGAAAATCAAGCAACTGCACCCGCATGCGATGCTTTTGTAATATTGTAGTCATGTATGCGTGAGGCCGGCGAAAGCAACCACAGCACGTACCGGAAATTGTACTACCAGCCATTTTGCGGAGAAATGGCGTTATTGTTGCTAGGACGAATGCGGAAAGTTTGATTATTTTTATTGATACACACAAGAAATGCAGCGAAAGTTATTATCTAAAAAAAATTCTCTAGAAACACTTTTATCCTTTTGGTGAAAATGTCACAGAGCTATCCTGTGTATGTACTCATTTCAAACAGAATTTAATCTATAAACATGGCCCCATGAACAATTTATAGCCTAAATGTGATGATACAGGATAAAACACACACACACACACACATACACACACAAAAGATTCAACCAAAGTTGCTCATAATCAAAAGTGGAAATAATTTGTCTTATCCCCTCTTTTGTATGTACACATATTAGACATATTAAAACACACAACTAAATCTGTAAACATGAATCCGTTAACAGTTTATAGGCTAAAGGAAGTTACGCGCGATTCGTGTATACGTATTATCATTTCATCACTCTTACACTAAAATGTATTTGACGTTCGCCTACTCGTTTGATAAAAATGATAATACATAACCACTCATGTCAGATCCTAGTCTTGCCGTGAGCAGACAGTGTATATCGGTGTCCTGAACATCCTTGCTTTTATTCTTGAAAGTTTCAGACAGGATTTGCTAACTGATGATCCCTGTGTATGTTGCCGTATATAAGACTTATGAAGTCAGCTGGATAGTTGTTAGCTCGACAAGCCACAGTTACTGTCGGTCCGACAAAAACAGGCTATGGTTGGTACGTGTAACCAGTTTAAAATCTTGGCCCTGCTTGAGTTCAATACAGAATAGCAGAGCCCAACGTCCATGGTGTTTTGGAAGGTTATTCATTGCACCAACACTGAGCTCTGAAGACTAAACTTATTAGAGGATTTGTTTTTTCACCTCACCCATTCCGATGGTCCAAAGGGGGCCGAAAGCTGTGAAGTTCGGAGTGGGGTAACGACCCAACTAAAGCAGCCTATGTAGGCATTTGGAATGTGTAACCAACTGAATATCTCGCCCCACTTCAGTTTAACATGGCAGAGCCCGACTCCCATGGTGTTTTAAAGTACTGGGATGTGATGTTGCTCATGGCACCAACACTGAGCACTGAAGACGTGACTTGTTGGAGGATTAATTTTCCTCCATTCAAATTGTACAAATGAAGCCACAAGCTGTGATGCAGCTGCTGGGGATCAGGAAGGGGTGTTCCTAGTCCTGATTTTCACTAGGACCAGACTTTGGAATGAATGAATGGAGTTTTATGGCATGTCGACAGCTGAGGTCATACTGGGCGCATATACGAAGGTGAAAATCGATACTGTGAAGTAGCAAGTCAGAAATGTATAAAAGTATAAGGGTAAACAGTAAAAGGTACGCATAAGTGACGTTTAACGGATAAAAATAATAACAGAAAGGCCAAAAAAGCCCTAAAAACGAGTTAATTTAGAATGTAACAACGAATATAAAACACTAATTTTTTTTTTCTGAAAAGATTTGCCTCTTTGAAGTATTCAAGTAATGATTCAATCTTCACAATATCAAATAAAAGACTCATGCTGTCTACTTTGTAGTATTTATCGCGTATTTGCGCTAAGTCAACGCACTCAGTTAATATGAATGAATGAATGAATGAATGAAGAGTTTTATGGCCCGTCGACAGCAAAGGTCATTTTGGGCGCACTAACAAGTAATGCAATGCATTTAATTGAGCAAACTGTAATGTTACGGAAAAGGCTTAGAATATCAGCTGTGTAAACACTAAAAGGATAAACAAGACTAGTGACAAAGTCTAAGAATACAGATGGTCAATAGGACCTAAATCATATCGTTTTATAGCGATTTACCTATTTCAAAAAGTCAAAAATAGACTCCAACTTCACAGTATCAAATAAATTGCTTATACTGTAACATGAAAAAAACCTGTCTCTTGTAGGTGCCAGGTCTATACAGTCTACAAGTATGTGTTTAACAGTAAGATGGGCATTGCAGGAAATTCATTGAGGTGCTTCTTCTCCTTTGAGGAAGTACGAGTGCGTCAAATATGTATGACCAATGCGAAGACGGGCCGATATAATTTCCTCTCGGCGACTTGTCCGCAACCCTGGAAGCCACTCGCCAAGTGTTAACTTAACTGTTAACAACTTATATTTGTTAGTTCATTCCAGGATTGTTGCCTTACATTATAAATGTAGTCATTAATCAATCGTTTAAAATCGTTAAACGGAACTTTAAAAGGTAAAACTTAGTGACAATGCCTGCTTACCAGCTTTATCTGCCTCTTCATTGCCACTGATACCAATATGGCTAGGGAGCCAACAGAAAGCAATATCGGCTTTTTCACAGATTCCAGATAATTTTTCGAGGACACTTACAGTTAATGCGTTATCTGTTTTCTCACCCTCAAGTGCTTGCATGGCTGATAACGAATCAGTGAAGATGATATAGCGCCAGTAAGCGTCTTGTTGAATATGGTTGAGAGCAAGGTCGATCGCCTTTAGCTCCGCGGAAAAAGAAGAATTATAAGGAAACCGAAATTCATATAATTCCACATCAAGCACGGGAGCCGTAGCAACTTTGTTTCCATTTTTAAAACCATCTGTATATATCTCTTCGTAAAGGTAGTGTTGTTCTTTTTTTTTTTTTTTTCTCTCAAGGAATTTATTTTTGAAAACCATATGATCTGTTGTTGCTTTCTTGTCTGAAGCAAGATTATATATGTAGGTTGGACTTTTATAAGTCCATAACGGAAATTCAGAGGTTTTATGTTGTGCTACATCCTCCAGATCGCAATCAAGTCAATTGATGTCCGCTTCACATCGCAAGCTAAAAGGTGCTATGACTTTTTGTTTTTTGAAATTCATCCTTGTATAGCGGTTTAAATACTACTTTATGCGTGGGGTTGTCAGAACTTGACTTTAATTTTAAGTAATATTGCAAGGAAAGTTTCTTCCTGCGTAAATTTAAAATGGTTCATTTTCCTCCGCATATAAGTTATTGATAGGGGATGTTCTAAAAGCGCCAAGTGTCAAGCGTAATGGATAGAATCTAATTAACGAAGGCACGATTGCCGCGTTGAGCCATATACAATACAGCCTTAATCCAACTTTGAACGGATAAGTGACTTATAAAGTCTTAACAGGACTTTTTTGTCGGCTCCCCAGGCCATACTGGGGACAACACGCAAAAGATTAAGAGCTTTTTGGGCATTTATTGCTGAGTTAATTGACATGGGGAATAAACGACAGCTTAGAGTCAAATAAAAGATTTTAATTCAGGGACAACGTCAATTTGTACTCCATCTAGTGTAAGTTCTAGATCCAAGTGAAATTTTCTTGACTGGCAGAAATGCATGCATTTGGTCTTGGTTTTTGAAAATTTAAAACCATTTTCTCCTGACCATTTAGTTAAGTTATTCAAAACTTGTTGTAATTGCCGTTCAATGGTTTGCATATGCATAGACCTATAGCAAATGCAGAAGTCGTCAACATAAAAAAAGCATCCCACTCCAGGACAAACAGACATTACAAAATTGTTTATCTTGACGCTAAAAAGTGTTACTGAAAGAATGCTTCCCTGGGGAACGCCCATTTCTTGTTCATGTGAGTTAGAGAACGTATTTCCTACTCTGACTCTAAACTGACGTTCATTCAGAAATGCCGAAATGAAATAAGCAAGGCGACCTCTTATACCCCAATTCATGGTCGTTCATGAGTACATACTTCCATGTGGTATCATACGCACTTTCCGAGATAAAAAAAAAAAAAAAAATACGGAAACAAAATGTTCCTTTTTAATAAAAGCTTTGCGAATTAAAGTTTCGAAGCGAACTAAGTGGTCGAGAGTGCCTTTGTTTACGAAATCCGCACTGGGCGGTAGCAATGAGTTTGTGTTTCTCAAAAAAAAAAAAAAAAAAAAAAACAAGGCGGTCATTAACCACTCTTCCCATGGTTTTGCAAATGCAACTTGTTAAGGCTATTGGGCGATAATTTCCAGGATTTGTAGAATCTTTACCTTGCTTTGGTATTGGAATAAATTTAGCCTCCTTCCAGGAATCTGGAAGAATACCAGTATGCCAGACTTGATTAAATATACGAAGTAAACTGTTAAGGGATCGAAAAGGTAAATGTTTTAAAAACTGATAATTGATGTCGTCACACCCAACAGCAGTGTCATGACATTTCTTTAATGCTTTCTGCAATTCTTTTAAAGTAAAATCTTTATTGTAATGTTCGTTATTATTCGTCTTGAAATTCAGTATAGATCTCTCTGAGGTCGTCTGAAATTTTCGAAATGATGTAGAATAGTTTGAAGAAGAGGACTTCTCTGCAAAAGTGTCAGCCAAGACATTGGCAATATCTGCCTTTGAGGTGACGACACCATCATCAGCATTCAAATGTCCTACATTCATGGAGAATTTTTTTTTTCCCGTTAATCTTTCGAATCATGTCCCATGTCTTTTTGACGGTCGATCTAGAATTTAATCTAGATACGTACTGTCGCCAAGACGCAGGTTCACTTTGCTTTATAATTCGGCGTGCTTTTGCACGTGCAGTTTTGAAGTTTGAAAGGTTTTCTTGGGTTAGGTCTCGGATTAAATTGTCTAAGAACAGACTTCCGCTCAGCTATAGCCTTTTTGCATTCATCGTTAAACCATGGCTTGCTTGGATTTTTCTGGTTTGTCGGTGTTCGAGGAATTGATTTTTCAGCAGCCGAATAAAGTAAGGAAGTGAAAAGTTCTGCTCGATTTTCACAGTCGTCAAAAGCATTGGGATAAATTGATTGTTCGCACTGAACTTTTCAACTGTTCCCAGTTTGCTTTATTGAGTTTCCAACGTTTTGGACGTTGTTGCACTGACGGTCCTACCTCGGATACCAGGATCGGGAAGTGGTCACTTCCGTGAAAGTCATCATCAACCTTCCATTTTAAGTCAGGAAATATTCTAGGACTGCACACAGTTAAGTCTAAAGATGAATAAGAACCAGTAGCAGGGTGGAGATAAGTTGAAGACTTTTCATTTAGTAAAACAAGGTCGTGCTTCGTAATAAAGTCTTCAAACGTTCGACCTTTATCATTCGTATCTGGGCATCCCCATAATGTATGATAAGAATTAAAATCTCCCAGTATAATGAACGGTTTCGGCAAGTGGTCTACAAGATCAAGCTTCTTAACATCTATTGGTGAGCTAGGTAGGAGATAGATAGAACACAAAGTAGTGGTTTTATTCAGTGAAATGTTCACCGCAACTGCTTGTAGAGTAGTTTGAAGCTCAACAGAGTGGTGGGGAACACTGTTGTTCACAGTGATGGCTACTCCTCCAGAGGCTTTATCATTGTCACCAAGGTTCTTATTATAACAAGAGTGGTATTTCAAAGAAAAGTCATCGGGTTCCTTAAGAAATGTATCTTGTAAACAAACTGCTACTGGTTTCTTTTCATTTATTAAAAGATTTATTTCCTCGAAATTAGCTTTAATGCTTCGACAATTCCACTGCAGAATGTTATTAGTCATTGCTATACTTAGAATAAAGAAGATACCATAGAACAATGGAAGCATGTGCTGATTCATTTCTTGTTATTTAATTTGATAATGCGACCTTGCTTATTTGTATTTAGTGGTTCAGCAAGGTTCATATCCGCCTCCATGTCTTCTTCATCGAGACACTGGAAGCGGTTATGCTGAATATTTGGGTCATCAGATCCCTTTGGAAGGCGATTTGAGAGGACCTTTTTGGGGGATTTAATTGGACTATTTGGGACAATTTTTTCTGGCTTTTTATTTACTGAACAGTGAAGGCTTCTAAGACGTTTAAACACTTGTGGACATTTGTCTCTGTGGCGTATTCGTTTGCGTTGACGCATCGGTTGTCTGAGTTTGAGCATCTTTACTAGTTTTATTTGACTTCAATACAGTAGAAAAGGAGAGGTTGTGACGCGCTTCGACAATCTTTGTAGCTTCAGGGAATGACAAGCCCTCTTTATATTTTATTGTATGTGTTTCCTTTAAGGTATCCAACTTTCAGGCATTTTGGTAAAATAGAAGTACTAAAAGTCAGAACCATAGTATTCGTACTCCTTTTAACATTGTCCCTGAAGACTGTAATTCGGCGAGCTGCGGTTACATTCTGGTCTGCCAGATTTGAAACTATTTCTTCTTCTGTCACACCTGCAAGATCCGGACATCGGATAATTCTTCTACAGTCGAACCGCGTTTATCCGGGCTCCATAATTCCGGAAATCTCAGGATCCGGATAAAAACATCAGGGAACGGATATTTTCTGTACAAATTTTACTTTTTATTCCGGAAATCCGCGTTCCGGAACCGGAATGAAAAAGTCGGGAACGAAGGGTTACAAATTAGTACAAACCTTATCCAAGAAACCGGACGTGGCCTGACTGTGTATCACACAATTCAAACTGGTACCCGTTGTATCTCCCGTAACCGTCCGATAAATACAAAAATCGATAACAGGCTACTAGTTTACACACAATTTAGACTTGTTATTTTCCCCGGGACCATAGACTGGTTATCATAAATATCATAAATACAGTCTACTTCGAGCGATTTCGGACTGGTTCGTCGTGAATAACACGGGTATCAGTCTAAATAGTGTCAGTTGTTGCAGACGATTTTCACACGTTTTGAAAACACGCGTGTTAATTAGTACTGTTTTCGAAAACCGTTAAATGACGTTCTCGTGCCATCGACAATTGTCAACTTAACAGATTATCCATACACATAGTACTGAAGTGACAATTCCACGCTTTTGTTGTTTAATTATTACTGGATCTACTTGATTACAGTAACGATCGCTAAAAAAATAACTGAAATGTCCGCAAAGATTTTGTGGGCATGTTTAAACTTATCTTTCAAAACTAAACGCAAAACTAAAATATGAACATACCGTCTACTTGCATATTCAATAATCCTTCGTTTCAAAAACGAATATTTTCAATTTAAATGGTAAACCATAGGAAAAAAAAAAGTTTGATTCATGTGTTAACTCGAGATGTTTATGTTCCCCAAAATACACACAAAATGGCCGCCAAACACGATAAATTTCGTTAGGTTTTTCGAAAATATTTTACTCCTAACAGACTGTAAAGATGATTGAAAATATGCCTGTCTTCGATATCGAATCAATTGGCAATCAATCTCAATTAGTCTTTGCCATTTTACCACTTTGAAAGTACGACTATCAGAAGCCAACAGAATGTCTACACCACAAGCAAAAGACGAGTTGAAGTTTCGACTTCCGTGAAAAAAGACATTTGTCAGTACAAAGAAGACCATCCAAAAAAACACTTTTGCAGGAATTCGACAACACGTCATGTACATTTAAAATACTGTGCATATCGTGTTTTCCTTTTGTTTCGCCCTTTTCATGGTGTTTTCAAAAGTCATAAATGTGCCGAGCTTTACAAGCGCACCTGTTTGCACAATAGGTATGCATGTGCATGTAATTAGGTACAAGTAAAAAGACATGTACAAAAACAGACAAATAACAAAAAGGCAAAATGCAAATTTATGACACCCTTTATTTTATAAACCTGAACAATCGTAGGAGCAATAATGACATGTATACAAGTGCTTGTGTAAAACATACGCTGTTGTAATTCTTACGATACACGGTGTCCCTTATCAACACGGAGGTTATTGACCTAGCTTAAATTGGATGCCATGCCAGCAATCACAGTTCGTCGATCCGGAAATACGGCTGATCCGGAAACATTCATATGAAACAGAAGTGGCCGGATAAACGAGGCTCGACTGTATATGTTTTTTAAAGAGGTGTGAGGGTAGCAATTAGCAGGAATTTCAAAAAAGCGAGATAATTTCAGTAAGTTTTCTGCATGTTTGGCTTTCTCGACTTCAACCAGAAGAGAACCAGAATTTAACTTTTTGACTCACTTTGGCGATCCTCCTACAGAAACAATAACTTTCTCTATGACAAAGGGTGACAGTTTCGTCAAAAGTTGATCTGCTTTAGTTGATTCAATGATGAGAAATCGAGGGAAAGAAGGTGATTTTTCATTGTCCGAGTCCATATCCAGTTGGTTGCGTGTTCGTTTTTTTGTTTGTTGTTCCATGTTTAAATTTAATACTTCGTCATCTACTGCCCCCGCCCTCCATGGAGCCTAACAAGAGGACACGTGTAGTCGAGCGGAATTCCAGCTCCCCATGCCAGGGTTACCCAGATGATATACTCGGGCAACATAGATAAAGAGGAGCTACATCCAGCAGGCATGGCCTATTCCTGGGTATCAGAGAACATCCATGGAAGCTAGTGACCCAACCCGAGAATCCGCGCCACCCAATTAACCCATGAGCCTATATTAGACTAGAGACTGAAACATATGAAGCAAAGTAAAAGCTAGTAATTTGAACATGCTGACAGTGTATGAAAATATGCGAAAACTTAGATAAAGGATGTACAAGATACATGATGTATTAATCATAACTTCTCGAGTTCGTGCAATGATCATATACCTTGGAACCATTCGAGGTATTAACTAAGTTTTGGTTTAAACTAATGATGCACAAATCTAAAAAAGACCAGCCGATTGCATTAGACCGGGCCCATCTAGGCTCTCGTTTACACCGAGGCCAAGGCCGAAGCAGTGTGTTGAAGAGCGGGAGATCCCTGGGCTCCCCTCAACTGTCAGGACCCTCTTTTCCGTCTCCACCCAGGGCAAACAGGCGGGTCCATTGGTGGGGTCTTACCACTCTACAGGACTGGCAGCCGGCGAATTCTACCCCTCGTCCGGCTGGGGGCGACCGGACTTTTGCTTACCTGCCTTTGTCGAACAATGGTAGTCTGTGGGACACCCTCCTGGTTTCCATGGCAAGGCCGTGCTTATCTTCTATAATTCAGACTTTCCTTCAGCGTCTTCTGATCTTTGCCTACTTTCACATTTAACATTTATTGCATATAAGCCGATCGCAGTTCACTTTCCAAAATACGCTGCAGCTTCTGCTCTCCGATTCAAGAACATTTTCTCAAGCCAATGGATCGGATTAGATGAATAAAATACGTAAGCGATCTTTCTAAAAATAGGTACATTTTACGTCATAGTTTATCATAACGTAGACGATAAAGTCATCTTCTAGGGGATGAAATTTCTGATTTGACACAGGCAAGCTTTCTTACAAGCGACATGCAGATTTCATCATTCACCGGTAATTAAGCTAAAATTCGCCTAAAACAAGCGAGGGAAAATTACCTCCATAATTTAGACCGTTCTATTATGAAAAATGCCCCAAAACGAGAGACGTAAATCTTTTGTATACTTAACAAACAGTAAACCTTTACCTGATTTTGAATACCAGATATCCTCGACCGCCCATCATTCGTGCCCATAAGCAAGACCCAACTGTCAATGTATCAATCAATATTTCAACCATTTCCCTGCATGCACTAATTATAACACATTGAAAGAAAGTGGATTCGGGAAAAAATCACATTTTCCACCGATGCTGTTCGTCGAAGTATTTCCCTCAGAAATTATTTTGACTGTTTGCGCTTAAAACCAACCTCGATCGCATTCTATTTCTGGAGGTATCGTCCTTGAACTGTGTCCCGGATAAATGACGTCATACACACTTCCTTTGCAGGCCAAGCTAATTTCAATCGTCGTTTATCATTGTTATGTTAATTTAAGAATAGTATTGTACAGGATACTCGCGGATTTACACAGAAAAAAAGTTTAAAATTTTTTTCTTGCTAGAACAACAATATTTTTATGTCACAGTTGATAAATGCACTAGAAATAGGTGTGTGAGAGACACGGATGCCCCCGCTAAATGGTATTGGTCACAGGTACGTCATATGAGAGAATCAGTAGGTATTACAGAAAATTGTTGTTTTGGATAACATCTTGGACAGGGTTAACATTGGTGGTATCAATCTCCGAGCAGAGTTGTCGTTCGTTACCTCGCATACATCTCTGCGATGGGCTAAATGACAAGAATCTTGTCAAACATGTTTTGTTACTGTTTAACTGTTTCATGTGTAACATGATAAAGTAGACAAAGTAAATATGATTCCAGATGCATTATAGGTGCATTTAAATTGATGAATTTACCTGTATACAATGGAACTATTTTTTCGAGTTTCTTCACTGATCAGATTCCTACGCCAATTGTAAACCGAATGGCTGCGCCCACGAATGAAGACAAGTTAAACAAAATTATACAGTCCTGTGACAGTTTCGACAAACCGATGGATCTAAGTTTGTAACATCAAAGAAGAGATTGTCGTCCTTTAAAACACATTTTAGCTTTTCAGAAAACCCCTCTTTTCCACATTTTCTCCCACTAAGTTTGATTGGCCGTATGCTGTTTGAACAGCAAACAAAACAATCGATACATCTTTCTTTCACCGGCGTTTGTGTCGCCATTTGGGGTTATGGTCATGTGACGGAAAATCTCGCGAGAGGACGGACTACTTTCTGAGCCCACTACAGAGGTGAATGTGAATGAACCGGAGTGCAAGAGAGTGTGGTGGTATATCACTTCTTGTTGACATAGCAGCCAGCAGCCATTACATAAAGATGAAAAAGAGGTTCATGACAAATTCATTAAAAATTTCAATGATGCCATAAATCATGGAATTTTTAAAGAGAAGTTTATATTGATTTTAGAATGGATCAAATACAATATTGTTGTTGTAATGGTACAAACTTGAGCCAAATGTTCAAGATAATTGATGAATCTATTCTTAAATGTACCAGTTACGCTGCATGCAAGGTCAAGTTTGTCATTTGACTTTTAACTGTGACCTTGAACTTGGGCATATCAAAACAAACTTTTTGCAGGGCTCTAAAACTCTTAAAGCACAACAGCTATACAAATTTACTTGAAGTCTATTTGTTAATTTGGTAGATATGCTCGGGACAATATCAATTTTGTCTTTTGACCTTTAATGTTGATCTTGACCTTGAACCCATCAGAATAAAATTCTTGCATGACACTAGTACTCAAAATGGAGAACAAGTTTGCCAAGTTATTTTGAAATTCATTTATAAATGTAGAAGTGGTGCGCCGGACAAGGTCAATTTTATCATTTGACCTTCAACTGGAAAAAAAAAAAAAAAAACGGAACAAAAAAACTCCCTCTCCTGATGGAATTATATTCAAATCAAACCGACAAAATTGCTGGCATTAAAAAAAGTGCAGTTATGGAGTGAAATGGTGAACTTTACGCAAACCCATATTTGGCTTTCGCCTGCATATAAATGTAAAACACAAATGGATGACAGTCTGTGGAAACTGATTTCTGATTCTAGTCTACCTATCCTTGTCTGCATTTTAGGTATTTATCCATGTCATTGCGGGCTCAGGTGATATGTCGGATCAGGACAGTTTACACGGGTTTAAGATATATATTATAGATTTACATATAGATTTATCCAAAACAGTAAAATATTGTGGCAGAGGGAAAAAAAGGTGTAAAGAAAGGGGTCAGAGAATGGAACCCGGATTAAGATTAAAATTCACTATCTGGCTGACCGTCTAAGCCCACTAAGCCAGAGAGGCAGCTGCATTCTGCCTGACAAAGTTATTTATTTACTTATTCCCCCTCCCCTTTCAAAGAAATTGGGAGAAAGGACCTCATGTACTTGTAAAAATTCGATTAGAATTATTCGACAAAATGGCATTAAAGTGACGTTTATGAGTATTTTGAAGTCTGATATGTAATCCTTTTTCAGACGACGACATATTCCTGATCGATAAATGCCATAAAACAAGGAAATTAGTGCAACTTTGAATGCAACTGTGGCAAAAAATCGGACGAGTCTTAGTCCCCAACTTTGTTCCACGCCCGTTTCAGTTTGAAATTTCTGTCTTATTCAGCTTCCATTTGAAGGATAATATGTAATCCCTGGCAGACCGGCACGAATTATTGGGTTCGTATTCACCAGCAACAAAATAACTCCCTCTCCTGATGGAATTAGGTTCAAATCAGAATGACATAATCGGTGGCATTAAACAAAAGTGCAGTTAGGGAGTGGAATGGCAAACTTTATGCAAAATCGTATTTGGCTTTCGCGTGCGCGTAAATATGATATATAAGTGGAAAGTTAGAGAGAAAATAGGTTAATTCATTTGGATGACAAAGTTTACACCGGTTTCAGATAAATATTATAGATCTACATATAGATCTATCCAAGAACCAAGACAGAACGGGGGAAATATTGTGACAGAGGGAAAAAAGATGGAAAGAAAAGGGGTCAGAGAATAGAACCCTAAAAATAATCCGGACCAAGATTAACAATTATTTTCGGGCTGACCGTCTAGCCCACCTAGTCAGAAAGGCAGCTGAATTTTGCCTGACAAAATTATTTATTTGCATATTATCCCTCCCCTTTCAAAGAAATTGGAACAAAGGACCTCAAGTAGTTGTAAAAATTCCATTATTATTGTTTGAAAACATGGGTTAAAAGTGACGTTTATGTCTATTTTGAAGGGTTGTGTGTAATCCTTTGCAAACGGGGACATATTCCTGATCAATACATGCAATACAACAAGGAAATTGGACAACGTTTGCCTCGTCAAATCCATACAGCTTCAACAGGGAATATGTCACAAGCTAACATGTGCCTCAAGTGACCGCAACGACACAGTCAAAACGCTAGATTAACTTAACAATGTAAAATATAAGTGGATGACAGTCTGTGGACAGTCTGTGGAAACTGATTTCTGATTCTAGTCTACATATCCTTGCTGTCTGCATTTCTGGTATTCATCCATGTCATAAAGGGCTCGGGTCACATTATATGAGGTCGGGACATATTCAGCGCTACAGCCTAAACATATTTATTTGGGGTCAAAACCAGTTACAATTACAAGAAGGTCATTAAAATGGATGAAACGTTAGAAACGCTAGTCAAAACGCTAGATTAACTTAACAATGTAAAATATAAGTGGATGACAGTCTGTGGACAGTCTGTGGAAACTGATTTCTGATTCTAGTCTACATATCCTTGCTGTCTGCATTTCTGGTATTCATCCATGTCATAAAGGGCTCAGGTCACATTATATGAGGTCGAGACATATTCAGCGCTACAGCCTAAACATATTTATTTGGGGTCAAAACCAGTTACAATTACAAGAGGGTCATTAAAATGGATGAAAACTTTTACATCGGTTCAAGACAGATGATATATATCTACATATAGATCTATCCATGAACCAAGACATAATGGGGTAAAATATTGTGACGGGGGGAAAAAGGGTGGAAAAAAGGGGTCAGAGATTGAAACCCTGAAGTTAACCCGGAACAAGATTAAAAATTACTATCGGGCTGATCGTCTAGCCCACCAAGCCAGAGAGGCGGGACATATTCAGGGCTAGGGCCTAACTAAGCATAATTATTTATTTGGGGTTAAAACTAGTTACAAAGAAAATATGCTAATTCAATTGGGTGACAAAGTTTACACCGGTTTAAGATATATATTATAGATCTACATATAGATCTATCCAAGACATAATCGGTAAAAATATTGTGAAAGAGGGAAAAAAAGGTAGAAAGAAAGGGGTCAGAGATTGGAAGCCTTAACCCGGACGAAAATTAAAAAACAGTATCTGGCTGACCGTCTATCACACTAAGCCAGAGAGGCAGCTGAATTCTGCCTGACAAAATTGTTTATTTTCATATTTCCCTAGATTGTTAACGTTCCCTGATACAGCAAGGGTATAGGGATCAGAACAGGCTACTAAAAACGGTCAGAATTCTGTATGTCTATTTTAAGAACACGACGCTTGACTAATAGAGATTCAGAGGACGTCACTCTCACTTCCAGAGCCGCAGTTATTCCAACATTCTTGACCTGACGAATAAGTAAATTTAATATTTGGTATCACCTCTTATGTTTGCCAATATTTCTTTTAGTTTCCATTACCAATTTCAAATTGTCCAAAATCGCAATGTTACCTCTACAGCCAAACTGGAAATATGTGTGCTGCTCTGATCGGCTGTTCTGTGATATACATGTAGCCCACTAAATAGCAACGACACAGTAGCCTGTGTCAGTTGTAATATGTATATCTACAACGGGGACGGGCTTAATATTCCTTCTCCACTTTCAAAGAAATTGGAACACAGGCCCTGAAGTACTTGTGAAAATTCGATTTTAAATTGTTCGGATAAAAAAAATGCTTTATAACTGACGTAATCCTTTGCAAACGGGGACATATTTCTGATCGAGACATGCCATAAAACAGGGAAATTAGCGCGTCTTTGAATGAGGCGGTGGCAGAAGATCGGACTATGAAACTTTAGTTTCCAACTTTGTTTCACAGCCGTTTCAATTCGAAATTTCTGTCTTATTCAGCTTCCATTTGAAGGATAATATGTAATCCCTGGCAGACCGGCACGAATTATTGGGTCCGTATTCAGCAGGAACAAAATAAATCCCTCTCCTGATGAAATTAGGTTCAAATCAGAATGACAAAATCGGTGGCATTAAACAAAAGTGCAGTTAGGGAGTGGAATGGCAAACTTCATGCAAAATAGTATTTGGTTTTCGCGTGCACGAAAATACGATATATAAGTGGAAAGTTTCAGAGAAAATAGGCTAATTCATTTGGATGACAAAGTTTACACCGGTTTCAGATAAATATTATAGATCTGCATATAGATCTATCCAAGAACCAAGACAAAACGGGGGAAATATTGTGACAGAGGAAAAAACGATGGAAAGAAAAGGGGTCAGAGAATAGAACCCTGAAAATAATCCGGACCAAGATTAAAAAGTACTTTCGGGCTGACCGTATAGCCCACTTAGTCAGAGAGGCAGCTGAATTTTGCATGACAAAATTATTTATTTACATATTACCCCTCCCCTTTCAAAGACATTGGAACAAAGGACCTCAAGTAGTTATGAAAATTCGATTAGAATTGTTTGAAAATATGGGTTAAAAGTGACGTTTATGTCTATTTTGAAGGGTTGTGTGTAATCCTTTGCAAACGGGGACATATTCCTGATCGATACATGCAATACAACAAGGAAATTGGACAACTTTTTCAATGGAACGGGTGGCAGAAGATCGGACTATGAGTCTTTCGTCCCCACCTATATTCCACCCCCGTTTCAATTTGAATTTTCAGTCTTATTCAGCTTCCATTTGAAGGATAATATGTAATCCTTAGCAGGCCGACACGAATTCCTGGGTCCGTATTCACCAACCATTCTGAAGAACATTCTGAGACTCATTCTCCAGATTTTTCTACATTTGTGAGTAACGCAGCTTCTGATTGGCTTAAAATATTTGTTCAACCAATCACAAGTTGTGTTACTTTTCAATGTTAGAAAATACATGTACTTTGGTCCCTTTGTCCCCAGACTTGTTCGTCCGCGTTTCATTTTCTACCTTGTTCAGCTTAGGTTCCATGCTTCACACTGATACTTTGCATATGTTGAGACCATTAACTGACGACGGAAAGGTCTCGAGGAGTCATTGCATAGGTGTGTAAACCAGGGAGAAAACTTTTTAGGGGCAACGGGCACCTGTTGCATGAAACAGAGAGGTAGACAAACGAATGAGTGCCCCTTTCTCTCCATGATACTGTTGAACACATTACTAATTGGTGTCTCAGATCAAAGTGAATGGTTTTGATGGTACAATGTAAACATTTTAACTGGCAAAATGGGGTATGAAGTAGAAAAAAAGAGAGGTCAGGAGCAGTTCTGCTTTGTGCAGTCAGGGGATATAATCCAATTTTGTTTGGGAATAGTCTGATAGTTTGTAAGGTTATATCAGTCTTTGTTGCTTGAATATACTGAGAGGGAAAAAGATGAACCCATTGCCTCATCAAATCTATACAGCTTCAACAGGGAATATGTCACAAGCTACCATGTGCCTCAAGTGACTGCAACGACATAGTCAAAACGCTAGGTTAACTTAACAATTGTACGGAGACTAGAACCTAAACCGGTTTCCGAGACAACTCACTCTCATATGGTACTTGCGGACATGCAAAAACCTGATTTTGACCTTTACGACACAAATTGGGGTGTTTTTCACTTTAAAGGAAAAAAAATAAAACAGAACAACAACTCCCTCTCCTCATGGAATTATATTCAAATAAAACTGACAAAATTGCTGGCATTAAAAAAAAGTGCAGTCATGGAGTGGAATGGCAAACTTTACGCAAACCCATATTTAGTTTTCGCATGTATATAAATGTAAAATATAAGTGGATGACAGTCTGTGGAAACTGATTTCTGATTCTAGTCTACATATCCTTGCTGTCTGTATTTCTGGTATTCATCCATGTCATAAAGGGCTCAGGTCACATTATATCAGGTCGGGACATATTCAGCGCTACAGCCTAAACATATTTATTTGGGGTCAAAACCAGTTACAATTACAAGAGGCTCATTAAAATGGATGAAAAATTTTACATCGGTTCAAGACAGATGATATATATCTACATATAGATCTATCCATGAACCAAGACATAATGGGGTAAAATATTGTGACGGGGGGAAAAAGGGTGGAAAAAAAGGGGTCAGAGATTGAAACCCTGAAGTTAACCCGGAACAAGATTAAAATTTATTATCGGGCTGATCGTATAGCCCACCAAGCCAGAGAGGCGGGACATATTCAGGGCTAGGGCCTAACTAAGCATAATTATTTATTTGGGGTTAAAACTAGTTACAAAGAAAATATGCTAATTCAATTGGGTGACAAAGTTTACACCGGTTTAAGATTATATATTATAGATCTATCCAAGACAGAATCGGTAAAAATATTGTGAAAGAGGGAAAAAAAAAAAAAAAAGGTAGAAAGAAAGGGGTCAGAGATTGGAAGCCTTAACCCGGACGAAAATTAAAAATCAGTATCGGGCTGACCGTCTATCACACTAAGCCAGAGAGGCAGCTGAATTCTGCCTGACAAAATTGTTTATTTTCATATTTCCCTAGACTGTTAACGTTCCCTGATACAGCAAGGGTATAGGGATCAGAACAGGCTACTAAAAACGGTCAGAATTCTGTTTGTGTATTTTTAGAACACGACGCTTGACTAATAGAGATTCAGAGGACGTCACTCTCACTTCCAGAGCCGCAGTTATTCCAACATTCTTGACCTGACGAGTAAGTAAATTGAATTTTTGATATCACCTTTTATGTTTGCCAATATTTCTTTTAGTTTCCATTATCAATTTCAAATTGTCCATAATCGCAATGTTACCTCTACAGCCAAACTGGAAATATGTATGCTGCTCTGATCGGCTGTTCTGTGATATACATGTAGCCCACTAAATAGCAACGACACAGTAGCCTGTGCCAGTTGTAATATGTATATCTACAACGGGGACGAGCTTAATATTCCTTCTCCCCTTTCAAAGAAATTGAAACACAGGCCCTGAAGTACTTGTGAAAATTCGATTTTAAATTGTTCGGATAAAAAAAAATGCTTTATAACTGACGTAATCCTTTGCAAACGGGGACATATTTCTGATCGAGACATGCCATAAAACAAGGAAATTAGCGCGTCTTTGAATGAAGCGGTGGCAGAAGATCGGACTATGAAAATTTAGTTCCCAACTTTGTTTCACAGCCGTTTCAATTTGAAATTTCTGTCTTATTCAGCTTCCATTTGAAGGATAATATGTAATCCCTGGCAGACCGGCACGAATTATTGGGTCCGTATTCACCAGCAACAAAATAAATCCCTCTCCTGATGAAATTAGGTTCAAATCAGAATGACAAAATCGGTGGCATTAAACAAAAGTGCAGTTAGGGAGTGGAATGGCAAACTTCATGCAAAATAGTATTTGGTTTTCGCGTGCACGAAAATACGATATATATGTGGAAAGTTTCAGAGAAAATAGGCCAATTCATTTGGATGACAAAGTTTCCACCGGTTTCAGATAAATATTATAGATCTACACATAGATCTATCCAAGAACCAAGACAGAACGGGGGAAATATTGTGACAGAGGGAAAAAAGATGGAAAGAAAAGGGGTCAGAGAATAGAGACCAAGATTAAAAATTACTTTCGGGCTGACCATATAGCCCACTTAGTCAGAGAGGCAGCTGAATTTTGCATGACAAAATTATTTATTTACATATTACCCCTCCCCTTTCAAAGAAATTGGAACAAAGGACCTCAAGTAGTTGTGAAAATTCGATTAGAATTGTTTGAAAATATGGGTTAAAAGTGACGTTTATGTCTATTTTGAAGGGTTGTGTGTAATCCTTTGCAAACGGGGACATATTCCTGATCGATATATGCAATACAACAAGGAAATTGGACAACTTTTTCAATGGAACGGGTGGCAGAAGATCGGACTATGAGTCTTTCGTCCCCACCTATCTTCCACCCCCGTTTCAATTTGAATTTTCAGTCTTATTCAGCTTCCATTTGAAGGATAATATGTAATCCTTAGCAGGCCGACGCGAATTCCTGGGTCCGTATTCACCAACCATTCTGAAGAACATTCTGAGACTCATTCTCCAGATTTTTCTACATTTGTGAGTAATGCAGCTTCTGATTGGCTTAAAATATTTGTTCAACCAATCACAAGTAGTGTTACTTTTCAATGTTAGAAAATACATGTACTTTGATCCCTTTGTCCCCAGCCTTGTTCGTCCGCGTTTCAAATTTTCTACCTTGTTCAGCTTAGCTTCCATGCTTCACACTGATACTTTGCATATGTTGAGACCATTAACTGACGACGGAAAGGTCTCGAGGAGTCATTGCATACCTGTGTATACCAGGGAGAAAACTTTTTAGGGGCAACGGGCACCTGTTGCATGAAACAGAGAGGTAAACAAACAAATGAGTGCCCCTTTCTCTCCATGACACTGTTGAACACATTACTAATTGGTGTCTCAGATCAAAGTGAATGGTTTTGATGGTACAATGTAAACATTTTAACTGGCAAAATGGGGTATGAAGTAGAAAAAAAGAGACCAGGAGCAGTTCTGCTTTGTGCAGTCAGGGGATATAATCCAATTTTGTTTGGGAATAGTCTGATAGTTTGTAAGGTTATATCTCTCTTTGTTGCTTGAATATACTGAGAGGGAAAAAGGTGAACCCATTGCCTCATCAAATCCATACAGCTTCAACACGGACTATGTCACAAGGTAACATGTGCCTCAAGTGACCGCAACGACATAGTCAAAACGCTAGATTAACTTAACAATTGTACAGAGACTAGAACCTAAACCGGTTTCCGAAACAACTCGCTCTCATATGGCACTTGCGGACATGCGAAAGCCTGATTTTGACCTTTACGACACAAATTGGGGTGTTTTGTCACTTTAAAGGAAAAAAAAAATAGAACAAAAACTCCCTCTCCTCATGGAATTAAGTTTATATAAAACTGACAAAATTGCTGGCCTTAAAAAAAGTGAAGTCATGGAGTGGAATGGCAAACTTTACGCAAACCCATATTTAGTTTTCGCATGCATATAAATGTAAAATGTAAGTGGATGACAGTCTGTGGAAACCGATTTCTGATTCTAGTCTACATATCCTTGCTGTCTGCATTTCAGGTATTCATCCATGTCATAAAGGGCTCAGGTCACATTATATCAGGTCGGGACATATTCAGCGCTACAGCCTAAACGTATTTATTTGGGGTCAAAACCAGTTACAATTACAAGAGGCTCATTAAAATGGATGAAAAATTTTACATCGGTTCAAGACAGATGATATATATCTACATATAGATCTATCCATGAACCAAGACATAATGGGCTAAAATATTGTGACGGGGGGGAAAAGGGTGGAAAAAAAGGGGTCAGAGATTGAAACCCTGAAGTTAACCCGGAACAAGATTAAAAATTACTCTCGGGCTGATCGTCTAGCCCACCAAGCCAGAAAGGCAGGCATATTCAGGGCTAGGGCCTAACTAAGCAGAATTATTTATTTGGGGTTAAAACTAGTTACAAAGAAAATATGCTAATTCAGTTGGGTGACAAAGTTTACATCGGTTTAAGATATATATTATAGATCTTCATATAGATCTATCCAAGACATAATCGGGAAAAATATTGTGAAAGAGGGAAAAAAAGGTAGAAAGAAAGGGGTCGGAGATTGGAAGCCTTAACCCGGACGAAAATTAAAAATCAGTATCGGGCTGACCGTCTATCACACTAAGCCAGAGAGGCAGCTGAATTCTGCCTGACAAAACTGTTTATTTTCATATTTCCCTAGATTGTTAACGTTCCCTGATACAACAAGGGTATAGGGATCAGAACAGGCTACTAAAAACGGTCAGAATTCTGTTTGTGTATTTTTAGAACACGACGCCTGACTACTAGAGATTCAGAGGACGTCACTCTCACTTCCAGAGCCGCAGTTATTCCAACATTCTTGACCTGACGAATGAGTAAATTTAATGTTTGGTATCACCTCTTATGTTTACCAATATTTCTTTTAGTATCCATTACCAATTTCAAATTGTCCAAAATCGCAATGTTACCTCTACAGCCAAACTGGAAATATGTATGCTGCTCTGATCGGCTTTTCTGTGATATACATGTAGCCCACTGAATAGCAACGACACAGTAGCCTGTGCCAGTTGTAATATGTATATCTACAACGGGGACGGGCTTAATATTCCTTCTCCCCTTTCAAAGAAATTGGAACACAGGCCCTGAAGTACTTGTGAAAATTCGATTTTAAATTGTTCATATAGAAAAAAAAAATGCTTTATAACTGACGTAATCCTTTGCAAACGGGGACATATTTCTGATCGAGACATGCCATAAAACAAGGAAATTAGCGCGTCTTTGAATGAAGCGGTGGCAGAAGATCGGACTATGAAACGATAGTTCCCAACCTTGTTCCACAGCCGTTTCAATTTGAAATTTCTGTCTTATTCAGCTTCCATTTGAAGGATAATACCGGCACGAATTATTGGGTCCGTATTCACCAGCAACAAAATAAATCCCTCTCCTGATGAAATTAGGTTCAAATCAGAATGACAAAATCGGTGGCATTAAACAAAAGTGCAGTTAGGGAGTGGAATGGCAAACTTCATGCAAAATAGTATTTGGTTTTCGCGTGCACGAAAATACGATATATATGTGGAAAGTTTCAGAGAAAATAGGCCAATTCATTTGGATGACAAAGTTTCCACCGGTTTCAGATAAATATTATAGATCTACACATAGATCTATCCAAGAACCAAGACAGAACGGGGGAAATATTGTGACAGAGGGAAAAAAGATGGAAAGAAAAGGGGTCAGAGAATAGAACCCTGAAAATGATCCGGACCAAGATTAAAAATTACTTTCGGGCTGACCATATAGCCCACTTAGTCAGAGAGGCAGCTGAATTTTGCATGACAAAATTATTTATTTACATATTACCTCTCCCCTTTCAAAGAAATTGGAACAAAGGACCTCAAGTAGTTGTGAAAATTCGATTAGAATTGTTTGAAAATATGGGTTAAAAGTGACGTTTATGTCTATTTTGAAGGGTTGTGTGTAATCCTTTGCAAACGGGGACATATTCCTGATCGATACATGCAATACAACAAGGAAATTGGACAACTTTTTCAATGGAACGGGTGGCAGAAGATCGGACTATGAGTCTTTCGTCCCCACCTATCTTCCACCCCCGTTTCAATTTGAATTTTCAGTCTTATTCAGCTTCCATTTGAAGGATAATATGTAATCCTTAGCAGGCCGACGCGAATTCCTGGGTCCGTATTCACCAACCATTCTGAAGAACATTCTGAGACTCATTCTCCAGATTTTTCTACATTTGTGAGTAATGCAGCTTCTGATTGGCTTAAAATATTTGTTCAACCAATCACAAGTAGTGTTACTTTTCAATGTTAGAAAATACATGTACTTTGATCCCTTTGTCCCCAGCCTTGTTCGTCCGCGTTTCAAATTTTCTACCTTGTTCAGCTTAGCTTCCATGCTTCACACTGATACTTTGCATATGTTGAGACCATTAACTGACGACGGAAAGGTCTCGAGGTGTCATTGCATACCTGTGTATACCAGGGAGAAAACTTTTTAGGGGCAACGGGCACCTGTTGCATGAAACAGAGAGGTAAACAAACAAATGAGTGCCCCTTTCTCTCCATGACACTGTTGAACACATTACTAATTGGTGTCTCAGATCAAAGTGAATGGTTTTGATGGTACAATGTAAACATTTTAACTGGCAAAATGGGGTATGAAGTAGAAAAAAAGAGACCAGGAGCAGTTCTGCTTTGTGCAGTCAGGGGATATAATCCAATTTTGTTTGGGAATAGTCTGATAGTTTGTAAGGTTATATCTCTCTTTGTTGCTTGAATATACTGAGAGGGAAAAAGGTGAGCCCATTGCCTCATCAAATCCATACAGCTTCAACACGGACTATGTCACAAGGTAACATGTGCCTCAAGTGACCGCAACGACATAGTCAAAACGCTAGATTAACTTAACAATTGTACAGAGACTAGAACCTAAACCGGTTTCCGAAACAACTCGCTCTCATATGGCACTTGCGGACATGCGAAAGCCTGATTTTGACCTTTACGACACAAATTGGGGTGTTTTGTCACTTTAAAGGAAAAAAAAAATAAAACAGAACAAAAACTCCCTCTCCTCATGGAATTAAGTTTATATAAAACTGACAAAATTGCTGGCCTTAAAAAAAGTGAAGTCATGGAGTGGAATGGCAAACTTTACGCAAACCCATATTTAGTTTTCGCATGCATATAAATGTAAAATGTAAGTGGATGACAGTCTGTGGAAACCGATTTTTGATTCTAGTCTACATATCCTTGCTGTCTGCATTTCAGGTATTCATCCATGTCATAAAGGGCTCAGGTCACATTATATCAGGTCGGGACATATTCAGCGCTACAGCCTAAACGTATTTATTTGGGGTCAAAACCAGTTACAATTACAAGAGGCTCATTAAAATGGATGAAAAATTTTACATCGGTTCAAGACAGATGATATATATCTACATATAGATCTATCCATGAACCAAGACATAATGGGCTAAAATATTGTGACGGGGGGAAAAAGGGTGGAAAAAAAGGGGTCAGAGATTGAAACCCTGAAGTTAACCCGGAACAAGATTAAAAATTACTCTCGGGCTGATCGTCTAGCCCACCAAGCCAGAAAGGCAGGCATATTCAGGGCTAGGGCCTAACTAAGCAGAATTATTTATTTGGGGTTAAAACTAGTTACAAAGAAAATATGCTAATTCAATTGGGTGACAAAGTTTACATCGGTTTAAGATATATATTATAGATCTTCATATAGATCTATCCAAGACATAATCGGGAAAAATATTGTGAAAGAGGGAAAAAAAGGTAGAAAGAAAGGGGTCGGAGATTGGAAGCCTTAACCCGGACGAAAATTAAAAATCAGTATCGGGCTGACCGTCTATCACACTAAGCCAGAGAGGCAGCTGAATTCTGCCTGACAAAACTGTTTATTTTCATATTTCCCTAGATTGTTAACGTTCCCTGATACAACAAGGGTATAGGGATCAGAACAGGCTACTAAAAACGGTCAGAATTCTGTTTGTGTATTTTTAGAACACGACGCCTGACTACTAGAGATTCAGAGGACGTCACTCTCACTTCCAGAGCCGCAGTTATTCCAACATTCTTGACCTGACGAATGAGTAAATTTAATTTTTGGTATCACCTCTTATGTTTGCCAATATTTCTTTTAGTATCCATTACCAATTTCAAATTGTCCAAAATCGCAATGTTACCTCTACAGCCAAACTGGAAATATGTATGCTGCTCTGATCGGCTTTTCTGTGATATACATGTAGCCCACTGAATAGCAACGACACAGTAGCCTGTGCCAGTTGTAATATGTATATCTACAACGGGGACGGGCTTAATATTCCTTCTCCCCTTTCAAAGAAATTGGAACACAGGCCCTGAAGTACTTGTGAAAATTCGATTTTAAATTGTTTGGATAAAAAAAAATGCTTTATAACTGACGTAATCCTTTGCAAACGGGGACATATTTCTGATCGAGACATGCCATAAAACAAGGAAATTAGCGCGTCTTTGAATGAAGCGGTGGCAGAAGATCGGACTATGAAACGATAGTTCCCAACCTTGTTCCACAGCCGTTTCAATTTGAAATTTCTGTCTTATTCAGCTTCCATTTGAAGGATAATACCGGCACGAATTATTGGGTCCGTATTCACCAGCAACAAAATAAATCCCTCTCCTGATGAAATTAGGTTCAAATCAGAATGACAAAATCGGTGGCATTAAACAAAAGTGCAGTTAGGGAGTGGAATGGCAAACTTCATGCAAAATAGTATTTGGTTTTCGCGTGCACGAAAATACGATATATATGTGGAAAGTTTCAGAGAAAATAGGCCAATTCATTTGGATGACAAAGTTTCCACCGGTTTCAGATAAATATTATAGATCTACACATAGATCTATCCAAGAACCAAGACAGAACGGGGGAAATATTGTGACAGAGGAAAAAAAGATGGAAAGAAAAGGGGTCAGAGAATAGAACCCTGAAAATGATCCGGACCAAGATTAAAAATTACTTTCGGGCTGACCATATAGCCCACTTAGTCAGAGAGGCAGCTGAATTTTGCATGACAAAATTATTTATTTACATATTACCCCTCCCCTTTCAAAGAAATTGGAACAAAGGACCTCAAGTAGTTGTGAAAATTCGATTAGAATTGTTTGAAAATATGGGTTAAAAGTGACGTTTATGTCTATTTTGAAGGGTTGTGTGTAATCCTTTGCAAACGGGGACATATTCCTGATCGATACATGCAATACAACAAGGAAATTGGACAACTTTTTCAATGGAACGGGTGGCAGAAGATCGGACTATGAGTCTTTCGTCCCCACCTATCTTCCACCACCCGTTTCAATTTGAATTTTCAGTCTTATTCAGCTTCCATTTGAAGGATAATATGTAATCCTTAGCAGGCCGACGCGAATTCCTGGGTCCGTATTCACCAACCATTCTGAAGAACATTCTGAGACTCATTCTCCAGATTTTTCTACATTTGTGAGTAACGCAGCTTCTGATTGGCTTAAAATATTTGTTCAACCAATCACAAGTAGTGTTACTTTTCAATGTTAGAAAATACATGTACTTTGATCCCTTTGTCCCCAGCCTTGTTCGTCCGCGTTTCAAATTTTCTACCTTGTTCAGCTTAGCTTCCATGCTTCACACTGATACTTTGCATATGTTGAGACCATTAACTGACGACGGAAAGGTCTCGAGGAGTCATTGCATACCTGTGTATACCAGGGAGAAAACTTTTTAGGGGCAACGGGCACCGTTGCATGAAACAGAGAGGTAAACAAACAAATGAGTGCCCCTTTCTCTCCATGACACTGTTGAACACATTACTAATTGGTGTCTCAGATCAAAGTGAATGGTTTTGATGGTACAATGTAAACATTTTAACTGACAAAATGGGGTATGAAGTAGAAAAAAAGAGACCAGGAGCAGTTCTGCTTTGTGCAGTCAGGGGATATAATCCAATTTTGTTTGGGAATAGTCTGATAGTTTGTAAGGATATATCTCTCTTTGTTGCTTGAATATACTGAGAGGGAAAAAGGTGAACCCATTGCCTCATCAAATCCATACAGCTTCAACACGGACTATGTCACAAGGTAACATGTGCCTCAAGTGACCGCAACGACATAGTCAAAACGCTAGATTAACTTAACAATTGTACAGAGACTAGAACCTAAACCGGTTTCCGAAACAACTCGCTCTCATATGGCACTTGCGGACATGCGAAAGCCTGATTTTGACCTTTACGACACAAATTGGGGTGTTTTGTCACTTTAAAGGAAAAAAAAATAAAACAGAACAAAAACTCCCTCTCCTCATGGAATTAAGTTTATATAAAACTGACAAAATTGCTGGCCTTAAAAAAAGTGAAGTCATGGAGTGGAATGGCAAACTTTACGCTAACCCATATTTAGTTTTCGCATGTATATAAATGTAAAATGTAAGTGGATGACAGTCTGTGGAAACCGATTTCTGATTCTAGTCTACATATCCTTGCTGTCTGCATTTCAGGTATTCATCCATGTCATAAAGGGCTCAGGTCACATTATATCAGGTCGGGACATATTCAGCGCTACAGCCTAAACGTATTTATTTGGGGTCAAAACCAGTTACAATTACAAGAGGCTCATTAAAATGGATGAAAAATTTTACATCGGTTCAAGACAGATGATATATATCTACATATAGATCTATCCATGAACCAAGACATAATGGGCTAAAATATTGTGACGGGGGGAAAAAGGGTGGAAAAAAAGGGGTCAGAGATTGAAACCCTGAAGTTAACCCGGAACAAGATTAAAAATTACTCTCGGGCTGATCGTCTAGCCCACCAAGCCAGAAAGGCAGGCATATTCAGGGCTAGGGCCTAACTAAGCAGAATTATTTATTTGGGGTTAAAACTAGTTACAAAGAAAATATGCTAATTCAATTGGGTGACAAAGTTTACATCGGTTTAAGATATATATTATAGATCTTCATATAGATCTATCCAAGACATAATCGGGAAAAATATTGTGAAAGAGGGAAAAAAAGGTAGAAAGAAAGGGGTCGGAGATTGGAAGCCTTAACCCGGACGAAAATTAAAAATCAGTATCGGGCTGACCGTCTATCACACTAAGCCAGAGAGGCAGCTGAATTCTGCCTGACAAAACTGTTTATTTTCATATTTCCCTAGATTGTTAACGTTCCCTGATACAACAAGGGTATAGGGATCAGAACAGGCTACTAAAAACGGTCAGAATTCTGTTTGTGTATTTTTAGAACACGACGCCTGACTACTAGAGATTCAGAGGACGTCACTCTCACTTCCAGAGCCGCAGTTATTCCAACATTCTTGACCTGACGAATGAGTAAATTTAATTTTTGGTATCACCTCTTATGTTTGCCAATATTTCTTTTAGTATCCATTACCAATTTCAAATTGTCCAAAATCGCAATGTTACCTCTACAGCCAAACTGGAAATATGTATGCTGCTCTGATCGGCTTTTCTGTGATATACATGTAGCCCACTGAATAGCAACGACACAGTAGCCTGTGCCAGTTGTAATATGTATATCTACAACGGGGACGGGCTTAATATTCCTTCTCCCCTTTCAAAGAAATTGGAACACAGGCCCTGAAGTACTTGTGAAAATTCGATTTTAAATTGTTCATATAGAAAAAAAAAATGCTTTATAACTGACGTAATCCTTTGCAAACGGGGACATATTTCTGATCGAGACATGCCATAAAACAAGGAAATTAGCGCGTCTTTGAATGAAGCGGTGGCAGAAGATCGGACTATGAAACGATAGTTCCCAACCTTGTTCCACAGCCGTTTCAATTTGAAATTTCTGTCTTATTCAGCTTCCATTTGAAGGATAATACCGGCACGAATTATTGGGTCCGTATTCACCAGCAACAAAATAAATCCCTCTCCTGATGAAATTAGGTTCAAATCAGAATGACAAAATCGGTGGCATTAAACAAAAGTGCAGTTAGGGAGTGGAATGGCAAACTTCATGCAAAATAGTATTTGGTTTTCGCGTGCACGAAAATACGATATATATGTGGAAAGTTTCAGAGAAAATAGGCCAATTCATTTGGATGACAAAGTTTCCACCGGTTTCAGATAAATATTATAGATCTACACATAGATCTATCCAAAAACCAAGACAGAACGGGGGAAATATTGTGACAGAGGGAAAAAAGATGGAAAGAAAAGGGGTCAGAGAATAGAACCCTGAAAATGATCCGGACCAAGATTAAAAATTACTTTCGGGCTGACCATATAGCCCACTTAGTCAGAGAGGCAGCTGAATTTTGCATGACAAAATTATTTATTTACATATTACCTCTCCCCTTTCAAAGAAATTGGAACAAAGGACCTCAAGTAGTTGTGAAAATTCGATTAGAATTGTTTGAAAATATGGGTTAAAAGTGACGTTTATGTCTATTTTGAAGGGTTGTGTGTAATCCTTTGCAAACGGGGACATATTCCTGATCGATACATGCAATACAACAAGGAAATTGGACAACTTTTTCAATGGAACGGGTGGCAGAAGATCGGACTATGAGTCTTTCGTCCCCACCTATCTTCCACCCCCGTTTCAATTTGAATTTTCAGTCTTATTCAGCTTCCATTTGAAGGATAATATGTAATCCTTAGCAGGCCGACGCGAATTCCTGGGTCCGTATTCACCAACCATTCTGAAGAACATTCTGAGACTCATTCTCCAGATTTTTCTACATTTGTGAGTAATGCAGCTTCTGATTGGCTTAAAATATTTGTTCAACCAATCACAAGTAGTGTTACTTTTCAATGTTAGAAAATACATGTACTTTGATCCCTTTGTCCCCAGCCTTGTTCGTCCGCGTTTCAAATTTTCTACCTTGTTCAGCTTAGCTTCCATGCTTCACACTGATACTTTGCATATGTTGAGACCATTAACTGACGACGGAAAGGTCTCGAGGAGTCATTGCATACCTGTGTATACCAGGGAGAAAACTTTTTAGGGGCAACGGGCACCTGTTGCATGAAACAGAGAGGTAAACAAACAAATGAGTGCCCCTTTCTCTCCATGACACTGTTGAACACATTACTAATTGGTGTCTCAGATCAAAGTGAATGGTTTTGATGGTACAATGTAAACATTTTAACTGGCAAAATGGGGTATGAAGTAGAAAAAAAGAGACCAGGAGCAGTTCTGCTTTGTGCAGTCAGGGGATATAATCCAATTTTGTTTGGGAATAGTCTGATAGTTTGTAAGGTTATATCTCTCTTTGTTGCTTGAATATACTGAGAGGGAAAAAGGTGAACCCATTGCCTCATCAAATCCATACAGCTTCAACACGGACTATGTCACAAGGTAACATGTGCCTCAAGTGACCGCAACGACATAGTCAAAACGCTAGATTAACTTAACAATTGTACAGAGACTAGAACCTAAACCGGTTTCCGAAACAACTCGCTCTCATATGGCACTTGCGGACATGCGAAAGCCTGATTTTGACCTTTACGACACAAATTGGGGTGTTTTGTCACTTTAAAGGAAAAAAAAAATAGAACAAAAACTCCCTCTCCTCATGGAATTAAGTTTATATAAAACTGACAAAATTGCTGGCCTTAAAAAAAGTGAAGTCATGGAGTGGAATGGCAAACTTTACGCAAACCCATATTTAGTTTTCGCATGCATATAAATGTAAAATGTAAGTGGATGACAGTCTGTGGAAACCGATTTCTGATTCTAGTCTACATATCCTTGCTGTCTGCATTTCAGGTATTCATCCATGTCATAAAGGGCTCAGGTCACATTATATCAGGTCGGGACATATTCAGCGCTACAGCCTAAACGTATTTATTTGGGGTCAAAACCAGTTACAATTACAAGAGGCTCATTAAAATGGATGAAAAATTTTACATCGGTTCAAGACAGATGATATATATCTACATATAGATCTATCCATGAACCAAGACATAATGGGCTAAAATATTGTGACGGGGGGGAAAAGGGTGGAAAAAAAGGGGTCAGAGATTGAAACCCTGAAGTTAACCCGGAACAAGATTAAAAATTACTCTCGGGCTGATCGTCTAGCCCACCAAGCCAGAAAGGCAGGCATATTCAGGGCTAGGGCCTAACTAAGCAGAATTATTTATTTGGGGTTAAAACTAGTTACAAAGAAAATATGCTAATTCAGTTGGGTGACAAAGTTTACATCGGTTTAAGATATATATTATAGATCTTCATATAGATCTATCCAAGACATAATCGGGAAAAATATTGTGAAAGAGGGAAAAAAAGGTAGAAAGAAAGGGGTCGGAGATTGGAAGCCTTAACCCGGACGAAAATTAAAAATCAGTATCGGGCTGACCGTCTATCACACTAAGCCAGAGAGGCAGCTGAATTCTGCCTGACAAAACTGTTTATTTTCATATTTCCCTAGATTGTTAACGTTCCCTGATACAACAAGGGTATAGGGATCAGAACAGGCTACTAAAAACGGTCAGAATTCTGTTTGTGTATTTTTAGAACACGACGCCTGACTACTAGAGATTCAGAGGACGTCACTCTCACTTCCAGAGCCGCAGTTATTCCAACATTCTTGACCTGACGAATGAGTAAATTTAATGTTTGGTATCACCTCTTATGTTTACCAATATTTCTTTTAGTATCCATTACCAATTTCAAATTGTCCAAAATCGCAATGTTACCTCTACAGCCAAACTGGAAATATGTATGCTGCTCTGATCGGCTTTTCTGTGATATACATGTAGCCCACTGAATAGCAACGACACAGTAGCCTGTGCCAGTTGTAATATGTATATCTACAACGGGGACGGGCTTAATATTCCTTCTCCCCTTTCAAAGAAATTGGAACACAGGCCCTGAAGTACTTGTGAAAATTCGATTTTAAATTGTTCATATAGAAAAAAAAAATGCTTTATAACTGACGTAATCCTTTGCAAACGGGGACATATTTCTGATCGAGACATGCCATAAAACAAGGAAATTAGCGCGTCTTTGAATGAAGCGGTGGCAGAAGATCGGACTATGAAACGATAGTTCCCAACCTTGTTCCACAGCCGTTTCAATTTGAAATTTCTGTCTTATTCAGCTTCCATTTGAAGGATAATACCGGCACGAATTATTGGGTCCGTATTCACCAGCAACAAAATAAATCCCTCTCCTGATGAAATTAGGTTCAAATCAGAATGACAAAATCGGTGGCATTAAACAAAAGTGCAGTTAGGGAGTGGAATGGCAAACTTCATGCAAAATAGTATTTGGTTTTCGCGTGCACGAAAATACGATATATATGTGGAAAGTTTCAGAGAAAATAGGCCAATTCATTTGGATGACAAAGTTTCCACCGGTTTCAGATAAATATTATAGATCTACACATAGATCTATCCAAGAACCAAGACAGAACGGGGGAAATATTGTGACAGAGGGAAAAAAGATGGAAAGAAAAGGGGTCAGAGAATAGAACCCTGAAAATGATCCGGACCAAGATTAAAAATTACTTTCGGGCTGACCATATAGCCCACTTAGTCAGAGAGGCAGCTGAATTTTGCATGACAAAATTATTTATTTACATATTACCTCTCCCCTTTCAAAGAAATTGGAACAAAGGACCTCAAGTAGTTGTGAAAATTCGATTAGAATTGTTTGAAAATATGGGTTAAAAGTGACGTTTATGTCTATTTTGAAGGGTTGTGTGTAATCCTTTGCAAACGGGGACATATTCCTGATCGATACATGCAATACAACAAGGAAATTGGACAACTTTTTCAATGGAACGGGTGGCAGAAGATCGGACTATGAGTCTTTCGTCCCCACCTATCTTCCACCCCCGTTTCAATTTGAATTTTCAGTCTTATTCAGCTTCCATTTGAAGGATAATATGTAATCCTTAGCAGGCCGACGCGAATTCCTGGGTCCGTATTCACCAACCATTCTGAAGAACATTCTGAGACTCATTCTCCAGATTTTTCTACATTTGTGAGTAATGCAGCTTCTGATTGGCTTAAAATATTTGTTCAACCAATCACAAGTAGTGTTACTTTTCAATGTTAGAAAATACATGTACTTTGATCCCTTTGTCCCCAGCCTTGTTCGTCCGCGTTTCAAATTTTCTACCTTGTTCAGCTTAGCTTCCATGCTTCACACTGATACTTTGCATATGTTGAGACCATTAACTGACGACGGAAAGGTCTCGAGGTGTCATTGCATACCTGTGTATACCAGGGAGAAAACTTTTTAGGGGCAACGGGCACCTGTTGCATGAAACAGAGAGGTAAACAAACAAATGAGTGCCCCTTTCTCTCCATGACACTGTTGAACACATTACTAATTGGTGTCTCAGATCAAAGTGAATGGTTTTGATGGTACAATGTAAACATTTTAACTGGCAAAATGGGGTATGAAGTAGAAAAAAAGAGACCAGGAGCAGTTCTGCTTTGTGCAGTCAGGGGATATAATCCAATTTTGTTTGGGAATAGTCTGATAGTTTGTAAGGTTATATCTCTCTTTGTTGCTTGAATATACTGAGAGGGAAAAAGGTGAGCCCATTGCCTCATCAAATCCATACAGCTTCAACACGGACTATGTCACAAGGTAACATGTGCCTCAAGTGACCGCAACGACATAGTCAAAACGCTAGATTAACTTAACAATTGTACAGAGACTAGAACCTAAACCGGTTTCCGAAACAACTCGCTCTCATATGGCACTTGCGGACATGCGAAAGCCTGATTTTGACCTTTACGACACAAATTGGGGTGTTTTGTCACTTTAAAGGAAAAAAAAAATAAAACAGAACAAAAACTCCCTCTCCTCATGGAATTAAGTTTATATAAAACTGACAAAATTGCTGGCCTTAAAAAAAGTGAAGTCATGGAGTGGAATGGCAAACTTTACGCAAACCCATATTTAGTTTTCGCATGCATATAAATGTAAAATGTAAGTGGATGACAGTCTGTGGAAACCGATTTTTGATTCTAGTCTACATATCCTTGCTGTCTGCATTTCAGGTATTCATCCATGTCATAAAGGGCTCAGGTCACATTATATCAGGTCGGGACATATTCAGCGCTACAGCCTAAACGTATTTATTTGGGGTCAAAACCAGTTACAATTACAAGAGGCTCATTAAAATGGATGAAAAATTTTACATCGGTTCAAGACAGATGATATATATCTACATATAGATCTATCCATGAACCAAGACATAATGGGCTAAAATATTGTGACGGGGGGAAAAAGGGTGGAAAAAAAGGGGTCAGAGATTGAAACCCTGAAGTTAACCCGGAACAAGATTAAAAATTACTCTCGGGCTGATCGTCTAGCCCACCAAGCCAGAAAGGCAGGCATATTCAGGGCTAGGGCCTAACTAAGCAGAATTATTTATTTGGGGTTAAAACTAGTTACAAAGAAAATATGCTAATTCAATTGGGTGACAAAGTTTACATCGGTTTAAGATATATATTATAGATCTTCATATAGATCTATCCAAGACATAATCGGGAAAAATATTGTGAAAGAGGGAAAAAAAGGTAGAAAGAAAGGGGTCGGAGATTGGAAGCCTTAACCCGGACGAAAATTAAAAATCAGTATCGGGCTGACCGTCTATCACACTAAGCCAGAGAGGCAGCTGAATTCTGCCTGACAAAACTGTTTATTTTCATATTTCCCTAGATTGTTAACGTTCCCTGATACAACAAGGGTATAGGGATCAGAACAGGCTACTAAAAACGGTCAGAATTCTGTTTGTGTATTTTTAGAACACGACGCCTGACTACTAGAGATTCAGAGGACGTCACTCTCACTTCCAGAGCCGCAGTTATTCCAACATTCTTGACCTGACGAATGAGTAAATTTAATTTTTGGTATCACCTCTTATGTTTGCCAATATTTCTTTTAGTATCCATTACCAATTTCAAATTGTCCAAAATCGCAATGTTACCTCTACAGCCAAACTGGAAATATGTATGCTGCTCTGATCGGCTTTTCTGTGATATACATGTAGCCCACTGAATAGCAACGACACAGTAGCCTGTGCCAGTTGTAATATGTATATCTACAACGGGGACGGGCTTAATATTCCTTCTCCCCTTTCAAAGAAATTGGAACACAGGCCCTGAAGTACTTGTGAAAATTCGATTTTAAATTGTTTGGATAAAAAAAAATGCTTTATAACTGACGTAATCCTTTGCAAACGGGGACATATTTCTGATCGAGACATGCCATAAAACAAGGAAATTAGCGCGTCTTTGAATGAAGCGGTGGCAGAAGATCGGACTATGAAACGATAGTTCCCAACCTTGTTCCACAGCCGTTTCAATTTGAAATTTCTGTCTTATTCAGCTTCCATTTGAAGGATAATACCGGCACGAATTATTGGGTCCGTATTCACCAGCAACAAAATAAATCCCTCTCCTGATGAAATTAGGTTCAAATCAGAATGACAAAATCGGTGGCATTAAACAAAAGTGCAGTTAGGGAGTGGAATGGCAAACTTCATGCAAAATAGTATTTGGTTTTCGCGTGCACGAAAATACGATATATATGTGGAAAGTTTCAGAGAAAATAGGCCAATTCATTTGGATGACAAAGTTTCCACCGGTTTCAGATAAATATTATAGATCTACACATAGATCTATCCAAGAACCAAGACAGAACGGGGGAAATATTGTGACAGAGGAAAAAAAGATGGAAAGAAAAGGGGTCAGAGAATAGAACCCTGAAAATGATCCGGACCAAGATTAAAAATTACTTTCGGGCTGACCATATAGCCCACTTAGTCAGAGAGGCAGCTGAATTTTGCATGACAAAATTATTTATTTACATATTACCCCTCCCCTTTCAAAGAAATTGGAACAAAGGACCTCAAGTAGTTGTGAAAATTCGATTAGAATTGTTTGAAAATATGGGTTAAAAGTGACGTTTATGTCTATTTTGAAGGGTTGTGTGTAATCCTTTGCAAACGGGGACATATTCCTGATCGATACATGCAATACAACAAGGAAATTGGACAACTTTTTCAATGGAACGGGTGGCAGAAGATCGGACTATGAGTCTTTCGTCCCCACCTATCTTCCACCCCCGTTTCAATTTGAATTTTCAGTCTTATTCAGCTTCCATTTGAAGGATAATATGTAATCCTTAGCAGGCCGACGCGAATTCCTGGGTCCGTATTCACCAACCATTCTGAAGAACATTCTGAGACTCATTCTCCAGATTTTTCTACATTTGTGAGTAACGCAGCTTCTGATTGGCTTAAAATATTTGTTCAACCAATCACAAGTAGTGTTACTTTTCAATGTTAGAAAATACATGTACTTTGATCCCTTTGTCCCCAGCCTTGTTCGTCCGCGTTTCAAATTTTCTACCTTGTTCAGCTTAGCTTCCATGCTTCACACTGATACTTTGCATATGTTGAGACCATTAACTGACGACGGAAAGGTCTCGAGGAGTCATTGCATACCTGTGTATACCAGGGAGAAAACTTTTTAGGGGCAACGGGCACCGTTGCATGAAACAGAGAGGTAAACAAACAAATGAGTGCCCCTTTCTCTCCATGACACTGTTGAACACATTACTAATTGGTGTCTCAGATCAAAGTGAATGGTTTTGATGGTACAATGTAAACATTTTAACTGACAAAATGGGGTATGAAGTAGAAAAAAAGAGACCAGGAGCAGTTCTGCTTTGTGCAGTCAGGGGATATAATCCAATTTTGTTTGGGAATAGTCTGATAGTTTGTAAGGATATATCTCTCTTTGTTGCTTGAATATACTGAGAGGGAAAAAGGTGAACCCATTGCCTCATCAAATCCATACAGCTTCAACACGGACTATGTCACAAGGTAACATGTGCCTCAAGTGACCGCAACGACATAGTCAAAACGCTAGATTAACTTAACAATTGTACAGAGACTAGAACCTAAACCGGTTTCCGAAACAACTCGCTCTCATATGGCACTTGCGGACATGCGAAAGCCTGATTTTGACCTTTACGACACAAATTGGGGTGTTTTGTCACTTTAAAGGAAAAAAAAATAAAACAGAACAAAAACTCCCTCTCCTCATGGAATTAAGTTTATATAAAACTGACAAAATTGCTGGCCTTAAAAAAAGTGAAGTCATGGAGTGGAATGGCAAACTTTACGCTAACCCATATTTAGTTTTCGCATGTATATAAATGTAAAATGTAAGTGGATGACAGTCTGTGGAAACCGATTTCTGATTCTAGTCTACATATCCTTGCTGTCTGCATTTCAGGTATTCATCCATGTCATAAAGGGCTCAGGTCACATTATATCAGGTCGGGACATATTCAGCGCTACAGCCTAAACGTATTTATTTGGGGTCAAAACCAGTTACAATTACAAGAGGCTCATTAAAATGGATGAAAAATTTTACATCGGTTCAAGACAGATGATATATATCTACATATAGATCTATCCATGAACCAAGACATAATGGGCTAAAATATTGTGACGGGGGGAAAAAGGGTGGAAAAAAAGGGGTCAGAGATTGAAACCCTGAAGTTAACCCGGAACAAGATTAAAAATTACTCTCGGGCTGATCGTCTAGCCCACCAAGCCAGAAAGGCAGGCATATTCAGGGCTAGGGCCTAACTAAGCAGAATTATTTATTTGGGGTTAAAACTAGTTACAAAGAAAATATGCTAATTCAATTGGGTGACAAAGTTTACATCGGTTTAAGATATATATTATAGATCTTCATATAGATCTATCCAAGACATAATCGGGAAAAATATTGTGAAAGAGGGAAAAAAAGGTAGAAAGAAAGGGGTCGGAGATTGGAAGCCTTAACCCGGACGAAAATTAAAAATCAGTATCGGGCTGACCGTCTATCACACTAAGCCAGAGAGGCAGCTGAATTCTGCCTGACAAAACTGTTTATTTTCATATTTCCCTAGATTGTTAACGTTCCCTGATACAACAAGGGTATAGGGATCAGAACAGGCTACTAAAAACGGTCAGAATTCTGTTTGTGTATTTTTAGAACACGACGCCTGACTACTAGAGATTCAGAGGACGTCACTCTCACTTCCAGAGCCGCAGTTATTCCAACATTCTTGACCTGACGAATGAGTAAATTTAATTTTTGGTATCACCTCTTATGTTTGCCAATATTTCTTTTAGTATCCATTACCAATTTCAAATTGTCCAAAATCGCAATGTTACCTCTACAGCCAAACTGGAAATATGTATGCTGCTCTGATCGGCTTTTCTGTGATATACATGTAGCCCACTGAATAGCAACGACACAGTAGCCTGTGCCAGTTGTAATATGTATATCTACAACGGGGACGGGCTTAATATTCCTTCTCCCCTTTCAAAGAAATTGGAACACAGGCCCTGAAGTACTTGTGAAAATTCGATTTTAAATTGTTCATATAGAAAAAAAAAATGCTTTATAACTGACGTAATCCTTTGCAAACGGGGACATATTTCTGATCGAGACATGCCATAAAACAAGGAAATTAGCGCGTCTTTGAATGAAGCGGTGGCAGAAGATCGGACTATGAAACGATAGTTCCCAACCTTGTTCCACAGCCGTTTCAATTTGAAATTTCTGTCTTATTCAGCTTCCATTTGAAGGATAATACCGGCACGAATTATTGGGTCCGTATTCACCAGCAACAAAATAAATCCCTCTCCTGATGAAATTAGGTTCAAATCAGAATGACAAAATCGGTGGCATTAAACAAAAGTGCAGTTAGGGAGTGGAATGGCAAACTTCATGCAAAATAGTATTTGGTTTTCGCGTGCACGAAAATACGATATATATGTGGAAAGTTTCAGAGAAAATAGGCCAATTCATTTGGATGACAAAGTTTCCACCGGTTTCAGATAAATATTATAGATCTACACATAGATCTATCCAAAAACCAAGACAGAACGGGGGAAATATTGTGACAGAGGGAAAAAAGATGGAAAGAAAAGGGGTCAGAGAATAGAACCCTGAAAATGATCCGGACCAAGATTAAAAATTACTTTCGGGCTGACCATATAGCCCACTTAGTCAGAGAGGCAGCTGAATTTTGCATGACAAAATTATTTATTTACATATTACCTCTCCCCTTTCAAAGAAATTGGAACAAAGGACCTCAAGTAGTTGTGAAAATTCGATTAGAATTGTTTGAAAATATGGGTTAAAAGTGACGTTTATGTCTATTTTGAAGGGTTGTGTGTAATCCTTTGCAAACGGGGACATATTCCTGATCGATACATGCAATACAACAAGGAAATTGGACAACTTTTTCAATGGAACGGGTGGCAGAAGATCGGACTATGAGTCTTTCGTCCCCACCTATCTTCCACCCCCGTTTCAATTTGAATTTTCAGTCTTATTCAGCTTCCATTTGAAGGATAATATGTAATCCTTAGCAGGCCGACGCGAATTCCTGGGTCCGTATTCACCAACCATTCTGAAGAACATTCTGAGACTCATTCTCCAGATTTTTCTACATTTGTGAGTAACGCAGCTTCTGATTGGCTTAAAATATTTGTTCAACCAATCACAAGTAGTGTTACTTTTCAATGTTAGAAAATACATGTACTTTGATCCCTTTGTCCCCAGCCTTGTTCGTCCGCGTTTCAAATTTTCTACCTTGTTCAGCTTAGCTTCCATGCTTCACACTGATACTTTGCATATGTTGAGACCATTAACTGACGACGGAAAGGTCTCGAGGAGTCATTGCATACCTGTGTATACCAGGGAGAAAACTTTTTAGGGGCAACGGGCACCGTTGCATGAAACAGAGAGGTAAACAAACAAATGAGTGCCCCTTTCTCTCCATGACACTGTTGAACACATTACTAATTGGTGTCTCAGATCAAAGTGAATGGTTTTGATGGTACAATGTAAACATTTTAACTGACAAAATGGGGTATGAAGTAGAAAAAAAGAGACCAGGAGCAGTTCTGCTTTGTGCAGTCAGGGGATATAATCCAATTTTGTTTGGGAATAGTCTGATAGTTTGTAAGGATATATCTCTCTTTGTTGCTTGAATATACTGAGAGGGAAAAAGGTGAACCCATTGCCTCATCAAATCCATACAGCTTCAACACGGACTATGTCACAAGGTAACATGTGCCTCAAGTGACCGCAACGACATAGTCAAAACGCTAGATTAACTTAACAATTGTACAGAGACTAGAACCTAAACCGGTTTCCGAAACAACTCGCTCTCATATGGCACTTGCGGACATGCGAAAGCCTGATTTTGACCTTTACGACACAAATTGGGGTGTTTTGTCACTTTAAAGGAAAAAAAAAATAAAACAGAACAAAAACTCCCTCTCCTCATGGAATTAAGTTTATATAAAACTGACAAAATTGCTGGCCTTAAAAAAAGTGAAGTCATGGAGTGGAATGGCAAACTTTACGCTAACCCATATTTAGTTTTCGCATGTATATAAATGTAAAATGTAAGTGGATGACAGTCTGTGGAAACCGATTTCTGATTCTAGTCTACATATCCTTGCTGTCTGCATTTCAGGTATTCATCCATGTCATAAAGGGCTCAGGTCACATTATATCAGGTCGGGACATATTCAGCGCTACAGCCTAAACGTATTTATTTGGGGTCAAAACCAGTTACAATTACAAGAGGCTCATTAAAATGGATGAAAAATTTTACATCGGTTCAAGACAGATGATATATATCTACATATAGATCTATCCATGAACCAAGACATAATGGGCTAAAATATTGTGACGGGGGGAAAAAGGGTGGAAAAAAAGGGGTCAGAGATTGAAACCCTGAAGTTAACCCGGAACAAGATTAAAAATTACTCTCGGGCTGATCGTCTAGCCCACCAAGCCAGAAAGGCAGGCATATTCAGGGCTAGGGCCTAACTAAGCAGAATTATTTATTTGGGGTTAAAACTAGTTACAAAGAAAATATGCTAATTCAATTGGGTGACAAAGTTTACATCGGTTTAAGATATATATTATAGATCTTCATATAGATCTATCCAAGACATAATCGGGAAAAATATTGTGAAAGAGGGAAAAAAAGGTAGAAAGAAAGGGGTCGGAGATTGGAAGCCTTAACCCGGACGAAAATTAAAAATCAGTATCGGGCTGACCGTCTATCACACTAAGCCAGAGAGGCAGCTGAATTCTGCCTGACAAAACTGTTTATTTTCATATTTCCCTAGATTGTTAACGTTCCCTGATACAACAAGGGTATAGGGATCAGAACAGGCTACTAAAAACGGTCAGAATTCTGTTTGTGTATTTTTAGAACACGACGCCTGACTACTAGAGATTCAGAGGACGTCACTCTCACTTCCAGAGCCGCAGTTATTCCAACATTCTTGACCTGACGAATGAGTAAATTTAATTTTTGGTATCACCTCTTATGTTTACCAATATTTCTTTTAGTATCCATTACCAATTTCAAATTGTCCAAAATCGCAATGTTACCTCTACAGCCAAACTGGAAATATGTATGCTGCTCTGATCGGCTTTTCTGTGATATACATGTAGCCCACTGAATAGCAACGACACAGTAGCCTGTGCCAGTTGTAATATGTATATCTACAACGGGGACGGGCTTAATATTCCTTCTCCCCTTTCAAAGAAATTGGAACACAGGCCCTGAAGTACTTGTGAAAATTCGATTTTAAATTGTTCATATAGAAAAAAAAAATGCTTTATAACTGACGTAATCCTTTGCAAACGGGGACATATTTCTGATCGAGACATGCCATAAAACAAGGAAATTAGCGCGTCTTTGAATGAAGCGGTGGCAGAAGATCGGACTATGAAACGATAGTTCCCAACCTTGTTCCACAGCCGTTTCAATTTGAAATTTCTGTCTTATTCAGCTTCCATTTGAAGGATAATACCGGCACGAATTATTGGGTCCGTATTCACCAGCAACAAAATAAATCCCTCTCCTGATGAAATTAGGTTCAAATCAGAATGACAAAATCGGTGGCATTAAACAAAAGTGCAGTTAGGGAGTGGAATGGCAAACTTCATGCAAAATAGTATTTGGTTTTCGCGTGCACGAAAATACGATATATATGTGGAAAGTTTCAGAGAAAATAGGCCAATTCATTTGGATGACAAAGTTTCCACCGGTTTCAGATAAATATTATAGATCTACACATAGATCTATCCAAGAACCAAGACAGAACGGGGGAAATATTGTGACAGAGGGAAAAAAGATGGAAAGAAAAGGGGTCAGAGAATAGAGACCAAGATTAAAAATTACTTTCGGGCTGACCATATAGCCCACTTAGTCAGAGAGGCAGCTGAATTTTGCATGACAAAATTATTTATTTACATATTACCCCTCCCCTTTCAAAGAAATTGGAACAAAGGACCTCAAGTAGTTGTGAAAATTCGATTAGAATTGTTTGAAAATATGGGTTAAAAGTGACGTTTATGTCTATTTTGAAGGGTTGTGTGTAATCCTTTGCAAACGGGGACATATTCCTGATCGATATATGCAATACAACAAGGAAATTGGACAACTTTTTCAATGGAACGGGTGGCAGAAGATCGGACTATGAGTCTTTCGTCCCCACCTATCTTCCACCCCCGTTTCAATTTGAATTTTCAGTCTTATTCAGCTTCCATTTGAAGGATAATATGTAATCCTTAGCAGGCCGACGCGAATTCCTGGGTCCGTATTCACCAACCATTCTGAAGAACATTCTGAGACTCATTCTCCAGATTTTTCTACATTTGTGAGTAATGCAGCTTCTGATTGGCTTAAAATATTTGTTCAACCAATCACAAGTAGTGTTACTTTTCAATGTTAGAAAATACATGTACTTTGATCCCTTTGTCCCCAGCCTTGTTCGTCCGCGTTTCAAATTTTCTACCTTGTTCAGCTTAGCTTCCATGCTTCACACTGATACTTTGCATATGTTGAGACCATTAACTGACGACGGAAAGGTCTCGAGGAGTCATTGCATACCTGTGTATACCAGGGAGAAAACTTTTTAGGGGCAACGGGCACCTGTTGCATGAAACAGAGAGGTAAACAAACAAATGAGTGCCCCTTTCTCTCCATGACACTGTTGAACACATTACTAATTGGTGTCTCAGATCAAAGTGAATGGTTTTGATGGTACAATGTAAACATTTTAACTGGCAAAATGGGGTATGAAGTAGAAAAAAAGAGACCAGGAGCAGTTCTGCTTTGTGCAGTCAGGGGATATAATCCAATTTTGTTTGGGAATAGTCTGATAGTTTGTAAGGTTATATCTCTCTTTGTTGCTTGAATATACTGAGAGGGAAAAAGGTGAACCCATTGCCTCATCAAATCCATACAGCTTCAACACGGACTATGTCACAAGGTAACATGTGCCTCAAGTGACCGCAACGACATAGTCAAAACGCTAGATTAACTTAACAATTGTACAGAGACTAGAACCTAAACCGGTTTCCGAAACAACTCGCTCTCATATGGCACTTGCGGACATGCGAAAGCCTGATTTTGACCTTTACGACACAAATTGGGGTGTTTTGTCACTTTAAAGGAAAAAAAAAAATAAAACAGAACAAAAACTCCCTCTCCTCATGGAATTAAGTTTATATAAAACTGACAAAATTGCTGGCCTTAAAAAAAGTGAAGTCATGGAGTGGAATGGCAAACTTTACGCAAACCCATATTTAGTTTTCGCATGCATATAAATGTAAAATGTAAGTGGATGACAGTCTGTGGAAACCGATTTTTGATTCTAGTCTACATATCCTTGCTGTCTGCATTTCAGGTATTCATCCATGTCATAAAGGGCTCAGGTCACATTATATCAGGTCGGGACATATTCAGCGCTACAGCCTAAACGTATTTATTTGGGGTCAAAACCAGTTACAATTACAAGAGGCTCATTAAAATGGATGAAAAATTTTACATCGGTTCAAGACAGATGATATATATCTACATATAGATCTATCCATGAACCAAGACATAATGGGCTAAAATATTGTGACGGGGGGAAAAAGGGTGGAAAAAAAGGGGTCAGAGATTGAAACCCTGAAGTTAACCCGGAACAAGATTAAAAATTACTCTCGGGCTGATCGTCTAGCCCACCAAGCCAGAAAGGCAGGCATATTCAGGGCTAGGGCCTAACTAAGCAGAATTATTTATTTGGGGTTAAAACTAGTTACAAAGAAAATATGCTGATTCAATTGGGTGACAAAGTTTACATCGGTTTAAGATATATATTATAGATCTTCATATAGATCTATCCAAGACATAATCGGGAAAAATATTGTGAAAGAGGGAAAAAAAGGTAGAAAGAAAGGGGTCGGAGATTGGAAGCCTTAACCCGGACGAAAATTAAAAATCAGTATCGGGCTGACCGTCTATCACACTAAGCCAGAGAGGCAGCTGAATTCTGCCTGACAAAACTGTTTATTTTCATATTTCCCTAGATTGTTAACGTTCCCTGATACAACAAGGGTATAGGGATCAGAACAGGCTACTAAAAACGGTCAGAATTCTGTTTGTGTATTTTTAGAACACGACGCCTGACTACTAGAGATTCAGAGGACGTCACTCTCACTTCCAGAGCCGCAGTTATTCCAACATTCTTGACCTGACGAATGAGTAAATTTAATTTTTGGTATCACCTCTTATGTTTGCCAATATTTCTTTTAGTATCCATTACCAATTTCAAATTGTCCAAAATCGCAATGTTACCTCTACAGCCAAACTGGAAATATGTATGCTGCTCTGATCGGCTTTTCTGTGATATACATGTAGCCCACTGAATAGCAACGACACAGTAGCCTGTGCCAGTTGTAATATGTATATCTACAACGGGGACGGGCTTAATATTCCTTCTCCCCTTTCAAAGAAATTGGAACACAGGCCCTGAAGTACTTGTGAAAATTCGATTTTAAATTGTTCATATAAAAAAAAAAAATGCTTTATAACTGACGTAATCCTTTGCAAACGGGGACATATTTCTGATCGAGACATGCCATAAAACAAGGAAATTAGCGCGTCTTTGAATGAAGCGGTGGCAGAAGATCGGACTATGAAACGATAGTTCCCAACCTTGTTCCACAGCCGTTTCAATTTGAAATTTCTGTCTTATTCAGCTTCCATTTGAAGGATAATACCGGCACGAATTATTGGGTCCGTATTCACCAGCAACAAAATAAATCCCTCTCCTGATGAAATTAGGTTCAAATCAGAATGACAAAATCGGTGGCATTAAACAAAAGTGCAGTTAGGGAGTGGAATGGCAAACTTCATGCAAAATAGTATTTGGTTTTCGCGTGCACGAAAATACGATATATATGTGGAAAGTTTCAGAGAAAATAGGCCAATTCATTTGGATGACAAAGTTCCCACCGGTTTCAGATAAATATTATAGATCTACACATACATCTATCCAAGAACCAAGACAGAACGGGGGAAATATTGTGACAGAGGGAAAAAAGATGGAAAGAAAAGGGGTCAGAGAATAGAACCCTGAAAATGATCCGGACCAAGATTAAAAATTACTTTCGGGCTGACCATATAGCCCACTTAGTCAGAGAGGCAGCTGAATTTTGCATGACAAAATTATTTATTTACATATTACCCCTCCCCTTTCAAAGAAATTGGAACAAAGGACCTCAAGTAGTTGTGAAAATTCGATTAGAATTGTTTGAAAATATGGGTTAAAAGTGACGTTTATGTCTATTTTGAAGGGTTGTGTGTAATCCTTTGCAAACGGGGACATATTCCTGATCGATACATGCAATACAACAAGGAAATTGGACAACTTTTTCAATGGAACGGGTGGCAGAAGATCGGACTATGAGTCTTTCGTCCCCACCTATCTTCCACCCCCGTTTCAATTTGAATTTTCAGTCTTATTCAGCTTCCATTTGAAGGATAATATGTAATCCTTAGCAGGCCGACGCGAATTCCTGGGTCCGTATTCACCAACCATTCTGAAGAACATTCTGAGACTCATTCTCCAGATTTTTCTACATTTGTGAGTAACGCAGCTTCTGATTGGCTTAAAATATTTGTTCAACCAATCACAAGTAGTGTTACTTTTCAATGTTAGAAAATACATGTACTTTGATCCCTTTGTCCCCAGCCTTGTTCGTCCGCGTTTCAAATTTTCTACCTTGTTCAGCTTAGCTTCCATGCTTCACACTGATACTTTGCATATGTTGAGACCATTAACTGACGACGGAAAGGTCTCGAGGAGTCATTGCATACCTGTGTATACCAGGGAGAAAACTTTTTAGGGGCAACGGGCACCGTTGCATGAAACAGAGAGGTAAACAAACAAATGAGTGCCCCTTTCTCTCCATGACACTGTTGAACACATTACTAATTGGTGTCTCAGATCAAAGTGAATGGTTTTGATGGTACAATGTAAACATTTTAACTGACAAAATGGGGTATGAAGTAGAAAAAAAGAGACCAGGAGCAGTTCTGCTTTGTGCAGTCAGGGGATATAATCCAATTTTGTTTGGGAATAGTCTGATAGTTTGTAAGGATATATCTCTCTTTGTTGCTTGAATATACTGAGAGGGAAAAAGGTGAACCCATTGCCTCATCAAATCCATACAGCTTCAACACGGACTATGTCACAAGGTAACATGTGCCTCAAGTGACCGCAACGACATAGTCAAAACGCTAGATTAACTTAACAATTGTACAGAGACTAGAACCTAAACCGGTTTCCGAAACAACTCGCTCTCATATGGCACTTGCGGACATGCGAAAGCCTGATTTTGACCTTTACGACACAAATTGGGGTGTTTTGTCACTTTAAAGGAAAAAAAAATAAAACAGAACAAAAACTCCCTCTCCTCATGGAATTAAGTTTATATAAAACTGACAAAATTGCTGGCCTTAAAAAAAGTGAAGTCATGGAGTGGAATGGCAAACTTTACGCTAACCCATATTTAGTTTTCGCATGTATATAAATGTAAAATGTAAGTGGATGACAGTCTGTGGAAACCGATTTCTGATTCTAGTCTACATATCCTTGCTGTCTGCATTTCAGGTATTCATCCATGTCATAAAGGGCTCAGGTCACATTATATCAGGTCGGGACATATTCAGCGCTACAGCCTAAACGTATTTATTTGGGGTCAAAACCAGTTACAATTACAAGAGGCTCATTAAAATGGATGAAAAATTTTACATCGGTTCAAGACAGATGATATATATCTACATATAGATCTATCCATGAACCAAGACATAATGGGCTAAAATATTGTGACGGGGGGAAAAAGGGTGGAAAAAAAGGGGTCAGAGATTGAAACCCTGAAGTTAACCCGGAACAAGATTAAAAATTACTCTCGGGCTGATCGTCTAGCCCACCAAGCCAGAAAGGCAGGCATATTCAGGGCTAGGGCCTAACTAAGCAGAATTATTTATTTGGGGTTAAAACTAGTTACAAAGAAAATATGCTAATTCAATTGGGTGACAAAGTTTACATCGGTTTAAGATATATATTATAGATCTTCATATAGATCTATCCAAGACATAATCGGGAAAAATATTGTGAAAGAGGGAAAAAAAGGTAGAAAGAAAGGGGTCGGAGATTGGAAGCCTTAACCCGGACGAAAATTAAAAATCAGTATCGGGCTGACCGTCTATCACACTAAGCCAGAGAGGCAGCTGAATTCTGCCTGACAAAACTGTTTATTTTCATATTTCCCTAGATTGTTAACGTTCCCTGATACAACAAGGGTATAGGGATCAGAACAGGCTACTAAAAACGGTCAGAATTCTGTTTGTGTATTTTTAGAACACGACGCCTGACTACTAGAGATTCAGAGGACGTCACTCTCACTTCCAGAGCCGCAGTTATTCCAACATTCTTGACCTGACGAATGAGTAAATTTAATTTTTGGTATCACCTCTTATGTTTGCCAATATTTCTTTTAGTATCCATTACCAATTTCAAATTGTCCAAAATCGCAATGTTACCTCTACAGCCAAACTGGAAATATGTATGCTGCTCTGATCGGCTTTTCTGTGATATACATGTAGCCCACTGAATAGCAACGACACAGTAGCCTGTGCCAGTTGTAATATGTATATCTACAACGGGGACGGGCTTAATATTCCTTCTCCCCTTTCAAAGAAATTGGAACACAGGCCCTGAAGTACTTGTGAAAATTCGATTTTAAATTGTTCATATAGAAAAAAAAAATGCTTTATAACTGACGTAATCCTTTGCAAACGGGGACATATTTCTGATCGAGACATGCCATAAAACAAGGAAATTAGCGCGTCTTTGAATGAAGCGGTGGCAGAAGATCGGACTATGAAACGATAGTTCCCAACCTTGTTCCACAGCCGTTTCAATTTGAAATTTCTGTCTTATTCAGCTTCCATTTGAAGGATAATACCGGCACGAATTATTGGGTCCGTATTCACCAGCAACAAAATAAATCCCTCTCCTGATGAAATTAGGTTCAAATCAGAATGACAAAATCGGTGGCATTAAACAAAAGTGCAGTTAGGGAGTGGAATGGCAAACTTCATGCAAAATAGTATTTGGTTTTCGCGTGCACGAAAATACGATATATATGTGGAAAGTTTCAGAGAAAATAGGCCAATTCATTTGGATGACAAAGTTTCCACCGGTTTCAGATAAATATTATAGATCTACACATAGATCTATCCAAAAACCAAGACAGAACGGGGGAAATATTGTGACAGAGGGAAAAAAGATGGAAAGAAAAGGGGTCAGAGAATAGAACCCTGAAAATGATCCGGACCAAGATTAAAAATTACTTTCGGGCTGACCATATAGCCCACTTAGTCAGAGAGGCAGCTGAATTTTGCATGACAAAATTATTTATTTACATATTACCTCTCCCCTTTCAAAGAAATTGGAACAAAGGACCTCAAGTAGTTGTGAAAATTCGATTAGAATTGTTTGAAAATATGGGTTAAAAGTGACGTTTATGTCTATTTTGAAGGGTTGTGTGTAATCCTTTGCAAACGGGGACATATTCCTGATCGATACATGCAATACAACAAGGAAATTGGACAACTTTTTCAATGGAACGGGTGGCAGAAGATCGGACTATGAGTCTTTCGTCCCCACCTATCTTCCACCCCCGTTTCAATTTGAATTTTCAGTCTTATTCAGCTTCCATTTGAAGGATAATATGTAATCCTTAGCAGGCCGACGCGAATTCCTGGGTCCGTATTCACCAACCATTCTGAAGAACATTCTGAGACTCATTCTCCAGATTTTTCTACATTTGTGAGTAACGCAGCTTCTGATTGGCTTAAAATATTTGTTCAACCAATCACAAGTAGTGTTACTTTTCAATGTTAGAAAATACATGTACTTTGATCCCTTTGTCCCCAGCCTTGTTCGTCCGCGTTTCAAATTTTCTACCTTGTTCAGCTTAGCTTCCATGCTTCACACTGATACTTTGCATATGTTGAGACCATTAACTGACGACGGAAAGGTCTCGAGGAGTCATTGCATACCTGTGTATACCAGGGAGAAAACTTTTTAGGGGCAACGGGCACCGTTGCATGAAACAGAGAGGTAAACAAACAAATGAGTGCCCCTTTCTCTCCATGACACTGTTGAACACATTACTAATTGGTGTCTCAGATCAAAGTGAATGGTTTTGATGGTACAATGTAAACATTTTAACTGACAAAATGGGGTATGAAGTAGAAAAAAAGAGACCAGGAGCAGTTCTGCTTTGTGCAGTCAGGGGATATAATCCAATTTTGTTTGGGAATAGTCTGATAGTTTGTAAGGATATATCTCTCTTTGTTGCTTGAATATACTGAGAGGGAAAAAGGTGAACCCATTGCCTCATCAAATCCATACAGCTTCAACACGGACTATGTCACAAGGTAACATGTGCCTCAAGTGACCGCAACGACATAGTCAAAACGCTAGATTAACTTAACAATTGTACAGAGACTAGAACCTAAACCGGTTTCCGAAACAACTCGCTCTCATATGGCACTTGCGGACATGCGAAAGCCTGATTTTGACCTTTACGACACAAATTGGGGTGTTTTGTCACTTTAAAGGAAAAAAAAAATAAAACAGAACAAAAACTCCCTCTCCTCATGGAATTAAGTTTATATAAAACTGACAAAATTGCTGGCCTTAAAAAAAGTGAAGTCATGGAGTGGAATGGCAAACTTTACGCTAACCCATATTTAGTTTTCGCATGTATATAAATGTAAAATGTAAGTGGATGACAGTCTGTGGAAACCGATTTCTGATTCTAGTCTACATATCCTTGCTGTCTGCATTTCAGGTATTCATCCATGTCATAAAGGGCTCAGGTCACATTATATCAGGTCGGGACATATTCAGCGCTACAGCCTAAACGTATTTATTTGGGGTCAAAACCAGTTACAATTACAAGAGGCTCATTAAAATGGATGAAAAATTTTACATCGGTTCAAGACAGATGATATATATCTACATATAGATCTATCCATGAACCAAGACATAATGGGCTAAAATATTGTGACGGGGGGAAAAAGGGTGGAAAAAAAGGGGTCAGAGATTGAAACCCTGAAGTTAACCCGGAACAAGATTAAAAATTACTCTCGGGCTGATCGTCTAGCCCACCAAGCCAGAAAGGCAGGCATATTCAGGGCTAGGGCCTAACTAAGCAGAATTATTTATTTGGGGTTAAAACTAGTTACAAAGAAAATATGCTAATTCAATTGGGTGACAAAGTTTACATCGGTTTAAGATATATATTATAGATCTTCATATAGATCTATCCAAGACATAATCGGGAAAAATATTGTGAAAGAGGGAAAAAAAGGTAGAAAGAAAGGGGTCGGAGATTGGAAGCCTTAACCCGGACGAAAATTAAAAATCAGTATCGGGCTGACCGTCTATCACACTAAGCCAGAGAGGCAGCTGAATTCTGCCTGACAAAACTGTTTATTTTCATATTTCCCTAGATTGTTAACGTTCCCTGATACAACAAGGGTATAGGGATCAGAACAGGCTACTAAAAACGGTCAGAATTCTGTTTGTGTATTTTTAGAACACGACGCCTGACTACTAGAGATTCAGAGGACGTCACTCTCACTTCCAGAGCCGCAGTTATTCCAACATTCTTGACCTGACGAATGAGTAAATTTAATTTTTGGTATCACCTCTTATGTTTACCAATATTTCTTTTAGTATCCATTACCAATTTCAAATTGTCCAAAATCGCAATGTTACCTCTACAGCCAAACTGGAAATATGTATGCTGCTCTGATCGGCTTTTCTGTGATATACATGTAGCCCACTGAATAGCAACGACACAGTAGCCTGTGCCAGTTGTAATATGTATATCTACAACGGGGACGGGCTTAATATTCCTTCTCCCCTTTCAAAGAAATTGGAACACAGGCCCTGAAGTACTTGTGAAAATTCGATTTTAAATTGTTCATATAGAAAAAAAAAATGCTTTATAACTGACGTAATCCTTTGCAAACGGGGACATATTTCTGATCGAGACATGCCATAAAACAAGGAAATTAGCGCGTCTTTGAATGAAGCGGTGGCAGAAGATCGGACTATGAAACGATAGTTCCCAACCTTGTTCCACAGCCGTTTCAATTTGAAATTTCTGTCTTATTCAGCTTCCATTTGAAGGATAATACCGGCACGAATTATTGGGTCCGTATTCACCAGCAACAAAATAAATCCCTCTCCTGATGAAATTAGGTTCAAATCAGAATGACAAAATCGGTGGCATTAAACAAAAGTGCAGTTAGGGAGTGGAATGGCAAACTTCATGCAAAATAGTATTTGGTTTTCGCGTGCACGAAAATACGATATATATGTGGAAAGTTTCAGAGAAAATAGGCCAATTCATTTGGATGACAAAGTTTCCACCGGTTTCAGATAAATATTATAGATCTACACATAGATCTATCCAAGAACCAAGACAGAACGGGGGAAATATTGTGACAGAGGGAAAAAAGATGGAAAGAAAAGGGGTCAGAGAATAGAACCCTGAAAATGATCCGGACCAAGATTAAAAATTACTTTCGGGCTGACCATATAGCCCACTTAGTCAGAGAGGCAGCTGAATTTTGCATGACAAAATTATTTATTTACATATTACCTCTCCCCTTTCAAAGAAATTGGAACAAAGGACCTCAAGTAGTTGTGAAAATTCGATTAGAATTGTTTGAAAATATGGGTTAAAAGTGACGTTTATGTCTATTTTGAAGGGTTGTGTGTAATCCTTTGCAAACGGGGACATATTCCTGATCGATATATGCAATACAACAAGGAAATTGGACAACTTTTTCAATGGAACGGGTGGCAGAAGATCGGACTATGAGTCTTTCGTCCCCACCTATCTTCCACCCCCGTTTCAATTTGAATTTTCAGTCTTATTCAGCTTCCATTTGAAGGATAATATGTAATCCTTAGCAGGCCGACGCGAATTCCTGGGTCCGTATTCACCAACCATTCTGAAGAACATTCTGAGACTCATTCTCCAGATTTTTCTACATTTGTGAGTAACGCAGCTTCTGATTGGCTTAAAATATTTGTTCAACCAATCACAAGTAGTGTTACTTTTCAATGTTAGAAAATACATGTACTTTGATCCCTTTGTCCCCAGCCTTGTTCGTCCGCGTTTCAAATTTTCTACCTTGTTCAGCTTAGCTTCCATGCTTCACACTGATACTTTGCATATGTTGAGACCATTAACTGACGACGGAAAGGTCTCGAGGAGTCATTGCATACCTGTGTATACCAGGGAGAAAACTTTTTAGGGGCAACGGGCACCTGTTGCATGAAACAGAGAGGTAAACAAACAAATGAGTGCCCCTTTCTCTCCATGACACTGTTGAACACATTACTAATTGGTGTCTCAGATCAAAGTGAATGGTTTTGATGGTACAATGTAAACATTTTAACTGGCAAAATGGGGTATGAAGTAGAAAAAAAGAGACCAGGAGCAGTTCTGCTTTGTGCAGTCAGGGGATATAATCCAATTTTGTTTGGGAATAGTCTGATAGTTTGTAAGGTTATATCTCTCTTTGTTGCTTGAATATACTGAGAGGGAAAAAGGTGAACCCATTGCCTCATCAAATCCATACAGCTTCAACACGGACTATGTCACAAGGTAACATGTGCCTCAAGTGACCGCAACGACATAGTCAAAACGCTAGATTAACTTAACAATTGTACAGAGACTAGAACCTAAACCGGTTTCCGAAACAACTCGCTCTCATATGGCACTTGCGGACATGCGAAAGCCTGATTTTGACCTTTACGACACAAATTGGGGTGTTTTGTCACTTTAAAGGAAAAAAAAAAATAAAACAGAACAAAAACTCCCTCTCCTCATGGAATTAAGTTTATATAAAACTGACAAAATTGCTGGCCTTAAAAAAAGTGAAGTCATGGAGTGGAATGGCAAACTTTACGCAAACCCATATTTAGTTTTCGCATGCATATAAATGTAAAATGTAAGTGGATGACAGTCTGTGGAAACCGATTTTTGATTCTAGTCTACATATCCTTGCTGTCTGCATTTCAGGTATTCATCCATGTCATAAAGGGCTCAGGTCACATTATATCAGGTCGGGACATATTCAGCGCTACAGCCTAAACGTATTTATTTGGGGTCAAAACCAGTTACAATTACAAGAGGCTCATTAAAATGGATGAAAAATTTTACATCGGTTCAAGACAGATGATATATATCTACATATAGATCTATCCATGAACCAAGACATAATGGGCTAAAATATTGTGACGGGGGGAAAAAGGGTGGAAAAAAAGGGGTCAGAGATTGAAACCCTGAAGTTAACCCGGAACAAGATTAAAAATTACTCTCGGGCTGATCGTCTAGCCCACCAAGCCAGAAAGGCAGGCATATTCAGGGCTAGGGCCTAACTAAGCAGAATTATTTATTTGGGGTTAAAACTAGTTACAAAGAAAATATGCTGATTCAATTGGGTGACAAAGTTTACATCGGTTTAAGATATATATTATAGATCTTCATATAGATCTATCCAAGACATAATCGGGAAAAATATTGTGAAAGAGGGAAAAAAAGGTAGAAAGAAAGGGGTCGGAGATTGGAAGCCTTAACCCGGACGAAAATTAAAAATCAGTATCGGGCTGACCGTCTATCACACTAAGCCAGAGAGGCAGCTGAATTCTGCCTGACAAAACTGTTTATTTTCATATTTCCCTAGATTGTTAACGTTCCCTGATACAACAAGGGTATAGGGATCAGAACAGGCTACTAAAAACGGTCAGAATTCTGTTTGTGTATTTTTAGAACACGACGCCTGACTACTAGAGATTCAGAGGACGTCACTCTCACTTCCAGAGCCGCAGTTATTCCAACATTCTTGACCTGACGAATGAGTAAATTTAATTTTTGGTATCACCTCTTATGTTTGCCAATATTTCTTTTAGTATCCATTACCAATTTCAAATTGTCCAAAATCGCAATGTTACCTCTACAGCCAAACTGGAAATATGTATGCTGCTCTGATCGGCTTTTCTGTGATATACATGTAGCCCACTGAATAGCAACGACACAGTAGCCTGTGCCAGTTGTAATATGTATATCTACAACGGGGACGGGCTTAATATTCCTTCTCCCCTTTCAAAGAAATTGGAACACAGGCCCTGAAGTACTTGTGAAAATTCGATTTTAAATTGTTCATATAAAAAAAAAAAATGCTTTATAACTGACGTAATCCTTTGCAAACGGGGACATATTTCTGATCGAGACATGCCATAAAACAAGGAAATTAGCGCGTCTTTGAATGAAGCGGTGGCAGAAGATCGGACTATGAAACGATAGTTCCCAACCTTGTTCCACAGCCGTTTCAATTTGAAATTTCTGTCTTATTCAGCTTCCATTTGAAGGATAATACCGGCACGAATTATTGGGTCCGTATTCACCAGCAACAAAATAAATCCCTCTCCTGATGAAATTAGGTTCAAATCAGAATGACAAAATCGGTGGCATTAAACAAAAGTGCAGTTAGGGAGTGGAATGGCAAACTTCATGCAAAATAGTATTTGGTTTTCGCGTGCACGAAAATACGATATATATGTGGAAAGTTTCAGAGAAAATAGGCCAATTCATTTGGATGACAAAGTTCCCACCGGTTTCAGATAAATATTATAGATCTACACATAGATCTATCCAAGAACCAAGACAGAACGGGGGAAATATTGTGACAGAGGGAAAAAAGATGGAAAGAAAAGGGGTCAGAGAATAGAACCCTGAAAATGATCCGGACCAAGATTAAAAATTACTTTCGGGCTGACCATATAGCCCACTTAGTCAGAGAGGCAGCTGAATTTTGCATGACAAAATTATTTATTTACATATTACCCCTCCCCTTTCAAAGAAATTGGAACAAAGGACCTCAAGTAGTTGTGAAAATTCGATTAGAATTGTTTGAAAATATGGGTTAAAAGTGACGTTTATGTCTATTTTGAAGGGTTGTGTGTAATCCTTTGCAAACGGGGACATATTCCTGATCGATACATGCAATACAACAAGGAAATTGGACAACTTTTTCAATGGAACGGGTGGCAGAAGATCGGACTATGAGTCTTTCGTCCCCACCTATCTTCCACCCCCGTTTCAATTTGAATTTTCAGTCTTATTCAGCTTCCATTTGAAGGATAATATGTAATCCTTAGCAGGCCGACGCGAATTCCTGGGTCCGTATTCACCAACCATTCTGAAGAACATTCTGAGACTCATTCTCCAGATTTTTCTACATTTGTGAGTAACGCAGCTTCTGATTGGCTTAAAATATTTGTTCAACCAATCACAAGTAGTGTTACTTTTCAATGTTAGAAAATACATGTACTTTGATCCCTTTGTCCCCAGCCTTGTTCGTCCGCGTTTCAAATTTTCTACCTTGTTCAGCTTAGCTTCCATGCTTCACACTGATACTTTGCATATGTTGAGACCATTAACTGACGACGGAAAGGTCTCGAGGAGTCATTGCATACCTGTGTATACCAGGGAGAAAACTTTTTAGGGGCAACGGGCACCGTTGCATGAAACAGAGAGGTAAACAAACAAATGAGTGCCCCTTTCTCTCCATGACACTGTTGAACACATTACTAATTGGTGTCTCAGATCAAAGTGAATGGTTTTGATGGTACAATGTAAACATTTTAACTGACAAAATGGGGTATGAAGTAGAAAAAAAGAGACCAGGAGCAGTTCTGCTTTGTGCAGTCAGGGGATATAATCCAATTTTGTTTGGGAATAGTCTGATAGTTTGTAAGGTTATATCTCTCTTTGTTGCTTGAATATACTGAGAGGGAAAAAGGTGAACCCATTGCCTCATCAAATCCATACAGCTTCAACACGGACTATGTCACAAGGTAACATGTGCCTCAAGTGACCGCAACGACATAGTCAAAACGCTAGATTAACTTAACAATTGTACAGAGACTAGAACCTAAACCGGTTTCCGAAACAACTCGCTCTCATATGGCACTTGCGGACATGCGAAAGCCTGATTTTGACCTTTACGACACAAATTGGGGTGTTTTGTCACTTTAAAGGAAAAAAAAATAAAACAGAACAAAAACTCCCTCTCCTCATGGAATTAAGTTTATATAAAACTGACAAAATTGCTGGCCTTAAAAAAAGTGAAGTCATGGAGTGGAATGGCAAACTTTACGCAAACCCATATTTAGTTTTTGCATGCATATAAATGTAAAATGTAAGTGGATGACAGTCTGTGGAAACCGATTTCTGATTCTAGTCTACATATCCTTGCTGTCTGCATTTCAGGTATTCATCCATGTCATAAAGGGCTCAGGTCACATTATATCAGGTCGGGACATATTCAGCGCTACAGCCTAAACGTATTTATTTGGGGTCAAAACCAGTTACAATTACAAGAGGCTCATTAAAATGGATGAAAAATTTTACATCGGTTCAAGACAGATGATATATATCTACATATAGATCTATCCATGAACCAAGACATAATGGGCTAAAATATTGTGACGGGGGGAAAAAGGGTGGAAAAAAAGGGGTCAGAGATTGAAACCCTGAAGTTAACCCGGAACAAGATTAAAAATTACTCTCGGGCTGATCGTCTAGCCCACCAAGCCAGAAAGGCAGGCATATTCAGGGCTAGGGCCTAACTAAGCAGAATTATTTATTTGGGGTTAAAACTAGTTACAAAGAAAATATGCTAATTCAATTGGGTGACAAAGTTTACATCGGTTTAAGATATATATTATAGATCTTCATATAGATCTATCCAAGACATAATCGGGAAAAATATTGTGAAAGAGGGAAAAAAAGGTAGAAAGAAAGGGGTCGGAGATTGGAAGCCTTAACCCGGACGAAAATTAAAAATCAGTATCGGGCTGACCGTCTATCACACTAAGCCAGAGAGGCAGCTGAATTCTGCCTGACAAAACTGTTTATTTTCATATTTCCCTAGATTGTTAACGTTCCCTGATACAACAAGGGTATAGGGATCAGAACAGGCTACTAAAAACGGTCAGAATTCTGTTTGTGTATTTTTAGAACACGACGCCTGACTACTAGAGATTCAGAGGACGTCACTCTCACTTCCAGAGCCGCAGTTATTCCAACATTCTTGACCTGACGAATGAGTAAATTTAATTTTTGGTATAACCTCTTATGTTTACCAATATTTCTTTTAGTATCCATTACCAATTTCAAATTGTCCAAAATCGCAATGTTACCTCTACAGCCAAACTGGAAATATGTATGCTGCTCTGATCGGCTTTTCTGTGATATACATGTAGCCCACTGAATAGCAACGACACAGTAGCCTGTGCCAGTTGTAATATGTATATCTACAACGGGGACGGGCTTAATATTCCTTCTCCCCTTTCAAAGAAATTGGAACACAGGCCCTGAAGTACTTGTGAAAATTCGATTTTAAATTGTTCATATAAAAAAAAAAATGCTTTATAACTGACGTAATCCTTTGCAAACGGGGACATATTTCTGATCGAGACATGCCATAAAACAAGGAAATTAGCGCGTCTTTGAATGAAGCGGTGGCAGAAGATCGGACTATGAAACGATAGTTCCCAACCTTGTTCCACAGCCGTTTCAATTTGAAATTTCTGTCTTATTCAGCTTCCATTTGAAGGATAATATGTAAACCCTGGCAGACCGGCACGAATTATTGGGTCCGTATTCACCAGCAACAAAATAAATCCCTCTCCTGATGAAATTAGGTTCAAATCAGAATGACAAAATCGGTGGCATTAAACAAAAGTGCAGTTAGGGAGTGGAATGGCAAACTTCATGCAAAATAGTATTTGGTTTTCGCGTGCACGAAAATACGATATATATGTGGAAAGTTTCAGAGAAAATAGGCCAATTCATTTGGATGACAAAGTTTCCACCGGTTTCAGATAAATATTATAGATCTACACATAGATCTATCCAAGAACCAAGACAGAACGGGGGAAATATTGTGACAGAGGGAAAAAAGATGGAAAGAAAAGGGGTCAGAGAATAGAACCCTGAAAATGATCCGGACCAAGATTAAAAATTACTTTCGGGCTGACCATATAGCCCACTTAGTCAGAGAGGCAGCTGAATTTTGCATGACAAAATTATTTATTTACATATTACCCCTCCCTTTTCAAAGAAATTGGAACAAAGGACCTCAAGTAGTTGTGAAAATTCGATTAGAATTGTTTGAAAATATGGGTTAAAAGTGACGTATATGTCTATTTTGAAGGGTTGTGTGTAATCCTTTGCAAACGGGGACATATTCCTGATCGATACATGCAATACAACAAGGAAATTGGACAACTTTTTCAATGGAACGGGTGGCAGAAGATCGGACTATGAGTCTTTCGTCCCCACCTATCTTCCACCCCCGTTTCAATTTGAATTTTCAGTCTTATTCAGCTTCCATTTGAAGGATAATATGTAATCCTTAGCAGGCCGACGCGAATTCCTGGGTCCGTATTCACCAACCATTCTGAAGAACATTCTGAGACTCATTCTCCAGATTTTTCTACATTTGTGAGTAATGCAGCTTCTGATTGGCTTAAAATATTTGTTCAACCAATCACAAGTAGTGTTACTTTTCAATGTTAGAAAATACATGTACTTTGATCCCTTTGTCCCCAGCCTTGTTCGTCCGCGTTTCAAATTTTCTACCTTGTTCAGCTTAGCTTCCATGCTTCACACTGATACTTTGCATATGTTGAGACCATTAACTGACGACGGAAAGGTCTCGAGGAGTCATTGCATACCTGTGTATACCAGGGAGAAAACTTTTTAGGGGCAACGGGCACCTGTTGCATGAAACAGAGAGGTAAACAAACAAATGAGTGCCCCTTTCTCTCCATGACACTGTTGAACACATTACTAATTGGTGTCTCAGATCAAAGTGAATGGTTTTGATGGTACAATGTAAACATTTTAACTGGCAAAATGGGGTATGAAGTAGAAAAAAAGAGACCAGGAGCAGTTCTGCTTTGTGCAGTCAGGGGATATAATCCAATTTTGTTTGGGAATAGTCTGATAGTTTGTAAGGTTATATCTCTCTTTGTTGCTTGAATATACTGAGAGGGAAAAAGGTGAACCCATTGCCTCATCAAATCCATACAGCTTCAACACGGACTATGTCACAAGGTAACATGTGCCTCAAGTGACCGCAACGACATAGTCAAAACGCTAGATTAACTTAACAATTGTACAGAGACTAGAACCTAAACCGGTTTCCGAAACAACTCGCTCTCATATGGCACTTGCGGACATGCGAAAGCCTGATTTTGACCTTTACGACACAAATTGGGGTGTTTTGTCACTTTAAAGGAAAAAAAAATAAAACAGAACAAAAACTCCCTCTCCTCATGGAATTAAGTTTATATAAAACTGACAAAATTGCTGGCCTTAAAAAAAGTGAAGTCATGGAGTGGAATGGCAAACTTTACGCAAACCCCATATTTAGTTTTCGCATGCATATAAATGTAAAATGTAAGTGGATGACAGTCTGTGGAAACCGATTTCTGATTCTAGTCTACATATCCTTGCTGTCTGCATTTCAGGTATTCATCCATGTCATAAAGGGCTCAGGTCACATTATATCAGGTCGGGACATATTCAGCGCTACAGCCTAAACGTATTTATTTGGGGTCAAAACCAGTTACAATTACAAGAGGCTCATTAAAATGGATGAAAAATTTTACATCGGTTCAAGACAGATGATATATATCTACAGATAGATCTATCCATGAACCAAGACATAATGGGGTAAAATATTGTGACGGGGGGAAAAAGGGTGGAAAAAAAGGGGTCAGAGATTGAAACCCTGAAGTTAACCCGGAACAAGATTAAAAATTACTCTCGGGCTGATCGTCTAGCCCACCAAGCCAGAAAGGCAGGCATATTCAGGGCTAGGGCCTAACTAAGCAGAATTATTTATTTGGGGTTAAAACTAGTTACAAAGAAAATATGCTAATTCAATTGGGTGACAAAGTTTACATCGGTTTAAGATATATATTATAGATCTTCATATAGATCTATCCAAGACATAATCGGGAAAAATATTGTGAAAGAGGGAAAAAAAGGTAGAAAGAAAGGGGTCGGAGATTGGAAGCCTTAACCCGGACGAAAATTAAAAATCAGTATCGGGCTGACCGTCTATCACACTAAGCCAGAGAGGCAGCTGAATTCTGCCTGACAAAACTGTTTATTTTCATATTTCCCTAGATTGTTAACGTTCCCTGATACAACAAGGGTATAGGGATCAGAACAGGCTACTAAAAACGGTCAGAATTCTGTTTGTGTATTTTTAGAACACGACGCCTGACTACTAGAGATTCAGAGGACGTCACTCTCACTTCCAGAGCCGCAGTTATTCCAACATTCTTGACCTGACGAATGAGTAAATTTAATTTTTGGTATCACCTCTTATGTTTACCAATATTTCTTTTAGTATCCATTACCAATTTCAAATTGTCCAAAATCGCAATGTTACCTCTACAGCCAAACTGGAAATATGTATGCTGCTCTGATCGGCTTTTCTGTGATATACATGTAGCACACTGAATAGCAACGACACAGTAGCCTGTGCCAGTTGTAATATGTATATCTACAACGGGGACGGGCTTAATATTCCTTCTCCCCTTTCAAAGAAATTGGAACACAGGCCCTGAAGTACTTGTGAAAATTCGATTTTAAATTGTTCATATAGAAAAAAAAAAATGCTTTATAACTGACGTAATCCTTTGCAAACGGGGACATATTTCTGATCGAGACATGCCATAAAACAAGGAAATTAGCGCGTCTTTGAATGAAGCGGTGGCAGAAGATCGGACTATGAAACGATAGTTCCCAACCTTGTTCCACAGCCGTTTCAATTTGAAATTTCTGTCTTATTCAGCTTCCATTTGAAGGATAATACCGGCACGAATTATTGGGTCCGTATTCACCAGCAACAAAATAAATCCCTCTCCTGATGAAATTAGGTTCAAATCAGAATGACAAAATCGGTGGCATTAAACAAAAGTGCAGTTAGGGAGTGGAATGGCAAACTTCATGCAAAATAGTATTTGGTTTTCGCGTGCACGAAAATACGATATATATGTGGAAAGTTTCAGAGAAAATAGGCCAATTCATTTGGATGACAAAGTTTCCACCGGTTTCAGATAAATATTATAGATCTACACATAGATCTATCCAAGAACCAAGACAGAACGGGGGAAATATTGTGACAGAGGGAAAAAAGATGGAAAGAAAAGGGGTCAGAGGATAGAACCCTGAAAATGATCCGGACCAAGATTAAAAATTACTTTCGGGCTGACCATATAGCCCACTTAGTCAGAGAGGCAGCTGAATTTTGCATGACAAAATTATTTATTTACATATTACCCCTCCCTTTTCAAAGAAATTGGAACAAAGGACCTCAAGTAGTTGTGAAAATTCGATTAGAATTGTTTGAAAATATGGGTTAAAAGTGACGTATATGTCTATTTTGAAGGGTTGTGTGTAATCCTTTGCAAACGGGGACATATTCCTGATCGATACATGCAATACAACAAGGAAATTGGACAACTTTTTCAATGGAACGGGTGGCAGAAGATCGGACTATGAGTCTTTCGTCCCCACCTATCTTCCACCCCCGTTTCAATTTGAATTTTCAGTCTTATTCAGCTTCCATTTGAAGGATAATATGTAATCCTTAGCAGGCCGACGCGAATTCCTGGGTCCGTATTCACCAACCATTCTGAAGAACATTCTGAGACTCATTCTCCAGATTTTTCTACATTTGTGAGTAATGCAGCTTCTGATTGGCTTAAAATATTTGTTCAACCAATCACAAGTAGTGTTACTTTTCAATGTTAGAAAATACATGTACTTTGATCCCTTTGTCCCCAGCCTTGTTCGTCCGCGTTTCAAATTTTCTACCTTGTTCAGCTTAGCTTCCATGCTTCACACTGATACTTTGCATATGTTGAGACCATTAACTGACGACGGAAAGGTCTCGAGGAGTCATTGCATACCTGTGTATACCAGGGAGAAAACTTTTTAGGGGCAACGGGCACCTGTTGCATGAAACAGAGAGGTAAACAAACAAATGAGTGCCCCTTTCTCTCCATGACACTGTTGAACACATTACTAATTGGTGTCTCAGATCAAAGTGAATGGTTTTGATGGTACAATGTAAACATTTTAACTGGCAAAATGGGGTATGAAGTAGAAAAAAAGAGACCAGGAGCAGTTCTGCTTTGTGCAGTCAGGGGATATAATCCAATTTTGTTTGGGAATAGTCTGATAGTTTGTAAGGTTATATCTCTCTTTGTTGCTTGAATATACTGAGAGGGAAAAAGGTGAACCCATTGCCTCATCAAATCCATACAGCTTCAACACGGACTATGTCACAAGGTAACATGTGCCTCAAGTGACCGCAACGACATAGTCAAAACGCTAGATTAACTTAACAATTGTACAGAGACTAGAACCTAAACCGGTTTCCGAAACAACTCGCTCTCATATGGCACTTGCGGACATGCGAAAGCCTGATTTTGACCTTTACGACACAAATTGGGGTGTTTTGTCACTTTAAAGGAAAAAAAAAATAAAACAGAACAAAAACTCCCTCTCCTCATGGAATTAAGTTTATATAAAACTGACAAAATTGCTGGCCTTAAAAAAAGTGAAGTCATGGAGTGGAATGGCAAACTTTACGCAAACCCATATTTAGTTTTCGCATGCATATAAATGTAAAATGTAAGTGGATGACAGTCTGTGGAAACCGATTTCTGATTCTAGTCTACATATCCTTGCTGTCTGCATTTCAGGTATTCATCCATGTCATAAAGGGCTCAGGTCACATTATATCAGGTCGGGACATATTCAGCGCTACAGCCTAAACGTATTTATTTGGGGTCAAAACCAGTTACAATTACAAGAGGCTCATTAAAATGGATGAAAAATTTTACATCGGTTCAAGACAGATGATATATATCTACAGATAGATCTATCCATGAACCAAGACATAATGGGCTAAAATATTGTGACGGGGGGAAAAAGGGTGGAAAAAAAGGGGTCAGAGATTGAAACCCTGAAGTTAACCCGGAACAAGATTAAAAATTACTCTCGGGCTGATCGTCTAGCCCACCAAGCCAGAAAGGCAGGCATATTCAGGGCTAGGGCCTAACTAAGCAGAATTATTTATTTGGGGTTAAAACTAGTTACAAAGAAAATATGCTAATTCAATTGGGTGACAAAGTTTACATCGGTTTAAGATATATATTATAGATCTTCATATAGATCTATCCAAGACATAATCGGGAAAAATATTGTGAAAGAGGGAAAAAAAGGTAGAAAGAAAGGGGTCGGAGATTGGAAGCCTTAACCCGGACGAAAATTAAAAATCAGTATCGGGCTGACCGTCTATCACACTAAGCCAGAGAGGCAGCTGAATTCTGCCTGACAAAACTGTTTATTTTCATATTTCCCTAGATTGTTAACGTTCCCTGATACAACAAGGGTATAGGGATCAGAACAGGCTACTAAAAACGGTCAGAATTCTGTTTGTGTATTTTTAGAACACGACGCCTGACTACTAGAGATTCAGAGGACGTCACTCTCACTTCCAGAGCCGCAGTTATTCCAACATTCTTGACCTGACGAATGAGTAAATTTAATTTTTGGTATCACCTCTTATGTTTACCAATATTTCTTTTAGTATCCATTACCAATTTCAAATTGTCCAAAATCGCAATGTTACCTCTACAGCCAAACTGGAAATATGTATGCTGCTCTGATCGGCTTTTCTGTGATATACATGTAGCACACTGAATAGCAACGACACAGTAGCCTGTGCCAGTTGTAATATGTATATCTACAACGGGGACGGGCTTAATATTCCTTCTCCCCTTTCAAAGAAATTGGAACACAGGCCCTGAAGTACTTGTGAAAATTCGATTTTAAATTGTTCATATAGAAAAAAAAAAATGCTTTATAACTGACGTAATCCTTTGCAAACGGGGACATATTTCTGATCGAGACATGCCATAAAACAAGGAAATTAGCGCGTCTTTGAATGAAGCGGTGGCAGAAGATCGGACTATGAAACGATAGTTCCCAACCTTGTTCCACAGCCGTTTCAATTTGAAATTTCTGTCTTATTCAGCTTCCATTTGAAGGATAATACCGGCACGAATTATTGGGTCCGTATTCACCAGCAACAAAATAAATCCCTCTCCTGATGAAATTAGGTTCAAATCAGAATGACAAAATCGGTGGCATTAAACAAAAGTGCAGTTAGGGAGTGGAATGGCAAACTTCATGCAAAATAGTATTTGGTTTTCGCGTGCACGAAAATACGATATATATGTGGAAAGTTTCAGAGAAAATAGGCCAATTCATTTGGATGACAAAGTTTCCACCGGTTTCAGATAAATATTATAGATCTACACATAGATCTATCCAAGAACCAAGACAGAACGGGGGAAATATTGTGACAGAGGGAAAAAAGATGGAAAGAAAAGGGGTCAGAGAATAGAACCCTGAAAATGATCCGGACCAAGATTAAAAATTACTTTCGGGCTGACCATATAGCCCACTTAGTCAGAGAGGCAGCTGAATTTTGCATGACAAAATTATTTATTTACATATTACCCCTCCCTTTTCAAAGAAATTGGAACAAAGGACCTCAAGTAGTTGTGAAAATTCGATTAGAATTGTTTGAAAATATGGGTTAAAAGTGACGTATATGTCTATTTTGAAGGGTTGTGTGTAATCCTTTGCAAACGGGGACATATTCCTGATCGATACATGCAATACAACAAGGAAATTGGACAACTTTTTCAATGGAACGGGTGGCAGAAGATCGGACTATGAGTCTTTCGTCCCCACCTATCTTCCACCCCCGTTTCAATTTGAATTTTCAGTCTTATTCAGCTTCCATTTGAAGGATAATATGTAATCCTTAGCAGGCCGACGCGAATTCCTGGGTCCGTATTCACCAACCATTCTGAAGAACATTCTGAGACTCATTCTCCAGATTTTTCTACATTTGTGAGTAATGCAGCTTCTGATTGGCTTAAAATATTTGTTCAACCAATCACAAGTAGTGTTACTTTTCAATGTTAGAAAATACATGTACTTTGATCCCTTTGTCCCCAGCCTTGTTCGTCCGCGTTTCAAATTTTCTACCTTGTTCAGCTTAGCTTCCATGCTTCACACTGATACTTTGCATATGTTGAGACCATTAACTGACGACGGAAAGGTCTCGAGGAGTCATTGCATACCTGTGTATACCAGGGAGAAAACTTTTTAGGGGCAACGGGCACCTGTTGCATGAAACAGAGAGGTAAACAAACAAATGAGTGCCCCTTTCTCTCCATGACACTGTTGAACACATTACTAATTGGTGTCTCAGATCAAAGTGAATGGTTTTGATGGTACAATGTAAACATTTTAACTGGCAAAATGGGGTATGAAGTAGAAAAAAAGAGACCAGGAGCAGTTCTGCTTTGTGCAGTCAGGGGATATAATCCAATTTTGTTTGGGAATAGTCTGATAGTTTGTAAGGTTATATCTCTCTTTGTTGCTTGAATATACTGAGAGGGAAAAAGGTGAACCCATTGCCTCATCAAATCCATACAGCTTCAACACGGACTATGTCACAAGGTAACATGTGCCTCAAGTGACCGCAACGACATAGTCAAAACGCTAGATTAACTTAACAATTGTACAGAGACTAGAACCTAAACCGGTTTCCGAAACAACTCGCTCTCATATGGCACTTGCGGACATGCGAAAGCCTGATTTTGACCTTTACGACACAAATTGGGGTGTTTTGTCACTTTAAAGGAAAAAAAAAATAAAACAGAACAAAAACTCCCTCTCCTCATGGAATTAAGTTTATATAAAACTGACAAAATTGCTGGCCTTAAAAAAAGTGAAGTCATGGAGTGGAATGGCAAACTTTACGCAAACCCATATTTAGTTTTCGCATGCATATAAATGTAAAATGTAAGTGGATGACAGTCTGTGGAAACCGATTTCTGATTCTAGTCTACATATCCTTGCTGTCTGCATTTCAGGTATTCATCCATGTCATAAAGGGCTCAGGTCACATTATATCAGGTCGGGACATATTCAGCGCTACAGCCTAAACGTATTTATTTGGGGTCAAAACCAGTTACAATTACAAGAGGCTCATTAAAATGGATGAAAAATTTTACATCGGTTCAAGACAGATGATATATATCTACAGATAGATCTATCCATGAACCAAGACATAATGGGCTAAAATATTGTGACGGGGGGAAAAAGGGTGGAAAAAAAGGGGTCAGAGATTGAAACCCTGAAGTTAACCCGGAACAAGATTAAAAATTACTCTCGGGCTGATCGTCTAGCCCACCAAGCCAGAAAGGCAGGCATATTCAGGGCTAGGGCCTAACTAAGCAGAATTATTTATTTGGGGTTAAAACTAGTTACAAAGAAAATATGCTAATTCAATTGGGTGACAAAGTTTACATCGGTTTAAGATATATATTATAGATCTTCATATAGATCTATCCAAGACATAATCGGGAAAAATATTGTGAAAGAGGGAAAAAAAGGTAGAAAGAAAGGGGTCGGAGATTGGAAGCCTTAACCCGGACGAAAATTAAAAATCAGTATCGGGCTGACCGTCTATCACACTAAGCCAGAGAGGCAGCTGAATTCTGCCTGACAAAACTGTTTATTTTCATATTTCCCTAGATTGTTAACGTTCCCTGATACAACAAGGGTATAGGGATCAGAACAGGCTACTAAAAACGGTCAGAATTCTGTTTGTGTATTTTTAGAACACGACGCCTGACTACTAGAGATTCAGAGGACGTCACTCTCACTTCCAGAGCCGCAGTTATTCCAACATTCTTGACCTGACGAATGAGTAAATTTAATTTTTGGTATCACCTCTTATGTTTACCAATATTTCTTTTAGTATCCATTACCAATTTCAAATTGTCCAAAATCGCAATGTTACCTCTACAGCCAAACTGGAAATATGTATGCTGCTCTGATCGGCTTTTCTGTGATATACATGTAGCACACTGAATAGCAACGACACAGTAGCCTGTGCCAGTTGTAATATGTATATCTACAACGGGGACGGGCTTAATATTCCTTCTCCCCTTTCAAAGAAATTGGAACACAGGCCCTGAAGTACTTGTGAAAATTCGATTTTAAATTGTTCATATAGAAAAAAAAAAATGCTTTATAACTGACGTAATCCTTTGCAAACGGGGACATATTTCTGATCGAGACATGCCATAAAACAAGGAAATTAGCGCGTCTTTGAATGAAGCGGTGGCAGAAGATCGGACTATGAAACGATAGTTCCCAACCTTGTTCCACAGCCGTTTCAATTTGAAATTTCTGTCTTATTCAGCTTCCATTTGAAGGATAATACCGGCACGAATTATTGGGTCCGTATTCACCAGCAACAAAATAAATCCCTCTCCTGATGAAATTAGGTTCAAATCAGAATGACAAAATCGGTGGCATTAAACAAAAGTGCAGTTAGGGAGTGGAATGGCAAACTTCATGCAAAATAGTATTTGGTTTTCGCGTGCACGAAAATACGATATATATGTGGAAAGTTTCAGAGAAAATAGGCCAATTCATTTGGATGACAAAGTTTCCACCGGTTTCAGATAAATATTATAGATCTACACATAGATCTATCCAAGAACCAAGACAGAACGGGGGAAATATTGTGACGGAGGGAAAAAAGATGGAAAGAAAAGGGGTCAGAGAATAGAACCCTGAAAATGATCCGGACCAAGATTAAAAATTACTTTCGGGCTGACCATATAGCCCACTTAGTCAGAGAGGCAGCTGAATTTTGCATGACAAAATTATTTATTTACATATTACCCCTCCCCTTTCAAAGAAATTGGAACAAAGGACCTCAAGTAGTTGTGAAAATTCGATTAGAATTGTTTGAAAATATGGGTTAAAAGTGACGTTTATGTCTATTTTGAAGGGTTGTGTGTAATCCTTTGCAAACGGGGACATATTCCTGATCGATACATGCAATACAACAAGGAAATTGGACAACTTTTTCAATGGAACGGGTGGCAGAAGATCGGACTATGAGTCTTTCGTCCCCACCTATCTTCCACCCCCGTTTCAATTTGAATTTTCAGTCTTATTCAGCTTCCATTTGAAGGATAATATGTAATCCTTAGCAGGCCGACGCGAATTCCTGGGTCCGTATTCACCAACCATTCTGAAGAACATTCTGAGACTCATTCTCCAGATTTTTCTACATTTGTGAGTAACGCAGCTTCTGATTGGCTTAAAATATTTGTTCAACCAATCACAAGTAGTGTTACTTTTCAATGTTAGAAAATACATGTACTTTGATCCCTTTGTCCCCAGCCTTGTTCGTCCGCGTTTCAAATTTTCTACCTTGTTCAGCTTAGCTTCCATGCTTCACACTGATACTTTGCATATGTTGAGACCATTAACTGACGACGGAAAGGTCTCGAGGAGTCATTGCATACCTGTGTATACCAGGGAGAAAACTTTTTAGGGGCAACGGGCACCTGTTGCATGAAACAGAGAGGTAAACAAACAAATGAGTGCCCCTTTCTCTCCATGACACTGTTGAACACATTACTAATTGGTGTCTCAGATCAAAGTGAATGGTTTTGATGGTACAATGTAAACATTTTAACTGGCAAAATGGGGTATGAAGTAGAAAAAAAGAGACCAGGAGCAGTTCTGCTTTGTGCAGTCAGGGGATATAATCCAATTTTGTTTGGGAATAGTCTGATAGTTTGTAAGGTTATATCTCTCTTTGTTGCTTGAATATACTGAGAGGGAAAAAGGTGAACCCATTGCCTCATCAAATCCATACAGCTTCAACACGGACTATGTCACAAGGTAACATGTGCCTCAAGTGACCGCAACGACATAGTCAAAACGCTAGATTAACTTAACAATTGTACAGAGACTAGAACCTAAACCGGTTTCCGAAACAACTCGCTCTCATATGGCACTTGCGGACATGCGAAAGCCTGATTTTGACCTTTACGACACAAATTGGGGTGTTTTGTCACTTTAAAGGAAAAAAAAAAATAAAACAGAACAAAAACTCCCTCTCCTCATGGAATTAAGTTTATATAAAACTGACAAAATTGCTGGCCTTAAAAAAAGTGAAGTCATGGAGTGGAATGGCAAACTTTACGCAAACCCATATTTAGTTTTCGCATGCATATAAATGTAAAATGTAAGTGGATGACAGTCTGTGGAAACCGATTTCTGATTCTAGTCTACATATCCTTGCTGTCTGCATTTCAGGTATTCATCCATGTCATAAAGGGCTCAGGTCACATTATATCAGGTCGGGACATATTCAGCGCTACAGCCTAAACGTATTTATTTGGGGTCAAAACCAGTTACAATTACAAGAGGCTCATTAAAATGGATGAAAAATTTTACATCGGTTCAAGACAGATGATATATATCTACAGATAGATCTATCCATGAACCAAGACATAATGGGCTAAAATATTGTGACGGGGGGAAAAAGGGTGGAAAAAAAGGGGTCAGAGATTGAAACCCTGAAGTTAACCCGGAACAAGATTAAAAATTACTCTCGGGCTGATCGTCTAGCCCACCAAGCCAGAAAGGCAGGCATATTCAGGGCTAGGGCCTAACTAAGCAGAATTATTTATTTGGGGTTAAAACTAGTTACAAAGAAAATATGCTAATTCAATTGGGTGACAAAGTTTACATCGGTTTAAGATATATATTATAGATCTTCATATAGATCTATCCAAGACATAATCGGGAAAAATATTGTGAAAGAGGGAAAAAAAGGTAGGAAGAAAGGGGTCGGAGATTGGAAGCCTTAACCCGGACGAAAATTAAAAATCAGTATCGGGCTGACCGTCTATCACACTAAGCCAGAGAGGCAGCTGAATTCTGCCTGACAAAACTGTTTATTTTCATATTTCCCTAGATTGTTAACGTTCCCTGATACAACAAGGGTATAGGGATCAGAACAGGCTACTAAAAACGGTCAGAATTCTGTTTGTGTATTTTTAGAACACGACGCCTGACTACTAGAGATTCAGAGGACGTCACTCTCACTTCCAGAGCCGCAGTTATTCCAACATTCTTGACCTGACGAATGAGTAAATTTAATTTTTGGTATCACCTCTTATGTTTACCAATATTTCTTTTAGTATCCATTACCAATTTCAAATTGTCCAAAATCGCAATGTTACCTCTACAGCCAAACTGGAAATATGTATGCTGCTCTGATCGGCTTTTCTGTGATATACATGTAGCCCACTGAATAGCAACGACACAGTAGCCTGTGCCAGTTGTAATATGTATATCTACAACGGGGACGGGCTTAATATTCCTTCTCCCCTTTCAAAGAAATTGGAACACAGGCCCTGAAGTACTTGTGAAAATTCGATTTTAAATTGTTCATATAGAAAAAAAAAATGCTTTATAACTGACGTAATCCTTTGCAAACGGGGACATATTTCTGATCGAGACATGCCATAAAACAAGGAAATTAGCGCGTCTTTGAATGAAGCGGTGGCAGAAGATCGGACTATGAAACGATAGTTCCCAACCTTGTTCCACAGCCGTTTCAATTTGAAATTTCTGTCTTATTCAGCTTCCATTTGAAGGATAATATGTAATCCCTGGCAGACCGGCACGAATTATTGGGTCCGTATTCACCAGCAACAAAATAAATCCCTCTCCTGATGAAATTAGGTTCAAATCAGAATGACAAAATCGGTGGCATTAAACAAAAGTGCAGTTAGGGAGTGGAATGGCAAACTTCATGCAAAATAGTATTTGGTTTTCGCGTGCACGAAAATACGATATATATGTGGAAAGTTTCAGAGAAAATAGGCCAATTCATTTGGATGACAAAGTTTCCACCGGTTTCAGATAAATATTATAGATCTACACATAGATCTATTCAAGAACCAAGACAGAACGGGGGAAATATTGTGACAGAGGGAAAAAAGATGGAAAGAAAAGGGGTCAGAGAATAGAACCCTGAAAATGATCCGGACCAAGATTAAAAATTACTTTCGGGCTGACCATATAGCCCACTTAGTCAGAGAGGCAGCTGAATTTTGCATGACAAAATTATTTATTTACATATTACCCCTCCCCTTTCAAAGAAATTGGAACAAAGGACCTCAAGTAGTTGTGAAAATTCGATTAGAATTGTTTGAAAATATGGGTTAAAAGTGACGTTTATGTCTATTTTGAAGGGTTGTGTGTAATCCTTTGCAAACGGGGACATATTCCTGATCGATACATGCAATACAACAAGGAAATTGGACAACTTTTTCAATGGAACGGGTGGCAGAAGATCGGACTATGAGTCTTTCGTCCCCACCTATCTTCCACCCCCGTTTCAATTTGAATTTTAAGTCTTATTCAGCTTCCATTTGAAGGATAATATGTAATCCTTAGCAGGCCGACGCGAATTCCTGGGTCCGTATTCACCAACCATTCTGAAGAACATTCTGAGACTCATTCTCCAGATTTTTCTACATTTGTGAGTAACGCAGCTTCTGATTGGCTTAAAATATTTGTTCAACCAATCACAAGTAGTGTTACTTTTCAATGTTAGAAAATACATGTACTTTGATCCCTTTGTCCCCAGCCTTGTTCGTCCGCGTTTCAAATTTTCTACCTTGTTCAGCTTAGCTTCCATGCTTCACACTGATACTTTGCATATGTTGAGACCATTAACTGACGACGGAAAGGTCTCGAGGAGTCATTGCATACCTGTGTATACCAGGGAGAAAACTTTTTAGGGGCAACGGGCACCTGTTGCATGAAACAGAGAGGTAAACAAACAAATGAGTGCCCCTTTCTCTCCATGACACTGTTGAACACATTACTAATTGGTGTCTCAGATCAAAGTGAATGGTTTTGATGGTACAATGTAAACATTTTAACTGGCAAAATGGGGTATGAAGTAGAAAAAAAGAGACCAGGAGCAGTTCTGCTTTGTGCAGTCAGGGGATATAATCCAATTTTGTTTGGGAATAGTCTGATAGTTTGTAAGGTTATATCTCTCTTTGTTGCTTGAATATACTGAGAGGGAAAAAGGTGAACCCATTGCCTCATCAAATCCATACAGCTTCAACACGGACTATGTCACAAGGTAACATGTGCCTCAAGTGACCGCAACGACATAGTCAAAACGCTAGATTAACTTAACGATTGTACAGAGACTAGAACCTAAACCGGTTTCCGAAACAACTCGCTCTCATATGGCACTTGCGGACATGCGAAAGCCTGATTTTGACCTTTACGACACAAATTGGGGTGTTTTGTCACTTTAAAGGAAAAAAAAATAAAACAGAACAAAAACTCCCTCTCCTCATGGAATTAAGTTTATATAAAACTGACAAAATTGCTGGCCTTAAAAAAAGTGAAGTCATGGAGTGGAATGGCAAACTTTACGCAAACCCATATTTAGTTTTCGCATGCATATAAATGTAAAATGTAAGTGGATGACAGTCTGTGGAAACCGATTTTTGATTCTAGTCTACATATCCTTGCTGTCTGCATTTCAGGTATTCATCCATGTCATAAAGGGCTCAGGTCACATTATATCAGGTCGGGACATATTCAGCGCTACAGCCTAAACGTATTTATTTGGGGTCAAAACCAGTTACAATTACAAGAGGCTCATTAAAATGGATGAAAAATTTTACATCGGTTCAAGACAGATGATATATATCTACATATAGATCTATCCATGAACCAAGACATAATGGGCTAAAATATTGTGACGGGGGGAAAAAGGGTGGAAAAAAAGGGGTCAGAGATTGAAACCCTGAAGTTAACCCGGAACAAGATTAAAAATTACTCTCGGGCTGATCGTCTAGCCCACCAAGCCAGAAAGGCAGGCATATTCAGGGCTAGGGCCTAACTAAGCAGAATTATTTATTTGGGGTTAAAACTAGTTACAAAGAAAATATGCTAATTCAATTGGGTGACAAAGTTTACATCGGTTTAAGATATATATTATAGATCTTCATATAGATCTATCCAAGACATAATCGGGAAAAATATTGTGAAAGAGGGAAAAAAAGGTAGAAAGAAAGGGGTCGGAGATTGGAAGCCTTAACCCGGACGAAAATTAAAAATCAGTATCGGGCTGACCGTCTATCACACTAAGCCAGAGAGGCAGCTGAATTCTGCCTGACAAAACTGTTTATTTTCATATTTCCCTAGATTGTTAACGTTCCCTGATACAACAAGGGTATAGGGATCAGAACAGGCTACTAAAAACGGTCAGAATTCTGTTTGTGTATTTTTAGAACACGACGCCTGACTACTAGAGATTCAGAGGACGTCACTCTCACTTCCAGAGCCGCAGTTATTCCAACATTCTTGACCTGACGAATGAGTAAATTTAATTTTTGGTATCACCTCTTATGTTTACCAATATTTCTTTTAGTATCCATTACCAATTTCAAATTGTCCAAAATCGCAATGTTACCTCTACAGCCAAACTGGAAATATGTATGCTGCTCTGATCGGCTTTTCTGTGATATACATGTAGCCCACTGAATAGCAACGACACAGTAGCCTGTGCCAGTTGTAATATGTATATCTACAACGGGGACGGGCTTAATATTCCTTCTCCCCTTTCAAAGAAATTGGAACACAGGCCCTGAAGTACTTGTGAAAATTCGATTTTAAATTGTTCATATAGAAAAAAAAAAAATGCTTTATAACTGACGTAATCCTTTGCAAACGGGGACATATTTCTGATCGAGACATGCCATAAAACAAGGAAATTAGCGCGTCTTTGAATGAAGCGGTGGCAGAAGATCGGACTATGAAACGATAGTTCCCAACCTTGTTCCACAGCCGTTTCAATTTGAAATTTCTGTCTTATTCAGCTTCCATTTGAAGGATAATACCGGCACGAATTATTGGGTCCGTATTCACCAGCAACAAAATAAATCCCTCTCCTGATGAAATTTGGTTCAAATCAGAATGACAAAAACGGTGGCATTAAACAAAAGTGCAGTTAGGGAGTGGAATGGCAAACTTCATGCAAAATAGTATTTGGTTTTCGCGTGCACGAAAATACGATATATATGTGGAAAGTTTCAGAGAAAATAGGCCAATTCATTTGGATGACAAAGTTTCCACCGGTTTCAGATAAATATTATAGATCTACACATAGATCTATCCAAGAACCAAGACAGAACGGGGGAAATATTGTGACAGAGGGAAAAAAGATGGAAAGAAAAGGGGTCAGAGAATAGAACCCTGAAAATGATCCGGACCAAGATTAAAAATTACTTTCGGGCTGACCATATAGCCCACTTAGTCAGAGAGGCAGCTGAATTTTGCATGACAAAATTATTTATTTACATATTACCCCTCCCTTTTCAAAGAAATTGGAACAAAGGACCTCAAGTAGTTGTGAAAATTCGATTAGAATTGTTTGAAAATATGGGTTAAAAGTGACGTTTATGTCTATTTTGAAGGGTTGTGTGTAATCCTTTGCAAACGGGGACATATTCCTGATCGATACATGCAATACAACAAGGAAATTGGACAACTTTTTCAATGGAACGGGTGGCAGAAGATCGGACTATGAGTCTTTCGTCCCCACCTATCTTCCACCCCCGTTTCAATTTGAATTTTCAGTCTTATTCAGCTTCCATTTGAAGGATAATATGTAATCCTTAGCAGGCCGACGCGAATTCCTGGGTCCGTATTCACCAACCATTCTGAAGAACATTCTGAGACTCATTCTCCAGATTTTTCTACATTTGTGAGTAATGCAGCTTCTGATTGGCTTAAAATATTTGTTCAACCAATCACAAGTAGTGTTACTTTTCAATGTTAGAAAATACATGTACTTTGATCCCTTTGTCCCCAGCCTTGTTCGTCCGCGTTTCAAATTTTCTACCTTGTTCAGCTTAGCTTCCATGCTTCACACTGATACTTTGCATATGTTGAGACCATTAACTGACGACGGAAAGGTCTCGAGGAGTCATTGCATACCTGTGTATACCAGGGAGAAAACTTTTTAGGGGCAACGGGCACCGTTGCATGAAACAGAGAGGTAAACAAACAAATGAGTGCCCCTTTCTCTCCATGACACTGTTGAACACATTACTAATTGGTGTCTCAGATCAAAGTGAATGGTTTTGATGGTACAATGTAAACATTTTAACTGACAAAATGGGGTATGAAGTAGAAAAAAAGAGACCAGGAGCAGTTCTGCTTTGTGCAGTCAGGGGATATAATCCAATTTTGTTTGGGAATAGTCTGATAGTTTGTAAGGTTATATCTCTCTTTGTTGCTTGAATATACTGAGAGGGAAAAAGGTGAACCCATTGCCTCATCAAATCCATACAGCTTCAACACGGACTATGTCACAAGGTAACATGTGCCTCAAGTGACCGCAACGACATAGTCAAAACGCTAGATTAACTTAACAATTGTACAGAGACTAGAACCTAAACCGGTTTCCGAAACAACTCGCTCTCATATGGCACTTGCGGACATGCGAAAGCCTGATTTTGACCTTTACGACACAAATTGGGGTGTTTTGTCACTTTAAAGGAAAAAAAAAATAAAACAGAACAAAAACTCCCTCTCCTCATGGAATTAAGTTTATATAAAACTGACAAAATTGCTGGCCTTAAAAAAAGTGAAGTCATGGAGTGGAATGGCAAACTTTACGCAAACCCATATTTAGTTTTCGCATGCATATAAATGTAAAATGTAAGTGGATGACAGTCTGTGGAAACCGATTTCTGATTCTAGTCTACATATCCTTGCTGTCTGCATTTCAGGTATTCATCCATGTCATAAAGGGCTCAGGTCACATTATATCAGGTCGGGACATATTCAGCGCTACAGCCTAAACGTATTTATTTGGGGTCAAAACCAGTTACAATTACAAGAGGCTCATTAAAATGGATGAAAAATTTTACATCGGTTCAAGACAGATGATATATATCTACATATAGATCTATCCATGAACCAAGACATAATGGGCTAAAATATTGTGACGGGGGGAAAAAGGGTGGAAAAAAAGGGGTCAGAGATTGAAACCCTGAAGTTAACCCGGAACAAGATTAAAAATTACTCTCGGGCTGATCGTCTAGCCCACCAAGCCAGAAAGGCAGGCATATTCAGGGCTAGGGCCTAACTAAGCAGAATTATTTATTTGGGGTTAAAACTAGTTACAAAGAAAATATGCTAATTCAATTGGGTGACAAAGTTTACATCGGTTTAAGATATATATTATAGATCTTCATATAGATCTATCCAAGACATAATCGGGAAAAATATTGTGAAAGAGGGAAAAAAAGGTAGAAAGAAAGGGGTCGGAGATTGGAAGCCTTAACCCGGACGAAAATTAAAAATCAGTATCGGGCTGACCGTCTATCACACTAAGCCAGAGAGGCAGCTGAATTCTGCCTGACAAAACTGTTTATTTCCATATTTCCCTAGATTGTTAACGTTCCCTGATACAACAAGGGTATAGGGATCAGAACAGGCTACTAAAAACGGTCAGAATTCTGTTTGTGTATTTTTAGAACACGACGCCTGACTACTAGAGATTCAGAGGACGTCACTCTCACTTCCAGAGCCGCAGTTATTCCAACATTCTTGACCTGACGAATGAGTAAATTTAATTTTTGGTATCACCTCTTATGTTTACCAATATTTCTTTTAGTATCCATTACCAATTTCAAATTGTCCAAAATCGCAATGTTACCTCTACAGCCAAACTGGAAATATGTATGCTGCTCTGATCGGCTTTTCTGTGATATACATGTAGCCCACTGAATAGCAACGACACAGTAGCCTGTGCCAGTTGTAATATGTATATCTACAACGGGGACGGGCTTAATATTCCTTCTCCCCTTTCAAAGAAATTGGAACACAGGCCCTGAAGTACTTGTGAAAATTCGATTTTAAATTGTTCATATAGAAAAAAAAAATGCTTTATAACTGACGTAATCCTTTGCAAACGGGGACATATTTCTGATCGAGACATGCCATAAAACAAGGAAATTAGCGCGTCTTTGAATGAAGCGGTGGCAGAAGATCGGACTATGAAACGATAGTTCCCAACCTTGTTCCACAGCCGTTTCAATTTGAAATTTCTGTCTTATTCAGCTTCCATTTGAAGGATAATATGTAATCCCTGGCAGACCGGCACGAATTATTGGGTCCGTATTCACCAGCAACAAAATAAATCCCTCTCCTGATGAAATTAGGTTCAAATCAGAATGACAAAATCGGTGGCATTAAACAAAAGTGCAGTTAGGGAGTGGAATGGCAAACTTCATGCAAAATAGTATTTGGTTTTCGCGTGCACGAAAATACGATATATATGTGGAAAGTTTCAGAGAAAATAGGCCAATTCATTTGGATGACAAAGTTTCCACCGGTTTCAGATAAATATTATAGATCTACACATAGATCTATCCAAGAACCAAGACAGAACGGGGGAAATATTGTGACAGAGGGAAAAAAGATGGAAAGAAAAGGGGTCAGAGAATAGAACCCTGAAAATGATCCGGACCAAGATTAAAAATTACTTTCGGGCTGACCATATAGCCCACTTAGTCAGAGAGGCAGCTGAATTTTGCATGACAAAATTATTTATTTACATATTACCCCTCCCTTTTCAAAGAAATTGGAACAAAGGACCTCAAGTAGTTGTGAAAATTCGATTAGAATTGTTTGAAAATATGGGTTAAAAGTGACGTATATGTCTATTTTGAAGGGTTGTGTGTAATCCTTTGCAAACGGGGACATATTCCTGATCGATACATGCAATACAACAAGGAAATTGGACAACTTTTTCAATGGAACGGGTGGCAGAAGATCGGACTATGAGTCTTTCGTCCCCACCTATCTTCCACCCCCGTTTCAATTTGAATTTTCAGTCTTATTCAGCTTCCATTTGAAGGATAATATGTAATCCTTAGCAGGCCGACGCGAATTCCTGGGTCCGTATTCACCAACCATTCTGAAGAACATTCTGAGACTCATTCTCCAGATTTTTCTACATTTGTGAGTAATGCAGCTTCTGATTGGCTTAAAATATTTGTTCAACCAATCACAAGTAGTGTTACTTTTCAATGTTAGAAAATACATGTACTTTGATCCCTTTGTCCCCAGCCTTGTTCGTCCGCGTTTCAAATTTTCTACCTTGTTCAGCTTAGCTTCCATGCTTCACACTGATACTTTGCATATGTTGAGACCATTAACTGACGACGGAAAGGTCTCGAGGAGTCATTGCATACCTGTGTATACCAGGGAGAAAACTTTTTAGGGGCAACGGGCACCTGTTGCATGAAACAGAGAGGTAAACAAACAAATGAGTGCCCCTTTCTCTCCATGACACTGTTGAACACATTACTAATTGGTGTCTCAGATCAAAGTGAATGGTTTTGATGGTACAATGTAAACATTTTAACTGGCAAAATGGGGTATGAAGTAGAAAAAAAGAGACCAGGAGCAGTTCTGCTTTGTGCAGTCAGGGGATATAATCCAATTTTGTTTGGGAATAGTCTGATAGTTTGTAAGGTTATATCTCTCTTTGTTGCTTGAATATACTGAGAGGGAAAAAGGTGAACCCATTGCCTCATCAAATCCATACAGCTTCAACACGGACTATGTCACAAGGTAACATGTGCCTCAAGTGACCGCAACGACATAGTCAAAACGCTAGATTAACTTAACAATTGTACAGAGACTAGAACCTAAACCGGTTTCCGAAACAACTCGCTCTCATATGGCACTTGCGGACATGCGAAAGCCTGATTTTGACCTTTACGACACAAATTGGGGTGTTTTGTCACTTTAAAGGAAAAAAAAATAAAACAGAACAAAAACTCCCTCTCCTCATGGAATTAAGTTTATATAAAACTGACAAAATTGCTGGCCTTAAAAAAAGTGAAGTCATGGAGTGGAATGGCAAACTTTACGCAAACCCATATTTAGTTTTCGCATGCATATAAATGTAAAATGTAAGTGGATGACAGTCTGTGGAAACCGATTTCTGATTCTAGTCTACATATCCTTGCTGTCTGCATTTCAGGTATTCATCCATGTCATAAAGGGCTCAGGTCACATTATATCAGGTCGGGACATATTCAGCGCTACAGCCTAAACGTATTTATTTGGGGTCAAAACCAGTTACAATTACAAGAGGCTCATTAAAATGGATGAAAAATTTTACATCGGTTCAAGACAGATGATATATATCTACATATAGATCTATCCATGAACCAAGACATAATGGGCTAAAATATTGTGACGGGGGGAAAAAGGGTGGAAAAAAAGGGGTCAGAGATTGAAACCCTGAAGTTAACCCGGAACAAGATTAAAAATTACTCTCGGGCTGATCGTCTAGCCCACCAAGCCAGAAAGGCAGGCATATTCAGGGCTAGGGCCTAACTAAGCAGAATTATTTATTTGGGGTTAAAACTAGTTACAAAGAAAATATGCTAATTCAATTGGGTGACAAAGTTTACATCGGTTTAAGATATATATTATAGATCTTCATATAGATCTATCCAAGACATAATCGGGAAAAATATTGTGAAAGAGGGAAAAAAAGGTAGAAAGAAAGGGGTCGGAGATTGGAAGCCTTAACCCGGACGAAAATTAAAAATCAGTATCGGGCTGACCGTCTATCACACTAAGCCAGAGAGGCAGCTGAATTCTGCCTGACAAAACTGTTTATTTCCATATTTCCCTAGATTGTTAACGTTCCCTGATACAACAAGGGTATAGGGATCAGAACAGGCTACTAAAAACGGTCAGAATTCTGTTTGTGTATTTTTAGAACACGACGCCTGACTACTAGAGATTCAGAGGACGTCACTCTCACTTCCAGAGCCGCAGTTATTCCAACATTCTTGACCTGACGAATGAGTAAATTTAATTTTTGGTATCACCTCTTATGTTTACCAATATTTCTTTTAGTATCCATTACCAATTTCAAATTGTCCAAAATCGCAATGTTACCTCTACAGCCAAACTGGAAATATGTATGCTGCTCTGATCGGCTTTTCTGTGATATACATGTAGCCCACTGAATAGCAACGACACAGTAGCCTGTGCCAGTTGTAATATGTATATCTACAACGGGGACGGGCTTAATATTCCTTCTCCCCTTTCAAAGAAATTGGAACACAGGCCCTGAAGTACTTGTGAAAATTCGATTTTAAATTGTTCATATAGAAAAAAAAAATGCTTTATAACTGACGTAATCCTTTGCAAACGGGGACATATTTCTGATCGAGACATGCCATAAAACAAGGAAATTAGCGCGTCTTTGAATGAAGCGGTGGCAGAAGATCGGACTATGAAACGATAGTTCCCAACCTTGTTCCACAGCCGTTTCAATTTGAAATTTCTGTCTTATTCAGCTTCCATTTGAAGGATAATACCGGCACGAATTATTGGGTCCGTATTCACCAGCAACAAAATAAATCCCTCTCCTGATGAAATTAGGTTCAAATCAGAATGACAAAATCGGTGGCATTAAACAAAAGTGCAGTTAGGGAGTGGAATGGCAAACTTCATGCAAAATAGTATTTGGTTTTCGCGTGCACGAAAATACGATATATATGTGGAAAGTTTCAGAGAAAATAGGCCAATTCATTTGGATGACAAAGTTTCCACCGGTTTCAGATAAATATTATAGATCTACACATAGATCTATCCAAGAACCAAGACAGAACGGGGGAAATATTGTGACAGAGGGAAAAAAGATGGAAAGAAAAGGGGTCAGAGAATAGAACCCTGAAAATGATCCGGACCAAGATTAAAAATTACTTTCGGGCTGACCATATAGCCCACTTAGTCAGAGAGGCAGCTGAATTTTGCATGACAAAATTATTTATTTACATATTACCCCTCCCCTTTCAAAGAAATTGGAACAAAGGACCTCAAGTAGTTGTGAAAATTCGATTAGAATTGTTTGAAAATATGGGTTAAAAGTGACGTTTATGTCTATTTTGAAGGGTTGTGTGTAATCCTTTGCAAACGGGGACATATTCCTGATCGATACATGCAATACAACAAGGAAATTGGACAACTTTTTCAATGGAACGGGTGGCAGAAGATCGGACTATGAGTCTTTCGTCCCCACCTATCTTCCACCCCCGTTTCAATTTGAATTTTCAGTCTTATTCAGCTTCCATTTGAAGGATAATATGTAATCCTTAGCAGGCCGACGCGAATTCCTGGGTCCGTATTCACCAACCATTCTGAAGAACATTCTGAGACTCATTCTCCAGATTTTTCTACATTTGTGAGTAACGCAGCTTCTGATTGGCTTAAAATATTTGTTCAACCAATCACAAGTAGTGTTACTTTTCAATGTTAGAAAATACATGTACTTTGATCCCTTTGTCCCCAGCCTTGTTCGTCCGCGTTTCAAATTTTCTACCTTGTTCAGCTTAGCTTCCATGCTTCACACTGATACTTTGCATATGTTGAGACCATTAACTGACGACGGAAAGGTCTCGAGGAGTCATTGCATACCTGTGTATACCAGGGAGAAAACTTTTTAGGGGCAACGGGCACCGTTGCACGAAACAGAGAGGTAAACAAACAAATGAGTGCCCCTTTCTCTCCATGACACTGTTGAACACATTACTAATTGGTGTCTCAGATCAAAGTGAATGGTTTTGATGGTACAATGTAAACATTTTAACTGACAAAATGGGGTATGAAGTAGAAAAAAAGAGACCAGGAGCAGTTCTGCTTTGTGCAGTCAGGGGATATAATCCAATTTTGTTTGGGAATAGTCTGATAGTTTGTAAGGTTATATCTCTCTTTGTTGCTTGAATATACTGAGAGGGAAAAAGGTGAACCCATTGCCTCATCAAATCCATACAGCTTCAACACGGACTATGTCACAAGGTAACATGTGCCTCAAGTGACCGCAACGACATAGTCAAAACGCTAGATTAACTTAACAATTGTACAGAGACTAGAACCTAAACCGGTTTCCGAAACAACTCGCTCTCATATGGCACTTGCGGACATGCGAAAGCCTGATTTTGACCTTTACGACACAAATTGGGGTGTTTTGTCACTTTAAAGGAAAAAAAAAATAAAACAGAACAAAAACTCCCTCTCCTCATGGAATTAAGTTTATATAAAACTGACAAAATTGCTGGCCTTAAAAAAAGTGAAGTCATGGAGTGGAATGGCAAACTTTACGCAAACCCATATTTAGTTTTCGCATGCATATAAATGTAAAATGTAAGTGGATGACAGTCTGTGGAAACCGATTTCTGATTCTAGTCTACATATCCTTGCTGTCTGCATTTCAGGTATTCATCCATGTCATAAAGGGCTCAGGTCACATTATATCAGGTCGGGACATATTCAGCGCTACAGCCTAAACGTATTTATTTGGGGTCAAAACCAGTTACAATTACAAGAGGCTCATTAAAATGGATGAAAAATTTTACATCGGTTCAAGACAGATGATATATATCTACATATAGATCTATCCATGAACCAAGACATAATGGGCTAAAATATTGTGACGGGGGGAAAAAGGGTGGAAAAAAAGGGGTCAGAGATTGAAACCCTGAAGTTAACCCGGAACAAGATTAAAAATTACTCTCGGGCTGATCGTCTAGCCCACCAAGCCAGAAAGGCAGGCATATTCAGGGCTAGGGCCTAACTAAGCAGAATTATTTATTTGGGGTTAAAACTAGTTACAAAGAAAATATGCTAATTCAATTGGGTGACAAAGTTTACATCGGTTTAAGATATATATTATAGATCTTCATATAGATCTATCCAAGACATAATCGGGAAAAATATTGTGAAAGAGGGAAAAAAAGGTAGAAAGAAAGGGGTCGGAGATTGGAAGCCTTAACCCGGACGAAAATTAAAAATCAGTATCGGGCTGACCGTCTATCACACTAAGCCAGAGAGGCAGCTGAATTCTGCCTGACAAAACTGTTTATTTCCATATTTCCCTAGATTGTTAACGTTCCCTGATACAACAAGGGTATAGGGATCAGAACAGGCTACTAAAAACGGTCAGAATTCTGTTTGTGTATTTTTAGAACACGACGCCTGACTACTAGAGATTCAGAGGACGTCACTCTCACTTCCAGAGCCGCAGTTATTCCAACATTCTTGACCTGACGAATGAGTAAATTTAATTTTTGGTATCACCTCTTATGTTTACCAATATTTCTTTTAGTATCCATTACCAATTTCAAATTGTCCAAAATCGCAATGTTACCTCTACAGCCAAACTGGAAATATGTATGCTGCTCTGATCGGCTTTTCTGTGATATACATGTAGCCCACTGAATAGCAACGACACAGTAGCCTGTGCCAGTTGTAATATGTATATCTACAACGGGGACGGGCTTAATATTCCTTCTCCCCTTTCAAAGAAATTGGAACACAGGCCCTGAAGTACTTGTGAAAATTCGATTTTAAATTGTTCATATAGAAAAAAAAAATGCTTTATAACTGACGTAATCCTTTGCAAACGGGGACATATTTCTGATCGAGACATGCCATAAAACAAGGAAATTAGCGCGTCTTTGAATGAAGCGGTGGCAGAAGATCGGACTATGAAACGATAGTTCCCAACCTTGTTCCACAGCCGTTTCAATTTGAAATTTCTGTCTTATTCAGCTTCCATTTGAAGGATAATACCGGCACGAATTATTGGGTCCGTATTCACCAGCAACAAAATAAATCCCTCTCCTGATGAAATTAGGTTCAAATCAGAATGACAAAATCGGTGGCATTAAACAAAAGTGCAGTTAGGGAGTGGAATGGCAAACTTCATGCAAAATAGTATTTGGTTTTCGCGTGCACGAAAATACGATATATATGTGGAAAGTTTCAGAGAAAATAGGCCAATTCATTTGGATGACAAAGTTTCCACCGGTTTCAGATAAATATTATAGATCTACACATAGATCTATCCAAGAACCAAGACAGAACGGAGGAAATATTGTGACAGAGGGAAAAAAGATGGAAAGAAAAGGGGTCAGAGAATAGAACCCTGAAAATGATCCGGACCAAGATTAAAAATTACTTTCGGGCTGACCATATAGCCCACTTAGTCAGAGAGGCAGCTGAATTTTGCATGACAAAATTATTTATTTACATATTACCCCTCCCCTTTCAAAGAAATTGGAACAAAGGACCTCAAGTAGTTGTGAAAATTCGATTAGAATTGTTTGAAAATATGGGTTAAAAGTGACGTTTATGTCTATTTTGAAGGGTTGTGTGTAATCCTTTGCAAACGGGGACATATTCCTGATCGATACATGCAATACAACAAGGAAATTGGACAACTTTTTCAATGGAACGGGTGGCAGAAGATCGGACTATGAGTCTTTCGTCCCCACCTATCTTCCACCCCCGTTTCAATTTGAATTTTCAGTCTTATTCAGCTTCCATTTGAAGGATAATATGTAATCCTTAGCAGGCCGACGCGAATTCCTGGGTCCGTATTCACCAACCATTCTGAAGAACATTCTGAGACTCATTCTCCAGATTTTTCTACATTTGTGAGTAACGCAGCTTCTGATTGGCTTAAAATATTTGTTCAACCAATCACAAGTAGTGTTACTTTTCAATGTTAGAAAATACATGTACTTTGATCCCTTTGTCCCCAGCCTTGTTCGTCCGCGTTTCAAATTTTCTACCTTGTTCAGCTTAGCTTCCATGCTTCACACTGATACTTTGCATATGTTGAGACCATTAACTGACGACGGAAAGGTCTCGAGGAGTCATTGCATACCTGTGTATACCAGGGAGAAAACTTTTTAGGGGCAACGGGCACCTGTTGCATGAAACAGAGAGGTAAACAAACAAATGAGTGCCCCTTTCTCTCCATGACACTGTTGAACACATTACTAATTGGTGTCTCAGATCAAAGTGAATGGTTTTGATGGTACAATGTAAACATTTTAACTGACAAAATGGGGTATGAAGTAGAAAAAAAGAGACCAGGAGCAGTTCTGCTTTGTGCAGTCAGGGGATATAATCCAATTTTGTTTGGGAATAGTCTGATAGTTTGTAAGGTTATATCTCTCTTTGTTGCTTGAATATACTGAGAGGGAAAAAGGTGAACCCATTGCCTCATCAAATCCATACAGCTTCAACACGGACTATGTCACAAGGTAACATGTGCCTCAAGTGACCGCAACGACATAGTCAAAACGCTAGATTAACTTAACAATTGTACAGAGACTAGAACCTAAACCGGTTTCCGAAACAACTCGCTCTCATATGGCACTTGCGGACATGCGAAAGCCTGATTTTGACCTTTACGACACAAATTGGGGTGTTTTGTCACTTTAAAGGAAAAAAAAAATAAAACAGAACAAAAACTCCCTCTCCTCATGGAATTAAGTTTATATAAAACTGACAAAATTGCTGGCCTTAAAAAAAGTGAAGTCATGGAGTGGAATGGCAAACTTTACGCAAACCCATATTTAGTTTTCGCATGCATATAAATGTAAAATGTAAGTGGATGACAGTCTGTGGAAACCGATTTCTGATTCTAGTCTACATATCCTTGCTGTCTGCATTTCAGGTATTCATCCATGTCATAAAGGGCTCAGGTCACATTATATCAGGTCGGGACATATTCAGCGCTACAGCCTAAACGTATTTATTTGGGGTCAAAACCAGTTACAATTACAAGAGGCTCATTAAAATGGATGAAAAATTTTACATCGGTTCAAGACAGATGATATATATCTACATATAGATCTATCCATGAACCAAGACATAATGGGCTAAAATATTGTGACGGGGGGAAAAAGGGTGGAAAAAAAGGGGTCAGAGATTGAAACCCTGAAGTTAACCCGGAACAAGATTAAAAATTACTCTCGGGCTGATCGTCTAGCCCACCAAGCCAGAAAGGCAGGCATATTCAGGGCTAGGGCCTAACTAAGCAGAATTATTTATTTGGGGTTAAAACTAGTTACAAAGAAAATATGCTAATTCAATTGGGTGACAAAGTTTACATCGGTTTAAGATATATATTATAGATCTTCATATAGATCTATCCAAGACATAATCGGGAAAAATATTGTGAAAGAGGGAAAAAAAGGTAGAAAGAAAGGGGTCGGAGATTGGAAGCCTTAACCCGGACGAAAATTAAAAATCAGTATCGGGCTGACCGTCTATCACACTAAGCCAGAGAGGCAGCTGAATTCTGCCTGACAAAACTGTTTATTTTCATATTTCCCTAGATTGTTAACGTTCCCTGATACAACAAGGGTATAGGGATCAGAACAGGCTACTAAAAACGGTCAGAATTCTGTTTGTGTATTTTTAGAACACGACGCCTGACTACTAGAGATTCAGAGGACGTCACTCTCACTTCCAGAGCCGCAGTTATTCCAACATTCTTGACCTGACGAATGAGTAAATTTAATTTTTGGTATCACCTCTTATGTTTACCAATATTTCTTTTAGTATCCATTACCAATTTCAAATTGTCCAAAATCGCAATGTTACCTCTACAGCCAAACTGGAAATATGTATGCTGCTCTGATCGGCTTTTCTGTGATATACATGTAGCCCACTGAATAGCAACGACACAGTAGCCTGTGCCAGTTGTAATATGTATATCTACAACGGGGACGGGCTTAATATTCCTTCTCCCCTTTCAAAGAAATTGGAACACAGGCCCTGAAGTACTTGTGAAAATTCGATTTTAAATTGTTCATATAGAAAAAAAAAATGCTTTATAACTGACGTAATCCTTTGCAAACGGGGACATATTTCTGATCGAGACATGCCATAAAACAAGGAAATTAGCGCGTCTTTGAATGAAGCGGTGGCAGAAGATCGGACTATGAAACGATAGTTCCCAACCTTGTTCCACAGCCGTTTCAATTTGAAATTTCTGTCTTATTCAGCTTCCATTTGAAGGATAATACCGGCACGAATTATTGGGTCCGTATTCACCAGCAACAAAATAAATCCCTCTCCTGATGAAATTAGGTTCAAATCAGAATGACAAAATCGGTGGCATTAAACAAAAGTGCAGTTAGGGAGTGGAATGGCAAACTTCATGCAAAATAGTATTTGGTTTTCGCGTGCACGAAAATACGATATATATGTGGAAAGTTTCAGAGAAAATAGGCCAATTCATTTGGATGACAAAGTTTCCACCGGTTTCAGATAAATATTATAGATCTACACATAGATCTATCCAAGAACCAAGACAGAACGGAGGAAATATTGTGACAGAGGGAAAAAAGATGGAAAGAAAAGGGGTCAGAGAATAGAACCCTGAAAATGATCCGGACCAAGATTAAAAATTACTTTCGGGCTGACCATATAGCCCACTTAGTCAGAGAGGCAGCTGAATTTTGCATGACAAAATTATTTATTTACATATTACCCCTCCCCTTTCAAAGAAATTGGAACAAAGGACCTCAAGTAGTTGTGAAAATTCGATTAGAATTGTTTGAAAATATGGGTTAAAAGTGACGTTTATGTCTATTTTGAAGGGTTGTGTGTAATCCTTTGCAAACGGGGACATATTCCTGATCGATACATGCAATACAACAAGGAAATTGGACAACTTTTTCAATGGAACGGGTGGCAGAAGATCGGACTATGAGTCTTTCGTCCCCACCTATCTTCCACCCCCGTTTCAATTTGAATTTTCAGTCTTATTCAGCTTCCATTTGAAGGATAATATGTAATCCTTAGCAGGCCGACGCGAATTCCTGGGTCCGTATTCACCAACCATTCTGAAGAACATTCTGAGACTCATTCTCCAGATTTTTCTACATTTGTGAGTAACGCAGCTTCTGATTGGCTTAAAATATTTGTTCAACCAATCACAAGTAGTGTTACTTTTCAATGTTAGAAAATACATGTACTTTGATCCCTTTGTCCCCAGCCTTGTTCGTCCGCGTTTCAAATTTTCTACCTTGTTCAGCTTAGCTTCCATGCTTCACACTGATACTTTGCATATGTTGAGACCATTAACTGACGACGGAAAGGTCTCGAGGAGTCATTGCATACCTGTGTATACCAGGGAGAAAACTTTTTAGGGGCAACGGGCACCGTTGCATGAAACAGAGAGGTAAACAAACAAATGAGTGCCCCTTTCTCTCCATGACACTGTTGAACACATTACTAATTGGTGTCTCAGATCAAAGTGAATGGTTTTGATGGTACAATGTAAACATTTTAACTGACAAAATGGGGTATGAAGTAGAAAAAAAGAGACCAGGAGCAGTTCTGCTTTGTGCAGTCAGGGGATATAATCCAATTTTGTTTGGGAATAGTCTGATAGTTTGTAAGGTTATATCTCTCTTTGTTGCTTGAATATACTGAGAGGGAAAAAGGTGAACCCATTGCCTCATCAAATCCATACAGCTTCAACACGGACTATGTCACAAGGTAACATGTGCCTCAAGTGACCGCAACGACATAGTCAAAACGCTAGATTAACTTAACAATTGTACAGAGACTAGAACCTAAACCGGTTTCCGAAACAACTCGCTCTCATATGGCACTTGCGGACATGCGAAAGCCTGATTTTGACCTTTACGACACAAATTGGGGTGTTTTGTCACTTTAAAGGAAAAAAAAATAAAACAGAACAAAAACTCCCTCTCCTCATGGAATTAAGTTTATATAAAACTGACAAAATTGCTGGCCTTAAAAAAAGTGAAGTCATGGAGTGGAATGGCAAACTTTACGCAAACCCATATTTAGTTTTCGCATGCATATAAATGTAAAATGTAAGTGGATGACAGTCTGTGGAAACCGATTTCTGATTCTAGTCTACATATCCTTGCTGTCTGCATTTCAGGTATTCATCCATGTCATAAAGGGCTCAGGTCACATTATATCAGGTCGGGACATATTCAGCGCTACAGCCTAAACGTATTTATTTGGGGTCAAAACCAGTTACAATTACAAGAGGCTCATTAAAATGGATGAAAAATTTTACATCGGTTCAAGACAGATGATATATATCTACATATAGATCTATCCATGAACCAAGACATAATGGGCTAAAATATTGTGACGGGGGGAAAAAGGGTGGAAAAAAAGGGGTCAGAGATTGAAACCCTGAAGTTAACCCGGAACAAGATTAAAAATTACTCTCGGGCTGATCGTCTAGCCCACCAAGCCAGAAAGGCAGGCATATTCAGGGCTAGGGCCTAACTAAGCAGAATTATTTATTTGGGGTTAAAACTAGTTACAAAGAAAATATGCTAATTCAATTGGGTGACAAAGTTTACATCGGTTTAAGATATATATTATAGATCTTCATATAGATCTATCCAAGACATAATCGGGAAAAATATTGTGAAAGAGGGAAAAAAAGGTAGAAAGAAAGGGGTCGGAGATTGGAAGCCTTAACCCGGACGAAAATTAAAAATCAGTATCGGGCTGACCGTCTATCACACTAAGCCAGAGAGGCAGCTGAATTCTGCCTGACAAAACTGTTTATTTTCATATTTCCCTAGATTGTTAACGTTCCCTGATACAACAAGGGTATAGGGATCAGAACAGGCTACTAAAAACGGTCAGAATTCTGTTTGTGTATTTTTAGAACACGACGCCTGACTACTAGAGATTCAGAGGACGTCACTCTCACTTCCAGAGCCGCAGTTATTCCAACATTCTTGACCTGACGAATGAGTAAATTTAATTTTTGGTATCACCTCTTATGTTTACCAATATTTCTTTTAGTATCCATTACCAATTTCAAATTGTCCAAAATCGCAATGTTACCTCTACAGCCAAACTGGAAATATGTATGCTGCTCTGATCGGCTTTTCTGTGATATACATGTAGCCCACTGAATAGCAACGACACAGTAGCCTGTGCCAGTTGTAATATGTATATCTACAACGGGGACGGGCTTAATATTCCTTCTCCCCTTTCAAAGAAATTGGAACACAGGCCCTGAAGTACTTGTGAAAATTCGATTTTAAATTGTTCATATAGAAAAAAAAAATGCTTTATAACTGACGTAATCCTTTGCAAACGGGGACATATTTCTGATCGAGACATGCCATAAAACAAGGAAATTAGCGCGTCTTTGAATGAAGCGGTGGCAGAAGATCGGACTATGAAACGATAGTTCCCAACCTTGTTCCACAGCCGTTTCAATTTGAAATTTCTGTCTTATTCAGCTTCCATTTGAAGGATAATACCGGCACGAATTATTGGGTCCGTATTCACCAGCAACAAAATAAATCCCTCTCCTGATGAAATTAGGTTCAAATCAGAATGACAAAATCGGTGGCATTAAACAAAAGTGCAGTTAGGGAGTGGAATGGCAAACTTCATGCAAAATAGTATTTGGTTTTCGCGTGCACGAAAATACTATATATATGTGGAAAGTTTCAGAGAAAATAGGCCAATTCATTTGGATGACAAAGTTTCCACCGGTTTCAGATAAATATTATAGATCTACACATAGATCTATCCAAGAACCAAGACAGAACGGGGGAAATATTGTGACAGAGGGAAAAAAGATGGAAAGAAAAGGGGTCAGAGAATAGAACCCTGAAAATGATCCGGACCAAGATTAAAAATTACTTTCGGGCTGACCATATAGCCCACTTAGTCAGAGAGGCAGCTGAATTTTGCATGACAAAATTATTTATTTACATATTACCCCTCCCTTTTCAAAGAAATTGGAACAAAGGACCTCAAGTAGTTGTGAAAATTCGATTAGAATTGTTTGAAAATATGGGTTAAAAGTGACGTATATGTCTATTTTGAAGGGTTGTGTGTAATCCTTTGCAAACGGGGACATATTCCTGATCGATACATGCAATACAACAAGGAAATTGGACAACTTTTTCAATGGAACGGGTGGCAGAAGATCGGACTATGAGTCTTTCGTCCCCACCTATCTTCCACCCCCGTTTCAATTTGAATTTTCAGTCTTATTCAGCTTCCATTTGAAGGATAATATGTAATCCTTAGCAGGCCGACGCGAATTCCTGGGTCTGTATTCACCAACCATTCTGAAGAACATTCTGAGACTCATTCTCCAGATTTTTCTACATTTGTGAGTAATGCAGCTTCTGATTGGCTTAAAATATTTGTTCAACCAATCACAAGTAGTGTTACTTTTCAATGTTAGAAAATACATGTACTTTGATCCCTTTGTCCCCAGCCTTGTTCGTCCGCGTTTCAAATTTTCTACCTTGTTCAGCTTAGCTTCCATGCTTCACACTGATACTTTGCATATGTTGAGACCATTAACTGACGACGGAAAGGTCTCGAGGAGTCATTGCATACCTGTGTATACCAGGGAGAAAACTTTTTAGGGGCAACGGGCACCTGTTGCATGAAACAGAGAGGTAAACAAACAAATGAGTGCCCCTTTCTCTCCATGACACTGTTGAACACATTACTAATTGGTGTCTCAGATCAAAGTGAATGGTTTTGATGGTACAATGTAAACATTTTAACTGGCAAAATGGGGTATGAAGTAGAAAAAAAGAGACCAGGAGCAGTTCTGCTTTGTGCAGTCAGGGGATATAATCCAATTTTGTTTGGGAATAGTCTGATAGTTTGTAAGGTTATATCTCTCTTTGTTGCTTGAATATACTGAGAGGGAAAAAGGTGAACCCATTGCCTCATCAAATCCATACAGCTTCAACACGGACTATGTCACAAGGTAACATGTGCCTCAAGTGACCGCAACGACATAGTCAAAACGCTAGATTAACTTAACAATTGTACAGAGACTAGAACCTAAACCGGTTTCCGAAACAACTCGCTCTCATATGGCACTTGCGGACATGCGAAAGCCTGATTTTGACCTTTACGACACAAATTGGGGTGTTTTGTCACTTTAAAGGAAAAAAAAATAAAACAGAACAAAAACTCCCTCTCCTCATGGAATTAAGTTTATATAAAACTGACAAAATTGCTGGCCTTAAAAAAAGTGAAGTCATGGAGTGGAATGGCAAACTTTACGCAAACCCATATTTAGTTTTCGCATGCATATAAATGTAAAATGTAAGTGGATGACAGTCTGTGGAAACCGATTTCTGATTCTAGTCTACATATCCTTGCTGTCTGCATTTCAGGTATTCATCCATGTCATAAAGGGCTCAGGTCACATTATATCAGGTCGGGACATATTCAGCGCTACAGCCTAAACGTATTTATTTGGGGTCAAAACCAGTTACAATTACAAGAGGCTCATTAAAATGGATGAAAAATTTTACATCGGTTCAAGACAGATGATATATATCTACATATAGATCTATCCATGAACCAAGACATAATGGGCTAAAATATTGTGACGGGGGGAAAAAGGGTGGAAAAAAAGGGGTCAGAGATTGAAACCCTGAAGTTAACCCGGAACAAGATTAAAAATTACTCTCGGGCTGATCGTCTAGCCCACCAAGCCAGAAAGGCAGGCATATTCAGGGCTAGGGCCTAACTAAGCAGAATTATTTATTTGGGGTTAAAACTAGTTACAAAGAAAATATGCTAATTCAATTGGGTGACAAAGTTTACATCGGTTTAAGATATATATTATAGATCTTCATATAGATCTATCCAAGACATAATCGGGAAAAATATTGTGAAAGAGGGAAAAAAAGGTAGAAAGAAAGGGGTCGGAGATTGGAAGCCTTAACCCGGACGAAAATTAAAAATCAGTATCGGGCTGACCGTCTATCACACTAAGCCAGAGAGGCAGCTGAATTCTGCCTGACAAAACTGTTTATTTCCATATTTCCCTAGATTGTTAACGTTCCCTGATACAACAAGGGTATAGGGATCAGAACAGGCTACTAAAAACGGTCAGAATTCTGTTTGTGTATTTTTAGAACACGACGCCTGACTACTAGAGATTCAGAGGACGTCACTCTCACTTCCAGAGCCGCAGTTATTCCAACATTCTTGACCTGACGAATGAGTAAATTTAATTTTTGGTATCACCTCTTATGTTTACCAATATTTCTTTTAGTATCCATTACCAATTTCAAATTGTCCAAAATCGCAATGTTACCTCTACAGCCAAACTGGAAATATGTATGCTGCTCTGATCGGCTTTTCTGTGATATACATGTAGCCCACTGAATAGCAACGACACAGTAGCCTGTGCCAGTTGTAATATGTATATCTACAACGGGGACGGGCTTAATATTCCTTCTCCCCTTTCAAAGAAATTGGAACACAGGCCCTGAAGTACTTGTGAAAATTCGATTTTAAATTGTTCATATAGAAAAAAAAAAATGCTTTATAACTGACGTAATCCTTTGCAAACGGGGACATATTTCTGATCGAGACATGCCATAAAACAAGGAAATTAGCGCGTCTTTGAATGAAGCGGTGGCAGAAGATCGGACTATGAAACGATAGTTCCCAACCTTGTTCCACAGCCGTTTCAATTTGAAATTTCTGTCTTATTCAGCTTCCATTTGAAGGATAATATGTAATCCCTGGCAGACCGGCACGAATTATTGGGTCCGTATTCACCAGCAACAAAATAAATCCCTCTCCTGATGAAATTAGGTTCAAATCAGAATGACAAAATCGGTGGCATTAAACAAAAGTGCAGTTAGGGAGTGGAATGGCAAACTTCATGCAAAATAGTATTTGGTTTTCGCGTGCACGAAAATACGATATATATGTGGAAAGTTTCAGAGAAAATAGGCCAATTCATTTGGATGACAAAGTTTCCACCGGTTTCAGATAAATATTATAGATCTACACATAGATCTATCCAAGAACCAAGACAGAACGGGGGAAATATTGTGACAGAGGGAAAAAAGATGGAAAGAAAAGGGGTCAGAGAATAGAACCCTGAAAATGATCCGGACCAAGATTAAAAATTACTTTCGGGCTGACCATATAGCCCACTTAGTCAGAGAGGCAGCTGAATTTTGCATGACAAAATTATTTATTTACATATTACCCCTCCCCTTTCAAAGAAATTGGAACAAAGGACCTCAAGTAGTTGTGAAAATTCGATTAGAATTGTTTGAAAATATGGGTTAAAAGTGACGTTTATGTCTATTTTGAAAGGTTGTGTGTAATCCTTTGCAAACGGGGACATATTCCTGATCGATACATGCAATACAACAAGGAAATTGGACAACTTTTTCAATGGAACGGGTGGCAGAAGATCGGACTATGAGTCTTTCGTCCCCACCTATCTTCCACCCCCGTTTCAATTTGAATTTTCAGTCTTATTCAGCTTCCATTTGAAGGATAATATGTAATCCTTAGCAGGCCGACGCGAATTCCTGGATCCGTATTCACCAACCATTCTGAAGAACATTCTGAGACTCATTCTCCAGATTTTTCTACATTTGTGAGTAACGCAGCTTCTGATTGGCTTAAAATATTTGTTCAACCAATCACAAGTAGTGTTACTTTTCAATGTTAGAAAATACATGTACTTTGATCCCTTTGTCCCCAGCCTTGTTCGTCCGCGTTTCAAATTTTCTACCTTGTTCAGCTTAGCTTCCATGCTTCACACTGATACTTTGCATATGTTGAGACCATTAACTGACGACGGAAAGGTCTCGAGGAGTCATTGCATACCTGTGTATACCAGGGAGAAAACTTTTTAGGGGCAACGGGCACCGTTGCATGAAACAGAGAGGTAAACAAACAAATGAGTGCCCCTTTCTCTCCATGACACTGTTGAACACATTACTAATTGGTGTCTCAGATCAAAGTGAATGGTTTTGATGGTACAATGTAAACATTTTAACTGACAAAATGGGGTATGAAGTAGAAAAAAAGAGACCAGGAGCAGTTCTGCTTTGTGCAGTCAGGGGATATAATCCAATTTTGTTTGGGAATAGTCTGATAGTTTGTAAGGTTATATCTCTCTTTGTTGCTTGAATATACTGAGAGGGAAAAAGGTGAACCCATTGCCTCATCAAATCCATACAGCTTCAACACGGACTATGTCACAAGGTAACATGTGCCTCAAGTGACCGCAACGACATAGTCAAAACGCTAGATTAACTGAACAATTGTACAGAGACTAGAACCTAAACCGGTTTCCGAAACAACTCGCTCTCATATGGCACTTGCGGACATGCGAAAGCCTGATTTTGACCTTTACGACACAAATTGGGGTGTTTTGTCACTTTAAAGGAAAAAAAAAAATAAAACAGAACAAAAACTCCCTCTCCTCATGGAATTAAGTTTATATAAAACTGACAAAATTGCTGGCCTTAAAAAAAGTGAAGTCATGGAGTGGAATGGCAAACTTTACGCAAACCCATATTTAGTTTTCGCATGCATATAAATGTAAAATGTAAGTGGATGACAGTCTGTGGAAACCGATTTCTGATTCTAGTCTACATATCCTTGCTGTCTGCATTTCAGGTATTCATCCATGTCATAAAGGGCTCAGGTCACATTATATCAGGTCGGGACATATTCAGCGCTACAGCCTAAACGTATTTATTTGGGGTCAAAACCAGTTACAATTACAAGAGGCTCATTAAAATGGATGAAAAATTTTACATCGGTTCAAGACAGATGATATATATCTACATATAGATCTATCCATGAACCAAGACATAATGGGCTAAAATATTGTGACGGGGGGAAAAAGGGTGGAAAAAAAGGGGTCAGAGATTGAAACCCTGAAGTTAACCCGGAACAAGATTAAAAATTACTCTCGGGCTGATCGTCTAGCCCACCAAGCCAGAAAGGCAGGCATATTCAGGGCTAGGGCCTAACTAAGCAGAATTATTTATTTGGGGTTAAAACTAGTTACAAAGAAAATATGCTAATTCAATTGGGTGACAAAGTTTACATCGGTTTAAGATATATATTATAGATCTTCATATAGATCTATCCAAGACATAATCGGGAAAAATATTGTGAAAGAGGGAAAAAAAGGTAGAAAGAAAGGGGTCGGAGATTGGAAGCCTTAACCCGGACGAAAATTAAAAATCAGTATCGGGCTGACCGTCTATCACACTAAGCCAGAGAGGCAGCTGAATTCTGCCTGACAAAACTGTTTATTTTCATATTTCCCTAGATTGTTAACGTTCCCTGATACAACAAGGGTATAGGGATCAGAACAGGCTACTAAAAACGGTCAGAATTCTGTTTGTGTATTTTTAGAACACGACGCCTGACTACTAGAGATTCAGAGGACGTCACTCTCACTTCCAGAGCCGCAGTTATTCCAACATTCTTGACCTGACGAATGAGTAAATTTAATTTTTGGTATCACCTCTTATGTTTACCAATATTTCTTTTAGTATCCATTACCAATTTCAAATTGTCCAAAATCGCAATGTTACCTCTACAGCCAAACTGGAAATATGTATGCTGCTCTGATCGGCTTTTCTGTGATATACATGTAGCCCACTGAATAGCAACGACACAGTAGCCTGTGCCAGTTGTAATATGTATATCTACAACGGGGACGGGCTTAATATTCCTTCTCCCCTTTCAAAGAAATTGGAACACAGGCCCTGAAGTACTTGTGAAAATTCGATTTTAAATTGTTCATATAGAAAAAAAAAAATGCTTTATAACTGACGTAATCCTTTGCAAACGGGGACATATTTCTGATCGAGACATGCCATAAAACAAGGAAATTAGCGCGTCTTTGAATGAAGCGGTGGCAGAAGATCGGACTATGAAACGATAGTTCCCAACCTTGTTCCACAGCCGTTTCAATTTGAAATTTCTGTCTTATTCAGCTTCCATTTGAAGGATAATATGTAATCCCTGGCAGACCGGCACGAATTATTGGGTCCGTATTCACCAGCAACAAAATAAATCCCTCTCCTGATGAAATTAGGTTCAAATCAGAATGACAAAATCGGTGGCATTAAACAAAAGTGCAGTTAGGGAGTGGAATGGCAAACTTCATGCAAAATAGTATTTGGTTTTCGCGTGCACGAAAATACGATATATATGTGGAAAGTTTCAGAGAAAATAGGCCAATTCATTTGGATGACAAAGTTTCCACCGGTTTCAGATAAATATTATAGATCTACACATAGATCTATCCAAGAACCAAGACAGAACGGGGGAAATATTGTGACAGAGGGAAAAAAGATGGAAAGAAAAGGGGTCAGAGAATAGAACCCTGAAAATGATCCGGACCAAGATTAAAAATTACTTTCGGGCTGACCATATAGCCCACTTAGTCAGAGAGGCAGCTGAATTTTGCATGACAAAATTATTTATTTACATATTACCCCTCCCTTTTCAAAGAAATTGGAACAAAGGACCTCAAGTAGTTGTGAAAATTCGATTAGAATTGTTTGAAAATATGGGTTAAAAGTGACGTATATGTCTATTTTGAAGGGTTGTGTGTAATCCTTTGCAAACGGGGACATATTCCTGATCGATACATGCAATACAACAAGGAAATTGGACAACTTTTTCAATGGAACGGGTGGCAGAAGATCGGACTATGAGTCTTTCGTCCCCACCTATCTTCCACCCCCGTTTCAATTTGAATTTTCAGTCTTATTCAGCTTCCATTTGAAGGATAATATGTAATCCTTAGCAGGCCGACGCGAATTCCTGGGTCTGTATTCACCAACCATTCTGAAGAACATTCTGAGACTCATTCTCCAGATTTTTCTACATTTGTGAGTAATGCAGCTTCTGATTGGCTTAAAATATTTGTTCAACCAATCACAAGTAGTGTTACTTTTCAATGTTAGAAAATACATGTACTTTGATCCCTTTGTCCCCAGCCTTGTTCGTCCGCGTTTCAAATTTTCTACCTTGTTCAGCTTAGCTTCCATGCTTCACACTGATACTTTGCATATGTTGAGACCATTAACTGACGACGGAAAGGTCTCGAGGAGTCATTGCATACCTGTGTATACCAGGGAGAAAACTTTTTAGGGGCAACGGGCACCTGTTGCATGAAACAGAGAGGTAAACAAACAAATGAGTGCCCCTTTCTCTCCATGACACTGTTGAACACATTACTAATTGGTGTCTCAGATCAAAGTGAATGGTTTTGATGGTACAATGTAAACATTTTAACTGGCAAAATGGGGTATGAAGTAGAAAAAAAGAGACCAGGAGCAGTTCTGCTTTGTGCAGTCAGGGGATATAATCCAATTTTGTTTGGGAATAGTCTGATAGTTTGTAAGGTTATATCTCTCTTTGTTGCTTGAATATACTGAGAGGGAAAAAGGTGAACCCATTGCCTCATCAAATCCATACAGCTTCAACACGGACTATGTCACAAGGTAACATGTGCCTCAAGTGACCGCAACGACATAGTCAAAACGCTAGATTAACTTAACAATTGTACAGAGACTAGAACCTAAACCGGTTTCCGAAACAACTCGCTCTCATATGGCACTTGCGGACATGCGAAAGCCTGATTTTGACCTTTACGACACAAATTGGGGTGTTTTGTCACTTTAAAGGAAAAAAAAAATAAAACAGAACAAAAACTCCCTCTCCTCATGGAATTAAGTTTATATAAAACTGACAAAATTGCTGGCCTTAAAAAAAGTGAAGTCATGGAGTGGAATGGCAAACTTTACGCAAACCCATATTTAGTTTTCGCATGCATATAAATGTAAAATGTAAGTGGATGACAGTCTGTGGAAACCGATTTCTGATTCTAGTCTACATATCCTTGCTGTCTGCATTTCAGGTATTCATCCATGTCATAAAGGGCTCAGGTCACATTATATCAGGTCGGGACATATTCAGCGCTACAGCCTAAACGTATTTATTTGGGGTCAAAACCAGTTACAATTACAAGAGGCTCATTAAAATGGATGAAAAATTTTACATCGGTTCAAGACAGATGATATATATCTACATATAGATCTATCCATGAACCAAGACATAATGGGCTAAAATATTGTGACGGGGGGAAAAAGGGTGGAAAAAAAGGGGTCAGAGATTGAAACCCTGAAGTTAACCCGGAACAAGATTAAAAATTACTCTCGGGCTGATCGTCTAGCCCACCAAGCCAGAAAGGCAGGCATATTCAGGGCTAGGGCCTAACTAAGCAGAATTATTTATTTGGGGTTAAAACTAGTTACAAAGAAAATATGCTAATTCAATTGGGTGACAAAGTTTACATCGGTTTAAGATATATATTATAGATCTTCATATAGATCTATCCAAGACATAATCGGGAAAAATATTGTGAAAGAGGGAAAAAAAGGTAGAAAGAAAGGGGTCGGAGATTGGAAGCCTTAACCCGGACGAAAATTAAAAATCAGTATCGGGCTGACCGTCTATCACACTAAGCCAGAGAGGCAGCTGAATTCTGCCTGACAAAACTGTTTATTTTCATATTTCCCTAGATTGTTAACGTTCCCTGATACAACAAGGGTATAGGGATCAGAACAGGCTACTAAAAACGGTCAGAATTCTGTTTGTGTATTTTTAGAACACGACGCCTGACTACTAGAGATTCAGAGGACGTCACTCTCACTTCCAGAGCCGCAGTTATTCCAACATTCTTGACCTGACGAATGAGTAAATTTAATTTTTGGTATCACCTCTTATGTTTACCAATATTTCTTTTAGTATCCATTACCAATTTCAAATTGTCCAAAATCGCAATGTTACCTCTACAGCCAAACTGGAAATATGTATGCTGCTCTGATCGGCTTTTCTGTGATATACATGTAGCCCACTGAATAGCAACGACACAGTAGCCTGTGCCAGTTGTAATATGTATATCTACAACGGGGACGGGCTTAATATTCCTTCTCCCCTTTCAAAGAAATTGGAACACAGGCCCTGAAGTACTTGTGAAAATTCGATTTTAAATTGTTCATATAGAAAAAAAAAAATGCTTTATAACTGACGTAATCCTTTGCAAACGGGGACATATTTCTGATCGAGACATGCCATAAAACAAGGAAATTAGCGCGTCTTTGAATGAAGCGGTGGCAGAAGATCGGACTATGAAACGATAGTTCCCAACCTTGTTCCACAGCCGTTTCAATTTGAAATTTCTGTCTTATTCAGCTTCCATTTGAAGGATAATATGTAATCCCTGGCAGACCGGCACGAATTATTGGGTCCGTATTCACCAGCAACAAAATAAATCCCTCTCCTGATGAAATTAGGTTCAAATCAGAATGACAAAATCGGTGGCATTAAACAAAAGTGCAGTTAGGGAGTGGAATGGCAAACTTCATGCAAAATAGTATTTGGTTTTCGCGTGCACGAAAATACGATATATATGTGGAAAGTTTCAGAGAAAATAGGCCAATTCATTTGGATGACAAAGTTTCCACCGGTTTCAGATAAATATTATAGATCTACACATAGATCTATCCAAGAACCAAGACAGAACGGGGGAAATATTGTGACAGAGGGAAAAAAGATGGAAAGAAAAGGGGTCAGAGAATAGAACCCTGAAAATGATCCGGACCAAGATTAAAAATTACTTTCGGGCTGACCATATAGCCCACTTAGTCAGAGAGGCAGCTGAATTTTGCATGACAAAATTATTTATTTACATATTACCCCTCCCCTTTCAAAGAAATTGGAACAAAGGACCTCAAGTAGTTGTGAAAATTCGATTAGAATTGTTTGAAAATATGGGTTAAAAGTGACGTTTATGTCTATTTTGAAGGGTTGTGTGTAATCCTTTGCAAACGGGGACATATTCCTGATCGATACATGCAATACAACAAGGAAATTGGACAACTTTTTCAATGGAACGGGTGGCAGAAGATCGGACTATGAGTCTTTCGTCCCCACCTATCTTCCACCCCCGTTTCAATTTGAATTTTCAGTCTTATTCAGCTTCCATTTGAAGGATAATATGTAATCCTTAGCAGGCCGACGCGAATTCCTGGATCCGTATTCACCAACCATTCTGAAGAACATTCTGAGACTCATTCTCCAGATTTTTCTACATTTGTGAGTAACGCAGCTTCTGATTGGCTTAAAATATTTGTTCAACCAATCACAAGTAGTGTTACTTTTCAATGTTAGAAAATATATGTACTTTGATCCCTTTGTCCCCAGCCTTGTTCGTCCGCGTTTCAAATTTTCTACCTTGTTCAGCTTAGCTTCCATGCTTCACACTGATACTTTGCATATGTTGAGACCATTAACTGACGACGGAAAGGTCTCGAGGAGTCATTGCATACCTGTGTATACCAGGGAGAAAACTTTTTAGGGGCAACGGGCACCGTTGCATGAAACAGAGAGGTAAACAAACAAATGAGTGCCCCTTTCTCTCCATGACACTGTTGAACACATTACTAATTGGTGTCTCAGATCAAAGTGAATGGTTTTGATGGTACAATGTAAACATTTTAACTGACAAAATGGGGTATGAAGTAGAAAAAAAGAGACCAGGAGCAGTTCTGCTTTGTGCAGTCAGGGGATATAATCCAATTTTGTTTGGGAATAGTCTGATAGTTTGTAAGGTTATATCTCTCTTTGTTGCTTGAATATACTGAGAGGGAAAAAGGTGAACCCATTGCCTCATCAAATCCATACAGCTTCAACACGGACTATGTCACAAGGTAACATGTGCCTCAAGTGACCGCAACGACATAGTCAAAACGCTAGATTAACTTAACAATTGTACAGAGACTAGAACCTAAACCGGTTTCCGAAACAACTCGCTCTCATATGGCACTTGCGGACATGCGAAAGCCTGATTTTGACCTTTACGACACAAATTGGGGTGTTTTGTCACTTTAAAGGAAAAAAAAAAATAAAACAGAACAAAAACTCCCTCTCCTCATGGAATTAAGTTTATATAAAACTGACAAAATTGCTGGCCTTAAAAAAAGTGAAGTCATGGAGTGGAATGGCAAACTTTACGCAAACCCATATTTAGTTTTCGCATGCATATAAATGTAAAATGTAAGTGGATGACAGTCTGTGGAAACCGATTTCTGATTCTAGTCTACATATCCTTGCTGTCTGCATTTCAGGTATTCATCCATGTCATAAAGGGCTCAGGTCACATTATATCAGGTCGGGACATATTCAGCGCTACAGCCTAAACGTATTTATTTGGGGTCAAAACCAGTTACAATTACAAGAGGCTCATTAAAATGGATGAAAAATTTTACATCGGTTCAAGACAGATGATATATATCTACATATAGATCTATCCATGAACCAAGACATAATGGGCTAAAATATTGTGACGGGGGGAAAAAGGGTGGAAAAAAAGGGGTCAGAGATTGAAACCCTGAAGTTAACCCGGAACAAGATTAAAAATTACTCTCAGGCTGATCGTCTAGCCCACCAAGCCAGAAAGGCAGGCATATTCAGGGCTAGGGCCTAACTAAGCAGAATTATTTATTTGGGGTTAAAACTAGTTACAAAGAAAATATGCTAATTCAATTGGGTGACAAAGTTTACATCGGTTTAAGATATATATTATAGATCTTCATATAGATCTATCCAAGACATAATCGGGAAAAATATTGTGAAAGAGGGAAAAAAAGGTAGAAAGAAAGGGGTCGGAGATTGGAAGCCTTAACCCGGACGAAAATTAAAAATCAGTATCGGGCTGACCGTCTATCACACTAAGCCAGAGAGGCAGCTGAATTCTGCCTGACAAAACTGTTTATTTTCATATTTCCCTAGATTGTTAACGTTCCCTGATACAACAAGGGTATAGGGATCAGAACAGGCTACTAAAAACGGTCAGAATTCTGTTTGTGTATTTTTAGAACACGACGCCTGACTACTAGAGATTCAGAGGACGTCACTCTCACTTCCAGAGCCGCAGTTATTCCAACATTCTTGACCTGACGAATGAGTAAATTTAATTTTTGGTATCACCTCTTATGTTTACCAATATTTCTTTTAGTATCCATTACCAATTTCAAATTGTCCAAAATCGCAATGTTACCTCTACAGCCAAACTGGAAATATGTATGCTGCTCTGATCGGCTTTTCTGTGATATACATGTAGCCCACTGAATAGCAACGACACAGTAGCCTGTGCCAGTTGTAATATGTATATCTACAACGGGGACGGGCTTAATATTCCTTCTCCCCTTTCAAAGAAATTGGAACACAGGCCCTGAAGTACTTGTGAAAATTCGATTTTAAATTGTTCATATAGAAAAAAAAAAATGCTTTATAACTGACGTAATCCTTTGCAAACGGGGACATATTTCTGATCGAGACATGCCATAAAACAAGGAAATTAGCGCGTCTTTGAATGAAGCGGTGGCAGAAGATCGGACTATGAAACGATAGTTCCCAACCTTGTTCCACAGCCGTTTCAATTTGAAATTTCTGTCTTATTCAGCTTCCATTTGAAGGATAATATGTAATCCCTGGCAGACCGGCACGAATTATTGGGTCCGTATTCACCAGCAACAAAATAAATCCCTCTCCTGATGAAATTAGGTTCAAATCAGAATGACAAAATCGGTGGCATTAAACAAAAGTGCAGTTAGGGAGTGGAATGGCAAACTTCATGCAAAATAGTATTTGGTTTTCGCGTGCACGAAAATACGATATATATGTGGAAAGTTTCAGAGAAAATAGGCCAATTCATTTGGATGACAAAGTTTCCACCGGTTTCAGATAAATATTATAGATCTACACATAGATCTATCCAAGAACCAAGACAGAACGGGGGAAATATTGTGACAGAGGGAAAAAAGATGGAAAGAAAAGGGGTCAGAGAATAGAACCCTGAAAATGATCCGGACCAAGATTAAAAATTACTTTCGGGCTGACCATATAGCCCACTTAGTCAGAGAGGCAGCTGAATTTTGCATGACAAAATTATTTATTTACATATTACCCCTCCCTTTTCAAAGAAATTGGAACAAAGGACCTCAAGTAGTTGTGAAAATTCGATTAGAATTGTTTGAAAATATGGGTTAAAAGTGACGTATATGTCTATTTTGAAGGGTTGTGTGTAATCCTTTGCAAACGGGGACATATTCCTGATCGATACATGCAATACAACAAGGAAATTGGACAACTTTTTCAATGGAACGGGTGGCAGAAGATCGGACTATGAGTCTTTCGTCCCCACCTATCTTCCACCCCCGTTTCAATTTGAATTTTCAGTCTTATTCAGCTTCCATTTGAAGGATAATATGTAATCCTTAGCAGGCCGACGCGAATTCCTGGGTCTGTATTCACCAACCATTCTGAAGAACATTCTGAGACTCATTCTCCAGATTTTTCTACATTTGTGAGTAATGCAGCTTCTGATTGGCTTAAAATATTTGTTCAACCAATCACAAGTAGTGTTACTTTTCAATGTTAGAAAATACATGTACTTTGATCCCTTTGTCCCCAGCCTTGTTCGTCCGCGTTTCAAATTTTCTACCTTGTTCAGCTTAGCTTCCATGCTTCACACTGATACTTTGCATATGTTGAGACCATTAACTGACGACGGAAAGGTCTCGAGGAGTCATTGCATACCTGTGTATACCAGGGAGAAAACTTTTTAGGGGCAACGGGCACCTGTTGCATGAAACAGAGAGGTAAACAAACAAATGAGTGCCCCTTTCTCTCCATGACACTGTTGAACACATTACTAATTGGTGTCTCAGATCAAAGTGAATGGTTTTGATGGTACAATGTAAACATTTTAACTGGCAAAATGGGGTATGAAGTAGAAAAAAAGAGACCAGGAGCAGTTCTGCTTTGTGCAGTCAGGGGATATAATCCAATTTTGTTTGGGAATAGTCTGATAGTTTGTAAGGTTATATCTCTCTTTGTTGCTTGAATATACTGAGAGGGAAAAAGGTGAACCCATTGCCTCATCAAATCCATACAGCTTCAACACGGACTATGTCACAAGGTAACATGTGCCTCAAGTGACCGCAACGACATAGTCAAAACGCTAGATTAACTTAACAATTGTACAGAGACTAGAACCTAAACCGGTTTCCGAAACAACTCGCTCTCATATGGCACTTGCGGACATGCGAAAGCCTGATTTTGACCTTTACGACACAAATTGGGGTGTTTTGTCACTTTAAAGGAAAAAAAAAATAAAACAGAACAAAAACTCCCTCTCCTCATGGAATTAAGTTTATATAAAACTGACAAAATTGCTGGCCTTAAAAAAAGTGAAGTCATGGAGTGGAATGGCAAACTTTACGCAAACCCATATTTAGTTTTCGCATGCATATAAATGTAAAATGTAAGTGGATGACAGTCTGTGGAAACCGATTTCTGATTCTAGTCTACATATCCTTGCTGTCTGCATTTCAGGTATTCATCCATGTCATAAAGGGCTCAGGTCACATTATATCAGGTCGGGACATATTCAGCGCTACAGCCTAAACGTATTTATTTGGGGTCAAAACCAGTTACAATTACAAGAGGCTCATTAAAATGGATGAAAAATTTTACATCGGTTCAAGACAGATGATATATATCTACATATAGATCTATCCATGAACCAAGACATAATGGGCTAAAATATTGTGACGGGGGGAAAAAGGGTGGAAAAAAAGGGGTCAGAGATTGAAACCCTGAAGTTAACCCGGAACAAGATTAAAAATTACTCTCGGGCTGATCGTCTAGCCCACCAAGCCAGAAAGGCAGGCATATTCAGGGCTAGGGCCTAACTAAGCAGAATTATTTATTTGGGGTTAAAACTAGTTACAAAGAAAATATGCTAATTCAATTGGGTGACAAAGTTTACATCGGTTTAAGATATATATTATAGATCTTCATATAGATCTATCCAAGACATAATCGGGAAAAATATTGTGAAAGAGGGAAAAAAAGGTAGAAAGAAAGGGGTCGGAGATTGGAAGCCTTAACCCGGACGAAAATTAAAAATCAGTATCGGGCTGACCGTCTATCACACTAAGCCAGAGAGGCAGCTGAATTCTGCCTGACAAAACTGTTTATTTTCATATTTCCCTAGATTGTTAACGTTCCCTGATACAACAAGGGTATAGGGATCAGAACAGGCTACTAAAAACGGTCAGAATTCTGTTTGTGTATTTTTAGAACACGACGCCTGACTACTAGAGATTCAGAGGACGTCACTCTCACTTCCAGAGCCGCAGTTATTCCAACATTCTTGACCTGACGAATGAGTAAATTTAATTTTTGGTATCACCTCTTATGTTTACCAATATTTCTTTTAGTATCCATTACCAATTTCAAATTGTCCAAAATCGCAATGTTACCTCTACAGCCAAACTGGAAATATGTATGCTGCTCTGATCGGCTTTTCTGTGATATACATGTAGCCCACTGAATAGCAACGACACAGTAGCCTGTGCCAGTTGTAATATGTATATCTACAACGGGGACGGGCTTAATATTCCTTCTCCCCTTTCAAAGAAATTGGAACACAGGCCCTGAAGTACTTGTGAAAATTCGATTTTAAATTGTTCATATAGAAAAAAAAAAATGCTTTATAACTGACGTAATCCTTTGCAAACGGGGACATATTTCTGATCGAGACATGCCATAAAACAAGGAAATTAGCGCGTCTTTGAATGAAGCGGTGGCAGAAGATCGGACTATGAAACGATAGTTCCCAACCTTGTTCCACAGCCGTTTCAATTTGAAATTTCTGTCTTATTCAGCTTCCATTTGAAGGATAATATGTAATCCCTGGCAGACCGGCACGAATTATTGGGTCCGTATTCACCAGCAACAAAATAAATCCCTCTCCTGATGAAATTAGGTTCAAATCAGAATGACAAAATCGGTGGCATTAAACAAAAGTGCAGTTAGGGAGTGGAATGGCAAACTTCATGCAAAATAGTATTTGGTTTTCGCGTGCACGAAAATACGATATATATGTGGAAAGTTTCAGAGAAAATAGGCCAATTCATTTGGATGACAAAGTTTCCACCGGTTTCAGATAAATATTATAGATCTACACATAGATCTATCCAAGAACCAAGACAGAACGGGGGAAATATTGTGACAGAGGGAAAAAAGATGGAAAGAAAAGGGGTCAGAGAATAGAACCCTGAAAATGATCCGGACCAAGATTAAAAATTACTTTCGGGCTGACCATATAGCCCACTTAGTCAGAGAGGCAGCTGAATTTTGCATGACAAAATTATTTATTTACATATTACCCCTCCCCTTTCAAAGAAATTGGAACAAAGGACCTCAAGTAGTTGTGAAAATTCGATTAGAATTGTTTGAAAATATGGGTTAAAAGTGACGTTTATGTCTATTTTGAAGGGTTGTGTGTAATCCTTTGCAAACGGGGACATATTCCTGATCGATACATGCAATACAACAAGGAAATTGGACAACTTTTTCAATGGAACGGGTGGCAGAAGATCGGACTATGAGTCTTTCGTCCCCACCTATCTTCCACCCCCGTTTCAATTTGAATTTTCAGTCTTATTCAGCTTCCATTTGAAGGATAATATGTAATCCTTAGCAGGCCGACGCGAATTCCTGGATCCGTATTCACCAACCATTCTGAAGAACATTCTGAGACTCATTCTCCAGATTTTTCTACATTTGTGAGTAACGCAGCTTCTGATTGGCTTAAAATATTTGTTCAACCAATCACAAGTAGTGTTACTTTTCAATGTTAGAAAATATATGTACTTTGATCCCTTTGTCCCCAGCCTTGTTCGTCCGCGTTTCAAATTTTCTACCTTGTTCAGCTTAGCTTCCATGCTTCACACTGATACTTTGCATATGTTGAGACCATTAACTGACGACGGAAAGGTCTCGAGGAGTCATTGCATACCTGTGTATACCAGGGAGAAAACTTTTTAGGGGCAACGGGCACCGTTGCATGAAACAGAGAGGTAAACAAACAAATGAGTGCCCCTTTCTCTCCATGACACTGTTGAACACATTACTAATTGGTGTCTCAGATCAAAGTGAATGGTTTTGATGGTACAATGTAAACATTTTAACTGACAAAATGGGGTATGAAGTAGAAAAAAAGAGACCAGGAGCAGTTCTGCTTTGTGCAGTCAGGGGATATAATCCAATTTTGTTTGGGAATAGTCTGATAGTTTGTAAGGTTATATCTCTCTTTGTTGCTTGAATATACTGAGAGGGAAAAAGGTGAACCCATTGCCTCATCAAATCCATACAGCTTCAACACGGACTATGTCACAAGGTAACATGTGCCTCAAGTGACCGCAACGACATAGTCAAAACGCTAGATTAACTTAACAATTGTACAGAGACTAGAACCTAAACCGGTTTCCGAAACAACTCGCTCTCATATGGCACTTGCGGACATGCGAAAGCCTGATTTTGACCTTTACGACACAAATTGGGGTGTTTTGTCACTTTAAAGGAAAAAAAAAAATAAAACAGAACAAAAACTCCCTCTCCTCATGGAATTAAGTTTATATAAAACTGACAAAATTGCTGGCCTTAAAAAAAGTGAAGTCATGGAGTGGAATGGCAAACTTTACGCAAACCCATATTTAGTTTTCGCATGCATATAAATGTAAAATGTAAGTGGATGACAGTCTGTGGAAACCGATTTCTGATTCTAGTCTACATATCCTTGCTGTCTGCATTTCAGGTATTCATCCATGTCATAAAGGGCTCAGGTCACATTATATCAGGTCGGGACATATTCAGCGCTACAGCCTAAACGTATTTATTTGGGGTCAAAACCAGTTACAATTACAAGAGGCTCATTAAAATGGATGAAAACTTTTACATCGGTTCAAGACAGATGATATATATCTACATATAGATCTATCCATGAACCAAGACATAATGGGCTAAAATATTGTGACGGGGGGAAAAAGGGTGGAAAAAAAGGGGTCAGAGATTGAAACCCTGAAGTTAACCCGGAACAAGATTAAAAATTACTCTCAGGCTGATCGTCTAGCCCACCAAGCCAGAAAGGCAGGCATATTCAGGGCTAGGGCCTAACTAAGCAGAATTATTTATTTGGGGTTAAAACTAGTTACAAAGAAAATATGCTAATTCAATTGGGTGACAAAGTTTACATCGGTTTAAGATATATATTATAGATCTTCATATAGATCTATCCAAGACATAATCGGGAAAAATATTGTGAAAGAGGGAAAAAAAGGTAGAAAGAAAGGGGTCGGAGATTGGAAGCCTTAACCCGGACGAAAATTAAAAATCAGTATCGGGCTGACCGTCTATCACACTAAGCCAGAGAGGCAGCTGAATTCTGCCTGACAAAACTGTTTATTTTCATATTTCCCTAGATTGTTAACGTTCCCTGATACAACAAGGGTATAGGGATCAGAACAGGCTACTAAAAACGGTCAGAATTCTGTTTGTGTATTTTTAGAACACGACGCCTGACTACTAGAGATTCAGAGGACGTCACTCTCACTTCCAGAGCCGCAGTTATTCCAACATTCTTGACCTGACGAATGAGTAAATTTAATTTTTGGTATCACCTCTTATGTTTACCAATATTTCTTTTAGTATCCATTACCAATTTCAAATTGTCCAAAATCGCAATGTTACCTCTACAGCCAAACTGGAAATATGTATGCTGCTCTGATCGGCTTTTCTGTGATATACATGTAGCCCACTGAATAGCAACGACACAGTAGCCTGTGCCAGTTGTAATATGTATATCTACAACGGGGACGGGCTTAATATTCCTTCTCCCCTTTCAAAGAAATTGGAACACAGGCCCTGAAGTACTTGTGAAAATTCGATTTTAAATTGTTCATATAGAAAAAAAAAAATGCTTTATAACTGACGTAATCCTTTGCAAACGGGGACATATTTCTGATCGAGACATGCCATAAAACAAGGAAATTAGCGCGTCTTTGAATGAAGCGGTGGCAGAAGATCGGACTATGAAACGATAGTTCCCAACCTTGTTCCACAGCCGTTTCAATTTGAAATTTCTGTCTTATTCAGCTTCCATTTGAAGGATAATATGTAATCCCTGGCAGACCGGCACGAATTATTGGGTCCGTATTCACCAGCAACAAAATAAATCCCTCTCCTGATGAAATTAGGTTCAAATCAGAATGACAAAATCGGTGGCATTAAACAAAAGTGCAGTTAGGGAGTGGAATGGCAAACTTCATGCAAAATAGTATTTGGTTTTCGCGTGCACGAAAATACGATATATATGTGGAAAGTTTCAGAGAAAATAGGCCAATTCATTTGGATGACAAAGTTTCCACCGGTTTCAGATAAATATTATAGATCTACACATAGATCTATCCAAGAACCAAGACAGAACGGGGGAAATATTGTGACAGAGGGAAAAAAGATGGAAAGAAAAGGGGTCAGAGAATAGAACCCTGAAAATGATCCGGACCAAGATTAAAAATTACTTTCGGGCTGACCATATAGCCCACTTAGTCAGAGAGGCAGCTGAATTTTGCATGACAAAATTATTTATTTACATATTACCCCTCCCTTTTCAAAGAAATTGGAACAAAGGACCTCAAGTAGTTGTGAAAATTCGATTAGAATTGTTTGAAAATATGGGTTAAAAGTGACGTATATGTCTATTTTGAAGGGTTGTGTGTAATCCTTTGCAAACGGGGACATATTCCTGATCGATACATGCAATACAACAAGGAAATTGGACAACTTTTTCAATGGAACGGGTGGCAGAAGATCGGACTATGAGTCTTTCGTCCCCACCTATCTTCCACCCCCGTTTCAATTTGAATTTTCAGTCTTATTCAGCTTCCATTTGAAGGATAATATGTAATCCTTAGCAGGCCGACGCGAATTCCTGGGTCTGTATTCACCAACCATTCTGAAGAACATTCTGAGACTCATTCTCCAGATTTTTCTACATTTGTGAGTAATGCAGCTTCTGATTGGCTTAAAATATTTGTTCAACCAATCACAAGTAGTGTTACTTTTCAATGTTAGAAAATACATGTACTTTGATCCCTTTGTCCCCAGCCTTGTTCGTCCGCGTTTCAAATTTTCTACCTTGTTCAGCTTAGCTTCCATGCTTCACACTGATACTTTGCATATGTTGAGACCATTAACTGACGACGGAAAGGTCTCGAGGAGTCATTGCATACCTGTGTATACCAGGGAGAAAACTTTTTAGGGGCAACGGGCACCTGTTGCATGAAACAGAGAGGTAAACAAACAAATGAGTGCCCCTTTCTCTCCATGACACTGTTGAACACATTACTAATTGGTGTCTCAGATCAAAGTGAATGGTTTTGATGGTACAATGTAAACATTTTAACTGGCAAAATGGGGTATGAAGTAGAAAAAAAGAGACCAGGAGCAGTTCTGCTTTGTGCAGTCAGGGGATATAATCCAATTTTGTTTGGGAATAGTCTGATAGTTTGTAAGGTTATATCTCTCTTTGTTGCTTGAATATACTGAGAGGGAAAAAGGTGAACCCATTGCCTCATCAAATCCATACAGCTTCAACACGGACTATGTCACAAGGTAACATGTGCCTCAAGTGACCGCAACGACATAGTCAAAACGCTAGATTAACTTAACAATTGTACAGAGACTAGAACCTAAACCGGTTTCCGAAACAACTCGCTCTCATATGGCACTTGCGGACATGCGAAAGCCTGATTTTGACCTTTACGACACAAATTGGGGTGTTTTGTCACTTTAAAGGAAAAAAAAAATAAAACAGAACAAAAACTCCCTCTCCTCATGGAATTAAGTTTATATAAAACTGACAAAATTGCTGGCCTTAAAAAAAGTGAAGTCATGGAGTGGAATGGCAAACTTTACGCAAACCCATATTTAGTTTTCGCATGCATATAAATGTAAAATGTAAGTGGATGACAGTCTGTGGAAACCGATTTCTGATTCTAGTCTACATATCCTTGCTGTCTGCATTTCAGGTATTCATCCATGTCATAAAGGGCTCAGGTCACATTATATCAGGTCGGGACATATTCAGCGCTACAGCCTAAACGTATTTATTTGGGGTCAAAACCAGTTACAATTACAAGAGGCTCATTAAAATGGATGAAAAATTTTACATCGGTTCAAGACAGATGATATATATCTACATATAGATCTATCCATGAACCAAGACATAATGGGCTAAAATATTGTGACGGGGGGAAAAAGGGTGGAAAAAAAGGGGTCAGAGATTGAAACCCTGAAGTTAACCCGGAACAAGATTAAAAATTACTCTCGGGCTGATCGTCTAGCCCACCAAGCCAGAAAGGCAGGCATATTCAGGGCTAGGGCCTAACTAAGCAGAATTATTTATTTGGGGTTAAAACTAGTTACAAAGAAAATATGCTAATTCAATTGGGTGACAAAGTTTACATCGGTTTAAGATATATATTATAGATCTTCATATAGATCTATCCAAGACATAATCGGGAAAAATATTGTGAAAGAGGGAAAAAAAGGTAGAAAGAAAGGGGTCGGAGATTGGAAGCCTTAACCCGGACGAAAATTAAAAATCAGTATCGGGCTGACCGTCTATCACACTAAGCCAGAGAGGCAGCTGAATTCTGCCTGACAAAACTGTTTATTTTCATATTTCCCTAGATTGTTAACGTTCCCTGATACAACAAGGGTATAGGGATCAGAACAGGCTACTAAAAACGGTCAGAATTCTGTTTGTGTATTTTTAGAACACGACGCCTGACTACTAGAGATTCAGAGGACGTCACTCTCACTTCCAGAGCCGCAGTTATTCCAACATTCTTGACCTGACGAATGAGTAAATTTAATTTTTGGTATCACCTCTTATGTTTACCAATATTTCTTTTAGTATCCATTACCAATTTCAAATTGTCCAAAATCGCAATGTTACCTCTACAGCCAAACTGGAAATATGTATGCTGCTCTGATCGGCTTTTCTGTGATATACATGTAGCCCACTGAATAGCAACGACACAGTAGCCTGTGCCAGTTGTAATATGTATATCTACAACGGGGACGGGCTTAATATTCCTTCTCCCCTTTCAAAGAAATTGGAACACAGGCCCTGAAGTACTTGTGAAAATTCGATTTTAAATTGTTCATATAGAAAAAAAAAAATGCTTTATAACTGACGTAATCCTTTGCAAACGGGGACATATTTCTGATCGAGACATGCCATAAAACAAGGAAATTAGCGCGTCTTTGAATGAAGCGGTGGCAGAAGATCGGACTATGAAACGATAGTTCCCAACCTTGTTCCACAGCCGTTTCAATTTGAAATTTCTGTCTTATTCAGCTTCCATTTGAAGGATAATATGTAATCCCTGGCAGACCGGCACGAATTATTGGGTCCGTATTCACCAGCAACAAAATAAATCCCTCTCCTGATGAAATTAGGTTCAAATCAGAATGACAAAATCGGTGGCATTAAACAAAAGTGCAGTTAGGGAGTGGAATGGCAAACTTCATGCAAAATAGTATTTGGTTTTCGCGTGCACGAAAATACGATATATATGTGGAAAGTTTCAGAGAAAATAGGCCAATTCATTTGGATGACAAAGTTTCCACCGGTTTCAGATAAATATTATAGATCTACACATAGATCTATCCAAGAACCAAGACAGAACGGGGGAAATATTGTGACAGAGGGAAAAAAGATGGAAAGAAAAGGGGTCAGAGAATAGAACCCTGAAAATGATCCGGACCAAGATTAAAAATTACTTTCGGGCTGACCATATAGCCCACTTAGTCAGAGAGGCAGCTGAATTTTGCATGACAAAATTATTTATTTACATATTACCCCTCCCCTTTCAAAGAAATTGGAACAAAGGACCTCAAGTAGTTGTGAAAATTCGATTAGAATTGTTTGAAAATATGGGTTAAAAGTGACGTTTATGTCTATTTTGAAGGGTTGTGTGTAATCCTTTGCAAACGGGGACATATTCCTGATCGATACATGCAATACAACAAGGAAATTGGACAACTTTTTCAATGGAACGGGTGGCAGAAGATCGGACTATGAGTCTTTCGTCCCCACCTATCTTCCACCCCCGTTTCAATTTGAATTTTCAGTCTTATTCAGCTTCCATTTGAAGGATAATATGTAATCCTTAGCAGGCCGACGCGAATTCCTGGATCCGTATTCACCAACCATTCTGAAGAACATTCTGAGACTCATTCTCCAGATTTTTCTACATTTGTGAGTAACGCAGCTTCTGATTGGCTTAAAATATTTGTTCAACCAATCACAAGTAGTGTTACTTTTCAATGTTAGAAAATATATGTACTTTGATCCCTTTGTCCCCAGCCTTGTTCGTCCGCGTTTCAAATTTTCTACCTTGTTCAGCTTAGCTTCCATGCTTCACACTGATACTTTGCATATGTTGAGACCATTAACTGACGACGGAAAGGTCTCGAGGAGTCATTGCATACCTGTGTATACCAGGGAGAAAACTTTTTAGGGGCAACGGGCACCGTTGCATGAAACAGAGAGGTAAACAAACAAATGAGTGCCCCTTTCTCTCCATGACACTGTTGAACACATTACTAATTGGTGTCTCAGATCAAAGTGAATGGTTTTGATGGTACAATGTAAACATTTTAACTGACAAAATGGGGTATGAAGTAGAAAAAAAGAGACCAGGAGCAGTTCTGCTTTGTGCAGTCAGGGGATATAATCCAATTTTGTTTGGGAATAGTCTGATAGTTTGTAAGGTTATATCTCTCTTTGTTGCTTGAATATACTGAGAGGGAAAAAGGTGAACCCATTGCCTCATCAAATCCATACAGCTTCAACACGGACTATGTCACAAGGTAACATGTGCCTCAAGTGACCGCAACGACATAGTCAAAACGCTAGATTAACTTAACAATTGTACAGAGACTAGAACCTAAACCGGTTTCCGAAACAACTCGCTCTCATATGGCACTTGCGGACATGCGAAAGCCTGATTTTGACCTTTACGACACAAATTGGGGTGTTTTGTCACTTTAAAGGAAAAAAAAAAAATAAAACAGAACAAAAACTCCCTCTCCTCATGGAATTAAGTTTATATAAAACTGACAAAATTGCTGGCCTTAAAAAAAGTGAAGTCATGGAGTGGAATGGCAAACTTTACGCAAACCCATATTTAGTTTTCGCATGCATATAAATGTAAAATGTAAGTGGATGACAGTCTGTGGAAACCGATTTCTGATTCTAGTCTACATATCCTTGCTGTCTGCATTTCAGGTATTCATCCATGTCATAAAGGGCTCAGGTCACATTATATCAGGTCGGGACATATTCAGCGCTACAGCCTAAACGTATTTATTTGGGGTCAAAACCAGTTACAATTACAAGAGGCTCATTAAAATGGATGAAAAATTTTACATCGGTTCAAGACAGATGATATATATCTACATATAGATCTATCCATGAACCAAGACGTAATGGGCTAAAATATTGTGACGGGGGGAAAAAGGGTGGAAAAAAAGGGGTCAGAGATTGAAACCCTGAAGTTAACCCGGAACAAGATTAAAAATTACTCTCAGGCTGATCGTCTAGCCCACCAAGCCAGAAAGGCAGGCATATTCAGGGCTAGGGCCTAACTAAGCAGAATTATTTATTTGGGGTTAAAACTAGTTACAAAGAAAATATGCTAATTCAATTGGGTGACAAAGTTTACATCGGTTTAAGATATATATTATAGATCTTCATATAGATCTATCCAAGACATAATCGGGAAAAATATTGTGAAAGAGGGAAAAAAAGGTAGAAAGAAAGGGGTCGGAGATTGGAAGCCTTAACCCGGACGAAAATTAAAAATCAGTATCGGGCTGACCGTCTATCACACTAAGCCAGAGAGGCAGCTGAATTCTGCCTGACAAAACTGTTTATTTTCATATTTCCCTAGATTGTTAACGTTCCCTGATACAACAAGGGTATAGGGATCAGAACAGGCTACTAAAAACGGTCAGAATTCTGTTTGTGTATTTTTAGAACACGACGCCTGACTACTAGAGATTCAGAGGACGTCACTCTCACTTCCAGAGCCGCAGTTATTCCAACATTCTTGACCTGACGAATGAGTAAATTTAATTTTTGGTATCACCTCTTATGTTTACCAATATTTCTTTTAGTATCCATTACCAATTTCAAATTGTCCAAAATCGCAATGTTACCTCTACAGCCAAACTGGAAATATGTATGCTGCTCTGATCGGCTTTTCTGTGATATACATGTAGCCCACTGAATAGCAACGACACAGTAGCCTGTGCCAGTTGTAATATGTATATCTACAACGGGGACGGGCTTAATATTCCTTCTCCCCTTTCAAAGAAATTGGAACACAGGCCCTGAAGTACTTGTGAAAATTCGATTTTAAATTGTTCATATAGAAAAAAAAAAATGCTTTATAACTGACGTAATCCTTTGCAAACGGGGACATATTTCTGATCGAGACATGCCATAAAACAAGGAAATTAGCGCGTCTTTGAATGAAGCGGTGGCAGAAGATCGGACTATGAAACGATAGTTCCCAACCTTGTTCCACAGCCGTTTCAATTTGAAATTTCTGTCTTATTCAGCTTCCATTTGAAGGATAATATGTAATCCCTGGCAGACCGGCACGAATTATTGGGTCCGTATTCACCAGCAACAAAATAAATCCCTCTCCTGATGAAATTAGGTTCAAATCAGAATGACAAAATCGGTGGCATTAAACACAAGTGCAGTTAGGGAGTGGAATGGCAAACTTCATGCAAAATAGTATTTGGTTTTCGCGTGCACGAAAATACGATATATATGTGGAAAGTTTCAGAGAAAATAGGCCAATTCATTTGGATGACAAAGTTTCCACCGGTTTCAGATAAATATTATAGATCTACACATAGATCTATCCAAGAACCAAGACAGAACGGGGGAAATATTGTGACAGAGGGAAAAAAGATGGAAAGAAAAGGGGTCAGAGAATAGAACCCTGAAAATGATCCGGACCAAGATTAAAAATTACTTTCGGGCTGACCATATAGCCCACTTAGTCAGAGAGGCAGCTGAATTTTGCATGACAAAATTATTTATTTACATATTACCCCTCCCTTTTCAAAGAAATTGGAACAAAGGACCTCAAGTAGTTGTGAAAATTCGATTAGAATTGTTTGAAAATATGGGTTAAAAGTGACGTATATGTCTATTTTGAAGGGTTGTGTGTAATCCTTTGCAAACGGGGACATATTCCTGATCGATACATGCAATACAACAAGGAAATTGGACAACTTTTTCAATGGAACGGGTGGCAGAAGATCGGACTATGAGTCTTTCGTCCCCACCTATCTTCCACCCCCGTTTCAATTTGAATTTTCAGTCTTATTCAGCTTCCATTTGAAGGATAATATGTAATCCTTAGCAGGCCGACGCGAATTCCTGGGTCTGTATTCACCAACCATTCTGAAGAACATTCTGAGACTCATTCTCCAGATTTTTCTACATTTGTGAGTAATGCAGCTTCTGATTGGCTTAAAATATTTGTTCAACCAATCACAAGTAGTGTTACTTTTCAATGTTAGAAAATACATGTACTTTGATCCCTTTGTCCCCAGCCTTGTTCGTCCGCGTTTCAAATTTTCTACCTTGTTCAGCTTAGCTTCCATGCTTCACACTGATACTTTGCATATGTTGAGACCATTAACTGACGACGGAAAGGTCTCGAGGAGTCATTGCATACCTGTGTATACCAGGGAGAAAACTTTTTAGGGGCAACGGGCACCTGTTGCATGAAACAGAGAGGTAAACAAACAAATGAGTGCCCCTTTCTCTCCATGACACTGTTGAACACATTACTAATTGGTGTCTCAGATCAAAGTGAATGGTTTTGATGGTACAATGTAAACATTTTAACTGGCAAAATGGGGTATGAAGTAGAAAAAAAGAGACCAGGAGCAGTTCTGCTTTGTGCAGTCAGGGGATATAATCCAATTTTGTTTGGGAATAGTCTGATAGTTTGTAAGGTTATATCTCTCTTTGTTGCTTGAATATACTGAGAGGGAAAAAGGTGAACCCATTGCCTCATCAAATCCATACAGCTTCAACACGGACTATGTCACAAGGTAACATGTGCCTCAAGTGACCGCAACGACATAGTCAAAACGCTAGATTAACTTAACAATTGTACAGAGACTAGAACCTAAACCGGTTTCCGAAACAACTCGCTCTCATATGGCACTTGCGGACATGCGAAAGCCTGATTTTGACCTTTACGACACAAATTGGGGTGTTTTGTCACTTTAAAGGAAAAAAAAAAATAAAACAGAACAAAAACTCCCTCTCCTCATGGAATTAAGTTTATATAAAACTGACAAAATTGCTGGCCTTAAAAAAAGTGAAGTCATGGAGTGGAATGGCAAACTTTACGCAAACCCATATTTAGTTTTCGCATGCATATAAATGTAAAATGTAAGTGGATGACAGTCTGTGGAAACCGATTTCTGATTCTAGTCTACATATCCTTGCTGTCTGCATTTCAGGTATTCATCCATGTCATAAAGGGCTCAGGTCACATTATATCAGGTCGGGACATATTCAGCGCTACAGCCTAAACGTATTTATTTGGGGTCAAAACCAGTTACAATTACAAGAGGCTCATTAAAATGGATGAAAAATTTTACATCGGTTCAAGACAGATGATATATATCTACATATAGATCTATCCATGAACCAAGACATAATGGGCTAAAATATTGTGACGGGGGGAAAAAGGGTGGAAAAAAAGGGGTCAGAGATTGAAACCCTGAAGTTAACCCGGAACAAGATTAAAAATTACTCTCGGGCTGATCGTCTAGCCCACCAAGCCAGAAAGGCAGGCATATTCAGGGCTAGGGCCTAACTAAGCAGAATTATTTATTTGGGGTTAAAACTAGTTACAAAGAAAATATGCTAATTCAATTGGGTGACAAAGTTTACATCGGTTTAAGATATATATTATAGATCTTCATATAGATCTATCCAAGACATAATCGGGAAAAATATTGTGAAAGAGGGAAAAAAAGGTAGAAAGAAAGGGGTCGGAGATTGGAAGCCTTAACCCGGACGAAAATTAAAAATCAGTATCGGGCTGACCGTCTATCACACTAAGCCAGAGAGGCAGCTGAATTCTGCCTGACAAAACTGTTTATTTTCATATTTCCCTAGATTGTTAACGTTCCCTGATACAACAAGGGTATAGGGATCAGAACAGGCTACTAAAAACGGTCAGAATTCTGTTTGTGTATTTTTAGAACACGACGCCTGACTACTAGAGATTCAGAGGACGTCACTCTCACTTCCAGAGCCGCAGTTATTCCAACATTCTTGACCTGACGAATGAGTAAATTTAATTTTTGGTATCACCTCTTATGTTTACCAATATTTCTTTTAGTATCCATTACCAATTTCAAATTGTCCAAAATCGCAATGTTACCTCTACAGCCAAACTGGAAATATGTATGCTGCTCTGATCGGCTTTTCTGTGATATACATGTAGCCCACTGAATAGCAACGACACAGTAGCCTGTGCCAGTTGTAATATGTATATCTACAACGGGGACGGGCTTAATATTCCTTCTCCCCTTTCAAAGAAATTGGAACACAGGCCCTGAAGTACTTGTGAAAATTCGATTTTAAATTGTTCATATAGAAAAAAAAAAATGCTTTATAACTGACGTAATCCTTTGCAAACGGGGACATATTTCTGATCGAGACATGCCATAAAACAAGGAAATTAGCGCGTCTTTGAATGAAGCGGTGGCAGAAGATCGGACTATGAAACGATAGTTCCCAACCTTGTTCCACAGCCGTTTCAATTTGAAATTTCTGTCTTATTCAGCTTCCATTTGAAGGATAATATGTAATCCCTGGCAGACCGGCACGAATTATTGGGTCCGTATTCACCAGCAACAAAATAAATCCCTCTCCTGATGAAATTAGGTTCAAATCAGAATGACAAAATCGGTGGCATTAAACAAAAGTGCAGTTAGGGAGTGGAATGGCAAACTTCATGCAAAATAGTATTTGGTTTTCGCGTGCACGAAAATACGATATATATGTGGAAAGTTTCAGAGAAAATAGGCCAATTCATTTGGATGACAAAGTTTCCACCGGTTTCAGATAAATATTATAGATCTACACATAGATCTATCCAAGAACCAAGACAGAACGGGGGAAATATTGTGACAGAGGGAAAAAAGATGGAAAGAAAAGGGGTCAGAGAATAGAACCCTGAAAATGATCCGGACCAAGATTAAAAATTACTTTCGGGCTGACCATATAGCCCACTTAGTCAGAGAGGCAGCTGAATTTTGCATGACAAAATTATTTATTTACATATTACCCCTCCCCTTTCAAAGAAATTGGAACAAAGGACCTCAAGTAGTTGTGAAAATTCGATTAGAATTGTTTGAAAATATGGGTTAAAAGTGACGTTTATGTCTATTTTGAAGGGTTGTGTGTAATCCTTTGCAAACGGGGACATATTCCTGATCGATACATGCAATACAACAAGGAAATTGGACAACTTTTTCGATGGAACGGGTGGCAGAAGATCGGACTATGAGTCTTTCGTCCCCACCTATCTTCCACCCCCGTTTCAATTTGAATTTTCAGTCTTATTCAGCTTCCATTTGAAGGATAATATGTAATCCTTAGCAGGCCGACGCGAATTCCTGGATCCGTATTCACCAACCATTCTGAAGAACATTCTGAGACTCATTCTCCAGATTTTTCTACATTTGTGAGTAACGCAGCTTCTGATTGGCTTAAAATATTTGTTCAACCAATCACAAGTAGTGTTACTTTTCAATGTTAGAAAATATATGTACTTTGATCCCTTTGTCCCCAGCCTTGTTCGTCCGCGTTTCAAATTTTCTACCTTGTTCAGCTTAGCTTCCATGCTTCACACTGATACTTTGCATATGTTGAGACCATTAACTGACGACGGAAAGGTCTCGAGGAGTCATTGCATACCTGTGTATACCAGGGAGAAAACTTTTTAGGGGCAACGGGCACCGTTGCATGAAACAGAGAGGTAAACAAACAAATGAGTGCCCCTTTCTCTCCATGACACTGTTGAACACATTACTAATTGGTGTCTCAGATCAAAGTGAATGGTTTTGATGGTACAATGTAAACATTTTAACTGACAAAATGGGGTATGAAGTAGAAAAAAAGAGACCAGGAGCAGTTCTGCTTTGTGCAGTCAGGGGATATAATCCAATTTTGTTTGGGAATAGTCTGATAGTTTGTAAGGTTATATCTCTCTTTGTTGCTTGAATATACTGAGAGGGAAAAAGGTGAACCCATTGCCTCATCAAATCCATACAGCTTCAACACGGACTATGTCACAAGGTAACATGTGCCTCAAGTGACCGCAACGACATAGTCAAAACGCTAGATTAACTTAACAATTGTACAGAGACTAGAACCTAAACCGGTTTCCGAAACAACTCGCTCTCATATGGCACTTGCGGACATGCGAAAGCCTGATTTTGACCTTTACGACACAAATTGGGGTGTTTTGTCACTTTAAAGGAAAAAAAAAAATAAAACAGAACAAAAACTCCCTCTCCTCATGGAATTAAGTTTATATAAAACTGACAAAATTGCTGGCCTTAAAAAAAGTGAAGTCATGGAGTGGAATGGCAAACTTTACGCAAACCCATATTTAGTTTTCGCATGCATATAAATGTAAAATGTAAGTGGATAACAGTCTGTGGAAACCGATTTCTGATTCTAGTCTACATATCCTTGCTGTCTGCATTTCAGGTATTCATCCATGTCATAAAGGGCTCAGGTCACATTATATCAGGTCGGGACATATTCAGCGCTACAGCCTAAACGTATTTATTTGGGGTCAAAACCAGTTACAATTACAAGAGGCTCATTAAAATGGATGAAAAATTTTACATCGGTTCAAGACAGATGATATATATCTACATATAGATCTATCCATGAACCAAGACATAATGGGCTAAAATATTGTGACGGGGGGAAAAAGGGTGGAAAAAAAGGGGTCAGAGATTGAAACCCTGAAGTTAACCCGGAACAAGATTAAAAATTACTCTCAGGCTGATCGTCTAGCCCACCAAGCCAGAAAGGCAGGCATATTCAGGGCTAGGGCCTAACTAAGCAGAATTATTTATTTGGGGTTAAAACTAGTTACAAAGAAAATATGCTAATTCAATTGGGTGACAAAGTTTACATCGGTTTAAGATATATATTATAGATCTTCATATAGATCTATCCAAGACATAATCGGGAAAAATATTGTGAAAGAGGGAAAAAAAGGTAGAAAGAAAGGGGTCGGAGATTGGAAGCCTTAACCCGGACGAAAATTAAAAATCAGTATCGGGCTGACCGTCTATCACACTAAGCCAGAGAGGCAGCTGAATTCTGCCTGACAAAACTGTTTATTTTCATATTTCCCTAGATTGTTAACGTTCCCTGATACAACAAGGGTATAGGGATCAGAACAGGCTACTAAAAACGGTCAGAATTCTGTTTGTGTATTTTTAGAACACGACGCCTGACTACTAGAGATTCAGAGGACGTCACTCTCACTTCCAGAGCCGCAGTTATTCCAACATTCTTGACCTGACGAATGAGTAAATTTAATTTTTGGTATCACCTCTTATGTTTACCAATATTTCTTTTAGTATCCATTACCAATTTCAAATTGTCCAAAATCGCAATGTTACCTCTACAGCCAAACTGGAAATATGTATGCTGCTCTGATCGGCTTTTCTGTGATATACATGTAGCCCACTGAATAGCAACGACACAGTAGCCTGTGCCAGTTGTAATATGTATATCTACAACGGGGACGGGCTTAATATTCCTTCTCCCCTTTCAAAGAAATTGGAACACAGGCCCTGAAGTACTTGTGAAAATTCGATTTTAAATTGTTCATATAGAAAAAAAAAAATGCTTTATAACTGACGTAATCCTTTGCAAACGGGGACATATTTCTGATCGAGACATGCCATAAAACAAGGAAATTAGCGCGTCTTTGAATGAAGCGGTGGCAGAAGATCGGACTATGAAACGATAGTTCCCAACCTTGTTCCACAGCCGTTTCAATTTGAAATTTCTGTCTTATTCAGCTTCCATTTGAAGGATAATATGTAATCCCTGGCAGACCGGCACGAATTATTGGGTCCGTATTCACCAGCAACAAAATAAATCCCTCTCCTGATGAAATTAGGTTCAAATCAGAATGACAAAATCGGTGGCATTAAACACAAGTGCAGTTAGGGAGTGGAATGGCAAACTTCATGCAAAATAGTATTTGGTTTTCGCGTGCACGAAAATACGATATATATGTGGAAAGTTTCAGAGAAAATAGGCCAATTCATTTGGATGACAAAGTTTCCACCGGTTTCAGATAAATATTATAGATCTACACATAGATCTATCCAAGAACCAAGACAGAACGGGGGAAATATTGTGACAGAGGGAAAAAAGATGGAAAGAAAAGGGGTCAGAGAATAGAACCCTGAAAATGATCCGGACCAAGATTAAAAATTACTTTCGGGCTGACCATATAGCCCACTTAGTCAGAGAGGCAGCTGAATTTTGCATGACAAAATTATTTATTTACATATTACCCCTCCCTTTTCAAAGAAATTGGAACAAAGGACCTCAAGTAGTTGTGAAAATTCGATTAGAATTGTTTGAAAATATGGGTTAAAAGTGACGTATATGTCTATTTTGAAGGGTTGTGTGTAATCCTTTGCAAACGGGGACATATTCCTGATCGATACATGCAATACAACAAGGAAATTGGACAACTTTTTCAATGGAACGGGTGGCAGAAGATCGGACTATGAGTCTTTCGTCCCCACCTATCTTCCACCCCCGTTTCAATTTGAATTTTCAGTCTTATTCAGCTTCCATTTGAAGGATAATATGTAATCCTTAGCAGGCCGACGCGAATTCCTGGGTCTGTATTCACCAACCATTCTGAAGAACATTCTGAGACTCATTCTCCAGATTTTTCTACATTTGTGAGTAATGCAGCTTCTGATTGGCTTAAAATATTTGTTCAACCAATCACAAGTAGTGTTACTTTTCAATGTTAGAAAATACATGTACTTTGATCCCTTTGTCCCCAGCCTTGTTCGTCCGCGTTTCAAATTTTCTACCTTGTTCAGCTTAGCTTCCATGCTTCACACTGATACTTTGCATATGTTGAGACCATTAACTGACGACGGAAAGGTCTCGAGGAGTCATTGCATACCTGTGTATACCAGGGAGAAAACTTTTTAGGGGCAACGGGCACCTGTTGCATGAAACAGAGAGGTAAACAAACAAATGAGTGCCCCTTTCTCTCCATGACACTGTTGAACACATTACTAATTGGTGTCTCAGATCAAAGTGAATGGTTTTGATGGTACAATCTAAACATTTTAACTGGCAAAATGGGGTATGAAGTAGAAAAAAAGAGACCAGGAGCAGTTCTGCTTCGTGCAGTCAGGGGATATAATCCAATTTTGTTTGGGAATAGTCTGATAGTTTGTAAGGTTATATCTCTCTTTGTTGCTTGAATATACTGAGAGGGAAAAAGGTGAACCCATTGCCTCATCAAATCCATACAGCTTCAACACGGACTATGTCACAAGGTAACATGTGCCTCAAGTGACCGCAACGACATAGTCAAAACGCTAGATTAACTTAACAATTGTACAGAGACTAGAACCTAAACCGGTTTCCGAAACAACTCGCTCTCATATGGCACTTGCGGACATGCGAAAGCCTGATTTTGACCTTTACGACACAAATTGGGGTGTTTTGTCACTTTAAAGGAAAAAAAAAATAAAACAGAACAAAAACTCCCTCTCCTCATGGAATTAAGTTTATATAAAACTGACAAAATTGCTGACCTTAAAAAAAGTGAAGTCATGGAGTGGAATGGCAAACTTTACGCAAACCCATATTTAGTTTTCGCATGCATATAAATGTAAAATGTAAGTGGATGACAGTCTGTGGAAACCGATTTCTGATTCTAGTCTACATATCCTTGCTGTCTGCATTTCAGGTATTCATCCATGTCATAAAGGGCTCAGGTCACATTGTATCAGGTCGGGACATATTCAGCGCTACAGCCTAAACGTATTTATTTGGGGTCAAAACCAGTTACAATTACAAGAGGCTCATTAAAATGGATGAAAAATTTTACATCGGTTCAAGACAGATGATATATATCTACATATAGATCTATCCATGAACCAAGACATAATGGGCTAAAATATTGTGACGGGGGGAAAAAGGGTGGAAAAAAAGGGGTCAGAGATTGAAACCCTGAAGTTAACCCGGAACAAGATTAAAAATTACTCTCGGGCTGATCGTCTAGCCCACCAAGCCAGAAAGGCAGGCATATTCAGGGCTAGGGCCTAACTAAGCAGAATTATTTATTTGGGGTTAAAACTAGTTACAAAGAAAATATGCTAATTCAATTGGGTGACAAAGTTTACATCGGTTTAAGATATATATTATAGATCTTCATATAGATCTATCCAAGACATAATCGGGAAAAATATTGTGAAAGAGGGAAAAAAAGGTAGAAAGAAAGGGGTCGGAGATTGGAAGCCTTAACCCGGACGAAAATTAAAAATCAGTATCGGGCTGACCGTCTATCACACTAAGCCAGAGAGGCAGCTGAATTCTGCCTGACAAAACTGTTTATTTTCATATTTCCCTAGATTGTTAACGTTCCCTGATACAGCAAGGGTATAGGGATCAGAACAGGCTACTAAAAACGGTCAGAATTCTGTTTGTGTATTTTTAGAACACGACGCCTGACTACTAGAGATTCAGAGGACGTCACTCTCACTTCCAGAGCCGCAGTTATTCCAACATTCTTGACCTGACGAATGAGTAAATTTAATTTTTGGTATCACCTCTTATGTTTACCAATATTTCTTTTAGTATCCATTACCAATTTCAAATTGTCCAAAATCGCAATGTTACCTCTACAGCCAAACTGGAAATATGTATGCTGCTCTGATCGGCTTTTCTGTGATATACATGTAGCCCACTGAATAGCAACGACACAGTAGCCTGTGCCAGTTGTAATATGTATATCTACAACGGGGACGGGCTTAATATTCCTTCTCCCCTTTCAAAGAAATTGGAACACAGGCCCTGAAGTACTTGTGAAAATTCGATTTTAAATTGTTCATATAGAAAAAAAAAATGCTTTATAACTGACGTAATCCTTTGCAAACGGGGACATATTTCTGATCGAGACATGCCATAAAACAAGGAAATTAGCGCGTCTTTGAATGAAGCGGTGGCAGAAGATCGGACTATGAAACGATAGTTCCCAACCTTGTTCCACAGCCGTTTCAATTTGAAATTTCTGTCTTATTCAGCTTCCATTTGAAGGATAATATGTAATCCCTGGCAGACCGGCACGAATTATTGGGTCCGTATTCACCAGCAACAAAATAAATCCCTCTCCTGATGAAATTAGGTTCAAATCAGAATGACAAAATCGGTGGCATTAAACAAAAGTGCAGTTAGGGAGTGGAATGGCAAACTTCATGCAAAATAGTATTTGGTTTTCGCGTGCACGAAAATACGATATATATGTGGAAAGTTTCAGAGAAAATAGGCCAATTCATTTGGATGACAAAGTTTCCACCGGTTTCAGATAAATATTATAGATCTACACATAGATCTATCCAAGAACCAAGACAGAACGGGGGAAATATTGTGACAGAGGGAAAAAAGATGGAAAGAAAAGGGGTCAGAGAATAGAACCCTGAAAATGATCCGGACCAAGATTAAAAATTACTTTCGGGCTGACCATATAGCCCACTTAGTCAGAGAGGCAGCTGAATTTTGCATGACAAAATTATTTATTTACATATTACCCCTCCCCTTTCAAAGAAATTGGAACAAAGGACCTCAAGTAGTTGTGAAAATTCGATTAGAATTGTTTGAAAATATGGGTTAAAAGTGACGTTTATGTCTATTTTGAAGGGTTGTGTGTAATCCTTTGCAAACGGGGACATATTCCTGATCGATACATGCAATACAACAAGGAAATTGGACAACTTTTTCAATGGAACGGGTGGCAGAAGATCGGACTATGAGTCTTTCGTCCCCACCTATCTTCCACCCCCGTTTCAATTTGAATTTTCAGTCTTATTCAGCTTCCATTTGAAGGATAATATGTAATCCTTAGCAGGCCGACGCGAATTCCTGGGTCCGTATTCACCAACCATTCTGAAGAACATTCTGAGACTCATTCTCCAGATTTTTCTACATTTGTGAGTAACGCAGCTTCTGATTGGCTTAAAATATTTGTTCAACCAATCACAAGTAGTGTTACTTTTCAATGTTAGAAAATACATGTACTTTGATCCCTTTGTCCCCAGCCTTGTTCGTCCGCGTTTCAAATTTTCTACCTTGTTCAGCTTAGCTTCCATGCTTCACACTGATACTTTGCATATGTTGAGACCATTAACTGACGACGGAAAGGTCTCGAGGAGTCATTGCATACCTGTGTATACCAGGGAGAAAACTTTTTAGGGGCAACGGGCACCGTTGCATGAAACAGAGAGGTAAACAAACAAATGAGTGCCCCTTTCTCTCCATGACACTGTTGAACACATTACTAATTGGTGTCTCAGATCAAAGTGAATGGTTTTGATGGTACAATGTAAACATTTTAACTGACAAAATGGGGTATGAAGTAGAAAAAAAGAGACCAGGAGCAGTTCTGCTTTGTGCAGTCAGGGGATATAATCCAATTTTGTTTGGGAATAGTCTGATAGTTTGTAAGGTTATATCTCTCTTTGTTGCTTGAATATACTGAGAGGGAAAAAGGTGAACCCATTGCCTCATCAAATCCATACAGCTTCAACACGGACTATGTCACAAGGTAACATGTGCCTCAAGTGACCGCAACGACATAGTCAAAACGCTAGATTAACTTAACAATTGTACAGAGACTAGAACCTAAACCGGTTTCCGAAACAACTCGCTCTCATATGGCACTTGCGGACATGCGAAAGCCTGATTTTGACCTTTACGACACAAATTGGGGTGTTTTGTCACTTTAAAGGAAAAAAAAAATAAAACAGAACAAAAACTCCCTCTCCTCATGGAATTAAGTTTATATAAAACTGACAAAATTGCTGGCCTTAAAAAAAGTGAAGTCATGGAGTGGAATGGCAAACTTTACGCAAACCCATATTTAGTTTTCGCATGCATATAAATGTAAAATGTAAGTGGATGACAGTCTGTGGAAACCGATTTTTGATTCTAGTCTACATATCCTTGCTGTCTGCATTTCAGGTATTCATCCATGTCATAAAGGGCTCAGGTCACATTATATCAGGTCGGGACATATTCAGCGCTACAGCCTAAACGTATTTATTTGGGGTCAAAACCAGTTACAATTACAAGAGGCTCATTAAAATGGATGAAAAATTTTACATCGGTTCAAGACAGATGATATATATCTACATATAGATCTATCCATGAACCAAGACATAATGGGCTAAAATATTGTGACGGGGGGAAAAAGGGTGGAAAAAAAGGGGTCAGAGATTGAAACCCTGAAGTTAACCCGGAACAAGATTAAAAATTACTCTCGGGCTGATCGTCTAGCCCACCAAGCCAGAAAGGCAGGCATATTCAGGGCTAGGGCCTAACTAAGCAGAATTATTTATTTGGGGTTAAAACTAGTTACAAAGAAAATATGCGAATTCAATTGGGTGACAAAGTTTACATCGGTTTAAGATATATATTATAGATCTTCATATAGATCTATCCAAGACATAATCGGGAAAAATATTGTGAAAGAGGGAAAAAAAGGTAGAAAGAAAGGGGTCGGAGATTGGAAGCCTTAACCCGGACGAAAATTAAAAATCAGTATCGGGCTGACCGTCTATCACACTAAGCCAGAGAGGCAGCTGAATTCTGCCTGACAAAACTGTTTATTTTCATATTTCCCTAGATTGTTAACGTTCCCTGATACAACAAGGGTATAGGGATCAGAACAGGCTACTAAAAACGGTCAGAATTCTGTTTGTGTATTTTTAGAACACGACGCCTGACTACTAGAGATTCAGAGGACGTCACTCTCACTTCCAGAGCCGCAGTTATTCCAACATTCTTGACCTGACGAATGAGTAAATTTAATTTTTGGTATCACCTCTTATGTTTGCCAATATTTCTTTTAGTATCCATTACCAATTTCAAATTGTCCAAAATCGCAATGTTACCTCTACAGCCAAACTGGAAATATGTATGCTGCTCTGATCGGCTTTTCTGTGATATACATGTAGCCCACTGAATAGCAACGACACAGTAGCCTGTGCCAGTTGTAATATGTATATCTACAACGGGGACGGGCTTAATATTCCTTCTCCCCTTTCAAAGAAATTGGAACACAGGCCCTGAAGTACTTGTGAAAATTCGATTTTAAATTGTTCTGATAAAAAAAAATGCTTTATAACTGACGTAATCCTTTGCAAACGGGGACATATTTCTGATCGAGACATGCCATAAAACAAGGAAATTAGCGCGTCTTTGAATGAAGCGGTGGCAGAAGATCGGACTATGAAACGATAGTTCCCAACCTTGTTCCACAGCCGTTTCAATTTGAAATTTCTGTCTTATTCAGCTTCCATTTGAAGGATAATACCGGCACGAATTATTGGGTCCGTATTCACCAGCAACAAAATAAATCCCTCTCCTGATGAAATTAGGTTCAAATCAGAATGACAAAATCGGTGGCATTAAACAAAAGTGCAGTTAGGGAGTGGAATGGGAAACTTCATGCAAAATAGTATTTGGTTTTCGCGTGCACGAAAATACGATATATATGTGGAAAGTTTCAGAGAAAATAGGCCAATTCATTTGGATGACAAAGTTTCCACCGGTTTCAGATAAATATTATAGATCTACACATAGATCTATCCAAGAACCAAGACAGAACGGGGGAAATATTGTGACAGAGGGAAAAAAGATGGAAAGAAAAGGGGTCAGAGAATAGAACCCTGAAAATGATCCGGACCAAGATTAAAAATTACTTTCGGGCTGACCATATAGCCCACTTAGTCAGAGAGGCAGCTGAATTTTGCATGACAAAATTATTTATTTACATATTACCCCTCCCCTTTCAAAGAAATTGGAACAAAGGACCTCAAGTAGTTGTGAAAATTCGATTAGAATTGTTTGAAAATATGGGTTAAAAGTGACGTTTATGTCTATTTTGAAGGGTTGTGTGTAATCCTTTGCAAACGGGGACATATTCCTGATCGATACATGCAATACAACAAGGAAATTGGACAACTTTTTCAATGGAACGGGTGGCAGAAGATCGGACTATGAGTCTTTCGTCCCCACCTATCTTCCACCCCCGTTTCAATTTGAATTTTCAGTCTTATTCAGCTTCCATTTGAAGGATAATATGTAATCCTTAGCAGGCCGACGCGAATTCCTGGGTCCGTATTCACCAACCATTCTGAAGAACATTCTGAGACTCATTCTCCAGATTTTTCTACATTTGTGAGTAACGCAGCTTCTGATTGGCTTAAAATATTTGTTCAACCAATCACAAGTAGTGTTACTTTTCAATGTTAGAAAATACATGTACTTTGATCCCTTTGTCCCCAGCCTTGTTCGTCCGCGTTTCAAATTTTCTACCTTGTTCAGCTTAGCTTCCATGCTTCACACTGATACTTTGCATATGTTGAGACCATTAACTGACGACGGAAAGGTCTCGAGGAGTCATTGCATACCTGTGTATACCAGGGAGAAAACTTTTTAGGGGCAACGGGCACCGTTGCATGAAACAGAGAGGTAAACAAACAAATGAGTGCCCCTTTCTCTCCATGACACTGTTGAACACATTACTAATTGGTGTCTCAGATCAAAGTGAATGGTTTTGATGGTACAATGTAAACATTTTAACTGACAAAATGGGGTATGAAGTAGAAAAAAAGAGACCAGGAGCAGTTCTGCTTTGTGCAGTCAGGGGATATAATCCAATTTTGTTTGGGAATAGTCTGATAGTTTGTAAGGTTATATCTCTCTTTGTTGCTTGAATATACTGAGAGGGAAAAAGGTGAACCCATTGCCTCATCAAATCCATACAGCTTCAACACGGACTATGTCACAAGGTAACATGTGCCTCAAGTGACCGCAACGACATAGTCAAAACGCTAGATTAACTTAACAATTGTACAGAGACTAGAACCTAAACCGGTTTCCGAAACAACTCGCTCTCATATGGCACTTGCGGACATGCGAAAGCCTGATTTTGACCTTTACGACACAAATTGGGGTGTTTTGTCACTTTAAAGGAAAAAAAAAATAAAACAGAACAAAAACTCCCTCTCCTCATGGAATTAAGTTTATATAAAACTGACAAAATTGCTGGCCTTAAAAAAAGTGAAGTCATGGAGTGGAATGGCAAACTTTACGCAAACCCATATTTAGTTTTCGCATGCATATAAATGTAAAATGTAAGTGGATGACAGTCTGTGGAAACCGATTTTTGATTCTAGTCTACATATCCTTGCTGTCTGCATTTCAGGTATTCATCCATGTCATAAAGGGCTCAGGTCACATTATATCAGGTCGGGACATATTCAGCGCTACAGCCTAAACGTATTTATTTGGGGTCAAAACCAGTTACAATTACAAGAGGCTCATTAAAATGGATGAAAAATTTTACATCGGTTCAAGACAGATGATATATATCTACATATAGATCTATCCATGAACCAAGACATAATGGGCTAAAATATTGTGACGGGGGGAAAAAGGGTGGAAAAAAAGGGGTCAGAGATTGAAACCCTGAAGTTAACCCGGAACAAGATTAAAAATTACTCTCGGGCTGATCGTCTAGCCCACCAAGCCAGAAAGGCAGGCATATTCAGGGCTAGGGCCTAACTAAGCAGAATTATTTATTTGGGGTTAAAACTAGTTACAAAGAAAATATGCGAATTCAATTGGGTGACAAAGTTTACATCGGTTTAAGATATATATTATAGATCTTCATATAGATCTATCCAAGACATAATCGGGAAAAATATTGTGAAAGAGGGAAAAAAAGGTAGAAAGAAAGGGGTCGGAGATTGGAAGCCTTAACCCGGACGAAAATTAAAAATCAGTATCGGGCTGACCGTCTATCACACTAAGCCAGAGAGGCAGCTGAATTCTGCCTGACAAAACTGTTTATTTTCATATTTCCCTAGATTGTTAACGTTCCCTGATACAACAAGGGTATAGGGATCAGAACAGGCTACTAAAAACGGTCAGAATTCTGTTTGTGTATTTTTAGAACACGACGCCTGACTACTAGAGATTCAGAGGACGTCACTCTCACTTCCAGAGCCGCAGTTATTCCAACATTCTTGACCTGACGAATGAGTAAATTTAATTTTTGGTATCACCTCTTATGTTTGCCAATATTTCTTTTAGTATCCATTACCAATTTCAAATTGTCCAAAATCGCAATGTTACCTCTACAGCCAAACTGGAAATATGTATGCTGCTCTGATCGGCTTTTCTGTGATATACATGTAGCCCACTGAATAGCAACGACACAGTAGCCTGTGCCAGTTGTAATATGTATATCTACAACGGGGACGGGCTTAATATTCCTTCTCCCCTTTCAAAGAAATTGGAACACAGGCCCTGAAGTACTTGTGAAAATTCGATTTTAAATTGTTCTGATAAAAAAAAATGCTTTATAACTGACGTAATCCTTTGCAAACGGGGACATATTTCTGATCGAGACATGCCATAAAACAAGGAAATTAGCGCGTCTTTGAATGAAGCGGTGGCAGAAGATCGGACTATGAAACGATAGTTCCCAACCTTGTTCCACAGCCGTTTCAATTTGAAATTTCTGTCTTATTCAGCTTCCATTTGAAGGATAATACCGGCACGAATTATTGGGTCCGTATTCACCAGCAACAAAATAAATCCCTCTCCTGATGAAATTAGGTTCAAATCAGAATGACAAAATCGGTGGCATTAAACAAAAGTGCAGTTAGGGAGTGGAATGGGAAACTTCATGCAAAATAGTATTTGGTTTTCGCGTGCACGAAAATACGATATATATGTGGAAAGTTTCAGAGAAAATAGGCCAATTCATTTGGATGACAAAGTTTCCACCGGTTTCAGATAAATATTATAGATCTACACATAGATCTATCCAAGAACCAAGACAGAACGGGGGAAATATTGTGACAGAGGGAAAAAAGATGGAAAGAAAAGGGGTCAGAGAATAGAACCCTGAAAATGATCCGGACCAAGATTAAAAATTACTTTCGGGCTGACCATATAGCCCACTTAGTCAGAGAGGCAGCTGAATTTTGCATGACAAAATTATTTATTTACATATTACCCCTCCCCTTTCAAAGAAATTGGAACAAAGGACCTCAAGTAGTTGTGAAAATTCGATTAGAATTGTTTGAAAATATGGGTTAAAAGTGACGTTTATGTCTATTTTGAAGGGTTGTGTGTAATCCTTTGCAAACGGGGACATATTCCTGATCGATACATGCAATACAACAAGGAAATTGGACAACTTTTTCAATGGAACGGGTGGCAGAAGATCGGACTATGAGTCTTTCGTCCCCACCTATCTTCCACCCCCGTTTCAATTTGAATTTTCAGTCTTATTCAGCTTCCATTTGAAGGATAATATGTAATCCTTAGCAGGCCGACGCGAATTCCTGGGTCCGTATTCACCAACCATTCTGAAGAACATTCTGAGACTCATTCTCCAGATTTTTCTACATTTGTGAGTAACGCAGCTTCTGATTGGCTTAAAATATTTGTTCAACCAATCACAAGTAGTGTTACTTTTCAATGTTAGAAAATACATGTACTTTGATCCCTTTGTCCCCAGCCTTGTTCGTCCGCGTTTCAAATTTTCTACCTTGTTCAGCTTAGCTTCCATGCTTCACACTGATACTTTGCATATGTTGAGACCATTAACTGACGACGGAAAGGTCTCGAGGAGTCATTGCATACCTGTGTATACCAGGGAGAAAACTTTTTAGGGGCAACGGGCACCGTTGCATGAAACAGAGAGGTAAACAAACAAATGAGTGCCCCTTTCTCTCCATGACACTGTTGAACACATTACTAATTGGTGTCTCAGATCAAAGTGAATGGTTTTGATGGTACAATGTAAACATTTTAACTGACAAAATGGGGTATGAAGTAGAAAAAAAGAGACCAGGAGCAGTTCTGCTTTGTGCAGTCAGGGGATATAATCCAATTTTGTTTGGGAATAGTCTGATAGTTTGTAAGGTTATATCTCTCTTTGTTGCTTGAATATACTGAGAGGGAAAAAGGTGAACCCATTGCCTCATCAAATCCATACAGCTTCAACACGGACTATGTCACAAGGTAACATGTGCCTCAAGTGACCGCAACGACATAGTCAAAACGCTAGATTAACTTAACAATTGTACGGAGACTAGAACCTAAACCGGTTTCCGAAACAACTCGCTCTCATATGGCACTTGCGGACATGCGAAAGCCTGATTTTGACCTTTACGACACAAATTGGGGTGTTTTGTCACTTTAAAGGAAAAAAAAAATAAAACAGAACAAAAACTCCCTCTCCTCATGGAATTAAGTTTATATAAAACTGACAAAATTGCTGGCCTTAAAAAAAGTGAAGTCATGGAGTGGAATGGCAAACTTTACGCAAACCCATATTTAGTTTTCGCATGCATATAAATGTAAAATGTAAGTGGATGACAGTCTGTGGAAACCGATTTTTGATTCTAGTCTACATATCCTTGCTGTCTGCATTTCAGGTATTCATCCATGTCATAAAGGGCTCAGGTCACATTATATCAGGTCGGGACATATTCAGCGCTACAGCCTAAACGTATTTATTTGGGGTCAAAACCAGTTACAATTACAAGAGGCTCATTAAAATGGATGAAAAATTTTACATCGGTTCAAGACAGATGATATATATCTACATATAGATCTATCCATGAACCAAGACATAATGGGCTAAAATATTGTGACGGGGGGAAAAAGGGTGGAAAAAAAGGGGTCAGAGATTGAAACCCTGAAGTTAACCCGGAACAAGATTAAAAATTACTCTCGGGCTGATCGTCTAGCCCACCAAGCCAGAAAGGCAGGCATATTCAGGGCTAGGGCCTAACTAAGCAGAATTATTTATTTGGGGTTAAAACTAGTTACAAAGAAAATATGCGAATTCAATTGGGTGACAAAGTTTACATCGGTTTAAGATATATATTATAGATCTTCATATAGATCTATCCAAGACATAATCGGGAAAAATATTGTGAAAGAGGGAAAAAAAGGTAGAAAGAAAGGGGTCGGAGATTGGAAGCCTTAACCCGGACGAAAATTAAAAATCAGTATCGGGCTGACCGTCTATCACACTAAGCCAGAGAGGCAGCTGAATTCTGCCTGACAAAACTGTTTATTTTCATATTTCCCTAGATTGTTAACGTTCCCTGATACAACAAGGGTATAGGGATCAGAACAGGCTACTAAAAACGGTCAGAATTCTGTTTGTGTATTTTTAGAACACGACGCCTGACTACTAGAGATTCAGAGGACGTCACTCTCACTTCCAGAGCCGCAGTTATTCCAACATTCTTGACCTGACGAATGAGTAAATTTAATTTTTGGTATCACCTCTTATGTTTGCCAATATTTCTTTTAGTATCCATTACCAATTTCAAATTGTCCAAAATCGCAATGTTACCTCTACAGCCAAACTGGAAATATGTATGCTGCTCTGATCGGCTTTTCTGTGATATACATGTAGCCCACTGAATAGCAACGACACAGTAGCCTGTGCCAGTTGTAATATGTATATCTACAACGGGGACGGGCTTAATATTCCTTCTCCCCTTTCAAAGAAATTGGAACACAGGCCCTGAAGTACTTGTGAAAATTCGATTTTAAATTGTTCTGATAAAAAAAAATGCTTTATAACTGACGTAATCCTTTGCAAACGGGGACATATTTCTGATCGAGACATGCCATAAAACAAGGAAATTAGCGCGTCTTTGAATGAAGCGGTGGCAGAAGATCGGACTATGAAACGATAGTTCCCAACCTTGTTCCACAGCCGTTTCAATTTGAAATTTCTGTCTTATTCAGCTTCCATTTGAAGGATAATACCGGCACGAATTATTGGGTCCGTATTCACCAGCAACAAAATAAATCCCTCTCCTGATGAAATTAGGTTCAAATCAGAATGACAAAATCGGTGGCATTAAACAAAAGTGCAGTTAGGGAGTGGAATGGGAAACTTCATGCAAAATAGTATTTGGTTTTCGCGTGCACGAAAATACGATATATATGTGGAAAGTTTCAGAGAAAATAGGCCAATTCATTTGGATGACAAAGTTTCCACCGGTTTCAGATAAATATTATAGATCTACACATAGATCTATCCAAGAACCAAGACAGAACGGGGGAAATATTGTGACAGAGGGAAAAAAGATGGAAAGAAAAGGGGTCAGAGAATAGAACCCTGAAAATGATCCGGACCAAGATTAAAAATTACTTTCGGGCTGACCATATAGCCCACTTAGTCAGAGAGGCAGCTGAATTTTGCATGACAAAATTATTTATTTACATATTACCCCTCCCCTTTCAAAGAAATTGGAACAAAGGACCTCAAGTAGTTGTGAAAATTCGATTAGAATTGTTTGAAAATATGGGTTAAAAGTGACGTTTATGTCTATTTTGAAGGGTTGTGTGTAATCCTTTGCAAACGGGGACATATTCCTGATCGATACATGCAATACAACAAGGAAATTGGACAACTTTTTCAATGGAACGGGTGGCAGAAGATCGGACTATGAGTCTTTCGTCCCCACCTATCTTCCACCCCCGTTTCAATTTGAATTTTCAGTCTTATTCAGCTTCCATTTGAAGGATAATATGTAATCCTTAGCAGGCCGACGCGAATTCCTGGGTCCGTATTCACCAACCATTCTGAAGAACATTCTGAGACTCATTCTCCAGATTTTTCTACATTTGTGAGTAACGCAGCTTCTGATTGGCTTAAAATATTTGTTCAACCAATCACAAGTAGTGTTACTTTTCAATGTTAGAAAATACATGTACTTTGATCCCTTTGTCCCCAGCCTTGTTCGTCCGCGTTTCAAATTTTCTACCTTGTTCAGCTTAGCTTCCATGCTTCACACTGATACTTTGCATATGTTGAGACCATTAACTGACGACGGAAAGGTCTCGAGGAGTCATTGCATACCTGTGTATACCAGGGAGAAAACTTTTTAGGGGCAACGGGCACCGTTGCATGAAACAGAGAGGTAAACAAACAAATGAGTGCCCCTTTCTCTCCATGACACTGTTGAACACATTACTAATTGGTGTCTCAGATCAAAGTGAATGGTTTTGATGGTACAATGTAAACATTTTAACTGACAAAATGGGGTATGAAGTAGAAAAAAAGAGACCAGGAGCAGTTCTGCTTTGTGCAGTCAGGGGATATAATCCAATTTTGTTTGGGAATAGTCTGATAGTTTGTAAGGTTATATCTCTCTTTGTTGCTTGAATATACTGAGAGGGAAAAAGGTGAACCCATTGCCTCATCAAATCCATACAGCTTCAACACGGACTATGTCACAAGGTAACATGTGCCTCAAGTGACCGCAACGACATAGTCAAAACGCTAGATTAACTTAACAATTGTACAGAGACTAGAACCTAAACCGGTTTCCGAAACAACTCGCTCTCATATGGCACTTGCGGACATGCGAAAGCCTGATTTTGACCTTTACGACACAAATTGGGGTGTTTTGTCACTTTAAAGGAAAAAAAAAATAAAACAGAACAAAAACTCCCTCTCCTCATGGAATTAAGTTTATATAAAACTGACAAAATTGCTGGCCTTAAAAAAAGTGAAGTCATGGAGTGGAATGGCAAACTTTACGCAAACCCATATTTAGTTTTCGCATGCATATAAATGTAAAATGTAAGTGGATGACAGTCTGTGGAAACCGATTTTTGATTCTAGTCTACATATCCTTGCTGTCTGCATTTCAGGTATTCATCCATGTCATAAAGGGCTCAGGTCACATTATATCAGGTCGGGACATATTCAGCGCTACAGCCTAAACGTATTTATTTGGGGTCAAAACCAGTTACAATTACAAGAGGCTCATTAAAATGGATGAAAAATTTTACATCGGTTCAAGACAGATGATATATATCTACATATAGATCTATCCATGAACCAAGACATAATGGGCTAAAATATTGTGACGGGGGGAAAAAGGGTGGAAAAAAAGGGGTCAGAGATTGAAACCCTGAAGTTAACCCGGAACAAGATTAAAAATTACTCTCGGGCTGATCGTCTAGCCCACCAAGCCAGAAAGGCAGGCATATTCAGGGCTAGGGCCTAACTAAGCAGAATTATTTATTTGGGGTTAAAACTAGTTACAAAGAAAATATGCGAATTCAATTGGGTGACAAAGTTTACATCGGTTTAAGATATATATTATAGATCTTCATATAGATCTATCCAAGACATAATCGGGAAAAATATTGTGAAAGAGGGAAAAAAAGGTAGAAAGAAAGGGGTCGGAGATTGGAAGCCTTAACCCGGACGAAAATTAAAAATCAGTATCGGGCTGACCGTCTATCACACTAAGCCAGAGAGGCAGCTGAATTCTGCCTGACAAAACTGTTTATTTTCATATTTCCCTAGATTGTTAACGTTCCCTGATACAACAAGGGTATAGGGATCAGAACAGGCTACTAAAAACGGTCAGAATTCTGTTTGTGTATTTTTAGAACACGACGCCTGACTACTAGAGATTCAGAGGACGTCACTCTCACTTCCAGAGCCGCAGTTATTCCAACATTCTTGACCTGACGAATGAGTAAATTTAATTTTTGGTATCACCTCTTATGTTTGCCAATATTTCTTTTAGTATCCATTACCAATTTCAAATTGTCCAAAATCGCAATGTTACCTCTACAGCCAAACTGGAAATATGTATGCTGCTCTGATCGGCTTTTCTGTGATATACATGTAGCCCACTGAATAGCAACGACACAGTAGCCTGTGCCAGTTGTAATATGTATATCTACAACGGGGACGGGCTTAATATTCCTTCTCCCCTTTCAAAGAAATTGGAACACAGGCCCTGAAGTACTTGTGAAAATTCGATTTTAAATTGTTCTGATAAAAAAAAATGCTTTATAACTGACGTAATCCTTTGCAAACGGGGACATATTTCTGATCGAGACATGCCATAAAACAAGGAAATTAGCGCGTCTTTGAATGAAGCGGTGGCAGAAGATCGGACTATGAAACGATAGTTCCCAACCTTGTTCCACAGCCGTTTCAATTTGAAATTTCTGTCTTATTCAGCTTCCATTTGAAGGATAATACCGGCACGAATTATTGGGTCCGTATTCACCAGCAACAAAATAAATCCCTCTCCTGATGAAATTAGGTTCAAATCAGAATGACAAAATCGGTGGCATTAAACAAAAGTGCAGTTAGGGAGTGGAATGGGAAACTTCATGCAAAATAGTATTTGGTTTTCGCGTGCACGAAAATACGATATATATGTGGAAAGTTTCAGAGAAAATAGGCCAATTCATTTGGATGACAAAGTTTCCACCGGTTTCAGATAAATATTATAGATCTACACATAGATCTATCCAAGAACCAAGACAGAACGGGGGAAATATTGTGACAGAGGGAAAAAAGATGGAAAGAAAAGGGGTCAGAGAATAGAACCCTGAAAATGATCCGGACCAAGATTAAAAATTACTTTCGGGCTGACCATATAGCCCACTTAGTCAGAGAGGCAGCTGAATTTTGCATGACAAAATTATTTATTTACATATTACCCCTCCCCTTTCAAAGAAATTGGAACAAAGGACCTCAAGTAGTTGTGAAAATTCGATTAGAATTGTTTGAAAATATGGGTTAAAAGTGACGTTTATGTCTATTTTGAAGGGTTGTGTGTAATCCTTTGCAAACGGGGACATATTCCTGATCGATACATGCAATACAACAAGGAAATTGGACAACTTTTTCAATGGAACGGGTGGCAGAAGATCGGACTATGAGTCTTTCGTCCCCACCTATCTTCCACCCCCGTTTCAATTTGAATTTTCAGTCTTATTCAGCTTCCATTTGAAGGATAATATGTAATCCTTAGCAGGCCGACGCGAATTCCTGGGTCCGTATTCACCAACCATTCTGAAGAACATTCTGAGACTCATTCTCCAGATTTTTCTACATTTGTGAGTAACGCAGCTTCTGATTGGCTTAAAATATTTGTTCAACCAATCACAAGTAGTGTTACTTTTCAATGTTAGAAAATACATGTACTTTGATCCCTTTGTCCCCAGCCTTGTTCGTCCGCGTTTCAAATTTTCTACCTTGTTCAGCTTAGCTTCCATGCTTCACACTGATACTTTGCATATGTTGAGACCATTAACTGACGACGGAAAGGTCTCGAGGAGTCATTGCATACCTGTGTATACCAGGGAGAAAACTTTTTAGGGGCAACGGGCACCGTTGCATGAAACAGAGAGGTAAACAAACAAATGAGTGCCCCTTTCTCTCCATGACACTGTTGAACACATTACTAATTGGTGTCTCAGATCAAAGTGAATGGTTTTGATGGTACAATGTAAACATTTTAACTGACAAAATGGGGTATGAAGTAGAAAAAAAGAGACCAGGAGCAGTTCTGCTTTGTGCAGTCAGGGGATATAATCCAATTTTGTTTGGGAATAGTCTGATAGTTTGTAAGGTTATATCTCTCTTTGTTGCTTGAATATACTGAGAGGGAAAAAGGTGAACCCATTGCCTCATCAAATCCATACAGCTTCAACACGGACTATGTCACAAGGTAACATGTGCCTCAAGTGACCGCAACGACATAGTCAAAACGCTAGATTAACTTAACAATTGTACAGAGACTAGAACCTAAACCGGTTTCCGAAACAACTCGCTCTCATATGGCACTTGCGGACATGCGAAAGCCTGATTTTGACCTTTACGACACAAATTGGGGTGTTTTGTCACTTTAAAGGAAAAAAAAAATAAAACAGAACAAAAACTCCCTCTCCTCATGGAATTAAGTTTATATAAAACTGACAAAATTGCTGGCCTTAAAAAAAGTGAAGTCATGGAGTGGAATGGCAAACTTTACGCAAACCCATATTTAGTTTTCGCATGCATATAAATGTAAAATGTAAGTGGATGACAGTCTGTGGAAACCGATTTTTGATTCTAGTCTACATATCCTTGCTGTCTGCATTTCAGGTATTCATCCATGTCATAAAGGGCTCAGGTCACATTATATCAGGTCGGGACATATTCAGCGCTACAGCCTAAACGTATTTATTTGGGGTCAAAACCAGTTACAATTACAAGAGGCTCATTAAAATGGATGAAAAATTTTACATCGGTTCAAGACAGATGATATATATCTACATATAGATCTATCCATGAACCAAGACATAATGGGCTAAAATATTGTGACGGGGGGAAAAAGGGTGGAAAAAAAGGGGTCAGAGATTGAAACCCTGAAGTTAACCCGGAACAAGATTAAAAATTACTCTCGGGCTGATCGTCTAGCCCACCAAGCCAGAAAGGCAGGCATATTCAGGGCTAGGGCCTAACTAAGCAGAATTATTTATTTGGGGTTAAAACTAGTTACAAAGAAAATATGCGAATTCAATTGGGTGACAAAGTTTACATCGGTTTAAGATATATATTATAGATCTTCATATAGATCTATCCAAGACATAATCGGGAAAAATATTGTGAAAGAGGGAAAAAAAGGTAGAAAGAAAGGGGTCGGAGATTGGAAGCCTTAACCCGGACGAAAATTAAAAATCAGTATCGGGCTGACCGTCTATCACACTAAGCCAGAGAGGCAGCTGAATTCTGCCTGACAAAACTGTTTATTTTCATATTTCCCTAGATTGTTAACGTTCCCTGATACAACAAGGGTATAGGGATCAGAACAGGCTACTAAAAACGGTCAGAATTCTGTTTGTGTATTTTTAGAACACGACGCCTGACTACTAGAGATTCAGAGGACGTCACTCTCACTTCCAGAGCCGCAGTTATTCCAACATTCTTGACCTGACGAATGAGTAAATTTAATTTTTGGTATCACCTCTTATGTTTGCCAATATTTCTTTTAGTATCCATTACCAATTTCAAATTGTCCAAAATCGCAATGTTACCTCTACAGCCAAACTGGAAATATGTATGCTGCTCTGATCGGCTTTTCTGTGATATACATGTAGCCCACTGAATAGCAACGACACAGTAGCCTGTGCCAGTTGTAATATGTATATCTACAACGGGGACGGGCTTAATATTCCTTCTCCCCTTTCAAAGAAATTGGAACACAGGCCCTGAAGTACTTGTGAAAATTCGATTTTAAATTGTTCTGATAAAAAAAAATGCTTTATAACTGACGTAATCCTTTGCAAACGGGGACATATTTCTGATCGAGACATGCCATAAAACAAGGAAATTAGCGCGTCTTTGAATGAAGCGGTGGCAGAAGATCGGACTATGAAACGATAGTTCCCAACCTTGTTCCACAGCCGTTTCAATTTGAAATTTCTGTCTTATTCAGCTTCCATTTGAAGGATAATACCGGCACGAATTATTGGGTCCGTATTCACCAGCAACAAAATAAATCCCTCTCCTGATGAAATTAGGTTCAAATCAGAATGACAAAATCGGTGGCATTAAACAAAAGTGCAGTTAGGGAGTGGAATGGGAAACTTCATGCAAAATAGTATTTGGTTTTCGCGTGCACGAAAATACGATATATATGTGGAAAGTTTCAGAGAAAATAGGCCAATTCATTTGGATGACAAAGTTTCCACCGGTTTCAGATAAATATTATAGATCTACACATAGATCTATCCAAGAACCAAGACAGAACGGGGGAAATATTGTGACAGAGGGAAAAAAGATGGAAAGAAAAGGGGTCAGAGAATAGAACCCTGAAAATGATCCGGACCAAGATTAAAAATTACTTTCGGGCTGACCATATAGCCCACTTAGTCAGAGAGGCAGCTGAATTTTGCATGACAAAATTATTTATTTACATATTACCCCTCCCCTTTCAAAGAAATTGGAACAAAGGACCTCAAGTAGTTGTGAAAATTCGATTAGAATTGTTTGAAAATATGGGTTAAAAGTGACGTTTATGTCTATTTTGAAGGGTTGTGTGTAATCCTTTGCAAACGGGGACATATTCCTGATCGATACATGCAATACAACAAGGAAATTGGACAACTTTTTCAATGGAACGGGTGGCAGAAGATCGGACTATGAGTCTTTCGTCCCCACCTATCTTCCACCCCCGTTTCAATTTGAATTTTCAGTCTTATTCAGCTTCCATTTGAAGGATAATATGTAATCCTTAGCAGGCCGACGCGAATTCCTGGGTCCGTATTCACCAACCATTCTGAAGAACATTCTGAGACTCATTCTCCAGATTTTTCTACATTTGTGAGTAACGCAGCTTCTGATTGGCTTAAAATATTTGTTCAACCAATCACAAGTAGTGTTACTTTTCAATGTTAGAAAATACATGTACTTTGATCCCTTTGTCCCCAGCCTTGTTCGTCCGCGTTTCAAATTTTCTACCTTGTTCAGCTTAGCTTCCATGCTTCACACTGATACTTTGCATATGTTGAGACCATTAACTGACGACGGAAAGGTCTCGAGGAGTCATTGCATACCTGTGTATACCAGGGAGAAAACTTTTTAGGGGCAACGGGCACCGTTGCATGAAACAGAGAGGTAAACAAACAAATGAGTGCCCCTTTCTCTCCATGACACTGTTGAACACATTACTAATTGGTGTCTCAGATCAAAGTGAATGGTTTTGATGGTACAATGTAAACATTTTAACTGACAAAATGGGGTATGAAGTAGAAAAAAAGAGACCAGGAGCAGTTCTGCTTTGTGCAGTCAGGGGATATAATCCAATTTTGTTTGGGAATAGTCTGATAGTTTGTAAGGTTATATCTCTCTTTGTTGCTTGAATATACTGAGAGGGAAAAAGGTGAACCCATTGCCTCATCAAATCCATACAGCTTCAACACGGACTATGTCACAAGGTAACATGTGCCTCAAGTGACCGCAACGACATAGTCAAAACGCTAGATTAACTTAACAATTGTACAGAGACTAGAACCTAAACCGGTTTCCGAAACAACTCGCTCTCATATGGCACTTGCGGACATGCGAAAGCCTGATTTTGACCTTTACGACACAAATTGGGGTGTTTTGTCACTTTAAAGGAAAAAAAAAATAAAACAGAACAAAAACTCCCTCTCCTCATGGAATTAAGTTTATATAAAACTGACAAAATTGCTGGCCTTAAAAAAAGTGAAGTCATGGAGTGGAATGGCAAACTTTACGCAAACCCATATTTAGTTTTCGCATGCATATAAATGTAAAATGTAAGTGGATGACAGTCTGTGGAAACCGATTTTTGATTCTAGTCTACATATCCTTGCTGTCTGCATTTCAGGTATTCATCCATGTCATAAAGGGCTCAGGTCACATTATATCAGGTCGGGACATATTCAGCGCTACAGCCTAAACGTATTTATTTGGGGTCAAAACCAGTTACAATTACAAGAGGCTCATTAAAATGGATGAAAAATTTTACATCGGTTCAAGACAGATGATATATATCTACATATAGATCTATCCATGAACCAAGACATAATGGGCTAAAATATTGTGACGGGGGGAAAAAGGGTGGAAAAAAAGGGGTCAGAGATTGAAACCCTGAAGTTAACCCGGAACAAGATTAAAAATTACTCTCGGGCTGATCGTCTAGCCCACCAAGCCAGAAAGGCAGGCATATTCAGGGCTAGGGCCTAACTAAGCAGAATTATTTATTTGGGGTTAAAACTAGTTACAAAGAAAATATGCGAATTCAATTGGGTGACAAAGTTTACATCGGTTTAAGATATATATTATAGATCTTCATATAGATCTATCCAAGACATAATCGGGAAAAATATTGTGAAAGAGGGAAAAAAAGGTAGAAAGAAAGGGGTCGGAGATTGGAAGCCTTAACCCGGACGAAAATTAAAAATCAGTATCGGGCTGACCGTCTATCACACTAAGCCAGAGAGGCAGCTGAATTCTGCCTGACAAAACTGTTTATTTTCATATTTCCCTAGATTGTTAACGTTCCCTGATACAACAAGGGTATAGGGATCAGAACAGGCTACTAAAAACGGTCAGAATTCTGTTTGTGTATTTTTAGAACACGACGCCTGACTACTAGAGATTCAGAGGACGTCACTCTCACTTCCAGAGCCGCAGTTATTCCAACATTCTTGACCTGACGAATGAGTAAATTTAATTTTTGGTATCACCTCTTATGTTTGCCAATATTTCTTTTAGTATCCATTACCAATTTCAAATTGTCCAAAATCGCAATGTTACCTCTACAGCCAAACTGGAAATATGTATGCTGCTCTGATCGGCTTTTCTGTGATATACATGTAGCCCACTGAATAGCAACGACACAGTAGCCTGTGCCAGTTGTAATATGTATATCTACAACGGGGACGGGCTTAATATTCCTTCTCCCCTTTCAAAGAAATTGGAACACAGGCCCTGAAGTACTTGTGAAAATTCGATTTTAAATTGTTCTGATAAAAAAAAAATGCTTTATAACTGACGTAATCCTTTGCAAACGGGGACATATTTCTGATCGAGACATGCCATAAAACAAGGAAATTAGCGCGTCTTTGAATGAAGCGGTGGCAGAAGATCGGACTATGAAACGATAGTTCCCAACCTTGTTCCACAGCCGTTTCAATTTGAAATTTGTCTTATTCAGCTTCCATTTGAAGGATAATACCGGCACGAATTATTGGGTCCGTATTCACCAGCAACAAAATAAATCCCTCTCCTGATGAAATTAGGTTCAAATCAGAATGACAAAATCGGTGGCATTAAACAAAAGTGCAGTTAGGGAGTGGAATGGCAAACTTCATGCAAAATAGTATTTGGTTTTCGCGTGCACGAAAATACGATATATATGTGGAAAGTTTCAGAGAAAATAGGCCAATTCATTTGGATGACAAAGTTTCCACCGGTTTCAGATAAATATTATAGATCTACACATAGATCTATCCAAGAACCAAGACAGAACGGGGGAAATATTGTGACAGAGGGAAAAAAGATGGAAAGAAAAGGGGTCAGAGAATAGAACCCTGAAAATGATCCGGACCAAGATTAAAAATTACTTTCGGGCTGACCATATAGCCCACTTAGTCAGAGAGGCAGCTGAATTTTGCATGACAAAATTATTTATTTACATATTACCCCTCCCCTTTCAAAGAAATTGGAACAAAGGACCTCAAGTAGTTGTGAAAATTCGATTAGAATTGTTTGAAAATATGGGTTAAAAGTGACGTTTATGTCTATTTTGAAGGGTTGTGTGTAATCCTTTGCAAACGGGGACATATTCCTGATCGATACATGCAATACAACAAGGAAATTGGACAACTTTTTCAATGGAACGGGTGGCAGAAGATCGGACTATGAGTCTTTCGTCCCCACCTATCTTCCACCCCCGTTTCAATTTGAATTTTCAGTCTTATTCAGCTTCCATTTGAAGGATAATATGTAATCCTTAGCAGGCCGACGCGAATTCCTGGGTCCGTATTCACCAACCATTCTGAAGAACATTCTGAGACTCATTCTCCAGATTTTTCTACATTTGTGAGTAACGCAGCTTCTGATTGGCTTAAAATATTTGTTCAACCAATCACAAGTAGTGTTACTTTTCAATGTTAGAAAATACATGTACTTTGATCCCTTTGTCCCCAGCCTTGTTCGTCCGCGTTTCAAATTTTCTACCTTGTTCAGCTTAGCTTCCATGCTTCACACTGATACTTTGCATATGTTGAGACCATTAACTGACGACGGAAAGGTCTCGAGGAGTCATTGCATACCTGTGTATACCAGGGAGAAAACTTTTTAGGGGCAACGGGCACCGTTGCATGAAACAGAGAGGTAAACAAACAAATGAGTGCCCCTTTCTCTCCATGACACTGTTGAACACATTACTAATTGGTGTCTCAGATCAAAGTGAATGGTTTTGATGGTACAATGTAAACATTTTAACTGACAAAATGGGGTATGAAGTAGAAAAAAAGAGACCAGGAGCAGTTCTGCTTTGTGCAGTCAGGGGATATAATCCAATTTTGTTTGGGAATAGTCTGATAGTTTGTAAGGTTATATCTCTCTTTGTTGCTTGAATATACTGAGAGGGAAAAAGGTGAACCCATTGCCTCATCAAATCCATACAGCTTCAACACGGACTATGTCACAAGGTAACATGTGCCTCAAGTGACCGCAACGACATAGTCAAAACGCTAGATTAACTTAACAATTGTACAGAGACTAGAACCTAAACCGGTTTCCGAAACAACTCGCTCTCATATGGCACTTGCGGACATGCGAAAGCCTGATTTTGACCTTTACGACACAAATTGGGGTGTTTTGTCACTTTAAAGGAAAAAAAAAATAAAACAGAACAAAAACTCCCTCTCCTCATGGAATTAAGTTTATATAAAACTGACAAAATTGCTGGCCTTAAAAAAAGTGAAGTCATGGAGTGGAATGGCAAACTTTACGCAAACCCATATTTAGTTTTCGCATGCATATAAATGTAAAATGTAAGTGGATGACAGTCTGTGGAAACCGATTTTTGATTCTAGTCTACATATCCTTGCTGTCTGCATTTCAGGTATTCATCCATGTCATAAAGGGCTCAGGTCACATTATATCAGGTCGGGACATATTCAGCGCTACAGCCTAAACGTATTTATTTGGGGTCAAAACCAGTTACAATTACAAGAGGCTCATTAAAATGGATGAAAAATTTTACATCGGTTCAAGACAGATGATATATATCTACATATAGATCTATCCATGAACCAAGACATAATGGGCTAAAATATTGTGACGGGGGGAAAAAGGGTGGAAAAAAAGGGGTCAGAGATTGAAACCCTGAAGTTAACCCGGAACAAGATTAAAAATTACTCTCGGGCTGATCGTCTAGCCCACCAAGCCAGAAAGGCAGGCATATTCAGGGCTAGGGCCTAACTAAGCAGAATTATTTATTTGGGGTTAAAACTAGTTACAAAGAAAATATGCGAATTCAATTGGGTGACAAAGTTTACATCGGTTTAAGATATATATTATAGATCTTCATATAGATCTATCCAAGACATAATCGGGAAAAATATTGTGAAAGAGGGAAAAAAAGGTAGAAAGAAAGGGGTCGGAGATTGGAAGCCTTCACCCGGAGGAAAATTAAAAATCAGTATCGGACTGACCGTCTATCACACTAAGCCAGAGAGGCAGCTGAATTCTGCCTGACAAAACTGTTTATTTTCATATTTCCCTAGATTGTTAACGTTCCCTGATACAACAAGGGTATAGGGATCAGAACAGGCTACTAAAAACGGTCAGAATTCTGTTTGTGTATTTTTAGAACACGACGCCTGACTACTAGAGATTCAGAGGACGTCACTCTCACTTCCAGAGCCGCAGTTATTCCAACATTCTTGACCTGACGAATGAGTAAATTTAATTTTTGGTATCACCTCTTATGTTTGCCAATATTTCTTTTAGTATCCATTACCAATTTCAAATTGTCCAAAATCGCAATGTTACCTCTACAGCCAAACTGGAAATATGTATGCTGCTCTGATCGGCTTTTCTGTGATATACATGTAGCCCACTGAATAGCAACGACACAGTAGCCTGTGCCAGTTGTAATATGTATATCTACAACGGGGACGGGCTTAATATTCCTTCTCCCCTTTCAAAGAAATTGGAACACAGGCCCTGAAGTACTTGTGAAAATTCGATTTTAAATTGTTCTGATAAAAAAAAATGCTTTATAACTGACGTAATCCTTTGCAAACGGGGACATATTTCTGATCGAGACATGCCATAAAACAAGGAAATTAGCGCGTCTTTGAATGAAGCGGTGGCAGAAGATCGGACTATGAAACGATAGTTCCCAACCTTGTTCCACAGCCGTTTCAATTTGAAATTTCTGTCTTATTCAGCTTCCATTTGAAGGATAATACCGGCACGAATTATTGGGTCCGTATTCACCAGCAACAAAATAAATCCCTCTCCTGATGAAATTAGGTTCAAATCAGAATGACAAAATCGGTGGCATTAAACAAAAGTGCAGTTAGGGAGTGGAATGGCAAACTTCATGCAAAATAGTATTTGGTTTTCGCGTGCACGAAAATACGATATATATGTGGAAAGTTTCAGAGAAAATAGGCCAATTCATTTGGATGACAAAGTTTCCACCGGTTTCAGATAAATATTATAGATCTACACATAGATCTATCCAAGAACCAAGACAGAACGGGGGAAATATTGTGACAGAGGGAAAAAAGATGGAAAGAAAAGGGGTCAGAGAATAGAACCCTGAAAATGATCCGGACCAAGATTAAAAATTACTTTCGGGCTGACCATATAGCCCACTTAGTCAGAGAGGCAGCTGAATTTTGCATGACAAAATTATTTATTTACATATTACCCCTCCCCTTTCAAAGAAATTGGAACAAAGGACCTCAAGTAGTTGTGAAAATTCGATTAGAATTGTTTGAAAATATGGGTTAAAAGTGACGTTTATGTCTATTTTGAAGGGTTGTGTGTAATCCTTTGCAAACGGGGACATATTCCTGATCGATACATGCAATACAACAAGGAAATTGGACAACTTTTTCAATGGAACGGGTGGCAGAGGATCGGACTATGAGTCTTTCGTCCCCACCTATCTTCCACCCCCGTTTCAATTTGAATTTTCAGTCTTATTCAGCTTCCATTTGAAGGATAATATGTAATCCTTAGTAGGCCGACGCGAATTCCTGGGTCCGTATTCACCAACCATTCTGAAGAACATTCTGAGACTCATTCTCCAGATTTTTCTACATTTGTGAGTAACGCAGCTTCTGATTGGCTTAAAATATTTGTTCAACCAATCACAAGTAGTGTTACTTTTCAATGTTAGAAAATACATGTACTTTGATCCCTTTGTCCCCAGCCTTGTTCGTCCGCGTTTCAAATTTTCTACCTTGTTCAGCTTAGCTTCCATGCTTCACACTGATACTTTGCATATGTTGAGACCATTAACTGACGACGGAAAGGTCTCGAGGAGTCATTGCATACCTGTGTATACCAGGGAGAAAACTTTTTAGGGGCAACGGGCACCTGTTGCATGAAACAGAGAGGTAAACAAACAAATGAGTGCCCCTTTCTCTCCATGACACTGTTGAACACATTACTAATTGGTGTCTCAGATCAAAGTGAATGGTTTTGATGGTACAATGTAAACATTTTAACTGGCAAAATGGGGTATGAAGTAGAAAAAAAGAGACCAGGAGCAGTTCTGCTTTGTGCAGTCAGGGGATATAATCCAATTTTGTTTGGGAATAGTCTGATAGTTTGTAAGGTTATATCTCTCTTTGTTGCTTGAATATACTGAGAGGGAAAAAGGTGAACCCATTGCCTCATCAAATCCATACAGCTTCAACACGGACTATGTCACAAGGTAACATGTGCCTCAAGTGACCGCAACGACATAGTCAAAACGCTAGATTAACTTAACAATTGTACAGAGACTAGAACCTAAACCGGTTTCCGAAACAACTCGCTCTCATATGGCACTTGCGGACATGCGAAAGCCTGATTTTGACCTTTACGACACAAATTGGGGTGTTTTGTCACTTTAAAGGAAAAAAAAAATAAAACAGAACAAAAACTCCCTCTCCTCATGGAATTAAGTTTATATAAAACTGACAAAATTGCTGGCCTTAAAAAAAGTGAAGTCATGGAGTGGAATGGCAAACTTTACGCAAACCCATATTTAGTTTTCGCATGCATATAAATGTAAAATGTAAGTGGATGACAGTCTGTGGAAACCGATTTTTGATTCTAGTCTACATATCCTTGCTGTCTGCATTTCAGGTATTCATCCATGTCATAAAGGGCTCAGGTCACATTATATCAGGTCGGGACATATTCAGCGCTACAGCCTAAACGTATTTATTTGGGGTCAAAACCAGTTACAATTACAAGAGGCTCATTAAAATGGATGAAAAATTTTACATCGGTTCAAGACAGATGATATATATCTACATATAGATCTATCCATGAACCAAGACATAATGGGCTAAAATATTGTGACGGGGGGAAAAAGGGTGGAAAAAAAGGGGTCAGAGATTGAAACCCTGAAGTTAACCCGGAACAAGATTAAAAATTACTCTCGGGCTGATCGTCTAGCCCACCAAGCCAGAAAGGCAGGCATATTCAGGGCTAGGGCCTAACTAAGCAGAATTATTTATTTGGGGTTAAAACTAGTTACAAAGAAAATATGCTAATTCAATTGGGTGACAAAGTTTACATCGGTTTAAGATATATATTATAGATCTTCATATAGATCTATCCAAGACATAATCGGGAAAAATATTGTGAAAGAGGGAAAAAAAGGTAGAAAGAAAGGGGTCGGAGATTGGAAGCCTTAACCCGGACGAAAATTAAAAATCAGTATCGGGCTGACCGTCTATCACACTAAGCCAGAGAGGCAGCTGAATTCTGCCTGACAAAACTGTTTATTTTCATATTTCCCTAGATTGTTAACGTTCCCTGATACAACAAGGGTATAGGGATCAGAACAGGCTACTAAAAACGGTCAGAATTCTGTTTGTGTATTTTTAGAACACGACGCCTGACTACTAGAGATTCAGAGGACGTCACTCTCACTTCCAGAGCCGCAGTTATTCCAACATTCTTGACCTGACGAATGAGTAAATTTAATTTTTGGTATCACCTCTTATGTTTGCCAATATTTCTTTTAGTATCCATTACCAATTTCAAATTGTCCAAAATCGCAATGTTACCTCTACAGCCAAACTGGAAATATGTATGCTGCTCTGATCGGCTTTTCTGTGATATACATGTAGCCCACTGAATAGCAACGACACAGTAGCCTGTGCCAGTTGTAATATGTATATCTACAACGGGGACGGGCTTAATATTCCTTCTCCCCTTTCAAAGAAATTGGAACACAGGCCCTGAAGTACTTGTGAAAATTCGATTTTAAATTGTTCTGATAAAAAAAAATGCTTTATAACTGACGTAATCCTTTGCAAACGGGGACATATTTCTGATCGAGACATGCCATAAAACAAGGAAATTAGCGCGTCTTTGAATGAAGCGGTGGCAGAAGATCGGACTATGAAACGATAGTTCCCAACCTTGTTCCACAGCCGTTTCAATTTGAAATTTCTGTCTTATTCAGCTTCCATTTGAAGGATAATACCGGCACGAATTATTGGGTCCGTATTCACCAGCAACAAAATAAATCCCTCTCCTGATGAAATTAGGTTCAAATCAGAATGACAAAATCGGTGGCATTAAACAAAAGTGCAGTTAGGGAGTGGAATGGCAAACTTCATGCAAAATAGTATTTGGTTTTCGCGTGCACGAAAATACGATATATATGTGGAAAGTTTCAGAGAAAATAGGCCAATTCATTTGGATGACAAAGTTTCCACCGGTTTCAGATAAATATTATAGATCTACACATAGATCTATCCAAGAACCAAGACAGAACGGGGGAAATATTGTGACAGAGGGAAAAAAGATGGAAAGAAAAGGGGTCAGAGAATAGAACCCTGAAAATGATCCGGACCAAGATTAAAAATTACTTTCGGGCTGACCATATAGCCCACTTAGTCAGAGAGGCAGCTGAATTTTGCATGACAAAATTATTTATTTACATATTACCCCTCCCCTTTCAAAGAAATTGGAACAAAGGACCTCAAGTAGTTGTGAAAATTCGATTAGAATTGTTTGAAAATATGGGTTAAAAGTGACGTTTATGTCTATTTTGAAGGGTTGTGTGTAATCCTTTGCAAACGGGGACATATTCCTGATCGATACATGCAATACAACAAGGAAATTGGACAACTTTTTCAATGGAACGGGTGGCAGAGGATCGGACTATGAGTCTTTCGTCCCCACCTATCTTCCACCCCCGTTTCAATTTGAATTTTCAGTCTTATTCAGCTTCCATTTGAAGGATAATATGTAATCCTTAGTAGGCCGACGCGAATTCCTGGGTCCGTATTCACCAACCATTCTGAAGAACATTCTGAGACTCATTCTCCAGATTTTTCTACATTTGTGAGTAACGCAGCTTCTGATTGGCTTAAAATATTTGTTCAACCAATCACAAGTAGTGTTACTTTTCAATGTTAGAAAATACATGTACTTTGATCCCTTTGTCCCCAGCCTTGTTCGTCCGCGTTTCAAATTTTCTACCTTGTTCAGCTTAGCTTCCATGCTTCACACTGATACTTTGCATATGTTGAGACCATTAACTGACGACGGAAAGGTCTCGAGGAGTCATTGCATACCTGTGTATACCAGGGAGAAAACTTTTTAGGGGCAACGGGCACCTGTTGCATGAAACAGAGAGGTAAACAAACAAATGAGTGCCCCTTTCTCTCCATGACACTGTTGAACACATTACTAATTGGTGTCTCAGATCAAAGTGAATGGTTTTGATGGTACAATGTAAACATTTTAACTGGCAAAATGGGGTATGAAGTAGAAAAAAAGAGACCAGGAGCAGTTCTGCTTTGTGCAGTCAGGGGATATAATCCAATTTTGTTTGGGAATAGTCTGATAGTTTGTAAGGTTATATCTCTCTTTGTTGCTTGAATATACTGAGAGGGAAAAAGGTGAACCCATTGCCTCATCAAATCCATACAGCTTCAACACGGACTATGTCACAAGGTAACATGTGCCTCAAGTGACCGCAACGACATAGTCAAAACGCTAGATTAACTTAACAATTGTACAGAGACTAGAACCTAAACCGGTTTCCGAAACAACTCGTTCTCATATGGCACTTGCGGACATGCGAAAGCCTGATTTTGACCTTTACGACACAAATTGGGGTGTTTTGTCACTTTAAAGGAAAAAAAAATAAAACAGAACAAAAACTCCCTCTCCTCATGGAATTAAGTTTATATAAAACTGACAAAATTGCTGGCCTTAAAAAAAGTGAAGTCATGGAGTGGAATGGCAAACTTTACGCAAACCCATATTTAGTTTTCGCATGCATATAAATGTAAAATGTAAGTGGATGACAGTCTGTGGAAACCGATTTTTGATTCTAGTCTACATATCCTTGCTGTCTGCATTTCAGGTATTCATCCATGTCATAAAGGGCTCAGGTCACATTATATCAGGTCGGGACATATTCAGCGCTACAGCCTAAACGTATTTATTTGGGGTCAAAACCAGTTACAATTACAAGAGGCTCATTAAAATGGATGAAAAATTTTACATCGGTTCAAGACAGATGATATATATCTACATATAGATCTATCCATGAACCAAGACATAATGGGCTAAAATATTGTGACGGGGGGAAAAAGGGTGGAAAAAAAGGGGTCAGAGATTGAAACCCTGAAGTTAACCCGGAACAAGATTAAAAATTACTCTCGGGCTGATCGTCTAGCCCACCAAGCCAGAAAGGCAGGCATATTCAGGGCTAGGGCCTAACTAAGCAGAATTATTTATTTGGGGTTAAAACTAGTTACAAAGAAAATATGCTAATTCAATTGGGTGACAAAGTTTACATCGGTTTAAGATATATATTATAGATCTTCATATAGATCTATCCAAGACATAATCGGGAAAAATATTGTGAAAGAGGGAAAAAAAGGTAGAAAGAAAGGGGTCGGAGATTGGAAGCCTTAACCCGGACGAAAATTAAAAATCAGTATCGGGCTGACCGTCTATCACACTAAGCCAGAGAGGCAGCTGAATTCTGCCTGACAAAACTGTTTATTTTCATATTTCCCTAGATTGTTAACGTTCCCTGATACAACAAGGGTATAGGGATCAGAACAGGCTACTAAAAACGGTCAGAATTCTGTTTGTGTATTTTTAGAACACGACGCCTGACTACTAGAGATTCAGAGGACGTCACTCTCACTTCCAGAGCCGCAGTTATTCCAACATTCTTGACCTGACGAATGAGTAAATTTAATTTTTGGTATCACCTCTTATGTTTACCAATATTTCTTTTAGTATCCATTACCAATTTCAAATTGTCCAAAATCGCAATGTTACCTCTACAGCCAAACTGGAAATATGTATGCTGCTCTGATCGGCTTTTCTGTGATATACATGTAGCCCACTGAATAGCAACGACACAGTAGCCTGTGCCAGTTGTAATATGTATATCTACAACGGGGACGGGCTTAATATTCCTTCTCCCCTTTCAAAGAAATTGGAACACAGGCCCTGAAGTACTTGTGAAAATTCGATTTTAAATTGTTCTGATAAAAAAAAATGCTTTATAACTGACGTAATCCTTTGCAAACGGGGACATATTTCTGATCGAGACATGCCATAAAACAAGGAAATTAGCGCGTCTTTGAATGAAGCGGTGGCAGAAGATCGGACTATGAAACGATAGTTCCCAACCTTGTTCCACAGCCGTTTCAATTTGAAATTTCTGTCTTATTCAGCTTCCATTTGAAGGATAATACCGGCACGAATTATTGGGTCCGTATTCACCAGCAACAAAATAAATCCCTCTCCTGATGAAATTAGGTTCAAATCAGAATGACAAAATCGGTGGCATTAAACAAAAGTGCAGTTAAGGAGTGGAATGGCAAACTTCATGCAAAATAGTATTTGGTTTTCGCGTGCACGAAAATACGATATATATGTGGAAAGTTTCAGAGAAAATAGGCCAATTCATTTGGATGACAAAGTTTCCACCGGTTTCAGATAAATATTATAGATCTACACATAGATCTATCCAAGAACCAAGACAGAACGGGGGAAATATTGTGACAGAGGGAAAAAAGATGGAAAGAAAAGGGGTCAGAGAATAGAACCCTGAAAATGATCCGGACCAAGATTAAAAATTACTTTCGGGCTGACCATATAGCCCACTTAGTCAGAGAGGCAGCTGAATTTTGCATGACAAAATTATTTATTTACATATTACCCCTCCCCTTTCAAAGAAATTGGAACAAAGGACCTCAAGTAGTTGTGAAAATTCGATTAGAATTGTTTGAAAATATGGGTTAAAAGTGACGTTTATGTCTATTTTGAAGGGTTGTGTGTAATCCTTTGCAAACGGGGACATATTCCTGATCGATACATGCAATACAACAAGGAAATTGGACAACTTTTTCAATGGAACGGGTGGCAGAAGATCGGACTATGAGTCTTTCGTCCCCACCTATCTTCCACCCCCGTTTCAATTTGAATTTTCAGTCTTATTCAGCTTCCATTTGAAGGATAATATGTAATCCTTAGCAGGCCGACGCGAATTCCTGGGTCCGTATTCACCAACCATTCTGAAGAACATTCTGAGACTCATTCTCCAGATTTTTCTACATTTGTGAGTAACGCAGCTTCTGATTGGCTTAAAATATTTGTTCAACCAATCACAAGTAGTGTTACTTTTCAATGTTAGAAAATACATGTACTTTGATCCCTTTGTCCCCAGCCTTGTTCTTCCGCGTTTCAAATTTTCTACCTTGTTCAGCTTAGCTTCCATGCTTCACACTGATACTTTGCATATGTTGAGACCATTAACTGACGACGGAAAGGTCTCGAGGAGTCATTGCATACCTGTGTATACCAGGGAGAAAACTTTTTAGGGGCAACGGGCACCGTTGCATGAAACAGAGAGGTAAACAAACAAATGAGTGCCCCTTTCTCTCCATGACACTGTTGAACACATTACTAATTGGTGTCTCAGATCAAAGTGAATGGTTTTGATGGTACAATGTAAACATTTTAACTGACAAAATGGGGTATGAAGTAGAAAAAAAGAGACCAGGAGCAGTTCTGCTTTGTGCAGTCAGGGGATATAATCCAATTTTGTTTGGGAATAGTCTGATAGTTTGTAAGGTTATATCTCTCTTTGTTGCTTGAATATACTGAGAGGGAAAAAGGTGAACCCATTGCCTCATCAAATCCATACAGCTTCAACACGGACTATGTCACAAGGTAACATGTGCCTCAAGTGACCGCAACGACATAGTCAAAACGCTAGATTAACTTAACAATTGTACAGAGACTAGAACCTAAACCGGTTTCCGAAACAACTCGCTCTCATATGGCACTTGCGGACATGCGAAAGCCTGATTTTGACCTTTACGACACAAATTGGGGTGTTTTGTCACTTTAAAGGAAAAAAAATAATAAAACAGAACAAAAACTCCCTCTCCTCATGGAATTAAGTTTATATAAAACTGACAAAATTGCTGGCCTTAAAAAAAGTGAAGTCATGGAGTGGAATGGCAAACTTTACGCAAACCCATATTTAGTTTTCGCATGCATATAAATGTAAAATGTAAGTGGATGACAGTCTGTGGAAACCGATTTCTGATTCTAGTCTACATATCCTTGCTGTCTGCATTTCAGGTATTCATCCATGTCATAAAGGGCTCAGGTCACATTATATCAGGTCGGGACATATTCAGCGCTACAGCCTAAACGTATTTATTTGGGGTCAAAACCAGTTACAATTACAAGAGGCTCATTAAAATGGATGAAAAATTTTACATCGGTTCAAGACAGATGATATATATCTACATATAGATCTATCCATGAACCAAGACATAATGGGCTAAAATATTGTGACGGGGGGAAAAAGGGTGGAAAAAAAGGGGTCAGAGATTGAAACCCTGAAGTTAACCCGGAACAAGATTAAAAATTACTCTCGGGCTGATCGTCTAGCCCACCAAGCCAGAAAGGCAGGCATATTCAGGGCTAGGGCCTAACTAAGCAGAATTATTTATTTGGGGTTAAAACTAGTTACAAAGAAAATATGCTAATTCAATTGGGTGACAAAGTTTACATCGGTTTAAGATATATATTATAGATCTTCATATAGATCTATCCAAGACATAATCGGGAAAAATATTGTGAAAGAGGGAAAAAAAGGTAGAAAGAAAGGGGTCGGAGATTGGAAGCCTTAACCCGGACGAAAATTAAAAATCAGTATCGGGCTGACCGTCTATCACACTAAGCCAGAGAGGCAGCTGAATTCTGCCTGACAAAACTGTTTATTTTCATATTTCCCTAGATTGTTAACGTTCCCTGATACAACAAGGGTATAGGGATCAGAACAGGCTACTAAAAACGGTCAGAATTCTGTTTGTGTATTTTTAGAACACGACGCCTGACTACTAGAGATTCAGAGGACGTCACTCTCACTTCCAGAGCCGCAGTTATTCCAACATTCTTGACCTGACGAATGAGTAAATTTAATTTTTGGTATCACCTCTTATGTTTGCCAATATTTCTTTTAGTATCCATTACCAATTTCAAATTGTCCAAAATCGCAATGTTACCTCTACAGCCAAACTGGAAATATGTATGCTGCTCTGATCGGCTTTTCTGTGATATACATGTAGCCCACTGAATAGCAACGACACAGTAGCCTGTGCCAGTTGTAATATGTATATCTACAACGGGGACGGGCTTAATATTCCTTCTCCCCTTTCAAAGAAATTGGAACACAGGCCCTGAAGTACTTGTGAAAATTCGATTTTAAATTGTTCATATAGAAAAAAAAAAATGCTTTATAACTGACGTAATCCTTTGCAAACGGGGACATATTTCTGATCGAGACATGCCATAAAACAAGGAAATTAGCGCGTCTTTGAATGAAGCGGTGGCAGAAGATCGGACTATGAAACGATAGTTCCCAACCTTGTTCCACAGCCGTTTCAATTTGAAATTTCTGTCTTATTCAGCTTCCATTTGAAGGATAATACCGGCACGAATTATTGGGTCCGTATTCACCAGCAACAAAATAAATCCCTCTCCTGATGAAATTAGGTTCAAATCAGAATGACAAAATCGGTGGCATTAAACAAAAGTGCAGTTAGGGAGTGGAATGGCAAACTTCATGCAAAATAGTATTTCGTTTTCGCGTGCACGAAAATACGATATATATGTGGAAAGTTTCAGAGAAAATAGGCCAATTCATTTGGATGACAAAGTTTCCACCGGTTTCAGATAAATATTATAGATCTACACATAGATCTATCCAAGAACCAAGACAGAACGGGGGAAATATTGTGACAGAGGGAAAAAAGATGGAAAGAAAAGGGGTCAGAGAATAGAACCCTGAAAATGATCCGGACCAAGATTAAAAATTACTTTCGGGCTGACCATATAGCCCACTTAGTCAGAGAGGCAGCTGAATTTTGCATGACAAAATTATTTATTTACATATTACCCCTCCCCTTTCAAAGAAATTGGAACAAAGGACCTCAAGTAGTTGTGAAAATTCGATTAGAATTGTTTGAAAATATGGGTTAAAAGTGACGTTTATGTCTATTTTGAAGGGTTGTGTGTAATCCTTTGCAAACGGGGACATATTCCTGATCGATACATGCAATACAACAAGGAAATTGGACAACTTTTTCAATGGAACGGGTGGCAGAAGATCGGACTATGAGTCTTTCGTCCCCACCTATCTTCCACCCCCGTTTCAATTTGAATTTTCAGTCTTATTCAGCTTCCATTTGAAGGATAATATGTAATCCTTAGCAGGCCGACGCGAATTCCTGGGTCCGTATTCACCAACCATTCTGAAGAACATTCTGAGACTCATTCTCCAGATTTTTCTACATTTGTGAGTAACGCAGCTTCTGATTGGCTTAAAATATTTGTTCAACCAATCACAAGTAGTGTTACTTTTCAATGTTAGAAAATACATGTACTTTGATCCCTTTGTCCCCAGCCTTGTTCTTCCGCGTTTCAAATTTTCTACCTTGTTCAGCTTAGCTTCCATGCTTCACACTGATACTTTGCATATGTTGAGACCATTAACTGACGACGGAAAGGTCTCGAGGAGTCATTGCATACCTGTGTATACCAGGGAGAAAACTTTTTAGGGGCAACGGGCACCGTTGCATGAAACAGAGAGGTAAACAAACAAATGAGTGCCCCTTTCTCTCCATGACACTGTTGAACACATTACTAATTGGTGTCTCAGATCAAAGTGAATGGTTTTGATGGTACAATGTAAACATTTTAACTGACAAAATGGGGTATGAAGTAGAAAAAAAGAGACCAGGAGCAGTTCTGCTTTGTGCAGTCAGGGGATATAATCCAATTTTGTTTGGGAATAGTCTGATAGTTTGTAAGGTTATATCTCTCTTTGTTGCTTGAATATACTGAGAGGGAAAAAGGTGAACCCATTGCCTCATCAAATCCATACAGCTTCAACACGGACTATGTCACAAGGTAACATGTGCCTCAAGTGACCGCAACGACATAGTCAAAACGCTAGATTAACTTAACAATTGTACAGAGACTAGAACCTAAACCGGTTTCCGAAACAACTCGCTCTCATATGGCACTTGCGGACATGCGAAAGCCTGATTTTGACCTTTACGACACAAATTGGGGTGTTTTGTCACTTTAAAGGAAAAAAAATAATAAAACAGAACAAAAACTCCCTCTCCTCATGGAATTAAGTTTATATAAAACTGACAAAATTGCTGGCCTTAAAAAAAGTGAAGTCATGGAGTGGAATGGCAAACTTTACGCAAACCCATATTTAGTTTTCGCATGCATATAAATGTAAAATGTAAGTGGATGACAGTCTGTGGAAACCGATTTCTGATTCTAGTCTACATATCCTTGCTGTCTGCATTTCAGGTATTCATCCATGTCATAAAGGGCTCAGGTCACATTATATCAGGTCGGGACATATTCAGCGCTACAGCCTAAACGTATTTATTTGGGGTCAAAACCAGTTACAATTACAAGAGGCTCATTAAAATGGATGAAAAATTTTACATCGGTTCAAGACAGATGATATATATCTACATATAGATCTATCCATGAACCAAGACATAATGGGCTAAAATATTGTGACGGGGGGAAAAAGGGTGGAAAAAAAGGGGTCAGAGATTGAAACCCTGAAGTTAACCCGGAACAAGATTAAAAATTACTCTCGGGCTGATCGTCTAGCCCACCAAGCCAGAAAGGCAGGCATATTCAGGGCTAGGGCCTAACTAAGCAGAATTATTTATTTGGGGTTAAAACTAGTTACAAAGAAAATATGCTAATTCAATTGGGTGACAAAGTTTACATCGGTTTAAGATATATATTATAGATCTTCATATAGATCTATCCAAGACATAATCGGGAAAAATATTGTGAAAGAGGGAAAAAAAGGTAGAAAGAAAGGGGTCGGAGATTGGAAGCCTTAACCCGGACGAAAATTAAAAATCAGTATCGGGCTGACCGTCTATCACACTAAGCCAGAGAGGCAGCTGAATTCTGCCTGACAAAACTGTTTATTTTCATATTTCCCTAGATTGTTAACGTTCCCTGATACAACAAGGGTATAGGGATCAGAACAGGCTACTAAAAACGGTCAGAATTCTGTTTGTGTATTTTTAGAACACGACGCCTGACTACTAGAGATTCAGAGGACGTCACTCTCACTTCCAGAGCCGCAGTTATTCCAACATTCTTGACCTGACGAATGAGTAAATTTAATTTTTGGTATCACCTCTTATGTTTGCCAATATTTCTTTTAGTATCCATTACCAATTTCAAATTGTCCAAAATCGCAATGTTACCTCTACAGCCAAACTGGAAATATGTATGCTGCTCTGATCGGCTTTTCTGTGATATACATGTAGCCCACTGAATAGCAACGACACAGTAGCCTGTGCCAGTTGTAATATGTATATCTACAACGGGGACGGGCTTAATATTCCTTCTCCCCTTTCAAAGAAATTGGAACACAGGCCCTGAAGTACTTGTGAAAATTCGATTTTAAATTGTTCATATAGAAAAAAAAAAAATGCTTTATAACTGACGTAATCCTTTGCAAACGGGGACATATTTCTGATCGAGACATGCCATAAAACAAGGAAATTAGCGCGTCTTTGAATGAAGCGGTGGCAGAAGATCGGACTATGAAACGATAGTTCCCAACCTTGTTCCACAGCCGTTTCAATTTGAAATTTCTGTCTTATTCAGCTTCCATTTGAAGGATAATACCGGCACGAATTATTGGGTCCGTATTCACCAGCAACAAAATAAATCCCTCTCCTGATGAAATTAGGTTCAAATCAGAATGACAAAATCGGTGGCATTAAACAAAAGTGCAGTTAGGGAGTGGAATGGCAAACTTCATGCAAAATAGTATTTGGTTTTCGCGTGCACGAAAATACGATATATATGTGGAAAGTTTCAGAGAAAATAGGCCAATTCATTTGGATGACAAAGTTTCCACCGGTTTCAGATAAATATTATAGATCTACACATAGATCTATCCAAGAACCAAGACAGAACGGGGGAAATATTGTGACAGAGGGAAAAAAGATGGAAAGAAAAGGGGTCAGAGAATAGAACCCTGAAAATGATCCGGACCAAGATTAAAAATTACTTTCGGGCTGACCATATAGCCCACTTAGTCAGAGAGGCAGCTGAATTTTGCATGACAAAATTATTTATTTACATATTACCCCTCCCCTTTCAAAGAAATTGGAACAAAGGACCTCAAGTAGTTGTGAAAATTCGATTAGAATTGTTTGAAAATATGGGTTAAAAGTGACGTTTATGTCTATTTTGAAGGGTTGTGTGTAATCCTTTGCAAACGGGGACATATTCCTGATCGATACATGCAATACAACAAGGAAATTGGACAACTTTTTCAATGGAACGGGTGGCAGAAGATCGGACTATGAGTCTTTCGTCCCCACCTATCTTCCACCCCCGTTTCAATTTGAATTTTCAGTCTTATTCAGCTTCCATTTGAAGGATAATATGTAATCCTTAGCAGGCCGACGCGAATTCCTGGGTCCGTATTCACCAACCATTCTGAAGAACATTCTGAGACTCATTCTCCAGATTTTTCTACATTTGTGAGTAACGCAGCTTCTGATTGGCTTAAAATATTTGTTCAACCAATCACAAGTAGTGTTACTTTTCAATGTTAGAAAATACATGTACTTTGATCCCTTTGTCCCCAGCCTTGTTCGTCCGCGTTTCAAATTTTCTACCTTGTTCAGCTTAGCTTCCATGCTTCACACTGATACTTTGCATATGTTGAGACCATTAACTGACGACGGAAAGGTCTCGAGGAGTCATTGCATACCTGTGTATACCAGGGAGAAAACTTTTTAGGGGCAACGGGCACCGTTGCATGAAACAGAGAGGTAAACAAACAAATGAGTGCCCCTTTCTCTCCATGACACTGTTGAACACATTACTAATTGGTGTCTCAGATCAAAGTGAATGGTTTTGATGGTACAATGTAAACATTTTAACTGACAAAATGGGGTATGAAGTAGAAAAAAAGAGACCAGGAGCAGTTCTGCTTTGTGCAGTCAGGGGATATAATCCAATTTTGTTTGGGAATAGTCTGATAGTTTGTAAGGTTATATCTCTCTTTGTTGCTTGAATATACTGAGAGGGAAAAAGGTGAACCCATTGCCTCATCAAATCCATACAGCTTCAACACGGACTATGTCACAAGGTAACATGTGCCTCAAGTGACCGCAACGACATAGTCAAAACGCTAGATTAACTTAACAATTGTACAGAGACTAGAACCTAAACCGGTTTCCGAAACAACTCGCTCTCATATGGCACTTGCGGACATGCGAAAGCCTGATTTTGACCTTTACGACACAAATTGGGGTGTTTTGTCACTTTAAAGGAAAAAAAATAATAAAACAGAACAAAAACTCCCTCTCCTCATGGAATTAAGTTTATATAAAACTGACAAAATTGCTGGCCTTAAAAAAAGTGAAGTCATGGAGTGGAATGGCAAACTTTACGCAAACCCATATTTAGTTTTCGCATGCATATAAATGTAAAATGTAAGTGGATGACAGTCTGTGGAAACCGATTTCTGATTCTAGTCTACATATCCTTGCTGTCTGCATTTCAGGTATTCATCCATGTCATAAAGGGCTCAGGTCACATTATATCAGGTCGGGACATATTCAGCGCTACAGCCTAAACGTATTTATTTGGGGTCAAAACCAGTTACAATTACAAGAGGCTCATTAAAATGGATGAAAAATTTTACATCGGTTCAAGACAGATGATATATATCTACATATAGATCTATCCATGAACCAAGACATAATGGGCTAAAATATTGTGACGGGGGGAAAAAGGGTGGAAAAAAAGGGGTCAGAGATTGAAACCCTGAAGTTAACCCGGAACAAGATTAAAAATTACTCTCGGGCTGATCGTCTAGCCCACCAAGCCAGAAAGGCAGGCATATTCAGGGCTAGGGCCTAACTAAGCAGAATTATTTATTTGGGGTTAAAACTAGTTACAAAGAAAATATGCTAATTCAATTGGGTGACAAAGTTTACATCGGTTTAAGATATATATTATAGATCTTCATATAGATCTATCCAAGACATAATCGGGAAAAATATTGTGAAAGAGGGAAAAAAAGGTAGAAAGAAAGGGGTCGGAGATTGGAAGCCTTAACCCGGACGAAAATTAAAAATCAGTATCGGGCTGACCGTCTATCACACTAAGCCAGAGAGGCAGCTGAATTCTGCCTGACAAAACTGTTTATTTTCATATTTCCCTAGATTGTTAACGTTCCCTGATACAACAAGGGTATAGGGATCAGAACAGGCTACTAAAAACGGTCAGAATTCTGTTTGTGTATTTTTAGAACACGACGCCTGACTACTAGAGATTCAGAGGACGTCACTCTCACTTCCAGAGCCGCAGTTATTCCAACATTCTTGACCTGACGAATGAGTAAATTTAATTTTTGGTATCACCTCTTATGTTTGCCAATATTTCTTTTAGTATCCATTACCAATTTCAAATTGTCCAAAATCGCAATGTTACCTCTACAGCCAAACTGGAAATATGTATGCTGCTCTGATCGGCTTTTCTGTGATATACATGTAGCCCACTGAATAGCAACGACACAGTAGCCTGTGCCAGTTGTAATATGTATATCTACAACGGGGACGGGCTTAATATTCCTTCTCCCCTTTCAAAGAAATTGGAACACAGGCCCTGAAGTACTTGTGAAAATTCGATTTTAAATTGTTCATATAGAAAAAAAAAAATGCTTTATAACTGACGTAATCCTTTGCAAACGGGGACATATTTCTGATCGAGACATGCCATAAAACAAGGAAATTAGCGCGTCTTTGAATGAAGCGGTGGCAGAAGATCGGACTATGAAACGATAGTTCCCAACCTTGTTCCACAGCCGTTTCAATTTGAAATTTCTGTCTTATTCAGCTTCCATTTGAAGGATAATACCGGCACGAATTATTGGGTCCGTATTCACCAGCAACAAAATAAATCCCTCTCCTGATGAAATTAGGTTCAAATCAGAATGACAAAATCGGTGGCATTAAACAAAAGTGCAGTTAGGGAGTGGAATGGCAAACTTCATGCAAAATAGTATTTCGTTTTCGCGTGCACGAAAATACGATATATATGTGGAAAGTTTCAGAGAAAATAGGCCAATTCATTTGGATGACAAAGTTTCCACCGGTTTCAGATAAATATTATAGATCTACACATAGATCTATCCAAGAACCAAGACAGAACGGGGGAAATATTGTGACAGAGGGAAAAAAGATGGAAAGAAAAGGGGTCAGAGAATAGAACCCTGAAAATGATCCGGACCAAGATTAAAAATTACTTTCGGGCTGACCATATAGCCCACTTAGTCAGAGAGGCAGCTGAATTTTGCATGACAAAATTATTTATTTACATATTACCCCTCCCCTTTCAAAGAAATTGGAACAAAGGACCTCAAGTAGTTGTGAAAATTCGATTAGAATTGTTTGAAAATATGGGTTAAAAGTGACGTTTATGTCTATTTTGAAGGGTTGTGTGTAATCCTTTGCAAACGGGGACATATTCCTGATCGATACATGCAATACAACAAGGAAATTGGACAACTTTTTCAATGGAACGGGTGGCAGAAGATCGGACTATGAGTCTTTCGTCCCCACCTATCTTCCACCCCCGTTTCAATTTGAATTTTCAGTCTTATTCAGCTTCCATTTGAAGGATAATATGTAATCCTTAGCAGGCCGACGCGAATTCCTGGGTCCGTATTCACCAACCATTCTGAAGAACATTCTGAGACTCATTCTCCAGATTTTTCTACATTTGTGAGTAACGCAGCTTCTGATTGGCTTAAAATATTTGTTCAACCAATCACAAGTAGTGTTACTTTTCAATGTTAGAAAATACATGTACTTTGATCCCTTTGTCCCCAGCCTTGTTCTTCCGCGTTTCAAATTTTCTACCTTGTTCAGCTTAGCTTCCATGCTTCACACTGATACTTTGCATATGTTGAGACCATTAACTGACGACGGAAAGGTCTCGAGGAGTCATTGCATACCTGTGTATACCAGGGAGAAAACTTTTTAGGGGCAACGGGCACCGTTGCATGAAACAGAGAGGTAAACAAACAAATGAGTGCCCCTTTCTCTCCATGACACTGTTGAACACATTACTAATTGGTGTCTCAGATCAAAGTGAATGGTTTTGATGGTACAATGTAAACATTTTAACTGACAAAATGGGGTATGAAGTAGAAAAAAAGAGACCAGGAGCAGTTCTGCTTTGTGCAGTCAGGGGATATAATCCAATTTTGTTTGGGAATAGTCTGATAGTTTGTAAGGTTATATCTCTCTTTGTTGCTTGAATATACTGAGAGGGAAAAAGGTGAACCCATTGCCTCATCAAATCCATACAGCTTCAACACGGACTATGTCACAAGGTAACATGTGCCTCAAGTGACCGCAACGACATAGTCAAAACGCTAGATTAACTTAACAATTGTACAGAGACTAGAACCTAAACCGGTTTCCGAAACAACTCGCTCTCATATGGCACTTGCGGACATGCGAAAGCCTGATTTTGACCTTTACGACACAAATTGGGGTGTTTTGTCACTTTAAAGGAAAAAAAATAATAAAACAGAACAAAAACTCCCTCTCCTCATGGAATTAAGTTTATATAAAACTGACAAAATTGCTGGCCTTAAAAAAAGTGAAGTCATGGAGTGGAATGGCAAACTTTACGCAAACCCATATTTAGTTTTCGCATGCATATAAATGTAAAATGTAAGTGGATGACAGTCTGTGGAAACCGATTTCTGATTCTAGTCTACATATCCTTGCTGTCTGCATTTCAGGTATTCATCCATGTCATAAAGGGCTCAGGTCACATTATATCAGGTCGGGACATATTCAGCGCTACAGCCTAAACGTATTTATTTGGGGTCAAAACCAGTTACAATTACAAGAGGCTCATTAAAATGGATGAAAAATTTTACATCGGTTCAAGACAGATGATATATATCTACATATAGATCTATCCATGAACCAAGACATAATGGGCTAAAATATTGTGACGGGGGGAAAAAGGGTGGAAAAAAAGGGGTCAGAGATTGAAACCCTGAAGTTAACCCGGAACAAGATTAAAAATTACTCTCGGGCTGATCGTCTAGCCCACCAAGCCAGAAAGGCAGGCATATTCAGGGCTAGGGCCTAACTAAGCAGAATTATTTATTTGGGGTTAAAACTAGTTACAAAGAAAATATGCTAATTCAATTGGGTGACAAAGTTTACATCGGTTTAAGATATATATTATAGATCTTCATATAGATCTATCCAAGACATAATCGGGAAAAATATTGTGAAAGAGGGAAAAAAAGGTAGAAAGAAAGGGGTCGGAGATTGGAAGCCTTAACCCGGACGAAAATTAAAAATCAGTATCGGGCTGACCGTCTATCACACTAAGCCAGAGAGGCAGCTGAATTCTGCCTGACAAAACTGTTTATTTTCATATTTCCCTAGATTGTTAACGTTCCCTGATACAACAAGGGTATAGGGATCAGAACAGGCTACTAAAAACGGTCAGAATTCTGTTTGTGTATTTTTAGAACACGACGCCTGACTACTAGAGATTCAGAGGACGTCACTCTCACTTCCAGAGCCGCAGTTATTCCAACATTCTTGACCTGACGAATGAGTAAATTTAATTTTTGGTATCACCTCTTATGTTTGCCAATATTTCTTTTAGTATCCATTACCAATTTCAAATTGTCCAAAATCGCAATGTTACCTCTACAGCCAAACTGGAAATATGTATGCTGCTCTGATCGGCTTTTCTGTGATATACATGTAGCCCACTGAATAGCAACGACACAGTAGCCTGTGCCAGTTGTAATATGTATATCTACAACGGGGACGGGCTTAATATTCCTTCTCCCCTTTCAAAGAAATTGGAACACAGGCCCTGAAGTACTTGTGAAAATTCGATTTTAAATTGTTCATATAGAAAAAAAAAAAATGCTTTATAACTGACGTAATCCTTTGCAAACGGGGACATATTTCTGATCGAGACATGCCATAAAACAAGGAAATTAGCGCGTCTTTGAATGAAGCGGTGGCAGAAGATCGGACTATGAAACGATAGTTCCCAACCTTGTTCCACAGCCGTTTCAATTTGAAATTTCTGTCTTATTCAGCTTCCATTTGAAGGATAATACCGGCACGAATTATTGGGTCCGTATTCACCAGCAACAAAATAAATCCCTCTCCTGATGAAATTAGGTTCAAATCAGAATGACAAAATCGGTGGCATTAAACAAAAGTGCAGTTAGGGAGTGGAATGGCAAACTTCATGCAAAATAGTATTTGGTTTTCGCGTGCACGAAAATACGATATATATGTGGAAAGTTTCAGAGAAAATAGGCCAATTCATTTGGATGACAAAGTTTCCACCGGTTTCAGATAAATATTATAGATCTACACATAGATCTATCCAAGAACCAAGACAGAACGGGGGAAATATTGTGACAGAGGGAAAAAAGATGGAAAGAAAAGGGGTCAGAGAATAGAACCCTGAAAATGATCCGGACCAAGATTAAAAATTACTTTCGGGCTGACCATATAGCCCACTTAGTCAGAGAGGCAGCTGAATTTTGCATGACAAAATTATTTATTTACATATTACCCCTCCCCTTTCAAAGAAATTGGAACAAAGGACCTCAAGTAGTTGTGAAAATTCGATTAGAATTGTTTGAAAATATGGGTTAAAAGTGACGTTTATGTCTATTTTGAAGGGTTGTGTGTAATCCTTTGCAAACGGGGACATATTCCTGATCGATACATGCAATACAACAAGGAAATTGGACAACTTTTTCAATGGAACGGGTGGCAGAAGATCGGACTATGAGTCTTTCGTCCCCACCTATCTTCCACCCCCGTTTCAATTTGAATTTTCAGTCTTATTCAGCTTCCATTTGAAGGATAATATGTAATCCTTAGCAGGCCGACGCGAATTCCTGGGTCCGTATTCACCAACCATTCTGAAGAACATTCTGAGACTCATTCTCCAGATTTTTCTACATTTGTGAGTAACGCAGCTTCTGATTGGCTTAAAATATTTGTTCAACCAATCACAAGTAGTGTTACTTTTCAATGTTAGAAAATACATGTACTTTGATCCCTTTGTCCCCAGCCTTGTTCGTCCGCGTTTCAAATTTTCTACCTTGTTCAGCTTAGCTTCCATGCTTCACACTGATACTTTGCATATGTTGAGACCATTAACTGACGACGGAAAGGTCTCGAGGAGTCATTGCATACCTGTGTATACCAGGGAGAAAACTTTTTAGGGGCAACGGGCACCGTTGCATGAAACAGAGAGGTAAACAAACAAATGAGTGCCCCTTTCTCTCCATGACACTGTTGAACACATTACTAATTGGTGTCTCAGATCAAAGTGAATGGTTTTGATGGTACAATGTAAACATTTTAACTGACAAAATGGGGTATGAAGTAGAAAAAAAGAGACCAGGAGCAGTTCTGCTTTGTGCAGTCAGGGGATATAATCCAATTTTGTTTGGGAATAGTCTGATAGTTTGTAAGGTTATATCTCTCTTTGTTGCTTGAATATACTGAGAGGGAAAAAGGTGAACCCATTGCCTCATCAAATCCATACAGCTTCAACACGGACTATGTCACAAGGTAACATGTGCCTCAAGTGACCGCAACGACATAGTCAAAACGCTAGATTAACTTAACAATTGTACAGAGACTAGAACCTAAACCGGTTTCCGAAACAACTCGCTCTCATATGGCACTTGCGGACATGCGAAAGCCTGATTTTGACCTTTACGACACAAATTGGGGTGTTTTGTCACTTTAAAGGAAAAAAAAAATAAAACAGAACAAAAACTCCCTCTCCTCATGGAATTAAGTTTATATAAAACTGACAAAATTGCTGGCCTTAAAAAAAGTGAAGTCATGGAGTGGAATGGCAAACTTTACGCAAACCCATATTTAGTTTTCGCATGCATATAAATGTAAAATGTAAGTGGATGACAGTCTGTGGAAACCGATTTTTGATTCTAGTCTACATATCCTTGCTGTCTGCATTTCAGGTATTCATCCATGTCATAAAGGGCTCAGGTCACATTATATCAGGTCGGGACATATTCAGCGCTACAGCCTAAACGTATTTATTTGGGGTCAAAACCAGTTACAATTACAAGAGGCTCATTAAAATGGATGAAAAATTTTACATCGGTTCAAGACAGATGATATATATCTACATATAGATCTATCCATGAACCAAGACATAATGGGCTAAAATATTGTGACGGGGGGAAAAAGGGTGGAAAAAAAGGGGTCAGAGATTGAAACCCTGAAGTTAACCCGGAACAAGATTAAAAATTACTCTCGGGCTGATCGTCTAGCCCACCAAGCCAGAAAGGCAGGCATATTCAGGGCTAGGGCCTAACTAAGCAGAATTATTTATTTGGGGTTAAAACTAGTTACAAAGAAAATATGCGAATTCAATTGGGTGACAAAGTTTACATCGGTTTAAGATATATATTATAGATCTTCATATAGATCTATCCAAGACATAATCGGGAAAAATATTGTGAAAGAGGGAAAAAAAGGTAGAAAGAAAGGGGTCGGAGATTGGAAGCCTTAACCCGGACGAAAATTAAAAATCAGTATCGGGCTGACCGTCTATCACACTAAGCCAGAGAGGCAGCTGAATTCTGCCTGACAAAACTGTTTATTTTCATATTTCCCTAGATTGTTAACGTTCCCTGATACAACAAGGGTATAGGGATCAGAACAGGCTACTAAAAACGGTCAGAATTCTGTTTGTGTATTTTTAGAACACGACGCCTGACTACTAGAGATTCAGAGGACGTCACTCTCACTTCCAGAGCCGCAGTTATTCCAACATTCTTGACCTGACGAATGAGTAAATTTAATTTTTGGTATCACCTCTTATGTTTGCCAATATTTCTTTTAGTATCCATTACCAATTTCAAATTGTCCAAAATCGCAATGTTACCTCTACAGCCAAACTGGAAATATGTATGCTGCTCTGATCGGCTTTTCTGTGATATACATGTAGCCCACTGAATAGCAACGACACAGTAGCCTGTGCCAGTTGTAATATGTATATCTACAACGGGGACGGGCTTAATATTCCTTCTCCCCTTTCAAAGAAATTGGAACACAGGCCCTGAAGTACTTGTGAAAATTCGATTTTAAATTGTTCTGATAAAAAAAAAATGCTTTATAACTGACGTAATCCTTTGCAAACGGGGACATATTTCTGATCGAGACATGCCATAAAACAAGGAAATTAGCGCGTCTTTGAATGAAGCGGTGGCAGAAGATCGGACTATGAAACGATAGTTCCCAACCTTGTTCCACAGCCGTTTCAATTTGAAATTTCTGTCTTATTCAGCTTCCATTTGAAGGATAATACCGGCACGAATTATTGGGTCCGTATTCACCAGCAACAAAATAAATCCCTCTCCTGATGAAATTAGGTTCAAATCAGAATGACAAAATCGGTGGCATTAAACAAAAGTGCAGTTAGGGAGTGGAATGGCAAACTTCATGCAAAATAGTATTTGGTTTTCGCGTGCACGAAAATACGATATATATGTGGAAAGTTTCAGAGAAAATAGGCCAATTCATTTGGATGACAAAGTTTCCACCGGTTTCAGATAAATATTATAGATCTACACATAGATCTATCCAAGAACCAAGACAGAACGGGGGAAATATTGTGACAGAGGGAAAAAAGATGGAAAGAAAAGGGGTCAGAGAATAGAACCCTGAAAATGATCCGGACCAAGATTAAAAATTACTTTCGGGCTGACCATATAGCCCACTTAGTCAGAGAGGCAGCTGAATTTTGCATGACAAAATTATTTATTTACATATTACCCCTCCCCTTTCAAAGAAATTGGAACAAAGGACCTCAAGTAGTTGTGAAAATTCGATTAGAATTGTTTGAAAATATGGGTTAAAAGTGACGTTTATGTCTATTTTGAAGGGTTGTGTGTAATCCTTTGCAAACGGGGACATATTCCTGATCGATACATGCAATACAACAAGGAAATTGGACAACTTTTTCAATGGAACGGGTGGCAGAAGATCGGACTATGAGTCTTTCGTCCCCACCTATCTTCCACCCCCGTTTCAATTTGAATTTTCAGTCTTATTCAGCTTCCATTTGAAGGATAATATGTAATCCTTAGCAGGCCGACGCGAATTCCTGGGTCCGTATTCACCAACCATTCTGAAGAACATTCTGAGACTCATTCTCCAGATTTTTCTACATTTGTGAGTAACGCAGCTTCTGATTGGCTTAAAATATTTGTTCAACCAATCACAAGTAGTGTTACTTTTCAATGTTAGAAAATACATGTACTTTGATCCCTTTGTCCCCAGCCTTGTTCGTCCGCGTTTCAAATTTTCTACCTTGTTCAGCTTAGCTTCCATGCTTCACACTGATACTTTGCATATGTTGAGACCATTAACTGACGACGGAAAGGTCTCGAGGAGTCATTGCATACCTGTGTATACCAGGGAGAAAACTTTTTAGGGGCAACGGGCACCGTTGCATGAAACAGAGAGGTAAACAAACAAATGAGTGCCCCTTTCTCTCCATGACACTGTTGAACACATTACTAATTGGTGTCTCAGATCAAAGTGAATGGTTTTGATGGTACAATGTAAACATTTTAACTGACAAAATGGGGTATGAAGTAGAAAAAAAGAGACCAGGAGCAGTTCTGCTTTGTGCAGTCAGGGGATATAATCCAATTTTGTTTGGGAATAGTCTGATAGTTTGTAAGGTTATATCTCTCTTTGTTGCTTGAATATACTGAGAGGGAAAAAGGTGAACCCATTGCCTCATCAAATCCATACAGCTTCAACACGGACTATGTCACAAGGTAACATGTGCCTCAAGTGACCGCAACGACATAGTCAAAACGCTAGATTAACTTAACAATTGTACAGAGACTAGAACCTAAACCGGTTTCCGAAACAACTCGCTCTCATATGGCACTTGCGGACATGCGAAAGCCTGATTTTGACCTTTACGACACAAATTGGGGTGTTTTGTCACTTTAAAGGAAAAAAAAAATAAAACAGAACAAAAACTCCCTCTCCTCATGGAATTAAGTTTATATAAAACTGACAAAATTGCTGGCCTTAAAAAAAGTGAAGTCATGGAGTGGAATGGCAAACTTTACGCAAACCCATATTTAGTTTTCGCATGCATATAAATGTAAAATGTAAGTGGATGACAGTCTGTGGAAACCGATTTTTGATTCTAGTCTACATATCCTTGCTGTCTGCATTTCAGGTATTCATCCATGTCATAAAGGGCTCAGGTCACATTATATCAGGTCGGGACATATTCAGCGCTACAGCCTAAACGTATTTATTTGGGGTCAAAACCAGTTACAATTACAAGAGGCTCATTAAAATGGATGAAAAATTTTACATCGGTTCAAGACAGATGATATATATCTACATATAGATCTATCCATGAACCAAGACATAATGGGCTAAAATATTGTGACGGGGGGAAAAAGGGTGGAAAAAAAGGGGTCAGAGATTGAAACCCTGAAGTTAACCCGGAACAAGATTAAAAATTACTCTCGGGCTGATCGTCTAGCCCACCAAGCCAGAAAGGCAGGCATATTCAGGGCTAGGGCCTAACTAAGCAGAATTATTTATTTGGGGTTAAAACTAGTTACAAAGAAAATATGCGAATTCAATTGGGTGACAAAGTTTACATCGGTTTAAGATATATATTATAGATCTTCATATAGATCTATCCAAGACATAATCGGGAAAAATATTGTGAAAGAGGGAAAAAAAGGTAGAAAGAAAGGGGTCGGAGATTGGAAGCCTTAACCCGGACGAAAATTAAAAATCAGTATCGGGCTGACCGTCTATCACACTAAGCCAGAGAGGCAGCTGAATTCTGCCTGACAAAACTGTTTATTTTCATATTTCCCTAGATTGTTAACGTTCCCTGATACAACAAGGGTATAGGGATCAGAACAGGCTACTAAAAACGGTCAGAATTCTGTTTGTGTATTTTTAGAACACGACGCCTGACTACTAGAGATTCAGAGGACGTCACTCTCACTTCCAGAGCCGCAGTTATTCCAACATTCTTGACCTGACGAATGAGTAAATTTAATTTTTGGTATCACCTCTTATGTTTGCCAATATTTCTTTTAGTATCCATTACCAATTTCAAATTGTCCAAAATCGCAATGTTACCTCTACAGCCAAACTGGAAATATGTATGCTGCTCTGATCGGCTTTTCTGTGATATACATGTAGCCCACTGAATAGCAACGACACAGTAGCCTGTGCCAGTTGTAATATGTATATCTACAACGGGGACGGGCTTAATATTCCTTCTCCCCTTTCAAAGACATTGGAACACAGGCCCTGAAGTACTTGTGAAAATTCGATTTTAAATTGTTCATATAGAAAAAAAAAAATGCTTTATAACTGACGTAATCCTTTGCAAACGGGGACATATTTCTGATCGAGACATGCCATAAAACAAGGAAATTAGCGCGTCTTTGAATGAAGCGGTGGCAGAAGATCGGACTATGAAACGATAGTTCCCAACCTTGTTCCACAGCCGTTTCAATTTGAAATTTCTGTCTTATTCAGCTTCCATTTGAAGGATAATACCGGCACGAATTATTGGGTCCGTATTCACCAGCAACAAAATAAATCCCTCTCCTGATGAAATTAGGTTCAAATCAGAATGACAAAATCGGTGGCATTAAACAAAAGTGCAGTTAGGGAGTGGAATGGCAAACTTCATGCAAAATAGTATTTGGTTTTCGCGTGCACGAAAATACGATATATATGTGGAAAGTTTCAGAGAAAATAGGCCAATTCATTTGGATGACAAAGTTTCCACCGGTTTCAGATAAATATTATAGATCTACACATAGATCTATCCAAGAACCAAGACAGAACGGGGGAAATATTGTGACAGAGGGAAAAAAGATGGAAAGAAAAGGGGTCAGAGAATAGAACCCTGAAAATGATCCGGACCAAGATTAAAAATTACTTTCGGGCTGACCATATAGCCCACTTAGTCAGAGAGGCAGCTGAATTTTGCATGACAAAATTATTTATTTACATATTACCCCTCCCCTTTCAAAGAAATTGGAACAAAGGACCTCAAGTAGTTGTGAAAATTCGATTAGAATTGTTTGAAAATATGGGTTAAAAGTGACGTTTATGTCTATTTTGAAGGGTTGTGTGTAATCCTTTGCAAACGGGGACATATTCCTGATCGATACATGCAATACAACAAGGAAATTGGACAACTTTTTCAATGGAACGGGTGGCAGAAGATCGGACTATGAGTCTTTCGTCCCCACCTATCTTCCACCCCCGTTTCAATTTGAATTTTCAGTCTTATTCAGCTTCCATTTGAAGGATAATATGTAATCCTTAGCAGGCCGACGCGAATTCCTGGGTCCGTATTCACCAACCATTCTGAAGAACATTCTGAGACTCATTCTCCAGATTTTTCTACATTTGTGAGTAACGCAGCTTCTGATTGGCTTAAAATATTTGTTCAACCAATCACAAGTAGTGTTACTTTTCAATGTTAGAAAATACATGTACTTTGATCCCTTTGTCCCCAGCCTTGTTCGTCCGCGTTTCAAATTTTCTACCTTGTTCAGCTTAGCTTCCATGCTTCACACTGATACTTTGCATATGTTGAGACCATTAACTGACGACGGAAAGGTCTCGAGGAGTCATTGCATACCTGTGTATACCAGGGAGAAAACTTTTTAGGGGCAACGGGCACCGTTGCATGAAACAGAGAGGTAAACAAACAAATGAGTGCCCCTTTCTCTCCATGACACTGTTGAACACATTACTAATTGGTGTCTCAGATCAAAGTGAATGGTTTTGATGGTACAATGTAAACATTTTAACTGACAAAATGGGGTATGAAGTAGAAAAAAAGAGACCAGGAGCAGTTCTGCTTTGTGCAGTCAGGGGATATAATCCAATTTTGTTTGGGAATAGTCTGATAGTTTGTAAGGTTATATCTCTCTTTGTTGCTTGAATATACTGAGAGGGAAAAAGGTGAACCCATTGCCTCATCAAATCCATACAGCTTCAACACGGACTATGTCACAAGGTAACATGTGCCTCAAGTGACCGCAACGACATAGTCAAAACGCTAGATTAACTTAACAATTGTACAGAGACTAGAACCTAAACCGGTTTCCGAAACAACTCGCTCTCATATGGCACTTGCGGACATGCGAAAGCCTGATTTTGACCTTTACGACACAAATTGGGGTGTTTTGTCACTTTAAAGGAAAAAAAAAATAAAACAGAACAAAAACTCCCTCTCCTCATGGAATTAAGTTTATATAAAACTGACAAAATTGCTGGCCTTAAAAAAAGTGAAGTCATGGAGTGGAATGGCAAACTTTACGCAAACCCATATTTAGTTTTCGCATGCATATAAATGTAAAATGTAAGTGGATGACAGTCTGTGGAAACCGATTTTTGATTCTAGTCTACATATCCTTGCTGTCTGCATTTCAGGTATTCATCCATGTCATAAAGGGCTCAGGTCACATTATATCAGGTCGGGACATATTCAGCGCTACAGCCTAAACGTATTTATTTGGGGTCAAAACCAGTTACAATTACAAGAGGCTCATTAAAATGGATGAAAAATTTTACATCGGTTCAAGACAGATGATATATATCTACATATAGATCTATCCATGAACCAAGACATAATGGGCTAAAATATTGTGACGGGGGGAAAAAGGGTGGAAAAAAAGGGGTCAGAGATTGAAACCCTGAAGTTAACCCGGAACAAGATTAAAAATTACTCTCGGGCTGATCGTCTAGCCCACCAAGCCAGAAAGGCAGGCATATTCAGGGCTAGGGCCTAACTAAGCAGAATTATTTATTTGGGGTTAAAACTAGTTACAAAGAAAATATGCTAATTCAATTGGGTGACAAAGTTTACATCGGTTTAAGATATATATTATAGATCTTCATATAGATCTATCCAAGACATAATCGGGAAAAATATTGTGAAAGAGGGAAAAAAAGGTAGAAAGAAAGGGGTCGGAGATTGGAAGCCTTAACCCGGACGAAAATTAAAAATCAGTATCGGGCTGACCGTCTATCACACTAAGCCAGAGAGGCAGCTGAATTCTGCCTGACAAAACTGTTTATTTTCATATTTCCCTAGATTGTTAACGTTCCCTGATACAACAAGGGTATAGGGATCAGAACAGGCTACTAAAAACGGTCAGAATTCTGTTTGTGTATTTTTAGAACACGACGCCTGACTACTAGAGATTCAGAGGACGTCACTCTCACTTCCAGAGCCGCAGTTATTCCAACATTCTTGACCTGACGAATGAGTAAATTTAATTTTTGGTATCACCTCTTATGTTTGCCAATATTTCTTTTAGTATCCATTACCAATTTCAAATTGTCCAAAATCGCAATGTTACCTCTACAGCCAAACTGGAAATATGTATGCTGCTCTGATCGGCTTTTCTGTGATATACATGTAGCCCACTGAATAGCAACGACACAGTAGCCTGTGCCAGTTGTAATATGTATATCTACAACGGGGACGGGCTTAATATTCCTTCTCCCCTTTCAAAGAAATTGGAACACAGGCCCTGAAGTACTTGTGAAAATTCGATTTTAAATTGTTCATATAGAAAAAAAAAAAATGCTTTATAACTGACGTAATCCTTTGCAAACGGGGACATATTTCTGATCGAGACATGCCATAAAACAAGGAAATTAGCGCGTCTTTGAATGAAGCGGTGGCAGAAGATCGGACTATGAAACGATAGTTCCCAACCTTGTTCCACAGCCGTTTCAATTTGAAATTTCTGTCTTATTCAGCTTCCATTTGAAGGATAATACCGGCACGAATTATTGGGTCCGTATTCACCAGCAACAAAATAAATCCCTCTCCTGATGAAATTAGGTTCAAATCAGAATGACAAAATCGGTGGCATTAAACAAAAGTGCAGTTAGGGAGTGGAATGGCAAACTTCATGCAAAATAGTATTTGGTTTTCGCGTGCACGAAAATACGATATATATGTGGAAAGTTTCAGAGAAAATAGGCCAATTCATTTGGATGACAAAGTTTCCACCGGTTTCAGATAAATATTATAGATCTACACATAGATCTATCCAAGAACCAAGACAGAACGGGGGAAATATTGTGACAGAGGGAAAAAAGATGGAAAGAAAAGGGGTCAGAGAATAGAACCCTGAAAATGATCCGGACCAAGATTAAAAATTACTTTCGGGCTGACCATATAGCCCACTTAGTCAGAGAGGCAGCTGAATTTTGCATGACAAAATTATTTATTTACATATTACCCCTCCCCTTTCAAAGAAATTGGAACAAAGGACCTCAAGTAGTTGTGAAAATTCGATTAGAATTGTTTGAAAATATGGGTTAAAAGTGACGTTTATGTCTATTTTGAAGGGTTGTGTGTAATCCTTTGCAAACGGGGACATATTCCTGATCGATACATGCAATACAACAAGGAAATTGGACAACTTTTTCAATGGAACGGGTGGCAGAAGATCGGACTATGAGTCTTTCGTCCCCACCTATCTTCCACCCCCGTTTCAATTTGAATTTTCAGTCTTATTCAGCTTCCATTTGAAGGATAATATGTAATCCTTAGCAGGCCGACGCGAATTCCTGGGTCCGTATTCACCAACCATTCTGAAGAACATTCTGAGACTCATTCTCCAGATTTTTCTACATTTGTGAGTAACGCAGCTTCTGATTGGCTTAAAATATTTGTTCAACCAATCACAAGTAGTGTTACTTTTCAATGTTAGAAAATACATGTACTTTGATCCCTTTGTCCCCAGCCTTGTTCGTCCGCGTTTCAAATTTTCTACCTTGTTCAGCTTAGCTTCCATGCTTCACACTGATACTTTGCATATGTTGAGACCATTAACTGACGACGGAAAGGTCTCGAGGAGTCATTGCATACCTGTGTATACCAGGGAGAAAACTTTTTAGGGGCAACGGGCACCGTTGCATGAAACAGAGAGGTAAACAAACAAATGAGTGCCCCTTTCTCTCCATGACACTGTTGAACACATTACTAATTGGTGTCTCAGATCAAAGTGAATGGTTTTGATGGTACAATGTAAACATTTTAACTGACAAAATGGGGTATGAAGTAGAAAAAAAGAGACCAGGAGCAGTTCTGCTTTGTGCAGTCAGGGGATATAATCCAATTTTGTTTGGGAATAGTCTGATAGTTTGTAAGGTTATATCTCTCTTTGTTGCTTGAATATACTGAGAGGGAAAAAGGTGAACCCATTGCCTCATCAAATCCATACAGCTTCAACACGGACTATGTCACAAGGTAACATGTGCCTCAAGTGACCGCAACGACATAGTCAAAACGCTAGATTAACTTAACAATTGTACAGAGACTAGAACCTAAACCGGTTTCCGAAACAACTCGCTCTCATATGGCACTTGCGGACATGCGAAAGCCTGATTTTGACCTTTACGACACAAATTGGGGTGTTTTGTCACTTTAAAGGAAAAAAAAAATAAAACAGAACAAAAACTCCCTCTCCTCATGGAATTAAGTTTATATAAAACTGACAAAATTGCTGGCCTTAAAAAAAGTGAAGTCATGGAGTGGAATGGCAAACTTTACGCAAACCCATATTTAGTTTTCGCATGCATATAAATGTAAAATGTAAGTGGATGACAGTCTGTGGAAACCGATTTTTGATTCTAGTCTACATATCCTTGCTGTCTGCATTTCAGGTATTCATCCATGTCATAAAGGGCTCAGGTCACATTATATCAGGTCGGGACATATTCAGCGCTACAGCCTAAACGTATTTATTTGGGGTCAAAACCAGTTACAATTACAAGAGGCTCATTAAAATGGATGAAAAATTTTACATCGGTTCAAGACAGATGATATATATCTACATATAGATCTATCCATGAACCAAGACATAATGGGCTAAAATATTGTGACGGGGGGAAAAAGGGTGGAAAAAAAGGGGTCAGAGATTGAAACCCTGAAGTTAACCCGGAACAAGATTAAAAATTACTCTCGGGCTGATCGTCTAGCCCACCAAGCCAGAAAGGCAGGCATATTCAGGGCTAGGGCCTAACTAAGCAGAATTATTTATTTGGGGTTAAAACTAGTTACAAAGAAAATATGCGAATTCAATTGGGTGACAAAGTTTACATCGGTTTAAGATATATATTATAGATCTTCATATAGATCTATCCAAGACATAATCGGGAAAAATATTGTGAAAGAGGGAAAAAAAGGTAGAAAGAAAGGGGTCGGAGATTGGAAGCCTTAACCCGGACGAAAATTAAAAATCAGTATCGGGCTGACCGTCTATCACACTAAGCCAGAGAGGCAGCTGAATTCTGCCTGACAAAACTGTTTATTTTCATATTTCCCTAGATTGTTAACGTTCCCTGATACAACAAGGGTATAGGGATCAGAACAGGCTACTAAAAACGGTCAGAATTCTGTTTGTGTATTTTTAGAACACGACGCCTGACTACTAGAGATTCAGAGGACGTCACTCTCACTTCCAGAGCCGCAGTTATTCCAACATTCTTGACCTGACGAATGAGTAAATTTAATTTTTGGTATCACCTCTTATGTTTGCCAATATTTCTTTTAGTATCCATTACCAATTTCAAATTGTCCAAAATCGCAATGTTACCTCTACAGCCAAACTGGAAATATGTATGCTGCTCTGATCGGCTTTTCTGTGATATACATGTAGCCCACTGAATAGCAACGACACAGTAGCCTGTGCCAGTTGTAATATGTATATCTACAACGGGGACGGGCTTAATATTCCTTCTCCCCTTTCAAAGACATTGGAACACAGGCCCTGAAGTACTTGTGAAAATTCGATTTTAAATTGTTCATATAGAAAAAAAAAAATGCTTTATAACTGACGTAATCCTTTGCAAACGGGGACATATTTCTGATCGAGACATGCCATAAAACAAGGAAATTAGCGCGTCTTTGAATGAAGCGGTGGCAGAAGATCGGACTATGAAACGATAGTTCCCAACCTTGTTCCACAGCCGTTTCAATTTGAAATTTCTGTCTTATTCAGCTTCCATTTGAAGGATAATACCGGCACGAATTATTGGGTCCGTATTCACCAGCAACAAAATAAATCCCTCTCCTGATGAAATTAGGTTCAAATCAGAATGACAAAATCGGTGGCATTAAACAAAAGTGCAGTTAGGGAGTGGAATGGCAAACTTCATGCAAAATAGTATTTGGTTTTCGCGTGCACGAAAATACGATATATATGTGGAAAGTTTCAGAGAAAATAGGCCAATTCATTTGGATGACAAAGTTTCCACCGGTTTCAGATAAATATTATAGATCTACACATAGATCTATCCAAGAACCAAGACAGAACGGGGGAAATATTGTGACAGAGGGAAAAAAGATGGAAAGAAAAGGGGTCAGAGAATAGAACCCTGAAAATGATCCGGACCAAGATTAAAAATTACTTTCGGGCTGACCATATAGCCCACTTAGTCAGAGAGGCAGCTGAATTTTGCATGACAAAATTATTTATTTACATATTACCCCTCCCCTTTCAAAGAAATTGGAACAAAGGACCTCAAGTAGTTGTGAAAATTCGATTAGAATTGTTTGAAAATATGGGTTAAAAGTGACGTTTATGTCTATTTTGAAGGGTTGTGTGTAATCCTTTGCAAACGGGGACATATTCCTGATCGATACATGCAATACAACAAGGAAATTGGACAACTTTTTCAATGGAACGGGTGGCAGAAGATCGGACTATGAGTCTTTCGTCCCCACCTATCTTCCACCCCCGTTTCAATTTGAATTTTCAGTCTTATTCAGCTTCCATTTGAAGGATAATATGTAATCCTTAGCAGGCCGACGCGAATTCCTGGGTCCGTATTCACCAACCATTCTGAAGAACATTCTGAGACTCATTCTCCAGATTTTTCTACATTTGTGAGTAACGCAGCTTCTGATTGGCTTAAAATATTTGTTCAACCAATCACAAGTAGTGTTACTTTTCAATGTTAGAAAATACATGTACTTTGATCCCTTTGTCCCCAGCCTTGTTCGTCCGCGTTTCAAATTTTCTACCTTGTTCAGCTTAGCTTCCATGCTTCACACTGATACTTTGCATATGTTGAGACCATTAACTGACGACGGAAAGGTCTCGAGGAGTCATTGCATACCTGTGTATACCAGGGAGAAAACTTTTTAGGGGCAACGGGCACCGTTGCATGAAACAGAGAGGTAAACAAACAAATGAGTGCCCCTTTCTCTCCATGACACTGTTGAACACATTACTAATTGGTGTCTCAGATCAAAGTGAATGGTTTTGATGGTACAATGTAAACATTTTAACTGACAAAATGGGGTATGAAGTAGAAAAAAAGAGACCAGGAGCAGTTCTGCTTTGTGCAGTCAGGGGATATAATCCAATTTTGTTTGGGAATAGTCTGATAGTTTGTAAGGTTATATCTCTCTTTGTTGCTTGAATATACTGAGAGGGAAAAAGGTGAACCCATTGCCTCATCAAATCCATACAGCTTCAACACGGACTATGTCACAAGGTAACATGTGCCTCAAGTGACCGCAACGACATAGTCAAAACGCTAGATTAACTTAACAATTGTACAGAGACTAGAACCTAAACCGGTTTCCGAAACAACTCGCTCTCATATGGCACTTGCGGACATGCGAAAGCCTGATTTTGACCTTTACGACACAAATTGGGGTGTTTTGTCACTTTAAAGGAAAAAAAAAATAAAACAGAACAAAAACTCCCTCTCCTCATGGAATTAAGTTTATATAAAACTGACAAAATTGCTGGCCTTAAAAAAAGTGAAGTCATGGAGTGGAATGGCAAACTTTACGCAAACCCATATTTAGTTTTCGCATGCATATAAATGTAAAATGTAAGTGGATGACAGTCTGTGGAAACCGATTTTTGATTCTAGTCTACATATCCTTGCTGTCTGCATTTCAGGTATTCATCCATGTCATAAAGGGCTCAGGTCACATTATATCAGGTCGGGACATATTCAGCGCTACAGCCTAAACGTATTTATTTGGGGTCAAAACCAGTTACAATTACAAGAGGCTCATTAAAATGGATGAAAAATTTTACATCGGTTCAAGACAGATGATATATATCTACATATAGATCTATCCATGAACCAAGACATAATGGGCTAAAATATTGTGACGGGGGGAAAAAGGGTGGAAAAAAAGGGGTCAGAGATTGAAACCCTGAAGTTAACCCGGAACAAGATTAAAAATTACTCTCGGGCTGATCGTCTAGCCCACCAAGCCAGAAAGGCAGGCATATTCAGGGCTAGGGCCTAACTAAGCAGAATTATTTATTTGGGGTTAAAACTAGTTACAAAGAAAATATGCGAATTCAATTGGGTGACAAAGTTTACATCGGTTTAAGATATATATTATAGATCTTCATATAGATCTATCCAAGACATAATCGGGAAAAATATTGTGAAAGAGGGAAAAAAAGGTAGAAAGAAAGGGGTCGGAGATTGGAAGCCTTAACCCGGACGAAAATTAAAAATCAGTATCGGGCTGACCGTCTATCACACTAAGCCAGAGAGGCAGCTGAATTCTGCCTGACAAAACTGTTTATTTTCATATTTCCCTAGATTGTTAACGTTCCCTGATACAACAAGGGTATAGGGATCAGAACAGGCTACTAAAAACGGTCAGAATTCTGTTTGTGTATTTTTAGAACACGACGCCTGACTACTAGAGATTCAGAGGACGTCACTCTCACTTCCAGAGCCGCAGTTATTCCAACATTCTTGACCTGACGAATGAGTAAATTTAATTTTTGGTATCACCTCTTATGTTTGCCAATATTTCTTTTAGTATCCATTACCAATTTCAAATTGTCCAAAATCGCAATGTTACCTCTACAGCCAAACTGGAAATATGTATGCTGCTCTGATCGGCTTTTCTGTGATATACATGTAGCCCACTGAATAGCAACGACACAGTAGCCTGTGCCAGTTGTAATATGTATATCTACAACGGGGACGGGCTTAATATTCCTTCTCCCCTTTCAAAGAAATTGGAACACAGGCCCTGAAGTACTTGTGAAAATTCGATTTTAAATTGTTCTGATAAAAAAAAAATGCTTTATAACTGACGTAATCCTTTGCAAACGGGGACATATTTCTGATCGAGACATGCCATAAAACAAGGAAATTAGCGCGTCTTTGAATGAAGCGGTGGCAGAAGATCGGACTATGAAACGATAGTTCCCAACCTTGTTCCACAGCCGTTTCAATTTGAAATTTCTGTCTTATTCAGCTTCCATTTGAAGGATAATACCGGCACGAATTATTGGGTCCGTATTCACCAGCAACAAAATAAATCCCTCTCCTGATGAAATTAGGTTCAAATCAGAATGACAAAATCGGTGGCATTAAACAAAAGTGCAGTTAGGGAGTGGAATGGCAAACTTCATGCAAAATAGTATTTGGTTTTCGCGTGCACGAAAATACGATATATATGTGGAAAGTTTCAGAGAAAATAGGCCAATTCATTTGGATGACAAAGTTTCCACCGGTTTCAGATAAATATTATAGATCTACACATAGATCTATCCAAGAACCAAGACAGAACGGGGGAAATATTGTGACAGAGGGAAAAAAGATGGAAAGAAAAGGGGTCAGAGAATAGAACCCTGAAAATGATCCAGACCAAGATTAAAAATTACTTTCGGGCTGACCATATAGCCCACTTAGTCAGAGAGGCAGCTGAATTTTGCATGACAAAATTATTTATTTACATATTACCCCTCCCCTTTCAAAGAAATTGGAACAAAGGACCTCAAGTAGTTGTGAAAATTCGATTAGAATTGTTTGAAAATATGGGTTAAAAGTGACGTTTATGTCTATTTTGAAGGGTTGTGTGTAATCCTTTGCAAACGGGGACATATTCCTGATCGATACATGCAATACAACAAGGAAATTGGACAACTTTTTCAATGGAACGGGTGGCAGAAGATCGGACTATGAGTCTTTCGTCCCCACCTATCTTCCACCCCCGTTTCAATTTGAATTTTCAGTCTTATTCAGCTTCCATTTGAAGGATAATATGTAATCCTTAGCAGGCCGACGCGAATTCCTGGGTCCGTATTCACCAACCATTCTGAAGAACATTCTGAGACTCATTCTCCAGATTTTTCTACATTTGTGAGTAACGCAGCTTCTGATTGGCTTAAAATATTTGTTCAACCAATCACAAGTAGTGTTACTTTTCAATGTTAGAAAATACATGTACTTTGATCCCTTTGTCCCCAGCCTTGTTCGTCCGCGTTTCAAATTTTCTACCTTGTTCAGCTTAGCTTCCATGCTTCACACTGATACTTTGCATATGTTGAGACCATTAACTGACGACGGAAAGGTCTCGAGGAGTCATTGCATACCTGTGTATACCAGGGAGAAAACTTTTTAGGGGCAACGGGCACCGTTGCATGAAACAGAGAGGTAAACAAACAAATGAGTGCCCCTTTCTCTCCATGACACTGTTGAACACATTACTAATTGGTGTCTCAGATCAAAGTGAATGGTTTTGATGGTACAATGTAAACATTTTAACTGACAAAATGGGGTATGAAGTAGAAAAAAAGAGACCAGGAGCAGTTCTGCTTTGTGCAGTCAGGGGATATAATCCAATTTTGTTTGGGAATAGTCTGATAGTTTGTAAGGTTATATCTCTCTTTGTTGCTTGAATATACTGAGAGGGAAAAAGGTGAACCCATTGCCTCATCAAATCCATACAGCTTCAACACGGACTATGTCACAAGGTAACATGTGCCTCAAGTGACCGCAACGACATAGTCAAAACGCTAGATTAACTTAACAATTGTACAGAGACTAGAACCTAAACCGGTTTCCGAAACAACTCGCTCTCATATGGCACTTGCGGACATGCGAAAGCCTGATTTTGACCTTTACGACACAAATTGGGGTGTTTTGTCACTTTAAAGGAAAAAAAAAAATAAAACAGAACAAAAACTCCCTCTCCTCATGGAATTAAGTTTATATAAAACTGACAAAATTGCTGGCCTTAAAAAAAGTGAAGTCATGGAGTGGAATGGCAAACTTTACGCAAACCCATATTTAGTTTTCGCATGCATATAAATGTAAAATGTAAGTGGATGACAGTCTGTGGAAACCGATTTTTGATTCTAGTCTACATATCCTTGCTGTCTGCATTTCAGGTATTCATCCATGTCATAAAGGGCTCAGGTCACATTATATCAGGTCGGGACATATTCAGCGCTACAGCCTAAACGTATTTATTTGGGGTCAAAACCAGTTACAATTACAAGAGGCTCATTAAAATGGATGAAAAATTTTACATCGGTTCAAGACAGATGATATATATCTACATATAGATCTATCCATGAACCAAGACATAATGGGCTAAAATATTGTGACGGGGGGAAAAAGGGTGGAAAAAAAGGGGTCAGAGATTGAAACCCTGAAGTTAACCCGGAACAAGATTAAAAATTACTCTCGGGCTGATCGTCTAGCCCACCAAGCCAGAAAGGCAGGCATATTCAGGGCTAGGGCCTAACTAAGCAGAATTATTTATTTGGGGTTAAAACTAGTTACAAAGAAAATATGCGAATTCAATTGGGTGACAAAGTTTACATCGGTTTAAGATATATATTATAGATCTTCATATAGATCTATCCAAGACATAATCGGGAAAAATATTGTGAAAGAGGGAAAAAAAGGTAGAAAGAAAGGGGTCGGAGATTGGAAGCCTTAACCCGGACGAAAATTAAAAATCAGTATCGGGCTGACCGTCTATCACACTAAGCCAGAGAGGCAGCTGAATTCTGCCTGACAAAACTGTTTATTTTCATATTTCCCTAGATTGTTAACGTTCCCTGATACAACAAGGGTATAGGGATCAGAACAGGCTACTAAAAACGGTCAGAATTCTGTTTGTGTATTTTTAGAACACGACGCCTGACTACTAGAGATTCAGAGGACGTCACTCTCACTTCCAGAGCCGCAGTTATTCCAACATTCTTGACCTGACGAATGAGTAAATTTAATTTTTGGTATCACCTCTTATGTTTGCCAATATTTCTTTTAGTATCCATTACCAATTTCAAATTGTCCAAAATCGCAATGTTACCTCTACAGCCAAACTGGAAATATGTATGCTGCTCTGATCGGCTTTTCTGTGATATACATGTAGCCCACTGAATAGCAACGACACAGTAGCCTGTGCCAGTTGTAATATGTATATCTACAACGGGGACGGGCTTAATATTCCTTCTCCCCTTTCAAAGACATTGGAACACAGGCCCTGAAGTACTTGTGAAAATTCGATTTTAAATTGTTCATATAGAAAAAAAAAAATGCTTTATAACTGACGTAATCCTTTGCAAACGGGGACATATTTCTGATCGAGACATGCCATAAAACAAGGAAATTAGCGCGTCTTTGAATGAAGCGGTGGCAGAAGATCGGACTATGAAACGATAGTTCCCAACCTTGTTCCACAGCCGTTTCAATTTGAAATTTCTGTCTTATTCAGCTTCCATTTGAAGGATAATACCGGCACGAATTATTGGGTCCGTATTCACCAGCAACAAAATAAATCCCTCTCCTGATGAAATTAGGTTCAAATCAGAATGACAAAATCGGTGGCATTAAACAAAAGTGCAGTTAGGGAGTGGAATGGCAAACTTCATGCAAAATAGTATTTGGTTTTCGCGTGCACGAAAATACGATATATATGTGGAAAGTTTCAGAGAAAATAGGCCAATTCATTTGGATGACAAAGTTTCCACCGGTTTCAGATAAATATTATAGATCTACACATAGATCTATCCAAGAACCAAGACAGAACGGGGGAAATATTGTGACAGAGGGAAAAAAGATGGAAAGAAAAGGGGTCAGAGAATAGAACCCTGAAAATGATCCAGACCAAGATTAAAAATTACTTTCGGGCTGACCATATAGCCCACTTAGTCAGAGAGGCAGCTGAATTTTGCATGACAAAATTATTTATTTACATATTACCCCTCCCCTTTCAAAGAAATTGGAACAAAGGACCTCAAGTAGTTGTGAAAATTCGATTAGAATTGTTTGAAAATATGGGTTAAAAGTGACGTTTATGTCTATTTTGAAGGGTTGTGTGTAATCCTTTGCAAACGGGGACATATTCCTGATCGATACATGCAATACAACAAGGAAATTGGACAACTTTTTCAATGGAACGGGTGGCAGAAGATCGGACTATGAGTCTTTCGTCCCCACCTATCTTCCACCCCCGTTTCAATTTGAATTTTCAGTCTTATTCAGCTTCCATTTGAAGGATAATATGTAATCCTTAGCAGGCCGACGCGAATTCCTGGGTCCGTATTCACCAACCATTCTGAAGAACATTCTGAGACTCATTCTCCAGATTTTTCTACATTTGTGAGTAACGCAGCTTCTGATTGGCTTAAAATATTTGTTCAACCAATCACAAGTAGTGTTACTTTTCAATGTTAGAAAATACATGTACTTTGATCCCTTTGTCCCCAGCCTTGTTCGTCCGCGTTTCAAATTTTCTACCTTGTTCAGCTTAGCTTCCATGCTTCACACTGATACTTTGCATATGTTGAGACCATTAACTGACGACGGAAAGGTCTCGAGGAGTCATTGCATACCTGTGTATACCAGGGAGAAAACTTTTTAGGGGCAACGGGCACCGTTGCATGAAACAGAGAGGTAAACAAACAAATGAGTGCCCCTTTCTCTCCATGACACTGTTGAACACATTACTAATTGGTGTCTCAGATCAAAGTGAATGGTTTTGATGGTACAATGTAAACATTTTAACTGACAAAATGGGGTATGAAGTAGAAAAAAAGAGACCAGGAGCAGTTCTGCTTTGTGCAGTCAGGGGATATAATCCAATTTTGTTTGGGAATAGTCTGATAGTTTGTAAGGTTATATCTCTCTTTGTTGCTTGAATATACTGAGAGGGAAAAAGGTGAACCCATTGCCTCATCAAATCCATACAGCTTCAACACGGACTATGTCACAAGGTAACATGTGCCTCAAGTGACCGCAACGACATAGTCAAAACGCTAGATTAACTTAACAATTGTACAGAGACTAGAACCTAAACCGGTTTCCGAAACAACTCGCTCTCATATGGCACTTGCGGACATGCGAAAGCCTGATTTTGACCTTTACGACACAAATTGGGGTGTTTTGTCACTTTAAAGGAAAAAAAAAATAAAACAGAACAAAAACTCCCTCTCCTCATGGAATTAAGTTTATATAAAACTGACAAAATTGCTGGCCTTAAAAAAAGTGAAGTCATGGAGTGGAATGGCAAACTTTACGCAAACCCATATTTAGTTTTCGCATGCATATAAATGTAAAATGTAAGTGGATGACAGTCTGTGGAAACCGATTTTTGATTCTAGTCTACATATCCTTGCTGTCTGCATTTCAGGTATTCATCCATGTCATAAAGGGCTCAGGTCACATTATATCAGGTCGGGACATATTCAGCGCTACAGCCTAAACGTATTTATTTGGGGTCAAAACCAGTTACAATTACAAGAGGCTCATTAAAATGGATGAAAAATTTTACATCGGTTCAAGACAGATGATATATATCTACATATAGATCTATCCATGAACCAAGACATAATGGGCTAAAATATTGTGACGGGGGGAAAAAGGGTGGAAAAAAAGGGGTCAGAGATTGAAACCCTGAAGTTAACCCGGAACAAGATTAAAAATTACTCTCGGGCTGATCGTCTAGCCCACCAAGCCAGAAAGGCAGGCATATTCAGGGCTAGGGCCTAACTAAGCAGAATTATTTATTTGGGGTTAAAACTAGTTACAAAGAAAATATGCGAATTCAATTGGGTGACAAAGTTTACATCGGTTTAAGATATATATTATAGATCTTCATATAGATCTATCCAAGACATAATCGGGAAAAATATTGTGAAAGAGGGAAAAAAAGGTAGAAAGAAAGGGGTCGGAGATTGGAAGCCTTAACCCGGACGAAAATTAAAAATCAGTATCGGGCTGACCGTCTATCACACTAAGCCAGAGAGGCAGCTGAATTCTGCCTGACAAAACTGTTTATTTTCATATTTCCCTAGATTGTTAACGTTCCCTGATACAACAAGGGTATAGGGATCAGAACAGGCTACTAAAAACGGTCAGAATTCTGTTTGTGTATTTTTAGAACACGACGCCTGACTACTAGAGATTCAGAGGACGTCACTCTCACTTCCAGAGCCGCAGTTATTCCAACATTCTTGACCTGACGAATGAGTAAATTTAATTTTTGGTATCACCTCTTATGTTTGCCAATATTTCTTTTAGTATCCATTACCAATTTCAAATTGTCCAAAATCGCAATGTTACCTCTACAGCCAAACTGGAAATATGTATGCTGCTCTGATCGGCTTTTCTGTGATATACATGTAGCCCACTGAATAGCAACGACACAGTAGCCTGTGCCAGTTGTAATATGTATATCTACAACGGGGACGGGCTTAATATTCCTTCTCCCCTTTCAAAGACATTGGAACACAGGCCCTGAAGTACTTGTGAAAATTCGATTTTAAATTGTTCATATAGAAAAAAAAAAATGCTTTATAACTGACGTAATCCTTTGCAAACGGGGACATATTTCTGATCGAGACATGCCATAAAACAAGGAAATTAGCGCGTCTTTGAATGAAGCGGTGGCAGAAGATCGGACTATGAAACGATAGTTCCCAACCTTGTTCCACAGCCGTTTCAATTTGAAATTTCTGTCTTATTCAGCTTCCATTTGAAGGATAATACCGGCACGAATTATTGGGTCCGTATTCACCAGCAACAAAATAAATCCCTCTCCTGATGAAATTAGGTTCAAATCAGAATGACAAAATCGGTGGCATTAAACAAAAGTGCAGTTAGGGAGTGGAATGGCAAACTTCATGCAAAATAGTATTTGGTTTTCGCGTGCACGAAAATACGATATATATGTGGAAAGTTTCAGAGAAAATAGGCCAATTCATTTGGATGACAAAGTTTCCACCGGTTTCAGATAAATATTATAGATCTACACATAGATCTATCCAAGAACCAAGACAGAACGGGGGAAATATTGTGACAGAGGGAAAAAAGATGGAAAGAAAAGGGGTCAGAGAATAGAACCCTGAAAATGATCCGGACCAAGATTAAAAATTACTTTCGGGCTGACCATATAGCCCACTTAGTCAGAGAGGCAGCTGAATTTTGCATGACAAAATTATTTATTTACATATTACCCCTCCCCTTTCAAAGAAATTGGAACAAAGGACCTCAAGTAGTTGTGAAAATTCGATTAGAATTGTTTGAAAATATGGGTTAAAAGTGACGTTTATGTCTATTTTGAAGGGTTGTGTGTAATCCTTTGCAAACGGGGACATATTCCTGATCGATACATGCAATACAACAAGGAAATTGGACAACTTTTTCAATGGAACGGGTGGCAGAAGATCGGACTATGAGTCTTTCGTCCCCACCTATCTTCCACCCCCGTTTCAATTTGAATTTTCAGTCTTATTCAGCTTCCATTTGAAGGATAATATGTAATCCTTAGCAGGCCGACGCGAATTCCTGGGTCCGTATTCACCAACCATTCTGAAGAACATTCTGAGACTCATTCTCCAGATTTTTCTACATTTGTGAGTAACGCAGCTTCTGATTGGCTTAAAATATTTGTTCAACCAATCACAAGTAGTGTTACTTTTCAATGTTAGAAAATACATGTACTTTGATCCCTTTGTCCCCAGCCTTGTTCGTCCGCGTTTCAAATTTTCTACCTTGTTCAGCTTAGCTTCCATGCTTCACACTGATACTTTGCATATGTTGAGACCATTAACTGACGACGGAAAGGTCTCGAGGAGTCATTGCATACCTGTGTATACCAGGGAGAAAACTTTTTAGGGGCAACGGGCACCGTTGCATGAAACAGAGAGGTAAACAAACAAATGAGTGCCCCTTTCTCTCCATGACACTGTTGAACACATTACTAATTGGTGTCTCAGATCAAAGTGAATGGTTTTGATGGTACAATGTAAACATTTTAACTGACAAAATGGGGTATGAAGTAGAAAAAAAGAGACCAGGAGCAGTTCTGCTTTGTGCAGTCAGGGGATATAATCCAATTTTGTTTGGGAATAGTCTGATAGTTTGTAAGGTTATATCTCTCTTTGTTGCTTGAATATACTGAGAGGGAAAAAGGTGAACCCATTGCCTCATCAAATCCATACAGCTTCAACACGGACTATGTCACAAGGTAACATGTGCCTCAAGTGACCGCAACGACATAGTCAAAACGCTAGATTAACTTAACAATTGTACAGAGACTAGAACCTAAACCGGTTTCCGAAACAACTCGCTCTCATATGGCACTTGCGGACATGCGAAAGCCTGATTTTGACCTTTACGACACAAATTGGGGTGTTTTGTCACTTTAAAGGAAAAAAAAAATAAAACAGAACAAAAACTCCCTCTCCTCATGGAATTAAGTTTATATAAAACTGACAAAATTGCTGGCCTTAAAAAAAGTGAAGTCATGGAGTGGAATGGCAAACTTTACGCAAACCCATATTTAGTTTTCGCATGCATATAAATGTAAAATGTAAGTGGATGACAGTCTGTGGAAACCGATTTTTGATTCTAGTCTACATATCCTTGCTGTCTGCATTTCAGGTATTCATCCATGTCATAAAGGGCTCAGGTCACATTATATCAGGTCGGGACATATTCAGCGCTACAGCCTAAACGTATTTATTTGGGGTCAAAACCAGTTACAATTACAAGAGGCTCATTAAAATGGATGAAAAATTTTACATCGGTTCAAGACAGATGATATATATCTACATATAGATCTATCCATGAACCAAGACATAATGGGCTAAAATATTGTGACGGGGGGAAAAAGGGTGGAAAAAAAGGGGTCAGAGATTGAAACCCTGAAGTTAACCCGGAACAAGATTAAAAATTACTCTCGGGCTGATCGTCTAGCCCACCAAGCCAGAAAGGCAGGCATATTCAGGGCTAGGGCCTAACTAAGCAGAATTATTTATTTGGGGTTAAAACTAGTTACAAAGAAAATATGCTAATTCAATTGGGTGACAAAGTTTACATCGGTTTAAGATATATATTATAGATCTTCATATAGATCTATCCAAGACATAATCGGGAAAAATATTGTGAAAGAGGGAAAAAAAGGTAGAAAGAAAGGGGTCGGAGATTGGAAGCCTTAACCCGGACGAAAATTAAAAATCAGTATCGGGCTGACCGTCTATCACACTAAGCCAGAGAGGCAGCTGAATTCTGCCTGACAAAACTGTTTATTTTCATATTTCCCTAGATTGTTAACGTTCCCTGATACAACAAGGGTATAGGGATCAGAACAGGCTACTAAAAACGGTCAGAATTCTGTTTGTGTATTTTTAGAACACGACGCCTGACTACTAGAGATTCAGAGGACGTCACTCTCACTTCCAGAGCCGCAGTTATTCCAACATTCTTGACCTGACGAATGAGTAAATTTAATTTTTGGTATCACCTCTTATGTTTGCCAATATTTCTTTTAGTATCCATTACCAATTTCAAATTGTCCAAAATCGCAATGTTACCTCTACAGCCAAACTGGAAATATGTATGCTGCTCTGATCGGCTTTTCTGTGATATACATGTAGCCCACTGAATAGCAACGACACAGTAGCCTGTGCCAGTTGTAATATGTATATCTACAACGGGGACGGGCTTAATATTCCTTCTCCCCTTTCAAAGAAATTGGAACACAGGCCCTGAAGTACTTGTGAAAATTCGATTTTAAATTGTTCTGATAAAAAAAAATGCTTTATAACTGACGTAATCCTTTGCAAACGGGGACATATTTCTGATCGAGACATGCCATAAAACAAGGAAATTAGCGCGTCTTTGAATGAAGCGGTGGCAGAAGATCGGACTATGAAACGATAGTTCCCAACCTTGTTCCACAGCCGTTTCAATTTGAAATTTCTGTCTTATTCAGCTTCCATTTGAAGGATAATACCGGCACGAATTATTGGGTCCGTATTCACCAGCAACAAAATAAATCCCTCTCCTGATGAAATTAGGTTCAAATCAGAATGACAAAATCGGTGGCATTAAACAAAAGTGCAGTTAGGGAGTGGAATGGCAAACTTCATGCAAAATAGTATTTGGTTTTCGCGTGCACGAAAATACGATATATATGTGGAAAGTTTCAGAGAAAATAGGCCAATTCATTTGGATGACAAAGTTTCCACCGGTTTCAGATAAATATTATAGATCTACACATAGATCTATCCAAGAACCAAGACAGAACGGGGGAAATATTGTGACAGAGGGAAAAAAGATGGAAAGAAAAGGGGTCAGAGAATAGAACCCTGAAAATGATCCGGACCAAGATTAAAAATTACTTTCGGGCTGACCATATAGCCCACTTAGTCAGAGAGGCAGCTGAATTTTGCATGACAAAATTATTTATTTACATATTACCCCTCCCCTTTCAAAGAAATTGGAACAAAGGACCTCAAGTAGTTGTGAAAATTCGATTAGAATTGTTTGAAAATATGGGTTAAAAGTGACGTTTATGTCTATTTTGAAGGGTTGTGTGTAATCCTTTGCAAACGGGGACATATTCCTGATCGATACATGCAATACAACAAGGAAATTGGACAACTTTTTCAATGGAACGGGTGGCAGAAGATCGGACTATGAGTCTTTCGTCCCCACCTATCTTCCACCCCCGTTTCAATTTGAATTTTCAGTCTTATTCAGCTTCCATTTGAAGGATAATATGTAATCCTTAGCAGGCCGACGCGAATTCCTGGGTCCGTATTCACCAACCATTCTGAAGAACATTCTGAGACTCATTCTCCAGATTTTTCTACATTTGTGAGTAACGCAGCTTCTGATTGGCTTAAAATATTTGTTCAACCAATCACAAGTAGTGTTACTTTTCAATGTTAGAAAATACATGTACTTTGATCCCTTTGTCCCCAGCCTTGTTCGTCCGCGTTTCAAATTTTCTACCTTGTTCAGCTTAGCTTCCATGCTTCACACTGATACTTTGCATATGTTGAGACCATTAACTGACGACGGAAAGGTCTCGAGGAGTCATTGCATACCTGTGTATACCAGGGAGAAAACTTTTTAGGGGCAACGGGCACCGTTGCATGAAACAGAGAGGTAAACAAACAAATGAGTGCCCCTTTCTCTCCATGACACTGTTGAACACATTACTAATTGGTGTCTCAGATCAAAGTGAATGGTTTTGATGGTACAATGTAAACATTTTAACTGACAAAATGGGGTATGAAGTAGAAAAAAAGAGACCAGGAGCAGTTCTGCTTTGTGCAGTCAGGGGATATAATCCAATTTTGTTTGGGAATAGTCTGATAGTTTGTAAGGTTATATCTCTCTTTGTTGCTTGAATATACTGAGAGGGAAAAAGGTGAACCCATTGCCTCATCAAATCCATACAGCTTCAACACGGACTATGTCACAAGGTAACATGTGCCTCAAGTGACCGCAACGACATAGTCAAAACGCTAGATTAACTTAACAATTGTACAGAGACTAGAACCTAAACCGGTTTCCGAAACAACTCGCTCTCATATGGCACTTGCGGACATGCGAAAGCCTGATTTTGACCTTTACGACACAAATTGGGGTGTTTTGTCACTTTAAAGGAAAAAAAAAATAAAACAGAACAAAAACTCCCTCTCCTCATGGAATTAAGTTTATATAAAACTGACAAAATTGCTGGCCTTAAAAAAAGTGAAGTCATGGAGTGGAATGGCAAACTTTACGCAAACCCATATTTAGTTTTCGCATGCATATAAATGTAAAATGTAAGTGGATGACAGTCTGTGGAAACCGATTTTTGATTCTAGTCTACATATCCTTGCTGTCTGCATTTCAGGTATTCATCCATGTCATAAAGGGCTCAGGTCACATTATATCAGGTCGGGACATATTCAGCGCTACAGCCTAAACGTATTTATTTGGGGTCAAAACCAGTTACAATTACAAGAGGCTCATTAAAATGGATGAAAAATTTTACATCGGTTCAAGACAGATGATATATATCTACATATAGATCTATCCATGAACCAAGACATAATGGGCTAAAATATTGTGACGGGGGGAAAAAGGGTGGAAAAAAAGGGGTCAGAGATTGAAACCCTGAAGTTAACCCGGAACAAGATTAAAAATTACTCTCGGGCTGATCGTCTAGCCCACCAAGCCAGAAAGGCAGGCATATTCAGGGCTAGGGCCTAACTAAGCAGAATTATTTATTTGGGGTTAAAACTAGTTACAAAGAAAATATGCGAATTCAATTGGGTGACAAAGTTTACATCGGTTTAAGATATATATTATAGATCTTCATATAGATCTATCCAAGACATAATCGGGAAAAATATTGTGAAAGAGGGAAAAAAAGGTAGAAAGAAAGGGGTCGGAGATTGGAAGCCTTAACCCGGACGAAAATTAAAAATCAGTATCGGGCTGACCGTCTATCACACTAAGCCAGAGAGGCAGCTGAATTCTGCCTGACAAAACTGTTTATTTTCATATTTCCCTAGATTGTTAACGTTCCCTGATACAACAAGGGTATAGGGATCAGAACAGGCTACTAAAAACGGTCAGAATTCTGTTTGTGTATTTTTAGAACACGACGCCTGACTACTAGAGATTCAGAGGACGTCACTCTCACTTCCAGAGCCGCAGTTATTCCAACATTCTTGACCTGACGAATGAGTAAATTTAATTTTTGGTATCACCTCTTATGTTTGCCAATATTTCTTTTAGTATCCATTACCAATTTCAAATTGTCCAAAATCGCAATGTTACCTCTACAGCCAAACTGGAAATATGTATGCTGCTCTGATCGGCTTTTCTGTGATATACATGTAGCCCACTGAATAGCAACGACACAGTAGCCTGTGCCAGTTGTAATATGTATATCTACAACGGGGACGGGCTTAATATTCCTTCTCCCCTTTCAAAGAAATTGGAACACAGGCCCTGAAGTACTTGTGAAAATTCGATTTTAAATTGTTCTGATAAAAAAAAATGCTTTATAACTGACGTAATCCTTTGCAAACGGGGACATATTTCTGATCGAGACATGCCATAAAACAAGGAAATTAGCGCGTCTTTGAATGAAGCGGTGGCAGAAGATCGGACTATGAAACGATAGTTCCCAACCTTGTTCCACAGCCGTTTCAATTTGAAATTTCTGTCTTATTCAGCTTCCATTTGAAGGATAATACCGGCACGAATTATTGGGTCCGTATTCACCAGCAACAAAATAAATCCCTCTCCTGATGAAATTAGGTTCAAATCAGAATGACAAAATCGGTGGCATTAAACAAAAGTGCAGTTAGGGAGTGGAATGGCAAACTTCATGCAAAATAGTATTTGGTTTTCGCGTGCACGAAAATACGATATATATGTGGAAAGTTTCAGAGAAAATAGGCCAATTCATTTGGATGACAAAGTTTCCACCGGTTTCAGATAAATATTATAGATCTACACATAGATCTATCCAAGAACCAAGACAGAACGGGGGAAATATTGTGACAGAGGGAAAAAAGATGGAAAGAAAAGGGGTCAGAGAATAGAACCCTGAAAATGATCCGGACCAAGATTAAAAATTACTTTCGGGCTGACCATATAGCCCACTTAGTCAGAGAGGCAGCTGAATTTTGCATGACAAAATTATTTATTTACATATTACCCCTCCCCTTTCAAAGAAATTGGAACAAAGGACCTCAAGTAGTTGTGAAAATTCGATTAGAATTGTTTGAAAATATGGGTTAAAAGTGACGTTTATGTCTATTTTGAAGGGTTGTGTGTAATCCTTTGCAAACGGGGACATATTCCTGATCGATACATGCAATACAACAAGGAAATTGGACAACTTTTTCAATGGAACGGGTGGCAGAAGATCGGACTATGAGTCTTTCGTCCCCACCTATCTTCCACCCCCGTTTCAATTTGAATTTTCAGTCTTATTCAGCTTCCATTTGAAGGATAATATGTAATCCTTAGCAGGCCGACGCGAATTCCTGGGTCCGTATTCACCAACCATTCTGAAGAACATTCTGAGACTCATTCTCCAGATTTTTCTACATTTGTGAGTAACGCAGCTTCTGATTGGCTTAAAATATTTGTTCAACCAATCACAAGTAGTGTTACTTTTCAATGTTAGAAAATACATGTACTTTGATCCCTTTGTCCCCAGCCTTGTTCGTCCGCGTTTCAAATTTTCTACCTTGTTCAGCTTAGCTTCCATGCTTCACACTGATACTTTGCATATGTTGAGACCATTAACTGACGACGGAAAGGTCTCGAGGAGTCATTGCATACCTGTGTATACCAGGGAGAAAACTTTTTAGGGGCAACGGGCACCGTTGCATGAAACAGAGAGGTAAACAAACAAATGAGTGCCCCTTTCTCTCCATGACACTGTTGAACACATTACTAATTGGTGTCTCAGATCAAAGTGAATGGTTTTGATGGTACAATGTAAACATTTTAACTGACAAAATGGGGTATGAAGTAGAAAAAAAGAGACCAGGAGCAGTTCTGCTTTGTGCAGTCAGGGGATATAATCCAATTTTGTTTGGGAATAGTCTGATAGTTTGTAAGGTTATATCTCTCTTTGTTGCTTGAATATACTGAGAGGGAAAAAGGTGAACCCATTGCCTCATCAAATCCATACAGCTTCAACACGGACTATGTCACAAGGTAACATGTGCCTCAAGTGACCGCAACGACATAGTCAAAACGCTAGATTAACTTAACAATTGTACAGAGACTAGAACCTAAACCGGTTTCCGAAACAACTCGCTCTCATATGGCACTTGCGGACATGCGAAAGCCTGATTTTGACCTTTACGACACAAATTGGGGTGTTTTGTCACTTTAAAGGAAAAAAAAAATAAAACAGAACAAAAACTCCCTCTCCTCATGGAATTAAGTTTATATAAAACTGACAAAATTGCTGGCCTTAAAAAAAGTGAAGTCATGGAGTGGAATGGCAAACTTTACGCAAACCCATATTTAGTTTTCGCATGCATATAAATGTAAAATGTAAGTGGATGACAGTCTGTGGAAACCGATTTCTGATTCTAGTCTACATATCCTTGCTGTCTGCATTTCAGGTATTCATCCATGTCATAAAGGGCTCAGGTCACATTATATCAGGTCGGGACATATTCAGCGCTACAGCCTAAACGTATTTATTTGGGGTCAAAACCAGTTACAATTACAAGAGGCTCATTAAAATGGATGAAAAATTTTACATCGGTTCAAGACAGATGATATATATCTACATATAGATCTATCCATGAACCAAGACATAATGGGCTAAAATATTGTGACGGGGGGAAAAAGGGTGGAAAAAAAGGGGTCAGAGATTGAAACCCTGAAGTTAACCCGGAACAAGATTAAAAATTACTCTCGGGCTGATCGTCTAGCCCACCAAGCCAGAAAGGCAGGCATATTCAGGGCTAGGGCCTAACTAAGCAGAATTATTTATTTGGGGTTAAAACTAGTTACAAAGAAAATATGCTAATTCAATTGGGTGACAAAGTTTACATCGGTTTAAGATATATATTATAGATCTTCATATAGATCTATCCAAGACATAATCGGGAAAAATATTGTGAAAGAGGGAAAAAAAGGTAGAAAGAAAGGGGTCGGAGATTGGAAGCCTTAACCCGGACGAAAATTAAAAATCAGTATCGGGCTGACCGTCTATCACACTAAGCCAGAGAGGCAGCTGAATTCTGCCTGACAAAACTGTTTATTTTCATATTTCCCTAGATTGTTAACGTTCCCTGATACAACAAGGGTATAGGGATCAGAACAGGCTACTAAAAACGGTCAGAATTCTGTTTGTGTATTTTTAGAACACGACGCCTGACTACTAGAGATTCAGAGGACGTCACTCTCACTTCCAGAGCCGCAGTTATTCCAACATTCTTGACCTGACGAATGAGTAAATTTAATTTTTGGTATCACCTCTTATGTTTGCCAATATTTCTTTTAGTATCCATTACCAATTTCAAATTGTCCAAAATCGCAATGTTACCTCTACAGCCAAACTGGAAATATGTATGCTGCTCTGATCGGCTTTTCTGTGATATACATGTAGCCCACTGAATAGCAACGACACAGTAGCCTGTGCCAGTTGTAATATGTATATCTACAACGGGGACGGGCTTAATATTCCTTCTCCCCTTTCAAAGAAATTGGAACACAGGCCCTGAAGTACTTGTGAAAATTCGATTTTAAATTGTTCGGATAAAAAAAAATGCTTTATAACTGACGTAATCCTTTGCAAACGGGGACATATTTCTGATCGAGACATGCCATAAAACAAGGAAATTAGCGCGTCTTTGAATGAAGCGGTGGCAGAAGATCGGACTATGAAACGATAGTTCCCAACCTTGTTCCACAGCCGTTTCAATTTGAAATTTCTGTCTTATTCAGCTTCCATTTGAAGGATAATACCGGCACGAATTATTGGGTCCGTATTCACCAGCAACAAAATAAATCCCTCTCCTGATGAAATTAGGTTCAAATCAGAATGACAAAATCGGTGGCATTAAACAAAAGTGCAGTTAGGGAGTGGAATGGCAAACTTCATGCAAAATAGTATTTGGTTTTCGCGTGCACGAAAATACGATATATATGTGGAAAGTTTCAGAGAAAATAGGCCAATTCATTTGGATGACAAAGTTTCCACCGGTTTCAGATAAATATTATAGATCTACACATAGATCTATCCAAGAACCAAGACAGAACGGGGGAAATATTGTGACAGAGGGAAAAAAGATGGAAAGAAAAGGGGTCAGAGAATAGAACCCTGAAAATGATCCGGACCAAGATTAAAAATTACTTTCGGGCTGACCATATAGCCCACTTAGTCAGAGAGGCAGCTGAATTTTGCATGACAAAATTATTTATTTACATATTACCCCTCCCCTTTCAAAGAAATTGGAACAAAGGACCTCAAGTAGTTGTGAAAATTCGATTAGAATTGTTTGAAAATATGGGTTAAAAGTGACGTTTATGTCTATTTTGAAGGGTTGTGTGTAATCCTTTGCAAACGGGGACATATTCCTGATCGATACATGCAATACAACAAGGAAATTGGACAACTTTTTCAATGGAACGGGTGGCAGAAGATCGGACTATGAGTCTTTCGTCCCCACCTATCTTCCACCCCCGTTTCAATTTGAATTTTCAGTCTTATTCAGCTTCCATTTGAAGGATAATATGTAATCCTTAGCAGGCCGACGCGAATTCCTGGGTCCGTATTCACCAACCATTCTGAAGAACATTCTGAGACTCATTCTCCAGATTTTTCTACATTTGTGAGTAACGCAGCTTCTGATTGGCTTAAAATATTTGTTCAACCAATCACAAGTAGTGTTACTTTTCAATGTTAGAAAATACATGTACTTTGATCCCTTTGTCCCCAGCCTTGTTCGTCCGCGTTTCAAATTTTCTACCTTGTTCAGCTTAGCTTCCATGCTTCACACTGATACTTTGCATATGTTGAGACCATTAACTGACGACGGAAAGGTCTCGAGGAGTCATTGCATACCTGTGTATACCAGGGAGAAAACTTTTTAGGGGCAACGGGCACCGTTGCATGAAACAGAGAGGTAAACAAACAAATGAGTGCCCCTTTCTCTCCATGACACTGTTGAACACATTACTAATTGGTGTCTCAGATCAAAGTGAATGGTTTTGATGGTACAATGTAAACATTTTAACTGACAAAATGGGGTATGAAGTAGAAAAAAAGAGACCAGGAGCAGTTCTGCTTTGTGCAGTCAGGGGATATAATCCAATTTTGTTTGGGAATAGTCTGATAGTTTGTAAGGTTATATCTCTCTTTGTTGCTTGAATATACTGAGAGGGAAAAAGGTGAACCCATTGCCTCATCAAATCCATACAGCTTCAACACGGACTATGTCACAAGGTAACATGTGCCTCAAGTGACCGCAACGACATAGTCAAAACGCTAGATTAACTTAACAATTGTACAGAGACTAGAACCTAAACCGGTTTCCGAAACAACTCGCTCTCATATGGCACTTGCGGACATGCGAAAGCCTGATTTTGACCTTTACGACACAAATTGGGGTGTTTTGTCACTTTAAAGGAAAAAAAAAATAAAACAGAACAAAAACTCCCTCTCCTCATGGAATTAAGTTTATATAAAACTGACAAAATTGCTGGCCTTAAAAAAAGTGAAGTCATGGAGTGGAATGGCAAACTTTACGCAAACCCATATTTAGTTTTCGCATGCATATAAATGTAAAATGTAAGTGGATGACAGTCTGTGGAAACCGATTTTTGATTCTAGTCTACATATCCTTGCTGTCTGCATTTCAGGTATTCATCCATGTCATAAAGGGCTCAGGTCACATTATATCAGGTCGGGACATATTCAGCGCTACAGCCTAAACGTATTTATTTGGGGTCAAAACCAGTTACAATTACAAGAGGCTCATTAAAATGGATGAAAAATTTTACATCGGTTCAAGACAGATGATATATATCTACATATAGATCTATCCATGAACCAAGACATAATGGCCTAAAATATTGTGACGGGGGGAAAAAGGGTGGAAAAAAAGGGGTCAGAGATTGAAACCCTGAAGTTAACCCGGAACAAGATTAAAAATTACTCTCGGGCTGATCGTCTAGCCCACCAAGCCAGAAAGGCAGGCATATTCAGGGCTAGGGCCTAACTAAGCAGAATTATTTATTTGGGGTTAAAACTAGTTACAAAGAAAATATGCGAATTCAATTGGGTGACAAAGTTTACATCGGTTTAAGATATATATTATAGATCTTCATATAGATCTATCCAAGACATAATCGGGAAAAATATTGTGAAAGAGGGAAAAAAAGGTAGAAAGAAAGGGGTCGGAGATTGGAAGCCTTAACCCGGACGAAAATTAAAAATCAGTATCGGGCTGACCGTCTATCACACTAAGCCAGAGAGGCAGCTGAATTCTGCCTGACAAAACTGTTTATTTTCATATTTCCCTAGATTGTTAACGTTCCCTGATACAACAAGGGTATAGGGATCAGAACAGGCTACTAAAAACGGTCAGAATTCTGTTTGTGTATTTTTAGAACACGACGCCTGACTACTAGAGATTCAGAGGACGTCACTCTCACTTCCAGAGCCGCAGTTATTCCAACATTCTTGACCTGACGAATGAGTAAATTTAATTTTTGGTATCACCTCTTATGTTTGCCAATATTTCTTTTAGTATCCATTACCAATTTCAAATTGTCCAAAATCGCAATGTTACCTCTACAGCCAAACTGGAAATATGTATGCTGCTCTGATCGGCTTTTCTGTGATATACATGTAGCCCACTGAATAGCAACGACACAGTAGCCTGTGCCAGTTGTAATATGTATATCTACAACGGGGACGGGCTTAATATTCCTTCTCCCCTTTCAAAGAAATTGGAACACAGGCCCTGAAGTACTTGTGAAAATTCGATTTTAAATTGTTCGGATAAAAAAAAATGCTTTATAACTGACGTAATCCTTTGCAAACGGGGACATATTTCTGATCGAGACATGCCATAAAACAAGGAAATTAGCGCGTCTTTGAATGAAGCGGTGGCAGAAGATCGGACTATGAAACGATAGTTCCCAACCTTGTTCCACAGCCGTTTCAATTTGAAATTTCTGTCTTATTCAGCTTCCATTTGAAGGATAATACCGGCACGAATTATTGGGTCCGTATTCACCAGCAACAAAATAAATCCCTCTCCTGATGAAATTAGGTTCAAATCAGAATGACAAAATCGGTGGCATTAAACAAAAGTGCAGTTAGGGAGTGGAATGGCAAACTTCATGCAAAATAGTATTTGGTTTTCGCGTGCACGAAAATACGATATATATGTGGAAAGTTTCAGAGAAAATAGGCCAATTCATTTGGATGACAAAGTTTCCACCGGTTTCAGATAAATATTATAGATCTACACATAGATCTATCCAAGAACCAAGACAGAACGGGGGAAATATTGTGACAGAGGGAAAAAAGATGGAAAGAAAAGGGGTCAGAGAATAGAACCCTGAAAATGATCCGGACCAAGATTAAAAATTACTTTCGGGCTGACCATATAGCCCACTTAGTCAGAGAGGCAGCTGAATTTTGCATGACAAAATTATTTATTTACATATTACCCCTCCCCTTTCAAAGAAATTGGAACAAAGGACCTCAAGTAGTTGTGAAAATTCGATTAGAATTGTTTGAAAATATGGGTTAAAAGTGACGTTTATGTCTATTTTGAAGGGTTGTGTGTAATCCTTTGCAAACGGGGACATATTCCTGATCGATACATGCAATACAACAAGGAAATTGGACAACTTTTTCAATGGAACGGGTGGCAGAAGATCGGACTATGAGTCTTTCGTCCCCACCTATCTTCCACCCCCGTTTCAATTTGAATTTTCAGTCTTATTCAGCTTCCATTTGAAGGATAATATGTAATCCTTAGCAGGCCGACGCGAATTCCTGGGTCCGTATTCACCAACCATTCTGAAGAACATTCTGAGACTCATTCTCCAGATTTTTCTACATTTGTGAGTAACGCAGCTTCTGATTGGCTTAAAATATTTGTTCAACCAATCACAAGTAGTGTTACTTTTCAATGTTAGAAAATACATGTACTTTGATCCCTTTGTCCCCAGCCTTGTTCGTCCGCGTTTCAAATTTTCTACCTTGTTCAGCTTAGCTTCCATGCTTCACACTGATACTTTGCATATGTTGAGACCATTAACTGACGACGGAAAGGTCTCGAGGAGTCATTGCATACCTGTGTATACCAGGGAGAAAACTTTTTAGGGGCAACGGGCACCGTTGCATGAAACAGAGAGGTAAACAAACAAATGAGTGCCCCTTTCTCTCCATGACACTGTTGAACACATTACTAATTGGTGTCTCAGATCAAAGTGAATGGTTTTGATGGTACAATGTAAACATTTTAACTGACAAAATGGGGTATGAAGTAGAAAAAAAGAGACCAGGAGCAGTTCTGCTTTGTGCAGTCAGGGGATATAATCCAATTTTGTTTGGGAATAGTCTGATAGTTTGTAAGGTTATATCTCTCTTTGTTGCTTGAATATACTGAGAGGGAAAAAGGTGAACCCATTGCCTCATCAAATCCATACAGCTTCAACACGGACTATGTCACAAGGTAACATGTGCCTCAAGTGACCGCAACGACATAGTCAAAACGCTAGATTAACTTAACAATTGTACAGAGACTAGAACCTAAACCGGTTTCCGAAACAACTCGCTCTCATATGGCACTTGCGGACATGCGAAAGCCTGATTTTGACCTTTACGACACAAATTGGGGTGTTTTGTCACTTTAAAGGAAAAAAAAAAATAAAACAGAACAAAAACTCCCTCTCCTCATGGAATTAAGTTTATATAAAACTGACAAAATTGCTGGCCTTAAAAAAAGTGAAGTCATGGAGTGGAATGGCAAACTTTACGCAAACCCATATTTAGTTTTCGCATGCATATAAATGTAAAATGTAAGTGGATGACAGTCTGTGGAAACCGATTTTTGATTCTAGTCTACATATCCTTGCTGTCTGCATTTCAGGTATTCATCCATGTCATAAAGGGCTCAGGTCACATTATATCAGGTCGGGACATATTCAGCGCTACAGCCTAAACGTATTTATTTGGGGTCAAAACCAGTTACAATTACAAGAGGCTCATTAAAATGGATGAAAAATTTTACATCGGTTCAAGACAGATGATATATATCTACATATAGATCTATCCATGAACCAAGACATAATGGCCTAAAATATTGTGACGGGGGGAAAAAGGGTGGAAAAAAAGGGGTCAGAGATTGAAACCCTGAAGTTAACCCGGAACAAGATTAAAAATTACTCTCGGGCTGATCGTCTAGCCCACCAAGCCAGAAAGGCAGGCATATTCAGGGCTAGGGCCTAACTAAGCAGAATTATTTATTTGGGGTTAAAACTAGTTACAAAGAAAATATGCGAATTCAATTGGGTGACAAAGTTTACATCGGTTTAAGATATATATTATAGATCTTCATATAGATCTATCCAAGACATAATCGGGAAAAATATTGTGAAAGAGGGAAAAAAAGGTAGAAAGAAAGGGGTCGGAGATTGGAAGCCTTAACCCGGACGAAAATTAAAAATCAGTATCGGGCTGACCGTCTATCACACTAAGCCAGAGAGGCAGCTGAATTCTGCCTGACAAAACTGTTTATTTTCATATTTCCCTAGATTGTTAACGTTCCCTGATACAACAAGGGTATAGGGATCAGAACAGGCTACTAAAAACGGTCATAATTCTGTTTGTGTATTTTTAGAACACGACGCCTGACTACTAGAGATTCAGAGGACGTCACTCTCACTTCCAGAGCCGCAGTTATTCCAACATTCTTGACCTGACGAATGAGTAAATTTAATTTTTGGTATCACCTCTTATGTTTGCCAATATTTCTTTTAGTATCCATTACCAATTTCAAATTGTCCAAAATCGCAATGTTACCTCTACAGCCAAACTGGAAATATGTATGCTGCTCTGATCGGCTTTTCTGTGATATACATGTAGCCCACTGAATAGCAACGACACAGTAGCCTGTGCCAGTTGTAATATGTATATCTACAACGGGGACGGGCTTAATATTCCTTCTCCCCTTTCAAAGAAATTGGAACACAGGCCCTGAAGTACTTGTGAAAATTCGATTTTAAATTGTTCGGATAAAAAAAAATGCTTTATAACTGACGTAATCCTTTGCAAACGGGGACATATTTCTGATCGAGACATGCCATAAAACAAGGAAATTAGCGCGTCTTTGAATGAAGCGGTGGCAGAAGATCGGACTATGAAACGATAGTTCCCAACCTTGTTCCACAGCCGTTTCAATTTGAAATTTCTGTCTTATTCAGCTTCCATTTGAAGGATAATACCGGCACGAATTATTGGGTCCGTATTCACCAGCAACAAAATAAATCCCTCTCCTGATGAAATTAGGTTCAAATCAGAATGACAAAATCGGTGGCATTAAACAAAAGTGCAGTTAGGGAGTGGAATGGCAAACTTCATGCAAAATAGTATTTGGTTTTCGCGTGCACGAAAATACGATATATATGTGGAAAGTTTCAGAGAAAATAGGCCAATTCATTTGGATGACAAAGTTTCCACCGGTTTCAGATAAATATTATAGATCTACACATAGATCTATCCAAGAACCAAGACAGAACGGGGGAAATATTGTGACAGAGGGAAAAAAGATGGAAAGAAAAGGGGTCAGAGAATAGAACCCTGAAAATGATCCGGACCAAGATTAAAAATTACTTTCGGGCTGACCATATAGCCCACTTAGTCAGAGAGGCAGCTGAATTTTGCATGACAAAATTATTTATTTACATATTACCCCTCCCCTTTCAAAGAAATTGGAACAAAGGACCTCAAGTAGTTGTGAAAATTCGATTAGAATTGTTTGAAAATATGGGTTAAAAGTGACGTTTATGTCTATTTTGAAGGGTTGTGTGTAATCCTTTGCAAACGGGGACATATTCCTGATCGATACATGCAATACAACAAGGAAATTGGACAACTTTTTCAATGGAACGGGTGGCAGAAGATCGGACTATGAGTCTTTCGTCCCCACCTATCTTCCACCCCCGTTTCAATTTGAATTTTCAGTCTTATTCAGCTTCCATTTGAAGGATAATATGTAATCCTTAGCAGGCCGACGCGAATTCCTGGGTCCGTATTCACCAACCATTCTGAAGAACATTCTGAGACTCATTCTCCAGATTTTTCTACATTTGTGAGTAACGCAGCTTCTGATTGGCTTAAAATATTTGTTCAACCAATCACAAGTAGTGTTACTTTTCAATGTTAGAAAATACATGTACTTTGATCCCTTTGTCCCCAGCCTTGTTCGTCCGCGTTTCAAATTTTCTACCTTGTTCAGCTTAGCTTCCATGCTTCACACTGATACTTTGCATATGTTGAGACCATTAACTGACGACGGAAAGGTCTCGAGGAGTCATTGCATACCTGTGTATACCAGGGAGAAAACTTTTTAGGGGCAACGGGCACCGTTGCATGAAACAGAGAGGTAAACAAACAAATGAGTGCCCCTTTCTCTCCATGACACTGTTGAACACATTACTAATTGGTGTCTCAGATCAAAGTGAATGGTTTTGATGGTACAATGTAAACATTTTAACTGACAAAATGGGGTATGAAGTAGAAAAAAAGAGACCAGGAGCAGTTCTGCTTTGTGCAGTCAGGGGATATAATCCAATTTTGTTTGGGAATAGTCTGATAGTTTGTAAGGTTATATCTCTCTTTGTTGCTTGAATATACTGAGAGGGAAAAAGGTGAACCCATTGCCTCATCAAATCCATACAGCTTCAACACGGACTATGTCACAAGGTAACATGTGCCTCAAGTGACCGCAACGACATAGTCAAAACGCTAGATTAACTTAACAATTGTACAGAGACTAGAACCTAAACCGGTTTCCGAAACAACTCGCTCTCATATGGCACTTGCGGACATGCGAAAGCCTGATTTTGACCTTTACGACACAAATTGGGGTGTTTTGTCACTTTAAAGGAAAAAAAAAATAAAACAGAACAAAAACTCCCTCTCCTCATGGAATTAAGTTTATATAAAACTGACAAAATTGCTGGCCTTAAAAAAAGTGAAGTCATGGAGTGGAATGGCAAACTTTACGCAAACCCATATTTAGTTTTCGCATGCATATAAATGTAAAATGTAAGTGGATGACAGTCTGTGGAAACCGATTTTTGATTCTAGTCTACATATCCTTGCTGTCTGCATTTCAGGTATTCATCCATGTCATAAAGGGCTCAGGTCACATTATATCAGGTCGGGACATATTCAGCGCTACAGCCTAAACGTATTTATTTGGGGTCAAAACCAGTTACAATTACAAGAGGCTCATTAAAATGGATGAAAAATTTTACATCGGTTCAAGACAGATGATATATATCTACATATAGATCTATCCATGAACCAAGACATAATGGCCTAAAATATTGTGACGGGGGGAAAAAGGGTGGAAAAAAAGGGGTCAGAGATTGAAACCCTGAAGTTAACCCGGAACAAGATTAAAAATTACTCTCGGGCTGATCGTCTAGCCCACCAAGCCAGAAAGGCAGGCATATTCAGGGCTAGGGCCTAACTAAGCAGAATTATTTATTTGGGGTTAAAACTAGTTACAAAGAAAATATGCGAATTCAATTGGGTGACAAAGTTTACATCGGTTTAAGATATATATTATAGATCTTCATATAGATCTATCCAAGACATAATCGGGAAAAATATTGTGAAAGAGGGAAAAAAAGGTAGAAAGAAAGGGGTCGGAGATTGGAAGCCTTAACCCGGACGAAAATTAAAAATCAGTATCGGGCTGACCGTCTATCACACTAAGCCAGAGAGGCAGCTGAATTCTGCCTGACAAAACTGTTTATTTTCATATTTCCCTAGATTGTTAACGTTCCCTGATACAACAAGGGTATAGGGATCAGAACAGGCTACTAAAAACGGTCAGAATTCTGTTTGTGTATTTTTAGAACACGACGCCTGACTACTAGAGATTCAGAGGACGTCACTCTCACTTCCAGAGCCGCAGTTATTCCAACATTCTTGACCTGACGAATGAGTAAATTTAATTTTTGGTATCACCTCTTATGTTTGCCAATATTTCTTTTAGTATCCATTACCAATTTCAAATTGTCCAAAATCGCAATGTTACCTCTACAGCCAAACTGGAAATATGTATGCTGCTCTGATCGGCTTTTCTGTGATATACATGTAGCCCACTGAATAGCAACGACACAGTAGCCTGTGCCAGTTGTAATATGTATATCTACAACGGGGACGGGCTTAATATTCCTTCTCCCCTTTCAAAGAAATTGGAACACAGGCCCTGAAGTACTTGTGAAAATTCGATTTTAAATTGTTCGGATAAAAAAAAATGCTTTATAACTGACGTAATCCTTTGCAAACGGGGACATATTTCTGATCGAGACATGCCATAAAACAAGGAAATTAGCGCGTCTTTGAATGAAGCGGTGGCAGAAGATCGGACTATGAAACGATAGTTCCCAACCTTGTTCCACAGCCGTTTCAATTTGAAATTTCTGTCTTATTCAGCTTCCATTTGAAGGATAATACCGGCACGAATTATTGGGTCCGTATTCACCAGCAACAAAATAAATCCCTCTCCTGATGAAATTAGGTTCAAATCAGAATGACAAAATCGGTGGCATTAAACAAAAGTGCAGTTAGGGAGTGGAATGGCAAACTTCATGCAAAATAGTATTTGGTTTTCGCGTGCACGAAAATACGATATATATGTGGAAAGTTTCAGAGAAAATAGGCCAATTCATTTGGATGACAAAGTTTCCACCGGTTTCAGATAAATATTATAGATCTACACATAGATCTATCCAAGAACCAAGACAGAACGGGGGAAATATTGTGACAGAGGGAAAAAAGATGGAAAGAAAAGGGGTCAGAGAATAGAACCCTGAAAATGATCCGGACCAAGATTAAAAATTACTTTCGGGCTGACCATATAGCCCACTTAGTCAGAGAGGCAGCTGAATTTTGCATGACAAAATTATTTATTTACATATTACCCCTCCCCTTTCAAAGAAATTGGAACAAAGGACCTCAAGTAGTTGTGAAAATTCGATTAGAATTGTTTGAAAATATGGGTTAAAAGTGACGTTTATGTCTATTTTGAAGGGTTGTGTGTAATCCTTTGCAAACGGGGACATATTCCTGATCGATACATGCAATACAACAAGGAAATTGGACAACTTTTTCAATGGAACGGGTGGCAGAAGATCGGACTATGAGTCTTTCGTCCCCACCTATCTTCCACCCCCGTTTCAATTTGAATTTTCAGTCTTATTCAGCTTCCATTTGAAGGATAATATGTAATCCTTAGCAGGCCGACGCGAATTCCTGGGTCCGTATTCACCAACCATTCTGAAGAACATTCTGAGACTCATTCTCCAGATTTTTCTACATTTGTGAGTAACGCAGCTTCTGATTGGCTTAAAATATTTGTTCAACCAATCACAAGTAGTGTTACTTTTCAATGTTAGAAAATACATGTACTTTGATCCCTTTGTCCCCAGCCTTGTTCGTCCGCGTTTCAAATTTTCTACCTTGTTCAGCTTAGCTTCCATGCTTCACACTGATACTTTGCATATGTTGAGACCATTAACTGACGACGGAAAGGTCTCGAGGAGTCATTGCATACCTGTGTATACCAGGGAGAAAACTTTTTAGGGGCAACGGGCACCGTTGCATGAAACAGAGAGGTAAACAAACAAATGAGTGCCCCTTTCTCTCCATGACACTGTTGAACACATTACTAATTGGTGTCTCAGATCAAAGTGAATGGTTTTGATGGTACAATGTAAACATTTTAACTGACAAAATGGGGTATGAAGTAGAAAAAAAGAGACCAGGAGCAGTTCTGCTTTGTGCAGTCAGGGGATATAATCCAATTTTGTTTGGGAATAGTCTGATAGTTTGTAAGGTTATATCTCTCTTTGTTGCTTGAATATACTGAGAGGGAAAAAGGTGAACCCATTGCCTCATCAAATCCATACAGCTTCAACACGGACTATGTCACAAGGTAACATGTGCCTCAAGTGACCGCAACGACATAGTCAAAACGCTAGATTAACTTAACAATTGTACAGAGACTAGAACCTAAACCGGTTTCCGAAACAACTCGCTCTCATATGGCACTTGCGGACATGCGAAAGCCTGATTTTGACCTTTACGACACAAATTGGGGTGTTTTGTCACTTTAAAGGAAAAAAAAAATAAAACAGAACAAAAACTCCCTCTCCTCATGGAATTAAGTTTATATAAAACTGACAAAATTGCTGGCCTTAAAAAAAGTGAAGTCATGGAGTGGAATGGCAAACTTTACGCAAACCCATATTTAGTTTTCGCATGCATATAAATGTAAAATGTAAGTGGATGACAGTCTGTGGAAACCGATTTTTGATTCTAGTCTACATATCCTTGCTGTCTGCATTTCAGGTATTCATCCATGTCATAAAGGGCTCAGGTCACATTATATCAGGTCGGGACATATTCAGCGCTACAGCCTAAACGTATTTATTTGGGGTCAAAACCAGTTACAATTACAAGAGGCTCATTAAAATGGATGAAAAATTTTACATCGGTTCAAGACAGATGATATATATCTACATATAGATCTATCCATGAACCAAGACATAATGGCCTAAAATATTGTGACGGGGGGAAAAAGGGTGGAAAAAAAGGGGTCAGAGATTGAAACCCTGAAGTTAACCCGGAACAAGATTAAAAATTACTCTCGGGCTGATCGTCTAGCCCACCAAGCCAGAAAGGCAGGCATATTCAGGGCTAGGGCCTAACTAAGCAGAATTATTTATTTGGGGTTAAAACTAGTTACAAAGAAAATATGCGAATTCAATTGGGTGACAAAGTTTACATCGGTTTAAGATATATATTATAGATCTTCATATAGATCTATCCAAGACATAATCGGGAAAAATATTGTGAAAGAGGGAAAAAAAGGTAGAAAGAAAGGGGTCGGAGATTGGAAGCCTTAACCCGGACGAAAATTAAAAATCAGTATCGGGCTGACCGTCTATCACACTAAGCCAGAGAGGCAGCTGAATTCTGCCTGACAAAACTGTTTATTTTCATATTTCCCTAGATTGTTAACGTTCCCTGATACAACAAGGGTATAGGGATCAGAACAGGCTACTAAAAACGGTCAGAATTCTGTTTGTGTATTTTTAGAACACGACGCCTGACTACTAGAGATTCAGAGGACGTCACTCTCACTTCCAGAGCCGCAGTTATTCCAACATTCTTGACCTGACGAATGAGTAAATTTAATTTTTGGTATCACCTCTTATGTTTGCCAATATTTCTTTTAGTATCCATTACCAATTTCAAATTGTCCAAAATCGCAATGTTACCTCTACAGCCAAACTGGAAATATGTATGCTGCTCTGATCGGCTTTTCTGTGATATACATGTAGCCCACTGAATAGCAACGACACAGTAGCCTGTGCCAGTTGTAATATGTATATCTACAACGGGGACGGGCTTAATATTCCTTCTCCCCTTTCAAAGAAATTGGAACACAGGCCCTGAAGTACTTGTGAAAATTCGATTTTAAATTGTTCGGATAAAAAAAAATGCTTTATAACTGACGTAATCCTTTGCAAACGGGGACATATTTCTGATCGAGACATGCCATAAAACAAGGAAATTAGCGCGTCTTTGAATGAAGCGGTGGCAGAAGATCGGACTATGAAACGATAGTTCCCAACCTTGTTCCACAGCCGTTTCAATTTGAAATTTCTGTCTTATTCAGCTTCCATTTGAAGGATAATACCGGCACGAATTATTGGGTCCGTATTCACCAGCAACAAAATAAATCCCTCTCCTGATGAAATTAGGTTCAAATCAGAATGACAAAATCGGTGGCATTAAACAAAAGTGCAGTTAGGGAGTGGAATGGCAAACTTCATGCAAAATAGTATTTGGTTTTCGCGTGCACGAAAATACGATATATATGTGGAAAGTTTCAGAGAAAATAGGCCAATTCATTTGGATGACAAAGTTTCCATCGGTTTCAGATAAATATTATAGATCTACACATAGATCTATCCAAGAACCAAGACAGAACGGGGGAAATATTGTGACAGAGGGAAAAAAGATGGAAAGAAAAGGGGTCAGAGAATAGAACCCTGAAAATGATCCGGACCAAGATTAAAAATTACTTTCGGGCTGACCATATAGCCCACTTAGTCAGAGAGGCAGCTGAATTTTGCATGACAAAATTATTTATTTACATATTACCCCTCCCCTTTCAAAGAAATTGGAACAAAGGACCTCAAGCAGTTGTGAAAATTCGATTAGAATTGTTTGAAAATATGGGTTAAAAGTGACGTTTATGTCTATTTTGAAGGGTTGTGTGTAATCCTTTGCAAACGGGGACATATTCCTGATCGATACATGCAATACAACAAGGAAATTGGACAACTTTTTCAATGGAACGGGTGGCAGAAGATCGGACTATGAGTCTTTCGTCCCCACCTATCTTCCACCCCCGTTTCAATTTGAATTTTCAGTCTTATTCAGCTTCCATTTGAAGGATAATATGTAATCCTTAGCAGGCCGACGCGAATTCCTGGGTCCGTATTCACCAACCATTCTGAAGAACATTCTGAGACTCATTCTCCAGATTTTTCTACATTTGTGAGTAACGCAGCTTCTGATTGGCTTAAAATATTTGTTCAACCAATCACAAGTAGTGTTACTTTTCAATGTTAGAAAATACATGTACTTTGATCCCTTTGTCCCCAGCCTTGTTCGTCCGCGTTTCAAATTTTCTACCTTGTTCAGCTTAGCTTCCATGCTTCACACTGATACTTTGCATATGTTGAGACCATTAACTGACGACGGAAAGGTCTCGAGGAGTCATTGCATACCTGTGTATACCAGGGAGAAAACTTTTTAGGGGCAACGGGCACCGTTGCATGAAACAGAGAGGTAAACAAACAAATGAGTGCCCCTTTCTCTCCATGACACTGTTGAACACATTACTAATTGGTGTCTCAGATCAAAGTGAATGGTTTTGATGGTACAATGTAAACATTTTAACTGACAAAATGGGGTATGAAGTAGAAAAAAAGAGACCAGGAGCAGTTCTGCTTTGTGCAGTCAGGGGATATAATCCAATTTTGTTTGGGAATAGTCTGATAGTTTGTAAGGTTATATCTCTCTTTGTTGCTTGAATATACTGAGAGGGAAAAAGGTGAACCCATTGCCTCATCAAATCCATACAGCTTCAACACGGACTATGTCACAAGGTAACATGTGCCTCAAGTGACCGCAACGACATAGTCAAAACGCTAGATTAACTTAACAATTGTACAGAGACTAGAACCTAAACCGGTTTCCGAAACAACTCGCTCTCATATGGCACTTGCGGACATGCGAAAGCCTGATTTTGACCTTTACGACACAAATTGGGGTGTTTTGTCACTTTAAAGGAAAAAAAAAATAAAACAGAACAAAAACTCCCTCTCCTCATGGAATTAAGTTTATATAAAACTGACAAAATTGCTGGCCTTAAAAAAAGTGAAGTCATGGAGTGGAATGGCAAACTTTACGCAAACCCATATTTAGTTTTCGCATGCATATAAATGTAAAATGTAAGTGGATGACAGTCTGTGGAAACCGATTTTTGATTCTAGTCTACATATCCTTGCTGTCTGCATTTCAGGTATTCATCCATGTCATAAAGGGCTCAGGTCACATTATATCAGGTCGGGACATATTCAGCGCTACAGCCTAAACGTATTTATTTGGGGTCAAAACCAGTTACAATTACAAGAGGCTCATTAAAATGGATGAAAAATTTTACATCGGTTCAAGACAGATGATATATATCTACATATAGATCTATCCATGAACCAAGACATAATGGCCTAAAATATTGTGACGGGGGGAAAAAGGGTGGAAAAAAAGGGGTCAGAGATTGAAACCCTGAAGTTAACCCGGAACAAGATTAAAAATTACTCTCGGGCTGATCGTCTAGCCCACCAAGCCAGAAAGGCAGGCATATTCAGGGCTAGGGCCTAACTAAGCAGAATTATTTATTTGGGGTTAAAACTAGTTACAAAGAAAATATGCGAATTCAATTGGGTGACAAAGTTTACATCGGTTTAAGATATATATTATAGATCTTCATATAGATCTATCCAAGACATAATCGGGAAAAATATTGTGAAAGAGGGAAAAAAAGGTAGAAAGAAAGGGGTCGGAGATTGGAAGCCTTAACCCGGACGAAAATTAAAAATCAGTATCGGGCTGACCGTCTATCACACTAAGCCAGAGAGGCAGCTGAATTCTGCCTGACAAAACTGTTTATTTTCATATTTCCCTAGATTGTTAACGTTCCCTGATACAACAAGGGTATAGGGATCAGAACAGGCTACTAAAAACGGTCAGAATTCTGTTTGTGTATTTTTAGAACACGACGCCTGACTACTAGAGATTCAGAGGACGTCACTCTCACTTCCAGAGCCGCAGTTATTCCAACATTCTTGACCTGACGAATGAGTAAATTTAATTTTTGGTATCACCTCTTATGTTTGCCAATATTTCTTTTAGTATCCATTACCAATTTCAAATTGTCCAAAATCGCAATGTTACCTCTACAGCCAAACTGGAAATATGTATGCTGCTCTGATCGGCTTTTCTGTGATATACATGTAGCCCACTGAATAGCAACGACACAGTAGCCTGTGCCAGTTGTAATATGTATATCTACAACGGGGACGGGCTTAATATTCCTTCTCCCCTTTCAAAGAAATTGGAACACAGGCCCTGAAGTACTTGTGAAAATTCGATTTTAAATTGTTCGGATAAAAAAAAATGCTTTATAACTGACGTAATCCTTTGCAAACGGGGACATATTTCTGATCGAGACATGCCATAAAACAAGGAAATTAGCGCGTCTTTGAATGAAGCGGTGGCAGAAGATCGGACTATGAAACGATAGTTCCCAACCTTGTTCCACAGCCGTTTCAATTTGAAATTTCTGTCTTATTCAGCTTCCATTTGAAGGATAATACCGGCACGAATTATTGGGTCCGTATTCACCAGCAACAAAATAAATCCCTCTCCTGATGAAATTAGGTTCAAATCAGAATGACAAAATCGGTGGCATTAAACAAAAGTGCAGTTAGGGAGTGGAATGGCAAACTTCATGCAAAATAGTATTTGGTTTTCGCGTGCACGAAAATACGATATATATGTGGAAAGTTTCAGAGAAAATAGGCCAATTCATTTGGATGACAAAGTTTCCACCGGTTTCAGATAAATATTATAGATCTACACATAGATCTATCCAAGAACCAAGACAGAACGGGGGAAATATTGTGACAGAGGGAAAAAAGATGGAAAGAAAAGGGGTCAGAGAATAGAACCCTGAAAATGATCCGGACCAAGATTAAAAATTACTTTCGGGCTGACCATATAGCAGTAGTAAAGGGGGCTAGCATGGGCCAGCTGGCCCATACAGCCCCCCCTGAGGGAAATTTCTGGCCCATAGTGCCATCCTGGGTGGGTAATATGGGCCAGATTCCGGTCAATTTGGAAAATTTTTGGTCGATTTGGGTAAAAAATGGCACTTTCTGGCATTTTCTGGCATTTTTGCTTCCCCCCCTCCTGGCCCATGCTACCCACCCTGAGTCCCCAGAGTGCTTCCCCCCGGGTAGGTACTATGGGCCAGATTCCGGTTATTTGGAAAATTTTCGGGTGACAATTTGAAAAGATAGATCTTTCATGGTAGATGGTTAGCCCTGAAAAGGGCTGTTTTGTTTGGAGATTGTGTTTTTTCTCTCTACTGACAGCTTTTCTTTGTTCTTCTTGGGATTTTCGGGATTTTGAAGTCATTGAAATCATCAATGTTTTTCCCGTATTTGCCCTGGCCTGTCAGTGTCGGTGAAGATCTCTTTTGGTCAACATGTCGCTTATGGAGATGGCTAACGTCTTCCTCTGATTTTCGTTTTGTTGTTCTTCTCGGTTGATTTTGTTTTGGTTGTTTTTCTTTCTTCACAACAGTTACGATAGAGTCCACTAACTTGTGAAGATTTGTCTTATCGAAGTCGAACTCCACAGGAATCTTTACTGGAACTGCTGAAATGCTCTGTCTTTGATAGCGTAGTGTCTCAATGTTTTTCCATAACCGTTCGGTGTTTGTGTTTAAAGTTTTAAGCTCCTCCAAATGTTTGTTGAATGTTTCCAGTTCTTTTAAGATCCGAGTCAACATAGAGTCTTGTTGCGAATTTAACTGTTTCGTCTCTTCGTAAATGTTATCCAATACAGTCGTCGGAATGATGTTTGCTGAATTCATAGCCGATGAGAGAATGTCTCCATTGTTTTCCACTGGTAGGAAAGCATCTAAGTTGAAATCGTTTAAGTCGAATTCCATATTGATTTTTAACTTCCGAAATGTTCGAGAGCTATGAGTCAAAATGATGAATGTATGGGAAAAATCGGTGTTTTTATAGCTTGACAGCGGGATTGACCTACTTTGACTTGGAATTAACAGAATTAACGTTAACCAATCGTTAGTTTCGTTACATTTTTTGGATTTGATACTCTTAGACGTTGTAGATAGATCATATAGTACGTTATGTTCTATCTACATATTCTCGCCCACGTTCGCGCTTTTAATTCTGTTAATTCTGTATCAAAGTAGGTCAATCCCCCTATCATGCTATAAAAGAGACAGCATTTTTTATTCTTTTATTAACTCATTTCACGATGAAGTTTTCGAAATTTTGCTGTGGGTTGTTTGGTGGCAGGAAGAATAAGGAAGAAATGGAGGAGAAATGGGAGCAAGAGCTCATGGAAAAGAAAGAAGACGAAGTAGAAGAAAGAAAGAGAGTAAAGCATAAAGCTCTTCGGGAGTTCTTCGCCAGGAGAGGGTATGAGTTTTATACGCGTACCCCAATCGTCAAGATGGGTAATATTTACCCGGACTTATCAGAACTGATACCGCCAACAGAGCATCGCGGTTGGCAGAATAAATTAATGAGAATGTATCCTTCATTGAAATGGTGAAGAATACGTCCTCTTTAATTTTAAAAACAGTCCTTTTCAGGGCTACCCAATACCAAGAAAGTTTTTACTTTCTTCAAATTGTCAAAAACAAACAAAGTCAAGTCCTTTATATGCTTTTCATATTTTTATTTAAAAACTTTTTATTTTAGAACATTTTGTACAATGAAACTTTGAACTGTAAAACAAAATGAATGAAAAAACTTTTTTCTTCGGAATGTCATAGAACTTTGAACTGTAAAAAGACAGAATGAATGAAAAAACTTTTTTTCACTTAGGCTGTTTTTCTTTTTTTCTTCGGAATGTCAGATTCACATTTACTCTTACGTTTTTTTCCCCTTTCATTGTTTTTTAATACCATATCTGGACACATTTCATTCCCGTGTTTTGTCGATTTGCAAAAGAAACAGTTGTTTTTTTTGCTTTGTCGTTTTTTCTTCTTTTCGTTATTTTGACGTTTTTCCTCGCTTTCACTGACACTTTCTTCTATCAATGGTACAGTTTTTTTCTTTTTTGGTGGAAATGGCTCATCGTCACTGTCACTTTCTTCTATCAACAGTAAATCTTTTGGTTCTTCCTTCCCGTTTGAACAATTCGCCTCTGCAGAAAATTCGTTTTTTGTGCAATCTATGAGATTTTGTTTGTCCAGATTTTTCCGTAAAGTCTCTAATTTATCTGCTATTTTGCAGATCTCTGAATCCTTGATAGCCGTGTTGTCAGTCTGCATGTCTATGGTCTGAGTTTCAACGGATGATGTATCCTGTGGTGAACTTTTTTTCCATGTATTTTCATTGCTGGATGATTTGTAGAATGAATTTACTACCCCGACGTATTTCATATGTTGGAGCTTGACAGCTGTTGGTGAAATTTCGATGTCATGGCTGAACGGATCCACATAGACAAAAACATTTTCTCCAGTCTGCTTTTCTTTTTCTGGACATTGTTTGGCCCAATGTCCTGTTTTGTTGCACGTAAAACAAATATTTGTTCTCACGCCATCCATCCCATGTCGTTTGTCGAATGTCGCTTGATCCAGGATTCTGGTGATACGATAGACACCTTTTTCTGCAGAATGTTGGTGGGATAGAAATGATCCCACATAGTTCCCAGTATGGTAGACTTGATATTGTGGTGGTATATTGGTGATCTCATAGTCGTGAGTGTATGGGTTAACATACAGATACACTCTCTTTGGCGTTGTATTTTGCAGCTTGAACTCGCTCATTTTCTTTTATCGACTGCTCTGTCTGAGATTGGTCAGAGAAATAATGAGATTTTCACAGTCGACGTCTCTATTTATACACTACTGCAAGGAAAGAGTTTATAAATTGTTAGATTTTTTCTTGTTTGCTTCATTTTGTCTTCTCAACCAGAGCTGAAACGATGGGTAAAAGAAAAAGAATAATAGTTTATTCAGACAGTGATAGTGACGACGAGTCATTTCCACCAAAAAAGAAAAAATGTTTACCATTGAAAGAAGAAAGTGACAGTGACGACGAGTCATTTCCACCAAAAAAGAAAAAAACTGTACCATTGATAGAAGAAAGTGACAGTGAAAGCGATGAAAAATCTTTGAAAAAAGAGAAACAGTCCTTTTCAGGACTAACCAACGAGGATGAAAAATCTTTGGATATGAAAAGTCTGTATGACTTAATAGAAAGAGGAAAAAAGAAGTCGAGAAAATTTAGAACAGAATCACATGTATTGTCAGTGAGTTTTAAGAAATTTGAAGAATTATCACCGCAGAGACTGCTTGGATTATTTGACAATGTTACCCATGAAATCATTCGAAAGTTAGATGCAAACCCGACAGATATGATTAGAATTACCATCGATCATCCTTCATTGGAGATGGGGATTCATATTCCCTTTTTAGCTACAGAACAGCTGCAAGGTGAAACTATATTGAATGAAATTGAACGAGTTTTACAGTCAAATACAGATTTTGTCTTGAACGACGGATCCATGACATTTGACATTACACATACAATACCTCCATGTGGTAGCGGAAAAGTGAAATATAATTCGTCGGAATTGGATTCAAAGGTTTTTGCCAAGAAGAAACGATCGATTATTCAAATTAACAACCATGATCAATTATGTTTTGCAAGAGCCGTTGTTGTGGGAATTTGCTATAATGAACGTGAAAACAACGAAGCATGGAATCGGAGATGGAGTAATATTCGTCATTCAGACCATACTCTTCAAAAGATTGAAGCCGAGAAATTGATGAATGAAGCTGGAGTTTTACCAACACAGTCTGTAGGAATTGATGAATTCAAAAAAATTCAATTGTTTTTGTATGAAAAAGACTATGTCATTAAAGTTCACGACCAGCATTCCAAAACGAGGAAAATATTTGAACATCCAGAAGTGAAAGACAATAGTAAGATCATACATTTATACTTTCATCAAAACCATTATGACTATATCAAATCCATCAAAGGTTTTTTTTGTTGTTCATATTATTGTGAGTTCTGTGATGTGGGTTATAACGAACGGGAAAATCATGCTTGCTCAAAAATCTGCAAAGGTTGTTATCGTGCTGGAAAATGTCCATCAGAATCCAAAGAGTATGTCTGCTCCAAGTGTCATCGGCGATTTTTTAGTGCAGCATGCTTTGAAAATCACAGAAATGTTCAAGGTAAAGAAAAGAAATCCATTTGTGAAATAGTGAAACTTTGTTCAAAATGTGGCGCACAGTATCTTACCAGAAAGAGAAATCATATCTGCAAGGGAAAGAAAAAGTGTCATCTCTGTAAGAAGATCGTTGACTTCGATCATCGCTGTTATATTCAACCTTACCAAAGTAAGATGAAACACGACAGCGATGATGAGACGAGTTCTTCTCTAGTTAAAAAACCACAGTTCATTTTCTTTGATTTTGAATGCAAACAAGATACAGGCGTGCACATCCCAAATTATTGTATAGCACATAGAGCCTGTGATGATTGTATCGATAAACCACTTGATTTTCATTGTTCTACATGCAGCGAATTTGAAGAGGGTAGGGAAGTTATTTTTCAAGGAGAAGAAACTTTGAGTCAATTTTGCAAGTGGCTCTTTTCAAAACATCACAAAGGAGTCACAGCTATGGCTCATAATTTAAAAGGGTATGACGGGCAGTTCATTCTTAACTATATTGTTAAAGTTGGGTTAAAACTTCCAAAATTGATCATGAATGGAAACAATATTATGAAGTTAGAATTGAATGGTGTACGTCTGATCGACTCCTTCAATTTCATGAACTTTGGGCTGGCGAAATTTCCAGCCACATTTGGTCTTCAAGAAATGAAAAAAGGTTACTTTCCTCACTGGGCAAATACAGATGATTTTTGGAGTTATATTGGGCCATACTTGGATATGTCTTATTACAAACCCGACTCAATGTCTGAAGAGGGTAGGTCGAAATTCATAGTCTGGTATAATGACAAAGTTCAAAAGGGTGAGGAATTCAATTTTCAAAAAGAGATGGAATCATACTGTAGATCAGATGTTGATATCCTAAGACGGGGATGTGCTGAATTCAGAAAGCTGTTTATCGAACAGGGTGGTATTTGTCCATTTTTAGAGGCAATTACCATTGCCGATGCCTGTAACAAAGTCTGGCGAAGCAAATATTTGCCAGAAAATCAAATTGCTATCATTTCAAGTAAAGATTCGTCCAGACGTCGTTTTTCTATGAAAGCGATACGCTGGATTCAAAGCGTAGCTCAGGAAAAAGGTATTCATATTCGCCATGCAAAAAATGGTGGGGAAGTTCAAATCGGAAGATATACTGTAGATGGTTTTCACCGTCAATCAAACACTGTCTATGAGTTCCTTGGGGATTTGTATCATGGTTGTCCTGTATGTTATACAGATCGGAAATATATCAACCCTATCAATGGGAGGCCCATGGGTGAATTGTACGATCATACTTTTAAGCGTATAGGAGATATCGTAGAAATGGGGTATAATGTCGTGACCATTTGGGAGCACGAATTCGATGCTAAGATGAAGGATAAAGAGTACAAAAAACTCATTGAAAAGTTATATCCACATTTGGACCCCATCGATCCGAGGGAGGGGTTGTCTGGAGGAAGATGTAATGCCATAAAAATTAGCTACGATGTTGATGAAAAAAGCAAGAAGGAAATCAAGTACATTGATATCTGTTCTCTATACCCTTATGTTTGTAAACATAAATCCTATCCTGTGGGTCAACCAGAAATTTTGACTAGTGAGAATATTGAGATGAACAATATTCGTCAGTATGAGGGCTTAATCAAATGCAAAGTTCTACCTCCAATGGATTTGTTTCACCCCGTTCTCCCAGTTCACTGTAACAATAAAATGATGTTTCCACTCTGTATGAAATGTGCAGAAGAAAGTTCAAACATTTGTATCCATGGTGAAGAAGAGAGGGCTTTGGTCGGAACTTGGGTTACCTTTGAATTATTCAAAGCTCTTGACTGTGGCTATCGGCTAATACAAGTGTATGAAATCTGGCATTTCAACTCTGTTTCGGATCAATTCTTTAAAGGCTATGTGGATAATTTCTTGAAAATTAAGCAAGAAGCCAGTGGTTACCCAAATTGGTGTCAATCAGACTCGGAAAAAGATCAATTCGTTTGTGAATATGAGAAGGCAGAAGGGGTTCGTCTTGATCCAAGTTGTATTCAAAAAAACCCTGGGAGAAGATCGTTTGCTAAGATTATGTTGAACTGTCTTTGGGGGAAATTAGCCCAGCGTGAAAAATTGACTCAGACGGAATACATCAGTGATCCGTCTAAATATTTCGAATTAGTCACCAATCCCAATTTCATTGTAAAGCATGTAGAAATCTTTGACGAGGACTGTCCATTCATCTTGGTTAACTATGAATCAAAATTGGAACATATTGATACCCACGCTACAGCCAACGTGATAGTAGGGTCTTACGTAACAGCTTATGCAAGGTTGGAATTGTACGCCGTTCTTGAAAAGTTAAAAGATAGAGTTCTGTATTTCGATACAGATAGTTGCATGTACATTCATGATCCTGAATTGTGGAACCCTCCTATCATTAACAGCAGGTTAGGAAAATGGACCGATGAAGAGCCTGATTGTAGAATTACCCATTTCAGAGGACTTGGGCCTAAAAATTATGCTTACAAAATGAAAACAAAAGATGGAGAAGAGATAAGTAAATGTAAAGTGAAGGGAATTACTTTGGATTACAATACCAAGCAGGTGGTGAATTTCGATACCTATTCAAAATGTGCTTTGGATCGTACGATAGAAATCAAAATTCAGTATGATTGTAAAATTAAAAGACATAGAGATAGAACAGTGACCAGCGAAGCGCAGACAAAAACGTTTCGCTCTGTCTATACCAAAAGAGTTATTGTAAACGATACTGACACTGTGCCCTATGGTTATAAAAGTCTGAGAAAATAAATTTCTATAGCGCATTGTTTTGTGGTAAACAGATCAAGTAAGACGTTTTTAAAAACAGTGAAAAATGGCATGTGAAATGCTACCTTTACCGATAGAACTACGTGAAAAAGTTTATGGAGAATTTGTTCGACAACACACGCTCGATGAAGGAACACAGTTTAAGCTTAAATTCAGATGTGTGCATTTTTGGATAGATAAATTGCACAAGGGAGTTGCAAAAGGAGAGTCATCCTGTAAATTGTATAGCATGCACGACTTTATTACAATGCTAATAACTGAGTCAGATTTCGATACCCCTATCAAAGGGTATTTAACAGCTTGTTTGTGGAGAAGTGACTATTTCACTAAGCAGTTGCAAGCCACAAGTCGATGGCGATTCATTATCATAGGAAGACCAGAAGAAAGTTATCTGAATCTGCTGAAAATGAAATCAGTCCTGTTTAACTTTTACTTACGGTATACAAAATCAAGAGATAATGCAGAAGGAGTGGATATCATGGAAGGTTATCTCCTATTTGGTAGAGATGTCACAGAAAAAATCGTACTTTCAACTCTTTCGTCAAAAGCAGTATTCAAAAACGTCTTTGAAATTAGAGGAACGTGTGAATATAGTGGTTTGGATAGTGTATATAGTTTGTTTTTGGGCAATGAACAATTGCACAAAACTGTTGTGGAACATGAAGACAAGTGGAAAAATCGAGGTATCTGTGAATTTGCATTGTAAAAAAATGTTATATGCTATATTGTAAGAATTGTTTTTCATTGTAAAAAATGTTCAATACAAAATGTTTTTTAATGTTCAATAAAAAATGTTCACTTCTGTTCAATAAAAATGCTTTTATTTTCATTGATATTGTCATTTTATCAATAGCCTTTAACGAGAAAAGTAAAAAAATATGGATGTACAATCCATATTGTTTCAACACCCTTGTAATATTTTCATCACAGGCCCGAGTGGATGCGGAAAAACAGAGTTCGTTCATAAATTAATTGACTATCGAGAAGACTTGTTCAACATCGTTCCTGAAAGAGTTGTTTGGTGTTACAAAGAATGGCAGCATGCTTACAATCTTATGCAAGAAAAGTTCAATTCACAGTTCAAATTGATAAAATTCGTGGAGGGAATTCCTGACGATGAAAACGAAATTGTCAGTGATGTATCTATTCCACATTTAATTGTCTTTGATGATATGTTGGGTGAAAAAGATGAGGAAAAAATTAAACTTTGGTTTACAAGAAAAGGACATCATCGTAATGCAAGTGTGATTTACATCACGCAAAATATGTTTCAGCAGTCGAAATCGAGTCGAACCATTAGTCTTAATTCCAGATATATGATTTTATTTCGAAATGAACGAGATAAGAATCAGATTAAAACACTAGCTCACCAAATGCAAGCCCCACATTTGTTACCTGCCTATGAAGATGCTACATCGATGGATCATGGTTATTTAGTCATAGATTTTCATTCACAAACAAAAAAAGAATTAAGACTACGAGCAGATATATTTCATCGTTGGCGTACACAAGGAGATGAAAGAGGCCCCATTATTTATTCTCCTGCTTAAAAAACTTTATGCAAAAATTCTTGCTTAAAAGGGAATCACATTTTGAACATAAATCATTTTTATGATTCACGCCCGTGAGTAAACATGGCATTACCAGCCACATCGAGTTCAGTTTTAGCTGCTTTGCGAAATTTAAGCCAACAAACCGATAGACATGAAAGAGAAGCTGTGTTAAAAGCAGGCTTAAAAGAAATTTTAAAATGGTTTACGTTGGCTGCGCAAAACATCATTGAAAATAAAATCAAATTACCAAAACAAACCACAACGTATATGACAAAACATAGAACAGATATTGAACGGTTAGCAGATCCATCCATAGACGAGGAAAGTAAACGTAAAATCATTTTAAAACCTGGAGGGGGAGGATTTCTAGGTGGTGTTATTATCAGAAGCTTACTGAGATGGGATGGAGTAAAAACCATCAGAAAATTTGGAGTTGAAAGACAAACTCGAAAACGTGTTCCACGAAAACGTGCACCGCAAAAGAAAAAATCTCCAAAAAAGAAAAAATCTCCAAGAAAGCGTGCTCCGCAAAAGAAAAAGTCTCCAAAGAAAAAATCTCCAAAGAAAAAATCTCAAAAGAAAAAATCTCCAATTACGATTGATGAAAGATTTGTTACTAGCCGAAAACGAACCCCTGTAGCAAGTACCATTTCAGAACATCAACAATATCCAAAATCTAGAGAGGAAATACTTGGTGAAAGAATGAGGAATTACCAAAGAAAGTATTCAAGATTTATATTACCAGGCAAAAAAATAGCGTTTCAAAGAATTCCATCCGTCGCTTGGTCTCCAAATACATTGGCTAAACATAAAAAAGGATTAAGAAAATATAGACGGATGATAGAAGATATGCTACGATATAACCTTGGCACAGGAAGATATAAACTTGACGAAAAAAAGCAGATGCTTGACCTTGGGAAAGGAAGAACCGTTCCCGTGGATTCATCCATGGCTAGCGCTGATACATTGGTTGACGCTCTCTATTCACAGTTTTCTTAAAAACAGTTTTCTTTTGAAAAGACAGTATGTTAAAAAAAGTTTTCTTTTGAAAAACGGTATGTTAAAAACAGTATGTTAAAAACATTAGGTATAAATGATAGCTGCACGGGTGTTGTATTATCATTTAATCCGATATCGAGTTAAAGTCAACATGAAAAGAAAAACGCCTCTAATAAAAAAACATGGTTCAATGGTTATGGCCATGATGCAGGCTACACCGAAAATACGTAAAAAACTTGTAAAAGATTCATCACCAGAAGTGATAAGATGCATATCGGAATGTTGTCATAACGTTTTAAAAGGCAATGTACATTTATCATCAGCTCAGAAGAAGAAATTGTATTCAAGCCGACAACATATCAGACGTTTAGCTTCGAAATCGGCTTCTGTAAAAAATAAAAAACAAATATTAAATCAAAAAGGTGGATTTCTTTCATTACTTGCACCTGTATTATTACCATTGTTAGGAAAAGCCGTTATCGGAGGAATAGGAGGGGTACTTAAATCCTTATAGATAAAAAAATCTTGAAGATAGAAATCATGTCTGTTAAAAAAATGGTTATCGTGCCTTATCAGGTTTTAGAAAATATGAATCGTTGGAAAGACGAGCAATATCATAAGCCTCGTTTACCACCCAATCCGCAAGTTGTGGATGCAGCACATCTTCGACAGGATATGGGTCATATTTTACAAAGCACTGATTTGTCAGAAACAGAAAAGGCTCAAAGGTATGGTGAAACTTTGTTTAAGTTACAAAATTCGGTTCAAAAAGCAAGACCAACTTTGTTCAACTCACTTCCAACGATAAAAAATGATGACAGTATACAGAAATCAGCATCTGTTACCTTGCATGATCAAATTTTGCAAAGCGTACCAAAAACCATGAAAAGAAAAGCTGAGTTACTTTTGAGTATGATAAAAGATAACAATAATTTAACTTGGGACGAACAAGGAGTCGTGTCATACAAAGGTGTACGCATTCATGGTTCCAATATCATCGATCTTATCAATGATACAATTCGTCAGAGAAAAGGTACTGAACCTAGAGGGTGGAAAACTTTTTCAAAGGCATTACACGAAAGCAATATACCGCGAGAAGTTATTGGTAACTCAAATAGATGGAGGTGGATGCAAAAAGCTCAAGATAAATCACTGAGTAAATCAGTGAGTGAAGATGAAGAATCCTACGGCGAATCCGATCACTTATTTCACACGCCAAAAAGCGTACAAAAAAGTGCAAGGAAATCGCTTACAAGAAGTGTTAAAAAATCTGCAAAAAGAATAAAAGAATCATCTCCATACATGAAACCTGAAGAAAGAGAAAGACTGAGGCGATTCTATACTAAAGAGTTGTTAACTCCGCCAAAATCTATAAAAAAGACCCCTACCCGTAAAACGCTTCAGTCATGGGAATCCTGGTAAAGCCTAAACTTGGTTACAAACTTGGTTACAAACTTGATTACGTGTTAAGAAAATTGTTTTATGATCCCAAAAGTACTGTCGCATTTACTGGAATAAAGCAATTGTATCACGCTGCAAAATCTGTTTTGAAAGGAATAAGATACAAAGATGTTCAAGAGTGGTTACGGGGTGAATCCACCTATACCTTACATAAACCAATTCGCCGTCGTTTCAAAAGACGAAAAACTATTGTAAGTGGTATAGACTATCAATGGCAGGCTGATTTGGCTAACATGCAACATTTAGCAAGACAAAATGATAACAAGAAATATTTACTTTGCATAATTGACGTGTTTTCAAGATTTTCATGGGTTATCCCTATTCCAAATAAGATGGGAAAAACTTTGATTCGAGCATTTCAATCTATTGTTCAGAAATCAAATCGGAAACCTTTATCACTTCAAACAGATAAAGGTTCGGAATTCAAAAACAGACAGTTTCAGCAATACTTGAAAAAGAATCAGATTCATTTCTTTACCACCGAAAATCCAGAGACGAAAGCAAGTATTGTTGAAAGATTTCAACGCACTTTAAAAACGAGAATGTGGAAATACTTTACGTACAAGAAAACAAGACGTTACATTGACGTGTTGAATTCTTTAGTTAAGAATTACAATCATACTTTTCACAGAAGTATCAAAACATCTCCTGCAATGGTAACAAAATCAAATGAGGCAGAGATTTCGAAAAATCTGTATCCACGTTTATCGACAATTGCAATGACAAAAAAGCCAAAATTCAAAATTGGAGATCGTGTTCGTATCAATAAAACGAAACGTACATTTGATAAAGGTTATTTACCAAATTGGACTCAAGAAATATTTGAAATCACTCATGTTAACAAGACATTTTCACCTATCACCTATAAAATAAAAGATTTAGAGGGTGAACAAATTTTGGGGACTTATTATGAATACGAACTTCAATTGATAAAAGATGATGAAATTTATGAAATTGATTCAGTTCTTGATAGACGTACAAGACGTGAGGGTAAAAAAATAATCAAAGAAATAAAAGTCAATTGGAAAGGTTATCCAAAAAAATTTCAAAGTTGGATACCAGAATCGCATTTGGTATCTTGATCGGAAAAAATAAAAAGACAATACAATTATGATAAATTCGCAGTCAAACATTGAGACTGGGACAGAAAGTGTCGATAGTGTTAGTACTAAAAATTACAACTGCTGTGGAAATCGTGTTCCAAAGAATCAGTTTACGTATATTTCACAGATATTAGTCATTTACGCAATTATTGCAACCTCGATAGTACATTTAAGTATTCAAAGTCAAGATCGTGAATTGTGGTTGATACTGTTAAGCAGTTCACTCGGGTATATTCTTCCATCTCCAGGGTTAAAATTCACAAAGTCTGGACAAAAAACAACTAGTGGGGGTGATCTCGTTGACAGTAAAAAATACTAAATCAAAAAATTAAAAAATGAATTCGTTTTATCTTACTCTACCTAGTGATAGCTCCATAAACCTTTATCCAAACAACACACAGTGCTGTTTTAAAGTTCATCTACCAAAAACAATTCATATTGACAGGGAAAATTGGGAAGTTGCATTAGTTCATCTTATTACCCCCTCTCAGTATTTAAACATAACTGAAGAAGAAGCAAAGTTCGAAATTATAACTGCAGATGTTAATTTATACAATGCAGCAGCAGCGGCAGATAGAAAAAGAGATAATATGAAGATAACTCCAATAAAACGAAACGAAAGAGGTGAAGCAGTAAGATGGTCAATTGGATTTCATTTTTCACCGGGTAGTTACAATTCAGCAAAACATGTTATAGAGGTAATGGACGACTTGATTCAAAATAACCTAAGTGAAATCTTTCAGAAGCATTCAATCGGGGTGTCTATTAGCTATTCAACCTCAACCAAACGACCGAAATTGGCATTCACAAATATAACAAGAACCGGATTCAAATTTCATCCACAGCTGTTTTTAAAACTGGGAGGATCACCAGAATTCAAAAATGAGATAATTTTTTCGAGTAGAAATATTTTAGAGGTATTTAAATACAGTCCTAACATTGATGCTGGGTACAATCATCTGTTTGTTTATTCAGATGTTGCTGAACACACTATAGTGGGTGATACATTGGCTCCCATACTTCGTGTTCTTCCGTTCAAACCAAGCATATCAGATGAAAATAATTATGAAGCCCAACATATCAACCATGAAATTACATTACCGCATTATGTCCCCGTTTCGAAATCTGATTTCGATACTATTCACATTCAAATAACAGGGGATTCTGGTATACCGTTTCATTTTATTATTGGTAAGACAATCGTCAAGTTACATTTCAGACAGAAAAAATAAAAATATTTGACAAATAAATATTTAAATAAATATTTGACCAAAAAAATGCTACCAGTTTATCGCGGCGAAAAACATCAGTATGGGTACGGACTAGGCTCCCTATTTAGATCAGCAATTAAAACAGTGACTCCATTGCTTAAACCGTTGGTCAAATCTGGGTTGAATGCTGTAAAAAAAGAAGGAATCAGACAAGGATTAGGGGCGGTAGGAGATATCCTTTTACGTGGTGAAAACCCTAAAAAAGTTGTAATTTCAAGGGGAAAACAAGCTATTCATGATCTAGCACAACAGTTAATACCGGGGATAAATAAAAGAAAATCACAAAAGACACGTCATTCATCTTCTCGATCTCGCAAGGGCAAGATCATTAATAAAAGACAAAGAAATCATTACAGTAGACCAAGGACTCTCGATATATTTGATTGATATATATTATATATATATATTATATAAAAATGATGCAAAACGGATCTTGTGAATGCAGTAAATCAGAACTCAATGTTCTTTCTGTACCACCTACAATGACAACGATGCAAGAAAGTCAATGGGTTGAACATTTTCCAATAGCATCTTTGACAAGCAATTCACCAATAGAATTCATCATACCACCTCAAACCGAACATTGGACAGATTTGTCACAATCGTATTTGTATATCAAATTCAAAATCGTTAAAGCTGACGGTACTAATTTAGAAGTCGGTTCAAATGTGGCACCTGTAAACAATTTCCTGCATAGTATGTTTAGCAGCGTCGATTTGTATCTAAATAATAAACTAATCAGCAGTAATTCAGATACCTATCCGTACAGAGCATATATCGAAAATCTTTTGTCCTATAATGCTGACAGCAAAACTACGCATTTGAAAGCTGGTGCACTTTGGATTGAAGACACCAGTGGTCAATTTGAAACACTCAACCATGATGCGGGAAATACTGGCCTAGTAAACAGAATCGGTGTAATCGGACTAAGCAGAACTGCAGAGCTTTTCGGACGATTGCATCTTGATCTATTTCAGCAAGAAAAATATTTACCTAATGGAGTTGAAATCAGACTTAGATTAAACAGAGCCTCACCAAACTTTTGCCTTACAGGAGGTACTGCTGCACCAGATGCAAAAATTGTAATGGAAACAGTCAGTCTTCATGTACGAAATATTGAATTGTTGCCTGTTGTTGCAAATGATCTAAATCATGTCATAGCTCAGCAAAACATGAAAATTCCTATCCGTAGGGTAGAAGTAAAGACGTTTACTATCGGTAATGGACTTCAGTCTAAAATTGAAGATCATTTGTTTCAAGGACAGCTTCCAAAACGTGTTTTCATTGCAATGGTAACAAATGCTGCTTATAATGGGGCTTATGCTAACAATCCATTTTTCTTTCAACACTTTAATCTGTCAAAAATAGATGTATCATGTAATGGACACAGTATTCATAACAGACCCTTTGAGCCTGACTTTGAAAATGGGTTGTATTTGAAATCATATTTGTCTATGTATCAGGCTGTCTCAGCCTTAGGACTCAATAAATCATTTGATATTGCTAAAGAAGACTATGTCGGTGGATACTGTTTGTGGGGGTACGATTTGACAGCTGATCAAGGCAGTGAAGAAGGACAACTTCATCCTATAAAAACTGGAAGTCTTCGCATTGAGCTTCAATTCGCACAAGCCTTGGCAACAGTGATCAACGTTATTGTCTTTGCTGAATTTGACAATCAGATCGAAATCAACAGTTTGAGAGAAATCATCACAGATTATTAATCTTGAAAAAATCAACAGAAACTCTCTGATCGAAAAAAGATAGCTTTCACAAAAACAGTCCTTATCAGGACTAATCAACTATTGAAAGATAGATCGAAAACAGTCCTTATCAGGACTAATTAACTTTTGAACGACATATCAGAAAAAACAGTCCTTTTCAGGACTATCTACAGGACTAAAGAACTAATAAACAATGTCGGGAGTCAGATTTGCTATTTCACTGAGAAAAGAAGCAGAAAAAGTGAAATATTCCAGCTCAGAGTGTCTTTCTACTCGGAAAAATGACATTCACAACAGCTTTGAAAAACATATGATTAAAGAACTACAAAATCTAATAGTCAGTGAAGTTCGTAACGAGTGTTACGGATGTCAAGTGGATCATCCCAGCCAAATACAGCATGAGCTATGTTTATTCAAGGATAGACAAGAACATACAGATATGTTCATAGAACAAGCCATGAAGGAATTAAATCCATACAGAATCATGAAAAAATGGTATCCTGAGCTCGTAGAAATGAAACTCAATGAAACTGACTATGCGGAAGCCTACAGCTTTTGGCGAAATATAAAACAAAACATTCTATCTGATATCACGGAGTCGTTCTTAAAATATTGGTGTGACAAAGTAAAACAAGCCTGGAAAAGTGATTAGAAAAAATGTATACTTCTGAAATTCAATACATATTGGATCATGGAACATGGATAAAAAATCTACAGGCAAAAGTCTGTGCAAAAGATCAGTTACCTCGACAAAAACCCAATCATGTGAAAGCCTACATTGTGAACACAGAGAAATCAACCGGTTCAGGAGAACACTGGGTGGCCGTGATATTTGATAATGATGGCAATGTACTATACTTTGATCCCTACGGTCTACCACCACTTGAGCCAGAAATTATTAACTTTTTAGACAATCATTCTTATTCGTGGAGATACAATCGACAAACCCTTCAGAGCCTACAGGGTAAAGTTTGCGGAATTTACTGTATCTTCGCATTGGATGCTGTTGCCAGAGGATATAATATACAGAAATATCTTCAACAGAAATTTCTCTCAACGGAACACCATCGAAACGATCGAAATGTATCATCGTGGTTTAATCAACACTATGGAAATCTATACAAGAAAATTTCAGAGACTTCTCCCCACAAACAGTGAAAAAACATTTTCAAAAATGAATTTTTATTGTTAACAGTTCATTGATATTATGTTCATTTTTTGTCTTTTTAAGTTTTATTGTAAATATGTTCATTGTTTCAGTTCATTGTTTCAGTTCATTGTTTCAGTTCTGTTCAATAAAAAAGTTCAAAAAAAGCAGTCGAGTTTTTTCATTCTGTTTTTCCCAAAAAGACTCCAATCTGCTTACATTTTTCCCCATGCTACGAGTCATAACTTTTTTTACTATATTAGCATGAAAACGTAGTTTGGGAAAAAATGTATATGCTTTCCGCCAGGTCCGCGCTCTTATTTTTTCAATCCTCCTGCTATCGTATAAAGAAAGGCTGATATTTCCCAATACATTCATCATTCGACTCTCAGCTCTTGACCAGTTCGGGAGTTTAAAATCAATATGGAGCAGAACAATATGGAGGAAATCAACCATCAACTGTGTGAGGCTCTCAAAGACTATCTAGATGTCGGGCAGCAGATATTGCTGCTAAACACTCAACCCGTACAACTACACCGTATATCACAACCGTTCAAAGATCTCGGTGAAAGAATAGTTCAACTATTCTTAAAGACAACAGCTGATATTATTTTAGTTGATGTCAAATTTGGGAGAAAGATAACTTTCAATAACGGAGTAATGACGATTACAAAAAGAGTTGGAGTATGCCCCATCTGTCAGGCGAATTTCGGTTGCTGTCATTAGAAGTTAAAAAAATCACAACCACTAAAAAACAAAACAGTCCTTTTCAGGGCTAACCATCTACCAAGAAAAGAACCTTTTCGAATTTGTCAAATCAAATTGTCAAACAAAAAAAGTCATAGTCAGAAAAACACAAGATAGTCAAACTCTATTTTTCTATCCCGAACAAGAAATTGTAACAAAGCTATGCATTGGTCAACGTTAATTCGGAGTTAAAAACATGAGACAAGTAGGTCAATCCATGCTGTGAACTATATAAGCGCGATGTTTTTTCTCACAAAACATAAATACTTCAGCATGGTTCAGATTCTTCTCTGTCCTCACTGTGCGAGCAGATGCCAGATAGAGTGTGGAAAATGCTTTACACTCCTGGACTATCTTGGCCAGAAGCATAATTGTCCAGATCCAGACGAAGGATTTTTTGATGATGATGAGGGATCTACAGTTTGCTGTGAATTCTGCGGATGCGAAATCAGCCCAGTAATTCAGCCAGAAGAATTGTAGGTCTTGACAGTTCATTAAATCTTCCTAAAAAGCCCTTTTCAGGGCTAACCATTTACCATGAAAAGATCTTTCTTTCAAAATTGTCAACTAAAACTCAAAACACTAAAGAAAAAATGTAACAAAATATGCATTGGCCAACATTTCACCAAATGTAAACACTAAGAAACTCCCATTTACTACTCAACTATCGTAGAGATAAGCCGATATTCACAATGTTTGGATTGACAATTATCCTTGCATTCCTATATTGGTTAGAAGAAAGAGAACGTATCAGATGTATCAAATATGAAGTGGACCGTCTGATACAGATCCCATATCCAGCGGAAAATATGGATAGAGAAAAGAGAGGCTAAAAAGTGTATTTCACACAAAAACAGCCCTTTTCAGGGCTATCCAATACTAAGAAAAGAATTTTTTTCAATTTGTCAAACAAACAAAGTCATAGTCAGAAAAAAACACAAGATAATCAAACTCTAGTTTTTCTGTCCCGAACAAGAAATTGTAACAAAGCTATGCATTGGTCAACGTTAATTCGGAGTTAAAAAACATGAAACGCTGAAGCGGGAAAATATAGGAGAAAATGACGTCATGAGACAACTCAATCCTCCTGAAAAGCTATAAAAGCCGACTCTATTTTATCATTTTCATTTCACGATGGAAGATCTTACAAAGTCCGTGAGAAATCTGATGAGACTGGCTGAGACCCTCCATCTGAAGTTAGAAAAGATGGATAGGCAGCTGGCGGAGATAGCTAGAGAGGAGAAGAAGAAGGAGTTTGTCATTCCAACAACAGAATGTTGGGATGATGATAACGAGCCGACGTTCTCATTAAAGTCAAACTTGGACGAAAGGCAGATAAAAAGACTCAAAAGACGAGCGGCGAGCAGCTGTCCGGCGTGTGGGAAAGTTGGAGGCTGTGCATAAAAAACACAATCTCCAAACAAAACAGCCCTTTTCAGGGCTAACCATCTACCATGAAAGATCTATCTTTTCAAATTGTCACCCGAAAATTTTCCAAATAACCGGAATCTGGCCCATAGTACCTACCCGGGGGGAAGCACTCTGGGGACTCAGGGTGGGTAGCATGGGCCAGGAGGGGGGGAAGCAAAAATGCCAGAAAATGCCAGAAAGTGCCATTTTTTACCCAAATCGACCAAAAATTTTCCAAATTGACCGGAATCTGGCCCATATTACCCACCCAGGATGGCACTATGGGCCAGAAATTTCCCTCAGGGGGGGCTGTATGGGCCAGCTGGCCCATGCTAGCCCCCTTTACTACTTATAGCCCACTTAGTCAGAGAGGCAGCTGAATTTTGCATGACAAAATTATTTATTTACATATTACCCCTCCCCTTTCAAAGAAATTGGAACAAAGGACCTCAAGCAGTTGTGAAAATTCGATTAGAATTGTTTGAAAATATGGGTTAAAAGTGACGTTTATGTCTATTTTGAAGGGTTGTGTGTAATCCTTTGCAAACGGGGACATATTCCTGATCGATACATGCAATACAACAAGGAAATTGGACAACTTTTTCAATGGAACGGGTGGCAGAAGATCGGACTATGAGTCTTTCGTCCCCACCTATCTTCCACCCCCGTTTCAATTTGAATTTTCAGTCTTATTCAGCTTCCATTTGAAGGATAATATGTAATCCTTAGCAGGCCGACGCGAATTCCTGGGTCCGTATTCACCAACCATTCTGAAGAACATTCTGAGACTCATTCTCCAGATTTTTCTACATTTGTGAGTAACGCAGCTTCTGATTGGCTTAAAATATTTGTTCAACCAATCACAAGTAGTGTTACTTTTCAATGTTAGAAAATACATGTACTTTGATCCCTTTGTCCCCAGCCTTGTTCGTCCGCGTTTCAAATTTTCTACCTTGTTCAGCTTAGCTTCCATGCTTCACACTGATACTTTGCATATGTTGAGACCATTAACTGACGACGGAAAGGTCTCGAGGAGTCATTGCATACCTGTGTATACCAGGGAGAAAACTTTTTAGGGGCAACGGGCACCTGTTGCATGAAACAGAGAGGTAATCAAACAAATGAGTGCCCCTTTCTCTCCATGACACTGTTGAACACATTACTAATTGGTGTCTCAGATCAAAGTGAATGGTTTTGATGGTACAATGTAAACATTTTAACTGACAAAATGGGGTATGAAGTAGAAAAAAAGAGACCAGGAGCAGTTCTGCTTTGTGCAGTCAGGGGATATAATCCAATTTTGTTTGGGAATAGTCTGATAGTTTGTAAGGTTATATCTCTCTTTGTTGCTTGAATATACTGAGAGGGAAAAAGGTGAACCCATTGCCTCATCAAATCCATACAGCTTCAACACGGACTATGTCACAAGGTAACATGTGCCTCAAGTGACCGCAACGACATAGTCAAAACGCTAGATTAACTTAACAATTGTACAGAGACTAGAACCTAAACCGGTTTCCGAAACAACTCGCTCTCATATGGCACTTGCGGACATGCGAAAGCCTGATTTTGACCTTTACGACACAAATTGGGGTGTTTTGTCACTTTAAAGGAAAAAAAAAATAAAACAGAACAAAAACTCCCTCTCCTCATGGAATTAAGTTTATATAAAACTGACAAAATTGCTGGCCTTAAAAAAAGTGAAGTCATGGAGTGGAATGGCAAACTTTACGCAAACCCATATTTAGTTTTCGCATGCATATAAATGTAAAATGTAAGTGGATGACAGTCTGTGGAAACCGATTTTTGATTCTAGTCTACATATCCTTGCTGTCTGCATTTCAGGTATTCATCCATGTCATAAAGGGCTCAGGTCACATTATATCAGGTCGGGACATATTCAGCGCTACAGCCTAAACGTATTTATTTGGGGTCAAAACCAGTTACAATTACAAGAGGCTCATTAAAATGGATGAAAAATTTTACATCGGTTCAAGACAGATGATATATATCTACATATAGATCTATCCATGAACCAAGACATAATGGCCTAAAATATTGTGACGGGGGGAAAAAGGGTGGAAAAAAAGGGGTCAGAGATTGAAACCCTGAAGTTAACCCGGAACAAGATTAAAAATTACTCTCGGGCTGATCGTCTAGCCCACCAAGCCAGAAAGGCAGGCATATTCAGGGCTAGGGCCTAACTAAGCAGAATTATTTATTTGGGGTTAAAACTAGTTACAAAGAAAATATGCGAATTCAATTGGGTGACAAAGTTTACATCGGTTTAAGATATATATTATAGATCTTCATATAGATCTATCCAAGACATAATCGGGAAAAATATTGTGAAAGAGGGAAAAAAAGGTAGAAAGAAAGGGGTCGGAGATTGGAAGCCTTAACCCGGACGAAAATTAAAAATCAGTATCGGGCTGACCGTCTATCACACTAAGCCAGAGAGGCAGCTGAATTCTGCCTGACAAAACTGTTTATTTTCATATTTCCCTAGATTGTTAACGTTCCCTGATACAACAAGGGTATAGGGATCAGAACAGGCTACTAAAAACGGTCAGAATTCTGTTTGTGTATTTTTAGAACACGACGCCTGACTACTAGAGATTCAGAGGACGTCACTCTCACTTCCAGAGCCGCAGTTATTCCAACATTCTTGACCTGACGAATGAGTAAATTTAATTTTTGGTATCACCTCTTATGTTTGCCAATATTTCTTTTAGTATCCATTACCAATTTCAAATTGTCCAAAATCGCAATGTTACCTCTACAGCCAAACTGGAAATATGTATGCTGCTCTGATCGGCTTTTCTGTGATATACATGTAGCCCACTGAATAGCAACGACACAGTAGCCTGTGCCAGTTGTAATATGTATATCTACAACGGGGACGGGCTTAATATTCCTTCTCCCCTTTCAAAGAAATTGGAACACAGGCCCTGAAGTACTTGTGAAAATTCGATTTTAAATTGTTCGGATAAAAAAAAATGCTTTATAACTGACGTAATCCTTTGCAAACGGGGACATATTTCTGATCGAGACATGCCATAAAACAAGGAAATTAGCGCGTCTTTGAATGAAGCGGTGGCAGAAGATCGGACTATGAAACGATAGTTCCCAACCTTGTTCCACAGCCGTTTCAATTTGAAATTTCTGTCTTATTCAGCTTCCATTTGAAGGATAATACCGGCACGAATTATTGGGTCCGTATTCACCAGCAACAAAATAAATCCCTCTCCTGATGAAATTAGGTTCAAATCAGAATGACAAAATCGGTGGCATTAAACAAAAGTGCAGTTAGGGAGTGGAATGGCAAACTTCATGCAAAATAGTATTTGGTTTTCGCGTGCACGAAAATACGATATATATGTGGAAAGTTTCAGAGAAAATAGGCCAATTCATTTGGATGACAAAGTTTCCACCGGTTTCAGATAAATATTATAGATCTACACATAGATCTATCCAAGAACCAAGACAGAACGGGGGAAATATTGTGACAGAGGGAAAAAAGATGGAAAGAAAAGGGGTCAGAGAATAGAACCCTGAAAATGATCCGGACCAAGATTAAAAATTACTTTCGGGCTGACCATATAGCCCACTTAGTCAGAGAGGCAGCTGAATTTTGCATGACAAAATTATTTATTTACATATTACCCCTCCCCTTTCAAAGAAATTGGAACAAAGGACCTCAAGTAGTTGTGAAAATTCGATTAGAATTGTTTGAAAATATGGGTTAAAAGTGACGTTTATGTCTATTTTGAAGGGTTGTGTGTAATCCTTTGCAAACGGGGACATATTCCTGATCGATACATGCAATACAACAAGGAAATTGGACAACTTTTTCAATGGAACGGGTGGCAGAGGATCGGACTATGAGTCTTTCGTCCCCACCTATCTTCCACCCCCGTTTCAATTTGAATTTTCAGTCTTATTCAGCTTCCATTTGAAGGATAATATGTAATCCTTAGTAGGCCGACGCGAATTCCTGGGTCCGTATTCACCAACCATTCTGAAGAACATTCTGAGACTCATTCTCCAGATTTTTCTACATTTGTGAGTAACGCAGCTTCTGATTGGCTTAAAATATTTGTTCAACCAATCACAAGTAGTGTTACTTTTCAATGTTAGAAAATACATGTACTTTGATCCCTTTGTCCCCAGCCTTGTTCGTCCGCGTTTCAAATTTTCTACCTTGTTCAGCTTAGCTTCCATGCTTCACACTGATACTTTGCATATGTTGAGACCATTAACTGACGACGGAAAGGTCTCGAGGAGTCATTGCATACCTGTGTATACCAGGGAGAAAACTTTTTAGGGGCAACGGGCACCTGTTGCATGAAACAGAGAGGTAAACAAACAAATGAGTGCCCCTTTCTCTCCATGACACTGTTGAACACATTACTAATTGGTGTCTCAGATCAAAGTGAATGGTTTTGATGGTACAATGTAAACATTTTAACTGACAAAATGGGGTATGAAGTAGAAAAAAAGAGACCAGGAGCAGTTCTGCTTTGTGCAGTCAGGGGATATAATCCAATTTTGTTTGGGAATAGTCTGATAGTTTGTAAGGTTATATCTCTCTTTGTTGCTTGAATATACTGAGAGGGAAAAAGGTGAACCCATTGCCTCATCAAATCCATACAGCTTCAACACGGACTATGTCACAAGGTAACATGTGCCTCAAGTGACCGCAACGACATAGTCAAAACGCTAGATTAACTTAACAATTGTACAGAGACTAGAACCTAAACCGGTTTCCGAAACAACTCGCTCTCATATGGCACTTGCGGACATGCGAAAGCCTGATTTTGACCTTTACGACACAAATTGGGGTGTTTTGTCACTTTAAAGGAAAAAAAAATAAAACAGAACAAAAACTCCCTCTCCTCATGGAATTAAGTTTATATAAAACTGACAAAATTGCTGGCCTTAAAAAAAGTGAAGTCATGGAGTGGAATGGCAAACTTTACGCAAACCCATATTTAGTTTTCGCATGCATATAAATGTAAAATGTAAGTGGATGACAGTCTGTGGAAACCGATTTTTGATTCTAGTCTACATATCCTTGCTGTCTGCATTTCAGGTATTCATCCATGTCATAAAGGGCTCAGGTCACATTATATCAGGTCGGGACATATTCAGCGCTACAGCCTAAACGTATTTATTTGGGGTCAAAACCAGTTACAATTACAAGAGGCTCATTAAAATGGATGAAAAATTTTACATCGGTTCAAGACAGATGATATATATCTACATATAGATCTATCCATGAACCAAGACATAATGGGCTAAAATATTGTGACGGGGGGAAAAAGGGTGGAAAAAAAGGGGTCAGAGATTGAAACCCTGAAGTTAACCCGGAACAAGATTAAAAATTACTCTCGGGCTGATCGTCTAGCCCACCAAGCCAGAGAGGCAGGCATATTCAGGGCTAGGGCCTAACTAAGCAGAATTATTTATTTGGGGTTAAAACTAGTTACAAAGAAAATATGCTAATTCAATTGGGTGACAAAGTTTACATCGGTTTAAGATATATATTATAGATCTTCATATAGATCTATCCAAGACATAATCGGGAAAAATATTGTGAGAGGGAAAAAAAGGTAGAAAGAAAGGGGTCGGAGATTGGAAGCCTTAACCCGGACGAAAATTAAAAATCAGTATCGGACTGACCGTCTATCACACTAAGCCAGAGAGGCAGCTGAATTCTGCCTGACAAAACTGTTTATTTTCATATTTCCCTAGATTGTTAACGTTCCCTGATACAACAAGGGTATAGGGATCAGAACAGGCTACTAAAAACGGTCAGAATTCTGTTTGTGTATTTTTAGAACACGACGCCTGACTACTAGAGATTCAGAGGACGTCACTCTCACTTCCAGAGCCGCAGTTATTCCAACATTCTTGACCTGACGAATGAGTAAATTTAATTTTTGGTATCACCTCTTATGTTTGCCAATATTTCTTTTAGTATCCATTACCAATTTCAAATTGTCCAAAATCGCAATGTTACCTCTACAGCCAAACTGGAAATATGTATGCTGCTCTGATCGGCTTTTCTGTGATATACATGTAGCCCACTGAATAGCAACGACACAGTAGCCTGTGCCAGTTGTAATATGTATATCTACAACGGGGACGGGCTTAATATTCCTTCTCCCCTTTCAAAGAAATTGGAACACAGGCCCTGAAGTACTTGTGAAAATTCGATTTTAAATTGTTCGGATAAAAAAAAATGCTTTATAACTGACGTAATCCTTTGCAAACGGGGACATATTTCTGATCGAGACATGCCATAAAACAAGGAAATTAGCGCGTCTTTGAATGAAGCGGTGGCAGAAGATCGGACTATGAAACGATAGTTCCCAACCTTGTTCCACAGCCGTTTCAATTTGAAATTTCTGTCTTATTCAGCTTCCATTTGAAGGATAATACCGGCACGAATTATTGGGTCCGTATTCACCAGCAACAAAATAAATCCCTCTCCTGATGAAATTAGGTTCAAATCAGAATGACAAAATCGGTGGCATTAAACAAAAGTGCAGTTAGGGAGTGGAATGGCAAACTTCATGCAAAATAGTATTTGGTTTTCGCGTGCACGAAAATACGATATATATGTGGAAAGTTTCAGAGAAAATAGGCCAATTCATTTGGATGACAAAGTTTCCACCGGTTTCAGATAAATATTATAGATCTACACATAGATCTATCCAAGAACCAAGACAGAACGGGGGAAATATTGTGACAGAGGGAAAAAAGATGGAAAGAAAAGGGGTCAGAGAATAGAACCCTGAAAATGATCCGGACCAAGATTAAAAATTACTTTCGGGCTGACCATATAGCCCACTTAGTCAGAGAGGCAGCTGAATTTTGCATGACAAAATTATTTATTTACATATTACCCCTCCCCTTTCAAAGAAATTGGAACAAAGGACCTCAAGCAGTTGTGAAAATTCGATTAGAATTGTTTGAAAATATGGGTTAAAAGTGACGTTTATGTCTATTTTGAAGGGTTGTGTGTAATCCTTTGCAAACGGGGACATATTCCTGATCGATACATGCAATACAACAAGGAAATTGGACAACTTTTTCAATGGAACGGGTGGCAGAAGATCGGACTATGAGTCTTTCGTCCCCACCTATCTTCCACCCCCGTTTCAATTTGAATTTTCAGTCTTATTCAGCTTCCATTTGAAGGATAATATGTAATCCTTAGCAGGCCGACGCGAATTCCTGGGTCCGTATTCACCAACCATTCTGAAGAACATTCTGAGACTCATTCTCCAGATTTTTCTACATTTGTGAGTAACGCAGCTTCTGATTGGCTTAAAATATTTGTTCAACCAATCACAAGTAGTGTTACTTTTCAATGTTAGAAAATACATGTACTTTGATCCCTTTGTCCCCAGCCTTGTTCGTCCGCGTTTCAAATTTTCTACCTTGTTCAGCTTAGCTTCCATGCTTCACACTGATACTTTGCATATGTTGAGACCATTAACTGACGACGGAAAGGTCTCGAGGAGTCATTGCATACCTGTGTATACCAGGGAGAAAACTTTTTAGGGGCAACGGGCACCGTTGCATGAAACAGAGAGGTAAACAAACAAATGAGTGCCCCTTTCTCTCCATGACACTGTTGAACACATTACTAATTGGTGTCTCAGATCAAAGTGAATGGTTTTGATGGTACAATGTAAACATTTTAACTGACAAAATGGGGTATGAAGTAGAAAAAAAGAGACCAGGAGCAGTTCTGCTTTGTGCAGTCAGGGGATATAATCCAATTTTGTTTGGGAATAGTCTGATAGTTTGTAAGGTTATATCTCTCTTTGTTGCTTGAATATACTGAGAGGGAAAAAGGTGAACCCATTGCCTCATCAAATCCATACAGCTTCAACACGGACTATGTCACAAGGTAACATGTGCCTCAAGTGACCGCAACGACATAGTCAAAACGCTAGATTAACTTAACAATTGTACAGAGACTAGAACCTAAACCGGTTTCCGAAACAACTCGCTCTCATATGGCACTTGCGGACATGCGAAAGCCTGATTTTGACCTTTACGACACAAATTGGGGTGTTTTGTCACTTTAAAGGAAAAAAAAAAATAAAACAGAACAAAAACTCCCTCTCCTCATGGAATTAAGTTTATATAAAACTGACAAAATTGCTGGCCTTAAAAAAAGTGAAGTCATGGAGTGGAATGGCAAACTTTACGCAAACCCATATTTAGTTTTCGCATGCATATAAATGTAAAATGTAAGTGGATGACAGTCTGTGGAAACCGATTTTTGATTCTAGTCTACATATCCTTGCTGTCTGCATTTCAGGTATTCATCCATGTCATAAAGGGCTCAGGTCACATTATATCAGGTCGGGACATATTCAGCGCTACAGCCTAAACGTATTTATTTGGGGTCAAAACCAGTTACAATTACAAGAGGCTCATTAAAATGGATGAAAAATTTTACATCGGTTCAAGACAGATGATATATATCTACATATAGATCTATCCATGAACCAAGACATAATGGCCTAAAATATTGTGACGGGGGGAAAAAGGGTGGAAAAAAAGGGGTCAGAGATTGAAACCCTGAAGTTAACCCGGAACAAGATTAAAAATTACTCTCGGGCTGATCGTCTAGCCCACCAAGCCAGAAAGGCAGGCATATTCAGGGCTAGGGCCTAACTAAGCAGAATTATTTATTTGGGGTTAAAACTAGTTACAAAGAAAATATGCGAATTCAATTGGGTGACAAAGTTTACATCGGTTTAAGATATATATTATAGATCTTCATATAGATCTATCCAAGACATAATCGGGAAAAATATTGTGAAAGAGGGAAAAAAAGGTAGAAAGAAAGGGGTCGGAGATTGGAAGCCTTAACCCGGACGAAAATTAAAAATCAGTATCGGGCTGACCGTCTATCACACTAAGCCAGAGAGGCAGCTGAATTCTGCCTGACAAAACTGTTTATTTTCATATTTCCCTAGATTGTTAACGTTCCCTGATACAACAAGGGTATAGGGATCAGAACAGGCTACTAAAAACGGTCAGAATTCTGTTTGTGTATTTTTAGAACACGACGCCTGACTACTAGAGATTCAGAGGACGTCACTCTCACTTCCAGAGCCGCAGTTATTCCAACATTCTTGACCTGACGAATGAGTAAATTTAATTTTTGGTATCACCTCTTATGTTTGCCAATATTTCTTTTAGTATCCATTACCAATTTCAAATTGTCCAAAATCGCAATGTTACCTCTACAGCCAAACTGGAAATATGTATGCTGCTCTGATCGGCTTTTCTGTGATATACATGTAGCCCACTGAATAGCAACGACACAGTAGCCTGTGCCAGTTGTAATATGTATATCTACAACGGGGACGGGCTTAATATTCCTTCTCCCCTTTCAAAGAAATTGGAACACAGGCCCTGAAGTACTTGTGAAAATTCGATTTTAAATTGTTCGGATAAAAAAAAATGCTTTATAACTGACGTAATCCTTTGCAAACGGGGACATATTTCTGATCGAGACATGCCATAAAACAAGGAAATTAGCGCGTCTTTGAATGAAGCGGTGGCAGAAGATCGGACTATGAAACGATAGTTCCCAACCTTGTTCCACAGCCGTTTCAATTTGAAATTTCTGTCTTATTCAGCTTCCATTTGAAGGATAATACCGGCACGAATTATTGGGTCCGTATTCACCAGCAACAAAATAAATCCCTCTCCTGATGAAATTAGGTTCAAATCAGAATGACAAAATCGGTGGCATTAAACAAAAGTGCAGTTAGGGAGTGGAATGGCAAACTTCATGCAAAATAGTATTTGGTTTTCGCGTGCACGAAAATACGATATATATGTGGAAAGTTTCAGAGAAAATAGGCCAATTCATTTGGATGACAAAGTTTCCACCGGTTTCAGATAAATATTATAGATCTACACATAGATCTATCCAAGAACCAAGACAGAACGGGGGAAATATTGTGACAGAGGGAAAAAAGATGGAAAGAAAAGGGGTCAGAGAATAGAACCCTGAAAATGATCCGGACCAAGATTAAAAATTACTTTCGGGCTGACCATATAGCCCACTTAGTCAGAGAGGCAGCTGAATTTTGCATGACAAAATTATTTATTTACATATTACCCCTCCCCTTTCAAAGAAATTGGAACAAAGGACCTCAAGTAGTTGTGAAAATTCGATTAGAATTGTTTGAAAATATGGGTTAAAAGTGACGTTTATGTCTATTTTGAAGGGTTGTGTGTAATCCTTTGCAAACGGGGACATATTCCTGATCGATACATGCAATACAACAAGGAAATTGGACAACTTTTTCAATGGAACGGGTGGCAGAGGATCGGACTATGAGTCTTTCGTCCCCACCTATCTTCCACCCCCGTTTCAATTTGAATTTTCAGTCTTATTCAGCTTCCATTTGAAGGATAATATGTAATCCTTAGTAGGCCGACGCGAATTCCTGGGTCCGTATTCACCAACCATTCTGAAGAACATTCTGAGACTCATTCTCCAGATTTTTCTACATTTGTGAGTAACGCAGCTTCTGATTGGCTTAAAATATTTGTTCAACCAATCACAAGTAGTGTTACTTTTCAATGTTAGAAAATACATGTACTTTGATCCCTTTGTCCCCAGCCTTGTTCGTCCGCGTTTCAAATTTTCTACCTTGTTCAGCTTAGCTTCCATGCTTCACACTGATACTTTGCATATGTTGAGACCATTAACTGACGACGGAAAGGTCTCGAGGAGTCATTGCATACCTGTGTATACCAGGGAGAAAACTTTTTAGGGGCAACGGGCACCTGTTGCATGAAACAGAGAGGTAAACAAACAAATGAGTGCCCCTTTCTCTCCATGACACTGTTGAACACATTACTAATTGGTGTCTCAGATCAAAGTGAATGGTTTTGATGGTACAATGTAAACATTTTAACTGGCAAAATGGGGTATGAAGTAGAAAAAAAGAGACCAGGAGCAGTTCTGCTTTGTGCAGTCAGGGGATATAATCCAATTTTGTTTGGGAATAGTCTGATAGTTTGTAAGGTTATATCTCTCTTTGTTGCTTGAATATACTGAGAGGGAAAAAGGTGAACCCATTGCCTCATCAAATCCATACAGCTTCAACACGGACTATGTCACAAGGTAACATGTGCCTCAAGTGACCGCAACGACATAGTCAAAACGCTAGATTAACTTAACAATTGTACAGAGACTAGAACCTAAACCGGTTTCCGAAACAACTCGCTCTCATATGGCACTTGCGGACATGCGAAAGCCTGATTTTGACCTTTACGACACAAATTGGGGTGTTTTGTCACTTTAAAGGAAAAAAAAATAAAACAGAACAAAAACTCCCTCTCCTCATGGAATTAAGTTTATATAAAACTGACAAAATTGCTGGCCTTAAAAAAAGTGAAGTCATGGAGTGGAATGGCAAACTTTACGCAAACCCATATTTAGTTTTCGCATGCATATAAATGTAAAATGTAAGTGGATGACAGTCTGTGGAAACCGATTTTTGATTCTAGTCTACATATCCTTGCTGTCTGCATTTCAGGTATTCATCCATGTCATAAAGGGCTCAGGTCACATTATATCAGGTCGGGACATATTCAGCGCTACAGCCTAAACGTATTTATTTGGGGTCAAAACCAGTTACAATTACAAGAGGCTCATTAAAATGGATGAAAAATTTTACATCGGTTCAAGACAGATGATATATATCTACATATAGATCTATCCATGAACCAAGACATAATGGGCTAAAATATTGTGACGGGGGGAAAAAGGGTGGAAAAAAAGGGGTCAGAGATTGAAACCCTGAAGTTAACCCGGAACAAGATTAAAAATTACTCTCGGGCTGATCGTCTAGCCCACCAAGCCAGAAAGGCAGGCATATTCAGGGCTAGGGCCTAACTAAGCAGAATTATTTATTTGGGGTTAAAACTAGTTACAAAGAAAATATGCTAATTCAATTGGGTGACAAAGTTTACATCGGTTTAAGATATATATTATAGATCTTCATATAGATCTATCCAAGACATAATCGGGAAAAATATTGTGAGAGGGAAAAAAAGGTAGAAAGAAAGGGGTCGGAGATTGGAAGCCTTAACCCGGACGAAAATTAAAAATCAGTATCGGACTGACCGTCTATCACACTAAGCCAGAGAGGCAGCTGAATTCTGCCTGACAAAACTGTTTATTTTCATATTTCCCTAGATTGTTAACGTTCCCTGATACAACAAGGGTATAGGGATCAGAACAGGCTACTAAAAACGGTCAGAATTCTGTTTGTGTATTTTTAGAACACGACGCCTGACTACTAGAGATTCAGAGGACGTCACTCTCACTTCCAGAGCCGCAGTTATTCCAACATTCTTGACCTGACGAATGAGTAAATTTAATTTTTGGTATCACCTCTTATGTTTGCCAATATTTCTTTTAGTATCCATTACCAATTTCAAATTGTCCAAAATCGCAATGTTACCTCTACAGCCAAACTGGAAATATGTATGCTGCTCTGATCGGCTTTTCTGTGATATACATGTAGCCCACTGAATAGCAACGACACAGTAGCCTGTGCCAGTTGTAATATGTATATCTACAACGGGGACGGGCTTAATATTCCTTCTCCCCTTTCAAAGAAATTGGAACACAGGCCCTGAAGTACTTGTGAAAATTCGATTTTAAATTGTTCGGATAAAAAAAAATGCTTTATAACTGACGTAATCCTTTGCAAACGGGGACATATTTCTGATCGAGACATGCCATAAAACAAGGAAATTAGCGCGTCTTTGAATGAAGCGGTGGCAGAAGATCGGACTATGAAACGATAGTTCCCAACCTTGTTCCACAGCCGTTTCAATTTGAAATTTCTGTCTTATTCAGCTTCCATTTGAAGGATAATACCGGCACGAATTATTGGGTCCGTATTCACCAGCAACAAAATAAATCCCTCTCCTGATGAAATTAGGTTCAAATCAGAATGACAAAATCGGTGGCATTAAACAAAAGTGCAGTTAGGGAGTGGAATGGCAAACTTCATGCAAAATAGTATTTGGTTTTCGCGTGCACGAAAATACGATATATATGTGGAAAGTTTCAGAGAAAATAGGCCAATTCATTTGGATGACAAAGTTTCCACCGGTTTCAGATAAATATTATAGATCTACACATAGATCTATCCAAGAACCAAGACAGAACGGGGGAAATATTGTGACAGAGGGAAAAAAGATGGAAAGAAAAGGGGTCAGAGAATAGAACCCTGAAAATGATCCGGACCAAGATTAAAAATTACTTTCGGGCTGACCATATAGCCCACTTAGTCAGAGAGGCAGCTGAATTTTGCATGACAAAATTATTTATTTACATATTACCCCTCCCCTTTCAAAGAAATTGGAACAAAGGACCTCAAGTAGTTGTGAAAATTCGATTAGAATTGTTTGAAAATATGGGTTAAAAGTGACGTTTATGTCTATTTTGAAGGGTTGTGTGTAATCCTTTGCAAACGGGGACATATTCCTGATCGATACATGCAATACAACAAGGAAATTGGACAACTTTTTCAATGGAACGGGTGGCAGAAGATCGGACTATGAGTCTTTCGTCCCCACCTATCTTCCACCCCCGTTTCAATTTGAATTTTCAGTCTTATTCAGCTTCCATTTGAAGGATAATATGTAATCCTTAGCAGGCCGACGCGAATTCCTGGGTCCGTATTCACCAACCATTCTGAAGAACATTCTGAGACTCATTCTCCAGATTTTTCTACATTTGTGAGTAACGCAGCTTCTGATTGGCTTAAAATATTTGTTCAACCAATCACAAGTAGTGTTACTTTTCAATGTTAGAAAATACATGTACTTTGATCCCTTTGTCCCCAGCCTTGTTCGTCCGCGTTTCAAATTTTCTACCTTGTTCAGCTTAGCTTCCATGCTTCACACTGATACTTTGCATATGTTGAGACCATTAACTGACGACGGAAAGGTCTCGAGGAGTCATTGCATACCTGTGTATACCAGGGAGAAAACTTTTTAGGGGCAACGGGCACCGTTGCATGAAACAGAGAGGTAAACAAACAAATGAGTGCCCCTTTCTCTCCATGACACTGTTGAACACATTACTAATTGGTGTCTCAGATCAAAGTGAATGGTTTTGATGGTACAATGTAAACATTTTAACTGACAAAATGGGGTATGAAGTAGAAAAAAAGAGACCAGGAGCAGTTCTGCTTTGTGCAGTCAGGGGATATAATCCAATTTTGTTTGGGAATAGTCTGATAGTTTGTAAGGTTATATCTCTCTTTGTTGCTTGAATATACTGAGAGGGAAAAAGGTGAACCCATTGCCTCATCAAATCCATACAGCTTCAACACGGACTATGTCACAAGGTAACATGTGCCTCAAGTGACCGCAACGACATAGTCAAAACGCTAGATTAACTTAACAATTGTACAGAGACTAGAACCTAAACCGGTTTCCGAAACAACTCGCTCTCATATGGCACTTGCGGACATGCGAAAGCCTGATTTTGACCTTTACGACACAAATTGGGGTGTTTTGTCACTTTAAAGGAAAAAAAAAATAAAACAGAACAAAAACTCCCTCTCCTCATGGAATTAAGTTTATATAAAACTGACAAAATTGCTGGCCTTAAAAAAAGTGAAGTCATGGAGTGGAATGGCAAACTTTACGCAAACCCATATTTAGTTTTCGCATGCATATAAATGTAAAATGTAAGTGGATGACAGTCTGTGGAAACCGATTTTTGATTCTAGTCTACATATCCTTGCTGTCTGCATTTCAGGTATTCATCCATGTCATAAAGGGCTCAGGTCACATTATATCAGGTCGGGACATATTCAGCGCTACAGCCTAAACGTATTTATTTGGGGTCAAAACCAGTTACAATTACAAGAGGCTCATTAAAATGGATGAAAAATTTTACATCGGTTCAAGACAGATGATATATATCTACATATAGATCTATCCATGAACCAAGACATAATGGCCTAAAATATTGTGACGGGGGGAAAAAGGGTGGAAAAAAAGGGGTCAGAGATTGAAACCCTGAAGTTAACCCGGAACAAGATTAAAAATTACTCTCGGGCTGATCGTCTAGCCCACCAAGCCAGAAAGGCAGGCATATTCAGGGCTAGGGCCTAACTAAGCAGAATTATTTATTTGGGGTTAAAACTAGTTACAAAGAAAATATGCGAATTCAATTGGGTGACAAAGTTTACATCGGTTTAAGATATATATTATAGATCTTCATATAGATCTATCCAAGACATAATCGGGAAAAATATTGTGAAAGAGGGAAAAAAAGGTAGAAAGAAAGGGGTCGGAGATTGGAAGCCTTAACCCGGACGAAAATTAAAAATCAGTATCGGGCTGACCGTCTATCACACTAAGCCAGAGAGGCAGCTGAATTCTGCCTGACAAAACTGTTTATTTTCATATTTCCCTAGATTGTTAACGTTCCCTGATACAACAAGGGTATAGGGATCAGAACAGGCTACTAAAAACGGTCAGAATTCTGTTTGTGTATTTTTAGAACACGACGCCTGACTACTAGAGATTCAGAGGACGTCACTCTCACTTCCAGAGCCGCAGTTATTCCAACATTCTTGACCTGACGAATGAGTAAATTTAATTTTTGGTATCACCTCTTATGTTTGCCAATATTTCTTTTAGTATCCATTACCAATTTCAAATTGTCCAAAATCGCAATGTTACCTCTACAGCCAAACTGGAAATATGTATGCTGCTCTGATCGGCTTTTCTGTGATATACATGTAGCCCACTGAATAGCAACGACACAGTAGCCTGTGCCAGTTGTAATATGTATATCTACAACGGGGACGGGCTTAATATTCCTTCTCCCCTTTCAAAGAAATTGGAACACAGGCCCTGAAGTACTTGTGAAAATTCGATTTTAAATTGTTCGGATAAAAAAAAATGCTTTATAACTGACGTAATCCTTTGCAAACGGGGACATATTTCTGATCGAGACATGCCATAAAACAAGGAAATTAGCGCGTCTTTGAATGAAGCGGTGGCAGAAGATCGGACTATGAAACGATAGTTCCCAACCTTGTTCCACAGCCGTTTCAATTTGAAATTTCTGTCTTATTCAGCTTCCATTTGAAGGATAATACCGGCACGAATTATTGGGTCCGTATTCACCAGCAACAAAATAAATCCCTCTCCTGATGAAATTAGGTTCAAATCAGAATGACAAAATCGGTGGCATTAAACAAAAGTGCAGTTAGGGAGTGGAATGGCAAACTTCATGCAAAATAGTATTTGGTTTTCGCGTGCACGAAAATACGATATATATGTGGAAAGTTTCAGAGAAAATAGGCCAATTCATTTGGATGACAAAGTTTCCACCGGTTTCAGATAAATATTATAGATCTACACATAGATCTATCCAAGAACCAAGACAGAACGGGGGAAATATTGTGACAGAGGGAAAAAAGATGGAAAGAAAAGGGGTCAGAGAATAGAACCCTGAAAATGATCCGGACCAAGATTAAAAATTACTTTCGGGCTGACCATATAGCCCACTTAGTCAGAGAGGCAGCTGAATTTTGCATGACAAAATTATTTATTTACATATTACCCCTCCCCTTTCAAAGAAATTGGAACAAAGGACCTCAAGTAGTTGTGAAAATTCGATTAGAATTGTTTGAAAATATGGGTTAAAAGTGACGTTTATGTCTATTTTGAAGGGTTGTGTGTAATCCTTTGCAAACGGGGACATATTCCTGATCGATACATGCAATACAACAAGGAAATTGGACAACTTTTTCAATGGAACGGGTGGCAGAAGATCGGACTATGAGTCTTTCGTCCCCACCTATCTTCCACCCCCGTTTCAATTTGAATTTTCAGTCTTATTCAGCTTCCATTTGAAGGATAATATGTAATCCTTAGCAGGCCGACGCGAATTCCTGGGTCCGTATTCACCAACCATTCTGAAGAACATTCTGAGACTCATTCTCCAGATTTTTCTACATTTGTGAGTAACGCAGCTTCTGATTGGCTTAAAATATTTGTTCAACCAATCACAAGTAGTGTTACTTTTCAATGTTAGAAAATACATGTACTTTGATCCCTTTGTCCCCAGCCTTGTTCGTCCGCGTTTCAAATTTTCTACCTTGTTCAGCTTAGCTTCCATGCTTCACACTGATACTTTGCATATGTTGAGACCATTAACTGACGACGGAAAGGTCTCGAGGAGTCATTGCATACCTGTGTATACCAGGGAGAAAACTTTTTAGGGGCAACGGGCACCGTTGCATGAAACAGAGAGGTAAACAAACAAATGAGTGCCCCTTTCTCTCCATGACACTGTTGAACACATTACTAATTGGTGTCTCAGATCAAAGTGAATGGTTTTGATGGTACAATGTAAACATTTTAACTGACAAAATGGGGTATGAAGTAGAAAAAAAGAGACCAGGAGCAGTTCTGCTTTGTGCAGTCAGGGGATATAATCCAATTTTGTTTGGGAATAGTCTGATAGTTTGTAAGGTTATATCTCTCTTTGTTGCTTGAATATACTGAGAGGGAAAAAGGTGAACCCATTGCCTCATCAAATCCATACAGCTTCAACACGGACTATGTCACAAGGTAACATGTGCCTCAAGTGACCGCAACGACATAGTCGAAACGCTAGATTAACTTAACAATTGTACAGAGACTAGAACCTAAACCGGTTTCCGAAACAACTCGCTCTCATATGGCACTTGCGGACATGCGAAAGCCTGATTTTGACCTTTACGACACAAATTGGGGTGTTTTGTCACTTTAAAGGAAAAAAAAAAATAAAACAGAACAAAAACTCCCTCTCCTCATGGAATTAAGTTTATATAAAACTGACAAAATTGCTGGCCTTAAAAAAAGTGAAGTCATGGAGTGGAATGGCAAACTTTACGCAAACCCATATTTAGTTTTCGCATGCATATAAATGTAAAATGTAAGTGGATGACAGTCTGTGGAAACCGATTTTTGATTCTAGTCTACATATCCTTGCTGTCTGCATTTCAGGTATTCATCCATGTCATAAAGGGCTCAGGTCACATTATATCAGGTCGGGACATATTCAGCGCTACAGCCTAAACGTATTTATTTGGGGTCAAAACCAGTTACAATTACAAGAGGCTCATTAAAATGGATGAAAAATTTTACATCGGTTCAAGACAGATGATATATATCTACATATAGATCTATCCATGAACCAAGACATAATGGCCTAAAATATTGTGACGGGGGGAAAAAGGGTGGAAAAAAAGGGGTCAGAGATTGAAACCCTGAAGTTAACCCGGAACAAGATTAAAAATTACTCTCGGGCTGATCGTCTAGCCCACCAAGCCAGAAAGGCAGGCATATTCAGGGCTAGGGCCTAACTAAGCAGAATTATTTATTTGGGGTTAAAACTAGTTACAAAGAAAATATGCGAATTCAATTGGGTGACAAAGTTTACATCGGTTTAAGATATATATTATAGATCTTCATATAGATCTATCCAAGACATAATCGGGAAAAATATTGTGAAAGAGGGAAAAAAAGGTAGAAAGAAAGGGGTCGGAGATTGGAAGCCTTAACCCGGACGAAAATTAAAAATCAGTATCGGGCTGACCGTCTATCACACTAAGCCAGAGAGGCAGCTGAATTCTGCCTGACAAAACTGTTTATTTTCATATTTCCCTAGATTGTTAACGTTCCCTGATACAACAAGGGTATAGGGATCAGAACAGGCTACTAAAAACGGTCAGAATTCTGTTTGTGTATTTTTAGAACACGACGCCTGACTACTAGAGATTCAGAGGACGTCACTCTCACTTCCAGAGCCGCAGTTATTCCAACATTCTTGACTTGACGAATGAGTAAATTTAATTTTTGGTATCACCTCTTATGTTTGCCAATATTTCTTTTAGTATCCATTACCAATTTCAAATTGTCCAAAATCGCAATGTTACCTCTACAGCCAAACTGGAAATATGTATGCTGCTCTGATCGGCTTTTCTGTGATATACATGTAGCCCACTGAATAGCAACGACACAGTAGCCTGTGCCAGTTGTAATATGTATATCTACAACGGGGACGGGCTTAATATTCCTTCTCCCCTTTCAAAGAAATTGGAACACAGGCCCTGAAGTACTTGTGAAAATTCGATTTTAAATTGTTCGGATAAAAAAAAATGCTTTATAACTGACGTAATCCTTTGCAAACGGGGACATATTTCTGATCGAGACATGCCATAAAACAAGGAAATTAGCGCGTCTTTGAATGAAGCGGTGGCAGAAGATCGGACTATGAAACGATAGTTCCCAACCTTGTTCCACAGCCGTTTCAATTTGAAATTTCTGTCTTATTCAGCTTCCATTTGAAGGATAATACCGGCACGAATTATTGGGTCCGTATTCACCAGCAACAAAATAAATCCCTCTCCTGATGAAATTAGGTTCAAATCAGAATGACAAAATCGGTGGCATTAAACAAAAGTGCAGTTAGGGAGTGGAATGGCAAACTTCATGCAAAATAGTATTTGGTTTTCGCGTGCACGAAAATACGATATATATGTGGAAAGTTTCAGAGAAAATAGGCCAATTCATTTGGATGACAAAGTTTCCACCGGTTTCAGATAAATATTATAGATCTACACATAGATCTATCCAAGAACCAAGACAGAACGGGGGAAATATTGTGACAGAGGGAAAAAAGATGGAAAGAAAAGGGGTCAGAGAATAGAACCCTGAAAATGATCCGGACCAAGATTAAAAATTACTTTCGGGCTGACCATATAGCCCACTTAGTCAGAGAGGCAGCTGAATTTTGCATGACAAAATTATTTATTTACATATTACCCCTCCCCTTTCAAAGAAATTGGAACAAAGGACCTCAAGTAGTTGTGAAAATTCGATTAGAATTGTTTGAAAATATGGGTTAAAAGTGACGTTTATGTCTATTTTGAAGGGTTGTGTGTAATCCTTTGCAAACGGGGACATATTCCTGATCGATACATGCAATACAACAAGGAAATTGGACAACTTTTTCAATGGAACGGGTGGCAGAAGATCGGACTATGAGTCTTTCGTCCCCACCTATCTTCCACCCCCGTTTCAATTTGAATTTTCAGTCTTATTCAGCTTCCATTTGAAGGATAATATGTAATCCTTAGCAGGCCGACGCGAATTCCTGGGTCCGTATTCACCAACCATTCTGAAGAACATTCTGAGACTCATTCTCCAGATTTTTCTACATTTGTGAGTAACGCAGCTTCTGATTGGCTTAAAATATTTGTTCAACCAATCACAAGTAGTGTTACTTTTCAATGTTAGAAAATACATGTACTTTGATCCCTTTGTCCCCAGCCTTGTTCGTCCGCGTTTCAAATTTTCTACCTTGTTCAGCTTAGCTTCCATGCTTCACACTGATACTTTGCATATGTTGAGACCATTAACTGACGACGGAAAGGTCTCGAGGAGTCATTGCATACCTGTGTATACCAGGGAGAAAACTTTTTAGGGGCAACGGGCACCGTTGCATGAAACAGAGAGGTAAACAAACAAATGAGTGCCCCTTTCTCTCCATGACACTGTTGAACACATTACTAATTGGTGTCTCAGATCAAAGTGAATGGTTTTGATGGTACAATGTAAACATTTTAACTGACAAAATGGGGTATGAAGTAGAAAAAAAGAGACCAGGAGCAGTTCTGCTTTGTGCAGTCAGGGGATATAATCCAATTTTGTTTGGGAATAGTCTGATAGTTTGTAAGGTTATATCTCTCTTTGTTGCTTGAATATACTGAGAGGGAAAAAGGTGAACCCATTGCCTCATCAAATCCATACAGCTTCAACACGGACTATGTCACAAGGTAACATGTGCCTCAAGTGACCGCAACGACATAGTCAAAACGCTAGATTAACTTAACAATTGTACAGAGACTAGAACCTAAACTGGTTTCCGAAACAACTCGCTCTCATATGGCACTTGCGGACATGCGAAAGCCTGATTTTGACCTTTACGACACAAATTGGGGTGTTTTGTCACTTTAAAGGAAAAAAAAAATAAAACAGAACAAAAACTCCCTCTCCTCATGGAATTAAGTTTATATAAAACTGACAAAATTGCTGGCCTTAAAAAAAGTGAAGTCATGGAGTGGAATGGCAAACTTTACGCAAACCCATATTTAGTTTTCGCATGCATATAAATGTAAAATGTAAGTGGATGACAGTCTGTGGAAACCGATTTTTGATTCTAGTCTACATATCCTTGCTGTCTGCATTTCAGGTATTCATCCATGTCATAAAGGGCTCAGGTCACATTATATCAGGTCGGGACATATTCAGCGCTACAGCCTAAACGTATTTATTTGGGGTCAAAACCAGTTACAATTACAAGAGGCTCATTAAAATGGATGAAAAATTTTACATCGGTTCAAGACAGATGATATATATCTACATATAGATCTATCCATGAACCAAGACATAATGGCCTAAAATATTGTGACGGGGGGAAAAAGGGTGGAAAAAAAGGGGTCAGAGATTGAAACCCTGAAGTTAACCCGGAACAAGATTAAAAATTACTCTCGGGCTGATCGTCTAGCCCACCAAGCCAGAAAGGCAGGCATATTCAGGGCTAGGGCCTAACTAAGCAGAATTATTTATTTGGGGTTAAAACTAGTTACAAAGAAAATATGCGAATTCAATTGGGTGACAAAGTTTACATCGGTTTAAGATATATATTATAGATCTTCATATAGATCTATCCAAGACATAATCGGGAAAAATATTGTGAAAGAGGGAAAAAAAGGTAGAAAGAAAGGGGTCGGAGATTGGAAGCCTTAACCCGGACGAAAATTAAAAATCAGTATCGGGCTGACCGTCTATCACACTAAGCCAGAGAGGCAGCTGAATTCTGCCTGACAAAACTGTTTATTTTCATATTTCCCTAGATTGTTAACGTTCCCTGATACAACAAGGGTATAGGGATCAGAACAGGCTACTAAAAACGGTCAGAATTCTGTTTGTGTATTTTTAGAACACGACGCCTGACTACTAGAGATTCAGAGGACGTCACTCTCACTTCCAGAGCCGCAGTTATTCCAACATTCTTGACCTGACGAATGAGTAAATTTAATTTTTGGTATCACCTCTTATGTTTGCCAATATTTCTTTTAGTATCCATTACCAATTTCAAATTGTCCAAAATCGCAATGTTACCTCTACAGCCAAACTGGAAATATGTATGCTGCTCTGATCGGCTTTTCTGTGATATACATGTAGCCCACTGAATAGCAACGACACAGTAGCCTGTGCCAGTTGTAATATGTATATCTACAACGGGGACGGGCTTAATATTCCTTCTCCCCTTTCAAAGAAATTGGAACACAGGCCCTGAAGTACTTGTGAAAATTCGATTTTAAATTGTTCGGATAAAAAAAAATGCTTTATAACTGACGTAATCCTTTGCAAACGGGGACATATTTCTGATCGAGACATGCCATAAAACAAGGAAATTAGCGCGTCTTTGAATGAAGCGGTGGCAGAAGATCGGACTATGAAACGATAGTTCCCAACCTTGTTCCACAGCCGTTTCAATTTGAAATTTCTGTCTTATTCAGCTTCCATTTGAAGGATAATACCGGCACGAATTATTGGGTCCGTATTCACCAGCAACAAAATAAATCCCTCTCCTGATGAAATTAGGTTCAAATCAGAATGACAAAATCGGTGGCATTAAACAAAAGTGCAGTTAGGGAGTGGAATGGCAAACTTCATGCAAAATAGTATTTGGTTTTCGCGTGCACGAAAATACGATATATATGTGGAAAGTTTCAGAGAAAATAGGCCAATTCATTTGGATGACAAAGTTTCCACCGGTTTCAGATAAATATTATAGATCTACACATAGATCTATCCAAGAACCAAGACAGAACGGGGGAAATATTGTGACAGAGGGAAAAAAGATGGAAAGAAAAGGGGTCAGAGAATAGAACCCTGAAAATGATCCGGACCAAGATTAAAAATTACTTTCGGGCTGACCATATAGCCCACTTAGTCAGAGAGGCAGCTGAATTTTGCATGACAAAATTATTTATTTACATATTACCCCTCCCCTTTCAAAGAAATTGGAACAAAGGACCTCAAGTAGTTGTGAAAATTCGATTAGAATTGTTTGAAAATATGGGTTAAAAGTGACGTTTATGTCTATTTTGAAGGGTTGTGTGTAATCCTTTGCAAACGGGGACATATTCCTGATCGATACATGCAATACAACAAGGAAATTGGACAACTTTTTCAATGGAACGGGTGGCAGAAGATCGGACTATGAGTCTTTCGTCCCCACCTATCTTCCACCCCCGTTTCAATTTGAATTTTCAGTCTTATTCAGCTTCCATTTGAAGGATAATATGTAATCCTTAGCAGGCCGACGCGAATTCCTGGGTCCGTATTCACCAACCATTCTGAAGAACATTCTGAGACTCATTCTCCAGATTTTTCTACATTTGTGAGTAACGCAGCTTCTGATTGGCTTAAAATATTTGTTCAACCAATCACAAGTAGTGTTACTTTTCAATGTTAGAAAATACATGTACTTTGATCCCTTTGTCCCCAGCCTTGTTCGTCCGCGTTTCAAATTTTCTACCTTGTTCAGCTTAGCTTCCATGCTTCACACTGATACTTTGCATATGTTGAGACCATTAACTGACGACGGAAAGGTCTCGAGGAGTCATTGCATACCTGTGTATACCAGGGAGAAAACTTTTTAGGGGCAACGGGCACCGTTGCATGAAACAGAGAGGTAAACAAACAAATGAGTGCCCCTTTCTCTCCATGACACTGTTGAACACATTACTAATTGGTGTCTCAGATCAAAGTGAATGGTTTTGATGGTACAATGTAAACATTTTAACTGACAAAATGGGGTATGAAGTAGAAAAAAAGAGACCAGGAGCAGTTCTGCTTTGTGCAGTCAGGGGATATAATCCAATTTTGTTTGGGAATAGTCTGATAGTTTGTAAGGTTATATCTCTCTTTGTTGCTTGAATATACTGAGAGGGAAAAAGGTGAACCCATTGCCTCATCAAATCCATACAGCTTCAACACGGACTATGTCACAAGGTAACATGTGCCTCAAGTGACCGCAACGACATAGTCAAAACGCTAGATTAACTTAACAATTGTACAGAGACTAGAACCTAAACCGGTTTCCGAAACAACTCGCTCTCATATGGCACTTGCGGACATGCGAAAGCCTGATTTTGACCTTTACGACACAAATTGGGGTGTTTTGTCACTTTAAAGGAAAAAAAAAATAAAACAGAACAAAAACTCCCTCTCCTCATGGAATTAAGTTTATATAAAACTGACAAAATTGCTGGCCTTAAAAAAAGTGAAGTCATGGAGTGGAATGGCAAACTTTACGCAAACCCATATTTAGTTTTCGCATGCATATAAATGTAAAATGTAAGTGGATGACAGTCTGTGGAAACCGATTTTTGATTCTAGTCTACATATCCTTGCTGTCTGCATTTCAGGTATTCATCCATGTCATAAAGGGCTCAGGTCACATTATATCAGGTCGGGACATATTCAGCGCTACAGCCTAAACGTATTTATTTGGGGTCAAAACCAGTTACAATTACAAGAGGCTCATTAAAATGGATGAAAAATTTTACATCGGTTCAAGACAGATGATATATATCTACATATAGATCTATCCATGAACCAAGACATAATGGCCTAAAATATTGTGACGGGGGGAAAAAGGGTGGAAAAAAAGGGGTCAGAGATTGAAACCCTGAAGTTAACCCGGAACAAGATTAAAAATTACTCTCGGGCTGATCGTCTAGCCCACCAAGCCAGAAAGGCAGGCATATTCAGGGCTAGGGCCTAACTAAGCAGAATTATTTATTTGGGGTTAAAACTAGTTACAAAGAAAATATGCGAATTCAATTGGGTGACAAAGTTTACATCGGTTTAAGATATATATTATAGATCTTCATATAGATCTATCCAAGACATAATCGGGAAAAATATTGTGAAAGAGGGAAAAAAAGGTAGAAAGAAAGGGGTCGGAGATTGGAAGCCTTAACCCGGACGAAAATTAAAAATCAGTATCGGGCTGACCGTCTATCACACTAAGCCAGAGAGGCAGCTGAATTCTGCCTGACAAAACTGTTTATTTTCATATTTCCCTAGATTGTTAACGTTCCCTGATACAACAAGGGTATAGGGATCAGAACAGGCTACTAAAAACGGTCAGAATTCTGTTTGTGTATTTTTAGAACACGACGCCTGACTACTAGAGATTCAGAGGACGTCACTCTCACTTCCAGAGCCGCAGTTATTCCAACATTCTTGACCTGACGAATGAGTAAATTTAATTTTTGGTATCACCTCTTATGTTTGCCAATATTTCTTTTAGTATCCATTACCAATTTCAAATTGTCCAAAATCGCAATGTTACCTCTACAGCCAAACTGGAAATATGTATGCTGCTCTGATCGGCTTTTCTGTGATATACATGTAGCCCACTGAATAGCAACGACACAGTAGCCTGTGCCAGTTGTAATATGTATATCTACAACGGGGACGGGCTTAATATTCCTTCTCCCCTTTCAAAGAAATTGGAACACAGGCCCTGAAGTACTTGTGAAAATTCGATTTTAAATTGTTCTGATAAAAAAAAATGCTTTATAACTGACGTAATCCTTTGCAAACGGGGACATATTTCTGATCGAGACATGCCATAAAACAAGGAAATTAGCGCGTCTTTGAATGAAGCGGTGGCAGAAGATCGGACTATGAAACGATAGTTCCCAACCTTGTTCCACAGCCGTTTCAATTTGAAATTTCTGTCTTATTCAGCTTCCATTTGAAGGATAATACCGGCACGAATTATTGGGTCCGTATTCACCAGCAACAAAATAAATCCCTCTCCTGATGAAATTAGGTTCAAATCAGAATGACAAAATCGGTGGCATTAAACAAAAGTGCAGTTAGGGAGTGGAATGGGAAACTTCATGCAAAATAGTATTTGGTTTTCGCGTGCACGAAAATACGATATATATGTGGAAAGTTTCAGAGAAAATAGGCCAATTCATTTGGATGACAAAGTTTCCACCGGTTTCAGATAAATATTATAGATCTACACATAGATCTATCCAAGAACCAAGACAGAACGGGGGAAATATTGTGACAGAGGGAAAAAAGATGGAAAGAAAAGGGGTCAGAGAATAGAACCCTGAAAATGATCCGGACCAAGATTAAAAATTACTTTCGGGCTGACCATATAGCCCACTTAGTCAGAGAGGCAGCTGAATTTTGCATGACAAAATTATTTATTTACATATTACCCCTCCCCTTTCAAAGAAATTGGAACAAAGGACCTCAAGTAGTTGTGAAAATTCGATTAGAATTGTTTGAAAATATGGGTTAAAAGTGACGTTTATGTCTATTTTGAAGGGTTGTGTGTAATCCTTTGCAAACGGGGACATATTCCTGATCGATACATGCAATACAACAAGGAAATTGGACAACTTTTTCAATGGAACGGGTGGCAGAAGATCGGACTATGAGTCTTTCGTCCCCACCTATCTTCCACCCCCGTTTCAATTTGAATTTTCAGTCTTATTCAGCTTCCATTTGAAGGATAATATGTAATCCTTAGCAGGCCGACGCGAATTCCTGGGTCCGTATTCACCAACCATTCTGAAGAACATTCTGAGACTCATTCTCCAGATTTTTCTACATTTGTGAGTAACGCAGCTTCTGATTGGCTTAAAATATTTGTTCAACCAATCACAAGTAGTGTTACTTTTCAATGTTAGAAAATACATGTACTTTGATCCCTTTGTCCCCAGCCTTGTTCGTCCGCGTTTCAAATTTTCTACCTTGTTCAGCTTAGCTTCCATGCTTCACACTGATACTTTGCATATGTTGAGACCATTAACTGACGACGGAAAGGTCTCGAGGAGTCATTGCATACCTGTGTATACCAGGGAGAAAACTTTTTAGGGGCAACGGGCACCGTTGCATGAAACAGAGAGGTAAACAAACAAATGAGTGCCCCTTTCTCTCCATGACACTGTTGAACACATTACTAATTGGTGTCTCAGATCAAAGTGAATGGTTTTGATGGTACAATGTAAACATTTTAACTGACAAAATGGGGTATGAAGTAGAAAAAAAGAGACCAGGAGCAGTTCTGCTTTGTGCAGTCAGGGGATATAATCCAATTTTGTTTGGGAATAGTCTGATAGTTTGTAAGGTTATATCTCTCTTTGTTGCTTGAATATACTGAGAGGGAAAAAGGTGAACCCATTGCCTCATCAAATCCATACAGCTTCAACACGGACTATGTCACAAGGTAACATGTGCCTCAAGTGACCGCAACGACATAGTCAAAACGCTAGATTAACTTAACAATTGTACAGAGACTAGAACCTAAACCGGTTTCCGAAACAACTCGCTCTCATATGGCACTTGCGGACATGCGAAAGCCTGATTTTGACCTTTACGACACAAATTGGGGTGTTTTGTCACTTTAAAGGAAAAAAAAAATAAAACAGAACAAAAACTCCCTCTCCTCATGGAATTAAGTTTATATAAAACTGACAAAATTGCTGGCCTTAAAAAAAGTGAAGTCATGGAGTGGAATGGCAAACTTTACGCAAACCCATATTTAGTTTTCGCATGCATATAAATGTAAAATGTAAGTGGATGACAGTCTGTGGAAACCGATTTTTGATTCTAGTCTACATATCCTTGCTGTCTGCATTTCAGGTATTCATCCATGTCATAAAGGGCTCAGGTCACATTATATCAGGTCGGGACATATTCAGCGCTACAGCCTAAACGTATTTATTTGGGGTCAAAACCAGTTACAATTACAAGAGGCTCATTAAAATGGATGAAAAATTTTACATCGGTTCAAGACAGATGATATATATCTACATATAGATCTATCCATGAACCAAGACATAATGGCCTAAAATATTGTGACGGGGGGAAAAAGGGTGGAAAAAAAGGGGTCAGAGATTGAAACCCTGAAGTTAACCCGGAACAAGATTAAAAATTACTCTCGGGCTGATCGTCTAGCCCACCAAGCCAGAAAGGCAGGCATATTCAGGGCTAGGGCCTAACTAAGCAGAATTATTTATTTGGGGTTAAAACTAGTTACAAAGAAAATATGCGAATTCAATTGGGTGACAAAGTTTACATCGGTTTAAGATATATATTATAGATCTTCATATAGATCTATCCAAGACATAATCGGGAAAAATATTGTGAAAGAGGGAAAAAAAGGTAGAAAGAAAGGGGTCGGAGATTGGAAGCCTTAACCCGGACGAAAATTAAAAATCAGTATCGGGCTGACCGTCTATCACACTAAGCCAGAGAGGCAGCTGAATTCTGCCTGACAAAACTGTTTATTTTCATATTTCCCTAGATTGTTAACGTTCCCTGATACAACAAGGGTATAGGGATCAGAACAGGCTACTAAAAACGGTCAGAATTCTGTTTGTGTATTTTTAGAACACGACGCCTGACTACTAGAGATTCAGAGGACGTCACTCTCACTTCCAGAGCCGCAGTTATTCCAACATTCTTGACCTGACGAATGAGTAAATTTAATTTTTGGTATCACCTCTTATGTTTGCCAATATTTCTTTTAGTATCCATTACCAATTTCAAATTGTCCAAAATCGCAATGTTACCTCTACAGCCAAACTGGAAATATGTATGCTGCTCTGATCGGCTTTTCTGTGATATACATGTAGCCCACTGAATAGCAACGACACAGTAGCCTGTGCCAGTTGTAATATGTATATCTACAACGGGGACGGGCTTAATATTCCTTCTCCCCTTTCAAAGAAATTGGAACACAGGCCCTGAAGTACTTGTGAAAATTCGATTTTAAATTGTTCGGATAAAAAAAAATGCTTTATCACTGACGTAATCCTTTGCAAACGGGGACATATTTCTGATCGAGACATGCCATAAAACAAGGAAATTAGCGCGTCTTTGAATGAAGCGGTGGCAGAAGATCGGACTATGAAACGATAGTTCCCAACCTTGTTCCACAGCCGTTTCAATTTGAAATTTCTGTCTTATTCAGCTTCCATTTGAAGGATAATACCGGCACGAATTATTGGGTCCGTATTCACCAGCAACAAAATAAATCCCTCTCCTGATGAAATTAGGTTCAAATCAGAATGACAAAATCGGTGGCATTAAACAAAAGTGCAGTTAGGGAGTGGAATGGCAAACTTCATGCAAAATAGTATTTGGTTTTCGCGTGCACGAAAATACGATATATATGTGGAAAGTTTCAGAGAAAATAGGCCAATTCATTTGGATGACAAAGTTTCCACCGGTTTCAGATAAATATTATAGATCTACACATAGATCTATCCAAGAACCAAGACAGAACGGGGGAAATATTGTGACAGAGGGAAAAAAGATGGAAAGAAAAGGGGTCAGAGAATAGAACCCTGAAAATGATCCGGACCAAGATTAAAAATTACTTTCGGGCTGACCATATAGCCCACTTAGTCAGAGAGGCAGCTGAATTTTGCATGACAAAATTATTTATTTACATATTACCCCTCCCCTTTCAAAGAAATTGGAACAAAGGACCTCAAGCAGTTGTGAAAATTCGATTAGAATTGTTTGAAAATATGGGTTAAAAGTGACGTTTATGTCTATTTTGAAGGGTTGTGTGTAATCCTTTGCAAACGGGGACATATTCCTGATCGATACATGCAATACAACAAGGAAATTGGACAACTTTTTCAATGGAACGGGTGGCAGAAGATCGGACTATGAGTCTTTCGTCCCCACCTATCTTCCACCCCCGTTTCAATTTGAATTTTCAGTCTTATTCAGCTTCCATTTGAAGGATAATATGTAATCCTTAGCAGGCCGACGCGAATTCCTGGGTCCGTATTCACCAACCATTCTGAAGAACATTCTGAGACTCATTCTCCAGATTTTTCTACATTTGTGAGTAACGCAGCTTCTGATTGGCTTAAAATATTTGTTCAACCAATCACAAGTAGTGTTACTTTTCAATGTTAGAAAATACATGTACTTTGATCCCTTTGTCCCCAGCCTTGTTCGTCCGCGTTTCAAATTTTCTACCTTGTTCAGCTTAGCTTCCATGCTTCACACTGATACTTTGCATATGTTGAGACCATTAACTGACGACGGAAAGGTCTCGAGGAGTCATTGCATACCTGTGTATACCAGGGAGAAAACTTTTTAGGGGCAACGGGCACCGTTGCATGAAACAGAGAGGTAAACAAACAAATGAGTGCCCCTTTCTCTCCATGACACTGTTGAACACATTACTAATTGGTGTCTCAGATCAAAGTGAATGGTTTTGATGGTACAATGTAAACATTTTAACTGACAAAATGGGGTATGAAGTAGAAAAAAAGAGACCAGGAGCAGTTCTGCTTTGTGCAGTCAGGGGATATAATCCAATTTTGTTTGGGAATAGTCTGATAGTTTGTAAGGTTATATCTCTCTTTGTTGCTTGAATATACTGAGAGGGAAAAAGGTGAACCCATTGCCTCATCAAATCCATACAGCTTCAACACGGACTATGTCACAAGGTAACATGTGCCTCAAGTGACCGCAACGACATAGTCAAAACGCTAGATTAACTTAACAATTGTACAGAGACTAGAACCTAAACCGGTTTCCGAAACAACTCGCTCTCATATGGCACTTGCGGACATGCGAAAGCCTGATTTTGACCTTTACGACACAAATTGGGGTGTTTTGTCACTTTAAAGGAAAAAAAAAATAAAACAGAACAAAAACTCCCTCTCCTCATGGAATTAAGTTTATATAAAACTGACAAAATTGCTGGCCTTAAAAAAAGTGAAGTCATGGAGTGGAATGGCAAACTTTACGCAAACCCATATTTAGTTTTCGCATGCATATAAATGTAAAATGTAAGTGGATGACAGTCTGTGGAAACCGATTTTTGATTCTAGTCTACATATCCTTGCTGTCTGCATTTCAGGTATTCATCCATGTCATAAAGGGCTCAGGTCACATTATATCAGGTCGGGACATATTCAGCGCTACAGCCTAAACGTATTTATTTGGGGTCAAAACCAGTTACAATTACAAGAGGCTCATTAAAATGGATGAAAAATTTTACATCGGTTCAAGACAGATGATATATATCTACATATAGATCTATCCATGAACCAAGACATAATGGCCTAAAATATTGTGACGGGGGGAAAAAGGGTGGAAAAAAAGGGGTCAGAGATTGAAACCCTGAAGTTAACCCGGAACAAGATTAAAAATTACTCTCGGGCTGATCGTCTAGCCCACCAAGCCAGAAAGGCAGGCATATTCAGGGCTAGGGCCTAACTAAGCAGAATTATTTATTTGGGGTTAAAACTAGTTACAAAGAAAATATGCGAATTCAATTGGGTGACAAAGTTTACATCGGTTTAAGATATATATTATAGATCTTCATATAGATCTATCCAAGACATAATCGGGAAAAATATTGTGAAAGAGGGAAAAAAAGGTAGAAAGAAAGGGGTCGGAGATTGGAAGCCTTAACCCGGACGAAAATTAAAAATCAGTATCGGGCTGACCGTCTATCACACTAAGCCAGAGAGGCAGCTGAATTCTGCCTGACAAAACTGTTTATTTTCATATTTCCCTAGATTGTTAACGTTCCCTGATACAACAAGGGTATAGGGATCAGAACAGGCTACTAAAAACGGTCAGAATTCTGTTTGTGTATTTTTAGAACACGACGCCTGACTACTAGAGATTCAGAGGACGTCACTCTCACTTCCAGAGCCGCAGTTATTCCAACATTCTTGACCTGACGAATGAGTAAATTTAATTTTTGGTATCACCTCTTATGTTTGCCAATATTTCTTTTAGTATCCATTACCAATTTCAAATTGTCCAAAATCGCAATGTTACCTCTACAGCCAAACTGGAAATATGTATGCTGCTCTGATCGGCTTTTCTGTGATATACATGTAGCCCACTGAATAGCAACGACACAGTAGCCTGTGCCAGTTGTAATATGTATATCTACAACGGGGACGGGCTTAATATTCCTTCTCCCCTTTCAAAGAAATTGGAACACAGGCCCTGAAGTACTTGTGAAAATTCGATTTTAAATTGTTCGGATAAAAAAAAATGCTTTATAACTGACGTAATCCTTTGCAAACGGGGACATATTTCTGATCGAGACATGCCATAAAACAAGGAAATTAGCGCGTCTTTGAATGAAGCGGTGGCAGAAGATCGGACTATGAAACGATAGTTCCCAACCTTGTTCCACAGCCGTTTCAATTTGAAATTTCTGTCTTATTCAGCTTCCATTTGAAGGATAATACCGGCACGAATTATTGGGTCCGTATTCACCAGCAACAAAATAAATCCCTCTCCTGATGAAATTAGGTTCAAATCAGAATGACAAAATCGGTGGCATTAAACAAAAGTGCAGTTAGGGAGTGGAATGGCAAACTTCATGCAAAATAGTATTTGGTTTTCGCGTGCACGAAAATACGATATATATGTGGAAAGTTTCAGAGAAAATAGGCCAATTCATTTGGATGACAAAGTTTCCACCGGTTTCAGATAAATATTATAGATCTACACATAGATCTATCCAAGAACCAAGACAGAACGGGGGAAATATTGTGACAGAGGGAAAAAAGATGGAAAGAAAAGGGGTCAGAGAATAGAACCCTGAAAATGATCCGGACCAAGATTAAAAATTACTTTCGGGCTGACCATATAGCCCACTTAGTCAGAGAGGCAGCTGAATTTTGCATGACAAAATTATTTATTTACATATTACCCCTCCCCTTTCAAAGAAATTGGAACAAAGGACCTCAAGTAGTTGTGAAAATTCGATTAGAATTGTTTGAAAATATGGGTTAAAAGTGACGTTTATGTCTATTTTGAAGGGTTGTGTGTAATCCTTTGCAAACGGGGACATATTCCTGATCGATACATGCAATACAACAAGGAAATTGGACAACTTTTTCAATGGAACGGGTGGCAGAGGATCGGACTATGAGTCTTTCGTCCCCACCTATCTTCCACCCCCGTTTCAATTTGAATTTTCAGTCTTATTCAGCTTCCATTTGAAGGATAATATGTAATCCTTAGTAGGCCGACGCGAATTCCTGGGTCCGTATTCACCAACCATTCTGAAGAACATTCTGAGACTCATTCTCCAGATTTTTCTACATTTGTGAGTAACGCAGCTTCTGATTGGCTTAAAATATTTGTTCAACCAATCACAAGTAGTGTTACTTTTCAATGTTAGAAAATACATGTACTTTGATCCCTTTGTCCCCAGCCTTGTTCGTCCGCGTTTCAAATTTTCTACCTTGTTCAGCTTAGCTTCCATGCTTCACACTGATACTTTGCATATGTTGAGACCATTAACTGACGACGGAAAGGTCTCGAGGAGTCATTGCATACCTGTGTATACCAGGGAGAAAACTTTTTAGGGGCAACGGGCACCTGTTGCATGAAACAGAGAGGTAAACAAACAAATGAGTGCCCCTTTCTCTCCATGACACTGTTGAACACATTACTAATTGGTGTCTCAGATCAAAGTGAATGGTTTTGATGGTACAATGTAAACATTTTAACTGGCAAAATGGGGTATGAAGTAGAAAAAAAGAGACCAGGAGCAGTTCTGCTTTGTGCAGTCAGGGGATATAATCCAATTTTGTTTGGGAATAGTCTGATAGTTTGTAAGGTTATATCTCTCTTTGTTGCTTGAATATACTGAGAGGGAAAAAGGTGAACCCATTGCCTCATCAAATCCATACAGCTTCAACACGGACTATGTCACAAGGTAACATGTGCCTCAAGTGACCGCAACGACATAGTCAAAACGCTAGATTAACTTAACAATTGTACAGAGACTAGAACCTAAACCGGTTTCCGAAACAACTCGCTCTCATATGGCACTTGCGGACATGCGAAAGCCTGATTTTGACCTTTACGACACAAATTGGGGTGTTTTGTCACTTTAAAGGAAAAAAAAATAAAACAGAACAAAAACTCCCTCTCCTCATGGAATTAAGTTTATATAAAACTGACAAAATTGCTGGCCTTAAAAAAAGTGAAGTCATGGAGTGGAATGGCAAACTTTACGCAAACCCATATTTAGTTTTCGCATGCATATAAATGTAAAATGTAAGTGGATGACAGTCTGTGGAAACCGATTTTTGATTCTAGTCTACATATCCTTGCTGTCTGCATTTCAGGTATTCATCCATGTCATAAAGGGCTCAGGTCACATTATATCAGGTCGGGACATATTCAGCGCTACAGCCTAAACGTATTTATTTGGGGTCAAAACCAGTTACAATTACAAGAGGCTCATTAAAATGGATGAAAAATTTTACATCGGTTCAAGACAGATGATATATATCTACATATAGATCTATCCATGAACCAAGACATAATGGGCTAAAATATTGTGACGGGGGGAAAAAGGGTGGAAAAAAAGGGGTCAGAGATTGAAACCCTGAAGTTAACCCGGAACAAGATTAAAAATTACTCTCGGGCTGATCGTCTAGCCCACCAAGCCAGAAAGGCAGGCATATTCAGGGCTAGGGCCTAACTAAGCAGAATTATTTATTTGGGGTTAAAACTAGTTACAAAGAAAATATGCTAATTCAATTGGGTGACAAAGTTTACATCGGTTTAAGATATATATTATAGATCTTCATATAGATCTATCCAAGACATAATCGGGAAAAATATTGTGAGAGGGAAAAAAAGGTAGAAAGAAAGGGGTCGGAGATTGGAAGCCTTAACCCGGACGAAAATTAAAAATCAGTATCGGACTGACCGTCTATCACACTAAGCCAGAGAGGCAGCTGAATTCTGCCTGACAAAACTGTTTATTTTCATATTTCCCTAGATTGTTAACGTTCCCTGATACAACAAGGGTATAGGGATCAGAACAGGCTACTAAAAACGGTCAGAATTCTGTTTGTGTATTTTTAGAACACGACGCCTGACTACTAGAGATTCAGAGGACGTCACTCTCACTTCCAGAGCCGCAGTTATTCCAACATTCTTGACCTGACGAATGAGTAAATTTAATTTTTGGTATCACCTCTTATGTTTGCCAATATTTCTTTTAGTATCCATTACCAATTTCAAATTGTCCAAAATCGCAATGTTACCTCTACAGCCAAACTGGAAATATGTATGCTGCTCTGATCGGCTTTTCTGTGATATACATGTAGCCCACTGAATAGCAACGACACAGTAGCCTGTGCCAGTTGTAATATGTATATCTACAACGGGGACGGGCTTAATATTCCTTCTCCCCTTTCAAAGAAATTGGAACACAGGCCCTGAAGTACTTGTGAAAATTCGATTTTAAATTGTTCGGATAAAAAAAAATGCTTTATAACTGACGTAATCCTTTGCAAACGGGGACATATTTCTGATCGAGACATGCCATAAAACAAGGAAATTAGCGCGTCTTTGAATGAAGCGGTGGCAGAAGATCGGACTATGAAACGATAGTTCCCAACCTTGTTCCACAGCCGTTTCAATTTGAAATTTCTGTCTTATTCAGCTTCCATTTGAAGGATAATACCGGCACGAATTATTGGGTCCGTATTCACCAGCAACAAAATAAATCCCTCTCCTGATGAAATTAGGTTCAAATCAGAATGACAAAATCGGTGGCATTAAACAAAAGTGCAGTTAGGGAGTGGAATGGCAAACTTCATGCAAAATAGTATTTGGTTTTCGCGTGCACGAAAATACGATATATATGTGGAAAGTTTCAGAGAAAATAGGCCAATTCATTTGGATGACAAAGTTTCCACCGGTTTCAGATAAATATTATAGATCTACACATAGATCTATCCAAGAACCAAGACAGAACGGGGGAAATATTGTGACAGAGGGAAAAAAGATGGAAAGAAAAGGGGTCAGAGAATAGAACCCTGAAAATGATCCGGACCAAGATTAAAAATTACTTTCGGGCTGACCATATAGCCCACTTAGTCAGAGAGGCAGCTGAATTTTGCATGACAAAATTATTTATTTACATATTACCCCTCCCCTTTCAAAGAAATTGGAACAAAGGACCTCAAGTAGTTGTGAAAATTCGATTAGAATTGTTTGAAAATATGGGTTAAAAGTGACGTTTATGTCTATTTTGAAGGGTTGTGTGTAATCCTTTGCAAACGGGGACATATTCCTGATCGATACATGCAATACAACAAGGAAATTGGACAACTTTTTCAATGGAACGGGTGGCAGAAGATCGGACTATGAGTCTTTCGTCCCCACCTATCTTCCACCCCCGTTTCAATTTGAATTTTCAGTCTTATTCAGCTTCCATTTGAAGGATAATATGTAATCCTTAGCAGGCCGACGCGAATTCCTGGGTCCGTATTCACCAACCATTCTGAAGAACATTCTGAGACTCATTCTCCAGATTTTTCTACATTTGTGAGTAACGCAGCTTCTGATTGGCTTAAAATATTTGTTCAACCAATCACAAGTAGTGTTACTTTTCAATGTTAGAAAATACATGTACTTTGATCCCTTTGTCCCCAGCCTTGTTCGTCCGCGTTTCAAATTTTCTACCTTGTTCAGCTTAGCTTCCATGCTTCACACTGATACTTTGCATATGTTGAGACCATTAACTGACGACGGAAAGGTCTCGAGGAGTCATTGCATACCTGTGTATACCAGGGAGAAAACTTTTTAGGGGCAACGGGCACCGTTGCATGAAACAGAGAGGTAAACAAACAAATGAGTGCCCCTTTCTCTCCATGACACTGTTGAACACATTACTAATTGGTGTCTCAGATCAAAGTGAATGGTTTTGATGGTACAATGTAAACATTTTAACTGACAAAATGGGGTATGAAGTAGAAAAAAAGAGACCAGGAGCAGTTCTGCTTTGTGCAGTCAGGGGATATAATCCAATTTTGTTTGGGAATAGTCTGATAGTTTGTAAGGTTATATCTCTCTTTGTTGCTTGAATATACTGAGAGGGAAAAAGGTGAACCCATTGCCTCATCAAATCCATACAGCTTCAACACGGACTATGTCACAAGGTAACATGTGCCTCAAGTGACCGCAACGACATAGTCAAAACGCTAGATTAACTTAACAATTGTACAGAGACTAGAACCTAAACCGGTTTCCGAAACAACTCGCTCTCATATGGCACTTGCGGACATGCGAAAGCCTGATTTTGACCTTTACGACACAAATTGGGGTGTTTTGTCACTTTAAAGGAAAAAAAAAATAAAACAGAACAAAAACTCCCTCTCCTCATGGAATTAAGTTTATATAAAACTGACAAAATTGCTGGCCTTAAAAAAAGTGAAGTCATGGAGTGGAATGGCAAACTTTACGCAAACCCATATTTAGTTTTCGCATGCATATAAATGTAAAATGTAAGTGGATGACAGTCTGTGGAAACCGATTTTTGATTCTAGTCTACATATCCTTGCTGTCTGCATTTCAGGTATTCATCCATGTCATAAAGGGCTCAGGTCACATTATATCAGGTCGGGACATATTCAGCGCTACAGCCTAAACGTATTTATTTGGGGTCAAAACCAGTTACAATTACAAGAGGCTCATTAAAATGGATGAAAAATTTTACATCGGTTCAAGACAGATGATATATATCTACATATAGATCTATCCATGAACCAAGACATAATGGCCTAAAATATTGTGACGGGGGGAAAAAGGGTGGAAAAAAAGGGGTCAGAGATTGAAACCCTGAAGTTAACCCGGAACAAGATTAAAAATTACTCTCGGGCTGATCGTCTAGCCCACCAAGCCAGAAAGGCAGGCATATTCAGGGCTAGGGCCTAACTAAGCAGAATTATTTATTTGGGGTTAAAACTAGTTACAAAGAAAATATGCGAATTCAATTGGGTGACAAAGTTTACATCGGTTTAAGATATATATTATAGATCTTCATATAGATCTATCCAAGACATAATCGGGAAAAATATTGTGAAAGAGGGAAAAAAAGGTAGAAAGAAAGGGGTCGGAGATTGGAAGCCTTAACCCGGACGAAAATTAAAAATCAGTATCGGGCTGACCGTCTATCACACTAAGCCAGAGAGGCAGCTGAATTCTGCCTGACAAAACTGTTTATTTTCATATTTCCCTAGATTGTTAACGTTCCCTGATACAACAAGGGTATAGGGATCAGAACAGGCTACTAAAAACGGTCAGAATTCTGTTTGTGTATTTTTAGAACACGACGCCTGACTACTAGAGATTCAGAGGACGTCACTCTCACTTCCAGAGCCGCAGTTATTCCAACATTCTTGACCTGACGAATGAGTAAATTTAATTTTTGGTATCACCTCTTATGTTTGCCAATATTTCTTTTAGTATCCATTACCAATTTCAAATTGTCCAAAATCGCAATGTTACCTCTACAGCCAAACTGGAAATATGTATGCTGCTCTGATCGGCTTTTCTGTGATATACATGTAGCCCACTGAATAGCAACGACACAGTAGCCTGTGCCAGTTGTAATATGTATATCTACAACGGGGACGGGCTTAATATTCCTTCTCCCCTTTCAAAGAAATTGGAACACAGGCCCTGAAGTACTTGTGAAAATTCGATTTTAAATTGTTCGGATAAAAAAAAATGCTTTATAACTGACGTAATCCTTTGCAAACGGGGACATATTTCTGATCGAGACATGCCATAAAACAAGGAAATTAGCGCGTCTTTGAATGAAGCGGTGGCAGAAGATCGGACTATGAAACGATAGTTCCCAACCTTGTTCCACAGCCGTTTCAATTTGAAATTTCTGTCTTATTCAGCTTCCATTTGAAGGATAATACCGGCACGAATTATTGGGTCCGTATTCACCAGCAACAAAATAAATCCCTCTCCTGATGAAATTAGGTTCAAATCAGAATGACAAAATCGGTGGCATTAAACAAAAGTGCAGTTAGGGAGTGGAATGGCAAACTTCATGCAAAATAGTATTTGGTTTTCGCGTGCACGAAAATACGATATATATGTGGAAAGTTTCAGAGAAAATAGGCCAATTCATTTGGATGACAAAGTTTCCACCGGTTTCAGATAAATATTATAGATCTACACATAGATCTATCCAAGAACCAAGACAGAACGGGGGAAATATTGTGACAGAGGGAAAAAAGATGGAAAGAAAAGGGGTCAGAGAATAGAACCCTGAAAATGATCCGGACCAAGATTAAAAATTACTTTCGGGCTGACCATATAGCCCACTTAGTCAGAGAGGCAGCTGAATTTTGCATGACAAAATTATTTATTTACATATTACCCCTCCCCTTTCAAAGAAATTGGAACAAAGGACCTCAAGTAGTTGTGAAAATTCGATTAGAATTGTTTGAAAATATGGGTTAAAAGTGACGTTTATGTCTATTTTGAAGGGTTGTGTGTAATCCTTTGCAAACGGGGACATATTCCTGATCGATACATGCAATACAACAAGGAAATTGGACAACTTTTTCAATGGAACGGGTGGCAGAAGATCGGACTATGAGTCTTTCGTCCCCACCTATCTTCCACCCCCGTTTCAATTTGAATTTTCAGTCTTATTCAGCTTCCATTTGAAGGATAATATGTAATCCTTAGCAGGCCGACGCGAATTCCTGGGTCCGTATTCACCAACCATTCTGAAGAACATTCTGAGACTCATTCTCCAGATTTTTCTACATTTGTGAGTAACGCAGCTTCTGATTGGCTTAAAATATTTGTTCAACCAATCACAAGTAGTGTTACTTTTCAATGTTAGAAAATACATGTACTTTGATCCCTTTGTCCCCAGCCTTGTTCGTCCGCGTTTCAAATTTTCTACCTTGTTCAGCTTAGCTTCCATGCTTCACACTGATACTTTGCATATGTTGAGACCATTAACTGACGACGGAAAGGTCTCGAGGAGTCATTGCATACCTGTGTATACCAGGGAGAAAACTTTTTAGGGGCAACGGGCACCGTTGCATGAAACAGAGAGGTAAACAAACAAATGAGTGCCCCTTTCTCTCCATGACACTGTTGAACACATTACTAATTGGTGTCTCAGATCAAAGTGAATGGTTTTGATGGTACAATGTAAACATTTTAACTGACAAAATGGGGTATGAAGTAGAAAAAAAGAGACCAGGAGCAGTTCTGCTTTGTGCAGTCAGGGGATATAATCCAATTTTGTTTGGGAATAGTCTGATAGTTTGTAAGGTTATATCTCTCTTTGTTGCTTGAATATACTGAGAGGGAAAAAGGTGAACCCATTGCCTCATCAAATCCATACAGCTTCAACACGGACTATGTCACAAGGTAACATGTGCCTCAAGTGACCGCAACGACATAGTCGAAACGCTAGATTAACTTAACAATTGTACAGAGACTAGAACCTAAACCGGTTTCCGAAACAACTCGCTCTCATATGGCACTTGCGGACATGCGAAAGCCTGATTTTGACCTTTACGACACAAATTGGGGTGTTTTGTCACTTTAAAGGAAAAAAAAAAATAAAACAGAACAAAAACTCCCTCTCCTCATGGAATTAAGTTTATATAAAACTGACAAAATTGCTGGCCTTAAAAAAAGTGAAGTCATGGAGTGGAATGGCAAACTTTACGCAAACCCATATTTAGTTTTCGCATGCATATAAATGTAAAATGTAAGTGGATGACAGTCTGTGGAAACCGATTTTTGATTCTAGTCTACATATCCTTGCTGTCTGCATTTCAGGTATTCATCCATGTCATAAAGGGCTCAGGTCACATTATATCAGGTCGGGACATATTCAGCGCTACAGCCTAAACGTATTTATTTGGGGTCAAAACCAGTTACAATTACAAGAGGCTCATTAAAATGGATGAAAAATTTTACATCGGTTCAAGACAGATGATATATATCTACATATAGATCTATCCATGAACCAAGACATAATGGCCTAAAATATTGTGACGGGGGGAAAAAGGGTGGAAAAAAAGGGGTCAGAGATTGAAACCCTGAAGTTAACCCGGAACAAGATTAAAAATTACTCTCGGGCTGATCGTCTAGCCCACCAAGCCAGAAAGGCAGGCATATTCAGGGCTAGGGCCTAACTAAGCAGAATTATTTATTTGGGGTTAAAACTAGTTACAAAGAAAATATGCGAATTCAATTGGGTGACAAAGTTTACATCGGTTTAAGATATATATTATAGATCTTCATATAGATCTATCCAAGACATAATCGGGAAAAATATTGTGAAAGAGGGAAAAAAAGGTAGAAAGAAAGGGGTCGGAGATTGGAAGCCTTAACCCGGACGAAAATTAAAAATCAGTATCGGGCTGACCGTCTATCACACTAAGCCAGAGAGGCAGCTGAATTCTGCCTGACAAAACTGTTTATTTTCATATTTCCCTAGATTGTTAACGTTCCCTGATACAACAAGGGTATAGGGATCAGAACAGGCTACTAAAAACGGTCAGAATTCTGTTTGTGTATTTTTAGAACACGACGCCTGACTACTAGAGATTCAGAGGACGTCACTCTCACTTCCAGAGCCGCAGTTATTCCAACATTCTTGACTTGACGAATGAGTAAATTTAATTTTTGGTATCACCTCTTATGTTTGCCAATATTTCTTTTAGTATCCATTACCAATTTCAAATTGTCCAAAATCGCAATGTTACCTCTACAGCCAAACTGGAAATATGTATGCTGCTCTGATCGGCTTTTCTGTGATATACATGTAGCCCACTGAATAGCAACGACACAGTAGCCTGTGCCAGTTGTAATATGTATATCTACAACGGGGACGGGCTTAATATTCCTTCTCCCCTTTCAAAGAAATTGGAACACAGGCCCTGAAGTACTTGTGAAAATTCGATTTTAAATTGTTCGGATAAAAAAAAATGCTTTATAACTGACGTAATCCTTTGCAAACGGGGACATATTTCTGATCGAGACATGCCATAAAACAAGGAAATTAGCGCGTCTTTGAATGAAGCGGTGGCAGAAGATCGGACTATGAAACGATAGTTCCCAACCTTGTTCCACAGCCGTTTCAATTTGAAATTTCTGTCTTATTCAGCTTCCATTTGAAGGATAATACCGGCACGAATTATTGGGTCCGTATTCACCAGCAACAAAATAAATCCCTCTCCTGATGAAATTAGGTTCAAATCAGAATGACAAAATCGGTGGCATTAAACAAAAGTGCAGTTAGGGAGTGGAATGGCAAACTTCATGCAAAATAGTATTTGGTTTTCGCGTGCACGAAAATACGATATATATGTGGAAAGTTTCAGAGAAAATAGGCCAATTCATTTGGATGACAAAGTTTCCACCGGTTTCAGATAAATATTATAGATCTACACATAGATCTATCCAAGAACCAAGACAGAACGGGGGAAATATTGTGACAGAGGGAAAAAAGATGGAAAGAAAAGGGGTCAGAGAATAGAACCCTGAAAATGATCCGGACCAAGATTAAAAATTACTTTCGGGCTGACCATATAGCCCACTTAGTCAGAGAGGCAGCTGAATTTTGCATGACAAAATTATTTATTTACATATTACCCCTCCCCTTTCAAAGAAATTGGAACAAAGGACCTCAAGTAGTTGTGAAAATTCGATTAGAATTGTTTGAAAATATGGGTTAAAAGTGACGTTTATGTCTATTTTGAAGGGTTGTGTGTAATCCTTTGCAAACGGGGACATATTCCTGATCGATACATGCAATACAACAAGGAAATTGGACAACTTTTTCAATGGAACGGGTGGCAGAAGATCGGACTATGAGTCTTTCGTCCCCACCTATCTTCCACCCCCGTTTCAATTTGAATTTTCAGTCTTATTCAGCTTCCATTTGAAGGATAATATGTAATCCTTAGCAGGCCGACGCGAATTCCTGGGTCCGTATTCACCAACCATTCTGAAGAACATTCTGAGACTCATTCTCCAGATTTTTCTACATTTGTGAGTAACGCAGCTTCTGATTGGCTTAAAATATTTGTTCAACCAATCACAAGTAGTGTTACTTTTCAATGTTAGAAAATACATGTACTTTGATCCCTTTGTCCCCAGCCTTGTTCGTCCGCGTTTCAAATTTTCTACCTTGTTCAGCTTAGCTTCCATGCTTCACACTGATACTTTGCATATGTTGAGACCATTAACTGACGACGGAAAGGTCTCGAGGAGTCATTGCATACCTGTGTATACCAGGGAGAAAACTTTTTAGGGGCAACGGGCACCGTTGCATGAAACAGAGAGGTAAACAAACAAATGAGTGCCCCTTTCTCTCCATGACACTGTTGAACACATTACTAATTGGTGTCTCAGATCAAAGTGAATGGTTTTGATGGTACAATGTAAACATTTTAACTGACAAAATGGGGTATGAAGTAGAAAAAAAGAGACCAGGAGCAGTTCTGCTTTGTGCAGTCAGGGGATATAATCCAATTTTGTTTGGGAATAGTCTGATAGTTTGTAAGGTTATATCTCTCTTTGTTGCTTGAATATACTGAGAGGGAAAAAGGTGAACCCATTGCCTCATCAAATCCATACAGCTTCAACACGGACTATGTCACAAGGTAACATGTGCCTCAAGTGACCGCAACGACATAGTCAAAACGCTAGATTAACTTAACAATTGTACAGAGACTAGAACCTAAACTGGTTTCCGAAACAACTCGCTCTCATATGGCACTTGCGGACATGCGAAAGCCTGATTTTGACCTTTACGACACAAATTGGGGTGTTTTGTCACTTTAAAGGAAAAAAAAAATAAAACAGAACAAAAACTCCCTCTCCTCATGGAATTAAGTTTATATAAAACTGACAAAATTGCTGGCCTTAAAAAAAGTGAAGTCATGGAGTGGAATGGCAAACTTTACGCAAACCCATATTTAGTTTTCGCATGCATATAAATGTAAAATGTAAGTGGATGACAGTCTGTGGAAACCGATTTTTGATTCTAGTCTACATATCCTTGCTGTCTGCATTTCAGGTATTCATCCATGTCATAAAGGGCTCAGGTCACATTATATCAGGTCGGGACATATTCAGCGCTACAGCCTAAACGTATTTATTTGGGGTCAAAACCAGTTACAATTACAAGAGGCTCATTAAAATGGATGAAAAATTTTACATCGGTTCAAGACAGATGATATATATCTACATATAGATCTATCCATGAACCAAGACATAATGGCCTAAAATATTGTGACGGGGGGAAAAAGGGTGGAAAAAAAGGGGTCAGAGATTGAAACCCTGAAGTTAACCCGGAACAAGATTAAAAATTACTCTCGGGCTGATCGTCTAGCCCACCAAGCCAGAAAGGCAGGCATATTCAGGGCTAGGGCCTAACTAAGCAGAATTATTTATTTGGGGTTAAAACTAGTTACAAAGAAAATATGCGAATTCAATTGGGTGACAAAGTTTACATCGGTTTAAGATATATATTATAGATCTTCATATAGATCTATCCAAGACATAATCGGGAAAAATATTGTGAAAGAGGGAAAAAAAGGTAGAAAGAAAGGGGTCGGAGATTGGAAGCCTTAACCCGGACGAAAATTAAAAATCAGTATCGGGCTGACCGTCTATCACACTAAGCCAGAGAGGCAGCTGAATTCTGCCTGACAAAACTGTTTATTTTCATATTTCCCTAGATTGTTAACGTTCCCTGATACAACAAGGGTATAGGGATCAGAACAGGCTACTAAAAACGGTCAGAATTCTGTTTGTGTATTTTTAGAACACGACGCCTGACTACTAGAGATTCAGAGGACGTCACTCTCACTTCCAGAGCCGCAGTTATTCCAACATTCTTGACCTGACGAATGAGTAAATTTAATTTTTGGTATCACCTCTTATGTTTGCCAATATTTCTTTTAGTATCCATTACCAATTTCAAATTGTCCAAAATCGCAATGTTACCTCTACAGCCAAACTGGAAATATGTATGCTGCTCTGATCGGCTTTTCTGTGATATACATGTAGCCCACTGAATAGCAACGACACAGTAGCCTGTGCCAGTTGTAATATGTATATCTACAACGGGGACGGGCTTAATATTCCTTCTCCCCTTTCAAAGAAATTGGAACACAGGCCCTGAAGTACTTGTGAAAATTCGATTTTAAATTGTTCGGATAAAAAAAAATGCTTTATAACTGACGTAATCCTTTGCAAACGGGGACATATTTCTGATCGAGACATGCCATAAAACAAGGAAATTAGCGCGTCTTTGAATGAAGCGGTGGCAGAAGATCGGACTATGAAACGATAGTTCCCAACCTTGTTCCACAGCCGTTTCAATTTGAAATTTCTGTCTTATTCAGCTTCCATTTGAAGGATAATACCGGCACGAATTATTGGGTCCGTATTCACCAGCAACAAAATAAATCCCTCTCCTGATGAAATTAGGTTCAAATCAGAATGACAAAATCGGTGGCATTAAACAAAAGTGCAGTTAGGGAGTGGAATGGCAAACTTCATGCAAAATAGTATTTGGTTTTCGCGTGCACGAAAATACGATATATATGTGGAAAGTTTCAGAGAAAATAGGCCAATTCATTTGGATGACAAAGTTTCCACCGGTTTCAGATAAATATTATAGATCTACACATAGATCTATCCAAGAACCAAGACAGAACGGGGGAAATATTGTGACAGAGGGAAAAAAGATGGAAAGAAAAGGGGTCAGAGAATAGAACCCTGAAAATGATCCGGACCAAGATTAAAAATTACTTTCGGGCTGACCATATAGCCCACTTAGTCAGAGAGGCAGCTGAATTTTGCATGACAAAATTATTTATTTACATATTACCCCTCCCCTTTCAAAGAAATTGGAACAAAGGACCTCAAGTAGTTGTGAAAATTCGATTAGAATTGTTTGAAAATATGGGTTAAAAGTGACGTTTATGTCTATTTTGAAGGGTTGTGTGTAATCCTTTGCAAACGGGGACATATTCCTGATCGATACATGCAATACAACAAGGAAATTGGACAACTTTTTCAATGGAACGGGTGGCAGAAGATCGGACTATGAGTCTTTCGTCCCCACCTATCTTCCACCCCCGTTTCAATTTGAATTTTCAGTCTTATTCAGCTTCCATTTGAAGGATAATATGTAATCCTTAGCAGGCCGACGCGAATTCCTGGGTCCGTATTCACCAACCATTCTGAAGAACATTCTGAGACTCATTCTCCAGATTTTTCTACATTTGTGAGTAACGCAGCTTCTGATTGGCTTAAAATATTTGTTCAACCAATCACAAGTAGTGTTACTTTTCAATGTTAGAAAATACATGTACTTTGATCCCTTTGTCCCCAGCCTTGTTCGTCCGCGTTTCAAATTTTCTACCTTGTTCAGCTTAGCTTCCATGCTTCACACTGATACTTTGCATATGTTGAGACCATTAACTGACGACGGAAAGGTCTCGAGGAGTCATTGCATACCTGTGTATACCAGGGAGAAAACTTTTTAGGGGCAACGGGCACCGTTGCATGAAACAGAGAGGTAAACAAACAAATGAGTGCCCCTTTCTCTCCATGACACTGTTGAACACATTACTAATTGGTGTCTCAGATCAAAGTGAATGGTTTTGATGGTACAATGTAAACATTTTAACTGACAAAATGGGGTATGAAGTAGAAAAAAAGAGACCAGGAGCAGTTCTGCTTTGTGCAGTCAGGGGATATAATCCAATTTTGTTTGGGAATAGTCTGATAGTTTGTAAGGTTATATCTCTCTTTGTTGCTTGAATATACTGAGAGGGAAAAAGGTGAACCCATTGCCTCATCAAATCCATACAGCTTCAACACGGACTATGTCACAAGGTAACATGTGCCTCAAGTGACCGCAACGACATAGTCAAAACGCTAGATTAACTTAACAATTGTACAGAGACTAGAACCTAAACCGGTTTCCGAAACAACTCGCTCTCATATGGCACTTGCGGACATGCGAAAGCCTGATTTTGACCTTTACGACACAAATTGGGGTGTTTTGTCACTTTAAAGGAAAAAAAAAATAAAACAGAACAAAAACTCCCTCTCCTCATGGAATTAAGTTTATATAAAACTGACAAAATTGCTGGCCTTAAAAAAAGTGAAGTCATGGAGTGGAATGGCAAACTTTACGCAAACCCATATTTAGTTTTCGCATGCATATAAATGTAAAATGTAAGTGGATGACAGTCTGTGGAAACCGATTTTTGATTCTAGTCTACATATCCTTGCTGTCTGCATTTCAGGTATTCATCCATGTCATAAAGGGCTCAGGTCACATTATATCAGGTCGGGACATATTCAGCGCTACAGCCTAAACGTATTTATTTGGGGTCAAAACCAGTTACAATTACAAGAGGCTCATTAAAATGGATGAAAAATTTTACATCGGTTCAAGACAGATGATATATATCTACATATAGATCTATCCATGAACCAAGACATAATGGCCTAAAATATTGTGACGGGGGGAAAAAGGGTGGAAAAAAAGGGGTCAGAGATTGAAACCCTGAAGTTAACCCGGAACAAGATTAAAAATTACTCTCGGGCTGATCGTCTAGCCCACCAAGCCAGAAAGGCAGGCATATTCAGGGCTAGGGCCTAACTAAGCAGAATTATTTATTTGGGGTTAAAACTAGTTACAAAGAAAATATGCGAATTCAATTGGGTGACAAAGTTTACATCGGTTTAAGATATATATTATAGATCTTCATATAGATCTATCCAAGACATAATCGGGAAAAATATTGTGAAAGAGGGAAAAAAAGGTAGAAAGAAAGGGGTCGGAGATTGGAAGCCTTAACCCGGACGAAAATTAAAAATCAGTATCGGGCTGACCGTCTATCACACTAAGCCAGAGAGGCAGCTGAATTCTGCCTGACAAAACTGTTTATTTTCATATTTCCCTAGATTGTTAACGTTCCCTGATACAACAAGGGTATAGGGATCAGAACAGGCTACTAAAAACGGTCAGAATTCTGTTTGTGTATTTTTAGAACACGACGCCTGACTACTAGAGATTCAGAGGACGTCACTCTCACTTCCAGAGCCGCAGTTATTCCAACATTCTTGACCTGACGAATGAGTAAATTTAATTTTTGGTATCACCTCTTATGTTTGCCAATATTTCTTTTAGTATCCATTACCAATTTCAAATTGTCCAAAATCGCAATGTTACCTCTACAGCCAAACTGGAAATATGTATGCTGCTCTGATCGGCTTTTCTGTGATATACATGTAGCCCACTGAATAGCAACGACACAGTAGCCTGTGCCAGTTGTAATATGTATATCTACAACGGGGACGGGCTTAATATTCCTTCTCCCCTTTCAAAGAAATTGGAACACAGGCCCTGAAGTACTTGTGAAAATTCGATTTTAAATTGTTCTGATAAAAAAAAATGCTTTATAACTGACGTAATCCTTTGCAAACGGGGACATATTTCTGATCGAGACATGCCATAAAACAAGGAAATTAGCGCGTCTTTGAATGAAGCGGTGGCAGAAGATCGGACTATGAAACGATAGTTCCCAACCTTGTTCCACAGCCGTTTCAATTTGAAATTTCTGTCTTATTCAGCTTCCATTTGAAGGATAATACCGGCACGAATTATTGGGTCCGTATTCACCAGCAACAAAATAAATCCCTCTCCTGATGAAATTAGGTTCAAATCAGAATGACAAAATCGGTGGCATTAAACAAAAGTGCAGTTAGGGAGTGGAATGGGAAACTTCATGCAAAATAGTATTTGGTTTTCGCGTGCACGAAAATACGATATATATGTGGAAAGTTTCAGAGAAAATAGGCCAATTCATTTGGATGACAAAGTTTCCACCGGTTTCAGATAAATATTATAGATCTACACATAGATCTATCCAAGAACCAAGACAGAACGGGGGAAATATTGTGACAGAGGGAAAAAAGATGGAAAGAAAAGGGGTCAGAGAATAGAACCCTGAAAATGATCCGGACCAAGATTAAAAATTACTTTCGGGCTGACCATATAGCCCACTTAGTCAGAGAGGCAGCTGAATTTTGCATGACAAAATTATTTATTTACATATTACCCCTCCCCTTTCAAAGAAATTGGAACAAAGGACCTCAAGTAGTTGTGAAAATTCGATTAGAATTGTTTGAAAATATGGGTTAAAAGTGACGTTTATGTCTATTTTGAAGGGTTGTGTGTAATCCTTTGCAAACGGGGACATATTCCTGATCGATACATGCAATACAACAAGGAAATTGGACAACTTTTTCAATGGAACGGGTGGCAGAAGATCGGACTATGAGTCTTTCGTCCCCACCTATCTTCCACCCCCGTTTCAATTTGAATTTTCAGTCTTATTCAGCTTCCATTTGAAGGATAATATGTAATCCTTAGCAGGCCGACGCGAATTCCTGGGTCCGTATTCACCAACCATTCTGAAGAACATTCTGAGACTCATTCTCCAGATTTTTCTACATTTGTGAGTAACGCAGCTTCTGATTGGCTTAAAATATTTGTTCAACCAATCACAAGTAGTGTTACTTTTCAATGTTAGAAAATACATGTACTTTGATCCCTTTGTCCCCAGCCTTGTTCGTCCGCGTTTCAAATTTTCTACCTTGTTCAGCTTAGCTTCCATGCTTCACACTGATACTTTGCATATGTTGAGACCATTAACTGACGACGGAAAGGTCTCGAGGAGTCATTGCATACCTGTGTATACCAGGGAGAAAACTTTTTAGGGGCAACGGGCACCGTTGCATGAAACAGAGAGGTAAACAAACAAATGAGTGCCCCTTTCTCTCCATGACACTGTTGAACACATTACTAATTGGTGTCTCAGATCAAAGTGAATGGTTTTGATGGTACAATGTAAACATTTTAACTGACAAAATGGGGTATGAAGTAGAAAAAAAGAGACCAGGAGCAGTTCTGCTTTGTGCAGTCAGGGGATATAATCCAATTTTGTTTGGGAATAGTCTGATAGTTTGTAAGGTTATATCTCTCTTTGTTGCTTGAATATACTGAGAGGGAAAAAGGTGAACCCATTGCCTCATCAAATCCATACAGCTTCAACACGGACTATGTCACAAGGTAACATGTGCCTCAAGTGACCGCAACGACATAGTCAAAACGCTAGATTAACTTAACAATTGTACAGAGACTAGAACCTAAACCGGTTTCCGAAACAACTCGCTCTCATATGGCACTTGCGGACATGCGAAAGCCTGATTTTGACCTTTACGACACAAATTGGGGTGTTTTGTCACTTTAAAGGAAAAAAAAAATAAAACAGAACAAAAACTCCCTCTCCTCATGGAATTAAGTTTATATAAAACTGACAAAATTGCTGGCCTTAAAAAAAGTGAAGTCATGGAGTGGAATGGCAAACTTTACGCAAACCCATATTTAGTTTTCGCATGCATATAAATGTAAAATGTAAGTGGATGACAGTCTGTGGAAACCGATTTTTGATTCTAGTCTACATATCCTTGCTGTCTGCATTTCAGGTATTCATCCATGTCATAAAGGGCTCAGGTCACATTATATCAGGTCGGGACATATTCAGCGCTACAGCCTAAACGTATTTATTTGGGGTCAAAACCAGTTACAATTACAAGAGGCTCATTAAAATGGATGAAAAATTTTACATCGGTTCAAGACAGATGATATATATCTACATATAGATCTATCCATGAACCAAGACATAATGGCCTAAAATATTGTGACGGGGGGAAAAAGGGTGGAAAAAAAGGGGTCAGAGATTGAAACCCTGAAGTTAACCCGGAACAAGATTAAAAATTACTCTCGGGCTGATCGTCTAGCCCACCAAGCCAGAAAGGCAGGCATATTCAGGGCTAGGGCCTAACTAAGCAGAATTATTTATTTGGGGTTAAAACTAGTTACAAAGAAAATATGCGAATTCAATTGGGTGACAAAGTTTACATCGGTTTAAGATATATATTATAGATCTTCATATAGATCTATCCAAGACATAATCGGGAAAAATATTGTGAAAGAGGGAAAAAAAGGTAGAAAGAAAGGGGTCGGAGATTGGAAGCCTTAACCCGGACGAAAATTAAAAATCAGTATCGGGCTGACCGTCTATCACACTAAGCCAGAGAGGCAGCTGAATTCTGCCTGACAAAACTGTTTATTTTCATATTTCCCTAGATTGTTAACGTTCCCTGATACAACAAGGGTATAGGGATCAGAACAGGCTACTAAAAACGGTCAGAATTCTGTTTGTGTATTTTTAGAACACGACGCCTGACTACTAGAGATTCAGAGGACGTCACTCTCACTTCCAGAGCCGCAGTTATTCCAACATTCTTGACCTGACGAATGAGTAAATTTAATTTTTGGTATCACCTCTTATGTTTGCCAATATTTCTTTTAGTATCCATTACCAATTTCAAATTGTCCAAAATCGCAATGTTACCTCTACAGCCAAACTGGAAATATGTATGCTGCTCTGATCGGCTTTTCTGTGATATACATGTAGCCCACTGAATAGCAACGACACAGTAGCCTGTGCCAGTTGTAATATGTATATCTACAACGGGGACGGGCTTAATATTCCTTCTCCCCTTTCAAAGAAATTGGAACACAGGCCCTGAAGTACTTGTGAAAATTCGATTTTAAATTGTTCGGATAAAAAAAAATGCTTTATCACTGACGTAATCCTTTGCAAACGGGGACATATTTCTGATCGAGACATGCCATAAAACAAGGAAATTAGCGCGTCTTTGAATGAAGCGGTGGCAGAAGATCGGACTATGAAACGATAGTTCCCAACCTTGTTCCACAGCCGTTTCAATTTGAAATTTCTGTCTTATTCAGCTTCCATTTGAAGGATAATACCGGCACGAATTATTGGGTCCGTATTCACCAGCAACAAAATAAATCCCTCTCCTGATGAAATTAGGTTCAAATCAGAATGACAAAATCGGTGGCATTAAACAAAAGTGCAGTTAGGGAGTGGAATGGCAAACTTCATGCAAAATAGTATTTGGTTTTCGCGTGCACGAAAATACGATATATATGTGGAAAGTTTCAGAGAAAATAGGCCAATTCATTTGGATGACAAAGTTTCCACCGGTTTCAGATAAATATTATAGATCTACACATAGATCTATCCAAGAACCAAGACAGAACGGGGGAAATATTGTGACAGAGGGAAAAAAGATGGAAAGAAAAGGGGTCAGAGAATAGAACCCTGAAAATGATCCGGACCAAGATTAAAAATTACTTTCGGGCTGACCATATAGCCCACTTAGTCAGAGAGGCAGCTGAATTTTGCATGACAAAATTATTTATTTACATATTACCCCTCCCCTTTCAAAGAAATTGGAACAAAGGACCTCAAGTAGTTGTGAAAATTCGATTAGAATTGTTTGAAAATATGGGTTAAAAGTGACGTTTATGTCTATTTTGAAGGGTTGTGTGTAATCCTTTGCAAACGGGGACATATTCCTGATCGATACATGCAATACAACAAGGAAATTGGACAACTTTTTCAATGGAACGGGTGGCAGAAGATCGGACTATGAGTCTTTCGTCCCCACCTATCTTCCACCCCCGTTTCAATTTGAATTTTCAGTCTTATTCAGCTTCCATTTGAAGGATAATATGTAATCCTTAGCAGGCCGACGCGAATTCCTGGGTCCGTATTCACCAACCATTCTGAAGAACATTCTGAGACTCATTCTCCAGATTTTTCTACATTTGTGAGTAACGCAGCTTCTGATTGGCTTAAAATATTTGTTCAACCAATCACAAGTAGTGTTACTTTTCAATGTTAGAAAATACATGTACTTTGATCCCTTTGTCCCCAGCCTTGTTCGTCCGCGTTTCAAATTTTCTACCTTGTTCAGCTTAGCTTCCATGCTTCACACTGATACTTTGCATATGTTGAGACCATTAACTGACGACGGAAAGGTCTCGAGGAGTCATTGCATACCTGTGTATACCAGGGAGAAAACTTTTTAGGGGCAACGGGCACCGTTGCATGAAACAGAGAGGTAAACAAACAAATGAGTGCCCCTTTCTCTCCATGACACTGTTGAACACATTACTAATTGGTGTCTCAGATCAAAGTGAATGGTTTTGATGGTACAATGTAAACATTTTAACTGACAAAATGGGGTATGAAGTAGAAAAAAAGAGACCAGGAGCAGTTCTGCTTTGTGCAGTCAGGGGATATAATCCAATTTTGTTTGGGAATAGTCTGATAGTTTGTAAGGTTATATCTCTCTTTGTTGCTTGAATATACTGAGAGGGAAAAAGGTGAACCCATTGCCTCATCAAATCCATACAGCTTCAACACGGACTATGTCACAAGGTAACATGTGCCTCAAGTGACCGCAACGACATAGTCAAAACGCTAGATTAACTTAACAATTGTACAGAGACTAGAACCTAAACCGGTTTCCGAAACAACTCGCTCTCATATGGCACTTGCGGACATGCGAAAGCCTGATTTTGACCTTTACGACACAAATTGGGGTGTTTTGTCACTTTAAAGGAAAAAAAAAAATAAAACAGAACAAAAACTCCCTCTCCTCATGGAATTAAGTTTATATAAAACTGACAAAATTGCTGGCCTTAAAAAAAGTGAAGTCATGGAGTGGAATGGCAAACTTTACGCAAACCCATATTTAGTTTTCGCATGCATATAAATGTAAAATGTAAGTGGATGACAGTCTGTGGAAACCGATTTTTGATTCTAGTCTACATATCCTTGCTGTCTGCATTTCAGGTATTCATCCATGTCATAAAGGGCTCAGGTCACATTATATCAGGTCGGGACATATTCAGCGCTACAGCCTAAACGTATTTATTTGGGGTCAAAACCAGTTACAATTACAAGAGGCTCATTAAAATGGATGAAAAATTTTACATCGGTTCAAGACAGATGATATATATCTACATATAGATCTATCCATGAACCAAGACATAATGGGCTAAAATATTGTGACGGGGGGAAAAAGGGTGGAAAAAAAGGGGTCAGAGATTGAAACCCTGAAGTTAACCCGGAACAAGATTAAAAATTACTCTCGGGCTGATCGTCTAGCCCACCAAGCCAGAAAGGCAGGCATATTCAGGGCTAGGGCCTAACTAAGCAGAATTATTTATTTGGGGTTAAAACTAGTTACAAAGAAAATATGCTAATTCAATTGGGTGACAAAGTTTACATCGGTTTAAGATATATATTATAGATCTTCATATAGATCTATCCAAGACATAATCGGGAAAAATATTGTGAAAGAGGGAAAAAAAGGTAGAAAGAAAGGGGTCGGAGATTGGAAGCCTTAACCCGGACGAAAATTAAAAATCAGTATCGGGCTGACCGTCTATCACACTAAGCCAGAGAGGCAGCTGAATTCTGCCTGACAAAACTGTTTATTTTCATATTTCCCTAGATTGTTAACGTTCCCTGATACAACAAGGGTATAGGGATCAGAACAGGCTACTAAAAACGGTCAGAATTCTGTTTGTGTATTTTTAGAACACGACGCCTGACTACTAGAGATTCAGAGGACGTCACTCTCACTTCCAGAGCAGCAGTTATTCCAACATTCTTGACCTGACGAATGAGTAAATTTAATTTTTGGTATCACCTCTTATGTTTAACAATATTTCTTTTAGTATCCATTACCAATTTCAAATTGTCCAAAATCGCAATGTTACCTCTACAGCCAAACTGGAAATATGTATGCTGCTCTGATCGGCTTTTCTGTGATATACATGTAGCCCACTGAATAGCAACGACACAGTAGCCTGTGCCAGTTGTAATATGTATATCTACAACGGGGACGGGCTTAATATTCCTTCTCCCCTTTCAAAGAAATTGGAACACAGGCCCTGAAGTACTTGTGAAAATTCGATTTTAAATTGTTCGGATAAAAAAAAATGCTTTATAACTGACGTAATCCTTTGCAAACGGGGACATATTTCTGATCGAGACATGCCATAAAACAAGGAAATTAGCGCGTCTTTGAATGAAGCGGTGGCAGAAGATCGGACTATGAAACGATAGTTCCCAACCTTGTTCCACAGCCGTTTCAATTTGAAATTTCTGTCTTATTCAGCTTCCATTTGAAGGATAATACCGGCACGAATTATTGGGTCCGTATTCACCAGCAACAAAATAAATCCCTCTCCTGATGAAATTAGGTTCAAATCAGAATGACAAAATCGGTGGCATTAAACAAAAGTGCAGTTAGGGAGTGGAATGGCAAACTTCATGCAAAATAGTATTTGGTTTTCGCGTGCACGAAAATACGATATATATGTGGAAAGTTTCAGAGAAAATAGGCCAATTCATTTGGATGACAAAGTTTCCACCGGTTTCAGATAAATATTATAGATCTACACATAGATCTATCCAAGAACCAAGACAGAACGGGGGAAATATTGTGACAGAGGGAAAAAAGATGGAAAGAAAAGGGGTCAGAGAATAGAACCCTGAAAATGATCCGGACCAAGATTAAAAATTACTTTCGGGCTGACCATATAGCCCACTTAGTCAGAGAGGCAGCTGAATTTTGCATGACAAAATTATTTATTTACATATTACCCCTCCCCTTTCAAAGAAATTGGAACAAAGGACCTCAAGTAGTTGTGAAAATTCGATTAGAATTGTTTGAAAATATGGGTTAAAAGTGACGTTTATGTCTATTTTGAAGGGTTGTGTGTAATCCTTTGCAAACGGGGACATATTCCTGATCGATACATGCAATACAACAAGGAAATTGGACAACTTTTTCAATGGAACGGGTGGCAGAAGATCGGACTATGAGTCTTTCGTCCCCACCTATCTTCCAGCCCCGTTTCAATTTGAATTTTCAGTCTTATTCAGCTTCCATTTGAAGGATAATATGTAATCCTTAGCAGGCCGACGCGAATTCCTGGGTCCGTATTCACCAACCATTCTGAAGAACATTCTGAGACTCATTCTCCAGATTTTTCTACATTTGTGAGTAACGCAGCTTCTGATTGGCTTAAAATATTTGTTCAACCAATCACAAGTAGTGTTACTTTTCAATGTTAGAAAATACATGTACTTTGATCCCTTTGTCCCCAGCCTTGTTCGTCCGCGTTTCAAATTTTCTACCTTGTTCAGCTTAGCTTCCATGCTTCACACTGATACTTTGCATATGTTGAGACCATTAACTGACGACGGAAAGGTCTCGAGGAGTCATTGCATACCTGTGTATACCAGGGAGAAAACTTTTTAGGGGCAACGGGCACCTGTTGCATGAAACAGAGAGGTAATCAAACAAATGAGTGCCCCTTTCTCTCCATGACACTGTTGAACACATTACTAATTGGCGTCTCAGATCAAAGTGAATCGTTTTGATGGTACAATGTAAACATTTTAACTGGCAAAATGGGGTATGAAGTAGAAAAAAAGAGACCAGGAGCAGTTCTGCTTTGTGCAGTCAGGGGATATAATCCAATTTTGTTTGGGAATAGTCTGATAGTTTGTAAGGTTATATCTCTCTTTGTTGCTTGAATATACTGAGAGGGAAAAAGGTGAACCCATTGCCTCATCAAATCCATACAGCTTCAACACGGACTATGTCACAAGGTAACATGTGCCTCAAGTGACCGCAACGACATAGTCAAAACGCTAGATTAACTTAACAATTGTACAGAGACTAGAACCTAAACTGGTTTCCGAAACAACTCGCTCTCATATGGCACTTGCGGACATGCGAAAGCCTGATTTTGACCTTTACGACACAAATTGGGGTGTTTTGTCACTTTAAAGGAAAAAAAAAATAAAACAGAACAAAAACTCCCTCTCCTCATGGAATTAAGTTTATATAAAACTGACAAAATTGCTGGCCTTAAAAAAAGTGAAGTCATGGAGTGGAATGGCAAACTTTACGCAAACCCATATTTAGTTTTCGCATGCATATAAATGTAAAATGTAAATGGATGACAGTCTGTGGAAACCGATTTTTGATTCTAGTCTACATATCCTTGCTGTCTGCATTTCAGGTATTCATCCATGTCATAAAGGGCTCAGGTCACATTATATCAGGTCGGGACATATTCAGCGCTACAGCCTAAACGTATTTATTTGGGGTCAAAACCAGTTACAATTACAAGAGGCTCATTAAAATGGATGAAAAATTTTACATCGGTTCAAGACAGATGATATATATCTACATATAGATCTATCCATGAACCAAGACATAATGGCCTAAAATATTGTGACGGGGGGAAAAAGGGTGGAAAAAAAGGGGTCAGAGATTGAAACCCTGAAGTTAACCCGGAACAAGATTAAAAATTACTCTCGGGCTGATCGTCTAGCCCACCAAGCCAGAAAGGCAGGCATATTCAGGGCTAGGGCCTAACTAAGCAGAATTATTTATTTGGGGTTAAAACTAGTTACAAAGAAAATATGCGAATTCAATTGGGTGACAAAGTTTACATCGGTTTAAGATATATATTATAGATCTTCATATAGATCTATCCAAGACATAATCGGGAAAAATATTGTGAAAGAGGGAAAAAAAGGTAGAAAGAAAGGGGTCGGAGATTGGAAGCCTTAACCCGGACGAAAATTAAAAATCAGTATCGGGCTGACCGTCTATCACACTAAGCCAGAGAGGCAGCTGAATTCTGCCTGACAAAACTGTTTATTTTCATATTTCCCTAGATTGTTAACGTTCCCTGATACAACAAGGGTATAGGGATCAGAACAGGCTACTAAAAACGGTCAGAATTCTGTTTGTGTATTTTTAGAACACGACGCCTGACTACTAGAGATTCAGAGGACGTCACTCTCACTTCCAGAGCCGCAGTTATTCCAACATTCTTGACCTGACGAATGAGTAAATTTAATTTTTGGTATCACCTCTTATGTTTGCCAATATTTCTTTTAGTATCCATTACCAATTTCAAATTGTCCAAAATCGCAATGTTACCTCTACAGCCAAACTGGAAATATGTATGCTGCTCTGATCGGCTTTTCTGTGATATACATGTAGCCCACTGAATAGCAACGACACAGTAGCCTGTGCCAGTTGTAATATGTATATCTACAACGGGGACGGGCTTAATATTCCTTCTCCCCTTTCAAAGAAATTGGAACACAGGCCCTGAAGTACTTGTGAAAATTCGATTTTAAATTGTTCTGATAAAAAAAAATGCTTTATAACTGACGTAATCCTTTGCAAACGGGGACATATTTCTGATCGAGACATGCCATAAAACAAGGAAATTAGCGCGTCTTTGAATGAAGCGGTGGCAGAAGATCGGACTATGAAACGATAGTTCCCAACCTTGTTCCACAGCCGTTTCAATTTGAAATTTCTGTCTTATTCAGCTTCCATTTGAAGGATAATACCGGCACGAATTATTGGGTCCGTATTCACCAGCAACAAAATAAATCCCTCTCCTGATGAAATTAGGTTCAAATCAGAATGACAAAATCGGTGGCATTAAACAAAAGTGCAGTTAGGGAGTGGAATGGCAAACTTCATGCAAAATAGTATTTGGTTTTCGCGTGCACGAAAATACGATATATATGTGGAAAGTTTCAGAGAAAATAGGCCAATTCATTTGGATGACAAAGTTTCCACCGGTTTCAGATAAATATTATAGATCTACACATAGATCTATCCAAGAACCAAGACAGAACGGGGGAAATATTGTGACAGAGGGAAAAAAGATGGAAAGAAAAGGGGTCAGAGAATAGAACCCTGAAAATGATCCGGACCAAGATTAAAAATTACTTTCGGGCTGACCATATAGCCCACTTAGTCAGAGAGGCAGCTGAATTTTGCATGACAAAATTATTTATTTACATATTACCCCTCCCCTTTCAAAGAAATTGGAACAAAGGACCTCAAGTAGTTGTGAAAATTCGATTAGAATTGTTTGAAAATATGGGTTAAAAGTGACGTTTATGTCTATTTTGAAGGGTTGTGTGTAATCCTTTGCAAACGGGGACATATTCCTGATCGATACATGCAATACAACAAGGAAATTGGACAACTTTTTCAATGGAACGGGTGGCAGAAGATCGGACTATGAGTCTTTCGTCCCCACCTATCTTCCACCCCCGTTTCAATTTGAATTTTCAGTCTTATTCAGCTTCCATTTGAAGGATAATATGTAATCCTTAGCAGGCCGACGCGAATTCCTGGGTCCGTATTCACCAACCATTCTGAAGAACATTCTGAGACTCATTCTCCAGATTTTTCTACATTTGTGAGTAACGCAGCTTCTGATTGGCTTAAAATATTTGTTCAACCAATCACAAGTAGTGTTACTTTTCAATGTTAGAAAATACATGTACTTTGATCCCTTTGTCCCCAGCCTTGTTCGTCCGCGTTTCAAATTTTCTACCTTGTTCAGCTTAGCTTCCATGCTTCACACTGATACTTTGCATATGTTGAGACCATTAACTGACGACGGAAAGGTCTCGAGGAGTCATTGCATACCTGTGTATACCAGGGAGAAAACTTTTTAGGGGCAACGGGCACCGTTGCATGAAACAGAGAGGTAAACAAACAAATGAGTGCCCCTTTCTCTCCATGACACTGTTGAACACATTACTAATTGGTGTCTCAGATCAAAGTGAATGGTTTTGATGGTACAATGTAAACATTTTAACTGACAAAATGGGGTATGAAGTAGAAAAAAAGAGACCAGGAGCAGTTCTGCTTTGTGCAGTCAGGGGATATAATCCAATTTTGTTTGGGAATAGTCTGATAGTTTGTAAGGTTATATCTCTCTTTGTTGCTTGAATATACTGAGAGGGAAAAAGGTGAACCCATTGCCTCATCAAATCCATACAGCTTCAACACGGACTATGTCACAAGGTAACATGTGCCTCAAGTGACCGCAACGACATAGTCAAAACGCTAGATTAACTTAACAATTGTACAGAGACTAGAACCTAAACCGGTTTCCGAAACAACTCGCTCTCATATGGCACTTGCGGACATGCGAAAGCCTGATTTTGACCTTTACGACACAAATTGGGGTGTTTTGTCACTTTAAAGGAAAAAAAAAAATAAAACAGAACAAAAACTCCCTCTCCTCATGGAATTAAGTTTATATAAAACTGACAAAATTGCTGGCCTTAAAAAAAGTGAAGTCATGGAGTGGAATGGCAAACTTTACGCAAACCCATATTTAGTTTTCGCATGCATATAAATGTAAAATGTAAGTGGATGACAGTCTGTGGAAACCGATTTTTGATTCTAGTCTACATATCCTTGCTGTCTGCATTTCAGGTATTCATCCATGTCATAAAGGGCTCAGGTCACATTATATCAGGTCGGGACATATTCAGCGCTACAGCCTAAACGTATTTATTTGGGGTCAAAACCAGTTACAATTACAAGAGGCTCATTAAAATGGATGAAAAATTTTACATCGGTTCAAGACAGATGATATATATCTACATATAGATCTATCCATGAACCAAGACATAATGGCCTAAAATATTGTGACGGGGGGAAAAAGGGTGGAAAAAAAGGGGTCAGAGATTGAAACCCTGAAGTTAACCCGGAACAAGATTAAAAATTACTCTCGGGCTGATCGTCTAGCCCACCAAGCCAGAAAGGCAGGCATATTCAGGGCTAGGGCCTAACTAAGCAGAATTATTTATTTGGGGTTAAAACTAGTTACAAAGAAAATATGCGAATTCAATTGGGTGACAAAGTTTACATCGGTTTAAGATATATATTATAGATCTTCATATAGATCTATCCAAGACATAATCGGGAAAAATATTGTGAAAGAGGGAAAAAAAGGTAGAAAGAAAGGGGTCGGAGATTGGAAGCCTTAACCCGGACGAAAATTAAAAATCAGTATCGGGCTGACCGTCTATCACACTAAGCCAGAGAGGCAGCTGAATTCTGCCTGACAAAACTGTTTATTTTCATATTTCCCTAGATTGTTAACGTTCCCTGATACAACAAGGGTATAGGGATCAGAACAGGCTACTAAAAACGGTCAGAATTCTGTTTGTGTATTTTTAGAACACGACGCCTGACTACTAGAGATTCAGAGGACGTCACTCTCACTTCCAGAGCCGCAGTTATTCCAACATTCTTGACCTGACGAATGAGTAAATTTAATTTTTGGTATCACCTCTTATGTTTGCCAATATTTCTTTTAGTATCCATTACCAATTTCAAATTGTCCAAAATCGCAATGTTACCTCTACAGCCAAACTGGAAATATGTATGCTGCTCTGATCGGCTTTTCTGTGATATACATGTAGCCCACTGAATAGCAACGACACAGTAGCCTGTGCCAGTTGTAATATGTATATCTACAACGGGGACGGGCTTAATATTCCTTCTCCCCTTTCAAAGAAATTGGAACACAGGCCCTGAAGTACTTGTGAAAATTCGATTTTAAATTGTTCATATAGAAAAAAAAAAAATGCTTTATAACTGACGTAATCCTTTGCAAACGGGGACATATTTCTGATCGAGACATGCCATAAAACAAGGAAATTAGCGCGTCTTTGAATGAAGCGGTGGCAGAAGATCGGACTATGAAACGATAGTTCCCAACCTTGTTCCACAGCCGTTTCAATTTGAAATTTCTGTCTTATTCAGCTTCCATTTGAAGGATAATACCGGCACGAATTATTGGGTCCGTATTCACCAGCAACAAAATAAATCCCTCTCCTGATGAAATTAGGTTCAAATCAGAATGACAAAATCGGTGGCATTAAACAAAAGTGCAGTTAGGGAGTGGAATGGCAAACTTCATGCAAAATAGTATTTGGTTTTCGCGTGCACGAAAATACGATATATATGTGGAAAGTTTCAGAGAAAATAGGCCAATTCATTTGGATGACAAAGTTTCCACCGGTTTCAGATAAATATTATAGATCTACACATAGATCTATCCAAGAACCAAGACAGAACGGGGGAAATATTGTGACAGAGGGAAAAAAGATGGAAAGAAAAGGGGTCAGAGAATAGAACCCTGAAAATGATCCGGACCAAGATTAAAAATTACTTTCGGGCTGACCATATAGCCCACTTAGTCAGAGAGGCAGCTGAATTTTGCATGACAAAATTATTTATTTACATATTACCCCTCCCCTTTCAAAGAAATTGGAACAAAGGACCTCAAGTAGTTGTGAAAATTCGATTAGAATTGTTTGAAAATATGGGTTAAAAGTGACGTTTATGTCTATTTTGAAGGGTTGTGTGTAATCCTTTGCAAACGGGGACATATTCCTGATCGATACATGCAATACAACAAGGAAATTGGACAACTTTTTCAATGGAACGGGTGGCAGAGGATCGGACTATGAGTCTTTCGTCCCCACCTATCTTCCACCCCCGTTTCAATTTGAATTTTCAGTCTTATTCAGCTTCCATTTGAAGGATAATATGTAATCCTTAGTAGGCCGACGCGAATTCCTGGGTCCGTATTCACCAACCATTCTGAAGAACATTCTGAGACTCATTCTCCAGATTTTTCTACATTTGTGAGTAACGCAGCTTCTGATTGGCTTAAAATATTTGTTCAACCAATCACAAGTAGTGTTACTTTTCAATGTTAGAAAATACATGTACTTTGATCCCTTTGTCCCCAGCCTTGTTCGTCCGCGTTTCAAATTTTCTACCTTGTTCAGCTTAGCTTCCATGCTTCACACTGATACTTTGCATATGTTGAGACCATTAACTGACGACGGAAAGGTCTCGAGGAGTCATTGCATACCTGTGTATACCAGGGAGAAAACTTTTTAGGGGCAACGGGCACCTGTTGCATGAAACAGAGAGGTAAACAAACAAATGAGTGCCCCTTTCTCTCCATGACACTGTTGAACACATTACTAATTGGTGTCTCAGATCAAAGTGAATGGTTTTGATGGTACAATGTAAACATTTTAACTGGCAAAATGGGGTATGAAGTAGAAAAAAAGAGACCAGGAGCAGTTCTGCTTTGTGCAGTCAGGGGATATAATCCAATTTTGTTTGGGAATAGTCTGATAGTTTGTAAGGTTATATCTCTCTTTGTTGCTTGAATATACTGAGAGGGAAAAAGGTGAACCCATTGCCTCATCAAATCCATACAGCTTCAACACGGACTATGTCACAAGGTAACATGTGCCTCAAGTGACCGCAACGACATAGTCAAAACGCTAGATTAACTTAACAATTGTACAGAGACTAGAACCTAAACCGGTTTCCGAAACAACTCGCTCTCATATGGCACTTGCGGACATGCGAAAGCCTGATTTTGACCTTTACGACACAAATTGGGGTGTTTTGTCACTTTAAAGGAAAAAAAAATAAAACAGAACAAAAACTCCCTCTCCTCATGGAATTAAGTTTATATAAAACTGACAAAATTGCTGGCCTTAAAAAAAGTGAAGTCATGGAGTGGAATGGCAAACTTTACGCAAACCCATATTTAGTTTTCGCATGCATATAAATGTAAAATGTAAGTGGATGACAGTCTGTGGAAACTGATTTCTGATTCTAGTCTACATATCCTTGCTGTCTGCATTTCAGGTATTCATCCATGTCATAAAGGGCTCAGGTCACATTATATCAGGTCGGGACATATTCAGCGCTACAGCCTAAACGTATTTATTTGGGGTCAAAACCAGTTACAATTACAAGAGGCTCATTAAAATGGATGAAAAATTTTACATCGGTTCAAGACAGATGATATATATCTACATATAGATCTATCCATGAACCAAGACATAATGGGCTGAAATATTGTGACGGGGGGAAAAAGGGTGGAAAAAAAGGGGTCAGAGATTGAAACCCTGAAGTTAACCCGGAACAAGATTAAAAATTACTCTCGGGCTGATCGTCTAGCCCACCAAGCCAGAGAGGCAGGCATATTCAGGGCTAGGGCCTAACTAAGCAGAATTATTTATTTGGGGTTAAAACTAGTTACAAAGAAAATATGCTAATTCAATTGGGTGACAAAGTTTACATCGGTTTAAGATATATATTATAGATCTTCATATAGATCTATCCAAGACATAATCGGGAAAAATATTGTGAGAGGGAAAAAAAGGTAGAAAGAAAGGGGTCGGAGATTGGAAGCCTTAACCCGGACGAAAATTAGAAATCAGTATCGGGCTGACCGTCTATCACACTAAGCCAGAGAGGCAGCTGAATTCTGCCTGACAAAACTGTTTATTTTCATATTTCCCTAGATTGTTAACGTTCCCTGATACAACAAGGGTATAGGGATCAGAACAGGCTACTAAAAACGGTCAGAATTCTGTTTGTGTATTTTTAGAACACGACGCCTGACTACTAGAGATTCAGAGGACGTCACTCTCACTTCCAGAGCCGCAGTTATTCCAACATTCTTGACCTGACGAATGAGTAAATTTAATTTTTGGTATCACCTCTTATGTTTGCCAATATTTCTTTTAGTATCCATTACCAATTTCAAATTGTCCAAAATCGCAATGTTACCTCTACAGACAAACTGGAAATATGTATGCTGCTCTGATCGGCTTTTCTGTGATATACATGTAGCCCACTGAATAGCAACGACACAGTAGCCTGTGCCAGTTGTAATATGTATATCTACAACGGGGACGGGCTTAATATTCCTTCTCCCCTTTCAAAGAAATTGGAACACAGGCCCTGAAGTACTTGTGAAAATTCGATTTTAAATTGTTCTGATAAAAAAAAATGCTTTATAACTGACGTAATCCTTTGCAAACGGGGACATATTTCTGATCGAGACATGCCATAAAACAAGGAAATTAGCGCGTCTTTGAATGAAGCGGTGGCAGAAGATCGGACTATGAAACGATAGTTCCCAACCTTGTTCCACAGCCGTTTCAATTTGAAATTTCTGTCTTATTCAGCTTCCATTTGAAGGATAATACCGGCACGAATTATTGGGTCCGTATTCACCAGCAACAAAATAAATCCCTCTCCTGATGAAATTAGGTTCAAATCAGAATGACAAAATCGGTGGCATTAAACAAAAGTGCAGTTAGGGAGTGGAATGGCAAACTTCATGCAAAATAGTATTTGGTTTTCGCGTGCACGAAAATACGATATATATGTGGAAAGTTTCAGAGAAAATAGGCCAATTCATTTGGATGACAAAGTTTCCACCGGTTTCAGATAAATATTATAGATCTACACATAGATCTATCCAAGAACCAAGACAGAACGGGGGAAATATTGTGACAGAGGGAAAAAAGATGGAAAGAAAAGGGGTCAGAGAATAGAACCCTGAAAATGATCCGGACCAAGATTAAAAATTACTTTCGGGCTGACCATATAGCCCACTTAGTCAGAGAGGCAGCTGAATTTTGCATGACAAAATTATTTATTTACATATTACCCCTCCCCTTTCAAAGAAATTGGAACAAAGGACCTCAAGTAGTTGTGAAAATTCGATTAGAATTGTTTGAAAATATGGGTTAAAAGTGACGTTTATGTCTATTTTGAAGGGTTGTGTGTAATCCTTTGCAAACGGGGACATATTCCTGATCGATACATGCAATACAACAAGGAAATTGGACAACTTTTTCAATGGAACGGGTGGCAGAAGATCGGACTATGAGTCTTTCGTCCCCACCTATCTTCCACCCCCGTTTCAATTTGAATTTTCAGTCTTATTCAGCTTCCATTTGAAGGATAATATGTAATCCTTAGCAGGCCGACGCGAATTCCTGGGTCCGTATTCACCAACCATTCTGAAGAACATTCTGAGACTCATTCTCCAGATTTTTCTACATTTGTGAGTAACGCAGCTTCTGATTGGCTTAAAATATTTGTTCAACCAATCACAAGTAGTGTTACTTTTCAATGTTAGAAAATACATGTACTTTGATCCCTTTGTCCCCAGCCTTGTTCGTCCGCGTTTCAAATTTTCTACCTTGTTCAGCTTAGCTTCCATGCTTCACACTGATACTTTGCATATGTTGAGACCATTAACTGACGACGGAAAGGTCTCGAGGAGTCATTGCATACCTGTGTATACCAGGGAGAAAACTTTTTAGGGGCAACGGGCACCGTTGCATGAAACAGAGAGGTAAACAAACAAATGAGTGCCCCTTTCTCTCCATGACACTGTTGAACACATTACTAATTGGTGTCTCAGATCAAAGTGAATGGTTTTGATGGTACAATGTAAACATTTTAACTGACAAAATGGGGTATGAAGTAGAAAAAAAGAGACCAGGAGCAGTTCTGCTTTGTGCAGTCAGGGGATATAATCCAATTTTGTTTGGGAATAGTCTGATAGTTTGTAAGGTTATATCTCTCTTTGTTGCTTGAATATACTGAGAGGGAAAAAGGTGAACCCATTGCCTCATCAAATCCATACAGCTTCAACACGGACTATGTCACAAGGTAACATGTGCCTCAAGTGACCGCAACGACATAGTCAAAACGCTAGATTAACTTAACAATTGTACAGAGACTAGAACCTAAACCGGTTTCCGAAACAACTCGCTCTCATATGGCACTTGCGGACATGCGAAAGCCTGATTTTGACCTTTACGACACAAATTGGGGTGTTTTGTCACTTTAAAGGAAAAAAAAAAATAAAACAGAACAAAAACTCCCTCTCCTCATGGAATTAAGTTTATATAAAACTGACAAAATTGCTGGCCTTAAAAAAAGTGAAGTCATGGAGTGGAATGGCAAACTTTACGCAAACCCATATTTAGTTTTCGCATGCATATAAATGTAAAATGTAAGTGGATGACAGTCTGTGGAAACCGATTTTTGATTCTAGTCTACATATCCTTGCTGTCTGCATTTCAGGTATTCATCCATGTCATAAAGGGCTCAGGTCACATTATATCAGGTCGGGACATATTCAGCGCTACAGCCTAAACGTATTTATTTGGGGTCAAAACCAGTTACAATTACAAGAGGCTCATTAAAATGGATGAAAAATTTTACATCGGTTCAAGACAGATGATATATATCTACATATAGATCTATCCATGAACCAAGACATAATGGGCTAAAATATTGTGACGGGGGGAAAAAGGGTGGAAAAAAAGGGGTCAGAGATTGAAACCCTGAAGTTAACCCGGAACAAGATTAAAAATTACTCTCGGGCTGATCGTCTAGCCCACCAAGCCAGAAAGGCAGGCATATTCAGGGCTAGGGCCTAACTAAGCAGAATTATTTATTTGGGGTTAAAACTAGTTACAAAGAAAATATGCTAATTCAATTGGGTGACAAAGTTTACATCGGTTTAAGATATATATTATAGATCTTCATATAGATCTATCCAAGACATAATCGGGAAAAATATTGTGAAAGAGGGAAAAAAAGGTAGAAAGAAAGGGGTCGGAGATTGGAAGCCTTAACCCGGACGAAAATTAAAAATCAGTATCGGGCTGACCGTCTATCACACTAAGCCAGAGAGGCAGCTGAATTCTGCCTGACAAAACTGTTTATTTTCATATTTCCCTAGATTGTTAACGTTCCCTGATACAACAAGGGTATAGGGATCAGAACAGGCTACTAAAAACGGTCAGAATTCTGTTTGTGTATTTTTAGAACACGACGCCTGACTACTAGAGATTCAGAGGACGTCACTCTCACTTCCAGAGCAGCAGTTATTCCAACATTCTTGACCTGACGAATGAGTAAATTTAATTTTTGGTATCACCTCTTATGTTTAACAATATTTCTTTTAGTATCCATTACCAATTTCAAATTGTCCAAAATCGCAATGTTACCTCTACAGCCAAACTGGAAATATGTATGCTGCTCTGATCGGCTTTTCTGTGATATACATGTAGCCCACTGAATAGCAACGACACAGTAGCCTGTGCCAGTTGTAATATGTATATCTACAACGGGGACGGGCTTAATATTCCTTCTCCCCTTTCAAAGAAATTGGAACACAGGCCCTGAAGTACTTGTGAAAATTCGATTTTAAATTGTTCGGATAAAAAAAAATGCTTTATAACTGACGTAATCCTTTGCAAACGGGGACATATTTCTGATCGAGACATGCCATAAAACAAGGAAATTAGCGCGTCTTTGAATGAAGCGGTGGCAGAAGATCGGACTATGAAACGATAGTTCCCAACCTTGTTCCACAGCCGTTTCAATTTGAAATTTCTGTCTTATTCAGCTTCCATTTGAAGGATAATACCGGCACGAATTATTGGGTCCGTATTCACCAGCAACAAAATAAATCCCTCTCCTGATGAAATTAGGTTCAAATCAGAATGACAAAATCGGTGGCATTAAACAAAAGTGCAGTTAGGGAGTGGAATGGCAAACTTCATGCAAAATAGTATTTGGTTTTCGCGTGCACGAAAATACGATATATATGTGGAAAGTTTCAGAGAAAATAGGCCAATTCATTTGGATGACAAAGTTTCCACCGGTTTCAGATAAATATTATAGATCTACACATAGATCTATCCAAGAACCAAGACAGAACGGGGGAAATATTGTGACAGAGGGAAAAAAGATGGAAAGAAAAGGGGTCAGAGAATAGAACCCTGAAAATGATCCGGACCAAGATTAAAAATTACTTTCGGGCTGACCATATAGCCCACTTAGTCAGAGAGGCAGCTGAATTTTGCATGACAAAATTATTTATTTACATATTACCCCTCCCCTTTCAAAGAAATTGGAACAAAGGACCTCAAGTAGTTGTGAAAATTCGATTAGAATTGTTTGAAAATATGGGTTAAAAGTGACGTTTATGTCTATTTTGAAGGGTTGTGTGTAATCCTTTGCAAACGGGGACATATTCCTGATCGATACATGCAATACAACAAGGAAATTGGACAACTTTTTCAATGGAACGGGTGGCAGAAGATCGGACTATGAGTCTTTCGTCCCCACCTATCTTCCACCCCCGTTTCAATTTGAATTTTCAGTCTTATTCAGCTTCCATTTGAAGGATAATATGTAATCCTTAGCAGGCCGACGCGAATTCCTGGGTCCGTATTCACCAACCATTCTGAAGAACATTCTGAGACTCATTCTCCAGATTTTTCTACATTTGTGAGTAACGCAGCTTCTGATTGGCTTAAAATATTTGTTCAACCAATCACAAGTAGTGTTACTTTTCAATGTTAGAAAATACATGTACTTTGATCCCTTTGTCCCCAGCCTTGTTCGTCCGCGTTTCAAATTTTCTACCTTGTTCAGCTTAGCTTCCATGCTTCACACTGATACTTTGCATATGTTGAGACCATTAACTGACGACGGAAAGGTCTCGAGGAGTCATTGCATACCTGTGTATACCAGGGAGAAAACTTTTTAGGGGCAACGGGCACCTGTTGCATGAAACAGAGAGGTAATCAAACAAATGAGTGCCCCTTTCTCTCCATGACACTGTTGAACACATTACTAATTGGCGTCTCAGATCAAAGTGAATCGTTTTGATGGTACAATGTAAACATTTTAACTGGCAAAATGGGGTATGAAGTAGAAAAAAAGAGACCAGGAGCAGTTCTGCTTTGTGCAGTCAGGGGATATAATCCAATTTTGTTTGGGAATAGTCTGATAGTTTGTAAGGTTATATCTCTCTTTGTTGCTTGAATATACTGAGAGGGAAAAAGGTGAACCCATTGCCTCATCAAATCCATACAGCTTCAACACGGACTATGTCACAAGGTAACATGTGCCTCAAGTGACCGCAACGACATAGTCAAAACGCTAGATTAACTTAACAATTGTACAGAGACTAGAACCTAAACTGGTTTCCGAAACAACTCGCTCTCATATGGCACTTGCGGACATGCGAAAGCCTGATTTTGACCTTTACGACACAAATTGGGGTGTTTTGTCACTTTAAAGGAAAAAAAAAAAAAAAAAACAGAACAAAAACTCCCTCTCCTCATGGAATTATGTTTAAATAAAACTGACAAAATTGCTGGCCTTAAAAAAAGTGAAGTCATGGAGTGGAATGGCAAACTTTACGCAAACCCATATTTAGTTTTCGCATGCATATAAATGTAAAATGTAAGTGGATGACAGTCTGTGGAAACTGATTTCTGATTCTAGTCTACATATCCTTGCTGTCTGCATTTCAGGTATTCATCCATGTCATAAAGGGCTCAGGTCACATTATATCAGGTCGGGGCATATTCAGCGCTACAGCCTAAACGTATTTATTTGGGGTCAAAACCAGTTACAATTACAAGAGGCTCATTAAAATGGATGAAAAATTTTACATCGGTTCAAGACAGATGATATATATCTACATATAGATCTATCCATGAACCAAGACATAATGGGCTAAAATATTGTGACGGGGGGAAAAAGGGTGGAAAAAAAGGGGTCAGAGATTGAAACCCTGAAGTTAACCCGGAACAAGATTAAAAATTACTCTCGGGCTGATCGTCTAGCCCACCAAGCCAGAAAGGCAGGCATATTCAGGGCTAGGGCCTAACTAAGCAGAATTATTTATTTGGGGTTAAAACTAGTTACAAAGAAAATATGCTAATTCAATTGGGTGACAAAGTTTACACCGGTTTAAGATATATATTATAGATCTTCATATAGATCTATCCGAGACATAATCGGGAAAAATATTGTGAAAGAGGGAAAAAAAGGTAGAAAGAAAGGGGTCGGAGATTGGAAGCCTTAACCCGGACGAAAATTAAAAATCAGTATCGGGCTGACCGTCTATCACACTAAGCCAGAGAGGCAGCTGAATTCTGCCTGACAAAACTGTTTATTTTCATATTTCCCTAGATTGTTAACGTTCCCTGATACAGCAAGGGTATAGGGATCAGAACAGGCTACTAAAAACGGTCAGAATTCTGTTTGTGTATTTTTAGAACACGACGCCTGACTACTAGAGATTCAGAGGACGTCACTCTCACTTCCAGAGCCGCAGTTATTCCAACATTCTTGACCTGACGAATGAGTAAATTTAATTTTTGATATCACCTCTTATGTTAGCCAATATTTCTTTTAGTATCCATTACCAATTTCAAATTGTCCAAAATCGCAATGTTACCTCTACAGCCAAACTGGAAATATGTATGCTGCTCTGATCGGCTTTTCTGTGATATACATGTAGCCCACTGAATAGCAACGACACAGTAGCCTGTGCCAGTTGTAATATGTATATCTACAACGGGGACGGGCTTAATATTCCTTCTCCCCTTTCAAAGAAATTGGAACACAGGCCCTGAAGTACTTGTGAAAATTCGATTTTAAATTGTTCGGATAAAAAAAAATGCTTTATAACTGACGTAATCCTTTGCAAACGGGGACATATTTCTGATCGAGACATGCCATAAAACAAGGAAATTAGCGCGTCTTTGAATGAAGCGGTGGCAGAAGATCGGACTATGAAACGATAGTTCCCAACCTTGTTCCACAGCCGTTTCAATTTGAAATTTCTGTCTTATTCAGCTTCCATTTGAAGGATAATACCGGCACGAATTATTGGGTCCGTATTCACCAGCAACAAATTCCTCTCCTGATGAAATTTGGTTCAAATCAGAATGACAAAAACGGTGGCATTAAACAAAAGTGCAGTTAGGGAGTGGAATGGCAAACTTCATGCAAAATAGTATTTGGTTTTCGCGTGCACGAAAATACGATATATATGTGGAAAGTTTCAGAGAAAATAGGCCAATTCATTTGGATGACAAAGTTTCCACCGGTTTCAGATAAATATTATAGATCTACACATAGATCTATCCAAGAACCAAGACAGAACGGGGGAAATATTGTGACAGAGGGAAAAAAGATGGAAAGAAAAGGGGTCAGAGAATAGAACCCTGAAAATGATCCGAACCAAGATTAAAAATTACTTTCGGGCTGACCATATAGCCCACTTAGTCAGAGAGGCAGCTGAATTTTGCATGACAAAATTATTTATTTACATATTACCCCTCCCCTTTCAAAGAAATTGGAACAAAGGACCTCAAGTAGTTGTGAAAATTCGATTAGAATTGTTTGAAAATATGGGTTAAAAGTGACGTTTATGTCTATATTGAAGGGTTGTGTGTAATCCTTTGCAAACGGGGACATATTCCTGATCGATACATGCAATACAACAAGGAAATTGGACAACTTTTTCAATGGAACGGGTGGCAGAAGATCGGACTATGAGTCTTTCGTCCCCACCTATCTTCCAGCCCCGTTTCAATTTGAATTTTCAGTCTTATTCAGCTTCCATTTGAAGGATAATATGTAATCCTTAGCAGGCCGACGCGAATTCCTGGGTCCGTATTCACCAACCATTCTGAAGAACATTCTGAGACTCATTCTCCAGATTTTTCTACATTTGTGAGTAACGCAGCTTCTGATTGGCTTAAAATATTTGTTCAACCAATCACAAGTAGTGTTACTTTTCAATGTTAGAAAATACATGTACTTTGATCCCTTTGTCCCCAGCCTTGTTCGTCCGCGTTTCAAATTTTCTACCTTGTTCAGCTTAGCTTCCATGCTTCACACTGATACTTTGCATATGTTGAGACCATTAACTGACGACGGAAAGGTCTCGAGGAGTCATTGCATACCTGTGTATACCAGGGAGAAAACTTTTTAGGGGCAACGGGCACCTGTTGCATGAAACAGAGAGGTAAACAAACAAATGAGTGCCCCTTTCTCTCCATGACACTGTTGAACACATTACTAATTGGTGTCTCAGATCAAAGTGAATGGTTTTGATGGTACAATGTAAACATTTTAACTGGCAAAATGGGGTATGAAGTAGAAAAAAAGAGACCAGGAGCAGTTCTGCTTTGTGCAGTCAGGGGATATAATCCAATTTTGTTTGGGAATAGTCTGATAGTTTGTAAGGTTATATCTCTCTTTGTTGCTTGAATATACTGAGAGGGAAAAAGGTGAACCCATTGCCTCATCAAATCCATACAGCTTCAACACGGACTATGTCACAAGGTAACATGTGCCTCAAGTGACCGCAACGACATAGTCAAAACGCTAGGTTAACTTAACAATTGTACAGAGACTAGAACCTAAACCAGTTTCCGAAACAACTCGCTCTCATATGGCACTTGTGGACATGCGAAAGCCTGATTTTGACCTTTACGACACAAATTGGGGTGTTTTGTCACTTTAAAGGAAAAAAAAAAAAAAAAAAATAAAACAGAACAAAAACTCCCTCTCCTCATGGAATTATGTTTAAATAAAACTGACAAAATTGCTGGCCTTAAAAAAAGTGAAGTCATGGAGTGGAATGGCAAACTTTACGCAAACCCATATTTAGTTTTCGCATGCATATAAATGTAAAATGTAAGTGGATGACAGTCTGTGGAAACTGATTTCTGATTCTAGTCTACATATCCTTGCTGTCTGCATTTCAGGTATTCATCCATGTCATAAAGGGCTCAGGTCACATTATATCAGGTCGGGGCATATTCAGCGCTACAGCCTAAACGTATTTATTTGGGGTCAAAACCAGTTACAATTACAAGAGGCTCATTAAAATGGATGAAAAATTTTACATCGGTTCAAGACAGATGATATATATCTACATATAGATCTATCCATGAACCAAGACATAATGGGCTAAAATATTGTGACGGGGGGAAAAAGGGTGGAAAAAAAGGGGTCAGAGATTGAAACCCTGAAGTTAACCCGGAACAAGATTAAAAATTACTCTCGGGCTGATCGTCTAGCCCACCAAGCCAGAAAGGCAGGCATATTCAGGGCTAGGGCCTAACTAAGCAGAATTATTTATTTGGGGTTAAAACTAGTTACAAAGAAAATATGCTAATTCAATTGGGTGACAAAGTTTACACCGGTTTAAGATATATATTATAGATCTTCATATAGATCTATCCGAGACATAATCGGGAAAAATATTGTGAAAGAGGGAAAAAAAGGTAGAAAGAAAGGGGTCGGAGATTGGAAGCCTTAACCCGGACGAAAATTAAAAATCAGTATCGGGCTGACCGTCTATCACACTAAGCCAGAGAGGCAGCTGAATTCTGCCTGACAAAACTGTTTATTTTCATATTTCCCTAGATTGTTAACGTTCCCTGATACAGCAAGGGTATAGGGATCAGAACAGGCTACTAAAAACGGTCAGAATTCTGTTTGTGTATTTTTAGAACACGACGCCTGACTACTAGAGATTCAGAGGACGTCACTCTCACTTCCAGAGCCGCAGTTATTCCAACATTCTTGACCTGACGAATGAGTAAATTTAATTTTTGATATCACCTCTTATGTTTGCCAATATTTCTTTTAGTATCCATTACCAATTTCAAATTGTCCAAAATCGCAATGTTACCTCTACAGCCAAACTGGAAATAGGTATGCTGCTCTGATCGGCTTTTCTGTGATATACATGTAGCCCACTGAATAGCAACGACACAGTAGCCTGTGCCAGTTGTAATATGTATATCTACAACGGGGACGGGCTTAATATTCCTTCTCCCCTTTCAAAGAAATTGGAACACAGGACCTGAAGTACTTGTGAAAATTCGATTTTAAATTGTTCGGATAAAAAAAAAAAATGCTTTATAACTGACGTAATCCTTTGCAAACGGGGACATATTTCTGATCGAGACATGCCATAAAACAAGGAAATTAGCGCGTCTTTGAATGAAGCGGTGGCAGAAGATCGGACTATGAAACGATAGTTCCCAACCTTGTTCCACAGCCGTTTCAATTTGAAATTTCTGTCTTATTCAGCTTCCATTTGAAGGATAATACCGGCACGAATTATTGGGTCCGTATTCACCAGCAACAAATCCCTCTCCTGATGAAATTTGGTTCAAATCAGAATGACAGAAACGGTGGCATTAAACAAAAGTGCAGTTAGGGAGTGGAATGGCAAACTTCATGCAAAATAGTATTTGGTTTTCGCGTGCACGAAAATACGATATATATGTGGAAAGTTTCAGAGAAAATAGGCCAATTCATTTGGATGACAAAGTTTCCACCGGTTTCAGATAAATATTATAGATCTACACATAGATCTATCCAAGAACCAAGACAGAACGGGGGAAATATTGTGACAGAGGGAAAAAAGATGGAAAGAAAAGGGGTCAGAGAATAGAACCCTGAAAATGATCCGGACCAAGATTAAAAATTACTTTCGGGCTGACCATATAGCCCACTTAGTCAGAGAGGCAGCTGAATTTTGCATGACAAAATTATTTATTTACATATTACCCCTCCCCTTTCAAAGAAATTGGAACAAAGGACCTCAAGTAGTTGTGAAAATTCGATTAGAATTGTTTGAAAATATGGGTTAAAAGTGACGTTTATGTCTATATTGAAGGGTTGTGTGTAATCCTTTGCAAACGGGGACATATTCCTGATCGATACATGCAATACAACAAGGAAATTGGACAACTTTTTCAATGGAACGGGTGGCAGAAGATCGGACTATGAGTCTTTCGTCCCCACCTATCTTCCACCCCCGTTTCAATTTGAATTTTCAGTCTTATTCAGCTTCCATTTGAAGGATAATATGTAATCCTTAGCAGGCCGACGCGAATTCCTGGGTCCGTATTCACCAACCATTCTGAAGAACATTCTGAGACTCATTCTCCAGATTTTTCTACATTTGTGAGTAACGCAGCTTCTGATTGGCTTAAAATATTTGTTCAACCAATCACAAGTAGTGTTACTTTTCAATGTTAGAAAATACATGTACTTTGATCCCTTTGTCCCCAGCCTTGTTCGTCCGCGTTTCAAATTTTCTACCTTGTTCAGCTTAGCTTCCATGCTTCACACTGATACTTTGCATATGTTGAGACCATTAACTGACGACGGAAAGGTCTCGAGGAGTCATTGCATACCTGTGTATACCAGGGAGAAAACTTTTTAGGGGCAACGGGCACCTGTTGCATGAAACAGAGAGGTAAACAAACAAATGAGTGCCCCTTTCTCTCCATGACACTGTTGAACACATTACTAATTGGTGTCTCAGATCAAAGTGAATGGTTTTGATGGTACAATGTAAACATTTTAACTGGCAAAATGGGGTATGAAGTAGAAAAAAAGAGACCAGGAGCAGTTCTGCTTTGTGCAGTCAGGGGATATAATCCAATTTTGTTTGGGAATAGTCTGATAGTTTGTAAGGTTATATCTCTCTTTGTTGCTTGAATATACTGAGAGGGAAAAAGGTGAACCCATTGCCTCATCAAATCCATACAGCTTCAACACGGAATATGTCACAAGGTAACATGTGCCTCAAGTGACCGCAACGACATAGTCAAAACGCTAGGTTAACTTAACAATTGTACAGAGACTAGAACCTAAACCAGTTTCCGAAACAACTCGCTCTCATATGGCACTTGCGGACATGCGAAAGCCTGATTTTGACCTTTACGACACAAATTGGGGTGTTTTGTCACTTTAAAGGAAAAAAAAAAAAATAAAACAGAACAAAAACTCCCTCTCCTCATGGAATTATGTTTAAATAAAACTGACAAAATTGCTGGCCTTAAAAAAAGTGAAGTCATGGAGTGGAATGGCAAACTTTACGCAAACCCATATTTAGTTTTCGCATGCATATAAATGTAAAATGTAAGTGGATGACAGTCTGTGGAAACTGATTTCTGATTCTAGTCTACATATCCTTGCTGTCTGCATTTCAGGTATTCATCCATGTCATAAAGGGCTCAGGTCACATTATATCAGGTCGGGGCATATTCAGCGCTACAGCCTAAACGTATTTATTTGGGGTCAAAACCAGTTACAATTACAAGAGGCTCATTAAAATGGATGAAAAATTTTACATCGGTTCAAGACAGATGATATATATCTACATATAGATCTATCCATGAACCAAGACATAATGGGCTAAAATATTGTGACGGGGGGAAAAAGGGTGGAAAAAAAGGGGTCAGAGATTGAAACCCTGAAGTTAACCCGGAACAAGATTAAAAATTACTCTCGGGCTGATCGTCTAGCCCACCAAGCCAGAAAGGCAGGCATATTCAGGGCTAGGGCCTAACTAAGCAGAATTATTTATTTGGGGTTAAAACTAGTTACAAAGAAAATATGCTAATTCAATTGGGTGACAAAGTTTACACCGGTTTAAGATATATATTATAGATCTTCATATAGATCTATCCGAGACATAATCGGGAAAAATATTGTGAAAGAGGGAAAAAAAGGTAGAAAGAAAGGGGTCGGAGATTGGAAGCCTTAACCCGGACGAAAATTAAAAATCAGTATCGGGCTGACCGTCTATCACACTAAGCCAGAGAGGCAGCTGAATTCTGCCTGACAAAACTGTTTATTTTCATATTTCCCTAGATTGTTAACGTTCCCTGATACAGCAAGGGTATAGGGATCAGAACAGGCTACTAAAAACGGTCAGAATTCTGTTTGTGTATTTTTAGAACACGACGCCTGACTACTAGAGATTCAGAGGACGTCACTCTCACTTCCAGAGCCGCAGTTATTCCAACATTCTTGACCTGACGAATGAGTAAATTTAATTTTTGATATCACCTCTTATGTTTGCCAATATTTCTTTTAGTATCCATTACCAATTTCAAATTGTCCAAAATCGCAATGTTACCTCTACAGCCAAACTGGAAATAGGTATGCTGCTCTGATCGGCTTTTCTGTGATATACATGTAGCCCACTGAATAGCAACGACACAGTAGCCTGTGCCAGTTGTAATATGTATATCTACAACGGGGACGGGCTTAATATTCCTTCTCCCCTTTCAAAGAAATTGGAACACAGGCCCTGAAGTACTTGTGAAAATTCGATTTTAAATTGTTCGGATAAAAAAAAATGCTTTATAACTGACGTAATCCTTTGCAAACGGGGACATATTTCTGATCGAGACATGCCATAAAACAAGGAAATTAGCGCGTCTTTGAATGAAGCGGTGGCAGAAGATCGGACTATGAAACGATAGTTCCCAACCTTGTTCCACAGCCGTTTCAATTTGAAATTTCTGTCTTATTCAGCTTCCATTTGAAGGATAATACCGGCACGAATTATTGGGTCCGTATTCACCAGCAACAAAATAAATCCCTCTCCTGATGAAATTTGGTTCAAATCAGAATGACAAAATCGGTGGCATTAAACAAAAGTGCAGTTAGGGAGTGGAATGGCAAACTTCATGCAAAATAGTATTTGGTTTTCGCGTGCACGAAAATACGATATATATGTGGAAAGTTTCAGAGAAAATAGGCCAATTCATTTGGATGACAAAGTTTCCACCGGTTTCAGATAAATATTATAGATCTACACATAGATCTATCCAAGAACCAAGACAGAACGGGGGAAATATTGTGACAGAGGGAAAAAAGATGGAAAGAAAAGGGGTCAGAGAATAGAACCCTGAAAATGATCCGGACCAAGATTAAAAATTACTTTCGGGCTGACCATATAGCCCACTTAGTCAGAGAGGCAGCTGAATTTTGCATGACAAAATTATTTATTTACATATTACCTCTCCCCTTTCAAAGAAATTGGAACAAAGGACCTCAAGTAGTTGTGAAAATTCGATTAGAATTGTTTGAAAATATGGGTTAAAAGTGACGTTTATGTCTATATTGAAGGGTTGTGTGTAATCCTTTGCAAACGGGGACATATTCCTGATCGATACATGCAATACAACAAGGAAATTGGACAACTTTTTCAATGGAACGGGTGGCAGAAGATCGGACTATGAGTCTTTCGTCCCCACCTATCTTCCACCCCCGTTTCAATTTGAATTTTCAGTCTTATTCAGCTTCCATTTGAAGGATAATATGTAATCCTTAGCAGGCCGACGCGAATTCCTGGGTCCGTATTCACCAACCATTCTGAAGAACATTCTGAGACTCATTCTCCAGATTTTTCTACATTTGTGAGTAACGCAGCTTCTGATTGGCTTAAAATATTTGTTCAACCAATCACAAGTAGTGTTACTTTTCAATGTTAGAAAATACATGTACTTTGATCCCTTTGTCCCCAGCCTTGTTCGTCCGCGTTTCAAATTTTCTACCTTGTTCAGCTTAGCTTCCATGCTTCACACTGATACTTTGCATATGTTGAGACCATTAACTGACGACGGAAAGGTCTCGAGGAGTCATTGCATACCTGTGTATACCAGGGAGAAAACTTTTTAGGGGCAACGGGCACCTGTTGCATGAAACAGAGAGGTAAACAAACAAATGAGTGCCCCTTTCTCTCCATGACACTGTTGAACACATTACTAATTGGTGTCTCAGATCAAAGTGAATGGTTTTGATGGTACAATGTAAACATTTTAACTGGCAAAATGGGGTATGAAGTAGAAAAAAAGAGACCAGGAGCAGTTCTGCTTTGTGCAGTCAGGGGATATAATCCAATTTTGTTTGGGAATAGTCTGATAGTTTGTAAGGTTATATCTCTCTTTGTTGCTTGAATATACTGAGAGGGAAAAAGGTGAACCCATTGCCTCATCAAATCCATACAGCTTCAACACGGAATATGTGACAAGGTAACATGTGCCTCAAGTGACCACAACGACATAGTCAAAACGCTAGATTAACTTAACAATTGTACAGAGACTAGAACCTAAACCGGTTTCCGAAACAACTCGCTCTCATATGGCACTTGCGGACATGCGAAAGCCTGATTTTGACCTTTACGACACAAATTGGGGTGTTTTGTCAGTTTAAAGGAAAAAAAATAAAACAGAACAAAAACTCCCTCTCCTCATGGAATTATGTTTAAATAAAACTGACAAAATTGCTGGCCTTAAAAAAAGTGAAGTCATGGAGTGGAATGGCAAACTTTACGCAAACCCATATTTAGTTTTCGCATGCATATAAATGTAAAATGTAAGTGGATGACAGTCTGTGGAAACTGATTTCTGATTCTAGTCTACATATCCTTGCTGTCTGCATTTCAAGTATTCATCCATGTCATAAAGGGCTCAGGTCACATTATATCAGGTCGGGGCATATTCAGCGCTACAGCCTAAACGTATTTATTTGGGGTCAAAACCAGTTACAATTACAAGAGGCTCATTAAAATGGATGAAAAATTTTACATCGGTTCAAGACAGATGATATATATCTACATATAGATCTATCCATGAACCAAGACATAATGGGCTAAAATATTGTGACGGGGGGAAAAAGGGTGGAAAAAAAGGGGTCAGAGATTGAAACCCTGAAGTTAACCCGGAACAAGATTAAAAATTACTCTCGGGCTGATCGTCTAGCCCACCAAGCCAGAAAGGCAGGCATATTCAGGGCTAGGGCCTAACTAAGCAGAATTATTTATTTGGGGTTAAAACTAGTTACAAAGAAAATATGCTAATTCAATTGGGTGACAAAGTTTACACCGGTTTAAGATATATATTATAGATCTTCATATAGATCTATCCAAGACATAATCGGGAAAAATATTGTGAAAGAGGGAAAAAAAGGTAGAAAGAAAGGGGTCGGAGATTGGAAGCCTTAACCCGGACGAAAATTAAAAATCAGTATCGGGCTGACCGTCTATCACACTAAGCCAGAGAGGCAGCTGAATTCTGCCTGACAAAACTGTTTATTTTCATATTTCCCTAGATTGTTAACGTTCCCTGATACAGCAAGGGTATAGGGATCAGAACAGGCTACTAAAAACGGTCAGAATTCTGTTTGTGTATTTTTAGAACACGACGCCTGACTACTAGAGATTCAGAGGACGTCACTCTCACTTCCAGAGCCGCAGTTATTCCAACATTCTTGACCTGACGAATGAGTAAATTTAATTTTTGATATCACCTCTTATGTTTGCCAATATTTCTTTTAGTATCCATTACCAATTTCAAATTGTCCAAAATCGCAATGTTACCTCTACAGCCAAACTGGAAATATGTATGCTGCTCTGATCGGCTTTTCTGTGATATACATGTAGCCCACTGAATAGCAACGACACAGTAGCCTGTGCCAGTTGTAATATGTATATCTACAACGGGGACGGGCTTAATATTCCTTCTCCCCTTTCAAAGAAATTGGAACACAGGCCCTGAAGTACTTGTGAAAATTCGATTTTAAATTGTTCGGATAAAAAAAAAATGCTTTATAACTGACGTAATCCTTTGCAAACGGGGACATATTTCTGATCGAGACATGCCATAAAACAAGGAAATTAGCGCGTCTTTGAATGAAGCGGTGGCAGAAGATCGGACTATGAAACGATAGTTCCCAACCTTGTTCCACAGCCGTTTCAATTTGAAATTTCTGTCTTATTCAGCTTCCATTTGAAGGATAATACCGGCACGAATTATTGGGTCCGTATTCACCAGCAACAAAATAAATCCCTCTCCTGATGAAATTTGGTTCAAATCAGAATGACAAAATCGGTGGCATTAAACAAAAGTGCAGTTAGGGAGTGGAATGGCAAACTTCATGCAAAATAGTATTTGGTTTTCGCGTGCACGAAAATACGATATATATGTGGAAAGTTTCAGAGAAAATAGGCCAATTCATTTGGATGACAAAGTTTCCACCGGTTTCAGATAAATATTATAGATCTACACATAGATCTATCCAAGAACCAAGACAGAACGGGGGAAATATTGTGACAGAGGGAAAAAAGATGGAAAGAAAAGGGGTCAGAGAATAGAACCCTGAAAATGATCCGGACCAAGATTAAAAATTACTTTCGGGCTGACCATATAGCCCACTTAGTCAGAGAGGCAGCTGAATTTTGCATGACAAAATTATTTATTTACATATTACCCCTCCCCTTTCAAAGAAATTGGAACAAAGGACCTCAAGTAGTTGTGAAAATTCGATTAGAATTGTTTGAAAATATGGGTTAAAAGTGACGTTTATGTCTATATTGAAGGGTTGTGTGTAATCCTTTGCAAACGGGGACATATTCCTGATCGATACATGCAATACAACAAGGAAATTGGACAACTTTTTCAATGGAACGGGTGGCAGAAGATCGGACTATGAGTCTTTCGTCCCCACCTATCTTCCACCCCCGTTTCAATTTGAATTTTCAGTCTTATTCAGCTTCCATTTGAAGGATAATATGTAATCCTTAGCAGGCCGACGCGAATTCCTGGGTCCGTATTCACCAACCATTCTGAAGAACATTCTGAGACTCATTCTCCAGATTTTTCTACATTTGTGAGTAACGCAGCTTCTGATTGGCTTAAAATATTTGTTCAACCAATCACAAGTAGTGTTACTTTTCAATGTTAGAAAATACATGTACTTTGATCCCTTTGTCCCCAGCCTTGTTCGTCCGCGTTTCAAATTTTCTACCTTGTTCAGCTTAGCTTCCATGCTTCACACTGATACTTTGCATATGTTGAGACCATTAACTGACGACGGAAAGGTCTCGAGGAGTCATTGCATACCTGTGTATACCAGGGAGAAAACTTTTTAGGGGCAACGGGCACCTGTTGCATGAAACAGAGAGGTAAACAAACAAATGAGTGCCCCTTTCTCTCCATGACACTGTTGAACACATTACTAATTGGTGTCTCAGATCAAAGTGAATGGTTTTGATGGTACAATGTAAACATTTTAACTGGCAAAATGGGGTATGAAGTAGAAAAAAAGAGACCAGGAGCAGTTCTGCTTTGTGCAGTCAGGGGATATAATCCAATTTTGTTTGGGAATAGTCTGATAGTTTGTAAGGTTATATCTCTCTTTGTTGCTTGAATATACTGAGAGGGAAAAAGGTGAACCCATTGCCTCATCAAATCCATACAGCTTCAACACGGACTATGTCACAAGGTAACATGTGCCTCAAGTGACCGCAACGACATAGTCAAAATGCTAGGTTAACTTAACAATTGTACAGAGACTAGAACCTAAACCAGTTTCCGAAACAACTCGCTCTCATATGGCACTTGCGGACATGCGAAAGCCTGATTTTGACCTTTACGACACAAATTGGGGTGTTTTGTCACTTTAAAGGAAAAAAAAAAATAAAACAGAACAAAAACTCCCTCTCCTCATGGAATTATGTTTAAATAAAACTGACAAAATTGCTGGCCTTAAAAAAAGTGAAGTCATGGAGTGGAATGGCAAACTTTACGCAAACCCATATTTAGTTTTCGCATGCATATAAATGTAAAATGTAAGTGGATGACAGTCTGTGGAAACTGATTTCTGATTCTAGTCTACATATCCTTGCTGTCTGCATTTCAGGTATTCATCCATGTCATAAAGGGCTCAGGTCACATTATATCAGGTCGGGGCATATTCAGCGCTACAGCCTAAACGTATTTATTTGGGGTCAAAACCAGTTACAATTACAAGAGGCTCATTAAAATGGATGAAAAATTTTACATCGGTTCAAGACAGATGATATATATCTACATATAGATCTATCCATGAACCAAGACATAATGGGCTAAAATATTGTGACGGGGGGAAAAAGGGTGGAAAAAAAGGTGTCAGAGATTGAAACCCTGAAGTTAACCCGGAACAAGATTAAAAATTACTCTCGGGCTGATCGTCTAGCCCACCAAGCCAGAAAGGCAGGCATATTCAGGGCTAGGGCCTAACTAAGCAGAATTATTTATTTGGGGTTAAAACTAGTTACAAAGAAAATATGCTAATTCAATTGGGTGACAAAGTTTACACCGGTTTAAGATATATATTATAGATCTTCATATAGATCTATCCAAGACATAATCGGGAAAAATATTGTGAAAGAGGGAAAAAAAGGTAGAAAGAAAGGGGTCGGAGATTGGAAGCCTTAACCCGGACGAAAATTAAAAATCAGTATCGGGCTGACCGTCTATCACACTAAGCCAGAGAGGCAGCTGAATTCTGCCTGACAAAACTGTTTATTTTCATATTTCCCTAGATTGTTAACGTTCCCTGATACAGCAAGGGTATAGGGATCAGAACAGGCTACTAAAAACGGTCAGAATTCTGTTTGTGTATTTTTAGAACACGACGCCTGACTACTAGAGATTCAGAGGACGTCACTCTCACTTCCAGAGCCGCAGTTATTCCAACATTCTTGACCTGACGAATGAGTAAATTTAATTTTTGATATCACCTCTTATGTTTGCCAATATTTCTTTTAGTATCCATTACCAATTTCAAATTGTCCAAAATCGCAATGTTACCTCTACAGCCAAACTGGAAATATGTATGCTGCTCTGATCGGCTTTTCTGTGATATACATGTAGCCCACTGAATAGCAACGACACAGTAGCCTGTGCCAGTTGTAATATGTATATCTACAACGGGGACGGGCTTAATATTCCTTCTCCCCTTTCAAAGAAATTGGAACACAGGCCCTGAAGTACTTGTGAAAATTCGATTTTAAATTGTTCGGATAAAAAAAAATGCTTTATAACTGACGTAATCCTTTGCAAACGGGGACATATTTCTGATCGAGACATGCCATAAAACAAGGAAATTAGCGCGTCTTTGAATGAAGCGGTGGCAGAAGATCGGACTATGAAACGATAGTTCCCAACCTTGTTCCACAGCCGTTTCAATTTGAAATTTCTGTCTTATTCAGCTTCCATTTGAAGGATAATACCGGCACGAATTATTGGGTCCGTATTCACCAGCAACAAAATAAATCCCTCTCCTGATGAAATTTGGTTCAAATCAGAATGACAAAATCGGTGGCATTAAACAAAAGTGCAGTTAGGGAGTGGAATGGCAAACTTCATGCAAAATAGTATTTGGTTTTCGCGTGCACGAAAATACGATATATATGTGGAAAGTTTCAGAGAAAATAGGCCAATTCATTTGGATGACAAAGTTTCCACCGGTTTCAGATAAATATTATAGATCTACACATAGATCTATCCAAGAACCAAGACAGAACGGGGGAAATATTGTGACAGAGGGAAAAAAGATGGAAAGAAAAGGGGTCAGAGAATAGAACCCTGAAAATGATCCGGACCAAGATTAAAAATTACTTTCGGGCTGACCATATAGCCCACTTAGTCAGAGAGGCAGCTGAATTTTGCATGACAAAATTATTTATTTACATATTACCCCTCCCCTTTCAAAGAAATTGGAACAAAGGACCTCAAGTAGTTGTGAAAATTCGATTAGAATTGTTTGAAAATATGGGTTAAAAGTGACGTTTATGTCTATATTGAAGGGTTGTGTGTAATCCTTTGCAAACGGGGACATATTCCTGATCGATACATGCAATACAACAAGGAAATTGGACAACTTTTTCAATGGAACGGGTGGCAGAAGATCGGACTATGAGTCTTTCGTCCCCACCTATCTTCCACCCCCGTTTCAATTTGAATTTTCAGTCTTATTCAGCTTCCATTTGAAGGATAATATGTAATCCTTAGCAGGCCGACGCGAATTCCTGGGTCCGTATTCACCAACCATTCTGAAGAACATTCTGAGACTCATTCTCCAGATTTTTCTACATTTGTGAGTAACGCAGCTTCTGATTGGCTTAAAATATTTGTTCAACCAATCACAAGTAGTGTTACTTTTCAATGTTAGAAAATACATGTACTTTGATCCCTTTGTCCCCAGCCTTGTTCGTCCGCGTTTCAAATTTTCTACCTTGTTCAGCTTAGCTTCCATGCTTCACACTGATACTTTGCATATGTTGAGACCATTAACTGACGACGGAAAGGTCTCGAGGAGTCATTGCATACCTGTGTATACCAGGGAGAAAACTTTTTAGGGGCAACGGGCACCTGTTGCATGAAACAGAGAGGTAAACAAACAAATGAGTGCCCCTTTCTCTCCATGACACTGTTGAACACATTACTAATTGGTGTCTCAGATCAAAGTGAATGGTTTTGATGGTACAATGTAAACATTTTAACTGGCAAAATGGGGTATGAAGTAGAAAAAAAGAGACCAGGAGCAGTTCTGCTTTGTGCAGTCAGGGGATATAATCCAATTTTGTTTGGGAATAGTCTGATAGTTTGTAAGGTTATATCTCTCTTTGTTGCTTGAATATACTGAGAGGGAAAAAGGTGAACCCATTGCCTCATCAAATCCATACAGCTTCAACACGGACTATGTCACAAGGTAACATGTGCCTCAAGTGACCGCAACGACATAGTCAAAACGCTAGGTTAACTTAACAATTGTACAGAGACTAGAACCTAAACCAGTTTCCGAAACAACTCGCTCTCATATGGCACTTGCGGACATGCGAAAGCCTGATTTTGACCTTTACGACACAAATTGGGGTGTTTTGTCACTTTAAAGGAAAAAAAAAATAAAACAGAACAAAAACTCCCTCTCCTCATGGAATTATGTTTAAATAAAACTGACAAAATTGCTGGCCTTAAAAAAAGTGAAGTCATGGAGTGGAATGGCAAACTTTACGCAAACCCATATTTAGTTTTCGCATGCATATAAATGTAAAATGTAAGTGGATGACAGTCTGTGGAAACTGATTTCTGATTCTAGTCTACATATCCTTGCTGTCTGCATTTCAGGTATTCATCCATGTCATAAAGGGCTCAGGTCACATTATATCAGGTCGGGGCATATTCAGCGCTACAGCCTAAACGTATTTATTTGGGGTCAAAACCAGTTACAATTACAAGAGGCTCATTAAAATGGATGAAAAATTTTACATCGGTTCAAGACAGATGATATATATCTACATATAGATCTATCCATGAACCAAGACATAATGGGCTAAAATATTGTGACGGGGGGAAAAAGGGTGGAAAAAAAGGGGTCAGAGATTGAAACCCTGAAGTTAACCCGGAACAAGATTAAAAATTACTCTCGGGCTGATCGTCTAGCCCACCAAGCCAGAAAGGCAGGCATATTCAGGGCTAGGGCCTAACTAAGCAGAATTATTTATTTGGGGTTAAAACTAGTTACAAAGAAAATATGCTAATTCAATTGGGTGACAAAGTTTACACCGGTTTAAGATATATATTATAGATCTTCATATAGATCTATCCAAGACATAATCGGGAAAAATATTGTGAAAGAGGGAAAAAAAGGTAGAAAGAAAGGGGTCGGAGATTGGAAGCCTTAACCCGGACGAAAATTAAAAATCAGTATCGGGCTGACCGTCTATCACACTAAGCCAGAGAGGCAGCTGAATTCTGCCTGACAAAACTGTTTATTTTCATATTTCCCTAGATTGTTAACGTTCCCTGATACAGCAAGGGTATAGGGATCAGAACAGGCTACTAAAAACGGTCAGAATTCTGTTTGTGTATTTTTAGAACACGACGCCTGACTACTAGAGATTCAGAGGACGTCACTCTCACTTCCAGAGCCGCAGTTATTCCAACATTCTTGACCTGACGAATGAGTAAATTTAATTTTTGATATCACCTCTTATGTTTGCCAATATTTCTTTTAGTATCCATTACCAATTTCAAATTGTCCAAAATCGCAATGTTACCTCTACAGCCAAACTGGAAATATGTATGCTGCTCTGATCGGCTTTTCTGTGATATACATGTAGCCCACTGAATAGCAACGACACAGTAGCCTGTGCCAGTTGTAATATGTATATCTACAACGGGGACGGGCTTAATATTCCTTCTCCCCTTTCAAAGAAATTGGAACACAGGCCCTGAAGTACTTGTGAAAATTCGATTTTAAATTGTTCGGATAAAAAAAAATGCTTTATAACTGACGTAATCCTTTGCAAACGGGGACATATTTCTGATCGAGACATGCCATAAAACAAGGAAATTAGCGCGTCTTTGAATGAAGCGGTGGCAGAAGATCGGACTATGAAACGATAGTTCCCAACCTTGTTCCACAGCCGTTTCAATTTGAAATTTCTGTCTTATTCAGCTTCCATTTGAAGGATAATACCGGCACGAATTATTGGGTCCGTATTCACCAGCAACAAAATAAATCCCTCTCCTGATGAAATTTGGTTCAAATCAGAATGACAAAATCGGTGGCATTAAACAAAAGTGCAGTTAGGGAGTGGAATGGCAAACTTCATGCAAAATAGTATTTGGTTTTCGCGTGCACGAAAATACGATATATATGTGGAAAGTTTCAGAGAAAATAGGCCAATTCATTTGGATGACAAAGTTTCCACCGGTTTCAGATAAATATTATAGATCTACACATAGATCTATCCAAGAACCAAGACAGAACGGGGGAAATATTGTGACAGAGGGAAAAAAGATGGAAAGAAAAGGGGTCAGAGAATAGAACCCTGAAAATGATCCGGACCAAGATTAAAAATTACTTTCGGGCTGACCATATAGCCCACTTAGTCAGAGAGGCAGCTGAATTTTGCATGACAAAATTATTTATTTACATATTACCCCTCCCCTTTCAAAGAAATTGGAACAAAGGACCTCAAGTAGTTGTGAAAATTCGATTAGAATTGTTTGAAAATATGGGTTAAAAGTGACGTTTATGTCTATATTGAAGGGTTGTGTGTAATCCTTTGCAAACGGGGACATATTCCTGATCGATACATGCAATACAACAAGGAAATTGGACAACTTTTTCAATGGAACGGGTGGCAGAAGATCGGACTATGAGTCTTTCGTCCCCACCTATCTTCCACCCCCGTTTCAATTTGAATTTTCAGTCTTATTCAGCTTCCATTTGAAGGATAATATGTAATCCTTAGCAGGCCGACGCGAATTCCTGGGTCCGTATTCACCAACCATTCTGAAGAACATTCTGAGACTCATTCTCCAGATTTTTCTACATTTGTGAGTAACGCAGCTTCTGATTGGCTTAAAATATTTGTTCAACCAATCACAAGTAGTGTTACTTTTCAATGTTAGAAAATACATGTACTTTGATCCCTTTGTCCCCAGCCTTGTTCGTCCGCGTTTCAAATTTTCTACCTTGTTCAGCTTAGCTTCCATGCTTCACACTGATACTTTGCATATGTTGAGACCATTAACTGACGACGGAAAGGTCTCGAGGAGTCATTGCATACCTGTGTATACCAGGGAGAAAACTTTTTAGGGGCAACGGGCACCTGTTGCATGAAACAGAGAGGTAAACAAACAAATGAGTGCCCCTTTCTCTCCATGACACTGTTGAACACATTACTAATTGGCGTCTCAGATCAAAGTGAATGGTTTTGATGGTACAATGTAAACATTTTAACTGGCAAAATGGGGTATGAAGTAGAAAAAAAGAGACCAGGAGCAGTTCTGCTTTGTGCAGTCAGGGGATATAATCCAATTTTGTTTGGGAATAGTCTGATAGTTTGTAAGGTTATATCTCTCTTTGTTGCTTGAATATACTGAGAGGGAAAAAGGTGAACCCATTGCCTCATCAAATCCATACAGCTTCAACACGGACTATGTCACAAGGTAACATGTGCCTCAAGTGACCGCAACGACATAGTCAAAACGCTAGGTTAACTTAACAATTGTACAGAGACTAGAACCTAAACCAGTTTCCGAAACAACTCGCTCTCATATGGCACTTGCGGACATGCGAAAGCCTGATTTTGACCTTTACGACACAAATTGGGGTGTTTTGTCACTTTAAAGGAAAAAAAAAATAAAACAGAACAAAAACTCCCTCTCCTCATGGAATTATGTTTAAATAAAACTGACAAAATTGCTGGCCTTAAAAAAAGTGAAGTCATGGAGTGGAATGGCAAACTTTACGCAAACCCATATTTAGTTTTCGCATGCATATAAATGTAAAATGTAAGTGGATGACAGTCTGTGGAAACTGATTTCTGATTCTAGTCTACATATCCTTGCTGTCTGCATTTCAGGTATTCATCCATGTCATAAAGGGCTCAGGTCACATTATATCAGGTCGGGGCATATTCAGCGCTACAGCCTTAACGTATTTATTTGGGGTCAAAACCAGTTACAATTACAAGAGGCTCATTAAAATGGATGAAAAATTTTACATCGGTTCAAGACAGATGATATATATCTACATATAGATCTATCCATGAACCAAGACATAATGGGCTAAAATATTGTGACGGGGGGAAAAAGGGTGGAAAAAAAGGGGTCAGAGATTGAAACCCTGAAGTTAACCCGGAACAAGATTAAAAATTACTCTCGGGCTGATCGTCTAGCCCACCAAGCCAGAAAGGCAGGCATATTCAGGGCTAGGGCCTAACTAAGCAGAATTATTTATTTGGGGTTAAAACTAGTTACAAAGAAAATATGCTAATTCAATTGGGTGACAAAGTTTACACCGGTTTAAGATATATATTATAGATCTTCATATAGATCTATCCGAGACATAATCGGGAAAAATATTGTGAAAGAGGGAAAAAAAGGTAGAAAGAAAGGGGTCGGAGATTGGAAGCCTTAACCCGGACGAAAATTAAAAATCAGTATCGGGCTGACCGTCTATCACACTAAGCCAGAGAGGCAGCTGAATTCTGCCTGACAAAACTGTTTATTTTCATATTTCCCTAGATTGTTAACGTTCCCTGATACAGCAAGGGTATAGGGATCAGAACAGGCTACTAAAAACGGTCAGAATTCTGTTTGTGTATTTTTAGAACACGACGCCTGACTACTAGAGATTCAGAGGACGTCACTCTCACTTCCAGAGCCGCAGTTATTCCAACATTCTTGACCTGACGAATGAGTAAATTTAATTTTTGATATCACCTCTTATGTTTGCCAATATTTCTTTTAGTATCCATTACCAATTTCAAATTGTCCAAAATCGCAATGTTACCTCTACAGCCAAACTGGAAATAGGTATGCTGCTCTGATCGGCTTTTCTGTGATATACATGTAGCCCACTGAATAGCAACGACACAGTAGCCTGTGCCAGTTGTAATATGTATATCTACAACGGGGACGGGCTTAATATTCCTTCTCCCCTTTCAAAGAAATTGGAGCACAGGCCCTGAAGTACTTGTGAAAATTCGATTTTAAATTGTTCGGATAAAAAAAAATGCTTTATAACTGACGTAATCCTTTGCAAACGGGGACATATTTCTGATCGAGACATGCCATAAAACAAGGAAATTAGCGCGTCTTTGAATGAAGCGGTGGCAGAAGATCGGACTATGAAACGATAGTTCCCAACCTTGTTCCACAGCCGTTTCAATTTGAAATTTCTGTCTTATTCAGCTTCCATTTGAAGGATAATACCGGCACGAATTATTGGGTCCGTATTCACCAGCAACAAATCCCTCTCCTGATGAAATTTGGTTCAAATCAGAATGACAAAAACGGTGGCATTAAACAAAAGTGCAGTTAGGGAGTGGAATGGCAAACTTCATGCACAATAGTATTTGGTTTTCGCGTGCACGAAAATACGATATATATGTGGAAAGTTTCAGAGAAAATAGGTCAATTCATTTGGATGACAAAGTTTCCACCGGTTTCAGATAAATATTATAGATCTACACATAGATCTATCCAAGAACCAAGACAGAACGGGGGAAATATTGTGACAGAGGGAAAAAAGATGGAAAGAAAAGGGGTCAGAGAATAGAACCCTGAAAATGATCCGGACCAAGATTAAAAATTACTTTCGGGCTGACCATATAGCCCACTTAGTCAGAGAGGCAGCTGAATTTTGCATGACAAAATTATTTATTTACATATTACCCCTCCCCTTTCAAAGAAATTGGAACAAAGGACCTCAAGTAGTTGTGAAAATTCGATTAGAATTGTTTGAAAATATGGGTTAAAAGTGACGTTTATGTCTATATTGAAGGGTTGTGTGTAATCCTTTGCAAACGGGGACATATTCCTGATCGATACATGCAATACAACAAGGAAATTGGACAACTTTTTCAATGGAACGGGTGGCAGAAGATCGGACTATGAGTCTTTCGTCCCCACCTATCTTCCACCCCCGTTTCAATTTGAATTTTCAGTCTTATTCAGCTTCCATTTGAAGGATAATATGTAATCCTTAGCAGGCCGACGCGAATTCCTGGGTCCGTATTCACCAACCATTCTGAAGAACATTCTGAGACTCATTCTCCAGATTTTTCTACATTTGTGAGTAACGCAGCTTCTGATTGGCTTAAAATATTTGTTCAACCAATCACAAGTAGTGTTACTTTTCAATGTTAGAAAATACATGTACTTTGATCCCTTTGTCCCCAGCCTTGTTCGTCCGCGTTTCAAATTTTCTACCTTGTTCAGCTTAGCTTCCATGCTTCACACTGATACTTTGCATATGTTGAGACCATTAACTGACGACGGAAAGGTCTCGAGGAGTCATTGCATACCTGTGTATACCAGGGAGAAAACTTTTTAGGGGCAACGGGCACCTGTTGCATGAAACAGAGAGGTAAACAAACAAATGAGTGCCCCTTTCTCTCCATGACACTGTTGAACACATTACTAATTGGTGTCTCAGATCAAAGTGAATGGTTTTGATGGTACAATGTAAACATTTTAACTGGCAAAATGGGGTATGAAATAGAAAAAAAGAGACCAGGAGCAGTTCTGCTTTGTGCAGTTAGGGGATATAATCCAATTTTGTTTGGGAATAGTCTGATAGTTTGTAAGGTTATATCTCTCTTTGTTGCTTGAATATACTGAGAGGGAAAAAGGTGAACCCATTGCCTCATCAAATCCATACAGCTTCAACACGGAATATGTGACAAGGTAACATGTGCCTCAAGTGACCGCAACGACATAGTCAAAACGCTAGATTAACTTAACAATTGTACAGAGACTAGAACCTAAACCGGTTTCCGAAACAACTCACTCTCATATGGCACTTGCGGACATGCGAAAGCCTGATTTTGACCTTTACGACACAAATTGGGGTGTTTTGTCACTTTAAAGGAAAAAAAAATAAAACAGAACAAAAACTCCCTCTCCTCATGGAATTATGTTTAAATAAAACTGACAAAATTGCTGGCCTTAAAAAAAGTGAAGTCATGGAGTGGAATGGCAAACTTTACGCAAACCCATATTTAGTTTTCGCATGCATATAAATGTAAAATGTAAGTGGATGACAGTCTGTGGAAACTGATTTCTGATTCTAGTCTACATATCCTTGCTGTCTGCATTTCAAGTATTCATCCATGTCATAAAGGGCTCAGGTCACATTATATCAGGTCGGGGCATATTCAGCGCTACAGCCTAAACGTATTTATTTGGGGTCAAAACCAGTTACAATTACAAGAGGCTCATTAAAATGGATGAAAAATTTTACATCGGTTCAAGACAGATGATATATATCTACATATAGATCTATCCATGAACCAAGACATAATGGGCTAAAATATTGTGACGGGGGGAAAAAGGGTGGGAAAAAAGGGGTCAGAGATTGAAACCCTGAAGTTAACCCGGAACAAGATTAAAAATTACTCTCGGGCTGATCGTCTAGCCCACCAAGCCAGAAAGGCAGGCATATTCAGGGCTAGGGCCTAACTAAGCAGAATTATTTATTTGGGGTTAAAACTAGTTACAAAGAAAATATGCTAATTCAATTGGGTGACAAAGTTTACACCGGTTTAAGATATATATTATAGATCTTCATATAGATCTATCCAAGACATAATCGGGAAAAATATTGTGAAAGAGGGAAAAAAAGGTAGAAAGAAAGGGGTCGGAGATTGGAAGCCTTAACCCGGACGAAAATTAAAAATCAGTATCGGGCTGACCGTCTATCACACTAAGCCAGAGAGGCAGCTGAATTCTGCCTGACAAAACTGTTTATTTTCATATTTCCCTAGATTGTTAACGTTCCCTGATACAGCAAGGGTATAGGGATCAGAACAGGCTACTAAAAACGGTCAGAATTCTGTTTGTGTATTTTTAGAACACGACGCCTGACTACTAGAGATTCAGAGGACGTCACTCTCACTTCCAGAGCCGCAGTTATTCCAACATTCTTGACCTGACGAATGAGTAAATTTAATTTTTGATATCACCTCTTATGTTTGCCAATATTTCTTTTAGTATCCATTACCAATTTCAAATTGTCCAAAATCGCAATGTTACCTCTACAGCCAAACTGGAAATAGGTATGCTGCTCTGATCGGCTTTTCTGTGATATACATGTAGCCCACTGAACAGCAACGACACAGTAGCCTGTGCCAGTTGTAATATGTATATCTACAACGGGGACGGGCTTAATATTCCTTCTCCCCTTTCAAAGAAATTGGAACACAGGCCCTGAAGTACTTGTGAAAATTCGATTTTAAATTGTTCGGATAAAAAAAAATGCTTTATAACTGACGTAATCCTTTGCAAACGGGGACATATTTCTGATCGAGACATGCCATAAAACAAGGAAATTAGCGCGTCTTTGAATGAAGCGGTGGCAGAAGATCGGACTATGAAACGATAGTTCCCAACCTTGTTCCACAGCCGTTTCAATTTGAAATTTCTGTCTTATTCAGCTTCCATTTGAAGGATAATACCGGCACGAATTATTGGGTCCGTATTCACCAGCAACAAAATAAATCCCTCTCCTGATGAAATTTGGTTCAAATCAGAATGACAAAATCGGTGGCATTAAACAAAAGTGCAGTTAGGGAGTGGAATGGCAAACTTCATGCAAAATAGTATTTGGTTTTCGCGTGCACGAAAATACGATATATATGTGGAAAGTTTCAGAGAAAATAGGCCAATTCATTTGGATGACAAAGTTTCCACCGGTTTCAGATAAATATTATAGATCTACACATAGATCTATCCAAGAACCAAGACAGAACGGGGGAAATATTGTGACAGAGGGAAAAAAGATGGAAAGAAAAGGGGTCAGAGAATAGAACCCTGAAAATGATCCGGACCAAGATTAAAAATTACTTTCGGGCTGACCATATAGCCCACTTAGTCAGAGAGGCAGCTGAATTTTGCATGACAAAATTATTTATTTACATATTACCCCTCCCCTTTCAAAGAAATTGGAACAAAGGACCTCAAGTAGTTGTGAAAATTCGATTAGAATTGTTTGAAAATATGGGTTAAAAGTGACGTTTATGTCTATATTGAAGGGTTGTGTGTAATCCTTTGCAAACGGGGACATATTCCTGATCGATACATGCAATACAACAAGGAAATTGGACAACTTTTTCAATGGAACGGGTGGCAGAAGATCGGACTATGAGTCTTTCGTCCCCACCTATCTTCCACCCCCGTTTCAATTTGAATTTTCAGTCTTATTCAGCTTCCGTTTGAAGGATAATATGTAATCCTTAGCAGGCCGACGCGAATTCCTGGGTCCGTATTCACCAACCATTCTGAAGAACATTCTGAGACTCATTCTCCAGATTTTTCTACATTTGTGAGTAACGCAGCTTCTGATTGGCTTAAAATATTTGTTCAACCAATCACAAGTAGTGTTACTTTTCAATGTTAGAAAATACATGTACTTTGATCCCTTTGTCCCCAGCCTTGTTCGTCCGCGTTTCAAATTTTCTACCTTGTTCAGCTTAGCTTCCATGCTTCACACTGATACTTTGCATATGTTGAGACCATTAACTGACGACGGAAAGGTCTCGAGGAGTCATTGCATACCTGTGTATACCAGGGAGAAAACTTTTTAGGGGCAACGGGCACCTGTTGCATGAAACAGAGAGGTAAACAAACAAATGAGTGCCCCTTTCTCTCCATGACACTGTTGAACACATTACTAATTGGCGTCTCAGATCAAAGTGAATGGTTTTGATGGTACAATGTAAACATTTTAACTGGCAAAATGGGGTATGAAGTAGAAAAAAAGAGACCAGGAGCAGTTCTGCTTTGTGCAGTCAGGGGATATAATCCAATTTTGTTTGGGAATAGTCTGATAGTTTGTAAGGTTATATCTCTCTTTGTTGCTTGAATATACTGAGAGGGAAAAAGGTGAACCCATTGCCTCATCAAATCCATACAGCTTCAACACGGACTATGTGACAAGGTAACATGTGCCTCAAGTGACCGCAACGACATAGTCAAAACGCTAGATTAACTTAACAATTGTACAGAGACTAGAACCTAAACCGGTTTCCGAAACAACTCGCTCTCATATGGCACTTGCGGACATGCGAAAGCCTGATTTTGACCTTTACGACACAAATTGGGGTGTTTTGTCACTTTAAAGGAAAAAAAAAAATAAAACAGAACAAAAACTCCCTCTCCTCATGGAATTATGTTTAAATAAAACTGACAAAATTGCTGGCCTTAAAAAAAGTGAAGTCATGGAGTGGAATGGCAAACTTTACGCAAACCCATATTTAGTTTTCGCATGCATATAAATGTAAAATGTAAGTGGATGACAGTCTGTGGAAACTGATTTCTGATTCTAGTCTACATATCCTTGCTGTCTGCATTTCAGGTATTCATCCATGTCATAAAGGGCTCAGGTCACATTATATCAGGTCGGGGCATATTCAGCGCTACAGCCTTAACGTATTTATTTGGGGTCAAAACCAGTTACAATTACAAGAGGCTCATTAAAATGGATGAAAAATTTTACATCGGTTCAAGACAGATGATATATATCTACATATAGATCTATCCATGAACCAAGACATAATGGGCTAAAATATTGTGACGGGGGGAAAAAGGGTGGAAAAAAAGGGGTCAGAGATTGAAACCCTGAAGTTAACCCGGAACAAGATTAAAAATTACTCTCGGGCTGATCGTCTAGCCCACCAAGCCAGAAAGGCAGGCATATTCAGGGCTAGGGCCTAACTAAGCAGAATTATTTATTTGGGGTTAAAACTAGTTACAAAGAAAATATGCTAATTCAATTGGGTGACAAAGTTTACACCGGTTTAAGATATATATTATAGATCTTCATATAGATCTATCCGAGACATAATCGGGAAAAATATTGTGAAAGAGGGAAAAAAAGGTAGAAAGAAAGGGGTCGGAGATTGGAAGCCTTAACCCGGACGAAAATTAAAAATCAGTATCGGGCTGACCGTCTATCACACTAAGCCAGAGAGGCAGCTGAATTCTGCCTGACAAAACTGTTTATTTTCATATTTCCCTAGATTGTTAACGTTCCCTGATACAGCAAGGGTATAGGGATCAGAACAGGCTACTAAAAACGGTCAGAATTCTGTTTGTGTATTTTTAGAACACGACGCCTGACTACTAGAGATTCAGAGGACGTCACTCTCACTTCCAGAGCCGCAGTTATTCCAACATTCTTGACCTGACGAATGAGTAAATTTAATTTTTGATATCACCTCTTATGTTTGCCAATATTTCTTTTAGTATCCATTACCAATTTCAAATTGTCCAAAATCGCAATGTTACCTCTACAGCCAAACTGGAAATAGGTATGCTGCTCTGATCGGCTTTTCTGTGATATACATGTAGCCCACTGAATAGCAACGACACAGTAGCCTGTGCCAGTTGTAATATGTATATCTACAACGGGGACGGGCTTAATATTCCTTCTCCCCTTTCAAAGAAATTGGAGCACAGGCCCTGAAGTACTTGTGAAAATTCGATTTTAAATTGTTCGGATAAAAAAAAATGCTTTATAACTGACGTAATCCTTTGCAAACGGGGACATATTTCTGATCGAGACATGCCATAAAACAAGGAAATTAGCGCGTCTTTGAATGAAGCGGTGGCAGAAGATCGGACTATGAAACGATAGTTCCCAACCTTGTTCCACAGCCGTTTCAATTTGAAATTTCTGTCTTATTCAGCTTCCATTTGAAGGATAATACCGGCACGAATTATTGGGTCCGTATTCACCAGCAACAAAATAAATCCCTCTCCTGATGAAATTTGGTTCAAATCAGAATGACAAAAACGGTGGCATTAAACAAAAGTGCAGTTAGGGAGTGGAATGGCAAACTTCATGCACAATAGTATTTGGTTTTCGCGTGCACGAAAATACGATATATATGTGGAAAGTTTCAGAGAAAATAGGCCAATTCATTTGGATGACAAAGTTTCCACCGGTTTCAGATAAATATTATAGATCTACACATAGATCTATCCAAGAACCAAGACAGAACGGGGGAAATATTGTGACAGAGGGAAAAAAGATGGAAAGAAAAGGGGTCAGAGAATAGAACCCTGAAAATGATCCGGACCAAGATTAAAAATTACTTTCGGGCTGACCATATAGCCCACTTAGTCAGAGAGGCAGCTGAATTTTGCATGACAAAATTATTTATTTACATATTACCCCTCCCCTTTCAAAGAAATTGGAACAAAGGACCTCAAGTAGTTGTGAAAATTCGATTAGAATTGTTTGAAAATATGGGTTAAAAGTGACGTTTATGTCTATATTGAAGGGTTGTGTGTAATCCTTTGCAAACGGGGACATATTCCTGATCGATACATGCAATACAACAAGGAAATTGGACAACTTTTTCCATGGAACGGGTGGCAGAAGATCGGACTATGAGTCTTTCGTCCCCACCTATCTTCCACCCCCGTTTCAATTTGAATTTTCAGTCTTATTCAGCTTCCATTTGAAGGATAATATGTAATCCTTAGCAGGCCGACGCGAATTCCTGGGTCCGTATTCACCAACCATTCTGAAGAACATTCTGAGACTCATTCTCCAGATTTTTCTACATTTGTGAGTAACGCAGCTTCTGATTGGCTTAAAATATTTGTTCAACCAATCACAAGTAGTGTTACTTTTCAATGTTAGAAAATACATGTACTTTGATCCCTTTGTCCCCAGCCTTGTTCGTCCGCGTTTCAAATTTTCTACCTTGTTCAGCTTAGCTTCCATGCTTCACACTGATACTTTGCATATGTTGAGACCATTAACTGACGACGGAAAGGTCTCGAGGAGTCATTGCATACCTGTGTATACCAGGGAGAAAACTTTTTAGGGGCAACGGGCACCTGTTGCATGAAACAGAGAGGTAAACAAACAAATGAGTGCCCCTTTCTCTCCATGACACTGTTGAACACATTACTAATTGGTGTCTCAGATCAAAGTGAATGGTTTTGATGGTACAATGTAAACATTTTAACTGGCAAAATGGGGTATGAAGTAGAAAAAAAGAGACCAGGAGCAGTTCTGCTTTGTGCAGTTAGGGGATATAATCCAATTTTGTTTGGGAATAGTCTGATAGTTTGTAAGGTTATATCTCTCTTTGTTGCTTGAATATACTGAGAGGGAAAAAGGTGAACCCATTGCCTCATCAAATCCATACAGCTTCAACACGGAATATGTGACAAGGTAACATGTGCCTCAAGTGACCGCAACGACATAGTCAAAACGCTAGATTAACTTAACAATTGTACAGAGACTAGAACCTAAACCGGTTTCCGAAACAACTCGCTCTCATATGGCACTTGCGGACATGCGAAAGCCTGATTTTGACCTTTACGACACAAATTGGGGTGTTTTGTCACTTTAAAGGAAAAAAAAATAAAACAGAACAAAAACTCCCTCTCCTCATGGAATTATGTTTAAATAAAACTGACAAAATTGCTGGCCTTAAAAAAAGTGAAGTCATGGAGTGGAATGGCAAACTTTACGCAAACCCATATTTAGTTTTCGCATGCATATAAATGTAAAATGTAAGTGGATGACAGTCTGTGGAAACTGATTTCTGATTCTAGTCTACATATCCTTGCTGTCTGCATTTCAAGTATTCATCCATGTCATAAAGGGCTCAGGTCACATTATATCAGGTCGGGGCATATTCAGCGCTACAGCCTAAACGTATTTATTTGGGGTCAAAACCAGTTACAATTACAAGAGGCTCATTAAAATGGATGAAAAATTTTACATCGGTTCAAGACAGATGATATATATCTACATATAGATCTATCCATGAACCAAGACATAATGGGCTAAAATATTGTGACGGGGGGAAAAAGGGTGGGAAAAAAGGGGTCAGAGATTGAAACCCTGAAGTTAACCCGGAACAAGATTAAAAATTACTCTCGGGCTGATCGTCTAGCCCACCAAGCCAGAAAGGCAGGCATATTCAGGGCTAGGGCCTAACTAAGCAGAATTATTTATTTGGGGTTAAAACTAGTTACAAAGAAAATATGCTAATTCAATTGGGTGACAAAGTTTACACCGGTTTAAGATATATATTATAGATCTTCATATAGATCTATCCAAGACATAATCGGGAAAAATATTGTGAAAGAGGGAAAAAAAGGTAGAAAGAAAGGGGTCGGAGATTGGAAGCCTTAACCCGGACGAAAATTAAAAATCAGTATCGGGCTGACCGTCTATCACACTAAGCCAGAGAGGCAGCTGAATTCTGCCTGACAAAACTGTTTATTTTCATATTTCCCTAGATTGTTAACGTTCCCTGATACAGCAAGGGTATAGGGATCAGAACAGGCTACTAAAAACGGTCAGAATTCTGTTTGTGTATTTTTAGAACACGACGCCTGACTACTAGAGATTCAGAGGACGTCACTCTCACTTCCAGAGCCGCAGTTATTCCAACATTCTTGACCTGACGAATGAGTAAATTTAATTTTTGATATCACCTCTTATGTTTGCCAATATTTCTTTTAGTATCCATTACCAATTTCAAATTGTCCAAAATCGCAATGTTACCTCTACAGCCAAACTGGAAATATGTATGCTGCTCTGATCGGCTTTTCTGTGATATACATGTAGCCCACTGAACAGCAACGACACAGTAGCCTGTGCCAGTTGTAATATGTATATCTACAACGGGGACGGGCTTAATATTCCTTCTCCCCTTTCAAAGAAATTGGAACACAGGCCCTGAAGTACTTGTGAAAATTCGATTTTAAATTGTTCGGATAAAAAAAAATGCTTTATAACTGACGTAATCCTTTGCAAACGGGGACATATTTCTGATCGAGACATGCCATAAAACAAGGAAATTAGCGCGTCTTTGAATGAAGCGGTGGCAGAAGATCGGACTATGAAACGATAGTTCCCAACCTTGTTCCACAGCCGTTTCAATTTGAAATTTCTGTCTTATTCAGCTTCCATTTGAAGGATAATACCGGCACGAATTATTGGGTCCGTATTCACCAGCAACAAAATAAATCCCTCTCCTGATGAAATTTGGTTCAAATCAGAATGACAAAATCGGTGGCATTAAACAAAAGTGCAGTTAGGGAGTGGAATGGCAAACTTCATGCAAAATAGTATTTGGTTTTCGCGTGCACGAAAATACGATATATATGTGGAAAGTTTCAGAGAAAATAGGCCAATTCATTTGGATGACAAAGTTTCCACCGGTTTCAGATAAATATTATAGATCTACACATAGATCTATCCAAGAACCAAGACAGAACGGGGGAAATATTGTGACAGAGGGAAAAAAGATGGAAAGAAAAGGGGTCAGAGAATAGAACCCTGAAAATGATCCGGACCAAGATTAAAAATTACTTTCGGGCTGACCATATAGCCCACTTAGTCAGAGAGGCAGCTGAATTTTGCATGACAAAATTATTTATTTACATATTACCCCTCCCCTTTCAAAGAAATTGGAACAAAGGACCTCAAGTAGTTGTGAAAATTCGATTAGAATTGTTTGAAAATATGGGTTAAAAGTGACGTTTATGTCTATATTGAAGGGTTGTGTGTAATCCTTTGCAAACGGGGACATATTCCTGATCGATACATGCAATACAACAAGGAAATTGGACAACTTTTTCAATGGAACGGGTGGCAGAAGATCGGACTATGAGTCTTTCGTCCCCACCTATCTTCCACCCCCGTTTCAATTTGAATTTTCAGTCTTATTCAGCTTCCATTTGAAGGATAATATGTAATCCTTAGCAGGCCGACGCGAATTCCTGGGTCCGTATTCACCAACCATTCTGAAGAACATTCTGAGACTCATTCTCCAGATTTTTCTACATTTGTGAGTAACGCAGCTTCTGATTGGCTTAAAATATTTGTTCAACCAATCACAAGTAGTGTTACTTTTCAATGTTAGAAAATACATGTACTTTGATCCCTTTGTCCCCAGCCTTGTTCGTCCGCGTTTCAAATTTTCTACCTTGTTCAGCTTAGCTTCCATGCTTCACACTGATACTTTGCATATGTTGAGACCATTAACTGACGACGGAAAGGTCTCGAGGAGTCATTGCATACCTGTGTATACCAGGGAGAAAACTTTTTAGGGGCAACGGGCACCTGTTGCATGAAACAGAGAGGTAAACAAACAAATGAGTGCCCCTTTCTCTCCATGACACTGTTGAACACATTACTAATTGGTGTCTCAGATCAAAGTGAATGGTTTTGATGGTACAATGTAAACATTTTAACTGGCAAAATGGGGTATGAAGTAGAAAAAAAGAGACCAGGAGCAGTTCTGCTTTGTGCAGTCAGGGGATATAATCCAATTTTGTTTGGGAATAGTCTGATAGTTTGTAAGGTTATATCTCTCTTTGTTGCTTGAATATACTGAGAGGGAAAAAGGTGAACCCATTGCCTCATCAAATCCATACAGCTTCAACACGGACTATGTCACAAGGTAACATGTGCCTCAAGTGACCGCAGCGACATAGTCAAAACGCTAGATTAACTTAACAATTGTACAGAGACTAGAACCTAAACCGGTTTCCGAAACAACTCACTCTCATATGGCACTTGCGGACATGCGAAAGCCTGATTTTGACCTTTACGACACAAATTGGGGTGTTTTGTCACTTTAAAGGAAAAAAAAAATAAAACAGAACAAAAACTCCCTCTCCTCATGGAATTATGTTTAAATAAAACTGACAAAATTGCTGGCCTTAAAAAAAGTGAAGTCATGGAGTGGAATGGCAAACTTTACGCAAACCCATATTTAGTTTTCGCATGCATATAAATGTAAAATGTAAGTGGATGACAGTCTGTGGAAACTGATTTCTGATTCTAGTCTACATATCCTTGCTGTCTGCATTTCAGGTATTCATCCATGTCATAAAGGGCTCAGGTCACATTATATCAGGTCGGGACATATTCAGCGCTACAGCCTAAACGTATTTATTTGGGGTCAAAACCAGTTACAATTACAAGAGGCTCATTAAAATGGATGAAAAATTTTACATCGGTTCAAGACAGATGATATATATCTACATATAGATCTATCCATGAACCAAGACATAATGGGCTAAAATATTGTGACGGGGGGAAAAAGGGTGGAAAAAAAGGGGTCAGAGATTGAAACCCTGAAGTTAACCCGGAACAAGATTAAAAATTACTCTCGGGCTGATCGTCTAGCCCACCAAGCCAGAAAGGCAGGCATATTCAGGGCTAGGGCCTAACTAAGCAGAATTATTTATTTGGGGTTAAAACTAGTTACAAAGAAAATATGCTAATTCAATTGGGTGACAAAGTTTACACCGGTTTAAGATATATATTATAGATCTTCATATAGATCTATCCAAGACATAATCGGGAAAAATATTGTGAAAGAGGGAAAAAAAGGTAGAAAGAAAGGGGTCGGAGATTGGAAGCCTTAACCCGGACGAAAATTAAAAATCAGTATCGGGCTGACCGTCTATCATACTAAGCCAGAGAGGCAGCTGAATTCTGCCTGACAAAACTGTTTATTTTCATATTTCCCTAGATTGTTAACGTTCCCTGATACAGCAAGGGTATAGGGATCAGAACAGGCTACTAAAAACGGTCAGAATTCTGTTTGTGTATTTTTAGAACACGACGCCTGACTACTAGAGATTCAGAGGACGTCACTCTCACTTCCAGAGCCGCAGTTATTCCAACATTCTTGACCTGACGAATGAGTAAATTTAATTTTTGGTATCACCTCTTATGTTTGCCAATATTTCTTTTAGTATCCATTACCAATTTCAAATTGTCCAAAATCGCAATGTTACCTCTACAGCCAAACTGGAAATATGTATGCTGCTCTGATCGGCTTTTCTGTGATATACATGTAGCCCACTGAATAGCAACGACACAGTAGCCTGTGCCAGTTGTAATATGTATATCTACAACGGGGACGGGCTTAATATTCCTTCTCCCCTTTCAAAGAAATTGGAGCACAGGCCCTGAAGTACTTGTGAAAATTCGATTTTAAATTGTTCGGATAAAAAAAAATGCTTTATAACTGACGTAATCCTTTGCAAACGGGGACATATTTCTGATCGAGACATGCCATAAAACAAGGAAATTAGCGCGTCTTTGAATGAAGCGGTGGCAGAAGATCGGACTATGAAACGATAGTTCCCAACCTTGTTCCACAGCCGTTTCAATTTGAAATTTCTGTCTTATTCAGCTTCCATTTGAAGGATAATACCGGCACGAATTATTGGGTCCGTATTCACCAGCAACAAAATAAATCCCTCTCCTGATGAAATTTGGTTCAAATCAGAATGACAAAAACGGTGGCATTAAACAAAAGTGCAGTTAGGGAGTGGAATGGCAAACTTCATGCACAATAGTATTTGGTTTTCGCGTGCACGAAAATACGATATATATGTGGAAAGTTTCAGAGAAAATAGGCCAATTCATTTGGATGACAAAGTTTCCACCGGTTTCAGATAAATATTATAGATCTACACATAGATCTATCCAAGAACCAAGACAGAACGGGGGAAATATTGTGACAGAGGGAAAAAAGATGGAAAGAAAAGGGGTCAGAGAATAGAACCCTGAAAATGATCCGGACCAAGATTAAAAATTACTTTCGGGCTGACCATATAGCCCACTTAGTCAGAGAGGCAGCTGAATTTTGCATGACAAAATTATTTATTTACATATTACCCCTCCCCTTTCAAAGAAATTGGAACAAAGGACCTCAAGTAGTTGTGAAAATTCGATTAGAATTGTTTGAAAATATGGGTTAAAAGTGACGTTTATGTCTATATTGAAGGGTTGTGTGTAATCCTTTGCAAACGGGGACATATTCCTGATCGATACATGCAATACAACAAGGAAATTGGACAACTTTTTCAATGGAACGGGTGGCAGAAGATCGGACTATGAGTCTTTCGTCCCCACCTATCTTCCACCCCCGTTTCAATTTGAATTTTCAGTCTTATTCAGCTTCCATTTGAAGGATAATATGTAATCCTTAGCAGGCCGACGCGAATTCCTGGGTCCGTATTCACCAACCATTCTGAAGAACATTCTGAGACTCATTCTCCAGATTTTTCTACATTTGTGAGTAACGCAGCTTCTGATTGGCTTAAAATATTTGTTCAACCAATCACAAGTAGTGTTACTTTTCAATGTTAGAAAATACATGTACTTTGATCCCTTTGTCCCCAGCCTTGTTCGTCCGCGTTTCAAATTTTCTACCTTGTTCAGCTTAGCTTCCATGCTTCACACTGATACTTTGCATATGTTGAGACCATTAACTGACGACGGAAAGGTCTCGAGGAGTCATTGCATACCTGTGTATACCAGGGAGAAAACTTTTTAGGGGCAACGGGCACCTGTTGCATGAAACAGAGAGGTAAACAAACAAATGAGTGCCCCTTTCTCTCCATGACACTGTTGAACACATTACTAATTGGTGTCTCAGATCAAAGTGAATGGTTTTGATGGTACAATGTAAACATTTTAACTGGCAAAATGGGGTATGAAGTAGAAAAAAAGAGACCAGGAGCAGTTCTGCTTTGTGCAGTTAGGGGATATAATCCAATTTTGTTTGGGAATAGTCTGATAGTTTGTAAGGTTATATCTCTCTTTGTTGCTTGAATATACTGAGAGGGAAAAAGGTGAACCCATTGCCTCATCAAATCCATACAGCTTCAACACGGAATATGTGACAAGGTAACATGTGCCTCAAGTGACCGCAACGACATAGTCAAAACGCTAGATTAACTTAACAATTGTACAGAGACTAGAACCTAAACCGGTTTCCGAAACAACTCGCTCTCATATGGCACTTGCGGACATGCGAAAGCCTGATTTTGACCTTTACGACACAAATTGGGGTGTTTTGTCACTTTAAAGGAAAAAAAAATAAAACAGAACAAAAACTCCCTCTCCTCATGGAATTATGTTTAAATAAAACTGACAAAATTGCTGGCCTTAAAAAAAGTGAAGTCATGGAGTGGAATGGCAAACTTTACGCAAACCCATATTTAGTTTTCGCATGCATATAAATGTAAAATGTAAGTGGATGACAGTCTGTGGAAACTGATTTCTGATTCTAGTCTACATATCCTTGCTGTCTGCATTTCAAGTATTCATCCATGTCATAAAGGGCTCAGGTCACATTATATCAGGTCGGGGCATATTCAGCGCTACAGCCTAAACGTATTTATTTGGGGTCAAAACCAGTTACAATTACAAGAGGCTCATTAAAATGGATGAAAAATTTTACATCGGTTCAAGACAGATGATATATATCTACATATAGATCTATCCATGAACCAAGACATAATGGGCTAAAATATTGTGACGGGGGGAAAAAGGGTGGGAAAAAAGGGGTCAGAGATTGAAACCCTGAAGTTAACCCGGAACAAGATTAAAAATTACTCTCGGGCTGATCGTCTAGCCCACCAAGCCAGAAAGGCAGGCATATTCAGGGCTAGGGCCTAACTAAGCAGAATTATTTATTTGGGGTTAAAACTAGTTACAAAGAAAATATGCTAATTCAATTGGGTGACAAAGTTTACACCGGTTTAAGATATATATTATAGATCTTCATATAGATCTATCCAAGACATAATCGGGAAAAATATTGTGAAAGAGGGAAAAAAAGGTAGAAAGAAAGGGGTCGGAGATTGGAAGCCTTAACCCGGACGAAAATTAAAAATCAGTATCGGGCTGACCGTCTATCACACTAAGCCAGAGAGGCAGCTGAATTCTGCCTGACAAAACTGTTTATTTTCATATTTCCCTAGATTGTTAACGTTCCCTGATACAGCAAGGGTATAGGGATCAGAACAGGCTACTAAAAACGGTCAGAATTCTGTTTGTGTATTTTTAGAACACGACGCCTGACTACTAGAGATTCAGAGGACGTCACTCTCACTTCCAGAGCCGCAGTTATTCCAACATTCTTGACCTGACGAATGAGTAAATTTAATTTTTGATATCACCTCTTATGTTTGCCAATATTTCTTTTAGTATCCATTACCAATTTCAAATTGTCCAAAATCGCAATGTTACCTCTACAGCCAAACTGGAAATATGTATGCTGCTCTGATCGGCTTTTCTGTGATATACATGTAGCCCACTGAATAGCAACGACACAGTAGCCTGTGCCAGTTGTAATATGTATATCTACAACGGGGACGGGCTTAATATTCCTTCTCCCCTTTCAAAGAAATTGGAACACAGGCCCTGAAGTACTTGTGAAAATTCGATTTTAAATTGTTCGGATAAAAAAAAATGCTTTATAACTGACGTAATCCTTTGCAAACGGGGACATATTTCTGATCGAGACATGCCATAAAACAAGGAAATTAGCGCGTCTTTGAATGAAGCGGTGGCAGAAGATCGGACTATGAAACGATAGTTCCCAACCTTGTTCCACAGCCGTTTCAATTTGAAATTTCTGTCTTATTCAGCTTCCATTTGAAGGATAATACCGGCACGAATTATTGGGTCCGTATTCACCAGCAACAAAATAAATCCCTCTCCTGATGAAATTTGGTTCAAATCAGAATGACAAAATCGGTGGCATTAAACAAAAGTGCAGTTAGGGAGTGGAATGGCAAACTTCATGCAAAATAGTATTTGGTTTTCGCGTGCACGAAAATACGATATATATGTGGAAAGTTTCAGAGAAAATAGGCCAATTCATTTGGATGACAAAGTTTCCACCGGTTTCAGATAAATATTATAGATCTACACATAGATCTATCCAAGAACCAAGACAGAACGGGGGAAATATTGTGACAGAGGGAAAAAAGATGGAAAGAAAAGGGGTCAGAGAATAGAACCCTGAAAATGATCCGGACCAAGATTAAAAATTACTTTCGGGCTGACCATATAGCCCACTTAGTCAGAGAGGCAGCTGAATTTTGCATGACAAAATTATTTATTTACATATTACCCCTCCCCTTTCAAAGAAATTGGAACAAAGGACCTCAAGTAGTTGTGAAAATTCGATTAGAATTGTTTGAAAATATGGGTTAAAAGTGACGTTTATGTCTATATTGAAGGGTTGTGTGTAATCCTTTGCAAACGGGGACATATTCCTGATCGATACATGCAATACAACAAGGAAATTGGACAACTTTTTCAATGGAACGGGTGGCAGAAGATCGGACTATGAGTCTTTCGTCCCCACCTATCTTCCACCCCCGTTTCAATTTGAATTTTCAGTCTTATTCAGCTTCCATTTGAAGGATAATATGTAATCCTTAGCAGGCCGACGCGAATTCCTGGGTCCGTATTCACCAACCATTCTGAAGAACATTCTGAGACTCATTCTCCAGATTTTTCTACATTTGTGAGTAACGCAGCTTCTGATTGGCTTAAAATATTTGTTCAACCAATCACAAGTAGTGTTACTTTTCAATGTTAGAAAATACATGTACTTTGATCCCTTTGTCCCCAGCCTTGTTCGTCCGCGTTTCAAATTTTCTACCTTGTTCAGCTTAGCTTCCATGCTTCACACTGATACTTTGCATATGTTGAGACCATTAACTGACGACGGAAAGGTCTCGAGGAGTCATTGCATACCTGTGTATACCAGGGAGAAAACTTTTTAGGGGCAACGGGCACCTGTTGCATGAAACAGAGAGGTAAACAAACAAATGAGTGCCCCTTTCTCTCCATGACACTGTTGAACACATTACTAATTGGTGTCTCAGATCAAAGTGAATGGTTTTGATGGTACAATGTAAACATTTTAACTGGCAAAATGGGGTATGAAGTAGAAAAAAAGAGACCAGGAGCAGTTCTGCTTTGTGCAGTCAGGGGATATAATCCAATTTTGTTTGGGAATAGTCTGATAGTTTGTAAGGTTATATCTCTCTTTGTTGCTTGAATATACTGAGAGGGAAAAAGGTGAACCCATTGCCTCATCAAATCCATACAGCTTCAACACGGACTATGTCACAAGGTAACATGTGCCTCAAGTGACCGCAGCGACATAGTCAAAACGCTAGATTAACTTAACAATTGTACAGAGACTAGAACCTAAACCGGTTTCCGAAACAACTCACTCTCATATGGCACTTGCGGACATGCGAAAGCCTGATTTTGACCTTTACGACACAAATTGGGGTGTTTTGTCACTTTAAAGGAAAAAAAAAATAAAACAGAACAAAAACTCCCTCTCCTCATGGAATTATGTTTAAATAAAACTGACAAAATTGCTGGCCTTAAAAAAAGTGAAGTCATGGAGTGGAATGGCAAACTTTACGCAAACCCATATTTAGTTTTCGCATGCATATAAATGTAAAATGTAAGTGGATGACAGTCTGTGGAAACTGATTTCTGATTCTAGTCTACATATCCTTGCTGTCTGCATTTCAGGTATTCATCCATGTCATAAAGGGCTCAGGTCACATTATATCAGGTCGGGACATATTCAGCGCTACAGCCTAAACGTATTTATTTGGGGTCAAAACCAGTTACAATTACAAGAGGCTCATTAAAATGGATGAAAAATTTTACATCGGTTCAAGACAGATGATATATATCTACATATAGATCTATCCATGAACCAAGACATAATGGGCTAAAATATTGTGACGGGGGGAAAAAGGGTGGAAAAAAAGGGGTCAGAGATTGAAACCCTGAAGTTAACCCGGAACAAGATTAAAAATTACTCTCGGGCTGATCGTCTAGCCCACCAAGCCAGAAAGGCAGGCATATTCAGGGCTAGGGCCTAACTAAGCAGAATTATTTATTTGGGGTTAAAACTAGTTACAAAGAAAATATGCTAATTCAATTGGGTGACAAAGTTTACACCGGTTTAAGATATATATTATAGATCTTCATATAGATCTATCCAAGACATAATCGGGAAAAATATTGTGAAAGAGGGAAAAAAAGGTAGAAAGAAAGGGGTCGGAGATTGGAAGCCTTAACCCGGACGAAAATTAAAAATCAGTATCGGGCTGACCGTCTATCATACTAAGCCAGAGAGGCAGCTGAATTCTGCCTGACAAAACTGTTTATTTTCATATTTCCCTAGATTGTTAACGTTCCCTGATACAGCAAGGGTATAGGGATCAGAACAGGCTACTAAAAACGGTCAGAATTCTGTTTGTGTATTTTTAGAACACGACGCCTGACTACTAGAGATTCAGAGGACGTCACTCTCACTTCCAGAGCCGCAGTTATTCCAACATTCTTGACCTGACGAATGAGTAAATTTAATTTTTGGTATCACCTCTTATGTTTGCCAATATATCTTTTAGTATCCATTACCAATTTCAAATTGTCCAAAATCGCAATGTTACCTCTACAGCCAAACTGGAAATATGTATGCTGCTCTGATCGGCTTTTCTGTGATATACATGTAGCCCACTGAATAGCAACGACACAGTAGCCTGTGCCAGTTGTAATATGTATATCTACAACGGGGACGGGCTTAATATTCCTTCTCCCCTTTCAAAGAAATTGGAACACAGGCCCTGAAGTACTTGTGAAAATTCGATTTTAAATTGTTCGGATAAAAAAAAATGCTTTATAACTGACGTAATCCTTTGCAAACGGGGACATATTTCTGATCGAGACATGCCATAAAACAAGGAAATTAGCGCGTCTTTGAATGAAGCGGTGGCAGAAGATCGGACTATGAAACGATAGTTCCCAACCTTGTTCCACAGCCGTTTCAATTTGAAATTTCTGTCTTATTCAGCTTCCATTTGAAGGATAATACCGGCACGAATTATTGGGTCCGTATTCACCAGCAACAAAATAAATCCCTCTCCTGATGAAATTTGGTTCAAATCAGAATGACAAAAACGGTGGCATTAAACAAAAGTGCAGTTAGGGAGTGGAATGGCAAACTTCATGCAAAATAGTATTTGGTTTTCGCGTGCACGAAAATACGATATATATGTGGAAAGTTTCAGAGAAAATAGGCCAATTCATTTGGATGACAAAGTTTCCACCGGTTTCAGATAAATATTATAGATCTACACATAGATCTATCCAAGAACCAAGACAGAACGGGGGAAATATTGTGACAGAGGGAAAAAAGATGGAAAGAAAAGGGGTCAGAGAATAGAACCCTGAAAATGATCCGGACCAAGATTAAAAATTACTTTCGGGCTGACCATATAGCCCACTTAGTCAGAGAGGCAGCTGAATTTTGCATGACAAAATTATTTATTTACATATTACCCCTCCCCTTTCAAAGAAATTGGAACAAAGGACCTCAAGTAGTTGTGAAAATTCGATTAGAATTGTTTGAAAATATGGGTTAAAAGTGACGTTTATGTCTATATTGAAGGGTTGTGTGTAATCCTTTGCAAACGGAGACATATTCCTGATCGATACATGCAATACAACAAGGAAATTGGACAACTTTTTCAATGGAACGGGTGGCAGAAGATCGGACTATGAGTCTTTCGTCCCCACCTATCTTCCACCCCCGTTTCAATTTGAATTTTCAGTCTTATTCAGCTTCCATTTGAAGGATAATATGTAATCCTTAGCAGGCCGACGCGAATTCCTGGGTCCGTATTCACCAACCATTCTGAAGAACATTCTGAGACTCATTCTCCAGATTTTTCTACATTTGTGAGTAACGCAGCTTCTGATTGGCTTAAAATATTTGTTCAACCAATCACAAGTAGTGTTACTTTTCAATGTTAGAAAATACATGTACTTTGATCCCTTTGTCCCCAGCCTTGTTCGTCCGCGTTTCAAATTTTCTACCTTGTTCAGCTTAGCTTCCATGCTTCACACTGATACTTTGCATATGTTGAGACCATTAACTGACGACGGAAAGGTCTCGAGGAGTCATTGCATACCTGTGTATACCAGGGAGAAAACTTTTTAGGGGCAACGGGCACCTGTTGCATGAAACAGAGAGGTAAACAAACAAATGAGTGCCCCTTTCTCTCCATGACACTGTTGAACACATTACTAATTGGTGTCTCAGATCAAAGTGAATGGTTTTGATGGTACAATGTAAACATTTTAACTGGCAAAATGGGGTATGAAGTAGAAAAAAAGAGACCAGGAGCAGTTCTGCTTTGTGCAGTCAGGGGATATAATCCAATTTTGTTTGGGAATAGTCTGATAGTTTGTAAGGTTATATCTCTCTTTGTTGCTTGAATATACTGAGAGGGAAAAAGGTGAACCCATTGCCTCATCAAATCCATACAGCTTCAACACGGACTATGTCACAAGGTAACATGTGCCTCAAGTGACCGCAACGACATAGTCAAAACGCTAGATTAACTTAACAATTGTACAGAGACTAGAACCTAAACCGGTTTCCGAAACAACTCGCTCTCATATGGCACTTGCGGACATGCGAAAGCCTGATTTTGACCTTTACGACACAAATTGGGGTGTTTTGTCACTTTAAAGGAAAAAAAAATAAAACAGAACAAAAACTCCCTCTCCTCATGGAATTATGTTTAAATAAAACTGACAAAATTGCTGGCCTTAAAAAAAGTGAAGTCATGGAGTGGAATGGCAAACTTTACGCAAACCCATATTTAGTTTTCGCATGCATATAAATGTAAAATGTAAGTGGATGACAGTCTGTGGAAACTGATTTCTGATTCTAGTCTACATATCCTTGCTGTCTGCATTTCAGGTATTCATCCATGTCATAAAGGGCTCAGGTCACATTATATCAGGTCGGGACATATTCAGCGCTACAGCCTAAACGTATTTATTTGGGGTCAAAACCAGTTACAATTACAAGAGGCTCATTAAAATGGATGAAAAATTTTACATCGGTTCAAGACAGATGATATATATCTACATATAGATCTATCCATGAACCAAGACATAATGGGCTAAAATATTGTGACGGGGGGAAAAAGGGTGGAAAAAAAGGGGTCAGAGATTGAAACCCTGAAGTTAACCCGGAACAAGATTAAAAATTACTCTCGGGCTGATCGTCTAGCCCACCAAGCCAGAAAGGCAGGCATATTCAGGGCTAGGGCCTAACTAAGCAGAATTATTTATTTGGGGTTAAAACTAGTTACAAAGAAAATATGCTAATTCAATTGGGTGACAAAGTTTACACCGGTTTAAGATATATATTATAGATCTTCATATAGATCTATCCAAGACATAATCGGGAAAAATATTGTGAAAGAGGGAAAAAAAGGTAGAAAGAAAGGGGTCGGAGATTGGAAGCCTTAACCCGGACGAAAATTAAAAATCAGTATCGGGCTGACCGTCTATCACACTAAGCCAGAGAGGCAGCTGAATTCTGCCTGACAAAACTGTTTATTTTCATATTTCCCTAGATTGTTAACGTTCCCTGATACAGCAAGGGTATAGGGATCAGAACAGGCTACTAAAAACGGTCAGAATTCTGTTTGTGTATTTTTAGAACACGACGCCTGACTACTAGAGATTCAGAGGACGTCACTCTCACTTCCAGAGCCGCAGTTATTCCAACATTCTTGACCTGACGAATGAGTAAATTTAATTTTTGATATCACCTCTTATGTTTGCCAATATTTCTTTTAGTATCCATTACCAATTTCAAATTGTCCAAAATCGCAATGTTACCTCTACAGCCAAACTGGAAATATGTATGCTGCTCTGATCGGCTTTTCTGTGATATACATGTAGCCCACTGAATAGCAACGACACAGTAGCCTGTGCCAGTTGTAATATGTATATCTACAACGGGGACGGGCTTAATATTCCTTCTCCCCTTTCAAAGAAATTGGAACACAGGCCCTGAAGTACTTGTGAAAATTCGATTTTAAATTGTTCGGATAAAAAAAAATGCTTTATAACTGACGTAATCCTTTGCAAACGGGGACATATTTCTGATCGAGACATGCCATAAAACAAGGAAATTAGCGCGTCTTTGAATGAAGCGGTGGCAGAAGATCGGACTATGAAACGATAGTTCCCAACCTTGTTCCACAGCCGTTTCAATTTGAAATTTCTGTCTTATTCAGCTTCCATTTGAAGGATAATACCGGCACGAATTATTGGGTCCGTATTCACCAGCAACAAAATAAATCCCTCTCCTGATGAAATTTGGTTCAAATCAGAATGACAAAATCGGTGGCATTAAACAAAAGTGCAGTTAGGGAGTGGAATGGCAAACTTCATGCAAAATAGTATTTGGTTTTCGCGTGCACGAAAATACGATATATATGTGGAAAGTTTCAGAGAAAATAGGCCAATTCATTTGGATGACAAAGTTTCCACCGGTTTCAGATAAATATTATAGATCTACACATAGATCTATCCAAGAACCAAGACAGAACGGGGGAAATATTGTGACAGAGGGAAAAAAGATGGAAAGAAAAGGGGTCAGAGAATAGAACCCTGAAAATGATCCGGACCAAGATTAAAAATTACTTTCGGGCTGACCATATAGCCCACTTAGTCAGAGAGGCAGCTGAATTTTGCATGACAAAATTATTTATTTACATATTACCCCTCCCCTTTCAAAGAAATTGGAACAAAGGACCTCAAGTAGTTGTGAAAATTCGATTAGAATTGTTTGAAAATATGGGTTAAAAGTGACGTTTATGTCTATATTGAAGGGTTGTGTGTAATCCTTTGCAAACGGGGACATATTCCTGATCGATACATGCAATACAACAAGGAAATTGGACAACTTTTTCAATGGAACGGGTGGCAGAAGATCGGACTATGAGTCTTTCGTCCCCACCTATCTTCCACCCCCGTTTCAATTTGAATTTTCAGTCTTATTCAGCTTCCATTTGAAGGATAATATGTAATCCTTAGCAGGCCGACGCGAATTCCTGGGTCCGTATTCACCAACCATTCTGAAGAACATTCTGAGACTCATTCTCCAGATTTTTCTACATTTGTGAGTAACGCAGCTTCTGATTGGCTTAAAATATTTGTTCAACCAATCACAAGTAGTGTTACTTTTCAATGTTAGAAAATACATGTACTTTGATCCCTTTGTCCCCAGCCTTGTTCGTCCGCGTTTCAAATTTTCTACCTTGTTCAGCTTAGCTTCCATGCTTCACACTGATACTTTGCATATGTTGAGACCATTAACTGACGACGGAAAGGTCTCGAGGAGTCATTGCATACCTGTGTATACCAGGGAGAAAACTTTTTAGGGGCAACGGGCACCTGTTGCATGAAACAGAGAGGTAAACAAACAAATGAGTGCCCCTTTCTCTCCATGACACTGTTGAACACATTACTAATTGGTGTCTCAGATCAAAGTGAATGGTTTTGATGGTACAATGTAAACATTTTAACTGGCAAAATGGGGTATGAAGTAGAAAAAAAGAGACCAGGAGCAGTTCTGCTTTGTGCAGTCAGGGGATATAATCCAATTTTGTTTGGGAATAGTCTGATAGTTTGTAAGGTTATATCTCTCTTTGTTGCTTGAATATACTGAGAGGGAAAAAGGTGAACCCATTGCCTCATCAAATCCATACAGCTTCAACACGGACTATGTCACAAGGTAACATGTGCCTCAAGTGACCGCAGCGACATAGTCAAAACGCTAGATTAACTTAACAATTGTACAGAGACTAGAACCTAAACCGGTTTCCAAAACAACTCGCTCTCATATGGCACTTGCGGATATGCGAAAGCCTGATTTTGACCTTTACGACACAAATTGGGGTGTTTTGTCACTTTAAAGGAAAAAAAAAAAATAAAACAGAACAAAAACTCCCTCTCCTCATGGAATTATGTTTAAATAAAACTGACAAAATTGCTGGCCTTAAAAAAAGTGAAGTCATGGAGTGGAATGGCAAACTTTACGCAAACCCATATTTAGTTTTCGCATGCATATAAATGTAAAATGTAAGTGGATGACAGTCTGTGGAAACTGATTTCTGATTCTAGTCTACATATCCTTGCTGTCTGCATTTCAGGTATTCATCCATGTCATAAAGGGCTCAGGTCACATTATATCAGGTCGGGACATATTCAGCGCTACAGCCTAAACGTATTTATTTGGGGTCAAAACCAGTTACAATTACAAGAGGCTCATTAAAATGGATGAAAAATTTTACATCGGTTCAAGACAGATGATATATATCTACATATAGATCTATCCATGAACCAAGACATAATGGGCTAAAATATTGTGACGGGGGGAAAAAGGGTGGAAAAAAAGGGGTCAGAGATTGAAACCCTGAAGTTAACCCGGAACAAGATTAAAAATTACTCTCGGGCTGATCGTCTAGCCCACCAAGCCAGAAAGGCAGGCATATTCAGGGCTAGGGCCTAACTAAGCAGAATTATTTATTTGGGGTTAAAACTAGTTACAAAGAAAATATGCTAATTCAATTGGGTGACAAAGTTTACACCGGTTTAAGATATATATTATAGATCTTCATATAGATCTATCCAAGACATAATCGGGAAAAATATTGTGAAAGAGGGAAAAAAAGGTAGAAAGAAAGGGGTCGGAGATTGGAAGCCTTAACCCGGACGAAAATTAAAAATCAGTATCGGGCTGACCGTCTATCATACTAAGCCAGAGAGGCAGCTGAATTCTGCCTGACAAAACTGTTTATTTTCATATTTCCCTAGATTGTTAACGTTCCCTGATACAGCAAGGGTATAGGGATCAGAACAGGCTACTAAAAACGGTCAGAATTCTGTTTGTGTATTTTTAGAACACGACGCCTGACTACTAGAGATTCAGAGGACGTCACTCTCACTTCCAGAGCCGCAGTTATTCCAACATTCTTGACCTGACGAATGAGTAAATTTAATTTTTGGTATCACCTCTTATGTTTGCCAATATTTCTTTTAGTATCCATTACCAATTTCAAATTGTCCAAAATCGCAATGTTACCTCTACAGCCAAACTGGAAATATGTATGCTGCTCTGATCGGCTTTTCTGTGATATACATGTAGCCCACTGAATAGCAACGACACAGTAGCCTGTGCCAGTTGTAATATGTATATCTACAACGGGGACGGGCTTAATATTCCTTCTCCCCTTTCAAAGAAATTGGAACACAGGCCCTGAAGTACTTGTGAAAATTCGATTTTAAATTGTTCGGATAAAAAAAAAATGCTTTATAACTGACGTAATCCTTTGCAAACGGGGACATATTTCTGGTCGAGACATGCCATAAAACAAGGAAATTAGCGCGTCTTTGAATGAAGCGGTGGCAGAAGATCGGACTATGAAACGATAGTTCCCAACCTTGTTCCACAGCCGTTTCAATTTGAAATTTCTGTCTTATTCAGCTTCCATTTGAAGGATAATACCGGCACGAATTATTGGGTCCGTATTCACCAGCAACAAAATAAATCCCTCTCCTGATGAAATTTGGTTCAAATCAGAATGACAAAAACGGTGGCATTAAACAAAAGTGCAGTTAGGGAGTGGAATGGCAAACTTCATGCAAAATAGTATTTGGTTTTCGCGTGCACGAAAATACGATATATATGTGGAAAGTTTCAGAGAAAATAGGCCAATTCATTTGGATGACAAAGTTTCCACCGGTTTCAGATAAATATTATAGATCTACACATAGATCTATCCAAGAACCAAGACAGAACGGGGGAAATATTGTGACAGAGGGAAAAAAGATGGAAAGAAAAGGGGTCAGAGAATAGAACCCTGAAAATGATCCGGACCAAGATTAAAAATTACTTTCGGGCTGACCATATAGCCCACTTAGTCAGAGAGGCAGCTGAATTTTGCATGACAAAATTATTTATTTACATATTACCCCTCCCCTTTCAAAGAAATTGGAACAAAGGACCTCAAGTAGTTGTGAAAATTCGATTAGAATTGTTTGAAAATATGGGTTAAAAGTGACGTTTATGTCTATATTGAAGGGTTGTGTGTAATCCTTTGCAAACGGAGACATATTCCTGATCGATACATGCAATACAACAAGGAAATTGGACAACTTTTTCAATGGAACGGGTGGCAGAAGATCGGACTATGAGTCTTTCGTCCCCACCTATCTTCCACCCCCGTTTCAATTTGAATTTTCAGTCTTATTCAGCTTCCATTTGAAGGATAATATGTAATCCTTAGCAGGCCGACGCGAATTCCTGGGTCCGTATTCACCAACCATTCTGAAGAACATTCTGAGACTCATTCTCCAGATTTTTCTACATTTGTGAGTAACGCAGCTTCTGATTGGCTTAAAATATTTGTTCAACCAATCACAAGTAGTGTTACTTTTCAATGTTAGAAAATACATGTACTTTGATCCCTTTGTCCCCAGCCTTGTTCGTCCGCGTTTCAAATTTTCTACCTTGTTCAGCTTAGCTTCCATGCTTCACACTGATACTTTGCATATGGTGAGACCATTAACTGACGACGGAAAGGTCTCGAGGAGTCATTGCATACCTGTGTATACCAGGGAGAAAACTTTTTAGGGGCAACGGGCACCTGTTGCATGAAACAGAGAGGTAAACAAACAAATGAGTGCCCCTTTCTCTCCATGACACTGTTGAACATATTACTAATTGGTGTCTCAGATCAAAGTGAATGGTTTTGATGGTACAATGTAAACATTTTAACTGGCAAAATGGGGTATGAAGTAGAAAAAAAGAGACCAGGAGCAGTTCTGCTTTGTGCAGTCAGGGGATATAATCCAATTTTGTTTGGGAATAGTCTGATAGTTTGTAAGGTTATATCTCTCTTTGTTGCTTGAATATACTGAGAGGGAAAAAGGTGAACCCATTGCCTCATCAAATCCATACAGCTTCAACACGGAATATGTCACAAGGTAACATGTGCCTCAAGTGACCGCAACGACATAGTCAAAACGCTAGATTAACTTAACAATTGTACAGAGACTAGAACCTAAACCGGTTTCCGAAACAACTCGCTCTCATATGGCACTTGTGGACATGCGAAAGCCTGATTTTGACCTTTACGACACAAATTGGGGTGTTTTGTCACTTTAAAGGAAAAAAAAAATAAAACAGAACAAAAACTCCCTCTCCTCATGGAATTATGTTTAAATAAAACTGACAAAATTGCTGGCCTTAAAAAAAGTGAAGTCATGGAGTGGAATGGCAAACTTTACGCAAACCCATATTTAGTTTTCGCATGCATATAAATGTAAAATGTAAGTGGATGACAGTCTGTGGAATCCGATTTCTGATTCTAGTCTACATATCCTTGCTGTCTGCATTTCAGGTGTTCATCCATGTCATAAAGGGCTCAGGTCACATTATATCAGGTCGGGACATATTCAGCGCTACAGCCTAAACATATTTATTTGGGGTCAAAACCAGTTACAATTACAAGAGGCTCATTAAAATGGATGAAAAATTTTACATCGGTTCAAGACAGATGATATATATCTACATATAGATCTATCCATGAACCAAGACATAATGGGCTAAAATATTGTGACGGGGGGAAAAAGGGTGGAAAAAAAGGGGTCAGAGATTGAAACCCTGAAGTTAACCCGGAACAAGATTAAAAATTACTCTCGGGCTGATCGTCTAGCCCACCAAGCCAGAAAGGCAGGCATATTCAGGGCTAGGGCCTAACTAAGCAGAATTATTTATTTGGGGTTAAAACTAGTTACAAAGAAAATATGCTAATTCAATTGGGTGACAAAGTTTACACCGGTTTAAGATATATATTATAGATCTTCATATAGATCTATCCAAGACATAATCGGGAAAAATATTGTGAAAGAGGGAAAAAAAGGTAGAAAGAAAGGGGTCGGAGATTGGAAGCCTTAACCCGGACGAAAATTAAAAATCAGTATCGGGCTGACCGTCTATCACACTAAGCCAGAGAGGCAGCTGAATTCTGCCTGACAAAACTGTTTATTTTCATATTTCCCTAGATTGTTAACGTTCCCTGATACAGCAAGGGTATAGGGATCAGAACAGGCTACTAAAAACGGTCAGAATTCTGTTTGTGTATTTTTAGAACACGACGCCTGACTACTAGAGATTCAGAGGACGTCACTCTCACTTCCAGAGCCGCAGTTATTCCAACATTCTTGACCTGACGAATGAGTAAATTTAATTTTTGATATCACCTCTTATGTTTGCCAATATTTCTTTTAGTATCCATTACCAATTTCAAATTGTCCAAAATCGCAATGTTACCTCTACAGCCAAACTGGAAATATGTATGCTGCTCTGATCGGCTTTTCTGTGATATACATGTAGCCCACTGAATAGCAACGACACAGTAGCCTGTGCCAGTTGTAATATGTATATCTACAACGGGGACGGGCTTAATATTCCTTCTCCCCTTTCAAAGAAATTAGAACACAGGCCCTGAAGTACTTGTGAAAATTCGATTTTAAATTGTTCGGATAAAAAAAAATGCTTTATAACTGACGTAATCCTTTGCAAACGGGGACATATTTCTGATCGAGACATGCCATAAAACAAGGAAATTAGCGCGTCTTTGAATGAAGCGGTGGCAGAAGATCGGACTATGAAACGATAGTTCCCAACCTTGTTCCACAGCCGTTTCAATTTGAAATTTCTGTCTTATTCAGCTTCCATTTGAAGGATAATACCGGCACGAATTATTGGGTCCGTATTCACCAGCAACAAAATAAATCCCTCTCCTGATGAAATTTGGTTCAAATCAGAATGACAAAATCGGTGGCATTAAACAAAAGTGCAGTTAGCGAGTGGAATGGCAAACTTCATGCAAAATAGTATTTGGTTTTCGCGTGCACGAAAATACGATATATATGTGGAAAGTTTCAGAGAAAATAGGCCAATTCATTTGGATGACAAAGTTTCCACCGGTTTCAGATAAATATTATAGATCTACACATAGATCTATCCAAGAACCAAGACAGAACGGGGGAAATATTGTGACAGAGGGAAAAAAGATGGAAAGAAAAGGGGTCAGAGAATAGAACCCTGAAAATGATCCGGACCAAGATTAAAAATTACTTTCGGGCTGACCATATAGCCCACTTAGTCAGAGAGGCAGCTGAATTTTGCATGACAAAATTATTTATTTACATATTACCCCTCCCCTTTCAAAGAAATTGGAACAAAGGACCTCAAGTAGTTGTGAAAATTCGATTAGAATTGTTTGAAAATATGGGTTAAAAGTGACGTTTATGTCTATATTGAAGGGTTGTGTGTAATCCTTTGCAAACGGGGACATATTCCTGATCGATACATGCAATACAACAAGGAAATTGGACAACTTTTTCAATGGAACGGGTGGCAGAAGATCGGACTATGAGTCTTTCGTCCCCACCTATCTTCCACCCCCGTTTCAATTTGAATTTTCAGTCTTATTCAGCTTCCATTTGAAGGATAATATGTAATCCTTAGCAGGCCGACGCGAATTCCTGGGTCCGTATTCACCAACCATTCTGAAGAACATTCTGAGACTCATTCTCCAGATTTTTCTACATTTGTGAGTAACGCAGCTTCTGATTGGCTTAAAATATTTGTTCAACCAATCACAAGTAGTGTTACTTTTCAATGTTAGAAAATACATGTACTTTGATCCCTTTGTCCCCAGCCTTGTTCGTCCGCGTTTCAAATTTTCTACCTTGTTCAGCTTAGCTTCCATGCTTCACACTGATACTTTGCATATGTTGAGACCATTAACTGACGACGGAAAGGTCTCGAGGAGTCATTGCATACCTGTGTATACCAGGGAGAAAACTTTTTAGGGGCAACGGGCACCTGTTGCATGAAACAGAGAGGTAAACAAACAAATGAGTGCCCCTTTCTCTCCATGACACTGTTGAACACATTACTAATTGGTGTCTCAGATCAAAGTGAATGGTTTTGATGGTACAATGTAAACATTTTAACTGGCAAAATGGGGTATGAAGTAGAAAAAAAGAGACCAGGAGCAGTTCTGCTTTGTGCAGTCAGGGGATATAATCCAATTTTGTTTGGGAATAGTCTGATAGTTTGTAAGGTTATATCTCTCTTTGTTGCTTGAATATACTGAGAGGGAAAAAGGTGAACCCATTGCCTCATCAAATCCATACAGCTTCAACACGGACTATGTCACAAGGTAACATGTGCCTCAAGTGACCGCAGCGACATAGTCAAAACGCTAGATTAACTTAACAATTGTACAGAGACTAGAACCTAAACCGGTTTCCAAAACAACTCGCTCTCATATGGCACTTGCGGACATGCGAAAGCCTGATTTTGACCTTTACGACACAAATTGGGGTGTTTTGTCACTTTAAAGGAAAAAAAAAAAATAAAACAGAACAAAAACTCCCTCTCCTCATGGAATTATGTTTAAATAAAACTGACAAAATTGCTGGCCTTAAAAAAAGTGAAGTCATGGAGTGGAATGGCAAACTTTACGCAAACCCATATTTAGTTTTCGCATGCATATAAATGTAAAATGTAAGTGGATGACAGTCTGTGGAAACTGATTTCTGATTCTAGTCTACATATCCTTGCTGTCTGCATTTCAGGTATTCATCCATGTCATAAAGGGCTCAGGTCACATTATATCAGGTCGGGACATATTCAGCGCTACAGCCTAAACGTATTTATTTGGGGTCAAAACCAGTTACAATTACAAGAGGCTCATTAAAATGGATGAAAAATTTTACATCGGTTCAAGACAGATGATATATATCTACATATAGATCTATCCATGAACCAAGACATAATGGGCTAAAATATTGTGACGGGGGGAAAAAGGGTGGAAAAAAAGGGGTCAGAGATTGAAACCCTGAAGTTAACCCGGAACAAGATTAAAAATTACTCCCGGGCTGATCGTCTAGCCCACCAAGCCAGAAAGGCAGGCATATTCAGGGCTAGGGCCTAACTAAGCAGAATTATTTATTTGGGGTTAAAACTAGTTACAAAGAAAATATGCTAATTCAATTGGGTGACAAAGTTTACACCGGTTTAAGATATATATTATAGATCTTCATATAGATCTATCCAAGACATAATCGGGAAAAATATTGTGAAAGAGGGAAAAAAAGGTAGAAAGAAAGGGGTCGGAGATTGGAAGCCTTAACCCGGACGAAAATTAAAAATCAGTATCGGGCTGACCGTCTATCACACTAAGCCAGAGAGGCAGCTGAATTCTGCCTGACAAAACTGTTTATTTTCATATTTCCCTAGATTGTTAACGTTCCCTGATACAGCAAGGGTATAGGGATCAGAACAGGCTACTAAAAACGGTCAGAATTCTGTTTGTGTATTTTTAGAACACGACGCCTGACTACTAGAGATTCAGAGGACGTCACTCTCACTTCCAGAGCCGCAGTTATTCCAACATTCTTGACCTGACGAATGAGTAAATTTAATTTTTGGTATCACCTCTTATGTTTGCCAATATTTCTTTTAGTATCCATTACCAATTTCAAATTGTCCAAAATCGCAATGTTACCTCTACAGCCAAACTGGAAATATGTATGCTGCTCTGATCGGCTTTTCTGTGATATACATGTAGCCCACTGAATAGCAACGACACAGTAGCCTGTGCCAGTTGTAATATGTATATCTACAACGGGGACGGGCTTAATATTCCTTCTCCCCTTTCAAAGAACTTGGAACACAGGCCCTGAAGTACTTGTGAAAATTCGATTTTAAATTGTTCGGATAAAAAAAAAATGCTTTATAACTGACGTAATCCTTTGCAAACGGGGACATATTTCTGATCGAGACATGCCATAAAACAAGGAAATTAGCGCGTCTTTGAATGAAGCGGTGGCAGAAGATCGGACTATGAAACGATAGTTCCCAACCTTGTTCCACAGCCGTTTCAATTTGAAATTTCTGTCTTATTCAGCTTCCATTTGAAGGATAATACCGGCACGAATTATTGGGTCCGTATTCACCAGCAACAAAATAAATCCCTCTCCTGATGAAATTAGGTTCAAATCAGAATGACAAAATCGGTGGCATTAAACAAAAGTGCAGTTAGGGAGTGGAATGGCAAACTTCATGCAAAATAGTATTTCGTTTTCGCGTGCACGAAAATACGATATATATGTGGAAAGTTTCAGAGAAAATAGGCCAATTCATTTGGATGACAAAGTTTCCACCGGTTTCAGATAAATATTATAGATCTACACATAGATCTATCCAAGAACCAAGACAGAACGGGGGAAATATTGTGACAGAGGGAAAAAAGATGGAAAGAAAAGGGGTCAGAGAATAGAACCCTGAAAATGATCCGGACCAAGATTAAAAATTACTTTCGGGCTGACCATATAGCCCACTTAGTCAGAGAGGCAGCTGAATTTTGCATGACAAAATTATTTATTTACATATTACCCCTCCCCTTTCAAAGAAATTGGAACAAAGGACCTCAAGTAGTTGTGAAAATTCGATTAGAATTGTTTGAAAATATGGGTTAAAAGTGACGTTTATGTCTATATTGAAGGGTTGTGTGTAATCCTTTGCAAACGGGGACATATTCCTGATCGATACATGCAATACAACAAGGAAATTGGACAACTTTTTCAATGGAACGGGTGGCAGAAGATCGGACTATGAGTCTTTCGTCCCCACCTATCTTCCAGCCCCGTTTCAATTTGAATTTTCAGTCTTATTCAGCTTCCATTTGAAGGATAGTATGTAATCCTTAGCAGGCCGACGCGAATTCCTGGGTCCGTATTCACCAACCATTCTGAAGAACATTCTGAGACTCATTCTCCAGATTTTTCTACATTTGTGAGTAACGCAGCTTCTGATTGGCTTAAAATATTTGTTCAACCAATCACAAGTAGTGTTACTTTTCAATGTTAGAAAATACATGTACTTTGATCCCTTTGTCCCCAGCCTTGTTCGTCCGCGTTTCAAATTTTCTACCTTGTTCAGCTTAGCTTCCATGCTTCACACTGATACTTTGCATATGTTGAGACCATTAACTAACGACGGAAAGGTCTCGAGGAGTCATTGCATACCTGTGTATACCAGGGAGAAAACTTTTTAGGGGCAACGGGCACCTGTTGCATGAAACAGAGAGGTAAACAAACAAATGAGTGCCCCTTTCTCTCCATGACACTGTTGAACACATTACTAATTGGTGTCTCAGATCAAAGTGAATGGTTTTGATGGTACAATGTAAACATTTTAACTGGCAAAATGGGGTATGAAGTAGAAAAAAAGAGACCAGGAGCAGTTCTGCTTTGTGCAGTCAGGGGATATAATCCAATTTTGTTTGGGAATAGTCTGATAGTTTGTAAGGTTATATCTCTCTTTGTTGCTTGAATATACTGAGAGGGAAAAAGGTGAACCCATTGCCTCATCAAATCCATACAGCTTCAACACGGACTATGTCACAAGGTAACATGTGCCTCAAGTGACCGCAACGACATAGTCAAAACGCTAGATTAACTTAACAATTGTACAGAGACTAGAACCTAAACCGGTTTCCGAAACAGCTCGCTCTCATATGGCACTTGCGGACATGCGAAAGCCTGATTTTGACCTTTACGACACAAATTGGGGTGTTTTGTCACTTTAAAGGGAAAAAAAATAAAGCAGAACAAAAACTCCCTCTCCTCATGGAATTATGTTTAAATAAAACTGACAAAATTGCTGGCCTTAAAAAAAGTGAAGTCATGGAGTGGAATGGCAAACTTTACGCAAACCCATATTTAGTTTTCGCAAGCATATAAATGTAAAATGTAAGTGGATGACAGAAGTCTGTGGAAACTGATTTCTGATTCTAGTCTACATATCCTTGCTGTCTGCATTTCAAGTATTCATCCATGTCATAAAGGGTTCAGGTCACATTATATCAGGTCGGGGCATATTCAGCGCTACAGCCTAAACGTATTTATTTGGGGTCAAAACCAGTTACAATTACAAGAGGCTCATTAAAATGGATGAAAAATTTTACATCGGTTCAAGACAGATGATATATATCTACATATAGATCTATCCATGAACCAAGACATAATGGGCTAAAATATTGTGACGGGGGGAAAAAGGGTGGAAAAAAAGGGGTCAGAGATTGAAACCCTGAAGTTAACCCGGAACAAGATTAAAAATTACTCCCGGGCTGATCGTCTAGCCCACCAAGCCAGAAAGGCAGGCATATTCAGGGCTAGGGCCTAACTAAGCAGAATTATTTATTTGGGGTTAAAACTAGTTACAAAGAAAATATGCTAATTCAATTGGGTGACAAAGTTTACACCGGTTTAAGATATATATTATAGATCTTCATATAGATCTATCCAAGACATAATCGGGAAAAATATTGTGAAAGAGGGGAAAAAAGGTAGAAAGAAAGGGGTCGGAGATTGGAAGCCTTAACCCGGACGAAAATTAAAAATCAGTATCGGGCTGACCGTCTATCACACTAAGCCAGAGAGGCAGCTGAATTCTGCCTGACAAAACTGTTTATTTTCATATTTCCCTAGATTGTTAACGTTCCCTGATACAACAAGGGTATAGGGATCAGAACAGGCTACTAAAAACGGTCAGAATTCTGTTTGTGTATTTTTAGAACACGACGCCTGACTACTAGAGATTCAGAGGACGTCACTCTCACTTCCAGAGCCGCAGTTATTCCAACATTCTTGACCTGACGAATGAGTAAATTTAATTTTTGGTATCACCTCTTATGTTTACCAATATTTCTTTTAGTATCCATTACCAATTTGAAATTGTCCAAAATCGCAATGTTACCTCTACAGCCAAACTGGAAATATGTATGCTGCTCTGATCGGCTTTTCTGTGATATACATGTAGCCCACTGAATAGCAACGACACAGTAGCCTGTGCCAGTTGTAATATGTATATCTACAACGGGGACGGGCTTAATATTCCTTCTCCCCTTTCAAAGAAATTGGAACACAGGCCCTGAAGTACTTGTGAAAATTCGATTTTAAATTGTTCATATAAAAAAAAAAAATGCTTTATAACTGACGTAATCCTTTGCAAACGGGGACATATTTCTGATCGAGACATGCCATAAAACAAGGAAATTAGCGCGTCTTTGAATGAAGCGGTGGCAGAAGATCGGACTATGAAACGATAGTTCCCAACCTTGTTCCACAGCCGTTTCAATTTGAAATTTCTGTCTTATTCAGCTTCCATTTGAAGGATAATACCGGCACGAATTATTGGGTCCGTATTCACCAGCAACAAAATAAATCCCTCTCCTGATGAAATTAGGTTCAAATCAGAATGACAAAATCGGTGGCATTAAACAAAAGTGCAGTTAGGGAGTGGAATGGCAAACTTCATGCAAAATAGTATTTCGTTTTCGCGTGCACGAAAATACGATATATATGTGGAAAGTTTCAGAGAAAATAGGCCAATTCATTTGGATGACAAAGTTTCCACCGGTTTCAGATAAATATTATAGATCTACACATAGATCTATCCAAGAACCAAGACAGAACGGGGGAAATATTGTGACAGAGGGAAAAAAGATGGAAAGAAAAGGGGTCAGAGAATAGAACCCTGAAAATGATCCGGACCAAGATTAAAAATTACTTTCGGGCTGACCATATAGCCCACTTAGTCAGAGAGGCAGCTGAATTTTGCATGACAAAATTATTTATTTACATATTACCCCTCCCCTTTCAAAGAAATTGGAACAAAGGACCTCAAGTAGTTGTGAAAATTCGATTAGAATTGTTTGAAAATATGGGTTAAAAGTGACGTTTATGTCTATTTTGAAGGGTTGTGTGTAATCCTTTGCAAACGGGGACATATTCCTGATCGATACATGCAATACAACAAGGAAATTGGACAACTTTTTCAATGGAACGGGTGGCAGAAGATCGGACTATGAGTCTTTCGTCCCCACCTATCTTCCACCCCCGTTTCAATTTGAATTTTCAGTCTTATTCAGCTTCCATTTGAAGGATAGTATGTAATCCTTAGCAGGCCGACGCGAATTCCTGGGTCCGTATTCACCAACCATTCTGAAGAACATTCTGAGACTCATTCTCCAGATTTTTCTACATTTGTGAGTAACGCAGCTTCTGATTGGCTTAAAATATTTGTTCAACCAATCACAAGTAGTGTTACTTTTCAATGTTAGAAAATACATGTACTTTGATCCCTTTGTCCCCAGCCTTGTTCGTCCGCGTTTCAAATTTTCTACCTTGTTCAGCTTAGCTTCCATGCTTCACACTGATACTTTGCATATGTTGAGACCATTAACTGACGACGGAAAGGTCTCGAGGAGTCATTGCATACCTGTGTATACCAGGGAGAAAACTTTTTAGGGGCAACGGGCACCTGTTGCATGAAACAGAGAGGTAAACAAACAAATGAGTGCCCCTTTCTCTCCATGACACTGTTGAACACATTACTAATTGGTGTCTCAGATCAAAGTGAATGGTTTTGATGGTACAATGTAAACATTTTAACTGGCAAAATGGGGTATGAAGTAGAAAAAAAGAGACCAGGAGCAGTTCTGCTTTGTGCAGTCAGGGGATATAATCCAATTTTGTTTGGGAATAGTCTGATAGTTTGTAAGGTTATATCTCTCTTTGTTGCTTGAATATACTGAGAGGGAAAAAGGTGAACCCATTGCCTCATCAAATCCATACAGCTTCAACACGGACTATGTCACAAGGTAACATGTGCCTCAAGTGACCGCAACGACATAGTCAAAACGCTAGATTAACTTAACAATTGTACAGAGACTAGAACCTAAACCGGTTTCCGAAACAACTCGCTCTCATATGGCACTTGCGGACATGCGAAAGCCTAATTTTGACCTTTACGACACAAATTGGGGTGTTTTGTCACTTTAAACGAAAAAAAAATAAAACAGAACAAAAACTCCCTCTCCTCATGGAATTATGTTTAAATAAAACTGACAAAATTGCTGGCCTTAAAAAAAGTGAAGTCATGGAGTGGAATGGCAAACTTTACGCAAACCCATATTTAGTTTTCGCATGCATATAAATGTAAAATGTAAGTGGATGACAGTCTGTGGAAACTGATTTCTGATTCTAGTCTACATATCCTTGCTGTCTGCATTTCAGGTATTCATCCATGTCATAAAGGGCTCAGGTCACATTATATCAGGTCGGGACATATTCAGCGCTACAGCCTAAACGTATTTATTTGGGGTCAAAACCAGTTACAATTACAAGAGGCTCATTAAAATGGATGAAAAATTTTACATCGGTTCAAGACAGATGATATATATCTACATATAGATCTATCCATGAACCAAGACATAATGGGCTAAAATATTGTGACGGGGGGAAAAAGGGTGGAAAAAAAGGGGTCAGAGATTGAAACCCTGAAGTTAACCCGGAACAAGATTAAAAATTACTCCCGGGCTGATCGTCTAGCCCACCAAGCCAGAAAGGCAGGCATATTCAGGGCTAGGGCCTAACTAAGCAGAATTATTTATTTGGGGTTAAAACTAGTTACAAAGAAAATATGCTAATTCAATTGGGTGACAAAGTTTACACCGGTTTAAGATATATATTATAGATCTTCATATAGATCTATCCAAGACATAATCGGGAAAAATATTGTGAAAGAGGGAAAAAAAGGTAGAAAGAAAGGGGTCGGAGATTGGAAGCCTTAACCCGGACGAAAATTAAAAATCAGTATCGGGCTGACCGTCTATCACACTAAGCCAGAGAGGCAGCTGAATTCTGCCTGACAAAACTGTTTATTTTCATATTTCCCTAGATTGTTAACGTTCCCTGATACAGCAAGGGTATAGGGATCAGAACAGGCTACTAAAAACGGTCAGAATTCTGTTTGTGTATTTTTAGAACACGACGCCTGACTACTAGAGATTCAGAGGACGTCACTCTCACTTCCAGAGCCGCAGTTATTCCAACATTCTTGACCTGACGAATGAGTAAATTTAATTTTTGGTATCACCTCTTATGTTTGCCAATATTTCTTTTAGTATCCATTACCAATTTCAAATTGTCCAAAATCGCAATGTTACCTCTACAGCCAAACTGGAAATATGTATGCTGCTCTGATCGGCTTTTCTGTGATATACATGTAGCCCACTGAATAGCAACGACACAGTAGCCTGTGCCAGTTGTAATATGTATATCTACAACGGGGACGGGCTTAATATTCCTTCTCCCCTTTCAAAGAAATTGGAACACAGGCCCTGAAGTACTTGTGAAAATTCGATTTTAAATTGTTCATATAAAAAAAAAAATGCTTTATAACTGACGTAATCCTTTGCAAACGGGGACATATTTCTGATCGAGACATGCCATAAAACAAGGAAATTAGCGCGTCTTTGAATGAAGCGGTGGCAGAAGATCGGACTATGAAACGATAGTTCCCAACCTTGTTCCACAGCCGTTTCAATTTGAAATTTCTGTCTTATTCAGCTTCCATTTGAAGGATAATACCGGCACGAATTATTGGGTCCGTATTCACCAGCAACAAAATAAATCCCTCTCCTGATGAAATTAGGTTCAAATCAGAATGACAAAATCGGTGGCATTAAACAAAAGTGCAGTTAGGGAGTGGAATGGCAAACTTCATGCAAAATAGTATTTGGTTTTCGCGTGCACGAAAATACGATATATATGTGGAAAGTTTCAGAGAAAATAGGCCAATTCATTTGGATGACAAAGTTTCCACCGGTTTCAGATAAATATTATAGATCTACACATAGATCTATCCAAGAACCAAGACAGAACGGGGGAAATATTGTGACAGAGGGGAAAAAGGTGGAAAGAAAAGGGGTCAGAGAATAGAACCCTGAAAATGATCCGGACCAAGATTAAAAATTACTTTCGGGCTGACCATATAGCCCACTTAGTCAGAGAGGCAGCTGAATTTTGCATGACAAAATTATTTATTTACATATTACCCCTCCCCTTTCAAAGAAATTGGAACAAAGGACCTCAAGTAGTTGTGAAAATTCGATTAGAATTGTTTGAAAATATGGGTTAAAAGTGACGTTTATGTCTATTTTGAAGGGTTGTGTGTAATCCTTTGCAAACGGGGACATATTCCCGATCGATACATGCAATACAACAAGGAAATTGGACAACTTTTTCAATGGAACGGGTGGCAGAAGATCGGACTATGAGTCTTTCGTCCCCACCTATCTTCCACCCCCGTTTCAATTTGAATTTTCAGTCTTATTCAGCTTCCATTTGAAGGATAATATGTAATCCTTAGCAGGCCGACGCGAATTCCTGGGTCCGTATTCACCAACCATTCTGAAAAACATTCTGAAGAACATTCTGAGACTCATTCTCCAGATTTTTCTACATTTGTGAGTAACGCAGCTTCTGATTGGCTTAAAATATTTGTTCAACCAATCACAAGTAGTGTTACTTTTCAATGTTAGAAAATACATGTACTTTGATCCCTTTGTCCCCAGCCTTGTTCGTCCGCGTTTCAAATTTTCTACCTTGTTCAGCTTAGCTTCCATGCTTCACACTGATACTTTGCATATGTTGAGACCATTAACTGACGACGGAAAGGTCTCGAGGAGTCATTGCATACCTGTGTATACCAGGGAGAAAACTTTTTAGGGGCAACGGGCACCTGTTGCATGAAACAGAGAGGTAAACAAACAAATGAGTGCCCCTTTCTCTCCATGACACTGTTGAACACATTACTAATTGGTGTCTCAGATCAAAGTGAATGGTTTTGATGGTACAATGTAAACATTTTAAGTGGCAAAATGGGGTATGAAGTAGAAAAAAAGAGACCAGGAGCAGTTCTGCTTTGTGCAGTCAGGGGATATAATCCAATTTTGTTTGGGAATAGTCTGATAGTTTGTAAGGTTATATCTCTCTTTGTTGCTTGAATATACTGAGAGGGAAAAAGGTGAACCCATTGCCTCATCAAATCCATACAGCTTCAACACGGACTATGTCACAAGGTAACATGTGCCTCAAGTGACCGCAACGACATAGTCAAAACGCTAGATTAACTTAACAATTGTACAGAGACTAGAACCTAAACCGGTTTCCGAAACAACTCGCTCTCATATGGCACTTGCGGACATGCAAAAGCCTGATTTTGACCTTTACGACACAAATTGGGGTGTTTTGTCACTTTAAAGGAAAAAAAAATAAAACAGAACAAAAACTCCCTCTCCTCATGGAATTATGTTTAAATAAATCTGACAAAATTGCTGGCCTTAAAAAAAGTGAAGTCATGGAGTGGAATGGCAAACTTTACGCAAACCCATATTTAGTTTTCGCATGCATATAAATGTAAAATGTAAGTGGATGACAGTCTGTGGAAACTGATTTCTGATTCTAGTCTACATATCCTTGCTGTCTGCATTTCAGGTATTCATCCATGTCATAAAGGGCTCAGGTCACATTATATCAGGTCGGGGCATATTCAGCGCTACAGCCTAAACGTATTTATTTGGGGTCAAAACCAGTTACAATTACAAGAGGCTCATTAAAATGGATGAAAAATTTTACATCGGTTCAAGACAGATGATATATATCTACATATAGATCTATCCATGAACCAAGACATAATGGGCTAAAATATTGTGACGGGGGGAAAAAGGGTGGAAAAAAAGGGGTCAGAGATTGAAACCCTGAAGTTAACCCGGAACAAGATTAAAAATTACTCTCGGGCTGATCGTCTAGCCCACCAAGCCAGAAAGGCAGGCATATTCAGGGCTAGGGCCTAACTAAGCAGAATTATTTATTTGGGGTTAAAACTAGTTACAAAGAAAATATGCTAATTCAATTGGGTGACAAAGTTTACACCGGTTTAAGATATATATTATAGATCTTCATATAGATCTATCCGAGACATAATCGGGAAAAATATTGTGAAAGAGGGAAAAAAAGGTAGAAAGAAAGGGGTCGGAGATTGGAAGCCTTAACCCGGACGAAAATTAAAAATCAGTATCGGGCTGACCGTCTATCACACTAAGCCAGAGAGGCAGCTGAATTCTGCCTGACAAAACTGTTTATTTTCATATTTCCCTAGATTGTTAACGTTCCCTGATACAGCAAGGGTATAGGGATCAGAACAGGCTACTAAAAACGGTCAGAATTCTGTTTGTGTATTTTTAGAACACGACGCCTGACTACTAGAGATTCAGAGGACGTCACTCTCACTTCCAGAGCCGCAGTTATTCCAACATTCTTGACCTGACGAATGAGTAAATTTAATTTTTGATATCACCTCTTATGTTTGCCAATATTTCTTTTAGTATCCATTACCAATTTCAAATTGTCCAAAATCGCAATGTTACCTCTACAGCCAAACTGGAAATAGGTATGCTGCTCTGATCGGCTTTTCTGTGATATACATGTAGCCCACTGAATAGCAACGACACAGTAGCCTGTGCCAGTTGTAATATGTATATCTACAACGGGGACGGGCTTAATATTCCTTCTCCCCTTTCAAAGAAATTGGAACACAGGCCCTGAAGTACTTGTGAAAATTCGATTTTAAATTGTTCGGATAAAAAAAAAAAATGCTTTATAACTGACGTAATCCTTTGCAAACGGGGACATATTTCTGATCGAGACATGCCATAAAACAAGGAAATTAGCGCGTCTTTGAATGAAGCGGTGGCAGAAGATCGGACTATGAAACGATAGTTCCCAACCTTGTTCCACAGCCGTTTCAATTTGAAATTTCTGTCTTATTCAGCTTCCATTTGAAGGATAATACCGGCACGAATTATTGGGTCCGTATTCACCAGCAACAAATCCCTCTCCTGATGAAATTTGGTTCAAATCAGAATGACAAAAACGGTGGCATTAAACAAAAGTGCAGTTAGGGAGTGGAATGGCAAACTTCATGCAAAATAGTATTTGGTTTTCGCGTGCACGAAAATACGATATATATGTGGAAAGTTTCAGAGAAAATAGGCCAATTCATTTGGATGACAAAGTTTCCACCGGTTTCAGATAAATATTATAGATCTACACATAGATCTATCCAAGAACCAAGACAGAACGGGGGAAATATTGTGACAGAGGGAAAAAAGATGGAAAGAAAAGGGGTCAGAGAATAGAACCCTGAAAATGATCCGGACCAAGATTAAAAATTACTTTCGGGCTGACCATATAGCCCACTTAGTCAGAGAGGCAGCTGAATTTTGCATGACAAAATTATTTATTTACATATTACCCCTCCCCTTTCAAAGAAATTGGAACAAAGGACCTCAAGTAGTTGTGAAAATTCGATTAGAATTGTTTGAAAATATGGGTTAAAAGTGACGTTTATGTCTATATTGAAGGGTTGTGTGTAATCCTTTGCAAACGGGGACATATTCCTGATCGATACATGCAATACAACAAGGAAATTGGACAACTTTTTCAATGGAACGGGTGGCAGAAGATCGGACTATGAGTCTTTCGTCCCCACCTATCTTCCACCCCCGTTTCAATTTGAATTTTCAGTCTTATTCAGCTTCCATTTGAAGGATAATATGTAATCCTTAGCAGGCCGACGCGAATTCCTGGGTCCGTATTCACCAACCATTCTGAAGAACATTCTGAGACTCATTCTCCAGATTTTTCTACATTTGTGAGTAACGCAGCTTCTGATTGGCTTAAAATATTTGTTCAACCAATCACAAGTAGTGTTACTTTTCAATGTTAGAAAATACATGTACTTTGATCCCTTTGTCCCCAGCCTTGTTCGTCCGCGTTTCAAATTTTCTACCTTGTTCAGCTTAGCTTCCATGCTTCACACTGATACTTTGCATATGTTGAGACCATTAACTGACGACGGAAAGGTCTCGAGGAGTCATTGCATACCTGTGTATACCAGGGAGAAAACTTTTTAGGGGCAACGGGCACCTGTTGCATGAAACAGAGAGGTAAACAAACAAATGAGTGCCCCTTTCTCTCCATGACACTGTTGAACACATTACTAATTGGTGTCTCAGATCAAAGTGAATGGTTTTGATGGTACAATGTAAACATTTTAACTGGCAAAATGGGGTATGAAGTAGAAAAAAAGAGACCAGGAGCAGTTCTGCTTTGTGCAGTCAGGGGATATAATCCAATTTTGTTTGGGAATAGTCTGATAGTTTGTAAGGTTATATCTCTCTTTGTTGCTTGAATATACTGAGAGGGAAAAAGGTGAACCCATTGCCTCATCAAATCCATACAGCTTCAACACGGAATATGTGACAAGGTAACATGTGCCTCAAGTGACCGCAACGACATAGTCAAAACGCTAGGTTAACTTAACAATTGTACAGAGACTAGAACCTAAACCGGTTTCCGAAACAACTCGCTCTCATATGGCACTTGCGGACATGCGAAAGCCTGATTTTGACCTTTACGACACAAATTGGGGTGTTTTGTCACTTTAAAGGAAAAAAAAAAAAATAAAACAGAACAAAAACTCCCTCTCCTCATGGAATTATGTTTAAATAAAACTGACAAAATTGCTGGCCTTAAAAAAAGTGAAGTCATGGAGTGGAATGGCAAACTTTACGCAAACCCATATTTAGTTTTCGCATGCATATAAATGTAAAATGTAAGTGGATGACAGTCTGTGGAAACTGATTTCTGATTCTAGTCTACATATCCTTGCTGTCTGCATTTCAGGTATTCATCCATGTCATAAAGGGCTCAGGTCACATTATATCAGGTCGGGGCATATTCAGCGCTACAGCCTAAACGTATTTATTTGGGGTCAAAACCAGTTACAATTACAAGAGGCTCATTAAAATGGATGAAAAATTTTACATCGGTTCAAGACAGATGATATATATCTACATATAGATCTATCCATGAACCAAGACATAATGGGCTAAAATATTGTGACGGGGGGAAAAAGGGTGGAAAAAAAGGGGTCAGAGATTGAAACCCTGAAGTTAACCCGGAACAAGATTAAAAATTACTCTCGGGCTGATCGTCTAGCCCACCAAGCCAGAAAGGCAGGCATATTCAGGGCTAGGGCCTAACTAAGCAGAATTATTTATTTGGGGTTAAAACTAGTTACAAAGAAAATATGCTAATTCAATTGGGTGACAAAGTTTACACCGGTTTAAGATATATATTATAGATCTTCATATAGATCTATCCGAGACATAATCGGGAAAAATATTGTGAAAGAGGGAAAAAAAGGTAGAAAGAAAGGGGTCGGAGATTGGAAGCCTTAACCCGGACGAAAATTAAAAATCAGTATCGGGCTGACCGTCTATCACACTAAGCCAGAGAGGCAGCTGAATTCTGCCTGACAAAACTGTTTATTTTCATATTTCCCTAGATTGTTAACGTTCCCTGATACAGCAAGGGTATAGGGATCAGAACAGGCTACTAAAAACGGTCAGAATTCTGTTTGTGTATTTTTAGAACACGACGCCTGACTACTAGAGATTCAGAGGACGTCACTCTCACTTCCAGAGCCGCAGTTATTCCAACATTCTTGACCTGACGAATGAGTAAATTTAATTTTTGATATCACCTCTTATGTTTGCCAATATTTCTTTTAGTATCCATTACCAATTTGAAATTGTCCAAAATCGCAATGTTACCTCTACAGCCAAACTGGAAATAGGTATGCTGCTCTGATCGGCTTTTCTGTGATATACATGTAGCCCACTGAATAGCAACGACACAGTAGCCTGTGCCAGTTGTAATATGTATATCTACAACGGGGACGGGCTTAATATTCCTTCTCCCCTTTCAAAGAAATTGGAACACAGGCCCTGAAGTACTTGTGAAAATTCGATTTTAAATTGTTCATATAGAAAAAAAAAAATGCTTTATAACTGACGTAATCCTTTGCAAACGGGGACATATTTCTGATCGAGACATGCCATAAAACAAGGAAATTAGCGCGTCTTTGAATGAAGCGGTGGCAGAAGATCGGACTATGAAACGATAGTTCCCAACCTTGTTCCACAGCCGTTTCAATTTGAAATTTCTGTCTTATTCAGCTTCCATTTGAAGGATAATACCGGCACGAATTATTGGGTCCGTATTCACCAGCAACAAATCCCTCTCCTGATGAAATTTGGTTCAAATCAGAATGACAAAAACGGTGGCATTAAACAAAAGTGCAGTTAGGGAGTGGAATGGCAAACTTCATGCAAAATAGTATTTGGTTTTCGCGTGCACGAAAATACGATATATATGTGGAAAGTTTCAGAGAAAATAGGCCAATTCATTTGGATGACAAAGTTTCCACCGGTTTCAGATAAATATTATAGATCTACACATAGATCTATCCAAGAACCAAGACAGAACGGGGGAAATATTGTGACAGAGGGAAAAAAGATGGAAAGAAAAGGGGTCAGAGAATAGAACCCTGAAAATGATCCGGACCAAGATTAAAAATTACTTTCGGGCTGACCATATAGCCCACTTAGTCAGAGAGGCAGCTGAATTTTGCATGACAAAATTATTTATTTACATATTACCCCTCCCCTTTCAAAGAAATTGGAACAAAGGACCTCAAGTAGTTGTGAAAATTCGATTAGAATTGTTTGAAAATATGGGTTAAAAGTGACGTTTATGTCTATATTGAAGGGTTGTGTGTAATCCTTTGCAAACGGGGACATATTCCTGATCGATACATGCAATACAACAAGGAAATTGGACAACTTTTTCAATGGAACGGGTGGCAGAAGATCGGACTATGAGTCTTTCGTCCCCACCTATCTTCCACCCCCGTTTCAATTTGAATTTTCAGTCTTATTCAGCTTCCATTTGAAGGATAATATGTAATCCTTAGCAGGCCGACGCGAATTCCTGGGTCCGTATTCACCAACCATTCTGAAGAACATTCTGAGACTCATTCTCCAGATTTTTCTACATTTGTGAGTAACGCAGCTTCTGATTGGCTTAAAATATTTGTTCAACCAATCACAAGTAGTGTTACTTTTCAATGTTAGAAAATACATGTACTTTGATCCCTTTGTCCCCAGCCTTGTTCGTCCGCGTTTCAAATTTTCTACCTTGTTCAGCTTAGCTTCCATGCTTCACACTGATACTTTGCATATGTTGAGACCATTAACTGACGACGGAAAGGTCTCGAGGAGTCATTGCATACCTGTGTATACCAGGGAGAAAACTTTTTAGGGGCAACGGGCACCTGTTGCATGAAACAGAGAGGTAAACAAACAAATGAGTGCCCCTTTCTCTCCATGACACTGTTGAACACATTACTAATTGGTGTCTCAGATCAAAGTGAATGGTTTTGATGGTACAATGTAAACATTTTAACTGGCAAAATGGGGTATGAAGTAGAAAAAAAGAGACCAGGAGCAGTTCTGCTTTGTGCAGTCAGGGGATATAATCCAATTTTGTTTGGGAATAGTCTGATAGTTTGTAAGGTTATATCTCTCTTTGTTGCTTGAATATACTGAGAGGGAAAAAGGTGAACCCATTGCCTCATCAAATCCATACAGCTTCAACACGGAATATGTGACAAGGTAACATGTGCCTCAAGTGACCGCAACGACATAGTCAAAACGCTAGGTTAACTTAACAATTGTACAGAGACTAGAACCTAAACCGGTTTCCGAAACAACTCGCTCTCATATGGCACTTGCGGACATGCGAAAGCCTGATTTTGACCTTTACGACACAAATTGGGGTGTTTTGTCACTTTAAAGGAAAAAAAAATAAAACAGAACAAAAACTCCCTCTCCTCATGGAATTATGTTTAAATAAAACTGACAAAATTGCTGGCCTTAAAAAAAGTGAAGTCATGGAGTGGAATGGCAAACTTTACGCAAACCCATATTTAGTTTTCGCATGCATATAAATGTAAAATGTAAGTGGATGACAGTCTGTGGAAACTGATTTCTGATTCTAGTCTACATATCCTTGCTGTCTGCATTTCAAGTATTCATCCATGTCATAAAGGGCTCAGGTCACATTATATCAGGTCGGGGCATATTCAGCGCTACAGCCTAAACGTATTTATTTGGGGTCAAAACCAGTTACAATTACAAGAGGCTCATTAAAATGGATGAAAAATTTTACATCGGTTCAAGACAGATGATATATATCTACATATAGATCTATCCATGAACCAAGACATAATGGGCTAAAATATTGTGACGGGGGGAAAAAGGGTGGGAAAAAAGGGGTCAGAGATTGAAACCCTGAAGTTAACCCGGAACAAGATTAAAAATTACTCTCGGGCTGATCGTCTAGCCCACCAAGCCAGAAAGGCAGGCATATTCAGGGCTAGGGCCTAACTAAGCAGAATTATTTATTTGGGGTTAAAACTAGTTACAAAGAAAATATGCTAATTCAATTGGGTGACAAAGTTTACACCGGTTTAAGATATATATTATAGATCTTCATATAGATCTATCCAAGACATAATCGGGAAAAATATTGTGAAAGAGGGAAAAAAAGGTAGAAAGAAAGGGGTCGGAGATTGGAAGCCTTAACCCGGACGAAAATTAAAAATCAGTATCGGGCTGACCGTCTATCACACTAAGCCAGAGAGGCAGCTGAATTCTGCCTGACAAAACTGTTTATTTTCATATTTCCCTAGATTGTTAACGTTCCCTGATACAGCAAGGGTATAGGGATCAGAACAGGCTACTAAAAACGGTCAGAATTCTGTTTGTGTATTTTTAGAACACGACGCCTGACTACTAGAGATTCAGAGGACGTCACTCTCACTTCCAGAGCCGCAGTTATTCCAACATTCTTGACCTGACGAATGAGTAAATTTAATTTTTGATATCACCTCTTATGTTTGCCAATATTTCTTTTAGTATCCATTACCAATTTCAAATTGTCCAAAATCGCAATGTTACCTCTACAGCCAAACTGGAAATATGTATGCTGCTCTGATCGGCTTTTCTGTGATATACATGTAGCCCACTGAATAGCAACGACACAGTAGCCTGTGCCAGTTGTAATATGTATATCTACAACGGGGACGGGCTTAATATTCCTTCTCCCCTTTCAAAGAAATTGGAACACAGGCCCTGAAGTACTTGTGAAAATTCGATTTTAAATTGTTCGGATAAAAAAAAATGCTTTATAACTGACGTAATCCTTTGCAAACGGGGACATATTTCTGATCGAGACATGCCATAAAACAAGGAAATTAGCGCGTCTTTGAATGAAGCGGTGGCAGAAGATCGGACTATGAAACGATAGTTCCCAACCTTGTTCCACAGCCGTTTCAATTTGAAATTTCTGTCTTATTCAGCTTCCATTTGAAGGATAATACCGGCACGAATTATTGGGTCCGTATTCACCAGCAACAAAATAAATCCCTCTCCTGATGAAATTTGGTTCAAATCAGAATGACAAAATCGGTGGCATTAAACAAAAGTGCAGTTAGGGAGTGGAATGGCAAACTTCATGCAAAATAGTATTTGGTTTTCGCGTGCACGAAAATACGATATATATGTGGAAAGTTTCAGAGAAAATAGGCCAATTCATTTGGATGACAAAGTTTCCACCGGTTTCAGATAAATATTATAGATCTACACATAGATCTATCCAAGAACCAAGACAGAACGGGGGAAATATTGTGACAGAGGGAAAAAAGATGGAAAGAAAAGGGGTCAGAGAATAGAACCCTGAAAATGATCCGGACCAAGATTAAAAATTACTTTCGGGCTGACCATATAGCCCACTTAGTCAGAGAGGCAGCTGAATTTTGCATGACAAAATTATTTATTTACATATTACCCCTCCCCTTTCAAAGAAATTGGAACAAAGGACCTCAAGTAGTTGTGAAAATTCGATTAGAATTGTTTGAAAATATGGGTTAAAAGTGACGTTTATGTCTATATTGAAGGGTTGTGTGTAATCCTTTGCAAACGGGGACATATTCCTGATCGATACATGCAATACAACAAGGAAATTGGACAACTTTTTCAATGGAACGGGTGGCAGAAGATCGGACTATGAGTCTTTCGTCCCCACCTATCTTCCACCCCCGTTTCAATTTGAATTTTCAGTCTTATTCAGCTTCCATTTGAAGGATAATATGTAATCCTTAGCAGGCCGACGCGAATTCCTGGGTCCGTATTCACCAACCATTCTGAAGAACATTCTGAGACTCATTCTCCAGATTTTTCTACATTTGTGAGTAACGCAGCTTCTGATTGGCTTAAAATATTTGTTCAACCAATCACAAGTAGTGTTACTTTTCAATGTTAGAAAATACATGTACTTTGATCCCTTTGTCCCCAGCCTTGTTCGTCCGCGTTTCAAATTTTCTACCTTGTTCAGCTTAGCTTCCATGCTTCACACTGATACTTTGCATATGTTGAGACCATTAACTGACGACGGAAAGGTCTCGAGGAGTCATTGCATACCTGTATATACCAGGGAGAAAACTTTTTAGGGGCAACGGGCACCTGTTGCATGAAACAGAGAGGTAAACAAACAAATGAGTGCCCCTTTCTCTCCATGACACTGTTGAACACATTACTAATTGGCGTCTCAGATCAAAGTGAATGGTTTTGATGGTACAATGTAAACATTTTAACTGGCAAAATGGGGTATGAAGTAGAAAAAAAGAGACCAGGAGCAGTTCTGCTTTGTGCAGTCAGGGGATATAATCCAATTTTGTTTGGGAATAGTCTGATAGTTTGTAAGGGTATATCTCTCTTTGTTGCTTGAATATACTGAGAGGGAAAAAGGTGAACCCATTGCCTCATCAAATCCATACAGCTTCAACACGGACTATGTCACAAGGTAACATGTGCCTCAAGTGACCGCAACGACATAGTCAAAACGCTAGGTTAACTTAACAATTGTACAGAGACTAGAACCTAAACCGGTTTCCGAAACAACTCGCTCTCATATGGCACTTGCGGACATGCGAAAGCCTGATTTTGACCTTTACGACACAAATTGGGGTGTTTTGTCACTTTAAAGGAAAAAAAAAAAAATAAAACAGAACAAAAACTCCCTCTCCTCATGGAATTATGTTTAAATAAAACTGACAAAATTGCTGGCCTTAAAAAAAGTGAAGTCATGGAGTGGAATGGCAAACTTTACGCAAACCCATATTTAGTTTTCGCATGCATATAAATGTAAAATGTAAGTGGATGACAGTCTGTGGAAACTGATTTCTGATTCTAGTCTACATATCCTTGCTGTCTGCATTTCAGGTATTCATCCATGTCATAAAGGGCTCAGGTCACATTATATCAGGTCGGGGCATATTCAGCGCTACAGCCTAAACGTATTTATTTGGGGTCAAAACCAGTTACAATTACAAGAGGCTCATTAAAATGGATGAAAAATTTTACATCGGTTCAAGACAGATGATATATATCTACATATAGATCTATCCATGAACCAAGACATAATGGGCTAAAATATTGTGACGGGGGGAAAAAGGGTGGAAAAAAAGGGGTCAGAGATTGAAACCCTGAAGTTAACCCGGAACAAGATTAAAAATTACTCTCGGGCTGATCGTCTAGCCCACCAAGCCAGAAAGGCAGGCATATTCAGGGCTAGGGCCTAACTAAGCAGAATTATTTATTTGGGGTTAAAACTAGTTACAAAGAAAATATGCTAATTCAATTGGGTGACAAAGTTTACACCGGTTTAAGATATATATTATAGATCTTCATATAGATCTATCCGAGACATAATCGGGAAAAATATTGTGAAAGAGGGAAAAAAAGGTAGAAAGAAAGGGGTCGGAGATTGGAAGCCTTAACCCGGACGAAAATTAAAAATCAGTATCGGGCTGACCGTCTATCACACTAAGCCAGAGAGGCAGCTGAATTCTGCCTGACAAAACTGTTTATTTTCATATTTCCCTAGATTGTTAACGTTCCCTGATACAGCAAGGGTATAGGGATCAGAACAGGCTACTAAAAACGGTCAGAATTCTGTTTGTGTATTTTTAGAACACGACGCCTGACTACTAGAGATTCAGAGGACGTCACTCTCACTTCCAGAGCCGCAGTTATTCCAACATTCTTGACCTGACGAATGAGTAAATTTAATTTTTGATATCACCTCTTATGTTTGCCAATATTTCTTTTAGTATCCATTACCAATTTCAAATTGTCCAAAATCGCAATGTTACCTCTACAGCCAAACTGGAAATATGTATGCTGCTCTGATCGGCTTTTCTGTGATATACATGTAGCCCACTGAATAGCAACGACACAGTAGCCTGTGCCAGTTGTAATATGTATATCTACAACGGGGACGGGCTTAATATTCCTTCTCCCCTTTCAAAGAAATTGGAACACAGGCCCTGAAGTACTTGTGAAAATTCGATTTTAAATTGTTCGGATAAAAAAAAAATGCTTTATAACTGACGTAATCCTTTGCAAACGGGGACATATTTCTGATCGAGACATGCCATAAAACAAGGAAATTAGCGCGTCTTTGAATGAAGCGGTGGCAGAAGATCGGACTATGAAACGATAGTTCCCAACCTTGTTCCACAGCCGTTTCAATTTGAAATTTCTGTCTTATTCAGCTTCCATTTGAAGGATAATACCGGCACGAATTATTGGGTCCGTATTCACCAGCAACAAAATAAATCCCTCTCCTGATGAAATTTGGTTCAAATCAGAATGACAAAATCGGTGGCATTAAACAAAAGTGCAGTTAGGGAGTGGAATGGCAAACTTCATGCAAAATAGTATTTGGTTTTCGCGTGCACGAAAATACGATATATATGTGGAAAGTTTCAGAGAAAATAGGCCAATTCATTTGGATGACAAAGTTTCCACCGGTTTCAGATAAATATTATAGATCTACACATAGATCTATCCAAGAACCAAGACAGAACGGGGGAAATATTGTGACAGAGGGAAAAAAGATGGAAAGAAAAGGGGTCAGAGAATAGAACCCTGAAAATGATCCGGACCAAGATTAAAAATTACTTTCGGGCTGACCATATAGCCCACTTAGTCAGAGAGGCAGCTGAATTTTGCATGACAAAATTATTTATTTACATATTACCCCTCCCCTTTCAAAGAAATTGGAACAAAGGACCTCAAGTAGTTGTGAAAATTCGATTAGAATTGTTTGAAAATATGGGTTAAAAGTGACGTTTATGTCTATATTGAAGGGTTGTGTGTAATCCTTTGCAAACGGGGACATATTCCTGATCGATACATGCAATACAACAAGGAAATTGGACAACTTTTTCAATGGAACGGGTGGCAGAAGATCGGACTATGAGTCTTTCGTCCCCACCTATCTTCCACCCCCGTTTCAATTTGAATTTTCAGTCTTATTCAGCTTCCATTTGAAGGATAATATGTAATCCTTAGCAGGCCGACGCGAATTCCTGGGTCCGTATTCACCAACCATTCTGAAGAACATTCTGAGACTCATTCTCCAGATTTTTCTACATTTGTGAGTAACGCAGCTTCTGATTGGCTTAAAATATTTGTTCAACCAATCACAAGTAGTGTTACTTTTCAATGTTAGAAAATACATGTACTTTGATCCCTTTGTCCCCAGCCTTGTTCGTCCGCGTTTCAAATTTTCTACCTTGTTCAGCTTAGCTTCCATGCTTCACACTGATACTTTGCATATGTTGAGACCATTAACTGACGACGGAAAGGTCTCGAGGAGTCATTGCATACCTGTGTATACCAGGGAGAAAACTTTTTAGGGGCAACGGGCACCTGTTGCATGAAACAGAGAGGTAAACAAACAAATGAGTGCCCCTTTCTCTCCATGACACTGTTGAACACATTACTAATTGGTGTCTCAGATCAAAGTGAATGGTTTTGATGGTACAATGTAAACATTTTAACTGGCAAAATGGGGTATGAAATAGAAAAAAAGAGACCAGGAGCAGTTCTGCTTTGTGCAGTTAGGGGATATAATCCAATTTTGTTTGGGAATAGTCTGATAGTTTGTAAGGTTATATCTCTCTTTGTTGCTTGAATATACTGAGAGGGAAAAAGGTGAACCCATTGCCTCATCAAATCCATACAGCTTCAACACGGAATATGTGACAAGGTAACATGTGCCTCAAGTGACCGCAACGACATAGTCAAAACGCTAGATTAACTTAACAATTGTACAGAGACTAGAACCTAAACCGGTTTCCGAAACAACTCACTCTCATATGGCACTTGCGGACATGCGAAAGCCTGATTTTGACCTTTACGACACAAATTGGGGTGTTTTGTCACTTTAAAGGAAAAAAAAATAAAACAGAACAAAAACTCCCTCTCCTCATGGAATTATGTTTAAATAAAACTGACAAAATTGCTGGCCTTAAAAAAAGTGAAGTCATGGAGTGGAATGGCAAACTTTACGCAAACCCATATTTAGTTTTCGCATGCATATAAATGTAAAATGTAAGTGGATGACAGTCTGTGGAAACTGATTTCTGATTCTAGTCTACATATCCTTGCTGTCTGCATTTCAAGTATTCATCCATGTCATAAAGGGCTCAGGTCACATTATATCAGGTCGGGGCATATTCAGCGCTACAGCCTAAACGTATTTATTTGGGGTCAAAACCAGTTACAATTACAAGAGGCTCATTAAAATGGATGAAAAATTTTACATCGGTTCAAGACAGATGATATATATCTACATATAGATCTATCCATGAACCAAGACATAATGGGCTAAAATATTGTGACGGGGGGAAAAAGGGTGGAAAAAAAGGGGTCAGAGATTGAAACCCTGAAGTTAACCCGGAACAAGATTAAAAATTACTCTCGGGCTGATCGTCTAGCCCACCAAGCCAGAAAGGCAGGCATATTCAGGGCTAGGGCCTAACTAAGCAGAATTATTTATTTGGGGTTAAAACTAGTTACAAAGAAAATATGCTAATTCAATTGGGTGACAAAGTTTACACCGGTTTAAGATATATATTATAGATCTTCATATAGATCTATCCAAGACATAATCGGGAAAAATATTGTGAAAGAGGGAAAAAAAGGTAGAAAGAAAGGGGTCGGAGATTGGAAGGCTTAACCCGGACGAAAATTAAAAATCAGTATCGGGCTGACCGTCTATCACACTAAGCCAGAGAGGCAGCTGAATTCTGCCTGACAAAACTGTTTATTTTCATATTTCCCTAGATTGTTAACGTTCCCTGATACAGCAAGGGTATAGGGATCAGAACAGGCTACTAAAAACGGTCAGAATTCTGTTTGTGTATTTTTAGAACACGACGCCTGACTACTAGAGATTCAGAGGACGTCACTCTCACTTCCAGAGCCGCAGTTATTCCAACATTCTTGACCTGACGAATGAGTAAATTTAATTTTTGATATCACCTCTTATGTTTGCCAATATTTCTTTTAGTATCCATTACCAATTTCAAATTGTCCAAAATCGCAATGTTACCTCTACAGCCAAACTGGAAATAGGTATGCTGCTCTGATCGGCTTTTCTGTGATATACATGTAGCCCACTGAACAGCAACGACACAGTAGCCTGTGCCAGTTGTAATATGTATATCTACAACGGGGACGGGCTTAATATTCCTTCTCCCCTTTCAAAGAAATTGGAACACAGGCCCTGAAGTACTTGTGAAAATTCGATTTTAAATTGTTCGGATAAAAAAAAATGCTTTATAACTGACGTAATCCTTTGCAAACGGGGACATATTTCTGATCGAGACATGCCATAAAACAAGGAAATTAGCGCGTCTTTGAATGAAGCGGTGGCAGAAGATCGGACTATGAAACGATAGTTCCCAACCTTGTTCCACAGCCGTTTCAATTTGAAATTTCTGTCTTATTCAGCTTCCATTTGAAGGATAATACCGGCACGAATTATTGGGTCCGTATTCACCAGCAACAAAATAAATCCCTCTCCTGATGAAATTTGGTTCAAATCAGAATGACAAAATCGGTGGCATTAAACAAAAGTGCAGTTAGGGAGTGGAATGGCAAACTTCATGCAAAATAGTATTTGGTTTTCGCGTGCACGAAAATACGATATATATGTGGAAAGTTTCAGAGAAAATAGGCCAATTCATTTGGATGACAAAGTTTCCACCGGTTTCAGATAAATATTATAGATCTACACATAGATCTATCCAAGAACCAAGACAGAACGGGGGAAATATTGTGACAGAGGGAAAAAAGATGGAAAGAAAAGGGGTCAGAGAATAGAACCCTGAAAATGATCCGGACCAAGATTAAAAATTACTTTCGGGCTGACCATATAGCCCACTTAGTCAGAGAGGCAGCTGAATTTTGCATGACAAAATTATTTATTTACATATTACCCCTCCCCTTTCAAAGAAATTGGAACAAAGGACCTCAAGTAGTTGTGAAAATTCGATTAGAATTGTTTGAAAATATGGGTTAAAAGTGACGTTTATGTCTATATTGAAGGGTTGTGTGTAATCCTTTGCAAACGGGGACATATTCCTGATCGATACATGCAATACAACAAGGAAATTGGACAACTTTTTCAATGGAACGGGTGGCAGAAGATCGGACTATGAGTCTTTCGTCCCCACCTATCTTCCACCCCCGTTTCAATTTGAATTTTCAGTCTTATTCAGCTTCCGTTTGAAGGATAATATGTAATCCTTAGCAGGCCGACGCGAATTCCTGGGTCCGTATTCACCAACCATTCTGAAGAACATTCTGAGACTCATTCTCCAGATTTTTCTACATTTGTGAGTAACGCAGCTTCTGATTGGCTTAAAATATTTGTTCAACCAATCACAAGTAGTGTTACTTTTCAATGTTAGAAAATACATGTACTTTGATCCCTTTGTCCCCAGCCTTGTTCGTCCGCGTTTCAAATTTTCTACCTTGTTCAGCTTAGCTTCCATGCTTCACACTGATACTTTGCATATGTTGAGACCATTAACTGACGACGGAAAGGTCTCGAGGAGTCATTGCATACCTGTGTATACCAGGGAGAAAACTTTTTAGGGGCAACGGGCACCTGTTGCATGAAACAGAGAGGTAAACAAACAAATGAGTGCCCCTTTCTCTCCATGACACTGTTGAACACATTACTAATTGGCGTCTCAGATCAAAGTGAATGGTTTTGATGGTACAATGTAAACATTTTAACTGGCAAAATGGGGTATGAAGTAGAAAAAAAGAGACCAGGAGCAGTTCTGCTTTGTGCAGTCAGGGGATATAATCCAATTTTGTTTGGGAATAGTCTGATAGTTTGTAAGGTTATATCTCTCTTTGTTGCTTGAATATACTGAGAGGGAAAAAGGTGAACCCATTGCCTCATCAAATCCATACAGCTTCAACACGGAATATGTGACAAGGTAACATGTGCCTCAAGTGACCGCAACGACATAGTCAAAACGCTAGATTAACTTAACAATTGTACAGAGACTAGAACCTAAACCGGTTTCCGAAACAACTCACTCTCATATGGCACTTGCGGACATGCGAAAGCCTGATTTTGACCTTTACGACACAAATTGGGGTGTTTTGTCACTTTAAAGGAAAAAAAAATAAAACAGAACAAAAACTCCCTCTCCTCATGGAATTATGTTTAAATAAAACTGACAAAATTGCTGGCCTTAAAAAAAGTGAAGTCATGGAGTGGAATGGCAAACTTTACGCAAACCCATATTTAGTTTTCGCATGCATATAAATGTAAAATGTAAGTGGATGACAGTCTGTGGAAACTGATTTCTGATTCTAGTCTACATATCCTTGCTGTCTGCATTTCAAGTATTCATCCATGTCATAAAGGGCTCAGGTCACATTATATCAGGTCGGGGCATATTCAGCGCTACAGCCTAAACGTATTTATTTGGGGTCAAAACCAGTTACAATTACAAGAGGCTCATTAAAATGGATGAAAAATTTTACATCGGTTCAAGACAGATGATATATATCTACATATAGATCTATCCATGAACCAAGACATAATGGGCTAAAATATTGTGACGGGGGGAAAAAGGGTGGAAAAAAAGGGGTCAGAGATTGAAACCCTGAAGTTAACCCGGAACAAGATTAAAAATTACTCTCGGGCTGATCGTCTAGCCCACCAAGCCAGAAAGGCAGGCATATTCAGGGCTAGGGCCTAACTAAGCAGAATTATTTATTTGGGGTTAAAACTAGTTACAAAGAAAATATGCTAATTCAATTGGGTGACAAAGTTTACACCGGTTTAAGATATATATTATAGATCTTCATATAGATCTATCCAAGACATAATCGGGAAAAATATTGTGAAAGAGGGAAAAAAAGGTAGAAAGAAAGGGGTCGGAGATTGGAAGGCTTAACCCGGACGAAAATTAAAAATCAGTATCGGGCTGACCGTCTATCACACTAAGCCAGAGAGGCAGCTGAATTCTGCCTGACAAAACTGTTTATTTTCATATTTCCCTAGATTGTTAACGTTCCCTGATACAGCAAGGGTATAGGGATCAGAACAGGCTACTAAAAACGGTCAGAATTCTGTTTGTGTATTTTTAGAACACGACGCCTGACTACTAGAGATTCAGAGGACGTCACTCTCACTTCCAGAGCCGCAGTTATTCCAACATTCTTGACCTGACGAATGAGTAAATTTAATTTTTGATATCACCTCTTATGTTTGCCAATATTTCTTTTAGTATCCATTACCAATTTCAAATTGTCCAAAATCGCAATGTTACCTCTACAGCCAAACTGGAAATAGGTATGCTGCTCTGATCGGCTTTTCTGTGATATACATGTAGCCCACTGAACAGCAACGACACAGTAGCCTGTGCCAGTTGTAATATGTATATCTACAACGGGGACGGGCTTAATATTCCTTCTCCCCTTTCAAAGAAATTGGAACACAGGCCCTGAAGTACTTGTGAAAATTCGATTTTAAATTGTTCGGATAAAAAAAAATGCTTTATAACTGACGTAATCCTTTGCAAACGGGGACATATTTCTGATCGAGACATGCCATAAAACAAGGAAATTAGCGCGTCTTTGAATGAAGCGGTGGCAGAAGATCGGACTATGAAACGATAGTTCCCAACCTTGTTCCACAGCCGTTTCAATTTGAAATTTCTGTCTTATTCAGCTTCCATTTGAAGGATAATACCGGCACGAATTATTGGGTCCGTATTCACCAGCAACAAAATAAATCCCTCTCCTGATGAAATTTGGTTCAAATCAGAATGACAAAATCGGTGGCATTAAACAAAAGTGCAGTTAGGGAGTGGAATGGCAAACTTCATGCAAAATAGTATTTGGTTTTCGCGTGCACGAAAATACGATATATATGTGGAAAGTTTCAGAGAAAATAGGCCAATTCATTTGGATGACAAAGTTTCCACCGGTTTCAGATAAATATTATAGATCTACACATAGATCTATCCAAGAACCAAGACAGAACGGGGGAAATATTGTGACAGAGGGAAAAAAGATGGAAAGAAAAGGGGTCAGAGAATAGAACCCTGAAAATGATCCGGACCAAGATTAAAAATTACTTTCGGGCTGACCATATAGCCCACTTAGTCAGAGAGGCAGCTGAATTTTGCATGACAAAATTATTTATTTACATATTACCCCTCCCCTTTCAAAGAAATTGGAACAAAGGACCTCAAGTAGTTGTGAAAATTCGATTAGAATTGTTTGAAAATATGGGTTAAAAGTGACGTTTATGTCTATATTGAAGGGTTGTGTGTAATCCTTTGCAAACGGGGACATATTCCTGATCGATACATGCAATACAACAAGGAAATTGGACAACTTTTTCAATGGAACGGGTGGCAGAAGATCGGACTATGAGTCTTTCGTCCCCACCTATCTTCCACCCCCGTTTCAATTTGAATTTTCAGTCTTATTCAGCTTCCGTTTGAAGGATAATATGTAATCCTTAGCAGGCCGACGCGAATTCCTGGGTCCGTATTCACCAACCATTCTGAAGAACATTCTGAGACTCATTCTCCAGATTTTTCTACATTTGTGAGTAACGCAGCTTCTGATTGGCTTAAAATATTTGTTCAACCAATCACAAGTAGTGTTACTTTTCAATGTTAGAAAATACATGTACTTTGATCCCTTTGTCCCCAGCCTTGTTCGTCCGCGTTTCAAATTTTCTACCTTGTTCAGCTTAGCTTCCATGCTTCACACTGATACTTTGCATATGTTGAGACCATTAACTGACGACGGAAAGGTCTCGAGGAGTCATTGCATACCTGTGTATACCAGGGAGAAAACTTTTTAGGGGCAACGGGCACCTGTTGCATGAAACAGAGAGGTAAACAAACAAATGAGTGCCCCTTTCTCTCCATGACACTGTTGAACACATTACTAATTGGCGTCTCAGATCAAAGTGAATGGTTTTGATGGTACAATGTAAACATTTTAACTGGCAAAATGGGGTATGAAGTAGAAAAAAAGAGACCAGGAGCAGTTCTGCTTTGTGCAGTCAGGGGATATAATCCAATTTTGTTTGGGAATAGTCTGATAGTTTGTAAGGTTATATCTCTCTTTGTTGCTTGAATATACTGAGAGGGAAAAAGGTGAACCCATTGCCTCATCAAATCCATACAGCTTCAACACGGACTATGTCACAAGGTAACATGTGCCTCAAGTGACCGCAACGACATAGTCAAAATGCTAGGTTAACTTAACAATTGTACAGAGACTAGAACCTAAACCAGTTTCCGAAACAACTCACTCTCATATGGCACTTGCGGACATGCGAAAGCCTGATTTTGACCTTTACGACACAAATTGGGGTGTTTTGTCACTTTAAAGGAAAAAAAAAATAAAACAGAACAAAAACTCCCTCTCCTCATGGAATTATGTTTAAATAAAACTGACAAAATTGCTGGCCTTAAAAAAAGTGAAGTCATGGAGTGGAATGGCAAACTTTACGCAAACCCATATTTAGTTTTCGCATGCATATAAATGTAAAATGTAAGTGGATGACAGTCTGTGGAAACTGATTTCTGATTCTAGTCTACATATCCTTGCTGTCTGCATTTCAGGTATTCATCCATGTCATAAAGGGCTCAGGTCACATTATATCAGGTCGGGGCATATTCAGCGCTACAGCCTTAACGTATTTATTTGGGGTCAAAACCAGTTACAATTACAAGAGGCTCATTAAAATGGATGAAAAATTTTACATCGGTTCAAGACAGATGATATATATCTACATATAGATCTATCCATGAACCAAGACATAATGGGCTAAAATATTGTGACGGGGGGAAAAAGGGTGGAAAAAAAGGGGTCAGAGATTGAAACCCTGAAGTTAACCCGGAACAAGATTAAAAATTACTCTCGGGCTGATCGTCTAGCCCACCAAGCCAGAAAGGCAGGCATATTCAGGGCTAGGGCCTAACTAAGCAGAATTATTTATTTGGGGTTAAAACTAGTTACAAAGAAAATATGCTAATTCAATTGGGTGACAAAGTTTACACCGGTTTAAGATATATATTATAGATCTTCATATAGATCTATCCGAGACATAATCGGGAAAAATATTGTGAAAGAGGGAAAAAAAGGTAGAAAGAAAGGGGTCGGAGATTGGAAGCCTTAACCCGGACGAAAATTAAAAATCAGTATCGGGCTGACCGTCTATCACACTAAGCCAGAGAGGCAGCTGAATTCTGCCTGACAAAACTGTTTATTTTCATATTTCCCTAGATTGTTAACGTTCCCTGATACAGCAAGGGTATAGGGATCAGAACAGGCTACTAAAAACGGTCAGAATTCTGTTTGTGTATTTTTAGAACACGACGCCTGACTACTAGAGATTCAGAGGACGTCACTCTCACTTCCAGAGCCGCAGTTATTCCAACATTCTTGACCTGACGAATGAGTAAATTTAATTTTTGATATCACCTCTTATGTTTGCCAATATTTCTTTTAGTATCCATTACCAATTTCAAATTGTCCAAAATCGCAATGTTACCTCTACAGCCAAACTGGAAATATGTATGCTGCTCTGATCGGCTTTTCTGTGATATACATGTAGCCCACTGAATAGCAACGACACAGTAGCCTGTGCCAGTTGTAATATGTATATCTACAACGGGGACGGGCTTAATATTCCTTCTCCCCTTTCAAAGAAATTGGAACACAGGCCCTGAAGTACTTGTGAAAATTCGATTTTAAATTGTTCGGATAAAAAAAAATGCTTTATAACTGACGTAATCCTTTGCAAACGGGGACATATTTCTGATCGAGACATGCCATAAAACAAGGAAATTAGCGCGTCTTTGAATGAAGCGGTGGCAGAAGATCGGACTATGAAACGATAGTTCCCAACCTTGTTCCACAGCCGTTTCAATTTGAAATTTCTGTCTTATTCAGCTTCCATTTGAAGGATAATACCGGCACGAATTATTGGGTCCGTATTCACCAGCAACAAATCCCTCTCCTGATGAAATTTGGTTCAAATCAGAATGACAAAAACGGTGGCATTAAACAAAAGTGCAGTTAGGGAGTGGAATGGCAAACTTCATGCACAATAGTATTTGGTTTTCGCGTGCACGAAAATACGATATATATGTGGAAAGTTTCAGAGAAAATAGGTCAATTCATTTGGATGACAAAGTTTCCACCGGTTTCAGATAAATATTATAGATCTACACATAGATCTATCCAAGAACCAAGACAGAACGGGGGAAATATTGTGACAGAGGGAAAAAAGATGGAAAGAAAAGGGGTCAGAGAATAGAACCCTGAAAATGATCCGGACCAAGATTAAAAATTACTTTCGGGCTGACCATATAGCCCACTTAGTCAGAGAGGCAGCTGAATTTTGCATGACAAAATTATTTATTTACATATTACCCCTCCCCTTTCAAAGAAATTGGAACAAAGGACCTCAAGTAGTTGTGAAAATTCGATTAGAATTGTTTGAAAATATGGGTTAAAAGTGACGTTTATGTCTATATTGAAGGGTTGTGTGTAATCCTTTGCAAACGGGGACATATTCCTGATCGATACATGCAATACAACAAGGAAATTGGACAACTTTTTCAATGGAACGGGTGGCAGAAGATCGGACTATGAGTCTTTCGTCCCCACCTATCTTCCACCCCCGTTTCAATTTGAATTTTCAGTCTTATTCAGCTTCCATTTGAAGGATAATATGTAATCCTTAGCAGGCCGACGCGAATTCCTGGGTCCGTATTCACCAACCATTCTGAAGAACATTCTGAGACTCATTCTCCAGATTTTTCTACATTTGTGAGTAACGCAGCTTCTGATTGGCTTAAAATATTTGTTCAACCAATCACAAGTAGTGTTACTTTTCAATGTTAGAAAATACATGTACTTTGATCCCTTTGTCCCCAGCCTTGTTCGTCCGCGTTTCAAATTTTCTACCTTGTTCAGCTTAGCTTCCATGCTTCACACTGATACTTTGCATATGTTGAGACCATTAACTGACGACGGAAAGGTCTCGAGGAGTCATTGCATACCTGTGTATACCAGGGAGAAAACTTTTTAGGGGCAACGGGCACCTGTTGCATGAAACAGAGAGGTAAACAAACAAATGAGTGCCCCTTTCTCTCCATGACACTGTTGAACACATTACTAATTGGCGTCTCAGATCAAAGTGAATGGTTTTGATGGTACAATGTAAACATTTTAACTGGCAAAATGGGGTATGAAGTAGAAAAAAAGAGACCAGGAGCAGTTCTGCTTTGTGCAGTCAGGGGATATAATCCAATTTTGTTTGGGAATAGTCTGATAGTTTGTAAGGTTATATCTCTCTTTGTTGCTTGAATATACTGAGAGGGAAAAAGGTGAACCCATTGCCTCATCAAATCCATACAGCTTCAACACGGACTATGTCACAAGGTAACATGTGCCTCAAGTGACCGCAACGACATAGTCAAAATGCTAGGTTAACTTAACAATTGTACAGAGACTAGAACCTAAACCAGTTTCCGAAACAACTCACTCTCATATGGCACTTGCGGACATGCGAAAGCCTGATTTTGACCTTTACGACACAAATTGGGGTGTTTTGTCACTTTAAAGGAAAAAAAAAATAAAACAGAACAAAAACTCCCTCTCCTCATGGAATTATGTTTAAATAAAACTGACAAAATTGCTGGCCTTAAAAAAAGTGAAGTCATGGAGTGGAATGGCAAACTTTACGCAAACCCATATTTAGTTTTCGCATGCATATAAATGTAAAATGTAAGTGGATGACAGTCTGTGGAAACTGATTTCTGATTCTAGTCTACATATCCTTGCTGTCTGCATTTCAGGTATTCATCCATGTCATAAAGGGCTCAGGTCACATTATATCAGGTCGGGGCATATTCAGCGCTACAGCCTTAACGTATTTATTTGGGGTCAAAACCAGTTACAATTACAAGAGGCTCATTAAAATGGATGAAAAATTTTACATCGGTTCAAGACAGATGATATATATCTACATATAGATCTATCCATGAACCAAGACATAATGGGCTAAAATATTGTGACGGGGGGAAAAAGGGTGGAAAAAAAGGGGTCAGAGATTGAAACCCTGAAGTTAACCCGGAACAAGATTAAAAATTACTCTCGGGCTGATCGTCTAGCCCACCAAGCCAGAAAGGCAGGCATATTCAGGGCTAGGGCCTAACTAAGCAGAATTATTTATTTGGGGTTAAAACTAGTTACAAAGAAAATATGCTAATTCAATTGGGTGACAAAGTTTACACCGGTTTAAGATATATATTATAGATCTTCATATAGATCTATCCGAGACATAATCGGGAAAAATATTCTGAAAGAGGGAAAAAAAGGTAGAAAGAAAGGGGTCGGAGATTGGAAGCCTTAACCCGGACGAAAATTAAAAATCAGTATCGGGCTGACCGTCTATCACACTAAGCCAGAGAGGCAGCTGAATTCTGCCTGACAAAACTGTTTATTTTCATATTTCCCTAGATTGTTAACGTTCCCTGATACAGCAAGGGTATAGGGATCAGAACAGGCTACTAAAAACGGTCAGAATTCTGTTTGTGTATTTTTAGAACACGACGCCTGACTACTAGAGATTCAGAGGACGTCACTCTCACTTCCAGAGCCGCAGTTATTCCAACATTCTTGACCTGACGAATGAGTAAATTTAATTTTTGATATCACCTCTTATGTTTGCCAATATTTCTTTTAGTATCCATTACCAATTTCAAATTGTCCAAAATCGCAATGTTACCTCTACAGCCAAACTGGAAATAGGTATGCTGCTCTGATCGGCTTTTCTGTGATATACATGTAGCCCACTGAATAGCAACGACACAGTAGCCTGTGCCAGTTGTAATATGTATATCTACAACGGGGACGGGCTTAATATTCCTTCTCCCCTTTCAAAGAAATTGGAGCACAGGCCCTGAAGTACTTGTGAAAATTCGATTTTAAATTGTTCGGATAAAAAAAAATGCTTTATAACTGACGTAATCCTTTGCAAACGGGGACATATTTCTGATCGAGACATGCCATAAAACAAGGAAATTAGCGCGTCTTTGAATGAAGCGGTGGCAGAAGATCGGACTATGAAACGATAGTTCCCAACCTTGTTCCACAGCCGTTTCAATTTGAAATTTCTGTCTTATTCAGCTTCCATTTGAAGGATAATACCGGCACGAATTATTGGGTCCGTATTCACCAGCAACAAAATAAATCCCTCTCCTGATGAAATTTGGTTCAAATCAGAATGACAAAAACGGTGGCATTAAACAAAAGTGCAGTTAGGGAGTGGAATGGCAAACTTCATGCACAATAGTATTTGGTTTTCGCGTGCACGAAAATACGATATATATGTGGAAAGTTTCAGAGAAAATAGGCCAATTCATTTGGATGACAAAGTTTCCACCGGTTTCAGATAAATATTATAGATCTACACATAGATCTATCCAAGAACCAAGACAGAACGGGGGAAATATTGTGACAGAGGGAAAAAAGATGGAAAGAAAAGGGGTCAGAGAATAGAACCCTGAAAATGATCCGGACCAAGATTAAAAATTACTTTCGGGCTGACCATATAGCCCACTTAGTCAGAGAGGCAGCTGAATTTTGCATGACAAAATTATTTATTTACATATTACCCCTCCCCTTTCAAAGAAATTGGAACAAAGGACCTCAAGTAGTTGTGAAAATTCGATTAGAATTGTTTGAAAATATGGGTTAAAAGTGACGTTTATGTCTATATTGAAGGGTTGTGTGTAATCCTTTGCAAACGGGGACATATTCCTGATCGATACATGCAATACAACAAGGAAATTGGACAACTTTTTCAATGGAACGGGTGGCAGAAGATCGGACTATGAGTCTTTCGTCCCCACCTATCTTCCACCCCCGTTTCAATTTGAATTTTCAGTCTTATTCAGCTTCCATTTGAAGGATAATATGTAATCCTTAGCAGGCCGACGCGAATTCCTGGGTCCGTATTCACCAACCATTCTGAAGAACATTCTGAGACTCATTCTCCAGATTTTTCTACATTTGTGAGTAACGCAGCTTCTGATTGGCTTAAAATATTTGTTCAACCAATCACAAGTAGTGTTACTTTTCAATGTTAGAAAATACATGTACTTTGATCCCTTTGTCCCCAGCCTTGTTCGTCCGCGTTTCAAATTTTCTACCTTGTTCAGCTTAGCTTCCATGCTTCACACTGATACTTTGCATATGTTGAGACCATTAACTGACGACGGAAAGGTCTCGAGGAGTCATTGCATACCTGTGTATACCAGGGAGAAAACTTTTTAGGGGCAACGGGCACCTGTTGCATGAAACAGAGAGGTAAACAAACAAATGAGTGCCCCTTTCTCTCCATGACACTGTTGAACACATTACTAATTGGTGTCTCAGATCAAAGTGAATGGTTTTGATGGTACAATGTAAACATTTTAACTGGCAAAATGGGGTATGAAGTAGAAAAAAAGAGACCAGGAGCAGTTCTGCTTTGTGCAGTTAGGGGATATAATCCAATTTTGTTTGGGAATAGTCTGATAGTTTGTAAGGTTATATCTCTCTTTGTTGCTTGAATATACTGAGAGGGAAAAAGGTGAACCCATTGCCTCATCAAATCCATACAGCTTCAACACGGAATATGTGACAAGGTAACATGTGCCTCAAGTGACCGCAACGACATAGTCAAAACGCTAGATTAACTTAACAATTGTACAGAGACTAGAACCTAAACCGGTTTCCGAAACAACTCGCTCTCATATGGCACTTGCGGACATGCGAAAGCCTGATTTTGACCTTTACGACACAAATTGGGGTGTTTTGTCACTTTAAAGGAAAAAAAAATAAAACAGAACAAAAACTCCCTCTCCTCATGGAATTATGTTTAAATAAAACTGACAAAATTGCTGGCCTTAAAAAAAGTGAAGTCATGGAGTGGAATGGCAAACTTTACGCAAACCCATATTTAGTTTTCGCATGCATATAAATGTAAAATGTAAGTGGATGACAGTCTGTGGAAACTGATTTCTGATTCTAGTCTACATATCCTTGCTGTCTGCATTTCAAGTATTCATCCATGTCATAAAGGGCTCAGGTCACATTATATCAGGTCGGGGCATATTCAGCGCTACAGCCTAAACGTATTTATTTGGGGTCAAAACCAGTTACAATTACAAGAGGCTCATTAAAATGGATGAAAAATTTTACATCGGTTCAAGACAGATGATATATATCTACATATAGATCTATCCATGAACCAAGACATAATGGGCTAAAATATTGTGACGGGGGGAAAAAGGGTGGGAAAAAAGGGGTCAGAGATTGAAACCCTGAAGTTAACCCGGAACAAGATTAAAAATTACTCTCGGGCTGATCGTCTAGCCCACCAAGCCAGAAAGGCAGGCATATTCAGGGCTAGGGCCTAACTAAGCAGAATTATTTATTTGGGGTTAAAACTAGTTACAAAGAAAATATGCTAATTCAATTGGGTGACAAAGTTTACACCGGTTTAAGATATATATTATAGATCTTCATATAGATCTATCCAAGACATAATCGGGAAAAATATTGTGAAAGAGGGAAAAAAAGGTAGAAAGAAAGGGGTCGGAGATTGGAAGCCTTAACCCGGACGAAAATTAAAAATCAGTATCGGGCTGACCGTCTATCACACTAAGCCAGAGAGGCAGCTGAATTCTGCCTGACAAAACTGTTTATTTTCATATTTCCCTAGATTGTTAACGTTCCCTGATACAGCAAGGGTATAGGGATCAGAACAGGCTACTAAAAACGGTCAGAATTCTGTTTGTGTATTTTTAGAACACGACGCCTGACTACTAGAGATTCAGAGGACGTCACTCTCACTTCCAGAGCCGCAGTTATTCCAACATTCTTGACCTGACGAATGAGTAAATTTAATTTTTGATATCACCTCTTATGTTTGCCAATATTTCTTTTAGTATCCATTACCAATTTCAAATTGTCCAAAATCGCAATGTTACCTCTACAGCCAAACTGGAAATATGTATGCTGCTCTGATCGGCTTTTCTGTGATATACATGTAGCCCACTGAACAGCAACGACACAGTAGCCTGTGCCAGTTGTAATATGTATATCTACAACGGGGACGGGCTTAATATTCCTTCTCCCCTTTCAAAGAAATTGGAACACAGGCCCTGAAGTACTTGTGAAAATTCGATTTTAAATTGTTCGGATAAAAAAAAATGCTTTATAACTGACGTAATCCTTTGCAAACGGGGACATATTTCTGATCGAGACATGCCATAAAACAAGGAAATTAGCGCGTCTTTGAATGAAGCGGTGGCAGAAGATCGGACTATGAAACGATAGTTCCCAACCTTGTTCCACAGCCGTTTCAATTTGAAATTTCTGTCTTATTCAGCTTCCATTTGAAGGATAATACCGGCACGAATTATTGGGTCCGTATTCACCAGCAACAAAATAAATCCCTCTCCTGATGAAATTTGGTTCAAATCAGAATGACAAAATCGGTGGCATTAAACAAAAGTGCAGTTAGGGAGTGGAATGGCAAACTTCATGCAAAATAGTATTTGGTTTTCGCGTGCACGAAAATACGATATATATGTGGAAAGTTTCAGAGAAAATAGGCCAATTCATTTGGATGACAAAGTTTCCACCGGTTTCAGATAAATATTATAGATCTACACATAGATCTATCCAAGAACCAAGACAGAACGGGGGAAATATTGTGACAGAGGGAAAAAAGATGGAAAGAAAAGGGGTCAGAGAATAGAACCCTGAAAATGATCCGGACCAAGATTAAAAATTACTTTCGGGCTGACCATATAGCCCACTTAGTCAGAGAGGCAGCTGAATTTTGCATGACAAAATTATTTATTTACATATTACCCCTCCCCTTTCAAAGAAATTGGAACAAAGGACCTCAAGTAGTTGTGAAAATTCGATTAGAATTGTTTGAAAATATGGGTTAAAAGTGACGTTTATGTCTATATTGAAGGGTTGTGTGTAATCCTTTGCAAACGGGGACATATTCCTGATCGATACATGCAATACAACAAGGAAATTGGACAACTTTTTCAATGGAACGGGTGGCAGAAGATCGGACTATGAGTCTTTCGTCCCCACCTATCTTCCACCCCCGTTTCAATTTGAATTTTCAGTCTTATTCAGCTTCCATTTGAAGGATAATATGTAATCCTTAGCAGGCCGACGCGAATTCCTGGGTCCGTATTCACCAACCATTCTGAAGAACATTCTGAGACTCATTCTCCAGATTTTTCTACATTTGTGAGTAACGCAGCTTCTGATTGGCTTAAAATATTTGTTCAACCAATCACAAGTAGTGTTACTTTTCAATGTTAGAAAATACATGTACTTTGATCCCTTTGTCCCCAGCCTTGTTCGTCCGCGTTTCAAATTTTCTACCTTGTTCAGCTTAGCTTCCATGCTTCACACTGATACTTTGCATATGTTGAGACCATTAACTGACGACGGAAAGGTCTCGAGGAGTCATTGCATACCTGTGTATACCAGGGAGAAAACTTTTTAGGGGCAACGGGCACCTGTTGCATGAAACAGAGAGGTAAACAAACAAATGAGTGCCCCTTTCTCTCCATGACACTGTTGAACACATTACTAATTGGTGTCTCAGATCAAAGTGAATGGTTTTGATGGTACAATGTAAACATTTTAACTGGCAAAATGGGGTATGAAGTAGAAAAAAAGAGACCAGGAGCAGTTCTGCTTTGTGCAGTCAGGGGATATAATCCAATTTTGTTTGGGAATAGTCTGATAGTTTGTAAGGTTATATCTCTCTTTGTTGCTTGAATATACTGAGAGGGAAAAAGGTGAACCCATTGCCTCATCAAATCCATACAGCTTCAACACGGACTATGTCACAAGGTAACATGTGCCTCAAGTGACCGCAGCGACATAGTCAAAACGCTAGATTAACTTAACAATTGTACAGAGACTAGAACCTAAACCGGTTTCCGAAACAACTCACTCTCATATGGCACTTGCGGACATGCGAAAGCCTGATTTTGACCTTTACGACACAAATTGGGGTGTTTTGTCACTTTAAAGGAAAAAAAAAATAAAACAGAACAAAAACTCCCTCTCCTCATGGAATTATGTTTAAATAAAACTGACAAAATTGCTGGCCTTAAAAAAAGTGAAGTCATGGAGTGGAATGGCAAACTTTACGCAAACCCATATTTAGTTTTCGCATGCATATAAATGTAAAATGTAAGTGGATGACAGTCTGTGGAAACTGATTTCTGATTCTAGTCTACATATCCTTGCTGTCTGCATTTCAGGTATTCATCCATGTCATAAAGGGCTCAGGTCACATTATATCAGGTCGGGACATATTCAGCGCTACAGCCTAAACGTATTTATTTGGGGTCAAAACCAGTTACAATTACAAGAGGCTCATTAAAATGGATGAAAAATTTTACATCGGTTCAAGACAGATGATATATATCTACATATAGATCTATCCATGAACCAAGACATAATGGGCTAAAATATTGTGACGGGGGGAAAAAGGGTGGAAAAAAAGGGGTCAGAGATTGAAACCCTGAAGTTAACCCGGAACAAGATTAAAAATTACTCTCGGGCTGATCGTCTAGCCCACCAAGCCAGAAAGGCAGGCATATTCAGGGCTAGGGCCTAACTAAGCAGAATTATTTATTTGGGGTTAAAACTAGTTACAAAGAAAATATGCTAATTCAATTGGGTGACAAAGTTTACACCGGTTTAAGATATATATTATAGATCTTCATATAGATCTATCCAAGACATAATCGGGAAAAATATTGTGAAAGAGGGAAAAAAAGGTAGAAAGAAAGGGGTCGGAGATTGGAAGCCTTAACCCGGACGAAAATTAAAAATCAGTATCGGGCTGACCGTCTATCATACTAAGCCAGAGAGGCAGCTGAATTCTGCCTGACAAAACTGTTTATTTTCATATTTCCCTAGATTGTTAACGTTCCCTGATACAGCAAGGGTATAGGGATCAGAACAGGCTACTAAAAACGGTCAGAATTCTGTTTGTGTATTTTTAGAACACGACGCCTGACTACTAGAGATTCAGAGGACGTCACTCTCACTTCCAGAGCCGCAGTTATTCCAACATTCTTGACCTGACGAATGAGTAAATTTAATTTTTGGTATCACCTCTTATGTTTGCCAATATTTCTTTTAGTATCCATTACCAATTTCAAATTGTCCAAAATCGCAATGTTACCTCTACAGCCAAACTGGAAATATGTATGCTGCTCTGATCGGCTTTTCTGTGATATACATGTAGCCCACTGAATAGCAACGACACAGTAGCCTGTGCCAGTTGTAATATGTATATCTACAACGGGGACGGGCTTAATATTCCTTCTCCCCTTTCAAAGAAATTGGAGCACAGGCCCTGAAGTACTTGTGAAAATTCGATTTTAAATTGTTCGGATAAAAAAAAATGCTTTATAACTGACGTAATCCTTTGCAAACGGGGACATATTTCTGATCGAGACATGCCATAAAACAAGGAAATTAGCGCGTCTTTGAATGAAGCGGTGGCAGAAGATCGGACTATGAAACGATAGTTCCCAACCTTGTTCCACAGCCGTTTCAATTTGAAATTTCTGTCTTATTCAGCTTCCATTTGAAGGATAATACCGGCACGAATTATTGGGTCCGTATTCACCAGCAACAAAATAAATCCCTCTCCTGATGAAATTTGGTTCAAATCAGAATGACAAAAACGGTGGCATTAAACAAAAGTGCAGTTAGGGAGTGGAATGGCAAACTTCATGCACAATAGTATTTGGTTTTCGCGTGCACGAAAATACGATATATATGTGGAAAGTTTCAGAGAAAATAGGCCAATTCATTTGGATGACAAAGTTTCCACCGGTTTCAGATAAATATTATAGATCTACACATAGATCTATCCAAGAACCAAGACAGAACGGGGGAAATATTGTGACAGAGGGAAAAAAGATGGAAAGAAAAGGGGTCAGAGAATAGAACCCTGAAAATGATCCGGACCAAGATTAAAAATTACTTTCGGGCTGACCATATAGCCCACTTAGTCAGAGAGGCAGCTGAATTTTGCATGACAAAATTATTTATTTACATATTACCCCTCCCCTTTCAAAGAAATTGGAACAAAGGACCTCAAGTAGTTGTGAAAATTCGATTAGAATTGTTTGAAAATATGGGTTAAAAGTGACGTTTATGTCTATATTGAAGGGTTGTGTGTAATCCTTTGCAAACGGGGACATATTCCTGATCGATACATGCAATACAACAAGGAAATTGGACAACTTTTTCAATGGAACGGGTGGCAGAAGATCGGACTATGAGTCTTTCGTCCCCACCTATCTTCCACCCCCGTTTCAATTTGAATTTTCAGTCTTATTCAGCTTCCATTTGAAGGATAATATGTAATCCTTAGCAGGCCGACGCGAATTCCTGGGTCCGTATTCACCAACCATTCTGAAGAACATTCTGAGACTCATTCTCCAGATTTTTCTACATTTGTGAGTAATGCAGCTTCTGATTGGCTTAAAATATTTGTTCAACCAATCACAAGTAGTGTTACTTTTCAATGTTAGAAAATACATGTACTTTGATCCCTTTGTCCCCAGCCTTGTTCGTCCGCGTTTCAAATTTTCTACCTTGTTCAGCTTAGCTTCCATGCTTCACACTGATACTTTGCATATGTTGAGACCATTAACTGACGACGGAAAGGTCTCGAGGAGTCATTGCATACCTGTGTATACCAGGGAGAAAACTTTTTAGGGGCAACGGGCACCTGTTGCATGAAACAGAGAGGTAAACAAACAAATGAGTGCCCCTTTCTCTCCATGACACTGTTGAACACATTACTAATTGGTGTCTCAGATCAAAGTGAATGGTTTTGATGGTACAATGTAAACATTTTAACTGGCAAAATGGGGTATGAAGTAGAAAAAAAGAGACCAGGAGCAGTTCTGCTTTGTGCAGTTAGGGGATATAATCCAATTTTGTTTGGGAATAGTCTGATAGTTTGTAAGGTTATATCTCTCTTTGTTGCTTGAATATACTGAGAGGGAAAAAGGTGAACCCATTGCCTCATCAAATCCATACAGCTTCAACACGGAATATGTGACAAGGTAACATGTGCCTCAAGTGACCGCAACGACATAGTCAAAACGCTAGATTAACTTAACAATTGTACAGAGACTAGAACCTAAACCGGTTTCCGAAACAACTCGCTCTCATATGGCACTTGCGGACATGCGAAAGCCTGATTTTGACCTTTACGACACAAATTGGGGTGTTTTGTCACTTTAAAGGAAAAAAAAATAAAACAGAACAAAAACTCCCTCTCCTCATGGAATTATGTTTAAATAAAACTGACAAAATTGCTGGCCTTAAAAAAAGTGAAGTCATGGAGTGGAATGGCAAACTTTACGCAAACCCATATTTAGTTTTCGCATGCATATAAATGTAAAATGTAAGTGGATGACAGTCTGTGGAAACTGATTTCTGATTCTAGTCTACATATCCTTGCTGTCTGCATTTCAAGTATTCATCCATGTCATAAAGGGCTCAGGTCACATTATATCAGGTCGGGGCATATTCAGCGCTACAGCCTAAACGTATTTATTTGGGGTCAAAACCAGTTACAATTACAAGAGGCTCATTAAAATGGATGAAAAATTTTACATCGGTTCAAGACAGATGATATATATCTACATATAGATCTATCCATGAACCAAGACATAATGGGCTAAAATATTGTGACGGGGGGAAAAAGGGTGGGAAAAAAGGGGTCAGAGATTGAAACCCTGAAGTTAACCCGGAACAAGATTAAAAATTACTCTCGGGCTGATCGTCTAGCCCACCAAGCCAGAAAGGCAGGCATATTCAGGGCTAGGGCCTAACTAAGCAGAATTATTTATTTGGGGTTAAAACTAGTTACAAAGAAAATATGCTAATTCAATTGGGTGACAAAGTTTACACCGGTTTAAGATATATATTATAGATCTTCATATAGATCTATCCAAGACATAATCGGGAAAAATATTGTGAAAGAGGGAAAAAAAGGTAGAAAGAAAGGGGTCGGAGATTGGAAGCCTTAACCCGGACGAAAATTAAAAATCAGTATCGGGCTGACCGTCTATCACACTAAGCCAGAGAGGCAGCTGAATTCTGCCTGACAAAACTGTTTATTTTCATATTTCCCTAGATTGTTAACGTTCCCTGATACAGCAAGGGTATAGGGATCAGAACAGGCTACTAAAAACGGTCAGAATTCTGTTTGTGTATTTTTAGAACACGACGCCTGACTACTAGAGATTCAGAGGACGTCACTCTCACTTCCAGAGCCGCAGTTATTCCAACATTCTTGACCTGACGAATGAGTAAATTTAATTTTTGATATCACCTCTTATGTTTGCCAATATTTCTTTTAGTATCCATTACCAATTTCAAATTGTCCAAAATCGCAATGTTACCTCTACAGCCAAACTGGAAATATGTATGCTGCTCTGATCGGCTTTTCTGTGATATACATGTAGCCCACTGAACAGCAACGACACAGTAGCCTGTGCCAGTTGTAATATGTATATCTACAACGGGGACGGGCTTAATATTCCTTCTCCCCTTTCAAAGAAATTGGAACACAGGCCCTGAAGTACTTGTGAAAATTCGATTTTAAATTGTTCGGATAAAAAAAAATGCTTTATAACTGACGTAATCCTTTGCAAACGGGGACATATTTCTGATCGAGACATGCCATAAAACAAGGAAATTAGCGCGTCTTTGAATGAAGCGGTGGCAGAAGATCGGACTATGAAACGATAGTTCCCAACCTTGTTCCACAGCCGTTTCAATTTGAAATTTCTGTCTTATTCAGCTTCCATTTGAAGGATAATACCGGCACGAATTATTGGGTCCGTATTCACCAGCAACAAAATAAATCCCTCTCCTGATGAAATTTGGTTCAAATCAGAATGACAAAATCGGTGGCATTAAACAAAAGTGCAGTTAGGGAGTGGAATGGCAAACTTCATGCAAAATAGTATTTGGTTTTCGCGTGCACGAAAATACGATATATATGTGGAAAGTTTCAGAGAAAATAGGCCAATTCATTTGGATGACAAAGTTTCCACCGGTTTCAGATAAATATTATAGATCTACACATAGATCTATCCAAGAACCAAGACAGAACGGGGGAAATATTGTGACAGAGGGAAAAAAGATGGAAAGAAAAGGGGTCAGAGAATAGAACCCTGAAAATGATCCGGACCAAGATTAAAAATTACTTTCGGGCTGACCATATAGCCCACTTAGTCAGAGAGGCAGCTGAATTTTGCATGACAAAATTATTTATTTACATATTACCCCTCCCCTTTCAAAGAAATTGGAACAAAGGACCTCAAGTAGTTGTGAAAATTCGATTAGAATTGTTTGAAAATATGGGTTAAAAGTGACGTTTATGTCTATATTGAAGGGTTGTGTGTAATCCTTTGCAAACGGGGACATATTCCTGATCGATACATGCAATACAACAAGGAAATTGGACAACTTTTTCAATGGAACGGGTGGCAGAAGATCGGACTATGAGTCTTTCGTCCCCACCTATCTTCCACCCCCGTTTCAATTTGAATTTTCAGTCTTATTCAGCTTCCATTTGAAGGATAATATGTAATCCTTAGCAGGCCGACGCGAATTCCTGGGTCCGTATTCACCAACCATTCTGAAGAACATTCTGAGACTCATTCTCCAGATTTTTCTACATTTGTGAGTAACGCAGCTTCTGATTGGCTTAAAATATTTGTTCAACCAATCACAAGTAGTGTTACTTTTCAATGTTAGAAAATACATGTACTTTGATCCCTTTGTCCCCAGCCTTGTTCGTCCGCGTTTCAAATTTTCTACCTTGTTCAGCTTAGCTTCCATGCTTCACACTGATACTTTGCATATGTTGAGACCATTAACTGACGACGGAAAGGTCTCGAGGAGTCATTGCATACCTGTGTATACCAGGGAGAAAACTTTTTAGGGGCAACGGGCACCTGTTGCATGAAACAGAGAGGTAAACAAACAAATGAGTGCCCCTTTCTCTCCATGACACTGTTGAACACATTACTAATTGGTGTCTCAGATCAAAGTGAATGGTTTTGATGGTACAATGTAAACATTTTAACTGGCAAAATGGGGTATGAAGTAGAAAAAAAGAGACCAGGAGCAGTTCTGCTTTGTGCAGTCAGGGGATATAATCCAATTTTCTTTGGGAATAGTCTGATAGTTTGTAAGGTTATATCTCTCTTTGTTGCTTGAATATACTGAGAGGGAAAAAGGTGAACCCATTGCCTCATCAAATCCATACAGCTTCAACACGGACTATGTCACAAGGTAACATGTGCCTCAAGTGACCGCAGCGACATAGTCAAAACGCTAGATTAACTTAACAATTGTACAGAGACTAGAACCTAAACCGGTTTCCGAAACAACTCACTCTCATATGGCACTTGCGGACATGCGAAAGCCTGATTTTGACCTTTACGACACAAATTGGGGTGTTTTGTCACTTTAAAGGAAAAAAAAAATAAAACAGAACAAAAACTCCCTCTCCTCATGGAATTATGTTTAAATAAAACTGACAAAATTGCTGGCCTTAAAAAAAGTGAAGTCATGGAGTGGAATGGCAAACTTTACGCAAACCCATATTTAGTTTTCGCATGCATATAAATGTAAAATGTAAGTGGATGACAGTCTGTGGAAACTGATTTCTGATTCTAGTCTACATATCCTTGCTGTCTGCATTTCAGGTATTCATCCATGTCATAAAGGGCTCAGGTCACATTATATCAGGTCGGGACATATTCAGCGCTACAGCCTAAACGTATTTATTTGGGGTCAAAACCAGTTACAATTACAAGAGGCTCATTAAAATGGATGAAAAATTTTACATCGGTTCAAGACAGATGATATATATCTACATATAGATCTATCCATGAACCAAGACATAATGGGCTAAAATATTGTGACGGGGGGAAAAAGGGTGGAAAAAAAGGGGTCAGAGATTGAAACCCTGAAGTTAACCCGGAACAAGATTAAAAATTACTCTCGGGCTGATCGTCTAGCCCACCAAGCCAGAAAGGCAGGCATATTCAGGGCTAGGGCCTAACTAAGCAGAATTATTTATTTGGGGTTAAAACTAGTTACAAAGAAAATATGCTAATTCAATTGGGTGACAAAGTTTACACCGGTTTAAGATATATATTATAGATCTTCATATAGATCTATCCAAGACATAATCGGGAAAAATATTGTGAAAGAGGGAAAAAAAGGTAGAAAGAAAGGGGTCGGAGATTGGAAGCCTTAACCCGGACGAAAATTAAAAATCAGTATCGGGCTGACCGTCTATCATACTAAGCCAGAGAGGCAGCTGAATTCTGCCTGACAAAACTGTTTATTTTCATATTTCCCTAGATTGTTAACGTTCCCTGATACAGCAAGGGTATAGGGATCAGAACAGGCTACTAAAAACGGTCAGAATTCTGTTTGTGTATTTTTAGAACACGACGCCTGACTACTAGAGATTCAGAGGACGTCACTCTCACTTCCAGAGCCGCAGTTATTCCAACATTCTTGACCTGACGAATGAGTAAATTTAATTTTTGGTATCACCTCTTATGTTTGCCAATATTTCTTTTAGTATCCATTACCAATTTCAAATTGTCCAAAATCGCAATGTTACCTCTACAGCCAAACTGGAAATATGTATGCTGCTCTGATCGGCTTTTCTGTGATATACATGTAGCCCACTGAATAGCAACGACACAGTAGCCTGTGCCAGTTGTAATATGTATATCTACAACGGGGACGGGCTTAATATTCCTTCTCCCCTTTCAAAGAAATTGGAACACAGGCCCTGAAGTACTTGTGAAAATTCGATTTTAAATTGTTCGGATAAAAAAAAATGCTTTATAACTGACGTAATCCTTTGCAAACGGGGACATATTTCTGATCGAGACATGCCATAAAACAAGGAAATTAGCGCGTCTTTGAATGAAGCGGTGGCAGAAGATCGGACTATGAAACGATAGTTCCCAACCTTGTTCCACAGCCGTTTCAATTTGAAATTTCTGTCTTATTCAGCTTCCATTTGAAGGATAATACCGGCACGAATTATTGGGTCCGTATTCACCAGCAACAAAATAAATCCCTCTCCTGATGAAATTTGGTTCAAATCAGAATGACAAAAACGGTGGCATTAAACAAAAGTGCAGTTAGGGAGTGGAATGGCAAACTTCATGCAAAATAGTATTTGGTTTTCGCGTGCACGAAAATACGATATATATGTGGAAAGTTTCAGAGAAAATAGGCCAATTCATTTGGATGACAAAGTTTCCACCGGTTTCAGATAAATATTATAGATCTACACATAGATCTATCCAAGAACCAAGACAGAACGGGGGAAATATTGTGACAGAGGGAAAAAAGATGGAAAGAAAAGGGGTCAGAGAATAGAACCCTGAAAATGATCCGGACCAAGATTAAAAATTACTTTCGGGCTGACCATATAGCCCACTTAGTCAGAGAGGCAGCTGAATTTTGCATGACAAAATTATTTATTTACATATTACCCCTCCCCTTTCAAAGAAATTGGAACAAAGGACCTCAAGTAGTTGTGAAAATTCGATTAGAATTGTTTGAAAATATGGGTTAAAAGTGACGTTTATGTCTATATTGAAGGGTTGTGTGTAATCCTTTGCAAACGGAGACATATTCCTGATCGATACATGCAATACAACAAGGAAATTGGACAACTTTTTCAATGGAACGGGTGGCAGAAGATCGGACTATGAGTCTTTCGTCCCCACCTATCTTCCACCCCCGTTTCAATTTGAATTTTCAGTCTTATTCAGCTTCCATTTGAAGGATAATATGTAATCCTTAGCAGGCCGACGCGAATTCCTGGGTCCGTATTCACCAACCATTCTGAAGAACATTCTGAGACTCATTCTCCAGATTTTTCTACATTTGTGAGTAACGCAGCTTCTGATTGGCTTAAAATATTTGTTCAACCAATCACAAGTAGTGTTACTTTTCAATGTTAGAAAATACATGTACTTTGATCCCTTTGTCCCCAGCCTTGTTCGTCCGCGTTTCAAATTTTCTACCTTGTTCAGCTTAGCTTCCATGCTTCACACTGATACTTTGCATATGTTGAGACCATTAACTGACGACGGAAAGGTCTCGAGGAGTCATTGCATACCTGTGTATACCAGGGAGAAAACTTTTTAGGGGCAACGGGCACCTGTTGCATGAAACAGAGAGGTAAACAAACAAATGAGTGCCCCTTTCTCTCCATGACACTGTTGAACACATTACTAATTGGTGTCTCAGATCAAAGTGAATGGTTTTGATGGTACAATGTAAACATTTTAACTGGCAAAATGGGGTATGAAGTAGAAAAAAAGAGACCAGGAGCAGTTCTGCTTTGTGCAGTCAGGGGATATAATCCAATTTTGTTTGGGAATAGTCTGATAGTTTGTAAGGTTATATCTCTCTTTGTTGCTTGAATATACTGAGAGGGAAAAAGGTGAACCCATTGCCTCATCAAATCCATACAGCTTCAACACGGACTATGTCACAAGGTAACATGTGCCTCAAGTGACCGCAACGACATAGTCAAAACGCTAGATTAACTTAACAATTGTACAGAGACTAGAACCTAAACCGGTTTCCGAAACAACTCGCTCTCATATGGCACTTGCGGACATGCGAAAGCCTGATTTTGACCTTTACGACACAAATTGGGGTGTTTTGTCACTTTAAAGGAAAAAAAAATAAAACAGAACAAAAACTCCCTCTCCTCATGGAATTATGTTTAAATAAAACTGACAAAATTGCTGGCCTTAAAAAAAGTGAAGTCATGGAGTGGAATGGCAAACTTTACGCAAACCCATATTTAGTTTTCGCATGCATATAAATGTAAAATGTAAGTGGATGACAGTCTGTGGAAACTGATTTCTGATTCTAGTCTACATATCCTTGCTGTCTGCATTTCAGGTATTCATCCATGTCATAAAGGGCTCAGGTCACATTATATCAGGTCGGGACATATTCAGCGCTACAGCCTAAACGTATTTATTTGGGGTCAAAACCAGTTACAATTACAAGAGGCTCATTAAAATGGATGAAAAATTTTACATCGGTTCAAGACAGATGATATATATCTACATATAGATCTATCCATGAACCAAGACATAATGGGCTAAAATATTGTGACGGGGGGAAAAAGGGTGGAAAAAAAGGGGTCAGAGATTGAAACCCTGAAGTTAACCCGGAACAAGATTAAAAATTACTCTCGGGCTGATCGTCTAGCCCACCAAGCCAGAAAGGCAGGCATATTCAGGGCTAGGGCCTAACTAAGCAGAATTATTTATTTGGGGTTAAAACTAGTTACAAAGAAAATATGCTAATTCAATTGGGTGACAAAGTTTACACCGGTTTAAGATATATATTATAGATCTTCATATAGATCTATCCAAGACATAATCGGGAAAAATATTGTGAAAGAGGGAAAAAAAGGTAGAAAGAAAGGGGTCGGAGATTGGAAGCCTTAACCCGGACGAAAATTAAAAATCAGTATCGGGCTGACCGTCTATCACACTAAGCCAGAGAGGCAGCTGAATTCTGCCTGACAAAACTGTTTATTTTCATATTTCCCTAGATTGTTAACGTTCCCTGATACAGCAAGGGTATAGGGATCAGAACAGGCTACTAAAAACGGTCAGAATTCTGTTTGTGTATTTTTAGAACACGACGCCTGACTACTAGAGATTCAGAGGACGTCACTCTCACTTCCAGAGCCGCAGTTATTCCAACATTCTTGACCTGACGAATGAGTAAATTTAATTTTTGATATCACCTCTTATGTTTGCCAATATTTCTTTTAGTATCCATTACCAATTTCAAATTGTCCAAAATCGCAATGTTACCTCTACAGCCAAACTGGAAATATGTATGCTGCTCTGATCGGCTTTTCTGTGATATACATGTAGCCCACTGAATAGCAACGACACAGTAGCCTGTGCCAGTTGTAATATGTATATCTACAACGGGGACGGGCTTAATATTCCTTCTCCCCTTTCAAAGAAATTGGAACACAGGCCCTGAAGTACTTGTGAAAATTCGATTTTAAATTGTTCGGATAAAAAAAAATGCTTTATAACTGACGTAATCCTTTGCAAACGGGGACATATTTCTGATCGAGACATGCCATAAAACAAGGAAATTAGCGCGTCTTTGAATGAAGCGGTGGCAGAAGATCGGACTATGAAACGATAGTTCCCAACCTTGTTCCACAGCCGTTTCAATTTGAAATTTCTGTCTTATTCAGCTTCCATTTGAAGGATAATACCGGCACGAATTATTGGGTCCGTATTCACCAGCAACAAAATAAATCCCTCTCCTGATGAAATTTGGTTCAAATCAGAATGACAAAAACGGTGGCATTAAACAAAAGTGCAGTTAGGGAGTGGAATGGCAAACTTCATGCAAAATAGTATTTGGTTTTCGCGTGCACGAAAATACGATATATATGTGGAAAGTTTCAGAGAAAATAGGCCAATTCATTTGGATGACAAAGTTTCCACCGGTTTCAGATAAATATTATAGATCTACACATAGATCTATCCAAGAACCAAGACAGAACGGGGGAAATATTGTGACAGAGGGAAAAAAGATGGAAAGAAAAGGGGTCAGAGAATAGAACCCTGAAAATGATCCGGACCAAGATTAAAAATTACTTTCGGGCTGACCATATAGCCCACTTAGTCAGAGAGGCAGCTGAATTTTGCATGACAAAATTATTTATTTACATATTACCCCTCCCCTTTCAAAGAAATTGGAACAAAGGACCTCAAGTAGTTGTGAAAATTCGATTAGAATTGTTTGAAAATATGGGTTAAAAGTGACGTTTATGTCTATATTGAAGGGTTGTGTGTAATCCTTTGCAAACGGGGACATATTCCTGATCGATACATGCAATACAACAAGGAAATTGGACAACTTTTTCAATGGAACGGGTGGCAGAAGATCGGACTATGAGTCTTTCGTCCCCACCTATCTTCCACCCCCGTTTCAATTTGAATTTTCAGTCTTATTCAGCTTCCATTTGAAGGATAATATGTAATCCTTAGCAGGCCGACGCGAATTCCTGGGTCCGTATTCACCAACCATTCTGAAGAACATTCTGAGACTCATTCTCCAGATTTTTCTACATTTGTGAGTAACGCAGCTTCTGATTGGCTTAAAATATTTGTTCAACCAATCACAAGTAGTGTTACTTTTCAATGTTAGAAAATACATGTACTTTGATCCCTTTGTCCCCAGCCTTGTTCGTCCGCGTTTCAAATTTTCTACCTTGTTCAGCTTAGCTTCCATGCTTCACACTGATACTTTGCATATGTTGAGACCATTAACTGACGACGGAAAGGTCTCGAGGAGTCATTGCATACCTGTGTATACCAGGGAGAAAACTTTTTAGGGGCAACGGGCACCTGTTGCATGAAACAGAGAGGTAAACAAACAAATGAGTGCCCCTTTCTCTCCATGACACTGTTGAACACATTACTAATTGGTGTCTCAGATCAAAGTGAATGGTTTTGATGGTACAATGTAAACATTTTAACTGGCAAAATGGGGTATGAAGTAGAAAAAAAAGAGACCAGGAGCAGTTCTGCTTTGTGCAGTCAGGGGATATAATCCAATTTTGTTTGGGAATAGTCTGATAGTTTGTAAGGTTATATCTCTCTTTGTTGCTTGAATATACTGAGAGGGAAAAAGGTGAACCCATTGCCTCATCAAATCCATACAGCTTCAACACGGACTATGTCACAAGGTAACATGTGCCTCAAGTGACCGCAGCGACATAGTCAAAACGCTAGATTAACTTAACAATTGTACAGAGACTAGAACCTAAACCGGTTTCCAAAACAACTCGCTCTCATATGGCACTTGCGGACATGCGAAAGCCTGATTTTGACCTTTACGACACAAATTGGGGTGTTTTGTCACTTTAAAGGAAAAAAAAAAAATAAAACAGAACAAAAACTCCCTCTCCTCATGGAATTATGTTTAAATAAAACTGACAAAATTGCTGGCCTTAAAAAAAGTGAAGTCATGGAGTGGAATGGCAAACTTTACGCAAACCCATATTTAGTTTTCGCATGCATATAAATGTAAAATGTAAGTGGATGACAGTCTGTGGAAACTGATTTCTGATTCTAGTCTACATATCCTTGCTGTCTGCATTTCAGGTATTCATCCATGTCATAAAGGGCTCAGGTCACATTATATCAGGTCGGGACATATTCAGCGCTACAGCCTAAACGTATTTATTTGGGGTCAAAACCAGTTACAATTACAAGAGGCTCATTAAAATGGATGAAAAATTTTACATCGGTTCAAGACAGATGATATATATCTACATATAGATCTATCCATGAACCAAGACATAATGGGCTAAAATATTGTGACGGGGGGAAAAAGGGTGGAAAAAAAGGGGTCAGAGATTGAAACCCTGAAGTTAACCCGGAACAAGATTAAAAATTACTCTCGGGCTGATCGTCTAGCCCACCAAGCCAGAAAGGCAGGCATATTCAGGGCTAGGGCCTAACTAAGCAGAATTATTTATTTGGGGTTAAAACTAGTTACAAAGAAAATATGCTAATTCAATTGGGTGACAAAGTTTACACCGGTTTAAGATATATATTATAGATCTTCATATAGATCTATCCAAGACATAATCGGGAAAAATATTGTGAAAGAGGGAAAAAAAGGTAGAAAGAAAGGGGTCGGAGATTGGAAGCCTTAACCCGGACGAAAATTAAAAATCAGTATCGGGCTGACCGTCTATCATACTAAGCCAGAGAGGCAGCTGAATTCTGCCTGACAAAACTGTTTATTTTCATATTTCCCTAGATTGTTAACGTTCCCTGATACAGCAAGGGTATAGGGATCAGAACAGGCTACTAAAAACGGTCAGAATTCTGTTTGTGTATTTTTAGAACACGACGCCTGACTACTAGAGATTCAGAGGACGTCACTCTCACTTCCAGAGCCGCAGTTATTCCAACATTCTTGACCTGACGAATGAGTAAATTTAATTTTTGGTATCACCTCTTATGTTTGCCAATATTTCTTTTAGTATCCATTACCAATTTCAAATTGTCCAAAATCGCAATGTTACCTCTACAGCCAAACTGGAAATATGTATGCTGCTCTGATCGGCTTTTCTGTGATATACATGTAGCCCACTGAATAGCAACGACACAGTAGCCTGTGCCAGTTGTAATATGTATATCTACAACGGGGACGGGCTTAATATTCCTTCTCCCCTTTCAAAGAAATTGGAACACAGGCCCTGAAGTACTTGTGAAAATTCGATTTTAAATTGTTCGGATAAAAAAAAATGCTTTATAACTGACGTAATCCTTTGCAAACGGGGACATATTTCTGGTCGAGACATGCCATAAAACAAGGAAATTAGCGCGTCTTTGAATGAAGCGGTGGCAGAAGATCGGACTATGAAACGATAGTTCCCAACCTTGTTCCACAGCCGTTTCAATTTGAAATTTCTGTCTTATTCAGCTTCCATTTGAAGGATAATACCGGCACGAATTATTGGGTCCGTATTCACCAGCAACAAAATAAATCCCTCTCCTGATGAAATTTGGTTCAAATCAGAATGACAAAAACGGTGGCATTAAACAAAAGTGCAGTTAGGGAGTGGAATGGCAAACTTCATGCAAAATAGTATTTGGTTTTCGCGTGCACGAAAATACGATATATATGTGGAAAGTTTCAGAGAAAATAGGCCAATTCATTTGGATGACAAAGTTTCCACCGGTTTCAGATAAATATTATAGATCTACACATAGATCTATCCAAGAACCAAGACAGAACGGGGGAAATATTGTGACAGAGGGAAAAAAGATGGAAAGAAAAGGGGTCAGAGAATAGAACCCTGAAAATGATCCGGACCAAGATTAAAAATTACTTTCGGGCTGACCATATAGCCCACTTAGTCAGAGAGGCAGCTGAATTTTGCATGACAAAATTATTTATTTACATATTACCCCTCCCCTTTCAAAGAAATTGGAACAAAGGACCTCAAGTAGTTGTGAAAATTCGATTAGAATTGTTTGAAAATATGGGTTAAAAGTGACGTTTATGTCTATATTGAAGGGTTGTGTGTAATCCTTTGCAAACGGAGAAATATTCCTGATCGATACATGCAATACAACAAGGAAATTGGACAACTTTTTCAATGGAACGGGTGGCAGAAGATCGGACTATGAGTCTTTCGTCCCCACCTATCTTCCACCCCCGTTTCAATTTGAATTTTCAGTCTTATTCAGCTTCCATTTGAAGGATAATATGTAATCCTTAGCAGGCCGACGCGAATTCCTGGGTCCGTATTCACCAACCATTCTGAAGAACATTCTGAGACTCATTCTCCAGATTTTTCTACATTTGTGAGTAACGCAGCTTCTGATTGGCTTAAAATATTTGTTCAACCAATCACAAGTAGTGTTACTTTTCAATGTTAGAAAATACATGTACTTTGATCCCTTTGTCCCCAGCCTTGTTCGTCCGCGTTTCAAATTTTCTACCTTGTTCAGCTTAGCTTCCATGCTTCACACTGATACTTTGCATATGGTGAGACCATTAACTGACGACGGAAAGGTCTCGAGGAGTCATTGCATACCTGTGTATACCAGGGAGAAAACTTTTTAGGGGCAACGGGCACCTGTTGCATGAAACAGAGAGGTAAACAAACAAATGAGTGCCCCTTTCTCTCCATGACACTGTTGAACACATTACTAATTGGTGTCTCAGATCAAAGTGAATGGTTTTGATGGTACAATGTAAACATTTTAACTGGCAAAATGGGGTATGAAGTAGAAAAAAAGAGACCAGGAGCAGTTCTGCTTTGTGCAGTCAGGGGATATAATCCAATTTTGTTTGGGAATAGTCTGATAGTTTGTAAGGTTATATCTCTCTTTGTTGCTTGAATATACTGAGAGGGAAAAAGGTGAACCCATTGCCTCATCAAATCCATACAGCTTCAACACGGAATATGTCACAAGGTAACATGTGCCTCAAGTGACCGCAACGACATAGTCAAAACGCTAGATTAACTTAACAATTGTACAGAGACTAGAACCTAAACCGGTTTCCGAAACAACTCGCTCTCATATGGCACTTGTGGACATGCGAAAGCCTGATTTTGACCTTTACGACACAAATTGGGGTGTTTTGTCACTTTAAAGGAAAAAAAAAATAAAACAGAACAAAAACTCCCTCTCCTCATGGAATTATGTTTAAATAAAACTGACAAAATTGCTGGCCTTAAAAAAAGTGAAGTCATGGAGTGGAATGGGAAACTTTACGCAAACCCATATTTAGTTTTCGCATGCATATAAATGTAAAATGTAAGTGGATGACAGTCTGTGGAATCCGATTTCTGATTCTAGTCTACATATCCTTGCTGTCTGCATTTCAGGTGTTCATCCATGTCATAAAGGGCTCAGGTCACATTATATCAGGTCGGGACATATTCAGCGCTACAGCCTAAACATATTTATTTGGGGTCAAAACCAGTTACAATTACAAGAGGCTCATTAAAATGGATGAAAAATTTTACATCGGTTCAAGACAGATGATATATATCTACATATAGATCTATCCATGAACCAAGACATAATGGGCTAAAATATTGTGACGGGGGGAAAAAGGGTGGAAAAAAAGGGGTCAGAGATTGAAACCCTGAAGTTAACCCGGAACAAGATTAAAAATTACTCTCGGGCTGATCGTCTAGCCCACCAAGCCAGAAAGGCAGGCATATTCAGGGCTAGGGCCTAACTAAACAGAATTATTTATTTGGGGTTAAAACTAGTTACAAAGAAAATATGCTAATTCAATTGGGTGACAAAGTTTACACCGGTTTAAGATATATATTATAGATCTTCATATAGATCTATCCAAGACATACTCGGGAAATATATTGTGAAAGAGGGAAAAAAAGGTAGAAAGAAAGGGGTCGGAGATTGGAAGCCTTAACCCGGACGAAAATTAAAAATCAGTATCGGGCTGACCGTCTATCACACTAAGCCAGAGAGGCAGCTGAATTCTGTCTGACAAAACTGTTTATTTTCATATTTCCCTAGATTGTTAACGTTCCCTGATACAGCAAGGGTATAGGGATCAGAACAGGCTACTAAAAACGGTCAGAATTCTGTTTGTGTATTTTTAGAACACGACGCCTGACTACTAGAGATTCAGAGGACGTCACTCTCACTTCCAGAGCCGCAGTTATTCCAACATTCTTGACCTGACGAATGAGTAAATTTAATTTTTGGTATCACCTCTTATGTTTGCTAATATTTCTTTTAGTATCCATTACCAATTTCAAATTGTCCAAAATCGCAATGTTACCTCTACAGCCAAACTGGAAATATGTATGCTGCTCTGATCGGCTTTTCTGTGATATACATGTAGCCCACTGAATAGCAACGACACAGTAGCCTGTGCCAGTTGTAATATGTATATCTACAACGGGGACGGGCTTAATATTCCTTCTCCCCTTTCAAAGAAATTGGAACACAGGCCCTGAAGTACTTGTGAAAATTCGATTTTAAATTGTTCGGATAAAAAAAAAATGCTTTATAACTGACGTAATCCTTTGCAAACGGGGACATATTTCTGATCGAGACATGCCATAAAACAAGGAAATTAGCGCGTCTTTGAATGAAGCGGTGGCAGAAGATCGGACTATGAAACGATAGTTCCCAACCTTGTTCCACAGCCGTTTCAATTTGAAATTTCTGTCTTATTCAGCTTCCATTTGAAGGATAATACCGGCACGAATTATTGGGTCCGTATTCACCAGCAACAAAATAAATCCCTCTCCTGATGAAATTAGGTTCAAATCAGAATGACAAAATCGGTGGCATTAAACAAAAGTGCAGTTAGGGAGTGGAATGGCAAACTTCATGCAAAATAGTATTTGGTTTTCGCGTGCACGAAAATACGATATATATGTGGAAAGTTTCAGAGAAAATAGGCCAATTCATTTGGATGACAAAGTTTCCACCGGTTTCAGATAAATATTATAGATCTACACATAGATCTATCCAAGAACCAAGACAGAACGGGGGAAATATTGTGACAGAGGGAAAAAAGATGGAAAGAAAAGGGGTCAGAGAATAGAACCCTGAAAATGATCCGGACCAAGATTAAAAATTACTTTCGGGCTGACCATATAGCCCACTTAGTCAGAGAGGCAGCTGAATTTTGCATGACAAAATTATTTATTTACATATTACCCCTCCCCTTTCAAAGAAATTGGAACAAAGGACCTCAAGTAGTTGTGAAAATTCGATTAGAATTGTTTGAAAATATGGGTTAAAAGTGACGTTTATGTCTATTTTGAAGGGTTGTGTGTAATCCTTTGCAAACGGGGACATATTCCTGATCGATACATGCAATACAACAAGGAAATTGGACAACTTTTTCAATGGAACGGGTGGCAGAAGATCGGACTATGAGTCTTTCGTCCCCACCTATCTTCCACCCCCGTTTCAATTTGAATTTTCAGTCTTATTCAGCTTCCATTTGAAGGATAGTATGTAATCCTTAGCAGGCCGACGCGAATTCCTGGGTCCGTATTCACCAACCATTCTGAAGAACATTCTGAGACTCATTCTCCAGATTTTTCTACATTTGTGAGTAACGCAGCTTCTGATTGGCTTAAAATATTTGTTCAACCAATCACAAGTAGTGTTACTTTTCAATGTTAGAAAATACATGTACTTTGATCCCTTTGTCCCCAGCCTTGTTCGTCCGCGTTTCAAATTTTCTACCTTGTTCAGCTTAGCTTCCATGCTTCACACTGATACTTTGCATATGTTGAGACCATTAACTGACGACGGAAAGGTCTCGAGGAGTCATTGCATACCTGTGTATACCAGGGAGAAAACTTTTTAGGGGCAACGGGCACCTGTTGCATGAAACAGAGAGGTAAACAAACAAATGAGTGCCCCTTTCTCTCCATGACACTGTTGAACACATTACTAATTGGTGTCTCAGATCAAAGTGAATGGTTTTGATGGTACAATGTAAACATTTTAACTGGCAAAATGGGGTATGAAGTAGAAAAAAAGAGACCAGGAGCAGTTCTGCTTTGTGCAGTCAGGGGATATAATCCAATTTTGTTTGGGAATAGTCTGATAGTTTGTAAGGTTATATCTCTCTTTGTTGCTTGAATATACTGAGAGGGAAAAAGGTGAACCCATTGCCTCATCAAATCCATACAGCTTCAACACGGACTATGTCACAAGGTAACATGTGCCTCAAGTGACCGCAACGACATAGTCAAAACGCTAGATTAACTTAACAATTGTACAGAGACTAGAACCTAAACCGGTTTCCGAAACAACTCGCTCTCATATGGCACTTGCGGACATGCGAAAGCCTAATTTTGACCTTTACGACACAAATTGGGGTGTTTTGTCACTTTAAACGAAAAAAAAATAAAACAGAACAAAAACTCCCTCTCCTCATGGAATTATGTTTAAATAAAACTGACAAAATTGCTGGCCTTAAAAAAAGTGAAGTCATGGAGTGGAATGGCAAACTTTACGCAAACCCATATTTAGTTTTCGCATGCATATAAATGTAAAATGTAAGTGGATGACAGTCTGTGGAAACTGATTTCTGATTCTAGTCTACATATCCTTGCTGTCTGCATTTCAGGTATTCATCCATGTCATAAAGGGCTCAGGTCACATTATATCAGGTCGGGACATATTCAGCGCTACAGCCTAAACGTATTTATTTGGGGTCAAAACCAGTTACAATTACAAGAGGCTCATTAAAATGGATGAAAAATTTTACATCGGTTCAAGACAGATGATATATATCTACATATAGATCTATCCATGAACCAAGACATAATGGGCTAAAATATTGTGACGGGGGGAAAAAGGGTGGAAAAAAAGGGGTCAGAGATTGAAACCCTGAAGTTAACCCGGAACAAGATTAAAAATTACTCCCGGGCTGATCGTCTAGCCCACCAAGCCAGAAAGGCAGGCATATTCAGGGCTAGGGCCTAACTAAGCAGAATTATTTATTTGGGGTTAAAACTAGTTACAAAGAAAATATGCTAATTCAATTGGGTGACAAAGTTTACACCGGTTTAAGATATATATTATAGATCTTCATATAGATCTATCCAAGACATAATCGGGAAAAATATTGTGAAAGAGGGAAAAAAAGGTAGAAAGAAAGGGGTCGGAGATTGGAAGCCTTAACCCGGACGAAAATTAAAAATCAGTATCGGGCTGACCGTCTATCACACTAAGCCAGAGAGGCAGCTGAATTCTGCCTGACAAAACTGTTTATTTTCATATTTCCCTAGATTGTTAACGTTCCCTGATACAGCAAGGGTATAGGGATCAGAACAGGCTACTAAAAACGGTCAGAATTCTGTTTGTGTATTTTTAGAACACGACGCCTGACTACTAGAGATTCAGAGGACGTCACTCTCACTTCCAGAGCCGCAGTTATTCCAACATTCTTGACCTGACGAATGAGTAAATTTAATTTTTGGTATCACCTCTTATGTTTGCCAATATTTCTTTTAGTATCCATTACCAATTTCAAATTGTCCAAAATCGCAATGTTACCTCTACAGCCAAACTGGAAATATGTATGCTGCTCTGATCGGCTTTTCTGTGATATACATGTAGCCCACTGAATAGCAACGACACAGTAGCCTGTGCCAGTTGTAATATGTATATCTACAACGGGGACGGGCTTAATATTCCTTCTCCCCTTTCAAAGAACTTGGAACACAGGCCCTGAAGTACTTGTGAAAATTCGATTTTAAATTGTTCGGATAAAAAAAAAATGCTTTATAACTGACGTAATCCTTTGCAAACGGGGACATATTTCTGATCGAGACATGCCATAAAACAAGGAAATTAGCGCGTCTTTGAATGAAGCGGTGGCAGAAGATCGGACTATGAAACGATAGTTCCCAACCTTGTTCCACAGCCGTTTCAATTTGAAATTTCTGTCTTATTCAGCTTCCATTTGAAGGATAATACCGGCACGAATTATTGGGTCCGTATTCACCAGCAACAAAATAAATCCCTCTCCTGATGAAATTTGGTTCAAATCAGAATGACAAAATCGGTGGCATTAAACAAAAGTGCAGTTAGGGAGTGGAATGGCAAACTTCATGCAAAATAGTATTTCGTTTTCGCGTGCACGAAAATACGATATATATGTGGAAAGTTTCAGAGAAAATAGGCCAATTCATTTGGATGACAAAGTTTCCACCGGTTTCAGATAAATATTATAGATCTACACATAGATCTATCCAAGAACCAAGACAGAACGGGGGAAATATTGTGACAGAGGGAAAAAAGATGGAAAGAAAAGGGGTCAGAGAATAGAACCCTGAAAATGATCCGGACCAAGATTAAAAATTACTTTCGGGCTGACCATATAGCCCACTTAGTCAGAGAGGCAGCTGAATTTTGCATGACAAAATTATTTATTTACATATTACCCCTCCCCTTTCAAAGAAATTGGAACAAAGGACCTCAAGTAGTTGTGAAAATTCGATTAGAATTGTTTGAAAATATGGGTTAAAAGTGACGTTTATGTCTATATTGAAGGGTTGTGTGTAATCCTTTGCAAACGGGGACATATTCCTGATCGATACATGCAATACAACAAGGAAATTGGACAACTTTTTCAATGGAACGGGTGGCAGAAGATCGGACTATGAGTCTTTCGTCCCCACCTATCTTCCAGCCCCGTTTCAATTTGAATTTTCAGTCTTATTCAGCTTCCATTTGAAGGATAGTATGTAATCCTTAGCAGGCCGACGCGAATTCCTGGGTCCGTATTCACCAACCATTCTGAAGAACATTCTGAGACTCATTCTCCAGATTTTTCTACATTTGTGAGTAACGCAGCTTCTGATTGGCTTAAAATATTTGTTCAACCAATCACAAGTAGTGTTACTTTTCAATGTTAGAAAATACATGTACTTTGATCCCTTTGTCCCCAGCCTTGTTCGTCCGCGTTTCAAATTTTCTACCTTGTTCAGCTTAGCTTCCATGCTTCACACTGATACTTTGCATATGTTGAGACCATTAACTGACGACGGAAAGGTCTCGAGGAGTCATTGCATACCTGTGTATACCAGGGAGAAAACTTTTTAGGGGCAACGGGCACCTGTTGCATGAAACAGAGAGGTAAACAAACAAATGAGTGCCCCTTTCTCTCCATGACACTGTTGAACACATTACTAATTGGTGTCTCAGATCAAAGTGAATGGTTTTGATGGTACAATGTAAACATTTTAACTGGCAAAATGGGGTATGAAGTAGAAAAAAAGAGACCAGGAGCAGTTCTGCTTTGTGCAGTCAGGGGATATAATCCAATTTTGTTTGGGAATAGTCTGATAGTTTGTAAGGTTATATCTCTCTTTGTTGCTTGAATATACTGAGAGGGAAAAAGGTGAACCCATTGCCTCATCAAATCCATACAGCTTCAACACGGACTATGTCACAAGGTAACATGTGCCTCAAGTGACCGCAACGACATAGTCAAAACGCTAGATTAACTTAACAATTGTACAGAGACTAGAACCTAAACCGGTTTCCGAAACAGCTCGCTCTCATATGGCACTTGCGGACATGCGAAAGCCTGATTTTGACCTTTACGACACAAATTGGGGTGTTTTGTCACTTTAAAGGGAAAAAAAATAAAGCAGAACAAAAACTCCCTCTCCTCATGGAATTATGTTTAAATAAAACTGACAAAATTGCTGGCCTTAAAAAAAGTGAAGTCATGGAGTGGAATGGCAAACTTTACGCAAACCCATATTTAGTTTTCGCATGCATATAAATGTAAAATGTAAGTGGATGACAGAAGTCTGTGGAAACTGATTTCTGATTCTAGTCTACATATCCTTGCTGTCTGCATTTCAAGTATTCATCCATGTCATAAAGGGTTCAGGTCACATTATATCAGGTCGGGGCATATTCAGCGCTACAGCCTAAACGTATTTATTTGGGGTCAAAACCAGTTACAATTACAAGAGGCTCATTAAAATGGATGAAAAATTTTACATCGGTTCAAGACAGATGATATATATCTACATATAGATCTATCCATGAACCAAGACATAATGGGCTAAAATATTGTGACGGGGGGAAAAAGGGTGGAAAAAAAGGGGTCAGAGATTGAAACCCTGAAGTTAACCCGGAACAAGATTAAAAATTACTCCCGGGCTGATCGTCTAGCCCACCAAGCCAGAAAGGCAGGCATATTCAGGGCTAGGGCCTAACTAAGCAGAATTATTTATTTGGGGTTAAAACTAGTTACAAAGAAAATATGCTAATTCAATTGGGTGACAAAGTTTACACCGGTTTAAGATATATATTATAGATCTTCATATAGATCTATCCAAGACATAATCGGGAAAAATATTGTGAAAGAGGGGAAAAAAGGTAGAAAGAAAGGGGTCGGAGATTGGAAGCCTTAACCCGGACGAAAATTAAAAATCAGTATCGGGCTGACCGTCTATCACACTAAGCCAGAGAGGCAGCTGAATTCTGTCTGACAAAACTGTTTATTTTCATATTTCCCTAGATTGTTAACGTTCCCTGATACAACAAGGGTATAGGGATCAGAACAGGCTACTAAAAACGGTCAGAATTCTGTTTGTGTATTTTTAGAACACGACGCCTGACTACTAGAGATTCAGAGGACGTCACTCTCACTTCCAGAGCCGCAGTTATTCCAACATTCTTGACCTGACGAATGAGTAAATTTAATTTTTGGTATCACCTCTTATGTTTACCAATATTTCTTTTAGTATCCATTACCAATTTCAAATTGTCCAAAATCGCAATGTTACCTCTACAGCCAAACTGGAAATATGTATGCTGCTCTGATCGGCTTTTCTGTGATATACATGTAGCCCACTGAATAGCAACGACACAGTAGCCTGTGCCAGTTGTAATATGTATATCTACAACGGGGACGGGCTTAATATTCCTTCTCCCCTTTCAAAGAAATTGGAACACAGGCCCTGAAGTACTTGTGAAAATTCGATTTTAAATTGTTTGGATAAAAAAAAATGCTTTATAACTGACGTAATCCTTTGCAAACGGGGACATATTTCTGATCGAGACATGCCATAAAACAAGGAAATTAGCGCGTCTTTGAATGAAGCGGTGGCAGAAGATCGGACTATGAAACGATAGTTCCCAACCTTGTTCCACAGCCGTTTCAATTTGAAATTTCTGTCTTATTCAGCTTCCATTTGAAGGATAATACCGGCACGAATTATTGGGTCCGTATTCACCAGCAACAAAATAAATCCCTCTCCTGATGAAATTAGGTTCAAATCAGAATGACAAAATCGGTGGCATTAAACAAAAGTGCAGTTAGGGAGTGGAATGGCAAACTTCATGCAAAATAGTATTTGGTTTTCGCGTGCACGAAAATACGATATATATGTGGAAAGTTTCAGAGAAAATAGGCCAATTCATTTGGATGACAAAGTTTCCACCGGTTTCAGATAAATATTATAGATCTACACATAGATCTATCCAAGAACCAAGACAGAACGGGGGAAATATTGTGACAGAGGGAAAAAAGATGGAAAGAAAAGGGGTCAGAGAATAGAACCCTGAAAATGATCCGGACCAAGATTAAAAATTACTTTCGGGCTGACCATATAGCCCACTTAGTCAGAGAGGCAGCTGAATTTTGCATGACAAAATTATTTATTTACATATTACCCCTCCCCTTTCAAAGAAATTGGAACAAAGGACCTCAAGTAGTTGTGAAAATTCGATTAGAATTGTTTGAAAATATGGGTTAAAAGTGACGTTTATGTCTATTTTGAAGGGTTGTGTGTAATCCTTTGCAAACGGGGACATATTCCTGATCGATACATGCAATACAACAAGGAAATTGGACAACTTTTTCAATGGAACGGGTGGCAGAAGATCGGACTATGAGTCTTTCGTCCCCACCTATCTTCCACCCCCGTTTCAATTTGAATTTTCAGTCTTATTCAGCTTCCATTTGAAGGATAGTATGTAATCCTTAGCAGGCCGACGCGAATTCCTGGGTCCGTATTCACCAACCATTCTGAAGAACATTCTGAGACTCATTCTCCAGATTTTTCTACATTTGTGAGTAACGCAGCTTCTGATTGGCTTAAAATATTTGTTCAACCAATCACAAGTAGTGTTACTTTTCAATGTTAGAAAATACATGTACTTTGATCCCTTTGTCCCCAGCCTTGTTCGTCCGCGTTTCAAATTTTCTACCTTGTTCAGCTTAGCTTCCATGCTTCACACTGATACTTTGCATATGTTGAGACCATTAACTGACGACGGAAAGGTCTCGAGGAGTCATTGCATACCTGTGTATACCAGGGAGAAAACTTTTTAGGGGCAACGGGCACCTGTTGCATGAAACAGAGAGGTAAACAAACAAATGAGTGCCCCTTTCTCTCCATGACACTGTTGAACACATTACTAATTGGTGTCTCAGATCAAAGTGAATGGTTTTGATGGTACAATGTAAACATTTTAACTGGCAAAATGGGGTATGAAGTAGAAAAAAAGAGACCAGGAGCAGTTCTGCTTTGTGCAGTCAGGGGATATAATCCAATTTTGTTTGGGAATAGTCTGATAGTTTGTAAGGTTATATCTCTCTTTGTTGCTTGAATATACTGAGAGGGAAAAAGGTGAACCCATTGCCTCATCAAATCCATACAGCTTCAACACGGACTATGTCACAAGGTAACATGTGCCTCAAGTGACCGCAACGACATAGTCAAAACGCTAGATTAACTTAACAATTGTACAGAGACTAGAACCTAAACCGGTTTCCGAAACAACTCGCTCTCATATGGCACTTGCGGACATGCGAAAGCCTAATTTTGACCTTTACGACACAAATTGGGGTGTTTTGTCACTTTAAACGAAAAAAAAATAAAACAGAACAAAAACTCCCTCTCCTCATGGAATTATGTTTAAATAAAACTGACAAAATTGCTGGCCTTAAAAAAAGTGAAGTCATGGAGTGGAATGGCAAACTTTACGCAAACCCATATTTAGTTTTCGCATGCATATAAATGTAAAATGTAAGTGGATGACAGTCTGTGGAAACTGATTTCTGATTCTAGTCTACATATCCTTGCTGTCTGCATTTCAGGTATTCATCCATGTCATAAAGGGCTCAGGTCACATTATATCAGGTCGGGACATATTCAGCGCTACAGCCTAAACGTATTTATTTGGGGTCAAAACCAGTTACAATTACAAGAGGCTCATTAAAATGGATGAAAAATTTTACATCGGTTCAAGACAGATGATATATATCTACATATAGATCTATCCATGAACCAAGACATAATGGGCTAAAATATTGTGACGGGGGGAAAAAGGGTGGAAAAAAAGGGGTCAGAGATTGAAACCCTGAAGTTAACCCGGAACAAGATTAAAAATTACTCCCGGGCTGATCGTCTAGCCCACCAAGCCAGAAAGGCAGGCATATTCAGGGCTAGGGCCTAACTAAGCAGAATTATTTATTTGGGGTTAAAACTAGTTACAAAGAAAATATGCTAATTCAATTGGGTGACAAAGTTTACACCGGTTTAAGATATATATTATAGATCTTCATATAGATCTATCCAAGACATAATCGGGAAAAATATTGTGAAAGAGGGAAAAAAAGGTAGAAAGAAAGGGGTCGGAGATTGGAAGCCTTAACCCGGACGAAAATTAAAAATCAGTATCGGGCTGACCGTCTATCACACTAAGCCAGAGAGGCAGCTGAATTCTGCCTGACAAAACTGTTTATTTTCATATTTCCCTAGATTGTTAACGTTCCCTGATACAGCAAGGGTATAGGGATCAGAACAGGCTACTAAAAACGGTCAGAATTCTGTTTGTGTATTTTTAGAACACGACGCCTGACTACTAGAGATTCAGAGGACGTCACTCTCACTTCCAGAGCCGCAGTTATTCCAACATTCTTGACCTGACGAATGAGTAAATTTAATTTTTGGTATCACCTCTTATGTTTGCCAATATTTCTTTTAGTATCCATTACCAATTTCAAATTGTCCAAAATCGCAATGTTACCTCTACAGCCAAACTGGAAATATGTATGCTGCTCTGATCGGCTTTTCTGTGATATACATGTAGCCCACTGAATAGCAACGACACAGTAGCCTGTGCCAGTTGTAATATGTATATCTACAACGGGGACGGGCTTAATATTCCTTCTCCCCTTTCAAAGAACTTGGAACACAGGCCCTGAAGTACTTGTGAAAATTCGATTTTAAATTGTTCGGATAAAAAAAAAATGCTTTATAACTGACGTAATCCTTTGCAAACGGGGACATATTTCTGATCGAGACATGCCATAAAACAAGGAAATTAGCGCGTCTTTGAATGAAGCGGTGGCAGAAGATCGGACTATGAAACGATAGTTCCCAACCTTGTTCCACAGCCGTTTCAATTTGAAATTTCTGTCTTATTCAGCTTCCATTTGAAGGATAATACCGGCACGAATTATTGGGTCCGTATTCACCAGCAACAAAATAAATCCCTCTCCTGATGAAATTTGGTTCAAATCAGAATGACAAAATCGGTGGCATTAAACAAAAGTGCAGTTAGGGAGTGGAATGGCAAACTTCATGCAAAATAGTATTTGGTTTTCGCGTGCACGAAAATACGATATATATGTGGAAAGTTTCAGAGAAAATAGGCCAATTCATTTGGATGACAAAGTTTCCACCGGTTTCAGATAAATATTATAGATCTACACATAGATCTATCCAAGAACCAAGACAGAACGGGGGAAATATTGTGACAGAGGGAAAAAAGATGGAAAGAAAAGGGGTCAGAGAATAGAACCCTGAAAATGATCCGGACCAAGATTAAAAATTACTTTCGGGCTGACCATATAGCCCACTTAGTCAGAGAGGCAGCTGAATTTTGCATGACAAAATTATTTATTTACATATTACCCCTCCCCTTTCAAAGAAATTGGAACAAAGGACCTCAAGTAGTTGTGAAAATTCGATTAGAATTGTTTGAAAATATGGGTTAAAAGTGACGTTTATGTCTATATTGAAGGGTTGTGTGTAATCCTTTGCAAACGGGGACATATTCCTGATCGATACATGCAATACAACAAGGAAATTGGACAACTTTTTCAATGGAACGGGTGGCAGAAGATCGGACTATGAGTCTTTCGTCCCCACCTATCTTCCAGCCCCGTTTCAATTTGAATTTTCAGTCTTATTCAGCTTCCATTTGAAGGATAGTATGTAATCCTTAGCAGGCCGACGCGAATTCCTGGGTCCGTATTCACCAACCATTCTGAAGAACATTCTGAGACTCATTCTCCAGATTTTTCTACATTTGTGAGTAACGCAGCTTCTGATTGGCTTAAAATATTTGTTCAACCAATCACAAGTAGTGTTACTTTTCAATGTTAGAAAATACATGTACTTTGATCCCTTTGTCCCCAGCCTTGTTCGTCCGCGTTTCAAATTTTCTACCTTGTTCAGCTTAGCTTCCATGCTTCACACTGATACTTTGCATATGTTGAGACCATTAACTGACGACGGAAAGGTCTCGAGGAGTCATTGCATACCTGTGTATACCAGGGAGAAAACTTTTTAGGGGCAACGGGCACCTGTTGCATGAAACAGAGAGGTAAACAAACAAATGAGTGCCCCTTTCTCTCCATGACACTGTTGAACACATTACTAATTGGTGTCTCAGATCAAAGTGAATGGTTTTGATGGTACAATGTAAACATTTTAACTGGCAAAATGGGGTATGAAGTAGAAAAAAAGAGACCAGGAGCAGTTCTGCTTTGTGCAGTCAGGGGATATAATCCAATTTTGTTTGGGAATAGTCTGATAGTTTGTAAGGTTATATCTCTCTTTGTTGCTTGAATATACTGAGAGGGAAAAAGGTGAACCCATTGCCTCATCAAATCCATACAGCTTCAACACGGACTATGTCACAAGGTAACATGTGCCTCAAGTGACCGCAACGACATAGTCAAAACGCTAGATTAACTTAACAATTGTACAGAGACTAGAACCTAAACCGGTTTCCGAAACAGCTCGCTCTCATATGGCACTTGCGGACATGCGAAAGCCTGATTTTGACCTTTACGACACAAATTGGGGTGTTTTGTCACTTTAAAGGGAAAAAAAATAAAGCAGAACAAAAACTCCCTCTCCTCATGGAATTATGTTTAAATAAAACTGACAAAATTGCTGGCCTTAAAAAAAGTGAAGTCATGGAGTGGAATGGCAAACTTTACGCAAACCCATATTTAGTTTTCGCATGCATATAAATGTAAAATGTAAGTGGATGACAGTCTGTGGAAACTGATTTCTGATTCTAGTCTACATATCCTTGCTGTCTGCATTTCAAGTATTCATCCATGTCATAAAGGGTTCAGGTCACATTATATCAGGTCGGGGCATATTCAGCGCTACAGCCTAAACGTATTTATTTGGGGTCAAAACCAGTTACAATTACAAGAGGCTCATTAAAATGGATGAAAAATTTTACATCGGTTCAAGACAGATGATATATATCTACATATAGATCTATCCATGAACCAAGACATAATGGGCTAAAATATTGTGACGGGGGGAAAAAGGGTGGAAAAAAAGGGGTCAGAGATTGAAACCCTGAAGTTAACCCGGAACAAGATTAAAAATTACTCCCGGGCTGATCGTCTAGCCCACCAAGCCAGAAAGGCAGGCATATTCAGGGCTAGGGCCTAACTAAGCAGAATTATTTATTTGGGGTTAAAACTAGTTACAAAGAAAATATGCTAATTCAATTGGGTGACAAAGTTTACACCGGTTTAAGATATATATTATAGATCTTCATATAGATCTATCCAAGACATAATCGGGAAAAATATTGTGAAAGAGGGAAAAAAAGGTAGAAAGAAAGGGGTCGGAGATTGGAAGCCTTAACCCGGACGAAAATTAAAAATCAGTATCGGGCTGACCGTCTATCACACTAAGCCAGAGAGGCAGCTGAATTCTGCCTGACAAAACTGTTTATTTTCATATTTCCCTAGATTGTTAACGTTCCCTGATACAGCAAGGGTATAGGGATCAGAACAGGCTACTAAAAACGGTCAGAATTCTGTTTGTGTATTTTTAGAACACGACGCCTGACTACTAGAGATTCAGAGGACGTCACTCTCACTTCCAGAGCCGCAGTTATTCCAACATTCTTGACCTGACGAATGAGTAAATTTAATTTTTGGTATCACCTCTTATGTTTGCCAATATTTCTTTTAGTATCCATTACCAATTTCAAATTGTCCAAAATCGCAATGTTACCTCTACAGCCAAACTGGAAATATGTATGCTGCTCTGATCGGCTTTTCTGTGATATACATGTAGCCCACTGAATAGCAACGACACAGTAGCCTGTGCCAGTTGTAATATGTATATCTACAACGGGGACGGGCTTAATATTCCTTCTCCCCTTTCAAAGAAATTGGAACACAGGCCCTGAAGTACTTGTGAAAATTCGATTTTAAATTGTTCGGATAAAAAAAAAATGCTTTATAACTGACGTAATCCTTTGCAAACGGGGACATATTTCTGATCGAGACATGCCATAAAACAAGGAAATTAGCGCGTCTTTGAATGAAGCGGTGGCAGAAGATCGGACTATGAAACGATAGTTCCCAACCTTGTTCCACAGCCGTTTCAATTTGAAATTTCTGTCTTATTCAGCTTCCATTTGAAGGATAATACCGGCACGAATTATTGGGTCCGTATTCACCAGCAACAAAATAAATCCCTCTCCTGATGAAATTTGGTTCAAATCAGAATGACAAAATCGGTGGCATTAAACAAAAGTGCAGTTAGGGAGTGGAATGGCAAACTTCATGCAAAATAGTATTTGGTTTTCGCGTGCACGAAAATACGATATATATGTGGAAAGTTTCAGAGAAAATAGGCCAATTCATTTGGATGACAAAGTTTCCACCGGTTTCAGATAAATATTATAGATCTACACATAGATCTATCCAAGAACCAAGACAGAACGGGGGAAATATTGTGACAGAGGGAAAAAAGATGGAAAGAAAAGGGGTCAGAGAATAGAACCCTGAAAATGATCCGGACCAAGATTAAAAATTACTTTCGGGCTGACCATATAGCCCACTTAGTCAGAGAGGCAGCTGAATTTTGCATGACAAAATTATTTATTTACATATTACCCCTCCCCTTTCAAAGAAATTGGAACAAAGGACCTCAAGTAGTTGTGAAAATTCGATTAGAATTGTTTGAAAATATGGGTTAAAAGTGACGTTTTTGTCTATATTGAAGGGTTGTGTGTAATCCTTTGCAAACGGGGACATATTCCTGATCGATACATGCAATACAACAAGGAAATTGGACAACTTTTTCAATGGAACGGGTGGCAGAGGATCGGACTATGAGTCTTTCGTCCCCACCTATCTTCCACCCCCGTTTCAATTTGAATTTTCAGTCTTATTCAGCTTCCATTTGAAGGATAATATGTAATCCTTAGCAGGCCGACGCGAATTCCTGGGTCCGTATTCACCAACCATTCTGAAGAACATTCTGAGACTCATTCTCCAGATTTTTCTACATTTGTGAGTAACGCAGCTTCTGATTGGCTTAAAATATTTGTTCAACCAATCACAAGTAGTGTTACTTTTCAATGTTAGAAAATACATGTACTTTGATCCCTTTGTCCCCAGCCTTGTTCGTCCGCGTTTCAAATTTTCTACCTTGTTCAGCTTAGCTTCCATGCTTCACACTGATACTTTGCATATGTTGAGACCATTAACTGACGACGGAAAGGTCTCGAGGAGTCATTGCATACCTGTGTATACCAGGGAGAAAACTTTTTAGGGGCAACGGGCACCTGTTGCATGAAACAGAGAGGTAAACAAACAAATGAGTGCCCCTTTCTCTCCATGACACTGTTGAACACATTACTAATTGGTGTCTCAGATCAAAGTGAATGGTTTTGATGGTACAATGTAAACATTTTAACTGGCAAAATGGGGTATGAAGTAGAAAAAAAGAGACCAGGAGCAGTTCTGCTTTGTGCAGTCAGGGGATATAATCCAATTTTGTTTGGGAATAGTCTGATAGTTTGTAAGGTTATATCTCTCTTTGTTGCTTGAATATACTGAGAGGGAAAAAGGTGAACCCATTGCCTCATCAAATCCATACAGCTTCAACACGGAATATGTCACAAGCTAACATGTGCCTCAAGTGACCGCAACGACATAGTCAAAACGCTAGATTAACTTAACAATTGTACAGAGACTAGAACCTAAACCGGTTTCCGAAACAGCTCGCTCTCATATGGCACTTGCGGACATGCGAAAGCCTGATTTTGACCTTTACGACACAAATTGGGGTGTTTTGTCACTTTAAAGGGAAAAAAAATAAAACAGAACAAAAACTCCCTCTCCTCATGGAATTATGTTTAAATAAAACTGACAAAATTGCTGGCCTTAAAAAAAGTGAAGTCATGGAGTGGAATGGCAAACTTTACGCAAACCCATATTTAGTTTTCGCATGCATATAAATGTAAAATGTAAGTGGATGACAGTCTGTGGAAACTGATTTCTGATTCTAGTCTACATATCCTTGCTGTCTGCATTTCAAGTATTCATCCATGTCATAAAGGGCTCAGGTCACATTATATCAGGTCGGGGCATATTCAGCGCTACAGCCTAAACGTATTTATTTGGGGTCAAAACCAGTTACAATTACAAGAGGCTCATTAAAATGGATGAAAAATTTTACATCGGTTCAAGACAGATGATATATATCTACATATAGATCTATCCATGAACCAAGACATAATGGGCTAAAATATTGTGACGGGGGGAAAAAGGGTGGAAAAAAAGGGGTCAGAGATTGAAACCCTGAAGTTAACCCGGAACAAGATTAAAAATTACTCCCGGGCTGATCGTCTAGCCCACCAAGCCAGAAAGGCAGGCATATTCAGGGCTAGGGCCTAACTAAGCAGAATTATTTATTTGGGGTTAAAACTAGTTACAAAGAAAATATGCTAATTCAATTGGGTGACAAAGTTTACACCGGTTTAAGATATATATTATAGATCTTCATATAGATCTATCCAAGACATAATCGGGAAAAATATTGTGAAAGAGGGAAAAAAAGGTAGAAAGAAAGGGGTCGGAGATTGGAAGCCTTAACCCGGACGAAAATTAAAAATCAGTATCGGGCTGACCGTCTATCACACTAAGCCAGAGAGGCAGCTGAATTCTGCCTGACAAAACTGTTTATTTTCATATTTCCCTAGATTGTTAACGTTCCCTGATACAGCAAGGGTATAGGGATCAGAACAGGCTACTAAAAACGGTCAGAATTCTGTTTGTGTATTTTTAGAACACGACGCCTGACTACTAGAGATTCAGAGGACGTCACTCTCACTTCCAGAGCCGCAGTTATTCCAACATTCTTGACCTGACGAATGAGTAAATTTAATTTTTGGTATCACCTCTTATGTTTGCCAGTATTTCTTTTAGTATCCATTACCAATTTCAAATTGTCCAAAATCGCAATGTTACCTCTACAGCCAAACTGGAAATATGTATGCTGCTCTGATCGGCTTTTCTGTGATATACATGTAGCCCACTGAATAGCAACGACACAGTAGCCTGTGCCAGTTGTAATATGTATATCTACAACGGGGACGGGCTTAATATTCCTTCTCCCCTTTCAAAGAAATTGGAACACAGGCCCTGAAGTACTTGTGAAAATTCGATTTTAAATTGTTCGGATAAAAAAAAAATGCTTTATAACTGACGTAATCCTTTGCAAACGGGGACATATTTCTGATCGAGACATGCCATAAAACAAGGAAATTAGCGCGTCTTTGAATGAAGCGGTGGCAGAAGATCGGACTATGAAACGATAGTTCCCAACCTTGTTCCACAGCCGTTTCAATTTGAAATTTCTGTCTTATTCAGCTTCCATTTGAAGGATAATACCGGCACGAATTATTGGGTCCGTATTCACCAGCAACAAAATAAATCCCTCTCCTGATGAAATTTGGTTCAAATCAGAATGACAAAATCGGTGGCATTAAACAAAAGTGCAGTTAGGGAGTGGAATGGCAAACTTCATGCAAAATAGTATTTGGTTTTCGCGTGCACGAAAATACGATATATATGTGGAAAGTTTCAGAGAAAATAGGCCAATTCATTTGGATGACAAAGTTTCCACCGGTTTCAGATAAATATTATAGATCTACACATAGATCTATCCAAGAACCAAGACAGAACGGGGGAAATATTGTGACAGAGGGAAAAAAGATGGAAAGAAAAGGGGTCAGAGAATAGAACCCTGAAAATGATCCGGACCAAGATTAAAAATTACTTTCGGGCTGACCATATAGCCCACTTAGTCAGAGAGGCAGCTGAATTTTGCATGACAAAATTATTTATTTACATATTACCCCTCCCCTTTCAAAGAAATTGGAACAAAGGACCTCAAGTAGTTGTGAAAATTCGATTAGAATTGTTTGAAAATATGGGTTAAAAGTGACGTTTTTGTCTATATTGAAGGGTTGTGTGTAATCCTTTGCAAACGGGGACATATTCCTGATCGATACATGCAATACAACAAGGAAATTGGACAACTTTTTCAATGGAACGGGTGGCAGAAGATCGGACTATGAGTCTTTCGTCCCCACCTATCTTCCACCCCCGTTTCAATTTGAATTTTCAGTCTTATTCAGCTTCCATTTGAAGGATAATATGTAATCCTTAGCAGGCCGACGCGAATTCCTGGGTCCGTATTCACCAACCATTCTGAAGAACATTCTGAGACTCATTCTCCAGATTTTTCTACATTTGTGAGTAACGCAGCTTCTGATTGGCTTAAAATATTTGTTCAACCAATCACAAGTAGTGTTACTTTTCAATGTTAGAAAATACATGTACTTTGATCCCTTTGTCCCCAGCCTTGTTCGTCCGCGTTTCAAATTTTCTACCTTGTTCAGCTTAGCTTCCATGCTTCACACTGATACTTTGCATATGTTGAGACCATTAACTGACGACGGAAAGGTCTCGAGGAGTCATTGCATACCTGTGTATACCAGGGAGAAAACTTTTTAGGGGCAACGGGCACCTGTTGCATGAAACAGGTAAACAAACAAATGAGTGCCCCTTTCTCTCCATGACACTGTTGAACACATTACTAATTGGTGTCTCAGATCAAAGTGAATGGTTTTGATGGTACAATGTAAACATTTTAACTGGCAAAATGGGGTATGAAGTAAAAAAAAAGAGACCAGGAGCAGTTCTGCTTTGTGCAGTCAGGGGATATAATCCAATTTTGTTTGGGAATAGTCTGATAGTTTGTAAGGTTATATCTCTCTTTGTTGCTTGAATATACTGAGAGGGAAAAAGGTGAACCCATTGCCTCATCAAATCCATACAGCTTCAACATGGACTATGTCACAAGGTAACATGTGCCTCAAGTGACCGCAACGACATAGTCAAAACGCTAGATTAACTTAACAATTGTACAGAGACTAGAACCTAAACCGGTTTCCGAAACAACTCGCTCTCATATGGCACTTGCGGACATGCGAAAGCCTGATTTTGACCTTTACGACACAAATTGGGGTGTTTTGTCACTTTAAAGGAAAAAAAAAAAATAAAACAGAACAAAAACTCCCTCTCCTCATGGAATTATGTTTAAATAAAACTGACAAAATTGCTGGCCTTAAAAAAAGTGAAGTCATGGAGTGGAATGGCAAACTTTACGCAAACCCATATTTAGTTTTCGCATGCATATAAATGTAAAATGTAAGTGGATGACAGTCTGTGGAAACTGATTTCTGATTCTAGTCTACATATCCTTGCTGTCTGCATTTCAGGTATTCATCCATGTCATAAAGGGCTCAGGTCACATTATATCAGGTCGGGGCATATTCAGCGCTACAGCCTAAACGTATTTATTTGGGGTCAAAACCAGTTACAATTACAAGAGGCTCATTAAAATGGATGAAAAATTTTACATCGGTTCAAGACAGATGATATATATCTACATATAGATCTATCCATGAACCAAGACATAATGGGCTAAAATATTGTGACGGGGGGAAAAAGGGTGGAAAAAAAGGGGTCAGAGATTGAAACCCTGAAGTTAACCCGGAACAAGATTAAAAATTACTCTCGGGCTGATCGTCTAGCCCACCAAGCCAGAAAGGCAGGCATATTCAGGGCTAGGGCCTAACTAAGCAGAATTATTTATTTGGGGTTAAAACTAGTTACAAAGAAAATATGCTAATTCAGTTGGGTGACAAAGTTTACACCGGTTTAAGATATATATTATAGATCTTCATATAGATCTATCCGAGACATAATCGGGAAAAATATTGTGAAAGAGGGAAAAAAAGGTAGAAAGAAAGGGGTCGGAGATTGGAAGCCTTAACCCGGACGAAAATTAAAAATCAGTATCGGGCTGACCGTCTATCACACTAAGCCAGAGAGGCAGCTGAATTCTGCCTGACAAAACTGTTTATTTTCATATTTCCCTAGATTGTTAACGTTCCCTGATACAGCAAGGGTATAGGGATCAGAACAGGCTACTAAAAACGGTCAGAATTCTGTTTGTGTATTTTTAGAACACGACGCCTGACTACTAGAGATTCAGAGGACGTCACTCTCACTTCCAGAGCCGCAGTTATTCCAACATTCTTGACCTGACGAATTTAATTTTTGGTATCACCTCTTATGTTTGCCAATATTTCTTTTAGTATCCATTACCAATTTCAAATTGTCCAAAATCGCAATGTTACCACTACAGCCAAACTGGAAATATGTATGCTGCTCTGATCGGCTTTTCTGTGATATACATGTAGCCCACTGAATAGCAACGACACAGTAGCCTGTGCCAGTTGTTGAATTGAATGAATGTTGTTTTATGGCGCATCGACAGCTTTGGTCATTTAGCGCGCATACCTGTGTTAAAAGATAATAAAAGTGAAATTGTTTAAACTGAAAAAAGTTTGAATATATTAATAATGGTAAAAGAGTTGGATTAAGAAGTGTTATGTGTGACCTTCATATGTATAATGGAAATAATTGAGTGACAGGGCAATCCCTATCTACTCAAAAAGTTTTAAATCACAGTTAGGAATGTGATAAAAGGATTTGAACAAAAAGTTGGATTGATAGTAGAAGAGTGTCATGTTTAATGTGCATAAAACATGATACTGAGTGGCAGGATAAACCCTGCCTACTCAAAGTTTTAAATGGAAAGGTTAAGACTGTGAATAGTAGCTTAAAGGAAATGGGAGCTTAACATTGAGAAAAGTGTGTAAAGAATGTAAAAAGATGGGTAAGAAACTCAAAAAGCAAATATCACACTTTATTGTAAATACCAATCTCCTTTATGAAAGCGATAATAGATTCAACGCTGACAGAATCAAAAAGATTTTTTAAACTATCGACGTTGAAATATTTTGAACGAATTGGTTGAAAGTCAATGCAATCTAGTAGGATATGTTTTATAGAAAAGGATGCATTGCATGGAATACATTCAGGGGCATCATCTCTGGTCAAAAGCCAGGAATGTGTAATGCGTGAATGGCCAATTCGAAGTCGTGCAATTATCACTTCTTCTCGACGAACAGACCTGTAAACGGGGTACCATTCACCAAGGGAAGGTTTAACTGAATGTAGTTTATTGAAAACATCAGCATCCCACTGGGATTGCCAAGAAGATTGGATATGTGTTAAAACAGAGGATTTAAAATCAGTGTGTGGAACTTTAAAATCTGAAATGGGAAGGTTAAGTGCAGATTTGGCAGACCTATCGGCATTTTCATTGCCTTTGATGCCTACATGACTTGGAAGCCAGCAGAACACCAATCTATTCATAGAAGAAATTTGTGAGATCCTTTCAAGTAAAGTACAGATCAAAGGATTCTCAAGTCGTTGATTTGAAAGGGCCTGTAATGTAGACAAAGAGTCCGAAAAGATAATGAAACGGTTGGAATTAGAATGTTCAGCTAGATTAAGGGCAAGATCAATAGCTTTAATTTCTGCAGAGAAGATAGAGGAATTGTTTGGAAGGCGGCACTTTAAGCTCCTTTCTCCATAAATAGCGGCAGCTGCTACAGAATTTCCCTCTTTAGATCCATCTGTATAGATTGGTTTGAAGGAAAAATAATGCTCCTTTATTTCGTTGTATCTAGCATGAAACACAGTTCTATCCGTGACTGACTTTTTGTCGGATGCAAGGTCAAATCTGAATTCTGCACTGTTTAGTGTCCATGGAGGGATTTCAGAGATTTTATAGTCGGCAATAGATTCAATGTCTATGCCAAGGTTATCTACAGTGGGCTCCATGCGGATACCAAATGGAGGAATAACATTTGGTTTCCTTTCAAAAAGACGTTTATACTGAGGTTTAAAAACAACTTTATGAGTTGGGTTAAAACGATTCGATTTCAGTTTTAAAAGATATTGAAGCGATAGTTTTTCCCTCCTGTAAGAAAGAGAAGGTTCATTAGCCTCAACATAGAGACTATTGACGGGAGAAGTTCTGAAAGCTCCAAGTACAAGACGCAGGCCTTCGTGGTGTATAGGATCGAGAATTTTAAGACAAGATTTACGGGCTGATCCGTATACGATAGATCCATAGTCTAATTTGGAGCGAACTAAAGACCGATAAAGCCACAAGAGGACTTTACGGTCTGCTCCCCATTCAGAATGGGCCACAACCTTTAGAAGATTAAGAGCCTTCTTGCATTTCTTTTTAAGAGCAGTGATGTGAGGAAGGAAGGAAAGCTTTCTGTCAAAGATGACTCCGAGAAATTTAAATTCAGAAACGACTTCAATTTTAGTTTTGTCCAAATACAGTTCAGGGTCTGGATGAACACCACGTAGATTACATAGGTGCATGCACTTCGTTTTGGACTTTGAAAATTTGAAGCCATTTTCATCAGACCACGTTTGGAGTTTGTTGAGACACTGTTGGAGTTGTCTCTCAATAATATTCATATTTCGAGATCTGAAACATATAACAAAGTCATCAACATAAAGAGAACAGTCTACACCAGGACAGATAGCTTTAACTATACTGTTTATTTTTACACTAAAAAGTGTAACAGAGAGAATACATCCTTGGGGCACACCCATCTCCTGTTCACGGGCTCCCGAGACAGTATTGCCAACTCGGACACGGAAAAGACGTTCATCCAAGAAGACTGAGATAAAAAGAGGAAGACGGCCTCGAAGACCAAAGTCATGCAAGTCTTTAAGGATTCCGTATTTCCAAGTCGTATCATAAGCGCTTTCAAGGTCGAAAAAGACAGATACTACATGTTGTCTATTAATAAAGGCTTCTCTGACAAAGGTTTCAAAGAGGACAAGATGATCGATGGTGCCACGTTGACGACGAAATCCACTCTGTACATCAACGATGAGGTTGTTTTTCTCTAAAAACCAGACAAGCCTGTCGTTGACCATACGTTCTAGAGTCTTGCAGAGACAACTAGTAAGAGCTATTGGACGATAGTTGGCGGGGTCACTAGCATCCTTGCCAGGTTCTGGGATAGGAATGACTAGTGCCTCTCGCCAGGACGAAGGAAAATCACCGGACTGCCAGATATCATTAAAAATATCAAGTAAAACAGAGAGAGAAGTAAAAGGTAAGTGTTTTAAAAACTGGTAATGAACTTTATCTTGGCCAGGAGAAGAATCGTGAGCTTTATTCAGAGCAGATTTTAATTCTTTAAAAGTGAAGAGTTTATTATAATGCTCTGAATTAGAAGAATTGAAATTAAGTTTTTTCTTTTCTTCTCTGGCTTTATTCCTCTGAAACTTTTCAGAATAGTTTGCAGAGGAGGACTTTTTGCAAAAGGTGTTGGCAAGAGCATCAGCTATATCCTGGGGTGTTTCCAACGAAGTATTGTTAACTTCAAGGTGACTAAGAGGGGGTTGGCCTTTGCCATTGATCTTTCTGATCATGTCCCAGGTTTTTTTAGTAGTGGTTCTACTATTTAATTTAGAGACATATTGTCTCCAAGCCTTGCGCTTACTTTCTCTAATGGTACGACGAGCCTTTGCCCTGGAAATACGGAATAAGTCATGATTTTCTTTGGTAGGTCTCAGGTTAAACTTTCTAAGGGCTTGTTTTCTGTCTCTGACAGCCTGTTTACAATCTTCATTGTACCAAGGCTTGTCAGGACGTTTTGGATTTGTCGAGGTCTGAGGGACAGACTGTTTAGCTGCATTAATTAACAGCGAAGTAAAAAGTTTTGCGGGATCATCGCAATCTCCAAATTTGTCATGTGTAATGGTCTGTTCACAGAGGGTTTCAAATCTGTTCCAATTGGCTTTAGAGAGCTTCCATTTCTGCGGTCTTACACTGCTGGATGGTTGTGTAGATGATAAGATAATAGGGAAGTGATCACTTCCAGACAAATCCTCAGTCACTTTCCAGGTGAAATCGGGAAGTAAGACTGGACTGCATAAGGTTAAGTCAATAGAAGAGTAAGATCCAGTTGCTGGATGCAAGTAGGTTTTGGATTTGTTATCATTCATGAAAGATAAAGAGTTATTCGAAATGAAGTTCTCCAACTGTAAACCTCTCTGGTTAGTGTCATTGCAACCCCATATAACATTGTGACCATTAAAGTCCCCAGCAAGAATATAGGGGGATGGCAATTGGGAAATGAGATCATTCAGATTGGTCTCATTAATAGGTGTGTTTGGGGGGAGATATAAAGAACATAGTGTAACGGCACTGTGTAAAGATAATCTGATGGCAACAGCTTGCAAGTTTGTGTTAAGAGAGATAACTTTATGAGGAATGTTGTTATTGACAATAATAGAAACACCACCTCTAGCTTTCTCGCCTTCGGTAAAGATTTTATTGTAAATGGAATGATATTTGACAGAAATATCATCCTCCCGCTTAAGGAAGGTTTCTTGTAGACAAACAGCAACTGGTTTGTGATCATTGATTGAAAGGGAAAGTTCGTCAAAGTTTGACTTTAGACCTCGACAATTCCACTGGATTATGGTATCCATAGTGCATGAAGAGAGTATAAAAGCTAAAGTAAAAAAAGAGGCCGTAAACCAATACATTTTAAAAAGATAAGATTTAATTACAGTTGTCTCGAATTTGGATGACTGCCAAGTGTCAGTGTCCTTGTTCCAAAGATCTTTAGAACTGGACCAGATAGAGGCTTCTGAATCTGAAGCCTCACCTTCCAGATTTTCAGTATCTGCATCCATGTCCTCTAGCTCCGAAAATCTGTTGGAGGTAGGGACCGGATCATCTACTGTGACTGCTATTTCACAGGATTCATGTTTATATCTAGACTGTGGTTTAGATTTTGAGGAAGATTTTTTTGGTGATCGGGGTACATGATACGATTTGTTGTCTTTAGGTGGAGCGTTAGATTTATTTGTAGACTGTGAAGGTGGAGGTTGGGGTTTCTTAGGAGGCTGTTTTGAAGGGGCAGATGGCTTTGAAGTTTTTTTTGAAGTAATATTTTGCGAAGAGGAAGAGGGCTTTGGGGTTTTTTGTGAAGGAATACTTTGAGAGTCTGTGGGTTTTGGGGGTGCAGAAGAGGGTTTGTTTGTTTCAGATGCAGGCTGAGTCTGAGTGGAAGGTGTTGTAACCTCGACATTGGGAAGGAGAGCTTTCAGTTCACTAGTCATTTCAGGAAACTTTTGGAGAAGTTTTTTAGCCAACAGTTCGCAGGTTGGACAATGTCCATTTGCAGGCAAAGGAGATGCAACATTTGCGTATGTTGTGCTTTTGCTCAACAATGCCTGATCAGACCTGCGTTTTTCAACTGTTTTCCTGGCTTCCAAAAACGTAACATTCTCCTTAAACTTGATTGACAGGATTTCTTTCTCATCTTTCCAAACTGAACATTCTTTGGAATAGGTAGGATGAGAAGATTTGCAATTGACACAGAGAAGAAGGTTATTGCAAGTCTTTTGGTCATGGTTTTCCCCTTCAAAAGCACATTTGGGACAAACAGGTGTGCTTCTGCAGTTACTTTCATGATGGCCGTACCGCTGGCATTTATAACAGCGCAACGGATTAGGCACGTAAACATCGACCTTGACCGATTGAAATCCAATTTTAACTGAAGTAGGGAGAGTTGGCGTAGAGAATGCTAAGATGTATGTATGTGTATCTCTACGAATGCCATCTCTGAGAACTGAAATTCTTTTCACATCAGACACAGCCTGGCTTTTGAGGTTTGATTTGATTTCCTCCAAAGAGTCACAGAAGCTTAATTCTTTGCATCTAATGATCCCCTTGGAGGTATTAAGGGTCTTGTGGGGAAATATTTTGACATCAAGATTAAAAAGTTTCTTGTGTCCAAGTAGATTTCTAACCTGTTGTTGCGAGAAGCACTCAACAAGCAACGTTTCATTTTTAAGTTTTTTAACAGCTTTGGGTGTACCAAGGATTGCCGAAAGGGATTTTTCAATAATAAAAGGAGATAGTTTTGTAACGGGTTTGGTAGAGTCTACAGATTCAATGACTAAAAAACGTGCAAATGATAAAGAAGGTGTTGAATATTCTGACTCTGAATCAGAGTCAGAGAGTACACGCTTGGCCTTTTTTTGAGAAGCCATAGTTTTTGTTTTATATTCATCACCGATGTTCCCCACCCGCCTCGGAGTCCAACAAGGGGACATGATCTGGGGAAATCCAACTCAGATCATGACAAGGATACATCGGTAATATACTCGAAGTGAAAGGGCTAGACTGGACAAATGTAGGCCCGCAGAATGTCCTACCAAGCATAGACTAACTTTGGGCGGTTACAAGTGTCAGCCAAATACCAACTTTCACCCGATTAGCCCATGAGCCACCGCCTTCTAGGGTATTGACATACAGCGACTGACGACAGAGAAATGATGTAGCTGTGTATGATTAAAAGAAAACAAAGTCAGAGAAACACCCTAGGGCTCGGCGTGACCAGCCGATTGATCAGAACGGGCCTTCCTGACCCCTCGTTTAATTCAATTCAAGGCCAAAGTGGTGTGTTGCGAAAACAGAGCCATCAAAGGGCCGAGCTCTGAATCCACTCAACCACCAGGATCCCGTCATCGAACGACACGAGTTGCAGCCCACGGCAAACAGGCAGGCACAGTGGGGGGGTCTTACCCCTGCTGTAGTGCGACAGCTGAGCTATTTCTATCCCCCCGACCAGCTGGGGGCATGTGCCAGTTGTTATATGTATATCTACAACGGGGACGGGCTTAATATTCCTTCTCCCCTTTCAAAGAAATTGGAACACAGGCCCTGAAGTACTTGTGAAAATTCGATTTTAAATTGTTCGGATAAAAAAAAAAAAAAAAAAAAATGCTTTATAACTGACGTAATCCTTTGCAAACGGGGACATATTTCTGATCGAGACATGCCATAAAACAAGGAAATTAGTGCGTCTTTGAATGAAGCGGTGGCAGAAGATCGGACTATGAAACGATAGTTCCCAACTTTGTTCCACAGCCGTTTCAATTTGAAATTTCTGCCTTATTCAGCTTCCATTTGAAGGATAATACCGGCACGAATTATTGGGTCCGTATTCACCAGCAACAAAATAAATCCCTCTCCTGATGAAATTAGGTTCAAATCAGAATGACAAAATCGGTGGCATTAAACAAAAGTGCAGTTGGGGAGTGGAATGGCAAACTTCATGCAAAATAGTATTTGGTTTTCGCGTGCACGAAAATACGATAAATAAGTAGAAAGTTTCAGAGAAAATAGGCCAATTCATTTGGATGACAAAGTTTACACCGGTTTCAGATAAATATTATAGATCTACACATAGATCTATCCAAGAACCAAGACAGAACGGGGAAAATATTGTGACAGAGGGAAAAAAGATGGAAAGAAAAGGGGTCAGAGAATAGAACCCTGAAAATAATCCGGACCAAGATTAAACATTACTTTCGGGCTGACCATGTAGCTCAGTTAGTCAGAGAGGCAGCTGAATTTTGCATGACAAAATTATTTATTTACATATTACCCCTCCCCTTTCAAAGAAATTGGAACAAAGGACCTCAAGTAGTTGTGAAAATTCGATTAGAATTGTTTGAAAATATGGGTTAAAAGTGACGTTTATGTCTATTTTGAAGGGTTGTGTGTAATCCTTTGCAAACGGGGACATATTCCTGATCGATACATGCAATACAACAAGGAAATTGGACAACTTTTTCAATGGAACGGGTGGCAGAAGATCGGACTATGAGTCTTTCGTCCCCACCTATCTTCCACCCCCGTTTCAATTTGAATTTTCAGTCTTATTCAGCTTCCATTTGAAGAATAGTATGTAATCCTTAGCAGGCCGACGCGAATTCCTGGGTCCGTATTCACCAACCATTCTGAAGAACATTCTGAGACTCATTCTCCAGATTTTTCTACACTTGTGAGTAACGCAGCTTCTGATTGGCTTAAAATATTTGTTCAATCAATCACAAGTAGTGTTACTTTTCAATGCTAGAAAATACATGTACTTTGATCCCTTTGTCCCCAGCCTTGTTCGTCCGTGTTTCAAATTTTCTACCTTGTTCAGCTTAGCTTCCATGCTTCACACTGATACTTTGCATATGTTGAGACCATTAACTGACGACGGAAAGGTCTCGAGGAGGCATTGCATACGTGTGTATACCAGGGAGAAAACTTTTTAGGGGCAACGGGCACCTGTTGCATGAAACAGAGAGGTAAACAAACAAATGAGTGCCCCTTTCTCTCCATGACACTGTTGAACACATTACTAATTGGTGTCTCAGATCAAAGTGAATGGTTTTGATGGTACAATGTTAACATTTTAACTGGCAAAATGTGGTATGAAGTAGAAAAAAAGAGACCAGGAGCAGTTCTGCTTTGTGCAGTTAGGGGATATAATCCAATTTTGTTTGGGAATAGTCTGATAGTTTGTAAGGTTATATCTCTCTTTGTTGCTTGAATATACTGCGAGGGAAAAAGGTGAACCCATTGCCTCATCAAATCCATACAGCTTCAACACGGAATATGTCACAAGCTAACATGTGCCTCAAGTGACCGAAACGACATAGTCAAAACACTAGATTAACTTAACAATTGTACAGAGACTAGAACCTAAACCGGTTTCCGAAACAACTCACTCTCATATGGCACTTGCGGACATGCAAAAACCTGATTTTGACCTTTACGACACAAATTGGGGTGTTTTTCACTTTAAAGGAAAAAAAAAATTAAACAGAACAAAAACTCCCTCTCCTCATGGAATTATGTTTAAATAAAACTGACAAAATTGCTGGCCTTAAAAAAAGTGAAGTCATGGAGTGGAATGGCAAACTTTACGCAAACCCATATTTAGTTTTCGCATGCATATAAATGTAAAATGTAAGTGGATGACAGTCTGTGGAAACTGATTTCTGATTCTAGTCTACATATCCTTGCTGTCTGCATTTCAGGTATTCATCCATGTCATAAAGGGCTCAGGTCACATTATATCAGGTCGGGACATATTCAGCGCTACAGCCTAAACATACTTATTTGGGGTCAAAACCAGTTACAATTACAAGAGGCTCATTAAAATGGATGAAAAATTTTACATCGGTTCAAGACATGATATATATCTACATATAGATCTATCCACGAACCAAGACATAATGGGGTAAAATATTGTGACGGGGGAAAAATGGTGGAAAAAAAGGGGTCAGAGATTGAAACCCTGAAGTTAACCCGTAACAAGATTAAAAATTACTCTCGGGCTGATCGTCTAGCCCACCAAGCCAGAGAGGCAGGCATATTCAGGGCTAGGGCCTAACTAAGCAGAATTATTTATTTGGGGTTACAACTAGTTACAAAGAAAATATGCTAATTCAATTGGGTGACAAAGTTTACACCGGTTTAAGATATATATTATAGATCTACATATAGATCTATCCAAGACATAATCGGGAAAAATATTGTGAAAGAGGGAAAAAAAGGTAGAAAGAAAGGCGTCAGAGATTGGAAGCCTTAACCCGGACGAAAATTAAAAATCAGTATCGGGCTGACCGTCTATCACACTAAGCCAGAGAGGCAGCTGAATTCTGCCTGACAAAATTGTATATTTTCATATTTCCCTAGATTGTTAACGTTCCCTGATACAGCAAGGGTAGAGGGATCAGAACAGGCTACTAAAAACGGTCAGAATTCTGTTTGTGTATTTTTAGAACACGACGCCTGACTACTAGAGATTCAGAGGACGTCACTCTCACTTCCAGAGCCGCAGTTATTCCAACATTCTTGACCTGACGAATGAGTAAATTTAATTTTTGGTATCACCTCTTATGTTTGCCAATATTTCTTTTAGTATCCATTACCAATTTCAAATTGTCCAAAATCGCAATGTTACCTCTACAGCCAAACTGGAAATATGTATGCTGCTCTGATCGGCTTTTCTGTGATATACATGTAGCCCACTGAATAGCAACGACACAGTAGCCTGTGCCAGTTGTAATATGTATATCTACAACGGGGACGGGCTTAATATTCCTTCTCCCCTTTCAAAGAAATTGGAACACAGGCCCTGAAGTACTTGTGAAAATTCGATTTTAAATTGTTCGGATAAAAAAAAAAAAAAAAAAAATGCTTTATAACTGACGTTATCCTTTGCAAACGGGGACATATTTCTGATCGAGACATCCCATAAAACAAGGAAATTAGTGCGTCTTTGAATGAAGCGGTGGCAGAAGATCGGACTATGAAACGATAGTTCCCAACTTCGTTCCACAGCCGTTTCAATTTGAAATTTCTGCCTTATTCAGCTTCCATTTGAAGGATAATACCGGCACGAATTATTGGGTCCGTATTCACCAGCAACAAAATAAATCCCTCTCCTGATGAAATTAGGTTCAAATCAGAATGACAAAATCGGTGGCATTAAACAAAAGTGCAGTTAGGGAGTGGAATGGCAAACTTCATCCAAAATAGTATTTGGTTTTCGCGTGCACGAAAATACGATATATAAGTAGAAAGTTTCAGAGAAAATAGGCCAATTCATTTGGATGACAAAGTTTACACCGGTTTCAGATAAATATTATAGATCTACACATAGATCTATCCAAGAACCAAGACAGAACGGGGGAAATATTGTGACAGAGGGAAAAATGATGGAAAGAAAAGGGGTCAGAGAATAGAACCCTGAAAATAATCCGGACCAAGATTAAACATTACTTTCGGGCTGACCATGTAGCTCAGTTAGTCAGAGAGGCAGCTGAATTTTGCATGACAAAATTATTTATTTACATATTACCCCTCCCCTTTCAAAGAAATTGGAACAAAGGACCTCAAGTAGTTGTGAAAATTCGATTAGAATTGTTTGAAAATATGGGTTAAAAGTGACGTTTATGTCTATTTTGAAGGGTTGTGTGTAATCCTTTGCAAACGGGGACATATTCCTGATCGATACATGCAATACAACAAGGAAATTGGACAACTTTTTCAATGGAACGGGTGGCAGAAGATCGGACTATGAGTCTTTCGTCCCCACCTATCTTCCACCCCCTTTCAATTTGAATTTTCAGTCTTATTCAGCTTCCATTTGAAGGATAATATGTAATCCTTAGCAGGCCGACGCGAATTCCTGGGTCCGTATTCACCAACCATTCTGAAGAACATTCTGAGACTCATTCTCCAGATTTTTCTACATTTGTGAGTAACGCAGCTTCTGATTGGCTTAAAATATTTGTTCAATCAATCACAAGTAGTGTTACTTTTCAATGTTAGAAAATACATGTACTTTGATCCCTTTGTCCCCAGCCTTGTTCGTCCGCGTTTCAAATTTTCTACCTTGTTCAGCTTAGCTTCCATGCTTCACACTAATACTTTGCATATGTTGAGACCATTAACTGACGACGGAAAGGTCTCGAGGAGTCATTGCATACGTGTGTATACCAGGGAGAAAACTTTTTAGGGGCAACGGGCACCTGTTGCATGAAACAGAGAGGTAAACAAACAAATGAGTGCCCCTTTCTCTCCATGACACTATTGAACACATTACTGATTGGTGTCTCAGATCAAAGTGAATGGTTTTGATGGTACAATGTTAACATTTTAACTGGCAAAATGGGGTATGAAGTAGAAAAAAAGAGACCAGGAGCAGTTCTGCTTTGTGCAGTTAGGGGATATAATCCAATTTTGTTTGGGAATAGTCTGATAGTTTGTAAGGTTATATCTCTCTTTGTTGCTTGAATATACTGAGAGGGAAAAAGGTGAACCCATTGCCTCATCAAATCCATACAGCGTCAACACGGAATATGTCACAAGCTAACATGTGCCTCAAGTGACCGCAACGACATAGTCAAAACACTAGATTAACTTAACAATTGTACAGAGACTAGAACCTAAACCGGTTTCCGAAACAACTCACTCTCATATGGCACTTGCGGACATGCAAAAACCTGATTTTGACCTTTACGACACAAATTGGGGTGTTTTTCACTTTAAAGGAAAAAAAAAATTAAACAGAACAAAAACTCCCTCTCCTCATGGAATTATGTTTAAATAAAACTGACAAAATTGCTGGCCTTAAAAAAAGTGAAGTCATGGAGTGGAATGGCAAACTTTACGCAAACCCATATTTAGTTTTCGCATGCATATAAATGTAAAATGTAAGTGGATGACAGTCTGTGGAAACTGATTTCTGATTCTAGTCTACATATCCTTGCTGTCTGCATTTCAGGTATTCATCCATGTCATAAAGGGCTCAGGTCACATTATATCAGGTCGGGACATATTCAGCGCTACAGCCTAAACATACTTATTTGGGGTCAAAACCAGTTACAATTACAAGAGGCTCATTAAAATGGATGAAAAATTTTACATCGGTTCAAGACAGATGATATATATCTACATATAGATCTATCCACGAACCAAGACATAATGGGGTAAAATATTGTGACGGGGGAAAAATGGTGGAAAAAAAGGGGTCAGAGATTGAAACCCTGAAGTTAACCCGGAACAAGATTAAAAATTACTCTCGGGCTGATCGTCTAGCCCACCAAGCCAGAGAGGCAGGCATATTCAGGGCTAGGGCCTAACTAAGCAGAATTATTTATTTGGGGTTACAACTAGTTACAAAGAAAATATGCTAATTCAATTGGGAGACAAAGTTTACACCGGTTTAAGATATATATTATAGATCTACATATAGATCTATCCAAGACATAATCGGGAAAAATATTGTGAAAGAGGGAAAAAAAGGTAGAAAGAAAGGGGTCAGAGATTGGAAGCCTTAACCCGGACGAAAATTAAAAATCAGTATCGGGCTGACCGTCTATCACACTAAGCCAGAGAGGCAGCTGAATTCTGCCTGACAAAATTGTATATTTTCATATTTCCCTAGATTGTTAACGTTCCCTGATACAGCAAGGGTAGAGGGATCAGAACAGGCTACTAAAAACGGTCAGAATTTTGTTTGTGTATTTTTAGAACACGACGCCTGACTACTAGAGATTCAGAGGACGTCACTCTCACTTCCAGAGCCGCAGTTATTCCAACATTCTTGACCTGACGAATGAGTAAATTTAATTTTTGGTATCACCTCTTATGTTTGCCAATATTTCTTTTAGTATCCATTACCAATTTCAAATTGTCCAAAATCGCAATGTTACCTCTACAGCCAAACTGGAAATATGTATGCTGCTCTGATCGGCTTTTCTGTGATATACATGTAGCCCACTGAATAGCAACGACACAGTAGCCTGTGCCAGTTGTAATATGTATATCTACAACGGGGACGGGCTTAATATTCCTTCTCCCCTTTCAAAGAAATTGGAACACAGGCCCTGAAGTACTTGTGAAAATTCGATTTTAAATTGTTCGGATAAAAAAAAAAAAAAAAAAAAAAAAAAAAAAAAAAAAAATGCTTTGTAACTGACGTAATCCTTTGCAAACGGGGACATATTTCTGATCGAGACATCCCATAAAACAAGGAAATTAGTGCGTCTTTGAATGAAGCGGTGGCAGAAGATCGGACTATGAAACGATAGTTCCCAACTTTGTTCCACAGCCGTTTCAATTTGAAATTTCTGCCTTATTCAGCTTCCATTTGAAGGATAATACCGGCACGAATTATTGGGTCCGTATTCACCAGCAACAAAATAAATCCCTCTCCTGATGAAATTAGGTTCAAATCAGAATGACAAAATCGGTGGCATTAAACAAAAGTGCAGTTAGGGAGTGGAATGGCAAACTTCATGCAAAATAGTATTTGGTTTTCGCGTGCACGAACATACGATATGTAAGTGGAAAGTTTCAGAGAAAATAGGCCAATTCATTTGGATGACAAAGTTTACACCGGTTTCAGAGAAATATTATAGATCTACATATAGATCTATCCAAGAACCAAGACAGAACGGGGGAAATATTGTGACAGAGGGAAAAAAGATGGAAAGAAAAGGGGTCAGAGAATAGAACCCTGAAAATAATCCGGACCAAGATTAAAAATTACTTTCGGGCTGACCATATAGCCCACTTAGTCAGAGAGGCAGCTGAATTTTGCATGACAAAATTATTTATTTACATATTACCCCTCCCCTTTCAAAGAAATTGGAACAAAGGACCCCAAGTAGTTGTGAAAATTCGATTAGAATTGTTTGAAAATATGGGTTACAAGTGACGTTTATGTCTATTTTGAAGGGTTGTGTGTAATCCTTTGCAAACGGGGACATATTCCTGATCGATACATGCAATACAACAAGGAAATTGGACAACTTTTTCAATGGAACGGGTGGCAGAAGATCGGACTATGAGTCTTTCGTCCCCACCTATCTTCCACCCCCGTTTCAATTTGAATTTTCAGTCTTATTCAGCTTCCATTTGAAGGATAATATGTAATCCTTAGCAGGCCGGCACGAATTCCTGGGTCCCTATTCACCAACCATTCTGAAGACCATTCTGAGACTCATTCTCCAGATTTTTCTACATTTGTGAGTAACGCAGCTTCTGATTGGCTTAAAATATTTGTTCAACCAATCACAAGTAGTGTTACTTTTCAATGTTAGAAAATACATGTACTTTGATCCCTTTGTCCCCAGCCTTGTTCGTCCGCGTTTCAAATTTTCTACCTTGTTCACCTTAGCTTCCATGCTTCACACTAATACTTTGTATATGTTGAGACCATTAACTGACGACGGAAAGGTCTCGAGGAGTCATTGCATACGTGTGTATACCAGGGAGAAACCTTTTTAGGGGCAACGGGCACCTGTTGCATGAAATAGAGAGGTAAACAAACAAATGAGTGCCCCTTTCTCTCCATGACACTGTTGAACACATTACTAATTGGTGTCTCAGATCAAAGTGAATGGTTTTGACGGTACAATGTAAACATTTTAACTGGCAAAATGGGGTATGAAGTAGAAAAAAAGAGACCAGTAGCAGTTCTGCTTTGTGCAGTCAGGAGATATAATCCAATTTTGTTTGGGAATAGTCTGATAGTTTGTAAGGTTATATCTCTCTTTGTTGCTTGAATATACTAAGAGGGAAAAAGGTGAACCCATTGCCTCATCAAATCCATACAGCTTCAACACGGAATATGTCACAAGCTAACTTGTGCCTCAAGTGACCGCAACGACATAGTCAAAACGCTAGATTAACTTAACAATTGTACAGAGACTAGAACCTAAACCGGTTTCCGAAACAACTCACTCTCATATGGCACTTACGGACATGGAAAAACCTGATTTTGACCATTACGACACAAATTGGCGTGTTTTTCACTTTAAAGGAAAAAAAAAAAAATAAATAAAAGAGAACAAAAACTCCCTCTCCTCATGGAATTATGTTTAAATATAACTGACAAAATTGCTGGCCTTAAAAAAAAAGTGCAGTCATGGAGTGGAATGGCAAACTTTACGCAAACCCATATTTAGTTTTCGCATGCATATAAATGTAAAATGTAAGTGGATGACAGTCTGTGGAAACTGATTTCTGATTCTAGTCTACATATCCTTGCTGTCTGCATTTCAGGTATTGATCCATGTCATAAAGGGCTAAGGTCACATTATATGAGGTCGGGATATACTCATCGCTACAGCCTAAACATATTTATTTGGGGTCAAAACCAGTTACAATTACAAGAGGCTCATTAAAATGAATGAAACATTTTACATCGGTTCAAGACAGATGATATATATCTACATATAGATCTATCCATGAACCAAGACATAACGGGGTAAAATATTGTGACGGGGGGAAGAAGGGTGGAAAAAAAGGGGTCAGAGATTGAAACCCTGAAGTTAATCCGGAACAAGATTAAAAATTACTATCGGGCTGATCGTCTAGCCCACCAAGCCAGAGAGGCGGAACATATTCAGGGCTAGGGCCTAACTAAGCATAATTATTTATTTGGGGTTAAAACTAGTTACAAAGAAAATATGCTAATTCAATTGGGTGACAAAGTTTACACCGGTTTAAGATATATATTATAGATCTACATATAGATCTATCCAAGACATAATCGGGAAAATATTGTGAAAGAGGGAAAAAAAGGTAGAAAGAAAGGGGTCAGAGATTGGACGCCTTAACCCGGACGAAAATTAAAAATCAGTATCGGGCTGACCGTCTATCACACTAAGCGAGAGAGGCAGCTGAATTCTGCCTGACAAAATTGTTTATTTTCATATTTCCCTAGATTGTTAACGTTCCCTGATACAGCAAGGGTATAGGGATCAGAACAGGCCACTAAAAATGGTCAGAATTCTGTTTGTGTATTTTTAGAATACGACGCTTGACTACTAGAGATTCAGAGGACGTCACTCTCACTTCAAGAGCCGCAGTTATTCCACCATTCTTGACCTGACGAATAAGTAAATTTAATTTTTGTTAGCACTCTTATGTTTGCCAATATTTCTTTTAGTTTGCATTACCAATTTCAAATTGTCCAAAATCGCAATGTTACCTCTACAGCCAAACTGGAAATATGTATGCTGCTCTGATCGGCTTTTCTGTGATATACATGTAGCCCACTGAATAGCAACGACACAGTAGCCTGTACCAGTTGTAATATGTATATCTACAACGGGGATGGGCTTAATATTCCTTCTCCCCTTTCAAACAAATTGAACACAGGCCCTGAAGTACTTGTGAAAATTCGATTTTAAATTGTTCGGATTAAAAAAAAAATGCTTTATAACTGACGTAATCCTTTGCAAACGAAGACATATTTCTGATCGAGACATGCCATAAAACAAGGAAATTAGCGCGTCTTTGAATGAAGCGGTGGCAGAAGATCGGACTATGAAAAGATAGTTTCCAACTTCGTTCCACAGCCTTTTCAATTTGAAATTTCTGTCTTATTCAGCTTCCATTTGAAGGATAATATGTAATCCCTGGCAGACCGGCACGAATTATTGGGGCCGTATTCACCAGCAACAAAATAAATCCCTCTCCTGATGAAATTAGGTTCAAATCAGAATGACAAAATCGGTGGCATTAAACAAAACTGCAGTTAGGGAGTGGAATGGCAAACTTCATGCAAAATAGTATTTGGTTTTCGCGTGCACGAACATACGATATGTAAGTGGAAAGTTTCAGAGAAAATAGGCCAATTCATTTGGATGACAAAGTTTACACCGGTTTGAGAGAAATATTAAAGATCTACATATAGATCTATCCAAGAACCAAGACAGAACGGGGGAAATATTGTGACAGAGGGAAAAAAGATGGAAAGAAAAGGGGTCAGAGAATAGAACCCTGAAAATAATCCGGACCAAGATTAAAAATTACTTTCGGGCTGACCATATAGCCCACTTAGTCAGAGAGGCAGCTGAATTTTGCATGACAAAATTATTTATTTACATATTACCCCTCCCCTTTCAAAGAAATTGGAACAAAGGACCCCAAGTAGTTGTGAAAATTCGATTAGAATTGTTTGAAAATATGGGTTACAAGTGACGTTTATGTCTATTTTGAAGGGTTGTGTGTAATCCTTTGCAAACGGGGACATATTCCTGATCGATACATGCAATACAACAAGGAAATTGGACAACTTTTTCAATGGAACGGGTGGCAGAAGATCGGACTATGAGTCTTTCGTCCCCACCTATCTTCCACCTCCGTTTCAATTTGAATTTTCAGTCTTATTCAGCTTCCATTTGAAGGATAATATGTAATCCTTAGCAGGCCGACACGAATTCCTGGGTCCGTATTCACCAACCATTCTGAAGAACATTCTGAGACTCATTCTCCAGATTTTTCTACATTTGTGTGTAACGCAACTTCTGATTGGCTTAAAATATTTGTTCAACCAATCACAAGTAGTGTTACTTTTCAATGTTAGAAAATACATGTACTTTGATCCCTTTGTCCCCAGCCTTGTTCGTCCACGTTTCAAATTTTCTACCTTGTTCAGCTTCGCTTCCATGCTTCACACTGATACTTTGCATATGTTGAGACCATTAACTGACGACGGAAAGGTCTCGAGGAGTCATTGCATACGTGTGTATACCAGGGAGAAAACTTTTTAGGGGCAACGGGCACCTGTTGCATGAAACAGAGAGGTAAACAAACAAATGAGTGCCCCTTTCTCTCCATGACACTGTTGAACACATTACTAATTGGTGTCTCAGATCAAAGTGAATGGTTTTGATGGTACAATGTAAACATTTTAACTGGCAAAATGGGGTATGAAGTAGAAAAAAAGAGACCAGGAGCAGTTCTGCTTTGTGCAGTCAGGGGATATAATCCAATTTTGTTTGGGAATAGTCTGATAGTTTGTAAGGTTATATCTCTCTTTGTTGCTTGAATATACTGAGAGGGAAAAAGGTGAACCCATTGCCTCATCAAATCCATACAGCTTCAACACAGAATATGTCACAAGCTAACATGTGCCTCAAGTGACCGCAATGACATAGTCAAAACGCTAGGTTAACTTAACAATTGTACAGAGTCCAGAACCTAAACCGGTTTCCGAAACAACTCACTCTCATATGGCACTTGCGGACATGCAAAAATCTGATTTTGACCTTTACGACACAAATTGGGGTGTTTTTCACTTTAAAGGAAAAAAATAAAACAGAACAAAAACTCCCTCTCCTCATGGAATTATGTTTAAATAAAACTGACAAAATTGCTGGCCTTAAAAAAAAGTGAAGTCATGGAGTGGAATGGCCAACTTTACGCAAACCCATATTTAGTTTTCGCATGCATATAAATGTAAAATGTAAGTGGATGACAGTCTGTGAAAACTGATTTCTGATTCTAGTCTACATATCCTTGCTGTCTGCATTTCAGGTCTTCATCCATGTCATAAAGGGCTCAGGTCACATTATATGAGGTCGGGACATATTCAGCGCTACAGCCTAAACATATTTATTTGCGGTCAAAACCAGTTACAATTACAAGAGGCTCATTAAAATGGATGAAAAATTTTCAAGACATATGATATATATCTACATATAGATCTATCCATGAACCAAGACATAATGGGGCAAAATACTGTGACGGGGGGAAAAAGGGTGGGAAAAAAGGGGTCAGAGATTGAAACCCTGAAGTTAACTCGGAACAAGATTAAAAATTACTATCGGGCTGATCGTCTAGCCCACCAAGCCAGAGAGGCGGAACATATTCAGGGCTAGGGCCTAACTAACCATAATTATTTATTTGGGGTTAAAACTAGTTACAAAGAAAATATGCTAATTCAATTGGGTGACAAAGTTTAGAACGGTTTAAGATATATATTATAGATCTACATATAGATCTATCCAAGACATAATCGGGAAAAATATTGTGAAAGAGGGAAAAAAGGTAGAAAGAAAGGGGTCAGAGATTGGAAGCCTTAACTCGGACGAAAATTAAAAATCAGTATCGGGCTGACCGCCTATCACACTAAGCCAGAGAGGCAGCTGAATTCTGCCTGACAAAATTGTTTATTTTCATATTTCCCTAGATTGTTAACTTTCCCTGATACAGCAAAGGTATAGGGATCAGAACAGGCTACTAAAAACGGTCAGAATTCTGTTTGTGTATTTTTAGAACACGACGCTTGACTACTAGAGATTCAGAGGACGTCACTCTCACTTCCATAGCCGCAGTTATTCCAACATTCTTAACCTGACGAATAAGTAAATTTAATTTTTGGTAGCACCTCTTATGTTTGCCAATATTTCTTTTAGTATCCATTTCCAATTTCAAATTGTCCAAAATCGCAATGTTACCTCTACAGCCAAACTGGAAATATGTATGCTGCTCTAATCGGCTTTTCTGTGATATACATGTAGCCCACTGAATAGCAACGACACAGTAGCCTGTGCCAGTTGTAATATGTATATCTACAATGGGGACGGGCTTAATATTCCTTCTCCCCTTTCAAAGAAATTGGAACACAGGCCCTGAAGTACGTGTGAAAATTCGATTTTAAATTGTTCGGATAAAAAAAAAAAAATGCTTTATAACTGACGTAATCCTTTGCAAACGGGGACATATTTCTGATCGAGACATGCCATAAAACAAGGAAATTAGCGCGTCTTTGAATGAAGCGGTGGCAGAAGATCGGACTATGAAACGATAGTTCCCAACTTCGTTCCACGGCCTTTTCAATTTGAAATTTCTGTCTTATTCAGCTTCCATTTGAAGGATAATATGTAATCCCTGGCAGACCGGCACGAATTATTGGGTCCGTATTCACCAGCAACAAAATAAATCCCTCTCCTGATGAAATTAGGTTCAAATCAGAATGACAAAATCGGTGGCATTAAACAAAACTGCAGTTAGGGAGTGGAATGGCAAACTTCATCCAAAATAGTATTTGGTTTTCGCGTGCATGAACATACGATATAGAAGTGGAAAGTTTCAGAGAAAAAAGGCCAATTCATTTGGATGACAAAGTTTACACCGGTTTCAGAGAAATATTATAGATCTACATATAGATCTATCCAAGAACTAAGACAGAACGGGGGAAATATTGTGACAGAAGGAAAAAAGATGGAAAGAAAAGGGGTCAGAGAATAGAACCCTGAAAATAATCCGGACCAAGATTAAAAATTACTTTCGGGCTGACCATATAGCCCACGTAGTCAGAGAGGCAGCTGAATTTTGCATGACAAAATTATTTATTTACATATTACCCCTCCCCTTTCAAAGAAATTGGAACAAAGGACCTCAAGTAGTTGTGAACATTCGATTAGAATTATTTGAAAATATGGGTTACAAGTGACGTTTATGTCTATTTTGAAGGGTTGTGTGTAATCCTTTGCAAACGAGGACATATTCCTGATCGATACATGCAATACAACAAGGAAATTGGACAACTTTTTCAATGGAACGGGTGGCAGAAGATCGGACTATGAGTCTTTCGTCCCCACCTATCTTCCACCCCCGTTTCAATTTGAATTTTCAGTCTTATTCAGCTTCCATTTGAAGGATAATATGTAATCCTTAGCAGGCCGACACGAATTCCTGGGTCCGTATTCACCAACCATTCTGAAGAACATTCTGAGACTCATTCTCCAGATTTTTCTACATTTGTGAGTAACGCAGCTTCTGATTGGCTTAAAATATTTGTTCAACCAATCACAAGTAGTGTTACTTTTCAATGTTAGAAAATACATGTACTTTGATCCCTTTGTCCCCAGCCTTGTTCGTCCACGTTTCAAATTTTCTACCTTGTTCACCTTAGCTTCCATGCTTCACACTAATACTTTGTATATGTTGAGACCATTAACTGACGACGGAAAGGTCTCGAGGAGTCATTGCATACGTGTGTATACCAGGGAGAAAACTTTTTAGGGGCAACGGGCACCTGTTGCATGAAATAGAGAGGTAAACAAACAAATGAGTGCCCCTTTCTCTCCATGACACTGTTGAACACATTACTAATTGGTGTCTCAGATCAAAGTGAATGGTTTTGACGGTACAATGTAAACATTTTAACTGGCAAAATGGGGTATGAAGTAGAAAAAAAGAGACCAGTAGCAGTTCTGCTTTGTGCAGTCAGGAGATATAATCCAATTTTGTTTGGGAATAGTCTGATAGTTTGTAAGGTTATATCAGCCTTTGTTGCTTGAATATACTAAGAGGGAAAAAGGTGAACCCATTGCCTCATCAAATCCATACAGCTTCAACACGGAATATGTCACAAGCTAACTTGTGCCTCAAGTGACCGCAACGACATAGTCAAAACGCTAGATTAACTTAACAATTGTACAGAGACTAGAACCTAAACCGGTTTCCGAAACAACTCACTCTCATATGGCACTTACGGACATGGAAAAACCTGATTTTGACCATTACGACACAAATTGGCGTGTTTTTCACTTTAAAGGAAAAAAAAAAAAATAAAATAAAATAAAAGAGAACAAAAACTCCCTCTCCTCATGGAATTATGTTTAAATATAACTGACAAAATTGCTGGCCTTAAAAAAAAAGTGCAGTCATGGAGTGGAATGGCAAACTTTACGCAAACCCATATTTAGTTTTCGCATGCATATAAATGTAAAATGTAAGTGGATGACAGTCTGTGGAAACTGATTTCTGATTCTAGTCTACATATCCTTGCTGTCTGCATTTCAGGTATTGATCCATGTCATAAAGGGCTAAGGTCACATTATATGAGGTCGGGATATACTCATCGCTACAGCCTAAACATATTTATTTGGGGTCAAAACCAGTTACAATTACAAGAGGCTCATTAAAATGAATGAAACATTTTACATCGGTTCAAGACAGATGATATACATCTACATATAGATCTATCCATGAACCAAGACATAATGGGGTAAAATATTGTGACGGGGGGAAGAAGGGTGGAAAAAAAGGGGTCAGAGATTGAAACCCTGAAGTTAATCCGGAACAAGATTAAAAATTACTATCGGGCTGATCGTCTAGCCCACCAAGCCAGAGAGGCGGAACATATTCAGGGCTAGGGCCTAACTAAGCATAATTATTTATTTGGGGTTAAAACCAGTTACAAAGAAAATATGCTAATTCAATTGGGTGACAAAGTTTACACCGGTTTAAGATATATATTATAGATCTACATATAGATCTATCCAAGACATAATCGGGAAAATATTGTGAAAGAGGGAAAAAAAGGTAGAAAGAAAGGGGTCAGAGATTGGACGCCTTAACCCGGACGAAAATTAAAAATCAGTATCGGGCTGACCGTCTATCACACTAAGCGAGAGAGGCAGCTGAATTCTGCCTGACAAAATTGTTTATTTTCATATTTCCCTAGATTGTTAACGTTCCCTGATACAGCAAGGGTATAGGGATCAGAACAGGCCACTAAAAATGGTCAGAATTCTGTTTGTGTATTTTTAGAATACGACGCTTGACTACTAGAGATTCAGAGGACGTCACTCTCACTTCAAGAGCCGCAGTTATTCCAACATTCTTGACCTGACGAATAAGTAAATTTAATTTTTGGTAGCACTCTTATGTTTGCCAATATTTCTTTTAGTTTGCATTACCAATTTCAAATTGTCCAAAATCGCAATGTTACCTCTACAGCCAAACTGGAAATATGTATGCTGCTCTGATCGGCTTTTCTGTGATATGCATGTAGCCCACTGAATAGCAACGACACAGTAGCCTGTGCCAGTTGTAATATGTATATCTACAACGGGGATGGGCTTAATATTCCTTCTCCCCTTTCAAACAAATTGAACACAGGCCCTGAAGTACTTGTGAAAATTCGATTTTAAATTGTTCGGATTAAAAAAAAAATGCTTTATAACTGACGTAATCCTTTGCAAACGAAGACATATTTCTGATCGAGACATGCCATAAAACAAGGAAATTAGCGCGTCTTTGAATGAAGCGGTGGCAGAAGATCGGAATATGAAAAGATAGTTTCCAACTTCGTTCCACAGCCTTTTCAATTTGAAATTTCTGTCTTATTCAGCTTCCATTTGAAGGATAATATGTAATCCCTGGCAGACCGGCACGAATTATTGGGGCCGTATTCACCAGCAACAAAATAAATCCCTCTCCTGATGAAATTAGGTTCAAATCAGAATGACAAAATCGGTGGCATTAAACAAAACTGCAGTTAGGGAGTGGAATGGCAAACTTCATGCAAAATAGTATTTGGTTTTCGCGTGCACGAACATACGATATGTAAGTGGAAAGTTTCAGAGAAAATAGGCCAATTCATTTGGATGACAAAGTTTACACCGGTTTCAGAGAAATATTAAAGATCTACATATAGATCTATCCAAGAACCAAGACAGAACGGGGGAAATATTGTGACAGAGGGAAAAAAGATGGAAAGAAAAGGGGTCAGAGAATAGAACCCTGAAAATAATCCGGACCAAGATTAAAAATTACTTTCGGGCTGACCATATAGCCCACTTAGTCAGAGAGGCAGCTGAATTTTGCATGACAAAATTATTTATTTACATATTACCCCTCCCCTTTCAAAGAAATTGGAACAAAGGACCTCAAGTAGTTGTGAACATTCGATTAGAAGTATTTGAAAATATGGGTTACAAGTGACGTTTATGTCTATTTTGAAGGGTTGTGTGTAATCCTTTGCAAACGTGGACATATTCCTGATCGATACATGCAATACAACAAGGAAATTGGACAACTTTTGCAATGGAACGGGTGGCAGAAGATCGGACTATGAGTCTTTCGTCCCCACCTATCTTCCAGCCCCGTTTCAATTTGAATTTTCAGTCTTATTCAGCTTCCATTTGAAGGATAATATGTAATCCTTAGCAGGCCGACACGAATTCCTGGGTCCGTATTCACCAACCATTCTGAAGAACATTCTGAGACTCATTCTCCAGATTTTTCTACATTTGTGTGTAACGCAACTTCTGATTGGCTTAAAATATTTGTTCAACCAATCACAAGTAGTGTTACTTTTCAATGTTAGAAAATACATGTACTTTGATCCCTTTGTCCCCAGCCTTGTTCGTCCACGTTTCAAATTTTCTACCTTGTTCAGCTTAGCTTCCATGCTTCACACTGATACTTTGCATATGTTGAGACCATTAACTGACGACGGAAAGGTCTCGAGGAGTCATTGCATACGTGTGTATACCAGGGAGAAAACTTTTTAGGGGCAACGGGCACCTGTTGCATGAAACAGAGAGGTAAACAAACAAATGAGTGCCCCTTTCTCTCCATGACACTGTTGAACACATTACTAATTGGTGTCTCAGATCAAAGTGAATGGTTTTGATGGTACAATGTAAACATTTTAACTGGCAAAATGGGGTATGAAGTAGAAAAAAAGAGACCAGGAGCAGTTCTGCTTTGTGCAGTCAGGGGATATAATCCAATTTTGTTTGGGAATAGTCTGATAGTTTGTAAGGTTATATCTCTCTTTGTTGCTTGAATATACTGAGAGGGAAAAAGGTGAACCCATTGCCTCATCAAATCCATACAGCTTCAACACAGAATATGTCACAAGCTAACATGTGCCTCAAGTGACCGCAATGACATAGTCAAAACGCTAGATTAACTTAACAATTGTACAGAGACCAGAACCTAAACCGGTTTCCGAAACAACTCACTCTCATATGGCACTTGCGGACATGCAAAAATCTGATTTTGACCTTTACGACACAAATTGGGGTGTTTTTCACTTTAAAGGAAAAAAATAAAACAGAACAAAAACTCCCTCTCCTCATGGAATTATGTTTAAATAAAACTGACAAAATTGCTGGCCTTAAAAAAAAGTGAAGTCATGGAGTGGAATGGCCAACTTTACGCAAACCCATATTTAGTTTTCGCATGCATATAAATGTAAAATGTAAGTGGATGACAGTCTGTGAAAACTGATTTCTGATTCTAGTCTACATATCCTTGCTGTCTGCATTTCAGGTCTTCATCCATGTCATAAAGGGCTCAGGTCACATTATATGAGGTCGGGACATATTCAGCGCTACAGCCTAAACATATTTATTTGCGGTCAAAACCAGTTACAATTACAAGAGGCTCATTAAAATGGATGAAAAATTTTCAAGTCATATGATATATATCTACATATAGATCTATCCATGAACCAAGACATAATGGGGCAAAATACTGTGACGGGGGGAAAAAGGGTGGGAAAAAAGGGGTCAGAGATTGAAACCCTGAAGTTAACCCGGAACAAGATTAAAAATTACTATCGGGCTGATCGTCTAGCCTACCAAGCCAGAGAGGCGGAACATATTCAGGGCTAGGGCCTAACTAAGCATAATTATTTATTTGGGGTTAAAACTAGTTACAAAGAAAATATGCTAATTCAATTGGGTGACAAAGTTTACACCGGTTTAAGACATATATTATAGATCTACATATAGATCTGTCCAAGACATAATCGGGAAAAATATTTTGTGAATGAGGGAAAAAAGGTAGAAAGAAAGGGGTCAGAGATTGGAAGCCTTAACTCGGACGAAAATTAAAAATCAGTATCGGGCTGACCGTCTATCACACTAAGCCAGAGAGGCAGCTGAATTCTGCCTGACAAAATTGTTTATTTTCATATTTCCCTAGATTGTTAACGTTCCCTGATACAGCAAGGGTATAGGGATCAGAACAGGCTACTAAAAACGGTCAGAATTCTGTTTGTGTATTTTTAGAACACGACGCTTGACTACTAGAGATTCAGAGGACGTCACTCTCACTTCCAGAGCCGCAGTTATTCCAACATTCTTAACCTGACGAATAAGTAAATTTAATTTTTGGTATCACCTCTTCTGTTTGCCAATATTTCTTTTAGTATCCATTACCAATTTCAAATTGTCCAAAATCGCAATGTTACCTCTACAGCCAAACTGGAAATATGTATGCTGCTCTGATCGGCTTTTCTGTGATATACATGTAGCCCACTGAATAGCAATGACACAGTAGCCTGTGCCAGTTGTAATATGTATATCTACAACGGGGACGGGCTTAATATTCCTTCTCCCCTTTCAAAGAAATTGGAACACAGGCCCTGAAGTACTTGTGAAAATTCGATTTTAAATTGTTCGGATAAAAAAAAAATGCTTTATAACTGACGTACTCCTTTGCAAACGGGGACATATTTCTGATCGAGACATGCCATAAAACAAGGAAATTAGCGCGTCTTTGAATGAAGCGGTGGCAGAAGATCGGACTATGAAACGATAGTTCCCAACTTCGTTCCACGGCCTTTTCAATTTGAAATTTCTGTCTTATTCAGCTTCCATTTGAAGGATAATATGTAATCCCTGGCAGACCGGCACGAATTATTGGGTCCGTATTCACCAGCAACAAAATAAATCCCTCTCCTGATGAAATTAGGTTCAAATCAGAATGACAAAATCGGTGGCATTAAACAAAAGTGCAGTTAGGGAGTGGAATGGCAAACTTCATCCAAAATAGTATTTGGTTTTCGCGTGAATGAACAAACGATATAGAAGTGGAAAGTTTCAGAGAAAAAAGGCCAATTCATTTGGATGACAAAGTTTACACCGGTTTCAGAGAAATATTATAGATCTACATATAGATCTATCCAAGAACTAAGACAGAACGGGGGAAATATTGTGACAGAAGGAAAAAAGATGGAAAGAAAAGGGGTCAGAGAATAGAACCCTGAAAATAATCCGGACCAAGATTAAAAATTACTTTCGGGCTGACCATATAGCCCACGTAGTCAGAGAGGCAGCTGAATTTTGCATGACAAAATTATTTATTTACATATTACCCCTCCCCTTTCAAAGAAATTGGAACAAAGGACCTCAAGTAGTTGTGAACATTCGATTAGAATTATTTGAAAATATGGGTTACAAGTGACGTTTATGTCTATTTTGAAGGGTTGTGTGTAATCCTTTGCAAACGGGGACATATTCCTGATCGATACATGCAATACAACAAGGAAATTGGACAACTTTTTCAATGGAACGGGTGGCAGAAGATCGGACTATGAGTCTTTCGTCCCCACCTATCTTCCACCCCCGTTTCAATTTAAATTTTCAGTCTTATTCAGCTTCCATTTGAAGGATAATATGTAATCCTTAGCAGGCCGACACGAATTCCTGGGTCCGTATTCACCAACCATTCTGAAGACCATTCTGAGACTCATTCTCCAGATTTTTCTACATTTGTGAGTAACGCAGCTTCTGATTGGCTTAAAATATTTGTTCAACCAATCACAAGTAGTGTTACTTTTCAATGTTACAAAATACATGTACTTTGATCCCTTTGTCCCCAGCCTTGTTCGTCCGCGTTTCAAATTTTCTACCTTGTTCACCTTAGCTTCCATGCTTCACACTAATACTTTGTATATGTTGAGACCATTAACTGACGACGGAAAGGTCTCGAGGAGTCATTGCATACGTGTGTATACCAGGGAGAAACCTTTTTAGGGGCAACGGGCACCTGTTGCATGAAATAGAGAGGTAAACAAACAAATGAGTGCCCCTTTCTCTCCATGACACTGTTGAACACATTACTAATTGGTGTCTCAGATCAAAGTGAATGGTTTTGACGGTACAATGTAAACATTTTAACTGGCAAAATGGGGTATGAAGTAGAAAAAAAGAGACCAGGAGCAGTTCTGCTTTGTGCAGTCAGGGGATATAATCCAATTTTGTTTGGGAATAGTCTGATAGTTTGTAAGGTTATATCTCTCTTTGTTGCTTGAATATACTAAGAGGGAAAAAGGTGAACCCATTGCCTCATCAAATCCATACAGCTTCAACACGGAATATGTCACAAGCTAACTTGTGCCTCAAGTGACCGCAACGACATAGTCAAAACGCTAGATTAACTTAACAATTGTACAGAGACTAGAACCTAAACCGGTTTCCGAAACAACTCACTCTCATATGGCACTTACGGACATGGAAAAACCTGATTTTGACCATTACGACACAAATTGGCGTGTTTTTCACTTTAAAGGAAAAAAAAAAAAAAATAAATAAATAAAAGAGAACAAAAACTCCCTCTCCTCATGGAATTATGTTTAAATATAACTGACAAAATTGCTGGCCTTAAAAAAAAAGGGCAGTCATGGAGTGGAATGGCAAACTTTACGCAAACCCATATTTAGTTTTCGCATGCATATAAATGTAAAATATAAGTGGATGACAGTCTGTGGAAACTGATTTCTGATTCTAGTCTACATATCCTTGCTGTCTGCATTTCAGGTATTCATCCATGTCATAAAGGGCTAAGGTCACATTATATGAGGTCGGGATATACTCATCGCTACAGCCTAAACATATTTATTTGGGGTCAAAACCAGTTACAATTACAAGAGGCTCATTCAAATGAATGAAAAATTTTCAAGACAGATGATATATATCTACATATAGATCTATCCATGAACCAAGACATAATGGGGTAAAATACTGTGACGGGGGAAAAAGGGTGGGAAAAAAGGGGTCAGAGATTGAAACCCTGAAGTTAACCCGGAACAAGATTAAAAATTACTATCGGGCTGATCGTCTAGCCCACCAAGCCAGAGAGGCGGAACATATTCAGGGCTAGGGCCTAACTAAGCATAATTATTTATTTGGGGTTAAAACCAGTTACAAAGAAAATATGCTAATTCAATTGGGTGACAAAGTTTACACCGGTTTAAGACATATATTATAGATCTACATATAGATCTATCCAAGACATAATCGGGAAAAATATTGTGAAAGAGGGAAAAAAGGTAGAAAGGAAGGGGTCAGAGATTGGAAGCCTTAACTCGGACGAAAATTAAAAATCAGTATCGGGCTGACCGTCTATCACACTAAGCCAGAGAGGCAGCTGAATTCTGCCTGACAAAATTGTTTATTTTCATATTTCCCTAGATTGTTAACGTTCCCTGATACAGCAAGGGTATAGGGATCAGAACAGGCTACTAAAAACGGTCAGAATTCTGTTTGTGTATTTTTAGAACACGACGCTTGACTACTAGAGATTCAGAGGACGTCACTCTCACTTCCAGAGCCGCAGTTATTCCAACATTCTTGACCTGACGAATCAGTAAATTTAATTTTTGGTAGCACCTCTTATGTTTGCCAGTATTTCTTTAAGTATCCATTACCAATTTCAAATTGTCCAAAATCGCAATGTTACCTCTACAGCCAAACTGGAAATATGTATGCTGCTCTGATCGGCTTTTCTGTGATATACATGTAGCCCACTGTATAGCAACGACACAGTAGCCTGTGCCAGTTTTAATATGTATATCTACAACGGGGACGGGCTTAATATTCCTTCTCCCCTTTCAAAGAAATTGGAACACAAGCCCTGAAGTACTTGTGAAAATTCGATTTTAAATTGTTCGGATAAAAAAAAAAAAATGCTTTATAACTGACGTAATCCTTTGCAAACGGGGACATATTTCTGATCGAGACATGCCATAAAACAAGGAAATTAGCGCGTCTTTGAATGAAGCGGTGGCAGAAGATCGGACTATGAAACGATAGTTTCCAACTTCGTTCCACAGCTATTTCAATTTGAAATTTCTGTCTTATTCAGCTTCCATTTGAAGGATAATATGTAATCCCTGGCAGACCGGCACGAATTATTGGGTCCGTATTCACCAGCAACAAAATAAATCCCTCTCCTGATGAAATTAGGTTCAAATCAGAATGACAAAATCGGTGGCATTAAACAAAAGTGCAGTTAGGGAGTGGAATGGCAAACTTCATGCAAAATAGTATTTGGTTTTCGCGTGCACGAACATACGATATATAAGTGGAAAGTTTCAGAGAAAAAAGGCCAATTCATTTGGATGACAAAGTTCACACCGGTTTCAGAGAAATATTATAGATCTACATATAGATCTATCCAAGAACCAAGACAGAACGGGGGAAATATTGTGACAGAAGGAAAAAAGATGGAAAGAAAAGGGGTCGGAGAATAGAACCCTGAAAATAATCCGGACCAAGATTAAAAATTACTTTCGGGCTGACCATATAGCCCACTTAGTCAGAGAGGCAGCTGAATGTTGCATGACAAAATTATTTATTTACATATTACCCATCCCCTTTCAAAGAAATTGGAACAAAGGACCTCAAGTAGTTGTGAACATTCGATTAGAATTGTTTGAAAATATGGGTTACAAGTGACGTTTATGTCTATTTTGAAGGGTTGTGTGTAATCCTTTGCAAACGGGGACATATTCCTGATCGATACATGCAAAACAACAAGGAAATTGGACAACTTTTTCAATGGAACGGGTGGCAGAAGATCGGACCATGAGTCTTTCGTCTCCACCTATCTTCCAGCCCCGTTTCAATTTGAATTTCCAGTCTTATTCAGCTTCCATTTGAAGGATAATATGTAATCCTTAGCAGGTCGACACGAATTCCTGGGTCCGTATTCACCAACCATTCTGAAAAACATTCTGAGACTCATTCTCCAGATTTTTCTACATTTTGAGTAACGCAGCTTCTGATTGGCTTAAAATATTTGTTCAACCAATCACAAGTAGTGTTACTTTTCAAAGTTAGAAAATACATGTACTTTGATCCCTTTGTCCCCAGCCTTGTTCGTCCACGTTTCAAATTTTCTACCTTGTTCAGCTTAGCTTTCATGCTTCACACTGATACTTTGCATATGTTGAGACCATTAACTGACGACGGAAAGGTCTCGAGGAGTCATTGCATACGTGTGTATACCAGGGAGAAACCTTTTTAGGGGCAACGGGCACCTGTTGCATGAAACAGAGAGGTAAACAAACAAATGAGTGCCCCTTTCTCTCCATGACACTGTTGAACACATTACTAATTGGTGTCTCAGATCAAAGTGAATGGTTTTGACGGTACAATGTAAACATTTTAACTGGCAAAATGGGGTATGAAGTAGAAAAAAAGAGACCAGGAGCAGTTCTGCTTTGTGCAGTCAGGAGATATAATCCAATTTTGTTTGGGAATAGTCTGATAGTTTGTAAGGTTATATCAGCCTTTGTTGCTTGAATATACTGAGAGGGAAAAAGGTGAACCCATTGCCTCATCAAATCCATACAGCTTCAACACGGAATATGTCACAAGCTAACTTGTGCCTCAAGTGACCGCAACGACATAGTCAAAACGCTAGATTAACTTAACAATTGTACAGAGACTAGAACCTAAACCGGTTTCCGAAACAACTCACTCTCATATGGCACTTACGGACATGGAAAAACCTGATTTTGACCATTACGACACAAATTGGCGTGTTTTTCACTTTAAAGGAAAAAAATAAATAAAAGAGAACAAAAACTCCCTCTCCTCATGGAATTATGTTTAAATATAACTGACAAAATTGCTGGCCTTAAAAAAAAAGTGCAGTCATGGAGTGGAATGGCAAACTTTACGCAAACCCATATTTAGTTTTCGCATGCATATAAATGTAAAATGTAAGTGGATGACAGTCTGTGGAAACTGATTTCTGATTCTAGTCTACATATCCTTGCTGTCTGCATTTCAGGTATTCATCCATGTCATAAAGGGCTAAGGTCACATTATATGAGGTCGGGATATACTCATCGCTACAGCCTAAACATATTTATTTGGGGTCAAAACCAGTTACAATTACAAGAGGCTCATTAAAATGAATGAAACATTTTACATCGGTTCAAGACAGATGATATATATCTACATATAGATCTATCCATGAACCAAGACATAATGGGGTAAAATATTGTGACGGGGGGAAGAAGGGTGGAAAAAAAGGGGTCAGAGATTGAAACCCTGAAGTTAATCCGGAACAAGATTAAAAATTACTATCGGGCTGATCGTCTAGCCCACCAAGCCAGAGAGGCGGAACATATTCAGGGCTAGGGCCTAACTAAGCATAATTATTTATTTGGGGTTAAAACTAGTTACAAAGAAAATATGCTAATTCAATTGGGTGACAAAGTTTAGAACGGTTTAAGATATATATTATAGATCTACATATAGATCTGTCCAAGACATAATCGGGAAAATATTGTGAAAGAGGGAAAAAAAGGTAGAAAGAAAGGGGTCAGAGATTGGACGCCTTAACCCGGACGAAAATTAAAAATCAGTATCGGGCTGACCGTCTATCACACTAAGCGAGAGAGGCAGCTGAATTCTGCCTGACAAAATTGTTTATTTTCATATTTCCCTAGATTGTTAACGTTCCCTGATACAGCAAGGGTATAGGGATCAGAACAGGCCACTAAAAATGGTCAGAATTCTGTTTGTGTATTTTTAGAATACGACGCTTGACTACTAGAGATTCAGAGGACGTCACTCTCACTTCCAGAGCCGCAGTTATTCCAACATTCTTGACCTGACGAATAAGTAAATTTAATTTTTGGTAGCACTCTTATGTTTGCCAATATTTCTTTTAGTTTGCATTACCAATTTCAAATTGTCCAAAATCGCAATGTTACCTCTACAGCCAAACTGGAAATATGTATGCTGCTCTGATCGGCTTTTCTGTGATATACATGTAGCCCACTGAATAGCAACGACACAGTAGCCTGTGCCAGTTGTAATATGTATATCTACAACGGGGATGGGCTTAATATTCCTTCTCCCCTTTCAAACAAATTGAACACAGGCCCTGAAGTACGTGTGAAAATTCGATTTTAAATTGTTCGGATTAAAAAAAAAATGCTTTATAACTGACGTAATCCTTTGCAAACGAAGACATATTTCTGATCGAGACATGCCATAAAACAAGGAAATTAGCGCGTCTTTGAATGAAGCGGTGGCAGAAGATCGGACTATGAAAAGATAGTTTCCAACTTCGTTCCACAGCCTTTTCAATTTGAAATTTCTGTCTTATTCAGCTTCCATTTGAAGGATAATATGTAATCCCTGGCAGACCGGCACGAATTATTGGGTCCGTATTCACCAGCAACAAAATAAATCCCTCTCCTGATGAAATTAGGTTCAAATCAGAATGACAAAATCGGTGGCATTAAACAAAAGTGCAGTTAGGGAGTGGAATGGCAAACTTCATGCAAAATAGTATTTGGTTTTCGCGTGCACGAACATACGATATGTAAGTGGAAACTTTCAGAGAAAATAGGCCAATTCATTTGGATGACAAAGTTTACACCGGTTTCAGAGAAATATTATAGATCTACATATAGATCTATCCAAGAACCAAGACAGAACGGGGGAAATATTGTGACAGAGGGAAAAAAGATGGAAAGAAAAGGGGTCAGAGAATAGAACCCTGAAAATAATCCGGACCAAGATTAAAAATTACTTTCGGGCTGACCATATAGCCCACTTAGTCAGAGAGGCAGCTGAATTTTGCATGACAAAATTATTTATTTACATATTACCCCTCCCCTTTCAAAGAAATTGGAACAAAGGACCCCAAGTAGTTGTGAAAATTCGATTAGAATTGTTTGAAAATATGGGTTACAAGTGACGTTTATGTCTATTTTGAAGGGTTGTGTGTAATCCTTTGCAAACGGGGACATATTCCTGATCGATACATGCAATACAACAAGGAAATTGGACAACTTTTTCAATGGAACGGGTGGCAGAAGATCGGACTATGAGTCTTTCGTCCCCACCTATCTTCCACCTCCGTTTCAATTTGAATTTTCAGTCTTATTCAGCTTCCATTTGAAGGATAATATGTAATCCTTAGCAGGCCGACACGAATTCCTGGGTCCGTATTCACCAACCATTCTGAAGAACATTCTGAGACTCATTCTCCAGATTTTTCTACATTTGTGTGTAACGCAACTTCTGATTGGCTTAAAATATTTGTTCAACCAATCACAAGTAGTGTTACTTTTCAATGTTAGAAAATACATGTACTTTGATCCCTTTGTCCCCAGCCTTGTTCGTCCACGTTTCAAATTTTCTACCTTGTTCAGCTTCGCTTCCATGCTTCACACTGATACTTTGCATATGTTGAGACCATTAACTGACGACGGAAAGGTCTCGAGGAGTCATTGCATACGTGTGTATACCAGGGAGAAAACTTTTTAGGGGCAACGGGCACCTGTTGCATGAAACAGAGAGGTAAACAAACAAATGAGTGCCCCTTTCTCTCCATGACACTGTTGAACACATTACTAATTGGTGTCTCAGATCAAAGTGAATGGTTTTGATGGTACAATGTAAACATTTTAACTGGCAAAATGGGGTATGAAGTAGAAAAAAAGAGACCAGGAGCAGTTCTGCTTTGTGCAGTCAGGGGATATAATCCAATTTTGTTTGGGAATAGTCTGATAGTTTGTAAGGTTATATCTCTCTTTGTTGCTTGAATATACTGAGAGGGAAAAAGGTGAACCCATTGCCTCATCAAATCCATACAGCTTCAACACAGAATATGTCACAAGCTAACATGTGCCTCAAGTGACCGCAATGACATAGTCAAAACGCTAGGTTAACTTAACAATTGTACAGAGACCAGAACCTAAACCGGTTTCCGAAACAACTCACTCTCATATGGCACTTGCGGACATGCAAAAATCTGATTTTGACCTTTACGACACAAATTCGGGTGTTTTTCACTTTAAAGGAAAAAAATAAAAGAGAACAAAAACTCCCTCTCCTCATGGAATTATGTTTAAATAAAACTGACAAAATTGCTGGCCTTAAAAAAAAGTTAAGTCATGGAGTGGAATGGCCAACTTTACGCAAACCCATATTTAGTTTTCGCATGCATATAAATGTAAAATGTAAGTGGATGACAGTCTGTGAAAACTGATTTCTGATTCTAGTCTACATATCCTTGCTGTCTGCATTTCAGGTCTTCATCCATGTCATAAAGGGCTCAGGTCACATTATATGAGGTCGGGACATATTCAGCGCTACAGCCTAAACATATTTATTTGCGGTCAAAACCAGTTACAATTACAAGAGGCTCATTAAAATGGATGAAAAATTTTCAAGACATATGATATATATCTACATATAGATCTATCCATGAACCAAGACATAATGGGGCAAAATACTGTGACGGGGGGAAAAAGGGTGGGAAAAAAGGGGTCAGAGATTGAAACCCTGAAGTTAACCCGGAACAAGATTAAAAATTACTATCGGGCTGATCGTCTAGCCCACCAAGCCAGAGAGGCGGAACATATTCAGGGCTAGGGCCTAACTAACCATAATTATTTATTTGGGGTTAAAACTAGTTACAAAGAAAATATGCTAATTCAATTGGGTGACAAAGTTTAGAACGGTTTAAGATATATATTATAGATCTACATATAGATCTGTCCAAGACATAATCGGGAAAAATATTGTGAAAGAGGGAAAAAAGGTAGAAAGAAAGGGGTCAGAGATTGGAAGCCTTAACTCGGACGAAAATTAAAAATCAGTATCGGGCTGACCGTCTATCACACTAAGCCAGAGAGGCAGCTGAATTCTGCCTGACAAAATTGTTTATTTTCATATTTCCCTAGATTGTTAACGTTCCCTGATACAGCAAGGGTATAGGGATCAGAACAGGCTACTAAAAACGGTCAGAATTCTGTTTGTGTATTTTTAGAACACGACGCTTGACTACTAGAGATTCAGAGGACGTCACTCTCACTTCCATAGCCGCAGTTATTCCAACATTCTTAACCTGACGAATAAGTAAATTTAATTTTTGGTAGCACCTCTTATGTTTGCCGATATTTCTTTTAGTATCCATTTCCAATTTCAAATTGTCCAAAATCGCAATGTTACCTCTACAGCCAGACTGGAAATATGTATGCTGCTCTGATCGGCTTTTCTGTGATATACATGTAGCCCACTGAATAGCAACGACACAGTAGCCTGTGCCAGTTGTAATATGTATATCTACAATGGGGACGGGCTTAATATTCCTTCTCCCCTTTCAAAGAAATTGGAACACAGGCCCTGAAGTACGTGTGAAAATTCGATTTTAAATTGTTCGGATAAAAAAAAAATGCTTTATAACTGACGTAATCCTTTGCAAACGGGGACATATTTCTGATCGAGACATGCCATAAAACAAGGAAATTAGCGCGTCTTTGAATGAAGCGGTGGCAGAAGATCGGACTATGAAACGATAGTTCCCAACTTCGTTCCACGGCCTTTTCAATTTGAAATTTCTGTCTTATTCAGCTTCCATTTGAAGGATAATATGTAATCCCTGGCAGACCGGCACGAATTATTGGGTCCGTATTCACCAGCAACAAAATAAATCCCTCTCCTGATGAAATTAGGTTCAAATCAGAATGACAAAATCGGTGGCATTAAACAAAAGTGCAGTTAGGGAGTGGAATGGCAAACTTCATCCAAAATAGTATTTGGTTTTCGCGTGCATGAACATACGATATAGAAGTGGAAAGTTTCAGAGAAAAAAGGCCAATTCATTTGGATGACAAAGTTTACACCGGTTTCAGAGAAATATTATAGATCTACATATAGATCTATCCAAGAACTAAGACAGAACGGGGGAAATATTGTGACAGAAGGAAAAAAGATGGAAAGAAAAGGGGTCAGAGAATAGAACCCTGAAAATAATCCGGACCAAGATTAAAAATTACTTTCGGGCTGACCATATAGCCCACGTAGTCAGAGAGGCAGCTGAATTTTGCATGACAAAATTATTTATTTACATATTACCCCTCCCCTTTCAAAGAAATTGGAACAAAGGACCTCAAGTAGTTGTGAACATTCGATTAGAATTATTTGAAAATATGGGTTACAAGTGACGTTTATGTCTATTTTGAAGGGTTGTGTGTAATCCTTTGCAAACGAGGACATATTCCTGATCGATACATGCAATACAACAAGGAAATTGGACAACTTTTTCAATGGAACGGGTGGCAGAAGATCGGACTATGAGTCTTTCGTCCCCACCTATCTTCCAGCCCCGTTTCAATTTGAATTTTCAGTCTTATTCAGCTTCCATTTGAAGGATAATATGTAATCCTTAGCAGGCCGACACGAATTCCTGGGTCCGTATTCACCAACCATTCTGAAGAACATTCTGAGACTCATTCTCCAGATTTTTCTACATTTGTGAGTAACGCAGCTTCTGATTGGCTTAAAATATTTGTTCAACCAATCACAAGTAGTGTTACTTTTCAATGTTAGAAAATACATGTACTTTGATCCCTTTGTCCCCAGCCTTGTTCGTCCACGTTTCAAATTTTCTACCTTGTTCACCTTAGCTTCCATGCTTCACACTAATACTTTGTATATGTTGAGACCATTAACTGACGACGGAAAGGTCTCGAGGAGTCATTGCATACGTGTGTATACCAGGGAGAAACCTTTTTAGGGGCAACGGGCACCTGTTGCATGAAATAGAGAGGTAAACAAACAAATGAGTGCCCCTTTCTCTCCATGACACTGTTGAACACATTACTAATTGGTGTCTCAGATCAAAGTGAATGGTTTTGACGGTACAATGTAAACATTTTAACTGGCAAAATAGGGTATGAAGTAGAAAAAAAGAGACCAGTAGCAGTTCTGCCTTGTGCAGTCAGGAGATATAATCCAATTTTGTTTGGGAATAGTCTGATAGTTTGTAAGGTTATATCAGCCTTTGTTGCTTGAATATACTAAGAGGGAAAAAGGTGAACCCATTGCCTCATCAAATCCATACAGCTTCAACACGGAATATGTCACAAGCTAACTTGTGCCTCAAGTGACCGCAACGACATAGTCAAAACGCTAGATTAACTTAACAATTGTAGAGAGACTAGAACCTAAACCGGTTTCCGAAACAACTCACTCTCATATGGCACTTACGGACATGGAAAAACCTGATTTTGACCATTACGACACAAATTGGCGTGTTTTTCACTTTAAAGGAAAAAAATAAATAAAAGAGAACAAAAACTCCCTCTCCTCATGGAATTATGTTTAAATATAACTGACAAAATTGCTGGCCTTAAAAAAAAAGTGCAGTCATGGAGTGGAATGGCAAACTTTACGCAAACCCATATTTAGTTTTCGCATGCATATAAATGTAAAATGTAAGTGGATGACAGTCTGTGGAAACTGATTTCTGATTCTAGTCTACATATCCTTGCTGTCTGCATTTCAGGTATTGATCCATGTCATAAAGGGCTAAGGTCACATTATATGAGGTCGGGATATACTCGTCGCTACAGCCTAAACATATTTATTTGGGGTCAAAACCAGTTACAATTACAAGAGGCTCATTAAAATGAATGAAACATTTTACATCGGTTCAAGACAGATGATATATATCTACATATAGATCTATCCATGAACCAAGACATAATGGGGTAAAATATTGTGACGGGGGGAAGAAGGGTGGAAAAAAAGGGGTCAGAGATTGAAACCCTGAAGTTAATCCGGAACAAGATTAAAAATTACTATCGGGCTGATCGTCTAGCCCACCAAGCCAGAGAGGCGGAACATATTCAGGGCTAGGGCCTAACTAAGCATAATTATTTATTTGGGGTTAAAACTAGTTACAAAGAAAATATGCTAATTCAATTGGGTGACAAAGTTTACACCGGTTTAAGATATATATTATAGATCTACATATAGATCTATCCAAGACATAATCGGGAAAATATTGTGAAAGAGGGAAAAAAAGGTAGAAAGAAAGGGGTCAGAGATTGGACGCCTTAACCCGGACGAAAATTAAAAATCAGTATCGGACTGACCGTCTATCACACTAAGCGAGAGAGGCAGCTGAATTCTGCCTGACAAAATTGTTTATTTTCATATTTCCCTAGATTGTTAACGTTCCCTGATACAGCAAGGGTATAGGGATCAGAACAGGCCACTAAAAATGGTCAGAATTCTGTTTGTGTATTTTTAGAATACGACGCTTGACTACTAGAGATTCAGAGGACGTCACTCTCACTTCAAGAGCCGCAGTTATTCCAACATTCTTGACCTGACGAATAAGTAAATTTAATTTTTGGTAGCAGTCTTATGTTTGCCAATATTTCTTTTAGTTTGCATTACCAATTTCAAATTGTCCAAAATCGCAATGTTACCTCTACAGCCAAACTGGAAATATGTATGCTGCTCTGATCGGCTTTTCTGTGATATACATGTAGCCCACTGAATAGCAACGACACAGTAGCCTGTGCCAGTTGTAACATGTATATCTACAACGGGGATGGGCTTAATATTCCTTCTCCCCTTTCAAACAAATTGAACACAGGCCCTGAAGTACTTGTGAAAATTCGATTTTAAATTGTTCGGATAAAAAAAAAAATGCGTTATAACTGACGTAATCCTTTGCAAACGAAGACATATTTCTGATCGAGACATGCCATAAAACAAGGAAATTAGCGCGTCTTTGAATGAAGCGGTGGCAGAAGATCGGACTATGAAAAGATAGTTTCCAACTTCGTTCCACAGCCTTTTCAATTTGAAATTTCTGTCTTATTCAGCTTCCATTTGAAGGATAATATGTAATCCCTGGCAGACCGGCACGAATTATTGGGTCCGTATTCACCAGCAACAAAGTAAATCCCTCTCCTGATGAAATTAGGTTCAAATCAGAATGACAAAATCGGTGGCATTAAACAAAAGTGCAGTTAGGGAGTGGAATGGCAAACTTCATGCAAAACAGTATTTGGTTTTCGCGTGCACGAACATACGATATGTAAGTGGAAAGTTTCAGAGAAAATAGGCCAATTCATTTGGATGACAAAGTTTACACCGGTTTCAGAGAAATATTATAGATCTACATATAGATCTATCCAAGAACTAAGACAGAACGGGGGAAATATTGTGACAGAGGGAAAAAAGATGGAAAGAAAAGGGGTCAGAGAATAGAACCCTGAAAATAATCCGGACCAAGATTAAAAATTACTTTCGGGCTGACCATATAGCCCACTTAGTCAGAGAGGCAGCTGAATTTTGCATGACAAAATTATTTATTTACATATTACCCCTCCCCTTTCAAAGAAATTGGAACAAAGGACCTCAAGTAGTTGTGAACATTCGATTAGAATTATTTGAAAATATGGGTTACAAGTGACGTTTATGTCTATTTTGAAGGTTTGTGTGTAATCCTTTGCAAACGGGGACATATTCCTGATCGATACATGCAATACAACAAGGAAATTGGACAACTTTTTCAATGGAACGGGTGGCAGAAGATCGGACCATGAGTCTTTCGTCCCCACCTATCTTCCAGCCCCGTTTCAATTTGAATTTTCAGTCTTATTCAGCTTCCATTTGAAGGATAATATGTAATCCTTAGCAGGCCGACACGAATTCCTGGGTCCGTATTCACCAACCATTCTGAAGAACATTCTGAGACTCATTCCCCAGATTTTTCTACATTTGTGTGTAACGCAACTTCTGATTGGCTTAAAATATTTGTTCAACCAATCACAAGTAGTGTTACTTTTCAATGTTAGAAAATACATGTACTTTGATCCCTTTGTCCCCAGCCTTGTTCGTCCACGTTTCAAATTTTCTACCTTGTTCAGCTTCGCTTCCATGCTTCACACTGATACTTTGCATATGTTGAGACCATTAACTGACGACGGAAAGGTCTCGAGGAGTCATTGCATACGTGTGTATACCAGGGAGAAAACTTTTTAGGGGCAACGGGCACCTGTTGCATGAAACAGAGAGGTAAACAAACAAATGAGTGCCCCTTTCTCTCCATGACACTGTTGAACACATTACTAATTGGTGTCTCAGATCAAAGTGAATGGTTTTGACGGTACAATGTAAACATTTTAACTGGCAAAATGGGGTATGAAGTAGAAAAAAAGAGACCAGGAGCAGTTCTGCTTTGTGCAGTCAGGGGATATAATCCAATTTTGTTTGGGAATAGTCTGATAGTTTGTAAGGTTATATCTCTCTTTGTTGCTTGAATATACTGAGAGGGAAAAAGGTGAACCCATTGCCTCATCAAATCCATACAGCTTCAACACAGAATATGTCACAAGCTAACATGTGCCTCAAGTGACCGCAATGACATAGTCAAAACGCTAGATTAACTTAACAATTGTACAGAGACCAGAACCTAAACCGGTTTCCGAAACAACTCACTCTCATATGGCACTTGCGGACATGCAAAAATCTGATTTTGACCTTTACGACACAAATTCGGGTGTTTTTCACTTTAAAGGAAAAAAATAAAACAGAACAAAAACTCCCTCTCCTCATGGAATTATGTTTAAATAAAACTGACAAAATTGCTGGCCTCAAAAAAAAGTGAAGTCATGGAGTGGAATGGCCAACTTTACGCAAACCCATATTTAGTTTTCGCATGCATATAAATGTAAAATGTAAGTGGATGACAGTCTGTGAAAACTGATTTCTGATTCTAGTCTACATATCCTTGCTGTCTGCATTTCAGGTCTTCATCCATGTCATAAAGGGCTCAGGTCACATTATATGAGGTCAGGACATATTCAGCGCTACAGCCTAAACATATTTATTTGCGGTCAAAACCAGTTACAATTACAAGAGGCTCATTAAAATGGATGAAAAATTTTCAAGTCATATGATATATATCTACATATAGATCTATCCATGAACCAAGACATAATGGGGCAAAATACTGTGACGGGGGGAAAAAGGGTGGGAAAAAAGGGGTCAGAGATTGAAACCCTGAAGTTAACCCGGAACAAGATTAAAAATTACTATCGGGCTGATCGTCTAGCCCACCAAGCCAGAGAGGCGGAACATATTCAGGGCTAGGGCCTAACTAAGCATAATTATTTATTTGGGGTTAAAACTAGTTACAAAGAAAATATGCTAATTCAATTGGGTGACAAAGTTTACACCGGTTTAAGACATATATTATAGATCTACATATAGATCTGTCCAAGACATAATCGGGAAAAATATTGTGAATGAGGGAAAAAAGGTAGAAAGAAAGGGGTCAGAGATTGGAAGCCTTAACTCGGACGAAAATTAAAAATCAGTATCGGGCTGACCGTCTATCACACTAAGCGAGAGAGGCAGCTGAATTCTGCCTGACAAAATTGTTTATTTTCATATTTCCCTAGATTGTTAACGTTCCCTGATACAGCAAGGGTATAGGGATCAGAACAGGCTACTAAAAACGGTCAGAATTCTGTTTGTGTATTTTTAGAACACGACGCTTGACTACTAGAGATTCAGAGGACGTCACTCTCACTTCCAGAGCCACAGTTATTCCAACATTCTTAACCTGACGAATAAGTAAATTTAATTTTTGGTATCACCTCTTCTGTTTGCCAATATTTCTTTTAGTATCCATTACCAATTTCAAATTGTCCAAAATCGCAATGTTACCTCTACAGCCAAACTGGAAATATGTATGCTGCTCTGATCGGCTTTTCTGTGATATACATGTAGCCCACTGAATAGCAATGACACAGTAGCCTGTGCCAGTTGTAATATGTATATCTACAACGGGGACGGGCTTAATATTCCTTCTCCCCTTTCAAAGAAATTGGAACACAGGCCCTGAAGTACTTGTGAAAATTCGATTTTAAATTGTTCGGATAAAAAAAAAAATGCTTTATAACTGACGTAATCCTTTGCAAACGGGGACATATTTCTGATCGAGACATGCCATAAAACAAGGAAATTAGCGCGTCTTTGAATGAAGCGGTGGCAGAAGATCGGACTATGAAACGATAGTTCCCAACTTCGTTCCACGGCCTTTTCAATTTGAAATTTCTGTCTTATTCAGCTTCCATTTGAAGGATAATATGTAATCCCTGGCAGACCGGCACGAATTATTGGGTCCGTATTCACCAGCAACAAAATAAATCCCTCTCCTGATGAAATTAGGTTCAAATCAGAATGACAAAATCGGTGGCATTAAACAAAAGTGCAGTTAGGGAGTGGAATGGCAAACTTCATGCAAAATAGTATTTGGTTTTCGCGTGCATGAACATACGATATAGAAGTGGAAAGTTTCAGAGAAAAAAGGCCAATTCATTTGGATGACAAAGTTTACACCGGTTTCAGAGAAATATTATAGATCTACATATAGATCTATCCAAGAACTAAGACAGAACGGGGGAAATATTGTGACAGAAGGAAAAAAGATGGAAAGAAAAGGGGTCAGAGAATAGAACCCTGAAAATAATCCGGACCAAGATTAAAAATTACTTTCGGGCTGACCATATAGCCCACGTAGTCAGAGAGGCAGCTGAATTTTGCATGACAAAATTATTTATTTACATATTACCCCTCCCCTTTCAAAGAAATTGGAACAAAGGACCTCAAGTAGTTGTGAACATTCGATTAGAATTACTTGAAAATATGGGTTACAAGTGACGTTTATGTCTATTTTGAAGGGTTGTGTGTAATCCTTTGCAAAGGGGGACATATTCCTGATCGATACATGCAATACAACAAGGAAATTGGACAACTTTTTCAATGGAACGGGTGGCAGAAGATCGGACTATGAGTCTTTCGTCCCCACCTATCTTCCACCCCCGTTTCAATTTGAATTTTCAGTCTTATTCAGCTTCCATTTGAAGGATAATATGTAATCCTTAGCAGGCCGACACGAATTCCTGGGTCCGTATTCACCAACCATTCTGAAGACCATTCTGAGACTCATTCTCCAGATTTTTCTACATTTGTGAGTAACGCAGCTTCTGATTGGCTTAAAATATTTGTTCAACCAATCACAAGTAGTGTTACTTTTCAAAGTTAGAAAATACATCTACTTTGATCCCTTTGTCCCCAGCCTTGTTCGTCCACGTTTCAAATTTTCTACCTTGTTCACCTTAGCTTCCATGCTTCACACTAATACTTTGTATATGTTGAGACCATTAACTGACGACGGAAAGGTCTCGAGGAGTCATTGCATACGTGTGTATACCAGGGAGAAACCTTTTTAGGGGCAACGGGCACCTGTTGCATGAAATAGAGAGGTAAACAAACAAATGAGTGCCCCTTTCTCTCCATGACACTGTTGAACACATTACTAATTGGTGTCTCAGATCAAAGTGAATGGTTTTGACGGTACAATGTAAACATTTTAACTGGCAAAATGGGGTATGAAGTAGAAAAAAAGAGACCAGGAGCAGTTCTGCTTTGTGCAGTCAGGGGATATAATCCAATTTTGTTTGGGAATAGTCTGATAGTTTGTAAGGTTATATCTCTCTTTGTTGCTTGAATATACTAAGAGGGAAAAAGGTGAACCCATTGCCTCATCAAATCCATACAGCTTCAACACGGAATATGTCACAAGCTAACTTGTGCCTCAAGTGACCGCAACGACATAGTCAAAACGCTAGATTAACTTAACAATTGTACAGAGACTAGAACCTAAACCGGTTTCCGAAACAACTCACTCTCATATGGCACTTACGGACATGGAAAAACCTGATTTTGACCATTACGACACAAATTGGCGTGTTTTTCACTTTAAAGGAAAAAAAAAAAAAAAAATAAAAATAAAAGAGAACAAAAACTCCCTCTCCTCATGGAATTATGTTTAAATATAACTGACAAAATTGCTGGCCTTAAAAAAAAAGTGCAGTCATGGAGTGGAATGGCAAACTTTACGCAAACCCATATTTAGTTTTCGCATGCATATAAATGTAAAATGTAAGTGGATGACAGTCTGTGGAAACTGATTTCTGATTCTAGTCTACATATCCTTGCTGTCTGCATTTCAGGTATTGATCCATGTCATAAAGGGCTAAGGTCACATTATATGAGGTCGGGATATACTCATCGCTACAGCCTAAACATATTTATTTGGGGTCAAAACCAGTTACAATTACAAGAGGCTCATTAAAATGAATGAAACATTTTACATCGGTTCAAGACAGATGATATATATCTACATATAGATCTATCCATGAACCAAGACATAATGGGGTAAAATATTGTGACGGGGGGAAGAAGGGTGGAAAAAAAGGGGTCAGAGATTGAAACCCTGAAGTTAATCCGGAACAAGATTAAAAATTACTATCGGGCTGATCGTCTAGCCCACCAAGCCAGAGAGGCGGAACATATTCAGGGCTAGGGCCTAACTAAGCATAATTATTTATTTGGGGTTAAAACTAGTTACAAAGAAAATATGCTAATTCAATTGGGTGACAAAGTTTACACCGGTTTAAGATATATATTATAGATCTACATATAGATCTATCCAAGACATAATCGGGAAAATATTGTGAAAGAGGGAAAAAAAGGTAGAAAGAAAGGGGTCAGAGATTGGACGCCTTAACCCGGACGAAAATTAAAAATCAGTATCGGGCTGACCGTCTATCACACTAAGCGAGAGAGGCAGCTGAATTCTGCCTGACAAAATTGTTTATTTTCATATTTCCCTAGATTGTTAACGTTCCCTGATACAGCAAGGGTATAGGGATCAGAACAGGCCACTAAAAATGGTCAGAATTCTGTTTGTGTATTTTTAGAATACGACGCTTGACTACTAGAGATTCAGAGGACGTCACTCTCACTTCAAGAGCCGCAGTTATTCCAACATTCTTGACCTGACGAATAAGTAAATTTAATTTTTGTTAGCACTCTTATGTTTGCCAATATTTCTTTTAGTTTGCATTACCAATTTCAAATTGTCCAAAATCGCAATGTTACCTCTACAGCCAAACTGGAAATATGTATGCTGCTCTGATCGGCTTTTCTGTGATATACATGTAGCCCACTGAATAGCAACGACACAGTAGCCTGTGCCAGTTGTAATATGTATATCTACAACGGGGATGGGCTTAATATTCCTTCTCCCCTTTCAAACAAATTGAACACAGGCCCTGAAGTACTTGTGAAAATTCGATTTTAAATTGTTCGGATTAAAAAAAAAATGCTTTATAACTGACGTAATCCTTTGCAAACGAAGACATATTTCTGATCGAGACATGCCATAAAACAAGGAAATTAGCGCGTCTTTGAATGAAGCGGTGGCAGAAGATCGGACTATGAAAAGATAGTTTCCAACTTCGTTCCACAGCCTTTTCAATTTGAAATTTCTGTCTTATTCAGCTTCCATTTGAAGGATAATATGTAATCCCTGGCAGACCGGCACGAATTATTGGGGCCTTATTCACCAGCAACAAAATAAATCCCTCTCCTGATGAAATTAGGTTCAAATCAGAATGACAAAATCGGTGGCATTAAACAAAACTGCAGTTAGGGAGTGGAATGGCAAACTTCATGCAATATAGTATTTGGTTTTCGCGTGCACGAACATACGATATGTAAGTGGAAAGTTTCAGAGAAAATAGGCCAATTCATTTGGATGACAAAGTTTACACCGGTTTCAGAGAAATATTAAAGATCTACATATAGATCTATCCAAGAACCAAGACAGAACGGGGGAAATATTGTGACAGAGGGAAAAAAGATGGAAAGAAAAGGGGTCAGAGAATAGAACCCTGAAAATAATCCGGACCAAGATTAAAAATTACTTTCGGGCTGACCATATAGCCCACTTAGTCAGAGAGGCAGCTGAATTTTGCATGACAAAATTATTTATTTACATATTACCCCTCCCCTTTCAAAGAAATTGGAACAAAGGACCCCAAGTAGTTGTGAAAATTCGATTAGAATTGTTTGAAAATATGGGTTACAAGTGACGTTTATGTCTATTTTGAAGGGTTGTGTGTAATCCTTTGCAAACGGGGACATATTCCTGATCGATACATGCAATACAACAAGGAAATTGGACAACTTTTTCAATGGAACGGGTGGCAGAAGATCGGACTATGAGTCTTTCGTCCCCACCTATCTTCCACCTCCGTTTCAATTTGAATTTTCAGTCTTATTCAGCTTCCATTTGAAGGATAATATGTAATCCTTAGCAGGCCGACACGAATTCCTGGGTTCGTATTCACCAACCATTCTGAAGAACATTCTGAGACTCATTCTCCAGATTTTTCTACATTTGTGTGTAACGCAACTTCTGATTGGCTTAAAATATTTGTTCAACCAATCACAAGTAGTGTTACTTTTCAATGTTAGAAAATACATGTACTTTGATCCCTTTGTCCCCAGCCTTGTTCGTCCACGTTTCAAATTTTCTACCTTGTTCAGCTTCGCTTCCATGCTTCACACTGATACTTTGCATATGTTGAGACCATTAACTGACGACGGAAAGGTCTCGAGGAGTCATTGCATACGTGTGTATACCAGGGAGAAAACTTTTTAGGGGCAACGGGCACCTGTTGCATGAAACAGAGAGGTAAACAAACAAATGAGTGCCCCTTTCTCTCCATGACACTGTTGAACACATTACTAATTGGTGTCTCAGATCAAAGTGAATGGTTTTGATGGTACAATGTAAACATTTTAACTGGCAAAATGGGGTATGAAGTAGAAAAAAAGAGACCAGGAGCAGTTCTGCTTTGTGCAGTCAGGGGATATAATCCAATTTTGTTTGGGAATAGTCTGATAGTTTGTAAGGTTATATCTCGCTTTGTTGCTTGAATATACTGAGAGGGAAAAAGGTGAACCCATTGCCTCATCAAATCCATACAGCTTCAACACAGAATATGTCACAAGCTAACATGTGCCTCAAGTGACCGCAATGACATAGTCAAAACGCTAGGTTAACTTAACAATTGTACAGAGACCAGAACCTAAACAGGTTTCCGAAACAACTCACTCTCATATGGCACTTGCGGACATGCAAAAATCTGATTTTGACCTTTACGACACAAATTGGGGTGTTTTTCACTTTAAAGGAAAAAAATAAAACAGAACAAAAACTCCCTCTCCTCATGGAATTATGTTTAAATAAAACTGACAAAATTGCTGGCCTTAAAAAAAAGTGAAGTCATGGAGTGGAATGGCCAACTTTACGCAAACCCATATTTAGTTTTCGCATGCATATAAATGTAAAATGTAAGTGGATGACAGTCTGTGAAAACTGATTTCTGATTCTAGTCTACATATCCTTGCTGTCTGCATTTCAGGTCTTCATCCATGTCATAAAGGGCTCAGGTCACATTATATGAGGTCGGGACATATTCAGCGCTACAGCCTAAACATATTTATTTGCGGTCAAAACCAGTTACAATTACAAGAGGCTCATTAAAATGGATGAAAAATTTTCAAGACATATGATATATATCTACATATAGATCTATCCATGAACCAAGACATAATGGGGCAAAATACTGTGACGGGGGGAAAAAGGGTGGGAAAAAAGGGGTCAGAGATTGAAACCCTGAAGTTAACCCGGAACAAGATTAAAAATTACTATCGGGCTGATCGTCTAGCCCACCAAGCCAGAGAGGCGGAACATATTCAGGGCTAGGGCCTAACTAACCATAATTATTTATTTGGGGTTAAAACTAGTTACAAAGAAAATATGCTAATTCAATTGGGTGACAAAGTTTAGAACGGTTTAAGATATATATTATAGATCTACATATAGATCTGTCCAAGACATAATCGGGAAAAATATTGTGAAAGAGGGAAAAAAGGTAGAAAGAAAGGGGTCAGAGATTGGAAGCCTTAACTCGGACGAAAATTAAAAATCAGTATCGGGCTGACCGTCTATCACACTAAGCCAGAGAGGCAGCTGAATTCTGCCTGACAAAATTGTTTATTTTCATATTTCCCTAGATTGTTAACGTTCCCTGATACAGCAAGGGTATAGGGATCAGAACAGGCTACTAAAAACGGTCAGAATTCTGTTTGTGTATTTTTAGAATACGACGCTTGACTACTAGAGATTCAGAGGACGTCACTCTCACTTCCATAGCCGCAGTTATTCCAACATTCTTAACCTGACGAATAAGTAAATTTAATTTTTGGTAGCACCTCTTATGTTTGCCAATATTTCTTTTAGTATCCATTTCCAATTTCAAATTGTCCAAAATCGCAATGTTACCTCTACAGCCAAACTGGAAATATGTATGCTGCTCTGATCGGCTTTTCTGTGATATACATGTAGCCCACTGAATAGCAACGACACAGTAGCCTGTGCCAGTTGTAATATGTATATCTACAATGGGGACGGGCTTAATATTCCTTCTCCCCTTTCAAAGAAATTGGAACACAGGCCCTGAAGTACGTGTGAAAATTCGATTTTAAATTGTTCGGATAAAAAAAAAAAATGCTTTATAACTGACGTAATCCTTTGCAAACGGGGACATATTTCTGATCGAGACATGCCATAAAACAAGGAAATTAGCGCGTCTTTGAATGAAGCGGTGGCAGAAGATCGGACTATGAAACGATAGTTCCCAACTTCGTTCCACGGCCTTTTCAATTTGAAATTTCTGTCTTATTCAGCTTCCATTTGAAGGATAATATGTAATCCCTGGCAGACCGGCACGAATTATTGGGTCCGTATTCACCAGCAACAAAATAAATCCCTCTCCTGATGAAATTAGGTTCAAATCAGAATGACAAAATCGGTGGCATTAAACAAAAGTGCAGTTAGGGAGTGGAATGGCAAACTTCATCCAAAATAGTATTTGGTTTTCGCGTGCATGAACATACGATATAGAAGTGGAAAGTTTCAGAGAAAAAAGGCCAATTCATTTGGATGACAAAGTTTACACCGGTTTCAGAGAAATATTATAGATCTACATATAGATCTATCCAAGAACTAAGACAGAACGGGGGAAATATTGTGACAGAAGGAAAAAAGATGGAAAGAAAAGGGGTCAGAGAATAGAACCCTGAAAATAATCCGGACCAAGATTAAAAATTACTTTCGGGCTGACCATATAGCCCACGTAGTCAGAGAGGCAGCTGAATTTTGCATGACAAAATTATTTATTTACATATTACCCCTCCCCTTTCAAAGAAATTGGAACAAAGGACCTCAAGTAGTTGTGAACATTCGATTAGAATTATTTGAAAATATGGGTTACAAGTGACGTTTATGTCTATTTTGAAGGGTTGTGTGTAATCCTTTGCAAACGAGGACATATTCCTGATCGATACATGCAATACAACAAGGAAATTGGACAACTTTTTCAATGGAACGGGTGGCAGAAGATCGGACTATGAGTCTTTCGTCCCCACCTATCTTCCACCCCCGTTTCAATTTGAATTTTCAGTCTTATTCAGCTTCCATTTGAAGGATAATATGTAATCCTTAGCAGGCCGACACGAATTCCTGGGTCCGTATTCACCAACCATTCTGAAGAACATTCTGAGACTCATTCTCCAGATTTTTCTACATTTGTGAGTAACGCAGCTTCTGATTGGCTTAAAATATTTGTTCAACCAATCACAAGTAGTGTTACTTTTCAATGTTAGAAAATACATGTACTTTGATCCCTTTGTCCCCAGCCTTGTTCGTCCACGTTTCAAATTTTCTACCTTGTTCACCTTAGCTTCCATGCTTCACACTAATACTTTGTATATGTTGAGACCATTAACTGACGACGGAAAGGTCTCGAGGAGTCATTGCATACGTGTGTATACCAGGGAGAAACCTTTTTAGGGGCAACGGGCACCTGTTGCATGAAATAGAGAGGTAAACAAACAAATGAGTGCCCCTTTCTCTCCATGACACTGTTGAACACATTACTAATTGGTGTCTCAGATCAAAGTGAATGGTTTTGACGGTACAATGTAAACATTTTAACTGGCAAAATGGGGTATGAAGTAGAAAAAAAGAGACCAGTAGCAGTTCTGCTTTGTGCAGTCAGGAGATATAATCCAATTTTGTTTGGGAATAGTCTGATAGTTTGTAAGGTTATATCAGCCTTTGTTGCTTGAATATACTAAGAGGGAAAAAGGTGAACCCATTGCCTCATCAAATCCATACAGCTTCAACACGGAATATGTCACAAGCTAACTTGTGCCTCAAGTGACCGCAACGACATAGTCAAAACGCTAGATTAACTTAACAATTGTACAGAGACTAGAACCTAAACCGGTTTCCGAAACAACTCACTCTCATATGGCACTTACGGACATGGAAAAACCTGATTTTGACCATTACGACACAAATTGGCGTGTTTTTCACTTTAAAGGAAAAAAAATAAATAAAAAAATAAAAGAGAACAAAAACTCCCTCTCCTCATGGAATTATGTTTAAATATAACTGACAAAATTGCTGGCCTTAAAAAAAAAGTGCAGTCATGGAGTGGAATGGCAAACTTTACGCAAACCCATATTTAGTTTTCGCATGCATATAAATGTAAAATGTAAGTGGATGACAGTCTGTGGAAACTGATTTCTGATTCTAGTCTACATATCCTTGCTGTCTGCATTTCAGGTATTGATCCATGTCATAAAGGGCTAAGGTCACATTATATGAGGTCGGGATATACTCATCGCTACAGCCTAAACATATTTATTTGGGGTCAAAACCAGTTACAATTACAAGAGGCTCATTAAAATGAATGAAAAATTTTACATCGGTTCAAGACAGATGATATATATCTACATATAGATCTATCCATGAACCAAGACATAATGGGGTAAAATATTGTGACGGGGGGAAGAAGGGTGGAAAAAAAAGGGGTCAGAGATTGAAACGCTGAAGTCAATCCGGAACAAGATTATAAATTACTATCGGGCTGATCGTCTAGCCCACCAAGCCAGAGAGGCGGAACATATTCAGGGCTAGGGCCTAACTAAGCATAATTATTTATTTGGGGTTAAAACTAGTTACAAAGAAAATATGCTAATTCAATTGGGTGACAAAGTTTACACCGGTTTAAGATATATATTATAGATCTACATATAGATCTATCCAAGACATAATCGGGAAAATATTGTGAAAGAGGGAAAAAAAGGTAGAAAGAAAGGGGTCAGAGATTAGACGCCTTAACCCGGACGAAAATTAAAAATCAGTATCGGGCTGACCGTCTATCACACTAAGCCAGAGAGGCAGCTGAATTCTGCCTGACAAAATTGTTTATTTTCATATTTCCCTAGATTGTTAACGTTCCCTGATACAGCAAGGGTATAGGGATCAGAACAGGCCACTAAAAATGGTCAGAATTCTGTTTGTGTATTTTTAGAATACGACGCTTGACTACTAGAGATTCAGAGGACGTCACTCTCACTTCAAGAGCCGCAGTTATTCCAACATTCTTGACCTGACGAATAAGTAAATTTAATTTTTGGTAGCACTCTTATGTTTGCCAATATTTCTTTTAGTTTGCATTACCAATTTCAAATTGTCCAAAATCGCAATGTTACCTCTACAGCCAAACTGGAAATATGTATGCTGCTCTGATCGGCTTTTCTGTGATATACATGTAGCCCACTGAATAGCAACGACACAGTAGCCTGTGCCAGTTGTAATATGTATATCTACAACGGGGATGGGCTTAATATTCCTTCTCCCCTTTCAAACAAATTGAACACAGGCCCTGAAGTACGTGTGAAAATTCGATTTTAAATTGTTCGGATAAAAAAAAAAAATGCTTTATAACTGACGTAATCCTTTGCAAACGAAGACATATTTCTGATCGAGACATGCCATAAAACAAGGAAATTAGCGCGTCTTTGAATGAAGCGGTGGCAGAAGATCGGACTATGAAAAGATAGTTTCCAACTTCGTTCCACAGCCTTTTCAATTTGAAATTTCTGTCTTATTCAGCTTCCATTTGAAGGATAATATGTAATCCCTGGCAGACCGGCACGAATTATTGGGTCCGTATTCACCAGCAACAAAGTAAATCCCTCTCCTGATGAAATTAGGTTCAAATCAGAATGACAAAATCGGTGGCATTAAACAAAAGTGCAGTTAGGGAGTGGAATGGCAAACTTCATGCAAAATAGTATTTGGTTTTCGCGTGCACGAACATACGATATGTAAGTGGAAAGTTTCAGAGAAAATAGGCCAATTCATTTGGATGACAAAGTTTACACCGGTTTCAGAGAAATATTATAGATCTACATATAGATCTATCCAAGAACTAAGACAGAACGGGGGAAATATTGTGACAGAAGGAAAAAAGATGGAAAGAAAAGGGGTCAGAGAATAGAACCCTGAAAATAATCCGGACCAAGATTAAAAATTACTTTCGGGCTGACCATATAGCCCACTTAGTCAGAGAGGCAGCTGAATTTTGCATGACAAAATTATTTATTTACATATTCCCCTCCCCTTTCAAAGAAATTGGAACAAAGGACCTCAAGTAGTTGTGAACATTCGATTAGAATTATTTGAAAATATGGGTTACAAGTGACGTTTATGTCTATTTTGAAGGGTTGTGTGTAATCCTTTGCAAACGGGGACATATTCCTGATCGATACATGCAATACAACAAGGAAATTGGACAACTTTTGCAATGGAACGGGTGGCAGAAGATCGGACTATGAGTCTTTCGTCCCCACCTATCTTCCAGCCCCGTTTCAATTTGAATTTTCAGTCTTATTCAGCTTCCATTTGAAGGATAATATGTAATCCTTAGCAGGCCGACACGAATTCCTGGGTCCGTATTCACCAACCATTCTGAAGACCATTCTGAGACTCATTCTCCAGATTTTTCTACATTTGTGTGTAACGCAACTTCTGATTGGCTTAAAATATTTGTTCAACCAATCACAAGTAGTGTTACTTTTCAATGTTAGAAAATACATGTACTTTGATCCCTTTGTCCCCAGCCTTGTTCGTCCACGTTTCAAATTTTCTACCTTGTTCAGCTTCGCTTCCATGCTTCACACTGATACTTTGCATATGTTGAGACCATTAACTGACGACGGAAAGGTCTCGAGGAGTCATTGCATACGTGTGTATACCAGGGAGAAAACTTTTTAGGGGCAACGGGCACCTGTTGCATGAAACAGAGAGGTAAACAAACAAATGAGTGCCCCTTTCTCTCCATGACACTGTTGAACACATTACTAATTGGTGTCTCAGATCAAAGTGAATGGTTTTGATGGTACAATGTAAACATTTTAACTGGCAAAATGGGGTATGAAGTAGAAAAAAAGAGACCAGGAGCAGTTCTGCTTTGTGCAGTCAGGGGATATAATCCAATTTTGTTTGGGAATAGTCTGATAGTTTGTAAGGTTATATCTCGCTTTGTTGCTTGAATATACTGAGAGGGAAAAAGGTGAACCCATTGCCTCATCAAATCCATACAGCTTCAACACAGAATATGTCACAAGCTAACATGTGCCTCAAGTGACCGCAATGACATAGTCAAAACGCTAGATTAACTTAACAATTGTACAGAGACCAGAACCTAAACCGGTTTCCGAAACAACTCACTCTCAAATGGCACTTGCGGACATGCAAAAATCTGATTTTGACCTTTACGACACAAATTGGGGTGTTTTTCACTTTAAAGGAAAAAAATAAAACAGAACAAAAACTCCCTCTCCTCATGGAATTATGTTTAAATAAAACTGACAAAATTGCTGGCCTTAAAAAAAAGTGAAGTCATGGAGTGGAATGGCAAACTTTACGCAAACCCATATTTAGTTTTCGCATGCATATAAATGTAAAATGTAAGTGGATGACAGTCTGTGAAAACTGATTTCTGATTCTAGTCTACATATCCTTGCTGTCTGCATTTCAGGTCTTCATCCATGTCATAAAGGGCTCAGGTCACATTATATGAGGTCGGGACATATTCAGCGCTACAGCCTAAACATATTTATTTGCGGTCAAAACCAGTTACAATTACAAGAGGCTCATTAAAATGGATGAAAAATTTTCAAGTCATATGATATATATCTACATATAGATCTATCCATGAACCAAGACATAATGGGGCAAAATACTGTGACGGGGGGAAAAAGGGTGGGAAAAAAGGGGTCAGAGATTGAAACCCTGAAGTTAACCCGGAACAAGATTAAAAATTACTATCGGGCTGATCGTCTAGCCCACCAAGCCAGAGAGGCGGAACATATTCAGGGCTAGGGCCTAACTAAGCATAATTATTTATTTGGGGTTAAAACTAGTTACAAAGAAAATATGCTAATTCAATTGGGTGACAAAGTTTACACCGGTTTAAGACATATATTATAGATCTACATATAGATCTGTCCAAGACATAATCGGGAAAAATATTGTGAATGAGGGAAAAAAGGTAGAAAGAAAGGGGTCAGAGATTGGAAGCCTTAACTCGGACGAAAATTAAAAATCAGTATCGGGCTGACCGTCTATCACACTAAGCGAGAGAGGCAGCTGAATTCTGCCTGACAAAATTGTTTATTTTCATATTTCCCTAGATTGTTAACGTTCCCTGATACAGCAAGGGTATAGGGATCAGAACAGGCTACTAAAAACGGTCAGAATTCTGTTTGTGTATTTTTAGAACACGACGCTTGACTACTAGAGATTCAGAGGACGTCACTCTCACTTCCAGAGCCGCAGTTATTCCAACATTCTTAACCTGACGAATAAGTAAATTTAATTTTTGGTATCACCTCTTCTGTTTGCCAATATTTCTTTTAGTATCCATTACCAATTTCAAATTGTCCAAAATCGCAATGTTACCTCTACAGCCAAACTGGAAATATGTATGCTGCTCTGATCGGCTTTTCTGTGATATACATGTAGCCCACTGAATAGCAATGACACAGTAGCCTGTGCCAGTTGTAATATGTATATCTACAACGGGGACGGGCTTAATATTCCTTCTCCCCTTTCAAAGAAATTGGAACACAGGCCCTGAAGTACTTGTGAAAATTCGATTTTAAATTGTTCGGATAAAAAAAAAAAATGCTTTATAACTGACGTAATCCTTTGCAAACGGGGACATATTTCTGATCGAGACATGCCATAAAACAAGGAAATTAGCGCGTCTTTGAATGAAGCGGTGGCAGAAGATCGGACTATGAAACGATAGTTCCCAACTTCGTTCCACGGCCTTTTCAATTTGAAATTTCTGTCTTATTCAGCTTCCATTTGAAGGATAATATGTAATCCCTGGCAGACCGGCACGAATTATTGGGTCCGTATTCACCAGCAACAAAATAAATCCCTCTCCTGATGAAATTAGGTTCAAATCAGAATGACAAAATCGGTGGCATTAAACAAAAGTGCAGTTAGGGAGTGGAATGGCAAACTTCATCCAAAATAGTATTTGGTTTTCGCGTGCATGAACATACGATATAGAAGTGGAAAGTTTCAGAGAAAAAAGGCCAATTCATTTGGATGACAAAGTTTACACCGGTTTCAGAGAAATATTATAGATCTACATATAGATCTATCCAAGAACTAAGACAGAACGGGGGAAATATTGTGACAGAAGGAAAAAAGATGGAAAGAAAAGGGGTCAGAGAATAGAACCCTGAAAATAATCCGGACCAAGATTAAAAATTACTTTCGGGCTGACCATATAGCCCACGTAGTCAGAGAGGCAGCTGAATTTTGCATGACAAAATTATTTATTTACATATTACCCCTCCCCTTTCAAAGAAATTGGAACAAAGGACCTCAAGTAGTTGTGAACATTCGATTAGAATTATTTGAAAATATGGGTTACAAGTGACGTTTATGTCTATTTTGAAGGGTTGTGTGTAATCCTTTGCAAACGAGGACATATTCCTGATCGATACATGCAATACAACAAGGAAATTGGACAACTTTTTCAATGGAACGGGTGGCAGAAGATCGGACTATGAGTCTTTCGTCCCCACCTATCTTCCACCCCCGTTTCAATTTGAATTTTCAGTCTTATTCAGCTTCCATTTGAAGGATAATATGTAATCCTTAGCAGGCCGACACGAATTCCTGGGTCCGTATTCACCAACCATTCTGAAGAACATTCTGAGACTCATTCTCCAGATTTTTCTACATTTGTGAGTAACGCAGCTTCTGATTGGCTTAAAATATTTGTTCAACCAATCACAAGTAGTGTTACTTTTCAATGTTAGAAAATACATGTACTTTGATCCCTTTGTCCCCAGCCTTGTTCGTCCACGTTTCAAATTTTCTACCTTGTTCACCTTAGCTTCCATGCTTCACACTAATACTTTGTATATGTTGAGACCATTAACTGACGACGGAAAGGTCTCGAGGAGTCATTGCATACGTGTGTATACCAGGGAGAAACCTTTTTAGGGGCAACGGGCACCTGTTGCATGAAATAGAGAGGTAAACAAACAAATGAGTGCCCCTTTCTCTCCATGACACTGTTGAACACATTACTAATTGGTGTCTCAGATCAAAGTGAATGGTTTTGACGGTACAATGTAAACATTTTAACTGGCAAAATGGGGTATGAAGTAGAAAAAAAGAGACCAGTAGCAGTTCTGCTTTGTGCAGTCAGGAGATATAATCCAATTTTGTTTGGGAATAGTCTGATAGTTTGTAAGGTTATATCAGCCTTTGTTGCTTGAATATACTAAGAGGGAAAAAGGTGAACCCATTGCCTCATCAAATCCATACAGCTTCAACACGGAATATGTCACAAGCTAACTTGTGCCTCAAGTGACCGCAACGACATAGTCAAAACGCTAGATTAACTTAACAATTGTACAGAGACTAGAACCTAAACCGGTTTCCGAAACAACTCACTCTCATATGGCACTTACGGACATGGAAAAACCTGATTTTGACCATTACGACACAAATTGGCGTGTTTTTCACTTTAAAGGAAAAAAAAAAAAAAAATAAAATAAATAAAATAAAATAAAAGAGAACAAAAACTCCCTCTCCTCATGGAATTATGTTTAAATATAACTGACAAAATTGCTGGCCTTAAAAAAAAAGTGCAGTCATGGAGTGGAATGGCAAACTTTACGCAAACCCATATTTAGTTTTCGCATGCATATAAATGTAAAATGTAAGTGGATGACAGTCTGTGGAAACTGATTTCTGATTCTAGTCTACATATCCTTGCTGTCTGCATTTCAGGTATTGATCCATGTCATAAAGGGCTAAGGTCACATTATATGAGGTCGGGATATACTCATCGCTACAGCCTAAACATATTTATTTGGGGTCAAAACCAGTTACAATTACAAGAGGCTCATTAAAATGAATGAAAAATTTTCAAGACAGATGATATATATCTACATATAGATCTATCCATGAACCAAGACATAATGGGGCAAAATACTGTGACGGGGGAAAAAGGGTGGGAAAAAAGGGGTCAGAGATTGAAACCCTGAAGTTAACCCGGAACAAGATTAAAAATTACTATCGGGCTGATCGTCTAGCCCACCAAGCCAGAGAGGCGGAACATATTCAGGGCTAGGGCCTAACTAAGCATAATTATTTATTTGGGGTTAAAACCAGTTACAAAGAAAATATGCTAATTCAATTGGGTGACAAAGTTTACACCGGTTTAAGATATATATTATAGATCTACATATAGATCTATCCAAGACATAATCGGGAAAAATATTGTGAAAGAGGGAAAAAAGGTAGAAAGGAAGGGGTCAGAGATTGGAAGCCTTAACTCGGACGAAAATTAAAAATCAGTATCGGGCTGACCGTCTATCACACTAAGCGAGAGAGGCAGCTGAATTCTGCCTGACAAAATTGTTTATTTTCATATTTCCCTAGATTGTTAACGTTCCCTGATACAGCAAGGGTATAGGGATCAGAACAGGCTACTAAAAACGGTCAGAATTCTGTTTGTGTATTTTTAGAACACGACGCTTGACTACTAGAGATTCAGAGGACGTCACTCTCACTTCCAGAGCCGCAGTTATTCCAACATTCTTGACCTGACGAATAAGTAAATTTAATTTTTGGTAGCACCTCTTATGTTTGCCAGTATTTCTTTAAGTATCCATTACCAATTTTAAATTGTCCAAAATCGCAATGTTACCCCTACAGCCAAACTGGAAATATGTATGCTGCTCTGATCGGCTTTTCTGTGATATACATGTAGCCCACTGTATAGCAACGACACAGTAGCCTGTGCCAGTTTTAATATGTATATCTACAACGGGGACGGGCTTAATATTCCTTGTCCCCTTTCAAAGAAATTGGAACACAGGCCCTGAAGTACTTGTGAAAATTCGATTTTAAATTGTTCGGATAAAAAAAAAAATGCTTTATAACTGACGTAATCCTTTGCAAACGGGGACATATTTCTGATCGAGACATGCCATAAAACAAGGAAATTAGCGCGTCTTTGAATGAAGCGGTGGCAGAAGATCGGACTATGAAACGATAGTTTCCAACTTCGTTCCACAGCCTTTTCAATTTGAAATTTCTGTCTTATTCAGCTTCCATTTGAAGGATAATATGTAATCCCTGGCAGACCGGCACGAATTATTGGGTCCGTATTCACCAGCAACAAAGTAAATCCCTCTCCTGATGAAATTAGGTTCAAATCAGAATGACAAAATCGGTGGCATTAAACAAAAGTGCAGTTAGGGAGTGGAATGGCAAACTTCATGCAAAATAGTATTTGGTTTTCGCCTGCACGAACATACGATATATAAGTGGAAAGTTTCAGAGAAAAAAGGCCAATTCATTTGGATGACAAAGTTTACACCGGTTTCAGAGAAATATTATAGATCTACATATAGATCTATCCAAGAACCAAGACAGAACGGGGGAAATATTGTGACAGAAGGAAAAAAGATGGAAAGAAAAGGGGTCGGAGAATAGAACCCTGAAAATAATCCGGACCAAGATTAAAAATTACTTTCGGGCTGACCATATAGCCCACTTAGTCAGAGAGGCAGCTGAATGTTGCATGACCAAATTATTTATTTACATATTACCCCTCCCCTTTCAAAGAAATTGGAACAAAGGACCTCAAGTAGTTGTGAACATTCGATTAGAATTGTTTGAAAATATGGGTTACAAGTGACGTTTATGTCTATTTTGAAGGGTTGTGTGTAATCCTTTGCAAACGGGGACATATTCCTGATCGATACATGCAAAACAACAAGGAAATTGGACAACTTTTTCAATGGAACGGGTGGCAGAAGATCGGACTATGAGTCTTTCGTCCCCACCTATCTTCCAGCCCCGTTTCATTTTGAATTTCCAGTCTTATTCAGCTTCCATTTGAAGGATAATATGTAATCCTTAGCAGGTCGACACGAATTCCTGGGTCCGTATTCACCAACTATTCTGAAGAACATTCTGAGACTCATTCTCCAGATTTTTCTACATTTGTGAGTAACGCAGCTTCTGATTGGCTTAAAATATTTGTTCAACCAATCACAAGTAGTGTTACTTTTCAATGTTAGAAAATACATGTACTTTGATCCCTTTGTCCCCAGCCTTGTTCGTCCACGTTTCAAATTTTCTACCTTGTTCAGCTTAGCTTCCATGCTTCACACTGATACTTTGCATATGTTGAGACCATTAACTGGCGACGAAAAGGTCTCGAGGAGTCATTGCATACGTGTGTATACTAGGGAGAAAACTTTTTAGGGGCAACGGGCACCTGTTGCATGAAACAGAGAGGTAAACAAACAAATGAGTGCCCCTTTCTCTCCATGACACTGCTGAACACATTACTAATTGGTGTCTCAGATCAAAGTGAATGGTTTTGACGGTACAATGTAAACATTTTAACTGGCAAAATGGGGTATGAAGTAGAAAAAAAGAGACCAGGAGCAGTTCTGCTTTGTGCAGTCAGGAGATATAATCCAATTTTGTTTGGGAATAGTCTGATAGTTTGTAAGGTTATATCAGCCTTTGTTGCTTGAATATACTGAGAGGGAAAAAGGTGAACCCATTGCCTCATCAAATCCATACAGCTTCAACACGGAATATGTCACAAGCTAACTTGTGCCTCAAGTGACCGCAACGACATAGTCAAAACGCTAGATTAACTTAACAATTGTACAGGGACTAGAACCTAAACCGGTTTCCGAAACAACTCACTCTCATATGGCACTTACGGACATGCAAAAACCTGATTTTGACCATTACGACACAAATTGGCGTGTTTTTCACTTTAAAGGAAAAAAAAAAAATAAATAAATAAAAGAGAACAAAAACTCCCTCTCCTCATGGAATTATGTTGAAATATAACTGACAAAATTGCTGGCCTTAAAAAAAAAGTGCAGTCATGGAGTGGAATGGCAAACTTTACGCAAACCCATATTTAGTTTTCGCATGCATATAAATGTAAAATGTAAGTGGATGACAGTCTGTGGAAACTGATTTCTGATTCTAGTCTACATATCCTTGCTGTCTGCATTTCAGGTATTCATCCATGTCATAAAGGGCTAAGGTCACATTATATGAGGTCGGGATATACTCATCGCTACAGCCTAAACATATTTATTTGGGGTCAAAACCAGTTACAATTACAAGAGGCTCATTAAAATGAATGAAACATTTTACATCGGTTCAAGACAGATGATATATATCTACATATAGATCTATCCATGAACCAAGACATAATGGGGTAAAATATTGTGACGGGGGGAAGAAGGGTGGAAAAAAAGGGGTCAGAGATTGAAACCCTGAAGTTAATCCGGAACAAGATTAAAAATTACTATCGGGCTGATCGTCTAGCCCACCAAGCCAGACAGGCGGAACATATTCAGGGCTAGGGCCTAACTAAGCATAATTATTTATTTGGGGTTAAAACTAGTTACAAAGAAAATATGCTAATTCAATTGGGTGACAAAGTTTACACCGGTTTAAGATATATATTATAGATCTACATATAGATCTATCCAAGACATAATCGGGAAAATATTGTGAAAGAGGGAAAAAAAGGTAGAAAGAAAGGGGTCAGAGATTGGACGCCTTAACCCGGACGAAAATTAAAAATCAGTATCGGGCTGACCGTCTATCACACTAAGCCAGAGAGGCAGCTGAATTCTGCCTGACAAAATTGTTTATTTTCATATTTCGCTAGATTGTTAACGTTCCCTGATACAGCAAGGGTATAGGGATCAGAACAGGCCACTAAAAATGGTCAGAATTCTGTTTGTGTATTTTTAGAATACGACGCTTGACTACTAGAGATTCAGAGGACGTCACTCTCACTTCAAGAGCCGCAGTTATTCCAACATTCTTGACCTGACGAATAAGTAAATTTAATTTTTGGTAGCACCTCTTATGTTTGCCAATATTTCTTTTAGTTTGCATTACCAATTTCAAATTGTCCAAAATCGCAATGTTACCTCTACAGCCAAACTGGAAATATGTATGCTGCTCTGATCGGCTTTTCTGTGATATACATGTAGCCCACTGAATAGCAACGACACAGTAGCCTGTGCCAGTTGTAATATGTATATCTACAACGGGGATGGGCTTAATATTCCTTCTCCCCTTTCAAACAAATTGAACACAGGCCCTGAAGTACTTGTGAAAATTCGATTTTAAATTGTTCGGATAAAAAAAAAATGCTTTATAACTGACGTAATCCTTTGCAAACGAAGACATATTTCTGATCGAGACATGCCATAAAACAAGGAAATTAGCGCGTCTTTGAATGAAGCGGTGGCAGAAGATCGGACTATGAAAAGATAGTTTCCAACTTCGTTCCACAGCCTTTTCAATTTGAAATTTCTGTCTTATTCAGCTTCCATTTGAAGGATAATATGTAATCCCTGGCAGACCGGCACGAATTATTGGGTCCGTATTCACCAGCAACAAAGTAAATCCCTCTCCTGATGAAATTAGGTTCAAATCAGAATGACAAAATCGGTGGCATTAAACAAAAGTGCAGTTAGGGAGTGGAATGGCAAACTTCATGCAAAATAGTATTTGGTTTTCGCGTGCACGAACATACGATATGTAAGTGGAAAGTTTCAGAGAAAATAGGCCAATTCATTTGGATGACAAAGTTTACACCGGTTTCAGAGAAATATTATAGATCTACATATAGATCTATCCAAGAACCAAGACAGAACGGGGGAAATATTGTGACAGAGGGAAAAAAGATGGAAAGAAAAGGGGTCAGAGAATAGAACCCTGAAAATAATCCGGACCAAGATTAAAAATTACTTTCGGGCTGACCATATAGCCCACTTAGTCAGAGAGGCAGCTGAATTTTGCATGACAAAATTATTTATTTACATATTACCCCTCCCCTTTCAAAGAAATTGGAACAAAGGACCCCAAGTAGTTGTGAAAATTCGATTAGAATTGTTTGAAAATATGGGTTACAAGTGACGTTTATGTCTATTTTGAAGGGTTGTGTGTAATCCTTTGCAAACGGGGACATATTCCTGATCGATACATGCAATACAACAAGGAAATTGGACAACTTTTTCAATGAAACGGGTGGCAGAAGATCGGACTATGAGTCTTTCGTCCCCACCTATCTTCCACCCCCGTTTCAATTTGAATTTTCAGTCTTATTCAGCTTCCATTTGAAGGATAATATGTAATCCTTAGCAGGCCGACGCGAATTCCTGGGTCCGTATTCACCAACCATTCTGAAGAACATTCTGAGACTCATTCTCCAGATTTTTCTACATTTGTGTGTAACGCAACTTCTGATTGGCTTAAAATATTTGTTCAACCAATCACAAGTAGTGTTACTTTTCAATGTTAGAAAATACATGTACTTTGATCCCTTTGTCCCCAGCCTTGTTCGTCCACGTTTCAAATTTTCTACCTTGTTCAGCTTCGCTTCCATGCTTCACACTGATACTTTGCATATGTTGAGACCATTAACTGACGACGGAAAGGTCTCGAGGAGTCATTGCATACGTGTGTATACCAGGGAGAAAACTTTTTAGGGGCAACGGGCACCTGTTGCATGAAACAGAGAGGTAAACAAACAAATGAGTGCCCCTTTCTCTCCATGACACTGTTGAACACATTACTAATTGGTGTCTCAGATCAAAGTGAATGGTTTTGATGGTACAATGTAAACATTTTAACTGGCAAAATGGGGTATGAAGTAGAAAAAAAGAGACCAGGAGCAGTTCTGCTTTGTGCAGTCAGGGGATATAATCCAATTTTGTTTGGGAATAGTCTGATAGTTTGTAAGGTTATATCTCTCTTTGTTGCTTGAATATACTGAGAGGGAAAAAGGTGAACCCATTGCCTCATCAAATCCATACAGCTTCAACACAGAATATGTCACAAGCTAACATGTGCCTCAAGTGACCGCAATGACATAGTCAAAACGCTAGATTAACTTAACAATTGTACAGAGACTAGAACCTAAACCGGTTTCCGAAACAATTCATTCTCATATGGCACTTGCGGACATGCAAAAATCTGATTTTGACCTTTACGACACAAATTGGGGTGTTTTTCACTTTAAAGGAAAAAAATAAAACAGAACAAAAACTCCCTCTCCTCATGGAATTATGTTTAAATAAAACTGACAAAATTGCTGGCCTTAAAAAAAAGTGAAGTCATGGAGTGGAATGGCCAACTTTACGCAAACCCATATTTAGTTTTCGCATGCATATAAATGTAAAATGTAAGTGGATGACAGTCTGTGAAAACTGATTTCTGATTCTAGTCTACATATCCTTGCTGTCTGCATTTCAGGTCTTCATCCATGTCATAAAGGGCTCAGGTCACATTATATGAGGTCGGGACATATTCAGCGCTACAGCCTAAACATATTTATTTGGGGTCAAAACCAGTTACAATTACAAGAGGCTCATTAAAATGGATGAAAAATTTTCAAGACATATGATATATATCTACATATAGATCTATCCATGAACCAAGACATAATGGGGCAAAATACTGTGACGGGGGGAAAAAAGGGTGGAAAAAAAGGGGTCAGAGATTGAAACCCCGAAGTTAACCCGGAACAAGATTAAAAATTACTATCGGGCTGATCGTCTAGCCCACCAAGCCAGAGAGGCGGAACATATTCAGGGCTAGGGCCTAACTAAGCATAATTATTTATTTGGGGTTAAAACTAGTTACAAAGAAAATATGCTAATTCAATTGGGTGACAAAGTTTACACCGGTTTAAGATATATATTATAGATCTACATATAGATCTATCCAAGACATAATCGGGAAAATATTGTGAAAGAGGGAAAAAAGGTAGAAAGAAAGGGGTCAGAGATTGGAAGCCTTAACTCGGACGAAAATTAAAAATCAGTATCGGGCTGACCGTCTATCACACTAAGCGAGAGAGGCAGCTGAATTCTGCCTGACAAAATTGTTTATTTTCATATTTCCCTAGATTGTTAACGTTCCCTGATACAGCAAGGGTATAGGGATCAGAACAGGCTACTAAAAACGGTCAGAATTCTGTTTGTGTATTTTTAGAACACGACGCTTGACTACTAGAGATTCAGAGGACGTCACTCTCACTTCCAGAGCCGCAGTTATTCCAACATTCTTAACCTGACGAATAAGTAAATTTAATTTTTGGTATCACCTCTTCTGTTTGCCAATATTTCTTTTAGTATCCATTACCAATTTCAAATTGTCCAAAATCGCAATGTTACCTCTACAGCCAAACTGGAAATATGTATGCTGCTCTGATCGGCTTTTCTGTGATATACATGTAGCCCACTGAATAGCAATGACACAGTAGCCTGTGCCAGTTGTAATATGTATATCTACAACGGGGACGGGCTTAATATTCCTTCTCCCCTTTCAAAGAAATTGGAACACAGGCCCTGAAGTACTTGTGAAAATTCGATTTTAAATTGTTCGGATAAAAAAAAAAATGCTTTATAACTGACGTAATCCTTTGCAAACGGGGACATATTTCTGATCGAGACATGCCATAAAACAAGGAAATTAGCGCGTCTTTGAATGAAGCGGTGGCAGAAGATCGGACTATGAAACGATAGTTCCCAACTTCGTTCCACGGCCTTTTCAATTTGAAATTTCTGTCTTATTCAGCTTCCATTTGAAGGATAATATGTAATCCCTGGCAGACCGGCACGAATTATTGGGTCCGTATTCACCAGCAACAAAATAAATCCCTCTCCTGATGAAATTAGGTTCAAATCAGAATGACAAAATCGGTGGCATTAAACAAAAGTGCAGTTAGGGAGTGGAATGGCAAACTTCATGCAAAATAGTATTTGGTTTTCGCGTGCATGAACATACGATATAGAAGTGGAAAGTTTCAGAGAAAAAAGGCCAATTCATTTGGATGACAAAGTTTACACCGGTTTCAGAGAAATATTATAGATCTACATATAGATCTATCCAAGAACTAAGACAGAACGGGGGAAATATTGTGACAGAAGGGAAAAAGATGGAAAGAAAAGGGGTCAGAGAATAGAACCCTGAAAATAATCCGGACCAAGATTAAAAATTACTTTCGGGCTGACCATATAGCCCACGTAGTCAGAGAGGCAGCTGAATTTTGCATGACAAAATTATTTATTTACATATTACCCCTCCCCTTTCAAAGAAATTGGAACAAAGGCCCTCAAGTAGTTGTGAACATTCGATTAGAATTATTTGAAAATATGGGTTACAAGTGACGTTTATGTCTATTTTGAAGGGTTGTGTGTAATCCTTTGCAAACGGGGACATATTCCTGATCGATACATGCAATACAACAAGGAAATTGGACAACTTTTTCAATGGAACGGGTGGCAGAAGATCGGACTATGAGTCTTTCGTCCCCACCTATCTTCCACCCCCGTTTCAATTTGAATTTTCAGTCTTATTCAGCTTCCATTTGAAGGATAATATGTAATCCTTAGCAGGCCGACACGAATTCCTGGGTCCGTATTCACCAACCATTCTGAAGACCATTCTGAGACTCATTCTCCAGATTTTTCTACATTTGTGAGTAACGCAGCTTCTGATTGGCTTAAAATATTTGTTCAACCAATCACAAGTAGTGTTACTTTTCAAAGTTAGAAAATACATCTACTTTGATCCCTTTGTCCCCAGCCTTGTTCGTCCACGTTTCAAATTTTCTACCTTGTTCACCTTAGCTTCCATGCTTCACACTAATACTTTGTATATGTTGAGACCATTAACTGACGACGGAAAGGTCTCGAGGAGTCATTGCATACGTGTGTATACCAGGGAGAAACCTTTTTAGGGGCAACGGGCACCTGTTGCATGAAATAGAGAGGTAAACAAACAAATGAGTGCCCCTTTCTCTCCATGACACTTTTGAACACATTACTAATTGGTGTCTCAGATCAAAGTGAATGGTTTTGACGGTACAATGTAAACATTTTAACTGGCAAAATGGGGTATGAAGTAGAAAAAAAGAGACCAGTAGCAGTTCTGCTTTGTGCAGTCAGGAGATATAATCCAATTTTGTTTGGGAATAGTCTGATAGTTTGTAAGGTTATATCAGCCTTTGTTGCTTGAATATACTGAGAGGGAAAAAGGTGAACCCATTGCCTCATCAAATCCATACAGCTTCAACACGGAATATGTCACAAGCTAACTTGTGCCTCAAGTGACCGCAACGACATAGTCAAAACGCAAGATTAACTTAACAATTGTACAGAGACTAGAACCTAAACCAGTTTCCGAAACAACTCACTCTCATATGGCACTTACGGACATGCAAAAACCTGATTTTGACCATTACGACACAAATTGGCGTGTTTTTCACTTTAAAGGAAAAAAAAAAATAAATAAATAAAAGAGAACAAAAACTCCCTCTCCTCATGGAATTATGTTTAAATATAACTGACAAAATTGCTGGCCTTAAAAAAAAAGTGCAGTCATGGAGTGGAATGGCAAACTTTACGCAAACCCATATTTAGTTTTCGCATGCATATAAATGTAAAATGTAAGTGGATGACAGTCTGTGGAAACTGATTTCTGATTCTAGTCTACATATCCTTGCTGTCTGCATTTCAGGTATTCATCCATGTCATAAAGGGCTCAGGTCACATTATATGAGGTCGGGATATACTCATCGCTACAGCCTAAACATATTTATTTGGGGTCAAAACCAGTTACAATTACAAGAGGCTCATTAAAATGGATGAAAAATTTTACATCGGTTGAAGACAGATGATATATATCTACATATAGATCTATCCATGAACCAAGACATAATGGGGTAAAATATTGTGACGGGGGGAAAAAGGGTGGAAAAAAAGGGGTCAGAGATTGAAACCCTGAAGTTAATCCGGAACAAGATTAAAAATTACTATCGGGCTGATCGTCTAGCCCACCAAGCCAGAGAGGCGGAACATATTCAGGGCTAGGGCCTAACTAAGCATAATTATTTATTTGGGGTTAAAACTAGTTACAAAGAAAATATGCTAATTCAATTGGGTGACAAAGTTTACACCGGTTTAAGATATATATTATAGATCTACATATAGATCTATCCAAGACATAATCGGGAAAATATTGTGAAAGAGGGAAAAAAAGGTAGAAAGGGGTCAGAGATTGGACGCCTTAACCCGGACGAAAATTAAAAATCAGTATCGGGCTGACCGTCTATCACACTAAGCCAGAGAGGCAGCTGAATTCTGCCTGACAAAATTGTTTATTTTCATATTTCCCTAGATTGTTAACGTTCCCTGATACAGCAAGGGTATAGGGATCAGAACAGGCCACTAAAAATGGTCAGAATTCTGTTTGTGTATTTTTAGAACACGACGCTTGACTACTAGAGATTCAGAGGACGTCACTCTCACTTCAAGAGCCGCAGTTATTCCAACATTCTTGACCTGACGAATAAGTAGATTTAATTTTTGGTAGCACTCTTATGTTTGCCAATATTTCTTTTAGTTTGCATTACCAATTTCAAATTGTCCAAAATCGCAATGTTACCTCTACAGCCAAACTGGAAATATGTATGCTGCTCTGATCGGCTTTTCTGTGATATACATGTAGCCCACTGAATAGCAACGACACAGTAGCCTGTGCCAGTTGTAATATGTATATCTACAACGGGGATGGGCTTAACATTCCTTCTCCCCTTTCAAACAAATTGAACACAGGCCCTGAAGTACTTGTGAAAATTCGATTTTAAATTGTTCGGATAAAAAAAAAAAATGCTTTATAACTGTCGTAATCCTTTGCAAACGGGGACATATTTCTGATCGAGACATGCCATAAAACAAGGAAATTAGCGCGTCTTTGAATGAAGCGGTGGCAGAAGATCGGACTATGAAACGATAGTTTCCAACTTCGTTCCACAGCCTTTTCAATTTGAAATTTCTGTCTTATTCAGCTTCCATTTGAAGGATAATATGTAATCCCTGGCAGACCGGCACGAATTATTGGGTCCGTATTCACCAGCAACAAAGTAAATCCCTCTCCTGATGAAATTAGGTTCAAATCAGAATGACAAAATCGGTGGCATTAAACAAAAGTGCAGTTAGGGAGTGGAATGGCAAACTTCATGCAAAATAGTATTTGGTTTTCGCGTGCACGAACATACGATATATAAGTGGAAAGTTTCAGAGAAAATAGGCCAATTCATTTGGATGACAAAGTTTACACCGGTTTCAGAGAAATATTATAGATCTACATATAGATCTATCCAAGAACCAAGACAGAACGGGGGAAATATTGTGACAGAGGGAAAAAAGATGGAAAGAAAAGGGGTCAGAGAATAGCACCCTGAAAATAATCCGGACCAAGATTAAAAATTACTTTCGGGCTGACCATATAGCCCACTTAGTCAGAGAGGCAGCTGAATTTTGCATGACAAAATTATTTATTTACATATTACCCCTCCCCTTTCAAAGAAATTGGAACAAAGGACCCCAAGTAGTTGTGAAAATTCGATTAGAATTGTTTGAAAATATGGGTTACAAGTGACGTTTATGTCTATTTTGAAGGGTTGTGTGTAATCCTTTGCAAACGGGGACATATTCCTGATCGATACATGCAATACAACAAGGAAATTGGACAACGTCTTGAATGGAACGGGTGGCAGAAGATCGGACTATGAGTCTTTCGTCCCCACCTATCTTCCAGCCCCGTTTCAATTTGAATTTTAAGTCTTATTCAGCTGCCATTTGAAGGATAATATGTAATCCTTAGCAGGCCGACGCGAATTCCTGGGTCCGTATTCACCAACCATTCTGAAGAACATTCTGAGACTCATTCTCCAGATTTTTCTACATTTGTGAGTAACGCAGCTTCATATTGGCTTAAAATATTTGTTCAACCAATCACAAGTAGTGTTACTTTTCAATGTTAGAAAATACATGTACTTTGATCCCTTTGTCCCCAGCCTTGTTCGTCCGCGTTTCAAATTTTCTACCTTGTTCACCTTAGCTTCCATACTTCACACTATATGTTGAGACCATTAACTGACGACGGAAAGGTCTCGAGGAGTCATTGCATACGTGTGTATACCAGGGAGAAAACTTTTTAGGGACAACGGGCACCTGTTGCATGAAACAGAGAGGTAAACAAACAAATGAGTGCCCCTTTCTCTCCATGACACTGTTGAACACATTACAAATTGGTGTCTCAGATCAAAGTGAATGGTTTTGATGGTACAATGTAAACATTTTAACTGGCAAAATGGGGTATGAAGTAGAAAAAAAGAGACCAGGAGCAGTTCTGCTTTGTGCAGTCAGGGGATATAATCCAATTTTGTTTGGGAATAGTCTGATAGTTTGTAAGGTTATATCAGCCTTTGTTCCTTGAATATACTGAGAGGGAAAAAGATGAACCCATTGCCTCATCAAATCCATACAGCTTCAACACGGAATATGTCACAAGCTAACTTGTGCCTCAAGTGACCGCAACGACATAGTCAAAACGCTAGATTAACTTAACAATTGTACAGAGACTAGAACCTAAACCGGTTTCTGAAACAACTCACTCTCATATGGCACTTGGGGACATGCAAAAACCTGATTTTGACCTTTACGACACAAATCGGGGTGTTTTTCACTTAAAAGGAAACAAGAGGGCCGTGATGGCCCTGGATCGCTCACCTGAGTCAATAGGCGAAATTCACTCAACGTGCATAATTCAATTTCTGACCAATTGTCAGGTCAGTTGAGCTTAAAATGTGGCCTCTAGAGCGTCCACAAGGAATTTCCGTAAGTTGACCTAGTGACCTAATTTATCATCCCACGTGACCCAATTTAGAACTCGTCAAAAAATTTATCAAGACAAACATTCTGAACAGTTTTCAATTTAATTGAGCAATAAATGTGGCCTCTAGAGTGCTCACAAAGTGTTTCTTAAATTTGACCCAGTAACCTAGTTTATGACCCCAGATGACCCAATTTCAAACTCGCCCAATATTTCATCAAGACAAACATTCTGACCAACTTTCAAGTCAATTGAGCAAGAAATGTGACCTCTAGAGTGCCTTAAATGTATTTCTTTAATTAGACCTAGTGACCTAGATTATGAGCCCAGGTGACCCAATTTTGAAGTCATCCTAGATTTCATCAAGACAAACATTTTGACCAATTTTCAAATCAATTGAACAATAAATGTGGCATCTAGAATGCACACAAGGTATTTATTTAATTTGACCTAGTGACCTAATTTAAGACCCCCACATGACCTAAATTCGGTTTCATGTGAGATTTTATCAAGACAAATATTCTGACCAAATTTCAAGTCAATTGAGCCAAAAATGTGGCCTCTAGAGTGCCCACAAGGTATTACTTTAATTTGGACTAGTGGCCTAGTTTATAATCCCAGGTGACCCAAATCCAAACTAATCCGAGATTTTATCAAGACAAACATTCTGACCAAATTTCAGGTCATTTGAGCAATAAATGTGGCCTCTAGAGTGCCTACAAGGTATTTCTTTAATTTGATCTAGTGACCTAGTTTATGACCCCAGGTGACCCAATTTCGAACTGACTGAACATGTTGTGCTCAGGTGGGCTAACAAACTTAGAACAGCTTCACTACATACCTAATAACAAAGCTCTATGCCTTCAAGGTTTAGAAAAGAATTTTAAAGTTTTCCTTCTTTTTTCCTATGTTAGAACTTGTGACTCCCGTGGCGGGGCCAGTTTTGACCCGAGGGGGGTCGTATGAACAAACTTGGTAGGGGTACACTAGGAGATCCTAGATGCCAAATATCAAAGCTCCACGCCTTCCAGTTTCAGAGAATTTTTAAGTTTTCCTTCTTTGTTCCTATGTTCGAAACTTGTGATCCCCCGGGCGGGGCCAGTTTTGACCCCAGGGGCATCATATGAACAAACTAGGTAGAGGTACGCTAGGAGATGCTACATTAAAAATATCAAAGCTCTACGCCTTCCAGTTTCAGAGAAGAAGAATTTTAAAGTTTTCCTTCTTTGTTCTTATGTTCGAAACTTGTGATCCCCCGGGCGGGGCCAGTTTTGACCCCAGGGGCATCATATGAACAAACTAGGTAGAGGTCTGCTAGGAGATGCTACATACCAAATATCAAAGCACTACGCCTTCCAGTATTAGAGAAGAAGAATTTTAAAGTTTTCCTTCTTTATTCCTATGTTCGAAACTTGTGACCCCCAGGGCAGGGCCAGTTTTGACCCCAGGGGCATCATATGAACAAACTTGGTAGAGGTACACTAGGAGATGCTAGATGCCAAATATCAAAACTCCACTCCTTCCAGTTTCAGAGAAGAAGAATTTTAAAGTTTTCCTTCTTTGTTCTTATGTTCGAAATTGTGACCCCGGGGCGGGGCCAGTTTTGACCCCAGGGGCATCATATGAACAAACTTGGTAGAGGTCTACTGGGAGATGCTACATACCAAATATCAAAGCTCTATGCCTTCTAGAATCAGAGAAGAAGATTTTTAAAGTTTTCCTTCTTTGGTCCCATGTTCAAAACTTGTGACCCCAGGGGCATCATATGAACAAACTTGGTAGAGGTCCACTAGGAGATGCTAGATGCCAAATATCAAAGCTTCACGCCTTCCAGTTTCAGAAAAGAAGAATTTTAAAGTTTTCCTTCTTTGTTCCTATGTTCGAAATTGTGACCCCCGGGGCGGGGCCAGTTTTGACCCCAGGGGCATCATATGAACAAACTTGGTAGAGGTCTACTAGGAGATGCTACATACCAAATATCAAAGCTCTACACCTTCTAGAATTAGAGAAGAAGATTTTCAAAGATTTTCCTTTTTTTTTTTCCTTTCTGTTGCCATGGCAACATGAGTTTTGGGTGGAATTTAATCTTTTGAACACTTTGGTAGAGCTTCACCCAAGGAACATCCTTGCCAAGTTTCATCAAGATTGGCCCAGCGGTTTAGGAGAAGATGTTTAAAGGAATTGTGAACAGACGGACAGATGGACGCCGGACAACGACCCATCACAATACCTCACCTTAGCACTTCGTGCTCAGGTGAGCTAAAAAAACAACAAAAAACTGCCTCTGCTGATGGAATTATATTCAAATAAAACTGACAAAATTGCTGGTCTTAAAAAAAGTGCAATTAGGGAGTGGAGTGGCAAACTTTACGCAAACCCATATTTAGTTTTCGCATGCATATAAATGTAAAATATTAGTGGATGACAGTCTGTGGAAACTGATTTCTGATTCTAGTCTACATATCCTTGCTGTCTGCATTTCAGGTATTCATCTATGTCATAAAGGGCTCAGGTCACATTATATGAGGTCGGGACATATTCAGCGCTACAGCCTAAACATATTTATTTGGGGTCAAAACCAGTTACAATTACAAGAGGCTAATTAAGATGGATGAAAAATTTTACATCGGTTCAAGACAAATGATATATATCTACATATAGAGCTATCCAAGAACCAAGACATAATGGGGTAAAATATTGTGACGGGGGAAAAAGGGTGGAAAGAAAGGGGTCAGAGATTGAAACCCTGAAGTTAACCCGGACCCAGATTAAAAATTACTATCGGGCTGACCGTCTAGCCCACTTAGTCAGAGACAGCTGAATTTACGCAAAATCGAATTTTGGTTTGGCGTGCACATAAATATAAGTGAATGACCGTCCATGGAAACCAGTTTCTGAATCTAGTCTACGTATCACTTTTGTCTGCATTTTAGGTATTACCACCGGATTAAGATCATGTAGATCTATCCAAGAACCAAGACATAACGGAGGAAAAGTATTTAGAGAAAAAAAAAGGTGCAAGGACAGCGGTCAGAGAATGGAGCCCTGAAGTTAACCCGGTTCAAGATTAAAAAATCACTATAGGGCTGACCGTCTAGCTCACTAAACTGGAGAGGCAGCTGAAATCAAACTCTAACTGATAGCAAGGGTTTGAACCCAGAATATGTCGCAAGCTGACGGATGCGTCAAGTGAAACGCAATGATGACGTAGTCAAAACGCTAGACTAACTAAACAATTGTACGGATACTAGAGTCTTAAAAATGGTTTCCGTGGAAACCCTACTCATATATTGCACCTGCGGACACTGGAAAAATTTGGTTTTGACATTTACGACAGGAATATATTCATATCAGAATGACAAAATTAGAGTCATAAGACAAAAGTGCAGTTATGAAGTGGAACGGCAAACTTTACTTAACTTCGTATTTGGTTTTCGCGTGCACGTAAAAATAAGATAATATGTAAATAGGCAAAGCCTAAAAACGGGCGAAAGACGTACGTTGTTTCAGGAAAATTAGATATTAAAACACAAATTTATGCAATATGAACAAAGTAGTCCATTGTCAGAACAAAAACAGTGATCCATAGATAGAGGAATAGACATGGAATTTAATAGTAAGCGTTCTTACCCATTAACTGAGATTTGCTAGACAATAAAGAACTGTATCTATCTGTTGAAGGATGTATACGAATCTTGACTGGAAGGCCTTCATCAGACTGTAAGAAATAGAACACAGACTATTTAGCACAGGCCCTCTTTTGAAGCATCTGATAGATCTATAATGATCATGAGCAATCCTCTGGCAAAAGGGAGCTTACTGCATCTCCATGATACATTATACAAAGCAAGTCATCAACTAATTAGGCATCCACAAAATCCACTTAGTCTAATGAGTGACTGAATTTGGAGGAAGAATGGTCCTTGAACATACAGGAAATTGACGGATAGCAAAAAGTATCGACCCAGGTCAGCCTACACGGACTGCGCAGGCTGACCTGGGTCGATACTTTCTGCAGATGCATTAAGGCCCTTTTTCACAGAGCATTGTTCATATATATATATAATGAAATTCAGAGGACACTGCTATGACTTACATGAGCCATGAATGCTATCTTACATTTTTGTCAGTTTTTGTAACTTATACTCGATACATTTCTTTTCTCTTAGTTTTGTTTCACAGTGTTTTTTCACACTTCAATACAGGTTCGAGTAAGAATAGACAGCACAATTCTTGCCTTCACCATCTTGGATATATCTCTTTTTTGACAGAAATTCCAACTAAGAGTAGCCTTGGAAATAAAATATTTTGGTCAGCATTTCTATACTGATATAGATCTAGTCCATTTTATAATTTTGGCTCTGTAAAGGTTGTAACTACATAGACCTATTAAACATGGAAAAGGAAGAAATCACCTGTCTCGGAGGAAGTTGACTTTCTAGGGGATATATCACCATATACCAACTTGGTTGAGTTTTGTTACTATTTTACTGAGTTTTATCTTAGTGACTTATTTTACGTGCACATAAATTTGTATCTTAGAACTTAAACTTTTTTTTTTTTTTTTATCATAAAAGTTTTTACTTACTATCATTCTAATGATTAATACAAAAGCAAGACATGACAGACAATATCAAGTGTAGAAGAGTATTTGCCACAACACAAGTCATATTGTATACTAAGTTACATTTACTACACAAATAGTGCAGTGTTTAATGTTCAAAACAAGGAAACATTTAAAGGTACCAAATTTTTCTTTGTGGAAGAATCCATTTATCAGTAGAAACTGATATAGAATCAAAAGGTGTATTCATGGCATAGATAATAACGTCAACAGTGAACACTAACTGTTAAAAATCAATTGATTTAGAATTAAACTTCAAAAAATATATACATGAGTAATCACTTCAAAAAATATATAGATGCGTAATCCAAGAGTGTAGTTAGTGACTGACATGTCACCCACACATACATCTTGAACGTAAATGGTACTTCATTACAATTACATTAATGACATAGTTCAAAACTTTGCATGTTTTCTTATATACTGTCTGTGATACACATGATTTTATTTTTGCATGTTGTGTAAAAAATCAGAAATAATGCTATTCCATGGTATATCAACAGCAGATCACCACATAAAATTGAGCACTTGGACTTACGTGATTATGTGATTTTGTAAACTTGGTATACCAGTAGATTGTATGGATTTGAATTCTTTAATGCAAGAGTAAAGTTAGTGACTGACATGTCACCCACTAAAACATCTTGAGAGATGAAAAAAACTGTATACATATACTGAAATACAAACTAGAAATGCAGCTTAAATATTGCATAAACACTACGAAAGAATGAGTAATAATGTAGATCTTCTGACAGCATTGTCTTGTATGTCAAATATAGTTAATGTTGCATAATGGCTTACATAAAGAGATCAAAAGTGCTTCATATTTTGCTTGAATTTATAAGAAACATATTTTTAAGCATTTTCTCCTTTTCCCACAATGAATTCAAAAAGCTTGTTCCTCAGGGTTGTTGAAAGGGGGGTTGTGTGGTAAAGGGTGGAATGATACAGAGAAAGAAGCCTTTCGAAACATTGTCTGAAAAGGGGAAAATGATTGTAACAAACATTTTCTCTATTAAACCTCAATGTTTTGTACCCTATTTATCACAAATTCCATTATTTATCACTCTGATATTTTGCTCTTTTGAAGTCCCACTTTCTGCGTCAGAGACAGCAGTCAGTCTGTCTTTCATTATGGACTTGCACAAATACTCATACCATTTCTGATGAAGATCAAAAGTAGGATGAACACCATCATATAACATTTGATATGAATTTTTTTTTTTTGTTTTTATGGTTTTATTTTTACCCCCTTTTTTTTTTTTTTGTTTTGTTTTTGCAGATTAACAAGTCTCGATCCCACCTCACGGAATGTTTTTCATGCTTTTCATTCATAGCAGAATTGAGGCTATTTAATTCTGAAATGTCATTCTCAAGTTGTTCCTGCTGCTGAGCAACTTCTGATTGGCTTAAAAAAATTGGTTAAACCAATCACAACTTGTGTTACTTTTTAATGTTAGAAAATACTTTTAGCCTTTGATACTTTGCACAAGTTGAGACCTTCAACTGATGACGGAAAAGTCTCGAGGAATCATGGCATGGGTGTAGAAACCAGAGAGAAAACTTTATAGGAGATATGAGTTGTCTTGATTGCGATCTTGAGGATGTAGCGAAATATAAAATCTCTAAAGTTCCTTTATGCATTTCTAAAAGTTGCATAAAAAAGAGAGGTAGACAAACAAATAGGTGCCCTTTTCTCCCTATTACACTGTTGACACATCACCAATTAGTGTCTCAGATCAAAGTGAATGTTTTTTGATGGTACAATGAAAACATCGTAACTGGCAAAATGGGGTATGAAGTAGAAAAAACTGATAAGGAGCAGTCCTGCTTTGTGCAGTCAGGGAATATAATCCAACTTTGGTTTGGGAATAGTCTGATAGTTTGTAAGGTTTAATCTGTTTTTTTGCTTGATTATGCTGAGAGAGAAAAGGTTAACCCATTGCCCCTTCAAATCTAACTGGTAGCCAGAGCTTGAACCCAGAATTTGTCGCAATCTGACAGGTGTCTCAAGTGAAACGCAATGTCATAATCGAAACGCTAGACTAAACAATTGAACGGATACTAGAATCTAAAAATGATTTCCTTGACAACCCACGCATATATAGCACTTGCTTGCCGAATTTCTATACTAGTTATCTAAACACTCCTCCCCCCCCCTCTCTCTCTCTCTCTCTCATGATAAACAAATATTCTCAAGGAACTATCTCACGAAAAGTTCTAAAAGCATTGAAATAGATGCCGATTGGTTCAGTACTTCCAGAAGAAAAAGTAAAGTTTACGAACGGAATCTCAGATCTTACGGAAATTATATCGCCAAGTGAACCCGACAAATTGCGTATTTAGCATTTGCGGGTCGGGTAGTCTTAATTAAAGACGGGTATTCGGATTTTCAAAGTCACGCCAACATTAATGAAAAAAGTAAGGTAATATCTAACAAGCCATTTATAAACAAAAAGGAGATATGTAAGGAGAAGAGGAAGAAGAAGACGACGAAGGAGAAGAAGAAGGAAGAAAAAGATTCTATTCGAAGAATACGAAGCCACTTTGAGTACTTTACAGATTTTCGCAAAGGCTTGTGGAAGTATCACATAATAACAAGCATTGAGTAAGTGGGATCATATGAATACACGTAAAATGGCGTCATCTCTAGTGTCAAAAAATAGGGTTTCAATTAGAAAACAACCAGTTACCCAGCCCCCCCCCCCCCAAAAAAAAAAAAAAAAAAATGAACCCTCATACTAAAGGTTACCGTCCAGTTTTGATTATACCTGGAAAGAAATATATGTGTAGTAGTATTGGATAGTGCTTAAGAAATTTTCTGTCAAGATAAAATATAAATTTCACGAAATATGTCCCTTTAACAGGTATATGTGATATCATGAGCCATTTTCTCCGCTGGGGCGTGAAAAAAAAAGTTTTGTGAACCTTGAGTATGCATATCATTTTATACATTTACCAGGAAGGCGAGAGCCTTCATATGTAACCATTCGGCAGTTTGCTGCAAATGCCTCTGAATAGTTTTATCCAAACGCCTTTCAAATAGTTCGATACATCTCGAGTACAAAAGAACAAAAACAATTTCAGAGCATTGTAAATTGAATCAGAACAACAAAGAGAAACTTCAAATTTACTAAAAGAATGAAATCAAATTCTTGAAAAACAGTTTTAGGTAAATGTTAAAATACTTTTGATTAGTTTATTGTTACGATCGTGTTGCCATAGCAACAAATAAATTGTAGTTGTAATAAGCCGAGTGAAAGCAGTAAAAATTACGTCATTAGGACCTACTATTCTCCACAATGCATATATAATTTAACCAATCGGATAGCTTTTTGGAAGGTGACTGAAAACGATTCACTCCTCTGTTTCAAGAAAAAATAGGTCCTCGTAGATCGACAAATAGACGTACCTGTTTCATTTGATGTGTGAAATTAACATGCGGGTAAAAATCTGTGTAAGCCAATTGCACAAACAGTGAAATTCACGGTTAAGTATCATAGAATTCGCTCTAAATTTGATATTAGTCTGCTTCCGCAGCTTGACATGGCCTAGTTTTTCGCAGGTGAATAAGTATGGAAACACCCAAAACCACTCGAATATCACCCAAAACTACCGTCATTACACCCCAAAACACTTTCCTTACAACAATAACTGTATGCAAAACGCTTAAATGCACGATTTTTCTTTTTGAAATAAGTCATCAATTAATGTTATCAATTGCAATATTTTCGTACTTTGATCCGCATTACTTGGAAGTATTCAATGTACTTTGATTAATTGTAGTTACGCATCGTCTGAGAGCAAAGAATTTCCATAAAGAATGAAGTTAAAAATCTACATTTATGCTGCTTATTGCTGTTGTCCGGACCTGAAAAACATTACAGCGGCGACAAGAATGTTTCGCACTTTCCGTATGCAGTAAATATAACTTGAAATGTTTGGTTACAGCAGTTTCGACTTCGTCGAAACCTGGGTAGAGAACGGGGAACAGTGGGATTTCCATGCAAATAGCATCGTTGATAATGGTCAGAAAAGAGCTACTTTCGTGTCTACGACTTACAGTCTGATCTAGGACTTACAGCCTGCTCCGTAATTTTGTTACACCTCAAAAACCTTGTGATAAGACTTTCGACAGAGTTTAAAACCTTTATAAAATTACCTGCAACTCAAAACTCTCATCATTGGAGAACGGTTTAAGTTTCATTGTAAGATGCAAAGTGAAAATGAAACTGTAACCCAGTATTTGACAGACTAAAATTGATGTGGCTAAGTGAGACTTGTGAGTTTGGGACATTTTTAGATGAGCCGAAAGATTGTTTTTTCTGTGGGTTACAGAACACTTATTCGGAGACAGTTATTATCATATGTAGAATTAACTGTAAAAATGGCAGTTGATGTGTCTGTTAGTTTGGAACTTGGAACTTGTGGACAATGAGGCATCAAAAACCAAGAGCCCATGATTACAAAAGTCTTTACACAGTGGTAAAACTAATCATGACGGACATGTTTCTACAAGAATGCAAAGTGTGCCAGCTGTAAAGGTCAGGTCATATAAGCAAGATGTGTCCCAAAAGGACTATAAAAGACTAAAATACGTTCACAGCCTAAGTTCAAACGGGACAAGAAAAATAAAGAAAAGTCCAAAATTCATTTACTGAATGAACATCGAATTTTCAGTCAGAGTCTGAAAATGAGGGAGAATAGTCACTTTTCACATTAACAGCACCGTCTAGCTCAGAAAGCAATGTTTCAGTGCAGATTGAGGATAAAGATTGTGATATGGGATTAGATGCAGGGATCTCGATGACTATTGTTTTGGAAAAATTCTATGCGTCAGTATTACCCGTCCAGTACCCGTTAAACTGTGGATGACGAGTAGCTAACACCCTAATTGCCCGCGTGTTGTTTGACAATTGCAAATTATGCATCAATCAACGGATTACAAACTATATTACGCAGATAATGTTGATCTATATACATGTACCCGATTAAAGAAAGGCGGTGAGCATCTTATGATGCAGTCGACGGGAAGCAATGGTAATAGATAGTAGAGTGTTGTCCATGACCTATCAACTTTCAGCTGAATTTTTTAATCGCTCTTTGGAGTAAGAAAAAATTACTTAATTCAGAACAGTGTTCCACGAAACTTAGCCTTTTTTTTTTTTTTTTTTACATGTGCTTGATATGATCGGAGAACAAATTTCAAAATGAAGAATTTCTCAGAAATTTCTGGGAAAAGTTCAGACAACATTGTGAGTAAAGAAGCGTTTTCTTCTTTTCCGAAGAAGTTTTCGACGTTTTTAAAGCCCATATAGATTGTTCAAACCATCTTTATCTCGTCATCTGCAAACTTATGCAGGCTTTAAATTTGGACAGGTCTAAAACATTGTCATGGAAAAGATTTAATTGACGTCATGATCCACATGGACAGATGATTCTAAATTCATTTCTAATTACAAATGAAAATGGTATTAAAATTGAATTTACAAATGTTTGTGAAGATAGGTCAAGAATTGTTTCCATTATTATAATTGATTGATTGATTGTGACAGTGTGGTGTTTAAAACCGTTTTCAACATTATGTCAGTTATTTCACGGCGGCCAGTGCACCTATTCGTACTTTCCTAGAGTTTCTTTTACCAGTACTACAGACGATATTCTTTTGAAGCCACTGGCTGCTTTTCGACACAACAATCATTGAAACAATGGGCAGCGGTGAGACAGGAATGAATCCTGTCGGAATTACTATCATCAGTCCTCGGAAAGAAATTGGCTGAGCCAGGGATCGAACTAGTGACCCCCTGTTCTCAAGTCTTGTTCGCTACCCACTGAGCTTCCGGGGCTTGTCCCAATATTGTTATAAATATAGTATGCATTATCATGTTGAATTATTTACATTCGTCTTAATAAAAGATAAAGTGAAAAGTTCTTTATTCCTATGCACAATTAAAAATAAAGTATTCGCTAGTAATTTCTAATGTACATGTTATGTAGATTTGTCCATTACAGACATTATATCTTCATGATGCACAACTCAAAATTTACAGGTTTTAGATGTTTATTAATTGTGTATGAAAATTCATCCTGACTTTATGGGAATCCATCTTCTTCGATCAGGCTGGAATCCGTTTTTTCAGTTTCGAATCAAACTTTTTCCTGATTTAGATTCCTGGAATTCAACTTGCACAATTCTAGTGAGAACACTGAAGTACTTTGAGTCATGTAACACTTGAGCAGCATTGTTGCTGAAAAATTACACAGGAGATAGTGTTCTAAAGGTAAAGTAACTCATATATATGGTCATTAAAAAAAGTCAACCATTAGTTGTTGTGAGTGGCGATGACCAGTCCTCTATTTGGAAGAAACTGGTTAATGGAACTCGAGCTTGAGTGGAAGAAAATTAAGTTGACTCGCCGAGTTGGTTCTGGAGAGCAATTGTTGTCAAAATACTCTTCATTATTTGATACATGTATCGGGGTAACGAAAGTTATTGAAGCAAAACTGACATTAAATGATGACTTCAGTCCAAAATTTTGCAAGTTGTCAAAGTTGATAGAGACCGTGATATTCAGTGTATCGGCCAGCCCTGCGAAAGGTCGCAAGTTCTCAAAAAAAAAAAAAAAATGAACCAAATGGTTTGACTTGTATAGTCCCGTATCCTAAGAATGATGGAAAGTATTGCAGTAAATTGTGTTGCGACAAGTCTTAAATTTCCTGAACTGAGGTTTACATACCATACGAAAGTTGAAAGCATAGTGGCGAAAGGAGAAAATGGCAGTTGCTGGCAGTTCTCCTTCCTCACAATATTTTCTAGCCCTTTGAAGACTATTGCAATGAGTAAAGCAAAATTCAATATGGACACAAGTCTTATTACATGTATACTTAACTTTCTTTGAAACTTGGTTTTACTTACCATGAGAAAGTTGGAAACATTGTGGCAACAGGAGAAACTGCTATTAGTAAGCTTTTCTCCTTTTGACAGAGTATTTTCATAACTCTTTAACATTATTTACAGCCTTTGAGCCATTGTCTATTTGTTTGCTGCAAATGCTTTTAATTTGCTAGTCAGAAATTTTCTTCCCTGGTAAAGCGAATGATTTTTAGCTAAAACTTCTGTCCAGGGTTTTTGAAATAATGGTGCTTGGAAGATTACGAAAAAATGTGTTAGGAGAAACTATTACTCAAACAAGAAATGCTCTCTCTCACTCTCTATAATGTTTTTGTCCAAAAAGTGTATGAATTGAGCATAGTAAAGATTTTTTGGTGTGTTAAGTTTCCATTTTAGCCTTAACGAAACAATCCCAAGTCCAAACAAACAAGAGAAAGAAACATTTTCTCAACACCATAAGAAAGTGACAAAATGCGGGTAATCAGCAATTTAATATTTTCCAAAAATGTTTCACGAAAAAGTACGTTATTCTGTTGAGAGCAAAGAGGTTAAAAAGAGCAATCACTTTTTACGAGCCACTAACGTGTTTTACAAAAAGGTTTTCAAGCTCTGCTCGTTAGCTTGCCGTTGGAACACGTATTATTCTCTGTAATTCGAATTCGCTCTTGAAAATATAGAAAACATTGTGGGGTGTGGAGAAAGTGTAGGTATCTGGCAATATCTCCGGTGCGGTATGTTTTCAGATACTCATGAAAGTTTGTCAGTTCGAAAATGGATCACGTCGGGTCAAAACCTAAGTCACTAGGTCAAATCTTGGAAAAACCTTGTGTAGCTCTAGATGCCACATTTTCCATTTGATATCCATGAAACTTAGTCAGAATGTTTGTCTTGATAAAAAGGTCATGCCAGATCAAAAACTAGGTCACCAGGTCAAAACTTAGGAAAACTTTGTGTTTGCTCTAGAGGCCCCATTTTCAGGCTGATACTCGTAAAAAATGGTCAGAATTTTATCCTGATATCTTGGACAAGTTTGAAAATAGGTCATGTCGGGGCAAAAACAAGGTCACAACATCAAATGGTAGAAAAACCTTGTGTGCGCTCTAGAGGCTACATTTTTAGCTGGGTACTCATGAAACTTTGTAAGAATGTTTCTCTTGCTATCTCAAACAAGTTTGAAAATGGGCCACGTCAGGTCATAACTAGGTTCCTATATCAAATCTTTGAAAAAGCTTGTGTACGCTCTAGAGGCCACATTTTCAGTCGGATACTCGTGGAGCTTGGTCGGAATAGTTTGAAAATGGGTCACGTCGAGTCAGAAACTAGGTCACTAGGTAAAATTCATTGAAAAATATTCATTTTTATAAGCTGCACTAGCAAACAATTATGTAGTACTGGCGGTCAGGTTGTAAGTTTTTGTTGTCTCTATATATATAGTTTCTTCTAAGGTGACGTCTCCATCAGTAGATTCCACACTCCACACCTATCTATTCCCCTTTATTTTTTTTCTCTATCTCTTTTTTTTTCCTATGTGCCATCTTAGACTTCTTCTATATATTGTACTTTATACATGCAATAAGCGAAAATTGGAGAGGAACTTTATAAGCTCTGCTTTCATTCCAATCCATTTCTGCAGAATCATATTTGTGAACCGATTGTATTGTGTTGTTTATGTATCTTGTACTTCTGTGGAATAAAATATGTTTAAATTAAGAATATTGTGTACGCTATAGAGGCCATATTTTCAGTCCAATACTTTTGAAAGCTAGTCAGAATGTTTGTCTTGATACTATTTCTGACGAGTTTGAAAATGGTTTATGTTGGGTCAAAACTTAGGTCGCTAGATCAAACCTTAGAAAAACCTTGTGTACGGTCTAGAGGCCTCATTTTCAGTCCGATACTGATATAATTTTGTCAGGATGTTTGTCTCAATAAACCTAAGTCCAGACTTAAAAATTGGTTACGTTGGGTCAAAATCTGGGTCGCTACGTTAAATCTTAGAAAAACCTTGTGTGCGCTCTAGAAGCCACAATTTCAGTTCGATACTCATGAAACTTTGCCACAGTTTATGGCTTGATAATATTTCACATGAGTATGAAAATGGGTTATGTCGGGTCAAGAACAAGGTCACTAGGTCATGTCTTTGAAAAACCACGTGTATGCTCTATAGGTCACATTTTCAGTCCAATACTCTTGAAAGTTGGTCAGAATGTTTGTCTTGATATCTCAGACAAGTTTTTAAAATAGGGTCAAAAACTAGGTCACCAGGTCAAATCTTTTGAAAACCTTACATTTCCAGTAGATTCCAATTTTCCTATCTAATACTCATAAAAAAAGGTTAGAATGTTTGTCTTAATGATTTCTTTGACAATTTAGAACAAAAATCATGTCTGGTCTAAAACTAGGAAACCCGATAAAATCTTTGAAAAACCTGTACGCTCAACAGTCCACATTTTTAGTCCAATACTCTTGAAAAGTGGTCAGAATGTTTGTCTTGGTGATATTTTGGATGAGTTTGAAAATGGGTCATACCGGGTCAAATCTAGGTCACTAGGTAATATCTTTAGAAAAATTTGTGTTCGCTCTACAGGCCAAACTTTCAATCAAATACTCATGAAAAGTAGTCAGAATGTTTATCTTGCTGATTTCTTTGATGTGTTTGAAAATGGGTCACATTGGATCGAAAACTAGGTCACTGGATCGTATTTTTGAAAAACCTTAAAAACCTTCCTTACGCTTCTTTTTAGATGAGTGTGAAAATGGGTCATTTCTGGTCTAAAACTAGGTCTCCTGTTCTAATCATAGAAAAACCTTGCGTACACTCTAGAGGCCTCATTTTTAGTCCAATACTCATGAAAGTAGGTCAGAGAGGTTGTCTGATGATTTTCAGGACGAGGTCAGAAAGTAGGTCACTGGGCTTAATCTTTGAAAAAAAAAAAACTTGTATACGCTGAAGAGTCCACATTTCCAGTCCAGTGCTCATGAAAATTAGAATGTTCATCCTGATGAGTTCTTAAATGAGTTTGAAAATGGCTTACACTGAGTCAAAAATTAGATCATGGAGACAAATCTTTGAAAAAAACCTTGTGTACCCTCTAGAAGCTACATTTCCAGGAGAATAGTCGTGACATTTGTTAGAATGATTGTTATTTTATCTGGGAAACGATTGGAAATAGGTCATGTTTGGTCAAAAAGCTCAGGTAAGCGACTTCAGTTCCAGCATGGCCCTCTTGTTATAAGGATATATACTACATCTGGAATATATTAAGCGTATTCTAAACTCGCCTTCCAACAGTAAATTTTGGCAAATTTGTTCTCTGGTTCGAATTTCCTGCCTGGCAAATTTCTTTCCGAGGATTGATAATAGCCATTGCGACAGAATCCATCCCTTTCTCACGGCAGATCGTTGTTTCGACTATAGTTATGTGGGAAATCAACGAGTTGATTCATTTCTTCAATGTTAATTAAGTCCCTAATTTGTAATTCATATATCGGTTTTCTCTGTTCTGTTTTCTTTTTTTTTTTATGTTATGTTTTATATGGTTAAGACCAAAACGATTAAACTGTACATCTATTTTGACTAGTTCTCATATACAAAAAAAAAAAGTACTCTATGCAGATTGTTTTTTTTTTTTTTTTTTTTTAGTTTCTGTATGCTATTGTCCTTTACTGGAAGCGAACTTTTAGCTCTGGTTCGAATTTCCTGCCCGGCAAATTTCTTTCCGAGGATTGATAATAGCCATTGCGACAGAATCCATCCCTTTCTAACGGCAGATCGTTGTTTCGACTATAGTTATGTGGGAAATCAACGAGTTGATTAATTTCTTTAGTGTTAATTAAGTCCCTAATTTGTAATTCATATATCGGTTTTCTCTGTTCTGTTTTCTTTTTTTTATGTTATGTTTTATATGGTTAAGACCAAAACGATTACACTATACATCTATTTTGACTAGTTCTCATATACAAAAAAAGTACTCTATGCAAATTTTTTTTTTTTTTTTGTTTCTGTATGCTATTGTCCTTTACTGGAAGCGAACTTTTAGCTTGGTATTACAACCTATATGTGAACCGGGAAAGTAATGGCGAAAATTGTAGAATCTATCTGTCCGTTCGTCGGTCCGTCCGTCCGCTCCCCCGTCCGTACACCCCACCACCCACTTACCCCCTTTTCCGTCCTTCATCGGTCTGTCTGTCCGTCCCTCCGCACGTCTGTCTGTTCTGGTCTATTCTTTTAGTATCGTCACCATCATCATCGTCAAGTTTACGCAAAGCCGAACCTGTTAAGCAAGCTGATAATAAATTAGTTTTTTTTTTGCATTAGCTAACCGGTCTTCAAAGTGAGCTAACGGTATCCTTTGCGTGAGTCAATGGAGATACATAACCTTTGAACCATCGCTTTTGGCCAAGAGAAATGTCTTAATTCTGAACAAAGTGTTTCGGTGCTATGTGTACGAAAAATAAAATATATGCGAAGTAGAAACACAGGAAAACAGAAGCTAAAAACATACAGCACTGTTGGTCAACTAAGAAGTTGCTAAACACCAGAGCAACGATACATAAGAAGGTTTAATACAGATTAAATGAGAAATCCAACTTTCCTGCAGGATGAATTTACTTTTGCATTAAATCTTTATGAAAGTGTAGTATAGTATCAAATAGCCGTGTTGATTACTTGAACGGATGTAATCGGAAATAGCATAGCCTTTGCAGTCAGGACAAAAATATTAGATGTCACACAATTTCACTGAACTATGAGAGATCTTCTATTCATGCAAGTGCACTAAAGTTATCTTTGGTCTCGCTAAAAAACTGAGATCCCGATTGCAACACGACCATCCAGCCATTTGAAATACAAATTTTACCCTTTTTTTTTTTTTAAATAAATGTAACAGTCAAGTTTTTTTACGCCTCTCAAAATATGGAACAAACTCTGGCAAAAGAGTGCTTAATGCACCCCTGTGAAACATGATACCAAGCAAGTCATCACAGACATGGTCATGGATCCATAAAATCCATTTTGTCTTACTACCGACTGAATCATGAGGCAGAATGGTCCTTTGACTAACAGAAAATCGACCAATAGCGAAAAGTTTCGGTCCAGGTCAGCCTGCGCGGACTGCGCAGGCTGACCTGCGTCGACATTTTTCGCAGGTGCATTAAGCTCCCATTTCACAGAACATGGGTCATATATTTTATACTTGTCAGCGTTTTACAAGAAATTCAGGATCATGGCCAAAAAAAGCCGAATATGCCACTTCAGCAGTCTGATTTTAGTTTTCTTCATGTACATCGACTCTTCCCGTTGCATTTGTGTGTAGTGCTAATATAAAATAAATTTGATTCAAGGGGCATTGGAATTGAAGTATATGAGGGCAGTCAGGTTTAAACAGCGTGTAATAATCACTAGCAATATCATTATTGATAATTTCATTATCGTAAAAAAAAAAGTTCAAATAGAAACAATCTAAGAACTCGTATAACGACGCTCGGCTGGAGTTGCTTGATTTTCGGTGAAAATCGTGAATCAAAAAAGGGGCATAAATACCTTGATGGGTACCGGCCCTTTTTTGTATAGATTGCCCTTTTGATTATTAACAATTTGCCTGAGTTTGAAGCAAAGATCTTCATAAATAACAGAGATATTATAAGATGTCAAAGTTTTTGCACGACGCAGAGGCAGATGTAGACGCCCGTTACCTCAGTCGGTAGCGGACCGGACATGAGAATAAGGTTCGCTGGTTCGATCCCCGGCTCGGCCAATTTTTTCCGAGGACTGATGATAGTCATTGCGACAGGATTCAGTCCTCTCCCACCGCTAACTATTGTTTCGACTATGGCTATGTGGGAAAGCAGCAAGTGTCTTTGAAAGAATATTGTGCGTAGTGCGATTAAAAGAAACTCCAGGAAAGCATGGATAGGTGCACTGGCTGCCGCAATATAACTGAAATAATGTTGAAAATGGCGATAAACACCGTGGAATCAATGAATCAAGCAGACGACAGACGACGACATAGCTAAATATAGCTAGATGACCTAAATTTTTTTCACAATGGCGAAATTTATACTATAAGATGCATAAAAAGTTAAATTCTATATCCTCTGATTTCGTCCTACTTTACATATATCATAAAGGTGCCCTGGAGTTTTTTTTACAACCAAAAGACATTCGTGTTGCAATTTGTTTTGTGTCTTCTCAAAAATTTAACAGGATAAAATGGTGGAAAATACTGTTTCAAGACCTGGGAAGAAGGAAAAAAATAAAAGGTAAGACGCTAAACAAAATATGTCCTCGTTAATAATTTTTTGTTCATAAAATAACTTCAGTATTTACATGTATATAGAAGCAAACCAGGAATATTTCTGTCAAATCCAAATAAATCGAAAGCAAATCTAAGCAATGACTCAACTAAGTGAGTACCAAAATTTGAGCCATGTTCTGTGAACTGTAAGAAAATCATAAGAGAAAAATGTACGCATACAAAATGAACGACAGCGCGATATCATCTCATTGTTATGTTTTGGAAACGCGGTAGGCGATTAAATACGGTCGAAAAGGGGATTCCATTTATTCAGCTGCAAAGCTACGGAAGCCTTTAACCACCACGTTAAACCTCACGTTTCCAAACCACGATAAAGAGATAATCGCCAAGTCAACCTGCCAAAAAACATATAAAAATACAAACTTTAAAAAACCACATGAGTTTTTCTTATGAAAAAAATTGCCGGCCTAATCTCTATACTTGAGCCATGCTCTGTGAAACTGGGTTCTGCAAAAAGTTTCGACCCAGGTCAGCCTGTGCATTTGCGAAAGTTGACCTGTGTCCAAAAAAAATCTTTTAGGTAAATTTTTTGCATGTCAAAGGTCCAGTCTACCTCATGGTTCACTCGGTTGTTAGACAAACTGGATTCTGTGGATCCCTGTGGATCCCTGATTATGTGATGATTAACTTGGGATAATGCATCATGGAGATGCGTTAAACCCCCTTTAGCACGAGCGTCCTGTATTTACTTTGTACATGAATTCATTTGCATTTACTTTGTACATGAATTCATTTGCATTGATTCCTATTGAAAAATAATACAAACGGACAATTTACCCTAGCAAGCTTACCTTTTCCTTTCAAACTGTAGTACTTTTTCTTTACATTTTTGCTGTCTCTTTTTTCAGAGAAAAATTGGCTGTAATGTAAATCAATCAAGTACATGTATGTAGACAAAGTATTAACTGCTACTGAAACATATTAAACAAAAAGTGCTGACAAAACAGTCTAGCATGGAATGAACAAATGCTTTGTATCAAAAGGCAAGTAGGTCTACTTCAAGAGTCATAATGTTACATTGTCTTCTTTCCAAGGCTGAAGATACCAGACTTTCCTTTAGTACAGGGATACTATCACAAAGTTATATAATGGCTTTAAGTAAAGTGCAATACTTTTACATTTATTGATGGGGCTACAAAAAAATCATGCAGGTTTCGAACTTGGTATCTCCTGCACACAGAGCGGGTTTCATATTGATACACCCTCGGTAGGCTGTATCTACAAAGGTATGTATGTATATTTTTACGGCGAGTTATTACTGAATCTAGTCAAAGGTTTAGTTGTGAACATTACCTGAAAGTATATTCTATCGTGAATTCCCGATTTTCCTACCTACTGTGCATGTTTCCAAGAAGTCTTCCTCATTGATGTTTGCAACAGGTGTCCATGTATCTGCATGAAAAGGCTGACTAGTTAAGATTAACAGCTAGTCTTTTCATTAAACAAATGGCAAATGTCTAAAGTCATTCAGCTTTTTATCCATGACGTATCATTATTGATGCCAAAGGTTCTAATTTCCTGTTTAGTTGTGAGAACTTAGTAAAAACCATCATTGAATCGAGAATCGTATATATTTGTCAATGCATTCCAAAGCAGTGTGGCTAGTGGCAAGGTGCTGCCATGTTTTACTTTGCATTATGGGTAGTTTAACACCCGAGACATCAGGGAAACACCACTCGATAGTAACTGTATATTTGTCCTACTTGTCCACGGTAAAGACAAATCAGCTGGTCTCTAAAAATAGATTCAACGATGGATGCATAAACTTTAAGTCTAGAGGCCATTGTATTTTTGTGTTACATTTCTATGTAAAATTTAATTTTCTTGGTCGGATTGACATTATAAACTTTGGTATCGATTAGTATGCATCTTCATTTTTGGGACTTTTATTCATCGGCTTCATAGGAACTCGTACGGTAGATCGCCGTCACCCAAGACAGCTTTAAAGAAAATTTTATCAACAAGCACAAAGGGCAAACTAAAATAATACATTTCACATTTCCATGATAAATTTAAACGACGAGCGTTTTCCCCATTCATTACAGTGAAGGGTTTATTTATAGACCATTGCATGTAAACATAGAATTTTTTTTATTTCATTATGGTCTAGATCTACTTGCCTGTTTAATATTTCAGCTATTTCATCCCATGCGGCTTCTTTCATTTTTCGGAGTTTAATGGCACCACAGCCGGACATTGATCCAAACAATCTAGATTCCCGCTCGTTCACTGCTTGGATCAATGTCGTTTCCTCGGCTGTGGTCCACCTGGCTTTTTTTTACGGATGTGAACTCCATGTTTGGCGAGTTGAGGGACAGACGATCGACGATGGTAACGTATTACGTATGCGCTTTCTCAGTTCTCGGGAACCGGCGTCAGTGCGCGGCCGCTTACGCCGTGTACAAACCGTTCTAAATTAAGACTGTTCTAAACTGCGTTGGTGAATACGTACTTAAGAATTGTCTTGGGAAAGTCTAGACTTGATAAATTATTCTTATTCTTAGTCTAGAATTTAGAAAAGTTTGGTGAATACGGGCCCTGGTCTTTCACGTGTGTTTTCGTAACCGGAGACAATGTTGAATGTTGGTGTTCATTAATATCTATCAATCTTACAACAGACGAACAGTTTTCAAATTTTCTTACATGTCAAAAGCAAGTACTAGTAACCTTTGAATAACCATCCTTCGAGTCAATATATATTTTATTTTTGCTTCTGGTCAATTCTCTGCGTGTCAAAGGACTATTCTACCTCGTGATACAGTCAGTTGTCGGACAAAATGGATTTTATGGATCCATAAAAATGTGATGATATGGAGATGCATTTAAGCTCCTTTCAAATATATGTAAGTATGCTCGTTATTACTGTAAGCTTATTAATATTTTTTTTCCTTCTTTTTTTCTTTTACAGTTTACATAAGCATATACTTGTACTAGCATCATTCGTGGTCGGGTTCTTGAACTGGGGTTTGCTTATATCGTTTACTACCTTTGTACCGGCGCTATTGGAAGAATTCACTGACAGTAGGTCTAAGGTAACGGTGACGTATGCTGTTCTGCTGGCAATATCACACATAGTTGGTAAGACATAGAGGATATTTGGGTGAACATCATCGATATATTTTCACGAGTGGCGGCTCCACTCGTGAAAATATTACCGATGATATTCACTCGAGGAAATAAGGTTCGATCTTTCATCGAAAAAAATATTCTATTTATTTCATGCTTCAAACCTCTTTTTTGTTGGGACTTTCATCAAAATCCATTACAGTTGTTCTTGGTTATTCCCGTAGACGTATCCCTCTCTCAAACAATGCATCACAATAATACGTAAAGCGCGAGAAATGTAGGGTAAATGCCCGTAAATTACGTCAAATTTCCTCTGGTTGAATAACATGCGCTTTTTACCAACGTAACTAGTGCGCGGAAACTACTTTTTCCGCCTTCAATTGCAGAGTTAGAAATATGAAATTGGTATTTTCACTGGTCGTAACCATGAAATACCAAACAATAGTCCACCGTTATTTCTCGACAAAGCATCGAAAAGCATGAAATAAATTTGCTTAAAATACCGGATCATCCATATCGAGTGGAAGAAGATTGTGAATCCTTTAATAGATTTATGTTGAATTGAACGACATTTCCTTTCCACAATCAATTATAACAATGTACGCATTAGGCGTTTGAGAATTAATTGCCACTCAACATCTTTCTCGCCACAGACTTCAACATTCTTCGTTTTGTCTTCCCCACCACGTTTGTCTTTGATTCCGTCTCTCTCCCTTTGTCTGAATACGATTTTATTACACGATTTGGAGATTTCCATAAAAAGCTTTAGAGGGAAACTTATACCTAGGACTTTGAACAATGTTTGTCCACATTTCTATTATAGGTGTCGCTAGTGGTGTGATTGTCAAGAAATGGGGGATATACCGTTTAGTGCTTTTTGGATCTGTCATGGCTCCACTGGGGTTCACCCTGTCTTACTTTGCCACTTCACTGGTGATGTTATATATATTTATCGGGGTTATAGCAGGTCGGTTTCCATTGTTTTTTATCATAATTCCTTTCGATGATATTTCTACATATGACAACGGAAATTTAAGAAAGACTTTTAGCTTATTTACATATATGAAGCTTTCAGAGTTATGATAAATTGGTCTTTAAGACAGTTGCAATATGATTACATTGAGGTTTGACAATTTTGTGTTTCTCAGCCGTTTTTTCCCTTACTTCAAGAACAACTACTGTATTAACTAACCTCATGTTGTCATGATTTGTTCATTTAGTTAAAATTGTGCCACGCTCTGGCAAAAGGTGGTTTGATGCATCTCCGTATTGCAGTGTACCAAACAAGTTATCACATCGTTATGGATCCATAAAATCCATTTTGCCTAACAACCGAATAAGTCATGAGGTAGAACGGTCCTTTGACACGCAGAAAATTGGCCAACAGCAAAACGTTTCTATTCAGGTCAGTCTGCACGGACTGCGTAGGCTGACCTGGGCCGAGAGTTTTTGTAGAAGCACGAAGCTCCCTTTCACAGAGAATGGCTTATATGTTTAGAAATGAATCCAACATAATTTATGTAAAAAACATGTTCATATTTTTGGAAAACTTTAGACATGTTCTTACACATTTACCGTAACATCTAACGTTATTATATATCCTATCGAAAATAACTAGTTTACACATCTCGAAGAACATATTTGTTTAGACTGTCATTGTTATACTCTACAGATAGTCCTGGAACTGCATGTAAGTAAACACAAGTTTTCAGTTGGCCCTATGGTATTTGAGCAATATTCTCCTTGCCTTTCAGGAGTCGGAATACCCTGTGTCTATGTCTGTGCTGTCATCGTGATCGGAAGAACATTTTCAGTCAAGAGACAGACTGCTCTACTATCCATTCAAAATGTCGTGACCGGATCTGCAGGCATTCTTCATCCATACGTCATAAACTGGTGTATTGAAGAATATTCCATTCACACCACATTTCTTCTAACGGGTGGGATTCTTCTACATAACATTGCTTTTGCTATTATTATTCGATATTCAGCACAAAAATATATCGGTAATGCAGACAACAAAGAGATAACAAACAGTAAGTTTCGTGTCCAGGTGACTCCTTGGAGTTTAGTGTTTGTTTTATTCCTCATCGCTGAGACTTTCACCCTGTCAAGTTTATACGGAATCTACGTACCGTTATTGGACATTCTCGAGTTTAAAGGGCTCTCTAGGGCTGAAGGTCTTAACTGCCTTGTAGCAGGCAATGCCTTCAACACATCAGCAAGGTTTCTACCAATCCTTGGCGAATTACTTTTCAAAGATCCAATGGTATCTTTGCTTTTATCCAGTATTTCAGGTCTACTTGCCATGCTGGTTCTCCTATACGGAAATTCCTTTGCGAGTTTATTTGTGGGCTGTATTTTCGTTGGAATATGTGATGGGGCCGCAGTTTCAGCAGCAGCAACGGTTACTTTTCACATTGTTGTTCCCGAGTCACAGCCTTTCAGTTATGGTCTCGTTCTGACGACAACAGGCATCTTGTCGGCAGGAATAGGACCGCTTTATGGTGAGTATAGAATTAATTATCTAATGTTTCCGTTTACCTTGATGTTTTGACACGGCTCTTTGAGTATATGTATACATTTCATGATATTCACAAAATAATCGAAAAAAAAAAAATGCTATGTCTTGAACGTTCAGTACACTCTGGTACAAAGCCTTTTGTGTCGACTGTAAACACTTTATACTTTATAAGCTATGTTTGTTTGGAGGACTTATTTATCCGTCTTAAACATCTTAATATTTGAGTTATGCTCTGTGAAAAGGGGGCTTAATACATCTGCGAATAGTAACCACCCCTGCGCAGTCCACGCAGGCTGACCCGGGTCGAAACATTTCGCTATTGGTCAATTTTCTGTATGGCCAAGGACCACTCTACTTCATGATTCAGTCGGTTGTTAATAAAGTGGCTATTATGGATCCATTATGGCTTGATTGATATCATGCATTATGGAAATGCGTTAAGCCCCCTTTTGCCATAGCAAGGCTCATATACATGTATCTATTTAGCAAAGCTGTGCAGTTGAATGTGGTCTAATACCCAACTGAAACAAAGACGAAACAATTTTCGACTACACAATATGAAACTTCTATTTGTAACTTCATATGCTTATTATCATACAACTGACCAATTTTTGTGCGTTTAATTTCAGGTAGTATCTACGATCTCGCAGATGTCTACTACCTAGTATTTGGATTGCTGCTATAATCTTTTGTTTATTATCAATTTTTGTACATGTAATTTCAGGTGGTATTTTAGAGTAAAAAATTGACCAATTTTTGTACGTGTGATTTTAGGTGGTATCTATGACCTCACAGATTCCTACAACCTTGTATTTGTGATTGCTGCTATAATCTTTGGAGCATGCGTACTTGCAGTTTCCTTGTGTTTATTGATACATCACCGTTCAGAGCCGGATATTCAGGACACAAGACTGTGATAGATGGAAGTAACCTTATAATACCTTAATTCTTCACTCCCTGAAACAAATTTACAGCAGACGAAGTGACAAACATCCTCAAACTTTTACCAGACGATCCTGTGATTTACTAGTTGTCAGCATTTTCTACATTTCTTTTAAATCTCAATAATTGAACCACATTGAATTTGTTTTCTCCAAAAGCTCTCAACTTAACAAGTCTGTGGTATTCAACTACCATTCTTAAGATCATTCTTAGTCTAATTATAGATTTAGGGATTAACATAACTTCTGGTTGGCTATTTGGTTTAGCCAATCAGAAGTTGTGTTACTTTTAAACTCAGAAGATTCGTGAGGATAAGACCAAGCATATTCTTAACCTTATCCAGCTAAATAAGTTATATAAAACTTTTAAGCCCTTAGTAAACACCCGAATAATGTTATTTTAAACTTATGTTTTGGAGAAAAATATCCCTTTATCGGACAGTGTACATCCAAGATCATACTACACGTTCTCTGCAGTCTGATCTTGATCTACACTGTCCGGAAAAGGTCAGTGAGTCACGCTTAGCAGCTTGAGGGTTAAAAGACTAAGAATGTTCTAAAGAATACTTCGAGAATACGGATGAAGGATTCAATCCTATATATTCTCAAAGGAGGAGAAGCGATAGTAAAGCAGGAAACCAAAGGGGAATTCAAAAGTTCTTGGTATACGAGCGTTAACATACAAAATAATAGGACATAACTAATCTAAGATAAGGCATGTTCAAGAGATTCTTCAAAATTATCTCAACCATACTCTCTGAAAAGGGGGTTTAATGCATCTGCTAACAGTATCGATCCAGGTTAGTCCATGCAAGCTGAACTGGCTCGAAACTTTTTGTTACAATCAGATTTTCTGCATGTCCAAGGAACATAGCAACTCCAGGTTCAGCCGGTTGTTAGACAAAATATACTACAAGTTGGCTTCTTTAAAAAAGAAGCCAGGAGAGGTCGACATCAGTGTTTTCAAATAGTTTATTGCCTTTTGATTTCAATATATTTTGGTAGATGTAAACAAACAAGTTAGGCATTAAATGAATGAGAAAAAAAAAATGTTTTTTTTTTTCAATTTTGCAGGTGTATAGGCACAAAACAGTACATGTTCCACATTGTTATAATATTCTAGGAACAACAGGCCTATAAGGGCTAAAAACATCTCTACTGGCATTTAAATACAGAGTCGGATTTTTACAAAGAGTTATGGAGACATACTGAAATTGAGAGTTGATATGAGCAAAGCTATTCTTTTTCATGGTAGTTTCCAAAAATACATGCGGTAAGCTCTTGACAAGCTCAAAATGCATTTTTAAATTTAAGGGCAAGGAATTTCTGACCGAATAATCCGACGGTTTGCAACAGAATCCAGCTCCCATGAATATCTATAAACTGTGTGGGTTTTGTGAAGATTGAAAGGAAAATGAAGGCTGTAAGCTGTTCACAAGCTAAAAAATGTATTTTATTTTTAAATTCAAGAGCATGTAATTTGTGACTCCATGACCCGACTTTGTTCAATTTTGAAAGGAACCAACCTCTCATAGATATCTAACAACGCGAGTTTGGTAAAGATTTGAAGAAATTGTAGGCCATATGCTATTAACATGCTCAGAAATGCATCTTTTTTTTTTTTTTCAAAAATTCAAGGACACAAAACTCAAGATGATGATCCAATTTGGCTCATTTTCAAAAAGAACAAACCTCTAATGAATGTTTGTAATGTGTGCTCAGATAAGCCAATATATTTTTGGAAAGGAGAAATCGTTCAATTAAGATTAAATGCAATTTGCTAATTCCACTGAATAGGCAAGAATCTTACTTGATGAAAATAAATAAAGGTGGCCTATACATAATACTAGTACCAGACATGTTAAAGAAATAAATGTAACATTTTAAAATTTTAACAAACAACAAACAGCAATTTTTGGACTGTTCCAAACAGAAAGAACTTGCAGACGACAATTCAAACTTTGATAATTAATGTGGAAGATGGTGCTTTGATGTGATGGAAACCATTGTGACAAAAGGAGAAATTGCAGTAACTAGCAGCTTCTCCTCTTCCCACAATATTTTGAAAAGTTGTCTGCTGCAGACATGTACAATGAAGAGGTTGTTTGTCTAAACGTTAAAAGTTTAATAAAGTAGATAAATGAGCCATGCTCTGAGAAAAGGGCGCTCAATGCATCTGCAAAAAATATCTACCCATGTCAGCCTGCGCAATCCGCCCAAAACCAAAGGACCAAAGGACTCTTTTGAGGTGTGCGGTACGTACTGTAGGGCGAAGAGGCATGACTTTTTTTGGGCGCCCACAAGTTCATTTTCGCGGGATTCTCGCAATCCCGCATCCTAGAAGCAACACTGTGTGTCATTTCATCAAATCTATAGCTTTATAAAATCATAGAATTTTTGTATAAAACTGAGAAAAATGCTAGAGTCTAGTCACGTTTGAAAAATAAAACTTGAAAACATACTGATCAACCTATTTATATTTATTTATGGGGTGCGAGTTCTCCAAAGAACTCATGCTCTCGAGACTAGGGTACGAGTTCGCCAGGGTTCGCATTTCGTTTTTGAACCGATCAAACCAAGTTAACCATGCGCTGTGAAAAGGGAGCTCAATGCATCTGCGAAAGATATCGAACCAGGTCAGCCTGCGCAGTCCGTGCAGGCTGACCTGCTCGAAATTTTTCGCTGTCTGTCAATTTTCTGAATGTTGTAGGACAAGTGTACCTCTTGATTAGTAGTCGGATTTTATAGATACAAAATTATGTTACGAGTTCCTTGGTATCATGGATTACGGGGATGCATTAAGCACCATTTTGCCAGAGCGTGGCTCAAATATAGAAAAATGGTGTTTGAGATAAATACGATGCTTATAGGTGAGGTAACATGCCATTTTATTTATCTGTTATAGACAACTCATAAACATAATTTTGAGCACGATTCTGACGCCGCTCTGACCTATTTTTAATTACTCTTCTACAAATTTGAACACATTCTTCAATCGGTGCAACAAGTATAACCATAGCGGCCATTGCGAAACAGAAAAACTGCAACACGTTTGTCCAGATCTGAAATTCATCTTTGCTCAAAACATCTAGACTAATCATAACACCCGGTACCACTCCAGCAAATAAGCTCAATGTCAAGAAACCTCCAATGTAAGCAACAACCCGGGCTTGCTGGAATAGCTTATCGAGATTCTCTGTGGAAGGTCGTTCCCCGATCGGTATGTCTGGTAGGTCGTCCCGGTAAAGTTCGCACCATGGATGAAGGGGGTTGTCGATACTTCGAAGTTTTTGCCATTCTCTGTCGGTGTCGTATGGTGTTTGTATCGAGTGTGTTCCGCAAGATACCAACAACGTCGTAAAAAAGCTTACACCTGTAGATTTAAATTATGCCATATGCTAAAACGGGGAGTAGAGCATGGACCCTAACTGTTAAGCCAATTCAATGCATCACCGTGATCCATTATCCATCATACCAAACAAGTTATCACATAACGGATTCATAAAATCAATTTTGTCTAAATACCGACTGAATCCTGTGGTAAAAGTGTACTTGGAAATGAAGAAAATTTACCAAAAAGCAAAATGTTTCAGCACAGGTGAGCCTGCTCAGACTGCGCAGGTTGACCTGACTCGATACTTTTTGCAGATGCATTGAACCCCTTTCCGCAGAGCATGGCTCATATGTAATGTTATGGTGTAGTAACTTTCATGAGCCTTGTATTTGCTTCGAGCTTCGTGGGAAAACTTGATATCTCGCGAGACCGAACATCGTATTTTAACTTTTAAACTGCTGAATAAATGAAATGAAATTGCCACTCAATAGTAAAAACCCAAATATCACGGTTTCAAAGTTGATTTCACCAGAAAGAAAATACCTTATCGGACAGCGCAGATTAAAGATCTGACAGCACGTTTTGTGCAGTCTGACCTTGATATACACGGTCCGCAAACGGTCAGTGAGTCGCGCTTAGCAGCTAAAGGGTAAAATCACCAACAGCTTGACTAATAGCATGATCTGTACTGTTATAACTTCTTTTAATTGTCGAGCATGGTAGCTCAGTCGGTTGGTAACCTAGGAGGCGCTTGTGAAAATGTCAACTTGGGTTTTGACTTAGTGAAAATATATTTTAATTTTACACCTAAGTATACGCTAATTCCCTATATCTTTATGGTAATCAATTAAAAATCAAAATTACCAATGGTGGTGCCTGCTCCCGCCAACACAGTATGGTTCTGGACAGTATTTTTGAGGAATTCTTTAAGGCCACCCTCGTAAGTCGACGCTACCGCGAGGGCAACACTAACTCCGCAACCTAAACCAAATATGGCGCCTGGAAGAAAGTGGATGTAACTCTGTTAAGACTGATTTTGATGTACGCAGTTTACAAGTACTTTGAACTAATTTTGCTGAATATGACTGTCATCCAACACTCAACACGTATCAAGACATAATGGTAGCGATCAGCTTTTTACCAATTAACTACAGCATACTTTAGTAATATTGGTCGCGGCCATTGATAATATTATTATTGGAAGATGTTTTTTTTTTTTTCGTCTTTTAGGAGTGGACCACAGAAAGAGCTTTCGCTGACTGCATATATCAAGATTAGATCGCACAGAATTTGCAGTCTGAACTTGGATCTGTACCGTCAGCATCTTTAGTCAAGCGAAAAAAGATTGTACTTTCGGTTGTCGTTAAAAATATTTTTTTCCTTAATTGGTGCGAAAGAGAAAAACTAGTTAGAGCAATCAGGGTCCAATCTACCAACCATCCATAAGAATGTTCTTAGTCTTATTCTCCAAGATTCTAAATTGAGAGTAACACAAGTTCTGTTTTGCTAAACCAAATGGTTTGACCAATGTTTGCAACCATTTTTAGCCTTCATGTATGATCTATGCTCTGGTAAAAGAGGTTTAATGCATCTGCTTGATGCATAATACAAGGCAGTACATCACAATATTATGGATCCATAAAAACCATTTTGTCCAACAACCAATAGAATCACGAGGTAGAATGATCTCTGGACATACAGAAAATTCAAATTTTACAAATAGCAAAAAGTTTCTACCCAGGTCTGCCTGCGCGGATTAAGCAGGCTGAACTGGGTCAATACTTTTTGCAGAAACTTTAAACCCCCTTTTCACAGAGCAAGGCTCTTATCTATTTGGCAACTACCGTATACTTTTGTAGCTGTTTATATTATGAACCCTAGGATACAAGTAACTTTATAGTTCTTTAACCTCGATAGCTCTGTGATAGCGTGTACGGCTTTCGATCATTGGTTTACGAACGTAGAAATTTGTCTCAACCAATGCTCTATCCGGGGACTGGTCGAAGACATTGCAAGTGGAACTATTCGTCTCTTATCTTTCACCAAATAATTTCTGTTATGTCTTTGTTTTAAAACGCGTAGAACTGGTGTAAGAAACATCAACTGATGGTATATATGGATAGGTGCACAGGCCGCTGTACTATAACTGAAATACTGTTGAAACGGCGTTTAAACACAAAACCATGAAAGTGCGTACATACCTGATATTACCCCACTTCTCGTTGTTTTACTCCAAAAGATTGACAGAACAACAGGCGGGAAGCAAGGAAGTGTGATGATAAATCCGAACAGCATGGCCCAGTGTAGGTCTATGCCGCTTGCAATTACAGCGAGCCCTGGTGAAATATCATTGATGATATTTTCAGTAAATACGTCATAAATATGTCATATTACGTCATCAAAAAAGCCATGCTCTGTGAAAGGGGAGTTTAATGCATCTCCGTAATGTATTATACCAAGCAAGTCGTCATATACAATAATTATTCATCCTAATATCCAGTTTGACTATCAACCGACTCAATTATGAGGTACAGTGGTCCTTTGACATGCAGAAAATTGACCCAAAACTTTCCCTCTAGGTCGGTCTGCATGGACTGTGCAGGCTGACCTTGGCCGATAGTTTTTTTCGCAAATTCATGAGGTCCCCTTTTCACAGAGAATGGCTCAAATCTTGAAACTAGAATTTAAGTTTGCAATTTATGTTCTAGTTTTACAATTCAATTTTTCTGTCAGCCACTGAAACTTTGACAGACCATACATTGTCAGACTTACGATAAAATCCATAATAATATGCCCGTTGATAAAGATTTAAAATGACCAAAACTTGTTAGAATCGAAATATGTTTTTACTTATCATTTTTGAATGGTATGAGTTAGCCAAAATTTACCTGCATTTCGCCTCCGGAATTGTTCACTTTTGGCCTCTAATGGGTTTTTAAATCGTGCCAAGATACAATATCAACGCGACAAACAAATAATTTAACTATGCTCTGTGAAAAGGGTCTTAATGCACCTGCGAAAAGTATCGACCCAAGTCACCCTGCGCAGTCCGCGTAGGCTGACCTTGGCCGAAACTTTTCGCTGTTGGTCAAATTTCTGTATGTCAAAGGACCGATCTACCTTATGACAGAGGCAGATTATATAATAATGGATTTTATGGATCTCTGATTATGTGATAACTCATATGGTATCATGCATTACGAAGATTCATAAAGCCCCCTTTTGCCAGAGCATGGCTCAAAAGAAAACTGTTAACCTACCAAGGGGAACAATGCCGATAGTAACCCAGAGAATACACCAACTTTTATATCGCAGCATTTTATCTTGGTACAGTCTGTAAGCTCCGTGGTAGGAACACTGGTATAGACTAAATATAGCACAAGAGCAATTTTTATATTGTTTATAAATTGTTAAAAAACCAGCAAAACCTTTTATTGATAATGCCTTAAACTCTTTACCAAAAGATGAAATTTTAAGATGGTCCATTTTGAGAGTTTTTGCTGACGGAAAATTGAGTACTGTTCAGAAAGATGGTATTTGTCATAAAAGGGTAGCACACATTGTGGGGGAAAAGTAAAAAATAATGGTTAACCAGCATTTTCTTTTTTTCCAAATTTTTTCAAGTCTTCTTTCTCAGGGTCTTAAAAGGCGGAATTGTTCGATAAAAGGTTAAAATATGCTTACTTTCACATTCGCAGCCACCAAAGGTTTTGTTGATAAAGTGTTTGAAGGTTATTTTCATATCAAGTATGAAAACGTGTGTCATATTTTCAGGAGAACATTTCGTCTTGATGTTATTTTAACCACTGACCATCGAATTTTTATTGTAGTTGAATCGAAAAACAAAAGGCTATTAAAACCATTTGATTGTACGAGCCTATAATTTTGTTGTCTAAAGAAGAGGAAAGGGAAATTTTCACGCTCGTATACATACATGTAGCAATAGCACATGTTCAGATGCTTGTTTTTTTTTTTTTCCATTGTACAAAAATAACTGACCAACGAAATGACAAAATCACGATCACGAGGAACAAATATCACACAAAGTTTTATTCGCTTGCCAAGTTGCATTGCTATCTAGCGTATGCAGTATGACGACACTATGCATAGAGCGTCATAGATTTTCAGGGACGAACATGGGTGCGTATATTTAGTAAATAATGACCGTGCCTCATACTATTATTTTGTCCCCTTTCATTTGGTTCCTCGTCCCGTTTGCATCCCTCACAAACCGCAACATGCGGACAGGCGCACGTAATCGTACCATTCTTTACTCGGGTTTTATCGGTAGGATTTTCGCACAGGATACACAGGTCAACTTCCTCACACTGTCTGAAAAAAGAACAAGAGCGCCGCCTGCAGGTGCCAATACTCGGCTGTAGTTGCTTTTCAGTAACAATTCCAAGTCGAAAAAGGGGCATAACTGTGTCATAAATATTTACCTACCATACTGGTATGGGATTCCTTTTTGAATCATGAAAAGTCAAAGTTTTTGCACGACGAATACCTGCCATACTGGTATGGGTTGCCGTTTTGAATTATAAAACGTCCGTTTTTGCACAACGATTTCCAAGTCGGAGAAGGGACATAACTGTGTCAAAATTGTTCTGATTTTTACCTGCCCTTGTTGTATGGGTTTCGCTTTTGACCGTTAAACTAGTCTAAATCTGTAGTAAATATCTTCAGTCATGATAGAGATATTATATAATGTCAAAGTTTTGTACGACAACGACACAGACGAGGACGACGCACACTGCGACAAGGATATGACAATATCTCGACTTTTTCTTCGGAAACAGCCGAGCTAACAAAATACACTTCCGGTGTGTAACGAGGTGACAATAGCGAGGCTGAGGTTTATGAGCTAAAACGTACTAAACAGTATTTTGTTTATCTCTTGGGCTGCTAAGCGCGACTCAAGGACCTTTTACGGAGAGTGTAGATCAAGATCAGGTTGCACAGAACGTGCGGTCTGATCTTGGATATACGCTGTCCGATAAGGTCGTGTTTTCTTCAAAATACATCTGAAATAGCAAAATTTGCGGGTTTTTTTACTATTGGCTTGAAAGTTTAATTTCACATATTTAGCAGGTTAAGGGTTAAGTCAGGACGATTACAGTATGCAAGTTTGCTATACAAATCTGCTAAGTGGGCACCTATAAATATAAAATCATCCTCACCTAAACGGATTGACATAAATTTGATAGATATCGTACACAATAATTGAAGACACGGCCATGACCTCTCCTGACCCCGTGCTCATCAAGGTCATTGCTGTCATGGTAACAATAAGTATACCCCCTAGGTTTCCAAGAAGACGCTGTGCCATGAATGGTGTAACAAGACCTGTTTAAATCAGAAATAAAATTGGCAGATTGTAGCTAAATAAAAATTGTCTAACCCTGACCTAATCATGTTCCTTGTTGTCATGGTAACGATAAGTACTTTTCCAAATATATTAATGCATTTGGGGAACTTGTTTTACTTTTCTCACACCGAAACGAATTTGCTGCAGACAAATTTGCAAACATCCTTCTAAAATATTGGTTATACTGAAAGGGGTTTTATACATTAAGTCAACTTAAACGAAGGACAAAAGAGATGCACAACTCATTACGCGTATTCCATCCGCTTGCAAACAACGCTTCTAAAGCGGTCGGCTACCACAATGCCGAAAAATTCGTCTCCTTGATATTATATGTCGATTATTGAATAAATCATTTGAAAATCTCGAACATTTGAATCCAAAAAGACCCCCAGAATTAAGTTTACCTCTTGAACTTATTAGTGTATGATTGAATTCTTATAATTATTGTCCAGTTTATCGGAGAGAAAGGGAGAAAGAGACGGAGGGGAGAAAGGGACAGACAGACAGACCCTGCTGACCTGCGTCGATGTCCTCCGCTGTCAATACATTTGTTGAGTTCTCAGACGCCAAGGACAGGTAAGCCAGACCGGCCGAAGTAGAGATAGACACGGGTATGGCGAACCATATATAGGACGCCATTAGAAACCCCAGCACACCTTGCATCGGTTTAGCTGCGACACGACTCTGCCAGGCCGCTGACATGAAATAAAAAAAGACACTTTCATGGGGCTTCCACTGATAATGGTTATTCGAATAAGTTTTAATTCTTATCCTGCTATATAAAAGAAATGAAACTTTCAAACCAGTAGTATAAACCCAGATTTCCCTATTTTAACTGTGCTTTTGGAGGAAAGATTTCTCCTTACCGGACAGTGTAGATCAAAGATTACACTGCACGTTCTGTGCAGTCTGATCTTGATTTACGCTGTCCGCAAAAGGTCAGTTAGTCGCGCTTAGCAACCTAAGGGTTAAGACATTTATTTAAAAAAAAAAATGCTCCTCTGTTACCTTAAGATCTATATGACCACATACCTTGATCACTATATGTAAGTGAGGCCGTTACACACAAGCCCATGAAAGCCCAGACGAGCCCATTCTCTGACTCGAAGGTAAGGTAACTTCTCTCTTCATTGCCCTCCGGACCGAGTAAACACTGTAATTTGGCGTAAACCTTTTCAAAGGAGCCGATACTGTCGCTCTCATCCGGGGAATATAAGATCTTCACATTCAGTGCAACGAGTATCACAAATATCAGTACGGTATTGAAATAGGATACATAAAACGTGGTACCTAGCCCACCTGTAAAACGGCAGATAGAATTATTAAAGGCAGATAATAGTACGTGTAATTTTGCCAAACTTAGCATTGTTCTAATTTCTTTTTCACTTAATAGTCTACATAACGAACGCTTCTCTGAAAGAGGTCATAGGTTTTCTGAGTTCTATGTCCACAACAAACGCAAATTTATACGGGACGAAATAAACTGACTAGAAAACTACATGCAGATAAGCATCCAGTATTAAACTACTAATTACATATGTACCAAAATACTTAAAGCACTCTGTATCAACTGAAATTATTTTCATAATCAAAATACGCCATGGATAAAGGGAGGTAATAAGAGAAAGGACTGCAAACGATCTGAGGTAATAGGAGAAAGGACTGTAAACAATCTTACCTATCAATGAGTACGAGCCAAACAGAACTGCTATAATTAGAACACAGAATTCGTCAGAGGCGTTCTTGGTGTATGCTTGAATAGTTGCCACCCCGGCCACCATCAGTGTAGAAATAACACACAAGTTAACAAGTAGTGCCATAGCTATAAATATCACATGTGCTGGCTTACCGTACCTAGCCTTCATAATCTGTCAATAAGAATAAAGGCCTTTTATTGACATGGTTAAAGCTTTGGATAGTTGAACTGAATTAAGGCAATGACCCAATTCACATCTCTAGCCTTGGTAGCTCGGTCGGTGTCGTATTGAGCATATTCTGATGGGGTTAACATTTCACCAGATCGTTGTTTTCTGTGCACAAGTACACACAAATAGGTAATGTCATTGACAGCAAAGTACACAAGGAATTTTGGGATTATCTTCCTGTAGGTGGCATTTTTCAAATACATACCTATCTGATATGGGCATTCTGGGTACAGAACTGGACTAGTTTTGAAGGCGGCAATCAATGCACGGATTTCAAAATAAAACATACGTTGATTCACTAAAACCTACCTTGTACGATTCATCCAGCCATGGTTAGCTAGCATATAACCTATGCACCAGCCATTCATAAATATAGCCCCTATAAACTTTGGAAAATGGCCCGGTATACGTTCAGCAAGGTGGTGACGTTATTTTTGTTGTCAGTCTGTTGCACAAATCCCAGTTGTTCCCATGTCTGTATCAAGAAACTGTCGACGGAGATTTGCAGTAAACAACTGTATTTCATAGAATTATTATACCCGATTGAAATCATTATATTTTGAAGAAATTTGTAGCGAAAAACTAACTTGATCTTTCAACAGATGTAATATTCATAGTCATTTTTCACTTGCTAGTTTGAGCGTCAATTTACGCACCGCGTATAAATATTTATCCTGTACAGGATAGTGATACGTCATAGCAGACATGTCCAATTTTCGAAGAATATTGATATGTGCAGACAACGGGAAAGTTGGACGTCTTGTCGGTTCGACGACAGACCTTCAGACTTGTGAGTTGTATCAGGTACCTGCCGAAAACATATGAGTTAACAGATACCTCAAATACCCTGTGTTCTTTTAAAAGACATCTTAAGTTTTTACAGGAAACTCTATTCATACCTGTAGGTAAGTCTTGGCTCCAGGTGCCCTTGTCTTCAGATAAACAGAAACGATCGGAAACAGTGCAATGTTGACTGCAGCACCTACTGTGTACCACAGATAAACAGAAACGATCGGAAACAGTGCAATGTTGACTGCAGCACCTACTGTGTACCACAGTGGACCAGATATACCGCTCTGCAAGTAAAATGCAAATAGCTTACCCATTATTTCAATAAAAGCTCGTTTTTGACCCATCGAAAATACACATGTAACATAAGAAAGACAATGTCAAAGCTGCTTACAAGCGCTTTCTCAAAATACTTTCTACATTTCTACAAACAAACCCCATCGTGTAAAACAAATCTAAATAAATATTGGGATGTTTAGCTATGAAAAATCTGAATTTCTTTTTGTATATTGCCTAAATTGTAATTTCATATACTGTCTTGCGGTTGGATCTAGTTAGACAATGAGCTTTGCCAAAACAAAACTATAGAGCCATGCTCTAGCAAAAGGGGGCTTAATGCATCTCTGTAATATATTGTACCAAGCAAGACATCACCTACTTAGGGGTCCATAAAATCCACTTTGTCTAACAACCGGCTAAATCATGAGGTAGACTGGTCCTTTGACAAGCAGAAAATTGACCAATAGCAAAAAGTTTCAGCCCAGGCCAGCCTGTGCGGACTGTGCAGGCTGGCCTGGGTCGATACTTTTTTGTAAATGCAGTAATCCCCTTTTCACAGAGCATAGCTCATATATTTCTCGATAATAAATGTATGTATATAGTCTAAATCTGTGTTGACAGTAGGCTGCCACTTTGTTTACAATTTACTAGTAGCTTTGAAAGTGGTGTGCGCCTCAACATAACTGTAGAAAAATTGTTGAAAAAGATCTTAGACACTACAAAAAAGCAAATAAGCAATGAAACGAACAGACAAATTACCTTTACAGTTATGGTAGAGCTCTGTAACAAGTCTCCCGGCCATAAAAATTGTGACGCCACCGTGACAGCGGTCAAGCTAGTGCTGACCCTTCCGCCGGCGTCAAAAGCAGTGTCCACATTGTCACTGTCCCGGAACACGTGTCGCCTGATAAGCCTATGAAGGATGGCAAGGATAATGGCTACACCTCCAAACCCAAGTAATAACAACAAAGCTGCTTCATACTTTTCGAGAACCGGCTCTACTGATCTGTAAATAAATACAACGACTGTCAACGTGGTGTAGATTTGAGCATTTTGTCTTAATCAAAATGGTACATTTTTCGTTTCGGACACGGTCATAATTTACTAGGTTATTTTTCGCCTCTTAACCCTTTAACAAACAATCTTGTTTTTTGACAAACCTTTGGAATGAGGCTTTTAAAATTGTGGGAAAAGATAGAGAAAATGATGGATACTAGCACTTTCTCCTTCACCCATCATGCTCTCTGTCGTTTCAAAGACAAATCATATCATTTGAGCCATATTTAATCCGTCGTCTGCTAATGTTTAATCCTTTCCCAAACAACACATTTTGGACTGGTCCAAATTGAAAGAGTTTGCAGACGACAATTTTAAATTTGATGAAAATGGCAGAAAGGTCTCAAAAAGGGTAGAAAACACTGTGGTAAAAGGAGAAATTGCTCGTTACGAGCAATTTCTCCTTTTCCCACAGTGTTTTCAAAAGACTTGTACTGCAGACACGTGAAAACCAGGGCTTGTTTGGGAAAAGGTTAAAAACCGGACGCGTCTAAATTTTTTAACATTTGGTGAAGAGTTTAAGAACTAGTCCTTATGTCTGTCAGTTGCCATCCATCGGTCTTTATCCATCGATCCAATCACGTGAGGAAAGAGGTTTTTGAAAACAGTGTGGTAAACGGGCGAACATGCTGGTGGTCAGTATTTTATTCTACCTTTTCGAAAACAAATGCCGTCATTTAAGCTAAGTTTATGATCTACAAAATGATTTCGTAATGGTAAAATCTAAACAGTTTCTCGTCCGGTAAAGAGTTAACTCCTTCGGCGCCAAATAAATAAATTCGACTTCTTTCGACAGCTGAAAATACAATCCACTTAAACCCAGAAAGATTTTTATCGGATAGGCTTGACTACACAAGCGGATGGTATAGATCAAAGATCAGACTGCACGTTCTGTGCAGTCTGATCTTGATCTATGCCGTCTGCAAAAGTTCCTGTTTTCGCATATGGTGCTGAAAGGGTTAAAGATGTTTAAATATGATAACAACCGCAAAAACAATGACGATGCCGATAAAAAAAAAATAATAAAAGATAATAATAATGAAAACTCGTACCCAAATTCTCCATCTGTTATGTTAGTAACATCTTTTTTAATACAGGCCACTGAAGTGTTCATCTCCATATTAACAGATACTTTAAGGTCTTCAACCTGTTTTTAAGTAGTTCACAAAAACCTCCTTTCAGTGTGTAAATACAGTTTGCGATGTATAAACTACAGTATGTCCAAGTAATTTTGGCACAGTGAAAAAAAAAAAATAGACGTTAGACGTATGACATTTATAAGCTAGAAAACTAAAATTTAGACGACAACTATGAATGTCGTAAAAAAAAAAGCATTTTACTCATTAATAAACTCTTTATCACACAGTCCCTGGTTTAAACGACCCTGTGAAGGAGGCCATTTGAAAACACTGTGGAAAAAGGAAAAACTGATGATAACCAGCATTTTTCTCATTTTCCCACAATGTTTTCTTCCCTTCCTAAACAAATTTCAAATTCACATTTATTTCGTTATTTGCAAAAATTTGATGCTTTCAACCCGGAGTATGTTAAATTTTGCAGTTTTTGTCAAAATGTTAAGAGAAGAGAAGATTATAGACTTGTCCAAATTATAAACATTTTCACGGCGACAAATTCAATGTTATTTAAGTAAAATTTGTTTGTGAAAAGATAGATTGTGTGAAAAGGGAATAAAACGCTGGTTATCAGCATAATGTTTTTTAGGACTTCGTTCAGGGTACTTAAAACATGAGATTGTTTGATAAAGATTTACGGCGCGTTTTAACCATTTAATATATTAAGTATATAGAGGATATTTGTATTTTCGATGAAAGATCGAAATTTATTTCATCTCGTGAACATCATCGGTAAAAGTAAGTAAATTTTATTATTATAGTGACATGTGTATACAGATACAGAAGACAATACTGAACAAAACATATAAACAAACACCCGGCCCCATGGGCCTATATATGTCACTTTTAAGCATGAAACAGTATTATATAGACACGTGATTGGGAGTGGAGTTATTCATTTGTAAATAGTAAGGAGGTAAAAAAAAAAAAGAAAAATTCGAAATATCCGTAGAAGAGGTAGTGAGATTTTTTGTATCATTATAATAAATTTCTGAATTTGATTGGCAATTCTTATCCGTTGACTCAAAGTACTAACGGTTTGTCATCAGTCAAGCCATATCTCCCCAATAGAAGACATGGACTGAACGGAGGGCAAACCTTTATTAAAGAACCTATTTTCTTGGACCTGATTGACATCTCTCTCTCTCTCTCTCTCTCTCTCTAAACGTAACCTATCATGCTAAAAGAGACCGCCTTGTAACCGCAAAAGTATCGATTCTGTGCATGATGACCAGGGTCGAAACTTTTTGCATTTAGTAGATTAATGTAGGGAAAAATCGCAGGAAAGAAAGTTTGCCTCGACCGAGTATCGAATTTGCAACTACCAGGTCACGAGTCGGATAAGTTAGCCACTGAGCTACCCGGCTTGGCACACTCATATGCAGACAGGTACAAAACCAATGATGCCAAAGTATCTTTGTATAACCGTACGTATCAAATCTAATGCATCGCCTTATGTCGACATCTTTTTCATCTTTCACTTGACCTCATTTTTCAAGACATTGTGGTAAAAGGAAAACGAAGTGCTCGTAGCGAGCTATTTCCCCCTTTGTCACAATAAATTCTATAAAAGCCATGTACTCAATCTGAATTTTAGTTAATGATCCCTATTTCGCACGGATGGTTTTCTATTCAACTCTTTACCAGACGAGAATATTTTAAACATGTCCGAATTCAAAGCAGTTGCAGACGATAAATTCAGTGTGGTTCAAATGATGACATTTGTCTTTTAAAGTGTAAAAAAAAAACGTGGGAAAAGAAGAAAATGCTGGTTACCAGCATTTTCTCATTTTCCACAATGTTTTCGAAGGGCCCCTTTTTCGGTAATGTGTTGTAAAGTGTAAGGCTGTCAGTCCTCTGCAAATCACGGGATAAATCATGGGGTAATGAGTTAATCCTTTACCAGACGACGAAATTTTTGACTCATCCATACCCCAAACGATTTGCAGACGACAATTTTAACCCTTAGGCTGCTTATCGCGACTCACTGACCTTTTGCGGACAGCGTAGATCAAGATCAGACTGCACAGAACGTGCAGTCTGATCTTTGATCTACACTGTCCGATAAGGAGTTATCTTTCCTCCAACAGTACCTTTGAAACAGGACAGTTTTTGGCTTATACTATCGGTTTGAAAGTTTTATTTCTTTTATTCGGCAGGATAAGCCTTAAATAAAACTCTTGAAAATGTTTGGCTATTTGTCTTCAAAGGGGTAGAAAGAAAACAAAAACATTGTGAAAAAGGAGAAGCCACTAGTTGCTAGAATTTTCTCCTTTTCTCACGATGTTTTAATTTTTTTTTTTTCTCTATAGAGTCGTGAAAAAAGGTTAAGTGTACGACAATGATTAAATCCTTAACCTTCTGCTTCTAAAAAGATAGAACAAGACAATTTAGAAAATAGTTAAAAAAAAAAACACTATTGTAGTTTTAAAGTGTTTTCTGTCGACAGAAATCTCACCGTATCGGATCAAATATCAGACTGCACGTTCTTGGTAGTCTGATCTTCGATGTACACTGTCAGCAAATCGAACTAAATTAAACTAAGCAGTCCAAAGGTTAACTCTTTACCAAACGCCAGAATTTTAGTCTGGTCCAAATTGAAAGCAATTGCAGACGTCAATTTAAATGTGGCTCAAATGGTTCAATTTTTCTTCGACAGGGAAGTAAACATTGTGGGTAAAGGAGAAAATGCTGGTTACCAGCATTTTCTTCTTTTCCCACAATGTTTTCAAAGGGCTTCTTTCTCAAGGTCGTTAAAAGTCGGGATTGTGTGGTAAAGAGTTAAAGTGGTAAACAGAGTACATAAAGCCCCAGGCCAAACAATACACGACATGCTCATCAACCCAGGCTCGCAACAGTCGAATCAGGTTTCGACCTCACTGGTCTTTAGCCACTGTAACTAAGTAACTAAGTTGCAAAGTACAAGGCTGGTCATCTAATGAAAGAATGAATGAATGAATGAAAGGGTGGGTGGGTGGTTGGATGATGGATGAAAGGGTGGTGGATGGAGAATGAACGAATGAATGAATGAATGAATAAATAAATGCTCCAGCACTTGTTAGGGTTTGCAGGAAGTAATGTTTAACCTGAAGAGTAAGAATTTTTTTTTTAATTATCGATGTAAAATAAAAGAGTAAAAGAGTAAAAACTAATTTGTTTTCTTGGAGTCTAATATCTTTTTAACGTAATTTCAGCGACATTGCCTTGACCAGTGCACCTATTCATACTTTCCGGGAGTTTCTATTCCCAATACTTCGCACAACATTCTTTCAGGGCCACTGGCTGCTTTCCCACGTAAATATTTTCGAAACAAAGTTGAACTGTGAGTGTGGAATGAGTCCTATCTATCCTATCTATCATCAGTTCTGGGTAAACTAACCGCCACCCCTCCTTCCCTCCTCCTCTTCCCTCCCCCCCACCCCCCATGAACTTGTCCAGCGTGTAATCACTGTCAAAGCCATCGAAGCTCGACACGGAAGATGTTCTCTAACCCTGTACCACACAATCCCGACTTTTAAAGACCCCGAGAAAGGAGGCCTTTGAAGACTTAGTGGAAAAAGGAGAAAATGTCGGTAAGCAGCATTTTCTTCTTTTCCTCTCAATGTATTCCTCCTTTCCAAAACGCATTAAACGTTGAAATCAGCTAATGTAATATAAACAAAACAGGAACAAGAAGAAGCTTATATGAAAGAAACAAGACGAAGAAAAAAGCTACTGGGCCGTGAAATTTTATCTTAATATTCATAAACCTTTAAAAGTTTGAATAAATTAATGGACAATATCTGAATCCCAATTTACGATCCTTAGCAATTTATCTTGATGGTAGTGTGAAACCATAACCTATGTCTTTATCAGACGACACAATTTTAGGCTTGTCGAAACTCAATGCAATTGCAGACAACAAATTAACACTTTCCCAAACAACAAAATTTGGAATGGTCCAAATTGAAAGAGTTTGCAGACGACAATATTAAATTTGATGAAACTGGTAGAAAGTCCTCAATAAGGGTAGAAAACACTGTGGGAAAATGAGAAATTGCTCGTTACGAGCAATTTCTTGTTTTCCCACAGTGTTTTCAAAAGACTTGAGCTGCAGGCAAGTGAAAACCAGGGCTTGTTTGGGAAAGGGATAAATGTAGCTAAATGATGAAGAATTCTTTTGAAAGTGGGTACAGCAGAAAAATGCTGGTTACCAGCATTTTTTCCTTTTCCCGCTATGTTTTCAAAAGGTCTCTTTGTCTCGGGATTGCGTGGTAAAGACAAATTTTGCAGCAGACAAGTTTGAAAACATCCTTGTAAAAATTTGATAATGGACGTGACTTGAGGTTTAACCCTTAACCACACAATCCCAAGTTTTAACGAAGCTGAGAAAACGGAACTTTCGAAAACATTGTGGAAACACGAGAAAATGCTGGTAACCAGCATTTTCTCCTTTCCCCGCAATGTTTTCTGCCCTATCAAGAACATATTTCATCCTTTGAACCACATTTAGATTGTAGTCTGCAAACGCCATGTTTGAATTTGAACCAGTCTAAAATTTTGTCGTTTGGTAGAGTTAACACATTGGAACTATTAAAACTTTAAAGCGAAAGAAGAAATTGCTCGTTTTAAAATTGCTTTTTTTAAAAAAAAACTCTTTAAAAAAAAAAGTTTTCAAAAATTGTCCGCAGAAGAACTTAAGAGAACAAAGGCATCTGAAAAACAGAAATTGAGTTGTGAAAATCCGAAAAACTTACCTTGAACGTTAGTTGCTATATTTCTTAACATTTATATCCAACTCAGTGACCTTGACCTTTGTATAACTTTAAAAGGTAAACGCTTGAAAGGTAGGGAAATATTTAACCTCTTTACCAAACTATGCTGTGTTTTAACGATTCTCTTTGAAAACACTGTGGGACAAAAAGAGGAAATGCTGGTAACCATCGTTTTTTCCTTTTCCTACAACACTTTCTGCTGTTTTGAGGACAAATCCAATTATATGAGCCCCGCGTAAAATTTTTCGTCTGCAAACGCTTTCAATTTGGCGGAGTCTTAGATTTTGTCGTCTGGTAAAGAGTTGGGATGTCGGAAAATGTAACATGAAATGTCGTTCGGTTGATTTAACGAATCTATACCTCGGGAACTCTAGTTCGATCGGAAAAACGATATTCTTTGTGAATAGTGTAATCAAGATCACACTGCACGTCTATGTAGTCTGATGTTTTGCCCCACACACTTTGATAAAAATTGTCCTGTACTCCATAATATTTTTATTAACAACCAACTGGGTGTCTGTTTCTGTCGTTTTATCATTAAAGCCTCGATACTAACATGACGGTGTTAAACGCCGAACAAACACAAACACATAAATTATACATAACTGCATTACAATACTGATATGGTATTTTATACCCGCGCAGTTGTCGAAGTTAAATAATATTATAGAAAAAGGAAATTGTTTCTTCTTTTCACGCAATTTCTCCTTTCCCATTAAAAAGATTGAAAACTGTTTTTTTTTTTTGTGTGTATTATGGAAAAGTTTTTTGTTGGGTCTAAAGATAGCTTTGGCAGTTATGGGCTAAATCTGTTTAACTTGTGTAGAATAGATTTCTTTTTCCTGACAAGGCAAGAGTGAATTCATATTCCCTTAAAGGTAGGGTTTGATCAGATACCCTGTTCTTGAGCGGATGATAGAGTCTCATTAATTACCATGCATGCATACCACAAATATATGAGCCATGCTTGGTGAAAATGGGGCTTAATGCATCTGCAAAAAGTATCGACTCAGGTCAGCCTGCGCAGTCAGCGCAGGTTGACCTGGACGGAATTTTTTTTGCTATTTGTCAATTTTCTGCATGTCCCACGACCAGTACCTCATAATTCAGTCTGTTGTTGGACAAACCGTGGACTTTATGGATTTATGACCGTGTGATGATTTGCTTGGTAGCATGCATCACGGAGGTGCATTAAGCGCCCTTTCGCCAGAGCATGGCTCACATACAAGAAACCAAACGGGGAAAAATATTTGAACGTAACAAAATTGCCTCTTTTTTAGAGATGATTAAAATCGTGGGCAAAGGAGTCCTTACTTACCTCTTATCCCAAAATGTTTACAAAGCAATAAAAGAACGCAGTCTTTCAAGGTAACAGTTTCCAACTGAATTTAAACTATGTTTTGCATAAATAGAGTTTAAAGTAATACGGATGTGACGGATCGGCAGTTTCACTAAACTTTTGAGACCAAACAAACAGTATAATTTTAGATTCAACCAAATTGAAAGCATTTGAAGAAGCCAAATTCGGTGTAGTTTGAAAGATGATTTCCTTCTTTGAAATGCTAGAAAACATCGTGGGCAAAGGCAAAAATGCTGGTCACCAGCATGTTCGCATTTCCTTCTATGTTGTCAAAACTTATCTTCTTATTCAGGGTTAAGAAAACACAAGATTGTCTGGTAATGGGTAAAGAAAGTGTGATCTTTACCCTTGACCACATAATCTCGAGCTTTAACGGCCCTGACTGGAGGGGACTTTTAAAAACATAGTGAGAAAGGGAGAAAGTGCTGGTAACCAGCTTTTTTTCCTTCTCCAACAATGATTTTCACCTTTCTGAAAACATATTTCAATTTCTTTGAATTAAATTTATTTTGTCGTCTGCAAATGATTTCAATTTAGACAAGTCCTTAATGTTGTAGTTTGGTGAAGATTTTTAACCCTTAGGCTGATGATAGTCATAGCGACAGGATTCATTCCTCTCTCACCGCTGATTATTGATTCGACGAAAGTTATAAATGCGTTAAAGCAGCCAGTGGCTTGGATAGAATATTGTGCAGAGTGCTGGTAAAAATAAACTTCTGGAAGGCATAGATTGGTGCACTTGCCGCCTTGATATAACTGAAATAATATTGAAAACGGCGTTAAATACCATACAAGCAACCAATCAATCAATCAATCCAACCCAAAGCTCCTTCAGATGAATGATTAGTCCAGGGATCTTATAATAACAAGTTACATGTATATACACATGTGTTTATAAGATTCTTGATTAGTCTTACAACAGACCACTGCTGAAAACATTCGTCAAAAGGAAAATCATGCTCGTACGGAGCATTTTTTTCTTTCTTCACTATGTTGTACTACCCGTTCGTGTAAATGCTTATCATCCAAGAACATCACAACTAAACATAGAAACGTGCCTCAAAAAGGAATGACTTGAAGAAGATACATGTATCACTGAACTGATGAGAAATCTATCCATGCATTCCTAAACCATGCAAAATTTCTATTTAACATTTTTAGGTACAATACCCTTTGTTCTGTGTAACTTAAACAGCGAAAACATTGAGATTCGGGAATATTGGCTAACGATGTCGACTTTGAATATCGGGGTAACTAGCCTTAGCCCAATACTCGCTTCCGATTTGCAAAACTCTATAACCAGTCAACAAATCATGTGACTTCGCACGAAATACAAAATGGAGAATGGACATCATTGTCGCCGTTAGATACATAAAACAAGGGTATAAGTGTATTGTATTTTAGATGCCGTTGTTATTTTATTTGAAAGGAAAAGATCTTGCTTTTGTTTTGCTTTTATTTGGTATGCAAAGAATGTATAGAGTGTGTTCACATTTACGAACGTCCGAAAAGATTTGAAATACATGCCTAGACTTGTCATTTGAAATGTCAACAAAGCGGTTTAGTCGGTGATAAATCTGTAGCAGACTACAAAATGTTAGACACGGCTACAATCAAAGTATTTGCAGACAACAAATTGGCGTTTATGACTGGATGTGAATTTGAAACAGTTGAAGAAGGAGATTGAGAATAATACAGGTTTCCTTTCACAGAGAAATAGTCTTGTATGTTGTTCGTATTGTTGAACCTTTACACGTTTAGGCCGTCATGATTTAAATATATGTTGTGCACAATTGCACTGATGTCCACATTCTGACCATAATTCATATGTAATATGAAAGCAATCAAGTTGATTATGATATTCAATATTTACATTAACCCATCATTAACCAGCATTTTCTCCTTTTCCAACATTGTTTTCTATCCCATCAGTGACAAATCCCATCTTTTGAGTCACATTTGATTTGTTTCCTGCCAATGCTTTTAATTTGAACAACTTTAACACTTTCCCAAACGACAAATTTTGGACTGGTCCAAATTGAAAGAGTTTGGAGATGACAATTTTAAATTTGATGAAAATGGCAGAAAGGTCTCAAAAAGGGTAGAAAACGCTGTGGGAAAAGGAGAAATTGCTCGTTACGAGCAATTTCTCCTTTTCCCACAGTGTTTTCAAAAGACTTGTACTGTAGACACGTGAAAACCAGGGCTTGTTTGGGAAAGGGTTAAAATTGTGTTTCCTGGTAAAAGGTTAGAAAGAGAATAATTATATGATATTGTTTTGCCTTGAAACTTCCAGGCACTCCTGGATTCTTCTCTGGATTCTTCTAAATTCCTCTTGAGGCTTTTTAGGTACACTTTTTGTTTTCAGAACTCTGACAGTTGATTATCAACTTGATCAATTGTTTTCAAGCTGAGCCCCAGTAGCGTAGTCAGTAGTGTACAGGACCTGAGAACAGGGGGTTGCTGGTTCAATACCTGGCTTGACCAATTTCCTGAGAATTGATGATAGTCATTGCCAAAAGATTCATTCCCCTTTAACCACTGACCATTGCTTGGACAATGGTTATGTGGGAAAGCAGCCAGTGGCTTGAAAACAATATGGTGCAGAGTACTGGTAAAAGAAACTCAAGGAAAGCATGAATGGGTGCACTGGCTGCAGCGACATAACTGAAATGATGTTAAAAATGGCATTAAATGCCATACAATCAAGGATTTTTTGTTATTTTCCAGATTCTGTATGATTTAAATTAAAAGTAAAATGGATTTCTCAGATGAAAGTGACATAGGTGAGTTTTACATTTATGCATAATAGTTACACATTATCTCAGCTATGCAGATGGGTTTTAAAGACAGTGGTATAGGGGAAGTTGGTCCACCTCTAACACAAAAGTTTCCAGGTTCAAATCCTGTGATGAGTGAGGATTAATCTTGGGAACCACCAGCATCATCCCATGAGCACCGGACAACCCTTTACCAGATGACAAAATTTTAGCCTTGTCCCAAGTGAAAGCATTTGCAGATGACAATTTCAATGTGGCTCAAATGGTAGAATTTTTCTTTGATAGGGTAGAAAACATTGTGGGAAAAGGAGAAAATGCTGGTTATCACAATGTTTTCAAAAGCCTCTTTTCCCAAAGTCCTTAGGCTAAAAGAAAAATTTTGTTTGTTTGTCCCTTACTGCCTGACCAACAATTTACCATGACTCAAAAAATTACACTGCATTCTCACGAGGAACAAATATTTTTATCTTTTGCGGTCTCATTCTCATGAGGAACAAATATTTTTATCTTTTGCGGCTGAAACAAACTTTGCCCCGAAAACTTCAGATTGAAAAAAATTGGTAAACATTTCCTGTATCAAAGGGATTAAGATTAGGTGCTTGACATGTCAAAAGTTAGCAATCACTTGTCTTTCATGATCCAGTTAGATCTACCTATTAATCCATTTAATGCTTCAACATGCACTTCTAATTCATTGGCTACACATAAACATCGATAATTAGAGCAACTGACCAACGCTGTAACTAAAGGGCACGCTTACTGTTAGCCAATTGCCAAGATGCACACTTGTTATTCTCGGAAGACAATTGGTCTCATCAAACTGGAAACTGGTCTTCGATTTTTTTCACTTTCTCAAAGTTTGTTTGGGTTTCTTGACAAATTTTGTGTAGCCAGAAGTTCATGTTATCGTAAGTGTATGTATATTAGGATAGTCAGGTTTTAATGACATTGATTTGTGAAGTGGTTAGGACAAATGATATAATGTGAAAATAGGCAAAGCCTAGAAATGGCCGAGAGAGACTGTTTTCTCAAACATATTCAAACATTTATTGATGCAATAACTGATCAATTCAGATATGGTTATGTGATATCCAAACAAAATTTTTGTGGCAGCACTCCTTTCACCAGTGAATAATTTTAGCCCCAAATTAGTTTTAGTCAGTTAACCCTTTCCCAAACAAGCCCTGGTTTTCACATGTCTGCATTACAAGTCTTTTGAAAACACTGTGGGAAAAGGAGAAATTGCTCGTAACGAGCAGTTTCTCCTTTTCCCACAGTGTTTTCTACCCTTTTTGAGACCTTTCTGCCATTTTCATCAAATTTAAAATCGTCGTCTGCAAACTCTTTGAATTTGGACCAGTCCAAAATATGTTGTCTGGTAAAGGGTTAATTGGTGGTCTGAAGGATCACCGAAATACCAAAATACCATAGAAACACCAAAATACCCCATTTTTTTTTTTATTATTGAGTTCAGATAACTGATAAGAATGCAGGATTTTTCTTTCACTGTTTTTCAACAGAAAACATGTTTGATCAAAGTATCAATCATCATTGAGAAGAATGATGTTGTTAATTTACATTGATCATAGAATTACGTGAAGAACAATCATCAAAACACTGGCGTGTCTGGTCTGTTACACACCAAAATACTCAGTCTTCATCTTTTTAATCTAAACTAAACAATTACAGTATCAAATTATCACTGAGATTAATTATCAATTTTATTATTTCGTTGAATGATAAACATACACACAAGAGAGTGCTAATTCACTTCATTTACAAACACGGAAGACCCAGATAAGACATTGCATGATGTAGGTCTCCGAAGTAGCTCGGCACATTCTGTTCTATTCTATTCAAGTGAAGCAAGGCACTTCAGAGACCCAGTTTAATACTGGTTAAACAGAGAAAAGCATGTATAAGTGACCTGTTGATGTGAAATGATCGAAATAATGTTGAAGTTGGGTTAAACACCATTCAATGATCTTTTTTTTTTTTTTTTTTAATTATCACAAACTTATATATTAATATACAGACTCCACTGTCACCCCAATTCAGCACAGAGAAGATGTACTGCATGGTCAGATGTTAGAGTCAGACTATTTGTCAGATTTGAACTTGCCAGAGGAAAAGAGAAATGTCAAACCAAAGAGAACAACTCATAAACGATCAGACAATAGTCGGGACAGATCCTCAACAGAGGGCAGAAATGGTCATACAAAAGGAAAAAAATTCCTGAAAGAGGATGATGGTAAGTGAACAAGACGCTGAAGTCAAGATATATCTCATTATTAACTCTTTACCACACAATCCGGACTTCTAACAACCCTGAGAACAAAGCTTTTTGAAAACATGGTGGAAAAAGGAGAAAATCCTGGTAACCAGCATTTTGTCCTTTGCCCACAATATTTTCTACCCTTCCCAAAACAAATTTCAATTTTTCAGTCACATTTGTTTTGTCGTCTACAAATGCTTTCAGTTTGGACTAAGCTAAAATTGTGTCATTTGGTAAAAAGTTAAAGCCACAGATTATCATCTATCATTCTGATATATTTGAACCATCCTCTGTGAAAAAGCAGTTCACTCAGACCAGTTGAAATTGAAAGCATTTGCAGACGACAAAAAAAAATGTTACTCAAAAATTGAAATTTGTTTTAGGAAGGGTAGAAAACATTGTGGGAAAAGGAGAAAATGCTGGTTACCAGCATTTTCTCCTTTTCCCACAATGTTTTCAAAAGCTTTCTCCTTCAGGGTCGTTGAAAGTCGGGATTGTGTGGTAAAGCTTTAAATGGATCTACAAATAGTATTGACTCAGGTTAGCTTGCGCAGTCCACGCAGGCTTACCTGTGTTGAAACTTTTTGCATTTTGGTCAATTTTCTGCATGTCAAAGGACCAGTCTTCATCATGACTCGGTTAACTCTTTACCAAACAACAGAGTAGCCTGAGTTGAAAGCATTTGCAGACAACAATGTAATGTGAATGAAAAATTGAAATTTGTTTTTGGAAGGGTAGAAAACATTGTGGGAAATGGAGAAAATACTGGAATCTGCTGGTTTCTTTCCAAGGGTTGTTAAAACTCAGGATTGTTCGGTAAAGGGTTAAAGGGATCCATAAAATCCAGTATGTCTACCAACTGACTGTATCATTAGGTAGACTGATCCTTTTACATACAGAAAATTTGACCAATAGTGAAAAGTTTTGGCCCAGGTCTGCCTGCGCGGACTGCGCAGGCTGACCTGAGTCGATACTTTTCTTAGACGCATTAATCCCCCTTTTCACAGAGCATGGCTCATTTGTATGTTTCTTGTTGTTGTTGTTTTTCTAATAGGTATTGCATTTTGGGTATTACATCAAAGGCTCTATACATGTTGTATTGCCCCAAAGCAAGTACTCATAAGTCACTATTTAAGAAATCTACCCCAGTGTCAGATGGAGGATTTGAAAAAAGTCGGGAATTGTCCCCCAAACTCTGATGAGCCTGGGGGATTTCTAAAAAGTATTGGGGATCAAATCTCACCACAGAAGCGCAAGAAACACAATGAATATTTAAGTATGTAGTCCCTCACTTTCATCAGTTATGCTGACCTCTGCGTCACACTTGCTGTGTGTGGCTTGTTGGTTGAATAACAGATTTTTCTGAAACTGATTGTTTATCTTCATTTCCACCCACTTTATATGTAAAGAAATCAGTAATTTGGTGTTTTTTTTTTCTGACTTATCCAGCCTAGAAAACAGAATTGTCAATATTGTCTGCTATTTGTTTGGGTTTACGTGCAAAAAATTATCAAATTCTGGAAATAGATATTAATCGAAACTAATGAAGTAATGTCGAAATAAATTCATCTTGATAGATTTTGTATGTATTTAGATGGAAAGGCAGTACTTCGCTAATATTTGAGCTGTGCTCTGTGAAAAGGGGGCTTAATGTGTCTCCACATTGCATGATACCAAGCAAGTCATCACAGAGTCATATGTCCCCAAAATCCATTTTATGTAACAAACTACTGAATCATGAGGTAGACTGGGCCCTATGCAAACAGAAAATTAACAAACAGCGAAAAGTTTTCGGCCCAGGTCAGCCTGTGTGGACTGTGCAGGCAGATCGGGGTCAATACTTTTCGCAGATGCATTAAGCCTCCTTTTCACAGAGTGAGGCTAATTTATTTTGATAAATAAGTGTTTGGGATCTGTAATCTAAATTTAAATCAAGGAAAAAAAAGACTGATATTTTTTTTGTACCTAGAATAAAAGTCTGTGAGGTAAGAAAGGGAAGTTACTCTTGAGTCATATGAATGATCTGATGCAGTTGACCGCCTGTAAAAATGTCTTTTACATCGGTATTTGAGTGGTAACCAGTGGATCAAACATTAAATATGTTTTTGCATGCGATTGTTGCGCACTGGTTTTGAAAATGTGCGACAGTGATGAAAAACCCGGGTGATTCTTGCAATCACACATTTTGGATCCGACACTGATCTATCCTACTATTAGTTCAGTGGACAGATTGTAAATTTTGCATTTATGCACTATTGACTAAGCATTGAATTTCACTGTCTCTTAAAATTATGTAAAGAAAGTTACTGCAGAAATTGATATGAAAGATAGGCTCATTAAGTCTGTTTCTTTCCTTTTGCCACAATGTTTACTGAGCTAGACTTAGCAAGATGATCTTTGTTTTTCTTGTCACAGAAAGTCCAGAAATGAACAAGGGTAATTTGAAAGAGATATACAGAGAACTGGAGTTGATCAGTGAAAAACTGAAGGTACTTGTATACATGTACAGAGAAGATCTTTGAATTTACAAATTTACTATACGTGTACATTTTAAGTAATGTGAATCCAATTCAATATCAAGAAACTAAATGAAATCTTTTTTTTTAATAGTCAACATTTCTAATTCTGCAGTATGAAGGTTAACAGTTAAGAAATGAAGAAGATTATGATTTTGTCTTTTATAGACAAGTAAGCAAACCTTGGATTTTGGCACCCCAGCTATTAATATTAAGACCTCCAGATAACAGGGAGTAATATTATTGTAAATCAATAATTTCTCTTCCAAACCCTATGTTGTGGGTACTCATTAGAATCGTCTCGATGAGACGATTCTAAGGAGTACCCATAACATACGGTTTAGTGGAGAGTGATTAATATTTTCAGTTTTGAAATCAGAATCACTCCCTCTATCTGGAGCTCTGAATATTGATATTTTAAGTTAATGCATCCTTAAGCCTAGTGTACAGTGGATGTGTGTTGCAGGAAATGAATTCCAAAATGTATTTAACCTATGAGACATGCTCTGACAAAAGGGGGCTAAATGCTTCTCTGTGATGGGATATACCAAGTCAGTCATTGCATAATTAGGGATCCATATAATCCATTTTGTCTAACAACAGGCTGAATCCCAGGGTAGAATGGACATGCAGAAAATTGACCAGTATCAAGATGTTTCGACCCATGTCAGCCTGTGTGGGTTGTGCAGGGTGACATAGGGGTGATACTTTTTGCACTTGCACTAAGCCCCCTTTTCACAGAATATGGTTCAAATGTTTTGAAAAGATAAGAAAACACATTATCGAATTGAGGGTGTTATTGTATTTTGGTGTCAATAAAACCCAAAGTTGAAACATTTCCTATGTAATGTTAAATGGCCCAATCTGCTTTTTGCATTAGTTTCCTGGCTTCGTGATTAATTCTTGAGCTCTGTGTGTGTTGAGGCAATTAATTGTAAGATCATTTGATGATTTTTCAGGAAGAAAACCATATTTTACACGAAAGAGAAACCAGTCTAAAGGAAAGGGAAAGAATGTTGTCAATTTCACAGGAGAATCTCAAAACAGTTGCTGACCTTGAGGTCAAACAGAGGGTGAAGGTTGCAGAGGAGGTGAGTGAAACCAGAACTTAAAACATTGCTCTACAGACTATTTTTAGACTAATTGAAACTTAGATCAGTATCACAAGTTACAGTAAAACCTATCCTCACGACCACCCCAGCAATACGAGCATCCCACTATTACGAACGATTTTTGTCAGAACAGAATTTTTCCATCTTCATAATCAATGACCATGGCCCTGGAAATACGGGCACCCCACTATTCCAAAACTACGACCACCATTTTCAGTACCAGTGAGGTATTACCTATAGATTTTAAATGTTTCCAAAAATGTGAACTGGAGGCTATGCTTCATGTACTAATATTCTTGGGTCTGATGGAATCAACTATCAATTATCGGTCTTTTGTTTATCCCATGACTATTGTAGCATGATCATGTTAAGTGATCAGGGTGTTACCTTACATAATCAAATGACCAATAAATTGATGAGAATTAATTCGGCTTTCATGCGGTAATGAGGCGTTCACCACACATTGCTGACCTAGGTGAAAGACATGGCGACATGTGGGTAATTACGATTTGTTTTTTACATCTAGATGCGGTAATTTGAGACGATTTGGTTAATATCTAGTGATCGGGATGGGATAATTATTTTATTTTTGTTATACATTAAAGCCATACTTATATCGAAGAGAATATGTGATTTGTAAACAGGTGAAAACTTAAACTGTGTGATCGACTATTAGTAGGACTGTTCGAACATTCAAGTCAAATCAAAAAAGAGGGGGGGGGGGCTGTAAAGGTCAAGCTCTTCAATGATATTAGAAATTCTTTATTTAAAAAGGAAAATGAGCACATGGAATAGGAGTTCTTGAGACTACACAAAAGAAAAAAAGGGGATTAAAACAAAGAATATGACAAGTTCCATCAGTAACACTGAATTATGTAACCTTTAAGTTCAGATTCTTAATTCATGATGTAAGAGTTTAAATAGGCAAATTATGAATGGACGTGCACTTATATGTGGTTCTATTCATAAAATTCAAGAAACATATTAACTTTCCTATAAACATAAAAATTTTCTTATTGTCATTTTAATGTGAAGGCATAGGCTTCCCTGACTAAATATGTGTACATTACTTGGCAAATAATTTAAATCTACATGAGTCTAATCAGAGTCCGGGTTTGATTCAAAATCTAGGTGGATGAAACCCGGAAATCAGACCACCATGCTAATAAGACCAATTTTCAAAAGTACAGCGAGTGGTCTTAATAGAGGGTTTTTACTGAAGTTTATTTTAAACATGTTACATGGATTGTGAAACAAGGTCCTACAGCTTACATAAATTACTCTAGATGATTGCTCCTTACCAGTACTTGTGCTCATTACTAGGTTCAAACCCAGAGTCTTTGATCTGACAGGCCGCAGCTCTGCCACTATACCAACATCTCCCAGACAACTGTTTGATGGCTGAGATAAGACATCTAATATAAATATCCATCTGACTTAATCCTTTACCACACAATCACGAGTTTTAACGATCATGAGGTGGACAGCTTTTGAAAATAGTGTAGGAAAAGGAGAAAATACTAGTAACCAGCATTTTCTTCCATTTCCTACAATGTTTTGTATCTGTCCAAAGACATATTTCATACTTTATGCCACATTTTGTCATCTGCAAATTCTTTCCAGTTGGAAAAATCTAAATTTTGTTGTAAAGGGTAAACTGGTTTAACCCTTTTCCAAACAAGCCCTGGTTTTCACGTGTCTGCAGTACAGGTCTTTTGAAAACACTGGGAAAAGGAGAAATTGCTCGTAACGAGCAATTTCTCCTTTTCCCACAGTGTTTTTTACCCTTTTTGAGACCTTTCTGCCATTTTCATCAAATTTAAAATTGTGGTCTGCAAACTCTTTCAATTTGGACCAGTCCAAAATTTGTCGTTTGGGAAAGGGTTAATACTTTCTTTCTATTTTTTAGAAGCACAGGGCAGAAATAGCAAAGTTGGAAGCTGCCTTGAAGGAGAAAACCAAGGAAAACAAGAGATTAAAAGACAATTTTGAAACTCTTAAAATGGCAAATGATGCTCAGAAAAGAGAGGTAAAGGCCTCCCCTTTTTATGCTATGCCTGTATGATCAATCTGTATAGTTCCTTACCTCTGTACCAAATGTCAAAAGTTAACACCAGTCAAAGTTGAAATCAACTGCAGACAACATGATGAGATTTTTCTTTGAAATGGTAGAATCTACTTTTCCCTCAATGTTTACAAAGCCATTTTCTTCGCAATAATTCAAACATGGATTTTTTTTGTAAGGGGTTAAATATTGACACAGATGTGCAGCAGAAGACTTACAACATCTGTAAAAATTGTGGATAGTCTATGAAATTAAAGTTAAATGAATTAAAGTTAATGCTATGACTTCATCTGAAACAAGAGAAACAAAGTTCCTTGTTTTTGCATTGAATCAGTGGATTTTTTTGTTTCAGAGATCACTCATTTTCCATGTTGGATTACTAGAGGGCCTTTGTGCATGATACTGTAATGTAAACTATACATAGTAAAATTAGTGTTGCACCCCCTGTGTTTTTTACCGGGTTTGATTTTCTGACGTGAATGAGATAAAATTGGGTTGAAATTAGAATTCGGCTGCTGCATACACCAACAGACTCATCTTTTGCCCATAAAATGAACTGAACTGAGGTATCCCTTGACCTCATGGTAAGTGGGAATCTTTTGCCTAGATGTTGCTTTCAAATTTAAGAAAAACAAGAAGCTTTTAAGTTTGGTTAAAACAGGGAATTTAATGTCGAAACAAAACTTACGACAGGTTGAAAGTGACCTGCAGAGAATGGACACACAAAATCAGGCAATATTGCGTACTTCCGCCCGGGGCATGCAAAACAGCTTGCAGTCTTTGTCTCACACCTCTCACGAGAGGTTGAAACAGCTCGATCAGTAGCTGCTGCCACGAGGTTAAGGGATACCTCAGTTCATTCCATTTCAGAGACAACAGATTTGTTTGTTCTTGTATACAGCAGCCAGATTCTAATTTCCAACCCATTTCATATCATTCACGCCAGAAAATTAAACACGTTAAAAACACAGGGGGGTGCAACACTAATTTTACTATGTATATAAGCTGCCTCTGTCCCTGTCTCTCTGTCTATCTCTCTGTGTTTCTCTATCTGTTTTTCTCCCTCCTTGTCTCTCAAATGACGTGAGAAAAATAGATCTGTGGTCAAAATACATGGAAAAAATATAACATAATCATTCAACATTTCAGCTTGAAGCCCTGAAAACACAACATGAAAAGCTGGAAAAACATCATCAAAGTTTACAGTCTAGGCTTACTAATTTACAGGTAAGATAAAACTGTAATGCTACTGTTAATTAGGGTAAGCCCAGTGAATGTTATCTTTACAGAATTATGTCATTTCATGCTCCACATTATGCTCTTCTTTATTTTCTTTAGAACTTATAGCTATGACATAAGTAATGGGATTTTCGTACGTAAGTAATGGGATTTTCATACATGTATTTTCGATTAAAAATCTATGTAATCTATGTAATCTCTGATATCCACGACATTTACACTAATGAATTGCCAAGGTGAGAGGAGCCATAGGAAAAAGTGCAGAATGCAAGAATCATTAATGTATGTTTTAACCCTATACTTGAGGAATAAGGCTTTTGAAAATACTGGGGGAAAAGGAGGAAAAAATGAGTGTAACCAGCAATTTTTTCCTTTTTTCACAACGTCATCTTCCTTGTCAGTTCTTTGTCGTTGAAATACATTCAAGTTATAGCCTTCTTACAATTTGGACAACTCCAAATATCTGTCAACTGGTCCACCTCTTTTTACCATAAATATTGCCTGTTCAGAGTATAAACCTGATGCTGTGGTGGGTAGTTGTATACCAGATCAAAATCTTTGAGTTTGTTTACTTTCCTGTGCAGATGTGAAGGTACCTGTACAGATGTGATGGTACTGTTGGCTCATGTCTTGTTTGTTTCTTTGACAAATTTAAGATAACTGATGTTATTCTCAGCCTTTGTCAAATTTTATAGTTACAGACAGCATGGTGAGCACTAAGACTATTCCTCATAAAACATTAGAAAAAGTTTAGAAGTTCTTAAGAAAGTCTATGATACAATCTTTGAATAGTGCTTACTTTAGATTGAGGAGAGACTAATTCTTGAAAAATTAAGCCATTAGAGAAATTGCTTGTATTGAGAGATTTCTCTGTTTGCAAAAGCTGAAGCTGCTTTACAATCTTGCAGAGAAAACAAGACTTTGAACAGAGACAAAGAGATGCAGAATTACCAGACACTGCCAGTGCTGTACCTAAACAAAAAGGTGCTAAAGAACTTGGGGAGGAAAAACCTACAACAAAGTCATCTAAATCCTTGAAGGTTGGTTTAGTTTAACTCTTTACCAAACGACAATATTTTGGACTGGTCCAACTTGAAAGCATTTGCAGATGACAAATTAAATGTGGGTTAAAATGATTGCATTTGTTTCTGAAAGGTTAGAAAACATTGTGGGAAAAGGAGAAAATGCTGGTTACCAGCATTTTCTCCTTTTTCCACAAGGTTTTCAAAAGGCTTCTTTCTCAGGGTCGTTAAAAGTCGGGATTGTGTGATAAAGTGTTAAATCCACTTATTTGACAAAGATTTTGAATTAAGTTCTACAACTGATATCAGTCATGCTGGATGACTGCTTCCTTGAAAAGAAACCAATACTGATATAGATAGTTGCATCCTCAAAACTCTGATTCAAGATAAAAGGGTGTTGAAATCATTGTGTTTTATTTTTGCGTTATTTTTTTTTTTTCTGACAACCTTAGCACTCTAACTTATTTTCTTCTTTCAGACTTCTGGCACAACCTATGATGTGATGTCAACGTTGCTAGACTGGTTATCTGATTCGCAGTTACGCTACACTACTATTGATAATATCCTGAAACCAGTCGACAGAGTGGCATCTCAGGAGTTTATTCAAGAAAAAGTATTTAAAGTAAGCACATTTGTGCATATGTCCCAACACCTTGCTAAGAATAGAAAACTTAGCCTTGTAGCAAACAATAATGTGTTTTCATGACCCTGTAGAAGAATGCCTTTTGAAAACATTCTGGAAAAAAAGCTGGTAAGCGGCATAGTATTTTTCTTTTTTCACACAATGTTTTCTATCCTACAAAAGCCAAATCCGATTATTTGAAATACACTGTATATCTAAGTGTTATAGTCTGCACCTGTTTTCAGTTTGGGAAAATAGAAAGACAATACTCATTTGATAAATAGGTAATGTGGTTTTGTAGGTGGTATAGGTCAAGATCAGACTACACAAAATGTGCACTCTGATCATATTTATACATAACTTGATACATTGATGAATAAAGAACTGTTGGGAACATTTTTGGAAATATCTGTATACACAATTATCATTATCATTAATCTTGCCTCTGACCACTATTGAATCCATTGTGGCAAAACAAGAAATTGCAGTCGATGATCATTTTTAGCTTGACTGTTTTCAAAGAAAACGTCGAGGTGTTGTCATCATCCTGTTGTCATCTGCATCATCATGTGCGTCATCACTGTCATGCTAACAGTTTGACATTTTGTCATATCTCTGTCATTACTGAAGATATTTACTTCAAACCCAGAATTATTGTTAACTATCAAAAGGAAAACCCATACCAGTATGGCAGGTAAACAACAAAAATTTTGTCACAGTTATACCCCTTTTTCAACTGAGATTTTTGGCTGAAAATGGATCTGTTTCCAAAAGCAACTGTAGCTAAGTGTTTGCACCCAAATTGGGTGGTTTTGTTTTCCTTTTGCCAGTATGCTGTCATATGTTTTCTGTCTAACCTAAATCTACTTTAACCCTTTCCCAAACGACAAATTTTGGACTGGTCCAAATTGAAAGAGTTTGCAGGCGACAATTTTAAATTTGATGAAAATGGCAGTAAGTTATCAAAAAGGGTAGAAAACACTGTGGGAAAAGGAGAAATTGCTCGTTACGAGCAATTTCTCCTTTTCCCACAGTGTTTTTAAAAGACTTGTACTGCAGACACGTGAAAACCAGGGCTTGTTTGGGAAAGGGTTAATATCCCTATTTGACAAAGATGTATTAAAGCTCATCTGCTTCAAGTTTCTTACAGTAGAAAAGGAAATAAGTTCTCCCCTGAGTTTATTTCTGGCATTAACTCTTTACCATATAACAAATTTTTAGACTTGTCCAAATTCACAGCATTTGCAAATAACAAATTAAATGCAGATGAAATGGCAGAAATTGCTTCTGAAAATAGAGAAAACATTGTGTGAAATTTTGAAAAGGAGAATAGGTTGGTTACCAGCATTTTCTCCTTTTCCCACAATGTTTTCAAAATGCTGCTTCTTCAGGGTTGGTAAATTTTGGAATTGTGTGGTAAAGGGTTAATTCAGTTCGAAATTATAGCTTTGTCCATCACAGATTGTAGTAATTAAGACTTAACCATGTACCGCACAGCTCTGACTTTTAACGACCCTGAAAAAAAATGCCTTTTGAACACATTGTGGGAAAAGGAGAAGATGCTGGTAACCAGCGTTTTCTCCTTCCCCACAAGGTTTTCTACCCAATCAAAGATAAATTCAGTTACTTGACCCACATTTAAACTGTCATCTGGCACTTCCTTTAATTTGGACCAGTCTAAAATTTTGTTGTTAGGTAAAGATTAAATGTGTATTTGATATTCCAGATTCTCCCATCTTTGGTAGAGATGTTAAAAGAGTTTCCGGGCCACAACTTGAAGCTGTGTCTGCCATGTTTACAGTTTACATACTGGTCTCTTGTTCATGTTGAACAAAGTCAGGGACAGCAGGTTAGTAGAAACCAAGCCTAGCCTGTTAGCAGTAGCTACCATTTGAAAACATTGTGGCAAAATGGGGCCATAAGTAAAAGTTTTGTGTGCAATGTTTATAGGTAACTTTCTGGTCTCTTGTTCATGTTGAACAAAGTCAGGGACAGCAGGTAAGTAGAAACCAAGCCTAGCCTGTAAGCAGTAGCTACCATTTGAAAACTTTGTGGCAAAATGGGGCTGTAAGTAAAAGTTTTGTGTGCGATGTTTGTAGGTAACTTACTGGTCTCTTGTTCATGTTGAACAAAGTCAGGGACAGCAGGTTAGTAGAGACAAAAGCTAGTCTATGAGCAGTAATTGATATTTGAAAACATTGTGGAAAAATGAGATATTGGCAGTAACATGTCAACATTGTCATGTTTACTGTGTCCTACTGGTGTCTTTTACATGTAGAACAAAGACAGGGGAAGCAAGTTAGTAGAAACCAAATCTAGCTAGCAAAAGGAGACAATTTTGAAAACATTGTGGCAAAAGGAGATATTACTTGTATCATGTAAGTAGTGCATTTTGTATGTTTTAAGTTTACTTACCAATCGCTGATACATTGATCAAAGACAGGGGTAGCACATTTGTAAAATCAAACTTAACCGGTAACATAATAATACTTTACTCCTATAGACATTTGAAAAAATTGTGGCAAAAGAGCATATTGTGTATAACAATATGTCAACTTGTTCTTTGAAACAGCTAAAGAAAAATAAGATTCCAGTTTCTACATTTCTGCAATTTTTGTTCAACAGAGAGCAATATTAATGATGTTTCATATGTTCATTTAGTTGCATACCAAATTTCTGGAAAAATCACTTTCGACTTCTCGCAGTTCAAGCAACAAGATAGGGCTAGTAAATTAGGCTTACATGAAAGTTTTGCTTGTCTGTTTTATTTGAGCCATGCTGTGTGAAAAGTGAAAAGGGGGTTTTTAATGCATCTGCAAAAAAAAGTATCGACTCCAGTCAGCCTGTGCAGGCTAACTCGAGTCAAAATCTTTTGCTATCGGTTAATATTCTGCATGTCAAAGGACCAGTTTACTTCATGATTCATTCTATTGTTATACAAAATAGATTATATGGATCAATATTCATGGGACATAAATTCAATCTGCCCAAGATCAATATTATTATTTAAATGTTTACCGCAAAGTCCCGATTTTTAACGTCCCTGAGAAAGAATGCTTTTTGAAAACATTGTGGGAAAAGGAGAAAATGCTGGTAACTCGCATTTTCTCCTATTCCTATAATGTTTTCTACCCTTCCCAAAACAAATTTTCAATTTTTGAGTCACATTTATTTTGTCGTCTGCAAATGCTTTCTGTTTGGACTAGTCTAAAATTTTGCTCTCTGGTAAAAGAGATAATGCATCATGGGATATTGTTTGGAAATTCTCTGATTTACATCTTCGTTACTTTCTTCTCTGCTCACTTTCAGAAGTCAAATCTATCGTCCACATTCAGAAGGCTAGGAGAAGAGTTGTATAGATCAAAGACTGTCAGATTTTATGACAGTGACCCCTACTGTGTGTCCGATTTATCAACATCTCCTGTAAAGACGGAGAAAAACAGGGAGGGTGTCTACTTCAGAAGTTCAAATCTACATGTCCGTCTCTTGTCATCTCTTATTATTTTACGGACACTGTCTCAAGGTATTTTTTCATTAGTGATAACAAATTTGAATAAAAGTATGTATTTGAGTTTCTGTGTAAGCTCTTTCAAAAAACAATAGCTGCCAAAAGTAAACAAAACAGGTGTTAAAATGCATTTAAATTTAAATAATTTAATTTAAAAGGTTGGAAATTATTGTGAAGATGGCAATCTGTTATTGTACAGTCGGTCCAAGTGTTAGTCGCTGACAGTGAAATTAATTTCAGAGCTAGGTTAAATGCTGCCAGGTTACTCTATCTTTTGTTTACATTTTGCCTGATTTGAAATCCACTGTTCTGCCAGCGGCTTACACTTGAACTGACCACACAATAACAGATTGTCATGTTCATATTTTACATACCATTAACTCTTTACCAAATGACAAAATTTTAGGTTAGTCCAAATTAAGAGCATTTACCGACGACAAAGCAAGTTTGACTAAAAACTTTAACTTTGTTTTGGGAAGGATAGAAAACATTTGGAAAAGGAGAAAATGCTGGTAACCAGCATTTTCTCCCTTTTCCGCAATGTTTTCAAAAGCTTTTTCTGCCAGGGTCATTAAAAGTGGGGATTGTGTGGTAAAGGTTTAAATGGTTTGATTTTAATTTAAACACATTTTAGCACCTGCATTGTGCTTTTGGCTGCTGTTGGGCCTTCAATGTAAAACTTATGATTATCCAGAAAATAAATTTTGGTCAATAACATTGTATAGTGTATTTGTGAAGTCAGGTTGCTGTAGAGATAACTTTTGTAGCAGAGTGTGTTGTTGTTGACCAGGAGGTTACAGGTTTGATCCCTGCTTTTGGCAGGTTATCTACTGTCCTGTTATACATGGGCAGTTATGAGATGATATAATTTTTCTGGACTAGATCAGACCAGAAAATTTAGATGTTAAGGATGTAGGGAGAGTCCTGTAACAGAATCACCTATTTCTTGTAACAGAGCAATACAATATTCATGTGAAACACACTTTTTTTTTTTTTTTTTTGCGTAAGTTTATATTGAAATAGTAAAAAATCTCTAAAATGTTCACCCTTATTCTTCTGAATAAGTGAAATGAAACTTTCAAGCCAACAGTAAAAATGTGAATAATGCTATTTCAAGCTTATTTTTTTTGTAGAAAAAGTCTCATTTTTGGACAGTGTAGATTCAAGATCAGAGTGTATGTTCTGTGCAGTCTGATCTTGATCTAAATTGTCCACAAAAGGTTAGTGAGTCACGCTTAACAGCCTAAGGGTTAAAATCAACTTTACCTAGATGCTTTTTCCAGATGTTTTTTACATAAATTACTGAGATACATAAATGTTTGGGAAATACAGCTTTTACTGTAAAACTGAAAATGTTTGTGTCGTAGAAATGTTTGCGATTTACAAGTATTGATAAAAATCATGAATATATCTGCCGGTGTAAATTTAAGCTACCTTAATGTAATCAGGATTTTTTTTTTTTTTGGTTGACCTTTCTCCTTTTGCCACTTTTTTTTAAAATAAAGTCATCTGCTGAAAACGTGTAATGGAAAAGAGGTCATTGACGAACAGATCATCACACCTGTACGCATAGATGAAAGAACATATTTACACCTGATACAATAATTATCAAAATGTTTGTTAATTTATGTGAAAGTCAGTGTGTATTACACATACAAAACTGGAAGCCAAGTGAATCTTACAATATTTCACATGCATGATCGTCTTTTGCAGGCTTCGCGAAAATTAAAACACGGGTAAGGTCAGTATTTGGTAATACGTGAAATTTTAGACTCACGACAATATCCACTTTACAGTACTTATGTTTTATTTCTATAGTTGACCTGCTAGCCCATGTATTTGATGTCCTGAAAGCAGATCTAAAATCAGATGTATCCAAGGAACTTTTTCTCTACTATCAAGGAACAACAGTTGTATTACAGTACTTGAAACCAGTGAATAAGGTATTTTTTATTTGTCATGCTTCTTGGTGGTTTATCGAGAAATAATGGTGGATTATGGTTTGGTATTTTATGGTTACAACTAGGGAAAAATACTAATTTCATATATTTTATCTCTTCATTTGAAGATGGAAACAGTAGAAAATGCTGGTTTAATGCTGGTAACCAGCATTCTCTCCTTTCCCACAAAGTTTTCTACCCTCTCTGATACAAATAATATCATTTGGGCCACATTTTATATGTCCCCTGCGAAAGCTTTCAGTTTGGACCAGTCTAAAAAATTTTCATGCGATAGAGTTAAAACACCTTACATACTAGTAATTTTTAAACAACCAAAGTCAAAAGGACTCATTTTTCTTGTATTTCTCTTCAGCCATTTATGGGGCCAGCCATGGATCTTTTCCTTCAAATGTCCACAGACTCTCCTTTTCTACCTTCTTTCCTGGAGAGCTGCAGTAATGAGACATGGTTCCGCACGGTTGCTATGGTTTTGAGAGCACCAAGACAGGACTCCAAGCTTCTAGAGAGATTGAGTATTGTATTACAGAAGCTGTCAAAGATCAAGTTAGTATCTTTAGTTAACTCATCATTATGTAGGAATGATTTGTTTTTTATTGAAATTACTATACTCTGTTTTAGTATGAGTTTCCTTGGGCAAGATACTTGAGAGCCCAAGCCCAGTCCTATTGAAACCAAAGAAACACAAAAAAACTAGCATTTTCTCCTTTTCCCACAATGTTTTCTAACCAAAACCAAACTTCAATTTTTGGATCACATATATTTTGTCATCTGCAAATGCTTTCAGTTTTAACAAGTCTGTAGTTTTGTGATTATATCCCCCACCTATGAAGTAGGGGGGTATACTGGTTTCACCATGTCTGTATGTCTGTACGTCAGTCTGTTCATCTGTAGACTTTTTCGTTTCCATGCTCTAACTCAAAAGCTGTTTGACCTAGGACCCTGAAATGAAACTTTATACAAGTGTTGCTCATGATCCAAAGAAGTGTCCAATTACTTTTGAGTCACATGGGTCAAAGGTCAAGGTCACAGGTGATTTCATTCTCTGATTGTGCTGCTTCAGTGACAAGATGCTGGTGGGGATTATTTGTCCACTTAGCAACAATTATAGTTTGGTAAAGTGTTTTTCAATCAGTCAACAACAAACCAAAGTGATAAAAGTATTAATCTTCCTATTTTTTTCTTACTTTAAGGGCCAACAAACGATACTTTGAAGTTTACACCATTACGGGAATTATACAAGAGCTGCTGCGGGGCTGTTCCAATGACCAAGCATTCCTTGCCCTTAATTTAAAATCCATCCTTTACAACCTGAATTCAACCTCTTGATAATATTATCATTCTGTGATAATTTTGTTTATTGCTAGTTCAGTGCATAGAATTTGAAAATGTATGCATCTTTAACTCTTTATGCTACATTCCAAACTTTTAACGACCCTGAAAGAGAAGGCTTTTGAAAACATTGTGGGTAAATGAGAAAATGCTGGTAACCAGCATTTTATGCTTATCCCACAATGTTTTCTGCCCTATCAAAGACAAAAACCATCATTTTAGCAATATTTAATTAAATTTTGTCGTCTGCAAATGGTTTCAATTTAATTCAGTCCAAAGTATTGTCATTTGGTAAAAGGTTAATGTTGTTACCTCCAGAAACAAACTTTCTGCAGACAGCATATACAAATTTACTAAATATGGATGATTTGTAATAGATTAGCAAGGTGTGATATATGGATATAAAGGAAAACATTGTGATAAAAGGAGAAATTGCCCACTCTTTTTTCAGAAATTGCGGAGATTACATCTTAAGCCATTACAAGCTCAAGGAAAACTAGTATTACAGTTACTTACACAGAAGAAAAAGATCTGAAAATAAAACACTGTTTCTTGGACTGTATTGAAACTGTTAGGGAAAAAGGAGCATAAAAAAAAAATTATATTTTCAATAAGGGCCTTCTCCTTTTATCTCAATGTTTTGCTAAATACCCAAGGTGTATTAAACATTCAATCTGCACAATATTTAACTATTTTGCCTAAACATGTCTTTTTCTCTGACTGTAAGATGGCATGTTGAAATAAGAGAAAGAAAGCATTTACTGGCTTTGTATGTACTTGGATAATTTGATATGTTATTTAAGAAAATTAAAGATGTAGTAAGAAATAAAATAATGTATTTTCTTTCAATTTACCTTTTGCCGATTTTGATTGACAGGTCCTATCAGCCAATCAAAATGCAGTATATTGTGTCATGTAAACATGAGGGTCAGACAAAGTGATAGACTTTACTATTGACAATGTAATTGTTTTCTTTTTTTTTTTTTTAACCCTTTACCAGATGACAAAATTTCAAACCAGTCCAAACTGAAAGTATTTGCAGACAACAAAATAAATGTGTTTAAAAAATGGAAATTGGTTTTGGGAAGAGTAGAAATCATCGTGGAAAAAGGTGCTGGTTACGAGCATTTTCTCCTTTTACCACAATGTTTTCAAAAGCACTATTTCTCAGAGTTGTTAAAAGTCAGGATTGTGTGGTAAAGGGTTAAAACATAGTTGTAAGACTGGATTATACAATAAATTTCAAAATGGATTAAAGTTACACGTAAGAATCATGTGGTAACATAATTGTTAAATTATACACCTTGAAAGGAAAACTAAATCTATCCATTCCAAAAACCTAGATCTACGTAAAATGTTGCTGGTAGATTTAACCAGGATTCCGAAAAACCAGCCACTCTACCAACCAACACAAAAGCAGTTTTTTTTTTTCCAGTCTTCCGAGAAAGAAAGAACAGTTATGCCAAACTGTTCTGTTAAACTACCTGTTTTGAAATCTAACTGCATTTACATCTTTCAAATCCCAAACCACTACTCGTAGACAGTCTAGATTGTTACATACGAAACAAACGACAGGAAGAAGGATATTTTATTGACAGCTACTCGTCATCCTGTTTCAAAAATAACTTGACATTGTGAGCGTCATCATATGGTTCTTGTTGTAATACTTCAGACAGCATTCGTATTTTATTCTTGTTTTATAAAGACGATTGTATGTGACTGTTAATGTCACATTTGCCTGGTTTGAACGATTGTTTTCCCAACGATTGTCGCATGACTGATAAATGCACATCCATTCCAAACCAGTATAATCCTTACAGTCACCCAAGTGACCAAATATACCCCCAATTTAAAAGTTTTTTACAACATATATCTGTTAAAAATATGACAAACCACCTAATCGATTCCTTACAATAAACTTCTTGATTTTCACTCAAACAGGTGTTAGAGGTGTTAATTAAATTTTTACAGACAAAAGATTAGATTCGTCTATTTTGAAAACATTTGCTGTCAAAAAATTAAACTTTGCTCCAATGATGAGTTTTGTCTTTAAACGGGAAGAAAACGTTTAAGGAAAAAGAGAAAGTTTTCAAAAGTTTCCTCCTTCAAGGTTGTTAAAGCATGGGTTTTTGTGGTAAAGGGTTAAAATGTAAATCCTTTTCTCATACTGTTTACTGTCAAACTGACATGTTATATACTGACAAAACGTCTTTAAAAACTTATGTCGGAATTATAAGTTATTGATAATGTGGACAGCAATCTACTCACAATGTATTTTTAGTTTAAATGCTGTGACCAAACATGGAATTACAAACATATTTGTGCAATTTCCATTTTTCGATTTCTCATAAATATGACCTTATTGAAAGTATTTTTTCTTGTTACTTTTCCGATTTAGTCTGAACTAAAAAGAACATTGGGAAAAAAGCTATGGGTACTTTAATTATAGCAAAACATAAGCTAGAAAAAAAAACTGAAATAATCTCTTTTTATGTATTCAACACCATTTTCTGATTTGTTTGTCAGGCAAAATGACCAAAATACCGCGTTACTAAGGTGGGCATGCCAAACTTGCATTTGCAGAAAGGTCAATTGTTCATAATGTCACAGGCAACCGTCTGAAAAATTACCTACCAAGATATCAGAAAACTTTGTAAAGATTTCTGCAAATTGCTTCAACCATTTCAATATAAAATTTTAACCCTTAGGCTGCGACTTAAGGACCTTTTGCAGACAGTGTAGATCAAGATCAGACTGCACAGAATATGCAGTCTGATCTTGGATCTACTCTGTCCAAAAAGGAGATATTTTTCCCCATAAAATAACTTTGAAATAGCAACACCTGGGTTTTTACAATCCGCATGAAAGTTTCATGTAATTTATTGAGCAGGTAAAGGGTCACTGTTGTACATGTATTTCCTGACCCCTCAGCCAGATTCGCTCAAGAGCATGTGATTCATAATCTCAGGATACATGCGGGTGTGGGTTAATTCCCATGGTGCCAACCAAAAATGTTCTCATGTGATACTTGAGTGAGCGTGTTCCATTCCCACCGCTTGCCAACTAAAATTGCTAATAATCTTTCGGATGAGACTTAAAATCTAGGTGCAGTGTGACAAAGCTATACGCCGAGCATGTAAAAAATCTAGTTGTAACATGGGATATGTCTTCGAGTTGTAACATGGGATGTATTTTTGTGCTATATCTTGCTGTATCTTGCAATATCACTCGCAGCATAAAATGACTAACAGCCTTCTGGTGGGTGTTGCCCTTCATTCTTTGCCGCACAATACCCAGTTTCAATGGACAGAATGAGGATGCTTCTGAAAACATTGTGGCAAAAGGAGAAAATGCTCAAAGACAGAAATTAATATATGAGCTAGGTGTAGTTTGTAGTCTGCAAATACTTTCAATTTGATTGGGTCCAAAATATTGCCATTTGATAAAAGAGTTAGGGCCAACCATTCTGGACCACAAATATACCCAAACAAACAAAAACAAGCTAAAAAAATTTATTTTAAAATAAGGGATGCCCCAGTCAGTATGTTTTCTAAAATCAGTACCCAAACTTTGCCTGTGCTTTTTACCTTACTTCTCCTTAACCCCTTATAGGGGTCTTGCATGGCTCAGTGGTAAAGTGTAGGACTCTTGGAAACTCTGGGTTCAAGCCTCACTGGGCCACCTGGATAGCTCAGTGTTTGGCATATCTGACTCATGACCTGATGATTGGGAGGTTCAAAACCCAGTTGCGGTAAACTTTCTTTCCGGCGATTTTTTGGCTCTCGCCTCTGATGCATGTAAGAAAAGCAGTCAGTGACTTTTAAGGAAAGTTGTGTCAGTACTATTGTGAGAAAGCCAGGAAACACATACAAAGTTGCACTCACTGCCATGACATTACCTCAGTTGTTAAAAACTGCTTTAAACTAATACAAACAAACAAAAAATAAGACTCACTGGAAGCACTAGGTTTATCGTAGGAATGTCTTCTAGCAAGACACTTCAGAGCCCTGGTCTAGTGAGCTGTCGCAGTGATATGATGAAATAATGTTGAACGAAGCATAAAAAACCAATCAATCAATCCATGTTATAACAACACTGAAAAAGAAGGCTTCTGAAAGGATCTTAGGAAAAGGAGAAAAAGCTGGTAACCAACATTTAATTATTTCATTATTTTACCACTATGTTTTCTGCCGTTTTGGAGACAAATCCTAATTAACCCTTTCCCACACAATCCCGAGTTTTAACGACCCTGAGAAAGAATCCTTTTGAAAACATTGTGGGAAAAGGAGAAAATGCTGGTAACCAGCATTTTCTCCTTTTCCCACAATGTTTACTACCCTATCAAAGACAGATATCATCATTTGAGCTACATTTAAATTGTCGTCTGCAATTGCTTTCAATTTGCACCAGTCTGCATTTTCTTCTTTTTCAATGTTTTCTACCCTTTTGAAAACAAATCCAATAATTTAAGTCTTTATCAAATGACAATATCATAGACTTGTTGAAATTCAAAGCATCTGCATACACCAGATTGAATGTGGTTCAACAACAAATTGAATGTGGTTCAAACAGCAAGATTCATCTTTGAAAGGATAGAAGGCATTGTTAGAAAAGGAGGAAATGCTGGTTACCTTTTCCCACAATGTTTTCTACCCTTTCAAAAACAGTATAAGAGCCATCTCTAATTTTATCGTCTGTAAATGCGTTGGCTTTGGACAAATCCCATGTTGTTTGATAAAGGGTTGAAAAATAATTTGTGCCTGGATTGAGACTACAATTTTGTAGGTTATTATGGCATAAAAAATACATTTTCTGCAGCACTTGAGTACGATACCATGAGAGACAAGAAAGTAAACCATTATTTTACAAATAAATACTGATGCCTTTGCCTTTGTAAGGCTTCTGAAAACATGGTGGGGTGTAAGTGGAATTGATTGTCAAATACAACTGCTCCTGTTTGCTATTTATATATGAGCCATGCTCTGGCAAAAGGGGGCTTAATGCATCCCCGTCATCTGTGATACCAAGCAAGTCATTACATAATGAAAGATCATTAAAATCCGTTTTTACTGAACAACCGACTGAATCATGAGGTAGTGGTCCTTAGACATACAGAAAATTGATCGATAATGAAGATGACAATTTAAATGTGACTCAAATGATGGAATTTGTCTTTGATAACGTCATGAGATGCATTTATTCAACTCTTTACCACCACTGAACAATTCCAAGTTTAAATGACCCTGTAAGAGAAGGCTTTACAAAACACTTTAAAAAAGGAGAACAGGAGCACTGCATGCAAATGGTCGGCTGCTGTTGCTTTTTTTCTTTGACAATCCTAAGTCCAACAAAGGGCATAATTGTGTCAAAAATACTTTCATGGTTACCTGCCCTTTTTGTATAGGTTCCCCTTTTGATAATTAACAAGTTGTTAGAGATATTATTTTCGCATGATGACACAGATGACGCCTCTGCTGAAAACAGCATGGCTACGACAACACCTCAATGTTTTCTTCGAAAACAGCCAAGCTAAAATGCTGGTAAACAGCATTTTCTCCTTTTCCTATAATGTTTTTTACCCTATGAAAGACAAATCATCATTTGAGCTACATTTAATCTATCGTCTGCAATCTGATCAAGTCTGAAATTTTGTTGCTTGGCAAGGAGTTAAATCTCATAGTTGAAAAAAGAAAATCATACACAATATTCAAAACTTTTAAAGCACATTTGAAAAAAAACAAAAAAAAAACTTAACTACAAAAAAATCTTCATAACAAAAAAATGCTATACGTTGCAATGGTTCCTTTTTACATCAAAGACGGGCATTATTTTCCAAGTCAGTTGTCAATACAAAGCTTTCAACCCTTTACCACACAATCCCAATTTTTATAGGCCCTGAAGAAGAAGGCTTTTGAAAACACTGTGGGAAAAGGAGAAAAACCTGGTATCCAGCATTTTCTCATTTTCCAAAAGTGTTTTCTACCCTATTAAAAACTAATTTTGTCATTTAGGCCCCTTTTAAACTGTCGTCTGCAAGGACTTTCAATTATGACCAGTCCAAAATTTTGTCATATGGTAAAGAGTTAAACTTTTACTAATCAACCCAAAGTTTGAACGATCTTGAGGAAGAAAACTTTTAAAAACATTTGGGGAATAGGAGATAATGTTTGTAACAAGCATTTACTACTTTTCTCACCATGTTTTCCTGTTTCTTTGAAGCCAAATCATTGGAAACGCTTTTTGCACTTTTACCAGATGACAAAAGGCTTGTGTAAATTGAAAACATTTGCAGATGTCGGATGCTACTCAGCAAACACAATTTATTTTTTAACTCTTTACCAAAAGGCAAAATTTTGGACTAGACCAGGTTGAAAGACTTTGCAGACGACATTTTAAATGTGGCTTAAATAGTGGAATATGTCTTTGATAGGGTAGAAAACATTGTAGAAAAAGGAGAAAATGCTGGTACCAGCATTTTCTCCTTTTCTCACAATGTTTTCAAAAGGCTTCCTTCTCGGGGTCGTTTAAAGTCAGGATTGTGGGGTAAAGTTTTTTTTTTCCCCATAACTCTTTACCACACAATCATGAGTTTTAATGACCCTAAAGAAAAAGCCTTTTGAAAACATTGTAGGAAAAGGAAAAAATGCTGGTAACCAGCATTTTCTCCTTTTCCCACAATGTTTTCTACTTTTTCAAGACCAAATACCAATTTTTGAGTCAAATTTATTTTGTTATCTGCAAATGCTTTCAATTTGGACAAGTCTGAAATTTTGTCATTTGGTAAAGAGTTAAGCAGTCTTTTCCTTGGGGTCGTTTAGAAATGGGATTGTTTTGGGGAATTTTATCTCTTATCTGCAAATCCTTTCAAAGACCAGGAGCCTAAAATTTTGTTTTCTGATACAAGAGGAATCATTTACAGATGATGCTTTTTTGAGATACACGAAAAAACTGTAACAAATCACACATCGGACTAAACATTTCAAGAAAAGGAAAATATCCCTTTTCAACAGTAGGGAAAACATTGTGGGACAAGAAGCATTTGCTTGGTACAAGAAAATGCCCCTCTTCCCACAATATTTTCCAAAGGTGCCATCTATAGGAGCAGATTAATTGTTATGTATTGTTTATTGTAATAAACTTGGCCATACCATAACTGTAATAAACTTGGCCATACCATAATTGTAATAAACTTGGCCATACCACAGTTGATGGAATAAACTCTGTACCAGGTGACAAAATTTTAGACTTGTCCAAATTGAAAGCATTTGTAGACAACTAATTACATGTTCATCCAATGATGGGATCTGTTTTTGAAAAGATGGAATGTATTGTGGGAAAATGAGATGCTGGTATTAAGCATTTTCTCCTTCTTCCCCCACAGTGTTTAAAATCCTTCCCAAAACAAATGCCAATTTTTTAGTCACATTTATTTTGTCGTCTGCAAATGTTTTCAATTTGGACTAGTCTAAAATTTTGTCGTTTGGTAAAGAGTTAAACCTTTACGACAGGATAAAATTTTAGATCTGTCCAAATTGAAAGCCTTTGCAGACAACAATATCAATGTGGCTAAAATGATTCAATTTTTCTTTGATAGAGTAGAAAACACTGAGGGAAAAGGAGAAAATGATGATTTCCAGCATTTTCTCCTTTTCTCACAATGGTTTCAAAAGACTTCTTCCTCAGGCGCGTCAAAAGTCGGGATTGTGTGGTAAAAGATCAATCCTTCCCCAAATTTTTTCAAATTTTTAGACGATTCCAAATTGCAACATCTTCAGACGACTAAGCTGAAAGTGGTACAAATGAACTGCATTTCTTTGACAGGGAGGAAAACATTGTGGGGAAAGATAGAAAATGCTGGTTACCAGCGTTTTCTACTCTCCCCACAATGTTTTTCAAACAGCCTAAACATCAGGGTCATTAAAACTTGGGACAGTTTGGTGAAGGGTTAAAAATACAGATAATTCTTAACCATTACTAGAACATATCATTAAAAAAAATGACTTCATATTACATGTATATGAGCCATGCTCTGTGAAAAGGGGGCTTAATGCATCTGCGAAAAGTATCGACCCAGGTCAGCCTGCGCAGTCCGCGCAGGCTGACCTGGGCCGAAACTTTTCTGTTTGTCCAAGACCAGTCTACCTCATGACTCAGTTGGTTGTTAAAAATATATGGCTATTATGGATCCATAATTATGTGATGGCTTGCTTGATACGATGCATCACGGAGATACATTAAGCCCCCTTTTGCCAGAGCATGGCTGGCACACACACACACACACACACACACACACACACATATATATATATATATTTTTTTTTTAAGTTAGTTAGTTAATCTGGTTTTATAAGGATCTTTTTAGTCATTAAATGTATGTAAATAGACTTTATATAACAAGGCTTGTTTGTACATACAACAGAAACAACACTGCAAAAAGCCAGTAAAAAGGAAAAAAAATCAGTCTGGTTATAATAACCTTTTTCTTGCCCTTCAGTGTATGTATTCACCAACCAGTCTATACTGCATCCTCATTCTGACAAGTTTTCTAAGGTTCAAAACTTTCAAAGTAACACAGTTTCTGATGGGCTAAACCATATGATTTAGCCAATCAAAGATTGTGTCACATTCTAAATTCACAATTTGTATTGGTTGTGGATTGCAATTTACACTGGATGATGAATATTACGCTGGTGTCAGTTATTTCAGAGATAGGTACTTCCATCCCCCTCCGCAATACCCACCCCAGCTAAAGGGCCACGGTGGTGTAAAAACAGAGGTGGCCACACAACATGAGAGATTTTAGAACCTATAGTCTTGTAAACCTTAAATTGGTCGGGTTTCATAAAATCACCACTTTTGTGTGAAAAGTCAATTTCCATCGGTGGATACTGGACTCCTAGATACCAACACAGTCTAAAACACCTAGTAATGTACTTCATGATGGGTTCTCCTTGACAAATGTCATCCTTTGATAGAATCTTCTGCCTCACCATTCCAACAAGTCCCTTCAATTATTTTATTGAATTCTTAACTCCTCATCAGGCCACAAAATTTTAGACTTGTACAATTTGATAGCATTTGCAGATGATTGGTTGGTAGTTTTGTATCTTTTCAACAATATATGATCCAGGCTCTGGCAAAAGGGGGGTTTACTGCATCCCAATGATGCATGATACCAAGCAAGTCATCACGTGATAATGGATCCATAAGGTCCATTATGTCGAACAACCAACTGCATCATGAGGTACACTGGTCCTCTGACCTACAGAAAACTGACCAATAGTGAAAAGTTTCGGCCTAGGTCAGCCTGCGCAGACTGTGCAGGCTGACCTGGGTCGATACTTTTCGCAGATGCATTAAGCCCCTATTTCATGGAACATGGCTCATATATTTTTCAAATCTCAGGTATGAGCTTTTTTAAAACCCTGCAAAGAATATTAGCTGCCCTGTATTCTTTGGATATTTTTTCTTCATATTTCTCTGATTTCTTACAAAGGGCAGGCTATGTAAAAAGTTAACAAAGCAAACGAGACAGCAACGATGACAGACAGTCAATAACAACAGAAAGAGAGGAGAAAGAGAGAGAAAGGGAGAGAGCCCAAGGTAGGGTGAGAATTCAACGAAGGAAAGACAGCAACAGTAAGAGAAAGAACAGAAAGAGTACAGAGAGCGGGCTAGAAAAAGACTGACAGGTGGGTGGGTGGGTTGGCAGACAGACAGACAAGGGAAAGAGCAACAAGAAGAGACCAGATTTAGACAGACAAACAAGGGAAAGAGCAACAAGAAGAGAACAGGTTTAGAGGGTAGAAAGAGACAGATAGTGGATAGAAGGCCAAAAAGACAGATCTACTGGCTGACCAACCATCAGAGAGAGAGAGAGAGAAAGAGAGAGAGAGAGAGACAGACAGAGAGAGAGAGAGAGAGGGGGGGGTACCTGAGAAGTTATTGTTTTAAGTATATCTTCAGCTATGACTTTCCTAACCTCCATAAAATGAGGTTCTAAATGCAACAGAGAACTTTTTTCATCGTCCTGTAGGAAAGAAAAACACTAATTGAGTGGCACTCTGGCAAAAGGGGGTTCAGTACATCTATGCTATGCCATACACCTAGCAAGTCATCACATAATTATAGATCCATAAAATCCTTTTTGTCGATGGATCAACTTTATCATGAGGTAGAATGGTCCTTGGACATGCAGAAAATTACAACAACAAAAAAAAGCAAAAGGTATCAACCAAGCTTGCATGGAGTGCTCAGGCTGACCTGGGTCAATACTTTATGCAGATGCATGAAGCCCCCATTTCCCAAAGCATTGCTCAATCACAGGATCTTTCTGCTGAGATTAACTCTTTACCAAATGACAAAATTTAGGACTTGACCAAACTGAAAGCATTTGCAGACGACAAATGTAGTGCAAATGATGATTTCTGTCTTAAATAGGTTAGAAAACAATTGTGGGAAAATGAGAAAATGCTGGTTACCAGTATTTTCTCCTTCTCCCACAATGTTTTCAAAAGGGCTCTTCCTCAGGGATGTGAAAACACTGGGTTGTTTGGTAAAGGGCTAACTCAACCCAAGTGCAATCCTGTCTTGATCCCAATGGTGGTTGTATCAGTCAACAACTTTAAGTGCTGTCTTAAATTTCAAGCCAGTAAGAATTAGTAGTATTTCCCATTTTGTACATTTCAGGGACTTATGTGCAGGCAGGAAGTCAAAAACCCTTTAACCCTTTACCAAACTTTCATGCATTTTAAACCAACCTGAGAAAGAAGGTTTTGAAAAACAATGAGGGAAAGGCAGAAAAATGCTGGTAAACCAGCATTTTCTCATTCTCCTTCAGTTTTCTACCCTTACTGTATGTTACAAGTAACTTTAGATTTGTTGTCTGCAAATGCTTTCAATTTGGACCAGTCTAAAATTTCGTTGTATGAAAAAGGGGAATGACTCTGTCAAAAATATTTTGATGGTTACCCACCTTTGTTGTATAATTCCCCTTTTGATAGTTTACAACTTGTCTAAGTTTGCAGAAAATATCTTCAGTAATAACAGATATTATAAAATGTCAAAGTTTTTGCACTACAATGCACCAGACGACGCCAGGGCCAAGGCAATACCTTGATGTTTTTTTTTTGAAAAGATTTGAGCTTAAAAAACCCTGAAAAATGTTTACCTTTCCAAGAAAATCTTGTCTGAGACTCTGACTAGCTTTTGCACCAACCGTTTTGGCAAAGTTTGGTGGTTGTTTAGTTTGTGTTCTGTCTTTTATTTGTAAAATAGTGGAATGTTTGGTTGGCTTGAATGTAAAATGTAAATATTCTTGAACACAATATGTAAACAAGTTGAATACAAAATACAAGCTATGTTAAATACTACATGTATATGCTACATATTAGTGTGTGTTGCCTGACAGCAAGGTTGTAGCTCTCTAAAACCCAGTAGTGTTATCTTTCTGCTAAATTTTGACGACATTGCCATTGACATCAATGTAAAAAATGTTAATCGAAAATAGTGATCACTTTTTAAACAGCTACATAATACCTTGTATCTAGTCTGAAAAATATATTTTATTGCAACATTTGTTTTGCTTTTTTTCATTTAACTTTCATCACTATACCTTTTTTAAGCCACAATAAATTTAAAATTGGAAATACATGTAAGTCAATGGGAATTTGGATTTTGATGAAATATTTACGACCACTAACTGTTTATACATGTAATATGCATTAAAATAAGTCATTAATGCTTCCAAACCATAATACAGGTAGAACTTTAAAAAAATTTTGATTTGTCAACTTTATTCCATCAAACTGATTTCAATACATCGAAAATTAACCCTTTACCAAACAACAAAACTTTGGAGTTGTCCAAAGTAAGAGCATTTTTGCACATGACAATTAAAATGTGGCTACCAGCATTTTCTTCTTTTCCCACAAGGTTTTCAAAAGCCTTTTTCCTTAAGTCAATATATGTAGGAATTGTTTGGTAAAGGTTTTAACTCTTTACCAAACAATTCTGAGTTTTAATGGCCCTAATAAAGAAGGCTATTGAAAACATTGTGGGAAAAGGAGAAAGTGCTGGTAACCAGCACTCTCTCATTTTCTCACCATGTTTTCTACTCTTTCAAAAGCAAATCCCACCGTTTGTGTCACATTTATCTGTGAATGCTTTCCATTTTGATTAGTATAAAAATCTTCCAATTGGTAAAGAGTTTAAAATCAAGAGGGCCATGATGGCCCTATATTGCTCCACTGGCTTATAACCCTTTACCACACAATCCTGAATTTTAATGACCCTCAGAGCGAAGGCTTTTGCAAACATCATGGCAAAAGGAGAAAATGCAGGTAAAACATGCACTGAAGATAACATCCCCCCCTCCACCAAGAATAAAAACCAACAAAAAGTTGTCCTTTTTTCAAAGGCAAAGATGATGTCAGTGAATGCAAGCAGGTCTAATCAAGTACCATTCATACCAAATATTAGTGTACTCTAACAAGAAGATTTTTTACAAATCTTAGAAGCAGAAAATAATTTTTCAATGGCATAAATGGTCAAATTCTGGAACAAAAAACTGAATGATAGAAACCTCAGAAGCTTACTATAAACTAAATCTTAGGCTCATCTGAGTATAAATGTCAACATCAAAATAAATTACTCTCATTGAAAACTGAACATTTTTTTGGTAAAAAACTTGAATACCTTATACAATCATAGATTAGTGCAATGTGATAATCAAGGGAGGTAAATAGTAACAAATTATATATCTAATATAACAAGATATTTCCCTTCTTCAGTACACAAAAGTTTAAATAGTAACTTCATAATACTAAAACAATATTTTCAAAGTTTTCACTATTTAAGCCTAAGTAAAATGTTATACCCCATGGACTATAATTTTAACAGTCTTACTAAAGGTCCACTAGATGAAGCCACATGCAAAATTTTGTAAGCCTAGACTTTACATGTTGGAAACAGACGAATCTTTCAGTTTTCAGTTTGTAAGCGCATATAAAACTTGTGACCCATGGGGTGGGGCCAGTTTTAACCCCAGGGCTATAAATGGGACATCGTGGTAGAGGTCTACTTTAGTATATGAAGCAGCATGCCAAATTTGGTAGCCCTAGGCCTTACAATTAGGATCAAAAGATTTTTTGAAGCTTTCACTATATAAGCCCATGTAGAAATTGTGACCCTTGGGGTGGGCCAATTTTGACCCTAGAGCTATAATTTGAATAACAGTAGTAGGGGTCCACTAGATGACGCTACATGCAAAATTTGGTAGCCCTATGCTTTATGGTTTAGAAGATTTAAAAAAATTTTGATTTTTAAATTTTCACTCTATACACCCATGTAAAACTTGTGGCCCCCTGGATGGGGCCAATTTTGATCTCAGGGCTATAACTTCAAGGAATGTGGTAGGGGTGTATCAGATGAAGCTAAACTTCAAAATTGGTAGTCCTAGGCCATATGGTTTCTGACACAAATATTTTCAAAGATTTTCAATATTTTTCAATTTTGTTGCCATGGCAACCAGAGTTTTGATTGGAATCAAATTTGTTGAAGGAATTCTGATGAGGGCCATGGCATGATCATTTATTTGAAGTTTCATCAAAATTGGATGGGTAGTTTCTGAGCAGATGTTTCAAAAAAAAAAGTTAACACACAGACGGAAAAATGGACGCATGCACAACATACACCGGGCCATGGGTGCATGGAAATACCGAATTACACCTGATTTACCGAATTATACCGAATTACACCGAATTACACATAGTGATACCGAATTATACATTCAAAACACTTATTTATTAAGTAATATATGAATTAAACTTATAAAAATTATATTATTAAGCTTTTTCTGGCCCTTAACTGTTTAATTCGGTAATTCACATTACCGAATTACACTATATACTATGATTGGTATCACACTATGTTACACCGGATTTACCGAATTACACCGAATTACACATAGTGATACCGAATTATACATTCAAAACACTTATTTATTAAGTAATATATGAATTAAACTTATTAAAATTATATTATTAAGCTTTTTCTGGCACTTAACTGTTTAATTCGGTAATTCACATTGTATTTTGGTTTTAAAAAAGTACCGAATTACACATTCGAACAGAATAAGGTGCATGGCCAAAATACACCGACTTAACATGAATTACCTAAATAAACTTTTATATTACCGAATTATAACCACTAAAACTGATCGCTAAATATTAGAATAATAAGAATTGTTAGTAATAGGAGAATAGGTAAAAAAATATCAATTACGCTTGTTCAGATCAGTTTTTTTGTGGTTTTCGCCAGTTTTAATAGTAAATAAAGAATACCGAATTACACATGTAACTTTCGGTATCGCGGAGCTCCCAGAGTCGAATTATACCGATTATACTTCTTGATACTTCATGATGACCAAAATACACCGACTTAACTTGAATTACCTAAATAAACTTTTATATTACCGAATTATACCCACTAAAACTGATCGCTAAATATAAGAATAATAAGATTTGTTAGTAATATAGGAGAAAAGGTAAAAAAATATCAATTACGCTTGTTCAGATCAGTTCTTTGTGGATTTCGCCAGTTTTAATAGTAAATCAAGAGTACCGAATTACACATTTAAATTTCGAGCACCCAGAACCGATTTATACCGAATTACACTTTATTATACTTCATGATGACCAAAATACACCGATTTAACTTGAATTACCTAAATAAACTTTTATATTACCAAATTATACCCACTAAAACTCATCGCTAAATATTAGAATAATAAGATTTGTTAGTAAAAGGAGAATAGGTAAAAAAAATATCAATTACGCTTCTTCAGATCAGTTCTTTGTGGTTTTCGCCAGTAAATAAAGAATACCGAATTACACATTTAACTGTCGGTATAGCGGATCTCTCAGAACCGAATTATACCAAATTATACTTCATGATACCGAATTATACCTGCAAGTTCTTCATGATACCAGGGATATTTTCCGTGATGATACCGAATAACACATTTAAATGTCGGTATCGCGGATCTTACTTTGTGATCATTCCATTAATTATAGGTAAATATAAGAGTAGATAGATTTTCTCATATCAGTTCATTGAGGTTTCGACAATTAACCAAATTACACATTTAAAATGTAGAATTCGGTATCACGAAGCTCTCAGAGAACCGAATTATACCGAATTTTACTTCATGACTGCCCTTAAATATAACAAAATATTGGACTGGTCCAATTTTTATAAATTTCGTCTTTCCAATGAACTTGTGAAGGGTTATTTCGCTTTACCAGCCAACAAAATTTTTGACTTTTGACCAAATTTTTAGCAAGTGCTAGGAATTAGCATATCGAATAACGTTCAATTCGGTGTATGTAACGAATAAGATTTCATTTAAGAATTCAATGAACACAATTACGTTTCATTTCTATTTTATTTGTAATGGAAAACTACAAAAATGGCATATAATATACAACATGTACATGAATTCATTATGATTATTACACTGTCAATCTGTTTTTGATGGAACAAAATGGTTATCATTTGAATTGCTCTTCACTGTTGAATTCAAAATATTGGACTGGTCCTTGTTTTAATGTTCGTCTTTGTAAGCCTTTATTTTCCAATAAACTTGTGATGGGTTATTTTCGCATTACAAGCCAACAAAATTTTTTACTATTGACCGAATTTTTCAGAATTAGCCTATCGAATAATGATAAATTCGGTGTATCTAAATGATACGATTTCATTTCAGAATTGCACTTGACAGATGACATGGAGGTGTCTTCACAATAGAAACTTTCGAAAGTGTCGAAAACCATAAAATTGGAAAACATGATGAGAACAGTGTTTACGTGTTAACGACAATTTTAGACTGGTCCAGTTTGGAAGCGCTTGCAGACGAAAAAAATAAACGGAACTAACCAAATGCTGGATACCAGCATTTTCTCCTTTTCCCACAATGTTTTTAAAAGGCCCTTAAAACAGGGTCTAGAAATGCATGGATAAGTGCGCTGTCCGCCGTGATATAATTGAAAGTTATGTCAGGGCGGTTGAATAGTGAAAATACCTATTAAACGATATATTTATATGGACTGCTGGACCCCAAAACTCACCAAATTAGTCTTAAGCTGTCAGTTTTTGCAGCTTGATATTTCAATTGTGTCAGGCTTTGACCACTCATTTTACTCACTAATTATGCGCTTAGTAATAAATTGCTATATGCAAGCGTATGAAAGTTGACACTTAAATTCATTCATATTGACCATTGTAATATACAAATGTTATGTTCATCAGTTTGGGAGTAGTTTGAGCTAGTTTTCTTTAAACATGCATTGACTCCAAGCGCAATGGAATGATTACTCATAAAAATATGCGAGAGTTTGAGCCAGTAATTTTTAGAGATAAATTTCCATACTTGGTTATATGCAACAACCCTTGAGCAGAGATAACCTACCTAATGTATATCTGGTATAATTCGGCGATACACAATGTAATTTAGTATGCTTCAACATAACATATAACTGTGAGTACTCCGCGATACAAAGTTCAAGTAAAAAATGGAATTCGGTATTTTTTTTTTAAACAAGCATTTTGCATGGTTTAAATCGGTATTTGGAGGTGTAATTCGGTATAATTCGGTAACTTTTTTTTTTTTTACAGAATTGCACTGTTAATAATAATTCGGTCAAATTTGGTTATCACAGTTTTCGGCGATACCGAGTGTAAAAGTGTAATTCGGTACTTCGTTTCCATTGATTTAAAGGGATAAATAATCTTTCATTTACCTATAGAAGTACTGATAACAATTTGACTTATTATAGTAAGATTTAACGGGTATAATTCGGTAAAGTATAATTCGGTAAAATTCGGTTCTCTGAATTATCGGCGATACTGAATTCATTATACATGTATAAGTGTAATTCGGTAATTTTTTTTTTGGAAATTGCACTGTTAATAACCACACCGAAGTATGTTAAAACAGTCGATTTCTATATTCAAGACTATATTATACCCTCTCAACACTTCGAGTAATAAGGTGGGTTAATTCGTTATTAATGATAATTCGGTCATATTTGGTTATCAGGGTTTTCGGTGATACCGAGTGTAAAAGTGTAATTCGGTACTTCGTTTCCATTGATTTAAAGGGTTAAATAATCTTAACTTGGCTAAATAATCTTATTTACATATAGAGATATTGATCAGCAATTTGACATATTCTAGTAAGATTTAACTGGGATAATTCGGTATCATGAAGTATAATTCGGTAAAATTCGGTTCTCCGAGTGATCCGCGATACTGAATTCATTTTATAAGTGTAATTCAGTAATTTTTTTTTTTAAGATTTGCATTGTTAATAATTGTTTAATTCGTTATTAATGATAATTCGGTCAAATTTGGTTTTCAGGGTTTTCGGTGATACCGAGTGTAAAACTGTAATTCGGTACTTCGTTTCCATTGATTTAAAGGGTTAAATAATCTTAACTTAGCTAAATAATCTTTCAGTTACATATGAAAATATTGATAACAATTTGACTTATTCTAATATTTGTCTAAAAAGTGTTAGCTCATGTAATTCTTCATTAAATAAAATGGAATTAGGTAATTCAGTATACTTCGGTCTAATTTGGCTTAATGGAGTTGGATGTGTAACGGTTTCTAACGGTTATAGGAAGACTGGATTTAATTCCAAACAGTGGATTTAATCATTTGTTCATGTAATAAATGATTCGCGGGTGTAGAAAATGATTGAAAACAAGTTTTTTTTTATGTAATTGGTTTTTTCCTTATCATTGCTCTCCAATATACCGAGGAAATACTTATGTACAATATGCAAGAGGTGTAATTTGGTAATGTCAAAAACAGAATTACACAATTGAGAGCCACAAAAAGCATGGTAAAATAATCTTCACTTGTCTAATCAATATATAAGTTAAAAAATAAGTGTTTTGCATGTTTAATTCGGTATTTGTAGGTGTAATTCGGTATAATTCGGTGTAATTCGGTATAATTCGGTAAATCAGGTGTAATTCGGTATTTCCATGGACCGCCGGGCCATGACATACCAGTAAGCCTGCTGGCCTCCAACCAGTGGAGCTAAAAATATCTCATCTGGCCACTGGTATGCCATCTGTCTTGATCATTTACTTGAGTTATCACAGATCAATTTTATTGGGCCCTTAATATCTCTCTAAAAGAACTTTGTTCACAAGCACAGAGCTGCCTACATCTAGGGTCAGGGCAGAGGTCAATAATGAGCTTTGGCAGTGGAGCAGCTCTGGTAAGAGAGTGGGGTCATTTAAAAAAAAAAAGAAAAAAAAAATAGAAGCTGTTAGAAATATCAAACACAGACAAAACACATGCACAATGTAAATTTTAGTCATTAGATAAATAACTTACAACTTCGCTTGACTGTTTTGTTGTAAACAACTCCGGTGATTTCACAAGACCCTCTAACTGTCTGTACTGCTGCTCCAATCCTTCTTTACTTAAATCATTACAGATCTGAAATTGTACATAACTGTTAAAATATCTTTTTCTATACATTATTTATTATTACACTGCAAAGAAATTTCTCACAATCTGATTGGATGATATGCCCTGAACATATATACATGTATTGCTGTACACTGGCAGCTCCCAGGGAACAGCACAGCTTCCCTGTCAGGAGCCCCGTGAACATATATACACTTCAACGCAAAATCCAAGATGGTGGTATTGAATCAAAGTCATCTGCACACAAGACAAATACACCTAAACATTAAGAATGGAAGGCAGTTGCACCACACAACAAGTGCATCTTAACATTACTTGTTTCCCTTGACGATTGTCATTAAAGCAGGAAGAATGGATGTTTTTGAAAATAAATGAAAATGGTTTAATATATATAATCATTTGTTGTCACTCTAAAACAAATCACTACACCGGATTAAAATGAGCCATGCCTTTGTTAATGAAAAAACATGACGTTAGAAAATTGTGACGTTATAAAAATGATAAACTAATGGTTGTTTCAAGCAACTGATGGTCATTTACTTTTGCCAAAAAATCATAAAGTGAATAGTACCATATGCTGAAGATGTTTAAATTCACTAAAGTATGTTGAATCGCAGTGACTTAAAACACTGAACTGCATATTTTACAGATTTTTCAGTGACGTCAGTTTTCGGTGTGTTGGGGCACTCCGAAGCGAAATTCGATTTCGTAAGCGTACTCAATCCATGAGACCATAAAACAAGTAAATTTCACTTGAATACATATTGAAATTGTAAAACTTTGCCGTATAATAAATTTGTTATACAGTCAGGTGGCAGGGCACTTGGTAACTTGTTCAAGGCTGAGGCGAATCATGTCGCCACCTCCACTTTGCCTCAGCCATCAACAAGTTTCCAAGTGCCCTGCCACCTGACCATACAACTAATAATGTGCATGTATTACATGCTAATCTATGGATTACAGAACAAGAGGGCCACAATGGTCCTGTATCACTCCACTGGCTAATAAGTACAAACCATACACACCAACATTAGAATTCTAGGCCAGATGTTGAATTTGTGACCCATGGGGTTGAGCCAATTTTGATACCAGGGCTTTAATTTAAACAACTTTGAAAGAGGCCTGCTAAATGATAACAGTCACAAAATATTACAGCTGCATCTCAAGATAAGGAACAAGAAGAATTTGGATATTTTCACTATATAAGCCTTTGCAAAACTTGTGACTTGTGGGGAGGAGCCAATTTAAACTCCAGTGTTATAATTTGAACACGCATTGTAGAGTTCCATTAGATAAATATACATGCAAAATTTGGTAGCCCTAGGTCTTATGGTTATGTGTTCTGAAATTAGCTTTCACCAGATACTTTCTCTTAAGATCTTTTCCTCAAACATCCATACCAAATAAATATGCCCTGTGCATTGACAGACATAAATCCTAAATCATCATCATCATCATCAACATCATCATCAAGGCTCTGCTGAGAGAATAAATTGGCTTGTTTGTTTGTATAATGCAGTTTTTGACATAAATTCAGTTATAGCATGTCAACAAGTGCACCTAAATGTTTGCTTAGCAGGGATTTAAACCAGCAAATCCTGGGTATCAAGCTCTGTTACCAACTCAACAATTAGGCCTGGAATGACTAAATCAAGTTTGTTGTACCTGCAGGAGATTGTATAACAGTGATGTGGCTTTGTCTTCTGTCCATTTGCATTCATCTGTCATGTACTCGAAAGCGTCAGTCCATTCATCATCATACAGAGTTTTAAAGTTTTCTGCAAGCTTTGTAGGTCTGTTTCTGTCACTGATATCTGCTATATCGGGATTACCAGGTTTCAGTAGCTGTGAGGCAAGAGCACTCAATCTGTACATAGAACACAAACTAGTGTCTGAAAGACTCTTGCGCAAAATCTCACTCATTTGATGCCCTACCTTATTTGGCAAAGCTTTATGAGCTGGCCTTTGATGGGCTTTTTGGCATTTTTCTTGAGTGAATAAATAGTAAATGAGATTGGTAAAAACTGCAGGAATGTTCACTCTGCTGTCCTCTCTGCAACATGCGAAATGAGACCTTCTGACATTCAAATTGCGTAAAGTGTCATCTAGGATTACCCTGTGCAGTTCACGCAGGTTAATCCAAGATGGCACTTTATGACTACATAAGATTTTGTCATACAGTAGACTTTGGTGAAACAGAAAGTCACATAAGAATGGAAAGTGTCATCTTGGATAAGTCAATACGTACTGCACAGGCTAATCTGGGACGAAACATTTACGCATATGTCCGAAGGCCCCTTTTCGCGTGTTGCGCGCCATTTGCACGCTCATTTATGACACCAATACACAGGCACGCTTTTAACCCTTTACTGCACAATGCTTTCTATTTGGACATATCTAAAGTTCTGCCATGTGGTAAAGTGTTAATAGGGAATTAAGTGTTTTCTCATTTAAACACTTATGTAATACTTATATCAAGTTTTTGCAACTTATACTAATCTCTCTTGATTCTGCTTCCTGGAAATTACATAAGTACTTGCTCTGTATGTGTGGACCAATGAACAGTCCCAAAGCTAACACCCGCTCCTGGGTACTGAACTTAGGACCATAGGCTTGTGAGACCAATGCTCTATCTTGTGACCACGGACACTCTAAATGCACGGGCAACTATAGTTGTGAATGGACCTTTAAAAGATTAAATGTATTCGCTTTGTAAACAATGATAGTGAAATGAAGTCAACAACTTATATCGATCATACTCAGTGATTTCAAGCATGAAACCTAATTCAGACCTTTATGTGCAGAAGTGCTCAAAGTAGTACCTTGTAAGTGCTTCGTCTTTTGCCTTTCTTTCTTGCTCAAGTTCTTTCTTCAATTCTTCTATCCTTTTCTCATAATATTTGATTAAATCTTCTTGCTGTTTACTTTGATCTTTTATAGAACTCTCTTTTGTTTCTCCGAAAAACCTCTCCTGGAAACATAAGCAAGAGAACTGCATGCTGGTGCCAATGCTTGGCTGTGGTTGCTTGATTTTCAGTGAAAACTTTAACCCTTTACCACACAATCCCGAGTTTTAACGACCCTGAGGAAGAAGGCTTTTGAAAACATTGTGGGAAAAGGAGAAAATACTGGTAACCAGCATTTTCTCCTTTTCATACAATGTTTTCTGCCCTTCCCTAAACAGATTTTAATTTTTGGGTCAGATTTATTGTGGCGTCTGCAATTGCTTTCAATTTGGACTTGTCCAAAATTTTGGTGTTTGGTAAAGAATTAAGTCGAAACAGGGCATAATGTGTCAAAAACATTTTGATGGTTACCTGCCCCTGTTGTATTAGTTCCCATTTTGATAGTTATTTACAACTTGTCTAAGTTTGAAGTAAATATCTTCTGTAATAACAGAGATACTAGAAAATGTCAGTTTTTACATGACATAGACAAAGATGCTGGGGCCATGACAATAACTCATCGTTTTCTACAAAAACAGCCAAGCTAGAAAAACAACAACAAAAGATGAATAGCAGCTTACTTAATCTGAAAGAAAGGAAACACCTTAATCTATTACCACACAATCTGAACCTTGAACCCTTTACTAGATGACGAAATTTTAGCCTTGCTCAAATTGAAAGCATTTGCAGACAACAATTTCATAATGGCTCAAATGGTGCAACTTTTCTTAAATAGGGTAGAAAATATTATGGGAAAAGAAGAAAATGCTGGTTACCAGCGTTTTCTCCTTTTCCCATAATGTTTTCAAAAGGCTTCTTTCCCAGGGGTGTTAAAAGGCGGCATTGTGTGGTCAAGGGTTAATGACCTTGACAGAGCCAGCTTTTGAACACATTCTGGAAAATAGCATTTTCTCCTAATTCCACAATGTTTTCTAACTTTTTATAGGCATACCTCATAATTTATACCCCATTTAACTTGTACTAAAATTTGTCCACTTGTAAAGGATTATAGCTAATAAGGAAAATCACCAACTGAAAGGCGATAACCAGCATTTTCTCCTCTTCTCACAATGTTTTCTATCGTTCCAAAATTGAATTTTATTCTTTGATTCACATTTATTTTATTGTCTGCAAGTGCTTTCAATTTGGACTTGTCTAAAATTTTGTCATTTGGTAAAGGGTTAAAGTTCATTTCCTGAGAAAATATGTTGTCACTCCCATTCTGTAATGTTTCATGTTTCTTGCCCTATGACAAGTGAACACCACATTGAAAAATCTACTTGCAGGGGGGACAAGCAGCAAATGAAGCCCACACCCCTGCTTTCTACCTCAGTAATCTACTGCAAGTCTTAACCCTTTACCACACGACGTTGACTATTAATGACACTGAGAAAGATGGCTTTTGAAAACATCGTGGAAAAAGGCGACAACCAGCATTTTCTCCTTTTTCCACAATGTTTTCTACCCTATCAAAGAAATCTTTACAATTTAAGCTACCTTTGATTTGGTGTCTGCATATGCCTTGGGTTTGAACGAGTCTAAAATTGCTTGAATTACACTTTTAAATTGAAACCATCTGAGGACAACAAACTCAAAATGTGGTCACATTAGCCAAAAATCTCTACTAGTATAGGAAATTAAAATATTGTGGGAAAAGGAATGTCCTTTTCCAACAATGTTTTCAAAAGCCTTCTCCCTCGAGTTTGTTTAAAGGATTGTCTCTTTACCAAACAACAAAATTTCAGACTTGTCCAAATTGAAGGGATTTGCAGACCACAATCTAACTGTTGCTCAAATGATGAAATTTGGCCTGGATAGGGTAGAAAACATTGCGGGAAAAGGAGAAAATGCTGGTTACCAGCATTTTCTCCTTTTCCCACAATGTTTTCAAAAGGCTTCTTCCTCAGGGTCATTAAAACTTGGGATTGTATGGTAAAGGGTTAAAAAGTTTTTCCTGACAGCAAACCAGTTTCAAACATAGTATTGCATAAATAGAAAATTCTGAAATTGCTTGTGGTAATTTCATATTTTGCTTCAACAATGAACATTGCATTTACATGTATTCATATAATCATGTAGTTAAACTTTAATCTACAGTGGTAAGCTGTATTTTACAAGGGTGTTTTGAAATACCCCTTATTAATAATATCAGAGCTACTCTTCAAATCGAAGGTAGTTTTTAATCCTTATTGTGCCAAAAGAAAATTGTAGACTATTACCTTTACTGGCCCAAAATGGTATTTAACTCTTTACCAAACAATCCCTACTTCTAACGAACTTGAGAAAGAAAGCTTTTGAAAACATTGTTGGAAAAGGAGAAAATGCTGGTAACCAGTATTTTCTCCTTTTCCCACAATGTATCTATCCTGTCAAAAACGAAAATCATCATTTTAGCAAGATTTAATGTGTCGTTTGCAAATGCTTTGAATTTGGACCAGTCCAAAATTTTGTTGTTTGGTAAAGGGTTAAATAACCATAACTACTAAGAAAGCTGGGAAGAGTATAGAGCAAGAATAGATTGCTTGTATGTGCATGCTGATCTTGCTTTACACTCTCCGCAACAGAAAAAAAAAAAACATTTATGGTTATGAATGGCATGACAAGAGTTTAAAACCCTTTACCACATAATCACAAGTTTTAACGACCCAAGGAAAGAGCTGGTAAAGCTGGTAACCAGCATTTTCTCCTTTTCCTATGATGTTTTCTTTATTTTCAAATGCAAATTCATTCCTTTAGTTGCATTCATTTTGCCATTTGCAAATGCTTTCGAGTTGGATGAGTTCAAAATTTCGTCAACTGGTACAGAGGTATAAGTACTCTGTGGAATTGTTATGTTGAACAGAAATACCTCATAGCCACGTGCAAGATGCAACAAATCCTTCAATGTGTTGCCAAAAGACGACTTGAACTCTTTGAAATGTTTTGATTTCACTTCATCTTGAATTTCCCTGAATTTTTCTAGCATTTTCTGAAGGTCTTCTATAATTTGAATTGAACAAGCACGCAAAATCTCCATTTCTTCTGCGGTTTTTGATGCCATGTTAACCTGTTAATGAGATTGCAATTTTCATATTTTAAAATCAACATTTTCAACTAACTTGTTGCAAGATGACAAATATTTAGACTTTTCCAAATTGAAAGCATTTGCCAACGACATATTAAATTTGGCTCAAATTAAGTGATGCACATTTGATATGGTAGAAAACACTTGGGGGAGGGGGGAAATAGCGGATACCAGCATTTTCTCCTTTCCCATCATTGTTTTCAAAAGCCCCCCCACCATCATGGTTCTTAAAATACAAGATAATGTGATAATAACCTCAAAATTACAGCAGGGACCTCATATACCAATATTTATTATTCTTATCTAACTAGTACAGTGTAATTTTGAAAATACTGAGTCAAATTAATGTACCAAAAATTCAATTCTAATCGTGGGGCTGGGGGGTTAAATTAGTGCTGTGAAAGGTACGTCGTGGAAAAGTGAAAAATTTGATTAACACTTTACCAAACAACTAAAATATAGAAAGCTTTTTGCAGACAACAATGTAAGTGTGACACAAATGATTGGTATTTTTTTTTAGTAGGGTAGAATTTCTAGAAAACGTTACATTGTGGGAACATGAGAAAATACTGGTTGCCTGCATTTACTCATTTTCCCACCGCTTCTCCCCAAAGACTATTAAAAGTCGGGACTGGGTGGAAAAGTGTTAAGTTCTAAAGGATTTGGAGGTGTCCACTCTTTCCCACCTGTGAATTTGACTTCGAACGAGGGGGTCGAAACTTGCTGGGTACGAATAAAGTGATATATTTTTCATCTAATTTAGTGAATCTACCAAATCGTCGAAAAAAGTAGATAGCTTACAGTATCCGTAGCCTGTATAAATAGTTTTAAAATGAATCTAAACATAAATCTAACCCCCGAATATGCCAATCTTGAAAAGCTATGGTATCAATCGCATTTTCTCGGACCGTGGGAAAATTTTGGGAGTTTCCAACTGGATTGATAGTTTCTGTTTCGAAAATAACCAAAGGTATGATTGCATTAGTTTAAGTTATCCCTCCCCCTAAGAAATACTTTTCGAGTCTAAACGTTTATTTTTTGTAAGCATTGAAAGCTTATGAATCTAGTCTGGCTTAACCTCCCTTCTTTCGATTTCCACCGATAAAATCCGAAACTGACCGATACTTAACCTAGGTTTTGATGTTTATCTCGTACTGTATTTCCAAGAAGCACGAATCGATATATCTCTGGCGAGTGTTACTACATTTTTTCCTCAATCTAAGGTATAGGACTACCCAAAGCTTTTTATTTTACTGCTTTAGTTATAAACGCTGTCTTAGCTGAGGTAAGAAATAAAACGTGTTCCTGGTTTGATGCATTTAGCAACATGAATATTTATTTCAAAATCCAGATCTGTGACCAGGAAGGGGAATCTAGTGTAAAAGTTTAAGCTTGGAAACCAGCTTGAGTTGTTTTTGCGCACAGTGCAGATCAAGATCAGATTTGATATAATGATGAGTCTGATCTTAAATCTACACTGTCCGCTACTTTGTTACGTATTTTTGCAGAAACATATTTGGACTGTTCTTCCTAATTGAAAAGGTTCAATTAAGGGCGTTAAGGGTCAAAAGTCAGTAACTGTTTATTTCTTTACCAAATGACAAAATGTTCGACTTGTTCAGTTCAAAAGGATTTGCAGACAACAATGAAATGTGACTCATTTATTAAGATTTGTTTTTGGACAGATAGAAAACATTGTGGGGCAAAAAAAGAAAAAAATGACAAGGTCCAGCAAGTTCTGCGAGTGCTGGTCTATTTTTTTGCCAAATATGCTATTGGCAGTCCCAACCTTTGGCTTTCAGCCAATTTTTCTTTCTTTCTAGCCTGTGATTTCATTGAATCACATCATCAACAGTGCCGCAATTCATTAATGAAATTATCAATAATGCTTGTTACTTATACATGTCATTGATAGAGCAGTCCAAGGTGTTAAAACAAGTGGTCACACAAGGTTCAAAACAATACAAATATGGGCGACATCCCCTCAAAAGCTGTTAGATTTTCCTACAGGGGATTGTGCAAGATACAGCATGAAACCCATTCTAATTCATGACCAGTTCTTAAACGCAGGACCACAGTTTAGGTTGTATCAGAAAACTATTTATTTGTTATTTTTAACTGGCCAGCCATGGGGCTTGAACCCACACCTTCAAGTAGCCCGAGACTTGACTTTTACAATTACATGTCATAGGCTTTAACACTTGAGCTATTCGGGCTGGTCGAAGTATTAAAGAACTTCTTGATTTTGTATGCCAACGATGGTATGAAAACAAAAACGGCGGCATATCTTTCTCACTGCAACACGAGAAAGTTTTTATTGTTGGTCCTGAGACTGTACTGAAAGTTCCATGTCATTTTTTTTTTCCATTATGGATGAACAAGAGCTACCTGTTCCAAATCAACCCAAGACTTTTCAGTTTCAGCAACAGATATTTTTGTAAAAAATATCCGGAGCAGAGAAATCTAGCCGTTGTGGTTTGACAGTAAGCTGTGGCTTCATTATCATGAAGCAAAAGATCTCACGTTTCATGGGAGTGGTCCCCAGAACCCCACTTACGAGAGAGGGGTGGAGACCCCCTTCTTGTGCACTCCCCGTCTCATGCCTTGGCACTTGTTGCTATTCTTTGCCAGACCAATGTCTAAAGCATGGGGACGGGCCTGCATGAAGGTTTCTAGTCGGCATTTTCTCCTTTTCCCACAATGCTTTCAAAAGCCATCATCCTCAAGGTCTTTAAAACTGGGGATTGTGTGGTAAAGAGTTTTAAACAAGGCCTGAAATTAAGACTTGCATTTTTTGACTTCCATCTGTTTTTAACCCTTTACCAAACAATTCCTAGTCTTAACGACCGTGTCATGAAGACATCTTTTGAAAACATCATGGGAAAAGGAGAAAATATTGGTAACCAGCATTTTCTCCTGTTCCCATGATGTTTTCTACCATATTTGAGACAGAAATCATCATTTCAGCTACATTAATTTGTTGTCTGTAAATGCTTTCAATTTGGTCTTGTCCAATATTTTGTCATTTGGTAAAGGGTTAAGGGCTATGCAGCATTTTCTTCCTTTTCCCAGTTATTTAGTGTTTTCCTCAGGTTTTCTAAAACACAGAATTGTATAGTAAAACCATTTATTGGTGATTATGTGCATCAAATAAAGTAAAAGACTCAATGTTCAGTATTTTGGCCAGTGGCCTATATCAAGAAAGAAGGAAATAATCTATTTAACCCTGTACCAAACAGCAAAATTTTAGACTAGTCCAAATTGAAAACATTTGTATATGACAAAATAAATGTGACCCGAAAACGGAAATTTATTTTGGGAAGGGTAGAAAACATTGTGGGAAAAGGAGAAAATGCTGGTAACCAGCATTTTCTCCTTTTCCCCACGATGTGTTCAAAAGGTTTTTTTCTCAGAGTTGTTAAAAGTTGGGATCATGTGGTAAAGGGTTAAACTATAGGTTTTCATCACTTGCCATGTTCGTACAATATACAAATGATTTATGCTGCTTAATATCTTCGTACAAAATATGTTTTTTTTTTTGTTTTGGTGTTTTAAAGTGGTTTTTCACCAATATGTTAATCATTTAATGACAGTCAGAGTATCTATCCAATGATTCATTCCAAGGGTATCTTTTACCAGTACTTTGTACAATCATCTTTTCAAGCCACTGGCTGCTTTCCAATATTTATGTTATCAAAAGAATGTTCAATAAATGAGAGGAATGAATCTTGTCACAATGACTTATAAGTCCTCAGGAAAGGGTTCCAGCTGGGTAGCTAGTGGTTATCGTATCTGACTATTGACCTGGTGGTTGAGGGTTTGATACCCATTTGCAGCAAACCTTCTTTTCAGCGATTTTTTGCCGCTCACCTCTGATGCATGATGTAGGCACAGCTCAGCCTACATTTTGTAAGGGTGAACTGTGCATACCTTATGGAGCAAAACTTGGGTGTCGTCTTGTCTTCCTACATAAGTAAGATTAATTTCTTACCAAACAAGAAAATTATGGACTCGCCCAAAGTGAAAGCATTTGCAGGTCTACAATAACCTGACTGTAGGTCAAAAGACTATTTCTGTCTTGGCAGGGTAGAAAGCATTATGAAAAAGGGAGAAAATGCTGGTTACCAGCATTTTCTATTTTTCCTACAATGTTTTCAAAAGCCGTCTTCGTGAGGGTCAATAAAACTCAAGATTGTGTGGTTAAGGGTTAACTTTTTATCAGACAACAAAAATTAAGACTTGTCCAGACTAGAAGGATCTGCAGAGGATTATCAGATGTAGCTGAAATGATGGTATTTAGTAATGTATATGTGTTTGAAAGGATAAAAAATATTGTGAGAAAAGAAGATAATGCTCTTTTACCGGCATTTTCTTCTTTTACAGGTTCACATATTTGTGGTTGAAAGGATAATAAAAAAAAGATAATGCTCTTTTACCACCATTTTCACCTTTTACCTCAATGTTTTAAAAAGTCATCTTCCTTAGGGTCATTGAATCAGGGAATTGTTTGGTGAAGGTTTATAGATTTAGGTGTAAAATCTGTTAACCCTTTACCAGACGACAAAATTTTAGCCTTGTCCAAATTGAAAGCATTTGCAGACGACAATTTCAGTGTGGCTCAAATGGTGCAATCTTTGTTTGATAGGGTTGAAAACATTGTGGGAAAAGGAGAAAATGCTGGTTACCAGCATTTTCTCCTTTTCCCACAATGTTTTCAAAAGGCTTCTTTTCCAGGGGCGTCAAAAGGCGTCATTGTGCGGTAAAGGGTTAACTCTACCAAACGACAAAGTTTTAGACATGTCCAAATTGAAAGCATTTGCAGACAACAAGATAAGTGTGACTCATAAATTGAAATTTAATTGTGGTAGAGTAGAAAACATTGTTGGAAAAGGAGAAAATGCTGGTGACCTTTTCGCACAATGTTTTCAAAAGCCCTTTTCTTCAGGGTTAAAAGTTGGGATTATGTAGTAAAGGGTTAAGTCAGTAAAGGAACAACTGGGGTGTTTGAAAAGTTCCATTTGAAGGAACAAATCTTTTGCCAAAAACAGAAATTTTAGTCTGTATGTACAAACAATCTCCTTGCAGATAAGTCTCATGGTAAAATGGCGTCTGCGTCAGGCAGCGACAGTTGCAGTGATTCTTTGTCGAAGAAGCTTATTGTAGCAGCCATTGACTTTGGAACAACCTATTCTGGTTACGCCTTTTCCTTCAAGGATGACTATAAGAAGGATCCAACAAAAATCTCGGCCAATAATTGGGTTGCTGGCACTCGGGGCTTAGTGTCTATGAAAGCCCCATCAACAATCTTACTGGATGAGAACAAGAAATTTGTGGCTTTTGGTTACGAGGCGGAGGATCAGTATAGTGACCTTACGTTAGATGGTGACCATGAGAAATACTATTACTTCAGACGCTTTAAGATGCTCCTATTTAGTGTGGCATCAGCATCAGTAAGTGAATTCAGACACATGTTCAGTGTTGACAGTATGAGAGCTCTCTTTGATACTGTCAGCATTGAAACAGTTATTGCCTTCCTTAACCCTTTACCAATCGACAATAATTTAGACTGGTCCAAAATGAAAGCAGTATCAGACGACAAATTAAAGGCGGCACAAACGACAAAATTTGTCCTGGATAGAGTAGAAAATATTGTGGGAAAAGGAGAAAATGCTTGTTACCAGCATTTTCTCCTTTTCCCACAATGTTTTCAAAAGGCTTCTTCCTCAGGGTCGTTAAAAGTCGGGATTGTGTGGTAAATGGTTAAGGAGATTGGACTCTATACAAAATTGTGATATTGTTTTAAAACTTTTTCTTCCTTAATTCGGACTATTTTTTCTTATCACTGTATATCTAGCTTATTTTATTTCCATTACAGAATCATTTCATGACACATCTTTCATCATATATTCATTACTCATATTTCTTATGTCAATCATCTCTTCAATATTTTAACTTACATGATGAGTGACCTTAGATATACATGAAGATAATGAGATGTGCTGGTATTTGCAAGGGATCCAGATTAAGATCTTGTATTACAAGATCTGTCTGTTTGAAAATCTGATGTGGATACAGTAAACAATAATTTTTAATCAAACATTCAAATGGATCAATTTCATAAAATAAAGATAAATTCCAGCAAAACTGTCACCAGTGACGGATCAAGGCATACCAGAAAGGTTGTCGATCTAATCAGGGACATTGCTTTTCTCAAGAAGATTAGACCATAAGTTATACAAAACTGTGATATTGTTTTACAACCTTTATTCCTATTCAGACCTTTTTTATTCTATCACTATATGTCTTTTATATTTCCATTACAGAATCATTTCATGACACATCTTTCATCATATACTCATTGCTTACATTTTTACAAACTTTTTTTCCTTTCATTACCTTTTCTATTTGCTCGCTAAATGACCTTAGATGTCGATGCACCATAAAACACTATACATTCATTCATTCATTCATTCAGACACATGTACTATCAAATTTGACCATGTTATGTGAAAAGGGAGCTTAATTCATCTGCGAAAAGTATTGGCCCAGGTCAGCCTGTGCAGTCCTGGCAGGCTGACCCGGGCTGAAACGTTTTGCTATTTCTCAATTTTCAGTACGTCAGAACCAGTCTACCTTATGATACAGTTGGTTGTTATACAAAGTGGTATTTATGGTTACATAATTATATGATGACTTGCTTGGTATAATGCATCACGGAGATGCATTAACCCTTTACCACACAACAAAAATTTATACCAGTCCATATTGAAAACATTTGTAGACGACAATTTCGATGTGGTTCAAATGATGTGATTTTTGTTTGACAGGGTACAAAACATTGTGGGAAAAGGAGAAAATGCCTGTTACCAGCATTTTCTCCTTTTCCCACAATGTTTTCAAAAGGCTTCTTTCTCAACGGTGTTAAAAGTCGGGATTGTGTGGTAAAGGGTTAAGCCCCGTCTTGCCAGAGCATGGCTCATTTATATAACGCTCAAACTCCAACCCACTCAATCCCAACCCTCTATCCATATTGATTCTTAAACATACTAAGGGTCTTGCATACCAATCAGTTTTCAGTATTCCCCTCCAACAAGGTTCAATGAAGTCAGAGTCTCCCAACCTATTAATTGCTCAGATAGGGTTATCCCCCCTCCCCCAATCAACTCTCAATGCAGTCAAAGTCCCCGTGCTAATAATATTTGTATGGAAATCCCTTTACAAATTCAACTTTCAATTCAGTCGTGGTCCCCAGTGCCCATTAGTTTCCCATTTAGAGACATCCCCTCCCCCAATCAGTTTTCAATATTAGGAAAGACCCCTCTCCCCGTAGTCCCCTAACAAGTGTTTAATGTGGACAAGCTCCCTCCTCAATTTTTCAACATGCAAAAAGGGCACTGAATTATTTATCATGTACAAAACCTTCTCTTGCATCAGTCTGATCCTGGATCTACATTACTAGTATATGAGTATAGATGGAAGAACTTGTGGTCCCTGATAGTTAACTCTTTACCACACAACAAAATTTTAGACTTGTTCAAATTGGAAGCATTTGCAGATGACAAAATAAATGTGACTCAAAAATTTAAATTTGTGTTGGGAAGGGAATAAAACATTGTGGGAAATGGAGAAAATGCTGGTTACCAGCATTTTCTCCTTTTCCCACAATGTTTTCAAAAGGCTTTTTGTTCAGGGTCATTAAAATCTGTGACTGTATGGTAAAAGGTTAATATGACAGAGTTCATTCTCTCTGATTGCTTTACATTGTTTCAGCAATGTCTACACAACATCTTGAAAAGGAGCTACTGGCTCTAAAATAATGTGCGAAAAGTACTTTCAGGTAAAAGAAACTCCAGAAAAGCATGGATATATGCACTGGCTTCAACAGTTTGACTGAAATGATTTCCAACACAATGGAAAATATGGAAACTAAAAAGAAACAAACATTTTTCAGGGGCTGAGACGCGATATCATGCTTGAAGATGACTTCAAGAAGAAGATTCGTGCCCTCACAATTTTCAGCATGTCAATCAAATACCTGATGGACCATTTGATGAACACTTTGGACAACAGGTATGAACGTATTGAACTTTGTTATATCATTCAAAAGGAGTTGAAAAGGATGTCCAGGCTAGAAAATGATCGAAGATGAAAGTCATTTTGCTATATTTTTACCATAATAGAGAGTTTGGCATACTTAGAATAATTTAGTATTACAACTACTGGTATGTTACAAAGGCAAGAATATAATGACATGGAAAAGTTGTCAGACTGGAACCTTGATGTCGGCCAGATTAGCTCAAGTGGTAGAGCATAAGATTTGTAAATCAGCCAATCCTGGGATACATGAGGTTATGGGTTCAATTCCAGTGGGTGCCAACTTAAAATTAATAAAAGTCTTTTTGACGAGACTTTAGAACCTAGGTGCTTTGTAATAATGCCATACACAGTGCATGTTAAAGAACAAGGCTTAATTTAGGATGGGTTTTGTCCTTTAACTTGCACTTCCACCAATGAAACTCACAGTCTTACAGTTTTGAATACTGCATTAATATTAACTCTCATATTCTGTCAGTGAAGTAATATTTCAGTCCAAAATCAAATATTTAGTCTGTATTAACCCTTTAGGCCAAAAAAAAAAAAAAACCTGTGTTTCAGGTGACCCTTGAAAAAAGAAATTGGGTGGGGATTTTTTTTTTTCTTTTTTTTTTTCAAATATAACATGAAAGAATTGTAGCTATTTTCTTCTCTTTTTTAAACACATCATGTATAAAAAGTTCAAAACGACCTTAAATTTTAGAGTCACTCTTATGGGAACAAAATATATTAGATTATTTGTTTACAAATTCCATGTGATGTCTAGATGTTTTTACCTTGCCTTCATTCTCTTGTCCAATTATTTTGATGGCAGTACCCTTCACTGGTGGTGGGGGGTACTGCAGCTTAATACTGCACATGGACAAAGTATTTGAATATGATATGAGCTTGTAAATGGCCCCAAAATGGGGACATTTTTTCACAGTGATTGAAAAAATGGCAGTAGCCATTTTGGAGGAAGTCAACAGTCACACAGAAGCTGAAGTAAGTGTCTGAAAGAGGGTAGGCCTAAAATATGCATTGGAAGTTTTTAGAGTAAATGGACAAAATGGAAATTGTTTGATGATATGGAAATTTTGTCCTGGTCTGAAATTTACAGTTGGCGAAAAAATTTCCAAAGCTATTTTAGGCCTTCCATCTGAAAGACATTGGCTGTGGCCACAATATTTACTGAAAGTGGCTCGGGATGAAGCACATGGTGTGAAATTGGTAAAAAATGATGGAAAAAAAGTTAAGTGGTTGGAGGCCATTTGGTAGGAAACACTGTTTTTTTTTTTCCTGGCCTTATCATGCAAAGAAATTTTAGACTTGTTCAGATTGAAAACATTTCCAGACAACTAAATTAGTGTGGCTAAAGTATAGAAATTTGTTTTTGAAGGGGTAGAAAACATTTGGGAAATGGAAAAAATGCTAGTAACCAGTATCTTCTCATTTTTCCACAATGTTTTCAAGTCTTCTTCACTAGGGTTTTTAAAATGCCGGATTGTTTGGAAAATGATTAACTATCATTAAAAACAGACTGGCAGGGAGCATATCTCTAGATGACATCACATGGGTTTTAACTGTACCTGCAATATGGAACGATGGTGCCAAACAGTTTATGAGGGAGGCTGCTATGTCTGTGAGTAGATATTCTTTAACCCTTTACCAAACAACAATAATTTAGATTGGTCCAAATTGAAAGCAGTTACAGACACAAATTAAAGGAGGCTCAAATGGCAAAATTTGTCCTTGACAGGTTAGAAAACATTATGGGAAAAGGAGAAAATGGTGGTTACCAGCATTTTCTCCTTTTTCCACAATGTTTTCAAAAGGCCTCTTCCTCAGGGTCATTAAAAGTCGGGATCGTTTGGTAAAGGGTTAAAAATTCTTAATTTGCTTCCTGCTGAAACAAATATATATCTAGCAGATTAAATATAATCTTGTACAAATCAATTCTGTATTTAACAAATCTGGGAAAGAAGATACTTGAAAATATTGTGGGAAAAGGAGAAAATCCTGGTAATCACTATTTCCCCTTTTCCCACAATTTTTTCTACTATTTCAAAGACAAACACCATTATTTCAGTCACATTTGATATGTCACTTGTTAATGCTTTCAGTATGATTGAGTCTGAAACTGTGTCACCTGGTAAAGATTGGATAAATGTGTACATGTGAAAATATGACGATAACTGGAGATATTGCTTGTTATGAGCAATTTTTAGCTCCAATGGCGAAAGGCCAGCGAGCTTATGTCATGGCCTGGTGTCTATTGTGCATCCCTCCGTGCATTCGTGTTTGCATTAACTTTTGTTTCAAACATCTTCATCTCTGAATCTACCCTCCAATTTTGATGCAACTTCACAGAAATAATCCTGCCATGGACTTCTTCTGAATTTCTTCAAAGTGTTTGATTCCAGTAAAACCTCTGGTTGCTATGGCAACACAACTGAAAAATATTGACAGTCTTTAAAAGTCTTCTTGTCCTAAACCATAAGAAGTAGGGCTACTAAATTTTAGCTTTATCTAATAGGCCTTTACTGAATTCCTTCAAATTATAGCTATAGGGTCAGAATTGGCCCAACCTGTTGGGTCACAAGTTTTACATGGGATTATATAGTGAAAACTTTAAGAATCTTCTTGTTTCTAACCATAAGGCATAGGGCTACCAAATTTGGCATGCAGCTTCATCTAGTAGACCTCTACAAATACTGTCCCAATTATAGCCCTGGGATCAAAATTGGCCCGGGGCAGGGATCATAAGTTTTACACAGGCTTATAAACTTCAAACTAAAGGAATCCTCTGGTCCCTAACAGCACTGTTAGGTCTAGATGTACCAAAATTTGCATGTAGTTTCATCTAGTGTATTTGTAGCAAGATTGCTGAAACTATCACCCTTGGGTTAACCCTGTGGTTACACATTTTACAAAGGCTTTTATAGCGAAAACGTTAAAAATCTTGTAGTACAATCAATATGACCGAAGTATCTGATACTGTTCAAGGGAAATAACTCCATTTCACTGGTAACAAAATGTGTTACAATTTACCTCCTTTGATTATTAACTTGCACAGTTACATGACTGGTGTTTTGTATTCAAGCTTTTTGGAGAGAAAATATTCAATTTTCAGTGAGAGTGATATACTTTGATATTAACGGTTATGCTCAGATTAACTGAGTATCTAATATGAAGTAGATCTAAGGTTTGTATCATTTAGCTTTGTTGTTCCAGAACTTTACCATTCATGCTATTGATAAAATGATTTCTACTACTAGTGTTTTGGAAATCTTTTGTAGAGTTCATTGATATTTGGTATGACTTGATAAGACCTGCTTGTATTTACTGACATCACCTTTGCATTTGACCAAAAAAAAAAAAAAAAATGGGAAAAAAATTCAACTTTTTTTGGTGGGGCGAAGGCTTTTTACTCTATGATTGTTTATTGCCATACAGATTGCTTATGATTTATGTCGCTGGCAATTAAGGGCTTGATACATTGATCTAAAAGGCAGTAGAGCGATACAGGGCTATCATGGCCTGCTTGTTACTCTTGCTACAATATTTCCAGAAAGATTTTAGACGCAAGAATCATAGTAGACATATGAAACTAGAAGGTCAAGTGCTTGTATACCTTTATACATCCTGAAATAATTACAAAAAAAAGGAGCAATTCCTACCAACAAATATTCGTTTCTCCACAATGTTTACTGTTCAAGTAAATTATAAACCTGTAAATTATTTTTTCTATTGTCAATTTCATCATTTTAATCTCCAATGGCTGAAGGCCAGCAAGCTTATGTCATGGGCCTTCAGGGCCATGTAACCATCCTGTGTCCGTCCCTGAGGCTGTCTGTGCCTTTTATTTCAAACATCTCTGAAAATGCTTATCCAATTTTGACTGAACATCATAGAAATGATCCTGCCATGGTCTTCTTCAGGATTTGATTCCTTTAAAAACTAATTGCAGTGGCAACAAAACTGAAAAATATTTAAATATTTTGAAACTCTTCTTATCTGAACCGTAAGGGCTAGGGCTACCATATTTAGCATGTAGCTTTGTCGAATGGATCTCTACCAAGATTGTTCAGATTATATCCCTTGGTCAAATTTGGAAGCCTCATGTTTTACATGGGCTAGCATAGTGAACATTTTAAAAATCTTCTGGTTCCTAATCATAAAACCTACGGCTATCAAATTCACATTTATTTTTATCTAGTGGGTATCTACCAAGGTTCTTCAAATTATAGTCATGGGTTAAAAATTGGAACAGCCCTGGAAGTAAAAAGTTTTACCTAGTCTTACTTAGTGGAAACTTTAGAAATCATCTTGTTCCTCTGTGAGCTACAGCTGTGGTGTTTTGTGAGTGTTATCATCTAGTAGGCCTCTCCCAAAGTTGTTCAAACTGAAACCCTGGTGTCAAAATTGGTTTTATATTATGATGGGTCATAAATTTAACATGTGCTTGTGAAGAGAAAATTTTGAAAATATTCTTGCTCCTTGCCATAAATCCTAGGGCCACCAAATTTGGCATACAGCTTCATGTAGTGGATCACTTCCAAATTTGTTCAAACTTAAGTCCTGGGATTGAAGTTGACCCAGTTTTGGAGTTCTCATGTTGCAAAGGGGCATTTATATTGAGGAAACTTTGAAAATCTTTTTGTTTATAATCATTTGACCTAGACCAGCATTATTTGGCATGTGGCTTTATCTTGTAGACTTCTACCAGGATTCAAGTAATTATAGCTCTGTGGCCTAAAAAGTCTTTACCCCGGTGGTCACAACTTTTAACATGGGTTGTTATAATGAACACTTTTAAAATCTTCATGTTTGAAACCATTTGACCTTGAAGAGTAATGTTTGGTACATGTAAGAATAGTTTATATTTATTAGAGAGTGCAGTGATACAGGGCCATCATGGCCCTCTTTTGCAGTAAGTTGGCCTATCTGATGATAATTTCAACACATAATTATCAGCTTACTTTCTTCATATTGTTTCCATTGCATAACTAATTGTATGTACTATATGGTGTGCAACACACAAAAAAGGGCCCTTAAGATGCATGCATAAAAGTGTGTCATCCCAGATCAGCCTGTGCAGTCTGTGACTAATCCGAGATGACACTTCCCATTTTTGTGAGATTTGCTGTTTCACGAAAGTCTACTGTATGAAAAAATCTCATGTAGTTGTAAAGTGCCGCCTCAGATTAGCCTGCGCAGACTGCGCAGGCTAATCCGAGACAACACTTTACGCAAATTTTCAAAGGTCCCATTTTGCATGTTGCGGGCCATATAGAAATCTGTTTGTCATTAAATGGCATGGGATTTCCACATGGTGATTTTTCACTGAAAAAAGAAATCATGGCGTTTCATGTTTTAACTAGATAATCCCTTGTGTAAAATGAATGATATATCATGGGAATGAGATAGTGACTTTTGACAAGAAGACAGTTATGTCATGCAAACATGATATTATCATATATAGGAGTGACATTCAGCAGATCTTTGGTGACCAGTTGATCGAATGAATCAAGGCTGTTCCCCAACAAGACAGTGCCCTGACAACACAGTTCCCATACAGATTGGAATATGTTGTGGAAAACAGAGTCTGTGGTAAAATCTCAGAAACATTAACATGAACAAGTCTAAAAGTTTTTTTTTATGTTATAAAGACTAATGTTTTTATTTTTTTTTAAGGCTGGTATTAAAACTGAGAACTTATTAATAGCATTGGAACCTGAAGCCGCATCTCTATACTGTATGAGGTTACCAATAGACAAACTTACGAAACAGGTTCCTGGACAAGAGGGTAAAACAGCAGCTGTATTCCCAAATGGAACAAAGTACATGGTGCTAGATGTAGGAGGTGATGTAACTTGAAATATTTTCCAACCCTTTACAAAACAATCCTTTGTTGTAATGACCCTGCAGAAGAAGGCCTTTGAAAACATTGTGGGATAAAGAGAAAATGCTCTTACCAAGTATTGTCTCCATTTCCAACAATTGTTTGTACCCTTTCAAAGACAAATTCCATCATGTGTAGTTAGTGAACACATTTTATTATTGTCAAGAAATGCTTTCAACGTTGACCAGCCTAGAATTTTGTCGTTTTGCAAATTTACTAGAGAAGATTTTATACTGTATATGAAATAATGTACATGCGCATCAGAAAAGGCTTTTGTATTTTGTTGTCTGGTAAAGAGGTAAATATATACAAATGTACTAGAGAAGATATACTCTTGCAATATGGAAGAATGTACATGTGAATCAGAAAAGATGTACAGTTGAACCAAAAACAAACCATACATAAACTAGAAAATGTTTATCCATGATCTAGACAAGAACTGTACAAAGCAGGGTACCCCAAAATGACCTTGACTTTGGAGCCTGGTGTCTTAAACCTCTGCCGTTCATGTTATCAAGGTGGATACATGTGTAAAATGTTTCTAATATCAGACAAGGGGTTCAAGAGGTACAGACAAGACACAAAATTGCTAACCGATGGACAGACGGACAACCAGGAGCATAGCATAGAATGCCCCTTCTGGCATATCAAAAGGCATGTGTGTCCATAAATCAGAAAAGGAATGCATCTCTGGTAGAAAAGACAGACTCATGCACTATATTAGTTGTCTGGTCAGGTGGAAGGGCACTTGGAAACTTTTTCATGGCTGTGGGGAATCGTGTCACCACCTTGCCTTTGGCTCGGGGCAACAAAATTCTCCACAACAGTGAACAAGTTTGCAAATGCTCTGCCACCTGACCGGACAACGAACTTTTTATATTACACAGTTTTACCACTCTAACATGTATTCAAGTGAAATTTCCATATAATATGGTCTCCGAATTGAAAATGCTTGCACAATCGAATTTCATTTCTGAGTGCCCCAACACACTGAAAACTAATGTCTGTAAAAACTGCCGCCACTGAAAAATATGTATACTTTGCAGTTCAGTTCATGAATTCACTGCAATTTGACATTATTTTATTTAAACATGGATTTTAACGACTTCAAGGTATGTAACTATTCATTTTATGATTTGCTGGCAAAAGTAAATGACCATTAGCTGCTTCAAACTACCATTATTTTAATATTTTTTTTAGGTTACAATATATGGTTATGATCTTTGACCTTTATGATTGTTTACATGATGAAGTGTTGGCTCTTTTTAATCCCCTGTATTTGTTTTAGAATGGCAACAAACGATATGTCATTCTGTCAGTCATTCATTATTTAGATCATTGTGTACAGTTGAACTATTATGTTAAACTGTTATTCTATTAACGTTTTACCAAACAATCCCAAGTTTTGACGATACTGGGGAAGGGTCCCTTTGTAAACATTGTGGGAAAAGGAGAAAATGCTGGTTCTGCCCTTCTGAAATCATGTTTCATCAGTTCAGCCACATTTAATGCATGGTCTGCAGCAGCTTTGAATTTGGAAGGATGTAAAATTTTTAGCTCCACTGGCCGAAGGCCAGCGGGCTTATGTCATGGCCCGGTGTCCGTCGTGCGTGCGTGCGTCCGTCCGTCCATGCGTGCGTGTGTCCGTCCGTCCGTCCGTGCGTTAACTTTTATTTCAAACATCTTCTTCTCTGAAACTACCCATCCAATTTTCATGAAACTTCACAGAAATGATCCTGCCATGGTCCTCTTCAGAATTTCTTGAAAGAATTTGATTCCTTCAAAAACTCTGGTTGCCATGGCAACAAAACTGAAAAATATTGGAAATATTTAAAAATCTTCTTGTCTGAAACCATAAGGCATAGGGCTACCAAATTTGGCATGTAGCTTTATGTAGTAGACCTCTATCATGTTTCTTGAAATTATAGCCCTGGGGTCAAAATTGGCTCTGCCTCAGGAGTCACAAGTTTTACATAGGCTTATATAGAGAAAACTTTAAAAATCTTCTTGTCTGAAACCATAAGGCATAGGGCTACCAAATTTGGCATGTAGCTTTATGTAGTAAACCTCTATCATGTTTCTTGAAATTATAGCCCTGGGGTCAAAATTGGCTCTGCCCCAAGGGTCACAAGTTTTACATAGGCTTTTATAGAGAAAACTTTAAAAATCTTCTTGTCTGAAACCATAAGGCATAGGGCTACCAAATTTGGCATGTAGCTTTATGTAGTAAACCTCTATCATGTTTCTTGAAATTATAGCCCTGGGGTCAAAATTGGCTCTGCCCCAGGGGTCACAAGTTTTACATAGGCTTATACAGAGAAAACTTTAAAAATCTTCCTGTTCCTAGCCATAAGGCCTAGAGCTACCAAATTTTGCATTTAGCTTGATCTATTTGGGGTCTACCAAAAGTGCCCAAATTTTAGTCCTGGGGTCAATTTGGCCTCATGCTGGGGGGGGGGGGAGGGGTTCACAAGATTTACATAGGCTTACATAGGGAAAACTTTTAAATCTTGGTGTACATAGCCATAAGGCTTAGGCTACCAAATTTTGCATAATTATAGCATTATCTAGTGGACAGCTACAAAGAGGGCCCAAGTTACAGCCCTAGGATCAAGTTTGGCCCTGCACCAGGGGTCACAAGTTTTACATGGGTTTATGGAGTGAAAAGTTCAGAAACCGTCTTGTTACTAGCCATAAGGCCAAGAACTCCCAAATTTGGCATGTTATTCTTCTAATACACATATTCCCCGTTTAGTCCGACTGTAGCCCTGGGGTCAAAGTTTTATAAGGGCTTATATAGTGAAGACTTCTCTTCATGGTTTATATTTATAAGCCAGAGGAGCGATACAGGGCCATCATGGCCCTCTTGTTCTTTTTGTAAGGAGAGTTAAATAGTTAACTATATCTTGTGCTATTAGATACATGTATTGACTAATTGACTGCATGGTGTTTAACGCCGTTTTCAACATTATTTCAGTGATATTGCGGTGGCCAGAGCACCTGTGCATACTTCCCTCGAGTTTCTTTTACCAGCACTACCGCTGCTCAATGACCTTTTGCAGACAGTGTACACAGTCTGATCTTGGATCTACATTGTCCAATAAGAGGATAGATTTTCTCCAAAGTGTAACAGTGAAATAGCAGTAGCAATATTCAGGTGTTGACCATCAGCTTGAAAGTTTCATTTAACATTTTTTAGCAGGTTAAGCATTAAACTTAAACTGGTTTATAGTTAACCAATAGCACATATAGCCCTGGTAGTTCAGTCGGTAGCATACAGGACTTGAGGACAGGTGCTCGCTGATTTGATCCTCAACAAATTTCTGTCTGAAGATTGATGATAGTTATTGCGACAGAATTCATTTCTCGCTCACGTTTCAACGATTGTTATGTGGGAAAGGAGCCAGTGGGTTGGAAAGAATATAGTGAAAGAAACTCCAGGAAAGCATGGATATGTGCACTGGCCACCGCTACATAACTGAAAAAATGTTGAAAAAAGGGTTAATAAACACCATACAATCAATCAATCAAACAATCAAATTTGCTAGTCTGTCAGTACTTTCAGTACTTTGATTAGTTTTGAAAAGCCAATTTCCTTCTTAGTAAAGTAGTCTTTATCTAATGTCTCTTTTTTTTTTATTCTTTACACACCCACCAGGTGGCACTGTTGATATCACAATACATCAAGTTGTTAATCAGAACACTCTTAAAGAGCTGAACTGGGCATCTGGGGGGGCATGGGGTGGCACCAGAGTGGATGAAGCGTTCAAAGACCTGATTATTTCAATCACAGGTAAAGTTTTCAAATCTGTCAGCAGTACTCTTCTTTTGTATACTCATACATATTGAAACAATTTTCAGACGATAGATTACATGTGACTCAGATAATGGGGATTGTCTTTGAAAGGGTAGAAGACTTTTTTGAATGGGAGAAAACAATAGCAGCATTTTTGCCTTTCCTTCAATAATTTCAAAAGCTTTTTTTCTAAGGGTGAAGGGTCTTTAGGTTATAAATAAACTTTTTATGGCCATGCTGTCCAAAGCTGTTGAAATACTTTGAAAAATGTAACAATAATTGGCTCCTTTTCCAACTTTGTTTTCTGTACTGTTGAAAAGCAATTGTTTTCTTTCTTTTTCTTCAAATGTTTTTTGGTTGTGGAATTCGTAGCACTCTTGGATTGCATGGAATAATGTGCACAGTTATTGAATGAGTCCTCTTACTGAATAAGTTTTGTCTTTTCTTTTGCTGGTGCGGGTAGCTCAGTGGTTGGCGTATCTGACTCGTGACCTGGTGGTTGTGAGGTTGATACCCAGTTTAGGCAAACTTTCTTTCCGACAATTTTTCGACTCTCACCTCTGATGCATGTGAGAAAAGTAGTCAGTGGCACTGGAAAGAAAGTTGTGTCAGTACTGGTGTGAGAAATCCAGGAAACACATGAGTGCGTCACTGACCGCTTTGATATGACCTGAGCTGTTAAAATGGCGTTAAACTCCAATACAAACCAATCAAAGCCTTTTCTTCTCTCATGTGTTGCACAGCATTCTCAAGGTTTACCCGATTTCAAAGGCAAAGTATATCCAACTAATCATGCTCACTCTGGGATGAATGCTATCCTGGATCTGTTCATAATGGTACAGAGGATTCCATTTGTTTGTAAAGCTGCAGCGAATGACAAAAGTTGGTTTCAAGCATCTTTTTAATGAATGATACCAAGCAAGTCATCGAATAATTATGGATGCAAAAAATCAATTTTCTGTAAGTCCCTACTGAATCAGGAGGTAGAATGGTTCTTTGACTCGCAGAATTATGAATATTTACAAATTTACAATTGCTTCAATCCATATCAGACTGCTCGGATTGTGCAGCCGATACTGTTTGATTATGCATTGAACCCCCTTTTTAAAGAGCTCAGCCTTTGTATTTTGAATACCTTTCAGGACCAGACGTTTATGACAAATTTTGTAAGGACTGCACAGCCGACTATGTGGACATATTTAGGGAATTTGAAACCAAGAAACGAAATGTAACATCTGGCAAAACCACTAAAGAGACCCTTAGACTACCGGTGTCCATACAAACTCTGTACAAGGACATGAAGCGAAAGGAATTTAAGGATGCTGTGGAGGGTTGTACAAAATTAAAGGACAAAATTAAATCTGTGGGAGATAAACTAAGAGTAGATCCTGAAATTTTCAAGGCTTTATTTGATGAGTCCATTGCAAATACAATCAAACATGTTCGCAAACTTTTCAAGGATAAGGCTAGTGCTGGTACAGACACCATCCTGCTTGTCGGAGGTTTTTCTGAGTCCCCATTTCTTCAAGAAGCCATCAAGCAAAATTTTCCGGACAAACGCTTAATAATCCCAGAGGAAGCAGGTCTAGCAGTATTGAAGGGTGCAGTTCTATTTGGACATAACCCTCTCACAATTACATCTAGAATTGCAAAATGCTCCTATGGTGTCAGGGTGTACAGGGATTTCCAAGATGGCGTGCACCCTTCTGCAAAGAAAACCACCATTGAAGGGCGGCCTAAATGCAAGGATGTATTTGCAGTCCATGTCAAGAAAGGTCAAGAGTTAAAGGTCAATGAGCCACAGTCACATCAGAGATACACGCCACTCTCTGCAGATCAATTGTCACTGGTGTTTGATATATATACATCAACAGAGGAAGATCCCCAGTATGTAACGGATTACAGCTGCTCTTATTTGGGGCAGCTGGAGGTTGAAGTTCCTGATCTGTCTGGAGGCAAAGAAAGAGGCGTATTTGTTAACATGATTTTCGGTGGAACAGAAATTATTGTGGAAGCCAAAGAAGAAAAGACTGGCAACAAGACGAGAACCACTTTTAATTGTTTGCAGTGAAAGCATGTTTTTTTTTTCAACAAGTGCAAAATATGAGTAAGTTTTTATAGTATTCAGTTCTTTAACCCTTTAGCTGCTGAACAGGACTCATTGACCTTTTGCAGACAGTGTAGATCAAGATCAGAATGCACAAAATGTGCAGTCTGATCATGGATCTACAATGTCTGATTAGGAGATATGTTTTTCTCCAAAAAAGTTTGAAAAAACATTATTTGGTTTTTACTGTCAGGTTGAAAGTATTTAATTTACTTAGCAGAATAAGGGTTAATGAACATTTTGCATTTTGGGATGAGCGAGGCTCTTAGAAAAGGGGGTTTAATGCATCTTTGTAACACATTGTTCCATGATACCAAGAAGTCATTACATAATGTAGATCCATTTGGTTTTAGCACCGTCTGAAGCATGATGTAACATTGTACTTGGACATGGAGAAAATTTACCCTTGGCTTTCTACCAGGGTCAGTCAATGCGAACTGTGCATGCTGACCATGGTCGAAACTTTTTGAAGATGCAAGAAATCACATTTTCTCAGAGCATGATGTAGATGTTGCTGACTTAAGATTCAAAGAACAGACATTCAGTGGACAGTATATGAATAAGTGGTTTTTAAACATTCCCAATTATAGACAGGAGACGAAAATATTCCTTAAGTCTGTACAAATTCTTTGTTGTATGACCATGAAGAACATGCCTTTTGCAAACAGTTCGTGAAAATGCTTGCCCCTACTTTGACATAGTATTTTTACTAAAAGACCAATATTCAGCGAAACGTGTACACCTGTTTGAGATGTTTTTGTCTAAGAAATTATGATAATATTGTCACAATTTTCACATCCATTTAGGAATTTTGTATCCCTTTGAGGGCAAAGCTTAAGTTTAGCTGTTCTTTTATGATAATGTAGATCTAAATCATACTGCTTTTTCACATGTCGATCAATATCTGACTACACAGAATGTGCAGTCTTATCTATGATCTACACAGTCTACTATTTCCTATAACAATCAGGCAAAGTAACTATTACATGAAAAGTATTGCCTTGTTTCTTGAGTAAGAAATTATGTTTTATTAGCTCACCTTAGCACAAAGTGCTCAAGGTGAGCTTTTGTGATCATGCTGCATCTGGCGTCCGTCATGCGTCGTCTGTCGTGCGGTCGTCAACATTTACCTTGTGTGCATTCTAGAGGCCACATTTTCAACCTGATACACATGAAACTTGGTCAGAATGTTTATCTGGATGAAATCTCAGACAAGTTCAAAACTGGGTCATGTCGGGTCAAAAAGTAGGTCACGGGACCAATCCTAGAAAAAGCTTGTGTGTGCTCTAGAGGCCACATTTTCAGCCTGATACTCATGAAACTTGGTCAGAATATTTGTCTGGATAAAATCACGAACAAGTTCGCAATTGGGTCACGTGGGGTTAAAAAGTAGGCCAGGGGACCAAATCTTAGAAAAAGCCTGTGTGCACTCTAGAGGCCACATTTTCAGCCTGATACTCATGAAACTTGGTCAGAATGTTTTTCTGGATAAAATCTTGGACTAGTTCAAAAGTTGGTCATGTCAGGTCAAAAGTAGATTACTGGGTCAAATCTTAGAAAAACCTTGTGTGCTCTCTAGAGGCCAAATTTTCAGCCTGATACTCAAGAAACTTGGTCAAAATGATTGTCTTGATAAAATCTCGGGTGACATTGGGTCAAAAAGGAGGTCACTGGGCCAAATCTTAGGAAAATATTGTGTACACTTCAGAGGTCACATTTTCAGCCTGATATTCATGAAACTTGGTTAGAATGTTTGATTTGTTAAAATTTTGGACACATAGAAAAACTGGGTCATGTCGAGTCACAAAGTAGGTCAGGGGGCCAAATATAAGAAAAACCTTGTGTGCACTTTAAGGGTACATTTGAAGCCTTATACTCATGACACTTGGTCAGAATGTTTGTTTGGCTAAAATCTCGGACATTTTTGAAATTGGGTCACGTTGAGTCGAAAAGTATTTCACAGGGCTAAATCTTAGAAAAACCTTGTGTGACTCTACAGGCAACATTTTGAGCCAGATTAGAATTTCAAAAATATGCTAGACCAGTCAAAAAGTAGATCACTTACACTCATGCATTTTACATCATCACAACAGGGATCTTTTCAGCCTTACCAATCCTAGATGACCTTACTCAGATGAGCGCTTTAGGGCCAGTGGTCCTCTTGTTTATTTAAAGTGCTTTAAGGATGAATTTATCAAATTTCAGCTGGCCAGAACTATTTCCTCTATTGTATTTTAACTTTTTTCCAAACAGTCCATGATTTCATGACCCTGAGGAAGAAGTCATTTGAAACCATTGTTAGAAAAGGAGAAAATGCTGGTAACCAGCATTTTCTTCTTTACCAACAATGTTTTCTACCCATCTAACGACAAATTACATCAATTTAGAATTATTTATTAGCCCGGCTTTTTTTTTCAAAGAAAACGACGAGTTATTCTCATAGCCCTGGTGTCGGCGTCTTCTGTGTCATCCAAAAACTTTGATATTTAGTAATATTTCTGTTACTACTGAAGATATTTCACTTCAAACTTTGACAAGTTGTTAACTTTTAAAAAGGGAACTCGTACAATAGGGACAGGTAACAGTCAAAATATTTTTGACACAATCATGCCCCCTTTTCGACTTATATTTTCACTGAAAATTAAATACATGCAGCCGAGTGTTGGCATCTGCATGAGGTGCCCTCATTTTTTCGTCTGCAGCAGCGCTCAATTTGACATGTCTGAGATCTTTTTGTGAGGTAAAGAATTGATAAATGAATTGATAAAAATCATTACTAGTGAAGACGTGACCTCGTAGCAAAGGCGATTGTTCAAAATCGATGTTGCTGTTAAACACATCTTGTAGAAGTTGTCAACTGCAAATGCATGAAGCTTTGACATTTACTACAGTCTATATAAATGAGCCATGCTCTGGCAAAAGGGGGCTTAATGCATCTCTGTGATGCATTGTACCAGTCAATCCATCACTTAATCATGGAGCCATAATAGCCACGTTTTTTAACAATCGACTAAATCATGAGGTAGACTGGTCCTTGGACATACAGAAAACTGACTAATAGCGAAAAGTTTCGGCCCAGGTCAGCCTGCGCAGATTGCGCAGGCTGACCTGGGTCGATACGTTTCGCAGATGCATTAAGCCGCCTTCTCACAGTGCATGGCTCATATAAATGAGCCATACTTAGGCAAATGGAGGTTGAGTGCATCTCCGTGATGCGTTATACCTAGCAAGTCATTACATAATTATGGATCCCTTAAATCCATTTCGTATAACAGCCCACCGAATCATGAGGTAGAATGGTCCTATGACACGCATAGGATTTACGAAAAACAAGAAAAAAAAAAGTTTTGACCCAGGTCAGCCTGTGCAGCTGACCTGAGTCGAAATCTTTCGCAGATGCTTTAATCCTCCTTTTTACAGAGCATGGCTCAAATAAATCTGTTTTGCTTTTACAGTGAACAACTTTTAAATATGAAATAGAAAAGTGAGTGATTCTTTTCCTTTATGTTTTCCATGCAACTAATAAAATTATTTTGTCTTATCTTTCAGAGTTCCTCCTTTCTGTCATATTTATGCTAATACATGTGAAAGTTGTCCTTGTAGTAAGGGGTAAATCGTGCATAATACATGGGTGTTACAGTTATTTTTTCCTTCTTTCAAAGTGTTTTCCATGCCATTGAAAAATGTCATATGCCCTTTGTAGCACTTGTATCAGGTGAGGCAGTTGTTTAAAAATATACCGTATTTGGTTATGGGTTCCGTCTCTGTTGCCTATTCAACCGAAGACAAAGCTCCAGACTCGTCTAATTGCATGCATTTATAGACGGCAAAGTATCTTGGGTTTAAATGCTGGATATGTCTTCAAAAAGGTTAAACTCATTATTGCCTGAAGTGTATAACTCTACCAAACCAAAAGAATATAGACTAGTCTGAAAGCATTTGGAAACGACAATTTAAATGTAGCTCAAATGATGGAATTTACCTTTGATAGGATAAATAATATTGTTGGAAAAGGAGAAAATGCTGGTTCCTTTTCCTGTAATGCTTTTTAAAAGGCTTCTTCCTCAGGGTCTTTAAAACTCGCGATTGTAGAGTAAAGGGGTAAATAATGGAGTTTTGCGGGCAGGTGATCTATCAAATGATATTTTCACGTGCATTCGATGATAGAATTAGTGTGTATACTATGGCATTCACTATATAAGAAATAATCTTCTTTCAGTCGTGGTGTATCGTTTAATTAACCACGGTTGTGAGTTATGAGTCGCAATGAATAAACCACTCGGGCGAGCCCGAGTGGTTCATTCATTGAGCCTCATAACTCAAAACCGTGGTTTATTGAACGATATACCACGAAAAAAAGATTATTTCAATTCTAACATGAACAACTCTTGATAAAAGGAAAACAAGTGCATACTTAATATACAAAAGTGGATGCGGATTGATTCTTACTGTACATAGAATATAGAATGATGTGGATTTTTCCACGCTTCCGTTGCACTGTGTTTATAGAGCCGAATTCACGTGTCATTTTAGAATTAAAAATGTAGCGTATTCGCAGCCGTCGACTCTTTTTGGCCTAGAACGAATAAGCACAACTGATAGAGATGAAGGTCAACGTTACAACATTCAATCATGCTTCGATTTTGCGCCGATTACGCAATACATGTACCTTTTATAATTTTCACTACCAGCGGTAGGCGAGTTGGCATACAAAGGACATTAAATGGTCCCACACATTTTAACAGCATAAACATTTTGATGTAGGAGTTTTATTTTACGCTTTAGCATAGAATTTGTATTGATGCCGGTTACAGGATTTCGTAAAAGAGTACATAGAAAATTTTAATTTATGATTGGGTTCTCAGTTAATAAGACAACAACAAAATCAACAAAAAAGCATTGTCAAAGGTATGAGAAAATTAATTCATGTCAAAGAACTTGCAAAAGTAAGAACTATTATAATGTTAATGTAAATTTTGGCCATTCATCCATGCAATTGTGATTAGAATGAATCCACATATTCCTACTTTAGCTTGTTAAACATTTTTTTGCAATTTCACGAAAGGCAATTTCTTGACTTACAAATTCAGAACTTTCATGAGAATTTGGCCTAGACTAAGAAAGTTTTTTAACGTTGGTTGGTGAATACAGGCCCTAAACTCGCGACACGCAGGGTAAAGTGTCATTGCTATCTAAATGAGAATTATTTTTGCAAGTCATCGAGAAAGTAATGCCAGTCTCACATTCTCAACTACTTCAATGTGTAATATCGAGCCTCTGTGCTGAAGGGACTTAATGCTACTGCAAAAAGTATCGACCCATGTCAGCCTGCACATACCGCGCAAGCTGCTATCGGTCGATTTTCTGCATTTCAAAGAACCAGTGTACCTTATGAATCAGTCGGTTTTTATAAAAAATGGATTTTATGGATCCATAATCATGAGATAACCTGCTTGGTAAAACTTATTACGGGGATGCATTAAACGCTTTTTTCCAGAGCATACTTACCTTAAAGACCCAATGGCGACCAAATGTAAACAATTTTGTGAATAAAATGCAGGTAAATTTCATTCATACCATTTAAACAGATGGCGATTTTCATTAAGTCAAATGATGTGTTAAACTGCTATTAGTCGAAGTTCCGGTCACTGGCCGAACTAGTATTTATGTTTATAACGTTAATTCCAGTTTTGTTATTTGAGCCATGCTTTGGAAAAAAGGGGCTTAATGCATCTCTGTGATGCATTATACCAAGCAAGACATCATATAGCTATGGATCCATAATAGTCACTTTTTTACAAAATCAACTGAATCATGAGATAGAATGGTCCTTTGACATGTAGAATATTGACCAACTGCGAAAAGTTTCGGCCCAGGTCAGCCTGCGCGGACTGCGCAGGCCGACCTACTTTTCGCAGATGCATTAAGCCCCCTTTCCACAGAGATGTTTCTTTTATTTTTCTACCACTGACTGCAAACTTGACTCTCCGCACTTTAATAGATCGTCAGACTAACAATAATCATGATACTTTTAAATAGCATAGATGAAATTTACTTGTATTAAAGTATACTTAGAAATGTTTATATCTGAGAGTTATTGGGCCTTTACGTTATAAAATATGACTATCATGACCTTGAGAATATCGCCTGTGTATTGTTATTAATCTTCCATAACCAAAACTTTAAACTCAATATCCATTTTCTGGTACAGCTTTTGACCGACAAACAGTGCTGTACAAGAGCAATACATTAGTGTCCACCTGAGCGGACAATAAATTTATTTTACTGCAAAGTTTTACCATTCCAACGCGTGTTCAGGTAAAAAATTCCATGTTTTATGTCCTCATAAATCGAGTACGCTTACGAAATCGAATTTCTCTTCTGAGTGCCCAAAAGACACTAAAAAACGACCTCACTGAAAACTGACGTCACTGAAAACTAGGGAAAACGTGCAGTGTGGTGCATGAACTCACTGCAATAGACATTCGAAGTATTTTTATTTAAACATGGATTAAAACAACTCTCAGACTAGGCAACTATTCATTTTATGATTTGTTGGCAAAAGTAAACGACCATTAGTTATTTCAAATGACCATTTTTTTTTTCATTTTGTAAACGTTAGAATGCATGACCTTCACGGCTTGTCTTCTTGACGATACGACGCTGTCACCTTTGATTTCGCTGTGCTGTAGGGCCTACCCTGGGAACTGCCAGTGTACAGCAATATATATTCGGAGCATAAATATTATCCAATCAGATCGCGAGAAATTTCTTTGCAGTATAATAAATACGGATGGTCAGGTATCAGTCGCATTCGGCATACCTCGGGTGATCCGGTGATCAAATCCCTCGACTGTATCACGTAGCTTGATATGCACCTACACGGTACATTTCGCACATCTCCGGAAGCACACCGCTTTACCGTTATTAAAATTGCAAGGCTGCTCTTAAAAAAGAAAACATGATTAAATTTTCCATCGTTATCTTTCTAAGAATATTTCGGTCAGCAAACAGTTGGTACATTCAAATTTTATCGTAGTTTATCAATTCCGTTGGGAGCTTTCATCGACAGATTGATAGAAGTGAATAACTTCATCGTGGTTGTTCATGTCGTTGCTATGCGATCTACAGGGGCGCCGCCATGTTTAAGATCATGTCATTGGTAGTTCAAAATGGAAGCCTCCTTTATACGGACGAGGTAAGATGTAGGTACGGGATCGGCCGGATTGTGACGAGTGGTATCAGTCGGTATCCCAGATGATCTACATGCAACCCTTATTGGTCACATGTTCCGTCCATTATGGGTAGTGAAATCTAATGTCATATTTCTGCGGTCTTGCATTTTTTTTTTATTTTAGAAGCTTTTTAATGCAACCCACTACAACTAATCACTTTAGATTTCGGGGTTTTATTGTGAAGGTATAATCTACTGATATATTAATGTCTATACTGCTGTCGTTTATCATTACTAGGATGACCGCGACCTGGGACTTGATTTTGTATTTCTTTGTTTTCTGTGTCATGTTCTTTGTCAGTTTTGGAAGTGGAGGCAGCGGGTTGATCTTTTCCTAGAGCCACACCCTTACAAAGGATGTGTCCACCCTCATGCAGGTACATGGCAGGCAATACGACATAGTCTACTAACAGGCCTTGTCTGGAATAGTACTGAAACAAGGTTTCGTTGAACATGGGTTCCGTTTTGATGCTCAAAACCATTGGAGGATCCTCTACACACATTAACCATGATATCTCTATACATTTCTTTATATACGCCGTCGTACTTTGAAGTGTGTAGGGTGTTTTTCGCAGGTTCTTAAGTCTTTCTTGTCTCAATAAACCCTGCATAAAATGGATCATGGCTGAAGATCAGAACTATACTCAAACAAAGGAGAAAGTTCGATTAGGAAAACACAAATACGTTTCACTCTAAAGAGCAGCCCTCTGGAAAAAAAAGGGTTTTATGCATGATACCAACCAAGTTATCACATCATTATAGATACACAAAATCCACTTTGTCTTACAGCCGACTGAACTACTAGATAGGATAATCCTTCAACATGCAGAAAATTTACGAATAGCAAAGAGTATGAACTGATGTAATCCTTTGTGGACTGCGAAGGCTGACATAGGTCGATCCGTTTTCCAGATCATGTATCAAACCCCCTTTTCACAGAGCATCTCTATATAAACATAAATGGAAACATAAGGGGAAGACAATACATCACCAGGCTAACGAATAATATCGATAAACGCTTTTTTTAACTAGCCAAGCTAGTCTATAGGCATCATGATTGACCTAGAGTCAATGTAAACAAAAAAACCCACAGTTGCCAAATACTGCCTCACAGAACATACTTCTTTCTGTTAGAAATCTTAATTCTGTTATATATGACAATTCTGAAAAAAAAAAAAAACACTAACTGTCTATCATCCCAATTTGAACATGATTTACAAAGTAATAATCTGAACAAGATGTCATTTATATTAAGGTACAGAATCTTTGCTTATATGTAAATTAAGTGACCGATACAAAGCAGAGAATCAATTATTCCTACACAACTGTAACATTGTAAATGAATCTATTAATAGATACACCTAGGTAACTTGTTGCAAATCCCAGCTATATTAACGCTCACTGGACAGGAAACCCTTGTCATTCCTTCAGTCATTCATTATTCAGATCATTGTGTACAGTTAAACTGTTATGCTAAACTGTTATTCTACGTTTTGAATATTAACCCTTTACCAAACAATCCCAAGTTTTAACGACACTGAGGTAGAATTATGTTTCAACAGTTCAGCTTCATCTAATTTATGGTCTGCAACAGCTTTGAATTTGGACGAGTGTCATTTTTTTTTTGTTTGTTTTTGTTGTAAAGAGAGTTAAATAGTTAACTACATCTTGTACTATTGGATATTGACTAACTGATTGCATGGTGCTTAACGCCGTTTTCAACATTTCAGTGATATTGCGGCGGCTAGCGCACCTATCCATGCTTCCAGGAGTTTCTTTTACCGGCACAACCGCGACTTAATGACCTTTTGCGGACAGTGTGGATTAAGATCAGAATGCACAGTCTGATCTTGGATCTACACTGTCCGATAAGAAGATATATTTTCTCCAAAATGTAACTCTGAAATAGCAATATTCAGGTCTTTACCATTGGCTTGGAAGTTTCATTTAACATTCTTAGCACGTTAAGGGTTAAACTTAAACTGGATTATAGTTAACCAATAGCACATATAGTTCGGCAGCTCAGTCGGTAGTGCACAAGACTTGAGAACAGGAGGTCGCTGGTTCGATCCCCGACTCTGCAATTTTTTTTTCCGAGGATTGATGATAATCACTGATACAGGATGATAATACAGGATACATTTCTCTCTCACGTTTCGACGATGGTTATGTGGGAAAGCAGCCAGTGGCTTGGAAAGAATATTGTGCGGAGTACTGGTAGAAGAAACTCCAGGATAGCATGGGTATGTGCCACCGCTACATAACTGAAATAATGTTGAAAACAGGGTTAAACACCATACAAACAATTACTCAATCAAATTCGCTAGTCTGTCAGTACTTTCAGTACTTTGATTATTAGAATACGCACATATACTATAATGTATAAATGAATTTATCCAAGATCCAGATTAGTCGTGTTTTCATCTGCTCGGACAAGGAACTATACGGCGACAATGGCTGGCTTTGCTCAATACTTTTAAGAAAAGCATTCATCATAATTATACCTCTTTATCTATAAATGATCTGACTAACATACGGCCGATATCTAAAACACACACAGCTGACCTGGAATACGTTTTCCATATTCATAAACTCTGTGTAGAACATCACCATGTACACGACTCACTTTTATGTATTCACGCTCGGCTCTTTCTGTCATATCCCGAAAACGAGCGACTCTGATTCTTTTTAATTGACTTATTTGGTGATGATTTTACAGTTAAAAAATGAAGATGTATAATAATGATAATAACAAAAGCAAACATTACAATAGACTGGATTTCTGTGTTGTCGGATCGAGGTCTGTATTCATCAACCATTCTTAAGAACATTCTTGGCCTGATTTTGAAAGTAAAACAACTTTTGATTGACTAAGCCATTTGGTTTAGCCAATCAGGTGGTGTTACTTTCAAGTTTAGAAAATTCTCGAGAATAAGACTAAGAATGTTCTTAAGAATGGTTGGTGAATACGGACCCAGGTCTCGTTGCGGTGTAAAGAGGTTTGCATCGGATTCGACCTTTTGTGTCATCTGATACTTACCTGTTTACACGCGGAATTCGACCCGATTCAACCACATAGAAATGCAGACTGTTGCAATATTCCATCTTATATTACACCTCGACTGGTTCTACATTTTCGACATTGAATTGAGATTCGGTAGAAGGACAACATTTAAGAAGACGGACAAACATAAGTTGAATAAATCTGATTACAGAGCATATTTGCTGAAACGCTTATATTTAACGTAGACAATAAATTCAGCAACAAAAAACGACCAGCTTTTTCTTTCAGTTTACCTCAGTAATCTTGTCAATGATTTTCCATGCTCGAAGTTTTCTAAATTCTTTAACTTGTTCTTTGAGCTGTTCCGGCATTTCATTTGGCACATTATCGCGAGAATCTTGTAGCTGAAATGGACATAGTTTTGATAACATACATTCGAAAGGTGAGATTACTAAGTGATTTTCATTTCATAAGAGCAGATCTGTCCGTTACATCTAGAATATTGAGTTATCAAAGAAGCGATTTATACTATATCCATTTATTCATCATGTAAAGAATCCTAGAATCAATTTAATCATCAATAAAGAATAACCGAAACTGATTAGTCCAATTCATTCATTATAATTCTGTGTCTCCAATGTTATGTTACTTCTACAAAATAATACAAAGGAAGATAGGAGTCAAGTTCCATACCAAATCTGATTGGTCAATACAGGACTGCACTCGCTCGTAGAAACCATATGTTGTTATCCTGCTACACTCTTCAAATATGTCCTTGAAATATATAAATATGAAAAAAAAAAAAAACGATTACAATTGTCAAAGGTTACAAAAATCATGATGTTTTTTCCTCTGGGTTCATTTCATAATTGCTCATTCCATTTAATATGGCATCTACGTTCTACGTAATTTTTGCAGTTGTAGTTACTATATCTACCTAGCCAATTAAGACTGAATCTCGTCCGAATCGGCTGGGTACGTCGGACACTTTAATCCTCTACCAAACACACTCGAGTTTTAACGATCCTGCCAGAGACGGCTTTTAGCAAAAAAAAAAAAAAAGCCTATCCTTGCAGAGTTAAATCTTACCATATGGGCAACGATCAATCTGTCGTCTGCAAATGATTTTTAAAAAGACAGGTTTGCAATGTTGTCGTCTGGTACACGGTTAAATAGTTTCAGGTAAAACGTTATGGTTCAGTAAAAGATGTGTTTGAAATAACCCGGGTATATAGGAATAGTTAGCTGATTTTTTAGACAGTTTGAATCTATTAACAACATTACCAAGCAAATCGCTTTAAATATCTTTCGCTTGAAGACGATGAAACAGACCATTAAAAATCAACTTTATATAACTCCTTGTGAATTTCATTATGTACCGTACATTTGGTGAGTGTCATCCGTATCAGAGGATAACTTTCGGCAGAAAAAATAACAGGCATCAGTATATAATCAGTTAACCAAAAATGTTGCACAGTCATTGTAAATGCTGTAAGAAATCTGAGATTTTGAAGTCCAAGCCATATTCATACTTATCCCACTGATAGACAGAGAATACGAAATGCAGACATGCATTTGGCAAAGACTTGTGAAATTACCCAGGAAATTTGAAAGTAAACACATTTGATTTAAGTTAAGAGTAGTAGGTATTATACCAGTTTGCGGAAAAAAGTAGATTACAACCGACAAAAGTAGATTACAACCGTCTCATACCGTCTCACACCGTCTCATAACTAAATATCCTCTAAAAAAGGTTCCTTTAATAACTAAATATCCTCTAAAAAAGGTTCCTTTAATAACTAAATATCCTCTAAAAAAGGTTCCTTTAATAACTAAATATCCTCTAAAAAAGGTTCCTAAATAACTAAATGTTCTCTAAAAAAGTTTCCTAAAAAAAAAAAAAAAAAAAAAAATTTCATCATCTCACGTCATTGCATCGGCTAACCAACAAACTCATAAACCCAGACAAACTCATACATCAGTTAATCGCTTAACCAACGCATCAACCAACGCACCATGCAATGGTTAGCCAGTTTATGAGTTAGTAGGTGGCTTAAGATTTTGGTAAAAAAAAAAAAAAAAAAAAAAAAATTCATCAGCCAACGCATCAACTAACCGGCTAACCAACGCATCAGTTAACCGGCTAACCAACGCATCAACTAACCGGCTAACCAACGCATCAGTTAACCGGCTAACCAACGCATCAACTAACCGGCTAACCAACGCATCAGTTAACCAACACATCAGTTACTTAACTAACCAGACAAACCCATCAACCAGACAAACTCATAAATCAGTTAATCGCTTAACCTTCCCATCAGCCAACGCATCAGTTTATGAGTTAGTGTGTGACTTAAGATTTTGATAAAAAAAAAAAAAAAAAAAAAAAAAAAAAATTTTTTATTCCTTTTGATAGAAATAAAAAATTGAATTTAAGGTAAAAGATCGCGCAGAGACAGTATGTAAGATGGCAGGCTTACAAGATAAAATAAAAAGGTATCTACCCCCAATAAAATATCCAGTTTCATTTTATCCAATAAATTTTATACTATATTCATTATCACACATAAAATACACTGTTAATGATTTTAATTTATATTATGATTTAGAAAAAGCCATTACTTTAAAAGAAAAATATGAAAAATTAAAAAATGGAATGAACTATAATACAGGGAAAAAAATACGATATGGAATAGAAACTTATATTAAACTTTTACAAAAATTAAAGAATCATGTTCTTTTACTTAACACAAAAGAAAAATATAGAGATACTTTAACAAAAGAAGATTTAGAGACAATTGAAAAGATAAATGAAGAAGTAGTTATCATTAATAACTTAATATCAGATTATAATGAAAAAAGAAGTAAGCTATGTAATAAAATGCAGGAATTAACAAATTGGAGAGAATATACAATTTTTGAAAATAAAAAATACGGTCTTTTTAAAGAATGTTATAACAATCTTCATCATGAAAATAATTGTTTAGGCAGATTTGAAAGAAAACTAAAAGAAAACATATCATTTTGTGATATAATAAATTATATTATAGGAAGAAATATTGATGAAAACTATGTTTTAGAATGTATAACATGTGGTAAAATTAAAAATTTATAATTTTTATTTGTTCTTAACACAAATAAAAATTTATTTTTTGTATTCCTCTATCCTATGATGCCCCCAAGCAAGTGTATGAATTCCATCAGGTAAAATAAACCTTTTATCATCATTTGCACTTAATGCTATTTTATTAATTTCTTCAGTATAAATTTGGTGCTTATAACTTCTTAAATTTGTTATTGTTCTATGCTGTATATTATTTTTTTCTAAACAATTCAAATAATCCTGATGCGTTATAGTTTTCTTAATTATATTTTTCTTAATCCCCTTACATTTTCTATTTTCCCCCCCATCATCCATTTTAATACTATACATTTTTGGTTTTAATCCGATATAATCTTCTATTTCCTTTCCATTTGTTTCATCCTTAAACATACCAATCACCTTTTTATTTACACCAGCTGGAATACCTGAAGGATGCCCCTCTTTTGGATAGTCACTTGTATCAAACTTTTCTTTAACATCATCTGAAATATCTTTATAAAAATCTTCTGTTTTAATTTCATACAATAAACTATCCGTATCAGTAAGTCCTAAAGTTGCTCTATCTCCATATTTTGCTTTAATATAGTTATAGTGAAAATCATACATTAATGTTTTACTTAACTCAAGAATGGAAAACCCTAAATATATTGGCTTGTTAAATGTTATTTGTGTTTTTCCCATATGAATGCTTATCAAATTTTCATTAAATATTTCTAAATGCTTAAAGTTTGGCTTGTTTACAAATTTTCTTGCTGTTTTTCTACTTCTGACAAGCTTAACATTTACCCTTTTTCTTATATTTTCCATAGTTTTTCCAAATACTGAATTATTCATTAACTTATAAAAATTCTTTTCAAAATCATTTTCTGCTTTTGCTCTCAGTTGTGTGTTTAAATCAATGTATGGTTTTAACCAACCACTTTCTTTAAACTTAATCCCTCTATGTATCTTCTTCAATTTTAAACCAAGACTTAAACACTGTTTTAAACTTTTATAATGTATAATATATTTCTTTTTATCATGTAAATTTGGTACTAGGTTTTCAACTTTATTTACTTTTTTTCTTTCTGAGGCAAGAGGGAGTTCATTAAAATAATCATGTAGTTCTTTAGGCACATCTAAATCAACTTCTAAAAAACAAGAATGTCGCATCCAGTTGTTTAATTCCTTTTCCGTCATCCATTTAAATCCATCAATTGGGAGTTTCTGACTCATTGCCCAACCATACAAGTTATTAGCATCTAAATATTTACAAAATACTGAAGGTTTTTGTGGATCATACTTTTTACCTAAATATTTATTATTAGCTTTTATTTGCCTTTTAACAATCAATGAAATTCCACCTCGGATCCCCCTTTCAATAAATTGGATTTTATTTTCATCTCTAATCAGTTTTAACTTAACACCAGTTAATTTTAATGCGGCATCCCAAGCTAAACCAGGCGCAGTAAAATACCAAGCAGGGTCTAATTTATAAACGTTAAAACAAACTTCTCTAAAACTTTCAAACACATCAGCTAAAAGAAGAACATCCGTTTTTAAATATAAATCATGATATTCGCCAAGAGTTTTAATTTTAAATGTTTTCCATACCTTTTTTGCATGTTTATAATCTTCTTCTGTAATTCCTTCCCCAGCAAGTTTTGAATAAAATGCTTCTATAGGTGGCAATTGTGTTTCATTAAGTCTTTCTAATGAATCAATATATTCATATGGATAAACACCCTTTCTACGAAGAAGTTTAAACTCTTCTTCTTTTGGAAATTTACTTTTTAAGTTTTTGAATTGACAATCTTTTAAATTTTCTACTAGTTTTGCTAAACTGCTATCCATAAATTTAAAACTATCTATAAACCTAATATCCTTATAAATATCCTTATAAATATCTTTATCTTTATACTGGCCTACTAAAGTCTTTTTTGTAAAACTTATATATTTTTCTTCATTATTTGGAATTACATTAATTTCCCCCTCGCTGACACCAAGATTTTTAACAAACAAATGAGCATCATATCCAGACAAATTATGAAAGACAAAAGGAAGAAAGTTTGGTTTACGAAAGTTAAGATTACATTTATTATGTGCGGCACCTCTATAATTACCAGTAAAATGACAGTGGTCTCTTACTTTTTTCCATCTATCTTCATCTTTTTTCTTTTTTTCTTCTTTTTCTTCCTCTTCTTCCACTCCATCTTCTTCATCGCTTTCCTCTTCTTCATCCTTTTTTTCTTCCTCCCCAAACTTTATATTACAAAGATAACAAGTATCTGCCTTATTAAATTTTTCTTCATCCTCTGGTTCAAATATCATATCTTTTTTTGGCAATTTAAAAATCTCTTTAGCCAGACTTTCTATTTCTTCCACAAGCTTTTCCTCCGCTTTTTCTCCACGATATGATAAAAATCTAGACTCAAAAACATTTTCATCAAAACTTTTTAAAAAGAAAGCATAACCCGTTGGAACATGTATATGAGTTTTTGTTGTTGAACTTTTACTTGGATCTGGTTTTGCATGTTGTATTGGTACAAGCATCGTTTCAATATCACCATAAGCAACAAAAGGAAGCCATTGTGTTCTAACCCAGTTTTTAAACATTACGGTACACTGGTTTTTTGATGGCATTTTAATTCTTACAGCATCTTCTTCATAGCAAAACACCCTATGATCTTCTAAAACTCTTTCACTCGTAAAATGTCCTAAACAACTCCAATAAAAAGAAAGTTTATGTCCATCTTTGGATATTTTTGATGCTAATAGTGCACTCGGATTTTTTACCCAAACATAATGACTATTTTCATCTTCATCTTTTATTAACAAAAGAATTACTAAATGTTTTCTATCGAAAGTTTCTTTTCTTTGCCTTCTAAGAGGATATAATCCATCTTTCTTATCATAACCTATAACAACAATAGAAAAATCTGAATTTTGATTTTCAAATTTATTAATATCGCATAACTTAACGGGACATTCTATTCCCCTCATATTTAATTCTTTGATTTGTTCTTTTAATTTTTTATCAACTATTTCTGGGTGTTCTTTTTTTGGATAAACTACCCTCATACAACAGTATAAAAAACAATAATGATCTTTTTCATTTTTAATATTAACAAGTCCATTTCTGTTATTTGTTTTTTTTAATCCTGCAGGCAAAGGCATCCATGAACCGGCATGTCCTTCCCATGCTTGTATATTTTCTACAGAATGTATTGTTAGGCTTATAACCCCCTCAAAATTCCAACCAGTTCCTTGTATTAAAAAAGTTTCGAAATTTCTCATAACTTGTTCTATCATATCATCATAAATGGTATTTACATTACTTTCCCTTGTTATAGTTTCATGACTTGAAGAAAGTTTAACATTTTTATATTCAATACCACCACCAGGTTTTTCCCTTGAAAATAAACATACTAGTTCTAACTTTACCTTTGTATTTCTATTATTTCTTAAAAAATTAGTTATGCTTTCCCTACATATTTCTAAAAAATCATTTGCACCCCACCCCCCCTCTCCATCTATAACATGCTGTGTTGCAAATTCTCTTAATGCAGACGCTTCTTGTCTTAATACAAGGTTTGGCATTTCTCTTCTTGGCAAGTCTTCTTCTACATTTTCTAAAACCTCGTTTATAACTTGTGGAATTTGCTCTTCCGTAACATTACCAGTCATCCAATTAGTAAAATTAGACACTCTTCTTCTAACACTCTGAGGAATTACTGTTGAGGCAACCCTTTGAGCGCCACTATATAAATTAGATGCAATCGACTGACTAGCATCTACCAATCTATTGATAAATCTTCGTGAAAAAGAATTCATCGCTATAATTTTTAAACAAAAAATTCTTTCCTTAAGTCAAATTTTATTATTTTTTCATAAATAATAAAATTAAAGAATATCAATTCTATATTTATCCTTCCATACTCTACCATTCCAGTTTTCAATCGTTTGTGGACATTTATCAATATACTTACTAGCCTTGTAAATTGATGGAAACTCTTTTATCTCTTCAGTTTCAACATCCTTAAAGGTAACTCTCTGTGGGTTTTTAGCAATATCCTTTAATCTATCATAATTAGGAATTTTTTTTAAAAATTTTTTTTCTTCCTCTTCTGGATACAAACCATGCTCTTTTAACACATCAATATACTTTTTCTTGTTCCAATAGGAATACCATTTAATATTGTTATCTGTTAATATTTTCTTAAAATCAGCAACCTTTTTCATATTTTATTTAAGTAAAAATTTACTTAATATACTACACTCATCTTATTGCCATCGCTCTGGAAGTTAATTAGTCTATCACTAAGTAAAACTGCAAATGCCTCAGTATTTGCTGGAACAGGTACACCAAATGTTGCTTTAACATGTATATCAGTAACAGAATACTTAAGCCTTTCACTTTGTTTTGATAAATCAAACACAAACAAAGGAAAAATATGTTTAAATTCATAAGGATTAATATTTGGGTTTGAGACCAATTCGTCCATATTATAAAATTTCTTTCTAAAAGAGGATGCTTCACCATATATTCTTCCAAGTTTATTAGTTGTAAAATTAATATCATGTTCATAGTTTGGATATTTATTAGGACCCAACATTACATAAATATTTCTAACATTTATATTATCAAATAAAGCCGGGTTTGCTAATTGATTATTACGTTTTGCTGTTTGAAAACCAATAATTAAGAAACGTGGCACCTCGGGGGACGATTTAGAGGATAATCTCCAAGTAAAACCTATTGCCTGTGGAACAGCAATAGAGTCGCTTTGTATCATTCTATAACCAACTGGAAATTTTTCTTTCTTCTCAATAAATTTAAAAAGTTCCAACTTGTTTCCATCTTCTGGTGTTACATGAGGCATAAACCAAGATACTTTACTTAATTCAACCTTACCAGGTTCATGTCTTTGATTTCCGCCAACTGCCGCTTCGGCAAGTCTAAAAATTGCATCATTATCATTTTCTCTTGTTAAGGTTAGTGTTTGTTTCATACCATATAAAATTTTGTTGTAATCTTCACAAAAACCAAATATATGCTTTAAGGGTACCTTTATACTAAATGTTCCAGTAGGGGTTGAATCGAAAATATAAGCCCTTCTTGTTAGAAAACCAGTATTATTTATCGCATCTGATGTATCCTTTTGCCAAAGTTGGTTTAACCCTTGAGATTTAGAAAAATCATCAGGGTATTTTAACAATCCAAGCATTGTTGTAGTTTGACCAGGATTTAAAATATTTTCTATCTCTTGCCCACTAAGCTGATATCTTATATTTTTAAACAGATACATCATTCCATTGCTTACTAGGGAGACTTGATCTTCATCATGACGAACATTGCCATCCATATTATAACCACGATTAACAAGAAGAATAGACTCTTTTAGCAATCTCCCTTCAATTAATAGATATGATTCTGAAGGATGATAAAAAATATCTTGAGTTTCAATATCAATCCTAATATTTCCTCCAGAGTTGTTTAGATTAGTCCCTGTAATAGGAAGATATTCATAATATTCATATTCATCAATACTGTCGTCTTTTAAAATTGGCGCTTTAATATTTAAAATATCCATTTTTTATTATATACAATTATAATTTTTAAGTCAAATTATAATTGTTATATTAATTTGCCCATAGTTGAGGGAATGATCTGTTTTCATCATCTATATACACACCCTTAAGTTTAATATTTACAATTTTTTCTACTGAAAGGTTTTTTTTCATTTTTGGATAAATTCTATTTCCGTAAAGAATGGTTACCTTAGGCATATTATTTTTTTTTAGATATTGATTTAAATCTTCTTCAAATTCCTTAATGATATCAACTTTTTCAGGCGACAATTTTAAAACAACCTTTTTATAATCATAATTTGTATCACTGCTATCTATTACTTCACAATCTTCATCTAGTTTAAAATTTGCATAAAGGATACTAACCCTTTTTGTATTGTATTTTTCATAATGTGTTAAATTTTAGATTTGTCATTCTTTTTTATTTAATGTAATATTTTACTTAACTTAAATTTATAATACTTTAACTCCTGAACCCTTACTATTTAACTTCTTAACTAAATCTTGTATAGCAATGGCACCACCATCCATTAACTTACTAATATCTTGCATTATAGGTTGAGCAGTTGTAGCAGGCTTTTGTGTATATTTTTCTATAATCTTTTTAGATTTTGGTGTTAAAGCCTTTTGTACTAACTTTTTACCTGCATCAATCGCGGTACTCTTTCCAATCTCTAATGCTTTCTTTGATCCTTCCTTAGCTACATTCTTACCAATGTCAACTGCTGAAGATGCAATTTGTTTAGCCGTACTGCTTGTAAAGAGTTTTGTAAGAAAATTAACAAAACTATCAAATATTCCTGCTCCTCCATAGGCATAATCTTTTTTAAATCCTCTCTTTTGTGATATAATCATTTTTATAGTATAGACATTAATTTTTTATAAGTTTTTGCATTTAAAACATGTTGTCTTTTTAATTCATCACAAATACTTATCAACTCATTTCTTACGCCTGTATGACCGGCTCCTTTACTTGCCATTAAGAGATCTAATCTTTCTAATAGTGCATTAGGGTCAGAAGGGATAATGGTAATTCCATCTCCATCATATTCATATTCTTTTTCTTTTTCTTTTTTGATTTTTTCATAAACATGTTTAATAAAAATATTGTATTTTACTCCACCACTGCTTTTTGGGGGTTTCGTTGGGTCATTATCACGAAAAATAACATCAGTATCCCTCAAGATTTTTTCATAATATCTAATATCATCAGGAGAAAAAGTATATCTTGCACTTGGATTTTTTGCTATAATAAGTTCCCATAATCCATCCGTTGCTGGATATTTTTCTGCTCCAATCCAAATATATTCACCATCGTAATCAACTAATTTATCTCCTATATAATAATTAATATTTTTCCTTTTAATACCAAATGTTTTATCAATATTTTCTTCATATTCTTCTTTTAAGTTTCTATATTTTTCATCTAATAATGAATATCCTGCTATTTTCTCATCCTCATCTTCATCTTTAGGAATTAATTGTTGTTGAGGAAACTCTTTAGGTAGCCGTTCAATCCCCTCTTTAATAGGTTTTAGTCCTTCTGTAATTTCCTTTGTTGAGGTTTTTTGTGTTTCTGTAATAGGTCTAAAAAACTTTGAAAGGTCTGTTTGTAATTCGATATCCCCGGTTCTCTCTGCAAGCTGATTATCACGAATTCTTTTCATTGTAGCAAGATAATCTTTTACTGTTTCTTCCCTTTTTAAAGGGTCTTTTATCTTCAAAAATGACATTTTTTTTAAAGTAAAATATTTTTTTAATTTGTATTGTCTATCTCACATGCACAAGAACACTTAAACTTGGGTGGTTTTAGTTTTATTCTTAATGACGTCCATTGTTTCTTTCTGCTAGTCTCCTGAATTCCTCCCGTGCTTCTATTCGTCCCTTCTCTATTAAACTCTCCGATTCCTCTAGCTTGTTTTTTTTCTTTGACTTACTCCTAATTTCTTCCTTCATTTGTTTGTATTTTTCCAATTCTTCCATAATTAAACTAAATTCAGAATGATCTATTTTGTTGTCTGTTATTGCTTTTGATATATGCGTAAGTAGTGTATTTAACTTTGAATCTGCCAACATTTTAATCTGAAGATGTTTTTCAGATTTTGTTCTGCTTCTTCTAACTACAAACTTACCTACTAAAGCGACTAACCCAACAACTAAAGCACAACCTTCTAGAACTATAGTCCCGGGTATCGCTACTACGGTTGATAGTAAAGCGATTCCTCCTGCTCCTGCACCTAGTGCTATAACGGTTAGGCCGGCTTCTACATTGTCCACACTCTTACTAATCTTCAAGTATTTTTTACTTAGTTGCTCTCTTTCCCTAACTTCACTTTCTAGAAAAGTCTGAATTTCTGATATCTTTTGTAACCTGAATGATTGACCGTTATCTCTTGCAGTTATTACTGGCTCTAATGATGGCGCATTTGGTATGTTTCGTGCTTCTGGTAACTCTGGATAAATCTTTTCTTTTAGTTCCATTTTATTAACAGCAACTTATTTTTAAATAGAATAGTAAAGACGACACAAAAAGGTGTTTTCTTGTATTTTTTTTTATTTTACTAGAGTTGTTTGTAATTGTTGCTACCATCTCGTCCACTTCTTCTAATGTAACTTCATTTGTAATAGATAATTGATTAAGTTTAAGATTATAAGATAGAGAAGCTAAAACAATACCTTTACTCATATTGAAGCCCATACCTAGGGCTATCGTCTTCGTTTGCCCTCCTTCTATTACTAGCGGTTGTTGAGTAAAAATATCCCATGTAACAGGATTAACTTTTTTAGCCGGATACTTAACTTCTACAGGTTTCCAAAAAATAGTTTTTGGTTGAACTAATTTATGTTTTCCATTTCCAAATTTATGCACATTCATTTTTTAATTTACAATATTGCTCCTAATATAGGAATATTAGCAAATGGACTATTAGGTCCTAAAAGAATGCCTTTTCCATCATAAATTTTACCGCCTTGTTTTAAATACAATCCATCACCTACGGAACTTAATCCTTTACCTTTAGCTGGACCAAGAAATAAACCTTTGCCGTCAGTTTCTACTTGACAAACGCATCCACCTTTCTTAAGGTAAAGCCCGTTTCCCATTGCTTTTTGAACGCCTGAAGATGCCAAGCCAGATAGTGCGCCAACTCCCAAAGCTGGCAAAACGGTCCTTGCTAATGTAGGTAGAACTGATGAAGCCAATCCTGCTAACATTCCAAGAAATCCGCCTTCCACTTTCATATTATGTTTAAGTTGTTTAGTTGACATTCTAATCGTTGCCCCTTTACCGGCTTTATATGCTTTTGTAAGTTTATTTACTTGAGATTTGGTTAATGCTACAACATCATCACCATGAATATCCTCATGCTTTAAACGAATACTGGCTGGGGCTTTGTTTTTAAAAGAATGTAAAATTTTTTCCTTTTGTCCGTCTGATATATTTATTTTTGCATTAATATAGTTTGTCATTTTTTATATTTATCTTGCTTCTCTTATATGAAATCTAATTGTTAAATTTTCCCCTCTAAGATTGAGTAATGTTCCATTTTGATCAGTAATTGACACATTAAGATTATGTATTTCATTTAATGTTAATGGAAGGTAAACTAGATTGACTGGATTTTCTATAATTTTATATCCTGGTGATACATTTGGAAAAAAACTATAAATTGTATTTCTTTGTAAACCGTTAACATAACTGCCCGAAATTAAATCTATATTAACTAGTAAACTATTAATACTAAGAATATTTACTACATTTTCTGATTCATGAAATCCTTGTTCATATTTAGCACGAGAGAACCCTAAAACTTTAGCAATAGAATTTTGTTGATTAAAATCAACCTGATATCCATTTTCTAAAACAAGAATAGACTTTAATGTATTAGTATTTGCTGAGATGCTAATATAATATTCTTCATTAACAGCATCATAATGACCCTTTTTTCTCATTTCTTGTTGAATTACATCATTAATATCAACTAGATCATAACTTCCTTCAGGTATTCTTATTTTTATCCATGATGTACCATTGTCTGGTGTATAAACAAAAATGTTATTGCTTGCATCAATATTAGGAAATGAATAATAAGTTTCAAGATTAACCAATGCTATTTCATATTCTTTATCTTTTTCTAATAGAAGTGGAGGAGTAAATCTTGTTTTAAACTCTGTTTTATTGTCGCTTACGATAATTTGAAATGATGTTTTGTGGTCAGTGTTTTTTACTATCTTTTCAAGTAATTCTACTTCCATTTTATTAATTTGTAAAATATATTTTAAAATGAAAATATATTTTTATTAGTAATCTTTATAATCTCGTGGTATATAAATGTTATCAAATCCACATCTATATTTTCCATCATTAGAGTTCTTAGTTAAATCTAACACTACAAATCCATGAGGTCTTTCCCAACATTTTTTACAAAAATTGATAAACTCTGTTTTAGTCATATCATCCCCTACATGATCACTATAAATATGATTAAGATTTTTTAAGTCTTGTCTAAACAAGCATATTAAGTTAGCATTCTCTCTAATAGTTTGACGGGGCAGTCTAAAATAATTTTGTGCCAGATAAAAACAATCGGCATTACTATGTCTTCCTCTTACATAATAATTTTCGCACTTGTTTTGTCTTTCTAAAAGTAAGTCATCAAATATCATTAAGTTTTTATTTGAAGCATTTAAATCTCTTGGGTCGGGAACATCACTAGCATATTCATAAAATTCACAATTGATATCAGATTTTTCCTTAATTGTTTTTGCCCATTCTTCTACTAATGCTGTAGGCGAAATATTACGGTTTTGAACTTCATCTTTAATTGAAAACAGCCTTAATATATATTCTTTTGGTATTTTTTCTTCAAATGCTTTTTTAAGTATTCGATATTCTGGTTGAAACAAACTTTTACCAAAAACGTATAAGTTACTATAATCTAACCAATCAGGCCTTAACAAAAAGTTAAGTAAAAGTGTAGTTTTACCACATCCTGATTTGCCTACTATTAAACCTCTGATACTCCTAGGTAAAAGGGGGTGGTTAAATCTTTTTGCTAAAGTTTCATTCCAAGATAAATTAACAATATCCATTTTATATTAAAAATTATATTTTAATATAAAAAATGTATTGCGTTAAATGTAAAAAGAAAACTGATACTACAGATTTAAATTGTGTAGTAAGTAAAAATGGTAAAAAAATGGTGCGAGGAAAATGTGCTATTTGTGGTACCGTGAAAACACAATTTGTTAAACAAAAAGAAGGTGGCTCATTGTTAAACAAAGCAATCAATAATTTACCTGTTGAAATGCACTTGCCTGGTCATAATTTTACTGGTCCTGGGACAAAGTTAAAGAAAAGATTAAATCCTGACTTAACACCTAAAGATTGGTCTAAGCCCGTAAATCGTGTAGACAAAGCGGCATATCATCATGATATTTGTTATCTTAAGCATAATGATACTAAAACACGTAATGATGTGTGTGATGCTAATATGCTTAAAGAGCTAAAGGGTATCTATAATCCTACTATTAAGGAAAGAATGGAAAGAGGATTGGTTTCCTCATTGATAGGAACCAAGAAAAGATTTGGTATGGGTGTGAGTAAAAAAGAAATTCGCTAGCAGAAGAATTACATAAACCTGTAAAAAGAAAATTTAAGAAAAGGAGAGTTAGAGTAAATGGTATTGATAGGATATGGGCAGTAGATTTAGTAGATATGCAAGCATTTTCTAAACTTAATCGTGGAGTAAAATATCTTCTTGCTGTCATTGATATCTTTTCAAAATATGGATGGCTAATACCATTAAAGGATAAAACAGGAAAATCTGTTTCTGTTGCACTGAAGAGTATTTTTAAGGAAAGAAAGCCTGAGAAAATGTGGGTAGATAAAGGTAAAGAGTTTTATAACAAAGATGTTAAAGATTTGGTTGAATTGTATTCTACTGAAAATGAAGAAAAATCAAGCGTTGTTGAGAGATGGATTAGAACAATGAAAGAAAAAATGTGGAAATATTTCTCTGCTCACTCTACAAATGTTTATATTGATGTATTACAAAATCTTGTTAAGGAATACAACAACACAAGGCATTCTTCTATTAAGATGACGCCAATTGAAGCAAGTAAGAAGAAGAATGAAAATAAAGTTTGGACAACATTGTATCCTGATTATGATCATGTAAGGAAAGATATCAAACCAAAGTTTTCTGTTGGAGACAAAGTAAGGATAAGTAAAAAGAAAAAGACTTTTGAAAAAGGTTATACTACGAGATGGACTGAAGAGATTTTTACAGTTACAGAAGTAAAACATACAACGCCTATAACGTATAAGATTGAAGATTTAAATGGTGAAGAAATAAAAGGTTCTTTTTATGAACCTGAACTACAAAAAACGAGTCAAGAGGTGTATAGGATAGAAAAGATTATTAAAAAAGGTAAAAAGAAATCTTTTGTAAAGTGGAAAGGTTATTCTGATGAGTTTAATTCATGGGTTGATAATAGTGCTATTGTAAATATTTAAGTATATAAAATGGAAAATATTTTAATTGATAATATAACTTTATCAAATAAACCTTTAAGCAATTTTGAACTTGAGGATGCCACAAAAAAATTAAAAATAAAAAATTTTAGAGGAATATTTTTAAGAGATACCCTACCTAAAAAAGTAAGAATTAAAGAATGCGGTATATTAAACCTTGATGACGCTGGTGGGCCTGGCACCCATTGGGTTGCTTGGTTTAAAGATGGAAAGAAAAAAATTTATTTTGATAGTTATGGCATTCAGCCACCTATTGAAATTATAGATTATTTAAAAAGTCCAATACACTACAATACAGATCAATTACAACAAGCAGGTGAAGTAATTTGTGGGCATTTATGTTTGTACATTCTTAAAGAATTGTGCTTGGGTAATAAATTTCAAGATATTTTAAATAAACTTTTTTAGTAATATTAAAAATGCCTGTTGATAAATTTGGAAGAATGGATGAAGTTAAAACAAACAGCGACGGCGTATCGCTTGCTTACATCTCAAATAATTTTTTACGTAAAGATGGAACAACGTCTGTTGCTGGTTCTATAAATATGAATGGAAACACACTAACTAGGGTTAGTAATCCAGTTAATCCACAGGATGTAGCCACTAAGGCTTATGTAGACTCTAGCACGGGACTGTTAGATGAAAATGGAGGGTATCATATGAGGGGATATTTGAATATGGGTTTTAATAAAATAAAAAATATAGCAGACCCAGAGGAACCGAGCGATGTTAGTAATAAAAAATATATAGATTCTGCTGTAAATACTTTTGTTTTGGGAGCAGATGGTACAGCAAGAGGGGACATTTCTATGGATGGATTTAGGATTAACAATGTTGGTTCGCCTATAGAAACTCGTCAGGTGGCGAATAAGCATTATGTAGACACCGCTGTTGAGACAATATCTGCGGGTAATAATGCTTTAACAAAAAACCGATATGGAACTTTCTTAGCAACTGGTAAAATAGATATGAATACACATCAACTTACTGGAATATCAAATCCTATAGACCGTGATTCAGCAGTTAATAAAAATTATGCTGATAATGGAGGAGCTATTGTAAAAAATCCTGATGGAAGTTTTACGGCAATATCTGATGTAGATTTTCAAGGTTTTACTATAAAAAATGCTGGAAATCCTGTAGATGAAAGAGACTTAACGACAAAGTCATATGTCGACTCTAAAGTATCACTTCCTTCTCTCATAGGTCCTAAACCTATTATAAGTGTGCATGCTGAGGAACAAGGTGAATTAAAAGCCGGCAGTTATGAGTTTGCTTTTGGTAATGGAAGTAGCGGAGAATCTCATGGTCTTGGGGGATATTGTTTAAGCGCTCCTGGTAGAATTTTACGAGGGACTCTAATGGTAGTTAAAGGAACCGGTGTTCTAAGAGAAGAGTCAAAAGTTAATATTGTCATAAATGGAGTTGAACAACCTAACTACTCCATAATAAAAAAGAAAGGAGAAGGTTGTTCCTGCACGGTTTTTCCTAAACCTTTAGAAGTGGAGCAATGCGATGTTATTAACTTTATAACAAAGAGAAATAACCCAAATGCTAAAAATGCATATTTAACAATACTGATAGAATTAGACTTGTAAGAGTTAAATATTTAACCCAGTAAAAGGGTTAGATATTTTTATATAAACTTAAAGTTTATGCTATATTCTTCAATATCGTTAATACAACTTTCTAAAAATTCATGTTCATTTGGGTAATCTATAAATCTTTGTTTAAAGAGAGATAGCAAATTGGTTAAATCTTTACTGTAAAAACAATGATTAACACGTATGTTGTTACCACCGGCATAAAATGTTATGTTTAAAGTATCTTCTTTAGGTTGTTCATAAAGCATTTTACTGCAGTAATAGTAGATATCACTAAACCATCTTGGATTTTTATAGGGCATTAACCTGGTTCCATTTGTGTAAATTATTTTATTTGTGTTTATAGGATGAATATTTGATTTATCCTTAAGTAGGTCACTTAACTTTTGCTTGAAATCTGGCTCTAGTTCTAGCATTTTATTTTATGAAAATTTTTGTTTAATATTCTATTTCTGCTATTTCATCCATAATGTCTTCTTTAATTTTCACATATTCTTCTTCCACCACTGTTTTCAACTGTTGTTCTGATACCGTGATACCCTCTTTCTCTTTTAACAAAAGATTTTCTAGTTTTTTATAAATTTCATCCCCTTTCTTTTCTAAATATGATCTTATACCGGCCAGGGTTTCTCTTTCAAAATTATCATAAGCATTGCAAAACTGTTCTTCCATTTCAGATATGCGACTATCTGTTGAAAAGGGATTATAGTCTTCATCTTCGTTATCACTGCTATAAATATATAGATCTTCATATCTAGGTGAATCAGGATTTATAACAAGTCGTGGTGATCTTTTTGCATCAATTCTATCAATGTTTATTAAGTTGATTTCTAGTTCTTCTCTTTCGGATATTAGACGATTTAGATAGAAACATTCTTCTTCTAATTCACAATTTTTATCAATCCATTCTTGCATTACGCCGCCGTATATACTATGGGTTTTGTAATATGAATATTGATTTATTTCTTCATAGAATTTTTTTATTTCTTTAAAGAGTTTTATTACTTTTACAATTTGTTGGTAGTTTTCATCTTCTTCGGAAAACACTTCGAATGCTTTGTTTGTTATTTCTTTAAACAATTCTTCTTTATCTTCCATATCTCTATATGCTTCTTCCATGAAAGTAACTACTTCATTTTTGTTTTTTATGGATTTACTTGATTCTATATTTCTCTTAAATTGCTCCATTTTTATATATCTTTTTTGGTCTTTAACCTACTATGTTGTCAGGACTTTTTAAAGTAAAATTCAATTTTTTTTATTTTACATGTCTCTAGGATAAAAATTTTTGAAATTTAATTTTTTTCTTTCTTAAACTAATAAAAAATGGAAATATCAAACGGGGAAAAACAAAATTTTAAATGTTATGACAAAGAAAAAAATCTTTTTCGTTTTTGTTACTACAATGCTGGTTGTAGAAAAATTAAATACATTGATCCAAAAACATGGAAATACATCTCCTTTCATGAAGGACAAGGAAAAAAAAATATTGAAAGGAATTTTAATGAAAGGCATATTATTGAAAAAGTAATGCGTATATTGTATTTTTCTTTCTTTAAAAACTATTTTGCTCTTCTTCCTTATGTAATATATGAAGATGAATATGAAGTTGAACAAGAAGATAGTCTTCATGAAAGTGTTTTAATACGTATAGACAAACCCAACAAAAAAGTACATATAGAGTTTAAAGAAAATGTAAGTGATATTGAAGACTTAGATTGTGAGTATGATGAAGATGAATATGTTTATGGAACTGAACGGGATGCTTTCGTCTCCTATACATTTGACGAATTAAAATATTATTAAACAATGTATATATATTTTCACATATATCTACATTATATTTTCTATATCAACTATAGCGGATCTCCATTATGCAAATACTTCGATGAAAAACTTGCAATACTATGTATTAGACATGTAGAAAAAAGTACTCTAACTTCCTTTTCTTCCATTTCATAAATATTTTTTCCTTCTCTATTCAATAGATATCTACAACTCTTATTCTCCACTATTTCAAATATATCTTGTTTAAACCATTCAAACAATTTTCTTTTTAAAACTTCTGCTGATTGTTTTAATACATTTGATTGAATAAGTTCTTCTCTCTCATTGAAAATCTCTTTCAAAAACTCTTCACTCAATATTTCTATTTTTTTATTTTTACTAGTCATATTTTTTATTATTTTTTTTTATTTAACTTTAATAATTTTTTTAAAAAAATTATTAAGCAAAAATTTTTATTGCTTTTTTTCTGACCAATTACAAAAATAATCATTAAAACAAATTGGGAACATTTCTTCCATTTCATCTATATGATCTTTCATAATTTTAGTTTTTTCATACTTAATCTTCCATAATGGAGCATCCTTTAACTTGAGTTCATCATTAACATATTCATATTCATCTTCCATTACGTTAGTAAAAAGACACTCAAGTTCTTCACTATTGTCATCAAAATAAATATCAATAAATTTAAAAAGGTGATCTTTTATATCTTCAACTAAGGCATTATAATCACAAAAAATATCTTCTTCATCCTTTTCTATTTGTTCTTCTCTTGTTTCGTCTTCATAGCCATATTTTCTATTATATTCTTCACTAAATTCTCTATACCATTCATATTTATTACGAAAATCCGTTTCTTCTTTATCATATGGTTGATACTCTTCAACCTGTGTATTACTCAATGTGGTTTTATCTTGTAAGCCTGCCATCTTACATACTGTCTCTGCGCGATCTTTTACCTTAAATTCAATTTTTTATTTCTATCAAAAGGAATAAAAAATATTTTTTTTTTTTTTTTTTTTTATCAAAATCTTAAGTCACACACTAACTCATAAACTGATGCGTTGGCTGATGGGAAGGTTAAGCGATTAACTGATTTATGAGTTTGTCTGGTTGATGGGTTTGTCTGGTTAGTTAAGTAACTGATGTGTTGGTTAACTGATGCGTTGGTTAGCCGGTTAGTTGATGCGTTGGTTAGCCGGTTAACTGATGCGTTGGCTGATGAATTTTTTTTTTACCAAAATCTTAAGCCACCTACTAACTCATAAACTGGCTAACCATTGCATGGTGCGTTGGTTGATGCGTTGGTTAAGCGATTAACTGATGTATGAGTTTGTCTGGGTTTATGAGTTTGTTGGTTAGCCGATGCAATGACGTGAGATGATGAAATTTTTTTTTTTTTTTTTTTTTTAGGAAACTTTTTTAGAGAACATTTAGTTATTTAGGAACCTTTTTTAGAGAACATTTAGTTATTTAGGAACCTTTTTTTAGAGAACATTTAGTTATTTAGGAACCTTTTTTAGAGAACATTTAGTTATTAAAGGAACCTTTTTTAGAGAACATTTAGTTATTTAGGAACCTTTTTTAGAGAACATTTAGTTATGAGACGGTGTGAGACGGTGTGAGACGGTTGTAATCTACTTTTGTCGGTTGTAATCTACTTTTTTCCGCAAACTGGTATAATACCTACTACTGTTAAGAACAGCCTTCTATTCGAGAAAATAGCCCAAAAGGGAAGGCTTCGAGAAAATGAGGCAGCACATGTAGGATTCAAATGAAAATGAGTTTACAACATTACAATATCCTGACGTTTAGGGTCATAAGAACATCTCGGTGACTTTTCAATAATTCTGTTATACTGAAAGTTCGGAAATAGCTCTTACTGCAACCAAAATAAGAATAATCGGTGTTGCACTGTATTTAAAATATAAAGTAAAGTACAGTAAGTAAGATTTAAATCCTACCATAAACAACTGCAGCAGCATACTAATGACTTGTCGTTCGCTATGGTTTTTGGCTACCAGTTCATGAAATGCATCTTTCCACTCATTGTCAAACATTTTCGAGAGCTTTCCTGCTATTTCTGTTGGACGTCTATTGCCAGTAAGATCGGCAGGGATTAACCTGGAATCCATCTCCTTGTTGGGGGCCTGGTCGCTTACTCTAAAATATTAATCAGTAAAAGGTGAATTAGATACACATTTTCGGAACGAGAGATCACAAAGCTATGACGGCTATAAATGGAAACTGTGATTACAATATTCTATATATCGTTTCTAGAGAAAAAAAAGGCCATTTTCATACTTGGAAACGATTGATGATGAACATTGTAACCAGGATTAACTTACAAACATAACTTTGGGCGAACTTTATGAGATTTGGGTTACCGATAAGAACTAGGTCTTGGTGACTAAACGCCCCTTGAAAACTAGACAAAATTCATATAATTTGGCAGACATCTGTTTAGCTTCATCTGTTGCCGTTGCTTCGTTCAAGTGCTTTTAGAAGCTATTAACTTGATTCTGTGGTTTGATGTAGTAAAGTGTCCCTGGTAATGAATGGTTTGTTTTTGTCAGAGTGAATTAATTCCGTTTAATTCGCGAAACGGAAGTCGATGTAGATATATGGAAAGGCAGAATAGGCAAACGTTGGTTGAAAAGGAGAGGCTGCAATACTAGAAGAGTAGTTGGCATACCATTTACAGCCATTGGACATTGTATAGCTGGTTAGTGCTGTGCTTGACCACTGTATTACTGACATGTGGCGATATTGAGTCGAACCCGGGACCTGCAAATCACACTCGGTCTACGAGGCAAAATTCTCTTTCTTTTGTTGAGTCCCGTAAACAAAGGCCCCAAAAGTCTACCAAGAATACGACTGACCATGACATAATGATTTTTTTAATAAGACATCAAAAGTGAGTTCAAGACTGATTTAGGGGTCCTGCGTAGCCCAGTGGTAAAGTGTAGGACTCGTGACATGGAGGCCCCGGGTTCGAGCCTCACTGGGTCCATTGGCTTTTTCGTGGGAGTATTCTTGGGCAAGATACTTTTGTAGAATTAAGGGTGAAAACTATGTTTTGTACCTCATTTCCTTGTTTATTGGTTTGCTTTTTTTTTGTTTCATATTGAAGTAGAAGTTTTTTATGTCAGCTATTTACATAATAAGATAGTGTAAAGATCAAGCAACAGTATTTCAATATTTTATTATCATTAGAGTGCTGATTCTATTCTATTTAAATTGCTTACAAGTATTTTGTTCACTATTTCTTTTCGTAGACTGAGCTGTCTGACTCTTGTCTGAAAACGTTCTTGCTATTACAATGACGGCACAGACATGAATGAATGGCATTCCGACTCGTAGAACACAATGACACAATTATCAACAAGTTACAAATCAGCAATACTGTAGAAACTGTAATTTGCAAGTATTTGCAGAACACAAAACGACAAAATTTATGGGCTCGCCCTCGAAAGATTATAAAACATAATTTAAAAGGAGAAAAAGCTTGCTATGATTGGTTCTTTTTTCCTGAAGGTTTGAAAAATCCTTTCTGATTGCGATCGTAACAACAAGGATCCGCTTCATAAAGGTTTACCTTTGTCATAATTGGGATATCAAAAGATGGCGTGTCAATTGCTACGCTTCCAACCATCTATGTAGGTATTTGGTATTTTTGTTTATTGACATAATTATAAATATTTACAGTGATACACCAGGATACAAACTAGAAGCATATTTTCGTAAACATTTCTGTAAAAAGTTGTTGTAAACTTATGTGTCACTTTCAACACTTTATTAGGCTATTTGTTTTTGTGAAACAACTTATTCTCAAGTGTACGAACAATATAAAAATGAATTGACTCGCTCTCAGCCCAATGAATATGAAAAATATCACCAGTGAAGTAGCAAAGTAGGCTAAGATGAACCCCAGTGATACCATGGTTGATCCTACAAACACCAGCTGGTCTGCACCCCATTTCTTTACAACTGCGCCACTGGCGACACCTGAAATAGAATTGAGCAAAGATGTGGTCAAGTCAGATATGTGCAGCACTTTCAAGAACCCTTTGTCTCACCCTTACATTACGTACACCATTGTTATCAGTGAGACCTTGCTATTATACATGGTTTTATTACATAACTACCCTCGTGCCTTGTAAGGCAATATCACCGTATATTTTTATCACATAACTATTCTTGTGAATGGCAAGACATTACCACTGTATGTTCTTTTTATCACGTGACTGCCCTTATTCCCTCTAAGGTAATATCACTGCATATTTCTTAATCACTTAACCGCCCTTGCTCTCAGTAAGGCATCACCACTCTGCACTCTTTTATCACATAACTACCCTTATTCTCAGTAAGGCATCAGCACTCTGCATTCTTTTATCACATAACTACCCTTATTCTCAGTAAGGTTCTACTGCTGAATACTCTTTCATGACATAACTACCTTTGTTCTCGGTAAAGCATTACCGCTGCACATCTACCTTTGTAATACATTACCGCAGCATACTCTATTGTCACCTAACTAACCATGTTCTCTGTAAGATATTACCACTAAATATTCTTTTATCACACAACCACTCCTATTAGTATGTCAGTATAGTCTTGCACTCGTTTAAGAGCAGCATTATGTGAATTAATAGACGCACTGTTTGACATCTTCGGTCAAAACACTTTATTCTTACGCATTATTTCCAAAGATGGCTTGCCAACCTTTTTCTCTGGTTGTCAAATGTCATAATCGCTGATCTGGCTCAGCTCAGATGTTTCATTTTACAAACCAAACAATGAAATAGTTTCCTTTTATACTATTTCAATCACTGGCGTACACCGCTGTCAACGAAGTACAGGTCCCTCTCATTCATGCCTTATTCCAAACGCGTACTTGAGTTTTGCATACCTCTAGTCATGATTTCGTGAGATACAATTATTTGAATCCGTCGTTGACTTTTTCATATAGAATTGTAGTATGTGACTACCCTTGTTGTCAGTGAAATATGGCCATTGCAAATTTTCAAATCTTATACCGATTTGAGACAAGTGTTGTGTGACATTGTATAGCAATGCTCTTGAATCCTGCTCCTAATTTATGAAACTGTGCTAAACGTAATTGAATTGAGCTATCCGAAATGTTCTGGACATGATTTGTTTTCTGTTAGATTTACGATCAAATACATAGAGAATATTATGTTGTAGTAACTTTCGTGGTGCTTGTATTTAATTCGATCAGCGTGAGAAAAATTTGATTTTGCGCGAGACCGAAGGTCGTGCGAGATGTCAAAATACTCCTAGGCAGCGAGAAGTAAATACAAGCACCAGGAAAGTTACTACAATATACAGATGTAATATTCCTTTATTCTATACCTACAATTTTCAACGACAAAATTTTGCAGTTCTTGACATTTTATTCCTAAATTGGTAAACAAAATAAAACAAACAATGGTGTAGTAGTTAGTAATGTCATTTTCGCGGATAAATATCGTAGCGTAAATTTTGACCAATCAACACGCAAATCAATACCAATGTTTTCCGCGTGTGGGTTACGTCATCAATACCGTATTTGGAACCGTATTTCACAGTGTGTAGATACGGAATTTTTTCTGTCCTCTGTTATTTTATCCACGTGCGACACATGTATTTTGGTCGGAAAAAATTCAGGTTTAAACGCATCCAAAATTATCTTAATCAAGCTCGTCAAAAGCTCGCTTAATAACGATTTTATTGACTCGTTCTGTAAAATATTATCTCAAACGCCTAGATTTATCAAATAAGTCTTTTCTTCAAATGCACGGATGTGTTTTAAATACCTCTCCTTCAAACAACTTTTACTTGCCGACAACATGTGCTACAGTTAAGAATACGGCAAAAATCCCAGTAGCTTGAGATGTCCTTTCTGAATATTCCTCAAGAAGGGCTTGTAAAAACGTGCCGAACGAATGAAGCAGTCCCCGGTTCAAAAACGCCACTGCGCATGACGCCAGGACAACTATGTTCTTGTGCAAGCTGCAAGACAAACATGGGAGAATTATATGACCAATGCTCTGGCAAAAGGAGACTTAATACATCACCGTGATGCACTATACCAAGCAAGTCATAATTATGGGTCAATAAAATCCACTTTCTCTAACAATCGACTGAATTATGAGGTAGACTGGTCCTTTGACATGCAGAAAATTGACCAATAGCAAAAAGTTTCGACCCGTCTCGGCCTGCGCGGACTGCTTTTTCTAATTTTTTGTGCAAAAATATAGTAAAGAGCCGTGCTCTGGCAAATGAGGGCTTAATGCATTTCCGTGACCCATGGTACCAAGCAAGTCATAACATAAATATGGATCCATAGAAGCCTTTTTGTCTGACAACTGACTGAATCATAAGGTAGACTGGTCTCTGGACATTTAGAAAATTGACCAGTAGCGAAAACTGACTGAATCATAAGGTAGACTGGTCTCTGGACATGTAGAAAAATGACCAGAAGCGAAAAATTGACTGAATCATGAGGTACACTGGTCTCTGGGCATGTAGAAAATTGACCAGTAGCGAAAAGTTTCGGCCCATGTCAGCCTGCGCGGACTGCGCAGGCTGACATGAGTCAATACTTTTCGCAGATGCATTAAGTCCCTTTTCACAGAGCATGATTCAGTTGTATGAATAATTAATGAAAATGAAAACTTGAAATCTATCTATCTATCTATCTATCTATCTAACTACCTACCTACCTACTTCCCTCCCTCCCTCATCTATCTATCTATCTATCTATCTATCTTGTACGTATATAGACAAAAAAAAAAACTTTTAAACCTCGACAAGTCGATCATACGTATGACCTACCAAGCAAGTCATTATGTAACTACGGATCCATAAAATCCATTTTGTCTGACAAACGACTACATCATAAGGTCCTTTCGCATACAGAAAATTTACTAGTAGGAAAAAATCTGACCATGGTCTGCTTCCTCACAGCTGAATATCGATAATTTTTGCAAATGTATTCAACCCCCTTTTCAGACAGCATGGCTCAGATATATATATGAGCCATGCCCTGACAAAAGGGAGCTTAATGCTTCTCTTTGATCCATGGTACCAATCAAGCCATCACATAATTATGGATCCAATTGCCACTATTTTCAACAACCACTCGAGCTATCACATAACTATGGATCCATATCAGCCACTTTTGTATTTCTGACCGATTGCTCGATCCTTAACCCAGAATTACACAATCCCGAGTTTTAACAACCCTGACGAAGAAGGCTTTTGAAAACATTGTGAGAAAAGGAGAAAATGCTGGTATCCGGCATTTTCTCCTTTCTGTGCTATGTGTTCAACCCTTCCAAAGACAGAGGGCATCTTTTGAGCTACATTTAATTTATCGTATGCAAATTCTTTAAATTTGGTAGGGTCTGAAATTTTCTGTGTTTAGTATTTCGTTTGCACATGCTTTCAATTTGGTCTAAGTCTAAAGGATAACTCGTTTTGTAAGGATCTAACCCATAAAATATTGAGAGCGAGACTTTCCAGACTTTCCAGACAGTAGGTATAAGCGTGCAGCCTGGGTCCGTATTCACCAACCATTCTTAAGAACATTATTTGTCTAATTCTCCAAGATTTTCTAAATTTGAAAGTAACACAACTTCTGATTGGATAAACCAAATGGTTTAACCAATTAGATGTTGTGTTACTTTCTAAATCTAAAATTAGACCAAGAAAATTCTTCAGAATGGTTAGGGAATACGGACCAGGCCTAATCTTAAATCTACACGGTCTAATACCATGGTAGAATTAAAAAAAAACAACAACAGCTTGAAAGTTGCAATAGTTTGGTCTTTTCTCCTTTAAAAATGAAAATACCTATTTCATTCGAGAATAACATTCATGGGGGCTATGCATAATGGAAATGAATCTGCAACTATTTCATGATGACAATGATTTAAACCATGCTCTGGAAAAAGGAGGTAAATGCATCTACAAAAGGTATCAACCCAAGTCAGCCTGCGCAGTCCACGCAGGCTGATTGATCTGGGTCGAAGCTTTTTGCTATTGGTCAATTTTCAGCATCTCAAAGGACTAGTATGTATACCTCATAATCAGTAGGTTGTTATACAAAATGGTATTTATGGTTCCATGATTACGTGCTCTTGTTTGATATAATGTATCGCGATGATATATGAAGCCCACTTTTTGTCAGGGCATGGCTTATATAGACGGATAATGATAACAAATCACTGCCTGTATCCCCCCCTTTTTTTTCATGGAGTTAACCCTTATCCTGCAAATTAAGTTAAATGAAACTTTCAAGCCAATAGTAAAAAAGCCGAATAATGACATTTTTAAACTTATTTTTTGGGAGAAAAAATCTCCTTATCGGATAACGTAGATCCAAGATCAGACTGCACGCTCTGTGCAGTCTGATTTTGATCTACACTGTCCGCAAAGGGTCACTGAGTCGCGCATAGCAGCCTAACTGTTAAAGCTGCCTTTGGCATCACATGATCGATTGCACGAGCTTGAAAATGCATTGCGTAGAATGGTAAAGTGAAATTGTGTTTCTAAATACAGTTAGGAAATAATACAGTTTCAACTAGTCAGCCATGAGCTGGTACTGTATAGTGCAGACCAATACCAGCTTACCAAGGCTTGCATGCCGATCTTGAGCAACACACTTTCCGATACTTAAAGGCTCAATAGCGGCAAAAAGTAAACAATGGATGGTAAAATAATATTAACTCTTTACCACACGAGCAAAATGTAGACCAGTCCAAATTGAGAGCATTTGCAGACGACAATTTAAATGTGACTCAAATGGGAATTTTGCCTTTGATAAGATAGAAAACATTGTGGGAAAAGGAGAAAATGCTGGTAACAAGCATTTTCTCCTTTTCCCACAATGTTTTCAGAAGGTTTCTCCTTCAGGATCGTTAAAAGTCGGGATTGTGTGGTAAAGAGTTAAATTTAGATCATACCATTAACCTTATTCTGCTAAATAAAAGAAATGAAACCTTCACGACGATAGTAAAAACCCAAATTTTCCTATTTCAAGGGTAATTTTGGAAAAAAAAAATCTCCTTATCGGACCGTGTAGACCTAAGATCAGGCTGCATGTTCTGTGCAGTCTGATCTTGATCTACTCTGTCCGCAAAAGGTCAGCGAGTCGCGCTTAGCAGTCTAAGGGTTCAAAGCTGCTTAGATGTTTTTTTTTTTTAATTTTATTTTTGTTGTTTTTCTAGATTATTTACTCTGTATTTTCTCTTATCGAAATCATCATAAAATATAACCGTTGACCGGAATTTGGAGAGGAACTTTATAAGCTTCAGGTTCCGTTCTGATCTATTTCTTCAGTATATGTGTAATATGATTATATTTCTTGCTGTAGATTGTTATATACTGATGAATAAAATATGTTTAAACTAAGGGTTAAAAAGTATGGACGTTATGGTGAAGATTCCAATCTGTTATTTTACGGTCGGTCCAAGTGTTAGTCGCTGGCAGGAAAATGAATATAAAAACTAGGTTAAAAGTTGCCAGGTCGCTCTATCTTTTGTTTACTCTCTACCTGGGTCCGTATTCACCAACCATTCTTAAGAACATTCTTGGTCTTGTTCTTCAAAATTTTCCAAATTTGAAAGTAACACACCTTCTGATTGGCTAAACCGTACGGTTTAGCCAATCAGAAGGTGTGTTACTTTCAAAATTGGAAAATCTTGAAGAATAAGTCTAAGAACGTTCTTAAGAATGGTTGGTGAATACGGACCCTGGTATTAAAATTCCTTTTTTCTGCCAGCGACTTACACTTTGACCGACCGTACAGTAACAGATTGTCTTCTTCATGGTACACCTTGTACTTTTAAATGACATGATTCAAATTCAGATGCAATTTTAACATCCCCTTTGTTTACTACTTTTGGCCGCTATTGTGACTTTAATGAACTGTTACCCACCTGTTAAGAGGTAGGAATGGAGAGAATAATTGTGAAGTGCGACCCGGATGGGTTACATCCCTGTACTGATGCAAAAATTGAACAACGCGGAAGTTTATCGATGAATGTAACTTACGAAGGAAAACATGGCAGGTCGATATGTCAGATCTTCTACTTACTCGAAAGGAACAAGCAAAGATTTCAGAAGGTAAATACTTGACATGTAATTGATATCTAGATAATTTTTTTTCAATTTTTAAATAGTTTGTAGTAGATCTGTGCAAATACACAGGTTATAAAGCGAACGTTTTATTTCAAATTTATAAACACTGTTCTAAAACGAAAGTAGATTGCTTCTTTCTACTAGCTTTTTTGCTTTTCGAGTATTAATTATTTATACAGATTCAGTCACTAGGATTAAAAGAGGGTATGTTCAGATTTTCGAAGACTTTCTGAGACACGTTTGCAACAGACGACTCTGAACAAAATCCTTGCTGAATCTGTACACGATATAAAGTTTAGGCCGAATTCTTTAATAGGATGAAAAGAAAATTAAGCATTGTCTTTAACTGAAACCAAATACAGACGACAAATAAAACGTGACGTAACCCTTATCCTACTAAATATGTTAAGCCTTAGGCTGCTAATCGCGACTTACTGACCTGTTGCTGAAAGCGTAGGTCAAGATCAGACTGCACAGAACGTGCGGTCTGATCTTGGATCTACATTGTCCAATAAAGAGACGTCTCTCCTCAAAAAAAAAAAAACCTTTGAAATAGGGAAATTGGGTTTTTTCCTATAGACTTGAGTTTCATTTCTTTTATTTAGCGGGATAAGGGTTAAAGAAACTTTCTAGCAAGTAGTAATAATACAAACGTTGCCATTTCAAAGTTATTTGTTGGGGCAAAATATCTCTCTATCGCACAGTGTAGATCCAATTTCTTGATATACACTGTTTGCAAATGGTCATTGAGTCCCGCTTAGGCGCGCAAGGATGAGATGTTGAGATTTGTCATGGAATGTGTAGAAAATATTGTAGGAAAATGAGAAAGCCATCCATTTTCTCTTTCAACCGGCTGAATCATGTTGCAGAATGGTCCTTTGAGGCGCATAAAATTGACCAATACTAGAAAGTTTCGACCCAGGTAAGCCTGCGCGGACAGCGCAGGCTGACCTGGGTCGATACTTTTTGCAGAAGTCACTGACTGCTTTCCTATATAACCATAGTCGAAAGAGGAGAGAGGAATGAATCCTGTCGCAATGACTATCATCTCATCTGGTAAAGAGTAAAGGGTGAAACCTTTATTTCTGTTCACACAAGTGGATGTCTGTAATCAGATATACAGGACGAAGTGTCAATCACAAAAAAATTATCAAATCCCCCTCCCCTTAAAATAGCTGAACTTTGATTGAATGGCCGGTGGGGGGTCAGACTAGATTAAGATCAGACTGCAAAGACTGTGCAGTCTGATCTTGGATCTATACTGTGCGCCTCTTTGCCAGGTATTCCGATATAAAAAGGACAGCACTTGAATTGCAGTGTCTGTAAATTTAGTACTACCTGGCAATGTTTGATTTATTTAGGTCTGCAAAGGTTAACAACCCGTGACCCTTTACTACACATCCCGAGTTTTTACGACAATGAGGACTATGCCTTAAAAAAAACTTGTAGGACATTGAAAAAGGCTGGTTTCCAGCATTGTTTCCTTTTTCATCAATGTTTTCTACCCTGTCAAAGACAACTCCCATCATTAGCTACATTTTAAATTTTATTTGTTTGTAAAGAGTGAACCAGTTGGATACATTCTTCATGTGAGTCATTTCTAGATTATTTTGGATTTTTTTTTTACCTTTTCTTTCCCGTTTAAGTAACTTTATAACTGATGGTTTTTGTGTGTAGTTTTTGTTTTTCGGTCATGTTTTGGCGGATAAGTTTATAGTTCTTTGGATAATGCTCTGCCTTAACCCTTACACTGCAGAGCGCGACTGACTGACCATTTGCGGACAGTGTAGATCAAGATCAGACTGCACAGAACGTGTAGTCTGATCTTGGATCTACACTGTCCGATAAGGAAATATATATTTTTCCGAAAAGATGCCTTCGAAATAGCAAAATTTTGTTTTTTTCCTATCGGCCTGAAAGTTTCATTTCACTTATTTAGCAGGATAAGGGTTAATAATGTGTACGTTTAACACTTAAGCTGCTGAATAAATTAAACGCAAACTTCTACTGAATACTAAAAGCCCAAACATTGCGGTTTCAAAGTTGATTTCACGGGAAAGAAAATACCGCATCGGACAGTGTAGATCAAAGATCAGATTGCACGTTCTGTGCAGTCTGATCTTGATCTACACTGTCCGCAAAAGGTCAGTGGGTCGCGATTAGCAGCTTAAGGGTTAAAAGGGTGGGGGTGCGCGTGAAGCTAATAGGACAAAAGAACCACACATAAAAAATAGTGGTGTTGTTATATACATTGTGCAGACGGAATCTTTTTGATAATGATTCAGAATTTTGAGTTGTAATGTTAAGAAAAAAAAAGGTCATGGAGAGATACTGAAGATGTTTACCATAATATGGGACCTCGTATGATATCTTTGCCAGACTACAGTCTATTAGACTTCTCAAAATTACAGCAAATAAAGAATTTGCAGACAAGAAAATGAATGTAGCTCAAATGATGCGATATTTTTTAAAGAATAGAAAACATTATGGAGAAAGGAGAAATTGCTACTGCTAGAATGTTTACCTTTCTCAACAATGTTTTTATATAAACTTTCTTGCACTGGATGTTAAAAAACGAGGTTTCGATCGGTTAAGTGTTTAAACACCACACAGGGTGTTTTTGACTACACGACTGATTAAGTCGCAAATAGATATGAGCCATGTTCTGTGAAAAGGGGGCTTAACGCATCTGCGAAAAGTATCGACCCAGGTCAGCCTGCACAGTCGATGCAGGCTGACCTGGACCGAACAGTTTCGTTGCTGCTCAATTCTCTGTATGTACAAGGGCCAGACCACCTCATGATTCGGTTATTTGTTAAAAAATGGCCATTATGGATCCATAATTATGTGATGGCTTGATTGCTATAATGCATCACGGAGATGCATTAAGCTCCCTTTTGCCAGAGCCTTATATTTTTGTTTCCTCCTGATTCAGCGTCAGTATCATTAAGTTTGAAGTACTAGTATTTGGCTGCTTGACATCCCCATCTCTACTTCACGCTCTCCCTCCATCCGTCCGTCCTTCCGTCGTCTATCTGTCTGTCTCTCTTTCTCTCTCTTCCTCTGTCTTTCTCTTTCTCTCTCTCTCTCTCTGTCTTTCTTTTCTTTTCTTCCTTCAATGCTTTCAGGCAGTAACGTTAATTGTACCTTAAAACTGGATGTCATTTTAAAATGTTATCCAACTTTTACTTATTTCAGCTTTAAAACAAAAATCATATTAATTAACTTCGTAAACATGACGCCTTACAGCTTTTTTTCACATTCAAGAATACCAACCCATAACCTGCTAAGCGCGACTCACTGACCTCTTGCAGACAATGTAGATCAAGATCAAACAGCACAGAACGTGCAGTCTGATCTTGATCTACACTGTCCCAAAGGACATATTTTCACTCAAAAAAAAAGTTTGAAATAACATTATTCTGGTTTTTACTATCGGATTGAACTTTTTTTTAAACTTAACCAGCAGGATAAGGGTTAAAAATATCGTGTTGACCCTTGTCCTGCTAAATAGGTGAAATGAAACTTTCAAGCCGATATCAAAACCCCCGAATTTTGCTATTTCTGAGGTATTTTTGGGGGAAAGATATCTCTTTATCGGACAGTGTAGATCCAAGATCAGACTGCATGTTCTATGCAGTCTGATCTTGATCTACACTGTCCGCAAAAGGTCCTTGAGCTTCGCTTAGAAGCCTAAGGGTTAAATTAGATACGTTCATAAGACTTTCCCCCTCTGAGAACCACAGGCAACGTTTACAGAGGAATGAACTGTGTAGCGAATCAAGGTAAGTCTTAGTGGAGGTTTTAGGTGAAGCCGGTACGTGCCACCAATCCGGAACCTTAGACGCTTGAGCCAGAGAATCGCTGGTATATTTTTCTGTACTTCTAAGCAAATTGTCGTTGTTTTCAGTCACATAAGGGTTTAGGATCATATAGCTCTCCCTCGATAAACCTCTATTAGCAACAACCACTGATTTTGAAAAATGCTAAAAACCATGTAAATTCTTATATTTTCTGATAGATATGACCAAACCATTCACAAAAATGTATACTTTTAATATGTTATGTCAGTGAACTAACAATCAAACCGCTCACAAATGCTGGAAAATGCAGTCGCGAAAAAGTCCTTTTTATGAATTTAAAAAAAAAGTTAACCTCACTTCATTATGCCATCTTATAAACAGTTTCTAGCATACTAGCTACTACAGACTAGTTCTATAGACATCAATGACCTGTTATGTGCCTTGAAATTGAACTTGCAATCAGCTGTTCCAGCACTGTTATGACACAAAGTAAGCCTCCCCACAACAAAATTCCCCGAAAATAGACAAGAAAAGTATATTTTAGGTTTGTTTCATTACTTATATGTCAATTACATGATGCTTTGTGTCAGTTTTGTGTAGAAATGCTAAAAGCATGTGAATTACCAAAAAGTTGAGATAATAGTTAATTTTACTTTTGAAAACTGCTAGTTTGCATGTTACAATATTATCCCACCCACTCACTTTTACAATGTTAATAAAGCAGTAGCTAATAAAAACAAACTTCTGTACCACTGAACTCTTTACCAATTACTGAAATTTTGGTCTGGAGATAGGATCATTCTGGCAGGGATGAAAAAATAACATGATTATGCAGTGCGTTTAAAGCTGTTATGTATTAAATTTTACATCACTTCTTTGAAAAATAGAACAAACTATTCTTCACAAATTACAGTTTAATTAATGTTTATTTTGGAATTTTACTTGTCAAATTAAAAAATATCATTTATCACAAAAATACTACTTATTACCACTGAAAATCAGTCTTTACCGGGAAAATAACTCGGACGGCATTAACCCTTTGTCTCATATATGCTTATTTTAACATATTGGGGAAGGAGATGGCTATAGAAAACATTGTGAAAAAAGGTGAAGTTGCTCGTAATAGTTTCACCCTTTCCCACAGTGGTTCCTCTTCTACCTATTCAGTTTCCATTTTTTCCAGTTTTAAATTGACATCTGCAAGTTTTTTATAATTTGAGACAGTCTCAAAATGGTGTATCTAGCATCAGAGAAATTGCGAAATTGATTGATTTTACAAGTGAAAATCAAATCTCTCTATGAGTGAAACTCAGAAATTCTTGGGTAAAACCATCCCCTTTCCTCTTAAATGAGCTAACAGTTATGTACAACTATAATTACCTCAATAAATATATTGATAAATACTAAGGAAAACAGCAACTTAAGTATGTACCATAATTTAGCAGCTGTAGTACGAACAAGATCGGGTACGAACATAATTGTTTTTGCAGAATATTCGCTAACGTAGCCAGCATTTTACAACTGCATGCATGCAATCATTTAGAAAAACAATTTTATATATTTAAATAACAATAAAAATGGCTAAATATCGACACACTTTGCAATATACTTCGGATTTGTTCTACTTTCGTTTTCCACCCTTCCCCGATGAGTAGCACAACAAAATGGCTGACCCAAGAAATTATCTCCCCTGACGAGCACCCCGGAGACAACAGGAGCTAAATTTTGGTATACGACGTGAAAAATCATACTCCAAGTAGCTAAACTTTTAAAGAAGAAGGATAAAGCTTTCATAAAAACACAAAATCTTTAGCGTATATTGTGATTTTTGACAAAAACGCGAAATGTTTATTTTTATTTTTCAATTCTACCAACGATAAATTCTAAATTAAAACCACATACGGCCATATACGCTAGGTTTAGACAACACTCCGCCTGTTTATGCGTTTTTTCATTTTAAAAAGCTCTGTAGTCTTCGTGTGGACGCGTAAGAAATATGCTATATTTTCGGGTCAGATTTTTTGAGAAACTCCGATTGCGCAATAATTTAGTTCGCACATGCGCGGTTGTTGCTACCTCTATACAAGTCTGTATTATTGTTTATGTTTGGGATAACAAATTTAAATTCACGTACCGTGACGAGATAATTTATAAATCCAACTCGATAACGCTTATATTATCTCGTTGAGATTTGTGGTTTTAAACATGTATTCCCCAAAACAAACAATAATATAAAATGTTAATGAAAGGTTTACTGAGTTAGGGTTATACGATCTGCTAAACATGCACGCAGGTATTAGTAAAACAGTGTTCAGCTTGCCTTTCATTTACTTTCGTAACGGTTATCGGCTATGATAATAATGGCGGACGCGATGCACCGAGGGCACGTCCAACCTTGTCCCATATAACTCTTAACTCGATAAACTTTTCATTAACATTCATTATTGTTTGTTTTTTGGAATGTATGTTTAAAACCGTTAACCGTGGTGAGATAATATAAATGTTATCAAGTTGGGTTTTTAAATTTTCTCGTCACGGCACACCATTAGTAGTAAAGGAGGGTAGACCTCGGACAGTGTCCGAGGTCTACCCTCCCTGAGTGCCATTTTGTCCGAGGTTGCCCCATTTTGTCCGAGGTTTACCCTCCCTCGGGAGGGTAAACCTCGGACGGAGGGGGTAAAAGACCGGTCAAAATGTCAAACCGGAAGTAGATGTCCGCCATCTTTGACGCGGCTGGGGTCCTTTTTAACCATGGTCTGTGAAAAGGGGTCTTAATGCATCTGCGCGCACGCGCGCACGGATCGTAATGATATGGTTCGGCAGAGACTATCGTTGGACTTAGTCTTTTTTTCTTCATCGGAGATAGATGTTCACCATCTTTGACGCGGCAGGGATCCTTTTTTTAACCATGGTCTGTGAAAAGGGGACTTAATGCATCTGCACGCACGCGCACGGGTCGTAATGATATGGTTCGGCAGAGACTATCGTTGGACTTACTCTCAAAAGACCGGTCAAATTGTCAAAACGGCGGTAGATGTTCACCATTTTTTGACGCGGCTGGGATCCTTTTTTAACCATGGTCTGTGAAAAGGGGACTTAATGCATCTACACACACGTGCGCATGGGTCGTAATGACATGGTTCAGGCAGACACTATCGTTTGACTTAGGCTTTTCTCTGTCATCGTTGGACTTAGTCTTTTTTTTCCGTCTTCGTTCACCTCAGGCTTTCTCTATCACCGTTGGACTTAGTCTTTTTTTCCACGATATGGGTTATTTTCCCTCCTCAGCTTGGTTCAGGCAGACACTATCGTTTGACTTAGGCTTTTCTCTGTCATCGTTGGACTTAGTCTTTTTTCCATCTTCGTTCACCTCAGGCTTTCTCTATCACCGTTGGACTTAGTCTTTTTTTCCACGATATGGGTTATTTTCCCTCCTCAGCTTGGCTCAGGCAAAGAGTATCGTTGGACTTAGTCTTTTTTCCGTCTTCGTTCACCTCAGACTTTCTCTATCACCGTTGGACTTAGTCTTTTTTTCCACGATATGGGTTATTTTCCCTCCTCAGCTTGGTTCAGGCAGACACTATCGTTTGACTTAGGCTTTTCTCTGTCATCGTTGGACTTAGTCTTTTTTCCGTCTTCGTTCACCTCAGGCTTTCTCTATCACCGTTGGCCTTAGTCTTTTTTTCCACGATATGGGTTATTTTCCCCCTCCTCAGCTTGGCTCGGCAGACACTATCGTTTGACGTAGGCTTTTCTCTGTTATCGTTGGACTTAGTCTTTTTTCCGTCTTCGTTCACCTCAGGTTTTCTCTATCACCGTCGGACTTAGTCTTTTTTCCACGGTATGGATTATATCCCCTTCTCATACTGGTTCAGGTAGAGAGCATCGTTGAACTTAGTCTTTTTTTTCTCCGTCTTTATTCGTCTCAATCTTTCTCTATCACCGTTGGACTTAGTCTTTTCTTTGGCTCCTAGCAATATGATCTTTAGACATTACCTAACTATATGATCTGAGTGTGGGTTTTTTCCGACATTTCTCGGAAATCAGTTCGTCTAGACTTACCCGATCTTAGATTTATTCGTCCCTAGTTTTATTCGTCCCTATTTTTTAATCTGCAAAAAAACTTTTTTAAATTGTAAAATTTTTTTTATCCGAAATTTTTTCTATGATAAAAAATTTTTAAGCGTAAAAGTTTTTTCTATTGCTAAAATTTTCTCTGTAAGATTTTTTTGAAAAAAATTTTTCTCTGCAAGATTTTTTTATTTGAAAAAAATTTTTCTATCGATAAAAAAGTTTTTTCTCTCTGCAAGATTTTTTAATCTAAAAGTTTTTTCTCTTTGCAAGATTTTTTTAAAATTGAAAAATTAGTTGCTCCATATTTGATTTTTCTCGTCTTGGTATACTTTATAATTTATTTGCACTACTCGAGAAACGAGAGATGAATGATTATAGGAAAAGTTCACTGGATTTTTATAGCTTAGTGGAGGGACTGACCTGCTTTTGTCTTTGAATTAAGAGTACGAACGGTAGGTGAGCATGTAGATAGAACATAACGTACTGTAAAAATTCATTCACATAGAATGTTATGATCTATCTACAATTTTCAAGACTGATCTTTTTTGAAGAAATGATTGAATAAAAATGCTTTCATCGTTATTTATAATGTCATTTATTATTAATCCTTAAAGAGAAAAGTAAAGAAATCATGGAGGTGGATGTACAAGCTATTTTATTTCAACATCCTTGTAATATTTTCATCACAGGTCCGAGCGGTTGTGGAAAGACAGTCTTTGTTCATAAATTAATTGACTATCGCGAAGATTTGTTCAATATCGTTCCTGAAAGAGTTGTCTGGTGTTATAAAGAATGGCAGTATGCTTACAATCTTATGCAGGAGAAATTCAATTCGCAGTTTGAATTAATAAAATTCGTGGAAGGAATTCCTGACGATGAAAACGAGCTTGTCAGCGATGTATCTATACTGCATTTAATCGTCTTTGATGATATGCTGGGTGAAAAAGATGAGGATAAAATTAAACTTTGGTTTACAAGAAAAGGACATCACCGTAATGCAAGCGTGATTTATATCACACAAAATATGTTTCAACAATCAAAATCGAGTCGAACCATCAGTCTTAATTCAAGATATATGATTTTATTTCGAAATGAACGAGATAAAAATCAGATTAAAACACTAGCTCACCAAATGCAAGCTCCACATTTACTGTCTGCTTATGAAGATGCTACATCGGTGGACCATGGATATCTTGTCATCGATTTCCATTCACGAACAAATAAAGAATTAAGACTGCGAACAGATATATTTCATCGTTATGAAGAAGACGAAAGAGGTCCAACCGTTTATTCCCCTGCTTAATCGTAATAATGTTTTTTAAAATAAAAATGACTTCATTTTAATTTATATTGTCATTCTATCAATAGGCGACAGTGAGTAAACATGGCTTTACCAGCCACGTCAACTTCAATTTTAGCTGCTTTGCGAAATTTAAGTCAACAAACCAATAGATATGAAAGAGAAACTGTGTTGAAAGCAGGATTAAAAGAAATTTTAAAATGGTTTACGCTGGCAGCACAAAACATCATTGAAGATAAAATCAAATTACCAAAACAAACCACCACGTATATGACAAAACATAGAGCAGATATCGAGCAGTTAGCAGATCCGAATATTGATGAGGAAATTAAACGTAGAATTATTTTAAAACCTGGAGGTGGTGGATTTCTAGGTGGTGTTATTATCAGAAGTTTACTGAGATGGGATGGAACTAAAACCGTTAGGAAATTTGGGGATGAAAGGCAACCTCGACAACGTGCTCCGCGAAAGAGGAAATCTCCAAAGAAGAAAAAATCTCCAAGGAAGAAAAAATCTCCAAAGAAGAAAAAATCTCCAAAGAAGAGAAATCCCCCGAAAACACATGCAAGAACTATCACCTCACCACCTATAATTGATGCAAGAACTACCACCTCATCACCTATAATTGATGAAAGAGCTATCACCTCACCACCCATGATTGATGCAAGAACTCCCACCCCGCCACCTATGATTGATGAAAGATTTGTTACTATGCGAAGGCCTGTAGCAAGTAGCATTTCAGAACATCAACGCTATCCAAAATCTAGAGAGGAAATACTTGGTAAAAGAATGCTGAATTACCAAAGAAAGTATTCAAGATTTATATTACCAGGCAAAAAAATAGCGTTTCAAAGAATTCCATCCGTCGCTTGGTCTCCAAATACATTGGCTAAACATAAAAAAGGATTAAGAAAATATAGACGGATGATAGAAGATATGCTGCGATATAACCTCGGCACAGGAAGATATAAACTTGACGAAAAAAATCAGATGCTTGACCTTGGGAAAGGAAGATCCATTCCCGTGGATTCGTCCATGGCTACCGCTGATACATTGGTTGATGCCCTCTATTCACAGTTTTCTTAAAAAAGTAATTCTGACTGTAAAAGACAGTATGTTAAAAAGTTTTCTTTTGTAAAAAAAAAGACAGTATGATAAAACATCAGGTATAAATGATAGTGGCATGGAACTTTTATTTTCATTTGATGTGAAATAGTGATAAAGTCAACATGAAGAAAACACCTCTGATAAAAAAACACGGCTCGATGGTTATGGCCATGATACAGGCTACACCAAAAATACGGAAAAAGCTTGTCAAAGATTCACCCTCAGAAGCGATAAGGTGTATATCGGAATGCTGTCATAATGTTTTAAAAGGCAATGTACATTTATCACCAGATAAGAAGAAGAAGTTGTATTCAAGTCGACAACATCTCAGACGTTTAGCTTCAAAATCGGTCTCTGTAAAAGATAAAAAACAAATTTTAAATCAAAAAGGTGGATTTCTTTCATTGCTTGCACCTGCGTTATTACCTTTGTTAGGAAAAGCCGTTATCGGAGGAATAGGAGGAGCTCTAAAAGCCTTGTAGATAAAAAATTTTCAATGAAAAAAATCTTATAGATAAAAATCTTGTAGATAAAAAATCTTATAAATAAAAAATCATGTCTGTTAGAGAAATGGTAATCGTACCTTACCAGGTCTTAGAAAATATGAAACGATGGAAAGCCGAACAAGCTCAAAAACCTTGTTTACCACCTAATCCACAAGTTGCAGATGCATCACATCTTCGGCAAGATATGAGTCAAATTTTACAAAGTACCGATCTGTCAGAAACAGAAAAGGCTCAAAGATATGGTGAAACTTTGATTAAGTTACAAAATTCGCTCCAGAAAACAAAACCAACTTCGATCAATTTTCTTCCAAAAACTGATGATGGTGTGCAGGAATCAGTATCTGTTGGACTGCAATCTGTTGCCTTGTATGATCGAATTTTGCAAAGTGTGCCAAAAACCATGAAAAGAAAAGCTGAGTTACTTTTGAGTATGATAAAAGACAACGATAATTTAACTTGGGACGAACAAGGGGTGGTGTCATATAAAGGTACACACATTCATGGTTCCAATATCATTGATCTTGTCAATGATGCGATACGTCAAAGAAAAGGCATCGAGCCCAGAGGATGGAAAACATTTTCAAAGGCATTACATGAAAGTAATATACCTCAAGAAGTTATTGGTAATTTGAACAGATGGAAATGGATACAAAAAGTCCATGATAAATCACCGAGTAAATCACTGAGCGAAGATGAAGATTCCCATGCAGAATCCTATGGAGATTCCGATTACTTATTTCACACACCAAAAAGCGTACGAAAAAGTACTAAGTTAACTCCTATAAAAAGAAGTATGAAAAGAATAAAAGAAAAATCTCCATACATGAAACCTGAAGAAAGAGAACGATTGAAGCAATTCTATGTTAAAGAACTGCTAACTCCCCCAAAGTCTATAAAAAAGACTCCGAGCCGTAAAACACTTCAGTCATGGGAGGCATGGTAAAGTCAAAACTTGATTACGTGTTAAGAAAGTTGTTTTATGATCCTAAAAGTACTGTTGCATTTAGTGGAGTAAAGCAATTGTATCACGCTGCGAAATCTGTTTTGAAAGGAATAAGATACAAAGATGTTCAAGAATGGTTACAGGGTGAATCCACCTACACCTTACACAAACCGATTCGTCGTCGTTTCAAAAGACGAAAAACTATTGTAGGTGGTATAGATTATCAGTGGCAGGCTGATTTGGCTAACATGCAACATTTAGCAAAACAAAATGATAACAAGAAATATTTACTTTGTGTGATTGATGTGTTTTCGAGATTTTCATGGGTTATCCCTATTCCAGACAAAACGGGTAAAACTTTGATCAAAGCATTTCAATCTATCGTTCAGAAATCAAAACGAAAACCTTTAGCGCTTCAAACAGATAAAGGTTCGGAATTTAAAAACAAATCGTTTCAAGACTACTTGAAAAAGAATCAGATTCATTTTTTCACCACTGAAAACCCAGAGACAAAAGCAAGTATTGGTGAAAGATTTCAACGAACTTTGAAAACGAGAATGTGGAAATACTTTACATACAAGAAAACAAGACGATACATTGACGTATTGAATTCTTTAGTTAAGAATTACAATCATACTTTTCACAGAAGTATAAAAACATCTCCTGTAATGGTAACAAAATCCAATGAGGCAGAGATTTCAAGAAATCTGTATTCTCAATTACCGACAAATGTAATGACAAAAAAGCCGAAATTCAAAATTGGAGATCATGTTCGAATCAATAAAACAAAACGTACATTTGATAAGGGCTATTTACCGAATTGGACGCAAGAAATATTTGAAATCAGCCATGTCAACAAAACATTTTCGCCTATTACCTATAAAGTAAAAGATCTGCTGGGAGAACAGATTTTAGGAACTTATTATGAATATGAACTTCAATTAATAAAAGATGATGATATTTATGAGATTGACTCAGTTCTTGATAGACGCACAAGACGTAAGGGTAAAAAATTAATCAAAGAAATAAAAGTCAATTGGAAAGGCTATCCAAAAAAATTTCAAAGTTGGATACCAGAATCCTATTTGGTGTAATCCTATTTGGTGTAATCCTATTTGGTGTAATCCTATTTTAGTGTTTTGAAAACATCTTTTCTTATAAAAAATCTTATAACTTAAGAAAAAAGTTATAAAAAGTCTGTACATTCATAATGAATCCACAGTCAAACATCGAGTGTGGAACAGAAAAGTCTGGAATAGAAGAAAAGTTCGGAATAGAGAACTTCGACAGCAGTAGTAGTAGTAGTATCAGTAAGAACTACAATTGCTGTGGAAATCGTGTCCCAAAGAATCAGTTTACCTATATTTCACAGATTTTAGTCATTTATGCAATTATTGCAACCTCAATAGTACATTTAAGTATTCAAAGTCAAGATCGTGAATTGTGGCTGATCCTGTTAAGCAGCTCACTTGGATATATTCTTCCATCACCAGGGTTAAAATTCAGCAGATCAGAACAAAAGCAGTCAGGGTGGCTTGATAGTAAAAAATGAATTCGTTTTATCTCACTCTACCCAGCGATAGTTCCATGGACCTTTATCCGAACAATACCCAATGTTGTTTTAAGGTTCATTTACCAAAGACAGTTCATATTGACAAGGAAACTTGGGAAGTCGCATTAGTTCAACTTATTACTCCCTCTCAGTTCTTAAACATAAGTGAAGAAGAAGCACAGTTCGATCTTATAACAACGGATAAGGACTTAGTCAAATTAATATCACAGATAGACAAAAGAGGAGATAATATGAAAATAAATATATTAAGACAAAATAGCGGAGGTGATATAATAAAATGGGGAATTCGATTTTTCTTTCCATCCGGGAATTACACTTCACCTGCTCATCTTATAGAGACGATCAATGATGTGATTCAAACCGCTATAGGTCCTGCTCTTCGTAAGAATTCGTCGGGTCTGCACATCACTTATTCACCTTCAACCAAACGTCCGAAAATTACATTTGATAATATTATAAAATCAGGGCGCAAATTACATCCATCCCTGTTTTTAAAACTGGGTGGATCACCAGAATTCAAACATGATACAATTTTTCAGGGTAAAAATATTTTCAAATACTTTAAATATAATCCAAACATTGATGCTGGCTACAATCATCTGTATATTTATTCAGATATGCTGAACACACTATAGTGGGTGATACACTTGCTCCCATACTTCGTGTTCTACCTTTCAAAACATCCGATTTGATTGAAAATGGTTATGGTTGTCAACATACCAATCATGAAATTACAATACCGCATTATATTCCCGTTTCGAAATCCGATTTCGACCATATTCACATTCAAATAACAGGGGATTTAGGTATACCAGTTCATTTCATTACTGGTAAGACTATAGTGAAGTTACATTTCAGACAACGTTCAACTGACAATCATTGAAAATCATTGAAAATCATTTAAAAAAATGCTACCAGTTTATCGTGGTGTAAAACATCAGTATGGCTATGGGTTAGGTTCGCTATTTAAATCGGCAATTAAAGTAGTGACTCCATTGCTTAAACCGTTGATTAAATCTGGTTTTAATGCCGTGAAAAAAGAAGGAATCAAACAAGGAATAGGCGTAGTAGAAGATATCCTTTTACGTGGCGAAAACCCCAAAAAAGTTGTAATTTCACGGGGAAAACAAGCCATTCATGATCTAGCAGAAAAGCTAATACCAGGGATAAATAAAAGAAAATCACGAAAACCACGTCATTCCCCCTACCGCCTTCACAGTGGTAAGATCATAAGACAAAGAGACAGACGACCTCTTGATATATTTGATTTATATAATTGATTCATATATTGAATTCATCTACTTGAATTATATAAAAATGATGCAAAGTGGGACCTGTGAATGCAGTAAGTCAGAACTCGATGTTCTTTCTGTACCACCTACAATGACAACGATGCAAGAAAGTCAATGGATTGAACATTTTCCAATATCGTCTTTGGCAAACAATGCACCGATAGAATTCATCATACCACCTCAAACTGAACATTGGACAGATTTGTCACAATCGTATTTGTATGTCAAATACAAAGTCGTTCAAGCTGACGGTACTAATTTACTTGCCAATTCAAATGTGGCCCCTGTAAACAACTTCCTGCACAGCTTGTTTAGCAGTGTCGATTTGTATCTAAATAATAAACTAATCACCAACAATTCAGACACCTATCCATACAGAGCATATATCGAAAATCTTATGTCACATAATTCTGACAGCAAGACTACGCATTTGAAAGCTGGTGATCTTTGGATCGAAGACACCTCTGGTCATTTCAATTCACTCAACCATGATGGAGAAAATGCAAGGTTAAAAGATAGAATAAGTGAAATTGCACAAAGTAGAACTGCCGAACTTTTTGGATGCTTGCATCTTGATCTGTTTCAACAAGAAAAATATTTACCTAATGGTATTGAAATCAGACTTAGATTAAACAGATCTTCGCTAAACTTTTGTCTCACAGGAGGCGGTGGTGCACCAGCTTCAAAAATTGTACTGGAAACAGTCAGTCTTCATGTGCGAAATGTCGAATTGCTGCCTGTTGTTGCAAATGATCTAAATCATGTTATTGCTCAGCAAAACATGAAAATCCCTATTCGTAGGGTTGAAGTAAAAACTTTTACCATTTCTACAGGTCTTCAGTCTAAAGTTGAAGATCATTTGTTTAAAGGACAACTTCCAAAACGCATTTTCATTGCAATGGTAGCAAATACTGATTATAATGGGGATTATGGTAGAAATCCATTTTTCTTTCATCATTTTAATCTGTCAAAAATTGATGTATCATGTAATGGTCACAGTATTCATAACAGACCCTTTGAACCTAACTTTGAAGCAGGATTGTATTTGAAATCCTTTCTATCATTGTATCAGGCTAACTCATCTTTAGCACTCAATAAATCATTTAATATTGGTAAAGAAGACTATGTTGGTGGATACTGTTTGTGGGGATACGATTTGACAGCGGATCAAGGCAGTGAAGAAGGACAACTTCATCCTATAAAAACTGGAAATCTTCGAATTGAACTTCAGTTTGCTCAAGCTCTGGTAGCAGCTATCAACGTTATTGTCTTTGCTGAATTTGACAATCAGATTGAAATCAACAGTTTGAGAGAAGTTATCACAGATTATTAATCCTGGAAAAAATCAACAGAAACTCTCTGATCAAAAGTTAGCTTTCACAAAAACAGTCCTTTTCAGGACTAAGGAATATAATATCGAAAACGACAGTTCTCTTCAGGACTATTGAAAAAAACAGTCCTTTTCAGGACTATCTACAGGACTAAAGAACTAAAAAACAATGTTGGGACTCAGATTTGCTATAACACTTAGAGAAGAAGCAGAAAAAGTGAAATATTCCGTGTCGAAGTGCATCTCTACTCGGAAAAATGACATTCACAACAGCTTCGAAAAACATATGACTGAAAAATTAAAAAATCTTATTGTCAGTGAAGTTACCAACCAGTGTTACGGATGTCAAGTGGATCATCCCAGTCAAACACATCATGAACTGTGTTTATTCAAGGATAGACAAGAACATACAGATATGTTCATAGAAAAAGCCATGATGGAATTAAATCCATACGAAATCATGGAGAAATGGTATCCTGAACTCATAGAAATGAAACTCGATGAAAGTGACTATGTGGAAGCCTACAGATTATGGCGAAATATAAAACAAAACATTTTATCTGAATTCACGGAGTCGTGGTTACAATACTGGTGTGACAAAGTAAAACAATCTTGGGAAGAAAGTGATTAGAAAAAAATGTATACTTCTGAAATTCAATACATATTGGATCACGGAACATGGATAAAAAATCTACAGGCAAAAGTCTGTGCAAAAGACCAGCTACCTCGACAAAAACCCAATCATGTGAAAGCCTACACTGTGAACACAGAGAAATCAACCGGTCCAGGAGAACATTGGGTAGCCGTGATATTCAACAATAATGGTGATGTACTATACTTTGATCCCTACGGACTACCACCACTTGAGCCAGAAATCATTAACTTTTTAGACAATCATTCTTATTCGTGGAGATACAATCGACAAACTCTTCAGAGTCCACTGGGAAAAGTTTGCGGATTTTACTGTATCTTCGTATTGGATGCTGCTGCCAGAGGATACAACATACAGAAATATCTTCAACAGAAATTCCTCTCAACGGAACATCGACAAAACGATCGAGATGTAGTGTTATGGTTCAATCAGCAGTATGGAATTCTATTCAATAAAGCTCAGAGACTTTCTCCCCACAAATAGTATATAAATGTATAATAGTTCTTTTATCTATGTGTTTGTTGTAAATATGTTCATTGCTCAGTTCATTGTTCAGTTCTGTTCAAATAAAAGTTATACTGTTTAAATGGTGTTTTTTTCATTATTTTTTCCACAAAGATAATTTCTCCACAAAATATCAGTCTTGGAAAAAATGTAGATAGATCATATAGTACATTATGTTCTATCTACATGGTCTCGCCCACGTTCGTACTCTTAATTCCAAGACAAAAGTAGGTCAATCCCTCCACCAAGCTATAAAACCAGCAAATTTCTCTATATACCATTTCATTTCCACGATGGGTTTGTTCAGATTCTGCTGTGGACTATTTGGTAAAACTCGAAGGAACGAGGAGAAGAGAAAACGTCAAAAGACAAAGACGTCGGCTGAGTTCTCTGCAAGACAAGGGCATAACCCCTATACCCAGAACCCAACACCTAATTTCTACCCCGATCTTTGGGTTATGCCAACTGATGATCCAATCTTTGGGGAGTCTGTGATATCAACCAAGCAATGAGGTGATGATGAGGAGTTTTAGAACCCTCTATCTTTCTCTGACTTTGGAATTAACTTGCTCGGATGATTAATTTAATTCCAATCCAGAGAATGGTAAAAAACAGCTCTTTTCAGAGCTAACATTCATCCCAGAAAGTCCTATCTTCGAGACTTGTCAATTTTACGACTGAGTAGCATCCCCAGAGTTACATTCCAAACGATATACTCCAATTCGAATTAACTCAAAAAAAGGTTAAGCCCAACACGATGCTTGTATGGTAAGGATTTATGCTATAAGCCATCTCTGACCAACTCAGAAGATAGCGTATAGCATAAAGGTGTCAAATCTTGTCTGACTAATTCAATCAAATCGATAAATAGTGCTATACATCACCTCAGCTCTCAGATCTTATAGACAAGTTACAAATCAATACGATCTTTATCCCCTAAAGCTAGTTCTAAAAAAAAAAAGACTGAGTTCGTCAGACAAATATCTAAAGATCATACTGCTAGGAGCCAAAGAAAAGACTAAGTCCAACGGTGATAGAGAAAGATTGAGACGAATAAAGACGGAAAAAAAGACTAAGTCCAACGATACTCTCTGCCTGACCCACCGTAAGTAGGGAATATAGTCCATATCATGGTGAAAAAAGACTAAGTCCGACGGTGATAGAGAAAGTCTGAGGTGAACGAAGACGGAAAAAAGACTAAGTCCAACGATACTCTTTGCCTGAGCCAAGCTGAGGAGGGAAAATAACCCATATCGTGGAAAAAAAGACTAAGTCCAACGGTGATAGAGAAAGCCTGAGGTGAACGAAGATGGAAAAAAGACTAAGTCCAACGATGATAGAGAAAAGCCTAAGTCAAACGATAGTGTCTGCCTGAACCAAGCTGAGGAGGGAAAATAACCCATATCGTGGAAAAAAAGACTAAGTCCAACGGTGATAGAGAAAGCCTGAGGTGAACGAAGACGGAAAAAAAAAGACTAAGTCCAACGATGACAGAGAAAAGCCTAAGTCAAACGATAGTGTCTGCCTGAACCATGTCATTACGACCCGTGCGCACGTGTGTGTGTGTGTGTAGATGCATTAAGTCCCCTTTTCACAGACCATGGTTAAAAAAGGATCCCAGCCGCGTCAAAAAATGGTGAACATCTACCGCCGTTTTGACAATTTGACCGGTCTTTTGAGAGTAAGTCCAACGATAGTCTCTGCCGAACCATATCATTACGACCCGTGCGCGTGCGTGCAGATGCATTAAGTCCCCTTTTCACAGACCATGGTTAAAAAAAGGATCCCTGCCGCGTCAAAGATGGTGAACATCTATCTCCGATGAAGAAAAAAGACTAAGTCCAACGATAGTCTCTGCCGAACCATATCATTACGATCCGTGCGCGCGTGCGCGCAGATGCATTAAGACCCCTTTTCACAGACCATGGTTAAAAAGGACCCCAGCCGCGTCAAAGATGGCGGACATCTACTTCCGGTTTGACATTTTGACCGGTCTTTTACCCCCTCCGTCCGAGGTTTACCCTCCCGAGGGAGGGTAAACCTCGGACAAAATGGGGCAACCTCGGACAAAATGGCACTCAGGGAGGGTAGACCTCGGACACTGTCCGAGGTCTACCCTCCTTTACTACTACCATTCTAAACCTGTTATCCCAAACATGAACAATACTATGAATTGATAAGTGAGAGCTATAACTCTAACTCGATAAACCTTTCATTAATAATTATTATTATTGTTTGTGTTTGGGAATACCCGTTTAAAACCGCAAACCGTGACAAGATAATATAAACGTTATCGAGTTGGGTTTATCAATGATCTCGTCGCGGTATGTGATTTTAAATCTGTTATCCCAAACATAAACAATAATACGAATAGAAAATGAAAAATTCATCGAGTAAAAGCTATATAATACATTAACATGCCATAACCGTAAACTTAAATGTTAGACCAATAGCGTATTAGACTAGCGTAGATTCACCGTCGTGCATAGTATAATCAAAGGCACGAGTCATGCATTGTATGAAATTATTTTCAGACAACATAGAGAACTTCGGGTTGACGCTGTTCGGGATCGACCTTCGACTGCTCTTGACTTAGACACAGATGAGCTCTTTCTTACAGCATTTAATATTAACACATACACCAAACGTCTGTGTAAACTAGAGAAAGACATCAAACGGAAGAGGAAAAAACTAAAGAGCAAAGAGTTGGAGCGTTGTGAAGATGACTATGATGACAACTACAATGACTTGATATCCTCGGCAAGAAAACTTCAACAGGTATGTAACTTTTAATTCTTTGGTAGTCGACAATATAGGAGACCTTGGTCCGTTCTCAAGAACATTCTTAGTTTAAAGCTCCAGGGTTTTTCTAAATTTGAACATCTTCTGATTGGCTAAACCAAATGGTTTGGCCAATCATTAGTTGGGTTACTTTCAAATTTAGAAAATTCTGGAATATAAGACTGAGAACGGTTGGTGGATACGATCCCTGTGCACATAAAAGGGCGTACATAATAGCTGGAGGCAAATTAAATGTGGCTCGAATGTTTAAACTTGTCTTTAAAAGGGTTATATAAGGCGTTGCGGGAAAAGAAGTGCTCACCAGAAGCATTTTCTCCTGTCCCACATCATAAAAATGAGACTTAGTTGTCTCAGTCGTAATACACAGGATGTATTAGCTATTAAAACGTACAGGTCTAGTTATGCCACAGGGATAGGTAAATCTGGAAGAAAGTTCTTTGGTTTAAAAATAACGATGAAAATAAACACTACAGGGGATCTTATTGCAAAAAATATCCACTGGCTTCAGTCATTTCATTTCTTGAATATTTAAATATCTTGGATTATCGCGCAGACATTTAGGAATTTGCAAATTTGTATGATTAACTTGACAATTTGTATGTATTTAGGTTGCCATTTATATTATAAACTAGGCATTTTGTATTATCATTTCGGCAATTTGTATTAATTGACGCGCCATATTCGTATGTCTGAGTAATTTGACATTTAGTAGGATTAATTTGACAATTTGTAAAAAGTCGACTCGCCATTGATATGATTAACTTGACAGGTTGTACTATTAACTGGACAATATGTATGAATTGTGCTTGTAATTCATAAAATTAACTTGACGTTTTGGTCGACTAACTCGGCAACTTGTATGATTATTTTGGCAATTTAGATAAATTAATTTTACCATTTATTTGATTATCAAGACATTTTGTATGATTAACCGTACCGTTTGTTTTACTGAAACTTACATTTATACGATTCACTCACCATTTTGTATGATTTTAGCTCGCCAAATATATGGTTTACATCGACATTTTGTATGATTGCCTGACCAATTAGTGAGGATAAATGGGAAAAATATACGATAACTCAGTATTTTGCATCAATACTAATTTTATACTTTACAGTTATTCTATATTAAGCCAGGAAAAAAAAAAAAAAAAAAGGAAAGCGTGCAAAGAAAAGGGTATTTTTTTGAAGGTTTGCATCGATTAATTGATTGTATGGTTTTTAACGCCGTTTTAAACATTATTTAGGTTATATCGCGGCAGCCAATGCACTTATCCATGCTTTCCAGGAGTTTCTCTTACAGAGTACCACGCACAATATTCTTTCTAAGCCACTTGCTGCTTTCCTACATAATCATCGTCGAAACAATGGTCAGCGGTAAGAGAGGAATGAATCTTGTCGCAATGACTATCATCAATCCTCGGAAAGAAATTGACGAGCCGGGGATCGAACTTGCAACCTCTTGTTCTCCAGTTCTGTACGCCACCGACTGAGCTGTTGGAGCTCGGCAGTTTTGCAAGGAAGATGAGAACATGCTTCATCACTTGCCATGTACTAATTGCAAGGATTTTCAGAACACAATTTAAATGGTTTCACATATTGTGAAAGTTGTCTTCAAGTGGATAAAGCGACAATATATGGAATAATTTCAGATAATTAGATACCGGCATTTTCCTTTTTTCTCACGATTCAGAAAATGAAAAAGAAAACCTTGCTTTTTAAAGGATTTTAACCCTTAGGCTGCTTAGTGCGTCTCACTGACCTTTTGCGGACAGCGTAGATCACGATCAGACTGCACAGAACGGGCAGTCTGATATTGATCTATACTGTCCGATAAGGAGATATCTAGCTAAAGGTTTACATAAGGGATTGAATTGAAACTTTATAGCATGCTTTATCTACATGAGTACTTACTTTATATGAGCCATGCTCTGGCAAAAGGGGCTTAATGCATCTCCGTAATGCATGATACCAAATGAGTTGTTACATAATTAGGGATCCATAAAATCCAATATGTCTGACAACCGACTGTATCGTAAGGTAGACTGGTCTTTTGACATACAGAAAATTGACGCATAGCGAAAAGTTTCGGGCCAGGTCAGCCTGCGCGGACTGCGCCGGCTGACCTGGGTCGATACTTTTCACAGATGAATTAAGCCCCCTATTCACAGAGCACGGCTCATATATCTATTCGCTCTTTTTTTCTACATGTGTTTCATCTCTTGTCATATTTACATTCTTGGAGATCCTTAAGTTGGGAGATTCGGACACACGAGATTCTGGGTATGGCACGTGTACAGAATGTGACAAAAAGCAACACAGAATATGGAAACTAGAACAGCAAAATATAAGGTATAGCTCTCACTTGATAAATCTTTCATTATCAGTTTATATTATTGTTTATGATCGGGATAACAGGTTTGAAATCAGGTACCGTGACGAGATAATTTATAAACCGATCTCGATAACGTTTATATTATCTCGTCACGGCTCGTAGTTTTAAACATGTATTGCCCCAAATAAACAAAAACATAAACTGTTAATGAAAGCTTTATCGAGTAAGAGTTATATATATGTTGTCGTCCCATGATAAACATGAACAGAGAAGGTCGGTAAGATCTAAACCAGGGGAACTGGTAAGGTGTATCATAATTGTCCCTCAAAGGTGGAAAGTATAAGTTAATCATTTACAACACATCCCAATTTTAAGGACCTAGAGAGAGAAAGCTTTTGAAAACATAGTGGAAAAAAAAAAAGAAAAATAATGGTAACCGGCATTTTCTCCTTTTGCCCACAATGTTTTCTATCCCTTCATTCACAAGTTCCATCATTTGAGCCACTTTTGATAAGTCGCCTGCAAGTGCTTTGGAACTGGACCACTGTAAAATTGTGTCGTTTGGTAAAAGGTTAATGGCCACAATGGCATCCCCAGATGATGACGTATTTTGGAGTGTATAAACGCTTACTGCTAAACTGATCCTTTGTTCACATTTAGGTAGCGCTACAATCAAATGGCAATCTGTTTACATATTGTTCAAAAGGTTTTGAAATCAGTCTGAAATGAAGTGTTGTTTTTGACCATTTTCAATCGAATAAGTCACAAAATGTAACTTCAATGTGGTAAACAAAAATCATTTCAGATCAATTTAGAATTTTATCGGACTGCCAGGGTGTTGTAAATGTCTGATTCTCTACTGTGTATCCGTTTCCTCATAGGCATTGCACGGGTTGCAAACGTTCTTGGACACTTATTTTCGCACACGAAAAAAGGACCCTATTAGTTAAGAAGAAATTTGACATTTATTTGAAATTGGGATGTGGGGTTATAAATTTTCTTGGGTATGGTAAAGAAGAAATTTGACATTTATCTGAAAATGGGATGCGGGGTTATAAACTTTCTGTTGTATGGTGCAAAAGGTATGAAAGGGTATACACTTGTACAAAAAATTGACGGCAAATGTTAGAAAGTCACAGTTGTTTGAAAACCCCATATTTGATCCATGCTCTGGCAAAAGGGGGCGTAATGCATCTCTGTGATGCATGATACTAAGCAAGCCATCACATAACTATGGATCAATAAAAATCATTTTGTCTAACAACCGACTGTATCACAAGTTAGACTGGTCCTTTGACGTACAGAAAATAGACAGTAGCGAAAGTTTCGGCCCAGATCAGCCTGCGCGGACTGCGCAGGATGACCTGGGTCGATACTTTTCGCAGATGCATTAAGCCCCCTTTTCACAGAGCATGGCTCATTGGTAAACAAAACTATTCCATGATTAGCATAATTACGCTTATTTTCAGTTTTTTGAAATTATCGATACTTTTCTAATCTGTAGACTTAATCTTTTGTTGCATGGTCGAATGTCGTTTTTAAGTTCTGTACGAAGTAGAGAATTTCCTGAGCTAAATCTCCATACTTTGGCAATGCTATTGTAACACATGTATTTTCAAAGTTTGTAGTTTGGAATATACTATCCATGTTACAAGTCACCCTTTTTTTCCTTACAGGTCATCAGGCATAGATCTCGAAAAGTATGTAATCGACTTAAGCAGGGCAGAGAATAAGCAAGTATCTTTTTTTTTTTCATTCTTGAAGGTTATGAATTGTTTTGCCAATTCTAGTGACAGTCCCAATACACACACCAACTTGATTGGCTACCTCGGCAACTGTCTGGGGTTGATCAACCTCGGGAACGTCACTGACTTGCTGGATCAGATTATCGGATATCATTTTTCTTTCTTCGCTGCCTTTTTTGTCCTCAACAGAGGTCTTTCCATCGCGAAATCGCTTATAATGCACTTGTACACAAGTGTACGGGACAAGAGGGACAGATATTTGCTTTCTCCATCATCGCCCTAGTCTCTGACTGTATCTTCCCCAAGGCGACACACATTTTTATCAGTATCCGTTGCGCCGTTGTTTCATTTGACGTCATGATTTCCGCCCGGCAAAATTTGCCACTAGATATTTTTAAAAATGTCTTTTTCTCAGTAACGGTTTTTCGTGTGACGTCAATATTTTACACACAAGTCAACATGCTTTAATTAAATTTCAGTGCAGATGTACATGTAGGCCTACGTGTTAACACATCATGGACTATAGTTCTTGTTGAACAGTTATGTGATAAAAAGGATGTGGCATTTTGAAGTAAAATTTTATCAAACTCATCTATAAAAATAATTAAGCACGCCAGTAGCTCGCTTAGTATTATTTTTTCTAGACTCGTTTAATAAATACGGAATATTATGTTGTAGTAATTTCTCTGGTACTTGAATTTAATTCGAGCAGCTAGAGAAAATTTGGTATCGCGAGTGACCGGAGGTCGAGCGAGATGTCAAAATTTTCTTACGCTGTAAGAAGTTAGTACAAGGACCAGGAAAGAGAATATTCCTTTTATTATGTACCTACCACTTTCAAAGAAAAACTTTTGCAATTATTGAAATTTCATTCGATAACGGTGAACGAAATAAAAGAAATAATGGCAAAGTGGTCAGTAACCTTTTGACCAATCAAATCGCGAATCAATACGTACATTTCCCGCGCCATGAGGTACGTCATCATACCATATTTGGAACCGTATTTCACAGCGCGTTGATAAGGAAAGCTCTTTTGTCGTGTGTGCTCTTTTATCCGACGCATGTATTTGAGCCGAAAAAAAAAAAATAGGTATATATTAGAATTTTATCTCAAATGCCAACTGAACTTATGTAGACCGTACAGTTTGCGTAGGAAAACATGGTGTCATCCACAACAAAGAAGTCAGCATGATGCATTGATCTCAATAAAAGTTAGATCAGTAGATGACCTTAATGCCATCTGCAACCAGTGGTTTTATCTTTTGGATCACCTATAAACACTTTTGACTAAACGAGAAATTACTCCTGACGAGTAATTTCCCCTCATGCAGTATGTTTTCATGTGTTCTTATGCATAGTACCTGAACAAGAATAGGATTTTACAATAATCCCTAACAATAATTATTGATAGAATTTATTCCTTGACAAACAATCTCTTGCTTTTCAGTATCATTCTAAAACTCCGAAGTTTATTCATTTGGTTTGATTTAACGTTGTTGATATACCGCGTGACTGTTTTAGGGCAGGAACAATAAAAGCCTCCTAGCTTCCATTCCAATTCTTTTCACATTGCTTTGTTGTACTCTACATACTAGTAATGCATGTAAATAATATTGAATAGAACATGTTTAAACTGACAAATAATAATCATTCGTGTTTTATTGTAAGTATAATGAACTGCAAGACTTGGGAAGACAAGAAAGCAGAAAGTCTAAATCTTTATGCTTTAAAAACAATTTGTAGGGTGCATGAACTACAGAAAGAAGTTGACAGCCTCAAAAAGGAATTGAAACAAGAAACTACAGATAAGGAAGAAGCCATCCGAAGGTTTGTTAAAAGATACAATTTTTGGTATATTTAGCTACAACAGCGAAGGCCAGCAAGCTTATGATATGGCGCTGTGTCGGTCGTGCGTGCATGGGCTGGTTCGTATCTGCATTCTGTACTCCAGACATCTTCTCTGAATATTCTGAATCAATGGTGACCTTACTGCACAGAAGTGGTGCTGCCATGTCTTTATATTACTTTAAGAAAAAAAATACAATTTTTATATTAGCCATGCTCTGAGAAAAGGGGATTAATGCATCTCCTTGATGATTATAGTATTCAAGTCATCAAATAATTATGGATCCATAAAACTCCATTTCGTCTTACAACTGACTAAATCATGAGGTAGAATGATCCTTGCACAAGCAGAAAATTTACAAATAGCAAAAATTTTCGATCCTTATCAGCCTGCGCGGATTGCGCAGGCTGATATTGTTTGATACTTTTTGCAGATGAAACAAGCCCACTTTTCACAGATTATCACACACACACACACACACACACACACACACACACACCATTCTCTCAAACATTTTGAAGTTATGGCATAAATTAGCCTTGGGTAGACCCTTTTTAGATTTCTTTATAGAATGTTGTCCACTAAAAAATGGCTGTTGTGGGTATAAAATGATCAGTTTTCAGTCATTCTGGTAAATTTCGATGTTTAAGATTTTACCCAGGTCCGTATTCACCAACCATTCTTAAGAACGTTCTTAGTCTTATTCCCCTGAATTTTCTAGATTTGAAAGTAACACAACTTCTGATTGGCTAAACCATTTGGTTTTGCCAATCAGAAGTTGTTTTACTTTCAGATTTAGAAAATCTTGAAGACCAAGACTAAGAATATTGTTAAGAATGGTTGGTGAATACGGACCAAGATATGTTGAACATGAGACATAAAACAAGGTTTCAAAACTCTGCCAATCATGCCAAAGAAAATATTCATCTACCGCAAATCTTCTGGAAACCTATTTGTCAATAATGAAAATCATGCTTTCATGTTTTTAAGAACTGAAATTGTTTGATTTATCGCGCAATATAAGTCTGCCACTTTAAAAGATGAGCCGAACGGTTTTTTTTTTTTGCTTTGGGTGAGCTATGGTCAATTACTGAAAAACATAAAAAGGAAAACAAAACGACAAGTGTCGTCCTTAGAAAAGAAAACAGTGTGTGAAAAGAGAAAACACTTCTTTTCCCTCAGTGTTTTCAAAGGTCTTCTTCGGTAGAATAACTAAAGCAAGAGAATGTCTGGTAAAAGGATAAATGGGCCGCGATCTGGCAAAAGGGGGTTTCATGCATCTCCGCGATGCGTTATACCACGCAAGCCATCACATGCTTATGGATCCAAAATAGCCACTTTTTTCAACAACCGACTTAATCATAAGGTAGACTGGTCGTTGGACATGCAGAAAATTGACCAATAGTGACAAATTTCGGCTCAGGTCAGACTGCGCGGCCTGCGCAGCTTGACCTTGATCGATACTTTTCGCATTAAGTCCCTTTTTAACAGAGCATGGCTCAAGTATAATAGCTCATTTCTTTTTTTCGCCCGGCTTAATACAACAAACTTTAACTTGTTATTTTCGTAGATTGAGCGAAATTGCCTCAAGCAAGCTTCGTGATAACAACCCAAATATTGCCGATCTTAGCGACAAAAACCGGCCCACCAAATTAGCTGAACAGGTTGCGGAAATATATGACAATGAATGGACTGACGCATTTGATGAGCTGTCTGATAATGGCTTCGTGGATAGAGAAATCATTGATATTCTGTTGAAGGTGTTTATGGTAAGTGTTTCAAATAATCAGAACGGTCTTTTAGAACATAGAAAGCATTGTTAGACAAAAAATGCTGGTTTGGATAATGTTGCGATTGTCCAACGTTGTTTTTCTTTTGCCCACAGCCGTCTTTCTTTGGATAACAAAACGTGGGATAGATTGGTAATGGATTATTTAATTATTTTTCTTCAAGCAGAACATCGAGAGTCGGTTGCATATTACATGTTTAAAGATAACCTCTAGTTTAAACTCGAGTTTTACGCTGTTCAGATACATAAATTTAGTTTGCTAAGACTCGGACTAAAAGTTAAGCCTAGAGGCTTTGTTTATTATAGTTTAGCTTAATCGTAATTATGGGTTATCTGCCTAACACGTTAAAGTTTGACCTTTAAGGGAGCAGGTTTTAGCTTCCGGTTAAGGTTAAAACCATAACTCACTTCACTTTAACCCTTATCCTGCTAAGTAAGATGAATTAAACTTTCAAATCGATAGTAAAAAACCGATTAATGCTACTTCAAACTTATTTTTTAGAGAAAAATATCTCCTGTTCAGACAGTGTATATCCATGATCAGACTGCATATTCTGTGCAGTCTGATCTTGATCAACACTGTCTGCAAAAGGTCGCGTTTAGCAGCAGAGGGTTAAAAAAATATGACAGGCAACATTCTATTTTGGGTCCAGAATGCAGATTGACCCATGCAAGCAAACTATTCGGGTACGATTTGGTCAGATTGATATTTCAGCGAATTCTTAAATGCATTTCCCTTTATTTTTTCCTCTAAAAAATCAATCACGTGCTTAAAAACTCTAACACCAAAACACAGCTCTTTTCCTATTCCAACTTATTTGAAAGGGCTTTGGGTTACGATGTATAAAGATAATTATTGAAAATATGGTGGGAGGAGAAATTGCTCGTAACAAGGAATTTTTCATTTTTCATCATTTTTCTTCTCTTTTTTTTTTTCGTCGAAAAGTCTTCTGAACAACGTGCCACAAAAGTAATTAAATTGTTCCAATGTTTTTGACAAAAGATAGATGTCCAGGTCTACTCACCAAAATATCCCCCATTAAAAGAAGACACCATCCTTACCAGCCGCTCTGATGTAGAATGGGTAAAACCAATAGTTAAATTATTATCAAATTTGAGTATTGTTAAACTTTATCGATGGAATTCCATGTCATGAAAAGCTGTGATGGTTTATTATTTTGGGTAGACACGCTCTCTTTAACCTTTTACCAGACAAGCCCCGGACTTTACAGCTCTTGGATAGAAGGATGTTGAAAACATTGAGGAAAAAGGGATAAAAAAAAATGCTCGTATCCGCCATTTTCTCTTTTTGCAACAATGTTTCAAACTCTCCCGGACACAAAATCCGTCATTTGAGCCACAACAATTTTGATGAGATCAAATTTTTGTCCTCTGGTACAGAGTTACACTGGTGTTTCTTTAGAGGTCTTATCATGGAGTTCACTTTGAAATGGACATTGTACTAAGAGATATATCAGTATATCATCTTTACTTTCTGATCTTGGTTAGCAGATGTTTGCTTTTTCTGTATTCTCTCATTGTACTTAATAATGATGATGATCTAGTCAAAAAATGCAGAAAAGCACGTGAAGGCACATTTATTGATGAACCAGCAGCAGATTGTATAGAACAGAAGCGCTTTAAGTCTGTACATGGGCTTCCTCGTGTATAATCACGTGCAGAAGTGTATTGTTCCCAAGAAAACAGCAGTGCGCCTAGCAAAATCTACCCGTCGTTTAGTCCTACCACGAGGATAGCTTTATCCTGTCACTTCCTATAAATCCGGTCGTATAACACGGGGTCATATAAACTTGGTGATGTACGGTCACTTGACCACGTGACTAGGTTTATTATGTCAGTTTGTCACGTGATCAAGGTTTATTAGGCTAGTTGGCCCTGTGACCAGCCGGAACTACTTTTTTTAGGTTACTGTAGCCGAAATCAATATTTAAAAGTAAAATTATCGCTTTAAATTCGATGCCCATGTTAATTTTTCTTATTATATAAGATAAAACAGAATTCTTCGCCACAGCATTATTCTGAGGGTAAACGTCACGTTTATGACGTAGTCAATATCATTCATGACGTCATTATTGCAGCTGCATATCCAAGGCGCTTTACACAGTTCGCAATAAATTTGTGTGTTATTGTTTTTTCGTACCGAGAAAGATGTTAATACGTGCACTAATTTAGAGCGAAATATTCTATCTAGTCGGTTTTAGCATTGTAAATGAGTAACAGGATGAATAGTGTCTTGGCTTGGCTCACCAGATAAATTCCTCCGCCTTGCCAGATAAACTTAATCCATCCAAGACACCAACCATCTATTCTCTATTTATCCTGTCACCTCCTATAAATTCCACCGTATAACAGGGGGTCATATAAACTTGGTGATATCGATGGCTCAGCGCGAAAGGGTTGTAACTATGATTTTTTTCAAAATCCACTTTTTTGCGTAAAACACATGTATAGACATTGATACATAAACTGTAAAAAAGAGAAGCCTGGGAAATTGCCAGAAATTCTTATATTTTAATATTTGTCCTAAGGTTATAACACAAACTGTACTTAGGCATTTATGTGAAAGGGTTGTAACTCAAGTTACAACTCTTTCATGCTGAACTTTAAGATACAGCACTTATCATATGATGCTACAACTCACTTGATAAAAAGAGGATAATGTATTATAAAATCAATATTTCCTTTTCTGTCTGCAGACATGTACTAAACAATTATTTAAATCTACATTGAACTGTAGTGTTTTGACTTGGAAATAATTCCAGAAATTTACAGAATTTTTATGTAGATCCATATTATGACGAACTAGTACATACAGATATTTTTTCCAAGCCTTTGGAGGAATGATACTTCATTCGAAGGTAGGTCCAAGTCTCTAGATCTATATTATTTCTAGTCTATTTAATTTTTTCTTCAGTCGCATTTTCGTCCTTGATTTTTTAAAATCTCTCCTTTTTTGTCTGCCTCTCTATTTATCTACTTCTCTCCCACTTCAACCGTTTAATGAACAAACCTGTATTTTAAGCATTTTGCAATAGAAGTCTTTTGAAAACATTGTGGGAAAAGGATAAATTGCTCATAACAAATAATTCAACCTTTTCACACACTGTTTTCTCCTATATTTTAGAACTTTGTGTCATTTTACTAAATTTGAAATAGTCGTCTGCAAATTTCGATATTCTAGAGGAGTCTAAAATGTTTTGTATGGTAAAGAGCTGACCCATGATAACATGGTTTAAAAAGAAGCTAGAGTAGAGCTGCATTTATGATCAAACTTCTTTGCAGTCTGGTCTTATCTGCACTATTCTGAAAATGTCTACCAAACAACAAATTTTTACTCTTCAAGCATGAAAGACTTTGCAGATGACTTTTTTAGATTTAGTAATGATGGACAAAAAATCTCTAGTAGGGTAGAAAACATAAGAGTAGGAGAAATTGCTCTGTGTAAGCAATTTCTTCTTTTCCCACAATGTTTCCAGAAGACATTGCTTGAAGGCACTATGTGTCTGCTGTGGATGTCTTTAGAAAACATGGAGGGAAAAGAAGAAATTACATGTAACAAGCAATTTCTCCTTTTCCACGATGTATTCTACCTTATCAGAGAACTGAAGTTCAAAAGTATCAGACTTTGATTTTTTTTCTGCAAACTCTTTCAATTTGGAAGACTCTAAAATTTATCATTTGGGAAGGGGTCAAGTTTTGAAAGAGTTATAATACTTGAATGAATTCCAATATATTACTTCATATTTTCCAGATTTAAAATGATTATCCAGGCATCGGTGCACCAGGGACATGAAAGGGCTCAGTGCGCCAGTGTGTTGCCAAATTGCTGCCACTGCACTCATACAGTCCAGTAAAGTCCCACCAAAATTGTGGAACACAAAAGTTCTTGATTTCATACTTAACTACTGGTGATGACCTTTACTAGAAAATCACAGTTTGGAGTATCTAACTCATCAAGACCTATCAAACTGTATTGTAACCCTCTATCCCAGTTACAATGGTATGGTTGATGGCAAGACCGAAGGACTATTATATTCATTATATGATGCTCTTCAGTAAGCCCTTATAAATGAAACTGCATGTTTATTTTAAAATGGGGAGATGTGTCCCATTTTATACCACTGCTGTAATGCATTATGATGGACAGTACGTCTTCTTTGATTCACACAGTAAAGGATACAATGGGTTATCATGTCCTGATGGGAATGCTTGTTTGAGCAGTTTCATTGATTTAAAAACACTGTGTTGTTTTGTTCAAGACCTAGCAAAGTCTCTGCTATTGGAACAATCATGCTTATTTGAGGCAAACCATTTAAGCCAGTCTTTAATACAGATTCTTGCTCTGACAGTGAGTCAAAATCAGAGTCTGAATTCTTTAGATTTGACTCAATGTCAGAGTGGGAATATGCATGTAGAAAGTTCATAGCTGAGGAATTAGTAATCAAAGCTGTCAATGAATCTCCAAGTCTTTCAGAAGTTTCCTCTGTTTCTGATTTAGACAATTTCAGTGATTTAGATAGTTCAGTCATTGAAAATGGTATTGCAGATACAGATAATAGTTTTTCATTTTTGCAAAATATTGATGAGAATCTGTTTGATCAATTTCATCATAGTAACAATTCAATAGATTCAACTGATAGTGACAAAGAAGAAGTGGATATTGGTGGAAGTGATAATACTGATGATTTAGATTATCACACTAGCCAAATCTCAACTTCTGAATCAGATTCGGACTGTGACAATATTCCATTGGCTTGCTATGTAAGACAGAAAAATACCAGGGCTCCTCTTTCAGTTATTACCAGTCAGAGTGAGAACATTGAGAAACAAAAAAAAAACCAAAGCACTGAAATTAATTTATGTATTGATGACCCTTCTAGAAGCAGAAAGAGAAAGAGAAATGTTGCAACATGGAAGAGAACAATATCTAAAAGGGGATGTAATTCAGGTCTGAATTATATTGATAAATTTGGAAACGAAAGGTCTCCACATAAAATTAAAAGAGCATGTGGGCCGATATGCAGATACAAATGCTCTTTTAATTTTAAAGAGTCTGAAAGAGAACACAAAAATACATGGAAAAGGGTCATACCCAAAATGAGGGAGATGCTATTCATGCTAGAATAGAAAATGCATCCAAAAATGTCAAGATTTACACCACTTCACAGTTGGCTTCTGTCATGCGTTCAGCAAGGCCTAAAAGGCCGTACATTGTGTACGAATTAAGTCATGCAGACTTCTATGATTCAGAAATCTAGCACAATTGATAAAGAATTTTGACAATAATAGTGAAAATGCAAAAGTGTATTGGCAAAAAATTAAGGTGTTGACTTTAACAGCTGAATTTCCAAATCAGTATCAGTATCAAATTGATTATGATGGTAAAGTATTTGTTGTTGATCTCTTTGAAAAACTGTGTCTAAGAGATATTCCTCTGCCTACAAGAATTAATCTTCAACCTCTAAATAAAGGAGATAGACATCAAGTCTCAAAAGATAAATATCTTGACTTGCTTATGTCAGAAGCAAATTATTCCCAGGGTTCATCACAGTTTTTATCTGTTGTTGCCACATGAATAAGCCATTGTGTAAATCAGTGCATCACTTTCAGTGTGTTTCTTTGTTTTTTGTTTCATGACAACGATGTAAAAGATCATGTAAAAGACTTAATTTTTAGGTTTAAACATAACTTAGGTTTAAAAACAAGAGGGCCTTGATGGCCCTGGATCGCTCACCTGAGTTAATAGGGGAAATTCCCCTCATAATGACCCAATTTAAAACTCATCTGAGATATTATTAAGACAAACATTCTGACCAATTGTCAGGTCAACTGAGCTGAAAATGTGGCCTCCGGAGTGTCCAAAATGTCTTTCTTCAATTTGACCTAGTGACCTAGTTTATGACCCTATGTGACCATATTTCAAACTCATCCGAGACATCAAAACAAACTTGTTGACCAAGGTTCAGGTGAATTGGGCAAGAACTGTCACCTCTAGAGTGCCCACAAGGTATTTCTGTAATTTGACCTAGTGACCTAGATTATGACCCTATTCAAATCCATTTAAGACATCATCAAGTCAAACATGCTGACAAATTTTCAAGTGAGTTGAGCAAAAACTGTGGCCTGGTCAATTTAGCTAGAATTGTGGCCTCTAGAGTGCCCACAAGGTATTTCTTCAATATGACCCAGTGACATTGTTTATGACCCTGTGTGACCCAATTTTGAACTCCTCTGAGATATCATCAAGACAAAAAATGTGGCCTCTAGAGTGCCCACAAGGTATTTCTTTAATCTGACCTAGTGACCTACTTTATGACTCCAGATGACCCAATTTCAATCTCATCCAAGATTTAATTAAGGCAAACATTCTGATAAATTTTCAAGTCAATTGAGCAAAAAATGTGGCCTCTAGAGTGCCCACAAGGTATTTCTTCAATATGACCCCAGTCACCAGAGCCATGTTTCTTGACGGATCAAAATTTCGCGAACAATTTTTGAAAAGGGTCGACCAAGGAACATCTCTGTGAAATTATTTCAAAATCTGACCAGCCGTTTCAGAGAAGAAGAATTTTTAAGAATTTCTTCATTTCCATATAGTGCAAGTAGCCCCCATTCACCAGAGCCATGTTTTTCAACATATCAAAATGTCGCGAACAATTTTTGAAAAGGGTCGACCAAGGAACATTCCTGTGAAATTATTTCAAAATCTGACCAGCGGTTCCAGAGAAGAAGAATTTTTAAGAATTTCTTCATGGCCGTATAGTGCAAGTAGCCCCCATTCACCAGAGCCATGTTTCTTGACGGATCAAAATTTCGCGAGCAAGTTTTAAAAAGGGTCACCCAAGGAACATCTCTGTGAAATTATTTCAAAATCTGACGAGCCGTTTCAGAGAAGAAGAATTTTTAAGAATTTCTTCATTTCCGTATAGTGCACGTAGCCCCCATTCACCAGAGCCATGTTTCTTGACGGATCAAAATTTCGCGAACAGTTTTTGAAAAGGGTCACCCAAGAAATATCTCTGTTAAATTATTTTAAATTCTGACCAGCACTTTCAGAGAAGAAGAATTTTTAAGAATTTCTTCATATCCATATAGTGCAAGTAGCCCCCATTCACCAGAGCCATGTTTTTCAACATATCAAAATGTCGCGAACAATTTTTGAAAAGGGTCACCCAAGGAACATTCCTGTGAAATTATTTCAAAATCTGACCAGCTGTTTCAGAGGAGAAGATTTTTAAAGAATATCTTAGAAAATTCCATTTCGTTGCCATGGCAACCAGAGTTTTTGATGGAATCAAATTTTGTGAACAGTTTTTAAAGAGGACCTCCCAAGAAACATTCCTGCCAAGTTTGGTCCAAATTGGCCGTGTGGTTTAGGAGGAGATGATGTTTAAAGAATTGTTGACGACGCACGACGAACGACGCACAGACGCACGACTTTCGACGGACACCGGGTGATCCTAAAAGCTCCCCTTGAGCACGTTGTGCTCAGGTGAGCTAAAAACTGCAGCACCTCTATGGTAGACAACTTATTGAATGAGCTTTTTCCCCATTGCCACAATGTTTTCAATATCATCAGCATCATTTGACATCATTGAAATATGACTCACTTTAATGGAATTGTATTTTGATCTTGAATTTATCAAATGAGCTGTAAAACAATTTTATAAATGATGTAAAATTCAAGAAAATTGATCTTTTGACATATGTCTTTCAAAATGTAGAAAAAGGGAAAATGCTCATAAAGTGCAATTTCTCCTTTTCCCACTATGTTTTCTACTCTATTTGAGGACTTTCCACCATTTTCATTGAATTTATGGTTCCCATCTGCAAACTCTTTCAGTTTGACACAATCTAAAGTATTTCATTTTGGTAGAGCAAGAATAAATATTCAGTGTGAAATGGTTGTAACTTGGAGTTATAACCGTTTCACACTGAAAAATATTGAGGCAATATCCATTTTTGAGAGGGAATAAGGTTGTAACTCAAACTTTTGTCAAAATAATCTTTCTCGGACAAAATATTTTGAAATGACTGTTTTAATCATGTTTATTTACAGTTCATGATTATGTTTCTCTGTTTTCAGTTAATAAAATTTATTGTTGACAAAAATAATTAGCTTTTTGTCTCTCCTGTAAAATTTTGTAAAACCTAGTTACAACCCTTTCGCGCTGAGCCATCGATATACGGTCGCTTGACCACGTGACTAGGTTTATTATGTCAGTTGGTCACGTGATCAAGGTTTATTAGGCTAGTTGGTTATGTAACCAGCCGGAACTCCTTTTTTAGGTGCCGGTACACGAAATCAATATTTCAAAGTAAAATTATCGCTTAAAATTCGATGCACATGTTGATTTTTCTTATCATTTAAAATAAAAGAGAATTCTTCGCCACAACATTCTTCCGAGGGTTTACGTCACGTTTATGACGTAGTCCATATTATTCATGACGTCATTATTACAGCTGCATACCAAAAGCGCTTTGCACAGTTCGCCATACAAATGTGTTTTTTCCATAGTGCGAAAGATGTCAATACGTGCCTTAATTTCGAGCGAAATATTCTATCTAGTCGGATTTATGTTTGTAAATGTGAAACAGGATAAACAGAATAGTGTCGTGGATTGGAAAGTTTGAAGAATAGACAGTAACTTGTCTTTGATTCCAGGAAAGTTTATCAGGCTCGGCTCGGGAATTTTATGGTATCACTACCATAAGATATTGAATAAAAGGTACGGTCTTTGTATCATGTTTGTTTTTTGTCTTGTTTTGTTCATTTACAGTGCGTGACAGGATAAATAGAATAGATGGTTGGTGTCTTGGATGAGTTAAGTTTATCGGGCTCGGCTCCAGAAATTATCCGGTTCGCCTTCGGCTCACCAGATAAATTCCCCCGCCTTGCCCGATAAACTTAACCATTTCAAGACACCAACCATCTATTCTGTATTTATCCTGTCACCTCGTATAACTTCGGTCGTATAACACGGCGTCATATAAACTTGGTGATATACTGTCACTTGACCACGTGACAAGCTTTATTATGTCAGTTGGTCACGTGATTAAGATTCATTAGGCTAGTTGGTCATGTGACCAGCCTGAACTTTTTTCCTTTTGGTGCTGGTAAACAAAATCAATATTTTACAGTAAAATTATCGCTTAGAATTGGATGACTATGTTGGTTTTTCTTGTTATTTAAGATAAAATAGAATTCTTCGAAACAACATTCTTCCGAGGGTAAACGTCCCATTTATGACGTAGTCAATATCATTCATGACGTCATTATTGCAGCTGCATATCCAAAGCCCTTTACACAGTTCGCCATTTGTGTGTGTGTGTGTGTGTGTGTGTGTGTGTTTTTTTTTTTTTTTTTTTATTGGGAGAAAGATGTTAATAAGTGCCTTAGTTTCGAGCGAAATATTCTATCTAGTCGTATTAGGATTGTAAATGAGAAACAGTATAAATTTAGAAAAGTGTTATGGATTGGGAAGGTTGAAGAATACCTGGTTAGTGTCTTTGATTGGGCAAGTTTGTCAGGCTCGGCTCCGGAATTGCATGGTATCACTACCATAAAATATTGATTGAAAGGCACGTTCTTTATATCAACGTTTGTTTTTCGTTTTGTTTTGTTCCTTTTCATTGCGTGACAGGACAAATAGAATAGATGGTTGGTGTCTTGGATGGTTTAAGTTTATCGGGCTCGGCTTCGGAATTTATCCGGTTCTCGTTCGCATCACCAGATAAATTCCTAATATTTAACAGTAAAATTATCGCTTAAAATTCGATGCCCACGTTGATTTTTCTTGTTATTTAAGATAACTTAAATGAATTCTTTTCCACAACGTTCTTCCGAGGGTGTGACATAGGCAATATCATTTATTACGTCATTATTGCAGCTGAATATCCAGAGCGCTTAACACAGTGCGACATTTGTGTGTGTGTTTTTTTCTCATGGTGAGAAAGATGTCAACACGTGCCTTAATTTCGAGCGAAATATTCTGTCTAGTCGGATTTTGAATTGTAAATGAGAAGCAGGGTAAATTGAAATAGAACTTGTCTTGGATAGGAAAAGTTGAAGAATAGGTGGTTAGTGTCTTGGATTGGGTAAAGTTGAACGGGCTCCGGAATTTTATGGTATCAGTACCATAAAAAAAATTCACAAACGGTATGGACTTTATATCAAAATCTGTTTTTCGTTTTGTATTGTACTTTTACAGAGCTTTACAGGATAAATAGAAAAAAATGGTTGGTGTCCTATATGACGTAATTTTATCGGGATCGGCTTCGGAATTTATCCGGCTTGCCTTCGGCTCTCTAGATAAATTCTTCCGCCTTGCCCGATAAACTCAACCTATCCAAGACACCAACCATATATTCTCTATTTGTCCCTATTTTTCATTATTTACACAGACCTGATAAACTTAGCTTTATCCGGCAGTTATGTTTTCCTACGCGCTGTAAGGCTAATATCCAGACTTTTGCCATTAACAATAAACGTGCAAAAACAAAATGGCTGACGTCAACTATGAATGAGCATTGAAAACGAAAACTGTCCAACATATTAAAAACCAACTTTTCGTACTTTAGTATTATGTAATTAATATCCTCTTGGTTTTATTACAATATTTATGTTCTTTGGTATGCTGGAATAGAAGTTCCTGGTGTACTCAAAGGGATTGTTTGTCCAGACTTACCGAATGGCTTTTTCATGCTTTTCTTGCATGTCTATGATTTCAGGCCGATTCTTCAGTTGTCTTTTAAGTCTATGCTGTAAGTTCTTAATAATTTTCAAGTAGGGACATGAATCCTTGAACCCATCACTGAAGCTCACTCTTCTCCAGTATTGCTCTACAGTGTTCCTTCTGCATCTTCTTCACCAACTTACACGATTATGCCAGGCTTTGACTTTCCGAATCCTTTCCATAACTCGCCTATGGTTTCCTTCGCTATACAATTTTTTGTAGGCCTACAATCCCTTCAGAAATGTTCCTGACCTGATTAAAAACTCCCGTTATGTCCGATAATGTTTGTTTTTCTATTTTGTTTTACAATTTGTAACAGTGTCCGACGTTAACTTATTGTACGATCTGTTAAGAAACTGTAGAGTTCATGACCTGATTAAAAATTCCCGTTATGTCCGATAATGTTTCCGTTCCGTTTTACCATACGTAAAAATGTACGACTATGACGTTCACTTATATTTGCCGGGATGCCACTTCTTTGTAAATTTTCAACACTATTTCGTAAACGATATCTGTTGATAAGCCCATTATTTGTAGTCCGTGGTATACTTAGTCTACGAGATATTTCCGATTGTCGAACACACGAATTATATAATGAAGCAATAGCCGTTTTCGTTTCAGGGTGAGTTTTTTTTTCCTTCTCTCTCCCATGTCTGTTTTCGACAACATTTCTGCGAGTGAATACGTAGTATTTAGAGAAAATATGTCACGTGGCGTCACCATATATTTGAAAAGTCATTGAATAAAAAACGAAAAACCCTAAATTTTCTCCTCGTTTGACGTTTTGTATTTGCTACCCTTATTACTGTTACCTTGGCTGTAGACGTTTGGACGTTCAATTGTGGCACAAGCCGTTTATGTTGCGTTGACAGACTCCAGCATACGTTGCAAAGCTCGACATATTTAGACATAAAAACATTGATATCTGCTAGAAATGGTAAAATATTACACTTTTTTTTATGATATATGGGTATTCTAGTCGGATATAATAGGAACTATTGCTTTCCTCGTTTTGCTAGAATAAGAACATTCTGAGGCTGTTATTTATGGCCTCTTGAACACCGAGTATGTACCTGAACCTATTGTAAACAAATGAAATAATTAAAAAAAAAAAAAAAAAAAAGTGAAGAGTAAAAATGTCCTTAACTTCCTTCTGAAAAAGGGATAAATCGAAATATATGGTTGGGATGAGATGGAAAAAGTTTATCCGGCTCGGCCCGAAAACTGAAGCTTGCCCTCAATTTTCTAAGCCTCACCGGATAAACTTTATCCATCCCGTCACCAACCACATATTCTACGTATTCTACTGGAATAGTACTTAATGGTCTGCATAGACTGGGGCTGGGTAGACTCGCACTTAACTAGTTTTATGCAAACTGTCTTAGAACTCTAGCCTATCCAGATAAGGGTTAGACCTTGATCCAGTCTTAAATAGACTTCTGTTTTGCAACCGGTCCCGATAGTTTATGTACATATGTGAAAGGGACAATTAAATCAGTTGCTATCAACACAAATTGATTTTGAAAATAACCTTTATGAATTTTCTGTGGGTCTGTTGCATAATAAATATTTATTTAAGACTAGAACAAGGCCTAACCCAGGTTTGGATAGACCAGGATTTTAAGCCGGTTGGCATAAAACTAGTTAAGCTCTAGTCTACAGGCCTATCCCTAGCCTATTAAGACTCTGGTTAACTTAGTTAACTCCAGGTATGACTAAACGTTGGGTTGATTTTGTTAGGTGCACAGTTTTTGTCTAGGCAACAGCACATCTCTGCACGTGATTATACATAAGAAGTCCATACACACCTTGAATGCGCCGCTATCCAGTTCGATCTGCTGTTGATGGATCAACAAGAAGTGACTTTACGTGATCTTCTGTTTTTTAACTAGATTATGATAACGGCCAAACGTGTACTGATGAATTCATATGTCTCATGCACAGATAGCTTACAACCCTATCAGCTGCGTATTCCGGATTCTCTTGTCGGCATGCAGATGAATATCTAGGCTTTCTTTTTCTAAAATGAATATACACGCAACAAACATAATAATCAACTCCATTTGTTCAATGTTAACTAAGATATTTAAGTGACTTACTAACAGCTTGAAAACTGCATTTTCGAATTAGTTTTTCAGCCGGCTAGCCACAAGTTTTGCAAGTATTTTAATATAATACGAATGTATTTAATTATCCTCCATACATGTTTTTAGATATGAGCCAAGCTTTTTGTATGGGGTGCTTAATGCACCTGCTAAAAATATCGACCCAGGTCAGTCTGTGCAGTCCGCATAGGCTGACCTTCTTTAAAACTTTTTTGCTTTTGTTAAATTTTCTGCATGTCAAAGGACTATTCTTCCTCAGGTTTCCGCCACTTCTTCGACAGATGGATTCTATGGATCTATAATGATATGATGACCTGCTTGGTATAATGCATGGAAGCACATTAAACACCCATTGGCCAGAGCATGACTTTTTACATAATCCACGAATGAATCTAATAATTATTATTTGTCCTCTTTACGCGTTTTTCAAAATGTATACTTGATTTGACGTCGCAGCCCTGTGACCATTCACCTTTTTCCTAAAAGATCGCAGATCAATATATCTCCGCCCTTTAATTTCTTTATTTGACAATCTTCTTACCTGTTTGTTTATCTTTTCTCAAAGGTCATTTTTGAAGAATGCAAAAGGGTTACAACAGATGGGTTCTTTGAACGAGTGCGGTCGTGTATTGACCAAACCGATATGGTATGCAAAGTTATATCTAATCTGTCTTGCTTTCAGTTTCTTTCCACTTTTGTTACAAGATCAATTTGATCTGATAGACAAAAATATCTTAAATTACTAACATAAATTAATAACAGAGTATTCATTATAAATGCTATTTGATCATATGAGCCTCACGAAAAAAAAAAAATAATAATAATAAAAAAAAAAAAAAAAAATTGAAGTAAACGGTAGTTGATTAAATCGATCGATTCATTGTTTGATTGATTGGTCTGTTAGTATCACAGACCTTTTACCGATTTATACTATCCTGTCGTTAAACCCATTCAGAGCACTAGATGTTTTTCACTTTCGATGCACTTTGTAATCACAAACTTGATTTTCAGTTACCAAACTCACGCGATAATATGCCAACAGAACTACCACAGCAGCTGAGTCAACAAATTAAAGAATTCAGGAAACATCGAGCAGGGAAAATAATAGATAAGATCACTGAGGTAAAGGCAAAGAAATCTTTGACGAACATAGTTTTTATTCTAAAGCAGGTTCTAGCCTTTCTGTTATTGTAACAGTGTTCTACTGAAAATGAGCGACGCAGTTATTTTCATTATAAACAGAAAATAAGGCCAGCCACTTCGGGCCTTTTTTGTCCTTTGCACCAGGTAGCAGTATGTCAAAAACAGCTTTTGTAGTGTTGGTTGAAAAGAGCCCCCTCCACCCGTTAATTACCGGAACGAGTGTATAAAAAGCTGAATCACTGTATCTTTCGTGTATACATGTAAAACGATTTAGCAGCACTTTTCTCGTTTGTGTCAATATTTTTGTATACCCAGTGTTTATTGTTTGTATGAATAGTACACTTTACAGTTTCATTTTCGATATGTATGTCTTGTTGTTTAGGCATTTATCTTTATTTTGTCCATATCACTACGATTGTGTTCTTCAAGTGAAAATAGTTTTGCCCCCCACCCCCCTGTGTTTTACGGTTTGATTTTCTGGAGTAAATAATATGAAATGAGTTGGAAATTAGAATCTGGCTGCTGCATACACCAACAACTAGTCTGTTGTCTCTGAAATGGACTGGACTGAGGTATCCCTTGACCTTATGGCAGCAGCTACTGATTCAGCTGTTTTACCCTCTTGTGAGAGGTATGAGACGAAGACTGCAAGCTGTTCTGCAAGGCCTAGGCGGAAGTAAGCAATTTTGACTGTTTGTGTGTGCCTATTCTCATCTGGTCACTTTCAACCTGTCGTAAATTTTATTTCGACATTCAGTTCCCAGTTTTACTCAGACTTAAAAGCTCCGCGTTTTTATTGAATTTGAAAGCAATATCTAAGGAAAAATACCTACTTACCATGAGGTCAAGGGATACATCAGTTCATTTCATTTTATAGGCAAAAGATTGGTCTGTTAGTGTATGCAGCAGCCGGATTCTAAATCCTACCCCATTTAGTATTATTTATGCCAGAAAATCAAAATCGGTAAAAAATACAGGTTAGTGTCTTTGATTGGGGAAGTGCAGGACTTTCTTTAATGTGTATGTAATGGTCACTTATCAGTGTACATACTAATTTTATCTTTTCTTCAGGGCATTCGGAGACGAGAAAGGCTCGAATACTTGCAAAGATATCCCTATACATATGAGAAAATGGAGAAATATGTTACGAAATGTATTCAAGTATCATGGTTAATGTGTGTTCAGGATCCTCCAATGTTGTTGAGTACCAACACGAGTCCAAGGTTGAACTTGAACTTGTTCAGGGAATACACAAAAAGAGGTCCTTATGTAGACTACGTCGTTTGGCCAGTCATGTACCTACATGATGATGGACATATCCTTTGTAAAGGTGTAGCTCAGGGAACGAAAGAACAGAAGTCTACTCTTGATTTGTCTACCAACAATCAAACACAAGAAAGTAGAAGCCGAGATACATTTGGTTCTTCACAAATGCAAAACGGCCTTAAAGCGCAAGTACAAGAGAATGTAAATAGCACGCAAAGCAGACGATATGGGGGCATGAAACAAAACACTTCCATTAGTGTTCACAACCAGGAGCACAGCTTGCAAAAAAGACAGAGACAATTTCAAGCCCGGGATTATGGTCAAACTAAATATGACGATGATTCATTCTATACTATTGGGGGATTCCATTCGAGTCAGCGTAATTACGAGGATGAGCAACCGTTGTCCTTACAACCTTCGCCTAGAGCTCATGCTCCATTTCGAGATAGAGGTTATCAGAACCAATACACTGGTTCCCCGCATAACTCTGTGCGACAACAAGGCCGAAGCCATGGTAAATACCCGTCGATGTACGCTACATACCATCAACGGCAATATGAATGGAATGTGAACAATGGAAAGTCACATAGAGGCCATCCATCGTCTAGTATGCAAACAGATTTCTAAAATAGATCTTTCATAGATATGAGTCATGCTCTGGCAAAAGGGGCTTAATGCATCTCCGTGATCCATGATACTAAGAAAGTCATCAATAGTTATGGATCCATAAGATTTATTCTGTATAACAACCGACTAAATCATGAGGTAGACTGGTCCTTTGACATGCAGAAAATTTATCGAAAGCAAAAAGTTTCGGCTCAGGTCAGCCTGCACAGATGCATTAAGTCCCCTTTTCACAGAGCATGGCTCATATAGAATATATCGAGCAATAATACATCAACATTAATAAACGAACATGAATAAGGGCGTGAAAGAAAGTTGAGCTTGTGAAAGAAATGCTCTTTATTTTTCATGAAATAATTTTGGCATTTGTTGCACTTTAATTCCTGATGAGCAATGCTCAAGCTTTTGCTTTCAAAGCCAAATTTGTAGGCACAAAACATTGAAAGGAATGCTATCGTTCAAGGTACTTTCACAGTTTTGGAAAATTTTGACATCTCCTTCTACCTTCGCTCTTGCGAGATATCAAATATTTCAACACCGCTTTTTTTTTTCATCGCGTGAAAAGCAAAGGCCATAATTTCACTCATGCCTTCGCCATTCGTGAAAATATAATCATCGCTTTTCACTCGATGAAAAAAAAAAATGATCATACACGAAACAAGTAATTATCCTATTTATAACAGCATTCTTTCAGCTTAAACGTTGAGTTGAAAATTAGGCCTCACTAAATGATCGTGATAAGTCCTCAAACTTTGGTTGTTCAGCTTCAGTATTTTTCAGGTTAACCTTTTAGCTGAACATTAGATTTTCATATTGAAATTGAATCTAGAGCTACAACTTTCCGCTAAAAATGAGTTCTGGGTTATTAGTCAGTGCTTGAAAACAAATTTTGAATATTGAGCTTCAGTGCTCATTTGTACATCAGATTTAGTTGAATATTCAGTCCCTGTAGATGGCATGTATCAAGATTAGACGGCACTGTACCCTAAGTCTAAAAACAAGCTTCTGATTTCAGAAAGCATAGATTCCTAGTAACAATAGGTCTGGGGCTGCTGTGATTTGATCGCTGAAGCACATTGTTTGCCCGACTTTGTTGGTTGTGTTTGTAAGGTTTTTTTTTTTTTTGTTATCATTGTTGGTTGTTTGTTTATGTTGTCATTATTTTGCTGTTTGCACGTTTGTGTTCTTAAATAGTTCTGCAATATATGAGCCATGCTCTGTGAAAAGCGGGTTTAATACGTCTGCAAAAATAAAAAAAAATCGACCCATGTTAGCCTGTGCAGTCCGCGCAAACTGACATGAGTCGAAACATTTTTGCTATTTGTAAATGATCTGCATGTCAAAAAATTATGGTACCTCAAAATTTAGTCGGTTGTTAGACAAAATGGATTTTATGGATACTTATGTAATAACTTGCTTCGTATAATGCGTTATCGAGATGCAAAAAAAACCCCAATCTTTTGCCAGAGCATGACTCAAATGTTTGTTAGAGTTATACCTGAATGTTACATATATTCTTTAGAAGGTTTTCTGGTTATGTGTCCATAAGGTTGTAATTACCATGATTGTGAGTTTGTGTTGCTATTGTTTGCTTCTTGATAGCTCTGTCGGCTGTAAGCCAGCAGTGCTTATGTCATAGCGTGGTTTCCGTCGTTCGTCCGTCTGTCCGTCCATTACTCTTTTCTTGTTTACGCGATTAAGTCAGCATTTGTTGTCAGATTTTCATGAAACGTGCACAGTTCAATATCTTATCAATAGCTTGAATCCTATTGGTTTTGAAAACAATCTGACATTTAAAGTTCAAAATTTCAATTTCTTGTTTACGCAATCATGTCTGCAGTTGTAGTCGGATTTTCCTGAAACTTGCCAAGTTTGTTTATCTCATCAATCGCTTGAATCCTATTGATTTTGAAAAAAAAAAACAAAAAAACTGACAATCAGTGTGCGAAACGTAGCCATTTAAAGTTCAAAATTTCAATTTCTTGTTTACGCGATAAAGTCTGCATTTGGGGTCGGATTTTCGTGAATCTTGCACAGTTTGTTTATCTCATCAATAGCTAGAGCCGTATTTATTTTTTTGAAAAAAATCTGACAATCAGTATGGGAAAAGTAGCAATTTAAAGATAAAAAATTTCTTTTCTTGTTTACCCGATAAAGTCTGTATTTGTGGTCGGATTATCATGAAACTTGCAGACTTGCTTTGTATCATCAACAACTTGAACCCCATTGATTTTGAAAAAAAAAAAAAAAAAAAAAAATTGACAATCAGTATGGGGAAGTTAGCAATTTTAATTTGAAAATTTACAATTCTAGTTAACGCGATTACGTCAGCATTAAATTTTTTGGTTGAATGAATTTTCATGAAACTTGCACAGTTGCTTTACATTATCGGTAGCTTGAACCCTATTCACAAAAAAAAAAAAAAAAAAAAAAAAAAAAAATGACGATCAGTATGGCAAAAAGAGCCATTTAAAGTTGAAAATTTACATTTCTTTTTTTATGAAATCAAGTTGTAGTTTTGGTTGAATCTTATTAAAACTTGCAAAGATTATTTGTATCAGCAAAGGATCGAACTCTATTAAGAATGAAGAAAATCTAGCAATCTGTTTAGAAAAAGCAGCCATTTGATAACTTAGTATTGTTTACTCAACACAGTCCACGTTATTAGTCATATTTCTTTGAAGCTTGCAGGGATTGTTTAAAACAATGGGTACTGAAACCCTATGAAATTTGGCTGGATTCCAAACAGTTGGTTTTCAGAAATTGTACTACAGTGTTTTTTTTCACTATTTGTTCAGTTCACCATGCCTACTTGTGCTGTCTTTGTGGGTTTAAGCCCAGTTGCAACAACTCCTCCTCCAATCTTTTTGTGTGTGTGTGTTTGCTTTTTTTCTTTTTGCATCATAAATTTATAACGTATGCTAGAAAAAAAGCAAAATCACGCCAGTGGAGCGATTCGGGCCCTCAAGGGCCTCTTGTGGTACGATATTGATGCTCTTGTTTTGTTTTTTAAATTAATTTAGTGGTTATGTATAACTAAGCTTAAATACTTCACACATTATTATTCTAAAGTTAGTTCGTGTATTTATTTTAGTTCAACTCTGGCATTTTCTAATCTGTAACAAATACACAAGTTTAAGAAACATCATTCTTCTCGTTTGACCCATAGGCTTCTAAGCGCGACTCAATGGCATTTTGTGTAGTCTCAAGAACTCCTATTCCGGGTGCTCACTTTCCTTTTTTATGCCCCCGCCATGAAATGGGGGGGGGCATATAGAGTTACCTTTGTCCGTCTCTGTGTGTGTGTGTGTGTTAGTGTGTGCGTGTGTGTCCCATTTTTGTCCGGAGCATAACTTCTACATTTATCAATGGATTTCAAAATAATTTTGCACAATTGTTCTCCTTAACAAGTACTAGTGTCATGCGAAAAGTTTGTTTCGATACGCCCAAGGTCAAGGTCAAGGTTGAAGGTAAAATGTTTAAATTGACTTGTCCGGAGCATAACTTCTACATTTATCAATGGATTTCTAAAAAAACTTTGCACACTTGTTGTCCTTAACAAGTATTAATGTCATGCGAAAAGTCTGTTTCGACACGCCCAAGGTCAAGGTCACGGTTGAAGGTCAAATGATAAAATTGACCTTGTCCGGAGCATAACTTCTACATTTATCAATCGATTTCAAAAAAAAACTTTGCACACTTGTTCTCCTTAACAAGTACTAGTGTCATGCGAAAAGTTTGTTTCGATACGCCCAAGGTCAAGGTCACAGTTGAAGGTCAAATGTTTAAATTGACGTTGTCCGGAGCATAACTTCTACATTTATCAATGGATTTCAAAAAAACTTCTCACACTTGTTCTCCTTAACAAGTACTAGTGTCATGCGAAAAGTTTGTTTCGATACGCTCAAGGTCAAGGTCACAGTTGAAGGTCAAATGATAAACTTGACCTTGTCCGGAGCACCACTTCTACATTTATCAATGAATTTCAAAATAACTTGGCAAACTTGTTCTCCATTTTGAGTACTAGTGTCATGCTAGAATTTTCTTCCGATGGGTTCAAGGTCAAGATCAACATTAAAGGTCAAAAGACAAAATTGATATTGTCCAGAGCATATCTACTAAATTAACAGACAGACTTCAAGTAAATTTGTATAGCTGTTGTGCTTTAAGAGTTTTAGAGCCATGCGAAAAGTTTGTTCTGATATGCCCAAGTTCAAGGTCACAGTTGAAGGTCAAATGACAAACTTGACCTTGCATGCAGCGTAACTGGTGCATTTAAGAATAGATTCATCAATTATCATAGAACATTTGGCTCAAGTTTGTACCATTACAACAACAATATTGTATTTGATCCATTCTAAAATCAATATAAACTTCTCTTGACCAATACCATTTAGCAGGGGCATCCGTGTCTCTGACACACCTATTTCTAGTAAACAAAGAATTTCGAATATTATTCCCCCCTTTTTGATTCGAGTTGAATGTTCCAACAGTCCTACTAATCGTCGATCGCACAGTTGAAGTGTTCACCTGTCTACAAACTGCACATTCTCTACGATATAAGTATGGCTTTAATGTGTAACAAAAATAAAATGATTATCCCATCTCGATCTCTATAATTATATTAATCCAGGCGTCTCAGATTACCACCTCTGGATGTAAAAGAAAAATCGTAATTACCCGGATGTCGCCATGTTTTTCACCCGGGTCAACAAAGTGTGATAAACGCCTGATTATCGCATAAAAGCAGAATTAATTCTTATCAATTTATTGGTCATTTGATTATGTAAGGTAACACCCTGATCACTTAACACGATCATGCTACAATAGTCAAGGGATAAACATACATACATTTTTATTAGCAATCGACATAAACATGTCTTTAGCCATTTAAATAAATACAAATACAATAATGGCAGACATCATTTCAAGTAAATAAACAAAACTCAAACATGAATTAAGCGGACAAAAAAAAAAGACGGAAATAATATAAACCGGACAGTTTGCGTATTACAGGGCACCAACTGAATATATGAATATGATTAAATATGAATGATAAACAAAAGACCTGTAATTGATTGTCGATTCCATCGGACCCAAGAATATTAGTACATGAAACACGGCCTCCAGTTCGCGATTATGGACGCGAGAAAATTAACTGGTCGTAAAGCAGTTATGGAAATTGGTGGTCGTTTCACGGGTTTAAAATCTATAGGTAATATGTCATTGGTACTGAAAATGGTGGTCGTAATTCCGGAATAGCAGGGTGCCCGTATTTCGGGTTCGTGGTCATTGATTATGAAGAAGGAAAAATTCCTTTCTGACAAAAATCGTTCGTAATAGCAGGTTGCTTGTATTACCGGAGTGGTTGTGAGGAGAGGTTTTACTGTACATGAGTAGCTCTCACTTGATAACCCTTTCATTATCAGTTTATATTATTGTTTATGTTTGGGATAACAGGTTTAAAATCACGTACCGTGACGAGATAATTTATAAACCTATCTCGATAAGGTTTATATTATCTGATTACGATTCGCGGTTTTAAACATGTATAACCAAGAACAAACAATAATATAAACTATTAATGAAAGGTTTAGCGAGGTAGAGTTATAAATCTAAACGTTATGTGTTGTTGTTTTATATTGTTTGTATATAGACAAGTGACACAGTATCCACGTTGTACCATTAATCCGCTAAATAAATTGAATGAAACTTTTAAGCCAATGTTGAAAAGCCCAGATATTGCTATTTAAAAGTTATCTATGGGAGAAAAATATCGCCTTATCGGACAGTGTAGACCCAAGATCAGACTGCACGTTATGTGCAGTCTGATCTTGATCTACATTGTCCGCAAAAAATCTGTGAGTCCCGCTTAGCAGCCTAAGGGTTAAACTTATGGTTGTGCAGTTGTATTGTTAGGATTTCATTGGGTGCTTGTTGTGTTACGGTTTTGTCTTTTTTTTAATTACATTAGTGGTTATCTATAGTCTAGATTAAAATACTAAATATATTTTTGTTACGAAGATTTTTTGTTTTAACTTACCCGTTTTATCTCAAGTCTTGGGGTTGGAAATAGTTAGTTTAGTCTTTAATGATAAATCTTAATTAATTCTGCACTTCTCCAACATGAAAACATTTGCAGGCGACAAATTAAAGGCCCAACAGTGGCCAAATAATCAAAACGGGCGTCAAAATGCATTTAAATCACATCATTTGAAAGTATTGAAAATATTGTGAAGATGACAATCTGTTATTGTGTGGCCGGTCCAAATGTAAGTCTCTGGCAGAAAAATGAATTTTAAAATCAGACAAAAAGTAAACAAGAGATAAAATGACCTAGCAGGTTTTGACCTAGTTTTGAAATTTATTTTGCTGACAGCGACTAAGATTGATACTGACCGTACAATAACAGATCGTCATCTTCACAATAAATTCCATACATTGAAATGGTATGATTTAAATTGAAATGCGTTTTAACCCTTTCCCAAACAAGCCCTGGTTTTCACGTGTCTGCAGTACAAGTCTTTTGAAAACACCGTGGGAAAAGGAGAAATTACTCGTAACGAGCGATTTCTCCTTTTCCCACAGCGTTTTCTACCCTTCTTGAGACCTTTCTGCCATTTTCATCAAATTTGAAATTGTCGTCTGCAAACTCTTTCAATTTGGACCAGTCTAAAATTTGTCTTTTGGGAAAGGGTTAACACCCACTGTGTTTACTTTTGGCAGCTATTGTTACTTTAAATTTGGCTCAAATGATTGATAGTGTTGCTGAAAGGACAGAAAACATTGAGCAGAAAGGAGGAAATGCTGGTAACCAAATAGTTTCAAAAGACTTCTCCTCGGGGTTGTTAAAACACGAGATTTGCTTGGTAAAGGGTGGTACAATACGCCAAAATATATGAGCCATGCTCTGAAAAGAGAGCTTAATACATCTGCGTAAGTATCGACTGCGCAGGCTTACCTTGTCCAAACTGTTCGCTATGGGTCAATTTTCTTTATGTTCAACGATCTGTGTACCTCATGATTTCGAGCCCCCGTAGCTCAGTCGGTAGCGTACAGGACTTGAGAACAGGAGGTCGCTCGGTCGATTCCCGGCTAGGCCAATTTCTTTCCGAGGGTTGATGATAGTCCTTGCGACAGGATTCATTCCTCTCTCACCGCTGACCAGTGGCTTGGAACAATATTGTTCGTAATACTGGTAAAAGAAACTCCAGGAAAGCATGGATAGGTACACTGGCCGCCGCGATGTAACTGAAATAATGTTGAAAACGGCGTTAAACACCATACAACCAACCAACCAACCTCATGATTCAGTCGGTTGTTAAAAAAGTGGCATGATATGGCATGATTGGTATCATGCATTGCGGTGGTGCATTAAGCCCCCTTTTGTCAGAGCATGGCTCCTTTTATGAATAGTTGTATGAATACATATTGTATTAGAGACTTGATCCATTTATCCACCCATCTAATCATCCTTCCATCAATTGCCCTTCCATCCGTCGGTACTTCCATCCATGTTGTGATGTAAACTTGGCATTCGGCATACCTCGGGTGATCCGGTGATCAAATCCCTCGGCTGTATCACGTAGATTGATATGCACCTACACGATACACTTCATCGCCGGAAGTACACCGTTTTACCGTTATTGAAATTGTAAGGCTCCTCTTAAAAAAGAGGACCTTTACAAGTCGATATCTGTCTTAGTCTGGTATCCCGCCGTACTACAAGAGTACGTCAGGCAAAGTGCAATAATGGCGGCCCCCGTTGGTAATATGCAGAGGACACGGAATATTGTTATTTCCATTGATCAAATGGGATTATAGGCTGAATTCAAAACAGATCGCTTGCAATAAAGTCATGGCAGTGATTTTCTCTACATGTCGTTCTTATTTAGCGAGAAAAACTACATATCAGCAATGTTTAAGTATCCGAGCCCGCCCGGGTAGCTCAGTGGTTAGCGTGTCGGACTCGTAACCTGGTGGTTGCGAGTTCGATACCCGGTTGAGGCAAACTTTCTTTCACCTCTGATGCATGTGAGGAAAGTAGTCAGTGGCTTTGGAAAGAAAGTTGTGTAAGTACTGGTGTGAGAAAGCCAGGAAACACATAGGTGCGTCGCTGACCGCCATGATATGACCTAAGCTGTTAAAATGGCGTTAAACTCCAATACAAACCAAACCAAACAAATTTAAGTATCCGAAATGTCAATGGACCTATATAACGTCCGAAAACAGGGTTACTTTTGAAATGATTCATAGTCGAATTTATATTTAAACCATACCCCAACAGCACATTTTAGATTCGGTGATATATTTTTGTCCAAAACTGATCTCATTTTATTAACTGATCAAACTGGATCACATGAAATTGGAGAACACGGGGAAGCACGTAGGGGTTACGCTTGAGGACACTTAGGAGGCCGCCATTATTGCGCTTTGCCTGACCCGATAACGTAGTGGTAGGTAATCCAGACTATATCTGTCTAAGCATATTTCCGTTGGCATACAGTTTATATATTCTTTTTTTTTTAGCGTAATTCATTAATTCCGTTGGGAAATTTCATCGACAGATCGATAGATGTGAAGAATTTTCACCGTGGTTGTTCATGTCGTTGCTAAGCGATTTGCAGGGGCGCCGCCATGTTTAAGATCATGAGATTGGCAGGTCAAAATGGAAGCCTCCTTTATACGGACGAGGTTAGATGTAGGTACGGAATCGGCCGAGTTGTGACAAATAGCAGAGCTCCAGATAGAGGGATTGATTTTGATTTCAAAATCGAAAATATTAATCACTCTCCACTAAACCCTATGTTATGGGTACTAATTAGAATCGTCTCATCGAGACGATTCTAATGAGTACCCGCATCATAGGGTTTGGAAGAGAAATAATGGATTTAGAATACTATCACTCCCTTTTATCTTGAGGTCAACTTGGATGGACACTGGGTTTAAAATATCGTACCTTGTCCATCTGACTATGCATCTAGCCTTTCTTGCAACAACCACCCCTCTACCAGTCTCTATACATACATCTATCGATCAATCTACCAGTCCGCCCAATTAACAACGACATATTCATCCATCTATCTATTCAATGGTGTTTTACTCTGTTTTTAACATTATTTTAGTCGTGGTGCCATATCTCGTCGCCATGCATGTCCTTGGTCTTACTAGTACTAGGCTGGGGCTGAGAACTGTTTTTGCCCACGGTCACACCAACAAAAAAACCAATGATCCAAGTGAGAATCGAACTAGGAACCTCCAAGCCACTAAGCCACGTACGATCCAAATCCGTCCATCAATCAACCCATCCATCCATCCAAGCCCACAAACGGACGTAAGACGGACCGCAATTGGTTACATTCTGCTAAAAAAAGTTAAATTAAAACTTTCAAGCCGATAGTGAAAACCCAAATAATGTTATTTCAAACTTTTTTTTTTGAGAAAGATAGCTCCTTATCAGTCTGATCTTGATCTACACTCTGCAAAAGGCCGGTGAACCGTGATTCGCATCCGAAGGGTTAAAAAAACGTGACAGAAGACACACAACTGGGAGTTCCAAAATATCGTCACAAGTGGCCTATAATTTAAAGTTAACGTGATTTTAATGACTACCAACTTTAACCCTCAACTCTTTACCACATCACACAATTCTAGTCTTGTTCCACTTTGAAAGCATCAGCACAAAATAGATTTAATCAAGCTAAAATAATTTGATTTGTCTTTGAAGGAGTAGAAAACATGATAAGAAAAGGAGAAAATGTTGGTTACCTACATTATTTTTCTTTTTTCCATAATGCTTTCAAAAGCCTCCTTTCTCAGGGTCATTTAAACTCGGGATTGTGTAGTGAAAGGTTAATCCTTTACCACACAATACGAAATTCTAATGGCCCTGAGAAAGAAAGCGTTTGAAAAAAGAAGTTTACTCTTATTCCTACAATTTTCTACCCTTTAGATAGACATATCCGATTCATGTGAGTCACCATTTAGCCTTATTGTTGGCTGCAAATGCTTTCAATTTGGACGAGTCTTACATTTTGTCGTTGAATAAAAAGTTGATGAATGCACTGAGATTATGTCTTTTCTCTCCCCCACCCCTTCTTTTTGTGGACAATATAGATTCAGGAATACATCGTATAGACGTTCAATCTAATCTTGAATCGACACTGTCCGTTAATTAGTGGATTCTTTAGCCAAATACGAATTTAATAGTGCCATAGTTTCGTCGTCGTTTTTTTCTTGCATGAAAGTATCTTTATTTATACGTTTAAGTCGCACACAGGTTAATTGATGTTGAAGTAACGAGCCTGTATTGGTATGCATTACTTGACTCAGGCGTGAATAAGGAATGAAATTTTTGTTGGGCAATTTATCTTCAGATGCCCGGCGGTCAAATGAAAAAAGTGGTTAAAAATATACAACCCTTCCTAAGGTGTTAAACAAAAATTACGTCATATTCTAAATAATATATAGTTACCTTTCGTACAAAGCCAGTACTTTTTTGTATGTATGTGTTTTCATTGTGTAAAAGGACTATTCCTGTAAAGACTTGTAATGAACAGAACAGAAAAAAATCTTTTCATGCGAATACAAAAATATAGTGAAAAGCATATCTAGGTTTATCGGTAAATACGGTTTATTTTCCACTTCTTATTACTTTGGAAATAAACAAGTGAAATCGGGTCGAGAACCAAAGTTACTTGTCATTTCATTTAATATGGAATAAAAAGTAAAAAACAAAAGGCACGTGTGGATTATAAGCTTATTTATTTTGATATCTTTTGGTAAATACAATTATTTTCTTTAATTAAAAAGAAGTATATGAATAATAATAAATCATAGGATGAAAAAATATGACCAACTTTAACTCTTAACCTGCTAAATAAGCGAAATGCTACTTTCAAGCCGTTAGTAAAATGAAAATTTTGCTATTTCAAAGTTATATTGATAGGATAAATATCTCCTTATCGGACAGTGTAGATCAAAGATCAGACTGCACGTACTGTGCAGTCTGATCTTGATCTACACTGTTAGCAGTCTAAGGGTTAAAACAATATTAGACAAACAAAAGTAACAATAACAAGAAAAACAACAGCGAACATATGAACTGTAGAAAACAAAGCTGTAAAAACAAATGGAAATCTGCTTTGCAGGTGTTTTTGTATTACTTATTTAGGAACTATTTTCGTGTGGGTAATTATTTACTTTAGTGCATATAATAAACAAGATGTCTACTAATAACGTCTAATACCAATGGGAGCGTCATCTTATTTTGAACTGCAATCAATCTTGAATTAACACTCTCACTACGAAATAAACGGCACGGATGTTTTCTGCGGGCAAGGAGTAACTCCTTTGTAGCAACTGAAAGCCTTTCTTGGATAAAATGTCTCGCAAAATACCCGACAGTGTAGATAAAATATACGACGGCAAGTTATGAGTAGTCTGATTTTGTCCTTCACTGTCTGAAAAAAGGCACCAATGCCCCTCCTTGATATCTGAAGGGTTAGGAATGAAAATAGAAAAGATGAATAGATCTTGTAGCAGCACTTAAGTAAATGATCCTTGCTCTGTGAAAAGGGTGCTGAATGCATCTGCAAAAAGTATCGACACAGGTCAGCCTGCGCAGTCCGCGCAGGCTGACCTGAGTCGAAACTTTTTGCTGTTTGTGTATTTTTACATGTCTAAGAACCATTCTACCCCAGGGTTCAGCCGGCTGTCAGACAAAATGAATTTTTTGGATCCATAATTAGATGACTACTTGCTTGATATCACGCATCACGGAGATACATTAAACCCCTTTTCACAGAACATGGCTCAAATATACCAACGAGTGCAATGTCAACGTTAAGGATGTGCATCGTGGCCGCGTCGTAGACTAAGCGGAAATAGAATTGCTTATATATTGTTGAATTAATTGTTTTACAAGGATATTGTGAGACAACGTTGTGATCAACAGACTGTTGCTCTGGACAAACCGATAAGGTATGGTTACTTTGAAATAGTTAAAGAAAGTTTAAGATTCTTTATTTCATGTATTTTGGTAGTTTATCGGGAAAACAATGGTGGATCACGGTTTGATAATTTCACCGTTTCGACCAGTGATTTAACAACTGGTAACCTCACTGATACAGAAATACCGAGAGCTCACCTATACCTCGCAGGGCCGAACAAAACAGGGGTTAGAAGCATAGAATACATAGAATATCTGGAGTCTTTTTTGTGAATGATCGGAATTTATTTCATTTCGTGAACATCATACGGTAATACTTTCATTCGTCGTTGCGCCACTCGTGAAAATATGACAGATGATGTCCACTCAATGAAATAAATTTCGATCATTCACCGAAAAAAAAAAAAAACAAGTAGCCTACCATATACACATGTAAATAGTACCGTAAGCCAGGAGGGGACATGTCGAAAGTGGATTACATAATCACAGCATTCCCTTTTCTATTACATCCAACATCATTTTCTCTAATTAGTTTCATAAACGTAATTTATTTCATAGTAAGTAAAATGTACAGAGTATTTCATATAAATCCAATTTCATTTAAAGATATTGTAGGGAAAAAAGATACTGAAACATGGTTGTGCTCTATGAAGACAACCGTTCTCCTTGAATTGAAGATATCACTCATAGCAGCGGACCTTAATCTTTGTTTGGATTTACATGAAAACGAAATAAATTTTACTCATTTATGCAGGTGTAAGATTGTTAAAGGTGCTTTCTCCCAAAGGTACAAGAATAATCAAAGCACGTGAGTAGTTTTAAAATGGTTGGTTCATTTCATATGTGCGATACGTAGATATTCTGTTTAGCTCGGTTATTTTACTGTCTTTTTTCAACACTTTTTTAACAAAATGAACAGTTCGGAACGACTGCTAATCGACCCGAACACCTAATATTTTATAAGATCATCCGCATCGTGGTTTAAATTCGAGGTATAAATAAGCAGGCCAATATCACGTATGCAAACCAGAAAGAGAACTGATCCCAAAATAGAGCCCTGTGGGACCCCACTAAAATAGAATGCTAAGGGATTTATATATTTTCTTAAACTAATCTGTTTTATCTATTTATTATCTATTGGAAAAATGCCAATTATTTCACGGAAAAAAAATGGCGTAGTTTAGACATAACTAATAAGATTTCATGATTTTCTACCGCCCCCCTTTTTGTTTTAAGATTTTAAAAGATTGAACAATTGATTTTCCCTAAAAGGCCCAATAGCGGTCAATTTTATACAACTGCGTATGAAATATAGTAAATTTCATTCATACCAATGAAAGGTATGGCGATCATCATAAATCAGACGATATGTTAATGTAAGGTTTGTTAGAACCTCTTTTGTAATAAAACGGCTTTTAGTAATAAAATTTCAATCTCTCCTTATTCCTTCAATATTCACCCAAACAGTTTAAAATGAATATATTCGTGTAATTTTAACCGAAAAAGAGGTTCTAACAAAGGTTGGTCAAAGTCCAGTCACTGGCAGAACAAGGAACATTAAAATTAGAATTAATGTGGCAGTTCCAAGGGCAAATAATCAAGCTCATCGATGTTGTTTCATCTATGACATAGACCTTAGGATTTATCTTTTTTTTCAAGACAAAATTTGAAATACGTCTTGAGATGTTAGTGAAAAAATATCTATCGGTGAACGGAAACTGGCACTGCTGACCTATCTCAGATGTCCGAACCCAAGACAGCCGTGAAACAGCCAACCAAACTGTTTTTTCCTGTAACCCTTTACCAAACAGTACCATGGCTTAACCCTTTCCCAAACAAGCCCTGGTTTTCACGTGTCTGCAATACAAGTCTTTTGAAAACACTGTGGGAAAAGGAGAAATTGCTCGTAACGAGCAATTTCTCCTTTTCCCACAGTGTTTTCTACCCTTTCTGAGAACTTTCTGCCATTTTCATCAAATTTAGAATTGTCGTCTGCAAGCTCTTCAATTTGGCCCAGTCTAACATTTATCGTTTGGGAAAGGGTTAACGTTGTGGGCGAAAAAAGATAAAAGCTGGTTACCAGCATTTTCTCCTTTTCCCACAATGTTTTCAAAGGGTTTCTTTCACAGGAGCGTCAAAAGGCGGCATTGTGAGGTAAAGGGTTAATTCGACAAATGTAGATCAAGATCAGACTGCACATAACTGACAGTCTGTACTTAAACCTACGCTGTTCGATAATTTATCATTTTTTCTGGTCCAAACTTCTGTCGATCTGAAATAGCTCTGTCGTTGTTTTTCTCAATGAAAAAACGTTTCATATCGTCTATTTCTAAAACTCTGGTATTTATCTTCCGAATATGTATGCTAGTTAATAATGTAAACTCAACAAAGGAAAAATGATCAAAACAAGGGGAAGAAGGTAAAATAGATAAATAAATAAATAAACAAATAATGAAAAGAATGAAATAATAATCAGAACTGAAATGATAGTCACGAAATTAAAAGAGAGAGAGAGAGAGAAAGAGAGAGAGAGAGAGAGAGAGATGTATGTCACGAGACAACTGGTGGAATTGTTTGTTAGAAATCAGCTTTTGATCACAACAGTTTCTAGGCTAACTATGCTCATCCGTCTCGGTCGTTTCACTGGTTGCCTCCAAAGTTGATAATTTGTACGAGTCTACCGTTTGTCTGTTATGTATTACAAATTGTAACCCTTCAAACGCTTTTCACAACTACAGTTGCTTTTGCGACCAGTGTAGATCAAGATCAGACTGCACAAAACGTGCAGTCTGATCTTTGATCTACACTGTCCGCTTTATTGAGACATTCTGGACAAGAGCAACCTTGTAAGTGCAGTTATTTAGACTTTCGATGTACCTCTAGACTGACCGTATCTGCTGGGTTTATTCGGCGCCTTAATCCTTATCCTGCTGGATAAAAGAAACGAAACTTTCAAACCGATAGTGAAAACCCAATTTCGAAGGTGTTTTTGGAGGAAAGATATTTCCTTATCGTACAGTGTAGATCTAAGATCAGACTGCACATTCTGCGCAGTGTGATCATGATCTACGCTGTCCGCAAAAAGGCCAGTTAGTCGCGCTTACCAGGATAAGTGTTAAGAGTAAAGCAAGAGTAACAGATCGTCACACCTTGTGATGTATTTTTTGATAAATTATATAATAGATCAGTTTCTTTTCAGCATAACACTCTCACCATTTACTCTCCTTCAAGCTACTACAGTTTTCGCTTCCCCTTCCCCCCTTTTTTACATTAATGAGCAATGCTCTGGCAAAAGGGGGCTTAATGCATCCCCGTAATTCATGATACCAATAATTAAGCCTTCACATAATTATAGATCCATAATGGTCACTTTTTTAACAACCGACTAAATCATGTCCTTTGGCATACAGGAGACTGACCAATAGCGAAAAGTTTCTGTCCAGGTCAGTCTGCGCGAACTGCGTAGGCTGACCTGAGTCGATAATTTTCGCATGCATTAAGCCCCCTTTTCACAGTGCTTAGCTCATTTGTATTTTCTGTTGTCTTAGTTTTCAACGCCGTTTAAACTCTTTACCAAACAAAAAAAAAAAATTTAGACTTGTCTAAACGGAAAGTATTTGCAGACGGAAAATTAAACATGACTGAAAAAAAAAAAAAAAATGAAATTTGCTTTTGGAAGGGAAGAAAACATAGTGGGAAAAGAAGAAAATGCTGATTATCAGCATTTTCTTCTTTTCCCACGATGTTTTCAAGAGGCCTCTTCCCCAGGGTCGTGAAAACCCGGGGCTGTTTGGTACAGGGTTTTAAATAGTATTTCATTTATGTTACGGTGGTCTTTTCCCCAATCAAAGTGTAACTGAAGGTCCTGTTTTTTCCATCCACTTTAACGCACACTACTCTTTTGTTTTTAAGTGCCTGTACCACAGGACGAAACTTTAAGCTTGTCCAAACTGAAAGCATTTTCAAAAGACAAATCTCAGATGGAAGTGGTGGTGGGGATAAAAAACTGACATTAGGTGAAAGTTTATAACCGCTCATGTATTAAAACTGAGTTATCTTTAGAGCCACCATCACGTTCAGAAAGATTTGGTCTCACTCTGGATCACTTCAAACAATAGATGGAGCCAATCATGGTTGTGACTGATGCAATGGTGTTTTACTCCACTTTCAATATTCCTTCGGCCAGATCACGGCAAGTGGCTGTGGTTCTGAAGTTCCTTGCCTATTGACACTCTCTCGAAAGAAGACAAGAAGTACCTCAGGTGAGGGTTGAGTCCTTTCGATAACCGTCAGATCCTAACTACTGAGCCAAAAAGACACCCCTTGCTTGTTAAGGACTGAGTTCTCAATATTGAATAGTTATAGCGTAGTTGAAGCAGTACAATGATGATTTGGTATCGAAAACAGAAAAAAAAAAAGATTAAGCAGGTAAACATTTGTCAGCTTTTGTCGGAGGTCGGGATACGCAGTATCGTTTTATCGCCTTATAAATAATCATTTCTTCTTCTTCTTCTTCGGCGTCGTCGTCTTCTTCTTCTCTTCGAAGAGAGAGAGAGAGAGAGACTGAAAGACACAGACGGAGGCTGTTGCTACTGAAAAATACACAGACAGACACACAGACACATAGAGTAAGAGGAACAGATGGAGCCGCGGAGAGAGAGAGAGAGAGAGGGAACGAGGGAAAGAGCGATAGAGGGAGAGAGAGATAAAAGAATACAGTAAAGTATTATATCACGAAGACAGAGAGACAGACAGAGAAACGGGCGGGCGGGTGGGTAGGCAGGCAGGCAGTTTATTAAAAGATACCAACCAAGATGCTTAGACATATCTTCCGAAGGCTTCTGTACACAAAAATAAAAATAATAGTTGACATTTTCATCAGCAAATCCAATTAACAACATGGGCACTCAAAACTACCGCTATACCATTTTTCTAAAGACAAGTCTCTGGATAAGTCAGCTTTTCAAATTTTGCAATTTTGCACTCTATCCTACTTACCACGCGTTTAACTCTTTACCAGGCGACAAAATCTGAGACTTGTCCAAATCGATAGCACTTGCAGACAACAAAGTAAATGTGACTAAAATGATTGGATCTGCTTTTGATAGAGGACAAAACATTGTGGAAAAAGAAAATGCTGGTTACAAGCATTTTCTTCTTTTCCCAGGATGCTTTCAAAAGGGTCGTTAAATGTCGAGATTGGTGGTAAAGGGTTAAATAGTTGAATTTTACTTGAGGTTTCTTTTTTTTTCACAGCGTGATGTAGCTAATTAAAGTCGACCATATATTATTTGTCACATTAACCTTTTCGAAATGATTCATAAGTCATTAAATTATATGTTTGACAAGATGGAAAACCCTCTACATAATAGTTGTTGCAGAATTCAATGGTACAGTATACTGTGTATAGTATACACGTGCTCCTCTCTCGATGGTTTCCGGTTAGGACATTCTGTGAAATTAATACAATTTCTTCTGCAGCCTTTTTTAATCTAGCATCATACCACTTTTGAAAACATTGTGGCAAAAGTCAATTCCTTGTAATCAGCCAAGATATTTTTAAATGCAGTAATGTATTGAAAATTCATTCATACAGATGTTGACAATAGCTATATTACACGTGTGTTTCAAAAGTTGGCAGCCGGACACTTGTTTAAGAAGGGAATGAATTCAATGTTACTGTGACTCTCACGTGACTGCGCATATGTCGATTTCATTGTCATTGGATTAAAGTAGTCAGTTCTAACAGGTAAATTGTAATTACAAGTTTTGCTTTAAACTTTAGATGCAGCGTAACCCATTCTGGCATTATATTCAGTCGATTCTTTATATCTGAAAGTTTTGGGAGCCTGGATTTCCACCAAAATGTTGTTAACGTTTGTTTCTCGAATATCTCACCACTTATTGACTTATATAAGCCACACTCCGGCAAAAGGAGGATTAATGCACCTCTGTGATACATTATACGAGGCAAGTCATCACATAGTCATGGATCTTTAAGTTCTATTTTGTCTAACAACCGACCGCATCATGGGGTAGAATGATCCATGGACATGCAGAAAATTTACCAGAAGCAAACAAGTTTCTACACATGTCTGCCTGCGCGGACTGTGCAGGCTGACGTGGGTCCATTTTTTTTTTTTTTTTTTTCTTTTTTTTTGCAGATGCATTAAACCCCCTTTCTACAGAGTATGACTCATATATTTGTTTGGAGGAAAAACTCTTTATGTACTCATGGTTCGTTTCAACAGATTAAAATATGAATATTTCTAAACATGAGCTTGGGCGACTACAGTCTGGGTATTCACCAACCATTCTTAAGAACGTTCTTAGTCATATTCTAAAGAATGTTCTAAATTTGAAAGTGACACAACTTTTTATTGGTTAAACCATTTAGTTTACCCAATCAGAAGTTGTGTTACTTTTTAAATCTAGAATTATAACAAGAATATTCCTAAGAATGGTTGGTGAATACGGACCCTGGTCTTGGATTCATAGTCTTCAATATACTCGTATTGTTTAATATCATGACCTAAAAAGCATCGAAACTGGAATATCTGGGCCTTAATTTACAAACCATCCTTAACTGCATTCTTATTATAAATCTGAAATTAGAAAGCAATACAAATTGATAGCTTTTAGCTTTTCGTTTAGCCAATCAGAAATTGTGTTACTTTTAAATGTAAAAAAATCTCTAGAATTAGACAAACGATGCAATTTAGGATAGTAGGAAAATAGAAGCCATGGCATTTATTTATTTATTTTGGCTTTCTGTAGATTATAATTATAGGAGAGATGGTTTTCTGCTTTTGAAGTACACATTTGTTCGCCTTTGCAGAAAATGTAGATTAAACTGCTCAGAACCTACAATCTGAACTTGAATATGATATGACTACAATGAGTGTTCAAATATGAATGCATGTAGGCGCCCATAATTTGATTCTTCATAGGTTTCACTGATTTTTTTTTTTTTATTTTGCCCCTCAAAGTATTCACCTCCAACAGATATACAAAGTATCAGACTCCGGATATAATTTTTGAAACCATTTTCATAGTCTTTTTTAGGTATACTATGAAAACACTGGAATATTGCAGAACCGAAGTGTTTGCGCTGAACAAATTTACGACCTGAAAAATATTTTTCAGCTTTTGAAACAAAAAGAAGTCACAAGGGGTCAAGGTCAGGTAAATACGGAGAATTAGGGAGCATAACGACTTTTTCCTGCTTCAGAATGTCTTGCACCATAGACGCCTTGTATGATGACGCGTTGTCATGCAGCAATCTGACATTAGCCAAACCTGTTGCGGGTCTTCGTTTCCGAAAGTATTTCTTCAGTTTCGGAGAACTTTCATCTTGTAAAATTTCGTATTCGCAGATTTGCCTTCAGGCGAGACCCTGAGTTGTAAGGAAATCGGCATGCATTACCTTCTTTTTACCGATGGTCCTTTTTGCAATGCATGGTCTTTTGCCAGACTTTGTAGCCCAAATTTTGTATTTCAATGGCATACTCTGATATTCTACCAACCATTTTTGAATTAGATTATACGAGTAGACAATGTATAGCGAGCTATAAACACAGCTAAAATGAACAGATTTTCGTGAATGTAGTATCAATGTAAAGCTAACATGTATATCTACCCGATAACCTTCATTTCCGCGTGTTATTCGAAATATTGAACAATATAACGTTCTGGATCCATTTATATTTGAACACTCCTCGTATAGAGTCTTAATGTAGATTCTAACATCCTTGTGAGCATTAAGTTTTATTATTTAAACCACCATTGGTTTAATCATTTATCCCTTTCCCAAACGATAAATTTTAGACTGGTCCAAATTGAAAGAGTTTGCAGACGACACTATTAAATTTGATGAAAATGACAGAAAGTTCTCCAGAAGGGTAGAAAACACCGTGGGAAAAGGAGAAATTGCTCGTTACCAGCAAGTTCTCCTTTTCCCACAGTGTTTTCAAAAGACTTGTACTACAGACACGTGAAAACCAGGGCTTGTTTGGGAAAGGGTTATGATAGCCAAGCTGGAAGTTTTTATTGCCATTATATATATAGGATATTTGTTTTTTTTTTGTGAAAGATCGACATTTATTTCATAGAGTGAACATCATCGGTAATATTTTCACGAGTGGCGCAGCCACGAGTGAAAATATTACCGTATGATGTTCCTAAGACGAAATTAATTTCGATCTTTCGCTGAAAAAAATATTGTTCTGTTTATTTCATGCTTCTAACCCCTTTTTGTTGGGAATTGCGAAGTACAGGAGAGCTCTAGAGGTATTTACGTACCAGTGAGTTTATTACTCGGTAAATTCACTGGTCGAAACGATGAAATTATCAAACCATAATCCACCATTATTTCCGAATAAAGTACCGGAAAGCATGAAATAAATGAGTATCTTCATTTGAAATATTTATCAGTAACACTCTACACCCTTCAGCGTTTTTTTTTCCTTACAATTTCTATACATCCCGTTCTCATGCTGTTCATTGTTTCGACGATGGCGATGTGGGAAAGCAGTCAGTGGCTGGGAAAGAATATTGTGCGAAGTACTGGTAACAAAAGCATTGATAGGTACATTGTTCGCCGCGATTTAACTGAAATAATATTAAAAACGGCGTGAAACACCATACGAACAATAAAGTAATTTTCTCTACAACTTACCTACTCGCAGTACACTCTGTAATTAGTAATGATATGATCATGTAATAAGCGTTGTCCAAAATTTGGAGAAAACCCTTTAAGCTAAAGCTCTGATCGTACATTTCCAGTAGGCACATGTATATGAGCATGCGCTATAAAAAGGAGGTTTAATGCATCTGCGAAAAATATCGACTAGGGTAAGCCTGCGAAGTCCGCGCAGGCTGACCTGGGCCGAAACTTTCCGCTATGGGTCAATTTTCTGCATGTCAAAGGGCCAGTGTACCTCATAAATCAGTCGGTTGTTATACAAAATGGATTTTATGGATCCGCAATTATGCAATGACTTGCTTGGTATCATTGATCTCGGAGATGCATTAAGCCCCATTTTGCCAGCGCACGGCTCATATATTTGTCGTATGATTGTATTGTCCTTTGTAACTTGTATTTCATGTTGGTTAATATGATATGTTTAAAATAGACATTCACAATAGGCGTATTTCGTCTTTTTAACTTTTGACTTTCTTTTTTTTTTTTGTATTTTGCTTGCTTGACAGGATATTGGCAAAACATAGCTCCGGTAAAAAAGTATAAAACACAATAGCATGACGACTAAATGACGTTGATTGTTTCTAGAATACAATGGAGTTAAAATTTAAAAAAATGCGCCCTTTTAATACATCTGATTTTGCACGCCATTGACGCGACACATGTTTTACATCACAGGAAATGTTTATTTTTTTTTTCACCGCCAAAGGGGAAAACAGGGGCTTTTGCGGACGGCATAGATCAAGATTAGACTGCACAGAATGTTTAGTCTGGTCTTGGATCTATACCGTCGGCTTATTTACTGATGCCTATCAGACTAAATCATTCGATTTTCAATTGATTGAATGTCCAGCAATCGAAAGCGATCGAATGTTAAACGTTTTTCGCTGACAGAGCCATGATGCATTTACAAGCAAGTTATTTGTCTTACATTAGATCATTCATTTCATACAAGTGTTGCGGTAAAACAAGTATTTGTTACTGATATGAGCCATGCTCTGTAAAAAACGGGCTTAATACATCTGCGAAAAGTATCGACCCAGGTCAGCCTGCGCAGTCCGCACAGGCTGACCTGGGCCGAAACTTTTCGCTATTGGTCAATTTTCTGTATGTCCAAGACCAGTTTACCTTACCATTAAGATTCCTTTGTTAAAGAAATGTGCCTATCTAGGATCTGTCCTGTCTAGTTTTTCTGAAATTTGTTGAGAGAGAGAGAGAGAGAGAGAGAGAGAGAGCTTTGAATTTTGGCACTCCATGCTAAAAGTAAATGTAACTACCGTTTCATAAATAATGAGCCGTACTCTGGCAAAAGGGGACTAAATGCATCTCCGTGATGCATTATACCAAACAAGACATCACCTAATTATGGATCCATAAAATCCATTTTGTCAAACAGCCGACTGAATCATGAGGTAGAATTATCCCTTGACAGGCAGAAAGTTTAAAGATAGCGAAAAGTTTCGGCCTATGTCAGCCTGCGCGGACTGCGCAGGCTGACATGGGTCGGTACATTTTGCAGGTGCATGCAGCCCCTATTCAAAGAGCATGGCTGAAATACATTTGTTGTAGCAAAGAAAAAAAGTTGAGTTACAGGATAAAGTTTAAAAATCTTCATGAACGTAACGTTCATTTCACATAAATATTATTTTCTTTTTTTATTACTTCAAGATGTGTTGAACTACAGAATAAGGTTTGAACTCATGAACAACTCATGAACAGCTCATGAACAGCATGCTGAAAATAAATTTCGTAACTTTCTCAATGCACCTATAAAGGTATGACCAAGTATCAAGCATTGTTTTCTTGGATTCGAAGAAGACACGTAAAAGCTTAGCTTTCGCTCTTTTTTTTCCCATTCTTTTTCCATTCGGTATTTTTCAATCTTCGAAAAAACTTTCCTACTTCAGACATTTTAAATTTCAATTTTTACGAGGAGAGATATAATTTACAGGCGACCACGGGAGTGTCTATATACGTAAGAAAACCATTAAGCTTGCACCAAAAAAAAAATGTGCATCACTTTTCATTGTTTACGCGGTTTGCACTGAAATATTGCTCGTCGCAACATCCCGTTTCCATGACGCATTTCAACACTTTATTGTCTTTATCAAACGACGACAAGAAAATGGACTTGTCCAGTTTGAAAGCATTTGCAGACGATAATGTAAATATGACTCAAAAATTGAAATTTGTTTTCGGAAAAGTACAAAACATTGTGGGAAAAGGAGAAAATGCTGGTTACTAGCATTTTCTTCTTTTCCCACAATGCTTTCAAAATCTTTTCTTCACAGGGTTGTTACAAGTTGGGATAGTGTGATAAAGAGTTAATACTTAACATTCTCAGCACCATAGGCAAAACGGGCTTTTAGAGACGGCACAGATTAAGATCAGGCAACACATAAAGTGCAGTCTGATCTTGGATCGCTATTATCCCCTTGTTAAGGCTTGCCCACGAGATAAAAACATTTCCTTATTTCATTGGATTTTTTTTATCAGCCGTCGAGTGTTTGTATGCGGCTCTGAAAAAGTTGCAGCGCCTTTCACAAGTGTAGACGCCTTTGAGGACAGTGCAGATCAAGAGCAAACTGCACCAAACGGGAAGTCTGATCTTTGATCTGCACTTTCCGCTTTGATAAGAAATTCTTAATTAAAGATACATTGAAACTGCAATTAGTTTGGTCTATTTCTATACTGCAAACATATCTTTTGGGTTTATTTGGCGCTGTAAGGGTAACACTTAGGCTGCTAAGCGCGACTCACGAGCCTTTTGCGGACTGTGTAGATCAAGATCAGACTGCACAGAACGTGCAGTCTGATCTTGGATATACACTGTCAGATAAGGAGATGTTTCCCCAACCCCAATATCTTTGAAATACCAACAGTTTGGTTTTTAACGTCGGCTTAAAGGTTTCATTTAAGTTATGTAGCAGGACAAGGGTCAAGATTGGTCATTCTTTCCGTTTTAAACTAATTCGAGTGAACTCCTTATAAAACGACAAAATCTTAGACTTGTCCAAATTGGAAGCATTTGCAGACAACAAAGTAAGCGTGGCTCAAAAATTGAAATTTTTATTTGAAAGGTTAGAAAATATTGCGATTACCAAAATTTCCTCCTTTTCCGAGAATGTTTTCGAAAGCAATCTTTCTCAGGGTGGTTAAAGCTCGGGATTGTTTGGGACAGAGTTAAACCATTTACCGTAAAATTGACTTGTTCTCACGAAGTTGTTGTTTCCCTGAACTGCCCATATGTTCTGACCGATTTAGGCGTTTTTCCGACATTATAGATTAAGATCAGACCGCACATGGCTTGGACTCTGATCTTAGAGCTACCCTGTCCGATATTTTTGTTAAATATTCTGCTATTCAAAGTCTTAAAATTAATGTTTATAAAATCTCACAGTAAGGGACACTGTAGATCCTACGTCAGTCGTCACGTTCTGTGCAGTCTGATCTTGATCTACACCGTCCGTACAGGAGCAGTATGTCACGATTAAAAACCTGAGGGTTCGCAGTCATTTGGCATTCAGTTATTGAACAAAGAATAGAATAGCTTCATCCTGGATACATGTACTTAAAGCCCCCAATAGCAGCCCAATGCAGGTGTTACAGCATTTAAATTCAAATCACACCATTTAACCCTTAAGCTGCTAAGCGCGACTCACTAACCTTTTGTGGACAATGTAGATCAAGATCAGACTGCACAAAACGTGCAGTCTGATCTTGGATCTACGCTGTCCGATAATGAGATATTCTTCAAAACAAAAGTGTCAAATAACATTATTTGGATTTTTACTAACGACTTGAAAGTTTAATATTACGTATTTAGCAGGATAAGGGTTAAAAGTAAAGTTAGTCGCTGGCAGAAAAATGAATTTTGAATTTAAGTCAACAGTTGCTAGGTCGCTCTATCTCTTGTTTTTTTTTTACCTGGTTACAAAATTCATTTTTTTCTGCCAGCGACGACTGTACAATAACAGATTGTTATCTTTACAATAATTTTCATACTTTTAGAAGGTGTGATTTAAATTCAAATCTTTTAGCTGCTAAGCGCGATTCACTGACCTTTTGCAGACAGTGTAGATCAAGATCAGATTGCACAAAACGTGCAGTCTGATCTTTGACCTACGCTGCCGGTAAGGTATTTTCTTTCAGGTGAAATCAAATTTGAAATTGCAATATTTGGGTTTTTACTATTGAGTGAAAATTTTCGTTTCATTTATTTAGCAGTTGAAGGGTTTACACACCCATGGTGTTTACTTTCGGTCGCTATTGGGGCTTTTAACCCTTTCCCAAACAAGCCCTGGTTTTCACGTGTCTGCAGTACAAGTCTTTTGAAAACACTGTGGGAAAAGGAGAAATTGCTCGAAACGAGCAATTTCTCCTTTTCCCACAGTGTTTTCTACCCTTTTTGAGAACTTTCTGCCATTTTTATCAAATTTAGAATTGTCGTCTGCAAACTCATTCAATTTGGACCAGTCCAAAATTTGTCGTTTGGGAAAGGGTTAAGTGTATTTTGGTAAGAAACTGTCATCTATATAAATGGGCAATGTTGGATCAAGGAAAATAACAACAACAACAGCAACAGCACACAAAAGTAAAAAAAAAACTCGTTTTGAATTCTTATGACAACGCCAGTCATTGTAAATGGAGCCATGCTCTGGCAAAAGGGAGCTAAATGCATCTCCGTGATCCATGATACCAATCAAACCAGCGCTAATTATGGATCCACAATCGCCACTTTTTTTTTTAACAAGCGACTTAATCAGGAGTTAGACTGGCCCTTGGAAATACAGAAAATTGACCGATAGCGAAAAGTTTCGGCCCAGGTCAGCCTGCGCAGTCCGCGCAGGCTGACCTGGGTCGATCCTTTCGCAAATGCATTAAGCCCCCCTTTTCACAGAGGGCGGCTCAAATTGTGTATTATTTACTTGGGCCAGAGGCCTAAATACTTGTATAAATAAAATGAAAATGAACTTCTAGCATGTGCAATTGAATTGACCTTGAACCATGATGCTTCTCAATGGCATGTAGATGGCCGATATTTATCGATTTGAACCTTGAAAAGTTTAATTAATTAATCATGCTTAATTATGTAATTGCAGCAATGATAGACTCGAGTAACAGATTTCAAAGCAACCGTTTACTTTATCAGAGCTCCAGATAGAGGGAGTGATTTTGAATTCAAAATTGAAAATATTATTCGCTCTCCACTAAACCTATCTTGTGGGTACTCATTAGAATCGTCTCATCGAGACGATCCTAATGAGTACCCACAACATAGGGCGTGGAAGAGAAATAATGGATTTAGAATACTATCACTCCCTTTTATCTGGAGGTCTGTTTATGCTTTATAAAAGTCCATACGGTTTCGTTTTTTCCTTTTCGTATAGAAAGTATTTGCAGACAACAAATGAAATGTTGCTAAAATGATTGGACTTGTATTTTAAAGGACAGAACACAATCTTGTTACTAGCATTTTCTCCTTTTACCACGATGATTTTAAAAGCAGTCTTATACAGGGTCATAAAACATTACATCGTTTGTTAAAGGTTTAACCCTTATCCTGCTAAATAAGTGAAATGAAATTTTCAAACTGATAGTTAAAACCCGAATAATGTTATTTCAAACTTACTTTTAGGAAGAAAATATCTTCTTATCGGACAGTGTATATCCAAGATCAGACTGCACGTTTTGTGCAGTCTGATCTTGATATACACTGTCCGCAAAAGGTCAGTGAGTCGCGCTTAACAGGCTGAGGATTAAAACGATTCAATAGCAGTTCCAGTGAATTATGCTTTTTTGGTGTGTGTTTGGAAATAAAATAACCTTTGTGTGCAATGGAGAAAATGGTGGTCACCAGCATTTTTCGCCTTTTTGCACGATATTTTCGGAAGCCTTCTCATAAAGGGTCATTAAAACACGGGAATATTTGGTGCAAGGTTTCAATGTTAGTTCCAGTTATGCAAATTTTGTATATTTTTGACAGCTTACTTTACAATTCAAATATCTAGACTTTTTACTATCAATTGGACTTGTTCATTTTATTTAACCAGTATTCAAAGGGTTAACCCATTACCACACAATCCCGACTTTTAACGACCCTGGGAAAAAGGCCTTTTGAAAACATTGTGGGAAAAGGAGAAAATGCTGGTAACTGGTAACCAGCATTTTCTCCTTTTCCCACAATGTTTTCTACCCTTCCAAAGACAAATTTCAATTTTTCAATCACAGTTATTCTGTCATCTGCAAATGCCTTCAATTTGACCAGTCTAAAATTTTGTCGTTTGGTAAAGAGTTAAAGGGAAAAATGCATTGAAGTTGTTACAATTTGAAATTATTCTAACAGCTGCTAAACAATGAATTGGCAATGCAAGAGCAATTATTTAGCAGTAGAAGTGTTAAGATACCAAGTAAAAGAAAACATTAACTTCGAAGTCAACAAATATTTCGTCTCCCACACATTCTAATTATAATTTTTGATACCATGTAGGCCCTTTACCATACCATCCCGAGTTTTATTGATTTTAGAGAAAGATGGTTTTTGAAAACATTGTGGGGAAAAGGAGAAAATTTTGGTAACCATCATTTTCTCCTTTTCCCCATATTTTTGTCTGCCTTTCCAAAGCTGAGCAAATCTAATGGTTTATTTCCCAGTCCATGCAAATACTTTTAATTAGGACTAGTCTAAAAATTCGTTGTGTGGTAAAAAGTTACCCTTAAAAACTGCTGCATAAATTTAACGAAAGTTTCAGGCCAAAAATAAAACCGAAGTTATTGCCGTTTAAAAACAACTTTCATCAAATAAAACTCACAATATCGGACAGTGTAGATCAAAGATCAGACTGCACGTTTCACTGTCCGTGAAATAACTAAAAGTTTTACTAAGCTTTCTAAAAGGAGAGATCGTTTGACGTGTTGACATGGAGCTATTCGCTGCGTCACTTGAGTTTTAAATATATATCTTCATTATCAAACTGTCTCCCATAAATGACAACATCGATTGGCGTCTGATTATTAAGTATGAAAGAATAAAATAAGGAAATGACTTGTGTACTGTCAGAAGTCTTTTTTTAGTTATATTTGTTTCTTGATGGGATTTGTCTGTATGTACGAAAAGCTAGAATTCTGATTTTGCTTGTCCATTTAGATCAGGTATGTTGATGTTTCCTACTTTGTAACGACATCATATTCGTATCGACTTTTTCGACCTAAGTGGAAGTATAAAAACAGAAAATGGGCACACTAATTTCGTTTTTTCTTGGTACAATATTCGGACGAAGAGTAGAAAAAGTGGATTTTTTTATTTTTGTTACTTTTATTATTATTATTATTATTTTTTTTTTTTTTTCAATTTTTCCAGAGTTTGCCATGAAAAGTCAAAATTAACGAGAAAAACTTCCATTTTTTTCCTGTTTTCCTTGAAAATAATGAAAATAGGTTTCGTAATTTCTAGGGTTATATTCACCAACGCTTTTCTTTTTTTATTACCTTTTCCATCAAGATACATCAAAATAATGCTAGTACTAAATGGGCAACACCAAGATGATAGCAGCATTTTACCGAGTGACTTTTTCTAACTGAAGCTACATGACATACCGATATTCTGACTGATTTATTGAACTGAAATAATTTGAGCCATGCTGTGTGAAAAAAAAGGGGTTTAATGCATCTGCAAAAAGTTTCGATCCAGGTCAGCCTGCCCGGTCCGCGCAGGCTGACCTGATCGAAACATTTTTGCTATGGATACATTTTCTGTATGCACAGGTTTGCTATGGATAAATTTTCTGCATGCCCAAGGACTAGTATACCTCAGCATTCAGCCAACTGTATGACAAAATGGACTTTATAAGGAGGACTTGCTTGGTATAATACGTCACAGAGATGCATTAAAACCCCATTTTGCCAGAGCGCTGCTCATTTTAATTTTTATCATTTCAGAAGACTGTAAACGTTTCAAGGATGGATGTTGCCTGCACGATATCCGAACTTTATCTACTTATGGTGTGCTTTACCATCTCCATAAACGCACATATCTTAAACATCAACTCCCCTCCAGTCATTCCCCCAGATTTGTACAGAGTACCTCCATTCTATACGGGACCCAATAATATTGTGTTTTCGAAATACTTTCCTGCACCTGGTAATTTAAGACCATTATTTACGGGTAATTCAAACTATCTCAATGTTGCAAAATACGGTGGATACCCAACGACTCCAGCTAGACCTCCGGGGTACTTGAACTTGCCACCAAGGGCGGTTTCTAGGAACAATCCACAACTCAATAGGAGACTGCCACCTGAAAACGTTGGATCAATTTATCCACGGAGTATAACACCGGTAGTTCACACCAATAAATATGTTATGCCTTCAGTTGAAGTGATTCGGATTCCGGAAACATCGTCTGACGACGAGGATGAAGAGGGAGGAAGATTAGAACAAGATATTGAGATCGGTATCATAAATGATGACGCCATGATTGGAGGTGCACAGATAAGTCACCCAATCGACATTAAACAGCGATTATTACGTACACCGCCTCCATTCTATTTATATCCGTCACTGAAAGGAATTAAAAGTAGGTCCTTTGTTTTGTACTTTTTTTTCTCGTCCTGTTTGCAGCAGCATTTTAGCTTTTTATAACGAAAAATCTTAATTTCCGTACTCAGTTAACTGTGTAAAGGCAATTGTGGTTGGTATAAACATTTTCGATATACAATCATTTCGGGAAAAAAAAAAACGTTCTGCAGCAGAGGATATTTTTGTCATTTTCTCAGAATAATGCTAACCAGCAAACGAATGAAACTTTCATTACTGTGATAAATGCTGCAAGAGCAACAAGATTTAAAAAAAAGAAATGACAAACCCGGCCACATCCGGTATATAGACGTAGATTATGATTAAAAATTTGTGAATACATGGAAAAACTGTATCATGGTGTGAAGGAAAAAATGTTCTTTTCCATCATATCTCCTGTTCCACATTGTGTCATAATTTTTCCAAAGTTATCTGCTGCATTACGAAATAAAATTCGCTGCGGATGGTGTCGACTTAATATAATTAAGCAATGCTCTGGAAAAAGCGGGTTTATTTCATCTGCGTAATTTACTGTACCAAGTAAGTCACCACAAAAATATTGGTAAAATAAAATGGGTTGTGCTCTGACAAAAGGGGGCTTAATGCATCTCCGTGATGCATGATACCAAGGAAGTCATTACATGATCATGGATCCATAAAATCCATTTTGTCTAACAACTGACTGAATCATGAGGTACACTGGTCCTTTGACATACAGAAAATTAACCAATATCGAAAAGTTTCGGCCCAGGTCAGCCTGCGCGGACTGCGCAGGCTGACCTGGGTCGATACTTTTCGCAGATGCATTGAGCCTCCTTTTCACAGAGCATGGCTCAAATATATTATCTAGCAACCGACTGAATCATGAAACATAGGTGTCCTTTGACATGCAGATACATGTAGCAAAAAGTTTCGAACCACGTCTGCCTGTGCAATACTGTTTGTGGATGCGTTAAACCCTTTATTTCACAGAGCACGAACCGAGTATAAAGGATCAAACATGAGTTGGCGCTTGACGTAAGTCCTTATCTGACTAGTCTGGAAAGAAAATGTCATTGAGCGAACCTTTAGCGTTCTGAATAACACGCTTTTCAAGACAAGTTTACTAAAATCTTTTCTCAAAGGCAACGCATGCCAGAATGTTTTCTATTACATGTCTCTATTCCGAGAATCAAAGTTCTTCATGACTCTGGAAAACAAACAAAAAAAAAAAAAAACCTTTGAGCCATGCTCCGGCAAAAGGGGGCTTAATGCATCTCCATGATTCATGATAACCAAGCAAGTCATCATATCATTGTCTATCCATAAAATCTATTTCTTTAACAACTGACTGAATCATGAGGTCGACTGATCTTTTGACATGCAGAAAACCGACTAAAAACAAAAGGTTCGACCCAGGTCAGTCTGCGCGGACTGCGTAGGCTGACCTGTGTCGATGCTTTTATCAGATACATTAGGCCCCCTTTTCACAGAGCATGGCTCATTTATGTTTGGCCATTTTCATAAATGGGAAGGTCTGACCGCCTTGACAAGAATGTGCAAAAGGGAAAAACACTTCTAAAGAACCTTACATGTTACTTCTTTATTAAACGATCGTAAGTTACGACATCTGCACTGACCGGAAAATTTGTGGCTGAGTTGTTTTAAAGTGCCTAAAAATGACGTCGCTCGTGCACAAGTCGTACATGTATGACGCAAACAAACCTTATATCAAATGTTTGTAAAACAAGCGTGGTTACAGTGTATGCGATACCTTCGAATAGAATTAATTTGAATATAATAAATTTGCATACTATTGCATTTCGTAGTGATGCTCATACTTTTTTTTTCTGCATGTTTTTTCTCAGTCGACATGATTCCAGCGGACATCATTTTCGTTATCTACACCTCACCCAATCTGGGACGCCCCCATCCAACCGGTAAGGCCATGTGGCACAGTGGCTTGGTCAACTTCATAAACAATTTTGTTCACACGTCTTCCATGGGTCCAGATAAAACGAGAATTGGTGTAGTGGTCATCGGACATTTCGGAGTTGAGAGCTTACTGCCAATGCTGGCCACACCTGTTTACTTACTACAAAGTTTAACACATATGCAGAGTTCTTTCCGTGGTCAATGCTCGGACAAAGGACTCCTGGTAGCCAAAAGTATGTTTTACCAATACAGTCGACCATTTGCTGCGAAGAGAATTGTCTTGTTAACTGATGCAACACCCGGTTGTTCCTTCGTTGCAATGCCGGGGACGTTGTTAGTCAAAGATTGTGGTATAGACATTATTCATGTGAAATTTGGGGCCATTCTAGAAGGGTTCATAAACAAGGTGCCAAGGGATATTCCTGCATTTTGGATGGTTCCGATCAATGGAGAGGTTCAAAGGTTCATACCACCTATTGCGGATAGAATACTCAGTCGTAAGTTATTATTTGATAACATTTACTTGCTCCAGATCTATAAAGAAAATGATATGAAGCTAATCGATTGTAACTTACACGCAAATTACGGTCCCCGCTACTCTTGTGCATTTACTTTTACTGTAACGAAAGCTTAATAAAAATAAATTTCAATTGTACATCCATTCATTGGTTTTAATGTTTAACATTCGAAATCATAAAGTAAGCGTAAAGATCAGGACCGAAGTCTGAAAATAAGCAACGCAGAATATTTCACCTAATCGAATTTCTTAACCATAACCGTCTATCGGTTATTTCAACTCGGTTTCTTTCATATGCAACGTTTTTGTGCGGTCTGATTTTGATCCCACGCCGTTCACAAATCCTTTTTAAGTTACCACAGGCAGTGAAAGAGGTGATATATGGCTAGAAAGTGGGGAACCGAGTGTTTATCAAAGGTAAAGAAAGAATCAACTATTCGTAACACTTTTAAGTGACGATTCGCCCGTAAAGAAAAGAAGATTTGTTTGGTCACTAAACTCCTAAATAAACAACTTCATCATTTAGACAAGAAATTATGATTGCGATTTCGATACTGCTTCGATAAGGCAAATAGAATTGTCTTTGGCATCCTTTTACGGTTGTAAATGTGGTAATTCATTGTAATTATAGGCTTATTTGAACTTTGTCAAGCGTGCAACGAAGATCAAACAAAAAGATTTATGGAGTATTAATACATATGTAAATTACAACACCTTCTGGTCTTAAAGAAAGCTCAAAAGTTAAATTCCAAAAATATCTATCATCCAAAGGATATAGAGTAAGTGATTAAACAGATAAATCAAACGATGGCGCATAAAGACTTGATGTAAACAATTTGAGCTTAGCGTACTTTAAATAAAACACATGGACCTGTACACAAACCTTACCCTACGAATTTTAAGGATTTGTTGTCCATGAAATTTCTCTGTAAATATCCTGCAAGCTCACAGCAGTCAGTCTGGTCTTGATTAACAGAGTCGGTAAATCATGTGCTATGGCCCTCAATGTATGAATAGTCGAACTATATTGTCTGTAATTCACAGTATGTATTCCCACGCTATTTTTCATTCCAATAAATCTTTCACTGCCAAATAAATCAGTTGGCCTTTTTGAAGGTAGAGAAAAAAGTATCCACTGAGAGTGAAAAGGTACTTTTTTATGGATCAACTGCCGGACGGTGTAGATTTTGCAGTAGTTATAGTTTATGTCTACAAACTATAAAAATGTTCCTATGATAGTGAAACGGTTTAAACCGTGGCAACACAACTTTCAGTTTATCTAACAATATGTTATTACTATCAATGGAATTTTTTATGAAGTACTATGATAACACTTGTACATTATTCGTCTATCTTCTTTTGTGAAAGAAAAATACACTTTGAAACTTTGCACTATCGAAGTTCTGTGCCACCCATCAGCAAGAAGGTTTCCTCTTTTTCCTATGTTCTCTGTAATTCTAAAGACAAATTCAAACATTACAACAACATCATCGTCATCTGCAAATGATTTCAGTATTAAAATCTGTTTGTCTGGCAACGATCAGCGATTAATGGAGAGTTCCGTCTAAACACTGAATTTATGAGAATAAAAAAGTTGGCGTAGAAAGTATCTTATTAAAATCTGTTTGTCTGGCAACGATCAGCGATTAATGGAGAGTTCTGTCTAAACATTAAATTTATGAGAAAAAAAAAGTTGGCGTAGAAAGTATCTTATAGAATTATATACATCGCCTCGCATATAAATTTGTTAATGAATTGGACCGTAACTCATTGTTCACTACAAATTGGGTCGAAAATTGTTTGCCTCTTAAACTAGGCCTTCGCCTATCAATTGTCATGGCGAAAAGACGGAAGTGTTATGGCGAATTACCTGAACAATATCTATCAGCGTGATGAAAAAATAGATCTATAAAACGTTAATGAAATTCAGTCTTGTTTCCAACTAAAGAGGGATGCCGTCTAAATCTTATCGGCCTTTCTGCCATATCGGACTGTTTCAGTAATGTAAGGGTTAGAAAATATCCCCTTAAGGTATCAGCTGTGAAGCTAAAACAAAGCTTCCACTTTTATCAATGTTGATTAGATATATTTTATGAAACTGCTTTCTTTTTTTTTTCAAAATCGCCTGCGGCAAAATTGTTTAAAGATGTTATGACTGAAAATGATAGGGCGTCGAGCACTACCAGACATTTATGACATAAAGGTTACATTCTTTAAATGTCTTTTACAGTGTATCGATAGATAATACGGAATACATGTATCATGTTGTACTAACTTTCCTGATGCTTCCATTTAATTACAGCAGCGTGAGAAAATTTGATACCGCGCGAGACCGAAGGTCGACCGTGATGTCAAAATTTTCTTACTTAGCGAGAAGTAAAAAAAAAAAGCTCCAGGAAAGTTACTACAACATGACATTCCTTTTATTATATAGCTAACACTTTCAAGACGAAATTTTGCAGTTCTTGTTAGTTATTCGTAAAATGGTAAACAAAATAAAACAAACACTGGTGTAGTAGCTAGTAACGCCATTTTTATGAACGGCGGATAAATATCATGGCGTAAATTTTGACCAATCAAATCGCAAATCAAAACGTATGTTTTCCGCGCGTGAGTTACATCATTCATACCATGTTTGGAACCGTATTTCACAGTGTGTAGATACGGCTTTTTTTTCTGTCGTGTGTTATTTTATCCGCGTGCGACGCATGTATCTGAGCCGGAAAAAAATCAGGTATACAATAAATACAAAATTGTCGCTAGTGTTCACACTGTGAAGACACTAAAAGTCGTCTTTAGCTTACCCCTTGATGTATTCTTTATGGCTCTGTTATGAGCATGTCTTTTCTTTTTTATTTAAAACATGTAAACAAGGGTTACGTACATATAGCATGCAACACACGAAAGGGGCCTTCTAACATTCGCGTAAAAGTGTGCCGTCTCAGATTAGCCTGTGCAGTCTTTGACCAATCCGAGACGACACTTCCTATTTTGGAGCGATTTTCTGTTTCACGAAAGTCTACTGTATGAAAAATTCTTATGTATTCGTAAACTGCCGTCTCGGATTAGCCTGCGAGGACCACGCAGGCTAATCCGGGACGACACTTGACGCAAATGTCCAAAGGTCTCATTTCGCATATTCAGTACATCGCAGAATTAAGTTGTAATGTCAATTGAAACAATGTCATTGATGAAAATAAGAGACCAAACAGACATAAAATGATAAATAACTTACTCAGAAAAATAAATGTGATTGTGTAAAGGTGTATTTTTGCTTTATAGAAAAAACGATGAATGTTGAAAATAGATGGCCAAAATATGATGTAAAGTTAATTTGATAATAATTGATGGGGGACGTAGTAGATTTACGTCTTTTTAACACTTTCTCCGACATAACTAGCTTTCTCGTAAGGTGTAAATCAAGATAAGACTGGAGTAAAACTAAGATCAGACTGCCCAGAATGTGCACAATCTGTCCAGTCTGAATTTAGATTTACTCCAGATTTACTCCAGTCTTATCTTGAGTACAAACCATGCCCCGAATCTGTTCAATCACAGTTCAAATGGACTTCAGTTAACCTAAAAAAGTGGACTTAAATTCCTTGGCGACAAAAGAGTTCGCTCACTCTTTAAGCGTTGAACAAGAGGTGCATGAATAAGCAAACGGGAGCAGGGATTTCACTTTTAAGGCTTTCAATTCATTGTATTATATCCCACAGAAATGTTGGCTAGTTTATGGGCAACCTTAGATGAAAGCTTAGACTGCATACGAGCCATGCTCTGTGAAAAAGGGGAGGGGGAAGGATTGACGCAACTGCAAAAGGCATTGACCCATGTCACCCTGCGCAGTCCGCCGCAGGCTTACCTGGGTTGAAAGTTTTTGCTATTGGTTCATTTTTGTAAGCAAAACGACCAGTCTACCCCGTGGTTCAGTCAGTTAACCCTTTCCCAAACAAGCCCTGGTTTTCACGTGTCTGCAGTACAAGTCTTTTGAAAACACTGTGGGAAAAGGAGAAATTGCTCGTAATGAGCAATTTCTCCTTTTCCCACAGTGTTTTCAACCCTTTTGGAGAACTTTCTGTCATTTTCATCAAATTCAAAATTGTTTTCTGCAAACTCTTTCAATTTGGACCAGTCCAAAATTTGTCGTTTGGGAAAGGGTTAATAGTCAAACTGGCTTTTATGGATCCATAATTATGTGGGGACTTGCTTGGTATACTGTTTCACGGGGATGCTCTAAACCCCCTTTTCCCAAAGCGGAGCCCAGGTATTTTTCGGTCTGATCTTAATCTCACACTGACCGAAAATAAGATAGAATGTACGATAAATGGCATCAAAGGATTAACTAAAATGAATGATGGATTTAGCGACTCCCTAAACTGAGCCAGTGCTTTGAAGTTGTTCCAAGGACGTTAGAAAATTTCTATGTAAAGATCTGGCTGGTTATGTGCGCCTTAATAATAATAATAATAACTCTTTACCGGGCGACAAAATTTTAGACTTGTCTTAATTGAAAGCATTTGCACTCGACACATTAGATAGTTCTAAAATAAGAAGCTTTGTTGTTGAAAGAATAGAGAGAATTGTAATAAAATAAGAACATGCTAAATATCATCATTTTGTCTTTTTCCTAAACTGTTTTCAGAGGCTGTATTTCTCAGGGTCATTAAAACTCGGGAATGTGTGATAAACGCTCTTTTCATTCTTTTTAAATAGTACATTTTTAAATGTAGGTCTAGAAGACAATCACCCACAGTAGCCGGTGTCAGGAATTTTATATCATACAAGTTTTCAATTTTAAAGAAAACAGCTATGGAAAACAATAAGATAAAAATGTTTTACTAAAGATCGGGAAAACCTGCTTCGTTTTTTGACTATTTCGCACGAATAATATTCTTTCATTTATTGTAAACCTGGGAAGATTCGCCTCTTTTTTTCTTTTATACATCTTTTTTTCTGTTCGTTGTTACATTTTATATGTTTATATTTAGTTTGTTTTCCCTTGCTTTGTTGTCCTTTTCTGCGTGCACCATACAATAGAATTGTAAGATGTGGAGAATGATGGCTCCCCGACCCTCACACACCAATAAACGGGGACAATAAAATCTTTATAAAAAAAAAAAAAAAAAAAGAACTGTGGGAATGTGTGATAAAGGATTAGCTCTTTCAAAGTCAAGTATAAAATCTCCCCAACGAGAGTGATCTTGAGCGAAGCACTGAAATACCACAGCATGGTACGCCTAGGAAAGACATGAATAAGCGAGCTCTTGAAGGAAAATGACTGAAATATGCCCACTGAAAGTGGTTTGAAATGTCATTTGAAGAAATGAACCATGCTCTGTGAAAAGGGGGTTTAATGCATCTGCACAAAGTAGGCAGTAGGCTGACGTGGGTCGAAATTTTTGGCTATTTGTTCATTTTCTGTATGTCCACTGACCATTCTAACTCATGAATTAGTCGGCTATCAGGCAAAACGGATTTTACAGTTCCATGATTATGTAATGACTCGCTTGGTATATTGTACATGTATCTTGGAGATGCATTAAGCTCCCTATTTCTAGAGCATGACCCAAATAAATTGAGAGTACATTAAAAAAGGAAACTGCCATGCTCGGTAGCAAAGTAGGTACATGTTACGTACAGGATTTGAAACCTGGGGTCGCCGATTGGAATCCCCAGCTCGTCGAGTTTCTTTCCGAGGTTTGACGGTAGTCATTGCGAACGGATTCATTCCTTTCTCTACACCTATCATTGTTTCGACGATGGCTATGGGAAAGTAGCCAGTGGCATAGGAAGAATATTGTTCTAAGCAGTGGTAAAACAATACTCCAAGAAAGCATGGATTGGTGAATGACCGCCTCGATACCAGTGACATGGTGTGGAAAGCTGCATTAAACCCCATAGTGAAACTACAATGAAATGCATAGAGGATATTTGTTCTTTTCTGGTGAAAGATCAAAATTCATTTCATCTCGTGAACATCGTTGGTAATATTTCCACGAGTGGTGCAGCCACGAGTGAAAATATTACCGTATGATTTTCACGAGATGAAATAAATTTCGACTTTTCACCGGAAAAAAAAAAATCTATTTATTTCATGCTTCCAAATACATTTTTGTTGCGGCTTGCGAAGGACAGGGGAGCTATCGGTATTTCCGTACCAGTAAGTTTATCAATTGGTAAATTCACTGTTCGAAACGGTGAAAATATAAAACCTTAATTTACCTTTATTTCCCGATAAACTACCGAGAAGCATGAAATGTAGGACGGTATTTAACAAGCCCTAAATTAAGTAATAATTCTTTATCATATTTACTAAGTACATGTAATTAAGGTTAAGTTAGATTATGACCATCAATTTTTATCGTAAATACATCATCGACCGTTTTATATTCTTTCAATGGGGTTTCATGACGCTTTTGCCAGTATTGTAGTCATATCATGGCGAAAGCTTACTCACACACACACACACACACTTTGTGTGTGTGTGTGTGTGTGTGTGAACCACGCTCTGTGAAAAGGGGGCTTAATGCATTTGCAAAAAAGTATCGACTCATGTCAGCCTGCGCAGTCCGCGCAGGCTGACCTGAGTCGAAACTTTTTGCTATCGGTCAATTTTCTGCTTGTCCAAGGACCAGTCTACCTCATGATTCAATCTTTTTTTATACAAAATGGATTTCTTGGATCCATTATCATACTATGATCTGCTTGGTATAATGTATCACGGAAATGCATTTAGCCCCCATTTGCCAGAGCATAGCCCCCCACTCGAGAAAGGGGGGTGAAGGAGTTAAAGAGTACTCTTACTAGTTTTTGCACTCTAAAATACTTAAGAAATACTTAAGTTTGCCAACTTTGATTCTCCTTTTAAGGTCGAGTTTGTCACTGGAAATTTGACAAACCTTACCGTAATAAATCGTCAGACTAGTAATAATATTCATACTTTGCAATGGTATGACTTAAATTTGACTGCAATTTTATTTTTTTTGCCGCTAGTGGGCCCGTATCCGCACAACCCCGACTTTTAACAACCCTGATGGAACTGGCTTTTGGAAACGTTGTTCGAAAAGCAGAAAATGCTGGTGAATAGCATTTTCTCCTATTCCCACAGTGTTTTATAATCTTTCAAGAACAAATCTCATCATTTGATCCACATTTCTTTTGCAGTCCGTAAATGCTTTGAATTTGGGCCTGTCTAAGATTTAGACTCGTGGTAAAGGGTTAAATAGTCCGCAGTAATCTGAGCAAATACGACTGTTTTCACGTGAAATAGACTTCCACCAATTTTACTGCATAATTAAGGTCACGACTTTGTTTTGCGTAGTTCGATCCTTATCTACGCTATCCGCTATCACCAGCTATTTGCATTTGCCACTAGTAATGAAAGTTTTAAATATTCGATTTACGATATACTTTATTCTACAGGTACATTGAATAAAAAAAGTCTGATATTGATGAGAAACGCTCTGGGTAAAGGGAGTTTAATGCGTCTCCGTGATGCATTATAACAAGCAAATCATCACATATTTATGGATCTTCAAAATCTATATTGTCTAACAACCGACTGACTCCTGAGGTATAATGGCCCTTGGACATGCAGAAAATTGACAAGTACCAGAAGGTTTCGATTCAGTTCGGACTGCGCCGACTGCGCAGGTTGATCTGGGTTGGATCGATACTTTTTGCTGATGCACCAAACCACAATTTTTCTTAAAGCATGACTTAATTGAGCTATGCTCCGGCAAAACAAGGGGGCTTAATGCATCTCCGTGATCCATGATACCAATAAAGTCATCCCATAATTATGTATCCATAATAGCTAGTTTTTTTTTAACAACCGACTCTATCATGAGGTAGACTTGTCCTTGGAAATACAGGAAATTGACCTGTAGCGAAAACTTTCGGCCCAGGCCAGCCTGCGCGGACTAAGCAGGCTGACCTGGGTCGATACTTTTCGCAGATGCATTAAGAATCTTTTTTACAGAGCATGGCTCAATTATATTCAGTCAAACCGGTCAGCTCAGGGAACAATCAATAATGGTTTCTTAAGACAATCGGCCATTAAACACAGGCACAGGGAGTAATGTATTTATAACAAATCAGGTTTGGGTGCTGTGAATATTGGTTGCTTGATTACAGTTGGCTGTTTTGAAACTGTGCTGTGACCACTGAAATAGGTTTTTATCAACTTCATAATTATCCTGTTTCCAGGTCCGCTTGATGGTGGTTGGTCTCTTTGGTCAGCGTGGAACAAGTGTTCTACATACGGAACATGCAAAGTCGGGTACCAGATGAGATTTCGAATATGCGACAATCCAATTCCTGGTTTTGGGGGCCGGCCGTGCCCCGGTCCACGGACAGAGACCCGTTTTTGTCGCATGAAGCATTGTACAAGTATGCATATTTTGTTATTATGTACACTTTTTTTTTCAACCGTTGATTTAGATGAATAGCAATGTTTGTTTGTCATTTAGATGATTTGCACCAAAAGGTAATTGCTTTAAAGATCTGGTCCTTCTCTTGTAAAAATCGTTGTCTTTCTCTACAAGATAGAGAGAGAGATTGAGTGGACGGGCGTATAGACAGACAGACACACAGACACACAAAGAATGAAGGAAGGAGAGATAGAAAGAGGACGGGCATACAGAGAGAGAGAGAAGTAGTATAGGAGGTCAGACCTCGGACAAATGAGGCATTTTGTCCGAGGTCTGACCTCCCTGGAGCCAATTTGTCCGAGGTTAGACCGCCACGGGAGGGCAAACCTCGGACAAAAGGCCGCATCACTACAATTTTGGCGGTAATTCGGCTTCCGCGCGTAGAAATACAATAATAAATAATCCCTACTTGAATAAAAGTAGTTCCGGCATGTCCGAGCTCTACTCTTCCCTGGAACCATTTTGTCCCTAGTTCCCTCTCCCTGGGAGAGGGAACTAGGGACAAAATATCCAGATTGGTCCGAAAAATCGTCATTTACCCTTAACTTTCCCTTAACCCTTCTAAAACCCTTTTGTTTTGTTCTAAAATCCATATACTTTCTTCTAATGGACAAATTTCTTCTAAAACCCTTAACCCTTAACGGTTCCACTGTTGGACTTAGTCTTTTTTGTCCCTAGTTCCCTCTCCTTGGGAGAGGGAACTAGGGACAGCCCTTAACGTTTTGATACAACCCTTAACTCCACGATATGTTTATTTTACCACCTTACGCTGTTTTAGGCAACCACCTTATTCGACTTAGTCTTTTTCTTTTGTCCCTAGGCTCCTTTGCCCGAAATAGAATGCCCCAGGGCAGTCTATTTCGGGCATCTTTGGACTTAGTCTTTTCTCCGTCTTTGTTCGGCTTAGGCTTTCTCTATCACCGTTGGACTTAGTCCTTTCTGGAGAGCTGTTCTTTCTCTCTATTAGGATAAAGTTGGGGTTGGACTTAGTCTTTTCTCCACGATATGACTTATAAAACCGGATCAGACTGGTTCAGGTAGAGACTGTTGGGTTTAGTCTGATCTTGATCTACACTGTTCAGGTTGGTCGATTATTGTTCGCCTCTGTAGAACTTAGTCTTTTTTTGGAGAGTTTTTCTTTCTCTCTGTCTTCGTCGGGCTTAGTCTTTTCTCCACGATAGGTCTATATGGGTACTGTCAGATCTGTATGGGTGCTCGGGAAAGTCTTTTTCTTCATCTTCGATCGACTTGGGCTTTCTCTATTATCGTTGGACTTAGTCTTTTCCCCCACGATATGAGCTATATACCGGCTCAGATTGGTTCAGCCAAAGACTGGCTCAAAGTTTGATTTTACTTGAAAGAGTAGTCTTAAAACCCTCTGTGTAGATGAAGGAGAGAATAAGGTTGTAACATGACTTGTAGCTGACGATCTTGTATAAAGTACTTAAAAAAGTAGTCTTACATTCATGTAGTTAGTGGTGGGACGATGTTTTTAAGCGATCTATTTGGAGCAGGCTCCGGCGTTATCAAAATTGTCTTCCTTTGTTTTTTTTCAACCCGTCCTTATTGTTTAAAATCATAGAATGATAAAAGAATAAGCAGCGTGTGGCGAGAGTGACACGCATCGGTATATACATAGCTTTTTTTCGTCTGCATGTTTTAGCCTGAGATTAAATAATACTACCAGAGCGTTTTTATCTCGCCGAGACTGGAGTGTATTTTCCAATATGAACAGCAGAGTGAAAGTAAAGTACGTCTACTCTCTCTGAAGGGTTAAACCGAACTGATTACTACCAGAGCGTTTTACATCGCTGAGACTGGGGTGTATTTCAGTAACAAATATCGTCTACTATTTTCCAATACGTGGCGGAGAGCGATAGTAAAATACGTCTACTCTCTCTGAAGGTTTAAACCGAACTGATTAGGTGTAGAATTGTTTATCTTGCAGGCGAGTCCATGTGTGACGGGTGAACAGGTAGTATTTGTCTGTATAGTGCAATGAAATCAAATGAGATATTGTACAACAGTTTAACCGATGGTTACAATAGACTCGTCGAGTGTGTATATATAGAGTGCGAATTTCTAATAATATTATCGCTACTGCAGTATTTCGCGTTACTATCGGTACCATGATTGAAATTTTATATCGACGTTTAAAATTGTAGTGGGAGTACATTTTACTATCGGGTTTGGTGGGATGTAAATCCATAGTGTTAAATGTACAACTATAACGGGTTGAAGCTTTGGTATCGCACAGTTGTTACCGAATTGAGTACGGGGAGTCTGCGCTATCCACTGAGCTATGAGGTGATGATGAGGAGGTTTAGAACCCTCTACGGGGAAAAGAAGGTACAGTCTTTTTCAGACCTAGCCAAGACCAAGAAAGTTTTCTACTTTCTTCAAATTGTCAAAACAAAATCAAGTCCTATATGTTTTTTATATCTTTTATTTAAAACTTTTTTATTTAAAACTTTTTATTTAAAACAATGAAGTACAGAAATAATTATTACAATGTTTTGTAAGAAATAATTAAATCGTTCTTTGAAATAGTTCTTTCTTTTTTCTGTTAAAAATTACAGACACAATTTTCTTTTTTTCTTCGGGATGTCAGGTTCACATTCACTCTTACGTTTCTTTTCATTGTTTTCCTTATTGTTTTCGTCCTTGTTATTTCTCAGGTCTGGATAGCTTTTTGTACTGTATTTTTTGAATTTCAAAATTTTCTTGTTCACAACATCGGATTTCCATTTACGTCTCAATTCGATCTCTGAACAGATCTTCTTTCCTTCTCGTCGAATAGGCTTTGCTGAGGAAATCTTGTTGATTTTATCGTTGCTTTTCTTTTCTGAAGAGACTTTCTTGGCTTTTCCCTCTCCACTCGCCGAGAAAATATCGCTGTTTTTATCGTTGATTTTCTTTCCTGAAGAAAGTTTCTTATTCTGTGTCCTCTGTTCCTTGTTTTGGTTCTTTCCAGAGGTTGAAGAAATCTTGTCGATTTTCTTTTCTTCAGACCCTGAAGAAGCTTTCTGGGTCCTCTGTTCGTTGTTTTGGGTTTCTTCAGGTGGTGAAGAAATCTTGTCGATTTTCTTTTCTTCAGATAACTTTTCTGAAGAAGGTTTCTCTGAAGAGATTTTCTTCACAGGATGATCTATATGAAGAAGTTCACTGAATAGACGAGTTTGTGGTGTTTTATAGCCTGTATGTTTCTCTATCTGTTCTCTACAGGCCTCTATATCTCTGAAAGTTGCGTCGAAAATCGTTATATTCCTAACTGGGTCCTCGACGGCATAATATGATTTCAGAGCGCCAACATGAAATATGTCTCCGATTCCAATAACGTCTTCTGGATATGGTGAAAAAATGACGTTATGAGTGTCTCGATTCACGGAGAAATAAACACATATCGGTGTCTTTCTTGGTTTCGGTGGTCTGCAGTCATGATTAAGAAAAACTCTGGTAATACTGTAACCGTCTTTTTCATCAAAATGTTGGTAGGTTGGAAATGATCCCACATAGTTACCACCATAATACTTTGGTGGGACATTGGTAATCGCATAATCGTGAGTGTATGGGTTAACATACAGAAACATCCTCGTTTCGGAGGGTGCTGTGTTTTGTAGGTCGAACGCGCTCATTTTTCTATCGACTGCTCTGTTTGAACTCTTTCCGAAGAATGATGGAAATGTCGATTGTAACATCTTTTTATGACCATTCGGTCTGAAAAAGATATAAAAAGCCAGAATTTCTTGAGTTCTGGGTTATTGTTTGACTTATCATCAATCATGGAAGCTGAAATACTCTCATGTGGACATAAAGCCATGTCGAACAGCGCACGTGGGTCTAAAAGGCTAGTACCTTATTCGGACAGCACAAGTGACGGTGAGGCAATTCAGCCCATGCTGAAAAAGAGAAAAAAATTACTACCGGCCAAGAAAAGAAAAAGAATCCTAGTCTACCCAGATAGCAGTACCAACGATGAAAGCGACGGTGAGAAATTTCCACCCAAAAAGAGAAAACGTTTACCGTTGAAAGAAGAAGAAAGTGACGGGGAAAGCGATAAAAAATCTTTGAAAGAGGAGAAACAGTCCTTTTCAGGACTAACCAATGAAAATGAAAAATCTTTGAAAGAAGAAAACGATGAGAAATGTTCACCGTCAACCTCAACGAAGGAAAAATCTTTGAAAGAAGAAAGTCATTCTTCTTCAGACACAACCAAGGAGAAATCTGTACAAATGAATATGGATTGTACCAGCGACGACGAGAAATCTTTGAATCCTGTTGGGCTGTTTTCACCCAAGGAAGAAAACGCTAAGAAAGGTTTGAAAGAGCTATATCAAAAACCAAAACAGTCCTTTTCAGGACTAACCAATGAAGATGAAAAATCTTTGAAAGAAGAAGAATCCAAAAAGTCTTTGGAAGAGAAAAGTGAAGACAAATCTTCTTCAGACAAAAACGCTTTGGATATGAGAAGTCTATACGACTTAACAGAAGTGGGGAAAAAGAAGTCAAGAAAATTCAAAACAGAATCCCATCTACTGGAGGCGTCTTTTAAGAAATTCGATGAGCTACAGCCCCAACAGTTGACCGGTTTATTCGACGATGTTATCCAACAAATCGTTCAAAAGTTAAAGGCTGAATCGAGGGATATGATTAGAATCAGTGTCAACCACCCTTCATTGGATATGGGGATTCATATTCCCTTTCTATATGTGGGGGAGTTGGAGAGTCATACGATGTTGGACGAAATTGAAAAAGTTCTACAATCGAATGAAGAATTCGTCTTGAACGATGGCCGCATGACATTCGATATCACACATACGATACCGCCAAGTGGAAGTGGAAAAAATCTTAGAGCCACAGACCTATTGGATTCAAAGGTTTTCGCAAAGAAGAAACAGTCGCTTGTTGAAATTAACAATGAAGATCATCTATGTTTTGCAAGAGCCGTTGTTGTGGGGATTTGTTACCATGAACGTGAAAACACCCAAGAATGGAATCGAAGATGGGATCTCATCAAAAGATCAAACAGGCCACTTCAAAAGACTGAAGCCGAGAAATTAATGAATAAAGTTGGACTTTCATCGACACAACCTGTAGGTCTTGAAGAATACAAAAAAATTCAAGAGTTCCTGTATGAAAAAGACTATGTTATTAAAGTTCATCAACAGCTATCGAAATTGGAAAAAGTATTTGAACATCCAAAAGTGAAAGATGATAGTAAAATTATACATTTGTACTTTCATCAGAACCATTATGACTATATCAAATCCATTACATCATTTCTTGATTGTGGTTATTATTGTGAGTTTTGTGACATACGTTATAAGAATCGGGAAGACCATAATGCTTGCCCAAAAATCTGTAAAGGTTGCTTTCGTACTGGAAAATGTCCATCGGAATCAAAAGAATATGTCTGCGACAAGTGTCATAGACGATTTTTCAGTGCAGTATGCTTGAAAAATCACAAAACACTTCAAGGCAAAGAAAAGAAAACCATTTGTGAATTAGTGAAACTTTGTTCAAAATGTGGAGGCCAGATTTTTGATAGAAAGAGAAATCATCGTTGTAAGGGAAAGAAAAAGTGCCACCTTTGCAAGAAAATCGTTGACTATTCTCATCGCTGTTTTATTCAGCCTTACCAGAGTAAGATGAAGCACGACAGCGACGATGAGACGAGTTCTTCTGTAGTCAAAAAACCTTTGTTCATTTTCTTTGATTTCGAATGCCAGCAAGATACAGGGGTACATATTCCGAATTACTGCATTGCACACCGAGCCTGTGCTAAATGTATCGATAAACCACTTGATTTTCATTGTTCCACATGCAGTGAATTCAAAGAAGGAAGAGAAGTTATTTTTCAAGGAAAAGAAACGTTGAGTCAATTTTGCAGCTGGCTCTTTACAAAGCATCATAAAGGGATCATAGGTATTGCCCATAATCTCAAAGGGTATGATGGCCAATTTATTCTCAATCATATTATCAACGTAGGAATGAAAGAACCAGAAGTAACCATGAATGGGAATAATATTTTGAAGTTAGAACTGAACGGTGTGCGTTTGATCGACTCCTTCAGTTTCATGAACTTTGGGCTGGCAAAATTTCCGACCACGTTTGGTCTTCAAGAAATGAAAAAAGGTTACTTTCCTCACTGGGCAAATACAGACGAATTTTGGGATTACGTTGGGCCGTATCTGGATATGTCTTATTACAAACCCGACTCAATGTCTGAAGAGGCTCGATCGAAATTCATAGTCTGGTATAATGACAAAGTTCAAAATGGTGAGGAATTCAATTTTCAAAAAGAGATGGAAATGTATTGTCGTTCGGATGTTGATATCCTAAGACGAGGCTGTGGTGAATTCAGAAAGTTGTTCATCGAACAGAGTGGGATTTGTCCATTCACAGAGTCGTTTACCATCGCTGGAGCCTGTAACAAGATTTGGCGAAAAGATTATTTACCAAAAGACCAGATAGCTATCATTTCATGCAAAGACCCAATCAGGCGACAGTTTTCTATGAAAGCAATACGATGGGTTCAAAGCATCGCTAGAGAAAAAGGGATTCGTATTCAACACGCCAAAAATGGTGGTGAATACCGAATAGGAAAATACACCGTAGATGGCTTTCACCAGAAATCAAACACGGTTTATGAATTCCTCGGGGATTTATTTCATGGCTGTCAGACATGTTTCAAGGATCGAGAATATATCAATCCCATCAATGGAAAATCAATGGCTGAATTGTACAATAGTACTATTGAACGGTTAGAAACCCTCAAAAGAATGGGATATAACGTCGTGACCATATGGGAGCATGAATTCGACGCCAAGATGAAGAAGGATAAAGAATACAGAAAAACCATTGAAAACCTATACCCGAACTGTGATCCCATCGAACCAAGAGAGGGGTTGGCCGGAGGCAGATGCAATGCCATAAAAATTGCCTATGATGTTGAGGAAAACAGTGAGAAGGAAATCAAGTATATTGACATTTGCTCTCTGTATCCTTACGTCTGCAAACATAAATTCTATCCTGTAGGCCATCCCACAATTTTGACTGCTGAGAACATTGATATGAAGAATATTCGCCAGTATGAAGGACTCATTAAATGTAAAGTTCTACCCCCAATGGATTTATTTCATCCGATTCTTCCAGTTCACTGTAACAACAAGATGATGTTTCCACTTTGTATGACATGTGCACAAGAAAGTTCAAACATTTGTAATCATGACAGAGAAGAGAGAGCCTTGGTTGGAACTTGGGTTACATTCGAACTGTTCAAAGCTCTCGATTGTGGCTATCGGCTAATGCAAGTGTATGAAATCTGGCATTTCGACTCTGTTTCGGACCAATTCTTTAAAGGTTATGTGGACAATTTCTTGAAAATCAAGCAAGAAGCTAGTGGATATCCCGGTTGGTGTCAGACAGATTCGGAAAAGGACCAATTCATTCGTGAGTATGAGGAAGCTGAAGGGATTCGTCTTGATCCCAAATGTATTCAAAAAAACCCTGGTAAAAGATCATTTGCTAAGATTATGCTGAACTGTCTTTGGGGAAAATTAGCACAACGTGAAAACATGAGCAAGACGAAATACATCAGAGAACCGTCTAAATATTTCGAGTTGATTACCGACCCGAAATATACGGTAAAACATGTGGAAATCTTTGACAATGAGTGTGAATGCATTTTAGTCAACTATGAAGAAAAGATGGACTTTGTCGAAACGCATGCTACAGCCAATGTTATTGTAGCATCCTACGTAACAGCTTATGCAAGGTTGGAACTGTACAGTGTTCTTGAAAAATTGGGGGATAGAGTTCTGTATTTCGACACAGATAGTTGTATGTACATTCATGATTCTGAATTGTGGAACCCGCCCATTATTAACAGCAGATTAGGAAAATGGACCGATGAAGAGCCTGATTGTAGAATCACTCATTTCAGAGGATTAGGACCCAAGAATTACGCCTATAAGATGAAAACGAAAGATGGAAAAGAAAAAAGCAAATGTAAAGTCAAGGGAATTACTTTGGATCACAATACAAAGCAGCTGGTGAATTTCGATACCTATTCAAAATGTGCTTTGGATCGCACCGTAGAAATTAAAGTTCAGTATGACTGTAGAATCAAAAGACATAAAGACAGAACAGTGACCAGCGAGCCGCAGTCAAAAACATTTCGCTCTGTATATACCAAAAGAGTGATTGTAAACGATACTGATACTGTCCCCTACGGCTATAAAACTTTGAGGGTATAAATAACTGTAAGAAAAAACATAAGATATTTCAAAATATGCTTTAAAACATGTTTTTCCATTTAGTGGAGTATGGGAATATAGCGAAATGTATAGCAAATTTCCATTGATTTTTAGACCATGAACAACTACATAAAGTTATTGTGGAACATGAAGACAAGTGGAAAAATCGAGCCATCTGCAAATTCGTCTTGTAAGAATTGTAAGAATGTTTTAACAAATGTTAAAAAATGTTATAGTGTTTTTAAACGATTGTTAAAACGGTTTGTATATAAAAATGTTCCCAAAAAGTTCAGACTTGGGAAAAGTTTGAATAAACAAACGAATTTAAAAGATCGCTTGTTTTTTGATTCCTTCCAAAAAAGAAAAACTCAGCTTTGAGCAAAGAGAAAACTTGAATAAAGAAAATGTCTTGTAAAAATGTTAGAATGATTTAACAATTGTTAAAAATGTTATAGTGTTTTTAACGCTTGTTAAAACTTTCTTGTTAAAAACATTGTCAATGGTTTGTATATAAAATTTGTAAAAAATGTTTAGAATGGTTGAAACGTTTGCTTTGTTTGAAACGTTACTATTTTTCATGTTTTTGTAAGTTGAAAATTGTTTTTAATGATAAAGTTAAAAACTTTTTGAATAAAGAAATAAATTAAAAAGGTCGTCTGTTTTGATTTCTTCCCAAAAAGCTTGGAAAACTTGGAATAAAGAAATGATTTTAAAATCGTCTGTTTTTGATTCCTTCCCAAAAGACTTGGACAAAGAGAAAAATTTCACAAAGAGAGACCAAAACTTGGGCAAAGAGAAAAAACTTTGAATAAAGAAATGATTTCAAAAGTTGTCTGTTTTTGATTCCTTCCCAAAAAACTTGGACCAAAGAGAAAAAAATCTCACAAAGAGAGACCAAAAACTTGGAAAAGAACAGAGATGGAAAAATGTACTATATGACCTCACATTCTATGTAAGGTCATATAGTACATTATGTTCTATCTACAAGAGCTACAGAAAAAGTCTACGTCCCAAGACAAATCCCCTTCGATCAAAAACTATAAAAGGCTGGTGACCTTTCTCACTAGAATCATTCGACTTTCGATTCTCGAATAGTACGAATAAACCTGATAACTAGTGCAAACTTTTTTACAATTAAAAAAGTTTTTGTTAACTAGTGTGAATAAAACAAACTGTTAACAGAAAATGGACTCCAACTTAGACCAAGATGATCACGGAAGAATGGACTCCAACTTAGACCAAAGTGATCACGGAAGAATGGATCCCATAGAATCCAACTTAGACGACGACTCCTTATCGCAAGAAAAACCCGACCTAGACATTTCCTCACCACAACCTGAAAACAACAGAGATATTCTATCGATAGCTATGAATTCAACATTCATCGACCCGATGATACCACCAGCTAACAAAATCGAAGAAGAAATAACTCAAATGATTTCAACCCAAAATTCTGTGATAACTCAGATTTTAGACGAAGTGAAGATGTTGAATAAAAACATTGAGACATTATGCCTACAAAATCGACAGAACTACCAGAGTCGACAAGATTCCTCTGTAAGACAAGATTCGCCTGTAAGACAAGATTCAGCTATAACGATTTCAACCCAGGTTAACTTTGATAAAACCAGTTTTCAAAAGTTAACAGCTTCTACCGGCACACCTGTAGATCCTCAGACAACTCACCAGTCAACTCACCGGTCAACTCAGCAGACAACTCATCAGTCAACTCAGACAGAAGAACCCAAACCAAAAAGAAGAGGAAGAAAACGAAAATCAGAGATAGCAGAGAAAGATGATAACCAGCTTCACAAAAAACAACGATTCGATCCCTACTCTGTAATACCACCACGAGTAGAAACAAAAACGGGGTTGGGTAAATATGGAAAAAACATTGACAACTTCAAGGAATTCAAGTTCCCTATGATCTCGAAAGAACAAGGAGAAAAGTTATCGTCAGAAGAACGACTGTCATCAGAAGAAAAGCTGTCATCAGAGGAAAGCTCTCGATAAAGGAGAAATCTTTGAAAGAGCGACACCAAAAATCATCTCAATAGAGGAGAAACAGTCCTTTTCAGGACTAACCAAAACCCTAGAAAATCTATCTTCGACATTTGTGAATAAGCAAGGCAACCCTCCTCCAAGAGTATAAAAGACGATGCTATTTCCAGGACATTAATCATTCGGATTCCCGAATAGACGACAGCTAAAGAAATGGTGATGGACTATCGTATACAATTTCTACTTCTCTCGATGACAAAATGGTATCTAACAACATTTCTACTGGCCATGATGCATGACTCCACTTTGCCTATACATAAAATAAACAAAATAAGAAGGTTAATAGCAGATCGGAGAAGAGTTGTGGAGTGTCCTATCTGTCAGGCAAATTTTGGATCCGGTCGTTAGAGGAGAAAAACAAAACTCAAAAACAGTCCTTTTCAGGACTAACCATTCCCCAAGAAAAGTCTATCTTTTGAGAATTGTCAATTTCGCAGATGTCTTCTAAGAGTTGTACTCTTACAGAGAGAGAAAAACTTTTTATCGATAGAAAAATTTTTACAAATAAAAAGTTTTGCAGATTAAAAACTAGGTTCGATTAAAACTAGGGATGAATAAGTCTAAGATCGGGTAAGACTAAGATCGGATAAGTCTAGATGATCCAATTCCTGGGAAATGGTGGGAAAAACCCAGCAAACATGATTCCGTTACATACCGTTACATTTTCGGAAAATGACGTCCTGTTTGATTTCCGGGGAAAGTCACGTAGTGCACAAAGGGATGTAAATCTTGTCTGACTAATGCAATCATAATACGGTATATAACTCATATAACCCATATCGTGGAGAAAAGATTAAGTCCAACCCCCAACCTTTGCCCCAATAGAGAGAAAGAACACCTCTCCAAAAACTAAGTCCTACAGAGATGAACGATGATCGACCAAGGTGAGCAAAGACGAAGAAAAAAGACTAAGTCAAACAGGGGCCTTCGGCTGAACCAAGCTGAGAAGGAATATAATCCATATCGTGGGAAAAAAGACTAAGTCCAACGAAAGCAGTGAAAGCCTAAGCCGAACAAGGTCTTTGCCTGAAACAACTCCTATCATGGAGAAAAGACTAAGTCCAACGATGACAGAGAAAGCCTAAGCCGGACAAAGACGGAGAAAAGACTAAGTCCAACGAAAGCAGTGAAAGCCTAAGCCGAACAAAGATGGAAAATAACCCATATCATGGAGAAAAGACTAAGTCCAACGATGACAGAGAAAGCCTAAGCCGAACAAAGACGGAGAAAAGACTAAGTCCAACGAAAGCAGTGAAAGCCTAAGCCGAACAAAGACGGAAAATAACCCATATCATGGAGAAAAGACTAAGTCCAACGATGACAGAGAAAGCCTAAGCCGAACAAAGACGGAGAAAAGACTAAGTCCAAAGATGCCCGAAATAGACTGCCCTGGGGCATTCTATTTCGGGCAAAGGAGCCTAGGGACAAAAGAAAAAGACTAAGTCGAATAAGGTGGTTGCCTAAAACAGCGTAAGGTGGTAAAATAAACATATCGTGGAGTTAAGGGTTGTATCAAAACGTTAAGGGCTGTCCCTAGTTCCCTCTCCCAAGGAGAGGGAACTAGGGACAAAAAAGACTAAGTCCAACAGTGGAACCGTTAAGGGTTAAGGGTTTTAGAAGAAATTTGTCCATTAGAAGAAAGTATATGGATTTTAGAACAAAACAAAAGGGTTTTAGAAGGGTTAAGGGAAAGTTAAGGGTAAATGACGATTTTTCGGACCAATCTGGATATTTTGTCCCTAGTTCCCTCTCCCAGGGAGAGGGAACTAGGGACAAAATGGTTCCAGGGAAGAGTAGAGCTCGGACATGCCGGAACTACTTTTATTCAAGTAGGGATTATTTATTATTGTATTTCTACGCGCGGAAGCCGAATTACCGCCAAAATTGTAGTGATGCGGCCTTTTGTCCGAGGTTTGCCCTCCCGTGGCGGTCTAACCTCGGACAAATTGGCTCCAGGGAGGTCAGACCTCGGACAAAATGCCTCATTTGTCCGAGGTCTGACCTCCTATACTACTGAGAGAGTGAGAGAGAGATCTAGCTACACACCCACACACCAACACGATAGAAAGGAAACAGAGACAGACAGAGGGAGGCAGCTTAAGGAAACAAATGAGAGAAACTTCGATTTTTTTTTTTTTTTTTCAAAACTTAAGGAAGTTATTTTTGATGAACCAATGACAGAGAGCGACAGTCCGTATGATAAATTTCATTTCTTACATAAACATTTTAAACTGATCAGTACTTGTCATTCTGACAACGACTCAAATTTAGACTCCTTCAACTCTATCACTGCCAATATCGTCCTTGATAGATTTTACGGACGGTGTGGATCCAAGATCAGACTACAGGTTTCGTGCAGTCTGATGTTGGATCTACGCCGTCCGCTACCTGATGCTGATACTTGGCAAAAAATCAGCGTCTGTGCAATCTATTTTTAGAACTCGAGAAAAAGTTGAGTCCGTTTATTTGACAGCAAAGGAGTTAGCTATGTTCGGCATTAGGTACTTTTTTGACAGTTACCTCTTTTTGTCTTCCTTGTTCTGTCTCTTTGTCTCTGTCCCTCTCTTTTTCATCTATTCCTCCGTCATGCTCTCGCTTTTGCTATTAGTATTGAACGGGAGGAAGGAAATCATTTCTAAATGCAAAAATGTCTGTCTGTCTGTCTGTGTGTTTGTGTGTGTGTCTGTGTGTGTGTCTGTGTGTTTGTCTGTGTGTCTGTCTGTGTGTCTCTCTGCCCCCTCTCTCTCTCCCTCTCTCTTTCTCTCTCTCTCTCTCTGAAATAGGAGTACCAAAATATTCTCCTCAAAATTCGAAATACCTCACTCCTACATCTGGTGTCGATATTATATCTTAAGATTTACATTACAGTGCATCTATCCGGTTACTGGACCCCGTGGAGTTTGTTTTCGCCATGTTCATCAAACTGTGGGCCGGGAACCAGGACGAGAACCCGGATGTGTCTGACATTTGATGGACGGCCAAGTTTCACCTGCACCGGAAGTTACGTCGATACAGCAGATTGCGTGGTTTCCGACTGTCCAGGTCAGTGACAGTGGATTCATCAATTATCTTTATTTTACATAACTCTTTACCAAACGACAAACTTTTAGACTGATCTAAATTGAAAGCATTTGCGGACGACAAAATGAGTGTGACTCAACAGTTGAAATTTGTTTTGGGATGGGTAGAAAACATTGTGGGAAAAGGAGAAAATGCTGGTTTTTTTAGGCTTCTTTTTTTAGGGTCGTTGAAAGTCGGGATTGTGTGGTAAAGGGTTAAATGCTGAATATGGCTAGCCCGTGACTAACGCGGTATCCGAATTACGCACAGAACAGGGTCATCCATCCTATGTTATCACCCCCTAACCTGCAAAATAAATGAAATGAAAATTTCAGTCCGATAGTAACAACCCGAATAATACTATTTCAAACTTACTTTGTGGAAAAAAAAATCTTTTATCGGACAGTGTAGATCAAAGATCAGACTGCACGTTCTGTGCAGTCTGATCTTGATCTACACTGTCCGCAAAAGGTAAGTGAGTCGCGATTAACAGCCTAAGGGTTTAAGTAATTCTTGTCTGTGTCTTAGTTTAAGGGCCATCTTTGAAAGCGAATAAAAACTATCAATTTTCATAGTATGAGTCACGCTCTGGCAAAAAGGGGCTACAGATATATAAATATCACATAAATTCATTTTGTCTTACAACCGACTGAATCATGAGGTACACTGGTCCGTTGACACAAAGAAAATTTACTTATAGCAAAAAGCTTCAATCCATGTCAGCCTTCGAGGACTGTGCAGGCTGACATGGATCGACAATTTTTGCAGATGCATCAAGCCCCGTTTTCACAGGGCACGGTTTCAGATTATGTTTTGCTTTTAACTTGACGGTACAACATAAGGTTCGTGTTGCTTTAGGACGCATGAAACCGCGATAACTTTAACTCTTTTCAAAGCAGAATAAATGAGCCAAGCTCTGTGAAAATGGAGCTTAATGCATCTGCAAAAAAGTATCGACCCATATCAGCCAGCGCAGTCCGCGCAAGCTGACCAGGGCCGAAACTTTTCGCTATAGGTCAATTTTCTGCATGTTGACAAACCAGTATACCTCATGATTCAGTCGTTTATTAACCCTTATCCTGCTGAATAAAAGAAATGAAACTTTCAAGCCGATAGTATAAGCCCAAAACTTTCCTGTTTCAAAGGGATTTTTGGAGGAAAGATATCTCCTTATCGGACAGTGTAGATCTAAGATCAGACTGCACATTTTGTGCAGTCTGATCTTGATCTACGCTGTCCGCAAAAGGTCAGTGAGTCGCGATAAGCAGCCTAAGGGTTAAAGAAAGTGGGTTTTATTGGATCCATAATTATGTGATGACTTGCTTGATATAATGCATTAAGCCCCCACTTGCCAGAGCATTACTTATTCAAACTCGACCTTCTCTGACGATCGAAAACACAATCGGTTGAAACTTATAGGCTTGACTTAGCAAGCGGATGGTATAGATTCAAGATCGGACAACACATTCTGTGCAGTCTGATCTTGATCTATGCTATCCGAAAAAGCCCATGTTTTTGCCTATGGCGATACAGGGGTTAAAATTTCTTCGAAGTAGACCCAAAATAGACGGCTGTATTTTTCACAGTTTAGCGTTTGGTTTAACTCTTTTCCAAAATTTTAGACTGGTCCAAATTGAAAGCATTTGCAGACGACAAATTAAAGGTGTCCCCAGTGATGAAATTTGCCATTGACAGGTTAGAAAACATTGTGGGAAAAGGAGAAAATGCTGGTTACCAGGATTTTCTCCCTTTACTACAATGTTTTCAAAAGGCCTCTTTCTCAGGGTCGTTAAAAGTCGGGATTGTGTGGTAAAGGTTTAAGATACACGTACTTCAAACTTAGTTATCTTAAAGATAAATCATATTAAAGTAACAGAACTACGATGCTGGAATGAAAGTACTTAAATTGCATAAAATTCATAAACAAAAACTGATGAAATTAATATCTTTTTTTTACAAGTGGGGTGTAGCTAAAAACGCCATAAATCATTTTGACAACTTACAGTGTGTTACTCCTGGAAATGTTTCTGAAAATAACCTGTTGACTGACCTCCGTTTTATTCTCTTATTTGTGGTTTTGTTGACTGGGAATAAAGCATATGTAAAGTAATTAATAAATAAATAAAGTAATTTTCTGTGAAAAGGGGGCTTAATGCATGTGCAAAAAGTATCGACCCAGGTCAGTCTGCGTAGTCTGCGCAGGCTGGCCTGGACCGAAACGTTTCGCTGTCGGTCAGTTTTCCGTATGTCAAAGGACCAGACTACCACGTCATTAAGTCGGTTGTTAAAAAAGTGGCTATTTCACATCCATAATTAAGTGATAGCTTTCTTGGAATCATGCCACTCGTCACAACTCGGCCGATTCCGTACCTACATCTAACCTCGTCTGTATAAAGGCGGCATCCATTTTAAACTACCAATCACATGATCTTAAACATGGCGGCGCCCCTGTAGATCGCTTAGCAACGACATGAACAACCACTGTCAAGTTATTCACTTCTATCGATCTGTCGATGAAAGCTCCTAACGGAATTGATAAACCACGCTAAAAATTGAATGTACAAACTGTTTGCCGACTGAAATACTCTTAGAAAGATAACGATAGAAAATTTGCTCATGCGTTCTTTCTAAAGAGGAGCCTTACAATTTCAATAACGGTAAAGCGGTGTGCTTCCGGAGATGTGCGAAATGTACCGTGTAGGTGCATATCAAGCTACGTGATACAGCCGAGGGATTTGATCACCGGATCACCCGAGGTATGCCGAATGGGAATCATGCGTCACAGAGATGATTATGCCCCACCCCCTTTTTTAGATGAATTTCTGATGTACCCTAAAAGTAACAAACATGCTGGTTGAAAACTATGTCATGGTCGTTTTCGTTTTATCAATTTATTCACCATTATTACATTGATCTTTCTTTTTTTTTTTTCAGAGTCTAATTTGAATCTATTCTTCAGATGAAATATTACGTACAGTAGACACTGCATAAACGGATTGACAATAAAATACTAAAAGCAGATATGTAGATCTACATCGTGAATAAGTCTTAACTTAAGTATCAATACAAATCGTAGGATGAAAATGGGCCATGCAGTACATGAACATCTAAAATGAATAATGCTTTTTTGACCAAAAAAAAAATAATAATAATCAAGATATAAATGATTTATGCTCTGTGAACGGTGGGTAAATGCATCTACGATGCATCTGCACGTTATGTGCAGTCTGATCTTGATCTACGCTGTCTGCAAAAGGTCAGTGAGTCGCGCTTAGCAGCCTAAGGGTTAACACGTCAAAATAGAAAGAAAAAACATCATGTCACTTTGCAGATATACAACTATATCAAGATATTTGTGTTCAAGGCCTTCAGAAAACACCTTGACATTAACCAGTTTGTTTTCAAGGTCATACGAAGAAACAGTTACATCAACTACTTTGTTTTCAAGGTCAATTGGTGTTATGGCGAGAAATGGAGACATGCTGGATTTCATTGGTTAGTTTTGAGACAGTATGATATTTCAAAATGTCTATCAAACATCGACTGAAAATAATAAATGTCAGTCCTGAGTTAATAATAACATTTTTAAAATTATAATGACATGGCTATTTAAGTCATTTTAGAAGTACTAGAAATATGTCATACTAGTTATTTCCTCTTGATGACGTATTCCAAAATCTGCTGAAGTTGGGTTTTTTTTTTTTTACACATGCAGAAAAACCATTCGGCATACTTCGGGTGATCCGGTGATCAAATCCCTCGGGTGTATCACGTAGCTTGATATGCACCTACACGGTACATTTCACACATCTCCGGAAGCACACCGCTTTACCGTTATTGAAATTGTAAGGCTCCTCTTAAAAAAAAAAACACGAGTAAATTTTCAATCGTTATCTTTCTAAGAATATTTCAGTCGGCAAACAGTTTGTACATTCAATTTTTAGCGTGGCTTATCAATTCCATTGGGAGCTTTGATCGACAGATCGATAGAAGTGAATAACTTCACCGTGGTTGTTCATGTCGTTGCTAAGCGATCTACAGGGGCGCCGCCATGTTTATGATCATGTGATTGGTAGTTCAAAATGGAAGCCTCCTTTATACAGACGAGGTTAGATGTAGGTACGGAATCGGCCGAGTTGTGACGATTGGCAGAAAAACAACTTTGCTCCCGATAAGAATTTTTTATTCAGCGATTCTGTTATCTATTTCTCTACACGAGTTGTATTCATCCTGCAAAGACTTGTTCTGTATTAAACTTTAGAAAAGTAGATTGAAAGCAGGTTTTCTTTGGGCGGAGTCATAAAAATTAATTCTGACGAAACTAGATCATCGAAATTGTCCAGCAAAAAGGATGCCTTGAAGTTTAACCCTTAAGCTGCTAAACTCGACTCACTGAGCCTTAGCGGACAGTATAGATTCAGATCAGACAGAACAGAACGTGCAGTCAGTCTAATCTTTGATCTACTATGTCCGATAGGCAGATTTAAAAAAAAAATGGGTTTGAAATAACATTATTCGGGAATTTACTATCCGCTTGAAAATTTCATTAAATAAATTAGCAGAATAACGGTTAAGTGAAATTGAAGGAGAAAATATGACCGATGTCCCTTTTTCAACGGTTTCTTGTCTCATCAGTATAATTTTGGGTGCTCGTAATGAAAATGTATTTTTAGATTATTGAAACATGCCTGTCGAATGAATCGTGTCGAATCAAATATTGTATTCGAATCATTGCAAGCTGCTATCATCGAAATTTTATTTTTCTTCCTAGGACAAGTGCACCAAGGAATGAAGGGTGTACTTTTGCTTCATTAATAATCGGCCTCCAGCATGCAATTATTTTCATGACTTGTAGTAAGGAACTAGCTCATAGCTTTACCGAACGGTTTCGTGTTATTATGACGCTGAAAAAAGAAAGGAAAAAATAATGTGAAAACTAAATTCTAGAATGGAGAAAAAGCTTGTTACGTTCATTTTCTCCTTTTCCAAAATTATTGTTAAAATCAGAAGTCTTTTTTCTTAAGCTTTAGGCTGCTAAGCGCGACTCAATGACCTTTTGGGGACATCGGAGATCAAGATCAGACTGCACAGAACGTGCAGTCTGATCTTAGATCTACACTCTCCGATAAGGAGATTTTTTTTTCTAAAAAATAATTAGTTTGAAATAGCAACATTTTGGGTTTTACTATCGGCTTGAAAGTTTCATATAAGTTATTTAGCAGTTTAAGGGTTAAAAATTACTAATTGCTAAGCGAGACTCACTGAACTTTTCCGGATAGTGTAGATCAAGATCGGACTGAACAGAACGTGCAGTCTGATCTTAGATCTACACTGTCCGAGCTATTCAACAGTTTAAGAGTTACAAATACCAGAGTGTTTGGTTAGTAAATGATGAAAATTGTTTTCTGCAGAAGATGCTTATTGCTCATACGTTCATATTCTTTTTCCATTTTTTTCTTTAAATTCGAGGCCTTATGTCTTGAAAATAATAAGCGATGATTTCTGCCGAAGATCAGGCTCTATAGTCGATATGGCCTGGCTTGCGGTCTATTTTGAAACGTTTTTGTGCGTATATACAAATCTGATCTCACATTAAAAAAATGTGCTCAGATCGATCTGAAAGATTTTGCATATTTCTTAAAATCTTCTAAAATTGCCTTCAAACTAGTTGGGCTTAGGAAATATACCGTCCAACCAAAACCCTAAACCCCTCATAAGATTCGAAGGGTCTTGGATATTAATCGCCCGTCCTCAAAAAGCTGTAAACATGTCCTACGATCCGGAGAATCTTAACTTTTAGCTGCCCCATCCCCTAAACTGCTAAAACTGTCCTCAGATCCAAAGTCTTTCACATACTCAGTCCCCAGTAACCCCTAAGAGTGTTCTGAAATCCGTAAATATCTATTTATAAATGAATTTATGTAGACCTCGATTTCTTTTACAGTTCACGGTGGGTGGTCGATGTGGTCCGGTTGGGGGCTTTGCTCCACAGCTTGTGGATCTGGTGTTCAGATACGAACAAGGATTTGTGATCAGCCCTATCCGAGCAATGACGGAGCATGGTGCCAAGGTAGAATACATAGGAGTCACGCTATGGCAAAAAAAGGGACTTAATGCATCTCCATAATGCATTGTACCAATCAAGCCATCGCATTGTATCGCATATTTATGGATCAATAATAGCCACTTTTTTTACAACAGACTGAATCAGGAGGTAGATGGTCCTTTGATATACAGAAAACTGGCCCATAGCGAAAAGTTTCGGTCAAGGTCAGCCATCGCGGACAGCGCAGGCTAATCTAGGTTGATATTCTTCACATGTGCATTAAGCCCCTTTTTCACAGAGCATAGCTCGTATTTAATACATTTGAGTCATGCTCTGTTACAAAGGGTTTAATGCTTTTGCAGAGTTTTGACTCAATTCAGTCTGCGCAGCCCAAGCAAGCTGACCTGGGTCGAAAAATTTAACTGTTTGTAAATTTTCTGCGTGGCAAGGGACCATTCTGACCCCAGATCAAGGCAATTATTAGACTAAATGGATCCATAATTATGTGATAACTTGCTTGGTATGGTGCATCAAGGAGATACATTAAACCCCCTTTTGCTAGAGGGCTGCTCGTATGTTCTGGTTTTATCTCTGGCTTTGAATATTCATTACTTTACATTAATATCAAAGCCTTATATTCTACAGTTCAGATGCTACCTATTGCGTCCCTGTTGTTGAAAAGGTTCAGAAAATATTCCGAAGGGAAAGAAAACACACACACAAAAAACCCAATTGAGTCATACTCTGGCAAAAAGGGGCTTAATTTATCCCCGTGATCCATGATTACAAGCAAGTCTTTACATAATTATGGATACATTAAATCCGTTTTGTTTAACCCATTACCAGACGACAAAATTTTGACCGTGTCCAAATTGAAAGCAATTGCAGACGACAAAATAACTGTAACATAAATGATAATTTATGTCTTTGATAGAGTAGAAAACATTGTGGGAAAAGGAGAAAATGCTGGTTACCAGCATTTTCTCCTTTTTCCACAATGTTTTCAAAAGGCTTCTTTTCCAGACGCGTCAAAAGGAGTCATTGTGTGGGAATGGGTTAACAACCGACCGAACCAAGAGGTACACTGGTTGTTTGACATGCAGAAAATTTACCAAAAGCAAAACGTTTCGGCTTATGATCGATACGTTTGCATATGCATTAAGCCCCCTTTTCACAGAGCATGACTCGATTGCTTTTAAAAGGCAGTATTTTCCTTTTTCTGCAAAGCTTTCCACACTCTATTAAACAGATATTTAGCTTTCCTTCAACAGCGTTTTCATTGTTTAGTTGCTCTAATGCAGGTTTCCGCGTAGATATTAAAAAGCCTTCATGGTAAGCCGTTGATCTTGAATGTACTTTGATACTGTGAGAGACTTTTCAGGCAATAATTTCTTTGAAATGGCAATATCTAGTTTGCTTTTAATTTTGGTCTGTAAATATCCATTACATTTATCAACTTAATGGTTGCATGAGAAATGAAATACCATAACTCAAATCTATTTACCAAATTCTGATTTATTCACATGCATATTTCAGGACCATCTGTGGAGGAGCGAGTCTGTGTTTCACCGACTCCGTGCCCAGTCGATGGTGGGTTTGGTCCATGGAAAAAAATTGGTAGATGTGACGTGCGGTGTGGAAGAGGCCGCCAACAATTTTTCCGGGAATGTAACAGTCCACTTCCACAGTTTGGCGGGCAAGCCTGTATTGGGAGTTTTGTAATGAAGAGACCCTGTGATACCGGTATCAACTGTCCGATTGCCGGCGGATGGAGCCCTTGGTCCAGTTATAGTCTCTGTTCCGTAAGCTGTGGACGAGGTATTATCAGCCGAAGAAGGGCGTGTAATTCACCTTTACCAATGTACAACGGTTCACCATGTGATGGGCCTGCCATCGAGGAACAGGTCTGTGAGACCGGGATTCCGTGTGCTATTAATGGTCGATGGTCAGAGTGGATTGTCAATTCGCGATGTTCAGTTAATTGCGGGAGCGGCCTCATACAGCGAGTAAGATATTGTAATAATCCAGCACCACTACATGGTGGCCTAACATGTTTGGGTTCACCAAGTGGCACTGTTCCGTGTAACACCGGTATTCCTTGTCCTGTAGATGGGGGCTGGAGTTCGTGGTCTGAGTTCTCTCGTTGTTCTGTTAATTGTGGTACAGGTTTTAGTACACGCCATCGACGATGCAATAATCCAGTTCCAGATGGAGGAGCCTTTTGTATCGGGTTAGACAGAGAGTTTCGACATTGTGATACAGATAAAACATGTTCCAAAACGGGAATGTGGTCACCATGGTTGGCATGGAGTTATTGCTCAGAGAACTGTGGGATTGGTGTTCGACAAAGACGTAGAATTTGTAGTAATCCATTCCAACCGAGTGGAAGTGACAACTCTTGCGTCGGAAGTACAGTGGAGGAAGAAAAGTGCGACACAGGTATAGCATGTCCGGTAAATGGAGCCTGGTCAGCATGGTCCGAAATATCACCCTGCTCGGTTACATGTGGTGTTGGTTTTGCAAAACGTGTGCGATACTGTAATTCGCCAGATCCGGCGTTTGGTGGCGTAGACTGTGTTGGTCCCAATGAGGAAATTGTCACATGTGATGGTGGTAAAGAATGTCCTGTTGATGGTGGATGGTCAGTGTGGATTGAATGGGGTCCCTGCGTCGGAACATGTGGGCTTGGGGTACAACAACGAACACGTGCGTGCAACAATCCTACCCCAATGCATCTTGGAGTAGACTGCACTGGAGAAACAGTCGAGGAAAGGCAATGTAATACAGGAAAATTGTGTCCAATTGATGGACTTTGGTCTGCTTGGAGTGAGTGGAGTGCGTGTTCAGCTGCCTGTGGAACTGGTTTTATGACACGATATAGGGCTTGCAATTCGCCGGAACCTAAGTACGGAGGATTGCCTTGCACTGGCCTAGAAAAAGAAGAGCTTACGTGCACAGCTAAAGTGTTATGTCCAGTCGATGGTGGATGGTCGAGTTGGTCAACATTTACATCTTGTTCAGTAACATGTGGGACTGGCGTCATGACACGAACAAGGTCGTGTGATAATCCGTTGCCTCTACATAACGGTAGAATGTGCTCTGGGTATTCATTAGAGGAGGCCGTGTGCGACACACAAGTCGAATGCCCGGTTCATGGTGGTTGGTCTCCATGGGGCGAATTCTCACATTGCTCTGTTACTTGTGGATTGGGTTTCCAGGAGAGAACACGAGAATGCAATTCACCACATCCCTTATATGACGGAGATCCTTGTGTCGGTAATGAAGTTGAACGCATCTCGTGTTCGGGACTTCCACCATGTCCGATACACGGTCAGTGGAGTGCCTGGACAGAATTCAGTCGATGTGATGCTGAGTGTGGCAATGGGATTAGAAGACGAACGAGACTATGTAATAGTCCAGCTCCAGTGTTTGGCGGTGATTCCTGTCCAGGTTTTCCAATCGATGAAATTGTATGTGAAGCGCCCATCAATTGTCCAATTAACGGAAACTGGTCCCCTTGGTCAGGGTTCAGTATCTGTTCAGTAACATGTGGGATAGGAATCCAGGTTAGAAAGCGTGTATGCGACAACCCAATGCCATTATTCAACGGTGCGAACTGTTTTGGAGTGCCCATGGAGGAAAGAGAATGCTTTGGTATACCGTGCCCTGTGAACGGTGGTTGGACAAGTTGGACTCAATTTGGTCCTTGTAGCGTTTCGTGTGGAAAAGGACTTAAACGTCGTGTCAGAGAATGTTCCAACCCTCTTCCTCAATACGGAGGAACTGGCTGTGAAGGCCCATCGGTTGAAGATGCTCAGTGTGCAATTGATACAAATTGTCCCGTCAATGGAGGCTGGAGTTTGTGGTCAGACTGGACAATGTGCTCGTCCACTTGTGGTTCAGGAATGAGTGAGAGAATGCGCACCTGTTCCAATCCCCCAGCACTATTTGGAGGAGAACCATGTGCTGGGATAGAGCGTGAAGAAACTCTATGTGAAACAGGAATATCGTGTCCAATCGACGGGAACTGGAGCCCCTGGTACGAATTCACACCATGTTCTACAACATGTGGTAGTGGAACAACCCAAAGACAGCGTGTTTGTAATTCCCCGACTCCACAATATAATGGCAAACTTTGTCCTGGCGAAGGTATAGAGACAATGACATGCAACTATGATATTTTCTGTCCGGTTGATGGTGGATTTTCGTTCTGGTCGGACTGGTCCGCATGTTCGGTGACTTGTGGAGAAGGAATTCAAACTCGAACGCGGTTTTGTAATTCGCCCGAACCACTGTATGGCGGTAAAGAATGTTTCGGAAATCATGTTGAAGAGCGATCTTGCCTCGCAGATATCGTTTGTCCGATACACGGACAGTGGGGACCATGGTCGGAATATACGTTATGTTCAGAGACCTGTGGTGTAGGGACTCGTGAAAGATTCAGGACTTGCGATCAACCAGTACCAATGTATGGTGGCTTGGCGTGTGAAGGTAGTAATATTGAAATCGAACTGTGCGATACGCAAACACCCTGCCCTGTGCATGGAAACTGGGACGTTTGGATGTCTTGGACAGACTGTTCTGTGACATGTGACGTAGGTGTTCAACGAAGAAAACGAATCTGCTCCAATCCTGAACCAATGTTTGGGGGTAACTCATGTGTTGGTGAAGAGTATCAGGAACAGTTATGTAATACCGGAGATCCATGTCAAGTTAACGGTAATTGGGGATTTTGGATGGAATGGCAACCTTGTGATGCGCAATGTGGCAAAGGTGTAAAAATCAGGGTAAGACAGTGTGACAACCCATCAGCTCAGTATGGAGGAATGCCGTGTGTCGGAGACAATACGGAACAGGCCGTCTGTGACAGTGGTAGGCAGTGTCCACGTGATGGTTCTTGGAGCTTTTGGTCAGAATGGAGTTCATGCTCAGTTTCGTGTGACCAAGGAGTCAGAGAACGATTTCGTTTGTGCACAGATCCTAAACCAGCATTTGGTGGCTCGGCATGTGATGGGGCAAACACAGAAATTCAGCCATGTAGTACCGGTGTAAATTGTCCGATAGATGGTAAGTGGACTCCGTGGAGTCCCTGGAGCACTTGCAGCGCGTCATGTGGTACCGGTACTCAGATTCGAGAGAGGGATTGTGCAGAACCTTTACCAGCGTTTGGTGGATTACCATGTGAGGGGAACGACCTTGAAATTCGGGACTGTGTTAACGACTGCCCAATTCCAGGAAATTGGTCTCCATGGACAGAATTCACTGTTTGTTCTGCTTCATGCGGTGTAGGAACACAAACAAGAACAAGGTCCTGTTCAAATCCATCCCCATCTTTCGGTGGACCGGAATGTACTGGCACAAGTGTAAAAACATCTGAATGTCAAATAGCGTTATGTCCTGTGGATGGACAATGGTCTCTCTGGAATAGCTGGTCTCGTTGCCAAGGTACATGCGGACTTGGAGTCAAGGTCCGTTTGCGTGAATGTAACAGTCCACCACCTGCTAATGGTGGTAAAAAGTGTTTTGGATTAGACCATGAAAGTATGGAATGCAGCACAGATATTCCATGTCCTATAAACGGTAATTGGTCACCATGGTCCTCTTGGGATAAATGCTCCAAAAGCTGCGGCACTGGTTTGCGTTCAAGGACCAGGATATGTGATAATCCTGCGCCGTCATACGGCGGGAGAAAATGTCTTGGTTTGAAGAATGAACTTATGGAATGTAATACAGGTACACCATGTCCAGTTGATGGTCAGTGGGCACCGTGGTCCTCATGGGATACGTGCTCTAGTAGCTGTGGCATAGGTTTGCGGTCAAGGACAAGACTTTGTGATAATCCCGCACCTTCTTTGGGAGGTAAACAATGTTTTGGTTTGCCGAATGAATTTATGGAATGTGACACCAATACACCATGTCCAATTAATGGCGGCTGGGGTGATTGGTCTGGCTGGAGCGACTGTGATGCTGATTGCGGGATTGGAATGCATGTCAAAATACGATCTTGTAACAGCCCAAAACCACAACATGGAGGAAATGTATGTGTCGGCCCTGGAAAGAAAATCGGTTTATGTGACACTGGCACAAAATGCTCAATAGATGGAAACTGGGCCCCTTGGGGCGAATGGGGTTCATGTGAAGGGCCATGTGGAAAAGGCCAACAAATCCGCGTGAGGACATGTACAAACCCACGACCTCAGTTTAATGGTCTACTGTGTCAAGGTCTGCCCGAAGAAGAACGCTGGTGTGAAACAGGAATACCGTGTGAGGTTAAAAGGGATTGGTCCTCGTGGTCAGAATGGAGCCTTTGTAGTAACGACTGTGGCACAGGGATACAGACAAGGTAGAAATTACGTGTTTAACTGTTTACAAGACCAGAATTTTTAGCAATCTATATTGAAAGCATTTGCAGACATCATCTTAGATACGGCTCAAATTATGGGATTTGTTGTCGAAGGAATAAAAAACACCCTTTATTTCCGCCCTTTTCTCTCGATCTTTTTAAAAGCTGTCTACCTCAGGGTTTCAAAAATACGTGCTTGTCTGCTTAAAGATCATCTAAAGCGTGTTTTGATAACATTTCACGATTAAATCTGAATTCATTTATAGATTAATCTATCATCGGACATGCCAATTCTATTTCGACCTGTAACTGATGAAAGATCACAAAAAGACAAACGCGTAAAGGAACATACTGAAAACATGGGAGAAGGAGGGATTACTCGTTACAACTCTTATCCTTACAATGTTTCCGTGTGAGGCACTAAAGTCTGTGTTTGCAGAGTAATGCTACCTTACTTTAACCCTTAAATCTTTACCACATGACAAATTTTAGACCTGTCCAAACCCAAAGCATATGCAGATGCTAAATTATATGTGAATGAAATTGTGGAAATTGTCTTTAATACGATGGAGGATAATGTTGGAAAAGGAGAAAATGCTGATTACCAGCATTTTCTCCTTTTCCCACAATGTTTCAAAAAGTCTTCTTTGTCAAGGTCCTTAAAAGTCGGCATTGTGTGGTAAAGGGTTAAACTGCTTAATAAATGACACGAAAATTTCCAGTCAATGGTGAAAACCTAAATACACGTACTGCGATTTCGAAGTTGATTTCACAGGTAGGGAAATACGGTATCGGATTGTGTAGATCTAATATGAGACTGAACGTTTTGTGCAGTCTTGTCTTGATCTACACCGCCCCCCCCCCTACAAAAAAAATGTCGCGCTTACCGGTTAATTCTTAAACTGCTAACAATGCAGAATGAGGATTTCCAGCCAATAACATAAATCGCAACACTGCAATTACAAACACGTTCTTTGCAGTCTGATCTTGATCTACACTGTCCTCTAAAGAGCACCGAGTTATCAAGTTGCGTTTAGTAGCCTAGGGGTCGCCGTTAATACTTCTCTTGGTAAAGTAATTAAGTAGATTGAAAACACTTTACTCAATTGCCGCTTATCATATGCGTTTATCTTTCTTAGGTCTGTACATTGTAATAAACTTTCATATTTGTTTCATAATACTGAGTATCTCAAACATAGATACTCAGAAGGTAGACTTCTTATTTGTATTCATTGATCCAATTTTATCAAACGAAAGTATGTGCATCACAAAAGTGTATCACTAAAAGGTAGTTCTCGAATTGTAATTGTTTCATACCAACAACAAACAACGATGTTCTTTTAATAGGACTAGACGATGTGACTCGGCTACATCCACAAAGTACAAGGTTTTCTGTTCTGGTGTCGGGAATGAGGAACGTGAATGTACATCCTCAAGTGGGTGTCCAGTCGATGGTGGATGGTCAAGTTGGGAGAAGTGGTCGATGTGCTCAGTGACCTGCGGTACAGGGAGCACATTTAGGTGAGATTACCTTATTTTTTGATTAGTCCCAAATGAATGATATCACTAAAAGATTTTACCGTCTCAAAGTTCCTTAAATCATCCTTACTAAAAATTACTATGTCACCCTGTTTTGAACTGTGTAAACTGAACACACGATTCGGACACCAAAGTTTCAAGATTTATTTCTAATACTCGGTGCAGTATCCCTCGATTGCCGTGTGTTTTCTCTCTCTCTCTCTCTATATATATATATAGTTCCATCTTCGTTTTGTTTGATTAACCCTTTACAAAACTATCAGGCGTTTGAACTACCCTGATGAAAAGGGTCTTTGTGTAAGTTTATAAAAGTTGTTTGTGAAAAATCATGATCAAATGACATTGGAACTCTACGCAAATCAAATTACTCTAAATTAAAGCAAAATTCATAAACATTCGTAAGACCAATTTCAGTTAAACCTCGCTAGTAAAGCAAAGTTCGACTGTATCATTGCATTATATAATATCTAATTCAACCGTTTACCAAACAATCCCGAGTTGTTAAAGCCCTGAAGAAGGAAGTTTTCGAAGGCACTGTGAAGAAACGAGAAAGTGCTGGTAACCAATTTTCTACCCATCCGAAAACAAATTTTAATTCTTTAATCATTTTTTTATTTTGCTAGCTGCAAAAGCTTTGAATTTGACCAGCCTGAAATTTTGTCGTGTGGTAAAGAGTTTAATTATTTCAAATACGACAGTGATCTTTCAGCATATTGAACAATATCCCAACCAAGTGACTAATGATTGTTTTACATGTATTTTGCTGTCCACGTGTTTGTTAATGTTTTTCTCGTTTTTTCTGTACCAGTACTGAGAGAATAAGATATTTTGTATTGTACTGTATTGAACATATTTTGGGAAAAGGATAAAATTCTGGTAACGTCATTAGTTCTGTTTTCCTTTTTAAAGATAAAAATAGACGTTTCCTTTAAGTCAGAGTGCCCGACAAAATTGTTATGGTTTGTTAATAATCGACCATTATAGTTTCCTTTAAGTCAGAGTGCCCGACAAAATTGTTATGGTTTGTTAATAATCGACCATTCTAACTTGAACAATTAATAGACTGAAAACGCGCACAATCATGTTCGATTGTTGAAGTCCGTGCTCTCATCTTACCTCCTTTTTACGGTCAATATTAATAACAGGCAAATAAGTTACACCGGTACAGAATGCTAGAGTAAGTAGATGTAGTTGTAAGTCAGGATTGCAGCAATGTTATGGGGACGTCGGATGTCCAAGACATTTTATCTGGTTAATACCAAACGACAATATCATAGACCTGTCCAAATTGGAAGTATTTACAGACGACAGATTGAATGTAAATTATGTGATACGATTTGGCCATCAAAAAGGTAAAAAAAAAACCATTGTTTGGAAAGAAGAAAATGCTGTTTTTTTTTCTCATAATTTTTTTTAAGAGTATTCTTTCTCGGGGACTGTTACAACAAGATATTGTTTGGTCAAGCATTAAGTACATATGTTCGTCATTTCTTGACGTTTTGGTCCTTAAGCCATGTTTTTGTTATGACACTTGCTCGTGTTATCTATAGGAAATGCTTTCAAAGGTTATGAAATCTAGACAAAAGAAAATAAAACTTTACGATACATCGACAGGTCTCGTCGATGCAACAGCCCCGCACCTAGAAATGGTGGTTTACCATGTCAAGGTATCGACAAGCAATCGAGAGGCTGTGATACCAGTACCCCTTGTCAGCGTCCCGGCGGATGGTCACCCTGGGAGCCATGGACTGCTTGCGGCACTTCCTGTGGAGCAGGTGTCCAGGTATGCAAAGGGAGATCTTTATGGTTTGTTTGTTTGTTTGTTTACTTATTGCCGATTTCGAAACCGTTCCTGTTTTTATCACGCCGGCCAGTGCACCCATCAATGTGTAAGGGATGTTTCACCCCGTTTAAGCCAAATGCGGCCTTCTCAATAAAAGAATGTCCATGCGTTGTTAAGAAGTTAGAGAGAAATGAATTCTGGCGAAATTACATTCATTATCTATGGAAAAAAAGTTTTGATTCAGCCGGAAAATCACAAGCCCTTCATTGCAAGCCCTGTGCGTTACCGCCGAGGGACCGGCGATTTCGTTACATGCATAATGAATGTTCACTCTATACAATAACTATGAAATGTATTGAAAACTTTTCTGAGAAGTTAATGAAATTCATCTTGTATTGTGTGACTGTCGTTCTTATAAGCATACACTAAACGTTTTTGGTGTGTTGAATGGTAAACTGCTAGATTAATAAATAATAACAATAATAAAAAGAAACATCTCCAACATATAGTTTAAACGTCAAAGCTGTTTTCTCTGAAGAAAAATCCCATCATATCGGGAAGTGTTTGATTCAAGATCTAGCGGCACGTTCTGTGCAGGAATATCTCTAGACGAACCACGGTCTGACAAAAGGATGCTAAAATCATCTCAGTGGTGCATTATACCAAGCAACTCATCATATAATTGTGGTTGCGTAAAATCCATTTAGTCAAACAACCGGCTGGACCTGGAGGTAGAATGGTCCTTTGCCATGCAGCAAATTTACTAGAAGCAAAAAGTTTCGGCCCAAGTCTGCCTGCGTGGACAGTGCAGACTGACCTGGGAGGCTACTTTTTGCAGACGCATTTAATCTGTTTTTACAGAGCGTGATTCATCTAAAGTATTCGCAAAACCATCTTTATTAGATTACTATAGCCTAAGATTTAAATAATCGTTTCCTAGAAAATGAGATGGTAGACGAAGTCGGGAAAAGTGAAAAATTTTACCCCTACAACGAATTTTCCATGTCGCACCTGATGACTTTCGACAAAATTGTGACGAAACGAGAAAATGCTCGTAAAGACTAAAATACTTGAATACATTTTGATCATACCTATTTACAAGAATGTTTTAAAAATTAGTCTGCTACAAAAAAAAAAAAAAAATGTTTTGAAGGGTATTATTTATATCATCGTTTATTTTGACAGTATCGAAAACGAAGCTGTGACTCGCCAGTGCCAATCGGCCAGGGCATGGGATGTAAAGGCTGGGCGGAAGACAGCCAAGTTTGCAATACGGCTAATGCCTGCCCGATACACGGAGCATGGTCGGGATGGACTTCTTTCGGACCGTGTACAGCGGACTGTTCCAACAGTATGTCCATTTATGTACATACAGTTATATCTATATGAGTCATGTTCTGTGAAAAAGGGAGTTTCGTGCATCTGCAAAAAGTATCGACCAAGGTCAGCCTGCGCATTCCGCGCAGGCTGAACTTGGTCGAAACTTTCTGCTATTAGTCAAGGACCATTCTACCTCATGATTCTGACAGTTGTTAGACAACGTGGATTTGATGAATTCATAATTAAGTAATGACTTGCTTGGTATAATGGATCATGAATATGCATCAAACCCCCTTTTGCCATGGTTTATATGTATGTACCTGCAAATATAATCAGCATGGAAAACTTCAAAATGTACTTTTACCTATTCACCGAGCCATGTTTAAAGGGTAGCGACTTGGAGTCTCAGCTCGACTCTTTTTTTTTACAGAGATAGACAAAGGCGGATTCGACACGATATAGAAGATTATTTTTTCGGTGAAAGATCGAAATTTATTTTATCGACTGAACATCAACGGTAATACTTTCACGAGTGGCGCAGCCACGAGTGAAAATATTACCGTTTGATGGCATGAGATGAAAACAATTTCGATCTTTCACCGAAAGAAAAAATACACAAATATTCAATTTATTTCATGCTTCTAACCCCTTTTTTGTTTGGACTTGCGAAGTACATGGGAGCTTTCGGTAATTCGACACCAGTGAGTTTATCAATCGTCTAATTCACAAGTCGAACGGTGAAATTATCAAACCATAATCAGTCATTATTTCCGAATAACCTACCGAAAAGTATGAAATAGTTATTTCTCTGCTAAAGCTAACTATTGCTTCAAAAGCATTTCCGTTAGAAAGCAGCAAGTCACCAGAAGTGGAAAGCTTGTTGTGTGTACCAAGGTCTGTATTCACCAACCATTCTTAGGAACATTCTTAGTCGTATTCTAAATTTAGAAAATAACACAATTTCTGATTGGCTAAACCATTTTGTTGGTGAATACTGACTCAGGAATGCTAGACAATTTTACTTACATGCGCCTTCTCGCGAGGCTGCTGAAATACTGTAGGTAAAAAAAGGTATTCATTGCCAACAAAAAACACACAGACATAACTTTTCCATCATTTTGAGAAAAAAATTGACATTTGGTTTGAATTTAATGTTTTACAGAAGGCAGTATCAGAGGAACAAAGACGCGTAGACGTTTCTGTGAAAGCCCACCACCGAGAAATGGCGGGGATCCTTGTGTAGGGACAGCAATAGATACCCAGGAATGTTTCGACTTTCCACAGTGTAAAATGTCAGGCAAGTTACGCTTTAAGTGTTATATGTCAATGAAAACATTAGTTACAATGATTTTTTTAAACAATGCTCTGTAACAAGGGGGCTTAATGCATCTGCGAAAAGTATCGACCCAGGTCAGCCTGCGCAGTCCGCGCAGGCTGACCTGGACCGAAACTTTTCGCTATTTTCTGTATGTTAAAGGACAAGTCTACCTCTTGATTAAGTCGATTGTTACAAAAAAGTCGCTGTTATGGATGCATAATTATGTGATCGCTTAATTGGTATCACGCATCACAGAGATGCATTAAGCCCCCTTTTGCGAGAGCATGGCTCTTATACACGGCGTGTTTCTGTGTTAGCTGTTCATTCGGCTTTTTGACATCATTATTTTACACTAGTGTAGTGAAACCTATGACATGTATTCTTCGTTTACAGCGCATGAAAGGTTCCAGTAAAAGCAACGATGTGTTAGTAATTTATACTGGTACCTCTTTTCATTGCCAAGTTGCTGAATTGATCCGACTTCAAAGGTACATGTACTGATGTTTAGTGATTTTGAGAATTAAATTCAGCTTGAATGATTGTAATTGTCTGTAAAAGTGTAGAAAATCTTGGCTGACAAGTAGAAGATGTTGGTTCGACCAGCATTTTCTCCTTTTCCCTCAAGGTTTTCAAAAGCCTATTTCCTCAGGGTCGTTAAAACTCACGATTGTGTGGTAAAGAGTTAAATCACAGGATGTGTGTATAAATGGGTACATGCTGTACTATTTCCACAGTCTGGGAACCTTGGACTAAATGGTCTGTCTGCTCCCAAGAATGTGGTCCGGGCTTCACGGAGAGAAGGAGACAATGTGTAGACAAACACACTGGGTTGCCAAGTTTCGGGTGTGTCGGGAATGGTTTACAACAAACTGAGTGTTTCAAGAGAAAATGTCCAAGTATGTGCATCACTAAGTATTATTTAACTGAAAATTTTCCAGACATAGATAAAATAAAACCCATGTTACCAGCTACTACGACATTGTTAATATTATTTTGTTTACCAGTTTACGAATAAAACATCAAGAACTGCAGAAGTTTGTCGTTGAAGGTTGTGGGTATATGATAAATAAAGAATATGACCATAGTGGTACCACATTGGGATTGTATGATTGTATGGTATTTGACACCGTTTCCAACATTATTTCACTTATATCGCGGCGGCCGGTGCACCTACCCATGCTTTCCTGGTGTTTCTTTTACCAGTACTCTGCACAATATTCTTTCCAAGCCACTGGCTCCTTTCCCACATAATTATCGTCGAAAAATGGTCTGCGGTGAGGGAGGAATGAATCCCACGTTGTGTAATTAACATAGTTATAGATTCGTGCGTATATTACTAGAAATTACACGAAAACGGGACATAAAACGATAAAAAAATAAATAAACAAAAAATACATAGTAGATCTATAATTGTCCTGGTCTGAATATCAAATTAACAGCTATCTCAAAAGCGAGAAAACAGGCAAACAAAACCAAAACTTTGAACTTAACCCTTGATTCAATGAATCCAGATTTTATTGCTCATACGAACAGTGTAGATCAAGATAAGTCTGCACAGAACGTGCAGTCTGATCTCGGATCTACACTGTCCGCCTCTCTATTACCAGATATCCTTTCAAATACAATTGCAATCTCTGCATCTGTAGTCCTGTCTGAGAATGTTCTTTTCATGTATTTAGCGCCAGAAGGGTTAAGTTTCAGTGCCCGTATTCACCAACCATTCTTGTTTTAATTATAAGGCTAACTCTAGATATAGATAGTAACGCAACTTTTGATTGGTAAGACCGTTTGTTTTAGCCCAATCAGATTTTGTTTGTTTGTTTGTTTGTATTGGAGTTGAAGGCATTTTAACAGCCCAGGTCATATCATGGCGGCCAGTGAGGCACCCATGTGTTTTCTGGCTTTCTCACACCAGTACTGACACAACTTTCTTTCCAAAGCCACTGAATACTTTTCTCACATGCATTAGGGGTGAGATACGAAAAATCGCCGGAAAGAAAGTTTACCTCAACCGGGTATCGAACTCGCAACCACCAGGTCACGAGTCAGATAGGCCAACCACTGAGCTGCCCGGGCGGGTTTTTAGCCCAATCAGAGGTTGTGTTACTTTCAAGTTTATAAAATACGTGAGAATAAGACTAAGAATGTTCTCAAGAATAGTTTGTGTATACGGACCCAGGACTCGTTATTGATTTCTACTTCAGCAATGGAGGTGAATTGCAGTACAGAATGTAAGTGGGACAATGGTATTGGGTATGCCACGTACCCCGGGGACTGCTCCATGTTTATACAGTGTGACAGTTTATACGGGGAGCCTCGTTTCCACGACTGTCCCTGGGGACTATTATGGAGCTTGGAAATTCTGCAGTGTGTTTTCCCGGAACAATCGGAATGTAGTATGTATATGAGGCATGTTCTGTGATTGATTGTTTGATTGATTGTATGGTGTTTAACACCGTTTTCAAAATTAGTTCAGTTATATCACGGCGGCCAGTGCACCTATCCATGCTTTCCTGGAGTTTCTTTTACCAGTACTCCGCACAATATTCTTTCCAAGCCACTGGCTGCTTTCTCATATAACCACCGTCGTAACAATGGTCAGGGGTGAGGGAGGAATGAATCCTGTCGCGATGACTATCATCAATCCTCGGAAAGAAATTGGCCAAGCCGGGGATCGAACCAGTGACCTCCTGTTCTCAAGTCCTGCCATGTTCTGTGAAAAGAGGGTTTAATGCATCTGCAAATAAAGTATCGGCTCAGTGCTCACAGGGAGATTACTCTATCGGACTGGCGAGGATAAGTATCGACGTCTTAATCCTGACCCTGCTAAATAAGTTAAATAAAACTTTCTAGTCGATAGTAGAAACACCAATTATGTTTTTCAAACTTAGTTTTTGGAGAAGAATATCGCCTTACCGGACAGTGTAGATTCAAGATCAGACTGCACGTTCTGTGCAGTCTGATCTTGATCTAAACTGTCCGCAAAAGGTCAGTAAGTCGCACTAGGCAGCTTAACGGTTAAAAGGTGTCTTTTATCCTGCAATTATTTTTTGCATCAATATCGTATTATTTCTGTCCAAAGCCACTAATATCGTATAACCACCATTTTACATACATGTTTCATTTTCCTTTCGTTGAATATTACGTATTGAAAGTTTAATTTTGTTGACAATGTACATTTCAGTACTATTGTTTTATTCATTTGACTGGAAAACAAACACCAGTTTTATTGTATCCCGTATGATAACTATTTACAAGACGTACGCGTCATTTGCATCCAATAAATTGAAAGTAGTTAAAATGAGGAAATTCCTTTTCAAAAGATATAAAACGTTTTGAGAAAAGGAAGAAATGCAGGCAACCAACATTTTCTCCTTTTCCCACGTCGTTTTTATAGCTTCATTTCCTTGCGTTGTTCAAAAACGGAATTATTCGATAGAGGGTTAATAATGTACAATTTTATATAACAGTTATACTCATCAAACTTTTAGATATATGTGCTGGAGTTCCGGATGGTGGCATTCTGCCATATTTCCTGACTTGTAAAAGCTACTGGATGTGCAGCCGAAGCGTGCCAGTGCCAAAATGCTGTCCCATAGGACAAAGGTTCGATCCCATAGCAAAGCAGTGTACTCTGGATGTAGAGGGACTGTGCAACGATAGCTGTCCTCCCGTGGTTAAGGATGTTCCAGTAGCACCGGAGATCGGTAGGATGATTATAAATGAGCCGTGCTCTGTGAAAAGGGGGCTTAAGGCATCTGCGAAAAGTATCGACCCTGGTCAGCCTGCGCAGTCCGCGCAGGCTGACCTGGGCCGAAACCGTTCGCTATTGGTCAATTTTCTGTATGCCCAAGGACCATTCTACCCCATGATTAAGTCGGTTGTTAAAAAGTGGCTATTATGGATCCATAATTATATGATTACGTGCCAGGTATCATGGATCACGGAGATGCTCCCTTTTCACTAGAGCAGGGTTCGTATTATGAATGATACATACACAGTGACTCCATGCTTTTCTCGTTCCTGAAAATATCATTACCCGACCACATTTCAAAATTCGAATATTGTCCCATTATCTTGGGAAATATGTTATAGCTGGCCTGATAGCTACAACAGTTTCGAAACGAAACCGAATCTTCATAATGATGATGTTCGAAAAAACATGGCCAATATCTAGTGGGTTTGTGAAGCGAGAAGGTTATTGCCTCACCTTGTCGTGTTCTGGCCAAAGGGGGTTTCAGTGTATCTATGAGATGCATGATACCAAGCAAGTCATAACACATAAATCCATAAATCCATTTTACCAAACACTCGACTGAATCCATCTTCGCAAGCCAAGGTGACGATCATTACGTGGATCTTACCCCTTGGCTGATCGTGTCGAAATTTGTTAGCCTCGCGATACGAGTAATCATTGGTTGCAGTCAGGACTGAAAGCACCAATCCAATAGTGCGTTAAATTTGCTATCCAACAACAGCAGAACGTAAATAAAATGACCACAGGAGAAAGTTATCGGATATGCTGGGAATTATAACCAACATAATACAGACGAAAAATATTTCTTCAACATCCACTGTCACAAATCAATTAAATGAAGTTTTAGGATACATCCCAACACCAGATGATGGACTGTCAAAGCAAGTGTGTGGCTTTTGCTTCGCGAAACTTGAGATTTCGAAAATAGATTTTGACTAGATAACTCGTCTGTCAAGTTTGCGATATGAAACGCAGTCAATTGTTGCCGAATTACGGAGAAAGCATGCTGAACAAACTATAATTGAACCAAACCTTAGTGGCCAATTGTCAAGGACCCACGTTAAAACAACAACACCGAAGCCCTTAACAGATCATAGCCCAACACCTAGAAAGGTAAACAAGTCTTTGGCCAAAAGAGTTATGTTACGCGACGTTTGATTGGTTTTCGATGACGTAAATCTAGGGGTGATAACAATCAAAATCCAGTAGGTGGCGCTTCGCCGTGCTAACAAATTTCGACACGATCAGCCAAGAGGTAAGATCCACGTAGTGATCGTCACCTTGGCTTGCGAAGATGGACTGAATCATGAAGTAAACTGATCGTTTGACAAGCAGAAAATCGATCAATAGCAAAAAGTTTGTTTTGGCCCAAGTCTGACTCGATATTTTTTTGCAGATGCATTAACCGCCCTTTCACAGAGCATGGCGACTGTTTTTTTTTTCCCTAGTTAAAGCGGTTTTGGAAGAGAGCTGCGAGTGAGTTCAGGTGTTTCTCTGATCTTTAATGATCTTTTTAGCCGTAAGTCAAATGGATAAATGACTTGCACTGGATTTTTTTAATTAACCCTATTTGGTAATCGGTCTTCGCATATGCGCCAATTGTTACCTTTATAGTGTGGCAATGCTTACTTGATAAAGATATGAGCCATGCTCTAACAAAAGGGGGCTTAATGCATCTCCGTTATGCATGATACTAAGCAAGTGATCGTATAATTATAGATCCATAATAGCCACTTTTCTTAACAACCCACTTAGACATGAGGTAGAATGGTCTTTGGACATACAGAGAATTGCCAAATAGCGAATAGTTTCGGCCCAGGTCAGCCTGCGCGGAGTGCGCAGGCTGACCTGAGTCGATACTTTTCGCCGATGCATTAAACCCCCTTTTCACAGAGCATGGCTCAGTTGTATTTTTACTTGTCAACAGCATGTCCGTTTCGTGAATCATCTCTCGGGTCGGCCTGGTATGAACAGACAATCGTCGGTGTTTGGGTGCCCCGACCTTGCGGAGCCGGGACAGTTTTCTCATTGACTGCATGCGGCTGTATCGGGGATGTCAAAGGCGTAATTGATCAGAGGACGAAAGGTAGGGTCCTTTTATGTTGCTGGATTTCCACACCCTTTTACCTCCTGTTATGGATGTGCTTTTCTATGCCTGTTCAGAGAGTTAGATTAGTTGAATGTAATTAGAAGCTGACGTTGACACATATCTTATGAAACAGACGACATCCTAAAACCCTATTACGAGCAATTCGGTGCTTTAACAACCCTGAGAAAGAGGACTTTTGAAAACATTATGGTACAAGGAGAAAGTGCTGATAACCAATAATTCTCCTTTATCTACAATCCTTTCTTCCATCTTTAGCCAAATTCTATCACTTCAGAGCCACATTTTGTTTGTCGTCGGTGAGTACTTTCAATATGGACAAGCATTCAGTTTTCTAGCTGTCTAATGGATGTCTTTGTATTGTGCGTTAGTCTCCTGAGATATGCATTTATGTTAGCCACTAGTCGAAGAACGTACATGAAATAGAGGATCTTACACGAGTGTTTATGTATTATCATTTTTATCAAACGATTTGACTAAAAATGTATGACGCTAGCCTTGGCGAGCGTCAAATACATTTTAGTCAACGATTTTGATAAAAATGATAATACATAAACACGAATGTGAGATTCTGTTTATCACATAAAACAAATAAAAGGCAAAAAATATCCTACGTCGTTACCCTTAGCCTATACAGCATTCACGGGTCCATGTTTACAGTTGTAGTTCGGTTTCAAATGTGTACATACACACAAGTAGATAGATCTTTGACATAAACTCCGAAAGTATAATGAAGCAGGTTCTAGATGGGGTTTAGTCTACCTTTTTCCGCAATTTTGTTGTTTAAAAGACTTTTGCCGCATTTTTTGGTTTTTATTAGACATGGAAATCAAACATTTTCCACGCGTATACATCTTAGCAACAATGACGTCATTTTTCCGCGAAAAGGCGTAGTCGTACACATTACGGCACGTGCTGTGGTTTGTTTCTCTGGCTTCACGCGCTTATGACAAAAAACTGATCAGAACCGGAACCCAAAAAACGATAATACACTAGTGTATTATGAAAAATAAGTCATGGGTTTAATGCACTGCCGGAGGAGGTTGTATGTGATAAAATATTTTATAATGACTCGGATAAGTGAACCCTATTCTAATTACTACTTTTTCTGTGTTCTAGAGTGTGTGCCAAGCCTTCATCTCAACTTCAATACGCTTCAGCAAGATCTGGAACGAAACATTGGGATACATCTTGAAAATGTGACCTATCGCGGTGACGGCACAGCATATTTCGACGGCTCAGCGGCCATTAACTCGAACATCTTCTCAAACGCGGAGTGGGGAAAAGACGTCTTTGTCTACATCCGGTTTAAACCGGAAGGAAAGGGAGACAATCAAGGTTTGGTACATAACTCTGGATGCGGACCGTCTGACATCGGGCCTTCTGTATTCATTGGGATAGACAGATCGGCGAAGCTTGGGCCGAATAAAATGATGATGAAGTTTGCTGCTGTGCCTCGGTTGCCTGATTTGAAGTATGAGTTTGTGAATATAACGGCACCGGTATGTACATCAATTACAACGCTTTTTTCTTCTCGAATAGAAACCCTTCGTTTTTTTTTTAATGAGCCCTTCTGTGGCAAAAGGGGGCTAAACGCATCTTCGTGATGCATTGTACTAAGCAAGTCATCACGTAATAATGGTTCTATTAGATCTTTTTAGTCTAATAATCGATTGGAACTGGAGGTAGAATGGCCAATTGACATGCAAAAAATTACCAAAGGCTAAAAGTTTCGGCGCTGGTCAGTCTACGCGGACTGCGCAAACTGACCAGAGTCGATATGTTTTGCAGATGCATTAAGCTCCTTTTTCACAGAGCAAAGTTCAAATGAATTTTTCGTTCCGAGGGTTTTAAGTACCCGTTTAATGCAGAGTATGGAATTTTTTCATGGAGCAGAGGATGCCAGTTCAAAATCAGTTAAACCCATAGGCTGCTGAGCGCGACTCAAGGACCTTTTGCGGACAGTGTAGATTAAGATCAGACTACACAGAACGTGCAGTCTGATCTTGGATCTACATTGTCCGATAAGGTGATATTTTTTCCTAAAAGTAAGTTTGAAATAGCATTATTCGGGTTTTTACGACTGATTTTGGATTTACACTGGAGATATCTTTCCCCCAAGAATACATCAGAATAGTAAAATCGTTTTTACCATCGGTTTGAAAGTTCATTTTTATATTTAGCAGGATAAGGGTTAAGATCAATCAGCTTGAGCTGTGCCTTCTCATCTTGATCTCCACTGTCAGTAAAGTCCTCCTGTGTCGCCAATGGTAGCAAGACCGATAGAATTGAGTACTACCTAAATGACTCTAATTAAGATCAATGCATTTATTTTCGTATGCAGGATAACAAACTGGTTGATGCTTGGTTCAAATTCGGTAACGGTCAGTTTAGAGCCGAGGTAGACGGTCTGGTCGCCGAGCTACAGGTTCCAGGTAAAGCCTTAAAGTAACAATAACTGCCAAAAGTAAACAAAGCGAGTATTTAAATGCAATTAAATTTAAAATCATACCATTTAAAGTATGGAATTTATTGTGAAGATGACTACCTGTTATTATACGGTCGACCAAAGTGTTAGTGGCAGAGAAATTAATTTCAAAATCAGGTTAAAAGTCTCCAGGTCACTCTATCATTTGTTTACTTTTGCCTGATTTTAGAACTGATTTTACTGCCAGCGACTAACACTTTGACCGACCACACAATAACAGAGTGTCATCTTCACAATATTTTTTCCATACTTTTTAATTATATGATTTTAATTTAAATGCACCTTAACACCTGCATTTTTTTTGGCTGCTATTTGGCCCTTAAGTATTAGCTGGTCAGGCATCTTATATTTTTCCAACAAGGCCACCTACGCCTTGTAGCTGAACACTTGGAATCGATAGCTCATTTTTAACCGGTAGTTTATCAGGAAATAATGGTGGATTATGGTTTGATAATTTCACCGTTTCGACCAGTGAATTTATTGATTGATATACTCACTAGTACGGAAATACCGAGAGCATCCCAGTAGTTTGAAAGTCCCATCCAAAAAGGGGTTAGCAGCATGAAATAAATAGAATATTTGTGTTTTGGGGCGAAAAATCGAAATTTAATGCATCAACTGAACACCATCAGTAATATTTTCGGTATGATTTTCACGATATGGAATAAATTTCAATTTTTCACCGAAAAAAATAGAAATATCCACTTTGTCTTCTGCTTAAAGGCAGTGATGGATTGAATTTCATCGAGATAATAATTGAATCATACTCCGGCAAAAGGGGGCTTACTGCATCTCCGTGATCCATGATACCAAGCAAGACATCACATAATCATAGATCCATAAAGTCCATTTTGTTGAACAACTAAAAAGTTTCGGCCTATGTCAGCGTGCGCGGACTGCGCAGGCTGACATGGGTCGATGCTTTTTGTAGATGCATTAACCCTTAAGCTGCTAATCGCGACCCACTGACCTTTTACGGACAGTGCAGATCAAGATCAGACTGCACAGAACGTGCAGTCTGATCTTTGATCTACACTGTCCGATACGGTATTTTCTTTCCGGTGAAATCAACTTTGAAACCGCTATGTTTCGGCTTTTAGTATTGAGTAGAAATTTGCGTTTCATTTATTCAGCAGCTTAAGTGTTAAGCCCCTTTTTTCATATAGCATAACCTATATATAATAACTGGGCAGTGGTCAGGCAAAAGGGGTATAACCCACCTCCTCTGTACCAAGCAAGTCATCGCATAAATTTCATAATTGTGGATCCATAAACTCCATTTTGTCTAACAACAGACTGAATCATGAAATAGAATGGACCTTGGTCATGCAGAAAATTTACAAATAGCAACAAGTTTCTACCCATGTTAGCCGCTGCGGACTGACATGAATCGATACTGTTTGCATGTACATTAGACCACATTTTTATAAAGCATGATTCATTCATAAAAATAAATGAAAAAGTTTTTCTTTCTTTTTTAACTCATTACTTTATATCCTCACTACAAAGGCTGTAAAATTGCATCTTTTCGAAACATTTTTCCTCTAAACAAAGGAAGTGTGTCTTCCCAATGTGAATGAGTTGACTTTTATCACAGGTCGACCGGTAGCCAGGCGACACGGTGCCATAAATATCGGTGGAAATCTATGTCGTATAGGGAATGAAGCGTTTGGTGGTTTCCATGGAATTCTAGATGAGGTATGTTTGTAACGGAATTACGGAATTCTCTGATTTGATTGGTTCAGGCCCTTAGGGGCAAGGCACTTATAAGCCCCAGCCTAGTAATATTGAGACCAGGGAAAACAATAGTAGTTGAGGTGCTTCAGTGACTGATAAACTGCGGAAAGAATAGAGACACATGAAAAAAAATTGATCCCGCTTGGTGCTGAAGATTATTTCAGTTACTTTTTGGACGATGAACATCACGGATAGTTGCACATAACGTGCAGTCTGGTCTTGGTTCTAAACCCTTCGATATTTTGCGAGGCATTCTTTAAAAAAAAATCATATAGCAACGCATCAGACACTTTGAAAGAAAACATCGATGAAAAAGTATGTTGAGCTCGAGCTGACACTATTTACATAAATCACTCTCTAGAGGCTGGAGTAAATATCGTCACTTGTGATGATATCAACTTTTAACCCTTAGGCTGCTAAGCTCTACTCAAGGACCTTTTGCGGACAGTATAGATCAAGATCAGACTGCACAGAATGTGCAGTCTGATCTTGGATCTACACTGTCCGATAAAGAGATATCTTCCAAAAAAAAAAAAACTACCTTTGAAATAGCGAAATCTTAGTTTTTACTATCGGCTTGAAAGTTTCATTTTACTTATTTAGCTAGATAAGGGTTAACGTGACGATATCATCTTTAACAAAAAGTACAATTTACAGTGTGGACACACCTACATAGATTTGTTCAGGCCATTCGTTATCTTTTCCTCTTCATCTTTGTACTTCAATAGTCCCTCTCCCCACCCACTGTACTGTATGTATATGAGCTGCGCTTTGGCAAAATGGGGCTTAATGCATCTCACTGATGCATTATTCCAAGCAAGTCATCACATAATTATGGATCAATAAAATCTATTTTGTTATACAACCGACTTGTATCACAAGGTGGAATGGTCCTTTGACATAGAGAAAATTGACCACCAGCAAAAAGTTTCAATCCATGTCAGCCTGCACAGACTGCGCAGGCTGACATGGGTCGATACTTTTTGCAGATGCATTAAGCCCCTTTTTCTAAGAGCATAGCTCATATACATGTTTCGCTGATTTCCTTCGCTACTTCTCCATGTCTGTACAGAAAGTCATTTACCTCTAGTTTTAGATGCATGAACATTTGCCCCGCAACAAAATCAAAGTACACTCAAGTTCCTTCGTCTTTGATGCGTTAGTAAATGTTGTCCTTCAAAAAATAAATCAATTATAGTTACTGATTTTTTTTTCTAATTTCTTTCAGGTCAGAATATACAAATGCCAGCCCCCACGGTGACAGAAGGACGCACGGATCTAAGTGTTGTCGATATAATTGTGATCACCTTATCAAAATAACCATTCATTTTGCTATAACCATTCATGTAGTAGAACAAATCTAGAAAAATATTCAACTTGTCTAATTACTGGAGTCATGCTCTGACAAAAGGGGGTTAAATGTATCTCCATGATGCTTTCATACCAAGAAAGACACCACATAACTATTGATTCATAAACTACATTTTGATCTAACATCCAAGTGAATTATTAGGTAGAATGGTCCTTGGGCATGCTGAAAATTGACCAAAAGCAAAAATGATCGACTACCTTTTTGTGGATGCAGTAAACACCCTTTTCACAGAGCATGGCTCGTTTACAATGTGTATCCCGCATCCCTCGTGCTCTTTAACTGAGATTATTTATTTGTTTAGTCACGTGTAGTGTCTGTTTCAAGAGTATTTTGTTATATCACATCTGTCAATGCAGCTACAGTATCCATGCATTCTTAATCATTATCCTGCGAAATAAGTTAAATGAAAGTTTCAAGCTGATTAAAAAAAAAAAATGCTACTTCAAACTTATTTTTTTCCGAGAAAATATCTCTTTATGAGGTGGTTTAGATCCAATATCAGACTGCACGTTCTGCGTAGTCTGATCTTAATCTACACCGTCCACAGCAGGTCATAGAGTCGGGCTTAGCAGCCGAAGGGTAAAAGTATTTTTCTATACAGTATACGCTCCCTCTATGCCTCTGGCGACTTTCCTACGTAATTAGGTTAAGCGATGAGAAAGCAATCGCTTTCATCGATTCCGAGAATAAGTTATGCCGAGTCGTGGTTCAAACTCAAAACCGTTTGGTTATCAGCGATGCTGGTTGTCACAAAGCTTCCGGGGCTGGGAATAAACTTTTACCGGAAGTGAAGTTTGGGTTACATCGGTTTGTTAACTCTTTACCACACAATCACGAGTTTTAATGATCTTGAAAGAGACGCTTTTTGAAAACATTGTGGGAAAAGGAGAAAATGCTGGCGACCAGCATTTTCTCCTTTTCCCACAATGTTTTCTACCTTATCACAGACAGAAATCACCAATTGAGCTACATTTAATTTCTCATCTGCAAGTGCTTTCAATTTGGAGCAAAGTCTAAAATTGTGTAGTTTTGTAAGGATTTAAAAGGGCTTGTACCATGGAGCGAAATAAAACTCAGCAAATGACTAGAACCTGTAGATTGTAGTTTGTTTTATGCAACGTTTGATCTTTTTCTATTGTATATTTTGTTTCAAAATAAAGAGTAGTAATAACAAACCTATGGAATTTTTGTACTATTCTTGCTCGTTTTCCTCTGTTCTGACAGCATTGTAAAGGATCGGACCCAGAACCGGGATTTAAACACTTAACTCCAGCATGGGTTACGTTAACTGGGCCTAGATTACCCCTCAAAACTTAAGCATAGCTATGGAACATCGTTAGCCCGAGGTCCCGTTTGACAGTGCTATACACCGAGCACGTTAAAGAACCAGGCTTAACATTTGATGGGTTTCGTCCTGGATCTTGCACTATCCCCCGTAACAAAACTAATAGTCTTTAGTGGGTGTCGCCCATATTGGCAACCGGTGGCGACGATAAATAAACGCAAATTAAATCGATCCATAATGACTTTCTTTAACCCTTTCCCAAACAAGCCCTGGTTTTCACGTGTCTGCAGTACAAGTCTTTTGAAAACACTGTGGGAAAAGGAGAAATTGCTCGTAACGAGCAATTTCTCCTTTTCCCACAGTGTTTTCTACCCTTTTTGATAACTTTCTGCCATTTTCATCAAATTTAAAATTGTCGTCTGCAAACTGCAATTTGGACCAGTCAAAAAATTGTCGTTTGGAAAAGGGTTAACTCTTTACCACACGATACTGAGTTATAACGACCTTAAAAAGAAGGTTTTTGATAACAATGTGGGAAAAGGAGAAAAATGCTGGTAGGAATAACCAGCTCTTTTTCACCTTTTTCCACAATGTTTTCTACCCTATAAAACCTAGAAATCATCATTTGAGCTTCATTCAATTTACCATCTGCAAATGCATTCAATTCGCTAGAGTACAAAATTTTGCTGTTTGGTAAAGATTTCAGATTGATTTATTGTATGGTGTTTGACGCTGTTTTCAACATTATTTCAGCTATATCACGGCGGCCAGTGCATTTATCCATGCTTTCCTTGAGTTTCTATTACCAGCACCTGGCACAATATTCTTCCCAAGCCACTGGCTGCTTTCCCTCACCATCGAAACAATGATCAGCGTTGAGAGAGGAATGAATCCAACTGCAATGACTAGCAGAGAAAGAAATTGACCGAGCTGGGGATTTGAACCAGTGACCCATTGTTCTCAAGTGCTGCACACTACCGACTGTGCTACCAGGGCTCTGCTGGAAAAGAGTTAATCCTTAGGCTGCTAAATGTGACTCAATGGCCTTTTTCGGACAGTATAGATCAAGGTCGAACTACGTTGAACATGCGGTCTGATCTTTGATATAAATTGTCCGATAAGGCGGTATATGGCCCGAAAAATAGCTTTGAAATAGCAAAATTTGGTTTTTACCATTGGCTTGAGAGTTTCATTTATTTAGCAGGTTATGGATGAAAAAGGAGGTACGAGCCCTTAAAAGGGAGATAATTGATATCACATTTCATCATACTGATACATTGTAATTACCTACCTTTATACATCAAACTATGCACTTGACATAATGAAGCCGATCGTTATGTTTACCGATAAACCTTATATATTAGTTGAAGTAATAACCGTTTCTATGGCCCGCCGAACAGGAGGTCCAAGGCTGGAATCCAAATGGCAGCGGAGGTCAGTCTGATATGGCCGGTTAGTGACCCACTAGCCAATATAATCTCAAGCCACTGACTGTTTTTCCACATAGACATTGTCCAAACATTGTTCAGCGGTGAGAGAGGAATGATGCCTGTCGCTTTGACAAGCATCCATCCCTGTTAACATTTTTAACCCGGCTTGGAATTGTATCTGTGACCCAACGTGACCGACTGAGCTGCCGGATTCTGGCAGCTGGTGGAAATTTAGCACTTTGCAGAACTAAATTTGTAACATCAACCAATGTGGCCTGTTTCTCCAGCGAAATCGTAATTGGATTACCGATGCAGTGCAAGTGATTTAAATTTGCACTTCCCTCAACCCTTTCCCAAACAAGTCCTGGTTTTCACGTGTCTGCAGTACAAGTCTTTTGAAAACACTGTGGGAAAAGGAGAAATTGCTCGTAACGAGCAATTTCTCCTTTTCCCACAGTGCTTTTTACCCTTTTTGATAACTTTCTGCCATTTTCATCAAATTTAAAATTGTCGTCTGCAAACTCATTCAATTTGTACCAGTCCAAAATTTGTCGTTTGGGAAAGGGTTAAAGTTTATAGAAAGCCACAAAGCCACAGTGAATCCTTAAAGTTAAACATACATCCTTACTGTAAAGGAGGGGAAAAAAACGCTGTTAAAACTTGATAGTGTGTAAAATGGCTCAGAATTTAGTCACCTGTGTAAGAATAGATTGAATGCCTACAGGAAATGAAATTCATTTTCTATCCGCCGTAATCCGTGCAACGTTGCCACCGTTAGGGGCAACGTTTAGCATGAGGATACAAGAATGATTATAGTTTCATAAAATAAAGATGGAATGGGTTAAAACCTGGCTGAAAACGAGTATAGATTTATCTTTTAATTTAAAGGAAAAAAATGAGTCTAAAACAAGTCAGACATTTTCAACTTGTGGGGCAAATTTCAGGTTATCTGTGATTATTTTTTCTAGTCTCAAAGAGAAATTGTCTTCAACTGTTCCACGAAGCCTTTATTCTTTCCTAGACTTGTCCAGATATTTTAGACTCGTCCAAATTAAAAGCATTTGCAAAAAAAAAAAAAAAAAAAATGCCTCAAAGGTTGGATCTTTTTCTCTGAAAGAGTAGTAAATATTGCTGGAATATGACAAAATGCTGGTTCTTAGCATTTTCTCCATTTTCCACAATACTTCTAAAAGGCTTTTCCAATGGAATCGTTTAACACCGGGATCGTTTGATGTAAGGTTAATTATACAAACGAGTCATGCTCTGTGAAAAGAAGGCCTATTGCATCTGTAAAAGTATCGACCAGGTCAGCCTGCACAGTCCGACTGATTGCTGAACTATGTCTAAACTTTTTGCTATTTGTCAATTTTCTGCATGTCAGAGGACCAGTGTACCTCATGATTCAGTCCTATGCTAGGCAAACTGGATTTTATAGAACAAACAAAACTGATAGATTGCTTGGCATAATGCTTCACGGGGATGCACTAAGCCCCCCTTTGCCAGAGCATGGCTCAAGTACATGACCTCTCATCCCTAAACTTGATAGTATTGGAAAAGATTATGGGAAAAGGAGCATTTGCTTATAACGAGTAGTCGATCCTTTCCGATCATTAACTCTTATCATGCTTAAATAAGTTAAATAAAACTTTCAAGCCGATAGTAAAAACCCGAATAGTGCTATTTTTTTTTTTTTTTTTTCTCCGAACTTTTTTTTTTTTGAGAAAAATATCTCCTTATCGGAGTGTAGATCCAAGATCAGACTGCACGTTCTGTGCAGTCTGATCTTGATCTACACTGTCCGCAAAAGGTCAGTGAGTCGCGCTTAGCCGCTTAAAGGTTAATTTCCTTTCCTCCAATTAGTTGTACTTAGTGTAAAGTGTAATAGTTTTCGGTAGGTTTATTCACCAGTATTTCGTACGACACTTTTTCTAACATTTTGACCGCTTTCCTACACAGATTTCGATTCAAACAGTGTTCAGCGGTCAGAGAAGAACGAATTGCTATGACTTAAACTAATCTTGGGAACGATTTTTGGCCGATTGATTCAACGATGTTTTAGGCAATTTTCAACTTTAACTCAGTAATATCATGGCGACAGCACACATTATTCGTGTATGTCCTGGGTTTCACCATTGCTTTTCTAGGGCTCTGAATTGTTTTGGTAAAGGATACTCCAACAAAAGACCCAGTGCATCCAGTGGGGCTACTACTAAGCCATGCAGGACCCAAGAATTTGGCTCAGGGTATTCGAACGCGAAAGTCCTTTATTACCAACATTTCCACTGACACACAGGGGCTGGCCTCTATTTTCGTACCTTGGAAGGTTTCTTTTTTTCAACAAAGAAAATCATGGAGAAGGAGAAGAAAATTTAGGAATAAGTTAAGCCTTATCCTGCTGAATAAGCTAATTAAATCTTTCAGTCTCATAGTAAAGACCCGAATAATGTTATTCAGACCTTATTTTTGGAGGAAAAAACATCTTCTTATCGGAAAGTGTAGATCAAAGATCAGACTGCACGTTCTGTACTATCTGATCTTGATCTACACTGTTCACTAAAGGTCAGTGAGTCGCGCCGAGCAGTTTAAGGGTTAATGACAAAATCTTTGACCCACTACAGCAGAGGCTACTTGAATTTCTTTTTTTAGATTTTTACTGAGGAGATTTAAAAAAGAAATATGAAAATATTGCCTATCAACAGAATATTGTGGGGAAAAGGGAGCAATTGCTTGCTGCAAGCACTCGCTCGTTTTCTCACAACATTTTCAAAATTTGTTAACTGAATAAAATTATTTATGAAAAAAGACGTATTTGTACAGCCAAGGATCACAGATGTATAAAAAAATCGTTATATAACTTAGTCGATGGAAAAAAAAAATGTAGTATTTTTTTTACAACTTCAACGAATAATATTTTTCAACCAATCAAATCGCTTAATCAAGATGGAAAACTTCACAGTCACGTTCATGTTACAGTCAGAACCAATCACTGTAAAGGTTAAGGTCATGTGGCGACTTTTTTGTGTTTGTAACAAGTTTTTCGTCGCATTTCCTTAATGGACAGTCATGTGACATTTCATAACAATTTGTGAACTCTGTAACAGGGTTCGGATTTCAAAATCAAAGTTAAAGGTGCATTCCTAGTTTTATGCTAGATTCCGTTTGGCGAAACCAAATGAGCCTTGCTTTGTGAAAAGTGGCTTAATGCACCTGTGAAATATATCGACCCAGGTCAGCCTGCGCAGTCCGCGCAGGCTGACCTGGGCCGAAACATTTCGCTATTGGTCAATCTTCTGCATGACAAAGGACTAGTCTACCTCATGATTAAGTCAGTTGTTTGACAAAATGGATTTTATGGATCCATAATTAGGTGATGTCATGCTTGGTATAATGGATTGCGGAGATGTATTAAGCCCCCTTTTGCAAGAGTATGGCTCAAATGGTTTTGTCGATCAAAAATTGCCTTACGTTGGAATTTAGGAAAATCTTGAGAACTAGACCTACAATGATTAATTGAGGATGGTTGTGAAATACGGACCCTTGTGACAAAAGTTTAGACTCGACTCGTTCATATTCAAAGTACTTTCAGAACACAAATTAAATGTGGTTCAAATAATGGAATCCTTCTTTGAAATGGTAGAAAACATGAAAATGTGAGAAGATAGGACAATGCTAGTTACTAGCCTCTTCTCTTTTTCCCCACATTTAAAAAAAAACAAAACTCCTTTCTGATAAATCTTAAAGTTTATTGATCAAGGGTAAAAAGTCAATGATAAAGAAAGAAGTAAAAAATAAGAAATCGAAAAATGAAAGTCTGACAATTAAAACAATTTACAAAAAGTACTGAAATCATTCGAGATTTCAATATGCCAAAACAAAAACCTTAGATATACGTTAAATATATATGAGCCATGCTCTGTGAAAAGGGGCTTAATGCACCTGCGAAAAGTATCGACTCAGGTTAGCCTGCGCAGTCCGCGCATGCTGACCTGGCCCTAAACTTTTCGCTACTGGTAAATTTTCTGTATGTCAATGATTGATTGATTGTATGGTGTTTAACGCCGTTTTCAACACTATTTCAGTTTTATCGCGGCGGCCAGTACACCTATCCATGCTTTCCTGGAATTTCTTTTACCAGTACTCCGCACAATTTTCTTGCCAAGCCTCTGGCTGCTTTCCCACATAACCATTGTCGAAGCAATGATTGGCGATGAGAGAGGAATGAATCCTGTCGCAATGACTATCATCAATCCTCTGAAAGAAATTGGCCAAGCCGGGGATCGAACCAGCGACCTCCTGTTCTCAAGCCCTGTACCTGTATGTCCAAGCACCAGTCTACCTTATAATACACTCAGTTTTTTAGACAAATTTGGTTTATGGATCCGTAATCATATGATGACTTGCTTGGTATCATGGATCACGCAGATGCATTAAGTCCCCTTTTCACAGAGCATGGCTCATTGAAAATGAGTTTCTTTTTTAAAACTCAGGTTTAACTTTGAACTGAAGACCTGTCAAGCTTTTTACTGAAAATTGACCTTTAAGCTGCTCTTAAAAATCTTAACAAATGTCTTTCAAAATGTGTTGTTTTACCCTTTTACCAGACGAGAAAATTAGGACTCGTCCAAACCGAAAGCAATAGCAGATGACAAATAAATTAAACGTTGCTTAAATAATATTGTCTGTCTTTGAAAAAGTAGAAAACATTGTGGAAAAAGGAGAAAATGCTGGTTACCAGCATTTTCTTCTTTTCCCGCAATGTTTTCAAAATCCTTCTTACTCAGGGTTGCTAAAATCAGTGATTTTTTGGTTAAGGGTTAAAGGTCACAAGTCGGTCGTGATTAGCGGTGCTGGTAAGTTGTTAATGACAAGGAAAAGACAGTGCGAAACACACATAGTTGAAATTTCAGTTGACCTTTTCCTTACGAAATGTTCATTTTTGACATTAGATCGTGTCTTGTCTGGCTTGGATTTTTATCTTATTTCTTATTTGCTTCATACTACCTCTTTAGCGTATCTCGGGTATTTGTATATCGGTAAAGTTCGGCAGGTTTCGAGAACTTTTTTCAGCATATAAAAGTGATTGGCACGATCATCATGATCGAAATTCGGTGGCATATTCCGTACATAATCGTCAGGGAATTTTGTTTAGAAGTGCAAGTAGATCTCACAATTCCGGCAGTTTCTCCTTCTCCCACAAGCTTTTCAAAGCCTTTTTTTTCAGTCATTCAAAACACGGGATTGTGTTAGATAGAGTTAAACAACATAGAACAAGAAATATCTTTTAGAAAAACAAACGGCGTAAATTTACCCACAAAAATGCCTACAGGGGCCCACAGAATAAATAATATAATATAATATAAATAAGAAATAATACTTTTGACCAATTGTAAATTTCTGGTCATTCATTCGGATATAATACCAAGAGGTAGGTCAAAAGCCAGCGCATTCAGCTACGCCGAAAAATCTTTTTACCTAGGAAATACCTAAGCCTACTAGGTAGACCAGTGCACTTGATGGCTGCTTGATAATAGAAACAAAAGCTCAATGTCCCCAGAGAATGTCTTGAAAAAAGTCTTGAAATGTCAGCGCCATGCTTTAACCCGGGTTTAAGCCACAAACTGCCAACGACGTACACACACAGATAAACTACTAAGTACGAAATTTTATTGTTACGTTCTTCTTGAACCCTGTAACCAACAAACCTTTAAAGCTCTACTCAAGAAAGCTTTTGAAAAACATCGTAGGAAAAGGAGAAAATGCTGGTTAACCAGCATTTTCTCCTTTTCCAACGATGTTTTTTCACACTACCCCATGTAAGGCAACTTCCATCAGTTAAGCCATGTTCAAGTTGTCCTGTGCAAGTGGTTTTGATGTAGACGAGTATAAAGTTTTGACTTCTGGTACAGAGAAAAACCTCCTCTATTGCGTAAGGTAAAGTGCGTCACTCTATGATCGAATATTCGTATTATGAACGGCTATTATTTGAATATTCGAGAAAACAGCTATACGAATTTGAATCTCTCCTCGATTAAAGTACCTGTTGATAAATGAACCCTGCTCTAGTAAAAAGGGGATTTGCTGTATCTTCGTGATGCATTATACCAAGGAAGCCATCAGATAGTAATGGATCCATAAAATTCATTTTGTCTAACAACCCATTGAATCATGAGGTACACTGGTCCCTTGGCATGCAAAAAATTACCCAAAAGCAAAAGGTTTCGATACAGGTCAGCCTGCGTGAACTGTGCAGGCAGGTCTGTGTTGATACGTTTGGCTGATTCATTATACCTCCTTTTCACAGAACATGGCTCAAATAAATAAATAGTTATTCGTATAAAAACGTTTTCCCGTCATCGGATTTTCCACCCAAGCAGAAGCAGAAAACTAGAAATTGGGCGCCTTAATTTCGACTTTTCTTAATAAGCCATTCCAGCAAAAGGTAGAGAGGTGGAAGCTTTTGTCTCGGCATTTGTCAAAAAAACTTTCTCGATTTTTTCGACCCATAAATTGCCTTTAAAAAAAGTCGAAGTAAGAGAGGTCAAATTTCTGCTCTTCTAGTTAACCCGTTGATACACAATCCCAAGTTAAACGATCCTAAAGGCTTTAAAAAAAACATTGTTGGAATAGGAGAAAAAGCTGGTAACCAGTATTTCCTCCTTTTCCCACTATGTTTTCTACTCTTTCAAGACATATTTAATCATGAATCATTGAATTTGTCATCTATAGAATACTTTCTATTTGAAAAGGTCTAAAATGTTGTTTTGTAAGTGGTTAAACTCTTTGTTGCAAAATTTTAACTTTTAACTTAGCAGCCTAGATCTTTACCTAGCTGTTTACCTGGAAGATTGATTGCATGGTGTTTAACGCCGTTTTCAACATTATTTCAGTTATATCTCGGCGGCCAGTGCACCTATCCATGCTTTCCTGGAGTTTCTGTTACCAGTACTTCGCACAATATTCTTTCCAAGCCACTGGCTGCTTTCCCACATAGCCATTGTCGAAAAAATGGTCAGCGGTGAGAGAGGAATGAATCCTGCAGCAATGACTATCATCAATCCTCGGAAAGAAATTGGCCGAGCCGGGTGATTGAACCAGTGACCTCCTGTTCTCAAGTCCTGTACGCTACCAACTGAGGTACGGGGCTCAGCACGTTTACCTGGAAGACGTAACTTATTTAGTAATTAATGTGAAATGCTTTTGTTCTTCTCTCCCAGCTGTAATATTCTCCCTCTGTTCGACTTTGAACCGGCTTTTATTTAGGAAGGCATGCAAATATAGGTTTAAGTTGACTGTTGTCCTCATTACTGGTGGGAGGGAAAAAGAAACGTTAGGGAAGCAAAAGTAGGTGTACTGGTCGCTGTGCTATTACTGCTATGCTTTAAAAAATGGCGTTAAATGTAAAGGAATCATAGAAAAAAAAAAACCTTTACGTGAGAACAAAAAAGTTTGAGCCATGCTGTGCAAAAATGTGGCTTTATACATCTACAAAAACTATCAATTCAGGTCAGCCTGCGCAGTTCGCGCAGGCTGACCTGAATCGAAACTTTTTTGTTATCGGCCAATTCTCTACATGTGAAAAGACCAGTTTACGTCATGATTTATTCGGTTGTTAGACAAAATGGATTTTATGGAGCTATAATCGCGTGATGACTTGCTTGGCATGATGCATCACGGGAATGCACTAAACTCATTATACAATAATACCCCATTGTTGTCTTTGTCGGTTATGAAAAATAATACCTTTGTTGTGCCAGAGGTATTAGTACGGCTTGCCAAACAAATTAACCCTTTCCCAAACGACAAATTTTGGACTGGTCCAAATTGAAAGAGTTTGCAGACGACAATTTTAAATTTGATGAAAATGGCAGAAAGATCTCAAAAAGGGTAGAAAACACTGTGGGAAAAGGAGAAATTGCTCGTTACGAGCAATTTCTCCTTTTCCCACAGTGTTTTCTAAAGACTTGTACTGCAGACACGTGAAAACCAGGGCTTGTTTGGGAAAGGGTTAAGCGTAACCCTCCAGCCATGTTTGCTGATAAGCCCACTGCTGGGAAATCCATCTTATCTTGAAAACAACAGAAAAACCGTGGAGACAACGCCCCTACCTATGCAAAAACCATTATTGTTAATCCATTACAAGATGTGATATATTTCTATACATTTCTAACCTGAGAACTTTTGAACGAAATAAGATGAATACCATGAAAAAAAAATTAAAATATAAACTTTTTAGCAGATGACAAATGAAAAAAAGACACATATGAATAAATCGGGCCAACAGAGCATTTGCCACAATGTTTAAACACATGGGACGGTTGCTGCATTAGGAAAAGGCTTAAACCTTCAACACAATGCCCTATTTTCAGCGACCCCGGGGTCAAAACGTTTTGAAAACATTGTGGGAAAAGTAGAAAATACTGGTGACCAGCATTTTCTACTTTTCCCACAACGTTTTCTACCCTTTCGAAGTTAAGTTTCATCATTGGAGCAACATTTAATTTGTCGTCTGCTAACGTTTTCAAACTGAAGGAGTCTAAAATTCCGACGTCTGGTAAAGTGTTAACCCTTTACCACACAATGCCGACTTTTAACTTACTTGAGAAAGAAGACTTTTGAAAACATTGTGGCAAAAGGAGAAAATGCTGGTCACCAGCATTTTCTCCTTTTCCCACAATGTTTTCTACCCTTCCAAAAATAAATTTTAATTGTTGAGTCACATTTATTTTGTTGTCTGCAGATGCTTTCAATTTGGACGGGTCTAAAACTCCGTCGTGTAGAAAAGCGTTAAACAGAAACCTGTCTGGGAATACAGTCTGATTTATGAAAACGTCGGCTTGGCTGGAAAAAAAAAAAACATGTTGCACTCTCTAGAAAAGGTTGCAAGAACTTTTAGACTTCAATTGTTTGGGCATGGATAAATTACCTATCTGCTCCTTTCCTACCGTGTTTTGAAATTCACCTCGTGCAAGACAGAAAAATAGCTTTGTAAAGGTATTCTTTGAATGTATACAAGCCGACGAAATTTCAGAATAATCAATATATTGAAAACATTTTCATGCGATATACAAAGTGTGACTTGATGATAGGACTTTTTGTGATATTTTGGAAAACAGTGTGGGAAAATGAGAGTATTCTGGTCACGAACATCCCTCGCTGAGCTTGGATTCCATTCCAAATCTATTCTGGGTGTCTTTATCAGATTTGAAAAGCAAACCCACTTGTTGCGATCGTCTTGACCGGAACCAAAAATATTGCCAAATACGCATGCGGTCTATGTATTCTACTTTCAGTTTCACTTATCACACCCCAACCTCGCTATAAGAGTCGGATTTCTTCCTGCCTTAGTCGTAAAGTGTAGGACTCGTAATCTACAGGCCCTGGGTTCGACCCTCACTAGAAGCAAATACGTTTTACGTCGGAGTGTCCTTGGGAAAGACACGTAAGAGCCCTAGCCAGGCACTGATAAAACCTAGGATATACATGACTTAAGTGAGCTGTCACCGTGACATGTCTTAAATAATGTTGAAAGCGGCATAAAACAATTCAATCAATCAATCGATGAAACAATCACTGTGATAGTGGGTACCATATAATATACACACGTGTTTAGAGTACTACATCTAATACCTGCAGAAAACCGTGTCCGATTGATACGCTGGCTTATCAGTCCGCATGGTACATTAGATACTCACAAAGGCACCCTGGTAAACAATAAAATTGTGTCTTCTAATGAAATCTGGTGTCCAAATCGCATTGGCTTGATCAAGGTTCCATACGCACGTTACGTTTAACGTGACATTCATTTGATTAACAACATAAAAGCTTATTTTCTTGGATTTTCACCCCGACCTGACCCATACCTTCTTTGGTGCTTCACCGAACAATCCTGTGTTAAAGACCCTGAGTAAAAAGCCGTTTGAAAACATGGTGGGAAAAGGAGAAAATGCTGGTTACCAGCATTTTCTCCTTTTCCCACAATGTTTTCTGTCCAAAGATAAGTCCCATTATTTTAGCGGTATTTGACATATAACTTGCAAATTCCTTCATTATGGACAGGTCAAAAAAATTGTCATCGTGTAAAGATTTAACGCTTTTTGTGACAAACACATACTAAAACCATTGACCTCCTTCGACGGCTGCAAGTTCAATCCACTGAAAATCAGACAGATTTTCCTATAGCTTTGACTAGCAAGCGGACGGTATAGATCCAAGATCAGTCTTGATCTTGATCTATGCCGTCCGCAAAAGCCTGGTGGGTTCGCCTGTGGTGTTGAAAGGGTTCACCACGTAACGCTGTGATTCTAAACACATTAATACAGAGACGATGCCATCGTTTTATAAGGTTTCCATGGACATTATTTTCAAGTAAAGTTCTGTGACAGCTGTCAGGTCTCTTCTTAAAATCGTCGCCTTAACATTAATTCTGTTTACTTATTAACCCCACGACATATCCACGCGCGTTAACCCGTAGGCGGCTAAGCGTGACTCAAGGACCTTTTGCGCACAGTGTAGATCGAGCTTAGACTGCAGAAAAGGTGCAGTCTGATTTTGGATCCATACTGCCCATTAAGGAGATATTATTTTCCTCAAAAAATAACTTTGAAAAAGCCAAATTCATGTTTTTTACAATCGGCTTGAAAGTTCTTTCAAAATCATTTAGCAGGTTAAGGGTTATGATTGTCGCCTTAAGCCTTAGGCTGCTAAGCACGACTCACTGACCTTTTGCGGACAGAGCACGGAGGTGCAGTCTGATCTTGGATCCACACTGTCCGACAAGGAGATACTTTTCTCAAAAGTTTGAAATAATATCATTCGGGTATTTTACTATCGGCTGGAAAGTTCTATTTAACTTATTCAGCAGCATAGGAGTTAACATTCATTCTTTCACTTTTTAACGCCACGAAACATCTACACGTGTCAATGAACATCCGATAGGACTTTGGAAATTATTAGTTCGAAAATTTAGTGGCCTCGTAACCTAGAGAGGACAAACCACCAGGTGGCATATTTATTCTCTCATTATTACTATTATAAGTATCATTATTATTATTGGTAGTATTAGTAGTAGTCGTTTAGTAGTGGCATCGTTCTTATTTTTTTTGTTCGGCATAGCTGAATGTGCTGGCTTTTGACATACTTTTTTGGTAGTGATAAAAATGAATAAATAGAAATTTGTGATTGGTCAGAAATATAGACATGTTTATTTTGAGGGCCCCTGCCTATATGCTAGTAAATTTACACCGTATTTTGTTTAAAGATATTTCTTGTTATAGTTGCTTTCTTCCTTACAAATAAATTCCAGAACTAGCGATGCAGTGGGCAAAGATACGATATTGATATTCCAAACCTAACTATAGAGAGAACGTCTAATAACTAAAACTAGCCATGTGAGAAGCCAAGACAAAATATCTAAATCTCAGAACTAGCCATGTGATAGGCAGAGATAGAATGTTTAAATCACAGAACTACCCATGTTATGGGCCGATTTGCCGAGACAGAATGGCTAGCTCACATAACCGTCTATTTGACTGGCGGGAACAAAATGTCTGAATCACAGAACTATCCATGTGATAGGCAGACGCAGAATGTCTAAATCGCAGAACTAGTCTGTGATAGGCCGAAATCAAACTTTATGATTTAACAACAAGTCACGTGATTTGTCGAGACAGAATGGCTAGATTCTACGACTGTCTATTAGATTGACGGAGACAGAATGTCTAAATCAAGGAACTAGTCATGTAATAGGCTGAAACAGAACGTCATAATTCCAATACTAGTCATTTTATGGGCCGCGACAGAAGGTCTTAATTTCAAAACTAGCCATGTCATTGGCTAGTCGAAATCCCACGTGACAAACGTCTAAATCCTTAAATTGGCCTTGTGATTAGCCGAGACAGAATGTCTTAATCACAGATTTAACCACGTGATTGGCATAAACAAAACGTCTAAAACCCAAAATTATCCATCTGATAGACCTAGAGAGAACGTCTCGCGTCTAAAACTAGCCATGTGATAGGTTGAGACGTTCCACCTCTGTAAATCACATGGGTAGCGTTGGAATTTAGAATTCGAACAAGATTTCGGACGGTTGTTGAATTCGACCCAAAGATTCTGTGTTCTATTTCGTTACATTTATCCCGCAAAAAAAGACCGGTGTGCTCCATATGTTTCTGAGAAATTAATTAGATTTCAAGATAAAACGTGTTTATTTGTACATTGTAATTGTTAGATAACTATAAGTCTCGAATAAATGAAAAGGCTGGCACAAACTCTTGAAGCATTCAGACTTAAAAGAAAAATCAAATCTTAGATATTCGACCCATGCTGCGAAATAGAATATCCCGGTAAAAAATATAATGATTTTGTTCCATTCCTTTCTCCTTACGCATTAACAAAATTTTAGACTGCTCCAGAGTGACAGCATTCGCGGAAGAGAAACTAAATATTGATCGGGTGTTTAGATTTGTCTCTGATGGGATAGAATTTTTTTAGGAAAAGGAGAAAATGCTGGTTACCAGAATTTTCTGCTTTTCCCACAGTGTTTTCAAAAGGCTTTTTCCTGAGGGTCGTTAAAACTCGGGATTGTGTGACAAAGGGTTAACCTTTATCTTGCAAAGTTAAAACCTTCAAGCCGACAGTAAAAACCCAAATGATGCTATTTCAAACTTTTTTTCTGGAGAAAAATATCTCCATATCGGACAGTGCAGATCAAGATCAGACTGCACGTGCAGTCTGATCTTGATCTACACTGTCCGCAAAAGGTCAGAGAGTCACATTAGCAGCCTAAAGGTTAAACCATTTCAGCACCATGGGTGAAAGAAGAGTTTTTGTGGAAGGCATAGATCAAGATCAAGCAGCACAAAATGTGAAGTCTGATCTCGGATACATACCTTCCGCTTCTGTAGTCAAGCCTATAATATAAGAAAAATCTGAGTTTCAGTGGATCGTGTTTCAGTCGGCAACAGAGGTCGTGTTTATACATTTTGTTCTGAAAGAATGTATTTAAAAAAAAAAACACGAAACAATGAGAATTTCTGTCTTTCTTTTTAAACATGATAGTCTACATTGAGACAAAAAGACAATTCAATAACACTTAGCCTGCCGAAAGCTAAACAGCCAGCCATTCTCCAGAAATCATTACCATTTTGAATTTGAAAAAGTGAAATTTTGAACTCTTGCAGACCCGATCGGCTTTAGCTTATTTTACAAGACCATTGACTCAGGAAACATGCCTTAAAATTTAACCCACCGCAATCGCATAGTTTAATTCCCATGACATTTTGAAAAATATGTCTAGAAACGCCCGTTACGGAGCATAGATATAGCACTGCTCTAGTCTGTCTGAATAACTGAGAGATAAATCGTAGACATATCCGTTAAAGATGCATGTATTTTTATTAGATAAACATATCTGTTCGCATAAAACACAGGTTTTCTATCAGTTTTCTGTTGAAAAGTTGTACAAATAAGTCATTTAAAACTTATGTACTTTTGTCCATTTATGCGAAATATGAAACTGCTAAGACTTGTTTTCACTATAAGAGGAAATGCTGTGTCACATTTTTTAAAATGGCTTAATTGTAACTTGGAATAAAACACTTTCGGGGAAAAAAATAACTTCTTGCTGTATTCGTTCATATGTGTAAAAATAGATGTTCTTGTTAAAAGACCCGTATTACGGAGCGTAGGCAGCTTGTATCGGTGGAGAATGTTCAAAATTACAGTACGAATACTTGCCAGTAAATTTCATTATCCATTCTGAAATGGAAAACATTAATTGAAATAACATTGCATGAGAGTTTTAAACTTTATTTAAAACTTGAACATCTTTTGCCGAGAATAATGAAATATTCTTAGTACGAACATGTGACATAAATATAGCTGTTAAAAACAAGACCAAAATTATCTTTTTTAAAACAAACATTCAAAAAGCAAGATGGAACTAATGGCAAAGTATCTGTGAAAAAATAAGTTGATACCGTCCAGTTCTGATACCAGTATACCAAGAACAACTATCAAATTTGTCAGAGGTACAATATACCACATTATAGAGTTTTATTTATGCGTGACACATCTTTGTTACGCAACAAAGGTTAGGATTATAGAACTGTAAACTATAATAAAACTGGACCCAAAACAGAAGTTTAACCACTATCTTGACCAAAACTGTACTTATTTTGACATCTAAGAATTCTATTAAAATTTTTCTCTATCAGCTTGTTTTATTGCTAAAATTTTCTGTCCATATCAGTTTCTCCTTATTAGCACATCATTGGTCAGCAGCATTTTCTCTCTTCCCCACAATATTTCTATGCTTTCGATTTAAAATTCCTATAGTTTTAAACACTTTTATTTATTTATTTGTATGCACATGCTTTCAATATAGACAAGTCTAACATTTTGGCATCTGGTAAAAAGATAGATGACAAATTTTAATGTTCTTCTTTCTTGTCTGGAGATAGTATTTTCTTTCTTTGTTCTTCTTGCTTATCTGAAGATAGCAGGTGAGTTAGTACATATTTGCAGTGTTTCAGGATTCTTTCTTCCTTCAAAGCCCCATACGCGACCAAAAGTGACAATAGATGTGTTAACTTGCGTTCAAATTTAAATCATACTATTTGAAATATGGAAATTACTATGAAGATGACAACCGTTTATTGTACTACCTGTGCAAGTGCTAGTCAATTGCAGGGAACAATTTTTAAAAGGAGGTCAAAACTTGCCAGGTCGCTCTATCTTTTGTTTACTTTTTACCTGGCTTTAAAATTTGTCTTTCTGCAACGACAAGTTTGGATCAACTGTACAATAATAGATTGTCATCTTCGCAATAATTCCCATACTTTAAAAATGTATTGTCTAATTCAAATGCATCCACATTTTTTACTTTTGGCGGCTATTGGAGCTTTATGTACTGTTTATATTGTTTTCTCTTTCTTTTTGTCTCCACTCTTTTCGTCTTTCTGCATTTGACATATCCATTCTATAAAAGTGATAGAAAACAGTTAATGACGTGTTTTGTTTTTAACAGTATTTATGTCACATGTTCGTAGTAAGATAACTGTAAGTTGTTCACAAATTTAAAGAATGGAGCTCCTTGCTGCTTTTTACAACCTTTGAGATGTGTGGACACAACTTTAAAAGTAATAAACTTATCAAACAAACTATGTTCCGTAATGCTATGTTCTGAAACAGAATTACTTTAGTGGTAACACATCAAAAACCATCTACATCCTCTTAGAGTGTGTTTTAATTAAATATTCTACTTATTGGGTATCTCAAAATACGAAGAAATGCGCCTAATTATGGTTTTTCGGTAATCAGTTTTAATACTGAAAAATACATGTATCATACAAAATTCTATGCTTCTGTAACACAAGTTGTCGATGGCTAATAAATCAATCTGCACAAAATATCAGTTAGAAATAAAACACACTGAATTTTCACAAACCTTTCTGTCGTCAAGTTGAATAAAATTTGTTAGAAATATTCGCATCTGTCTAGAATACGTGGATGAATACTGCACAACGGTGTCACAGCAAAGTATTCCTATGATCTTTACACGGTGTACTTAACATATAGGTCATATAGGATAATCCAGGGTCCGTATTCACCAACCATTCTTAAGAACATTCTTGGTCTTGTTCTTCAAAATTTTCCAAATTTGAAAGTAACACACCTTCTGATTGGCTAAACCGTACGGTTTAGCCAATCAGAAGGTGTGTTACTTTCAAATTTGGAAAATCTTGAAGAATAAGTCTAAGAACGTTCTTAAGAATGGTTGGTGAATACGGACCCAGATGTTACGGAACATAGCCGTTACGGAAGCATAGTGACCAGCGAACATTAAGAATGATTTACACAAAATTTCAGTAGGATTCGATAAAAAACATCAGATTAGACCTCTTTTACATCGCTTCATCGCATTCTAATGTCCATTTTAAACATGGTTTTGTTGTTTTCGATATATAGCCGTTACGGAGGTATATGATTTGAAATGTGACGTTTTCATTTTTCAAATTGAAAGTCTCCTCGACTTCGATAGATCACAAAAATTCATTTCTTTTGACACTGTGTATAGGTAAAAGAAACTCTTGTAGGGACAATATTTTGAAAACTAACTGCCGATTTAAAATCGTTACGGGAACATAGGTATAAAATAGAAACATGCATATTTTGATAAAAATCTGGAAATATACAACAAAGACACCAAAGTTACATTGGCTGTGTTTAAATCACATACTTACTGCTCGTAATGGTCCTACTTTGTTCTTCAGATACTATTTTTAAAGTGCTAAAATACCATGTCACGTATCGTCGATTGGATTGGCGACACGGGGTTTTGAAGGAAAAGCTGTTTATCAGCAATGCATTGTTTTCTTTCGGGTTGGCTGATCCGAAATAAAAGGTATGTGGTTTTTTTTTTTGCATGGAAGGGCCTTACATGATACGATAGTAAAACCACCACGTTCTAATGATATAAGTCAGTTATTTTAATGCCTGTATGTTGGCAACTGAACTGGTCCCCGTTGTAGATATACGCTTGCTGTATCAGGGAAGGTAACCAATCTAGTTTGGCGACATGGTTTTTGAGGTAGGGTGCGAAGCATCCCAACTCAGATTTACCATGTGGGAAAATGAACCTCAAAAAATTGATTCTTTGGTACCTAACATCGCAAAATCAATAGGAAAATTTACACGACCACCTGACGACAAAATTTCACACGTGTCGAAAGTTGAAGCATTTGCACACGAAAAATCAAATGCTCAAATGATTGATTTTGCTTGTGAATGGATAGAAAAAGTTGTGGGGAAAAGAGAAACTGCTGGTTAGCAGCATTTTCTCGTTTTCACGCAATGTTTTCAAAAGCCTTCTCCAGGGTCGTCAAGACACTGTATTGTTTGGTAAAATATTAGATCTAATACATTTACGTTAGAAATTGATAATTTTTTGCTGAATAATGCGTTTTGCTTAATGTAACCCAAATTTTCTTTCGCTGGTTAAGAACCACGATTTTTCCTTTCCTCATAATATTTTCTACCCTTTCAAGGACATATCTTACCGTTTGTCGTCTGCAAAGGCTCTTAATTTCGACAAGTCTAAAATTTTCTGATCTGATAAGGAATTTGTCGGAAGAGAGCAGTTATGTTGGTTTTGCAGACAATTTAGATCAAGATGAGATTGTATAGCTTGTGAAGATTGATATTTGCTCTACATTGTCCTCTAGTTTGTAACATACTGTAGCAAATTAAGATATGTAATGTATTGCGATATATAGGACGTTTAACAACTGAAAACGTCCATTTCATTGATTTAGTGCTCGATGGGTTAACCCTTAATATGCCAAATCAACAAAATTAGCATAGGAAAAAGCACATAAATAATTGTTGTCTAAATGTTGATCTTGGCATGTCTCTGGAATGCGTCGTCGTAAAGCCAAAATCAGACTGCACGTTCTCTGCAGTCTGATCTCGATTTACACTGTTCTCGAACCTTTCAGTAATTCTGAAAGGCATTTTGAATAGAGGTTAAGATTTTCACAGGTATTTAGCTGACCTGACCCATGAGTTGTTTTTTCACGTGTTGTGGACAATACCCCATTATTACACATGTGAGCGTTTTTAAACAGTCAATTCGTGTTGTAAGCTGAGCGGATCTAGGTTAACATTTCTGGATTTATTGCATGTCGGTCAGTTTGAGTTAAATTCCACCGGATACAGAGTCTTATTACGACATTATGGAGTCCCCCAACAGCGTCTCTGTGTGGATTTGATATAATACAATGTCAAAGGTAATACATCTATTGCATGTTTTTGCTCCTAGTAATATAAGACTCGATAGAAAACGGAAATCAACTTCAGTTGTATTTGTAGGCAGTGTAGATCAAGATCAGACAGGACAAGAATGTTCTATTTTGGAACTAGAGTGCCAATTAATCTTTCAGATACATGCACTTTGACCAAGACAGGATGTAAATAATTGAGCCACGCTCTGGCAAAGGGACCTTAATGCATCTCCGTGATCCATGATACCGATCAAACATCACATCTCCGTGATCCATGATACCGATCAAACATCACATCTCCGTGATCCATGATACCGATCAAACATCACATCTCCGTGATCCATGATACCGATCAAATCACATCTCCGTGATCCATGATACCGATCAAACATCACATCTCCGTGATCCATGATACCGATCAAACCATCACATCTCCGTGATCCATGATACCGATCAAACATCACATCTCCGTGATCCATGATACCGATCAAACATCACATCTCCGTGATCCATGATACCGATCAAACATCACATCTCCGTGATCCATGATACCGATCAAATCACATCTCCGTGATCCATGATACCGATCAAACCATCACATAATTATGGATCAATTATAGCCACTTTTCTTTAACAACCGACTTAATCTTGAGGTATAATGGTCCTCGGACTGACAGAAAATTGACCACTAGCGAAACGTTTCGGTTCAGGTCAGCCTGCGCGGACTGCGCAGGCTGACCTGGGAAATACTTTTCCCAGATGCATTAAGCCCCTTTTTCCACAGTGCATGGCTCAGTTGTATTATCATGGTTATTTTACTGATTGCCTTGTCTAATATTCTGTCAAATACCTTGAACTTTGTTTGTCAGTTTTCAATGTTATTTTCCTTCGCCACTGACTGCTTTTGTTTCCATGGTGATATAAGCAAAGGATAACTGTATACATGTAAAGTAATCTAAACAAACATTATGAGGATTCATTATCAAAATTTCTGAAAGAATGTGCTTGTTACAAATACTGAATGCATGTAAACCTGAATAAAAAAAAAAAGAAAAGACATGTGGCTAAAAGGGAAATTGTCCCTCACAAGAAATTTTGCTCTTTGCTACAGTGTATTTAGGCTACGGGTATCTGTGTGACGAAAGCAGGTTTCAATATTGTTATACCTAGATCCATATTCACCAACCATTTTTAAGAGCGTTCTCAGTCTTATTCTCAAGGATTTTCTAAGTTAGAAAGTAACACAACTTCTGATTGGCTAAACCATTTGGTTTAGCCAGTCAGAAGCTGTCTTACTTTCAGATGTAAAATATCCTGTAGAATGAGACTAAGAATATTCTTAAGAATGATTGGTGAATACAGAACTTGATTGCAATAATTTCAGTGCATTATCTCTTTACCACACAAGCAAAATGTATAACTTTTCCACGTTGAAAGCATTTGCAGACAATTCAGATGTAGCTCAAATGATGGAATTTGTCTTTGATAGGTTAGAAAACACTGGGGAAAAAAATGAGAAAATGCCGGTTACTAGCATTTTCTCATTTTCCCCACGTTTTCAATAAGTCTCTTCCTCGGGGTCATTAAAAGTTGGGATTGTGTGGCAAAGGGTTATGCTGACTCCCTTGTTATGGATCTGCAGGATCAGACCAGGGATCGTAAATTACATGTTATATACTATCCCTGATCAGACCATGTTTACCCACGTTTACTTTTACCAAATGCTAATAATAAACTTGAAACTTGAGTATTAAACTCGTTACCAAACAACAAAATTTTGGACTCAGCTATATTGAAACCATGTGTAGATGACAAATGCAACTCAAATGATGATTTCTATTTTTGATATGGTAGAAAACATTGTGGAAAAAGGAAAAATAATGTTGGTTAGCAGCATCTTTGCTTTTCTGAAAATGTTTTCTAAAATTGTTTGGTAAAGGATTGACTCATTCTGTAAAAGCTTGAACCACCCAATACCTCTGATATTCTGACAGGCAGTCTACATATAGCTTTACAGAAACTCTTGCATGTTTTCAACCTTGAGAAAGACCTTTTTTGGAAAACATTGAGGAAAGAGTAGAAAAAGCTAGTAACCTAAATTTTCGCCTTATCCCACAATGTTTTCTAGCCTTTCATGGATAATCCCATCCATTTAGCCACTTTTAATTCAGTGTCTGACAATGCTCTTAATGTGGACAGACTGAACCCCTTACCACACAATTACAAGTTTCAACGATCGTTAGGAAGAAGCTTTTTGAAAACATTGTAGGAAAAGGAGAAAATGCTGGAAGATAGCATTTTCTGCTTTTCCCAAAATGTTTCCTATCCTTTTAGTAACAAAGCCAGTCATTTCATCCACGTGTAATTTGTCTTTTTGGAATGCTTTGATTTGAGAAAGTCTAAGATTTTGCCTTGGGATAAATGGTGAAACCGTAATGTTTGATGAAAAGCTTAACAACTTGGTAGCATTTTTTTTCCCATTGTTTTCAAAATTGTGTTTCTTATGAAAAACAAGATATATCTTTAAAAAAGATAGACGGCGTAAATTTGCCAGGTAATAAGCAGGGGCTCTTAGAATAAACATGTCTATACATTTGACCAATCACAAATTTCTATTAATTCATTTTTTATCAGTACCAAAAAGTAACTAAAAAGCCAGTACATTCAGCTACGCCAAAAAACAGTCTTTGAGCGTTGGAAACTAAATGGTGATGCTGATAAGTAAGGAGTTGAGTTTGCATCCTAGCTCTGCAATAAACTCTTTTTAACCTTTAACTCTTTACCAAACGACAAAATTTTAGACTAGTCGAAATTCAAACCATCAAAAATTGACATTCAGTATGGGAAGGGTAGAAAACACTGTGGCAAAAGAAGAAAATGCTGGTTATCAGCATTTTCTCTTTTTCCCATAATGTTTTCAAAAACCTTTTTATTCCTCTCCTACCGCTGAACCTCCCGGTGGCTTTGACTTTGTATACTTCAGCAATAATTAACTAGTGTCTTTAAACCCTTCACCACTCAATCACAACTTTAACAAAGCAAAGGAAAAAGCCTTTTGAAAACATTCTGGGAAAAGGAGAAAATGCTGTTGAAAACATTGTTAGAAAAGGAGAAAATGCTGGTAACCAGCTGACAGCATTTTCTCCTTTTCTCACATGTTTTCTACTCTTCCAAATTCAAATTAAAATTTTGAGTCACATCTAGTTTGTCCTCTGCAAATGCTTTCAATTTGGACATGTCTAAAATTTCGTCGTTTGGTAAAGAAGTGCTTATAAAGAAACTCATGAATCAGAAGTGCTCTGGAATATGAGCATTTTCTCCTTTTACCACTATGTTTTTTAGAGTGGTCTGCTGCAAGATGAATAAATTTGTTTATAGCAGGAGAGCGTTGTACAATTCAGCTCACAGCAAAACTTATGTTGTTGCTGTGAACATTTAGATCAAGATCAGACTGCACAGAAAATTCAATCAGATTTTGGGCCTACACAGCCCAATACCTTGTAACATATTCTAATCTTGAAATTGCAATATTTGTCCTGTTTAACTCTTTACCAAATGACCGAATTTTAGACTTGTCAAACTTGAAAGCATTTGCCGATGACAAAATCAATGTGACTCAAAACTTTAATTTTGTTTCTGAAAGGGTAGAAAACATTGTGTAAAAAGGACAAAGTGCGGGTTACCAGTATTTTTCTCCTATTTCCAGATTGTTTCAAAAGCCTTTTGCCTCAGGGTCGTTAAAACGTTGGATTGTTTGGTAAAGGGTTAAAAGGCTAATTTAATTAAATCAGCACTCAAAAGATTAATTTGTAAGAAAGGTGTTTTATGCTGTTTTCCAACATTTCTTCAGTTTTATCTCGACGGCTAGTGCAGCTATATATGTTTTCCTAAGTTTCTTTTGCTAGTACCTTGCACAACATTCCCTTCCAACAACTGGCTGCTTTGTTCAGTGGTTAGAATAGAAAGGAATAAATCCTGTAGCAATGACATATCATCAACTCTTTGGATAAGGTTTGACCTAGGTAGGAATCAAGTTTAGACCCCTTGGATTCAAGCTATGTTTACTTGACCAACCTACCCACTTGGTATGGTCCCTAACATTTAACCCTTTGCAAATCAATCCCAAGTTCTAATGGTCGTGACAAAAAAGGCATTTGAAAGCTTTGAGAGAAAAATAGAAAATGCTGGTAACTAGCATTTTCTCCCTTTTCCACAATGTTTTCTAACCTTCTAAAGACTAATCATATCATTTAAGTCATGATGAATTTGTCATCTGTCAAAGCTTTCAAGTTATATCATGTGGTAAAAAGTTAAAAAAAGATAATATTCTAGCATCTGGAAAAACAAATTAATGGATTTGACTTTATCAATCAGAATGATGGACAAAGATGTTACATGTTCAAAACTTTCAGACATATGTTGAATACATGATGTTTATTGATATTTTCCATATTATTTCAGCTATATCGCAGTGGCAAGTGCACCTTATAACATAATTACATAAGAGTTTCTTTTATGCTACTGGCTGCTTTCCCACAGAAAAAAAAAATGCCCGAGTAATGTTCAGCAGGGTATAATTACATTAGAAATATGAGACATAACAGAGATAAAGCTAGAAGATCAAACTACACATTTTGTGGTCTAATTTTAATAAAATTAAAGTAGAGTGTGCCCCTAGCCTTTTAAATTGAGGATTCCACATTTACTCAGTGGTTACCACTTTACCAGACATTAAAATTTGGGACAGGACTATAAATGCAGATTATCAGGGGTTTTTTTTTTTCTCCTTTTCCCACCACCTTTTACAAAACATCTTCTCTTAGGGCGTCTAAACACTGGTTTGTCTGGTAAAGTTTATTAATAGATAACTGTAAAAGCCTGAGATTGATCTTGGTTTGAAACACGGGTCACCTGGAATAGCCTTGTGCAAGGCACTACAAAGGTCCAGCCTTCTACTGATTAAACCTTAGAAAGCCACAAGTGAGATATTGCTGATAAGTGACTGAAATCACAAGTGAGATATTGCTGATAAGTGACCAAAATATCATTACATGCAATGAAAACACCATTCAAACAAAAGTGTTGATATGTTTTTTTTTTTCAGATATCAACATGGAGGATGTCATTTATCAACAGCTTGAGGAAAGAGGTGGGTTAAATTTATCATTTAGTTTTTCTTTGGTAGCACAAAACCATTCTTATCACAACTCCATAGACCAGGAAGGAATTCTGAAAAGAATGGTTTAAAGCTTTCACGTGTAAATCCATGCTTTGAATTTGCTTTATATCTTTTATGTATTTGCCATCAAAATTGTAATTAGTTTTTGTTTTACATTCTAACCATGCTTCAAAATTGCTTTGTCTAGAGTGTGTATGTCTCGCAAAAATTTGATTGAGTTGTAGTCTGTATTGTCTTGCAATGCTAGGAATTTGTTTTGTGTCATGAATTTATTTCTCATGAAAATTCTAATAAGTTTACATATGTATTTCTCTAACCATGCTTTGAAGTTGCTTCATGTTATGCATTTATCGTCAAAACTGCAGTTAATTTGTTTTATATATTTCTGTATCCATGCTTTGACTTTTCTTTGTCTAGATTTCGTTTATAGTACTCCAATAAGGCTATAAATTCATTTTGTCTCCTACATGTATTTCTTCAGAAAGTTCTTGTTCATATCTGTCTAACCATAGTTCGAATTTAATTAATCTTATGCAGTTATTTCTCACTAAAACTTCCTTAGTTTATGTTTATAAATCGCTAACCATGCTTTGAATTTTCTTTATGTTCTTTATGTTACATATTTCTAATGAAAAAACAGTAAGCTTTTGTTTATATTTGTCAAACATGGTTTGTTTCGTGTGTATGCATTTCTCATGAAAATTGCAATAAGGTTTTGTCTATAGATATATCTATGTTTTGAATAAGCTAAATATCTTGAGTATCTATTTCTAATTTAAGCAAAGCTTTCTCCTTACAGGTATTTCTTTAGTCTGTTTCCAGTTTGCTTTGTGTGGTGTTTTTATTTCTCATCGAAATCATAACTACATTTCGTTTATATTCATCTAACCACCCTGTGAATTTGCTTTATCTAATGTTTATTTTCTCATCAAACTTTCAGTATGTATTTTGTTCATATCTCTCTAACCATATTTTTGTATTTGCTTTAATGTGTAGTATGTATTTCTCAAGAATATATTGTAGTATATATATTGTAGTAAGTTTCTGTTTATTAGTCACTAACCATGATTTGAATCGCCTAATCTTGTGAATGTATTTCTACTGAAAATTTCATTAGGCTTTTGCATATATTTCTCTAACCATGCATTGAATTTGCTTTGTCTCGGGTTAAATATTTCTGATGAAAATTTCAGTAAGTTTTTTAAATCTATTTGTCTAACCATGCTTTGAATGTGTTTCTCATGACGTTTTTGTCTATTTGTCTAGCTATGCTTTGTATGTATTTCTCAGGACGTTTTTGTTTGTATTTCTATAACCATGCTTTGAATATGGTTTATGTCTTGGGTAATTTCTTTTTAAAACTTTAGTACGTTTTTGTTTATATTTTACTAACCATGCTTTGAATTTGCTTTCTCTCATGTGCGTGTTTCCCATCCAAATTATAATAAGACTTTGCTTTCATTTGTCTGACCATGCATTTTATTAGCCTTATCTCGTATTTCTGATCCAATTTTAGTAGGTTTTTGTTCATTTTCTTCAATCATGCATTGAAATTGAAATTGCTATATGTTGTGTATTTCTCCTGAAAATTTCAGCACCGGTAAGTATTTGTTTATATTGGTCTAACCCTGGCTTGACTTTGCTTTTATCTCTCGTAGGTGTTTCTCGTTAAAAGTTCAGTTAGTTTTTTTTTTCTTATATTTCTCTCATGCTTTGCATTTGCTGTATGTCATTTACGTACCCGTCTTGAAATTTGACTACATTTTGGTATATATTTGTTTAACCATGCTTTGTCTGCGTTAACTATTTTCTTGATTGTGTTTGCATTTGTCTATCCAACCTTGTTTGATTTCTTGTTGCATTTTTATGTTTATCTGTAGACCTTTTTATGTGCAGTGTTGTCAGCGCACATGTAACCTAGTAATAGGTCAGCAATAATATTCCCGATATGTCTAGGTGTATAGAGAAACATATAGGGCCTTATGCTTGTTTTGTGGCAATTATTTGTAGGTTTTGTTTGTATTGTTTGAATTAGTGTTAAACGCCGTTTAAACAGCTTATGTCATATCAGGGCGGTTAGTGCACCTATGCATGTATTTTCTGGCTTTCTCACACCAGTCTGACACAACTTTTTTACAAGCCACTGACTACTTTTCTCACATGCATCAGAGGTGAGAAGTGAAAAAATCGCCGGAAAGAAGATTTGCCTCAACCGAGTATCGACTCCACAACCACCAGGTCACTAGTCGGATATGCTAACCAAAGAGCTACCCGGGTCTGATTTGTAGGTATGAGCAGTACTGTTGCAGAGTGTGTTTGTATCTCATCGACTGTTTAAAACCTCACCCTAATTATTATAAAACTTGCACATACATCTTTTTTTTTTTTAAGTTTTTCAGGCCAGTGAATGTCTGAAGACATTTGTGACATATACCCCTTACGTCATGAGGATGACCGTATACATGCTGACTCCCTAAGCAAATTGGATATCATGGACATGCCCAGAAAAAGTCATTCCACTGATCGGCCACTCTGTGTTAAGTGGACAGCCTTGTCTGGTGTGTGGATTGTATACAAAACGGTGCACGATATGTTAGCATGTGGAAATGGTAACTTGATTGTAATTAATGTTTGTTGATTAAGTAGATGTAAGCATCTCTGATAAATTTGACCCACTGGGAGATGTGGTTTGCTCCTTACCCTATTTTTTCTTCTATTTTCAGAGCAAACGGAAAGATGAAATAGAAAGCAGACAAATATGCGACCCATGGCATTTTACGATAGACTAGGTTATTAACACTGCAATATCAGGGGCCACGGCTTGAGGGGTGAAGACTGAATTGCTCACAGGTATAAGACCGTTTATTATAATTATTATGAAACATTTGTCAAGAAAAGTCAAGGATCTGTAATGTGCGAATCTTCTCCTCTTTTTTAAACAAAAACTTAGTTTTATTGATAAAAAGAGAGAGGAATTAATCCTTCTTGTGCGATAGGCGAAAACGGGCTTTTACAGGAGGCATATAACCAAGATCAAACTGTACAGAATATTCAGTTTGATTTTGGATCTTTACCGTCTGCTTGGTTAGTCAAGCTTACAAGAGTAAATGTTTTTAATCATCAGTGAATTGTATTTTTGGCGGTTGAAAAGGCAGAATTAGCCCTTTTTGCATGGAAACTAATCGAATTGCCCTAGTACATTTACATTTCAGTTTTTTCCTACAAATTAGTTCTGTTGAGGTTTTGCCTTTTTGAAACATCAGTGAATAAGGTAGTATATGATTAAGTAACCAGTATGTCTTTCATCACATGGTTTACTGTCTCATGTATCAGACTTTATAATCTTGTTTGTCACCACATACCAAGCCCCAATAGCTCAGTCGGTAGCGTACAGGACTTGAGAACAGGAGGTCGCTGGTTCGATCCCTGGCTTGGCGAATTTCTTTCCGAGGATTAATGATAGTCATCGCGACAGGATTCATTCCTCTCTGACCGCTGACCATTGTTTCGAAGATGGTTATGTGGGAAAGCAGCGAGTGTCTTGGAAAGAATATTGTGCTGAGTACTGGTAAAAAGAAACTCCAGGAAAGCATGGATAGGTGCATTGGCCGCCGTGATATAACTGAAATAATGTTGAAAACGGCGTTAAACACCATACAATCAATCAATTATTGTCACCCCATATATATATTTCAATAGATTATGTCTATAAAAGTGTAAAATGCTTATCATTTACCACACAATCCTGACTGGTTATCAGCATTTACCCTTTTCCCACAATGTTTTCTACCATATCAAGAACAAATTTGGCCATTTGAGTGACATTTGCCTTCTGCAAATGCTTTCAATTTGGGCCAGTCTGAAATTTTGTCATTTTTGTAAAGAGTCTACAGACAGATCATAAAATGTGTTAGCTGGTAGCCTCAAAGATGTGACAGGACTTTTTCCACTTTTTGCATGATTTCTACACTTATGTTTCTTAAAAAATCTCAATGGTAATGCACTGAACTGATAATCCAAAGTGTTCTTAAATAAGAGCAATTTTTCCTCTTGCACCATATTTTATAGAGTGGTCTGCTGCTAGATGAACAAATATGTCTGTAGTGTAGCAGAAGAGCACTTCACTCTCTGAGCGCTCAGCAAATGTGTTGTTGTTGTGGACAATACAAATTAAGATCAGAATGCACAAATCATGAAGTCTTACATTAGGTCTACACCGTCTGATGATACTTTGTAACATATTCTAGCTAAAACAATCTTGAAATCTCAATATTTGGCTCTGTCCTGCAAAAAAGTCCATTTTATTAGCTGTTTATACGTTAGTTTGCTTGTTTGTTGCTATTCACGATGCTCTCCTGTGTTTCTTACATAACATTCCTTCCAAGCCACTGACTGCTTTCTCATTTAAGCATCACTGAAATATTGTTCAGCAATGAGAATAAAACAAAGCCTTCAGCAATAAGTACTATAAAGTTGGGAAAGGAAGCAGCGACCTCTAGAATGCAAGTCCTGTGACTTGGCCTCCAGGTCCCTAGGGTTTAATAAAGGTCACGTTTCATGATAAATGACCAAAGCTGTCGATACTCCATAAAAATCATTAAGGTCATATTCTAACGTCTACAGAAACAAACTTTTGGATAACACCTTGTCAATCAAAATGAGGGACAAAGATATTACAAGTTCAAAATGGTTTATGTTGACCTTTCAACAAAATGTCAAATATTTGTTCGTTGCTTGGTGTTTATTGCTGTTTTAACACTATTTCAACCTGATCGCACGGGCCAATGCACCTTTGACATGCTTCCGTGTACCTTGAGTTATATACAAGTACTTTGCATAAAAATCTTAAATGCCACTTCCTAGTATGATGGTTTAAGCGGGAAAAATCAGATATACCAGAGATAAAGCTAGAAAATATGTGCAGTCTAATTTTGATACACATTGCCAACTAAACAATAAAGGACATGCCTAGCTGGCTTTATCGAAGTTTCCTTATTTTCTCAGTAATAACCTCTTTACAAGACAAAATTTTAGACAGGTCCATGTTGAAAGCATTTTCAGATGACAAAAATGAATTGCTGGAATTTGTCTTAGATAGATGCTGGTGATTTAAACATCGTGGGAAAAGGAGAAATTGCAAGTGATCAGCGTTTTGACCTTTTTCTACATTGTTTTCCCTCAAGGTTGTTGAAATACAGGATAAATTGGTAAAGTGTTAACCCTTTGCCACACGTTCTCGAGTTGTAAAGACCCAGGGAAAGTGACCTTTGGAAAACATTGTGAGAAAAGATGAAGATGCTGGCCATGGGTTTACAGATAATAAAAAAAAAAATACTGCGATTGATCCCTCCCCCATATTTTTTCGTTTGGGTATCTTTGTGCAATGCACTGAAAAGCTCCAGTATAATACTGATGAAAGCTTGAAAAGACATGAGAAGTAGACTGAAATACTTTAGCATAAATTGAAAACACCATTCAAACAGAAGTGTTTATCTTATATTTTATCATTTTTCAGATTTCAACGTGGATGATGCTTTAAAACGAGGGCTTTAGGAAAGAGGTGGGTTGAATTTATTAGATTTTTTTTTTATGTGTAAATCCTAGCTTTGCTTTTGCTTTTTTTGTGTATGTATTTATCATTAAATCTCCAGTCAGATTTTGTTATATTTCTCTAACCATGCTTTAAAATTGCTTATATCTTGTATTTGTCATTAATATTGCAGTTAGTTTTGAATGCCTTGCACTTGCTTTATCACGCGTATGTATGTCTCATGAAAATGCGTTCGCTTACTTTTGTCTTAGCATTCTTTGAAGTTTATTATTCTCGTGTATGTATATATCACCAAATATTGCAGGTAATTTTGTTTGTATATCTCAGACCGTGCTTTGAATTTGCATTGTGTAGGGTTTGTTTATATTTTTCTCACCATGCTTAGAATTTGCCGTATCTTGTGTATGTATTTCTCATTAAAATTGTAGTAAACAGTTGTTTTTATTTGTATTCGACTAACTATGCTTTTAATATGTTTAATTGCGTATATGTATTTCATATGAACATTTCAATAAGACTGTATTATATTGTACTAACCATGCTCTGAATTTGCTTTGTCTCGTAAGTCTGTCTTATGAAAATTTCAGTGAGGTGGGTGTTTATATTTTGCTAATCCCAATTTGCATTTACTTTTCCTTGTGTGTGTAGTTCTCACGAAAACTTCATTAAGTTTGTTTTTATATTTAATTAACCATGCTTTGAATTTACTACGTCTCATGTATGTGCTTCTCATCCGAATTACGATTAGTTTTTGGTTACGTTTGTCTAACCGTGCATCGAATTAGCTTATTTCCTGTTTGTATTTATGAATGATAAATGGTCCCTTGATAGGAAGTTTGAAATAACCGAATCAAGTCGGGAATAAAAATCTTTTTTTTAAAGGGTGTTATGAGATTTGCCTCTTTTATTCATTGGTTTTAAGAATGATTAGAGAAGTGTCTTAATGCAGATTTAAAACATTTCTTCGTAAAATAACAGTCCTTAAAGCTTTTACGGATTTTATCCATTGGTTTTAATATTCACCAAGCAGGTTCCACGATAGCAGTTTTTAAATGGCAGAACCTGGCCTAGATCAAAATATTTACCCTAAACTAAGATTGTTCAAAGTTTTGACAGCTTTCGTCCAGTGCTTTTGATACTCACTAAGCAGGTTTTATAGCTTTTATTCATTTGGTTTAACACTCAACAGGGAAGTTTCTTGAGAAAGGTTTTAAAAGAGTTGAATATAACATGGCTAGAATTATTTTACCCTAATTAAAGGTTTTGAAATGTAGGAACCTAGCCAGTTTGAAAATATTTAAAAGGGGTACTCGATGTTTTTACTGCTTTTATCATCGCTTTTTATACGGGTAGATCCCTCGATAAAGATTTTAAAATGGCCCAGTATTTTTCCCCAAAGCTAAGAGCTTTCAAAGTTTTAACGGCTTTTTGCTCACTGGCTTTAATATACACTAAGCAGGTCCCACGATATCAGGCAGAATCTAGCTAGGATGAAAATATCTTACCTTGATAAAGATTTTAATATGGCCAAATCTAGCCGAAATAAGAACCTGTTGTTGTAAAAGAAAAGGGTATTCAGCGTTTTTACGGATTTTATCATTGCTTTTAAAACTAAAAACAGGTCCAACGATAACAGTTTCAAAATGACAGGGCCTAGCTTGAGTCAGTTTTTTACCCTTAAAGACGGGTAATTGGAGGTTTTACCTGCTTTTATCCATTGGTTTTAATACCTTCCAGTGAGGTCCATCGTTGAAGGTTTAAAAATGGCCAGACGTAGCTGGTATCAAAATATCTTTCCCTAAAATTAGACTATTTAGAGTTTTTACCTTTTTATCCAGTGCTTTTAACATTCACCAGGGAGGTCCCTGGAGAAAGTTTTTTTTTTTTTTTAAACATTAGCTGAACAAAACAATGATAAAAATATTTTGTCCTAATAAAAGAGTGCTCGAAGTTTTTACCACATTTATCCATTAGTTTTAACACTCACCAGGGTCCAAACTTACCAAAGAGGCCCCTTGACAAAGGTTTTTAAAATAGATGAACAAAACTAGGATAGAAATGATTTTACCATATTGTGTTTAATTACAGTAGCTGAACAAAAAAAAAAACTGAGTAAAAACAACTTACCTTGATGAAAGAATACTTGGAGATTTCACTGCTTTTTTCCATCGGTTTTAACACTTACTAGGGAGGTCATTTGTGAAAGTTTTTTTTTTTTCTTTTAAATTGCGGTAGCTAAACACAAAAAAAAACAAAAGGTAAAAACATTTTACCCTGATGAAAGAGCATTCGGAGTTTTTATCGCTTTTATCCACTGGTTTTAACACTCGCCAGGGAGATCCCTCGAGAAAGGTTTTTGTTTTTTAAACAGCTGAGCAAAATAACGGTGAAAATATTTAATTTACGCTAACAAAAGTGTCCTATAAGATTTTTACTCACCAAAAGGGATCCCTCGAGATTTTTTGAAATAGCTATGCAAAACAGGGATAAAGATATTTTACCCTTATAGAAGAATACTCGCAGTATTTACCTCTTCTATCCATTGGTTGTTAAACTCACCAGGGAGGTAATTTGAGACAGTTTTTTTCTTAAATAGCTGAAAAAATCAAGGGTAAAAACATTTTACCCTAATAAAGAACGTTCGGAGTTTTTATAGCTTTTATCCATTGGTTTTTAACACTCAACAAGGAGGTCGCTTGAGAAAGGTTTTAAAAGAGTTGAATATAACAAGGCTAGAACTTTATCCTAAAATTAAAGGTTTTAAAATGTAGGAATCTGGCCAGGATGAAAATATTTAAAAAGAGTACACGAAGTTTTCATCGTTTTTATCGTCGGTTTTAATACCAACTTGGGAGATCCCTAGATGAAGCTTTTAGAGCAGCCAAACCTAGCTGGCGTCAAATATTTTTCCCCCAAAATAAGAGTTAAAAGTTTTAAGCGCATTTTGCTTATTGGCTGTGATACTCACTAAGCAGGTCCTACGATATCAGTTTTCAAATGGCAGATCCTCGCTAGGATAAAAATCTTTTACCCTTAAAAAAAGAGTACTTGGAGTTTTTACCGTTTTTTTATCCATCGGTTTTAATACATATTCTTTTTACACATACACACACACACACACACACAAAACTGTACTTTGATTTTTACCCCTGTTATCAATTGGTTTTAATACTTACGAACAGGTCCCTCCAAATGAAGTTTTGAATGTAGGAACCTAGTCAGGATGAAAATATTTGGCTAAGAATGAGTACACAAAGATTTTACCGCTTTTACCCATTGGTTTTAGTACTTACCGGGAGACCCCTTGTTCAAGATTTTAAAATAGCAAAACTTTGCCGTTATCGAAATATTTTACTGAAGAAATAGGGTCTTCAGGATTTTATGGCTTTTATCATTTGGTTTTAATACTCATAAGGATGGTCACTTGAAAAAGATTTTTGTATGGCCAAATCAAGCCGAAATAATATACGTTGTTCTGAAAGAAAAGAGTCTTCAGCGATTTTTACGGATTTTATCCATTGCTTTTAAAACTAACTATGCAGTTCCGACGATAACAGTTTCAAAATGACAGGGCCTAGCTTAGATAATTTTTTACCCTTAAAAAAGAGTTTTTACCTGCTTATATCCATTGGTTTTAATACCCTTCAGTAAGGTCCATCGTTGAAGGGTCAAAAATGGCCAAACGTAGCTGGTATGAAAATATATTTTCCTAACATTAGACTATTTAGAGTTTTTTAATCCATTTATTCATTGCTTTTAACATTAACCAGGGAGGTATCTGGAATTTTTTTTTTTTTTTTTTTTTAAATTAGCTGAACAAAACTAGGATAAAAATATTTTCTCCAATGAAAAAGTACTCGGAGTTTTTACCACATTTATCCATTGGTGTTAACACCAGGGACCACCACATTCATCGGACAGGCACCTTGACAAAGGTTTATAAAATAGCTGAACAAAACAAGGATAGAAATATTTTACCCTTATAGAAGAGCACTCAAAGTTTTTACCGTTTTTATCCATTGTTTTAACAGTCAACAGGGAAGTCCCTGGAGAAAGGTTTTAAAATAGCTGAATTTAACAATGATCAAAATATTTTACCCTATAAAAAGAGCACCTGGAGTTTTTTACCGCTTTTATCCATTGCTTATAACATTCATTAGGGCGGTCCCTTGAGAAAGAGGTTTCTTTTAAATAGCCGAACAAAATAAGGATGAAAATATTTTACGATAACTAGAGTACTAGGAGTTTTTACTTACCACTTTTATCCATTGGTTTTTACACTCACCAGGGAGGTTCCTCGAGAACCTTTTTTCAAAACAAGGATGGAAATATTTCACCGTAATGAAAGAGTACTTCGAGTTTTTACCGCTCCTTTTAATTGGTTTTAACACTTACCAGGGAGGTCACTTAAGAAAGTTTTTTTTGTTTTGTTTGTTTTTTGTTTTGTTTTTGTTTGTTTTTAATCACGGTAGCTGAAAACACACACAAAAAAATGGGTAAGAACATTTTACCCTGATGAAAGAGCATTCCAAGTTTTTACCGCTTGTATCCATTGGTTTTAACACTCGCGAGGGAGGTCTCTGGAGAAAGTTTTCTTTTTTAAATAGCTGAATAAAACAACGATAAAAATATTTATTTTACGCTTATGAAAGTGTACTCGAAGTTTTTACCAGTTTTTATACATTCGCTTTAACACTCGCCAGGAAGGTCCCTCGAGATTATTTTTTAAATAGCTATGCAAAACAGGGATAAAGATATTTTACCCTTATAAAAAAATTCTCGGAGTTTTTACCGCTTCTAAGTTTTTTTTTTTTCTCTTTAGATAGTTGTAAAAAACAAGGGTAAAAACATTTTACCCCAATAAAGAGTAATCGGAGTTTTTACCTGCTTTTATCCATTGGTTTTAATACTCTCTAGTGAGGTCCATCGTTGAAGGTTTAAAGATAAACAAACGTAGCTGGTATCAAAATATCTTTCCCTAGAATTAGACTATTTAGCGTTTTTACCCCTGTATTCATTGCTTTTAACATTCACCAGGGAGGTCCTTGGAGATTTTTTTTTTTTAAATTAGCTGAACTAAACAAGGATAAAAATATTTTTCCTTCTAAAAGAGTGCTCAGAATTTTTACCACATTTATCTACTAGTTTTAACACTCACCAGGAACTAAAATTACCATAGAGGCCTCTTGACAAAGGTTTGTAAGATAGCTGAACAAAACAAGGATAGAGGTATTTTACCCTTATAGAGGAGCACTCGTCGTTTATACCGTTGTTATTCATTGGTTTTAACAGTCAACAGGGAAGTCCCTGGAGGAAGGTTTTAATATAGCTGAGAATAACAATGATAAAATATTTTACCCTAAAAACAGAGCACCCGGAGCTTTTTACTGCTTTTATCCACTGGTTTTTATACTCATCAGGGAGGTTCCATGAGAAAGAGTTTTCTTTCAAATAGCCGAACAAGACAAGGATGAAAATATTTTACGATAACAAAAGATTACTTGGAGTTTTTACTTACCAATTTCATCCATTGGTTTTTACACTCACCAGGGAGGTTCCTGGAAAAGTTTTTTTTAAATAGCTGTACAAAACAAGGATGAAAATATTTTACCCTAATGAAAGAGTTCTTTCCATTAGTTTTAACATTTATCACGGAGGTCACTTAAGAAAGGGTTGTTTTGTTGTTGTTGTTGTTGTTTTAAATTACAGTAGCTGAACAAAAAAAAGGTAAAAACAATTTACCCTGATGAAAGAGAACTTGGAGATTTTACTGCTTCTTTCCATTGATTTTAGCACTTACTAGGGAGGTCACTTGAGAAAGTTTTTTTTTTTCTTTTTAATTACGGTAGCTGAACAAAAAAAAAGGGTAAAAACATTTTGCCCTGATGACAGAGAATTCGGAGCTTTTACCGCTTTTATTCATTGGTTTTAACACTCGCCAGGGAGGTCCCTCAAGAAAGGGGCTTTTTTTTAATTGATGAACAAAACAAGGACGAAAATACGCTAGTAAAAGTGTACTTAATGTTTTTACCACTTTTATCTATTCGTTTTCACACTCACCAGGGAGGTCCCTCGAGATTTTTTTTTAAATAGCTATGCAAAACAGGGATAAAGATATTTTTCTCCTATAAAAGAATCCATTTTACCCTAATAAAGAGCATTCAGAGTTTTTATAGCTTTTATCCATTTGTTTTAACACTCAACAGGGAGGTCCCTTGAGAAAGGTTTTAAAAGAGTGAGACATAATAAGGCTAGAATTATTTTATCCGAACTGAAGGTTTTGAAATTTAGGAAGCTAGCCAGGATGAAAATATATTTTAAAAGATTACTCGAAGTTTTTACCGCTTTTATCATCGGTTTTAATTTAATACCCACTGAGAAGATCTCTCGATGAAGTTTTTAAAATGGTCAAACCTAGCTGGCATCAAATATTTTTCCCCCAAAATAAGAGATTTTAAAGTTTTTAGCGCATTTTGCTCATTGGGTTTGATACTCGTTAAACAGGTCCCACAATATTAGTTTTTAAATGACAGAACCCAGCTAGGATGAAAATATTTTACGCTTAAAGAAAGAGTACTTGGAGTTTTTACCGTTTTTTATCCATTGATTTTAACGCTCACTCGGAGTTTTTACCCGCTTTTATCGATTGGATTTAACCTGCACAAGTGAGGTCCCTCGATGAGGGTTTTAAATTTGCCAAACTTAGTTAACACCAAAGTTATGTTACCACAAAATTGGAGTATCAAAGTTTTTTCTGCTTTTATCCATTGGTTTTTAAAGGCCATGCCATGGAGCGGCCACATTGCGCTAAGTATATAGTCTTGTCTGGTTTGGAGTATGAAGTGTATATAAAATAGTACATAACATGTCAGCATGTGGAAATGGTATTTGTAAATAATGTTTCGTTGATTAAGTACATGTAAGCAGCCACCGATAAATTTGACCCACATGGAGACTTGGTTAGCTTCTTACCCCCCTTTCTAATTACTTTTAGAGCAAACAGAAGGATGGAATGGAAAGAAGACAGATATACAACGGATTGTATTTTGCGATAGACTGCCTTATTAAAATATCAATAACAAGGACCAAGGATTAAGGAATGAAGATTGAATTGCTTAAAGGTATTGGATCTTTTGTTATAATTATGAAAAATTTGTCAAGAAAATCCAAGGATCTGTAATGCCTCAACCTTCTGTTTTTTTAAAAAAAAACTGTATTTCACTAAAAAAGAGAGAGAGACACACACATGCTTCCTGTGCGATAGGCGAAACCAGGCCAAGACCGGACTGTACAGAATATCCAGTCTGATCTTTGATCTTTATCGTCTGCTTGATTAGTCAAGGTAACAAGAGAAAATATTTCTAATTATCAGTGAATTGTATTTTTGGCGGTTGAAAAAGACCATATTTACCCACTTTGCATTGGTAACTAATCAGATTGCCCTAGGTAATTTACATGATGCCTATGAATATGTAAAATGCTTTGAACCCTTTACCGAACAATCATAACTTTAAACTACCCTGAGGGAGAAGGCTTTTGAAAAACATTGTGCAAAAAGGAGAAAATGTTGCTCTATCAAGAACAAATTTGGTCATTTTGGTGACCTTTAATTTGTCTTCTGCAAATGCTTTCAATTTATACCAGTCTAAAATCTTAGCATTTGGTAGAGAGTTACTACGGGCAGGTCAATAAATGTGGTGGTTGATAAAGATGTGATAGCATTTTCAGATGACAAAATTAATTGCTAGTATTGGTCTTGGAAAGGTGCCAGTTACTAAAAGATCGTGGGGAAAGGAGAATGGCGGTTATCAGCATTTTGTCCTTTTCCCACATTGTTTTCAAAAGCATCTTTCCTCGGGGTTGTTATAATACAGGAATGATTGGTAAAGTTTCAACCTTTTACCACACGATCCTCATTTCATCGACCCTGAGAAAAAGACCTTTTGTTAACATTATGCGAAAAGAGGAAAATGATAGTAGCATCATTTCCTTCTTTTCCGAGAATGTTTTCTACCGTTTTGATGACAAATTTAATGTTTTGAGTGACATTTAATATGTCGTCTGCAAATGCTTTCAATTTGGACCAGTCTAAACTTTTGTCATTTGGTAAAGAGTATAGGCAATAAGTTTACATATGATGAAAAAATCCTGCAATTGACCTTCCTTTTTTTTTTTTGCATGAATATTATCTGAGTATCTTCTTTGTGCAGTGCACAAAAAGGCCCAAAAGTCTCAGCCTAATACTGATGAAAGTTAGGATTACAAAATGAGTAATTGAGCCTTTATGGAGAAAAGACTGAAATACTTTGGCATACATTGAAAACACCATTGAAACAAGTGCTGATCTGCTATTTTATCATTTTCAGATTTCATCATGGAGGATGTTTTATAACGACAGCTTGAGGAAAGAGGTGGGTCGAATTTATCATATTTTCAGGGGTAAATCATTACTTTGTTTTCGCTTTTATTTTAGGTATGTATCTGTCATTAAAATTGCAGTTAGTTTTTTCTATGTTTCTGATTTCCCTAACAATGCTTTAGAATTACTTTTATATTGTGTGTATTTGTTATTAAAATTGCAGTTAGTTTCGAATGTTATAAACTTGCTTCATCACGCGTATGTATGTCTCATGAAAATGCTTAGCATGCTTTCAATTTTGAGATTTCTCGTGATATTATATATATTCAAATATTGCAGTCAGTTTTGTTTATACTTTATATGTCAAACCGTGCTTGAATTTATTTGGTCTAGTTTTTGTATTTCTCTCACCATGCTTTAAATTTGCTTTATCTTGTGTATGTATTTGGCATTAAAATTGTAGTTACCAATAGTTTATGTTTGTATTTATCTAACCATGCTTTGAATTTGTTTTGTTGCGTTTATGTACTTCTTAATAAACTCAGAAGGATTGTGTATTATTTTACCGACCATGCTCTGAACAGGCTTTGTCGAGTGTATGTCTTTCTTATGAAACTTTCAGTAAGATGCGTGTTTATATTTTGCTAACCCCACTTTGAATCTATTTTGTCTCCTGTGTGTAGTTCACTAACCATGCTTCGGATTTACCATATCTCTTGTACATGTATATGCTACTCATCTAAACCATGATAAGTTTTTGGTTACCCTTGTTTAACCGTGCTTCGATGATTGTGTTTTTACTTCACAAACCATGCTTTGAATTTGCTGTATCTCACATATGTGATTCTCATCCCAATTATGATTAGTTTTTAGTTAATTTAGTCTTATTACTTTTATAGTTACATATGTCTAACCATGCTTAGAATTAGCTTATCTACAATACATATTTATGAATATTAAATGGTCGCTTGATAAGACGTTAAATAGTACCGTAAGATGATTTGCTTCTTTTATTTGTCGGTTTTAATAGTAATTAGAGAAGTGCTTTTATACAGGTTTGAAATGTTTTACCTTAAAATAGAGTCCTCAAAGTTTTTACGGATTTTATCCCTTGATTTTAATATTCTCAAAGACGGTAGTTTTAAAATGGCAGCACCTAGGCGGGATAAAAAAAAATCCCTAAAACAAGAGTGTTCAAAGTTTTGACCGCTTTCGTCCAGTGGTTTTAATACTCACCAAGCAGGTCCCACAAGAACATTTTTAAAGTGGCAGAACCTAGCTGAAATCAGTTTTTTTAACAAAAAAAAAAAAAAAAAAGAGTACTCGGAGTTTTTACCCTTTTTTCTACATTAGTTTCAATACTCAACTGGGAAGTCGCTCGACAAAGGTTTTTAAATCGCCAGACTTAGCTAACAGTAAAATATCTTGCCCCAAGATAGGAGTGTTCAAAGTATTTTAACGTTTTTATCCATTACCTTAAACACTCACCAGGGAGGTCGTTGCTACAGGGTTTTAAAATCGCAGAACAAAACAAAATATTTTACCCCAATAAAAGAGCATTCGGACTTTTTACCGTTTTTATCCATTGGTTTTAACAGTCAGCATGAAGGTCCCTTGAGAAAGGTTTTAAATAGTTGAATGTAGCAAGGATGAAAATATTTTACCCTAATAAAAGAGCTATCGGAGTTTTCATCGCTTTTACCCATTGGTTTTAATACTCACCAGGGAGGTCCCTTAAGAAAGGTTTTTAAATTATCTGAATAAAATCAGAATAAAAATTGTTTTTACCCTAATAAAAGAACACTTGGAGTTTTAGCGCTTTTATCCACTGGTTTTTACACTCAACAGGGAGGTTCCTTGAGAAAGGTTTTAAAATGGTCGAACCTAGCCATGATCAAAACATTTTACACACAAACAAACAACAATAACAAAAAGTTCTCAGATTTTCACCACTATTATCCATCTTTCCAGACTTACCAAGCAGGTCCATCGATAACAGTTTTTAAATGGCAGAACCTAGCCAGGATGAAATATTTTAACCTTTAAAGAAAGAGTACTTGGAGTTTTTACCGTTTTTATCCATTGTTTTAATCCCCAACAGTGAGGTCCCTTGGTGAAGGTTTTGAAATGGCAAAACTTAGCTGGCATTAAAATGTTTAGACTAACATAAAAAGGTCCAAAGTTTTAGCCACTTTTATCCATCTTTCAGCCTACTATAGGTATGGTGATTTGACAAAAAACAGTAGTTAATATTATGTTTTATCTTGTGCACGTATCAACATCTTTCAGCCTACTATAGGTATGATGGTTTGACAAAAAAATAATAGTTAATGTTATGTTTATCTTATATAGGTATGAAACAGGTCCATCCTTTACTACATTTACTACAACAGAAATCATGGACCCAGTGTATCACCCACCACTACAACAGAAATCATAGACACTATGTTCCACCCACCACTACAACAGAAATCATAGACACTATGTACCACCCACCACTACAACAGAAATCATGGACAATGTGTATCAACCACCACTTCAACAGAAACCATGACACCGTGTACCAACCATCACTACAGCAAAAATCATGGACACAGTATACCAACCACCACTACGACAGAAATCATGAACACTATGTACCACCCACCACTACAAGAGAAATCATGGACACAATGTATCGCCCACCACTGCAACAGAAATCATGGACACCACGTAGTAAGAGACAAAATGAATTGTCAATCCTTCACCTTCATTAATGTGTCATGCTCGAGCCTATTGTTATTTCACGGGAATTTATATTACAGAGACCAGTAGTAGGGAAGAGAAGAGTGCAGTCAAAGATTGTACAATCTCCGTTTAATAGACTTTATATGAGTGAATGGTGTTGATTTGCATTCATAGAGACTCACCACTGGATTGCTTTTCGGCCAGATATTTGTTGTTGTATAGTGTAAGGGAAAAAGAAGACTGACCTTGATTTTCACTTTCAACAAAGGGGTTTAATTTTGATTGTCGCACTATGCATTAACAGCATTTTTCATTATTTCTACACTTTGTTCAAGGACGAATCCCATCATCTGGACATGATCAAATTGGTCATCTGTAAATGCTTTAAATTTGGACAAATCTAAAACTGTGTCCGCTTGTAAAGAACTATGTTAAGATGCCCACATTATCTAAGTGGCGAATGTAGCAAAATCAAAAGTGTTTAAAAAAAAAAGCTGACATTTTCATTTTGTTTTTTTTGTCGCCAACGCTTCCTCTTGTCTCAAATAAATATTGGAAATATGATTTAAAAATGTTCATCTGATAATTCATTTCACAAACAGTTGCAAGATCAAACAGCACAAAATTGCAAAATATTAGATACTCAGTTTCAGTAAAAATCTCACGAATTCGGTGAGTTATTCTTTAGAATTATTTGAGAACCACAAATGAACATTTAATCCTTTTCCAAAGAATACTGCTTTTAAAGACCACGGCGCAAAAGCCCTTTGCTAAACATTCCTGTTGTATTAACGATCTTGCTGTAGAAACCCTCAGGGGTGAAAGAGAAAATGCTGGTAACCAGCGTTTTCTCCTTTTTCCTTAAAGTATAAACCCTTTGAAAGATAGAACTCATCGTTTAGACTATGTTCGGTTGGTCATTTGTGGATGCTTTCAATTAGGACAAGTCTAACTGACCAGCATTTTCTCCTTTTCCCACAATGTTTCACACCCGTTTAATCCTACTAAACGATCACATTTTTAACAACCCTGAAGAAAAAGGATTTTGAAATCATTCTGAGGAAAATACCGATAACAAGCAGTTTCTCCTTTTTCTACAATGATTTCTGCATTTTTGGGACCCGTCTCATCATTATAGCCACGTTGAATTTGTCGTCTGCCACTAATTGAAATTGGAGGGGTCTAAAATTTTGTTGTATGGTAAAGAGTTAAAGATAGATATTATGATTTGGACTATGTTTTGTTTTTTGTCTCTAAATGCTTTCAATTTGGACAAGTGTAGAGTTTTGTCTTCAGGTGAAGAGTTAAAGAATCGTTGGGAAAGGAAAATATGTTGGTAAACAGCCATTTTCTCTTTTCCCACAATACTCAATACCCTTTCAAAAACAAATTCTGTGATCTAAGCTTCATCTAGTTTGTCATCTGCGAATGTTTTCCGTATGGACATATCTAAATTTTGTAGTCTGATCAGAATTAAAGGGTTTACATGTATCTAGCTGTGCAAAATTGCCTTGAAGAAATACTTGTATTGTATATTAAGATTTTAGTATAACTGATAAAAACTTTGGAAAGATAAAAAAAGAAGGTTTAAGTCTTGATTTTTTTCATCTATTGTTTCACCGTGTATAACTTTAGTACTAAGCTTGTCATTGAAAAGCGAAAAAACTCAGCAAAGCCTTGTCTTTATCGTTGTTAGAATTATTAGTTAGATAAAAACAAAAAGATTATCAATTATTTTATGTCTCTTTGCTGAACGCCAAAATTTTGGACTCAGCCAAATTGAAAGCATTTACAGACGACAAAATAAATGTAGCTTAATTGATTACTTCTGTCTTTGATAGGGTAGAAGGCATTGTTGGAAACGGAGGAAATGCTGTTTTCCAAAAGCTTCTCCTTCAGGGTTGTTAAAACTGGGGATTGTCTGGTAGTGATTGATTGATTGTATGGTTTATAAGGCAGTTTTCAACTTTATTTTAGTTGTATCGTGGCAGTCAGGGCGCCTATGCATGCTTTCCTGGAATTTCTTTTACCATAATATTCTTCCCAAGCCATTGGTTGCTTCCCCATGTGACCATCGTCAAAACAATGATCAGCATGGAGAGAGGAATGAATCCTTTCGCAATGACTCAGCAATCTTTAGAAAGAAATCGGCCAAGCTCGGGATTCGAACCAGCAGCCCATGTTCTCAAGTCCTGTAGGCTACCGACCGCGCTGCCGAGGTCTACCAGATTGTATGATAAAGGGATACCCCATATGCAAATGGCAGAAATCTCAAGGACATCTTCGACTATTTTTGGGGATCAAGAGAGTCAATAGGATATGGGTTCAAAACAAAAATGCTCAATATAAATGACAATAACAGTTAACCCTTAACCAGACGACAAAATTTCGGACTTGTCCAAATTAGAAGCATTTACAGACGACATATTAAATGTGGCTCATATGTTGGGATTGGTTTTGAAATGGTGGAAAACAATTGTGGCTAACGGAGAAAATGCTGGTTACCAGCATTTTCCCCTTTTCCCACTTTGTTTTCAGAAGCATTTCTTCTCAGGGTCGTTAAAATTCTGGATTGTTTGGTAAAGGGTTAAAAAAAAAAGGGGGACCTTAGATACCCATATTGAAACACATGAACACACACACACTAAGCAAATATGTCATTGGGGTATTTTGGTAGAAGGTGGTTCTAACAAAAAAGTAAGAGAAAATTAAATAGTGGCATGCAAAAGTTGAAAACTTGAAACTGTTGCCCTTGCATCTCACTATGGCAATTCAAGTATTGTACGCGTAGAGCTCCAGTTAAATGCAACCATTTCGTCTTTTCTAAACACTACAATTGTGTCTTTATATATTTTCCTTCTGTCGATTCTGACATCCATTTGGGGCTTCCCTATACCCAGTTAAATTCAAAGACAAATCTAGTTTGCTTGGTAATTAGCCCTTTACCAGACGACACAATTTTGGACATATCAAAATTGAGAAAATTTGCACACGACTATTGTTTTGCAGATGGTGTGAATTGTACTTGAGAAGGCAGAAAACATTTTGACAAAAGGAGAAAATGCTAATAACCAGCACTTTCTCCTCTGTCCCACAATATTTTCAAAGAACGTCTTCTGTAGGGTCGTTAAAAGTCAGGATTGTTCGGTAAAAGGTTAACATCATTTCAACATTATTTCTGTTACATTAGCAGGGCCGTAAACGGGGGTTTAGAATCATTATGTAGTCTGCGCTTTTGCAGACAGGGTGAATGTGCAGTCTGATCTATAGAATGCAATCGCAATATTTGACTTTTTACTATTGCTTGGAAATCTCATTTTAAAAAAAAAATTAGGTTAATTATGAAGTTGTTCTATAAAGTGATAATGATATTTCCCATTTTTTCTTTATCACGCACTTGCATACTGTGCATTATGGACGCCACGCCATTGTTTGGAAGAGGCGTAATCGTTCTACTGTAATGATCCTACAGTCGTCTTCCTAAGAATTAATTTAAAGAATTTGACTCCATCCTGAAGCTTAGGCTTATAGTAGTAACACGAAAATAACCTCTCAACACAGTCGTCAGATTATAGAACTCTGAAATGGTGAAACCATTTGTTGGGATTGATATCAAATACCATGTAATATTTCGATCTGAACTGTCGGACTACCTTCAAACACAAAAATAACAGCTTTTCCTTTTGAGTCCATCAATGGATTCTTAATGGCTTGCTGAAGCTCAAGTTGCATCTTTCGACATATACATGCACTTTTAAGGCGGGTACGTGCTCCTATATACTTTTTTAGCTTTCAGATGGAGTCATTTCTTTGAATTAATTCTTAGGAAGACGACTGTAGAATAATATCTGTCAAGTTGTCAAATTTCAGTAGTCTCACAGAAGGAAATGGTTTAGAATAACAGTTTAAGGACGCTCGTAAACGCATATGACGGACAAAGGATAAGCTCACCGGCCGTTGGCCAGAGAAGCTAAATTAAACTTATACTTGCGACGGCTGTTTTTTTCGATTTATGGTAACGACTCGATAAGGCCACCGTCTGTTCAGACTCATGGAGAAGTCGAATAATGTTTTATGCTGCAAAAGAAAATGTAATCCACCCCATATAGAACAAACTGATTATTGAAAAAAGACTTGGGACATCTGTCCCTTTTTGCAGGTTTTTTTTATAAATCGCCTGGTTTAAAAATATCCTGACTCTATTAGACATAATGAGAAAAACAGACGAGGTTTTCCATGTAAATTTCACCGGTCTCTATTTTGGCTGGGCCAAAAGCAAATACACGTTGTTTGAAAATAGCAAATATGTTCTAAGGTTTATTCGAGAAACACCCATTTACTCGGAAAAACGGCATAGTAATCAATCCCGTATGTATGAAGATATCAGAAGTGACATGAAAATATCATGTTGTGAACTGACCTTAAGCTGTATCAGTTGTTTTATGGATTTTATTAGATACACAGGCAAGCAAGCAAACGGGCAAGTAAATATTTAAAATGCAATGTAAATCATTTGAATCACTTATATAAAGCTAACGTTCTTTAAATGTTAATTTTTCTATTCAACTCTTTCTGACATACCATGCAGCACTACATGCATAGTTGGTCTAACACTTGGATGTCAACTTGAGTTGGATTAAACGCATCCCACCTCAGCAGTGGTCTCGGTGCTTTGATTTTAAAATGGCATCAATTACTGGAGAATTGCTGTCAAAAGGAATGAGTGATATGTGCTGTGGTGGACATAGAATAAGGTAGCGGAATGGGCAGGTTGACCTTGGGCGATATTTTTTGCAAATGCTCTAAGCCCCCCTTTCACAGAGCATGGCTCTAAATTATAGATGAGGTACCCTAAAGACGTTCAGCTTACATATTCAACTTTAATTCCAAGAAACGATACCTATTTCAGGGGTTTACCTAGGAATGCCTTTGTACACCCTTGGGTACACTCTTTGAAAATAGATGGAAAGAAAATATAGGTCAAGGGCATTATCATCACACACACACACTCGCACACAAAGACAATATGAATATACGGACTTCTCAGGAGAGGTGTTTTCAGCTGAAAAAGGTCACAGATCAAATTTCAGTCGGAAAGGATTCGCCCTCAACCCGAAGTCTACCAAAGAAGGATCCATGTCCTTTTAATCCCTGTCGTGGAAGAATCTTAAGGCCCCATTTTCTTATGATGTGCTGCAACAAAGTCACTCTAGGAGCTTCCAATATTGCGCAGGCTGACATAGGTCGATACTTTTCGCAGATGCCCCCCCCCCCCCTTTCACAGAGCATGACTCGTTTTTATTCTTGTTCAAGGTCGTAAGCAGCTGACTGGACATGAATCATTATAAGGTCCGGTACATTTGTCCAGCTACTTTGTTACCTTTTTTTTATTCAAATAGCTTTTACTGACTTTAAGAATTTGTCTACGATTTTTCTTTTTATTATTATCATTAATTCTACATACTACTTCGACTCCCACCTCTTGGTCCCTGGTACATAAACTTTTCCATCCCTCGTATTCCTTACGTTTGTACAATAACAGTTTGGCTGTCTGTGGGAGTCGGGTAAAAATTACGGGAGTTGCTTTATGACGCTAGGCATAATTACTCATTTTTTTTCTTTTAAATGTGATAAGCTATCTAATATATTTCAAGGACCTCTAGAAAGGCCAAATCAATGTTTTCTTTTTTGTAATAGCACATACTGGTAAGAGTCCCATCTCTTGCATCCTTTTGTACAATACCTAACAACCCCTCAAAGACACCCATTACCTGTCCCTGCGGCTTATTCGGCTTACCAGCGTCCGTATTCACTATCCATTCTTAAGTTTCCAAATTTGAAAGTAACACACCCTTGACTGGCTAAACTATTTGGTTTAGCCAGTCAGAAGGTATGTTACTTTCAAGGAAAATCTTGGAGAATAAGACAGAACGTTCGTAAGAACGGTTGGTGAATACGGACCCAGGATAAATCGACGATTTACCCAATTTCAAATTTCTGGGTCCGTATTTACCAAGCATTCTTAAAAACATTCTTAGTCCTATGCTCAAGAATTATCTATATTTAAAAGTAACAAATCTTCTGATTGGCTGAACCAAATGGTTTAGCAAACCATATTTTTTTGTTACTCTCTGGATCTGTGATTAGACTGAGAATGTTCCTGAGAATAGTTGGTGAATACGGACCTAGTTTACTTAAAAGAAAATCTTACCCGTACGGAAAGTGTAGATCCAAGATCATAAAATGTTCACCTATCCATGCTTTTCTGGAGTTTCATGTACCGATTCTTCGCATAGTATTCTTCCCAACCCACTGGCTGCTTTCCCATACCACCATGGTCGAAAAAAATGATCATCGGCGAGAGAAGAATGAATCCCGTCGCAATGACTATCATCAATCTTCGTAAAGAACTTGGCAGGGGCTGGGGATTCGAATTAGCGATCCAGTGGCTTCAACCGCTGCACGTTATCGCTTTAGCTACCGGAGCTCTGCCAAGGTCTAGCATAGCCTCAGTCACAAGATGCAAAACGGTAACAGACTGCCAAAAAGGAACCCTTTCTTCAACCCTCATTTCGGTGTTCTATGAAATAACCTAATTGGACAAAGGAATCAAGCATATGTTAAGGTGTCTTTCATCAATTTTAAATGGTGATAAAAGTACAGTAATCTAAAACGTTTGATTTTTAGATCGAAGAGGGTTGATCAAGATCAGAATTCACAGATGTGCAGTCTGATCTTGATCTACACGCTCCGCAAAAGACATTATTGGTTGCGACAGGAAAGGAAACGGGTTTGTTTATTTCCTCTCATAATAACTCAGCCGTCAGCTGCCAGACATTGTTTAGGGTTTGATATATTTCAGATTTAGCGATCGTAGCAGATTTTCGTTTTAGAATTTCTCGACAGAAACCTGCTAATTTGCCAATAAACAAAAAATTAAATTGAGCCTAAAAATCCTTCGGCCTCCAAGGACGATATGTTTTGCTCCTGCGAACAGTGTAGATTCAATATCAGATAGAACAAGAACGTGCAACATGGTCATAGAATATTATACTTTGTTTTAAAATAACGTCATAGAGGATATTCTGACCGAATGGGGGTCTCGTTTCTGTTGAATATCTTGATCATCTTTATAGCCTGGGTGTTTCCTTTTCACATGTCAAAGAAAAAAACTTTAAGGGTTGGAGCACGTGCTGGACAGAGCACGTGTTGAGTCTGCTGTCACGAAAGTTGGTCGCTATGAAGCTGAGAGAATTATTACCAACATCTTGAAGTAATTTTACCTATTATTATTTCGCCATTTTATTTTTGAAACCACTTATAACATAAATTACGCTGAAGGGATGGAAGGAATAAACATAGCTTTTGTTTATTTTATTTGTACCCAAAATGTCATTGTAAAAGGAGAAATTCAGTTTAGGTTAATCATTTGTATGGTTTTAAACGCTGTTTTCAACATTATTTCAGTTATACTGCGGCGGCCAGTGCATCTACCCATGATTTCATGCAGTTTCTTTTTACCATTACTTCGCACAATATTCTTCCCAATCCACTGGCTGCTTTCCCACATAAAAATCGTAGTAACAATGCTCAGCGGTGAGAGAAAGATTAATCTTGTGGTGAATATCAACGATCCTCGGATGGAATTTGATCGAGCTTGGAATTCGAACCAGCAACCCCATGGTTTCAACTTCAGCATCCTACCGACTGAGCTTCCGGACCCGGCAAGTATATAAGGAACTTAAGGTATGTGCAACTTTTAATATTTTCTTGTTAAGCCAGAATAGATACTGCAAGTAACTACAATAATTATCATACATGCAGAATTTAAATACTATTTAAGGATACATCCCTACAGCAAGAGCTGTTAAAACTTGAAAGTTTGTGGAATGGCTCAGAATTTAGTCAGCTGTGTAAACATATATAAATTACCAATATATATTGTTTAAGGGATAGAGAAACTCAAGGGTTTTTTTTTTCCATAAACGACAACAGTGATTTCTCCGAAGGCCCCCAAAAATGAAATACATTTTCTATCCATCGTAATCTGTGCAACCTTGTACCGTCAGTGGCAACATTTTGCATGAAGATGCAAGAATGATTACAGTTACATAAAATGAAAATGAAATGGATTAAAAACTGGCTGAAAAGGAGCATAGATGCATCTTTAAGCAATATTTATGTGGTTTTTACTTATCAGAAACAAATTTTAAAAAGAACAACGAATTTTATGCTTGAGCATCTAGCGAAAAGGCGGTTTAATGCATCTTCAAAATGTATTATACCAAGCATCGTCGCATAATTAGGATGCATTTTGTCCAAAATCTGCTTAATCATGAGTTAGATTGATCCTTTGACGTGTAGAAAATGTACCAATGGCAAAAGGTAACGACCCATGCCAGCCTGCACGGACTGCGCAGGCTGGCATGGGTCGATACTTTTTGCAGATGTATTAAACTACCTTCTCACAAACACAACAAGAGATGCCGCGTGCATCTCTTCCGTATTTTCTCCCTTTAATTTAGATGATAAATATCAAGCGCAACGGCCAAGAAACAGTTCTCTTTAAAGTATAAAATTCGCTGAGCTATTTCTGTTTGAAAGACTGGTAAATCTTTGTGATTTCATTAGTATGCTTGCATGCACGGATATTAGTTATCCATCACTCTATAGAAAACCCAGAATAACTTCTTTCAGTTTCAACAAAATAGATTATTATGTTAGGCGCAACAGCCAAGAGACAATTTCTTTCCCGTATAAAATATATGAGCCATGCTCTTGCAAAAGGGGGCTCAATGCATCTCCGTGATCTATAATATCAAGCAAGTTATCACATAGTTAGGGATTCTAAAAATTCATTATGTCTAACAACCCACTGTATCATAAGGTAGAATGGTCCTTTGACCAATAGCGGAAAGTTTCGGCCCAGGTCAGCCTTCGGGGACAGCGCAGGCTGACCCGGTCGACACTTTTCGTAGATGCATTAAGCCCCCTTTTCACAGAACACGGCTCATATTCGTTTAGCTATTTCTACTCAAAATTGTAAGTAAATCTTTGTGATTTCATTTGTCTGCTGGGATGCACGGATATAAGTTATCCATCAGTCTGGAGAAAGTCCAGACATTAAAGATACATCCTTACAGCCAGAGAGAGAGAAAAAAAAAACCGCCCTTAAAAGTTGATAGTGTGTAGAATGGTTGAGAATTCAGTCTGTGTAAACATAGATAAATTACCGATATGTATGGAGTAAGGATAACGAAACTCAAGGGATTTGTCTTCGATTTAAAAGCCAGAAACGACAACAGTGATTTCCTTGATGGCCTCCAGAAAATGAAAAGCATTTTCTATCGCTTTTAATCTGTGTAACCCTGCAACACTCAGGGCCACTATATTTGGCCTAAAGATACAAGAATGGTTACAGTTTCATACAATAAATATTAAATGGGTCAAAAATTGGCTGAAAACGAGTATAGATGTATCTTATACTGAAAAAAAAGATACACGACAAATCATTTCTTCGTGGCTACCTCTGTTAACCCTGAGGCCACTAATCGCGACACAAGGACCTTTTTCGGATGGTGTAGATTAAGATTAGACCACACAGAAAAAGCAGTCTGATCTTGGATCTACACAGTCCGATAAGGACATATTTTCCCCCAAAACTGACAATAGAATGGCAATAGTTGGGTTTTTGCTATCGGCTTGAAAAGTTTGATTAAAAATTATTTAGCAAATTAAGAGTTAACAATTAACATGTATTAGCCAAGCATGTATTGACTTCCAAAAGAGGGCAGACATGTTAAGATATATCTGTTTAACCCTTTACCACACAATCCCTACTTTTAACGACCTAAAAAAGAAGCCTTTTGAAAACAATGTGGGAAAAGGAGAAAATGCTGGTAACCAGCATTTTCTCCTTTTCCAACAATGTTTTCTACCCTATCCAATATGTAAATTACCTTTTAAGCTATACTTAATTTGTCATCTGCAAATGCTTTCAATCTGGTCCAATCTAAAATTTTGTCGTTTGGTAAAGAGTTAAGCAAGAACCTGTTGTGAGCAAGCACATTGTGAGTGTCTCTTCGATTCTTGCCTAACAGGGTCGCCCTATAAATGAAAAGATGATCAGATGCTTACATAATGCTCGAAAAATTTCAGTTGGTAAGCGACTGGAAATGGGTTCGGCCAACCCATATTCTGAATTTTGCGACTTGTAATGATATCTGTGGCAAAAGAAATAGACCACGATCAGATTTTTAAATCCACGCGGTCTGAGCTGAATCTGCCCTATATACAGTTGATCTTGGTTTTCTCTGTGGGATATACAATTGATCGTTAACTCTCAACCAAACGACAAAATTTTAGAATTGTTCGAATTTGAAAGCATTTGCAGAGTTTAAATTAAAAGCGGTTCAGAATATTCGATTTGACTTTGAAAGGGTGGACAACTGTGTGAGAAAAAGGAGAAAATGGTGCCACCAGCATTTTCTTCTTTCCCACGAAGTTTTCGTTCTCAAGGTTGTTAAAACTCTTTTATTGTCTGGTAAGGGGTTAAACGTTTATTACATTAATTTAAAATCGGCATGAAAATCCAGTGCAATGGTTTTAATTTGTGTTCTTATTAGATGTGAAAGTTTCATTCTGTATGTAAGAGGATTAAAAAAAAAAAAAGGTTTTGCAGACATTTTAGTTCAAGTTCAGACTGAATAGGATGCACCCTCTTCTAAAATGTATATTGCCAGCAGCTGTTTTCTAGTGAGATGCACTGACCAAAAAAGCTTTTCTCTTTTTTTTTTACTGATGGAAATTGTCTGTTGCAAGTATTTGGCACCCTTAAAGTGTAAAATAATTACCTGACTGGCAACTGAAAGATATAAAAAAAAAGTTCGCTTGTTTTCAATCAGAGTACTACGATGCACCTATTGTGTCTACGAGTATCACTGTGAATAAGGATCGATTGAATTATTAAATGGTATTGTGAATCGCATTTAACAGTATTTCAGCTGTTTTAAAGAAACAGCTCACATGTGCATGTCTTCATGTACTGGGTTCACCGGGAAGGGCTTACACTCTGCAGTGTTTTTCCTAAATTTTGTACACTTGGTACTTAAAAGAACATGCGAGAAACCCACAATACTACGAAAATCAAAAGGCAATCCTGAAAATCTGAAAGGGTAAAACAGACATGGTGGTGTTTTCAGACTGACGATTGTTTCTTTTGTAGCACGAGTAAATAAAGTTGATACTAATGAATCATCGAAAAGGCGCATGAGGCGGCTTTGATACTTAGATTCAACGGCCGGTGGTGTACATGTAACGTTAAAGAATCCAACTTACATCAATTAGCGTAGTAAACCACGAGAAGATATTGTAATGACGTCATATTCTGTGTACCGTGTGCGAAAACGGTTTTCATTTGTTCTTTTTTTACGGTTTGTCCTTTTATATTGATTAAGCCCTTGGGCCAAATAATGAAAAGGGGGAGATTTAGTAAGTTGACATTCCTTAGTCTCGAAAATATAATCGTTTGCGTATTCTGACTTGTCAATAATACTGTATAATGACTCCAATGATACACCGTAGAGCTATTTAAGCCCTTTACTACACAATCCCTAGGTTTAAAGACCGTAAGAAAGAAAACTTTTGAAAATATTGTGGACAAAACAAATAATGCTGGTAAGCAGCATGTTCTCCTTTTTCTTCACAGTGTTTTAGAATAATCCAATCATTTGGGGTTGCATTAAGTTTGTCTTCTGCAAATGCTTTCTGTCAGGGCAAGTCGCAAAATTCATTATCTGGTACAGAGTTAGACACGTGGATCTTTTGGCTGTCTTACCGGAAATAAAAAAAACATCGTCAGGTTCGTGCAGAGTGGTGACCTTGAACTTCATACTCTATATTCGAGATCAGCCGATTTAAACTGATAGCTGTCAAGGTCAGGGCGTCTAAGGAAGACGTTCTATCGCGTGCTGTCACAGTTTAACATCTAAGAAATTGAACGCACATGTGCAATTGAAATATTGTTTAAATTATAAATCTTAAAGGTAGTTTACGTAAAATAACTTTTGCACGAAAATCTTTTATCACGTTATCACCTGCAGAAGGTTGTCTTGTTCGTCTTGAGTCAGACCATTTTGGAAATTGGTTAATTAAGTAATTTATCTTTTTGCCTCGACGTTTTTCCCATTTATTCATCGATGAAATATTAATTCATATTGGGTATCTATGTTTTAAGAGGACGTTTTCAAGTTTTGGATTGTGTTTATATTTAGAAAAGAAAAATTAGAATGACTGTACAAACAGACTTTGAAAGAGAGGATAGGCAAGATCGACTGGCATGAATATGGGCCATGCTTTGTGAAGAGGGGGCTTCATGCATCTCCGTGATGCATTAAGCCATTACATCATTATGGATCCATAATAGCCACATTTCTTTTAAACAACCGACTTAATCATGAGGTAAAACGGTCCAAGAAAATTGACCAATAGCGAAAGGTTTTGGCCCAGGTCAGCCTGCACGGACTGCGCAGGCTGAGCTGGGTCGATACTTTTGCGCAGATGCATTAAGACCCATTTTCACAGAGCATGGCTCATATCTAATGTCAAGGGCATGGACGGAATCAGAGAACTGATTGAAACTTACTTTTAAGCAACTAGTATCTATCCAGGATCGATTGTGACACAACTTCTTACAACTTAAACTAATCACTCTCAATAATTTCTTCTTGGAAACCTTAACCATACTAGAGCTGTGATGTCGTCAGTTCCGCAGACAAACCCCGCTCAGCACGGGATACGAACTCATAACCTCTGATGTATGAGAGGTCGATGTTCTGTCCCTACACGTATGTCTCCTAGGCTGGATCGACTTGTATAAATTTAAAGAACAATAGTCTAGCCTAACTCCTTACCAAACGACAATATTTTAGACTTGTACATATCGAAAGCACTTGCAGACGACAATTAAAAGGCAACACAAGTGATGGAATTTGGCTTTAAAAGGACAGAAAACATTGTGGGAAAAGAAGAAAATGCTGTTTACTAGCATTTTTTATTTTTCTTTTCCCTCATTTTTTTCAAAAGCTTTCTTTCTCAAGATCGTTAGAACTCGGGATCGTGTTGTGAAGGGTAACATAAGCAATCTTGGTTTTTGGAAGTTCAAACTAAGGAGAACCTGCACGCACGTGTCGGCTGATTTCGGTCTGCTGTTTCTAAATTAAACACTAGAGGTTGCCCTGATCAAGATATGATATAATATTCTAGTATTTCAGCAATCCAAATGGAGCCAAAAAATGCAGTAGCTTGTTTTTGAGAAACGCCCACAATGTCTCTTTTTAGACAAAAAAAATATTTCAAAGTCACAGTTTTAAACTACGGAAGACACGGATCTACAGACTGATTTTGATCTACGTTCTTGAAAAAAAAAAATTTAAGTCGTGACGTTGAAGATATTATATGATACACTAGTATTTCAGCAATAAAAATGGAGCCAAAAAAAAACCCCCCAAAACCCCGCATTTATGATGGAGTTAACGCCTACAACGTCTTATGAAATATAACCATAGTAACATTTTTTAAAACTGACTGGCCATAAGCTCTTTCGCTGCCAAGTCAATAAATTGTACTTTTTATTTAAGTTTATAAAGATATTTCCATAGAAATTGAAGATTGTTTTGGTCAAAGTTTAGTATCTTCTGACGGACGGTGTAGATCAAAGATCAGACTGCACATTCTGTGCAGTCTGATCTTGATCTACGCCGTCCGCAAAAGCTTCATCTATTTCAATTTCCAATGGGCAGTACAAGTGTTACAGGTGTATTTCAAATATCTCTGCAAGTGATAAGAGATAAATCATATCATGTACGCCCAGCACAAACAGAAACGTGTAGGGTTTTGTAACGGTGTGGTTATCTGTATTATCGCTTTTATGGCCGCCTTACTCACTGTTTCCTTTTTACAAGACAATCACGTGTTTTAACATAACCACCCTCAGGGGAAGGTACTTTTGAAAACATTTTGCAAACAGGAAAAAATGCTGGTTTCCAGAATGTTTTCGATATTATCGCTTTTATCGCCGCCTTACTGTTTCCTTTTTACAACACTATCACGTGTTTTAAGCACCCCCCAAGAAAGGTGCTTTTGAAGACATTGTGGAAACAGTGGAAAATGCTGGTTTTCAGCATTTTCTCCGATTTCCACAATATTTTCGATTATTTCTAGAAAAAAAAATCCTATCTTTTGAGCTACATTTAATTTGTTGTCCGAAAATTCTTTGAATATGGACAGGTCTAAATTTTTTTCTGTCTGGTCAAGGGTCCATAAAATGAGGGTCCTTAATTGCTGTAGTATTTTCTTTCTTTGGGGTCCAAGCTGACTAAATTATCAAAGTGGTCCTTAAATCCATGATGTTTTTACATGGGAATGAAAAATGACTTTTGCTTTCAAATATAAATATGAGCCGTGCTCTGTGAAAAGGGCACTTCAGGCATCTGCAAAACGTTTCGGCCCAGGTCAGCCGGCGCAGTCCGCGCGGGCTGACCTTGGCCGAAACGTTTTGCTTTTGGTAAATTTTCTGCATGTCGAAATGTCATTATATCTCGAAATACTAAATGGATTTCATGGATCCATGATAAAGTTATAACATATTAGCTATAATGTATCACGGATATGCATTAAGCCCCCTTTTGCCAGAGCATATCTCATAATTATGTATCTTTACTTTACATAACATGTAATGTTTTAGGAAGGTTTATTCATAGCCTCACCCTCAGTTTATCTAAAAATATTTTTACGTTTTATAGTCTATAGGAGCCTTTGTAGGTCTAGATATAAACTGAAAATTTGAGAGTGAAAGGCAAATGACCGCCAAACAAATGTATTTCTACGATTAAAGTAGTTCGATCATTTTGAATTGTTCACCACTATATTCTACCATAGGTACGAGAAAAGATATTTGCACAGTAATGGGTTCGGTTCATGTACTTTTCTCAGGATGCTTTCAATCTTGTTGCCGAGCCGGTAACGTACAAGGCTTGAAACAAAAAAGTTGCTGTTTCGAATCTCCAGATCGGCCAATTTCTTTCCAATTCTTTTCAGTTTCATTCTGTCTTTGCGACAGGATTTGTTCCTCCCTAACCGCTGACCATTGTCTGACGATTGCTTTGTGGGAAAGAATCCACTGACTTGGGAAGAATAAAGCACGAAGTACTGGTAAAAGACAGTCCAGGAAAGCATGGACAGGTGCACTAACCGGCCCTTATACCTGATGTGATGTTGAAAATAGTACCAAACACCGTATAAACAAACATATTTTTCTTGTTGAATTTTTACCAAACAAGCCATTGTTTAAACGATCCTGAAGGGGTAGGCTTTGCAATCATTGTTTAAAGAAAATGCTAGTTGTTGTATCGTTGTCCTAACTTCTTAACATTGACAAACATCGACAATATATGTATTTACTTTTATTCTACATAGTACAACAACAACCGAACACAAAACTAAGGGAAGCAGCTATTGTAAACTCTAACATGCGTTGTCTCCGCATGTCAATATTCTTCGAAGAGTTGACCTCTCTGCTATGATGCATCACTGTCCTGTACAGGACAAATATTAACACACGGTGCGTAAATTGCCGCTTTAAAAAGTGCAGGCGGAAAATGGCAATGAATAATAAGTCTGTGGAAAAATCAAGCCATTTGTCGCCCCAAGTTCTTAAAAAATAAAATGATTTCAAACGGGGGAAATATTTTTCTTTAAAATACCAATTGTTTACTGCAAATCTCTGTCGACAGTTTCTAAATATAGACATGGGGAAAACCGGGATTTGTGCAACAGAAAGACAACAAAATAACGTCACCACCTTGCTGTGCTTATACCAGGGCTTTTTCCCAAGCTTATATTGGCTATGCTCATAAAGGGTTGGTGCATAGGTCTTGTGCTAGCTAACCATGGCTGGATGAATCGTACAAGGAAGGTTTTAGTGAATAAACGTAGATATATTTTTTTTTTTTAAATTCGTTGTATTGATTGCCGTCTTGAAAAGTAGTCCGGTTCTGTACCCTGAATGCATTTGAAAAGTGCCACCTAGCGGAAGATAATGCTCTAACATGTATATATGCATGCATTCGTTCCATACACGGTGCTATTTCGATACTTAAACATAATCAAACCTTATGTTACAGGCATCAGTAATCTCTCATTTCCTTTCAGTGTGGTTTTATCCTTCCATCATTGAACTCTCTACCACACAGTCTTGAGTTTTAAAGACCTAGGGAAGGATTACTTTGAAAACATTGTCAGAAAAGGAGAAAATGCTAGTAACCAGCATTTTCTTCTTTTCCCGCAATGTTTTTATCCTATCGAAGACAATTTCCACCATTTCAGTCAAATTTAGCCCATAGGCTGCTAAGCACGACTCACTTACCTTTTGCGGAGAGTGTAGATCAAGATCAGACTGCACACAACGTACAGTCTGATCTTGGATCTACTCTGTCCGATTAAGAGATAGTTTTCTCCAAAAAATAAGTTTGAAGTAGCATTGCTTTGGTTTTTACAATCGGCTTAAAAATTGATCACTTATTCAGCATGATAAGGATTAATCAATCATCTGCAAATCTTTGATTCAGCAAAGTACAAAATTGTGTCGTTTGGTAAAGGGTCAAGCCTTATTTTATAATCATTATGTCGTCCGCAATGCTTTCAAAATAGACCAGTCGATAAGTATATTTTGTCTGGTGAAGGGTTAACCCAATAAAATAATCATAAGCACATATGAACGTAATTCTTCGTAAAACTAAATAACTGGAAATTATGTAGATACATGTAGTCTGGTAGTTATATAATAGTTGTGTGTTTACGTCACAGATGCTAATTAGAACAAGTAATTTCAATTATCATTTATTTACTATTAATGGATTCCTGATTAGAAATGGAACTTTTCTATCTTGAACCTGGTTTTTGACATACCTTGAATTCTTTACATTCTTATGGCGCATCATAGGCCACTGAAACACCATTGGTCTTTCACGGGGTAACGAAAGTTTCCTTATCAGACACCGTTACTATAAATAGCACATTGGCGAATGCCTCAATCGTATATAGAAGAACAAGGTGTGCAACGAAATTGAAGAAAATTTTTACCCATGTCCCCTTTCAACAGAGATGATATTTAACCGAAAATAGAAAAATAAACCAAGTTACCGTTGCAGACGGGTTCACAATAATTTTTCTTGTGTACCCTGACCTTCAAAAGTTCCAAACGGCTCTTGCCATAAAGCAATAGCTCTGATCTAAATAATTTAAAAAAAAACTTTCACATTTTCTGGATCGCCAAGCGCTTACGTCACACAAAATTTATTATCCCACAGCAAATTATAACTGAAATATTTTTTACAACCAAAGATCTATTTTTTTTTTTTATATTGATGAAATTATTAAATTAATATTTCGTCTGTTATAATTTATCGCCTAATCTAATCCATTATCACGATTTTCATCTTCCATTTCGCATATTTTCAAAGCCGTAATTACCGTTTATTGGTAGAAAACTGTAGCGAGTCTTTTGATAGTGAATTCACGTGATTTATAATTCGCTGCGGCATGATGAATTGTGTGACGTCAACGCATGGCGATCCGGAAAATGTAAAAGTTCTTTTAGATTTTGTGTTTTAGATCGGAGCTATTGCTTGATTTCAAGAGCCGTTTGGAACTTTTGAGGGTCAGGCTACACAGGAAAAATTATCTGTGAACCCATCTGCAAAGGTTAATACGTTTATTTTTCCGTTTTTGGTTCAATATTATCTCTGAAAGGAGACGGGCGTAAGCTTTCTTTCGATTTTGTTGCACACCTTGCCTTATTATATACGATAAAGAGGCAGTTACATTATGTGCTATTTATAGTAACGGTGTAAATGAAGACTTGGGTATTCCGTGATATACAGGCGATGCACCAATGTACCCAATTGTTCAACGATCGACCAAGGAAAATTTTATTGTTCTGTGAAAAATCATTGGAGCTTCAAAGGCCTCTGGACGCATTTTGAACAAATTTGCACAGTGTCGAAAGTGAAAGCTCTTTACCACACGACAAAACTTCAGATGTATCCAAACTGCAGACGACAAACTAAATGTGACTCAAATGATTGGAAGTTTCTGTGGAATGTCAGAAAACATTGTGGGAAAAGGAGAAAATGCTTATTACCATCAGCGTTTTCTCTCTTATCCCACGATGATTTCAATAGCCTTCAACCTCTGATCATAAAAATTCAGGATTGTGCGGCAAAAGGTTAAATGATGAAGTCGCCATCATTGAACATAAGAATTTTCTACATAAGGAATATTAATATTTTAATATTACTTACTGATGGGGTTCGACCAAACTAAAAGCAATAGCAGACGAGGAAAAAACGGAACGAAAGAAACTTCCTAATTCTGTTATTTTCTACCCCCCCCCCCCCTCTCTCTCTCTCTCTCTCTCTGTCCGTCCGAAGGGCTGTTTCAAAATTTCGGACCAGCATTTTCTTTTTTCCTTTTCATACAATGTTTTCACCCCTACCTCTTATTAGGGCCGTTATAACATAGGACTGTTTTGTAAATGATTTAGTCTCGCCTCACGATGGTAGCTCAGTCGGTAACGTACAGAACATGAGGTCGCTGGTTCGATCCCCGGCTTGGCCAATTTCTTTCCGAGGATTGATGATAGCCATCGCGACACGATTCATTCCTCTCTCACCGCTAACCATTGTTTCGACGATGGTTATGTGGGAAAGCAGCCAGTGGCTTGGACAGAATATTGTGCGGATTACTGGTAAAAGATACTCCAGGAAAGCATAAATAGGTGCACTGGCCGCCGCGATATTAAAAAATGTTGAAAACGGCGTCAAACACTATACAATCAATCAATCAATCGCCTCACAATGATTTTTTAATCGACAACATAACTTTACTCTTTTCTCTAAACTTGGAATAAATTTGATGGTGATAGTGGGATGTCGGAAATGGTAAGCAATGCAATGCACGTATCATCCGAGGGACACAAACACGTAAGCAAGGAGATTCGGTGACGAAAAACTACTTGTATGTAATACAGGCCATCAAAGTCGAAAAGAGTTACCATAATAAAAAGAAACATAAGCCCTTTACCAAAAAAATGTTTAGGCTTGTCCAAATCGAAAGCATTTGCAGACGACAAATCAAATGTCGCCAAAATTTGTCCGTGAAAATATAAAAAAGCATTGTGGGACTTTTTACTTTTCCAACAATGTTTTCAAAAGTCTTTTTTCCTGGTGTCGTTGAAACTCGGGATTGTATGGTAAGGGGTTAAAACTCCACCTTTTGGCGCTTTACCACACAATTCCGAGTTTTGATTACCCTTAAAGAGCATGCTTTTGAAATCATGCATATCAAAGATAGAAAGCATCTGCGAATGACAAATTTAGTCTTGTCACAAATTAGGCAAAGTTCTCTTATAGATTAGAAAGCTTTATGGGGGTTGTAAACACATGGAATTGTTTGGTCAAGGATTGCCGAGCCTGGTAGCTCAGTTGGTAACATGCAGCAGTTGAAACCAGTGGATGGCTGGTTCAAATCCTCAGCAGTTGCGACAGGATTCGTTCTTCTCACACTGCTGATTGTAGTTTTGACGACGGTTATGTAGGAAAGCATCCAGTGGCTTGGGAAGAAAACTGAAAGAAGTACTGGTGTAAGAAACTCTAGAAAAAGCATGGTTAGTTGCACTGGCCGCCGCGACATAACAGAAATAATGTTGAAGATCGGCCTGAAACACCACGCAGACAACTTTTTTCAAGATTTAGATGACTGTGAAAATGGCAAAAGATACAAACACGTTTATTAGGCAATTGATTGATTGATTGTATGGTGTTTAACGCCGTCAACATTATTTAAGTTATATCGCGGCGGCCAGTGCACCTATCCATGCTGTACTGGAGTTTCTTTTACCAGTACTCCGCACAATATTCTTTCCAAGCCACTGGCTGCTTTCCCACATAACCATCGTCGAAACAATGCTCAGCGGTGAGAGAGGAATGAATCCTGTTGCTGAATGACTATCATCAATCCTCGGAAAGAAATTGGCCAAAACGGGGATCGAACCAGCGACCTCCTGTTCTCAAGTCCTGCACGCTACCGACTGAGCTACGGGGGCTTGGCGTTTATTTAGCAAACATGATCATTGACGAAATACTGCGATAGATCTAGTTCTATCCATGTGAATATAACTCAGTTTCAAACGCTTCATCAAAGTTAAGAAATAGAAGCACGTGATAAAAAAATGTATCGATCATACTCTTCAAAGGTAAGAGCTCCTTCTAGCTGGCTATAGAATAAATCAAAGACATGACCACGTTTATAAACTTGACCGGTGACGAAACACTACGTGTGTTAACCACGTAAAATATGTCAATGTCAGATCTTCATCAAACTCAAAAACAGCAGCACTTGATACGATAAAATATGAAAACCACGCCCTTAACCCTTAGGCTGCTAAGCGCGACTCAAGGGCCTTTTGCAGACACAGTAGATCAAGATCAGACTGCAAGTGCATTCTGATCGCACACTGTCCGATGAGGTGATATTTAACCACAACAAATAACTTTGAAATAGATATATTTGGATTATTACCATCGGCTGGAAAGTTTCCTTTAATGTATTTAGGAAGTTAAGGGTTAAAGTAGGTTTAGGTGATTGTGGAATAACGTAAAATTACGACTTTGTTAACAAGCTTGGTCAATGACGTAAAACTGCAGCAGTGTTACTTACATGCATATAAATATCAAGTTCAAATATTCAATCAAAGAAAGAAAAGCACATGACAAAGCCAAATGAGGCATCTTTTGGCAAAATGGTGTTGAATACAATCATATTCGTAATGCATAATACTAAGCAAGTCATCAAATGTTCATGGGTCCATACATTCCATTTAGTCTAATAATCGAGTGGATCTAGGGATAGAATGGTCCTTTGACATGCAGGAAATCTGCAAATGGCAAAAAGTTTCGACCTAAGTCAGCCTGCGCGGGTCGATACTTTTTGCAGATGTATTAAGCCACTTGACTATTGAAGAGACATCGGAACAATTCGTCTGTCTATATCCTCAAACTTAACACTCCTTGTAGGTAACTGCGGTTCAAGCCAATACGGCAAGTTTTATAGGTAAGCGTGCATAACAAGCGTGCTAACAATTACTGACGAAATATTGCAATATTTGTAACTAGTTGAATACGGTTCAATTTCTTCATCAAATGCTTTGGCAAAAGGGAGCGTAATGCATCTCTGTGATGCGTCTAGCAAGCACGTAATTACATGTATGGATCTATAAAATCTAATAACCGGCAAATTCATGAGCTAGACCGGTCCCTTGACATGCAGAAAATTGACCAGTAACAAAAACTTTCAACACATGTCAGCCTGCGCGGACTGCATAGACTGACTTTGCTGTATACTGTTTTGCAGATACATTCAGCCCCTTTTTTTACCGCGCATGACAAGAAAACGTCTATAGGTGACTGTGCAATAAACGGAAGACGCACGTTTTACATGAGAGCATGCATGATGAATGACGGAATAATGCCCTTGTTTTAACTACGTAATAGTTCAAGTTCAAACTCTTCATCAAAGATAACAGTATCTGGTCAACAACAAACAAAATCCCTTGTCCTCTAAAGTTAAACGCTCTTTGCAGGTGACTGCGAGGCAGGCGAGAACATTGGTTGGTTGTATTGGTGTTTAACGCCACTTTAACAGCTAAGGTCATATCATGGCGGTCGGTGACGCACATGTGTTTCCTGGCTTTCTCACACCAGTACTAACACAACTTTCTTTCCAAAGCCGCCGACTACTTTTCTCACATGCTTCAGCAGAGGTGAGAGGCGAAAATACGCCGGAAAGAAAGTTCGCCTCAACCGGGTATCGAACTCACAACCACCAGGTCATGAGTCCGACACGCTCACCACTGAGCCACCCAGGCGGGCAGAGCCCGCTCAGGCGAGAACACTTGCAGGTGATCGTTGAATAGCCCTCTGCCAAACATTCCTCATTGTCCACGACCCTGGTATAAAGAAACAAGAATACCCTTGAAAACACTGTGGTTAATATGACATAGACATACTTTATTGCGTACACATGGGAGTTATGCTCTGTGAAAAGGGGGTTTAATGTATTTACGAAAAAAGTATCGACCCATGTAAGCCTGCACAGTCCGACACTGGTGGAAACCTTTTGCTATTCGCCGCATGTCCAAGGACCACTCTACCTCCCGGTTCAGTCCGTTGTTAAACAAAATGAATTTTGCAGATCCATAATGATGTGACCACTTAACCCTTTCCCAAACAAGCCCTGGTTTTCACGTGTCTGCAGTACAAGTCTTTTGAAAACACAGTGGGAAAAGGAGAAATTGCTCGTAAAGAGCAATTTCTCCTTTTCCCACAGTGTTTTCTACCCTTTTTGAGACCTTTCTGCCATTTTCATCAAATTTAAAATTGTCGTCTGCAAACTCTTTCGATTTGGACCAGTCCAAAATTTGTCTTTTGGGAAAGGGTTAACTTGGTATAATGCATTACGGAGGTGCAAGAAACCCACCTTTTTCCAGAGTACCACCCATAAGTCCGAGCAGTGCTCTGTGAAAAGGGGGCTTAATGTATCTGCAAAAAGTATCGACCCAGGTCAGCCTGCGCGGACTGCGCAGGCTGACCTGGGCCAAAACTTTTTGCCTTTGGTAAATTTTCTGCATGTCAAAGAACCAGTGTCCCTCACTGTTCAGTCAGTTGTTAGTACAAAATGGATTTTATGTATCTATAATGATGTAATGACTTCTTTGTATAATGGATCACGGCGATGCATTAGGTCCCCTTTTGCCAGAGCACTGCTCATGTGTATCTTGTAATAGAAAATATTGTTCCATATCTGAAGAAATCTACAGTTTCACTAGGTACATGTAAAAGGCTAACTAGTCTACTTCCATGACTACTTTCAATCACAATATCTCAAAAAAAAAAACCGTTCCAGTTTACGAGAGTTTAGATTCAAGGTCAGACTGCATCGTTGTATTACCTAAATCAACTACCTACATGTATATCACACGGAAGCATCATTGAATAACCTAGTGCTTCGTTCTCTGTATTTTTCATGATGGTTCAAAATATTTGAAAAGTCATTTTAAAGCATTTGGTGCCGATTGGGTTATCTTAACATATGAAAAGACATTTTTCCCAAAGTCAAGAGCACAATCCATTTAATTGCGACTGTTTTACGCACTTGAACTCCTAAACTTTAGCGGTTTGTAACATTTTAGTAGCGACTGGTATATCATTGGCGCCATTTTCGTTGGTATCACACTGTTGACTCCAAACATAAGTCAGTGCAGGAAAGTCACAATTTTGCCTTGTATAATGGATTTTTTTTTCAAATTTCTCCGCCCTATCAGTCAGCCACACATGCTTAGTTTTTGTCTTGTGGCTTGAATTTTCTGCCTCCCATATTTTTTGCTCTGTCTGTCGTCTGTGTTACGTGAACCTAATTCAGATCAAATAAACCTAACCATATTGCTTATTGTAAATATTTATACTATGTGCAGCAAAATACTTTGCACATGAAAAAATGTTGGTAGCATATGGGGTTATTTTGTAAATTTAAATGAATATCGCTAAACTCTTGCTGCTTAGCCGGGCTCGATGATTTTTTCGGACAGCGTGGATTTGGATCAGACTGCACATAAAGTGCTTCTGGGTCTATGATCAGCACTACCTGACGGAGGAAATGTTTAAAACGATAAGAAACTGAAATTGAAACATTTGGTTTTTTTATATTGGATGAAAACTCATTTATTTTCTCACTCTTTTTCTTTTTAGCAGTTTAGGAGATAATAATAATATTCATATTCACTCACTACTATTGGTTCAAAATACGAAAAAGACAAAGGAAAACATATCTATAAAAGGTGATTTGAAAACATTGAGAGGGAAATATCACATTTAAAAAAAAAGAAAAGATTATACGAAATTGACCGCTTCACATACAGAGTAGATTCTTTATGTTTATAATATCTACATTGGTTTATTATCGGTTGTTCGTGTTTATCATTGCTATTGTATATGGCGTGCAACACGCGAACGGGGACCTTCGGACATACGCGTAAAAGCGTGTCGTCCCAAATCAGCCTGTGCAGTTTGTGACTATCCGAGACGACACTTCCTGTTTTTGTGCGATTTTCTGTTTCACGAAAGTCTACTGTATGAAAAAATCTACGTAGTCGTAAAGTGCTTTCTCGGATTAGCCTGCGCGGACTGCGCAGGCTAATCCGAGACAACACTTTACGCAAATGTCCGAAGGCCCCTTTTCGTGTTTTTCACGCCATATGACGAGATACATGTACTTGTATAAGTCAATAAAATCTATCTATCATTTCATACAAGAGGGTTTAATGCATCCCCCTGATACTTCGTACCAAGGAGGTCGCTGGTTCGATCCCCGGCTTGGCCAATTTCTTTCCGAGGATTGATGATAGTCATTGCGACAGGATTCATTCCTCTCTCACCGCTGAGCATTGTTTCGACGATGGTTATGTGGGAAAGCAGCCAGTGGCTTGGAAAAAATATTGTGTGAAGAGCTGGTAAAAGAAACTCCAGGAAAGCATTGATAGGCGCACTGGCCGCCGCGATATAACTGAAATAATTTTCAAAACGGCGTTAAACAACATACAATCAATCAACAATCAGTCCACTTACTTAGTCAAAGCTATTGACTGAAAAAAAAAAAAACTTATTGACGTTCAGAGGATTGTACGAGTATTGTCAGCCGTCGAAAGAGGGTTTATCAATTTGATGTTGAAAGAATTCGCTCTTTACCAAACGTCAAAATGTTAGACTCGTCCACATTGAAAGCATTTGCAGACGACAAATTACATTTGGCTCAAATGGCCGTACCTTCTCTCTAAAATGAAAGGTTAGAAAACATGATGATAGTCATCGCGACAAGATTCATTCCTCTCTCACCGCTGACCATTGTTTCGACGATGGTTATATGGGAAAGCAGCCAGTGGCTTGGAAAGAATATTGTGTGAAGATCTGGTAAAAGAAACTCTAGGAAAGCATGGATAGGTGCACTGGCCGCCGTGATATAACTGAAATAATGTTGAAAACGGTGTTAAACACCATACAATCAATCAATCAAGCATCGTACCAAGCAAGTCATCCCATAATTATTATGGATCTATAAAATCCGTTTTGTCTAACAACCAACTTAATCATTAGGTATACTGGCCCTTTGACATATAGAAAATTGACTAATAGCAAAAAATATCGACCCAGGTCAGCCTGTATCGTTACTTTTTGCAGATGCATTATTCTCCTTTTTTCTAGAGCATGGTTCAAATGCATTTTGGTACTGTACAACAATTCAACTTCGGCTGAATAAGGATTAACCCTTAAGCTGCTAATCGCGACCCACTGACCTTTTGCGGACAGTGTAGATCAAGATCAGACTGCACAGAACGTGCAGTCTGATCTCTGATCTACACTGTTCGATACGGTATTTTCTTTCTAGTGAAACCAACTTTGAAACCGCAGTGTTTCGGCTTTTAGTATTGAGTTAGAAATTTGCGTTTCATTTATTCAGCAGCTTAAGTGTAAACTGCATTTGGTGCCGAATACATGCAAGTTATTTTCAATGTCAAATGCGCAAATGAGCTTTTCGTGACTGTCACATCTAGCAATAGTTTGTTTCAACTGAAATTGCTAAAATTTTCGCCAAAATTAGCTATTTCACTGCTATTTGACAAAATAGACGTTGAATTGACTGGTTGATTGTATGGTGTTTAACGCCATTTTCAACATTATTTCACTTATACCGAGCCGGTCAGTGCACCTACCCAAGCTTTCCTAGAGTTTCTTTTGTCAGTACTACGCATAATATTCTTTTCAGGCCACTGACTGCTTTCCCACGTAACCATCGTCGAAACAATGGTCAGCGATGAGAGAGAAATTGTTGCAATGACTATCATCTATCCTCGGAAAGAAATTGGCCGAGCAGGGGATCAAACCAGCGAACCCCTGGTCTCAAGTCCTGTACACAAACGACTGAGGTACCGGGGCTCGGCAATGTTTAATTCAGACTAAGAGAAAGAACATTATCATGTCAATGGTTAATGTCTGAATAAGTCGATAAATTAATAACAAAAACGAAATAAGATCTGCTTATTTAAAGAAGGTTCCGAATTTAGAAGTGAAAAAATGACGATCTATTTCGACTTTTGTGTCAATGTTTTCAAAAAAAGTGTTTCGTTGTATGACGGAAAAAAACGTCACCTGGGGTTAGTAACTCTATTTAATAAATATGTTAATTGAATTTCGGGTAAGAGTGTATCGCTGTCATTTAATGACTATTTTAATACACCTGTTTCTAATTATAGCATTTTATTTCATTTGACTCTTTGTCGTTAAGATATGACTTCTGAAGCGCCTAGAATCGGGCAATTTTTGAAAATTTTATAGAAAAAGGAGCACTTGCTTGTAACAAGCAATTGCTCCTTTTCCTATAATATTTCCAATATTATTATGGCATTATCCTTTCCTTTTATTGTCAGTCCTTCGTGTCACTTTGGACTAATTTTTGTAAGTCTAAAAATAGTTTTTATGTTGATGGATAGTTGGCTGTTAAATACTAAGTGACGATTTTTATGAATGAAAACTTCGTCATGAACCTCGAGCAAATTTACAAATGACTGCATTTGACTTTTTTCTAACGCGATTCGCCTACGCACATCCGCGTTTCAACCTAGATATGAAAGAATTCTTCCTTTCAAAAGAGCTCCGGGGATTTAGATATCAATTTAGTAAGAGAAAGAAGGATTAATATTACATGTACAGGTACATAAACGCAAGTTTCTTTTGTCCACGATATAGAGCCAGTTTCAATATTCCCCCGATGCGTCACAGGTCCTTTTAATTAGTCTAGTATGTCCGGCTGCTGATTGGTTATGCCAGTCGTCAACTCGTTTTGATGTAAAATATGCCTGTCTGCTAATGTCGGTCTATCTTTTCTCTATATTGTATCAAGCTACCCAATGGTAGCAATGCATTTTACCAAGTGCCAAGTTCGTGTGGACAGCTAGCAAGAGACGTACACTGCTGGTCGCAGAGGACTGATTGACCAATTGGAATGCCTTCTGAACAAACCCTGGACCCTAGCAGTGACTGGCAAATCGAACCCACATTGGGCACATGGCTCTGGTTCACTAACCAAAGATGCTTTTAATACTTAGGCGGCCCTATTATCCAGCAGTCTCTTGTATACTAATCTTCCTGTGGATCCCATAGCCCTGAGTGCCCGACTCTGCTTGACAAATTGGACGGCTGTCCCCATACTCCCAGGTGCCCGTGTCCGGTTGACCATCATGCCTGTCATCGCCATATCCCCTGGCGCCTCTCTCTTAGTTAATCTGACTGCAATCCCTAAAACTTTTGGTATCTGACTTGTACGCCCTACTGATATTCCCTTAGCCATGGGTGATACAGCTGCATTTTATCATATTTAGACCCGAAATTTATCCAGCGATCTGTGTTATCTGGACTTGATCTATTATGTCTGTAAAAATCGACCCATTATAAAAGATATGGTATTCTAAGTTAGGTTTGGATGTACAAAAATAATAATAAAATAAAATTCATGGAGAGGTGTCCCAATGAAAAGTTTTAAAGCAAAGAAAAAGGGTACGCTTACACATTATTTGTACATGCTCTCCTCGCTTAGTGTGTCACGTGACTGTTGACATGTTCGATATTACGATGACGTCACAGGAACGATAACGTTCTATACCGTAAGGAAAGTACCCAGTACACCCTACTTCAACTACCCTAGGTGCATTTTGTGACCTATTATCGCCCACTCGTACTTGAAAATTGAAAATGATATCATAAGAATGAACGCCCGTTTTAAGTGATCAGTTTAAATACGGTGCTAGCTTGTAGGATTGGCTTTCTCACGCGCTTGTCTCGTTCAGCATGCTAACTCTTTCGGTGCCATTGGCGAAATTGTGGGCTTTTGCAGACAGCATACATGTAATTATATCAAGATCAGACAGCTCAGAACGTTCAATCTGATCTTTGATCTATACCATCCGCTTGCTTAGCCAAGCCTATACGATAAGAATATTTCTGAGTTTCAGTGGATTATATTTGTAAACGTCGAAAGAGGTCGAGTTTATATGAGCTATGCTCTGTCAAAAGGGAGCTTAATGTATCCGCGAAAAGTATCGACCCAGGTCAGCCTGCGCAGTCCGCGCAGGCTGACCTGGGCCGAAACTTTTCGCTATTGGTCAGTTTTCTACGTGCCAAAGGTTCATTCTACCTCATAATCCAGTTGGTTGTAAAAAAAGTGGCTATTGTGGATCAATAATTATGTGATTGCTTGCTTGGTATCATGCATCACGGAAATGCATTAAACCCTGTTTTCACAGAGCATGGATCATATATTTGGCGCTGAAAGGGTTAGTCGCTTTCTGGTGGAGTTCTTTCAGATTTGATAATACAGTTTTGATCCGGTGTAATGCAGAGAAATGACCCTCCCCTACAAAATGATCCATGGGTCATTTCACTACGTAGAGGAATGACCCGGGTCATTATTCTACGTAGAGAAATGACCCCAGACTGTAGAGAAAGGACTTCCCTCTAGCTGTAGTAGAATGACCCCCCTCATGAAAAGAAAGGACCCCCGTAGAGAAAAATGACCCCCTTTTTTTCCCCTGTAACATTGTTGTTGCTGTTGATGCTGATATTACTACTACTACAATTACTACTACTACTACTACTACTACTCGTACTTCTACTACCCCCTTTTTGCCTTAACATTGTTATTGCTGCTGATGCTGCTGATGTTTCTACTACTACTATTTCTCTACGGTCTGGGGTCATTTCTCTACGTAGAATAATGACCCGGGTCATTCCTCTACGTAGTGAAATGACCCATGGGTCATTTTGTAGGAGAGGGTCATTTCTCTGCATTACACCGGCAAAAAATGCGGGCTGGTTGGAGCAACGCTTTGGAAAAGCATTACATTTTATTGGTACAGTTATCTTCAACGGGTATCCAGATGTGTATGCCCTTTACCAAACAATGTCGTGTTTCAACAATCCAGAGGAGGAAGACTTTTGAAAACATTGTGAGAAAAGGAGAAAATATAACAAACATTTCCTCCTTTTTTTAACCCTTGACCAGACGACAATATTTCAGACTATCCCAAAATGAAAGCTCTGGCAGACGACAAATTGAAAGTGGCCCTTAAGACGAAATTTGCCCTCAATATGATAGAAAACGTTGTGGGACAAGGAGAAAATGCTGGTTACCAGCATTTTCTCATTTTCCCACGATGTTTTCAAAGGCTTTCTTTGTCAGTGTCGTTAAAATTCTGCATTATGTGGTAAAGGGTTTAAAAAAAAGTTTTCTTATCTTTCAAGGACGAATCTTCTCATGAGCGAAATTCCATCTGTCGTCTGCAAATGCTTTCAATTTTAGCCGGTTTACTTTTTTCGGCGCAGTTGAATGCGCTGGCTTTTGACCTACTTTTTGGTACTGATAAAGAATGAATAGATGGTAATCTGCTATTGGTAAAAAATGTGCACATGTTTATTCGGCGGGCCCCTGCTGCCATATTTACTCGCGCATGTGTGAAACCACTATTAACAAGCGTTGCTACTGCTGCTGCCAGGGGCCTTGATTCATACCATAGCAAAAAAATGTAGTAGAGAATTTTCCTTTTCCTGTGCTATTCGGAAATTTAATATTTTCATTAGCGTTATCCAATAACCCAATACTATTTTTCAACAAAACAGAGAGGAAAAAGAAGCAATTGCTCGCAGGGTTACTTTTCATTACTTCACTTCATACTGAGTCACAAAAGAGTTTCAACATTCATATCCCAGTATCTCTTACGCCGTCTATCTTTTTTAAAGATATTTCTTGTTCCGTCTGGTAAAGAGTTTACTCTTTACCAAATTACAAAATTTCAAATTTGTCCATATAGCATATGATAACACTTGCACATGACAAATCGGATGTGGCTCAAACGATGAGATTTACTTTTGGAGGAGTGGAAAACATTGTGAGAAAAGAGAGAAAATGTTGGCTATTAGAGTTTTCTTCTTTTCCCACAGTGATTTCAAAAGCCCTCTTGTTCAGGTTCGTTGAAACTCGGGTTATTTGGTACAAGGTTAAGTAAATATACATGTATGAGGTGTACTGTATATCAGTGTGATAAGCCACTAGGATGTGTCACCTGACCTCCTTGTACCGACAGGTACGTAAAGTGTTTGTGTACATGTACACAGTTGAAGGTGATCAATCGAGACAGAGACAGCTGGAGATAGGCACTGACTAAGATCGACCGGCTGACCGTACGACTTGCCAGTAGTATAGGAGGGTAGACCTCGGACAAAATCCGTTTTGTCCGAGGTCTACCCTCCCTGAGTGCCATTTTGTCCGAGGTCTACCCTCCCTGAGTGCCATTTTGTCCGAGGTCTACCCTCCCGGGGAGACAAAAGACCGGTCAAAATATCAAACCGGAAGTAGATGTCCGCTTTTTCTGCCCCCCCATGCCACGGTCAGAGCCCCTTTTTAACTATCTCTGTGAAAAGGGGTCTTAATGCATCTGCGCGCACGCGCGCACGGATCGTAATGATATGGTTCGGCAGAGACTATCGTTGGACTTAGTCTTTTTTCTTCATCGGAGATAGATGTTCACCATCTTTGACGCGGCAGGGATCCTTTTTTTAAACCGTGGTCTGTGAAAAGGGGTCTTAATGCATCTGCGCGCACGTGCACGGATCGTAATGATATGGTACGGCAGAGGCTATCGTTGGACTTAGTCTTTTTTCTTCATCGGAGATAGATGTTCACCATCTTTGACGCGGCAGGGATCCTTTTTTTAAACCGTGGTCTGTGAAAAGGGGTCTTAATGCATCTGCGCGCACGTGCACGGATCGTAATGATATGGTTCAGGCAGACACTATCGTTTGACTTAGGCTTTTCTCTGTCATCGTTGGACTTAGTCTTTTTTCTCCGTCTTCGTTCGCCTCAATCTTTCTCTATTACCGTTGGACTTAGTCTTTTTTCCCACAATATGGGTTATTTCCCCCTCTTCAGCTTGGCTCAGGCAAATACCATCGTCGGACTTAGTCTTTTTTCCCGTCTTTTGTTCGCCTCAGCCTTTCTCTATCACCGTTGAACTTAGTCTTTTTTCCACGATATGGGTTATTTTCCCCTCCTCATGCTGGTTCAGGCAGAGATCATCGTTGGACTTAGTCTTTTTTCCGTCTTTGTTCAGCTGAGATCTGTTGTTTCTCTATCACCGTTGAACTTAGTCTTTTTTCCACGATATGGACTATATCCCTACTTACGCTGGGTCAGGCAGAGAGGATCGTTGGACTTAGTCTTTTTTCTCAGTCTTCGTTCGCCTCAGGCTTTCTCTATCACTGTTGAACTTAGTCTTTTTTCCACGATATGGACTATATTCCCTACTTACGCTGGGTCAGACAGAGAGTATCGTTGGACTTAGTCTTTTTCCGTCTTTTGTTCGCCTCAACCTTTCTCTATCACCGTTGAACTTAGTCTTTTTTCCACGATATGGACTATATTCCCTACTTACGCTGGGTCAGACAGAGAGTATCGTTGAGCTTAGTCTTTTTCCGTCTTTATTTGCCTTAATCTTTTTTCTATCACCGTTGGACTTAGTCTTTTCTTCCGTCTTTTGTTCGTCTCAACCTTTTCTCTATCACCATTGGGCTTAGTCTTTTCTTTGGCTCCTAGCAGTATGATCTTTAGACATTGCCTGATTATATGATCTGAGTGTGGGTTTTTTTCCGGCATTTCCCGGAAATCAGTTCGTCTAGACTTACCCGATCTTAGATTTATTCCTCCCTAGTTTTATTCGACCCTAGTTTTTAATCTGCAAAACTTTTTTTTAAATTGTAAAAAATTTTTATCCGAAAATTTTTATCCGAAATTTTTAAGCGTAAAAAATTTTCTCTATCGAAAAATTTGACTGTAAGATTTTTTATTTGAAAAAATTTTTCTCTGTAAGATTTTTTGAAAAAATTTTTCTATCGATAAAAATGTTTTTTCTCTCTGCAAGATTTTTTTAATCGTAAAAATTTTTTCTATCGCCCAAAAAAGATTTTTCTCTCTCTGCAAGATTTTTTAAAAATTGAAAAATTACCTGCTCCATATTTGATTTTTTTCTCGTCTTGGTATACTTTATAATTTATTTGCACTACTCGAGAAGCGAGAGATGAATGAATATAGGAAAAGTTCACTGGATTTTTATAGCTTAGTGGAGGGATTGACCTGCTTTGTCTTTGAATTAAGAGTACGAACGGTAGGTGAGCATGTAGATAGAACATAACGTACTGTAAAAATTCATTCACATAGAATGTTATGATCTATCTACAATTTCCAAGACTGATCTTTTTTTGGAAGAAATGTTTGAATAAAAATGCTTTCATCGTTATTTATGTTGTCATTTTATTATTAATCCTTAAAGAGAAAAGTAAAGAAATCATGGAGGTGGATGTACAAGCTATTTTATTTCAACATCCTTGTAATATTTTCATCACAGGTCCGAGTGGTTGTGGAAAGACAGTCTTTGTTCATAAATTAATTGACTATCGAGAAGATTTGTTCAATATCGTTCCTGAAAGAGTTGTCTGGTGTTACAAAGAATGGCAGTATGCTTACAATCTTATGCATGAGAAATTCAATTTGCAGTTTGAATTAATAAAATTCGTGGAAGGAATTCCTGACGATGAAAACGAGCTTGTCAGCGATGTATCTATACCGCATTTAATCGTCTTTGATGATATGCTGGGTGAAAAAGATGAGGAAAAAATTAAACTTTGGTTTACAAGAAAAGGACATCACCGTAATGCAACCGTGATTTATATCACACAAAATATGTTTCAACAATCGAAATCGAGTCGAACCATCAGTCTTAATTCAAGATACATGATTTTATTTCGAAATGAGCGAGATAAAAATCAGATTAAAACACTAGCTCACCAAATGCAAGCCCCACATTTACTGTCTGCTTATGAAGATGCTACATCGGTGGATCATGGATATCTTGTCATCGATTTCCATTCATGAAGAAGACGAAAGAGGTCCAACCGTTTATTCCCCTGCTTAATCGTTACAATGTTTTTTTTAAAATAAAAATGACTTCATTTTAATTTATATTGTCATTCTATCAATAGGCGACAGTGAGTAAACATGGCTTTACCAACCACACCAACTTCAATTTTAGCTGCTTTGCGAAATTTAAGTCAACAAACCAATAGATATGAAAGAGAATCTGTGTTGAAAGCAGGATTAAAAGAAATTTTAAAATGGTTTACGTTGGCAGCACAAAACATCATTGAAGATAAAATCAAATTACCAAAACAAACCACCACGTATATGACAAAACATAGAGCAGATATCGAGCAGTTAGCAGATCCGAATATTGATGAGGAAATTAAACGTAGAATTATTTTAAAACCTGGAGGTGGTGGATTTCTAGGTGGTGTTATTATCAGAAGTTTACTGAGATGGGATGGAACTAAAACCGTTAGGAAATTTGGGGGTGAAAGGCAACCTCGAAAACGTGCTCCGCGAAAGAGGAAATCTCCAAAGAAGAAAAATTCTCCAAGGAAGAAAAACTCTCCAAAGAAGAAAAAATCTCCAAAGAAGAGAAAACCCCCGAAAACGCATGCAAGAACTATCACCTCACCGCCTATAATTGATGCAAGAACTACCACCTCATCACCTATGATTGATGAAAGAACCACCACCTCACCACCTATAATTGATGAAAGATTTGTTACTATGCGAAGACCTGTAGGAAGCAGCATTTCAGAACATCAACGCTATCCGAAATCCAGAAAGGAACTATTAAGTGAAAGAATGCAAAAACTCAGAACAAAGTATTCACAATTTATAGAACCAGGGAAAAAATTGAAGTTTCAATCCATTCCATCCGCCTCATGGTCTCCAAATACATTAGCTAAATATAAAAAAGGTAGAAAGGCAGAAGATCGACTGTTTGGGGATATAATCCAATATAACCTTGACACAGGAAAATATCGTGTTGACTATGACAACCGTCTGATTCATCTTGGTGGTGGAAGAACCATTCCTCTGCCCGACAGAGGGTCAGATGTAGAAGAAAGCGAGGATGAAGAACTCACTGATTCCGATTCGTAGTTTTCTTTTGTAAAAAAAAGACAGTATGATAAAACATCAGGTATAAATGATAGTGACATGGAACTTTTATTTTCATTTGATGTGAAATAGTGATAAAGTCAACATGAAGAAAAGACCTCTGATAAAAAAACACGGATCGATGGTTATGGCCATGATACAGGCTACACCAAAAATACGTAAAAAGCTTGTCAAAGATTCACCCTCAGAAGCGATAAGGTGTATATCGGAATGCTGTCATAATGTTTTAAAAGGCAATGTACATTTATCACCAGATCAGAAGAAGAAGTTGTATTCAAGCCGACAACATCTCAGACGTTTAGCTTCAAAATCAGTCTCTGTAAAAGATAAAAAACAAATTTTAAATCAAAAAGGTGGATTTCTTTCATTGCTTGCACCTGCATTATTACCTTTGTTAGGAAAAGCCGTTATCGGAGGAATAGGAGGAGCTCTAAAAGCCTTGTAGATAAAAAATTTTCAATGAAAAAAATCTTATAGATAAAAATCTTGTAGACAAAAAAATCTTGTAGATAAAAAAATCTTATAGATAAGAAATTATGTCTGTTAGAAAAATGGTTATCGTGCCTTTCCAGGTCTTAGAAAATATGAAACGATGGAAAGCCGAACAAGCTCAAAAACCTCGTTTACCACCTAATCCACAAGTTGCAGATGCATCACATCTTCGGCAAGATATGAGTCAAATTTTACAAAGTACCGACCTGTCAGAAACAGAAAAGGCTCAAAGATATGGCGAAACTTTGATTAAGTTACAAAATTCGCTTCAGAAAACAAAACCAACTTCGATCAATTTTCCTCCAAAAAACGATGATGGTGCACAGGAATCAGCATCTGTTGGCCTGCAATCTGTTGCCTTGTATGATCGAATTTTGCAAAGTGTACCAAAAACCATGAAAAGAAAAGCTGAGTTACTTTTGAGTATGATAAAAGACAACGATAATTTAACTTGGGACGGACATGGGGTGGTGTCATATAAAGGTACACGCATCCATGGCTCCAATATTATTGATCTTGTCAATGATGCGATACGTCAAAGAAAAGGCATTGAGCCCAGAGGATGGAAAACATTTTCAAAGGCATTACATGAAAGTAATATACCTCAAGAAGTTATTGGTAATTTGAACAGATGGAAATGGATACAAAAAGTCCATGATAAATCACCGAGTAAATCATTGAGCGAAGATGAAGATTCCCATGCAGAATCCTATGGAGATTCCGATTACTTATTTCACACACCAAAAAGCGTACGAAAAAGTACTAAGTTAACTCCTATAAAAAGAAGTATGAAAAGAATAAAAGAAAAATCTCCATACATGAAACCTGAAGAAAGAGAACGATTGAAGCAATTCTATGTTAAAGAACTGCTAACTCCCCCAAAGTCTATAAAAAAGACTCCGAGCCGTAAAACACTTCAGTCATGGGAGGCATGGTAAAGTCAAAACTTGATTACGTGTTAAGAAAGTTGTTTTATGATCCTAAAAGTACTGTTGCATTTAGTGGAGTAAAGCAATTGTATCACGCTGCGAAATCTGTTTTGAAAGGAGTAAGATACAAAGATGTTCAAGAATGGTTACAGGGTGAATCCACCTACACCTTACACAAACCGATTCGTCGTCGTTTCAAAAGACGAAAAACTATTGTAGGTGGTATAGATTATCAATGGCAGGCTGATTTGGCTAACATGCAACATTTAGCAAAACAAAATGATAACAAGAAATATTTACTTTGTGTGATTGATGTGTTTTCGAGATTTTCATGGGTTATCCCTATTCAAGACAAAACGGGTAAAACTTTGATCAAAGCATTTCAATCTATCGTTCAGAAATCAAAACGTAAACCTTTGGCGCTTCAAACAGACAAAGGTTCGGAATTTAAAAACAAATCGTTTCAAGACTACTTGAAAAAGAATCAGATTCATTTTTTCACCACTGAAAACCCAGAGACAAAAGCAAGTATTGTTGAAAGATTTCAACGAACTTTGAAAACGAGAATGTGGAAATACTTTACGTACAAGAAAACAAGGCGTTACATTGACGTATTGAATTCTTTAGTTAAGAATTACAACCATACTTTTCACAGAAGTATAAAAACATCTCCTGTAATGGTAACAAAATCCAATGAGGCAGAGATTTCAAGAAATCTGTATTCTCAATTACCGACAAATGTAATGATGAAAAAGCCGAAATTCAAAATTGGAGATCATGTTCGAATCAATAAAACAAAACGTACATTTGATAAGGGCTATTTACCGAATTGGACGCAAGAAATATTTGAAATCAGTCATGTCAACAAAACATTTTCACCTATTACCTATAAAGTAAAAGATCTACTGGGAGAACAGATTTTAGGAACTTATTATGAATATGAACTTCAATTAATAAAAGATGATGATATTTATGAGATTGACTCAGTTCTTGATAGACGTACAAGACGTAAGGGTAAAAAATTAATCAAAGAAATAAAAGTCAGTTGGAAAGGCTATCCAAAAAAATTTCAAAGTTGGATACCAGAATCCTATTTGGTGTAATCCTATTTTAGTGTTTTGAAAACATCTTTTCTTATAAAAAATCTTATAACTTAAGAAAAAAGTTATAAAAAGTCAGTACATTCATAATGAATCCACAGTCAAACATCGAGTGTGGAACAGAAAAGTCTGGAATAGAAGAAAAGTTCGGAATAGAAAACTTCGATAGCAGTAGTAGCAGTAGTATCAGTAAGAACTACAATTGCTGTGGAAATCGTGTCCCAAAGAATCAGTTTACCTATATTTCACAGATTTTAGTCATTTATGCAATTATTGCAACCTCGATAGTACATTTAAGTATTCAAAGTCAAGATCGTGAATTGTGGCTGATCCTGTTAAGCAGCTCACTTGGATATATTCTTCCATCACCAGGGTTAAAATTCAGCAGATCAGAACAAAAGCAGTCAGGGTGGATTGATAGTAAAAAATGAATTCGTTTTATCTCACTCTACCCAGCGATAGTTCCATGGACTTTTATCCGAACAACACCCAATGCTGTTTTAAGGTTCATTTACCAAAGACAGTTCATATTGACAAGGAAACTTGGGAAGTCGCATTAGTTCAACTTATTACTCCCTCTCAGTTCTTAAACATAAGTGAAGAAGAAGCACAGTTCGATCTTATAACAACGGATAAGGACTTAGTCAAATTAATATCACAGATAGACAGAAGAGGAGATAATATGAAAATAAATATATTAAGACAAAATAGTGGAGGTGATATAATAAAATGGGGAATTCGATTTGACTTTCCACCCGGGAATTACACTTCACCTGCTCATCTTATAGAGACGATCAATGATGTGATTCAAGCCGGTATAGGTCCTGCTCTTCGTAAGAATTCGTCGGGTCTGCACATCACTTATTCATCTTCAACCAAACGTCCGAAAATTACATTTGATAATATTATAAAATCAGGACTCAAATTACATCCATCCCTGTTTTTAAAACTAGGTGGATCACCAGAATTCAAACATGATACAATTTTTCAGGGTAAAAATATTTTCAAATACTTTAAATACAACCCAAACATTGATGCTGGCTACAATCATCTGTATATTTATTCAGATATTGCTGAACACACTATAGTGGGTGATACACTTGCTCCCATACTTCGTGTTCTGCCTTTCAAAACATCCGATTTGGTTGAAAATGGTTGTGGTTCTCAACATACCAATCATGAAATTACAATACCGCATTATATTCCCGTTTCGAAATCCGATTTCGATCATATTCACATTCAAATAACAGGGGATTTAGGTATACCGGTTCATTTCATTACTGGTAAGACAATAGTGAAGTTACATTTCAGACAACGTTCAACTGACAATCATTGAAAATCATTGAAAATCATTTAAAAAATGCTACCAGTTTATCGTGGTGTAAAACATCAGTATGGCTATGGGTTAGGTTCGCTATTTAAATCGGCAATTAAAGTAGTGACTCCATTGCTTAAACCGTTGATTAAATCTGGTTTTAATGCCGTGAAAAAAGAAGGACTCAAACAAGGAATAGGCGTAGTAGAAGATATCCTTTTACGTGGTGAAAACCCCAAAAAAGTTGTAATTTCACGGGGAAAACAAGCCATTCATGATCTAGCAGAAAAGCTAATACCAGGGATAAATAAAAGAAAATCACGAAAACCACGTCATTCCCCCTACCGCCTTCACAGTGGTAAGATCATAAGACAAAGAGACAGACGACCTCTTGATATATTTGATTAATATAATTGATTCATATATTGAATTCATCTACTTGAATTATATAAAAATGATGCAAAGTGGGTCCTGTGAATGCAGTAAGTCAGAACTCGATGTTCTTTCTGTACCACCTACAATGACAACGATGCAAGAAAGTCAATGGATTGAACATTTTCCAATATCGTCTTTGGCAAACAATGCACCAATAGAATTCATCATACCACCTCAAACTGAACATTGGACAGATTTGTCACAATCGTATTTGTATGTCAAATACAAAGTCGTTCAAGCTGACGGTGGCAATTTACTTGCCAATGCAAATGTGGCCCCTGTAAACAACTTCCTACACAGTTTGTTTAGCAGTGTTGATTTGTATCTAAATAATAAACTAATCACCAGCAATTCAGATACCTACCCATATAGAGCATATATCGAAAATCTTATGTCATATAATTCTGACAGTAAGACTACGCATTTGAAAGCTGGTGATCTTTGGGTTGAAGACACCTCTGGCGATTTCAATTCACTCAACCATGATGGACGTAATGAAGGTTTAAAAGAAAGAATGAATGAAATTGCACAAAGTAGAACTGCCGAACTTTTTGGACGCTTGCATCTTGATCTGTTTCAACAAGAAAAATATTTACCTAATGGTATTGAAATCAGACTTAGATTAAACAGATCTTCGGTAAACTTTTGTCTCACAGGAGGCGGTGGTGCACCAGCTTCAAAAATTGTACTGGAAACAGTCAGTCTTCATGTGCGAAATGTCGAATTGTTGCCTGTTGTTGCAAATGATCTAAATCATGTTATTGCTCAGCAAAACATGAAAATCCCTATTCGTAGGGTTGAAGTAAAAACTTTTACCATTTCTACAGGCCTTCAGTCTAAAGTTGAAGATCATTTGTTTCAAGGACAACTTCCAAAACGCATTTTCATTGCAATGGTAGCAAATACTGATTATAATGGGGATTATGGTAGAAATCCATTTTTCTTTCATCATTTTAATCTGTCAAAAATTGATGTATCATGTAATGGTCACAGTATTCATAACAGACCCTTTGAACCTAACTTTGAAGCAGGATTGTATTTGAAATCCTTTCTATCATTGTATCAGGCTAACTCATCTCTAGCACTTAATAAATCATTTAATATTGGTAAAGAAGACTATGCTGGTGGATACTGTTTGTGGGGATACGATTTGACAGCGGATCAAGGTAGTGAAGAAGGACAACTTCACCCTATAAAAACTGGAAATCTTCGAATTGAACTTCAGTTTGCTCAAGCTCTGGCAGCAGCTATCAACGTTATTGTCTTTGCTGAATTTGACAATCAGATTGAAATCAACAGTTTGAGAGAAGTTATCACAGATTATTAATCCTGGAAAAATCAACAGAAACTCTCTGATCAAAAGATAGCTTTCACAAAAACAGTCCTTTTCAGGACTAAGGAATATAATATCGAAAACGACAGTTCTTTTCAGAACTATTGAAAAACAGTTCTTTTCAGGACTATCTACAGGACTAAAGAACTAAAAAACAATGTTGGGACTCAGATTTGCTATAACACTTAGAGAAGAAGCAGAAAAAGTGAAATATTCCGTATCGAAGTGCATCTCTACTCGGAAAAATGACATTCATAATAGCTTCGAAAAACATATGACTGAAAAATTAAAAAATCTTATTGTCAGTGAAGTTACCAACCAGTGTTACGGATGTCAAGTGGATCATCCCAGTCAAACACAGCATGAACTGTGTTTATTCAAGGATAGACAAGAACATACAGATATGTTCATAGAAAAAGCCATGATGGAATTAAATCCATACGAAATCATGGAAAAATGGTATCCTGAACTCATAGAAATGAAACTCGATGAAAGTGACTATGTGGAAGCCTACAGATTATGGCGAAATATAAAACAAAACATTTTATCTGAATTCACGGAGTCGTGGTTACAATACTGGTGTGACAAAGTAAAACAATCCTGGGAAGAAAGTGATTAGAAAAAAATGTATACTTCTGAAATTCAATACATATTGGATCACGGGACATGGATAAAAAATCTACAGGCAAAAGTCTGTGCAAAAGATCAGTTACCTCGACAAAAACCCGATCATGTGAAAGCCTACATTGTGAACACAGAGAAATCAACCGGTCCAGGAGAACACTGGGTAGCCGTGATATTCAACAATAATGGCAATGTACTATACTTTGATCCCTACGGACTACCACCACTTGAGCCAGAAATCATTAACTTTTTAGACAATCATTCTTATTCGTGGAGATACAATCGACAAACTCTTCAGAGTCCACAGGGGAAAGTTTGCGGATTTTACTGTATCTTCGTATTGGATGCTGCTGCCAGAGGATACAACATACAGAAATATCTTCAACAGAAATTCCTCTCAACGGAACATCGACGAAACGATCGAGATGTAGTGTTATGGTTCAATCAGCAGTATGGAATTCTATTCAATAAAGCTCAGAGACTTTTTCCCCACAAATAGTATATAAATGTATAATAGTTCTTTTATCTATGTGTTTGTTGTAAATATGTTCATTGCTCAGTTCATTGTTCAGTTCTGTTCAAATAAAAGTTATACTGTTTAAATGGTGTTTTTTTCATTCTTTTTTCCACAAAGATAATCCCTCCACAAAATATCAGTCTTGGAAAAAAATGTAGATAGATCATAACATTCTATGTGAATGAATTTTTACAGTACGTTATGTTCTATCTACATGGTCTCGCCCACGTTCGTACTCTTAATTCCAAGACGAAAAGTAGGTCAATCCCTCCACCAAGCTATAAAACCACCAAATTTCTCTATATGCCATTTCATTTCCACGATGGGTTTGTTCAGATTCTGCTGTGGACTATTTGGTAAAAGTCGAAGGAACAAGGAGAAGAGAAAACGTCAAAAGACAAAGACGTCGGCTGAGTTCTCTGCAAGACAAGGGGACAACCCCTATACCCAGAACCCAGCACCTAATTTCTACCCCGATCTTTGGGTTATACCAATTGATGATCCAATCTTTGGGGAGTCTGTGATATCAATCAACCAATGAGTTGATGATGAAGAGGTTTAGAATCCTCTATCTTTCTCTGATTTTTGGAATTAACTTGCTCGGATGATTAATTTAATTCCAATCCAGAGAATGGTAAAAACAGCTCTTTTCAGAGCTAACATTCATTCCAGAAAGTCCTATCTTCGAGACTTGTCAATTTTACGACTGAGTACCATTCCAAGAGTTACATTCCAAACGATATACTTCAATTCAAATTAACTCAAAAAAAGGTTAAGCCCCAACACGATGCTTGTATGGTAAGGATTTATGCTATAAACCATCTCTGACCAACTCGGAAGATAGCGTATAGCATAAAAGTGTCAAATCTTGTCTACCTAATTCAACCAAATCGATAAATAGTGGTATACATCACCTCAGCTCTCAGATCTTTATTCCTAAAGCTAGTTTTTAAAAAAGACTGAGTTCGTCAGACAAATATCTAAAGATCATACTGCTAGGAGCCAAAGAAAAGACTAAGCCCAACGGTGATAGAGAAAAAAATGAGGCGAAGAAAGACGGAAAAAAGACTAAGTCCAGCGATGCTCTCTGCCTGAACCAGCATGAGGAGGGGAAAATAACCCATATCGTGGTGAAAAAGACTAAGTCCAACGGTGATAGAGAAAGGTTAAGACGAACAAAGACGGAGAAAAAAGACTAAGTCCAACGATGACAGAGAAAAAGCCTAAATCCAACACGGTGATAGAGAAAGATTGAGGCGAATAAAGACGGAAAAAGACTAAGTCCAACGATACTCTCTGCCTGACCCAGCGTAAGTAGAGAATATAGTCCATATCGTGGAAAAAAGACTAAGTTCAACACTGGTAGAGAAAGCCTGAGGCGAACGAAGACGGAGAAAAAAAGACTAAGTCCAACGAGGGTCTCTGCCTGAACCACTATGAGAAGGGAGTATAACCCATATCGTGGAAAAAAGACTAAGTCCAACATTGATAGAGAAAGATTGAGGCGAACAAAAGACGGGGAAAAAAGACTAAGCCCAACACGATGTTTGTATGGTAAGGTTATGCTATAACCAAGCTGAGGAGGGGAAATAACCCATATCGTGGAAAAAAGACTAAGTCCAACGTTGATAGAGAAAGGTTAAGACGAACAAAAGACGGGAAAAAAGACTAAGTCCGATGGTGATAGAGAAAGTTCGAAACGAACAAAAAGACGAAAAAAGACTAAGTCCAACACGGTGATAGAGAAAGACCAAAGCGAGTGAAGATGGTGGCACACCTTCTTTTTCCCCGAGTCAGTCTGTGGTGTCATACGTTTTCAATTCAAATTTTTGGCTGGAAAACGTCTCGACCAATCAAAACGCAGGATCAACCCGAACAAAACATGGTGACACACCATTCTTTGCTAGGAATTCCACTTCCGGTTTCCTCTTTTTGTTTTTACATTTTTGCAGTGGTGTGAGGAGGGGGGGGCAGAAAAAGCGGACATCTACTTCCGGTTTGATATTTTGACCGGTCTTTTGTCTCCCCGGGAGGGTAGACCTCGGACAAAATGGCACTCAGGGAGGGTAGACCTCGGACAAAATGGCACTCAGGGAGGGTAGACCTCGGACAAAACGGATTTTGTCCGAGGTCTACCCTCCTATACTACTCTTGCCGACAGACATTAAGACATAAAGAAAGACAGACAGACCGGCTGAATAACCGACTGACTGACTGACCAATGGTCGAGCTGACCGGCCGGCGTGCGGGCTTGCTGGCTGACCGACGGACTTACAAGCTTGCTGGCTACTTGTCTAAATGTCCGCATGGTCGACCGACTGGCCGAACGACGGTCTGGCCGACCGAAGGTAAAAATCCTTCCATAGAAAAGAAAACTCTTAATATGTATTGCTCCAAATATCATAATTTGCCGTTACGAAATCTCTGACGGTGTAAATCAGAGATCGGACTGCCCGTCCTGTCTAGTCGGATCTTAATCTACCTGTCAGCAAAGGGGTCAGCGTTGTGGGTCACAATTCTATATATGTAAACAAAGCGATTAATTATTATTTATACCAAAATATCATATTTACAATGACATAGGTTAAAGACCCCAGCACCGTTGTTTGTATAACTTTGATTGACACGTCTTGCTGGGGTTATTGTAATAAATACTAATTCAATAAATTACCCTTTACAAAATAGCCCCTTATTTTGACGACCCTGATATAGAAAGCAGCTTTTTTAAAACATTGTGGAAAAAGAAGAAATGCTGGTAAACCAGCATTTTCTTCTTTTTCCACAATGTTTTCTACCTTTTCGATGATAATTTCGATCATTTGAGAAACGTCTGATTTGTTGTCTGCAGTTGCTCCTCACTATGGCATATAAAATTTCCTTGTGTAGAAAAGAGTTAACCCTTTACCGCACAATTACGAGTTTTAACGACACCGCAAGAGGAGTCGTTTGAACACATTTTGGGAAAAGGAGAACTTGCAGATAAACAACATTTTCTCCTTTTCCCAAACATATTTTCTAACCTTTCATTTCAATTTAAAAAAAATACGGTCATTTGAGCCAAATTGAATTTGTTGTCTGAAAATGCTTTCAATGTGGACGAGTCTAACATTTTGTCGTTTGGTAAAGAGCGAATTCTTTCAACGTCAAATTGATAAGCCCTCTTTCGACGGCTGTAAATGCTCGTACAATCCTTTGAACTTAAACAAATTTCTTTTCCTTTTTTTTTTAGTCAATAGCTTTGATTAAATAAATGGACGGTATAGATACACGATCAGATTGCACGTTTGTGTTCAGTCTGTTCTTGATCTATGCCGTATGCAAAAGCCCCTGTTTTCGTGTAGGGCACTGAATGGTGTTGCATAGAAATAATGTTTTTTTGACTAAAGGAAACATGTAACTGAGCCTTGGCAAGTCAGTGATAATACAAATGGGTAATGACCCAAAGGTAGTTAGAATCCCAGAAGGATAAAAAAAAAAAAAAATCCGCAGCCTGAAAAAAGTCACTGTCATAGGATTCATTCCTTCTTCAACACGTACGTTGTTTCGATTTTCTCTACTTAGGAAAGCAGCCAGTGGATCAGAAATCGTGTCGCCAACAGAACTGGTTACAGAAACAAAGTAAACGCTTGAAAAAAGTCACATGGGCTACTTTGACTGAAATGAAAATATTGCAAAAATTCTTTTAATCCTGACCTAACGAGCCCAGGTAGTGCAGTCGATAGCGCACAGGACTTAAGAACGGAGGGTCGCTGGTTCGAATCTTGAGAGCCCAGCCCCGTAGCTCAATTTCGGCCAATTTCTTTCCGAGGATTGATGATAGTCATTGTGACAGCCATTGTTTCGACAATGGCTATGTGGGAAAGCAGCCGGTGGCTTGGAAAGAATATTGTGCGGAGTACTGGTAAAAGAAACTCCAGGAAAGCATGGATAAGTGCACTGGCCACCGCGATATAACGGAAATAATGTTGAAAACGGCGTTAAAAACCATACAATCAATCAATCAATCGATTCTCCGTCTCGGCAAATCTCTTTCAAAGAGTTAATGATAGTTATTGGGACAAGAATCATTCCTCTCTCAGGGCTGATCATTGTTTTGACGATGCTTGCGTGGGAAAGCAGTCATTGGCTTGAAAAGAATATTGTGCAAAGTCACGGTAACTCAAGGAAGGCATGGATAGGTGCATTTGGAGCAGTGAAATAACTGAAATAATGTTAAAAACTGCATTAAACACCGTGCAATCAATCATTTAATACTTATCTTTTGGAAAAACTAGTAGATGAAATTTTTAAGCTAATATAAAAAATCTAAAATACTGCCATATCAACGGTTTATCTTAATCTGTTAAATAAATTAACCTTTCACCAACTAATCCTGTGTTTTTACGACCCTGGAAGGGAAAGCCTTCGAAAACATCGTGAGAAAAGGAGAAATTGCTGGTAACCAGCATTTTCACCTTTTCCAACGATGTTTTCTATACTTTAAAAATCAAATTTCATACATTTCACCACATTTACCTTGTTGCTTGGAAATGCTTCCAATATGGACGAGTCTAAATTTTTGTCGTTTAGGAAAGAGTTTAATCTTTAGGCTGCTAAGCACGACTCACTGACCTTTTGCGGACAGTGTAGATCTTAGATCAGACTGCACAGAACGTGCTGTCTGATCTTAGATCTACACTGTCCGAGAAGTGAATATCTTTCCCAAAAGAACACCTTTGAAATAGCAAATTTTTGTTTGGTACTATCGGCTTGAAAGTTTCATTTCACTTATTTAGCAGGATGAGGGTTAATGGAACTTCCTAGGCAACAGTAAACACCTACTGATTCCAATATTTTTGCCTGAAAAATATCACCTCATCGGACAGTGCATACTTAAGATCAGCCAGCAAGTTCTGTGTAGCCCGATCTTGGATCTACACTGCCGGCAAAAGCGGATGGAATCGTGCATAGCACTCAATAGACTGAACTTCGTGAAAATGACCCCGGTCCGTATTCATCAACCCTTTGTTAAAATAACATTTTGGTTCTTGGTCGAATTATAGATTTTGAAAGTTTCATAACTTCTGATTGGCTAAACCATTTGGTTAAGCCAATCAGATGGTGTGAAACGTTCAAATTTAAAAAATTCTCGACAATAAAACTAAGAATGTTCTTAAGAATGGTTTAAGAATTTGAATAAACTCTAAGGGTGCTAAGTGAAAGAGGCACAAACCGTCTCCTCTTCGACCTACGTCAGTAAACATGTTTACCACTTTTTGCGCCGTTTGACACTTAGGTTGTTTCTCTCGTTAGCTCTTACGGATAGACAACGGTGTCCTAAAAAGTTTAGAAAAAAAACAGCGAAAATCTTAATTTGCTTAAAAGGAAATAGAAACGTCTAAAGTTTTTGGAGCATATGTCCCTCCTCCCAGACTTACAGCAATAAACATGTTTATAACTTTTTTTTTTTTTTATTTCAAATAGAAAATGTTCTCATTTATAAGCAGTTATAGATCGGCATCGATGGCTTAAATGTATGAAAACCCTTAAGTACCAAAGAAGAACTAGAAACATCCGAAACTTTGGGGCCATAACCCCAAACCCTGAACTACGTCAATAAACTTGTTTACCGCTATATACGTCGTTTGTCACTTAGAGTACTCTTCTCGATGACCCCCACCATACAATATGATCCATCGTGAGAAAGAGAAAATGCTGGTAGCAAGAATTTTCTTCTCCTTCTACGTTGTTTTCTATTCTTTAAAAGATGTATCCAATAAACTCAGCCACGTATGATTTGTCGTCTGCAAATGCTTTCATTATGGCCAAGTCTAAAATTTTGATGTCCGATAAAAAATCAACTCTTTACCAGACGACAAGATTTTAGGCTGGTCTAAACTGAAAGCATTTGCAGACGACACATACAGTATTGCATAAAGTATAAATAAAACTTGTCCTGGAAAGGGTAGAAAACATTGTGGAAAAGGAGAAAATGCTGTTTTCCAGCATTTCTTTTTTTACTTTTCCCACAGTGTTTTCAAAACTCGTTTTCCTTCGAGTAGTTAAAACTCGGGATTCTGTGGTAAGGGGTTAAGTCAGGTAAATTGACTATTCCGGTGATTGGGAAGTCCGTAACATTGCAGGCTTAAAGTAACAATAGCTGCCAAAAGTAAACAAAGCCGGTGTCAAAATGCATTTGAATTTAAATCATACCATTTAAAAGTGTGGAAATTATTGTGTAGACGACAATCTGTTGTACGGTCGGTCCAAGTGTTAGTCGGTGGTAGAGAAATTAATTTCAAAACTAGGTTAAATGTTGCCAGGTCACTCTATCTTTTGTTAACTTTTTGTCTTACTTCAAAATTCATTTTTCTGCCAGTGACTAACACTTGGACTGACCACACAGAGTCACAGTATTTCCATACTTTTAAATGGTGTGATTTAAATTTAAATGCATTTTAATACCGTATGTTTTTGACCGCTACTGAACCTTTAGAGCTTTTTAATGTTAAGAATTACTCGCTAGAGGCTTAGTGCTGCCTGATCTTAATCTACACTGTCCGATCTGGACCAAAACCTTCTGAATTCTACTCAACATGTCAAGAATCGAGTCCGGCCGGGTAGCTCAGTGATTAGCATATCTGACCCGTGACCTGGTGATTGTGGGTTCGATACCCGGCGATTTTTCATCTCTCCCCTTTGATGCATGTGAGAAAAGCAGTCAGTGGCTTGGAAAGAAAGTTTTTCCAGTACGGGTGTAAAAAGCCAGGAAACACATGCGTAGGTGCACAGACCGACGTGATATGACCTGAGCTATTAAAACGGCGTTTTACTCCAGTAAAACAAAGTAAGAATCGATGACACTTTATGAGATGTGTGCAGTAACAGTTTATTTGATACATTCGGTGAAGCCCTGCATAGAATTATTCATCATTTCTGTCATAACAACCCGCTAATTAGAAAAGAATCTCTCGGGTATTATTTAGTACAGATATGTCGTCGAAAATACTCAAGTATCAGGAATTATTTGAACAACCTGTCAGGGATTTATCGAACACTTTACGCCGCTGGGTGCGACTCAATGCGTTTTTGTGGACAGTGTAGATCCAAGATCAGACTGCACAGAACGTGCAGTCTGATCTTGGATCTATATTGTCCGATACGCTGCGTTATATCTCCGGAGAAAAGAACACTGAAATTGCAATATTTGAGGTTTCACTATTGGTTCGAAATTTTTATCAGCTTTTTCTTCGAGAACTGAAAATAATAGATCAGAACTCAGGGTTGATTTTTGACAAGATAGGTTGATGTCCTTTCTGACAAATGACCAACTTGTCATAACCTCTGTTGTCCTTTACGAACAGTGCGGATTAGGAACAGGTGGCACGACCGTGTTATGATTGTAGGCTAGAAGGTAATGGTAGACCTGTGCTAATAACTGCTTGCATTATGCCGTTACCGACTACAAGCGATTTGGGAATTTCAGTACGTAAAGTGCTAAATAAATTTAATGGAAATTTTCAGCCAATGGCACAAGCCCCATTATTCTGATTTCAAAATAATTTTTGCAAGAGAAATTTCAGTTATGTGTGACAGTATAGATCCAAGATCAGACTGCACGTTCTGTGCAGTCTGATCTTGGATCTACACTGTCGGCAAAGAAGCTTAGCACCCAAACGGTTGAGACTGTATCGAACAGAATAAGTCCAAGATCAGACTTCACAGAACGTTTAGTCTGATCTTGATCTACACTGTCCTAAAATAGCATTGAGTCACGGTAGCAATTTAACGGTGAAAACATGGGTGATTAAAAAGAAAAGTAATTTCGTTTTCAAAAAAAATAGTTTACGTTTTATTAAAATTCTGATTGAAGTTTTAATGATGCGATTAGAAAATGAAAAAAGAAAGTATACATTACAAAAAGGAAGATTATTCAAATACTTCAATGAGCTTTGGAAACTACAAGTTGATTGACAGTTCAATTAATCAGGTAAATACTTCCCTCATTTCAACGAGTTAAAGTAATCGATCTTTAAACATTGCTATGACACTTCCACACTGTTTTCTTATTTTCAACTTTTCGATATTCATATTTAAGCACTATATATCTTTATCGTAAAAATCTAAAATTTGAAACTACATCAATGAGTTTTATTCTTTGGTAAATGTCAAGGTATATAGTTTACAGGAACTTGCAACACAAGGTTAATGGATCAAATGGTGTTTTACACCGTTTTCAACATTATTTCAGTCATTTGACGGCGACGAATTACTGATTCATTTGTGTCCTGGGTTTCACAAGCCAAAAGCTAGAGATTGCAATGCAAGTGTCTTGCCCAAGGACACTCACACGAAGGACCCCGCGCCAGGATTGATGATCAAACCCCAGGACCTTTCGATTACGAATCCTACACCTCCATGCAACGCTGAGAGAGAGAGAGAGAGAGAGAGAGAGAGAGAGGGACTGGTAGGCGAGTAGAAAGAAAGCTAGACGTAGACCGATCACAAAGACGAACGGACAAACGATCGGACGGACAAACAGAAGCAGAGGTAGACAAGCCGGGATAAAAGAGCAGATAAAAGGTCTAGAACAGAAGAAGGGTAAACTAAGCAGACAATGGAGCTTCTACTTAAACCCTGCAAAGACAACCAGACGACAAGCAGATGTCAGACACACAGGCAAATAGACAGACAGATAGATAGACAAGCATACGAAGAAAAGCACGGAAAAAAGGACCAGACAATGCAGGGACCAGAGTGCAAATAACCATTACCAAGGAGACAGCGAGAGCAGTGAAAGGGTACCGACCTTCTCAGACTTATACCCTGCTGATACAACTTGAGAACATGGCATGAAACTTAAACCCAGAAGAAAGCGAGAGCAATGAAAGGGTAACGACCTTCTCCGGCTTATACCCTGTTATGACTATTTGACATAGCACACGACAGACAAATAGACAGACAGATAGGCAGACAAACAAACGGAAAAAAGACGGAAAAAATAAAGGGCCCAGAGTGCAAGTAACCTAAACCAAGGAGACAATGAGACCAGTGAAAGGGCATCGACCTTCTCCGGCTTACACCCTGCAAGGACAACTTAACGGAAAGGCATTACAACAAATCGCAGATGACTTTCTTTTATTCGATCTGTAGTACACATCTTTCCTTCGAAAACATCGTGGCAAAAGGAGAAATTGCTCGGAACGAGCAATTTCTTCTTTTTTCCACAATGTTTTCTCATGTATTTGTCTATTCAACATTTAGTTTGTAAATGGAGTTGCTATAATTTTTTTTAAAAAATGTGTTTTTCCTACTTATTCTCTGCTAAGTTGTTTCAGAAAGCAATACGTCAAATTTACGACTAAATCTATGGTGATTTGACAGCTGCACACATAATACGCTTACTGGCTTATACAGCCAATTGACGGGCGTTCATAGACCTTGATTTTTTTTCTCGTTCGAGAAATCTTATGTGGATGAAACTTGCAAGATAATTCCCTTTTTGTTTTTCGATGCCGTCGCCGTTTTTAATTAATTTAATTATAACTCGTCTACGGTTTACTGTGGCCATACCGTGGCTCAGATTTGAAGGTGTGGGAACCGAATGCATGTAGGCACCGCTTTCCGCTTTCGATCCTCGCTTCAAATGCTGGACTTTTCGCTGAAGTGTCCTTGGGCAGGTCACTGCAGAACTCTAGCCTAGTCGGTCTATTAGTGAAACACAGGACATACGCGAAAAAGTGAGCTGTCGCCGCGATATGACTGAAATGATGTTGAAAGCGGAGTAAAATACCGTTCAGTCACTGTGTTGCCAGGGTTTAACCCGTCATAGACTGGGCTTTAATGTTTTTTACTGCCTTGGTCATATACACACACAAAACAACCAGTGAAAGTAGTGTATGTGGATGGATGGATGGATGGATATTCTGAACAAATGGGCAGACATACGAAAGAAATGACAGATATTTTAGGCGGATGGATAGACAGAAAAAAGGACAGAAGGACTAGTGGGGTCAAAGTGACCCACTCATCCATCATCCAACAATAGGTCCAAATTTCATGCGGTAAACAAGTGATCTCAGTTGATCTAATTTGTTTGTTTTTTATCCGTGACTGATAAACGCTAGAAACCTTACAAGCATAACCGTAGATGTTTGTGAACACGTTCACACGCTATTGTATGGATTCGTCGGCTAATTTATACTTTTCCTTTCCCCACGCGGTAATGATTGTTACTTGCGGAGTGCATGCACAAAGATCAGTCTGCATATAGTATCATGTGCACTTTGATCTTCATCTTCACATTTCGTCTTTCTTTTTATAATTGTCCACATAAAATGTCTATATAGATTGTCAGATAAACGTGAATTACTAATCTTGCTCAGTAATTTCTAAACGATATAAATTCGGTAAGATAGCGTTTAACCCTGAGGTTCCTAAGCGCGACTCACTGACCTTTGCGGACAGTGTAGATCATGATCAGACTGCACAGAACGTGTCTATCCTGTTTGGTAAGGAGATATTTTTTCCCTGTAAATAAGTCTGAAATAACATTATTGGGTTTTTTTATTACTGTTTTGAAATTCATTTCACCTGTTGAGCAGGATAAACGTTAAGTTAATGAATACAGTCTTCAAACAATCAACGTAAACACGCCATAAACTGAAAAAGCGTGCTGATTTCAAAATAATCGTTGTAATGTTTAAACAGTTGGTGAGATACAAAGAGTACATGTAACATATCAGACTGCCAGTATGTGCGGGCTTATCTTGGTCCAAACTCCTTAACAATCGTAGTCGGAGTTACTGGAAATGGGTTAAGTGAGAGAGAGAGAGAGAGAGAGGAGGGAGGGAGGGGTTTCTATAATTGCAATAAACCATTTCTTTGTCATAAGTACAATATAAAGCGGCATTAATAAGCTGAGTGGCTGAGCTCATCTTTTGTTTCAACGAAGCTGCCTCTAAATATATTCTGATTATTATCACGACGGCCAGTGCACCACTCCATGCATTCCTAGTACGTTTCTTACCAGAACTACACACAATACAATTTAGAAACCACTGGCTGCTCTTCCATTTAAACAAAGTCAAACCAATTTTCTGCAATGAGAAAGGAATGAATCCGGCGACATTGACTGTCATCAGTCTTCGAAAGGAGTGTAGGACAGCTGGGATATCGAACTCTCAACCTTTGGGTTTAAAGACCGCGAAATAAGACGAATTGATTTATAAGGAAGATACGGGGCAAAGACAGTCAAGGTGATCTGTTGTTTTGAGGCTGTTACGTTCAGGCTGTTGTTTTCGCGTTTTTTCCCCCTCCGATGCTGACCCCGATACTTTTGCTGTTTACGTTACGGACAAAAATAAATTTTGATGTGTTAGGCATTTCAGCACCAAAGGCGAAAATAAGGACTTTTTGCGGATGGCATAGATCAAGATCAGACTGCACAGAACGTGCAGTCTGATCTTGAATCTATACCGTCCGCTTGTTTAGTCCAGCATTTCATATGGAATTCTTTCTGCGTTTCAGTGGATTGTATTTTTCACCTGTCGAGAGAGGTTGAGTTTAAATTTTGTATTCTGAACTGAAAGTGTTGGATGGTTGTAACGCTTAGGCTGTTAACCGAGACTCACTGACCTTTTGCGGGCGGTGTAGATCAAGATCAGACTGCACAGAACGTGCAGTCTGATCTTGGATCTACACTGTCCGATAAGAAGATTTTATTTCTTTTCTAAAAATAAGTTTGAAATAGCATTATTAGGGTTTTTACTACCTTTGAAAATTTCATCTCACTATTATAGCAGAATAAGGGTTAAATGGGAATTATATGACTAAAAGCAGAAATGGAAAAGTGGAGTTTGTACACCGAGATCAGGCGACGCGTATGAATAGACTAATCTTGATCTACACTCCCCTGGGTGTGCGTCCACGTTTTTGTCTGACCGGAAAGAAGTTAAACCAAACCTCATTATACTGTTTCTTAAGTCATGTATTTTCACCTGCTTCATGGAAATTGATTGATTGATTGCTTGATTGATTGATTGATTAATTAATTGATTGATTGATTGATTGATCGATCGATCGACCGACCGACCGACCGACCGACCGACCGACCGACCGACCGACCGATTGATTGATTGATTGGTTGGTATTTTACAACGCTTTCAACATTATTGCAGCCATATCACGGCGACAGCTCACATATTCATGTACGTCATGGCTTTCACGAGTACCAGGCTAGAGCTCTGAAGTGTCTTGCCCATGGACACTCCCACGAAACCCATTGCTTTCAACAGGGCCTCCAGGTTAGAAGTCCCACACTGAGCCACGCAAGACCCCGCGCTTCATTGAAAACTTGGATCAAATCTCTAGAAGGGAAAAATTAACCCTTATCCTGCTAAATAAAAGAGATGAAACTTTCAAGCCGATAGTAAAAACCTAATTTTTCCTATTTCAAAGGTATTGTGTGTGTGTCTGTGGTGGGGGGGGGATATCTCCTTATCGGACAGTGTAGATCAAAGATCAGACTGCACGTTCTGTGCAGTCTGATCTTGATCTACACTGTCCGCAAAAGGTCAGTGAGTCGCGCTTAGCAGCCTAGGGGTTAATGTGGAGAATACGACGAAAACAAGGTGACAAACGGCGAATATTTCTGTTCCGAGGAAATTCGCTTTTCGAGTGTATTTTGTACCGAAGTCTCTCTATCACAACAGCAAAATGTGGAAAAGTAATTCATTAGCGAAAATTGTTTATTGTATACATAATGATGTATTGTTTTTGTACTGAAAAAATATCCGGGTTTTTTTTTTGTTGTTTGTTATCACCTTTTTGTTTCTACCAAGAAATGTGGATCACTCCAAAACAAAATGAATAGCGCGTGTTAACCACTAGTTACCCTTTTCCAAACGACAAAATATTAGATTCGTCCAAATTGAAAGTATTTTCAGAAGACAAATAAAATGTGGCTTAAAATTGTGGTTTGAATGGGTAGAAAACATTGTGGGAAAAAGAGAAAATGCTGGTTACTAGGCAGCCGGACAGACGGGACGGACGGATGAACGGACGCACGGATGGACAGACAGACAGAGAACATACAGACAGTCAGAAAGACAAACTGAAAAACAGAGGGGAAGGAAACCTGTTGGACAGACAAGTACGAATGTACACTACTTAACATTTTTCCTGACTATAAAATTTTACACTTGCCCAAACAGAAAGAACTTACATACAGCAATGCAAATATTGTTGTCGAATCTTCCTTTGAAAAGGATAGAAAACATTTATAATAGGGAAAAGAAGAAAATGCTGTTACCAGCATTTTCTCCTTTTCCAAAAATGTTTTCTAAAGCCTTTTTTACGATCATTTAAACAGGTATATACAGGGCACAAAATAAGACAGTGCCTTCATAATTATCTCGGTAACAGCTTATCTGACCCTGAACCGATTTGAATTTGGAAGCGTGTGTTTATTTGCTCGCTGGCCATTGTAATAAACAGGATTGTTTGTTATTTCTCCCCGTCATCCTTTTCAGCGCGACGTGCGACTGAATTACCTTGACATTGCGGATGGTGCAGATTAAGATCAGACTGCTCAGAAAGTACAGTCTGCTCTTGATCTTGGATTTACTCCGTCCGCTTGGTTGTTAAAACTATGTATTAGACCTATATGCTTTTCATCCGTCGGCAACAATTGTTCCACCTTTTTCAATTCATTTTACAAAGACAGACCTGACCCTTTTCCTAACAGTCTCATTAGTTTACTACCCTGAGCCGGCTTTTGAAAACATTGCGGGATAAGGAAAATGTAGGTAGCCAATATTTTCTCTTTTCTCATACAGTTTTCTCCCCTTTTAGTGTAAAGTCCTTAAATTTGAACCACTTTGAATTTGTCGTCTGCAACTGCTTTCAGTTTGGACGTTTCTATAAATTTTGTCGTCTGAAAAAGAGTTCAAAGAAAATCTGGGCCACCTGGAACAAAACTGAAACAAAATCACGTTCGCATCACCACGGGAAACGTGAATTTCTAGGAAACGTTTGGCAATATGTCAGACGGTCAATAAGGACAGCTTCTTGAAACAATATCGGCTAAATCCGAAAAATTTGATGTCGGTCTTCGACTTTTGCCGGCATTTTCCGTATTTTCTGTATATGTTTCCCGACCGCCTGATACGTATATTGCTGAGGAAAAAAATGTGTGGCAAACTCCAAACCATTTAATAAAACGCCAGGACAAAGTAAAATCGACAAGTTTTGTAAATTTTGACCAAAAGTAGGCATTTTCTGTCTGCATCTTCCGTTCATGAGCGAATCATCACGGGAGACACGCATGTTCACTAAACGGTAAACAAGAATTCCGTAAAATTTTTGCCTCGAGTCTCAGACTTCTATCGGCATATTTTGTATATTCGAACACCAACCAGGAAACGTGAATTTCATTGAAAATGTTGGCTTTAATTCGTGTTACCAATAGAGACATTTGTTTAGTGAAGTAAAATCGGCAATCTTCGCTTGATTGAACTTTGTTCTTCGACTTTTGTCGGTATTTCCGTCCCATGGGTTTCAAGCCCAGTATATTACCAAAAAGCATTCTGGGATCCATTGTCATTCATTCAACCCTTTATCACACAATTCCGAGTTTTAACGACTTTGAGAAAGAAGCCTTTTGATTAACGACCCTGAGAAAGAAGCTTTTTGCAACATCGCGAGAAAAAGAGAAATCGCTGGTAACCAGCATTTTCTCCTTTTACCACAATGTTTTCTACCCTATCAAAGACAACCCCCCTCTGTTAAATCACATTTAATTTGTCATCTGCAAATGCTTTGGGTTTTGACAAGTCTACAATCTTTTCGTCTTGTAAAATTTTAAACCGTAGTTTCCCGAACGTTTATTTATCTACATGTATTTGTGTGTAACGCCGTATTTAGCATTGCTTTTGTCATATCACGTCTGCAAGCGCTTGGGCTTTCGTTTACTGGCACATTGTACCGTTTTCAGATTAGCATGATTACCTCCCTTTATTAAAGCAGATGACAATGGCAAGTCAAAGCATTTGGGCGCTTGTGTAAGTATATCAGCTAAGGCTGAAACAGTTGTTTTGAAATAAAAAGACCAGTTCGAATTGCTTATGCAGTAGAGTGTGAGACTTGTGAAAGACCAATTTTAGAGCCACTCGATGGTGCTGGCTCGATTCCCACTGCTGGCCAACTAAAATTACTAATGGTCTCTCGGAAAAGACATTAAACCCAGGTCCCGTGTGACGGTGCTGTACACAGAGCATGTTAAAGAATCAGACGTACAGTAGGATGGGTTGCGTCCTGTATCTTCTAATAAAGCCCGTAACATACCTGTCAGCCTTCGGGGTTAGGGAATGGGTCCTGCATGGCTAAGTGGTTAAGTGTACGCCTCGTAACCTGGAGGCCCGGGCTTCGACCCTCACTGGAAGCACTGAGTTTTTCGTGGGAGTATCCTTGGGCAAGACACTTCAGAGTCCTAGCCTTGTACTGGTGCAACCAAAGACAAGCATGAATATGTGAGCTGTCGCCGCGATATGACTGAAATAAAGTTGAATGAGACGTAAAACACCAGCCAATCAATCAATCGATCGATCGATCAATCAATCAATCAATCAATCAGTCTGGGGAAGGAGCAGGAGACCGACGGCAACGATAAAAAAACGAAAAATTAATTTCTATCGAACTTCATGATACCTGAGTACATCCCCACCTAATGCCATAGGTAGGCGTCGTCGGCGTTTTCAAGTAGCTTGTCTCATTTGTTCATTTACCATTTCCTGGACGTAACAGCAGAATTATTGCCTTTGGATGGGAAAACGGTTCCGGGCATACAGCAAATAAAAAGGAAAATTACTGCGTAAAACCTAAGAGGAGAACAAAAAAAAAGAAGGACGAGATACAATATTTATAGGCTGTTACAGACTGCGAACTCGTTGCACCTTGACTCTAAGCCTAACGGCAATGCGCTTTTGCGTACAGTGAGGATCAAGATCAGACTCCACAGAGCGTGCAGTCTGATCTTGGATCTATACTGTCCGATACGACGCGAATTTTCCAGCGAATAGAAATTACAACGTTTGGATTTTTTTTTTCACAATTAGCTGAAACATTGATATTTATTCAGCAGTATGGCCTTTTACCAAACAAATCCCGGTTTTAAACGTTCCCGATGAAAAAAAATGTTTTTTGAAAACATTGAGGAACAAGAGAAAATACTGGTAACCAGCATTTTCTCATTTTATCGCAATGTTTTCTACCCTTTCAAAGAAAGGTGGCACCATTTTAGACACATTTATTTGTTGATTGCAAAATGCTTTCAACTGGCACAAGTCTGATGCTGCGTAATAAACACTGGAAAGAATATCATCCCTCCGCGGGGGAAGTCATTAAAGCGTCTATGACTTATCAGCCATATCGGCTGTTATTACATGGTACTGCGTATCTAATATATACACCTGAGAAATACACTCAGACAAACTAGAACAAGTTAACCCTCATCCTGCTAAATAAAAGAAATGATACTTTTAAACCAATAGTATAAACCCATTTTTTTTCTATTTCAAAGGTATTTTCGGAGGAAAGATATCTCCTAATCGGACAGTGTAGATGAAAGATTAGACTGCACGTTCTGTGCAGTCTGACCTTGATCTACGCTATCTGCAAAAGGTCAGTGAGTCGCACTTAGAAGCTTAAGGGTTAACTCTAGACCAGACTCCCTCCAATTGAAGGCATTTGCAAAAGACAAATTGATCAAATGATCAAATTAATGGAATCCTGAAAGTGAAGACATTGTAGGTAAAGAAGGATATGCTGATTATAAGCATTTACTCCTTTTCGCACAATGGTTTCAAATGCCCTCTTCCGGTCATGGTCGTTAAAACTAGGGATAATGTGGGAAAAAAATTAATCTGTTCGATTCGTCAGAAGTCTGTTGAAACTTTCGCCAACATTTCTAAATATTGTTAATTTTTCAACTGATTAATTGAATGGTGTTTTACACCGTTTTCTACACTGTTTAAGCTATATTGCAGCAAAAAAATCCCTCGTCTTTTCATGTATGGGTTGGGTTTCACCGGTACTAGTTTTGTGGAAAAGCAGCGAGTGGCTTGGGAAGAATCTTGTGAGAAGCACTGGTTAAAGAAATTCTACGGGAAAGCACAGGAAAGCATGGACAGGTGCACTGGCCGCTGCCATACAGAAGAAATAATTTTGAAAACGGCGTAAAACATAGGTTAAACAAACAAATTGACCAGTACTAGACAAGGCCTCTAAAGTGTTTTGCCCTTGGGCATCCACACGAAATCACAAAGCCTCGATTTAGGGTCAATTCCAGGACCTTCGGATTGCGAATCCCACTGCCATACCATTGAGTCAAGCAGGACCCCTCTAATGTAATTCAGAAATTCAAAATTGACCAACTGATCACTCAAGACACTCTTTCCGGTCTGATCTTGATCTACTTTCTGCACAAACGTTGTTTTAGTCTCAGATAGGTTAACCCTTGACCTGCTAAATAAGTTAAATAAAACTTTCAAGCCGATAGTAAGAACTAGAAAAATGTTAGTTCAAACTTATTTTCTGGAAAAAAAAAATCCCCTTCTCGGACAGTGTAGATCCAATTTCAGACTGCACGTTCTGTGCAGTCTGATCTTGATCTAAACTGTCCGCAAAAGGTCAGTGATTCGCGCTTGGCATCTTAAGGGTTAAAGGGGAAGATTATGGTTTGTTCAGAAAAGTTGAGCGCGTTCGAGTTAATCTTACATACAATTTTGTTGCCGGTGCATTATTATACGTGATTAACGTTTTTGGGTCTATAATTTAACCCTTTACTGAACAACAGAATTTCGACTGGTCTAAATTGCTTGCAGACGACAAATTAAATGCAGTTCAGACAATGATATTTATTTCTGAAAGATTAGAAAAGATTGTGGGAAAAGGAGAAAATGCTGGTCTCACAGTGTTTTCAAAAGACTTTCTTTCTTAGGGTCTTTAAAACTCGGTTGTGTCTGGTACAGGATTAAAAAATGAACTCTTTATCAAATAATTACTTGTTTTAATGAACCAAAAGAAGAAGGCTTTTTAAAACATTGTGAGAAAAGGAAAAAATGCTGGTTACCATCATTTTCTCCCTTTCTCACGATGTTTTCTATTATTTTAAGAACAAATATCATCTTTTTAGTCACATTTAGGTTATCCTTTTCAAATGCTATTAATTTGTTCAAATCTGAAATTAATCTCGTGCGGTAAAAGAGTTAAAGTGCATAATACAAAAAATAATACTACAGAATATAGGTGTTTTTGGTCTACCACTTTAAATTAAAAGATCGTCTACAAATGATAGCGTGTTCTTATTATTTCTATTTTTTTTTTTTTCAGATCTATTTCTGAAGTTTTATCAGCTTTCTACACAAGTCACGCATCTAGAACATGTGCCGGGTTCCCGTGTGGCTCGGTGATTAGAGTATAGGATTGAGAAATCTAGATCTTTTGGGTTCGATTCTCAACCGGGACACTAGGTGCCACTTTGGTCTATTTTCTCCACGTTTCATGGGTTTATTCGTGTTAACGGCTACCTTTTCACATCCTGTGTAAGTGTCCTACAAAGTCAGTAGTTTGGGTGTAGAAATAAGAAATATAGGGGTACTTGGTTCGATCCAACCCTACGCTTCTTCCACACAATACCTGGTTTTAACAACCCTGCTGACAAAAAAGATTTTTGAAAACGTTGTGGGAAAAGGAGGGTTAGCAGTATTTTCCCCTTTTTCCACAATGGTTTCTACCTTTTCCAAGACAATGAAAAAGTTTTGGTCACATTTATTTTGTCGTCTGCAAATGCTTTGAATTTGGACAAACATAAATTTTGTTGTTTGGTAGAGTCTACAGAGCTCCAGATATAGGGAGTGATTTTGATTTCAAAATTGAAAATATTAATCACTCTCCAATAAACCCTGTGTTATGGGTACCCTTTAGAATCGTCTCATCGAGACGATTCTAATGAGTACCAACAACATAGGGTTTGGAAGAGAAATAATGGATTTAGAACACTATCACTCCCTCTTATCTGGAGGTCTGTAAAGATATAAGGGACTTTTGTTTATTCTTGACAGTGCCTTTTGATAAGACACTCCGGAACCCAGTTCTCTTGAAACCAATGAGACATATGATTTTTCAAATGATATCCATCAGCCTTAACTGATAAAGTAATACAAGCTACCCGACACTTTACAATGCCAATCTCACTACTAAATGACAAAATTGTAGACATGTTCAAATTGAAAGTATTTGCGGACGACAAATTAACCCTTTCGGCGCCATGGGCGAAAACCGGGACTTTTGCGGACGGCATAGATCAAGATCAGACTGCACAAAACGTGCAGTCTGATCTTGGATCTATACCGTCCGCTTGCTCCATTAAGCCTATAAGATAAAAATGTTTCTAAGTATGGGTGGATTGTATTTTCAACTGTCTGAAGAGGTCGAGTAAAAATATTGGGCGCTGAAAGGGTTAAATGTGGCTCAAACGTTGGTTTTTGCCGTTTAACCCTTTACCAAACAACAACATGTCAGACTGGTCCAAGTTGAAAGCATTTGCAGAGCACAAATTCGAAGTAACTCAAATGATGATTTCTGTCTTTGATAGGATAGAAAACATTGTGGGAAAAGGAGAAAATGCTGGTTACCAGCATTTTCTCCTTTTCCCACAATGTTTTCAAAAGGCTTTTTCCTTAGGGTCGTTAAAACTCGTGATTGTGTGGTAAAGGTTTAAGAGTGGGAAAGTTTTGGGAAAAGGAGAAAATGCTGGCGACGAGCATTTTATCTATTTCCCAAAATGCTTTCAAAAGCCTTCTTACACAGGGTCGTTAGAATTCGGGATTGTGTGGTAAAGCATTAAAGGTATGTAGATATGTTATTCAAACCAACTAGGTGCAAAATGGTCAGAAATCAAGAGGTGCGAGCTTGGCATGTTACGGCGCTTTGCACTGGACCTGTACGAGAGCCACGAGGTCTTTTCGAAAAAGAGCTAAATTCTAGTATCCGTATGTTTCTCTCGTCTGTCTGTCTGTCTCTCTCTCTCTCTGTGTCTCTCTCTCTGTCTCTCTCTCTCTCTCTCTCTGCCTTGAGCACGGAGGGGCTTTCATCCTAGAAAAGTCCTCATTATAAACGCAGATGTCAAGAAAAGTAATTACAACATAACATGACATAAATGGAATCATTTGGCGCTATATACTACTGTCGTATTTTGTTTCAACGGAAACCAACACACTGTAGGTGACAGGGTGACGCCATTTACTCTTTACCAAACGACAAAATATCAGACATTACCAAAGTGAGAGCGTCTGCAGACGGCAATTTGAATATGGCTCTAATGTTGGAATTTGCAGCTGATAGTTTACAAAATATTGTAGAAAAAGCAGAAAATGCTTACCAGCATTTTCTTTTTTCAAAAGTACAATTCCCCAGTCACACACACACACACAAAACGCGATTGTTTAATCAAGGGTCAAATGATATAAATGGACTTATTATCTGTCACAGAAATACTATTTACGGTCTGTTGTATTTAAAATATATACCGGTATTTCCAGAAATGGCCCTATTTCGGAAGCCATTAAATATAGAGCGAGTGTCCGAAAAGTAAACCCTTATCTATTTTCATCCCGTTTTCAATGCTTACACTGACCTAATAAAGAGGTGACCTTATAAACTCAGCTTTATCCGTCAGTTGTGTATTCCTACGCGCTATAAGGTGCCGGAATCAAATATGTTATTATAAACCACGTTTGTGGTTCTATAAAAATGACATATTTAAAAATACAGACATTGATATCCCGCTAGAAATTGTGAAAAAGGACTCATTTTTGATGACACATGTTGGTATTCTCGCCGGATATGATAGGAACTATTGCTTTTCTCTGATAATTAGAATAAGTGCGTACTTTGGCTGTGAAAGCCTCTTGAAGACCGGGCACGTACGGCTACCCATTGTAAACAATCAAATGATTAAAAAAATGAAGAGGTACAAATGTGTGTTTTTTGTTCTTTCGAAAATGAGATAAATCGAAAATATGGTTAGTGCCGGAATAGAAAAAGTTTGTCCGACTCAGCCAGAAAACTGAATCTAAAGCTCACCCTCTCAGTTTTCTAAGCCTCACCGGATAAATTTTTTCAATCTCGGCACCAACCATATTTTCTCTAACTATCTGCCAGCCGTGTAGCTCAATGGTTAAGGTATCTGACTCGCGAACTGGTGGTTGCGGGTTCGATATCCCCGGTTAATACTTGGTTGAGACAAACTTTTTTTCCGGCGATTTTTCGCCTCTCACCTTTGATGCGTGTAAGAAAAGTAGTCATTCTGGCTCATTTTCAAGTCCTGTATAATTCATGCTGAAGATTGTTGGTTGGTTGGATGGATGGATGGTGTTTAACGCCGTTATAAACATTATTTCAGTTATATCGAGGCGACCGGTGCAACATCCCATATTTTCCTGGAGTTTCTTTCATCAGTACTTCGTACTATATTCTTTCCAAGCCACTAGTTCTTTTCAAACACAACTATCATCGAAGCAACGGTCAGCAGTGAGAGAGGAAGGAATCCTGTCGCAATAACTATCATCAATCCTCAGAAAAAAATTGGGACCTTGGGATTCAAATCAACACCCCCCCCCCCCCCCACCCCCCGTTTTCAAGATCTATTCGCTACCGACGCCGACGCCCCCCCCCCCCCCTCGGTTTCAAGATCTATTCGCTACCGACTGTGCACTACCTGGCTCGGCACCATGTTGAATGTTGAAGATATTGCACCCAAAAATGCTGTTATCGTCTTGATTGTGTTGAACTTTAGGCACGAGGATTTCACACATGTTTTGTTTGCGATAACAAAAGCTTGTTTTGCGTTTATGCACCGATATAACCCAGGGCCGTAATTCTACTTTAAACAAAAAACTGCATTCTGCTTCTAATATTTAAGTTTAGAGAATAAAGCAATTTCTGACTTGCGCGACCACTCGGTTTTCTGATTGGCTGAACCACTCGGTTTATCCAATAGAAAAAAATGCGTTTCTTTGAACTTAAGACAATTTCCGATTATTAGAAGATCAGACTAAAATTTAAAATGGTCGATGTATAAAGTCGAGGGTGCAGTATTCGCATAGTATTCAAAATTCAATTTTAAATGAGTCATGCTCTGGCAAAAGGGGGGCTTAATGCACATCCGCGATACATGATACGAAGCAAGTCATCACTTCATCATGAATCCATAAAAGCCACTTTTTTTTTAACAATCGACTAAATCATGAGGGTAAACTGGTCCTTGGACATACAAAAATTGACCAATACCGAAAAGTTTCGGCCCAGGTCAGCCTGCGCGGACTGCGCAGGCTGACCTGGGTCGATACTTTTCGCAGATGCATTAAGCCTCCTTTTCACAGAGCATGGCTTAATTCTCAACTCCAAGGCACGTAATGACTGATTTTCAAAACAAATTATCCTTGCCCTGTGAAAAGAGGGTTTAATACATCTGCAAAAAGTATCTGCGCAGGCTGACCTGTGTCGAAACCTTTTGCTTTTGGTAAATTTTCTGCACGTCAGTGGACCAGTCTACCTCAGCGTTCAGTCGGTCGGTAGACAAAATTACAGAATCCTGTTTCCGCCATCCACTTTTCGACCTACGAGGAACTCGAAAAGTAGAAATTAGGCACACTAACTTCCACTTTTCTGACAATTGTCAGGTCAGAAACTTCAACTTTTCGACTTTTCGAGGTAACTTTTTTGCTAGAAAAGTGGAAGTTAGTGTGCCTAATTTCTACTTTTCGAGTTCCTCGTAGGTCGAAAAGTGGATGGCGGAAACAGGATTCCGTACAAAATGGATTTTATGGATCCATCATAATATGATGGCTTGCGTGGTATAAGGGCATCAAGGAAATGCTCTAGACCTCATTTTGTATGGGCATGACCCACACTGTTTAATTTTAAGAACTAGACAGACTAAAATCGAGACTAATGACGTCATTACAACTTCGGAATGCAAACATCGTAGGGGTTTGTTAGTTTTTTCGTCTTTCGTCATATATCCTGGTCAGTTAAGTTTTGTCAAGTTAAGATAATTAACTTCAGTCGGAAGTCTCGTGGATCACTGGTAACCAGCAGAGCTTACCATTGGGTTTCGAGTTCGAATCTCCGATGGAGCCAAAATTTGTTTCTAGGATTGGACCACGTAAAAGTGACTGGATTCAATTATCTCATACAACAACACAATGCTGGGTCCAGGCTAATTAATCATCTCACACAGCTAAACAATTCTCTGCCAAGGTTAGGGTTCTGACTGACGTGCCTTGCCAAAGGACACCCGGGTACCGCAAAAAGTCCTGCGCTTCGAGTCCTGCTCGAAGCTGGCACCTTCAGGTGTCAGTTCCTCAGGCTTCTCCACTGGGCCACGCGCCCCCCCCCCCCCCCCCCCATACATCCATGTAAATTATGGAAAATCTTCTTGTAAATAAACATGTATGAGCAAAACTCTGGCAAAAGAGGGTTTAGTGCATTTCCGTGATGCATTATACCAAGCAAGTCATCACATAATTATAGAACCATGAAATCCATTCAATCTAACGATTGACGGGATATGGAGATAGCTGGACCTGCAGAAAATATACCATGGGCAAAAAGTTTCGACCCATGTCAGCCTGCGCGGACTACGCAGGCTGACATGGTCGATGCTTTTTGCAAATGCATTAAGCCCGCTTTTCATAGAGAATGGTTTGTATGAATTAACTCTGGCAAAAGAAGGCGGTGCGCCAAACGACCAATTCATTTTCTTTTGCATAATGTCTTTAAAGAAACATACTTACAGCCAGGAAAAAAAAAAACCGCGGTGAAAATTTGATAGACCGTAGAATGGTTCAAAATTTAGTCAGCTCTGTAAACATAGATAAATTACTGATACTTATTGCGTAGGGGATAAATACATATTATATCGGAAATCTTAGATTTAAAACTTTAAAACTGGAAACGTAAAAACCGTGATTTCTTTTAAGGCCCAAAGCAAAATAAATGCATTCTCTATCGGTCGTAATCTAAGCAACCTTGCAACCGCCAGGGGCAACATCTGGCATGAAGATACAAAAATGGTTATAGTTTCATAAAATAAAGATGAAATGGGCTAAAAACAGGCTGAAAACGAGGATATATGTATCTTTAAATGTTGGCTGCTGTAAATCAAAGGTAAAAAAAAAACGCAGGTTGCAAAGCGTTATGCTGGGATAGGCAGATTTTTCACTAATTACGTAATTACGGAAAAGTTCCTGTCTTTTGCAAGGATCGTGAAGTTTTTTCTTTGAAATATAAACAAATTAGCTCCCAATCTAAACACGCTGGCTTCCTAGATACTGAAACTTGTTTCGTTGAACAAACTACCTCCTGCCCCCGAGAGGACTTTTTTTCGTGTTGCACCAGTCAACTTTTGATAACCTTGCGGCATAAGGACAAATTGCTCTTTACGAGCAATTTCTCTTTTTGCCACAATGTCTTCAAATGTTCGTGTTTTCTTGCACATGATTCTGGTTTGATATTTATATTTTGCAATGTGTTTTTTTTTAACCCTTTCAGCGCCACCGGCCAAAACAGGAACTTTTGCGGATGGCATAGATCAAGATCAGACTGCACAGAACGTGCAGTCTGATCTTTGATCTATACCATCCGCTTGTTTAGTCAAGCCTATACGATAAAAATCTTTCTTGGTTTAAGTGCATTGTATTTTCAGCTGTCAAAAGAAGTCGAGTTTTATTTTACCCTTTACTACAGAGTTCCGCATTTTAACGACCACGAGGAGATAACCTTTGGAAAGCATTGTAAGGGAAAGAGAAAATGCTGTTTACCAGCATTTATCTCCTTTTCCAGCGATGTTTTCTACCCTTCAAAAGATAATTCTGTAATTTAAGCCATATCTAATTTGTCGTCTGCAAATGCTTTCAGTTTGGATAAGTCTGTCATTTTGTGAAACCTTTTGAAAACATTGTAGGAAAAGGAGAAAATGCTGTTTGTCAGCATCTTTCTCCTTTTCCCAGCAATGTTTTCTACCCTTTCAAAGATAAATCCTATCATGTAAGACATATCTAATTTGTCGTCTGCAAATGCTTTCAGTTTGGATAAGTCTGTCATTTTGTGAAACATTTTGAAAAACATTGTGGGAAAAGGAGAAAATGTTGTTTGCCAGCATCTTTCTCCTTTTCCCAGCAATGTTTTCTACGCTTTCAAAAATAAATCCTGTCATGTAAGACATATCTAATTTGTCGTCTGCAAATGCTTTCAGTTTGGATAAAGCTGTCATTTTGTCGTTTATTTTATGGTTAAGAAGTAATGAACTAGGCAGCTTAGACAAATTTTACCATATTTCCGTAACTGGAAAGGAAAACTGCAACTTTACGGCGTATCTGTATTCGCCTGTCACCTCTGATGCATGTCAGAAAAATAGTCATTTTGGCTCATTTTCGAGTCTTGTATAATTCATGCTAAAGATTGTTGGTTGGTTGGATGGATGGTATTTAACGCCGTTTTGAACATTATTTCAGTTACATCGAGGCGGCCGGTGCAACTACCTATGTTTTCCCGGAGTTTCTTTCACCAGTACTTCGTACAGTATTCTTTCCAAGCCACTAGCTACTTCCCGACACAACCATTATATTTTGACATACTTCTTTGTATTAGCCACGAATGAATAAATAGTTATTTGCGATTGGTAAAAATTATGGACATGTTTATTCTGCGGGCCTTTTTGTGGACCTATTTGCGGACACATTTTATGACACCCGAAAATACACGAGTTGCTATGGTTACACGGTGTCCCGCAGTGCTTATTCCCACCATAGCAAATGGAAATGATAGGGTGTGATCCTTTTTCCTTCATTGTTTGGTAATTTGATAGCTGTATGCGTTACCCTATGGCCCATTTCTGTGAAAATGGGGCTTAATGCATCTGCGAAAAGTATCGACCCAGGTCAGCCTGCGCAGTCCGCGCAGGCTGACCTGGGTCGAAGCTTTTCGCCATCGATCAATTTTCTGTATGTCAAAGGACCTGTCTACCGCATAATTTAGTCAATTGTTAGACTAATTCGCTTTTATGGATCCATATTTATGTGATGACTTGATTGGTATCATGCATCACGGGGATGCATTAAGCCCCCTTTTGCCAGAGCATGGTTCATTTATATTCAGACACACCTTTTTTTGGCAACAACTACGTGTACTTCTTTTCCAAAAGATGAGTTGGATTAACCCTTATCCTGCTGAATAAGTTAAATGATACCTTCAAGTCGATAGTAAAAAAAAAATATTGCTATTTCAAAGTTATTTTGGGGGGAAAATATCCCCCTTTCGGACAGTGTAGATCCAAGATCAGACCGCACATTCTGTTCAATCTGATCTTGATCTACACTGTCCGCAAAAGGTCAGTGAGTCGTGCTTAGCAGCCTAGGGGTTAAGATGTAATCCTAAAAAGATACACGAACCATTTTCTGGCAAAAGGGGGCTTAATGCAACTTCGTGATCCATGATATCAAGCAAGACATCACTTAATTATGGATCCATAAAATTCTGGTACATTGACATGCAAAAAAAATTACAAATGCAGAACGTTTCGGACCAGGTCAGCCTGCGCTGGCTGACCTGAATCGATACTTTTTGCAAAAGCATTAACCCTTTCCCAAACAAGCCCTGGTTTTCACGTGTCTGCAGTACAAGTCTTTTGAAAACACTGTGGGAAAAGGAGAAATTGCTCGTAACGAGCAATTTCTCCTTTTCCCACAGTGTTTTCTTCCCTTTTGGAGAACTTTATGTCATTTTCATCAAATTTAAAATTGTCGTCTGCAAAACTCTTTCAATTTGGACCAGTCTAAGATTCATCGTTTGGGAAAGGGTTAAGCCTTCTTTTCACAGATCATGGCTAATATCGAATTGAAAACCTCACTTTTTAACAATGTGAAAAACATTAAGGAAAAAGAGGGCAATTACTGTCATGTACGTTCATGAATTTCTCTTCGTATTGAACCACAAGCGAGTTTCAATATTAATATTCCGGTATCCCATACGCCTTCTATATTTTTTTTTAAAGATCTTTATTTGTTGTCATACATATACTTCCCAAACTGGAAAGGAAAGCTGCGATTTTACCCGTTTTTTGCCAGAACTCCTCAGAGATTATCAACTTGTAAGTAATTAAGATCAGAATTTAACTACAACTTTGGGTGATCATTCCGATCTTGATCTATATTTTACGCATTCAAGCACTTTAACCCCTTACCACACAATTACACGTTTTAACGACACTGAAATGATAGGCATTTGAAAAACATTGTGGGAAAAGGAGAAAATGCTGGTAACCAGCATTTTCTCCTTTTCCCACAACGTTTTCTATCTTATCAAAACCAGAAATCATCTTTTGAGCTACATTTCATTTGTCGTCTGCAAATGCTTTTAATTTGGTCGAGTCCAAAATTTTGTCGATTGGTAAGGAGTTAACAGTGCCCCTGTCAACCGATCGGTTCAATGGAGCGAAAGGTATACCCCAAAACAATCTCTTTACGTCAAACAAACATTGAACTGTTTTCATTTTTTTTTCCTAAATACGGAAGTAACACAGACAGACATAATACTAAAACCGCTTTTTGTAAAGGTAAATAACAACCTCCCTTTGATTTATTTGTTTTCAATAAAACAATCGAAAACTTTTGATTATTTAATCTTTTATCAGACGAAAAAGTCTTAGACCTGTCCAGATTGAAAGTATTTGCAGACGGTGTGTTCAACGAAGCTTAAGTGATTAATTTGTCATTGACAGGGTAGAAAATATTGTTCAAAAAGGAGAAACTGCTTATTCCACAAAGTTTTGAAATGATTTTTCCTTGGTATAGTTAAAGTGTCGTATCTTTCGGTATAGGATTTATCCGTTGACCGCCATTCGCACAAAGGCTTTTGCAGACAATGTAGATTGAGATTAGACTGCATTGAATGTGTAGTCTGATTTTCGATCTACTCTGCCTGTTAAATGAATCTAAGTAATGACAAAAAATCCCTGCATTTTGAATGGGACTGCACTTTCTTCCATTCAAAGAAGACGCGTCATACACATTCCGCAAAGAAAAGATTGGACCTCATTTTAACCCTTTCCCAAACGACAAATGTTGGACTGGTCCAAATTGAAAGAGTTTGCAGACGACAATTTTGAATTTGATGAAATTGGCAGAAAGTTATCAAAAAGGGTAGAAAACACTGTGGGAAAAGGAGAAATTGCTCGTTACGAGCAATTTCTCCTTTTCCCACAGTGTTTTCAAAAGACTTGTACTGCAGACACGTGAAAACCGGGCTTGTTTGGGAAAGGGTTAAATATTCAACCGCCATGACAAAAACAAAAGAAGAAGAAAAAGTTTACTTTTTACCGAACGACAAAATTGTAGAGTTGTCCAAATTGAAAGGATTTGCAGACGAGAAGTTAGATATAGCTCAAATAATGGGATTTTTTATGTGAAAAACAGAAAACAGTGGGAAAAGAAAAAACGCTAGTAACCAACATTTTCTCCTTTTCTTACAATGTTTTGCAAAGTCTACCTAACCATAATCGATAAAACACTGGATTCTTTGGTATAGAATTAGATATACCTCAGTATTTCATTTTGGAGGTATTTTCACTTCAGTCCCCAGAGTGCCTTGTTGATATTTTATTTATTTATTTATTTATTTATTTATCCTCCTCGTGGGAGATTAAATTACATACATGCATATAAATATGAAAGAATAACACAAATGAGAGAAAAAAAAAAAGAGTACAGAATTCAGGTACGCTACATTTAGTATTTCGTTTTCTCGAAGTAGTATTTCGTTTGAACGATTTAGGATTTCGTTATTTCGAAATAAAAAATGTGTAGAGCATGACACCTACTGGGCTCCGTACTACATCCCTGTAGTCCTGCGAGGTTCAATCTTTACCGAAAACCGGTTATTTCATATGCCTATCATGTACACTAATGTGATAATATAAGTCTCTCATATACAGTAACAGTCTGTTTTACAAAGCTAAATAAGCATCTGTAAAACTCACTGTTATGTATATGAGATAGATCGTCACAGCTTGCTCCTAAAGTTACTAAGCTGAATTGTTCATGTCCAAATCCTTCCAAGGTTGCTGCAGCTTGATAATGTTTGTTGTCTTTACCCTTTACGAGACGATAAAAGTTTTGAATAGTAAAAATTAACCCTTAGGCTGCTAAGCGCGATTCACTGACCTTTTGCGGACGGCGTAGATCAAGATCAGACTGCACAGAACGTGCAGTCTGATCTTGGATCTACACTGTCCGATAAGGAGATATCTTTCCTCCAGAAAATACCTTTGAAATAGTAGTTTTGGATTTTTACTTTCGGCTTGAAAGTTTTATTTCTTTTATTTAGCAGGATGAGGGTTAAAAGTATTAAAAGATAACAAATATATATCGGCCTTGCTCTGTGAAAAAAGGTCTTAATGCATCTGCGAAAAGTATCGACCCAGGTCATCCTGCGCCGTCCGCGCAGGCTGACCTGAGCCGAAACTTTTCGCTATTGGTCAATTTTCTGTATGTCCAGGGACCAGTCTACCTTATGAATAAGTCGATAGTTTAAAAAAAATAAGTGGCTATTATGGATCCATAATTATGTGATGGCTCCATCGGCGCAATGCATCACGGAGATGCATTAAGCCCCCTTTTGCCAGAGCATGGCTCATATGTTGTTTCTCAGATGATGAGATTTGTCTTTGAAAGGCGGAAAAGCAGCGTGGGGGCAAAAGCGGAAGTACTGGTTGTCTCTTTGTCCACCACAATTAAAAAAAAAAACTAGCTTCGTATGTGTCGTTAAAAAGATGGGGTTGTTTGGTAAAGGGCTTTTGGGTCGCCGTGGTCTATGGCTATTTATAGTGTTTCTAAAACAATAGTGGGACGATTTTTTAATGATTAAGATCTTGAATATTTAGAGTAAGACATTTTATAAGCGGCGCTTGAAAAAGGAGGTTTAATGTATATGCGTGATGCATAATACCAGGCAAGACATTACAGAATTATGGATCCATAAATCCATTTTGTCTGACAACAAACCGAATCATGAGTTACGATGGTCTTTAGACACGCAGAACATTTTTCCAGACTCTGCAGTCTGAGATGAATCGATACTTTTTGCATGTGCATTAAACCCCCTTTTCACAAATAATGGCTCAAATATAGATTACGGTGGTAATTAAAAACAATGACGTCTTTATTTCAAAATGTAGTGATATTTTGACAATTGAAATTCAAGAGGGGAAGGAGTGTGTGTGTGTGGGGGGGGGGGGGTTCAAGCAGTAGTATTGAATAACTATTTTTTTTACTTTTTTTTTTTTGCTGGCTGGCTGGTTGGCTGGTCGGCTGATTGGCTGGCCGGCTGGCTAGCTGGCTTAGGCCGGCTTAGGCTGAGTGACTGACTGACTAACTACCCGACCAACTGAACGACCAACTGAACTATTGACTGACCGAGCGACCGACCGTCGCACTGATTGGAAATGCCACGCGTTCACCACTGTGTCGGGATGAAACTCCTCTGTGGATAGTCTTCAAAGTACCGAAAAACTTATACTCTTAATCCGACGATAGAATGTAAGACTTGTCTTAATCGGAACATTTTTGCCGATGACAAAATAAGTGCAGTGACAAGATAATAAATCGAACTATGGAAGGGTAGACCAGCATTTCCTCTTTTCCCAAATCTTTTCAAAAGCATTCTTCCTCGGGATTTTTTGGTTAAAGATTTAGACGAATAACATGGCAGATAGGCAGGAAGGCAGGCAGACTAGAAAAAAGATTTTTTTCGAAGATTTTGCAAGCCATGTGTGTGTTCTAAACCACACCAGAGTGTTTCAAAATCCACTTTCTGGTGAATGAACTTCAATTTGACATTCAAAATCAAATAATAGACTGCCTTTCAAGTACAACAATAGAAATCAATTGAGAAAGCCGAGTTGGTAGGTTTTGGGCTTGTTCGCGAACATTTAAACTTTACGACACCTTGCATGGGGCTTTACCCATGATCCATTTAAACCCGACTAGGATTACCCTTTTTACACCCGCGTAGTTAACTTACAAGGAAGAATTAATTCTTTGACAGGTTGTCAATGAGAAAATATGCCCCCCTCCCCTCAAAGATATTTAGAATTTTGTTCAAAACTTTGAAGTGCAATATTGAAATTTTGGTTCTCTCCTTTCTATTCTTCAGCCTTTTTAACTCTCTACCCGACGAGACCAAATTTTAGACTGGTCCAGATTGAAAGTATTTGCAGAAGACATATTAATGGTAGAAAAGCATTCTGAGTATCCCCGGAATGTAACCATTTATAGTTATAGTCATTGATATGTATTACGTATTGATACCTATCACAAACAACCCCTAGTTTGAACGACTCTCATGAAAAGGGCTCAAGAAAACGTCGTAGGAAAAGGCGAATATCCTGGTTCCCACGATGTTTTCTACCCTTTCAAAGACAAATCTCGTTTAATTTCAAACATATTTAGTTTATCGTCTGCTTTGAATTTGAGTAAGTCTAGAGTGTTTTCTTCTGATAAAGTGTTAACTCTCAGGCTGCACAATGCGACTAAAGGACTTTTTTCGGGAAGTATAGATCAAGATCAGACTGCACAGAACGTGCAGTCTGATCTTAGATCTACACTGTCCGATAAGGAGATATCAATCCCCCCCAATACCTTTGAAATAGAAAAGTCTTGGTTTTTACTTTAAGCTTGAAAGTTTCATTTCACTTATTTAGCAGGATAAGGATTAATTGCCCATGGAAACTATGCAATATAACCTGCATAGCTTTTCTTCATTTTTATGGCATTAAAGACATAAATGATCAGTAAAGCAGACAGTCTCAGTTAGCAAATGAGATCGGGGCCTGTATTCACCAACCATTCTTTAGAACATTCTTAGTCTTATTCTCCAACATTTTCTTGATTTGAAAGTAACACAACTTCTGATTGTCTAAACCATTTGGTTTAGCCAATCAGAAGTTGTGTTACTTTCAAATTTGGACAATCTTGGAGAATAAGACTAAGACTATTCTTAAGAATGGTAGATGAATACGGGTCCAGGACGTTGTTTCTTCAAGGGTTTTGAAGGTTTCGTTTAGCTCGGCTGTTTTCGAAGAAAACTTCGAGGTATTGTCATAGGCTTATAGCCCCGTCTTCGTCTGCTTCGTCGAGCAAAAACTTTGACATTCTGTAATACCTCCGTCATTACTGAAGATATTTACTTCAAACTAGGACTAGCTGTTAATTACCAAATGGTGAACCCATAAAACAAGGGCAGGTAACCATCAAGATATTTTTGACGCAGTTATAACCAATCTCAGCTTTGAATTTTCACAGAAAATCAATCTATTTCTGAAAGCGACAGCAGCCGAGCGTTGGCACCCACGTGCGGTGCTCGTTCTTGATCAGGGGTCAGTGGTAAAGTGTATGACTCGCAACCTTGGGGCCTCGGTTTCGATCATCACTGGAAGCACTGGTTTTTTTTAGCGGAAGTGTCTTTCGAATATGTGAGCTGCCGCCGTGATACGATTTGAACAGTGTTGAAAGCGGCGTGAAACACCATTTAATCAATCATATTTTTTGGAATATTTTTCGATTATTTACGGTGTAGATAAAATATCAGATTACACAATATATGCATTCTGATCTGATTTTCTATTTTCTGCCTTTGAAAAGAAACTAGAATTGGCCGCAGGGGTTTCAGCTTCTGACGGGAAATAGCGAAATCTTTGATCTCTACATACGTATACAGTTGTTATAAATGTTTATTAAAGGGGCATTAAAAATATCGGTTAATCCTCATAGCTCATTTTGATAGAGTCGCCGAATATTGCTTTGAAGTTATGATATTTCCTTACAGGACGTCACGTTTACCAACTGTATCCCCCCCACAAAAAAAAAAAAAAAAAAACTGAGCCATGCTCCATGAAATGGAGGCTTAATGCATCCCCAAAAGGTGTCGATTCATGTCAGCCTGCGTAGTCCGCACAGGCTGACATGGGTCGAAACTTTTTGTCAATTTTATGCATGTCGAAGAACCAAACTACCTCAGGACCAAGTCAGTTGTCAGCCTAAATGAATTTTATGGATCCCTAATTATGTGAAATCTGGCTTTGTACAAAGCATCACGGAGATGCATTAAGCCACCCTTTCACAGAGCATGGCAAAACTCTTTTAGCGCCAAAATATAAACTCAGCCTCTTTTCACGGCTGAAAACACAACCCACTGAGAATTCTAAAATATTTTTTTTATCACATATAGGGATGACCAAACTAGTGGACGGTACGGATCCAAGATCAGACTGCATCTTCTGATGTACCGTCTGATCTTGGTCTATGCCTTTCGCAGAAATCCCGTTTCTACCCTTGAAAATATTTTATTTGTTTTGTTTTGTTGATGTTTTTATTACTGGTATCTAAAGCATTCTTAATATTTTTGGAATGTAATTGTTTTATGTAACATTCATTACCTATCTTACGTATTAATTGTCCCAGTAAACTAACTGATAAGCAATATAACCATATAACCATGCTCTGTGAAAAGGGGGCTTAATGCATCTGCGAAAAGTATCGACCCAGGTCAGCCTGCGCAGTCCGCGCAGGCTGACCTGGGCCGAAACTTTTCGCTATTCGTCAATTTTCTGTATAACTAAGGACCAATCTACGTCATAATTAAACCGGTTGTTTAAAAAAAGTGGCTATTGTGGATCCATAGTTATGTAATTGCCTGATTGGTATAATACATCGCGCCTCCCATGAAGCCCCCTTTTGCCAGAGCATGGCTCCACTATGTTTTTTTTTTTCCGCATTCTTTTGATCCTTATGACATTAAATGATAAGCAAATATAGAGATATTCTCAGAAAAAGAGAGCTCCTACGCGGCTCAGTGGTAAAGTGTAGGACTCTTAACCTAAAGGCGCCGGACTCGAGTCTCTCGTGGGAGTATCCCTGGGCAAGACACTTCAGAGCCCTAGCCTAGCACTGGTAAAATCCAGGACATACTTAACTATGTGAGCTGTCTCTGTGATATGACTCAAATGTGTTCAAAAGGCTTATTTCTCAGGATCGTTAAAATCGGGATTATGTAGTAATTTAAATACGTAATAATGATAACGACGTGCCGAGCCGCGTAGCTCAGTCGGTAGCGTACAGGACTTGAGAACGGGAGGTCGTTGGTTCGATCCCCGGCTCGCCCAATTTCTTTCCGAGGATTGATGATAGTCATTGCGACAGGATTCATTCCTCTCCCACCGTCGACCATTGTTTCGACAATGGCTATGTGGGAAAGCAGCCAGTGGCTTGGAAAGGATATTGTGCGGAGTACTGGTAAAAGAAACTCCAGGAAAGCATGGATAGGTGCACTGGCGGCGCGATATAACTGAAATAATGTTGAAAACGGCGTTAAACACCATACAATCAATCAATCATGAAAACGACGTGAAACACCATTCAATTAATCAGAAAAAAAGAGGCTAACATTATTGCAGTCTAAAGGGACTTTTTGCATGTATATATGTATTTTTAACTTTATTTTATTTGGAATGGACATGGATTTATTCGATAGCTATCTGGTAGTTAATATCAAATATCAGATTGCACAATATCTACAGCCCTATCTTGATTTTCAATTCTCTGCCATTAAAAAAAAAATGCCCATTACGCAGTTGGGCTTCAACTAACACTTGGAAAAATGAAATTCTTTGGCAGATGTATACGTATGCAGTAATCATCAACGTTACTTAACTCTTTACCGCACAATAGTAGTATAGGAGGGTAGACCTCGGACAGTGTCCGAGGTCTACCCTCCCTGAGTGCCATTTTGTCCGAGGTCTACCCTCCCTGAGTGCCATTTTGTCCGAAGTCTACCCTCCCGGGGAGGCAAAAGACCGGTCAAAATGTCAAACCGGAAGTAGATGTCCGCCATCTTTGACGCGGCTGGGGGTCCTTTTTATCCATGGTCTGTGAAAAGGGGTCTTAATGCATCTGCGCGCACGCGCGCACGGATCGTAATGATATGGTTCGGCAGAGACTATCGTTGGACTTAGTCTTTTTTCTTCATCGAAGATAGATGTTCACCATCTTTGACGCGGCAGGGATCCTTTTTTTAAACCATGGTCTGTGAAAAAGGGGTCTTAATGCATCTGCGCACGCGCACGGATCGTAATGATATGGTTCGGCAGAGACTATCGTTGGACTTACTCTCAAAAGACCGGTCAAATTGTCAAAACGGCGGTAGATGTTCACCATTTTTTGACGCGGCTGGGATCCTTTTTTAACCATGGTCTGTGAAAAGGGGACTTAATGCATCTACACACACGTGCGCACGGGTCGTAATGATATGGTTCAGGCAGACACTATCGTTTGACTTAGGCTTTTTCTCTGTCATCATTGGACTTAGTCTTTTTTTCCCGTCTTCGTTCGCCTCAATCTTTCTCTATCACCGTTGGACTTAGGCTTTTTTCTCTGTTATCATTGGACTTAGTCTTTTTTTCCCGTCTTCGTTCGCCTCAATCTTTCTCTATCACCGTTGGACTTAGGCTTTTTTCTCTGTTATCGTTGGACTTAGTCTTTTTTCTCCGTCTTCGTTCGCCTCAGGCTTTCTCTATCACCGTTGAACTTAGTCTTTTTTCCACGATGTGGACTATATTCCCTACTTACGCTGGGTCAGACAGAGACTATCGTTGGACTTAGTCTTTTTTCTCCGTCTTTGTTCGTCTTAACCTTTCTCTATCAACGTTGGACTTAGTCTTTTTTCTACGATATGGGTTATTTTCCCCTCCTCAGCTTGGCTCAGGCAGAGATCACTGTTGGACTTAGTCCTTTTTCCGACTTTGTCCGCCTCAATCTTTCTCTATCACCGTGTTGGACTTAGTCTTTTTTTCCACGGTATGGGTTATATTCCCTCCTCACGCTGGTTCAGGCAGAGAGCATCGTTGGATTTAGTCTTTTTTTCCGACTTTGTTCGCCTCAATCTTTCTCTATCACCGTTGGACTTAGTCTTTTTTCCACGATATGGGTTATTTTCCCTCCTCATGCTGGTTCAGGCAGAGATCATCATTGGACTTAGTCTTTTTTCCGTCTTTATTCGCCTCAATCTTTCTCTATCACCGTTGGACTTAGTCTTTTTCTTTGGCTCCTACCAGTATGATCTTTAGATATTTGTCTGACGAACTCAGTCTTTTTTAAAAAACTAGCTTTAGGGGATAAAGATCGTATTGCTTTGTAACTTGTCTATAAGATCTGAGAGCTGAGGTGATGTATACCACTATTTGTCGATTTGATTGAATTAGTCAGACAAGATTTGACACCTTTATGCTATACGCTATCTTCTGAGTTGGTCAGAGATGGCTTATAGCATAAATCCTTACCATACAAGCATCATGTTGGGCTTAACCTTTTTTGAGTTAATTTGAATTGAAGTATATCGTTTGGAATGTAACTCTTGGAATGTAACTCTTGGAATGGTACTCAGTCGTAAAATTGACAAGTCTCGAAGATAGGACTTTCTGGAATGAATGTTAGCTCTGAAAAGAGCTGTTTTTTACCATTCTCTGGATTGGAATTAAATTAATCATCCGAGCAAGTTAATTCCAAAAATCAGAGAAAGATAGAGGATTCTAAACCTCCTCATCATCAACTCATTGGTTGGTTGATATCACAGACTCCCCAAAGATTGGATCATCAGTTGGCATAACCCAAAGATCGGGGTAGAAATTAGGTGCTGGGTTCTGGGTATAGGGGTTATCCCCTTGTCTTGCAGAGAACTCAGCCGACGTCTTTGTCTTTTGACGTTTTCTCTTCTCCTCGTTCCTTCGACTTTTACCAAATAGTCCACAGCAGAATCTGAATAAACCCATCGTGGAAATGAAATGGTATATAGAGAAATTTGGTGGTTTTATAGCTTGCTGGAGGGATTGACCTACTTTTCGTCTTGGAATTAAGAGTACGAACGTGGGCGAGACCATGTAGATAGAACATAATGTACTATATGATCTATCTACATTTTTTCCCAAGACTGATATTTTGTGGAGAAATTATCTTTGTGGAAAAAAGAATGAAAAAACACCATTTAAACAGTATAACTTTTATTTGAACAGAACTGAACAATGAACTGAGCAATGAACATATTTACAACAAACACATAGATAAAAGAACTATTATACATTTATATACTATTTGTGGGGAAAAAGTCTCTGAGCTTTATCGAATAGAATTCCATACTGCTGATTGAACCATAACACTACATCTCGATCGTTTCGTCGATGTTCCATTGAGAGGAATTTCTGTTGAAGATATTTCTGTATGTTGTATCCTCTGGCAGCAGCATCCAATGCGAAGATACAGTAAAATCCGCAAACTTTCCCCTGTGGACTCTGAAGAGTTTGTCGATTGTATCTCCACGAATAAGAATGATTGTCTAAAAAGTTAATGATTTCTGGCTCAAGTGGTGGTAGTCCGTAGGGATCAAAGTATAGTACATTGCCATTATTGTTGAATATCACGGCTACCCAGTGTTCTCCTGGACCGGTTGATTTCTCTGTGTTCACAATGTAGGCTTTCACATGATCGGGTTTTTGTCGAGGTAACTGATCTTTTGCACAGACTTTTGCCTGTAGATTTTTTATCCATGTTCCGTGATCCAATATGTATTGAATTTCAGAAGTATACATTTTTCTAATCACTTTCTTCCCAGGATTGTTTTACTTTGTCACACCAGTATTGTAACCACGACTCCGTGAATTCAGATAAAATGTTTTGTTTTAAATTTCGCCATAATCTGTAGGCTTCCACATAGTCACTTTCATCGAGTTTCATTTCTATGAGTTCAGGATACCATTTCTCCATGATTTCGTATGGATTTAATTCCATCATGGCTTTTTCTATGAACATATCTGTATGTTCTTGTCTATCCTTGAATAAACACAGTTCATGCTGTGTTTGACTGGGATGATCCACTTGACATCCGTAACACTGGTTGGTAACTTCACTGACAATAAGATTTTTTAATTTTTCAGTCATATGTTTTTCGAAGCTGTTGTGAATGTCATTTTTCCGAGTAGAGATGCACTTCGACACGGAATATTTCACTTTTTCTGCTTCTTCTCTAAGTGTTATAGCAAATCTGAGTCCCAACATTGTTTTTTCAGTTCTTTAGTCCTGCAGATAGTCCTGAAAAGGACTGTTTTTCAATAGTCCTGAAAAGAACTGTCGTTTTCGATATTATATTCCTTAGTCCTGAAGAGGACTGTTTTTGTGAAAGCAAACTTTTGATCAGCGAGTTTCTGTTGATTTTTCCAGGATTAATAATCTGTGATAACTTCTCTCAAACTGTTGATTTCAATCTGATTGTCAAATTCAGCAAAGACAATAACGTTGATAGCTGCTACCAGAGCTTGAGCAAACTGAAGTTCAATTCGAAGATTTCCAGTTTTTATAGGATGAAGTTGTCCTTCTTCACTGCCTTGATCCGCTGTCAAATCGTATCCCCACAAACAGTATCCACCAACATAGGCTTCTTTACTAATATTAAATGATTTATTGAGTGCTAAAGACGAGTTAGCCTGATACAATGATAGAAAGGATTTCAAATACAATCCTGCTTCAAAGTTAGGTTCAAACGGTCTGTTATGAATACTGTGACCATTACATGATACATCAATTTTTGACAGATTAAAATGATGAAAGAAAAATGGATTTCTACCATAATCCCCATTATAATCAGTATTTGCTATCATTGCAATGAAAATGCGTTTTGGAAGTTGTCCTTGAAACAAATGATCTTCAACTTTAGACTGAAGACCTGTAGAAATGGTAAAAGTTTTTACTTCAACCCTACGAATAGGGATTTTCATGTTTTGCTGAGCAATAACATGATTTAGATCATTTGCAACAACAGGCAACAATTCGACATTTCGCACATGAAGACTGACTGTTTCCAGTACAATTTTTGAAGCTGGTGCACCACCGCCTCCTGTGAGACAAAAGTTTACCGAAGATCTGTTTAATCTAAGTCTGATTTCAATACCATTAGGTAAATATTTTTCTTTTTGAAACAGATCAAGATGCAAGCGTCCAAAAAGTTCGGCAGTTCTACTTTGTGCAATTTCACTTAATCTATCTTTTAACCCTGCATTTTCTCCATCATGGTTGAGTGAATTGAAATGACCAGAGGTGTCTTCGATCCAAAGATCACCAGCTTTCAAATGCGTAGTCTTGCTGTCAGAATTATATGACATAAGATTTTCGATATATGCTCTATATGGATAGGTATCTGAATTGCTGGTGATTAGTTTATTATTTAGATACAAATCGACACTGCTAAACAAGCTGTGCAGGAAGTTGTTTACAGGGGCCACATTTGCATCGGCAAGTAAATTGGCACCGTCAGCTTGAACGACTTTGTATTTGACATACAAATACGATTGTGACAAATCTGTCCAATGTTCAGTTTGAGGTGGTATGATGAATTCTATTGGTGCATTGTTTGCCAAAGACGATATTGGGAAATGTTCAATCCATTGACTTTCTTGCATTGTTGTCATTGTAGGTGGTACAGAAAGAACATCGAGTTCTGACTTACTGCATTCACAGGACCCACTTTGCATCATTTTTATATAATTTAAGTAGATGAATTCAATATATGAATCAATTATATTAATCAAATATATCAAGAGGCCGTCTGTCTCTTTGTCTTATGATCTTACCACTGTGAAGGCGGTAGGGGGAATGACGTGGTTTTCGTGATTTTCTTTTATTTATCCCTGGTATTAGCTTTTCTGCTAGATCATGAACGGCTTGTTTTCCCCGTGAAATTACAACTTTTTTGGGGTTTTCGCCACGTAAAAGGATATCTTCTACTACGCCTATTCCTTGTTTGATTCCTTCTTTTTTCACGGCATTAAAACCAGATTTAATCAACGGTTTAAGCAATGGAGTCACTACTTTAATTGCCGATTTAAATAGCGAACCTAACCCATAGCCATACTGATGTTTTACACCACGATAAACTGGTAGCATTTTTAAAAATGATTTTCAATGATTGTCAATGATTGTCAGTTGAACGTTGTCTGAAATGTAACTTCACTATTGTCTTACCAGTAATGAAATGAACCGGTATACCTAAATCCCCTGTTATTTGAATGTGAATATGATCGAAATCGGATTTCGAAACGGGAATATAATGCGGTATTGTAATTTCATGATTGGTATGTTGAGAACCACAACCATTTTCAACCAAATTGGATGTTTTGAAAGGCAGAACACGAAGTATGGGAGCAAGTGTATCACCCACTATACTGTGTTCAGCAATATCTGAATAAATATACAGATGATTGTAGCCAGCATCAATGTTTGGATTGTATTTAAAGTATTTGAAAATATTTTTACCCTGAAAAATTGTATCATGTTTGAATTCTGGTGATCCACCCAGTTTTAAAAACAGGGATGGATGTAATTTGAGCCCTGATTTTATAATATTATCAAATATAATTTTCGGACGTTTGGTTGAAGGTGAATAAGTGATGTGCAGACCCGACGAATTCTTACGAAGAGCAGGGCCTATAGCGTTTTGAATCACATCATTGATCGTCTCTATAAGATGACCAGGTGAAGTGTAATTCCCGGATGGAAAGTCAAATCGAATTCCCCATTTTATTATATCACCTCCACTATTTTGTCTTAATATATTTATTTTCATATTATCTCCTCTTTTGTCTATCTGTGATATTAATTTGACTAAATCCTTATCCGTTGTTATAAGATCGAACTGTGCTTCTTCTTCACTTATGTTTAAGAACTGAGAGGGAGTAATAAGTTGAACTAGTGCGACTTCCCAAGTTTCCTTGTCAATATGAACTGTCTTTGGTAAATGAACCTTAAAACAACATTGGGTGTTGTTCGGATAAAAGTCCATGGAACTATCGCTGGGTAGAGTGAGATAAAACGAATTCATTTTTTACTATCAATCCACCCTGACTGCTTTTGATCTGATTTGCTGAATTTTAACCCTGGTGATGGAAGAATATATCCAAGTGAGCTGCTTAACAGGATTAGCCACAATTCACGATCTTGACTTTGAATACTTAAATGTACTATTGATGTTGCAATAATTGCATAAATGACTAAAATCTGTGAAATATAGGTAAACTGATTCTTTGGGACACGATTTCCACAGCAATTGTAGTTCTTACTGATGCTACTACTACCACTACTGCTATCGAAGTTCTCTATTCCGAACTTTTCTTCTATTCCAGACTTTTCTGTTCCACATTCGATGTTTGACTGTGGATTCATTATGAATGTACTGACTTTTTATAACTTTTTTCTTAAGTTATAAGATTTCTTTTATAAGAAAAGATGTTTTCAAAACACTAAAATAGGATTACACCGAATAGGATTACACCAAATAGGATTACAACAAATAGGATTCTGGTATCCAACTTTGAAATTTTTTTGGATAGCCTTTCCAACTGACTTTTATTTCTTTGATTAATTTTTTACCCTTACGTCTTGTGCGTCTATCAAGAACTGAGTCAATCTCATAAATATCATCATTTTTTATTAATTGAAGTTCATATTCATAATAAGTTCCTAAAATCTATTCTCCCAGCAGATCTTTTACTTTATAGGTAATAGGTGAAAATGTTTTGTTGACATGGCTGATTTCAAATATTTCTTGCGTCCAATTCGGTAAATAACCCTTATCAAATGTACGTTTTGTTTTATTGATTCGAACATGATCTCCAATTTTGAATTTCGGCTTTTTCGTCATTACATTTGCCGGTAATTGAGGATACAGATTTCTTGAAATCTCTGCCTCATTGGATTTTGTTACCATTACAGGAGATGTTTTTATACTTCTGTGAAAAGTATGGTTGTAATTCTTAACTAAAGAATTCAATACGTCAATGTAACGCCTTGTTTTCTTGTACGTAAAGTATTTCCACATTCTCGTTTTCAAAGTTCGTTGAAATCTTTCAACAATACTTGCTTTTGTCTCTGGGTTTTCAGTGGTGAAAAAATGAATCTGATTCTTTTTCAAGTAGTCTTGAAACGATTTGTTTTTAAATTCCGAACCTTTGTCTGTTTGAAGCGCTAAAGGTTTACGTTTTGATTTCTGAACGATAGATTGAAATGCTTTGATCAAAGTTTTACCCGTTTTGTCTGGAATAGGGATAACCCATGAAAATCTCGAAAACACATCAATCACACAAAGTAAATATTTCTTGTTATTATTTTGTTTTGCTAAATGTTGCATGTTAGCCAAATCAGCCTGCCATTGATAATCTATACCACCTACAATAGTTTTTTCGTCTTTTGAAACGACGACGAATCGGTTTGTGTAAGGTGTAGGTGGATTCACCCTGTAACCATTCTTGAACATCTTTGTATCTTATTCCTTTCAAAACAGATTTCGCAGCGTGATACAATTGCTTTACTCCACTAAATGCTACAGTACTTTTAGGATCATAAAACAACTTTCTTAACACGTAATCAAGTTTTGACTTTACCATGCCTCCCATGACTGAAGTGTTTTACGGTTCGGAGTCTTTTTTATAGACTTTGGGGGAGTTAGCAGTTCTTTAACATAGAATTGCTTCAATCGTTCTCTTTCTTCAGGTTTCATGTATGGAGATTTTTCTTTTATTCTTTTCATACTTCTTTTTATAGGAGTTAACTTAGTACTTTTTCGTACGCTTTTTGGTGTGTGAAATAAGTAATCGGAATCTCCATAGGATTCTGCATGGGAATCTTCATCTTCGCTCAATGATTTACTCGGTGATTTATCATGGACTTTTTGTATCCATTTCCATCTGTTCAAATTGCCAATAACTTCTTGAGGTATATTGCTTTCATGTAATGCTTTTGAAAATGTTTTCCATCCTCTGGGCTCGATACCTTTTCTTTGACGTATCGCATCATTGACAAGATCAATGATATTGGAACCATGAATGCGTGTACCTTTATATGACACCACCCCTTGTTCGTCCCAAGTTAAATTATCGTTGTCTTTTATCATACTCAAAAGTAACTCAGCTTTTCTTTTCATGGTTTTTGGCACACTTTGCAAAATTCGATCATACAAGGCAACAGATTGCAGTCCAACAGATACTGATTCCTGCACACCATCATCAGTTTTTGGAAGAAAATTGATCGAAGTTGGTTTTGTTTTCTGAAGCGAATTTTGTAACTTAATCAAAGTTTCGCCATATCTTTGAGCCTTTTCTGTTTCTGACAGATCGGTACTTTGTAAAATTTGACTCATATCTTGTCGAAGATGTGATGCATCTGCAACTTGTGGATTAGGTGGTAAGCGAGGTTTTTGAGCTTGTTCGGTTTTCCATCGTTTCATATTTTCTAAGACCTGGTAAGGTACGATAACCATTTTTCTAACAGACATGATTTTTTATCTATAAGATTTTTTTATCTACAAGATTTTTATCTATAAGATTTTTTTCATTGAAAATGTTTTCATCTACAAGATTTTTTATCTATAACGCTTTTAGAGCTCCTCCTATCCCTCCGATAACGGCTTTTCCTAACAAAGGTAATAATGCAGGTGCAAGCAATGGAAGAAATCCACCTTTTTGATTTAAAATTTGTTTTTTATCTTTTACAGAGACCGATTTTGAAGCTAAACGTCTGAGATGTTGTCGGCTTGAATACAACTTCTTCTTCTGATCTGGTGATAAATGTACATTGCCTTTTAAAACATTATGACAGCATTCCGATATACACCTTATCGCTTCTGAGGGTAAATCTTTGACAAGCTTTTTACGTATTTTTGGTGTAGCCTGTATCATGGCCATAACCATCGAGCCGTGTTTTTTTATCAGAGGTGTTTTCTTCATGTTGACTTTATCACTTTTTCACATCAAATGAAAATAAAAGTTCTATGGCACTATCATTTATACCTGATGTTTTTATCATACTGTCTTTTTTTACAAAAGAAAACTTTTTAACATACTGTCTTTTACAGTCAGAATTACTTTTTAAGAAAACTGTGAATAGAGAGCATCAACCAATGTATCAGCGCTAGCCATGGACGAATCCACGGGAACGGATCTTCCTTTCCCAAGGTCAAGCATCTGATTTTTTTCGTCAAGTTTATATCTTCCTGTGCCGAGGTTATATCGCAGCATATCTTCTATCATCCGTCTATATTTTCTTAATCCTTTTTTATGTTTAGCCAATGTATTTGGAGACCAAGCGACGGATGGAATTCTTTGAAACGCTATTTTTTTGCCTGGTAATATAAATCTTGAATACTTTCTTTGGTAATTCCGCATTCTTTTACCAAGTATTTCCTCTCTAGATTTTGGATAGCGTTGATGTTCTGAAATGCTACTGCCTACAGGCCTTCGTTTTCGGGTAGTAACAAATCTTTCATCAATCATTGGTGGTGGGGTGGTAGTTCTTTCATCAATCATAGGTGGTGGGGTGGTAGTTCTTTCATCAATTATAGGTGATGAGATGGTAGTTCTTGCATCAATTATGGCTGGTGAGGTGGTGGTTCTTGCATGTGTTTTTGGGGGATTTCTCTTCTTTGGAGATTTTTTCTTCTTTGGAGATTTTTTCTTCCTTGGAGACTTTTTCTTCTTTGGAGATTTCCTCTTTTGCGGTGCACGTTTTCGTGGAGCACGTTGTCGAGGTTGTCTTTCATTCCCAAATTTCCTAACGGTTTTTACTCCATCCCATCTCAGTAAGCTTCTGATAATAACACCACCTAGAAATCCACCACCTCCAGGTTTTAAAATAATTCTACGTTTAATTTCCTCATCAATATTCGGATCTGCTAACTGTTCGATATCTGCTCTATGTTTTGTCATATACGTGGTGGTTTGTTTTGGTAATTTGATTTTATCTTCAATGATGTTTTGTGCTGCCAACGTAAACCATTTTAAAATTTCTTTTAATCCTGCTTTCAACACAGATTCTCTTTCATATCTATCGGTTTGTTGACTTAAATTTCGCAAAGCAGCTAAAATTGAAGTTGACGTGACTGGTAAAGCCATGTTTACTCACTGTCGGCTGTTGATAGAATGACAATATAAATTAAAATGAAGTCATTTTTATTTTCAAAAAACATTATAATGATTAAGCAGGGGAATAAACGATTGGACCTCTTTCGTCTTCTTCATAACGATGAAATATATCTGTTCGCAGTCTTAATTCTTTATTTGTTCGTGAATGGAAATCGATGACAAGATATCCATGATCCGCCGATGTAGCATCTTCATAAGCAGACAGTAAATGTGGAGCTTGCATTTGGTGAGCTAGTGTTTTAATCTGATTTTTATCTCGCTCATTTCGAAATAAAATCATATATCTTGAATTAAGACTAATGGTTCGACTCGATTTTGATTGTTGAAACATATTTTGTGTGATATAAATCACGCTTGCATTACGGTGATGTCCTTTTCTTGTAAACCAAAGTTTAATTTTTTCCTCATCTTTTTCACCCAGCATATCATCAAAGACGATTAAATGCGGTATAGATACATCGCTGACAAGTTCGTTTTCATCGTCAGGAATTCCTTCCACGAATTTTATTAATTCAAACTGCGAATTGAATTTCTCCTGCATAAGATTGTAAGCATACTGCCATTCTTTATAACACCAGACAACTCTTTCAGGAACGATATTGAACAGATCTTCTCGATAGTCAATTAATTTATGAACAAAGAGTGTCTTTCCACAACCACTCGGACCTGTGATGAAAATATTACAAGGATGTTGAAATAAAATAGCTTGTACATCCACCTCCATGATTTCTTTACTTTTCTCTTTAAGGATTAATAATAAAATGACAACATAAATAACGATGAAAGCATTTTTATTCAATCATTTCTTCAAAAAAGATCAGCCTTGGAAATTGTAGATAGATCATAACATTCTATGTGAATGAATTTTTACAGTACGTTATGTTCTATCTACATGCTCAGTTCTCGTTCGTGCTCTTAATTCAAAGACAAAAAGCAGCTCAATCCCTCCACTAAGCTATAAAAAATCCAGTGAACTTTTCCTATAATCATTCATCTCTCGTTTCTCGAGTAGTGCAAATAAATTATAAAGTATACCAAGACGAGAAAAATCAAATATGGAGCAGCTAATTTTTTCAATTTTAAAAAAATCTTGCAGAGAGAAAAACTTTTTTTTAGCAACAGAAAAAACTTTTTAGTGATAGAAAAAATTTACGATTAAAAACATCTTGCAGAGAGAAAAAACTTTTTTATCGATAGAAAAATTTTTTTCAAATAAAAAAGTCTTGCAGAGAAAAATTTTTTTCAAAAAAAATCTTACAGAGAAAATTTTAGCAATAGAAAAACTTTACGCTTAAAAATTTTTAACATAGAAAAATTTCGGATAAAAAATTTCGGATAAAAAATTTTTACAATTTAAAAAAGTTTTGCAGATTAAAAACTAGGGTCGAATAAAACTAGGGACGAATAAATCTAAGATCGGGTAAGTCTAGACGAACTGATTTCCGGGAAATGTTGGAAAAAACCCACACTCAGATCATATAGTCAGGCAATGTCTAAAGATCATACTGGTAGGAGTCAAAGAAAAAGACTAAGTCCAACGGTGATAGAGAAAGCCTGAGACGAACAAAGACGGAAAAAAGACTAAGCCCAACGATGATCTCTGCCTGAACCAGCATGAGGAGGGAAAATAACCCATATCGTGGAAAAAAGACTAAGTCCAACGGTGATAGAGAAAGATTGAGGCGAACAAAGTCGGAAAAAAAGACTAAATCCAACGATGCTCTCTGCCTGAGCCAAGCTGAGGAGGGGAAAATAACCCATATCGTAGAAAAAAGACTAAGTCCAACAGTGATCTCTGCCTGAGCCAAGCTGAGGAGGGGAAAATAACCCATATCGTAGAAAAAAGACTAAGTCTAACGTTGATAGAGAAAGGTTAAGACGAACAAAGACGGAGAAAAAAGACTAAGTCCAACGATAGTCTCTGTCTGACCCAGCGTAAGTAGGGAATATAGTCCACATCGTGGAAAAAAGACTAAGTTCAACGGTGATAGAGAAAGCCTGAGGCGAACGAAGACGGAGAAAAAAGACTAAGTCCAACGATAACAGAGAAAAAAGCCTAAGTCCAACGGTGATAGAGAAAGATTGAGGCGAACGAAGACGGGAAAAAAAGACTAAGTCCAATGATAACAGAGAAAAAAGCCTAAGTCCAACGGTGATAGAGAAAGATTGAGGCGAACGAAGACGGGAAAAAAAGACTAAGTCCAATGATGACAGAGAAAAAGCCTAAGTCAAACGATAGTGTCTGCCTGAACCATATCATTACGACCCGTGCGCACGTGTGTGTAGATGCATTAAGTCCCCTTTTCACAGACCATGGTTAAAAAAGGATCCCAGCCGCGTCAAAAAATGGTGAACATCTACCGCCGTTTTGACAATTTGACCGGTCGTTTGAGAGTAAGTCCAACGATAGTCTCTGCCGAACCATATCATTACGATCCGTGCGCGTGCGCAGATGCATTAAGACCCCTTTTTCACAGACCATGGTTTAAAAAAAGGATCCCTGCCGCGTCAAAGATGGTGAACATCTATCTTCGATGAAGAAAAAAGACTAAGTCCAACGATAGTCTCTGCCGAACCATATCATTACGATCCGTGCGCGCGTGCGCGCAGATGCTTTAAGACCCCTTTTCACAGACCATGGATAAAAAGGACCCCCCCCCAGCCGCGTCAAAGATGGCGGACATCTACTTCCGGTTTGACATTTTGACCGGTCTTTTGCCTCCCCGGGAGGGTAGACCTCGGACAAAATTAGCGCACTATTTTTAATTGTATTTCTACGCGCGGAAGCCGAATTACCGCCAAATTCTTCGGTGATGCGGTTTTTTTTCCTCCCGGGAGGGTAGACCTCGGACAAAATGGCACTCTGGGAGGGTAGACCTCGGACAAAAAGGGGCGTGTCCGGGACTCTGGAGGGTAGACCTCGGACGCTGTCCGAGGTCTACCCTCCTATACTACTCACAATGCCGCCTTTTGACGCCCCTGGGAAAGAAACCTTTTGAAAACATTTTGCGAAAAGGAGAAAATTCTGGTAACCAGCATTTTCTCTTTTTCCCACAATGTTTTCTACCCTATCAAAGAAAAGATGCATCATTTGAGCCACATTGAAATTGTTGTCTGCAAATGCTTTCGATTTGGACAAGGCTAAAATTTTGTCGTCTGGTAAAGGGTTAACTCTTTACCAAACGATAAATTTTTTCTCCCGTCCAAATTGTAAGCTCTTGCAGATGACAAAATTATATTTGGCTCGAATTGGGGATTTTTTTCTGTCTGAAAGGATAGAAAAGATTGTTGGAAAAGGAGAAAATGCTGGTTAACAGCATTTTCTCCTTTTCCCACAATGTTTTAAAAAGGCTTCTCCCTCAAGGTCGTTAAAAATCGGGATTGTGTGCCAAAGGATTAAAGCAGACAGCAACAGAACTAGAGAAGTATCGGTTTTTACAGGTTATTATTAATCACACGTGCCTGCATAAAAGTAATTTTATGGTATTTGCGGGGTGTGTAGCGGGAAGGGACAGACAGACCATTTTCATGGACTTGTACATAGTACATCGTCATACAAAAAACATATTCACAGAAATATTATATACAACAACAGAAATTGAAATAAATACATAAATTCAATCTGTTTAACTCTTTACTAAACGACAAAATCTTAGACTGGTCCAAAATGAAAGCATTTGCAGACAACAAAATAAATGTGAATGAAAAATTAAAATGTGTTTTGGGAAGGGTAGAAAACATTGTGGGAAAAGGAGAAAATGCTGGTTACCAGCATTTTCTCCTTTTCCCAAAATGTTTTCAAAAGGTTTCTTTCTCAGGGTCGTTAAAAGTCGGGATTGTGTGGTAAAGGGTTAATCAGTAGGTTCTTGAGAAAGAATCCTTTACGCGGGGTTACTTTAATAGCAAATAGGTGCCGCAGAATATGCACATACATTTTAACCAATCAAATCCAGAGACTGAAGAGAGATACTGAATGTCCTTGACATTTTTTTTACGACGTCGGATTTGTTATCAAAAAAAAAAGTTTCGAGCCCCTCCTGAGAGCACTATTTATGTATGTGCATCACGGGGTATTAAAGGTCTTCCGAATGCAAATTTTGACGTTTTCACAGCTGGACAATTAAATCAGGGCCCGTATTCACCAGCTGTTCTTAAGAATGTCCTTGGTGTTATTCTCAGATTTTGTATATTGAAAAATGCAACCTCTGACTGGTTCAACCAAATGGTGTAGCCAATTAGAAGTTGTGTTACTCTCAAATTTAGAAAAATTCTGGAATATATGAGAAAGAATATGAGTCATGTTCTGGCAAAAGGGGGCTTAATGTGTCTCCGTGATCCTTGACACCGAGCAAGTCATCACATAAGTATGGATCCATAAAATGCATTATGTCCAACAACAGACTGAATCATGAGGTACACTGGTTCTTTGAAAAGCAGAAAATTACCAAAGCAAAAAGTTTCGACCCATGTCAGCCTGCGCGGACTGCGCGGGCTGACATGAATAGATACTTTTTGCAAATGCATTAAGCGCCTTTTTCACAGAGCAAGGTTCGTATTCTTAAGAATCGTATGAATTCCTACCCTGAATAGATCAAAACTGGGTTAACTCTGCACAAGTCAACAAAATCTATGACTTGTCCGTTTTGAAAGCATTTGTTAGCGGGAAAGTAACTGTGGCTGAGGGGATATTTGTCTTTCAAAGAGTATAAAACATTGGAAAAGGAGAAAATGCTGGTCACCAGCATTTTCTCCTTTTTACACAATCTTTTCAAAAAGCCTCTTCCAAAGGAAGGATAAAACTCGGGAATGTTTGGTAAACTGTTAAGTGGGTGGATTGTGCAAAGTAGTTTTACAGAAATTCCAGGAAAGTATAGGTGCACGGCGCAAAATAACTAAAATAAAGTCTGTTTGAAGCGAGGGGGTGGAGGGGATTGGCGAGGTAGAGATTGAATGTCCTTGGTTTAATTTTTTACGACGTGGGATCTGTTATTAGTCAAAACAGGTTCGAACCCCCTCTGAGAGCGCTTGTCAAGTTGGAACATCCCAGGGCATCAAAAGTTTTACGAATGCAAATTTTGACGTTTTCTCTGTTGGACAACTGAATTAGAATAGATCAAAACTGGGCTGACCCTGACAATAAAATTTATGACTTGTCGATTTTTAAAGTATCCGTAGACGGAAAAAAAAAAATGTAGATCAAATCGCGTTATTTGTCTTTCAAAGAGTAGAAAACAATGTTGGAAAAGGAGAAAATACTGGTGGCGAGCATTTTTTTTTTTTTCCTTTTCACGCAGTGTTTTCAAAAGGCTTTTTTTCACGGTAGTTACAACTCGGGATTGTCTGGTAAACGGTTAAAAGAGACCGAATGTTTGGTAAACCCTTTACCACACAATCCCGACTTTTGACGACTCTGAAGAAGAAGCTTTTTGAAAACATTGTGGGAAAAGGAGAAAATGCTGGTAACCAGCATTTTCTCCTTTTCCCACGTTTTCCATTCTTCCCAAAACAAATTTCAATTTTTGAGTCACGCTTATTTTGTCGTCTGCAAACGCTTTCAATTTGGACTGGTCTAAAATTTTGTCGTTTTGTACACTGTTAAGCATGTGCTTTAATGTAAGACCTGTGTAATGCACTTCCGGTGAACATTGGGCAAAAATTCTAATTGGTAGTTAAATAAGGATAAATAAGGATTTATGCCGAAATAATATTTTTGCATATTTCTAATGGATCAGAAATTCCGTTTATGTCTATCTTGAAACTTTTTTTTGATACTTTTGTTTGTTTTCTAAAAAGGGAGGTAATTATTATCTCTTTTTCAGTTGAGAATATAGCGGTTTTGAATTTATAAATGATAATTCAAAAAAGGAAAAAATGGAAAAAATGAAAAGGTGAAAGTAGTTCAATAATACTCATTTTTAATTATAGCTAATTTTGCAGGATGATATTTTAGTGGAAATAGCTGTTTTCCATTACACAGGTCTTACCTTAAATATACAGTCGAATATCCATACCTCGATAAAGCAGTTCAATCCGGACTTTAAATTCACTTCGACGTATAGAGAACTTCGAGGAGTAGATGTTCGAGCAATGGACATTCGACTGTAGTTGTGTCTATGCACAGAGAGCAGTGCCTGGTAGTTCAGTCGGAAGCGTACAGGGCTTGAAATGTTGGTGTCGCGGCTTCGAACTTCCCAGCTCGGCATTTTTATTTCCGAGGATCGGTAGTATTCATAAATGAAATAGTGTTGAAAATGTCTCTAAAAACAAAACAAACAAATTTGAAGGAGAGATGGGGCACGGGGACGCAAGTAGGTGATAAGAGAGAGATTAAATGTCCTTGGCTAAATTTTTACGATGTTGGGTCTGCTATTAGTCAAGACAGGTTCGAACCCCCTCTGAGAGCGCTAGTCAAGTGGGTACATCCCAGAGTATCAAAGGTTTTACAATACAAATGTTGACTTTTTCTCCACAATTGAAGAAGAATAGATCAAAACTGGGCTTACCGTGTACCAGACAACAAAATTTATGACTTGTTCGTTTTGAAATCTTTTGTATGCGACAAAAATAAATGTAGCTCTTATGATAGTATTTATCTTTTAAAGACCAGAAAACATTGTGGGAAAAGGAGAAAATGCTGGTCACCAGCATTTCTCCTTTTTCCCACAATGTTTTCAAAAGGCTCCTTTTTCATGGTCGTTACAACTTGGGATTATTTGGTAAAGCGTTTAATGACAGAGGATCAAAGCTCGGTTAAGTGTATGCTTTAAATACTGCTGTGTCTATGCAAAGACAGCCGTGTTGGTAGCTCACTCGGTAGGTGGCTTGAAATCAGGGGGTTGCGGGTTCGAATTCCAATCTCGACCAACTTCTTTCTGAGTATTGGTGCTATTCGCTTTGACAGGATTTATTCCTCTCTCTTCTCTAATAATTGTTTCTACATGGTTAGGTTGGCTTGGGCTTGAATACTGTGCAAAGTACTTGTAACAGAAACTCCAGGAAATAATAGGTGCGCGCCGCAATATAACCGAAATATTTTTGAAACCGTCTTTAAAAACCAAACAAAGCAAACAAGTGTGTTGAAGTTGAGGACACAAAGGGATCGTAAAAATAAAGATTAAATGTCCTTGGCTCAATTTTTACGACGTTAGATCTGTTATCAGTCAAAATAGGTTCGAGCCCCCTCTGAGAGCGCTAGTTCAAGTGGGTGCATTCCAGGGTATCAAAAGCTTTACGAATGGAAATTTGAAGGAGTTGGGAGCGCGCAAAGGGGAAGGGGGGTGGTGGGAAAAGAGAAATTGAATGTCCTTGGCTCAAATGTTAGGACGCTGGATCTGTTATCAGAAAAAAAAACAGGTTCGATCCCCCTCTGAGTGCGCTAGTTGAAGTGTGCGCATCCCAGGGTATCAAAAGTTTGACGAATGGAAATTTTGACGTTTTTCTCAGCTGGACAATTTAATTCGAGCAGATCAAAACTTGGCTAGTCTTATAGATCTACTAGACAAACAGATTGTGACTTGTCCGTTTTGAAAACATTTACAAAACAGATGAACAGATGTAACTCTATTGGTGGTATTTGTCTAGAAAGCATTGTGGGAAAAGGAGAAAATGCTGATGACCAACTAGAGAAGAAGGTTATCTCATTTTCCTACAGTGTTTTCAAAAGGCTTCTTGTTCAAGGTTGTTACAACTCGAGGTTAAAGCGGACTTGATCAAAACTGGTTTAACTCTTTACCAAATGACCAATTTTTAGACTAAATCTAGTCCAAATTAAAAGCATTTGCAGACAACAAGTTAAATATTGATCGGATGGTAAGATTCGTCTGTGACAGGGAAGAAAACATTGTGGGAAAAGGAGAAAATGCTGGTTACCAGCATTTTCTCCTTTTCCCACAATGTTTTCAAAAGGCTTCTTTCTCAGGGTCGTTAAATGTCGGGATTGTGTGGTAAAGGGTTAAGAATGTGCTTCTAATGTCGTTGCAGAGAGAGCCGAGCCCGATGGCTCGGTAACCAGCATTTTCTACTTTTACCACAATATGTTCTACCCTTTCACTGATAATTTAGCCACATTAATGCGTTGTCTACAAGTGCTTAACAAAATATCGCGCATGATAGATCCAGAATATTCAAAACCGTACATGCACACATGGCAATTTCCCGGAATTAAACCCGGTTCACCTCTGTGAAAGAAATACAAATGACGTCACAAATAACGTCAAAAAACTTCATTATCTGAAACGTGTGTAAGATATAGAGAATAGATGGTTAGTGTCTTGGATGGGTTAAGTTTATCGGGCAAGGCGGAGGAATTTATCTGGTGAGCCGAAGGCGAACCGGATAAATTCCGGAGCCGAGCCCGATATACTTAAACCATCCAAGACACCAACCATCTATTCTATTTATCCTGTCACGCACTGTAAATGAACAAAACGAAAAAAAAAACATGATACAAAGACCGTACCTTTTATTTAATATTTTATGGTACTGATACCATAAAATTCCCGAGCCAAGCCTGACAAACTTTGCTGGAATCAAAGACACTACTGTCTATTCTTCAAATTTTCCAATCCACGACACTATTCTGTTTATCCTGTTTCACATTTACAAACATAAATCCGACTAGATAGAATATTTCGCTCGAAATTAAGGCACGTATTGACATCTTTCGCACTATGAAAAAACAAAACACACACTTGTATGACGAACTGTGCAAAGCGCTTTGGATACGCAGCTCTAATAATGACGTCATGAATGATACTGACTACGTCATAAACGTGACGTAAACCCTCGGAAGAATATTGTGGGGAAGAATTCTGTTTTATTTTAAGTGATATGAAAAATCAACATGTGCATCGAATTTTAAACGATGATTTTACTTTGAGATATTGATTTCGTGTGCCGGCACCTAAAAAAGGAGTTCCGGCTGGTCACATGACCATCTAGTCTAATAAACCTTGATCACGTGACCAACTGACATAATAAACCTAGTCACGTGGTCAAGTGACCGTATATCACCAAGTTTATATGATCCCCTGTTATACGACGGAATGTATAGGAATGACAGGATAAATAAAAATTCGTAATTGTATATTATATTAAAAACAGGACAGGTTATGTTATGCGTAAAAGTGTGTCCTTCCAGATCAGCCTGTGCAGTCTGTGACTAATCTGAGACGACACATCCCGTTGTTGTGCGATTTTCTGTTTCACTAAAGTCTACTGTATAAAAAAAATCTAATGAAGTCGTAAAGTGCCGTCCCGGATTAGCCTGCGCAGACTGCGCAGGCTAATCCGGGACGACACTTTTCACAAATGTCCTAAGGTCTCATTTCGCATGTGGCGGACCATATGTGGCTCAAAATATGGTCTTTGGAAGGATAGAGAGCAATGCGAAAAAAGAAAAAAAAAAATGCTGGTAGGTCTACCCATGCGTTTACATACAGACTGCAAAATGTCAGATAGAAAAGAGTCAAGACCAGTCCGTGTCAAACGATCTCGATCTACGCCGTCCGAAAAAAAAAGAGCATTGTGGCATCCACGAGAAAAATAACAAGTCACAGCATGTTAAAAGGTTATTACTGTTGTCATTGAAAGCAAAAACTCCAACTGTATTATCGCAACATTTCGGTCAAAACTGCGATATCATAATACACAGCATGTGCATTCTTGGTGTTCAAGGCCTATTGCTGACTCATTTCCTTCCCGCCATAAATTTGAGGCGGAGTACTTTGAAATGTGCTTGTAAACTAAGGGTCATTACCGATAAATAGATGCATTTTCTTTGTCAAAACATCGTGGAAAAAAAGAGAGATTGCTCTTGACGAGTAACTTCTCCTTTTGCCATACTGTTTTCAAAACTGTGCCCTGCTGCGAGAAGCAATAAAGAGGCAATATGTCGGTCGATTCGAGGTGTCCTTGGTCAACAGAATGGGCAATCTTTCGATCCAAGTCTGTTGTTATCCAGATGAGTACCCTTCACAACTTTACTTTGTCTTGTAGCAATTATAGATGGAAATCAGAATGCACGTTCAGATCAGACTGCACAAAAGGCGCAGTCCCCTTCCTTGATCTACACTACTCACGATGTTGATAAATAAAAGCAAAAGCCGTAAAATCTCAAAACCGGCATTTACACACATCCTGCTAAATAAGTGAAATTATTTTTTTAACTCGGTAGTAAAAGTCGAAATTATGCTATTTCAAAGGGGTTTTTTTTTGGGGGGGGGGGGGGAATGTCAATATCGGACAATGTAGATCCAAGATCAGACTGCACGTTCTGTGCAGTCTGATCTTGATCTACACTGTCCGCAAAAGGTCCTTGAGTCGCTCTTGACAACCTAAGAGTTAAGATTTTCTTTTCCTATCTAACAGTAGTCATTTTCATTCAACTTGCAGACTTCAAAGTTCGGTGCATAAAGTCTTAATATCCGTGGGTTGCTTCTTTTTCATCACTGTTGTAGCTACCACTGATTACATTTGACCTTAAATCTGCTAAATAAATTGAACTGAAACTTTTCAAGCCGAGAGTAAAAATCCAAATATGGCTAAGTCAGTTTTGAGGTGGGGGGGGGAGGGGAAATATCTCCTTATCGGACAGTGTAGATCAAAGATCAGACTGCACGTTCAGTGCAGTCTGATCTTGATCTACACTGTCCGCAAAAGGTCAGTGAGTCGTGCTTATAAGCCCAAAAGTTAAACCTCAGCGGCCCCCGCCGCCGTCCATGAGCCAACAACAGCAATGAAATTCTCGGCAAATTGAATTATTTTAGAAACTTTCCCTCGCTTCAATGTGACGTCAATTCACAATTTGCTTTCTTATTGTTGGTAATTGGCCACTTTGTACGAGTAAGTGTTACAAAACTGGAGTAATTACAATTGTGCTCCGTGAAAAGGTGGCTTAATGTATCCGCAAAATGTTTCGACACAGGTCAGCCTGAGCGCTGCGCGCAGACCGACCTGGGTCAAAACCGTTTGCCGCAGCAGTAAATTTTCTTCATGTAAAAGGTCTAAACTACCTCATGATTCAACCTTTTTTAGCAAAGTGGATCCATTTTAAAAGACGACATGCATGGTATTATGCATTTAACACCCCTTTTCTCAGAGGGCCGACCACAGCCATGATCTGGAAAAGGGGGGCTTAATGCATCTTCGTAATACATGATACCAATCTAGCCATCACATAATTGTGGATCCATAATAGCCACTTCTTTTTAACACCTGACTTAATCATGAGGTAGACTGGTCCTTTGGCATACAGAAAATTGACCAATAGCGTAAAGTTTCGGCCCAGGTCAGCCTGCGCGGACTGCGCAGGCTGACCTGAGTCGATACTTTTCGCAGATGCATTAAGCCCCCTTTCCACAGAGCTTAGCTACATATTTTAACTCTAATAATTAGTTTTCAAGTTACTTTTCATCATCTGAATGATTCTACATATTTTAATCGAAACGGTTAACCCTTAGGCTGCTAAGCGCGACTCACTGACCTTTTTGCGGACAGAGTAGATTAAGATCAGACTGCACTGAACGTGCAGTCTGATCTTGGATCCGCACTGTCTGATAAGAAGATAGCTTCCCCCAAAATATAACTTTGAAATAGCAATAATTGTGTATTTACTATCGGCTTGAAAGTTTCATTTCACTTATTTAGCAGGATAAGGGTTACTTTAGGTGTCACGGTTTTCTTTTAAATCTTACTTTTAACCCTTTCAGCGCCATAGGCGAAAACAGGGACTTTTGCGGACGGCATAGATCAAGATCAGACTGCACAGAACGTGCAGTCTGATCTTTGATCTATACCTTCCGCTTGTTTGGTCAAGCCTTTATGATAAAAATCTTCCGGAGACACAGTGGATCCAATATACAGCCATTAAAAGAAGCCGAGTTTGTTTATTTGGCGCCGAAAGAGTTAATATATATTTTCACTGCCCATATCCCCCCGGCCAATTCCCCCCCCCCCCCCCTCCGCTTCTTCCAAAATAAAATTCGCGTGTAATTGAGCCTCTCTCTTTTTCCATTCCTGAAGTTTGACGTCATTAGCCAATTCGCTTCTTATTGTTTTAATTGTCCACTTTGTTAGATGCACAAATATCAAATCTTTATTTTTGCTTTTATTTAAATGAATAGCGCGATAGTAAAAAATAATTTGAGCCACGCGCTGGCAAAAGGGGACTTAATGCATCTCCGAGATGCATTATACCAAGCAAGTAATCACATATTTATGGATCCATAAAATCCATTTTGTCATACAATCGACTGGATATGGAGGTGAAATGGTACTTTTCCATGCAGAAAATGGACCTTTAGCAAATGTTTTGACCTGGGTCCATATTTTATGCAAATACATTAAGCCCCTGCTCCACAGAGCTTGACACATTAGTAAGTTCATTGCCAATTACCTCTGCATGCATGTTATTGTTAGGTTTGTGGGGGGGGGGGGGGGGGGGGGGGAAGATTACCAATTTACGATAAGAATACGAATTTTTAACGACCCTGAATTTGAACCCTTTTGGAAATATTGTGAAAAAAGGAGCAATTGTGTGATACAAGCAATTGCTCAGTTATACACAATGCCTTCCTTTTCATCGGATTTTTTTTTTTTTTTTTTAATTATTATAATTTGTAGCCTATCTCCTCTTTATTGTAATCTTTATTTATAAAATTAGTGGCAATTCTGGAAGTGGCTGTATGTGGTAAGGGGCTGAAAGAATTTTGGTTACAAAACCTCGTTTATTATAATGTTTCGTAACTGGTATGCTGCTGACATTACTGGGGCTCAGAGCTTCGACCTCGAACAATCAAAAGGTGTGTCCTTGACCACATGGTCAGTCCCACAGTGCATTTGACAATACAACTTACAATATATGGGAGGGTCAGTGTTTGTTTATTTCCTGTAAGGACACCACTTTCCACATCAATGCGATGATATCGAGGCCATCAGTGCACCCAGCCATGCATTCATATAGATATTTTTTACCAATAATTCTAACTACATTTTTGACAAAGCCTTGACTACTTTCCCATATAAATATTGTGGAAGCAATGTTCAAAGGTTAGAGAGGAATGAATCCTGGCGCAATGACTATCATCAGTCCTCGTTTAGAATTTGGCTGAGTTTGGGACACAAACCTTCAACCCGGGAAAGACAGTATGTGGCACCAGCCCAACATGCTATAGGTTCTGAGTTCTAATCTTGCCATGAGCGGTCTCATTTTTGGAACTACAAACATCTTTGGAACGCCATTTAGTTGAGACTTCTCCCAGGTGAAAAGATACGCAACATAGAACTGAGCCATGCTCTGTGAAAAGGGGCTTAATGCATCTGCGAAACGTATTGACCCAGGTCAGCCTGTACAGTGCTTTGAATTTGGATGAGCCTAAATCTCTGTCGTCTGGTAAAGGGTTGAGCATGAAATCTTCAATTCTTAAAGCATTCTCCATTTCAGTTTTATTTTTTAAGATTATAGTCATTAACTCTATACTTCACGGCAAAATTTTAGACTAGACCAAATTTAAAGCATTTGCAGACCACAAATTGAATTTGACTCAAATGTTAGTATATTTCTTTGAAAGGGTAGAAAACATTGAGAGAAGAGGAGAAAATGTTGGTTACCAGTATTTTCTCCTTTTCAAACAATGTTTTCTACAGGTTTTTCCTCAGGATCATTCAAACCCGTGGTTGTGTGGCAAAAGGTTAAAATCTCAGTGTTTCTGTGGGTAAAGCAATTTTGAAATGTCAAGATAACTACAATAGCTAGAACTGGAAACATAAAGTTCTTTGAAGTGAAGTGATTATTGGCCAGGTAGAAATAATAATATGACTCATGCTCTGGTAAAAGGGGGCTTAATGCATCTCCGTGATCACATAGTTAGGGATCTATAAAATCCATAATGTCTAACAACTGACTGTATCATGAGGTAGACTGGTCCTTTGACACACAGAAAACTGACCAATAGCGAAAAGTTTCGGCCCAGGTCAGCCTGCGCGGACTGCGCAGGCTGACCTGAATCGATACTTTTCGCAGATGCATTAGGCCCCCTTTTCACAGACCATGGCTCCTATGAATATGGCTTCAGTTTACTACATTGCGAAACCTTTCCAATAAAAGAAAAAAGATTGTGTGCGTCTTTGTTTTGTTTTCAAGAGACATATTTAGAAGGACATTTGAAAAGGACAAAAACAGCTGGTGTTTACTCTTTATTCGTCGACAGAATTTTCGACTTATCTAAGTTGAAAGCAAGTACAGATGACAAATTATTTATGGTTCAAATGATTGTCAAATGATTAGGATCTGTCTATGAAATTATAGGAAACATCATGGAAAAATGAGAAAATGCTGGTGACCAGCATTTTCTTATTTTCCAACAATATTTTCAAAGCCATTCTACCTCAGGGTCGTTAAACCCCGGGATTGTTTTGTAAAAAGTACACTGATAGTTTTGCGTTGAATTTACGCAAAATAACTGTAAGACAAAGTACAAGTGATACTCTGGCAGGCCTAAGACATGTATTCATAATATAAAAACAATTTTTTATGCCTGTGCTATATGTAGACTTTAAAATATCGTAGAATATGAGTAATTCTTCCAGGTGTAGCTCATGATAACAATTTGCCTGTATTAAGCACCTTTCCTCTTCCCACGATGTTTTCCATACCACTCAAGACAGTCGTTTTCTGTCGTTCGTTCGTTCGTTGATCGTCTCTGTCTCGCTCTGTCTCTTACTCTCTCTAGCTCACTCCTTTAATCACGTTTATTTGAGCTATGCTCTGTGAAAATGGGGCTTGATTCATCTGCGACAAGTATTGATCCAGGTCAGCCTGCGCAGTCCGCGCAGGCTGACCTTGGTCGAAACTTTTCCCTATTGGTCAGTTTTTTTGTATGCCAAAGGACCAGTATACATCATTATTCAGTCGGTTGTTAAAAAGTGGCTATTACAGATCCATAATTTTGTGATGGGTTCATTGGTATCATGCATTAAGTACCCCTTTGCCAGAGCATGGCTCATTTCTTTTATCTTTATTTTTTTGGTCTATATTTTACTGTTTTTATCTGTACTCTTAACAGCTTAAAAGGCTTTTAAGTACATTTTAAGGTTTGTAATCTTCAATCGACCACTTCAGACCTTGAATTATATCCAGCAATTAATCATTTAACCACAGTAGAGCAATTCATTAAAATTCACCTGAGTTTGTTTTTCAACAGGGATCTTTCAAAGTATATAAATATTATTCATATCGTATTTTAATGAACAAAAAAAAAAAAAATGACTCACCATTGTTTAGATATTTGCATTTTAACTCCCAGAGCATCCTTAACAACTACTTTTTGTTTAATGAACAATGTAGATCAAGATCAGACCGCACGAAATGTGCCGTCTGATTTTGACCTACACGTCCATGAAAGTAGAGATTTTCCATTTAAAAAATTTTTTCAGGTTACAGAACTTATTTTTTTCTTTTTTTCTTCATGGAGATTATCGCATAACATTCTTTCAAAGCCACTGGCTGCCGCTCCACATAAAGTTTACGAAATGCTTACAGTTACGAGAGAAACAAATTCAAACGCACTGATTTTCACCAACCCCCCGGAAAGAAGTGTGACCTAGTCTAGTATCGAACTGACAACCCCCTGGTCATAAGTACAGCGCGTTAGCACTGAGCCACCGAGGCCCGGTTTATTAGAGACCAAGGGGTTAAAAGCGAAAAAAAAAAATGAAAGATAATTCTTTTCCAGAAGTGACTGTACACTTGTCTGTATTGAAAGCGTTTTAAGACAACAGGTATAAGTAGCTTAAATGATAGCGTTTGTCTTTGGAGGGGTACAATAATATCCGGAAAAAGAAAATAAATGCTTATTACCAACATTTTCTCTTTTTCCCTTTAAATCCTCTGTCCTCACGGTTGTTAGAACTCAGGACTGTTCGTTTAGAAGTTAAAGGAGAGCATGATTTTGAATTTTAATTGCCTTGCCTGTCGGCGATGTCATAAATTTCAAAATAGTACATTACGATATATCAGATCTGTGGTTAACACTTTACCAAACGACAAAATTTCAGACTCGTCCAAATGGAAAGGATTCGAAGACGACATAAAAAAATGTAGCTCGAGTGATGGTATTTAGCTAATTAAAGATAAAATATTGTTAAAAAAAGAGAAAATGCTGGTGACCAGCATTTTCTTTTTTTTTTACAATGTTTTGAAATAGCCTTTTTCGTAAGGGTTATTAAAACACAGGATTTTTAAGAAAAGTTTAATTGCGTGACTAATTCCCGATGCTCATTTGCATAAGTTTTGTTTTTCATTTCTTAAAATATGTTTCAATGTGCACCAGGGTGATTCTGATTGTATTACATATTCTAAAGCAACCGATAATGTAATTCGGTTCATCTCGGTTTGTCTCGGCTCCACTCGGTCATTCACGGTAAAACTAAGGTTGTACTCCCGGTCTGACACGATTAGACAGCACCATTCCCTGTTCGTAAAACCTGGACTCACCGCGGTCCCTAACCAGGACAGTGAAAACGGGGCTAAACAACAGGTTCCATAATGATGTCGGTTAGTCCCGGTTGGTCACGGTTCGTCCGGGTCATTCACAGTACAACTAGTGTTTTATTCCCGGTTTGAAACTGTTAGACAGGGCCATTCTCTGTTCATTATACACGTACCTTGACTCATCGCGGTCTTAAGTCGGGACAGTAAAAGCGGGACCGTATGCCGGTTACTCCCGGTTCGTACCGGTTGTTTCCGATACCACAGTTTACATGTACGGTATAACGGTTGTACTTCCGGCTTAACACGGGTAGGCTGGACCATTTCTGGTTCACTAAAACGAGGCTCACCGGGGTCTTCAACCGGGGAGTGAAAAGTGAACTTCAGAATTGAACACTACCTAGAATGGTCGGCCACAAGATCTTCTTTTTTATTATGATGATAACGATTAAGTTGATAATAAAAGTTAAATGCACTCGATGTGAATAAGTTTGAATATACATGCGTCAGGGGCACTTTCATTTAAAACCACAGTCCCATCCCGGTCTTCTGTTAATTTCTCATTTATTTGTCCTTTCGTTTTAAAAATCAGTTGAGGTAAAATAATGCGGTAATGTTAAAGATACACTGTCATGTTATGACAGATTGCTCACTGAGCAAAATAGTATCACAGAGGTTTATATCATCGAAACACTTTGAACCCCGATGTCTTCTTTTGATTATAAGCCTACTCGCTGTGACAAGTTTGCAAGAGACGACTTTAAAAAAAAAATATACACACACATTCTTAAAAAAAATAAACTGAAAAACAAACAGGAGTTTGATATGATTAATTGATTGGTTGGTTCGTTGATTGACTGACTGACTGAATGAATGACTGACTGGTTGACTGGTTGGTTGGTTGGTTGATTGGTTGATCGATCGATCGATCGATCGATAGATTGATGTTTCATACCGCTATCAACATTATTTGAGTCATTTTACAGTGACAGCTCACATATTCATGCATGTTCTGTAATTCACCAGTACTAGACTAGGGCTCTGAAGTCTCTTGTCCATGGACACTTCCACGAAAATCGCAATGCTTCCAATAAGGCTCGACCTCGGGCTCTCCGGGGCACGAGTTATACACTTTACCACTGACCAACGTAGAACCCCCTAAGGTTAATATATATGAAATAATGCTTGGAAAACAAAAACGATAGCGGAAAAAGGAAAACATACTTATTAGTGTGTTTTTATAAAACCTGTCGTGATTTAAATTCTTTATCATTATCAGTTTTTATTGTAAAAAAAGATCCACACCAAGTTTGTATTTTTTGTTCAGAGGCTAGGTATCTAGAATTCGAAACCCACTAAAGCCGTTTATGATTGAACTGTCTTGCGAAATTGCCAGTGGCTGGGATAATATGTCATGCTTAGAACTGGTGAATGAACTGTAGGAATACATGAAAAGGTGCACTGGTCCCCCTTTATGTAAGTGAAATACTGCTGCAAAAGGCATTGAAAAAACCAACCAAACAAAGAAAAAGATACGGGGATACATTTAGGTGCGTACAATATCATACAATAATCTAGGTTTTATCTTATATTGAACAGGGCAAATGTACTTGAAGTTTGTGTTTTATTAAAATAGAAAAACAAGTTATTAATCCTTCCACCACGCATGCTGTGTTTACACAGACGAAAAACAGGTTTAAGAGACACGAATAAGAAACATTTGGGAAAAGAAGCTACTTTTTTTTATTTCAATGCTGGAAAAAAAATATGTGAAAAGGAGCCGTTACTTATAACAAGCATTCGTCTATTTTCCCCCTTTCTTCTCTCTTTTTTAACTAGTCGTTTATTACAAGAGAAGTAAAAGGTTTTAATCTTTGGGAAAAATCTTCGATCAAACCGTCATTTCAATATCTGAACCGTCTGACCTTTGATTTCGCTGTCAATTAGTATTTATATGTGTTTGTATTTTTTGTAAGTTAGATCGTATCGAAAAAGTATTGTTACTCATTTGAACCCTTTATCCGTACTTTTTTTCAGACCCAGAGGAAGAAGGCTTTTGAAAACATTGTAAGAAAAGAAGAAAATCGCTGGTAACCAGCATTTCCTCCTTTTCCCACAATGTTTTCTACCTTTTTAAACACAATTCCTATCATTGGATCAATATCAAACTTTAAGCCTGCTAATGTACTCTATGTATACAAGAATTGAATTTAGCGTGTGTCGAGTGTTTATAGGATTCTTGGATTTGAACAGGTTTTTTATTATTCATTGTATTTAACAATTTACGGTGCGATATAAAGAACGGACAGTGAAAATTCAGATTCACCCAACCTCAAAATTTAACACTTAAGCTGCGGAATAAATGAAACGCAAATTTCTACTCAATACTAAAAGCCCAAACATTGCGGTTTCAAAGTTGATTTCACCGGACTGGAAATACCGTATCGGACAGTGTAGATCAAAGATCAGACTGCACTGTGCAGTCTGATCTTGATCTACACTGTCCGCAAAAGGTCAGTGATTCGCGATTAGCAGCTTAAGGGTTAATCTTTGGTTCGCCCTGTTAATCCAGGCAAAGTTCAAATCGCCGAACTGTCGGGAAAGGGAGGGGCGAGGATTAAATTACTCGTGCGAGACGGCGATTTGTTTGTATTATTGATATATTTGTTTTCGATTTCTGATTATTCAAAACAGTGTAAGGTCAAAACAATGTTGTATAAGTAGTTAGTGGTGAGTAATAGTGTTTGTAGATACTTATGTAGAGAGAGAGGGGAGAGAGGGAGGGGAGAGAGAGAGGGGGAGAGAGAGGGGGGAAAGAGAGAGCACGGGTGAGAGATAGGGGAGAGATTGATTGATTGATTGATTGGTGTTTACGCCGCTTTCAACATTATTTCAGTCATATCACAGCGACAGCTTACATATTAATGTATGTATTTCCTTGGTTTCACCAGTACTAGGCTAGGGCTCTGAAGTGTCTGAAGTGTCGAGGGGGACGAAAGAGAGAGTGGTGAGTGAGGGAGGGGGAGAGAGAGCAAGACGGAAAGAGAGATAGACACAAAGGCCGACTCAGAGAGATGGAGAGATGGAAAAGGGACAAACGGAGTAACAGACAGACAGTCAGACAGTCAATTACACAGACAGACAGAAAATTACACAGACAGACAGACAGACACAGAACTAAGATTTGCGGAGAGAGAGAGAGTTTGTGAGATACAGAGCAATACAGAGACAAAGCTCGAGACAAAGATCACAGTACATGTACATAAATAGAATTAAGTCGTCATTGTATAGACGTTTCTTACAGTTTCGATACCAGAGAGGTGAATAACAGGTTAACTGCTCAACTTAAATACAATACAGTCTATTTTAGACTTAGTGTTACAAGTGTCACAAAAGAGGAGCTAGGCATTTTTTAGAATCGAAAGTCTCTACCAGACGAGAAAATTTTTAGACTTGTCTGGATTCAAAGCATTTGCAGACGAAAAAAAAATGGAACTAAAGAATGGGATCTGTCCTTGAAAGGGTAGAAAAGGTTGTGGGAAAATGAGAAACTGCTTGTTATCTTCAGAGATGTAAAACAAAAACGAGGTTGTTTGGTAAACAATTGATGGCATTTTATGATTTTTTTTCCCGCATTGTTTTCAAAATGATACCTTATCAGGGTCGTGTAAACATAGGGTTGTTTGGTAAAGGGTCAAAAGAAATGAACCATGCTCTGTCAAAAGGGGGCTTAATGTATCTCCGTGATGCATGATACCAAGCAAGTCATCACATAATTATGAATCCTTAAAATCAATTTTGTATTACAGCTGACTGAATCACCAGGTACACCAGCCCTTTGACATGCAGAATATTTACAAAAAGCGAAAAGTTTCGACCCAACCGCGGACTCCGCAGGCTAACCTAGGTCGATACTTTTTGCGATGCATTAAGCCCCCTTTTCACAGAGCATGGTTCAAATAGTAATATAATTTTTACACACGATGAGTAAGCAGATGAGCAAAGTCTGACCTTTTATTTCCCACCGTCTCATACAACAACCGAGACAAGTCAGTGCAGAGACAAGCCTTGTTGGTTACAGGCAAGACAAGGTGAGACTTAAATAGGTGAATTGTCGTCGTAATATGACAGAATGTTGAAAGCGGTTTAGACAACCACGCACTCAAACAGTTTTGAAAATGTTGACTCAAACACAGGCACTTGTTGTTTTTTTTTTTAACCAAAGTACTTAGAGCCTGAATATCAATATCAGGTAATAGAAAACAAACTTTGTTTTAAATAATGCCTGTGAACAGAGATGTAATTTCCGAATTCAGGTAAAACTGACTTCTGCTTCAAATTATTAATTACAAAGTGAGACGCCTTGTCCCCCCCCCCCCCCCCCCCCAATCCCCCGTCCCAAAATAATAATATGAGAAATGCTGGCATCTTATCTCATTGGAGACGGGACCTCTTTAATGGGAGTATTTTGATCCCATTGGAGGCTCCACCCTTTCTCTATTCACATTCTTAACTTTTTCATCTAAAACTTTGAGTAGGCAGGGATTGCCCAGCCATTCAATATTATATTTTATGCACATTATCAGTTACACATAACCTTTCTTCATGTAAAGACTCCTTTATTATCAATTTAAGACTGTTCAAGTCTTTTTATCGCAGTCTTAACATCATTATTCAAAACCTTTCTGAGTTAATAGGGAAGCCCTGTTGCTCAATTATATCTTTTATACATACTTAGATCACACATGATCCTTCTTAATTTAACTCTTTTACTGTCAGCATGCCTCAAATCTTTTTAGAAAAAATCCGCCTTAATCTTTCCTTCAACACAGATATGCGCGCTAAATGACCAAAGCTGTCGATGCGCCATAAAAACAACATTCATTCATTCATTCATGAGAAATGCTGAAGGTTTTGACTAAATGCATAGAAAAACACTAAGCAAAAATGTAGACTAAGTGTTCTAACGCTTTACCACACAATCCCGAGTTTTAACGACCCTGAGAAAGAAGCCTTTTGAAAACACTTTGGGAAAAGGAGAAAATGCTGGTAACCAGCATTTTCTCCTTTTCCCACAATGTTCTCTACCCTTTCCGAAACAAATTTCCATTTTTTATTCACATTTATTTTGTCATCTGCCACTGCTTTCAGTTTCAACTAATCTAAAATTATGTCGTTTGGTAAAGAGTTCGCTGTCTGCTGAATAAATTTGGCTTTTTTTTTTTTTGGAGGCATGAAATTAGATTTTTCCAAAGCAATAAATGATAGTTTTGTCCAGAGTTTACCATCTGGAAGCGGAAGGTGTAGATCAAAATCAGACTGCACGTTCTGTGCAGTCTGATCTTTATCTACACCATCCGCAAAGGCATTTTCTGTCACCATCAGTTGAAGAGATTAAGAACAAAAAAAATACCTATGAGAAAACTGTCTAACTCACGAACGAAGTATCAAAAGGGGAAATTTTGGAGTGTACCTTTCAGTAACGACTGAGTCAGTATTATTCAGTGCAATTTCTACCTGTTTAAAAGATCATTGTATTACTCATATTAGTTCTTTCCTATCGAATGTAAATTCTCACGCTTCGCGCGATCTGATTGGCTACTGTTTTTCTACGTCAAGTATTATTGACAGGTCACGTGATAGGTTCCTATGAGGGCTACATTTAGCGTAGTATATATAAAGGGTTAGAAAACCGATAGCAATCAAACTCGATACCGTGTTCGTATAATATATACACTGAAACTACGAAAAGAAATTTCTACATAAAAGTGCTTTATAATAGATAAAACGATTAGAAATAATATTTACAAAAGAAGAGGATCATCTTCGCAGAAAATAGTTTAAAATAATGAAGCAATACAACGGAAATAATATTAACTGTATCGAAACAAGCGTGTGCAATAAGGCTGCACTGGATGGACCTGAGATACACTGTGGGCGCTTATGTCTCATACAAAAATACAAAGGAAGGACTTTACGAATACAAGTGTTCGTCCGTGTTTACCGGAGTTCCTATGAACATTATGCCGTGTTGTATAAAGACCAAAAATACAGTTCACAATCTGGATATATAAATCTGAAAAACTGTGCAATTAGCCGATGTACAGGCAAAGACAATCAGTTACGTGTGACTCTTAATGACATTGAAGGCACGGGTGTTGTGTTCGAATCTAATACTCACAAGGAAGCCGAGCAGTGGGCGGAAGCCTTGCAGCCACATATTTACTCCACATCGCCGCCGAAAGGTTCGATCACGCCGAACCTCTCACCTGTGATACCACGATCGCCTCTCATGCCGACCTTAACCGAGGAGACGAACGAGGAGGAGTGAAAGTAAACCTGGCGGAACTCGAACATAGGTTTACTTTCTTATAAATGGATCCCCAAATTCCATTTCACAGTTTCGAGCACAGGCTAACAGCAAATGATCTCAGCTGTACAAAACAGCATTGTTGTACTGTTGTTTTCTAGTGGACTGGTCGTTTTGAGCCGTCTCGTATGTGGTTATACTGTTTTTCTAGTCACTGCTGATATCAACGCATTTACAGTAGAAGAGACGTGGACTGTCTGATTGAACAAATACAAAATGGTATTTCGTAAACAGTATAAGACGATACAAGATATCATTCCGTCTATTTATAGATTTAACTATGACTTACTGTAATCTTATTAATGATTGTGCTATGTTTAAAGTTTAACTTGTTTTACCTCTTAACCCCTTACCACACAATCAACATGGCTTTTGAAAACATTGTGGGAAAAGGAGAAAATGCTGGTTACCAGGATTTCCTCCTTTTACCACCATGTTTTATTCCCATTCAAAGAAAAAAAAAAAAAGATAATTTTATCGTTTATGGCACAGATACCATATCGTGTGCAAATGCTCAAAATTTTGGATCGGTCAAAAATTCTGTCATATGGTAAAGGGTTAAAGACAACTTTCGGCGTCTTTCAGTAGGACACTAGAGAAATCACTGTGAAAAAAAGGAGAAATTGCTCGTCTCTAGCAATTTCTCATTTTGCCACAATGTTTTCACATATATTAATGCGAAATTTATGTCGCTTATCTAAATTTGGAGTGAATGTTTTTATAGTTTCCCGCAGCGAGTAAGGGCTGAGAATAGTTTCCGGGTAGTTTTTCTGCGGATAGTGTAGATTATGATCAGAATGCACGAAACTTTCAAGTTGATCTTGAATCTATATTATCCGAATCATACTTTGATCATATAACAGAATTGGAATCGCAGAGAGAGTTTGAGGCAGTCTTTCTAGATTGAAAAAATATCCATTCCATTGTAATCAGTGCCTAAGCATGTATATTTTAGACTTGTCCGCATCAAACGTATTTGCAGACGACAGAATAAGCACATGCAGCTTAACTCTCTACCACACGACAAAAATGTAGACTAGTCTAAATTGAAAGCATTTGCAGACGACATTTTAAATGTAGCTCAAAAGATCAAATTTGTCTTTTAAAGGGCAGAAAACATTGTGGGAAAAGAAGAAAATGCTGGTTACCAGCATTTTCTTCTTTTCCCACAATGTTTTCAAACGGCTTCTTTTTTTTGGGTCGTTAGAAGTCGGGATTGTGTGGTAAAGGATTAAATGATGGCATTTTCCTAAGGAAAGGTAGAAAACATTTTGGAAAAAAGAGGAAATGTTGGCACACCAGCATTTTTTTCATTTTTTCATGATGTTGTTCAAACTACTTGTCCTCGGGGTTGGGAAAACTTTGTTTAGTAAAGGTTCAATGTGCTAAAGACTTAACAGTATCTTATCTAATCTCATGACACAAAGAAGAATATCGTCCTAAATACGAAAGAAAACATTTTGAGAAAAGGAGCATTTGCTGGCCAGAAGCAGTTGTTCCTTTACTCGCGTTGCTTTCAAAAGATGTCAACTTCACATATGCAAAAGGTTGTATTTATAGAGTGAAACGGGAAATACCCAGCTGACTTGAAACTTTCTTGTCTCAGTTTTAATTTTCCTGCTGGTTAATGTGATTTACAGGTGAACGTTAAAAAAAAAAATAAAATGAAATTAAGTCATAATAAATGGATTTTTGTGCTTTTATATATCCTCCTCCTCCTCCTCCTTCCTTCCTTCTTCCTCCTCCTTTCTCCTTCTTCTTCCTCTCCTTCTTCTTCTTCTATCATTATCATTTTTTTTTTCAAATTTTCAAACTTTTGTAACAAACATCAAGAGTGTATGGATAGTTAAACTGATCGCAAAGACCACACCGAAAATGTTAAACAATACGAAATAAACAGGCATAGTATTTTGTAATGTTACCATTTGCAATTACTGACCACCTCTACAAGGCGAGCAACCTATATCAAGGAAGCACATATAGAGTTTCTTTAGACTGCAACCAGGTTCGAATATACCTGTACTACTCAAACACCTGTGTTCAACAAGCACCTTTTGAATGTCCCTACAAACCCTCTACGCAGTGACAAAATTTTAGGCTTGTCCAAGTTGAAAGAATTTACAAACAACAAATTTGCCGTGGCTTAAATGACGTAATTTGTGCTTGATAGGTTGCAAAAAAACATTGTGGAAAAAGGAGAAAATGCTGGTTCCAGCATTTTCTCCTTTTTCCACAATGTTTAAAAAAAGTCACCTTTCTCAGGGGCTTTAAAAGTCGGGATTGTGTGGAATAGGGTTAAGTGCTTGCCCTGATACAGTTTGGAAAGTTTTTTCCCCTGCACTCGTTTTGTTTTCTTTTTTCAAAAAAAAATGGGACCTCGCGGAAAATGTAAACTTTCTTTCCAACGCGGGATAAAGATGAACCCTGAATACAACAATCCCATGATTCTTGGTGAATAAGCTTTGGAAAACATTGTGCGAGAAGGAGAAAATGCTGGTTAGCCAGCATTTTCTCCTTTTCCCACGATGTTTTCTACACTTTCAGAGACAAATACCATCATTTTGGACTCAGTTATTATTTCATTTGTTCTCTGCAAAAACCTTTCAATTTGGATCAGTCTAAGATGTTTTTGTCTGATAAAGAGTAAAGAAAAGTGAAACCATGTATCCATTTAAAAAGCTTATCTGATAACAAATGCGTCAAGTCCAAAATTCCACACTCTATATCAAAGCCATTTGGGCGTTTGTATGAGAAAAAAACTTTTCCCGATAAGCAGTCAGATAGATTTTTCCCACAGGTGCAGAGAAAGGTCTTTGAAAGCATTGTGGGAAAAGGCGCTGTTGATTCTCGCAAGTCCACACCTGCAATGAGAAGCTTTGGAAACACTTGGGAAAAGGAGCGATTAATTGTTATAAGCAACTCCTCTTTTTTCGAAAATGTTATCCTAATAATCGGAAAAACACACACAATTAGATTTTTTCCCACACCTGTCAAGAAAGTTTTTTTTAACACATTGTGGAAAAAATAGAGCGATAGATTGTTACTAGCAATTGCTCATTTTCCCATCATGCTCTCCTCGTAAGCTGAACAAAAAATACTTTTTTTCCTTTTTTTTCCATTGCTCATGTGCTAGTTTTCGGAGAAATTCTGAAAATAAACAGTCCGATTATGGGTGAGTGTGAACTGGTTCCCATCGATAATAGACCTCAGCGACGCCATGGGGGAATAGGGTTTAATGCATTTTTGCATTGCATTAAGTCATTGCACGGGTTCGCATTGCAAGCAAGTCGTGGATCCCTTTTATCTATTAACACTTAGGCTGCTGAATAAATAAAATGTAAATTTCTACTCAATACTAAAAGCCCAAACATTGCGGTTTCAAAGTTGATTTCACCGGAAAGAAAATTATGTATCGGACAGTGTAGATCAAAGATCAGACTGCACGTTCTGTGCAGTCTGATCTTGATCTACACTGTCCGCAAAAGGTCAGTGATTCGCGATTAGCAGGTTAAGGTTTGTCTATTTATCTAAAACTGACCGAAGGTAGCATGAGTAAAGGATGAGGTAAAATGGTCTTTTAACATAGAAAAAACTTACCACCTGAAAAAAAAGTTTCGACTTATGTCAGCCTGCGCAGACTTCGCCGGCTGACATGGGACGATACTTTCTGTCAGACGCAGATGCATTATTAAATCGTTATTTCACAGAGCAGGACTTAGTCATAATGCTCATAAGCGATTTTACGTGTCAAGGGAGGTAACCAATCTGGGGCAATGAAAGTACTGCAGGTACTCTGATTCCATGTTGCGGTTTTATCCAGATTCCGATCAGCTGTTTTCTGTCGATAATAATGAAGATAAAATAGCTACAGATGAGCACAGTGATGAATCACTGCTACTATAAATAGCATATCTGTCAGAGAAATTTGCAAGTTGTACATTTCGTTTTCCATGTTAACTGCTAATCTGATGCTAATCTGATACTATAAATAGAATATCTGTCGGAGAGAATTTGCATGTTGTACATTTCATACGTTGCCCGAGTCGGTTTGTCAATTTTGGGAGAAAGGTTGGATTTTTGTCTTTCTTGGATAATTCACTGAATGTGATTGTCTCTCAGACACAATACTGTCACAATTAATTTGTAACCAATGAACTATTTTCTTTGTGAAATGGTTAATACATTCTCCTTTTAATGTGGTCATATATGGGAGGGGGGGGGGGGGGGGGGGTTACGCCATGTGGAACCGAAAACAACTGTACTGGATTTTGATTAAAGAAAAGTCCCAACGAAAAAGGAGTTAGCAGCATGAAATAAATAGAACATTTACTTTTTTTCCGTGAAAGATCGAAATTTTCTTCATCTCGTGAAGATCAAACGGCAATATGCGCGGACTGCGCAGGCTGACCTGGATCGAGTGAAAATATCACTGATGAAGTTCACTCGATGAATAAATTTTGATCTTTCACAAAAAATAAAAACCAAAATATCCTACATGTATATATTTCTCACAATATACCTATCGCAGAAAACTATAGAATTTTCTTCTTTTATTTTAACTTTCTCCAGCCATGTTCCATGTAGGAGTAAGTTTTTGTCCAGTAGATGATCTTTGGTCATCAACTAGCTGACGGTTTAGATCAATGATCAGACTGAACGTTCTGTGCAGTCTGATTTTGATCTATGCAGTCCGTAAAAGACTTTCACATGTTGCAATTGGCAGTAAAACAGATTTGATAAAAACAGTGCCTCTCTCAAGAAGAATAACACGTTGAGTTTAACGTGAGAACCAATGTTAGAAATATGATGTGAGATCAAAAGGACTCGATCTGTCTGTTGAGCTTCGTTATTTCACGTTTATTGCGGTATGACCAATATACCTATCTTTCTTTTGTTCTTTTTTTACAAAGCTTCGCGATTTTGAAGAATTCATGTAGTTTGGTTGGTTGGTTGGTTGGGCTGGGTTGGGTTGGGTTGGGTTAGTCGTTCTGTCGGTCGGTCGGTCGGTCGGTCGCAAGACATCACATAATTATGGATCGATGAAATCCATTTTGTTGAACAACCAAGGAAATCATGAGGCAGACAGGTCCTTTGAGCTGCAAAAATTGACCCATAACAAAAGGTTTCGACCCAGGTCAGCCTGCGCGGACTGCGCTGGCTGGCCTGGGTCAATACCTTTTGCAAATGCATTAAGCCCCCTTTTCACAGTGCATGACTCATACATATGAGCCATGGTCTGGCAATGGGGGCTTAATGCATCTCCTTGTTGCATTATACCAAGGAAGTCATCACATATTTATAGATTCGTAAAATCCAATCAATCTAACGATCTGGAGGAAGGGTGGTCCTTGGACAAGCAGAAAATTTACAAATAGCAAAGAGTTTCGACCTGTGTCAGCCTGCGCAGTCCGTGCAGGCTGACACGGGTCGATACTTCTTGCAGATGCAGATGCATTATAAACCCCCTTTTCACAGAGCATGGCTCATATATATTTCGAAAGTTTGACTGACTGACTGCCTGACTGACTGACTGCCTGCCTGCCTGACTGCCTGCCTGCCTGACTGACTGACTGACTGACTGACTGACTGACTGACTGATTGACTGCCTACCTGCCTGCCTGCCTGACTGCCTGCCTGCCTGACTGACTGACTGACTGACTGACTGACTGAGTGACTGACTGCCTGCCTGCCTGCCTGCCTGCCTGCCTGCCTGCCTGACTGACTGACTGCCTGACTGACTGCCTACCTGCCTGCCTGCCTGCCTGCCTGCCTGCCTGCCTGCCTGCTTGACTGACTGCCTGACTGCCTGACTGCCTGCCTGCCTGCCTGCCTGACTGACTGACTGACTGCCTGACTGACTGAGTGACTGACTGAGTGACTGACTGCCTGCCTGCCTGCCTGCCTGTCTGTCTGCCTGCCTGCCTGCCTGCCTGCCTGCCTGACTGACTGACTGCCTGACTGACTGCCTACCTGCCTGCCTGCCTGCCTGCCTGCCTGCCTGCCTGACTGACTGACTGCCTGACTGCCTGACTGACTGACTGCCTGCCTGCCTGCCTGCCTGCCTGCCTGCCTGCCAGACTGACTGACTGACTGACAAAAACTAAAATACTGACCTATTTGTGCTTTACACCGCCTGTAACATTTTCTCAGTAATATCACTGCCACAGCTCATAATATTAATGTATATCTCGGTCTGTACAAGTCATAAGATTAGGGCTCTGAAGTATCTTGCCCAAGGGTACTCCCACTAAAAACCCGGTGTTTCCAGCGAGGCTAGAACCGTGACCTCGAGGTTAATGGTCCTACACTTACTTCTGAGCCCAAACGGTAACAGAGTCAGGCCATGAAATGCGCGGCATAAATTCTAAGTTCTATTTCCTAAGAGACCCGTGCTCTGGCAAAAGGGGGTTTAATGCATCTCCGTGATGCATTATACCAAGCAATTCATCACATGATCATGGATCCATAAAGTCCATTTCGTCTTACAACCGAACTGAATCATATCCCTTGACATACAGAAAATTGATCAATAGCAAAAAGTTTCGACCCAGGTCAGCCTGCGCGGACTGCGCAGGCTGACCTGAGTCGATACTTTTTGCAGATGCATTAAGACGCCTTTTCTCAGAGCATGACCTAAATGTTTTTCCTGGCAAATGTGTGAAAAGACTCGTAGATCAAATAAATTGAGCGTTCAGAAGAACAATAATGTTAGACAATATTGCAGACTTTATTAGATTCTGGTCATGAAATATTCATAATTGACAATAAGAAAAATATACTTTTTGGCAATGGTACCCCGTAAAACAATAGCTTGCACCGGCACCCTGAATAAATTTAGGTCACGTGCATCTAGGTCACGAGGCACGTGTTCTCATTTGGCACGAGATCTCAAGAACGCAATTCCGGACGGTAAACTTTACTGGAAGAGGGTCAGGCGGTGGTTATTTATAATGGGAACAAGCGTTTACACTTTGTTCTTAGATATCCGATGACAAATGGGGGTTAAATACCATACGAAAAGCATAATAATTACTCTGAGATGGGCTTACAGGTTTTATATTCTTTCGTGGCCTTGATCTTTTGGCCTTTTGTCAACAACAACGACAACAACAACATATACTTTATTTTCACTAAGGTACAAAGTTTTGTACAACATTAGCAAAGGAACAAAATTAAATGAAAAGATGTAAGAAAAGATCGACCTCAAAATCTGGATTCTTCATTAGTACTTGTATAAAATAAAAAACAGCAAATATTAGCATACAGTAGGTTATGTTCGTGATTATTGATCATTAAAGATTGGTAAATAAATATACGTATGTATGTGCCGGGAAAATCCCAGGTCCAAGAGTGATTTTTGACGAAGTTGATGTTTTACGAAGTTGATGTCAGCCGGGTAACTCACATCCCCTACAGGCTATGTATTGTCCCGCTGACATCGCCCACTGTGTTAGAGATCTCGGTATACGGAAAATATATATATACAGAAATATTAATGTTACCTAAGGACAAAGGACTGTCGAACGATTGGTTTGCTTTTCTTGTCTGGTGGTTAACGCTGTTTGCGATATTAATTCACTTAACCCTTTACCAAACAAACCCGAGTTTTAACGACCCTAAGAAAGATGCCTTTTGAAAACATTGTAGGAAAAGGAGAAAATGCTGGTAACCAGCCTTTTCTCCTTTTCCTATAATGTTTTCTATCCTTCCCAACACAAACTTCAATTTTTGGGTCACATTTATTTTGTCGACTGCAAATGCTTTCAATCTGGACGAGACTAAAATTTTGCCGTTTGGTAAGGAGTTAACCCTTTACCACGCCATTCCGACATTGACGACCCTGAGTCATTAAAAAATTGAAAATATTTGAGAAAAGGGAAATATCTTTGTTTGAAAATGAGCGATACTTTGGCAAAAGGGGGCTTAATGCATCTCCGTGATGCATGATACCAAGCAAGTCATCACATTATAAGACACCCCTAAAATTTGGGTTTTTTTACTGAATCATGAGGTACACTGGTCCTCTGCCATGCAGAAACTTGACAAAAAGCGAAAGGTTTCGGTCCAGGTCAGCCGGCGCGGACGGCGCAGGCTGACCTGGGTCGATACGTTTCGCAGGTGCATGAAGCCCCCTTTTCACAGAGCATAGCTCAAATATTGTTGAAAATATTGGAGGAATTGAAACAATGCTGGCAATCAGCGTAACATTTTCTCCTTGTCCCCACAATGTCATCCAACCTTTAAATGACAAAATCTTATGTTTTAAGTAATATTTAATTTGTCGTCTGCAAATGCTTTTAATTTGGACAAAGCTAAAATTTTGTCGTCTGGTAATGAGTTAATATTTTTTTGTGGCCAAAATTTAGGGCCAGTCCAAATTGAAAGCATTGGCAGACGACAAAATAGATGTGACTCAAAAATTTAATTTTGTTTTGGGAAGGCTTGAAAACATTGTCGGAGAAAATGTGCTGGTTACCATTATTTTCTCCTTTTCCCTCAATGTTTTCAAAAGTCTTCGTCGTCATGGTCGTCAAAATACGGGATTTTGTGGCAAAAGGTTAGTACGTGCATACAGCATTATCTCCCGCTAGATGGCATTCTACAAATACATATCTATCTAATTTGGGCATCCTGGGTACAGAAGCGGAGTAATTTTTCAAAACAACAACCGTGACTTTTAATTTCAAATGAAATAAACGTTTACTCAATGAAACGCTACCTGGTGCCATTTATTCAGCTATGATCGGCTAGCGTGTAACTTATGCACCGACCATTTATTAAAACAGCCCCTACATGCTTTCGTAATAGGCTAATAGCTTCGATATAAGTCCTACTTTTCCCTGGTATACGGGGGATGGGTGATGCGTCACAGCAGACAGGTCGAATCTTCGAAGAATATGGCATGCGCAGACAACGGTGCATACAGAAAGGGAATATCTACATAAGAATAGAAGAAAATGAATCTGAGATAGTTTAGAATTCTTGGTATAGATAAAATTCTATCAAAATAAACATTGGAGACAAATACAGGATCTGGCGTAATGAAAACAAATTGATTTCGCTGGGAATGAAACCCATTTGTATGCTAAAGGACGACAAAATTGCAATATTATCCTTCAAGCACTGAATAAATAATGTCGATTTTTCATTTAGTAAAAAGCAGATACAGATATTGCGATTTCAAGATTGTGTTTGCTAGAAAATTCATGAAGATTACCGGACAACGTGGATCAAGATCAGACTGCACGTTCCGTGCAGTCTGATCTTGATCCACACTGTCCGCAAAAATTACTTATAGTTGTGTTTTGAAGGTTAAGTGTCAAACAGACGGGAAATGTGAAAGTAATCCTGCTAAATTACGTCTAAACCAATTCTTGAAACCCCGGGGAGGATTGATAAATCCTGCGCACTGTCTGGTATATATTGGCGTTTTGCCTTCCAAGAAATCTTTATTTCTCGTTAGTGATTCCCCCTTCGCCTCGCCTCAGCTGCTGCCCCACATCAAGCCCCGGGGGCTAGGACTCTGTCTCAGGGCTAGCTGTACACTTACAGTGAGCTAGATTCTCTGAAAGGCCAAAACATCGGCTTCTGTAGATTAACTCTTTAACAGACGACAAAATTGTATCTGTATCCAAAATGAAAGCCTTTGCAGACGAGAAATGAAGTTTGGCTTAACTCTTTACTAAAACGACAAAATTTTAGACTAGTCCAAATTCAAAGCATTTACAGACGACAATTTAAATCTGGTTCAAAAATTGAAAATTGTTTTGGGTAGGGTAGAAAACATTGTGGGAAAAGGAGAAAATGCTGGTTACCAGCATTTTCTCCTTTTCCCACTTTGTTTTCAGAAGGCTTCTTTCTCAGAGTCGTTAAAAGTCGGAATTGTGTGGTACAGGGTTAAATGGTAAGATATATTTCTGAAGGAGAAGAAAATATCGCGGGAAAGTGAGAAATTGCTACTTACCAGCGATTTCGAAAGCCCTTGTCGTTAACACCACGGGGCTGTTTGGTGAGGGGTTAAAGTACTGGCTTGAGTAAAGTTCTGAGCTAAGGTGAAGGTCATTTCGGTAGGATTCATATCTCGCCCACAGCTAGACATCGTATGGTGGAAAACACCCGGTGGCTTAGGAAGGTGTTCAATGTAGAGCAAACAAAGAAACTCTATGAAATCATGGATAGGTGCACTGGCCGCTGCAACAGATCTGAAATACGTTCGAAAATACAACGTTAAACACACTTAAACACACACGAGGAAGTCCATGATTTCAGTTCGTCTAAATGCCAGCCGTTCCCAAAAGTCAAACGTGAATGCCTGACTCTGCCTGTATGGATAAGATGTCCCAATTAGAGGCACCACTGCAATGCTTGTCCGGCTTGCTTCATATACTTTTCGTTGCGACTTGCATGTCATAACATGTGTCTGGTCATCCATTCAGTCTTTATTTTGACAATTCTGAAGAAACACAAAGGACATAAGTCATGTTAAATGAGAAGGCGGTTTGGTGCATCTGCAAAAAGTATCGATTCGAGCCAGCCTGCACAGTCCTGCGTTGATATTGGTCATTTTTTTCTGCATCTCGTGATTCAGTCGGTGCTTAAATGCTTGGTATCATGCATCACGGAGATGCATTATCCCCCCTTTTGCCAGAGCATAGCTCATATCGAAGAACGTGTGGTGTTCAAAAGTGGGTGAGAGATCAAGAATCGGGTGCCATATCGCATTATTTTGTTCCTAGAAAGAAAACTAGCAAAACTTAGTAGTTTGGGCTGCAGCGTAGTAACCGTATATTTTTTTTGTGTGTGTGTATTTGTGTTACGTCGCAAATTACATGTATTCTGTACTATTGTTTGTTTATTAGTTTGGCATGTTTAACACCACACAGACATACTACGGATGATAGAGGGTGTAAGAGAATGTTGCGAAAGTTATAAATCAGTTTCGTGGTGTTGTAATTCACTGGGCCATGTGTGCACTTTTTACACTTTTTGATTTGCGTCGCAAGTGTTCGTGTACTTTTGAAGAACTGTTTGTCTACCTCCTCCTTCTCCTTCTTCTTCTTCTTCTTGCATGATAACTTATTAACTTCTTTGATACACAGATTTAGGAAGGTGTTTGTGATATTGGTTTGGATTGGGGGGGGGGGGGGGTTCAAATAATATGTCGTTGTGAACCAAATTAAACCCCCCCTTTCCATGAAAAAGAAACAGACTGATCCTGCCTCCATGGGTTTCACTTAACAGTACATTGTTACTTTGCATAACCTTCTTTCGAAGCGAGTGGCTACTTTCCCACATGTTCATCGTAGACACAAGGTTACGCGGTAAGAAGTATATCCTAGGACTACATGAAGAAATAAATGAGCCATGCTCTGTGAAACGGGGGCTTAATGCATTTCCTTTGATGCATGATCCCAAGCAAGTCATCACAATATTATAGATCCATTCAATCTGTTTTGTACAACAACCAACAGAATCATACGGTACACTGGCCCTCTGACACACAGAAAATTCACCAAAAGTAAAAGGTTCGGCCCAGGTCAGCCTGCGCGGACTGCGGAGGCTGACCTGGGTCGAAACTTTTTGTAAATGCATTCAGCTACATTTTTACAGAGTAAGGCTCAAATGTGAGTCAAATGAAAAAGAAAATCAGTGAGAAAGTGGATTATGACCAGTCTGTGTCGCAGCGAGGCATGAACTTGTATGCCCTTAAATGGACAAAATGACCACTGTAGTGTACTTAAAACGGTGACTGGTCAGCTACCGTCAACAAGCCCCAGTAACCCCCCTTCTCTGTCAACCCTTTACAAATGGCAATCCTTAGACTTTTTCCAAACTCAAGACGTTTTTACACGACGAATAAAATGTGGCTTGTTTGTTGGGATTTGTAATTAAAAGCATAGACAACGTCGTGAGAGAAGCAGAAAATGCCAGTAACCAGCATTTTCTCAGTTTTCCTTAACGTTTGAAAAAGCCTTTTTACCTCATGGCCGTTGAAACACTTCACAAGAAGGGATTAGTAGATTGATTTTTGCGTTTATTTATCGTCGCCACCGGTTGCCCATATAGGCGACGACCCCTGAGGGCTGTTAGTTTCGATACGGAGGATAGTGCAGGATACTGGACAAAACCCATCCTAAGTTACGCCTGGTTCTTTAACGTGCTCGGTGTATAGCACCGTCACACGGAACCTCGGTTTAACGTCTCATCCGAAAGACTATTAGCAATTTTAGATGGCCAGCCGCGGGAATAGAACCCACACCACAAGTGACCCGACACATGATGTTTAAGAGTCCTACGCTCAACCACCTGAGCTATTCGGGCTGGTCCACAAGAAGGGATCGCACTCGTTCTTCTTGATAACAGATCAAACCCTTAACCTGACATGCAAATCTAACCCGCCATGGCTTAAAACCAGAATAGAATCGTATTCTCCCGATTTGCTCCGGATTTAGTAGAATTGACAAATCTACCTCACCTTTCTGGACCATTAAGGAGTATAATTGTACGGACCATGCTCTGTGAAAAGGGGGCTTAATGCATCTGCGAAAAGTATCGACCCAGGTCAGACCTGGGCCGAAACTTTTCGCTATTCGTCAATTTTCTGTATGTCAAAGGAACTGTCTACCGCATGATTTTGTCGATTATTGAAAGAAAGGTGGCTTTTATGGATCCATAATTATGTGATGACTTGGTTGGTATAATGCATCACGGAGATCATAAAGCCTCCTTTTGCCAGGGCTCCGTTCATATCCTTGTCATATATTTATGTCTACGGGATGAATATACATCAAGCTTTCAGAAAAAAATTGCTGACTAAAACTGATGATACAGGTTTAATAAATGGTCACTATTTTGGTCATTAACCATTACTGAACGGATACGGGTTTTAACTTACTCACAATAGAAAGATAGCTTTTTACAAATATATTTGGAATAGGAAAGGTGTGTGTGTGTGAGAGAGACAGACAGACAGACAGACAGAGAGAGAGACAGAGAGAGAGACAGAGAGACAGAGAGAGAGAGACAGAGGGTGAGAGAGGCAGATACAGAGAGAGAGAGCGAGAGGGAGAGAGAGGGAGAGAGGCAGAGAGAGAGAGTATGGTGTTAAGAAAATTACGGAATTAGGATTTTTCTTTCGTTCCATACAGACAGACACACAGACAGAGAGACAGATGTCGTTAGTAGATGGATGGATGGATGGATGGATGGGGCTGACGGACGGGACAGGTGCATTGTCAGTTTAGTCTTAAACTATTCATTTTACAATGATTGTGCAACATATTCCAAGAAATTAGATCGATCGATCAGCCGTTCGTGATAACTGCAGAAAACCGAACCTCGGCTTTGTTCTGTAAGTGTTTAACGCTGTTTTCAACATCATTTCATTTATATCACGACGGCTAGTGCACCGATCTACGTATTCCCGCTTTTTCTCTTACCAGTACTTGACACAATATTCTTTCCAAGCCTTTATTACGCTACGGATACAACAATTTCCAAAACTACGATTGTCCTAAAATTATAGGGTCGAGAAAGCAGTTGTTTATAGAGCCATAAATGTTTCAGATCCATAAATTTCAAATCTTGACATTCGACAAAAAGCTTTTAACCGACGTGTCAAAAGATAACGGGTGTTATAAAAATCGATTTATCATTGCACACACCCAGATCGTTCGATTTTAGTTTAATTACTGTCTGAGTAATAGATTAGAGTAAGCGAGTGCAGATTTCTTTTGTTACTTTATTTAGCTTTTCTTAGTTCTGTTTAACCTTTCTCTATACGACAAAATTCTAGACTGGTCCAATTTAAAAGCACATGCAGACGACAAATTAAATGTTGCGATAATGATTATTTCTACCTTTAATACGGTAGAAAACATTGTGGGAAAAGGAGAAAACGCTGGTTACCAGCATTTTCTCCCTTTCCCACAATATTTTCAAATTGATTGATGGAATGTATGTTGTTTAACGCCGTTTTCAACATTATTTCAGTAATATCACGGCGGCCAGTGAACCTATCAATGCTTTCCCGGAGTTTCTATACCAGTACTCCGCACAATACTCTTTCCAAGCCATTAGCTTCTTTTCCACATAACCATCGTCGAACCAATGGTCAGCGGTGAGAGAGGAATGAATCCTATCGCGATGACTATCATCAATCCTCGGAAAGAAATTGGCCATGCCGGGGATCGAACCAGGGACCTCCTGTTTTCAAGTCCTGTACTCTACCGACTGAGCTACGGGGGCTTGGCACAAAGTTTTCAGAAGGCGTCTTTATCAGGGTCGTTAAAAGTGGCATTGTGTGGTAAAGGGTTAACCTTTTACCAGACGAACATTTTTATTGACATTCATTTTGGCAGCATTTGCAGACAACCGATCGAATTCGACGCAAACGATGAGATTTATCTTCAGAGGGTCGAAAACATTAAGGAAAAGGGAGAAAATGCTGGTAATCAGCATTTTCTGCTTTTTCACAATTTGTTTTCAAAAGAAATCATTAGGATCGATGAAACCCGAGATCGTTTGGGAAAAACATACTTTATCTTCTTAAACAAGGTTCAAGAGGATTAGGACATAAAACTTATTGCTACAGGATTCGATCCTTTCAGCACTTTGGAAAAGCAGCCAATGGCTGTAAAAGACTGGTGTGGAAAAGTACTGAAGAAAATGTACAAGTATTTCATGAACACATGAATAGGTAACTGCACTGAGCGCTTCGATATGACTGAAATAATGTAAAAAATGGTTGTAAACACGTTACAAACCAACTATCTCCATATAAATTAATCTTTGTATCTGATGATTATGGGGTTTGATTGATTGATTGATTGATTGATTGATTGATTGATCGACCGACCGACCGACCGACCGATCGATCGATCGATCGATTGATTGATTGATCCGTCAGTCTGTCAAATACGATTTATTGAATGATCTACTGATTATCGATCGTTCGCCTTTAAAGTGTTTTGTGCCATTTTCAATATTATCGTAGTCATAGGGCGTCGACTGCTTGTATACTCATGTGTGTCCCTGGTTTCATCGGCACAAGGCTGGGGCTCTGAGGTATCTATCCAAGGGGAACTCCCACGAAATCCGAGTGCCTCTTTTGAGGATCGAATTTGGAACCTCCGGATTGCGGATGCTACATCTTCACCACTGAGCCACGCCAGACCCCCTCCAATGCTTCTTTCGATAAGGCGTTAAATTTGCAATCCGGAAATCCGGGTTTGATTTCCTATGACGACAATAGTCACCTGGAAGTGCCCTTACACAAGGCATTGTAAGCCTCTGGCCAAGTACTGACGTAATCCACTGTGTAAGCTGTAGCTATAGTATAACTTGCATCTGTTGAAATTAAGCAGACACATCCTATAATAAATTTTCTTTTATTTTGATATTTTCCCCATATTGTCTGTGTCAATTTAAGGTGGTGGGGCGGGGAGAAGGAGGAAACCATTCAGGGAAACAATTACATATCTTGAAAAATTCCCACGACGTTTTCAATTATTGTGAAATATATATATGAGCCATGTTCTGTGAAAAGGGGGCTTAATGCATCTGCTGTTAGCTATTAGTCAATTTTCTGTATGTCCTGGGACCAATCCACCTTGTGATGAAGTCGGTTATCAATAAAAGGGGCTATAATGGATCCATAATTATGTGATGGCTTGATAGGTATCACGCATCACGGAGATGCATTAAGCTCCTTTTTTCCAGAGCAATGCTCACATGTATCAGACATTTAGACATCTCTTCAGGAATATACATGTATTCATATTCTTGTATTTGACAGAGCTTTTGTAAACATTGCGAGGAAAAGTAGAAAGTACTTGGTATTCAATGTTCCAGTACTGAAGAGTGCTTTTGAAAGCATTGTTGGAAATAGGAGCAATAGTTTGTTACAAGAAATCGCTCCTTTTTCCATTAATATTTTCCATATCAGTCTTAAAAGGACAGTTCTCTTTAAATCAGCCCATACAGTAATAGACTGACAGAGAATTGTCCTGCGGACGACAGCTTTCTTCTCGTAGTGGACCGGTCTAAAATTATGTCGTTCAGTAAAGAGTAAAGTTGCCTGCATGTCAACGTGTAACCTGCTAGATAAATTAAATGAAACTTTCCAGCAGATAGTAATATTCCAAATTTTCAAGATCAGACTGCACGTTCTCTGCAGTCTGATCTTGATCTGTATCGTCCACTGAAGAGCCTTGAGTCGTGCATAGTAGCCTAAGGGTTAACTCTTTTCCAGACGAACCGACTTTAGACACTTCCATATTGAAAGCATTTGCAGATGACAAATTTAACAAAGTTTAAATGATGGAAAATTCTATTTGAAAGGACAGAAACATTGCGGGGAAAAGGAGAAAATACTGATTACCAGCATTTTCTCCTTTTTTCCCAACAATATTTTCAAAAACTATCTTTCTCCAAATTCACATTATTTGCAGACCAAAGCGATATCTGGCTCACATGATAGAGTCTATATTTTAACGTTAAACTCTTTACCACACGACAAAATCTTAGACTTGTCCAAATTGAAAGCGTTTGCAGACGAAAATTTAGAAGCGGCTCAAATAATTATTTCTGTCTTTGATTGGGTTGAAAACATTGTGGGAAAAGAAGAAAATGCTGGTTACCAGCATTTTCTCCTTTTCCCACAATGTTTTCAAAAGGCTTCTCTCTCAGGATCTTCAAAACTCAGGATTGTATGGTAAAGTGTTAAAGACATCGTGGGAAAAAGAGAAAATGCTGGCAACCAGCATTTTCTCCTTTTCCCATAATGTTTTCAAAAGCCTACTTTCTCAGGGTCGTTAAGACCCGTGATTGTTTGGTAAATAGCTAAATAATGTATATACATGACAGATTTATGAATGAAATTCTAGTCACGACGTATAAACATATTTACAAATTTCAGAATGCACGTTCAATTGATACTCTTATCGGTGATTCATTGACGCACATCCGCAACTCAAGAAAGCGACAAATTGATCTCCCACATCCATCGTTTTCCCTGATCGAATACTGATTTACATTTATCAAAGTTACAATAGATTCCAAAAGTAACAAAGCGGGTGTTAAATGCATTTAAATTTAAATCATACCATTTAAAATTATGGACTTATTGTGAAACTGTTGTGAAGATGACAATTCGTTATTGTACAGTCGGTCCAAGTGTTAGTAGGTGGCAGAGAAATTAATTTCAAAACTAGGTTTAAAGTTGCCAGGTCACTCTATCTTTGTTTACTTTTTGCCTGATTTCAAAATTATTTTTTCTGACATGGACTTACACTTAGACCAACCGCACAATAACAGATTGTCATCTCAACAATATTTTCCATACTTTTTTAATGGTATGATTTAAATTCAAATGCATTTTTAACATCTGTATTGTTATTTTGGTCGTTATTGGGCCTTTAACTCTAAAAATCAACTTTAACCCTTTAACAAACAAATTATTTGGCAAAAGTGCTTCTGAAAACGTTGTTGGAAAAGGAGAAAATGCTGGTTACCAGCATTTTCTCCTTTTCCCACAATGTTTTCTACCCTTTTCAAAAACATGCCCCATCATTAGAACCACATTCATGATGTTACGTGCGCATGTTTCCGGTTTGGACAATTCTAATACATGTACTCTTGAGTCCAATAAACAGTTAAAATGTACTTATAACGAAATCTGTAGATTTAATCGTTAACAATTTAAACTCTTGCAGGATATGGGTTTATTCGATGTCAGGTTTACATCTACGACTGCCAATCTCTGTGAAAAGGGGGTTTAATGCATCTGCAAAAAGTATCAACACAGGTCAGCATTGATGATAGTCATCGCGACAGGATTCATTCCTCTCTCACCGCGGACCATTATTTCGACGATGGTTATGTAGGAAAGCAGCCAGTGGCTTGGAAAGAATATTGTGCGGAGTACTGGTAAAAGAAACTCCAGGAAAGCATGGATAGGTGCACTGGCCGCCGTGATATAACTGAAATAATGTTGAAAACGGCGTTAAACACCATACAATCAGTATATTTGTCGCTGAAGGAATTAACTCTTCGCCAAACAACAGGTTTTACACTCGTCCATCTTGAAAGCATTTGCAAACGACTGTGACGGAAAGAGGAGCCATGTTCTGTGAAAAGAGGGCTCAAAGCAACTCCGTTAGGTATAATACCAAGCAAGATATCGCATATTTATGGTCCCCTTTGAAGTCCATATTGTTTAATAACCTACTGAATAATGAGATAGACTGGTCCTTTAACATGCAGAAAATTTAAAGATAGCAAAAAGTGTCGGCCCATGTTAGCCTGCGCGGACTGCGCAGGCTGACATGGGTCGATATTTTTTGGCAGATGCATTAAGCTCCCTTTTCACAGAGCATGGCTCACAAATATGTCTAATCACTTGAAACCTGTCTTGTTGTTAAGGGCCCAAACGTGGTAAAACAAGACGATGCAGGTGTTAAAATGCATTTAAATTTGAATCATACCGTTTAGAAACATGGAAATATTGTGAAAATGACAATCTCTTATTGTGTGGCGGTTCAAAGTGCTAGTCACTGGTAGAAAAATGAATTCTAAAATCAGGCAAAAAGCAAACAAAAGATAGAGTGGCCTGGCAGCTTTTAATCTAGCTTTGAAATTAATTCCTCTGCCAACGACTAACAATTGGACCGACCGAGCGATGACAGACAGTCATCGTCACAATCAGTCAGTATTGCGTACTTCCGCCCAGGGCTTTCAGAACAGTTTGCAGTCTTCGTCTCATACCTCTCACAAGAGGGAGAAACAACTCGATCAGCAGCCACTGCCATGAGGTCAAGGGATACATCAGTTCAGTTCAGTTCAGTTCAGAGGCAACAGACTGGTTTGTTGGTGTATGCAGCAGCCAGATTCTAATTTCCAACCCAGTTCATATCATTCAGGCCAGAAAATCAAACCCGGTAAAACACAAGGGGTGCAACACTGTTTTTACTGTGTATATATGGCTCAAACTAAAGATTCTGATAATGAAGGTATACAAAGCATTGTTGAAACAGGAGAAAATGCTGTTTACGAGCATTTGTCCTTTTTCTTTCAATGTTTTCACATCACGTCTTCGCCGGATTTTTTGGAAAAATGTCAACCCTTATCCTACTAAATACGTTAAATGATACTTTCTAGTCGATAGTAATAAACCAAATGTTGCTATTTCAAAGTTATTTTTCGGGAAGAAATATCACTTTATCAGACATTGTAGACTAAAGATCAGACTGCACGTTCTGTGCAGTCTGTTCTTGATCTAAACTTTCCGCAAAAGTTCCTTGAGTCGGGCTTAGCAGCCTATAGGTCAAAATTTGTAGAGGTTGTTTTTTTTTTTTCACAATTAATGTCAAAAATAACTTTAAACCTAGGGTTTATAAGTTCATTGGTCAATGTACCGCTATGTGAGTGAAAAAAATATTGAAAAACAGACACGAGTATCAAAATATCATCGAATCATATCAAGTTACGTTATCTGTGTGAGCTTTCACAATTTGTTTCATTGTAAGTTTGTACTTCATTTTATTGTATGTTTGTCTGTTTTGTAGTTTAACGCCAATTTGCCCACTTAGGTCATATCACGGCGGTCAGTGCACCTACGCATGTGTGTCCTGGCTTTCTCACACCAGTACTTACATAACTTGCTTTCCAAGTCATAGACTGCTTTTCTCAAATGCATGAAGTGGGAGGCGAAAAAAACGCCGGAAAGAAAATTTGCCTCAACCGGATATCGAACTCGCAACGATAAGGTCACGAGTCAGATACGCTAAGCACTGAGCTACCCGGCCGGACCGTACCTGATTTAACCCTTTCCCGTACAATGCCGCCTTTTAACGCCCCTGGGAAAGAAGCCTTTTGAAAACATTGTGGGAAAAGGAGAAAATGCTGGTAACCAGCATTTTCTCCTTTTACCACATCGTTTTCTACGAAAAATTGCACCATTTGAGCCACATTGAAACTGTCGTCTGCAAATGCCTTCAATTTGGACAGGCCGAACATTTTGTCGTCTGATAAAGGGTTAAAATGGGTGTCGTTCAAAAACAGGTTTTTATGTGGTATTATGCAAAATTTGTGATTAAAATTGTAAATTGAATTATGTTACTGTAACACAATAGAATTGACCACGTCAATAGGAAATTTAAAATCCAGTTTGTGACCTCAGTTTATCTTCATTTAATTGTTAGTTTTTATCCTTGGCGGCTAAAGAAACTTATAGCTTTTGCGGACAATGTAGATCAAGATCAGACTGCACAGAACGTGCAGTCTGATCTTGGATCTATACTGTCCGCTTGTTTCATTAGATAGTCTGATCAACATAACTGTAAAAACACGATTATAAAGGTATTCGATATTTAAGCCTTAGGCTGCTAAGCGCGACTCGCTGCTAAGCGCGACTCACTGACCTTTTGCCGACGGTGTAGATCAAAATCAGACTGCACAGAACGAGCAGTCTTTCTTGAATCTACATCCCCCGGTAAGAAAATGTTGTTCTCTAAAAATGATTTTGAAATAACATTGTTCGGGTTTTTACAACCGTCTTGAAAGTTTATTGAACTTATTTAGAGGGATAAGGGTCAAGCCCTTTTCATTTGACACTAATAGAGTTCATCCGTCTTGAACCAAATGTAGTTGTACATTTAGTTACTTTTGCTGACAGTGTGGATTAAGATCAGACTGTGCAGAAGGTGCTGTCTGATTTTTTATCTACATTGCCTGATATTTTATGAGATTAAGTGCATACAATACGCTTTGACACTGCGACACCTGGATCCGTATTCGCCAACCATTCTTAAGAATGTTCTTTGTCTTGTTCTCTAGAATTTTCTACATTTGAAAGTAACATAACTCCTGATTGGCTAAACCATTTGGTTTAGCCAATCAGGAGTTGTGTTACTTTCAATTGTGGAAAATCTTGGAAAATAAGACTAAGAATGTTCTTAGGAATGGTTGGTGAATACGGTCAACGAATGTTTTTTTATGACTAAAATACACGTAAGTCCAGTCGTTCACACGTTAACCCTTTCACGTGTCTGCAGTACAAGTCTTTTGAAAACACTGTGGGAAAAGGAGAAATTGCTCGTAACGAGCAATTTCTCCTTTTCCCACAGTGTTTTCTACCTGTTTTGAGACCTTCCTGCCATTTTCATCAAATTTAAAATTGTCGTCTGCAAACTCTTTCAATTTGGACTAGTCCAACATTTGTCGTTTGGGAAAGGGTTAAGAGCATCCTGACGCCTACCTAGGTTATAAAATTACACTATATGGTCAATATAGTCTATTTTAGGTGAAACTTATCGCAATTACTTGGTATTGCGTGAATGAAATATAACAAGTCTGTCTGTCTCTCTGTCTCTCTCTTCACCATTCTCTCTCTCATTCAATCTCTATCAGTCCCAGTCTCTTGTCTTCTCTTTCGGTGAAGGTTAAAGCAGTCAGTATGCGCAAAAAAATTTAGCAACTCTCTACCTGCCTACCCACGCACCCACCCATCTATCTATCTATCTATCTATCTATCCCATCTGTCAGTCTCGCAGACAGTGTAATTCAGATAAGACTCAGCACCGTGTGTTGTCTGAGCTTGAATTTTCAGTTACGCCGAATGTTCAAAGGGTAAAACAGAAAACAACAGTATTGAACGTGGCAGCCGTGACATAATTGAATTTCAACATACGTACAAAATAAACAAACAAAAACAATCCGTCAAACGAATTAATATGCGATTCATTATCAGTATCAACAATATAAAGTGAAATATCATAATGCTAAATATATAATAAAGGCCCCAAGATCATTTTTGTTTACAACACATTCTGTGAAAATTAACGATGCGTGGACCAGGCCTGTTCAAATTACTTAAAGTTCATTTTAAAAAAATCCAAATTATATAAATGTTTACAGCGGTTTAGGTTTTCATTACAACTAAACTTGTGAATTTTAACAGGTAACTCTAAGTTTGTTTGTTACAAAATTTGAAAAGGTCAAGAGTAGTAGAAGTAGTATAGGAGGGTAGACCTCGGACAAAACGCGTTTTGTCCGAGGTCTACCCTCCCTGAGTGCCATTTTGTCCGAGGTCTACCCTCCCTGAGTGCCATTTTTGTCCGAGGTCTACCCTCCCGAGCAGAAAAAAAGCCGCATCACTGCAGTTTTGGCGTGATTCGGTTTCCGCGACATATGAATACAATAATAAATAGTCCGTTACTAGGCTCGGGAGGGTAGACCTCGGACAAAAGTAGTTCCGGCAGTTGGTTCAGGTAGAAACCCTCGTTGGACTTAGTCTTTTTTGGAGGGTTGATCTTTCTCTCTCTATTACCGTCGGACTTAGTCTTTTTTCCACAATTGGATTAAAAAGTAGTTCCGACTGATGTAAACAAGTAGTTCCGACTGATGTAAACAAACGTAAACAAACGTTTTGATTGGTCGAGACGTTTTCCCGCCAAAATTCTATGGGTTATTTCCCCTTTTCAGCTTGGATCAAGGCAAAGACCCTTGTTGGAGTTAGTCTTTTTCACAATTGGATTAAAAAGTAGTTCCGGCTAATGTAAACAAACAGGATGGTTCAGGCAGAGCCTATCGTTGGACTTAGTCTTTTTTCCACGATATGGTTCCCAAGATAAAAGACTCTTCTATTGGTCTTAGCGATATTGACAATTTGAGAAAGATAGACTTTTCTTGGGGAATGGTTAGCCCTGAAAAGGGCTGTTTTGGAGTTTGTTTTTTTCCTCCTCCTCCTCTAATGATAGTATCCAAAGTTTGTCTGACAGATAGGGCACTCCACGACTCTTCTTCGATCTGCTATTAACCTTCTTATTTTGTTTATTTTATGCATAGGCAAAGTGGAGTCATGCATCATGGCCAGTAGAAAGGTTGTCAGATACCATTTTGTCATCGAGAGAAGTAGAAATTGTACACTATAGTCCATCACCATTTCTTTAGCTGTCACCTATTCGGGAACCGAATGATTAATGTACTGGAAATATCATCGTCTTTTATACGGCTGGAGGTGACTTGACTTACTTATTGACAATTGTTGAAGATAGATTTTTCTTGGGGAATGGTTAGTCCTGAAAAGGACTGTTTTTTGGAGATTGAACTGTCTTTTTTTGTCTTTTTTCTGTGTTTTTTGCCTTTTTTTGTTGTGTTTTTCCTCTATTGAGAACTTTTCTTTGTTTCTTTGGGTATCTTTTTGAGTTTGAGTTTTGGAATCTTTGGGATCTTGAAGTCTTTGAAGTTGTCGATATTTTTCCCATGTTTTCCCAGCCCTATTTTTGACGGTGATACATAGGTGGGATCGTATCGTTGTTTTTTGTGAAGTTGTTCATCATCGTCTTTCTCTATTTCTCGTTTTTTATTTTTTATCTTCTCTTCCTTTGGCTGATGATCTTTCTCTGGTTGTGTTTCCTTTGAGTGTTGCTTTTCCTTCGACTGATTTTCCTTTGACTTCTGATCTTTCTTTTTTACAACTGATACAAGGGAGTCTGTTAGTCTTCGAAGGCTGGTTTTATCAAAGTCGAACTCCACCGGAATCTTCACAATAACAGGCGTAGTTGACTGTCTTTGCTGACATATTGTCTCGATGTTTCTGTTCAATGTTTTCAACTCCTCTAAAATCTGAGTTATTGTAGCATCTTGTTTTGAGATCATCTGTCGTATCTCTTCCTCGAATTTGTTAACTGGCGCTGCCATTGGCTCAATGAATGTCGAATTCATGGTTGACGCTAGAATATCTCCACTGTTTCCACTCTGTGGCAAGGAGTTGTCTAAGATGTAGTCGGTTAAGTTGTAATCGGCTAAGTTGAGATTCATCTTTCCCGTTAACAGTATGTTTTTTACTCGTGCTGCTCGAAGATCGAGAGTCGAATGATTGTAGAGAAATATCGTCAACGTTTTATAGGTTGGTAGGGGGATTGACCTACTTTGATACAGAATTAAGAGCGCGGACCCGGTCGGAAGCACCAACGAATGATTATAACACTTACAGAGAGAAATGATAGAAATCTGGGGTACTAGCTAACCGCTTGATCTGAGCTCTATTGCGAATGTAACATATCCTATGATTGAACGAAAACAACTGAATTCTAGTCAAGCAGAAATGATAATCTTTCGATTTTTACATAGTTATACTGCTTACTTGCAAAAGAATGAACTATACTATATTAGGAAATATTATTTGGGATGAGATTTTTCTTAGAGTTATGTAGAATTTTGCTTGACAAAATTTGAAAAGATAGAACTTTTCTTAACGTTTGGTAGTCCTGAAAAGGACTGTTTTTTCGAAGATTTGTATTTTTTAACCTCTTCGTCTATCTCTCGCAGCCTCTAACTCATCAAGTAACATAATAAGTAGTGCTAGGTTATGACGTATCTGTCGTCGACGAAACCAATCTTCTAACCAGTTCAGTATCGAATAATATGCCACCGATCCAAACATGAACATGCAAAACATTTTTTATTCTCGAGTATTGAGAGGTAAAAATGATTAAATGAGAACTTGACCGGCTTTCTTTATACGTTTTACAGATGAATTGACCTACCTCGACTCAGAATTAACGTTAACCAATCGTTAGTTTTGTTATATTCTCTTTTGAATAAGTAAAAGATAGATGAAAACAAGTCTATACGTTGCGGTAGGGAATAAGGTTTTCTGATGAACTTAGTCTTTTTTGATAAGTTGAAGTAAAAATTAACCTTTTCTTAAAATCAGAATTGATTTGGTCTGACAATTTGAAGAGAGATAAAACTTTCTTGGTGTATGTTAGCCCTGAAAAGGGCTGTTTTTCACTATTCTCTGTAATGAAATTAATTTAACTATCGGTTAACTTAATTTCAAAACTAGAGAAAAGATCGAGGACTCTAAACCTCCTCATCTGAATCTTCGGGGAATAGCTCACGCCGAAGTTCATTGATTTCTTCAACTTTGGCTTGGACATACTCATTATACATAATGAGTACTCCTTTGATTGAACAAAGTTGAATTTTCAGATTATACTGCACGGCTCTGCTTTTACACTTATCATATCGTTTTTCTATCCCACTCAGACGATTTTTAAGCAATTCGATCTGTTTGCACCCCTTTCTAAGTCGTCGCTCTGCTTCAAACAATTTGAACCGTTTGTCGAGGGTCTTCATTTTTGAGCTCTGAGAGGGAAAACTGATTAAAAAAGAAAAATAGCCCCGTCTTTTATAGGATGGTAGAGGAATTGACCTACTTTGACTCGGAATTAATGTTATCCAATCGTTAGTTTCGTTATATTTCTTAATTCAGAATTGAGTTGAAGTGACAATTTGAAGAAAAGTAGAGAACTTTCTTGTTGCATGTTAGCCCTGAAAAGGGCTGTTTTTTTTATGAAGATTCATCCTTCACTGGTTGCGATCGAGATGTTCTTCTTCTTCTTCAAACTGGACCACGATGAAAGCTTGACAGCAATGATAACACCAAATCACTACACCATAGTCTTCATCATAGTCATAGAATCCCTCATCTGGTTCTGGACAATTGTGCTTTTCTCCAAGATGTTGTAGGATATGAAAGCATTTTCCGCACTCTATTGCACATGGTCTATCACACTGTGGGCAATAAGGAAAAAATATAAGCATTTTTCTCGTCTTGGTATACTTTTACGATTTCTTATTCGTGCTACTCGAGAGAAACGAGAGTCGAATGGTTATAGGAAAAGTTCACTGGCTTTTTATAACTTAGTGGAGGGATTGACCTACTTTTTCTGACTCAGAATTAACGTAGACCAATCGTCAGGCTTGTTATATTCTTTTGTAGAAAAGGAATGGCGGGAGTGGGAAAAACGGTTGATCTTGGCGGGTGTTGGGGGAAAAACGACGACTCTTCGGATAGGACTTAGTCTTTTTTTGAGTCTGATGCAATCAGTCTTTCGATCTGAGAAATACGTTTGTTAAAATTGACAATTTGAAGAAGCAGTCTTCCTGGGTATTGGTTGGCTCTGAAAAGAGCCCTCAATCCTAAAAGAAGGAGAGAGTGGTTCTTAAAAAAGAACCATTGTTTTTATCCATTATACAGGATATGCCGTGATGACAGAAAGATCTTTATACTTGACTACATCCGGCAACTCAAATCCATCATAGCAGGCGACGACTTTACAAACATACGCCTCTTTACCGTCTGCATTTTTTCCGATTTCAACAGGAAATTTCATTTCAAAAATTATCTTGTTGAAACCTTGCAATTTAATACTATCGCTATGTTCTACAGTAGATTTTACCATTTCATAAATTTCTGAAACGGAAAATCTTCTAGAGAACAAACTAGGCTGAGATTCATCCAAGTATCGTTCTGCATCAAAATAATGTTTTCTAATGAAATGCTCATGATTGAAGTACTTCTTATAGCGTAAATATTGCCCGCTATAATAAGATTGAGGTGGAGTGCCAAAACCTTGTCTCACGGACATATCGCTAGGATAAAAAAGATAGAGAGAGAATAAAAGATAGGAAAATTTCTGTCAACATTTTATAGCTTGGTAGGGGGATTGACCTACTTTGATACAGAATTAAGAGCGCGAACGGGGGTGAGAGCATGTAGATAGAACATAACGTACTATATGATCTCACATAGAATGTGATGATCTAGCTACATTTTTCTAAGTCTGAACTTTTCTTTATTCAAGTTTTGGGAAGAAATCAAAACAGACGACCTTTTTTAAAATCATTTCTTTATTCATTCAAAAGTTCTTAACAATATCATGAAAAAACAGTAACGTTTAAAACAAACCAAATGTTCTAACACTATATTTTATATATACAAAGACAATTTATATACAAAAAACAATGAAGGTGCATTTTTATATACAAAGCATTGACAATGCAGTTCTTATTTACAACAATGACAGAACATTTTTACAATGCAAATTCACAGATACCTCGATTTTTCCACTTGTCTTCATGTTCCACAACAGCTTTGTGCAATTGTTCATTGCCCAAAAACAAACTATATACACTGTCCAATCCACTATATTCACACGTTCCTCTAATTTCAAAGACGTTTTTGAATACTGCTTTTGCCGAAAGAGTTGAATATACGATTTTTTCTGTGACATCTCTATCAAAAAGAATATACCCTTCCATAATATCCACTCCTTCTGCATTATCTCTTGATTTTGTATACCGTAAGTAAAAGTTAAACAGGAGTGATTTCATTTTCAGCATGATCAGATAACTTTCTTCTGGTCTTCCTATGATAATGAATCGCCATCGACTTGTGGCTTGCAACTTCTTAGCGAAATAGTCACTTTTCCACAAACAAGCTGTCAAATAGCCTTTGATAGTGGTATCGAAATCTGACTCAGTCACCAGCATTGCAATAAAGTCGTGCATGCTATACATTTTGCACGATGTCTCTCCTTTTGCAACTCCTTTGTGCAATTTATCTATCCAAAATTTCACACATCTGAATTTAAGGTTGAATTGTGTTCCTTCATCGAGCGTGTGCAGATGGATGAAATCTCTATAAACTTTTTCACGTAGTTCTATCGGCAAAGGCAGCATTTCACTTGACATGATTTCCACTTTTCGATAGAGCCGTCTTACTTTGGTTGTTCACTTCAAGTCAGTGTAACATGGTGTTGTCCCTTACAGTTATTTATACCCTCAAATCTTATAGGTCATAGAGTGCAGTATCGTTACAATGCAAATTCGCAGATACCTCGATTTTTCCACTTGTCTTCATGTTCCACAATAACTTTGTGCAACTGATCATTACCCAAAAACAATGGAAATTTGCTATCCATTTCACTATATTCACGTACTCCACTAAATGGAAAAACATGTTTTGAAATATCTTTTGTCGAAAGAGTTGAATATACGATTTCTTCTGTGACATCTCTATCAAAAAGAATATACCCTTCCATGGTATCCACTATTTCCTCACCGTCTTGAATGGATCCTTTTTTGTAGCGTAAGTAAAAGTTAAACAGAACCGATTTCATTTTCAGGACGTTCAGAAAACTTTCTTCTGTTCTTCCTACGATAATGAATTGCCACCGACTTGTGGAATCCATCTGTTTAGCAATATAGTTGTCTTTCAACAAACAAAATGCTAAATAAGCTTTGAGAGGAAAATCGAAATCTGTATCATCCCCTATCATTACAATAAAACTGTGTATACCATACAACTTGCACGATCTTTCTCCTTTTGCAACTCCCTTATGCAATTTGTTTATCCAAAGTTTCACACAGCCAAATTTAATATCCAACTGTACTTGTTTATCGAGCGTGTGCTGATGGATGAAATCTCTATAAACTTTTTCACGTAGTTCTATCGGTAAAGGTAGCATTTCGCTTGACATGATTTTTTCACTTTTTTGATAGAACCGCGATAGTTTTCACTGTTTTTAAAAAAGCGTCTTACTTTGATCGTTCACTTCAAAACAGTGTAACACGATGTTGTTTCTTACAGATATTTATACCCTCAAACTTTTATGACCATAGGGAACAGTATCAGTATCGTTTACAATCACTCTTTTGGTGTATACAGAGCGAAAGGTTTTTGTCTGTGGTTCACTGGTCACTGTTCTGTCTTTATGCCTTTTGATTCTGCAGTCATACTGAACTTTGATTTCTATTGTGCGATCCAAAGCACATTTTGAATAGGTGTCGAAATTTACCATCTGATTTGTATTGTAATCCAAAGTAATTCCCTTGACTTTACATTTGCTTTTTTCTTTTCCATCTTTTGTTCTCATTTTGTAAGCGTAATTCTTGGGGCCTAATCCTCTGAAATGAGTTATTCTACAATCAGGTTCTTCATCGGTCCATTTTCCTAACCTACTGTTAATGATGGGAGGGTTCCACAATTCAGGATCATGAATGTACATACAACTATCTGTATCGAAATACAGAACTCTATCCCCCAATCTTTCAAGAACACTGTACAGTTCCAACCTTGCATAAGCTGTTACGTAGGATGCTACAATAACATTGGCTGTTGCATGCGTTTCGACAAAGTCCATCTTTTCTTCATAGTTGACCAAAATGAATGGACACTCGTTGTCAAAGATTTCCACATGTTTTACCGTATATTTCGGGTCGGTAATCAAGTCAAAATATTTAGATGGTTCTCTGATGTATTTCGTCTTGCTCATGTTTTCACGCTGTGCTAATTTCCCCCAAAGGCAGTTCAGCATAATCTTAGCAAACGATCTTTTACCAGGGTTTTTTTGAATACATTTGGGGTCGAGACGAATCCCTTCAGCTTCCTCATACTCGCGAATGAATTGATTCTTTTCCGAGTCTGTCTGACACCAGCTGGGGTATCCACTGGCTTCTTGCTTAATTTTCAAGAAATTATCCACATAGCCTTTAAAGAATTGATCCGAAACAGCGTGGAAATGCCAAATTTCATACACTTGCATTAGCTGATAACCACAGTCGAGAGCTTTGAACAGTTCAAATGTAACCCAAGTTCCAACCAAGGATCTCTCTTCTTTTTCATGGTTACAAACGTTTGAGCTTTCTTGTGCACATTTCATACAGAGTGGAAACATCATCTTGTTGTTACAGTGAACTGGAAGAACAGGATGAAACAAATCAATTGGGGGTAGAACTTTGCATTTAATGAGTCCTTCATACTGACGAATATTCTTCATATCAATACTCTCAGCAGTCAAGATTGTGGGATGGCCTACAGGATAGAATTTATGTTTGCAGACGTAAGGATACAGAGAGCAGATGTCGATATACTTGATTTCCTTCTCACTGCTTTCCTCAACATCATAAGCAATTTTTATTGCATTGCATCTGCCTCCAGCCAGGCCCTCTCTTGGTTCGATGGGGTCACAGTTCGGATATAGACTTTCAATGGTTTTTTTGTACTCTTTGTCCTTTTTCATCTTGGTATCGAATTCATGCTCCCATATGGTCACGATGTTATATCCCATTCTTTTGATGGTTTCTAATCGCTCAATGGTAGTGTTGTACAATTCATCCATTGTTTTTCCATTGATGGGATTGATATATTTTCGATCCTTGAAACATGTCTGGCAGCCATGAAATAAATCCCCGAGGAATTCATAGACAGTGTTTGATTTGTGGTGAAAACCGTCTACAGTATATCTTCCTATTTGAAATTCACCACCATTTTTACCGTGTTGAATATGAATCCCTTTTTCCCTAGCAATACTTTGAATCCATCGTATTGCTTTCATAGAAAACCGGCGTCTGACTGGGTCTTTGCTTGAAATGATGGCTATCTGATTTTTTGGTAAATAATCTTTTCGCCAAATCTTGTTACAGGCGCCGGCGATAGTAAACGCCTCTGTGAATGGACAAATCCCACTCTGTTCAATGAACAACTTTCTGAATTCACCACATCCTCGTCTTAGGATATCAACATCCGATCGACAGTACATCTCCATCTCTTTTTGAAAATTGAATTCCTCACCATTTTGAACTTTGTCATTATACCAGACTATGAATTTCGATCGAGCCTCTTCAGACATTGAATGGGCTTTGTAATAAGACATATCCAAGTATGGCCCAACGTAATCCCAGAATTCGTCTGTATTTGCCCAGTGAGGAAAGTAGCCTTTTTTCATTTCTTGAAGTCCAAATGTAGTCGGAAATTTTGCCAGACCAAAGTTCATAAAACTGAAGGAGTCAATCAAACACACACCATTCAATTCTAACTTCAAAATATTATTCCCATTCATGGTCAGTTCTGGTTCTTTCATCCCAACATTGATAATATGATTGAGAATAAATTGACCATCATAACCTTTGAGATTATGGGCAATAGCTATGATTCCTTTATGATGCTTTGTAAAGAGCCAGCTACAGAATTGACTCAAAGTTTCTTTTCCTTGAAAAATAACTTCTCTTCCTTCTTCGAATTCACTACATGTGGAACAATGAAAATCAAGTGGTTTATCGATACATTCAGCACAGGCTCGGTGTGCAATACAGTAATTCGGAATATGTATCCCTGTATCTTGCTGACATTCAAAATCAAAGAAAATGAACAAAGGTTTTTTGACTACAGAAGAACTCATCTCATCGTCACTGTCATGCTTCATCTTACTCTGGTAAGGTTGAATAAAACAGCGATGAGAGAAGTCAACTATTTTCTTGCAGAGATGACACTTTTTCTTTCCCTTACAGACATGATTTTTCTTTCTGACAAAAAACTGGCCTCCACATTTTGAACAGAGTTTCACTAATTCACAAATGGTCTTCTTCTCTTTACCTTGAAGTGTTTTGTGTTTTTCCAAGCATTCTGCACTGAAAAAACATCTATGACACTTGGAACAGACATACTCTTTTGATTTCGATGGACATTTTCCAGTACGAAAGCAACCTTTACAGATCTTTGAGCAAACATGGTCTTCCCGATTCCTGTAACGTATATCACAGAACTCACAATAATAACCACAATCAAGAAATGATGTAATGGATTTGATGTAGTCATAGTGTTTTTGATGAAAGTACAAATGTATGATTTTACTATTATCTTTCACTTTTGGATGTTCAAACACTTTCTCCATTCTCGATTGCTGTTGATGGACTTTAATAACATAGTCTTTTTCATACAAGAAATCTTGAATTTTTTTGTATTCTTCAGGTCCTACAGGTTGCGTTGACGAAACTCCAGCTTCATTCATCAATTTCTCGGCTTCAATCTTTTGAAGTGGTCTGTTTGATCTTTTGATGATATCCCATCTTCGATTCCATTCTTGGGTGTTTTCACGTTCATAGTGATAAATCCCCACAACAACAGCTCTTGCAAAACATAGATGATCTTCATTATTAATTTCAATAATCGATTGTTTCTTCTTTGCGAAAACTTTTGAATCCAATATTTCTGTACCCCTAACTCTTTTACCACTTCCACTTGGGGGTACCGTATGTGTGATATCGAATGTCATACGACCATCGTTCAAGACGAATTCCTCATTCGACTGTAGAACTTTTTCAATCTCGTCCAATATAGTATGACTCTCCAACTCCTCCACATATAGAAAGGGTATATGAATCCCCATATCCAATGAACGGTGATTGATGGTAATTCTGATCATATCCCTCGATTCAGCCTTTAACTTTTGAACGATTTGTTGGATAACATCGTCGAATAAGGCAGTCAGTTGCTGGGGTTGTAACTCATCGAATTTCTTAAAGGAAGCCTCCAGCACACGGGAATCTGTATTGAATTTTCTTGACTTCTTTTTTCCCACTTCTTTTAAGGCGTATAGACTTTTCATATCCAAAGATTTTTTGTCTTCTTTTAAAGATTTTTTGTCTTTACTTTTTTCTTCCTTGGGCAAAAATGGTCCAGCATGACTTTCTTCTTTCAAAGATTTTTTATCTTCTTTCAATTTTTTTCTCTTTTTGGTTGACGGTGGAAATTTCTCATCGTTTTCTTCTTTCAAATATTTTTTGACTTCACCGTCGCTTTCTTCTTTCAATGGTAAACTTTTTCTCTTTTTGGTTGACGGTGAAAATTTCTCATCATCGCTTTCATCATTACTGCTACTGTCTGGATAGACTAGGATTCTTTTTCTTTTCTTTGCCGGTAGTAATTTTTTTCTCTTCTTCGACATCGGCTGAATTACCTCATCGTCACTTGTACTGTCTGAATACGGTACTAACCTTTTAGACATGGTTTATGACTGATTGCAAGTCAAGTAATGTCCCAGAACTAAAAAAATCCTAGCTTTTTTATATCTTTTTTCAGACCAAACATGTATAAAAAGAGGTATTACGACTGAAATCTTCATCATTCTTCGGAAAGATTTCAAACAGGACAGCTGGTAGAAAAAATGAGTGGGTTCAAGCTACAAAGTACAACACCAAAGAGAATGTACCTGTATGTTAACCCATACACTCACGATTATGAGATCACCAATATACCGTCAAGATATCAAGTCTACCATACTGGAAACTACGTGGGATCATTTCTATCCCACCAACATTTTGCAGAAAAAGATGTCTATCGTATCACCAGAGTCCTGGATCAAGCAACATTCGACAAGCGCCATGGAGTGAGTGATATGACAACGAATATCTGCTTTACATGCAACAGATCAGGACATTGGGCTAGACAATGTCCAGAAAAAGAAAAAATGATGTGGAGATTCGTCTCTGTCTTCGTGGACCCCTACAGTCACGATGTTAAAATTTCGCCAACAATGGAAACCGGTAGAGAATTCCAACATATGAAATACGTTGGGGCTCTATTATCCTATAAAGTAGACGAGAATAAATGGAAGACAAGATCGTCACAGACTACAACTTCATTGACAGGAAATCAAATCGAACAGGAGATTGAAAATATGGAGCATGATAACACAGAAATCAACGACACAGAAATCTGTAGAATTCAAGTAGAAATACATGATAACCCACAACAAAGTTTGCAACAAAGTTCGCAAAAAAATAAACTTTCTTCAGAGGATACTCTTATACTCGATCAAAACAATGAATCCTCTTCACTGTCTGGAGAGGAGCAAAACAACGAACAGAGGTCTCAAAAATCTTCAGGATCTGAAGAAAAGAAAATCAACGAGAAAAGAGAAAAGAAAAAGAAGAACTGTTTCTTCTGCAAAACAAAAAAACATGGTGCAAAAATCTGTCCAGATATTGTGTTGAAAAATAACAATGACGAACACAATAATGGAAACAGTAAGAGGAAACGCAAGAGTGAATGTGAGCCTGACATCCCGAAGAAAAAAAGAAAAACGTGTCTGTAAAAAAACATTTCTTCAAAGAACTGTTTCAAAGAACTGTTTCAAAGAACTGTTTTCAAAAAGGATTCAAATATTTCTACAGGTCAATGTTTCATTGTATATATTTTACCAGTTCAATGTTTTCATTGTAATGATTATTGTACAAAAGTTTTAAATAAAAAAGTTTTAAATAAAAGATATAAAAACATATAGGACTTGACTTTTTTTGTTTTTTGACAATTTGAAGAAAGTAAAAACTTTCTTGGTATTGGGTAGCCCTGAAAAGGACTGTTTTTAAAATTAAAGAGAACGTATTCTTCACCATTTCAATGAAGGATACATTCTCATTAATTTATTCTGCCAACCGCGATGCTCTGTTGGCGGTATCAGTTCTGATAAGTCCGGATAAATATTACCCATCTTGACGATTGGGGTACGAGTATAAAACTCATACCCTCGTCTTGCGAAGAACTCCCGAAGAGCTTTATGCTTTAGGCTCTTCCTTTCTTCTGCCTCGTCTTCTTTCTTTTCCATGGCCTCTTGCTCCCATTTTTCTTTCATTTCTTTCTTATTCTTCTTGCTGCCAAACAGCCCACAGCAAAATTTCGATAACTTCATCGTGAAATGAGTTAATAAAAGAATAAAAATGCTGGCTCTTTTATAGCTTGACAGGGGATTGACCTACTTCGCGTTAGAATTAAAAGCGCGAACGTGGGCGAGAGCATGTAGATAGAACATAATGTACTATATGATCTATCTACAATGTCTAAGAGTATCAGTTCCAAAAAAAAATGTAACGAAACTAACGATTGGTTAACGTTAATTCCAAGTCAAAGTAGGTCAATCCCTCTACCAAGCTATAAAATCAGTGAACTTCTTCTATAGTCATTCGACTCTCGTTCTCTCGAGTAAGACGAATAAATCATAAAGTAACCAAAGCGAAAAAAGAATTCAAAATATGGAACAGATAAACCATCAAATAATTGATGCTCTCCAAGACTATTTAAATGCTGGTGAAGATCTGTTGGTATTAAGAAGACAACTCATAGCAGTTCAAAGACATCTAGAGCAGATAACACAGCCATACAGAGAGCTCGGAGAAAAATTACTTGAGCTGTTTATGCAGACAACAACTCCAGAGCTCATATTAGTTGACGTTGAACTCGGGAGAAAGATCACCACGAAGGATGGTACAATGACAATCACAAGAAGAACTGGAAGTTGTCCCATCTGTCATGCAAATTTTGGTTGCTGTCATTAGACGAGGAAAAAAAGACGGTCTAATCTCCAAAACAGTCCTTTTCAGGACTAACCAAAACCTTAGAAAACCTATCTTTAACAATTGTCAATTTCGCAGATGTGTTGTTGTACTTTTTTTGCAGAGAGAAAAAACTTATTCGCAATAGAAAAACTTTTTTAGTGATAGAAAAATCTTGCAGAGAGAAAAACTTTTTTATCGATAGAAAAAATTTTTCAAATAAAAAATCTTGCAGAGAAAAAATTTTTCAAAAAATCTTACAGAGAAAATTTTACCGATAGAAAAAATTTTTACGCTTAAAAATTTCGGATAAAAATTTCGGATAAAAATTTTTTACAATTTTTAAAAAAGTTTTGCAGATTAAAAAAAACTAGGGACGAATAAAACTAGGGACGAATAAAACCTAAGATTGGGTAAGTCTAGACGAAGTGGTTTCCGGGAAATGTCGGAAAAAACCCACACTCAGATCATATAGTTAGGGAATGTCTAAAGATCATATTGCTAGGAGCCAAAGAAAAGACTAAGTCCAACGGTGGTAGAGAAAGATAGACGAACAAAGACGGAAAAAGCCTAAGTCCAACGATGATCTCTGGCTGAACCAAGCTGAGGAGGGGAAAATAACCCATATCGTGGTGAAAAAAGACTAAGTCCAACGTTGATAGAGAAAGGATAAGACGAACAAAGACGGAGAAAAAAGACTAAGTCCAACGATGACAGAGAAAAAGCCTAAGTCCAACACGGTGATAGAGAAAGATTGAGGCGAATAAAGACGGAAAAAAAGACTAAGTCAAACGATGACAGAGAAAAAGCCTAAGTCCAACACGGTGATAGAGAAAGATTGAGGCGAATAAAGACGGAAAAAAAGACTAAGTCCAACGACGCTCTCTGCCTGACCCAGCGTAAGTAGAGAATATAGTCCATATCGTGGAAAAAAGACTAAGTTCAACAAGGGTCTTTACCTTAATCCAAGCTGAAAAGGGGAAATAACCCATTGAATTTTGGCGGGAAAACGTCTCGACCAATCAAAACGCTTGTTTACGTTTGTTTACATCAGTCGGAACTACTTGTTTACATCAGTCGGAACTACTTTTTAATCCAATTGTGGAAAAAAGACTAAGTCCGACGGTAATAGAGAGAGAAAGATCAACCCTCCAAAAAAGACTAAGTCCAACGAGGGTTTCTACCTGAACCAACTGCCGGAACTACTTTTGTCCGAGGTCTACCCTCCCGAGCCTAGTAACGGACTATTTATTATTGTATTCATATGTCGCGGAAACCGAATCACGCCAAAACTGCAGTGATGCGGCTTTTTTCTGCTCGGGAGGGTAGACCTCGGACAAAAATGGCACTCAGGGAGGGTAGACCTCGGACAAAATGGCACTCAGGGAGGGTAGACCTCGGACAAAACGCGTTTTGTCCGAGGTCTACCCTCCTATACTACTAGTAGAGTACCATGAAATTTCAATTTAACCTTTTTCCACACGACAAAATTTTAGATCTGTCCAAACCTAAGTGATATGCAGGCGCAAAATTAATAAAGCTTACGTTGTAGAAGTTGTCTTTGATAGGATAGAAAACATTGTGGGAAAAGGAGATAATGCTGGTTACCAGCATTTTCTCCTTTGCCCACAATGCTTTTAAAAGTCTTCTTTCTCAAGGTCGTTAAAAGACGGCAGTGTATAGTAAAGGGTTAATCCTAAAGTGATTTTAAAAAAAGCAAACATTACTTGTAACAAGCCATTTCTCCTTTTCCCACAATGTTCACTACCGTATAAGAGAACTCTTGGCAGTTTGTATCAGTTTCTAAATTGTCGCCAACAGGTGCTTTCAACGGTAAGGAGAATCTAAATTGCATTGTATGGGAAAGGGTCTACTTTCTATGACATCAAAACAAACCTTTGCAAGAGTACGATAAATACCTTCTAACTGGCACATAGTTCAATATCACTAATCAGAGTAAAAGTGCATGGAACAATCGAAAGCGATGTAGGAAAAGAAGAAATGGGCTACAATATTTTCAAAGGTCGTCTGCTCTGAGGTCACAAAAAGTCATCTAAAGGAACTTGTCGAAGTAATATAATGTTTGCTACAAATCATTAAGGTCAAAAAGGCATGGTGCCATCAAATTTCAAATTAATTACATTTTAGTCATGCTCTGTGAAAAGGTAGCGTAATGCATCTGCAAAAAGTATCGACCCAGGTCAGCCTGCGCAGTCCGCGCAGGCTGACCTGGGCCGAAACTTTTTGCAGTTGTAAAATTTTCTGCGTGTCAAAGATCCATTCTACCTCGTGAATCAACCTGCTTTTAGACGAACCGGAACCATGTTATGCAAAGACTTGCTCGTAATTCTGGATTATGGAGATGCATTAAACCCCCTTTTCACAGAGCATGATTCATGTACGTATCACCTTATTTGAAATTATTTTATGAGCAGAGAGTAGTAAAAACCTTGTGCACTTGAATTTGGATGTAGTATCAGAGACTATATTTACAAATAACAATTATTAACGTGCCGGGCCCCGGTAGCGAAGTCAGCAGCGTACAGGATTTGAGACTAGGGGGTCGCTGGGTCAAGTCCCCGGCTCGGATAATCTCTTTCCGATGATTGATGATGTCATCGCGACAGGATTAATTCCTCTTTCCCCGCTGATCGTCGTTTTGACGATAGTTGTATGAGAGAGCAGCCAGTAGCTTGAGAGGAAAATTGCATAAGGTACTAGAAACAGAAGCCCTCGGAAAGCATAGAAAGGTGTACTGGCCACTACGACATAACTGAAACGGTGGTAGAAACGTTACACACCACATACTGAATAATAACAATGGTACATATTAAATCGAATTTCTAATATATATAGACTAGCTATGTCCTTCGATGAGACTTTCTGTCTCAGCTTCTCAGATGGCTTGTCGTGGACTTTGGCATTGATATTGAATTCAGAATGGCAGAGAAATAAAATGGGACAACTAGTATAAACGACGCAGTTATCAAGTGAGACAAGCCAGGTAAGTACAACGATTTCAAGCGCCTAGCTTGGGAACGTGATGCGAACTGATGAGCTAAAGCATCTGTCCCTACATTTAAAAAAGTTTCAGTCTCACCTTCTATACATACACAAACCTTTGCATAGAATATCTTATTTACATTTATTAAAGGGAGGTAATCATGTCAGGCTTAACAATCCCCCAAACAGTATATTCTTGAAATCTACAACCCTATTGGCCTGAAAACTTATAAAAGTCGTTTTGTCTCCTATGGCTTGAATTACAATCCATTACAAATGAGTAGATTATGGTCTTTATGTTTCAGACAAATTTTGTAAGTCAAAGATCCGGCTTCACATTTCATCTATTCTGAGCCCTACCTACACCGTCCGCATAATCTACCTATGCCCCATTATGATGGTGAAATGACAAGATTAATCACTCATTATCCCAATATTGATTGACTTATCGATCGACAACTAGTGCTCATCGGTACAAGGTTATTGACAATGTGAGGTAAACATGGTCACGTGACTTGGACTGTACTTTTATCTCCAACCTTTATTACTCTCTGCAGACGTTTCCTTTTCACCTGGCTGTAGATCTCTTTTGAAAACATTGTGACAAAAAGGAGAAACTGCTCGCAATGAATGATTGGAAACCTGCATTTTCTTCTTTTTGCGCAATGATTTCTGCCCGTCAAATATTTGTCGTGTAGTAAAGAGTCAAGGCATTAGATTTATTATCCAGACACCCTAGTCCGATTTCCGCTGGTGGCGATATTGATGCTGAAGTTTCCTTGGACAGGGTAGTGCAGGAACCTAGGCTTGTGCTGCCGGAAAATATGACAGACATTGTAAGCAGTGAGAAGCGTAAAATCCCATTTAGTCTATGAGGCAAACCAAAAGTTTTGTTTTTTCTATTCGTATCATTTTCTAAATCTTGAAAGAAAGCTCATGCAGATCTATAACGATGAAAGTCGCTTTGTCTTTGCCTGTGCCAACATAACAGAAAATTGTCTACCGCCCGAAAGGGCCTTTTATCATTGCGATTTTTCAATGATATTTGCGTTTAAGGTGTAATGGCAAAAAACACAATCAGTATGGGGTGACAATTCTTTAGTTCCTTGTGTAGGCTTCTGTACATATATTTCACACACACACACACACACACACACACACACACGAAACAAGCAAAGCTACAGGTTTACTGATAAAAGTACAGCAGAGGGTCAAAGATAGTGAATTTCACCACTCTATTTTCAATTTAGCAAAAAGCAAGTGGTGTGACACCTTGTGTTACGAACGTTGAACGCCGCCATTCCTTGTAAACTTTCCCAGTACGTGTTTTTATTCGCAGAGATCTCGATCCCGTGCTTATAAAACTTTCTTGAGCACAATCTCATGCTCAAGGAGTGGTTTCTTGCTCAGCCCTGAGTCCGACTCAGAATTTTGTGCTTATAAAGAATCCTGAGCTTGAGATCGTACTCACCTGAGCATGAAACTCAAACTCTGCTGAGTATGGTCTGAACCAGACTCAAGAGAGTTTGCCCTGTCTTGATAATGAATGCCGCCGCATACTTTCGCCTCTGTGGAAGACAAATTCGGTGTGAAAGGAGGCAAAAACCGCGCTGTTTCGAAGATTGAAGTCACCCCTTTGGAGTTTCGTGCTCGTGACGGTACAGAATTTGAACGATATCGGTTTAGAATAGGGACGGCATAGTTTTATCATTGGCTTGCTCAAAACTAGCGCACCTGCGATTTATAAAGAAAAATATTTTCCTCCTAACAATGTTAGTAATATGTATCAACCCTTCTTCTAGTTGGATTGCTCAGAGGAATTTAGCGACCGGTTCAATTCATTATTCGTGTCGAGGACAGTTTGAATAGGCCTATATTAGGCTATAAGTAGAACGACGGCAGAACAATGTATATATACGAAGAAAAGAGGTGTTAGTTTAAATGTTTTGCCAACAGATTTATCGTTTTCCCCATCGAAATCGAAGCTGGAAAGACAAAACAGGAGTTCTTCCAGTTAATGCTGGTAATTTAGTTGGAATTTTCAAAACAAAAACGCGACAGAATTCTATTTTTAAACGGAAGTTGATTGGTTGTCATGTAATCAATACTATTAAGGTTGTTGGCTACTTCTGTTATCAATACATTTAAGGTGGGTGGCTTCTTATCTTAGAAAGTACCACCGAAGTTAGTGCATGCAGTGATTTAGTTAAAACTGCTAAAATCTTCCATAATTTTCCTCCCAAAATTACTTTTTTTGCTCAGGGTTAGAATTCATTCTTTTTTCTTGCAGGATCCGGCAAACTAGCTGGATCGGCATAAGCATCAGCTGCCAGCAGCATCCGATTAGAACATGCTATTTTTTGTGTGCAGGACGATTCGACTCAATGCAAACAGTGGAGAAGATTTCGAGATACTGTCTTACTTTTGCCCATTTACATACCTTTCCTTTGTTTGTTTTTATATAATTCGGATATTTTCCTATTTCCGTTCAAATATTATGATACTACACGGGGAAAACCGGGTAAATTCGGACAAACGTATAAATCCGGACGGCTGTCTAAAGTCCACGTTTTTTTACGAAAAGCAGAACCAATTCCTTAAACTATCACCTCTTTGAAATGGGCTTTCTGTCCTTTTTAAGGAATTCCATAAAGTAATTACGTCACGAAGATGGTGACTTAGTTTGAGTTTCTTAAATTCATCCACCCACGCGTTCGTTTTGATCGTTGGGTGACTTCAAAACACGGCGGATTCATGCAGGTCCCGTTCTCGAACCAAGAAAAGGTATAGTATGAATGAAAACAATTATAGAACTGATGTTTGTTGACAGATGAATTGATAAGCAACACGATTATAACAATTTTAGCTACTTTTAGAGCGAAAAAATGAGAAAATAAGGAGATTTTAAGTTGCCCGAGTTTCCACCACTATTTTCAGATGTGGTGGAAATTCGGACTGGCGGCAATCAACGTATAAACTGGTATAAACCGATAGCTAATGCTAGGGTTTATTCCAATCGGTCCATCAAAAAAAAAAAGAAAAACATATTGCTGTATTTGAATATAACAAAACTCATTGTCTGGAAAAGGGTTGATAAAGGTTCATTATAGTTTTGTTAAGTTGTTAAAGAAAATCCTCGGAATAACAAACAAGTGGATTTAATAACAATCATCCTTATCAATACATTCTATGTAAATGATCAACTGATTAGAAAATGATAATATGCAGATTGATGAATCTCATCTCCGAAAATCTATAGTTGATGATTTAGATTTTTAAACAAAAGTTCAAGCTGTCCGAATTTTACCCTGCGATAACTAACTTGTCCGGGTTTCCCCTCTTTTGTGTCCGTATTTTTCCTATCGCGTCCGAATTTACCCGTTTTGCAATAGGTTGAAAAAACGATCTTTCTTAACATCTTGCCTCATATTTCACTAGACATTTTGCGAATAAAATGCAAGTAAAATGATAGCCCGAATGAGTAACAGTGGGCTTGCGTCTGAGTTTCGCCACTATACCGCATAATTGAACCTCCGCAAAGGTGCTGCAAAAACCGTCCGAATTTACCCGGCTTTGGTTGGTTATTTCCGTTTATTTATCGTCGCTACCGGTTGCCCATCTGAGCGACGCCCCCAGAAGACGGTTAGTTGTTACGGGGGATAGTGCAAGGATACAGGTCGAAACTACTGAGAGCTTCGCCTGGTTCCTTAACGTGCTCGGCGTATAGCACCGTCACACGGGACCTCGGTTTAATGTCTCATCCGAAAGACTATTAGTAATTTTTAGTTGGCCAGCCGGGGATACGAACCCACAATCTGTAGGACATTGTGTTCACGAGTCCTACGCTCTACCTACTGAGCTATATCGGCTGGTTTTCCCGGCTTTCCCCTACATGTACGTATATATACGTACATGTAATTATTTAGGCCTGTCTGGATTGACTGCTTATAAAACGATTATGTTTGAAATATAAACTAAAGGTATAATCTCTGTTATATACCTATGCGTGTTTTTGTTCATAATTGATCTTGGACAATGTCCAAGTTTTGTTGTTAAAAAAAAAAACAATAGTGACAATGCGTCAGCATGCCACAACATCTGCTTATGGCAGAATCGGAGGTGCTGTTCAAAACACACTTCAGTTCAATCCTTTCTCAATTTTAAGTCTATGAAATGCCCAAAGAAATACTTGAGTGAGTGACTGCAACTAAGGTTCATATCAAGGGGGACAGGGTTTTGATAAATAACAACGAAGTTCGGTAAGAAGGATATCTATGGAAGGTTAATTAATTGTAGAAAATGGATAGAGATACTGCAGAACGGCGTTTGTCACATCTTTACTTGGCTTTCATCACCAACACCTGTCTCCAATCACGGAACAAAACCTAATCAATGACAACTTCTTAAAAAGTGTGTCGGGGGGGTGGGGAAATCTGGGAAACATTTAAAAAATAAAATAGTAGAAATAATGATAATGAAGTACTTCAAGTATGCTAAACTTCTATTGTTATGTAATCTTTTTTGTTTTACGGAAACCTCAAATCATTTACTATATATATTATTTACACCAAACGTGCCTCTTCCCGAACCTATATGTATATGTGTCATAAATCTTGACAAGTAATGCATAATCATACTTGGGGCAACATAACTGCACCGAATCTTCACATTTTCGGGCCGAATTTTCAGAATATCTGGGCTGAAAACGTGGTCGGCCATGGGCCATGGGTCGAATCTTCTTGAGGCCGAATCTGCTGGTATCGGCTATTTTTAGTAGTTTGGTCGCTTACGATCACGAAGTTTTAAGTGCGAACTGTGCTCAGCTGAGAACGTTCTCAAGCGACGTTTATAAGCAACGTCTGAGTTCAAAACTCCCGTGAGCAAAACTCAAGCCGTTGAGTACGGTTTTGTGCTGAGCATGAGATCGTTCTCAACATTTCTTTATAAGCACGGGGCCTGTGAACTCCTTTTCGTGCGTGCAAGGAGTTACCTTCAATCAGCAATATGTCTTGGTATGCCACCGGCTTGTACGAGAGGATTAATTTATGTAGCAAAGAATATCATTAATTAAAGGTCATGCTCTGTGAAAACGGGGGCTTAATGTATCTGCGAAAAGTATCGACCCAGGTCAGCCTGCGCAGTCCGCGCAGGCTGACCTGAGCCGAAACTTTTCGCTATTGGTCAATTCTGTATGTGTCAAAGGACCATTCTACCTCTTAATTTAGTTGTTTGTTTTAAAAAAGCGACTATTATAGATCCATAATTATGTGATTGCTTGCTTGGTATCAGGCATCAAGGACATGCATTAAGCTCCATTTTCACACAGCATGGCTCATTTATAAAACTAGTTCGATCGAGATGGAATTTGAACTTGCAGCCCTGGGTTCAGTGTATTACAGACGAGACACTAAGGCCTCAGTATGAGCTACAAGAGGTTAAAGACATCAGAAATACTGTGACCTAGATAGGTCAAAGGTTGTCCAATAGTGCGGTATCATAGATATGGACTTTCATTTAATCCTTGACACGTTGGGCACGTGCAAGATTTTTATTAATTTAGCGGACGGTGTAGATCCAAGATCAGTCTGCAAGAAAAGTGCAGTCTGATCTTGTATGGACACTGTCACAGTTCATGAGATGTTATGGCCAATAACGGACATAAGCTTGGAATACCGTGCTCTCTTTCGTATGAAAAGAACCATGTTCATATTACTTCATTTATTCAGCAGTACAGTGCCGGGATAACACCTTGGAGGAAGATAAACTCTTAACCTGCTAAAATGAATTAAACGAAACTTTCAAGGCGATTATAAAACCACAGTTTTGCTATTTCTGAGGTATTTTGGGGGGAAAAGTATCTCTTTATCGGACAGTGTAGATCCAAGATTAGACTGCACGTTCTGTGCAGTCTTATCTTGGACTACATTATCCACAAAAGGTCCTTGAGTTGCGCTTAGCAGCCAAAGGGTTAAATGTTTACTGGCCGTTATCACGTGGACATGACTCGAGTGTCCGTGGGCAGCTTAATATTTAGTTAATTATAGAAAACTGGGTGCCCCCCCTCAAAAAAATGAAATGCATTTAAAGGGGACTAATCAGATTTTTCTAATTTCAACAAACTTCAAAAATGCTTCATCACTTAATTAAGTAAGGCAATAGCTGATAAAGCGTCAATAAAGACGAAAGACAAACATTAATGTTAAGACTAAAAAAAATAACGCATAGTTTTTTCAGTGGTATTTCCTTAATGAGCTACGAAGTCTCTTAAGGTATAACACACTACGATTATACAGGATATTGTTTAAATATGCACGATGACGTTGTATTTGATTTCATAAAAATAAACGGAGTTAATTAAAGACAGCAAAGCGACCCATTCACCATCCAATATTTAAACTCCAAATTTTCACTTTTTCACTGCACGCAACTGTTCGGTTCCTTGACGCTTTAAGAAAAAAATATATTTTGCAGTTTTTATCTCTTTACTAAACGGCAAAATTTTAGACTAGTCCACATTTGCAGACGAGAAATTAGAAACTATTCATGCAATGGGATTTGTCATTGAAAGGGTTGAAAACATTGTGGGAGAAAGAGAAAATGCTGGTGACCAGCATTTTCTCCTTTCCCTACAAGGCACCCGTTCCTACAATGTGTTCAAAGACCTTTCTCATTATGGTCGGCTAAATGGCATGTCAATATGGATCTTAAAGATTGAAAGCATTTAAGAGAAACGGCAAAGGGATTTCTAGATCAGACTGCATAAGTTTTATCCTAGCATAAGATATTTATCTTTGTTTATAGCAATACAATTTAGTGTTATGTATGTTCTGTGCAGTCTGATCTTGATCTACACTGTCTGCCAAAGCACCTATATTACATACTTTGTATGACTTCAATCAATGAAATTGAGAATGAGCCATGCTCTTTGAAAAGGGGGCTTAATGCATCTTTGAAAAAGTATCGATTCGGGTCAGCCTGCGCTGACCTGGGCCGAAACTTTTCGCTATTGGTCAATTTTCTGTATGTCAAAGGACCAGTGTACCTCATAATCAGTCGAACTTTGTGGATCCATGATCATGTGATGACTTGCTTGGTATCATGTATCACGGAGATGCATTAAGCTCCTTTTTGCCAGAGCGAGGCTCAAATGTCTGTCTATAGGACGTGCGTGGACTACATTATTAATGAACAATATCCTGGCCAAGGAAATACAGGAAGCTTATTCTATTGTATTCACTATAAGTACTTTGATTATATGAGATTTGGTAACTCTTAAAGTGCTGGAAAGGTTTGAACTGCTTTTGCGGACAGCTTAGATCAAGATCAGACTGCACAGAACGTGCAGTCTGATCTTAGATCTACACTGTCCGCTATTTTGATACATATCCTGGCCACAAGAACCTTCAAATAGCAATATTTCGACTGTTTCTCCTATTTGAAAACGGTCAATTTCATAAATTCAGCGTTCTAAGGGTTAGACGGTTGATTCAATATTATTGCGTTTCCAGTGGCCTCAATAACATTTTTCTGAATGAATTATTAATAATTATGAAAATTATCTATACGTACGTTTCATTTATCTTCACGTAGGCTGACCTTTGGTTCTAAGTTGATCTATGGTTAAGGTTTCTGAATTGAAACCAGGGAATTCTTGTTCGATTCTGGTGGGTGTAATTGGTTATGTATTCGTGTCCTTGGACAAGGCACCTCGAACCCAGCGTATCAATAGATTAACACAGGAATGGCATAAATAAGCGGGCAAGTTTTCTCCTTAATTATGTGCATACACATACAGAGAATTTACTGCACTGGTTTAAATGGTCAAGTCGGGACTTGAGAACAGGAGGTCGCTGGTTCGATCCCAGGCTTGGCACATTTCTTTCCGAGGATTGATGATAGTCATCGCGACAGGATTCATTTCTCTGTCACCGCTGACCATTGTTTCGACGATAGTTCTGTGGGAAAGCTGCCAGTGGCTTGGAAAGAATATTGTGCGGAGTACTGGTAAAAGAAACTCCAGGAAAGAATGGATAGGTGGCCGCCGTGATATAACTGAAATAATGTTGAAAACGGGGTTAAACACCATACAATCAATCAATCAATCATTAAATGGTCAAGTTAACATGAAAAATTATTGTTTTTGCTGATGTACAATTAATCATATGAGCCATGCTCTGGGAAAAGAGGGCTTAATGCATCTGCAAAAAGTATCGATCCATGTCGGCTTGTGCAGTCGGCGCAGGCTGACCTGCGTCCAACCTTTTTGCTTGTGGTCAGTTTTCTACATGCCCAAGTGCCATTCTACCTCATGGTGCAATCGGTTGTCAGACAAAATGGACTTTCTGGTGACTTGCTTGGTATCACAGAGATGCATTAAACCCCCTTTTGCCAGAGTATTGCTCATATAGAAGTTAATAAGGGTCGGAAAATATCAAACAAACATCTTGACATCTTGTATGATTAAAGTAATCAATTTCAGGATATTGACATGTGCTGAGAGTCTATAACCGATAAAAAAAAAGATGATTATTGAAAAAAAAAAAAAAAAATGAGAAAGAAAAAAAATAATCGCCTTTATAAATGGACCATGCGCTATGAATAGGGGGCTTAATATTTGCAAAAAGTTTCGACCCATGTCAGCCTGCGCGGACTGCGCAGGCTGACATGGGTCGAAACTTTTTGCTTTTTTGTATATTTTCTATACGGCAAAGGACCATTCTACCGCTAGATCAAGTTAATTGATAAACTAAATGGTTTTTATAGATCCATAGCCATGTGATGACTTGCCTGGTACAATGCATCACAGCGATGCATTTAACCCCTTTTTGTCAGAGCGTTGCTCAAATCATTGTCCGTTTTCAGTACAGATTGGTGAAATATGGAAGTAATTATCGTTGTTGAAAGAATAAGCAATTGACAAAATATTTTTCTTATGATGTTAAAGATAACATTCGAAGGTGAATGACCATTTATATATGTCGTATTTGGGGTCAGTTAATAGTTTTGAACCAGGTACATGTAGCTCAGTCGGTAAGGTACAGGGCTTATAACCGAGAAAATCACTGGTTATCTCTAGTTCAGCCGACTTCTTTTTTTCAAGAAGATTGATGATATTAATTGCTGCAAAATTAATTCCCGTTTCACCGCTGAACATTGTCTCGACGCTGGTTATGTGGGAAAACTGACAATGACTTGGGAAAGATATTGTCCGAAGGACTGATGAGAGAGAAGCATAGATAGGTGCCCAGGTCGCCGCGATATAACTGAGATAATTCTTAAAACGGCCTTACACATCAAACAATAAAAGAAAATATTCGAATTGGTGCAATTATTAAATCATAGAGCTGGTTTTTACGTTATTTTTGATCTAGTATTAAAGACAACAAACTTAAGGTGAACGACCATTTTCAAAGTTCGAGTAATTGCTAATTTCAGAGTTATTTTAAACGAGAGTAAGAATCTAAACATCATTCGCCCAGTTGCCGTTCCATCACATACCACAGAGTATTGTTATTAAATATTTTGTCTATAAATTAACTCTAATGTTTGTTGACTTTAAAAGCTGGCTTTTGAAGTTTTACCAAATAATCCCGTGTTTTAACAACAGTGACAAATAGGAATTCTCAAAAACATTGTGGAAAGAGGGGAAATTGCTGGTAACCAACATTTTCTGCTTTTTCACTACAATATTTCCTCCCCTTTCTAACCAAAAATTCCTTCATTCAAGACACATTTTCTTTGTTCCTTGCAAATGGTTTCAATTTTGAAACGTAAAAAATATGGTCGATTGGTAAAGAGTTATAAATAATCTTTTACCACACAATCCCGAGTTTAACGACCCTGACGAAGAAGGCTTTTGAAAACATAATGGGAAAAGGAGAAAATGCTGGTAACCAGCATTTTCTCCCTTTCCCATACTGCTATCTACCTCATCAAAGACAGAAGTCCTCTTTTAAGCCACATTTAATTTGTCGTCTGCCATGCTTTCAATTTGGTCTAGTCTAAATTTTTTTCGTGTTTTAAAGAGTTAACGATACATCTTTACAGCCAGAGAGAAAAACGCTGTTAAAACTTGAAAGTGTGTAGACCGACTCAGAATTTGGTCAGCTGGACAAACATTAATAAATTACCAATATATACCTGTATAGTGTTAGTGAAATAGAAACTCAAGGGATTCGTCCTCAATTAAAGCCGGAAACAACAACCGTGACTTATTTCTTGGAAGGCCGCCGAAAAAAAAAAGAAATGCAATTTGTAACTGTCTTAACCCTTTCCCAAACGACAAATTTTGGACTGGTCCAAACTGAAAGAGTTTGCAGACGACAATTCTAAATTTGATGAAAATGGCGGAAAGTTCTCCAAAAGGGTAGAAAACACTGTGGGAAAAGGAGAAATTGCTCGTTACGAGCAATTTCTCCTTTTCCCACAGTGTATTCAAAAGACTTGTACTGCAGACACGTGAAAACCAGGGCTTGTTTGGGAAAGGGTTAAAAACTTGATGCAAACGGGCATAGGTGTAGCTTTAACGTCGTATTATTTCTGCATTACAAGGATGTTTTCGATGTCGTCTGCCTCAGATTTGTTACAGGAAGTAAAAAGGTTTTAAAAAATGCCTTGGCGCCGCATGCGACATAACGTGATTGGAAGACAAAAAAAAAAACCAATCAAGGAAACTAGGCTTTCAGATATAATTAATTACCTTGAGTCTTTTACCAAAGTACAAAAATTTGAAGCCGTCCAAATTCAAAGCGTTTGCAGACGACATTCACATTCTAAATGTTGTTCGAATTATGAGGTTTGGCTGTGAAAGAGTTGAAAACATTGTTGGAAAAGGAGAAAATGGTGGTTCCAGCATTTTCTCCTTTTCCCACAATGTTTTCAAACTCTTTTTTCCCCCGACAGGGTCGTTAAAACTCGGGATTGTGTGGGAAAGGGTTAACCCTTTCAGAGGCTTAAGCGAAAATGGCGACTTTTACAAGCGACATAGATTAATATCAGACTGCACAGAACGGGCAGGCTGATCTCTGATCTGTATTATCCACATGTTCAGTCATTTCTATAAGATAACGATATTTCTGATTTTCAGAGGATTGCACTTTCAGCCGTCGCAAAAGTCGGATTCGGATGAGCCCTGCTCTGTGGAAGGGGGTTTAAAATCATCTGCAAAAAGTATCGATTTAGGTCAGCCTGCGCGGTCCGCGCAGTCTAACCTCTGTCGAAACTTTTTGCTGTAAGTCAGTTTTCTGCGTGTCACAGGACTATTCCTCCTCAGGACTTAGCCTTTTGTTAGACACAATGGAATTTACAGATCGGACAGTATGGCTCAATAGGTGTGCTGGCCGCAGCGGTGTAACTGAAATCATGTTGAAAATAGTGTTTAACGCAACGCAAACAAAGAAAACTATCTTAACCCTTTCCCAAACGATAAATTTTAGACTGGTCCAAATTCAAAGAGTTTGCAGAGGACAATTTTAAATTTGATGAAAATGACAGAAAGTTCTCCAAAAGGGTAGAAAACACTGTGGGAAAAGGAGAAATATCTCATTACGAGCAATTTCTCCTTTTCCCACAGTGTTTTCAACAGACTTGTACTGCAGACATGTGAAAACCAGGGCTTGTTTGGGAAAGGGTTAAAGAGACAAGGCTCTGAGTTTGTCGTACAATACCGACCAACGTTCGTTCGAGCATTAGTCAAAAAAATGAGAGTTTTTGTCTACGTGACCAGTCACAGCAAATTTAACACTTATCTTGCAATTTCAACCAAGAATATCATTCTGCGTTGGATGTAGACCAGGATTCGCTTGCAAATTACGTACAGTCTAATCCTGGCCTTCACTATCGACTTCTTTTCTTATTTTGCAGGTCATTTATAATTATCACAATCGTTTTGACTCCTTAATGAAATATACAGACATTTCTAATCGATATTAAACACCAAAATATTCCCTAGACAGATCTCTTTTCGCTAGGAAAAAAAACTCACTGTATCGGACAGAGTAGATCCAAGATCAGACTGCACGTCCTGTGCAGTCTGATCTTGGATCTAAACTGTCCGTACCAGCGCACTAAGCCGCACTTAGGAGTCAATTGAGTAAAAGGTTTTTGCACTTACCGAAAGATAACATTGTGTGTGATGGACGATAATACGAATTCGCTGGGATATGGGTCACAATTTTTATTTTACTTTCGGTTCAACGACCTTTGAACGTACATCAAACAAAAAACTTATCGTAACTATTATCTTTCCTATTAGTTCATCAACACAGTTTTCCAGTTTACGCTCAAAACATATTGTTTTTTGTTTTATTTTGTTTCAATGGTTGTCAGCCAGGTTTTCTGACGGACAGGGAAGAATCAATTCTTCTTGATCAGAAGTTAAATAGTGATTTATTTAATCCTTAGGCTGCTGAATAAATGAAACCCAGAATTCTACTCAGTACTAAAAGCCCAAATTTGGCGGTTTCAAAGTGGATTTCACCGGAAAGAAAATACGGTATCGGACAGTGTAGATCAAAGATCAGACTGCACGTTCTGTGCTGTCTGATCTTGATCTACACTGTCCGCAAAAGGTCAGTGAGTCTCGCCTAGCAGCATAAGGGTTAAGTATCCAAGCACCTGCTGGCCTTGTCTACAATTACACACGTGGTACAGTTTCCTCCAATTAAAAAGAAGACAGAAGATATCCATTAAGATAGAAGCTTTGAAATGACGTGAAAAAGAAAACTTTGATCGAAACAATGATTGCGAAGGAGAAATTCCAGACAGCAGGCCAGATTAGCCTCCTCCACGATGCTCCAAAAGTATTCAACTGAAGCCCGTAAAGACGTGTCACTGAAATCATTATAAGTAAGACATTATCAGTAAGACACGAATCCTGAGCATTAAAATAATGAGCCGTGCTCTGTGAAAAGGGGGCTCAATGCATCTGCGAAAAGTTTCGGCCCAGGTCAGCCTGCGCAGTCCGCGCAGGCTGACCTGGGCCGAAACTTTTCGCTACTGGTCAATTTTCTGTATGTCCAAGGACCAATTTTCCCCACGAATTGGCTATTAAGGATTAATTATGTGATTAATTATTTGATGGCTAGATTGGTAACATGAATCACGGAGGTGCATTAAGCCCCTTTATGCCAGAGCATGGTACATATGACTATCATATAGATCTATGTGTCTTAAAGTAGCTAGTAGTATAGGGGCCTCTTTGGTTGTAAACAAAGATGACGTAATCGGTGGCTATCTTGACCTACTTTCGGTCATGGTGTTACTATTTTTAGTAACTCATTTGCATATAAGGAGTTGTTGGTGTGTCATGGGTATTCGCGGCGGGTATGGGGAGTCCGCCATGTTGGATGACTTAATTTCTATTTTTAGATTAGCAGCCATTTTGGATGACCTGTTTTCTTTTTTAGACGACCATTAATTTAAATGTGCTTTGTGGCACAATTTTTTTAAGGGCAATAAATTTGGAGAGAAATAGCTTTAAAAATGAGTCGTATAAGCGAGTACCCTAACAGTATACAGAGCTGACTTGTATACTCTATCTAGTAATGATCGCGGGCATTGAGGGTCAGGCCCTTTTACGAGACGGAGATTTTCCCACTTAGACTCATCTTTAACGCCACACCGAGTCAAAGAGCCGATTCCTAACCTCACTACGACCCTCGGTCAAGTCTATAAGGTTAAGTCGGTCTAACGACACATCCATGCTCTTTGAAGTTTCTGAAAAAGAATTACAAAAATTCGGTAGAAAAAAACGGTACCTTCGATGTTGTCTCTTCAACGTCCTGAACTCAAATGACAAAGGAGTATTTCCGATATGACTCGCGCGCATGCGTCGATCCACATACGTGTCTGAACACGTTTTATAGGTTTTTGTTTAAGTCGACACACTGTCTGGTTTTATTTATTTTGTGACGGAAGTCCGGACAATGGCCTATTCAACTGTCAAAGTTAATCCCCTAACAAAGGACCAAAAGGCAGAACAATGGTCTTTTGTTAATGTCGCCATACTGTCTGGTTTTATTTATTTTGTGACGGAAGTATGGACAATGGCCTATTCAACTGTCAAAGTTAATCCCCCCAACAAAGGATGAGTGGCAGAACAATGGTCTTTTGTAAATGTCCCACACTGTCTGGTTTTATTTATTTAGGGACGGAAGTACGGACAATGGCCTATTCCACTGTCAAACTTAATCCCCACCAGCAAAGGACCAAAAGGCAGAACAATGGTCTTTTGTTAATGTCACCATACTGGTTGGTTTTATTTATTTTGGAACGGAAGTCCGGACAATGGCCTATTCAACTGTCAAAGTTAATCCCCTATTGAGAAATAGCTTTAAAAATTAGTCGTTTAAGTAGGCACCCTTACGGTATACAGAGCTGACTTGTATACCCTATCTAGTTATTTCTGGCGGATATTGAAGGTCAGGTCCTTTTATCTAGATGGAGACACTCCCACTTAGACTCATCTTTAACACTTCATCAAGTCAAAGAGCTGATTCCTACCCATACTTCGACCCTTGACCAAGTCTATATGGTTAAGTTGGTCTAACGACACATCCATGCTCTTTGAAGTTTCTCATAATACAAAAATGTAAAATTTACATAACTCTCAAATGACCAAGATTATTGTCATCAGTTTGCAACTCTTTTTTCGAGATATTCATGTTCAGACATGTACGGGTGAGTGATCAATAGTCTTTTGTTAAAGTCGCCACATTGACTGGTTTTGTTTATTTAGGGACGGAAGTACGGACAATGGCCTATTTAACTGTCAAAATCAATCCCCTATAAAGGACCAGATGGCTGAACAATTGTCTTTTGTTACAGTAGCCACAATGATTGGTTTTGTTTATTTTGTGATGGAAGCACAGACAATGACCTATTGAGATATCAAAGTTAATCCCCTAACAAAGGACCAAGTGACACAGAGCTGACTTGTATACCCCATTGAAGAAGTAGTCACGGACATTGAGGGTCAGGTCCTCGGTCCTCGATAGGAAAAAAAAAAGTAACTATAAAGATAAAACGATACAAAGGCGAAAAATGAAAAGAAAATAGGCTATTGGTAAAAATATAAAAGTACAGAGGGAAAAACAATGGAGTTAGCAGAAAAAAAAGAAAAAAGTTTACGGTGAAAAAGAAGAAGTAGAAAAGTCAAAAATAGTCTAAGGGTAAATATAATAAAAGAACATATAACTTTCTAACGATATCAAAGGGGGAAAATGAAGAAAAAGCAGAAAATTCAAAATAAGAATAGTGAAAAATAAAATGGTACCTTTTTGTCCATGTTTTCTCCTCAAACCTCATGCTCCAGAAGATGAACTAGTTCAGCAGCTTGAACACGCTCTTTTACCAAGATGTCATCTTCAAGGATATATTCTAACAAAACACTTACTTGACCAAACGTGGTGGTCCCTTTAAAGAAAAAGATTGAATAACTCTAACAAGATTGGGCAAGACCCCGAATCCTTTAAGCTCCAGTACCCATTTTAAATGTATATCAATGATTATGATGCAAAAGCGAAAACATCGAGTTGTCCCCCTTTAAAGCTAAAGACTACATGACTCTAACAAGATTTGACAAGAACCCAAACTCCATTAAGGTCCAGTACCCATTTCATATGAATATCATTGATTATGATGCAAAAACCGAAAAATCAAGTCATTCCCCTTTAAAGTCAAAGATTAAATGACTCTAACAAAATTGGACAGGACCCCCGTCTAATTAAGGTCCAGTACCCATTTATATCATTGATTATGATGCAAAAGTGAAAAATCAAGTCGCCCCCCTTTAAAGTAAGAGATTAAATGACTCTAACAAGATTGGACAAGACCCCCACGCCTTTAAGGTCCAGTACCCATTTATATGTATAGCATTGATTACGTGTAAAAGCGAAAAGTCAAGTCATCCCCCTTTAAAGCAATAGATAAAACGACTCCCAACCCTTTAAGGTCCACTACCTATTTATATCATTGATTATGATGCAAAATCGGAAAAAATCAAGTCGTCCCCTTTAAAGCAAAAAGTTAAATGACTCTAACAAGATTGCACAAGACCCCGCGCCCCTTTAAGGTCCAGTACCCATTTATATGTATAGCATTGGTTACAATGTAAAAGTGAAAAATCAAGTCATCCCCCTTTAAAGCAATAGATAAAACGACTCCCAACCCTTTAAGGTCCAGTACCCATTTATATCATTGATTATGATGCAAAAGCGGAGAAATCAAGTCGTCCCCCTTTAAAGAAAAAAAGTTAAATGACTCTAACAAGATTGCACAAGACCCCGCGCCCCTTTAAGGTCCAGTACCCATTCATATGTATAGCATTGATTACAATGTAAAAGTGAAAAATCAAGTCATCCCCCTTTAAAGCAATAGATAAAACGACTCCCAACCCTTTAAGGTCCAGTACCCATTTATATCATTGATTATGATGCAAAAGCGGAGAAATCAAGTCGTCCCCCTTTAAAGAAAAAAGTTAAATGACTCTAACAAGATTGCACAAGACCCCGCGCCCCTTTAAGGTCCAGTACCCATTTATATGTATATCATTGATTATGATGCAAAAGCGAAAAAATCAAGTCATCCCCCTTTAAAGCAAAAAGTTAAATGACTCTAACAGGATTGCCCCTTTAAAATCCAGTACCCATTTATATATATATCATTGATTAAAATAATAAAAAAGAGAAAAAAAAAAAAAATCGTTCCCCCTTTTAAGGCAAAAGAGTAAATGGCTCTTACAAGATTGGACTAAACCCTAATCCCTTTAAGGCCCAGTACCTATTTATATGTCAATGTTTTTTGACTTGAGATTGGATTAAGATAACTTATAAAGGGAGCTGGCCAATGTTTACATAAAGATTTATGATAACCCTAGTAACGGATTAAATTGTGCAAAAATGTAAGATTTTAGTCGAAAGTTATAGGAGTTGCTACTTTCAGCAATGAAATGATTTTTTGAACATTCTAACCTTCTAACAAGTAAAGCCATGTACTGATAAGCATAATTCTAGGAAATGTACGCAATGTCATCAATTCCAGGACAACTAAGAAATGAAACCAATGTTCGTCTTTTTCTTTCATTTTGCGACAGTTTCTATTCATAAAATTTGAGATAACCCTACCTAGTTTGTTTATCTCATCAATAGATTTAACCCTATTGATTTTGAAAAAAATCCATCAAACAGTATGGGAAAAGTAGCCATTTCAAGTTGAAAATTTTTATTTCTTATGTAGGCGATAAAGTCTACATTTGTAGTCAAATTTTCATGAAACTTGCAGAGTTTGTTTATCTCGTCAATAGCTTCAACCCTATAGATTTTGAAAACATTCCAACAAATAGTATGGGAAAAGTAGCCATTTCAAGTTGAAAATTTTTATTTCTTGTTTACGCGATAAAGTCTGCAGTTGTTGTCAGATTTTCAAGAAACTTGCAGAGGTTGTTTATCTCATCAATAGCTTTACCCCTACTGATTTTGAAAAAAAAAATCCAACAAATAGTATGGGAAAAGTAGCCATTTCAAGTTGAAACAAAAATGACGCCATTTTCTATAAAAATTGCTTCAGAAGATCGGCACAAGACGAAAATAGTTTTGTACATGTAATTATACGTACTGGCACTAGCATTTCAAAAAAAAAAACATCACTGACGTCTGACAGTACGATATGGGGTATACCTTTTGAAATTACCCTCTTAGTTTTTGAGGAGAAGATGTTTGAAAATTGAGACAATGGGCAGGTACAGGCACGCACGCGCAATAGGTACACGGCCATAACATAAGCTGGCTGACCTTTGGCCAGTGAAGCTAAAACTTGCGTAGTGTAAATAAAAGGTTGAATGTATTCTACAAGATACTATTACACCAAACTGTTGCTACTACCATTAGATGAAATAAATAAAACTTACCTATATAATGCTCGCCTTCCCAACTCCATATCTAAACTTTTCTTATATTAGAAATATCCATAACAAACGTTAACACTGTTTCCAAAAAAATCGGCAATTTGCCCACAAATATAATCCATTATCATTGTTCTGATATAGAAAGTTGAGAATTGTAGGTATATATAATTATGTCTTGTCTTGAGTGACCTGGACAAGTTGTGACAAGCTTCTACAAGTTCTCACATGAAGTCAATCCCCTCCTGGGTTCATTTGTTTTCTATTGTCAATGTTTTTTGACTTGAGATCGGATTAAGATAGCTCATAAAGGGAGCTGGCCAATGTTTACATAAAGATTTACAATAACCCTAGTAACGGATTAGATATTGCAAAAATTTAAGATTTGAGTCGAAAGTTATAGGAGTTGTTACCTTTAGTAATGAAATAATTTTCTGAACATTTTAACCTTCTGACAAGTAAAGCCGTGTACCGATAAGCCTAATTCTAGGAAATGTAAGCAATGACACCAAATTCTAGGACAACCAAGCAAAGAAACCGATTTTCGTCTTTTTCTTTCATTTTGTGACAGTTGCTATTCATGAAATTTGAGATAACCGTACCAAATGATACATGACACTTTACTCTTTCACTTTGACTCCCCCATTATCGATTCAGTTTTTAGCCGTTTCAGGTCCAGTACTCCTTTTCTTAAAAAAATATCGACTTTTTTATTTGCAGTCAGATCGAATCGATATAGTTATGATTAAAATAGTCTTCTCTCACTGACCAAGAAAATGTATAGTTTTGTAGGTGTCACTTGAATGACAACGACGATATGAGGATTAATTTTGAGAGATACACGCTTTTGGCATCCACTGGTACAAAAATGACCCAATTCGTTATTTATTGACCGATTTTTAAGTTCTTGGTGTCTATCTTCGATAATTTTAACCTAGGAATTCAGTTTTGAACTCAGAATTCACGTAGAGATCATAGTAAGATCGTAATGCCTGAAAGATTTCAGATACGTTATTATGAAAGATTTCAGATACGTTATTAATGCACTAACTTTAACAAAAATGGCTAAAATCGTTGTTTATGAACCGATTTTCATGATCTTGGTGTCTAATTGTATTAATTTTTCCTCAAAAATCCGTTTATTAGGGTAACGAATACAATTTGGTGAGATGGCGGTCAGAAATGACGCCAGTGTGTGTTTCAACACGTTTATATTGGACTAATTTAAAACGTCCTTGATTGGATAATAAAGTATGACGTTATTTTTTGTAGCTCATTTAATCCTAAGGTATTCCATTTACTTTATTATCGTTGAGAACTTCATTATGAAACCTACACTTTCACTTTCGACTCATGACGTCCAAAAGCACTGAAATGCATATAATTCAAGTGCCTCTGTATTTTTCAACGAACACGTTATATATCATGTAATACAAAAGTGTTTAAATCATCATGACACAGAGAAACAGTATGACAAAAGCTTTGAAATGACCAAAACGTTCAATTATGATATTGAACTTGTAGGATTTACAAATGTACCGAGTAAAAAGCTGAAAATGATATTTACCAGGACAAAGAACGTCATTTTTGTTATAACTGCTTATCCGGTTGTCTAGTTAATAAACTGACAAACACGGTTGGTCACGTTTTTATATTTAGATCATGGCTAAGATGTCTCGTCAACCAATCAACCAGTGGTTCTAAAAATAGGCAATTAATCAGATGCAAGAGGAAGTGGACCAATCAGAAGAGACTCTGATCTATAAAAGACATTGTCGAGAGTGTGTGTGTGCCAAAAGTATGCCCATACTGAAACAAGGCAAACACCAGATGCAAACTTAGTCTTGATAACAGGTCAGTGAATGAAAAGTGGAACTGAGAGTCGATATCAGAGAATGAAAGGTGAAAACTCATAAGAAAAAGCCATAAGCTTAACCATGATGCGTTAGAAGAACTTAGTAGATCAGCTAGAACATGTTGACAAATCCCTCCAAAATAAAGTAACGCACGTATATCATACTGTGGGTAATGTCTATTCCAATATTGATGAAAACAGCGTTTGTGTCGATAAAAGACAGTACTGCAAACCGAATGAAGAAGTGATGTCTACCAGGAAAGACATCTGTTTGAGACCCCAGGAATACAGTCGATTAAAAGAACTTATACCGAACATTTGAAAAGACTTGCCCGAATTGGATAGTGTTGTACCTTTTTTACTTTCAGCGTGATCATATGAATCAGGTAGGAGTCCCATCAGTGTACAGAGTGTAACCCAAATGAATTTATAGATTGATGGTCATGTTTGGACTTACGCATATGATAGTTTTATTGATTAGTGAATGGATACATTAAAGACATATAAAAACAGAAATAGAAATTGAAATGGAGCGATTTTTCGCTCTTTTAAATGATTACCAAAATAGACCTTTGTATCCAGTTTTGTTGTAATTCTATATATTAAGAATGTACGTTATGCGTATGTAAATATGAATAAAAATGGATGACTGGAAAAGATACTAGTCCTCTATTTATTTTGATACTAACCATCTTGTCAGTTTTAGCGGTCCTGAGAAATCGTATCAGTATGTGAAAGCCCAGAGTAAATACAAAATTAGTACATTGGATACAGAAATGGCTACAAGACCAAGAGCCCTATGCCCTTACAGGGGCTGTTTTCTTAAAAAAGTGTCATTCATTTCTTTAAAGTGTCATATATCTTTCAAAAAGTGTCACTCATTTTTTTAAAAGTGTAACTCATTTTTCAAAAACTGTCTCTCATTTTCTTAAAAGTGTCACTCATTTTTTAAAAAGTGTAACTCATTTTTCAAAAAGTGTCAATCATTTTCTTAAAAGTGTCACTCATTTTTCAAAAAGTGTCACTCATTTTCGTAAAAGTGTTACTCTTTTTCTAAAAAGTGTCACTACCTTTTTCGTTTTTGTACTTTTACATGTAAATTCCCATAGGGTCTATTTCAAAAAGTGTCACTCATTTTTTAAAAAGTGTCACTCATTTTTTTAAAAGTGTCACTCATTTTTTAAAAAGTGTCACTCATTTTCTTAAAAGTGTCACTAATTTTTTAAAAAGTGTCACTCATTTTTCAAAAAGTGTCAATCATTTTCTTAAAAGTGTCACTCATTTTTTAAAAAGTGTAACTCATTTTTCAAAAAGTGTCACTCATTTTCGTAAAAGTGTTACTCTTTTTCTAAAAAGTGTCACTACCTTTTGCGTTTTTGTACTTTTACATGTAAATTCCCATAGGGTCTATTTCAAAAAGTGTCAATCATTTTCTTAAAAGTGTGACTCGTTTCCTAAAAAGTGTAATTTTTTTTTTTTTCATAAAGTGTCACTCATTCTCGTAAAAGTGTCAGTCATTTTTCAAACAGTGTCACTCATTCTCTTAATAGTGTTACTCATTTCCTAAAAAGTGTCTCTTGTTTCAACTTTATAAAGGTATTTATGTATTTTGCGAATAGTCCCCCTCCGCCCGTCTCTCATTGAGTGGTTTCTTCTCAGTGGTACACATCGTATATTTTCTTGATTTTATACCCTAATCTGACAGCTTTTTCTATTTTTTTGTGGGAAAATGAATAGCACTTTTCAGAAAGCAAGAGACACTTTTTAGGAAATGAGTAACACTATTAAGAGAATGAGTGACACTGTTTGAAAAATGACTGACACTTTTACGAGAATGAGTGACACTTTATGAAAAAAAAAAAAATTACACTTTTTAGGAAACGAGTCACACTTTTAAGAAAATGATTGACACTTTTTGAAATAGACCCTATGGGAATTTACATGTAAAAGTACAAAAACGCAAAAGGTAGTGACACTTTTTAGAAAAAGAGTAACACTTTTACGAAAATGAGTGACACTTTTTGAAAAATGAGTTACACTTTTTAAAAAATGAGTGACACTTTTAAGAAAATGATTGACACTTTTTGAAAAATGAGTGACACTTTTTAAAAAATTAGTGACACTTTTAAGAAAATGAGTGACACTTTTTAAAAAATGAGTGACACTTTTAAAAAAATGAGTGACACTTTTTAAAAAATGAGTGACACTTTTTGAAATAGACCCTATGGGAATTTACATGTAAAAGTACAAAAACGAAAAAGGTAGTGACACTTTTTAGAAAAAGAGTAACACTTTTACGAAAATGAGTGACACTTTTTGAAAAATGAGTGACACTTTTAAGAAAATGATTGACACTTTTTGAAAAATGAGTTACACTTTTTAAAAAATGAGTGACACTTTTAAGAAAATGAGAGACAGTTTTTGAAAAATGAGTTACACTTTTAAAAAAATGAGTGACACTTTTTGAAAGATATATGACACTTTAAAGAAATGAATGACACTTTTTTAAGAAAACAGCCCCTGTAAGGGCATAGGGCTCTTGGTCTTGTAGCCATTTCTGTATCCAATGTACTAATTTTGTATTTACTCTGGGCTTTCACATACTGATACGATTTCTCAGGACCGCTAAAACTGACAAGATGGTTAGTATCAAAATAAATAGAGGACTAGTATCTTTTCCAGTCATCCATTTTTATTCATATTTACATACGCATAACGTACATTCTTAATATATAGAATTACAACAAAACTGGATACAAAGGTCTATTTTGGTAATCATTTAAAAGAGCGAAAAATCGCTCCATTTCAATTTCTATTTCTGTTTTTATATGTCTTTAATGTATCCATTCACTAATCAATAAAACTATCATATGCGTAAGTCCAAACATGACCATCAATCTATAAATTCATTTGGGTTACACTCTGTACACTGATGGGACTCCTACCTGATTCATATGATCACGCTGAAAGTAAAAAAGGTACAACACTATCCAATTCGGGCAAGTCTTTTCAAATGTTCGGTATAAGTTCTTTTAATCGACTGTATTCCTGGGGTCTCAAACAGATGTCTTTCCTGGTAGACATCACTTCTTCATTCGGTTTGCAGTACTGTCTTTTATCGACACAAACGCTGTTTTCATCAATATTGGAATAGACATTACCCACAGTATGATATACGTGCGTTACTTTATTTTGGAGGGATTTGTCAACATGTTCTAGCTGATCTACTAAGTTCTTCTAACGCATCATGGTTAAGCTTATGGCTTTTTCTTATGAGTTTTCACCTTTCATTCTCTGATATCGACTCTCAGTTCCACTTTTCATTCACTGACCTGTTATCAAGACTAAGTTTGCATCTGGTGTTTGCCTTGTTTCAGTATGGGCATACTTTTGGCACACACACACTCTCGACAATGTCTTTTATAGATCAGAGTCTCTTCTGATTGGTCCACTTCCTCTTGCATCTGATTAATTGCCTATTTTTAGAACCACTGGTTGATTGGTTGACGAGACATCTTAGCCATGATCTAAATATAAAAACGTGACCAACCGTGTTTGTCAGTTTATTAACTAGACAACCGGATAAGCAGTTATAACAAAAATGACGTTCTTTGTCCTGGTAAATATCATTTTCAGCTTTTTACTCGGTACATTTGTAAATCCTACAAGTTCAATATCATAATTGAACGTTTTGGTCATTTCAAAGCTTTTGTCATACTGTTTCTCTGTGTCATGATGATTTAAACACTTTTGTATTACATGATATATAACGTGTTCGTTGAAAAATACAGAGGCACTTGAATTATATGCATTTCAGTGCTTTTGGACGTCATGAGTCGAAAGTGAAAGTGTAGGTTTCATAATGAAGTTCTCAACGATAATAAAGTAAATGGAATACCTTAGGATTAAATGAGCTACAAAAAATAACGTCATACTTTATTATCCAATCAAGGACGTTTTAAATTAGTCCAATATAAACGTGTTGAAACACACACTGGCGTCATTTCTGACCGCCATCTCACCAAATTGTATTCGTTACCCTAATAAACGGATTTTTGAGGAAAAATTAATACAATTAGACACCAAGATCATGAAAATCGGTTCATAAACAACGATTTTAGCCATTTTTGTTAAAGTTAGTGCATTAATAACGTATCTGAAATCTTTCATAATAACGTATCTGAAATCTTTCAGGCATTACGATCTTACTATGATCTCTACGTGAATTCTGAGTTCAAAACTGAATTCCTAGGTTAAAATTATCGAAGATAGACACCAAGAACTTAAAAATCGGTCAATAAATAACGAATTGGGTCATTTTTGTACCAGTGGATGCCAAAAGCGTGTATCTCTCAAAATTAATCCTCATATCGTCGTTGTCATTCAAGTGACACCTACAAAACTATACATTTTCTTGGTCAGTGAGAGAAGACTATTTTAATCATAACTATATCGATTCGATCTGACTGCAAATAAAAAAGTCGATATTTTTTTAAGAAAAGGAGTACTGGACCTGAAACGGCTAAAAACTGAATCGATAATGGGGGAGTCAAAGTGAAAGAGTAAAGTGTCATGTATCATTTGGTACGGTTATCTCAAATTTCATGAATAGCAACTGTCACAAAATGAAAGAAAAAGACGAAAATCGGTTTCTTTGCTTGGTTGTCCTAGAATTTGGTGTCATTGCTTACATTTCCTAGAATTAGGCTTATCGGTACACGGCTTTACTTGTCAGAAGGTTAAAATGTTCAGAAAATTATTTCATTACTAAAGGTAACAACTCCTATAACTTTCGACTCAAATCTTAAATTTTTGCAATATCTAATCCGTTACTAGGGTTATTGTAAATCTTTATGTAAACATTGGCCAGCTCCCTTTATGAGCTATCTTAATCCGATCTCAAGTCAAAAAACATTGACAATAGAAAACAAATGAACCCAGGAGGGGATTGACTTCATGTGAGAACTTGTAGAAGCTTGTCACAACTTGTCCAGGTCACTCAAGACAAGACATAATTATATATACCTACAATTCTCAACTTTCTATATCAGAACAATGATAATGGATTATATTTGTGGGCAAATTGCCGATTTTTTTGGAAACAGTGTTAACGTTTGTTATGGATATTTCTAATATAAGAAAAGTTTAGATATGGAGTTGGGAAGGCGAGCATTATATAGGTAAGTTTTATTTATTTCATCTAATGGTAGTAGCAACAGTTTGGTGTAATAGTATCTTGTAGAATACATTCAACCTTTTATTTACACTACGCAAGTTTTAGCTTCACTGGCCAAAGGTCAGCCAGCTTATGTTATGGCCGTGTACCTATTGCGCGTGCGTGCCTGTACCTGCCCATTGTCTCAATTTTCAAACATCTTCTCCTCAAAAACTAAGAGGGTAATTTCAAAAGGTATACCCCATATCGTACTGTCAGACGTCAGTGATGTTTTTTTTTTGAAATGCTAGTGCCAGTACGTATAATTACATGTACAAAACTATTTTCGTCTTGTGCCGATCTTCTGAAGCAATTTTTATAGAAAATGGCGTCATTTTTGTTTCAACTTGAAATGGCTACTTTTCCCATACTATTTGTTGGATTTTTTTTTTCAAAATCAGTAGGGGTAAAGCTATTGATGAGATAAACAACCTCTGCAAGTTTCTTGAAAATCTGACAACAACTGCAGACTTTATCGCGTAAACAAGAAATAAAAATTTTCAACTTGAAATGGCTACTTTTCCCATACTATTTGTTGGAATGTTTTCAAAATCTATAGGGTTGAAGCTATTGACGAGATAAACAAACTCTGCAAGTTTCATGAAAATTTGACTACAAATGTAGACTTTATCGCCTACATAAGAAATAAAAATTTTCAACTTGAAATGGCTACTTTTCCCATACTGTTTGATGGATTTTTTTCAAAATCAATAGGGTTAAATCTATTGATGAGATAAACAAACTAGGTAGGGTTATCTCAAATTTTATGAATAGAAACTGTCGCAAAATGAAAGAAAAAGACGAACATTGGTTTCATTTCTTAGTTGTCCTGGAATTGATGACATTGCGTACATTTCCTAGAATTATGCTTATCAGTACATGGCTTTACTTGTTAGAAGGTTAGAATGTTCAAAAAATCATTTCATTGCTGAAAGTAGCAACTCCTATAACTTTCGACTAAAATCTTACATTTTTGCACAATTTAATCCGTTACTAGGGTTATCATAAATCTTTATGTAAACATTGGCCAGCTCCCTTTATAAGTTATCTTAATCCAATCTCAAGTCAAAAAACATTGACATATAAATAGGTACTGGGCCTTAAAGGGATTAGGGTTTAGTCCAATCTTGTAAGAGCCATTTACTCTTTTGCCTTAAAAGGGGGAACGATTTTTTTTTTTTTTTCTCTTTTTTATTATTTTAATCAATGATATATATATAAATGGGTACTGGATTTTAAAGGGGCAATCCTGTTAGAGTCATTTAACTTTTTGCTTTAAAGGGGGATGACTTGATTTTTTCGCTTTTGCATCATAATCAATGATATACATATAAATGGGTACTGGACCTTAAAGGGGCGCGGGGTCTTGTGCAATCTTGTTAGAGTCATTTAACTTTTTTCTTTAAAGGGGGACGACTTGATTTCTCCGCTTTTGCATCATAATCAATGATATAAATGGGTACTGGACCTTAAAGGGTTGGGAGTCGTTTTATCTATTGCTTTAAAGGGGGATGACTTGATTTTTCACTTTTACATTGTAATCAATGCTATACATATGAATGGGTACTGGACCTTAAAGGGGCGCGGGGTCTTGTGCAATCTTGTTAGAGTCATTTAACTTTTTTCTTTAAAGGGGGACGACTTGATTTCTCCGCTTTTGCATCATAATCAATGATATAAATGGGTACTGGACCTTAAAGGGTTGGGAGTCGTTTTATCTATTGCTTTAAAGGGGGATGACTTGATTTTTCACTTTTACATTGTAATCAATGCTATACATCTAAATGGGTACTGGACCTTAAAGGGGCGCGGGGTCTTGTGCAATCTTGTTAGAGTCATTTAACTTTTTGCTTTAAAGGGGACGACTTGATTTTTTCCGATTTTGCATCATAATCAATGATATAAATAGGTAGTGGACCTTAAAGGGTTGGGAGTCGTTTTATCTATTGCTTTAAAGGGGGATGACTTGACTTTTCGCTTTTACACGTAATCAATGCTATACATATAAATGGGTACTGGACCTTAAAGGCGTGGGGGTCTTGTCCAATCTTGTTAGAGTCATTTAATCTCTTACTTTAAAGGGGGGCGACTTGATTTTTCACTTTTGCATCATAATCAATGATATAAATGGGTACTGGACCTTAATTAGACGGGGGTCCTGTCCAATTTTGTTAGAGTCATTTAATCTTTGACTTTAAAGGGGAATGACTTGATTTTTCGGTTTTTGCATCATAATCAATGATATTCATATGAAATGGGTACTGGACCTTAATGGAGTTTGGGTTCTTGTCAAATCTTGTTAGAGTCATGTAGTCTTTAGCTTTAAAGGGGGACAACTCGATTTTTTCGCTTTTGCATCATAATCATTGATATACATTTAAAATGGGTACTGGAGCTTAAAGGATTCGGGGTCTTGCCCAATCTTGTTAGAGTTATTCAATCTTTTTCTTTAAAGGGACCACCACGTTTGGTCAAGTAAGTGTTTTGTTAGAATATATCCTTGAAGATGACATCTTGGTAAAAGAGCGTGTTCAAGCTGCTGAACTAGTTCATCTTCTGGAGCATGAGGTTTGAGGAGAAAACATGGACAAAAAGGTACCATTTTATTTTTCACTATTCTTATTTTGAATTTTCTGCTTTTTCTTCATTTTCCCCCTTTGATATCGTTAGAAAGTTATATGTTCTTTTATTATATTTACCCTTAGACTATTTTTGACTTTTCTACTTCTTCTTTTTCACCGTAAACTTTTTTCTTTTTTTTCTGCTAACTCCATTGTTTTTCCCTCTGTACTTTTATATTTTTACCAATAGCCTATTTTCTTTTCATTTTTCGCCTTTGTATCGTTTTATCTTTATAGTTACTTTTTTTTTTCCTATCGAGGACCGAGGACCTGACCCTCAATGTCCGTGACTACTTCTTCAATGGGGTATACAAGTCAGCTCTGTGTCACTTGGTCCTTTGTTAGGGGATTAACTTTGATATCTCAATAGGTCATTGTCTGTGCTTCCATCACAAAATAAACAAAACCAATCATTGTGGCTACTGTAACAAAAGACAATTGTTCAGCCATCTGGTCCTTTATAGGGGATTGATTTTGACAGTTAAATAGGCCATTGTCCGTACTTCCGTCCCTAAATAAACAAAACCAGTCAATGTGGCGACTTTAACAAAAGACTATTGATCACTCACCCGTACATGTCTGAACATGAATATCTCGAAAAAAGAGTTGCAAACTGATGACAATAATCTTGGTCATTTGAGAGTTATGTAAATTTTACATTTTTGTATTATGAGAAACTTCAAAGAGCATGGATGTGTCGTTAGACCAACTTAACCATATAGACTTGGTCAAGGGTCGAAGTATGGGTAGGAATCAGCTCTTTGACTTGATGAAGTGTTAAAGATGAGTCTAAGTGGGAGTGTCTCCATCTAGATAAAAGGACCTGACCTTCAATATCCGCCAGAAATAACTAGATAGGGTATACAAGTCAGCTCTGTATACCGTAAGGGTGCCTACTTAAACGACTAATTTTTAAAGCTATTTCTCAATAGGGGATTAACTTTGACAGTTGAATAGGCCATTGTCCGGACTTCCGTTCCAAAATAAATAAAACCAACCAGTATGGTGACATTAACAAAAGACCATTGTTCTGCCTTTTGGTCCTTTGCTGGTGGGGATTAAGTTTGACAGTGGAATAGGCCATTGTCCGTACTTCCGTCCCTAAATAAATAAAACCAGACAGTGTGGGACATTTACAAAAGACCATTGTTCTGCCACTCATCCTTTGTTGGGGGGATTAACTTTGACAGTTGAATAGGCCATTGTCCATACTTCCGTCACAAAATAAATAAAACCAGACAGTATGGCGACATTAACAAAAGACCATTGTTCTGCCTTTTGGTCCTTTGTTAGGGGATTAACTTTGACAGTTGAATAGGCCATTGTCCGGACTTCCGTCACAAAATAAATAAAACCAGACAGTGTGTCGACTTAAACAAAAACCTATAAAACGTGTTCAGACACGTATGTGGATCGACGCATGCGCGCGAGTCATATCGGAAATACTCCTTTGTCATTTGAGTTCAGGACGTTGAAGAGACAACATCGAAGGTACCGTTTTTTTCTACCGAATTTTTGTAATTCTTTTTCAGAAACTTCAAAGAGCATGCATGTGTCGTTAGACCGACTTAACCTTCTAGACTTGACCGAGGGTCGTAGTGAGGTTAGGAATCGGCTCTTTGACTCGGTGTGGCGTTAAAGATGAGTCTAAGTGGGAAAATCTCCGTCTCGTAAAAGGGCCTGACCCTCAATGCCCGCGATCATTACTAGATAGAGTATACAAGTCAGCTCTGTATACTGTTAGGGTACTCGCTTATACGACTCATTTTTAAAGCTATTTCTCTCCAAATTTATTGCCCTAAAAAAAATTGTGCCACAAAGCACATTTAAATTAATGGTCGTCTAAAAAAGAAAACAGGTCATCCAAAATGGCTGCTAATCTAAAAATAGAAATTAAGTCATCCAACATGGCGGACTCCCCATACCCGCCGCGAATACCCATGACACACCAACAACTCCTTATATGCAAATGAGTTACTAAAAATAGTAACACCATGACCGAAAGTAGGTCAAGATAGCCACCGATTACGTCATCTTTGTTTACAACCAAAGAGGCCCCTATACTACTGTAGCTGCAGAAAAAACATCAAGCGATGGGACATGAAAGGGACTGATTTAGGATTCAAACTCACAAACTTTAGTTTTAAAACCGTCCATGCCCGTTACCGACAAGGCCAGTTGGTATTGACCCTTTTTTTGTGACGTTACATGTACACGGACTTGGTGGTTTTAGAGATTACTTCATTCAATGACTAACTTATTTATTTGAATGGCCATTTTTCTTAGGAACCGCAAATACCGGTCACCGTAATCCTTTTATCGGCATGTCAAAAACTGGGGCTTGATGTTGACGGTAATAGGCCCAAGATCAGACTGCACAGAACGTGCAGTCTGATCATTGATCTATACTGTCCGCTTGTTCAGTCAAGCCTGTAAGATAAAAAAATGTTCGATGGATTGTATTTACAGCCGTCGATAAGGTCAAGTTTATATGAGCCATGCTCTGGCAAAAGGGATTTTAATGCATCTTCGGGATGCATTGTACCAAGCAAGCTATCACCTACTTACGCAATCAGTTTTTAACAACTGACTTAATCATGGGGTAAACTTGTCCTTAGAAAACGTAGAAAATTGACCACTAGCGACAAGTTTCGCCCCAGGTCAGCCTGCGCGGACTGCGCAGGCTGACCTGGGTCGATACTTTTCGCAGATGCTTTCAGCCCACTTTTCACAGAGCATGGCTCATATATTTGGCGCTGAAAGTATTAAATATTGTGAAATCTCTGACTCAAAGGGTATTTACCTTCAAATTTGAAGATAATCAATGCAATAGTATAATCTGTTTCATCGAAATATGTATAACCCGAATTATAAGGTTTCTTTTTTATCGAGAAAGTGAAACCTTTTAGAATCGATCTGAAAGAGTAACAATGATGGCCAAACGCGACAGTTTTGACAAAAATCGACCTTGTACGGGGCCCGTATTCACCAACCATTCTATAGAACATTTTTGACTGGCGAAGCTAGTCCATAGGCATCAAGACTGACCTAGATTCAAAGTAAACAAAAAACCCCACAGTTGCCAAATACTGCCACACGGAAAATACTTCTTTCTGTTAGAAATCTTAATTCTATTATATATGACAATTTAGACAAAAACCACTAAATTTCTACCTCTCCGATTTGAACATGTTGTCTTACAAAGTAATAAACTGAACAAGATGTCATTATAAGGTACAAGATCTCTGCTTATATGTAAATTGAGTGACCTATGCAAAGCAGAGGATCACTTATTCCTACACCACTGTAACATTATGAATGAATCTATTAATAGACACACCCAGGCCCCGTGCTTATAAAGAAATGTTGAGAACGATCTCATGCTCAGCACAAAACCGTACTCAACGGCTTGAGTTTTGCTCACGGGAGTTTTAAACTCAGACGCTGCTTATAAACGTCGCTTGAGAACGTTCTCAGCTGAGCACAGTACGCACTTAAAACTTCGTGAACGTAAGCGACCAAACTACTAAAAATAGCCGATACCAACAGATTCGGCCCGAAGAAGATTCGACCCATGGCCCATGGCCGACCACGTTTTTAGAGAATATCCGGCCCAGATATTCTCAAAATTCGGCCCGGAAATGAGAAGATTCGCTGCAGTTACGTTGCCCAAGTGTGATTATGCATAACTTGTCCAGATTTATGGCATATATAGGTTAGGGAAGTGGCACGTTTGGTGTAAAAAATATATATGTGACGCCGGCAAGAGAAAGGGGTCTTACGGCTCCGACGTCAATTTCGAGAAAACATGTTTTAAAGTTTGCGCGTCATATTTTTATATGACTACCACCATATTTTTGGCTTTAAACACATATTGTTGTTTGTATATTGTCTCCTAAGTCTGTCTACACGTACTTCAGTCACAAATCGATAAAATTATGGCCGCCGAAGTCATTCAGTCCGTACCGAGTGTATCACTTCCTGCATGAAAACAGCGATGACCTCATTTAGATACGATGACATAAAAATCAGTTTTAAAGGTAACTACGGTGACTACTTACAAGAATATGCCTTAGGTAAGATTTGTGTATTTTTACATTTTGCGATAAGAATTTCTATCTCGATATTTCTTGGCGAAAATAAAAATTGTCGACACTTTCAATGACCCGGAAGTTGTGTCATCGGTAACTAACTAGTACAAGTTTTGTTTGTAGCAACGGTTTTGTTATACATTGTCCGCCAAAATTTTAAAAGTAACTGAACAAACAAGTCCGCAAACTTACTCTCCCACTGTCAGTACGATTTTACATAAAATAATCATGTATCAGGACAACATTTTTGTTGAATAATTGAGAACAACATATCGGTTGTCACGGTCGAAAAAAACTACCCAACTTTGAAAACAAACTTGATGAAGAATCCAGTGTTTTAAATGTAGACATATGATCCACAGTGAATCCGATAATTATTCAGGCAATGCCAACAGTGTTATATTTGAAACCGAAAACTAAGAATCTTTATGTTTGTGTGTGTTGGCCTTTATTTATTACGTTTAAAGTTTATGGTTATTCAGTACAAAGGCAGACATTGAAGTGGAACTGTGTGTTTTGCATCTCTTGTTAAGTTAACTAAAACTTGAATGGAAATGAAACATGGTGAACATGTTAGATTCTGAAACTTATCATCATTTACCTATGTATTATCCGACTTCAGTTTGGCTTGTATTTATACCATTTCATAAATAAACTGAAGGTGGGAGCTCTATGGTAAACAGTCAGGCATATAGAAAGCAACAATGATTCTTAAGCAATTTGACAGAGGATCAGACCATTGGTTGGTTTCAGATTATCGGATGGTAATTGGAAATTCTAAAACCTGTATTGCAGATATTCTTTCTTTATTCCACTAAGTACCCACAACACAGGTTTCATGTCATTTAAGTTATTTTCAGTATGTATATTTTCAGTATGTATATTAGTGTTATTCTTGTCGGTGCAAAACTTTCATTACTTTCATTCTCATCCCAGGTAAATAGACACATTTGACTGATGGTGAAGTGGTTAGTGAAGGAACAGACAGTGTAGTTAGCATGGCACAGCATTATTTCTGATCTTCAAGACCTGGAGGTCAGCATTCATAGAAAATGACAGGTATGTCTTGTTCAACAATCTAGCTTACAGAATGTTACTTTTAACTCTTTTGCTGCCAAAATAAATGAATTCAGCTTATTTCAAAGTCTGAAAGTAGATTAAAAATAAACATCCAAAGGCAGCTTTTTCTCTCACATTCAACATGCAAAGATGACTTTATCTGTCACATTTGTGTTCTATGATTATATCCAATCTTGCATTTTTTTTTCACCTAATTATGAGTATGATTGCAAGTGATATACATACCAATGTTTTACAGACTTAAAGCAATTTTTTTAGTTATAAATACAAAATAAACTGCTACCTCACTGAAACTGACATATTTACATACATGAGCACCAAAAATACATAGCCTGTGAAGCAATTACCAGTGATACATCAATGGTTATAGGAACATACTGTGAAATCTTCTTCAGATCCACTTTGGTAAAGAGATCTACTATCAACAAGAAAATATTGTTGTAAATCTTCTTCATTGTGGAGAGTTTTAACAGGTTTGTGTATTTTCTTGTCAAAGATAGTTTCTTTGTAGAAATGAAAAGGTGAAAATTTTCATAAGAAAAAAAGGTTGTTGTTGCTTTCATTTCCAGTAGGTGTCAGACTTAGTAAACATTAAAAGTTATAGCATGGTCATCAAATATCTGTGACAGTCATAATACTAATTTCAGAACATTATCCTTAACATCAACTGCCAAATCTGTACAGTTTACTCAATCATTTTCAGTAGACTTTCAGGTGATAAATTTCTCAAAGAAGGAGTGAAAGGATGAGACTAAAATTTGACTGTTTGTAGCTAGACTGCATGAGCATATAAGGTGATTTTGTTGTACAAAGGCAAACTTTCACTCATGATATATATAGCATCAAAGTTACAAAAGTGAGCTGGGTAGGTCTTTGCAACTGTCATTCAGAGATGACATCTATCACTTAACTCTAAACCAAATTGAAAAGTTAAGGACTGGTTTCATTTTCGGACAACAAATTAAAGTGCAGCTCAATTGATGAAACAATCTTAAAAGGTATAAAACATTGTGGCTAGCGGAGAAAATGTCAATTACCAGCATTTCCCCGTTTCTCACTGTTAACAAAGTCCTTCCTATGGATACTAAACCAGAATAAGGGTTAACACAATTAATTCTCTCTCCTCAAAAGAATGCATTTCTACATTAAATAGGTAAAGACAAAGACATTCAGTACAGTTTGATGGTGCCTGGACAATACCATTCCATTTTTTCTCCAGACGGGTGCTTTGGTATTATGAGAGGCTCACATGAAGAGCTATTGCATAATTTACATTAAATCAGTTGAACTCTGGTGTATAAGTGTCCACAGAGTGCCACAGTTGGTAAAGGATACTTGAATATGTCACTTGTGCAATCAATCTTTTTCTTTTTAAAACCAAAGCTATTTAAACCATGTAAGTTACAAATGTCCAGTCAGTTAGATATTCCTTTTCTTACTGACAATTAGCTCAAGATCAGACTTCTTTTACAATGTAGATCAAGATCAGACTGCAAAAAGTGTGCAGTCTGATCTTTGATCTGTATCTTTTGTGTTGACAATACGTATGGCAGACACTTGTGTAATTATATTACTATTTTCCTTTTTTGTTAGACTGGAAAAAGTCCATTTAACACCTTACCAAATGACAAAATTCTAGCCTGGACCAAACTGAAAGCATTTGCAAGGACAAGTAACTGTTGATAAAAAGATGATGATGATTTCTCTTTTTGATGGGATAGAAAACATTAGGGGAAAACAAGAAAATGCTGGTTACTGACATTTTCTCTTTTTCCAATAATGTTTCCAAGAGGACTTTTTTTTCTGGGGATGGGGGGCCGATAAAACTCTGGATTGTGTGGTAAGCTGTTAAATTGTATGGTAGGAGTTAAACTAATTTGTATATTTCAGTACATGTATTTTTGACAAATTTGGATATTTGCTTAGTTTATTACAAATGTTACGTGTATATAATCAATAGTCGTGGTATGCTACAGAAATAAATAACTTAGAGTAGTAATACTGTTTTCTGTCACTGCCCCACATTCAGGCTTGTATTGACATCCCTCTCTAACTGGACTTAAAACAACTTTTTATGTATCTGAAGCTGAAAGCTTTAAAAGGAGAAATTGCGTGCAAAAGTTGATTGAATATCATCTTATTATGTTTTTGATGCTGCTGAAAAAAATACTTTCCTCTGTTATAAATAAATCTGTGTGTTCTAGATAAGTAATTTGTAATGGGCTTTGGACAGTCTAAGATAGCTGGTAAAGTAAAGGGTTAATGTGTAGGTTTGATTGGTCTGTGGAAGACAGACAAAGGTATATGAGATGAATTAAAGATATCATTGAAATATAATCACCTTAGCCAATTATTCAATCTATTTACCAATGAATTAAAGCATTGAAGCAAAAAGTTCACCTCCTGTAAACTAATGACGTCATGTACACCACGTCCTAGATCTTTTACCATTGTCTCCCTTTGGTGAAAAGCTTATAACTTCCTTATTTTTTAGGAATTTTCATTCCATATTCACAGATTGTGTTCTAGACATGTAGGTGCATCCAAATATGGGAAAAACTTAAAAAGTGATTTTTTGGCCATGATACCCCTTTCTGCAGTCACTGACACATATAGTAAATGATTTGAGGTTTCCGTGAAACAACAAATTACATAACAATAGAAGTTAAGCATACTTTAAGTACTTCATTATCATTATTTCTACTATTTCATTTTTTGAATGTTTATGTTTCCAAGACCCGCTCCGACCCCCCCCCCCCGCACACCTTTTAAGACGTTGTCATTGATTAAGTTTTTTTCCGTTATTGGAGACAGGTGTTGGTGATGAAAGCCAGGTAAAGATGTGACAAACGCCGTTCTGCAGTATCTCTATCCATTTTCTACAATTTAAATCGATTAACTATCCATAGATATCCTTCTTACCGAACTTCGTTGTTATTTATCAAAAACCTGTCCCTCTTGATATGAACCGTAGTTGCAGTCACTCATTCAAGTATTTCTTTGGGCATTTAATATTCTTAAAATTGAGAAAGGCTTGAAATGAAGTGTGTTTTGAACAATATTTCCGATTCTACCATAAGAGTAGTATTTATGGCACTATGCCGGTCAAATTGCCTGCGGCACTATAGAGACCATGCCTTTGTCTTTGACGGTTCAGACTATTGTTAGAGGCCTTTGTCTGTTGGAGGTCAGACTGCCTGTGGCAGTATGACGTAATCTTGTATAACTTTGTCTGGCTTTCGTTGCCTCCCACCTGCCGAGGCTAGATGACAATTCCAAGCGTGTTTAGGCACGTTTTGACCGATCAGACCGGCGCCCGATTGTATAGAACCGTCTGCAAAAATTCAGCCAAAGCATTCGCCATTAAAAATGCATGAGACCTTTCTCTCAAAGAGGTTGCTCTACTAAAAATGCTTTTGTCTGTAAACACTTTTACCCCCCTTACCATTCAAAGTCTAGTTTTTGTATTCTCTTTAATGAATAAAATCGTATGGTGTTTAACGCCGTTTTCAACATTTTTGTTGCACTTATGTCGCTGCGGCCAGTGCACCTGTCCATGCTTTCCAGCAGTATCTTTTACCAGGGCATCATTTTCTTTCCAAGTCACTGACTGCTGTCTCACATAACCATTATCATGGTCAGCTGTGGTAGAGAAATAAATGCTGTCACAATGACTATTTTCAATCCTCGACCTATCCAGGGATCGAAGCCACGACCCATCCCAAGTCCTGCACACTAGCTATTTAAGAGCTCAGCTTTTAGGTCCTCGCTTCTACTTACTACGATCCCCAAATAGCGGTGGCATAATATAAAATTCCCTGTTAGCTTGATCATTCCCTCTCTCACAAATTCAACTGTAGCTGATTTTTTTTATAATTCATGAGACATTTCGATACTCTCCTGACAGAGTCGCATATCAAAATGATTTAATGTTTGAGAAATGTCGACACTCTTCCACGTGATGTCTGGCGCGATTGTATAATATCGTCTGCAAAAATTCAGACAAAGCATTCGCCTCTCATTAAAAATGCATGAGAAAATGTCGATATTCTTACAAAATAGGTCGCTTTCCGCTGATTAAAATGCGTGATGTCTGGCGCGATTGTATAATATCGTCTGCAAAAATTCAGACAAAGCATTATCATTTTCACTACCAATTTCAAACGTGTTCAGGCACGTTTTGATAACAACCGATCAGACCAGCGAATAATCAACTGGTCAGATGGAAAAAACAAACTGACCAATCAGAAGAGACTTTGTGACTATATTAGAAAGCTGAATTTCGTGTTTGGAGTCATAAGAGTTTTGACACTCGAATCAGCAACATGGTTAGATGTAAATTTAGTCTCGGTAACGAAAGCTACGTACAGGTCAATGAATGGATGGGTGAACTGAGAGTCGATATCAGGGAATGGCAGGAAGACAAACCTACTAAGAAAGGCATTAGTCTTACGCTTATGAGATGGAAGAATTTGGTAGATGCCTCTGAGTTTGTTGATCAAGCATTACACGGTAAAAAAGCATACAGCGCTCACCTAGGAGGAAACGTTTATTGCAGTATCGGTGAAAACAGCGTTTGTGTAGATATAAGACAGTACTGGAAACCAGATAATGAAGTGGTACCGACCAAAAAGGGTATCTGCTTAAGACCCACTGAATATAACTCTCTTAAAAAACATGTGTCAGAGATTGGTAGGAATCTACCCGAGTTGGACGCTGTCATTCCCTGCTACCTTCAAAGTGATCATATGAACCAGTTAGGGGCGTTGCGGTGTTCTGAATGTAACCCGAACGATAACGGAAACTGGTAAATAGGAGCGATTGACAGAATTAACATCACATTAATAAGCACCATGTTCAAAGATTCTACAAAAGTGACTGCATATTCGAAGCCAGCCTTGATGTTATGCGAAGATAGACTACAAACGTATGAGCACTGGTCGAAGCAAATAAAGCCTGAGAAATGGTCATTAGCAAAAGCGGGCTTCTTTTACACCGGTACTGCATATAAAGTGACGTGTTTTGCCTGTGGTGTCAACATAATGTCATGGGAGGAAAAGGACGATCCTTGGGAAGAGCACGAGAAATGGTCTCCGTCCTGTATATATTTGAAAATGACGGGATACACGAGTCAAATCACTTCAAGGTGTGATACACAACGAAACGCGTCTGTTACCAATGGAAGATTGTCCCGTGACGGTTCTACATATAACTGGAGTGCTTTGAATTCAGCCTTTTTCTAAAACCGATGTGAACATGTTCGGACTCATTCTTATATTTGTGACAACAATGAATGACTTCGAATTGTGGTTGAGATACAGACAATTGCGAAGAGACGCCGCGGAGGGTGTTGAAAGGCTCGTTGACTTGTACATAGAAAACGAAAGAAGCCTCTCTATTTACTATTTCTATTTGCTGTAGTAAGAATGTATGGATGTCTATGTAATAAATAAACATGTCTGACTGGCAACAATATTTGTCTTCTTTGTATTTTGACTTTAAATCTCCCGCTAGCTTTGGTGGTCCTGAAAAACTCTATCAACATGTTAAAGACGAGGGTAAATACAAAATTGGTAGGCACAGAATACGCCGATGGTTGCAGAATCAAGAAGCGTATTCTCTGACCAGGGGTGCTAGACGCCGCTTTAAACGTTCCAGGGTGATTGTAAATGGCATCGACAGTCAATGGGACATGGATCTTATGGACATGGCCAATTTACAGAAGCATAACGAAGGTGTGAAATACATTTTGATTGTTATCGATGTATTTTCTCGTTTTCTTTATGCTCAACTTGTTAAGAGTAAGCGAGGCGCTGATGTAGTCATGGCATTGAAACGTATACTGACAGGCCCCAAAAAGCCAAACACAATTCGTACGGACAGAGGAATGGAATTTAGAAGCAAAGAAGTAAATAAATATTTAAACAGTCAAAGTATACATCATATGTACGCATATAATACGGAAACAAAAGCGAATTACGCCGAAGGAGTTATTAAAACCCTAAAACACAAGATTTTTCGATACCTGCTCAAAAATAGAACCAGTAGATACATTGACATTTTACAGGATTTTGTACATAGTTACAATCACACTCACCACAGGAGTCTTGGAGAAAACCCAGCAGCAATTTCCGTGAAAAATGAAGGGGAAAGTCGTCTTCAACAGTATCTCATTAGAACCAAAGGAAGCAAAGGAGAAAAGCCCGTTATAAAAAAATTCAAATATAAAATCGGTCAGACTGTACGATTGTCACACATCAGGTCCGTATTTGACAGAGAATACTCGCAAAAATGGACAGGGGAGATTTTCAAAATCAGATCACGTTTCAAAAGACAAGGACTTCCAATTTACACGTTAGTAGACTGGGACAACGATGAAATTGATGGTACATTTTACGAACAAGAATTACAAGCCATAAACGTTGACGACGGTACCGACTTTAGCATCGAAAAAATTTTGAAAAGAAGGACACGCAATAAGAAACAGGAAGTCCTGGTGCGCTGGTTACACTGGCCAAAAAAGTATGACAGCTGGATACCGGAAACTGATATTACGCAATACTCGTAAACAACCGAGAATATAAAAAGAGGCTGAAAACTAGCAATGTTCTATCATTTATGTCTAGACAGTCAAACGATCATGATCATCACAAACGTGCTTTACAGCGCTCAGCTCAATTGTCCTATTGATTTAAGACAACTCTGCTACAAAATAACGAATGTACGGTATGATCCAGCACGATTTCCCGGACTGATATGGCAGCACAGAAAAGCTGGAGGAAACTGTTTAGTGTTTTCTAACGGTATTATCAACTGTAACGGCAAAGTTTCGAGTAAAAGAGAGGGGTACGAACGAATACGGAAATATGCGAGACTGCTACAGAATTGTGGATATCCCGTGAATTTATCGGACGTGAAACTTTTAACCATGTCTAAGAGCCATACCCTCAGTTCGGATTTGGATTTGAAGCGTTTGTCTGTCGATAAAGATGTCGTATACGAACCCCAGTTATTTCCTTCTCTTAACTTTAAAAGGGAAGGGGTGCATTTTTGTTGTTTTCATACAGGGAAAGTGGTCATAACGGGTGTAACCTCTTCACAAAAAAAGGACGAGGTTGTTTGTCCCACACTAATTGAACTCGAACTCTATACGCGTAAGAAGGAATGAGTATTTTAACCGATTCAATCATGGAACACTCTACAGTCTATCTACAAATCGCTTATTTACTTCACCTACAAGAGACCGAAACAACGGTAAGGAAGAATTAACTGCAGAATTTAACGAATCGTCAACTAAAGGCTATCATCGAGGTGGCAAAACGTATACTTAATGGAGTCATTAATCCAATGAGAAGAGATGTTCAAGTTTTTAAAAGAAGGAGACTATTGTTACGCACACTATGCTCAAATAACGTTTCATCAAGCCGTAAGAAGACTTTACTTCGACGATTTCATTCATTTATACCCATTTTATTACGCCCAGTTTATCTCATTCCTACTATACTAGACGAATTGAGAACAAGGAGAGAAGAATGACAGAGTTTTACTTGTATTTAAATTCCGCAGAATCTATCGATATACGTAAGAATAACGCAGATTTCTTGTTCCAGTTTTCTAAGGACTATATTTTAGAAGGAAGTTGGTTATGTGCTCTGGTAGAATCGTCATTGACCTGCGACTTTACACGTCGAAGTAAGCGGTTGTATTTGAATTGTGACATTATAGAGGAAACGTTTGTCAGGAATAAGTTACAACCCGTTCTCACCAATATAGAAATCGAAACAAGATACAAGAAATTTAAATTTACGGAATGTCTTCATCGACGTTATAGACCCGTGAGTGTCAAGAAATTTAACACTATTAGGCTGTCGTTAAAAGGCGAAGATTTAAAACCGATTGATTTGAATTCGAACGATTTTCACTGTGTCCTTCATTTCAAGAAATCATGGGTTCCATAGACGTCTTTGATTCAAAACTACAGAAATGGGTTCCGTACAAAGAAGATGTGGAGTATTGGATTGATTATTTTAAACCGAAAGACCACATCCCAGATCAAATAAGGAATTTGGAGAAAATACTAGAAGAAAAGAATAAACTGCTGCGAGATATGGAAGAAAAACTTGAAAAAGTCAAAACCCCTCAGGTAAAAATGGTGAGCCCCTTAGCCGAAGTAGTTGATAGGGCAAAATCTCAAATAAAATGTAAGAACGGTGTTGACGAAGATCGTAAGAATATCAAGCGTAAGAAGACTCACAAAACGTATCGCAAAGATCCCGACTGGGCATTTTGAAAAATTAGCATGAATAGTAAAATTCAGCACAGTGAAGAATTATCGTTATTTAATCCGATCCCGAAAGATTCGTCCTTGTTATCGAAAGATTGGATCGAATTCCTACCCATTAATCCGGTAACCGAGTCTTCATCGAGCTTGGAATTTAATATACCACCACAGGCCAGCGCCTACATCAACTTGAAGGAATGTAAATTGAGGCTGAAATTGAGACTCGCTTTACAAGACGGTACACCCGTGTCAGAAGATGATACGCTGGGACTTATCAATTTACCTTTGCACACCATTTTCAGACAGCTGGACATTCATTTACAACAAAAACCACTCCCGAATAGCGGAACCACGCATCCGTATAAGACCTACATTGACACCTTATTAAATACCAATCAATCTATACAGGAAGCTTTTCTGACCAGTCAATTATTCTACAAGGATTATCGGAATCTGGACGATAGCGACCCCAAAACTGGATCAAATACCGGTTTATTCCAAAGATATGAAAAGACCAAGGGTGGTAAAATTATAGATCTGGAAGGAAGTATCCCGGTGGACTTGTTTCAACAACCCAAGTTGCTTATTAACGGAGTGCAAATGGGGCTTAAATTTTGGCAAGCATCCGATGCCTTTCGAATCATTACAGATGCATTTACTCCGAATTACAAGGTTCAAATCGTTGACGCCCGTTTCAAGCTCTGTATTCAGCGGTTACAGAACGATTTGCTTCTGGCTCACGACAAAATGATTCAGGACACTCCCGCTATGTACCCTTATTTCCGCTCAGAGATAAAAACAACCTCGATAGCGCAAGGACAATATAGTTTTCACGCAGACGATATATTCCAAGGTAGGGTGCCAAACAAAATCATCATAGGGACGGTTGCGAGCGTTTCATATAACGGAGACTACAAAACGAACCCATTCAACCTGAAACATTACGACTGCAGTTACCTCGGTTTCTTCGTTGATGGCCAATCCGTACCATCGCAACCTTTGCAACCTAATTTTGAAGGAAATCATTTCACCGACTGTTATCAGACCCTCACTTCCTGTAGAAATGATATCAACATCACATACAAAGAGTACAAGCAAGGATACTGCCTATATGTGCTGGATATCGATCCCTACTATTCTTTCAACACAAAAAGAAGAGGTCTTTGCCGTTTGGAAATCAAATTTGCTAAACCTTTACCAGAGAGTGTGACATTGTTGCTGTACGCTACCTTTCCAGAAATACTTACAATCGATAAAGCGAGAAATGTGTATATACAATAAATACGGAGGGAAATAATAATAAAAAAAAAAAAAACCCACACACACAATGACTCGTGCCTTCTTTTATACTTTTATTGTATTATTCTGTTAATAAAAATATAAAATCATGAAATTGTCGTGTTGTTATTCAATAAGAAATCCAGTCTATATCTTTCTTTCGTTTCTTCTCTCTAAGTCCCGGAGGAAATAGTGTTAATTTCTTATTCTTCTTTTTCGAGGTATCTTCCCTTTCCTCTCTCTGCTGATCATCTTGTCTCCCAGATAGTTTTTTCAATCGCTCAAACTTTTCGAAAGGCACTAATACATATTTCTCCATTACTGTAATACGGGTTGTAAGTAGGCTGAAGCAATCTTCACCAATGTATGGATAATACGTTGTTTATGTTGGATAGCTTCCTTCTTTTGAACAAACCCCGTGTTACGATCTCCAAGCAAGTAAATAAAGCGTCTCTGCCGTTTTAAGGTGGCTTTTTCCGTAAGTGTCAATCTACCTTTGAACCGGATAATGTTGTACGCAATTTGACTAAGCGCCCTTAGTTGTTGACGGGTAATAGTTTTTAAAAGCGCTTTTCTCTGGTCGGCTGTAGTGTTGGCCACTAAATATAAAAAGTGACGTTGCTGTTTAATTAGTTCTACCATATTGTATTCTTATAAGCTATTTATTTCCATTCTTACGTCAAACGGTACACAATAGGATCTTCGTTGGGAAATATACGAGTCCTTAAACGGTACTTGTCGTCGGAGTAAGGGGACATGTCCACTATGAAATAACCGTGTCTCGTATTAAGGGCATCTTCGTAAGCCTTCATAAACACTCCGGATTTACCGGGATAAAGCTGCCGTCCTAGCACTCCTACTTGAGATATGTCACGAATATTTTTCATAAGCACCAGATACCAGGTATTCAAAGCAATAGTTCTGGCATGTTTACCCCCAGGGTATAAGTTTTGTGTGATCATAATCACCGATACTTTTCTGTGATGGCAGCCTTGGGTGAACAGTAACTCCATTTCTTTACTCCGCATGACCTCGTGCATTAGGTCGTCTAAAATGATTAACTTGTGTTTTTTGTCTCTTGTGAAGTCATCCAATTCTTCTGCAGTAGGTAGTCCTTGCTTACTGTCAAAGTTTGGAATGGAACTCTCCATGACATCAAACAAGTCTTGGTGGATACCGTAGCAATAGAGAATATGAGAAGGGGGGTCTCGTCCGTACATGAGGTTTACTTGTTTCAAAAAGCGGTACACCCATTGGGTTTTACCACTACCAGTTTGTCCGCTAATACACATACTAGAACATGGTTCGAATGGAAGAGGGACGGCCATTATTTTTTAAGTCTAGGGTTAGGCAAAGCGTACCCGATACTGCTACTCAAGAGTGATACCCAGAGCTCGGTCGACCCGTTTTGCACTGATAGGTTAATGATGGACGTAATAATAATGATGTACACTATGATCATCTGACAAAAGTAGACAATCTCTGCTTGTGGGACACGGGTGCCCAGTAAATGCCACTTGTCACTATGGCTTTCTTCGTCAGGTTTAGGGAAACGTAAAAACGTTTCTTTTTCGGGAGTTTCTGTCATATTCTTACGTTAGATTAACTCAAAACACAAAAAGAAACTCATTCTTACAATTTTTTATTTATAAGCAATACAATTATCACGTTAACAAATAAAATAAACAACAGTTGGTATCTTGAAAAATAAGCGACACTTTTAGGAAAATGAGTGACACTTTTTTGAAAATGAGTGACACTTTTATGAAAATGAGTGACACTTTTTGAAACAGACCCTATGGGAATTTACCTGTAAAAGTATAAAAACGTAAAAACGAGTGACACTTTTTGAAAAATGAGTGACACTTTTTGAAAAATGACTAACACTTTTTTGAAAAATGATTGACATTGAACAACCCACGAACAAAAAAAAAAAAAAAAAAAAAATACATCAGTCATATCCATATGGTACAGTGTCATAATTGTCTAGTTTCCTTCGCTTTGTATACACCATTTGATAACTTTTCTTTTCTTCTCTATTATACAATTTCCTCTTTCTTTTGTCTCTACATATTTTACTTGGGTTGGTTACAACAATATTTGAACTGCTTTTTGAATCTGTTACTATAGCTTTCACGGCTTCAAAATTGATTAGTTTGCTATTAGTGTAGTTCAAAGTAAACCCTCTGACCTTACATGTTTCCTCGTTGGTACTGGTCTTATATGCGTAATTCTTTGGACCTCCTGACACAAATTCTACAATATGCTCTCCTTGCTCCAGTTCATCCGTCAACTCACCCAAGTAGTCCCCTAAGGGAGGATCAAACTCTCCGGGTCTACTCACGTAAATGACAGAGTCCGTGTCGTAGTACAACACTCTTTTATTCAACTTTTCAAGCACACTGTACAATTTTAATCGGGCCCAACATGTTGTAAAGGTCGCTAAGTAAATGTTTGTTTTGTTGTCTTCGGGCTGAAAGTCATGTTTATAAATCCACTCTATTTGTATCATATCATTTGAGAGTATATGAAAGTTCAGAGGCTCTTTTGTAGGATCAGAAAATACTTGAAAAAATAAGTTTGCTTGACTCTCGTGATATATTTTGGTTTGACGCATATTGAGTCCCTGTCCAAACTTACCCCAAAAGCTATTGAGACAAAGTTTGGCCAGAGCTCTTTTGCCAGGGTTTTTTACAATGCTGTTTTGATCCAGCAATACACCCTCTTTTTTATGATAATCTTCCATGTATTTTGTCATGTCTTGTTTCGTTTTGACCCAATCAGGAGGGCCACTCGCCTCTTGCTTAAATTTCAAAAACGTGTTGATATACTTGGCGAATAACCCCCCATCACCCGTTTCAGGATTATACTGTGTTGTTTCCTCCCAGTGGTATACTTCATATATTTTTTCTAGTGTGTAACCCAGTCTTAGAGCCGTTTTTATCTCGGGGATGCACCACGTACCAATTAAAACCCTGTCTTCAGAAGAACATGTACATGAATCTTGATTCTCGGTATCCGCACAGGTATGACATAGAGGAAATTTCAGTTTGCCATTTGATCTATAGGGGAGGACTGGATGATACAGCCCTCTCGGGGGTAATGTCTTTATTTTGGCAATACCAAAATACTCCTCAAGGTTCCCGAAGTCTTTGGTCAAGATTTTGGGGTGACCTACGGGATACCGACAATACTTGTTCACCCAAGGGTACAAACTTGTAAAGTCTACGTATTTGACCTGTTCATCTTCTTTGGTTTTGTAATAGAGTTGACTGGCATTAGTGCGCCCTCCGAAGAAACTCTCTCTTGGATCTAATCGGTCAGCTACATCTAATTGTGCAATGCATTCTTTGAGTGCTTCATTTTCGTCCTTTAATTTTTTGAAGTCATGGTCCCAAATACACACATACTTCATGCCTAATTGCTCGAGGTATGCTTTCTTTTTTAGAGTCAGAGCATACAATTCATTCAGTGATTGATTGGTGAGGGGATGATACGTGTCCTCTCGTTTGTCTGGGAAACACACAGGGCATCCGTGAAACACACATCCGTGGTACTCGTATGCTGTGTGTGTTTCTTCACAATATCCATCTAATTTGTATCGTGTTCCTGGTATCTTTTTTTCACCTTCATTCAGTGCATGCTGAATGTGTACATGGTCTGTACGCGCTCGCCACTCTAACCACTGAATTGACACCTTACTGTATTGTTCTTTGTATCCACTGGGAGGAATCTTTGCTATCGGGGTGCTTACAAACTCTTTACCCTTGACTTTCAATTTTGCTGCACTCACCCATTCATCTTTCACCAGTACATACAACACTCCCTCACATAGTTTGGCTGGGATCCATTCATCAGTGTCATACAATTGTACCTTCCACGTTTCTTCTAGAAATTTACTTCTAAACACATTCATGCATACTGATGCAATCGTAACACTGTCGAAAGGATCTACGGCCCCAAACCACCTTTTTTCAGTCTTTCCCTTTCCATTTATGACCTCTTTTTCTTCTCCCGTTGCATTCATTAACAAATGTCTAAATTTCAAACATGCTTGTCTCAATATATCAACATCACTTCTACAATATTCTAACATCTCTTTTCTAAAATCAAAAACTTCACACTTTCTCTGTTTCAACCACTCTACTAACTCGCTTCTTTCTTTCTCACCCATGAAATCGTAACCATAATCTTTAGCATCAGGGTAGGGCCCAACATAATTTTGATTCTCTCTGGTATTAAAATAATGCGGGAACCACCCTTTTTTCAATTCATGTAAACCAAATGCTTTGGGTAATGCTGACAGTTTCATGGGTAAGAAGTTAAGACTGTCTATTACCTTGATATGTAAGTCTCGCTCTACTGTCATGTACATTATCTTGGACCCGTTGTAAATAATTTTGTCTGGCCGTAATGACTGATCAACGAGGTACTCTAGCAGAAAGTAACCGTCATAACCTTTCATGTTATGAGCCACCACCTTGCAGTACTCGTGTTGTTCCGTAAATAACCATTGCCCAAACTGTTCAGCAGTATCATGTCCCTGGAAAGTGACTTCTCTAAAGCCACATGTCCCGGGACAAGGTCCCAAATCTTTCTCATCCACATTTTTTTGACATTTTTTACAACGGCTACCGCATCTCTTACATACTGATTTGGGAGTCAATTCATTGTCAATACATTTTGGGCATACCGAATGAGCTAAGACAAAGTTGGGATGATGCGTAGTTCTACCGCATCATGACGTGTTGCAGTTTTTACACTTAGAACAAGACTTACATACCTGTGATGGTTGACAATCTGCGCATTCTATTTTCTTTTGCGGTATGTATCCATTCTCGCACTCACTCATATCATCCTGACTACACTCAAAATCAAAAAATATATATTTAGGTATAAACTTGTCCTTACATTCTTTCGCTCTTAAATAACACTGATGATCGTCCAACACATACTTTTCACAAGTCTTACAAAAGTATTCCCCACACACATGGTCCTCCTTCTTCCTTATGTCCGTCCTTAGTACCTTGTAACACCTGAAACACCTCCACCACTTTTCACACTGGGAAGGCCCACTGGGTTGACCTTTTCTCCTTCCATTTTTGTGTAAGGGTACTTTCTTGTGTTGTTTGTAACAATCATCTGACCTACAGTCCATGTTACAATCTGTGCACCTCAGAGTCTGGTTCGTTTTAGGGCAGTGGTCCCTCTTGCACACTATACATTTTTCTGCACACTGGTGATATTCCCTATTACTATAGTGTTTGAGACATTTTTCACAAAAATAGGAGTCGCTAAAAAAACCGATGATGTTTGTTATGGCATGAAAGTGGTCGTCGTCCACCAAGTACACGTAGATACAGGGACGCTCGTCACTGCTAGGACTAGTAATAAATTTATTGCCTAGGCGAGCGCTGATGACCATCACGCGTACGCCTAGGATTTCCTCAAACGCCTCCACATCGTTGAGACTGGCTGTTCGGTCTATGGGTACGCCTGCCATCTTACACAGAGCCCTTGCCAGCTGTCCTTGGTGTTTCTTCTTCTTGTTGACAAGGTCGTTATAGTAAGACAAGGGGGCTTTTTGATATTCTAAAACCAACGCCAAGCTACTTTTTCCCTGTCTGTTTTTCGTTACCTCCTCCCATTCTTCCTTGGTACACCTCTTTAATTTTGCCCAGCTGACTCCAATGGCCCTTGCCATACACATTTTATCTTCATTCTCAATAGTCACTACCGAGCGTTTTAAATCCAATGAAGTGTTTTCACCTTTAATACGTATATGTTTTCGGGTGCATCCTTTAGGTAGGTCAATGGTCCCTATTATTATATCAAAGGTCTCATTGATCGAAAGTTCCTGGTTACTATTGAGTACCTTTTCGAGGATCTCCATAACTCTATTAGCGTCAAGGGTATCCCACTTCTGTAACGGGACGACAACAGGGTTGTGCAAAGCATCGTGATGTATCACGACACGACCTAGATCATTCCCCTGTAGGTGTCCTCGGGCCTCGTTAAGGGCTGCCTGGATCATGTCATGAAGACCCTGCCTCACGTCTATTAACCGCTGACCATTGTACCGCTCATCCAATTTTACTTGATATGTTGTATCTATTGCTGCATTTTTGGCATATGTGCGGGTGGCCTTCTTTCTCATTGTGTATTTCAGTTTGTTGTCGTTCTGTAGACCGGAGGGTCCCGCCCGTGGCTCTTCCCCTCCCCCTGTCTGAACAAATGGATCGTCCCAATCACCATCTTCCAAACACAACCTTGCTGTCTCGTCCATATCGTCATCAAAAAGATCGTTCTGTAGACCGGAGGGTCCCGCCCGTGGCTCTTCCCCTCCCCCTGTCTGAACAAATGGATCGTCCCAATCACCATCTTCCAAACACAACCTTGCTGTCTCGTTCATATCGTCATCAAAAAGAAGGGCTTTGACAGCTCCATCAATTTCCTCCTGTATTTGTACATACTCTAGCGATATGCCCATGTCCTCCTCGTTAAAAGTAACCGGAGTCTGGATCCGTCCACCTAGGGTTTGCAGCACCATGTCCATTTGTTCTTCGATAAACTCATTATCATATTCCTGCTGTCTCAGCTGGAAAAGTCTAAGTCTTACAGACACGGAATCCTGGATCCCCATGGTCGTTGCAAAGTCCATAAGCTCATCCGGATCCGTGTAAGAGTTTATCATAACGTCTATTATTTCAGCCACAGCGTCCATGTTGCTCGATTGAAATCTGAAAACAGAATAGGTATGTTACCTAGTGTGTCTTCTTATATACTCTCCATTAGCCTCGTTTTGAGAAAGAGCTATTTTTAGATATGCCATCATCGTTCTGTAATCTCATTTTCTGTAGCATCTGTCGTTTATTTATTCTATATATATATATATATACTTAATACTAATTTAATACAGGCATACAATATATGAAATCGACGTAAAAGGCATCCGCTGAAGTCATTTCTTTAGTCAGAAAATGGATTTTATCGTGTTTTAAATGAAATTCACTTTCGAATTTGATCATAGATGATAAGAACAGGCTCAATGACATTTTATCTAACAAGTGATCTCCAATACCTTTATACCTAATTTGAAAATTTTTATTTCTTGATTTAAAATGAAATATAGCGACAGTAGTATGTAATGTAATATATGAAATCGGGGTAAAAGACATCCGCTGAAGTCATTTCTTTAGTCAGAAAATGGATTTTATCGTGTTTTAAGTGAAATTCACTTTCGAATTTGATCATAGATGATAAGAACAGGCTCAATGACATTTTATCTGACAAGTGATCTCCAATACCTTTATACCTAATTTGAAAATTTTTATTTCTTGATTTAAAATGAAATATAGCGACAGCGGTATGTAATGTAATATATGAAATCGGGGTAAAAGACATCCGCTGAAGTCATTTCTTTAGTCAGAAAATGGATTTTATCGTGTTTTAAGTGAAATTCACTTTCGAATTTGATCATAGATGATAAGAACAGGCTCAATGACATTTTATCTGACAAGTGATCTCCAATACCTTTATACCTAATTCGAAAATTTTCATTCTTGATTTAAAATGAAATATAGCGACAGTAGTATGTAATGTAATATATGAAATCGGGGTAAAAGACATCCGCTGAAGTCATTTCTCTAGTCATAAAATGGATTTTATCGTGTTTTAAACGAAATTCACTTTCGAATTTGATCATAGATGATAAGAACATGCTAAATGACATTTTATCTGATAAGTGATCTCTAATACCTCTATACCTAATTTGATTTTTTTTTCTTTTTTTTTTTTTTTTTTTTTTTTTTGATTTAAAATGACATACAGCAACACTTGTATGGAATGCAATATATGAAATCGGGGTAAAAGGCATCCGCTAAAGTCATTTCTTTAGTCAAAAAATGGATATTTTTCTCGCATTTTAAACGAAATTCATATTTGAATTTGATCATAGATGATAAGAACATGCTCAATGACATTTTATCTGACAAATTATCTCATATAGAGATAAAAGTTGAAAATCGACGTTCGGCGTAAATTCAAAAAGATTTTATCACTCAAAACTTGATTGCAATTTGTAACATTAGGTAAACAATTGTTACAAATTAGACTTACACGTACATATATATGCAAAAATTAAAAGCCAGGTGTTTTTCTGCAGATGTTTTAAATTTTTCAAAACGGAAAAGTCACTTTAGATTTAATATCAAACAGTGTCTGATTGCACAAAAGTAGCACATTGTTAAATCGAGGATTTCGAAAAGAAAAACTGACGAATTTTGTTTCAGCATAATTATTTCAATTTTGGGCACCTCTTCTTTTTACTGAAACTGAAGGATGGATATTCTAAATTTACTGGAGATTATAGTTATGTTTCATACGATAGACATTAACCTTATAGAAGCTTTACGTTTTCTTTTAACAACAGGGATAGGACCATTCAAGTGCAAAGAGATGCGAGTCTCTTTATTTCACTTTTCAGGGTCACAATGGGTGAAAGAAGACATCACGTACCAACCACCCAAGTTCACTGATAAACGATGCCAAGTAATGATCTGTAGGGTTAATTCTTTTTTCGATGCTTTAAATGAACAGAACTCCTATGATGCGTTTGTAAAATATAGTAAAGAACTTATAGCTCAATTAATGTTCTGTCTACATAGAAGAGGTACAGATAAAAAACAATTACACATTTATTTACACCCTGAAAAAAATTCGAATGATAATGGCTTCACAAAGTATGCTGGTCCTGAATTTAATGAAATACACATTTTTTGTGGCAATATGAACTCAAAAAGACAGTGTGCCGGAACAATTATCCACGAGATGGGACATGCAATATTGCCAATTGGGAATGGACATAACAATTTTTGGTTTACAACAACCGCATGTCTCATGGCTTCTGCAAACTTATTTGTCACAAATAGATCAAACGGAATGCCCGTGGTTTCAATCACGGGATCAAATATACAATAATTCAAGTGTAGATCAAAATGTGGAATTGTGTAAATACATGTATGTATGTAAAAAGAAAATCCTGTAATTCGTTAAGATAGTGTTTATATGTGTTTGTGTGGGTGTGTGTCGGGAAAACTGTGTATATGTTTTTATATTGTAAAAAGGGATAGATTACAACGCTTTAAAGGTAGGTCGATTCATATTTTACTATCATATTTACTGCAGATTTTCATTGTGCACATTGAGAACCTTTCTTCTTTCCCCCCCCCCCTGTACGCTTTCATTTTCTCCCCGTTCTTGTTAAATTTTCAAAGTCTTTTATCTCACTACCGTAAAAACCAGGGTTTGTATGGTAACGAGTTATAAGCGTTTACAAACAAGTGAAGTAAAACGGACTTATCTTTCTATAATCGAGGTTCCAACATCAATGATCTGGAAACGCTGTTACAACAATAAACTTTGCGCCATTTCTAACGCACACAACTTTTACTTTATTACTTAATTGTTTATTGATACCTAGAACCCCTATGTAAAAACTAAATTGCTTTAGAAAATATACTCTTCTTCCAACAGTATATTGCCTGTCAGGAGAATCCAAACACAGTTGAACTGCATTAAGCAAGACAGTTTTACTGAAAAAAAAAAGAAACTCCCGTATAGGATATGTTATACAAATGCTTTTCATAAGTATGATCTGATATTAAAATGTTCATTTTAAAAATAACTATCACATAACAGACTCTCACATTCCTCCCAAAATGTACATTCATCTACAAAAAGTTTGCCTTTTATATAGTTAACAGACAAAAGCGTTTGATAAAGTGTTTACAAATTCCATGCATTTTTAATGAGAGGCGAATGCTTTGTCTGAATTTTTGCAGACGATTCTATACAATCGCGCCAGACATCACGCATTTTAATCAGCGGAAGGCGGTCTATTTTAAAAGAGTATCGACATTTTCTAATGCATTTTTAATGAGATGCGAATGCCTTGTCTGAATTTTTGCAGACGATATTATACAATCGCGCCAGACATCACGCATTTTAATCAGCGGAAAGCGACCTATTTTGTAAGAATATCGACATTTTCTCATGTATTTTTAATGAGAGGCGAATGCTTTGTCTGAATTTTTGCAGACGATATTATACAATCGCGCCAGACATCACGTGGAAGAGTGTCGACATTTCTCAAACATTAAATCATTTTGATATGCGACTCTGTCAGGAGAGTATCGAAAGGTCTCATGAATTATAAAAAAAATCAGCTACAGTTGAATTTGTGAGAGAGGGAATGATCAAGCTAACAGGGAATTTTATATTATGCCACCGCTATTTGGGGATCGTAGTAAGTAGAAGCGAGGACCTAAAAGCTGAGCTCTTAAATAGCTAGTGTGCAGGACTTGGGATGGGTCGTGGCTTCGATCCCTGGATAGGTCGAGGATTGAAAATAGTCATTGTGACAGCATTTATTTCTCTACCACAGCTGACCATAATAATGGTGATGTGAGACAGCAGTCAGTGACTTGGAAAGAAAATGATGCCCTGGTAAAAGATACTGCTGGAAAGCATGGACAGGTGCACTGGCCGCAACGACATAAGTGCAACAAAAATGTTGAAAACGGCGTTAAACACCATACGATTTTATTCATTAAAGTGAATACAAAAACTAGACTTTGAATGGTAAGGGGGGTAAAAGTGTTTACAGACAAAAGCATTTTTAGTAGAGCAACCTCTTTGAGAGAAAGGTCTCATGCATTTTTAATGGCGAATGCTTTGGCTGAATTTTTGCAGACGGTTCTATACAATCGGGCGCCGGTCTGATCGGTCAAAACGTGCCTAAACACGCTTGGAATTGTCATCTAGCCTCGGCAGGTGGGAGGCAACGAAAGCCAGACAAAGTTATACAAGATTACGTCATACTGCCACAGGCAGTCTGACCTCCAACAGACAAAGGCCTCTAACAATAGTCTGAACCGTCAAAGACAAAGGCATGGTCTCTATAGTGCCGCAGGCAATTTGACCGGCATAGTGCCATAAATACTACTCATAAGCAGATGTTGTGGCATGCTGAAGCATTGTCACTTCTGCTTTTTGTCAAGGATCAAATATGAACAAAAACACGCATAGGTACATAATATAGAATATACCTTTTGTTTATATTTCAAACGTAATCGTTTTATAAACATTCAATCCAGACAGGCCTAAATAATTACATGTAAGTATATGTACGTACATGTAGGGGAAAGCCGGGTAAAATTCGGACGCTTTTTGCAGTATCTTTGCGGAGGTTCAATTATGCGGTATAGTGGTGAAACTCGGACACAGGTCCACCCTTACTCATTCGGGCTATCATTTTACTTGCATTTTATTCGCAAAGTGTCTAGTGAAATATGAGGCAAGATGTTAAGAAAGATAGTTTCTTCAACATATTGCAAAACGCGTAAATTCGGACCCGATAGGAAAAATATGGATTCAAAAGAGAGGAAATCCGGAGAAGTTAGTTATCGCAGGGTAAAATTCGGACAGCTTGAACTTTTGTTTAAAACTCTAAATCATCAATTATAGATTTTTGGAGATGAGATTCATCAATCTGCGTATTATTATTTTCTAATCAGTTGATCATTGACAAAGAATGTATCGATTAGGATGATTGTTACTAAATCCACTTGTTTGTTATTCCGAGGATTTTCTTTAACAACTTAACAAAACTATAATGAACCTTTATCAGCCCTTTTCCAGACAATGAGTTTTGTTATATTTACAGCAATATGGTTTTTTGGAGGGACCGATCGGAATAAACCTTAGCATTAGCTATCGGTTTATGCCAGTTTATACGTTGATTGCTGCCAGTCCGAATTTATACCAAATCTGAAAAATAGTGGGGGAAACTCGGACAACTTAAAATCTTCTTATTTTCTCATTTTTTTTTTTTTTTTTTTGTTATAATCGTGTTGTTTATTAATTCATCTGTCAACAGACATCAGTTCTATAATTGTTTTCATTTATACTATACCTTTTATTGGTTCGAGAACGGGACCTGCATGAATCCGCCTTTTTTTGAAGTCACCCAACTATCAAAACGAACGCGTGGGTGGATGACTTTAAGAAACTCAAACTAAGTCACCATCTTCGTGACGTAATTACTTTATGGAATTCCTTAAAAAGGACAGAAAGCCTATTTCAAAGAGGAGATATTTTAAGGAATTGGTTCTGCTTTTCGTAAAAACAAACGTGGATTTTAGACAGTCGTCCTGCACACAAAAATAGCATGTTCTAATCGGATGGTGTCGACAGCTGATGCTTATGCCGATCCAGCTAGTTTGCCGGAGCCTGCACACACAAAAAAATGAATTCTAGCAAAAGTGATTTTTGGGGAAAAACCATGGAAGATTTTAGCAGTTTTAACTAAATCACTGCATACACTAACTTCGGTGGTACTTTCTAAGATAAGAAGACACCCACCTTAAAATGTATCGATAACAGAAGTAGCAACCAGCCTTAATAATATTGATTATATGTCAACCAATCAACTTTCGTTTAAAAATAGATTTCCTTCGAGCTTTTGTTTTCAAAATTCCAACTAAATTACCAGCATTAACTGGAAAAACTCCTGTTTTCTCTTTCCAGCTTCGATTTCGATGGGGAAAACGATATAAATATGTTGGCAAAACATTTAAACCAACACCTCTTTTCTTTGTACATACATTGATCTGCCGTCGTTCTACCAAAATAGGCCTATTCAAACTGTCCTCGACACGAATCATGAATTGCACCGGTCGCTAAATTCTTCTGAGCAATCCAACTAGAAGGGTTGAACATTTTAGGAGGGACATATTTTCTTCTTTATAAATCGCAGGTGCGCCAGTTTTGAGCAAGCCAATGATAAAACTATGCCGTCCCTATTCCAAACCGATATCGTTCAAATTCTGTAACGTCACGAGTACGAAACTCCAAAGGGGTAACTTCGATCTTCAAAACAGCGCGGTGTTTGCCCCCTTTCACACCGAACCTGTCTTCTAAAGAGGCGAAGGTATGCGGCGGCATTCATTATCACTGAATACAAGACAAGGCAAACTCTCTTGAGTCTGGTTCAGACCATACTCAGCAGAATTTGAGTTCCATGCTCAGGTGAGTACGATCTCAAGCTCAGGATTCTTTATAAGCACAAAATTCTGAGTCGGACTCAGAGTTGAGCAAGAAACCGCTCCTTGAGCACGAGATTGTGCTCAAGAAAGTTTTATAAGCACGGGGCCAGGTTAACTTGGAGTAAATCTCTGCAAGATTAACCCACACTGGACAGGGAACTTGTGTACAATTAAACTGTTATGTTAAACTGTTATTCTATTAACCCTTTATCAAACAATCCCAAGTTTTAACGATACTGGGGAAGGATCCCTTTGTAAACATTGCGGGAAAAGGAGAAAATGCTAGTAACCATCATTTTCTCCTTTTCCCACATTGTTTTCTGGTCTTCTGGAATCATGTTTCATCCGTTCAGCCACATTTAATCTATGGTCTGCAACAGCTTTGAATTTGGACGGATGTAAAATTTTTCGTTTTGTAAGGAGAGTTAACTACATCTTGCGCTATTGGATATTGACTAATTGACTGCATGTTGTTTAACGCCATTTTCAGCATTATTTCAGTGATACTGCGGGGGCCAGAGCACCTGTTAATGCTTTCCTCGAGTTTCTTTTACCAGCACTACCGCGACTCAATGACCTTTTGCAGACAGTGAGTGCAGTCTTATCTTTGATCTACACTGTCCGATAAGAGGATAGATTTTCTCCAAAGTGTAATTGTGTTTACCATCAGCTTGAAAGTTTCATTTAACGTTTTTAGCAGGTTAAGGGTTAAACTTAAACTGGATTTTAGTTAACCAATAGCACACATAGCCCCAGAAGTTCAGTCGGTAGCGTATGGGACTTGAGAACAGGAGGTCACTGGTTTGATCCCCAACAAATTTCTTTCCGAGGATTGATGATACTACGGTCATTGCCACAGGATTCATTTCTCTCTCATGTTTCGACGATGGTTATATGGGAAAGGAGCCAGTGGCTTGGAAAGCTGAATATTGTTCGGAGTACTAGTAAAAGAAACTCCAGGAAAGCATGGATATGTGCACTGGCCACCACTACATAACTGAAATAATGTTGAAAACAGGGTTAATAAACACTATACAATCAATCAATCAATCAATCAAATTCGCTAGTCTGTCAGTACTTTCAGTACTTTGACTAATCTATTCTCTAATGTACTCAAATTTGAACGTAGCCCATAGCAGTAAAAAGTTTCTGTGTCGAGGTTTCAACGTCTCAACCTCAGAACTGCATCGAAAAACAGTTGGTTTTACAGAGTGCCAAATAAATGAATAATTATACAGATATTTTGGGTTTGTCCATCTGTCCGACCATCCATCCACTCACCGACCCCCTCCGACCTACCTACCTGCCCGCCTGCCTGCCTGCCTACCTACCTACCTACCTACCATCCATCCATCCATCCATCCAGTCCTTCCGTCGTCCCGCCCGCCTGTCCGCCTGCCAGATCATCCATCCATCCATCCATTCATCCATCCATCGATCTATATTAAACTATCCGTTTACTTGTTTATGCAGTAACGTATTCATCCATTAATCAGTCCATCCAACGACCCATAACTAGCCCCGTGGAGCCCTTCCACAGGATCAGTTGCATTAATTCCTCACTCTTTACCAGATGACAAAAATTTAGACTTGTACAATTTGATAGCCTTTGCAGACGATAAAGTTAAACCAGCTTACATGACTAGATTTATCTTTGACAGGAAAACATTGTAGAAAAAGGAGAAAATGCTGGTTACCAACATTTTCTCCTTATTCAACAATGTTTTCAAAAGCCTTCTTTCAGAGTCATTAAAGCTCGTTCTTGTGTTATAAAATATTAAAGGTAGTGACATGATGATATTTCATATATGACACTGTGGTCAAAGAACAATTAATAACGCCCAATATACGTACTACCTGAAACAGTTTATTAGGGTTCATCTTGCGAGCAAATGATAATTGACTACAGGGGCCGCCTCCCCTCTAACCCCTTGAACTGTGTAAGGCCCCAAATTTCTGCATAATAATCATATCCCAGACCCGTAACTATAATCCTACCGGTGGCGAACATAGATGATATTTTTCCGGAGACAGTACAGTAAGATCGGCCTGCACATACGTGCAGCCTGATCTTGCTCTTCACTCTCCGCTGCTTTATATGTTAGGGTCATATAAATCCCTTAGAATGCGATTACCCCTTAACCGCACAATGCCGACTTCTAACGCCCATAAGGAATAAGCCTTTTGAAAACAATGTGGGAAAAGGAGAAAATGCTGGTAACCAGCATTTTATCCTTTTCCCACAATGTTTTCTACTCTATCAAAGAAACATTGCACCATTTGGGCCACATTAAAATTTTCGTCTGTAAATGCTTTCAATTTGGACAAGGCTACATTTTTGTCGTCTGGTACATGGTTTAGCTTTATGAAATCTACACTAATTATCAGCGATTTAATTTCGGCAGGATTAGGAATCCACTCATTATTAATCACTAAAACATTAACTTATTATAAATCCCTGATACAAATTTTCAGCAGGCGACCTTAAAAACATCATTGAAAAATATTGAAATTACTGTATTTTGTTGTTTTTGTTTAACCCAATTTTCAACATCATTTCGGCTGGTCTGTTTTGTTAATAGTTCTCGAATAAATAAAGCTGACATGTTCGGAGCAGAAGTAGGATCCAAACAAGTGCGTTATCGATACTGCTTTTGTTCAGAAAGTTTCGGGAAAGCAGACGGTGTAGATCAAAGATCAGACTGTACTTTTGTGCTGTCTAATCTCCATCTACACCGGCCGCAAAGGCAACTAAACTTGCGAAAGGTGCTTTCGGAGTTGATAAATGAATTCCTTTGAAATCAACGTGCAATAGCAGAAACTGCTCGTATTACTCGTTACGAATTCGAATATTTTCTCCCTGCGGCCACACTCTTTGTAAAAGCATTTTGCATGCAAGACTCAAAAAAAAAAAAAAAACCCTCTTGTCTGCAATAGTTAATGAATTAATGATAAGAATCGTAATAAACAAATTCATAAACCATATAAATAATTAATGTACTCAAAATTGAACCTAACCCAAAGAAGTACACAGTTTCTACGTCGAGGTTTCAACGTCTCAACCTCAGAATTGCATTAAAAACATGTTGGGTCAACAGAGTGCCAAATAAATAAATGATTATATAGACATTTTCTGCTTGTTAAAAATGATTCGGCTGAAGAAGATTACTTATTTATGGCTGTTTTTATTTTTCATAAATCTCACAAAGTACAAGATGAATGTGGAAAAAAATAACAATCTTAGTCATATACTGCGTTTTCAAGTTATTTTTGCCGGAATATCTCGTGTTTGGTTGGTTGGTTGGTTGGTTAGTTGGTCGGTCGGTCGGTCGGTCAGTTGGTTGGTTGGTCGGTTGGTTGGTTTTTAACCATACATTCACAAGTTATAGTTACCCTAATAAGAAAAAGCCTTTGAAAACATTATGGGAAAAGGAAAATAATGTTGGTAACCAGCATTTCTCCATTTTCCACGATATTTCTAGTCTTCAATAGGTCAAATCCCATCATATGTGCCTCACTTAATTTGACGTGTGCTAATGTTTTCGAATAAGACAAGTTTTTCATATTTTGCTGTTTGGTGATAATTCAAACACACGATTCTAGCCATATCTCACGACGGTCTAGAAATATACATCACATTTATAAAACAGCTGGTTGTCTCAAAATACTAATAATGATGACATTTTCTAGCCGTTACAACAGCGGTTTCCATTAAAACTTCATATTTTATTTCTATCTACGAAGCAATTATGAATACTAACAGTCATTTCACCGATATCGAGATGTAGCGTGCCGTCGAAGGCACGTTCCCAAGAGCATGTGACATTTCCATATAGTTCTTTTGTACCTCGAATTTCGCTTATCCTAAACGGTTTGTTCGTTTATTTCTCTGTTCTTTCGTTCGCTCGCTTGCTCGCTTGTTTGTTTGTTGGTTGGTTGGTTGGTTTGTTGGTTGGTTGGTTGGTTTGTTGGTTGGTTTTTTGCTTCTCTGGCTCGTTCGTACGTTCGTTCGCAGGCTCGCTCGCTCGCATGTTCGTTTGTTCGTTCGTTTGTTCCTTCGTTCACTCGTTCGTACGTTCGTTCGTTCGTTCGTTTGTTTGCGTTTGTGTTTTTGTGTATGTGTAGTGGTAAACATCATTTCAAAATTATTTCAGTTAAATCCCGGTGGCCAGTGATTTATCTATGTTTTCCTGAAGTCTCTTTTCACTAGCTTTTCGTACATTTTCCAAAGCATTTGGCTGCTTTCCCACAGTGCCAAATACATAAACTCAACATCTTTCTACGGCTGAAAAAAATAATCCACTGACAATCTGAAGTATTATCTTACAGGCTCGACTAAACCAACGGAGGGTATAGATCAAACATCAGGATCCGTATTCACCAACCATTCTTAAGAATATTCTTAATCTTATTCGCCAAGATTTTCTACATTTGAAAGTAACACAACTCCTGATTGGCTAAACCGAATGGTTTAGCCAATCAGGAGTTGCGTTACTTTCAAATGTAGAAAATTCTGAAGAACAAGACAAAGAACATTCTTAAGAATGGTTGGTGAATAGGGATCCAGAGTGCGTGTTGAATATTGAAAAGCATGGCGTAGAGGAAGACATCAAAACAGTACAGCAAATTAACCCGTTACCCTAGTTTTAACGATTTAACGACTGCGAGAAAGAAGACTTTTGAAAAAATTGTGGAAATAGGAGAAAATGCTTGTGACAAGCATTTTCTCCTATACCCACAATGTTTTTTTTATCCCCATCGAAGACAAATCCCATCAATTGAGTCACAATTAACCTGTTTTCAAGTTTTTTTTTTTTCGATTTAGAAAATATTATCGCCTGGTAAAGAGTTAAGCAATAGCATTATTCTAAAAGAGGAAGAAGACTTTGGAAAACATTGTGGAAAAACGGAGAAAATGCATGTAACCAGCATTTTCTCTCTTTCAAAGAAACTTCCCATCATTTGAGTCATACTGAAATTGTCATCTGAAGGTCTAAAATTGTTCCGTCTGGTAAAGGGTTAAAAAACTAGTTTGGGAAGAACCGTCAAAATACCCGAACCTATTCAAAAAGAACCACTAAACTACGTCGGTATTTTGTTAATCTTTTGTTCAAACACTTTTAGGCAATAAACACTTGAAAAAGTCTAGTCTTGTTTGAACAAAACGGGTGAATATACACTGTAAAGACGTACGTCCATTGGTTTTTAACTAAACAACAAAATGGCAGACGGCACTAGGGAACACAGTCATTGATTCTATAACGCTTTACCGAAAACCCACACGTTTTAATGATCCTGAGGAAGAAAGTTTTTGAAAACATTCCACGAAAAGGAATTAATTCTGGAAACCAGCGTTGGTTGCCAGAATTTTCTTTTTTTTTTCCGCCATGTTTTCTATCCTTTCAAAGTCAGATCCCAGAAACCTTGTCTGCAAACGCCGTCAACTTGCACAAGTCAAAAATTTTGTCCTCTGGTCAAAAATAAAACAAACAAAAGATGAAAGGTCAAACACACTTTGAAATTCCACGTCATTCTCCATTTTGTAATAAGATCAAAACCCTCAGTTTTTTTTATCAAAATCTTTTTTATAGGACTTGATTCGCTGCAAATCTACGCTAATTCCATGCAGGTTTGAGCAGAGTATCTCACGGAATACTCTACAGAACTTCAGGTCATGTTCAAAGTGCTAGTATTCCTGTATTGAGAAATAAAAACGAGCCATGCTCTGTGAAAAGGGGGCTTAATGCATCTGCTGAAAGTATCGACCCAGGTCAGCCTGCGCAGTCCGCGCAGGCTGACCTGGACCGAAACTTTACGCTATTGGTCAATCTTCTGTATGTCAAAGGACAAGTCTACTCATGATTCAATCGGTTGTTAGACAAAGTTGATTCTATGTATCTCTAATTATGTGATATCTTGCTTGGTATCGTACATTACGAAGGTGCATTTAGCCCCCTTTTCACAGAGCATGGTTCAAATATTACCTCGCTTATTTTTGCATATCGATTCAACCAAATTAATGGTATTTTTCTTGAATAATCTGGCTAACAAAGTCTTGAAATTGCATTATTTTGGTTTTTTTTTTCTTTGCAAGGAAATTTTTATTCTATCCGATAATTTTTTAGTAGCTGTCACCTTGTCATGGAAAGAATTAAATTGGCGATCATCATCATCATAATCGTTATAACCTTCGTCACCAACTTCTAGAATCATCATCATCATCATCATCATCATCATCTTCATCAGCAACATCATCAACATTACCGTCATCAACAGCAACAACAGCAGAAAATGTGTTGAACAAAGAAGTATAAGATCATTTTCGAACATTTGACTTGATGTCTGCAAGTGCTATCAGTTTGGACCTCGATTATGGTGAAAATTCATTTATATTTAACTCGGTTTAAAATTTTATAAGGGATACAAAGAGGTTTGATAAATAGTTTGCTTTGCAGCACCAAAATCCGATCTGCCCTCTTACCGACTGACACCAAGATTTTCTTTTACTTCCACCCTTTTGATGTTGTTTTCCCTCCTATTTAAGTGAATGTTATTATTGATATTCATAATATTCTCTTAATGTGTTCGTTAAAAAATCTTCTCTATAGCTGGAACAAAACTGTCTTCAATCATATTCTGTTAAAATACTTCTATTTATGATACTCTCCTCTTTTTTCTTTCCTTTGAAGACTGAATTCTATGCATGTTCAATAAGGGGATGGCCGAATCTAAGTTGTGAGAACTTGTGGTCAAACCCTTTTGTCTAATTCGTATTGTATGTAAAAAATGTATTTTATGTAAGAATTTGTAAATAATGACAATAAAATATGTTTGGACCGGTCTAAAATATTGTCGTTTAGTAAAGAGTGAAACTTAAAAGAATTCGGCTTCGTGTTTTTTCATTATTCTCAGGGTTGACATAGAGCTAGATACTATATTGTACCTGCGATATAGGTACTGCGTCAATAGATCGATAAAATTTCTATCTGTCTATTGATATACAGGTTTGAATAAATATTTAAAGGACAATTATTTTGTCTCGTAAGATGACTGCTTTTGAAATTAGAACACAAACAGACTTTTTTAATGGCTTGGGGTTTGTAATGAAACAGACACATGGCTTGAGACCACGGATTCGCTTGTTCGAATCCCAGCTAGACTTTTTTCTTTCAGAAGATTGAATATAGTCATTGGGACAGGATTCATTTCTCTCTAACCGCTCATCACTGTCGTGACGATGGTTATGGAAGAAAGCAGCTTGTGGCTTTGGAAGAACTCTGAGCGAAATACTTGTAAATAAACACAAGGAGAGCATGGACAGGTGTACTGGCCGCAGCGATGTAACGTAAATAATGTTGATACACAAACCATGTAAATCTATCTATCTCTTGATGTATAAGTTCGAATAATTCTGTCAATGAACATTATTTTGTCTCGTTAGCTGACTGGTTCTGAAATCAGAAGATAGAACGGAGTGTTTAAAGTTTTGGGGTTAGAAATAAAGCAGGCACGTGTTTTTTTGTGTGAAATTTTGTGGACACAAGTGAATGAGAACGAACTGATATCTGGTTAATTTAACGCTGAAATCTTCCTTCTGCAAAACTTCACAGTGCACTGACAACTGCAGATACCGACCTTCTGTTTTCCTCAGATATTGTTTTCGAATCGGTCTGTGCTTCAGGTGCTGTTTTCCATCAGTGCTCATTGAACTGTTCTCTCTTAGGTCCGCGCTTCATGGTGGCCCCTGTTTTCGGAGCAGTCCGCGCTTTATGAGACTATTTTCGCTTCGGTCCGCCCTTCAGAAGGACTGCTTTCGTCACACTCCAAACTTTAGTCACGGTCCGTGCTCTTCATATTATTCCCGTTTAATACTCATCTAAATATTTTCTAATGGATTTTTTTCTTTCATTTTCAAAATATAAATATTATGTTCCTTGACATATTTTCATGTATTTACCGACTGTACTACCTGTTTACAAAAAAAAAAAAAAAAAAAATATTAAGGTATTTTGTTAAATATCAATTCAAACGTATCACCGAATTCGATAATGTGGTTTAAGGTATCGACACACATCAGACTGAGCAGTCCGTGCAGGCTGACATGGGTTGAAACTTTTTGCTATTTGTAAATTTTGTGCATATCCAAGGACCATTCTACCTCGCAGTCAGTTCTAATACAAAATAGATTTTACAGATCAATTATTAAACCTTCTTCTCACAGATCATGGCCTATTTACATATTATTTGCATTCACCTACAGATTAAATTAAGTGCAAGTGGCAAAAAATCATAAATAGAGAAAATGAACAATAGCACCGCAAGTGGGTGCCAGCATTTGGCTGAGGTTGTTTTATATGTGCAAATTCTGTATTGAAAAGGGGCATAACTGTGTCAATATAGCTTCAGATAACCTTCCTTCTGGGCTTTTGCTTGGGATACTTCACAACTAGCCAAAATTTGAAATAGATATCTGCCGTAATAACAGAGATATCAGAAAATGCCAAAGTGTTTGCAGGTTGACGATGCAGACACGGACGACCATAGACTACGACAAAACCTCTCTTCCAAAACAACTGAGGTCACTTGTAGCACACACAACGTAAATAAGGGAAAAGATAACTGAAGCAATAATTCTGTCTTTATTTTTAATGGAAAGAATGTAAGACACGTAGCATCTGCTTGTTACAGGCAATGGCCGTTTCTCCTGTTTCTCCCTCATTTCATTCCCTATTAAGTTAACCCTTGTGCTGCTAAGCGCGACTCAAGGACCTTTTTGCAGACTGTGTAGGTCAAGATAAGACTGCACAGAACGTGCAGTCGGACCTTAGATCTGCACTGTCCGATAAAAAGATTTTTTTTCCAAAAAAGTATCTTTGAAATAGCAAAATTATTGGTTTTACTATCGGCTTGAAAGTTTCATTTCACTTATTTAGCAGGTTAAGGGTTACGCATTCTGTCGACGGGCTCGGTGGCTCAGTTGGTAATGGACAGGGCTTGCAACCAGGAAGTTGTCAGTTCGATTCTCCAGATCGGCCAGTTTCTTTCTAAAGGATTAATTATAGTAACTGCAACAGCAATCATTTCTTTCTCATCGTTTAGCATTGGTTTCAACAAAGTTTATTTGGGAGGACAGCCTGTAGCTTTGGAAGAATACTGTGATAATAACTTGCAAAAGAAATCCAGCAAAAAACATGGATAGGTGCACCGGCCCCTGCGATATAACTGAAATAATGTGTAAAATGCGTCAAACCGCATACAAACAAACGTACGTAGGCTGCAATAAAAATGCTGTCCACTGAATGACGGTAAAAGACACATTTACTTGTCAATGGTATTCTGAGAGACGAAAGAAGATGGGCATCGTTTTGAGACACAAGCTATATTAACCCTTAAAGCGCCTTTCACTACTTTAGTTGCATTTGCTGCGAGAGTAGATTAAGATCAGACTCCACAAACCGTGCAGTGTGGTCTTTTACCTACACTGTCCGTCGTACTCAGACGCTCCAGACAAGGGCAACTTTGTAATTGCTCTAATTAGGATCATGTTTCCAAAATGAAAATGTCTCTTGGGTTTATTCGGCGCTCTAAGGCTTTGCCCTTAGGCTGCTGAGCGCGACTCGGGGCGCTTTTGCTGACAGTGTAGATCAAGATCAGACTGCACAAAACGTACAGTCTGATCTTTGATCTACACTGTCCAGTACGGTGTTTTCTTTCCGGCGAGATGAACTTTGAAACCGCAATATTTCGATTTTTACCATTGATTGGAACTTTTCGTTTCATTTATCTAGCAGTTTAACTCTTCACCAAATGACAAAATTTTGGACACGACCAAACTGAAAGCATTAGCAGACAGCAAAATAAATGTAGCTCAAATGATGATTTCTGTCTTTGACAGGGTAGAAAACATTGTGGGAAAAGGAGAAAATGCTGGTTACCAGCATTTTCTCCTTTTCCCTCAATGATTTTAAAATCCTTTTTTGTCAGGGTCGTTAAACCTCGGAATTGTGTGGTAAGGGTCAAGGGTTGAAAATACTGCCCATTAAATAAAGGTTAGAAGTCACATTTACTTGACAATGGTTACTCGAGAGACAGGAAAAGTGCACCGTTTGGAGACAGAATCTGTATTATAGATACTGTCTACTTAACCTTTTACCAAAGAATCCCGTCTTTTAACGAACTGAAGGAAGAACCCTTTTTAAAACAAAGCAGAAAAAGAAGGTAATGCTGGAAACCAGCATTCTCTTCTTTTCCCATAGTTTTTCCAACCCTTTTTACCCGTTACCACACAATCCCGACCTTGAAAATGGAGGCTTTTGAAAACATCGTGTCAAAAGAACGCTTGTTGATATTCATCCAAATTAAAAAGACTTAAAGACTACAAAATCAATGTTGCTCGTGTATTGGTATTTGTCCTTGAAATGATAAAAAAAATAAATTGTGAGAAAAGAGAAAATGCTTGTCACTATAACCAGCATTTTTGTCCTTTTCCCACAATGCTTTCTACCCTTTTAAGTACAAATTTCTTCATTAGAAATGCATCTGATTTATTGTCTGCATATATTTTTTTATTTGGATAAGCCCAAAAACTGATACCAAGGGTCTAACTCTTTACCAGACGACAAAATTATAAGACATCGAAATTGGAAGCATTCGCAGACAACGTATCGATGAGGCTCATATCAAAGAATTTGTCTTTGATAGGATAGAAAACATTGTGGAAAAAGGAGAAAATGCTGGTAACAAGCATTTTCTCCTTTTCCCACAATGTTTTCAAAAAGCCTTCTAACTAAGGATTGTGTGGAAAGAGTAAGGCAAGGTAAAAGTCACATTTACTTGACAATGGTTCTATGACAGACAAACGGAAGATGACACCGTTCAGAGGCAGAAGTTATTAGGTCATTCCCTTTACAACCCATTGACACACAAGTCCGCGTTTCCCTAGAAACATTGCGGGAAAAGGAGAAAATGCCGAGTAACCATTTCAATTTCCTGCAATGTTTTCAATCAGTTTCAAGACAAATAGCATTATTTGAGGAATCTTGATTTTGTCGTCTTCAACTCCTTTCAATTTGGACGAATCAAAATATTTGTCTTCTGGTACAGAGTTCAAGAGTTTCAATGCCAACATATAAGTTCAGCTTTATTCGAATTCATGGAATAAGAATCCACCACAAATTAAGTTTTGATAAAGCGTGAACGATGTAGATCAAAGACTAGGCTGCACTTTCTGTGCTGCCTGATCTTGATCTACGTCGTTCGCAGACGCCACGTATGTCGTGTTTATCAGTTAAAGGATAAAATCGTAATTAATCTGATGTAGGAGATGTTAAGAGCGTTAAATCTCACGCAAATGACGCATAATTCTTTAGATATATTTTTTTGTATTTTTTATAAAACATTGCGATGAATGGCCAGTGCACTTTTCCATGCTTCCCTTGAGTTTCTTTCACCATCAATCATCAGAAAGAATTAACTCTTTACCAAACGACAAAAATTTAGCCTATTCCAAATTCAAAGCATTTGCAGATGACAAAATAAATGTGGTTCAAAAAGAGAAATTTGTTTTGAGAAAGGGCAGAAAACATCGTGGGAAAAGGAGAAAATGCTGGTTACCAGCATTTTTTTCTCCTTTTTCCACAATGTTTTCAAAAGCCTTCCTCCTCAAGATTTGTAAACCTCGGGACTGTGTGATAAAGGATGAAGCAAAGCTGGGAATCGAACTTGTGACCCCCAACTGGATTTCACGTTCTTTACGTTACCGACTGAGCTACCGGGTTCAGCCTGAGAAACTCATGTATATGTGCACTGGGCTCCGCGATATAACTCTGCTAATTTTGAATATGGCGTTAACCTGTTAGCAAAAGATAATTGAGCCACGTTCTGCAAAAAGGGGGCTTAATGCATCTCCGTGGTGCATTATACGAAGCAAGTCATCTCATAATTATGGATCCATAAAAACCATTTTGGTTAACAGCCTAATGCATTAGAAGGTAGACTGGTCCTTTGACATAAAGAAAATTAACCAATAGAGAGAAAAGTTTCGGCCCAGGTCAGCCCTGCACGGACTGTGCAAGCTGACCTGAGTCGACACTGTTCGCAGATGTATTAAGCTCCCTTTTCACAGAAGATGGCTCAATTATTTGAAGTTGTCACAATTGAGAGCATTTGCAGACGACAATCAGTTTTGGGCTTGAATTATAAGATCTGGCTTCGAAAGAGTAGAAAACATTGTGGGGAAAAGGATAAAAATACTGGCAACCGGCACTTTTCTTCTCCCCCCCCCCCCCCCCCGCAATGTTTTCAAAAGCCTTCTTCCTCAAGGTCCTTGAATCTCGGGATTATGTGGTAAACACTAAAACAAACAAACAAATAAACAAGCAAGCCAGCAAACCCAGTCCGGCCAACAAATCACGCGGCGCTGTCGACCTCCCAGAATCATCGATATTTCAAAATGGCTGTTTTCCAGGAAATAAGAAGCTTACAGCAATACATGCCTACTTCAATGTGACAACTAGGAAATTAGGTTAATTAACTTGAGCCATTCTCTGGCAAAAGGGGGCTTAATGCATCTCCGCGATCCATGATACTGAGCAAGTCATCATATAATTGTGGATCAATAAAATCCATTTTCTCTTACAACCGACTTAATCCTGAGGTAAAATAGTCCCTGGATATTTAGAAAATTGACCAATGGCAAAAACGTTTCGGCCCAGGTCAGCCTGCGCGTTCTGCGCAAGCTGACCTGGGTCGATACTTTTTGCATATGCATTAAGCCCCCTTTTTCACAGAGCATGATTCATTTACGGTGTTTGTCGCATCTCTGGACCGTTCTTCTAGAACTTCCATCGGAAACGAGTTGAAAGATTGATTGATCATTGTTTTCGTTGTTTTCGACAGTATTTTAGTTACGTATATGGCGGCGACCAGTGCACCTACTGCATGAATATGCTTTCTGGTAGTTTCTTACTACCAGTAGTTCTCGCCATTTTCTTCGCAAGCCACTTGCTGCTCTCCGACAGAACCATAGTCGAAACAACGATCAGCGGGGAGATAGGAATGAATCTTTCACACTGACTAAAATCACTCCTCAAAAAGAAATTGGCCGAGTTAGGGTCTCGAAACAACGATCCTCTGGTTTCAAGGCCTTTACGTTACCAACTGAGCCACCGGAAAGCGTTGAAGGACTTCTTTTAGAATTGCCGAACCCTGTTTTTTAACCCTTTTCCCGAATGAAAAACGTTTGACTCTTCGACACTGAAGGCAATTTGAAAGTGACACACAGTCGCTGAAGTTCTCTCAGGGGATTACCAAAATCTTTTGCTTTTCCTGCAATGTTTACAAAAGCCTTCTTTTTTTAAAAAGGTCGTTAAAAAGGAGACTGACTGGTGTTGAATTTACAGGACAACTATTACATTACTTGAAGAGGAAGCCGCCGGATAACTCAGTGGGTAACGCTAAATACCGGTACAAGCAATCTATGAGGCTGTTAGTTCGAACCGGAATTAGGCCAAAGTTCCCTAGGATGATTGATACAGTTAATGCTCTTAACCCTTTGGCTAGTAAGCGCGACTCACTGACCTTTTGCCGACACTGTAGATCAAGATCAGACTGCACAGAACGTGCAGTCGGATCTTGATTCTACACAGTTCGCCTGAGAGATATCTTTCCTCAAAAAATACCTTTGAACTAGGAAAAATTAGAGTTTATACTGTCGGTTTATTGATTGATTGATTGATTGATTGGTGTTTAACGCCGTTTTCAACCTTTTTTTTACTTATATCGCGGCGGCCAGTGCACCTATCCAAGCTTTTCTGGAGTTTCTTTTACCAGTACTCCTCACACTATTCTTTCCAAGCCACTGGCTGCTTTCCCACATAACCATCGTCGAAACAATGGTCAGCGGTGAGAGCTGTCGGTTTAAGTTTCATTTCTTTTATTCAGCAGGATAACATATCGATTCGATCTTTTTTCTGCCAGAGAGCAACAATATATGCAGCCTAATCTTGATCTATGCTGTCCCCAGAAAGCCAATGTCTACGCTTTTATTGCTCTAAAAGAAGTTAAAGATAAAATAATCACAAAGAGAAGAACAGACTAGGTGCAAAAACTACAAGTGTTTGGTTTCACACAGGATATTCACCTGTACATGAAAGGTTTCAGTTGCCAATTAGCTGTCTAATGAAGTAAACTAAACCCTTAGAGAACAACGCACTACTTAGGTTGCTTTTGCAGACAATGTAGATCAAGATCAGACTGCACAGAACGTGCAGTCTGATCTTTGATCTACACTGTCTGCGTCTCTGTAACATATCCCGCCAAAAAAAGAATGTTGAAATATTAAAACTGCTCTTGCTCATTGAAAAGGCCCATTTCATTAATTCATCCCAATAAACCTAACTGCGATTCGCAGTCTAAAAAGAAGACCAAAATAAGTGCAGTTACACGATTGCTTTTGCATAGAATAGTTCGGAAAAGCAGACGGTGTAGATCAAAGATCAGACTGTACGTTTTGTGCAGTCTGATCTCTGATCTAAACTGGTCGCAAAAGCAATTCAAGTTATAGGAGGCGCTTTACGGGTTAAGGTAGTTTCTAATTGGAAGTAGAAAGGATAAATAGCTTATTTTGTAAACCGTTTGAAGTCAACCATGAAGGGCCTGCGTGCTCATTTAAACATGACCTACACAGAAAAGAAACCTGAAAGAATATTAGTAAATATTGACATACGTACAACGTACAGATCGATTAGCTGGCCTGCTATCGTTGTCTGTCCCTGTTTTAGATATACTACTCATATTTTTGATGAGAATCATTTACATATTTTAACCCTTATCCTGCTGAATAATTAAAATGATACCTTCAAGTCGATAGTAAAAGCCCCAAATGTTGCTATTTCAATGTTATTTTGGGGGAAGAAATATGTCTTTATCGGACGGTGTAGATCCAAGATCAGACTGCAAGTTCTGTGCAGTCTGATCTTGGATCTACACTGTCCGCAAAAAGGTTAGTGAGTCGCGCTTAGCAGCCTAAGGGTTAACACGGGTATATGATACAACGATACAATTTTGCATTTAAAACATCGGTTCATACAGGTTGTTTATTTCATCCATGTGGCAATGCGACGTACTGAAAAAACCATACCTGATACATGGCACGGATATTATGCCGGCTGAATCCAAAAATGGTGATCCCTTGCAAATTTTGAGTAGTATATTTAGATTCGATCATGCTCTGTGAAATGGTGGTTTAATGCATCTGCAAAAAGTTTCGATCCAGGTCAGCCTGCGCAGTCCGTGCAGGCAGACCTGGATCGAAACGTTTTGCTATTGGTAAAATGTCAAAGGATCATTCTACTTTTTGATTCAGTCGTTTGTACGACAAAATGTATCCACATTATGTGACGCTTTGCTTGGTATAACGCGTTGCTAAGATGCGTTAACTTTTTACCAAACGAAAAAAAATCAGAACTGTCGAAATTGAAAGCAATTGCAGACGACAAATTAAGTATGACTTAAATGATGGAATTTGTCTGTGACAGGATAGAAAACATTGTGGGAAAAAGAGAAAATGCTGGTCACCAGCATTTTCTCCTTTTCCCACAATGTTTTCAAAATGCCTCTTTCTTAGGGTCGTTAAAAGTCGAGATTGTGTGGTAAAGAGCGCCGCTGAAAAATCATTTTACATTGATTGTGAAACAAGTTCTTACAACTTAGGTTAATCACTCTCGATAATTACTCCGTGGAAATCTTAACCAGGGTCCGTATTCACCAACCGTTCTTAAGAACGTTCTTATAATTATTCTTCAAAATTTTGCAAGTTTGAAAGTAACACAACTTCTGATTGGCTAAACCATATGGTTTAGCCAATCAGAAGGTGTGTTACTTTCAAATTTGGAAAATTTTGAAGAACAAGACCAAGAATGTTCTTAAGAATGGTTGGTGAATACGGACCCAGGATTCACGCTGTAATGTGGTTAGTTCCAAATGTTAACCAAGTTCATCACGTGATTCAAACCAGGAACCTTTGTTATGACAGACCAACTCTCTACCCCCTACAACTCGGTTTCCCAGTTTGTTTGGTCTTTAACCCTTTACCACACAATTCCGATTTTAACAACCCTGTGAGAGAAAGCTTTTGGAAACATTGTGGGAAAAGGAGAAAATGCTGGAAAACCAGGATTTTCTTCTTTTCTCACAATGTTGTCTATCCTTCCCAAAATAGATTTCATATTTTTTGGTCACATCTATTTTGTTGTCTGCAGTTGCTTTAAATTTTGACAAGTCTAAAATTTTGCCATTTGGTAAAGAGTAAACGCCTTTTTTCAAATCTTGTAAGATATATGATGTTGGCAAGTGCACCTTATATACCTTCCTGCCGTTTCTTTGACCTAAACCTACGTTTGCAGTAGAACACCATTAATCCTTGCAGAGCGAGGAAATGAAATGGACAGAGTCTTAATCAGCACTAGTAATACTGATATCGCCAATTCAAAGCTGTTTGTGTTAAAATGTCTGCCAAAAGAAGCAGACAGTGTACATCCAAGATCACATTGCACCTTCTGTGCAGTTTTGTCTTGATTTACTCTGTCTGCCAAAACAATTAAACTTTACCACACAATCCTGACTTTCAAAGACCCTGAAAAAAATTGCCTTTAAAAATATTGTGGGAAAAATAGAGAATGCTGGTAACCAGCATTTTCTCCTTTTCCCACAATGTTTTCTATCCTTTGCAAAACAATTTTCAATTTTTCAGTCACGTTTATTTTGTCGCCTGCAAACGCTTTCAATTTGGTCTAGGCTTAAATTTTTGTCGTTTGGTAAAGAGTTAAATCCGGATTCAGCATTACAAGTATCAATATTTGAGCCATGCTCTGTGAAAAGGGGGCATAATGCATCTGCGAAAAGTATCGACCCATGTCAGCCTGCGCAGTCCGCGCAGGCTGACCTGGGCCGAAACTTTTCGCTATTGGTTTTATTTTCTGTACATCCAAGGACAAATCTACCTCACGATTAAGTCGGTTGTAAGAAAAAGTGGCTATTATGGATCCATAATTATGTGATGGCTTAATAGCAAAAAATGCATCACAGAGATGCATTAAGCCCCCTTTTGCCAGAGCATGACTCATTTATACATGTAATTTCATGTTATCTACCGTCAATCATGTGTAGGTATGTCAGTTTTGTGCATCATACATGTACCTGTCACTGCGTACACGTGTTCCTGAAAACCACCATAAAGCCGTTTCGGGCTTATCGGAGAGGTGATAAGGGGAGAGACCACCTTCAGTGTATGACTCATGTGTTGGCAGAGCAATTCTGAGAATTATTTCTCTGCACCGAGCACACCTTTCGAACCGGGTCACGTATACCATACCTTGTTGAAACTTGTATTGTCAGGTGGTTCGTTCCTTTCTATGGTGTGTGGATGCAGTTTTCAACAACATTAATTTAGTTATATCGCGGAGTCCGGTGAACCATTAAATGATTTCCTAGATTTTCTGTTGCCAGTTCTTCATCTTACCTCGGTTAAGAAGTTAGACGGTGTAGGCCTGTTTTTTATGCCGATTTTGGGAAAGAAACCCGTAACCTGGGCGTTTCCCTGGTTCATGCCGCCAGTAAAAGCGGGCGCGACCTGGTTAGCCGAACAAGCTGTGTACCACTGATAGTTGTGATCGTCCCGTTTCGAGACAGCGGCTCGGCAGACACACTACGATGTTACAGGGCTAAATACAGCAGACTTTATAAACTGAGGTGATTCCATCCAGCGCTTGATAACTCGGGATTTATCCAGTCTTGGGCCCGGTTCCTACCACTGAATGTACCAGTTCTTTACGACATTGCCAGAAGTAGGTCTCTTTTCGCAGCTGTGCATGTCCTCCTTGGTGATCCCTCAAAAAGCTTGAAAACCTCCGATTTTTCCACAAAAAGGGACGGTAAAATCAGGACTAAGTCAGTTAGTTATCAAACTATCTTCCCGGTTTGTCCCAGTCATTTATGAATACAGTTACATCCAGGGTCCGTATTCACCAAGCATTCTTAAGAACGTTCTTTGTCTTATTCGCCAAGAATTTCAAAATTTGAAAGTAACACACCTTCCAATTGGCTAAACCATTTGGCTTAGCCAATCAGAAGGTTTTTTTTTTTTTTTTTTTCAAATTTTGAAAAATCTGAAGAATAAGACTAAGAATGTTTCTAAGAACGGTTGGTGAATACGGACCCAGTTCTTTTATCGGGACCTTTTAGGGTCCCGGAGAGTGACGACGGAAATTTGATTTATTATTTAACCGGAGACCGAATTTACCATCCATCCAGTTTGCATTCTCATTCTATTTTTCAAGACTTTTAAGAATTACAAAGTAGATCATTTTCTGATTGGCTAAACCAAATGGTGAAGTCAATTATGATAGGCTATTTCAAAATGGTTTAAGCAATCAGAAATTGTGATTGCTTCTAACTTAAGCAAAGCAATGTCTGACTGGTCAAAAAATGCTTTAAAAGCCGGTCATGATTAGCTTAACCAAATACTTTGGACAATCAGAAATTGCGTCAGTTCTAAATTTGCAATTTGAATGCAACTTAGAAGTGTTGGTGAAGACGACCCCTGACTTTTACGGTAGAAAACGTTCGGTTTACATTATTTGACCCTTAACCTACTAAATAAGTGACATGAATTTTTTAAGCCGACAGTAAAATCCAAAATTTTGCTATTTCAAAGGTATTTTTTCGAGGAAAGATATCTCCTTATCGGACAGTGTAGATCAAAATCAGACTGCACGTTCTGTGCAGTCTGATCTTGATCTACACCGTCCGCAAAAGGTCACGGAGTTGCGCTTAGCAGCCTAGGGTTTAAGTAGGGTGTCTAATAAGGCGTTGGTATTTAACTCTTCACCAGACGATCGAATTTTAGACCAGTCCAATTTCAAATCAGTTGCAAAGGACACACTGTATAATATGCCTCGTATAGTGGCATGGTGTTATCTGCCTTTGATATGGAAGAAAACACTGTGGGTAAAGGAGAAAATGCTGGTTACCAGCAGTTTCTCCTTTTTCCCACAATGTTTCCAAAAGACTTCTCCATCGGGCTATTGCGAACTCTGGATTGTGTGGTAAAGGGTAAACAATGGAGTCTAATCAGACGATTGCATTAAAACGATCGTCATTTAATTAGAAATTATGAAACCTGCAAGTTTACATTAACATAAATCCTTGACCATACGACCAAGTTTTAGACTTGTCCAAATTAAAAGACGTTGCAGATGGAATATCATACGTGACTCAACAGAGAGAATTTGTCTAGGAAGGGGGAGAAAACATTGTGGGAAGAGGAGAAAATGCCGATTACCGGCATTTTCTCCTAATCTCACAATGTTTACAAAAGCCTTTTCTCTTTCCTCAAGGTCGTTAAACCTCGGGTTTCTTTAGTAAAGGGCTAACAATTTTACAATTTGAGAGCCATTTTCTGTTGTGTAACCACGTAATTATTAGCTTATGAAACTGCTCTCATGTTATCAGGCTCTGATCATATTTAGTCACATTTAATTCCTTGTCTGCGCAAGTCATATTCTTCGAAGACTGACCTGTCTGCTATGACGCATCACTATCCTATATAGGATAAATATTAATACGCGGTGCGTAAGCTGCCCCTAAAAATAGCAAGCTGAATATGGCTATAAATAACATGACTGTGGAAAAATCAAGCCTGCCTTTCCCTCCAAATTCCTTAAAAATATAATAATTTCAAACTGGACAAATAATTTTATAGATGACCATTGTTTACTGCAAATCTTTTTATAAAGTTTATAAATATAGACATGGGGATAACCGGGATTTGTGCAACAGACTTTGACGACAAAAATAATGTCAGCGCAAAACTGGGCTTATACCGGGGCTTTTTCCCAGCTGATAGGAGCTGTTTTTATAAATGGCTGGTGCATAGATTAATATATATTATGCTAGCTAACCATCGCTGGATGAATCGTACCAGGTAGCGGTTTTATTTATTTAACGTGTTTCTTTTTATTTTGATATCCAAGAGTTAAATTTCAAGTATTTAGAATTCCAAGACTGACTATCTAGCAGGCTTTCTGTCCTAACAAATCCGATGATAGGTCATAGAAACTGGAATTAGAACACCATTTAGAATGGCTAGAGAATGCTGCCCCAGAACAGATGTCAAAATATACAACGATTACTTGTTTGGCCTACAGAAAGGTCATGTTTATATCGCACAATTGTCTGGCATAATTTCTTAGTACAAAGTTAACAGCCTTAATAAAGCAATGACGTAGTCAAGATGGCTGATATCTCCCCCCACTTCTTACCTTCTTGGTGCATTTTCTTTTTGGAGAAAGTGCATACAAGCGCACACTTGTCGAAACGTGCCTCTGACCTTGGATCTACACTTTCCGATGTTTTGTGGGTTAAAATTGTTAGAAAAATAATAATAATTTCTCATTTGTAGTTTTCGCAGGCAGGAAAAATCCATACTGTTTATATGGCGAAGTAAGGAATGATAAAACTTCACTTGATGCCCTCGATCCAAACCTTTTATCTAACCATTTTTTTTCTGATTTTTCTGTCTATTTCATCCAAAGACAATAGTCCTGATTTTTTTTTCTTGGAACTGTTTGGCCGTCGCCAGCCTCTCGGTACAAGTATGATTCTAATGTATATCTAAGCTTGCAGCTAATCCTTTATTTAAAGCCGCAGCCAAGGAGTTCCTGGTTTGAATTCCCTGCTCGAACTTTTTTTTGGAGAGTTATTGCAACTGGATTCATTCCTTACTTACCTCTGCCCATTGTTTCGACGATGATCACGTGGGAAAGCATCCAGCGGCTTGGGAAGAATATTGTGCGATATAATTGTACCAGAAACTCCAGGAAAGCATGGATAGGAGCACAGGCCGCCGCGATATACCTGAAATGATCTTGAAAACAGATTTCAACACCATACAAATAAGTAAAGTTTTAACAGTGAACTGGATATCCGAATGTACAGATCAAGATCAGACTACACACATTTGTGGGCTTATCACGGTTTTCAGTCTTCATACAAGACATCAAACGTCGCAAAACGCAGAATACGGGTCGATTATGTGCGTGTATAAGTGCGAAAGAAAGTAAATGCGTCAATGGCTTATCAGCCAATATCGGCCTTTGTACCACGAAAACAGATTAGAAATAACCCCTCGGGTAAAGTACAAAATGCGTCATAGATTAAGTTTGTTACTCGTTGTTCGTTCTTGATCAAAGTTCTAGGATTTTCTTTTTTCTAGAACTGTCTTTATAAATGATTTAAGTCATGCTCTGTTAACAGGGGTTTTAATGCATTTGCAAAAAGTATCGACCCAGGTCAGCCTGCGCAGTCCGCGCAGGCTGACCTGGGTCGAACCTTTTTGCTATTTGTAAATTTACTGCTTATCCATGGACCATTTTACCTCAGGATTCAGCCGCATAAATGGATCTTATGGATCCAAAATTATGTGATCAATTGCTTGGTATCGTGAAAAAGTGAATTAAAACAACTTTTACAAGAGCGTAGCTCATTTGTTTGTTTCTTTGTTTGTTTGTTTGCCTGTTCGTTCGGTTGTCCCTGCGTTCGTTCATCCCTGCGTTCTTTGGATCTTTGTTCGCTTGATTGCTTGCCATTTCGTCGGTTGTGAAAGCCGTTTTAATCCAACTTTCTGTCACTGGTATCGCCGGGAATATTTCCTCTAGAACTGTCCGCTCGATCGTTCGTTCGCTCCTTCGCTCGTTTGCTCGTTCGCTCTTTCATTCGGTCTTTCGCTCCTTCGTTCACGCGTTCGTTTTTTGTTCGTTTTTCTCGGTTTTTTTTTTTTTCGTTCTTTCGTTCGTATGCATGTCGTTTGTCTCTTTACCAGATGACACAATTATAGACTAGTCCACATTGAACCATCCCGGAGACGTCAAATTCAGGGGAGCTTAAATGGTGGGAATTATCTTTGAAAAAGTAGAAAACATTGTGGGAAAAGAAGAAAATGATGGTATCAAGCATTGTCTTCTTGTCCCCACACTGTTTTCAAAGGCCATCTCCCTCAAGGTTTTCAAATACAGGAGTATTGGTTGAGAAAAGGTTAAAACCAGGCTAATCCTTAAACTACTAAGTGCGACTCACTGACCTTTGGTGGACAATGTATATAGAACAGACTACACAGAACGTCCAGTCTGATCGTGGATCTACACTGTCCGACAAGGAGATATTTTTCTCCAAATAAATAAAGTTTAGAATATTATTATTCGGCTTTTTACTATCTGCTTGAAAGTTTCGTTTAACTTTTTTGACAGGATAAGGCTTAACACTTATTATTACAGTTTTATTTCGGCAGTTAGGGCACCTATCTTTGTACTTCCTTAAGTTTCATTTACCATTACCACAAAATTCTCTTCAAAGCTTCTTTCCCACGTAAGCGAGGACGTGATGATAATAAACCGTACACTTTTCCCTTTTGTTGGTTCGTTTGTGTTGAAGTTTAACGCCGTTTTAACAGCTTAGGTCATATCACGGCCCTCAGTGCACCTACGCAAATGTTTTGTGATTTTCTCACACCAGTGCTGACACAACTTTCTTTACAAGCCAGTTCCTTCTTTTCTCACATGCATCAGAGGTGAGAGGCGAAAGATCGCCGGAAAGAAAGTTTGCCTCAAGGGGGTATCTTACCTGCGACCAGCACTCACGAGTCAGATACATTAACCTTGAGCTAACCGGCCGGATACAGTTTTCACTAGCAATATTGTTATGATTATAATGAAAAATCTCGCTCCATTATTTTTGGGTAGACCAGCCTATGTAAAATCCTTTATCCTAGGATAAGTCACCTTGAACACATTCAGTCGAAGGTCACGTGCTTTGCAATCACGTGCTTTTTTTTTTTAGATGGTAAAATAGCACTTCCATTTTTTCCAGTGACGACTTCTGTCACGATGAAATTAATATGGTGAAATTACTTCCCAAGCAGTCCGTCCCATATCATTCTCCCCTGTGATAAATTGAGGGCGATTTAGAAAAAAAAAAGCGTCTTCGTGAAATATGAAATATCAGCACAAACTATGGCGCAAGAACTGACCATATGTAAAAACATTGTGGAAAGAGGAGAAATTGCTCGTCACGAGCAATTTCTCCTTTTCCCACAATGTTTTCAAATAAGACTGGTTCTAGTGCAAGAGTGAAAAAGAATATCTCAATGAAGGAAAAGCATAAAAGAACAATTAGTATGAATTACGGAGACATTTCGCGGGAAACTGTAAGTGGTACTGACTTAATAACTCTGCCAGCGCCTATCAAGAAAACCTGACATCTTTTCAAGCCTTAAAATACGAGGGACACTTTTTAAGTTCGTAGAGTAAGCCTATAACTTTTTAACGCGATTATGAAGTTGCACGATTTTTTACACAGAACTTGCGTAATCATTCCTCTCGCGAACGGTGTCACGGTATGCGGCCCACAAGGTCCACGTGCGCGCTGCGCTGGGTATTTTCAACACGTGGTTTTATACACTATAGTAAAATATAGCGTTCAATATGGATGGAAAAATCTCTGAACAGAGGGTATATTGTAAGATTCGAGCACAGCTCGGGTTTCCGCCAACAGAAATTCATGCTGATTTCCAAAAAGTTTATGGGAATGGTGCTTTACAATATGCTACAGTTTGCAAGTGGGTACGTCGTTTTAATGATGGTCGGGAGTCAATTGAAAATGACCCTCGGGTGGGTAGGCCGGTTTCCGTTTTGACGGAAAAGAACGTTGCTACTGTGAAAACGTTAATTGAGGAAGACGCACGTTATACCGTGCAAGAGATAGAAGAATTAAGTGGCATTCATTCGTCAAGTGTTTTGAAGATCTTACGTGAACGACTTGGGCTACGTAAGATCTGCGCGCGCTGGGTGCCCCATTTGCTCACTGACGAGCAGAAACAAAGTCGGGTTAGACTTGAATCGCAAGTTATAGAAAAAATATGATAAATGTGACCCACGTCGTTTGGAAGAGATGGTTACAGGTGATGAAACCTGGATCTATCATTTTCAACCCGATTCTAAGGCTAAAAATAAGGTTTGGGTTTCATCTGAAGGCGACGGACCTGTCATTGCGCGCCGTTGCAAAACATCAAATCGCATGTTGTATGCGATATTCTTTGATTCGAAAGGTCCAGTCCTTCAAATTCCAGTCCCGAAAGGTAGTTCTGTCACTGGAAAGTTTTACAGAGAAAGTGTTCTTACTCAACTTGTTGATTTCTATCAGAAACGCAGACCGCGCACCGGTGTCCGCGGCATCAAATTACTCCATGATAACGCACCGGCCAATAAATCCGCTACGGTACAGAAATATCTGAAAGAATCTGGGCTCGACGTCTTAGATCATCCCTCATACAGCCCTGACCTGTCCCCCTGTGACTTTTGGTTGTTCCCAAGACTAAAGGAAATGCTGGCAGGGCACCGTTTTGAATCCCGTTGTGGTATAGGCAGTGCGGTCTACCAGTGTCTGCAACATATACCTAAAGAGGACTACCGGGCGGCGTTCCGGAAATGGGTAGATCGGTGTAAAATGTGTGTGGAGGCGGACGGGGCATGTTTCGAAGGTCTTAGATAAATAAAATTTTGACATTTCAAGCGGTTTTAAAAAGACCGCCCTACTCTACGAACTTAAAAAGTGTCCCTCGTACCATACAATAAAACTAAAAACAATTCTATATCATGTAGGCTTAACTAAACAAGCGGACGGTAGAGATCAAAGATCAGACTGCACGTTCTGTGCAGTCTGATACTAATCTATACCGTCCGCAAAAGCCCCAGTTTTCGCTATTGTCACTGAAAGGGTTTCCGCCAACATTGCACTTGATAATCGTCAACGTGGAATGATTAAGCATAATTCAGCACTTAGCGGAGAAAATTAGGGTGAAACTTCTTTTCCCGCGTCCTTTTCCGGCCATTTTGGGCTCTTTCTACGGGTAATTGTTAGCCCTTCAGCTGCTAAGCGCGACTCTCTGACATTTTGCAGACAGTATAGATCAAGATCAGACTGAGCAGAACGTGCAGTCTGATCTTGAATCTACACTGTCCGATAAGGAGATTTTTTTTCTCTAAAAAATAAGTATGAAATAATATTTTCGGGTTTTTACTATCGGCTTGAAAATTTTATCTAACCCTTAGGTTGCTAAGCGCGACTCACTGACCTTTTGCGGACAGCGTAGATCAAGATCAGACTGCACAGAACGTGCAGTCTGATCTTGGATCTACTCTGTCCGACAAGGAGATATCTTTCCTTCAAAAGTACCTTTGAGGTGGGAAAATTTGGATTTATAATATCTGGTTTAAAAGTTTCATTTCTTTTATCCGGCAGGATAAGGGTTAACTTATTTAGGAGGATAAGGGTTAAGCAGATGCTGATCAAATGCGTCTTTAATGCTCCTGTAGTTGACGTTTTTAGACAAAACAATGAGAAAAAAGGAGAAATTGCAACAATATTTCCTTTCCCTAACCCGTTACCACACAATCCCGACTTTTAATGACCCTGATTAAGAAGCCTTTTGAAAACATTGTGGGAAAAGGAGAAAATGCTGGTCACCAGCATTTTCTCCTTTTCCCACAATGTTTTCTATCCTTCCCTAAACAAATTTCTGTTTTTTCAGTCACACCTATTTTGTCGTCTGCAAGTGCTTCCAATTTGGACTGGTCTAAAATTTTATCGTTTGGTAAGGAGTGAAATTGTTCTTGGTCTAATTGTTGATGTTGCAGCTGTTGCTGTTTTTGTTGCTATTGTTGTTGCTTCTTCTGCTACTGTAGTTGTTGTTGTTGCTGCTGCTGCTGCTGCTACTGTAGTTCTTCTGCTACTGTAGTTGTTGCTGCTGCTGCTGTAGTTCTTCTGCTACTGTAGTTGTTGTTGTTGTTGCTGCTGCTGTAGTTGTTGTTGTTGTTGCTACTGCTACTGTAGTTGTTGTTGCAGCTGCTGCTGCTACTATAGTTCTTCTGCTACTGTAGTTGTTGTTGCTGCTGCTGCTGCTGTAGTTCTTCTGCTACTGTAGTTGTTGTTGTTGCTGCTGCTGTAGTTCTTCTGCTACTGTAGTTGTTGTTATTGCTGCTGCTGCTGTAGTTCTTCTGCTACTGTAGTTGTTGTTGTTGCTACTACTACTGTAGTTCTTCTGCTACTGTAGTTGTTGTTGTTGCTACTGCTACTGTAGTTGTTGTTGTTGTTGCTGCTACTGCAGTTGTTGTTGTTTTTGTTGCTGTTGTTGTTGATTCTTTTGCTACTGTAGTTGTTGTTGTTGCTGGTGCTACTGTAGTTCTTCTGCTACTCTAGTTGTTGTTGTTGCTACTGCTACTGTAGTAGTAGTAGTTGTTGTTGTTGTTGTTGTTGTTGTTGTTATTACTGCAGCTGTTGTTGTTTTTGTTGCTGTTGTTGTTGCTTCTTTTGCTACTGTATTTGTTGTTGTTGCTGCTGCTGCTGTAGTCGTCGTCGTTGTTGTTGTTGTGGTGGAGGTGTATTTTATATTGCTTTAAGTCTATTCTTGGTGCCTCCACCACCTGTTGTTCGGTGCTCAAGGTTTCAAAATCGCAATTTGAGAGCCCTGGTTCGAACCCGGCTGTCAGAGCTAGGTCCTTGGGAGTTCCTTTGGGTTGGACACTTCAGGACCCCAGCCTAGAAGAACCGTAGATAAACGAGTTGTATGAGTGAAATGTTGTTAAAAACGGTGAAAAAGAATTTTGTTTGAGTCCAATCATACGCTTATCTATACTGAAGCAGTTTTTCTTTCCATCAAAATGGCTGCCCACTGCTCTAATTGTAAAAATTCGAAGGCCAAAATACCCTTCGCTCAAATGCCGAATTACCACAGAGAACTAAATCGTATCAACTTTTGCGCACGCAGATTACAATATGCCAAACGCCATGTGTGTAGTTTTATGCAGATCTGCATGTGTGTTCTTTACTGGACGATAACGGCTCCAATACGGATATCTCATAAATAAGGCATAAACCATTGTAGGAAAATGAGAAAATATTGGTTACCAAGTATTAAGAAAGCAGTTTGGCGCCCAAATAAATCGATCCTTTATATCGCAAGCGCGTGATCTTTGCATATTGGAATATTACGCGACGTTTTCGCGTTAAGTCATTCATTTTGTACCCGAGTTTGTACATTTCAACGCCAAATATTTTGAAACAATGTTCAGCTGGTAGAGCGTAGGACTTGTAAACATCAAGTCTTGGGTCAGGAAAGGGTGTGGCTTCTAGCCCCACGGCTGGCCATCCAAAATCACTAATAGTCTTTCTGATGAGACGTGAAACCGAGGTCCCGTATGACGGTGCTATACACCCAGCACGTTAAAGAACTAGGCGCAACATAGGATGGGTTTCGTCCTGTATCTTGCACTATCTCCCGTAACAAAACTAGCAGCCTTCGGGGGGCGTCGCCCATATGGGCAACCGGTGGCGACGATAAATAAACACAAATTCACTTAACCAAGGATCGTCTAAAAGTGTAGTTGTTATGTCTACATTCCCGTCACGAGCATAATGACAAAAAGGCAATGGAAGGTAACAGGAGAAATTCCTCATGACGAACAATGTCTCCTTCTGCCACAATGTTTTCACATATTTTCATCAATTAAACCTCACTACATGTTAATTATCTACATGTTAAAAAGCTGTTTTCAGAATTGTTTGGTGCAAATTTCTTTCTGCACAAAATGATGTTAACCGGTAGGCTGCTAAGCGCAATTCAAAGACCTTTTTGCGGACAGTGTAGATCCAAGATCTGTGCATTCTGATCTTGGATCTACACTGCCCGGTCAAGAGATATTTTTCTCCAAAATATACCTTTGAAATAGCAAATTTTGGGGTCTTACTATCGGCTTGAATGTTTCATTTCACTTATTTAACAGGTTAAGATTTAAAGGTTGCAGTGTAAAGATGACGACAGAATGTTGACTTGCAGGTTTAAACAAGTGCATGACATTGCGGAATTTTAAATTATCATTTATAAAAACCCAACAAACATATGATTCGTGAATATAATTTAACTCTTTACCAAACGACACAATTTTAAGCTCGTCCACATTCAAAAACCTATGCAGTCGGCAAATAAAATGTGATTCAAATTATAGTATTTGTCTGTCAACTTGTAGAAAGCATTGTTTGGAAAAGGTAAAAGCAAGACAAACTGCCAGTAACCATCCTATTCTTACACCTTTTTCCTTTTCATTCTTTCAGACATGACTGTTAACATTTCATTTGTGGTTAGCATATAATTTCCATTTGGAAAAGTTCAACATTTTGTCCGGAACTCAGTCAGTAACAGACAGTGTTTAAAACCAGGGAGTCGCTGGTTAGAATCCCCAGCTCGGCCAATTTCTTTCCGAAGATTGATTAAATTCATTTCGACAGAAATCATTCCTCTATCACCGCTGATCATTGTTTCGGCGATGGGTCATCATAGAAAGCAGCCACTGGCTTGGTAAAAAACACTGCGAAGTAAAGGCAAAATAAGAAGGTTCCAGTAAAGCATGGACAGGTGCATTGGCTGCGGCAATATACCTGAAATAATGTTGCAAACTGCATTTAACACCACAATAAGAAACGTCTAAATGAACAGTCTGTCGTCTGATGAAGAGTCAAGTTTATTTTCATGTAAAACAACGACAGTGCTATATGATAATTATAATGCCAATGAACTACTTACTTATTAACATAAAGCTTTTTTTGCCGTATTTTGCATAATATCTTCGAACATCAACGTAAAAGGCTCAAACCTTTACCAACTAATCTCGTGTTTTAACGACCCTGTGGGAAAAGAATTTCGAAAACATAATGGGAAAAGGAGAAAAAGCTGGTTACCAGCATTTTCTGCTTTTCCCAAAATGTTTTTAAAAATTGTTATGCCGTTGAGGTCTTTAAATCGTGGGACTGTCCGGTAAAAGGTTTGAATTATGCATGACTTTTGTCCCAAGGGGTAATTGTCCTTAAGGAAATATTGACTTACGGGGTTTATGTCCATTGGGTTTTCGTCCTACGCCCTATATGGCAAATCTTTAACTTTTTACAACAAAATCCCGAGTTTTAACGACACTAACATAAGAGGGTTTTGCTGGTAACCAACATTTTCTCCTTTCCCCACTATGTTTTCTACCCTATCATAAACAACAATTTGAGCCGCGTTTAATTACTACAGCCACATTTGAATTGTCGTCTGTAAATACATGTACTTTGAATTTGGACTTGTTCAGAATCTTCGTTTGGTAAAGAGTGAACACTTTCAGCGCTAAATATAGATGACCTTGACCTCTTTCAATGGCTGCAAATACAACATCAGTGAAACTCAGAATGATTTTTTTTTCTACTATGCTTGATTAAAGAAGCTTACGGTGCAGTCTTATCTTGATCGATGCCATCCGCAAAAAGCCCAATTTAAATTGTGGTTTGACTCAAAAGACAGAACTGAAAGTCGCACGGGATAATGTCAAACACCTGGTTACCAATTGATAGCATTTAATTTTATCTTTGAACATTGACATATAAGATTATTAAAACTATCCATGTTTAGGCCCTGAATTGACAGTAAACATGTCTAAATATAGTAACACTTTGACGTGAAAAGTGATATGCTAATATAACGAACCTGTTGTCTAGTGTTAAATGATTGTCAGGAGAAAGGTAATCAATCATAACTCAACCTGTATAAATTTTCTATCAATTCTCGTAGAAAAGATTTTCCCTTAAATCATTATTGGTAATAAACGTCCACCCCCGACGTAACTCCCACAACAGGCCGATAACAAGTGAAATATTCCGAATGACATGGAATCCCAAGAGACAATAAAATCCGAGTTAAACACATTTACCTGCTATTTCCGGTAACGTGACGAGATCAACAGACTAATTGTTTACCAGATTGATCCTTTTAACGTATTTACTTCATTTAGCAACCCTGAGATTTTCTTTTTTACTTTACTTCAACCTACTCTTCCACTCCTTTCATCTGGCCGTTAATTCGCAAACTTTGGTGTTTCTCTATTCAAAGCGTGCATAACAGAACAAGGAGGAAATCTAAAATCACTCAAGACATTTTCCCCACTTTGCAGGTTATAAGATAATGCAGACAAGACATAATTATGGCGGGAAAGCATTACGATCTCATTCTGTGCCTCTCCCTTCTGTATATGCATAGTTTCGTAAAAATGCAAATGAGACTGACTGGCTCAAAGTGATATAGAATTTTGATGTAAACATATACTCGTAGTTGAAGCATCTTTATGGAAATATCGGGGCCCATATTCAACAACCATACTAAATTCCATTTTTACTCTCAGCATTTTGTTTCATTTCAAAGTAACGCTCTATCTGATTGGCTGAACCAAATGGTTAACCAAGTCACAAATTGTTTTGCACCCTAAATTTGGGAGAAGACAAAGAACGCTTTTTAGAGTCCTTGAAATACTAATGCCTGGGTGCCCCAGTCTGTTTTTCATCATTCGATTCTTCGTATTTGGTCAGTTGGTTTCTCAGCTATGCTTCTTTGTGGTTATCTATTCAATAAACGATGCATGTAAACTCTGCAGCTGCACTTAATACATTCTTTACTCGTTTTAACTTGCCAGGCATACATAGACATTAAGTTTTTCGTCACAATTTGACAGCGTTTAACTTTAAGTTAATCTGTAAACAGTGATTTTTATCGAAATAAAAGGCATTACTGTCAGTCAGATGTATCGTTGCACTAAAAAGAAAATTTGTCTTGAAATTTTCCTCAGCCATTGAATGTCAAAGCAACTAAACCTTACAAGACTGTAAAAAACGTGAAAACTGCTTCTGTCACACCCTTTTTAAGCCAGATATTTGCCTGCTGTTGTACCGGTGATCAGGCGGAAATGCGGGGGCGCATCACTGTCAATAGCATGTATTACCGCAATGAAAAGTAGTTCATTAATTCAAACGCCTAGAGAATTCCTTCATCGATAGAGTTTAAGTCTTTAGAGGAAGAAACCTTTGGAAAACATTATGGGTAAAGGAGAAAATGCTGGTAACCAGCATTTTCTCCTTTTCCCGCAATGTTTTCTACCCTATCAAAGACAGCGTCCATCATTTGAACCTCATTTTAATTGTTGTCTGCAAATGCTTTCAATTTGGACAAGTCTACATTTTTGTCGTGTGGTAAAGCGTTGAAAGCAACAATAATCCCCTGTCATCTATACTCAAATGTTGCTGACATAACATGATAGTGGATCTACTTTCTTGTTTGTTTGGTATTTAACGCCGTTTTCAGTATTATTTTAGTCATCTCGGCGGCCAGAGCACCTATATATGCTTTCCTGGAGTTTGATTTTATCAGAATGTTTCACAGCATTCTTTCCAAGCCACTGGCTGCTTTCCCACATGAATCCATCCATATGAGGGGGGTAGAAATGGTAAACTAAGTGTCAATTTATCATTTGTTTACTTATTTCTTCCTGGAATGTTATGAAACTGACGACAATAAACTCATTCTTGTAAAACATGGATTCAAATAAACATGGATAAAATGAACTTAAGCACAGTACATGAAAATATCTGACAACTATCATGGCAAAAGGAATGAGCAATTCCTCCTTCTGCCATAAGCTTTTTCAGAGCGATCGGCTGCATAACATACCGTTGACTGCGGAAAACAAAACTTTGAGCTTTATGAAATAAGCCTCGCCTTGTGAAAAAGGGGCTTAATGCATCTGCGAAAAGTATGGACCCAGGTCAGCCTGCGCAGTCCGCGCAGGCTAACTTGAGCCGAAACATTTCGCCATTGGTAAATTTTCTGCATGTTAAGGGATCAGTGTACCGGTCGGTTGTTATACAAAATGGATTTTATTGATCCATATTTATGTGATGATTTGCCTGTCATCACGGATTACGGAGATGCATTAAGCCCCCTTTTGCCGGAGCACTGCTCAAATACATGTACATATATGGGGGCGTAAAGATATTAGCATCGTTATATATTGACCTACCACTATATAACGCTCTCGGGTCGCAGTAAATAACCTAATCTCACATCATTGTGGGTGATCAAACAATGCCTTTATTGTCTATCTATTGCACATTTTGCACACGTGTAAATAGCTAATTCATTCTCGTGACCCTTAGCAATGGTGACGGGGTATTTCTCCTTGCCCACATGCTGCCTCCGTTATCGCTGTTTTTGAACACCTTGCACGTGTAGGCAAAACCTGCAGTGTCATTCTGGCAGTATTGAAAGTGCTTAACCCTTTGGCTGCTAAATATATTAACCCTTTACCAGACGACAAAATTTTAGCCTTGTTCAAATTGAAAGCATTTGCAGACGACAATTTCATTGTGGCTCAAATGGTGCAATGTTTCTTTGATAGGGTAGAAAACATTGTGGGAAAAGGAGAAAATGCTGGTTACAAGCATTTTCTCCTTTTCCCACAATGTTTTCAAGAGGCTTCTTTCCCAGGGGCGTTAAAAGGCGGCATTGTATGGTAAAGGGTTAAACTAAAGATTCTCAGCCAGTGGTGCTCGTCGGGGAAATCTCACTGTATCGGACAGTGTAAATCAAAGATCAGACTACACGTACTGTGCAGTCTGATCTTAATCTACACTATCCGCAAAGGCCCACAAAGTCGCGTCGCGCTTAGCAGCCTAAGTGTTAATCAATATGGAAACATGGTTTTTTTTTTTGTTGCCCACACAAGATCAACACTGTCGCCCCTTTTGCACATCTTATACAAGTCCTGTGAGCCAAGGCATTCTCGAAACCTTAGCAATGGTGTACCAATATGGACGTGGGCATTTTTGTTTAATGATTCCAAGTAAGAAAGCAGCCATTGGCTTGAAAGAGCGTTGTTCCCTGTGTTGGTACAGAAATTCCGTGAGCTCATCGATAGATACAACAAACAAAACAATAACGGCCCAATTTTCGCTTTTCACTGCATTTCCGTAGGGAGCGTACCTTTGACTCCCCTATAAAGAGCTCCGACTCCCTGAAGCCCCTTTCACAATTATGCCAGTTTACGACCTCCTAAAACACATTTTAGCAGTGTTTCACGACTAGTCACATGATGTTTTGCGAGCTGTCACAGTCATTGCTGAGTAGCAAGCGATCGCAGCCGATCGTATTAGACATTTCAACATGTTCAAAACTCACGCGACTTCATGCTATCGAAATACTTGCGCTTGGTTGCACCAACCGCCTTACGAGTGGTGCTCAACGTTACAGACCGTTGCAGGACAAGACTCACGAGCTTTTGTGATATTACACATATTTGATCGAGTAGACGACGTGCAACACTCGTATGTGTATTGAAGATTTCTAGCTACCAGCCCTGCGTTCGCTTGCGTTTTCAAAGCGACTATTAGACTATTATTAAACAATTTGCATCACCTCGTGCAAAATTGTACTACCGTTGTACGACTTTAAAGTACTCTGTGCGACTATTTGAAAACGAAAATTCAGTCAGCAACTGAAATGATCTCCAGCCGTTTTTTAAGGAAGCTGGAAGCTGCTATTGCTGAGCTTCTGTGTTTTGCTCGGTGTTTATTGCCGTTGAATGACATTTCATTCGTCCTTCGGAATTCAAGTTGATCTGACCAGGGTCCGTATTCACCAACCATTCTTAAGAACATTCTTGGTCTTGTTCTTCAAAATTTTCCAAACTTGAAAGTAACACATCTTCTGATTGGCTAAACCGTACGGTTTAGCCAATCAGAAGGTGTGTTACTTTCAAAATTGGAAAATCTTGAAGAATAAGTCTAAGAACGTTCTTAAGAATGGTTGGTGAATACGGACCCAGATCCATATCTTGGAGGGCATAAATCGCCGGCTGCTTTCACAACTACCGTACGACCAGTCTCATGATCGTGCAACCGATCTCATCGAAACACCCGACCAATCGCATGGTGTTGAGAAAGAATCCTACGACAACGCATCCAGTCCCACCAGTTGCATGGTTGCCGTCACACTAATCGCAGTTACTCGTGCAGCACTCACAGGTAAACGTACGATCATTTACACGAAAGTATGTGCTTTTGTCTTGCAATGGTTGCTTCCCTCGCTGTTGTTAAACGATCTAGACGGCGTTTGTGAAAGCGTCTCGCAAACCATTGCGTTTTTAAAGTCGATCGTGCGACCAAATTGTCGATATTAGTCTCACTCCAATTGTGAAAAGGGCTTTACTCTACGCTGTAGGAGGATCCGACGATTCCCCCACCCCCACCAACGAGACATAAAGGGCGTATTTTAATTTTTACCCTAGGACCGGTCTTGAAATGTTTCGCTATAACGGAAGTAAAATCTATTGTTCGCTTTCAGTAAGTCTCACATTGTTCGCTTTAACCGGAATTTACCTTATCAGTAAATAGCAAATCCATACATGTCGTGTTCTCTCCATATTATGGAATAAAATTTTGTCTTTCTCAAACTGAAAGGAGACAAGCTGGTAAAACATAAATTGTTTCCATTTACGGGGAATTTTTGATGAATAGACCCTGAATGAATAATCCTGTTCTAAATCCGTACATTTATCGCTCCACTGTTTGATCGATAGAATATTACCACTTTCCTTCACTGAGTGAGATCTTTCACGCCGCTTCAGTTGATAGATTTACCCCAAGGCTCCTCAGCGCGACTCACTGACCTTTTGCGGACAGTGTAGATCAAGATCAGACTGCACAGAACGTGCAGTCTGATCTTGCATCTACACTGTCCGATAGGGAGAGATATCTTTCCCCCCCCCCCCAAAAAAAAAATACCTTTGAAATGGCAAAATTTGGTGTTTTAACTATCGGCTTGAAAATTTCATTTCACTTATTTATCAGGACAAGGATTAGGAAAACATCGTGGATAGAAGAGTAACTGCCTGGAGAAAAATATATCCCCTTTCTCGAACTGTTTATCCCTTTTATAGATTGGAGTCTTTTTAACTCTTTACCACACATTGTCCGGTTTTAACGACCCTGAGGAAAAAGGTCTTTGAAAACATTGTGGGAAAGAAGAAAATGCCGTTAACCAGCATTTTCTTCTTTTCCCACAATGTTTTTTACCTTTCCAAACATAAATTTCAGTTTTCAGTAACATTAATTTTGTCGTCTGCAAATGCTTTCAATTTGGACAAGTCTTAAATTTTGTCGTTTGCTAAAACGTTTCCTTCATCAGGGTCGTTAAAACTCTGGATTGTGTGGTAAAGGGTTAACCCACATTTTCTCCTCTTTCCACATTGTTTTCTGCTCCTTCAAATAGAAATCCGATTATTTGAGCCACCATTAGATTGTCGTCTGCAAGATTTTTGATTAATGCTTTCAATATGGACGGGTCTTAAATTTTGTCGTCTGGTAATGTAGTGTCTAGTAATGGTAATATAAGTTTAGCTATATTTTACTGCCCAGACAAAGAGAGTCTGTTTTTTTTTTTTTTCGGAAAAGGAGAAAATGCTAGTAACCACAATGTTTTTCCCCCTTTCAAAGACTAATCCCATCACTTTAGCGACATTTAATTGTCGTCTGCAAATGCTTTCAATATGGACGAGTCTTAAATTTTGTCGTCTGGTAAAGAGTTATAGATAAGTTTTACTACCCTGACAAAGAGAGCTTTTGAGAATTTTGAGGAAAAAAGAGAACATGCTGATAACCACAATGTTTCCTCCTTTTTCAAAGACAATTCCAATCACTTGAGCCACCATTAGATTGTCGTCTGCAAATGCTTTCAATATAAACGAGTCGTAAATTTTGTCGTCTGGTATGGAGTTTATACAAATTTAGATCATATTTAACTACCCTGACAAAGAGTGCCTTTAAAAACTCTGTGGAAACAGGAGAAAATGCTGGTAACCTCAATGCTTCCCCCCCCCCCTTTTCAAAGACAATTCCCATCATTTGAACCGCCATTAAGTTATCGTCTGCAAATGCTTTCAATAAGAACGAGTCTAAGATTCTATCGTCTGGTAAAGAGTTTATATAAGTTTAGCTATGTTTTACAAAGAAAACGTTTGAAGACTTTAGGGACAAAGGAGAAAATGCAAGTAAGCACAATGTTTTCTCCACAAATCCCGTCATTTGATCCACCCTTAAATTACTGCTTGCAAATGCTTTCAGTATGAACTAGTCTAAGATTCTGTCATCAGGTTAAAAGTGTTAATTCTAGGAGGGCCAAATAAAACCAAGGTCGTTTTTAGTCAGGAAAATATGACCCAAAAATTGAAATTTCAGGCTTGTTGTTGTCCAGAATATCTCACGAAAGCGGACATTTTAAATCAAAGATCAGACTGCACGTTTTGTGCAGTCTGATCTTTGATCTACACTGGCCACAAAGGCAACTAAAGTTCTGAAAGGCGCTTTAAGAGTCCAGATAAGTTTCCATGTCACAGACTTCCAAAGGATGTCTGGTTATATATCGAGGTCCGTATATAGAAACCGTATTAGCTTGGGGCATCAATTTTCATTATCGTCAGCTATTTTCGTAAGGCAAAATTGATTGTACAGCAATTTAGAGCTATTGTAGCCGCGTTTTATCCGTAGACTATACGTGTCCGAAATACCCAATTTGTCTGCCTACGAGATGAAGTCAAAAACAGATTTGGTTATTTCCTTTTGTGTTTTCAGTTTCCACCTTTTTGGTTTGAAGACGGCAATTCAGCTTTATTCGTTATGAAAAATTTATAGTATAGCAGTTTAAAGTTGTTGTGGTGGGGTTTTACCAGTAATCTTATACGTGTCCGAAATAACCAATTAGTCTGGCCCAAAGCTGAAATCGCGAAAGAAATGTGAATTGGTTTAGTTTAACTTGTGCTTGAAGTTTACATGGTCCTTTTAAGACGGCAGATTAGCTATCTTCGTTATGCAAAAACGATGGTACAGCCACATAGTTATATTTTGGTAGGGTTTTATCCGTGTTCTATACGTGTCCGAACTTGTCTGGCTCAGAGTTGAAAACATAAGTAGAATTACTGTGTTTTCTTCCGCTGTTTTGTGCTTGTAGTTTCGACGTCTTTGGATTGCAGACGGGGCAGCGCAGCAACTTTCGTGATGCAAAATTGATTTCACAACAGCTAAGAGCTAGAGTTATTGTTGCGGGTTTTTCGCGAAGCACCTTATTTGTCTGGTTTTCCTTTTATTAACTTATTGTGCCGTAGTTCCGATGTTATTAGTTTGCAATTCAGCAATTCGCGTTTTGAAAAAATGGTAGTACAGCAATATACAGCTCTTGTGGTGGGATTCTATACGATTCTATATAATTTGTCTGCCTGCGAGCTGAAATCGAGAAAGAAAACGTGAAATGTTTTATTTTAGCCTTTTTTGCTTGTAGTTTCCAATTCTTTTAACACATGAGTTCGGCTGTATGTCTTTGGCAAAATCGATTGTACAGTACTTTAGAATTTTTGTAGCAGGGATTTATCCGAAGTCTATACGTGTTCGAAATAACCAATTTGCCGACAAGCTGAAATCGAGAACTGGTTTCGTTCAGCGACGAAGATATAAACTCGACCTCTTTTGAATATCATACACTGCACCTCAAAAAAAATCTTTATCTCATAGACTTGACTAAACAAGCAGATTAAGCATAGATCCAAGATGAGACTACACGATCCGTGCAGCCTGATCTTGATCTATGCCAACTGGAAATGCCCCTGTTTTTCATCGATGGTGCTGAAAGAGTAAAACTGCTATTTTTAACAATTTTGTATATGTATTGTCAAAGTTTTTGACTGATAGAGGGCTGGCCTTTGAAGTTTTACGTACATGTAAATTCTACCACCGTTACATTTAATTTGCATTTTAACCTTTTACCACACAATCCCGAGTTTTAACGACACAGACAGAAAAGACTTTTGAAAACACTGTGGAAAAAGGATAAAATGCTGGTATCCACAATGTTTTCTATTCTTTTGCACGACAATTCAAACATTTGAGCGACATTCAGTTTGTCTTTCGCAAATGCTTTTAATCTGGACAGGTAAAAAATTCTGCGGCTTGGTAAAAAGTCAATTCTTTGCTAAACACGTTTTTTTTTTTTTGTTTCTACGGCAGTGAGAAAGTAGACTTTTGAAAAAAAAAATGTAAAAAGAGAAAATAACAGATTATCTTTTACGACCTGCACAGACAAACTCCACCATTTGTGCCAAAATCAGTGAACGCCTTTCAATTTGGATAAGCCTCGAAAACTTTGTAGTCTTGTAAAGAGAAAATTTTTATCGACTACTTCAATTTGAGGATGTCACCTTTCATACTCTGGGGGTTTTTTTTAAACTATTGCTTGAATATTTTTGTTTTATTTGTTTAGCAGTTTAACCCTTTACCGCACAATGCCGCTTTTTAACGACCTTGGAAAAGAAGCCTTTTGAAAACATTGTGGGAAAAGGAGAAAATGCTGGTAACCAGCATTTTCTCCTTTTCCCACAATGTTTTCTACCCTATGACAGACAAATTTATTTCATGTTTTTAGTAACATTTAATTTGTCGTCTGCTCCTTTCAAATCAAGCTTTATACGGCTGCAAGCAACGCATCTCGTGACAATATCTATTATTCTAGTCGGTATTTCTGTTAGTATTGTTAAAAGCAATTTCAATTACGCTGAAGTAGAATTCCTAGGGTACGATAATTATGATGAGGAAGAAAGAGAAAGACAAACTCACTCGGACAGACAGGAGGGGACAGACAGACACACACACAGACAGACATACAGACAAACAGACAGGCAGGCAGACAGACAGACAGACAGACAGACGCAAGTGTATATGTACATAAATACACTGAATTATGAAAAGAATAAATCCTGTTGCAATGACTATCATTATTCCTCGGAAAAAAATGCCACGCTGGGATGCGGGCTCGCGACCTCATAATTACATGCCCTGCAGCCTAGTTACCTGGATCGTAGAAAGACAACTGATGTCCTGTTCTACATTATCTGATAAAAATGCACTTTCTACATGAGCCATACTGTGTGCAAAGGGCGCTTAATGCCTCTGCAAAAGGTCGTCGACCAAAGTCAGTCTGCCCTCTCCGCGCAGGCTGACCTGGTCGAAACTTTTTGCTTATGATCAATTTTCTTCATGTCCAAGGATCAATCGATCTCATAATTCAGTCGGTTGTTAGACAAAATGGATTGTATGGATCAATAATTATGTGATGACTTGCTTGGGTTAATGCATCACGGAGATGCATTAACCCTTTCCCAAACAAGCCCTGGTTTTCACGTGTCTGCAGTACAAGTCTTTTGAAAACACTGTGGGAAAAGGAGAAATTGCTCATAACGAGCAATTTCTCCTTTTCCCACAGTGTTTTCTACCCTTTTTGAGACCTTTCTGCCATTTTCATCAAATTTAAAATTGTCGTCTGCAAACTCTTTCAATTTGGACTAGTCCAAAATTTCTGGTCTGGGAAAGGGTTAAGCACACTTGTTTTGTCAGAGCATGGCTTAACCCTTTTCCTGCTAAAGAAAATAAATGAAACTTTCAAACCAGTAGTTTAACTCTTTCGGCGCCAAATGAATAAACTCAACTTCTTTCGGTGGCTGTAAATGCAATCCACAGAGACCCAGAAAGATTTTTATCGTAGGGGCTTGACTAATTAAGCGGACGGTACAGATCAAAGATCAGACTGCACGTTCTGTGCAGTCTGATCTTGATCTGTGCCGTCCGCAAAAGTCACTGGTTTTCGCCTATGGCGCTGAAAGGGTTAAACCTTAATTTTTCCCATTTCAAAGATATTTTCTGAGGAAAGATATCTCCTTTTCGGACAGTGTAGATCAAAAATCAGAGTGCACGTTCTGTGCAGTCTGATTTTGATCTACGTTGTCCGAAAAAGGTCCGTGAGTCGCGCTTAGCAGCCTAAGGGTTAAATGTACATAAATATACATGAAAATACATTACAAAATGATAGATTGTTTTAATGTTGCATGACATCATTCGCTTGTGCGGTTTTATATTTTGATCCTTATTAGGCTGCTAATCGAGGCCCCATGTGCTTTTACGGACAGTGTAGATCAAGATCAGACTGCACAGAACAAGCAGTCTGATCTTGGATCTACACTATCCGATATAGTGAGGGTTTTTTTTTTTTTTCAGTCGAAAAGAATTCTTCAAAATGCAATACTTACGTTTTTACTCTAAGCTGGAAATATTCGTGTTTGATATTTAGCAATTTAAAGGGTTAACTCTTTACCATACAAAAAAATTATAAACTCTTCTTTTAAAGAGCATTTGCAGACGACAAACTTGATTAAGTATAGCCAACATAATGAGATTTGTCTTTGAAAATGTAGAAAACATTGTGAGAAAAACAGTAGAAAATGCTGGAAACCAGCATTTTCTCCTTTTTCCACATTTTACTTCAAAACCTCTCTATCTCTGGGTGGCAAAAGTACGGGATCGTTTTTGGCTATGCATTTCAATTCAACACGCCCGTCTGCATGATCATAAAGTTTTACCCTTAAGCTGCTATGCGCGACTCACTGACCTTTTGCGGACAGTGTAGATCAAGATCAGCCTGCACAGAACGTGCAGTCTGATCTTGAATCTACACTGTCCGATATTGTGTTTTCTCTCCGGTGAAATCAACTTTGAAACCGTAATATTTGGGTTTTTTTAAACTATTGCTTGAAAACTTTTGTTTTATTTGTTTAGCAGTTTAACCCTTTACCGGACATTGCCGCCTTTTAAGAACCCTTGGAAAGAAGCCTTTTGAAAACATTGTGGGAAAAGGAGAAAATGCTGGTAACCAGCATTTTCTCCTTTTCCCACAATGTTTTCTTCCCTATGACAGACAAATTTATTTTATGTTTTTAGTAACATTTAATTTGTTCGTCTGCAAATGCTTTCAATTTGGGCAGGCTAAAATTTTGTCGTTTGGTAAAGGGTTAATGGATGAATGTACGAAACAATTAAACTATTTCGTGGTAAAGTACATGAGTGTTTTTTTTTTATCCCTTAGGCTGCTTATCGCGACCCACCGACCTTTTGCGGACAGCGTAGATCAAGATCAGACTGCACAGAACGTGCAGTCTGATCTTTGATCTACATTGTCCGATAAGGAGATATCTTTCCTCCAAAAATACCTTTGAAACAAGAAGGTTTTGGGCTTCTACTATCTACTATAAAGTTTCATTTCTTTTATTCAGCAGGATAAGGGTTAATTCATTTTAATAGCTTTTCAAAGAAACTGTTTATCATCTAAAGGCACGTTTTTATATGCATATATCTTTTTTTTTTCCAGGTACATAAACCGATTTTATATTAAATACAAAATACACATACATGTAAATCAACGTAACCTTTCGGTTGTTTGAGAAGAATCCATGTGCTATTTGCAGACAGCTTTGAAAGTGAAGTCTGATCTTGAACCTACTTTCCGATACTGTCAGATTTGTTTTAAATCGTCTTGTATTTTCAGACAGACAGACAAACTGATGGGCAGACTGACAGATAGACAGACTTACGAGCAGACACAGACATAAGACAAACACAGACACACACAAATGGAGTGAGCGCGAAATAGAGAGAGAGGGGAATTGAAGAGAGAAAATCGAAGAGAGAGAGACAGACAGAGAGAGAGAGAGGGAGAGACGGGCGGATAGACAGACAGAGAACCGGAGAGAGAAAGCGAATTGGAAAGAGAGAATCGGATAGAGAAAGAAATAGAGTGGACGGGGAGAGAGGACAGACAGACAGACAGACAGACAGACCGCGACCGACCGACTGATAGACAGACAGACAGACAGATAGACAGTAAAGCGGAGAAAACTGGGGAATTGGAAAGAAAAAACCGTAAAGAGAGACAGACAGATAGACAGAGAATCAGAGAAAGAGAGAGAGAACTGGATAGAGAGGGAGAACTAGAGAGGGAAAGACGGAGAGAGAGAAAGACAGTGACAGAGCGTCAGAAAGAGACCCTAGACCTGTGGAATTTTGGGAAGATGCACTTTGACTCACCTTCCTATACATGTTATAGGTATAAAAATAGCTATTATTCGATAGCACAATGTCTGACTGTAACTGTTACAAGATGAGTACATGATCATCAGACGAGATCTGACTCAGTGAATCCTTTATCTCACAATCCCGAGTTTGATAGATCCTGAAAAAAAAAAAACATTGAAAACATTCTGCGAAGAGGAGAAAATGCTGGTTACCAGCATTTTCTCCTTTTCCCACAATGTTTTCTACCCTACCACAAAAAAAAAATGTCTTTTTGAGTCACGTTTGTGTTGTCTGCAAATGCTTTCGATTTGAGCATGTCTGAAATACATGTATTGTCGTCTGGTAAAACCTTTCTAGCTTTACTTGACGGCAAAATTTGAGACTTGTCAAAATTGAAAACATTTGTAGACGGTAAATTAAATATTGCTCAAAACATGTAATTTGTCTTGCAATGAATAGAAAATATCTTTGGAAAAGGAGAAATGCTGGTAACGAGCAGATATTTTCAAGACTTGTTTCAATCAGATCGATTGCAAGATTGCTATTGTACGAGAATGTCTCAGCAAAGCTGATGGTGTAGATCAAAGATCAAGCTGCACGTTTTGCACGGTCTAATCTTAATCTACAACTGGCCGCAGAGGCAACAAGAGGTGTGAAAAGGCACTTTATACAGAGTTATCTGATTCTTGCTTTCTTTCCTTCTTCTTGTGGCTCAGCGTTGCCTTTCCAAGCGGTTATTATTTTTTTAATCGCTTCATATCGCGGTGTCCTCTCACGATCAATACAAATGGGTCATGCTCTGGCAAGAGGGGGCTGAATGCATTCCCGTGATCCATGATACCAAGCAAGTCATCATATAGTTGTGGATCAATGAAATCCATTTTCTCTGACAACCGACTGAATCAGGAGGTACCCTAGACTGGTATCAGTCCGTTAAATAGAGCATTTTCATTTACAAAAAAAAAAAACATCAAATAAAACAGCAGAACAAAATACTCAAATGCAAGGCCTGAATGCCAGGCCAGAGGTACCCTGGTGTTTTACATGCAGAAAATTGACCAAAAGCAAAAAGTCTCGGCCCAGGACAGCCTGCGCGGACTGCGCAGGTTGACGTGGGTCGATACTTTTTTTTTTGCAGATGCAGTAAGCCTCCTTTTCACAGAGCGTGGTTCATATCTATGACAATGAACTGATAATCGGTTCCTTAGTTGTTATGCCATTTTTGACAAAGTAACGTCCGAATATATAACAGGAAAAAATGATCGGCCTAGAACCCAGGCTCGGCTTAGTTGTAAAGGGCAGGGCTCGTAATCTTAATGCCCCGCTGGAAGCACTGAGCTTTTCGTGGGAGTGTCCTTTGGCAACACACTTCAAAGCCCTAGCTTAATACTGGTGATGCCAAGGATATGCATGAATAGATTATCTGTCGCCGTAATATTGACTGAACTAATGTTAAAAGAGGCGTAAAACACTGTTCTATATCGGACCGATATACACTACATGATCATCTGCACGCTGCTGGCAGTGGATCACATTTGAAGCCATTCTGGCTGAAGGAGAAACGCGCAGTCTTATACTTCCCTCTTAGACAAATGGCTGATAAATGACGGGAAAATGACCTTGTGAAAGAAAAAGTAAAACAAACGTGACCATTTTTGAAGATTAGTAAACCAGAAAATCTCAAAATATTTGACAGCTGAAATCCAAGATCGGACTGCAGGTTGTGTGTAGTCTAATTTTCATCTCTACTATCTATCAGTTTAGGCATCTTTTGGCATTATTGCGTGTGTTTGCCAGTTAAGAGTTTAATGGTTTTCTCATATACAGTGTCTGCCTCTCCCTCTTATCGATGTTCACACGCTTTAAAAGATCTTATTGGCTGAAGTATTTTACGTCACGCAATATTGACAGGTCACGTGGTTATCAGTCGTGCGCATCTATTTAACGCGTACTATATACCTCCTAGCGATATCGCATTCGTTCTAGTAGCATTTTATCCTCGTAAACGGCTACACAATCGTGAACATAGCGACTAAATAAAGTCATATTATACATAAGTTGGAATATTGTTAATTAAGAACTGACAGTTTCTGTCAGCTGAACTAAAGTCGAAAAAAATGAAGCAGTTTATCGGAAGCGACATCTCTTGCATAGAGGCAAATATGTGCAATACAGATACACTAGATGGACCCGAAATTCGATGTGGGCGCTTGTGCCTTTTACAAAAACATAAAGGAAAGACTTTACGGATACAAGTGTTCGTCCGCGTGTACCGCTGTTCATATGAACATTACGCCGTGTTGTATAAAGACCAAAAATACAGTTCACAATCGGGATATATCAATCTGAAAAACTGTGCAATTAGCCGATGTACGGACAAAGACAACCAGTTACGTGTGACTCTTAATGACATTGAAGGTACGGGTGTTGTGTTCGAGTCAAATACTCAAACGGAAGCCGAGCAATGGGTGGAAGCCTTGCAGCCACACATATCGTCATCCTCGCCGCCGAAAAGCTCGATTTCTCCAAGTCTCTCACCTGTGATACCTCGATCGCCTCTCATGCCCACCCTTACAGAAGAGTCTGACGAAGAAGAATGAAAGTGAGCCGGTTTGGACTTGTTTTCAGCTTTTTGTCGTTATGGATGGATCCAAAAATCCATACAGACATTTTTAAGCGACACAACGAAGGATCTCATTTCACGCAATGTCAGCATAGTTGTATTCCTCCGCGGAAAAGACATGCAAGTTCGATCATCTGTTATCGTGCTTATTTCTTTGTGCGTCGTCAACTGTACATGTATTACTGCGCGCATTGGTACGCAAGTTTGCCGGTCTGTAGTTATGGAACGCTATCTTCGTGCATCGTCAGATGTATTCCTCCGCGCTATGGTGTAAATTTGCCGGTCTGCAGTTGTTGTACATTGTCTTCGTGCCTCGTCATCTGACTGTTGTCACATTGTCTTTCGAGTAAGATGTGGACATCGAGAAAATATGACCTTCTCCCCAGCTGCCATAAGGTTCTTTCCGATATAGATTATCTTTTACTCTGGACATGTTTACTGGAGAATGTTGTTGGTGCGGATTTTAACCTTTACAACCAACTACATGTATCAATACAATCCTTTTGCATGTTAACTCTTTACCAAACCACATTATTTTACACTGTTCCAAATTGAAAGCATTTGCAGACGACAAATTAAATGGAGATTAAATGATTTGATTTGTGTCTGAAAGTTTAGGAAACATTGTGGGAAAAGGAGAAAATGTTGGTCACCAGCATTTTCTCCTTTTCCCACAATGTTTTCAAAAGCCCTTTTCATCAGGGTCTTTAAAAGTCGGGATTGTGTGGTAAAGGGTTAAGCGACTTGTTTTCTGTTACCGCGTAGAATGGGAGAAGCGGATGGTGAAGATATAAGATCAGACTGCACGTTATGTGCAGTCTGATCTTAGATCTTCACCGTCCGCTATACCTACCTAAGGTACTAAAGCTAAGTATGACAAAGACAGGGCTAAAAGAGTCACGTAAACTAAATGGGCTTATTTAGTCAGTATGAATGTGAACTAGGTAAAGCAATGTCAAGGATATTTCTGGTAAGGATATCTTTTTTAAAAAAAAGTATTGGACAGTGAAGATTCCGTAGTGAGAATACAAGATCAGACTGCATATCCTGTGTAATCTGATCTTTATCTACACTGTCTATCAATCACGTTAATTTGTGCTAAGATATTATATGGGTTAATATACATCTTGTATACTACAGCGGTTGTCTGAAAAAACACGTTTACCTCATTTTCATTGTTTCAGTTTTGTTTAAAACCGTTGAGATCGATATGTATTTTACTACAGAAACTCTAGAAACGAATGTTCTAAATATTTTAGAGGGCAACAAATAAAACATTTGCTCTTCGCATGCAATTTCTTCATACGCTGCAATGATTTTGAGCCATGATTTCGGTTTGAAGAATCAAACTATTCATTCTTTAAATAGGAAAGAGTTCAAAGTACTAAACTGACCTTCTCTAAAATCTTATAATCTGTTATTTCAAAGAAGCAGAGATGTAGACGATAATATTATTTAAAAAAAAAAAATATCTACCGACTAAATGGCGAGCTGCCAGTGTCAATATAAGACAATAATAGTTGTCTCCCTTCTCTATTTGTTTCATCCCGTGAAGAGTTGTAGATATTTAACGTCAATTTAATGTGTTTTCCCTCAGTATTTCAAATTATTCGATGCTACTCTATAGGGATAACTATAAAATTTCAATGTTTTATCAGAAAAAAAAATAAGAGTGTTTCATAAAACCTTAAGCTTTTCGTTTGAAAGAAATTTGCTTGCAGATTTTACGATTAAGCGAATTACTCAACGCTTTACCAGACAATCCCAACCCTTAAGCTGCTAAGCGCGACCCACTGACCTTTTGAGGACACTTAAGATCAAGATCAGACTGCACAAAACGTGCAGCCTGATATTTGATCTACACTGTCCGATAAGGAGACTCTTTTTTTCCTCCGAAAAACAAGCTTGAAATAGCATATTTCGGGTTTTTACTATCGGTTTAAAAATTTTACTTTAGTTATTTAGCAGGATAAGGGTTAGATACCCTGAGGAAGACGCATTTTTAAAAACATTGAGGGAAATGAAGAAAATGCTGGTAACAAGCATTTTCTCTTGTATCCACAATGTGTTATACTCTTCGAAAAGCGAATTCTACAACTTGAGCTAAATTTGGTTGTTCTGTGACTGTTTTTAATATGAATTATTCTACAATTTTATTCATGTGGTCAAAGGGTTGCGTATTTGTGAGACGCCATTGCATGTGTAAACCGGACGTGCTTTGGTGATCCCAAGAGATTATTTTAAGAGCTCTTTCCGATAAAATCCCCTTGTCATTTACGGATTAGAGAGAAAAAGGAAACAAAAAAAACTGATGATTCATAAAAAAGAATCCATTGTTATTATTTTCTAACAGAGGAAATACAGAGATTTACCCAATAACCACTTGTTTGTTTGTTTATTTGTTTGATTGGTTGTTCGATTTTGTATTGAAAGAACATTGTTTGATTTGTTTCTTTCTTTTTCCGTTCGTGGAAATATAAAAAGAAATATTAAAAAAAAAAAAAAAACATATGAGCCATGCTCTGTGAAAAGGGGGCTTAATACATTTGCAAAAAGTATCGACTCAGGTCAGCCTGTGCAGTCCGCGCAGGCTGACCTGAGTCGAAACTTTTTGCTTTTGGTCCATTTTCTGCATGTCAAAGGACTCTGCTACCTCATGATTTACTCGGTTGTTAGACACAATGGACTTTTCGAGTCCATACTAATGTAATGACTTGCCTGGTTTAATGCGTCACAGAGATGCAATAAGCCCCTTTTTTGTCAGAGCATGGCTCATATATGAATATAATTGTCGTACAGGTATAAGTCTTGCTCTGTTAAAAGGGGTTTAAGTGCACCTGCAAAAGGTGTCGACCCTTGTCAGCCTGCACAGTCCGTACAGTCTGACCAGGTTCGAAACTTTTTGCTGTTAGTAAATTTTATTCATATCCAAGGACCATTCTTTCTTACGATTCAGTCGGTTGTATGTGTTTGCCCGAACTGAAGGCATTTGTAGAGGACAAAGTAAACGTGGCTTGACTCTTTACCAAACAACAAAATTTTAGACTTTTTCAAACTGAAGACTTTTGCAGATGACAAATCAAATGTGGCTCAAAAGTTGAAATTTGATTTGGGAACAATAGAAAACATTGTGGGAAAAGGAGAAAATGCTGGTTACCAGCATTTTCTTCTTTTCCCACAATGTTTTCAGAAGGCTTTTTCCTCAGGGTCGTTAAAATCGGGATTGTGTGGTAAAGGGTTAAATTATGTGAAAACAAAAAGTCAGTGTAGGAGAATGATAAAATGCTGATTATCTCGGGGTATAGATCACGGGGGTGTTGGGTAAAAGGGCAAATAAAGGAAAAATGTGCTATGTCTTGTTATTTCCATGGTTTTGACTTGATGTGGCTTGATTCGTTTGGTGCGTTTACAAAAAAATGTTATATATTGTTAATATTTATGAATCTGAGATTAATTTAATTAAATGTTATGAAAAAAAAAAAAGAAAAAAAAAAAAACTATATTAAATGATTGAAAATCTTAACATCTAGTGTTTGTTAAGTAATTTTGATGGATGGATGGATGGATGGATGGATGGATGGATGGACGGACGGATGGACGGATGGACGGACGGATGGATGGATGGATGGATGGATGGATGGATGGATGGATCGGTAAGCAAAAGGTTATGTCGTTTTCAACAGTATTTCAGTCATAAAACGGCGAGTGCTCATCTATCCGTGTCTTTCGTGGGTTTCACCAGGACTAAATTGTACCTTTGCGATGCCTTGCCCAGAGACACTGTCCTATTTTGCTTAGTACTTCTTGCTGAATTCGAAAATACATTTCTATCTTACAAACCCAACGCCTTACTTCTGGGCCGCGGAAAGACATGTTAAACAGTTTACAACACAATCCCGAGTTTTACAACTACAGGAAAGAAGGCTTTTGAAAACATTGTGGGAAAAGGAGATAATGCTGGTTACCAACACTTTCTCCTTTTCCCACAATGTTTTATAACCTAACAAAGACGAATTCCATCATTTGAGCACCATTTTCATTGTTGTCTGCAAATGCTTTCAATTTAGGCAATGGTAGTATTTTGTCATGTGGTAAAGAGTTAAATATTGCTTTTGCTAGTATCATGATTGCTTGGGCTGTGGCTTTGAAATGTCTTGTCAAAGAACACTCAAACATAACCTATGCCACTGGCTGAAATCGGAGCTGGATTTCGCGATGAAAAGCCCTTACCCATTCAACCATTGAGGACCCCCATATAATAAGTCGGTTACGTACAGGGCATGAAACCCAGAGGTCGCTGATTCGATTCACTAGCTCGCCAAGGTGTGTACGAGGACTGATGGTAGACACTGCATCAGAATTCATTCCTCTTTCGCCTCTGAACATTGTTTTGTTGATGTTTATGTAGGAGAGCAGCCGGCGGCTTTGGAAGAATGTTAAGCTATGTGGTGGTAAAAAAAAACTCCAGGAAATCAAGGATAGGTGTACTGGATACCGCGATATATTTGAAAGGTTTTTTATGTAAGCAACATAGATTTGAGCCATGTTCTGTGAAAAAGGGGCTTAATGCATTTGCGAAAAGTATCGACCCATGTCAGCCTGCGCATTCCGCGCAGGCTGACAAGGGCCGAAACTTTTCGCTATCTTTAAAATTTCTGCACTTCATGGGATAATTCTACCGCATAAATCAGTCGGTTCTTTGACAAAATGGATTTTATGGGTCCATAATTAGGTAATGTCTTGCTCGGTATAGTGTATTACACCGATGCATTAAGCCCCCTTTTTCCAGAGCATGGCTTATTTAGAAGTTGCCCGCATTAAACCTTTACCAGACGACAAAATTTCAGAATTATCGAAATTGAAAGCATTTGCAGACGACAATTTAAATATGACTCATTGGAGAGAAAAACATTGTAGGAAAAGGAGAAAATGCTGGTACCAAGGATTTTTTTTCCTTTTCCTACAATATTTTCTGAGGATTTAAATGTGTGGTAAAGGTCTTTAATAATGAAAACTATGCAAATGAAAGAAAGAACAGCTTCTGAAAATTTGAAATTTAATGTTAGTTTTATCTATAAATTTAAACACACGCACATTTCTAACATGTACATACAGTCACGTGCATTAAAACACTTTTCCAAAAGGTTCCGCGTTTTAACGTCGCGAAGGATGAATGTTTTTAAACAAAAAATGTGGGGAAAGTAGAAAAAAAATGCTGCAAAAGCAGCTTTTTTTTCGTCTTTCTCCGCAATGTTTTCCTACCTATCCAAGACAAATCTTATTAGTATAAAATAGTAAATTCGTCGACTGCGAAGGTTTTTAACCATTACCTTGCTAAATAAAACTAATGAAACTTTCAAGCCGATAGTATAAACCCAAATTTTCCTATTTCAAATATGTTTTTGGAGGAATGATATCTCCTCACCGGACAGTGTACATCCAAGATCAGACTGCACGTTCTGTGCAGTCTGATGTTGATTTGCACTGTCCACAAAAGGTCAGTAAGGCGCGCTTAGCAGCCTAAGGGTTAATTTATAGGCTACAATTTTCTTGTTTTCTGGTAGACAGGCCACGTGACTGAAAACGTGGAAGACGATTGGTGAATACATCAACTGTAAAGCTCCCTTTAGAAGTCGAGCCGACCGTCCGCATTAATTAGAATCGCAATTAACTTAATTAATTCTTGTCAGAGACAAAAAATGTGACAAAAGGTGTCGAAATGATACATCAGTCGCCTTCCCGCGTGTGGACAAAAGTTCTTCACGTTATTGAAACAGACGGCTATCGAAAATGACGATGTACTGTAAAAAGCAAAGCAAATATATTGGGAGAACTTTTCGAAGACATGTGTTATTCTAAATTCCCGAACTAACAATCTGATTGGTTGAGGCAGCCTGTGTAGTGTCTCAGCCAATCAGATGACTCGCCTTGGTATTTAGATGCAATTTAATGTAAAGACTTGGATCCTAGTTCTTTCTTTCTTTCTTTCTTTCTTTCTTTCTTTCTTTTGCTTTCCGCAGCACTTCACGTCGAAAACAGAACATGAACATTTGATCCATGCTCTGTGAGAAGGGGCTTTAATGCATCTGCAAAAAGTATCGACTAAGGTCAGCCTGCGCAGGGTGACACGGTGGATACTTTTTGCAGTCCATTGATTTTCTACATGTCAAAGGGCAAGTCTACGGCATGATTCAGTCGGTTGGTAGCAAAAATAGCAATGCATAACTATACGGCGTGCAACACACGAAAAGGGGCCTTCGGACATATGCGTAAAAGTGTGTCGTCCCAGAGCAGCCTGTGCAGTCTGTGACTAATCCGAGACGACACATCCCGTTTTTGTGCGATTTTCTGTTTCACGAAAGTCTACTGTATGAAAAAATCTTATGTAGCCGTAAAGTGCCGTCTCGGTTTAGCCTGCGCGGACTGCGCAGGCTAATCCGGGGCGACACTTTACGCAAATGTCCGAAAGTCTCATTTCGCATGTTGTGGGCCAATTATGATGAATTGCTTGGTATAGCCTACTGCATGAAGATTGATCCATTAAAACACCTTTTCAGAGCATGGCTCATTTATTTTTGCACAAGAATAATTATCAGTTAATTGTACAACAACAATATAAAATGCATAACGATCACACATTTATCGATGTCTTTCCCTCGTGGCCACAATAATGAGGATGTAATTCTGCAGAGCTTTGCCCAGGGACACTCAGATATGACCAGAATCGCCAACCTGGAATCGAACCAGGGTATCCTGATTACAAATCCCAACGCCTTCACAACTGAGCAAGGACACGCCCCTTTCCAGTGGAATCGGTTAATTGAATGGTGTTTAACGCAGTTTTCAACATTATTTCGGTCATATCACCGGGACAGCCCACATTATTCATGTATGTCCAAAGTTTCACCAGTACTAGGCTAGGGATCTGAAGTTTCTTGCCTAAGGACACTCTCACTAAAACCCCAGTGCTTCCACTGAGGCTCGAACCTTGGGCCTGCAGGTTGTGAGTCCTGCACCTTACCACTGAGCCATGCAGGACCCTCCTAGTGGAATCGGAACATATCTCTTTTGAAAATGGCGAAAAACTAAAACAGCAGAAGGCATTTCTGTAATCTGGGCGTGTGTTCAACAACCATTCTTAACCCCATATCCTTCTAAATAAATTAAATGAAACTTTCAAACCGATAGTAAAAACCCGAATAATGCTATTTCAAACTTATTTTCGGAGAAAAATGTCTGCACGTTTTGTGCAGTCTGATCTTAATCTACATTGTCCGCAAAAGGTCAGTGAGTCGCGCTTAGCAGTCGAAGAGTTTAACAAAATGGTAGTCCAATGTTGAAGAATTTTCGAAATATGAAAGTAAAGCAAGTTCTCATTGGCCAAACCATTCGGGTTTAGCCAATCGGAAATTGCTTTCCTGTATATATTTAGAAGTTTATAAATTTAGACAGAGAACGTATTGTAGAACGGTTGGTGAATACGGTCCATGGTTTTGTTATCAAAATTTTCCAATAGTTTTACTTCTGAATGAATTTTTCCATTGAAAAATTCATTCTTACTCCATTTAACCCATTGCAAAACAATCCCGTGATTAAAGGTGCCCACGGGGAAGCAGGTCTTGAAAACATCATAGGAAAAGGGAAAAATGCTGGTAACCAGCATTTTCACCTTTTTCCCACAATGTTTTCTACCCTTCCAAAGACAATGCCCACCATCGAAACAATATTCCTGTTGCTACTTGCAAACGTTTTAAATTTGGACAAGCCTAAAATGCAGTCGTCTGTTTAATCCCTCACCAGACGACAAAATTTTAACCTTGTCCAAATTGAAAGCATTTGCCGACGACAATTTCAATGTGGCTCAAATAGTGCATTTTTTTTTTGTTTTTTTTTTTTTTTTGTTTTATAGGACAGAAAGCATCGTGGGAAAAGCAGAAAATGCTGGTTACCAGCATTTTCTTCTTTTCCCACAATGTTTTCAAAAGGCATCCTTCCCAGGGTCGTTAAAAGGCGGTATTATGCAGTAAAGGTTTAAATAGTTAATCTCTTCATTTAGCCATCCCATACTGAGGAAGCATTTTGTTACACAGTTATAATGGCGTCGAATTTGTGTTCCGGAAATTCTTGGTCGCTCCCCCGCTGGTGACGACGAGTCACGTGCTAGTGATACACAGGTTGTGTGTGAGTGTCCTTGGGTAAAGCTCGGCAGAGATCCAGTTTAGCTACTGATAAAACCAAAGGTAGGTATGATTCAGTGCGCTGTCTCTGTGTTGTAAGTAAATGAATACTGTTGAAAACGGAATAAAACACCAAGGAAACGTAGTATTCAAGATGGCGTATGAATATGCTGAAAGGAGCATATCCGGAATATATCGATAATCGGTTATATATTCTTATTCTCATTCTTAATGTAGAAAGTAACACAATTTCTGATTGGTTGAACTAAACGATGGTTAAGCCATTTAGGAAGCAAGTAAATTTGAATTCAGAAAATTTCTAAGAATTAAAATCAGAATGCAATTTAAAAAGGGCCAAATTCAAACATGGAAGAGGGGTCCTACGTGGCTGAGTTCAAACAGGGAATTGGGGCCCTACGTGACGGAGCGTTAAGGTGTAGGATTCGAAACCTGGGAGACCCGGGTTCGATCCTCACTCGCAGCACTGGATTTTTCGTGGGATTGTCCTTGAGCAAGACACTGGAGCCCTAGCCTAGCACAGGTAAAACCGAGGACATATATAACTTAGTAAGCAATCACCGTGATATGACTGAAATAATGTCGAAAGCGGCGTGAGACACCGTTCAAACGGGGGAGAAATGTTTCATTCTGCCTTGCCTACATACCACTTCGTCCCAACTCGGCCGATTCCGCAACTACATGTAACCTTTTCCGAATCAAGGAGGTCGCAACTGAATCTACTTTCAATAATGTGATCAAACTGGCCGAAACCAAATATATCAAGCGTGACGACACATGCGCGCTCACTTTCAGTTTTGAATCGCAGGGTCCGTATTCACCAACCATCCTTAAGAATAATCTTTGTCTAATTCTCCACGATTTTCTAAATTTGGATGTTACACAACTTCTGATTGGCTAAACCAAATGGTTTAGCCAATCCGAATTTGTGCTACTTTCAAACTTGAACATGACAGAGCCCTTGAAATTCTTCTTGTGACCGACGGCAACAAGATTAGCAAAGTGACTTACGTTTACCAATCTGAAAGCAAATCTGCAATTGAAATTGATAGTGTACGTTTAACGAATGAAATAGCAATAGAAAACTCAAAGGAAATGTTTTTAGATGATTTCGTTTGAAAACCGTGACACGTGTATGTTTTTAAGTGAAGCAGTAAAGCGGTCTATTTCCGGCGAAGAAATGTAAGGTGTAGGTGCACATCACCCATCGTCATACACGTACATTCTTAGGGGCCGAGCCCCGGTAGTGCAGTCGGTAGCGTACGGGACTTGAGAACAGGGGTTCGCTGGTTCGAATCCCAAGCTCGGACAATTTCTTTCCGAGGACTGACGACAGTCATCGCGATAGGATTCATTTCTCTCTCACCGATGACCATTGTTTTGACGATGCTTATAAAGGAAAGTAGTCAAGAATATTGTGCGATGTACTGGTCAAAGAAACTTCAGGAAATTATCGATAGGTGCACTGGCCCCCGTGATGTAATTGAAATAATGTTGAAAAACGCGTTAAACACCTTACAATCAATCATTCACCATTTGAGGATCGCCACGGATCAGAGGTTTGTCGAATGACCTATATAGGTTACGAACTTCAGAAGTGACATTCATGAACGCTAAAACATTGGCCCTAAAAAACTAAAGGTTTCTAAGTTTCTAATCAACCTAGTTAATTAACCCTTTACCACACAATCCCAAGCTTTAACGACCCTGAGGAAGAAGCCTTTTCAAAACATTTTGGGAAAAGGAGAAAATGCCGGTAACCAGCATTTTCTCATTTTCCAAAAATGTTTTCTATCCTACCAAAGACAGTTTACATCATTTGGTTCAGATTTCAATTGTCGTCTGCAAATGCTTTCAGTTTGGACCAGTCTACAGTTTTGTCGTTTGGTAAAGAGTTAATGAGTAACTCACGTTAGTGACGGACAGTGATGTCGTATGTAGATAAACAATATGACATTTCATACCACCAAACAACGACCCTGAAGAAGAAAGGCATTTGAAAACATTGCGGGAAAAGGAGAAAATACTGGTTACCAGTATTTTCTCCTTTTACCGCCATGTTTTCTACTCTGTCATAAGGAAATCACATTAATCAAGAGCGATTTAATATGTCGTCTGCCCTGTCTTTCAAATTGATCAGGTATTCCTTTTTCCTCTGCTAAAGAGTTAATTAACCCCTTACCAAACAATCCCGGGTTTTAATGACACTGTGGAAGAAGCCTTTTGAAAACATTGCGAGAAAAGGAGAAAATGCTGGTAAACAGCATTTTCTCCTTTTCCCACAATGTTTTCTACCCTTCCCAAAACAAATTTAAATTTCTAAGTCACATTTATTCTGTTGTCTGCAATTGTTTCCAATTTGGACTAGTCTAAAATTTTGTCGTTTGGTAAAGAGTTAAAAGCTGAATGAAGTGAGAAAAAAAATGCCAGTCGTTTAGCTTTAGTCCCCCCCTCCCCTTTCCCACCTCAAAAAAGAAAGAAAAATAATGTTCCAGTTTGTTGCAGATGTATTTGGCCGTAATACAAAGCAAGGCTCATAGTTTAGATAAAAGACCAGACCTCGCGTTTAGTGCAATCTGATCTACACTGTCAGTAGCTGGTTTTCAAAAAAAAGAAACAAAAATAAACACGCTCAAATTTCGTCTTTAGAACTGGTCTCTCTTTCTATGTCTGTGTAGTGTTTAATGTCGTTTTCAACATTATTTCAGTCATATCACAGCGGCAGTTAGACGCATCCATTTCTTCATAGAGATCCTCTCACAAACTTAGCACACGATTCAAGCCATTGGCTGCTTTCCCAAAGTCGTGTCGTCTAAGCAGTGTCAGACGGTCAGGTAAGCAAGTAAAAGTAACCAAAAACGATTGTTGTTCTTTATACAAATTCATCATGACAAATGAACTGATTTATACTAAGTCAGCGTAAAATTCATACGAAAAAAAAAACAGTGTACAAATTGATCTAAATATAGAACACCGAAACAGGAAACCCGGACGGAAAGATAAGATACGCATCTCCTCATCTTGTTCCGGTTTCGATGGGGGATATTAGCAAGTTTTTATTCGTCCGATTTCAAGGTTTCTGAAAATGACAAAGATCTAGGTGTCTATATTTCCCCGTAGAACACGTCGTTTACTCCAATTTCCTGTACATCTGGGATCATATTGACCAAACGTTTTAGCAATGTCATGATTGTCAGTTCCAAACTTAAACAGATTGGCTGACTGAGACAGAATGTCTCAGATGGCTAGTTTGGAAGTTCTGTCTAGCCAATCATATCGCTAGTATTTGAATTCAGATTGAGATTTGAACTTAAAACGGTTTGTAACTTAACGCTTTACCAAATGACAAAATTTTATACTCGTCCAAATTCAAGATTGTTGCAGACGACAAATTAAGTGTGGCTCAATGGTAAACTTTGTGGTAACCAGCATTTTCTCCTCCCAGTTAGTCGGAGGAGAAAATGCTGGTTACCACAAAGTTTTGAAAAGTTTTTTTTTTTTTCTTCGGGCTCGATAAAAGTCTGCATAGTGTGGTAAAGGTTTATTTTTTAACCAGACAATCCCGAGTTTTAATGACCTCGATGCAGAAGGCCCTTGTTTTCTATTTTTTTAAGACAAATACGAAAATTTGAGAAATATTTTTTTCATTTTCGTCTGAAAATGCTTTGGACAAGTCAACAATTTCGTTGTGTGGTAAAGAGTTAAGGCCCCTGATAGAGGGATCGCATATCAAAATCAAAGTGCTGATAGCACTGATGATCAGGGCCCGTAATTATAAACCATACAATATCGTATTCTAATCCTTATTCTCAAGGATTGACTTAAATATGGGAATGCCCTTGGGCAAAGGAATGCAATTTCTGATCAGTAGCTTTTGTACTGCCGATTGCGATCTAAAGGGCTTTTACGGACGCCGTAGAACAAGATTAGATCACAGAAAAGATACTATTTAGAATTGCTGGTGAATAATTGTCCCGTTCACCATCGTTTTTTTCTGCGGAATTATAACAAAAATAATGTTTTTTTTTCCTTGTGATGTAAAAAAAGCTCGATTGTTAAGATTAACTCTTTACCAAACGGCAAAATTTTAGACTGGTCCAAATTGAAAGCATTTGCAGACGACAAAATAAATGTGAACCAAAAATTTAAATTCTTTTTGGGAAGGGTAGAAAACATTGTGGGAAAAGGAGAAAATTCTGGTTACCAGCATTTTCTCCTTTTCCCACAATGTTTTCAAAAGGCCTCTTTTTCAGGGTCGTTAAAATTCGGGGTTATGTGGTTCACATCGACGACTAAAGTCTGTAAGGCACGTTTTCTATATGAACCACTTTTTATCGCGGAAGCATATTTGATCAACAGTGATATTTCCATCACTTCCGGACCGCCACAAAGTGTTGCTGGATCCTTGCTAAAATTAAAATGGTATTTGTCAACGTTATGTCTTTGATGAATGCACATGAGTTTATCTAGGCGAAGTGTTGGGGTAGCCTACATGTGTTGGTATATCAGCCAAGGGTGAATCAGTTCTATTGAAGTGAATGCTGTTACACGCTACCGGTGCAAAAGTTAACGCTTTACCATACAACAAAATGAGGATGTTTCAAAATTGAAAATATTTGCATACGCCAAACTCATTCAGGTTAAGTAGACATCTGTCTTCAATTGTAGAAACAGTGTGAGAAAAGGGAGAAAATGCTGGTCACCAGCATTTTCCCCCTTTCTCACAATGATTTCAAAGGCTTTCTTACTAACAGTCATTGAAACAAGGGCTTGTCAGGTAAAAGGTAATACCTTTCACCAAATAAATGACCTTGACCTTTTTCGACAACGACTACAGACACATTTCAAATGAAAAAAAAATCAGAACTTTTGGACCGAGTCACGAATGGAGAAACGGACGGTGTAGAACAAAATCAGGCTGTACGTTCTGTGCAGTCTGATCTTAATCTAAGCCGTCCGCAAAAGGGTACTAAATCTATCCGTAGTATGGCACTGAACGAGCTTAACTCTTATCCTAAATAAAAGAGAAATGAAACTCTAAAACTTATAGTGAAAACCCAGATTTTCCTGTTTCCAAGGTATTTTTGGAGGACAGCGTCGATCTAAGGTCATACTGCACGTTCTGTGTAGTCCGATCTTGATCTACATTGACCGCAAAAGGTCAGTGAGTCGCGCTTAGCAGCTTACGGGTTAATGGATAGGCGGGGAATTCACCTATTATGTCATTTATTAATAAGGATAGACTAGATTTATTTACATTGCCTGTTGAGTCATAATCCTGGGATTTCCACTTTAAATCGTATGATACGAGGGGTGTTCAATAAATACGCGGAAAAGTACTGTCATTCTCTCAACTATTACAAGATATGGTTGCTGTAGCAACGTCATCGCTTAAAAACCGGCCAAACGTCATCCAGCGTCAATTTTACGTCGCTTTATTTGCATAACTTATTAATCGTTTCTTTCACATACCTAGATGAGATAACTTTCTAAGGAATTTCATCGTTTTCAAAGTACTGTCCTTGACCTGCATTACACTTTTTTCATCGTTTCACCCATGAATAGAAGCTTTTCCTGTCGGCACCAGACTCCGAGTAAACAATCGCGGACTTCACTGCACTCTTTACGTTGTGTTATCGACGTCGACTGTCCGCTCTGGTCATCTGCCACACTTTCATGACCGTCTTTATAACGCCCATAACATTTGTATAAAGCTATTTTCTTCATTGCTGAATCGCCGTATGCATTGTTAATGTTACCATTGTTTCTTTTCTGGATTTCCATTTAAAACACAAAATTAAACTGCAGTTCTCTGTTCGGTATTTCTTTTGACGCGCGTGAATAAACAATATGGCCGCCAAACGCTCAAAGAACGTCAGACGTAAATGTGACTTCATGAACGTCATACCAAGAGTCGGTGGCAAATCATGACAAAATTTGGTGAAGATATCTGATCAGACACAAAAGAGACACGTCGTTTTTCAAACGACAAATGCTTTCGATTTATTGCATTTTGGGCCAGGTTTTGGAACAGGACGTTGCCATAACTACCATATCTTTATAAGATGTTGAAAAAATAACTTGAAATTCATTCTTTCAGTACAGTATTAATTTGTCTACATTATGTATCGATTTCGCTGTATTCAAGCAATATTTGATACTGTACTTTCCCGCGTATTTTTTTGAACAGCCCTCGTAGAGGCAATTTGAATCGAAATGACTGTTCATGTCCTTATATCTAAGTTTAGATACATCACGTTGTGTGCTAGTATTTTACGCCGCTTTCAAAATTATTTCAGATGTATAGCCTCGACCAGTGCACCCATTCATGTCTTCCAGTACTTCGCACAATATTCTTCCCAAGCCACTAGGCTGCACACATGAACATTGTCATGTCGTAACAATGATCAGCGATAAGAGAGGAATGGGTCCAGTGGAAATGTCTTATTATCAATCCTCGGGAAAAAATGGCCGAGCTGGGGATTCGACTTAGCGACTCCCTGGTTTCAAGCATTTATTTTATCAGCTGAGCTTCCGGGCTAGCCTACATTAGATAGATCAAGTAGTGCGATTGAATAGTGCTTTGTGCCGATTTCAACACTATTTCAATCATATCACGGTCAAGCTGACTTATACACTGGTGTGCTTTGTTAGAACCACTTTTGTAATAAAACGGTTTTTGTAACAAAATTTCAATCTCACCGTATTCTTTCAATATTCATCCAAACAGTTTGAAATGAATATATTTATGTAATTTGAACCGAATTCTTTTTGGAAACATCGTGAAAGGTGGAAAAGTGCGTTTGAAAATGTTGTTGCAAAAGGCCGTTTTATTACAAAAGTGGTCGGATTCGGAGAACAGCAAATGTAACAAAATGTCGGCTTTTTAAAAGCCGTTTTATTACAAAAGTGGTTCTAACAGGGCTTGGTTTCAACAATACCAGGCTAGCGCCTGGCTAGCTATCTAGACTATTACCACGAAGAGCCCATGCCCTTGAGTAAGGACTGAACCCAGCAATTGTAGGGCTCCAAATCTCTAAGCTTTATATAAAATAACTAAGTCCTGCCCTGTGAAAAGCTAGTTTAACGCATCTGCAAAAAGTTTCGACTTCTGTCAGCCTGAGCAGTCGGCGTAGGTTGAACTAGTTCGAAACGTTTTGCTATAGATACATTTTCTGTATGTTAACCCTTTCCCAAACGACAAATTTTGGACTGGTCCAAATAGAAAGAGTTTGCAGACGACAATTTTAAGTTTGATGAAAATGGCAGAAAGGTCTCAAAAAGGGTAGAAAACACTGTGGGAAAAGGAGAAATTGCTCGTTACGAGCAATTTCTCCTTTTCCCACAGTGTTTTCTAAAGACTTGTACTGCAGATACGTGAAAACCAGGGCTTGTTTGGGAAAGGGTTAAATAACCGTTCTACCTGATGAACCAGGCGGTTTGTAGACACAATGGATCTCTATACTGTGACGACTTGCTTCGTGTTACGCATCACGAGGAAGCATTTACCCTTTACCTGCTAAATAAGTTCCGAGCCGATGGGGAAAAAAAACTTAAATATTGTTATTTTAACGTTTTTTTGTTTTCTTTTTTTTTTGGGGGGGGGGGTCTCCTTAACGGACAGTGTAGATCAAGACCAGAGTGCACGTCCCGCAAAAGCCCACAAAACCCGTTTAGCAGCCTAAGGGTTCGAGTCCTTTATCTCAGAGTGCCACTCATAAATGAAATGGATACACACAGTAAGTCAATAGGAACGCAACATTGCAATATCGATGCTCCTTTGTCAAAATATCTCGCGAAATATTGAACAATGTAGACCCAAAGCAATTCTTCCTGATCTGAGCAGTCTGATCTTTATCTTCTATGATCAAAACGGCAATAAAATTGACAACCTTGTGAAAAAGTATTTGTGTAGTTTAAAATAGTTTTATCCTTGTTCGATGACATCCTGTTTGACTTTATTTCTTTCTTCTATGGTATCCTCTTAGGGCCACTGTCAACATTCCTTTCCTTATTGATTGATTGGTTGATTGTATGGTGTTTAACGCCGTTTCAACATTAAGTTATACCGCGGCTGCCATTGTACTATGCATGCTTTCCTGACTTTTCATTTAGCAGTACTTCGCAAAATATTCTTCACAAGCTACTGGCTGCTATCTCACATAATAATCGTCGAAGCAATGATCAGCGGTAAGAGAGTAATGAATCCTGTCGCGATGACTATCATTGGTCCTCGGATAGAAACTTGCCGAGCTGGGGCTTCCAACCAGCGATCTCCTGTTCTCAAGTCATGTATGCTACCGACTGCGCTGCCAGGGCTCGACATCCCCTGCCTTGAAAAGCATTTACATTTTGAGAGATATGAAAAAGATACTGAAGACTGGCAACCGTCGGCAATTCCAGACAGACGACCTTTCAACTACTTTAACCCTTTATCACACCATCCAGCTTTTAACGACCCGGGAGAGAAAGACCTCTGAAACATCGTAGGAAAAGGAGAACATTTTGTTGACCAGGTACAATGTTATCTTCGCTTACAAAGACAAATTCAAACATTAGAGACACACTTAATATTTTGTGTGTAAATACTTTTCAATTAGGACGAGTCTAAATTATTTGTTCTGGTAAATAAGAAGACTTTGCTTGGTGTCGACCATTACATTGAGCCATGCTCTGTGAAAAGAGGGTTTAATGCATCTGCAAAAAGTTTCGACCCGTCAGCCCACACAGTCTGACCTGGTTCAATACTATTCGCTATTGGTCAATTATCTGCACTTCAAAGGACCAGTTTGTCTTCTGATTCAGCCGGTTGTCAGACAAAATGGATTTTGTGGATTCATAACCATGTGATGACTCGCATGTTGTAATGTATCACGGAGACTTTAGCCAGAGCGCCGCGCACCAACAAGCAGAGAGCATAACTGACCACGGTCCTTTCTAGTTTTAAATGGAAGCACCTGCAATCAAGGATTTAACTTGTTGGCCACACATACGCCACCAGCAGCAATACTGAATTTGTTATGACTAGCATAATTACTTCCCTTTAACGAATGCAAATGAAATAGGCTAAGTAGAGCGCTGGGGTGCTTCTGTGGGTATATGAATTGAAACTGATGAACATTCATGGAAAAGTCAGATGACTAAGTATGTTCAAAGCAGCAAGAGCCCCAACTAGGTGATCTCGTCATATTTGACTGATTTGCGTCATATGCGCTTTATTGCAATTCATACTGCCACTTGCAATAGTTTCGACCAATAATAGGGTGACATTTACTTCATTGTTATCCATCAGGTGGTCATGTGACCGTAGTTCTAAGTGTGCAGCTGCCAACTGGGACTACTTTTGAATAAGCACCTAAAAATAAATGAAAGTATTGTCTTGTAAAGGACGCTTTACACATTTCTTGATTTTTACTCACAGTGAAGATGTGAGAAATATGTGCGTTATTTCGAGCGAATTATCGAATTTTAGTCGGATATGAGTTACAAATGAGTAACAGGATAAATAGAATAGATGGTTGGTGTCTTGGATGGAGAAAGTATATCGGGCTCAGATCCGGAATTTTATCCGATTCGCCTTCGACTCACAGAATAGAAATTCCTACGACTTGCTCGATAAACTTTCCTAGTCCAAGACATCATCTATCTATCATTTATGCATTATCTTCTGCTAGGTGGCATTTTTCGAATACAAGCCTATCTGACATGGGCATTCATGGTACAGAACCGGGTCCGTATTCACCAACCATTCTTAAGAACGTTCTTAGACTTATTCTTCAAGATTTTCCAAGTTTGAAAGTAACACAACTTCTGATTGGCTAAACCAAATGGTTTAGCCAATCAGAAGGTGTGTTACTTTCAAATTTGGAAAATTTTGGAGAACAAGACCAAGAATATTCTTAAGAATGGCGGGTGAATACGGACCCCGGACTACTTTTCAATGCGACAATCAGTGCAGCGATTTCATCGAAATAAAGTATAAGTTTACTCACTAAAACCTACATGTACCTTGTACGATTATCATGGTTAACTAGTATATAACCCATCCACCAGCTACTTATAACCGTAGCCCCCTATAAGGTTGGGAATAAGCCCCGTTTTAAGACCAGTAAGGTGGGAACGTTTTGTTGTTGTTGTTGTTGTCAGTCTCATATCTCCTTATCGGGCAGTGTAGATCCAGGATCAGACTTCAGATCAGAGTTACAGCCTTAGGGTTAAATCTCGTCGTTTACCCACGTGGGTTCTCTAAGATCTTGCGGGTATATAATTTGTTTTCCTCAAAGGCCATTGTATTTTCTTTTAATGAAATTGCCAGATTTCAAATGGCCCTGAATGGATTCCATACTTTATCCAAATAAGGAAAAGTTAATAAACGGTAGTTTTCCCCTCCCACAGTTTATATCAATGCTCCCACAGTTTAACCTTTATCCTGCCAAATAAGTTCAATAAACTTTCAAGTCGATATTAAAAACCCGAATTTTTTTTTTCAAACAGTTTTTTGGTGAAATATATCCTGTTTTCTGTATATTAACACTTAAGCTGCTGAATAAATGAACCGCAAATTTCTACTTAATACTAAAAGCCGAAAAAAGGCGGTTTCAAAGTTGATTTCACCGGAAAGAAGATACCATATCGGACAGTGTAGATCAAGATCTGACTGCACGTTCTGTGCAGTCAGATCTTGATCTACAATGTCCGCAAAAGGTCAGTGAGTCGCGCTTAGCAGCTTAAGGGTTAAAATTCGTTTTCTTTTTTGCATTTTTCTGCGTATACGTTTGAAGTTTCAGGAAATCAAACCCATGTTCTGATGTAACTAGAGGTATTAGTTACTTTGTTACACGCAATTCCTTAAACAATTTTTCTTAACAACAACCCCACTTCTAGATGTAAGATAATAAACCCTTTACCACACAATACCGACTTTTAATGACCCTGGTGAAAAAGAAATGCTTTTGAAAACATTGTGGGAAAAGAAGAAAATGCTGGTAACCAGCATTTTGTTATTTTCCCCACAATGTTTTCTACTCTTTCTGATACAAATCTCGTCATGTTTGCGACATTTTATTTGTTAATTGTGAATGCTTTCAATTTGGAACGATAGAAAATTGTGTCGCTTGGTAAGGGATTACGTTTAAACTAAACTAACAACAAAAAGATGGCCTGTTATGAGTTCTGCAACTACCAGCTTGTGACAAATGGAGAAATTGCTCGTTACGACCAATATCCCCTTCATCATCATCATCATCATCATCACTATCCTACTCATCATCATAATCGAAAAAGTCAGATGATTCCTATTGTCAGCTGTTAATCATCATCTTTGGCTTTTGTTTCTCACAGTCACGTTCTTTTCTTCACTCTGTACAAAAACAATCAAATTTTTCACTTGACAAAACTGAAAGGGGTTGCAGACGACAAATTAAGTGTAGCTCAAATGATCGTTTCCATCTTTGATAAGCTGGAAAACATTGTGGGAAAAGGAGAAAATGCTGGTAACCAGCATTTTCCCCTTTTCCCACAATGTTTTCAAAAGTCCTTCACTATCAGATAAGTTATAAACCCGGAATTCTGTGGTAAATAGGCTAAACCCCTAGGCTGCTAAAGGCGACTCAATGAGCCTTAGCCGATTGTGTGAATCAACGTAAAGTCTGATCTTGGATCTGCAAGGTCCGATAAGGTAATATATTTCCCCAAAGGAAATAACTTTAAATCACAATATTTGTTGTTGTTGTTGTTGTTTTTACAGTAGGCTGGATTTTTTTTTTTTTTAATTATATCAGTTTAGTGGATGAAGGGTTAACTCTATTTCTAGAAATAATCGAATAAATACGTATATATGAGTCATTCCGTTTTCACATAAGCCATAATGTGACATTGTACATTGTATTTTATTAAACTACGTGCATCGTGCACGGTTTGAGAAATCGTGGAGAAGAACAATGGGGCCCTTAACCGACATAAGAATACATTTCTGTACGAACATTTACGGAGAGTGTAGATCAAGATCACACTACACAGAACGTGCCTCTATTTTGTGAAATATTCTGACAAAAAATATTTTGGAAATCGGAATTGTTTGGCTTGTGTTTTTTTTTTTTTTCTAGAAAGTCCAGTTAGCAATTACGTTTAACCCTTTCGATGCAACAGGCGAAAACGATTGATTCTGCGGACTGCATAGATCAAGATCAGACTGCACAGAACGTGCAGTCTGATCTTTGATCTATACCGTCCGCTTTCATAGTCAAGCCTGTAAGATGAAAAAAAAAAAAAATTTGCCAGTTTCAATGGATTATATTTTCAGCCACCGAAAGAATCTAAATCTATATGAGCCATTCTCTGGAAAAAGGGGGTTTAAGTCATCTCCGTGATACAAAATACCAAGCAAATCATCATATGGTTCTGGGTCCATAAAAAGATTTGGTCTAACAAACGGCTGAATCCAGAAGTCGAATGGTCCTTTGGCATGAAGAAAATTTACAAATAGCAAAAAGTATCGACCCGTGTCAGCCTGCGCGGACTGCGCAGGCTGACACGGGTCGATACTTTTCCAGATACATTAAACCCACTTTTCACAGAGCATGGCCGATATATAATTTGTGTTGAAAAGGTTTAACAAGTGTCTTGGGGAAATCTAATCCACAAATACCTTAAAACCGATAGTGTTATTGAATCTGGACAAATTGCTCTATTGGTAGAGCCAGGCACAACAGGGTGAGTTAGGGGTTCAGGGTTCGAATCCTGGTTATGCCACCGATTTTCTCCTCCGATTACACTTATCGTAAATTTATAACCCATAACAAAATACTGGGTTTATGAGAAAATGAATCGGAATCGAGGCCGAAATGCGATGCATTCAAGATGCAACCGAGCCAGATACCTCAGTCGGTTTTACGCAGGGCTTGGAACCCAGAGATCGCTGGTCCAAATCTCCGGCTTGGCCAATTTCCTTCCAAAGATTGATTATAGTCGTGCGACAGGATCTATCATCTCTCAGCACTGAACATTGACTCCACGATATCTCAACAAACAAACAAATTGAGATGCTGGGCGTGGAAAGTGGGGGAGGGGGGAAGGGGGAGGGTTAACTTTTCATAAAACAGAAGCCCGACAGTTTAAGCTGTAAAGCTAGGTCGCATGATAATCTTGAGGTTTATGGCTCGAGTCTTACTTGTGCCACAAATTTTCTCCTTTTCTTTTTTCACACACAAGAATTTGTCATGTGGCGGTTTACATATACAGGTCTGACTGCATTTGCCACTTTTTTTTCCCTTCACCAAACTATACTGATTTTTGAAGACCTTGAACTGAAAGATTTCTTGAAAACATTGAGGGAAAAGGAGAAAATGCTGGTGACCAGCATTTTCTCCTTTTCCCACAATCTTTTCAACCCGTTCAAAGCCAAATTCAGTCAAATTCAGTCACTTTTAAAAGCCATTATTCAACATATCTCGTCAAAAATGCTCTCATTTTGGACAAGTCCATTATTTTGTTATCTGGTAAATGTTACAAGGGGGGGGGGGGGGTCACTGTGGTACAATTATACACGGGAGCGTCACCGTGACGTCATTACGTCATTTACACAATAGCACAAAGTTCAGACGTCTGATCAGGAGTGTCAGACATTTTTTAGATACAGCCATGTTCTGTGAAAAAGGAGTTCAATGCATCTACAAAAAAAGTATCTCAGTCCGCACAGGCTTACCTGGGTCGAAACAATTTGCTTTTGGTCAATTTTCTGTATGTCACAGGACCAGTATACGTCATGATTCAGTCGGTTGTTATACGAAATGGATTTTATTGCGCCATGATTATGTGAAGACTTGCTTGGTATCATGCACCAAGGAGATGCATTTAAATCCCTTTTGCCAGAGCATGGCTCCTGTAATTATGTGGTCTAATTCTTGTACAGCATGTGTCGACGCGCATAAAATCTCATATCAGTTTTCTCAGGGATGGTCCTACGGAACCCCTACCGCCGAGCCCCGGTAGCTCAGTCGGTAGCGTGCAGGAAGCGAGAACAGGGGGTCGCTGGTTCGATCCCCGGCTCGGCCAATTTCTTTCCGAGGATTGATGATAGTCATTGCGACAGGATTCATTCCTCTCTCACCGCTGACCATTGTTTCGACGATGATTATGTGGGACAGCAGCCAGTGGCTTGGAAAGAATACCGGTATTGTGCTGAGTACTGGTAAAAGAAACTCCAGGAAAGCATGGATAGGTGCACTGGCCGCCTCGATATAACTGAAATAATGTTGAAAACGGCGTTAAACACCATACAACAACAACCATACAACCGAACCCCTACCGTGGTAAATCGAACTCCGGTAGCTCAGTAACGTCTTGGCTTGTAGATTGATCCTTGGATCGCCAGTAATCCCCTGCCAGCCCGACATTCTCTCCTACATTTGACAAAAGTCGCCGCAATATAACTGCCATAATGTTGAAAACGTTAAACACCATACAACAATAACCATACAACCGAACCCCTACCATGACAAATCGAACTCCGGTAGCTCAGTAACGTCTTGGCTTGTAGATTGATCCTTGGATCGCCAGTAATCTCCTACATTTGACAAAAGTCGCTGCGATATGCCAGACTGAAAAAATGATAAAGCGGTGTTAATAATTCTATAGAATTTAAAAAAGAGGGGGAAATCTAGTAAAAGTTTACTCTACATTTTTAGGATTTTTCAAAGGTAGCCAAGGCCTGCGAACCCAACCGATGGATTTGTCCTTGCAGCGTAACCATTTTTACCAGTTGACAAGATTTTAGAGTAGAATCTGGGTCCGTATTCACCAACCATTCTCAGTAAGAACGTTCTTTGTCTTATTCTCCAGAATTTTCTAAATTTGAAAGTAACAAAACTTCTGATTGGCTAAACCATTCGGTTTAGCCAATCAGAAGTTGTGTTACTTTAAAATTTAGAAAATCTTGGAGAATATGACTTAGAGAGTTCTTAAGAATGGTTGGTGAACACGGACCCTGATCTTCATATTGAAATCATCTGCAGATACAAATCATATTTCTCGTACACTCCCAGGGCATGGGTCAACGAATAAGAAATAATGGTATTTCAGCAGTCCAATGTGTAAAGGGAATTCATTGCATTTGCAAACAGTTTCGACATAGGTCAGTTTGCGTAGTCTGCAGTGCTTCGAGGTTCTTGGTTCGGTCCTAATCTGAAGCTCCTGGGGTTTTTTTTTTATGTTGTTTCGTAGGAGTGTCCCATGGCAAAACACTTGTGAGCCCCAGCCTAGGCCTGGCGAAACCCAGGACGGGTAAAGATAACAGGTTTGTCGTGGAAGACAGTGGTGTGGGGATAGAGCGTTGGTCTCACACATCAATGGTTCCGGGTTCGAATCCTGTGATGAACGGGCTCAACCTTTGAAACTACCAACATTACGGAGCGAGTACTAGTTAACTATAAACCACGCGATCCCGAGTTTTAACGATCATAAGAGAGAGGGCTTTTGAAAACATTGTAAGAAAAGGAGAAAATGCTGGTAACCAGCATTTTGGACGAGTCTGAAATATTGTTGTCTGCTAAAGAAATAAAACCGGAACCAGTATCTTCTCCTTTTCCCACAATATTTTCTACCCTTTCCAAGACAAAATCTCATTATTTGAGTCACATTTATTTGTCGTCTGCAAATGCTTTGAATTTGGATGATTCTAGAGTTTGGTTGTTTGGTAGAGGGTTAAGGTTTCCATGGGTCCTTATTCAACAACCATTCATAATTTTATTCTTAGTCTAATATTTAGAAAGGAACAAAACTTCTGACTGGCTAAACCATTTGGTTTAGCCAATCAGAAGTTGCGTTACTTTCAAATTTAGAAACTTCTTGAGAATAAGATTAGGAACGTTCCCTGAGAATAATCGGTGAATGCGGACTGATAAATATAAGTTGAAAGAATTTTTGCACAATCGATGTAAAACGTGAAATTTTAGGATATGAACTGGAGAAATGAAAACTACTTGTCCCTTTTTGTCGTGAAAGAATGTTAAGATTATCCGTCTAACAACCTATTTCCGGTTTAAACTCTTCGCCAGACGACAATATTTCAGACACGTCCAAAATGAAAGCAGTTGCAGGCGTGAAAAAAAAAATGACTCAAACGGTAACATTTGTCTGTCAATGAGTAGAAAATATTGTGCGAAAAGGAGAAGATACTGCTTCCGGTTTTATTTCTTTAGCAGACAACAATATTTCAGACTCGTCCAATATGACAGCATTTGAAAAGGACAAAGGCAATGTGGTTCAAATGGTAAAATTTGTCTTTGAATGAGTAGAAAACATTGTGGGAAAGGGAGAAAATGCTGGTTACCAGCATTTTCTCCTTTTCCCACGATGTTTTCAAACGCCCTCATTTTCAAGGTCGTTTAAAGTCGGGGTCGTGAGGCAAAGGGCTAATTGTCGAAAATTGACATGAGATCTCGTGTTTACAGCTACTTCTGCATTGTTGAAATTTCGGTTAATATATTCTCAATGTCACTTGTGAACGGTTAAACTTTAAAGATACAACTATACTCGTTTTCATCCAGTTTTTGACCCATTTCATATTTATTTTATTAAACTATAATCATTCTTGTATCTTCACACCAAATGTTGCCCCTGACGGTTGCAAGGTTGCATAGATTATGACCGATAGACAATGCATTTCATTTCTTTGGAGCAATCACAGAAATCACTGTTGTGACGTTTCCGGTTTTAAGTCGAAGATTTCCGATATACGAGCCATTCTCTTTGAAAAGTGGGGCTTAATGCATTTGCAAAAAGTATCGATTCAGGTCCGCCTGCGTAGACCGTGCAGGCTGACCTGGCCCGAAACTTATTGCTTTTGGTCAATTTTATTCATGTCAAAGGACCAGTGTACCTCATGATTCAGTAGGCTGTTATACAAAACAGACTTTAGGGAGGTATAATACTGTGATGACTTGCTTTGTATAATGCATCATGGAGAGGCATTAAGCCCCCTTTTTTGCCTGGTTCATATGTATTTATACCCTACACACAGTATATCGGTAATTTATCTCTGTGTACACAACTGACTAAATTTCGAACCTTCTTCAATCTATCAAACTTTTACAGCGCTTTTTTTTTTCTTTCTGGCTGTAAGGATGTATCTTTAACCTAACGATCCCGAGTTGAAAACAATGTTGGAATAAGATAAAATACTTATTAACAACATTTTGTCAATTTCCCACAAGCTGGTCATTTTTTCAACGATAGTTACGTGGAAAGCAGCCAGTAGTGACGTTAGGGCCTGAGAATACTGTCGCAGTACTGCTTAAAAAAAAAACAAGGAAAGCATGGATAGGAGCACTAACCGCTAGCCGATTTAAACTGATATCACACAGAACGTGCAGTCAGATCTTGGATCTACATTGTCCGATAACTTGTGATACTCTGACCGAAAAAGCCAATGAAACATGGACCTCTTTTCCACTGATTTAGATGTGTTTTGATTATCATTTTTACTACATTCCTTCAGAATGACCAATGTATCGTTCATGGCCCGCACTATTGATTTTAATACATTAAATTGATGAGATGAATTTGCAGAAGAGAAAAGATCCTTCCAAGTTATAAAAAATCATCACAAACCGCCATTCTATTTCCCGATATCTATACATGCATAAATAAGTGAGACATGCTATGGCAAAAGGGGGCTTAAAACCCTTTAACCCACAATGACGCCTTTTGACGCCCCTGGGAAAGAAGCCTTTTGAAAACATTGTGGGAAAAGGAGAAAATGCTGGTAACCAGCATTTTCTCCTTTTCCCACCATGTTTCTACCCTATCAAAGAAAAATCGCACCATTTGAGCCACATTGAAATTGTCGTCTGCAAATGCTTTCAATTTGGACAAGGCTAAAATTTTGTCGTCTGGTAAAGGCTTAACGCATCTCCGTAATGCATTGTACCAAGCAACACATCACATAATTAGGGATCCATTAAAACCTCTTTATGAATCAACAACCGACTGAATCATGAGGTAGACTGGTCCTTTGACTTGCAGAAATTTGACTGATCTCAAAAATTTCGGCCCAGGTCAACCACTGCGCAGGCTGACCTGAGTCGATTTTTTTTTTTTTTAGATGCATTAACCCTTTCCCAAACAAGCCCTGGTTTTCACGTGTCTGCAGTACAAGTCTTTTGAAAACACTGTGGGAAAAGGAGAAATTGCTCGTAACGAGCAATTTCTCCTTTTCCCACAGTGTTTTCTACCCTTTTGGAGAACTTTCTATCATTTTCATCAAATTTAAAATTGTCGTCTGCAAACTCTTTTCCATTTAGACCAGTCTAAAATTCATTGTTTGGTAAAGGGTTAGGCTCCCTTTTTTACAGAGCATGGCTCAATTTATTGTGGTCGAGAAGGTGATAAAATGCTGGAAACGCAAAAAGAAATTAGGGACAAACGTTTGCCTAGAGGTTGTAATATGTCAAGGATTGAAAAAAAAATACATCTCAATTTCAAAAGCATTGTTGAAATATTTAAGTCATATATGGTATGATTTATTCATTGTAACAAGGGCAAGACAACCTCGAGATGTTTCGTCTGTTTCGAGACATGTCTTCGCGTTTGACTTTTTTCGCGGGTTAAAGATATATAATAAACTGAGAGACCCTTTCGGCAAAGTACACATCTGTCCGTCCGTTCATCCATCATTCACCCACCAACCGACCCATCCATCCACCAACGAACTTATGCGTCAATCCATCCGTCATCTATCCTTCTATCTACCATTCGTCGGTCCATTCCTTTCGTCCGTCCATCCGTTCATCCATCCGTTCGTCAATCCATCCATCCACCCACCTACCTTCCTATCTATCTATCTATCTATCTATCTATCTATCTATCTATCTCATTTATAAATATTACTTTCATGAGCGCTAAATGACCACAGCTGTCCATGCGCCTTAAAACACCAATTAACCAATTAATAATCTATCTATCTATCTATATCGATCGATCGATCGATCGATCTATCTTACGATCTATCTATCGATCTTACGACTCATCCATCTTACTATCTATCCATCTAACGATCTACAATATACCTATCACTTTGTAATAACAGTCGTTTACTTCATCTGGTATCTCAAAGACCTCTTGCCCTTGTTTTCAGTGAACCACCTGTTTTTGCTGCGTTCTGTTCAATTCTATAACAATTGAGAAAAGCGGGGCGCGAGGAGGTCACAAAAGCTTTACAAACTATCGCTGGTTTGTTTACTTTCTCACGAGAAATCTTCCGACGTATTAACCTTCTACCAAACCTTCTAGAGTTTTAACGACCCTGGGAAAAACAGCTTGTTGGAAAAACATTGTGAGAAAAGGAGACAATGCCGCTGATCTACATTTGCTCCTTTTCTCACAAAGATACTGATGGCAAATCCCTTGTTTGAGCCACATTTAATCGGTTGAAAATTCGTTTAATGTCGACAAGTCCGTATTTTCATTGTATGAACTGGTATGTGTGTTGTGCCAAGGATAATAATTATTAGTACAGTATATGTCAAAAATAAATGCTACTTCAGTTCCAAAATGTTGAATTTTCGGTAAAGACTTGAAGACATTTCCATTTGAAGGGTTTTTCCTTGGCTTGTTCCTGGCAATTTCTAAAGACGTTCAGGACAATTTGCAATTTTTCATTTTGCCACTATGATTTTCTTGTATTTATTTCCTTAAAGCTAAATTGGCGAAAGCTAAATTGGCGTTAATTTCAATGTATTTTACAAGGATGTTTTCATAGTCACCTATGTCATTTTTTAACCCTAAGGCTGCTCAGCGCGACTCACTGAGCATTTGTGGACAGTGCAGATCCAAGATCAGACTGCACAGAAGGAGCAGTCTGATCTTGGATCTACACTGTCCGATAAGGAGATATCTTTCCACCAAAAATACCTTAAGATTTCAAAATCTTGGTTTTCACTATCGACTTGAAAGTTTCATTTCACTTCTGTAGCAGGATAGGGGCTTTAAGGTAAAAAGTTGAGCTGTCGAAAAACATTGTCGTAAAATGCTATCGTCGTAAAAGTGCATCGTCGTAAAATCATAACTCCGCCATGTTTAATTTACTCTTTTATTGCCAAATAAATCAACGGATCAAACGACAATTATTGCTGCAGGATTCACTCCTCTCTGACCGCCAGTCATTGTTTTGATGATGGCTATATGGGAAAGCAGCCAGTGGCTTTGGCAGAATATTATGTGAAGTACTGGTAAAAGAAACTCCAGGAAAGCATGGAATAGATGCAGCCGCACGGTACAGTGAAATGTAACTAAAATAATGTCCGTTAAACACCATAAAAACAAGCTTTTATTATTATTGTCATTAGTTTATTATTAGTAGTAGTAGTAGTATTTTATTATTATCCTTGGAAGATATGGACAAGTGAGCCGTCGCCGTAGGAAGACAGGACTGCTGTTGAAAGTGAAGTAAAACACCGTTAACTCTTTACCAAACAACAAAATTTTAGACTGATCCAAATTGAGGGCATTTGCAGTTTAAGTCCAATTTCATTTCATTGGTGTGAATTGTCTATGCAAAAGTTTGTAAACATTGTGGGAAAAGGAGAAAATGCTGGTTACCAGCATTTTCTCCTTTTCCCACAATGTTTTCAAAATCTTTCTGTCTCTGGGTCGTTTATAATCGGGAACGTGGTAAAGGGTTAAAAATGTACGAACAACATGTAAGAATCTCGGAAGATTTATGTTAAATCCAATGCATCGTAAAGCGGCTCCATTCTTACATGGCGTAACAAGCGAGATTTGACCTAGATAACGCTTTTACCACAAACAAAATTTTAAACTAGTCCATTTTCAAAGCATTTGCAGACGACAATAGAAATGTAGCTCAAACGATCTTATTTGTCTTTTTACTGTAAGATAATATTGTGGGAAAAGGAGAAATACCGGTGTTCCTCATGATGTTTTCAAACCTTCAAACCGCAAGGCTTATGAGAACGTAGGATTGTTTAAGCCTTTTCCACAAGATCCCGACTTTTAACGACCTTGAAGAAGAGGCCTTTGGAAAATATTGAGGGAAATGAGAAAATGCTAATTACCAGCATTTTCTCCTTTTTCCGCAGTATTTTCTACCATTCTATAAACAAATTTCCGTTTTTGATTCACATTTATTTTGTCGTCTGCAAATACTTTCAAATTTGAGAATTCTAAAATTTTGTCGTCTGGTAAAGAGTTAAAACAGAAATTGACTCACGTGCGAAATTCACACGTGTTCCTCGTTTCTGATTGGACGAAATTAGACATTCAGGTACAGATGAAAACCGATAACGCTTTACTAAGTGCACACGACAATTTTCCCTCTTTGCATCCAAGAAAATTTGAAAAAAAAAAAACATTACTGCATAAAGAGAAATTGCTCGTAAAGAGCAATTTCTCCCATTGCCACAATGTTTTACGTGTATTAAATCTGAATTTGTGTTGATAATCCTTATTTTACAAGGATTTTTTTTAAAATTCTTTTTCAAGAATTGATAAGTTTATCCAGGGATCTTATATACACATATAGATATATCTTGTATATATGATCCCTGGTTTATCCAAAGATTGTCGAATTAACAAGATGCAAATTTTCAGACGGTATAAAAATACCGGGAAATCGCGATTTCAAAGTTGGTTTGGGTCATCAGTTCCTGACAGTGTGACCTCAAGATTCGACTTCAAATTCTACGCCGGCTAATCTTGGCTTCACAACCTTCGGAAAGCGCTTCCTCAGCCTCTCATGGTATCATAAGGGTAAATTTCCAGTTAATCGACCGAATTCATCTTTCGCTAATGACTGTTTAACATAACAATAGGTGTCTAATTATGTCTGTCATTTATTGGAGCTCTGCGTATTCAGTGTACCTTTAGAAGATTTTTTTTGTTGGCAAGAAAAGAGAGGGAATCTATTTATACCGCATTTTTTTTTTACTTTTAATGATAAGCAGCGACAATCCAGGCTGCTAAGCCCGACTCATGGACCTTTTGCGGATAGTTGTATAGGTACAAAGGCAACGTATTGTTCGTTCAAAAACCCCCTTTAACCCTTTACCACACAGTCCCGACTTTTAACGACCCTGGGAAAGAAGCCTTTTAAAAACATTGTGGGAAAAGAAGAAAATGCTGGTTACCAGCATTTTCTTCTTTTCCCACGATGTTTTCTACCCCATCAAAGACAAATTCCATCATTAGAGCCACATCTAAATTGTCGTCTGCAAACACCTCAACATCCAAGATCAGACTGCACAGAACGTGCAGTCCGATCTTAATTCTGCACTGTCCGATAAAGAGATATTTTTTTCTCCAAAAAAAATAATAAGTTTGAAATCACATTATTCGGGTTTTTACTATCCGCTTGAAAATTTTCATTTCACTTATTTGCAGGATAACGGTTAACCCTTTACCACGTGACAAAAATGTAGACTTGTCTAAATTGAGGTGTTTGCAGACGACAAGTTAGATGTGGCTCTAATGATGGAATTTGTCTTTGATAGGGTATAAAACATTGTGGGAAAAGAAGAAAATGCTGGTTACCAGCATTTTCTTCTTTTCCCACAATGTTTTTAAAAGGCTTCTTTCCCAGGGTCGTTAAAAGTCGGAACTGTGTGGTAAAGGGTTAAAGGGGGGTTTGAACGAACAATACGTTGCCTTTGTACCTATACAATGATAAAACTATGTAACAGACTTATCACAAAGATAAAACTTAAAGTGACATCAATGTCAAATCAGCATATCTGTGTCAAATTCAACGTCTTTTTTTTTACTGACCCACTAATGCAAGTTTCAACACTATTTTAAGGCCAGAAGAACTATGTATGCTTCCCTGGTGTTTCTTTTTCTTTTACAAGTGCTTTTCACAGTATTCTTCCCAAGCCACTGGTGGCTCTCCCACAAAACAATCGTCAAAACAATAATAATTATCAGCGGAATTAATCCTGTTCCAATAACTAGCATCAATCCTCTGAAACAAAAATGGCCGCGCTGGGGACTCCAACCATCGACATTCTGGTATCAAGTCCTGTCCGTTACCAACTGAGCCACCGGCATTAGTCTGGTACCCCGCCGTACTTCAAAAGTACGTCAGGCAAAGCGCAATAATGGCGGCCCCCGTCGGTAATATGCAGAGGTAACGGGATATTGTTATTTCACTTGATTAAATCGGACTGGAGGCTGAATTCAAAGCAGATTGGTTGCAATGAAGCAATGGCAGTGAGTTTTTTAATGATCGTTCTTATAAAGCGAGAAAAACTACATATCAGAAATACTTTTAGTATCCGAAATGTCAATATGGACCTATATAACGTCCTAAAATAGGGCTGCTTTTAAAGATGATTTACAGTCAAATTTATATTAAAACCACACCCCAACAGCACGTTTTTAAAATTTTAGATTCGGTAATGTATATTTTTGTACAAAATTGATCTCATTTTATTCATTATGACTGTATCACGTAAAATTGGTAAAAAAAAACAGGAGAGCAGATAGGGCTACGCTTGAGGCCGCCATGGAGGCCGCCATTATTGCGCTTTGCCTGACCCGATAACGCAGTGCTAGGGGTAGGCAATCAAAACTACACCAGGATTACTACCCACTAGCCATTTCAACCCTCTATGTACGTTTTGTGAATAACTGTCTTTACTTAAAATCAAGGTCACTGTTTTGAAGGATAGAACGCCCCCTTTACCGTTGTAATTGACCTTAACCTTTCTTTCTCGGCGTGGAGGAATACAAAATTCCACACGTGATGTCGGAATGAACACCCAGATAAGTGCAAGGTCAACCGAAACCGGGAGTCAGAACAACATAGCACTATATAGGTAATCGGTTCAAAACACTGAAAGGGGTCTGTCTGCAATTCAGCAGCACGCCGGGAAAAAAAAGGGCTTAACCCTTTACCGCACAATGATCCCGAAGAAGAAGCCTTTTGAAAACAATGTTGGAAAAGGAGAAAATGTTTTCTACCCTTTCAGAGACAAATTCCACAATCTAAGCCACGTAAAATTTGTCGTCTGCGAAAGCTTTCAGTTTCGACGGGTCTAAGGTTTTGTCGTTTGGTAAAGCAAGCATCATCGTGATGCATGATACCAAGGAAGCCATCCCATAGTATGGGTCCTTTTGTCTACAATCCGGCTAAATAACGAGAAAAAATAATCTTTTGACATGCAGGAAATTTACCGATACCAAAAAAATTCGATCCAAGGTCGACACTATTTGCAGATGCATTAAACAAAACCAGGGCACGACTAATTTTTTTTTAACCCTTTTCCTGCTAAATAAGTGAAATGAAACTTTTAAACCGATAGTAAAAACACAAATTTTGCTGCTTTTAAAGGTGCATTTTGAGGGATAATATATCCCCTTATCGTACAGTATTGAATCAAGATCAGACTGCACGTTCTGTGCAGTCTGATCTTGATCTACACAGTCCGGAAAAGGTTTTTGAGTCGCGCGTAGCAGCCTTAGAGTTGCTGCTTTTAAAGGTGCATTTTGAGGGATAATATATCTCCTTATCGGACAGTGTAGAATCAAGATCAGACTGCACGTTCTGTGCGGTCTGATCTTGATCTACACAGTCCGGAAAAGGTTCTTGAGTCGCGCGTTGCAACCTTAGAGTTAAGATGACCTGCCTATCGCAATAGCCCAGTCGGTAACGTTCAGGAGTTGAAATCAGTGGTTCGCAGGTTCGAATCCCCAGCTCGGCCAATTTCTGTCCGAGGATTGTCAACAGTCATTGAGACAGGATTTATTCCTCTCTCACTGCTGATCATTGTTTCGACGATGGTGATATGGGAAAGAGTCAGTGACTTGGCAAGAATTTTGTTAGAAGTGCAGGTAAAAAGAGACTCCAAAAAAACAATGGATAGGTGCACTGGCCACAGCGATATAACCAAAATAACGAAAACTGCGTTAAATACCATACAACTAAGGTGATCTGCTGTCTGACGCATGAAGTTGACAGTAGGTGCATGACTCTAAATACCTCTGTAGTTTAATCCTTATCCTGTCAAATAACTTCGACGAAACTTTCAAGCAGATAGTAAAAACTCAAATAATGCTATTTCAAACTTATTCAGTGGAGAAAAATATCTCCTTATCGGACAGTATAGATCCAAGATCAGACTGCACGTTCTGTGCAGTCTGATCTTGATCTACACTGTCCGCAAAAGGTCGGTAAGTCACGCTTACCATGCAAAGGGTTAATTCTTATCCTGCTAAATAAGTGAATTGAAATTTTCAAGTAGATAGTAAAAAAGGAATATTTCGGGGAAAGATGTCTCCTTGTCGGACAGCGTGGATCCAAGATCAGACTGCATGTTCTGTGAAGTCTGATCTTGATCTACGCTGTCCGCAAAAGGTCAGTGAGTCGCGCGCTCAGTAGGCTACGGGTTTGTTCAGTTCCTGTTGTCTGCCGTGCTCGCGTGCTGAAGTAGATTTGTTATTTTTGTCCTTTTCATCTTTTTCTTCATTTACATCCAATCCTGATTTCTCTATCACAGTGTTTGATTTTCTCAATCTCCTGTCCACGTGTACACTATCTATCGGCACGTTTTGTATCAGTTCAAGGTCAAAGTCGAAGTACAATGACTTTCTGATAAGCAGTCGTACTTTTATACTAAAATCCTTGTATGAGCATCTAAACTGAAATCCATTTTTAGTGCAGCGCAGTTTCCAGTGAAGAGTGTTCGTGACTCAATTGCTGATAATTGACCTTGAATGTGTATCAAACAGTATAGGAAAAAGATAATATACTGGTTACCAGCATTTTGCTCTTTCTTCCACCATGTTTCAGGGAGCTGTCGTAAAAATACGCAGATGTGTGGTAAAAGTTACCTAAAAGTCTTTATTTTAAGTTGGGAGAAGCCAGAGAGGTAAATCTCTTCCCCTCACCTACAAGTATGTTCAGGAGAGAGGGGCAGTTCGAGTGGCAATCTCGTTGGGCGTTCGAAAAAAAGGATGCATTCTGCTTGATTGCTTGATTGATTGATTGATGTTTACGTCGCTTTCTATATTATACCAGTCATATCACAACGACAGCTCAGAAGCCCTATCCATTCTGCAGGGACACGCAGGCCCCCTATACTAAATCTAGAATTAGACTCGGAAACTTAAAACTCGGGATTGTGTGGTAAAGGGTTAACCCTTTCCCAAACGATAAAATTCAGACTGGTCCAAATTGAAAGAGTTTGCAGATGACAATTTTAAATTTGATGAAAATGACAGAAAGTTCTCCAAAAGGGTAGAAAACACTGTGGGAAAAGGAGAAATTGCTCATTACGAGCAATTTCTCCTTTTCCCACAGTGTTTTCAAAAGACTTGTACTGCAGACACGTGAAAACCAGGGCTTGTTTGGGAAAGGGTTAACTGGGCAGATTTTCTTTCGAGTGAGAAACATGTGGATCGAACCACGTAGCGGTATATGGACACGTACGCGCCTTGTAGCCAAAGAGAAGATTTATATACTAGTACTGACAAAAAAGACTCGAAAAAAAAATATGGATAAGTTATTTTATGCTTTCCGGTAGGATATCGAGAAATAGCGGTGAAAATATTTTTCGATATTACACGGGTACGACCAGTGAGAATACCGATACGGGGAGTTTGTACTGATTTTTATGGAAGTCTCGACAAAAAAAGGCGTTAGAAGCATGAAATAAATAGAATATTTGTTTTTTTCGGTGAAAGATCGAAATTTATTTCATCGACTGAACATCATCGGTAATATTTTCACGAGTGGCGCAGCCACTCGTGAAAATATTACCGATGATGTTCACTCGATAATATTACCGATGATGTTCACTCGATGAAATAAATTTCGATCTTTCACCGAAAAAGACAGATATCCTCTGTTTCATTGAAGGTCCCGAAATGTTTGAAATGACACTGAAAACGGCCTGAAAAAAAAATACATATACAGACAAAAGATAAAACCAACATTTTCTATTCGTGGTATCAGAATGGCTTCTCCGGCAACTGACCTTGTAATTAGTTTCGATAAAGTTCATGCACGTTTCTCTTGTAAAATATCTTTTAGCCTATTATTACGAATCAAGGCTGTCAATAACCCCGAGGACGAAGGCTTTTGAAAACGTTGTGGGAGATGGAGAAAATGCTGGTTGTCAGCATTTTCTCCTTTTCCAACAATGTTTTCTACCTTTTGAAACACACATTTTATGTTTTGAGCAACATTTAATTTGACATCTGCAGATGGTTTCAGGTTGGACCAAGTTAAAATTTTGTCGTGTTGTTAAGAGTTAATGTACCAATTAGGAAGTACAAGTCGAGGGAATGGTCCATCAACTTTTTAACAAGAAACTTGTTCCCTCTCAACGATTACGACTAGCAGTTCCTGAAAATAATCTTGAAGGTTTGGTTCATTATCGCCTCAGTTCAACGCCTTCACGAAAGTTACGGCAGAACCCCCCACTTCCCTTTCCCCCCATACTTCGGGTATGAATTTCATCTTCATTTTTGCACTCAAAATATCTACGCGATATTACGCGATATTACCATAACCTGAAATTTTTGACAGGATGTGACACAAGGTAAGCGAATGCGGAATAAAGTTAGTTAGTTAGTTGGTTAGGTTAGGTTAGGTTAGGTTAGGTTAGGTTAGTTAGTCGGTCGGTCGGTCGGTCGGGTGGGTTGGTGGGTCGGTGGGTCCGTCCGTCCGTCCGTCGGTTTGTTTGTTCGTTCGTTCGTTCGTTTGTTTAACGTCTTTTTTCAATATTTGAACAGATCGGAATTTTGAACAGAAATTATTAATCTTGTTTCAGTTATACTGACCAGTGCACCTATCCAAGCTCTCGTCGAGTTTCTTTCACCAGTGCTTTGCACAACAGTTTATTTCCCAAGCTAGTTGCTACTTTCCCACATAAACATCGTCGAAATATAGTCCAGCGGTGAGAGAGAAATGAATCCTGTCGCACTGACCATCATCTATCCTCGGAAAGCACTGGCAAATTAACTATGTTGGGAGCCCATCCTTACGACCCATGGATTGTAAACCTGTAATAATTAGCCCTAAGGCTGCTAAGCGCGACTCACTGACCTTTTTGCGGACTGTGTAGATCAAGATCAGACTGCACGGAACGTCCACTCTGATTTTGGATCTACACTGTCCGATATGAAGATATTTTTCTCCCAAAAATAAGTTTGAAATAGCACTATTTGGGTTTTTACCATCGGCTTGAAAGTTGTGTTTAACTTAATTAGCGGAATACTCACGAAACCTTCAAAGTATACCCACTTAACCTTTTCAGCGCATTAGGCCAGAGAATGGGGGTGTAAGGAAGGCATAGATCAAGATCAGACTGCTCAGAACATGTAGTCCTATCTTTGATCTATACCGTTCGCATGACTATAGTCAAGTCTTTTTGTCAAGAAAATAACTTGGATCGTAATATTCAGCCGTGAAAAGGGGTCCAGTTTATATTAGTCATGCTCTGCGAAAAGGGAGCTTAACGCATCTTCGGAAAGTATCGACCCAGGTCAGCCTGCGCCGTCTGCGCAGGCTGGCCTGGACCGAAACTTTTCGCTATTGGTCAATTTTCTGTATGTTCAAGGACCAGTCTACCCCCATGATACAGTCGATTGTTAAAAAAAAAAAAAGTTATTATTATAGATCCATAATTATGTGACGGCTTCATTGATACAATGCATCATGGGGATGCATTAAGCCCCCTTTTGCCAGAGCACGGCTACTATATTGAGCTCTGAAATGCTTAAGACAGGTGCTTGTTTAGGTCCGATACATTTCAACATGCTTTATCTCGAAAAACCAGTCATTGATTTCCAAGCCCCCGTAGCTCAGTCGGTACCGTACAGGACTTGAGAACAGGGGGTCGCTGGTTCGATCCCCGGCTTGGCCAATTTCTTTCCGAGGATTGATGATTGTCATTGCGACAAGTTTCATTCCTCTCTCACCGCTGACCATTGTTTCTACGATGGTTATGTGGGAAAGCAGCCAGTGGCTTGGAAAGAATATTGTGCGGAGTACTAGTAAAAGAAACTGCAGGAAAGCATGGATAGGTGCACTGGCCGCCGTGACATAACTGAAATAATGTTGAAAACGGCGTTAAACACCACACAATCAACCAGTCATTGGTTGCTTAATACAGATGGCCACTAAAGACAGTTTTTATAGCGTAGTTACCAACCGGGCTCAGTTCAACGTCCCACAGAGGACACCATTAGCGATCTTATATAGCAGTCGGGGCAATTAAAGTGATATCTTTATTAATTACAGACCCATCTAAATATTAGTTATTATTAATAATACTCCCCCCCCCCCCTTACTGGCGATTTCTAACACAAAATGTCAATGGTGGATTAGATCTAAAAAGAAAAAAAACATCGCGACAAATGGAAAAATTGCCATTTAGGAGCAAAATTTCTCGAATTTGTTATAATTTTCTTATTGATCTGTGTATGTATATTTCCATCTCCAAGGCTTCACTTGTTATTTCTGCGGGCTTATTACTTTGCAAAGCGTAAAAAAGAATGTCTTATTGAGGATAAACTCTTTACCAAAACAATCCCGCGTTTTACGAACCTGAGAAAATACAGCGTTTAAACCATTGTAGAAAAGGGAGAAAATATAGGTAATGCTGTCAACCTGATTTTTTTTCCTTTTCCTACAATGTTCTCTACCCCTTCAAATACAAGATCATGTTGAGCCATTTTTTATTTGTTATCTGCCACTACCTTTCCATTATACAAGTCCAAAGTTTTGTTACTTTATAAGGAGTTTATTTAACATTAATGTTCTAATCGTTAGAAGAGCAGTCCCGGTCAAGGACGAGTGTTTTAGCGGTCTTACTGTCAAGTATTCCCCTTGTAGTGCTGAACCCGGATTTAACTGCTTATGCGGACAGTGTAGATTCAGATCAGACTGCATATTCTGTGCAGTCTGATCTTGAATCTACACTGTCCGCTTCTTTTCCCAATATAATGGCAAGTAAACAGCTCTGAAATTGCATATATCCGCATCTTTAGTGCCGATTTAGAATGACCATCTAATTTATTTGGCATCAAAAGGGACTGAAAGGCAAAAAAATCTTTGTCGTCTCAAGGGCGGTTCGTGGTCTTTTATTGGAAAAAAGATGTGCTTGTTTGTTTGTTTGCTGGGGGACGCAGTCTGATTTTCAGTGCAGTTTCCATTGTTTCTTTTTTTTTCCAGAAAAATCCGACATCCTACAGCTACAGTATACTGTAGTCCCTATTGCCACAGCGGTTAACCATTTGCCAAACAATCCCATGTTTGAACAGCGCCTAGAAAGGTGGTTTTTGAAAACAGCGTGGGAAAAGCAGAAAATGCTGGAAACAAGTATTTTCTCATTTTTCCCACCGTTGTTTTTAGTCGTACAAAGACAAATTCTCTTTTCTGAGCCACACTTTTTTTTTTTGTCGTCCACAAACGCTTCCAATTTGGACAGCTTCAACATTTTGTAGTTTCGAAAGGCCTTAACGGTTACGCACATATCACGCCCCCACCCAAATCCACACCCACAACTGTAAAAATAGAGAGGAAGAGGTTTGATTTTTTTGTCAGCATGTTAAAGTTTTTCTTTTTCGGATTTACTCACAAATATTCAAATGGTGCTGCTGTTCCATCAGACAGTCCCCTTTCTTTAAATTTGATCTTAGATCTTCACTGTTATCTACAACGCTTCAGACAGGCATTTAACCTTACCACATAATCCCGAGTTTTAACGACCCTGAGAAAGGAGGCTTTTGAAAACATTGTAGGAAAAGGAGAAAATGCTGGTAAACAGCATTTTCTCCTTTTCCAACAATGTTTTCTACCCTATCAAAGACAAATTCCACTATTTGAGCCACATTCGAATTGTTGTCTGCAAATACTTTCAATTTGAACCAGTCTAAAATTTTATCGTGTGGTAAAGAGTTAACCCTTTCCCAAACAAGCCCTGGTTTTCACGTGTCTGCAGTACAAGTCTTTTGAAAACACTGTGGGAAAAGGAGAAATTGCTCGTAACGAGCAATTTCTCCTTTTCCCACAGTGTTTTCTACCCTTTTTGATAACTTTCTGCCATTTTCATCAAATTTAAAATTGTCGTCTGCAAACTCTTTCAATTTGGACCAGTCCAAAATTTGTCGTTTGGGAAAGGGTTAAGTAATACCATGACAAGTACCACTGACCGACACAGATCTGACTGTCATTTAACCATGGACTAATGGACACTGGACAGTTGACTCTAGACCACTGTAAATGTCCTGTTAACACTTTTCCTGCTGAATAAAGGAAACTTCCAAGCCGATATTAAAACCCCAAATTTTCCTATTTCAAAGATATTTTTTCCGGGATAGATATCTTCTTATCGGACAGTGTAGATTCAAGATCGGACTACACGTTCCGTGCAGTCTGATCTTGATCTACACTGTCCGCAAAAGGCCAGCGAGTCGCGCTTAGTAGCTTAAGGATTAATGTTAGTGTATAACTATTGTCCTATCTGGCTAGTTTTACAAGGTTACTAGGTCAGCTGTTAAGGAATGTAAGTACTGTGTCTAAAAGTTGAGATCTTAGCAGGCAGAGCCCAGCCTATAGCAATTACCTGTCAAGATATCCTCTACTTGAACCATGCTCTGGCAAAAGGGAGCATAATGCATCTCCGTGATGCATTATACCATGCAAGTCATCACATAATTATGGATCCATAAAATATATTTTTGTCAAACAATCAGGTAGAATGGTCCTTGGACAGGCAGGAAATTGATCCAAAGAAAAATGTTTCTACCAAGGTCAGTCTGCGCGGACTGCTAACCTGGGTCGAAGCTTTCTGCAGATTCATTAAACCTCCTTTTTTACAAAGCATGGCTCACTTTGTAGTTGTCACAAGCTTAGTTCTGTATCTGGTTCGAGCTGGTGGTCGGTAATGCTGGAAGTATCTTCTTCTTATTCTTCTTCTTCTTCTTCTACTTCTTCTTCTTCTTATTCTTCTCCTCCTCCTCCTCCTCCTCCTTCTCCTCCCCTTCTCCTTCTTCTTCTTCTTCTCCTTCTCCTCCTCCTCCTCCTCCTTCTCCTTCTTCTTCTCCTCCTCCTCCTCCTTCTCCTCCCCTTCTCCTTCTTCTTCTCCTTCTCCTCCTCCTCCTCCTCCTCCTTCTCTTTCTTCTTATCCTCCTCCTCCTCTTCCTCCTCCTCTTCGTCCTTCTTCTTCTCCGTCTTCTCCTCCTCCTCCTTCTCCTCCTCCTTCTTCTCCGTCTTCTTCTCCTCCTCCTCCTCCTCCTCCTCCTCCTTCTCCTCCTCCTTCTTCTTCGTCTTCTTCTTCTTCTCCTCCTCCTCCTTCTTCTTCTTCTTCTTCTTGAAATCAACAGAAAAGATCCAGAAAAGATCAACCCACCTAGGAGTGGTCTGCGACTGTCAATATTACTGTATAGCAATTGTCATATTTGGCCAGTTTTATAAGGTTACCAGGCCGGCTGTCAAGGAATGTCGCTACTGTGCCTGAAAGTTAACCCCTGTCCTGCTAAGTAAATGAAATGAAACTTTCAAGCCTATAGTAGGAAACCCAAATTTTGTTATTTCAAAGGTATTTTTTGGGAAAAGGTATTTTCTTATGGGACAGTGTAGATCGAAGGTCAGACTGCACGTTCTGTGCCGTCTGATCTTCATCTACCTGTCCGCAAAAGGTCAGTGAGTCGCGATCAGCAGCCTAAGGGTTAAAATCTTAATCGACATCACTCACCTATGTGCAATGCGTGGTACCTTAGTTTGAGCCGCAGCCGGTAGTGATGGAATTATCAATGAGTCATTGTTACTTGACTCTTTACCAAACGACAAAATTTTATACTGGTTGAAATCGAAAGCAGTTGCAGACGACAAAATAAATTCGACTTTAAAACTGAAATTTGTTTTGGGAAGGGTATAAAACATTGTGGGAAAAGGAGAAAATGCTGGTTACCAGCATTTTCTCCTTTTCCCACAAAGTTTTCAAAAGGCTCCTTTATTAAGGTCGATAAAAGTCGGGATTGTGCGGAAAAGGGTTAACAAAAAAGTAGGGAATGGAAATTAAATAAATGAGCTCTGTTCTCTGGCAAAAAAGGGTTTGTTACATCCATATGCATTATACCAGGCAAGTCACGGTCCTTGGACATGCAGAAAATTTACAAATAGCAAACTGGTTCGATCCATGTCAGTCTACGCGGGAGCTGCGCAGAGCTGTGCAGGCTCATATAGCTCGATATTTTTGCAAATGCAATAAACCCCTTTTCAGAGAGTATGACTCAAATCTTTTTTTCACAAAAAAAGAAATGCACCAGAACAGACAAAGAAAAGATCAACAGACCTGACACAGTCTTGAGTCTCTCGGATGCTCAGGTACTAATTCCAATAACGAATTTGTTTATTCCAGCAGCAGTTAATCATTTTTGGAATTTTTGAATGGATAGTAAAATGGGCTGGCGGCCGGGCGGACGGACGGATCTCATGGGCTTTAAGGCATGAAGACAAGCCGGCAAGTAAAACCACGTTTTTTGCAAACTCAGTAGTTTTTTTTTTTTCTTGTCAGAAAGACACAGAAATGACGACCTTTATTCAACCTCCATAAACACGTTAATTTGTCGGTTCAAGAGGTTGTGATAACCCCATTAAACATCGTAGGCCATTCTGAAGTGTCCATTTAGAATTCATTTAGCCCTTAGGCTGCTGAGCGCGACTCGTGCAGTCTGATGTTTAATCTACACTGTTCGATACGGTGTTTTTTCCCGCTGAAATCAAGTTTGAAATCGCAATGTTTTGATTTTTAGCATTGAGTGTAAATTTTCGATTCATTTATTAAGACGTTTAAGAGTTAGAATTCTTTGACTTACGCCGGGCCTGTTCGTACAGTGCTTAATACCAAGGGTTGCTTGTTTGATACATTCCTCTCACACCGCTGGTCATTGTTTCGGCGATGGTTAAGTGGGAAAGCTGCCAGTGGCTTTGAAATACTATTGCTCGGAGTACTAGTAAAGGAAACTCTAGGAACACATGGACAGGAGCACTCGCCGCCGCGTTATAACTGAAATAATGTTTAAAAAATGCTCTACGATCAATCAATCAGTCAATTAATTAATCAATATGTACGCTCTAACCATGATCTACACTCTCTGCTAAATCATCATATACATTTTTCAGCATTTTTAGCTGCTTAAACCTAACAATTAACTCAATACCAAACGACCAGATTTTAGATTTGTCCAATCTGAAAGCATTTGCAGACGACAAAATCAATGTAAACTTAAAAATTAAAACTATTTTTTTAAGGATGTAAAAAGCATTGAGGGAAATGGAGAAAATACTCGTTACCAGCATTTTCTCCTTTTCCTAAAATGTTTTCAAAAGCCTTCTTCCCCAGCTGGAAATTAAAACTCTGGATTGTGTGGTAAAGGGTTAAAAACATGTTGGTCTTAATAACAGCATCAAGAATTGAAGTGTCCGTGTCACAGGTCTTTATCCTGTGCAGTCTGAGTTTGATCCGCATTGTACACAAAGCTTAACCCTTTACCACACTATCCCGAGTTTTAACGACCCTGAAAAAGAAGGTCGGTACTTTTTGCAGACGCATTACAACCTCTATTCACAGAGCATTGCTCATATATACTGGTTTTATAACATTGTCAAGGCAGGATATGATTAATTTCACAGTTAGTGCCGTCTGACGTAGATCGACATCGTTCCTAGAAGTCACCAAATGGCTTGCTCGGTGCTTTTAGGGACAATGTCCGAGTTGTTTTCATGAATACTCGATCTAAGTTTAACAAACAGCATCAAGGGTACGTCTTTTTTGTGCGGTCTGATGTTGATCTGTGCTGTCCAAAAAACAACTGCCGTACTCAGCATTTTTCAGGTTCAAGATTGACCACCGCAAACATGTCGGTTTTTATAACAATATGACGAAATGAAACGTCAATTCCACAAGTCTTATGAAATTTATGAACCTGGTTACGAAACAAAAAAAAGTTTAATAAACTCTCTGTTCCTGTGATTAGCAGATATTTTTCGGGTTCATACGAAAATGTCTATGACAGGTAAGTTCGAAAAGTCAGGATAAAACTGAAACTGATTTTTGTGGCATTTGTCGAAGACAATGCCACTATGAGTTCAATACGGCATTTTGAAAATCATGTATCGTGGTTTGAGCGAAACCGAAGGAAGTAAACCCAATTAAACTCAATTTTTCTGAGACAAATAAGTAATTGCAAAAAAATTAAAATTAAAAATGGCGTATTGAAATAAACTGGATTCGGCTATCGATCATGAAAATACTTTTCTTTTTATCGAAATTAGCGTGATCCGCTATGGCCTTCTCTTGGCGTAATGATACACACACTCTTTGCCACCTGACCGCCCGATTCCGTGCTTGTTCGTCCCAAAACAAATTCGTTCCTGGGCTTGTTCGCCCGGACTTGTTCGTCGCACAAGATTGCACGCTACTCTATCAGATTGTGCATGACTATATAGTAGGTTGACTTTTAAGCGAATATTTTGAAACTATTTCTATTGTTTATTTTTCAAATTACTAATTCCTCACAATCGCTCCCTTGACAAATGTCACACCAGTGCCTTCAACGGTTTGATTCCAACGTTGCTTAGAGGTCCAACTTGGCTCACTGGTAAAGTGTAGGACTCGTAACCTGGAGGCATAGGGTTCGAGCCTAACTGGAAGCACTAGATTTTTCATGAGTGTGACCTTGGGCAGGACGCAAGACACTTAAGGGTCCCAGCATAGCACTGTTAAAACCCAGGCCATACATGAATATGTGAGCTTTCGCCCTGATATGGCTGAAATGATGTCGAAAGCGGCGTAAAACACAAATCCATCCATCTATCTATCTATCAATCAATCAGCAAACAACCAATCAATCAATTGTTGTTTAATACCTTGCCAAATCTATCCGTAAGCCGTTATTTGCGTCGACAGGTGGGCTTTTGTAGGTTCATTAACCCTTTTACCAGACGACAAAATTTTAGCCTTGTCCAAATTGAAAGCATTTGCAGACGACAATTTCAGTGTCGTTAAAGTGGTGCAATTTTCTCTTGATATGGTAGAAAACATTGTGGGAAAAGGAGAAAATGCTGGTTACCAGCATTTTCTCCTTTTCCCACAATGTTTTCAGAAGGCTTCCTTCCCAGGGGCGTTAAAAGGCGGCATTGTGCGGTAAAGGGTTAAAGATGTTAAACTAGGAAAGAAATAAGCATCAAAATCTAAAATTTAAAATGCAGGTGCAGACACTTAAATCAAAACATCAAACAAGATCCGTAACACCTTTACATTCTCTTGCATATTTGAACTCGTGTTACCGGCATGTACCACGTTGTTTGTTTTGCTACGTGTTAATCCTTACCCTGATAAATAACTGAAATAAAACTTTCAAGCCGATAGTATAAATCCGAATAATATTATTTCAAACTTTTTCTTTTTTTAGAAAAATATCTCCTCATCGGACAGTGTAGATCCAAGATCAGACTGCACGTTCTGTGCAGTCTGATTTTGATCTACGCTGTCCGCAAAAGGTCGGTGAGTGGCGCTTAGAAGCCTAAGGGTTAGGACAACTGCTATATTTTTTCTGACAGTAGATGTTCCTCATGTCTTTTTATTTTGGAAAATAATGTATATAAGGGTGAAAAAAAGAAATAAAAGACATGATTCGCTGTTCAGTTGGTTTAATATTTGGATCTTAACCCTTTCCCAAACGATAAATTTTAGACTGGTCCAAATTGAAAGAGGTTGCGGACGACAATTTTAAATTTGATGAAAATGAGAGAAAGTTCTCAAAAAGGGTAGAAAACACTGTGGGAAAAGGAGAAATTGCTCGTCACGAGCAATATCTCCTTTTTCCACAGTGTTTTCAAAAGACCTGTACTGCAGACACTTGAAATCCAGGGCTTGTTTGGGAAAGGGTTAAAATGCTAGCGGCCCAAGCTTTTTTGGCAGAAAAATTACTGCACCAATTGTTGACTTAAATCATGCAAAATCAACTATTTCATGAGCTGTGACACATAATTAAAGTCTTTTATTAAGAAAGCTTATACTATATGTATAGCTGCCAGATAGAAAGATCAGCCAGAGAGAAAGAGGTGCCGGGTTCGAGTGTGTATGCGTGAATGTAAAATGTAGCGGTGGAGAGAGAAGCTGGTTTCATTAGACGCAAGTGAATGAATGAATTCGGATGAAAAAGAAAATCGGCAGCTGTTCTCCGTCTGAGACAAAGATCTAATTAATGTTGTTTACAATTTATCGACCATCATCAGGAACCTTCATTTAAATGTTGTATTATGTACATGTACATGATAGATACAATATCTTTTGCTTTTGTGATAAACTTGTAAAACTTGTATAACTGATGAACAAAAAAATGAAACAGAATCCAATTCAAAGAACCAAATAACCTTTTCTAATAATGAGTTAAAATCGGGAGTCCAAAAATGAAAAAATAAAATGGTTGTTCCTAACAAAATTTTAAGAAAACTGCACATTATATTTCCATGGAACTTATATTATGAAGACACTTCCATATGGGTCATTTTCTGTAGAAAAATGAGGAACTTTCGCCTTACAGTTTAAAAGACATGGAAATTGAAATCGCGTATGATTGAATTTGCAGTCAGAATCGTGCCTAATGAAATCCCAAACAGAAAATACATGTCAGTCTATTTCCATAAGTGCGTATCATCATTTTAACACACACCAATATTTACAGCGATGTGATGAAGGTCAATAATCCGCAACCCATCTTCAAGGAACAAGACGTGCCTAAAGTATCCGAAATATTCATATCCGAAATAGTGCAAGCAGGCCACTCCATAACTTTCTCACTTTCCGCTGAGTTAGATCGACGTTTATTAACAGTTTCAATGTCCTTTAGTCTCCTTTGTTTCCCAGATGTTTTGTGCTACCCTTTAGAATCAACTCATATTTAATTATTTTCCTGCAAAGAAGCGTACAGTAAAACGTACCGATTGACAATATGATGCGCAGAAATGTGCGCATCAAAAACTACCGCAAACGCCTTTAATGTATTTAGTCTTGCAGATGTCTATTTTTGAGCAGTGAACCATTTTTGAAAACATTGTGGAAAAAGGAGAAATTTCTCGAATCGAGCAATTTCTCTTTTGCCACACCGTTTTCACATGCATCCATGTACGTATTAAACTTTAATTCATGTTGGCTATCTCTATTATACGAGGATGTTTTCAACATATTCTACTGCAGTTATGTTCTAGGAGTGATTACATGCAATTTACCTATGGAACAGAAAGTGCATCTTATGTTGCTTTTTCAGACGCTGAAGATCATGATGAAACGGGAAAGAACATGCAGTCTGATCTTGAATCTACACTGTCCACTACTTTAGAACATATTCTTCCAAAGAGAGAACCTCGAAACTGTAATTTTTTTTTGGCCGTCACTTTTCTCCCATTTTAAAGTCCAATGATTTCATCAATTCAAGGCCCTTAAGTTCAGGAACTTTTCACTCTAAAGAAAAATATTGGGCATGTGATTGGCGATATAAAGTCCTTTTGTAGACAGTATCGATCAAGATCAGATGGCACGGGAACGTACGGCCTGATCTTAAATCTATTTCGAATTGTAAGTACAGTTGGGAAAAATCCAGTAGCTTATGGGATGATACACAGGCGGTCGTGAATAACTAAAATACAGTTGCAAATGGCGAAAAACACAAAAACTTCATACACAAAAATTGGACTTATTTAGTTTGTTCCCACGAACTGATAATTTTTACTCCATTTTTATAGTGATCAAATGTTACAATATAACGACACCGTTATTTAATGCTTGCAGGAAAATTTGCATAATTACATACTAATGGCCGTGACATAACTAAAATAGTGCGTTGTTTGCGCATGTCAGTATTCCTGGAAGATTTTACCTGTCTGCAATGACGCGCTGTGTAAATTGCCGCTTAAAAAAAGTGCAGGCGGAAAATGACAATAAATAATACGTCTGTGGAAAAATCAAGCCAGTTTTTCGCCACAAATTTCTTAAAAAAACAAAATGATTTCAAACGTGGAAAATATTTTTTTAAATACCAATTGTCTCCTGCAAATCTCTTTGGACAGTTTCTAAATATAGACATGGGGAAAACTGGGATTTGTGCAACAGACTAACAACAAAAATAACGTCCCCACCTTGCTGGGCTCATACCGGGGCTTTTCCCAAAGTTTATATGGGCTATGTTTATAAATGACCGATGCATAGGTTATATACTAGCTAACCATGGCTTGATGAATCGTACAAGGTAGGTTTTCGAGAGTACACGTAGTTTATGCACCAGAACACGGTTCTCGGCTGCATTCTTGTCCACGGTCAACAGGCCAAATACAACGTCTTCAACAAAAAGTCTATTAAATCAGCCTGAAATGATAAAGAGTACTTAAATGCAGCAGCATAGCCCCAGTTCTTTAGATTTCATCAAGAAATCATGTTGAACTTGTGAAATAGTGAAATTACTGACCAGTACAGGCAACTGGCATGGTCGGAAAAAAATTGACAAAATAAGCTTCTATCCCAAAATTCACAAAATGCAAACCCAGGAGACTAGCCTGAAAATGCCAAGCTAAATTGAAACTCAAAACAATACATAACTTGGGGATAAAATAAAAAAAAATAGCACGTTGCCATGTTATTTTTTCGCAATCTTTCATGGCATTAGCCCACCATTGTCTTTACGGCTCCCTCAGTTTCGTATTTAGGGTCAAAAGTAATGGAACAAAGAGGGAAAGGTCATGACCTCCTGTTTCAAAGACAAACTGAATGCTTCTTTTCAATAATCTTACACAATTCGTGGGTGTTATAACTGCTGTTCTCATCAAAACTGCCTTGAAAGCCTACCTTTCTCCATTATTTCTAATTTTGACCATGGCCAATTCGAAGAGAACTGTTTTACATGCGCCTTATTTTGAAATTCGTTGCATTGATTGCCGCCTTGAAAAGTAGTCCGGTTCTGTACCCAGAATGCCCATATCAGATAGGTTATGTATCTGAAAAATGCCATCTAGCGGAAGATATTGTAAAATACTGATGAAGATGGCGAAAAAGGAAAAAAAAAACCATCAAACCAAATTTGCAGTGTTTCCTTTCTTCCCACGAACAGAAATTGTTTACTTCATTTTCATGGCGATCAAGCGTTTGAATATCAAGAGACCGTTATTATTGCAGGGAGATTTGCATAATTTACTCTTTACCACGCAGTCCCGAGTTTTAACTCACTTGAGGAAGAATTCTTTTGAAAACATTGTTGAAAAAGGAGAAAGTGCAGGTAACCAACATTTTCTCCTTTTACCACAATGTTTTCTATCCTATCAAAGACAAGTTCCTTCATCTGAGTCGCATTCAAACTGTCATCTGCAGATGCTGTCAATTTGGACAAGTCTGCTTATTTGGTCGTTTGGTGAAGAATTAAAGGTGAAAGTGTAGCCTACTTTGTTCATTTCAATGTCTTTTTACGCCTGTCTCAGTCGTATTTCAGTAATATGACGGTTGTTAGGTTTGCTATTCGTAAACATGTCTTTGTTTTTCCGTGAATATGACAATTTTCGCTGATAAACAATACAGTTTTTCACTGTTTTTGTTTTTTTTTTTCATAGATTTACTGACGTAAGGTTTTTGGTCAGGATCACGTTGTCTTATATGTACAAAGAATCTACATGAAACGATTTTCTTTTATTGAAACAAAAAACACGAAAATTGCATGTTCATTCACCTAAAACTAACATGTATTAATATTGTTTGTTTATCACATCTGCTGATATGACTCTTTCGGCGCCAAAACGAGTACTTTCCATGTTCCTGAGGTCTAAAGATATAAGCCGTGCTCTGGCAAAAGGGGGCTTAATGCATCTTCATGATGGATGATACCAAGCAAGTCGTCAGGTCATTAAGGATCCATAAAATCCATTTCGTTTAACAACTGCCTCAAACATGAGGTAGACTTGTCCTTTGAACATAGAGAAAATTGACAAATAGCGAAAAAGTTTCGGCCCAGGTCAGCCTGCGCGGACTGCGCAGGCTGACCTGGGTCGATACTTTTCGCAGATGCATTAAGCCCACTTTTCACAGAGCACGGCTCATATCATTCCACGGCAACTCACGAAAGGATGTGGACACATATTAGGATCAAGTCGCTGTGATATGATAGTACATTGTAATAATGTTGACGGCGCCGTAAAACTTCTCCAAGCAACCAGTCATTTATTCTTCTTTGAATTCGGTGGTTTTTGTGTTGACAAAACAATATAAATCTGAGCCATGCTCTGTGAAAAGGGAGATTAATGCATCTGCAAAAAAAGTATCGACCCAGGTCAGTACGCGCCCTGGGTCGAAACTTATTTGATTTTGGTAAATTTTCTGCGTGTCAAATGGCCATTCTGCTTCGGGATTCAGTCGGTTGTTAGACAAAATGGACTTTATGTATCGAAAACTGTATCATGACTTGCTTTATGTAGTGTATCATGGGAATGTATTTAATCGCCTTTTACCAGAGCATAGCTTAAGATTTTACATTGACTTGACAGCATCAATGACGTAAGTTTTGGTCAGAGTGTTTTATGACTATCATTAAGGAACAAAGAATGCTATATTAAAAAAAAAAGAAATGGGGGGGGGGGAAAGAGAGAGAGAGACTCGTTTCCATGAAACGTGTTGTTTAACCCTTTCCCAAACAAGCCCTGGTTTTCACGTGTCTGCAGTACAAGTCTTTTGAAAACACTGTGGGAAAAGGAGAAATTGCTCGTAACGAGCAATTTCTCCTTTTCCCACAGTGTTTTCTACCCGTTTAGAGACCTTTCTGCCATTTTCATCAAATTTAAAATTGTCGTCTGCAAACTCTTTCAATTTGGACCAGTCCAAAATTTGTCGTTTGGGAAAGGGTTAAAACAGAAACAGTCCGTTCATGCGCATAATTAACCCTTAGCCTGCTACATAAGTGAAATAGAACTTTCCAGCCGACAATAGAAACCTAAATATTATTACATATATTTAAAAGTTATTTTGGGGGAAAATATCTCCTTATCGGACAGTGTAGATCCAAGATCAGACGGCACGTTCTGTGCAGCCTGATCTTGATCTACAGTGTCCGCAAAAGGTCCTGTGTTCACACTCAGCGACCTAGAGGTTAACATGCTTGTATCTTGTCAAACACTGTTTTAAGAATTTAAGTTGAATTCCAGCGGCTATTTTCAACAGTATAGACGAGTCCTCGTGACGAGTGCAACGAAAGGTATGGTGGCACTGAGCTGCCGTTTCATATACAATTTTGATTGTGAATATTATGGTGAAAAGTATGAATGAACTTAAGTTATTTCGAAACTGTCGTCATAATTTTTACTGTGCTGATTTCAAGTTGTTTTAACTTTTTCATGACATATAAATGGTGGATCTTTTCAAGAGAATAACGGCGGATTCTGCGTTTTTTTTTCTTCTTTTTTTTTAAGAAATTTTCGTGATAGTTTTTGTTTATGTTTATGTTTAAAAAGAGTTAAATAGCAGACATGAAAGAAAATGTCATGATACCAGATATCTAAATATAGAATCAACGTGTGTCATATATACACCAATATGTACAAAATGATTCCAAACTATGTTGGAGCTTTTTTTAGATTGGTTGACTTTTCGGAACATCTCGGCTGATTGTGCAAATCAATGATGTTATTAGTTATTTATCTGATTTCATGACAAAATATAATAATTTCAGATCAACGTGAACTTCGCAATAGTTTTTGCGAAAATATCAACATGTATTATCCGGCAGGTAGTGGCAGTTTTATTACACCATAGAAAATTGATTGAAACAGGGTGCAACATTTTCATTTGAAACATATTTTGTTTTCTCCTTTTTTTTTTTTGCAATTGCTGAACGCCTTAAACTGTCCTAGGCACAAGTTTGTACTTTAGAGGTCTGTGTAGACCAAAGTCAGATTGCAGAGAACGTGCAGTCTGATCTACACTGTCCGATAGTTTCTAGTTTAACACTCTATCACGCAATCGCGAGTTTTAACGACCCTAACGGAGAAGTCTATTGAAAACATTGTTGGTAAAGGAGAAAATGCTGATAATATTTTCTCTTTTTCCCACAAAATTTTCTACCTTTTTAAAGACAGGTTTAATTATCTGAGCAACAGTTATATTTGTCACCTGCAATTGCATCCAATTTGATTTTTTTTTTTTTTGTGGGGGGGTATCTCCTGATCGGACAGTGTAGATCCAAGATCAGACTGCACGTCCTGTGCAGTCTGATCTTGATCTACACTGACCGCAAAAGCGCCTTGACTAGCGCTTAACAGCCTAAGGTTTAAAGGAAAACCTAATGGCTTTAGCATGCAGCTAACAAAAAAACGACATAGTCGGAGAAAAATGAGACACTATAATTTCAATGTCAAAGACAAGGCTTCGAACACGCAATGCCTGATTTTATATCCTTTTTATTGATGAAGAATATTTTGTGTGTGTGTGGGGGGGGGTGTTAAGACATGATAATGTCAATGTAAAGCTGTGACTATAAATATGTCACTATGGAGAGCGTCCGCATACTTGTTTGACGGAAACACGTGACATTATTGCTTGCGAAGTGGAAATTCACCAGCATTTCTACGTAGTCGTAGAAATGTATAGGCCAAGAGGATAGGCAACTTTTGCAATGATATTTTTTTAGTGCAGAAGAGCAAAACATTTGAGAAGTGGGTGGATGGGATAGGCTCTAAACTGTTCTCTAGGAATTGTTTTGAGGTGTGCTTGGCTCTTGCTCCCGTTCCCCTTTGCATATGCCGAGCTCGGTAACGCAGACGGTAGCGGACAGGACTTAATATTAGGGGGTAGAATGTTCGAATTCCGAGCTGGACCGATTTCTTTCCGACAATTGATGATAGTCATAGTGACAGGATTCATTCCCCTCTCACCACTGATCACTAGTTATATAGGAAAGCAGCCACTGGCTTGGGAAGAATATTGTGGTAAGGAATGGTACAAGTGACTCCATGAGAGCATGGATAGCTGCACTTGCCGGCGCGATATAACTGAAATCCTATTCAAATCAGCGTTTAACACCACACAATCCAAACAAATCTCCTTAGCATATATTCTAAATTCAAGTATCATACTTCGTCCTGGGGCTAGCCAACCAATTGACTTGAAAATGGCCAAACTTTAGAAATGGTTCATTACTGAATTAAGTAAGGCATTCTAACATGACACTTGAATTTGGCTCAATAAACACAGTGCAACGGAAGCATGGTAAAATCCACATCATTCTATATTCTGTGTAAAGTAAGAATCAATCCGCATCCGCATTTGTATGCTAAGTATGAATTGTTTTCCTTTTATCAAAAGTTGGTCATGTTAGAATCGAAATAATCTTCCTTCCTATCTTGGGTTATCGTTCAATAAACCACGGTTGTGAGTTATGAGGCGCAATGAATGAAACACTCGGGCTATTGAACGACAAACACGATAGAAAGGTAAATAACCGACAAACCATCAACAAATAAGACACACGACTGTAAGAAAAAATGTTTTTCAGTAGTTTTTCCTTAACCAGCTACATGGCCTCTTAATGTATTTTTAGATATAGCACCAGAATTTCGCAAAAGTTTGCTTGAATGTAACATGATCAATAATACGCGTCGCTTATAATATGTACGATCGATTTCAAGCGCGATGACGTCATAGTTGATCTCATAAAGATAGAGGGAGTTGCAGATTGCAAAGCGACCTACTCATTTGAACGTTAAATTTGCACCTGTTTTACTGTGTTTGCCGTTTGTTGTAAAAGAATATTTTTTAGAAATTTTGAATGCTTTTCAAAAAAAAAAAAAAAAAAAATGAATAAAAATGCGCTGAAAAATAATTTGATAAGGCCCTTTTAAGAGATAAAAGCGTTAGACATGGTAGTCGTATTCGCCTACAAATCCGTTTCCTTTTCTAAATTCCAAAACTATCATAATAATTTACATTAGATCAACATTTCAAAATGATCGTTAATACAAACCCCTACATCTTGGGTTTTAGGTATTTGTGTCTCTCGTTATGTTTTGACGTAGGCATACATGAAATTCTTTTCGGCTTTCGGTCTCTCGCTATGACAACGTAACTCATAGTGTGTTTCGTTCTTTTCACCCCGAGATGAATCAATTTGTTTCTTCTTCGTCATGTCTAGTTTGTTTATTAATTTGTTTGTTTAGAGGTTGGTTGGTTGGTTGGTTGGTTGGTTGGTTGGTTGGTTGGTTGGTTGGTTGGTTGGTCGGTCGGCTGGTTGGTTGGTTGGTTGGTTGGGCGGTTGGTTGGGCGGTTGTTTGGGCGTTAAGTTGGTTGGGCGGTCGGTCGAGTGGATGTTCGAGTGGTTGGTCGTTTGGTTGGCTGGTTGAATTGTTTGTAACCAGCATTTCTCCTTTTCTCACGATGTTTTTCATCCTCAATGTCGTAAAAATACGGTACTACCTGGTATGGAGGTCAAAACCATTGAGATTATCGTAAAATAAGGCGTGCATGTTACCATGTGTGACATTGACGTGATTGAGAATTGCGTTTCATTTCAAAAACGTGTCTGTTTGTATGTTCTGATAGCTGTTAAACCCTTCACAAAATGACAAAACTCTGGACTAGACCAAATTGAAAGCATTTGCAGACGACAAAATAGATGTAGCTCAAATGATGACTTCTGTCTTTTAGAGGGTAGAAAACATTTTGGGAAAATGAGAAAATGCTGGTTACCAGCATTTTCTCCTTTTCCCACAATGTTTTCTAAAGCCTTCTTCGGGATTGTGTGGTAAAGAGTTAAGTGCATTCGCAACGCTGCTAACATAGTTGTTTTTGATATTTTTCTATACGTTGAATTGTTTTCCGTCATTTTGTCTGCGTATTTGAGACCATCGTCATTACATTTAATGCATCATTCCTTGCAGATGACATTTAACTCTTTGCAGGGGTCTTTTTTCTGCAAAACAATGTGTTAAAGGACCTAAAAATTGATCATTATTATGCAGCTGGCAGAGTCGCAACCTATTGTATACCGATAATTTCTCCTGTTGAATATATTGGAGCCATGCTCTGTGGAAAGGGGTCTTAATGCATCTCCATGCTGCATTGAGCCAGGCAAGTCATTGTTTGTTATTTCCGTTTATTTATCGTCGCTACCGGTTGCCCATCTGAGCGACGCCCCCAGAAGACGGTTAGTTGTTACGGGGGATAGTGCAAGGATACAGGTCGAAACTACTGAGAGCTTCGCCTGGTTCTTTAACGTGCTCGGCGTATAGCACCGTCACACGGGACCTCGGTTTAATGTCTCATCCGAAAGACTATTAGTAATTTTTAGTTGGCCAGCCGGGGATACGAACCCACAATCTGTAGGACATTGTGTTCACGAGTCCTACGCTCTACCTACTGAGCTATATCGGCCGGTGAGGCAAGTCATCGCATGATCATGGATCCATAAACTCCATTTTGTCCAACAATCAACTGATTCATGAGGTAGTGTGGTGCTATGACATGCAGAAACTTGACCAATAGCAAAAGGTTTCGACCCAGGTCAGCCTGCGCGGACTGCGCAGGCTGACATGGGTCGATACTTTTTGCAGATGCAGTTGGCCCCTTTTTTCAAGGAGCATGGCCCATATTTTTGTATACGTTGAATTGTTTTCCGTCATTTTCTCTCTGTGTCTTGCGTAGTCGAGATCATCGTCATTACATTCAACGCATCACCCCTAGAGCTGACATTTGTCGCTTTCTAAGAACACTTTTGGCACAAAAACAATGTGCCGAAGGACCAAAAACTTGATCAGTCTTATGGAGCTGGCACAGTCGAAATATATTGTTAACCTATAATCACTCCTGTTGAATATATCTATATTTAGCCATGATCGCATGACTGGGTTTGACCAATGAAATGTTGCATCAGATTATTTAATCTGTAATTCTATTATTTCACTGGTTATCTAATTTTAGAAAATATGCATTTGTAAGTACCGTATTGCTATATTTAGATTTTGGGTACTGGAGTTGCTTACCCGTTTTTTGCCGCACTGATATTTTTCACGGCATTGTTTTTTTAATAAAAATTATATGACTGTTACGGGAAATAGGGAAGATATGAGAGTGGACAAAGATTAGACTGCACATATCGAGGAAAAAAATGTTCTAAAGCTAACCAAAGGCTCGCATGATAACATTTTTTCTGGACTCGTTCAATGAAATTTTCTTATCTAAAACGCCATCTTAGATAACGTCCCATGTAAGTTGCTTTTCAAATATGACAGTAAAAGAAGTTCTGTAGCTATGAAAAATGATTGCAATACCATTGTATAAGTCGACACGTCTTTAACCTTTTTCAAAACGATTTTGGACTTTACAGACCCTGATGAAGAAACGTTTTGAAAACATTGTAAAAAATGGAGAAAATGCTGGCAACCAGCATTTTCTCCATTTCTCACAATGTTTTCCACCCTTTCAGGGAGGTATACAAAAATCTTGGACCAAATTTTGTAGACAGCAAATGCTTCAATATGAACAAAGGTCATGCTCACTGCAATCGTGTCCACTCCATCACTTGAACCCCACGTCTGATTTTTAAAATATTTGTCACATGTGGCTTTGTTGATGAGACGAGGTGCAGGGTGAAGGACTCACATACCAGTCTCCAAGGTGAAGGTCACAGCAGGAGGTCATAGGTCACATGTACTAGAATCATGTCATTTCCATATCTCCACGCAGTCTGCGCAGGCTGGCTTATATAGATATAATTAGTTTGACTGAAAACTGTGACTCATGTACTTTTCTAGCGTAGCCTTCTGATTCTTAGAACAGTAAAGCGGTCTACTTTCGGCGGAGGAATGTTATGTGTAGATGCAAATCACCCATCGTGCTGTCACACAACTGGTTTTTTGCCATATTGAAAATAGAGTGAAATCGGCCATCTTTGAAGCTTCACACATTGCTTAATAGCAAATCTTTGGCTTTACCGTCTCTTGTTCTCAAAAGTACAATCCTAGTCCTTCAAAAAATGTATTAAAAAAAAACCAACATGTTAACCCATTACGTTTTTCACTAAATCCCAACCAACACAGAACTTGTCCTCTCAAAAATACCTGTTCACGGCTACCTCAATTTTTTGTTCCTCCACTGACACAAAATAGTCCAATAATTATACAATAAAAAATGCATCTAGGTGGTCCCCCACTGCCTAAATTTGAAGCAAATCTAACTTATATACCTCCAAGCCATCTCGGCTCCAAGAAACAGTGCAACAGAAGTGCTACTGAAAGATTTCACATGGGACTACTTTTGACTACTACGACCCGGAAGCAACCTCGCAGTGGTGCTACTACGGCCCGGAAGCAACCTCGCTGAGGTGCGACACCTCGTAAGACAGCCGAGGGATTTAATCGATAGATTGCCCGAGCTTCGCCGAATGCTTAAACTGCATGAAGTATAAAATTTTGTCGTCTGTTAGAGTCTTAAATGGTGCAAACACGATTCCAACATAAATCTCACCTGAGTGCAGTTATGAGGACGTGACTGATGTGCGGTAAAATATTATAAACTTTATTTCAAAAGAAACTGACAACAACATCAACAAACCTAATATATACGGATAATTAAACTTTGTCAAAAAACGTTAAATTATCGTGTTTAAGTGAAAAAGTATCATTTAAACATATCCATACATCAATCAATGTTAATTCTAATGACGTCACGTCATCTTACGTACGTTAGTCGGGTTTATAACTATGTCAACTTTATACATGAGATGACGTTAAGATTTACGATAAACCTAACCGCTAATTAGTTCTAATCCTAACAGTACAAGAAAAGGATGTAGTGGACACTGTGGATAAAGATCAGGCTGCATATTGTCCATTAGATCTACAGTAAAATCTGTTTTAGCGACCACCTCTGTCAAAGAGCAACCTGTTTTGCAATTTGTAAACTTTCTGCATGTCAAAGGACTAGTCTATCTCATAATTCAGTCGGTTGTTAGACAAAGTGAATTGTATGAATCCATAATTATAAGATGGCTTGCTTGGTATCATGCATTACAGACATGCATTAAATTCCCTTTTGCCAGAGCAAGACTCAATGATATATTGAGTTAGAGAAGGGCATTATGTTGAAATGTACATGTCTTAACACTTTACCAGAGGACAAATTTTTAGACTTAAGCAAGTTCTGCACGCAGCAGGAATATTTTTAGTTCCTTTTAGATGCTTGCTTAATACGGGTTAGATTGGACCTTTATTTTTCCTTGTAGATAATGGATAAAGCATGTTAGGCTTTTATGCTTCCCCACCAATCCTTTTCACGTTGCTTAGTTGTAATTTATATAGTAAATGTATTGTTTGTCAATTTGTATTGGAGTTTTAACGCCGTTTTAACCGCTTAGGTCATATCACAGCGGTCCGTGTACCTACGCATGTGTTTCCTGGCTTTCTCACACCAATACTGCCTTAACTTTCCTTCAAAGCCACTGACTACTTTTCTCACATGCATCAGAGGTGAATGGCGAAAGATGGCCAGAAGGAAAATCTGTCTTAACCGGATATCGCGCCCACAATCACCATGTCATGAGTCAGATAGGCCTACGCTAAAGCTACCCAAAGCTACCCGGCAGGGCTATAATACTGGCACTAGTAAACATACTGAGTGAAATCTAAAGTAGATAATACGTGTAGATAGGAAGGTATATCTTCACCTTTATAGATAGGGGAATTCTCGGTAATTTGAATTCCGGAAGGAATCAAAGAAACTTTTTTTAAAAGGGCCTCATTGAACCCAGAACAAAGAGGGTCTGTCAAAGGAATGGAGGAAATCCATTGGACGAAATACGCCAAACGTCACAGCTGCTCCTTTCTCAAGTAACAGACTTACAGCTCATAGTACATAATATCTGTACATGTTTATCGCAATTGAAACAAAAGCTTAAGACATATTTCAGAGGGCGAGACAACTATGCTGTGGTTCCTCAGAATCACTCAAAGGAGTGGCTGGCGTATAAATAAGGAAATCTGATTGGTCGAAATAACTCAAACGTCACCATTCCTCATTTGACAGGAGAGGAAGAGATTTCCCGCGTCAAAAAACTGACTACCACGTCTTGCATTTCACGCGCCTTGACTACTCTTACCTATAGTTCACCCCTTACACATTTTGTAGAAGGACTGTTTAATTCTTATACCAAACTACAAAATTTTGGACTCTGCCAAATTGAAAGCACTTGCAGATGACAAATTAAATGTGGTTCAAAAAATGGCTCGTGTCATTGATAGAATAGAAAACATTGTGGGAAAGGGAGAAAATGCTGGCAACCAGCATTTTTTTTTTTTTTTTTCCCTTTCCGACAATGTTTTCAAAAGCCGTCTCCTTGAGGGTAAATTCTTTACTGCACAATACCGTGTTTTAACGACCATAAAGAAGAAGACTCCCGAAAATATTGCCGGAAATTCAGAATTTTCTCCATTTCTCACAGTGTTTTCTATCCTTTCAGAGACAAATATCGTCGTTGGAGCAACACTAAATTTGTCGTCTGCAAAGGCTTTCATTGTCGTCTGGTAGAGAGTTAAAAGATGACAAAAGAAGGAACTGTAACGTTTAGAGCAATTTTTTTCTTTTGTGATCATGTTTTAAATATTTCATACATACAAGTATGACTTTTTCAATTCGCTTTCGATAGTTAGAAACTATTACGCTACGGAGTATCTCTTTCATTTAAAACATTGTGGCAAAAAGGAGCAATTACTTGTTACTGTTACAACCAATTGCTACTTTCCCTGTGATGGTTTTAAACAATAGTATGCTGCTAAAATGCCGCATATTTGTGGTGAACGGGTCAAAAGGTGAAAGATACTTGTTTACAGTTTTTGTCTAGACTGATCGTAAATAACGAAACATGGTGGGGGTGTGATGTATTAGCATGTATTAATTACGAATCGTGTAATTTTAACGTCCGGTACAAGAGGTGTTCTACTTTATTCACCTAATTTGTCGGCTGTTTAACGCCGTTTTTAACATTATTCAGTTTTATCCAGGCGGCCAGTGCACTTATCCATACTTCTTTGTTGTTTCTTTTACCACTTTTTTGCAAGATGTTCTCTCCAAGATACTGGCTGTTTCCCCACTTAAACATCCTCCAAACAATGATCAGCTATAAGAGAAGAATGAATCCTGTATCAATAACTATCATCAATCTCCGGAAAGAATTTCGTTGTAATGGGGAGGCGAACTTCTGGGTCCGTATTCACCAACCATTCTTAATAACGTCCTTAGTCTTATTCTCCAAGATTTTCTAAATTTGAATGTAACACAACTCCTGATTGGCTAAACCATGTCTGATTCTCCAGAATTTTCTAAATTTGAAAGTAAGACAACTTCTGATTGGCTTAAGTTTAGCCAATCAGAAGTTGTGTTACTTTCAACTTTAGAAAATGGAAGAACGTTTAAAAGAATGGTTGATGAATACAGACCCAGGATATCGAGTTCCTCGATTTACCGAGCGAACTACTGCAGTATGCTTGTAGTGCTAAAAAGGAGTACCGACAACAAAGACTCTGATCAAAGACCTATGGCGATTTTAAATTTACAAATAAAAATACACGACGTTTTACTGAAAAGATGCTAACAGAAATAAAGGGTACAATGAAAGGAAATCTTGCTATATCAATTTCACGTGATAACAAAAAACATGCTTTCCAAAAAGTGAGTTTTTCATATTTTCTAACTTTTTTTTTTAATCAAGGTCAGTGGTTTGTTTTACGAATGAATTTAGTCATGTAACAAATCTGGAAAAAAAAATCAACTATTTCACAGCCAATGCCAACCTTAGGTCTTGACCACATGACAGAATTTTAGACTTGTCAAAATTGAAAGCATTTGCAGACGACAAAATAAATGTGGTACAAATTAGTAATTGTTCTGGGAAAGAGAGTAAGACATTGTAGAAAAAGGAAAAAATGCTGGTTAGCAGCATTTTCTGCTTTTCTCATAGTGTTTTAAAAGATTTCTCTCCCAGGATCATTAAAACAAGGAACTTTTTTTTAACGGGTCAAATAGTTTTTGTGGACGGCTTAGATCAAGAATTTGATTGGTCAATCAATGGGCTTTTAAAGTAACTGCGAAGTTCTACAGATAATATTGACCAATCAAATTTGCTCAATATATTCACCATGATATTAAAATTTCCATTTCAAGGTGGGCAGAGAAAAATCCGTTTGCCTCCGAAGTTTCAGCCTTTATAACTATCTAAATAAATTTTGTTCATTTCTATGTAAGTTACGATAGAATACGATGAAAACAACAAATTTTTCCACTCAACTTTATATATATGTGGAAAAATACTAAAATATGATAGAGGGTCGTGTTTGGTAGGTTATACAGTTGGAAGGCGAAGTTTCTCAGATGAACTGGCTGGTTGGCTGGCTATACGGTGTTTCAGGCCACTTTCAATATCATTTCATTCATATTACGCTGACGACTCGCATAATTATTTAAGTTTGCCCTGGGTGAAGTGTGTCCAGAAAAAAAAAGCCTTCGCCACCGCGCAGAGCTTAGAACGGCCTTTTATTGTCCCTGTTTTTGCCTGTTTCAAGGTCATTTGTCAAAAACAAGATTATTGCGGTTTCATTAACACCAGATCCTTCTCACTGGTAGATGACTTTTTCGGTTTGTTGTAGAGACATTTTTTGAAAACATTGTGGAGAAAGGAGAAATGGTCGAAACGAGCCATAATTTTATTTTCAGTTATTTATATATTTAAACATAAAGCGCATAAATGATCTGGACTTTCATAGATTTTTTTATCAAATTCGTCTGCTACAAATTTGTTTTAGGGACACTGAGTTAACACTTTACCAGACGACAATTTCGGAGGTCTCGAAATTCAAAGCACTTGCAGACGACAAATTAAATGTGCTTTAAATGATGGGATTTGTCTTTGAAAGGGTAGAAAACAATTTGAAAAGGGGAAAAATACACGGGTTATATTATTTTCTCCCTTTTTCCAAAATCAAGGCTTCTCCCTCCGGGTCCTGGTCGTGGGAGTGTCCTTGGGTAAGACACTTCCGAACCCTAGCCTTGTACAGGTGACACCTATGTCATACATGAATAAGTGAGCTGTATCCGTGATATAACTTGAAAAAATACTGAAAGCGGCGTAAAACACTATTCAACCAACCGAACAACCAACCAACCAACCAACCAACCAAACAACCAACTAACCAAACAACCAACCAAACAACCAACCAACCGACCGACCCACAAAGAGAAACTTTAACCGTTATCCTGCTAAATGAGTAAAAATTAACTTTTAAGCCGATAGTAAAAACCCGAATAATGCTATTTCGAACTTATGTTTTGGAGAAAAACAAATCTCCTTATCGGACAGTGTAGATCCAAGATCAGACTGCACGTTCTGTGCAGTCTGATCTTGATCTACACCGTCCGCAAAAGGTCAGTGAGTCTCGCTTTGCAGCTTAAAGGGTTATGCTGATTAAGTCTTTCGCTGCCAAATAAATGTACTCGACATTTATCGATGTCTAAAAGTATATTTTCGTTGCTTTTGAATCCGATTTTCATCAAAGATCAGTATCAGGTAGCGGATGGTGTAGATCATAGATCAGACTGCATATTTTGTTCAGTCTGATCTTGAACTACGCCATCCTCAAAAGATGTCAAAGACGACATTGGCAGTGAAAGAGTCAAATGATGGGATTGTTTTGTCAAGAGTTTGAAACATGTTATTTGCGCCAAAAGTATTCGAAACACGCAATAGAACGTGAAAAACAGCAGTAATGACCTTATATCTGTCTCAAATAGCTGTCACGAATTACTCTTTACAAAACAGTACTGTCTTTTAATGACTTCGAGGAAGAAGACTCTTTTAAAAATATTGAGAGAAAAGGAGAAAATACTGGTGACCAGCATTTTCTGACCAGCAGTTTCTCCTTTAGTTACAATGTTTTCTGTCCTTTACAAAGAAAACTCCTCGCCGAATGATTTAATTTGTAGTAGGAAAAAATATTGAGCAAGTCTAAAACTTTTTTGTTTAGGTAAAGAAATAACAGATTTAATTCACATGAAATATTTCAAAAAATAGGTCGTAAGCTTCTGCAGACAACAGTTTTTATCTTGCAGCAGACAGTCCTTAAAAACGGAGTGGCAAAAGAGAACAACTTCATACAATCTAGGAAAGGTAGCAGTGATGACTTCATAGCTATCTCTATTATGTTTATGTCACAATTAACATAGATGTCATTTTCATGAAATATGATACTATAGAACTTTGCCACATAATTCCGACTTCTAACGACCCTGAAAAAAAAAAGAAGCCATTTGAAAACATTGTGGGAAAAGGAGAAAATGCTGGTAACCAGCATTTTCTCCATTTCCCACAATGTTTTATACCCTGTTCAAAATAAATTTCAATTTTTGAGTCACATTTATTTTGTCGTCTGCAAATGCTTTCAAACTGAACGAGTCTAAATTTTTGTCGTTTGGTAAAGAAGGGGAAATTCGTCACGTCCTGTAGACGACAGTTCTCATTTGCAGCAGACAGTCTTTGAAAACAGGGAAGCAAAAGGAGAAACAGGCAAAACAATCTTAAAAAAAGGGGGGTCATGACCTCATATCTGTCTGTATCAGCTGTCACCCAACAATTACTCTTTACTAAAGGACAAAATTTTAGACTCGACCAAATTCAAAGTTGTGGCAGACGACAAATTAAATATAGATCAATATGGTGAAATACGTCTATGTAGGATTAGAAAACATTGTGGGAAAAGGAGATATTGCTAGTTACCAGCATTTTCTATTTTTCCGATAATGTTTTCAAACGGCTTCTTCCTCAGGGCCGTTAAAACATGGGACAGTGTATTAGAGGGTTAACGTCAGTGGGTCTCAAAAGCCATACAGACATTAATGGTTTTGTGAGCTGCCAGCATTAAAGGTTGGACAACATGCAAAAAACGCCTTCACATGTTTGCAGGGTTAGATCATTTACAAATGAGCCTTACTCTGTGAAGAGGGGGCTTCATGAATCTGCGAAAAGTATCGACCCCGGTCAGCCTGCGCAGTCCGCGCAGGCTGACCTGGGCCGAAACTTTTCGCTATTGGTCAATTGGTCAATTTTCTGTATATCCAAGGACCAGTCTACCTCATGATTTAGTCGGTTGGTAAAAAAAAAGGTGGCTATTATGGGTCCATAATTATGTGATAGTTTCATTGGCAGGATGCACAACGGAAATGCATTGAGACCCCTTTTGCCAGAGCATGACTAAAATGTAATACGTGTATCTCATTAAGCCTTTTGCATACGACGTTTTGCGTTTGACCTCAGACCATTTAAAATATAAAACATTATGACAAAAGGGGAAGTTGGAGTTGTACTGGCTTTAGACGTGTCTACACGCACTCCATGCTTTGATTTTGGTTTATATATCGTCGCCATCGGTTGCCCATATGGGCAACACTCAATGAAGGATTTTAGTTATGTTACATGGGAATAGTGTAGGATACAGGATGGTTAACCCTTTCCCAAACAAGCCCTGGTTTTCACGTGTCTGCAGTACAAGTCTTTTGAAAACACTGTGGGAAAAGGAGAAATTGCTCATAACGAGCAATTTCTCCTTTTCCCACAGTGTTTTCTTCCCTTTTTGAGAACTTTCTGCCATTTTCATCAAATTTAAAATTGTCGTCTGCAGACTCTTTCAATCTGAACCAGTCCAAAATTTGTCGTTTGGGAAAGGGTTAAGTTACGCTCTTTATCACACAACCCGACTTTTAACGACCCTGAGAAAGAAGCCTTCTGAAAACATTGTGGGAAAAGGAGAAAATGCTGGTAACCAGCATTTTCTCCTTTTCCCACAATGTTTTCTACCCTTTCCAAAACAAATTTCAATTTTTTAATCACATTTATTTTGTCGTCTGCAAATGCTTTCAATTTGGACCAGTCTAAATTTTTGTCGTTTGGTAAAGAGTTCAAGTGCTTGGTGTATATAACCGTCCCACGAGACCCAGGTTTATCGTCTCATCCGAAAGACTATTAGAAGTTTAACTTTGTCTACTTTGGGAATCGAACCCATATCCTGAAGTGGCCCTGGACTTGTTGCTTAAAAGTCTGACGCTCTTCCATTTGAACCATTTGGGCTGATCAAACACGCACATGTCGCCACGACAAGCAAGGTATGCCCGGCAGGTTATGAAATGGATTAAATCTTATTAATTCTTTACTAAACGACAAAAAATTGGAGTAGTCCAACTTGAGAGCATTTGCGGACGACAATTTTAGATTGAATGGAATTATGAGATTTGGCTGGGAAAGAGTAGAAAGCATTGTTTTAAAAACGGAGAAAATGTTGGTTACCGGAATTGCTCCTTTTCCCACAATGTTTTAAATACATTTCTTTCTCAGAGTCGTTTAACCCTTTCGGCGCCATGGGCGAAAACGGGGACTTTTGCGGACTGCATAGATCAAGATCAGACTGCACAAAACGTGCAGTCTGATCTTGGATCTATACCGTCCGCTTGCTCCATTAAGCCTATAAGATAAAAATGTTTCTAAGTATGAGTGGATTGTATTTTCAACCGTTTGAAGAGGCCGAGTAAATATATTTGGCGCTGAAAGGGTTAAACTAGGATTGTTTGGTAAGCGGTTATGCTTGTATTTTTTTCCGCTCTGACTTCTCACATCAGACCACCTTTAAAAACATTGTGGGAAAAGGGGGCAGTTGTAGTTGTAGTTGCAATATATATGGAGACGGTCAACAAGCAAAAATCGCTTTTAAGGGTCAAGGTCGGTTTTTTTTTATTTTACCAAAATACCTTTTCCGATAAACCTTTTAAATAAAAGGGAAGTGCCTTTTTTTGTATTTCTATAGGGTAATCAGAACGCCAAATGACCACAACTATTTATTTACGTATGTCCAAAAAAATGGTAACAAAAAAAAAAAATGAAAAATAAGTCTGATAAACAATATAGAATTATAGGTGTATCGGTCACCATGACACTTGATCCTTGACCTCCTGAAAAATTTAAATCAAATTTTTCAGCCTAGTTTTTTACCCTTGTAAAGGCAAAATTCAGTTTAGTTTTTGAGTCACATTTAATTTGTCGCCTGCAAATGCTTTCAATTTGGGCTTGCCTAAAAACAATAACAATGACCCATGCTCTGGCAAAAGGGGGCTTAATGCATCTCCGTGATGCATCTTACCAAAGCAAGTCATCACAAAGCTATGGACCCATAAAATTCATTTTGCCTAACAACTGTCTGAATCAACAGGCAGAATGTTCCTTCGACATGCACAGAATTGACCTATAGCAAAAAGTTTCAGCCCAGGTCAGCCTGCGCCGACTGCGCAGGCTGACCTAGGTCGGTACTTTTTGCAGATGCGTTAAGCCCCCTTTTCACAGAGCATGGCTCAATTTCATTTTTTTTTTTTTTTTTTACAGAGTTTGCAGAATGCTTTAGCCGGATGTTCCTGTTCCCAACGGAAAGAACGGGCCGCATTACCATTGATCAACAATATGTAAAACCCAACATACACACTTTGATAAACATAGTTAGATAGAAAAGAAATAATAGGAATGGACGCTATGACTCTGATTCAATCGAAAAATGTAATCGAAAACTTGACCAAAAATATTTGAGGGGAGAAAGTTAACTCCTAAGCTGCAAAGCGCGACTCACTGACCTTTTGCGGACAGTGTAGATCAAGATAAGACTGCACAGAACGTGCAGTCTGATCTTGGAACTACATTGTCCGATAAGGAGATATCTTTTCACCCAGAAATAACTTTGAAATAGCACTATTTGAGTTTTTACTATCGTCTTGAAAGATTTATTTGATTTATTTAGCAGTATAAGGAATCATCCTTAGGCTGCTGATCGCGATTCACTGACCTTTTGCGGACAGTGTAGATCAAGATCAGACTGCACAGAACCTGCAGTCTGATCTTGGATCTACACTGTCCGATAAGGAGATGTTTCCCCAACCCCCAATAACTTTGAAATACCAACATATTGGTTTTTTACCATCACCATGAAAGTTTCATTTAGGTTATCTAGCTGGATAGGAGTTAATATTTTGCGGGGAAAAGTCATGAAGATATGATTGTTTATTCTTACTTGCGGTAAAAAAGAAACTTTTAGAATACATAAAAAAATAGATTGAGTCGTGCTCTTTGAAAACGGGGCTTAATACATCTCCGTGATGCATGATACCAAGCTAGTCACCATTTAATTATGGATTTACTTTAACCCTTTACCAAACGACAAATTTTGGACTGGTCCAAATTGAAAGAGTTTGCAGACGGCAATTTTAAATTTGATGAAAATGGCGGAAAGGTCTCAAAAGGGGTAGAAAACACTGTGGGAAAAGGAGAAATTGCTCGTTACGAGCAATTTCTCCTTTTCCCACAGTGTTTTCAAAAGTCTTGTACTGCAGACACGTGAAAACCAGGGCTTGTTTGGGAAAGGGTTAATTATGGCTTTATTTTAATTATATTTATATTTATATTTACTTTAACAATCGACTGGATCTGGAGGTATAAATGTCCTTTTATAAGCAGGGAATTTACAAATAGCGAAAAAATAGCGATAGGTTTGGACCGCTGACCCGGATTGCCCAAGCTGACATGGGTCGATACTTTTTGCAGTTGCATTAAACCCTCCTCAGATTGCTTTCGCTCGATTCGAACCTACGATCTTCAAAAATCATAACTCGGCGACCCTATCAACTGAGCTAACCTTCCGTGTTCAACATGTATTCATCCCATGTAATGCATTCATGGCAATTTCGTATCCGTGGAACGGAATAGAAATTTTTACAGTAAAAACGACTTAAATCAAAGCGATGAAAGCACTGGTGTGGCATTTGTCAAGGGAGCCATTGTGTGGAATCAGTAATTTGAAAAAGAAACAATAGAAATAGTTTTAAAATATTCGCTTAAAAGTCAACCTTCTATGTAGTCATGTACAATCTGATAGAGTAGCATGCAATCTTGTGGAATGAACCAGTCGGGCGAACAAGCCCAGGGACGAATAAGCCCAGGAACGAACTCGTTTGGGGCGAACAAGCACGTAATCGGGCGGTCAGGAGACAAAGATTGTGTGTGTCATTGCGCATCAAGCTAATTTCGATAAAAAAAGAAGTATTTTCACGATCGATGGCTTAATCTAATTTATTTCAATACGCCATTTTCAATTTCATATCCCAGTGCAATCGAAACACTTATTTGTCTTAGAAAAATTGAGTTTAATTAGGTTTACTTCCTTCGGTTTTGCACAAAGTACGATACATGATTTTCAAAATGCCATATTGAACTCATACTGGCATTGTCTTCGACAAATGCCCCCAAAATGGGTAATTCCTTGTGTTTTCTTCACGTATTTCGGTCTATGTTTTATTTTCAAAGCGATCATTACACGCGAAAAAAAATTACCCGGGTTTTTTTCTTTTTAGATGTTCTCAAAAAAAAAAATCGAAACAAAATCTGGTTGGGTGCCACGTGTAAGTCCAACACTAAGCCATTGACGAGTCCTGCCTCCCAGGTTTAACCCTGTGGGAAAGTATACATCAAAGGGATTCTTTTGAAGACCTCTAACATCTGGTGTCTGCCTGAGAGCGAAATGATTGAAAGGAAATGCTCTATATTAACCCTTATCCTGCTAAATAACTCAAATAAAAATTTCAAACCAATAGTTTAAACCCAAATTCTCCTATTTCAAGGGTATTTTCGGATGAAAGATATCTCCTTATCGGACAGTGTAGATAAAAGATCAGACTGCACGTTCTGTGCAGTCTGATCTTGATCTACGCTGTCCGCAAAAAGATCAGCGAGTCGCGATTAGCAGTCTTAGTGTAAAAATAAAACAGAAAATAATCTATGCTCTGTTAAAAGGGCGCTTAATGCATCTACGAAAAATTATCGACCCAGGTCAGCCTGCGCCGTCCGCGCAGGCTGACCTAGGCCGATACTTTTGGCTATCGGTAAATTTCCTGTGTGTCAAAGGACCAGTCTACCTCATGATTTATTCTGTTGTTAGACAAACTGGATTTTATGGAACCATAATACTGTAATGACCTGCTTAGTATCATGCATAACGGAGATGCATTAAGCCCCCTTTAGCCAAAGCATGGCTCAAATATTTTCTCGTCTACCCTTTCCCTGGTATACTTTTTTCTAAAATTTCAACAAAACTGCACTAGGAAACTTCAGAATAAAAAAACATGCCGACAGCGAGAGAAATTCTTCCATTTCAGCCATTATTTTCCAGTCTGCTTTTTATAATTATGTTTTTTGTATTCTGAATTTTTTGTTTGTAAGTGAAATTTCTTTTTTTTTTTCTCGAACTTTTAAGATGTTGGATGGTTGCGTAAAAAGATATTAAAACCATTTAAATCTTTCAGCGCCAAAGTCAGGCTCTGGTAAAAGGGGGCTTAATGCATCTTCGTTATGCATGATACCAAGCAAGTCATCACAGTATCATGGATCCACAAAATCCAGTTTGTCTGACAACCGAATGAATCATGAGATACACTGGTCCTTTGACATGCAAAAAAATGACCAATAGCAAAAGTTTCGGCCAAGGTCAGCCTGCGCAGGCTGGTCTGAATCGATACTTTTTGCAGATGACATGCCCCCTTTTCACGGAACATGGCTCACACACACACACACACATATATATACTCGACCTCTCTCCGCGGCTGCTTGTACATTCGACTGAAACACTGACTTTATCTTAATATAGGCTTGTCTAAACAAGTGGACGGTATAGATCCAAGATAAGACTGCACATTCTGTGCAGTCTGATCTTGATCTATGCCGTCCGAAACAGTCACTGCTTTCGCCTGTGGCGTGCAGGCTGATCTTGATCTATGCCGTCCGAAACAGTCCCTGCTTTCGCCTGTGGCGCTGAAATGGTAAAAGTGTGGCTTCTAAGTAATTTATTTAACCCTTTCCCAAACAAGCCCTGGTTTTCACGTGTCTGCAGTACAAGTCTTTTGAAAACACTGTGGGAAAAGGAGAAATTGCTCGTAACGAGCAACTTCTCCTTTTCCCACAGTGTTTTCTACCCTTTTTGAGAACTTTCTGCCATTTTCATCAAATTTAAAATTGTCGTCTGCAAACTCTTTCAATTTGGACCAGTCCAAAATTCGTCGTTTGGGAAAGGGTTAACTCTGATAGATCTTGAGTTGAACTTGGTTCCAAATAGACTTATCAATGAAGACAATTATTTCACCCTAGCTTCCGTTGGACAGGTGGTTTGCACCGGAATTGCTGGGTGAATCACTTAAATATTACTAATTTACCGAAATGTTTTCTAATCTGGTCTGTATAGAATTCGACGTTGCCTACCGGATTTAATTTGTATCATTAGGAAATGATTTTATGTGTCTATTGTATCGCTCGCTCGCTCGCTCGCTCTCTCTCTCTCTCTCTCTCTCTCTCTCTGAAAAAGCGAACGAGAGGTGCTTAGTGAGAGAGTGAGCGAAGGGTGCTTGGTGAGAAAGAAAGAAAGAAAGAAAGAAAGACAGAGGGGGAAAGGAAGGAAGGAAGAGAATGGGAGGGAGGGAGGAAGGAAGGAAGGAAGGACAGAGACAGACAGATACCGAGAGAGGGATATAGTTTTTCAAATAATCGAAAATGCACCATTTAAATAGCACAAATTTAACTTCTTTTCAAAAATCGACCTGGGTCCGTATTCACCAACCATTCTTGAGAACATTCTTAGTCTTTATATCTGAGATTTTCTAAATTTGAAAGAAACATAACCTCTGATTGGCTAAACCAAATGGTTTAGCCAATCAGAAGTTGTGTTTCTTTCAAATTTAGAAAATTCTGGCGAATAAAACTAAGAGTGTTCTTAAAAATGGTTGGTGAAACCGACCCTGTTTGTTTTTTCTCCTGCATGCTTATCTTCAAAAAACACAGCCAGTTAAAACCTTTAATATCGCCACAAGCGATGAAACACAAAACTCAAAATTTTACAAGACTCTTGCAACATTAGCAAAATTACCCAAGACTCATTAACGCCAAAGTTAATAGAACAAAATAGATTTTAAACAATTCGGTTTCTAGGTCGGCATTTGAGAAAGATAATTAACCCTTAATGTGCTATGTGCGACTCACATACCCTTTGCGGACAGTGTAGACCCAATATCAGACTACACAGAACGTGCAGTCTGATCTTGGATCTAAATTGTCCGATAAGAAGATATTTTTTCTTCAAAAAAATAAGTCTTCAATAGCATTATTCTGTTTTTTTTTTTTATTATCGGCTTTACAGTTTCATTTAACTTATTTAGCAGGATAAGGTTTGAATTAGTCGTAAAAACCATTCGCCGCCAGACAAAAAGATCGAATATTGGAAATACAATTCGGATATCGGAAACTCCTGCCTGGTGAAATGTGCTACGTCGCCAAAAGTACTGGTTTTGCAGTTGTTTTTATCCCTCTGGCTGCTAAGCGCGACTCACTGACCTTTAGCGGACAGTGTAGATCCAAGATCAGACTGCACAGAATGTGCAGTCTGATCTTGGATCTACACTGTCCGATAAGGAGATATCCCCCGCCACAAAAAAAAAACACTAAAAATAGCAATATGTTTTGGGTTAATACTATCGACTTGAAAAGTTTCTTTTAACTCTTTACCAAACGACAAAATTTTAGACTGGTCCAAATTGAAGGCATTTGCAGACGACAAAATAAAGGTGACTCAAAAATTAAAATTTGGTTTGGAAAGGGTAGAAAACAGTGTGGGAAAAGGAGAAAATGCTGCTTACCAGCATTTTCTCCTTTTCCCACAATGTTTTCAAAAGTTTTCTTTCTCAGGGTCGTTAAAAGCCGGGATTGTGTGGTAAAGAGTTAAGGTATTTAGCAGGATAGGGGTTAATGTTACGTGATTATTTTGTTGGCTCCGTGTTTCTCTCTCTCCATCTCTCTTCCTCCATGTCGGTCTCTCTCATCTGGTCCATAATTTCAGCTGCATTCCATTTCTAGTTTTCAAAAGAGTCATGCTCTGGGAAAAAGCTGGTTTATTACGATTCATTTTCGTGTTTTCGTGATGCATTATGCCTTGCAAGCCATGACATAATTATTGATCTAAATAAAATCCATATTGCCTAACAAACGATTAAACCATGAGGTAGAACGGTTCTTGGACATGCAAAAACTTTGGAATAAAAAAAGCAAAAAAAGATCGACCCATATTAGTCTGCACGAGGTCGATACTGTTGGCAGATGCAATAAACCCCATTTTCACAGAGCACAGAGAATATCTCATTTTTCTTTTTTTAAATTTTGGACAAGTCAAGACAAAAAGATCTGGTAGATCTATATTGAAGCTCTAAAAAGTTCAAATATGGAGGGCATGGCGGAAAAGACTTTTGACGACCCCCGCCCCCCTAAAAAAAAGAGGGGGGAATCCTGGGGTCCTGCTTCAAGGCTCATTAAAAGAGTCTGTACGATTATAGTGGAGAGAATTTCCCATTTTCGCCTGTGATAATGATGACAATCAATCATATGCCGCTCACAATCGTCCAGTTTTCACATATCGTTCGACATGTAGATTTCAGGAACCCTAGATTTCATCACAACCAATCTGATTGGCTTAACCGTTTTACCTCAACCAATCAGAAAGTTTGTATCAGTCATACAAATTACAGACAAGATGACTGCAAACAATTACATAACCGCGTGACTATAGGCCGTCGCTATTTTGAGGATAAAACCCGGATACTTCTTCACATAAATCTTCCTCTAATGACTCAAAGTCAACGTGAGTTTGTTTTAATTCTTATCCTACTTAAAGAGTTAAATAAAACTTTCAAGCCGATGGTAAAAACCCGAATAATGTTATTACAAACTTACTTTTTAGCGAAAAATATCTCCTTATCGGACAGTGTAGACCCAAGATCAGATTGCATGTTCTGTGCAGTCTGATCTTGATCTACACTGTCCGCAAAAGGTAATTGAGTCGCGCTTAGTAGTTTAAGGGTTAATTCAGATTGTATCCAAGCTGCACAGATACACAAGGTTTCTAGGTTGTCTTTTACATTACTGACTGATTGATTGTGAATCGTGCTTTACGCCACGTTCAGTATGAATTCATACATATCTCTGCCACAGCTCACTAATTCATGTTTGTCCTGGGTTTCATCAGTACTTGGCTAGGGCTCTAAACTGTCTTGCTAAAGAACACTCTCACAAAAAAAAAAAAAAAAAGAGGGCCATGATGGCCCTGTATCGCTCCACTGGCTTATAAATATAAACCATAAATACTTAATGAAGACTTACAAAGTTTTCTCTGTAAAAGCCCATGTGAAAGTTGAGACCCGCAGGGCAAAGCCATTTTTGATCCCAGAGCTATAATTACTTGAACCCTGGTAGAAGTCCACAAGATAAAGCCACATGCCAAAATAATGCAAGTCTATACTGTATGGTTATAAATAAGGTGATTTTCAAGTTTCCTCCATATGAAGCCTCTGTAAAACACAAGACCCCTGATGCAAGCCTAATTTCAAAAAAAAAAAGAAAAAAAAAAATCAAAAGTGATTTGGTAGCCCTTGGGTTTGCGGTTAGGAGCAAAAAGATTTTTTGAATTTTCATGCTATAAGCACATGTTTATGACCCATGAGATAGGACTAATTTTAACATAACTTAAATAACTTTGGAAGAGGTTATTTAGATTACACTCATACAATATTACAGCTGTAACTCAAGGTAAGGAACAAGAAGACCTTTTAAGTTCTCACTATATCAGCCTATGTAAAGCTTGTGACTTATTGGGTGAAGCAGTTTCAGAGACCATAAGCTTGATGGCCTTAGGCCTGTGGAGCTAAAAAACAGTATCTTTTTCATGAGCTACAATGGTGTTAGTAAATACAAGCTTTTGGAAAAGATTTTTAAAGGTTTTTCAATACTTTTCAGTTTTGTAGTCATAGCAACCATAGCTTTTAACAAAACTTAATTCTTTGAAGACATTCTGAAGAACATCATGGCAAGATGATATCTGTAAAGTTTGGTCAAAATTGGAAGGGTGGTTTCGATGAAAAAGATGGAACAATCTTGGTAGAAGTCTACAATATGAATCGGCATGCCAATTTTTTTATAGCCCTAGGCCTTACAGTAAGGATAAAAGAAGATATCTTAAGTTTTCACTATGAAAGCCTATCTAAAATTTGTGAACCCTGGAGTGGGACAAATTTTGATCCCAAGGCTCAAAACTTGCCAAATTTGTTAGTCCTGTGCTTTATGTTTAGAAACAAGAAGATTGTCGAAAAGTCTTCACTATATAAGCCCTTATAAAACTTTGACCCCAGGGCTACAGTCGGACTAAATGGGGAATATGTATATTAGAAGAATAACATGCCAAATTTGGGAGTTCTTGGCCTTATGGCTAGTAACAAGACGGTTTCTGAAGTTTTCACTCCATAAACCCATGTAAAACTTGTGACCCCTGGTGCAGGGCCAAACTTGATCCTAGGGCTGTAACTTTGTAGTTGTCCATTAGATAATGCTATAATTATGCAAAATTTGGTAGCCCTAAACCTTATGGCTATGTACACCAAAATTTAAAAGTTTTCCCTATATAAGCCCATGTAAATCTTGTGAACCCCCCCCCCACCCCCCCAGCATGAGGCCAAATTGACCCCAGGACTGTAATTTGGGCACATTTGGTAGACCCCCACTAGATCAAGCTAAATGCAAAATTTGGTAGCTCTAGGCCTTATGGCTAGGTACAGGAAAATTTCTTAAGTTGTCACTATGTAAGCCCATGTAAAACTTGTGACTCCTGCGGCGGGGCCAATTTTGACCCCAGGGCTAAATTTTTGGTCCGCTTGATAGAGGCCCACTAGATATAGCTACATGCAAAATTTAGTAGCTCCAGGCCTTATGGCTAGGTACAGGAAGATTTTTAAAGTTTTCTCTATATAAGCCTATGTAAAACTTGTGACCCCTGGGGCAGAGCCAATTTTGACCCCAGGGCTACAATTTGAAGAAATATGATAGAGGTCTACTACATAAAGCTACATGCCAAATTTGGTTGCCCTATGCCTAATGGTTCCAGACAAGAAGATTTTTAAAGATTTCCAATATTTTTCAGTTTTGTTGCCATGGCAACCAGAGTTTTTGAAGGAATCAAATTCTTTCAACAAATTCTGAAGAGGACCATGGCAGGATAATTTCTGTGAAGTTTCATGAAAATTGGATGGGTAGTTTCAGAGAAGAAGATGTTTGAAATAAAAGTTAACGCACGGACGGACGGACGCACGGACGGACTGACGCACGGACGCACGACGGACACCAGGCCATGACATAAGCCCGCTGGCCTTTGGCCAGTGGAGCTAAAAAAGTGCTTCTACAAAGGCTCGATCCCGTGCAGCCACATCCCTACACTTTACCACTGAGCCACTCAGGACCTTAGCCTGGAGGTTAAGCTCGTAACGAGCATTTTTTTTCCTTTTGCCAAGATATTTTAAAAAGCAATCTCCTGCAAAATGTGTTCATAGTCATATGCCGGTACTTAGTGCGAGTTAACTAACAGTCAGACGTCAGAATTTAAGACTTGTCCAAACTGAAAGCATTTGCAGACGTCAAATCAAGTATGGCTAAATAGCGGAAATCTGTCTTTGAAAACATTGTGAGAAAAGAAGAAAATGCTGGTTTCCAGCATTTTCTTCTTTTCTCACGATGTTTTCAAAGGTTAAACCTGTTTTTGTCTCAGTTGAAATGCCGTCTTCTCCAAGCCGATTAATGCCTTTTGTGAAAGATCACGTGTAAAAATCAATACGCAATTCCATTACTTTGCATAAAAGCAATTCGTTACATTCGTTCTAAATATAGTAAATTGTTTCCAAAAAGGGAAAACTCGCAGCTTTAACGAGTTGTAACGTTTGCAAGGAAAACCGATCGGTCCATCGATTAAACTTTGATAAATCATTTGAAAATTTCACATTTCTTCAATCTAAAAATCCACTCCAAATATGAGCCATGCTCAATAAAAAGGGGGCTTAATGGATCTGCAAAGAGAATGGACTGAGATCAGCCCCCACAGTGCGCGCAGGCTGATATGGGCCGAAACTTTTTGCTAGTGGTCAATTTTCTTACATGTCCAAGGACCATTTTACCTCGTAATTCAGTCAGTTGTTAGACAAAATGGACTGTATGAATCCATGGTCATGTGATGACTTGCTTGGTGTCATGCATCACGGAGATGCATTAAGCCCCCTTTTGCCAGAGCATGGCTCATATCTGTTAAGCTTTGTAGAGCTAAGACACCTAAAATTGTTTTTTAAGGTAATGTAGACCAAGATCACACTGCTTTTTCGAAGATAGTGTAGATCAAGATCAGACCGCACATTTTATGCAGTCTGATCTTAGATCTAAATGTGCACCGTCTGCAACTTAACACATTTTGGCGAGAACAAGCATAAAATATTTGGGCTATTTATCCTAAAAAGCAAATTTCATTATTTTAATGCTAACTAACATCTGGATATAAAGGGAACAAACATCTGAGCCATGCTTTGTAAAAGGGGGGCTTAATGCATCTGCAAAAAGTATCGACTCAGGTCAGCCTGCGGAGTCCGCGCAGGCTGACCTGGGCCGAAACTTTTTGCTTTTGGTCAGTTGTCTACATGTCCAAGGAGCCAGTCATTTGTCAAAGAGAATATAATAATGGATCCAAAATTATGTGATGACTTGCTTGGTATAATACATCACGGATATGCAGTGAGCCCCCTTTTGCCAACGCATGGCTCATCTAGACGTCTGTTATGTTCATGTTTAACGCAGTTTTCTACAGTTTTTTTCCGTTTTGACGAAGCCGCTAGTGCACCTATCCATGCATTTCCTTGAGCTTCTCTGTCAGTTTCATACCCAATATTCGTTTCAAACGAATATTCCAATATAGACACATTCAGAAAACAAATGAAAACGTATGTTTCACTAACGCTTTGTATGCAATTCAATACTCTATTTCGGACGGTGAAGTTAAAGATCAAACTGCACAGGCCGTGGAGTACCTGATCATGGATCTACACAGTCCGATACCACCAGGTTTTTGTTTGTGTTTGGGGTTTAATTAACAATATAGGTCGTATCACGGCTGTCAGTTCACCTACGCATGTATTTCTTGGCTCTCTCAAACCAATACTGACACAACTTTCTTTCCAAGCCACTTACTACTTTTCTAACATGCGAAAGAGGTGAGAGGTGAGAAATGGCCGGAAAGAAAGTTTTCCTCAACCGGGTATCGAACTCTCAACCACTAGGTCACGAGTCAGATACGCTATCCACTGAGCTACCCGGGCTAGCAGAATCAGGTTTGTACGTTGAAAGGATCTTTGAAATCTCAATACTTTTAGTTTTTACTGTCGGTTAGAAATTTTCCATTTTTTAGAAATTTATGGTTAAATATGATAAGGATCTTTATATTACTGTTTCAAAAGGTCAGTTTCATACCGGTAAGCAGATTAATACAAGGGAGGTAAGAAGGGATAGTAATTCAAATAACAATTGAATTAACTCCCTTTACCTTCAAGTTGCTGAGTAAATCAAATGGACGACTTAACCCTTTACCACACGACAAAATTTTAGACCCGTCCAAATTGAAAGCATCTGCAGACAACATTTTGATTGTAGCTGAAACGATGCGATTTTTCTTTGATACAGTAGAAAACATTATGGGAAAAGGAGAAAATGCTGGTTACCAGCATTCTCTCCTTTTCCCATAATGTTTTCAAAAGGCTTCTTCCCCAGGTTCGTTAAAAGTCGGCTTTGTGTGGCAAAGAGTTAAGCAGCTTTTGAGGAAGGCGTAGATCAAGATCAGACTGTACAGAACGTGCAGTCTGATCTTTGAACTACACCATCCACTGCATGGTACTTTTCTATGACAATAGCTATCTTAAATAGCAGTGGAAATCGACAATCGATAAAGAATCGGAATTACTTCTATGAGTAATGAGTTTAGCAAAAACGCAAGTAATTGCTATTTCAAAGTTCTTTTCGCTGGAAAACATTTGGAACATGCAGTGTGGACCTAAGATCAGACTGCACATTCTGATCCATTCTATGCAGTCTGATCTTGATCTACACTGCCCGCATGTCGGGCTTCATAGCCAAAGGGTTAATGTTCAAGGTATTTTTACCTCCCGAAACAAATTTACGACAGACTTTAAAAACATCATGCTCATAATGCTTCGTAGGTGGGGGTATAAATAATGTTTATTTGATGTGATTTTTTTGCCATTTCTAGCAGTACTTCAGCTGTCCCATGGAGACACCTACCAATATCCTCCCTGGGGTTTGCTTAGTCCTATACTGAGGCTCCAGACTCTCCAGCCAAAAACAACTTTTGATTGATTAGCTTGGACAGTCAAAATTCAAGTTGGTAGGTTTTGTCACTACAAAGGACAATTAACCCATAGAGCATCAAATAAACCTGCCAGACATTTTCACCCTAGAAATACGAGCCAAATAATTGCAATTTTATGGCTGCTTTAGTCTACAGTGATTCAGCAAAGCAGACAGCGTAGATCAAAGATCAGGCTGCACATCTTGTGCCTAAACATTACAGTGACCATGTGGCCATTGGAACATACAAAAACTGTACAACAAACACAGATGATGCAATATATTTTACTTCCATAGCACTACAATATAAATCAACGCGATCAATGACAGAGAGAGAGAGAGATTCATATTGTATACAAAGTATGATAAAGGTATAAAATCTTTCTACCCTTTACCACACAATCCCGACTTTTAACAACCCTGAAGAAGGCTTTTGAAAACATTGTGGGAACAGGAGAAAATGCTGGTAACCAGCATTTTCTCCTTTTCCCACAATGTTTTCTACCTTTTCAAAGACAAGTATCATTCAATGACTCAAATTTTATTTGCTGCCTGCTGTTGTTTTCAAATTAGGTGTAAGATTTTGTCATTTGGTAAAGAGTTAAATTTATACAAGCTGTTTATGAAATATTGTGAAAAAATGAGAAATGTAGTTTACCCTTCTCCATCAGATGCTGCAATATATTTTACTTCCATAGCACTACATTATGAAGCCATATGACTCATGAAGGAGAGACAGAGAGAGAGATTCATTTTGTACACAAAGTATGATAAATGTATCAGATCCTGTAAATTTATATCAGCTGTTTAGATGAAACATGGTGAAAAAAGGAGAAATGCAATTTACCCCTGTCCTTTTCCATCAGTTTTAACAAAAGCTCTCTTCTTCAGGATTGTGCAAACACGACACTGTTTGGTAAACGGCTTCCCCCAAACCAATTGTCTCTGATTGTTTAAATTTTGCTTCATGTTTGTTTATATTGGAATTTAATGCCATTTTAACAGCTTAGGTCAGATCATGGCAGTCAGTGCAGCTACACAGGAGTTTCCTGGCTTTCTCACACCAGTACTGACACAACTACCTTTCTAAGCTACTGACTGCTTTTCTCACATGCATCATAGGTGGGAGGCAAAAATTCACCATGAAGAAAGTATGCCCTAATCTTCAGTTTTTACGACCCTGAGAGAGAGGCCTTTTGAAAACATTGTGGGAAAAGGAGAAAATGCTGGTAACCAGCATTTTCTTCTTTTCCCACAATGCTTTCTACTCTACATCTGATTTTCATAGTAAAATTTTTGTTTTGCCATCAAAAGCTTTACACATTAACAGACTGGCTTTCAAAAATCTACAACCTACCTAAAAAAATAATAAATACACTTTTTCACATCAAATGTAGGAAATATATTATTATCCTATTTAATGTCACAAAGCTGGAATCTTATAAGTCTTTCCAACATATTCCAGCTTCTAGAGTAAACATTACTTGTTATACGCAATCATTCTTTTTCTAGGCTTGCTTTCCAAATTATTGAAAAAAATCAAAATTTTACAGATAATTTGTTCTTTAACACCATTTATCATTTGACCACTAAAACTTAGTACAATTTCACAATGTACATAAATAAGCCTTGCTCTGTGAAAAGCAGGCTTAATGCATCTGCAAAAAGTATTGACCCAGGTAAGTCTGCGTGAGCTGACCTGGGCCAAAACTTTTCACTGTTGGTCAATTTCCTGTATTTCAAAGGACCAGTCCACATTCTGATTGTTGATTGATTGTATGGTGTTTAACGCTGTTTTCAACATTATTTGAGTTATACCACAGCGGCCAGTGCACCTATCCATGCTTTCCTGGAGTTTCTTTTACCACTACTCCACACAATATACTTTCAAAGCCACTGGCTGCTTTCTCACATAACCATCGTCGAGTTTGACAAAGATTTTAGGGATCCATATTATGTGACCAGCTGCTTAGTAGCATACCATTCATCAGAGATGCATTAAGCCCCCTTTTGCAATCACGGCTCTAGTGTAGATGGATCAAGGTTTAGAAAAACATAACCGCAAAGTGAACACTAGCTCATGATTCTTTTGTCTTGCAGATGACCCTTTTATGAAACGTGGCAAAAGGAGGAATTGCTCATAACAAACAACCATCTCACCCTTCGCCAGAAGTTTTGTAATTTCGTCATAAGTAAACTTCAACTTGTGTTGATAATCCAGATTTTACGAGAATAGTTTTAAAGTTATTCCCTGCGAATGAGTTCGAACAGTAAGAAAAGATTAAACCCTTTACCACACAATCCTGAGTTTTAACGACCCTGAAAAAGAAGGCTTTTGAAAACACTGATGGAAAAGGAGAAAATGCTGGTAACCAGCATTTTCTCCTTTTCCAGCAATGTTTTCTACCCTTTCAAAGATAAATTCCATTATTTGAATGACAAATAAATTTTTGTCTGTAAATGCCTACAATTTTTACAAGTCTTCATTTTTGTCGTCTGGTGAAGAATTAGGAACCACACATGAGACAATCATCCTTGTTCTGCAGGGAACAAACCATGGCAGCCATATTGTCCTCTTGTTTTGTTACAGGGGCCTCCTCCTCTTGCTCTGTTTTGGTTTTACTGGCCAGTTTTGTTTTGTCCACCGTGAATTGGATAGCGTTGGCTGCTGGACGTGTCCTCAAGTAGTACATGCCCGTTTTCAAACCCTGTCAAACGAAGATGTATTTTGAGATTTTGTCTAATGCTGGGTAAGTAAAAATCAAACTGTTTTGGCTACATCAATGAAACTTGAAAATTTGAACAAGATATTTCGTTGAAATGATATCCCCTGCCAAAAAACCCCCACTTTTTCTAGGACACGGCATCAAATGAAAAGAATAAGTGTATCAGTGGACTATCATATGGAACACATGTATGAAGTTTCATCAGATTTCGTCAAGGATTTTAGAAGATATTTATCGGGATAGACGAATGGATGGATGGTCTGACAAACGGACAACAGACAACGCAAAAACTATATCCCCTTCCTTCGGTGGGGAATAACAAGAAATCAAAATCAAGCTTGGCATGACGATCACACTTATGGTGTCCAATTTTCAAATCCCTCGCCTGGCATGAAGATCACACCCTTGGTCTCCAATTTTCAAATCCGCTATCATATCACTATGACAAGCTGGTATAGCAACACCATTGCTTCACAGGTACTTCGCACAATATTCTTTCCAAGCCACTGCCTGCTTTTCCACACGGAAATGGTCAAAACAGTGTTCAGTGGTGAGAGAGAAATGAATCCTGTCCCAATGACTATCATTATTCCTAGGTTCAAGTTATACAGAGCTGGGAATTGGACCAGTGACCCTTGTTTTTAAGCCCTGTACTTTTTCAAATGTGCTTCCTGGCTTGGCTTCAAGAAAGAAAGACACAATATTTAACCTTTTACCAAACAATCCTGTCTTTTAACGACCTCAAGGAAAAGGACATTTGAAAACATTGTTGGAAAAGGAGAAAATGCTGGTAACCATCATTTTCTCCTTTTCCCACGTTTTTTACCCTTTCAAGGAAAATTTCATAATTTCTGCAAATGCTTTAAATTTGGACTGGATTTAAAATTTTGTCATTTGAGAAAGTGTACTTACCAATTTCCAAGCATAGAAATGCATACTGGTCAGTTTTCCATAGTTTGGATCAGCAATATGAATGTTCAGTGACTGGCTCTGATCGATATAGGCACCCCGATCAGCTGCCATCATGAGAACTGTTTTCTGCGAGATCTCCCAAACTGTCTTGTATAGGGCTTTTATATCATCTGGGATTCCATCTATATTCTGAAACAGCAAAGGAAAAACATGGACTTGAAATAAAGTGACCCAAGCTCTGTGAAAAGCGGGTCCAATGAACCTGCAAAAAGTATCGACCAATGTCAGACTGCTCATTTGGCACAGGCCAATATGAGTCCAAACTTTTTGTTCTTTGTCCATTTTCTGTATGTCCAAAGACCATTCTACCTCATGATTAAGTCGGTTGTTAGACAAAATTGATTTTATGGATAAATAATTGTGTGATGACTTGCTTGGTATCGTATCATTCATCATGCAGATGCATTAACCCTTTACCACACAATGCCGCCTTTTAACGCCCCTGGGAAAGAAGCCTTTTGAAAACATTGTGGGAAAAGGAGAAAATGCTGGTAACCAGCATTTTCTCCTTTTCCCACAATGTTTTCTACTCCATCAAAGAAAAAATGCACCATTTCAGCCAGAGTGAAATTGTTGCCTGCAAATGCTTTCAATTTGGACAAGGCTGAAATTTTGTCGTCTGGTAAAGGGTTAAAACTCATTTTGTCCTGAGAAGGGCTCAAATGATTATTACTCTTCACTCTGCAAATACATTTCAGTTATGGCACTACAGGCAGTGCACCTATACATGTGTTCGGTAGGTTTCTTTACAGATCTGCACTAGGCACAACTCTCTTTCCAAGCCAATGGCTGCTTTCTCACACAAACATAAACAATAAAATAATTTGCGATAATTATAAAACTTTTCTAATTTTTCTGTGTACTACCTGAAAATCTAATTGGATATTTTCAGTCAACAAAATCTTAAAATTGTCCATATTGAATGCATTGGCAGACAACAAATTAGATGTAACTCAAGTGATACAATTTGACTCTGAAAGGATAGAAAACTTTGTGAGATTTTCCCCTTTTCCCACAATGTTTTAAAAACTTTAAAGCCTTCTTCCTCATGACCGTTGAAACAATGCACTATTCAGTAAGAGCTAAAAGGTAACCTTTCTATTAGGAACTAGAACTGTCGCAAAGCAAAGTACGGAAATGATTTTCAAAACAAAGTTCACCCATAACCTTGACCTTTGACCCATGTGACCCAAAAACAATGAGGCACCTCCTTGGCTCATGAGCAACACATGTATTAAGTTTCAAGGTCCTATGCACGGCTTTTGAGTTAGAGCACGAAGACAGGAAGATGGATGGATAAACGGACAGACATGGTAAAACCAGCATACCCCACTCTACTTCCTAGGTGGAGGTATAAAAATTAATGTGACTAGACTAAATTGAACTGCCAGAAACAAGCTGATTTTTCTTGTAAATGGGTTACTGCTTTTTTTTAGACCAAGCCCACAGTCCCTGAATATCATGTGTTCAATGCTTCCCAAAGTTGCATAAACTGAAATGACTGATTGGCTGGTGTTTTATGCCCTGTTCTACATTATATCCTTCATACAACAGTGACACCTTACTTATTTATTCTTGTCCCTAGTTTCACTGGTACTTGGTTGGGGCTCTAAAGTGTCTTGTCCAACATCATTGCCAAAAATAACTCCAGCACCTTCAGTGAAAATCAAACCTGCGGCCTTGAGATTACAAGTCCAACATCTTCACAGAACCGAGCAGGACCCAATATTGTGAGGAAACAATGAAATCAAGACTTACCTGAATGGATCCACTATGTGCAATCAGCTGATTTTTCATGTCGTCACTCCACAGACCTCTCTCTGTCAGGTCCTTCAGCATGTGGTGATTCACGATCTAAACAAATATGAATGATATATTTGGGCAATAGAATGAAAGCATGGAAACAAATAGACTAAGAAAGCCTCTGTTTTTTTTTCACCATCATGAAACCAAACTCAAGAATGTTAGCTCTAGAAGACCAAGATATTTGGCTTTCCATGGAACTGTCTTTCTGGCTACAAACCAGAAATCTTTATGGTAAATTTTACTGACTTCTTCAGATCATGATGTTGCAAGAGATTTACTTTCCAGAGGAGTAATTCATTTTGCCTTAATGTTGAAGTCCTTACAAAAAAAACAGAAAATTAAATTTGTCCAAATTGAAAGCAATCATAAACAACATAGTACCTACATGTATCTAAGAAATGGGACTTGCCCTTGAAAGGGTAGGAAATTTTGTGAGAAACAGAAACTTATGGTTACTAACATTTTCTACTTTTCCCACAATGTTTTAAAAAGCCTTCCTCCTCAGGGTTGTGTAAACACAGGATGGTTTGGTAAAAAGGTTAGAAATTATTTACTATTCCCTACCTGGAACTCTCCAGACAAAACTCTCCTTGTATAGATGTTGTTTGTATAGGCCTCAATGGATTCGTTGTTACCAAGAATCTGAGCAGTGGAGGCTGTAGGCATGGGGGCAAGTAATAAACTGTTTCTCACACCAAACCTGTGTTTGAGATAGGTAAACAAAAGTAGGTATGTTGAACAAATACTGGAAAGGAATTTGGCACCAAGTGGAATTAACTATTTGATTTGTTTGTACAAAGTTTCATTCCGTTTTCAACATTAATTAAGTTAGACCACCAGGGCCAATACACACTGATGCTGTCCTGGAGTTTCTTTTATTAATCCTTTGCATAATATTTTTCCCCGTCCACTGGCTGTTTTCACAACATATACATTGTTGGAACAATGTTCAGCAATGAAAAAGGAATGAATTGTTGAAATAATGTCCAGCAATGAGAAAGGAATGAATCCTGTTGCAATGACGATCGTCAAATCGCAGTAAGAAATGTGCAGAGCAGGGTATTTGAGCTAGAAACCCAAGTATATTACAAATGAAGCAACCTACCTTGACATCAACGCTTTACCACACAATCCCAAGTTTAAATGACCCTGAGGAAGAAGCCTTTTGAAAACCTTGTAGAAAAAGGAGAAAATGCTGGTAACCACCATTTTCTCCTTTTCCTACAATGTTTTCTGCCCCATTAAAGACCATTCCATCATATGAGCTATGTGTAAATTGTGGTCTGCAAATGTGTTTAATTTAGACAAGACTTGCTAATTTTACTAGTCAATTTTAAACATACAATAATGAATCTTAGTCTTATTATCTGTGTGTCTCGCCACTGTTATATATGAAGACACTCCTGGGTACAAGCATACATGCGGTGGAGCAAAAGAAGCCAACTAGGATTTTCAGTTTAACAGAGCAAGGAACCAAACAACTGCAATTTCAGGGTTTCTTTTGTCCAGAATATCTCAATGAAGTGAACAGTGCAGATCAAAGATCAGACAACATGTTCTGTGTGGTCTGATCTTGATCTACTCTGCCTGTTTAAGAAACTATATTTGTGATAGGCACTTTAACCCCTTACCATACAATCCCGAGTTTTAACGACCATGAGAAAGAGGCCTTTTTAAAACATTGTGGGAAAAGGAGAAAATGCTGGACACCAGCATTTTCTCCTTTTCCCACAATGTTTTCTGTCCTGTTACAGACTAATCTCACCATACGAGCCATATCTAATTGGTCATCTGCAAATGCTTTCAATTTGGTCAAGTGTAAAATTTTGTCATGCGGTAAAGGGTTAAGCATTACACTTGAAACAAAGGGGCAAAACCACTTACTTGGCTATCCTTGCTCTAAGCCCAGGCCAGTCCAATCTGTCAGTGTCTTTAACACCCCACATATCATGCTGTAAGATCTACAAGAAAGTATACCGTATGTCATTTTTGTGAAATACAGAGCAAAACTTATAATTCTAACATAACATGTGAATTTGGCTTTATAAACACAGTGCAACAGAAGAGTGGTAGAATCGACGTCATTCTATATTAATATGTAAATTAAGAGTTAATCGGCATCCACATTTCTTGACTCTTTGTCAAACGACAAAATTTTAGACTGGTCTAAATTGAAAGCATTTGCAGATGACAAATTAAATGTGGCCCAAATGATGAAATTTGTCACTGATAGGGTAGAAAACATAGTGGGAAAAGGAAAAAAATGCTGGTTACCAGCATTTTTTTCCTTTTCTCACAATGTTTTCGAAATACCTCTATCTCTGGGTCATTAAAAGTCAGGATTGTGTGGTAAAGGGTTAAACAAGCATGTCCCATTTTGAAGAATTACAGTATTACCAATTGGTAAATTCAGCAAACTGTTGCAAGCTAAATTACTCCATTTCATAGGTTACTCCAGTTTAACTAAATAAAGTTTCAGAGTTTTAGACCTCAGCTAAATATTTGATAAACATGTGGTATATGGCCTTTTAATCTTGTTTAAGAAAATGCCAAGAGATCGTAGTATATAGAATGGAGGTTCTTAAGTTTTATTAACCCTTTTCCACACGACAAAATGTTACACCTATCCAAAATGAAAGCAGTTGCAGATGACAATTTCAATATGGCTCAAATGATGAGATTTTTCTTTGATAGGATAGAAAACATTGTGGGAAAAGGAGAAAATGCTGGTTACCAGCATTTTCTCCTTTTCCCACAATGTTTTCAAAAGGCTTCTTCCTCAGGGTTGTTAAAACTCGGGATTATGTGGTAAAGGGTTAAGAGAAGTTAGGTCATCACTGCTGAAACCCTCTTTATTGTTTTGCAGATGATCACTTGCATACTATGTTAAATTTGTTTTCTTTCACCAAATGTGACTGGTCGCTTTTGCTTGTAAAAAATCCTTTCTTTTCTCATAAGATCAGATTACATGTTTTGTGCAGTCTGATCTTGATCTTCAGTTTAAAAAAAAAGAAAAAAAAAAAAAAAAAAAAAAAAAAAAAAAAAGGATGAATACATATTTTTTTTTTTTTTAAATTACTCACCCCTTTACTGACTGGACTTCCCTCGTATGTTTCATATGGACCAAGTTTCTCTGCCAGTTCGCAGCTTGCGTCTAGCGCTGCGTAGTAAATTGTCTCAAAAATGTCTTTGTTTAGTTGTTGAGCTTCAGGGCTCTCAAAAGGAAATCTCATCAGTATGAAGGCATCAGCCAATCCCTGCACTCCAATACCAATGGGTCTGTGACGCATGTTGGATCTTTTAGCCTGTTAAATTGTGAATCAAAATTACAACCCTTTATCACACAATCCTGTGTTTTAACGACCCTGAGGAAATAGGTTCTGGAAAACATTGCAAGAAAAAGAAGAAATACTGGCTGCCAATATTTTATTTTTCCCCCACAACATTTTCTATCTATTCTAATTAATTTCAAGCACATTTGTCATGATGCCAAAGGTTCAAGTCTCACTCGTGGCATAGAATTTGTGAGGTAGTCTGCTTTAGAAAAGATGGTGAAAGAAGAAAATACTGGTTATCAACATGTTCTCCTTTTTCCACAATCTTTTCTATCCATCCTAAGACATGCATCATCATTTCAACTACATTTAATGTTGTGAGGCCCAGGATTTCGTGCCTCACTAAAAGCACTGGGTTTTTTTATGGAATCTACTTCGCTAAGACTCTCCACAGCTTTAGGCTAGTACTGGTGGAACCCAGGACTTATGACTTATTTTCCGTCTTCCTATGCACAATATCCTTCTGAAGCTACCTGCTGCTGTTGCACATAACTATCCTCAAATTAATGATAATCAGTAAGAGAGGTATGAATCCTGTCACAATGATCATCATCAATTCTTGGAAACAAGGTGGCCAAGCTTGGGATTTGAACCAGCAATGCCATGGTCTCAAGCCCTTATGTTAATAACTAAGCTACCAGGCTCAGCTTGAAATGTTTATCCATTTCAACCTCTTATCATATAGCGCTGTATTAATGATCCGGAGGAAGTAAGCTTTTGAAAACATTGTGGGAATAGGAGAAAATGTTGGTAGCCAGCATTTTCTCCTTTACCCACGTTTTCCACCCCTTTCTGAAAGAAGATTAATCATTTGAGTTACATTCAATTTCTCATCTGCAAATGCCTTCAATTTTGACAAATTTGTTGTCTGGGAAAGAGTTAACTATCAATATGATACACATGTTTTCAAAGTTATCTGCCAGTAATTTGTTTCAAGAGATACCAGTGGTAGTGACATAGTAAATTCAGGCAAACTGAATACAAACCTCCGGTACAGGGTAATAGTTGATTTCTATGATTCTGTTAAGATTTCTCACAATAACTTTAGTGACTTCCCGCAGTTTGTCAAAGTTGTAGGTTCTGTCTGGGCGAACATACATGTTCAGGGCAATGGATGCTAAGTTACATACTGCCACCTGTTTCAAGAGGAAAAGATTCACATCATTTGTAAACTCTTAGAGCGACAAATTAACTCGACAGACATTTTTAGTCTAGAAATAAGATCAAAACAAGAACTGTCATAACCCGGACAAATACCCCCCACCAGCACCCTTGTCACTAAAGCAGCAGTCAGAGAACAGAAGTTATTTTCAAACAAAAGATCACCAGTGACCTTGACCTTTGATCCCTTTGACCCCAAAACAATAGGGTACCTCCGTGGGTCATGAGCAACACTTGTATACAGTTTCAGGGTCCTAGGTAAAAAAAACTATGGAGTTGGAGCACAGAAACAATTTTCAAACCACGTTCACCTATGACCTTGACTTTTGACCCATGTGACCCAAAAACTCAGCAGCTCCTTGGGTCATGGGCAACAACTGCACAAAGTTTCAGGGTTCTAATCCAAACGACTTTTGAGTAAGAGCACAGAAACAAAAAAGTCTACAGACGGATTGATGGATGGACAGACATGGTGAAACCAGCATAACCCCTCTACTTCATAGGTGGGGGGGTTTAATACTAAGGTTTCTTTTTGTCTGTGTTTCTGCAAAGAGGACAGTGTAGATCAGAGATCAGACTGCATGTTGTTTTATGCAGTCCGACCTTGATCTTCACTGGCCGCAAAGGCAACTATAGTTGTGAAAGATGCTCAAAGGGTTAAAATTGAATTCTAAAATGAAATTTCACAACCATGATCGATATCATAACTACTTAATTTTAGTTTTTATGGATATACATACATCACCAGTGAAAGCTAAGTAACATTGCTACCTGTTCAATATGTAGTATAATAAATATTCCAATTCCCAAGCCCTTTATTATAAGCAGTGTTCATAACCATGTATACCTGGGCTTTGTCTATTTACTTTGTCAAACTATCTCATAACTATCAGAACAGAGAAAAGTCAATACAAAATAACAAATACCTCATCTTTACTGCTGTATTCCACAATCTCAGTACATAAATTACTACATTTGATGGTGCCCAAATTCTGCTGGTTGGACTTCCTGTTGCAATGATCCTTGTATAACATATACGGGGTACCAGTCTCGGTTTGAGCTTCAATAATGGCATACCACAGCTGCTGGGCTTTGATTGTCTTCCTTCCCCTTCCTTCTTTCTCGTATCTGAGAAACAGCGAGCACAAGAAATCATCACCATCATCAATACTTATGTAACCAAATTTGCAGCAGATCTCTTTGGCAAAACTTTCATAAATCGTTTAAAAAAAAAAAGTCATCTGCATGGAATGAGTTGAGGTAAGAGCTGAGCTATCAGGAAAACACATTTTTTTTTTTTTGGTTTGCCACTGTATTTCATTTCAACTTTCAATTATATCATGGTGGCCAGTGCACCTATGCATGCTTTCCTTTTTAAACAAGTAAGTCCAACAATGTTCTCTCTGAGCACCTAGCTTCTTTTCCATATAAACATGGTCAAAACAATGTTTAGCAGAGACAGGAATGAATCCCGTCATAGTCAGTACTGTAAAAGAAGTCAGAAGCTGGGAATAGAACCTCTGAACCATGGATTACAAGACCTTTAACCCTTCACGCTGAAGAAAAAGGCTTTTAGAACATTGTGGGAAAAGGAGAAAATGCTGATAATCAGCATTTTCTCCTTTTCCCACAATGTTTTCAAACCTTTCACAGGCAAATCCCATTATTTGTGCCACATTTACTGTCATCTGCAAATGCTTTTAATTTGGACCAGGCTTTCTGTTGTTTGGCAAAGAGTTCACTTACTAGCTACTGGGCTATAGTGTTTAATGCCATTTTCAACATTATTTCAGATCTGATATATGGTAGCTGCACCTATCTATGCTTTCCTGGAGGTTCTTTTACCAGTATTTCACACAATATCCTTCCCAAGCCACTGGCTGCTTTCCCACATACGGTAACCATCATCGAAACAATGATCAGCAGTAAGAGAGGAATAAATCCTGTAGCAACGACTATCATCAATCCTCGGAAAGAAATTGACCAAGCTGGAGATTCGGACCAGCAACCTTGTTTTCAAGTCCTGTATGCTACCCACTTATCTACCGGGACTCAGCGAATTTTTCTAAGGTGAGACCTTAAATTTCATGAAAACCCACTTGTCTGAATGGGCAAGAAACTTACTGTGTATATTTCTTCTCAAACTCCTCTCCCCAACAATCCTCCAGCCCTGGACACTCAGCAGGGCACATCAAGGTCCAGTCCCCATTACCTTCTACCCGTTTCATGAACAAATCTGGGATCCACATTGCATAGAAAAGATCTCGGGCTCTCTGCTCCTCTTTGCCCGTATTTTTCTTGCAGTCCAAGAAATCAAATATGTCTGCATGCCATGGTTCCAGATATATTGCAAAAGCCCCTGGCCTCTGAGTGAGGAAAAGATAGTTCTTTTGAGCAAAGATAGGGGAATAAATATTGTACAATTAACTACCAAACCAAACCAAACAAACACATGTCTAAAGCGATCTAAATCCAAACATGATGACTTTGCTTCTTTAAGTCTTTACAACACAAAATTTTAGACGTCTCCAAACTGAAAGCATTTGCACACAAAATATACAAGTGGGTTATTTAAATTGTCACTTGCTTTTTTGATGGGTAGAAAACAATAAGGGAAAAGGACAAAATGCTGGTTCTCCTTTTCTCCAAAATGTTTTTTAAATTTTTTCATCCTAAGGGTCGTTAAAACTCAGTATTGTTTGCTAAAGGGTCATTTCCTTAGCAGATGATGGAATTTGTCCACACAAAAAACATTCGTAGAAAAGATAACTCTCAAATGGTGGATTTTTTAATTTATCTAAAGGGTACAAAACATTGTGGAGTAACGTGAAAAAGCTAGACTCTAGTCATCAGCATTTTCTCCTTTTCCTACAATGTTTTCATTCTTCAATCACAGTAGGACAAATTGCCTGTTTTGAGAACGATGAAAGATAAGTGAGAAGCATTCATTTTTCTAAGGGTAGGATTCTCAAAAATGTGCCCTAATTATGATCAAATACATGCCCACGATAAATGCAGCCCATTGATATTTGTATGGTAAAAATGAGCAGACAGCCTTTTAAATTTTCTTGTCCATTCTTGCCATGTGCCAATACAAACAATACTGACTGTAGATCAGTGTTGCATCCAGAATGACCTCGGAGAGAAGATTCCCCATCATATAATCAAAAAGGAGTGGAAAAGTTTGAGCGTATTGCAAATGAAACTTATCAGTCTCAATAACCTTAATTTAGCATGCCTTTTAAAAAAACAAGTGTTTTAACCATATCTACAGATCTTGATACTTACATTAACAGTTTTGAAATGAACATCTAGTTTAAAGTCTTTCTTACTTTTTCACAATGCCTCTACATTACCTCTTCAAAGTAAAGTCAACTGCTGAAATTGCCCACCCTTATTTTGAATGAGCATCTATAAGTTGGTTTACATGGACTAAAGCCCCTCTCTTGTATACGTTTGCAATGCATTTTGGTGGCATAATCCTCTGCATATTTTAAATTCAACCCACGATGAAAATTTAATAAGTTAACACAGCTTGACGGACTTTCTGACCAATATACGCGAGTTGAAATTACACCCGAGTCATTCCATAATAGCATCTATCTCCCTAGGTATGATGATTTCATGGTCTCATATTTATACGGGCATTATCTTCTGCTAAGTGTCATTTCTCAAATCTTTGAAGAATATTGACATGCGCATACAGGTATTTCCACCGCTATATTTACAAGTGCATTACTATTTTTAGCGAAGAAAGTTATTTTCCATACTTTGAATTGCATAATTGAAGCGTCTGTAGTATTTCTATTTTTAAAATTTAATTTTACTGCACACAGTCTATAGTTCAGCAGTGGAGTCTTTTTGTTTTTGTGACAGCTGGCACCCCAAAAAAAAAAAAAATTGCGGGATTGGTGGTGTAAACAGCAAAAATAATGCAATCACGCGCCCTGGATGCAATACTGTATATGTAGGTGCCCCAGTCTCACATTACGTACCTTGTTGCCACCTTGATCTACGTATCGTGCTGTATTGTTGTACACCCTCAGCATGGGAAGTAACCCATTGGAGGTACCATTAGTCTGAAGAAATGGAAATAACAAGACATTAACCCTTTACCACAGAATGTGGTAACCAGCATTTTTTCCTATTCCCACTATGTTTTCTACCCTATTAAGGTCAAATTTCGTCATTTGGGCCTCCTTTTGTCATCTGCAAATGCTTTCAATTTGGAAATGTCTAAAATTTCATTGTGTGGTAAAGAGTAAATTGTCCCTTTTTCAGTTCTAGGCATGACAGTCAACATTACACTTTCTAGCATTTCTGATTGTTTTTGCCCTTGGGTAAAATGAAAAATGAAAATTCTGTGCCCAAGAGAGTGTTTGGGAACAAGAGCACCACATGCTGGTGCCAATGCTCGGCTACAAATACATGATTTTCTAAGTTGAAAAAAGTGCCTGTGTCAAAAATACTTTGATGGTTACCAGCCCTTGTTGTATGGGTTTCCCTTTTGATAGTTAACAACTTTAGTTATAACGGAGATAGTATAAATGTCAAATTTTTGGCACAACAACAACAGGATCATGATAATAACTCGACTTTTTCTTTGAAACCACCAAAAATTTGACAAGAAGGACAAAAGAACTTCATATCCCTGAATGTGATGTTGTTTAGGAATGGATTAACTCCAACCTACCCCAGCAATATAGCTACCAGTACACCTGATGTTATGAACGTTCAGTCCAATTCCACCGGCCGACTTTGAGATCAGCGCACATTGCTTCAGCGTGTCATAAATACCTTCAATACTGTCTGAGTGCATGGTCAGTAAGAAACAGCTGTCAAAAATTTGAAGAAGAAAAAGATAAAAAAAATGAATAAAATAACTTTTAAAGTAACAAATTACTGCCAATGAGTAAACCATCCATGTAAAAGACAGATTACGAAAATGTTATTCTAGAATGCATGTTAAATCATGAGTAAACATCCTGCGACATAAGGAAAAACTGCCTGTTACAGACAAAACATGCAATAAGCACCAGTAACAAAGGTTTGATTTAAGCCTAACCAAACAACAAAATGTTAGACTGGTCCAAATTGAAGGCATTTGCAGACAACAGAGAAACAAAATGCTGGTTACCAGAATTTTCTCCTTTTTCCACAATGTTTTTGAGTCTTTTCTGTCAGTGTCATTAAAGGTTGGTTGTATTGGAGTTTAATGCCATTTTCACAGCATAGTGTCTTTGAAATTCAGAATCGTTTCGGAACGGGTTAAGGACCAAACATAACACTTTGTTTCTTACAAAATATTCTTGTCAGTAGCTCTTCTGCACTATTGCTTACCAGCATCCTTTCACATTTTTGTAAATTGAAAAATAGGTATTCCCAAGTGTGAAAAAAAAAAAAAAAAAAAAAAAAAAAAAAAACTACATGAGCCATGCTCTAGCAAAAGAGGGCTTAATGCATCTCCGTGATGCATTTTACCAATCAAGCCATTACATATGAATCCATAATAGCCACTTTTTTAAACAACCAACTCAATCATGAGATAGACTGTCCTTGGACATACAGAAAATTGACCAATAGCAAAACGTTTCGGCCCAGGTCAGCCTGCGTGGACTGCGCAGGCTGACCTGGGCCGATACTTTTCGCAGATGCATTAAGTCCCTTTTTCACAGAGCATGGCTCACATCGATTTGACAACATAATTTCAGGACAGTATATAAATTTGAAGCATATTTCAACTATTCTAACAGAACTCAAATGCTTTTGTACCACATACCTAGACAACTGTGGTCGCAGTGTACCAGAGTTAAATAAAGTAGGAGAGGCATGAGTAAACCATTTCTCTGACAACAGATTGTACGTCTGAAAATAAATGAAAGCCAAATGTCTAAATACATGAATTCTTATATTAAAATGAGCACTGCATGTGGGTGCCAACGCTCAGCTGCAGTTGCTTTTAAAGAAAATTCTAAGATGAAAAAGGAGCATACCAGTGTCAAAAATATTTTGATGGTTACTTGTCGCCAACGCGATATAACCGCAATAATGTTGAAAACAGCGTTAAACACCATACAATCAATGGTTACTTTTCCAGGTTGTGTGGGTCCACTTCTGATTGTGAATAAGTAGTCCACGTCTTCCTTCAAGTTTATAAATGTTACCTCTTTTTCCTCCACCAATTCTTTTCTTTCCTTCAAAAAAAAAATGCCTGCTTTGTTGCTCATTGTGCAGCAATATTGGGGCAAATCTAGACAACTTTAGCGTGAATTGCGCCTGTCTAGAATTAACACGGACAGCCCTCTTAATAACCCTAATAAAGGTTTGTGAAGACAATGTGGGAAAAGTATAAAATGCTACAATGTTTTCTACCCAGTCAAAGACAAAATCCCATCACCCAAGTCATATTTCTTTTGTTGTATGCAGATGCATTGAATTTGGATGTGTCTAGAATTTTAACATCTAGTAAAGGGTTCACACACCAAGTATGTTGCTGCAAATAGGAAAAACAGATCTTTCAAGTGATTTCTGCCTTTGTCACACTGATTTCAAAGTGATAATTTAAAGTTTACCTCAATGGCAGCATCTATGTCGTTATGATGAATTCCGACAGAAACTCGCATCAGCATGTGTTGTGGTCTCTCAACAACTGTAAAACAAATCCTATATACGAGTCATGCTCTGTGAAAAGGGGGTTTAACTCTTTACCAATAGAGGAAATTTTAGACTGGTCCAAATTGAAAGCATCTGCAGACGACAAATCAAATGTAGCTCAAAAATCAAAATTTGTTTTGGGAAGGGTAGAAAACATTGCGGGAAAAGGAGAAAATGCTGGCTACCAGCATTTTCTCCTTTTCCCACAATGTTTTCAAAAGGCTTTTTCTTCAGGGTCGTTCAAAGTCGGGATCGGGTAAAGGGTTAATGCATATCCGTGATCCATGATACCAAGCAAGCCATCACATAATTTTAGATCCATGACAGCCACTTTTTTAACGACTAACTGGATCATGAAGTAGAATGGTCCTTTGACACGTAGAAAATTGACCACTAGCAAAAAGTTTCGGCCCAGGTCAGCCTTTTCGCAGATGCATTAAGCCGCCCTTTTCACAGAGCGCGCGGCTCATATACTTGTTTCATAAAATTACAATAATCTCAGACTAGATTTCTGAAGAACCCAGAATTGCTCAAGGTATTTTCTGAGTTATGCTTAAAGCTCCAATACTTACATTATCCTTTTACAATACAATTCTGTGCTTTAGTGACTCTTGGAAAGAAGACTTTTATACACATTATGGGAAAAGAAGAAAATGCTGGAAACCAGCATTTTCTCCTTTTCCCACAATGTTGTATACCCCTTTAAAGATAAATACAATGATGTGGGACTTATTTGTCACTTGCAAATACTTGCAATTTGGACAAGTCTAAGATTTCGTGATGTGGTAAAGAGTTGATAAAGATGTTCTTGTTTCCCAGTACTGATAACTGTACCACACAATCATGCGTTTAAACAACCCAAGGAAGAGGCACTGTGGGAGGAGAAAATTCTGGTAACCAGTGTTTTCTTCTTTTCTCACTGTTTTCTATCCTTTCAAAGACGATCATTCAGGGCTCATCTACAAAATTTCTGTTTTTGGACAACAATGCAGATGACGCAAGGGCTACGGCAGTACCTCAATTTTTTTCTTTGAAAAAAAAAAAAAAAAAAAAAAAAAAAACAGCTAAGTTAAAAAGAAAAATCTGAAAGAAATTTCAATACCTTTGCTGTCTATTTTCAGCAAGTATGACCTCTCCAAAGTCTGGAAAAAAAAAAATGAATATCAATAAAACAATATCCACTTGACTTATTTAAGCATCTAAAGTTCACCCAGAGAAATATATGCTAATGGTAAAACTAAGATCATGGAGAAAAATCACCCATAACCCTTCTCCAAACAATCCTTATTTTAATAATCCTGAGGAAAAGCAATTCTGAAAATGGTGGGAAAAGGCAAAATTGCTGGTAACCAGCATTTTCTCATTTTCCCACGATTTTTAACTCCCATTATTTAGGCTACGTTTGTCATTTGCAAATGCTTCCATCTGGACATTCAACTTTGTCATCTGGTAACAGGTTAAAAAAGCAAATATTTTTCACCCAAAATCATAAATCTCTAGAGGGAGAAACAGCCCCCCTCTCATAGCCTAATGGCAATAAGACTTGCAGTCCAGGCTTTCCTATTTTCAATTTTGGCTCAGTCAGAAGTCTGACCCGAGAATTATGAAAGAGATGACAACAGGGTTTATTCCACTCTCACTGCTGAACATAGTTTCCATTTTGCTTATCATATGTGGCAAAGCTGGCAATGGCTAGGTAAGAGTTGTGGTAAGTGCTTAGTACATGGTGAAGTAACTCAAGAAACACATGGATAAGTGCACTGGTTACAGTAATAAGAATTGACTACTGCTGAAACAACACAGAGTAAAAAGGAGTTCAACAAAAACACCTTCAACTCAAGAAAAGATGTATATTGTATTTCTTTTTACGTCTTGTACACAATGTTTTAAAAAGCTCCTTTCTGTGAAGGTTAATAAGTCATATAAAATTTTGTGCTGTATTTGAGTAATAGAGCACTTACCTTAAATCCAAAGTAATTATAAGAATAGTCCCTGTCATAGATGATAGCTGAGTTCAATCTCTGGAAAATCAAAACATGAAGTGTAAGCTTCCTGAAACTGTATGACGAAATATTTCCTCTCTTTTTTCAATGAAATTTTATTTTCAGCTTTTGAAAGAAGACAAAGTTATTTGATAGGTGGGCGGCCACAGATATTCATGGAGATCGTACATGAAAATAATTTCAATTAGACAATGGAGCAGGGGTGGCCTAATTGAATATTAACTTATAATACGCCTGTCAATGAAAAATTCAAAGTAACACTAATACTTATTCATGAAATCATGACAGAAACATACTTCTTTAAAGTTCACATGGCCCCACCTGCTGAAAGATGATAAAGACATGTGAGTCATACTCTGTCAAAAACTGACAAGAGAGTTTAACTCTTTACCAAATGACAACATCTTAGACTTGTCCAAATTGAAAGCATTTGCAGTCGACAAATTAAATGAGGCTCACATGATGATTTCTGTCTTTTGATAGGGTAGAAAACATTGTGGGAAAAGGAGAAAATGCTGGTTACCAGCATTTTCTCCTTTTCCCACAATGTTTTCAAAAGCCTATCTTTTCAGGGTTGTTAAAACTCGGGTTTGTATGGTAAAGAGACAATGCATCTGCAAAAAGTATTGATCAAAGTCAGCTTGCTCAGTCCGCACAGCCCGACATGGGTCAAAACTTTATGTTATTTGTAAATTTTCTTCTTGTCAGAGGAACATTTTATCTAGTTATTCAGTTATACAAAATGGATTTTATGGATCCATAATTATGTGATGACTTGCTAGGCATTAATGCATTAATGCAATGCATTAAACCCCTTTTTTCAAGAGTATGGCTCATTTGATTTTTGCCATTCCTGAGTATGGTGTGCACACTTACATCAGCATTTTCCAGTATTATGTTTTTGATGTCCTCAGATATCATGGGAGAGTGTTTCCTGTTCTTTGGATTCACCCAGTTATACAAGTCTTCCATTACCTCTGAAACAATGAAACCAAAATTGTCGAGTCATTTCTTTTCAGAATAGTGCTTAGGATGGTAAACAGTACAACACCTTGGAAAGACAAAGTTGAAGAAAACCTTTAACATGGTAGAGGCTTCCCTCTCCGCTTACAAGACATTCTATCAATCCTCCTTGGAGGGACTTTGACTTCTTACCTATACAAGCCCACTTCAGTAATGATTGATTAATTGATTGTATGGTGTTTAATGCCATTTTCAACATTATTTCAGTTATATCGCGGCGGCCAGTGCACCTATCCATGCTTTCCTGGAGTTTCTCTTACCAGTACTGCGCACAATATTCTTTCCAAGCCACTGGCTGCTTTCCCACATAACCATCGTCGAAACAATGGTCAGCGGTGAGAGAGGAATGAATCCTGTCGCAATGACTATCATCAATCCTCGGAAAGAAATTGGCCCAGCCAGGGATCGAATGAGCGACCTGTTCTCAAGTCCTGTACGCTACTGACTGATCCACAGGGGCTCGGCCCCACTTCAGTAGGTTTCATACTTCATTATAAAAGTATTAGCCCTTTATAAAACAGTCCCTTTCTTATTAAATCCAAGGGCGCAACCTTTGAAAAACATTGTGGAAAAAGAAAATTGCAGGTAACCTTTTCAAAGACAGATTCCATCCATTTAATAGCATTTCATTTGTTGTCTGAACATGCTTACAGTTTGTTTAAGTCTGAAAGTCTGTCTTCTGGTATAGAATAGATTTAATTCTTTACCACACAATCCTGACTTTTAACAATCCTGAGGCAGAAGCATTTTAAAAATCATTGTGAGAAAAGAAGCTAATGCTGATAATCAGCATTTTCTTCTTTTCTCACACTGTTTTCTACTCGTCCTTAAAGAAAATCTGGGAAAGCGGCACATTTCATGAATTTTGTTGTCTGCAAATGCTTTCAATTTGGACAAGTCTAAAAGTTTGTGATCTTGTAAAGAGTTAAGTTATAACCTCCTTAGTCTACGTGGATTATAGGGCCTTCTAAATTTTACAGTAAACTTGGCATGGTACTAAAATTCAGAGTACCGGTACCTATTCACAAACCACTCTTAACCTTCAGAGCGCTGAATAAACCCAGTGGGCATTTTTAGTCCAGAATAAGACACAAATCATACCAATTTCGGGGTTGCATTTTGCCTGATGTATTTCAGCAAGGGGACAGAGTAGATGAAAGATAAGACTGCAGGTTTTGTACAGTCTGCTCTTCATCTACACTGGCCACAAAGGCAACTATAGTAGTGAAAGGCACATAACTCTTTACAAACGACAAAATTTTAGACTGATTCAAATCAAAAGTATTTGCAGGCGACAAATTAAATATGGCTTGAATGATGAAATTTGTGTCTAAAAGAGTAGAATACATTGTGGGAAAAGAAGAAAATACTGGTTACCAGCATTTTCTCCTTTTCCCACAACGTTTTCAAGAGCCTTCTTTTTACATGGTCGTTAAAAGTTGGGATTGTGTGGTAAAGGGTTAAAAGGTTAACAGCACTTTAGTCTTATTCCTGAAAATATCCTAAATTTCTAAGAAACGCAACTCCTAGTTTGCTAAGGTATTTGGTCTGGCCAATCGGAAATTATGTAACTTTTTAAATCTAGAATTACACTAAGCATCTGAATTAAACCGGTCTAGTGAATAATTGCTCAAGTAAAAGAATTCGTACCATAAAATACTAACCACTGAATACTTTCTTGGTTTCCTTATGTAGATTTGAGACTGCAATCCTGGCAGCAAGGAGAGCATAATCCGGATGTTTTGTGGTCATTGTGGCTGCAGTCTCGGCAGCCAGATTGTCCAGTTCTGTTGTGGTCACTCCCTGGTACAGTCCACTGATCACCTTCAGGGTGATTGCAGTCTACAAAAAAGCTTGCAAACTTGATTCATTTGTTGAAGCCTTTATCAAGCAAGTCTAAGTTTTAACCATCCTGAGGAAAAGTACTTTGAACACAAAATATCTTTTCTAGGATGTGTGATTATCAGATTCAGGCTACCTTTTTTTTTTTCAGATCCCACTAAATTCAGACCCAAAGTGTGACAGTCCTGCATGAAAAATAATTAATGAAAAAGTCCCAAAACAAAGAATTAAGTCTAAAATCTTGTTGTTTGGTAAAGGGTTAAATGGTGCATAATTAACCCTTTACTACACTTTCATGACCCTGAAGGAGCATGTTTTTGAAAGCACTGTGGGAAAAGGTAACCAGCAATTTCTCCTTTTCCCACAATGTTTTGTACTCCATCAGAGACCTTAAGCCCATTTGTACCATTTTCAAATTTGTCATTTGCAGATGTTCTGAATTTGGAGGAGTTAAAATTAATGTTTGGCAGAGGGTTAAAACTATGTTCAACAATATTTCAGCATCATTCAATGCCATCAGAATTTGACCAATGTTGCTGCTTCAACTCACCGATATGTTGGGGTTCATTATGGTTAACACTGGCCTTGGCTTGGACTTATGACCTTGAGGTAGCAATGGATCTACCTTAATACAAATAAGGCTGTTAGGATTGCTGTGTTCAAAATATGCCATGTCATCTTCACATATATAAGTGTTAAAAACAGAATCTTTCATCCAATGTCTATGGTACAGGTATTCCAAGCTGCTCAAATCTTCAATCGTCAAATGCAGTCGGGACATTAAAAGACGATATTCTTTCAGCTTAAAAGCTATATCTGACCGTGAAATTATTTCACATTATACCTCACCGCACAATGCCGCCTCTTAACGACCCTGAGAAAGAAGCATTTTGCAAACATTGTGGAAAAAGGAGAAAATGCTGGTGACCAGCATTTTTCCTTTTCCCACAATGTTTTCAACCCTATCAAGAGAAAAGTGCACCATTTCGAACTGCATCGAAAGTGTCATCTGCAAATGCTTTCAATTTGGACAAGGCGTCTGGTAAAGGGTTAACTTGCACAGAGAGAAATAAACCAAACAGCACTGCTGTAAAAGCACGCTCAACAGCGAGGCATGTTTTCAAGTGCTCTCCACAACATTACTTTCCATCCTGAGAAGTCTGGACCGAAATACTGATATACAAATAAACCAGGGGAACACACTGGGGCGAGGCAGTCTGGCAGTTATCATAATCCAGCTACTGCCACTAGGTGTATCGTGCAACAGCTTGGTCACCCATCCAGGCAGTAATCATAATGCATGCAGCTTAACTTGAATAGAGAGAAATACACCATCACAATGCTGTAAAAGCTACCTGAATAGTAGGGTACTAGGTTTTACATGCTGATATATCTAACTGGTCTCCATGGCAATACTTTACATTGATCAAAGATCAGACTGTATGTTCTGTGCAGTTAAGTCTACACTGGCAAGTAAAGATGTGCATAGAGCTCATAGAATTAATAAATATACATACTGGGTCCACAAACTCGGAATTCAGCCCATAGCAAAGTTTCTGTATCCTGGAGGTAATCTTGTCAAACATCACCTTTTCCTTTCTCCCATCTGTTCAAAATAATATTAGTAATAATAGAAAGCTTTGTCAACCCTTTATCTCAAGACAAAAATTTTAGACGTGTCCAAACCCAAAGCATATGTAGACGCCAAATAACATGTGGCTAAAATTGTGGAAGAAGTCTTTGATTGGGTACAAAACATTGTGGGAAAACGTGAAAATGCTGGTAACCAGCACTTTCTCCTTCTACAATGTTTGCAAAAGTCTTCTTTCTCAAGGTCGTTAAAAGTCGGCATTGTGTGGTAAACGGTTAATCCTTTGCCATATGGCAGTTTTTTAGGCTAGTCAACATTGAAAGTATTTACAGGTAATATGTTAAATGTGGCTGAGATAATTTGGCTTCTCCATATTGGGGTAGAAAAAAGCATTGTGGGAAAAGGAAAAAAATTACTAGTTACCAGCATTTTCTGCTTTCCCCACAATGTTTTCCAAGCTTTTGTTTCCAGGGTCGTTAAAACTCTGGATTCTGTGGTAAAGGGTTGACAAAATAACTGTCTCCCAATTCAATCAACTTTTGATGCATATGTTGGCTTTTACCCCTTACCAACCATTCCATGTTTTACATAACAGAGGCACTAAAGGCTTTGGAATAAGGGTGGGACAAGGATAAAATACTAGAAACCTGCATTATTCTTCTTTCCACATTTTTCTACTCTTTTCAAAATCAATTCTATCATTTGAACCATAAGTAATTTGTTGTCAGTTGATGTGTTGTTGGTCTTTGATATGGACCAAGAAGTCTAGAAGTTTATCATCCAGTAAAAAGAAAACTGTTTGACAAAGGATGAAATTTCTCCTTACGAGCAATTTTCACTTTTGCCAGAATGTTGTCTGATGCAAAAAACCGTTTGTGGGATCTAATCAGTATGAAGATAGCCTAACAAATATTCTATCTAACAGCCAAATTTGTTCTTTGTTCAAAGGTGTGAATCACTGAGCTGAATAGTGTTCTGGACTTGATTACAGCTAGATTTCTACAACAAACAATGAATGAAAGTAGTATTTTGAACGTACCTCTCTTAAAGACGAACATCTTGACTGTTGTTTTCGTTACACAAAACTTGATTCAGGAAATTTCTGAGGGATGATTTCTTGACTTTGTTGTCCGCTGTCAAATTGAGCGCCAAATAATTTCCCGCGAAATGACGTCATAAAAGGCGCCAGTTGGGTGAAAAAACGGACTGACTTAGCCAAAGTCTGTCGATGATTAATTTAGAATGATTTAAATATGTATTGTCAGTGTGTCTGAGGCAATAATTCAAATATAAATCGTTTTATTCAGATCTACGTTATGCGATAATTCACTAGAGATTAAAAATACAAGCAGACTTTACCGATGCAATTTATCTGGGAGTTAAACAGAATATGAAGAATATTAAAAGAACCCAGCCATGGCAGAGAATAATTACACAAGCGTATGTCGAACAAGTTTCAATTGACGATAAGAAATATTAGCAATGCTCAATTTGTTGATTTAATGATTTACTTCAAAGATTTTTTTTGCTCAAATATTGATGTAAACAGGGCAAAGGGGAAAGTACCTGTACCTAATCACATGACCTATCATGTGACATATTTTTACAACATGGCGGCCGAGGGAGTGAAACTGTACTCATTTGTAATTTTAGTGTACACCGCTTTATCTGTTGCTGTCAGTATTTTCTGAGACTACTTGCATTATGTTTGTGTCATTTTCAAACGAAAGTAATGTGTTTTGACAGGAATAGTTGCTCTCTTTTTTCACTTTGTGCTTCTGAAAAATGATTACGATCTAGATAGAGTCTACCACCTGTAGACTGATTTCTGTGTAGTTTTGTTTGGATTTATTAGCATGTCGAATTTTTAGACTGGTATCTTGAATTCATCCACTGGTATACATGGTATTCTTAGACTTACCTAAAACTGGTGTAAAGAAAAACACATAACTCTTTACCAAACGACAAAATTTTAGACTTGTCTTAATTGAAAGCATTTGCATACGACAAATTAAACATGACTCAAAAATTGAAATTTGCCTTTGAAAGGGAAGAAAACACTCTGGGAAAAGAAGAAATTGCTGGTATTTCCTCCTTTTTACACAGTGTTTTAAAAAGGCCTTTTCCCCAGGGTTGTGAAAACCCGTGGCTGTTTGGTAAAGGGTTAAAGCAAAGGGAACTGTTCATGTAAGCATTGTGGAAAAAAGAGCAGTTGGTTGTAGAAACCTGTTGCTCCTTTTTCCTACTTTTTATTACATTGTTTTCAAGGCAATGCACTGAAGCTTGTGTGTGTCTGGAAATGCATTAAACCACATGTTGAGTTTCCATCAGATGATTTAATCTAGATTCTGCTCTAAGTTATCATAAAGTTTTAATATTCATACCAACATAATTTCCCAGGTAAAAAATTTTGGCCAGTGTGGGACTAGAACCCTGGAGCTCATCCTCTCAGGGCAAATGCTGTACTTACCAAGCTAAAAAACATCAAAAGTTGCATGTCTGCAGTTATATAGCTGTAATTTCTTAACAATGAGACAAATTTTTTATCCATATAAAAAGCAGTTGCAGATAACAAATTAAATGCGACTGAAATAATGTTTTTTTTTCTTTGAAAGTGTAGAAAATACTATTGACAAAAGCAGAAAATGATGGTTACCAGCTTTTTCTCCTTTTCCAGTACTGTTTTTAGAAGTTTTAATTCTTAGGATAGTTAAAACATCAGATTGTGTGGTAAAAGGGTTAAAAAGATTTTGATTCTTCATACATTCCAGGGCCAGTCATTTGACATTGACTATGAGAAGGACACGTTTAGAATGAATGGAGAGCCATTCCGATACATTTCAGGAAGTATACACTATCAGAGAGTTCCGTATCAGTACTGGGATGATAGATTGAGAAAAATGGCTGCAGCTGGATTAAATGCTATTCAAACGTATGTATACACCACAAGGGTATTTAGTTTTTTACCTGTTACCACACAACCCTGGGATAAGGTAATAAAGTGACTCTTACAGAGAAAGCTTTCGAAAACATTGTCAGAAAAGGAGAAAATGCTGTTTTCCTTTTCCCACAATGTTTTCTCCCCTTCTGCAGACAGATTCCATCATTTGAGCTGCATTTGTCATCTGCAAAAGCTTCTAATATGAACAAGTCTAAAATTTTGTTGTTTAGTGAAAAGAGTTCATGATTAAATATCAAGCTGGACTGGAATTTCATAAGAATTTCTGCTCATCATTTCATCCATGGTTTGAAGCCTCATACACAACAGACTGAACCACCAGGCTCAGCTCCTACATCTTCTGTTTCATTTTTTCAGATATGTAGCATGGAATGGACATGAGAGAATGCCTGGTCAGTATGACTTCACAGGTCAGCAAGACATTGAAACTTTTCTGCAAACTGCTCACAGCTATAATCTGTCTGTTATCCTGCGGCCGGGACCATACATCTGTGCTGAATGGGAGTTTGTAAGTCTGTATTAAATATTTGGTGGAAGTGGTCTGTCTTAATGTTAGGTTTATGTGTAACATGTCACAAGACTAGAAAATTTTAAATTTGTCCAATTTGAAAGCATTTACAGGCGACAAATTAAATTTGGTTGATATGGTGATATTTTGGTCTAGAAGGGTAAAAAAACTTTGTGGGAAAAGGAGAAAATGCTGGTTACCAAAAGCTCTCTCGTCAGGGTCATTAAAACTCCAGAATGTTTGATAAATGGTTAACTCTTCACTAAACAACAACATTTTTTTACTCGTCCAAAATGAAAGCATTTGCAGATGTGCATATCAAATACAGCTCAATAGATGGGATTTGCGCTTAAAAGGGTAGAAAACATTGTGGGAATGGAGAAAATGCTGGTTACCAGCATTTCATTCTTTTCCCATATTGTTTTCAAATGCCTTCCTCCTGTGTCATTAAAATCTGGATTGTTTTATTAAGGGTTAAACCAATTCAGTTTGCATTGATTGTGAAGCAACATATTGGTACATGTATATCAATCATTTTCCATGGTTGCTTTCCTGAAAACTCAACTTGTGCTTACACAATGACTAGCACATCACAGCAGTCAAACTCAGTACTTCTAGTGTGAGATTCTGATATTCTGCAAATAATTAATTACTACATAAATTTTTATTCATCAGTGGTTTAGAACTTTAAAAAAAAAATAGGAAAGGAGCTATAACTGCTTGACACAAACTGCAGAAAAGATTGTTTAAACTAAAAATTAAAGAGAAATCAAGATGCTTTGAATTTATTCTCAACTTTATAATTAACAGGGTGGTTTTCCAGCCTGGTTGTTGAAGTACCCAGACATTCAGCTTCGGACAATGGACAAAAGTAAGAGCAGAGGTCTTTTTGAATAAACATTTTAACTCTTTACCACACAACAAAATTCTGGACTCCATCAAATTGAAAGTATTTTCAGACAACAAATTCAGTGTAGCTCAAATGGAGTCGTCTGTGATAAGGTAGAAGACATTGTTGGAAAAGGAGAAAATGCCTTTTTTTGAGGGTCGTTGAAACTCAGGATTGTTTTGTAAAGCATTAAGTCTTCTAATTCTGAATTTTAAGCCCAGCAATGCAATTGGCCGAGCCATTCTGTCTCAGCCAATTAGATTTGTAATTTAGAATTAAAGTTGAGTTTGGAATAATTGGTAAATACTTTCCAAGAACTGATACCAACATCATTCTGTTCATTCCAGACAAATCTTTTTATCTGAATGGCCAGTATATGATCTGTACACTGTCCAAAGATGGACAAACTTTTACACCTGAAACAGCCTAGACAACATCCTCGTAAAATATGGATTAGCATCATAAACTGATGAGAAAACATTTTCTCTTTGTTCTTCAGAGTGTTCTTCTTCAAGATGATACAATGTGTCTGCGCATGGGTTATGCCTGTGCTATAACACGTGTTGAATTTTTTTTACAAATTAACCCTTTCCCAAACAAGCCCTGGTTTTCACGTGTCTGCAGTTCTAGTCTTTTGAAAACACTGTGGTAAAGGAGAAATTGCTCATAATGAGCAATTTCACCTTTTCCCACATTGTTTTCTACCCTTTTTGAGAACTTTCTGCCATTTTCATCAAGTTTAAAATTGTCGTCTGCAAACTCTTGCAATTTGAACCACTCCAAAATTTGTCGTTTGCGAAAGGGTTAAGACACTACTCATGAAGAGTCAATTATGATCCTATTTAGGATAAGCTTTCTAAAGTTTGTATTATCATTTACCAAATCTTTTGATTTTGTTTCATTTGTATGTCTAAGGTCCTAGGTGGGTATGTGTTGAAAGTGTAGAATTCACAATCCTGGGCCCCATTCTCTATCCTCACTCATGGCACTGAGGGGGGGCTGGGGGTGTGTCCTTTGGCAAGACATTTTAGAGCCAGTGCCTGTTACACCTGGGGCACATATAAATAACCACTCAACTTAATAATTTATCTGTATGTCTATCTTTCCATCCATATGTCCTTTCCTGTCCATCTGTCTGTCCATCCATTCATCCATCATTTCATAATGTGACCCATCCATTTACTGATCCATCTGTTAGCCCTTTCCCAAACAACAAATTTTGGACTGGTCCAATTTGAAAGAGTTTGCAGACGACAATTTTAAATTTGATGAAAATGGCAGAAAAATATCAAAAAGGGTAGAAAACACTGTGGGAAAAGGAGAAATTGCTCGTTACGAGCAATTTCTCCTTTTCCCACAGTGTTTTCGAAAGACTTGTACTACAGACACGTGAAACCAGGGCTTGTTTGGGAAAGGGTTAATGTATCTATCCATCCATAAGCTTTTGAATAATGTATGGACCATAAAAAAAGCCAATTGACAAACCTATTATTTTTAAGGCACTTTTTTAAATGAACTTCATTGCCTTTTTCCAGATTATATCAAAGCTGTTGATAGATGGTTGACCAAGCTGTATACAGTTATAGAGCCATACCTGTTTAAAAATGGTGGACCTATTATAACTGTACAGGTATAAAAGTCTAAATGAACCATGCTTTTTGAAAAGAGGGTTTAGTGCATCTACAAAAGGTATTGACCCATATCAGCCTACATGAATTGTGTAGGGTCAAAACTTTTTTTATGTTCAATTTTCTGCTTGTCCAAAGACCGTCCTACTTCATGATCCAGTTGGTTGTTCAACAAAATGGATTTTATGGATCTTAATTATGTAACGACCGGCTTGGTATAACACATTAACCCATTACCACACAGTCCCGACTTTTAACGACCCTACGGGAAAAGCCTTTTGAAAACATTGTGGGAAAAGGAGAAAATGCTGGTAACCAGCATTTTCTCCTTTTCCCACAATGTTTTCTACTCTTCCCATTATAAATTTCAAATTTTCAGTAACATTTATTTTGTCGTCTGCAACTGCTTTTGATTTGGACCAGTCTAAAATTTTGTCGATTGGTAAAGTGTTAAGGAGATGAGTGAAACCCCCTTTTCCCAGCTCATCACTCATATGTAACAGGACAATATATAACATGTTAACTCTTTACCAAACGACAAAATTTTAGACTGGTCCAAATTGAAAGCATTTGCAGACGATAAAATAAATGTGACTCGAAAACTGAAATTTGTGTTTGGAAGGGTAGAAAACATTGTGGGAAAAGGAGAAAATGCTGGTTACCAGCATTTTCTCCTTTTTCCACAATGTTTTCAAAAGGCCTCTTTCTCAGGGTCATTAAAAGTCGGGATTGTGTGATAAAGGGTTAATGCAAGTCAACCTTTTACCAACTCATGTTTTAACAACCAAGACGAAGAAAGCTTCCGAAAACACTGTTGGAAAAGGAGGAATTACTTGTAACCAGTACAATGTTTTGTTTTCTTTCAAAGACAAATTCTATCATTTTAGCCACATTCAATTTGTCAATTGAATTTTTTTTGTCTGATAAACAGCTAAGGATTGAACCGTCAGCCTCATGCTATAAGTAAGCAAACTCTCCACCATATTGCTGCAAGATTTTGTACTACTATTACTTTTTGTGGTAAGGCTTGATGATAATGTACTGGCAGTAGTTAAAGCACATAGCACAGAGCAGGAAATGATGTGTTGGTGTTTGCTATACAGGTTGAGAATGAATATGGTAGCTACTATGCCTGTGACAACAACTATCTCACATACTTAAAGAACAAGGCACAGAGCATGCTGGGAAATGACGTGGTGCTATTTACAACAGATGGGGATGGTGACGGATATCTTAAGTGTGGGACAGTATCTGGGGTGTATGCGACTGTTGATTTTGGCATCACAGGTATTTTGAGAATAATTTTTGATTACTTGTCCCATTCTTGCATAAATATTCATGAGGTAAGCCCAGGCAGCACAGTGTTATCTTTCAAGGCTCTTCAGCTAGAGAAGGGTCCTGCATGGTTCAGTGATAAAGTGTAGGACTCCTGACCTGGGGGCCCCAGGTTCAAGCCTCACTGGATCCATTGGGTTTTTCAATGGAGTGTCCTGTGACTGAAATAATGTTGAAAGCAGCCTAAAACACTATTTAATATCAATCAATCAATCTTCAACCAGAGATTGCAAGTTTGAACTTGATCAAAACTTTCTGTTGATGAAGAAAATCCTTCATTCAATGAAAGCAAATCAATTCATTCCTCTCTCAATGCTGATATTTGCATAAAAACTGGTCCTTGGCAATACTATTTGCAGGTAAAATTGATACAAGAGAGGCAGTGGAAACTTAGAGAGGTCAGTCCTTACTGGTTCCCCCAGATACCTGTGCAATATACCTATTAATTAAACTTGTTCCAAGTTTTTTATAAATTTGGATGTGCCAAGCCCCCGTAGCTCAGTTGGTAGCATACAGGACTTGTGAACAGGAGGTCGCTGGTTCGATCCCCCGCTTGGCCGATTTCTTTCCAAGGATTGATGATAGTCACTGCGACAGGATTCATTCCTCTCACCCCTGACCATTGTTTTGACGATGGTTATGTGGGAAAGCAGCCAGTGGCTTGGAAAGAATATTGTGCGGAGTACTGGTAAAAGAAACTCCAGGAAGACATGGATAGGTGCACTGGCCGCCGCAATATAACTGAAATAGTGTTGAAAACGGCGTTAAACACCATACAAGTAATCAATTAACCATAAATTTGGATGTAGATGTAGAGCTAAGTTGAAACATTTTTTGTTAAAATTTTGGATGCTCCAATCTTACGTCTGCTCTGAATGTTCAAGTTAGGCACTGTCACCTTATTTGGCTGGTTGGTTCTCTCAGCTATACTTTGTTGTTACCATTGCTCACAAAATTAGTCCCATGAAATAAAAACATTTCTTTGTAGTGCATGTTACAGATAAACCTTTTGGTATGTTTTATTTAAAATTTTGGTACATATTTTTAGATGATCCAGAGAAAAATTTTGCCATTCAAAGACACAAGGAGCCACATGGACCTTTGGTATGATACATGTATTTGTTGTATTCTGTAAACCTTTACCACCTGATTCCAACTTTTAACAACCTTGAGGAAGAAGGATTTTGAAAACATTGTAGGACCAGGAGAATATTCAGGTAACCAGGATTTTCTCCTTTTTCCACAATGTTTTGTACCCCATTAGAGAGTTACAATTCATTTGTATCAGTTTTGAAAATTTTTCTACACTTCCTTTCAGTTTGAAAGAGTCTACAATATGTTGTTTGGGAAAGGGGTAATGCAGGACATATTTTAATAACTATGGATTCTCTTGGAAGGAATTGTCATAGCCTTACTTACCTTGCTATTGTTCGTATGAATCTCTCTCTCTATCTCTGTCTGTCTGTCTCTCTCTCATCTTTAACTTTGTTTTTCTCTTTGTGTGTATCTCTTGTCTTTGTGTCTGTCTTCTTCTTTCTATCACTCCCCTTTCATATCTGGTTTGCTCAATGCATAGCCAATAACATTATCTGATATCTTTGATTGACCCATATAATTATCATATATTGGACAGGTCAATTCAGAGTACTATACTGGCTGGTTAGATCACTGGGGAGAACAACATTCTACGGTAGACAAACATTTAGTGGCCACTAGCCTTGATAAAATGTTAGCCCTAGGGGCAAATGTTAACATGTAAATATACTCTTGTTTTCCTTTCTCGCTCGATTGTTTTCTAGTTATTAACTCTTTACCACACAATCCCGAGTTTTAATGATCCTGAAAGAGAAGGCTTTTGCAAACAACATGGGAAAAGGAGAAAATGCTGGTAGCCAGCATTTTCTCCTTTTCTCACAATGTCTTGTACCCTATACAATGCAGAAATCTCTATTTAAGCTATACTTAATTTGTTATCTGCAAATGCTTTGTATTTGGTTGAGTCCAAAATTTTATTGTTCGGTGAAGAGTTAAGCCCAATACCATGTAAAATGCCTTTGTTTGGTGTTTATTACTGAATTCAACATTACTTCAGTTACATATCCCTGCAGTAAGGTTTTTCATGCTTCCTGAAGTTTCTTTAAACATTGCATCATGCAGGTTTCAAGCCAGTGTCTGCTTTCCCACACAAACATCATTGAAACCATGTTACACCTATGCAGCACACAGTCTGTTTGGAGCAAGCAATTACACTTTTTACAACACTGTTTTCTGCTTCACTGAATAAAAGCTATTTCTTGCCGTCATATATATTTCTTCTTTACTTTACTTGGACTGATAAGTGATATGTCTTAAAAAGGATTACTGTAACTCTTTACTAAACAACAAAATTCTAGACTTGCCCAAGAATGTTTTAACCCATTCATAAAAAAAAAAAAAGACTCATAATTGGCACATTTATTTTGTCTTCTGCAAATGCTTTCAATTTGGACAAGTCTAGAATTCTGTCGTTGGGTAAAGGGTTAAACTTGGGACTGTGTGGTAATGGATTATAGCTGCTTTTTGCAAAATGATGACATGACACATTGATGTATTTATTTGAAACCACTGTAGAATACAAAAATTTGAGTCTTATTCATTTTGTCGTATTTTGTAGGTACATGTTTGAAGGTGGAACTAACTTTGTATTTTGGAATGGTAATTATCAACACTTTTTTTTTTTTTTTTTTTTTCATTTTTATTGTTTTGTTTTTTGAGACCTGCAGTATAGGCTTTGTACAGTATTGGTATTGAAAGTTTTAAAACATTCATCTATACTTTAAACACTATTTGACTGAATAAATAGATTTGTGATGTAGAATCTATAAATAACATGGTTGCAGGTTTTTAAGATCCTGTCATTGCAGTGTAATATTTTATGAACACTCTGCAGAAGTGTTAAAAAAAGCTATTATTGTCATCACTGATTGATTGATTTTCTTTTATTTGTTGTCTCCACCTGTTGGCCGTATGGGCGATACTCTCAGAAGGGTCTTAGTCATGTTGCAGAGGATAGTGCCAGATACAAAACTAAATCCTTTGTAAATTACACCTGGTTCTTTGAAATACTTACTGTACAGCATCCTCACGTAGGACCACTGAATAGTGTCTCATCCAAAAGTCTATGACTGGCAGTAACTCTTACTTGGTCAAGTGCAGGGATTGAACCAACAGCCTCAAGTGGCCCAAGACTTATCTGATGCTCAACCACTTAACCCTTTACCGTACAATGCGGCCTTTTGATGCCCCTGGAAAAGAAGCCTTTTGAAAACTTTGTGAGAAAAGGAGAAAATGCTGGTAACCAACATTTTCTCCTTTTCCCACAATGTTTTCTATCCTATCAAGAAAAATTGCACCATTTGAACCACACTGAAATTGTCGTCTGCAAATGCTTTCAATTTGGACAAGGCTAAAACTTTGTCGTCAGGTAAAGGGTTAAGCTACAATGTATTCAGACTGGTCCATTGTCATCATAGAGACTAACCACTTTTCTATATCATTGTCTACAGGGGCAGAATATAGGCCATATAAGGCAATCCCTACAAGTTACGATTATGATGCCCCCTTGTCAGAGGCAGGGGACATAACTGATAAATACGTACTGATAAGGGAAGTAATTTCCAAGGTAATCCTGATGCATCTTTGCAAATGCATAGGTTGTTGGACTAGGCTTCAGAATGCTTTAATTTGCATGGCCTTGTAAATGTATCTTAGCTCAGCTGTTTTCGAAGAAAAAGTCAAGCTATTGTCGTAGCCTGTATTGTCTGCATCATTGTGAAAAACTTTGACATTTTATAGTATCTCTGATATTACTGAAGATATTTGCTTCAAACTTGGACAAGTTTTTAATTAAGAAAAGGTTAACTTATATAGCAAGGGTGGGTAACCATCAAAGTACTTTTGACAGAGTTATGCCCCTTTTTTGACTTGTGACTGGATAAGAGCACACCTTGTTTTGAATACTACTTGACAGTATGAATTATATTATTAACCCATAAAGGGCCTTTTACAATTAAAGCTGTCTTTGCAGTCTGTAGATCAAGATCAGACTGCAGAAACATGCAGTCTGATCTTTGGTCTACACTGTCAGCTTTGCTGATACACTCTGAACAAGAGCAACCCTAAAATTGCAATTATCCCTTTTAATGACCCTGATGAAGAATACTTTTGAAAACATTGTGGGAAAAGGAGAAAATGCTGGTAACCAGCATTTTCTCCTTTCCCACAATGTTTTCTGTCCTTCCAAAAATAGTTTTTAATTTGATATAGACTTTTAAAGAAATTATTACCACCTGGACCCAGGCTAAGAATCTGCATGAAGCATGTGTTATATTGACCCCTAGGTGCCAATTATCCTTACGGTCCGGTTCCTACCAGCTATGATTATGATTTATTTCAAAGGATAAATGCACATATTGATTAGGTTTGTAAAGTCATACATATACAAGAGACTTTTTTCCCTTGAAAAAGATGCAGATCAGATGGCTTGTTTGAGTACAAGAATGGGTTGAAAAGAAAGGATTAAGCCTGTGCCAGATGGTAAAATATTAGACTTGTCCAATTTCAAAGGGTTTGCAGACTAGAAACTACACATGGCCTAAAGGGTAAAATTTGTCTGCAAATTGGTAGAAAACATTGTTGAAAAAGAAGAAAATGCTTGTAGCCAGCATTTTCTCATTTTCCCACAATGATTTTACTAGCTATTTTCCACAGTGTTGTTAAAACACAGGATTGTTAGGTAAAGGGATGAATAGAACATTATTTGTCATTCATTTTGTTAACCATATACAAAACATTTGGGTATTTTAATGACCTTGAGGAAGGAGTCTTTTGATTTCTTCCTTTGTATTTGTCTTCTGCAAATACTTTCACTATAGAATGGTTTAAAATTTTGTCATCTGATGAAGGGTTAATAGTGAAGAAAATGTGTATAGCAGTCTATTTGTTCTTCTATGTCATCAATTTTTTTTTTCCTTTTGAATTTTTTTCAGTATAGAACTCTACCAGATTTGCATATACCACCTAATACACCAAAGAAAGCCTATGGAAAAGTCACACTATCTTATGTAAGTACATAGAGAATACTCCAATACTATGGGGTTCACACGTTTTTGAGATCCAAAAAGTGGTTTAACATCCAAGTGCAAAAATGGCTTGTGAATTTACAGATAATTACATGTTTTCTACCATGAACACCCCATTTTTCCTGTTAACCCTTTACCACACAATCCCAACTTTTGACGACCTTGAGAAAGAGTGTTTTGAAAATAGCATGGAAAAAGATGCTGGTAACCAGCATTTTCACCTTTTCTACCCTTTCAAAAATAATTTTCAAGTTTTTAGTCACAATTATTATGTAGTCTGCAAATGCTTTCAGTTCAGACTAGTCTAATATATTGTTGTTTGGTAAAGAGTTAACAACGGCGCGAACCTTACGTTTTATGCCGTAATATCTAAATATATCTCTTTAATGATGTTGAATGATTTTGTTCTCACTTTTTCATGAATAATCTTTTGAAATTTTTAAGCTTTCTGAATTTTAAAGCATTTGCAGATAGCAAATTGAATTGAGAGAAATTGTCTTTGCAAAAGTTGAAAATATTGTTGAAAAAGGAGAAACTGCTGCTTACCAGCACTTTCTCCCTTTTCCACAATATTTTCAAAGTCTCATTCTAAGGGTCTTTAAAATACTAGATCATTTGGTAAAGAGTTAATCTACTGATAAATAGTCAGTGAAATTGCTCGGACAACCGATCAGAAAAGAAGTTCCAAAAATTTATTTACAACATTTGCCATTCTCTCCCATCATGCTCATTTGCTCTCGACCTCGTCCTCTAAAACTGGTGGTATTGTTTTACTCATATTTTGCATGATGATTGTCGCTGGGTTTACAGTGGGTAGGATTATTTATAGTGAATCTGTAAATCATTGAACACTCTACCAGATGACTAAACTATAGTTGTCCAAGTTGAAAACATCAGATGACTATGCAAATGTGCGTTTAACGACGAGATATGTGTTTGATAGGGTATAAACATTGTGGGACAAGGAGAAAATGCTGGGTACCAGCATTTTCTTCTTTTTCCACAATGTTTTCAAAAAGGTTTCTTTCTTAGGGTTAGTAAAAGACAGGATTGTTTGGTTAAGGGTTAATGTACTTTATTTGCAGGTTGAGACAGTGAAGAGTTATGTGGAAAGTTTCCCAAATGTTACCTCAAAATATCCTCTAAATATGGAGAAACTGAATCATGTAAGCTTTTTCTTGAACATTTCCCCATTTTGTATTATTTGTACATGGGAGTAATAAAGAATAAAGTATAAGCTAATAAAGTGGACTGAATAAATTTTCAAACAGAACTTTTTATGCCTCAGAAATGATGGCTTTCATAGACATCATTAGTAAAGATGTAAGCATGTCACAAACTAAAGGCCCTTGAGGGCATCCCCCCACTCTACTGGTAGTGATTTTGCTTATTTGCTAGCATACATCATTAATTCATGATGCAAAAAGGGGGAATGTTGTTGCAACTGGGCTTGAACCCAGTAAGACAACACAAGTAGGTATGGTGAATTAAACAAATAGTGAAAAAAACTGAAGTACAATTTCTCGAAACCAATTGTTTGGAATAAGCCAAATTTGATGGGGTTTCGATACTCATAGCATTAAACAATCCCTGCAAGTTTCAAAGAGATGCGACTAATAATGTGGACTGTGTTGATTAAACAGCACTAAGTCATCAAATGCCTGCTTTTCCTAAGCTATTTGCGGGATTTTCTTCATTTTTGATAGGATTCAATCCCTTTATAATAGAAATGATCTGTGCAAGTTTCAAAAGAACTAGATGAAAGATGTGGACTTAATTGCATAAACAAAAAATGTAAATTTTTCAACTTAAAATTGTTACTTTTTCCTAGCAAAATGTAGGTTTTTTTTTTTCAAAATCAATAGAATTCAAGCTATTGATGATGTAAAGCAACTGTGCACATTTTATCAAAATCTTAACACAAATGCCAACTTTATCACGTGAACAGGAGATGCAAAGTTTCAACTTAGAATTGTTACTTTTTCCTTGCAAATTGTAGGATTTTCTCAAAGTCAATAGGATTCAAGCTATTGATGATATAAAGCAACTGTGCAAGTTTCATGAAAATCCTGTCACAAATGCCAACTTTATTGCGTAAACGAGAAATGTAAACTTTAAATGGCTACTTTTTCCTTACCCATTGTCAGATTTTTACCAAAATCAGTAGGTTTCAAGCCGTTGTTGAGACTAACTGCGCAAGTTTCATGAAAATCCAACCCCAAATGCAGACTTTATCGCATCAACAAGAAAAAAACTGACTGACAAACATTCTTTGAATTTTACTATGGAATCAAAGCTACATGGCTATTTTAGGATACAAAACTATTGAGCCATAGGTGCAGTCAGACGACGCAAACCTGCTATGACAAGCTCTGCTGGCTTTCAGTCAGTAGAGCTAAAAATTGCCCCCCTTTTTTTTTTTTTTTCTAAAATGTTTTTCATACATTTGAAAAGTATTTGACTAATCTTACTTGAAAAGATCATTAAGTGTTTTATGCCATGCATGGACTTTTCATGTTCTCTCTTGTTGTTTGAAAATTCAGTAGTACTGCATGCAAATGATTTGTTGTGTGAATGCGAGTTTGCAAACCCCATGATCCCAACTCTTACCCAGCGTATAGCATTTTCTCAGAATTTGTGTGTAGTTGACAGGTGTAAATTTTTACTTTACTCTTTACCAAACGACAAAATTTTAGACTGGTCCAAATTGAAAGCATTTGCAGACGACAAATTAAATGCTGCATAAATTATGAAATTTTACTTTGAAAGGGTAGAAAACATTGTTGGAAAAGGAAAAAATGCTGGTTACCAGCATTTTCTTCCTACGTTTTCAAAGGCCTTCTTTCTCAGGGTCGTTAAAAGTCGGGATTGTGTGGTAAAGGGTTAATTCGAAAGAAGTGGAGAGAAAAGCCTACGTTTAAGCTGCAAGCACTCTAGTATCACTCAGACACCTCTTTTCTAAATACAGAAATATGGATACCAATATTTAGATTCCAGATTTCAACAAAAAGATTGCCAATGAATTAATTACTAATATTATTTCAGTTCTATGGGTTTCTGATGTATCAGCATGTTTTTACCCAAGATGTTGATGGAGAGTTAGACCTGAGTGGGGTTAGAGACAGAGCTTATGTCAGTGTTGGATCTGCACAGTCTCTGGTACTTGTTTTATCCCTATAATGGGCCTTCTTTTCATTTTATCCATATCTAGGGCTTCCTGTTTGTATAATCGATACCAAGGGCCTTTTGTTTGTATTATCCACATCAAGGGCCTTATGTTTATATTAACTCTTTACCAAACGACAAAGATCTGGACTCGATTGAAAGCATTTGCACATGACCAAATAAAATTAGCTCAAATGATGATTTCCTTCTCTGATAGGGTAGAAAACATTGTGGGAAAAGGAGAAAATGCTTGTTACCATCCTTGGCCTTCCCTTTCATATTATCCATATCCAGGGCCTTTTGTTTCTAGTACACATATTAAGGGGCTGTCCTTCTATGAATAAATCCAAAATTATCTCATCTGGTTAAGACACTTGTCTCAACTTGGCCGATTTCTTAACTACACCTAAACTCGTCTGCATCAAGGAGGCTTCCATTTTGAAATGCAAATCAGATGATCTTAAATATGGTGGTGCCCATGAAAATCAATTAGCAATGACATAAACAACCGTGGCAAAGTTATTCACATCTATTAATCTGTTGGTTAAAACTTCCAACAGAATTGATCGACCACATTAAAAATTCAATGTACAAACTTTTTTTTTTTTGTTCATGGAAATGTATTTAGAGACTTTGATAGAAAATTGTGACTAATGATTGCTTTCTTAAAAGGAGCCCTACAACTTTTTGAATGGTAAAGTGGTGTATTTTCGGCAAAGAATTTTATCATGTAGGTGCATGTCAAGGTACATGATACAGCCGAAGGACTTTATCAATGGATCACCCAAGGTTTGCCGAATGCTGGTTAACCCCTTACCAGACGACAAAATATCAGCCTTGTTCAAATTGAAAGCATTTACAGACGACAATTTCGATGTGGCTCAAATGGTGCAACTTTTCTTAGACAGGGTAGAAAACATTCTGGGAAAAGGAGAAAATGCTGGTGACCAGCATTTTCTCCTTTTCCCACAATGTTTTCATAAGGCTTCTTTCCCAGGGGCGTCAAAAGGCGGCATTGTACAGTAAAGGGTTAAGGGTAAATTTTTATGGCTCTTAGAAGATCATTTTTTCTGGTGAAAATTATTTTTCAGGTTTCTGTTGGAGTTGTTGAGAGAGAAACAAAAAATACAACTGTTTCAGTGTCTGGGAGGAGAGGGGATGTTCTCTATATTCTGGTAGAAAATCAGGGCCGCATAAACTATGGTTCACAAATTAACAACAATACCAAGGTAAAAATTTGTTTAAAAACTTAACTCTTAGGCTGCTAAGCGCAACCCATGGACTTTTTGTGGACACTATAGATCAAGATCAGACTGCACAGAATATGCAGTCTGATCTTGAGTCTACGCTGTCCAATAAAGAGGTATTTCTCCACCCCCCCCCCCCCCCCATAACTTTGAAATAGCAACATTTAGGTTTTTACCATCGGCTTGAAAATTTCATTTAAGTTATTTAGCAAGTTAAGGGTTAATGCATTTGCAGATTACACCTTAACTCTACCAAACGACAAAATTTGAGACTTGTCCAGATTGAGAGCATTTGCAGACGACAAGATAAATGTGATTGAAAAATTGAAATTTGTTTTGGGAAGGGTAGAAAACATTGTGGGAAAAGGAGAAAATGCTGGTTACCAGCATTTTCTCCTTTTCCCACAAGGTTTTCAAAAGGCTTCTTTCACGAAGTTGTTAAAAGTCGGGATTGTGTGTTAAAGGGTTAAATGGAGTTCCGATAAATTAATCCATCTTTGGAAGGGTAGGAAGCATTATAGGAAAAGGAGAAAAATGATGGTTTCCATTATTCTCCTTTTTCCACAATGCTATAAAAGCCTTCTTTCTCAAGACAGGAAACCGATTACCCTGCAACTTTGTATAACCTAACAAAGATAGAAAGCATAGAGTTGGAAAGTGTTACGAGTAGAGTAGTAGAAATAAAAAAGATATTTTCTATAGTCAGAAAAACACAGAATTTGGTTTTACAATCAGGTATAAGCTTGGCTTTTTTTTATTCTTTACTGAACGAGAAAACTTCAAACAGGTTCACATCGAAAGCATTTACAGATGGCAAATTAAACACAAATGAAAAAGTGAAATTTGCCTTTGGTGGAATAAAAAACATGGTGGGGAAAACATGGTGGTTTCCAGCATTTTTTCCTTTTCCTGCAATGTTTTTAAAGGCTTTATCCTGAAGGTTGTTAAAACTCTGGATTATGTGGTAAAGGGTTAAGAATTTCCAAGGAACTGTCACAGTCCTATCATTGTCCACATTGTATCTCTGGCATAAATTATTACAAGAGGGCCATGATGGCCCTGTATCGCTCCACTGGCTTACAAATATAAACCACGAAGAAAAGTCTTCACTATATAAGCCCTTATAAAACTTTCACCTCATGGCTACAGTCTGACTAAATGGGGAATATTGTATTAAATGCCAAATTTGGTAGCTCTAGGCCTTATGGTTTCAGACAAGAAGATATTTAAAGTTTTCTCTATATAAGCCTATGTATAAAACTTGTGACCCCTGGGGAAGAGCCAATTTTGACCCCAGGGCTATAATTTCAAGAAACATGATAGAGGTCTACTACATAAAGCTACATGCCAAATTTGGTAGCCCTATGCCTTATGGTTTCAGACAAGAAGATTTTTAAAGTTTTCTCTATATAAGCCTATGTAAAACTTGTGACCCCTGGGGAAGAGCCAATTTTGACCCCAGGGCTATAATTTCAAGAAACATGATAGAGGTCTACGACATAAAGCTACATGCCAAATTTGGTAGCCCTATGCCTTATGGTTTCAGACAAGAAGATTTTTAAAGTTTTCTCTATATAAGCCTATGTAAAACTTGTGACCCCTGGGGCAGAGCCAATTTTGACCCCAGGGCTATAATTTGAAGAAACTTGATAGAGGTCTACTACATAAAGCTACATGCCAAATTTGGTAGCCCTATGCCTTATGGTTTCAGACAAGAAGATTTTTAAAGATTTCCAATATTTTTCAGTTTTGTTGCCATGGCAACCAGAGTTTTTGAAGGAATCAAATTCTTTCGAGAAATTCTGAAGAGGACCATGTCAGGATCATTTCTGTGAAGTTTTGTGAAAATCGGATGGGTAGTTTCAGAGAAGAAGATGTTTGAAATAAAAGTTAACGCACGGACGGACGGACAGCCGGACGGACGCACGACGGACACCGGGCCATGACATAAGCCCGCTGGCCTTTGGCCAGTGGAGCTAAAAATGAAGATTAATGAGGATAGTTGCTTCAAATTTTGGCTAGTTGTTGACTGTCTGTTGACGACCATACAACAAAGGCAGCTAACCCTGAAATATACCTGATATAACACAGTTATGACCCTTTCTTAACTCCGATTCAGTAAAAAAGTAACTGCAGCCCAGTATAGGCACCTGCAGATGGTGCTCTCTCTTCTTCACTCCATCAATAAATTATGTTGCATTTCCAGGGTCTTATCTTTAATGTTACATTGAATGGTAGAACCTTGACAGACTGGACACATTTCCCAGTACAGCTAGAGGAGATAAGTAAGCATATAGACTCACAGGAACATTTCAACAGCCCAGGGTTTGGGGATACCTTAACCTTGCCAGCCATATACAGAGGCAAACTGTCCATAGAGGATGCCCCAGAGGATACTTATATAGATATGTCTAAATGGACAAAGGTAAATATTGCCTTTACTCTTTACAAAATGAGGGGGAAAAAATGAGCCATGCTCTGGCAAAAGGGCACTTAACCGTTTACCACACAATCCCGACTTATAACGACCTTGAGGAAGAAGCCTTTTGAAAACATTGTGGGAAAAGGAGAAAATGCTGGTAACCAGCATTTTCTCCTTTTCCCACAATGTTTTCTACCCTATCAAAGAAAAGCTGCACCACTTGAGCCACAATGAAATTGTCGTCTGCAAATGCTTTCAATTTGGACTGGTCTACAATTTTGTCGTCTGGTAAAGGTTTAAGGCATCTACATGATGCATGGTACCAAGAAAGTCACCACAGTACTATGGATCCATAAAATCCAGATTCTCTAACAACTGAATGAATGATCAGGTACACCAGCCCTTTGACAATCAGAAAATCGACCGATGTAAAAAGCAAAAAGTATCGACCTATGTCAGCCGGTGCGAACTGCGCAGGCTAACCTTGGTCGATACTTTTTGTTTTTACATAAAGCCCTCTTCTCACAGAGCATGGCTCAAATTGACTTGTTCAAATTGTAAACATTTGCAGACGACAAATTAAAAAAGTGTCCAATAATTGGATTTTGGATTTTTCTATGAAAGGTGCGGAAACATTGTGAAAAAATGAAAAAATGCTAGTTACCATTATTTTCTCCTTTTCCCACATACTCAAAGTCTGCCTCATTAGGCTTGGGATTGTGTGGCACATGGTTAGCCCTTTTCAAAACAGTCCTGTTTTGTATGACCCTGACAAAGAAGATTTTTTGAAGACAATGTGAGAAAGGGAGAAAATGAAGGGAAAAATGCTAGTTATTACCAGCATTTTGATCCTTTCAACATTATTTTCTTCCCTTCCAAACAAAAATCCCATCATTTGAGCCACATTTAATATGACTATTGTTTTCTGCAAATGTTTACAATATTGACAAGTCTGGTATTTTGTTATCTGGTAGATCAAAATATTAAATATTTAATAAAACAGAGCCACCCCCGTGCAAGAGAGGGCTTAATGCATCTCCACGGTGCATTATACCACGCAAGTCATCATATAATTATGCATTCATGAAATTCATTTTGTCTAACAACTGACTGAATCATGAGGTAGACTGATCCTTTGACATGCAAAAAGGCTTTGGCCCAGGTCAGCTTGCACTTTTTGCAGATGCATTTAGCCCCCCTTTCACAGAGCATGTCTTGTTTAGATATTCTGCTGCCAAATAAATTATTTTCTTAAAGATAAACTACTTGTCTGTGTGGTGTAGAAAAAATTCTTCACAGTATTTCAGTTGTATCCAGGTAGCCAGTACACCCATCCACGCATTCTTGGAGCCATATTTTATAATTTGTTGTCTGCAAATGCTTTTAGTTTGGACCAAGCTTACATTTTGCCATTTGATAAAGAATTTCCATAGAAGAAAACTTTGGAATTGTCCTAATTTAAAGCATTTACAGATAACAAAATAAATGTGACTCAAAAATCTAATTTGTTTCATGGCAGGGTAGAAAACATTGTGGAAAACAGGCAAAATGATGGTTACCAACATTTTCTCCTTTTTCTACGATGTTTTCAGGTCTTTTGTTTTAGGTTCATTAAAACTTGTGACTGTGTAGTTAAGGATTAATATGTGCTTATTTATAAAAAGAACTGAAAACTTAAGCTTCATCTTTTCCAGGGTCAAATCTTTGTTAACGGACAAAACATGGGCAGATACTGGCCAAAAATGGGCCCCCAGGTACGACTTTACATTCCGAAGTTTGCCTTGAAGGAAGGAAGCAACGAAATAATACTTCTAGAGCTTGAGAATTCGCCCTGTAATGACAAGGCCTTTTGTTACGTTGATTTTATGGACACGCCCCTCATTAATGCAACCAGGGTAGCAGACAAAGACGGCGACACAAAATCTGAAGGCGTCTTTGAACTCTTAATCAGATTTGTTGTACAGTTTTGGGAGTTTATTATTGCTTTGTTTTAATACTTAACAATGAATCCAGAGTTTTTATTACACTGCTGAAGAAGTGGGCTTTGAAAACAGCGTAGGAAAAAGAAAAAATACTGTGTTAACCAGCATTTTCTCCTTTCCCCACATTTTTTCCTGTTCTTTAGGAAGAGAAGTATTCATTTTTACAGCTATAGTTAATAATTTGTTACAAATGATGTTTATATGAAAGAGTGTTAAATGTTTCTGTCTGGAAAAGAAATAACTCTGTATAATGCAATCCTATGTTTTAATCCTATACCACACAATCCCAACTTTTAACGACCCTGAGGAAGAAGCCTTTTGAAAACATTGTTGGAAAAGGAGAAAATGCTGGTAACCAGCATTTTCTCCTTTTCCCACAATGTTTTCTACCCTTCCCAAAACAAAGTTTAATTTGTGAATCACATCTGATTTGTCATCTGCAAATGCTTTCAATTTGGACCAGTCTTAAATTTTTTCATTTGGTAAAGAGTCAATGACCATGAGAAAGACAGCTTTTGAAAACACTATAGAAAAGGAGAACCAGCATTTTCTCCTTTTTCAACAATGACTGCTACCCTTTCAAAGTCAAATCCCTTCATTTTAGCCACATTTTAGATGTTGCTTTAAAGTGTTTTCAATTCAGACGAGTCTAAAATCTTGTTGTTTTGTTTCACCATTGTTTTACACAATATAGACGGACCACAGAACTTTGCATAATACACAGAGAGGCAAAGTGTATTAATATTGGGAAATAATCTTGTCTGCATTAGATGGAAAAATTGTTGGAAAATAAGCAGTTGCTTGTAACAAGCAATTGCTCCTTTTCCCACAATGTTTTGGAAAAGTAAAGGCAATGAGGTAGACAAGTGATTTGTGTTCAGTGATGTATATGTGCAGTAATGGTTTCTCATGTCAACTTGAGTTTCTCTTGCACACTGATTGCTGATATACACTCCTAACAAAAAGTAAAGCCACAAAATTATTTCTTTGTTTTTTCAGTCCTGTGAAAGATTTGATCAGTTAACTTTAAATGCGAAGAAAAACATGTTATTTGCACATGCAACTGGCAATTACTTTTTACACTGTTACCTTTAGAAAATAATGTGTTTTTCTAAGCATTTACAGTTAACTGGTCAAATATTATACAAGACTAAAAAAAAAAAAGAGAAATAATTTTGTTGCTTGACTTTTTGTGAGGGCTATACATATATGAGCCATGCTCTGGCATAACAGGGCTTAATGCATCTCCGTAATGCATACTATGAATCAAGCCATCACAGTGCAGACTGTGCAGGCTGACATGGGTCAATACTAGTCACAGATACATTAAGCCCCCTTTTCACAGAGCATGGCTCATATCCATTTGCAAACTTTTTAAATATAACACAATGAGGCAAATGGGCAACTATTTTTAATTAAGTAGTAGTTCCTTTTCCCACAACGTTCTTTTATTTTCTCCCTCTCCACAAAAAGTGATTGATATACCTCATGTAGTAATTGTTCAAACATCCTGGTTAACCCTTTACCACACAATCATGAACTGTAACAACCCTGAGGGGGAAGCCTTGTGAAAACATTGTGGAAAAAGGAGAAAACGCTGGTAACCTGCTTTTTCTCCTTTACTACCCTTTGATTTGCAAATGTCATGTTTTAATTTACATTTAATTTGTGGCCAGCACATGCTTTCAATCTGGATGAGTCTAAAATTTTGTCGTCTGGTAAAGAGTTGAATATGGGTAATCAACATGAATATGAATATAATTATAGATTTTACAATTTATAACACATGAAGAAATTGTGGCAAAAGGACAAATTGTTTGTTTCAAGCAATTTCCTCTTTTTCCACAATATTTTCAAAACTTGTCTGCTGCAAGACAAAAAAAGTCACTTCTAAAACTAAATATAAATGAGCCATGCTGTGGCAAAAGGGGGCTTCATGCATTTTTGTGATGCATTTTACATGATTGTGGGTCTACAAAACCCATTTTGTATAACAACTGGCTGAATCATGAGGGAGACTGATCCTTTGACATACAGGAATTGACCAATAGCAAAAAGTTTCAGCCCAGGTCGGCCTGCGTGGACTGCACAGGCTGACCTGGATAATACTTATTGCAGATGCATTAAGCCTCCTTCACAGAGCATGGCTCAATTGTATTATAATGCAGATGGAAAAAGGTCCATTTCAAATTGACAAAATACAAGTATTAACCCTTTCCCAAACAAGCCCTGGTTTTCACGTGTCTGCAGTACAAGTCTTTTGAAAACACTGTGGGAAAAGGAGAAATTGCTCGTAACGAGCAATTTCTCCTTTTCCTACAGTGTTTTCTACCCTTTTTGATAACTTTCTGCCATTTTCATCAAATTTAAAATTGTCGTCTGCAAACTCTTTGGACCAGTCCAAAATTTGTTGTCTGGGAAAGGGTTAATAGATCACACTTTCTCTATATGTTCCGGTGCAATATGTTATTTGATTTTCTACATTAATTGTTAATTTGATATGAATATTATTGTATTAAGCGGTAGTAAAGATATCTAGATTTTTTCAACCATAAGAGATAGCTTGCAATTTTTATTGCCACCCCCCCTCCCTCAGGAGAAAATCTTATGATTCATTTAACCTTTTACCACACAATCCCGAGTTTTAATGACCTTCAGGAAGAAGGCTTTTTAAAACATTGTGGGAAAAGGAGCATTTTCTCCTTTTCCCACATGATTTTCTACCCTTTCAAAAACAACAACAACCATTCAACCCTTTCCCAAACGACAAATTTTAGACTCTTTTTAAATTCAAATTCAAAACATCTGCAGACGACAAATTCAAAGATGATACAAATGAGCTTAAGCTCTCTGATAAGGTAGAAAAGATTGGGGGGGAAAAAAGGGAAAATGCTGGTTACAAGCATTTTCTCCCTTTCCCACAATGTTTTCAAGTCTTCTTTCCCAGGGTCGTGAAATCCAGGGAATGTTTGGTAAAGGGTTAAGCCACATTTAATTTGTTGTCTGAAAATGCTATGAATATAGAAAGGGCCAAAATTTTAAAGTTTGGTAGGTAAAGAGTTAACCAACTTCTACAATGCACTGTACAAGTTAAAAATTTACAGTCAAAGACGCAAATAGGCTTAGATATTAAGTTTTAAAGCACTTTTTGCCAGAAAAGATGTAGCACTGGTTAAAAAGAAAAAAAAGGGACACCTATACAGGTGTACTGGCCTGAGTAACATAGTTGAAAAGTTCAATTAAAGGGCCCTAAATACTAGAAAAATAAATCATCTGAGTAATTAAGATCAACCTTAATATATACTGAAGCGGTCACAACAGTAAATCATTTTGTTTTTGTTCACAGATGTTCAGAAAAAATATGATATTAATCGCTATGTGACAGCTGATTAACTCTCTACCACACAACAAAAATGTAGATTTGTCCAAATTGAAAGTATCTGCTGACGACATTTTAAATGTGTCTGAAATGATGGAAATTTTCTTTGATAGGGTAGAAAACATTGAAGGAAAAGGATAATTTTTCTTCTTTTCCTGCATTGTTTTCAAAAGGCTTCTTTCTCAGGGTCATTGAAACTTAGGATTGTGTGGTAAAGGTCGAGTATAGATTTTTGCACTAGAACAGAAATATGTTGTGTATGGCTCATTCTCAAGGCAAAGTTTCAGCAGGAAAACCAGACTTAGAGAGAGAGACAAGACTTACATTGGGTGAGAGAGAGAGAGATTGAGATTATACGGTGTTGAATGCTGTCTTCAACATTATCTCAGTATTTCAGTGGCCAATGCACCTGTCTATGCTTTCCTGGAGTTTCTTTTACCTGTACTTCGCACAATATTCTTTTCAAGCCAATGACTCCTTTTCCACATAACCTTCGTCAAAACAATAATCAGCAGTCAGAAATTAAGGAATCCTGTCATCATCAATCCTTGGAAATAAATACTATTTCTCTCTTCTCAGAGAACTTGCTTAATGCAATGGCATTTTATGCCACTTTCAACATTATATCAGTTATATCCTGGTAAGTTCCTGTAACAGCTCATATATTCATGTATGTCCTGCTTTTCAACTAGACCAGAGCTCTGAGGTATCTTGCCCAAAGACAGTCCCAAGAAAAACCCAGAGTGGATCAAACCTAGGGCCTCCAGAATACAAATTATAACACTTATACACTTTAGCAAAGAGCCACGCTGGCTCTCCTCCTCCCCTCCCCCCAACTTTAAAGAAAGGGAGGAAGAAATAGAGAAAAAGGGATATTTGCCCTAGAATTAAATGACACAGAGGAGGAAAACTTTATAAGAAATTGTGGACAAAGAAGGAAATGCTGGTAACCAGCACTTTCTCCTATTCCCACAATGTTTTCTACCCTTTCAAAGACATTTTCCAATATTTGATACACATCTATTTTGTCCTCTGCAAATGCTTTTGATCTGAAGAATTTTGGTAAAGAGTTAACCCTGTACCAAGTTACAAAATTTTAGACTGGTTCAAATTGGAAGAATTTGATACAACAAATTGGATATTGTGTAAATGGTGAGATGTGTCCTTGATAGAATAGAAAACATTGTGGAAAAAGGAGAAAATGCTGGTAACCAGCATTTTCTCCTTTTCCCACATTGTTTTCAAAAAGCCTTCTTATTCATGATCATTAAAACTAGGGATTGTGTGGTAAAGAGTTAATTATAATCCTCACAGACACACCAGTGTCTAAAGGCTGGCCTACACTTGTTCTGAACAATCATGCAACTTCCACAGCAACTGTTTAGGGTGACGGCTCTACGTCTGCAGCATCGCAGCAGGGCATGCCTGGTCTGGATCCACGCACAGGGGTTTGAGCATGATCTTGATGCACATATATCAACTTTCAGCACACAATCTCCCCGATAACAAATCTGAAAGTTTTTTTTTTTTAAAATGTTAAAGGGGCATAAAACCAGAATTAGTTCCATGATTTTTTCAGAAAATGTAAACAAAGACTGGTAATTTTCCTTTGTGCAAAGATAGCCTTAAAATTTAAACAGAATTAAAACAATGAAACAATGTAGAAAACAAGAGGAATTACCAATTTTTTTATTAATCGTTAAATTTCCTATCCTGTTAGTAATGGTACAGTCATTACTGCATAACAAGTGATAAATACATTTTTAACACAGTAAATTATCAGTTGTCCCATAGCTAAGATGGTGAAGTCAACAATTATGGTTTTGAAGATTGTGGGTTTGAGTCCCTTCAGAGCCAATCCTTTTTTTTTTGTCATCATTTTTTTTCTCGTTTTTCCCAACTAACAGAAAACAGTCACATCCTTCTGATTTTTTTTTCATTGGGCTTCCAACAAAATAAAGCAAATATTCTAAAATTACATCTTGAAAATCAAAAGGTTCTTGTTTATTGTCTTACATAAGTTTCGATTACTGCGACAATGAGGAACAAAAATACTTATGTGTATGTACATAGTCAGACTAACAGAAGGATCAAAGGGATAATGAGAACCAGAAACAAAATCAAATGAAAAACTTGATCAACTTACATGATCATCTGCAGTACTGCCTACGCATGGTGTGCCATCAAACACCATAAATATACTCCTATGGCATCCAGCAAAAGTTGTACACTTGACTGACTCAGAGAGTGAACATGCATCGGCCGGGACCTTCCCACCATTAGTTGACAGAGAGGCAGGCTTATGAGACAAAACAAAAAGACATAATACTTATGAAAAAAGATTTGAGCCATGCTCTGTGAAAAAGGTGCTTAATGCATCTGCGAAAAGTATTGACCCAGGTCAGCCTGCGCAGTCCGCACAGGCTGACCTAGGCCGAAACTTTTTGCGATTGGTCAATTTTCTGTGTGAGGCTGTCGATTGTTAGACATAATGAATTTTATGGATCCTTAAAAATGTGATGTCTTGCTTGGTATAATGGTTAACGGCACTGCATTAAACCCCCTTTTGCCACAGCATGGCTCATTTACTATTTACCACACAGTCCCAAGTTTTAACAACCAATAAGGCTTGATTGAATTGTATTTTATGCCCGTAATATTATTGCAGTCATATCACAGGGACAGCTCACATATTCACGTATGTCAAAGGTTTCACCAGTACTAGGCTAGGGCTCTGAACCAAAGTTCCTTTACAGGATGGAAAACATTGTAGGAAAAGGAGAAAATGCTGGTTACCAGCATTTCCTCCTCTGGGTCATTCAATTGTCAGGCAAATATCCCTTTTTCTCTATTCCTCCCTCCCTCTCTTTAATGTTGGGGGGTGAGGGGGGGAGGTGAAATCCAGCGTGGCTCTTTGGTAAAGTGTATAATTCATATTCTGGAGGCCCTAGGTTCGATCTGCACTGGTTTTTCATGGGAGTATCTTTGGGCTAGATACCTCAGAGCTCTAGTCTTGTTGAAAAGCAGGACATACATGAATATATGAGCTGTTAAAGGAGCTCACCATGATACGACTGAAATAATGTTGAAACTGGCATGAAATGCCATTGAATTAAGCAATTTCTCTGAGAAGAGAGGAATTATGGGACAGCCTTCTAGCACTGGTGTACACAACTGTGGCAAACATAAATTACTACTTAACTTTGATTCAAATCTCTCTGTACATGTTTCTCTCTCTCCCTCTCTCTCACCTTCTCCTGAGAACAGGGGGTCGCTGGTTCGAATCCTTGGCTGGGCCAATCTCTTTCCAAAGATTGATGATGACAGGATTCAACCAGCATTTTCTCCTTTTCCCACATTGTTTTCTACCCTGTTAAAGACAAACTCCATCATTTGAGTAACATTCAAGTTGTTGTCTGCAAATGATTTCAATTAAACAAGTCTATATTTTTGTCGTGTGGTAAAGAGTTAAGACAAGCTTTTGTGATCGTACTGTGTCTAGTCAGTCTTCTGTCACGCTTCACGTATTGTCCATTGTCAACTTTTACCATGGGTATGCTCTAGAGGCCACATTTTCAGTCTGATACTAATGAAACTTCGTCAGGATGTTTGTCTTGACAAGTTTAAAATTGGGTCACATCAGCTCAAAAACTAGGTCACAAGGTAAAATATTTGAAAAGTCTTGTATACTCTCTACAGACCACATTTTCAGTCCAGTACTCATGAGTGTTGGTCAGAATGTTTGTCCTGATGATATCTCTGATGAGTTTAAAAACCTGTCATGTTTGGTCAAAAAGTAGGGCACTGGGTCAAATCTTAGAAAAACCTTGTATACAATCTCCAAGCCATATTTTTTGTCCAATACTCATGAAAGTTGGTCAGAGTGTAACTATGTGTTGATGAAATCTTGAATGAGTTTGGAAAGTGGTTATGTATTGCTGAAAAGTAGGTCACTGGGATGAATTGTAGGAAAAAATTGTCTGTTCACTTTAGAGGCCTCATTTTCTGTCCAATATCCATGAAAGTTTGTTAGAATATTTGTCATTATGGTATCTTAGATGAGTTTGAAAATGGATCACATCAGGTCAAAAATTAAGTCACTTGGACAAATCTTAGAAAAACTTTGTTTACACTGTAAAGGTCACATTCCTAAGTCCAATACTCATGAAAGTAAAGCAGAAGGTTTACCTCAACAAAATCTCAGTCAGGTTTAGAACTAGGTCATGTCTGGTCAAAAAGTAGGTCACTGTGACAAATCTTAGACACACCTACAGTACATGCTAAAGGAAAGATTTTCGGTCAAATACTCATGAAAGTTGGTCAGAATGTTTGTCTTGATGATATCTCAGATGAATAAAAAAATGGGTCACGTCCAGGTCAAAAGTAGGTTACAGGGGCAAAGTTTGGAATATGTTCTTAAAGGTACACAGGCTATGATGAGCATTTTAGGGCCATCATGGCCCTCTTGTTATCAATCAGAAATGGTATCATCATACCGATTTGAATACAAATCCTTGTAATTGACACGTTATTGGACGATCATGTGACATTACCATGAGTCTGTGTGAAACTCTGGCACAAAACCTAAATGTACCTAACAAAGCCCATTAGGGAAATACCACTGAAAAATATTTTTTCTATTACTTATGTCTTTCTTTTAATTGATGATTTCCCTGCTATCATCCAGCTTAATTCAGTAATAAAGCCCCAAAACAAAAGGGCACCTAATTGGCTCATGAGCAACACTTATATAAAGTTTCAGGGTCCTAGGTGAAACAGCTATTGAGTTAGAGCACAGAAACAATTTTCAAACAAAGTTCACCTGTGACCTTGACCTTTGACCCATGTGACCCCAAAACAATAAGGGACCTCCTTGGATCATGAGAAACACTTGTATAAGGTTTCAGGGTCCTAGGTCAACAGCTTTTGAGTTAGAGCATGGAAACAAAAAAGTCTACAGACAGATGGATTGACGGACAGACAGATAGACAGACATGGTGAAAACTTTTCTACCCACTCTACTTCACAGGTGAAGGCATATAAAAATCTGAATAGTTCCCTATAACCAATTATTTTTTTGTTGTTTTTTATGACATAAGTGCTAGCATCAAGCTGTGGCTGCTCCAAAGATCCACCCTGCTCATAGCCAGACTCAAATCCAGAACCTCAGTGTGGGTATAGACATGAATAAGTCAGCTGTTGATCCCAAATGACTGAAATACAGTACTGTGGTATTGAAACCTATTTAACCTATTACCACACAATACCGACTTTTAACAACCCTCAGAAAGAAGACCTTTGAAAACCTTGTGGAAAAGGAGAAAATGCTGGTAACCAGCATTTTCTCCTTTTCCCACAATGTTTTCTAACCCTTTGAAATACAAATTTTATGTTTTGAGTAATATTTAACTTATTGTCTGCAAAGGCTTTTAATATGGATAAGGCTAAAATTTTGTCACCCGGTAAACAGTTAAGTAAAACTGTGGTGTTGAACCCTATTAAAGTAGTGAATAGTGTAGATCAAGATCAGACTGCACAGAATGTGCAGTCTGATCTTGATCTACACTGTCTGCAAAAACAACTTAAATCAGTTCCAGTGCTTTATGGGTTAACCCTTTCCCAAACAACAAATTTTGGTCTGATCCAAATTGAAAGAGTTTGCAGACGACAATTTTAAACTTGATGAAAATGGCAGAAAGTTATCAAAAAGGGTAGAAAACACTGTGGGAAAAGGAGAAATTGCTCGTTACGAGCAATTTCTCCTTTTCCCACAGTGTTTTGAAAAGACTTGTACTGCAGACACGTGAAAACCAGGGCTTGTTTGGGAAAGGGTTAAAGAAGGCTGAAATAATTACCAAACAAGCCGTGGAAGACGGGTTCCCAGTTGTAAGTTTACACTGTTGGTGGATGTTAAAGTACTCCCCTCGACTGCCGGCACACAGTTGATCATAGAATTGTTCTTGTGTGTAACCTCCGCCAAAAGGACAGTCATATTTCCTGAAATATATACATGTATTATGTATTGAAAAGGCTCTGTAATTCAAATATAAGCAAGTTCAGGTGAATAGAACAAAGTTATCAGTGTATTGGAATAATTACCATTAATTTGAAAAGTTACTCAAAGCTCACCTCAAACAAATTTCACCTTTTGTCATAATGTTTTTCTATCACAGAACACAAAATATCTACGCATTATGCTGAGCAAGAATGGATACACTCTTTTCATCTATCTGATCTTTCTTTTTGGCTTCAGTTAGCAATCATACATACCTTGTAACAATGTGTGATGTTATAAATGTTGTAAACTGGTCTATCCCAAAGATATATGTAAATGTATAGCTTGTGTTTGTTTAGGGGGACATTTATACTGCCTGGCTATAGAGCTAGCTTTTGTAGCGATGTGGTAGAGCATTTGCCTTGGGATCTAGAGGTCCTGGGTTCAATCCCTGCCTCGGGAGGTTATTTGTCAGAATCGTTTCATAAATTCAGCCAATGGGTGCAACAGTAACATGGTTAACCCTTTACCGCACAATTCCGACTTTTAACAACCCTGAGGAAGAAGCCTTTTGAAGACACGGTGAGAAAAGGAGAAAATGCTGGTAAACAGCATTTTCTCCTTTTCTCACAATGTTTTCTACCCTATCAAAGACAGAAATCATCATTTGAGCTACATTTGATTTGTTGTCTGCTAATGCTTTCAATTTGGTCCAGTCCAAAATTTTGTCCTTTGGAAAAGAGTTATAAAAACAATACTACAACCTTGAATTCTTTTCTTCTAATTCTTTGACCTCAGCTCTTTTAATCCTTTGCCCGACAAAATTTTAGACCAGTCAATCTTGAAAGTTTTTGCAAAAGACATAAGTCATGCAACCATACAAACCATGCCACAAGAAGAAAATCTATTCTGTGTATCTTATCTTGCAAAGCTCACACTTATATGATTTTCCCTTTCAGCGATCAGTCAGGTGTACCAAGATCGCCATAACTACCACACTGGACATTCAGACATACAGGTAGGTGACAGCATTTAACCTTCAAGCTGCTAAATAAGTGAAATGAAACTTTCAATCCAAAAAACACAAATTTTCCTGCTTCAAAGGTATTCTTTGGGGAAAAATATCTCTTTATTGGACAGTGTAGATCCAAAATCAGACTGCACCTTCTGTGCAGCCTGATCTTGATCTACACTGTCCGCAAAAGGTCCGTGAGTTGCACTTAGCGGCTAAATCAGTAAAATGAAACTTTCAAGGCGATAGTTAAAACCGAAATTTTGCAATTTCAAAGGTATTCTTTGGGTAAAACATCTCTTTATTGAACAGTGTAGATCCAAGATCAGACTGCATGTTCTGTGCAGTCTGATCTTGATCGACACTGTCCATAAAGGGTCTGTGAGTTGCGCTTAGCAGCCTAAGGATAAAGAACAAACGCTACCTGAGATAGTTGACAAAGTAATCTACGCTACAGGAAGAGAATCTGTTCCAAGTATCTTGAGTGGCTGCGGTCACAAGAAATTGGTTGGCTGACATGATGTTCCTATTGGCTCGGCATCTATTGCCAGTTCTATCGTGAAGGGCACTCAAACTGTTAGAATAGAAATATTTGTTTGTTTTGTTTTTGTTTGCTTGTCTGTTAGAATGGTATTGTATTTCATTTTCAACAGGTTTTTTTTCTTTCCATTATTCAATAAGTCTTATTCATGTGTTTCTTTGGTTTTTCCACAGCTAGACTTGAGCTCTTCAATGTCCTGCCAAAGGATGTTCTCACAAAAAATTAGTCATGCTGCGAGGACCTAAGCCATAAAATCAGAATCACAAATTCACCTGAATCACCTGAACTCCTTAGCAAATGCAATAATTTCAGACCTATCAATATCAAATGCATTTACAGGCGACAGTTGTGGTTCATACCATGGGATTTGCCATCGAAAGGATAGAAAACATTATGGGAAAAGGTGAAAATGTGGGTTACCCACATTTTCACCTTTTCCCAATATGTTTTCAAAACCCTTTTTCCTCAGGGTGTTGAAAACACAGGACTGTCTGCAACCGTAACCTTAACCATCTTGCAATGTGTGTGGTTTTCGGAAAACCACACACAAAAGTTACATTTCAAATAAAATTTACACTACATGTTTGGTATATCAAATGGGAATTCTGCCATACAAAATACACACAGGACTAATATAGTATGAGACAAAACCCATAAATACAAGATGTGACATCACCAGTAATTGTTGGATAAAGTTTCATTTTATAAGACAGACTTTATTTATCAATTATGTTGCCAGTTGCTAAATAAATTAAAAAAAACACCATAAACAAATCTAACTTAAAACCAACTTTACTTTTTAGATTTAGTGTTAACCTAGAATCCAACATAAAACCCAAAATCCATCTAATTAACTCTTCACCAAACAACAAAATCCTACACTTGTCCAAATTGAAAGCATTTGCAGATGACAGTAAATGTGACTAAAAAATTAAAATTTGTTTTGAGAAGGGTAGAAAACATTGTGGGGAAAGGAAAAAATGCTGGTTACCAGCATTTTCTCCTTTTCCCACATAGTTTTCAATAGGCTTCTTTTCTATGGGTCGTTAAAAGTCAGGATTGTGTGGTAAAGGGTTAAGACCTACAATACAATGAAATACTTCAAGTCTAATATCCAATATCCAGGAAAAGGCCTAAAGTCCAAGTTAAACCTATAACGAAAGTTAAGAAACAAAATCCAACTTAATTCTTTACCAAACGACAAAATTTTAAACCAGTCCAAATTGAAAGGATTTGCAGACGACAAAATAAATGTGACTGAAAAATTAAAATTTGTCTTGGGAAAGATACAAAACATTCTGGGAAAAGGAGAAAATGCTGGTAACCAGCATTTTCTCCTTTTCCCACAATGTTTTCAAAAGGCTTCTTTCTCAGGGTCGTTAAAAATCGGGATTGTGTGGTAAAGGGTTAAAGCCCAAAATCCAACAGTACACGCCAAACCTTATGCAAGACAAACCAATGTAGAATCTAAAACAAAATAAGATTCAAAATCCAATACAAGCCAAAAACCAAGCCTAAATCCCAAAAGTCCACAGTAGGACTGCCTTAAATCCAAAATAAGACCTTAAATCCAATGTAATACCCATGTTCACATGTAATACCCAAAGCCAATATTAAAACTCAATTCTCACAGTTAAAAACCCCTTTGCAAATGGGCCATGCTCTGTGAAATGGGGGTCTCATGCATCTGCAAAAAGTATAAAACTATGTCAGCCTGTGCAGTCTGAGCAGGCTGACCTAGGTAGAAACTTTTTGCTATCTGTAAATTTTCTAGGGGTCCAAGGACCTTCCCATCTCATGTTTAACTCTTTACCACACAATCCCTACTTTCAACGACCCTCTGGTAAAAGCCTTTTAAAAACACTGTGGGAAAAGGAGAAAATGCTGGTAACCAGCATGTTCCCCTTTTCCCGCAATGTTTTCTACCCTTCCCCAAACAGATTTCAAATTTTGTGTCACATTTATTTTGTTGTCTGCAAATGCTTTGAATTTGGACTAGTCTAAAATTTTGTTGTTTGGTAAAGAGTTAAATAGGTTGTTAGATAAAATGGATTTTATGAACCCATGATTACTTACCGACTTGCTTTGTATAGTGTAACATGGAGATGCATTAAACCCCCCTTTGCCAGAGTGCTACTTGAACATAAGACTCCAAAATTCAATGGTAAGACCTCCTGAAATCTACTATAAAACTATCCCTTACCTGAAGTCAAATATAAGCCTGAAGTTCGCATTTAACCCTTTACAATACAATCCCGACTTTAAACGACCCTAAAAAGGAAGCCTTTTGAAAACTTTTTGGGAAAAGGAGGAAATGCTGGTAACCGGCATTTTCTCCTTTTCCCCACAATGTTTTCTACCCTTCATAAAACAAATTTCAATTATTCAGTCCCATTTATTACATCGTCTGCAAATGCTTTCAATTTGAGCCAGTCTAAAATTTTGTAGTTTGGTAAAGAGTTAACTCTTTACCAAATGACAAAATTTTAGTCTCATCCAAATTGAAAGCTTTTGAAGATGACAAATGTTATTCAAAGATTGAAATTTGTTTTAGGAAGGGTAAAAAACATTGTCGGAAAAGGAGAAAATGCTGGTTACAAGCATTTTCTCCTTTTCCCACAATGTTTTCAAAAGGCTTCTTTCTCAGGGTCATTAAAAGTCAGGATTGTGTGGTAAAGGGTTAAAACCCAGAATCCTTTGTCTCAAGCTCATTAAACCTGCCGTAAAATCTATAATTCAAGGAAAGAGTGAAATGCAAAGAAAAGAAACGTCATACCCATGTCCAATTTCATGTGCCGTTGTCAAGGCAGTGTTAGCAATGCGATCCTCTACTATGGCAACTTTAAGAAACTCGTAATTTGTGCAGGTGGTTCCTGTGTAGGCTATCCCTGCAGAGATAGTAATAATAATAATAGTAATAATGATAGTAACAATAATAACAACAGTAGTAGTAGTAGTAATAGTAGTAGTAGTTGTTGTTGTTATTGTTGTTATAGCAGCAGCAGTAGTAGTAGTAGAAGACGAAGAAGTAGTAGTAGTAGTAGCAGCAGAAGTAGTAGTAGTAGTAATAATGATAAAAATAATAAAAAATAGTGGTCATCATTCCCATCACCATCATCATCATTATTGATTGTTATTGCTGTTGTTGTTTCTTCAGATTAATTAACATTGAATCTGTTTGTATGCAAACTTTTTCTCAAACTTATGAGCTACTAACACTTTATAACACAACCCTGCGTTTTAACTCTTTACCAAACGACAAAACTGTATACTGGTCCGAATTGAAAGCATTTTGAATTAAAAGCATTCGCAGATGACAAATGAAATGTGAATCAAATGATGTAAACTGTCTTTAATAGGGTAGAAAACATTGTGGGAAAAGGAGAAAATGCTGGTTATCAGCATTTTCTTCTTTTCCCACTATGTTTTCAAAAGCTTCTTCCTTAGGGTTGTTAAAACTCGGGATCGTGTGGTAAAGGGTTAAAGGAAGCCTTTTGAAATGGTTGTGGGAAAAGGAAGAAATGCTGGTCGCCAGCATTTCCTCCTTTTCTCACAATGTTTTCAAAAGCTTTCTTTGTCTGCGACATTAAAACTCGGAATTGTGTGGTAAAGGGTTAAGGAGGAAACATAATTTCTGATTGGCTAAACCAAATCTGATTTCCTTAACTAATCATGATTGGCTAAACCATGGTTGGCTAAAACATGAGTAGCTAGCTTGTTATTTGTACATGTTTGTTCCATGAATTTATTGCACTGCAACAAGTTCTCGTGGTTTCTGACTTTGGGAATTCTTCATGGCAGAATCAGCTAATTTAGACACCTGTTTTGGTCATGAATTTTCACTCTGTTTTCAATATACGAGCTGGGAAAAAAGCAGTGGTGTGACAGCATTAAGAATTTATCTAGCAGCATCAAATAATAAAAAAAATTGCATAAAAGGAGAAAATGACTGATACAGTGTATAAGATATGATAACAGAAGTAATATCTTACCTACGGAGCCTGTGTTTATACCTCTGAACACACGGAAACCAATGTCAAGCCTAGATGTGTTAAAAGAAAAAGAACAATTCAGTAGAGCCTGTAATAGAGACCATGAGCTTATTTACCCTTTACCACACCACAAAGTTTTACCCTTGATCATATTGTAAGGATTTGCAGAGTACAAATTAAATGTCGCTAAATAATTGGCATTTTTCTCCTTTTCCCACAAATTTTCCAAAGATCTCTTTCTCAAGGTCAATAAAACTTAGAAATGTGTGGTAAAGGGTTAATGCATAATTCTTTTTCAGCCGTGACTTTAAAGTAATGCTGGTAAACAGCATTTTCTCCTTTTCTCACAATGTTTTCTACCCTGTCAAAGACAACTTTCATCATCTAAGCCACATATATATGCATGCATATATTGCGGTTTGCAAATGTTTTAAATTTGGACAAGTCTGAAATTTTGTCATTTGGTAAAGAGTTTACCAGGTCTTCACACAAAATTCTTTCCAAGTCATTTTGCGTGTATTTTATAGGACCAAACCTGTAATAAAACAACATGTATTTAAATGATGTTTCATTGAGCTTTTGACAGTATTTAAATTATGTCATCTTGACAACTCACTTGTTCATATGTTTCCTGGGTTTAACAAGCAGTAGGCTTTGGCACTGGAGTGCCTTTTATAGGCACTTCTGGACAGTCAGCATGGACTGCTTAATTGTTTGTCTGGTGTTAACTCTTTACCAAATGACAAACTAGACTATTCCAAAACGAAAGCATTTGCAGACAACAAAATAAATGTAACTCAGAAATTGGAATTTGTCATGGGAAGGCTAGAAAAGATTGTGGGAAAAGAAGAAAATGCTGGTTACCAGCATTTTCTCCTTTTCCCATGTTTTTCAAATGCATTTCTATCAGGGTCGTTAAAAGTCAAGATTGTGTGGCAAAGAGTGTCCATATTATTTCAATTATAGACCAGTGACCAGTTGCCTGTCCATGCTTTCCAGGAGTATCTTTTATCATTACTTAAAATGCTAACCAAGCCACTGGCTGCTACCACAAATAAACATCATCAATGCAACATTCAGAATTGGGTGAGGAATGTATCCTGTTGCGATCACTATCACGAATACTTAGGTCAAATTTGGTCAAAATGGGGAACCAAACCTCTGACCTCTAGGTTTCAAGCCCTCTGCATTACCAACAGAGCAACAGACTTGGCAGGTTGAACCTAGAACCTTTAGAGTACAATCCTTTTGCCCAAACCACTGAAACTGGAAAGGCAATGCCAATGATCTGAATTCAGCTAAATTCTGTGTACGACCTGACCAATATTAAAAGGTTTTCACATTTTTTAAACAAACCGTGTAAAAAGTATGGCAGTATCAAAAGGTCGAAGGTCATCTAGGTTACCCGCAGCCACCCAGGAACCAAAGCCTTCTATGCCATCGGCCCCAGGACCAGATACCACATATTGATTTCCACTCACAAATGGTGTCACAAAGGGATAATCAGTTCCAACCTATCAAAAGAGTTTATAGTTTTATGAATTATCCCTTTACAGAATAATCACAAGTTTTAACAACCTAGAGAACAAAACCTTTGCAAAACATTGTGGCAAAAGGCTGGTTATCAGCATTTTCTCCTTTGCACACAATGTTTACCCTTTATCACATGACAAAGATTGAGACTTCTCCAAATCAAAAGTAAGTGCAAACGACAATGTAAATGTGAGTCAAATGATGGAATTTCTTTTTGATAGAGTAGAAAACATTGTGGAAAATGTTCTCCTTTTTCCAACAATGATTTCAACAGGCTTCTTTTTTTTTAATTGTTAAAACTCTCTCAAAGACAGTCCTTATATCTTAACCTCATTTATTTTGTTTTCTGCAAATGTTTTCTATAAGAACAAGTCTAAAGTTTTCTGATCTCACAAAAAAAGCTTATCCTTCTCATGATATAAACAGCTTTTGGCAATGATTTAGATTAAGATCAGATCTTAGATCCTCCTCTCAAACACTCTGGCACAAAAAAGCATCAAAAAGGGAAAGTCTGTTCCATTAATCATTTCATTACATCTTTAACAGTCAAAGGCAAAACAATTAATGCTCATGCTGAAAACAACTCTCACTCTCTCTCTCTCTCTCTCCCCCTCTCTCTCACACACATTGAAGTAAAACAAACTCCAGGAACTCATTGCCAGGGAACATCAAAACAGACCATAGAAGGTTAAAGTAATTACACTCTGCCGTTTGTAAGCTCTCATTCTATTTTTAGCTGGTATCTATGAACATCTACTTAAGGATAATTAAATCATCTCTTACAGCCAATCAAATTGGAAGATTTCTCAAACCATGTCATGCTCTTTGAAAAGGGGGTTTCGTATATTTGCAAAAAGTAGTGACCTAAATCAGCCTGCACTGTTTGCAGGCTCACCTGAGTCAAATCTTTTTGCAACTTGTTAATTTTCTCTGTATGTCCAAGGACCATTCTACCTCATGATTCAGTCAGCTGTTAGACAAAATGGATTTCTCGGGTTCCTAACTATATGATGAATGATGACTTGCTTGGTAAAAGGTATCACAGAGATGCAGTAGACCCCGTTTAGCCAGAGTGCCACTCATATACACTTACTGCTGGGTAATGTAGACCCGCCTTGTACAGAGTAATTTCTGTCTGGCCCTGAGTTTCTTCCTTTACACTTTGATACATGTAGGTCACCTGTAAGGGGGATATGAGAATTTTAGCAAAACCTCTCAAACCACAAAATTCTAGACTAGTCCAAATTCAAAGTGTTTGCAGACATCAAAATAAACCTGACTCAAAAACTGAAATTCTGTCTATGAAGGGTAGAAAACATGATGGGAAAAGGAGAAAATGCTGGTTACCAGCATTTTCTCCTTTTCCCACGATGTTTTCAAAAAGCTTCTTTCTCACGGGCATTAAAGGGTTAATTCTTTCCCAAACAACAAAATTCTAGACTGGTCAGAATTCAAAGTATTTGCATACAACAAAATAAACATGACTCAAAGGTTGAAATTCTTTTCATGACGGGTAGAAAGCATTATGGGAAAAGGAGAAAATGCTGGTTACAAGCATTTTCACCTTTTCCAAGAATGTTTTCAAAGGGCTTTTCCTTCAGGGTTGTTAAAACTTCTGATTGTGTGGTATAGGGTTAATGTTTTGGCTATTGCCTTTCTCAAAGAGTTTTGAAACACCTTTTTTCTCTAGAACATTTTGCAAGCATGTATTACTCCAAACACAATGTTTTTTTACCATTATGTAATGGTAAAACATTTTGCAAATGCTCGCTATATAGAAGAGTCTAAAATTCTGAACAAAAGTCTGAACAATTGAACCCTACATTAAGCCATGTCCTGCCAAACACTGTCCACAAAAGAGCATTTAGTTGTACTTAACAGGCTAATTAAGTTCTGCAACAACCAATAACTGTACAGATAATAGACTTACCTCGTTATTCAAAGCTATGAAATAATCCATGGCCAAATCAACTGCTTCAGCCGTAGTATTTGTCAGAGAAATGAACCTGAATAACAATTAAAATATAATTTCATATGAAAAACAGTGCAGGTAAAGGAGGCAGCAAGCTGTACGAGGAATTGCTCTTTTTCAGCTGAACCTTTTCCACTCTGTCCAGAGTTCTAATGACCTAAGAAAGAAGCCTTTTGAAAAAAATTGTGGGAAAAGGAGAAAATGCTGGTAACCAGCATTTTCTGCTTTTCTCACAGTATTTTCTATTGTGGCAGAGAACTTCAGCTCATGTGCATCAATTTAAAATTTGTCATCTGCGTATGTTTTGAATTTGGAAGTTTAAAATTTGCAGTAGGAAAGGATTAATAGATGCACACAGTATTTTCAAAACTGTTGAGCTCAGCATGGACAAAATCAAATCCTGGTAATTAGTTGATTCTGATACAGTAAAACTTGTCCTAGTAGCCACCTCTATCATGCAAGCAACCTGCATTAAGCAAGCATAACAAGCATTCAAAGAAAACAATATGTTGAAAAATGTACATGTATTTAACACACAATCATGACTTGTAATGGCCCTAAGGAAAGTGGCTTCTGAAAATATTGTGGAAAAAGGAGAAAATCCAAAGAACATCCTGGTATTCATAATTTTCTCCTTTCCCACAATGTTTTCTATCTGATCAAAACTAAGTTCAATCATTTCAGCCACATTTGTCATCTGTGACTGCTTTGAATATGGACAAGTGTAAAATATCTTTGTTTGGTAAAGGCGTAAGCAAGTATATGTACCTGTTTTAACTCTTTACCAAACAAGGCTTGTCAAAATTGGAACATTTGCAGACAACCAGATAAATGTCACTCAAAAATTGAAATTTGCTTTTGAAAGGATAGAAAACGTTGTGGGAAAAGGAGAAAATGCTGGTTACCAGCATTTTCTCCCTTTTCCACATTTTTTTTTTTCTAAAAGCTGTCTTCTTAACCCTTTACTGCACAATGACGCCTTTTGACGCCCCTGGGAAAGAAGCTTTCTGAAAACATTGTGGGAAAAGGAGAAAATGCTGGTAACCAGCATTTTCTCCTTTTCCCACAATGTTTTCTACCCTATCAAAGAAAAGTTGTACCATTTGAGCTACAATGAAATTGTCGTCTGCAAATGCTTTCAATTTGGACAAGGCTAAAAATTCTTCGTCTGGTAAAGGGTTAAGGGTCATTAAAACTTGGGATTGTTTGGTCAAGGTTAAGAAAGTGCATTTTTCAGTGTTGTTTCATATCCAAATCATGAAAATGTTTCGCTATAAGGCTCACTGTGGTGTTTCACACACATGTACATGGCATCTTATTGCATAAACACCATCTGAAAACTAGCCATCGGTATAAAAGTTACACAACATTATCATTGGTCTTATACCCTTAACCCTTTCCCAAACGATAAATTTTAGACTGGTCCAAATTGAAAGAGTTTGCAGATGACAATTTTGAATTTGATGAAAATGGCAGAAAGTTCTCAAAAAGGGTAGAAAACACTGTGGGAAAAGGAGAAATTGGTCGTTATGAGCAATTTCTCCTTTTCCCACGGTGTTTTCAAAAGACTTGTACTGCAGACACGTGAAAACCAGGGCTTGTTTGGGAAAGGGTTAAACAGCCTTGCAGTACAGTATAAAACAATGCATGCAACTATCAGGATAAAAATTACGCACAAGTCAAGAAAGGATTTATCCATGACGTAAGCAACCCTCAAGCCTGCAGAGTAGCTAAAGTCTGTGTAGTTCACCCCAACCTGTCTCCGTTGTCTGGCTTCATATGTACTGGAGGATTCTACATAAAATATATTCAGAGACAGCCTCATTTATTACTGAAATAAGTTTGCAGCAGACGGCTTACAAAACATCTAGATACCATGAGCTAAGTTTAACTGTTTACCACAGGACAAAATTTTAGACTGATCCAAATTGACAGATTTTGCAGGCAATAATTACATGTGGCTCAAAAAATACCAGTAACATCTCTTTTAAAAAGGGTAGAAAGCATTGTCAGAAAAAGAGAAAATGCTGGTACCAGTTTTTGTCTTTTTCTGACAATGTTTTTAAAAGATTTCACCACCACAATTGTTATAACACATACAAGTTTGTTTGGCATAAACAAAAACTTGCTTTGTATATGAGCCATTTCAACTCTAGCCACAAAGATTTCAAGAGTGGGTTGCTGAAAGACAAAAAACTTTACCACTGCAAAAAACATAGCAGTTTATATCACCAAGCTGTTAGAGCAAATTGATGCACATTAACACTTAAGCTGCTGAATAAATGGAACACAAATCCCTATTCAGTACTAAAAGCCCAAACATTGAGGTTTCAAAGTTGATTTCACCGGAAAGAAAATACCGTATCGGACAGTGTAGATCAAAGATCAGACTGCACGTTCTGTGCAGTCTGATCTTGATCTACACTGTCCGCAAAAGGTCAGCGGGTCACGATAAGCAGCTTAAGGGTTAAATTCAATGAGCAGCAGAACCTATAATTATTGATCATTTGTACTTTTGTGCAAAATGTTGTGTTTGGGCCGGTGGCCTTTTTCTACATTAAAAGTAAGTAGTAGTAGTAAAAAAGGGGCATCTGCAGGGAAAGTAAACAACCCTCAATTTGTTTGTTTGCTTTGGAATTTTAATGCCCTTTTAACAGCTTTGGTCATATCACATTGGTCAGTGCACCTATGCATGTGCTTCCTGGCTTTCTCACACCAGTACTGCAGTCAGAACTTTCTTTCCAAGCCACTGATTACTTTCCTCATATCCATCAGAAGTGAGAGGCAAAAAATCGCCATAAAGAAAGTTTGCCTCAACCAGGGATCAAACCCACAACCACCTAGTCATGAGTCTGATATGCCAACCACTAAACTACCCAGCTGAGCAAGCAACCTTCAAGCCCACAGGGTAGTCAAAGTCTGTATAATTCATCCCACACTGTCACCTTTGCATGGCATTATAGTTCACGCTGACCCACCTTTTTTGCTTGGATTAATTTGCAAGGGATGTTTCTTGGAAAGCGTACTTTGACATTTACCCGTTAACACTTTACCACACCTTCCAAACTTTTAAAAGACTCTGAGAAAGAAAGCTTCTGAAAAACCTGTTGAAAAAGGAGAAAATACTGGTAACCAGCATTTTCTCCTTTCCCACAATGTTTTCTACCCTGCGCAAAACAAATTTCAATTTTTGAGTCATATTTCATTTTGTAATCTGTAAATGCTTTTAATATGGACTGGTCTTAGATTTTGTGTTTGGTAAATTTGCAGCTTAAGACATTGTTTTCTATCTATTCAAGGTAATATATCATTATTTGAGGCACATTCAGTTTGTCCTCTGCAACTACTTTCAACTATAGTCATGTCTAAAATTTCATTATCTGATAGAGAGTTTATGTTATTAAATTAAATCCTTACCTTTTATAACACCAGGAGGTATTGGAAGTGCATCACAGACTCCATACTCTTCCATCTCTTTACATACACATCCATCCATCATTAGTAAACATGTGACTTCCTGACTGTCTACAGTAAATCTAAATCTTCCAGTCTGAAAATACAGGAATCATATCTCTCCATTTACCATGTTTCTAAAAGTGGTCTACGTGACATAGAAGTTACATGAGCCATGTTTGCCAAAAATTCAAAGTACAAACTTATTGTTATCAGCCAGAGAAGGTCCCCCTATCCTTTCCAAATGTCGTTCCTGTGACTTTATCATCAGTTTAGCTTGAGGCATGTAACTGATTTGATCAATTTTTGTTCATACCAAAGAGATTAAACCCTATCCATTTTCCTTCCTCATTATTAAATCAGATTTTTGAAATGACATGTAGGACCACAAATACATGAATAAGGCCAGAAAAAAAAAACCTGTGTTTCAGGTGACCCCTGAAGAAAAAAACAAATACGGTGGCTTGCTGGATTTTTTATTTTTTTTTTTTTCAAATTAACCCTTTACCACACAATGCCGCCTTTTACGACCCTGGGAAAGAAGCCTTTTGAAAACATTGTGGGAAAAGGAGAAAATGATGGTAACCAGTATTTTCTCCTTTTCCCACAATGACTTCTGCCCTGTCAAAGAAAAATTTTACAATTGAGCCACATTGAAATTGTTGTCTGTAAATGTTTTCAATTGGACAAGGCTAAAATTTTATCGTCTGCTATAGGGTTAATGTAATTTCAAAGAATTTTGATGTCTAGTAAAGAATTAGAGGATAATTTATCAAATACGGTACTCACCAATTTTGTTGTGATGAGTCCATCAGTCTTCTGGGCCCTAAGTATAAAAGACCCTGTGTCATCAACATAAAATCCCTTTCGCTGTAAACATATAAAATTCATCCACTATTAACCTACAAATTGGAGTTCTGTGACAACTATAATGAGAGAGTGTTAAAATGTTTGAAAAAAATGTCACATTATTTTGACACAATGTTATTTCCGTTACTATGTTGGAGTAGGGCGGCTGAGGGAGCGATTGAAGCCCATTTATTTTTGTCAAATCATAAAGCAACAAACCACAAAACACAGACACACAGAGAAAAACAGCTAAGTGCATGCAAATTTCTGTGTCCGTTTAATCATCAGAGCATTTGCAGCACTTTCAGTACTTTGATCTTTTATTGTAGGATGTTGCCGTTTCGTCCGGAGTTCGTCCCATCGTTTATGAAAAGAGACTCTTTCGTACTTGGGCTAATAAATACAGTTTATCATTCTTGTCATCTATTTGCTTTTAATCTACAAGTAGGGCGAACGAAATGTTTTTGTGGTTCTGCCATGTTCATACGTAATAGTTGAAAAGTACACTAGAAATTGTTCGCTTTTTACCTGATAAATTGCTAGAAACCCCATTCGTAAATTTAAGACATTCTCCTTTGTAGAGAGTAGTTCAGTTTTCCGGATTGTTTTTGCGTTGTACTCAAAGCCGGGCCCAGTATTAGGAAAAGTTTGTTTTACGGTTCGCAAGGAAATAAGCGGCTAATATTTAATTATGTGGTCCGTAGGCCTCGTGCGATGATTAAACATTTCTATGTGAATAAAAGTGGGGAATAAAAAAAAAGAAGTTTCGTGCTCTGTAACGGTTGAATTAGGTAAAATTGTAAGGTAATAACATCAACACTGTATTTTTTCTCTTACATAGAATTCTTCGATATTCGACGTTTTCACTCCGTTACTATCGACAGCCTGATGCGGGGTTACGTGATTTACTTTTGGTGCCCGGACCTCTACAACTATTTCATTCTCCAATATAATATCGACCTTCAGCTCGTCTGGGAAAACAAACTTGTGACCAACTTTTTTAACCTCATTTCCTCCTCTATCTACAATCGTGACTTGCGTTTTGTTGAGAAATTCTGTAAGGTTAGAAGATAATAATCGTCAAAATTATTCTCTATATATCTACTTCTAGAAGTAGTAGTATAATCGATTTACATTATTAACAAAAATTTAACAGTACGCGTTTCGTAGCCCAATGAAGAAAGGTTGTTAAATGCATTCAGATATTTATTCTTGACAGCGTGTATTCTTTTCGTGCTACAATTGTTTTTGTATATGAATATGTTATTTTTTTTATCTCTGATAAATTTTAACGTCGCTTTTTTTTTTTTTTTTTTTCTTTAAATTTGTAACCCGTTACCAAAAAATTCCAAGTTTAAACGGCCCTGAGAAAAGAGGGGTTTAAAAACATTGTGGGAAAAGGGGAAATTCTGGTAACTAGAATATATTCTTTTTCCCACAATGTTTTCTACCTTTCCAAAAACAAATTTCAAATTTTGAAGCACTTTTTTTTTTTGTTGTCTGAAAATGCTTTCAATATCGGCGGGTGAAAAAAAATCGCCGTTTGTTAAAGGTATAAGCAAAGGCGTAGCGTCCATAACGCACAATACGAAAGTGTGTAGTGTAGAAAAAATGGGCACAGGCCAATCATATATGAGCCATGCACTGAGAAAAGTGGGCTTAATGCATCTGCGAAAAAGTATCGACCCAGGTCAGCTTGCGCATTCCGCGCAGGCTGACCTGGACCGAAACTTTCGCTATATGTCAATTTTCTGTATATCAACGGATATATTTACCCCATGATTCATTCGGTTGTTAAACAAAATTGATTTTAGTGATCCATAAATTATGCGATGTCTTGCTTGGTATAATGCAACACGGAGATGCATTAAGACCCCTTTCACAGAGCATAGTTTTATCACTTTATAAAACAACTTCATCTTCATAAAAAGCGAAATTACATGTATTGCGATTTCACCCTATTTCTTTTCGATGGGAAATTTCAATGTATCGGATCAAGATCAGACTGCATGTTCTGTGCAGTCTGCAATAGCACAATGCGTCTAAATTAGTAACCAAGGGGCGAAATAGCACTCCCGAGTCGGAGTACGTAATGATTCTGTACCCTGGTTACGCTACCGGGTCTATGGACATTAATTCTGCGAAGTACCTCCTGAACCCAAATTGTTGCAGGCGTCTGACCAACCATTCCCGTAAAATATGGGTAACCGACATGATACATGATTAAATGAAGTGTGTTATAATGAAACATGACGGGAAAAGTGAGAAATTGCGGGTTCGATAGACTGGTATCAGTCCTTTAAATAGAGCATTTTCATTTAAAAAAATCATAGTAGGACAACAAATACACTCATATAATTTTCTCAAGGTCTGATTTAACGTATTTATCAGTATTTCAGGTAAAGAGCAAGTAACAACATACATTGCAGAGTCTACAGTAGTTGTGTACCTTGTTTATTAGAATGACTCAAATGCAGGGCCTAAATGCCAGGCTACGGGTTCGACTACGGGCAATTCTTCGTTTTACCAGTAAATGAGTTTAACCCTTAGGCTGCTCGACTCACTGACCTTTTGCGAACAGTGCAGATCAAGATCAGACTGCACGTTCTAGACAAAGAAATACAGTCTGGAAGAGTTAGTTAACGTTCACCTAAAATCGACTAACGCCTTGACGATATTGGTAATTTGGACAATTTTCTCATCCGTGAGCGTAATGTTGGCTACAGGGAGAAGACCAGCCATTGTTTCTGTAGAAGATTCAGCCATGGATTCAGATGAGTGAGTTGCTGGAAATGGCTCAGTCTCAGAACCTTCACTGATCTTTTCATCCAGTATCATTTTTTCTGAAGAATTGTGAGCCATTGTGTGTTTCGACTTTTTGGAGTCTAATAAATCGACAGGAGATGACAGAGTTCTTTTCTTGTCTTTGTTTAACGGTGTAGAGTCAATAACATTTGCACTCATAACTTATTAACTTTGACTAACTCGATCAGACGACACAATTTTGATGCATTTTGAAATTATTTACAGACGATACATTAAACATTCCGCATTTTTGGAAAGTACAACACTGTGGGAAAATTAGAAAACGCTGTTTGCGAGCACATTCTCCTTTTCCCACTACAGAAAGCATTTGCAGAAGACAAATCAAATGGGGATCGATTTATGGAATCTGCCTTGGAGATGGCGGGAAAAATTGTGGGAACAAGAGAAAATGGTGGTTACCAACAATTCCCCTATTCCAACAACCTTTATAAAATCCGTCTTCTGCAGGGGCCAGGAGTGTATAAATACAGAATTATTTGGTAATAACTGATTCATAGACTGCTAATCGCAACTAAATGGCCTTTCGCGGACAGTGTAGATCAAGATCAGAATGTACAGACCGTGCAGTCTGATCTTTGATTTACACAGCCCGATAATGAGATTTTTTTCCCCCCAAAACATAACTTTGAAAGAGCCAAATTTAGGTTTTTACTATCGGATCGGATTTTTTTTTTTTTCTGAAATTTATTAACCCTTAAGATGCTAAGCGCGACTCACTGACCTTTTGCGGACAGTGTAGATCAAGATCAGACTGCACAGAACGTGCAGTCTGATCTTAGATCGACACTGTCCGATAAGGAGATATTTTTTTTTCCAAAAAAAAAAAAAAGTTTGAAATAACATTATCAGGGTTTTTACGATCGGATTGGAAGTTTTACATAATTTATTCAGTAGGATAAGGTTTAAGCAGTTTGAGGGTTAAGAATAGTTTTGCTACAATACCATCTTGTCCTTGTACCCGTCCATACCACGTACAAATAAACGTTCCGAGGAGAAAACAAAGTACGTGCGTGTTCATATTCAGTGCTTGTTCTGTAAAATAATTGATATTTTGTTCGATATTGGTATAAATGCAAAAAAAATCAGCATTTTTTTTTAAGGGATGGCGACCGGCGATATAAATTTTTTGCAAGGGGTCCTCTATGTTTCGGCGAGTAACCCTTTAGAAAACAATCCCGTGTTTTAGCGACACCGAGGAAACGGCTTTTGATAAAAAAACATTGATGGAAAAAGCGAAAATGGTTATAACCAGCCACCCTTCCAAAGACGAATTCCGTGAATCGACCCATATTTGATTTGTCGTCTGCAAATGCCTGCAAATATGGACAATTAGTGTAGAGCGTCAGCCTCTCAAATCAAATGTTTCGGGTTCGAATCCCATGATAATCGGGGTCAGCATTCGGAGCTACTCACATCACGGCTTGAGCTCTGGTAGAATTCTCCAGAGAGCTGTCATCCAGAGTAATTAATGTAAGCTGTAAGAACTTTTTTCACAATCGATGCAAAATAATTAGGTTTAAAGTAATCTTTGGACGAGTTTAAAATTCTTTCGCTTGGTGATTAGTTACGACATTGACTCTGTAACCAGGAAATCCCCGTTCGATCTCCTGGCTGACGGCGCTGGTCAACTGGTTGTGCCCTTTGACAATGCATTACAAAGCAATAGCCTACTCGAACGTTACCTTACGGAACCGATTACCAGTTTTTCCACATATCTGTAAAGACCGTGAAAGGAGACCGGCCTCGATAGGGAGTGATAAAAAGAATGATACCTCCTGAATCCAGGCTATAACATGGCTGAAAAGTGTTGAAAAGCGGCTTAAAGGCCCATTGTGGCCATAAAAGAACGATGCGGAGGTTAAAATACATTTAAATCTAAATAATACCCTTTAAAAGCATGGACATTATTGCGATGATGACTATCTGTTACTGTGCGGTGGTTCCACGTGCTAGTTGCAACAAAAATGAATTTTAAAACAAGGTAAAAGGTTGCCCAGTCGCTAAATCTTTTGTTTACTTTTTACCGTATTTAAGAATTCATTTTTCTGCTAGCGACTAACACATGGACCGATCGTACAATCGGTCCATGTGTTAATCGCTAGCAGATTGTCATCTTTTCAATAATTTCAATACTTTTAAATGGTGTGATTTAAATGAGCCATGCTCTGTGAAAATGGAGCTTAATGCCTTTGCGAAAAGTATCGACCAGGTCAGGCTGCGCAGTCCGCGCAGCGCAGGCTGACCTGGGGCGAAACTATTCGCTATAGGTCAATTTTCTGTATTCCAAGGACCTTTCTACCTCATGATTAAGTCAGTCGTTAAAAAAAAAAATGGTTATTACAGATCCTCCAGTGTGTGATTGCTTGATGTCATCATGTATCACGGAGATGCACTCAGCCCCCTTTTCACAGACCATGGCTCAAATTTAAATGCATTTTAATACCCGTATTGTTTACTTTCGGCCGATACTGGGCCTTTAGCGCCCCCACACAAATTATACGGAATTCATGTAATAGTTGAATAGGGAATAACTAAAGATCTTACACGACTCTCCAGTTTAAAATCCGGCGCTCCTGTGAGATGAATGAATGTCCGAGAGAGTGCAAACGTCATATAATCCTTTCGACAGCTAAATCTTTCTCCGGGTGCTTTTATGGACAGTGAAGAACAAGATCAGACTGCACAGAACGTCCAGTCTGATCTTGGTTCTTCACTGTCCGATATGTAGAAGGTTTTTTTCCCACGACTACAACAGCTTTGAAGTTGCGATATTTCGAATTTTACAATTCATGGGAAATTTTCATTTATTAAAGCAGTTTAAGGGTTAGGCCAATGATCGTAAAGCATCCGTATTTTACAATAGTATTCATGTTAAACACTTCTGATTGTAATCAGCGTAGGCAGGGAAGAATACAACTGAGCCGTGCTCTGGCCAAAGGGGGCTTAAAACATCTGTGATGCACTATACAGTACCAAGCAAATTGTCACATAAATACGGATCCATAAAATCCATTAAGACGAACGAGGGACTAGGTCTAGAGGTTAACTGATCATTGGACATGCAGAAAATCGACCTATCGAAAACGTTTCAACCCAGGTCAACTTGCCTGCGCAGGCTGACCTGGGTCGATACTTTTTGTAATTGCATTAAGCCCCCTTTTCATACAGCATGGCTCAAGTATTTATACTTGTCATCATTTAATAAGTCTTACCCGGTTGAAATATCAGCAGTTGTGATTATTTAGTTTATAATTTTGGGAGATGATGATGATGATGATGATGATAGAGAAAGAGACAGCTCTTGTCTCTTATCTTAACAATATACTCGTACGTAGTCATCGGAAATACAAAAAAAAAGACATTTTCATGAATATTCACGGGTAAAACTGGTCAAAATCTGGATTTTGAAAATACTTCTGCCCATGTAATTCGTAATATGTCTATTCATTGGTCGAAAGTTTCGGCATAATGCCATTTCGGAACCAATGGAAATTTACATAGTTCATGAATCAGTCATGTGGCAGGCACTTTGTCAACCCAGCCCCCAGCATAGCAATAAAGTTTGGCCAAATACATGGAACTGAAAAACTGTTGAACCCTTCACTAAATAATCCCGAGTTTTAAAGATCCTGAAGAAGACGGCTTTTGAAAACATTGTAGGAAAAGGAGTGCATATTGGTGACCAGCATTTCCTCCTTTTTCCACAATGTTTCTTTTTGCAAATGCATTAAGCCCCCTTTTCACAGAACGCAATTCAAATCATTCAAGACTCGGCTATATACAAGTACTTATGTTTTTAAAGTAGTCTGAAAAATCCATTTATGGCAGCTGGTGCGTGTTCATTTAAAACCCTTAGTGCAGTAAATAAATGAAATTGACTTCTACAGTCGAGGAAAAATACGGTAAAACAACATAGCTTATGCAGTCTGATCTTGATCTGAACTGTATGCAAAGAGCAATATTATTCAGATCTACATTGCTAGCAAAACAACTAGAGTTATGAGTGGCATACTTTTTAACTCCTTCCCAAACAACAAATTTTACTCTTCTGAATTCGAAACATCTGCAGACAGTAGTTTTCTAAATTGGTACAAATGGGCTTAGGATTTCTGATAGGGTAGAAAACATTGTGTGAAAAGGAGAAAATGCTGGTTACCAGCAGCATTTTCTCCTTTTCTCACAATGTTTTCATAGGCTTCTTTCCCAGGCTTGTTAAAACTCAGGATTGTGTGGTAAAGGGTTAAACATCAGCTAACTTGAGTGGATATGTGTAATTAAGTCAGTACAAAATAAATACTGCAAATTCAAGAATGCTTTTGTCAAAATATTTCATTAACTGTCGGGCTGTGTAGGTTCCAACCTAAACAATTATTTTCCTCTGTCTTGGGAATCGACTGAAATCATATTTTTTGTCTCAAGATGAAATAATGTCAGACAGCCCAATACATCTCCATCTGCTCCTCCCCCCTCCCCAAACAAGTTTAATGAGTATGAAGTTAACTTGTCTTTTGTACAGCAAGCAAATGAAACACAGAAGCAAAAATATAGTATGCATTACTTTTATTTTCACAGCCACAAGAAAAAAGAAGCTACAAAATATACATTAATACATATGTTTACAAAATAAAAAAGTATATGTAATAGTTCGAACACATATTATATATTGTCTTCACATATGCTCTGTGAAAAGAGAGCTTCATGCATCCGCAAAAAGTGTCGACCCATGTCAGTCTGTGCGGACCGCAGACCGCGCAGACTGACATGAGTTAAAACTTCATTTTCGGTAAATATCCAGCATGTCAAAGCACCATTCTCTCTTCTGACTTTCTCGGTTTTTAAGACAAAAATTGATGTGAGCCGCATTCTGTTAAAAGGGGACTTAATGCATCTGCAAAAGTATCGACCCAGGTAAGTCTGCGCAGGCTGACCTTGGCCAAAACTTTTTGCTATTGGTCAATTTTCCGCATTTCAAAGGACCAGTGCGCCTCATGAATCAGTCATGTGATGACTTGCTTGGTATCATGGATCACAGAGATGCATTAAGTTGCCCTTTGCGAAAGCATGGCTCATATGTATTATGCATTGATGCATTAACTCTTTACCAATCAACAAAATTTTGAACCTGTCCAAATTCAAAAGATTTGCAGACAACAAAATAAATGTGACTCAAAATTTAAATTCATGCAATGATACATTAACTTTTTACAAAATGACAAATGGACTTACCCAAATTCAAACCAATTGCAGACAACAAAATAAATGTGACTCAAACATTGGAATATGTTTTTGGAAGGCTAGAAAACATTGTGGGAAAAGAAGAAAATGCTGGTTATCAGATTTTTCTATTTTTGTCACAAAGTTTTCAAAAGCCTTCTTCCTCAAGGTCGTTAAAAGTCGGGATTATGTGGTAAAGATTCACAGAGCTCCACTCACATACATAATAAGTCATCTCCTTCCCTGAACATACCTGAAATCTTTAGCGAACAACAAAATTTTAGACCTGTCTATCATGACAGCTTTTGCAGTTGATGAATTTAAATAAGCCTCAAGTGATATGATTTGTCTGTAACAGGTTAGAAAACACTAAGGGAAACTGACAAAATGCTGATTACCAGCATTTTCTTCCTGTCCCAAAATGTTTTCAAATCTTTTGCAAAACAACAAAATTTCAGACTTGTCCCAACTAAAGAGATTTGCAGACAAATCACAAATATCAGATATGCCTCGCCTTCGGAAGAGTAAAAAAGAGGGCCATTGGCCCTAAAGCACTCACCTGTGGAAAGTCATCTGCAGTTGATAGAGCTGAAGAGATCCTGGTTTTAATGATGTAAAGCACATGAGTGTAAGAGACCTACTTTTTGAACTAAATTCCAAACTTGTCCAAGATATAATTAAAGCAAACATTCTGACCAAGTTTCATGTGTATCACACTGAAAATGTGGTCTCTACGATGCACACACTGTTTTTCAAAGATTTGGTCCAGTGACCTTCTTTTTGACCAGATGACCCACTTTGAAACTTTTCCAAGATGTCATCAAGGCAAACTTTCTGACCAAGTTTCATGAGAATCAGGCTGAAAATGTGGCCTCTAGAATGCACACATGGTCTAAGATTTGACCATGTCACCTACTTTTTAACCCGACATAACCCACTTTCAAACTTGTCTGAGATATCATCAAGACAGACAATCTGACCTACTTTCATGAGTATCCAACTACATTTGTGGCCTCTAGAGTGCACACGAAGTTTTTCTAGGCCCAGTGACCTACTTTTTGACCCGACATGACCAAATTTTGAACATGTCCCAGATATTATCAAGACAAACATTCTGCCTAACTTTCATGAGTTTAAGACTGAAAATCTGGCCTCTAGAGTGCACACAAGGTTTTTCTAAGATTTGGCCCAGTGACCTACTTTTTCACCCAATATGACCCAATTTTGATACTGTCCAAGATATCATCAAGGCAAACATTCTGACCATGTTTCAAGAGTATCAGGCTCAAAATGTGGCGTATAGAGTGCTCACAAGGTTTTTCTAAGATTAAGCCCAGTGACCTACTCTTTGACCTGACATTTCACACTTGTTCGAGATATCACCAAGACAAACAGTCAACCCAACTTTCATGTGTTTCAGGCTGAAAATGTGGCCTTTACAGTGCCCACAAGGTTTTTCCAAGATGTGTCCTACTTTTTGACCCGGCATGACCCAGTTTCAAACTCGTCCAAAATATTATCAAGACAAACATTCCAACCAAGTTTCATGAGTTTCAGGCAGAAAATGTGGCCTCTAGAGTGCACACAAGGTTTTCTTAGATTTAGCCCAGTGACCTACTTCTTCACACAACATGACCCAATTCCATACTTGTCCAAGATATTATCAAAACAAACATTCTGACCAAGTTTCATGAGTATATAACTGAAAATGTAGCCTCTAGAGTGCACACAAGGTACTCGTCGATGCCTGGACGACGGACAGCGCACACCAGACACAGCATGATCACAAAAACTCACCTTGAGCATTTTATGCCCAGGTGAGCAAAATTTTGTCCTTTGGTAAAGAGTTAAACAACTAGCTTCACTGCAGGGATAATTCAGTGAATAGACATAAAACATATCACAAAAGCACCAAATGATGGTGTTAACATTTGGCTGCAGGTGCTTTTTCAGTGAAGTTATAGGTCAAAAAGGGACATAACTGTGTCCAAAAATGCTTTGAAAGTTAACTGCCCCTTTGGTTTTGGTTCCTCCATTGATAGTTAGCAACTGGCCCAAGTATGAAATGAATGTCTTCAACAATGACAGAAATAAAATTTTACTGGTATTATGAATGTCAAAATATTTGCACAACAGCACAGACTACTACATGGTAATGATAGAGTAACAAATCGATGTAAATGATGTATACTGAGCTATGGTCCCAAAGCGAAAGTCTTTATATACAACTATCACCAAAGGCTTGTATTTACTTGCCTACAAGTATGCTATTCTAGTCTAAATTGTGCAAACAATATTAACAATGTCTAAATTATGCCAGTGATGAATGAAACATATTTACAACTTCGTCAGGGGTGTGACATCAACTTTACTCCTTTGTCAAAAGACAAGTCAGACATAAACTAGAGCTATCACTAAAAGTGATCATACCCCCCCACCAGCTCCTTGTCACAAAACAGCTCTTTGTCACATAATGCAGAATGGTTTCGTAAAAAAATAAGAGTTGAAAAAAAAAAGTGGGAAAAGAGTTATGGTACTTGTAAACTGCTCTTCTCATTAATGTGGTCTATCTGTATATGAAGTTTGATGTCACTAGCTTAAATGATTCAGAAGTTATGCCCCGGACAAATATCCAAAGTTAAAACTTACAAAGGGCAATAACTCGAAAAATAAATGGAATAGAGTTATGGTTCTTGTACACTGCACTTTGCCTTATAGTGATCTATCTGTGTGTGAAGTTTGAAGTCATAAGCTTCTATACTTTGGAAGTTATGCCCTGCAGAAAAATCCAAAGTTAAAATTTACAAAGGGCAATAACTCAAAAAATAAATGAAATAGAGTTACTGTTCTTGTACACTGCACTTCTCCTTAATGTGATCTAACTTTGTGTGAAATTTGAAGTTCCTAGCCTCTATACTTTGGAAGTTATGCCCTGGACAAAAATCCATAGTTAAAATTTACAAAGGGCAACAAGCTTATGGGGAGATAATTCGGCAACCAATGGCAGCAAGGTCGTGAAAATTGCACATGCACAATTTCATATGTACCCAAACATTATGTGTAAATTTCAGTACAGTACTTGAAAAACTGTAAGAAAAAAGCTCCGGACAAAATTGTGTCTACAGACAGACGGACGGACGGACAGACAGACAGACAGACAGCCATGGCGATTCCAGTATACCCCCCTCCACTTCGTTGTGGGGGGTATAATCACAATATGACAGACACATGGAATCTGACATAATTCAGCATTTAAGATAAAATTCTACTGAGAGTCTAGAAAATTTTACCAAGCAAGCTCTTTGAGCTTATATACTCTCTCTCTACACACAAGTTTAATAATCTATTCTCTCAAAAACCAACAAAATGTCAGACTTTTTTCTTCCAAAAATCATATCTCAGGAATTACAAATATGAGTCATGCTTTGTGAAGAGTGTGAAGAGGGACCTTAATGCATCTGCAAAAACTATCGACCCAGGTCTGCCTGTACAGTCCATGCAGGCTGACCAGGGTCAAAACTTTGTTTTGCTATGGGTAAATTTTCTGCATGTCAAAGGACCAGTGTACTTCATAATTCAGACAATTGTTTGACAAACTGGATTTTATGGATCCATACTTATGTAATGAGTTTGCTATTGCCACAGCAGGGCTTATACTTAATACAATACATAAAAACACATGCCACATGAATTTCAATGCATTGATGGACTCTCTTCTTTGAAAAGATTGAATGTACAGGGTAGTTTTATGGAAGGTTCCCCATAAACAACTTAAATTTGGTCTCTAAAGATAAAACAAAATCATAGTTTTATCAGCTGCGTTGACAGATAAATCGATGTCAGTGATGCCTAGAAAGAAGGTTAATGATTACATGGCCTTGAAAGTGACGTCATATCATGCTTACTTCATATAATAATTATGTGTAATTTATCAATGCTTTTTGGTAGTTTATCGAGAAATGATGGTGGATTATGGACTGATATTTCATGGTTAAGACAAGTCAAATGTACCGATTTCATTATTTTCTAACTCTTCAACTGAAGGCGGAAACAGTAGTTTCCGCTAACCAGTAACCTAGGTAAACAGCATGTGCCATTCAACCAGACAGAAATATGACATACTTTATAGGCATTTACCCTACATTTCTTGCACTTTACATAATATTGTAATGAGTTCTTATGTAGAGGTGGTATGCCATGGGAAATTACCAAAAACAACTGTACTGGACTTTGACAAAAGTCCCAACAAAAACAGGGGTTAGAAGCATGAAATGAATAGAATTTTTTGTGAACATCATCGGTAATATTTAAAATATTACCAATGAAGTTCACTCGATGAAATAAATTTCGATCTTTCACACAAAAAAAACAAATATCCTCTAGATATAAACCCATGACACATTATCAGGTTATTCCTGTACTTATCTTTTGGTATTAATTATAAGTTACCATACAGTATTTCATCTGTAATGCCTTTTCCATGCATGAGTACATTCTAACGTTTTAAATTATCAAAAAACACATACCACCTGTTTACAATAGTATTAGTTTACATCTACTGAGAAACATGTTCAAACAACTTATACTAATCTCTCTTGATTCTGCTTCCTGGGAACTACATCAGTTCTCGCGCCAAATTTGTGGGCCAATGAACAACCCCAAAATTGGCACCCGCTCCGGAGTATCAAACTCGGGACCTTGCGGTTACGAAGCCGACACTCTACCTCACAGCCTCAGACACCACAGGGAGTCTGCTGCATAAAGCATATTCCATGTGTTACAAACCACGATAATATTATGAACCAAACAATGGTCAAAATGGCAAATTCTGAAGACAAGAAAATATGTAGCAAAGGTATATTTCACTGAAAACAAGGAAAATTATGCATTGAATAGTACATGTAATTCCAAACCCCTGAGAAAGCAAAAGATTGTCAAAGAGTCGAGCCTTTGTACTTAACCCTTTCCCAAACAACAAATTTTGGACTGGTCCAAATTGAAAGAGTTTGCAGACAACAATATTTTATTTGATGAAAATGGAAGAAAGGTCTCAAAACAGGTAGAAAACACTGTGGGAAAAGGAGAAATTGCTCATTACGAGCAATTTCTCCTTTTCCCACAGTGTTTTCAAAAGACTTGTACCGCAGACACGTGAAAACCAGGGCTTGTTTGGGAAAGGGTTAATTTTCATGGTACAAATACAGCTTTTTGTGACACTGCGAAACATTGTACAAAAAGCAGCAGTTGCTTCCTAAATGCAAATGCTCCTTTTCATTCAAAAAGAAAAAATGTGAAATCAAACCTTTGAAAAATACTATCTTTTTCGTCATGATGAACAAATTTTTGAGCCATGCTCTATGAAAAGGAGGCTTAATGCATCTGCAAAAAGCAACGACCCATGTCAGCCTGCCCAGACATTGGTCAAAACTGTTTGCTATTTGTAAATTTTCTGTCTGTCCAAGGACCCTGATTCAGTCAGCTCTAAGACAAAATGGATTTTGTGGATCCACAATCATGTGACAACATGCTTGGTATAATGCATCAAGGAAATGCATTAAGCCCCTTTTGCCAGAGCATGGCTCTTATCTATTTGCCACAATGTTTTCAGAAATTGCCTGTCAGAAAAATGCTACAACACTTCAACCGTCTATGATGCATCAAAAAGGGTTGGGAAAAAAAAAAAGAAAGAAATATCTAGGCAGTGGGTCTTTATACACTGGACCTGCAGAGCTTTTTCCCGACTGTTTCCACATGAAATCCTATATTGATCAAGGCCTGATGATCCAAAATGAGACGTCCATCAGATAAGAATGGCGGTTTTAACATCTTGTCATCTATTCTCCTGTAGTCATAACCCTGTAAATGGCAAAAAAAAAATTTCTTTTATGAGAAAAAAAGAAACTTTCCCCTTCATGTGGGAAAGCAGGCAGTGGCTTGAAAATAGAGCTGAGCATATAAGAAGTGAGACACTTACCATAAAGTACCGCATTTAACTACCCTGAGGAAGAAGAATTTTGAAAACAATGTGAGAAAAGGAGAAAATGTTGGTTACCAGCACTTTCTCCTTTTTCCACATTGTTTTCTTTTGAATCAAAAGCAACTCCCATCATTTAAGGCACATTTTAATTGCACATCTGCAAATGCCTTCAATACAAACAAGGCTAATTTTTTTTTGGTCTGGTAAAGAGTTAAAAGAATCAAGGACAATACAGATCAGGGTACGTGTGGCCATAACATCACTCAAATGTTCAGGTCAGCCTAATAACAAATGCTTAAATTAGCTCAATAACATGAATGATGCACTAAAGTGAATTTGTCTCTTGCAAAGCGCAGGGAAAAGCCCCTGGTAGTTTAAATCCTATATAATGTCAAAAAGGTTACAGTAGATTCAACTTTTTTCCAACTTTACAAGTTGGATAAAACTTTACAAGATGCATAAAATACTCCAAAATCTGTATAGTATCCCATAAAGAAACTTTGTAAAGAATCCGATACATTTTTGATGTCAACTGAATCCTAGAGTCCACTTCTTACCTTTTTTAGATAAATAACATACATTTTGACCTACGAATTAACTGGAAATCTGGGTTAATTTCAGACTGTTGTCCTAGTAAAACTGATTTGTCATTTGCCAAGACCTTTAAGAATCCACATTTACCAAACTATCCAAAACTGCATACCAAGTTAAGCCTTTACCAAACAATCCTGTGTTTTCACGACCCTGAGAAAGAATGATTTCGAAAACATTGTGGGAAAAGGAGAAAATGCTGGTAACCAGCATTTTCTCCTTATCTTACAAAGTTTTCCAACCTATTAAAGACAACTCCATCATTTGAGTCACATTCAAGTTGTTGTCCGCAAATGCTTTCAATTTCGACAAGTCTATATTTAAAAGTGTGGTAAAAAAGTTAATTTCTAAATATAGAAAGTTACACAACTAGTCTTACTAAGAAATGGAAAAAATTCTAGAGAAATGGAATGCAATTTTGAGTGGTTTGTGATTTTTTTGCATGGTGTATAACACGCTTTTCAACATTACTTGAGTTACAGTGCTGCAGCCAATGCACCTATCCATGCTTTCCTGGAGTTTCTCTTGGCTTGGGACTCAAACCAGCAATCCCCTGGTTTCAAGTCCTGGGTCTGTATTTACCAACCATTCTTAACCCTTTCCCAAACGACAAATTTTGGACTTGTCCAAATTGAAAGAGTTTCCAGACGACAATTGTAAATTTGATGAAAATGGCAGAAAGGTCTCAAAAAGGGTAGAAAACACTGTGGGAAAAGGAGAAATTGCTCGTTATGAGCAATTTCTCCTTTTCCCACAGTGTTTTCAAAAGACTTGTACTGCAGACACCTGAAAACCAGGGCTTGTTTGGGAAAGGGTTAAGGATATTCTTAGTCTTGTTCTCCAAGATTTTCTAAAACTGAAAGTATGCTTTAGCCATTCAGAAGTCGTGTTACTTTCAAATCTAGAAAATTTTGGAGAATAAGACAAAGAAGGTTCTTAAGAATGGTTGGTGAATACGGACCATGTACATTACTGATTGAGCTACCAGGCTTAGCAAGTGGTTGGTGAATACTTACCCAGAGTTTTGGCCAAGCAGTAGTAAAACCCAGGAAACTCTTAAAGAGGTGAACTGCCACTATGATAAAACTCAGCACTGTTGAGAGCAGAGTAAAACACTTTCAAAGAACAATAAATAAGAAGGTACATGGACTCAATGGCATCAAACCCCTGTATGTATACAACAACTATTCTAAACTAATTATAGTTTATTCCATAATCCAAGACCAACAATCTGACTGGCCAAAACATTCTGTCTCAGCTTAACAGGAGATATACCATCTCGGTCAATCAGGGTCCATATTCACCAAACATTCTTAAGAACATTCTTAAACTTATTCTAGATCTAGAAATTAAAACAACTTCTGATTGCTAAACCAAATGGCTAGGCCAATCGAAGTTATGTTACTTTCAAATATAAAAAAACCTTGAGAATAAGCTGAATTGCCAAATCAGAAGCATTTGCAGATGACAAATCAACTGCAGCTCCAATGATGAAATTGCATTTGAGAAGGGTAGAAAACATTGATGGAAAAGGAAAAATGCTGGTCACCACCATGTTCATTTCTCACAATGATTTCAAAAGCCTTTGTCCTCAGGGCTTTTTTAAACTTGAAATTGTATGGTAAAGGGTCAAGAAAGTCTCGTTTGATTTCAATAGTTGAGGACCTACCACGGAAGAGGGTGAACAGACTACCGCCAACAGAGACCTACCGACGAAGAGGGTAAACAGACTACCAACAACAGAGACCTACCAAGGAAGATGGTAAACAGTCTACCTGTGAAGATCTTTTGTATAGTTTTATTTTCCTCATTTTTATACTCTCTCCATCATGTGACTATAGGAAGATGCTTATATGCATAGGTTAAAGCAAGGAGTTAATCAAGGGAAACTTTGTAGACAAGCTTTCCCTTTTTCAATGATTTCTTCTATGACAGAGTGTTTACACAAAAAGTTTGGTGTGGGTTCTTTGATGAATACTTCCTGGTCAGTTTTCATGATTGGATTCACTTTAACATCCATGCGGGAGATCCAGTTTGGATGTTCCTTACTTTTTTGTGTCTTATTTTTTTTTGGTCTGAAACTGAGTGTAGTCTCTAAAAATAAGTAATTATTTTATTCTGAAGAGGGATGTTGAAGTCAATACAAAAAACTTTGCATGGGTAAATGTTACAGCTAGAAACATCATTGCATGCCCAAGGTGGTCATGCTAGTACTGTTGTGGCTCACTGTTGTATCACAGAACTGGTCAGAAATAATGTTCGCTTTATGGGTCATCAGTAAAGGAAGGGATATAGGGCCTTAAGCTCTTTCTTTTGCATTTTCAGAAATGTGGAGTTATGTTGTGCTGCAAGTCTGCCTATGATATGCAGCACATGGATTAAGTAAGTCAGGATTGATAAGCAACTTTCTCATTCAGAAAAAACAAAGTCTAAGCTCTGACAAGTCAGGTTCGAACCACAAGCTGTATGATTGTAATTCATTTTCCTGCTACTCATTTTTGCCTTTCTTTGTTGTGTGTGTATGTATGTCAGGGTGGGGGTGTTCTGCAACACTCCCAGGGTTGGGGAGATTTTTTTTTTCTTTCTGATTTCAGAAATTTCAGAATAGATGAACCACGAAGATTGTGTGTGAACAGACTTACGATGTGCTGGGAAGACGCTCTACTGACCAAAGTGTGATGAGATGACTGGGAAACCGAAGAACCGGCAAAGCTTGCCACTGGCAAAGGTAAAGTGCAGTTACTTAATTCTACCGACTACATTTTACATATATCTTTTCTTTTTCAATTTCAGTTCTGTAGCAATTTTTATAAAAATCTAAATAACAAAAAGTCCAGGTTATTTACTTAACAATTTCTCGTACAGAAGTATGAAGTTTAGACAGCATGGCTCAAACAATTCTAACAAAGGGGTCTCAAGTTCTAGTCTATGCTCCACCGAGTTCTTTTCCACAATGATTGTCATTTCTCAGTGTTTCTTTTCCTCTCCTATCAAAGAAGTAGAAAAAAAAGAAATTTGAGAATATGAAAGGTACACTGCCTGCTGTGAAATGTCTTTACTGTTAAAAACTAGGTAACTACCTGGAATAATTTTTTCAAGAAAAATATTGGTAGAAAATGAAGACATCTGACACATTTTGTTTGTTTAGGAAAATTAATGTTCTACACAATTTGAACACAAGCAGAAAGTCAAATTACGTCAAGTCCAGGAAGACCTTTGCCAAGACCCGGTAGCTCAGTCGTTAGTGTACAGGACTTGAGAAAAGGAGGTTGCTGGTTCGATCCCCTCTCGGCCAATTTCATTCAGAGGACTGACGATAATCATTGCGACAAGATTCATCCCTCTCTCATTGCTGACCATTGTTTCGATGATGGTTACGTGGCAAAGCAGCCAGTGGCCTGGAAAGAATATTGTGTGGAGTACTGGTAAAAGAAACTCCAGAAAAGCATGGATTGGTGCACTGGCTGCCATGATATAACTGAAATAATGTTGAAAACGGCATTAAACAGCATACAATGAATCAAACCAAAACAACCCTGGGAACATTTCCTTTGTTACTTTTTAGATAAGATGACCCACATACAGAAGTGAGGAGTTGGGCTACAAAAAAGACCACCGAGATGACCCACATACAGAAGTGAGGAGCTGGGCTACCAAAAAGACCACCGAGATGCCCAAAAACAATGCAGTGTCCTTATGGAAAAGGTACTCATGCTTTGCTTGGTGCTTAATTCCATTTTTAACATAGTATAAGTCATATGCCAGCAGCAGCAGCTACACCTATCTTTGTATTACCAGAGTTTCTGGAATCTGCCTGTGATATGCAGCCTATGGGTTGAGTAAGTCAGAATCGTTAAGCAATATACCCCACTTATTTCAGCTACCTTGCTGGTTAATTAAGCTTGTGGTAGTCTACTGTGATCTCATGGTTCATACAAAATACTGATAGAAAAATTTAAGGATTTTTTAAGGACTCAAACTTGAAATTTAAGGCCGACAAAACACTACATATGCACAAATATTGGTTTTCATACAGTTTATTCCCATGGTTGAAGATATTTTTCCCTCGCAGACGATCGCCGATTACGTATTCTAAAGAGCTGATTCATGCACTCAACGTTTTTGAAACGCTTATTAATCATGAATAGTAAAGCATCTACGTTCTGTGATCATGTATAAAACTACGTCTTTAGTTCCGATCGTCACGGAAAAATCGCCGATTTCAACTTTTATTATATTAGTTTTGATGAAGCATCTAAATATCCATTTTCTTCTCGTTTTCAAAAGAAAGTTAAATCCAAATGATAGTTTTGTGAGAGAACTCATCGTGATTCTGTTTTAATACATTAGATTTTTCCCGAAAACGACATAGAAAAGGGTCCGTATTTTATTCCGTATCATTGTGTGGTATCCCGCTTTCCATTATCGAGTATTTCTGCTACCATCAGGACGGGTACAAGTATATACGCATGTCATAATAGACTGGTACCCATTATCTTTGCGTGTACACTAGAAAGACCTGATTTGAGGCCGGCCAGCAATAAAACTACAGCTCACTCGCGAAGCAATTTTAAAGGGTTTTTTAAGGACTTTCTGTAGTTTTTAAGGGTTTTATAAGGCTGTTAATCATTTGTAAGGGTTTTATAAGGCAAAGATCAAATTCAAGGGTTTTTCAAGACCTGTGCGAACCATGGATCTTGCTAAAAATATGGGAATACCATTATCAATCCAAGAAATACCACACTAACACAATGCACATTTTAAAGGGTAAAAAGGACCTAATATTGCAATTTCCAAGTTCCTTTAGGCCAGAGTTTTTTAACACAGATGCAATATAGATAAAAAATCAGACTACAGTTTTTGTGCAGTCTGATCTTGATCAACACTGGCCTTCAAGTTAGTAAGGAAAGTTATTATTATTTGGTTTATGAAAGGTAAAAGCTGAATTTCTACTTATATCATCAAAGTCTAAAGATCTGAGAAACACAAGCTTTCCTGTTTTGTTACATTAGATGACCAACAAATAGAAGTGAAGGGCTGGGCTGTCAACATAACCACCAAGAAGCCCCAAAACTCTGCAGTTTCCAAATAGCAAAAGGTTTTCTTCTTATTTTGATCATTTCTTTTCCAGTTTTAATATTTTAACATTTCCTTTGCTCGATAATCTATTTTCTTGAAAATGCACTAAATAACCTTATACAATAAAAGTATCAATGGTAGAAAAACATAGAACTATCAATTTTGTTCAATAATGGAAATATATGTTCTATAACATGTGAACAAAGCCAAAAAGTCAAATTATGTCAAGTAGAAAAGACCTTAGGGCCATTTACTTTGTTATTTTTAGATAAAATGACCACATACAGCCTATGGGGAGCTGGGCTACCAACAAGACCACAAGGTGCCCAAAAACAATGCACTTTTCTTATGGGAAAGGTATAGCTGTTTGGTTGGCATTCAACCCCATTTAAACATTATTCACCTCTTTACCACGCAGTCCAAAGTTTTAGCAACCTTGAGATAAAGAGCGTGTAAAAACACTGTGTGAGAAGGAGAAAGTGCTGGTAACCAGCATTTTCTCCTTGTCCCACAATGTTTTCTACTCTTTAAAATGCAGATCTCATCATTTGAGCCCCTGAGCCACTTTATATTGTCATCTAAGAATGCTTTAAATTTGGACAAAGTTTCTTCTGCTGCAAAGATTTGAGTTAAAAAAAATAGCAGCCGCTACACCCATCTCTGCATTTCTGCAATTAATATCTTGTGTAACATATCTACCTGTGATATGTAGCCCATGGAGTGAGCGAGTCGGAATTATTATCCCCTTTACCAAACAGTCCCTGGTTTTCACCACCCTGGGAAAGAAAGCTTTTGAAAACATAGTGGGCAAAGGAGAAAATGCTGGTAACTAGAATTTTCTCCTTTCCCCACAATGTTTACTGTTGTATCAGAGAGCTAAAGCTCATTTGTACCAGTTTTGAATTTATCGTCTGCAATGTTTTGAATTTGGACGTCTTAAATTTTTCGTTTGGGATAGGGTTAAGCGAGTAGCTCTTTTATACCAATTTAGCTACCTGGCTGGATAGCTATGCTTTTCAACTATTTCTGCACATTCTTAATCAGGGAGGAAAAAAGGACACATCTATGTTGCAAGTTCAAGGTTTCTTGAGACCATAGCATCTCAACATAGATGCAGTATAAATCAAAGTTCAGAGTGCGTCTTTTTCTTTTTTTTTTAGCACCGTGATCTTAATCAATGCCGAGCACAAATTTTACTGAATGGCTGTCAGGCGTTTCAAAAGATGAATGGAAACTTCCTTCACACTGCAACACATACGCTAAAAAAGCAAGTAAAAAGTCCAAGTTATTACCAACTTCGCTACCATTTTGGTTTTAAAAAGTAAAGCCTGAACTTCTAGTTATGTCAAGCTTAAAAACATGTGTGAAATATCTGCTTTTTTTGTTTTGTTACATTAGATGACCAAGTGACAGAAGTGAGGGACTGGGCTGTTGACATGACCACAACAAAGCCCCAAACCTCTGCAGTTTCCATATGGCAAAGGTATTTATGCATTTTTCATCATTTCTTCTGCAATGTGGTGTTTCCAGACAAACGTATCTAGAAGCTAATCCATTTCACTGTAAATGCACTAGATAAATCTTTACAACAAAAATACTGATAGTAGGAAAAAGAGGTCACTTACATATTTTGTATGATATGAAAAAAAAGTCTTCTTTACAACTTGAAGAGAGACACAATTTCAAATTATGTCAAGTCTTAAAGACCTTGGGAACATTTGCTTTGTTATTTCTTCAACTAGATGAACCACAGACAGAAGTTAGGAGCTGGGCTTCCAAGAAGACCAAGGTGCCCCAAAACAATGCAATTTCCTTATGGAAAAGGTACTCTTGCTTTGATTGGTCCTTAACCCAATTTAATATTACTTAAGTAAAGTAAATCAGTTTCTGCACCTGTCTATGTTTCCTTAGGTTTCTTTTATCAGAGATTAGAACAGCATCCTTTCTTTACCACTGGCTGCTTTCCTACATAAACACTGTCTACACAATGACTGACAATGAGAAGGAATGGGGACTGAACTCACGACCCTTGCTTATTAGCCATGTACACAATTGACCGAGTTTCCAGGCTGGGTTTTATGTATCTTAATTAAGTCCTACTCAGTTTTGTGGTTATCATTTCAAATCTTTTGTATTAATAAATATGCTTTAGCCTGGGTCGAAATAAATATGAACATATATAGAGACCGTATTTTATTTGCCACATAAACACAATGCAGATTTGAAGTAAAGTGGAAAGGACCTTGATGTACCACCTGTAAGTTTAAGCTGAATTGCCAACTAAGAAGCATTTGCAGATGACAAATCAACTGCAGCTCCAATGATGAAATTGCATTTGAGAAGGGTAGAAAACATTGTTGGAAAAGGAAAAATGCTGGCTACCGCCATGTTCATTTCTCAATGATTTCAAAAGCCTTTGTCTTCAGGGCTTTTTTAAACTTGATATTGTATGGTAAAGGGTCAAGAAAGTCTCATTTGATTTTAATAGTTGACGACCTACCACGGAAGAGGGTGAACAGACTACCGCCAACAGAGACCTACCGAGGAAGAGGGTAAACAGACTACCAACAACAGAGACCTACCAAGGAAGATGGTAAACAGTCTACCTGTGAAGATTTTTCATATAGTGTTCATTTCCTCATTTTTATACTCTCTCCATCATGTGACTATAGAAGATGCTTATATGCATAGGTTAAAGCAAGGAGTTAATCAAGGGAAACTTTGTAGACAAGCTTTCCCTTTTTCAATGATTTCTTCTATGACAGAGTGTTTACACAAAAAGTTTGGTGTGGGTTCTTTGATGAATACTTCCTGGTCAGTTTTCATGATTGGATTCACTTTAACATCCATGCGGGAGATCCATTTTGGATGTTCCTTACTTTTTTGCGTCTTATATTTTTTTTGGTCTGAAACTGAGTGTAGTCTCTAAGAATAAGTAATTATTTTATTCTGAAGAGGGATGTTGAAGTCAATACAAAAAACTTTGCATGGGTAAATGTTACAGCTAGAAACATCATTGCATGCCCAAGGTGGTCAAGCTAGTACTGTTGTGGCTCACTGTTATATCACAGAACTGGTCAGAAATAATGTTCGCTTTATGGGTCATCAGTAAAGGAAGGGATATAGGGCCTTAAGCTCTTTCTTTTGCATTTTCAGAAATGTAGAGTTATGTTGTGCTACAAGTCTGCCTATGATATGCAGCCCATGGATTAAGTAAATCAGGATTGATAAGCAACTTTCTCATTCAGAAAAAACAAAGTCTAAGCTCTGACAAGTCAGGTTCGAACCACAAGCTGTATGATTGTAATTCATTTTCCTGCTACTCATTTTTGCCTTTCTTTGTTGTGTGTGTATGTATGTCAGGGTGGGGGTGTTCTGCAACACTCCCAGGGTTGGGGAGATTTTTTTTTTCTTTCTAATTTCAGAATAGATGAACCACGGAAGATTGTGTGTGAACAGACTTACGATGTGCTGGGAAGACACTCTACTGACCAAAGTGTGATGAGATGACTGGGAAAGCTTGCCACTGGCAAAGGTAAAGTGCAGTTACTTAATTCTACCGACTACATTTTACATATATCTTTTCTTTTTCAATTTCAGTTCTGTAGCAATTTTTATAAAAATCTAAATAACAAAAAGTCCAGGTTATTTACTTAACAATTTCTTGTACAGAAGTATGAAGTTTAGACAGCATGGCTCAAACAATTCTAACAAAGGGGTCTCAAGTTCTAGTCTATGCTCCACCGAGTTCTTTTCCACAATGATTGTCATTTCTCAGTGTTTCTTTTCCTCTCCTATCAAAGAAGTAGAAAAAAAAGAAATCTGAGAATATGAAAGGTAAACTGCCTGCTGTGAAATGTCTTTACTGTTAAAAACTAGGTAACTACCTGGAATAATTGTTTTCAAGAAAAATATTGGTAGAAAATGAAGACATCTGACACATTCTGTTTGTTTAGCAAAATTAATGTTCTACACAATTTGAACACAAGCAGAAAGTCAAATTATGTCAAGTCCAGGAAGACCTTTGCCAAGACCCGGTAGCTCTGTCGTTAGTGTACAGGACTTGAGAAAAGGAGGTTGCTGGTTCGATCCCCTCTCGACCAATTTCATTCAAAGGATTGACGATAATCATTGCGACAAGATTCATCCCTCTCTCATTGCTGACCATTGTTTCGATGATGGTTATGTGGGAAAGCAGCCAGTGGCCTGGAAAGAATATTGTGTGGAGTACTTGTAAAAGAAACTCCAGAAAAGCATGGATTGGTGCACTGGCTGCCATGATATAACTGAAATAATGTTGAAAGTAGCATTAAACACCATACAATGAATCAAACCAAAACAACCCTGGGAACATTTCCTTTGTTACTTTTTAGATAAGATGACCCACATACAGAAGTGAGGAGCTGGGCTACCAAAAAGACCACCGAGATGACCCACATACAGAAGTGAGGAGCTGGGCTACCAAAAAGACCACCGAGATGACCCACATACAGAATTGTGGAGCTGGGCTACCAAGAAGGCCACTGAGATGCCCAAAAACAATGCAGTGTCCTTATGGAAAAGGTACTCATGCTTTGCTTGGTGCTTAATTCCATTTTTAACATAGTTTAAGTCATATGCCAGCAGCAGCAGCTACACCTATCTTTGTATTACCGGAGTTTCTGGAATCTGCCTGTGATATGCAGCCTATGGGTTGAGTAAGTCAGAATCGTTAAGCAATATACCTCACTTAGTTCAGCTACCTTGCTGGTTAATTAACCTTGTGGTAGTCTACTGTGATCTTACTAAAAATATAGGAATACCATTATCGATCCCAGAAATACCACACTAACACAATGCACATTTTAAAGGGTAAAAAGGACCTAATATTGCAAGTTCCAAGTTCCTTTCGGCTAGAGTCTTTTAACACAGATGCAATATAGATAAAAAATCAGACTACAGTTTTTGTGCAGTCTGATCTTGATCAACACTGGCCTTCAAGTTAGTAAGGAAAGTTATTATTATTTAGTTTATGAAAGGTAAAAGCTGAATTTCTACTTATATCAAAGTCTAAAGATCTGAGAAACACAAGCTTTCTTATTTTGTTACAATAGATGACCAAAAAATAGAAGTAAAGGGCTGGGCTGTCAACATAACCACCAAGAAGCCCCAAAACTCTGCAGTTTCCAAACAGCAAAAGGTATTCATGCTATTTTGATCATTTCTTTTGCAGTTTTAATATTTTAACATTTCCTTTGCTCAATAATCTATTTTCTTGAAAATGCACTACATAACTTTATACAATAAAAGTATCAATGGTAGAAAAACATAGAACGATCAATTTTGTTCAATAATGGAAATATATGTTCTATAACATGTGAACAAAGCCAAAAAGTCAAATTATGTCCAGTAGAAAAGACCTTAGGGCCATTTACTTTGTTATTTTTAGATAAAATGACCACATACAGCCTATGGGGAGCTGGGCTACCAACAAGACCACAAGGTGCCCAAAAACAATGCACTTTTCTTATGGGAAAGGTATAGCTGTTTGGTTGGCATTCAACCCCATTTAAACATTATTCACCTCTTTACCACACAGTCCAAAGTTTTAGCAACCTTGAGATAAAGAGCGTGTAAAAACACTGTGTGAGAAGGAGAAAGTGCTGGTAACCAGCATTTTCTCCTTGTCCCACAATGTTTTCTACTCTTTAAAATGCAGATCTCATCATTTGAGCCCCTGAGCCCTTTTATATTGTCATCTAAGAATGCTTTAAATTTGGACAAAGTTTCTTCTGCCGCAAAGACTTGAATTAAAAAATAGCAGCTGCTACACCCATCTCTGCATTTCTGCAATTAATATCTTGTGTAACATATCTACCTGTGATATGTAGCCCATGGAGTGAGCGAGTCGGAATTATTATCCCCTTTACCAAACAGTCCCTGGTTTTCACCACCCTGGGAAAGAAAGCTTTTGAAAACATAGTGGGCAAAGGAGAAAATGCTGGTAACTAGCATTTTCTCCTTTCCCCACAATGTTTACTGTTGTATCAGAGAGCTAAAGCTCATTTGTACCAGTTTTGAATTTGTTGTCTGCAATGTTTTGAATCTGGAAGTCTTAAATTTTTCGTTTGGGATAGGGTTAAGCGAGTAGCTCTTTTATACCAATTTAGCTACCTGGCTGGATAGCTATGCTTTTCAACTATTTCTGCACATTCTTAATCAGGGAGGAAAAAAGGACACATCTATGTTGCAAGTTCAAGGTTTCTTGAGACCATAGCATCTCAACATAGATGCAGTATAAATCAAAGTTCAGACTGCGTCTTTTTTTTTTGTTTTTTTTTTTTAAGCACTGTGATCTTAATCAATGCCGACCACAAATTTTACTGAATGGCTGTCAGGCGTTTCAAAAGGTGAATGGAAACTTCCTTCACACTGCAAAACATACGCTTAAAACGCAAGTAAAAAGTCCAAGTTATTAGCAACTTCGCTACCATTTTGGTTTTAAAAAGTAAAGCCTGAACTTCTAGTTATGTCAAGCTTAAAAACATGTGTGAAATATCTGCTTTTTTTGTTTTCTTACATTAGATGACCAAGTGACAGAAGTGAGGGACTGGGCTGTTAACATGACCACAACAAAGCCCCAAACCTCTGCAGTTTCCATATGGAAAAGGTATTTATGCATTTTTCATCCTTTCTTCTGCAATGTGGTGTTTCCAGACAAATGTATCTAGCAACTAATCCATGTCACTGTAATTGCTCTAGGTAAATCTTTACAACAAAAATACTGATGGTAGGAAAAAGAGGTCACTAACACATTTTGTATGATATGAAAAAAAAGTTTTCTTTACAACTTGAAGAGAGACACAATTTCAAATTATGTCAAGTCTTAAAGACCTTGGGAACATTTGCTTTGTTATTTCTTCAACTAGATGAACCACAGACAGAAGTTAGGAGCTGGGCTTCCAAGAAGACCACCAAGGTGCCCCAAAACAATGCAATTTCCTTATGGAAAAGGTACTCTTGCTTTGATTGGTCCTTAACCCAATTTAATATTACTTAAGTAAAGTAAATCAGTTGCTGCACCTGTCTATGCTTCCTTAGGTTTCTTTTATCAGCGATTAGAACAGCATCCTTTCTTTACCACTGGCTGCTTTCCTACATAAACACTGTCTACACAATGACTGACAATGAGAAGGAATGGGGATTGAACTCACGACCCTTGCTTACTAGCCATGTACACAATTGACTGAGTTTCCAGGCTGGGTTTTATGTATCTTAATTAAGTCCTACTCAGTTTTGTGGTTATTATTTCAAATCTTTTGTATTAATAAATATGCTTTAGCCTGGGTCGAAATAAATATGAACATATATTGAGACCGTATTTTATTTGCCACATAAACACAATGCAGATTTGAAGTAAAGTGGAAAGGACCTTGATGTACCACCTGTAAGTTTAAGCTGAATTGCCAAGTAAGAAGCATTTGCAGATGACAAATCAACTGCAGCTCCAATGATGAAATTGCATTTGAGAAGGGTAGAAAACATTGTTGGAAAAGGAAAAATGCTGGTTACCACCATCTTCATTTCTCAATGATTTCAAAAGCCTTTGTCCTCAGGGCTTTTTTAAACTTGAAATTGTATGGTAAAGGGTCAAGAAAGTCTCGTTTGATTTCAATAGTTGAGGACCTACCACGGAAGAGGGTGAACAGACTTCCGCCAACAGAGACCTACCGAGGAAGAGGGTAAACAGACTACCAACAACAGAGACCTACCAAGGAAGATGGTAAACAGTCTACCTGTGAAGATGTTTCGTATAGTATTCATTTCCTCATTTTTATACTCTCTCCATCATGTGACTATAGGAAGATGCTTATATGCATAGGTTAAAGCAAGGAGTTAATCATGGGAAACTTTGTAGACAAGCTTTCCTTTTTTCAATGATTTCTTCTATGACAGAGTGTTTACACAAAAAGTTTGGTGTGGGTTCTTTGATGAATACTTCCTGGTCAGTTTTCATGATTGGATTCACTTTAACATCCATGTGGGAGATCCATTTTGGATGTTCCTTACTTTTTTGTGTCTTATATTTTTTTTGGTCTGAAACTGAGTGTAGTCTCTAAGAATAAGTAATTATTTTATTCTGAAGAGGGATGTTGAAGTCAATACAAAAAACTTTGCATGGGTAAATGTTACAGCTAGAAACATCATTGCATGCCCAAGGTGGTCAAGCTAGTACTGTTGTGGCTCACTGTTGTATCACAGAACTGGTCAGAAATAATGTTCGCTTTATGGGTCATCAGTAAAGGAAGGGATATAGGGCCTTAAGCTCTTTCTTTTGCATTTTCAGAAATGTAGAGTTATGTTGTGCTACAAGTCTGCCTATGATATGCAGCCCATGGATTAAGTAAGTCAGGATTGATAAGCAACTTTCTCATTCAGAAAAAACAAAGTCTAAGCTCTGACAAGTCGGGTTCGAACCACGAGCTGTATGATTGTAATTCATTTTCCTGCTACTAATTTTTGCCTTTCTTTGTTGTGTGTGTATGTATGTCAGGGTGGGGGTGTTCTGCAACACTCCCAGGGTTGGGGAGATTTTTTTTTCTTTCTAATTTCAGAAATTTCATAATAGATGAACCACGGAAGATTGTGTGTGAACAGACTTACGATGTGCTGGGAAGACGCTCTACTGACTAAAGTGTGATGAGATGACTGGGAAACCGAAGAACCGGCAAAGCTTGCCACTGGCAAAGGTAAAGTGCAGTTACTTACTTCTACCGACTACATTTTACATATATCTTTCCTTTTTCAATTTCAGTTCTGTAGCAATTTTTATAAAAATCAAAATAACAAAAAGTCCAGGTTATTTACTTAACAATTTCTCGTACAGAAGTATGAAGTTTTGACAGCATGGCTCAAACAATTCTAACAAAGCGGTCTCAAGTTCCAGTCTATGCTCCACCGAGTTCTTTTCCACAATGATTGTCATTTCTCAGTGTTTCTTTTCCTCTCCTATCAAAGAAGTGGAAAAAAAAGAAATTTGAGAATATGAGAGGTACGCTGCCTGCTGTGAAATGTCTTTACTGTTGAAAACTAGGTAACTACCTGGAATAATTTTTTCAAGAAAAATATTGGTAGAAAATGAAGACATCTGACACATTCTGTTTGTTTAGAAAAATTAATGTTCTACACAATCTGAACACAAGCAGAAAGTCAAATTATGTCAAGTCCAGGAAGACCTTTGCCAAGACCCGGTAGCTCAGCCGTTAGTGTACAGGACTTGAGAAAAGGAGGTTGCTGGTTCGATCCCCTCTCGGCCAATTTCATTCAGAGGATTGACGATAATCATTGCGACAAGATTCATCCCTCTCTCATTGCTGACCATTGTTTCCATGATGGTTATGTGGGAAAGCAGCCAGTGGCCTGGAAAGAATATTGTGTGGAGTACTGGTAAAAGAAACTCCAGAAAAGCATGGATTGGTGCACTGGCTGCCATGATATAACTGAAATAATGTTGAAAACAGCATTAAACACCATACAACGAATCAAACCAAAACAACCCTGGGAACATTTCCTTTGTTACTTTTTAGATAAGATGACCCACATATAGAAGTGAGGAGCTGGACTACCAAAAAGACCACCGAGATGACCCACATACAGAAGTGAGGAGCTGGGCTACTAAAAAGACCACCGAGATGACCCACATACAGAAGTGAGGAGCTGGGCTACCAAGAAGACCACTGAGATGCCCAAAATCAATGCAGTGTCCTTATGGAAAAGGTACTCATGCTTTGCTTGGTGCTTAATTCCATTTTTAACATAGTTTAAGTCATATCCCAGCAGCAGCAGCTACACCTATCTTTGTATTACCGGAGTTTCTGGAATCTGCCTATGATATGCAGCCTATGGGCTGAGTAAGTCAGAATCGTTAAGCAATATACCCCACTTATTTCAGCTACCTTGCTGGTTAATTAACCTTGTGGTAGTCTACTGTGATCTTGCTAAAAATATAGGAATACCATTATCAATCCCAGAAATACCACACTAACACAATGCACATTTTAAAAGGTAAAAAGGACCTAATATTGCAAGTTCCAAGTTCCTTTAGGCCAGAGTTTTTTAACACAGATGCAATATAGATAAAAAATCAGACTACAGTTTTTGTGCAGTCTGATCTTGATCAACACTGGCCTTCAAGTTAGTAAGGAAAGTTATTATTATTTAGTTTATGAAAGGTAAAAGCTGAATTTCTACTTATATCAAAGTCTAAAGATCTAAGAAACACAAGCTTTCTTATTTTGTTACATTAGATGACCAACAAATAGAAGTGAAGGGCTGGGCTGTCAATATAACCACCAAGAAGCCCCAAAACTCTGCAGTTTCCAAATAGCAAAAGGTATTCATGCTATTTTGATCATTTCTTTTGCAGTTTTAATATTTTAACATTTCCTTTGCTTAATAATCTATTTTCTTGAAAATGCACTAAATAACCTTCTACAATAAAAGTATCAATGGTAGAAAAACATAGAACGATCAATTTTGTTCAATACTGGAAATATATGTTCTATAACATGTGAACAAAGCCAAAAAGTCAAATTATGTCAAGTAGAAAAGACCTTAGGGCCATTTACTTTGTTATTTTTAGATAAAATGACCACATACAGCCTATGGGGAGCTGGGCTACCAACAAGACCACAAGGTGCCCAAAAACAATGCACTTTTCTTATGGGAAAGGTATAGCTGTTTGGTTGGCATTCAACCCCATTTAAACATTATTCACCTCTTTATCACGCAGTCCAAAGTTTTAGCAACCTTGAGATAAAGAGCGTGTAAAAACACTGTGTGAGAAGGAGAAAGTGCTGGTAACCAGCATTTTCTCCTTGTCCCACAATGTTTTCTACTCTTTAAAATGCAGATCTCATCATTTGAGCCCCTGAGCCCTGTTATATTGTCATCTAAGAATGCTTTAAATTTGGACAAAGTTTCTTCTACCGCAAAGAGTTGAGTTAAAAGAAAGCTGCTGTTACACCCATCTCTGCATTTCTGCAATTAATATCTTGTGTAACATATATACCTGTGATATGTAGCCCATGGAGTGAGCGAGTCGGAATTATTATCCCTTTACCAAACAGTCCCTGGTTTTCACCACCCTGGGAAAGAAAGCTTTTGAAAACATAGTGGGCAAAGGAGAAAATGCTGGTAACTACCATTTTCTCCTTTCCCCACAATGTTTACTGTTGTATCAGAGAGCTAAAGCTCATTTGTACCAGTTTTGAATTTATCGTCTGCAATGTTTTGAATTTGGACGTCTTAAATTTTTCGTTTGGGATAGGGTTAAGCGAGTAGCTCTTTTATACCAATTTAGCTACCTGGCTGGATAGCTATGCTTTTCAACTATTTCTGCACATTCTTAATCAGGGAGGAAAAAAGGACACATCTATATTGCAAGTTCAAGGTTTCTTGAGACCATAGCATCTCAACATAGATGCAATATAAATCAAAGTTCAGACTGCGTCTTTTTTTTTTGTTTTTTTTTTTAGCACTGTGATCTTAATCAATGCCGAGCACAAATTTTACTGAATGGCTGTCAGGCGTTTCAAAAGGTGAATGGAAACTTCCTTCACACTGCAAAACATACGCTTAAAAAGCAAGTAAAAAGTCCAAGTTATTAGCAACTTCGCTACCATTTTGGTTTTAAAAAGTAAAGCCTGAACTTCTAGTTATGTCAAGCTTAAAACATGTGTGAAATATCTGCTTTTTTTGTTTTCTTACATTAGATGACCAAGTGACAGAAGTGAGGGACTGGGCTGTTAACATGACCACAACAAAGCCCCGAACCTCTGCAGTTGCCATATGGAAAAGGCATTTATGCATTTTTCATCATTTCTTCTGCAATGTGGTGTTTCCAGACAAACGTATCTCGAAGCTAATCCATTTCACTGTAAATGCACTAGATAAATCTTTACAACAAAAATACTCATGGTAGGAAAAAGAGGTCACTAACACATTTTGTATGATATGAAAAAAAAAAGTCTCCTTTACAACTTGAAGAGAGACACAATTTCAAATTATGTCAAGTCTTAAAGACCTTGGGAACATTTGCTTTGTTATTTCTTCAACTAGATGAACCACAGACAGAAGTTAGGAGCTGGGCTTCCAAGAAGACCAAGGTGCCCCAAAACAATGCAGTTTCCTTATGGAAAAGGTACTCTTGCTTTGATTGGTCCTTAACCCAATTTAATATTACTTAAGTAAAGTAAATCAGTTGCTGCATCTGTCTATGCTTAGTGTGGTTTCTTTTATCAGCGATTAGAACAGCATCCCTTCTTTACCACTGGCTGCTTTCCTACATAAACACTGTCTACACAATGACTGACAATGAGAAGGAATGGGGATTGAACTCACGACCCTTGCTTATTAGCCATGTACACAATTGACTGAGTTTCCAGGCTGGGTTTTATGTATCTTAATTAAGTCCAACTCAGTTTTGTGGTTATCATTTCAAATCTTTTGTATTAATAAATATGCTTTAGCCTGGGTCGATATAAGTATGAACATATATAGAGACCGTATTTTATTTGCCACATAAACACAATGCAGATTTGAAGTAAAGTGGAAAGGACCTTGATGTACCACCTGTAAGTTTAAGCTGAATTGCCAAGTAAGAAGCATTTGCAGATGACAAATCAACTGCAGCTCCAATGATGAAATTGCATTTGAGAAGGGTAGAAAACATTGTTGGAAAAGGAAAAATGCTGGTTACCACCATCTTCATTTCTCAATGATTTCAAAAGCCTTTGTCCTCAGGGCTTTTTTAAACTTGAAATTGTATGGTAAAGGGTCAAGAAAGTCTCGTTTGATTTCAATAGTTGAGGACCTACCACGGAAGAGGGTGAACAGACTACCACCAACAGAGACCTACCGAGGAAGAGGGTAAACAGACTACCAACAACAGAGACCTACCAAGGAAGATGGTAAACAGTCTACCTGTGAAGATTTTTCGTATAGTAATCATTTCCTCATTTTTATACTCTCTCCATCATGTGACTATAGGAAGATGCTTATATGCATAGGTTAAAGCAAGGAGTTAATCAAAGGAAACTTTGTAGACAAGCTTTCCCTTTTTCAATGATTTCTTCTATGACAGAGTGTTTACACAAAAAGTTTGGTGTGGGTTCTTTGATGAATACTTCCTGGTCAGTTTTCATGATTGGATTCACTTTAACATCCATGCGGGAGATCCATTTTGGATGTTCCTTACTTTTTTGTGTCTTATATTTTTTTTTGGTCTGAAACTGAGTGTAGTCTCTAAGAATAAGTAATTATTTTATTCTGAAGAGGGATGTTGAAGTCAATACAAAAAACTTTGCATGGGTAAATGTTACAGTTAGAAACATCATTGCATGCCCAAGGTGGTCAAGCTAGTACTGTTGTGGCTCACTGTTGTATCACAGAACTGATCAGAAATAATGTTCGCTTTATGGGTCATCAGTAAAGGAAGGGATATAGGGCCTTAAGCTCTTTCTTTTGCATATTCAGAAATGTACAGTTATGTTGTGCTACAAGTCTGCCTATGATATGCAGCCCATGGATTAAGTAAGTCAGGATTGATAAGCAACTTTCTCATTCAGAAAAAACAAAGTCTAAGCTCTGACAAGTCGGGTTCATACCACAAGCTGTATGATTGTAATTCATTTTCCTGCTACTCATTTTTGCCTTTCTTTGTTGTGTTTGTATGTATGTCAGGGTGGGGGTGTTCTGCAACACTCCCAGGGTTGGGGAGATTTTTTTTTCTTTCTAATTTCAGAAATTTCAGAATAGATGAACCACGGAAGATTGTGTGTGAACAGACTTACGATGTGCTGGGAAGACGCTCTACTAACAAAGTGTGATGAGATGACTGGGAAACCGAAGAACCGGCAAAGCTTGCCACTGGCAAAGGTAAAGTGCAGTTACTTACTTCTACCGACTACATTTTACATATATCTTTTCTTTTTCAATTTCAGTTCTGTAGCAATTTTTATAAAAATCAAAATAACAAAAAGTCCAGGTTATTTACTTAACAATTTCTCGTACAGAAGTATGAAGTTTAGACAGCATGGCTCAAACAATTCTAACAAAGCGGTCTCAAGTTCCAGTCTATGCTCCACCGAGTTCTTTTCCACAATGATTGTCATTTCTCAGTGTTTCTTTTCCTCTCCTATCAAAGAAGTGGAAAAAAAAGAAATTTGAGAATATGAGAGGTACACTGCCTGCTGTGAAATGTCTATACTGTTGAAAACTAGGTAACTACCTGGAATAATTGTTTTCAAGAAAAATATTGGTAGAAAATGAAGACATCTGACACATTCTGTTTGTTTAGAAAAATTAATGTTCTACACAATTTGAACACAAGCAGAAAGTCAAATTATGTCAAGTCCAGGAAGACCTTTGCCAAGACCCGGTAGCTCAGCCGTTAGTGTACAGGACTTGAGAAAAGGAGGTTGCTGGTTCGATCCCCTCTCGGCCAATTTCATTCAGAGGATTGACGATAATCATTGCGACAAGATTCATCCCTCTCTCATTGCTGACCATTGTTTCCATGATGGTTATGTGGGAAAGCAACCAGTGGCCTGGAAAGAATATTGTGTGGGGTACTGGTAAAAGAAACTCCAGAAAAGCATGGATTGGTGCACTGGCTGCCATGATATAACTGAAATAATGTTGAAAGTAGCATTAAACACCATACAATGAATCAAACCAAAACAACCCTGGGAACATTTCCTTTGTTACTTTTTAGATAAGATGACCCACATACAGAAGTGAGGAGCTGGGCTACCAAAAAGACCACCGAGATGACCCACATACAGAATTGTGGAGCTGGGCTACCAAGAAGGCCACTGAGATGCCCAGAAACAATGCAGTGTCCTTATGGAAAAGGTACTCATGCTTTGCTTGGTGCTTAATTCCATTTTTAACATAGTTTAAGTCATATGCCAGCAGCAGCAGCTACACCTATCTTTGTATTACCGGAGTTACTGGAATTTGCCTGGAATATGCAGCCTATGGGTTGAGTGAGTCAGAATCGTTAAGCAATATACCCCACTTATTTCAGCTACCTTGCTGGTTAATTAACCTTGTGGCAGTCTACTGTGATCTTGCTAAAAATATAGGAATACCATTATCAATCCCAGAAATACCACACTAACACAATGCACATTTTAAAGGGTAAAAAGGACCTAATATTGCAAGTTCCAAGTTCCTTTAGGCCAGAGGTTTTTAACACAGATGCAATATAGATAAAAAATCAGACTACAGTTTTTGTATCTTGATCAACACTGGCCTTCAAGTTAGTAAGGAAAGTTATTATTATTTGGTTTATGAAAGGTAAAAGCTGAATTTCTCCTTATATCATAGCCTAAAGATCTGAGAAACACAAGCTTTCTTATTTTGTAACATTAGATGACCAACAAATAGAAGTGAAGGGCAGAGCTGTCAACATAACCACCAAGAAGCCCCAAAACTCTGCAGTTTCCAAATAGCAAAAGGTATTCATGCTATTTTGATCATTTCTTTTGCAGTTTTAATATTTTAACATTTGCTTTGCTTAATAATCTATTTTCTTGAAAATGCACTGAATAACCTTATACAATAAAAGTATCAATGGTAGAAAAACATAGAACGATCAATTTTGTTCAATAATGGAAATCTATGATCTATAACATGTGAACAAAGCCAAAAAGTCAAATTATGTCAAGTAGAAAAGACCTTAGGGCCATTTACGTTGTTATTTTTAGATAAAATGACCACATACAGCCTATGGGGAGCTGGGCTACCAACAAGACCACAAGGTGCCCAAAAACAATGCACTTTTCTTATGGGTAAGGTATACCCATTTGGTTGGCATTCAACCCCATTTAAACATTATTCACCTCTTTACCACGCAGTCCAAAGTTTTAACAACCTTGAGATAAAGAGCGTGTAAAAACACTGTGTGAGAAGGAGAAAGTGCTGGTAACCAGCATTTTCTCCTTGTCCCACAATGTTTTCTACTCTTTAAAATGCAGATCTCATCATTTGAGCCCCTGAGCCCTGTTATATTGTCATCTAAGAATGCTTTCAATTTGGACAAAGTTTCTTCTGCCGCAAAGAGTTGAGTTAAAAAAATAGCAGCTGCTACACCCATCTCTGCATTTCTGCAATTAATATCTTGTGTAACATATCTACCTGTGATATGTGGCCCATGGAGTGAGCAAGTCGGAATTATTATCCCTTTACCAAACAGTCCCTGGTTTTCACCACCCTGGGAAAGAAAACTTTTGAAAACATAGTGGGCAAAGGAGAAAATGCTGGTAACTAGAATTTTCTCCTTTCCCACAATGTTTACTGTTGTATCAGAGAGCTACAGCTCATTTGTACCACTTTTGAATTTATCGTCTATTTTGAATTTGGAAGTCTTAAATTTTTCGTTTGGGATAGGGTTATGCGAGTAGCTCTTTTATACTAATTTACCTACCTGGCTGGATAGCTATGCTTTTCAACTATTTCTGCACATTCTTAATCAGGGAGGAAAAAAGGACACATCTATATTGCAAGTTCAAGGTTTCTTGAGACCATAGCATCTCAACATAGATGCAATATAAATCAAAGTTCAGACTGCGTCTTTTTTTTTTGTTTTTTTTAGCACTCTGATCTTAATCAATGCCGAGCACAAATTTTACTGATGATCCAATACAGAAGTTAGAAGCTGGGCTACCAAGAAGACCACCAAGATGCCCAAAATGATGCAGTGTCCTTATGGAAAAGGTACTCATGCTTGGCTTGGTGCTTATACTTTTTTAACATTCTTCAAGTCATGTGGCAGCAGCTGTTGTACCTATCTGTGCATTCCTGGAATCTGTCTGTGACAAGCAGCCTATAGATTAAGCAAGTCAGAATTATTAAGCAATATACCCCACTTATTCAACCACTTTGCTGGGTAATTAAGCTTGTGACAGTCTACTCTAATCTTGCTTAAAATACAGGAACGTCACTATCAGTCCCAGGAGTACCACATTAACAAAATACGCATTTCAAAGGGTCAAAAAGGCCCTTATATGGCAAGTTCAAAGTTGCTTTAGGCCAGAGTTTTTCAATACAGATTGAACATAGATCAAAGATCAGACAACAGTTTTTGTGCAGTCTGATCTTAATCAACACTGGCCTCCAAGGTAATAAGGAAAGTTGCTATCATTTGGTTTGTAAAGGTAAAGGCTGAATTTCTAGTTGTGTCATTGTCTTAAGATCTGGGAAACGTAGATGACCCACAAATAGAAGTGAAGGACTGGGCTGTCAACACTATCACAAAGAAGCCCCGAAACTCTGCAGTTTCGAAACAGAAAAGATATTTGCTATTCCGATAATTTCTTTCGCATTAAACATGTTTTTTACATTTTTTTCCCTTAATAATCCATTTTCTTGAAAATACACGGAAGAACTCTTTACCATAAAAATATCAACAGTAGAAAGACACAAAACTAACGCATTTTGTTCAGTACTGGAAAAAAATGTTCCATAAAAATTTGAACAGAGAGAGTCAAAAAATGTCAAGTATATAAGATCTTGGGAACATTTGCTTTGTTGTTCTTAGGTAAGATGACTACATACAGAAGTGAGGAACTGGGCTACAAAGAAGACCACAAGATGCCTATAAACAATTCATTTTCCTTATGGAAAAGGTATTTCTGCTTTGATTGGTATTCAACCCCATTTCAACATTACTTAACCCTTTACTACACAATCACAAGTTTAAACAACCCTGAGATAAAGAGCTTGTGAAAACACTGTGTGAAAAGGAGAAAGTGCTGGTTCCCATTTTTCTTATACTTTTTAGAAGGCAGGCTCATCATTTGAGCCTAAATTATATTGTCATCTACCAATGCTTTTAATTTCAACATGTCTAAAATTTTCATGTGTAGTAAAGAGTCAAGTCAAATAACAGAAGCTGCAACACATATCTATGCATTTCTGGACTTAGTCTGTTGTGCAACATGTCTACCATAGCCCATGGATTCAGCAACTCACAATCATTAAGTAGCCAAACTGTACCAATTCAGCCGCCTGGCAGGATAGTTTTGTTTTTTCCACCATATTCTGAAACAGGTTGGAAAAGGACTATTATGTTGCAAGTTCAAGGTTGCTTGAGACAACAGTATCTCAACACAGATGCAATATACATCAAAGATCATACTGCGTTTTTTTTAGCAGTCAGATCTTCATCAATGCTGACCACAAAATTTACTGAACAGCAGGTAGGTGTTTCAAAGGTTATATGTGGAAAATGGAAACTTCCTTCCCTCTGCAAAAGACCCTCTTTAAAAGAAAGAATATGGTCCAAGTTATTTAGGGAAATTGCTAGTATTTTGGTTTTAAAAAGTAAAGGCTGAATTTCCAGTTATGTCAAGCTGAAAAGGTGTGTGAAATATCTGATTTGTTATTTTGTTGCATTAGATGACCAACTGACAGAAGTGAGGGATAGGGCTGTCAACATGACCAACAAGAAGCCCCAAAACTCTACAGTTTCCATATGGAGAAGGTACTGATGCATTTTTTTATTATTTCTTCTGCAGTGTAGTGGTTCCCAACAAATGTCTCTAAAAGGTAGTCCATTTCACTGTAAATGCACTAAATAAATCTTTACAAGAAAAATATTGATGGTAGGAAAACGAGATAACTAATACATTTTCTACGATACGAAAAAAACGTCTTCTTTACAATTTGATCGATTGACTGATTGTATGGTGTTTAAAGCCATCTTCAACATTTTTTTCAGTTGTATCGCGGCAGCTAGTGCACCTATCAATTCTTACCTGGAGTTTCTTTTACCTGTACTACGCACAATATTCTTTTGAAGCCACTGGCTGATTTCCCACATAGCCATTGTTGAAACAATGGTCAGTGGTGAGAGAGGAATGAATCCTGTCACAATGACTATCATCAAGAAAGAAATTGGCCAAGCCAGAGATCGAACCAGCTACCTCCTCTTCTCAAGTCTTGTATGCTACCAACTGAGCTACAGGGGCTGGGCATCTTCACACTTTGAACAGAGGCACAATTTCAAATAATGTCAAGTCTAAAAGACCTTGGGAACATAAATTTGCACAGTTATTTTCTCAGATTAGATGAACCACAGACAGAAGTGAGGAGCTGGGCTACCAAGAAGACCACCAAGATGCCCCAAAACAATGCACTTTCCGTTTGGAGAAGGTACTCTTGCTTTGATTGCTTAACCCTTTTCAATATTATCTAAGTAAAGATCTAAAAGTGATTGCATTGCTTTGACTGCAGTACAGTAGAGAACAAACAGCTATCAAGGAGAGATCTTTTTTTGTTTTATTGAAGACTTTTTATTCAGATTTTCAATTTTTATGCGTCAATGGGACGCTTACTGTTGAAAAAATTTCAGTCAGGACTATAAGGATATATGGAAAGGGAAATGTGCATCCCTCAAAACCCTGTAATCTTCACAACAGAAATAGTGATGGTAGGTGTAAGAGGTAACATATTTTGTACGATCCATAAAAAAAAAATTCACAATTTGAACACAGGTGCAATTTCAAATTATGTCCAGTCAAAGAGACCTTGGACTGGTGTGAACTGAAAGCAATTACAGACTACAAATATTGCTAAATTTTTGGGCTTTGTCTGTGAAAGGGCAGAAAACAATGCAGGAAAAATGAGAAAATGCTGGTTACCTGTATTTACTCCTTTTTCATATTTTCAAAATCTTGTTCCTTGTCACCTTGACTATTCTTCATTAGACAACGAACTTCTAGAACAAATTCTTGTCCAAATTGACACCATTTTCAGATAAAATATAAACAAGAGGGCCATAATGGCCCTGTATCGCTCCACTTGCTTATAAATATAAACCATAAATACTAAACATTTCAATTCTGAGCCAAATGGTTTCGAAATGAAGACTTACAAAGTTTTCTCTGTAAAAGCCCATGTGAAAGTTGAGACCCGCAAGGCAAAGCCATTTTTGATCCCAGAGCTATAATTACTTGAACCCTGGTAGAGGTCCACAAGATAAAGCCACATGCCAAAATAATGCAAGTCTCTGCTGTATGGTTATATATAAGGTAATTTTCAAGTTTCATCCATATGAAGCCTCTGTAAAACGTAAGACCCCTGATGCAAGGCTAATTTAAAAAAAAAAAATCAAAAGTGATCCAGATTTGGTAGCCCTTGGGTTTGCAGTTAGGAGCAAAAAGATTTTTTGAATTTTCACGCTATCGGCACATGTTTATGATCCACGAGATAGGACTAATTTTGACATAACTTGAATAACTTTGGAAGAGGTTATTTAGATTACACTCATACAATATTATAGCTGTAACTCAAGGTAAGGAACAAGAAGACCTTTTAAGTTCTCACTATATTAGCCTATGTAAAGCTTGTGACTTATTGGGTGAAGCGGTTTTAGAGACAGTAAGCTTGATGGCCTTAGGCCTGTGGAGCTAAAAAGCAGTATCTTTTTCATGAGCTACAATGACGTTAGTAAATACAAGCTTTTGGAAAAGATTTTTAAAGGTTTTTCAATACTTTTCAGTTTTGTAGCCATAGCAACCATAGCTTTTAACAGAACTTAATTCTTTGAAAACATTCTGAAGAACATCATGGAAAGATGATATCTGTAAAGTTTGGTCAAAATTGGAAGAGTGGTTTCAATGAAAAAGATGGTACAATCTTGGTAGAAGTCTACAATTTGAATCTGCAAATTTCTATAGCCCTAGGCCTTACAGTAAGGATAAAAAAAGATACCTTAAGTTTTCACTATGTAAGCCTATCTAAAATTTGTGAACCCTGGAGTGTGACAAATTCTGATCCCAAGGCTCAAAACATGCCAAATTTGTTAGTCCTTTAATCTTTATGGTTAGAAACAAGAAGATTGTCCAGAAGTCTTTACTATATAAGCCCTTATAAAACTTTGACCCCAGGGCTACAGTCGGACTAAATGGGGAATATGTGTATTAGAAGAAAAACATGCCAAATTTGGGAGTTCTTGGCCTTATAGCTAGTAACTAGACGGTTTCTGAAGTTTTCACTCCATAAACCCATGTAAAACTTGTGACCCCAGGTGCAGGGTCAAACTTGATCCTAGAGCTGTAACTTGGGCCCTCTGTGTAGTTGTCCACTAGATAATGCTATAATTATGCAAAATTTTGTAGCCCTAAGCCTTATGGCTATGTACACCAAGATTTAAAAGTTTTCCCTATATAAGCCCATGTAAATCTTGTGAACCCCCCCCCCCCCCAGCATGACCAAATTGACCCCAGGACTGTAATTTGGGCACTTTTGGTAGACCCCACTAGATCAAGCTAAATGCAAAATTTGGTAGCTCTAGGCCTTATGGCTAGGTATTGGAAGATTTCTTAAGTTGTCACTATGTAAGCCCATGTAAAACTTGTGACCCCTGCAGCAGGGCCAATTTTGACCCCAGGGCTAAAATTTTGCCCCGCTTGGTAGAAGCCCACTAGATATAGCTACATGCAAAATTTGATAGCTCTAGGCCTTACCGCTAGGTACAGGAAGATTTTTAAAGTTTTCTCTATATAAGCCTATATAAAACTTGTGACCCCTGGGGCAGAGCTAATTTTGACCCCAGGGCTATAATTTGAAGAAACATGATAGAGGTCTACTACATAAAGCTACATGCCAAATCTGGTAGCCCTATGCCTTATGGTTTCAGACAAGAAGATTTTTAAAGATTTCCAATATTTTTCAGTTTTGTTACCATGGCAACCAGAGTTTTTGAAGGAATCATATTCTTTCAAGAAATTCTGAAGAGGACCATGGCAGGATCATTTCTGTAAAGTTTCATGAAAATTGGATGGGTAGTTTCAGAGAAGAAGATGTTTGAAATAAAAGTTAACGCACAGACGGACGGACGCACGGATGGACTGACAGACAGACGCACGGACGCACAAAGGACACCGGGCCATGACATAAGCCCGCTGGCCTTCGGCCAGTGGAGCTAAAAATGGCTTAAATTGTCTCTGCAGTGAAGAAGAAAACAGTGTCAGCACAGCATGACTTTCTGGTTAACTGTTTTCAAAAGTTTTCTTCCACGGGGTTGTGAGAGCACGGGATTGTTTGATAAAGGGTTTAGTAAAATTAATACTGTCTTTTTCAGATGCAGCACCCAAGATCCAGTACTCAACTTGATTGTCTGTTAAACTTGAGTTTTCCAGAGTGAAATAAAATATGTTTTTACATTGTTTCTATCTTCATTCGATTTGTGATTTCCTTTTACCACAATGTATTTAAAAGCCTTTTTACTCAGGATCATTAAAAACATGACAAAAAACCAGCATTTTCTGAACTGACAGCAGAAGTCTGAATAAACATTGTTCAACACAAGAAATATGTCTTTCATAGTGTAGAAAAGATTTTAGGAAAAGGAGAACAGGCTGGTTACCAGATTTATCTCCTTTTTCTACAATGTTTTCATAACTTTTCTTCTGTAGGGTCGTTAACTCTTTACCAAATGACAAAATTTTAGACTGGTCCAAATTGAAAGCATTTGCAGACGAAAAAATAAATGTAATTGAGAAATTGAAATTTATTTTGGGTAGGGTAGAAAACATAGTGGGAAAAGGAGAAAATGCTGGTTAGTCGGCATTTTCTCCTTTTCCCACAAGGTTTTCAAAGGACTTCTTCTACAGGGTCGTTAAATGTCGGGATTGTGTGGTAAAGAGTTAAGTTGGGATTGTTTGGTAAGGGTTTATGTAAGAATCATGCTGTCTTTTTCAGATGCACTTTTCCTAGCTGCATCTTTTTAACCATTTACCACACAATTCCAAGTTTTAATGACCCTGAGAAAGAAGCCTTAAAGAAAAAAAGATTGTGGGAAAAGGAGAAAATGCCTGCAGCCAGCATTTTCTGCTTTTCCCACAATGTTTTCAACCCTTCCCAAAACAAATATCAATATTTCAGTGGCATGTATTTTGTCTTCTGCAAATTGCTAATGCTTTCAATTTGGAATAGTCTGAATTATGACGTTTGGTAATCTATGGCCTCTTTTCACTGATGAGAAAAGAACTGAATATGAAAAGAGAAAGTTAATGTTTCAAATTGTGTTAAACCCGCCTTACTGAGCATCTAGCCCAAACAGAATGTTTATCATGTTGCCACTAAAACTGTCGCAAAGTGGACGAATACCCCCAACAGCACCTTGTCAGTGAAGCAGTGTAATCAGAGAACAGAACTGATTTTCAAATCACCAGTGACCTTGACCTTTGACCCATGTGACCACAAAGCAATAGGGCATCTCCTTGGGTCATAAGCAACTCTTGTATAAAGTTTCAGGGTCCACGGTCAAACAGCTATTATATCGAGTTAGAGCACAGAAACCATTTTCAAACAAAGTTCATCTGTGACCTTGACCTTTGACCCCAAAACAATCGGCACCTCCTTGGGTCATGAGCAACACTTACATTAAGTTTCAGGGTCCTAGGTCAAAGGGCTTTTAAGTCTGAGCATGAAAATGAAAGTCTACAGATGGATGGGTTGACAGACTGACAGACAGGCAGATGGATGGAAAGACAATTGGTGAAACCAGTATACATCCCAGTACTTTGCAGGTGGGGGGGTTATAACTAGTGGCACTAGTAGCCCTGCATCACACCATGGAAAAGTATTTTCTCATATTTTCTCTTTTCTAGTTCTCATTTACTCCTGACCCTCACAATCCCACATTTTAGAAACAAAAGATGCTTTTGACCAAACTGGGGGAAAACAAGAGAATAATGATAACCAGCATTTTATCCTTTTTCCACAATGTTTTAAAAAAAATTTAATTTGAGCTAATTCAGTTTGTTGTTGTCTGTAGTTGCTTTCATTTATAAAGACTAAACTTCCCTTGCTGCAGACAGGCTAAATTCACATACAGAGAGGGTAATTTTGTGAACGCTCAACATCATGAAATGACAAAATTTTAGACCTGTCTAATTGAAAGCATTTGCAAATTAAATGTGGCAAATATTATGATTTCAATGGGTAGAGAACATTATGGGAAAAGGAAAAAATGCTAGTTACCAGCATTTTCTCCTTTTCAACAAAGCTTTCAAAGGGTTTCTTCCTCAGAATCATAACAACTCAAGATCAAAAGGTAAAGGGTAAAGGGTATTCTGGTACATAATCTCAGTAGGCCTCTACAGCATTTGATAATTCTGTAAATAGAATTTAAAACTCGTCCAACCAACTTACATAAATATGAACACAAACTGTCCAAAAAGCACAACTCATGAAACCTTATGGTAAATTATTGATTGTATGGTGTTTAAAGCAATTTTCAACATTATTTCAGTTACATCTCGGCAGCCAGTGCAACTATCCTTGCTTTCTTGGAGTTTCTTCTTTTACCAGTACAACACACAATATTCCTACAAAGCCACTGGTTCCTTTCCCAAATAGCCGTTGTCAAAAACGAAAGTCAGTGGTGAGAGAGGAATGAATCCTGTCACAAGACGGGAGAGAGAGAATGTCGGTAGAAAAATGAATCCTGTCGCAATGACTATCATCAATCTTCCGAAAGAAATTAACCACATCAGCAACCCCCATGTTCTCCAGTCTTCTTTGCTACTGACTGAGCTACCTGGGCTCAAAGGTGTATTCAAATGGGACATAAGCTATAGGATATTCTGGTGTTTTGGTACAAATAAGGTCTTTTTGTGATTCATCCAATCTTCCAAGTTACTTTGTCTCTAAAATGAATGTTTCCTAAAAACATATGAACTTATATTGATTGGTTGAATGGTGTTTTAGGACCCTATCAAGATTATTTCAGTCATATCACTGCTAAGCCCCTGTAGCTCAGTCGGTAGCGTACAGGACTTGAGAACAGGAGATAGCTGGTATGATCCAGCTTGATTGGCTTGGCCAATTTCTTTCCGAGGATTGATGATAGCCATTGCTACAGGATTCATTCCTCTCTCACCGCTGACCATTGTTTTGATGATGGTTATGTGGGAAAGCAGCCAGTGGCTTGGAAAGAATATTGTGCGGAGTACTGGTAAAATAAACTCCAGAAAAGCATGGATAGGTGCACTGGCTGCCATGATATGACTGAAATAATGTTGAAAACGGCATTGAACACCATATAATCAGTCAGTCATATCACTGCGACAGCTCACATTATTCATATATTTCCTGGGTTCCACCAGTACTAGGTTATGGCTTTGAAGTGTCTTGCCCAGGGACACTGCCATGAAAACCCAGTGGGTCCAGTAAGGCCTGAACCCAGGGCCTTGAGGTCATGAGTCCTACACTTTACTACTGAGCCATGCAGGACCCCTTCACAGGTTAAAGCAATAATCAAATTTGTTACCAACTAGAACTGTTGCAAAGGAGACAAATACCCCCCACCAGCACCTAGTCACTGAAGCAGCACAATCAGAGAATGGGAAGGATTTTCAAAACAAAGACCACCCATGACCTTGACCTTTGACCGATGTGACAAAAAAAAAAAAAAAAAAACAGGACACCTCCTTGGATCATGGGCAATGCCTGTATAATGTTTCAGGGTCCTAAGTCAATGGCTTTTGAGTTGGAGTACGGAAATGAAAAAGTCTATAGATGGACAGACAGACAAATATGGTGAAACCAGTATACCTCCCCCCCCTAAACTTTGTAGTTGGGGGTGTAAATATCATTTTTGGAAAGCATGATGCATCTCCATGGTGCATCATAACAAGCAAGACATTGCATAATTATGGATCCATAAAGTTCATCTCAACTAACAACCGACTGGTCCTCTGACATACAGAAAATTGACCAATAGCAAAAAGTTTGGGCCAAGATCAGCAGGCTGACCTGGGTCAATACTTTTTGCAGATGCATTAAGCCCCCTTTTCACAAAGCATGGCTTTTTTTTTTTTTTTTTTTTTAATGTGGCATCCATTACACCTATCCATGCTTTCCCCCAGTTTCTTTTCCTAGTACTTTGCACAACATTCTTTCCAAGCCACTGGCTGCTTTCCCATGTACACATTATAACAACAGTCTTAGGCAGCAAGACAGGAATGAATCCATTCAACATAACAAACATCAGTCCTCAGGCAGAATATGGTCAAGCTTAGGAACTGACCTGTGGCCCTCGGGTTTCAAGCTCAGTAATTACTAATTGAGCCACTGAGCTCTAATATGTAACATGTCTTATGAACATGAAAGTTTGCATGAAGTTTTATTAGGCCATAAGTCTATTTGAGCTAAAGAGAATTCCCCCCATGCAGTTGCTAGGTATTGATTTTGGATCCACGTCATTTCATGGAAAACCATGTTTGTCAAAAACAATCCTTAGCCATGACCCTTACCCTTACCCTAACGCAGACGAATTGTGGCTCAAATATTCCTCTCAGACAGAGCTTTTCATAAAATAAATCTCGGAATTTAACAATCAGTATTTTAAACAAACAGGGATTTCAACGAAACACCCTTTTGATGAAATGTCATGCACCATTGATTGTACACGTAGAAAAGCCATACTGAATGGAAGGAGTAATCTCCCATAACACACATCTTCTTCAGGTTTATCATTTTGATAACATGATGCTTTATTAGGCTGTAAGTGGCATTGGAAATCAGATGGAAAATCACAATCGATTAATCAGACCGCTAAACTGATCATTACTGATTGTACAATCGGTTTTTGCTTCTTAATGCAGCCTTTGGCCTTTAATCACCCTTTCCAGTAAGCTTGGTTTGGTTTGTATTGGAGTTTAACGCCATTTTAACAGCTAAGGTCATATCATGGCAGTCAGTGATGCACCCTTGTCTTTCCCGGCTTTCTCACACCCGTACTAACACAACTTTCTTTCCAAAGCCACCGACTACTTTTCTCACATGCACCAGAGGTGAGAAGCGAAAAAATTACAGGAAAAAAGTTTGCTCAACCGGGTATCGAACATGCAACCACCAGGTCACAAGTCACGAGCATTGTCCGATTAACATGATGAACAGAAACACACAAACGAACCTTCCTTTTTTTCAAGCTTTTGATCCGTCGTCTGCACGTCCATTTATGTATCAACATTTTTACAAAATAATATACAGATAAATGTAGAATTTTCTTTTAAGTACATCGCTAAAAAAATATGATTAACTCTTAACACTGTAAGTCAACAAAAAGCAGCCCTTTGCCATTTTAAAGTCATATTTACCAGATACAAACATGCCCAGAACACTCACAGAGCATCTGCATTCTTCTAGCTACACTCGATTCTGCATTCCGAGTGGTTCCAAAACACCAGACATAATTTTAATGGAATCGGGTATTTTCGAACCAGGAATCATGTTGCATATTTTATTATGCAAATATCGTGACTGTCCTTAGTTTTTCCAAACAATCCTGATTCATATGGGTTTTAATACAGCTCATGGAAGATGATGATTAAGCTGACTTTGACATTAATATCAAGCAAGCTTGTTAGGCCTGTGAATCCCCGTATGACAACAAAACTGAAGACTGGATAGTTTGTTACTCATGCTGCAGATGGCTTCACCGAGCATGTGTTAAAACTATTAACTTATTGTCCACGAATGAGGTTGAAATTGCTGATCTGGAGTTTGAATGTGACTACTGTTAACTTTGTCTCATTACTAACTTGTAACTAAGATAATGGTTTGAAGTAAGGTGTTGAAACAACCCTGTTGAGTCAAGAAAAACCGTTGTTAAGCGTTCTCGTTTAGAATTTTGTTAAAGTGATTAACCTCCAGATTTTTGGTAAAATTTCAACAAGTGCACTTTCTAGTCCATTGATTACAGAAGTGAAAGGAAGCATATTGACATATTTCTGACGTAAAAAAATGATCACAAGAGTGACTCAGAAATACACGTACCTATAAGCAGAGCTGGGACGAGTACTCGAGAACCCGGGTATCGGGTAGGGTACCGCCGATACCCGGGTACTAAATCATTACCCAGGTACCCTATAATTATATAGTGATTTAATAAGTAAAGCTATAATTTTGAAGTTCCAGTGAAATAATTTGATCTTAATCTAAATACAAGCAAAAAACATGTTACCCACTCCCGTACATGAACCGGAACTAGATAATCGAAATAGCTTGAAATAAGGCTGTACTGCTTATATCCCCTGCAACGCATAACTGTTCAGTAATGGGTAAATAATATTATATATTTGCCCATTCAGCATTTTAGGTTTATTTGACATAGACAATGGTAATTTGAATTAAAAGCAAAACATGCGTGCGTATTTTGTGATTTATTTATAAAAGCTCAAATCATCACGGAAAACTCAACACAATCAAAGGCCATTGTCTCATCAGCTACTCCATTTTGTCTTCTGTTTGTCTTGCAGAAGACTAAAGAACTGGCAAACTTCGCTTTTTGACGAAGCTTGGCTATTTGAAGCCAAGTTTAGGTGTGCAAGTGCCAGGATGCATAAAGATAGACAACTATTGGTGTTTTTAATCGGAAGTAATAACATCGGGTACCCGAGTACCCGCGGGTAATACGGCCACGATACCCGGGTACTAAATTTCTACCCATCCCAGCTCTACTTATAAGAGAAAAGTCTACCCTGTTGCGTAGTGGAGTAAATTGGCGATGCAAAACTACAAGTGAAAGTACTTTGTTGCAGACAGTATCCGCATTAGATATAGCCAGAAATGTATTCATATGCTTCCTTTCACTTCTATAATTAATGGACTAGGAATTACTTTTTGAAATTTGATCCCAAATCTGGAGGTTAACCCCTTTAAGAGTTTCATGATAACTATTTTTAAAACTAGAGGCGCTTGAGCGCCTGTATCGCTCCACAGGCCTGATATTTCTATAATGGCGAAAAGAAGTTTTTAACAATTACCATTAAATCCTGCATTTTAGCTCACTGAAGAAAAAAGGTATGGAAAAAACTTGTGAGAAAAGAAGAAAAAAATGGTAACCAGCATTTTCTTAGTTTCCCACAATAATTTCTATCCTTTTTTATTTATGTCTTACTAATTTGAAGATATGTTGTCTGCAACAGGTCCTTTCACAAACCATTTTGGGTGGGGAAACATCAAAATATAGAAAATATGTCTTTCTCAGGGTCGTTAAAAGTTGTGATTGTGTGGTAAAGGGGTAATCTAAAAGAACAGCTAGGAGGGCAAATGAATGAATGTTATAGCAATATAGATCAACTTACATCAATACACCAGACAGAATGAAATATGCTGGCATACAATGAACACCTAATCCCTAATAATCAACTTTTCACAGTCACAGTTAGAATGTCTTCTGTGGCAAACAACACAAAATGGTCTACAAATGCATTTACATAAATCAAATATCCTGCTCCAGGGCACAGATTAATTCTGGTGTACTGAAGTTGCGGAATCAGTTTGACTGGGTAACATTAATGCCTTATCACAAATGTAAAGCCCTGTCCCGCTGTGTACCAGGTCACCAGGATTTACACCCCTTCTGTCCACTCTGCATTTACTCATTAGTAGGTCAACAAACCTTTACCAGAACTAATAAAAGTGCAGAGGTTCTCTTGTTCTATATCAAAAGGACTATAAAGTACCTACAACATGGGGGTTTTGTTATTAAAATACTTTTTCTTTTTTATCTTGGCATGGTTACTCAGGCTTAGTAATAAGGCAAAATTGAAAAGCTCAAGTTGTGAAAGGTGCTCAAGCTTTTATCTTATTTATGGCCAGTGATATTTTATTACTAGTACTAACTAATAGCATATCATTGGAGTAAATTGTGATCTTAATACCAAGGAAAATGTGTGGGCTTAAACAGGACAGCCCTGACTAGGTCAAGTCAATCCAATTTTCTTCCTTTTTCTTTGTTAGTCGATAAAACTAACACAATAAATAGTTTTGGAGAAGAACATTTTTTTGAAATACATTGTATAAGCCTTGTCTATAAAAAAATGTGTTTTTAGGTGTATCATTTTTTTAAAAGGAATTTGGTATACAACCACCATAGAAACAATTTGGCAGACAACCACCATAGGAACTTACCTGCAAAACAACAATGAAATCCAATGAATAGTTTTAGAGAAGAAAGTTTTCAAAGATTTTACTTTATACCATAAAAGGAAAATGAGTCTCCCATAAAAGCCATGTTTTTTGACAGATCATTTTTTTTTTAAAGGAATTCTGTAAACCTGTATCTAAGGAACATTCCTGCAAAATAATAATGCTATCCAAATAGCGGTTTGGGAGGAGAAGATTTTTAAAGGTTTTTTACTTTGGTTGCCATGGCAACCAGAATTCTTCATGGAACACAATTATTTGAAGGAATTTGAAAGAGGACCACCAAAGGAACATTCCTGTGAAATTTGGTAAAAATCCAGTCAATAGTTTCTGAGGAGAAGTTTTTTAAAGAAAAAGTTTACGGACGCACGCACGGACGAACTGACGGACGCACGACGGACACAACGCCATGACAATAGCTCGCTGGCCTTCGGCCAGTGGAGCTAAAAATTACAAGGTATCCGAATATACCCTCCATCGTGTCCGAAAATTCCAGACGTGTCCCAAAACTAACTCCGTATGTTCACATTTAAGCTAGTTTATATTACATTGATTTTAGTTATGCTAACGCCGAGTTCCCAAAATAAACGATGGGATACAGTATGGTTTTCTAAATTTTCATAGTTAAAACCGTTTCGCGCATAATTAAAATAATTGTGAAAACAAATCTTTAGCTGTCCCAATATACCCGACGACGCTCTACCACACAATCCCAAATTTTTTCAACATTATAGAATATGACTTTTGAAAACATTGTGGAAATGAGCTTTATTAAAACCCACATGAATCAGTATTGTGGTAACCAGCATTTTCTTCAATTCCCAAAATGTTTTCTATCCTTCTAAAAACAAATTTCAATTTTTGAGTCATATTTACTTTGTAGTCTGCATATGCTTTCAATCTGGACAAGTCTGGTAAAGGCAAGCAACTCCATGTATTGAATTCCGAATGAAAACAAATATGTAAAATGTACAAAGCAAGCATCTGTCTTAACTCTTTACCAAGCAACAACACTATAGACATCTCTAAATTGAAAGCAATTGCAGACGACAAAAAAGATGTGACTAAAAAAACTGAAAATTTTTCTTTGGAAGTGTAGAAAAAAATTTGGGAAAAGGAGAAAATGCTTGTTACCAGCATTTTCTCCTTTTGCCATAATGCTTTCAAAAGCCTACTTCCTTATACCCCCGTCACACCGAACTCATTCTCACTACGTTTCGAAAATAGTTGCCAAACAGACCAAACTGTGTTCGAATGGAGTGGACGTAGTAGCAACCTTTTACGATCTGTTTGCGAACTTCATGGACGGGCTAGGATAGGAAGGGTGCCCCAGAACTTTGAGCCTGCTCAAAATCTTTACCGTCCATCCCATCTTGTAATTTGACAGAGTGACAACGTACTTAAAGCGAGAGGGACGTGCTACAAACGGACCTGCCGTACTTCAATCCTTTTAGGGACATGTAACGACGTGGTGCAGTGGACAATCAATTGGCAGTGCACTTGCAAACCGAATTTTACATATTCTACCCTGACCGCAACCCGTTCTACGATTTTTTAGGACAGGGCAAGACGTTCAAAGAATTAGTTCGGTGTAACGGGGGCTTAGGTATAATTAGGCCAAAATTACACGTCCTACCCCCACCGCAACCCGTTTTACAATTTTGTTAGGACGGGTTTGGTGCGATGGAGGCTTTAAGGGTCATGAAAACACAGGATTGTGTGGTAAAGGGTTAAGGAAGGACATTTTGACTGTCCCTTCAGAAGTCTGTAATTTTCAATCATGCAGACATTCATGCTCAGCTATCTTTTGAGGACCTTCATACACTTTATTTGGATGAATAGTAAAACTCAGACAAGACTGCAGTTTTGTATTAGTCTGCTGGTTACTCAGATCTATGTCTTAAAAACTAGGATGTGTGGAGAAATAATTCTGTCAAGATTTCAAATACGATAATGTCACTTATTATTGCTCCCTCTCTAATTAGCACTCGCCCAGCCTTTTTCTAACAAAAAATGGGCTTACCAGACAAACAATCCATCGATAAAGTTGACAGAAATCAGCTTGAATAAACTCACAGCATCGACATATTCTTAATTATTTCACAAATCAATGTCATTAACACCCGACAATCCTAAAGTACACACAATTCAGATAACATTACAAAATTCTGGTAGGAAAAAATGTGTCAACTTACTAGGAAAAAATTAAACAAGAGGGCCATTGGCCCTCAAGCGCTCACCTGAGTAAAATCATCTAGGATTTTTAAGGCTGAAGAGATCCTTGTTGTAATCATGTTAAACACATGAGTGTTTGTGACCTACTTTTTGACCTACTCGACCTATTTTTGAACTTGTCAGAAATATCATCAAGAGAAACATTCTGACAATATTTGATGAGTATCGAACAGAAAATGTGGCCTCATGATTGCACACAAGATTTTTCTAAGATTTATCCCAGTGACCTTTTTTTTTTGACTCAACATAACCCAATTTTGAACTTCTCCAATATATCATCAAGACAAACATTCTGACCAATTTTCATTAGAACTGGTCTAAAAGTGTGGCCTTTAGAGTGCTCACAAGTTTTTTTCTTAATTTTGGCCTAATGACCTACTTTTTGACCTGACATGACCCAATGTTGAGCATGTGCTAGATTTTATCAAGACATTCTAACCAAGTTTCATGGGTATCTGAATGAAAATCTTGCCTTTTGGGTGCACACAAGGTTTTTCTAATTTTGTCTGAGTTTTTGACCCATTATGACCCAATTCAAACCTGTCAGAGATGTCATCAAGGCAACTTTCAAACTTGTCCAAGATTCATGAAGACAAACATTCTGATCAAGTTTCATGAGTACTGGACTAAAATTGCAGCCTCTAGAGTGCACAGGAAGTTTTTTGTAAGTTTTGACCTGGTGACCTACCTTTTTACCCCAGATGACCCAGTTTTGAACTTGTCTGAGAAAGTATCAAGACAAACCTTCTGACCAAGTTTCATGAGTATTTGCTTGAAAATGTGGCCTTTAGAGAGCACACAAGGTAATTGTTGAAGCCTGGACAACGCACAACACTCAGGTGAGCTAAAGATACAAACTTTCAAAACTTTCTTTCTTTAATTGCATTGTAATTGTGTCTTTCATTTTATCTGAGACTATTTAATAACAAATATACAGAGTTTTAAATCTGTACAGTCCGTGAAATGTGGCAAAAAAAGGTCTTTATAGGGTAACTTATTACTTCGTATTCAATCCAATATCATGGATAAATAATGTTCCATAAATGTTGAATACTTCTTTCATTATTCTTGTTTTATGCTATCGTGAGGTAAGGCCAGAGTTCCCATTCACGCACATATGTGCATGTTTCACGCACTTAACTGAATAATCATGCACAAAAATATTAAATGAAACATGTTTTGGGGCTCCCGCTGTCGACTGCCAGTGGCGCCAATTGGGACAAGTTAGAAAAAATGTCTCAAAAACTTAAGCACAGGCGAATCTACTGGCAACAAGTAATGTCTTTACACGATATTTGAAAAATCTAAACTCTGACATATATAATAGGTATCAAGTGTGAAAGTCACTGTTTATCACCGCTAATCAACCTGTTGTCATTTATTTAAAAGTATTAATGGTATCAATCCGCTCTTTTTGTGTAAAATTACAGATTTTGAGGTTACATGCTACCCTAACTGACAAATCAATGTCAAACCATCTGGAAATACCACTCCAAAACTTAACAGGCAAGAAAAAACAAGAAAACCAATGACACAACAAAAATCGGTTTGATATCGTCCGATCATAGGCATTTCAAACTGTCTATCCAGCTTTATCAATGACTTTAAACTGTATATTTATATAAATATTTCTATAAACAATAAGTGAAAGCTAATTACTGTCTGAAATTGACAGTGAAATGGAACATTCTACTGGCCATCAGGTTGTAAGCTGTCCCTCTGAAACTGATCCCGTGAGTAAGGAAACATAACAAGCATCTTCTTTTTTAAATTACCCATATTGTTTTCAAGCGCAGATGACTGAAGAGTGAGACTCACCAAAACAAATTTTCAATACAACAGACCCTTACTTTCCTCCATAGAAGCTCTAAAATTGTCATCATTAAGTGCACTCCTAGAATTTCTCTTGCACTCACGCACTTTACCCCAGGGAGCCCATGCACTCCCAAAAAACGTTGAGAACAATGTAAAGCAAGACCCCCCCACCCCATGGGCCAATATTTTTAATTTCATAGAAAACCAATCAAAGTATTTTCTTATTTTCTGAAATTTCAAAAATTGGGCTTGTACTACCTACTGAAAATGTCTCTTTAGTTTATTTGGCACTCTAAGGGTTAATGTTTTAAGGATTTCATGCCAAACTATCATAACTCATTTCTTACAAAGTGCTCTTTTTTTGCTTTGTGATGTGTAATTTTCAATTTCGCCTCATATAAAAAAAATAATTATAAGCAAAATACCACCAATTTAAATTTGTGCAAGGAAAATACCATATTACTGTAACTGATAATGAAAAAAACTTTGACTGCGACACTATCACAAGTACACTTACCACAGTATTCCATTTTCAGCCATTACCAGTCTATAAAAGCCCATATGAAAGTTGTGACCCCCAGGGCTGGTCCATTTTTGACTCCAAGGTCTACAATTAGTTGAATCCTGGTAGAGGTCCATTAGATGAAGGTACATATCGAATGGCAGTGATGCATCCAGACAGTTCAAACTGTGGGGCACAAGCCCCCTTATAATAACAAAAAGGGGGCATTCTAATCTGAAAATGGGGCACTTGATTTTTCAAAGAAAATGAAAAGAATAATTTATTAGAAAAAGGATTGCTTCGATAAACATTAGACATGCCTCTTTTCTGATGCATCCTACCAATACAAACAGATAACTAAAATGTTCAAAACTCACTTCAGCTTAGGCTATCACCATCACCAGGTGTCGGGGAATCCGCGTATATACCGTGTAACAGGTTACTTTTATTGCTGTGAAATTTTATGAATTTGAGGAAAACACATAAGATTTCATTTTTTATGAGTTTTCTTTTTACATATTCAAAGTGTTACTGAAAATTCAGCCAATTAAAATTTCTCAGCAGTAAAATCTACAAACCGACTGCTTATTGGAAAACTATTGTAACTGACATTTTTTCTGAAATGGGTTTTTTTTCATATTTTATCTTTTCTCAATACTATACACGATGTCCCAAATTATTAGGCAAAGTTTCCTACTACAAATACAAGAAAATGATCAGTAGTCCAAGTATTGTATCTCCAATCACTGTTTTGGGTTAATGGTAAACTATTGTAACTTTAGATACAATAGTTTATCAATAACTTTCTACCAATAAACGCCTATAACATGAAATGGTAAACTATTGTAACTTTAGATACAATAGTTTCTCTATAAATTTCTACAGATAAATGGTTGTAATGTTCAATGGAAAACTGTTGTATCTCAATAAAGAATTTAATTTAGAACATTTAAATAACTTCATGATCTTCGAAATTACTATTCATCACGAAAATCAAAATGCTGTTACAATTTTACACATCACAATTGTCTTTTAGATATGTGCATTAGACATTTTTTTACAAGATTTTGAAAATCATTCAGTGGTAATTAAGTTAATATTATGATGTCACTTGATGATGTCATCAGTTTTTTTAATGATGTCATACTTAAAAGAAACACAGATCTATTCTAGCTTCAGCCTTTGGAAAAACAACACACAGAAATCAAATTAAGTAAGTGATTTTGGAATAAAACTTTTGAATTTAGACTCTAGGTCTGTTATGCTTTGCATGAATGAATTTGCTATTTTCTTTTTTTTTTCCTTTTTTTATTTTTTCTTTTAACATATTATAATACATTGACATAACAGTAAGTCAGTGTTATAAGTAGACTGTTGGAAATGATATTTTTCATATAGGTCTATATCTTATTAAAACCAATGTGCTTGCTGTTGGTATAGCGTCTTATTTTCAAAATGAATTTAGCAAGTTCATTCTATGTATTTCACTAGAGCCTGGTTCACACATTCATTGTTTATGTCCCGATGCATCCGTAGGATTTTAGACTGAGGGCTAATATGTGACAAATCAAAATAATTTGTTGATTTTTTTTCGTAAATCTATAAAGACAATTACTGGTCAAAATCAAATCCCAATTTTGGCGTAGAGGAAATCAAAACTGTCTGGCCTAGTTTTGTTATTTTTTGTATGTATATTCACCAATGAACTAAGGAATGATCCTACAGCATACCGTTATCCCAGGCTGAGCCCCTGTGACTTGATCTCCATGCCCTGTTGCACCCATATTATTTATTTCTTCTTTTTTTCCTGGATTTAACATTGTTTTCAACAGTATTTCAGTCATATCATGGCACTCAGTTCGAGAGTTAACCTACTCACTGTTCCTGGGCATACTTCCTCTGGCATGAGTGGGTAACCAGTACTAAGAAAATTTTGCAAGTTTAAATCTATAGTTCAATTCCCGTTTTGCTGAATCGTCCTTGTTCTTACAGACATAATTATGCTTGTCCTCCTGGTAATCAAGGCAGTGCTATGGAAGCCATGAAAGTGTGAGTATGGCTCAAGCATTGTCAACTGTCATTCACAATATGGGATTTGGTCTGCAAAAGCATGCTGCAAATTAAACTTATTTCCCTTTACATTAAAGTTTGTAATGGAATGGTTTTGTAATAAGCTATTATTTGTTTTTAGGCTCAGTCATGGCTCTCCAAGCAACGGTTAGCCAAAGCCATCCAATGTTCTCCAGAAGTGGAAGGCAGTGTGTAGCCAATGCTTTAGCTTCTATCAAGAAATCCATTAGTTTAGAGCCAGGAAAATGGACCACATCCACAATGGATGAAATTTTAAGTGAAGGTGACAGCATATACTGCTCACTTTCAAAAGTTTGTAAAAGCCAATATCTATCAACTGATGATATTCCAAAATCTTTTGGCACTTTGGCTAGTCCTCTACATGGAACAGTACATGGGGAAACTGATTGTCCCTTCTATGGATTAGAGGATGGAATTTCGATGTCAACCAAAGATATTGATTCATGTGGCTGCATTTTTACAATGGGAGACTCATTCCCATCATATGCATCAGCAATTTTAAAGCACAGTGGCTCTTACTACTTTTTTGATCCACACAGCAGAAACAACGTTGGTATGGTTTGTGCAGATGGTTTAGCAACTATGACACAGCATCGCAACATATTTGAACTTGCCTTATTTATTAGACATTTAGCTGCGTCACTGAATCAAAAAGGTGATGGAATTCCTTATGAAATTACCAGATTTTCTCCATTTCAAACTTTTGAGTGTGAATATTCCCCCAAGCAGGACAGTGACAACATGTCTGTTTTTTCTGGCTTTAGCGCAATGAGTGAAGGCGTATATGCATGTAGATTGTATCTTTCAGAAAACATAGAAGTGTCTGATGTTTCATCCTGTTCAGTATCCTCTATAGAGCTGTCTGATATTTCGTCCTGTTCAGTATCATCTGATGGAAGCATTTGCAGTATTGACATAGAACAGCTAAATAACAGTGATGTTTTTCTATCTCACATAAACATGGATTCTTTTGATCTTCTTAATAATGAAGCATTGAAATCTGAAGCTTCTATTCAGAGAGAGAATAATTATGTTGAGAATATTAGTGTTGCAGAGGGAATTGCATATGATTTTAATTCAGAAAATAGTTCACTCTCAAATTGGGATGATGATGATGATAAGGACTATGTTTGTGATAGTAATGAAAATTATAGCGATACTGATGATGATTATGATGTTGATAATGATGATGAGAAATATGACTTATTTGATGATGAATATGACATTCCACTAAGTCAATTAAAGTTTTTTTCTTCAATGGGTAACAAAGGTACAAAGAGAAAAGCAAAGAGATCAAAAACTGTTTGTAAAAAGCACAACAGAGTTGGGACAGATGGGAATGACTTAGATAGTGGTAGGACAGAAGGGAGTAGCTTAGATAGTAGTAGGACAGAGGGGAATGGCTTAAACAAAAGTGGGACAAGGGTGAGTGGTATGGATAGTGGTAGGACAGAGGGGAGTGGCTTAGATAATGGTAAAACAGAGGGGAGTGGCTTAGATAGTGGTAGGAGAGAGGGGAGTGGCTTAGATAGTGGTAGGAGAGAGGGGAGTTGCTTAGATAGTGGTAGGATAGAGGGGAGTGGATTACATAGGGGTAGGATAGAGGGGAGTGAAATAGATAGTTGTAGGAAAGAGGTAAGTGGTATAGATAGTAGTGGAACTGGGTTGAGTGGTATGGATAGTGGTAGGACAGGATGGAGTGGTATAGATTGTGGTAGTATGGCAGAGGGGAGTGGCTTAGATAGTGGTGGGAGAGAGATGAGTGGTTTAGATAGTGGTAAGACAGAGGGGACTGGCATGGAAAGTGATAGGACAGGGTTGAGAGGCTTAGATAGTGGTAGGATAGAGGGGAGTGGCTTAGATAGTGGTAGGACAGAGGGGAGAGGCTTAGATAGTGGTGGAACAGAGGGAAGTGGCTTAGATAGTGGTAGGGCAGAGGGGAGTGGCTTAGATAGTGGTGAAACAGAGGGGAGTGATGTTGTTAGTATTGACAAGAGATGTGCTAGAAAGAGATCAAGAAATGAAAGTGAATGGAAGTGTAATGTTAGAAAAAGGCAGAAGAATCATGGTGAAGAGTATACAGCTAAGAGTGGGAAGGTGTTTCGTTCAAGAAAAATAGGAAAAGGTTGTGGAGAGGTTTGTAAATTTAAATGCCATCAAAATATATCAGAACAGAAAAGACAAGAAATCTTTGATTCATATTGGTCACTTGGAGACATTACACTGCAAAGAAATTTTTTAATAAAGTTTGCAAAGTCTAAGAAAAAGTCCACATCTTCAAAAACAGATAGCAGGCGTGCAAATTCCATATTGTGGAATCTTCCCTCTTCAAATGGTAATAATATTATAAGAGTATGTAAAACATTTTTTTTGCAAACTCTTGACATTTCTGATCAAATGGTAATTACAGCAAATGCAAAAGCATCTGATATAACTATGAGTAAAGGGGAAGGGAGGGGAAGGCATGGAAAGCATTCTCATGTTATAAATGCAGAGCAATACAGCTTTGTAAGACAACATATATCATCTTTTCCGGCAGTAGAGAGTCACTACTGCAGACAAAATACACAGAAAATGTACTTAGCTGCAGGGCTCAATGTTGCAAAAATGTGTGAGCTGTATAAATGTCTTTGTCGTACTGAGGGAAAAGCACCCGTCCGTCTTCATAGTTATCGAAAAATATTTAACAATGAATTCAATTTAGCATTCCACAAACCAATAAAAGATATGTGTGACTTTTGCTCAGCATTCAAAAAGGGTTGCGAAAGTTATAGGGAAAGTATGAAAGAAAAGATGGAACTTCATATTCAAAACAAAAATACTGCATGTGAAAACAAAGCTAGAGATAAACAGGCATCTAAAAAGAGCAATGATGTTACAGCTGCATGCTTTGATCTTCAAGAAGTTTTGGCTACACCAAAAAGCAATGAATCTATATTGTATTACAAAAGAAAACTTTGCACATATAATTTGAGTATTTATAACTTGGGGACATCAGATGCTTTTTGTTACATATGGAATGAAACAATCGCAAAAAGGGGTTCATCTGAAATAAGTTCATGTGTGTTTGATTTTATAAAAAAATCAAGCTCATCTGGCAAAACAAAATTCAAATTTTATTCAGATAATTGTGGGGGGCAAAATAAAAATCGGCAATACATTTCAATGCTATGGTATTGTTTTCAGAAATTTTCAATTCAGTCAGTGGAACACAGTTACTTAGAAAAAGGTCACACACAAAACGAAGGTGACTCAGTTCATGCGACCATTGAGTATTCCAGTAGAAACACCCCTGTTTATACCACTGGTCAGTGGGCGGCAGTAGTAAGGACTGCCAGGCGAGCAAAACCTTACATTGTTCAGGAAATGGGGCAAGATCATTTTTTTGATTTTAAGGAAGTAGCATCTTGCCTGAAAAATTTTGAAATGGATACAAACAATGAAAAGGTTTTTTTAAGTGAAATTAAAACTTTCAGACTTGAGGCAGATAGACCTCATCTTTTACTGTTCAAGTATAATTTCCAAGATGCCGAGCGCTGCTTAGATTTATTTCAACGCAAAAGGCGATCCTCATCTACTGACCTTGGTGCTATCAGTTTAAAAAGACTGTATAATCAACCACTACCCTTGTCTTCAGACAAGTTCAATGATCTGTGGTCACTCTGTGAAAGAGGTATTATCCCACCAGTGTATCATCAGTCGTACGCTCTTCTTCCTCATGAATGAAGTATATTGTACATTATCATTTACATTTCTGCACAACATTCCCAACATCAAAACTCTCCCTGAAGCTTCTGATAAATGAAATAATATCAGGGTCTTTGACAAATATTATGATGTACATAAATCTTTCTTTTGTTATAATGTTGAATTATATTTTTATACCCCCAGATGCTATCTGGGGGCTAGTTTGGAGTCACCCTTGTCAAGTCATTTCATGTCCGTCTCGTCAACATTTTTTTGTCTGGGCCAGAACTCTTTAAACTTTTAAATACTGTAAACTTTGTATGTTGATAGATACCAATGAGGGGAAAACTGTAACAGCTTTTAGGTATAAATGACAGAACCTTATGTCTAGATTTCATCCTTTTTGAGTAATCGCCCATTGTATTTGGGGGTTATATTTGAGTCACATTCGATGTGTCACGTCATGTCATATATTCCTGTGACAAGGCAGCATCTTGGGGTATTCATCACTGAAGTGATAGTTCTAGTTTGTATTGTTTACAGTATCATAAAATACAACTTTTCTCCTTACAATAGTTTTCCATTAACATTGGGCAGATAAGATATGTTGGAAATGACTGGTAAACTATTGTATCATGGACAAATTTGTTATATGTTTTCTAATTGAATAACTCGGTTATCATTTGAAGTAATAATAAATGTTTTTCACTTTCAGGCTATATTTACTCAATCATCCCGTAGTTTTGAATTAAAATACCATAATAATTACATAAAACGCTTATATGACTAGATTTGCTAGACCTTTTCTCCGACAATGGTATCTTCCCTTAGTAAGTATTAATTGTTTATTCGTTGATACAATTTGTTAACTTCAATAATGTTTTTTGAAACAATAATATTAGATACAATACTAAAGTGTCAAAAATTTCATTGAATATTCAATGGAAAACTATTGTATTTATACATACAATACTTTTCCATTAACATACATTCACAATTTTTCCCATTTTGAACGGAATACTAATGTATTACAAAAAATGATGCATATTTCAATAAATAAAATTAGTTTTCTTCAAATTCTTATTGTAATTTATTACAAATATCATTTTATTGAACTTAACCCTAAAAAATATCAAAACCTTCTGATAATTAAAGTTTTTGGAAGTTTTTTGCTTCTCCTGAAAAATTTTGAAAATCATAGTTACAATAGTTTTCCAATAAGCAGTCGAAACATTGTTCTTTCACCCCCTCCCCATCTAATTTGTAGATTGTTTAAAAAAACAAAAATTTTTTTCCTCATTATAAAACAGAGATTTTAGCTTATTGTTTTATACAGAGATTTTATGTAAATTCACAGTTTACCTTCATTATTAAAGATGAAACGACAGGATGAAGTGCCTCATTGGATGTCAAGCTGACCTTTGTTGTGTCATGGATTTTCGAGTTTTTCCAGCCATCTTTTTTTTTTCATGTCAATTAATTTTTGGAGAAATATCACAGCATGATTTGACAGGAATTCGTTAATTGACCTTTTTGCTGATTTTGATGGACAGGTCCAGTCTTTTGGGAAAGAAAACGGTTATGCCAAACAGTTTTATTAAACTACCTGTATTGAAATCGAACTGCAAGTACATCTTTCAAATTCCAAACCATTTGTCGTTGAAAGTCATAATTGTTACACAGGAAACAAGAGACAGGATCCTGTTTCAAAAATAAGTTGACATTCCGAACGTCATCATATGCTTCTTGTTGTAATACTTTAGAGAGCACTCATATTTCATTCTTGTTTCATAAACATGATTGCATGTGACTGTTGATGTCACTTTTGCCTGGTTCGAATGATTGTTTGTTTTCCCAACGATTGTTGCCTGATTGATAAATGTATGTTCATTCCAAATCAGTATAATCTTTACAATCACCCAAGTGACCAACCATTCCCCTAATTAAAAAGTTTTTTTACAACATATATCTGTTAAAAATACGGCAAACCACCTATTTGATTACTTACAATAAATTCTTGATTTTCACTCAAACAGGGGTTAGAGGTGTTAATTAAATCTTTACCAGACAACAAAAGATTAGATTCGTGTTTTGAAAACATTTGCTGTTGACAAATTAAACGTTGCTCCAATGATGAGATTTGTCTTTGAAAGAGTAGAAAACATCTAAGGAAAAGAGAAAGTTTTCAAAAGTTTCCCTCTTCAAGGTCATTAAAGCACTGGTTTGTGTGGTAAAGGCTTAAATTGTAAATCCTTTTCTCATACTGTTTACTGTCAAACGGACATGTTATATACCGACGAAATGTCTAAAAAACTTATGCCCCTATTATAAGTCATGGATAATGCCGACAGCAATCTACTCACAATGTATTTCTAGTTTAAATGCTGTGACCAAACATAGAATTACGAACATATTTGCGGTATTTTTGTTTTTCCATTTCATATAAATATGACATCATTTTGCATGCTGTAGTTTTACCCTAGACAGACACATATCAACAGACAGAGATTCGTTACCGGTTATTTGTTTTGTGATTTCATCTGCATAGAAGTCTTCAAGACGTGACTTCATCAAAGATTTAATATGCGCATTAATTGACGGCCAAAGCTAATGGATGAAAACGGTCTGTGCAACTTGAACATAAAGCATTTGAATGTTATTTCTTTTCATCATTTCCCGAAGTTCTCCGCCTTCATGGGCCTTGAAAATATCGAAGATGCATAATGCATGCTGTCCTAATGGTAGGTCCAATTCATCTCTTACTATCTCATTAATCATACTGGATAATTATCTTCTTTATAAACCTCTGAAATAAAGATGAAATTGTAACGTGTGAAAAACGAACCAAAGTGACAAACAATACACAAAACAAAAATTGGTGAACGCAATATCGATCTAAGTAACTTTATCGGAAGAATCTGATTAAACCTCCTTTGCGGTTACCATAGATCTACTGAAGTTAATGTCTTGGTGCTTGTACACTTTACCTAGCCGTCTTGCTCTTTCTCTCTTAATAAATGAAGAGGCTGAGAAACATTGCAGAAACAGAAAAGTAAAGTGCAGAAAAGAAAAAAACTTTCTTTGTCACATTTCTTTTTTTGCAAAAAGTCGTCTGCTTAAATACACTAATGGTCATCTTTGTGCGAAAAATATTGAAATGCATTGGAAATTTACCTCTCCTTCAGGTAAATGTGACTCGGTGTGAAAAATATGGCAGTCTTCTGGGAAACCATAGTCAGCGTGGTATGAGTCAGTTTTTCCCTGGTAAAGTAGTTTGGATGGTAACAGCTTCCTAGATTTTGTGCTTGAAAGCAGTATCTCCATCTGCTGTTTATCATCTGTATGTGCTATTTGGACCATACAATAACCCACATATTTTCGGGTTTTGAGCACATAGGTGAGTTGCGAATTCAACATCATGCTTATAAATAAAAGTAGGAAAATCGAGACAAACTCGCGAAATAAACTTCTCGCTAACTTAAAGTGATTTACAGTAGTAATATTCTGTTTTGTGGTGATCTTTTGCAAGCATGGAACATCATTCATCAAAACAACCCTTATTTATATTTTAAACAGCGGTTAACAGTGATGATTTTTTGTTTCACCCTGTAGATGAAATGGCGATTTTTAGGTTTCATCCCAAATCAATTCCACTGTATAAAAGACATATTTATGGCATAAACGTGAACACTGTTTATGTAGGAGTATGATCTTTCAAGTATCATGCACAGGCATTACTTGTAAGTAAATTCTCCTCTGATTCCATTTTGGAGACACTTTTTCTAAATTTTCACATTTGGTGTCAATGGCGATCGAAATCAGTCCGATGTGGTACTGCATGGCTGTGTTTACTTTAGGAGCTCGCATATGAACAAAAACCCGCAAAATTATTGAGACTATATAGATAGCTAATAATGATACAGAGTGTCTGGAAAGTAAGGTAACAGCTCTGTATATTTTTAATATGGCTTTAAATTTCAGATGAGGAGATAAAAACATATACAAATGTAAATAAAATATGGAAGTTTGATAATTGCATTCAATATTTATTACAATATGCACCTTTACACTGATTTAAAATCAGAAGTGCCTTTTTGTCATTGGTGTCATGAGTAATTAATAACATTATCTCACTTACAGTTGTCTTGACATGTTTTTAAACAAAAGATGCAGTTTTGGACACATGTTCAACTATAACATGTCACAGACAGACGGCTGCACAGTGAGAAACTGACTTGGGTACCAGTGTCATGTCACAGTGTGATTGGGTCATAATTATGTCTTAAATGACAAGATAAAGTCCCAGCACTCTTTTGAAAAACAAGTTTGTTCCCACACTTGAAAAGAAGTCCCCTACATTGCAACATATGGTTTATGCAGGATGGTGCTTTGGCCCACACATCTAATACCTTTGTTGCATCTAGGGCACGGCATTGGGGGAATTCCACACCTCAATAAGCAGTTGCCCCTCAAAATAACAACTGTCACTCCAAATGGCGCAAAGAAAATCCTGACCACATTCACAATGATCCTTTGTTTGCAACATTGGTTTGAACCATAATGACAACAGATGCTGTATTTGTGCCAATATTACATCGTAAATGAGTTTATGAACGTGTCTTCTTTGAATTTTATTTATGCACAAACTGGGCCTACCTACAGAGTTAACATTGACTGGTTCTGAAATATCACTTTTTTCAAAGCGAAATTTACACAACAAATCATACCATACCCCAGTTGCAATTCTTCAGCCATGGCGAAGCAAACAAAACTTTCTGCTTGTTTTCAAGTCAGTGGATTGCAAAGTAAAGAGTCCGAATCTAAAGAATAAAATTCTGATGCGGAACCACTGCATCAAAACACCCCTACTGAAAGGAATGAAAATCACAATTTTCAGGATTGCATTTATCAGGTAATTCCATGCAATGTAAATCATGAATTGATTTGAAGTTGTCAAACCTGCTGAACTTGAGGCTATTCATTGAAGGATTTACCAACGAGTGCATGTCCACAATAATATGCCACAAACAGTCAAACTAACATAAAAGTGCCAATATAAGAGTGAAATAGAGTTTTGTTTGTTGAGGTATACCGTCCCCTAAAAATTTTTTTTGTCCACCAAAATTTTTCAGAAGGGTCCCCAATTGTCCCCCAAAACCAAAATCCTAGACGCAACACTGTAATACTGTGAAAGATTTTTTCTTTACAATACGTTTGGTGATGGGGTAATATCGAGACAATATCTGGATGTAAAAGATTGCTGAATATTTTGGCCTGCCTACAATTCTGACCACAGCCTGTGTGACTCCTTCCTTTGGAATTGTTGTAAGTCAAAGGTCTGCAATCCAAAGCCAGACAGCACAGACATAAAACATTCAACATGAACTAGAGGCCCTTGCGGGCCTGAATCGCTCCACTGGCATGATTTTGCTGTTTTTTCTAGCATATGTTATGAATTCATGATGCAAAAAGGAAAAAAAGCAAACAATTGGGGGAAAGGTTTGTTTCAACTGGGCTTGAACCCACTAAGTCAGCACAAGTAGGCATGGTGAATTGAACAATTAGTGAAAAAAACTGAAGTACAATTTCTCAAAACCAATTGTTTGGAATCCAGCCAGTACTCACTATTTTAAACAATCCCTTCAAGTTTCAAAGAAATGTGACCAATAATGTAGACTGTAGGGGTGAAACAATACAGTAAAAAGCGTATTGCAATATATTGCAATACGGCTGACCCGTATTGCAATACATATTGCAATATGCTGTATATGCTGACATTTAGCATATCTGACCACTTGTAGTCAGTGTTAGGGTAGCATATGCTCAAAAGGTGATAAAGAAAACTAGTACATATGCTTGGAACTCTTCCATTCTTTCAAGATAATGAACTAAAAAGCAATTCTTTTGCATGGACAAATAAAAACAAACTGAAATTGACTAGTCTTTAACACTCGCTATCTTGATTTTCGTCTGCCATTTTTTTTTCTTCAAGAGCGTACTTGTTTATATAAAAACCAGCGCTACTATACCGAACTTCGGGAGCTCAACAGAGTAGACAGTACGATGCACTAACTTACTCAGTTGCTTACTGTACTAACACTAATACTTTGCCGCTTAACTACTAGTTAAATGGCTCCTTCGCCCATGTTGATTGTCATTTTTTTTTTTTAATCAATAGGGTTAAGCTAATATAAAGCAACTGTGCAAGTTTACTGAAAATTCAACCCAAATGCCCACTTTATCACTTAAACTAGAATTGTAAATTTTCAAATATATTTTCAAAAATATTTGTATGCGCGGAGTAGAATTTATACGTGAATTACATACTGCAGTACGTGATTGGGCACCCTGCATACTCTGTTCAATTATGGAGTTTAACTTGATTTTTATTCTACCATTAGAATTTTCTTGCTTAAAAATTTGCTGCTTAAGCACAGTCATTTCATTTTACCCCTATCATAAGAAAATGATGCTTAAATACTCCTTAGCTCAAAAAATTATCTGGGGCTCTGAAAGGCGCTACCTCATTCACAATTATGCTTTGGAAGTTTATATTTAAGGCCCAATAGAGGCCAAATGTAAACAATGCTGGTGTAAAAATGCATTTACACTCAAATCATACCACTGAAAAGTATAGAAATTATTGTGAAGATGACAGATCTGCAATTGTACCATCCATGCAAGTGTACGTCGCTGGCAGAAAAATGAATTTCAAATCCAGATTAAAAGCTACAAGGTCGCTGTATCTTTTGTTTACCAATACCTGATTTTAAAATCAATGCCAGAAAGTACATGTTACACTGGGACCGACCACACAGTAACAGTTTGTCATCATCACAATATTTTCCCTTCCACTAAGAAGGGATGTTAGTGCACTGTACAGCGCCAATTCGTAAACAGCCTAAACATGTTTCGCTTTAACCCTTTACCATACAATCCCCAGTTTTAACGGCCCTAAGGATGAAGTCTTTTGAAAACATTGTAGGAAAAGGAGAAAATGCTGGTTACCAGCATTTTCTCCTTTTCCCACAATGTTTTCAAAAGGCTTTTTTTTCAAGGTCGTTAAAAGTCAGGATTGTGTGGTGAAAAGTTAATGCAACTGATTAAAAAAATCATAGGTCAAAGAACAGCACGCTAAAACGTGAATTAGCAGCTGAATCCAGATAATAAATGACGAAAAAAGATCAGCCAGAGATAAAAGCCCTTTAATATCCTTCTCTGCAATAAAAGTCTCAACCCTTATAGTGCCTTTCACATTACAAGTTACCTTTGCAGCCAGTGTAGATAAAGGATCAGACTGCTCAAAATATGCCATCTGATCTTTGATCAACACTGTCTGCTTTGCTTTGATATTCTAGTCAGTGGTATCCCTGAAATTGCAAAATCTTATGTTCTGTTTTTAGACAGGGAATGATTGCTGGGTTTATTGGCACTCTGAAGATTAAATGATTGATTTTTCCATTTATTTATCATTGCTACTAGTTGGCCATGTAGCCTGATGGCTGTTAGTTTAATCACAGGGGGCAGTGCAAGATGCTGGACAAAACCCATCCCAAGTTATGCCTGGTTCTTTAGCTCTTTCATACACAATCCCGACCTTTAATGACCCCGTGAAAGAAAGCTTTTGAAAACATTGTGGGAAAAAGAGAAAATGCTGGTAACCAGCATTTTCTCTTTTTCCCCACAATGTTTTCTACCCTTGCCAAAACAAATTCCAGTTTTTGAGTCACATTTATTTTGTCATCTGCAAATGCTCTCAATTTGGACCATTTCAAAATTTTGTCGTTTAGTAAAGAGTTAATGTGCGCAGTATACAGCTCAAACACATGGGACCTCAGTTTAACTTTTCATTTGAAAGACTAGTAATTTTAGACGGCCAGCCCTAAGGCTCGAACCCACATCCTCAAATGACCCAAGACTTGAAGTGTACAAGTCCCACACCCTACAACTTGAGCTATGCAGGCAGGTCGGCTTTAAGGATGAACCCTTTACCACACAATCCTGACTTTTAACCACCCTGAGAAAGAAGACTTTTTCAAACATTGTGGGAAAAGGAGAAAATGCTGGTAACGAGCATTTTCTTTTTCCACATTGTTTTCTAACCTTCCTATAACAAATTGTAGTTTTTCAGTCACATTTATTTTGTCGTCTGCAAATGCTTTTAATTTTGACTAGTCTAAGATTTTTTCGTTTGGAAAAGAGTTAAAAAATCTTCCTAGCGACGTATAAATTGATAGCGAGTCACGGAAGAACGCTGGAATACACCTGGTTGCACCTCAGATTGCCACTTTTACAATTTAGCATAACGGGTCGATCCCTAAGCGCAATTATAAATCCACATAAATAGTGGGCTACTAGGTATGCTCCTAACTGGAATTAACAAACTGAACCAGAAAAAAGTTTACCTTGTTAATCTTTGATTAGAAGTCCACTGTTCAAATTACAAGCCAAAATCGTCCGCTATCTAATTCCATATTTAAGATATTTTTTATTCCTTTACATCAATCCAGGTCTAATCTCTTTCGGATCAAGCTGATCTCTTTGACTTTCTTGGATTAATACTGTTTTTTCCCGGTGAATTATTCGCTCTCCAACTACGAATATATTTCCATATAGACCTATGCACATCATGGCGATGCTGTAACATAAACGTTGACACAGCATATTTCTGGTTTCTGCATGCTCTCAGCCTCTGTGTTATTTTTCCCGCCAAAAGCTGAGGCGCGTGCTGCCAGCTTTAGGATCACGAAGTAAATTATGCGAGGGTTGTTCGAAAAGCATCCGGAAAAGCGTCATAATTTTGGGGAGTTTTCCGCGACCAACGATATCATGATCTATGCTTTTTAGATAAAATAAAAATAGCAGATCTAGATCTACATCTAATCAAACTTTCCCTCGTACAGTTGCTAATTCTCGAAAAAATATGGCACCGTCAGGTTGCCTTGAGCAAGGCAGCCATTCTTAACTCTTTCCAAAACGACAAAATGTTAGACTTGTCCAAATTGAAAGCATTCGCAGACGACAATTTCAGTTTGGCTCAAATGATGCCGGATTTTTCTTTGATAGGGTAAAAAAACATGGTGGGAAAAGGAGGAAATGCTGGTTACTAGCATTTTCTCCTTTTCCCACATTGTTTTCAAAAGGCTTCTTTTTCAGGGTCGTTAGAACTCGGGATTTTGTGTAAGGGGATAACTCTTTGGCAAACGACAAAATTTTAGACTTGACCAAACTGAAAGAATGTGTGATGCCAAATCAAATGCAACTTAATGATGAAATTTGTCTTTGTAAGGGTAGAAAATCTAGAAAATACTGAGGGAAAAGAGGGAAAATGAGAAAATAGCGGTTACCAGCATTTTTTCCTTTTCCCTTTTTTTTTTCAATGCCTCCACCACCGTGTCGTTCAAACACTGAATAGTTTGGTAAAGGGTTTAAAGGGCCTCGATGTCTGCAATTTATCTTTTATTACACCTGGTGGTTGCAAGATTGCTTAGATTACGACGGACAAAAAAATGCAATTTCGGACTTGGCGGCTATCCACTCGTTCACTGGAGGATATCGCATGATTCTTGTCACGTGACTGTGTACGACCTTTACCTTGCATATTTATGCTGGAAAGTGGAGTTGAGATACTTTACACAGGTTTACTGTCGCAACAACCTATGTCACAAGAACCCAACAGCAATTTTATTCGAGGATGTCGAAGTTTTATATCGAGAGTGCAGTGGAATGGTTTCAAATACAGTAAAAATGTGTAAATTTCGTAGATCTAGATCTACATGTATATGTAAATTATCATTTTGCGTTTTTGATGACAGCAGGGGAAAAGACTTGCTCCTACAAATAGACGGGTGCGCCATTTCCCGCGCTAAAACAAGCAGTAATCTATTTTTAGACTGCGGGGTATACAAATGACTCTAGCGGGGGAAAAAAAACAAACACGATTCCCCTATTGTTTACAATTTTCACCGGAGGTAATTTTCTCCCGCCCAAGATTCATTTCTAATAGCAAATCTGAAACTTCTTTTCATTCTTTGGGGCCATAGATCTAGATACTGCTGATTTATTGATTTAAACACATTTCTATATTTGGCTTAAAATGACCAGCCAGGGAACTTTAAATGTAAGATAAAGATTAACATTGTCATCCTTTCCCGTTGTGCAATGTATATTTGTCACCAATGGACCTACTCGTCGAAGATAAATTAAGGGTTGAGTGCATATTTTTGTGTTGCCATCGAGTAATAAAATTCAATTACCTTACTATATGGCAAATAACGCCCCAAGGGCGTTAGGTTAAGCCATGTATTAAGGCAATTGAAGGGCCTTATTTGCCATATAATAAGGCAATTGAATTTTATTACTCGATGGCAACACAAAAATATGCACTCAACCTTTGTTACTGCACTTGCTATTCACTGGAATCAATTGCCGAAAATCAGAGAGAGAAAAAAAAACATTGGACAAATGCAATAGTAAACACGAGTTATCTTCCTTGGTGGCGCGCGTCTAAATACGCAATCTATTTTTAGCCTTGCAACTTTATTTTTCAGTCGGAGACGGCCATTATGCCACTTCGATACTTCCTATAATTTTATAAACAAAACAGAAATTCCTGATTCTCTTGGTAGAAAATCTTGTCAAGTATCTGAACTCGAGGCTGAGCAGACGACAAGTTCATTCGATTGACATTTTTATTGATATTTTGCTCAGAAGGTACATGTATACCGTCGACAGACCTGGCCCCGTGCTTACAAAACTTTCTTGAGCACAATGTCATGCTCAAGGCGCGGTTTCTTGCTCAACCCTTAGTCTGGTACCCAGCCGTACTACAAGAGTACGTCAGGCAAAGCGCAATAATCGGGCGACCCCCGTTGATAATATGCAGAGGCAACAGGATATTGTTACTTCAATGGATCAAATCAGATCATAGGCTAAATTCAAAACGGATCGGTTGCAATAAAGTAATGGCAGTGAGATTTTTTAATTGTTGTTCTTATTGAGCGAGAAAAACCACATATCAGAAATGCTTAAGTATCCGAAATGTCAATGGACCGATATAATGTCAGCAAACAGGGCTACTTTTAAAGTGATTCATAGTCAAATTTATCTTTAAACCATATCCCAAAAGCACGTTTTAGATTAGGTAAGGTATATTTTGTACAAATTTGATCTCATTTTATTCCCTAATCAAATTGGATCACATGAAATTGAGAAAAACAGGAAAGCATATGGGACATATGTTTTGTTGTTATTGAAAAAAAAAAAAAAAAACAGTAGTGACGTGCGTCAGCATGCTACAACATCTGCTTATTGTCAAGATACGAAAAGTGGCAGAATCGGAAATGCTGTTCAAAATACACTTCAGTTCAAGCCTTTCCCAATTTTAAAGTCTATTAAATGCCCAAAGAAATACTTAAATGAACTTTGAAACTAAGGTTCATATCAAGGGGGACAGGGTTTTAATAAATAACAACGAAGTTCGGTAAGAAGGATATCCATCGATGGTTGATTGATTTAAATTGTGGCGTTCATCACATCTTTACCTGGCTTTCATCACCAACACCTATCTCAAATCACGGAACAAATCCTAATCAATGACAACTTCTTAAAAAGTGTGCGGGGAGTGTCTTGGAAACATTTAAAAAGTGAAATAGTAGAAATAATGATAATGAAGTACTTAAAGTGTGCTTAACTTCTACTGTTATGTAATTTTTTGTTTCACCAGGGATCGTATATACACAGGGATAGGCAACGCCACTGTAGATAAGACCGATTATCGATTTTTCACTGACTTACCTGTACGGTGTCCGCTAAAGCGACCATCGATCCTTGCTTTTTATAATGTTCCTTTAAGTCAATATATTTTCTTGCCGTTTCCGGTCAATTATTCACTTCCGTTTGGCTGAGATCACCGAAAAATAGCCGGTAAGGTTTTATTTATTTGCTTATTTTGAATATTTTTCTCTATAACTTTTTATTTGACGAGTTCGGAGAATAGTTTATTTTGGAATGTTGGAACACGTCATGCTGTCAGCCTAGACTAGACCTGATGTGTATTTGTCATGTTCGCGAGTGTCATGTCAACTTGTGTATCTGTCACTGTCAAGGCGCATTTAGAATCGCATTTTGGGCATTCAGCATTTTATGTCCAAATGCAGCTTTCAAGTCAAAATATGCCATATTCCATTTTAGTGTTCATTCATAAACTAGTTTTCTCATTAAACGGATCTTCGGAATAACAATTTAATTGACAACTTGGCTTAGGAAATAAATAGTCAACAATTATGGCCTATAGTAAGGACGATTTTATCGATTTCAGTGCGCTTGATTTAGATGAGTTGCTTGGGGAATATACTAACAGCGAAATAGAGTTATATGATGATGACAGCGATGACATGAAAAGGAAATGTAGGCCTGCTACAAGTGCTGATAAGAAAAAGTACAAATGTGGGGAATGTCCGAAATCTTATTCAACAGTCTCTGGATTGCGTGGTCATTTACGCATCAAGCACAGAATTGTTGGCAATAAAGGTAACCTTGAATTATGGTAGATATAAATTGTATTCTGATGACAAAATAATGTATAAAATTATTCTTGATTTTTATGAAATAACATATGATCAATCTCAGGGTTCTAGAAGAAAGATGAACTCACATTATAACATTGGATAGGAATGGAGGAATGGAGAGTACAACTCGTACAAGTATGGAGAATTGAGGCCCAAGCTCCATATTTAAAATTCATTATTTGAAGATATTTGAAAATAAAGAAAGCTATTAAATTGACAGTTATTCATAATTCAAAAGGAATTATGGACATTTCGTACCATAACCATTTCGTACCAGTCATTTCGTACCATAGGATTGGTCATTTTGTACCATAAAATTACCATTTCGTACCATAGGATTGGTCATTTCGTACCATGATATAACCATTTCGTACCATATGTGTGGTCATTTTTTTATCATGATTTCACCGAGAAAATCTATTTGAATAATAGAAAAAGAAAATAATAGTCGAATTTAGATGTAAAAAAAAATGTTTGATTAATAATCTTCGCAATATAAGATAAAATTATAATAGATATAAACGAAACATTATGGATGAATTATGTATGGATGAATAATGCAATGATGATATTTTTTGCATTCGACATTTCTATTTCAATTTTGTAACAAATATAATTAAAGGCAAACACCAAACAAATTATTTTCAAATTGTAATTACCAATCTTGTAACAAACATTAATCAAACAATGTAATTATCTATCAATTGTGTCAAACATCGATTGCTTCCTTTAATTGATTAGCGAATATTTAGTTTATAAGTATGCAACAAATGCAACTATAAAACTTTTGGCAATGATAAAAGCAACATTTTTTAAAAATTCATGGAAGAATACATTTTAATAATCTTTACGTAAATAAACTATCAACTTGGTACGAATTTGTAAGTTATGGTATGAAATTGTAATATTATGGTACGAAATGGTCAATGCATGGTACGAAATGGTAATTCTTTGGTACGAAATGGTAATATGATATATGGTACGAAATGGTTATGGTACGAAATGACTGTATACCATTCAAAAGTGGGTTGGTTTTGTACCCGTAACTTTAGGCCTTCTCAGTTAAGTGTGCCTTTTAAGGCAATTTATGGATGGATTTACGGGTGAGTAACGGAAATTAGACTTAAAGAGAAAAGCAACTGGATGTTTTGGTAACAAGTCAGTCATATAGTTGCATGGACCATGATGTTTTTCACACCTGAAAAGTGCTTTTGTTCTGTTTCAGACTTGTCTAGATTGCAAGCATTTGCAGACGACAAAATAAATGTCCATCAAATACTGGAATTTGTTCTGGAAATGGGAGAAATCCTCGTGAGAAAAGGAGAAAGTGTTGGTTAGGGTTGTGTAAAGTCGGGATTGTATTGTTTAACCCTTTACCACTCAATCCCGACTTTTAAAGACCCTGAGAAAAAAGCCTTTTGAAAACATTGTGTGAAAAGGAGAAAATGCTGGTAACCAGCATTTTCTCCTTTTCCCACAATTTTCCCACAATGTTTTCAACCCTTCCCAAAACAGATTTAAATTTTCGAACCATATTTATTTTGTTGTCTGCTAATGCTTTCAATTTGGACAAGCCTACATTTTTGTCGTTTGGTAAAGAGTTAATGTAAATAAAATACCTCCACATTTCTCTAAAGCTTAAGGATTGATCCATAGGAGAAACAAGAGGTACATGCCTAGGATAAGATACTCATAACCTCAGCTATGAATGAAATTCAGAAATAATTAAAACAAGGAAGGTGAAACGTAACAAAAATATTATTCATGTAAGTATGTGAATAGCTGTGTAAGGTATCCATTCTCAGCATAATCAAAAGCCTTTGATCATGACAAAATTAGCTTAAATGATTGAATTTGTCTTTGATTGGCTTGAAAACATTGTGGGACAAGCAAAAGCTGCTGCTTTCTAGCTTTTAATCCTTTTCCCCTAGTGTTTTCAAAGGCCTTCTTCCTCAGGGATGTTAAAAATTCAGGTTTTGTGTGGTAAAGTATTAATACATGTACATGTGTACACATTTTTCAGTTAAAAGCTACATCAAGAGCACACACATTCGGAAAAATCCCTTCACTGCACATGAATCAGACTTCCCACAGTTTTTCAACATAGCATTTAAAGCCACTCTGAAGTCAATGTCCTTGACAGCCAAACAAAGAGAGTTTTCCGCAAAAAGAAAAGCTATTGGTGAATTGGCTGAAAAGGTATGCAGTGAAAAGGAGCTATTTGATAAAGTGGTTCTTCAACTCCGTCCCCACTTTTGTGCAGCATTTCAAAAGGCTGGCGATACAACTTGTAACATGACTGAAGCATTATATGTGGAATTTTATAAAATTACTGTGAAAAAAGAACTCGACTTAGAACTCCGAAACATGACACAGGGAAGCAGAGTCTTTGTTGGCGTTTTATTGCACGAACTTGTGGAACATTTAATTATAAATCTATCCAGTTTATTTGAACATAAACATGAGGCTCAAAACAAGGAAATGACAGACACTGAACAACGTGTTTTGTATTATATTAGTGGATACCTTCTATTTGCTATTAAAAAAAAAGCTGAAAGAGGGTCATCTTTCCCAAGACAGAAGGCCCTTCTAGAGGCAATGAAAAAAAGCATCGCAATGGACACGTGTGACCACAGTAGAAGGAACTTTGTGGACAAGTACTCAAACTGGCTACAAAAAGTTAATCGTGGTGGACTCACTGTTCCAAGTGACAATTTTTTTCTCCTGATTCGAGAAATGGAAATGTGTGTAAGACAAGCATCTGCAGCCAACCAATATGGGATTGAAAGGCTGTTTTTAACTGAATCAATTTTGGACAATTTCATGGTCAAATATTATTCAAACAAACTTTTTAAAGGTCCATTTGAGCTTTATATTGTTGATGCAATTGCAAATTTATTTTTAAATCTAAGGGGACATGCATGGGCTCAGCTACTCAAAAATGGTGCAGATATGACTGACAAAAAAGCTCTGAGGAAGTCTTTGATGCCCCATTCAAAAAATTAAACATGCAGAAAAAAAAAAAGTAGTGAAATGTTTATGAAAGAGAAGAAACTATAGTGGTTATAGGAGAAAATAACTTTGTCCTTTTTCCACATTGTTTCCTCTCTGTTCAAAGACAAATCCCATCTGTCAGCTACGTTGTATTTTGTTATCTGTAAAATGCTTGCAATCTGTCTAAAATTGCGAAGCAAAATGTATATGTGTTATGTCAAAACCATTAAGTTCCATTCAACTTAACCCATTACCACACAATCCCTACTTTGGAAAGAAGCCTTTAGAGAACATTTTCTCTTTTTCCCACCATTTTCTTGCATCCCTGAATCTAACACATAGTAGTTATTAAGTCACATTTGTTTTGTCATCTGCAAATGCATCCAATTAGGTACATCTATTTTTTTAGTCACAACCATTTTGTCATCTGCAAATGCATTAATTAGGGATGGTCTAAAATAGTGTTAACCCTCATCCAAACCAATAATGAATGCAATTTCCCTTGAAGAACAAGTATGAGTAACCAAAATGGTTACATAATGTGGGTATGAGCTATATACATAAAATATGTACAGTAATGGAGTAATTTATTGATACTAAATGCCAAAGCTTTGACTTGGGACCAATTTTGAAAACAGTGAAGGTTATACATGATGCACTCTCTACATTCCTTTTCGCAAAAATACAAATTTTTCCATGCCTCATACAGTTGACACTTTACCAAACAATACCTGGTTTTTATGGCAATGATAGAAACCTTTAGAAAACATCATTGGAAAAGGAGAAAATGCTGGTAACCAGCATTTCCTGCTTTTCCAGGCAGAAATATTTTTCTACCCTGCAGAAAACAAATTTCAATTTTTTGGGTAACTTTTATTTTGTTGTCTGCAAGCGCTCTCAATTTTGACCAGTTTAAAATTTTGTTGTTTAGTAAAAAGTTAAGCTATGTATGTTACAATAAATTGATAATACAGAAACTTATTAGCTCACAATTTACAAGTTTTAACTTACCTCTTTACCACATGAGCAAATATTAATAGACTTGTCCAAATTGTGAGCATTTGCGATAATATTTTGAACATAGCTCAAAAGATGGATATTGACTGTAATAGAAAAGAAACCAATGTGGGAAATGGAGAAAATGCTGGTTAACTGCATTTTCTCCTTTTCCCACAATGTTTTCAGTTGTTCAGTTGGGATCGTGTGGTAATGAGTTAATTATTGCTACATAAATATACAACTTACATGTATAACAAATCTGCATTAGAAACCTTCGGTAAACAGTATGAGAAAAGGATCAGTCTGTGTTGCAATGCATTACCCCCTTTCTCACAATGTTTTTTTATTTAACCCATTACCACACAATCCCTACTTTTGACGCCCCTGAGAAAGAAGCCTTTTGAAAACACTGTGGGAAAAGGAGAAAATGCTGGTAACCAGCATTTTCTCCTTTTCCCACAGTGTTTTCAACCCTTCCCAAAAGAAATTTCAATTTTTCAGTCACTTTTATTTTGTCGTCTACAAATGCTTTCAATTTGGACCAGTCTAAAATTTTCTTGTGTGGTAAAGAGTTAAGGCAGATATTTTTCTCTCCCTTATTCAAAATGGTTTTTCTTTTCATGTATATGTATTTTATCTCCTTGAATTTTTTTCCATTTGGTGATTTGTAGTCAGTGGAGAATAGCAGTATTGTGTAATAAAAAAGTTGATTATGGATATATAAAACCAACAGCATGGCTCTTGGTTTATTTCACACAATCACTCACAAACATTCTTATGGTTCTCGGTCTATTTCACACAATCACTGACAAAAAGAACTTCTCTTCCTTAACCCCTTACCACACAATCTTGAGCTTTAACCACCCTGATGGAGAGGGCTTTTGAAAACTTTTTAGAAAAAGGAGAAAATGCTGGTCACCAGCATTTTTTCCATTTTAAACATTGTTTGAACCCTTTCAAAGAGCAGTTCCCGATTTTGAGCAAGATCCAAGTTGTCAGCAAATGCTTTGAATTCAGATGGTCAAAAACATAGCTGCATGGTAAAGAGTTAACAGAGATGGTCATTTTGAAAGATAGCCAACTCTAGTATGATATGCATAGATATTTTAGCTACCCTGATACAACTGAAGTAATGTTGAAAACATTACATTCGAAGCTACCGTCTAAAGAACAAAATTGTAGAAAATCTTTATTTCATTTGCAGACAACAAATAAAATATGAATGAAATGACAAGAATTGCCTCCTTCCTGAGGTAATGAAATAGTGTTCTATGTACTTACCGGCGCTTTCTTTTTTCCCCACAATGTTTTCAGACGATTGGCAATTCCCCAGGGTAGTGTAATGTCGGGAATATCAAAATATGTCACAAACTATTAAATAACTCCACAGTTCAATTTTCTTCTCACAACAGTATGAATCACAAATGGTCAAAGTTATCTACGGGGCTTCTTTGGTAAAGGCGATGGATCGACAAGTAACTGCAAACGACGTTTTGTGTTTCCTCTAAGAGGTGCCATGGCCTGACTTCCAATTAATCTTAATTTTTGCATTGAACTGTTAAATTGGTGTAATGAAGGATTAGAGTTCGATCCGCAACTGGCTCTATGACAACCGAAGTGTTGTTCAATGGCATCCTGGTTGAATTTTTCAGTCAGCACAAATGGCATTCCGTTATTCAAACAATACTTAATACACTCTACAACAGAAAGTACTGTGATTTTCAGGCCCTCTACAGTTTGATAACTTAAAATCATTTCACTACGGTCTGATTTGGTGAAATTTCCAGGACGAAGATCTATTGCTCTCTGCCATTCCACAAAGTACGGTAAAAACTCATCTGTTAGGTAGCGTAGTCTTGGGTCATCAGGAGATGTAAATGGTTTAACATTTTCATTTTTCTTTTTCACAGACTCTTTGAAATTTCTAGTGTTCATGATGTCAAAAAATTTGTCCATGTGCCTAATGAATTTAACTGTTTCTACTGTTGTGTTCCTACTAGTCAGCTCTAGAGCATTTGCTACAGTTTCACTGAGAATCTGGACTGCTAGGTTAACTTTCATATAACTGTAAGAAGTAAGGTTAATGTGTTCTTTTGATAACTTAGGACATAGTCTATAAAGCCCTGTGCAGTGTTTTTCATATAGTTCTACTATGTGCTGCCAGCTTATGTGTTCACCATTTTTCCACAGTTTCTTCGTTTTGCTATGGGCAAATGAGTTTGAAAAATTATTTCTAGTTGTTTTCATAAGATGAGGTGGGTCAGAAATGAAATAAATTGCCCTGCTTTCATCTGAAAAGGCATTTTCTGCATGATGCACAACCAAAGGGTTTCCTTCACCCTCATGCAGGCGGATGAATCTTCTGTTAGGTGATGCGCCATCACCTGTGATAAACAAAACATTCAAGTCCAAATCAACCTCCAATATTTGCACTGCTTTCCATAATATAGAAAACAACTGATCTGCTACAATACCATTTGTTGCAAAATGGGCCAAAGGATATTTGAGTTTTGATGATAGTCCTCTTACCATTATGACCAAAACATATCTAGCCACTGCTTTTTCTTCGTTTTTTAAATGTTGCTGTATATTTCTTAAGCAATTCCCCGTTTTGTCCAAATCAATAAATCCTATAAGTTGCCCAGATTTTTTGTCATAGACAAGGTCACTTCTTATTTTCATTTCATCGTGTAGTATTCCAACAATCCTTTCATGTTTGATGGTAAGATCTTTTACCTCCTGACCAAGATGGCAAATGATGTCATCGTGAAAGCCTGTCCCACGTGTAAAAATATTGGTGTAGTCTTGCAGGGTTCTTTCGCTTGGAAGATGAATAAATCCAGCTTTTCTGACAGCATCGTATGTAGAAGACGACTTGCTTTTCATAAACAAACACCACTTGATTATCATGGGATGCCATTTCATACTCTTTTTGTTGACTAGTGTCATATACTTCTTCTGCTGGGCCCAAAACAATCTTTGTATGGAATCTTTTTCAGGAAAGGTTTCAAGAATTTCTTTTTCCGATATGTCCATCATATTTTTTAAGTCCAAGCTGTCTGCTGCTGTCAAGGTTACGGAATCATTTTCAAAAGACTGTTTCACTTTTCTTTTAAGTCGTTTCACTTCACTTTCTAGGGAGGAAGCATAGTTGCGTAACTGACGAAGTTTTTCAGTTTTCTGGCTGTTTGACATTCTTGTATTTCCTTTTGTTGATTTAATCCAGTTCTTCCTAGGTGTGTCAACTTTCGATTTGTTACGAGACAAACTTTTGTTCAGAGTTTTTCTGTGAAAACAGCAATTATTACAACGAGGATTTTTAATCAACAAAGCACAGTTTGAAGCTCTAATGGTTTGGAAACCAATGTTATCGAAGTAGCCTGCAGTTACCGATTTCTCTGGATGCATGTACTTGTCATGAAGTGGCCAATAAGTTGAATCTGGATTCCCAGGGCAGACTTTGAACAAAGAAATTACATTCAATACTGTCCTCAGCTTCATTATCGTGTTGCAGGGGTCAGGTAGAGCTGACCATACAGTATGGCAATTTGGAATAGGCTTGGCATTTACACATATCCTGACAGTAAAATTCAGTTGTACTGTGACACAAATTTTGATCACTGGCTCCTCTTTTTCCTCATAAAGCTGAACATACTGAATGTATTTTGATGTTGGAAGTAGACCAAAGTTTTCAAATTCAAATAAATCAGTTTTACATTTGTCTTTCAGGTTGTAGTAGATCTCTGTCAATTTGGTCTGCATTAAGTTTTCAAGTTCTGTTTCAGTGTCATATTTGTACACTTTATCCAAAATTAAATAACTTTCTTCATTCTCCTGTTGGCTGGATGGTGTTTGAGTGTCTGTTGACAGCTCTTCAAAGCATGTCTTGAAGTATTCATCACTGTCACAGTAGGCATCTAAAAAAAAAAAACAGTCAAGCTTTTTATTTTTTTCACAATAAAAACAAAATTCAATTCTTAGTTTGTGTTTTTACATCTAGTTCTCATAACCACATGACAGCTTCATTTTCTTTAACCCTTTCCCAAACAATCCCTGGTTTTTACGGGTCTGAAATAGTAGCCTTTTGAAAACATTATGGGAAAAGGAGAAAATGCTGGTAACCAGCATTTTCTCTTTTTCCCATAATGTTTTCTACCCTATGATAGACAGACATAATCTTTTCAGCAAGAGTTTAATTGTCGTCTGCAAATGCTTTCAATTTGGTCTAATCCAAAAATGTGTTGTTTGGGAAAGGGTTAATCCATTCCCTTCTACACATCACTGTTTCCATTGAGAAACAAACTACTGGAAAATGGTAAAGTTGCTTATATGGGGCTATTTCTCTCTCTGCCACAATGTTTTCATAAGGAGTTACATGATTATGAACTTTTGGCACCCTACATTTTGGTTTTATATTCTCACTTTGCAACAGTGTTTTCCACATTATTATCTGTAAAATTGTTTCAGATGAATTTATTAAAGTGTTATACACCACTTTCAACATTAGTCATATCAAAAATCTAAAACTTCATGAATGTCCTTGGTTTTATCAGTACATGTACAGGCTTGGGGCTCTGAATTATGTTACCAAAGTGAAGACTCAGAGCATTCAGTGAGGGTCTAATCAAAGACCGCCAAGTTACAGGCCTTACACCTTAACATTTACCCGCGTAGGTCCCTATATGGAATGAACACGAACTTGTTTACTCCGGATTTGAACCCTGTTTCAATCATATATGGGCATCACTAATCTAAACTGATTGTTACCTTGAAATGTTTGCTTTTTGTCAAGTTCATCGAAGTTGACATAAACTTCAGCTTGCCGCTTCCTACGACGTCCAATCCTTCTCCTACGACTCCGCACACTATGCTTACCCACCATATCTGCAAGATGGTAAAAAAAAAATGTTATCATATGTATCTTCAAATTTCATTTTTTGTTTTGCATTCTTGCTGTTTAACTATTATCTAATTACCATGTGCGAGAAAGTCAAATTTCTGTTTATTTCTACTAGTTAATAAAAGAAACCAGCAAGTCACCAGCTGGTAACTAGCAGTTCACTTCTGCAGTAATCAATGAGCTGGTAACAGGCACTTTTCACCTTTTTCTAAAAAGCTGTCTGCTCTTTCTAAAGTGGTCTTCGTACATGTATATTGTAGTTTAGGAAGCTTTTAAGCTGCTGTTATTTTGTTGTCTGCATAGCTTTTAATAAAGCTATCTGGTAAAAAAAAAAAAAAAATACAATGGCAAATAAAGGGGTTGTTCCCAGTGTAGGCAACTGTATGTGCCATAAGAGATTTACAATTTATAAAATGCCTCAAGGACTTTAAATAAATATGATAAATAATGAAATGTGTGGAAGTATTTTAAACACAGTTTAAAAATAACAAAGTTTTGAACTAGACTTAACTTTTATCAAGAATCAAATACCAGTAAAAAAAAAAGTATCCTTAAAAAATATGTTGACCTTGTAATATAACAGTTTTGAGAATTCATTGAGGATGTATCCAAACATTTCATATCTTACAACATCGACTACAACTTGTGCAATATTTGACTATAATAACCCTTTTTCAAGCGCACTGTAATCGATCTGAGAATTGGAAGTCATGATATTTTTTTACATTAAGCCGTAGAGAAATACTTTTCCTTTTCAACTGTGGTAATAACTAGAGAAGAAGACTTCCTGAATTTCTAAAATTCGGTCAGGATGATAACAACTATCACTCCGGTCTCGCTATCCTCCGCCATCTTGATACGAATTGCGCAATATGTGACTAAAATAACCCCTTTTTTCAACCGCCCTGTTACAGATCTGAGAATTGGAAATCATGATTTTTTTTACATTAAGCCATAGAGAAATGCTTTTCCTTTTCAACTGTGGTAATAACTAGACAAGAAGACTTCCTCAATCTCTAAAATTCGGTCAGGATGATAACAACTATCACTCCAGTGTCACTATCCTACCGCCATCTTGAAACGAATTTTGTCGGAAAAAGGGACTTTTTTGAACTGAGCTGTATTCGATCTAAAAATTGAAGACCAACGAAATTTTGACCCCATGTTATAAAGAAATAGTTTTTCTTTACAAATATGCAAATACAGCAACACGACCGGTTCGATAATTCGTTTAAAATGGTTACAACTATCCTCGTCATATTCGCCGCGTCCTTCCGCCATCTTGAAATAAATGTGGAAAATAACAGAAAGTTTAACTGGCTTTTACTCTAGTTAGGGATCGAGAATCAATGAATTGTTGACTTAAAGCCACGGGTGATTCATTTTTCTATGAGTTTCAACCGAAAATGTACTACTTGGAAAAGTATTTTATCTGAATTTCGGCTAAAAAAAACCCACCATCTCCTCCATCAACCGTTTCCCGCTTGGCAGTAAGCGTAATCAGATCAGTTAGTGTTGAACGAAAATACAAACAAATAAAACACACAATTTCTAAATTGATCAATGTAAGTGATAATTAAAAGTAAGAAAGATGTTACAACTTACCTCGTAAGAAGAAACTATTTAAACACTTTGCAAAACGTTGATTCGAAAGTCTGTCTTTTTTATGTTAAAAGTAAAGATGGCGTCCGTTTTCAGATCTTGTTCTCTCGGGGGGGAGTCAGAGTAAAACCGGAAGTTGAGAAACGATCCCTGGTTTCACGGAAAACTCAAATCATTTACTATATATATTATTTACACCATACGTGCCACTTCCCGAACCTATATGTGCCATAAATCTTGACAAGTTATGCATGATCATACTTGAGCAACGTAACTGCGCCGAATCTTCTCATTTTCAGAATTTCTGGGCCGGATATTCTCTAAAAACGTGGTCGGCCATGGGCCATTGATCGAATCTTCTTGGGACCGAATATGCTGGTATCGGCTATTTTTGACTAGCGAAATTAGTCTATAGGCACCATGATTGACCTAGAGTTAATGCAAGCAAAAAACCCCACAGTTGCCAAATACTGCCTAATAGAAAATACTTCTGTTAGAAATCTCAATCTTTTATATATGACAATTTTGACAAAAACCGCTAAATCTCTACCACTCCAATTTGAGCATGTCGTCTTACAAAGTAATAAACTAAACAAGGTGTCATTCATAAGGTACATGATCATTGCTTACAGGGGCGTAGCCAGGATATTTGTAATGTTGAAGCCAACGCCATAGGCGTTGGTCGAGTGCCGAAAGCACGAGCGGGGGGGAGAGCACGAGAGGGGGGGCAGAGCCCCCCTCTCGTAAGCGGGGTTCGGGGGATCTCTTTTCTATTTTTTTTCTCTCTCTCTATGATTTGGTTATACTTCATTACATGGACTAATTAGAAAGCTCTGCATGGAATTTCAATGCAATATATATATATTAAAAAATATATGATGCTTAATGATTGCCGCGAAAACTTGTCAATGTGACACCGATAAACGTCATGCTAGTTTTCTTGGAACCTTCCATTGCAGGGTTGTTGCTTTGGCTGTGTTGTACAAAATAATTCAGTGAAGATAAGGAAACGCCAAAAAGTACTTACTTAGTTGTTCTATCACAGAAAAAGCGCTGAGAAAATCTTTGTTTATATCTCGAAAGTTGTCGGTCTGTGGAATTGGTAACCGGAAGCGATTCCACGAGGTGTAAAATACTATCTACGGTGGAATCAATAGGCCGCTAGAAAAAAGTATACAAATCAGATCTGAGCTAAAAATTTTATTTCTTCGGTTTCCTTTGTTAGTTTTTATTTTTGTTTTGTTGTCTTTGTTTTTCATTTTTATTTTCTTTCTTAATTTTTTCTCGGAAAGACGATACTTGAAAAAATTATGTTGAAGCCCGGGCTTCAAGGCTTCCGCCTAGCTACGCGCCTGGCTTATATGTAAATTGAGTGACCTTATGCTATGCAAAGCAGAGAATCACTTATTCCTACACCACTGTAACATTACGAATTAATCTATTAATAGATACACCTAGGTAACTTGTTGCAAATCCCAGCTATACGATATTAACCCTCACTGGCCAGGGAACCCTTATCATTCCTTCAGTCATTCATTATTTAGATCATTTGGGTACAGTTAAACTGTTACGCTCAACTATTATTCTATGTCTTGCATATTAACCCTTCACCAAACAATCCCAAGTTTTAACGACACTGGGGTTGAGTCCCTTTGAAAATATTGCAGGAAAAGGAGAAAATGCTGGTAACCATCATTTTCTCCTTTTCCCACATTGTTTTCTGCCCTTTTGGAATCAGGTTTCATCAGTTCAGCTACATCTAATTTATGGTCTGCAACAGCTTTGAATATGGACGAGTGTAAAATTTTTCCTTTCGTAAAGAGAGTTAAATAGTTACATGTAACTACATCTTCACCCTCGTTAACCCAGATGTGAAGTATTACCATTCATCACCCCAGGGACATTCAACAGCGAAAGCGTCGTTTCTATGAATATTCGTAAGATTGCGAATTACACCAAACAGCCAATCGAATTTGTCGATAACATAACGATACTCTTTCGTAGTGGAGGATAATCACATTTCTTCCGTTAATATCAATAAACCGGGTAAAACACATAATTATCAACGAATATGGCGGCCACCGGTGGGCCTTCCTTCTGTGGCATTTGCCTTACGACAAACCAGGGCAGACATTATAAATCCTTGTATATAAAAGCAAATATTCAGAAATACAGCATGCCGCAGCAGTCCTTAGGGGTATGTAGCAGGGGTGACGTCATCCTCGTTGACCCAGTTCCGATGTATTCGTAAACTACATTCATTGATTTGATTGGTTGTAGACGAGATAAAAATAGAAATGATGGCATGTGGTTGATAAAAATAGATCAAATTTTCTCACTGAAAAACTGAGATTACCAATCAAAATGCCTCATGAATAATTCATGAGAACGAGAAAACATACCGGAGATAACCCAGGGCCGATGAATGTAGTTTACGGAATACATCGGAAGTGGGTTAACGAGGATGCTACATCTTGTGCTATTGGATATTGACTTATTGATTGCATGGTGTTTAACGCCGTTTTCAACATTTCAGTGATATTGCAGCGACCAGAGCACCTATTCCTGCTTTCCTGCAGGTTCTTTTACTAGCAATACCGCGACTCGATGACCTTTTGCGGATAGAGTGGATTTAGATCAGACTGCACAGAGCGCAGTCTGCTCTTGGATCTACACTGTCCGATAAGATAATATATTTTCTCCATAATGTAACTCTGAAATAGCAATATTCAGGTGTTTACCATTGGCTTGGAAGTTTCATTTAACATTTTTAGCTTGTTAAGGGCTAAACATAAACTAGATTATTGTTACCCAATAGCACGCATAGCACCAGCAGCTCAGTCGGTAGCGTACATGACTTGAGAACCGTGAGGAGGTCACTGGTTCGATCCCTCGGCAAATTTCTTTCCGAGGATTGATGATAGTCATTGCGACAGGATACATTTCTCTCTTACGTTTCGACGATAATTATTTGGGATTGCAGCCAGTGGCTTGGAAAGAATATTGTGCGCAGTACTGGTACAAAAAACTCCAAGAAAGCATGGGTATGTGCACTGGCCACCGCTACATAACTATAATAATGATGAAAACAGGGTTAAACACCATACAATCAATCAATCAAATTCGCTAGTCTGTCAGTACTTTCAGCACTTTGATTAGTAGTTTGGTCGCTTACGTTCACGAAGTTTTAAGTGCGTACTGTGCTCAGCTGAGAACGTTCTCGAGCAACGTCTGAGTTCAAAACTCCCGTGAGCGAAACTTAAGCAGTTAAGTACGGTTTTGTGCTGAGCATGAGATCGTTCTCAATATTTCTTTATAAGCACGGGGTCTGTTCTCGAGGGGTGTCGATAGATCTGCAGGTTATCTGTTTTCCATCCCGACATGATTCGAATTTTCTTGCAAACTATCTAAAGTGAATGATGCCACCGAATTATGTGAACCGCTCATTTGAATGTAAACAACAGTGTCACAACTATTAATTTACAGACTGCGATAAAAAGAGGGAAATGGACATTTAAAGTCATCTGATCGTTTCAACTGACAAATTTCTGATTAGATCTACTTACTTTTTCTTATCAATATACAGCTGTTTATCTGCTTTCCCATGTTTAAGTCCTCTCGCCAGCCAAGCTTAGGATAACTCAGTCACTAAACAAGAAATCAACTTCGTTTGCATGAATAAATTTTCTGTTGAAACAGTGCTCTAAATTTAACTCAGTGACCTGGGTTTCATAGAAATCGGCCGCTGACGTATCGAATGATGTAACTGATGACGTCAGCCATTAAAATCCTTGACTCACTATTGGCACGTCTGTGTTTAGGGGTACAAATACAGGTGATAAACATTTTTGTTCAGGTTTATTAGTTTTTCTTTTTTTTTTTTTTTTTTTTTTTCAAAGCAAAAGAAATAAATTTATCCCCATTTGTCTGATTCAGCGATGGAAATCTTAAAATAGCACACAAGGAGCTAGCATGAAACTCTACAATTAGACAAAACACGACAACTTGGGGAAAACCAAAAATAGTCCGATTGCGTTCATCGAAAAATAACATGAAATTACTCGTCGTCACATGCCCCGATTTTGACCGATCAAAAAACGATTTGTATAATGAGTGTTATTATTCCCGTTTAACCGAAATTTGTTCATTTATTTATATTCATATATAATCTGAGGATTTTCTTTTTTTTTTATTTTAAGAAATGTATTAATTCCTTTTCACTAGTATAACTTGAACTGTTAATTGCCATTACCATGCTAATGAGTCACTGGAACAAAATTGTCGTAAAACAAAAGTGCAGAATTAGTAGGCCAAAAGTAAAAATGGGCGACTCTAGAAATTGTAATTTGGTAAAGGGAATGACCGAATCTAAGTTGAGAGAACTTGTGGTCGGACCTTTTTGCCTCGTCATTTGATTATGTATATTGCACACTTCTGTAAATTTTGTCATAAACAGAGCCCTGGCTGTGCGGTAGATCTAGAACTTGATGACTTTGTACCAATTTCCTACTATTGTCAGACAAATGATCTACGAAATTCCACAGGGCGATTGCAAATCATACTTTGGAAAGTGAAAGATGACAGGTGTACACGTCGTAGTCTGGTACCCCGCCGTACTGCAAGAGTACGTCAGGCAAAGCGCAATAATGGCGGCCCGGCCTTTGGTAATATATAGAGGAGACGTGATATTGTTATTTCACATGATCAAATCGGGTTATAGGGCAGGCTGAATTCAAAACAGATCGCTTTCAATAAAGTCTCAGCGGTGAGTTTTTCTACATGTCGTTCTTATTTAACGAGAAAAACCACATGTCAAAAATGCTTTAAGTATCTGAAATGTCAATGGACCTATATAACGTCCGAAAACAGGGCTATTTTTAAAATGATTCATAGTGTCGAATTTATATTTAAACCATACCCCAACAGCACGTTTTAGATTCGGTAATGTATTTTTTGTACAAAATTGATCTCATTTTATGAAGTGATCAAACTGGATGACATGAAATCGGTAAGTCAAGCTGGTGATTTTTCATTTATTTTGATAGAACTTTATTATAAAATCTTCCTATCCAGTTATTTGTTATGTATAGACCATATCACGAACACTTACATGTATGTGCACTGTGAATCTTCCTGAGAGCAATGGGAAATATAAGCCTGGGAAGTAGCCCCGGTATAAGCCAAGCAAGGCGGGGACGTTATTTTTTGTATTTTTGTTGTTGTCAGTCTGTTGCACAAATCACGGTTTTCCCCATGTCTACATTTAGAATCTGTCTACTGAGATTTCCAGTGAACAATTGGTATGTAAAAAGAATATTTTCTCCATTCGATAGCCTTTTTTCTTTGAGAAATTTGTAGTGACAAACTGGTTTGATTTTTCCACAGACATTATTTATTTCCATTTTCCGCCCGCACTTTTTAAGCGGCAATTTACACATCGCGTATTAATATTTGTCCCATACAGAACTGTGATGCATTGATAGCAGACAGGTCAAATCTTCGAAGAATAATTGACATGCGCAGGTATCGAGGTTTCTCTGGCACTATTATGTACAAGCTTTCTAAAGCTTTATGTACCACACCTGTAAGCCCGGCGGTGTTTGCAGGGATATACCTCAATTATTTTTTTCTTCTCTCCCTCTCTGGCATTAGATTGTAGTGGTGCGTGAGCGTACTCATATATCTGATACCCCAATAGGCACCGCTTTATTAAGTAAAATGTGGGTTTGCAGGGGTGTGGATTATTTTCTTACGAATATCCATTTGGACACAGATTTTGGATGCTCGTGGGAACCGCCGCATTTAAGTAGTACCTTCATCAAACCGCTGCGTAGAAACCTCTTATGCAATATACGACAGTCACGTGACCTTTCCGCATTTTCAAGTTGCGTGATTTTTTCCGTTGTTGTTCACATGTATCTCTTTTTTAATGAAATTTTTGTTTACTTCGATTTATATGATTCATCAAAAATTGTAACTACCGTAGCCCCAGTAGCTCAGTCGGTAGCATACAGGACTTGAGAACAAGAGGCCACTGGTTCGGTCCCCGGCTTGGCCAATTTCTTTCCGAGGATTGATAATAGTCATTGCAACAGGCTTCATTTCTCTCTCACCTCTGACCATTGTTTCGACGATGGCTATGTGGGAAAGCAGTCAGTGGCTTGGAAAAAAATATTGTAAGGAGTACTGGTAAAATAATCCCTAGAAAAGCATGGATAGGTGTACTGGCCGCAGCGAAATTACTGAAATAATATTGAAAACGGCATTAAACAAGATACATGTACATACATACCAGTACTTCGCAAAGTATTCTTCACAAGCCAATGGCTGCATTCCCACATAACCATCGTCAAAACAACGATCAGTGGTGAGGGAGGAATGAATCCTGTCGTGATGATCATAAGCAATCCCCAGACAAAATTTCGACGTGCTGAGATTCAAACCGGTTACCTGGTGTCCATGACGAAGAAGCATTTTGAAAACATTGTAAGTAAAGGAGAAAATGCTGGTAACCAGCATTTTCTCATTTTCCCACAATGTTTTCTACCCTATCAAAGACATATTTCATCGTTTGAGTCATATTTGAATCGTTGTCTGCAAATGCTTTTAATATGGACAAGTCTACATTTTTGTCAGGTGATAAAAGTTTGAATGCTGCCGGTTAGAAAAAGAATGGAATAATGACAGGGTAGAGTTTGATTCAGTGGCGGCTTACGTCGTCGTCAAGTCAATATCAGCGTACAGAGCCCATGTCTATGTTGGGTTTCACACATTGGGCATTTAAAACATGGCGAACCTTGCACCAAAGAATCCTTTGTTTTTACGACCTTGAGGACGATGGTATTTAAAAAGACTGTGGGAAAAGAATAAAATGCTGGTTACCATTTTGTCCCTTTTCCACCATGTTTTCTACCCTTCACAAGACCACTACCATCATTTGAATCTCATTTAATCTGTTGCCTGCATATGTCTTCCCTGTTTGGAAAAGAATCACTGAATAAAGTATTGTAATCAAGGTTTCTGTGGACATGAAGGGAAACAAATCTTGATTTAACCCTTTCCCAAACAACAAATTTTAAACTGGTCCAAATTGAAAGAGTTTGCAGACGACAATTTTAAATTAGATGAAAATGGCAGGAAGTTCTCAAAACGGGTAGAAAACACTGTGGGAAAAGGAGAAATTGCTCATTACGAGCAATTTCTCCTTTTCCCACAGTGTTTTCAAAAGACTTGTACTGCAGACACGTGAAAACCAGGGCTTGTTTGGGAAAGGGTTAAGGTTGTAAAGATTTATTTCCCTTCGTTTATGCTTGACTTTCATTGTACGTCCTGTACACGTAACAGTGTAGCGTTAGTGCAGGGATCGTATATGTATCAGTGTAGAGAAAAACTCCATATATTCCCTCTTGTTCAAAACGAAATAACAAGATGGGATTTGTGGATATTGTCGCAAAGTTATTATTATGATGTTGCTTCTCAATTTTGAGACTTTTACTTGGTATTTAAAATCGTTAGTGCATACAGTAAGCCTTTTTAAGTTTTGAACACTGTTAATTATGTTTAACTTAACTTTGAGCCATGCTCTGGTAAAAGGGGGCTTAATGCACCTCCGTGATGCAAGACACCTAAATTGGCAGCCTGTCTATCGGACGGTTACAGGAGATACAACGGGTACCAGTTTAGCAAGACACCAAGCAAGTGATCACATGACCATGGATCCATCGTCCATTTTGTCTAACAGTCGACTGAATCACGAGGTAAACTGGTCCTTTGACATACAGAAAATGATCAATAGCGAAAAGTTTCGGCCCAGGTCAGTCTCGTAATGTAGTTGGTTGTTAGACAAAATCGACTTTATGTATCTATAATTATTTGATGACTTGCTTGGTATAATACATGGCGTACATGCATTTAACCCCACTTCCCAGAATACGACTCATGTATGTATTTGTTCAGGGACCAGCTTTACTCTTTACCAAACAGTCCAGAGTTTTAACGACCCTGGAGAACAATGCTTTTGAAAACATTGTTGGAAACGGGGAAAATTCCTTTTCCCACAGTGTTTTTTTACCCTTCCAAACACAAAATTCAGCTTTTGGGTCACATTTAATTTGTTAAACTCTACCAAACAACAAAATTTTAGACTTGTCCAAATTGAAAGCATTGCAGACTGCAGAATAAATGACATTCACAAATTTAGGCTTTGATAAAAGGATTTAAAATTTCTGTTTCAATATAATGAAAGAAACGCCACACACTCTCTTTTATGTGAGATGCTTTTTGGCAATATAAAACATCCTTACGGTGTTGCAGTGAAAATGCTATGTTGTTAACCCTTTACCACACAATCCTAACTTTTAATGACCAAGAGGACGAAGGCTTTTGAAAACATTGTGGGAAAAGGAGAAAATACTGGTGGCTAGCATTTTCTCCTTTCCCAACAATGTTTTCTACCCTATCAAAGACAAATTTCATCATTTGACCCACCTTTGTCATCTGCAAATGCTTTCAATTTGGACTGGCCAAAAATTTTCTCGTTTGGTGAAGAGTTAAGTCAGGGAAGGTGTCCCAAAGTTATAAGCCCTTGAATTAACAATGGTGCAGTATTGTGTGATGAAACCATATCATTCTCTTTTCATTCAATTTTACGATATTGGTTTCTCTATTTCTACCAGGAAAATCTCTTCTTTTCTGAGGCTAAAATATACATTTCCCCTGCAATTTAACTCTTTACCACACAATCCTGACTTTTAACGACCCAAAGGAAAAAGGTTTTTGAAAACATTGGTGGGAAAAGGAGAAAATGTTGGTAACCAGCATTTTCTCCATTTCCCACAATGTTTTCTACCCTATCAAAGAAAAAATTCATAATTTTAGCAACATTTAATTTGTCGTCTGCCAGTGCTTTCATTTTGGACTTATCCAAAAGTTTGTCATTTGGTAATGAGTTAAAAGAATGATCATAATACAGACATGGTAAGGGGTTGTGTAGGTCCAGGAATGGACTGCACATTCTTTGCAGCCCTATCTTAATCTACGCTATCCACAGAAGGTCTGGTTGCTGAGAGCAGTGAAAGACGTTAACCCTTATCCTGCTGAATAAAAGAAATGAAACTTTCAAGCCGATAGTATAAGCCCAAAACTTTCCTGTTTCAAAGGTATTTTTGGAGGAAAGATATCTCCTTATCGGTCAGTGCAGATCAAAGATCAGACTGCACATTCTGTGCAGTCTGATCTTGATCTACGCTGTCCGCAAAAGGTCAGTGAGTCGTGATAAGCAGCCTAAGGGTTAAACCCTGTCAATGAAGTCCATTCCGCTCTGTACTTGCCCCTTTTTACCAAACTATCCAGTGTTTTAATAATGACTTTAACAAAGGAAGGCTTTTACAAACATAGTGAGAAAAGGAGAAAATGGCAGACACAGACATAGCTTGTAATACAAAGATATAATTTTGAAATTGCATGATCAACATTCTTCAAGAAGATTGTTGAAAATCGTTAAAAAAAAAAATGAAATGTATACACAACATGGTTTTCAGTTAAAGGGAGGCTACTCTCTTCACTTCAAGTACTTTTAACCAAATCGAGTAAAGATTGGTTACCTCCCCTAGTAGAGCTGAAAGTAATAAGTGCACCCGTTGTCAGCCCGTGTGGTGGTATGTCAGTCATTCTACCAGAGATTCGCTTGAAGGCAAATCGTATTTAATTTCAAATTCTGGGTCTCTAGCCACTCACCGCTGATGCATGCGAGAAAGTAGTCAGTGACTTGGAAAAACAGTCGTGTCCGTACTGGTGTGAGAAAGCCAGGAAACACATTGGTAGGTGCATTGACCGCCGTGATATGACCTAAGCTGTTAAAACGGTGTTAAGCCCCAATACAGTCTATCAAATTCTGGTTAGAAATTCATATATAAGTTAGATTTTTTTTTTTTTCAAATTGCTTGTTTTGCAAGTAATTAAAGGGACCTTGAGCCAGATTTCGTTTTGCAAGCTTTTCAGAAAATGGCTCAAATGACGATAATCGCAGAGTAGAAAACATTGTGGGAAGAGAAGAAAATGCTGGTTCCCTGCATTTTCTCCCTTTTCCAACATGTTTCAAAGGCTTTCCTGCCTGGGGTAGCCAAAATTTTTGGATTGTTTGGTAAAGGGTTAAGATTGTTTGTATGGTGTTTAACGCCGTTTTCAACATTATTTCAGTTATATCGCGGCGGCCAGTGCGCCTATCCATGCTTTCCTGGAGTTTCTTTTACCAGTACTACGCACAATATTCTTTCCAAGCCAGTGGCTGCTTTCCCACATAACCATTGTCGAAACAATGGTCAGCGGTGAGAGAGGAATGAATCCTGTCGCAATGACTATCATCAATCCTCGGAAAGAATTGGCCGAGCCGGGGATCGAACCAGCGACCTCTTGTTCTCAAGTCCTGTACGCTACCGACTGAGCTACGGGGGCTCGGCAAAGGCAGTACAAGCACTAAAATTTTTAATACTTTGCAAACTGTATGTGGCAACCAAGCATTATCACCTGAAGCAGTTTTTAGGTGGGTTGCTGCATTTAACTCTTTACCAAAAGACAAAATTTTAGACCAGTCCAAATTGAAAGCAGTTGCAGACGACAAAATGAATGTGACTAAAAAATTGAATTTTTTGGGGGAAGGGTTGAAAACATTGTGGGAAAAGGAGAAAATGCTGGTCACCAGCATTTTCTCCTTTTCCCACAATGTTTTCAAAAGGCTTCTTCTCAATGTCATTAAAAGTCGGGATTGTGTGATAAAGGCTTAAGAAAGGCAGAAATGAAGTAGAAAAGAAGGCTAGTCGTGGAAAACCAACAGAAGCAACAGCTTCTGATCACATTGCAAAAGCGAGAGAAATACTAGAGAAAGACAGGAGATTTACATATGATGAAATAGCCAGAGAAGTTTGTAAATTAGCAATGGACCAGTTTATACTATCAGCCTGTGTGGGTTCGAACCAAAACGATTATTCTCCTCTGTCTAGGGACTCGACTGAAATCACGTTTTTGTTTTGCCTCAAGAGGTTAAGATGAAATAATGTCGAGTTTTAAATGTGATGATCAGTTGTGATACATGTACATACATACCAGCCATGCTCTGTGAAAAAGGGGGCTTAATACATATGCAAAAAGTATGGACCCAGGCTAGCCTGCGAAGGCCGACATGGGCTGAAACTTTTTGCTATTTGTAGATTTTCTGAATGGAAACCATTCTACCTCCAGATTCAGTTGATTGGTAGACTAAACGGATTCCTATTGATATGATGCCTTGCTTGGTATAATGTATTTCAGTGATGCATTAAGCCCCCTTTTGCCAGAGCATTGCTCATGTATTTAAAAATCGATGTTCGAAATAAGTATGTTCATAAAACTGATAGATAATTAGAATCAGGCATTTAATTGGACCTATCAGGATATGATGAAAAAAATTCAGTCAAACTCAAAATATGCATAAACAAATGGAAAAAAAATATGCATTTACAGTACTGTACTTATTATATTATCTTTTGTGTGCCGCTTTCAGCAAGATTTTAGTTATGTCAGCTTACAGCTCACTAACCACGAGTTTCCTTAATTTCACCTATGCAAGTTTGATCTAAAATTCAGAGCTCCAGATAGGAGGGAGTGATGGTATTCTAAATCCATTATTTCTCTTCCAAACCCTATGTTGTGGGTACTCATTAGAATCATCTCGATGAGATGATTCTGGGTACCCATAACATAGGGTTTAGTGGAGAATAATAAATATTTTCAATTTTGAAATCAAAATTACTCCCCCTATCTGGAGCTCTGAAAATCCCCTGCATGGACATAGGTTAATGTTTTTATAGATCATAACTCCTGAATTACTAACCTTATCCACTACCACTAAGCTACCTAGATGGCTGACACTGAGCAAGGGCAAAAAAAAAAACCCCTTGAAACGAAAAGAGGACCATGGTGGCCATAGTAACCAGCCTTTTCCTATTTTTCCTTTAATGTTTTCAAAACCCCTTTCCCTCAGGGTCATTAAAGACGCCAAAGGATGGGGATACTGGCAGACAAACAGCCCAATACATCTCCACAGCCCCACATCCCAAAAAATAAGTTTTATGAGCAAAAAAGTTAACTTGTCTTTTGTACAGCAAGCAAATGAAACACTGAAGCAAAAATATAGTTTGCATGTATTTTTATTTTTACAGCCACAAGAAAAAAGAACCTACAAAATATAGGATTAATACATAATTTTACAAAACAAAAAAAGTATACATAATAGTTCGAACACATATATTGCCTTCACATATGAGCCATGCTCTGTGAAAAGGGGGATTAATGCATCTGCAAAAAAAGTTTGGGCCCATGTCAGCCTGCATGGACAACAGACCACCCAGACTGACATGGGTTGAAACTTTTTGTTTTGGGTAATTTCAGCATGCCAAAGCACCATCCTCTCTTTTTAGACAAAATTGATTTATATTATGCAACTACTTGCATGGCATAATGCATTACAAAGATGCATTTAGCCCACTATTCACAGATTGCCACTCATATACATGTAATTAACCCCTATCCTGCTAAGTCAATGATTTGAACTTTTCTCACCGATAGTAAAGACTCAAATAATGTTTATTTCAAACTTATTTTTAGCCAAAAAATATCTCCTTATCGGACACATTCTGTGCAGTCTGATCCTGATCTACACTGTCCACAAGGGTCAGTGAGTCACACTTAGCAGCCTAGGGGTTAATAAGCAATCTCCGCTTCTAAACATAACATTACCAAACAACAAAATTTTAGACCCGTCTATCTTGAGAGCTTTTGTAGATGATACATTCAAATAAGCCTGAAGCAACTGGGTTTGTCTGTAACAGGGTAGAAAACATTGTGGGAAACTTAGAAAATGCTGCTTACCAGCATTTTCTTCTGTCCTGAAATGTTTTCAACTCTTTACAAAACAACAAAATTTTAGACTTCTCCAAACTAAAGGGATTTGCAGACTATCACAAATATCAGATATGATTTGTCTTTAGAAGAGTAAAAAACATGGTGGGAAAAGGAGAAAATGCTGGTTACCAGCATTTTCTCCTTTTCCTACATTGTTTTCAAAATCCTTCTTCCTAAAGGTCATTAAAAATGGGACTGTTTACTAAGGGGTTATAAGCCATATTCCTGAAGACCGTTACAAAACCTAGGTATTAACTTTGGCAAAATGGTTAATTCTGATACAAGACATGTCACTGACAATGGACTGATCTCTCCGAAAACAATATAACCTTTTCCTGTGAGCTGTGAACATGAACATCGACTATGGACAACTCTTACAAATATTTTTGCCCTTGCCATGACCTTGACCTTTGACCTATGGACAAGGTTCTGACACATATCTTTTATATGTAGTTGACAATTCTGCAAATTTACAGCCCTGCCACAAAATTGGACATTTTTCCTTACCATGACCTTGACTTTTGACCTACACACATAAATCTTATGTGCTACACGTTGTCTTTATGTGGTTGACAATTCTGCACAGTTATATTGAAATGTATTCAAAATTAAAAAAAGGTGCAGGCTGGACACAAACATAACCTCCAAAATTTCTCTTTTTAGTGATACTTGACCTTGCTGTGACCTTGGCATAGAAATACAGAAAACAATACTGTCGTGGTTTAATAACCTGATATTATCCCCTCGCATGTAGGTGGTAGCTTTGAGGCAGTTTACAAAAAGTGAAGCATTTTATCAGCTACTGTACTCACCAAAATTTCTGTACAGACTTCAAACTCTGAATACCAGAGATGCCATCTGAATGGCTGGGACATTCTTAAATGTTCTGTCTCAGCCAATCAGATAGCCAGTCTTAGAATTCAGAATTTAGAATTAAAGGTAATATGGTTTGTATATGCAAAGCCAGTATGACACTGTGTGCATTAGTTAGCTGGGCTACATTGTCAAAAAATATATGTTATGTGCAGAAACAAAACAACAGCAACAACAAACACAGAAAGACACCTCAATCTTTCTTCCAAATATATATTTTTAACTCTTTACCACACAATCCTGAGGTTTAGTGACCATGGGGAAGAAGGCTTTTGAAAACGTAGGAAAAGGAGAAACAGCAATGTTTTCTATCCTTTGAAAGACAAGTCCCATTGTTTGAGACACATTCAATTTGTCGTTTGCAGATGCTTCCAATTTTGACGAGTCTAAAATTTTGTTGTTTGGTAAAGAGTAAAATTTCCCTATTCTTAAATTCCTTTTCAAAGTAATGCTATGCCAACACCTAACTGCAGCCCTGATAAAACTAGCGTTGAAACAACACACTTGACCGTTTACGAGATGATAAAATTTTAGCCTTGTCCAAACTGAAAGCGTTTGCAGACGACAAATTAAAGGTAGGTCAAATGATGAAATCTGTCTTTGATAGGGTAGAAAACATTGTTGGGAAAGGAGAAAATGCTGGCTACCAGCATTTTCTCCTTTTCCCACAATGTTTTCCAAAGCCTTCTCCCTATGGGTCATTGAAAGTCAGGATCGTGTGGTAAAGTGTTTACAACATAGCATTTTCACTGCAATATTGAAGGATATTTCATATTGTCAAAAAGCATCTCGCATAAAAGGGAGTGTTCGGTGTTTCTTTCATTATATTGAAACAGAAATTTTATATCCTTTTATCAAAGCCTAAATTTGTGAATGTCATTTATTTTGTAGTCTGCAATGCTTTCAATTTGGACAAGTCTAAAATTTTGTTGTTTGGTAGAGTTAAACAACCCAGCATTTTCTCCTTTTCTAACTTTCTCTGCCTTTTCCATAACAAGTTTCAATATGTGAGTCACATTTATTTTGTTGTCTGCAAATGCTTCTAATTTGAAAAAGTCTATAGAATTTTGTCGCCTGGTAAAGAGCTAAACAACTAGCTTGGCTGCAGGGATAGTTAAGAGCACAGACATAAAACATATCACAAGAGCACCGCATGGGGGTGCAAACGTTTGGCGTCGGGTGCTTTTTCAGTAGAAATTCTATGTCGAAAATTGTATTAAAAAATGCTTTGAAAGCTAACTGCCCTTCTGGTCTAGCTTTCCCCAATGGTAGTTAACAAATGATACATAAAATGAATATCTTAATAAAATGAAATCTTAATAAACGACAGATATATGAAATTGTCTAAATTTTCACACTATAACACAGACTATGACATAGGTATTACAATACCTTGAGGTTTTCTACTAAAAATGGCCCAACTAATAAGACAATAACAATCTGACTTAAATTATCCAAACAGAGCTATGGTCCCAAAGCATGATTATCTATATTCAATTATAAGCAAGGGCTTTGTATTTACTTGCCTACAAGTATGCTATAAAGTCTAAATTGTGCATACATATATCAACAATTTCTAAATAATGCCAGCCATAAAATAAACATGAAACACACATATATACAATTTATACAGAGGTGTGACATTTACTTTACGCTCTTGTAAAAAGACAAATCAGACATAAATCAAAATGACAGAATATGACTGACATAAGGGATCTGATATAAGTTAGCATCTGAGATTAAATTCTACTAAAAGTCTTGAAATTTTACCAAGCCAGCTCTTTGAGCTCATTTACACTCTCTCTACACAAGTTTAACTCTTTCCCAAACAAGCCCTGGTTTTCACGTGTCTGCAGTACAAGTCTGTTGAAAACACTGTGGGAAAAAGAGAAATTGCTCGTACCGAGCAATTTCTCATTTTCCCACAGTGTTTTCTACTGTATTTGAGAACTTTCTGCCATTTTCATCAAATTTAAAATTGTCGTCTGCAAACTCTTTCAATTTGAACCAGTCCAAAATATGTCGTTTGGTAAAGGGTTAACTCTTCACCAAACGACAATATTTCGGGCTGGTCCAAATTGAAAGTATTTGCATACCACAAATTAGATGTGGCTAAAATGATTGCATTTGTTTCTGAAAGGTTAGAAAACATTGTGGGAAAAGGAGAAAATGCTGGTTACCAGCATTTTCTCCTTTTCCCACAATGTTTTTAAAAGGCTTCTTTCTCAGGGTCGTTAAAAGTCCGGATTGTGTGGTAAAGGGTTAATAACCTATCATCTCATTAAACCAATGTTATGTCAGATTCTTTTCTTCCCATATCTCACGAATAACAAATATGAGAAATGCTCTATGAAAAGGGGGCTTAATGCATCTGCAAAAATATATCAACCAAGGTCAGCTGGCGCAGGTTGACCTGGGTTGTTTTTTTTTTGCTACTGGTCAATTTTCTGCATGTCAAAGGATCAGTGTACCTCATGGTTCAGTCAATTGTTTGACAAACTGGATTTTATGGATCCATAATTTTGTGATGACTTGCTTGGTATCATGCATCACAGAGTTGCATTAAACACACTATTGCCAGAGCATGGCTCATACTTTATAAGTGAAAACGCATGCTACATGAATTTCTTGCATTCGACCGGCTCTCTTCTTTGAAAAGAGTGAACGTTCAGGGTAAATGGAGAATAGTTTGATGGAAGCTTCCCAATAAACAACTTAAATTCAATCTCTAAAAGATAAAACAAATCATAGTTTTATCATCAGCTCTGACAGCTGTTGACAGAAAAATCTATGTCTGTGATGTTTTAGAAATAATCCTCATGAATACAAGGCCTTTGAAAGTGATGTGATACCATGTTTACCTCAAACATGCGCGATTTATTTCATGCTTTTCGGTAGTTTATCGAGAAACGATGGTGAATTATGGATTAATATTTCATGGTTACGACCAGTGAAAAATACCGATTTCATATTTTCTAACTCTTCAATTGAAGGTGGAAACAGTAGTTCTTGTGCACTGTGTGATTTATTTCATGCTTTTTGGTATTTTATTGAGATATAATAGTGGATTATGGTTCGATATTTCATGGTTACAACCAGTGAAAAATACCTATTTCATATTTTCTAACTCTTCAATTGAAGGCAGAAACAGTAGTTCTTGTGCACTAGTTACCTAGGTAATCAGCACATGCCATTCAACCAAAGGGAAATATGATGTAATCTACAGACATTTACTCTACATTTCTCACGTTTTAAGTAATATTGTAGTGCGTTCTTATGTCGAGGGGGTACGCCCCAGGGAATTACCAAAAACAACTGTACTGGATTTTGACAAAAGTTCAAACAAAAAAGGGGTAGGAAACATAAAGTAAATTGATTTTTTTTTCCCCCATGAAAGATCGAAATTTCATCTCGTGCACATCATCAGTAATATTTTCATGAGTGGCACACTTTCGATCTTTAATCCCAAAAAACAAATATCCCCCCTATATAAACTCATGACATTATCAGGTAATTCCTGTATTCACCTGTAGGTAACAAATGTCAATAAAATGTGATCATGCCGTATTTCATCTATAATGCATTTTTCAAGCACTACTACACTGAATCTTTTTAAATAATAAAAAAATACATACTGCCTGTTTACAATAATATCAGTTTAGTTTAAACATACTTATTTTACAATGATTGAGAAACAAGTTCTTACAACTCATGCTAATCTCTCTCGATTCTGCTTCTTGGAAACTACACCAGTGCTTGCACCGAATATGTGGGCCAATGAACAACCCCAAAGTTGACATCCGTTCCAGCGTATCGAACTCCGGACCTCATGGTTACTAGGCCGACACTCTTCCTCACACCCTCAGACACCATAGGGAGCCCACCACATATAGCATATTTCATGCGTTACGACTTCAATAATATTATGAACCAAACAATGGTCAAAATAAATTGTAAAGAAAAGTAAATTTGTAGAAAAGGTAGATTTCACTGAAAACAAGAAAAATTACCCATTGAATAGTAATTCCAAACCCCTGAGAAAGCAAAAGATTGTCAAAGAGTTGAGCCTCAGCACTTAACTTTTATGGTACAAATTAATACAGCTTTTTGTAACACTGCCAAATATTGTATGAAAAGTAGCAGCTGCTTCCTACATGCAAATGCTCCTTTTCATTCGAAAAGACAAAATGTGAAATTAAACCTTTGGAAATGCTGAATCTTTTTTCATCATGATAAACAAATTTATGAGCCATGCTCTGTGAAAAGGGGGCTTAATGCATCTGCAAAAAAGGATCAATCCATGTCAGCCTGCACAGTCCTGGCAGGCTGACATTAGTCAATACTTTTTGGTATTTGTAAATTCTCTGCATGTCCCAGGATCGTATAATTCAGTCGGCTGCTAGACAAAACAGATTTTATGGATCCACAATTATGTGACAACATGCTTGGCATAATGCATCACAGAGATGTATTAAGCCCCTTTTGCCAGAGCATGGCTCTTATCTATTTGCCACAATGTTTTCAGAAGTTGCCTGTCAGAAAAATGCTGCAACACTTCAACCGTCTATAATGCATCAAAAAGGGTTGAAAAAAAAAAAGAGAAATATCTAGGCAGTGGGTCTGTATACATTGGACCTGCAGAGCTTTTTCCCGACCGTTTCCACGTGAAATCCTATATCGATCAAGGCCTGATGATCCAAAATGAGACGTCCATCAAATAAGAATGCCGGTTTTAACATCTTGTCATATATTCTCTTGTAGTCATAACCCTGTAAATGGCAAAAAACATTACCTTCCATGAAAGAAAAAAATAAATTTTCCTCTTCATGTGGGAAAGCAGCCAGTGGCTTGGAAATAGAAATGAACATATCACTGGATAAACCCTTATCACAAAAGCTCGCATTTAATGACCCTGAGGAAGAAGATTTTTGGAAACAATGTGGAAAAAGGAGAAAATGGTGGTTACCACAATGACCCTGAGGAAGAAGATTTTTGGGAACAATGTGGAAAAAGGAGAAAATGGTGGTTACCACAATTTTCCATTTCCACAATGTTTTCTTCTGAATCACAAGCAACTCCAATCATTTAAGACATTTAATTTCTACATCTGCAAAATGTCTTCCATATGGACAGGCTATTTTTCTGTCCGGTAAGGTCTTAAAAGACTCAAGGAAAGTATAAACAGATGCAAATGTGGCCAAGACATCATTCAAATGTTTAAATCAGCCTGATAATATGAATGAAGTATGAAAATGAACTTGACTTTTGCAAAGGGCTGGAAAAAAGCCTCTGGCAGTATAAAGCTTAAGTAATGTCAAATAGGTTATTGCAGTTCATTTTTTTTCTTACTTTTCAAGATTCATAAAATAAGTCCAAAATCTGTATAGTATCAAAAACAAAAATTTGTAAAAGTAGTCAATACATTTTTGGTATAATCCAAGGGTCCATTTTTACCTACTTTAGGTAAATAACATACACAAATACACAAATAATCTCAAAATCTGGGTCAATTCCTGATTTTTGCCCTCGTAAAATCGAGTTATTCCACATTCTTCAGACTATTCTAAATTGCATTCCTGTTTAATCCTTCACCACACAAGCCTGACTTAACAACCTTAACGAAAAAGCCTTCTGAAAACATTCTGGGAAAAGGAGAACCAGACCAGCTTTTTCTCCTTTTCCTACAATGTTTTTACCTTATTAAACAAAATGGTTTAGCCAATCAGAAGTTGTGTTACTTTCAAATTTAGAAAAAAAATGTTGAGAATAAGACTAAGACTATTCTTAAGAATGGTTGATGAATACAGACCCAGGAGATGTTCTGTCTCAGCCAATCAGGCGGCTAGTCTAGGAATGAATAATCATGTGATCATATTTTTTCGAGATTACGGTCAAACGTTAACTTACGACAAATTCATCCCATTCTGTGCAAACTACGACAGCATGTGTACCCTCAGCTGCACCGTAAGGATCTTGGCAGATTGTCACCAGGTCTCGAACTGAAGACAACAAATCATGAGACATAATAATCATTATCATCTAACCAATAGTAACAAGCTTTGAACCTACAACCCACTCTTGAACTTAACAGTACAAATGGCATTTAAATTTGATTTGTCGACAGTTTTGGTCATAATGACTAAAAAACAAATCTTGATCCATGATCTCATGCCAGGTAAAGTAAAAAAAAACTTATAGCAATGAGCCCTGCTCTGGCAAAAGGGGGCTTAATGCATCTCCCTGATACATGATGCCATACAAGTCATCACATGATTATGGATCCATAAAAAAACATTTTGTCTAACAGGCCACTCAGTTACGAGGTAGAATGGTGCTTGGACATGCAGAAAAGTGACCAATAGCGAAAAGTTTCGACCCAGGTCAGCCTGCACAGGCTGACCTGGGTCAATTTTTTTCGCAGATGCATTAAGCCCCCTTTTCACAGAGCATGGCTCAAATACAAAATCTAGGGAATTTTTGACAGTCAGGCTTTACATATGAGCCATGCTCTGGCAAAAGGGGTTTCAATGGATCTCCGTGGTGCATGATTTCATCACATAATTATGGATCCATAAAATCCATTTCATCTGAATCCAGTGGTTGAATGGTACTTCGACAGGCAGAAAATTTACAAATTTTGATCAAAGATCACATTGCTTGCTCTGTGCAGTCTGATCTTGATCTAAAAAAGCCTGTAAAAGATACAATAAGTGACTCTATCCATTCTGCAGGGATACTGTTTTAACCCTTTCCCAAACGACAAATTTTGGACTGGTCCAAATTGAAAGAGTTTGCAGACGACAATTTTAAATTTGATGAAAATGGCAGAAAGTTCTCAAAAAGCTACCTAAAACACTGGGAAAAGGAGAAATTGCTCGCTACGAGCAATTTCTCCTTTTCCCACAGTGTTTTCAAAAGACTTGTACTGCAGACACGTGAAAACCAGGGCTTGTTTGGGAAAGGGTTAAACAAGAGCACTGCATGCAGGTGCCAACGCTCCGCTGCAGTTGCACAATTTTCAGCGAAAAAAAAAAAGTCCAAAAATATTTTGATGGTTACCTGCCCTTTTTGATTGTAAACAACTAGTTTGAGTTTTAAGTAAATATTTTCAGTAATATCACTGCCCTTTTGACAGTAAACAACAAGTCCGAGATTCAGGTAAATATTTTCAGTAATAACAGAGATATTACAAAACGTCAATTTTTTGCATGACAACAATGCAATGACGACAAGGCTACAGCAATACCCTTGATATATTTTATGAAAACAGCCGAGCTAAAAATTCTGATTTTATGATTACATTGTGCTACAGGTTTTAGAGCTTTATTATCAGTTATCTACCTTTTTCTGGACTTTCACAAATCGCTGGGTTAGTTAGTTCACTGAAAGAACAAAAAATATCATAAGACAGTAACTATACTAGGTATTTTAAAATATTTATGACTAAATACCGATTAACTCTTTACCAAATGACAAAATTTTAGACTGGTCCAAACTGAAAGCATTTGCAGACGACAAAGTAAATGTGACTAAAAATTTGAAATTTGTTTTGGAACGGGTAGAAAACATTGTGGGGAAAGGAGAAAATGCTGGTTACCAGCATTTTCTCCTTTTCTCACAATGTTTTCAAAAGCCTTCCTTCTCAGGGTCGTTAAAGTCAGGATTGTGTGGTAAAGGGTTAACAATGGTAATTCAATTTGTTAGGTGTTCAACGCCTTTATTAACCTAATTTCAGACAATGGTACAGAGCTTTGATAGATGCAAGGGGCAATTTTATTCCATAATAATGCATTTTGATTTGCTTGAGGGAACCGCAGTATCATTTTCTATATGAAATATTAAATCATTTCCATAAAGTTGTGTACATGACCCAACAAAACACCAATAGATTTCATCACAGGCTCACTCAACAATTCTTAGGTTGATTTTCAACTTTCATAACTAGTGTTTCACTTACAAATGCACTAAGCTTATAACTTGAACTTCTATCCATGATTGTACGAGACATTAAAATTCTATTTCCTATACTGAGCTGCTCTCAATCTTTTCCGCATAAGTCCGACACGAACAACTATTTTTTTAACTCTTTACCACAAGACAAAAATGTCGACTTGTCCAAATTGAAAGCATTTGCAGACGACAATAAAAATGTGGTTCAAATGATGGAAGTTGTCTTTGATAGGTTAGAAAACAATGTGGGAAAAGGAGAAAATGCTGGTTACCAGCATTTTCTCCATTTCCCACAATGTTTTCAAAAGGCTTCTTTCTCAGGGTCGTTAAAACTCGGGATTGTGTGGTAAAGGGTTAATGTATAATCGATGCACATACCTAAATATTTGAGTAGATTCTACTTTAGGATCATATATTCTTATATTGGCCCCTTCTTCTATCAGGTATTTAGCGACAAATATTGATGCTGATTCCCTGTAACAAAACAATATTATCTCTTTCGCTACCAAATAAATGGATACGGCATTTCTCAAGGTCTAAAAGAATATTACTGTCACTTTGGAAGCCAATTTTGGTCAAAAATTAGTATCAGGTAGCAGATGGTGTAGATCAAAAATCAGACTGCACGTTTTGTGCAGTCTGATCTTGATCTATGCCATCTGCATAAGGTGTCCAAGGCAACATTGGCAGTGACAGACTTAAAGAAACAATATTTAACTCTTTACCACACAGCAAAATTTTAGACTGGTCCAAATTGAAAGCATTTGCAGACAACAAATCATATGTAACACAAACGATGATTTCTGTCTTTGATAGAAAGGAAAACATTGTGGGAAAAGGAGAAAATGCTGGTTACCAGCATTTTCTCCTTTTCCCACAACGTTTTCAAAAGCCTTCTCATTCAGGGTCGTTAAAAGTCGGGATTGTGTGGTAAAGAAATAACAAAGATCTTCTTGGCAAAGAATGACAGTTTGAAGTAAGAAGGAATTGATTTTCTTTTTTAATTAATGGTTCAAAAAATTTAAGTATTGGAAACAGCAGTTGTAAGAAAAGTACTACATGTAGTTACTTCTTTTTAAAAGCATGTGTTCCTTCTCCCACAACATTATGCAGAAATTGTTTCTACATCTATTGACTCTGACTTGGAAAGTAACTCTCATCAAATTTAATGACAGTTTTGAGTTTTTCGAAATAAAAACATACAGAAACAACAAAAAATTTTTTAGATCATTGCGACTTGTATCTCAAAAGAAACAAGGAGTAAGTAAGCACATATTCCTTTCCTAAACAAGCCCTGGTTTTCCCGTGTCTGCAGTACAAGTCTTTTGAAAACACTGCGGGAAAAGGAGAAATTGCTCGTAACGAGCAATTTCTCCTTTTCCCACAGTGTTTTCTACCCTTTTTGATAACTTTCAGCCATTTTCATCAAATTTAAAATTGTCGTCTGCAAACTATTTCAATTTGGACCAGTCCAAAATTTGTCGTTTGGGAAAGGGTTAAATCAACCTTGTATCTCCTGTGTCCTTCTTGAATGCAAAGCCAAACATTGCAATCTTCTTGTTTGCCACTGTATTAAATAGACATTCTACAATCCTATTGGCAAATCTTCTTCGTTGATACTCATTTATATTGATGACCTGAAAATAACGGTAAAAGATAAGTCACTGCCTCAACTCTTTTTCAGCTGTTTATTTGGTTTCTAATACATTTATCACATAAAACCCCCTCCGGCAGTGTATTAAACCCATGACTTAGTTTTGATAATACACTAGCATATTATCATTTTTTGGGTCCCAGTTCTATTCAGTTTTTAGTCATGAGCGCCTGAAGCCGGAGAAACCAACCACAGCACGTGCCGTAATTTGTGCAACTACGCCATTTTGCGGAAAAATGACGTCATTGTTGCTAAGACGTATACGTGTGGAAAGTTTTTGATTTTCATGTTTGATAAAAACCAAGAAATGTGGCGAGGGTCTTTCAAATCAATAAAATTGCTGAATTAGGTGGACTCATCCTCTCTAGAAAAACTGTTTCATTCTACTTTCTGAGTAAATGTCAAAGATCTATCTACTTGTGTATGTACACATTTGAAACCGAACTACAACTGTAAACATGGACCCGTGAATGGTGTATAGGCTAAAGGTGATGATGTAGGATATTTTTTGCCTGTCATTTGTTTTATGTGATAAATAGAATCTCACATTCATGTTTATGTATTATCATTTTTATCAAACTCGTTGACTAAAATGTATTTGATGCTTGCCAAGGCTCGCGTCATACATTTTAGTCAACTCGTTTGATAAAAATGATAATACATAAACACGAATATAAGATCCTCTATTTTACATACAAGTGTTTAACTGTTTACTGCACAACAAAAGTTTAGACATGTCTAAACTCAAAGCATTTGCAAACAACAAAATCAGTGTGGCTAAATAGATTGTTTCTGTCTTTGAAATAGACAACATTGTGGGAAAAGGAGAAAATACTGGTTACCGGCATTTTTTCCTTTGCCACAATCTTTTCAAAAGCATCTTTCTTCAATGCCATTAACACTCAAGGTTGTTTGGTGAAGGGTGAAGTACATGTACCTATATTACTTTCATACAGTTGAAAACTTTGGAGCACAATGAAGGAAAATGAGTTCTTGTTAATACCTAACAATCAATGTCTCCTTTTTTCCTGGATATTATCCATCCTGTTGAAAAACAGTACTTCAATTGTTTGTGTTAACCTTGTCACTTTTTAGGGGATTATTTGAAAGAAAGTAACACATCGCTTTCCCCACGTATGGAAAACATAGTGGAAAAAGGAGCATTTGCCTATTACAACCAGTTGCTCTTTTTCACGAAATCTTTTTCATGTAATTGATAGAGAAACTTTCAATGAAGTCTATTCACCGGATAAAGTAAAAGTGATGAAATGTCATTAACCCTATCTCAGATGACAAAATGTTACACTTGTCCAAAATGCAAATATTTGCAGACGACAAATTAAATGTAGCTAAAAATCATGTGATTTGCCTTTAACTCTTTACCATAAAGCAAAATTGTATATTCATCCATATTGAAGGAATTCACAAATGACATTTCAAAGGTTTTTCAAATAATAGTAACTGTACTTGAATAGGTAGAAAACATTGTGGGTAAAGGAAAAAAATGCTGTTTACCAACATTTTCTCCTTTTCCCACAAAGTTTTCAAAAGCCTTCTTCCTCAGGGCTGTGTAAACATGGGATTATTTGGCAAAGGGTTAAAAAGGTAGAAAACATTGTGGAAAATATTTTTCCACAATGCTATCTGAAGCCTTCTACCTCTGGGTTGATAAATCAGTGGACTTTTTGCTACAGGGTTGAAGATCAGAGTGTATCATCAAAAAGTCTTTACCTGTTGCCAATAGTCAGCTACCTCAGGCAAATTCAGGCATTCACACAAATATACTAAATTCAGAACATCTTTCTGAAAGCAGCTTCCACCAAAACCTACAAAACATTGACAGCTAGTAAATGACCTGGGCTTTCTGTATTCAGACTAAATTTAGAACATCTTTCTGGCCGCAGCTCTTTCCAAAAATCGTTGTAAATATTGTTGTCTTATAAATGACCTAAGGCTTTCTGATTTCATGTAATGTTCTTACCATAGATCTAATTCTAAAATCCACAGGTAGTCATTTTATTGGCTAAGACTCTATGTTTCCACTGATCAAATGTCTAGTCTTGAAATTTAGACTAAGAATGAAATTCGGAATGGCTAGGAAAAATGATGCAATTCCACACAAGTAAAGAGGCTTTAAGGTTATAGTTTAGAATAAAGTGGAATACAGTGTAGATCAAAGAAAGTCTGCAAAAAATTACCAGTCTGATCTTGATCTACTACATCTTCCTGTCTGCCAGCCATTTTTCTCTTTTTCCAACAATGTTTTCAAAACCCTCCTAGCTCAGGACTGAGCAAAAACTGGTTATCAACATTTTTTTTTGTTTTTTTTCATAATAAATTCTAAGGTTTTCTCCCTCAGAGTTGACAAAAATGGAATCTGTTGGTAGTCAGTTAAATCTTACCACAGAGCAAAAGTTTAGACAAGGCCATATTGATGTCAGTTGCAGACAACAATATAACTGTGTTGCAATTGATTTGGGATCTGGCTTTGAAAGGGTAAAAAACATTGTGGGAAAGGGAGAAAATGCTGGTTACCAGCATTTTCTCCTTTTTCAACAATGTTTTCAAAGGCCATCTTCATCATGGTAATTAAAACTCATGATTGTTCAGCAATGGGTTACCTCTTTACCAAACAACAACATTTTGGACTGGATTAAATTGAAAGCATTTGCTGATGCCAAATTAAATGTTGCTAAAATGATTATTTCTGTCTTTGATAGGATTTAAAACATTGTGGCAAAAGGAGAAAATGCACTTTTTCAAGCATTTTCTCCTTTTCCTGCTGTGATTTCATCATGGTAATTAACACTCAGGAATGTTTAGCAAAGGGTCACAGCAATATAACGGTACCCACAGTGTCCTTATTGTTACAGACAACAACCTTACCAACACTGGCTTTGAGGAACTTATTCCCTATTCTAGAGTCGGTACCAACAGCATGGGCCACCTCCGATACATCAGCCCCTGTAGACTCACATATAGCCGACATTGCATTGATACTTGAGATCCTCTGTGCTAAAAAGGCATTGGCTGCCTACAATATACAACAAAAATAATGTGAGTCATGCATCTGAAAAAAGTACTGACCCATGTCAGCATGCACGGACTGTGCAGGTTGACATGGGTCAAAACTTTTTGCTCTTTTTAAATTTTCTGCATTCCCAATGACCATTTTACCTCCAGATTCAGTCAACTGTTGGACCAAGTGGAATTTATGGATCTATAATCAGAGCTCCAGATAGAGGGAATGATTTTGATCAAAGAACTGAAAATAATAATTATTTTCAACTAAACCCTATGTTATGGGTACTCATTAGAATCGTCTCATTGAGACGATTCTAATGAGTACCCACAACATAGGGTTTGGAAGAGAAATGATGGATTTAGAATACCATCACTCCCTCTTATCTGGAGCTCTGTATAATTATGTGATTACTAGCTTGGTATAATGCATCAGGAAGATGCATTAAAACCTCTTTTTCCCAGAGCATGGCTATTTTCTTGTTATATTTTTTAGTTTTTTGCCAGTGATAAACAAATCTGGTGCTTGACTGACTGACTGACTAGTGTTTTATGCCACTTTCAACAGAATATCACTGCTACAGTTTACTTGTTCTTGTGCTCCTTTAGTTTCACTCACACTAGGCCAGGGCCGTGAAGTGTCTTGCCTGAAGTCATAGGAATCCCCATTCCCTCATCTCGGAATTACAACCATCACTAACTTAAATTCTTTTCATTCTTTAGAAAGCTGAGGGTCAATGCATGAACTGTGCATTGTGATCTTGCATTACTACTGATTGCTATTTCTCATGACTTTTGATAGATGGGACCCATCATTTTGCAATACATGTAATGAGACTCTCTATGACAAAACTTCGAAGTCCAGCCTTTCTTACTAAGTCTGTATCTAAGAATATCAAAGCAAGTGCATTCATTGCTAACTTCAATCAGATATGAACCTCAAACAGCTTTAGGAAACATTATTGCAAATAAAGAAAACAGTACACCCATTCATGCCCTCCTGGAGTTTATTTTACCAGTATTTCCCACAACATTCTTCCCAAGACACAGGCACCTTTCTGACAAAACCACCCTCAAAATCATGATCAGCTATGAGGGAGGAATGAATCCTGTCGCAATGATCATTATCAATCCTCAGCATGAAAATGGCAAAGCAGTGGCACCCCTGTTTGCAGGTCATGTAGGGTACCAGCTGCAATTATGAGCTCCAGAGATGAGCAAGTTAATTGTAACTTCATTCATGGATGCAGATTCCCAAAGCCATACCCATTCTACTAAGCTCCCTTAACCCTTTATCATATAACCCCAGTTTTAACAACCCTAACGAAAATATCTTTCGAAAACATAGCAGGAAAAGGAGGAAATACTGGTAACTAGCATTTTCTCTTTTTCCCACCATGTTTTCTATCCCATCATAGATAAAAAGCATTAATTGACACACATTTAATTTGTCCTCGGCAAATGCTTTGAATTTGGATAAATCCAAAATTTTGTTGTTTGGTATAGAGTTTAAATCTTCATCTATGTTACACAGTTTAGCATTCTTGTATGCCGTACCAATTTAGATAACTCCGACGACCAAGTATTCATCGTGATAACTTTTTCCTTTGGTACCCAATGTTCATAAACCCAGACTAGTGATGAAATGGCCTCAAGGCCCTCTGGTGTCTGCTCTCCACCAATCAGAACACGATCGGGATTCAAGAGATCTTTAATTGCTGTACCTTCTGCTAGAAATTCAGGATTGGATAGTACCTACAAAACACATAAACAAAAGAAGTTATTCAGTTTAGTTCATATAAAACTCATTGATTCATCTATTGTGAACAAGTTCCTTAACTCTTAGAATGCTGAATTAATGAAATGGAACTTTTAACCCTTTATCACACAATCTCAACTTTTAACCACCCTGAGGAAGAAGGCTTATGAAAGCAATATGGGAACAGGAGAAAATGCTGGAAACCAGCATTTTCACCTTTTCCCACAATGCCTTCTAGCCTATCAAGGACAAATATCTTCATTTGTCGTCTGCAAATGCTTTCAGTTTGGACCAGTAATAAATTTTGTCACTTGGTAAAGACTTAAAACAGGAAATGTCATTTGAAATATTGTCATTTCAAGGTTGTTTTAGCCAGAATATGCAAAAAAAATTAGCGGACAGTGTAGATCCAAGATCAGACTGCACATTCTGTGCAGTCTGATCTTCATCTACACTGTCCACAAAAACAACGTAAGTCGGTTCCAGCGCTTTGTGGGTTACAGGTAAACTTGTGGCCAAAAATAAAGAATTCCGGAGTAAGAATGCAGACAAATGTAATTCATACCATTTAACTCTTTACCAAACAACAAAATTTTAGACTAGACCAAATTGTAAGCTTTTGCAGACGACAAATTAAACGTGAATTAAAAATTGAAATATGTTATGGGATGGGTAGAAAACATTGTGGGAAAAGAGAAAATGCTGGTTACCAGCATTTTCTCCTTTTCCCACAATGTTTCCAAAAGGCTTCTTTTTCAGGGTCGTTTAAACCCGTGATTGTGTGGTAAAGGGTAAACCCTTATCCTCGTACATTAATGGAATGAAACTTTCAAGTTGATGGTACAACCCCAAATTTTGATCTTTCCAAGGATGTTTTTGGAGAAAGATATCTCTTCACTGGACAGTACACATCCAAGATCAGACTGCACCTTCTGTGCAGTCTGATCTTAATCTACACTGTCCACAAAGGGTCAGTGAGTCGGGCTTAGCAGCCTATGTGTTAAAAGTATAGATACTGAGACTGATTATGTACTACATTGCTACTTATGTCAAAGTTCCAGTGGCTGGCAGAAAAAAGTTGTGTAAAACTAGAACAAAAGTTGGCAACTTTTTGTTCTAGATTTACAATACATCTTTCTGCCAGCAGCTAGAATTTCGACATATTCACTGTAACACATTAAAACACTCATTATAATATACATACTTTTAAATGGTATAGATTAAATCTGTCTTCAATTTTACCCCTAAAGTACTTACATTTTGAAACTGGTGGGCCTTTAATTTACACCAATTATTTTATATGATTGCTTCATGTATACATGAACCCCTTACCAAGCAATCACAGATTTTTTATGACCTTGAGGAAGGTGCCTTTTGATAACATATTAGGAAAAAGAGAAAATGCTGGCTACCAGCAATTTTTCCTTTTTCCTAACCTATTTTTTACCCTATTTTACCCTTAACCACACAATCTTGAGTTGTAACGATCTTGAAAGAGAAGGCTCTTGAAAAGATTGTGGGAAAAGGAGAAAATGCTGGCTACCAGCATTTTCTCCTTTTTCCCACAATGTTTTCTACTTTTTCAGAGACAGCAATCATCATTTGAGCAACATTTAATCTGCTGTCTGCAACAGCTTCAAATTTGGTTGAGTCCAAAATTTTATCGTTTGGTAAAGAGTTAAGACATATCCCATTATTGGAGCCACACTATATTTTTTGTCTACAAATGCTTTCAGTTTGGGCAAGAACGAAATCCTGTCATTTGTTATAGAGTTAACCAGTGCTTGTGTCACAATGTGAATAGTTAAAAAGGTTGACCAAGCTCAGCATTGGATTCATACCCAGAACCTGTGCAAAGTCTACTGTCTACTCCTACACCACCATTTTCAACTGTAGAGAGATAGCAGGAAAATTTATTCTGGAGGTGTGACACTGCTATAGTCCTCTTCTTCTACTTGTCTAAAAACCCTTATCTGAGACAAAATGGATTTAGAATTCCAATACTTTAGCCCTTGACCACACAATCCCAAGTTTTAATTACTAGGAGAATGAAGCATTTTGAAAACATTGTGGGAACAGGAGAAAATACTGGTAACCAGCATTTTCTCCTTTTCAGACAATGTTTTTTTCTACCCTATCAAAAACAAGTTCCATCATTTGGGTCTCATGTAAATTGTTGTCTGCAAATGCTTTCAATTTGGAAAAGTCTACATTTTTGTTGCTTGGTAAAGAGTTGAGAGAAAGTCGTCTTGATTCTACATGCCTTTATAAATTCAGCAAGTTGAACTTGCTTTAACCCTTTCCCAAACAAGCCCTGGTTTTCACGTGTCTGCAGTACAAGTCTTTTGAAAACACTGTGGGAAAAGGAGAAATTGCTCGTAACGAGCAATTTCTCCTTTTCCCACGGTGTTTTCTACCCTTTTTGATAACTTTCTGCCATTTTCATCAAATTTAAAATTGTCGTCTGCAAACTCTTTCAATTTGGACCAGTCCAAATTTTGTCGTTTGGGAAAGGGTTAAACAAGAGGGCCATGATGGCCCTGTATCGCTCCACTGGCTTTTAAAGAATGTATCATGTGCTCAATTGGCACTGACTTAGACATAAATCATGAGTTAACCCTTCACCACACAAACCCGTATTTTAACGACCCTGAACGGGAAGGCTTTTAAAAACATTGTGGGAAAAGGAGAAAATGCTGGTAACCAGCATTTTCTCCTTTTCCCATGATGCTTTTTCCAAATCAAAGGCAGAAATCGTCATGTGTGCAACATTTAATTTGTTGTCTGAAAATGCTTTGAATTTGGTCCAGTCAAAAAAGTTGTCGTTTGGTAAAGAGTTAAGGTAAACCTACCTGATACTTGACACCTGGGCGCTGATTTGCCTTTAAGATGTTTATAATACTTTCAGCAGCTTTGACTGGCACAGTACTTTTTTCTACCACAATTTTTGAACTTGTGGAAACATCAGCTATCATTCTTGCTGCTGATTCAATATATTTCAAATCTGCAGCTCTTCCCTAGAATGTAAGATTAGGGTTTTTTGTATTGTGTTAACTATTAATGTACCTTTCACAGTACAAGCTGCTTTTGCAGACAATGTAGATAAAGATCAGACAACAAAGAATACATAGTCTGATCATAAAATTGCTACCATAGATGCTTCATCCAAAACAACTCTGATGATCCAAGACATTAGGGCCATCTACCATTTTACCATCTGAGAGAGGCCATTTCATCTATTTAGCACCTTAATTAAGGGTTAAATATCATTCAGTTCACCCTTTACCACACAGCCCTGGGTTTTAAAGATGTGGAGGAAGAAGACTCTTGAAAGCATTGTGGGAAGAGGAGAACTACTGGTAATCAGCATTTTCTCCTTTTCCTACTATGTTTTCCATCCTGCAAAAAAAACCAAACTTTTCTTCTTCAGTCACATCTACTTTGTTGTCTACAAATGCCTTCAGTTTGGACAAGTTCAAAATTTTGTCGTCAACAAGTTAACAGCTACTTCCCCGCATTTCCTCCTTTCCTTGCAAAGTTATCAAAAATTCTCTTCCTCAAAGGTCAATAAAAACCTGCATTATGTAGTAAAGGGTTAAACATAATAACCCTATTGATTATCAGTTTTTTACAAGCATGTTTTTAAAGTTGCCCAAATTTATTTGTATGGTCTGTTTGAAGTATTAACTCTTTACCAAATGACAAAATTTTTGACAGGTCCAAAATGAAAGCAGACGATAAAATAAATTTGACTCGAAAACTAAAATTTCTTTTTGGTTAGGTAGAAAACATTGTGGGAAAAGGAGAAAATGCTGGTTACCAGCATTTTCTCCTTTTCCCACAATGTTTTCAAAAGCTTTGTTTCTCAGGGTCGTTAAAAGTCAGGATTGTGTGGTAAAGGGTTAATTCCACTTGTAACATTATTTCAGTTATATTTTAGTCCCTGGCGGTCAGGGAACTTATTCATGCTTTCCTACAGTTTCTTTAACTAGCACTTTGCAAGATATTCTGCCTGAACCACTGGCTTTTTCACCACATAACCAATATCAAAACATTAATCAGCAGTGAAAGGGGAATAAATCCTGTTACAATGACTATCATCAATCCACGGAATGAAATTGGCCGAGCAGGATATTCAAACCAGCGATTTCAAACTCCAGGATTTCAAGCCCTGTGCATGATCGAATGAGCTACCTGCTTGGTTCTATTTATTTAGTATTTCTAACATTTATTATTGTTCTAACCTTTCCAACGCCATAACTCTTGGTGGGTGTGTTTACACAGATAAATATGAGGTCAGCCTCTTTTATTCCTTTTGTAATGTCTGTGGAGAAGAACAAGTTCTTGTTGCGACGTGACTTCACAATCTCATCCAAACCGGGCTGAAATGTAACATTTTACATGTAGATTTACCCTTTACCACACAGTCCGAACTTTTGCCGACCCTGAGAATGAAAGCTTTAGAAAACATTGTGGGAAAAGAAGAAAATGCTGGTACCCAGCATTTTCTCCTTTTCTCACAATGTTTTCTACCCTGCCAGATAAAGAAATCATCATTTGCGCTGCTTTGTACTTGTCTGCAAGTGTTTTCATACTGGTTGAGTCCAAAATATTATTATTTGGTAAAGAGTTAACCCTTTCCCAAATGACAAATTTTAGACTCTTAATCTGAAAGCAGACGACAAATTCAGAAGTGATACAAATGAACTGAAGTCCTTTGCCCTTGTAGAAAAAATTGTGGGAAAAGGAGAAAATGCTGGTTACCAGCATTTTCTCCTTTTCCCACAATGTTTTCAAAAGCCTTCTCCTTTAGGGTCGTTGAAACTCTTGATTGTGTGGTAAACTGCAAAGACTGCCAAACAAATAACCTGTTCATGGCAGGGATGGAATTTTGAAACATCCTGGTTCAAAAGGAAAACACATTTAACCCTTTACCACAAAATCTCGAATTTTGATGACACTGATGGAGCTGGTTTTTGAAAGCATTGTGAGGAAGACAGAAAATGCTCATAACCAATTGTTTCTCCTTTTTCCTCAATGTTTTCTGCCCGGTCAAAGAACTTTGGTTCATTTGTATCACTTTAGAATGGTTGTCTGCAGATGATTTCAAGCCTACAGTGTAATCTTCGATCTACACTGTCCTCTACTGTGCCAGGTGTTCCAATAACACAAAGTTTGAAATTACAGTATCTGCAACTTCAGCTCCTAAATAGAGCATCCATTTCAATTATCTAGCACTATATAGATTAAGTCTTTACCACACAATCCCGACTTTTAACGACCTTGAAAAAGAAGCCTTTTGAAAACCTAGAGGGAAAAGAAGAAAATGCTGGTAACCAGCATTTTCTCTTTTTCCCACAATGTTTTCTACCCGTCCCAAAACAAATTTGAATTTTTGAGTCACATTTATTTTGTCGTCTGCAAATGCATTTAGTTAGCCTGAAATTTTGTCATTTGGTAATGAGTTAAAGGGGTAAACAGATAACTTATACTCATTAAATCTTTACCAAAATACAAAATTTTGGACTGGACTAAATTGAAAGCATAATTTTGCTGAAAACAAATTAAATGCTGCTAAGTTGATGATTTCTGTCTTTGGTTGGGTTAAAAACATTGTGCACAATGGAGAAAATGCTGGTTACCAGCATTTTCTCCTTTTCCCTCAATGTATTCAAAAGCCTTTTTTTTCCCAGGATCACTTGAAGTTGAGATTGTGTGGTAAAGGGTTAAACAGTGTTGAATTAAGTTCTTATTATCAAATAAAGTTATTTTACTCAGACATACCTCAAATATCGGCAATTTTTCTGAATTCCACTGCGAGATTCGAATCTCACTCAAATCTACCACAGTCACGTCTAGTTCTGGGCATTTGTATGCAATCATGCTGCAGGTCGGACCCCCAACATACCCTGCTCCGAGACAACAGATCTTTTTGACCGTCATGTTAAACAACCTGGAAATAAAAATTATCCAACTATCTTTCCATTTGAGCTTGACAATAATTGATCCATGCTCTGTGAAAAGGGGGTTCAATGCATTTGCAAAAAGTTATCTACTAATGTCAGCCTGCTCAATCTTGGCAGGCCTACCGGGGTTGAAACTCTATGCTCTTGGTCAACTTTCTGCATGTCAAAGGACCATTCTACCTCATTATTCTGCCAGTTGTTAGACAAAATGGATTTTACGGATCCATAATTACACTGATAACTTACACAGCATAATGCATTACAGAGATGCACTGACTCTTTACCACACAATCCCGAGTTTTAACAACCTTGAAGAAAAAGCCTTTTGAAAACATTGTTGGAAAAGGAGAAAATGCTGGTAACCAGCATTTTCTCCATTTCCCACAATATTTTTAACCCTACCACAGACAGAAATCATCAATTTAGCAACATTTGATTTGTTGTCTGCAAATGCTTTCAATTTAGGCCAGTCCAAAATTTTGTACCGGTATTTTGGTAAAGACTTAACCCTTAGGCAGCTAGGCTCGACTCTTTACCATACAATCCCGAGTTTTAACAACCTTGAAGAAAAAGCCTTTTGAAAACATTGTTGGAAAAGGAGAAAATGCTGGTAACCAGCATTTTCTCCATTTCCCACAATGTTTTCTACCCTTCCCAAAACAAATTTCCATTTTTGAGTCACATTTATTTTGTCGTCTGCAAATGCCCTCAATTTGGATTAGTCTACAATGTTGTCATGTGATAAAGAGTTAAACCCCCCTGTACCAGACACTCTGCATCATTTGTTTCTTCAACTCTTTACCAGACAACCAAATTTCAAGACTTTTTTATACTGAAATCCCGAGTTTTAACAACCTTGAAGAAAAAGCCTTTTGAAAACATTGTTGGAAAAGGAGAAAATGCTGGTAACCAGCATTTTCTCCATTTCTCACAATGTTTTCTACCCTTCCCAAAACAGATTTCCATTTTTGAGTCACATTTATTTTATCGTCTGCAAATGCCCTCAATTTGGATTAGTCTACAATGTTGTCATGTGATAAAGAGTTAAGCCCCCTTGTACCAGACACTCAGCATCATTTGTTTCTTCAACTCTTTATCAGACAACCAAATTTCAAGACTTTTTTATACTGAAATCCCGAGTTTTAACAACCTTAAAGAAAAAGCCTTTTGAAAACATTGTTGGAAAAGGAGAACATGCTGGTAACCAGCATTTTCTCCATTTCCCACAATGTTTTCTACCCTTCCCAAAACAAATTTCCATTTTTGAGTCACATTTATTTTATCGTCTGCAAATGCCCTCAATTTGGATTAGCCTACAATGTTGTCATGTGATAAAGAGTTAAACCCCCTTGTACCAGACACTTAGCATCATTTGTTTCTTCAACTCTTTACCAGACAACCAAATTTCAAGACTTCTTTATACTGAAACCATTTTCAGATAAGAAATCAAATTTGACAAAAATGATGGGATTTGTCTTTGAAACAGGAGGAAAACAAGATAGTTTTGGCAGTCTGTCCTTTCCCCTGACAAAGCTTTTCTGCTTTTTTAAAAGTTTTGGCAGTCTGTCCTTTTCCCCTGACAAAGCTTTTCTGCTTTTTTAAAAGTTTTGGCAGTCTGTCCTTTTCCCCAGACAAAGCTTTTCTGCTTTTTTAAACCTTTACCAAACACAATTTGGATATATCCAAACTGAAAGCATTTTGCAGAAGACAAATTAAATTTGGTTTAACCCTTTCCCAAACAAGCCCTGGTTTTCACGTGTCTGCAGTACAAGTCTTTTGAAAACACTGTGGGAAAAGGAGAAATTGCTCGTTACGAGCAATTTCTCCTTTTCCCACAGTGTTTTCTACCCTTTTTGAGACCTTTCTGCCATTTTCATCAAATTTAAAATTGTCATCTGCAAACTCTTTCAATGTGGACCAGTCCAAAATTTGTTGTTTGGGAAAGGGTTAAATGTGGAATCTGTTATTTGAAAGAGTAGAGAACATTGTGGGAAAAGTAAAAATGCTAGTAACCAGCATTTTCTTCTTTTCCTGAAATGTTTTCAAAAGCCTTCATCCTCAATGTCCTCTGAAGTTCAGATCGTGTGGCAAAGGTTGCTAAATCACATGGTTTTGTGGTATAAATGGGTTATACTTTACAGCTGTAATGGAAAAAATTGAAAATTTTCAGGACGGTCAAATAGCTCCAGAAGAATTCTTTGTTGGTTTGTTTGTTTGGTGTTTAACCCTTTACCGCACAATGACGCCTTTTAACGCCTCTGGGAACGAAGCCTTTTGAAAAAATTGTGGGAAAAGGAGAAAATGCTGGTAACCAGCATTTTCTCCTTTTCCCACAATGTTTTATGAACTATCAAAGGAAAATTGCACTATTTGAGCCATACTGAAAATTGTTGTCTGCAAATGCTTTCAATTTGGACAAGGCTAAAATTTTGTCAACTGGTATAGGGTTAAAACAGCTTTCAAGATTATTTCTGTTATATCATGGCTGCAGTGAACATATCCCTACCTGCCTGGAGTTTCTTTTACCATTGCTTCACACAATATTCTTCCCACATAACTGGCTGCTTTCCAACATAACCGTTGTCGAAACAATGGTAAACAGTGAGAGAAGAATCAGTCCTGTCACAGTGACTATCATTAACTCTTTCCCAAATGACAAATTTTAGACCCTTCCAAACTGAAAGAGTTTGCAGTCGACAATTTTAAATTTCATGAAAATGGCGGAAAGTTCTCCAAAAGGGTAGAAAACACTGAGGGAAAAGGAGAAATTGCTCGTTGCGAGCAATTTCTCCTTTTCCCACAGTGTTTTCAAAAGACTTGTACTGCAGACACGTGAAAACCAGGGCTTGTTTGGGTAAGGGTTAATCCCCACAAAGAAATTTGCCAAAATGAGGATTGGAACTAGCAATCCCATGGTTTCAAATACAATATGCTATCTACTACTTCATCCAGCTTGGCCTAATTGTTGCCATTTCAAGACTGCCATAGATCACAGTATCTAAGCATGGCAGATAGAAGATCCAAGAGCAGACTGTATACTGTATGCCATCTGATCTCAGTCTAAACTGGCTAAAAAAACAACTTGGTTGTGATGGGTGATAATTTGGAAACCAAGTCAAACAAATTGCCTTAACCCTTTACCACACAATGCCAACTTTTAATGACCCTGAGGAAGAAGCCTTTTGAAAACATTGTGGGAAAAGGAGAAAATGCTGGTAACCAGCCATGATGGCCCTGTATCGCTCCACTGGCTTATAAATATAAACCATAAATACTAAACATTTCAATTCTGAGCCAAATGGTTTCAAAATGAAGACTTACAAAGTTTTCTCTGTAAAAGCCCATGTGAAAGTTGAGACCCGCAGGGCAAAGCCCTTTTTGATCCCAAAGCGATAATTACTTGAACCCTGGTAGAGGTCCACAAGATAAAGCCACATGCCAAAATAATACAAGTCTATGCTGTATGGTTATAAATAAGGTGATTTTCAAGTTTTGTCCATATGAAGCCTCTGTAAAACATAAGACCCCTGATGCAAGGCTAAGTTCAAAAAAAAAATCAAAAGTGATCCAGATTTGGTAGCCCTTGGGTTTGCAGTTAGGAGCAAAAGGATTTTTGAATTTTCACCCTATAAGCACATGTTTATGACCAAATTTGGGAGTTCTTGGCCTTATGGCTAGTAACAAGACGGTTTCTGAAGTTTTCACTCCATAAACCCATGTAAAACTTGTGACCCCTGGTGCAGGGCCGAACTTGATCCTAGGGTTGTAACTTGGGCCCTCTTTGTAGTTGTCCACTAGACAGTGCTATAATTATGCAAAATTTGGTAACCCTAAGCCTTATGGTTATGTACACCAAGATTTAAAAGTTTTCCCTATATAAGCCCATGTAAATCTTGTGAACCTCCCCCCCCCACACCCCCCAGCATGAGGCCAAATTGACCCCAGGACTGTAGTTTGGGCACTTTTGGTAGACCCCCACTAGATCAAGCTAAATGCAAAATTTGGTAGCTCTAGGCCTTATGGCTAGGTACTGGAAGATTTCTTAAGTTGTCACTATGTACGCCCATGTAAAACTTGTGACCCCTGCAGCGGGGCCAATTTTGACCCCAGGGCTAAAATTTTGGCCCGCTTGGTAGAGGCCCACTAGATATAGCTACATGCAAAATTTGGTAGCTCTAGGCCTTATGGCTAGGTACAGGAAGATTTTTAAAGTTTTCTCTATATAAGCCTATGTAAAACTTGTGACCCCTGGGGCAGAGCCAATTTTGACCCCAGGGCTATAATTTCAAGAAACATGATAGAGGTCTACTACATAAAGCTACATGCCAAATTTGGTAGCCCTACACCTTATGGTTTCAGACAAGAAGATTTTTAAAGATTTCCAACATTTTTCAGTTTTGTTGCCATGGCAACCAGAGTTTTTGAAGGAATCAAATTCTTTCAAGAAATTCTGAAGAGGACCATGGCAGGATCATTTCTGTGAAGTTTCATCAAAATTGGATGGGTAGTTTCAGAGAAGAAGATGTTTGAAATAAAAGTTAACGCACGGACGGACGGACGGACACACGCACGCACGGACGGACGGGCTGACGGACGCACGGACGGACGCACGACGGACACCAGGCCATGACATAAGCCCGCTGGCCTTTGGCCAGTGGAGCTAATTATATCATTTCAGCCACAATAAAATTGTCGTCTGCAAATGCTTTCACTTTGGACGGGTCCAAAATTTTGTTGTGTGGTAAAGGGTTAACAAAATGCTAGTCTTTGAATTCAATATTGAGTTAACCCTTTACCAAACAACCCAGAGTTTGAACTATCCTAAAGCAGACGACTTTTGAAAAGATTACTGGAAAAGGAGGAAATTTCCCTAACTAAGCATTTTCTGCTTTTACCACAATGTTTTCTACCCTTTTCTAAAACAAATTTCAATTTGTTTGTCAAATTCGTTCCATCCCCTGAAAAATTCTTTCAATTTGGAAAATCTAAAATTCTTTTATTTGGTAAAGAGTTGTACTAGAATTGAGAATAGTTAATGAATACTGACCAAAGGTCTACAATTTTCATGTTAAATGTCTGAAATAATGATAATTGGTATAACAACTTTCCAAATCATCCTCTTAAGTATGGGTGTTTATTTCTGGTTGGTTTACCGTCATGCAGCCCTGCCCAAGTTAACCCTTACCACACTGTCCCAAGTTTTAGCAACCCTGTGGAAAAAGCCTTTTGAAAACATTGTTGAAAAAGGAGAAAATGCTGGTGACCAGCATTTTCTCCATTTTCAAAAATGTTTTCTACCCATTCATAGATAAAGCCCATCATTTGAAAAATTTTCAATTTGTCGTCTGCAAATGCTTTGAATTTGAAGGAGTCTTAAATTTTGTTGTTTGGTAAAGCGTTAACCCTTTACCAAACAATCCCGTGTTTTCACGTCCCTGAGGAAGGGGCCTTTTGAAAACATTATGGAAAAAGGAGAAAATACTGGTAACCAGCATTTTCTCCTTTTCCCACAATGTTTTTTACCCTGTCAAAAAACCATAGTTCATTTGTGCCACTTTCAAATTTGTCATCTGCAGATGCTTTCAATTTGGAAGTGGCTAAAACTTGTCATTTGGGAAAGGGTTAAACCACAAACTAGATGGTAAACTTTTATATTTATCTGAACTAAAAGCACTTGCCGACAACAAATCAAATATCATTGTGGCTCTTGAGATGGTAAGTATTTGAAAAGGTTGAGAACATTCTTGAAAAAGAAGAAAATGTTGGTGACCAACATTTTTTCTCCTTTTCCATCAATGTTTTTAAAAACATTCTTTATCAGGGTAATCAAAGCAAAGGACAGACAAGTTAAATAAAGATTTGATATCAAATCTTATTTCTGTGATAGAAAGTGTTACACAAGAAAGTGTGATAAAACTGTGTATAACCTTGATTACTTGTACAGATTAATCCTTAGAACAGAGTATTAACCCTTTACCACACAATCCCAAGTTTTAATGACCCTGGGAAAGAAGCCTCTTGAAAATATCATACGAAAAGGAGAAAATGCTGGTCACCAGCATTTTCTCCTTTTCCCAGAATGTCTTCCTCCCCTTCAGAGGCAAATCTAATCTATCTAGGCACACTTTATTTGTCTTCTAAAACTGCTTTGAATTCTGATGGGTCTAAAATGTTGTTGTTTGGTAAAGAGTTAAATATGGTAAAGAAATACTAACCTTAAAAATACGAAAATAAAGTTAACAGGACCTTAAGTGTACTCAATAAAGGTAACAGAACCTTCAGAAAATACAATACAGCTAACAGAACCTTCAGTGTAAACAATAAAAGTAACTGAACTTTCAGAGTATACGATACGGGTAACAGGACCTTCAAAGTACACAATAAAGGTAACAGAACCTTCAAAGTAAAAATAAAGGTAAAAGAACCTTCAGAGTAAACAATACAGGTAACAGAACCTTCAGAGTAAACAATAAAGGTAAAGAACCTTCAGAGTAAACAATACAGGTAACAAAACCTTCAGAGTAGACAATACAGGTAACAGAACCATAAAAGTAAACAATACAGGTAACAGAACCTTCATAGTAAACAATACAGGTAACAACCTTCGAAGTACACAATACAAGTAACAGGACGCTAAGAACACCATATAAAGGTAACAGAATGCTAAGAGCACCCAATAAAGGTAACAGGACCTTCATAGTTAATAATAAAGGTAATGGGACCTGTAGAGTACTCATACAGGCAAAATGACCTTCAGAGTAAACAATACATGTAACTGAACCATCAGAGCACACAATGAAGGTAGCAGATCCTTCAGAGTAGGCAATAAAGGTTACAGAAACTTCAGCGTTAGGACTTCAAAGTAAACAATACATGTAACACAACCTTCAGAGTATACAATACAGGTAACAGAACCTTCAGAGTACACAATACATGTAACTGAACTTTCAGAGTATACAATACAGGTAACAGGACCTTCAGAGTAAACAATATGGGTTACAGAACCTTCAGAGTAAACAATATAGGTAAATGAACCTTCAGAGTGAACAATAAGTGTAACAGAACCTTCAGCATAAACAATACAGGTAACAGGACCTTCAGAGTAAACAATACAGGCAGCAGAACCTTCAGAGTAAACAATACAGGTAACAAAACCTTCAGAGTAAACAATACAGGTAATAGGACCTTCAGAGTAAACAATACAGGTAACAGAACCTTCAGAGTAAACAATACAGGCAACAGAGCCTTCAGAGTACACAATAAAGGCTACAAAACCTTCAGAGTACACAATAAAGGCAACAGAACCTTCTGAGTACACAATACTGGTAACAGAATCTTCAGAGTAAACAATAAAGGTAACTGAACTTTCAGAGTAAGCAATACAGGTGACAGAACCTTCGAGTAAACAATACAGGTAACAGAACTTTCATAATAAACAATAAAGCTAAATGAACCTTCAGAGTAGACAATACAATTAACAGAACCTTTAGAGTAAACAGTACAGGTAACAGAACCTTTAGAGTAAACAATATGGATAACAGAACCTTCAGAGTAAATAATATGTGTAACAGAACCTTCAGCATACACAATAAAGGTAACAGGACCTTCACAGTAAGCAATAAAGGTAACAGAACCTTCAGAGGACACAAGGTAACAGAACCTTCAGAGTAAACAATATGGGTAACTGAACCTTCAGCATACACATTAAAGGTAACAGGACCTTCAGAGTAAGCAATAAAGGTAACAGAATCTTCAGAGTAAACAATACAGGTAACAGAACCTTCAGAGAACACAATTAAGGTAAAGAACCTTCAGAGTAAACAATATGGGTAACAGAACCTTCAGCGTACGCATTAAAGGAAAAAGGACCTCCAGAGTAAGCAATAAAGGTAACAGAACCTTCAAAGTATACAATACAGGTAACAGAATCTTCAGAGTAAACAATACAGGTAACAGAACCTTCAGAGAACACAATTAAGGTAAAGAACCTTCAGAGTAAACAATATGGGTAACAGAACCTTCAGCGTACGCATTAAAGGCAAAAGGACCTTCAGAGTAAGCAATAAAGGTAACAGAACCTTCAAAGTATACAATACAGGTAACAGAATCTTGAGAGTAAATAATACAGGTAACAGAACCTTCAGCATACACAATAAAGGTAAGATAACCTTCAGGGTACACAATAAAGGTAAATGAACCTTCAGAGTAAAAATAAAGTGTGCTGAACCTTCCGAGTACACAATACAGGTAACAAAACTTAAGAGTATACAATAAAGGTAGCAGGATGCTAAGTGCACCCAACAAAGGTAGCAGAATGCTAAGAGCACACAATTAAGGTAACAGAACCTTAGACGACTCAATAAAGGTAACAGAACCAATTTAAGGTTACAGGATATTTCAAGTACTCAAAAAGTTTTTTTGTTTGGTGTTTAATGCCATTTACAAAATAATTCTAGTTAAATTATGTTGGTCTGTGCCCCTTTACATGCTTTCCTTGAGTTTCTTTTACCAGTTCTTTGTACAATATTCTTCCAAAGCCACTGGCTGCTTTCCAACATAACTATCAATGAAATAATGATCAGTGGTGACGGAGGAAACCTGTTGCAGTGACTATTATCAATTCTTGGAAAGAAATTTGCCGAGCTGGGGATTCAAACCAGTGAACCCCTGTTCTCTGGTAAAGAGATATTGTTCAGTAAGGATTGGAAGGGTTAAATGTAATGCACAGGAAAAATGAAAAAAAAAAACTTGTTGATTGAATTTGTTACCCATCGATATCTCAGAGTGGTTTACCAACTGTACTTGATACTGCTTACAGTAAAACTGTACCAACCACTCAAGTCAATTAAACTGGTACCTGTTGTATCTCCCATTATTGTCCAACAAACAACAGGCGAAACAAGATTTATCAATGACAGCTGTTGGTTGTAATAAGCACCAAATCCATTAATGAGAAGTGCCTAACAGAATGCCTTAAATCCTAGGTCTATATGCACAAACATATTCTTAACCCTTTACCACACAACAAAATTATAGCCTTGTCCAAATTGAAAGCATTTGCAGATGACAATTTCAATGTGGCTCAAATGATACAACTTTTCTTTGATAGGGTAGAAAACATTGTGGGAAAAGGAGAAAATGCTGGTTACCAGTTGCTTTACAGGTTAAGAATATTATTGATCAAGTGCTAGATTTGATTGGCTGTAGTTGTGTTACTTTCAAATTTAGTAAATTTTTGTGACTGAGCCATAAGCGTTCTTATAAATGGTTGGTGGGCACAGACCTGGTTTTAATTTTATATTTGGCTATAATTTTCATGACAGATTGTTCTGACCAAGATCAATTTATCAAACCTACCATAAGGAATGTGCATGCACATGTAATCTTTTTTGATAAGCACTATCTTTAACCCTTTACAAGATGACAAAATTTTAGCCTTGTCCAAGTTGAAAGCATTTGCTGATGACAATTTCAATGCAGCTCAACTTGTGCAATTTTTCTTTGATAGGGGAGAAAACATTGTGGGAAAAGGAGAAAATGCTAGTTACCAGCATTTTCTCCTTTTCTCATAATGTTTTCAAAAGGGTTCTTTCCCAGGGTTGTTACAAGGTGGCATTGTGCGGTAAAGGGTTAAACATAAATTATATCACAATGTAATTTTCAGGTATCACGTTATCTCATGAAGTCTCAAACCAGGCAGATAACAAGTGTTACCCGTTGTTGATACAAAGATCTAGATAGATAACAGGCTACCAGTCAGCCAGGACAGTTTAGTTGGGCGTATATTAATCCTCGGAGCATGAATAAACATTATTATCAGATGTTCTCATCCTAGAAATACAACCCAAATAATTGGGATTTTAAGGTTGCGTCTATCTACAGTGTTTCAGCAAAGCGGACAGTGTAAATCAAAGATCAGGTTGCATGTTTTGTGCAGCCTGATCTTGATCTGCGCTGGCCACAAAGGCAACTATAGTCATGAAATGCACTTTGTGAGTTAACCCTTTCCCAAACAACAGATAAAATACTCGAATTCAAACATCTGCAGACAACAAATTAAAAATTGGTACAAAGGAGCATAGGTTCTATGATCAGACAGGGTGGAAAACATTGTGGGAAAGGAGAAAATACTGGTAACCAGCATTTTCTCTTTTTTCCAAAATGTTTTCAACAGACTTCTTCCTCAGGATCATTCAACCCTTTCCCAAACAACAAATTTTGGACTGGTCCAAATTGAAAGAGTTTGCAGACGACAATTTCAAATTTGATGAAAATGGCAGAAAGTTATCAAAAAGGGTAGAAAACGCTGTGGGGAAAGGAGAAATTGCTCGTTACGAGCAATTTCTCCTTTTCCTACAGTGTTTTCAAAAGACTTGTACTGCAGACACGTGAAAACCAGGGCTTGTTTGGGAAAGGGTTAAACAAATGCTGCTTACCAGCCTTTTCTCCTTTTCCTAAAATGTTTTCAAAGGCTTCTTCCCAAGGATCATTAAAACTCCCAATCGTGTGGTTAAGGGTTAATTAAGGTATGGTTTAACCCTTTACCATACAATCCCATATTTTAATAACCCTGAAGAAGAAAGCTTTTGAAAACATTGTGGGAAAAGGAGAAAATGTTGGTAACCAGCATTTTCTCCTTTTCTAACAGTGTTGTCTACCTTATCAACAAACTTAAGCTCATTTATATTTACAGTATTTGGAATTTGTCCACTAGAAGATGCCTTGGGAAAAAGTGTTGGTTACAAGGATTTTGCTCCTTTTTCTACCATATTCACTCTTCCAACTGAAACTCATAATTCCAGGCACATTCAAATTCTTGTCTGCAATTAAATGCTTTCAAGTTGGACGACTCCAAACTTTTGTTATTAGGTAGAGTTAACTCTTTCCCAAACGATAAATTTTAGACTGGTCCAAATTGAAAGAGTTTGCAGACAACAATTTTAAATTTGATGAAAATGACAGAAAGTTCTCCAAAAGGGTAGAAAACACTGTGGGAAAAGGAGAAATTGCTCATAACGAGCAATTTCTCCTTTCCCACAGTGTTTTCAAAAGACTTGTACTGCAGACACATGGAAACCAGGGCTTGTTTGGGAAAGGGTTAAAGCCCTGTGTATTAGTATCAACCAATCCACCAGGTTCGACCAATCCAATATCTTCACTAACTTGAGAAAAACAACTTGTGAATGATTGATTGAATGGTGTTTTATTCCAATTTCAACATTATTTGAATCACATCATAGCATCAGCTCACATATTTATGTGTGTCCTGGGTTTCATCAGTCCTATGCTACGGCTCTGCAGTGTCTTGTACAACGACACTCTAATGAAAAACCCACTGCTACCAGTGAGGCTCAAACCCATGACTTTCAGCATGTTATGTCTTACACTTATACATTTAGCCATGCAGGACAGCAAACACTTCTGAAAGCTTGTTAGCCTACAAAAGGTTGTGTTAGTGGACAGTGTAGATCAAAGATCAGGCTGCACAGAACATGCAGCCTGATCTTTAAGATCTATACTCTCTGCTTCATAGTACATGTAGAAGGCCATGGCAAAAAACATTTCAGGAAAAAAAATGTTATGATCTTTTTCCTGACTTAAACTTTCTGTTTAATTTAGTTAGTGCTACAAGAGTTATCCCTTTACCACACAATCTCAATTTTTAATAGCCTTGAGGAGGAAGGCCTCAGAAAACATGGTGGGATAAGGAGAAAATCTGGGTGACCAGCATTTTTTCCCCTTTCCCACAATGTTTGCTATCCTTTCATTGATAAATTCTACAATTTCATCCTGGTTTTATTTGTTGTCTGCAAATGCTCTCAGTTTGGTCAAGTATGAAATTTTGTGATATATGCATTAGAGAGGTAAGTCTTTATGATAAAATTTTGAACCCGAACATATTGAAAGCATTTGTGGACAACCAATTAAACGAAATTAAAACAGTGGAATTTGTTTTTTGAAAATGTAGAAAACAATGAGGGAAAATGACAAAATGCTGGTTCTCCTTTTTCCACCATATTTTCTTAAGCCTTCTACCTCAATTTATCTAACTCTTTACCACACAGTCCTGAGTTTTAACAACCCTAAGAAAGACAGCTTATGGAAACATTGTAGGAAAAGGAGAAAATTCTGGTATCAAGCATGTTCTTCTTTTCCCATGTTTTTTACCCTTCTAAAAACAATTTTCAATTTTTGAGTCAAAGTTTTTTTGCCGTCTGCAAATGCTCCTTATTTGGACAAGTCTAAAATTCTGTCTTTTGGTAAAGAGTTAAAACACAAGATTGTTCAGTAACCTTTTACTAAAGGGTTAAAGTGTTTGCAAATAGCTGTTTCATTCACAAAGCATTACACTGAAATTAAAATGTTCCTTTCCCTTCAGGCAGTTTTTTAATAACTAAAATACACATGGCTAAACTACTCCATATTCAAATTCTCAATCTTTTGAATCTTTACCACACAAAATCCTGAATTAATAATGATTCCTGAGCAAGAAGCCTTTTGAAAACGTGGTTAGAATAGGAGAAAATGCTGGTAACCAGCATTTTCTCCTTTTCCCACAATGTTTTCTACCCTGTCAAAGGCCAACCTGTAGCTCAGTCGGTAGCGTACAGGACTTGAGAACAGGAGGTCGCTAGTTCTATCCCCGGCTTGGGCAATTTCTTTCCGAGGATTGATGATAGTCATCGCAACAGGATTCATTCCTCTCTCTCACCGCTGACCATTGTTTCGACGATGGTTATGTGGGAAAGCAGCCAGTGGCTTGGAAAGAATATTGTGCGGAGTACTGGTAAAAGAAACTCCAGGAAAGCATGGATAGGTGCACTGGCCGCCGTGATATAACTGAACTAATGTTGAAAATGGTGTAAAATACCACACAATCATAAAACCCTGTCAAAGACAAAGACCACCATTTGAGCTACATTGAACATGTCTTCCGCAAGTACTTTGAATTTGTACAAGTCTTTATATTTTTGTCATGCCGTGATGGGTTAAGCTTGCAAACACTCTTTACAAATAGTAGATATTTGGCAATGCAATTTTTCAAAACTGGGCAAGGAAATAATAATAACATTGGACACAAACCTCTTCCAAGGTAGACGAGAATGTTTGCTTTAACCCTTTTCAACATGATCCTGTGCTTTATGGATCCTGATGTTAAGGACCTATGAAAAACATTGCTGAAAAAAGATTAGGATTGTATGGTGTGAACGCCCTTTTCAACATTATTTCAGTTATATCACTGTGGCCAATACAACTATCCATGCTTTCCTGTAGTTTCTTTTACTTGTACTATGCACAATATTCTTTGCAAGCCACTGGTTGCTTTCCAAAGTAACCATCGTCGAAACAATGGTCGGCAGTAATGGAGGAATGAATCCTGTCGGAATGGCTACCATCAATCCTTGGAAAGAAATTGGCAGAGTCGGGAATTGAACAAGTAACCCGGTGTTCTTAAGTCCTGTACATTACCGACTGAGCTACTGGGGCTCAGCTGCAGAAAAGAGAAAAAATGCTGGAAAGCAGCATTATCTCCTTTTCCCACAGTATTTTCTGCCCTTTTAAGCCTATACCACTCAATCCTGTCATTTACCCCTTTACCACACAATCCCGACTTTTAACGACCCTGAGGAAGAGGCCTTTTGAAAATATTGTGAGAAAAGGAGAAAATGCTGGTAACCAGCATTTTCTCCTTTTCCAACAATGTTTTCTACCCATCCCAAAACAAATTTCAATTTTTGAGTCATGTTTATTTTGTCGCCTATACATGCTTTCAATTTGGAGAGTATACAATTTTGTCGTTTGGTAAAGAGTTCACAACTTTGATGAAGACATACAGCATTTTTGAAAACTTTATCAGGAAGGGAAAAAATGCTGGTTACAAGCATTTTCTCCTTTTCCTACCATTTCAAAGACAATTTCACCATTTCAGCCACATTTAATTTGTTGTCTGTGAATTCTTTCAATTTGGACAAGTCTAAATTATTGTCATCTGGTAAGGAATAAAAGACAACTACTGCCTTTAACTCTTTACCCCACGACAAAAATGTAGACTAGTCCAAATTGAAAGCATTTGCAGACGACATTTTGAATGTAGCTCAAAACATAAAATTTGTCTCTTAACGGGTAGAAAACATTGTGGGAAAAGAAGAAAATGCTGGTTACCAGCATTTTCTTCTTTTCCCACAATGTTTTCAAAATGCTTCTTTCTTGGGGTCATTAAAAGTCAGGATTGCGTGTTAAAGGGTTAAATCTTTACTCCATGATGAAATTTTAGACTGGTCCAAAATCAAAAGAGTCCTAGGTCTATCTGGCACTGTCAGATTTGATAGAATATTATTGAAATAAAACTTGCCCAAGGCAAAATTTAATGTATTTATGATTTATATGAGCCATGCTCTGTAAAAAGGGGGCTTGATGCACCTGAAAAAAGTATCGGCCCGGGTCAGCCTGCGAAGTCGGCATTGCTATTGGTCAGTTTTCCGCATGTCAAAGGACCAGTCTACCTCAAGATTCAGTCAGTTGTTAAAAAGAAATGGATTTTATGAATACATCATCATGTGATGACTTGCACAGTAAAATGAATCATGGAGGTTCATTAACCCTTTACCAGACAACAAAATTTTAGCCTTGCCCAAATTGAAAGCATTTGCAGACGACAATTTAAATGTGGCTCAAATGATGCAATTTTCCATTAATAGGGTAGAAAACATTGTGGAACAAGAGCGGCAAATTGTCGCAAGATACGCCCGTCTTACCCCAAGTTGTAAAGTTGGGGCATAATAATGATAAAGGGGAGGTATAGAAAAATAGTAGTGCAGAATATTTTTTTTACTGTTGATTGAAGATAATGGCAGTGTATTTGTGTTGACGGAACTCTTGTTTATACACTTTATGTTGATATCCATAGATACAATAGTGTTGAATTTAAGCCTGAAAAATGACTAAGGACAATATGAAAAAGTTAAGGAAGCAATAGTTATGTTTCTAATAATCCGAGATGTATGCATCACTGAAATTTCATATACATAGGTAGTGTAGTAAGAGAGATATGCTGCTGACAAAATTTAAGTATGAAAAAGAAGAAAGGGCAATTACTCATAAGGAAGGAAGATTTATTCTTTGTGTACACTGCACCCCATATGATTACAACAAACACAACTGTCAAATTTAAAGTTAATAGGTTTTAAGATGTGTAAGTTATGCTACCTGGATACCTGTACGCCATGGCTGATCCCATAATACATCCTGTCTTGAAAGGGTGCATAAAAAATTGGCAATTTATATTTCATGTGCACTGCACTACCCCTTGATGAGATGTATCCAGCCCTAAAATTTCATAACCCGAGGTAGTATAGTTTGAGAGATATGCATCATACAAAATTCAAGTTCAAAAAAAAAACAAGAAAGGGCAATAACTGAAAAATTAAGCAAGCAAGAGTTGAAATTTATATGCACAGCACTTCCCGTTGATGGAATGTATCCACGCATGAAATTTCATATCCTTAGCTAGTATAGTTCTGAAGATATGCACTGGACAAAATTAAAGTTTCAAAATAAAGAAAGAGCAATAAGTCAAAAATTAAGCAAGAGTTATGGTTCATGTGCACTGCACTCCCAGTTGATGAGATCTATCTACGCATGAAATTTCATAGCCATAGGTAGTATAGTTTTGGAGATATGCTCGAGACAAAATTCAAGTATGAAAATAAGTCAAAAATTAAGGAAGGAAGAGTTATGATTCCTGTGCACTGCACTCCCCCTTAATGAGATGTATGCAGGCATGAAATTTCATAACCCTAGGTAGTATAGTTTTGGAGATATTCACCGGAGAAAATGCAAGTATGAAAAACAAGAAAGGGCAATAACTGAAAAATTGAGGAAGCAAGAGTTATGATTCCTGTGCACTGCACTCTCCCTTAATGAGATGTATGCAGACATGAAATTTCATAACCGTAGGTAGTATAGTATTGGAGATATTCACCGGACAAAATTCAAGTATGAAAAACAAGAAAGGGCAATAACTCAAAAATTAAGGATGCAAGAGTTATGATTCCTGTGCACTGCACTCCCCCTTGATGAGATCTATCCACTCATGAAATTTCATAACCGTAGGTAGTATAGTTTTGGAGATATGCTCCGGACAAAATTCAAGTATGAAAAACAACAAAAGGCAATAAGTCAAAAATTAGGGAAGCAAGAGTTATGATTCCTGTGCACTGCACTCCCCCTTGATGAGATCTATCCACTCATGAAATTTCATAACCGTAGGTAGTATAGTATTGGAGATATTCACCGGACAAAATTCAAGTATGAAAAACAAGAAAGGGCAATAACTCAAAAATTAAGGAAGCAAGAGTTATGATTCCTGTGCACTGCACTCCCCCTTGATGAGATCTATCCACTCATGAAATTTCATAACCGTAGGTAGTATAGTATTGGAGATATTCACCGGACAAAATTCAAGTATGAAAAACAAGAAAGGGCAATAACTCAAAAATTAAGGAAGCAAGAGTTATGATTCCTGTGCACTACACTCCCCCTTGATGAGATCTATCCACTCATGAAATTTCATAATCCTAGGTAGTATAGTATTGGAGATATTCACCGGACAAAATTCAAGTATGAAAAACAAGAAAGGGCAATAACTCAAAAATTAAGGATGCAAGAGTTATGATTCCTATGCACTGCACTCCCCCTTGATGAGATCTATCCACTCATGAAATTTCATAACCGTAGGTAGTATAGTTTTGGAGATATTCACCGGACAAAATTCAAGTATGAAAAACAAGAAAGGGCAATAACTCAAAAATTAAGGAAGCAAGAGTTACGATTCCTGTGCACTGCACTCCCCCTTGATGAGATCTATCCACTCATGAAATTTCATAACCGTAGGTAGTATAGTATTGGAGATATTCACCGGACAAAATTCAAGTATGAAAAACAAGAAAGGGCAATAACTCAAAAATTAAGGAAGCAAGAGTTATGATTCCTGTGCACTGCACTCCCCCTTGATGAGATCTATCCATGCATGAAATTTCATAACCGTAGGTAGTATAGTTTTGGAGATATGCTCCGGACAAAGAACTGGACGCCGCCCGCCCGCCACGGGTGATCCCATAATACATCCCGTCTTCGACGGGCGTATAAAAAGGAGGAAATTCCTTTGACCCAGATTTTCTCCTTTTCCCACAATGTTTTTAAAGGCTTTTTCACCAGGGTCATTAAAAGGTGGCATTGTGCGGTAAAGGGTTAAGCCCCCTCCCCCTTGCCAGAGCATGGCTCATTTATGAATTTACGATTTATATATATTGTGTGGCACTTAGTGAAAAGGGGGTTTAATGCATCTCCGTTGGGCAATATAACAAGCAAGCTATTGCAATGTATAGATCCAGTTTGTTTAACCCTTTCCCAAACGACAAATTTTGGACTGGTCCAAACTGAAAGAGTTTGCAGACGACAATTTTAAATTTGATGAAAATGGCAGAAAGTTATCAAAAAGGGTAGAAAACACTGTGGGAAAAGGAGAAATTGCTCGTTATGAACAATTTCTCCTTCTCCCACTGTGTTTCAAAAGACTTGTACTGCAGACACGTGAAAACCAGGGCTTGTTTGGGAAAGGGTTAAACAGCAGTTGAATCATGAGACAGAATGGTTCTTTGACACGCAGAAAATTTACCAGTGGCAAAAAGTTTCGATCCTGATCAACCTGTGGACTGGGCAGGCTGAAAACCTGACAAGGGCCTTTTTTTTTTTGCATGCATTAAACCACCTTTTCACACACTCAATGACCTGTACATGGAGTTATATTCCATAAAATTTGATAAAAAAGATTGCAGATAGTTATCAAAACTATGACGTGGCATCTTCCCTATACATTGTGGGAGACGGTTAACACTTTACCATTTGACAAAAATTTTAGACTATGCCAAGTTGTATTCATTTGCAGACAACAAAAGAAATGGGGGTTAAATGATGAACTTTGTCTTTGAAAACATTGTAGGAAAAGAAGAAAATGCTGCTTACCAGCATTTTCTCCTTTTCCCACAAAGTTTTCAAAAAGCTTTCTGTCTCAGGATCGTAAAAACTCAGGATTGCGTGGTAAACAGTTATATCATAATATTGATCTTGGGCAGTTTGAATTGTCCCATTTAGTATCAACCCTTTGCCCATACAACTCTCTTTCCAAGCCCTTGCAGCTCTGAAGTAAACTGCTTTTCAAAACATCTCAACAGAGAATTTGGTCATGAAGGGCTGTCTCTCCATTTGCCAAATTGCTTCCTTGCCTTAATATTTAATTCTTCTTTATTCAAATACTAGTATTTGTTAGATGTTTAATGCCATTTTCCACATTATTAATATTTACCAAACAACAAAATTTTAGACTAGTCCCAATTGAAAGCATTTGCAGACTACAAATTAAAAGTGACTTAAACATTGAAATTTGTTATGGGACAGGTAGAAAGCATTGTGGGAAGAGGAGAAAATGCTGGTTACCAGCATTTTCTCCTTTTCCCACAATGTTTTCTAAAGGCTTTTTTCTTAGGGTTGTTAAAAGTCTGGATTGTGTGGTAAAGAGTTATACTGAGGCAAAAAAACATTAATAGTTAACATGGTTTCCTGGATCAGCTGTGAGAAAGGAATGAATCCTATCACAGTCACTTTCATCAGTGCTCGGAAAGAAACTGGCAAAGCTAGAGTTCAAACCAGTGACCCCCTGTTCTCTTGTCCTGTCACTCGTCACAACTCGGCCAATTCCGTACCTACATCTAACCTCGTCCGTATAAAGGAGGCTTCCATTTTGAACTACCAATCACATGATCTTAAACATGGTGGCGCCCCTGTAGATCGCTTAGCAACGATATGAACAACTACATGAAAGTTGTTCACTTCTATCGATCTGTCGATGAAAGCTCCCAACGGAATTGATAAACCACGCTAAAAATTGAATGTACAAACTGTTTGCCGACTGAAATACTCTTAGAAAGATAACGATAGAAAATTCACTCATGTTTTCTTTTTTAAGAGGAGCCTTACAATTTCAATAATGGTAAAGGGGTGTGCTTCCGGAGATGTGCGAAATGTACCGTGTAGGTGCATATCAAGCTACGTGATACAGCCGAGGGATTTGATCACTGGATCACCCAAGGTATGCCGAATGTTGTCCTGTATGTTACCAATCCTGCTACCAGGGCTTGGTAGCCTTTGCAGATGATAGAAATTAATTATGGCTCAAATTTGAGTATTTGTCTTTGGAAGGGTAGAAAACATGGTGAGAAAAGAAGAAAATGCTGCTCAGTGCTTACCACTTACGATTTTCTCCTTTTCTCACTATGGTTTCAATAGCCCCTTCCATCAGGGTCATTAAAAAACTGGATTACTTGGTAAAGGGTTAAATTTGATGACAATGCAGAAAGTTCTCAAAAAGGGTAGAAAACACTGTGGGAAAAGGAGAAATTGCTCGTTACGAGCAATTTCTCCTTTCCCCACAGTGTTTTCAAAAGACTTGTTCTGCAGACACGTGAAAACCAGGGCTTGTTTGGGAAAGGGTTAACAAAACAATTGTATTAGCTGACATGACACAAATAAACATTGATCATGTACAATAGAGCGCTGCAGAAAAACAGTATGACAAATAGGAAAAAATACCCATTTGTAAACTTATCTGTTACGAATACAAAAGAATCCTTTAAAACTGGTACTATAGATGAATGGAAGAAATTTCTTATGTGCTACGGGCAACATAATTAACCCTTAAAGCGCCTTTCAGGACTATAGTTGCCTTTGTGGCCAGTGTAGATCAAGATCAGGCTGCACAAAATGTGCAGCCTCATTTTTGATCTACACTGTCTGCTTTGCTGAGACACTAGACATGAAAAGTGACCACAAAATTGCACTTATCTTGGTTTTATTCTAGACTGAAAATGTCCATTGAGTTTATTTGGCGCTTTAAGGGTTAAGAGGGTAACACATGAGGGCTGTATGCTTTTTCCTTCTTTACCACACAATCTCCACTTTTCACCACCTTGAGAACGAAAACTTTGGAAAATATGGTGGGAAAAGGAGAAAATGTTGGTAACCAGCATTTTCTCGTTTACCCACAATGTTTTCTACCATTCCCAAAGCAAACTTTCATTTTTGAGTCACCTTCATTTCGTTGTTTGCTCAATGGTTTGAATTTGCACTTGTCTAAGATATTGTCATTTGGTAAAGAGCTCACTCCTCTTTACAGTTTTTTTTTATTTTTTGAAAGATTTTCCATAACCCTTTACCACACAATCCAAACTTTTAATGACCCTGGGGAAGAGGCCTTTTGAAAATATTGTGGGAAAAGGAGAAAATGCTGGTAACCAGCATTTTCTCCTTTTCCCACAATGTTTTCTACTCTTTCCAAAACAAATTTCAATTTTTGAGTCACATTTATTTTGTCGTCTGCAAAAGCTTTCAATTTGGACGAATCTAAAATTTTGTCGTTTGGTAAAGAGTTAACCCTTTACCACACAATCCCTTGTTTTAACAACCCTGGGAAAAGAGCTTTAGAAAACATCATGGGAAAAGAAGAAAATACTGGTAACCACCATTTTCTTCCTTTTCCAAAATATTTTCTACCCTTTCAATGACAAACACTATTATTTAAAACCCATTCAATTTGAGGACTGCAAAAATTTAATGCCTTCAAATCAAACAAATCTGAGAGTTTTGTCTTTTGCTAAAATGATGTGATATCTCTTTAAGTCTTTACCAAATGACAAAAATTTAAACTTGTACAAATTGAAAGCATTCGCAGACGACAATTTAAATATGGTTCGAATGATGAAATTTGTCTTTACTAGTATAAAAAAAATCATGGGAATAGCAGAAAATGCTGGTTACTAGCAGTTTCTCTTTCTCCCACAATGTTTTCAAAAGGCTTTTTCCTCAGGGTCATTAAAAGTCAGCATTGTGCGGTAAGGACTTAACTTTTAATCCTTTTCCAGACGACAAAATTTTAGCCTTGTCCAAATTTAAAGTAGTCCTGTAATTGCAGACGACAATTTCAATTTGCTCAAATGTTGCAATTCTTCTTTGATACGTGATAGAGTATAAAACATTGTGGTTAATTGATTGTATGTTGTTTAATGCCGTTTTCAACCTAATTTCAGTGATATCGCGGTGGCCAGTGCACCTATCCATGCTTTCCTGGAGTTTCTTTTACCAGTACACCACACAATGTTCTTTCCAAGCCACTGGCTGCTTTCCCACAACCATCGCTGAAACAATAGTCAGCTGTGAGTAAGGAATGAATTCTGTCGAAATGGCTACTACCATCAATCCTCGGAAAGAAATTGGCTAAGCCAGGGATCGAACCAGCCATCTCCTGTTCTCGAGTCCTGTACGCTACCAACTGAGCTACAAAGCTTGGCATAAAACATTGTGGGAAAAGGAGAAAATGATGGTTACTAGCATTTTCTCCTTTTCCCATAATGTTTTCAGAAGGCTTCTTTCCCATGGTCGTTATAAGTTGGGATTGTGCAGTAAACAGTTAACAAAATGACACAGCTTTATACTAATCCTTATTCTAAGCATTTACACGCATTAATGAAGATTACCCAAAAATGGGACTTGTCTGTGATAAGATAGGAAACATCATGGGAAAAGGAGAAAATTCTGTCTACCAGCATTTCTCCGTTTGGGACTGTGTGGTAATGGGTTTCAAGAAGGTTTATCCCTTTACCAAATGACTAAACTTTGGACTAGTCCAAATTCAAAGTATTTGCGGACGACAATTTTAAAGTGGCTAAAATGATAGAATCTGTTTTTGATAAGGTAGGAAATATTGTAGGAAAAGGAGAAAATGCTGGTTACCAGCATTTTCCTCTTTTCCCACAATGTTTTCAAAAGCCTTCTTTTTCAGGGTCGTTAAAACTTGGGATTGTGTGGTAAAGAGTTTACTCTTTACCACACAATGACGAATTTAACAACTCTAGGAGAGAAGCCCATTGAAAACATTGCGGGAAAATGAGAAAATACTGGTAACCAGCATTTTCTCCTTTTCCCACAATGTTTTCTACCCTATCAAAGAAAAATTGCACCATTTGAGCCACAGTGAAATTGTCGTCTGCAAATGCTTTCAATTTGGACCAGTCTAAAATTTTGTCATCTGGTAAAGGGTTAAAGCAAACTGGACACAATGCATACACAGCATAGAACAATGAACCATTCACAATTTGGATAACATAGTGTTGAACCTAAAGGCATATCAAAACCATCATACATGTATTTGTATCCTGCTTGCATTAATGTTTTTAACTCTTTACCAAACCAAATCTTAGACTCCAAATTGAAAGCATTTTCAGACGACAATTTTAACTTGACTCAACGATGGAATTTGTCCTTGATAGGGTAGAAAACATTCGGGAAAAGGAGAAAATGCTGGTAACTAGCATTTTCTCCTTTCCCCATGATCTTTTCAAAAGAGATTCTTCCTGCGACATAGTCGTTAGAATTTAGAACTGTTTGGTAAAGGGTTTATACAAGCCTAATCTTAACTTGTATGATTACAGTTCATGATGCAGAAAGTTGACGGTGTACACCATATTCATTGAAGGTATTTGCAGAAGACAAATTTACCCTTTATGACACAATCCCATTTTTAACGACCCTGACAAAGAAGCAAGTTTTTGGAAACATTGTGGGAAAAGGAGAAAATGCTGGTAACCAGCATTTTCTCCATTTCCCAAATTGTTTTCTATCCTATCTGAAAGAGAAATAATCATCTGAGTTACATTTAATTTGTCGTCTGCAAATGCTTTCAATTCGGTAGAAAAAAAAAAAACTGTTTTTTGGTAAAGGGTTGACCCTTTCCCAAATGCCAAATTTTGGACTGGTCCAAATTGAAAGAGTTTGCAGACAACAATTTTAAATTTGATGAAAATGGCAGAAAGGTCTCAAAAAGGGTAGAAAACACTGTGGGAAAAGGAGAAATTGCTCGTTACGAGCAATTTCTCCTTTTCCCCCAGTGTTTTCAAAAGACTTGTACTGCAGACACATGAAAACCAGGGCTTGTTTGGGAAAGGGTTAAGGGACATTAATTAAGATTTTGACCCAAAACTTGCTGGGAGGGTTAGAGAGAGAAGCAAACCAGACAGAGACAGCGAGAGAGAGAGACACACACACACACAAAGGCACAGAGAGCAAGATAGACAGATAGACAGAGAGAGAGAGAGAGAGAGAGAGAGAGAGAGAGAAATGTTTTAAAAGGAAAAATTATAAGGGCATGACTGTTTACCCCAAGTTTGGGAAAAACAAAAAAAAATGAAAAAAAAAAATTGGCTTCTGCTGGGACTTGAACTTACGACCTTCAGAACCATAGTAAGCAACTCTACCAACCAAGCTGTTGGCCTAACCAAAAACAAAATAGTGCAAGCTCATTTGATAAAAAACCTTCAACTAAACTACTAGTATAGCACACAATGTAATCCAGCATTTATACCAACTCACACACAATTGAAAATTAAAACCTTTACAAATTCCCCTCCATTATTGAAATTAACAACTTCAAAACTCACTCTAAATAATATCCCCTATCTTCCATTTTTGCCTCCTCCAAAGTGGTTTTTAGCCCACCTTTTCCACAGCCAAGCTAACTTACTAATGAAAACTGTGTGACAAATACAAAATACATGCTTTCCATTCTCAAATTGTTCACTCCATCGGTTTTCTATCAACCTATTTATAGAATTATACTGTGACATGTTATATACTTGTCACCAAAGTATAATATCCCCAACATAATTTGACAGAATTCATCTTATTCTTTTCTCAGCTCTGCCCCAAGATCTCAAGAGTTTATTGTTCTAAGGAGAAAAGTTTTTAAAACCACTATGGAAAACTGGCAACTTGCATTTTTTTCCTTTTCTCCTTTTTTCACAATGTTTTCTAACCTTTACAAGAAAAGCCCGCTGGTTAACTCTCTACCAAACTAAATAATTCTAGAGTGTTACAAAAAGTGTAAAATTTGTCTTTCAAAGGGTAGAAAACATTGTGGTTACCACTATTTTCTCCTTTTCCCACAATATTTTCAGAAGTTCTTTTTCTCAGAGTCGTTAACAATCCAGATTAATGGTGACATTTTATAAGTTTTTGTCTGCACATACTCTCAAACATGGACCAGTGTAAAACTCTGACCCATTTCTGTACCAATTTGATACTCTACCCGTTACCAGACGACAAAATTTTAGACTGGTCCTAATTGAAAGCATTTGCAGACAACAAATAAAAAGTCTGAAAATAGGTCTTTCAAAGGGTAGAAGACATTGTAGGAAAAGGAAAAAATGCTGGTTACCAAAATTTTCTCCTTTCCTCACAAATTTTTCCAGTCTTCTTCCTCAGCGTTGTTTAAAGTTGGGATTGTTTGGTAAAGCCCTAAAACCACTTCAGTATGTAGTTTTAGAAGACACTGAGAGAAAAGAAGCAAATATTGCTTTTAAGTGCTCCTTTTTTCACCATGTCTACCTAATCAATTATCATTAATAACAGATATTTACATTTCCTTATTTCTCCTTTGTGTTGCTTGGATAAAGAAAATCGATGGTATGAAATTGGCCTATAGTGAAAATTTGTTTAAATTTTAAGCCTTAACCCTTTCCCAAACAAGCCCTGGTTTTCACGTGTCTGCAGTACAAGTCTTTTGAAAACATTGTGGGAAAAGGAGAAATTGCTCATAATGAGCAATTTCTCCTTTTCCCACAGTGTTTTCTACCCTTTTTGAGAACTTCCTGCCATTTTCATCAAATTTAAAATTGTCGTCTGCAAACTCTTTCAATTTGGACCAGTCCAAAATTTGTTGTTTGGGAAAGGGTTAAACAAACAATCCCCTTTTTCAAGGACTCTAAGAAAGACAGTCTTTGAAAACATTGTGAGAAAAGGGGAAATGCTGGTAACTAGCATTTTCTACTTTTCCCACAATGTTTTCAACTCTCTGAAGACAAACTGTACAATACCATGTACCTATTAACCCTTCAGCACACAATCCCAAGTTCAAATGACCCTAAGCAAGAAGGCTTTTGACCACATTGTGGTAACCAGCATTTTCTCCTTTTCCCACAATGTTTTCTACCCTATCAAAGACAATTTACATCCTTTGAGTCACATTTCAATTGTCGTCTGCAAATGCTTTCAATTTGGACCAGTCTTCATTTTTGTCGTTTGGTAAAGAGCTAAGCTTGTTCAAGTTTGTTAACAGGAAGTACTTTTTGTTTGAACAAGATTAAAATTTTGTCATGTAGTAAAAGGTAAAACTTACCCGCTAACAGTTTTGGGTTTTCGCAACCCTGGGAAAGAAGGCTTTTGAAAACACTGTGAGAAAAGGAAAAAATGCTGGTAACCACCATCTTCTCCTTTTCCCTCAATGTTTGTTACCCTCTCAGAGCTTAAGCTCATTTTCACCACTTTTGAATTTGTCGTCTGCAGATGTTTTGAATATGAAAGAGTTAAAATTTGTTATTTGGGACAGGGTTAAATACAAAGGTCAATCAACTGGAGAGTATTATACTTAACTGTTTACCAAACGACAAAATTTCAGACTGGTCAAAAATGAAAGCATTTGCAGATGACAAATTTGAGGTGGCCCAGAGGTTGGGACTTCTATAAAAGAGGGAAGAAAACATTGTAGGAAAAGAAGGAAATGCTGGTTACCAGCATTTTCTCCTTTTCTGATAATGTTTTCAAACACATTCTCTGTCAGGGTCTTTAAAACTCAGGACTGTGTGTAAAGGGTTAAATCTTTGACAAAAGACAAATTTCTGACTTGGGCAAATCCAACTTATTTGCAGACAACATATTTACCCTTTACCGCACCAGGCCACCTTTTAACAACCTTAGGAAAGAAACCTTTTTGGTAACCAGCATTTTCTCCTTTTCCCACAATGTTTTCTACCTCATCAAAGAAAAATTGCACCATTTGAGCCACACTGAAATTGTCTTCTGCAAATGCTTTAAATATGGACAAAGCTAAAATTTTGTTGTCTGGTAATGGGTTAAATATAGCTCAAATATTAGAAATTGTCTCTGTAGGGATGAAAGCATTGTGAGAACAGGAGAAAATCCTGGTTACCTGGATTTTCTCTGTAATCAGGATTTTCTCTTTCTCCTACAATGGTTTCGAAAGCCTTTAGCCTCAAGGTCCTTAAAATAACCCCTTTATTAACCCTTTACCACACAATGCCGCCTTTTGACGCCCCTGGGAAAGAAAATAATGCTGAAAGCTGCCATGTAAAACACCATTCATTCAGTAGATCTAGGAAACTCTTACAAAAACCCAGTGCTTTGAGTAAGAATCAAACCCAGGGCCTCAACTCTCAAAGTGGCCCTTTACCACTGAGCCAAGACCAGAGGATGAACAACAAGAAATATCTTTTAATAAAAACGATAGACAGCATAAGATGAACTGGAATGAGTATTTAAACTCTTTTATTGTGGCTAAAACTGAAGAAAAGGAGTAAAACAAAATAACCTTGACAGCAATTGCCTCTTTTTACTCAGTGGTTTTTTCATTTTGTTGAAAGGAGGAATTTTAAATAGATCTATGATATAATACGATACATATATATTTCAAGATTACATGTTACTCCAAATTATCGTTGAAGAAGAAAAAAAAGTTAAAAAAAAAAAATGTACTGACACACCTCAGTATCACACCACGATTTGGTCAACCATCCAAGCACTAACCTAAATATGCGTCTCTTGTAACTTCATCAGAGAGCCGTGCATCATACCGTACTGCTGTGACAGCTACTTGAACATTTACTGCACAGGGTCCCCATGAATAAAACGTGTACATCTTTTACCAATTGTAAGTTACCGTCTATTCATTCGATTTCAGTATACCAAGCAGTAGGTCATAAGCCCGCACATTCAGCAACAATGAAAAACCCAACCAATTTATAATGAGCCAACTCTAATGATAGTGTGGCTATACTGAGTATGACAAATTCTACTTTGGTACAGTTTTATTGTTTTCTGTGATGACCCTTTTTATATGGTTTAACCCTTAAAGCGCCAAATAAACCTATCAGACATTTTCATCCTAGAAATATGATCCAAAAAATTGCAAATTCATGGTTGTTTTTGTCTCCAGAGCTTCGGCAAAGCGAACAGTGTAGATCAAAGATCAGGCTGCACGTATTGTGCAGCCTGATCTTGATCTACACTGGCCGCAAAGGCAACTTTAGTCCTGAAAGGCACTTTAACGGTTAGAGTCAGAGTCAGATAGAATATTGTAGCAATATTAACCCCTTTACAATGCAGCAAAATTTTGGACTCCACTATATTAACTCTTTACCAAATGACAGAATTTTAGACTTGTCCAAACTGAAAGCATTTGCAGACGCCAAATTAAATGTGACTTAAAAATTGAAATTTGTTATGGGATGGATAGAAAACATTGTGGGAAAAGGAGAAAATGCTGGTTACCAGCATTTTCTCCTTTTTCCACAATGTTTTCAAAAGGTTTCCTTTTCAAGGTCGTTGAAAGTCGGGATTGTGTGGCATAGAGTTAAAGGAACTTACTGACAACATTTCATAAATAAATGCAGTTATTTGAGCCATTTTTAATCTGTAGTCTGCAAATGCTTTCAACTTGGAAGAATCCAAAATTTTGTAATTGGGTAAAGACAAAGTAACCCTTTACCACACAATTAACCAAACGACAGATGATAGATCGCTCCTCCCACTGATGTCACATGACCTGCGAATCTAAAAACCTAGACAAACATTACCCAGACACGAGGGCTTAGCTAGGAGACATAATGCAAGTTACCAGAAGATATTTTAACACAACATAATTGTTCAAGATAAAATAAGCATGGGAACAATTTGAGAAAAGGTAGTTACATCTTTTGGATTTAGGTTTTTCAAAGTTTTATAGGTGAAAATTGAAATGGAGGCTGTTTATTTCGAAGTCAAACTTGACTTACACCTCTTACGCCATTTACATTTGATAATGTAGGTATAATACGTGTATGTGTAACTCGTGCTTCCTAAAAATTTCTTAAAGTCATTTGTCTTCAAATGCAATTCATCTTTTACTGGACAAAAGTAAGCTTTTTCAAGGTTCAGCCTTCAATTACAGAGATTTTTCCATTACTTAGTCCGAGATATATGCTTCAATAATTTCACCACAAATTGCAAGACTTTTACATTACCAAATGAAATATACATGTTTTTAACAGGGTAATATGATTACCAGATGTTTGAATTGAAATTAGAAGATACATTAACAAATGATAGGTTTACCAAATTGATTTTTTCAAGTTTGAGAGAAAAAACCCGAGGAGAAGAATAAAAAGAATAAAAACATGAATATATTTCTAAGCATTCGCCGCTAAATACTATGCTGTAAGAGTAATAGAAAAATAAATTGACTTACACATTGAACACATATACCGGTAATCAAAATTTCAAACACTAATAATCGTTGAAAGGGGCTATAGACGGTCACAAAGAGTCAGACTGATATGACGCGTGTGTGTAATTTTACAAGTCAGACAGTACCAGACGCTTTTGGGGTGCCGATATCAAAGGAATACCGCATAAACCCTTGCTCCACGTTTTGCGTAAAAAGTGGCAACATGTACTGAACAACAAATCAAATGAAAATGGCTTGATTGGTTTCTGTTTGACTTTCGATAAATAAATAATAGTTTAAGGGAGATTAAAGGATTAAAAATAAAAGGAAGGGAAAGATGGTAATATATATAGGGTGGCATATCGTATTTAATTTAACAGGCTTTAAGTTTGCATTCATAGATATGTTAAAATACAGAGACCAATGTGAACAATGTTTTTAATGGTTTACTGATGGAGGAAGATGGCATCTGTAATTTAAACAAATGTCTAAACTGTGCCTACATTGCATTTTATTTTAAAAGCAGGGGTGGGGGCGCTGTTTAGGTTTGACTTCTACGAAGACTATATGAAAAGCATTTTTACGTGAATTTCGTCGATTCAAATTTTATTTAAGGATAATTTGCAAGGGGAAAAAAAGAATCAACAAAAGAGATATAACAGCATTCAAAATAACAACTCAACTCAATTCGGTAAGAAAATGAATTATCGAGTATATATTTAAATGAAAAACAAGGTAAAGGAAATAAAAAACTGAACATGATAAAATGTAATCAGTTGTCTAAAATATTATCTATACATTTCTTTTAGTAAAGAAACGGGTATCTGTTGCCAAGATTGAAATTCTGGAAAATTCATGACAATAAAAAAGCATGTTAACAAGAAGTATTCATTTATTTTTCTCCTTTTAAATCTGAATTTGTCTTCTGCAACAATAGTTTTACCTGGTGTAAATCTGTTTTTTCTCATAAATATACTATACATTTATATATAGTTATAACTCCTAATGATTCAGAATGTCTAGGTTTTATAACGACAAGACGGCTTCCGCTCTGAATAGAAAAATGCTGATCGCTGATTGGCTTATTGATTTTTCTGATTGACAGCTGTCGCTTGGTTAATTCCCACTTTTAACAACCCTGAGAAAGAAAGCTTTTGTAAACATTGCGGAAAAAGGAGAAAATGCTGGTAACCAGCATTTTCTCCTTTTCCCACAATGTTTTCTACCCTTTGAAAAACAACTTTCAATTTTTGAGTCACATATGTTGTCATCTGCAAAATGCTTTCATTTTGAACTAATCCAATTTTGAACTAAAAATAGCAAAATTTTGGACTTGTCTGTATTAAAGGAATTTACTGACAACAATTTAAATGTTTTTCAAAATTAATGATAGTCTCGGTCATTACCAGCATTTTCTCCTTTTTCCACAATGTTTTCAAAAGGTTTCTTCCTCAGGGTCATTAAAAGCTGGGATTGTGTGGTAGTGGTTAAAGTAAATTAGTCACTTTTTAACCCTTTACCACACAATCCAGACTTTTAACGACCCCGAGAAAGAAGCCTTTTGAAAACATTGTGGGAAAAGGAGAAAATGCTGGTAACAGCATTTTCTCCTTTTCCTACAATGTTTTCTACCCTTCCCAAAACAAATTTCAATTTTTCAATCACATTTATTTTGTTGTTTGCAAATGCTCTCAATTTGGACCAGTCTAAAATTCTGTCGTTTGGTTAAAGGGTTAAAGGTGAGTCTTACCAAAACACTAGCTTCACCCACTGTGCAGATGTCTTCCTTAAATTTACCAAATGACAATAAATTGGGTAAGTTCAAAATAAAAGCTCTTTGTAGACAACAATTTAAAGTGACTCAAAAAATGAAATTTGTTTTGGAAAAGGTAGAAAACATTGTGGGGAAAGGGGAAAATGCTGGATACCAGCATGTTCTCCTTTTTCTACTATGTTTTCACCCACTGTGCAGATTTCTTCCTTAAATTTACCAAATGACAAAAAATTGGGTAAGTTCAAAATAAAAGCTCTTTGTAGACGACAATTTAAAGTGACTCAAAAAATGAAATTTGTTTTGGAAAAGGTAGAAAACATGGTGGGGAAAGGGGGAAATGCTGGATACCAGCATGTTCTCCTTTTTCCACTATGTTTTCACCCACTGTGCAGATGTCTTCCTTAAATTTACCAAATGACAAAAAATTGGGTAAGTTCAAAATGAAAGCTCTTTGTAGACGACAATTTAAATGTGACTCAAAAATTGAAATTTGTTTTGGAAAAGGAAGAAAACATTGTGGGGAAAGGGGAAAATGCTGGATACCAGCATGTTCTCCATTTTCCACTATGTTTTCAAAAGCTTTCTTTCTCAGGATTGTTAAAAGTAGGGATTGTGTTGTAAAGATCTAAGTCTTTACCAGATAATGAAAGTTTGGATTCTTTCAAGTTGAAAGCATTTGGGGACTACAAGTTAAAAGCAGCTCAAATAACTGGATTCTTTTATGAAATGTAGATGACATTGTGGAAAGTGGAGAAAATGCTCGTAACTAGCATTTTCTCCTTTTCTTACAATGTTTTCACAAGCTTTGTTTCTCAGCATCATTATAAGCCGGTATTGTTTTGTCAACCTTCACACGAAGAGAGAACGAGAGAGAACATGTAAGCAGTTTCACTTAAACCTTTATCACACAATTCGAACTTTCAGCAACTCTTAGAAAGAAAGCCTTTGAAAACAATGTGGAAAAAGGAGTAAATCCTGGTAACCAGCATTTTCTCCTTTTCCCGCAATGTTTTCTACCCTTCTCTAAACAATTTTCAATTTCTGAGTTACATTTAATATGTCCTCTGCAAATGCTGTCAATTTGGGCTTGTCTAAAATTTTGGGGTATGGCAAAGAGTTCAAACAGTTTCACTTCAACAAGCTGGTCATGACGTTTTAGTACCTACCCATCCATTCAGCAATTTTCACATCAATTAACCCTTTACCACACAGTCAAAACTTTTAATGACTCTGAGAAAGAGGCCTTTTGAAAACATTGAGGGAAAAGGAGAAAATGCTGGTAACCAGCATTTTCTCCTTTTCTCTGAATGTTTTCTATCCCAAGAATATCAAGAATAAATTTCATCCTCTGAGCCACATTTAAATTGATGTCTGCAAATGCTTTAAATTTGGATAAGTGCAAAATTTTGTCATGTGGTAAAGAGTTAACCTTTTACCACACAGTCCCGACTTTTAACGACCCTAAAGAACCAGCATTTTCTCCTTTTCCCACTATGTTTTGTACCTTTCCAAAAGCATGTTTCAATTTTTCAGCCACATTTATTTTGTCATCTGCAAATGCTTTCAATTTGGACTAGTCTAAAATTTTGTCGTGTGGTAAAGAGTTAAACCTGTACCACACAGCAAAATTTTAGATTTGTCCATAATGAGAGAATTTACAAACCACAGTTAAAATTTTTCATATGATGATATTTGTCCTTGAATAGGTAGAAAAAATTGTGGGGAAAAGAAACAGGAGGGCCATTGGCCCTAAAGTGCTCACCCGAGTATGGTTATCTCGGACTGATAAAGCTGAAAAGATTCCTGGTTGTGATCATGTAAAACGCATAAGTGTAAGTAACCTACTTCTTGACCGACTCAACCTATTTTTGAACTTGTCAGAGATATCAAAACATTCTGACAATGTTTCATGAGCATCAGAATGAAAATGTGGCCTTTAGACTGAGCACAAAGTTTTTCTAAGTGACCTACTTTTGACCAGACATGACCTAATTTTGAACTTGTCCAAGATATCATCAAGACAAACATTCTGAACAAGTTTCATGAGTATCTGGCTGAAAATGTGGCCTAGTAGAGTGCACACAATGTAAATGTTGACGACCACATGCCGGACACCAAACACCCTACGCCAGACACAACACGATCACAAAAGCTCGCCTTGAGCACTTTTTGCCCAGGCGAGCTAAAAATGCTGGCCATCAGCACTATCTCCTTTTCTCACAATGTTTTCAAAAGCCCTCTTTCTTAGGGTTGTTAAAACCAGGGACCATACAGTAACGTGTTAAGCCTTATGACCCTGATAAACAATTTCAGCGTATAACTAAGATCCAAATAAAGAAATTTCAAGGTTGCTTTTGTCCCCAATATCTCATCAAAGCAGACATGGTTTATCAAAGATTGGACTGCATGTTGTGCAGTCTGATCTTGATCTACACTAGCCATATAGGCAACCATGGTTTTTACACTTTAACTCTTTATCATACAATTCCTAGTTTTTACTCTTTACCACACAGTCCCGAGTTTTAATGACCCTGAAGAAGAATGCCTTTTGAAAAGATTGTGGGAAAAGGAGAAAATCCAGCATTTTCTCCTTTTCCCACAATCTTTTCTACTCTTTCTAAGACAATTTCCTCCATTTGAGCCACATTAAAATTGTTGTCTGCAACTGTTTTCAATTTGGGTCAGTCTAATATTTTGTTGTTTGGTAAATGGTTAAGGACCTTGAGGAATATAGCTTTAGCAAACATTGTGGGAAAAGGAGAAAATGTTAGTAACCAGTGTTTTCTCCATTTCCTACAATGTTTGCTACAGCTATCTTCTTTAGGGTTGTTTACACTCAAGATTGTGTGGTAAAGGGTTAACTGTTATGCTTTCAAGCATTGCAAATTTACCAACCCACACTTCATATTTGAACTCTGTTCTCAATGTTGAAGTTTTAGACCTGTCAAAAGTAAAAACATACCTTGACAACAAATAAAATGGCATCACAAATGAAAGGATTTGTATTTGAAAGGGTAGAAAACATTGTGGGAAAAGGAGAAAATACTGGTCACCAGCATTTTCTCCTTTCCCCATAATGTTTCCAAAGGCTTTCTTCTTCAGGGTCATACTAAACACTGTATTGTTCTGTAAAGAGTTAAACTTTCCAGCATGAAATGTAACAAGCCACGTTTCAACACTTAACATGCTACCAAATGTAGACCCTTTTGGTCTTAGAGCAAACTACTGCAAAATATACATTGTGGCAAAAAGCAGAAATTGCTCACTCCTGACCACCATATTCTAACATGTATCAATATTCATACATGTATTATGGCTTATTTTATACTTCTTGTTTTTAATTCACAAAGATGTTCTCATATCAGTTTCAGGATATTTGTTAGTTTGGTGTTAAAAGCTATTTTTATCAGTGATATTTTTATCACATCAGCTCGCACCTATCCACCAATTCCTGGGGCATCTTTCACCAGTGCTGAGCCCCGGCAGCTCAGTCAGTAGCATATAGCACTTGAGAACAGGGGATCCCTGGTTTGTTCCCCGGCTCAACCAATTTCTTTGCAAGAATTGAAGACAGTCATTGAGACAGGATTCATTCTTCTCTCATAGCTGACCATTGTTTCGATACGGTATGTAGGAAAGCAGTCAGTGGCTTGGAAAGAATATTGTGCATAGTGCTGGTAAAAGGAACTCCAGCAAAACATGGATAGGTGTACTGGTTGCTGTGAAATAACTCAAATAATGTTGAAAACAGTGTTAAACACCATACAATCAATTCTTTCACCAGTGCTTCATACAACTGAAATTTCAAGCCACTGGCTGGTTTTCTATGTATGGCACAAATTGTCAGAACAAGATTCAGCAGAGAGAGATTATGTGACTGATTGTATGGTGTTTAACACCATGTTCAACATTATTTCAGTTATATCACAGTAGCCAGGATACCTATGGATATCCATGCTTTCTCAGTTACCATTTCCAGTACCATTTTCCATTACCAGTAATCCACAGGCTATTCTTCCCAATTATTAAGGCACTAGCTGCTTTCCAACGTAACGGTTTCATTGAAACAATGATTAGCGGTGAGAGAAAAATGAGTCCTGTCACAATGTCTATCATCAATCCTTGAAAAGAGCTGGGGCCTGGACAGCTACATGTAATTCAACAGAAATGCTGTCAAGTCTGGTAGCACAGTTGGTAGGACTTCAAATCTGGTGGGCCATCGGTTCAAATCCCCAGCTTGGCCAATTTCTTTGCATGGATTGATAACAGTGATTGCAGCAGGGGTCATTTGTCTTTTTGCTTCAGGATTGATATACGAGAAAGCAACCAGTGGTTTGGGAAGAACATTGTGTGAAGTACTGGTAAAAAACACTCAAGGAAAGCATGGACAGGTGCACTGGCGATATAATATTCACCAAAATACCTGCTGGATGTAGTAAATTTTGTCCTTTCAGCAAAACATATTTATGCCCACACTCTCACTACAGCAGTTTCTGAAAAAGTTGGATGAGTCTGAGCTGAATCCATTTTTTATGCTAGAAAAATATTTTTTTCCTTTTTAATTTTCATTTGTTAGGAATATAACACTAAAACAGACTGTAGCAAATTAGAAAGCTGGCAGCCATAACTGAATCTGTGTTCAACTGTCGTTAACTACATTGGCTTCAATTTTTCAACTTCTCAACTTTTCTGTTTAAAAAAATTTCATATCTATGAATGTTTATGTCGGTATCTAAGTTTAATAACACCCACACAAAAAAAGAGGGGGAATTTTTTGGTTATTCGTAAGATTGTAATCAGCTGTTATGCATGGATGTTGTAGAGATAAATGCCTAAATGATTCAGAGGTCGAGAGATTTTCCCAAACCCACTCGTCTGCAGGGCAAGTGAATTAGAAAAGTTACTTGTCCTTTTTCTAGTATCCATGTCTTACTTTTTAGTCAAGATAGCAAATAAATACAGATATTACCATATAAATATATAATCGTTTTTAATTAGCAGAAGAGATATTTGCACAAACGTTTTTGATACCCAATGGGAACGTTCATTTAGATTTTCCTCGGGGAATTTCCTCGTTGATGAATAATCTATTTTAAGTTCATACTTGTTACATATAAAGTGAAAGAAAAACAAAACCAAGATGGACCCTTTTATTGATGATATTCAAATATTTTGAATTATATTTCCAATAGTTTTACTCTGTCCGAAAGTTCAAATTTTCTTATTCACACTATAATATGGAGAGATCGGAATCTTTTCTCCGACTTCATAAATTGAGTGTTGTAAACATTAATAATTCATGGACATCAGGCATGCACAGTGTAAAAAGTCATTTCCACTTTTGTTTTACCACTGTTGTGGACTAACAGACTAAATGATCAGTGCTTTGTTGTTTCCTGCTGATATTGGTCTCAACATTTCACAGATATTTTCCGGGAATCCTCCTTCAATAGTTTAGTTTGATCTGCCTTTAGAAAATCTACTTGTCCTGTTGGGCAATTGTTTAGGAAATGTTAATTGTCAAGACACATTTTTCACTTGTCAATATGAGCGGACACATTTCTGGGTTTTGCATGAATTTTGGATGGTATGTTACAGAATCCAATTCATGCCTTAAATGGCGTGCAACACACGAATAGGGGCCTTCGGACATATGTCCAAAGGTCCCATTTTGCATGTTGCTGGCCAGATATGATTAAAATAAAAGAATATAACGATAATTTTTTGTAACAAAGATGAAAGTTTTCAAACAATAAAATCTGTGTTTCCATGCACTAAGTAAAATCTAATAATTTTTCTGCTTTAAAGATCAGTACTTCAGTCGATAACTTTTGTCCACATTTTAGTCCCTTTTGTCTGTACATCCCTAAAAGAATGACAGACATATGATAACAGTTCACAGCTGTTACGGAGTAAATGAAACTGGAAGAGCAATCAGTTTATTTCTGTAGGACAAGTGGACCCGAATTAAGGACGAGGGAGTTAGATTTTTTTTCTTAAATTCACACATCATACAGGACAAGTTTATTATGAACAAATTTTCAAGCCACGTCATATTCATATTCTTTCTGCTGCCAGAGCCCGCGCTGCCAATCACCATTTTCGCCAAATGTGAAAATTCTGAACAAGTAGACCATTTTTATTTTTTTAACTGGAAAAAATAAGTAGGGAAAGGTTTTTTTATCGGCAGTTTCCTAAATTTTTGTCTCAACTCACAAAAATAAGTGGAGAAAGGGGGTAGAGGTTTCTTATTGGCACTTGTCATCAACAATCTGGTCAGATTTTCACAAAGGTATCAATTTTTCGTTGATTGGACCCGACTTTTGTGTGCAGACCAGAACAATCTATAAAGTTACAAACATGGTATCGATCATGTCACACCCTTTGCAGTTGTGGTAAATTGTTGACAAATTGTGAATTTCACAATTGTTTAATTGCTCTGCAATGATAATTTTAAATTTTAATCCTATTGAATAATCAGAACTCTTGACTTCTGATTAGCAAATTAAAGGCTATCATTCAGGTAATTGATAATTGTCTGTAGCAAAGGAAAGTGGCGAAAGTAACAGAAATATAAGGCTCATAAAATAAGAAAAGTGGGCTAATAAATAAAAAAAAGCCGAGACTTTCTGTTTTTTTCCAAATTGGCAAAAGTAGTGGAGAAAGAAATAAACAAGAGGGCCATTGGCCCTAAAGTGCACACCTGAGTAAAGTGATCTACAGTTGATAAAATTGAAGAGGGCCTAGTTTTAATGATGTAAAACACATGAGTGCAAGTGACCTGGCTGATCTGTGTCTACACTATCCGAAATATACAAATATCGCTGCTGACTGCAAGGTAAGGGTAATTGTTACGATAGTTGTTGGACACAATCATCGATCTTGTAACGTTTACCGAACTATCCGAAAAATAGGTCTACGTCGAAACAATATGCACAATCAACAGTGTTTGGATACATGGCAACGCTTTAATCTCAATAGGATCAAATGTAGTAATATTCGTAAAAGTATAATGTTGACTTCTTTTTTAAGCAAAATAAGTCCCTTGATCCTACCTGCTATAAAACTTCCTTTAGGAATAATGAAAAATCTCTGACCAGAAATTTCCTGTTTTTGCCGTCTGCGGTATGCAATTAATTTTACACGTGTCATGAAATATACTCGTAATCACTGGTTCTATTCATGTTACTAATTAAGAACCCTTAAAATCCCAAGTGACGGTTCATTTTTTTCTCTGAAATGTGTAGATCTAGATCAGACTGAACTAAATGAGCGCATGTTATTGAATCTACATTTTCTAATATCTAATGAGCCATTCTGGTGAAAAACAGTGTGGAAATAGCAATATCAAGATCTTTATTTAGGGACTTAACAGGGCACTCTAAACCCCTTCAGTGCCAAGGATACAGACTCGATCTCTTTCAAAGGCAGAAATAATCGTTGGAGTCCGTTTAACTCTTTACCAAACAATAAAATTTATGACTCGTCCGAATTTAAAGCATTTGCAGATGACAAAGTTAATGTGCCTAAAAAATTAAAATTTGTTTTGGGAAGGGTAGAAAACATTGTGGGAAAAGGAGAAAATTATGGCTACCAGCATTTTCTCCTTTTCCCACAATGTTTTCAAAAGGCTTCTTTCTCAGGGTCGTGAAAACCCGCGATTGTTGGGTAAAGGGTTAAGGTTACAGTTTTGTAGATTTGGCTTAACAAGCGGACGGCATACATCTAAGATCAGGCTACACGATCTGTGCTCTCTGATCATGAAATATGCCGTCCGCAACAGCCCTAGCCTGGGTTCCAGTCCGACCATTTTTCTTCCTTTTTTTTTTATATTCGGACTGTTCCAGTCCGATGAATTTTTTCCTTCTTTATATTCGGACTTTACTTTGTCATTTTTGACAAAGTAAAGTCCGAATATAAAAAAGGAAAAATTTATCGGACTGGAAACCCGGCTACAACAGCCCCTGCAAATACATGAATCATCTTGGAAGAGTGAAATTTTTGCTAAGAAAACTTCAATAGCAATTCGCAAAGGATAAAAAAAGGTTGGAGAAAAAGATGATAGTAGAGTGTTAAGTGCGGGTCAAGATATCAATTCAAAAGACAATATTTCTTTCTTTCTTTCTTTCTTTCTTTCTTTCTTTCTTTCTTTCTTTACAATATTTATTTATCTATTTATCTATTTATTTATTCAAGCATTTATTCATAAGGTCTTTATTTTTTCAAATGCTGCATAATGTATTTGTATAATTCTGTCAGACTCATCGCAGAAAAATGTAACGTCATCAATAAATAGAACCTGCACAAATGTATACAGTGACATTGTTATATGAAACAGACGTAATTAAATACGAGCAGCGAGCTCTGTACATAACAAACTGTAATCACTTCCAGCAAAATCAATCAATCAATCAGCCATCAAGCAAACAACCAACCGACCAATCAATCGATCAATCCATCGATCGATCAATCAATCGCTCGATCAATCCACGAAGCAATCGATCGATCGACCGACCGACCGATCGATCGATCGATTATTTGGTATTCAGCAAATACATGTGCCGTTAGCCAGTAACAAAACGACAACAACAACAACAATCCGAAGAATAATAAATGAAATATAGCAATGACAACACACACTTTCGATAATATATGCGTGTGAAATACATAAATCAATTATTCAAGATGAAATCTATACGTTTAAAATTCATAAACTAAGACATTTCTAGGTATACATGTTAGAAGAACGTCAAATTAACAGAGCCATGCTCTGTGAAACGGGGGCTCAATACATCTGCAAGTAGTATCGTCTCAGATAAGCCTGTGCAGTCCGCAGTGCAGGCTGACCTGTGTCGAAACTGTTTTTCTTTTAGTAAGTTTTCTGCATGTCCAAGGACCATTCTACCCCATAACTTAGTTGATTGTTTGACAACATGAATTTATGGATCCATATGGATCAAGATATCTATATGGATCCATAATTCTGTCACGGATTACTTTCGTTTTCTAATGCATCACGGAGATGCATTAACCCTTTACCGCACAATGCCGCCTTTTGACGCCCCTGGGAAAGAAGCCTTTTGAAAACATTGTGGGAAAAGGAGAAAATGCTGGTAACCAGCATTTTCTCCTTTTCCCACAATGTTTTCTACCTGATCAAAGAAAAACTGCACCATTTCAGCCACATTGAAATTGTCGTCTGCAAATGCTTTCAATTTGGACAAGGCTAAAATTTTGTCGTCTGGTAAAGGGTTAAACCCCCTTTTGCCAGAGCATGACTCAACTTTATGTGCAATGACGTGAAATCACACGTTTTGGAGGCCTTTTTCTTAGATAACTAAAAAAAAGAAAAACAGTTATAATCACATATGTTACATGCTTTCAATTTGGACAAGGCTAAAATTTTGTTGTCTGGTAAAGGGTTAAACCCCCTTTTGCCAGAGCATGACTCAACTTTATGTGCAATGACGTGAAATCACACGTTTTGGAGGCCTTTTTCTTAGATAACTAAAAAAAAAAGAAAAACAGTTATAATCACATATGTTACATGCTTTCAATTTGGACAAGGCTAAAATTTTGTCGTCTGGTAAACGGTTAAACCCCCTTTTGCCAGAGCATGGCTCAACTTTATGTGCAATGACGTGAAATCACACGTTTTGGAGGCCTTTTTCTTAGATAACTAAAAAAAAAGAAAAACAGTTATAATCACATATGTTACATGTATGCGATAAGGTAATGTACTACAAATATGCTTTCTTGTTGCCCATTAGAGACACAGCTGGCAACATTAACGCTTTACCAGACGACAAAATTTTAGCGTTGTCCAAATTGAAAGCATTTGCAGACGACAATGTCAGTGTGGCTAAAATGGTGCAATTCTTCCTTGATAGGGTAGAAAACATTGTGAGAAAAGGAGAAAATGCTGGCTACCACAAGGCTTCTTTCCCGGGATCGTTAAAAGGCGGCATTGTGCGGTAAAGTGTTATCTCTTCACCAAACAACAAAATCGTCTATTTGTCCAAATTAATTAACCCCTAGGCTGCTAAGAGCGACTCAATGACCTTCTGCGGACAGTATAGATCAAGATCAAACTGCACAGAACGTGCAGTCTGATCTTAGATCTACACTGTCAGATAAGATATTTTTACCCCAAAAAATACATAATATGAAATAGTAAAATTTGACTTTTTACTATCGGCCTGAAGGTTTCATTTCACTTATTTAGCAGGTTAACAACGAGTTTAACATGACAGGTGTGACTGCATATTAATTTAAAAGTTTAGAAACTATTGTGGGAAAAGGAGAAAATGCTACTGTTTCCAAATGTCTGAATCACCAGGGTCGTTAATACATGGGATCCCAACTCTTTTACCAGACGAATAAAATTTAAGATTTATCCAAATTGAAAACATTTACAGACGACAAATCAGATGTGTCTAAAATGATTGAGTTTGTATCTGAAAGGTTAGAAAACATTGCTGGTAACCATCGTTTTCTATTTTTCGCAGAAAGTTTTCAAAAGCTTTTTTTCTCAGGGTCATTAACCCTTTACCACACAATCGCGAGTTTTAATAACCCTGAGATATGGGCGATTTGAAAACATCGTGGGAAAAGGAAAAATGCAGGTAACCAGCATTTTCTCCTATTCCCAAAATGTTTTATTTTTACTCTTTAGAAACAAATCCAATTATTTGAGTCACAGTTGAATTGTAGTCTGCAAATGCTTTCAGTTTGGACCAGTCTAAAATATTGTCGTTCGGTAAAGAGTGAAAACTCGAGAATGTACTGTAAAGGGCTAAGTAAAGCATTTAACTATTAACCGCCTTAACTCTTCACCAAACGACAAAATTTTAGATTGGTTGAAATTGAAAGCATTTGCAGACGACAAAAAAAAAAAAAAAAAAAGAAAAAAAATGCTACTTTAAAATTGAAATTTGTTTTAGGAAGGGTAGAAGGGTAGAAAACATTGCGGGAAAAGGAGAAAATGCTGGTTACCAGCATTTTCGCCTTTTCCCACATTGTTTTCAAAAGCCTTCTTCTTCAGGGTCGTTAAAATTCGGGATTGTGTGGAAAGGGTTAAAAGAAACACAGAGCAGACGTTAACTCTTACCACGTGTCAAAATTTCTGACTCGACCAAACTGAAAGCAGTATTGCAGACGACAAAATGAATATGAGTCAAATAAAAGATTTTGTCTACAAAAGGGTAACCCTTAAGAAAGCAATTTCGAAAAAAAAAAGAAAAAAATCTTGTTGCCAGAAATCAGTGAGTGGTACGGTTAGAAGAAAATGTTGTGGAAAATAATCACCAGAAACCAATGTTTTCATGAGTTTTCTACTACAGGGTTTTACTCTTTACTAAACGACAGAATTTCAGACTTCAACGGTCCAAATTGAAAAACATTTGCAGATTTAGATGTTAGTATTTTCTTTAGGAAGGGCTTTGTGGAAAAAAAAAAAGAAAATGCTGGTTAGCTGGGGCTACCAGTATTTTCTCGTGTTTTTCCACTATGTTTTCAAAAGCCATCCTCCCGGGGTCGCAAAGGGTTGAGAGTCATATGCAACAGGACGTGCAATCTGATTCAAGGATCTATACTATTCGTTTGTTTCACTCTTTTCCAAACCACGTAATTTTAGACTGGTTCAAATTGAAAGCATTTGTGACTAATATTTGACCCAACATGACCCATTTTCAAATTTATCCAAGATATCATCCAGACAAACATTCTGACAAACTTTCATGCGTTTTGGACTGAAAATGTAGCGTCTTGGGCCTACACTGTTTCCAATATTTGACCTAGTGACCTAATTTTTGATTCCACGTGACCCATTTTCAAACTATTCCCTGGTATTGTCAAAGCAAATATCCTGACCAATTTTTCATGGGTAATGGAACGAAAATGTGGCTTCTAGAGTGTACACAGGCTTTTTCTTTGATTTAACCTTGTGACCTAGTTTTTGACCCAACAAGACCCATTTTCAAACTAGTCCGAGGCCATGACTAATACTCTTTCATGAGTATTGGACTTGAAAATGTGGTCTCTAGAGTATGCACGAGCCTTTTCTTAGATTTGACCCAGTGACCTAGTTTTTGACCCACCTGAACCTGTTTGAACTCGTCCAAGATATTATCAGGACAAATATTCTGAAAAACTTCCATAAGCTTTGGACTAAAAATGAGGCCTTTAGAGCGTACACAAGCTTTTTCTAATATTTGACCTAGTGAGCTAGTTTTTGATCCCATGTGACCAAGTTTCGAACTCATCCAAGATACATGTAGTATCAAGACAAACATTCTGACCAAGTTTCATGAGTATCGGACAAAAATGTGGCCTCTAGAGCATGCACGGGGTAAGGGTTGACGACGGACGAGACACGACGGACGGCGGACACAGCACGATCACAAAAGCTCACTTTCAGCAATTCATGCCCATATGAGCTAAACATCTTCAAGTCTGAGTCACGTTCAGTGGATTGTATTTTCAACCGTCGAACAGGGTCGAGTTCATAAATGAACCATGCTCTGTGAAAAGGGGGCTTAATGCATTTGCGAAAAGTATCGACCCAGGTCAGCCTGCGCAGTCCGCGCAGGCTGACCTGGGCCAAAACTTTTCGCTATTTGTCAATTTTATGTATATTCAAGGACCAGTCTACCTCATGATTAAGTCGGTTGTTAAAATAAATGTCCATTATGGATCCATAAGTATGTGGTTGGTTGTTTGGTATCATGCATCACGGAGGGGCATTATGCCCCTTTTGCCAGAGCATAGCTCATACATATCTGGCACGGAAATAGTCAAGAATTTCAAAATAGATCTAGCTTTAGTCAGAATAAGTCACATAATTTCAGGCCATGTAAATTCAAGGTAACACCGTGCCGTGATCTTGTTCTACACTGTCCCTAAAATTCAGTTGATGCCGAGCTCGGTGGCTCAGATGATAACGTGCCGGACTTGACAACAGGTGGTCGCTGTTTCGAAATCCAGTTCGGCTACTTTCCTAGTTTCCGAGGATTGACGATAGTTATTGCGACAAGATTCATCTCTCTCTCAGCGCTTATCATTGTGTCGAAAATGGTTAAGTGAGAAAGCAGCCAGTGGCCTGGAAAAGCTGATTGTGGGAAGCAATGGTACTAGAAAAACCTTAGGAAAGCATGAATAGGTGCTTTTGCTGCTGCAATATAACTGAAATTATATCACATAAAATAAAGAACTCTGAAACAACTATTATTACATGAACATAGCAACTTCAGAACAACTAAAGTAACTGAAATTACATGCACATTGAAAATAGCGTTAAACATCATACAAAAACAAAGAACAAATGAGGCACACGCTCTGTTAAAAGGGGGCTTAACCCTTTCCCAAACAAGCCCTGGTTTTCACGTGTCTGCAGTACAAGTCTTTTGAAAACACTGTGGGAAAAGGAGAAATTGCTCGTAACGAGCAATTTCTCCTTTTCCCACAGTGTTTTCTACCCTTTTTGAGACCTTTCTGCCATTTTCATCAAATTTAAAATTGTCGTCTGCAAACTCTTTCAATTTGGACCAGTCCAAAATTTGTCGTTTGGGAAAGGGTTAAATACCAGTCTACCTCAAGATCTAGTCGAATGTTAGAAACAACGGATTTTATGAATCCAAAACTATGTGATGACTTGGATGGTATCAGGCATTACGGAATGCGTTAAGCCCTCTTTTGCCAGAGCGTGGCTCAAACCAAACTCGGCTGAAGTCGCAGACTTTTGGCATGGTGCTCAGCGGGATCTACCCTCATCACAGGGCACGTACTTTTAACCTTAAACTGTTAACTCTTTCGACGCCAAATAAGCAAACTTGGCTTCTTTTGATGGCTGTAAATACAACCCACTGAGTCTCCGGAAGATTTATATCATATAGGCTTGACCAAACAAGCGGAGGGCATAGATCAAAGATCAGACTGCACGTTCTGTGCAGTCTGATCTTGATCTATGCCGTCCGCAAAAGTCCCTGTTTTCGCCTATGGCGCTGAAAGGGTTAAATAAATGAAACGAAAATTTCAACTCAATAGTAAAAACCCAAATATTGTGCTTTTAAAGTTGATTTCACCGGAAAGAAAATACCATATCGAACAGGGTAGATCAAAGATCAGACTGCACGTTTTGTGCAGTCTGATCTTGATCTACACTATTCGCAAAAGCGCCCTGACTTGCGCGTAGCATCATAAGGGTTGAACCTCTGTACAACACAACAAAGTTTTAGTTTTGTCCAAATTGACAGCATTTGCAGAAAAACAAATTTAATGTGGATCAGATGACGGAATTTGCTTTGAAACAGGTAGCATACATTGTAGGAAAAGGAAATACTGTTTACCAGCATTTTCTCCTTTTTCACAATGTTTTGTAAAGCTTCTTTCCCCAGGGTCGCTAAAACTCGACAATGTTTGGTAAATGGTTAAGATTTTCAGGGAGCAATCATCGGCATTGATTAGTAGAAGTCGGAACCTGTTTCTTCAGTTGTTTTGAACCGATATTTTCGGAGCCGGAAGACCAACACAACATTTTTTTATCGGAGCCACTGGCTCGTGTAAATAAAACGGAATTTGAAAACATTATTATTCACTCTTTCAAGGACAAGTTTCACCATATTCCGGGAGACACATCTAGATCTAATTTGTCGTTTGCAAAAGCTTACAATCTGGACATGTCCAAAATGTTGTCGTTTGCCATAGAGTTAAAGGCGGCATAAAGATACACGACTGTCTACAATTTCTTATAAAGAAACTTGCACATAGGCAGATCTAGTGGGCGATAAAACTCCTCGTTCGCTGTTCTACTCAGGTTAATTTATTTTCGCGGAAAATTTGATCTTCTTGACTTACCTCCCTTTACTTTAAAAAAAAAAACAACTTCATTTGAATGTACTTGAGCGTAATAAACCAGGAATTGAATGAAAATTTAGGATCCCTGAATAAACTGAAAAAAAAAACATTGTTGATAAATCTAAAACCCCCGGCTTAAAAGACTTTTGAAACACCTTTTTCTTTTTTCCCACTATATTTCCTACTCTTTCAAAGACAAATTACATCATTTGAATCACATTTAACCCTTTCCAAAACAAGCCATGGTTTTCACGTGTCTGCAGTACAAGTCTTTTGAAAACACTGTGGGAAAAGGAGAAATTGCTCGTAACGAGCAATTTCTCCTTTTCCCACAGTGTTTTCTACCCTTTTTGAGACCTTTCTGCCATTTTCATCAAATTTAAAATCGTCGACTGCAAACTCTTTCAATTTGGACCAGTCCAAAATTTGTCGTTTGGGAAAGGGTTAATTTGTCGTGTGCAAGTGCTTTCATTTTGGACAAGTCTAAAATTTTGTCGTCAGGTAAAAAATCAAACATTGTCCGGTGTTACATTATGTGAAACGAAACTTTCAAGGATATGATAAAAATCCAAATTTCAAGGCTATTTCAAAGGTAATTTTGGGAAGAAAAATACCTCACTATCGTACAGTGTAGCCTCAAGATCAGACTACACATTCTGTGCAGTCTGATCTTGATCTACACACTCCGCAACAGGTCTCTTTGTTGTGTTTAGCAGCCAAAGGGTTAAACCATACCACACAGCAACAGTTTTCCATGCTTCGATAGTAATTGCTTACTTGGTAATGCAATTCAGTTGATCATTTACTTAGTAAACAATTTTATCTGTTGAATTTTACCAAGGGAAATAACTAATCGTAAAAAAGGTACACGAGAGTAAATGAGTTACGTCCCCTGTCTTAAAATTTGAATTCTATCACTTCTGAAAATTATACTGGAATAAAAAAGATGTACCTCGTCTTTATTGAGAAATTATACCACAAAATTTTAGACTACCAGTCCATTTGAATGCATTTTGCCATCGACAAATCTAATTCATGGCGCGATAAGTGATTGGAATTTGTCTTTAAGATAGTTGAAAACCTTTAGGGAAAAAGGACGAAATGCTTGTTATGCTTGTTAACAGCATTTTCTCATTCTCTCGCAATATTTTATCCCCCCCCCCCCCCTCCCCTCGTGTCAATAAAACTTCGATTCTTTTCCCTGCAATATTTTCAAAAGCTCTTTCTTGTCCTCATGATTGTTAACCCTTAAGCTACCAAACGCGACTCTCTGACCTTTTGAGGACAGTGTAGATTAAGATCTGACTGCAAAGAACATGCAATCTTATCTTGGATCTACATTGTCCGATAAGGCTATATTTTTCTCTGAAAAATAAGTTTGAAATATCATTATTCAGGTTTTTACCATCGGCTTGAAAGTTTTATTTAACCCTTTACCGCACGATGCCGTCTTTTGACGCCCCTGGGAAAGAAATCTTTTGAAAACATTGTGGGAAAAGGAGAAAATGCTGGTAACCAAAGTTACCAGCATTTTCTCCTTTTCCCACAATGTTTTCTACCCTATCAAAGAAAAATTTCACCATTTCAGCCACATAGGAATTGTCGTCTGCAAATGCTTTCAATTTGGACAGGGCTAAAATTTTGTCGTCTGGTAAAGGGTAAACTTATTTAGTAGGATAAGTTCTAAAACACGTGAATGTTCGGTAGAGAGTATAAGGAAAGTGTATTTAGTGAGATGAGTGATTATAAAGTCTGAGATGAATTCACTACCTAATCCCCTAGAGCGTCTTTTACAACTATAGTTGCCTTTGCCGCCAGTGTAGATCAAAGATCAGACTGCACAAAACGTGCAGTCTGATCTTTGACCTACACTGTCCGAGTTGCTGAGACATTCTGGACAAAAGCAAGCTTCAAACTGCAATTATTTGGGTTTTATTTCTGGACAGCAAAAAAAAATTGTTGGGTTTATTTGGCACCCCAAGGTTTAACCATTCACCAAGGGACAAAATGGTAGGATTTGTCGCCAGAAACAAAAGCTGTGTTAAAAGAGAGAGAGAGAGAGAGAGAGAGAGAGAGAGAGAGAGAGGGATTGGACTGGCTTAGTAAGCCCTGATTATCTACTTCCTCCAAACATTTTGACCATTTGAAAGAAATGTATGGCATAAATATTTTATCTCTCTCTCTCTGTATCGCTCTCTCTCTCTCTCTCTCTGTATGTCTAACTATATGTCTCAACCTTTTTCGGTGGCTGAAAATACAATCCAACTTACTGTACCTATCTACCTTAACAGTGAAGCAGTGTTGCATTAAAGGTTCACGGCAGCGGTCCAATGGAACTGAAGTCCTTTGAAAGGGTCAAAAACATAGTGGGAAAAGAAAATGCTGGTTACCAGCATTTTCTTCTTTTTCCACAATGTTTTCAAAATGCTTTCTTCTCAGGGTCTGGGGATTGGGTGGCAAAGAGTTAACAGAATAAATCTATTATTTACAGTGTGTGCTTCGAAAACAAATAAGAATAGAAAACAAACATTATCTGTTTGCCAAAACACTCTGGATTAGCAATAGGGTTTTTCTTCCAGAGAAAGGTAGGTTTATATTGATTCCAAAACTTTCCTTTTAATTCCCTAAAATAGGCCATATTTGCATGGTATACACTATGACGGTTATTTTTAACTTTAAAGACAAATAAAAAACAGCATGATAACTGTGAAGAGTGTTCATCTTAATATAGCCTTGAGTATAATTATTGGATTATACTGGTTTAACGTTTTTACCAAACAATCCCATGTAGGAGGAAGGAAGGCTTTTCAAAACATTGTAGGAAAAGGAGAAAAAGCTGGTTACCAGCATTTTCTCCTTTTCCTACAATGTTTTCTGCCTTAACCCTTTCGCACACAAATCCCAAGTTTTAACGGCCCTGTAGAAAAAAGGCTTTTGAAAACTGTTTTCTACCATATCAAAGAAAGAAATCATCATTTGAGCTACAGTTTTTTGTCGTCTGCACATGTTTTGACATCGGTTGAGTCCAAAATTTTGTTGTTTGGTAAAGGGTGAATGAACTTGTAGAGGAATCCCATCATTTGTGCCAAATTTAATTTGTCGTCTGCAAATGCTTTGAATTGGTTCCATTCAAACATTTTGTCGTCTGGTAAAGAGTTGAAATAGAGGGCCTTTGAAGTGCAGAGTACATGAACTTCAACCCTCTCAATACCATTGGCCAAAGAAGAAGCAATGAGGGCCATTCTCCAGTTACTTCCCTTGATTCCTCTCCACTCCACTACTACAATGGTCCTGATTAAGGGGTTACTCGAGTTTGATCCTTGAGTTTTTTGCGCTACACAGATAATATGTGTTTGAGATAATACTAGTATCTGATCTGAATCTGGTTAGATTGTTTTTCAAGGCGATTATATGTTTTCACTGGTGATTTGAAACAAAATTTGCTTTAAAATTAAATGGAGTCCTTGCATATTTCTCATAATTCAAATTAATTTATCGCAATATCCAGGACAAAAACAAAGGAACAAAGACAAAAGGACCAATCTGTTATTTGGTTACCTTTAGTCTTTATCTGGAAAGGAAAATAATTTGACCTTCTGGAATGGCTCCCATCGCAGATGGAAAAGATGAAGATCAGGCTGTACAGAAGAATGTCTCAGCTTTTGCCTAAGGTGCAGATCCAAGATCAGACTACATGGAAGGTGCAGTCTGATACTAGATCCTCAATATTCGATACGTCTAGTAAGACATTGCAAAAACTGAAAAAAGAAGGAGGTAAAAGCTTCTAATTGGTTTGTGTGGGTCATTTTCTCTTACTTGATCAACTCTGTTGGCGCCAAATATGTTAACTAGACCTCATTTGATGGCTTAAAGTACAGTCCTTTGGAACTCAGGAAGATCTTTTTGTCTTATTGACTTGACTAGACAAGCAGACACTATAGCTTCAGTACAGATCGCTAAGCGCGACTCAAGGACCTTTTGCGGACAGTGTAGAACCAAGATCAGACTGCACAGAACGTGCAGTCTGATCTTGGATCTACACTGTCCGATAAGGAGATTTTTCCCTCAAACGTAACTTTGAAATAACAACATTTGGGTTTTTACAATCGGTCTGAAAGTTTCATTTGACTTACCTAGCAAGAACAGAACAGAACAGAACAGAACTTTATTTCAAAATGACTTGAACTATGTTCATCGTCAATACAAAGCTTATACAAAAATATAAGAATAGCATGTACATACATGTAACAGTAACAGACACTGAATAAATGAATATATAATGTATTTGCGGAAATCACGCTTGGGATGCAACAGTTTTTCACAATTTTGGGATTAACATGTGAAGTATGTCGTTATCTTATTTTTAGAAGCCAATGACCTAGTAATAATAGGTCCTTCAAAAATTTCATTGATTCCATTAATTAGGCCTCACTCCTTACCTCTGGGGGGAAAAAAAGGGAAGGAAAAGTACAGCAGACTATCCTGAAGATATCCTATAACCCAATACCGATGACAAAATTTTAGACTAGTTCAAATTGAATGCATTTAAATGAGGACTAAATGCTGAACTTTGTAACGTGGTTAGGGGTAGAAAACATTGTGGGAAAAGGAGAAAATGCTGGAAAACCAGCATTTTCTCCTTTTCTCACTATGTTTTCAAAAGGCTTCTTGTTCAGGGTCATTAAAACTCTGGATTGTTTGGTGAAGGGTTAAGAAGGGCTAACGGGCACAATTCAACCCTTTACCAATCAATTCTGGGTAATAACGTACTTTGGATAAACACCGTGGGAAAAGGAGAACATGCATAATCAGGGTTAGGGTTTAGGTAAGCAGCATTTTCTACGTTTTCCACAATGATCTTTTTTTTTTAAATATCATTTCTAAGACGATTCTCGTCCTTTCAGACAGATTTAATTTCCTAGTATTATCTGAAAGGCCTTTCAATATGGATATACTTGTCCAATTTAATAGCATCTGCAAACGGCAATTTCAATGTGGCTCAAATGATGAAACTTGCATTGTTTTGAGTGGAAAACATTGTGGGAAAAGGAGAAAATGCTGGTTACCAGCATTTTCTCCTTTTCCCACAATGTTTTCAAAAGCTTACCTTCTCAGGGTCGTTAAAACCTGGGATCGTATGGTAAAAAGGTTGTGATTCACTGCATTGTGGCAGAAGGAAAATTTCTGCTTTTATTGCACTGTTTCTTAAAGTGGTCTTTTTCTTGATTCTTGACCAAAAACCTCAAACCAAAATATCTTTTAATAATTATGTGAAAAAAGGACATTTTTTTTTCCATTCAGAAAAGTCCGAATGTTTGCAAGTTTAAGTAAGGTCATTATACAAAATATCTGGCAGAGCAAAGCAAAGCAAAGATCAGACTACACAAAGATCAGACTACACATCAGACTACACGTCGTCTGATCTTGATTTATAATGTGCCCCTAAACGTTATATCTGCATTTTTCTTGCCATATTTACACAAATCCCAACAAGGAACAAGAAGGCTTTAAAATCATAGATGTTTAACGGATGGAAATTTTTATGGGACAAGGAGAAAATGCTGGTTACCATAATTTTCTCCTTTTCCCACAATGCTCTCTGTCCTCTCAATGCCAAATACAATAATTTGGCCCATATTTAATTTGTTGCTTACGAGTTATTATCTTTTTTTTTTTTAATTGGGTGAAGGGTAAAGCGGTAGTAACTTTAACCCATTACCACACAATCCCTACTTTTGACGCCCCTGAGAAAGAAGCCTTTAGAAAAGATTGTGGGGAAAGGAGAAAATGCTGGTAACCAGCATTTTCTCCTTTTCCCACAATCTTTTCTACCCTTCACAAAACACATTTCAAATTTTCAGTCACTTTTATTTTGTCGTCTGCAAATGGTTTCAATTTGGGCAAGCCTAAAATATTGTCGTTTGGTAATGAGTTAAAAAATATCATAAATTAAAAAGGATATTTCGACCGGAATTACCTCAAGGGTACTTATATATATTTTCTAGATCGATATTTTTTAATGAAAAAACAATTTTATGACGGCAAAAGTTCAATAAAGCCATTCCCATTCAAACTTTGTAAAAGTACAAAATTAATTCGACAGACTTTCTCTTCCTTGAATCCTATCCCTCCTACTTCAATAACTTTGGTTGTTAGTCTCGACTCAAGACACTTTTATAGACAGTGAAACTAAAGATCAGACTGCACAAAACGTGCAGTCTGATCCTTGATCTACATTACCGAATTTATTGGGATTTTTATTTCACGTGTAAATAGCTTTGAAAATGTAATATTTGAGATTTTAGTATTTGCTGAAAATTTCCACTTCTTTCATTTAGCAGTTTTAGGCTTTACCACACTATCACCAGTTTTTACGACCTCGAGAAAAAAAAAAACCTTTGAGAACATTGTGGGAAAAGCAAAAAATGCTGGTAACCAGCATTTTCTCCTTTTCCCACAATGTTTTCAACTCTGTAAGACAAATATCATAATTTGTGCAACAATTAATATGTCGTCTGCAAACGCTCTTAATTTGGGCCAGGCTAAAATTCTGTCATTTGGTAAAGGGTCAAGAACTTAACCCTTTACCACATAAGTCTGTGTTTAAACGACCCAAGGGGAGATAGCTTTTGAACACATTGTAGGAAAAGGAGAAAATGCTGGTTAGCAGCATGTTCTTCTTTTCCCACAATGTTTTCTATCCATTCAAAGATAAATATCCGCACTTGTGTCGCATTTGATTTGTTGCCTATAAATACTTTCAAGCTGGACAAGTCCAAAATTTTGCCGTCCGTGTATAGAGTCAAGCATCCGGGTTAGAAGGACGTTGAAAATGATTGTGCCAATGTAATAGATTGCATTTTTTTCCCTTTCCCTCCGTTAAAGGAGCTTTAAACCAGTTTTTGTTTTGCAAGTTTTTCAGAAAATTGTACCAAAGCTGTTTAAACTATATAACAAATGGATAGAAATATTTGTAGAAATCATGAAGAATTACAAAGTTGTTTTGTATTTTTTACTTTTCACTGTAAAAAATCCTATTGCGTTAATAACGGTATAGGCGTTGTTGTATAACAAGGAATATGTACATTTATAACACGAAAAGCCTTCATTAGTTGTAAGATCGCTGATTAAGGTTTTGAAGGTCGTAGGTTCGAGTCCCAATGAGGAACTTTTTTTCCAGCATTTTTTTCTTTTGTTTTTCCCCCGAACTAGAGGTAAAATCCTTACTGGTATGATATTTCCGTACAAACTATCAACTTTCTTCAACTTTCTCCTGACTCAAAATGGGGGTCAAAATCTGGTTAGACGCCCCTTTAATGTATTCCAAAGAGTTAAAAAGCGTAGACACGAAAAAATGTACCTAGAATAATACTTTGAAGGCTACATGTACATGTATTTTCTAGCCAAACAGATAGCAATCAATTAAATAGCAATTAAACAGTTACAGAAAAAGAAAAATATTTTCAGAAGTATATGAAAAACATTGTAGCGAAAGGAGCAATTGCTTGCTACATGCAATTGCTCCTTTCGCTTCAATATTTCCATTCTTCTGAAAACAGTTATGTTATTGTCAGCAATTGCTCTTTTTCTTACAATGTTCCCTAAGCGTTAAAGGGCTTATAAATTGTATAATAGAAGAATTAGAGTCTCAAGACAGAATGCTACGAAAGTAATTACAACAGCACTAGTAAATCAGGCAATATGAACTTTTTCCACACTGATTTCAAAAGAGGTAAAATTAAAAACACAAAAATTACCAACATTTGTTCATTGTTTGTTTACATGGTGTTTAAAACCGTTTCAGCATTATTTCAGTTACATCAGATTGTCTCCTGGAGTTTCTTTTACCAGTGTCTCTAACAGTATTCTTCCCAAGCCACTGGCTGCTTTCCCATATAACCAATGTCGAAACAATGATCAGCGGCTGAGAGAGAAATGAACCCTGTTGCAACGACTATCATCAATCCAGGGAAAGAAATATACCGAGCCGGGGATTCGAACCAGCAACTCCCTAGTTTCAAGCCCTATACATTACCGACTGAGCAATCGGGCTTGGCAAATTCAACGAAGAAAATCACGTGTGCACCGTTTGACTTATTTGGAATTACTGCTCGAATCTGCGTCATTGAGAATTATAAATAAGCCTTGTGTAAACAAAATATACTCGAAATTAAAATATTAAAAAAAGAACACACACAACAAAAATGTCTATTATACAATTTTTTGAACAGGTGTTTTGTTAATTATTTATTTTTTTATCTATGAAGGTTCGTTCAGTTTAAAACAATAATATTTCGACAGTGTTTAGGTTTGGAAAGCAGCCAGTAGCTTAAAAGAAGTTGTGCGTAGTACAGGTAAAAGAAACTCCAGAAATACATGAATAGGTACACTTGCTGGCGAGATGAGACTGAAATAATGTTGAATAAGCGTTAAACTTAAAACAAAATCATACCGAAATAGTCACAGAGTCGCGATAATACGGAAGTATAAAGTAACTTGAGGCATTTGCTTAGTAAAAGAATCCCAAGTTTTTACAATCCCAGGGAAAGAAGGATAAAAAAAAGGAAAACACACACACACACACACACACACACACACACACACACACATATATATATATATATATATATGGAAAAAGGAGAAAATGCTGGTAACCAGCATTTTCTCCTTTTTTTCCGCAATATTTTCTACCCTATCAACGACATAAATCCCCATTAGAGCCACAATTGAATTGTCGTCTGCAAATGCTTCCAGTCTGGCCCAGTCCAAAATCTTGTCGTTTGGTAGTAACTCTCATTTGAGGGGTAGACCGTCGGTCTCTCAAGTCAGAGGTTTCCAGCTTGAATCCAGTGATGATCGATGCAACCAGCCACATTACGGCGCGAGCACTGGATACGTATTCACCAACTATTCTCCAGAACGTTCTTATTCTAACTCTCCAGAATTTTATAAATTTGAAAGTAACACAACTTCTGATTGGCTACACCAGTTGGTTTTGCCAATCAGAGGTTGTGTTTCTCTTAAATTTAGAAAACCTTGAAGACTAAGACTACGAATATGTTCAAGAACGGGGACCGTATTCACCAACCATTCTTAAAAACGTTCTCAGTCTTATTCTCCAAGATTTTCCAAATTTGAAAGCAACACCACTTCTGATTGGCTAAACCAAATAGTTTAGCCAATCAGAAGTGGTGTTGCTTTCAAATTTTCCAAATTTGAAAGCAACACCACTTCTGATTGGCTAAACCAAATGGTTTAGCCAATCAGAAGTGGTGTTGCTTTCAAATTTGGAAAATTCTGGAGAATAAGACTGAGAACGTTCTTAAGAATGGTTGGTGAATACGGGCCCGGTTGGCGAATACAGGCCCTGCTTAAGGTTTCCAAGAAGCAATCCTCGAGTGTGATTGGTATAAGTTATAGAAACTTATTTCACATTAGATGTAAAATAAAGAAGTTAAATTCAACCCATAAAGCGTTGGAACCAACTTTTATTGCTGACAGTGAAGACCAAGATCAGACTGCACAGAACGTGCAGTCTGATCTTGGATCTACACTGTCCGCTACTTCGCTACATATTCTGGCCAATAAGCCATGAAATAACAATATTTCGGATGTTTTTTTTTTCTAATTTAATTTAATGCTTTAACTCTTTACCAAACGACAAAATTTTAGACTGGTCCAAATTGAAAGCATTTGCAGACGACAAAATAAATGTGATTGAAAAATTGAAATTTGTTTTGGGAAGGGTAGAAAACATTGTGGGAAAAGGAGAAAATGCTGGTTACCAGCATTTTCTCCTTTTCCCACAATGTTTTCAAGAGGCTTCTTTCACAGGGTCGTTAAAAGTCGGGATTGTGTAGTAAAGGGTTAAAGGGTAACTTTGGTGTGAACACTTTTTTTAATCAGACAAAACTATGCCAGACTATGTAGACTGAAAAAAATCATTGTCTTCTGTGAGGCGTCTATCGCGAGAAATAGAGATGCAAACCACAGTTAAGCCCGTAACTCTCTTTTTTATGAAAGACACTGAAATAAGGTTTTCAATTTTAAGATTGTTATCATTTAACCCTTAAAGCGCCGAATAAACCCAATGGTCATTTTCATTCTAGAATAAAACCAATATAATCGAAAATTCATGGCTACATTTTGCCTGTAGTGTTCCAACATAGCGGACAGTGTAGATCAAAGATCAGGCCGCACGTTTTAAGCAGCCTGATCTTGATCTACACTGACTGCAAAGGCAACTATATTAGTGAAAGGGTTAAGGATTCTTATGTCAAACAATAGCTTCGCACTGAAAGGTTAATTCTTTAACTGCCAGTAGCGATTTGACCCTTTACCAAACAGTCTCGTGTTTTAACGACCTTGAGGTAGAAGGCTTTAGAAAACACTGTGAGAAAAGGAGAAAATGCTGGTCACTGGCATTTTTCCTTTTCCAACAATGTTATCCAACCTTTCCAAGTCAACTCCCAATATATAAGCAACATTATCGACTGCAAATGCTTTGGATGTGGACAAGTTAAAAAGTTTGTTGTTCTGTAAAGGGTTAAATAGTTTTTGCTGACAGACTAGATTTAGATCAGAATGCAGCACGCTATGATTCAGGCTTGGATCTACAATTTCCGATACCTGGTCTTAAATTGTGATTTAACCATCGATTCATTTGCAAGGGCTCGAAGCGAAGGAGTTAAGCGGACAGAGAGAGAGAGAGAGAGAGACAGAGAGAGAGAGACAGAGAGAGAGAGAGAGAGAGAGATGGGGAGAGGGGAAGAAGGTGGGAATTGGGGAAGCTAGAACTAGGCAGAGAAAGGGGAAGAGAGAGATATGAAAAAAAGGAGAGAGAGAGAGAGAGAGAAATAGGCAGAGAAAGAGCATCTCCTAAAAAAAAAAACTGAAATCTCGTTTTCGACAAGTATTAACTGGTCTATAAAAACACCAAAAAATCGTATTCACAAGTCATCAACCTTCCCACAAAAAAGCAGCAGGTTTTCTTAATTTCAATACAAATATATAAGGTACAAACGTAAAAGAAAACCTTACACGGATGTCATTTTATGTAATTCGATACATAATTTACCCTTAAAGCACCTTTTATAATTTTTGTTTTTTTATTTTTACGGTCAATGTAGATCAAGATTAGACTGCACACCGAAGGTGCAGTCTGATATTTGATCAACTCTGTCCACTTTGCTGAAACACTCTGGACAGAAAGAACCTTGAAATGGCAGTTACGTGTAATTCGGTTTTATTTCCAGACTGAAAATATCTGGTAGGTTTCATAGAGCGCCCTATGAATTAATACTATTTTTTTTTACCCTTATTAGTGATAGACGAAGACTTCAAGTTATTTTTTAACACTGTAGATCAGAGATCAGACTACGTGGTACAAGGGACGTGTAGTCCGATGTTGGGACACATATTGTCCCATATTTTATGAGATATACTCACAAAAACACACTTTGGACCGCTACCAGCAACTATTTCGCTATTTTCAATTTACTAACAGTGTCCTCTTTATTCATCGTCCAATTCTATCCTTTACAAAACAGTCCCATGTTATAACGATCCTGAAAATTCTTTTTGAAAAAATTGTGGGTAAAGGAGAAAATTCTGGCTATCAGCATTTTCTCCTTTAACCACAATGTTTTCAAAAGGTCTTTTCACAAAATAATTTTTACCCCTTTCACGGATACATACATATCATTTGGATCATTTGAAACACATTTTAGTTGTTGTCTGCAAATGCTTTCATATTAGACTAATCCTAAATTTGGTTCTCAGCATTATAGAAAAAAATCAAACCTTTGTACCAGCACCAAATATATAAACTTCAGCCTCTTTCGACAGCTGCATCCACAATCCACTGAAACCCAAAACGATTTTAATCGTATGCATTTGACTTAACAAGCCGAGGGTATAGATCAAAGATCAGACTGCATGTTCTGTGCAGCGTGATCTTGATCCATGCCGTCCGCAAAAGTCCCATGTTATTATTCTATCGTGAAAGAGGTAGCTGAGAGACAGATCGGTTATTAGAGACAGACAAAATAATCACAACTTTGCGGTCGTATGATTTCAAAACGACTCAGTGTAGCTCCAAGAAATTGTTCCCCTGTTTTTCTTGTTATTTTTTTCTTTGTAAAAATGTGTTCATCCCAATATGTAATTAATGACTACAATTTGATACCTATTTTGATGAAACTGTCCTTATATCCGGACGATCCTTTATACCCCATCCCATCAACCAGCTAATTACAATAATACCTACGAGGTGTCATTGATAAGTTGTGCACCTAATATTAAAGGAGTTAAGCAGGGATTTATTTATTTATTGGAGTCTCATATTTATTTATTGGAGTCTCAATCATGTACAACAACAATTACAAATAGCATAAAAGACATAAAGATAGATGTACATGACTATTCAATGCAGAATTATGAGAGACTATTACAACTAATTTAAAAACAGTGCATAAACACTCTATACATTCTAAGTGGGTAGTCCTCGGGGATGTCCTTTTTTAGCCCTACAGTTCCCTGACTATTAGAGGCTGTGTACCAGAAGACTGGTGTCATTTGGTTAGGTTATGTCGGGGGAGGTAGCACTCTAAAAGTATACAATGCTCGTGACTACATGTTTCACCAGGACAATGCCCCTGTTGACAAGTCTGTAAGTGCTACGGCTGCCATTAACAATTGTGGCTTTGAATTGATTGAACGTTCGCCTTATTCGCCTGATTTTGCTCCATCAGGCATTGATCTATTTCCAAAATTGAAAAAAAAAAAATTTTCGGTTCCCATTTCTGGTCAGATAATGACGTCATACATGTAGTGGGGGACTTTCTAAATGGTTAAGAAAAGGACTTCTATAACAGTGGCTTTAGGGCCCTTAACCTTTTACCACACAATTACGGGTTTAGACGACCCTAAAGAAAAGGCCTTTTGAAAACATTGTGGAAAAGGAGAAAATGCTGGTAACCAGCATTTTCTCCTTTTCCAAAAATGTTTTCTAACCTTCCCAAGACAAATTTCAATTGCCGAGTTACATTTATTTTGTCGTCAGCAAATGCTTTCAATTTGGAAAAGTCTAAAATTTTGTCGTTTGGTAAAGAGTTAAACATCGCTGGCAAAAGTGTATAAGAGTCAAACCTTTACACATGAGGGTCACAACTTGTCAATCAGCCTCGTACATAGCCTCATAGAAAACCAGAGGATATGCAGTGGGTTGTTCGTCATACAGGGCTTGTAAACCAGGAGTTGTGGGTTCGAATCTTTGGCTCGACGAATATTCTTTCTGTCGACGAAAGTCATTGACACTGGATTCACCTCTCTCTCTCTCTCTCTCTCTGCAAAGCATCGTTAAAATAACTTAGTAATTCGTGATAAAGTGGTCAGTGTCTGCTGGGAGAGGGTTGTGTTAAGTAACGGGGAAAGAAACCCCTGGAAAGCATGAATAGGTGCATTGGCCGCCCTCATATAACTAAGATGTTCAAAATAACCAAACAAGGATAAAAAACAAACAATAACTGGATACCAGGCTGGGAAAGGCCGCTAGTTTAAAACCCCTTGCAACGCTAAATACCAACGGGGAAACAGTATTGTTTTTAAAATATTTCATAAATATTCCACTTCACCTGTGATAACAATATTTCACCTTAATAACCCCTTCGATAATATTATACGAAATTTTTAGTGTCTTAATTTCAGCCTTCGACATGAGGAATTTCTAGTATTTAAACTTCATCTTACCTTCTCGAGAGGTTATTGTCGTACTTTTTAAAAAGATATGAGCCATGCTCTGTGAAAAAGGGGACTTAATGCACCTGCGAAAAGTATCGACCCAGGTCAGCCTGCGCAGTCCGCGCAGGCTGACCTGGGCCGAAACTTTTCGCTATCGGTCAATTTTCTGTTTGTCCAAGGACCAGTTTACCCTCATGATTAAGTCGGTTGTTGAAAAGTGACTATTATGGATCCATAATTATGTGATGGCTTGATTGGTATGATGGATCACGAGACGCATTAAGCTCTCTTTTGCCAGAGCGTGGCTCATATGTTTTTTTTTTTCGTGGTTTATCAATTTATTTTTTGGTGAGTATCCGGTATGTCACTTACGTGGATAAATTGATTTCCTATAAAGTTTATATTACCCTTAACACTTTACCAAACGACAAAATTTTAGACTTGTCCAAATTGAAAGCAATTGCAGACGAGAAATCAAGTGTAACTCAAAAATTGAATTTCGTTTTTGAAAGAGTAGAAAACATTGTGCGAAATGGAGAAAATGCTGGTTACCAGCATTTTCTCCATTTCCCACAATGTTTTCAAAAGACTTCTTCCTAAGGGTAGTTAAACATCGGAATTGTGTCGTAAGAGATTAACTCCTTAAGCACCTTTCATAACTATGGTTGCCTTTGCGAACAGTGTAGATCAAGACCAGACAACACAAAACGTGCAGTCCGATATTTGATCTACACTGTCCGCTTTGCTGAAAAACAAGAGAAAAGAGCAACCTTAACCCTTAACCCGCTAAATAAAAGAATTTTCAAACCAATAGATCTAGTATTCACCCAGATTCCCCTATTTCAAAGGTATTTTTGGAGGAAAGATATCTCCTTATCGGACAGTGTAGATCAAAGATCAGACTGCACGTTCTGTGCAGTCTGATCTTGATCTACGCTTTCCGCAAAAGGTCAGCGAGTCGCGCTAAGCAGCCTAAGGGGTTGAAATTGCATTTATTTCGGTCTTATAACCAGACTGAAAATATCGATTTGGTTATTCGATGCTCTGAGGGTTAGCCATTACCCAACGACTAGATTTTAGACCGATTCAAATTAAAAGCATTTGCAGACGACAAACTAAATGTAGCTCAACCATTTAGATTTGCTTTTGAAATAGTAGAAAACTTTCCGGGAAAAGGAGAAAATGTTGAAAAGAGCATTTTCTTCTTTTCCCACAATGTTTTCAAAAGTTTTCTTCCTCTAAGTCGTAAAAGACGGTGTTGTTTGGTTAAACTGGTCAATAGTTAAAATGAATCATGCTCTGGCAAAAGGGGGCTAAATGTATCTTCGTGATGCATTGTATCAAGCAAGACATCACATAATTATGGAACCCCCACCCCCCGAAGTCCATTTTGTTTAACAAACGACTTAATCATGAGGTAGATTTGTGCTTTGACAAACAGAAAATTTAAAGGTAGCATAAAGTTTCGGTCCATGTCAGCCTGCGCGAACTGCGCAGGCTGACATGGGTCGATACTTTTTGCAGATGCATTAAGCCCCCTTTTCAGAGAGCATGGCTCATTTAAAAACAGGCATTTTCAGTCTGCTGTTAAGACGCAAATATTGCAATTAAAAGGCTACCCAGACTACTTAACTTGGTTTCGGACGGTGTGGATCCAAGATCAGACTGCCTGTTCTATGTAGTCTGATCTTAATCTACAATGTCTGCAGCAGCGTTGCCTCAGGTCACAATTAGCAACTGAACGGCAAAGCATAGACCCTACCGTTCATCGAACTTGGTTTTAATAGAGTGGTTTGAACTGGATTGACATCACTGGATTACCAAGCTGGACTAATATTTTTATTTTATAATGATCGGAACGGCCAGGAAAATTGATACAGGTCAATCAGTATCCGAGTATCTTAAATGGTATTTGCTTTTTTTCCCATATTACATCATATTAGAGCAGAAACAATACCAATTAAATTGTGGAATCAGGTCTTTATGTGTGTGTGTGTGGGGGGGGGGGGGGGGGGGGGCTATTCAGTTTTTTATCGTCACTCTATACTTTACGAAAATGTAATCTATCATTACTAAATTTAGAGAGGTATTATAGGGCAAACCATCAAAAAATAAGAAAGAGAAGTGTAAGGAAAACGATATTCAACTGCTGTTTCCTTGAAGGGATATGTCGAACGTTAACGTATATTTAGATTTTGCTAAAGAATTTCGCGAATGCTTGTTTGAATGATTAGAAACACGCGTCGATAATGTGAGATCGTATCCGAATAAGTATGATGACGTCATATCTGATGGCACGGATATAGACGGGAGTTACCGATTGTAAACCGACCATTCCATTAGTGAAACACCACATTTGCATATTTTTTTCTAAACGAGCCGTGCTCTGGCAAAAAGGGGCGTAATGCATCTCCGTGATGAATGATACCGAACAAGTCATCACATAGTTATGGATTCATTAAATCTATTTTGTATAACAAATGACTAAATCATGAGGTACATTGGTCCTTTGACATGCAGAAAGTTGATCGATAGCAAAAAGTTTCGACCAGCGTTAGCCTGCGCAGGCTGACTTTGATCGATACCGTTTGGAGATGCATTAAGCCCCCTTTTTATAGAGCATGGCTCAAATGTTTTTGTCCTGTCCCTTTAAACTTGCAAAGAAGAATATCTAGCTGTATATATTGATGTTTTACACGAAACTTTGTTTTACGGAAAGAAATCTAAATGAGCACCTTGAAGGGAATATACCTATATTAAGATTCTTGTCAAACTATAAATTTCGTTAAATTTCATGCTCAATGCTTTAGTTAGCTTCTGGCCTGTATAATCCACTGTGAAAATTGCTTTACCGTATTCAACATCAGTAGTTACAGACATTTATTGTGTCATTCGGCAAATCTCGGGTGATCCGGTGATCAAGTCCCTCGGCCGTATCACGTAGCTTGATATGCACCTACACGATACATTTCTTCGCCGGAAGTACACCTTTACATTTATTAAAATTGTAAGGCTCCTCTTAAAAAAATAACATGACTCACAATTTTCTATCGATATCTTTCTAAGAATATTTCCGTCGGCAAATAGTTTGTACATGCATTTTTAGCGTGGTTTATCAATTCCGTTTGGAGCTTTCATCGACAGATCGATAGATGTGAATAATTTCACCGTGGTTGATCATGCCGTTGCTATGCGATTTACATGGTCGTCACCATATTTACGATCATGTGATTGGTACTTTGAAATGGAAACCTCCTCTATACGAACGAGGTTAGATATACGAGGGACACTTTTTAAGTTCGTAGAGTAGGACGGTCTTTTTAAAACCGCTTGAAATATCAAAATTTTATTTATCTAAGACCTTCGAAATATGCCCCATCTGCCTCCACACACATTTTACACCGATCTACCCATTTCCGGAACGCCGCCCGGTAGTCCTCTTTAGGTATATGTTGCAGACACTGGTAGACCGCACCGCCTATACCACAACGGGATTCAAAACGGTGCCTTGCCAGCATTTCCTTTAGTCTTGGGAACAACCAAAAGTCACAGGGGGACAGGTCAGGGCTGTATGGGGGATGATCTAAGACATCGAGCCCAGATTCTTTCAGATATTCCTGTACCGTAGCGGATTTATGGGCCGGTGCGTTCTCATGGAGTAATTTGATGCCGCAGACACCGGTGCGCGGTCTGCGTTTCTGATAGAAATCAACAAGTTGAGTAAGAACACTTTCTCTGTAAAACTTTCCAGTGACAGAACTACCTTTCGGGACTGGAATTTGAAGGACTGGACCTTTCGAATCAAAGAATATCGCATACAACATGCGATTTGATGTTTTGCAACGGCGCGCAATGATAGGTCTGTCGCCCTCAGATGAAACCCAAACCTTATTTTTAGCCTTAGAATCGGGTTGAAAATGATAGATCCAGGTTTCATCACCTGTAACTATCTCTTCCAAACGACGTGGGTCACATTTATCATATTTTTCTATAACCTGCGATGCAAGTCTAACCCAACTTTGTTTCTGCTCGTCAGTGAGCAAATGGGGCACCCAGCGCGCGCAGATCTTACGTAGCCCAAGTCGTTCACGTAAGATCTTCAAAACACTTGACGAATGAATGCCACTTAATTCTTCTATCTCTTGCACGGTATAACGTGCGTCTTCCTCAATTAACGTTTTCACAGTAGCAACGTTCTTTTCCGTCAAAACGGAAACCGGCCTACCCACCCGAGGGTCATTTTCAATTGACTCCCGACCATCATTAAAACGACGTACCCACTTGCAAACTGTAGCATATTTTAAAGCACCATTCCCATAAACTTTTTGCAAATCGGCATGAATTTCTGTTGGCGGAAACCCGAGCTGTGCTCGAATCTTACAATATACCCTCTGTTCAGAGATTTTTCCATCCATATTGAACGCTATATTTTACGATAGTGTATAAAACCAGGTGTTGAAAATACCCAGCGCAGCGCGCACGTGGACCTCGTGCGCCGCATACCGTGACACCGTTCGAGAGAGGAATGATTACGCAAGTTCTGTGTAAAAAATCGTGCAACTTCATAATCGCGTTAAAAAGTTATAGGCTTACTCTACGAACTTAAAAAGTGTCCCTCGTACGTACGGAAACGGCCGAGTTGTGACGAGTGCTATTGTGTATGACTTACAGGAAATCAAGAAAAGGCTAAGTAACTATGCCTGTAAGATGCTGTGTTTATCTCATTTGACTTCGATAGCATACTTGCTTTCCAGTTTTGCTTGTTTAGCGAGTTAGATCTCTGCTCGAGTCGACCAAAGTTAGTGCCCTTTGGCAAGGCAGTTTGCCCTCATGCCTTGTTCTTAAAGATAACTCGAGAAGCATGAATGAGTAAATGGTCGCCCTAATATAACTGAAATACAGTTGAAATCGGCGTTAAGTCTTGACCAAACGGCAAAATTAAGAGTCGTCCAAATTGAAAACATTTGCAGACGACAAATAAATGTGGCTCGAATGATGAAATTTGCCCGTAAAAGGGGTAAAAACATGAGAAAGGAGAAAATGCTGGTTACCATTTTCTCCGTTTCCCACCATGTTTACTGAAGCCTTTTTCTTTTTTTCTAAAAATCGGGATTGTGTGGTAAAGGGTTAAACACCTTCGAATTTATCACGCCTGTTTACGCCAGGTCGTGAATGAATTTGATTGGCTGAAGCAATCAACTGAAATGTTTTTCATTGACAAAAATAGTACAAAATCCTGCTTTGTCACAGTTTTAGCGTAACAAACACATATTTTATGGTCTCTTGACCGGAAAAGCAAATATTTGGCTACCTGCTTAACCTATAAAAAAAGTTCTGGTTTTAGAAATAAGTACTTCTATTATGCCTCCACCCTTTACCAGACGACACAATTTTAGACTTGTCCAAACTGATGGCCTACGCACACGACAAATTTAACACGTCGTAATTTATGGAGTTCTTAGACAGGGTAAAAAAATATCGTGAGAAACACTCCTTCCTAATGTTTTTTAACCCTGTTCCTGCTAAATAATTTGAATGAAACTTTCAAGCCGATAGTAAAAACAAAAATTTTGCTATTTAGAAAGTATTGTTTTTTTTGGGGGGGGAGGGGACTGGGAAGAACCAAGATCAGACTGCACGATCTCTGCAGTCTGATTTTGATCTACACTGTCCGCAAAATGTCCTTGAGTCGGGCTTAGCAGCCTAAGGATTAAAGTTTTCTTTCTCAGACTCGTTAAGACAGGGATTGTTTGGTATAAGCCAGTACAAAATAGACCTATCCAATTACATGTATGAATTTTTCCAGTCGTTTTCGGTTATAAAATAACGGACAGTGTAAATTTCAGATCAGACTACACCTTTTATGTGGTCTGATTTTGATCTGAACAGACTACAAAAGAAACTAAACCATGCTATGTGAAATGGGAGCTTTCTGCATCTGCGAAAAGTTTCAGCCCAGGTCAGCCTGCGCAAACCGCGCAGGCTGACCTGGGCTGAAACTTTTCGCTATCGTCAATTTTTTGTATGGCAAAGGAGCAGTCTACCTTGTGATGTTAGAAAAGTGGTTTTTAAGGATCTGTAATTATGTGATGACTTGCTTGGTATAATGCATCACGGAGATGTATTAAGCCCTCTTTTGCCAGAGCATGGCTCAACTATATTCTTTTTTTTTTATAACTAGTACAGGGTTCGTATTCACCAACCATTCTTAAGAATTTTCTCAGTTTTATTCTCCAAGATTTTCTAAATATAAAAGTAACAACGTCTGATTGGCTAAGCCAAATGGTTTAGCCGATCAGAACTTTGATTACTTTCTAAATCTAGAATAAGACAATTGATTGATTGATTGTATAGTGTTTAACGCGGTTTTCAACATTATTTCAGATATATCGCGGCGGCCTGTGCACCTATCCATACTTTCCTGGAGTTTCTTTTAACAGTACTCCGCACAATATTCTTTCGAAGCCACTGGCTGCTCTCCCGCATAACCATCGTCGAAACAATGGTCAGCGGTGAGAGAGGAATGAATCCTGTCGCAATGAGTATCATCAATCCTCGGAAAGAAATTCGCCAAGCCGGGGATCGTACCAGCGACCTCCTGTTCTCAAGTCCTGTGCGCTACCGACTGAGCTACGGGGGCTTGGCTAGAACTAGACAAATGAATATTCTTAAGAACGGTTGGTGAAAACAGGCCCTGGTGTTATCATTAGAGCGCAAAATAAATGAAATCAATATTTTCAGCCAGTTCACGTCAAAGGAGCTGAAATATGGCCATTTCGACGCTGTTTTGGGGAAGAGCAAACATTACATTTTTGCTTGGCCAAGTGGCTTCCTTCCCATACGGAGATCGTCGAAACAATATTCAGCAAATTTTTTTCTATCATGACATGACTACATTTTCGTTTTTAGCTTTGGAAGCAAGAAATGATACTCTTTTGTTGTCTGTCTGTTACCCCATTGCAACGACGCCCTTCCATTAAACGACCAAATACGTATACCATTGAGTGTGTCGTAGTATCGAGGTTGGGATGTGTCGTTATAACGCAATCAGACTCCCTGTATATCGAAACAAAATCTTTTATTTACTTACAAATGAGCCCTGCTCGGTGAAAAGAGGGCTTAATGCATCTCTCTGATGCATGATACCAAGCAAGTCATTATAGTATTATAAATGCACAAAATCAGTTTTGTATAACAACCGACTGAATCATGAGGTGCACTGGTCCTTTGACATGTAGAAAATTTACCAAAAGTTTTGGCCCAGGTCAGCCTGCGCGGACTGGGCAGGCAGACATTGGTCGATATTTTTGCAAATCTATCAAGTTCCGTTTTCGCAGAGAATGTCTCAAATGTATATCGTTATATACCAAATCATTTTACAATTTACATGGAAGATAATTGTGACCTTGAAAAAAGTACACTTATTCAAAATATCCCACTTTTCTAAAAATAACAAGCACTTAAATATAGACATATAAATAAACAATGTCTAATTTTGGAGTTTCAAGTATTTGATGAAGGGATTTAACGCTAAAAGTGTTTCGTTTGTGGATCTAGCAAAAATATGTCTGTATTTGCACTAGATATGCGTAAATAACTTGTTTTTCGTGTTTTCGTTTTCAGTATTTTTAGTTACGTAGGCTACAAGTGGACATTTATTTTCTTAAAATCTTTACCAGTAGTGTATTGTTCACGTTGAAAGCATTTTAGGACGACAAATCAAATGTGTTTTAAAATGAATGGTTTTATCTTTGAAAGGGTGGAAACCATTGTGGCAAAACGACAAAATGCTGCTTACCACATTTTCGACTTTTCCCCATATAATTATAACAATAATTGAGATTTTTTTTTTTTAGTTTTTTTTCGCAAAAATAAACATGTCATCTTAACCTATGTCTATAATATGACCGAGATAATTATGTAATAACTCCTATGACGTCATTGATTCCCACTTTGTAAAAATGGACGTATTTCAACAACTGTATGTTTCCTATTCATAGTCAATCAAAATTATTTTTAGATTATTGTTTACGATCTTATTTAATGACTATATGTCTATCAAAAAGAGTCGAAACTTTCTGAATAGGTTTAAACGTATTTAGCATTCGATTGATAAAAGAGAAATAACGCGAAAAAACACACAGTGACGTTGTTAGCACTTTAAATCCTTAAATACCATCTTTAAGATATGTTTGAAAATGACTTTACGTTTCCAACATACAATTTCCACATTTACCCCTTTTATCTAACGACCTTTGTAATTACTACCGTGATACATTTGTAAATGAGACTTATGAAGACATGGTGAGACAAGGAGAAAATGCAGGATACAATGGATTCCTTGGTTTCACGGACAAATACCATCAAAAAGGTTGCTTTTCATTTGCTCTCTGCAAAATTTCTGCTCTTATTATGGAAAAGTCTAAAATTGTTTCCTATAATAAAGATTTCAGTTCATTCCCCTCTTACATAAATACACTAAATGACCCAAAATAAAAGATAAACGGTTAGAAAAAATTCACAAGTATTTATTTATAACAGAAGAATGGCCGCCAATTATCTATATTTTATGATACCTACCCCATTTTTATACAATCGTAATCGAGAAAACGTTATTCATAACGCTTTACCTGACAGTTCTAACAGTTCCGAACGACCCGGAGAAAGAAGTATTTTTGAAAACATTGTGGGAAAAGAAGAATATGCTGGTAACCAGCATTTTCTTCTTTTATCCACAATGTTTTCTACCATGAAACAGACAGATCTTGACATTTGTGCCACCTTTGATTTGTTTATGCAATTGCTTTCAATTTGGACAAGTCTAAAAGTTTGGATTTTGGTAAAGGGGTGATTGAAAGACACTTATAAATCAGCTCTAGCCGAAAAGTTTTTCTTCAAATTTGATGAGTCCTCATGGGTTTTTTCAAGAAGGAAAGGGGGCATCATTTTCCTGTCTTCACATCGAGTTGTGTGTGTGTGGGGGGGGGGGGGGGGGGGAAAGACACAAATCTAACTTTTACTGACAAAAAGTTCGACAGAAATCAGACTGAACGTTCTGTGCAGCACGTTCTTAGCAGTCTGATATTGATCCAAAACGCCTTTAAAAAGTGTCATTCGCTATGATTATGACCATACAAATTGTACAAGTCTTGTTGTTGTTAATCTTGTTGATGTGCTAAAAGAAATAAAAGTAATTATTGCGTGAAAACGCCATTTTTTGGCAAATACGAGGACCAAGGTTTTCCATAGAACAGAACATTTATTGCTAAAACCTGAACCACATAGCAGTTCATCGTTAGAAAACAAATTTCAAATTAACACACATACAACAATGACGTAATAAACTAGAGAAAGAGTAATAAATATGTACAAACTGTATAGCTATAAAGGAACTGAATAGGTCACTTGTTATTAGATTTTAGATTTCTTTCTATTCTTTTTCTGTTTCGACTGACAATTCAATCATTATTAAATTCTTCTTCTTTTCATACAAATGTGGTTTTTATCTGTATACATCTATACATTCCTATCGTCAGTAATTTGATAGACAGAAGACTTTTTTTACGATGTTCGTCGACAGAAATATCATTATGTCTTTTTGCCCCGGCCTTACTGTTTTTTAACTCTTTACCAGAGGACGGAATATTAAACTGGTCCATTTTAAAATCATTTGTACACGACAAGCAAAATGGTGTCTCGAATGAAAGGATTTATCTTTGAAAGGGTAGGAACATTATTGGAAAAGGAGAAAATGCTGGTTATGTTCTTTTAAGTCTGACAACTTAATCGATGTCATCTTTTAAAACCTACTGGCGCGGTCAGGTTTAGAGCCTTCCGACACAAACTTGTTTCGGGAGAAAATGATTGATGGGCGTTTTCTAACTTGTGTAGATCAAGATCGGACTGCGCATGTCTTGCACTTCGATCTTAATTTGCCTTTTCCAAAGAGGCAAATTAAACTGCCAGTTGCGGCCGATATAAGCATTTAATACACGTGTGTTCGATACAGATCTGTTTGTATGTATGTCTGTATACAGTTTAACGCCCATTGTTTCATTTATATTGCGGCTGCCAGTCCAACCATGCATGTTTTCCGGGAATTTCTTTTACCAGTACTTTGCACAATATTCTTTCAAAGCCATTGACTGCTATCCAACATAACAATCATCGAACCACTTGTCATCGGAGAAAGAGGAATGAATCTTGTCCCAATAACTATCAATAATCTTCGGAAACAAATTTACGGAGCTGGAGAATCGAACCAGCGACCTCCGGGTTTCATGTCCTGTACGTTAGCGACTGAACAAACAGGATTATCGATACCATTCGTGAAAAAAAGGTTGGCGTAATCACACACCCAGATTAACAAGAAGAATATATTGATAACTTGATGGGCTCATTTGTCATGGTAGTTTAATAGGCTCATTTGTCATACTATTTCTCTTTTATTTCTATCAATAGGATTTCCAATTTTTTCGACATTAGACTCTAATTAGATGACATTTCACATAGATCGTTTTTCTGACGTACTTTAGTACAGATACACGTAAAATCGAAAGAAAATAATCCTTTGTGATTAAGTTGATCTTCAAAGATACCTTTGTGTAGATTTACAGTAACGCGTACAATGGGGGCCATTCCTGTTAGTCAAGTTATCTCCCTTATTAGATAAAGACTAAAGGTAACCAAATAACAGACTGGTTCTTTTTACCTGTATTCCTTTGTTTTTATCCTTGATTCCATTGGGGATGTTGCGATTAACCCTTTCCCAAACAAGCCCTGGTTTTCACGTGTCTGCAGTACAACTCTTTTGAAAACACCGTGGGAAAAGGAGAAATTGCTCGTAACGAGCAATTTCTCCTTTTCCCACGGTGTTTTCTACCCTTTTTGAGAACTTTCTGTCATTTTCATCAAATTTAAAATTGTCGTCTGCAAACTCTTTCAATTTGGACCAGTCTAAAATTCATCGTTTGAGAAAGGGTTAATATAATTGGATTTATGGTTATGCGTAACGTCATCATGTGATTTTAAAGCATATTCTTCTCTCAATCATCTGAGAAATGTGTATATCGATTTGTAAAATAATCTAACTAGATCTAGTTAAAATATTATCTCAAGAAAATTATCTGTGTAGTGCAAGAAAAGCAAGGATGAAAACCAAGTAATCCCCTTATCAGGACCAATGTAGTACTGGAGAGGAATCAAGGGAAATATCTGAAGAATGGCTCACATTCACTGATATAAGACCAGAACAGAACAGAGCTTCTATAACTCTATACCTCACAATACCGAGTTTTAACGACACTGAGGAAACAGCCTTTTGAAAACCTTATGAGAAAATGCTGGTAAGCAGCATTTTCTCCTTTTCCAACAAGGTTTTCTTTACTTTTAGAGACAATTACCTTCATCTCAGCTACACTTGATTTGTCGTCTGCAAATACTTTCAATTTGGACGAGTCTAAAATTTTATTGTTTGGTAAAGAGTTAAAGTTCATCGCCAACTGGCCGAGCCGGGTACCTCAGTCGGTTATATATAGGGCTTGAAACCCAGGGACCGCTGGTTCCAATCCTCAGCTCGACCAATTTCTTCCCGAGGTTTGATGATAGTCTTTACTATAGGATTCATTCCTCTCTCACTGCTTAAAATCGTTTCGACGATGTTTTTTCTGGGAAAGCAGCCGGTGGCGATGGATGAGTTTTGTACGAGATACTGTAAAAGAAACTCCAGAAAGTATGAAGAGGGGTACTGGCAGCCGCGGTATAACTGAAATACATGTAATACCGATGATGTCGAAAACGGTGTTAAATACAAGACCAACAATCATCGTCAACTAAATGAACTTACAACAGTCGTATACCTACATAAATTCTGTCATTGTATTTGAGCTTGAAACATTTCCGACATTTTTGAATCAGTTTCATGCAGAAAGACAAAACTCGCCTGATCAGAGAGAGAGAGAGAGAGAGAGGGTGCAATCGATAAAGAAATGATTGATTGTATGGTGTTTAACACTGTTTTCAACATTATTTCAGTTATATCGCGGAGGCCAGTGCACCTATCCATGCTTTTCTGGAATTTCTTTTACCAGTGCTCCGCAGAACATTCTTCCCAAGCCACTGACTGCTTTCCCACATACTCATCGTTGAAACAATTGTTAGCAGTGACAGAGGATGAGAGAAGAATGAATTCAGCGATGAGAGAGGAATGAATCTTGTCGCAATGACTATCATCAATCCTCGGAAAGAAATTCGCCAAGCCGGAATCGAACCAGCGACCTCCTGTTCTCAAGTCCTGTACGCTACCGACTGAGCTACCGGGGCTCGGCTTCGATATACAAGAAAAAAGGAAATAAACAAAATTAATGAAAATGAAAGAATAGATTAGTACACAGACGTAAATAGATTTTCATCGGTATTATAATGCAGAAAAACTGATTCCATTAAAACTTCATTGATAGATTAGGCTGCTTTTACGTCACTGTGATACCGGGATGGGACCCTTGTTATATCTCTGTCAAAGGACAGAGATTTAGTTTCAATTAAATTTTACCTTGATGTAAACGACTGTCAAAATCTAGGAAAATTAATTAGCTCCGACCTGTTTCTCCGTATTTCGAGCCTAGCGACTCTGTGACAGAATTTAAGTGCATTTACGGACAATTTGGATTAACCCTTATTCTGCTGAATAAGTTTAACTCTTTCGGCGCCAAATAAACAAACTTGGCCTCTTTTGCTGGCTGTACAGACAATTCATTGAGTCTCCGGAAGATTTAATCATATAGGCTTGACCAAACAAGCGGATGGCATAGATCAAAGATCAGACTGCACGTTCTGTGCAGTCTGATCTTGATCTATGCCGTTCGCAAAAGTCCCTGTTTCGCCTATGGCGCTGAAAGGGTTAAATAATCTTTTCAAGCCGATGGTAAAAACCAAAATGTTGCTTTTTTCAAAGTTATTTTTTATTTCTTTTTTTTTTTCTTGGAAAACTATATCCTTATCGGATAGTGTCGATCCAAGATCAGAGTGTACGTTCTGTGCAGTCTGATCTTGATCTACCCTGTCCGCAAAAGGTCTTTGGGTCGGTCTTAGCAGCCTTTAGAAGGGTTAAGATCAGACTGCACGTTCTGTGCAGTCCGATTTTGATCTTCAGTGTCCGCAAAAGGTCCATGAGCAGCCTTAGGGGTAAGATCAGACTACATAGAATTTCAGAAACGATGTTGCCGATCCGGCAATCCCACTCAAACTTGCGACCCTTTGAATACAAGCCCATGCTTTATTTTGCCTTGTCATATCCTTACTTCCTAGTATATTATGTAATTAATTGACTGAATGGTGTTTTACGCCGCTTTCAACATTATTTCAGTCATATCACGGCGATAGCTCACATGTTCATCTATTTCCTGGGTTCCATCAGTACTAGGCTAGGGCTTTGAAGTGTCTTGCCCTAGGACACTCCCACGAAAAAACCCAATGAATCCAGTGAGACTCGAACAAAGGGCCTCCAGGTCACGAGTCCTACAATTTACCACTGAGCCACGCAGGACCCATGTATGGTGAAATAATGCAGGGGATTTTAGAGGATTTAAATAGCAAATGCTAGCCGGGCGATAATTTGTGTTAATCCGAATTTTAAATACTTATACGTATGATTAAGCTTAAAATGGTATTAACTTAACCCCTTCCCAAACAAGCCCTGGTTTTCACGTGTCTGCAGTACAAGTCTTTTGAAGACACTGTGGGAAAAGGAGAAATTGCTCGTAACGAGCAATTTCTCCTTTTCCCACGGTGTTTTCTACCCTTTTTGAGAACTTTCTGCCATTTTCATCAAATTTAAAATTGTCTTCTGCAAACTCTTTCAATTTGGACTGGTCCAAAATTTGATGTTTGGGAAAGGGTTAAAGCTATACTGAAATAGGTTTGAACTGATTCATTTAGGGTGTTTTCGCTCCTAATATGCTTCACACTAAGAATTTTCGATGCGTCATATGTTAACCCTTTACCACACAGTTCCGTGTTTTAATGACCCTAGGAAAAAAAGGCTTTTGAAAACATCAGGGGAAAAAGAGATCATGCTGGTAACCAGCATTTTCTCCTTTTCCCACAATGTTTTCTATCATATCGCAGGGAAATCTGACCATTTGAGCAATATCAAATTTGGCTTCTGTAAATGCTTCCAATTTGGACCAGTCTAAAAAACAATATAAAAAATAGATATCATTTGTTAAAGAGTTATTTACAAAAAGTGCTAGTCACTAATATTTTGCATCTCGACCGTTGACAACATTTTGTCAAGAGGACAATTGTTGAAAGACAAAGAGGGAGAAAGGATAGATAGATAGATAGATAGATAGATAGATAGAGAGAGAGAGAGAGAGAAGGTGAGAAGCAGAGATAGCGATAAAGGTGGAGGTGGGGACAGATATTCCAAAGTAAATTATATAGAATAAGGGTGAAAGAAGAGGATTAAGATATCGAAGGCACAGTGTTATCATCCCTGAGTGTGGCTAGCAAAACTTTATCTGCCATCTGCGCACAGTATAGATTAAGATCAGACTGAGTACAATACAGCATGATCTGCGATCGTCACTATTAGATAGTTTGTGATATATTCTAGCCTTAATATATATATATATTTTTTTTGTTTCCTTTTTCTACAAATAGAAACTGTGCATTATACTTATTCAGCGAGTTGACGAATTAGTGCCACTCCACAAAATTTTACACGTGTCCAAATTATAAGTTTTTGCAGGCGCCAAGTATAACGTGGATCAATAGATGGAGTTTGTCTTAGAAAGGCTAGAAAACATTGTTGGAAAAGGACAAAATGCTGGCTACAAACATTTCCTTCTTTTCTCACACCGTTTTCAAAACCTGTTTTCTTCAGGATTGTCCAAATTCAAAGCATTTGTAAACGACAGATTAAATGTGTGTCAACTGATGGAATTTGTCTTTGCAATGATAACAACATTTTCTCCTTTTTTTCCCTCAGTATTTTCATATGCTTTCTTTTTTGCGGTCTTTTAAACAAGGGGTTGTAGGGTAGACGGTTAAGTAGGTATAAGCAAAGCGTTGATGTAAAGAAATAAAAAATCCCCTACTTTGCGATCGATTACTATATTACCCCAAATATTTTATTGACCCTTTTAACTTCTACATAACTTCAAATACAATTTACAGACATGGGTTGTATTGTCATTTCAAAATTCTTTTTGCTTGAAAAAAGGGAACCTCACCGTTTCGGACAGTGCAGATCCAAGATCAGACTGCACATTCTGTGCAGTCTGATCTTGGATCTACGCTGTCCGCAAAAACACATTAAACCTAATGTTAAGTATATAGGTCCCCTTTGGTGTCACCTAAAACCCCCTAAATATGATAATAGTCGTCGATTTTGACGCATCAATCAATATTGTTCTCGATATACTTCTTTTCCCTATCAAGAGAATGTATAGTATTCTTTTTTTTACCCTTTTAACGTACAATCCTGGAGGCCTTTGGAAACATTGTGAGAAAATACCGGTAATCGGCAATTTCTCCTTTTATCACAATGATTTCTACCCGTTCAAAGGCAAAGCTCACCATTTGAGTCCCATATGATTTGTAGTACACAAATGTGTTTAATTTCGACTTGTCTAAGATTCTCTTAATCTATATAATAAAGAATAAAACAAAATTTATTTTTTTTTTAAACCTTTGTAGTAAGTACACTTTTATGTGTTCCATCAACTAGGCTTTAAGTGAGGTGCTTCAGTGATACCCGTAACACAGTGGAATAAATGCTTTATGCGGCTTTTAACATTATTTCAGTAACCTCACGGAGACAACTCACATATTCATGTGTGTCATTACTTTAAGCAATACTGGGCTCGGGCTATGCAGCGTCTTGCCCAAGGAGACTCCTGTGAAAAACCCAGTACTTCAAGTAAGGCTCGAACCCGGGTCCTCCAGGTTTTAAGTCCTACACTTTGTCACTGAGCCAAGCAGGAACACCAGCAAATGCACTTAGTAAGGAAACGACATGGTGTCAGTCTGAACAAGCAATTGTTCCTTTTCCCACAGTGTTATTAACCCTTTCCCAAACGACAAATTTTGGACTGGTCCAAATTGAAAAAGTTTGCAGACGACAATTTTAAATTTGATGAAAATGGCAGAAAGGTTTCAAGAAGGGTAGAAAACACTGTGGGAAAAGGAGAAATTGCTCGTTACGAGCAATTTCTCCTTTTCCCACCGTGTTTTCAAAAGACTTGTACTGCAGACACGTGAAAACCAGGGCTTGTTTGGGAAAGGGTTAAAGTTAGTCCACAATAGTAGTATTCGAGCCATGCTCTGGCAAAAGGGGGTTTAATGCATCTCCGTGATGCGTTATACCAGGCTAGTCATGAGAAAGTGTGGTCCTTGGATATGCAGAAAATTGACAAATAGTAAAACGCTTCGATCCAGGCCAGCCTGCGCGGACTGCGCAGGCTGACCTGGGTCGATACTTTTTGCTAATGCATTAAACCCCCTATTCACAGAGCATGGCTCATTTATATTTTAATAGATTAAAGGGACCGTCCAGCTGTTTATAACATCACAGAACTTGACAAATGATTCATCATTGATTTAACTCTTTACCAAACGATAAAATGTTAGACTGGTCTAAATTGAAAGCACTTGCAGACGACAAAATAATTGTGATTAAGAAATTGAAATTTGTTATGGGAAGGGTAGAAAACATTGTGAGAAAAGGAGAAAATGCCGGTTACCAACATTTTCTCCTTTTTCCACTATGTTTTCAAAAGGCTTCTTTCTCAGGGTCGTTAAAAGTCGGGATTGTGTGGTAAAGGGTTAAGTTAGGCAATACCTTGCAAAGCATCAGTGAATAAAAGGATTTTTAGCCAGAATCTTGAAAAAAGGGTTTTATTCAGATAGTTGCGACGACATCATATTTGATCTCACAATAATAGACGATGCAGTGCAACCAAGCCGACATTTGAAAGCCACCTGACTGTACAACTAATATTATTCTAACGCTCAGATTTTTTTTTTAAGTTCAATAACAGTTTTCCATCACTTTGATCTATGAATCAGATATGAAACATCATTTTGATGCGTAGTAGAATTCCCCGTAACATATACGGCTAAATTCTAAGACTTAAACTAGAACAAGATCAGGTACGTTCGTAAAAAATGATATATGGTTGTATTAATTTACGATGTTGTACTACTGGCTCGATTATTTGGACACCCCTAGTTTCAGCAGGGATCGTATATGAATATGACTCATGCTCTGGCAAAAAGGGCTTAATGCATCTCCGTGATGCATTGAATTAAGCAAGCCATCACATATTTATGGATCCATAATAGTCACTTTTTTTAAACAACAGACTGAATGGGGTAGACTAGTCTTTGGACATACAGAAAAATTGACCGATAGCGAAAAGTTTCGGCCCAGGTCAGCCTGCGCGGAATGCGCAGGCTGACCTGGGTCGATACTTTTCGCAAATGCATTAAGCCCCCTTTTTACAGAGCATAGCTCATATTTATGTGTACGCTCACTAGGTTTATATATACAATGCCTGCTTATAAATACATGTAAATAAAGAAAAAGAGGAAGGAAGGAAGGAAGGAAGGAAGGAAGGGAGGAAGGAACTAACGAACGAACGAACAAACGAACGAAAAAACGAACGAACGAACGAACGAACTAACGAACGAACGAACAAACGAACGAAAAAACGAACGAACGAACGAGGAAGGAAGGAAAGCAGGAAGGAGGGAAGGAATGAAGGACGGAAGAAAGAAAGAAAGAAAGAAAGAAACTGATTACAAATTGATTACAAATTGGGATGAAACTCAACTTTTCCCAACTTGGAGGTGGTCCGCTCGCTACCTAATTTCAATAATATATAGTTACAGACTAGATAAACACATACAAGTAACTCATTGTATAACTCAACTCGATAAAACTTTCATAAAAAGTTTATATATATATATATATTTTTTAAGAATACATATTTAAAAGCACGAACCGAGTTATCGAGTTGGGTTTAAAAAATTTCTCGTCACGGTGTATATAGCTCTTACTCGATAAACGTTTCGTTATCAGTTTATATTTTTGTTTATGTTTGGGATAACAGGTTTACACTCACGTACCGTGACGAGATGATTTGTAAACCCAACTCGACAATGTTTATGTTATCTCATCATGGTTCGTGGTTTTTAACATGTATTGCCAAAAAAACAAACAATAATATTAGCTGTTGATGAAAGGTTTATCGAGTTGGAGTTATAGATCTCACTCGATAAACTTTTCATTATCAGTTTATATTTTTGTTTATGTTTGGGATAACAGGTAAAGATCACGTACCGTGACGGGATCATTTTTAAACCCAATTCGATAATGTTCATATTGTATCGTCACGGTTCGAAGTTTTAAATATGTATTCCCAAAAACAAACAATAGTATAAAGTGTTCTGAAATGAAAGCTTTATCGAGTTAGAGTAATACGTGATTTTACACCTTTTATCCCAAACATATACAATAATATTAACTGAGAATGAAAGGTTTATCGAGAGAGAACTATCATATCAAATGTATCAACAAAAGATATGCACATAAAAACAGCGAAGAGATGGATAAGAATGAGAAAGGACAAAAAAAAAAGACTCACCATTTGCCATGCATGTGGTTATTTCTACATTCTTCGTCGAGACAATGATGGAAGACTTTAAGGTCGGATCCTCTCTCGCATACTTCGTTGTATTTCATCCAAACGTTTGAGCGAAACATGATGGATATCGACTTTCAGAGACAAGGGGTTTTCTCCAATAATTTTTCTTGTTTGTTTGTTTGTTTGCTTGTTTGTTTGTTTGGATGGTTTGAAATTTTACGTCCTTTTCAAAAGTATTCAGATTCTAGTCACATCATGAACATTTTCAAAATAATGGAAGGAAATACATGTAGTTCTCAATCTGAAGATAGTCGATGGTCATTTGTTGTGCCTTTGCATTTTTTAGAAATTATTCTTGAAGAAGAAGAAGAAGAAGATTGGTTTGGTTTGTATTGGAGTTTAACGCCATTTTAACAGCTTAGGTCATATCATGGCGGTCAGCGACGCACCTATGTGCTTCCTGGCTTTCTCACACCAGTACTGACACAATTTTCTTTCAAAAGCCGCTGACTACTTTTCTCACATGCATCAGAGGTGAGAGGCGAAAAATCGCCGGAAAGAAAGTTTGCCTCAACCGGGTATCGAACTCGCAACCACCAGGTCACGAGTCCGACACGCTAACCACTGAGCTACCTGAAGAAGAAGAAGAAGAAGGTGGTGATGATGACGACGATGACTATCGTTATTAATATTATTTTAATTACAAGAAGTAGTAGTATTCTTGCTGCCAATTATCCTTTTAAAGCAGTGTTACAATTCCCCCTTTTGCTCACAATACTTACACATATTGTCCATGTTTTTCACATTTATTCATGGTAACTATCAATATTTGATACGAATGCTTTCAAACTGGTCTGTCGGACTTTTGTTCCAGCTGGTAACTATTTTATTGACATCATGTTTTTTTTTTAAAGTTGTTTCTTAAGTTTTCTATATTAATTGCTTTATTCGAGTCATCCTGGCCCGAATTCATCAACCATCCTAAATGGCATTCTTATTCTCATTCCCCACAATTTTCTCAATAAAGAAAGTAAATCACTTTCTGATTTGCTAAACCATACGGTTTATAGCTAATCAGAATTTGCTTTATTTTCAAAATCTAAAAGTAAACTAGCAATGCTATATAGAATCGATTTGTGAGTACTGGTCAAACGCCCGTATTCACCAACCATTTTGGATAACATTCTTGATATAATTCTCAAGCCCGGAATGGTTCTGCAAATCAGAAATTGCGTTGCTTTCTACATCTAGAAGTAGACTCAGAATGCTGTAAAGAATGGTTGGTTAAAATGGTTCCAAAGTGCAATACAACAATTTAAGAAATATTAAATCCACACGAATCTGCACAGTCACAACTCATCGAGGAAAAGAAAACGGACATTTTTTGACACGAAAAACAGTATCATAATTTACTCGAAAATTAGAAAATTTTCCGTCTGAGAACATGGCTAAATGTTGATAAACCCAACCAGCAAAATGCATAGTTCGATCGGTTTGCAGGGATTGTTTATGGTAGCATCTGTGAAAGTCTAAACACAATGACATACAAAATATTAAATACGACTGTTCACGCCCCTGCAATAGTATTTCAAAATATCAAGGGAAAAGAACAATTGATTTTTTTGGAAGCATTTGTGTAGTTCTTAGTCGATACTCTAACAAGTGCCACCTTTTATGTTCATGTACAAAATGGTCGATAGCTGAGCTCCGTTAGCGTTGTCGGTGGCGCAAAGGACTTAAAACCAGAAAGTCTCTGGTCTAAATCCCCAGCTCGGCAAATTTCTTTCCGGGGATTGATGAAAGTCATTGGAACAGGATTCATTCCTCTCTGACTGTTGATCATTGTTTCAACGATGGTTATGTGGGAGAGCAGTCAATGGCTCGGAAAATATCGTGGAAAGTACAGGTAAAAGAAAGTCCAGGAAAGCATACATAGGTGCACTGGCCACTGCGATATACCTGAAACAATGTTGAAAAATGGGGTAAACCCCGAACAAACAATCAAACAAATGATCTATATGTAGTTGACGGATTTTGAAAATACAAGAGTTCGTAGGTTATGAAAAGGAGCATGTTTGTTTGTAACCAGCATCTGTTACATAAGAACTTAAGGCTTATTCCTTTGCCAGACGACACAATTCTAGCCTTGTCCAAATTGAAAGCTTTTGCAGACGATAATTTCAATGTGGCTCAAATGGTGCAATTTTTCTTTGATAGGTTAGAAAACATCGTTTGAAGAGGAGAAAATGCTGGTTACCAGCATTTTCTCCTTTTCCCACAATGATTTCAAAAGGCGTCTTTCCAATGGTCGTTAAAAGGCGGCATTGTGTGGTTAAGGATTAATCCGCAACCCTTTACAACACAATCCCCGGATGTTTGCGACCCGGAGAAAGAAGTTCTATTTGAAAACATTGTGGGAAAAGGAGAAAATGCTGGTAATCAGCATTTTCTCCTTTTCCCACGATGTTTTCTACTTTTTTTCGGAGAGGAATCTTATCATTACAGTCACACCTAATTTGTCGTCTGCAAATGCTTTCAATTTGGTAAGTCTGAAATCTGGTCATCTGGTTAGGACATAAGACATGTGCCCGTATCAAACCAAACATTCTAAATTGCAACCTTAGTCTTATTCTTGATTTAGAAAGTAACGCAATTTCTGATTGGCTGAACCAATAAGTTTAGCCAATCAGAGATTGCCATTTTTTTTCTCAATATTTCATTTTCATTTTTGAACAGTGTCAGTTGTCAAGAACAAGGTATCTGTTTGGTGGTCGTTTTTATTACACTATAACACAAATCTTTATTATTGCTAATCTTATTTCGAATATGATTTTACCCATCACACTTTCGGTGCGAAATATACCACGATCGACGACTTTAGAACTCTGAAAGTTCTTTATCGTATTAGATCAGACTGCACGTTTTATGCAGCCTGATCTTGATCTCTGCCGTGTGGTCAAAACCCTGTTTCTGCCTATAGCGCTAAAATGGTTAAAACACCAGCCCGAGTCCGTATTTCACTAACCATTCTTAAGAACATTCTTAGTCTTATTCTCAATAATTTTCTAAATTTGAAAGTAAAATAACTTCTGATTGGCTAAACCAAAACTTTTTAGCTAACCGGAAGTTGTGTTACATTTTAAATCTAAAATTGGGCCTAGAATATTCTTAAGAATAGTTGGTAAATATGGATCTAGAAGAGGAGAATTTCGATTAGCACACAACACCAATATAACTACATATCATAGTTGCCTTTTGCAACAATAGTTTAACAAAGCAGACAGTGTAGATCAAAGATCAGACTGCACGTTCTGCGCAGTCTGATCTTGATCTCCACTGACTGCGAAAGCAACTAAACTTGTGACAGGCGCTCTAAAGATCAATTCTAATGTTCGGACCGAGAAATAATACGATTAAGGTTTTCTCGCCTACTCGTAATAAAACCTTTATTGACAAGTACATGTATAACGTAATGTCATCGCATTCCCTGTTATCCATATTTGTTTGATGTTTAGAGCTGTTTTAACTCTTTACCAAACGACAAAATTTTAGACTGGACCAAATTCAAAGCATTTGCAGACGACAAAATAAATGTGATTGAAAAATTGGAATTTATTTTGGGAAGAGTAGAAAACGTTGTGGGAAAAGGAGAAAATGCTGGTTACCAGCATTTTCCACCACATTTTCTCCTTTTCATGCTATGTTTTCAAAAGGCTTTTTCCATCGGGTCGTTAAAACTCGATATTGTGTGGTAAAGGGTTAAACAATGCACCTATCCATTCTCTCCCTTTCCCTTTTCCCACCAGCAGGTTGCTCGATCCAAACCACTGGTAGCTTTTTCCATATACATATGAGCTAAGCTCTGTGAAAAGGGGTTTAATGCATCTGCCCAAAATATTGGCCCAGGTCAACCTGCGCAGTCTGCGAAGGCTGACCTGGGCCGATACTTTTTGCCTTTGGCAAATTTTCTGCAAGTCAAAGGACCAGTCTATCTCATGAGTCAGTCAGTTGTTATACAAAATGGATTTTATGGATCCAAAATTATGTGATGACTTGCTTGGTATAATACATCACGGAGATGCATTAAGCCCCCCTTTTGCCAGAGCATGGCTCATCTAGACTAGAGTCCGTATTCACAAAACATTCTTAAGAGCATTCTTAATCTTCCTCTCAAGGATTTTCTACATTGGAACGTAATTCAGTTTCTAATTGTCTAAACCATTTGATTTCGCCGATCAGAGGTTGTGTTACATTCAAATGCAGGAAATTCTTGAGAATTAGACTGGGAATGTTATTAAGGATGCTTTTCGAATACGGCCCTAGATGTCCTGCAATGAGAAAGGAATGAATCCTACGCAAAGCGGGAGTAACTTTTTACGAAATTATTCCCGTTTTAACGACTCCGAGGAAGTGGCTTTTGAAAACATTGTGGTAAAAAAGAAAATACTGGAAACCTGTATGCTTTCCTTTTTTCCCCACGTTGCTTTCTCCCTTTCAAAGAAAATTACCATCATTAGAGTTTCATCTTATCTGTCATCTGACCTGTCGCAAATTGTCATGTAGTAAATGGTGAAAGCTTTTTATGACCAAAATGGTTTACATTATATCGGAAAGCGTAGATCCAAGATCAGACTGCCTAAAACATGTTTTATGCACTCTCATCTTTGGTACAATATGGCCCGCAGAATGCGAAATGAGACCTTCGGACATTTGCGTTAAGTGTCGTCCCGGATTAGCCTGCGCAGTCCGCGCAGGCTAATCCGAAACGGCACTTTACGACTACATAAGATTTTTTTTATGCAGTAGACTGTCGTGAAGCAGAAAATCGCACAAAAACGGGAAGTGTCGTCTCAGATTAGTCACAGACTGCACAGGCTGATCTGGGACGACACACTTTTTACGCATATGTCTGAAGGCCCCTTTTCGGGTGTTGCACGCCATATAATATGCGCATTTTTCTGTCCTAATACTGAACTGTTATTACATATTACACCATAGAGACCTACAGCTTTGGAAAGCATTGTGAAAAAAGGAGTTACCAGTTATTTCTCCTCTTTCCAATATGAGCCATGCTCTTGCAAAAGGGGACTTAATGCATCTCTGCGTTCCATGATAGCAATCAAGCCATCGCATACTTATGGATCCATAATAGCCACTTTTGTTAACAACCGACTTAATCATGAGGCAGACTGTTCCTTGGACATACAGAAAATTAACAGATAGCGCAAAGTTTCGGCCCAGGTCAGCCTGCGCAGACTGCACAGGCTGACCTGGGTCGATACTTTTCGCAGATGAATTAAACCTCCTTTTCACAGAGCATGGCTCGTATTGTTTTTCATACCATTGAACAAAGATATAATCGGGGTTCTTGCAAAAAGATGTTTCGTGCATTTCCGTAATACACTATACCAAGCAAATCATCACATAAATTTGGATACACCATACCGAGCAAGTCATCACATAAATGTGGATGCACCATACCGAGCAAGTCATCACATAAATGTGGATGCACCATACCGAGCCAACCATCACATGAATGTGGATGCACCATACCGAGCCAGTCATCACATGAATGTGGATGCACCATACCGAGCCAGTCATCACATGAATGTGGATGCACCATACCGAGCCAGTCATCACATAAATGTGGATGCACCATACCGAGCCAATCATCACATAAACGTGGATGCACCATACCGAGCCAATCATCACATAAACGTGGATGCACCATACCGAGCCAATCATCACATAAACGTGGATGCACCATACCGAGCCAATCATCACATAAACGTGGATGCACCATACCGAGCCAATCATCACATGAACGTGGATGCACTATACCGAGCCAATCATCACATGAATGTGGATACACCGAACCGAGCCAGTCATCACATAAATGTGGATACACTGAACCGAGCCAGTCATCACATAAATGTGGATACACTGAACCGAGCCAGTCATCACATAAATGTGGATGCACCATACCGAGCCAATCATCACATGAATGTGGATACACCGAACCGAGCCAGTCATCACATAAATGTGGATACACTGAACCGAGCCAGTCATCACATAAATGTGGATACACTGAACCGAGCCAGTCATCACATAAATGTGGATGCACCATACCGAGCCAATCATCACATAAATGTGGATACACCATACCGAGCCAGTCATCACATAAATGTGGATGCACTATACCGAGCAACTCATCACATAAATGTGGATACACTGAACCGAGCAACTCATCACATAAATGTGGATACACCATACCGAGCCAACCATCACATAAATGTGGATGCACCATACCGAGCCAGTCATCACATAAATGTGGATGCACCATACCGAGCCAATCATCACATAAACGTGGATGCACCATACCGAGCCAATCATCACATGAATGTGGATGCACTATACCGAGCCAATCATCACATGAATGTGGATACACCGAACTGAGCAAGTCATCACATGAATGTGGATACACCGAACCGAGCCAGTCATCACATAAATGTGGATACACTGGACCGAGCCAGTCATCACATAAATGTGGATACACTGAACCGAGCCAGTCATCACATAAATGTGGATGCACCATACCGAGCCAATCATCACATAAATGCGGATACACCATACCGAGCCAATCATCACATAAATGTGGATGCACTATACCGAGCAAGTCATCACATAAATGTGGATACACTGAACCGAGCAAGTCATCACATAAATGTGGATACACCATACCGAGCAAGCCATCACATAAATGTGGATACACCATACCGAGCAAGTCATCACATAAATGTGGATACACCATACCGAGCAAGTCATCACATAAATGTGGATACACCATACCGAGCAAGTCATCACATAAATGTGAATACACCATACCAAGCAAGTCATTACATAAATGTGGATTCATAAAATCCATTCTGTCCAGCAACCAACTTAACCCTGAGGCAGATTGGCCCTTGGACATGCAGAAACATATGAATCATGCTCTGACAACAGGGGGCTTAATGCATCTCCGTGATGCATGATACCAAACAAGTCAACACCTAATTATGAATCCGTAATAGCTAGTTTTTTTTTAACAACCGACTTAACCGTGAGGTAGACTGGGTCCTTGGACACACAGAAAAAAATTGACCTATGGCGAAAAGTTTCGGCCCAGGTCAGCCTGCGCGGACTGCGCAGGCTGATCTAGGTCGATACTTTTCGCAGATGCATTAAGCCCTCCTCTTCACAAAGCGTGGCTCATATAAAAATTGCAATAGGTTTCGATCTAGGCTGAAATGGGCCGATGGTTTTTACAGATGCATTAAACACCTTTTTACAGAAAGATTGGCTTATACTTAAATTCCTTTCTACATTTTTAAGGTCTCTTTAGGTAATTTGTAGCAGTTTTTCGTAGGTCTTAAAATGACCTGTCGGTTAATAGAATGATAAATGTAGCCCCCATAAACAGTGTGTTTTTCACGACATTGTCATATCTCACACTTCTCCTTAAGCAGATTTTGACCGGTCAAGAGTCTTGCCCACTAACACCCAAGTTATGTTTAGACTTTACCGGCCGATCCCGGGTTTTTCTTCTGGTGTTACACCACTAGCTTTTTGTCACAATGGAAATAGAGTGAAACTGAACATATCTGCAGCCTCACAATCGCTTAATGGCAAACTTTTGCGTACAGACACAAAATATTTCCCCAAGAAATAACAAATTTGCACTCAGCTTCAACAGGAATCATCAAATCAACTCCAGACACACATTTCAGACCTGTCCCTCCATTTTCTCTGATAAAACAGTGCAGCAGAAGTGCTTGCTGAAAAATTTTCAAATCGGACAACTTTTGATTTCCACGACCCGGAAGGAGTTCACAGTGGTGTTACTTCTTATGTACAAAGGGGACCAGTTTACCCTGCAGGAGAAACCTTGTAGAAAAAAAAAATGGTAACCAGTATTTTCTCCTACCCGTCTGGGTCACCCGCTCTTTTTGTAGAGGTTACCCCAAAAATGAAGATAAGTTACAGAAAATGTTTCATTGTCGGAAATGATTAAAAAAAAGAGGGAGTGCTTTATAAAATGAACTCGTTTCACATCAGGGTCCGTGTTCACCAACTATTCCAAGTTTTATTCATAGACTTATTCTAATTTAGAAATTAACGCAAGTTCTGATTGGTTAAACCATTTTGTTTAGCCAATCAGAAGTTGTGTTACTTTCAAATTTAGAAAATTCTTGAGAATAAATTTAACAATGTTCTTAAGAATGGCTGATGGATACAGATCCAGATGTTCTCGGTTTGAATCCTGTAATGGGGGGGGGGGGGTTAAACCTTTGGTCAACCTACAAATCTGCCAATAAGTTTTAATGTGATTTAAATCCTTTGCTGCTAAATGCGTCTTACTGACCCTTTACGGTGTAGTGTATATCAATATCATACTGCACAGAACGTGCAGTTTAAACTGCACGTTTAATCTTAGATCTACAATGTCCGATGAGGAGATATCTTTCCGCAAAAAGTACCTTCGAAATGGCAAAATTTGGGTTTTTACTCTCGGCTTGAAAATTTTCATTTCACTTATGTAGCAGGTTAAGAGTTAACCCTTTCCCAAACAAGCCCTGGTTTTCACGTGTCTGCAGTACAAGTCTTTTGAAAACACTGTGGGAAAAGGAGAAATTGCTCGTAACGAGCAATTTCTCCTTTTCCTACAGTGTTTTCTACCCGTTTTGAGACCTTTCTGCCATTTTCATCAAATTCAAAATTGTCGTCTGCAAACTCTTTCAATTTGGACCAGTCCAAAATTTGTCGTTTGGGAAAGGATTAAATCACACACACACAAAAAAAAACCGAGGTAATAAACTGCTTCATAAAAGATGTACTCTGTACTCCTATGGTAATTGGTTTTTAATTAAAATCAATTTTGACCGGTCAAGTGAGTATACCGTGCTAAGTCACCAAACACACACGAAAGGTTATTTCTCTAGAACAAAGGGTAAGAATGAGCCATGTTCCGGCAAAACAGGTTTTACCGCATTTCCGTGGTGCATTATACTAAGCAAGACATCACAATTATGGTTCTACAGAATCCAATAGTTGTCTGACAACCCACGGAATCATGGTGTAAGGCTGGTCCTTGACATACTAATAGCAAAAAGTTTCGACCCAGGTCAGCCTGCGCGGATTGCGCAGGCTGACATGAGTCGATACTTTTTGCAAATGCATTAAGTCCCCCCTTTCAAAGAGCACGATTCATATGTTGATGTCTAAGAGTTAACAAGGGCAATAAGATATTTCTGGCTGAAATCACTGTTAACTCCTTACTGAACAGTTTTACGACGGACACTGAGAAAGACTGGTTTTAAAAACATTGTAGGTACAAGAGAAAATGCCGATAACTAGCATTTTCTCCTTTCCCTAATATTTTCTACCCGCTCATCTGCAAATGCCATTATTTGAGCCCCTTTTCAATTGTCGTCTGCAAATGCTCTGAATTTGGACAAGTCTATATTTTTTTTTTCTTTCGGGTACAGACTTAGATGAAGAACAAATAAATCGCAAGTGACAGAGATGATTAAGCACTACAAAATACGTAAACAAAATCATCGATAAAATAAGCAAAATATTTCCAAATTTCCCTCTTTGTTCGTGGAAAATATCATCCAGTTTAATCTTGACGTGTCCACATTAAAAAAACTTTTTCAAACGTTCATAAATGGGACTTAAACGATTCGGATTGCCTTAGAAACAGTAGAAAACATTGCAGGAAGAAAAGAGAATGCTGTTTACCAGCATTTTCTCCTTTCCTTACAATATTTTCGAACGTCTTCTTTTGCTTCGGGGTGGTAAAAAATTCAGGATCATTCCGGTGAAGAGCTAAGCGGCCCAAACTACGTCATTTGTGAATGATTCGACAACAGAGCAAATTGATTGGTTGATTGGACTGACGACGTTTTGATTGGTTGGTTCTTTCATCAATATCCGGTTCATTGATTTGCGAAGTATGTCGTATTTTAAATATAAAAGGCGATATCTTCTTAGGGTTTTTATCAGTATTGAATATTTCTTCTGGGGCGAAGACATTAAGAGGTTTAAGTACTGTGTGATCGATTATCGAGTTTAAAAAATACCGACGGGAGTCGCTAATATTGGTCAAACATAAACAGAAGTGAGCGTTGTTAGAGAAAATCAAATATTTACAGAGCACTTGCAAGTGACAAAGCGTAGACGGATTTTTGTTTTTGGATAATCGAGAGATCTGTATTTCGTTGAAAAATCTTGAACTTTGTAGACATTTCTATACCGCAGAATATTGTGGAATAAACTACCATAAACTAAACAAGAGATAGATCTAGATCTTACTACCTTTATTGTGATAATCTGATTTTCTTGTGAATTTAAAAACATTTTTCTGAAGTAAATTTGAGAACAGAAAAAAAAAAAAAAAATGTCGACAGCCAAACTTCAACACAAAACCGACCGTTTGCGGACACAAACTTGCAGACAGACAACTTGGATTAAAAGCGAAGAAAAACTAAAGATATGGCGTAAAGCAGTCACAAAACCTGTAGGAAAGAACGCTAGAAGTAAGAACGCCACCAGTTTGGAACGTAAGAGTGATGTCACAAGAAGCGGACGTTTATCAGACGGAACCGTTAATTCAAACTTGACTGCTTCCGGTTCCGGTTCGTCATCAGAACCGAACGTGAATTTCAAGCGTTTACAAGACGTTGACGATATAGAACAGAGGGAGTCTATAGAAAAATGTTTGAAATGGATGGAAACCCTTCCGAATAAATTCTCCGGTATGCATATATTTGTCGCACCCTCGGGACTCGAGGACGGGTCTTGATTTGGGTACACCCACCATCTTTTCTTGGCGTTTCTTTGATGCGGACAAGTAAAACGAAGACAAGTGGTCGCACCTTTTAATATCCGTATGTGCCAAAGAATTTCGATCATGGGACAAGTGTCGAGAGTATCCAAATGGCTGTGACCTCTGATATGGATTTTGCAGCTGACAAGTTTGTGAAAATATCCATGTAAAATAGGGATAGTCAACATATGAGCCATGCTCTGTGAAAAGGGGGCTTAATGCATCTGCGAAAAGTATCGACCCAGGTCAGCCTGCGCAGTCCACGCAGGCTGACCTGAGCCGAAACTTTTCGCTATTGGTCAAGTTTCTGTATGTCAAAGGACCAGTGTATCTCATGATTTAGTCGGTTAATAAACAAAATGGGCTTTGTAGATCCATGATCATGTGATGACTTGCTTGGTATCATTTATCACGGGGATGCATGAAGTCCCCTTTTGCCTGAGCATGGCTCATATAATATATCAATCGATTCAGAGTGATGAGTGCACGTGAAAACATTGCGGCAAAAAGAGAAATTGCTCGTAAAGAGCAATTTCTCCTTTTCCCACAACGTTTTCAAAACTCGCCTACTGCAGGGCGTTAAATGTTTTCTGCATAGGGTTTAACCCCTCTGACAGCCGCGGAATTCTCTATTTATAAGACAAAGATTGGGTGTTCACTGTTCGCGCTGAAAAAAAAAAAAGACTGCGATAATTACGTATGTGTTCAGACTTACACGAAGCTGTGTGCCAAATGTAATAAACACGGACATAATTCAAAGATACTTTTGTTACAATATTTATAAATACATTATTTATGAACACTGTTTATAGACTACATGCATTTTGTTAATCGTTAGACAAATCGTTCGTCATTTTAAGTCTTTCATTTTGTACAGTTTTGTGTTTCCTGGACTTTTATTTATCCCTTTGAAACAATTTTGCTGTGGAGGAATTCCGTAATATTCTTGAAAAATACGAATGAGCAACATGCAAAGCGATTTGGTTTGTGTTTGTGGACAGTGTAGATCAAAATCAGACTGTACAGAACGTGCAGTCTGATCTCAGGTTTGCATTGGCCGATGTGATTTGACGTTTTCTGATACCTCATACCTGAGACAGAACAAGCAACTAAATAAACAGGCAAACTAATAACAAGCCAGAAACTTTTAAAATTGTTTTTTTCTTACATATTTTTACCTATAGACCAGACTCGTTACCACACAATCCCGTGTTTTAAATAACTCTTATGGCTTTTGAAAACATTGTGAAAAAAGGAGGAAATGCTGGTAACCAACATTTGTCAATAACTGAGGACGAGGACCTCTGAAGACAATATGGAAAAAGGAGAAAATGCTAGTAACTAGCATTTCCTCCTATTCCCACAACGTTTTCCATCCTTTCAAAGACAAAGCCCAATCATTTGAACAACATTTGATTTGTCGTCTGCGGATACTTTCAATCTGGACGAGTCTACAATTTTGTCGTCTGGTAAGGGGTTTAGAACTTAGAGCACATATATGCCATGTTCTAGGAAAAGAGGGCTAAATGCATCTGCAAAAAGTACCGACTCGAGTCAGCCTGCGCAGTCCGCGCAGGCTGACTCGGGTCGATACTTTTTGCCATTGGCCAATCTTCTGCATTTCAAAAGACCATTGTACCTGATGATTCAGTCGGTTGTTATGCACAATGTATTTTAAGGATTCACAATTATGTGAAGACGTGCTTCAAAACATGCATCAAGGAATGCACTAAGCCCCCTTTTACCAGAGCGTGGCTCATATATTTTCATTGTTGCTTTATGTGGCGATATCACTGTTTTTGAAAGAAACAAATCGTAACCGGTTACTTTTTAAAAGAAAATATCAGCTAATGGCTGTGAAACTGTTCTTTTAAAATATTGGTAATAACATAAATAAAGGACTGAAGAATAAATAAATGTAAAAAGAAAATCCACTGTGGCAAAAGGTGAAATTGCCCGCTACGAGCAATTTCACCTTTTTCCACATTGTTTTTCAAAAAAATTCTGTTGCAAGGCGAGAAAAAAGCCCTTTACAGGTGTTTCTGTGTTCATCATAAACTGAGAGTTTCCGCATAACATGTTTGAGAACTTTGCTTGAAGTTAATACTTGAATCATTTATCTTATCATCATCATCAGCAGCATCATCATCATCATCAAGACGAGTAATTGTTATATTTTATCGAGATAAGATTTTCGTCCGAATAAAAATTTTGTTATAGACTTAGAATACACAATTAAATAATAAAAAAAAAATGAAATGTTCAAAAAGCCTGACTTCTTCGAAAACATCCATTACTCGAGGGGAGGGGTACGCCCTTGATAAACAGCGAAGCAGCAATTTCTGACTGATCGTAGAAAATGCTGGAATTGCTCCTGCACTGTTTTCGATAATTACTATTCTCAGATACATGCCTCCAAAGGAATGACGTGTCCCCCGTGGTTCAGCTTTTAAGGCTATGGATTGCCCATGGGCAAGTCGTGGCAGTTTACCAGCCTGGTACTTGTAAAACATAGGAAACTCATGAATAAGTAACTTACATATTGTTGAATGCGACGTAAATCACCGTTCAGTCAACCCTCTGACACATATTAAAATTCCAGATAACTTTCTCGAAGCAGATTCGATTATTAAACAGCAGAGAGTCGAACATAACTTTGGTCACTGTATGCAGAGAATATGGATCAAGATCATAGAAAGTGCATTCTGATCTAAGATCGACAATGTCAGATATTTCGGGACATTTCAATCAAAAATCAGCTTTGAACATGGTATTACTTGGTTGAACATTTTTCAAGCAAATAAGTAAGCGGGCCAAGGATTTTTTTCTTCAAATTAATCCTTATCTTGCCAAATAAATGAAATAATACTTTCAGGCCGATAGTAAAATCCCAAATTTTGTTATTTCAAAGGTGTATTTTGGAGAAAAATATCTCCGTGTCGGATAGTGTAGATCCAAGATCAGACTGCACGTTCTGTGCAGTCTGATCTTGATCTACACAGTCCGCTTAAGATCAGTGAGTCGCGCTTAGCAGCTTAAGGGTTAACGAGAAACCAATTTATGTAAGTACCCAAGGATTTTTGCACAGTGAAACTGATTGATTGATTGGTTGATTGAAAGGCGTTTAACGCAGCTATCAACATTACTTCAGCTGTATCGCGGCGACAGCTCACATATTCATGTGAGAGTATACGCTGGGTTTCACCAGTTTTAGGCTAACGCTCTAAAGTCTCTTGCCCAAGGGCAGTCCGACTAAAAACAAAGAGCTTTCAGTAAGGCTTGAACCCGAGGCCGCCAGGGTTACTCTTCTTACATTTACCTATGAGCCGCACAGGACCCTTCATTAATATTAAACTAAGAGATTTGTAACTCTTTTGAAGAATAGTTCGCAGTTATAAAATCCTACATAATCCGAGGATAATGGAGCCATGCTCTGAAAAAAGGGAGCTTTATACATCTCCGTGATCCATGATACCAATCAAGCCATCCTATAATTATGGATCCATAACAGCCACTTTAGACTGGTCCTTTGACATGCAGAAAATTGACCAACAGCGAAAAAATTCGGCCCAGGTCAGCCTGCGTGGAATGCATAGGCTGACCTGAGTCGATACTTTTCGCAGATGCATTAAGCCCCCTTTTCACAGAGCATGGCTCAATTATTTTGGCTCCCTCTGAGACAAAAAAGGACACTCGGTCCAAATACGTTAATAAATTATGTTAATTTTGATAATTTATTCTATCTTTGTGTTAACTAATTGATTTTATGTAAAGGCCCTCGCTCCAACATTTTGACGCGGCGTTCAAAACCTTGATTGACATTCGCCTGATATCAAAGTATAGATCAGCAGACAACAAAACAAGATTTATAAGGCCGCTTAAACCGCCGACGTCTCCGCAGAGATTTATCACTTTACCACACAATCCCGAGTTATAAGTACCCAAAGAAAAAAAAAAGCTTTTGAAAACATCGTGGGTAAACAGCATTTTCTCCTTTTCCTACAACGTTTTCTGTCCTGCTAAAGACATTTTTCATCTTTGGGAGATATTCAATTTGTCGTCTGCAAATGCTTTGAATTTGGACCAGTATAAATTTTTTGTCGTTTGGGAAAGAGTTAAAAGCTCTCCCAGCGAGCTATTGTCTTAACACTTCGCATCATATCAAAGCGTCTCTTTAACCCTTTACCACACAATCCCGAGTTTTATCGACTTTGACGAAGAAGCCTTTTCGAAAACATTGTGGGAAAAGGAGAAAATGCTGGTTACCAGCATTTTCTCCTTTTCCAACAACGTTTTCGACCCGATCAAGCCGAGCCCTGGTAGCTCAGTCGGTAGCGTACAGGACTTGAGAACAGGAGGTCATTGATGATAGTCATTGCAACAGGATTCGTTCCTCCCTCACCGCTGACGATGGTTATGTGGGAAAGCAGCCAGTGACTTAGAAAGAATATTGTGCGGAGTACTGGTAAAAGAAACTCCTGGAAAGCTTGGATAGGTGCAGTGGCCGCCGCGATATAACAAAAATAATGGTGAAAAACGTCGTTAAATACAATCAATCAATCAGTCAGTCAGTCATTCAGTCTAAAATCATCTTGACAAATGGAGAAATCGTGTATTTTTTAGCGATTTCTCCGTTTGTCGAGATTTCATGGCTCTCTCTTGAAGTTAACCCCTTACCAAAAAATCCCATGTTTTGACGACCTTGTCAAATGAAGAAAAACTTTTGAAAACATTGTGGGAAAAGGAGAAAATGTTGGTAACCAGGATTTTCTCATTTTCCCACGATGTTTTCTACTCTATCTGAGAAAACTACATCATTCGAGCAATACTTAATTCGTCGTCTGCAATTACTTTAAAGGTAGACAAGTCTAAAATTTTGACGTCTTATAAGGAGTTCCGTTCATTGCTTTTAACCCATAGGCTGCCAGGCGCGACTCATTGACCTTTTGCGGACAATGTAGATCAAGATCAGACTGCACAGAACGTGCAGTCTGATCTTGGATCTACACTGTCCGATAAGGAGATATTTTTCTCTATAACATAAGTTTGAAATAGAACTATTCGGGCTTTTACTATCGACTTAAAAATTTCATTTAACTTATTTACCAGTATAGGGGTTAATTTTTACTAAGTTTGTTCTTCGAAAAAAATCTTGATGCCTTGGGATATCTTGGAAGGGTCCGAAATTACATATTTTACTGTTCATATATGTAATTTGCCAATTAACTATTTTACAAAAAAAAAAAAAGATTCCACTCGCACCATATTTATAGCATTTGAAGGCAACAAATCAAATGTGGCTCAACACACAGAATTCGTCTGTGAACGACTAGAAAACATCTTGGCTGGGGGAAAGGACAAAATTCTGGTGCCGAGTTTGGTTGCTCAGTCGGTAGAGTACAAGACTTGAGACCGGGGGAGGGGGACCTGGTTCGAATCCCCAGCCCGGCGAATTTCTCTCCGTGGACTGACGGTAGTCATTGCGACAGGATTCATTCCAAGTCAGGCACTGCTAATCATGAGACAGCAGCCAGTCGGCTTGGAAAACACTGTTGCCAAGTATTTGTAAAAGAAACGGCAGAAAAGCTTAGGTAGCTGCGCTGGCCGCCGCGATATAAAAATGAAGTTATGTTAAGACGGACGTTAAACAACAAACAAACATTCCAAATGCAAGTTAACAGCGTTTTCTCTTTTTCCCACAATCGTTTCAATACATTCTTTCTCAGGGTGTCGTCAAAACCCGGGATAGTTAGGTAGAGGGTTAAAATTTGCAAGTAGCTAGAAAGTTATGAAGCTCTCTCTGGGCTATAAATCCAGGGGAGTGTTAGTTCGAAGGAGGACAGAATAATGCTTTAAAACTGCGAACGGAGGAAAAAAAGGAAAGAAAAAAAAAAAAAATCGCAGAGAAGGGTGTTTGATTAAAGACAGACACGAACTGACCCGCCATTTTATCAATTCATTTACATCTTGATTCAAAATATTGATGAAATCCGACCCTGTACATACTGTCTAGTGTGAAGGTCGCTCTTCCGTAATTTTAGATTACTTATTATATTACGAAATCATTGATTGCTTTACGGGTTGATTGATTGACTGATTGATTGATGTTTTACACCGCTTTCAATGTTATTTCAGTAATATTTCGGCTACAACGCGCTTATTCATGTGTGTCCTGGGTTTCATCTGTACTCGGCTCGGGCTCTAAAAAGCCTTTCCTAGGGACTCTCCTGCAAAATAAGAAAATTGTTAAACCTATACCGTGCGTTTAGAGACCTATTTTGTCCTTTCTGAACGGTGTTGAATAAGATCAAACTGCACGTGCGTGGCACAGTGATCAAGCCACGGGATTCACGAATAATACCAGTTAGCCCTGATGCTTGCCTGGGAGCGCACTTAGACAAGGCATTGCAATGCTTAAGTCCTAGAAAAGACTTGAATATAATGAGCTGTCACCTTGAAATGAAAGGAGTTCTGGTTAGAACGAAGTAAAAACCCGTATTTAACCATTAAGCTGCGAAGCGCAACTCAATGCTCTTTTGCGGACAGTTTAGATGCAAGATCAGACTGCACAGAACGTGCAGTCTGATCTTGCATCTAAACTGTCCGACATAGTGAGTTTTTACCACCAACAAACACCATTTAAGCGCAATTTCCAGTACATTCTATCGGCTGGAAATCTTCATTTCATTTATTTAGCAGTTTAAGGGATGACTCTTATCATGCCAAATATGTTAAACATTCAAGCCGAGAGTAAAAACCCAAATAATGCTTTTTCAAACTTAGTTTTTGGAGAAAACTGTCTCCATGTCGGACAGTGTAGATCCAAGATCAGACTGCACGTTCTGTGCAGTCTGATCTTGGATCTACACTGTCCGCAAAAGGTCAGCGAGTCGCGCTTAGCTGTTTAAGGGTTAAATAATTTACATAGTATTGACAATCTCGGACTGTTTTTGCAATACGTTATACAACACGAGATGGTATCTGTGGTAATTATATAAAATGTAAATGACCCTTTACCAAGCGACAAAATTTTCGACTCGTCCAAACTGCAAGCATTTGCAGATGGCAAATTAAATGTGGCTTAAACGATGGAGTTTGCATCTAAAAGGATAGAAAACATTGTGAGAAAAGGAGAAAATGCTGGTAACCAGCATTTTCTTTTTTTCCCACAATCTTTTCTAAAGCCTTTCCATTCAGGGACATTAAAACTTGGGATTGTGTGATAAAGGTTAAATCAGTACTCCGTGAAAAAAAAAACGTTGTGAAAGATACATGTAAGTTTGAGAAAAATGTCTTCACAAAATATGAATGATTAAAATGAGTAAATGTTAAATACATGTACATGTTTACATGTGAAAACGTTTTGCATAAAGCAGAAATTGCTCGTTGTGGACAATTTCTCTCTTTTCCACACTGTTTTTCGAAATAGTCAACTGGCAGACGAAAATAGTCCGACGGTCTTTAAGTGCTAATATTGAACAGAAATACATGCCATTAACTCTTTACCAAACGACAAAATTCCTAGACTTGTTCAAGTTGAAACCATTGCAGACCGCAATTTAAATGTTACCCGCTGCCCAAAGCATGAAAATTGTCTTTTGGGGCAGAAAACATAATGGGAAAAGGAGAATTTTCTCCCTTTTCCACGATGTTTTCAAGTGCCGTCTTTGCTGAGATTCCACTTCGGGGAAAAATATGAAATTACAAAATTTTGATTTTGACTATTAGCTGAAAAAAATCATTTGATTGTTTCCCCCAAGTTTAACCGTTTACCAAACGACAGAATTTTAGACATGACGAGATTGAAAGTACTTTCACATACAAATAATAATATTTCACTCAAATGATGAGATTTATCTGAAAAGGTAGAAAACATTGTCAGACAAGGAGAAAATGCTGATTACCAGCATTTTCTCCTTGTCACATCCATTCCTCTCTCACCGCTGACCATTTTTTCGACGATGGTTATGTGGGAAAGCAGCCAGTGGCTTGGAAAGAATATTGTGCAGAGTACTGGTAACAGAAACTCCAGGAAAGCATGAATAGGGGTGCACTGGCTATCACGATATAACTGAAATATTGTTGAAAACGGCGTTAAACACCATACAATCAATCAATCAACCTTGTCATATCGTGTTTTCAAAAGAACTTTTCCCAGTCCATGCGACCATAGATGTGCGTAGACTGCAGATTAAGATCAGGCTGGGCATACGTGAGGTCTTCTTTTGATCCACACTCCTGCGTTTCTCCCTGAACAGTTTCAGTCAAATGCCTGTTTGTTGCCAATAATCTTATCGGAATCTACTGTTATGACAGTCAACGCTAGGATTGGGACAAGATTTAGGTTTATCGATTTGACGAAATGTCATTTCTTTATATGGAATTTCAACACTTATTAATCAGACAGATTCACTTTGAAAACGCTTAATCTGATGACATTTAGGCGTTCAAGCAGATTAAAAGATTAAAAGATTAGAGATTATCTGTCTTTTAATTCAAGCATGTCATGGTTAAAGAATAGAAATATCGGCGGGTTTGAAATTGCACATTCTGATAAGTTTTGGTAAAATTTTCGGATTATAGGGACATACGACATCTCGAGTAAATAGAATTATTGGAATCGTTGACCAGATCGGATTTGTATCTTGTATTATCGTATTTTTGAAACAGTTTTCAAAAGCCTTTATGGTCAGTGTCATTTAAACAGGGGACTGTTTTTATAAAGAAGGGCGTATCCATTAGGCTGCTAAGCGCGACTCAATGACCTTTTGCGGACAGCGTAGATCAAGATCAGACTGCACAGAACGTGCAGTCTGATCTTGGATCTACACTGTCCGACAAGGAGATATTTTTCTCCAAAAAATAATTTTGAAATAGCGACATTTGGATTTTTAGTATGGACTTTAAAGTTCCATGTAACTTATTAAGCAAGTTAAAGGTTAATATTTCAACATTTTGGACGGCTGATTTCACTTCAACCAGGAGAAACTGTGCATACATGGGAGGAAGGGGGGGGGGGGTGGGCGGCACGTATAACCTTTTATCAAAGGACAAAATCTTTTACTCCTCTGTTTTTACATTTGCTGAACATAATTATCAATGTGTTTCAAACAAGGGTATTTGGCTGTGCAGGGTAGAAAAAATTGTAAGAAAATGAGAAAATGCTGGCTTCCAGCAATTTCACCCTTCTCCATATTTTTTTCAAAAGCCTCTTGACTCTGGATCGTTAAAACACGGGATTATATAGTATATGGAAGTTGGCTCAACATGGGCAGAAAGCCCTGTTTGAAAAGGAGAAAATACTGATTTCCAGCATGTTCTCCTTTCCTCGCAATTTTTGCAAAGCGTGTTTCCTGAGGATTGTTAAAACACGTGATAACATGTATACAGTATGTCGAAGCTGGCTCTACGAGGGCAGAAAACATTTTTCCCTCGATGTTTTCAAAAGCCTTTGCCTTCGGTTTGTTAACACACACGACAGTATGTACCTAAAGGGTTATAAACCATATATATCCCTCGTCTTTTTTTTGCGGATTGATTAAATGATTTGCTTTCAAGGCTATTTTAGTACCTTTTGGCTTAAATATGGTAAATCCGTTGTAACCAGATGGGTTAACCTAAATCCTGCTAAGCACGATTCACTGTAGATCAAGATCAGACTGCACAGAACGTGCAGTCAGATCTTGGATCAACACTGTCCGATAAGGAGATATTTTTCTCCGAAAGCTAAGTTTGAAATAACATTATTCGGATTTTTTTTTTTCTATCGTCTTGAAAGTTTTATTTAACTTATTTCGGAGGACAAGGGTTATCCCTCTTCCTGCTAAATAAGTGACATGAAACTTTCAATTCAACAGTAAAAAACCAAGATTTTGTAATTTCACAGGTGTTTTGTGGGGAGAGAAATCTCCTTATCGGACAGTGTAGATCCAAGATCAGACTGCACGTTCTGTGCAGCCTGATCTTGATCTTCATAGTCTGCAAAAGATCCTTAGATCGCGCTCACCAGCCTAAGGGCTAAACGCCCTCTGAATTCAAAAGGGGGGGGGGGCTAATCCATGGACATTGATCAAAAAATGGCTTAACCCTTTACCATACCACAAAATTTCAGACTTGTCCAATTTGATAACATTTGAAGATAACAAACGTTATGTAGCTCAAATGATTGGATTTGTCTTTGAAAGGGTAGAAAACACTGTGGGGGAAAAAAAAAAGAAAATGCTCATAACCATCAATTTCTTCTTTTTCCGCAATGTTTTCAAAACCCTTCTTCCCACGGTGGTTAAAACAGTCAGTGATTGTATGGTAAAGGGTTAATACCTATAAACAGTATAATTACATACTTGTACAAGTTTATACACTTACGGTCAGATTTGATTCAGCTTTCATTAAATCATATTGCGTCAAATTATCTTATATTCTTTTGAAAATACCAGGATTTATTTTTCAGCTGTACAATACCAAAGTGGAACCGGCATGTCAACGATTAACCCCTTACCCAAACGACACAATTTTAGACCGGTCCAAAGTAAAGACATTTGAGCCATATTAACCCTTTCCCAAACGACAAATTTTGGACTGGTCCAAATTGAAAGAGTTTGCAGACGACAATTTTAAATTTGATGAAAATGACAGAAAGTTCTCAAAAAGGGTAGAAAACACTGTGGAAAAAGGAGAAATTGCTCGTTACGAGCAATTTCTCCTTTTCCCACAGTGTTTTCAAAAGACTTGTACTGCAGACACGTGAAAACCAGGGCTTGTTTGGGAAAGGGTTAAGTGAAAAAGGGGGCTTAACCCTTTACTAGACGACAAAATTTTAGCCTTGTCCAAACTGAAAGCATTTGCAGACGACAATTTCGATGTGGCTCAAATGGTGCAATGTTTCTTTGATAGGATAGAAGACATTGTGGGAAAAGGAGAAAATGCTGGTTACCGGCATTTTCTCCTTTTCCCACAATGTTTTCAAAAGGCTTCCTTCCCAGGGGCGTTAAAATGCGTCATTGTGCGGTAAAGGGTTAATGTATCTGCAAAAAGTATCGACCCAAGTCCACGCAGGCTGGCCTTGGTCGAAACGTTTTGCCACAGGCAAATTTTCTGCATGGCGGAGGACCATTCTATCTCCATATCCGGTCAGTTATTACTATAGACAAAATGTAGATTGGTGCCATAATTATGTGATGACTTGCTTGGTATAATTCGTCACAGAGATACATTAAAACCCCTTTTGCAGTCCGTGCAGGCTGACCTGCGCCAGAAACTTTTTGCTTTTGGTCGATTTTCTGCATGCCCAACGACCAGTTTACCACATAATTCAGTCGGATCTTAGACAAAATGGACCATATGATTTTATGGATCCATCAACATGTGATTACTTGCTTGGTACCATGCATCACGGAGATGTATCTGCAAAAAAGTAACGATTCAGGTCAGCCTGCACAATCTGCACAGGTGGACCTGGGCCAAAACTGTTTGCAATGAGGGCCATTCCTGTTAATCAACTTATCTCCCTTGCCAGATAAAGACTGAAGGTAACCAAATAACAGATTGGTCCTTTTACATGTGTTCCTTTGTTTTTATCCTGGATTCCCCTTGGGATGTTGCGATAAAAATGATTTGATTTATGAGTATATGTAAGGTCCCCATGTAATTTTAAAGCAAATCATGTTCTCAGTCATCATAGAAATGCATATTATATCGATTTATAAAACAATCTAACCAGATTTAGCCGAGATATTATCTCAAGAACATATTTGTGTAGTGCAAGAAAGTAAAGGATAAAATCCAAGTAATCTCCTTATCAGGACCAATGTAGTACTAGAGAGCAATCAAGGGAAACAACTGAAGAATGGCTCTCATTGTCAATTTTCTGCATGTAAAACGGATAGTATTACCTCATGATTCAGTACGTTCAGTATACAAAACGGATTTTAGGAATGTACAAGAAAATATTGATGCTGAACATCAATGGCGCCGCAAACTAGTTGTTTCTGTAACAGGGCACAATGCACTGGGTTATTTCCTAATACGAATCTCTTGCACAATCTTCGTAGAGGTCCAAGTGGTGATACTGTATTTAAACTCTGGGCCATCTGGTTTTTGACAAAATTTTTAAATTTCATATCATTGAAGGCTATTTGCAAACTTCTTATCCATGGACTGGGCCATTTCTTTATCCACAGGACATCATTTGGACACAATTGGTAGATAGAAATGTTAGAGCTGTTGCCTTTCTGATATTTGATAGAAGATTTTGAAAAGTGTGCAACAAATATGGCTATGCGCAAATTTGTGACATCTGGGTGGAGGGGAGCACATGGCAAGTTTTGACCCGAAGGCCTCCATTTGAACATACTAGTACTTGGTAGAGGTCATTGTAGCGATACTACACATGAAATGTCAAAACTCTCGACCGTCTGATTTTGAACAGGAAGATTTTACATTAACGAAAGAAAAGTCTGTTATCGGATTGTGCTAAATCTGACACTCCAACACATATGTCTGGTATCATACAACCCCTCTTTATTATAGATATAATAAAGACTTGAATGAAGTCCATATATCTATATAGACTAGAGGGGTTGTATGATACCAGTCATGTTAGGCGCTCCAACATTGACCTAGTTACAGTTAGCTGGTCCTAAAAACACTATCGCGAAAGGAAAACAATATTTCTACAATCCATACAATACTAGAACAAAAATATAAGTGGGGTCACAAGTACCACATAGGGTGCTCTAGGGTCAAAGAGCTTGAAAATGCCTCTTAACCTTTTCCAGCGTAAGATATTTAAAATGGTGGCTTCGAAAATTTGTGACAGATAATTTTTGATCACGTGAGTTATTATTCGAAATGCATTTTTTATTTTTCGAATGGAAAATGTTGATATGTCTACGATCCGTGTTTTTATCCATCTAACAATGAAAGTGCAATATACAAAAACAAAAAAAAAACAACAAAAAAACAAAAAATCCCCACAAATAAATAAAAAAGTTATTATGGACCCCGATCTGGTAATCAAAGTACAGTAGATATAGGTGAATGATAAAACAAAGCATGGAACCAGTTCAGTAAGTTATTATGGACCCCGATCTGGTAATCAAAGTACAGTAGATATAGGTGGATGATAAAACAAAGCATGGAACCAGTTCAATAAGTTATTATGGACCCCGATCTGGTAATCAAAGTACAGTAGATATAGGTGGATGATAAAACAAAGCATGGAACCAGTTCAATATGGCTGCCTCCATAGGCACTTTACAAAACCGAATAAAAATATAGTGCCGCCGCTCATGCGGCGCCACAATAATACTCTGATGACTTGCTTGGTGTCAAGACCTGTGTAATGGAAAACAGCTATTTCCACTAAAATATCATCCTGCAAAATTAGCTATAATTAAAAATGAGTATTATTGAACTACTTTCACCTTTTCATTTTTTCCATTTTTTCCTTTTTTGAATTATCATTTATAAATTTAAAACCGCTATATTCTCAATTGAAAAAGAGATAATAATTACCTCCCTTTTTAGAAAACAAACAAAAGTATCAAAAAAAAGTTTCAAGATAGACATAAACGGAATTTCTGATCCATTAGAAATGTGCAAAAATATGATTTCGGCATAAATCCTTATTTATCCTTATTTAACTACCAATTAGAATTTTTGCCCAATGTTCACCGGAAGTGCATTACACAGGTCTTACCTTAAGGCTGCAAAGCGCGACTCAAAGATCTTTTGCGGACAGTGTAGATCCAAGATCAGACTGCACAGAACGCGCAGTCTGATCTTGGTTTTACAATGTCCGATAAGGAGATAATTTCCCACCCAAAATAACTTTGAAATAGCAAAGTTTGGGTTTTTACTTTCGGCTTCAAAGAGTCATTTCACCTGCTGGTCTTAAGTAGGTTTAAGATACATCTCTACTCGTTTTCAGCCAGTTTTTAACCCGTTGCATCTCTATATTATGAAACTATACTCATTCTTGTATCTTCATACCAAAATGTTGCCCCTTACGACAAATAGAAAATGCATTTCATTTTTTTGCCAGCCTCCAAAGAAATCACTATTCTTGTTTCCGGTTTTAAATGAAGTGAAATCCTTTGAGTTTCTCTATCCTTTACATCATATAAATTGGTTATTTAGCTATGTTAACACAGTCGACCAAGTTCGGAGCCATTCTACATACTTTTAAGTTTTAGCAGCGTTTTTTTTCCCTCTGGCCAAGACCCCGTAGTTCAGTTGGTAGAGTACAGAACTTGAGAACAAGAGGTCGCTGGTTCGATCCCCGGCTCGGCCAATTTCTTTCCGAGGATTGATGATAGTCATCGCGACAGGATTCATTCCTCTTCCACCGCTGACCATTGCTCCGAGGATGGTTATGTGGGAAAGCAGCCAGTGGCCTGGAAAGAATATTGTGCGGAGTACTGGTAAAAGAAACTCCAGGAAAGCATGGATAGGTGCACTAGCCGCCGTGATATGACTGAAATAATGTTGAAAACGGCGTTAAACATCATAAAACAACAACAGTTTTCCTTCTGGATCTAAGAATGTATCTTTGTATTTATTAAAGGATAATGGAAATAAGTTTCAATAGATAATAGCTGAAAAACAAAAGCAAACAAAACATTCATGCATTCTATTTGGTCAGAGGTTTGTCAGAGCAAATACAGATCTTTAATTATGTAAATACATGTATTATCTTATGCCAGTTAGTAACCCTTATCTAAACAATTCGGAGTTTCATCAATCTCGAGAAGGAAGGATTTATAGGAAAAAGGGGACAAGGTGGTAACCAGTAGCAAATGGTTTTAATTTGGGCGGGTCTGAAATGTTGTCGTTAGGTAAACAGTTAAACCTTAATTAAATAAATGTAAGTGACGTAATATTAAAGATATTCCAATCAGAATATTAAAGGAAAAAAAAAGTTGGAAGATGTCGAGCTCGACAGCACAGTCGGTAACTTGAAGGGCTTCAAACCAGGGGTTCGCTGGTTCGATCCCCGGCTCGGCCAATCTGTATCCGACGATTGGTGAAAGTCATTGCGACAGGATTCATTCCTCTCTCACTGCTGATCATTATTTCGACGATGGTTATTTGGGAAAGCAGCCTGTGGCTTAGGAAGAATATTCTGCATTGTACTGGTAAAAGGAACTCCAGGAAAACATGGACAGATGCACTAGCTGCGATGATATAACTGTAATGACTTTGAAAACGGCGTTAAATACCATACAACAATCAACGTACGGCGCTACTTCAAGATCAGACAACACTTTCCGTGCAACATTCTAATCTTGATTTTCAGTCTCTACCAAAGCAAGATGAAGTTTTCCTCATCATTCCAGTTTTGTCGATTAACGCCGGTTTCAACATTATTTCAGTTATATTTCAGTTATATCGTGGCGGCAAGGCCACCTATCCATGCTTTCCTGGAGTTCTTATACCAGCACTACGCACAATACTCTTTCCAAACCACTGGCTGCTTCCTACATAACCATCGTCGAAACAATGGTCAGCAGTGAGAGAGGAATGAATCCTGTCGTAATGACCATCATTAATCCTCGGAAAAAAATTGTGCCGAGCTGAAATCTGAGACCCCCTGTTCTCAAGTCCTGTACGCTACCGACTTAGCTATCGGGGCTTGGCACCTGTTTTGTCGTCCAGAGTTTAATTCCTTACGCCACAGAAACAAATTTTGCAGCAGGTAAATATATATAATAAAATCCTTAAAAAAGTAAGTCTTCAGTATAAATATAGGTTTGATGCGTGAGTACATCTAACACTAAGACAAAAGGAGAAAATTTCTCGTCATGGGTTGATCCTCCTTTGCTACAATGTTTTGAAAAAGTGATTTGCTGTAATACGAAAAAAGTGGTCTTAAGGTCGTTGTGTTAACCCTTTACCTGCTAAATAAATTAAAACTTTCATGCCGATGGTAAAAACCCTAATGTTGCTTTTGCAAAGCTTTTATTTTGGGGAAAATATCTCCTTATTGGACAGCGTAGATCCAAGATCAGACTGCACGTTCTGTGCAGTCTGATCTTGATCTACACTGTCCGCAAAAGGTCCTCGAGTTGCTCTTAGCGACCTATGGGGTTAAACTGTTTCTTTCCGACAAATAAATTCCACCATTTTTCAAGATCTAAAATTAGATTTCCACATGTACTCGTATATTAAATATAATTTTAGTCATAGTCGCAAGTTCATACTACTAAGAGGACGGTGTAGATCCAAAATCAGACTGCTTGTTCTGTGCAGTCTGATCTTGAATCTACATTGTCCGCAAAAGCGCATTGAGTGGAGCTTAGAATCCTAAGGATCACTGTAATAAACCTACTCAAAAATCTACCCAGAAACGCAAGTATGAAGTTTTTACATTGTTTTAATGTAATTACGTTGTGAAGTGGGTTTGACGCATTTTCGATCATCTAGGAGTGGCAACCCGGGTGAATATATAGTGTTATATAGATAAGTAAATTGAGAGAAAAAAAAATCTTCTAAAATATAGATTATATCGGAAGTGTATTATGAGACAAAACGGTCTATGAAAGATATAAATGTGCATAAGATAAAAAATATCAGTTGAGAGAGGCCAACGGGCAGAACCAGAAGAATGCAGTGACAGACAGACAGACAGACAAATAGACGGACGGATAGAGAGAGAGAGAGAGAGGAGAGGAGAGAGGTAGAAAGAGAGAGGTAGAGGTTTTCAAATTACCCATATCATAGTAGACAAAAGGTTCGATTTATACCTTAAATTCCTTGATTAGTTACTATTTTTGTTTTTCGTTCAAAACCATTGTAGTATAAGGATTGATCTTGCTTAATAAGGAAGTAATGTACTGAACGTTAGACTCTGTGAGACGAGCAGCCGCCATTTTTTACCCGATCACAGAATTAAAAAAAAAACAACTTTGCTATAAGAACAAAAAATACATCACGCTTTGAGGGGCGATTATAAATGTCTAACAAATCAAGCAGGCCTAGATACCATGCTATAATCCCTGTTGCTTACAAAAAATGAACCTTTAAAATTCGCTAGGAAATGCCTAGATGTATGAGCCATGGTAAAGAAGGTTTAATACATTTGCAAAAAGTTACGATCCAGGTCAGCCTGCGCAATACGCGCAGGCTGACCTGGTCGTAACTTTTTGCCGTTGATAAATTTTCTGTATTTCAAAAGACAGTGTACCTCATGAATTAGTCACTAGTTAAACGAAATGGATTTTATGGATCCATAGTTATGTGATGAACTGCTCGGTACAATGCATCACGGAAAAGCATTAAACCCCTTTTTGCCAGAGCATGGCTCAATTATTCTGAACAATGTTCAGCGGTGACCGAGGTATGAATCCTGTCGCAATGACTATCATCAATCACTTGGAAGAATTTTGTCGAACCGAGCCAGCGACCCCTGGGTTTTAAGCCATGTACGTTACCGACTCTGCTGGCCGGGCTCGACTTAGAGTAGTGAACAAGAATGTAGGACCGGTCTAAATCCCCTCCTCTGTTACTTATTTGCAAAGAGATTTGATCTACTTGACAGAAACCGTAGAAATGAATGGATTGAACTGGGTCTGAAAACGCAATTAAAATGCTTTGGAAATTGATTGCTTGATATAAATCTTTCCTTTTTTCATGGCTTTTGTTGTTTTATTACGACTTTCTATCCCGCTGGCAGTTCGTATCTTTTGAAAACATTGTGGGAAGTAGCTTGTTGCAAGCAATTGCCCAAGTTCCAACATTGTTTCTCAAAAATACATAGAGTTGTGCTAAATACATGTATTCGGAAGGACTAAATTAAATGAGCCATGCTCTTTGAAAAGGGCTTTAATGCACCTAAAGGCTAAACTGAGTCAAAATCTTTCGCTATTAGTCAATTTAATGCAATTCAAAGGACAGTCTACCTAATGTTTCAGTCGATTGATAGACAAAATGGATTTTACAGATCCATAATAATCAAATGACTTTCTTGGTACAATGAATCAGGGAGATGCATTAAACCCCTTTTGCCAAAGCGCCGCTTAAATTCATGTTTGCCTTTTATTTTTAGCTCTACTGGCCGAAGGCCAGCAAGCTTATGTCATGGCCCTGGTTGAGTGCGTCCGCATATCTGTTCGTTTATATCCCGTAATTGTCATGTTTCACTTAAACGTTGTCTGTATTATATTTTCAAACTATTTGGACAAGAAATGTTCAGTTTCCATTCGATTTATATTGGTGTTTATAGTTATGCCCTTGTGTGTTGAATGTGTTAATGAAGCAAGATTTATATAATTTTGATTTCTCCCCTAAACCTTACCATTTGTACCACCGAAAATATGTTTTTTGTGCTACTAAATGTATAGAAATATTTTTGTCACGATACTATTTGTCCGAATTCATTGACATTTGGTGCGATTAATACTTGATTAAATACGCTTGTATTCACGGACATCATCTTGGTATAAAAAAAAAAAAAAAAAAAGATCCACCAACCATTCTTAGTTTCATTCTTAGTATTATTCTAGATTTAAAAAGTAATACAACTTCTGATTGGTTTAACCAAATGGTTTCGTGACTCAGAAGTTGTATTACTTTCAGATTTAGATTCTCAGGAATAAGACTAAGAATGTTCTTAAGAATGCTTAGTGAATACGGATCATTTTTTTTTTCAGGGGGATAGGCTTATTTTTTCCATGAAACTTTACTTCAGTACGAATCTTAGAGGTAAATCTCTAGAAAGCTGTCGATGTCAATTACGTGTTTGGCACATTTGTTTATAAGGCAGTGGAGCGAAACGGGGCCATCGTGGCCCTCTTGTTTGACTTCTCTCAGACAATCCAGTGTTTTAACTACAGACCCTGAAGAAGAAGACTTTTGAAAACATTATTTTACCACCATATTTTCTACCCTTTGAATGACAAAGTTCCAGCATTTGAGCTATACAGAATTTACAATTTAGTTAAAAAAAAAAAAAAAAAACTTGCATATGTCTTGGACATTGACATATAGATTTATAATTGGCAGGGAAAAAATGTTTTAGATAAATGCAAAATCTGTTAGTCGTCCAGGGAATTTTTGCAACGTTTTTTTTTCCCCTTGCTTTTAACCAATAATTGAACTCGGCGAGGTCTGAATGTAATAAAAAAGCTGAATAACGACAGAAAATTACTTGAACGAAACAAAAGTAAGCTAAAGTTAGCAGAATGACATTTGAAAAAAATTACAAAATGTATATATGTAATTGTTGTTAATTATCTTCATAAAATCTTTAAACTCCTAACCCTTTACCACGCTATTCCGAGTTTTAACGACCTCAAGGAAGGTTTTTGAAAACATTGTGGGAAAAGGAGAAAATGCTGGTAACCAGCATTTTATTCTTTTCCCACAATGTTTTCTACCCTACGGCAGACAAATTTTATTTTATTTTTGTTATATCTAACTTTTCGTCTGCAAGTGCTTTCAATTTTGACAAGTCCAAAATTTTGTCGTGTGGTAAACGCTTGAACTCACAGACCAGAGTTTTGACAACAGAGAGGAAGAAAGCTTTTGAAAACATTGTTGGAAAAGGAGAAATGCAGGCAACCAGCATTTTCTCCTTTTCCTACAATCTTTTCTACCTTCTCAAAGATAAATACCATTACTTTAGCCAAATCTGATTTGTCATGTGCAATTGCTGTCAGTTCAGACAGATTTGAAAAGTCTTATTGTTTGGAAGTTTCTTGTTTGGTGAAAAAATATCTCCCTATCGGACAGTGTAGATCCAAGATCAGACAGCATGTTCTGTTCAGTCCGATCTTGATCTATACCGTCCGCAAAAGGCCCCTGAGTCACGCTTAGCAGCCTAAGGGTTGATGTTTCGACAATTTCAGGCTTGTACTTCCTTCCTTCCTCCCTCCCTTCCTCGTTTTCTTTCTTTCTCTCTTTCTTTCTTCCGTCCTTGGGAGCCCTCCTTTCTTCCTTAATGCCCTATACAAACAGGTGGAACAATAAAAAAAAAAAAAAAAAAAAATCAACCTTTTGCTACTTTATTTCCTCAACCACTACTGTATGAGAGATTCGAAACAGTGCACTGACTTGTAACAAACAATATCTTTTAGGTATTCACAAGTATCTAACATCTAAAAGAATTCTAAAACACATTTTCTTCTCTGGACACAATATCAGATTGAGCAGATTCACATTTCAGACAAGAAGCCGCTTTAGCCAATTTAGCCAACCAATCTAAATGGTATTCTGAGTCTAACTCTCGAGAACTTATTCATGAATAAGTTTAAGTATACAAAGTTTTTAGAAAAAAATCGGTGGTGGCCATGAAAACAGCCTTATGCATACCCCTCGTTTCCAATTAATGCAAGTTGTGTTACATTTTAATTCAGAAGTAGACAAAGAATGCCAGCTAACCCTTATCCTGCTAAATAACTTAAATGATACACTCTAGTCGATATTAAAACCCTGGGTCTGTATTCACCAACCATTCTTAAGGATGTTCTTAGACTTATTCTCCAGAATTTTCTGAATTTGAAAGTAACACACCTTCTGACTGGCTAAACCAAATGTTTTAGCCAATCAGAAGTTGTGTTACTTTCAAATTTGGAAAATCTTGGAGAATGAGACAAAGAACAGTGCTTAAGAATGGTTGGTGAATACGAACCCCGAATGTTGCTATTTCAAACTTAATTTGTTTGGAAAACATTATTTCCTTATCGGACAGTGTAGATCCAAGATCAGACTGCACGTTCTGTGCAGTCTGATCTTGATCTACGCTGTCCGCAAAAGGTCAGTGAATAAAGGCCTTTGTAAAGTACCACCACAATCCCCACCACCAACAACAACAAAATTACAGAGACACGATATCAGAAGCAATCGGTTACATAAATACATGTAAATACAAATCTCCTTAGAGAAAGACATATCAACAAATTGTAACAACTGTTACTCATATAGTGGGTCACCCATATCAACCAATTTATTGACATTAATAGTTAATAAGTAGTTGAACTATACGCGACAGTTTGTTCCAGATTTTTTCCCCAATATTTTTTAAACTAGAACTTCTTCAGAATATTATTTCGGCGTAGCTGAATGCGCTGGCTTTTGACTTACTTCTAGGTATAATGAAACCGAATAAATAGATGGTGATATGTGATTGGTTAAAAATGTGCACATGTTTATTCAGCGGGACTCTGCGCAGTAAATGTTTAGGTAGCTGACACAGCAGTACGGTATGATGCGCAGTTCTCCCATGAAGTTAAGCGACGCACACTAAGGTTAGTGCTTGGATGGGTGACCAAATCGTGATGCATTGCTGAAGTCTGTCCGTACATTTTTTTTTTTAAAAACTTTTATCTTTTTTCAACTATGTTTTGGATTGACAAGTAATCTTGAAATAAATCTTGAAATATAAACCTATTTAAATATTCCCCTTTTCGATAAGAACAAAGACAATGAGGAAAAAGAGGCAGTTCTTCACAGTAATAGAGTAAAATATTAATTTTCCAGTTCCTCTTACGACGTCCATCTTTTTTAAAATCCTCGTAATTATGTCTTAATCATTACAACTACTACTACATCTACTACTACTACCACCACTGCAGTATTTTCATATTTCATTCCATTAGAAGAAGAGGGGGCGTTTCTCATGACAAACAGTAAGCTTAACTTGGTTTTAATGACTGGAAAAAAAACCCAACCCTTTTTATAGGGTTTCAGTCGTTTCTTTTCGCATTTACACATAAAGCCGACTTTTAACGACCCTGAGAAAGAAGCCATTTGAAAACATTGTGGGAAAAGGGAGAAAATGCTGGTTACTAGCACCTTCTCCCTTTCCCACAATGTTTTCTGTTCTATCACATACAATTTAATCTTTTCAGTCACAATCAGTTTGTTGTCTTGAGATGCTTTCAGTTTGGACAGGTCTAAAATTTTAGCGTTTGGTAAAGAGTTAATCTAATTGAACTTATACTGTAGGACAACCAGCCGCCAAAGCACATAATATCATCCAGACTTATACATTACAGATATTGTCTTATCGTTCACCATCGAGGCGAAAGTCGAAACATGCCGGTTTGCTTGATTGTTCTATGATTGAAAGACGTGCATATAGGCACGTTACGTCTCATTCTTAGTTTGCTTATTGAATTGACGTGTGTTGTTCCAGTCACAACCTGGGCCCAGTTTCACGAGAAAAACCTAAGTCTCTTATTTAACTCAAATCTACTCATGGTACCAGGTTCTGACTTAACCCTTTCCCAAACGATGAATTTTAGACTGGTCCAAATTGAAAGAATTTGCAGACGACAATTTTAAATTTGATGAAAATGAAAGAAAGTTCTCCAAAAGGATAGAAAACACTGTGGGAAAAGGAGAAATTGCTCGTTACGAGCAATTTCTCCTTTTCCCACAGTGTTTTCAAAAGACTTGTACTGCAGACACGTGAAAACCAGGGCTTGTTTGGGAAAGGGTTAAGTTGAGTTTGTTGTTTAAGCCGCATTTTAGCAACATTAACAGACTGAAGTAACCTTCTGAAATCCTGAGTTGACACGTTTCAGACTCAACTTCGCAAAATAAATGGACTTAAGTCAATTAACAGACTTAAGTCCATTCTTTTGCTGAGTTGAGTCCGAAACTTTGTGTCGACACAGGACTTTAGAATTTACAGACTTTGTTAATGTTAGTGAAATGCGTCTGGATTAACTTGGGTCGGAGTTTGACTAAATTAATAAAAATTATTTTCGTAAAACCGGGCCCGGATCATTTTAAGTTATTTCCCCGTCTACATGTAAAGACTACTGAGGTCACCACTTGGTCTATATTTGATTTGTCTTATTTACTCAGGAGACCATTTGGCACGTGTTCGCCATTTCGATAAGGTAACTCTGGGGTTATATTTAGACAACATTGATACGTTTATTAAAGATTATTTTATCAAAGTATTAATTTATTCCCTCCGTCAAACAACCTTTTTCATTTCATTTTGAAAAGCATCGTGGTGAAACTTGCCAATTTTGTGTCCACTGTAAGTGGTCACTACACCATTTAGGTGTCGTTTTGGCACTTTTGAGAACATTGATGCAAAAGGAGGGATTACGTTCCTTCTCCTGCAACAGCGTTTTTTTTTTTACAATACATTTTTCTTCTATTGATGTATCTATTCTTATTCTATTAATGCATCAAATTATTTTTGAACTGTGCTCTGTGAAAAGAAGGTTTTGCACTGTAAATGGACGCTACTCCGTTTAGGTGTCGTTTGACATTTTGAAAACATTGATGCAAAAGGAGGAGTTGCTTTCTTCCTTCCGTCACAGCGTTATTTTTTTTACAACACATTCTTATTCTACTTAAGTATCCATTCTTATTCTATTAATGTATCAAACAATATTTGAGCTGTGCTCTGTGAAAGGAAGGTTTTGTGTCATTTGCTTTTGTAAAAAGTATCTCCTCGGGTCAGGCTGCGCAGTCCGCGCAGGCTGACCTGGTTCGATCCTTTATGTAATTTGTCAATTTTCTCCATGCAAAAGGACATTTCTACCTGATGATTCAGTCGGTTGTTAGACAAAATGGATTTCTTGCATAATGTAATTCATACTACGATGACTTGTTTGGTATCATGGATCAAGGAGATTCATTGAAGCCCCCTTTTGCAAGAGCCCTTCTCATTTCGTTTCTACTATCCCCATTTAAAAGAATGTTTCAAAAAAAGAATCTTTTCCCACGATTCATAATGTCAGTTCATTGAGTCTTTTTACGCCACTTTCAATATTATCTCAGTCTTATCCCCGTGATAGCTTATATATCCATGCGTGTCCAGGATTTCACCAGTACCGGGCGAGGGCTCTGAAGTGGCTTGTCCAAGGATACTTTCAAGAAAAATCTAATGCTTCGATTGACGATCGAAACCGTGGCCTCAAGGCAAAGAACCCTACACTTTACCACTGAGACATGCCGGGTCCTCTAATGCCAAAGACAAAGTTTCTCGCTAGCAAAAAGCAGTGCCAACAGTCTCTGAGAGCCAAATAAACCCGACAGATATTTTTAACCCTAAGGCTGCCAAGCGCGACTCAACGACCTTTTGCGGACAGTGTAGATCAAGATCAGACTGCACAGAACGTGCAGTCTGATCTTGGATCTACACTGTCCGATAAGGAGATGTTTTTCTCTATAAAACAAGTTTGAAATAGTAACAATAAGATTTTTACCATCGGTTCGAAAGTTTTCTTGAACTTATTTTGCAGTATAAAGGTTAACCTAGAAATCAGACCAAACCAAACAGCCTTTTAGGGTTGTTTTTGTCTAGATTGTCTCAGAAAAGCGAATAGTGTAGATCAAAGATGAGACTGTACGTTCTATATAGTCTGATCTTGATCTACTCTGGCCACAAAGGCAACCAAAGTTCTGAGAGGCGCTTTAAGGGTTACCATTTACTGAACTGTACGTTTGTTACAAGTTTTTTTTTTTGTTATAAGATCACTGTCTTTAAGCCTTTACCCTTTACCAAATGTCAAACTTAGATTTTGTTCAAACTGAAAGCATAGCATTTGTAGGCATCAAAATAGATATGAATCAAAAATAAAATTTGATTTGGAAAGGGTAGAAAATATTGTGGGAAATGGAGAAGTTACTGTTTACCAGCATTTTCCCCTTTTCACACAATGTTTTCAAAAAGCTTTCTTTGTTAGGGTTGTTAAAAATCGGGATTGTGACGTAAAGGTTTAACCTGCTATATAAGTTAACTGAAGTTTTCAAGCCGAATGTAAAAATTAAAAAGTTGCTATTTCAAAGTCATTTGGGTGAAGGTATATGTCTTTTTATCGGACAGTATAGATTCAAGATCAGACTGCACGTTCTGTGCAGTCTGATTTTGATCTACACTGTCAGCAAAAGGTCCTTGAGTCGCGCTTAGCAGCCTGAGGGCTAAAAGTGCTGTTATTCAAGGCGCGAAACCTTTGAGGTCATTTTGTTAAAAATAATTCAAAGTTTCAACTTTTTGAAACTTCAAAGGGGCAATATTTGACCAGGGCTGTGTTACAAATACACAAATTGAACTTTGGAATTTGTTCCATTTTTTTTTTTTCCATAACTAGGTCGCCATTGAAAAGTTTGAAAGGCCCCAATTTGATTTATTACGATAAAGCAATTTTTATGCTTCTATTCTAACGATGATCCATTTTTGGGACCTTAATTTGACAAGATCGTATCTTGTTCCATTGTGATGGCTGTAATTTTGGCAGAACCCTTTGCTCGATTTTGAGCAATAGTTTTACCTCAGTCAGTCCGCACATTACACGATAGATTATAATAGGACTGTTTTAAGTTACAGTAGAAATTCGTCAGACCAGATCAGCCATGTTCTGTGAAAAGGAGGCTTAGTGCATCTGCAAAAAAGTATCGACTCAGGTCAGCCTGCGCAGGCCGCGCAGGCTGACCTAGATCGAAACTTTTTGCTTATGGTAAATTTTCTGCATGTCAAAGGACCCTTCTGTTCCAGGAATCAGCCGGTTGTTTGACAAACTAGATTTTATGGGTCTACGATTATGTGACGGCTTGTTTGGTTTACTGCATCTCGGAGATGCATTAAACCCCCTTTTGCCAGAGCATGGCTCATATATATGTGTTATTAAGATTTTACAAAAAGTATTAATTTTTTTTTCATGTAGTTCTTGAATTAAAATGACTGAAAATGGACAAAATTAGAAAGCATTGACACCGATAGTATTAAATAAAAAATCGACCTATTGACACAGTTATTATTTTTTTTTTTTATAAAATTGTATGAAAAACCTCGTCCCATATTAATTATCTCAGTGTTGGTAATAATGAAGATATTGTCACAAATACCATGGTGGGGGATATTTAATTGAAAGGTATGGAAATGAAATGTTATAAAACTGATTGGAGAGGTCATCAGACCTCTCCAACAGTGGTGAGTTTAAAAGGCAGACTGCCTCAGAAATTGCTGCCTAACTCCATGCTTTTCTGCGAAATTGTTCTGATACACAGTCTGTTTCGTCATGGTTTTATAAATAAACCGAAATCAAAAAACTGAAATAGGAAATGGACGTGTTTTGTTTTTATATGACGGATTTCAAAAAGAACTTGTTATATTGATTTGATTGCGAATGACCTTTCCAGTAGCTGTAATTTTTGATTAAACAAATAAAGCTACATATACAAAAAAGAATATCGTTAAAAAAGAGAACACCGCGGGAAAAGATCACGCGACTTGAAAACGTTGGAAGAAGGTCACGTGTCTGTCATGTAATCCATAAGGGGTTTCTCCTTTTTACACAGCGGCAATCATATAATGCCTTACTTATTTGTTTACATGTACCAAAATATATTGAAGTTAAAAGCAATAAACTACATGTATTTAAAAACATTGATGCTGACCTCTCCAAGCTTCTTTTTTAAAGAAGCCAGCTTGTTTATAATATGGGTCAATCTCTGTGAGAAAGGGGCTTTATGCATCTGCGAAAAGTATCGACTCAGGTCAGGCTGACTTGGGCCGAAACTTTTCGCTATTGGTCAATTTTCTCTATGTCAAAAGACCAATCTACCTTATGATACACTCGGTTGTTAGACAAAATGGTTTTTATGGATCCATAATCATGTGATGGCTTGCCTGGTGTAATGCATCAAGGGGTCGCATTAAGCCCCCTTTTGCCAGAGCGTGGCTTATATATTTTCGACAGGAGTTTAGGTAGAGCTTCGACCTCTCACATCAAATATTTCGGGTTCGAATCCCGTGATGATCGGGTCAACCTTTGGAACTACCCACGGCAAGGCGCGAGAACTGGTTAGCGACACACACACACACACACACACACACACACACACACACACACACACACACGTGTGTGTGTGTGTGTGTATATATATATAAAGAGAGAGAGAGAGACTTCTTAAAACTTGACAGTGTGCAGACTGGCTAAAAATTTAATCTATGTAAACAACATAGATAGATTACAAACATATGATTATGGTATAAGGGATAAAGAAAGTCAGGGGATTTGTCCAAAAAAGACAACAGTGATTTCTTTGAAGGCCTCCAGAAAATGAAATGCATTTTCTATCCGTCGTATTACTTGCAACCTTGCAATAGTCAGGGGGAACATTTGGCATGAAGATACATGAATGATATAGAGGATCTTACATGAGTGTTTATGTATTATTCCTTTTTATCAAACGAGTTGACTATTTTTAGTCAACTCGTTTGATAAAAATGATAATACATAAACACTAGTGTATGACGCAAGCCTTGGCGAGGGTCAAATACATTTTAGTCAACGAGTTTGATAAAAATGATAATACATAAACACGAATGTGAGATTCTATTTATCACATAGAACAAACGACAGACAAACAAGCATTCTCACCTTCAGGCTACATGCCGTTCACGGGTCCATGTTTACAAATGTAATTCGGTTTGAATTGTGCACATACATAAGAAGATAGATCTGACATGTAGAACGAAAATTGAATGAAACAGTCTATATAGAGCGAGTAAATCGACAGATTTCCACAATTTAGTGGATTTAGATACTTTTTACTGGATTTTCTTTTGTTATCAAACATGAAAACCATAAAGCTGTTCATGCGTATACGCCTTAGCAACAATGACGTCATTTTCCCGCAAAATGGCGAAGTGGTACAAATTCCGGCACGTGCTGTGGTTGGTTTCACTGGCTTCACGTGCTCATAACTACAGATTTTCCAGAACCGGGACCCAAAAAACGATAATACACTAGTGTATTATCGAAAATAAGTCATGGGTTTAATACACTGCTGGAGGTGATTTTATGTGATAAAATATTTTCATAAAATAAAGATGAAATTGGTCAAAAACTGGCTGAAACGAGTATAGATGTATCTTTAAAGGTTTCCAGGTAAGCAATTGATAAAAGTTGTAAATTGTTTCACAATCAATGTAAGATAAATAAGTTTAAATTAATCACCTCTTTAGCGTACCGTACAATCCCAACTTTTAACCCTTAAGCTGCTGATCGCGACCCACTGACCTTTTGCGGACAGTGTAGATCAAGATCAGACTGCACAGAATGTGCAGTCTGATCTTTGATCTACACAGTCCGATACGGCATTATTTTTCCGGTGAAATCAACTCTGAAACTGCAATGTTTGGGTTTTTAGGTATTAAGTAGAAATTTGCGTTTCATTTATTCAGCAGCTTAAGTGTTAATGACCCTGAGTAAGACTGCTATTGAACAAAATTGTTGAAAAAGAGAAAATGCTGTTAACCAGCACTTTCTCAGTTTCCCACAATGTTTTCTATCATTTCAGAGAGAGAAATGATCTTTTAAGCTATGTTTTATTTGTCATCCGCAAATACTTTAAATCCCGAGTGTTAACGACCAAAAGGGCAGGTAACCATCAAGTATTATTGACACAGTTATGCTCCTTTTTCGGTTTACAGTTTTCACTGAAAGATCACTTCATGATGTTCTTTTTGCTTCATTCTTTTGACTTTACACGTCACATGACCACAGGTATGGTAAAATCATTTACTGTATTACAAGATACATATATGTATACGTAATAAAGTATGTCTATGTCTATGTCTTTATCAGCTCCCGTTGCTTTTTTTCATTAACACTTAAGCTGCTGAATAAATTGAACGCAAATTTCTACTCATAACTAAAAACCCAAACATTGCGGTTTCAAAGTTAATTTCACCGGAAAGAAAATACCATATCGGACAGTGTAGAGCAAAGATCAGACTGCACGTTCTGTGCAGTCTGATCTTGATCTACGCTGTCCGCAAAAGGTCAGTGGGTCGCGATTAGCAGCTTAAGGGTTAATATGCCCAACACATTGGGAGACTTTTCATTTTTTGTACACGTCTGAATTACGTGCCTTTTCTCTTGTGTTCTATTAAATTATCACTACAACAGTATTCGATTAGACTTCTAAATAAGGCAAACAATGAAATAAGAGAACGTTATTTTCGAAGCCCAAAAGGCTGACAATGGAGTCATTGTTTCCATAATTGAGCTGTCATTTTTTTTAACCCTTCAAATATAAGCAGTACTTTTTAAACTTTTGCAGACGGTGTAGATCCAAGATCAGACTGCACAAAACGTGCAGTCTGATCTTAGATACACACTGTCTAATATGGTGAGTTTTTATATGGTAAAAGAGGTTAAGAAATCGTAATATTTCGGTTTTCGCTTCTCGTAGGAAAATGAATATTCACTTAATTTAGCAGTGTGAAGGGTTTACTGTTTCGCTCCACAAGGGAAAATTGTCACTCAGAAATAATTCATTTGTTCCATATTCTGTCTACAGTAATTTTTTACTGTATTATGAAATATGAATAACAAAAGACAAGCGGTTCTATTATAGAAATGAATTGTCAACGATTTTTTCCCTCCCCCGTCAAAATTGTCCTTTGTGAAAGTCCGTCTAATCGGGATTTTAAAGTGATTTCTTAGTAGTTGTAGCTTAGTATCAGTTGAGACTGGATTGATTGGTTGGTGGATGGATGGATGGATGGAGGGATGGAATGATTAGTTGATTGATTGATTGATTGATCAGTTGGCTGACTGACCCGCTCCCTTCCTACTTGATCCACCGACTGACATCGACGCGGGAAGGCAGAAATTAATAATAAAAAGCTGTGACAAAATGGGGGATCGTTCATTTCATACAATTTCGGTATCTTCCACAATGTTTCTGGAGGTCGTATGAAACAGAGTAAAATTCCTATATTGACATAACAGAACGTAACACAACCATGTATATTGCAATTATTTTTCCTTAATTGGGTAATTTCCTTTGGTACCTTCGTACTTGACGTTATCAGTTAAAGAGATCAGTTAACTCTCTACAACACGATTCTGAAGTTTAACGACCCTGGTTGAAGGGGCTTTTGAAAACACTGTGGGAAAAGGAAAAAATGCTGGTAACCAGCATTTTTTCCTTTTTCCACAATGTTTTCTACCCTTTTCAAGACAGAAGTCATGATTTGTACTACATTTGATTTGTCGTCTGCAAATGCTTTTAATTTGATCCCGTCCTAAATTTTGTCGTTTGGTAAAAAGTTTATCCCATTGCCCCATCTTTGAAATGGTAGAATACATGGAGGATACATGCTGTTAACCAGCATTTTCTCCTTTTCCAACAATAATTTTAACAGCTGTTTACCTTAGGTTTGTTAAAACTTGTGATTATCTGGTCACCAGCATTTTCTCCTTTTCCCGAAGTGTTTTATCTCAGGGTTGTTAAAACTCGTGATTGTCTGCTAAAGGGTTAAACTCGTTAAAATTAAAACCTTTTGCAGACTTGAACTGAGGTTTGTCTCAAATGATTGGGTTTATGATTTATAGGTTAGAGAAAAAATATTTTTGGAAAAGGAGATAATGCTGGTTGCCGGCATTTTCTCCTATTCCTACAATGTTTTCAAAAGCGTTTCATCTAAAGGTTCTTAAAAACACAGAGTTTCTTTGTACAGAGTTAAAATGCTTTCATTGACAATGTATATCAAGATCAGAATACACAAATGATGCCGGTTGGTCTTGGATCTGCAACACCAAATGGATTTGGATTTTCCCTGAAAAGGAAGAAAAAAATCAAAGAGAGAGAGAGAAAAAAAAAAAAAAACACACACACAAAAAAACAACAACAACAACAACAACAACAACAAAAAAAAAAAACAAAACCAAAAAAAAACACGACCTTCACATTTCAAAAAGAAAACTTTTGCTCCTGACTGATATTTGCAAGAATCTGAACAAAAGTGACCTTGACATTGAAAATATCGAGCTTTTCTAAATCATATTTGCTTACCCTTTTTCACTCTGTGGGATGTACACGAATTTACGATCCACGTTCTGACAAAAAGGGGCCATAATGCATCTTTATGATGCATTATACAAAGCAAGTCGTCACATAATTATGGCTTCATAGTACATACATATTTTATAACAACCGACTGAATCATGAGGTACACCGGTCCTTTGACATGCAGAAAATTGACCTATAGCAAGAAGTTTCGACCCAGGTCAGCCTGCGCGGACTGCGCAGGCTGACCTGGGTCGATACTGTTTGCAGATGCAGTAAAACCCTTTTCACAGAACACGGATCAATTTCGTATTTGCCCATTCGATGCAGGGGGTGCGTATTTTAGAAGATAACATTTACTGAAGAAAAGTACACAGGCATTGTTAATAACGTATAATTATAACAGGGTAAATATTTCTTTGTAGAATAAATTAGAGATATCTACTCTTGAAATGTTTAATCCTTCACCAGACGACAATTATTTTAGACATGTCCAAATTGAAAGTCTGCACCAGACGACAAATTAATTGTGGTCCTAGTGACGAAATTTGTCTTTGAAAGGTAAGAAAAAAAAAGGGGGGGGGGGAAATAATGCTTAATACCGGTTACCACCTTTTTTTCTCCTTTCCCTACAATGTTTTCAAAAAGCATTTTATTTCAGAGTCATTATTGATTGATTGATTGTTTAACGCCGTTTTCAACATTATTTCAGTTATATCGCGGCGGCCAGTGCACCTATCCCTGCTTTTCTGGATTTTCTTTTACCAGTACTCCGCACAATATTCTTTCCAAGCCACTGGCTGCTTTTCCACATAACCATCGTCGAAACAATGGTCAGCGGTGAGAGAGGAATGAATCCTGTCACAATGACCATCATCAATCCTCGGAAAGAAATTGGCCAAGCCAGCGACCCCCTGTTCTCAAGTCCTGTACGCTACCGACTGAGCTACGGTGGCTTGGCTTGAGAGTCAATGAAAACAATGGGTTGATTGGTAAAGGGTTGAACATACACCACACAACCAATTCTTCTTTCATATTGACAGTGTGAGTAGACAACAAATGAAGTATGAAAAAACCATAGTTTACCAAACAACAAAAATTTAGACTCTCCCAAATGGAGAGCATTTGCAAACGACAAAATAAATGTAGCTCAAATGATGATTTCTGTCTTTGATAGGATAGAAAAAAATTGTGGGAAAAGGAGGAAATGCTGGTTACCAGCATTTCCTCCTTTTTCCTCAATGTCTTCAAAAACCTTCTCTTTCAGGGTCGTTAAATCTCAGAATTGTGTGGTAGAGAGATAATAGGTTAGAAAATTATCGTGGAGAGAGGAGAAAATACTGGTTACCAGCATTTTCTCCTATTCCCACAAGGTTTTCAAAACTTTTCTTCACCAGAGTTGTTAAAAGTTGGGTTAGATTAGCGAATGGTTAACCCTTTACCACACAATGCCGCCTTTAGACGCCCCTGGGAAAGAATCCTTTTGAAAACATTGTGGGAAAAGGAGAAAATGCTGGTAACCAGCATTTTCTCCTTTTCCCACAATGTTTTCTACCCTGTCAAAGGAAAATTGTACCATTTGAGCCACACTGAAATTGTCGTCTGCAAATGCTTTCAATTTGGACAAGGCTAAATTTTTGTCGTCTGGTAAAGGGTTAAATGAAACAAAAAAAGTGTTGTTCGCATTTCTTTTGTGAAGTATGAAACTAGTTTGATTGCAAAGGTGTTTTACTTTTTCTTTCAACAGAATATCACAAAGAGAAAGCTTTTATGTCACTTGTATTTCTGCTTTTACAACATTGTTTTCGAACGTGTTTTCTCCTAAGACCAAAAAACTGGCGATTTTATTTGTCGTCTTTTAAAGTATTCAGTATAGACGAGTATTTTATCGTCTAGTAAAGTGTTAACTCTTTACTATACTATCCCGCGTTTTAAGGACTTTGGAGAAGAAACCTTTGGAAACATAGTGGAAAAAGGAGAAAATGCTGGAAACCAGCATTTCCCCCCCTTTTTTTCATACCCTTTTCTACACTTTCAAAGAGATATTCCGATCATTTAAGCCACATTTAATTTGTCGTCAGCAAATGCTTTCAATTTGGACAAATATGAAATTTTGTCGTCCGGTTAAATAGAGTTGAAGAGTTGCTCACCGCAGACCTTCAATAAAGAAGGCTTAACTCTTTATCAGACGAGAAAATTTTAGACTCGTCCAAATTGAGAAAGCATTTGCAGACGACAATTTAATTGTTGCTCAGATAAAGAGATTTACCCGCAAAAGGTTGAAAACATCGTGGGAAAGGAGAAATTGCTGGCTACCAACATTAAATATTTTCTCCTTGCCACACAATGTTTCCAGATGCCCTCTTCTTCAGGGTCGTTAAACACGCGATTGTTTGCTAAAAGATTAAACGGCTGACAGGGCAAATAAAAGATCCACTTCAAAATAGATAAAAAGTTTGAAGATGATGCAGCCATTTTGAAATATACCGGTATATCTTATTAGATGCAATAAAGACTTAACCCTTTGCCCAAAAAGAGCAATATACATCGATTTGCTGATAGTGTATCATGATCGGACTGCACAGAAATTGCAGTCTGATCTTTGATCTACATTGTCCGATATTCTGAGAAATATTTCTCGTTAAAAAACCTGCTTTGATGATTTGACAAAATGGGATTTTTTATCAAAAGAGAAAAAACGTGTGTTTATTTACATAGAGGTCTAGGGTCTTTATCAAATCCCGTGTTTGAAGGATCGGCGCAGGAAAACGCCTCTTTGAAACATTGTTGAAGAAGAAGAAAATGATGGTAAACAGATTTTTAGTACAGGAAAACGTCTCTTTGAAACATTGTTGGACAAGAACAAAATGATGGTAAGCAAATTTTCGGCACAGGAAAACGCCTCTTTGAAACATTGTTGAACAAGAACGAAATATTCTAAACCGATTTTTTTTTCTTCTTTTCCCACATTTATACCTTGAAAGGCTAGTCCTATCATTCACATCACGTTTAACTCTGACGTCAGCAATTCCTTTCAATACAGGCAAGTGTAAAATTTTGTCAGCTAATGAAGAGTAGAAATGTTCGAGGGTGCTTAGAAACTCGGTACTATCCACTTGGCCAAAGAACCTGCAAATAAATGATTGATGTGAAGTGGACCAGATACGCTCTGTAAAATCAACCCTTAAGCTGCAAAGCGCGACTCGCTGACCTTTTGCGGACAGTGTAGATCAAGATCAGACTGCACAGAACGTGCAGTCTGATCTTGGATCTACACTGTCCGATAAGGAGATTTTTCTCCAAAAAAGTTACAGTTAAAAGAGCATTTTTTTTTTCTTTTTACTATCGACTTGAAATGTTTATTTCACTTATTTAACAGATTAAGCGTTAAAATAGTTGGTCCATGCTCAGTGAAAAGGGGGCGTAATGCATCTGCGAAAAGTATCGACCCAGGTCAGCCTGCGCAGTCCGCGCAGGCTGACCTGGGCCGAAACTTTTCGCTATTGGTTAATTTTCTGTATGTTCAAGGACCAGTTTGCCTTATGATTAAGTGGGTTGTTGAAGAAGCGGCTATTATGGATCCACAATTATGTGACATTATGGATCCATAATTATGTGAGGGCTTAATTGTTATAGAGCATTACGGGGATGCATCAAGTCCCCTTTTGCCAGAGCGTGGCTCAGTTTTATTTGGACATGTCTACAATTTTGTTGTCTAATAAAGAGTAACACGCCCTACTTTAGAGTGTTCTTTCGGACGGTTTACACCCAAGATCAGACAGCACTTGTGTACTTTGGCCTAGCAAAAACAAAAAGAGAAACCTGCAAATAATATATATGAGCCATGCCCCGGTAAATCTTCGTGATCCGTTATACCAAGCAAGCCATCATATACATTCGAACTAAGTTCTGACAACAGGGGGCTTAATGCATCTCCGTGATGCACTTTACTAAGCAAGTCAGCCCATAATTATGGATCCATAAAATCCGTTTTGTCCAACAACCGACTGAGTCATGAGGTACACTGGTCCTTTGACATGCAGAAAATTGTTCAATTACAAAAAGCTTCGGCCAAGGTCTGCCTGCGCAGAACTGCGCAGGCTGACCTGCGTCGATAGTTTTTGCAGATGCATTAAGCCTCCTTTTTACAGATCATGGCTCCATTAATTATGCATCTATAAAATCCAGTTTGTATCACAACCGACTGAATCGTGAGATAGACTGGTCTTTTGGTATGCAGGAAATTTTCAAACAGCAAAAAGTCTCGACCAGGGTCGATGCTTTTTCAGGGTCCGTATTCACCAACCATTCTTAAGAACGCTCTTAGACTAATTCTTCAAGATTTTCCAAATTTGAATGTAACGCAACTTCTGTTTGGCTAAACCAAATGGTTTAGCCAATCAGAAGGTGTGTTACTTTCAAATTTGGAAAATTTTAGAGAACAAGACCAAGAATATTCTTAAGAATGGTTGGTGAAGACGGACCCAGATGCATTAAACCTCCGTTTCACAGAGCATGGCCCTTATTCATTCTGTAAAGGAGATCATGATATGCAATCGGCTTCTCTGTGCAGTCTTATCTCGATCCTTACTGACCATTAAAAGCAAACGAAATTGTCAAACCCATTCGAGGTGGGAAGTCTACATCAGACAAAAATACGGATAATTAACCCTTTCCCAAACGACAAATTTTGGACTGGTCCAAACTGAAAGAGTTTGCAGACGACAATTTTAAATTTGATGAAAATGGCAGAAAGTTATCAAAAAGGGTAGAAAACACTGTGGGAAAAGGAGAAATTGCTCGTTACGAGCAATTTCTCCTTTTCCCACAGTGTTTTCAAAAGACTTGTACTGCAGACACGTGAAAACCAGGGCTTGTTTGGGAAAGGGTTAAGGACCATATAAATTAGATAGAAATGTAATGACTGATAATTTATACGTTTGATTTACCACCCGAGTGGTTCTTCTTTTTAATTCTGTGTGATTCATATCAGGTAGACAAACATTACATTTATCAGAGGTTGTAAATTAAATATATTTTCCATCCTGATAGGAATCGAGAAAAACAGATATTTTTGAAAAATTGGATAGATAGATAGATAGATAGATAGATAGATAGATAGATGCCACTACCACTACCACTACGTACTACTACCACATATTGGTACATGTAAAATTACGACCGATGATAATGACGTGAATCGCGTACGTATCGGAGATAGAAATCAAAACACCTGGCCAAAACCCATGATGGAGTGAGTTCAAATCCCGGCTGGTCAAAAATCTCTTTCCTCGCGTTAATAACAGTCATTTCGACGGGATTCATTTCTCCCTCGCCCCCGAACTCAGTTTTGACTTCATTTACGGGAAAAAGCAGCAAGCTGCTAGCTAAGTGTGACGCGCATAGTTCAGGCTAAAGAAACCTAAAGATGCGCCGGTAGTTTTGATGTAACATAAGTACTTTGAAAATAGTTTTAAAGAACAACGCAAAAAAAAAAGGAAAAAAAAACATAACCCTGACCCACCACTGACCTTGTCTTTAACCCTTACCCAAACAAGCCCTGGTTTTCACGTGTCTGCAGTACAAGTCTTTTGAAAACACTGTGGGAAAATTTCTCCTTTTCCCACAGTGTTTTCTACCCTCTTTGAAAACTTTCTGCCATTTTCATCAAATTTAAAATTGCCGCCTGCAAACTCTTTCAATTTGGACCAGTCCAAAATTTGTCGTTTGGGAAAGGGTTAACAGTAAATAATGCGGCAAAGATTCAATGATTTTTTAATGATTTTCAACTCTTTCAGCTCGAAATATATAAAAACGACCTCTTATCGAAGGCTGAAAAATGGACTTTCTCGAAACTTTGATCTTAGGGGCTTGACTAAACAAGCGGACGGTAAAGATCAAAGATAAGACTGCACGTTTTGTGCAGTCTGATCTTGATCTATGCCGTCTGCAAAAGCCCGTGTTTTCATTTTTGGCGCTGAAAGGATCACACGAGACGCATCGAATCTATTGAACTTAAGTAGACATTACGTTGCATATTAAATCCATTTTTGAGGCATGATCTGTGGAAAGAGGGCCTAATGCAATTTGCAAAAGGTGTCGACCTAGGTGAACCTTCGCAGTCTGCGCAGGCTGACATGGGCCGAAACGTTTCGCTATTGGTCAATTTTCTTTACATGTATGTCCAAAGATCTGTCCAAATCATGATTCAGTCGCTTCAGGTGGCTATTTTGGATTTATGATTATGTGACGGCATAATTGGCATCATGCATCAAAGAGATGCATTTAGCCCCCTTTTGTCAGAGCATGGGTGGTATATACTATCTCTTTATCAAATGCATTGAAATTACGTATTTTAATGACTCTGAAGAAAAATGGTTTAGAAACCATTGTAGGAAATGAAGAAAGTGTTTGTTACTAGCATCCCGCCTTTTTTCCACAATGTTTTCTACCCTTTTATATTCAAAGTACTTCATTTGATTATATAATGTTGATCTCTTCCGAGGGCTGAAAATAGAATCCACTGAAACTTAAAAAACAGATCTACTGTTATGTTTATGCTTGATCAAACAAACGGACGGTATAGGTCCAAGATCAGGTGGCACGTTCTGTGCAGTCTGATCTTGATCTATGCCGTCGAAAAAAGTCCCTAGTTTCGCCTGTTGCACTGAAGGAGGTCCAAGATTTACTAGAAAGAAAGCAACAATATAAACGGTATTAGAAAAACTGATCTTAAAAGCTAGACATTATGAAATAAATACACTTTACCTTGTACTTGGACTGGGTTCAAATTCAATTAGACTGTACATTCCTTAGACCGTTGTGTGCGACTCAATGCGATTTTTCGGAAAATACAATTAAGATCAGTCTGCTCAGAACGTGCAGTCTGATACTGATCTACACTTTCCGATATGGTGTATATTTTTTCCGGGAGAAAAAAAAAAAAAAAAAGAATTTTGAAATCACAATATTTGGGTTTCTGTTACTGTTTGGACTTTTCAGTTTAGTCCTTACCAAGCAATCCTGTGTTTCAACGCTCCTGAGGATGACAGCTTTTGAAAACATGGTAGGAAAAGTAGAAAAACTGCTGTTAACCAGTATTTGCTCCTTTTTTGTCGCTTTTGAACTTGTGACAAATACCGTCGTTTGAGGCACATTTATTTTATTGTCTGAAAATGCATTAAGTTTGGAATATTCTGTTAATTGCCGCGTGCTAGAGACTTAATGCATTCCGCATATCAAGGGTTAACTCTTTACCACGCGAAAGAATTTGACACTTGCCCAAATTGAAAGCATTTCCTGACGACAAAATAATTATGGATCAAATGGTAAGATTTGTCACTGAAAGGATAGAAAAAGCTTGTGGGAAAAGGAGAAAATGCTTTCACATGCCGTCTTTAATAGGGTTGTGTGGCAAAGGTTCAAAACAGGTCGTTTAATTTGGGGACGATTATATCAAATAATTTTGCTCGTGATCGAAGTTTAAAGGAAGCTATTCCGATTTTCGCAACCACACTAATTGTTAAAAGTAATATAACACTGAATTTAGTAAGGTAATAACTGGCAAACAATAGATAAATAAGAAAGAGCAGTCTGAGAAGAAACAAAATTTTGATGGAATTTTGTTAATGGGATATGTGGCCTCTTATGGTACACATGAGCCATGTTCCGACAAAAGGGGGCTTAATGCATCTCCGTGATGCATGCTACCAAGCAAGTCATCATAGTTTTATACATACCTAAAATCTGTTTTGTATTACAACCTGTTGAATCATGAGGTACACTGGTCCTTTTACAAGCAGAAAATTGACCAAAAGCAAAAAGTTTCGACCCAGGTCAGCCTGCGCGGATTGCGCAGGCTGACCTGGGTCGATACTTTTTTGCAAATACACTAAGTCCTCTTTTCACAGAGCATGGCTCCTTTGTTTTTTAGAACTCGCACAATAATTTCACGAAAAGCCGTATGAATGTCATATTATCAATACCATATGTAGATTAGTTGCATCGTGCTAAAATTAGCTTGATGACGTCATATCTGTTCGCATCAAGATAGACGGAGTCACCTGATTACTAATGGCTATCCCATTATTGAAACACTAAAATTGCATCGTTTGATCGCGTGGTCTGCGCATGTTATATTCTTCGAAGATTAACCTGTCTGCTTTGACGCATTCCTATCCTGTACAGGATACATTTTAATACGCGGGGCGTAAACTAAAACTCTGTTGTTAAAAAAGTAGCAATGGAGAAAATGGCTAAAAACGATACTTTTGCGAAAAAATCTAACTTGTTTTCCGATCTAATTTCTTCAAAATTTAATCGTTACCTGCAAATCTTTAAATAGACTTTCTAAATATAGATTTCAGGAGACCAAGGATTTGTGCATTTGGTTTTTTTTTTCGAGACATATCAACAAAAAATGTACCAGGGTTACTTCCCGAGCCTGTAGGGGCTGTGTTTGTAAATGACTGGTGCATAGCTTGTGCACTAACTAACGATGGCTTGGTGAATTGTACGAGGTAGGCTTTTATTGAGGAAACGTTTATTTTGAAATTCCCTGCACTGATCGCCGCCTTGAAAAGTAGCCCGGTTCTGTAGCCAGAATGCCCATATCAGATAGGTTTGTATTTGAAAAATGCCACCAGCGGAAGATAATGCTTTTGATGGGTGTTATAACGTCCAGAGAAACGTATAAGTTGTAGTATTCATCGGTGTTTGACGGGAAAAAATTAGTTTGCAGCAAAAAGTTCTACAATGGCCCCTTTAAAACTGGGTGTTTAACACAAGGACGATTATTTCAATTGATTTTGCTGTTGATCGGAGTTTAAAAGATAAGGTCAATTTGATATATAGAAAGGTAAGCAAAGCCGAGATTAGGAAAGAATTCAAAATTCTTTGGGCTACTTTGTTTTGTGGGTTTATAATCCTTTTAGCTGGGAATACGTGAATAGTGAAAATGTTGGAGGCAGTGGTGCAGGGTAGAGCGTCGGCCTAACATGTCAGGAGGTTCGGGTTTGCATCTAGTGATTGGCGGGGTCAACCATTTGAACTACCCACATAATGGTGCTAGTACTTAATAGGCTTCCAAGAAGCAATCGTCGAGAGTGAACACCATTATTTAGAAGTTGTTTAGTTATCGATATGAAGCAGATTTAAATTCAACCCTCAACCTTATAAATGAGCAGCGCTCTGGCAGAAAGGGGTTTAATGCATTTACTTCGTGATGTATTACGATGCATCAGAAAATGCATTAAACACCCTTTTTGCCAGAGCATGGCTCATACGCATCTGCGAAAAGTATCGACCCAGGTCAGCCTGCACGGCCCGCGCAGGCTGATCTGGGCCGAAACTTTTCGCTATTGGTCAGTTTTCTGTATGTCCAAGGACCAGTCTACCTCATGATTAAGTCGGTTGTTAAAAAAAGTGGCCATTATGGATCCATAATTATGTGATGGCTTAACTGGTATCATGGATCACGGAGATGCATTAAGCTCCCTTTTGCCAGAGCATGACTCATAAACCAAATGGTTTAGCCAATCAGAAGTTGTGTTACTTTCAAATGTAGAAAATTTTGAAGAATAAGACTAAGAATGTTCTTAAGAATGGTTGGTGAATACGGACCCAGGTGTCACTAATCTTGATTGAAACTGTAAGTAAGTTGTGGTCACTTGTGGTCGCTGCAGGTGGTTATTTTATCCTTTATGGCGTTCCTTACCCTTATTACACTGTCAAGTACAGTTTCAGTTGGCCGTGCCCCCGGTTGCTCAGTCCGCAACGTACAGGGCTTGAAAACAAGGGAGATCACTGGTTCGAATCGTCAGGTCGGCTGATTTATTTTCAAGGAAAGGTGTAAGTCATTGAGGCAGGATTCATTTTTCTCTCACGACTGATCATTGTTTTTCTATGTTGGTAATGTGGGAAAGCAGTCAGTGTCTTGGGAATAATATTTGTGCAAAGTACTTGTAAAAGAATCCCCAGGAAAGCATGGATAGGTGGATGCACTTGTCCCCGCGATATAACTGAAATAAGACAAGTACCTTAATAACAAACAGACCTAAAAAGCTCGGTTAAAGCGATGATGGCATTTCTTTAATTGTTTTAAACGGTCCAGTCGAGAGAGATTAAAAATATATACACCTCTAAAGAAAAGGATTTAATCTAAATAAGGTACTTTTATATTACACAGCAAAATATGAAACTCATATGTACATGAGTCATGCTCTGTAAAAAGGGGGTTTAGTGTATTGCAAAAAGTATCGGTTCATGTCAGCCTGTGTAGGCTGACATAAAAACTTTTTGCTATTTATAAATTTTCTGCAGGTCGAAGGACCATACTACCTCATGATTCAGTTAGTTTAAAAAGAAATGAACCATGCTCTGGCAAAAGGGGGCTTAATGCATCTCCTTAATGCATCACACCAAGCAAGACCTAACATAGTTAGGGATCCATAAAACCCATTATGTCTAACAACCGACTGTTTCATAAGGTAGAATGGTCCCTTGGCATACAGAATATTGACCAAAAAAACGAAAAGTTTCGATTTAGGTCAGCCTGCGCGGACTGCGCAGGCTGACCTGAGCCGAAACTTTTCGCAGATGCATCAAGCCCCCTTTTCACAGAGCATGGCTCAAATGGATTTTTTTATCGATCCATATCTATGAGATGGCTTGCTTGGTACTATGCATCACAGATATACATTAAACCCTCTTTTGACAGAGCATGGTTCACACAAATTAAATGGTTGAACTCTTTCGCGGCCATCTAAATTAATGAAACTTTTCTTCGACGTCTTGCATGTGGACATTCACAGCAATTGAAGATCATTTTGGTTTATATTTGGCATCGGGGAGCGGCAGTGTAGATCTAAGATCAGACTGCACGTTCTGTGCAGTCTGATCTTGATCTTAACCGTCCGCAAAAGTTGTTTAAAAGTCGCCATTGGCATTGCAAGACTTAAGGGACTGGATAAAATATTTGCAAACAGATGCCAAAAACATTGGCCAAAAAGTACGCGTGCCTAATTGATAAATGGCAATCGATCCGTCAACGGCGCAGATCAATGATTATTTAGCGATCACTTTAATAATATATTCAAATATTTCGGTGCTGGTGAATAATTTGATTCCAAATTTGTTCTGTAATAAAATACAAATTTTTGAAGACAAAAGCGATCATTTTTTTTTTATGTAAAATCCGTTTTAATCCTCTGATCACTGTATCGACGATGCATTATGTCGAAAAGCATCCAGTGACTTGGAAAGGATATTGTAGGAAGCACTGGTAAAAGAAACTCCAGGAAAGCATGGATAAGGACACTGGCCGCCGCGATATAACTGAAATAATGTTGACTAAAGCATTTTATATCATACAAACAAACTATTTCCTACAATGTTTTCAGACAAATTAATTAATCAACCTCAATTCTAGGTCGGTTATTCATATTTTTCAAGGGCATTTTCCAGGGCATCTGCAGATAGATAGAGAGAGACAGACAGACAGAGTAAGAGAGGGAAGGAGACGAACAGACAGACAGACAGACACTTAGAGAGAGAGAGAGAGAGAGAGAGATGGGAATGTAGACTGTTCGTATGATCTTTCGTACAAAATTAATCTAATAATGTGTAAAGAAGTCAGTATGGTAATACGGTAATAAGCTTTGGGACTTTATAATAGATATTGCCATACACATTTCTTGTGGCAGATCATTCTGAAAACAGGTTGGCAAGAAAAAAAAAAAAAACGCTCGTAATAAACAATTTGTTCTTCGTCCGCAATGTTTTCATTTGTACTCTTATTTTAAACCCTTATTTCAGGACAATTATACTCGTACATACTGGTACTTTTACGAGTATGTATTCAAAATGGCCTTCTTTAACTCTTTCGGCGCCAAATAAATAAACTCGACTTCTTTCGGTGGCTGTAAATGCAATCCACAGAGAACCAGAAAGATTTTTATCGTAGGGGGCTTGACTAATTAAGCGGACGGTACAGATCAAAGAGATCAAAGGAGACAGCTTTCCAAAAACATTGTTGGGAAATGAGGAAATGCTGGAAACCAGCATTTTCTCCTTTTCCTACAATGTTTTCTACCATTCAAAAAACAAACTCAATAATCTGTTAACACTTTCAATTTGTTGTCTGTATTAATTCTTTCCTTTTCATTTTGGACAGGTACAAAATTTTATCTACTACTAAAGAGTAAAATAGACTTTAAAGCTTAATGGGACTTCCCCTCAACCCTTAACCCTTAAGCTGCTAATCGCGACCCACTGACCTTTTGCGGACAGTGTAGATCAAGATCAGACTGCACAAAACGTGCAGTCTGATCTTTGATCTACACTGTCCGATACGGTCATTTCTTTCCGGTGAAATCAACTTTGAAACCGCAATGTTTGGGCTTTTAGTAGTGAGTAGAAATTTGCGTTTCATTTATTCAGCAGCTAAAGTGTTAACCTAATAAATAAGTTAAAAAAAATTTCATGCCGATAGTAAAAACGCAAATGTTGCTATTTCAAAATTATTTTTTTGTGTGTCAAAAAAATCTCCTTATCGGACAGTGTAGATCCAAGATCAGACTGCACGTTCTGTGCAGTCTGATCTTGATCTACACTGTCCACAAAAGATCGGCAGCTTAAGCGTTAAAAGCATGTGAATTAAATCTTTTAATTAAGTCTTATAGAAAAATCCGGTTTATTGATTTTGACTATATATTTCGGCCAACTGATCACTGACCGCTGGCCCTCTGGAATATTCTTATCATATTGCGATCCCTGACAGCGTTTGAGGAAAGAATAAACTAAGATGAGCCTTCACATCCTGTATTCTGATCTTTATCTGGTTATTAATTGTGTAAGGTGTGTATAAATATTGGGTCCAAGTAAATGATGAATATTAAAAGCCCTGTTAATCCCATGTCCTAAAATAATGTGGTAAATGATCAACAGAGAATTTAGATTGAAGGGACAAAGTTTTGACCCCGTGAGGTCGACAGCGTTATCTCCAAAAGCAATATTTTTATCAATATTTAGTGAAAATTCCATTAGCTCGTTACATTTCTGAAATTGTTTCAAAACCCTTATTTTGGAAACTCGAGGATAAAGCTCTCAGAAGCTTCTACGAATGGTAGAACTTGAAGTCACGTCTTGGATTTAAATAGTGCGATTTTTCTTGGGACATTCTGACTTCCCAACACTCCCCCTCCCCCATCACAAATTTCGGAAAATTGGACAATTTTTAAACGTTGGTAGTATATCAAGTTCAGGTTGAAAAATGACAATGTCAAGGTCGACTATTGACTTCGAAATCTCCCCCAAAATACATTTTTCTTTTATGACGTAAGGTAGTTTTCAGCATGGGAAAGGGGATAGGGCTTTTTAAGACTAACTTTCTCTCACAAAACTTATTTTAACGCTGCTTACCAGCGTTTTCTCATTTTCCCACAATGTTTTGGAAAGCTGTCTTCTTCAGGGTCGTTAAAACACACTAGGTTATCTGGAAAACATTTAACTCATTACATCTTAAAACAAAAAGGACATATTTAATGTGGCAAAAAAAAAAAAAAAAAACACCAGGGTCCGTATTCACTAACCATTCTTATGAACGTTCTTAGTCTTATTCTCCAGAATTTTCTAAATTTGAAAGTAACACAGCTTCTGATTGACTAAACCATTTGGTTTAGCCAATCAGAAGTCGTGTTTCTTTCAAATCTAGAAAATCTTGAGGAGTAAGTCGAAGAATATTCTTAAGAATGGTTTGTGAATACTTACCCCGACGATTAATAATTCAATCATTATGCCCAATTAACCTTTGCCCATCCAACCATGTCCTCCTCCAAGAAAAAAGTAGGCTGACATGCAGTCTGTGTACGGCGTAACATGTTTACTGTGAAAATGACAACTTCAAGAGGCTAGGTATTGACCAGGAGAATCGTTCAAAAATGCATCAATCATAGGCGTAACAGGGTATGCAGTATATTTTGTTGACCTTTTTCAAGAATTATTGCTGCCAACAGAAAGGATATGAAAATGAAAAACAGTTTAACATTACGGCCAAAACAGGTTTCTCCCTCCCACGAAAAAACAGATAAAGGTTCCCAAGCAAGCCGTATACACTGCAAGCTTTGTACAGTGTAACAAAGCACGATGAACCTATTCCAAGCTTCAATCGATGGCTGCAATCTGAATTGGAACAGATATGCTGACGTGTGTAAGCTCCAGCATGATCCTTATTTAGCCTTTTTCTTCAAGCTTTGCATACAGAATTCTATCTTAAATAAAGAGCTTCTCTGGTGTAAGTTAAGAATTAAGTATTCGACAGCGTGGAATCGGGCCCAGACAGCAACGTCTCAGTCTCATTCGGCATACCTCGGGTGATCCGGTGATCAGATGTTAGATGTAGGTACGGAATCGGCCGAGTTGTGACGAGTGGTCTCAGTCTGTGTCAAAGGGGACTCTATCACTGCACTTTACAGTTGCACGTGATGTCATATTCAGGTCTTCTTAGGATAGACAGAAGAATAACCTACGATAAAAGCCTTAGTCCTTTAGCAACCATTCCCGTGTTTTTACGAATCTGATGGAAGAGGCTTTTGAAAACATTGTGGGAAAGGAGAAAATGCTGTTTGCCAGCATTTTCTACTTTTCCCACAATGTTTACTATCCTTCAGAGAAAATTTGTGTCACAGTCAATTTGTCTTCGGCAAAGCCTTTCAGATTGGTCTTAGTAATATTTTGTCCTTTCGGTATAGAATTGATAGGCATATAAAACGTAAGAAGTCTGCGTTGCTGGCGGGGGGGGGGGGGGGGGGGGGGGGGAGGAAATACAATTTGATTTGAATTATTGTCTCATATCGATTTCTTATTTAGTGATTAAGTTTTTTCTTTTACCGGTAAAATAAAAGGCACTGAAGGGGAAAAAAAATAATAACACACACACACACAAAAAAAAAAGACAGACAGATAAAGTTATCAACATGCGAACAGATATTTAAGAATTTAGTGAAATTTCGCTGTTTAAAAATGGTATATAGGTTTAGGCGTTAATTTTATGAGGAAAGATAACTTTAAGTTCAATCTGCATGGTTGTTACACGGTTAATTCCCTTTGAAATTTCTATTCAGCCAAGTAGGAAAATTTGGAAAGTTTAACTTATCCATCTTAATGCTGTCTTGATCGCTTTCAACTTTATTTCAGTCATATCACGGTGACAACTCACATATTCATTTATGTCCTGGTTTCACCTGTTCTGGGCTTGGTCTCTGAAGTATCTTGACCAAGGACACTCCAAAGAATTTCGAAACTGGAACTCGGTGCTTCAAGCGAGGGTCGAATCCTGGGCCTCCAGGTTACGAATCCTACAGCTTAGTTACTGAAACACACATGACCGCTATAAATGATACGGAAGAGAAAGACGAAGAAAGACAAAACAGTATTTTGCTTAAGTGATATCGAAAACAATGTGGGAAAAAATTCAATAGCTTGTAACGAGCAATTGCTTCTCTTTCCACGTTGCTTTCAAAAGCTGTCTTATTCGTGGTCGTGAAAAAAAAAAAAAAAAAAAAGATATGAGCCGTGCTGTATGAAAAGGGGGCTTAATGCATATGCGAAAAGTATCGACCCAGGTCAGCCTGCGCAGTCCGCGCAGGCTGACCTGGGCCGAAACTTTTCGCTATTGCCAAAGGACCAATCTACCTTATGATTCAGTCGGTTGTTAGACAAAATAGATTTTATGGATCCCTGACCGTGTAATGTCTTTCTTGGTATGATGCATCACGGAGATGCATTAAGCCCCCTTTTGCCAGAGCATTGTTCATATTGTACGGTACAGAATGGAATTCAATGGGAAGAAAACTCAACAAATAGAGTCGGTAAGCAATGGTTAAGTTGCGTTGAGTTCGGATCAGAGCAGATGAGCATTGTTTTTGAAGTACATTTTTAGTTCGGCTCATTTAGAAAAAAAAAAAAAAAAAACTTCAGGGTATTGTTGTAGCCCTGTCGTCTGGGCCATCTTTGTCTGCTTCGTTGGGCAAAAACTGAGACATTTTATAGTACATCTGTCATCAGTGTTTATAATTATTACAAACTTGGATGAGACGTCGTTGTTCACTATCAAACGGGGAACTCATAAAACAGGGGCAGGTAACCATCAAAATATTTTTGTCAAATTTATGCCCTTTTTCGACTTAGAAATTTCACTAAAAGCAACTGCAGCCGAGCCTTGGTACCCGCATGTGGTACCCTTGTTTATTTCTGGTTGCGTCCCAAAATATAAAGCAAACAGTCACTTCCTTATTATCTTTCCTTACAAAACGTTTACTCCCCCGCCCCCCCCCCCCCCCAAAAAAAAAAAGGGAAAATCGGAAATATAATTTTACGCTTCTTTTATTAAGTCTAGATGTTAGAGTGGAAATAGATACAATTTCAAAGGTGCTTTAATATCAAAGATCGGTCTGTATTTAAAAGTAGAGGCCCTTAGAGACTTCCGTACGTGTGCAATTGTGACATTTCTTGTAAATAACACCACTTCAACGAGACATTAAAGACAGGCAATAATGCAAGATTTACTGTCGAAGTCACGATCTCATTTTTCCAACAAAATTGGATTTGGAGGACACACATACTCTACCAGACACATTTATATTGTCTGTTATATCAATATTAAGAGAAAAATAGCCAAGTCCTAAATAGTTCTGAAAAATGATAAACTAACTTGTGTGTGGTGAGGGGATGGACAAATTAAATGAGGCTAAAATGGTGGAAATTGTCATTGAAAGGGTTGAAAACATAGCGGGAAAAGGAGAAAATGCTGGTTACCAGCATTTTCTCCTTTTCCCACTATGTTTTCCAAAGCCCTCTCCAATGAGGTCGTTAAAACGCAAGGTTGTCTGGGGTATGTTTTATACAGATCCATATAAGGATAAGCTAACGTGGGGGTTGTGGGAGTCGACTCCAGTTCAGTTACCATTGTCTAACTCCCACGTTAGTTTCTGTCGCTTACATTCTATTCTTACCAACTGAAGATTCCGTATCATGAATATTCATGGACTAAAGTAGCGGCTATTCAAATAATCGAGGCCCTTGTTCTAATTGGGGAAAAAAATCATCAACACGGAATTTTGCTATGATAACGTTTGGGGATTTCCTCATTTGTTAGTAAACTCAGACATGGAAGACCATTTTTGTTAGGTGTCAATTCATTGGTCAGTAGTTCCGCATTGAGTCATAACGGAACCAATGAAATTCTTCATAATTCATAATTGCTGACGATAACGACATACTGTCGGCCTAATGTCCATTGGTGTAAAGATGATCAAAGTATTGCAGATACATGTAGTTGACAGCGTTGCTGTACTTGTAAGGGTCATATTTAGTTTGGTTTGTTTCGTGTTTATCGCATTTTACAACAAGACTTCAGCTATACAGCCTATCGCGACAGCCAGCGTATCTGTTTAAACTTTGTTGTTTTGTTAGTACTTCGGACAACAATCTTCCCAAGCAACTGGCATCTTTCTACGGAATACCGTTAGGGCCATCGCCTTTGAATGTGTCAATTTAAAACGCGATACTCGATAGTACGATGATGATAATGCGAAATCACGAAACTACGATGATGAAAACGCGACAGTACGATGACGATAACGCGATACCACGATGGTGAAAACGCGAAAATACGATGGTACGATGATGAAAGTGCGATATAATATTGTGTTTTCACCATCGTACTTTCGCGTTTTCATCATCGTAGTATCGTACTATCGCGTTATCATCATCGTACTATCGTGTTTTCATCATCGTACTATCGCGTTATCATCATCGTACTATCGTGTTTTCATCATCGTACTATCGTGTTTTCATCATCGTACTTTCGCGTTTTCACCATCGTACTATCGTATTTTCATCATCGTACTGTCGCGTTATCACCATCGTACTTCCGCGTTTTCACCATCGTTCTATCGCCTTCCGGTCCCCATGCGCATACACATTCAATGGCGATTGCACTAACGTTATTCCGTATAACTCTACTAGACTGCAATTCTTTTGCCACGCGGAAAACTTTACGGGAAAATGAGAAAATTCTGGTTACAAGCATTTTCTTATTTCTCTCAAGGTTTGCAAAAGCCTTCTTTCTTGAGATCCTTAAATCTGTGGGTTGTTGTGGGGGAAAGGGTTAACTTGTTTGTTCTTAGAAATATAAGAAGATTAGTGCATTAGTCCTTATCCTGCCGAGTGCAATAATGGATTTATTTTGCGGAGAGTGTAGGGCAAGATCAGCCTGCATGTACGTGCAGTCTGATCTTGCTCTGCACTCTCCGCTGCTCTATCATTAATTTCTGTCAACGAAACCCCATCCATTGCCATTTAACCAATAGATATATGTGTAATCGCCAACAATTTAAATTCGGTAGGATAAGGGTTAATATATCTGAATTTTAGACAGAGACCTTTTTTAATTAATTTCGCTGGGAAAATAAGTGTTATTTGACGTGTTCCATTTGCCAAATTTTGAAGTGTCTTTTTAAAATTATTATAGCCAAAGAATGTGCGGTTTATTTATTTGGTGTTTAATGTCGTTTTCAACATTATTTCAGCTATATTGCGACGGCCAGTGCACCTATCAATGTTTTCTTGGAGTTTCATTTACCAGTACATTGCAGAATATCATTTCAAAGATAATAGCCACCATTTTCTCCATTCCCCACAAATTTTTCTACCCTATATAGGACAGAAGTAAGATTTTGAGCTACATTTAAGTTGTCGTCCGCAAATACTTTCTATTTGATATAGTAAAAAATTTGTCATTTGGTAAAGAGTTAAGATGGAACTCAACAAAACGTGTAGTGTGATCTAATTCTACCCCGTCCGATGTGTTGTGAGATATTTTGGCTCAAACTGTCTCATCCCACGTAATGTCTAACAGAATATCCGACAATGAAGATCCAAGATCACGATGCACGTCCGTTGCAGTCTGATCTTGACCTACAATGTCGATTTCACCTCTTTAAGTACTAAAATATCCCGAGTTTAAATGACCCTTAGAAATAAGGATTTGGAAAAGCATCGTGGGAAAAGGAAAAAAATGCTGGTGACCAGCATATTTTTCCTTTTCCCATAATATTTTTTACACGTTCTAAGACAAATATGTCCATTTGAACCACAATTGATTTGTCGTCTGCAAATGCTTTCAGTTTAGACAAGTAAAAAGTTTTGTCCATTGATAATGTAAATGTCCAGTCTAACATTATTGATTTTTAACCTTTAGATTGCCAATAAACCAAATGGACATTTTCATTCTAGAAATAAAGGAATAAAACAAATGAAAGCAACCTTAAGATTGGCTTTGTACATAATGTCTCTACAAAGCAATCAGTATTAATTAAAGATCAGACTGCATATTTTATGCAGTCTGATTCTTAGATGTTATTACACGGCTGATGAGTACGAAATACCTTTGGGGCAATCGCCTTTGAATGTGTATGCGCATGCTCACCGGAAGGCGATAGTACGATGATGATAACACGATAGTACGATGGTGATAATGCGACAGTACGATGATGAAAACACGATATTACGATGGTGAAAACGCGAAAGTACGATGCTGAAAACACGATAGTACGATGATGATAACGCGACAGTACGATGGTGATAACGCGATAATACGATACCACGATGGTGAAAACGCGACAATACGACAATACGATGATGAAAACGCGACAGTACGATGGTGAAAACACGATATTATATCGCACTTTCATCATCGTACTATCGTATTGTCGCGTTTTCACCATCATGGTATCGCGTTATCGTCATCGTACTATCGTGTTTTCATCATCTTAGTTTCGTGATTTCGCTTTATCATCATCGTGCTATCGAGCATCGCGTTTCAAATTAACACATTTAAAGGCGATGGCCCTAATGGTATTCCGTATCTTTCCCATTTTCCCACACAAACATCCACGAAACATTGTTCAGCGGTGAGAGTAACATGAATTCTGTCGCAACGACTGTATCAATCCCCTTTAAGAATTTGGTCGAACCTGTGACCCCTGGATTTCAAGCCTTCTATGTTACAACGTAGGCTACCCAGTTCAGAGGGGCCAGATTTCGAGTACTCAAAACAGTTGTATTGACCAAGTGGAAAAACTCGCATACAGCAGGTGCATACAGCCCATGTACCGTTCCAAACTTGATTCGCCAACCTTTTCAGAGCCATATGTAAACACCGGGGCTTCTGCAGACGGTATAGATCAAATTCAGACTGCACAGAACTTTCAGTCTGATCTCGAATCTACTCCGTCTGCTTTTTGGGTCGAGCCTTTAAGATTAAATCATTTTCTGAGTTTCAATTAACTTTTTTTTCAACCGTCAAGTTTAGATATTTGGCGCTGTAAAAGTTATTAATGACGAGAAGAAAAAAAATATTGATTTGCATGGAAAATGTATTTTCAAAGCTGCAAAAACGTAATGTGTGAATGGCCGAGTTATTTCTTGAGCTAATTTTTTGTTCCGATCTTTGTTTCAAAATAATACCACATACAGTAGTTAACCATATGATGGTTTTTTTTTTTCCGATCTTATTTAGCAAAAATCACAAATATCGATTTGTATCACAAACGGCAGAGGCTTTCGTTTAATTTACTTAATTGTCGCGGGAAATCTTTAATTATAAAGTTTTTGTTCTGATCGTTATAAAAAAAATGATCATACGGGTGTTTTGTGTGTGTGTGTGGGGGGGGGGGTTGAAGAACTTGTGATTAATATCATAAAAGACAGTAATTGTAGTTTCATTTTCTTTTTGCTGAATAATGATCGTCAAGAAGTAATGTCGAAAGAATTTATCTAAGTCAATGATCGTATTAATAATCTCAAGAAAGCTGATCTAATTCTGTTTTGTGTATCTTAAAGGCCCACTATCAGCAAAAAGTAAACAGTTCGGAGGTTAAATTTCATGCAGATGGAATTCATACCGTTAATAGTATTGATATTATTTTGAGCCTGTCACGTGTTACACTACGGTCTGTCAATTCATAGTTCCAGTCGCTGACAGAAAACTGAATCGTTAAACTAGAATTCAATTTGCCTTCAATTCGACCCCGAAATGTTTACTTTTGGCTACTAGTTGGCCTTTAAAGAAATAAATGCCAACGGTCTGCAAGAAGATTCTATCAATGGGAATTTATGCGGATCTCAGTTTCATTAGTTCTCTGCTGAATTATGTGTACCAGAAAGTAATACCATAAAGAAATAATCCGCTGGTCTGGCATTATGATAATATAAATTACCCTAAAAATACATTTGAAAAATACTCTGGCCAAACCCTTTACCACACAATCCCGACTTAGAACGACCCTGAGGAAGACGCCCTTTGGAAACATTGTGGGAAAAGGAGAAAATGCTGGTTACCAACATTTTCTCCTTTTCTCACAATGTTTTCCTTCGCAAAGCCAATTTCAATTTTTGAGTCGCATTTACTTTGTCGTCTGCATATGCTTTCAATTTGGACAAGTCTAAAATTTTGTCGTCTGGTATTTAATGGATCTCCGTGAGGCATTATAGCAAACAAGTCATCGCATAATTATGGATCTAAAAAAATCCTTTTATCTATAGTAACCGACTGGGTAATGAGGTACCATCGGCCTTTGACATGCAGAAAATTTACCGATAGCAAAAAGTTTCGACCCAAGTCAGCCTGCGCGGGCTGCGCAGGCTGACCTGGGTCGATACTTTTTGCAGATGCATTAAGTCCCCTTTTCACACACACACACACACACACACACACATCACATGGGAACATAGAATATAACATTTATTGCCAACCGGTTTCGCTTTAAGCTCATCAGGGCAACAATAACAATAAATCACGTAGCAACGTCGCGTTGCTATACACATAACGCAGTGATTGATGACGTCATGGCTTAATGTTCAATTTAGGCATATTCTTTTATATATATATATAGTACAGGCTAATGGTGAATGCGGGAATCATACACACAGAGGAGTTGAGCATATTGTATGAAACATTATCCGTGTAGAAATTATCACATAGACGTTTTTACTTTTTTCAGACATAAAGGATCTGACATGAGTTGGCATGTCTGGAGATAATAATTCACGAAAAACAAGTCTGGAAAAATTAATTAAGCAAGCCTTTGGCCTTTCGTCGACGGATCTAATAAAAATTTACCTCATAATCCAACGAGTGTCAGATTATTTTTATCACATAACCATATCTTGCGAATCATAAGTGAGAATATGCAAACGCATATATGTACACGCACACGTCGAAATTTTCAGGAATAAAACCCGAATCCTTTCTCTATAAGAAGTATTTAATGGCATCAGATACCCAGTATGACGTCATAAGATCTCTTTTGAAACGTGTGTAAGCTAAGAAAATTCGTAGTAGAGTCTAGGTATATTACACTGAAAATAAGGAAGGTTATGTGATAAATAGAGGTTTATGAGTGTTTATGTATTATCGTTTTTATCAAACGAGTTGACTAAAAATGTATGACGCGAGCCTTTGCGAGCGTCAAATACATTTTAGTAAACGAGTTTGATAGAAATGATAATACATAAACACGAATATGAGATTCTATTTATCACATAAAACAAATGAAAGGCAAAAAATATCCTGCATCATCACCTTTAGCCTATACAGCATTCACGGGTCCATGTTTACAGTTGTAGTTCGGTTTAAAATGTGTATATACACAAGTAGATAGATCTTTGACATAAACTCCGAAAGTAGAATGAAACAGGTTCTAGAGGGGTTTAGTCTACCCATTCCCCAAATTTTGTTGTTTTATAAGACTTTCGCCGCATTTTTTGGTTTTTATTAGACATGAAAATCAAACACTTTCCACGCGTATACGTCTTAGCGACAATGACGTCATTTTTCCGCGAAACGGCGTAGTCGTACAAATTTCGGCACATGCTGTGGTTGGTTTCTCTGGCTTCACGCGCTTATGACTAAAAACTGATCAGAACCGGGACCCCAAAAACGATAATACACTAGTGTATTATGAAAAATAAGTCATGGGTTTAATACACTGCCGGAGGAGGTTTTATGTGATAAAAACATATCAGTTTCTGTTGACATCATTATATACAGGCGAGAAGCGCTTTGGGAAATTGGTGTTTATCGCATTTTCGTAATGCAAGAAAGTCGTCCTATAGGATGGATCCATCTTGTTAAAAGAATATGGTGGAATCTGGAGGTAAAATGATCATTCTACGAGCAGAAAATATACCAATAGCAGAAAGCTTCAACTAAGGTCAGCCTGCGTAGTATGCACAGTCTGGGGCGATACATTTTGCAGATACATTGATCCACCTTTTTCATAGAGCATGACAACGAGGATATTTGTTTTTTTCGGTGAAAGATGGAAATTTATTTCATCGAGTGAACATCATCGTTAATATTTTCACGAGTGGCGCAGCCACTCGTGAAAATATTACCGACGATGTTCACGAGATGAAATGAATTTCGATCTTTCACCGAAAAAAACAAATATTCTATTCAATTTCATGATTTAACACCTTTTTTGTTAGAACTTTCATTAAAATCGAGTTCAGTTGTTTTCGGTAATTCCCCATGGCGAACTCCCCTCACATAACAACGCATAACAGTATGACGTAAAGCGCGTGAAATATAGCGTAAATTACGTCATATTTCTATCTATTTTAATGGCACGCGCTGATTACCTAGGTATCTAGTGCACGGGAACTACTTTTTCCGCCTTCAACTGAAGAGTTAGAAAAGATAGAATCGGTATTTTTCCCTGGTCGTAACCATGAAATATGAAACCACAAGCCACTATTATTTCTCGATTAACTACCGAAAAGCATGAAGTAATTAGGTATGTTTAAGTCTTTCAGCGTCAAATATATCGACCTCTTTCGACATCTGAAAATACAATCCATTGAATCGTTTTGGTTTGTCTAAAGAAGCGGACGGTATAAATCTCAGATTAGACTGCACGGTCTGTGTTCTATGCAGTTTGATCTTGAATCTATGGCGTACGAAAAAAAAAGCATCTCTTTGCTTACGCGTTGAGAGGATTTGAATTGGCATTAACGATCAAATGTTAGATTCGAGAGGACGGTCCAGGCATGTAAATTAACCCTTAGGCTGCTAAGCGCGACTTACTAACGTTTTGCGGACAGTATAGATCAAGATCAGACTGCACAGAAGGTGCAGTCTGATCTTGGATCTACACCGTCCGATAAACAGATATTTTTCTGCAAAAAATAAGTTTGAAATAGCAACATTCAGCTTTTTACTATTGTCTTGAAAGTTTCATTTTAACTTATTTATGAGGTTAAGGTTTAATAATTAGAATATGACACAGGAAACAAATCCCTTTTCTTATTGATGAAAACTGATACAAAGTAATGATAATTATTGAAAAAAAAAAGGGGGGGGGGGTGAGCATCGCTCGGTTTTCAAAATATTGCGACAAAAGATTTTTTTCTCTCATCATTCAGGTTAAATTAAAAGTAATGTGTTATTTCCGTCAAAGATTTCTTCCCTCTACCATTTGGCAAGTGGACTTCAGGTCATTTTGTTTTCAGTTTTTCTCTTGTAATTTTGTATTAACCCTGTACCATACAATCCCGAGTTTTAACGACCGTGAAGAAGAAGACTTTTGAAAACACTGTGCGAAAAAGGGAGGCTCAGGGTTTGAGCCTCCCTGGAAGCAGTCGATGTTTGGTGGGAGTGTCTTTGGGCAAGGCAGTTCAGAGCCCCAGCCTAGTAATGGCAAAACCCAGGACAAACACGAATATCTGAGCTGTCGCCATGATATGACTGGAAGAACGTTGAAAGCGGCATAAAACGCCATTCAATCAGTCATTCAATCCACATTTTACAAGATATTTGTCAAAGTCGTGTGCTAAAAAATTCGTTTCAAGAGATATTTAATTAAATCGCAATGAAGTGGAGATACAGCCATTTCCACTGATTGGGAAAAAATGACACTATTTTCGCCGCATGTTTTTAACTATAATTTCCCAGAAGAATAGTTTGATTTTTTTTATAACACTAAGGTTTATACCGTTTCATTGTTAAGCGTGCGATTTTGATTTGGTTCAATGATACTGTTTAATGAATTAAGACTTGTTCAGGCCTCAAAGGACAATGCAGTGAAAAAGTATATAGCTAGATTTTTATTTGGCCAAACGAAATCTAATTCATTGTCATTTTTGTATTCGCTTGCCGCTTGCAGGCTAGCTAATCTATTTCAGGCACGCTATCCTATTTCAGGTTAGACAAACTTTTTCAGGCTAGATAACCTGTTTCAGCCTAGATAACATATTTAAGCATAGATAACATATTTTGGACAGTCCACATAGCCTACTTCGGTCTCCATTACCTATTTAGGCCTCAATAGCATATTTCAGCCTTTAGAGCCTATCTCAGCCTAAATAACCTGTTACAGCCTAGATAGCCTATTTCAGCTTATATAGTCTATTTCAGCCTAAATGATCTATACAGCCTAGATAGCCTATTTCAGTCTAAATGATCTATACAGACTAGCTAGCCTATTTCAGCCTAAATGACTATTACAGTCTAGACAGCGAATTTCAACCCCAAAAGCCTAACTCAGCCTAAATAACCTATTACAGCCTAGATAGTCTTTTTCAGCTTTAGCCTAATCAGTATAGATAGCCAATTTCAGCCCAATAGCCTAATTCAGCCTAGATAGCCTATTTAAGCCTAGATAACTTTTTTCAGCATAGATCAGCTGTTTTAGCATAAATAGCCCATTTCAGCCTAGATAACCTATTTTAATCTAGATCTATACAGCCTATTTCAGCATACATACTTATTTTAGCCTAGATAACCTGATTCAGCCCAATTAACCTATTTTTGCTTAGATTTTACTGCAGCTACCCTATTTCAGTCTAGCTAACCTAGTCCAGCCTATTTAACCCATTTCAGCTAAAGTAACCTATTTCAGCCCAAGAAAGCTATTTCAGCCTAGGTAACTACTTCCCAATTTCAATAACCTATTTTAGTTCAGCAAAGCTGTTCTAGACTAGCTTACCCATTTTAGCCTAGAGAACCTATTTTAGCCTCACCAACCTATTTCAGCCTAGATAACTATTTCAGTTCAGATAATGTACTTCAGCTTAGCTAACCTATTCCAACTTAGCTTACCTATTTCAGGCTGGCTAGCCCCAGCCTATCACTATCGTAGCTCAGCTGACCTATCCATGCCTAGATAACATATTTCAGGCAAGCCACCTCATTTCCGCTTTGCAAACATAACTCAGGCTCGGGAACATATTTCAGCCTAGATAATTATTTCGGTCCATCTTACAATATCAGCCTAAATAACATATATTAGAGTAGTTGACCTTGTTACAGGAGATCACTCCTTCCTTACGGTATTGCTTCTTCCCGTATAAAATCAATACCTGACAACTGCGTTAGGGAGAATTTCTCTTTAGCTCAGGGGTTAGTGTATTGGTCTTTTAAACCTCAATAAAAGAGGAACTTTGCCGCACGGGTTCGAATCCCAGCCGGGGCGGTTTATATTTGAGCTATGCATTTGTTGCAAACTTTCATGTTCGTAAGAAGATTAAGCCTCCTTTTAACAGAGCATGGTTATTACTATAAACTCGACCTCTGTTGATACAATATGAAAATTGAAATTAGAATTCACTTAAACTCATATATGTTTTTATCTTATAGTCTTGACTAAACAAGCAGGAAGGCTGTATTTTTGCCCATGGCGCTGAAAGTCCTTTCAAAACCTAAAGTGCACAAGTTGGCTTCTTTAAAAAAAAAAAGAAAAAGCTAGGAGAGGCCAGCATCAATGTTTTCAAATAGTTTACCGGCTTTTACTTTCAATATATTTTGGCACATGTAAACAAACAGGTAGTGCATTAAATGACCACCGCTTCGTTGAAGCCTCTTATGCATTACATGACGGTCACATGACCTTCGTCCCGCGTTTTCAAGTCGCGCGATCTTTTCCCACTGTGTTCTTTCTCTTTTTTTTTAACGACATTCTTTTTTCCCATTCGTTTTGCTTAGATATATTTGTTTAATGAAAAATTACAACTATTGGGGAAGTGATTCGCAATCAAATTATTATAACATTTTTTGTTTTTAAATCCGTCATATGAAAACAAACCACGTCTATCTCCTATTTCAGTTTTTTGATTTCGGCTAATTTATAAAAGCGTGTCGAAACAAACTGTGTACCAGAGCAATTTTGCCAAAAGACTGTATTTAGACGGCGATTTCTGTGGCAGTCTGCCTTTGAAACTCAACACTGTTGGAGAGGTCTCATGACCTCTCCAATTACGCCTGAAAATTATGTAAAGGGGGTGTATGCTACGGTGCTTAAAGGCAGACGTCTTTCACGGCCACTCTTCCTGCCTCAAATTGTACAAAACTGTGCAAAATTTTAACACAATCATAACAAGAGAGAGATTTCGAGACACAAATATTACTATGCCCGTGCATCGGGCAAGCAGAAACACAGGTACTCTCATTTCAGTCTAATGTATTGCGCCGTATGGCAGTAGTTATAACTAGAAAATAGCAACGGAAAGCAATTGAGACATGCCTAAATCATTTGTATAACACGCTTACTTTGGCCTGTGTATGTGGAGTGATTGAGGCTTGCCTCGCTCATGGGGGGCGGGTCAGCCCAAAGTTACATACCTACACAAGCACAACAAAACGGTTTTCTGGTCTATTGCATTTGCATAAAATAAAGGGAGTTTATCATGCTAGCTATGATAGTATAAGGGTAAATAGCATTATGGAGGCAGATTTCTTGGAGCAAATCCTCTGAGCAAAATAAAGACAGATTACTCTAACCGTATGGGTCCTTTCAAAACGGAAAACAAAAGCGGCCTCAGGTGAAACTTAGCATATAATTGGTTATATAATTGCTGTAATTAGGTTTCTTTCGACAAAATGTAAGAAAAATAATCCTTAAACTGCTAATCGCGACCCACTATCCTTTTGCTGACAGTGTAGATTAAGAACAGACTGCACAGAACGTGCAGTCTGATCTTCGATCTACACTGTCCGATACAGTATTTTCTTACCCGTGAAATCAACTTTGAAACCGCAGTGTTTGGACCTTTAGTATTGAGTAGAAATTTGCGTCTCATTTATTCAGCAGCCTAAGTGTTAAAAGTCCACAGGGGCTTTGTAACTGATACATATGGCTCTGTGTAGATTTCTAGCAAACCTATGATGTTCCCATAATTCTTCGATAATCCTTTACCAAACAATTCCGAGTTTGAACAACCCTGAAAAAGAAAATGGCTTTTGAAAACATTGTGGGAAAAGGAGAAAATGCTGGTAGCTATCATTTTCTCCTTTTCTCGGAAAGTCTTAAACTTTTCCACAAATTTCAGTTTTTGAGTCACATTTGTTTGTCGTCTGCAAATGCTTTCAGTTTGGAAGTCTTGACTTTTATTGTCTGGTACAGAGTAAAGTTGCTTCTTACTTTTATTTAGACAGCAGAACTTTGGACTTGTCCATATTGAAAGCTTTTGCAGACGACAAATTAAATGTGGTTTAAATAATGGAAACCCTCTTTCAAAGCACAGAAAAGCCTGTGGAAAAAGGCTCCTAACCAACATTTTTCTCCTTTTCCCACGATTTTTTTAAAAGCCCTTTCCTGAAGGTTATTAAACACGTGATTATCTGGTGAAGGGATAACTCATTTACATATATGACTATGTTTAGACAATCATCAGTTTCGAGTTACACAAAGAAACGGAAAAAAAAAAAAGGCATAAAGATCAAAGAACTGAAAGTACAGAAAAGCGAAGCTGTGCATGATTGTAACAGACTGATTGATTGTATGGTGTTTAACGCCGTTTCAACATTGTTTCAGTGATATTTCAGCGGCCATTGCACCTTTCCATGCTTTCCTGGAGTTTCTTTTACCAGTACTACGCACAATATTCCTTCCAAGCCAGTGAAGCCACTGGCTGCTTTCCCACATATACATTGTCGAGACAATAGACAGCGGTGAGAGAGGAATGAATCCTGTCGCAATGACTATCATCAGTTCTCGGAAAGAAATTGGTCAAGCCGGGGATCGAACCAGCGACCTCCTGTTCTTAAGTGAGAGAGAGATGAATTCCGTCACAACGACTGTAATCAATTTTCAAAACTTCAAAAAGAATTTTGCAGAGTTGGGGTTTGATCTCACGACACCTGGATCACTAGTCCTGAGCAATACCAATTGAGCTGCCTGGCTTGGCGGATGTATGGGAACTTTGCAGTGATACAGCAATACTACTTCTTTGCCATTGAAAACGGCTTAATCTGCTATATACGTTAAACAAAACGTTCAAGCTAATAATAAATATGATAATAAAATGAATGTTGCTTTTTCAGTTACTTTTGGTGAAAAAAGACCTCCTTATCGGACAGTATAGACTCAAGATCAGACTGCACGTTTTGTGCAGTCCAATGTTGATATACATTGTCTGCAAAACGTCAGCGAATCGCGCTAAGGAGCCTAAGGGTTAAACGCTATCGAATAGAATCCGCTTTGTTCTGTTATATTCAACTGCGAGAAGAGAAATCAAGATTATTGAGCAACACGTGACTCAATGCACTTATGCAGATAGAGTACATCAAGATCAGGGTCCGTATTCACCAACCATTCTTTAAGAATATTCTTAGTCTTATTCTCCAAGATTTTCTACATTTGAAAGTAACACAACTCCTGATTGGCTAAACCAAATGGTTTAGCCAATCAGCAGTTGTGTTACTTTCAAATGTAGAAAATCTTGGAGAACAAGACAAAGAATGTTCTTAAGAATGGTTGGTGAATACGGACCCAGACCTCAATGCACTGCTGCCTGAGCTTTGATGTACCCTATCTAATACGACGAGATTTTCCTGGTGAAATGGAATCTGAAACCGAAATCCTTTGATTTTGACTAAATCTATTGGTTGGCATTTTTTTTTCGATTTATACAGCCTTTTAACCCTTTCCCAAACAAGCCCTGGTTTTCACGTGTCTGCAGTAGAAGTCTTTTGAAAACACTGTGGGAAAAGGAGAAATTGCTCGTAACGAGCAATTTCTCCTTTTCCCACAGTGTTTTCTGCCCTTTTTGATAACTTTCTGCCATTTTCATCAAATTTAAAATTGTCGTCTGCAAACTCTTTCAATTTGGACCAGTCCAAAATTTGTTGTTTGGGAAAGGGTTAAGCTCAAGCACTCTTTCATTCGTTTTGTAATCGGGCTATTAGATTGTCTAAATTGCAAGACAATTTCCTAGTATGGCGACAGATCAGAATAATCATATCTTTATATATTTCGTTTAAATTCTCAAATCACGCAATTGTGGAGTCTGATTTATCAAATATGTCCTCATATGGTAATAGATCAAAATGATTCTATCTTTATATTTCATGTTCATTTCTCTGAACCAGACAAGTATTTGGTCTGAATTACCAGATATTTCTTTCACCCTTTAAGAGACGACAATATTTGAGCCGTGCTCTGGCAAAAGGGGGCTTAATGCTTCTCCGTAATGCATGATACACAGCATGTCATCACATGATCACGAATCCATAAAGTCCATTTTGTCTAACAAATGACCGAATCATGAAATAGACTGGTCCTTTAACATACAGAAAATTGACCAGTGGCGAAAAGTTCCGGCCAGATCAGCCTGCTCTGATACTTTTCGCAGATGCATTAAGCCCCCTTTTCACAGAGCATGGCTCGTTTTTTTTTTTTTTTTTGCACATATCCAAATCAAGAGCAGTCACAGACGACAAAAATCAGACGTGGCTCAGATAATAAGATATGTCACTGACAGGGTAGAAAGCATTGTGGAAAAAAGAGATCAATCCACTTCTTAAAAGCTGCATGGTGTATTTGCTTATTTACTGTTTTACGCCGTTTTCCACACCATTTCAAATATATCGCAGCAGCCAGTGCACATATCCATGCTTTTCCGAGGTTTCTGTTTATCATACTCCTAGCTTCTTTCTCACATAATCATCGAAGAAACAACGATCAGCGGTGAGAGAGGAATGAAACCTGTTGCGATGACTATCAGCAGTCCTGTGAAAGAAATCTGTCGAGCTACCGTCGAACCACCGACCCCTGGCTTAAAGCCCTGTACGTTACCAACTGAGCTACCAGGCTTGACAAGCTGCATAGTGCTCATGAAATGAGGCATGTTCTGGCAAAAGGGGCTTAATGCATCTCCATGGTGCATGATACGAAGCAGGTCATGAATTATAATTCATGATCAAGGATCCATAAAATCCATTTTGTCTGGCAAACGACTGAATCTGGTCCTTGGACATGCCCAGGTCAGCCTGAAACTTTTTTTTGCGATACTTTAGCCTCCTTTTCACAGAGCATGGTTCAAATAATGTTGATAGCGGACTTGAGCACCAAACAATCGAACACAAGAACTTGGTAGGTTGTTTTCGAGCATACTACCAGGTCGACAACCCTTGATCCGATTTGCCTTTCTAGTTCAGGCCAGCTTCCATACTACACATTGATACATTGAATATGCTAAGATGAAGGTGAAGAAACAAAACGAAATGGCGTCCAAAAAAAAAATGGCGGCCAAACCATCGATATAAACAATGAGCGAAATACTGTTTTAAAGTAATTATAGGTCTTCTTTCAAGGCTGATATGTAATCCTTTGCAAACTGATATGCATTCTCCATCCATACACGAAAGGATTTACCGACATTGGGCGAAAATTGAAGAAAACAGAATGACAGAAGAACTTGGTAGGGTGTTTTCGAAGCATACTTCAAGGTCGACAACCCTTGATCCGATTTGTCTTTCTAGTTTAGGCCAGCTTCCATACTACACATTGATACATTGAATATGCAAAGATGATCAATGGACAGTATAAAAGCCCCAGAAAATATTGTCACAAGTGGATAAACCAGACAGACAACTCTTTCTGTAGCAATTGGTTCCTGTAGCATGAGTCGAACAAAGGGAACTATATTTTGTATTATTTCTCTTCATATGTAGACAAGAAACGTAGTTACGATGACTATCAACTCATATGTGTTATTTACGCGCCTGCGAAGACATGAAATATTGACTTACAACACTCTCGGAAGCAACTGATACCTAATGCATAAGTAAAACGAAGGGAACCAAATTATTCCCTTTTCTCTTACTAGGGATACCGAAACATTAAATTGGTTTCGATAACTACCTCCCCTCCCCGACCACATACATGACCTGTTACGGGCTCGCGAAAACAAAAAACTGACTTGCAACACTTTCAAAAGCAACCGCTACCTGTTGCATAAGTCAAACAAAGAGAACCAATTTTTCCCTTTTCTCTGACTAGGGTCACGGAAACATTAAAGTGGTCTCAATATCTATCCCCACATGCATGACGTATACATGCCCGTGAAAACATATAATCAACTTCTGACACTTTCGTGGGCAACCGGTACCTGTTGCATAAATCAAACAATGGGAACCAATTTTTTTTTCCTTTTCTCGTACTACGGCCACCGAAACATTAAATTGGTCTTGATAACTACCTGCATGTATATGGCCTTTACGTGCCCGCGAAAACATTATTGACTTGCGACACTTTCGTAAGCAACCGGTACATGTTGCATAAGTAAAACCATGGGAACCAAATTTTTCCCTTTTTCTCTAACTAGGGCCCCCGAAACATTAAATCAGTCTCAATAACTACCCGCACGTACATGACCTTTGCGCACCCATGAAAACAGAGAATCGACTTGCGACACCTTTGGAAGCAACTGGTACCTGTTGAATAACTAAGAAATAGAAAACTGACTTTTGCCCTACCCTTTCTTCTAACTACATAGACAAGAACTGTAACTTAGCTTTGACGATTACCCAATCATACGCAGCAGTTTTCCTCGCTGTGCAACAACAGCCATAGGCGGCTCGTGCGTGCAGCCAAAGACATCAAAGATATAGCATTATACCTAAATCTTTCACATGAAAATATCTTATACATCTTTCAAGTATTTTAAAATTGGCCGATGACATAGAATTAGACATAAGAATAAATGATGATAAATAAAAAAATAAAATAGAAATAAATCTAAAAAAAAAAAAATGGCCCTACTGGGTTTCGAACCTCTAGCCACCAGGACCAAAAATGGATCTTGGCGCAGCGGTCTTACCCACTGTGCTATGGAGGCAACTGAAAACTGTGTTGGATATATATACCTATAATCATATCCCCCCTCTCTTCCGATAATTCCTTGAAAGAAAAAAAAAAAATGGCGACAACATCACCCCCCCCCCAAAAAAAAATGGTAGCCAAACCATCGATGTAAACAATGAGCGAAATACTGTTTTAAAGTGATTATAGGTCTTCTTTGAAGACTGATATATAATCCATAGCAAACTGACATGCATTCTCTATCCATACACTCCAGAAATTACCAACATTGGGCAAGAATTGAAGAAAACAGAGTGACAGAAGAACTTGGTAGGGTGTTTTCGAAGCATACTACCAGGTCGACAACCCTTGATCCGATTTGTCTTTCTAGTTTAGGCCAGCTTCCATACTACACATTGATACATTGAATATGCAAAGATGATCAATGGACAGTATAAAAGCCCAAGAAAATATTGTCACAAGTGGATAAACCAGACAGACAACTCTTTCTGTGACAACTGGTTTCTCTAGCATGAGCCGAACAAAGGGAACTATATTTTGTATTATTTCTCTTCATATGTAGACAAGAAACGTAGTTACGATGACTACCAACTCGTATCTACCAGTTACGCACCCGCGAAAACATGATATATTGACTTTCGACACTTTCGTAAGCAACTGATACCTATTGCATAAGTCAAACAAAGGGAACCAAATTTTTTCCTTTTCTCTTACTATGGCTACCGAAACATTAAATCGGTTTCGATGACTACCTCTTCCCCACCACATACATGACCGTTACGGGCCCGCGAAAACATTAAATCGACTTGCAACACTTTCGGAAGCAACTGCTACCTGTTGCATAAGTCAAACAATGGGAACCAATTTTTTTCCCTTTTCTTTTACTAGGGCTACCGAAACATTAAATCGATCTCAATATCAACCCCCACGTGCATGACCTTTATACGCCCGTGAAAACATATAATCGACTTACGACTCTTTCAGAAGCAACCTGTACCTGTTGCATAAGTCAAACAATGGTAACCAAAATTTTCCCTTTTTTTCTTGCTAGGGCCCCTTAAACTTTAAATTGGTCTCAATAACTACCCACACGTACATGACCTTTGCGTGTCCGCGAAAACATATTACCGACTTCCAACACTTTCATGGCCAAGCGGTACCTGTTGCATAAGTCAAACAATGGAAATCAATTTTTTCCCGTTTCTTTTACTAGGACCCCCGAGCCATTAAATCAGTCTCAATGACTTCCTGTATGTACTTGACCTTTACGCGCGGGCAAAAACATAATATCGACTTACGACACTTTTGGAAGCAACCGGTACCTGTTGCATAAGTCAAACCATGAGAACCAAATGCTTCCCTTTTTCTCTTACTAGGGCCCCCGAGACATTAAATCAGTCTTAATAACTACCCGCAAGTACATGACCTTTGCGCACCCGCGAAAACATATAATCGACTTCCGACACTTTTGGAAGCAACCGGTACCTGTTGCATAAGTAAGAAAAAGAAAACTGACTTTTGCCCTACCCTTTCTTCAAAATACATAGACAAGAAGTGTAACTTGGCTTTGACGACTACTACCTCATACGTAGTAGTTTTACTCACTGTGCAAAAACAGCCATACGCGGCTCTTGCGTGCAGCCAAAGCCATCAAAGATATACCATGATACCAAAATCTTTCCCATGAAAATATCTTATACAGCTTTGAAGTATTTTGAAACTGGCCGATGACATAGAATTAGACATAAGAATAAGTGATAATAAATAAAAAAGTAAAATAAAAATAAACTGAAAAAAAAAAGGCACAGCTAGGTTTCGAACCTCTAGCCACCAGGACCAAAAATGGATCTTGATGCAGCGGTCTTACCCACTGTGCTATGAAGGCAACTGAAAACTATGTTGGATATATATACCTATAATCATATCCCGTCTCTTCCGATAATTCCTTGAAAGAAAAAAAAAATGGCGACAAAAAAAACCCCCCACAAAATGGCAGCCAAACCATCGATGTAAACAATGAGGGAAATACTGTTTTAAAGTGATTATAGGTCTTCTTTGACGGCTGATGTGTAATCCTTAGCAAACTGACATGCATTCTCCATCCATACACGGCAGAATTTACCGATATTGGACAAGAATTGAAGAAAACAGAGTGACAGAAGAACTTGGTCGGGTGTTTTCGAGCATACTACCAGGTCGACAACCCTTGATCCGATTTGTCTTTCTAGTTCAGGCCAGCTTCCATACTACACATTGATACATTGAATATGCAAAGATGATCAATGGACAGTATAAAAGCCCCAGAAAAAATTATCACAAGTGGATAAACCAGACAGACAACTCTTTCTGTAGCAATTGGTTCCTGTAGCATGAGTCGAACAAAGAGAACTATATTTCGTATTATTTCTCTTCATATGTAGACAAGAAACATAGTTATGATGACTACCAACTTATATGTGCCAGTTACGCACCCGCAGAAACATGAAATATCGACTTACTACTTTCGGAAGCAACTGATACCTATTGCATAAGTCAAACAAAGGGAACCGAAATTTTCCCTTTTCTCTTACTAGGGCTACCAAAACATTAAATCTGTTTCGATGACTATCCCCCCCCCCCCCACACATACATGACCGTTACGCACCCGCGAAAACATAAAATCGACTTGCCACACTTTTGGAAGCAACCGCTACGTGTTGCATAAGTCAAACAATCGGAACCAAATTTTTTCCTTTTTTTTTTTCTTATTAGGGCCACCGAAACATAAAATCGGTCTCAATATCTACCACCACGTGCATGACCTTTACGCGCCCGTGAAAACATATAATCGACTTACGACTCATTCAGGAGCAACCTGTACCTGTTGCATAAATCAAACAATGGGATCCAATTTTTTTTTCCCTTTTTCTCTTGCTAGGACCCCGAAACATTAAATCGGTCACAATAACGCCCCCCTCCCCCCCCCCCCATGACCTTTGCGCGCCCGCAAAAACATAAGAGACAGAATTTTTTTTTAAAATAATTATTCCCATAATTTAATATTTTCGATATAATTATGTTTGTGGCTTAGAAAAAATTCGTCGTTCAAATGCAAATCAAAGTAGATTTTTTTAGATAAATATAAATCACGTGGCATATCATTAATAATAGTTTTGTTTCATTTGTAATATTACATCGTCTATAGCAAATTTGTTTCCAGAGAAGAATAATTTCAGCCATGCTCTGTGAAAAAGGGGCTTAATGCATCTGCGAAAAGTATCGACCCAGGTCAGCCTGCGCAGTCCGCGCAGGCTGACCTGGGCCGAAACCTTTCGCTATTGGTCAATTTTCTTCGTGTCAAAGGACCATTCTACCTCCTCATTCAGTTGGTTGTTAAAACGTGGCTATTATGGATCAATAAGTATGTGAGTGCGTACTGGGTATCATGCATCAAGGAGATACATTAAACCCCCTTTTTACAGAGCATGGCTCATTTTTTTCCCGTCTCTTCCAGTAACATTTAAGTAATAATAGATAATGGTTATCTATTACCAGTGTAAATGAAATTTTAGATTGTATATATACGTCAATGCGACATGTATAACTAGCACAATCTATCTTTATTTCCATATAAAAATGGGGCGGGAAAGTAGGATTAAAAAGCCCAAGAAATTACAATCTTGTGACGATGATGACTCACATGAGTAATTTAACACAGTATCTTTTAACCCTTAAGCTGCTTATCGCGACTCACTGACCTTTTGCGGACAGTGTAGATCAAGATCAGACTGCAACGTGCAGTCTGATCTTTGATCTACACTGTCCGATACGGAATTTTCTTTCCGGTGAAATCAACTTTGAAACCGCAATGTTTAGGATTTTAGTATTGAGTAGAAATTTGCGTTTCATTTATTCAGCAGCTTAAGTGTTAAGTCTGTACCAGAAGAAAATAATAAAAAAAAAAACATGATCCATCTAAATTGAACGCATTTGTAGACAAAAGAATAATGTTGCTCAAATGACAAAATTTTCTTTTGAATGGAGAGCTGGCATTGTACGAAAAAGAAAAAAAAAAAATGTTAGAAACTAGTATGTTCTCCCTTTTTTGAGGTGTGGTGCTAAGCATCCCAACTCAGATCTACCATGTGGGAAATTGACCCCCCCCCCCGCCCCGCAAAAAAAAAAAAAGATTATTCCGGGGTACCTAACATAGCGAAATTAATACCTGACAAAATAGCACCAAAGAGAAACTCCTTTTTTTCAGTTTAGCATTAACGAAAGACGTAAATGACGTTAACGAAAGGAAAATTTACACGACTACCTGACGACGAAATTTCACACGTGTCAAAATTGGAAGCACTTGCAGAAGAGAATTAAATGTGGCTGGGTAGAAAACACTGTGGGAAAAAGAGAAAATGCTGGTTACCAGCATTTTCTCATTTTCCCGCAATGTTTTCAAATGCCGTCTTCAAGGTCGTCAAAACACGGGATTGTTTATCGTCTGCAAACGCTCTCAATTTCGACAAGTCTAAAATTTTGTGATCTGGTAAGGAATTTATCGTAGTTATGTTGGTTTTGCAGACAATTTAGATCAAGATGAGATTGTATAGCTTGTGAGGAGTGATCTTTGCTCTACATTGTCCTCTAGTTTGTAACATACGGTGGCGAAAAAAAAAAAGATTCAAAAACTGAAAACGTCCATTTCATTGATTTAGCGCTCGACGGGTTAACCCTTAATATGCCAAATCAACAAAATTAACATAGTCAGGAAAAAGCACATTTATAAATAGTTGTTATCTAAATGTTGCTCTTGGTTGGCATGTCTCTGGAATGTGCCATCGTAGAGCTTAAAACCAGACTGCGCGTTTTCTGCATTTTGATCTCGATTTACATTGTCGAAAAACCTTCAAAAATTCTGAAAAGCATTTTAAATAGAGGTTAAGATTCTCTCGGGTATTAACACAGGCGTCCGTTTTGTGACGAACTTCGCCATCTATATAATGTAGTGTATAAGACACTATATATACGGCGAAGGTCGTCACAAAAACGAACGCCTGTGGGTATTAAGTTGACGTAACCCATGAGTTGTTTTTTCACGTGTTGTGAACAATACCCCATTGTTGCGCAAGTGAACGTTTTTAAATAGTCAATTTGTGTTGCAAGCTTAGTGGATTTTGGTAAACTTTTTTGGATTTATTAAGGGTCGGTCATTTTGAGTTAAATTCTACCGGATACAGAGTCTTACGGCATTGTGGAGTCCTCGAACAGCTTCTCTGTGTGGATGTGATATCATGTGACATAACACAAAGTCAAAGGTAATACATCTATTGCGTGTTTTTGTTCTTAGTAATATAAGACTCAACAGCTAACGAAAATCAACTTCAGTTGCATTTGCAGGCAGCGTAGATCAAGATCAGACAGGACATGAAGTTTTAATCTTGGACCTAGAGTACCAACTAATCTTTTAGATACATTTACTTCGACCAAGACAGAAAATAAATATTTGAGCCACGCTCTGGCAAAACGGAGCTCAATGCATCTCCGTGATCCATGATACCGATCAAGCCGTCATATAATTATGGATCCATGATAGCCACTTTTGTAGCAACCGGTTCAATCATCAGGTAGAATGGTCCTTGGACATACAGAAAATTGACCACTAGCGCAGGCTGATCTGGGACAAACTTTAAGCCCGTTTTCACAGAGCATGGCTCAAAGTATTATCATGGTTAATTTACTGAAGGCCATGTCTAATATTCTGTCAAATACCTTGAACTTTATATGCCAGTTCTCAGCGTTATTTTCTTCCGTCAGTGGCTGCTGTTCTTTCCATAGCGATATCAGCAAAGCAAAACTGTAAACATGTAATCAAGCATTGTGAGAATTCATTATACATTTCTGAAAGAATGTGCTTGTTACAAATGTTGAATGCATGTAAACCCGAATAAAAAAAAAGACATGTTGCTAAATTGGAAATTGTTCCCCACAAGAAATTTTGCTCTTTGCTATGTACAGTGTATTCAGGCTACGTGTATCTGCGTGACGAAAGCAGGTATCAATGTAGACATAACTGATAATTCTTTTTGCAACAATTTCAATTCATTATCTCTTCAGCACACAAGCAAGATATAGACTTTTCCAATTTGAAAGCATTTGCAGCTAAAATAATGGAACTTGTCTTTGATTGGTTAGAAAACACTGGGGGAAAAGGAGAAAATGCTGGTTACCAGCATTGTTTTAATTTTCCCACAGTGTTTTCAAAAGGCCTCTTCCTTGGGGTCATTAAAAGTTGGGATTGTGTGGTAAAGGGTTATGATTACTCATTTATTATGGATCTGCTGGATTAGACCAGGGATCGTAAATTACATGTTATACACGATCCCTGATCAGACCATGTTTACCTGGTGATCGGAAAGAAAGTATCTGGAAAAAAGTATCGGAAAAAAGGTATCAGTTTTTGCTAGGAAATAAAGTATCAGCAAAAGAAAAATCGGTTTCCGTCAGTCTTTAGGTATGTATTTTAAATCATATTAAAATGACTCTGATACTTTGACTTTATTTATTTTAAAGTACATCATAACATGTGTGTGATGGTTCATGGATTATGTTAACCCTTTACCTGACGACGAAATTTTAGCCCTGTCCAAATGTAAAGTATTTGCAGACGACAATTTCACTGTTGCTCAAATGGTGTAATTTTCTCTTGATAGGGTAGAAAACATTGTGGGAAAAGGAGAAAATGCTGGTTACCAGCATTTTCTCCTTTTAACCACAATGTTTTCAAAAGGCTTCTTTCCCAGGGTCGTTAAAGGACGGCATTGTGCAGTAAAGGGTTAAACATTATTGTGGGAAAAGGGGAAAAAAAAATACTTGTTTCATTTGCAGGCGACAATACAATTGAGGCTCAAATGAGGGGATTTGTCGCTTGAAGGGTAGTTATCATTGTGGAAAAAGGTGAAAATGCTCATTACAAACATTGTTTTCAACGGCCTTCTTCCTCTTTGCCATAAAAGTAGGGCTTATCTTCTCATTTCATCACAGTATTTTTGATGCAAATTAATGTCAGATTTGTTCAAATCTATGATTATGTTAAACATTGTGGGAAAAGGCGAAATTGCAATTAACCTTGTAAAATCGCAAGCTATCAATACAGTAAGTGAAGTAAAAGTTTAAATTCAATCATGAACTGAAATAAAATGATTGTTAAAGATACCATATTATAAACAGTTTGGCGATATCAATTACTTAATCAAAGTGAAAATTAGACCTCAATTAGGATTTTACAGACTGCAATTTCAAAAATACACAAATGAATAAACACAAATAAAAAGAAATAACTATTGTGATACCCCCCATCTCCTACAGGTATCCAAAATCAAATATGAGTGATTGGACATTTCTGCCCAATTTCAGAAAAAGTAAAAAATAAATAAATGTCCAAAAATCACATTCTTTTTTTATGCCGTAATAACCTATAAGCTATTTTTTTTTTACATAATATACCACATTAACTTGATCTCTTTTTGGTAACTGATTTTTTTTCCTGATACCTTTTCTTCTGATACTTTTGTCCTGATTCTTTTTTCCCTGATACTTTCATTCCTGCATTCTGTCCCACGTTCACTTTTACCCAATGCTAATAAAAAACTTGAAACTTGAGCATTCAACTCGTTACCAAACAACAAAAATTTGGACTAAATTATATTGAAAGTATTTGTAGATGACAAAATGAATGCAGCCCAAACGATAATTTCTGTTTTTGATACGGTAAAAAAAATATTGCGGATAAAGGAAAAAAGTGTTGGTTACCAGCAAGAATGGTTTCAAAAGCCTTCTTTCTTCAGGGTCGTAAAAACAGCTTTACTCAAACTCGCTCATGATTTCAACCTTGAGAAAGACCTTTTTTGGAAAACATTGACCAGACAGTGAAAAAACCTAGTAACTTAAATTTTCGCCTTATCCCACAATGTTTTGTTAGCCTTTTATGGACAAATCCCACCCATTTAGCCACATTTAATTCAGTGTCTGACAATGCTCTTAATTTGGACAGATTGTACCCCTTACCACAATATTACAAGTTTCAACGATCCTGAGGGAGAGGCTTCTTGAAAAAAATTTAGGAAAAGGAAAAAATGCTAGAAAACAGCATTTTCTCCTTTTCCCACAATGTAACTTATCCTCTTGGAAACAAATACAATTATTTCATCCACATGTAATTTGTCTTTTGGAGATGCTTTTGATTTGGGAAAGTCTAAAATTTTGCCTTGGGATTAATGGTGAAACCGAAAGTTAACGAAACTTTGTAGCATTTCTCTTTTTTTTCCATTCTTTCCAAAATTGTGTTCTGTATTAAAAAAAAAGAAATATCTCTAAAAAGATAGATGGTGTAAATTTGCCAGCAAATAGGCAGGGGCTCTTAGAATAAACATGTCTACATATTCGACCAATCCCAAATTTCTATCTATTCAATTTTTATCAGTACCAAAAAGTAAGTCAAAAGCCAGCACATTCGGCTGCGCTGAAAAACAAGCTTTGATCGTTGGAAACTAAATGGTGATGTTGATAAGTAAGGAGTTGAGTTTGCATCCTAGCTCTGCAATAAACTCTTTTTAACCTTTAACTCTTTACCAAAACAACAAAATTTTAGACAAGCCAAAATTCAAACCATCAAAAATTCACATTTAGTTTGGGAAGGGTAGAAAACACTGTGGGAAAAGGAGGCTGGTTACCAGCATTTTCTCCTCCCACAATGTTTTCAAAAGCCTTCCTCTTCAGGGCCGTTAAAACACGGCATTGTGTGACAAGGGTTTAAGCCCCTTCTACTACTCTAGTTGCTTTTGAGGCCAGTGTAGACTTTTGATATTTCATTTATTTGTGTCTTAATTCCAGATTTAAAATGTATGTTCAGTTCATTTGATACGTTAACGGTTAAGGAATGATGAAAGTTCTGGTGACAGAATTTTTATTCCTGTCCTACCGCTAAACATCCCGGTGGCTTTGACTTTGTATATTTTGGCAATAAGCTAGTGTCTTTTAACCCTTCACCACACAATCATTACTTTGAACAATCCTGAAGAAAAAGCCTTTTGAAAACATTGTGGGAAAAGGTGAAAATACTGTTGAAAACATTGTGGGAAAAAGAGAAAATGCTGGTAACCAGCTGACAGTATTTTCTCCTTTTCCCACATGTTTTCTACCGTCTCAAAATCAAATTCAAAACTTTGAGTCACATTTAGTTTGTCTTCTGCAAATGCTTTCAATTTGGACATGTCTAAAATTTTGTCTTCACAGAAAATTCAATCAGATTTTGGGCCTACACAGTCCAATACCTTGTAAGCAATCCTGACCTTGAAATTGCAACATTTGGCTCGGTCCTATTTAACTCTTTACCAAATGACCAAATTTTAGACTTGTCAAACTTGAAAGCATTTGCAGACGACAAAATCAATATGCCTCAAAACTGAAATCTCTTTCTGGAAGGGTAGAAAACATTGTGTAAAAAGGACAAAATGCGAATTACCAGTATTTTTCTCCTATTTCCACATTGTTTTCAAAATCCCTTTTCCCCATTGTCGTTAAAACGTGGGATTATTTGGTAAAGGATTAAAAGGCCCATTTCATTAAATCAGTACTCAAAAGATTAATTTGTAAGAAAGGGGTTTTATGTTGTTTTCCAACATTTCTTCAGTTTTTATCTCAACGGCTAGTGCGCCTATTCATGCTTTCCCAAGTTTCTTTTGCCAGTTCCTTGCACAACATTCCCTTCAAACTACTGGCTGCTTTCTTATATTAAAATAATGTTCAGTGGTTAGAATAGAAACGAATAAATCCTATAGCAATGACATATCACCTCTTCGGATAGGGTTTGACCTATCTAGGAATCAAGTTTAGACCCCTTGGATTCAAGCCAAGTACACTTGACCAACCTTTCCACTTGGTTTGGTCCCTAAGAGCTAACCCTTTGCCAAACAATCCTGAGTTCTAACGGTCCTGAGTAAAAAAAAAGGCGTTTGAAAACTTGTGAGAAAAGGAGAAATTGCTGGTAACCAGCATTTTCTCCTTTTCCCACAATGTTTTCTAACCTTTTAAAGACTAACCTTATCATTTAAGTTACGCTGAATTTGTCATCTGTAAAAGCTTCAATTTAGACAGGTCAAAAATTATATAATGTGGTGAAAAGTTAATAAAGATCATATCCTATCATCTGTAGAAACAAATTAATGGATTTGACTTTATCAATCAGAATGATGGACAAAAACGTTACACGCTCAAACCTGTTTTTGATAATCAATTCACAAAATTTCATATCTTTGTTGAACACATGGTGTTTATTGTTATTTTCCATATTATTTCAGCTGTATCGCAGTGGCTTATGCACCTAATAATATGATTTCTTTTACCAGTTCCATGCTACTGGATGCTTTCCCACAGAAAAAATGCCTGTGCAGTGTTTAGCAGGAAATAATTATATTAGAAATATCAGACATACCAGAGATAAAGCTAGAATATCAAACTGCAGATTTTGTGGTCTAATTTTAATAAAACAAAAGAATGTGCCTAGCCTTTTAAATTGAAGATTCCATATTTACTCAGTGATTACCTCTTTACAAGACATTAAAATTTGAGACAGGTCTATATCAGATTATCAGGTTTTTCTCCTTTTCCCACCTTTTCCCACAATCTTTTCGAAAGCATCTTCTCTTAGGGCCGTCTAAACACTAGTTTCTCTGGTAATGTTGATTTATAGATAATTGTAAAAGCCTGAAATTGACTCTTGTTTGAAGCATGGGTCACCTGGGAGCAGCCTTGTGCTAGGTCCAGCCTTCTAAAACACCATTCAAACAAATGAGTTGATGTTTTTTTTTTTTTTTTCAGATGTCAACATGGAGGATGCCATTGTTAACAGCTTGAGGGAAGAGGTGGGTTGAATTTATCATTTAGTTTTTCTTTGATAGGATGAGACCATTCTTATCTCAATTCCTTAGACCAGGAAGGAATTCTGACAAGAATGATTTCAAGCTTTAACACGTTTTACAATGCTTTGAGTTTGCTTTATTTCTTGTATGTATTTGTCATCAAAATTGCAATTAGTTTTTGTTTTACATTCTAAACATGCTGTAAAATTGCTGTATCTAGAGAATGTATTGAGTTAGAGTATGTATTTGTCTTGCCATGCTATGAATTTGCTTTGTGTCATGAATTTATTTCTCATGAAAATTCTAGTAAGTTTTCGTTTGTATTTCTATAGCCATGCTTTGAGATTGCTTTATGTTGTGTGTGTGTATTTATCACCAAAATTGCAGTTAGCTTTTTATATATATATATATTTCTCTATCCATGCTTTGACTTTGCTTTGTCTAGCTTTCGTTCATAGTGCTCTAACAATGCTATAAATTTGTATTTCTTCAGAAAGTTCTTGTTCAAATTTGTCTAACCATAGTTCGAATTTAATTAATCTTTTGCAGTTATTTCTCACCAAAACTTCAATTAGTTTATGATTATGAATCACTAATCATGCCTTGAATTTGCTTTGTATTACATATTTCTTGTGAAAAATTAGTAAGCCTTTGTTTTTATGTGTCAATCATGTATCTTGTATATGCATTTCTCATGAAAATTGCAATAAGGTTTGTCTATAGATATATCTATGTTTTGAATTAGCTTTATCTTGAGTGTGTATTTTTAATCCAGATTTAAGAAAAGTTTTGTCCCTACAGGTATTTCTTCAGTCTATTTTGAGTTTGTTTGTTCTTATTTCTCATACAAATTATCGTTAGCTTTTGTTTTTATTCATCTAACCATCCTGTGAATTTGCGTTATCTGATCTTTACTTTCTCATCAAAGTTTCAGTATGTATTTTGTTTATGTCTCTCTAACCATATTTTGAAATTGCTTTAAAGTGTGTATGTATTTCCCATGAATATATTGTAGTACATATTTTGTAGTATTTTTCTGTTTATTAGTCACTAACTATGATTTGAATTTTCTTTATCGGGATTGTATTTCTAATGAAATTTCAGTAAGCCTTTTTCATATATTCCTCCAACCATGCATTGAATTTGCTTTGTCTCAGGTAAATATTTCTGATGAAAATTTCAGTAAGTATTTTAAATCTATTTGTTTAGCAATGCTTTGGCTCTGGTTTGTCTCATATATGCATTTCTCAAGAAAAATTCAGAGTTTTTGTTTACATTTTATTTTAACCATGCTTTGAATACGATCTATGTCTTGGGTAATCTTTTTTGAAAACCTTAGTAAGTTTTTGTTTACATATCACTAACTATGTTTTCAATTTGTTTTATCTCATGTGTGTGTTTCCTATCTAAATTTAATGTTAGAGTTTGCTTTCCAATTTGTCTGACCATGCATTTTATTACCTTTATCTCATACTTCTAATCCAAATTTAGTAGGTTTTTGTTAATATCTCTTCAACCATGCATTGAAATTGCTATATCTTGTGTATGTATTTCTCTTGAAAACTTCAGTGCCGGTAAGTTTTTGTTTATATTTGTCTAACCCTGGTTTGAATTTGCTTTTATCTCTCGTAAGTGTTTCTCGTGAAAAGTTCAGTTAGTTTTTCTTTTCATATTTCTCTTATACTTTGCATTTGCTGTATGTCATTTATGTACTTGTCTTTAAAATTTGAGTAAGTTTTTGTGTATACTTGTCTAAACATGCTTTGTCTTCATTAATTTTCTTGATTGTGTTTGTATTTGTTTATCCAACCATGTTTGATTTCTTGTAGCTTTTCATGTTTTTCTGCAGACATTTTTATGTGCAGTGCTGTCAGCACACATTTAGCCTAGTAATGGATCAGCAATAATATTCTCGATATGTTCAGGTGTATAGAGAAAGATATAGGGCCTGATGCTTGTTCTGTGGCAATTATTTGTAGGTTTTGTTTGTATTGGTGTTAAACGCCGTTTAAACAGCTAATATCATATCACGGCGGTCATTGCATCTACGCATCATTTTTCCTGGCTTTCTCACACCACTACTGACACAGCTTCCAAGCCACTGACTACCTTTCTCACATGCATCAGAGGTGAGAGGCGAAAATTGCCGGAAAGAAAGTTAGACTCAACCGAGTATCGACACTGCAACGACCAGGTCACGAGTTAGATACGCTAGTCAGTGAGCTACACGGGTCTAATTTGTAGGTGAAAACAGTGCTGTTGCAGAATGTGTTTGCACCTTATCGACGTCGCCCTTATTACTACAAAACTTGCACATACATCTTTTTTAAGATTCTTAGGCCAGGGAATGTCTGAAGACATTTGTCAGCGTATCCATTATGCCATGATAATAACCATAACCATGCTGACTCCCTTAGCAAATTGGAGATCACTGACATGCCCAGAAAAAGTCATTCCACTGATGGCCACACTGTGCTAAGTGGACAATCTTGTCTGGTGTCTGGAGTGTATACAAAATAATGCATATTATGTCAGCATGTGGAAATGGTACCCTAATTGTAATTAGTGTTTGTTGATTAAGCAGATGTAAGCAGCTGCTGATAAATTTGACCCACAGGGAGATGTGGTTTCTCCTTACTTTTTTTTCTATTTTCAGAGCAAACAGAAAGATGAAATAGAAAGCAGACAAATATGCGATGCATGTTTTTTTTACGATAGACTAGCTTATTGAAATTTCAACCACAACGGATTGAGGACTGAAGACTGAATTGCTAACAGGTATAAGACCATTTATCATAATTATGAAACATTTGTCAAGAAAAGTCAAGGATCTGTAATGTGCGAATCTCCTCCTCTGTTTTTTCTTTACAAAAGCTTTGTTTATTGATAAAAAGAGAGAGAAAGATTAATCCTTCTAATGCGATAGGCGAAAACAGGCTTTTGCAGAAGGCAAAAGGCATATAACCAAGATAGAAAAAAATTTAACCTGATCAAAGAGCACTCGGAGTTTTTACCGTTTTTATCCTTTGATTTTAACATTCAACATGGAAGTCCTTTGAGACAGGTTTTAAAATAGCTGAATATACAACTAATAAAAATATTTCACCCAAATAAAGTAGCACCGGAGTTTTTTACCGCTTTTATCCTATGGTTTTAACACTCCCCAGGGAGGTCCCCTGAGAAAGGTTTTTTTTTTTTTTAATACAGCTGAACAAATCAAGGATGAAAATATTTTATGATAATAAGAGTACTCGGAGTTTTTTACCACTTTTATCCATTGAATTATCACTCAGTAGGGAGGTCCCTCGAGAATTTTTTTTTTTTATCAAATAGTTGAACACAACAAGGATACAAATATTTTACCCTAATAAAAGAGTACTCGGAGTTTTTACTGCTTCTTTCCATTGGTTTTAACACTCACGAGGGAGGTCACGTTAGAAAGACTTGTTTTAAAATAGCGCAACAAAACAAGGATTCAAAAGTTTTAACCTAGTAAAAGTGCACTCGGAGTTTTTGTAGGCTTTTATCCATTGGTTTTCACAAGCACCAGGGATCTCACTCACCAGGAAGGTCTCTTTGAGACAGGGTTAGCTTAACAAAACAAGGATAAAAATATTTTATGTAAATAAAAGAGTAGTCGGAGTTTTTAACCACATTTATCCATTGGTTTTTTCACTCCCTAAGAAGGTCCCTCGCGAAAGTCTCTTTTAAATAGCTGTACAAAACAAGGATACAGATATTGTACCCTAGTAAAACAATAGTCAGAGTTTTTACCGTTTTTATCCATTGGTTTTAAAACACACCAAAGAGGTCACTTGAGAATTTTTTTTTTTAAATAGCCAAACAAAACAAGGATAAAAACATCTTACCCTAATAAAAGTGTATTTTGGAGTTTTTACCGCTTTTAACCATTAGTGTTCACACTCACCGGGGACCTCATTCACTAGGGAGGTCCCTTGTGAAAGGTTTTTAAAATAGTTAAAAAAAAAAAAAAAAAAAAACAGGAAAGATATATTTTACCCCAATAAAAGAGCACTTGGAGTTTTTAGTGCTTTTATGCATTCGCTTTAACACCCTGTAAGGACCTCACTCACAAGGAAAGTCCCTTGCGAAAGGTTTTTAAAATTGCTGAAGAAAACAGGGATAGAATATTTTACCATAATGAAAGGGCACTCGGAGGTTTTACCGTTTTTATCAATTAGTCTTAACAGTCAACAGGGAATTCCCTTGAAAAAGGTTTTAGAATAGCTGAATGATAAAATATTTTACCCAAATAAAAAAACACCGGAGTTTTTTTTACCTCTTTTAGCCATTGGTTTTAACACTCAACTGGGAGGTCACCTGAAAAAAAAAGTTTATAAAATTGCTGGGAAAAAAAAGATGATTATACCCAAATAAAAGAGCACTCGGCGTTTTTACCGTTTTTATCCATTGCTTTTAACAGTCCCCAGGGACCTCACTCACCAGGGAGGTCTCTTGAGAAAGGTTTTTAAAATAGCTGAACAAAGCCAGGATAGAAATATTTTACTCTAATAAAAGACCACTAGGAGTTTTTACCGTTTTTATCCTTTGGTTTAAACACTCAACAGGGAAGTCCTTTGGTTTTAAAATAGCTGTATATAACAATGATAAAAATATTTTATCCTGATAAAAGAGCACCGGAATTTTTAGCGCTTTTATCCATTGATTTTTAACTCTCACCAGGGACGTCCCTTGAGAAAGCTCTTTTTTTTTAAATGAAAGCTGAACGAAGGAAGAATCAAAATATTGTATGATAATAAAAGAGTACTTGGAGTTTTAACCACTTTCATCAATTGGTTTTATCACTCACCTTGGAGGACCCTCGAGAAAGATTTCTTTTTTTATAAAAGCTGAACAAAAGAAGGACAAACACATTTTACCCTAAAAAAAAAGAGTACTCGGCGTTTTTACCGCTTTAAAGCATTGGTTTTAACACTCACGAGGGAGGTCCCCTGAGAATTCTTTTTTAAGAAGCTGAACAAATCATGGATGAAAATATTTTATGATAATAAGAGTACTCGGATTTTTTTTATCACTTTTATCCATTGATTTTATCACTCACCAGGGAGGTCCCTCGAGAAAGTGTCTTTTAAATAGCTGCACAAAACAAGGATACAAATATTTTACCCTAATGAAAGAGTACTCGGAACTTTTTCTGCTTCTATCCTTTGGTTTTAACCCTCCCCGGGGAGGTAAATTGAGAATCTTTTTTTTAGATAGCTGAACAAAACAAGGATAAAAACATTTTACCCTAAAAAAAGTGTACTCGGAGTTTTTACCGCTTTTAACTATTAGTTTTAGCAGTGACCAGGGACCTCACTCACAAGGGAGGTCACCTGAGAAAGGTTTTTAAAATAGCTGAACAAAACCAGGATAGAAATATTTTATCATAATAAAAGAGTACTCCGAGTTTTTTCCGCTTCTTTCCATCGGTTTTAACACTTACCAGGGACGTCAATTGAGATTTTTTTTAAGTAGCTGAACAAAACAAAGATAAGAACATTTGACCTTAATAAAAGTATACTCGGAGTTTTTACCGCTTTTAACCATTGGTTTTAACCTCAATCACTAGGGAGGTCCCTTATGAAAGGTTTTTTTTTTTTAAATAGCTGAACAAAACGAGGATAGAAATATTTTACCCTAATAAAAGAGCACTCGGGAGTTTTTACCGCTTTTATCCATTGGCTTTTACAATCAACAGGGGCCTCACTCACCAGGGAGGTTCCCTGAGGTAGGTTTTTAAAATTGCTGAACAAAACAAGGATAGAATATTTTACCCTGATAGAAGAGCACTCGGAGGTTTTACCGTTTTTATCCATTGGTTTTAAGTCAACAGGGAAGTCCCTTGAAAAAGGATTTTAGAATGGCTGAATATTACGACGATGAAAATATTTTACCCATATGAAAGGGTACCGGAGTTTTTTACTGATTTTATGCATTGGTTTTAAGACTCACTTGAGAAAGGTCACTTGAGAAAGGTTTTTTTAAAAATTGCTGAACAAAACCATAATACTTTACCCTAATAAAAGAGCACTCGGAGTTTTTACCTTTTTATCCATTGGTTTTTACCCTTAAGCTGCTGACCGCGACTCACTGACCTTTTGCGGACAGTGTAGGTTAAGATCAGACTGCACAGAACGTGCAGTCTGATCTTTGATCTACACTCTCCGCTTGGAAGTAATTTGTCTCCAAAAAAAAAAAAAAAAAAAAAAATTCGACTGAACATTGCTCGGGTTTTTACGACTGGCTTGAACGTTTCATGTAAGTTATTTAGCAGGATAAGGATTACCAGTCACCACGGACCTCAATCACCGAGGAGATCGCTTGAGAAAGGTTTTTAAAAAGGCCAGGATAGAATAAAACCAGGATAGAATATTTTACTCTAATAAATGACCACCCGGAATTTTTACCGTTTTTATCTTTTGTTTTTAACAGGCAACAGGGAAGTCCCTTGATAAAGATTTTTAAACTAGGAGGATATAACAATGATAAAAATATTTTCCCTTATGAAAGAGCACCGGAGTTTTTTACCGTTTTTATCCATTGCTTTTTAACACTCACCAGGGAGGTCCTTGGAAAAGGTCTTTAAGATAGCTGAACAAAACAAAGGATGAATATATTTTATGATAATGAAAGGCTTTTCACCGTTTTTATCCATTGGCTTTAACTCAACTGAGGCCTTACTAACCAGGGAAGTCCCTAGCGGAAGGTTTTTAGAATTGCTGAACAAAACAAGGATATAATATTTTATCCTGATAAAAGAGCACTCGGAGGTTGTACCGTTTTCATCCATTGGTTTTAACAGTCAACTAGGAAGTTTTTAAAATAGCTGAATATTACAATGATAAAAATATTTTACCCTTATGAAAGAGCACCGGAGTTTTTTACTTCTTTTATCCATTGGTTTCAACACTCTACTGGGAGGTCACTTGATAAAGGTTTTTAAAATTGCTGAGAAAACCAGGATTTAATATATCACTCTAATAAAAGAGCACTCCGAGTTTTTACCGTTTTTATCCATGGGTTTTAGTAGTCAACAGGGACCTTCCTCACCAGGGAGGTCCCTTGAGAAATGTTTTTAAAATAGCTGAACAAACCAGGACAGAAATATTTTGCTGCACTAAAAAAGCATTCGGAGTTCTTTACCGTTTTTATCCTTTAAAGCTGAATATAACAATGAAATATCAATTGGTTTTAACACTTACCAGGGAGGCCACTCGAGAAAGGTGTGTGTGTGTGTGTGTGTGTGTGTGTGTGTGTGTGTTTTGTTTTCTTTTAACATCGTAAAAAAACAAGGATAAAACATTTTAACCTAATAAAAGTGTACTCAGAGTTTTTACTGTTTTTATCCATTTGTTTTAACAGTAACCAAGGACCTCACTCACCAGGGAGGTCCCTTGAGAAAGGTTTTTAAAAAAGCTGAATATAATAATGATTAAAATATTTTTACCTAATAAAAGAGCACCGGAGTTTTTACCGCTTTTAATTATTGCTTTTTAACACTCACTAGGGAGGTTCCCTTTGAATGTTTTTTTTTTTTAAGATAGCTGAACAAAAGAAGGATGAAAATATATTATGATTATAAAAGAGAACTCGGAGTTTTAACCACTTTTATCCATTGGTTTTATCACTGACTAGGGATGTCCCTCGAGAAATTTTCTTTTAAATAGCTGTTCTAAAGAAGGATACATATATACATGATAAAAGAATACTCGGAGTTTTTACTGTTTTTATCCATTGGTTTAAACACTCACGAGGGAGGTCACTTGAGATTTGTTTTTTGAATAGCTTAACAAAACAAGGATGAAAACATTTTACCCAAGAAAAGTGTAATGGGGGTTTTTATCGCTTTTGACTATGTGTTTTAACACTCACCAGCGACCTCATTCACTGTTGAGGTCCCTTGAGAAAGGTTTTTAAAATAGCGGAACAAAACCGGGATAGAAATATTTTACTCTAATAAAAGAGCATTAGGATTTTTTACCGCTTTTATCAATTGGGTTTAGTACTCAACGGGGAGGGGGGGGGGCAGGTCACTTGAGAAAGGTTTTTTTAATTTTCTAAGAAGACTAGGATTGAATATTTTACCTAAATAAAAGAGCATTCCGAGTTTTAACTGTTTTTATCCATGGGGTTAACAGTCACCAGGGACCTCGGGGAGATAATAACAAAACCAGTACAAAAATATTTTGTTCTAATAAAAGAGTACTCGGAGTTTTAACAGGGAGGTCCATTGAGAAAGGCTATTAAATAGCAGGATATAACAATGAAAAAAATATTTTACCCTTTTAAAAGAGCACCGGAGTTTTTTACCACTTTTATCCATTGCTTTTTAACATTAGGCAGGAAGGTCCCTTCAAAAAGGTTTTTTAAAATAGCTGAAAAAAAAAAAAAAAAAAAAAGATGAATATGGTTTATGATAATAAAAGAGTATTCGGGGTTTTAACCACTTTTATGCTTTGCTTTTATCACTCACTAAGGAGGTCCGTTGTGAACGTTTCTTTTAAATAGCTCTGCAAAACAAGGGTATAAATACTGTACCATAATAAAAGAATACTCGGAGTTTTTACCGTTTTTATCCATGGTTTTTTAAACTCACGAGGGAGGTAATTCGAGATTTTTTTTTTAAATAGCTGAACAAAACAATAATAAAAACATTTTACCCTAATAAAAGTGTACTCGGAGTTTTTACCGCTTTTAACTATTGGTTTTAACACTCACTAGGGACCTCATTCACTAGGGAGGTCCCTTGAGAAAGGTTTTAAAAATTGCTGAACACAACCAGGATGAAATATTTTACCGTAATAATAGAGCACTCGGAGATTTTACCGCTTCTATCGATTGGCATTAACACACAGTAGGGCCCTCACTCACAAGGGATGTCTCTTGAAGAAGGTTTTTTAAATTGCTAAATAAATTAAGGATAGAATATTTTACGCTAATAGGAGAGCACTCGGAGATTTTACCGTTCTATCCATTAGTTTTAACAGTCAACAGGGAAGTCCCTTGAGAAAGGTTTTAAAATAGCTGAATATTAATATGATAGAAATATTTTACTCCTACAAAAGAGCAACTCTTTTTTTTTTACCGCTTTTATCCATTGGTTTTAACACTCACCTGGGAGGTCACTAGAGAAAGGTTTATAAAATCGCTGAACAAAACCAGCAAAGATTATTTTACCCTAATAAAAGAGCACTCGGAGTTTTTACTGCTTTATCCATTGGTGTTAACAGTCACCGAGGACCTCACTCACCAGAGAGGTCCCTTAAGAAAGATTTTTAATTAGGCTGAACAAAACCAGGAAATAAATATTTTACTCTAATAAAAGACCACTCGGAGGTTTTACCGTTTTTATCCTTTGGTTTTAACAGTCAACAGGTAAGTCCCATGAGAAAGGTTTTAAAATAGCAGGATATAAGAATGATAAAAATATTTTATCTTTTATGAAAGAGCACCGGAGTTTTTTACCGCTTTTATTAATTGCTTTTTAATACTCAGTAGGAAGGCCCCTTGAGAAAGTTTTTTTTTCTTAAATAGCTGAAAAAAACAAGGATGAATATATTTATGATAACAAAGAGTATTCGGAGTTTTAACCACTTTTATGCTTTGGTTTTTATCACTCACTGGGGGAGGGGGGTCTCTCGAGATAGTTTCTTTTAAATAGTTGTACAAAACAAGGATAAAAATATTTTACTCTATTTATCTATTTTTCCTTACCCTCACCAGGGAGGTACCTTGAGAAAGTTTTTTTTTTTTAAGATAGCCGAACAAAACAAGGATGAAAATATTTTATGATAATATGAGAGTACTTTGATTTTTTCCACTTTTATCCATTGCTTTTATCGCTCACTAGGGAGGTCCCTCGAGAAAGTTTCTTTTAAATAGTTGTACAAAACAAGGATTCCAATATTTTACCCCAATGAAAGAGTAATCGGAGTTTTTACCGCTTCTATCTATTGGTTTTTAACAGTCACCAGGGCCACACTTACCAGGGAGGTCCCCCATGAGAAAGGTTCTTTTTTTTCTAAATAGCTGAATAAACAAGGATTAAAATATTTTACCTTAACAAAAGTGTACTCAGAGGTTTTTACCGCTTTTAAACATTGGTTTTAACACTCACCTCATTAACTAGTGTGGTCCCTTTAGAAAGGTTTTTAAAATGTCTGAACAAAGCCAGGATAGAAATATTTTACTATAAAAATAGAGAACTAGGAGTTTTTACTGCTTTTATCAATTGGCTTCAACACCGAAAAGGAGCTTCACTCACCAGGGAGGTCCCTTGAAAAAAATTTCAAAATTGCTGAACAAAACAAGGATAGAATATTTTACCCTGATAAAAGAGCACTCGGAGGTTTTACCGTATTTATCCATTGATTTATCAGTCAACGGGGAAGTTTTTAAAATAGCTGAATTTTACAATGACAAAAATATTTTACCCTTTCGAAAGAGCATCGGAATTCCGCTTTTATTCATTGATTTTAACACTCATTTGGTTTTAACACTCATTCGCTTGAGAAAGGTTTTTAAAATTGCGGGGAAAAGCAGAATTGCATACTTTACCTTTGTAAGAGAGCACCGGAGATTTTAACCGCTTTTATCCATTGCTTTTTAACACTCACATGGAAGGTTCCTTGAGAAAGGGTTTTAAGATAGCTGAACAAAACAAGGATGAAAATATTTTATGACAATAAAAGAGTACTCCGAGTTTTTACCACTTCTATCCATTGGTTTATCACTGACTAGGGATGTCCCTCGAGTAAGTTTCTTTTAAATAGCTGTTCAAAACATGAGTATAAATATTGTACCCTAATAAAAGAATACTCAGGTTTTTTACCGTTTTTATCCATTTCTTTTTACACTCACGAGGGAGGTCAGTTGAGAATTTTTTTTTTAAATAGCTGAACAAAACAAGGGTAAAAACATTTCACACTAATAAAAAGTGTGCTCGGAGTTTTTACCGCTTTTGACCATTGGTTTTAACACTCACCAGGGACCTCATTCACTAGGGAGGTCCCTTTAGAAAGGCTTTTAAAATAGGTGAACAAACCAGGATGGAAATATTTTACCCTAATAAAAGAGCACTCGGAGTTGTTAACCGCTTTTATCCATTGGCTTTAACACCCAATAGGGGCCTTACTCACCAGGGTGGTACCTTGAGAAAGGTTTTTAAAATTGCTGAACAAAATAAAGATAGAATATTTTACTCTGATAAAAGGGCAATCGGAAGTTTTACCGTCTTTATCCATTGGTTTTAAAAGTCAACAGGGAAGTTTTTAAAATAACTGATTTTACAATAATACAAATATTTTACCCTTATGAAAGAGCGTGGGAGTTTTTTACCGCTTTCATCCATTGGTTTTAACACTCAACCGGGTGTGGTCACTTGAGAAAGGTTTTTGAAATTTGCTGAGAAAATCAGGATTGCATTATTTAGCTTAATTAAAGAGCACGCGGGGTTTTTACCTTTTTTATCCATGGGTTTTAACATTCACCAGGTACCTCACTCACCAGGGAGGTCCCTTGAGAAAGGTTTTTAGAATAGCTGAACAAAACCAGGACAGAAATATTCCGCTCTAATAAAAGAGCACTCGGAGTTTTTACCGTTTTTATCCTTTGGTTTTAACAGGCAATAGGGAGTTCCCTGGAGAAAGGTTTTAAAAAAGCAGGATATAACAATGATAAAGATATTTCACCCATATAAAAGAGCACCGGAGTTTTTTACGACTTTTATCCATTTCCTTTAACTCTAACCAGGGACATTCCTTGAGAAAGGTTTTTGAAGAGAGTTGAACAAAACAAGGATGAAAATATTTTATTATAATAAAAGAGTACTCGGAGTTTTTATCACTTTTATCCATTGGCTTGAGACTCACCAGGGAGGTCCCTTGAGAAAGTGTTTTTATTTAAATAGCCATACAAAACAAAAACAAAAAAAGTATTTTATCCTAATAAAAGAGCACTCGTAATTTCTACCGCTTTTATCCATTGATCTTAATAGTCACCAGAGATCTCACTCACCAGGGAGGTCCCTTCTGAAAGGTTTTTAAAATAGCTGAACAAAACCAGGATAGAAATATTTTACTGTACAAAAAGAGCACTCGGAGATTTTACCGTTTTAATCCTTTGATTTTTTACATTCACAGGGAAGTTCCTTGAGAAAGGTTTTAAAATAGCTGAATATAACAATGATGAAAATATTTTACCCTTATAAAAGAGCACCGGAGTTTTTAACCGCCTTCATCCTTCGCTTTTAAACACTCACCAGGGATTTTCGTTGAGAAAGGTTTTTAAGATAGCTGAACAATACAAAAATGAAAATATTTATGATAATAAAAATAGTACTCGGGATTTTTTACCACTTTCAACCGTTGGTTTTAACACTCACCAGGGAGGTCCCTAGAAAAAGTTGTTTTTTTATATTATATAGCCGTACAAAACAAGGATAAAAACATTTTTCCTAATGAAAGAGCACTCGGAGTTTTTACCGTTTTTATCCTTTGGTTTTAACATTCACAGGGAAGTTCCTTGAGAAAAGTTTTAAAATAGCTTAATATAACAATGATAAAAATATTTTACCCTTATAAAAGAGCACGGGGGTTTTTTACCGCTTTTATCCTTTGCTTTTTAACACTCACCAAGGAGGTCCCATATGAAAGGTTTTTTTTAAGATAGCTAAACAAAACAAGGATGAAAATATTTTATGATTATAAAAGAGTACTCTGAGTTATTACCACTTGTATCCATTGGTTTAATCACTGACTAGGGATGTTCCTCGAGAAAGTTTCTGTAAATTAACTCTTCAAAACAATGATATAAATATTTTACCCTAATAAAAGAATACTCGGAGTTTTTACCGTTTTTATCCATTGGTTTTTACACTCACGAGGGATGTCACTTGAGAAAGTTTTTATTTTTTTAAATAGCTGAACAAAACAAGGATAAAAACATTTTACCCTAGTTAAAGTGTATTCGAAGTTTTACAGCTTTTGACCATAGGTTTTAACACTCACCAGGGACCTAATTCACTACGGAGGTCCAACGAAAAAGGTTTTTAAAATAGTGGAACAAAACCAGGATAGAAATAGTTTACCCTCATAAAGAAGCACTGGGAGTGTTTTTACCGCTTTTATCCATTGGGTTTAACACCCAACTTGGGGATTCATTTGTTTTTGTCTTAGCTTGCCTTGAGTTTTGAGATTTCTCGTGTATTTATATATATATTCAAATATTGTAGTTAATTTTGTTTGTACTGTATATCTCAAACCGTGCTTGAAGTTACTTTGTCCAGTTTTTGTTTATATTTTTCTAACTATGCTTTAAAATTGCTTTATCTTGTGTATGTATTTAGCATTAGAATTGTAGTTACCAGTAGTTTTTGTTTGTATTTGTCTAACTATGCTTTGAATACATTTTGTTGCGTTTATGCATTTCTTAATAAAATTTCAGTAAGATTGTGTATTATTTTACCGACCATGCTTTGAATTGGCTATGTCTAGTATATGTCTTTCTAATGAAAATTTCAGTAAGATGATGTTTATATTTTGCTAACCCCATTTTGAATTTATTTTGTCTCCTGTATGTAGTTATCGTGTAAGCTTCATTCAGTTTGTGTTTATATTTCACTAACCATACTTCGGATCTCTCTATCACATATGTGTGCTTCTCATCCAAGTCATGATTAGTTAGTTTTTAGTTACATTTGTCTAATCGTGCTTCTAATTAGCTTATTTCCTGTATGTATTTCCCATGAAAACTTCAGTAAGTTTGTGGTTATATGTTTATATTTTACCAACCATGCTTTGAATATGCTGTATCTCATAGATGTGCTTCTCATCCCAACTATGACAAGTTTTTAGTTAATTTAGTCTTATTATATATTAGTTACAAATGTCTAACCATACTTCGAATGAGCTTATCTATAGTTTGTATTTATGAATACAGGGAAGTCCAAAGGTTTTAAAATGGTCAAACTTAGCTAGCATTAAACTATTTTGTCCTAAAATTAGAATATTCAAAGTTTTGATCCTTTTTATCCATTGCTTTTAATACTCATCAGGGAGGTTCTTGAGAGAAAGGTTTAAAATTGCTGAACAAAACAAAGATAAAAGTATTTTACCGAAATAAAAGAGTATTCGGAGTTTTTACACTTCTATCCATTGGTATTAACACTCAATAGGTAAGTTCTTGAGAAAAGTTTTATATATAACTGTTATATAGCTGAATATAACAAAGGTGAAAATATTTTACCTCAATAAAAGAGCACTCGGAGTTTTCACCGCTTTTATCTATTGGTTTTAACACTCACATAAGAGGTCCCTTGAGAAAGGTTTTTAAGATAGCTGAACAAAAGAAGGATGAAATTATTTTATGATAATAAAAGAGTACTCAAAATGTTTACCACTTTTATCCGTTGGTATTAACACACGCGAGCGAGTTCTCTCGAGAAAGTTATGTTAAATAGCCGTACAAAACAAGGATAAAACTATGTTACAGTAATAAAAGAGTACTCGGAGTTTCACTGCTTCTATCCATTGATTTTAACAGTCCCCGGGGACCTCACTCACCAGGGAGGTCCCTTGAGAAAGGTTTTTTAAAATAGCTGAACAAAACCAGGATAGAAATATTCTACTCGAATAAAACAGCACTCGGAGTTTTTGCCATTTTTATCCTTTGGTTTTAACATTCACAGGGAAGTTCCTTGAGAAAGGTTTTAAAATAGCTGAATAAAACCAGGACAGAAATATTTTACCCTAATAAAAGAGCACTCGGAGATTTTACCGCTTTTATCCACTGGGTTTAGCACTCAATAGGGAGCTCACTCACAAGGGAGGTTCCTAGAAAAGGAGTTTTGAAATTGCTGAACAAAATAAGGATAAAATATTTTACCCTAATAAAAGAGTAGTCTGAGGTTTTACTGTTTTTATCCATTGGTTCTAACAGTTAACAGGGAAGTCCCTTGAGGTGGTTTTAAGATGGCTAAATATTACAATGATAAAAATATTTTACCCTTATAAAAGAGCACCGGAGTGTTTTATCGCTTTTATCCATTTTTTTTAACACTCACCTGAGAAGTCCCTTGAGAAAGGTTTTAAAATAGCTGAATATAACAAGGATGAAAATATTTTACCCTATTAAAGGTTTTGAAATGTAGGAACCTAGCCAGGATAAAATATTAAAAAGAGTACTCGAAGTTTTTACCGCTTTTATGATTGTGTTTAATACCCACCGGCGAGATCCCTCGATGAAGATTTTAAAATGGCCAAACTTAGCTGGCATCAAAATATTTTAACCAAAGATAACAGGGTCCAAAATTATAATCGCTTTTATCCATTGCTTTTAACAACCCCAAGGGAGGGCCCTTGATTAAAGTTTTTGAATAGCTGACATAACTAGGATTAAAATATTTTACCCTTATAGAAGAGTACTTGGAGATTTTACCGTTTTATGTATTGGATTTAATACTCAACAGAGAGGACCCTCAATAAATGTATTAAAAAGGCCAACCAAGCCAGGATCATTTTTTTACACACAACAAAAAATTTGTACTTTTATTTTATAAAAAAAAAAAAAACCACTCAAAATTTTTACCGCTTTTATCCATTGGTGTCACTATACTTACCTTGGAGTTACCCTTGTTAAAAATTTTAACATGGTAAAACCTTGTCCGGATCAAAAATATTTTATGCTAAAAAAATACTTGGAGGTTTCCCCTGCATTCCTTATTTATTGGTTTTTATACTCAAAATGGAGATCTCTCGATAAAGGTTTTAAAATGGCCAAACTTAGCTTGCATCGAAATATTTTTCTACATAGAGTTTTCAGTTTTTAACAGATTTTAAACGTTGGTTTTAATTTTCATCAAGCAGATCCCACGATAACAATTTAAAAATGGCAGAACCGATCTGTGATCAAAATATTTCATCATAAAAAAGAGTACTTGGAGTTTTTACTCGCTTTATCGATTGGTTAAAATACCCACAATTTTGGGTCCCTTGATGAGGGTTTAAAATGACCAAACTTAGTTTGCACCAAAATAATTATTATCATATCCTTAAATAACAGTATTCAATTTTTTTACTGCTTTTATTCATTGCTTAATAATCATCAGGGAAGTAACTTGTTAAAAGTCTTTAAATAAGTAAACATAACTATGATCAAAACATTTTACCCTAATAAAAGAGTACTTGTAGTTCTTACCGCTTTGATCCATTGTTTTTAACTCGCCACGAAGGCCCTTCAATAAATGTTCTAAAACAGCCGACCCTAGCCAGGATCAAAATGTTTCCACACACGAACAAAAAATGTACTCAGATTTTAACCACTTTTATCAATTGCTTTTAATATATTGAAAGGTATTCTCAAAAGATAAAAGTTTTTACAAAAGGTATTAAAAGAGCCAAACCTATTCAGGATCAAAATATTTTAAATACCAACCTAAAGAGAAAGCTACTTAGATTTTACCGCTTTTATTGATTGGTTTTAATACTTTTAGAGAGGTCCTTCAATAAAGATAGTTATTTTTAAAAAGAGACCTCAAAGGTTTTAATCTTAAAATGGCAGAACCTCGCCGGGATCAAAATATGTTACTCTAAAAATAGAGTACTCGGAGTTTTACCCGCTTTTATCCATTGGATTTAACCTGCACAAGTGACGTCCATCGATGAAAGTTTTAAAATTGCCAAACTTACTTAAAACCAAAATAATTTTACCCTAAAATAAAAGTATCAAAGTTTTTACCGCTTTTATCTTTTGCTTTTTAATGTTATTCCATTGAGCTGCCACACTGTGCTGAGTAAACAGTCTTGTCTGGTTTAGAGTATGAGTTGTATGTAAAACAGTGCATGATAATTACGTCAGCGTGTAGAAATGGTATTTGTAACTAAGTAAATGTAAGCAGCTGCCATGGAGATTTAGTTAGCTCCCTACCCTATTTTTTTTTTTTTTACTTTTAGAGCAAAGAAGAAAACGGATGGTATCTTTCGATAGACTAGCTTCTTAAAAATTTCAATAACAAGGACAAAGGCTTAAGGACAAAAGACTGAATTGCTAAAAGGTATCGGATCATTTACTATAATTATAAAACATTTATCAAGAAAAGCCAAGGATCTGTAAAACGCCAACTTTCCCCTGCTTTTTACAAAAACTGTTTTCCATTAAAAAAAAAGAGGCATAAATCTTTCCTGTGCTATTGGTGAAACTAGGCCAAGACCGGACTGGACAGATATCCAGCCTGATTTTCTATCTTTATCGTCTCCTTGATTAGTCAAGCTAACAAGATAAAACGTTTGTACTTATCAGTGAACTGTTTTTTCTTTGCGGTTGAAAAAGGGCAATTTTACCCACTTTGCATGGGTAACTAATCAAATTGCCCTTGTTAATTTACATGATGTCCTTGAACATGTAAAATGCTTTGAACCCTTTACCAAACAATCTCGACTTTAAACCACCCAAGGAAGAAGGCTTTTGAAAAACATTGTGCAAAAAAAAAAAAATACTGGTCACTATATCAAGAACAAATTTGGTCATTTTGGTGACCTTTAATTGGTCTTCTGCAAATGCTTTCAATTTGGATCAGTCTAAAATCTTGTCATTTGGTAAAGGTACTACGGACAGGTCATTAAATGTGATGGCTGGTAAAGATGTGAAGGCATTTTCAGATGACAAAATTAATTGCGAGAATTGGTATTGAAAAGGTGCCAGTTACTAAAATATCGAGGGAAAAGGAGAAAATGGCGGTTATCACCATTTTGTCCTTTTGCAACATTGTTTTCAAAACCATCTTTCCTCGAGCTGTTAAAATACATGACTGATTGTTAAAGTGTTAACTTTTTACCACGCAATCCTAGTTTTAACGATCTTGAAAAAAAAAAAAAAAAAAGACCTTTTGTAAATATTATGAGAAAAGGGGAAAATGGTAGTACCTGTTGCCAGAATGTTTTCTACCGTTTGAATGACAAAGTTTATGTTTTGAGTGACATTTAATATGTCGTCTGCAAATGCTTTCAATCTGGACCAGTCAAAACTTTTGTCATTTGGTAAAGAGTTGAGGCGATGTGTTTACCTATAAAGAAAAAATCCTGTAATTGACCTCTCCCCTCCCCCCCCCCCCCCCCGCATGTTTTGTTGCATGAGTATTATCAGATTATCTTTTTGCAGTGCACAGCAATGCCCCAGCCTAATACTGATGAAAGCTAGGATTAAAAATGAGTCAATGAGCCATTATGGAAAAGAGCCTGAAATGCTGTGGCATACATTGAAACAGAAGTACTGGTCTAACATTTTATCATTTTTTAGATTCCAGCATGGAGGATGCTATTTTACGACAGCTTGTGGAATGAGGAAAGAGGTGGGTTGAATTTATCAGATTTCAGATGTAAATCATTACTTTGCTTTTGCTTTTATTTTAGGTATCTGTCTGCCATCAAAATTAGAGTAAGTTTTTGTGTATGTTTTTACTTTAGGTATGTGTCTGTCATCAAAATTAGTTTTTGTTAATGTTTCTGATTTCTCTAACAGTGCTTTAGAATTGCTTATATATTGTATGTATTTGTCATTAAAATTGCAGTTAGTTTCAAATGTTTTGAACTTGCTTAATTATGCGTATGTATGTATGTCTCATGAAAATGTTTTTGCTTGTTTTTGTCTTAGCATGATTTGAATTTTGAGATTTCTCGTGTATCTACAGATATTCAAATATTGCAGTTAATTTTGTTTGTACGGTATATCTCAAACCGTGCTTGAAGTTACTTTGTCTAGTTTTTGTTTATATTTCTCTAACCATGCTTTAAATTTGCTGTATCTTGTGTATGTATTTGGCATTAGAATTGTAGTTACCGGTAGTTTTTGTTTGTATTTGTCTAACCATGCTTTGAATTCGTTTTGTTCCGTTTATGCATTTCTTAATAAAATTTCAGTAAGATTGTGTATTATTTTACCGACCATGCTCTGACTTAGCTATGTCTAGTGTATTTCATTCTAATGAACATTTCAGCAAGATGAGTGTTTATATTTTGCTAACCCCATTTTGAATTTATTTTGTCTCCTGTATGTAGTTCTCGTGTAAGCTTCATTCAGTTTGTGTTTATATTTCACTAACCATACTTCGGATCTCTCGTATCAAATATGTGTGCTTCTCATCCAAATCATGATTAGTTTTTAGTTACATTTGTCTAACCGTGCTTCTAATTAGCTTATTTCCTGTATGTATTTCCCATGCATTGAAAACTTCAGTAAGTTTGTGGTTATATGTTTATATTTTTCTAACCATGCTTTGAATTTGCTGTATCTCATATAGTGTTTCTCATCCCAATTATGACAAGTTTTTAGTTAATTTAGTCTTATTACTATATTAGTTACATATGTCTAACCATACTTCGAATGAGCTTATCTATAGTAGGTTTGAATTTGCTTCATCTTGTGTATTTATTTCTCGTGAAAATTTTAGTAAGTTTTTGTTCATATTTCTGCAACCATACCTTGAATTTACTTCAAGTCATGTATGTATTTGTCTCGAAAATTTGAGTAAGTTTTTTTGTATATATCTTACTAAACATGCTTTGTTTGTATTAATCTTTTCCTTGATTGTATTTGCTTATCTAACCATGTTTAGCTTCTGGTCAATTCATTTCGATGTAATTAATGTTAATTGGTAATTGCATGTAAGCAGCTAGTGATAAATATGACCCACATGGAGATGTGGTTTGCTCCTTACCCTAAATCTTTTCTACTTTCAGAGCAGACAGACTGATAAAACATCATAGAAGCCTGCCAAATGTACGATAGTTGACATAATAGTTATGAAAATATCAAGGATCTGGTAATACATCCATCTCCCTCAGCTGTCTACAAAAGCCGTATTCTCATTAAAAAGATAGGGGTTGATCCTTTTTTTTTTAAATTAATGCCTTTCTTGACTAGCTTATGAAAATATAAAAAATCTGGTAGTACATCAATCTCCCTCGGCTTTCTACAAAAGCTGCATTCTCATGTTTTTTTTTTTTTTTTTTGTTTTTTTTAAAGGGTTTTTTTTTTCTTTTTTTTTTTTAAATCATTAAGTACATGTAGAGGATATGTCTTTTGTGATTTGGTTTATTGTGTTATGTATCAGGCTTTATAATCATGTTGGAGTCCTGCATGGCTCAGTGGTAAAGTGTAAATGTAGGACTCTTGACCTGGAGGCTCCGGGTTCGAGCCTCACTTGATCCACTGGGTCTTTCGCGTGAGTGTCCTTGGGCAAGACACTTTAGAGTTCTAGCCTATTACTGGTGAAACCCAGGAGACATATAAATATCTGAGCTGTCGTCGTGATTGAAATAACGCTGAAAGTGGCATAAAATACCATTCAATCGATCTTTTATTATCTTGTTTGCCACCCTTTATCTACTTTTGCACCATATCTTTTAACATGTACTTGGGATTCAGTAGAAAATGGAAATACATAATGAAAAACAAACTTGTTCCTATTCTTTACCAAATGACAAGTTAGAGGTATTTGCAGACAACAAATTAACCCTTAACCAAACGACAAATTTTTAGACTCATCCAAATTGAAAGCATTTGAAGACGAAAATTTCAGTGTGGCTCAAATGGTGCAATTTCTCTTTGATAAGGTAGAAAACATTCTGGAAAAAGGAGAAAATGCTGGTTACCAGCATTTTCTCCTTTTCCCACAATGTTTTCAAATGTCTTTTTTGTCGGGGTCGTTAAAAGTCGGGATTGTGTGGTAAAGAGTTAAATACCAACATTTTCTCCTTTTCCAACTATGTTTAGAAAGGTCTTCTTTCAAAGGGTAATCAAATGTTTTGTTTTTGTTAAGGGTTCTGTGCATAAATATAACAAAGCAAGGGCAGTTTTTATTACATGTCATTGGATAATATAGCCCTTTACCATACAAACCCGAGATTTTAACACCCTGAGAAAGATGCCTTTATAAACAATATGTGAAAAGTAGAAAATGCTGGTAAGCAAGATTTTCTCCTTTTCCTAAAATATTTTCAAATCCATTGGTTGATCCACATTCAAATTGTCGTCTGCAAATGCTTTCAAGTCTGCAAAAGTCTACATTAGTGTCATGTGGTAAGGAGATAGACTCTGCGTATAATCCAACCTTGATCTACAGCGTCCTAAGCCACAGTAGTGATGGGCATATTGCAGGTTGAGATAGTATTGTACTACTAAAAAATGGCCATTGCAAGCTTACGTTGCAGTAGGATACATGAGAAATCTTACGTGGCTGAAATTCAATTCATTGCATCGCACTGTTGGGTGAGTTAATCAGCCTACTATAGGCATGATGGTTTGACAAAAAATAGTAGTTAATGTTCTATTTATCTTGTGTAGGTATGAAAAAGATCCACCCTTTACTACAAGAGAAATCCACCCACCACTACAACAGAAACCATGGACACTATGCACCACCCACCACTACAACAGAAACCATTAACATATGTAACGCCCACCATACAACAGAAACCATGAACACTATGTACCACCCACCACTACAACAGAAACCATGGACACAGTGTACCACCCACTACTACAACAGAAATCATGGATGCTATGTACCACCCACCACTACAACAGAAACCTTTGACATATGTACCACACACCACTACAACAGAAACCCTGTACACAGTGTACCACCCACCAATACAACAGAAATCATGGACACTACGTAGTAAGAGACAAAATGGTTTGGGAATCCTTCACCTTCATTAATGTGCCATGCTTTAGCCTATTGATATTTCACAGGAATTTGTTAGAGAGACCAGTAGTAGGGAAGAGACGACATTTGTACAATCTCCGTTTAATACACTTTACATGAGTGCATGGTTTTGGTTTGCATTCATAGAGACTCACAACTGAATTGCTTTTCGGCCAGATATTTGTTGTTGTGTAGTTTAACCCATTACCACACAATCCCGACTTTTAACGACCCTAAGAAAGCATCTGAAAACATTGTGAGAAAAGGAGACAATGCTGGTTACCAGCATTTTCTCCTTTTCCCACAATGTTTTCTACCTTTCCCAAAACAAATTTCAAAATTTGAGTCACGTCTGATTTGTCGTCTGCAAATGCTTTCACTTTGGACCAGCCGAAAATTTTGTCGTTTGGTAAAGAGTTAAGGGAAAAAAAGACTGATCTTGATTTTCACTTTCAACAAACAGGTTGTGATTGGCGCACTATGCCTTAACGGCATTTTTCCCTTTTTTCTTACAATTGTTTTCTGCTCTATCAGGGACGAATCCCATCATTTGGATATGTTCAAATTGGTCATCTGTAAATGCTGTAAATTTGGGCAAGTCTAAAATTTGTCCGCTTGTAAAGAAATATGTTAGAATGCTCACATTATCTAACTAAGTGGCGAATGTAGCAAAGTCAAACATGTTTCAAAAAATTTGCTATTTTTTTTTTTTGTCGCCAACACTTCCTCTTGTCTCAAATAAAAATATTGAAAATATGATTTAAAAATGTTCATCTGATAATTCATTTCACAAAAAGTTTCAAGATCAGACAGCACAAAAAGTGCAAAAGTGTTAGAAACTCACTTTCAGTAAAAATCTTCAAGAAATTAAGTGAGTTATTCTTAAGAATTATTTAAGAACCACAAATGAAAATTTAATCCTTTCCAAAGAATACTGCTTTTTAAAGATCTTAAAGCAAAAGCCCTTTTCTAAATGCTCTTGCTGTATTAACCATCCTGCTGTAGAAACCTTCAGAAAACATTGTGGGTGAGAGAGAAAATGCTGGTAACCAGCGTTTTCTCCTTTTTTCTTAATGGTTAAACCCTTTGAAAGATAGAAATCATCATTTAGACTGTTCTGTCGGTCATTTGTAGAGGCTTTCAATTTGGACAAGTCTAGCTAACCAGATTTTCTCCTTTTCCCACGATGTTTTACACTCTTTTAATCCTCTACCAAACTACCATATTTTTGACGACACTGAAGAAAAAGGTTTTTGAAATTATTCTAGAGAAAGTAAGAAATACCGATAACAAGCAGTTTCTCCTTTTTCTACAATGCTTTCTATCCTTTCAGAGACCAGTCTTATCATTATTTCCGCATTTGTCGCATGCCACTGCTTTGAAATTGGAGGAGTCTAAAATGTTGTTGTCTGGTAAAGAGTTAAAGATAGATATTATCATTTGGACTATGTTTTATTTATTTGTATCTGCTTTCAATTTGGAAAAGTGTAGAGTTTTGTCGTTTGGTGAAGAGTTAAGGAAAAAAGGAAAGGAAAAAAGAGTTAATGAATTGTGGGGAAAGGAAAATATGTTTGTAAACAGCCTTTTCCTCTTTTTCCCACAATATTCCATACCCTTTCAAAAACACTCTATGATCTAAGCAACATCTATTTTGTCATCTGCGAATGTTTTCTAAATGTTATAGTGTGGTAAGAATTAAAGGGTTTACATGTATCTAGCTGTGCAAGATTGCCTTGAAGAAATACTGGTATTGTAAATTAAGATTTTAGTATAAGTGTTAAAAACTTTGGAAAAATAAAGAAAAAAAAAAAAGATCAAGTCTTGATTTTTTTCATCTGTATTTCACCTTATATAACTTTAGTACTGAGTTTGTCATTGAAAAGCGATAAAAACTCTGCAAAGCCTTGTTATTTATCGTTTTTAGAATGACTTGTTAGATAAAAACAAAAAAATTATCAATCATATTATGCCTCTTTACCGAACGCCAAAATTTTGGACTGAATCAAATTGAACGTATTTGCAGGCGACAAAATAAATGTAGCTCAAATGATGACTTCTGTCTTTGATAGGGTAGAAGGCATCGTTGGAAATAGAGAAAATGCCGTTTCCTAAAAGCTTCCTCTTCAGGGTCGTCAAAACTGGGGATTGTCTGGAAGTGATTGATTGATTGATTGATTGATTGATAGTACGGTGTTTAAGGCAGTTTTCAACTCTACTTTAGTTGTGTCGTGGCAGTCAGCGCGCCTATGCATGCTTTCCTGGGGTTTCTTTTACCAGTTCTTCGCATGATATTCTTCCAAAGCCACTGGTTGCTTTCCCACGTGACCATCGTGAAAACAGTGATCAGCTTGTATAGAGGAATTAATCCGCTTGCAATGACTATCATCAGTCCTTAGAAAGAAACTGGCCAAACTGGGGATTCGAACCAGCAACCCCTGTTCTCAAGTCCTGTATGCTACCGACCGCGCTATCGGGGTCCGCCGGATTGTGTGGTAAAGGGATGCCCTATATATAAATGACAGAAATATCAACGACACCTCCGACTATTCTTCGGGAGAGTCAGTAGGATATGGGTTCAAAACTAAAATGTTCAAAATAAATGACAGTAACAGTTAACCCTTAACGGGACGACAAAATTTTAGACTTGTCCAAATTGGAAGCATTAGCAAACGACATATTAAATGGGGATCAAATGTTGGGATTGGCTTTGAAATGCTAGAAAACATTGTGGTTAAAGGAGGAAATGCTGGCTACCAGCATTTTCTCTTTTTCCCACTTCGTTTTCAGAAGCTTTTCTTCTCGGGGATGTTAAAACTCTTGATTGTTTTGTAAAGGGTTAAAAAAAAAAACAAGGGACCTTAGATATCCATGTTGAAATACATGAACACACACACACACACACACACACATACACAGAAAATATGTCACTGGGGACTTTTGGTAGAAAATGGTTTTAAGAAAAAATTAAATAGTGGCATGCAAAAGTTGGAAACTTGAAACTGTTGCCCTTGCATCTCACTTTGGCAACTCAAGCATTGTGCGTGTAGAGCTCTAGTTAAATGCAACCATTTCGTCTTCTCTAAACACTACAGTTGTGCCTTTATATATTTTCTTTGTATTTTTACATCCATTTGGGGCTTCCCTATACCCTATTAAAATTCAAAGACAAATCTAGTCTGCTTGATGATTAACCATTAACCATACGACAATTTTGGACCCACCAAAATTAAGAAAATTTGTACACGACAATTGTTGCTCAAATGGTGTAAATTGCGCTTGAGAAGGCAGAAAACATTGTGGTAAGAGGAGAAAATGCTGGTAACCATCACTTTCTCCTTACTCCCACAATATTTTCAAAGATCGTCTTTTGAGGGGGTCGTTAAAAGTTAGGATTTTTTTGGTAAAGGGATAACATCATTTCAACATTATTTCAATTACAATTTCAGGTCAGTAACCGGGTTTTAGAATCATTATGTAGTCTAAATAGGGAGCACTATTTCACACTTAGGCTGCCAAGCTGGACGCTATGCGCTTTTGCAGACAGCGTGAATGTGCAGTCTGATCTATAGGATGCAATCACAATTTGACCTTTTACTATTGGTTGGAAATTTCATTTAAAAAAAAGTTTAAGTTAGTTATGAAGATGACGTTGTTCTATAAAGTGAAAATGTTAAGAATATTTTACCATTTTATCTTCATTAAACACTTGCATATTGTGCATTAGTGACGCTACACCATTGTTTGGAAGAGGCGTAATCGTCGTACCATGTGATCCTACAGTCGTCTTCCTAAGAATTAATTTAAAGAATTTGACTCCATCCTGAAGCTTAAGCTTATAGTAATTACACGGAAATAACCGCCCAACACACTCGTCATATTATAGAACTCTGAAATGGTGAAACCATTTGTTGGTATTGATATTAAACACCTTGTAATATTTTGATCTGAACTGTCTGACTACCTTCTAAAAACAAAAAGAACAGTGTTTCCTTTTGAGCCATCAGTGGTTTCTTATTGGCTTGCTGAAGCTCAAATTGCTTTTTTCTGCATATATGTTATGCACTTTTTTAGGCGGGTACGTGCTCCTATATATATATTTCTTCAAAAGCCCCTGGATGGAGTCAAATTCTTTGAATTAATTCTTATGAAGACAACTTGAGGATCATATCTGTCAAGTTATCAAATTTCAGTAGTCTCCCAGGGGAAAGTTTAGGAACAATCGTTAACGCAAAGGATAAGCTCACTGGCCTTTGACCAGAGGTGCTAAATTAAAGTTACACTGGTAACTACTCGATAAGGCCACCGCCTGTTCAGACTCATGGAGAATTCGAATTGTGTTTTTCATGCTGCAAAAGAAAATGTAATCAACCCCATATAGAACAAATGATTATTGAAAAAAGATTAGGGACGTCTGTCCCTTTTTGCAGGGGTTTTTGCTAATCGCCTTGTTTAGACTCTATGACACATAATTGAGAAAATACAGACATTCCGCAGTAAATCCCATGTTTTTCAGGTAAATTTCATCGGTTTCTGTTTTGGCTTGGCTAAAAACAAATACACGTAGTTTGAAATTAGCAAACGTGTTCTGAGATTTATATTGATGACAGTCATTGCGACAGGATTCATTCCTCTCTCACCGATGATCATTGTTTCGACGATGGTTATGTGTGAAAGCAGCCAGTGGCTTGGAAAGAATGTTGTCCGTAGTACTGGTAAAAGAAACTCCAGGAAAGCATGGAAAGGTGCAATGGCCGCCGCTATATAACTGAAATAATGTTGAAAACGACGTTAAACATCATACAATCAATCAATCTGAGATTTATTCGAGAAATACTCATTAACTCGGAAAACCGGTACAGTAATCAATCAGGTGTGTATGAAAATATCAGAATTGACATGAAAATATCATGTTGTGAACTGACATTAAGCTGAATCAGTTGTTTTACGCATTTTACATATAGAGGCAAGCAAGCAACCGGACAAGTAAATATTTAAAATGCAATGTAAATCCTTTGCATTACTTATATAAAGCTAACGTCTTCGAATGTTAATTTTTCTGTTCAACTCTTTATGACATACAATGCAGCACTACATGCATATTTGGTCTAACACTTAGATGTCAACTTGAGTTGGATTAAACGCATCCCACCTCGCCATAGTCTGGTACCCCGCCGTACCTCAAAAGTACGTCAGGCAAAGCGCAATAATGGCGGTCCCCGTTTGTAATATGCAGAAGTAACGGATTATTGTTATTTCACTTGATCAAATCCTACTTGAGACTGAACTGAAACCAGATCGGTTGCAAAAAAGTAATGACAGTTAGTTTTTTTAATTGTCGTTCTTACTTGGAGAGAAAAACTACGTATTAGAACTGCTTTAAGTATCCGAAATTTCAATGGACCGATATCACGTCCGAAAACAGGGCTACTTTTAAAATGATTCATAGTCAAATTTATATCTAAACCATATACCAAAAGCACGTTTTAGATATGGTAATTTATATTTTGTACAAAATTGATCTCATTTTATTCACTGATCAAACTGGATCACCCGAAATTAAGAAAAACAGGAAAGCATTTATTGCTAAGATTGAGGTCGCCATGGAGCCGCCATTATTGAGCTTTGCCTGACCCGATAACGTAGTGGTAGGGGCAGGTAATCCAGACTAACCTCGCCAGTGCTTTCGGTGCTTTGATCCTACAATGCTTTCATAGGGACTTCGTTTTGCAAGTTTTTTTTTTTTCTTAGAAAATCTTAATGAACACAGGTAATTTTCATTTGTGTGCAAAGATCGCTTTAAAATTAAAATATGGATAGAAACACGAGAAGAAGAATTACCGGAATTTTTACATTTTACAGTAAATTTTCCTAGATATAGCGTTGTTGCATAAAAAGAGATGAATACACTTTATTAGAGGAAATTGAACTGTTGTCTCCATGGCTCAGTATTAGAGTCGCTGAATATAGTTTTGAAGGTCGTCCCAGCGGGGGCATTCCCCTGTTCTTTCAACTAAGGATAAACAGTTATGTCCTTATGATTTTTCCTTAACAAATCAAATATCTCGGCTTAATTTTTTGGGGTCAAAATCTGGTATATTGCCCCTTTAAAGGCCTTTTTCTTCAGGATCCTTAATGCAAGGGATTGTTTGGTTGAGGGACAAAGCAGCATGGATTTTTTACCCTATAGGCTGTTAGACTCGACCAAAAGGGCCTTTCCAGACAATATACCATATACAAAAATATTTTGTGAGCCCGCGGATGCCAAACACATGCTCCGCCATCGCGTAGTTAGAGAGCGGCACTCAATAATTTTCCACCAATGACACGTTGAGACGGTGACGTCAGAATGTAACTCCGATTATATAAAAGAAAGCGTTACCTTAGGAAATAATCACACTTTTTCCGATAGCATGTAAAAATGCTGGAGTGAAAAATAGTATAACCATGACGACTGTTCTTGTATACGTCTTGTTGCTTTTAAGGATTAGTGGTGTCCTTTGTCAAACAAGGTATGGACATTTCAATGATTTTTTATAGTTGCCATCATTTAAAACATTTAGTTTTTGTGGCGTTGCATCTATATTTTACCACCTTTGTTTATCTTTCTGTCTTTGCAGTTTTTACAAATTTCCAGAGATGGGACACCTTTGATATCTAGCCGGAGATTTGTGCTTGTGTGTTTATTTGTGGTGTTTAACGTCGGTTTCAATATTACTCCGGTAACTGCTTGCTCCTTTGGATAGTTAACAGCTAGCCCAAGTTTGAAGTAAAGTTTTTCGGTAATGACAGCGATAAATTTGTTTTTCAACGTGTAGAAAATATTGTGGGGAAAAAGAGAAAACCTATCCTGAGCAAAACAGCCTAAATGAAAACTTATTAAACAAAGATATTATCCACAAAACAATCACATTTTTATCGTTTGTTTTGCATGGCATAATCTTGTAGGGAGTCCCTATGCAGTACATAGTCTTCAGTATAATCCACTTGTACTCATTCATTCACTGAGTTTGAGATTCTAATAAAAGATTTGCCTAAATCTTTACCACACAATCACGGGTTTTAATGACACCCTGAAGAAAAAGCCTTTTGAAAACATTGTGGGAAAAGGAGAAAATGCTTGTAACCAGCATTTTCTCCTTTTTCCCACAATGTTTTCTAACCTTCCCAAAACAAATTTCAATTTTTGAGTCACACATATTTTGTCGTCTACAAATGCTTTCAATTTGGACAAGTCTAAAATTTTGTCGCTTGGTTAAGGCTTAAGATTCACGATGACGTGTTATGCGTGCAATATTTTATTATATAATTGGTAGTGAGTCGATTAAAACACTAGGAAAAAAAACTGTAAAAAAACACTGTAGATATGCAGTGTACGATTCCTGTAGACCGCGGACGAGGTCGGTTTGCTGAATGGCGAGCTTTCAAAAAGACATTTTGGTTTTATTTTGCTTAAAGGATTGTGTTCGTGGGCCAACGTTTGTTTTACATGTCTGTTGATCAGAACAGTTATCATTTTGGAAAAAACGAAGACGTTCAGTGGCTTAGATTGGCAAAAAGAACAGGATTCATGTCCTATAACATACGCCTATCTGCGCGTCTGTCTGTCTGTCAGTCGCTCTCTCTCTCTCTCTCTCAGTCTCTCTCTCTCTCAGTCCCCCACATATCTACAAAATGAATGAAAATGACAGTTCCTCGATCAAATTATATAATGCTGGGAAATATCTATAAATCATTTTGAGCTATCAAAAATATTCTATAAATCTCCCAATCTTTCTGTTTAGAGTCACCATCAACTGTACAGATAAATTATACAATGTGCTATTTATTCTCTTGGGTGCAATTTATCAATTTCTATTTTAGCCGTGCTCTGGCAAAAGGGGGCTTAATGCACCTCCGCGATGCATGATACCAAGCAAGTCATCACATGATCATGATCCATCATTGTTTAACAACCGACTAAATCATGAGGTAGACTGGTCCTTTGGCATACAGAAAAATGATCAACAACGAAAGGTTTCGGCCTATGTCAGCCTGCGCGCACTGCGCCGGCTGACCTGGTCGATACTTTTCGCAGATGCATTAAGTCCCCTTTTCACAGAGCATGGATCATTCTATATATCGTATCTCCATTCTTCTCGAGTAAATTGATGGGAAAGCAAGGAGAGTACCAACAGACTATCATCAGCTCTGTAATAACACTTAGTGCCATAAGCGATAACGGGGGAGGGGGCTTTTGCGGACGGTATAAATCAAGATCAGAAAGCACAGAACGTGCAGCTTGGATCTTGATCTTGGATCTATACCGCCCACTTGTTTAGTCAAGCTAATAAGAGAAACTTCTTTCTCTGTTTCAGTGGATTTTACTTTGAGCAGTGGAAATAGATCGAATTAATAATAATTGTGCTCTGTGAAAAGGAGGCTTAAGGCATTTGCAAAAAGTATCGGCCCAGGTCAGCCTGCGCAGTCCGCGCAGGCTGACCTGGGCCGATCCTTTTTGCTTTTGGTCAATTTTCTGCATGTCAAAGGACCAGTGTACCTCATGATTCAGTAGGTTGTCATACAAAACGGATTGTAGAGATGTAACACTGAGATAACCTATTTGCTATAATGAAACACGGAGATGCATCAAGCCCCTTTTCACAGAGCATGACTCAATCATATTATATGCTGAAAGATTAAATACCCACCGAAAGGTGATATTCAGATTATTTTTGGTAAAAAGTATGAATTTTCTATTTTTGACGTTATTGTTATTATTATTATTATTCATCGGTTTATTTCATGAATCACAGCGAAAAAAGACAGACTGCACAAAACCGGTATCAAAAATAAGGGCCTCCACACGTTTTACATGCGTGTTTTCGAAGTTTTCTACTTTCTAGGAGAAAATGACTTAAGATTTTACTACTTGAGTGTGTTCACCTAACAGAAACAAAAAAGTTTCATTCCTTTATTTAACGTTAACTCTTAACCAATAATTCTAGATTTTTGTGCTTAGCGATGGGAACGAAAACAGAAATAGGTATTCGAATATTCGTTTCATTATTCGAATATATTTGAATATTTGTTAAAAGAAGTTCTCTCTCAGCTTCTGCAATTTCAATGTCCCAGTACTCGTGATTTTTAAGGACTCTTGAGGAGACGGTCCTTGAAAAAAATTGATGGAAAAGGAGAAAATGTTTTCTGTCAAAGACAAATCCTATCAATCAAACGTCGTCTGCAAATGATTCCAATTTCGACAAGTCTAATTTTTCATCCTCTGGTAAAAAAAGTATAGTTTTAATGTTAATACGCCGGAACTAGAGGAACGAAGCACCACATTAGATGTTACATTAACTAGTCTTAAAATCTCAATGAAGCCTTAATATGTCATTGGCATTTAGTGGCGACGATCTAACGAGACCACCTTTTTTAAAACTTGGAGGAGATATGTATTTATGGCCTCTGAAAGGGGCATATTTAGACTTTTTGCCGTAAATTAGAATTTCTTGCAAAAGTCTGAAAAGTGCAACTGGAAATGAGCCATGCTCTGGCAAAAGGGGTTAAATGCATTTCAGTGATGCATTATACCGAGCAACTCAACTCATAATAATAAATTGATAAAATCTGCTGGGCTAACAATCGACTGGATCATGTGGTAGCATGGTTAGTCTGGTACCCCGCCGTACTTCAAGAGTACGTCAGGCAAAGCGCAATAATGGCGGCCCCGGTGGTAATATGCAGGGGAGATGGGATATTCTTATTTCACATGATCAAATCGGGTCATAGGCTGAATTCAAAACAGATTGCTTGCAATAAAGTAATGGCAGTGAGTTTTTCTACATGCTGTTCTTATGTAGCGAGAAGAACAACATATCAGAAATGCTTTAAGTATCCGAAATGTCAATGGACCTATGTAACGTCCGAAAACATGGCTACTTTTACAATGATTCATAGTCAAATTTATATTTAAACCATAATCCCAACAGCCGTTTTCGATTAGGTAATGTATTTTTTGTACAATATTGATCTCAATTTATTCACTGATCAAACTGGATCATATGAAATTGGGGAAAACGAGGAGGCATTTAAGGGTACGCTTGAGGACGCCTAGGAGGCCGCCATTATTGCGCTTTGCCTGACCCTATAACGTAGTGGTAGGGGCAGGTAATCCAGACTATAGCATTGTCCTCTACCATGCAGAATATTTATAATTACCAAAAGGTTTCAGCCCTAGTCAGTTTGCGCGTTCTGCGCATACTGACATGTGTCAAAACTTGTTGCAGATGCATGCAGCCCCCTTTTCACAGACCATGGCTCAAATGTATTTCTTTGCTAGCGGGAAGATCGTTTCGCTCAGTAGAAAGGTACAATATTAACGTTTAAATAGCGGGGTGTTTGTTTTGAAACAGGGTACTCCTTGTAATATTTATACCATCTGACACAATAATAATAATAATAATAAGGACTGCAAAGCTGCATGGATCATGTAGTTACAGTGGTAAATTTTTTAGGTTATAATCCACTAATATTGTTCTATAGTGATAAAAAAGTAAAATATCCTATCATATTTAAAGTAAATTGCAGTGCCTAAAGAGAATAATAATAACTCGAGTCTGATGTTAATTTAATTTAAAGAAGAGCCATAAACCCTTAGAGCGCCGAATAAACCCAACAGACAATCTCAGCTTAGAAATAAGACCCAAGTAATTTCCATTTCAAATTTACTTTTGTTCAGAATGTCTCAGGAAAGCGATAAGTGTAGATCAAAGATCAGACTGCACGTTTTGTGCAGTTTGATCTTGATCTACATTGGCCGCAAAGACAACTATAGATACTCTAGGTGCTTTAGGGTAAATCTACTTACCGGGTTCAAATGTTAATTCGCCGGAACATAAAGGCTAAATCTCCTACATTAGATGTCACGTGTACCGACTTTAAAGTCCTAATGGATTCATGATGAAGTCCTAATTTGCCATTAGGACACTGATCTAATGAAAGAAGAGTCTTGAAGCAGGAAGTATCGGCTCAAAACCTACAGTCAGCGTTGATTAATCCTTTACCGAGCAATCCCGATTTTTAACGACGCTGAAAAAGATGGCTTTTGAAAACATTGTGAAGAAAATGCTCGTTACCAGCATTTTCTTCTTTTCCCGCAATGTTTTTTAATCTTTAAACGCCTATAGTCAGTATAGATTAACTCCAAGCCAGAGAGCAAAGTTTATCAATAATTCAAATTTAAAGCATTTTATAACGGTGTCTTGGATACCGGATGGCTACGGTCTAAATGACGTTGTAATAGATTCAAGAAGAACAGAAGAGGTCCACTAAACTATGTTTTAAAATTTAATAATTCAAAACACAGTAATTTAAAATACAGCAGATAAATTTTTACTTAAACTTCACAGAGTCTAAACAATTCACACTGTCCTAAACTATCACAATTCCGTTCATCCAAAAACCGAGTAAGCTACGAAGAACAAATAAAATTCCTGGTCTCAATAAAATAGGATTACCGATTGCAAAACGCCCCAAAATGTACCTTTTTAATGAATTTAACCGCATAGATTCTTTACGGTTTCAAAGAAAGAATTACATGTACTTACAAAAAAAAAAAATGTCATACAATACCTAAAACGCCCTCTTTAAGGAATTTTAGTCTCTAGAGAACGAGTGTTTCGATATTTCGGCAAAATCTTTTATGCGGAAAGCTCTAAAAATTTGAGAACCTTTGAATCATGTGTGCTTGTTAAATTTTAAATGTAGTCTGATATAAAGTTGCACTAATCAGTAAGATTTAAGCCTTATCCATTTAACACACGCAGACTCTTAGACTTGTCCAAATTGAAGCATTTGCGGACGGCAATAAAAAATGTGGCTTAAATGATGGAGTTTGTGTTTGAATGGGTGGAAAACATTGAGGGTAAAGGAGAAAATGCTGGTAACCAGCATTTTCTCCTTTTCCCACAATGTTTTCAAAAGGCTTCATCCAGAGGTCGTTAAAACTTGGGACTGTGTGGTAAAGTTTTAATGGACGAAAGAGGAGAAATGGGAGGAAAGAAAACATCTTTGACATTCAAGCAATATTTCGGATCCCCCTCCCCCGCCCCTCCCCCGCCCCTCCCCCGGGAAATATTTTCTCTCATTATTTAACAGCAGCATGACAATTTAACCGTTGGTTGACGATTTGGGTTTAATAAAATTAAAATCCTGGTTAAAACTCCACCGGGCAGCACTGCCTTCATGAGTCTGTCCTTGGGGAAGGGACTGTAGAGCCGAGAGCAGGTGCGGTATTGGACAGTGTAGATGAGATCAGAATTAACGTTTTTTTTTTTGGTCGTGAAATCTGATCTTGATCTATATCCTTCACAAAAGCGGATTCAGTCGACCTTAGCAGCCGGTAGGTCAAGAACACTGAAAAGAGAAATAATTGAATTGGTAGCGAAAAGTGTTGTGACGAATTACTATGAAACCCCGATGGAATTTTTGACCACATTAAATTTCTTGAAATAATCAATCAGTCAATTATGACGAATATTAATTGTTGCCAATTCTTCCCTCGCTGTGGAAATTTATGGGATAATTAAGGGAAGACTTTAAATCAATCAAAAAAGAAATGAAGTCTGCGCAGGCTGACCTGGGCCGAAACTTTTCGCTATTAGTCAATTTTCTGTATGTCTAAGGACCAGTCTACCCTGTGATACAGTCGGCTGATAGACACAACAGATTTCATGCATCACTAATTATGTGATGTCTTGCTCGGGACAATGCATTAAGAAAGGCATTAAGCCCCCTATTGCCAGAGCATGGCTCATATTTTGAAGCCTTGTTTGGGGATTCATACTGGCTGGGAGTGGCCATTTCAGTAATTTAGAACTAGGTTCTTTTATATTAATACAAATTTCTTTTGACAAGTGATATCTCCATACACCAAAATATTCTCTCTAAAGTGGTCTGTAGAAAAAAAAAAGCAAAAGGTTCGTCTGCTACAGTTAATGAGAAAACTGACAAGTGCTTAGAAAGTTATGAAACCTCGTTTTATGTAAGACCATGGAAATATCTTCTTATTATGATAGTAAATCTTTCGACGACTTCTTGCCGAATAAAAGAGCCTTGGAACTGTTATACTGTGTCCGTGATTGTGAGGTAGAGCGTCGGCCTCGTAATCAAAAGGTCCCGAGTTCGATACCCGGGAGCGGATGTCAACTTTGGGACTTTCATCGGCCCACACATTCGGCGCGAGTACTGGTGTAGTTTCCAGGAAGCAGAATCGAGAGAGATTAGTATAAGTTGTAAGAACTTGTTTCTCAATCGATGTAAAATAAATATGTTTAAACTAAACTAACTGTTATATTGGTGTCCTAACCTGTCTTTACCAGACGAAACCATTTTGGACTGGTCCATATTGAAAGCATTTGCAGACGACAAGTGGGAAATGACGAGAGTAACAATGTATGTTTCCGAGAGAGAAGGAAACGTTTCGGGAAAAGGAGAAAATGCTGGATTCTAACGATGTTTTAACTCTTTACCAAAACAAAATTTTCGGCTTGTCCAACTTGAAAGCATTTGCAGACGACCAAATAAATTTGACTCAAAACTTGCAATTTCTCTTTGGAAGGGTAGAAAACAACGTGGGAAAAGGAGAAAATGCTGGTTTCTAACGATGTTTTTAAAAAAGCTTTCTTGCATTAAACGCATTCATATTGACAGCATTCGCAAGCGACAAAATAAATATGTATGTCTAAACAGGTGAGATTTGTGTATGTCAAAAAGGTCACTAAAACTTTGGTTTGTTTGGTTAAAGATTAACTCTTTTTAACAAACGACATAAATTTAGCCTCATTCACATTTAACCCTTTCCCAAACGACAAATTTTGGACTAGTCCAAATTGAAAGAGTTTGCAGACGACAATTTTAAATTTGATGAAAAGGGCAGAAAGGTCTCAAAAAGGGTAGAAAACACTGTGGGAAAAGGAGAAATTGCTCGTTACGAGCAATTTCTCCTTTTCCCACAGTGTTTTCAAAAGACTTCTAATGCAGACACGTGAAAACCAGGGCTTGTTTGGGAAAGGGTTAAATCATTTGCAGACGAAAGATTAGATACAGCCCAAAAGTTGGTTTCTGTCTTTGAAATGGTAGAAAATACTGTGGAAAAGCAGATAATGCTGGTTACCTGCATTTTCTCCTTTTTCTACAATGTTGTCTATAGGCATTTATTTCAGGGTCGGTAAAACTCGGGATTGTTTGGTAAAGGGTTAAAGCGAAACAGGTGAGGAAGTGCTAAGAAAGTTATGAACCACTTTTGTCTCACACTGAGAGAGCATCTAATAATGATCGTAATAAATCCTTCGACACCCTCTCATCTTTGACATAGATGTAGCGAGGTTCCCACCTCCCCAAGAAATAATTATATAACGTTTGAATGATATATATTAGAGCCATGCTCTGTGAAAATGGGGCTGAATGCATCTGCAACAAGTATCGACACAGTCCGCTCAGGCTGACCTGGGCCGAATATTTTTGCTATTGGTCAATTTTCTGCAGGTCAAGGGACCAGTGTACCCTTCTGACTCAGTCGGTTAGTCGACAAAATGGATTTTACGGATCCATAGTTTTGCTTGGTATAATGCATCACAGAGATGCATTAAGCCCCTTTTTGCCAGAGTATGGCTCATTTATACTATTGTTATGTTTGGAAGGTATTTATGCAATTTCAACCGTATTTTGTAGACAGCGGCCAGGACACTTTTACATTTGTTTCTGAGGTTTCTTTATCAGCTGAATTAACGACACTCTCTTCAAGCTACCGGCTGCTTTCCCTATATAAGGTGCAGAGCCAAGTAGCTCAGTCGGTCACGTACAGGGCTTGGAACCATGGGTTACTGGTTTGAATGTGGCCGACTTTTTTCCGAGGAAAAATAATGGCCATTATGACAGGGTTCATTCTTTTCTCTCATGCTGATCGTTGTTTCGACGCTGTAGGTAGGAAAGCAGCCAGTGACCTGGAAAGGATATTGTTTAAGGTACTGTCAAAAGAAACTTTCGGAAAGCATGGATAGGTGCACTGGGCGTTCCGATAAAGCTTAAATAATGTTGAAATAGGCGTTCAACACCATGCAAACAAAGAAAGAGTGAAGTAGTTTAAGGCTTTGTCGATAGATTCGATGCATGCTTTGTGAAAAGAGGGCTTAATGCATCTGCGAAAAGTTTAGGCCCAGGTCAGCCTGCGCAGTCCGCGCAGGCTGACCTGGGCCTAAACTTTTCGCTATTCGTCAATTTTCTGTGTGTCAAAGGACCAGTTCACCTTATTATACGTCTGATTGTTAGACAAAGTGGATATTTATGGATCCAAAATCATATGACGACTTGCTTGGTATAATGCATCACGGAGACGCATTAAGCCCCCTTTTGCCAGAGCGCGGCTGTTTTGCATTCGTTTGATATTCGGACCATAAACAGGCTTGAATGCCTGAAATTTCGAATTCTGTGTCGACCAAAAAAAAAAAATCCATGCCAAGTTTAATTAATTTCACTCTATTCTACTTTAACCATGTCAAGGAATTCCCTGAACAGTGATTATCTTGATTATTTGGATGAATGGGTATCGCAATGAAGACTTTAGACTTCCCTTTTTCCATTGATTGTTTCCAACAGTTGAAATGAGAATTTTTTCCTCTTTGCATTGTATTTGTTTTTCCTTCTCCTTGTCAATTCCATAATCTAATTAACACAATGCACAGTTAATATCAATGGTTCAACTCTACCAGACGAAAAAAAAATTCGACTTGTCCTAATGGAAAGCATCTGCAGACAACAAAATACATGTGACTCAACAGTTGAAATTGGTTTTGAGAAAGGTAGAAAAAGGTAGAAAACCTTGTGGAAAAAGGAGAAAATGCTGCTTAGCAGCATTTTCTCCTTTTCCCACAATGTTTTCCAAAGGCTTCTTTCTCAGGGTCGTTAAAACTCTGGATTGTTTGGTAAAGCGTTAAATCTTTGCCAAAGAACACACTTTCAAAATCTTTTATGTCGGCGATTTCAGACGACCTAAGTGTGTTTCAAATGGTTTGAATTTTCTCAGATAGAGAAAAAAACATTATTGGAAAATGTGTCTGTCTGTCTGTCTGTCCGTCCGTCCGTCCGTCGCTTCTGTCTGTCTGACTTTCGTGTCTCTCGCGTCTGTCTATCTGTCCATCCGTACGTCTCTTTCCTCCCATCACTCTCTCTCCCCCTTCTACCCCCCTCTCTGTCTGCCCGGCGGGGTAACTCAGTAGTTAGCGTATCTGATTCGTAACTTGGTGGTAGCAGGTTTGATACCCATTTGAAGCAAACTTTCTTTCCGGCGATATTTCTCCTTGTGTTAATACTAGTGTAAAAAAGAAACACGTGTGTAGGTCTCTCTCTCTCTCTCTCTCTCTCTCTCTCTGATCAACTCTTTACCAAACGACAAAATTTAAGAGTCATCCAAATTTAAAGCATTTGCAGACGACAAATTCAATGTAACTCAAAAATTGAAATGTGTGTTGGGAAGGATAGAGAACATTGTGGGAAAAGGAGTAAATGCTGGTTACCAGGGTTTTCTCCTTTTCCCACAATGTTTTCAAAAGGCTTTTCCTCAGGGTCGTGATTGTGTTGTAAAGGGTTAAGTAATTATTATCTAATGTTTTTAGGTAGGAAAACATCAAAGAAGAATAAACAAGGTTAGAAAGCACACCAGGCATAAAAACCGCATTTTTTTCCATCCAATCATAAATATAAGTCATACATGAATTTTCGCAATGATGATTAGGCTAAATCCTCCCTTCTTTTTTAGTTTCTACAGAAGTTCGGATGACATGATATTAGGATAAAACTTTGAAAAAAGAATATTTAGATGCAGTAAACCATTTACCAAACAATCCCATGTTTTTAATAAGCCTTTTGAAAACATTGTGGGAAAGGGAGAAAATGCTGCTAAGCAGCATTTTCTCCTTTTCCCACAATGTTTTCTTCCTTTTCAAGAACGAATTCCATTCATCTGAACAAACTTAATTTGTCATCTGCAAATGCTTTAAAAAATTGGAGAGGTCCAAAATTTTGTCGTCTGGAAGAGGGCTTATACAAGGATAACTGGATAGAAATAGTGTGAAAAATGGATAGGCTATGAAAAATTGCTCCATTTTCCACAATTTTCACAAAGTCGCCCGACGAAGTTTGAAATCGCCCTTCAAGAGGTAAAAATCACATCTTACTATGGCTAAATACGAGCCATATTCACTCACTCGTAAATTGGTGAGTATTGCTTCGAGCTTTTTAAAATAAGAATAATTCCACTGAATGAAAACTAAGAGACTGTTGGATTGCACAGTGTGGTTCTAAGATCAGACTTCACGTTCTGTGAAGCATGATCTTGATCTACACTGTCCACAAATACGACTGAACTTGTTCAAAACGTCGAAAGGGTGTAATAGATTTAACATCTGTTTTTGAAGAGGGGCATCGTAATCCTGAATAAGACATAACAACATAATTACCTATACGTCGTAGCGAGGAGTTGTATTGTTGTGAAACAATTAGTTTGTTAGGCAGAGAGAGAGAGAGAGAGAGAGAGAGAGAGACTGTCAGACAGAGAAACATAGGGACAAAGAGAGAGACGGAGACAGAAAGAGAGGCAGCTAAAAGGAGTACCAGAGAGAGAGACAGAGAGGGAGGGAGAGGGGGGAGAGAGAGACGGAGAGACAGTGAATGTCAGACAGAGAGACATAGGGAGAAAAGAGAGAGACGGAGACAGAAAGGAGTACCAGAGAGAGGGAGAGAGAGAGGCAGCTTAAAGGAGTACCAGAGAGAGAGAGAGAGAGAGAGAGAGAGAGAGAGAGAGAGAGAAGGGGGAGTGGATAGACAGACAGGGGGAGGGCAATAGTCGAATATCTTTGATATGCAATCCATTGAGAAGAAACTAGGTCAAGTTCTTTGTTTTCAACACCACTGACATAGAAATACAATAATTGTTTTAAGGAGCATCTCGACATATGCCATTCGAAATAAATTTTATGACAAGATACGAGTCTCTTGCATACAACTTTTGTAGCACTGGGTTTTGACCCTTTACCTCATAATCCTGAGTTTTAACATCCCTAAAGAAAAAACCTTTTAAAAACATTGTCGGAAAAGGAGAAAATGCTGGTTACCAGCATTTTCTTCTTTTCCAACAATGTTTTGCTACGCTTCCACAATCAAATTTAGAATTTTAGTCACATCTATTTACTTACCTGTAAACGCTTTCAGTTTGGACCTTTCTAAAATGTTGTCGTTTGGTATAGAGTTAAACTAACGCCTTCACGTCTAACTAACGCCTTGAAGTCTAACTGATATGTCAAGCTTAAAATGCAGTTCTGCTGATTTTATCGATGCTGAGTCCTCGTTTTGCTCAGTTACCGGGAAACCGGACTTGTTTTCAGGGGACTGAGGTCCCCGACCCAGCTCAGAAAAAGACTTTAAGGTTCGAGGTTTCTGATTCGATACCCGCTGACGTTCTTAGTTGTGGAAGAATGTCCTTCGACATTGCACAGCTGGGTCCTAGGCCCAGTACTGATGAAACCAACTGACTGTTTTTTTCCGTTCATCTATCGTTGCCACCGGTTGCCCACGTGGGCGATGCCCCCTGAAGGCTGTTAGTTATGTTGCGGGCGATAGTGCAAGACGCAGGAAGAAGCGCATCCTACGTTACGTCTGGTTCTTTAACGTGCACGGTGTAGAGCACCGTCACATTTGACCTAGGTTTAGCGTCTCATCCGAAAGATTATTAGTAATTTTAGATAGCCAGCGTGTGGGTGCGTGGGGCTTAAACCCACACCAGAGAGAGGCGAAGTGGCCGGAGGTTTGACGTTCATAAGTCGTATACGCTACCACTGGAGGTTTCCAGGCTGGTCAAGGCGAACCCAAAGCAAAGAAAGATATTGGTAAACGTCTGTTACCGTGAAATTACACAAACAAACCATTAAAAAAGGCAGACAGCCAATGTTTGAATGATCTGTCACGGTTAACACGGAGTTCCGTTGATCCTACCATATACCAAGAAGCTCAGTTTTGCTTGGTAGCGAATAAGGTCCTATGAACCAGAAAGTTCAAACGCCTCAAACACCCCTCCCTCACTGTGTAAGGTCCTACTCTTCAGAAAAGGTTAATTCAATTATTCAATTAATTCTTTACCTAACAAGCCGGAATTTTAACGACCCTGAGGAAGACGGCCTTCGGAAAACATCGTGAGAAAAGGAGAAAATGCTGGTAAACAGCATTTTCACCTTTTCCCACAATGTTTTCTAGCCCTCCAGAAACAAATTTCAGTTTTAAGTCAAGTCTATATTATCGTCTGCAAAATTTTTTCAATTTGGACAAGTCTTAACCCTTTGACTGCTAAGCGCGACTTGCTGACCTTTTGCGGACAGCGTAGATCACGATCAGACTGCACAGAACGTACAGTCTGATCTTGGATCTACACTGTCCGATAAGGAGATATCTCTCCTCCAAAAATACCTTTTTAAATAGGAAAATTTGGGTTTTTACTATCGCCTTGAAAGTTTTATTTCTTTAATTTAGCAGGATAAGGGTTAAATTATGTCGTTTCGTTAAGAGCTTATCAGAGAGATTACTGGTGGTTCAGTTTAGCCCGAGAACAGGTTTGATATGCATACATGTATATGAGCCATGCGCTGGCAACAGGGGGCTAAATGCATCACCGTAAATGCATAATACCAACCAAACCATCACATAACTATGGATCAGTAATAGCCACTTTTTAATGACCAACTTAATGAGGTAGACTGGTCCTTGAACATACAGATTGCGCAGGCTGACCTGGGCCGATACGTTTCACAGATGCATTAAGCCCTCTTTTCACAGAGCATGGCTCATATGGAAAGCGAGGAAAAGGGCAGCCGGTTTCTTGCAAGTAGGTGTTGTACAAGCCATACAAAAATAAATGAGCCTTGCAATCAGGAAACAGTTGTAAGTATTGGCAAGCTATAAGTTCCTTGTAAAACCAGGCCTCTATGTAAATATTTTATCTGTCAATCAACTAATTTGATAAGATTTTTATTGAGAGAAAATTCGAGTTTATTATTTATTTGAATGTCTGTGCATGGGAAATATGTCAAACAGCGGTTGTCTGGGTTCAGTACAGCAGTATAAAATAAATAGTACATGCGTGAAAAAAATGGTTGTATGACGGACCAATACAAAAATAGATCATTGAAATTTAAAGGCACAGTAATGGTAAAAAACAATACAGGTGTCAAAATGTATTTAAATTCAAATCATGCCTTTCAAAAGTATAGAAAATATTGTGAGGATGACAATCTGTTATTGTGGGGTCGGTCCAAGTGTTAGTCGCCGGTAAAAAAAATGAATTTAAAAATCAGGTAAAAAGTAAACATAAGATGGTGCGACCTGGCAACTTTTAACCTAGTTTTGAAATTCATTTCTCTGCCAGCGAGTAACACATGGAACGCCCGAACAATAACAGATCGTCATCTTCACAATAATTTCCATACTTTTAAATGGTTTTATATAAATCTTAATTCATTTTAACACCGACATTGTTTACATTTGGTCGCTACTCTGCCTTTAACCTTTACTAAACATTTCCGACTTTTAACGACCCGATGAAGAAGCCTTTTTTTGAAAATATCGTCGGGAAATAGGAAAAAAAAAAAGGGTGTTTTCTTTTTTTTTTCAAATTGACCGCGATATAACGAGATTTTGTACGTTAGGATTATACCGCGAAAAAAACTTAGTTTTTGAATATTAGAAACATACCGCGTAATAACGAGGTTTTGTTTATATAAAGATTGAGCTGCTAAGCGCGACCCATTGACCTTTTGCGGACAGTGTAGATCCAAAATGAGACTGCACAAAACGTGCAGTCTGATCTTGGATCTACCCTGTCCGATAAGCTGATATTTTTCTCCAAAAAATAAGTTCGATGTAGCATTATTCGGGTTTTTACCATCGGCTTGAAAGTTTTATTGAACCTATTTAGCGGGATTAGGGTTAAGAACAGGGTATACAACATAAAGTTTTTTACACTTAATGAACTTTCCAACCTCTCCTAGGTTACAACATGGATCAAACTTAATTACCTTACCATTCGTTGATCATTCCCAAGAGAGCGATACATAAATTTTTGTTAATTTTTATCTATTTTTTATTATCGTCGAAGAGAGTGATTTTGCCTCTGACTAGGGTGCAGTAATTCTGGTGTTTTGCAGACAATGTTGATCAAGATCAGACTGCACAGAATGTGCAATCTGATCTTGAACCAACATTGTCCGAAATGCTGTGGGAAATACTAGCCAGAACTTAGAATGGTTAACTTACTTTTTTACAGTTCATACCCAAGAGTACGCACGATACATAACGTTAAAAGCATCCTTTTTTATAGAAGAAAATCATTTACTTTTTGAAGTTTAAAAGGTCTGAAACTTCGATCAAGATCAGACAGCAAAGAACATGAAATTTGATCTACTGGATCTACTCTTTCAGAAATTTTGTGAGGCAGTTTACCCCAAAACATGTTAGCTTTTTTTCTGTTACTGGATTTATTTCAGCATTCAGGTGTTAGCTTAAACTACCTGTTACTAAGGTAATTCGAGTGTATTAACCCTTTACCAGACGACAAAGTTTTGGCCTTGCCCAAATTGAAAGCATTTGCAAACAACAATTTCTGTGTGGCTCAGATGGTGCAATTTTTCTTTGACAGGGTAGAAAACATTGTGGGAAAAGGAGAAAATGCTGGTTACCAGCATTTTCTCCTTTTCCCACAATGTTTTCAAAAGGCTTCTTTCCCAGGGGCGTCAGAAGGCGGCATCGTGCGGTAAAGGGTTAAAAATATTATACAGGTTGATCGTACTTAACCCATGTAAAACAATTTTCTTCCTCGTTAACCCTTTACCACACAATCCTGACTCTTAACGACCCTCTGGATGACAGCTTTTGAAAACATTTTGGGAAAAGTTCTCCTTTTCCCCCACAACGTTTTCTATCCTCCCAGAGACAATATTCAATTTTTGAGTCACGTTTATTTTGTCGTCTGCAAATGCTTTCAACTCAGGGATAATCGGTGGCTTAGAAAGAAGGTTGTGTCAGTACTGGTGTGAGAAAGCCAGGAAACATATGCCTAGGTGCACTAAAAGCCGTGATATATATCTTAGCTGTTAAAACGGCGTTAAACTCCAGTACAAACAAACAAAAGCAAGTCTACAGTTTTGTCGTTTGGTAAAGAATCCAGCCTCAGGCTGCTAAGCGCGATTCACTGACCTTTTGCGGACAGTGTAGATCAAGATCAGACTGCACAAAACGTGCAGTCTGATCTTTGATCAACACTGTCCGATACAGTGTTTTCTTTCCGGTGAAATCGAATTAGGAATCGCATTTTTGGGGGTTTTACTATCGGTGGAAATTTTCGTTTCATTTATTTAGCAGTTTAAAGTTAATGCCTGTTATACTGAGACTCCTGTTTGTTCTGTATATTACAACAGATATCGTATGCCTCGCACTTTTTGGTCATGCATTTATTTTCGTGCTATTGGTGGTCAAGGTCACTTGCTCCAAAATTAAACGGTGTTTAATATTTTTTCAGTCTGTGTCTTAACCCTTTCCCAAACGACAAATTTTGGACTAGTCCAAATTGAAAGAGTTTGCAGACGACAATTTTAAATTTGATGAAAATGGCAGAAAGGTCTCAAAAAGGGTAGAAAACTGTGGGAAAAGGAGAAATTGCTCGTTACGAGCAATTTCTCCTTTTCCCACAGTGTTTTCTACAGACTTGTACTGTAGACACGTGAAAACCAGGGCTTGTTTGGGAAAGGGTTAAATAAAAATGGGAAAAGGTGCGGAAAAATATATCAGCATATATCCAAGATCAGTCTGCACAGAACGTGCAGTCTGATCTTAGATCTACGCTGTCCAACTGTTTATGAGATAGACTTACAAAACCTTGCCATGATTTGATTTCCCCCAACCGTCTGAACCTGTTATTTTTCTGTTCTTAACATTTAATGGGTTACCTCTTCTCGTAGTCTTTACCACCCCAATGAAGAAAGCATTTGAAAACATCTTGGAAAAAGAGAAAATGCTGGTAACCAGCATTTTCTCCTTTTACCAAGATGTTTTCTATCCCATCAACAGCGAATTCCATCGTTTAAACCGAGTTTTTATTTGTCGTCTACAAATGCTTTCAATACAAAAGAGTGTACTTTTTATTTTTTGTTTGTTTGTATGAAGTTTTGCGGTGTTTTAACATCATTTGAGTTTTTACGCGGCGGCCAATGCACATATCCATGTTTTCTGGTTTTTTCTTTACCAGTACTTCGCACTATGTTCTTCCAAAGCCAATGGCTGCTTTCCCACGTAAACATTGTCTGAACCATAATCAGAGTGAGAGAGGAATGAATTGTGTCGCAATGACTATCATCAATCCTTGTAAAGAAATTACCGTGATGTCGATTCGAACCAGCGACTCCCTGATTTCAAGACATGTACGTTACCGACTGAGCTACCGGGATGCGTCCAACACCCTTTCGTCTGTTGAAGGTAAGCACGATACAGTATTGTTTGCCTGACGTTTCTAATTTTTGACAATGGAACTGTACTCATAGTACATGTAATTATTATTCGCCTCTCTAAGCTTTCTTTTCCACTTCCGGTATATGACACGTTAATGGCGGTATATTTTTGTGCCAAGCGATTTGATTGGCTGGTGTATATATAACGGATGGAAACTTTTTTTGACCCTGTCCTTGACCCGTTTTATTTTGTTATATATGACATGTGCTTATCCGGAAAACACGTCTTACGGTCACGTCCGCCGCTAATACAAGACCAAAGAAACGATCTTAACCCCTTGGCTACTATGCACGACTCAAGGACCTTTTGCGGACAGCGCAGATCAAGATCAGACTGCACAGAACGTGCAGTCTGGTCTTGAATCTACATTGTCCGATAAAGAGATATTTTTTCCCAAAATAATTTTGAAAGAGCAACATCTGGGTTTTTACTATAGGCTTAAAAGTTTCATTTCATTTATTTAGCAGGATACGGGTTAGCATAATCTAGGATAGCACCTCCAAGCTTGAGTACTGTATGCAAAAAAGTATAGACGCATTACGACAGAGGTGACAGACTTGTAGGATTTTAGTAATCCCCCCTCCCCACGATCGTGCTATAGGCATGTTTTACATGAACCGTTAGTTAGAAAACTAAAATCGAACACACAGAAGTCCAGGTACAAGACCCTAGCTCGTGCTTCGAATATAATCCACTTCGTTATTTCACGTGCCCAGTGCAAACCACTGATACAAGCGAGGCTATCGTATGGTCTCTTACCAGTTCACCTGTAGGTGAGTGCGAAAAATTAGGTGTCTCTTTAAAATCAATGTCCAGGCTTGGACTCGAACCTGTGACATCCGAAATGGTAGTGTTGTGCTTTACCAGTAAGCCGTCGGTCCACCATTTACAAGATTTAATAGGCTTTAGTCACATATTTTTAACTACATCATAATTCTATGATACTTAGGAACGGGAGGTCTAATTTACATATTGCGAAGCTTCGCACACACATGAGGTAGAAGAGTTGAATATGGAAATCGTTCTTAATGCACCGAATCGAGATTTAGTGATATAAATGAGCCATGCTCTGGCAAAAGGGGCTTAATGCATCTCCGTGATGCATCATACGAAGCAAGACATCGCATACTTAGAGATCCATAAAATTCATTATGTCTAACAACCGACTGTATCATAAGGTAGACTGGTCTTTTGACATAAAGAAAACTGACCAATAGCGAAAAGTTTCGGCCCAGGTCAGCCTGCGCGGAATGCGCAGGCTGACCTGGATCGATACTTTTCGCAGACGCATTAAGCCCCCTTTTCACATGGCATGGCTCAAATATAATAATATTTGATTTTCATGACACCAGCTTCATTCAAATAAAAGAAAAAATATTCAGAATGCTGTCTCAAAAATACGACCTGTTTCAACCAATCATTCTCTATGAGGCTTGCTCTGTGAAAAGGTAGTTTAATTCATCTGCAAAAAGTACCAACCAAATTAGTCAGTGCAGTACGCGCAGGCTGATCTGCGTCAGTACTTTTTTGCTAACGGTCAATTTTCTGCAAGACAAAGGACCAATCTCCACGATCACTCAGTCAAGTGTTAGACAAAACGGATTTTAGAGATTTATCATGATACCATGAACTGCTCGGTATAATGCATCACGGAGATGCATTAAGCCCCGTTTTGCCACAGCAGGGCTCGTATATAAATGAGCCATGCACTGTGAAAACGGGGGGCTTTATACATCTGCGAAAAGTCTCGACCCAGGTGCGCAGTCCGCTCGGGCTGACCTGGACCGACACTTTTCGCAATTGGTCAATTTTCTGTATGCCAAAGGACCAGTTTACCTTATGATACAGTCGGTTGTCAGACATAGTGGATTTTATGGATCCCTAATTATGTGATATCTTGCTTGGTATGACGCATCACGGAGATGCATTTAGCCCCCTTTTGCTAGAGCATGGCTCATATATGATTTTTTTTAAAATCAGAGACAAACTGTCTGCTTTGCTCAGACAGAATGTCTCAGCCAATCAGATTGCTGGTCTTGGAGATATGATAAGAATTTTATCCTCAGTTTACAGAAGATGGTGGGCACGGCTAATGAAAGACACTCTTCACTTTACATGAATGCATGTAAATGAGCCATGCTCTGGCAAAAGGGGGTTTAATGCATCCCCGCGTGATGCATTATACCAAGCAAGTCATCATACTATTATAAGTTCATCAAAGCCATGTTGTCTAACAACTGACTGAAATCATGACGTAGAGTGGGCCTTTGACATGCAGAAAATTTACAAATCCATGTTGCAAAAAGTGTCGATTCATGTCAGCCTGCGCGGACTGCGCAGGCTGTCATGGTTCGATACTGTTCTGCAGATGCATTAAATTCCCTTTTCACAGAGGATGGCTCGAATTTGTCTACAGGGACACATTACATAATGTATCATCTATTCACAGACATTTTTCCCCTGAATTTATGATTGGGCACCGACAGATGATGTGTAAAATTGATAGTATATAAAATTACCTAGGGACCAGTTGCAATAATGTGTCACTATTTTAGTATCACTTATCTTGTCCCTTTGCCAAACAGTTTTGTGATTTAACCTTTTACCACACAATGCCGACTTTTGACACCACTGAGAAAGAGGACTTTTGAAAACATTTGTGGGAAAAGGAGAAAATGCTGGTAACCAGCATTTTCTCCTTTTCCCACAATGCTTTCTACCCAATTAAAGACAATTTCCACATTTTTTTTAGAAATATTTAATTTGCCTTCTCTTCTACATATGCTTTGTGTTTGTTCAGATCTAAAATTTTGTAGTGTGGTAAAGAGTTAAAGATCCATAGGAAGAGGGCTTTTAAAATCATTCAGAAAAAATAAAAAAAAAATAAAAAAAAAAGGAGAAAAAGCTGTTAATCAGCATTTTCTTCTTTATCCACAATTTTTCCCCCAAAAAATCTCATAATTTTGCAATCATGTGCAAGACAGCTTCTGAAAAAAAAAACTTCTTTTTGCAGAAAGTATCATAAACCATCTCGTGATTTTACAACTCTGAGAAAGAGAGACCTTTGCAAAACAAAATCCCCTTTTTGAAGAAAGTTTCACAAACCATCTTGTAATTTTACAACCCTGAGAATGGAAAGTTTTGAAGAAATTTCTCCTTTTTGCCCAATGTTTCATAAACAATCTTCTGATTTTACAACCCTGTGCAAGAAGACTTTTGTAAAAATTGTTGGAAAAGGTGAAAATGCCAGTAACCAGCATTTTCTCCTTTTCCCACAAGGTTCTCGACCCTTCCAGAGACAAATTCAACAATATTAGCCACTTTCAATTTGTCGTCTGCAGATGCTTCATGTTTTGACAAGTCGAAAATTTTGTCGTTTGGGTGAAGATTTAATTAACTCTTTACAAAACGACAAAATCTAGATGTTTCCAAATTGAAATCATCTGCAGACGAACCGAAATTCAAAAGTGACACAAATGAACCAAAGTTCTTTGAATGGGTAGAAAACAGTGTGGGAAAAGGAGAAAATGCTGGTTACAAGTATTTTCTCCTTTTTCTACACTGTTTTCAAAAGCCTTCTCCTTCGGGGTTGTCAAAACTCAGGATTGTGTGGTAAGGGATTACCTGCCCTAGCTTGGCACCTTCTCTAGACTTGTCTGGTTAGTCTCAAAGTCGGTATTTGTTGCGACTTTCTGGTCATATCAACTGGCACTTAACCCTTTTCCAGACGACAAAATTTTAGCCTTCTCCAAATTGAAAGCATTTGCAGACGACAATTTCAATTTAGCTAAAATGGTGCAATTTTTCTTTGATAGGGTAGAAAACATTGTGGGAAAAGGAGAAAATGCTGGTTACCAGCATTTTCTCCTTTTCCCACAATGTTTTCAAAAGGCTTCTTTCCCAGGGGCGTCAAAAGGCGTCATTGTGCGGTAAAGGGTTAAATTAAAGATACATCCTTACAGCCGGAGATAAAAGCCGCTGTAAAAATCTGATAGATTGTAGAATTGTTTAAAATTTAGTCAGCTGTGTAAACATAGATAAACTACATATATACATTGTGTAAGGGATAAATACATATATCGGAAATCTTCGATTTAAAACCGGAAACGAGACAAGAGTAATTCCCTTTTTGGTCCCCAAAAGATGAAATGCATTCTCTATCGGTTTCAATTTATTACAACCTTGCAACCCTCAGGGGCAACAACTGACACGAAGATATGAGAATGATTACAGTTTGATAAAATAAAGATGAACTGTGTTAAAAACTGGCTGAAAACGAGTATAGATGTATCCTTAAAAAATCATAGAAGCTGACTAAACAGAGTGATATTTTTCAGTGAGATTCATAGCATAATACGCAGTGATTCGACATACAAAAAGAACATTACGCTGACGTGATGATTCGATAAATAATTTATCAACGAGCTAAAAGCGAAAACACAACACTCATCGTAGTTACACATCGTAAATCGAGCCGTCTGCAATTCTAATCTAATTGGCAATTGCTTCTGTGACTTTCAGACGACAGTTGACGTGAAAAAAACATGTGTTGAACTCATTTTAGATTTGTCTAAATTGACACCATTTGCAGACGACAAAGTGATTTGCGGCAAGACGAGTAACACCGCTTGCGTGTGATAATGCGCTCATACAGAGTTAGCAATTCAACGGAATTTTCTTAATATTTTATCTTATCTCTAATTAGAAATTATTTTCGAGGTATCTTTACGATTTGATTGATTGATTGATTGATCGGTCGGTCGGTCGGTCGGTTTGGTGCTTGACGCCGTTTTCAACATTATTTCAGTTATATCACGGTGACAGCTTACTCATTCATGTAAGTCCTGGATTTGGCCAGTACAAGGCTATGGCTCTGAAGTGTGTTGCCCAGTGACAGTCCCACGAAAAACCCAATGCTTCCAGTGAGGCTCGAACCTGGGGCCTCAGTGCTTCCAGTGAGGCTCGAACCTGGAGCCTCCAGGTTACGAGTCCCACAATTTACTACAGAGCCACGCAGGACCCTAGGTATTGTCACGACCAAGGGAGTCGAAAGGAAGAGCAGTTGACACGCACTGGACATGTACAGCGAAAGCGCATAACTGGAGAATTTAATGCCGACACGCAGATCTGTACAAGTAGCCCCAATCATTTTCCCAGCCTATCTTATTTGCATCTATTACCGGTAACCACACAATTCCGAGTTTTAAAGACCCTGAAGAAAAAGCCTTTTGAAAACATCGTAGGAAAAGGAGAAAATGCTGGTAACCAGCATTTTCTCCTTTTCCCACGATGTTTTTTCCTCTTCCTAAAACACATTTTGATTATTGATTCACATTTATCTTGTCGTCCGCAGATGCTTTGAATTTGGACTAGTCTATAATCTTGCAGTTTGGTGACGAGTCAAAGGGAGATAATCGTGCAAGCTATGACATGTATCAAATCTGTCACTAGAAGTCGTTTTCTGGGTAGAAAAACTGTTTTCGTTTCCTTCAAGAAATTATGAATTGTGAATTAGAATGGATGACCTCGTGTTACCTTACCATATATGGCCGTTTTTTCAAAGGATCCCGGGAAAAGGCAAACTTTATGAAAGTTCAAAGGTTTTATTTTGTGTTTGTAGATTTATTTATTAAAGGATATATATCATTAGTCCGGATATATAACCTTAAGGTAACCTTCCCACATATCGCCATTTTTTTTTCGCTCTACGTGAACGCAGGAAATGGCTTTGGTTTGGTAATTCACAATATAATGTCCTTATTTCCGACATTCTTTTAGAACTCATAGTCATGTGATAAAAATTACTTCAAGACAATATAAGCATGTGTGAGATTGTGGATAACCAACAAGGCTTAATTTTTTTTTTTAAATGTACTGAAATGCGTGTTAAAACATTGCGTTAAATGGAAAACTGTTCCATCTTTCCAAGTCTGCTTGTGGTCTTCGCATCCAGGGGACATAGAGAATTACCTTGTCCTTTTCTTTCTATTTCCCCAAAGTATTGGAAAGTGTAGAGCTGTGATCGGACCGAACTTTGAGTGCGGCCTGATCTTGACCTACACTGTCCGCAATACTACAAGAGTGCATTCAGACGCGTTTCGCAACCAGAGGACTTGAAGAATTACCTTGTCTCTTTTTCTTCATGGTTTTACTATTTGGTCATCTCTCCCTCTTTATATTATTTCTCTTCATACCAATTGTTTCTTGTTGTCTGGGTTTTTGTGTAATTACTATTATTTCTGCTTCTGATTCGTAACTACAGGTTAACACTTTCTTCTACAGTTTGGTTACTTCACTTTTGATATTTATATAGACATGTGACATCATTTTTTTGAAAAACTTACATTTTGACAAGACAATGTACTATGTATACGTCTGAATAAGATGGCTGTTCTGTTCTGTCTTCTTTACAGGCTACGGTCGGCGGCTGAAAGATGAGTGTAGATACTACTGTCGTTGACCAATGAGTCAATTCATTTAATAGTACCACTGCATTTAAGTACATTTACAAAACCTTAAGCCTTGCTGGTTATCCACAATCTCAAAGATTAGAGCTCTTGCATAGTACTTGTTAAACGCAGGTCAAACATGAGTAGGTGAGCCTTCGCAGTGGCATGACTAAAATGCAGCCGAAAGCAATATTCAACCATTTAATCACCCAGTTCATGGGTCAAGAATCAACAATGACGGAAGTTCTCGGAACTAACCCCTGAATTTCCAGGAAAATATTAAACTCGTTTACAACGCGTTAGCCCAGGGGACTGTATACCATATTTATGGTAAATTAATATTACTAATTAATTGGAATTAGGCTGCCGTTTCGGACGGTGTAGATCAAGATCAGACTGCTCAAAACGTGCATTCTGATCTGGGATCTTCACTGTCCAATACAGTGAGACTTTGCTTCGAAAAAAATTGAGAATAAGACTAAAAATGTTATTGAGTGAAAATTGGTGAATATAGACCCCTGGAGATACATGTGACGTGTTTATATCGCTAACAGACCAATTAGTAATTTAAATGAGTAAAAATATTGTTGATTCCTGCCATCGCAAAATACAAAAAGTACAGGGCGTATTTAATAGCAGACCCTAATTAAATTGGTTGTGCTTCCGTTGGGTTTATTATCAGGGGACTAACGACAGGTTCATATATAAATGAGCCGTGCTTAATGCATTTGCAAAAAGTATCGACCAAGGTCAGCCTGCGCAGTCCGCGCAGGCTGACCTCGGTCGAAACTTTTTGTTATTGGTCAAATTTTCTGCATTTACTAGGACCATTCTACCCTATGATTCAGTGATTGTTACACAACATGGGTTCAATGGATCTCTGATTATGTGATGTCTTGTAGGTATCATGCAACATTGAGATGCATTAAGCCCCCTTTTACCAGAGCATGGCTCAGATATATATGTTATATGTGTGTGAGTGTTTGTGTGTGCGCGGGGGGGGGGGTTTACCTCCGCTGGAGTAGCCCTGTGTCCCTTGTCTGGGTGTTTCCATGCGTGTGTTAAATCTTATTTCAAAATTTTTCTACAATTCAAATTTGATGAAACTTCAAAGAATGATTCTGCCATTGCCCATTGCCCTCTTCAAAATTTCTTCAAATAAATTTTAATGAAAATAATGGGTGCCATGGCAACAAGAGATCGATAGTCTTTAAAAATATTATTTTCTTAAACCACAGTTTGAAAATTCTCCATGAATTGCCAAAAATGATCCTGGTGCACTTATGCTTTGAAAACTTATAAGAAGCAAGGTATGTATCATTTTATCCTCCCCCACCAAAAAAAAAAAAACCTTAACCGTTCATGACCAATAAAAAAAAAAAAATCTGCTGCTGTGACTGTTTGTCACTGTTCATATTCATTGATATTTGGTGTGAATAATACTTGAGCAGAAAGAGTAATTGACATTATCTTGGTATATGAAAAAGGTGGGATATTTTTTTTTTTTTTTTTGGGGGGGGGGTGTGGGGGCTGGGGGATGGGGGGTTAGAGGGGCCTAGGATAGATATGTACTCTTTGAATACCGACTTTTTAACTTTTAATGTCACCGTCAATGACATTATGGTGTATAGCATATTTGTTATTAAAGCAGTGGGACGATACAGGGCCATCATGGCCCTCTTATTTATAATTATGATAATAACAATAATAATAATGATAATAACAATAATCATCATTAGAATATTATTATTGTTAACAACAACAACAACATTATCATTAATATTATTATGATAAGCCATGAGTAAGCAGGCCCTGGAATAAGTGGATAGTTTGATTCTCAGCTCGACCAAATCTTTCCGGGAACTGTTGATAACATAATGACAGGACTCATTGCTTTCTCACCTTTAAGCATTATGTCTGTGGTGTTTCTGTGGGAAAGCAGCAAGTGGATTGGAAAGAATGTTGTGTGAAGTGCTGTTAAAAGGAATCCTAGGAACCTTAGCAAAGTATGGATAGGTGAACTTGCCTCTTCGTTGTAACCGAAACAACAACAACAATGACAACGATTATAATTATGATAATAGATCTAATTGAAATATCGAAGGTGATTTATTAAAACGTTCTTTATACAAGATGAAGTTACACAGTGAATTACTCGTTGACGATGAAGCTTTCGATTAACCCTTTATCATTCAGTCGCAAACTTTTAACGACCAGCATTTTCTCCTTTTTTCCACACTGTTTTCTACCCTATCAAAGAAGCATCTCATTAGCGTGACGCTTAAACTGTCGTCAGCAAATGCCTTAAATTAGGACAAATCTACATTTTTGTCATGTGGTAAACGTTAAAACACAAGCATGCATACACCTACTTGCAAGCACGCACACCTTGAGTATTGACTTTAGATTCTAAAGTGTTGTTTTGTTCAGAAGAAATACTGTTTTGACAGTAAAGTTGGAAATTAAGAGACGACAAGATAGTTTTACTAGACCCCTAGGGAGAGATAAGCATCAGAAAGAAAATATTCTAGAGCTCTAAAATCCGTTGTTTATGGTGGTTTATAGCTTGACATTTCAGTACCTGTTGTTTCACATATGGTGTACCATATTAGTGAGAATTAGGTCATAAGTTAAAACTCTAGTTGAAGGACGGAAATCAGCGCTTATTCTGCCTTTGTCTTGACCCCTTGTGTTTTTGCAGATAGTGCAGATCTAAGAACAGGGTCTTTATTAACCGACCATTCCTGATAAAATCTTAGTCTTATTCTCCAGAATTTTCTAAATCTTAAAGTAACATAACTTATGATTTGCTAAACCAAATGGTTGAGCCAGTCAGATGTTGTGTTAAGTTCTAAATTTATAATTATACGAAGAATGATGTTTAGAATGTTTGGTGAATATAGACAGACTTCCAAAAGAATCTTTTCTATGTATAAGTGTGGCAATTTCGTCAGAATGCTCACAAAATAGCGGACCAAGATAAATATCTTGTCTTGATTTTAACTGCGTGCAAGATCAAAATTAATTGTGTCAGGCATCCAAAGGTTTAAGCTCGCTCTGTTACAAAACTCGTTTTACAATGACTTTGTCGTTTGTCAACCATATGTTGAAAAAAAAACGTGGGTTTATTGCACGTGTTGTTACAGCGTTGCGTTTTCGCGTTCTCTTTTCAACGCGATGTTTATTCCATCGTGTTGTACCAGGGCTGCTAGCAAAATGGGGTGTTACTACAAAGCGCTTGGAAGGGCGTTTGCCTTTACATTTTAAAGCGAGTTGTGTAGACATCACTCGATCTAATTTGTAATAGATCTATTTATGACTATTTAATAGAATCAAAAATGATTTCACAGCAGCGAGTGAGCTTAAAATTTACGTGTTTTTTCTTTTGTTTTCCCTACTTTTTTCCCGAGGCGAGTTGTGCAGACATCGCATGATCTAAATTCTAATATTGATAGGGTTTTCAACAGTATCAAAATCATGCCACAGGAGGTCGAGAGAGCTCAAATATTTATCAGGATTTTCAACGATATCAAAATCATTTTACTGGAGCAAACCAGCTTAACACTTTACCACACAATCCCGACTTTTAACGATCCTAAAAAAGAAGGCTTCTGAAAACATTGTGGGAAAATGAGAAAATGCTGGTAACCAGCATCTTCTCCTTTTCCCACAAGGTTTTCTGCCCATCCCAAAACAAATGTCTCTTTTTTTTTTTCAGTCACATTGATTTTGCCGTCTGCAAATGCTTTCGATATGGGCAAGACTAAAATTTTGTCGTTTGGTAAAGAGTTAATAGCTAAAAAAAAATTTTTCCCCTCTAAAATGTATTGTTCAGATCATGCCTTGTCTCCCTTTACATAGAATTTCCAAGGGTTTTATATCATGATTAGCGCAAGCTGTTAGGACGTAAATATACGTGAAAAGGGTAATTTTACATTCTTCACGTCGCCTCTTGATATCTTGTCCTCAAATCCTTTTCGTGCGTATGAGCTATGCTCTAGCAAAAGGAGGTTTAATGCATCTCTGTGACGAATTATCCCTTTCCCAAACAAGCCCTGGTTTTCACGTGTCTGCAGTACAAGTCTTTTGAAAACACTGTGGGAAAAGGAGAAATTGCTCATAACGAGCAATTTCTCCTTTTCCCACAGTGTTTTCTACCCTTTTGGAGAACTTTCTGTCATTTTCATCAAATTTAGAATTGTCGTCTGCAAACTCTTTCCATTTGGACCAGTCTAAAATTCATCGTTTGGGAAAGGGTTATACCAAGCAAGTCATCACATAATTATGGCACCAAACTACATTTTGTCTATAGTAATAACTGACCGGATATAGACATAGAATGGTCCTTTGCCATGCAGAAAATTTGTCAGTGGCAAAACGTTCCGACCAAGGCCAGCCTGCGTGGACTGCGCAGGCTGACTTGGGTCGATACTTTTTGCAGATGCATTAAACCCCCTTTTTAATAGAGCATGACCCATATCTACTTGGTTTTGAAGAACTCCAGGTAGGCTTTTTTTCACACAGTAAATAAAATTCACGGCTAGATTCTCAAATCAGTCTTTCTAAAAATACTTTAAAATTTTGACTGGCATCCAGCTCTGTTGCTTTTTTTGGGTCTAATCTTAGCCTGCAGTTTTAGAGGCTAACTTGATTGTGTTATCTTTGTCCACGAATTCCTCAAAATTGTAGAATCTGGGCTCAGAATTTCACAAATATTGAATTTGATCTATACTGTCCTAAAAACAAACGAAGGTCGGGTCTAATTACTCCCCCGTTAGTGCTTTTTAGCGTACTGTCTTTATAGCGTTTTGTTACGACGTTTCGGCATAAAACTAAAACTCTTTTACCAGAAATCCACTTAACGTAGAACGATGTCAACGTGCCGACAGTGGAATCGAGTTTAACGAGAAGCTAACATCATTTTAGTGAACTCCCGGGAGAAAAATTACTCAAGTCAATGAAATTATGCGACGCTCTCTTTCCCTTTATTCATATAGACGGTTCTAATATAAATTCCTTTGTTAGGAAACGTATTTTTTTTTACCCCCCCGGGGGGGGGGGGGGCTTAATCAACGATATAGATATTTTGCATCTGATAGAAAAAAGAGGAAAAAAAAAGAAGGAAGAGAAGAGTGAAGAAAAAAGAGGAAAGAGAAGACAGACAGGCAGACAGATAGACAGACAATATTCAGGCTATTTTTGTCGAAATGACCTTAAAATGTTGGATAGTGTACAGTTAAGATCAGACTGCACTTTCAGATTTTTTTTTCAGCTCGTCACTGTATAACAAAGACTTTTAATGCTGACCCCCGTTCGTTGCACAGCCTTTCATTACATTTTGCGAAAAGGAAATTCTGCTTGCAAACAAACGCCTTACAAAACGACAAAACTTGAGACGGTCCAATTTGAAAGTGTTTGCAGACGACAAATTTACTTTGATTTAAAGCATTAGGTTTGCCTTTGGAAGACAATAAAACATTGTGGGAAAAGGAGAAAATGTTGATTACCTGCATTTTTTCCTCGTCCCACAATGTTTTAAAAAAGCATTCTCTCTCAGGGTCGATAAAACTCGGGATTCTTCGGTAAAGCATATTTTCCCCTTTTCCCACATTCATTTTTTTTTTTTTTTCATCAATCAAAATAGACTCTTATCGTTTCTATAAAAAAAAAAGGGGGGGGGGAATTCGCTCTGTGTCCCTTAAAGTAGCCCATGGTGTGACCGGAAATGGCTTCACTTAAGTGGTTGACTATTCCAGCAAGTTTGCACATTCTGTGTCACACCACCGCTGTTTTTCTACGTTGAAAATATTTTAAAAATCACGATCTTTGATCCTCTGCTGTACATTCATTGACAAACGCAGAGATTTACCGTTTGTTTCTATCAGACTTATGCCTCAGTTTGCCCGGAAAAAAGAACTATAGAAGATAGTAACTCAGCTTGAGATTTTTTTCTATTCTACCTCAAAAATGACTACCCTTGAAATATCACAGTGAAAAAAATGCCTTTTTTTTTTGCTTGTAGACCATGTTGCCATATGTCGTCAGAGGCATAAAGTAGTCCCCCGAAAAAAGAATAAACTTGCAGTCAGTTTCAACATAAATCCTCAAATCAACATCAGATATACAATGCACACCTGAGCTCCTATTTTCTGAGCTGATAAAACAGTGCAAAAGAAGTGATTGGTGTTAACGTTTCAGCTGGGACTACTTTTGACCACTACGAACCGGAAGTACGAACTGCGTGTTACGGGATCTTAGAGGTCAAAAGTAGTCCAATTTGAAAATTGGTACACACTGATGTGTCACCATATTTAACAACTGCTGTAGGCTTATCCTGCCCCTTTTCCTGCAAAAACTCGGTAAAAATGTCGAGATGGGTTGAAAATTTCAGCCATGCTCTGTGAAAAGGGGCTTAATGCATCTGCAAAAAGTATCGACTCAGGCCAGCCTGCGCAGTCCGTGAGGGTGACCCGAGCCGAAACTTTTTGCTTTTGGTAAATTTTCTGCAAGTTCTGCAAGTTGAAGAAACGGTGAAACTAATGATTCAGTGGATTGTTCGAGAAAATGGATTCTTTGGAGCCATAATTATGAGATGAACTGTTTGGTATAATGTATCACGGAGATGCATTAAGCCTGCTTTTGCCACAACATGAATCATTTGTGTTTTATTTTACTATCAATTAGCAGCAAGGTCATTCAATCCCCGATGCATTTTATCGCAAGTATTTATAGATAAGATTTCATTCACCATAGTTGCGCTATGGACTGAGACAATCTAACATCCTCTAGGGCACTTTCAAACAGTGTTATCACCTTTTGCTTTCAAAACAATGTAACATCATGCGGATGGACCAAATTGATGGAGACAACGTGCTAGCTGAACCTATTACCTCTTATGTAATTACGTGTTTCGATATTTCTCAAGAAAATATTTTATGCTGAAAATCAGATAACAAAAAAAAAAAACTTGTAAGCTTCATTAAGCCCTCTTTTCACAGAATATGGCTCAAAACAAATTGTCCATATTTTGTTAAAAAGTTTGTTCCGAAAGACGCCTTCTGTAAGTTTATTTCAAGAGATAACTAGTTTCATTCTATAACAGTCTTCTAATTACATGACAGATAAAAGAAAAAGATAGAACAATCGGAAGTTTTTTGTGTTCGCTTAAATTTTCAATAATATGATTACTTTATTTCAGGGAGGACTTTGTGAAGGCGTTACTAACGGAGTATGACAGTCGAATCCCGCCGAACTACGAGAAAGGTATGTTTGAATAGTCCGTAGCATTAATCCTTACCCTAAATAAATGAGGTGAAACTTTCAATCCCATGGTAAAAACCCAAATGTTGTTGTTTCAAAGGTACATTTTAGGGAAAAGTATCTCCGTATCGGCCAGTGTAGATCCAAGATCAGACTGCACATTCTGTGCAGTTTGATCTTGATCTACATTGTCCGCAAAAGGTCAGTGAGTCGCGCTTAGCAGCCTAAAGATTAAGCGAGTTAAAGTCCGGTAAAGTGTGCTATCACAGTCGAACCCCGATATAACGCCACTCATTACAAAGAAAATATCAAGTTGCTGATGAAAAAATATAGTTCTATCTGAAACAAAAAAAAAATCTTTCTATTTATTTCATGTTTTTCCGTAATTTACCGAGAAATAATGGTGGATTATGGTTTGATATTTCACGACCAGTGAAAATACCGATTTTATCTTTTCTAACTCTTCAATTGAAGGCGGAAACAGAAGTTTCCGCGCAAAAGTGGAGGGAAATATGACGTAACTTACGCTATATGTCTGCCGCTTTACGTAATATTGTAATGCGTTGTTATGTGAGGGGGGTACGCCACGGGGAATTACCGAAAAAAAAAAAAAAAAAATTAACTGGATTTTAATGAAAGCTCCAACAAAATAAGGGTTAGACGTACTAAATAAATAGAATATTTGGGGTTTTTTTTCGGTGAAAGATCGAAATTTATTTCATAGAGTGAACATAATTTCATCGAGTGAACATCATCGGTAATATTTTCACGAGTGGCTGCGTCACGCGTGAAAATATTACCGATGGTGTTCACTCGATGAAATAAATTTCGATCTTTCACCGAAAAAAAAAAAAAAATAATATCCTCTATTTATTTAAATACAGAGGCTCATATTGTGCAGATTCGCTTTTTATCACAAGGTGTTCTACTATAGAATTCAATAAATTATTTAGATTTTTAAATCAGCAACTACCGATACCATTTTAATGTCAGTTTAAATAGTCATATATTAATACGCGGGTTTCAGTTACCGACTTTACCTTCCCGGTAACTAAGTCTGTCGTTCTTACAAATGAGCCATGCTCTGTAAAAAAGGGGGCTTAATGCATCTGCAAAAAGTATCGACCCATGTCAGCCTGCGCAGTCCGCGCAAGCTGACATGGGCCGAAACTTTTTGCTGTCTTTAAATTTTCTGCCTGTCAAAGGACCATTTATACCTCATGATTCAGTCGGTTGTTAATCAAAATGGTTTTCACGGATCCGTAATTATGTGATCACGTAGATGCACTAAGCCCCCTCTTGCCAGAGCACGGCTCAAATGTTTTAAATCCTATCCTGTATCGATATGTGATGTGCTAGAATTTATTAAACGCACCCTGTGACATATTTAGTATGTTTTATAGAAACTATCCTTTAACATAGTGTGCCGGTCGAACGAGATTTTGTTGAGCCTACCTTGTTACTCAGTGTGTCGTTCCAAACGGGATTGACTGTACAACGCGGATGATGTAAAAACCAAACTTTGTGCAAACCTTACTTTGCCCCTTTCCTCATGATCACACTCTTCGTGCCTTGCATAAGACAGCCTAGGAAAAATTGTGGCCAAAGGAGAAATCGCTCCTAATAAGCAGTTTCTCTCTGTGTCACAATGTTTTCAAATTCCTTTATGCTAATCCTTAATCCTCTTTGATGCATACTGTCATTAATCAACAAAGATGCTTGTTTATTTGAGAATTAGTTTCAAGAAATAATACGATGATAATATGAAAAGAAAATGTTGGGGAAAAGATCTTGCGAAGAACCAATTTTCTCGGAAGGCACTAAAAGAAATCACAATTGTCACGTCAAGGTTGAACATCCGAGTTTACATTTATTTTCAAGACGAAAACATTTGTCTTCGTAGAAAACAATAAACGGCGACAGATTTGATTAAGCAGCAAAAACATTCCTTAGAGTTGCTAACTTTGTCTCTTTAACACGTGTAGTTTTCACCAGCTGTCGTCTGAAAATCACAGCAGCAACTGTAAATTACATTAAAATTGCAGACGACTCGATTTGAGATTTGTAGTCGCGTTGAATGTTGGGAAAAATGTGCATGTAATTGTCTTGTAAGCTGATAAATTTCTTTACAAATTATTACCTTTTCGTGCGTCGACTGTCTTTGATTTTTTCCCGTCTCAAGTTGATAAACACGAAGGCATCCCAAACGATATTAGCTTTTATTTCATGCTATTCGGTATTTTATGGAGAAATAATGGTGGGTCATGGTTTGTTATTTCATGGTTACAACCAGTGAAAATACCGATTTTTTATTTTTTAACTCTTCAATTGAAGGCGGAAACAGTAGTTCCCGCGCGCTAGTTACCTAGGCAAACAGCGCCAATCTCCGAGCATATCATTCTCGCGCTTTACGTAATATTGTAATGCGTCGTTGTGTGTGTGTGGGGGGGGGGGGGGGGGTACGCCAAGGGAAATTTCCAAAAAATAACTGAGCGGGATTTTGATGAAAGACTCAACAAAAAAGGGGCTAGAAGCATGAAATAAATAGAATATTAGTTTTTTTCGGTAAAAGATTGAAATTTATTTTATCTCGTGAACATCATCTGTAATATTTTCACGAGTGGCGCATTTACCGATGAAAATATTACCGATGACGTTTTACGAGATGAAATAAAATTCGATCTTTCACACCCCCCCCCCCCCCAAAAAAAAAAACAAATATCCTTATGTCCGTGCAGAAAAACATTGAGGAACTATCATAGCCCTGTCGTCGTGTGCGTCTGTGTCTGTCTCGTCGTAGTTGGTGTAGCCGCACGTAAACTTCGACATTTTCCGATAGCTCGGTCATTACCGAAGCTTTTTACTTCAAACTTAGGCTAGCTGTTTCCTATTAACCCTTAAAGCGTCGAATAACCAATGGACACTTTCATTCTAGAAATTTCATCCAAGTTAATTGTAATTAAAAGATTTTTCTTGTTCAGAATGTTTCAGCTAAGCGGACAGTGTAGATCAAAGATCAGATTGCGCGTTTTGTGCAGTCTGATCTTTGATCTACACTGGTGCAAAGGCAACTATTGTTGTGAAAGACACTTTAAAAGTTAAAAGGGAAACCCATTTCAGAAAGGCAGGTAAGTGTCACGGCATTTTTGACACAGTAATGCCCCTTTGTCGACTTTTCAAGAATTTTCGAGGGAAAAAGTCAGCGTCTGCTCCCACCTGCGGCGCTTTTGTTTCCATCTTGAACTGTATTCGAATTGTATCTTGAACTGCTCCGGAATTTATCCGTTTGCCTTCGCTCACCAGATAAATTCCTCCGCCTCGCCCGATAAACTTTACCCATCCAAGATACAAACCATCAGTTCTCCTGTCACCTGCACTAGTTAATCGCTATGCGACAATAGGGTTCCGCATACATGTAATTTTTGAGTCGCCTGGTTGCGTAACAACCAGGCTCTCATTGTTATCATCCTGATCTATGGGGTGACGTAGGCATACCTCCGGCCTTGTACTACTTCCTGGCCGAGTTCCGGTTTACGAGATAAAACATAATTTTCAAATTATTCGGTAAACAACCCAGTTTCTGTCGTAAATAACTTACAATTGTGCCTTTGTGATAATGAATATGTCTACAAAGACTTAGCTTTTTAACAGTTTAAACCTTTGAAACAATCTTTTCGTCCACATGGGTACACGATATCCTATCGCTTACACAGACGTCATCTCTAAATATAGCGCATTATGTATATATCTAAAAATAGCCGTCGTGACCTAAACAAGTTTGCGGACACGCTGAAAAATACTCTCCGACAACAAGCGTCTTTACTACGACACGCTTTTATTTGTGGACAGTTCTCAGTGAAAATGGTTCGATAATTACCCATTAGAAGTACATTCTAAATCTCACAATCTGTCCTTAATTGTTAAAAGTCTCATTACAACTCAACACTCAACTTATGGTCGGAAAGAGAAAGGCGATACCGAGTTGACATTAAAGATTTCAATGGAGATGTTTCCCAACAGTTGGCTATTTTTTTAAAACAAATTTATAACGACTTGGAATGGTTGTATTGCCTTCTTAAACATTCTTACACGTTGCTTCTTCAGAGCTTTTTATTCTAGACTTTAAATACTTTGCACACCAATATTCTAGGTGCACAGAGATCGTACATAGCGTATGTAATGCGCACGGTTCTAGGCTGTACCAAGTCATCGCTTAGCAGGTGCTTTCTGGAATGTAACTGTGCGACAAATATAGATTTTATAATCACGTGACGTATAACGTCATTTGCACCACGGAATTCTTTATAAATTTACATATTTATGAATCAGTCGCTGTTCAAAGCGGCCCTTATTTTCAGCGTACACCGACCTAACGCTTTACCGATCCATGCAGAGAGAGTGTTTAAAGTGTACTTTTTTTTGATTAATTGTTTTTCGTTTTTAAAGAGGTGAATTTGTAAAAGTCTGCTGCTTTTTTTTTTAATGTGCGATTAACCTAGATCTAGTATTTATGAAAAAACAATTTATTAGTGCGGGTGTCAGAATGCAAGGTTGCCAAAATCTGAATTCACACGGGAATTCGACTTGGAAACTACGCAGTTCTAACAACCAGCAATCTGAGAACTTGACTTTTTACTCCACTATATTTCAAATATAATAGAACATATCGATGTTAACCCACTCGAACAAGTTCTTTATTGGCGTGTTTGTAATCTTGTTAAGGGTTGTTGTAAAGGGTAATTTAGAGCGAACCGCAAACATTTAGTTTAAGCCAAAGCAGTATACATGTAGATCTCTAAAATTTTCAATTGGTGTGGAAGCAGTACTAATTCCTGGGACGTTATAAAACAGAGACAAAGTTAAAAGGCTGACGATCATGCCATTGTATTGTTTTTCTTGAGCTGTAGCAGCCACATTCTTAGAGTCCACTGTGGACAAAAATTGAACCCAGATAGCAACAAATACAAATTATTTCCAAAGGACAAGTAGATTACTGAGTCAAATATTTGTGTGTGCTCCAGAGACATTTCAGTCCAATGATCATGAAATTGCCAGGCTGTTTGTCTTAATAATAATTTTTGACAAAACTGAAAGTAGGTCACCAGGGGTTAAAAGAAAAAGGCTGTCACTAGGTCAAATCAGACAGAACCGTAATAGATCTAGTACTGTAGAATCCATTTATTTTCAGTCCAGTACTCACGGAACTTGTCAGGCTTAGATTAGATATGGATGAGTTGCAAAAGAGTATTTTTGGTCTGAAAGTTTGTCACTAGATCCAATACCAGAAGACAAAGTTCAATTGAGCTCCATACTAATGTTGCCTAAATGGTCCTCTTGTAAACTTGTTCAAGTGGTTCAACTCTGTTTCTATAAACTTCACAGAAGCTCCAGAACTGAGTAGTAACATTTCAAAATAACAGCCTCTGAAACTGTATAAGAAATTATACCCAAATTTCATATCTAGCATCCTGTATTTGGAAAGGACAATTATTGAAATTAAACGATATATGTATAACCATGTTGTCCAATTTTAGAAAATTTGTGTCATATAAAAACAACTTGCTCTAAATCTGGGGAGAAAATGTATTCCCTATTCTACTGAAATTATTTAGAATGCTTGTTTTAGCAAAATGTGTAAGAATGAAGATATACATGTAAGTTAAGTCACCCAGATTCTGCGCTAGAAAAACATTTTTATCAAACTAGAACCATAATTTTTGTCCACATTCTTTACAGGCATTATCAAGCTAGGGAGGAACTGTAAATGTTGATTTAACTTAGACAGTTATTACGCCCCGTTGAATTTCGGGGTAGGGGGGGAGATATGGTTTTCATGTTGTCTGTCCGTCCGTCTGTTCGTCCGTCCGATCTTCCGTCCATTCAAACAGATATGTTCTGAAATCATTGACAAAAGTTAATGAAACTTCATACATGTGGTCCTTATGATAGTCGGCCGATACACATTTTTTTTTAAATTAATGCCTTGTCATGGAAAAAGGGCGCTTGATGTCTTTCGGTTGTATTTTGTTTTTGTTTTTAAAGCGGTGTCATAGCAAAAGGGGGTTTGATGTATATTTCCATTCTGGACCAATCTCTTAAACTACTGGACAAAATTTTATGAAAATTCATATTTATATTGTTTATCATAAGCCACAGACAATCAGTATTTGTTTTTATTTAAAGAAATTCCCTATCATGGAAAAAGGGGGCTTAATGTATATTTTCACCAATAACAAAAAAAGGTCATTTACATGCAAAACAAAATACCTCTTATAATTATGTTTCTATAAAAAAAAAAGAAGTTTTTTTTCGGAGGTGGATATCATTTCAACGAAATGACTTGTTTTGTATTGATTGTACCTTTTGAAAACCATTTTTTAAATGAAGTCGCCTGGGGTAAGAGACTTTGAACTTTTTAAACCTGTTCCTTGTGCCTAAATTTTAATTCTCACCACATATATTTGTTTTAATGTAAATTTTAATATGTTTGTAATTTTAGGATGACAACTTAGAAATATGCTTGCACATAATACTGTCTTATAGTTGAGTTATTTTGTATCTCGAACGCGTTTAATAGATTTGAACAAAAAAGGGTGAAAACTTCTAACCCATTACCATCCAGGCGACTCTCAGGACTATCAGTCCTTTGATTATATTATCCGTCAGTTGGGTATTTGACTGTATCCTGAGTGCGCATGTGCCAACTGGGACTACTTTTATATAAGTGTCTCAATAAGTATCGTCAGCGAAAATTGTTGCTTAACCCTTGTCCTGCTAAATAAGTGAAATGAAACCTCCCAATCGATAGAAAGGACCCAAATTTTGCTATTTCATAGATAATATTTTTGACAAAAGATATCTCATTATCGGACAGTATAGATCAAAAATCAAACTGCACGTTCTCTGCAGTCTGATCTTGATCTACACTGTCCGCAAAAGGTCAGTGAGTGGTGCTTAGCTGCCCAAAGGTTAATATCAAATATCCGAACAGTTTCAACATATGAACACTATTTTTTTCATTATTTTACAAGTTAAATCATTGAGAACTTCATTTTTCCTCATAGTGTAATAAAAACAGATGTTGGTGCGTGCAATATTTCGAGCATAATGTCCAATTTAGTTGGACATGGATTAAAAATTAAAGACACGATAAATAGAAAAGATGGTTGGTGTCTTGGATTTTGGAATGTTTATCGGGCTCTGCTCCAGACTTTTTCCCGATTCGCCTTCTGCTCACCAGATAAAATTCCTTTGCCTTGCCCAATAAACTTTTCTTATTGTAAGACACCGACCATCTATTCTCTATGTTAACTGGTCCCCGTTGTAGATATACATATTACAACTGGCACAGGCTATTGTGTCTTTGCTTTTAATTGGACTACATGTATATCACAGAATCGCCAATCAAAGCAGCTTACACATTTCCAGTTTGCCTGTATAAGTAACATTGCGATCTCTTGCACAATTTGAAATTGATAGTCGACACTAAAAAGAATATTAGCAGACGTAAGCATTTAAAGGTGATACCAAAAATTACAATTCACTTTCTCGTGACGCCAAATATATCGGAAAATCCGCTGCTCAGGAAGTGAGAGTGACCTCCCCTGAATCTCTATTAGTATAGCGTCATGGCTGTTCTAAAAATAGACGGGCAGAATTTCGCCCGTTTATAGTAGCCTGTACCGATCACTATATACACTTGCTGTATCAGGGGAGGTAACCAATCTATTCTCTATGTAGGGGAAGAACCGATTCTATCGGAACAAACCCAGTCCAGACATGTACTTTGTTGGAGAAAGGAAGCTACAGGTTATACATACACGAATCAAAAATAAGTGTAGTAGGATACCTCCAATCACCATTTATTTATGAAAAATATTGTTGATTCCCCTCTCTGTTTTTGTGGTGGGGTTGAGACGGGTGAACATTTCTTTTTCGAATGCAATAAATATGATGCTATTAGGACTAGACTATTTAATACAATATTAGCATTTTGTAATATTGATCTTGATATGCTACTATATGGGAAAAGTAATCTAGTATATCGTGACAATGAGAAAATTCTTCTTGAGTTCCAAAACTTTATTAGGGATAGCAACCGATTTCTACAATGACAATTTTGTTTCTACTTTTATACAATTTTAGCCAGAATAATGAAGCTCTTTTTAAAATGGACCAGATCCATATTCGTACCGTAAAAGAGTCCTTTAAGAACACTGCTTTACCTTGTTCTTCCATTACCTTATCTTTTCCCCTCCTCTTTCTATACTTCTCAGTCTAGCTGTTTACATTTTCCCGTTAAAACATATCTCTCTTCTATACCTACTCAGGTATTATTTTTCTCTCACTGTTTAGTATATTAGCTTTAATGACTTGCACTCGTCCTAGGCCACCAGTTTGGAGAAGAACTTTATAAGCTCTACATTCTTTCTGATCCATTTTGCAGAAAAATGCTGAATTATTTGTAAAATATTATGTACATTTCATAAGATTATGCAAATAAGATATGTTTAACCGATTCTAAGTTGATAGAACTTGTGGTCCAACCCCTTTCAACTCGGATGAAATAAATTATGTTTAAACTAGAAACACGAAAAGATTGTACTATTTTAGCAAAAATAATACTAATATATTTTGGAAAAAATAAGATTGGAAGATCTGAAACAACTTATGAATATGTTTGAACTAGAAACAGGAGTGAAAAAATAATTTACTTTTTCAGCAAAAAGAATAATGCATTTTGAAAAAAAAAAAAAAAAATGAGAATGGAAGATCTGTTGCCTGGGAACACATGAAATAGGATTGAGTTTTGGAATAGACTTGGAAATTCAGACATAATTTCCTGGTGCTTTCCTAGAACTGAGTAGCTTGTGGCATCGCGGCTGGTATTTTACGAACATTTCTGTCTTTATTACCCTGTAGTAGTAATAAACAAAGGTTTAATACGCTTGCCATCCTATTCTCTAAAAGATTTACTCTTAATCCCTATCCAGCTGAATACGTTAAATGATACCTTCAAGTCGATAGTAGATACCGAAATTTTGCTATTTCAGATTTATTTTTCGGAGAGTAATATCTGCGAACATTGTAGATCAAGATCAGACTGCACGTTCTGTACAGTCTGATCTTGATCTACAATCTCCGCAAAAGTTCATTGAGTCGCTCTTAATCGCCTAAGGGTTAATTTTTACTAGACGGCAAGCATGAAAGCTCTTCCAAATTGAAAGCATTGCCAGACGACAAATGAAAGAAACACCCCTACAGCCACGGAGAAAAAACGCTGTTGATCTTGAAAGTGTGTAGAATGGCTCAGAATTTAGTCAGCTGTGTAAACATAGATAAATTACAGATATACATGGTATAAGGGATAAAGAAATTCAAGGAATTTGTCCTCATTTAAACCGGAAACGAAAATAGTGATTTCTTTGAAGGCTGCCAAAAAATGAAATGCATTTTCTATCCGTCGTAATCTGTGCAACCTTGCAGCCTTTAGGTTCAACATCTGGCATGAAGAAACAAGAACAATTGCAGTTTCATAAAATAAAGGCGAAAAAACTGGCTGAAAACGGGAAGAGATGTATCTTTAAATGTGGTTTTAATGATTGAAATTGTCTTTAACTGCTTACTAGACCACAATCTTTGTTGATGTTGTATTAGAGTTTAAGCCATTTTAATAGCTCAGGTCATATCAGGGCGGTCAGTGAGGCATCCATGTCTTTCCTGGCTTTCTCATACCAGTACTTATACAACTTTCTTTCCAAAGCCACTGACTACTTTTTTTCACATGTATCAGAGGTGAGAGGCAAAAAATCGCCGGAAAGAAAGTTTGCCTCAACCGGGTATCGAACTCGCAACCACCAGGTTACGAGTCAGATACGCTAACTATTGAGCTACCCGGGCGGGCTTACCAGACGACAAACTTTTAGACTTGTCCAAATCATTTGAGCAACATTTAAGTCGTCGTCTGTGCGTAAACATTTTTTATTTCATGCAATATTTCAGTACTAGTCTCTTTTTTTTTCAACTCATTTATTTTTCCTCGATTTTTTATTACTAGTATTCTACAGGAAAATTGACCTATACTTTTTAATGAATTATTTCTCAGGTATATTGTTACTGGAGATCACTCCTTCCTTACGGTATAGCTTCTTCCCGTATAAAATCAATACCTGACAACTGCGTTGGGGAGAATTCTCTTTAGCTCAGTGGTTAGTGTATTGGTCTTTTAAACTCCAATAAACGAGAATATTTGCCGCACGGTTCGAATCCCAGCCGGGGCGGTTTGTATTTGAGCTATGCATTTGTTGCGAACTTTCATGTTCGTAAGATGGGGGCTCGTCCGGGATTGGCCTTTGAGCCATTTGTTGTCTATAAACATCGCCCGTTATTGGCCTTTGAGCCATTTGTTGTCTATAAACATTAACCGTTATTGGCCATTAAGCCATTTGTCGTCTTAATAATAAACTTACTGCCTAATAAGGCTTAAGAGGGGGTGTGTTACGGGAGATCACTCCTTCCTTACAGCATAGCTTCTTCACGTATAAAATCAATACCTGACAACTGCGTTAGGGAGAATTCTCTGTAGCTCAGGGGTTAGGGTATTGGTCTTTTAAACCCCAGTAAACGAGGATATTTGCCGCATGGGTCCGAATCCCAGCTGGGGCGTTTGTATTTGAGCTATGCATTTGTTGCGAACTTTCATGTTCGTAAGAATATTGTTGGTATGTACTTTCCAATGAGACTATACAACTGTATGATAATGATAATAACGATAATAATAACTGTAGATCTATGCGTTCAATATGAACGAGTTCTGAGTTTTGTTTAACCCAATAAAAAAATAACCTTACAAAATAAATATTAAACGACAAAATTTTAGCCTCATCCAAATTAAAAGCTTTTTTCGGACGAAAAATTAGATATGGCCCTCAATGGTTTCTGTCTTATATATTACAGAAAACGTTGTGGATAAAGGAGAAAAATGCTGGTAACCAGCATTTTCTCCTTTGTCCACAATATTTTCAAATGCATTCTCTTCTTTAAGGTCCGTAAAAGACGGAATTGTGCACTAAACGGTTAAGCTATAGATCTAATAACATTTCATATTTATTGTTGCTATTTTTTTCTGACTATGTATCACTGTGTATTATCTTACAATAAACTTCTGTTCTATTCTGTTCGCCCGGCAGGGTAGCTCAGTGGTTAGTGTATCTGACTCGTGACCTGGCGGTTGCGAGTTCGATACCCGGTTGAGGCAAAATTTCTTGCCGTCGATTTTTCGCCTGTCACCTCCGTTAGATGTCAGAGAAGTAGTCAGTGACTTGGAAAGAAAGTTGTGTCAGTAGTGCTGTGAGAAGGCCAGGAAACACATACGTAGGTGCACTGACCGCCGTGATATGACCTAAGCTGTTAAAAACGGCGTTAAACTCCAATACGATAGAATACAATTGAGCCTTGCTCTGTGAAAAGGGGGATTAATGCATCTGCGAAAAGTATCGACCCAGGCCAGCCTGCGCAGTCCGCGCAGGCTGACCTGGGCCGAAACTTTTCGCTATTGGTCAGTTCTTAGTATGCCCAAGGACCAGTTTACCTCATGATTCAGTCGGTTGTTAAAAAAGTGGCTATTGTGGATGCATAAGTATGTGATGGCTTGATTCCTGCATCACGGCGATGCATTAACCCATTACCACACAATGCCGCTTTTTAACGCCCCTGGGAAATTAGACCTTTGAAAACATTGTGGCAAAAGGAGAAAATGCTGGTAACCAGCATTTTCTCCTTTTCCCACAATGTTTTCTAACCTTTCAGAAACTATCCAACCATTTGAGCCACATTGAATTTGCCGTCTGCAAATGCTTTGAATTTGGACCAGTCTAAGATTTTGTCGTGTGGTAAGGAGTTCAGCCCCCTTGCCAGAGCATGGCTCAATTCTATTCTGTTCTGTCCTGGTTCAGCTCAAATTCGTAAAACAAAAGACTGCTTGTCTCTTGAAGGATGATGTCTCACAAAACACCTTCTTCTAATTGCTGCAATAATGTGTAATTGGGGAAACTGGCTCTTTATTGTTACTTCACGTGTTATGCGGTAATGCCAACTCGTCCCGTTGCCGCATAAGGTACAAGCGAGTCTCTACGCCCATTGCAGAACATAGATTTTGAAAACATTGCGGGGAAAAGAGGCAATTGCTTGCAACAAGCAAATTGCGCCTTTTTCCTTAATGTTTTTCACGAAGTTTAAAAATATTTTGGAAAGGAAAAATTGATTGTTGCAAGCAATTGCTTCTTTTTTTCACGATATTTTCCATATCAATCGAGAAAAAGATATTTTACGCTTCCATCAATTTTTTTTTTGTTGTACGAAAGCCTGTAAGGGTCAATATGAACAATAAGGAAAAAAATAAAAACACGTTATAACGCGAAAAAAGTCGCACTAACGCGAAAATTCACGTTATAACGTGAATATAAAACACGTTATAACGCGAAAAAAGTCGCACCAACGCGAAAATTCTCATTATAACGTGAATATAAAACAGGTTATAACGCGAAAATAGTCGCACTAACGCGAAAATTCTCGTAATAACGTGAAATCAAAACACGTTATAACGCGAAAAAAGTCGCACTAATAACGTGTTTTAAAACACGTTATTACGAGATTTTTCGCGTTACTGCGACATTTTTTTTGCGTTATAACGTGTTTTAAAACACGTTATTACGAAAACTTTCGCGTTAGTGCGACTTTTTTTAGCGTTATTACGTGTTTTAAAACACGTTATTACGAGAATTTTCGCGTTACTGCGACTTTTGTTGCGTTATAACGTGTTTTAAAACACGTTATTACAAGATTTTTCGCGTTACTTTGACTTTTTTTTTGCGTTATAACGTGTTTTAAAACACGTTCTTACGAGATTTTTCGCATTGGTACGACTTTTTTTGGCGTTATTACCTGCTTTAAAATACGTTATTACGAGAATTTTCGCGTTACTGCGACTCTTTTTTGCGTTATAACGTGTTTAAAAACACGTTATTACGAGAATTTTCGCGTTAGGTTGACTTTTTTTGCGTTATAACGTGTTTTAAATTCACGTTATAACGTGTTTTTAAAAAACATTTTACCTTCATTCTGACACTTGTAGGCTTTCGTATTGTTGTACTTTTTTTGTTTTGGTTAATTATAATGTACCAGATGGTCTGTACTTTATTATATTAACACTTGCGCTTCTCAGCGCGACTTTGTGGGCTTTTGCGGACAGTGTAGATCAAGATCAGACTGCACAGAACTTGCAGTCTGATCTTTGACCTATACTGTCCGATACGGTGCGATTTCTCCGACGATCAAATTTTTTTTATCGTAAACTATGGGCTTTCACTATTGGCTGGAAACCTTTAGTATTTAATTTATTTAGCCGTTAAGGATTCACGAGTTAACCCTTTAATGCACAATGACGCCTTTTAACGACCCTGGGAAATCAGCCTTTTGAAAACATTGTGGGAAAAGGAGAAAATGCTGGTAACCAGCATTTTCTCCTTTTCCCACAATGTTTTCTATCCTATCAAAGAAAACTTGCACTATTTGAGCCACATTGAAATTGTCGTCTGCAGATGCTTTCAATTTGGACAAGGCTAAAATTTTGTCGTCTGGTAAAGAGTTAATGGGAAAATACAGTTTCTTGTTACTTTCTCTGCTTCCAGTCCCGTGAAATGGTTATTTAATGAAGAAAAATGCTCCAATGGTTTTTTGGGTGTTATTCTTTTTGTTAGCCAATTTGTACTTGGTAAAAGGGCAAGTTTTCGGAAAACCTCTGTATTTTATGTGAGATAAAATGTGCTAGAACAATAATTAACGCATTCTTATTTCTAACGAAATTTCTTCTTTATATTTTCGTCGAACAGATTATCTCCATTTTATTTTTTGAATGGATTAAAAAAATCAATAAATATCATAAAATTGTAACAGCAAGGCACTGCCTGCTTAGCTGGCTGCAGTTGCTTTTATAATTGAGTCATGTCTTGTAAAAAGGGGGCTTAATGCATCTGCAAAAAAAAAAAAAAAAAAAAAAAGACCGATTTTAGGGTTAATCGATGGCAGGATATGGCCATACTTCGACATTTTCTTCGTAAAAAATCAAGGGACAAAAAGAAACCTCTAGCTTTGCCCTGCTACTATTACAAAACTGCTTGAAATGAAAAACCTCGGTCGAAGTACGGTAGCTCTGTCGGTCACCTACAGGACTTGGAACCAGAGGATCCCTGGTTCGAACCCTAACCTCGGCTAATTGATGATAGTCATTGCGACAAAATTCACCCCTCTCTCACCGCTGATCATTGTCTTGACGATGGTTATATTGGGAAACCAACTAGTGGCACTAGGAAGAATATTGTGCAAAGTTAATGGTAAAAAAAGCTCCAGGAAAATATGGATACTGGCCGCCGTGATATAACTGAAAAAATGTTGAAAACGGTTTAAAGTTGTTTCTGGCATCTCTTAAATTACTGAATTGATTTATTGATTAAATGGTATTTTACTCTGCTTTCAACATCTTTTCAGTCATATTACGGCGACAGCTCACATATTTATGTATGTCCTGTGTTTCACAAGTACTAGGCTAAGGCTTTGAGAGAAAAAAGTATGTAGCTTTGGAAGAATACACTCAACAAAACTTCTATACGGCCACTTTTAAGTTGGAATTTCCCGGAGAGCTTTTCTGGCATCTGCTGTCAAGAAAAGAGACAGTTCATTTGGTTTGATTTTTTAGAGAATGGTTGACTGGTGCAGAAGCATAGCTCAGCCTAAATCTGAAAAGAATTTTTTGACTTATACTTTTTAAAAGAACTTATTTAATATTCATTCACTTAACATTAAAAATTGAAAAATCAGTTTTTGAAAACTTCATGTTCTTTCATTCGATTTACATATTTGCACAGAAAATAATTTTCATGTTTTTTTTTTTTTTTTTCTTGTTGCTGACAAAATTTCAATAATTTATGCTTCTCTTTTTAACCTGTTTTTGCTGAAAGACACCACGCATGCGCACACCATGTGTTTTCTCTTTTTTGAAAAAGAGATACCATCTGTTGGCAAATTCGATAATCTTTTCATTACAATACCATGGCTAACGTCCAGATATATATTACAATTTGTTTTTATTTACCCGCCTATTACTTGGTAGAATTTACAGAAGAAACAAAAGTGGCCGGTTAGAAGTTTTGCTGGATGTATTGTGCAAAAGAAACTCCAAGAAAGAATGGACAGGTGCACCTGGCTGCTGCGATATAACTGAAGCAATGTTAAAAATGGCGTTAAACACCACACAAATACAGAAACTTCTCTATTTTCAGATTATCCGTGTGATGTTAATGTCAGTCTACTCATTAACAGTATAGACTCAATCAACGAACAGTCTATGGTAAGTTTTTTGCTTGTCAATTTCTTCAAAATATCCATGAATAGGTTTCAAATTAACGTTAACTCTGATTGGCTATACTAAACGGTTTAGCCAATCGCTTAGTTTAGCCAATCGGAAATTGCGTCACTTTCCAAACAAAGAATAAGACTAAGAATGACAGTTCGAATCATTAGTGAATACTGACCCTTGGCTCGGCGCTGTAACGAATACAGTAGTAAACGCCATTTCAAAGTAACGCAGTTTCTGACTGTCCGAACAAAAAAGTTTATCCAATCAGAAATTGTGTTATTTTCTAATTCTATTACACGACTAAGAATGAAATTTCAGAACAGTTTGTGAATACGTACCCAGATTTGATTGATTGATTGATTGATTGACTGACTGACTGACTGATCGATCGATCGATCGATTCGATTGATTGATTGACTGTATGGTGTATAACGCCGTTTTCAACATTATTTCAGTTAAATCGCGGCGGCCAGTGCACCTATCTATGCTTTCCTGAACTTTCTTTTACCAGCACTACGCACAATATTCTTTCCAAGCCACTGGCTGCTTTCCCACATAACAAACGTCGAAACGACGATCAGCGGTGAGAGAGGAATGAATCCTGTCACAATGACTATCATCAATCCTCGAAAAGAAATTGGCCGAGCCAGGGATTGAGCCAGTGACCTCCTGTTCTCAAGTTCTGGTGCCCAGGTTTGAACGCCACAACGAAAACACTACTAAACTATATGCAGTGAAATTCAATGAAAACTCAACATGATAAATGTACTTGTCTTAAAATATGGCACAAATTAGACAGAAAGCAGACAAAAGACTGTTTTTAGAATAAACAGTAATAAATCTAGATCGTAGAAACCATATAAATTTACCCTGTACGTATGATCGGGAAGCATGTATTTTTCTTCCATTACCAAAATTTAACTACCCGGGTGGGTAAAATGCTTTTGAATAAGGAGAAAATGCTGGTCACCAGCTTTTCCAACAGTGTATTCCACCATTTCGAAGAGACATTCAATCATTTGAGTCAGTTATGATTTGTCTTTTGCAATTTTTCTAAATTTGGACAAATCTGAAATTTTGTCGTGCGATGAAGAGTTATATCTGACTCTATCTAGATCAGAACACTTCACAAAACATCGGAAAGTGTAGATCCAAGATCAGACTACACGTTGTGTGCAGTCTGATCTTGGTCTACATTGTACGCTAATGAAACTGTATGATTGACTCCGCTAGGTATAGTTCGAAAAATATTATATATCAAACCGCTGCTACAGACTCTATCTCAGACGAGATTGATAGATAGGCTTATTAGGATAATTCGTGTCTTGCAACTACGTCCGCCGAAAAGAAAGAAATGAGGCATGGTCTGACAAAAGGGGGCTTAATGCATCTCCGTGAGGCATTATACAAAGGAAGTCATCCCATGATCGTGGATCCATAAAGTCTTTTTTTTTTTTTTCTGCTACTAACCGACTGAATCAGAAAGTAAACTGGTCTCTTGACATACAGAAAAATGACCAAAAAGCAAAATGTTTCGGCCCAGGTCAGCCTGCGCGGACTGCGCAGGCTGACCTGGGTCGATACATTTTTGCAGATGCACTAAGCCCCCTTTTCATAGAGCATGGCTCAAATGCATTTGATGCAGAATATGAGCCATGCTGTCTGAAAAGGGGGCTTAATGCATTCCGCGCAACCTGACCTGGGCGGAAATTTTTTGCCTTTGCTCAGTTTTCTGCATGTCAAAGGACCAGTCTACCTCTAGATTGAGTCGGTTGTTGGAGAAAATGGATTCTCATGGATACCAAATTTTGTGATTGCTCGCTTGGTATTATGGATCTCGGAGATGCATTAAGCCCCCTTTTTCCAGAACATGGTTCATATAATAATATGCTTTCATAATACACATTAGTATACCCTTCAGATATAAAACTTTCTTTTTCCCTTATACTTTGAAAGAGAAGATAGGATGGACAGGCAGACGGACACATAGGCGAAAGGATGGATGGACGGACACGTTCACCGAGACAAAATCCTTCAAATCCGTCTGATTTCTATTGCTCTGTATCCGTCCGTCCGTCCGCCCGTCCCCGTCCGCCCGCCCACAGTCCGTCCGTCCGTCCGTCTGTCTGCCTGTCTGAACAGTAGCTTTTTGCAGCTGCACAGAACGTGGTGTCTGATCTTTGATCTACATTCTTCCCTTATTCATTATTAATTAACTACAACCAAAAATGTCATTCTGCAGTGGTGTTCCTTTGTAGCAAACCGATTCGCCATTTTTTATCTACACAATAAGACCAAAATTACGACAGCTATAGAAACTCATTGAGGGAAAAGGATCATTAGCTTGTTACAAGCATTTGCTCATTTTCCCACAGTGTTAAATTTTCGTTCAAATTCAAGAAAAGTTGTTGGTTTTTTTTTTTCATGCAAACGTCCCCTTTACTTTTGTTATGACCATGTATTGTACTAATTTAATTCCGCCGAAAAGTTAAAGATTTAAGTCGTCAATTTTAATCCTTTACCACACAATCTCGACTTTAAAAGACCCTGAGAAAGAAGCCTCTTGAAAACATGGTGGGAAAAAGAGAAAATGCTGGTAACCAGCATTTTCTCCTTTTTCCAACCGTGTTTTCTACCCTTTTCAAACAAATTTCACTGTTTTCAGTGACATTTTTTTTAACGTTTACAATTCCAATACCACACAATGCCAAATTGTAAAGACCGTAGTAAAAAAAAAAAAACTTTTGAAAACATGGTAGGAAAAGGAGAAAATACTGGTAACAAGTATTTTCTCCTTTTCTCTTCATGTTTTTTACCCTTTACAAAAAAGATTTTAATTTTTCAGTGATATTTAATTTGTTGTCTGCAAATGCTTTGAAATTGGACCGGTCTAATATTTTGTCGTTTGCTGAAGAGTTAATCCAACTGTCTTGAAATAAACAGTACGCTTGTCTTTATTTTAACTGACATTTTGAAACAAACCCCGGCACAAGATGTCTATAGAAGATCGAGTTCGAGCCATTATAATTGAAAAGTTGGAAATTCCGTCAATCTCTCTGACAGACAGGAATAACAGTTATCGAAACAGACAACTTCCAGGGGAACTAAATGGTTGAATGTCCATCAACAAAATATCAAATGTGCCATGCTCTGACAAAAGGGGACTTAACGCATATTCGTGATGCATGATACCAAGCGAGTCATCACACTATCACGGGTCTATAAAGTCCACTATGTCTAATAGCCGACCAAATCCTGAGGTAGAGCGGTCCTTTGACATTCTGAAAATTGACCGATAGCAAAAACTATCGACCCAGGCCAGCCTGCGCCGATAGTTTTTGCAGATGCATTAAACCCCCTTTACACAGAGCATGGCTCCTTTAACTACACATTAACAACAGACAACAAGTTTTAGACTGGTCCAAACAGAAAGCATGTGCAGAGGACAAATTCTACTTGGCACAAATGATGTAATTTATCTTGTAACAGGTAGAAAACATTGTGGAAAAAGGAGGAAATAATGGTAATCCAGCATTTTTTCCCATTTTCCTACATTTTTTTTAAAAGCCATATTTTCTCAAGGTCGTTAAAAACGGGATTGTTCGGAGAAGGGTCAACAGCGATCCGAAATCCTTTCAAGCCTTAGGATTTTTTCTTTGAAACGAGCGGATTTATGTTTGGTTAAGTCTGAGACCCTATATAATTTGCTTTAGGTTCTGATAATTCTGTAATTCTTTTCTTTTCCCATTTCCAAACTTATTACTCAGTTATTCGACATTACTAAACACTTTAAACCGGGTTCTGTGTCGTATTCTAGATTTCGAAAGTAACGCAAACTCTGATTTTCTGAAATAAATGCTTAGTTTCGTAATCTAGATAATTCTGGAGATTTAACCCTTTACCACACAATTCCAGGTTTTAACGACCCTGCAGAAGACGACTTTTGAAAGCATTTTTTGACAGGAGAAAATGCTGTTAACCAGCATTGTTTTTTTTTTTTTTTTTTCTTCCCAAAATGTTTTCTACGCTGTCAAGGACCATTTCCAACTTTAAAGCGACATTCGTCTGCAAACGCTTTCGATTTGGACAATTCTAAAATGTTGTCGGCTGGTAAAGAGTTAAATTAACCCTTTCCCAAACAAGCCCTGGTTTTCACGTGTCTGCAGTACAAGTCTTTTGACAACACTGTGGGAAAAGGAGAAATTGCTCGTAACGAGCAATTTCTCCTTTTCCCACAGTGTTTTCTACCCTTTTTGAGACCTTTCTGCCATTTTCATCAAATTTAAAATTGTCGTCTGCAAACTCTTTCAATTTGGACCAGTCCAAAATTTGTCGGTTGGTAAAAAGTTAAATTAAGAACGTTATCTCGAATGGTCGGTGTATACGGTCGTCGGTGTATATGATCCTCGGTGGCTCGATGGTAATGCGCAGGCATGGCGCGGCTGGCTGATTTCGCAGGAGTTGTGGCTTCAAACTTTGGCCCGACTGAACATTTTTGTGAGGCGTGATTACAGAAACCACAACAATATTGTTTCATTCCTCCTCTCCCACCCCTGCACTAAATTAGTGCTTGCGTCCAACGAAGATTTTCTGATGATGATTTTGGGCGCTGACCCTTCTTCATTCGTTACTAACCACATGTATTTTAGGTTAAAAACTATCGAATCCATTTGTAGATTTTTTCACGGACCTTATTCTAATAGCTCATGTGAGACACCCTTGAATATCTGCTATATGGCAGATAGGAGAAATAGTTTTCAGCCAAGTGCCGTTTATAAATCCAATGTACATTTTCTTTTTCCCGCCATTTGTTTTTTCTTATTCTTTCAAACTTCTAGTATAACGCTATGGCTGTATGAAATAATGTTCACTTATTCGCCACTGGAGGAAATAAAGAGAAATTATTATTATCATCATCATCATCATTAATTAATTAATTAATTAATTCATTCATTCATTCATTCATTCATTCATTCATTCATAATGGACAAGTTCAATGACTCTGTACAAGGCGACAAAATTTTAGACTGGTCCAAATTGAAAGCATTTGCAGACAGCAAAATAAATGAGGATTCAAATCATGAAGCGTGTCATTGAAATGTTAAAAATATTGTAGGAAAAGAAGAAAATGCTGGTAACTAGCAATTTCTTCTTTTCCTACAACTTTTCGAAGCTTTTTTTTAGGGTTGCTCGAACACGAGTTTGTTTAGTAAAGGGTTAAACCTGTTGACTTGTTTAAAGCCGTTCTATGTCATTCACATTGAAGGATTTCACGCTCAGCACCTTTATAACTCAAGTATGGTTGGACAAGAGATTACGATTTATGAATCTCATCGATGCGGATTATCTCGAGCTTGATGCTAGACTAATAGAGAACGTCTGGGTCCCGGATCTCTACTTCCGGAATGAGAAAAAGGCGCACTTTCACTCGGTAACCATTCCAAACCGGATGCTACACATATACCAAGATGGTACTGTCGTATACAAGTCCAGGTATGCTTGAAATGAATATCTAAAGGTCCTGTGTTTTTTATGATCCTAAGGAGTATGGCTTTTGAAAACATCGCGTGAAAAAGGCACAAAAGCTGGTAACCAGCCGAGCTTTTTCCACCTTTTCACATGTTTTTCTCCAAAGGCGCTTTTAATAGGATCGTTCAAACACAGTATTGTATTTAATGATTTCGTTAAGCTAGTTTTGTATCTATCCAGACCAATTTAAATTCCAACAACACCAACTTATGTGGACGAAAAAACAGCTATTACTTACAGACATGACCATTATACGTAAAAATAAGGAACTAAACCCAACGTCAGGGATTAAATAAGCTGTACTTTGTATTCTAACGAGTTATTTCAACCCTTGAGCTACAAAGCGCGACTCACTGACCTTTAGCGGACAGTGTAGATTCAGATCAGACTGCACAGAACGTGCAGTCTGATCTTGGATCTACACTGTCCGATAAGGAGATATTTTTCTCCAAAAAAAAAACAAGTTTGAAATAATTTTATTGTAGATTTTACTATCGGTTTTAAATGTTCATTTGATTTATTCAGCAGTATAAGGATTAGCAACCCTGTGTTTTTACGATTCCGAAGAAGCAAACTCTTGCAAAAGGAGGCAAAATTGGTGGTATACAAGTTTCCTCTCTACTCCGACAATGCCGTTTTCCCTATTAAAAACGAATCTCATCGTTTGGGTTCACATTTAACATGCCGTCTCCATCTCTCTCTCTCTCTCTTCCTCTCGCTCTCTCCCTCTCTCTCTCTTAACTCTGAGGCTACTAAGCGCGACTCGGGGCGCTTTTGCGGACAGTGTAGATCAAGATCAGACTGCACAAAACGTGCAGTCTGATCTTCGATCTGCACTGTCCGGTACGGTATTTTCTTTCCAGTGAAATAAGCTTTGAAATCGTAATATTTGGGTTTTTTACTATTGAGGGGAAATTTTCGTTTCACTTAGTCAGCAGTTTAAGACTAATAATCACGTGTATTTACAGGGTAACTCTGACAGCATCCTGTCCAATGAGACTTCACAAATATCCGTTAGATCGTCAAAAATGTACCCTTATCATCCAGAGCTGTAAGTGCTTTTTTCCCTTACATTTTCAATCTCTTAGATTAAATAGATTTCGCCTATAGCCAGGACGTTTTCAAAGTTTATTTTTTCTTTTTGGATATGTCCGTTGTCTCTTTTTTTAAGGTGATGTTTTAAAAGTTGTCCCCGGCAAAGTTATGTTAAAAAAGTGATCAGTAATCTTTATAAATCTTATGTCTGTCACGTTTTATAAATCTTATTATTATCATAGTTGACAAATATATTTGAGCCTTGCTCAATGAAAAGGGGACTTAATGCTGACCCTGGCCGAAACATTTTGCTAATGGTCAGTTTTCTGCAAGTCCAAGGACCAGTTTACCCCATGATTCAGCCGGTTGACAGGCAAAATGGACTTTATGGATCCATGATCATGTGATCACTGGCATGGTAGCATGCACCATGGAGATGCATTAAGCCCCGTTTTGCAAGAGCATGGCTTATTTCTGTTTTTAGTTGTGAAGGTAAAAAAGTGACTGGAAAATTTACGTTTACAAAATTTTCTTTTATTGTATTAATCAGACTGGTTTAAAGTGCGGACAGTGTAAATTAAGGTCAGACTGCGCAGAACGTGCGGTCTGATCCTAATCTCTACTTTCCTTTATTTTGTCAAGCTGTATGGTTAAGACACCCTTGAAATTACAATGTTTCTACTCTGTCTTCCTCATAGAAAATTCATAGAGAATACTTGTGTTTTTTTTTTTTTCGGTGAAAGATAGAGAATTATTTCATCGAGTGAACATCATCGGCATCATCGGTGATAATTTCACAAAAACATTACTGTGCTGAAATAAATTTCGATCTTTCACCCCCTCCTCAAAAAAAAATTCTGTTTATTTCATGCTTTCTAACCCCTTGTTTGTTGGGACAAAATCAAGTACAGTTGTTTTCGGTAATTCCCCTTCGCGAACCTCCCCCCCCCCCCCCCCCCCATAAGACCACAGTACAATAAGACTGGTTTTACCATGTCACAAAGAAAAAAGTACGTTGAAGTACACAGAATTATTAATGACATTATTTCTGTATTATCAATCTGAGAGAAAATCACGTTCAGAGAGTGATTTCAGAAAGACAAAAATCCATTCTGAAAATTTACATTTTTCAATCTTAATTCCACGCATCTTCCGATTGCCAATTATTTCCTTGAACCGCATTAGTGTAATAAGTATCTGCCATTTATTTACATTCAAAGTTACACAACAAATCAACAAAATCCATAAACCTGATTTAAAGAGGATTTAAACATTTTACAAAGGTTGGATTTTTTTTAGATTACTCGATTCAATCACTGTCTGAAACCGATGCGTTTAAAAGGGTCAAGTACAGGGCAGCTCTTGGTAGTCTCGTACAAGAGAGTTTATCGATCGGTAAATTCACTGGTCGAAACGGTGAAATTATCAAACATAATCCCGTTGTCTGCGCATGTCATATTCTTCGAAGATTCGACCTGTGTTATATGACGCATCACCCATCCCCCGTATACCAGGGAAAAGTAGGGATTATATCGAAGCTATTAGCCTATTACCAAAGCATGTAGGGGCTGTTTTAATAAATGGTCGGTGCATAGGTTATATGCTAGCCGATCATAGCTGAATGAATGGCACCAGGTAGCTTTTTACTGAGTAAACGTTTATTTCATTTGAAATTCAAAGTCACGGTTGTTGTTTTGAAAAATTACTCCGCTACTGTACCCAGGATGCCCAAATTAGATAGATGTGTATTTGTAGAATGCCATCTAGCGGGAGATAATGAACATAATCCACTATTATTTCCCGATAAACTACCGAACAGCATTAAATAATTCTTCATCCATAATGCTTTTGGAGTTTATCCACTACCTTTCTATTTTACTTTCACCTCATTTCTTTATCATCGAATTCATCCTCTTATTTTACAGTTGCTTATACAACAAAACGCCTAACGTTTACTTGGAAAGAATTCGAGCCTGTAAGACTGAGTGTAGGCTTGCAGCTTCCTCAGTTCACCCCATACTTTATTGACACAACAAACTGTACAGTGCCATACGATGAAAATGGTAAGTGACGCCGTCCAGGGTTCGTATTCATCAACCATTCTTAAAGATATATATTTACACTTTCTCAGTCAGTTTTTTAACCGATTTCATCTTTATTTTATCGAACTAGAATTATTCTTGTACGTTCGTGCCAAATGTTACCCCAGACAGTTGCAGGGTGGTATTGACAAATAGAAAATGTCACTTTTTGACAGCCTTCAAAGTAATCGCTGTTTTCGTTTCCGGTTGAATACGCGGACAAATCACTTGCGTTTCTCTATCCTTTACATCATATATATTCGTTTTACACAGCTGACCAAATTCCGAGCCACTCTACACACTTTCAAGTTACAACAGCGCTTGCTTTGGCTGTAAGGATGTATCTTTAAGAATATCCTCAGTCTCTTTCGCCGAAAAGTTCTAAATGTGAAAGTAACACAACTTCTGATCGGCTAAATCATTTGGTTTAGCCAATCAGAAGTTGTGTTACTTTCAAATTTAGAAAATCTTGGCGAATACAAACACCCTGGTTCGATCCTTGTGGCGCTCGTGGCGAGAGCCTGTTTACAGTCCAAGGGCCCTGCAGACCCTCGCCTTGTACTTGTAACAATCCAAGAAAAAAATGAGCCTGTCAAAATCAGCTGTGGCCGCAGGACATTCATCAATACAAATCATGCTTTATTGACAGAAAAAAACTGCGCACAACCATGAAATGACACATGCAAGTAATGTGCTCTTATCTCTGTCATTACTGAAGATATTTACTTCAAACTCGGACTAGATATTAACTATTAAAAGGGGAACCTATACAGCAAGGGCAGGAAACCATCAAAGTATTTTTGACACAACTATGCACCTTTGTCGACTTAGAATTTTCACTTAAAATCAAGCAACTGCAGTCGAGTGTTGGCACGCGCATGTGGTGCTCTTGTTTTCAGTTCCTTTCTTAAAATAACAACAGATGCCAAAGATAAACAAGCGGATATTAAAATGCATTTAAATTTAAATCATACCATTTACAAGTATGGAAATTATTGTGAAGAGTTATTGTACAGTTGATCCCAGTTTTAGTCGCTGACAGAGCAATTCATTTCAAAACTAGGTTAAAAGTTGCCAGGTCATTCTATCTTTTGTTTACTTTCTGCCTGTTTTTAAAATTCTTTTTTTTGTTCTGCCAGCGACTAACTCTTGGACCGAGCACACAATATCAGGTTGTCATATTCAGAATATTGACCATACTTTTAAATGGAATGATTTAAATTTCATTCCATTTTAACACCTGCATTGTTTTTTGCCGCTTTTGGGCCTTTAAGTTTCTTTAGGATTGCAAAAACATGAGGTTGTTACTTTGAAAAAATGAAAAATAAGTGACAGTTGATTAGAACTATATTTGGTAGCCAATTGTATGAGGATACGTCTTGGAAAAAAATATCCCTCGTGGCTACCAAGGAGGATATCATTTACACCTAGTTACAACAACTAATTGCGGTTCAGTTGACAATTAATCGACCTAATTTAGAGTGTGCGATCCGCCATTGACCTTTGTTTATCGCTGTTGCTCTCTCAGTGGATTACATATCAAAGATATCTGACTTCTGCCCTCCCTACCTTCCTCTGTCTGTCTGCCTATCTGCCCCTCTCTCTCTCTCTTTCCAGCAGTGGTTTTATTTTCAGCCAACACCTGTCTACAACTAGACCTATATCTAGAGAGGAACATCGGCTTCTACATGATACAGCTGTACGTCCCGAGCGTTCTAATCGTCATGCTGTCCTGGTTATCATTTTGGCTGCACGTTGACGCCGTGCCAGCTCGAATCTCCTTGGGCATCCTCACTGTTCTGACGATGACGACACAGAGAAGCATGGCAACCGCTCCTTTGCCACGTGTCTCCTATGTGAAGGTAAAAATGTAAAATTCATGGAACAGTTCATTTTAAGCCTGTATTTCAGGCTTAAAGTTTTATATTGTGATAAATTCATCTTTTACTAGGGTTTTGTTTTTAAGATTGTTCGTGTTACTAACAGCATAATCGAAATGAATGAGACAAGCAAGACAAAATCGGCAATTAACTCCTAGCTGGGATCCTTAATGCATACAAAAGCACTAAGGTATCCGACATTTCAGTACGAACGCTTTAGCCTCAGCTTATATATTTACACAACTACCTCAATGCTTTGCCTAGCCTATCTCATTTGCATTAGTCAAAGGGAGGTAATTTTGCTTGCCGTAATAATTCATCAGTTTGTTCCACATGTATCACTACACAGCTGATTGACGGGGAACACGTTTGTTTAGGTCAAAAGCTGAAAGTATTAAGTATCAAACATGAAAATATGTGATCAATTTCTGAAGTTTTGCACATATTTTTATTCTGTATAAAAGTACTGTGATTATCATGACACATGTAGATAAACTGGTCCCCGTTGTAGATATACATACTACAACTGGCACAGGCTATTGTGTGGTTGGTTTTCATTGGGCTACATGTATATCACAGAATAGTAAATCAGAGCAGCATACACGTTTCCAGTTTGGCTATAGAGGCTGTAACATTTGAAACTGGTAATCGAAACTAAAAAGAATATTAGCAGACATTAACATAAAAGGTGATACCAAAAATACAATTCACTTATTCGTGAGGTCAACAATATCGAAAAATCTACTGCTCTGGAAGTGAGAGCGACCTCCCCTGAATCTCTATTAGTATAACTTCATGGTTGTTCTAAAAATAGACGGGCAGAATTCCGCCCGTTTTTAGTAGCCTGTACCGATCCCTATACACTTGCTGTATCAGGGGAGGTAACCAATCTAACATGTAGGTAGTTCCTCTTCATGCTGGTTGACCAATCGGAAGGTTTGACTGATTTGACTTGAGAATCGCCAGCCAATCAATATCAAAATGACAAAAACAACCCAGAGACCTTGATTATGACACTGAACGTTTTGAAGAAGAATACTAAAGTGACCACAGCTCTTTGATCTATTCGTGTCTGTGTTAAGCTCTGTCGCTTTAAGCGTTTAATCATTGTATTTTAAATATTTTGCTGCAAATCGCGACTAGAATAACTTTTGCGGACTGCGTGAATCAAGATCAAACTGCAGTCTGATCCTGGGTCTACACCGTCCGCAACCTATTGCTAAACTATCACAAGTAATTATCTAATTTTGTTGTGGAAATCTGCGTTGAGCCTCCGAAAAAGAATTCGGAAGCCAATCAAATTGAACTGTGAATAACCTGGGTCTGTATTCACCAACCGTTCTTAAAAACAGTTTTCGTCTTTTGTCAAGAATTTTCTATATTTGAAAGTAACACAACTTCTGATCGGCTAAATCAAATGGATTAGCCAGTGTTACTTTCCAAATCTAGAATTAGACTTGGAATGAAAGTAAGAATGGTTGTGGATTCAGCCGCTGGGCGTAATCTTGGCATATTGTGCACGAATAATAGCGTACTGAATATCGAAACCATAGTCACATGACTTGGTGACAGAATTGACAAGTCAGATTATGTGTCACAATTTTTCATCTTTTTCCAGGCCATTGACGTATGGATGGCAGTATGTCTATGCTTTGTGGTCATTGCCCTGCTGGAATACGCCTTTGTAAACGTTCTGGCTAGAAACAGAAAGAGGAAACTGGAAAAACTAAACGGACAAGCCATAGAAACTAAAGTTGGTCTGGTACGTACATCCTTGCCGCTTTGTAGCTTTCAGAGAGCTTGTTTTTGTTTGTCTGTTTTACACCGTTTATAAATTGTTCTTGCAATAAAGACAAGAAAATAGATTATTAGTAAAATCTAACATTGGCCTTTTAAAAAGATCTGCGTTGATTTTAAGCTTCTAAATAATTGGCTGTCTATAGGACAGTCATATATATCTTTAATATCGGAAAGTGCTTCTAATGTATGTTTTTATTATCATTATTTTTTATTTGTTTACTTACCCGAGGTCACATGCTCGAGGTCGCTGGAGACAATAAACTTCCTGTAATTTGAAATATACATTTGACATGGGAAATATTGCTTTGCTTAGCTCATCCTAAAAAAACTTCTATTTAAAAAGAGTTCTACCCAAAATGATTGTGACAGAGTCGACGATGTGACAGTATCATTTAGTACAGTTTACCCTAGGCTGACATCAGTTACAACTTTTTGCTATAATATCTCAGGAGCATTCTACGTCATGAATCAGTTGGCTGTTAGACAAAAATAACTTTGTGGATCTATTATTAGGCGCTGACTTGCCCGGTATAATACATCAGAGAGGGGAATTAAACCCCCATATGCCAAAGCGCCGATCAAATTTAATACATGTACAACATCATGCTACGAGTATTCAAGGCTCTGGCGGGTGTAAAGGAAGATTACTTTCCAATTTAACCCTTTCAGCACCATAGGCGAAAACAGGGACATTTGCGGAAGGCATAGATCAAAATCAGACTGCACAGAACATGCAGTCTGATCTTTGATCTATGCCCTCCGCTTGTTTGGTCATGCCTATATGATAAAACTCTTCTTGAGACTCAGTGGATTGTATTTACAGCCATCAAAAGAAGCCAAGTTTGTTTATTTGGCGCCGAAAGAGTTAAAGGGAGTTGTCATTAGTTAAGTTTGTAAAATCTCTTTCCCCTATTTTCATACCTGCTTTTATATCATCTATATGATCCATGCTCTGTGGAAAGGGGGCATAATGTATCTCCGTGATGCATAGTACCAAGCAAGACATCACATAATTAGGGATCTATAAAATCCACTTTGTCTGACAACCGACTGTATCGTAAAGTCGACTGGTGCTTTGACATGCGGAAAATTGACCCGTAACAAAAAGTTTCGACCCATGTCAGCCTGCGCGGACGGCGCAGGCTGACATGAGCCGATACTTTTTGCAGATGCATTAAGCCCCCTTTTCACAGAGTATGGCTCATATGTATTATCCGTTTATATTATGTTTATATCATCTTTTTTCAGATTGAAGGTAACATTACACCCAGAACAACTCTACCGGACAAAGACCAGGCCCAGTTTGTGGACAATCTCTCACGGGTCGTGTTTCCGGTCTCGTTTGCCATGTTCTGCATTGTTTACTCGTTGGTGTACGGCTCAATGAAGGACGAGCTGAATTTCTAATAAAAATGGACCAGGATTCGTATTTACCAACCATTCTTAAGAACTTTCATAGTCTTATTTTCCAGAATTGTGTAAATTTGAATGTAACACAACTTCTGATTGGCCAAACAATTTGGTTCAGCCAATCAGGAGTTGTGTTACTTTCACATTTAGAAAATCTTGGAGAATAAAACTGAGAATGTTCTCGAGAGTGGTTGGTGAATAGGGACCCGGATCTTATATTTCAACTAAGTATAACATGTACATACAAAGACAAAGCCAAGATTGTGCACAAAGTCTTGCGGACCTTGTTTCCAGTCTCGTTTGTCATATTCTGTATCGTTTACTCGTTGATTTACGGCTCAGTGAAGGACGAAGCCTAATTTCCAATCAAAATTGACCAGATCTTATATTTCAACTAAACGTAACATGCATATACAAAGACCAAACCCAGTTTATGGACAAAGTTCTCACGGGTCGTTTTTTCTGGTCTGTATTCACCAATCATTCTGAAGAACGTTCATAATCTTACTCTCCAAGATTGTCTATGTTTGAAAGTAACGCAACATCTGATTGGCCAAACCAATCAGAAGTTGTGTTACTTTCAAATTTAGAAAATTCTGCGGACTGAGACAAAGAACGTTCTTTAAAAATGGTGAAGACGGGCCGTGGTTTTGTTTCGATTATTCTGTGTTATACTTTGTTGCCTGTTTGTTTAACACTCTAGGCGCCAAATATATGAGCCATACTCTGTGAAAAGGGGGTTTATTGCATCTGCACAAAGTATCGACCCAGGTCAGCCTGCGCAGTCCGCGCAGGCTGACCTGGGCCGAAACCTTTCGCTATCGGTCAGTTTTCTGTATCTCAAAGGAGCAGTCTACCTTATGATACAGTCGGTTGTTAGACAAAATGAATTTTATAGATCTATAATACCGCGATGTGACGACTTGCTTGGTATCATGCATTACGGAGTTGTATTAAGCCCCATTTTGCCGGAGCATGACTCATATAAATTCGAGCTCTTTCGGCGGCTGAAAATATAATCCAATGAAACTTTGACGACTTATAGGCTTTATTATATTAGCGGGCGGTATAGATAGATTCAGGATCAGACTGCACATTCTAATATATACGTGTATATATATCATGTGTAAAAACCAAGGTCATTTTCTTGACAGTCTCAAGGGTTTTGTTTCCAGTGTCGTTTGTATTTTTTTTTGTATTACTTGGTCCTGAAGGCTCAATGAAGGACGGCCTGAATTTCTAGTGAATCTCGTTTACCCTGCTTTATATAACTTACTTATCGGTTTATGACGGAATGCAAGACGGATTTAACTTCTAATCAATTCTAATCAAAGAGTGCGATATTTGAGTTTATAATGGAACAAGAGGATAGCAAGGTCAGTGGTCAAGTTACCGTCGAAACTATCAGAAATATTGCTTTATTTTTTGAAAATTCTCTAATTCAGACCAAGGTTGTATATAGATATGAGCCATACTCTGTGAAAAGGAGGGCTAAAGACACGTGCAAAAAGCATTGACCCAGGTCAGGCTGACCTGGGACAGTCCACTTTATGATTCAGTCGGTTGTTAGACAAAATGTATTTTAGGTATCCATAACTATGTGCTGACTTGTGTTGTACAATGCGTCAAGAGAGATGCATCAAGCCCCCTTTAGCAAAAGCATGGATCGAACAATATTTCACAAGTCACTTGAACCAGAACCACCTGAAGGGAAGGAAAATGTAATTTTTCAAAAACGTGTAAAAGATTTTGAGTTCAGCAGTGTCCGTATTCACCAACCATTCTTAAGAACGCTCTTAGACTTATTCTTCAAGATTTTCCAAGTTTGAAAGTAACACAACTTCTGATTGGCTAAACCAAATGGTTTAGCCAATCAGACGGTGTGTTACTTTCAAATTTGGAAAATTTTAGGAGAACAAGACCAAGAATATTCTTAAGAATGGTTGGTGAATACGGACCCAGGACTTAAGAGTAAAAGATATACACCATACTCGGGCAAAAGGGAGTTTAATGCATCTCCGTGATGCATGATACCGAGCAAGTCATCGCATATAGCTTTGGATCTACAAAACCCATTTCGAATAGCAACCGACTGAATCATGAGGTACACTGGTTCTTTGACATGCAGAAAATTGATCAATCGCAAAAACTTTCATCCCAGGTCAGTCTGCGCGGACTGCGCAGGCTGTCCTGGATCGATACTTTTTTGCAGATACACTAAGCTACCTTTTCACAGAGCACGACTCAATATTATTAACGTTCGTTTTGATTCGTCTTGCTTAAGCTTTGTAAAAAAAAAGTAGATCTACATTTCTTTGCTTTTTTTTTTATTTCTGATTTTCATCAGTATTGTTTCAAAGGTAGGCCACAATTATTAATTCAAAATGTAATCATAAGGGGAAAAAAACAACACAAGTCACAATTTGAAAGCAAGCACAAATTTGCGAATCCATCCTCATTTTAAGACGCGCAATCATTTCTTTCACGAACAAAATTAACATTCTTCGATGTTGACATTTGAAATCAAAAGCCTCCAAGCGATTTCCATTGTGTAATTTTCTATAATGTCTCAAACAAAGAAAACAAGTCTATAATAAGAGTATTATTTTCTAATACCTTTCTGGTCAGGGTTGAACATTCCTCAATAAAAAGCGGATAAGAAATAATAAGATTTCCGCTCCGCATACATATGAGACACGCTCTGTGAAAATGGGGCCCAATGCATCTGCAAAAAGTATCGACCCAGGTCAGCCTGCGCGATCCGCGCAGGCTGACCTGGGTCGAAACTTTTTGCAATTTGTCAATTTTCTGCATTTCAAAGAACCATTTTATCTCAGGGTGCAGCTGGTTGTTAGACAAAATGGCTTTTTTTTGGATCCATAATTATGTGACCAGTTGCTTGGAAGAATGTATTACGGAGATGCATTGACCCTTTACCACACAATCCCGAGTTTTTTAACGACCCCCAAGGTCAAGGACTTTTGAAAACATTATGGGAAAAGGAGAAAATGCTGGTAACCAGCATTTTCTCCTTTTCCCACAATGTTTTCTACCCTTCCACAGACAGATTTCATAATTTTTGCACATTTTAATTTGTCGTCTTCAAATCCTTTTAATTTGGATAAGTCTAAAATTTTGTCGTTTGGTAAAGAGTTAAACCCCTTTTTTGCCCAGAACATGGTTCATATCGTTTTCTCCGAAGCTTTTTCTTTTCGTTTAATAACACTGTAAATTTCGATATCTGGAAGGTGATATAACACGAATTCTTCGGTTAATTCGAACAATTTGAAAGAACGTGACTTCAGATAGTAGTGCAGCAGCAGTTCAGGAGTATTTTCCAAGAAAGTTTTTGCCATTTACATGTATCCCTGAAAAAATAAAGCTCAAAGGGACATGTGGGTTTAAATCGAAGCGTAGGCTTTTGTGGAGTTCTAAGACGTTTTTGCTGATTTTTTGTCTACATATTCGTATATTGTTGGTCGATACATAAATCAACTTCTTTTGAATGACATATACATGTATGTGCATTTCGTGAGAAATTTCTGTTTGTTTAGATGAGAGAGAGAGACGGACGGATGAACGGGAGGGCGGGCGGGCAGGCAGGCAGCCAGGCAGACAGACAAACAGGATGGGGAGATAGAGAGTGAGGACAGAGAGAGAAATTGAGAGGAATAGAGAGTTAAGAGGGACAAGGGAAGGAGAGGAGAGAGAGAGATTATTTTTCATCATCATCTTCAAGCATTACTATTTTGTTAGGTTTCGTGCTCATGTTAGTATGTTGATGTTCATTTGTTGTAGTGTCTGAAATAAAAATTTAACCAAAGTTGCTCCAAATCTTACTTAACTCTGTAGCAGACGAAAAAAATTTAAGACCTTTCAAATTTTAGAGCAAGTTGCAGACAATTTATCAATTATGGCTCAACCAATGAATTTTGTCTTTGAAAAGGCAGAAAATCTTTTAGGAAAAGGAGAAAGTACAGGCAACCAGCAATTTTTCCTTCTCCACAATGTTTTCAATAGCCTTTTGTCAACCCTTATCCTGCTGAATAACTTAAATGAAACTTTCAAGCCGATAGTACAAACCCAAATATTGCTATTTCTATATTATTTTAGGGGGGAAATAACTCCTCATCGGACAGTGTAGATCCAAGATCAGACTGCACGTTCTGTGCAGTCTGATCTTGATCTACACTGTCGGTAAAGGGTCCCCGAGTCGTGTTCAGCAGCCTAAGGGTTAAGGGGCGTTAAAATATGGGATTGTTCAGGAAAGTTTAATACCTTCAGTTCACCAATTTTGAACTCGAAACATCAGAACTATTAGCTTAATTTGTGGCACTCGGCGGAAGAAACTTGATAAGACTCTCAGGAAATTGACAGAGGAGTGTCTGAAATAGCCTAAAATTGGCGGAATTATTTTCGAATATCCGCACGTCATTTACAGATATTTACCCCTTCACAGCCGAATATATAAAGTTGACCTCTTTCCGCGACTGAAAATACAGAAAATATTCAGAAATATTCTTTTATCACATAACTCCCCTTGTTTTCAATGTAAGACAACCATTAAGAACTTTCTTGTCTTACACAAGTGTGAGACAAGACAATGATCAACGCGCTGTAATTATACACCTCATTTCTAAGACATTGCTGACTTATACTCCTGTCTGAAATTAACAGTCAAAAATTGGTAAACATGATGAAGTTGCGAATATAATCACTTTTAGATTCAAAACAAAATCAGTACATGCATGTTTCTTTGGAACTATTTTTCATTCGTAATGTACCTGTCAAAGAAGTGAATAGGCTTCATGTAAATTTTGTTACACATTACACATGTGTGCCTCGTCCACAAAAAATGTTATCAAGCTCGCCAAAGGCTCGCTTAATAACATTTTTGTAGACTCGTTTTATAAAATTTTATCTCACACGCCAACTCATGCCAGATCCTATATATCTTATAGGCTTGACAAAAGAAGCGAACGGTATAGATCAGGTTTAATGTTGTTTGCAATTTGATCTACACCCTCACAAATCTATTCCAGTAGCTACTACAGTTGATCGGATTCGTTTTACCCCAGTTTTTTTTTATGTACATATCATATCCTAAAACGCTTAGGAACGGTTAACTTCATTTGCATAACACATAGCCATGTAAAAACTGTAAGTACTTGACCCGTGATTGTGAAAGAAATGCACGTTTACTCTTAACCAGATGAAAAAAAAAAAATTAGACATGTCCAAACTGTACGTATTTGCAGACACCGTATAAACGAGCTTCACATAACGGGAATCGTCTTTACAACTGTTGAAAATATTGTGGGAAAAGGAGAATATATGACCAGCATTTTCTCTTATTCCTATAAAGTTTTCAAAGGTATTTCTCTCAGAGTCTTTAAAGACGGGATTATTTGGTAAATGGTATATAGCTTTGTAAGACATTTGGGAAAGAACATTTTTTTTTTTCACCAAGAAGACCTAGAGCTGTTTCTTCGATTTCTATAAATGGCTTTCCTGGTATAAAGAAATTGAGACTCTAAAAAGGGACTGTAACAGAGAAGAAATTAAAGTAACGATCCCTGACTAATTGGTAAAACCGTACAGATTTCGCACCGGAAATCTTCCTTTTAACCTTAGGCTTCTAAGCGCATCTCAAAGCGCTTTGCGGACAGTGTGGATACAAGACCAGACTGAAGTCTGATCTTGGATCTACACTGTCCGACATGGTGAGACTTTTTGATAGAAAGAACTTTGGAACTTTTTTCTTTTAATTCATTGCAATTGGCTGAAAGTACTAATTTGATTTGGCCAAACAGTTGAAAGGGTTAATTTTCGGAGGAAAAAAAATCTTTCAGAAAACATTATTTTTTTTAGAAATTCAAATGGATTTCAAGAAATGTGGGTGTTTTGTACTAAATGCCATCGCGCAAATTACTGGGCTGCTGGGAGCTGACACCATGTGTCATGTACACGTCCGCTCTGTCAAGCGCTTCAGGTTTCAACCTTATCAAACAAAGGTACAATGCTGTGATACAGAGAAAGATTTTATTTGCTTTTACGTTTGTATGTTTGTTTGTTTGTTTGCTTGTTCTACTAAACTGAATGTTGCATTTAATGTTTGTGGGAAGATTAAATACAACAAACATTTCATAACACATATTTAGCCAGAACTGTTTAGATAAAATCGGTAGCATGGATGTCGAGCGGTCCGGGTAGCTCACTGGTTGCAGCGAGGGTCCCGTGTTCGAGTCCCGTAGCGACCGCACTTTATCCCGAAGGGATTTACTTTAGAACGTAAGGAAAGACCCGGTCAAAGTCATTTCGGACTTTTTAATCACACACCTTCTTCAAATAATATAGATGCAAGTCTGGTTACTCGTTTTGGATACTTCGATCTTCATACCACCCGCTAAAACGCTTAAAATATCAGGGAATAAAATGGACAGTATCACTCTTTTTCTGTAGCGTCATGGGACACATCACGTGTTATAACGTCACTTGTAAACGTCATCGTAACGTCATTACGTCATTTCACAGACGTCGTTGTTAACGTTAAATACGGATAACTACAACAATCTATACAGGCGAACAGACCTACAAGAAAGTATCAAATCTCTTAAACATGAGCTCGCCTGTTCGAAATTTGGCGTACTCGAGAAAAACGCCATTGCCAAATTTCCAGGCAGCCAAGCGTTGGACAGCTGAACACAGTAAAACCGAGCTTACAGTTTATCAGGTAAAAGAATACCTAGCTCGTTTTCCATCCATACTTGAAGAATATTTGTTAGAATCCGCATCCGTTGAATATCTACAATCAGTCATCGACAAGATGAAATCCAAACGGATCTCTGGAGAACCTGTTCAAATTAGACGGCCAAGACCAAAGATAAGCACTTTATATTCTGAAATAGGTATTGAAGAGCTCTGCAAGAGAATTATGAACTGCACGACTGATGTAGAAATATACGAGAAGATTCATGATATTTGTAAAATAATTGCCAACGCTGTTGACGCCGACGGAATCAACGTGTACGCAATGGAATCGACGGAGGCCGATTTATCCGTCTTTTGTCCAAATGAGAAAAAGAAGCTTAAACATGTCGGCCCTGTTGGATATAAGTTGACGGTGTCAGCTCATGTTTCTGTGGAGAAAAAGGCCTTGAATGCCAGTGATATTCCTCAGGACTCTAGGTTCCCTAAAGGTGTGTGTCTAGGGGACGACAAGGTACATCATGTGATGTGCCTTCCAGTACTGTTGGAATGTGGAAGTGTCTACGCCGTCGTGGAATTCTTGCGTGGTTGGGAGATGGACCCGTTCTCACCGGGCGATTTTGAACTTACGACTGCCATTATGAGTTGGATCACGGCCTGTGTACAAAAAATGAAACTGAATAAGGTAGGTTTCAATATTTTGTGGATTTATTTATGGCTAACACTGGATCATTTGTTTTCTTATTTCTGTGCCTTGAAAAGTAATCCTTAACAGTTTATAGTATGTTTAGACAAAACCGACAGTCTCCTGACAAACATCATATTGTTCATCAAAGGAATTGAAAACAAACTAACGTTATGAAAGGTATGCCAAAAAAAAAAAAGTATTTAATTTGCTCATGAGCTTTCTCTTTAGCTGCTAATGATACAGAGCAATTGAATAATCATCTACTTGTGTCCACTGAGGTAATGTTTGACGGTATGGACAATATATCGATACTCTAGTAACAAACATGATGTTGCTCACGGGCACGTAAGCACGTGTATCCACCGCTCGCTGTCCTCTGGTTCTCTTCGTTAATGTTATATAAGTAAGAAAATGATCTAAAGCAAATTGAACCGTTTACCTGCTGCAATACATCAATGACGTTAATGTCAGGAACAATATCGGGAGTCTTGTCACAAACGTCATGTTGTTTACCGAAGGGCTTAAAAAATCGGAAAAGCTCACACACACACACACACACACACACACACGCACAATATTTAACACTGGCCTAAATTTTCAGTTCATAATGATACAGAGCAAGCTGAACAGTCATCTACTGGAATGAGTCTACAAAAGGGATGTTTGACGATATGGACAATATCGATGGTCTCGTTGCCAACATCTTGATGTTCACCAATACATCTAAAGCTGTTTTAGGATATTTCTGCATATGTAAATTGATTAAAGAATCCCAGTTCAAGATTTCCAGTGCCAATGTTACAAAGCCAGTCAAACGTTACCAGGTAGGGTCCACCAAAAGTTGATGTTTGACGATATGAACAATATTGATAGTTTAGTAAGAAACATCATATCTGCATCCAAGAAGTTTAAGAAAAAAATGCAAAAGAAGGAACCCAATTTGTACGTTGCTTTTCTTTTCAGCTGCTTATGATACAAAGCAAGTTAAACGGTTACTTGTTGGAGTCCACCAAGGTGATGTTTGACGACATAGATAACATTGATAACCTGGTAACGAACATCATGTTGTTCACCAAAGAACTTGTGTCGGCCGATCGTTGTGCTCTTTTTCTCCTAGACGAAGACAGGTAGATATGAGGGGCGCTCTCGGAAAAGGGAGTTTAATGCATCTCCTTGGTACCAAATAATTCATCTTATAATTATGGATACATAACAATCGATTTTGTTCAATAACCTACAGAATTAATTGGTACACTGGTACTTTCACATGCAGAAAATTTACCAATAGCAAAAGGTTCCGACTCCGGTCAGCATGTGCGGAAAGGGCAGGCTATTCTGGCTGGATACTTTTACAAATGCAGTAAACCTCCTTTTCACAGAGAATGGCATACATATAAGTTGGGCCGGTATTCACCAATTATTCTAAATTGCATTCTTAGCCTGATTGTAAATTTAAGAAAGTAAAACAAGTTCTGATATGCCACACCATTTGGCTGAGCAGCGATTTGATTGGCCAAAATTTACGCTATGATATTTATCCGCCATTCATTAAAAATTGATGTTACTAGCTACTACACCATTGTTTGTTTTATTTCGTTTACCAGTTTGCCAATAAAATGTCAAGACCAGCAAAATTTTGTCGTTGAAAGTTGTAGGTATATAACAAAAAGGAAGATTATATTGTAGTAACTTTCCTGGTGCTTGTATTTACTTCTCGATGCGTAAGAAAATTCTGACATCTCGCCCGACCTTCAGTCTCGCGCGATATCAAATTTTCTCAGGCTGCTCGAATTGAATACACGCTCCACGAAAGTTACTGCAACGTAATATTCAGTATTTATCAACGCCGAGAAGTGTTTTGGCCTAGCCAGGGTATCAAACCAAGAAATCCTTTAGAAAATCTCTCTGTCTGTCCGTCTGACCGTCCGTTCGTCCACCCGTCTGTCCGTCCATCCATCCATCCATCCATCCACCTATCCATCCATCTATCCAATATTTAGAATGGCCGGTGAATACGGATCAATTCTACATGCCTGCAGTCAAAGCTTGTGTCTACACCGTCAGATATTTCGTGAAATGTTCTCACCAAAACAGCTTCGAATGATGCAGATAACTTTATATTTGAGTCATAATCTGTGAAAAGTGGGCTAAATGCATCTGCAGAAAAAGTATCAACCCATGTCAGCCTGCGCAGTCCGATGCGATTACATGAGTCGAAAAGTTTTGCTTTTTGTAAATTTTTCGCATTGCCAAGGACCTTTCTATCTCATGATATAGATGGTTGTTGGACAAAATGGATACTATGGATCCATAATTATGTAATGAGTTGCTTGGTATCATGCATCACGGAGAGGCATTAAACCCCCTTTTGCCAGAGCATGGCTCATTTGTTTACTTTCCGAAAGTTCCCATTTTGTCCATCTTGCAGATTATGACTTTAATTCTATACCAAGCGACAATAGTTAATACTGGTCCAAATTCAGAACTTTTGCAAACGACAATTCCAATGTAGCTCAAACGATGATTTCTGTTTTTGATAGGGTAGAAAACATTGAGGGAAAAGGAAAAAATGCTGGTTACCAGCATTTTCTTCTTTTCAAGCAATGTTTTCTTCCATTCCAAAATCAAATTTAAATTTGGAGTCACATTTACTTTGTGGTCTGCAAAAGCTTTGAAATTGGACTTGTAAAGAGTTAATATTTGGTCTAGTAGCTGTTCCAATAGGTTGGGTGACCATTGTTTCGACGATGGTTATGTGGGAAAGCAGCTAGTGGCTTGGAAAGAATATTGTGCGGAGTACTGGTAAAAGAAACTCCAGGAAAGCATGGATAGGCGCACTGGCCGCCGTGATATACCTGAAATAATGTTAAAAACGGCGTTAAACACAATACAATCAATCAATCAATCAATCAATCAATCCAATAGGTTGGGACAGTAAACCTCATCAATAGAAGGGTTAGGTTGATCAGCCATATCTCCGCCAATCACAGTAATAATTTTTCATAAAGTTTTATCAAATTAACCCTTAAAGCCTTCTTCATCGGGGTCGTTAGAATTCGAGATTGTGTGATAAAGGGTTGAATATTCTTTTCTTATTATTCAGACATGAACTGTTTGCTGATTATTTCGACGAGGGGCGGAAAACGGATGAGGGAATACCCCTATTTACCAAAAAGTCGCAGATCAGATTTCCAACAGACAAGGGTATCGCTGGATATGTGGCAAAAACTGGAGAAGTAAGTGTTTCTTTTTCTTCTTCTTTATTTGTCGCTGTTCTATGCCGTTCCCTGGTGGCCCGCCCGGGTAGCTCAGTGGTTAGCGTGTCGGACTCGTGACCTGGTGATTGCGAGTTCGATACCCGGTTGAGGCAAACTTTCTTTCCGGCGATTTTTCGCCTCTCATCTCTGATGCATGTGAGAAAAGTAGTCAGTGGCTTTGGAAAGAAAGTTGTGTCAGGAAGCCAGGAAGCACATAGGTGGGTTGCTGACCGCCATGGTATGACCTAAGCTGTTAAAATGGCGTTAAACTCCAATACAAACAAACCAAACCGTTCCCTGGTGACTTAGTGAAAACGCTCAGGACCAATGATTAAGGGATGTTATAGTTCGATACCCCGATAGCGTCAAAACTCATACTCATACTCTTTATTAAAGCTTTAAACCCTGAAGTGATATGACTGAAATATTGTTGAAAGCGGTGTAAAACACCATTCAACCAGACATTTAAACACTGAAACAGTGTTTCTAGCCATAACAATACATACATGTTGGTACAGACATCTTTTACAAAAGGTCGATAGTTTCAAAATTACAAAGACAAAGACAAAGGCATACTACATTTGACTTATATATGTTAAATAGACTTTTTTTCTTTTTGGAGGGAGGACATGTTAACCTTTAACCTGCTAGGTAAAATAAAAATTTCAGGCTGAGAGTATAAACCCAATTGTTGCCATTTCGAAGTTGTTGTTGTTGTTATTTTTTTTTTTTTTTTTGGGGGGGGGGGGGGGTCGGGGGAAACCCTTATCGGACAATGCAGGTCCCAAATTAGACAATAATTTTTTGAAACACTTCACAACACTTTAAAGCATTCACTGATGAAATTGTCATTCATTGCCACATGATTCAATTCTATTCTATTCTTCTGTTTTTCGGTCTGCCATTCGATACGTGCATCCATCCATCCATCCATCTCTCTCCCTCTCTCTCTCTCTCTATATATATATATATATCTCTCTCTGCCTGTCTCTGTCTGTCTGTCTGTCTGTCTACCTACCTACCTACCTGTCTGTCTATCTATCTATCTATCTTGTAGATTGTAAACATCAAGGATGCCTATAAAGACGAAAGGTTTAACCGAGACATCGACAAATTGACTGGCTATGTAACAAAGCACATTTTATGTATGCCGATAATCAGTAAGACAGGAGTTCTTGGAGTTGTACAAATGGTCAACAGGTCAGAAACGTTTCTCATATTGGAGTCGTGCTCTGTGAAAAACGGGCTTTATGCATCTGCAAAAAGTATCGGCCCATGTCAGCCTGCGCAGTCCGCGCAGGCTGACATGGGTCGATACTTTTTGCTGTGAATAGATTTTCTACATGTAAAATGACCACTTCACCTCTAGACCCAGTCGATTGTTACACTCCATTGGTATTATGGATCAATATAACCCCCTTTTGCCAGAGCATGGCTCTCCTTTTCTATTCAGCTAAAAGTTACCCAGTGGGTATCTATATACAGTATTCTAAATTCTTAAACTATTAGCCACAGCGGCGGTATAAAGAATTGAAATAAAAAACTTTAACACGTGATGCAAAGCAAAAGCCTCTGAAGAAAATGTAACTTCCCTGTGTGAAACAAGCATTGAAATCTTTTAACAACGTCATTTTCTTGTACTTTCCAGTATAGCACAGGATCTTGTTCACCCTATTTAGCCTTCTTTTTTACCCTTAACCTTCTGAATAAGTTATATCAAAATTTCCAGCCAGTAATTAAAATAATATTGAAATTTCAAAAAACATTTTATAAGGGAGGGGATTTCCCCTAATCGGACAGTGCAGATCCAAGATCAGACTGCACGTTTTGTCTGCAAAAAACGCCTTGAGTCGCGCTTAGCAGTCTAAGCCTTTAAGGGTTAATCCGGAAAGTAATACAATTTTTGATTGGCTGAACCAAAACTGGCTAAATGATTTGGTGTAGCCAATAGGAAAGCGCGTTTCATTCAAATTAAGAACATTCTTGAGAATTAAATAAAGAATGCAATTTAGCATGGTTGGTGAAATTTAAGGCGGACATAAATAAGTCAGACTGTGTCATGGTGAAGCTGAATATACTCCTAAAACCACGTAAAACACCATTCAATCAAGCAATTTAATCTTTCAGGTTGCATGGGGATCACTTTACCCAAGAGGACGAAGCCTCGTTCAAGATGTTTGCAGTATACTGTGCCCTGGCCCTTCATTACGCCCGGATCTACAATATGTTGACGCATCAGCAAGTCAAGTACAAGGTAATAGACTTTGATTTAAAAAAAAAAAAAAAAAAAAACTCCCCATTCTTCTCCCCAAGATTAAGACTTTAGACTTTGTGGAATCACTTTACCCAAGAGGTAAAAGCCTCGTTCATGATACTTGCGATTTCCTGTGCCCTGGGCCCGTATTCACCATTCTTAAGAACTTTCCCATTTGGGTTAGCCAATCAGAACTTCAAATCCAGAAAATTCTTGAGAACTAGACAAAGGCTATTCTTAAGAAAGGCTGGTGAATACGTACCCCTCATTATGGCCATATCTATGATATGTCGATTCACCAGCAAGTCAAGAACATTGTGATAGGTGTTGATAAAGGACGCCCAATTAATCCCTCTCCACATCTACAAAAAGAGTTTAACTGTTAGACTGCATTGCAATCATTTCTCACAAGACGAAAAAGCCCGGATCTACGATATATTGACCCATCAACAAGTCAACAGCAATAGAAGGGATTAGATATCGAATGTCTCCCATCCCCTACTGTACAAAAATACTTATTATATACCTGTAAGTTTTCCGGGTTAAATACATGCGTCGCACGCGGCTAAAATCACACACGACGGAAAAAAAAAAATCTGTATTCCACTCAGTGGAATACGATTCCAAATATGGTATGATGACGTAACACTGAATCCACGTGAACACGGCAGTCATCTTGATTGTTTTATATATTAACACAATGGGCGTGGTGGAAATAATACTAAATAAAATTCATCCGCCATTCATGAAAAAAAGATGTTAACGCCTACTAAACCAATTTTTCTTATAACTATGCTTCGTTTTCGAATAAAATTTTCACTAAATGCATATATTTTGGTTTTTGGTAGTTTACGTATATAATAAATGGAATATTATGTTGTAGTGTGTTTCCTGGGGTTTGTATTTACTTCTCGCTGCGTGGGAAAATTTTGATATCGCGCGAGACCGTCGGTCTCGCGCGATATCAAATTTTCCCACGCAGCTCGAAGTAAATACAAGCCCCAGGAAACACACTACAACATAATATTCCGTATTTATGGCCTTTGGGTTCCATTTTATTTACTCCTCCAAAAAGAGGAAAGTATCGTTCAAGATGTTTGCGGTATACTGTACTCTGGCCCCCTATCATGCCCCAATCTACAATAAGTTGGCAGATCAACACGTCAAGTACAAGGTAAGACGATTAAACGAAGAACGCCCCGTCCCGGCCCCCTTCCCCACCCCGTCAAAAAATCTTTGGCGTTTTCTACCCATTTGCCTCTACAAATTAGATGAATTGTTTTTAAAATTTAGAGTAGGTATCCACTTTAGAAAGTTTGGTGAATTGCTTATGTGGGAATGGGTAAATAGCGTGGGACTGTTTGGGAACCAGCGAATACCACTTATTTCTCTGATTTCAGGTTGCAATGGAAGTGTTACAGTTTCATATCACTTGCAAAGACGAAGATTTGAATGCTTTGATAGAAAACCCTACTTTACCAAAAGATCAAGTTCCGCCATTATTTACAACCTTCGACTTCTGTTGCTATGACTACGACGACATCCTGCCTCAGTTGTTTATCAGAATGATTCACGACATGTTTGGGGAAGCAACCTTCGAGTTCGAGAAACTTTGTAGGTTTGTGTTGACGGTGCGAAAGAATTACCGACCGGTGACCTACCACAACTGGCAACATGGCTTTCATGTGGCTCATTCATTATGGATGATGTTGAAGTGTGTGAAGGTCTACGAGTTTACTAACCTGGAGAAAATGAGTTTCATCATCGGCGGAATCTGCCATGACCTCGACCATCGGGGTTACAACAACGATTTCTTTAAGAAGCTAAAGCTCCCCCTAGCGGCCTTGTATTCGACGTCGACCATGGAACAGCACCATTACAAGCAGACAATAACCATTTTACACGCGGAAGGACATGACATTCTGTCTTTTATGACGTCAGAACAACACCGACAGGCACTGGAAAATATCAAGTAAGTTAAATATATGCCCAGTGTTGACATTTACATGTCATTTCCGGCGATCTTGCCCCTTGTAACCGGTATCGCCGGACAATTACGAAATAGGTCTCAGCGATTAAAGTAGATTTGTTGCGTCGTCTATAAAACAGATTGCAAAACTTTTAATCTAGCGCATGTAGTGCTAAATAATGAACTTGACATTCTCAGTCAGACTGAAAGACCCAGAGGCAATGTCTCTTAGATAGCTTTTGCGGACGGTATAGACAAAGATCAGACTGCACCGTCCGCTACCTGGTGCGTAAAAACATCTACACTTTTGGTGGAAATCTACTTTTTAAACTCGGAAAGAAACAAATTTATTTAAGTGCCAACTAAAGTGTTAAGTAGGGCACCTATTTCACCAAGCACTGATTTCCTTTCTTAGCTTAACTGTAGATCTAGAAAGTGACGTAATTTTTCATTGGCGAAACCGTTTGACTTGGCCAATCAAAATTGGCGTTACTTTCAAATTTAGAATTTCGTGAGAATTAATAAATACCAATAATATTAGTTGACGGTGAACCTTATGTACGAGTATTCAAGTCGTTATCGTGATTAAGATTTCTATTTTAGGCTGGTTTGTTTAGGCCTGTATTCACCAACCATTCTTAAGAACATTGATAGCCTTGTAATCAAGAATTGTCTAAATTTGAGTAACACAACTTCTTCCATAATTTAGGAAGTTTATCCTTGCCACCGATCTAGCCATGTATTTTGGAAACCAGAAGCACCTTGCTAAGCTGATCGAGGCCGGAGAGTTTGATTTTCGAGATCTAGAGCACAAGGAGGCCTTGTCCAGCTTGATGATGACCGCGGCGGATCTGTGTGCGATCCCCAAACCCTGGGACACGCAGAAACAAACAGTCGAGATGTTGTATGAAGAGTTTTACATGCAGGTTAGAGGCAACTGGATAGTTTCGATATTTGAATAATTGTGAAACAAGTTATAACAACCTTGACCAATTGCCTTTGACACTGCTTCCTACAAAGCGAATCCTCACGCATGCCGTGATGTGGGCAGTTCCAGAACTTGACTCCGCTCATTGCGGGATTCGAAACCAGACTCTAATGTGAAAGGTCGAGGTCCTACCTCTGCACTACTTTTTCCCACAGGGTTAGTGAAATTAGAAAACTGTCTGTGGTTGTCTCATCGAGCCATGTCCAAGTAGCGCAGTCGGTAGCGTACAAGACTTGAGAACAGGATCAGGGTCGCTGGTTCAAATCCCCGGCTCGGCGAATTTCTTTCCGAGGATTGATGACAATAACTGCGCCATGATTCATTCCCCCTCCCTCTCTCTCTCTCGCTCTCTCTCACCGCTGACCATTGTTTTGACGATTGTTATGTGGGAAAGCATGCCGTGGCCTGGGAAGAATTATTCTGCGAAAAAATGGTGCAAGGAACCCCAGAAAAGCATGGATAGGTCCGCTGGCCGCCGAGATATAACTGAAATAATGTTTAAACCGGGGTTAAACACCATACAGTCAATCATTTATGTCTTATCTAGTCTGTCTGTCTGTCTGCCTGCCTGCCTGCCTTTCTTTCTTTCGTCCTTTATTTCGACCTTTCTTTCGTCATTCTTACCTTCATTCCATACTTCCCTTTCCATCAACAGGGAGACGAGGAGAAGAAACGCGGCATGACACCAATCCCAATGATGGACCGGGTCAACAGAGATGACATTCCCAACCAACAGGTTCTTTCTCCCTTCCCGTTTCATTTTCACCCATATCCCGCGAATCGACACGTTTATTTTCCTTTAAAAAGAGTATAGACTAAGATTAGACTGTATGTAATGTGAATGCTGATCTTGATATACACATGCCCTTTAGTGAGTCATCATTAAAACCGACGACTTGATAAATATGAGCCATGCTCTGGCAAAAGGAGGTTTAATGCAACCCCGTAATGCATTGTAGCGAGCAAGACATTACATATTATTCATAGACCATCAAGCTCATTTTGTGTAACAACCAACCAAATCAAGAGGTAGACTGGCCCTTTGACATGCAGAAAATCGACCGATAGCAAAAGGTATCGACTCATGTCAGCCTGCGTAGGCTGGCATGGATCGGTACTTTTTGCAGATGCAGTAAACCCCCTTTTTCACAGAGTATAGCTCATATTCGTGTAGCTATATTTAGTACAGCATGGATAATTATAAAGCCTGAAATACCTACAGGTGTGTTTTCCTTAGTTTCACCATAGCAGAGCGAGCTTTGCAATGCCTTGCCAAAGAACAGTCCAGCGCCACCGCAAGGATCGAATCTAGAATTTCTGAATCATGAATTTCCATGTTCACCATTTATCACTCGAACTAATCTCTTGAATTTTTTGTATTCGAGTTATCGACGATGTTCGTCTTTATCTGAAACAAAACATTGTTACCTCCTAGCCACGAGCTTGTTCGAACTCAAAACATTTTCATTTCGAATATTCCAGGTCGGTTTTATTTCCTTCATTTGCATGCCTCTGTACAAGACGCTGTCAACTCTACTACCGGAAACCACACCACTCCTAACCGGATGTGAATCCTGCAAGGAATCTTGGGAGATGTTTGCAAGAGAAAACGAGGCCAAAAAATCTACACTTATTGCTTAACTTTTGGCATCGAATTGTTATCATTAAAGTTGTTTTTCTTTTTACTTTTACTAATGACGTCATTACTGTCAGGCTGATTTCCTTTTCTAGATAATCATACTATGGCATATATCTTTATCGTCGAGCTTCGATTTTTATTAGAAATTGGTTTATTAAAATTCTAAATTTTTCCTTAAGCTCGTGAGGTTTTATTTATAACACCGAAATGCATGCTATACAATAAAACCGATTACGGTATATCATACAATTTTTCTTTTGAATATGTCTTTTAAAAATGACAAGGTTGCAGGTGGTAAGGCAGGACACGTTGCGTCTGTTCTTACAGGTCTACATGACAGGCGCTCGGTTTTTTGACAAACTTTACACTCTATATAACTTTATATAACTGAAAGGTTTCCGACTTAGACACATGCGCCGCACGCTGATAAAATATTACATACGACTGTAAAGAAAATAGTATCTTACACAGTGTCAATTACGGTTCCAAATATGGTGCGATGACGTCTCTCACGCGCGGAATACGTGCGTATTGAATTACTATTTGATTGATCAAAATATTACACTATGATATTCAACCGCCATTCATAAAATGAAGTTTCTAATCATTGCACCGTTTTTTAAATTTTGTTTTACCGTTTACGAATAAATGTCAACAATAGTAAATTTTTGTCGTTGAACACTATAGGTATATAATAAAAGGAATACCATGCTGTAGTAACTTTCCTGGTGTTTGTACATGTATTTACTTCGCGCTGCGTAAGAAAAGTTTGACATCTTGCTCGACCTTCGGTCGCACGAGATATCATTTTCTTTCACGCCGCTCGAATGAAATACAAGCACCAGGAAAGCTAGTTACAACATAACATTCCGCATCTTTGAGCCATGCTCTGTGAAAAGGGTGTTTAATGCATCTACAAAAGGTCTCATGTCAGCCTGCGCAATCCTCGCATGCTGACCTGGATCGAAACATTTTGCTATTTGTAAATTTTCTGCATGCCAAAGGACCATTCTACCGTATGATTTGGTCGTTTGTTAGACAAAGTACATTTATGGATCCATAATTATGTGATGACTTTCTTCCACCGAGATGTATCAATGCCCCTTTTCCAAGAGCATGAATGTATTAAGTTACAGACTTCGAAGTTTGTCAAAATCAAAGTACCTTTGCTCTTAAGATATACACTCGACCTCTTTCTACGACTGAAAACCCCACTGACACTCAGAAATAGATCGTATCTTATGGCCTTGACTAAACAAGATCAAAGATTAAAATGCACGTTCTGTGCAATCTGATCTTGATCTTTGCCATCCATAAAAGCCCTCTGTTTTCACCGATGGTGCTGTAATTGTTAAGGATTACCCCTTTATCACATAATCCTGGGTTTTTACGACCCAGAGGAGTGAGCCTTTCGAAAACATTGTGGGAAAAGGAGAAAATGCTGGTAACCAGCATTTTCTCCTTTTCCCGAAATCTTTTCTACCTTGTCAAAGAACTTTGGTTCACTTTTGATTTTGTCGTCTGCAGATGCTTTGAATTTGGAAGGTCTAGAACTTGCCGTTTGGTAAAGGGTTAAACTAGCAAAAACTATATGACTGGTAAAATACGTATGTTTTATTCGCTGACTCGTAAGACATACACCAATCGTTTACGTGTTACTCATTCGACCATTTTGGGAAATCCCCAAACATCCTTGATAACCCGGATCTCAATTTCGAGGAAAAGAAACAGCCTACGAGGAATAGTAAAACTTCATCCTAAGGTATGTTTTATTCTGTCTCTCGAGTTTCACTCTTGTTTTTCCCCGCGCGATACAATTGCAAGATTATCGATAAAATTGTCCGAATTTAAAGCATTTACAGGCGACAACGTGAATCTAGATAAAATGATAGGTCTTGTCGACATAATGCTGGCAACCACTTTATCGCGAAAACCCATGAAAACCAAAATTATGGGTTAATTTACCACGCTCTGGTAAAAGGGGGCTTAATACATCTCCGTGATGCATTAGTCTTATCAAACCATCACATAATTATGGATCCATAATAGCCTTTTTTTTTTTCCCCCAAAACAACCGACCGAATCAGGAGGTAAAATGGTCCTTGGACACGCAGAAAATTGACCAATAGCGAAAAGTTTTGGTCCAGGTCAGCCTGCACAGTCCGCATAGGCTGACCCGGGTCGATACTTTTCGCAGATGCATTAAGCCCCCTTTTCAAAGAGTATGGCTCAAATGCATTTTGTTACGGATTCATTCCGTGTGCGTCAAATACAATATCGGTCAACGGAGTGAAGCTGAAAAATCCAGTAATTTCTTATCTTTTCGTCATAAAACAATGCCACATATAGATATAGAACTGTATGGCCCGCAACATGCGAAATCAGACCTTCGGACATTTGCGTAAAGTGTCGTTTCGGATTAGCCTGCGCAGTCCGCACAGGCTAATCCGAGACGGCACTTTACGACTACATAAGAAATTTTCATACAGTAGACTTTCGTGAAACAGAAAATCGCACAAAAACGGGAAGTGTCGTCTCGGATTAGTCACAGACTGCACAGGCTGATCTGGGACGACACACTTTTACGCATATGTCCGAAGGCCCCTTTTCGTGTGCTGCACGCCGTATAGTGGTGGGGGTTTGCCGGTATATACCGTCTTGTCTTTGGAAAGGAAGGAACCGCTGAGGTAATGGTTAGCACGTGAAAGCGGTTTTTTTTTTTTCATTTTTTCCAGTATGTCTTCAAAAGCTTTCTGGACCCAGTGGCTTTACGAGGATATTAAACGAAGTGCTGGTAAAAGAAACTGCGTAGAAATCATGGATATGTGCACTGGCCGCCACGATATAACTAAAACAATGTTGGAAATGGCGTTAAACATTATATAAACCAAAACCGACAGGCTGAATGAGGCACGGGATTGTTTGGTAAATTGGTTATTTCGGGGAGCCTCGGTTGCTCAGTGGTAACGCACCGCGTCTGTTTATTTGTTTGGGTGCTTAACGCCGTTTTTAGCACTATTTCAGTTATATCGTGTCGACCAGTGCACCGATCCATGCTTTTTTGGAGTTTCTTTTACTAGAACTTCACATTCTTTCCAAGCCACTGGCTGCTTTCCGGCATAAAAAGCGTCTTAAACAATGCTCGATGGTGAGAGAGGAATGGATCCTGTAGCAATGACTATCATCAATTCTCGGAAAGTATGCGGCCGTCCAGGGAATTAAACCAGCGTCCTTTGGTTTGAAGTCCTGCTCTTCAACAATTAAACTAGAGTGCTCTGGCTACCACTACAGGAGCATATACATATAAGCCATGCTCTGGCAAAAAGGAGTTCAATGCATCCATAACACCAAACAAGTCAGTACATAATTATGGATCCATAAAACCCATTTTGTCCAACAACCGACTGAATCATGAGGTAGACTGGTCCTTTGACATGCAGAAAATTTACCAATAGCAAAAAGAGTCGACCCAGGTCAGCCTGCGCGGACTGCGCAGGCTGACCTGGTCGACACTTTTGGCAGATGCATTAAGCTCCCTTTTTACAGAGCATGACTCACATATAAAATAAGGTGTGCGAAATCAAACATTTTATCGCAGAACGCGATAACAGTGACCACTTTTTTCCCCATTTTTGGTTAACCCTTTACCAAACAATCCCGGGTTTTCACATCCCTGGGAAAGAAGGCTTTTGAAAACATTGTTGGAAAAGGAGAAAATGCTGGTAACCAGCATTTTCTCCTTTTCCCACAATGTTTTCTGATCTTTCAGAGGGCTAAAGCCCATTTGTACCAAAGTTAAATTTGTCGTCAGCGAGTGCTTTGAAATTGGTCTAGTCTAAAATTTTATTGTGTGCTTAAGGATTAAAAAGGGCGGTTTATGCATCTTCAAAATGCATTAGATAATGCAAGGCGTCAAATATCAATCTTATTTGTCTAAAATTTGTCTGAAATCTAAAATTGTCTAAAATTTGGCCTAATCAAGTGGTAGAATATTCCTTTGACACGCAGAAAATCTATCAATAACAAAAAGTATCGACCCAGGTCAGCCTGCGCGGACTGCGCAGGCTGACCTGGTCGATAGTTTTTGTAGATGCAGATGCATTAAATCACCTTTTCATGGAGCATGACTCAATTTTGTATGTAAAAATACTAAAAGATGACTGTGATCGTGTTCGGCCGGTGTACAATTATATACCTTGTCTAAGGTTAGAGAGGGCGAAAGTTTGAAACCAAAATTTCAAATGCCTGTGATTAAGAGATAACAGGTAATCTACCACTTCGACAATACGTGGTCAGATTGCATACAATCATGTTGAGTTCCGTGTCCTTGAATACAGTATCCTGTTTGTACAGACTCTTTTTTTTTCCCCACATATTTTCGTGAAACTCAACATGGATTACAGTTTGATTGATGAATACGTGTGGAATACATTGTAGCAAATAGCTCGTAACCAATAATTTCTTCTTTCATCACAATGTTTTCAAGGATAGTCGGCTGCAATACAAGCAATAGCACCGCATGAGGATGCCATCGCTCGGCGGCGGATGCTTGATTTTCGGTGAAAATTTTTTGTCCAAAAAGAGGCTTAACTGTGTCAAAATGTTTTGATGGTTACCAGCCCTTGTTGTATGAGTTCCCCTTTTGATGATTAACAATTTGTCCAAGTTTGACGTTAATATCTTTTGTTCAAAAGTTAAGAATTTATTGGTGAATTTACCGCAAAGCCAGTTGCCTTAGGCCAATTATATGATTATACATAAATATGGCAAGAACATGTAATCAAAAGAAGAAGTTTAGATAAAAGAAAACAACAAAAAAAAAAAAAAAAAAGTCAAAACAACTCAAGCGATGGAACAAAACAGTTAAGAAACGGATGAATGGAGCAAACTGCTGAAATTTTATACTTTGGTAATACTAAGTGATGCAGTAGTTCGCTCATAAAGATTGCTTTCTTAATTAAAGCGTTGAAAACACTGGTATGGCATTTGTCAAAAATAGACTTAGAATGAAATTAACCCTTGAACTGCTAAGCCCGACTCACTGACCTTAAGCGGACAGCGCAGATCAAGATCAGGCTGCACAAAACGTGCAGTCTGATCTGGGATCTACGCTGTCCCGTAAGAAGATGTTATTCTCCAAAAAATGAGTTTGAAATAACAGCACTCGAGTTTTTATTATCGTGTTGAACGTTTTATTTAAGGGAGCCATTGTGTGGAATCAATCATTTGAAAAATAAACAACAGAAATAGTTTCAAAATATTCGCTTGAAAGTCAACCTACTATATAGTCATGCAAAATCCGATAGAGAAGGATGCAATCTTGTGTGACGAACAAGTGCGGGCGAACAAGCCGTGGGACGAATAAGCCCAGGAACGAACTGGTTTTTGGACGAACAAGCACCGTATGTGTGTATCATTGCGCCGCTATAGAATACCATAGCGGATCAAGCTATTTTCGATAAAAAGGATTTATTTCCACGATCGATGGCCTGACACGGTGTATTGTATTGCGCCATTTCCAATTTCATATCTGAGTGCAATCGAAACACTTATTTGTCTCAGAAAAATTGATTTTAATTGGGTATACTTCCTTCGGTTTTGCACAAACTACGATACATGATTTTCAAAATGCCGTATTGAACTCATAGTGGCATTGTCTTAGACAAATGCCACAAAAATGGCAAGAACGCGTTATTAATAGACGAAGTGTAAATCAAAGAAAAGTACAACACAAGAGATGAAACTAAACAAAACAAAACTAGTAAACAAATGGATGACTGCAACAATCTGCTGATTTTTTATACTTTGGTGATACTAAGCGATGAAGTTATCTGCTCATAAATATTGCTTTTTTAATTTCATTGCTCCTTTTCCAAAGTTCATGAGATTTAATATATATAGATTGTTTTTTTTTTTTTTTTTCCCGGTGAAGGATCGAAATTTATTTCTTCGAGAGAACATCATCGGTAAAAATTTCACGAGTGGCGCAGCCACGAGTGAAAATACTACCGATGATGTTCACGAGATGAAATAAACTTCAATCTTTCACCGAAAAAAAAAAAAAAGTGTTCTATTTATGTAATGCTTTTAACCCCTATTTTGTTGGAACTTTCATCAAAATCCAGTGCAGTTGTTTTCGGTAATTCCCTGTGGCGTAACCCCTCACATAACAACGCATTACGATAATACGTAAAGCGCGAAAAGTATAGCGTAAATTACGTCATATTTCCCTCCATTTGAATTGCACGCGCTGATAACCTAGGTAACTTATGCGCGGGAACTACTGTTGCCGCCTTAAGTTGAAGAGTTAGACAATATAAATTCGGTATTTTCACTGGTCGTAATCATGAAATATCAAACCATAATCCACCATTATTTGTCGATAAACTACCGAAAAGCATAAAATAAATTATGTCTATTTTTAGTAGTCATAATGATTTTACATGTGTCAAGTGTTGGTCGCGATTGGTTAATGCTGTATTTTCTCCTCACGGTAATGTATTTTTGACAATTCTATAAAAAGTGAAAATCACCTTTAGTAATTGCAGAGATACTGTAAAATCAATGTCAAAAACTTTGCACGACCACGACCACGACGCAGACGACACCAGGGCTGCGACAGTACCTCGACGTTTTCTTCGAATAAAGTCCAGCTAAAAAATCGTGAGCATGTTGTTAAACGTTCTAGTATCAGTATACAACTGCAATATGCTGGATAGGCCTACTTATGGTGAAAATTCATTGTTTGTTGTTATTGGTGTTTTCAGGTCTCTCATAAAAGGTTTACAAGATGTATCACCGCGACAGCGCACATATAATGTGCTTCATTGGTTTTAACATAAGCCACTGAAACTCCATTGGTCTATTACGGGATAACGAAATTTTCCGTATTGAACACCGATACTATAAATAGCACATTGGCGACGGCAGTAGTATAGGAGGGTAGACCTCGGACATGTCCGAGGTCTACCCTCCCTGAGTGCAATTTTGTCCGAGGTCTACCCTCCCTGAGTGCCATTTTGTCCGAGGTCTACCCTCCCTGGGAGGAAAAAAGCCGCATCACTGCAGATTTGGGTGTAATTCGGTTTCCGCGACATAGGAATACAATAATAAATAGTCCGCTACTTGAATAAAAGTAGTTCCGGCAGGTGGTTCAGGTAGAGACCCTCGTTGGACCTAGTCTTTTTTGGAGAGTTGTTCTTTCTCTCTATTACCGTCGGACTTAGTCTTTTTTCCACAATTGGATTAAAAAGTAGTTCCGGCTGATGTAAACAAGCATTTTGATTGGTCGAGACGTTTTCCCGCCAAAAATCGAATTGAAGGTGAATCACACCACAGAATGGTTCAGCCAGAGGTCCTCGTAGGACTTAGTCTTTTTTCACAATTGGCTTAAAAAGTAGTTCCGGCTAATGTAAACAATCTGGCTCAGGTAAATGGATCAGACTGGCTCAGGCAGAGACTATCGTTGGACTTAGTCTTTTTTCCCCGTCTTTTGTTCGTCTCGAACTTTCTCTATCACCATTGGACTTAGTCTTTTTTCCACGATATGGGTTATTTTTCCCTTCTCATACTGGTTCAGGCAGAGAGCATCGTTGGACTTAGTCTTTTTTTCCACGACATGGCTCCCAAGACAAAAGGCTCTTCTATTGGTCTTAGTGATATTGACAATTGTTGAAGATAGATTTTCTTTGGGGATGGTTAGCCCTGAAAAGGACTGTTTTGGAGTTCGTTTTTTCCTCCTCTAATAACAGTATCCAAATTTTGTCTGACAGATAGGACACTCCACGACTCTTCTCCGATCTGCTATTAACCTTCTTATTTTATGCATGGGTAAAGTGGAGTCATGCATCATGACCAGTAGAAAGGTTGTCAGATACCATTTTGTCATCGAGAGAAGTAGAAATTGTACACTACAGTCCATCACCATTTCTTTAGCTGTCATCTATTCGGGAACCGAATGATTAATATACTGGAAATATCATTATCTTTTATACACTTGGAGGCGGATTGACCTACTTATTGACAATTGTTGAAGATAGATTTTCTAGGGTTTGGTTAGTCCTGAAAAGGACTGTTTTTGAGATTAAACTGTCTTTTTTGTCTTTTTCTGTGTCTTTTTTTTTTGCCTTTTTTGTTGTGTTTTTTCCTCTATTGAGAACTTTTCTTTGTTTCTTTGGGTGTCTTTTTGAGTTTGAGTTTTGGAATCTTTGGGATCTTGAAGTCTTTGAAGTTGTCGATGTTTTTTCCATGTTTTCCCAGCCCTATTTTTGTCGGTGATACATAGGTGGGATCGTATCGTTGTTTTTTGTGAAGTTGTCTATCATCGTCTTTCTCTATTTCTCGTTTTTTATTTTTTATCTTCTCGTCCTTTGGTTGATGATCTTTTTCTGGCTGTGTTTCCTTTGACTGTTGCTTTTCCTTCGAGTGTTGGTTTTCCTTTGGTTGTTTTTCCTTCGACTGATTTTCCTTTGACTTCTGATCTTTCTTTTTTACAACTGATACGAGGGAATCTGTTAGTCTTCGAAGGCTGGTTTTATCAAAGTCGAACTCCACCGGAATCTTCACAATAACAGGTGTGGTTGACTGTCTTTGCTGACATATTGTCTCGATGTTTCTGTTCAATGTTTTCAACTCCTCTAAAATCTGAGTTATTGTAGCATCTTGTTTTGATATCATCTGTCTCATCTCTTCCTCGAATTTGTTAACTGAGCCTGTCATTGGCTCAATGAATGTCGAATTCATGGCTGACGCTAGAATATCTCCACTGTTTCCACTCTGTGGCAAGGAGTTGTCTAAGATGTAGTCGGTTAAGTTGTAATCGGCTAAGTTGAGATTCATCTTTCCCGTTAACAGTATGTTTTTTACTCGCACTACTCGAAGATCGAGAGCCGAATAATTGTAGAGAAATATCGTCAACGTTTTATAGGCTGGTAGGGGGATTGACCTACTTTGATACAGAATTAAGAGCGCGGACCCGGTCGGAAGCACTCACGAATGATTATAACACTTACAGAGAGAAATGATAGAAATCTGGGGTACTAGATAGCCGATTGATCTGAGCTCTATTGCGAATGTAACATATCCTATGATTGAACGAAAACAACTGAATTCTAGTCAAGCAGAAATGATAATCTTTCGATTTTTACATAGTTATATTGCTTACTTGCAAAAGGATGAACTACACTATATTAGGAAATATTATTTGGGATGAGATTTTTCTTAGAGTTATGTAGAATTTTGTTTGACAAAAAATTTGAAAAGATAGAACTTTCTTGATGTTTGGTAGTCCTGAAAAGGACTGTTTTTCGAAGATTTGTATTTTTTCAACCTCTTCGTCTATCTCTCGCAGCCTCGAACTCATTAATTAGCATGATAAGTAGTGCTATCTCATGACGTATCTGTCGTCGACGAAACCAATCTTCTAGCCAGTTCAGTATTGAGTAATATGCCACTGATCCAAACATGAACATACAAAACATTTTTATTCTCGAGTATTGAGAGGTAAAAATGATTAAATGAGAACTTGACCGGCTTTCTTTATACGTTTTTTTACAGATGGAATGACCTACTTTGACTCGAAATTAACGTTAACCAATCGTTAGTTTCGTTATATTCTCTTTGAATAAGTAAAAGATAGATGAAAACAAGTCTATACGTTCCGGTAGGGTTCAAGACTTTCTGATGAACTTAGTCTTTTTTTGACAAGTTGAAGTAAAAATTACTTTTTCTTAAAATCAGAATTGACTTGGTCTGACAATTTGAAGAGAAAGATAAAACTTTCTTGGTGTCACTATTCTCTGTAATGAAATTAATTTAACTATCGGTTAACTTAATTTCAAAACTAGAGAAAAGATCGAGGACTCTAAACCTCCTCATCTGAATCTTCGGGGAATAGTTCACGCCGAAGTTCGTTGATTTCTTCAACTTTGGCTTGGACATACTCATTATACATAATGAGTACTCCTTTAATTGTGCAAAGTTGAATTTTTAGATTATACTGCACGGCTCTACTTTTGCACTTATCATATCGTTTTTCCATTCCACTCAGACGAATTTTAAGCAATTCGATCTGTCTGCATCCCTTTCTAAGTCGTCGCTCTGCTTCAAGCAATTTGAACCGTTTGTCGAGGGTTTTCATTTTTGAGCTCTGAGAGGAAAAACTGATTAAAAAAGAAAAATATCCCCGTCTTTTATAGACTGGTAAGGGGATTGACCTACTTTGACTCGGAATTAATGTTATCCAATCGTTAGTTTCGTTATATTTCTTAATTCAGAATTGACTTGAACTGACAATTTGAAGAAAGTAAAAACTTTCTTGGTATTGGGTAGCCCTGAAAAGGGCTGTTTTTTTTTTTTATGAAGATTCATCCTTCACTGGTTGCGATCGAGTTGTTCTTCTTCTTCTTCGAACTGCACCACAATGAAAGCTTGACAGCAATGATGACACCAAATCACTACACCATAGTCTTCATCATAGTCATAGAATCCCTCATCTGGTTCTGGACAACTGTGCTTTTCTCCAAGATGGTGTAGGATACGAAAGCATTTTCCACACTCTATTGCACATGCTCTATTACACTGTGGACAATAAGGAAAAAATATAAGCATTTTTTCTCGTCTTGGTATACTTTTACGATTTCTTATTCGTGGTACTCGAGAGAAACGAGAGTCGAATGGTTATAGGAAAAGTTCACTGAATTTTTATAACTTGGTGGAGGGATTGACCTACTTTTGACTCAGAATTAACGTAGACCAATCGTCAGACTCGTTATATTCTTTTGTAGAAAAAGGAATGGTGGGGGTGGAAAAACGGTTGATCTTGGCGGGTGTGGGGAAAAAACTACGATTCTTCGGATAGGACTTAGTCTTTTTTTTGAGTCTGATGCAACCAATCTTTCGATCTGAGAAATACGTTTTGTGAAAATTGACAATTTGAAGAAGCAGTCTTCCTGGGTATTGGTTGGCTCTGAAAAGAGCCCTCAATCCTAAAAGAAGGAGAGAGTGGTTCTTTAAAAAAGAACCATTGTTTTATCCATTATACAGGATATGCCGTAATGACAGAAAGATCTTTATACCTAACTACGTCCGGCAACTCAAATCCATCATAGCAGGCGACGACTTTACAAACATACGCCTCTTTACCATCTGCATCTTTTCCGATTTCAACAGGAAATTTCATTTCAAAAATTATCTTGTTGAAACCTTGCAATTTAAAACTATCACTATGTTCTACAGTAGATTTTACCATTTCATAAATTTCTGAAACGGAAAATCTTCTAGAGAACAAACTAGGCTGAGATTCATCCAAGTATCGTTCTGCATCGAAATAATGTTTTCTAATGAAATGCTCATAATTGAAGTACTTCTTATAGCGTAAATATTGCCCGCTATAATAAGATTGAGGCGGAGTACCAAAACCCTGTCTCACGGACATATCGCTAGGATAAAAAAGATAGAGAAAGAATGAAAGATAGGAAAATTTTTGCCAGCATTTTATAGCTTGGCAGGGGATTGACCTACTTTTGCTATGAATTAAGAGCACGAACGGGGGCGAGAGCATGTAGATAGAACATAACGTACTATATGATCTCACATAGAATGTGATGATCTAGCTACATTTTTCCATCTCTGAACTTTTTGGGGAAGAAAATCAAAACAGACGACTTTTTTAATCATTTCTTTATTCATTCAAAAGTTCTTAACAATATCATTAAAAACAAATGTTCTAACACTATATTTTATATATACAAAGACATTTTTATATACAAAGCAATAAAGATACATTTTATATACAAAGCATTGACAATACAGATTTTTATTTACAACAATGACAAAACAATTTTTACAATGCAAATTCACAGATACCTCGATTTTTCCACTTGTCTTCATGTTCCACAACAGTTTTGTGCAATTGTTCATTGCCCAAAAACAAACGATATACACTGTCCAATCCACTATATTCACACGTTCCTCTAATTTCAAAGACGTTTTTGAATACTGCTTTTGTCGAAAGAGTTGAAAGTACGATTTTTTCTGTGACATCTCTATCAAATAGGAGATAGCCTTCCATGATATCCGCTCCTTCTGCATTATCTCTTGATTTTGTATACCGTAAGTAAAAGTTAAACAGGAGTGATTTCATTTTCAGCATGATCAGATAACTTTCTTCTGGCCTTCCTATGATAATGAATCGCCATCGACTTGTGGCTTGCAACTTCTTAGCGAAATAGTCACTTTTCCACAAACAAGCTGTCAAATAGCCTTTGATAGTGGTATCGAAATCTGACTCAGTCACCAGCATTGCAATAAAGTCGTGCATGCTATACATTTTGCAGGATGTCTCTCCTTTTGCAACTCCCTTGTGCAATTTATCTATCCAAAGTTTCACACAGTTGAATTTAAGGTTGAATTGTGTTCGTTCATCGAGCGTGTGCAGATGGATGAAATCTCCATAAACTTTTTCACGTAGTTCTATCGGCAAAGGCAGCATTTCACTTGACATGATTTCCACTTTTCGATAGAGCCGTCTTACTTTGATCGTTCACTTCAAGTCAGTGTAACATGGTGTTGTTCCTTACAGTTATTTATACCCTCAAATCTTATAGGTCATAGAGTGCAGTATCGTTACAATGCGAATTCACAGATACCTCGATTTTTCCACTTGTCTTCATGTTCCACAATAACTTTGTGCAACTGATCATTACCCAAAAACAATGGAAATTTGCTATCCATTTCACTATATTCACGTACTCCACTAAATGGAAAAACATGTTTTGAAATATCTTTTGTCGAAAGAGTTGAATATACAATTTCTTCTGTGACATCTCTATCAAAAAGAATATACCCTTCCATGGTATCCACTATTTCCTCACCGTCTTGAATGGATCCTTTTTTGTAGCGTAAGTAAAAGTTAAACAGATCTGATTTCATTTTCAGGACGTTCAGAAAACTTTCTTCTGTTCTTCCTACGATGATGAATTGCCATCGACTTGTGGAATCCATTTGTTTAGCAATATAGTTGTCTTTCAACAAACAAAATGCTAAATAAGCTTTGAGAGGAAAATCGAAATCTGTATCATCCCCTATCATTACAGTAAAGCTGTGTATACCATACAATTTGCAGGATGTCTCTCCTTTTGCAACTCCCTTATGCAATTTGTTTATCCAAAGTTTCACACAGTTGAATTTAATATCCAACTGTACTTGTTTATCGAGCGTGTGCTGATGGATGAAATCTCTATAAACTTTTTCACGTAGTTCTATCGGTAAAGGTAGCATTTCATTTGACATGATTTTCACTTTTTTGATAGAACCGTCTTACTTTGATCGTTCACTTCAAAACAGTGTAACACAATGTTGTTTCTTACAGATATTTATACCCTCAAACTTTTATAGCCATAGGGAACAGTATCAGTATCGTTTACAATCACTCTTTTGGTGTATACAGAACGAAAGGTTTTTGTCTGTGGTTCACTGGTCACTGTTCTGTCTTTATGTCTTTTGATTCTACAGTCATACTGAACTTTGATTTCTACTGTACGATCCAGAGCACATTTCGAATAGGTGTCGAAATTCACCATCTGATTTGTATTGTAATCCAAAGTAATTCCCTTGACTTTACATTTGCTTTTTTCTTTTCCATCTTTTGTTCTCATTTTGTAAGCGTAATTCTTGGGGCCTAATCCTCTGAAATGAGTTATTCTGCAATCAGGTTCTTCATCGGTCCATTTTCCTAACCTACTGTTAATGATGGGAGGGTTCCACAATGGAGGGTCATGAATGTACATACAACTATCTGTATCGAAATATAGAACTCTATCCCCCAACCTTTCAAGAACACTGTACAGTTCCAACCTTGCATAGGCTGTTACGTAGAATGCTACAATAACATTGGCTGTAGCATGCGTTTCGACAAAGTCCATCTTTTCTTCATAGTTGACCAAAATGAATGGACACTCGTTGTCAAAAATTTCCACATGCTTTACCGTATATTTCGGGTCGGTAATCAAGTCAAAATATTTAGACGGTTCTCTGATGTATTTCGTCTTGCTCATATTTTCACGCTGTGCTAATTTTCCCCAAAGACAGTTCAACATAATCTTAGCAAATGATCTTTTGCCAGGGTTTTTTTTAATACATCTGGGATCGAGACGAATCCCTTCGGCTTCCTCATACTCGCGAATGAACTGTTCCTTTTCTGAGTCTGTCTGACACCAGCCGGGATATCCACTAGCTTCTTGCTTGATTTTCAAGAAATTGTCCACATAGCCTTTAAAGAATTGGTCCGAAACAGAGTCGAAATGCCAGATTTCATACACTTGTATTAGCTGATAGCCACAGTCAAGAGCTTTGAACAGTTCGAATGTAACCCAAGTTCCAACCAAGGCTCTCTCTTCTTTTTCATGGTTACAAACGTTTGAGCTTTCTTGTGCACATTTCATACAGAGTGGAAACATCATCTTGTTGTTACAGTGAACTGGAAGAACAGGATGAAACGAATCAGTTGGGGGTAGAACTTTGCATTTAATGAGTCCTTCATACTGACGAATATTCTTCATGTCAATGTTCTCAGCAGCCAAGATTAATGGATGGCCTACAGGATAGAATTTATGTTTGCAGACGTAAGGATACAGAGAGCAAATGTCAATATACTTGATTTCCTTCTCACTGCTTTCCTCAACATCATAAGCAATTTTTATTGCATTGCATCTGCCTCCAGTCAATCCCTCTCTTGGTTCGATGGGGTCGCAGTTCGGGTATAGACTTTCAATGCTTTTTTTGTACTCTTTGTCCTTTTTCATCTTGGCATCGAATTCATGCTCCCATATGGTCACGACGTTATATCCCATTCTTTTGATGGTTTCTAATCGTTCGATGGTGCTGTTGTACAATTCATCCATTGTTTTTCCATTGATGGGGTTGATATATTTTCGATCTTTAAAACATGTCTGGCAACCATGAAATAAATCCCCGAGGAATTCATAGACAGTCTTTGATTGACGGTGAAATCCGTCTACAGTGTATTTCCCTATTTGAAATTCACCACCATTTTTGGCATGTTGAATATGAATCCCTTTTTCCCTAGCAATGCTTTGAATCCACCGTATTGCTTTCATAGAAAACCGGCGTCTGGTTGGATCTTTGCTTGAAATGATGGCTATCTGACCTTTTGGTAAATAATCTTTTCGCCAAATCTTGTTACAGGCTCCAGCTATGGTAAACGACTCTGTGAATGGGCAAATCCCACTCTGTTCGATGAACAACTTTCTGAATTCACCACATCCTCGTCTTAGGATATCAACATCCGATCGACAGTACAACTCCATCTCTTTTTGAAAATTGAATTCCTCACCGTTTTGAACTTTGTCATTATACCAGACTATGAATTTCGATCGAACCTCTTCAGGCATTGAATCGGGCTTGTAATAAGACATATCCAAGTATGGGCCGACGTAATCCCAGAATTCGTCTGTATTTGCCCAGTGAGGAAAGTAACCTTTTTTCATTTCTTGAAGTCCAAATGTAGTCGGAAATTTCGCCAGCCCAAAGTTCATGAAACTGAAGGAGTCGATCAAACACACACCATTCAGTTCTAACTTCAAAATATTATTCCCATTCATGGTCAGTTCTGGTTCTTTCATCCCAACGTTGATAATGTGATTGAGAATAAATTGACCATCATAACCTTTGAGATTATGGGCGATAGCTATGATTCCTTTATGATGCTTTGTAAAGAGCCAGCTGCAAAAATGACTCAAAGTTTCTTTTCCTTGAAAAATAACTTCTCTTCCTTCTTCGAATTCACTGCATGTGGAACAATGAAAATCAAGTGGTTTATCGATACATTCAGCACAGGCTCGGTGTGCAATACAGTAATTCGGAATGTGCACCCCCGTGTCTTGCTGGCATTCGAAATCAAAGAAAATGAACAAAGGTTTTCTGATTACAGAAGAGCTCGTCTCATCGTCGCTGTCGTGCTTCATCTTACTCTGGTAAGGTTGAATAAAACAGCGATGAGAGAAGTCAACTATTTTCTTGCAGAGATGACACTTTTTCTTTCCCTTACAGACATGATTTTTCTTTCTGACAAAAAACTGGCCTTCACGTTTTGAACAGAGTTTCACTAATTCACAAATGGTTTTCTTCTCTTTACCTTGAAGCGTTTTCTGATTTTTCAAGCATTCTGCACTGAAAAATCGTCTATGACACTTGGAACAGATATACTCTTTTGATTCCAATGGACATTTTCCAGCACGAAAGCAACCTTTACAGATCTTTGAGCAAGCATGGTCTTCCCGATTCTTGTAACGTGTGTCACAGAACTCACAATAATAAGTACAATCAAGAAATGCTGTGATGGATTTGATGTAGTCATAGTGCTTTTGATGAAAGTACAAATGTATGATTTTACTATTGTCTTTCACTTCTGGATGTTCAAACACTTTCTTCAATTTTGAATGCTGTTGATGGACTTTAATAACATAGTCTTTTTCATATAAGAGATCTTGAATTTTTTTGTATTCTTCAGGACCTACAGGATGTGTCGACGAAACTCCAGCTTCATTCATCAATTTCTCGGCTTCAATCTTTTGAAGTGGTCTGTTTGATCTTTTGATGATATCCCATCTTCGGTTCCATTCTTGGGTGTTTTCACGTTCATGGTGATAAATCCCCACAACAACGGCTCTTGCAAAACATAGATGATCTTCATTATTAATTTCAATAATCGATTGTTTCTTCTTTGCGAAAACTTTTGAATCCAATACTTCTGTACCCCTAACTCTTTTGCCACTTCCACTTGGGGGTACCGTATGTGTGATATCGAATGTCATGCGTCCATCGTTCAAGACGAATTCCTCATTCGACTGTAGAACTTTTTCAATCTCGTCCAATATAGTATGACTCTCCAACTCCTCCACATATAGAAAGGCAATATGAATCCCCATATCCAATGAAAGGTGATTGATGGTGATTCTAATCATATCCCTCGATTCAGCCTTTAACTTTTGAACGATCTGTTGGATAACATCGTCGAATAAGGCAGTCAGTTGCTGTGGTTGTAGCTCATCGAATTTCTTAAAAGACGCCTCCAATACATGGGAATCTGTATTGAATTTTCTTGACTTCTTTTTTCCCACTTCTTTTAAGACGTATAGACTTTTCATATCCAAAGATTTTTTGTCTCCATTTTCTTCTTCCTTGGGTGAAAATAACCCAGCATGACTTTCTTCTTTCAAAGATTTCTTATCTTCTTCTTTCAAAGATTTCTTGTCTTCTTCTTTCAAAGATTTTTTGTCTTCTTCTTTCAAAGATTTTTTGTCTTCACCATCACTTTCTTCTTTCAATGGTAAACTTTTTCTCTTTTTGGTTGACGGTGAAAATTTCTCATCATCGGTTTCATCATTACTGCTACTGTCTGGGTAGACTAGGATTCTTTTTCTTTTTTTTGCCGGCAGTAATTTTTTTCTCTTTTTCGGGATGGACTGAATTGTCTCATCGTCACTTGTACTGTCTGAATAAGGTACTAGCCTTTTAGACATTTGTTTTATGGCTAATTATAAGTCAAACAATGACCCAGAACTCAAAAAATCCTAGCTTTTTTATATCTTTTTTCAGACCAAACGTGTATAAAAAGAGGCGTTACGACTGAAATCTTCATCATTCTTCGGAAAGATTTCAAACAGAACAACTGGTAGAAAAATGAGTGGGTTCAAGCTACAAAGTACAACACCAAAGAGAATGTACCTGTATGTTAACCCATACACTCACGATTATGAGATCACCAATATACCGTCAAGATATCAAGTCTACCATACTGGAAACTACGTGGGATCATTTCTATCCCACCAACATTTTGCAGAAAAAGACGTCTATCGTATCACCAGAGTCCTGGATCAAGCAACATTCGACAAACGCCATGGGGTGAGTGATATGACAACGAATATTTGTTTTACATGCAACAGATCAGGACATTGGGCCAGACAATGTCCAGAAAAAGAAAATCTGATGTGGAAATTCGTTTCTGTCTTCGTGGACCCCTACAGTCACGAGGTCAAAATCTCGTCAACAATGGAAACCGGTGGTGAATTCCAACATATGAAATACGTTGGGGCTCTATTATCCTATAAAGTAGACGAGAATAAACGGAAGACAAGATCGTCACAGACTACAACTTCATCAGCTGGAAATCAGATCGAACAAGAGATCGAAAATATGGAGCATGATAACACAGAAATCAACGACACAGAAATCTGTAGAATTCAAGTAGAAATACATGATAAGCCGCAACAAAGCTTGCAACAAAGTTCGCAAAAAAATAAACTTTCTTCAGAGGATACTCTTATACTCGATCAAAACAACGAGCCCTCTTCACTGTCAGACGAGGGGCAAAACAATCAACTTTCTCCAGGATCTGAAGAAAAGAAAATCGACGAGAAAATCAACGAGAAAAGAGAAAAGAAAAAGAAGAACTGTTTCTTCTGCAAAACAAAAAAACATGGTGCAAAAATCTGTCCAGATATTGTGTTGAAAAATAACAATGACGAACACAATGATGGAAACAATAAGAGGAAACGCAAGAGTGAATGTGAGCCTGACATCCCGAAGAAAAAAAGAAAAACGTGTCTGTAAAAAATATTTTTTCAAAGAACTGTTTCAAAGAACTGTTTCAAAAAACGATTCAATTATTTCTACAGTTCAATGTTTCATTGTATATACTTCTGTACTTCAATGTTTTCATTGTAATGATTATTGTACAAAAGTTTTAAATAAAAAGTTTTAAATAAAAGATATAAAAAACATATAGGACTTGACTTTTTTGTTTTTTTTGACAATTTGAAGAAAGTAAAAACTTTCTTGGTATTGGGTAGCCCTAAAAAGGGCTGTTTTAAAATTAAAGAGAACGTATTCTTTACCATTTCAATGAAGGATACATTCTCATTAATTTATTCTGCCAACCGCGATGTTCTGTTGGCGGTATCAGCTCTGATAAGTCTGGGTAAATATTACCCATCTTAACGATTGGGGTACGAGTATAAAACTCATACCCTCGTCTTCCAAAAAACTCACGAAGAGCTTTATGGTTTAGTCTCTTCCTTTCTTCTGCCTCGTCTTCTTTCTTTTCCATGGCCTCTTTTTCCCATTTCTCTTTCATCTCCTTCTTATGCTTCTTGCCACCAAATAACCCACAGCAAAATTTCGATAACTTCATCGTGAAATGAGTTAATACAAGAATAAAAAATGCTGGCTCTTTTATAGCTTGACAGGGGGATTGACCTACTTCGCGTTAGAATTAAAAGCGCGAACGTGGGCGAGAGCATGTAGATAGAACATAATGTACTATATGATCTATCTACAATGTCTAAGAGTATCAAATCCAAAAAATGTAACGAAACTAACGATTGGTTAACGTTAATTCCAAGTCAAAGTAGGTCAATCCCTCTACCAAGCTATAAAATCAATGAACTTCTTCTATAGTCATTCGACTCTCGTTCTCTCGAGCAAGACGAATAAATCATAAAGTACACCAAAGCGAAAAAAAGAATTCAAAAATATGGAACAGATAAACCATCAAATAATTGACGCTCTCCAAGATTATTTAAATGCTGGTGAAGACCTGTTGGTATTAAGAAGGCAACTCATAGCAGTTCAAAGACACCTAGAGCAGATAACGCAACCATACAGAGAACTCGGAGAAAAATTACTTGAACTGTTTATGCAGACAACAACTCCAGATCTCATATTAGTTGACGTTGAACTCGGGAGAAAGATCACCACGAAGGATGGAGCAATGACAATTACGAAAAGAACTGGAAGTTGTCCCATTTGTCATGCAAATTTCGGTTGCTGTGATTAGACGAGGAAAAAAAGACAGTCTAACCTCCAAAACAGTCCTTTTCAGGACTAACCAATTCTTAGAAAACCTATCTTTAACAATTGTCAATTTCGCAGATGTGTTGTTGTACTTTTTGCAGAGAGAAAAACTTTTCGATTAAAAAAATCTTACAGAGAGAAAAACTTTTTTATCGATAGAAAAATTTTTTCGAAATAAAAAAATCTTGCAGAGAAAAAATTTTTCAAAAAATCTTACAGAGAAAATGTTGGCAATAGAAAAAACTTTTACGCTTAAAATTTATCATAGAAAAATTTCGGATAAAAAATTTCGGATAAAAAATTTTTTACAATTTAAAAAAGTTTTGCAGATTAAAAACTAGGGACGAATAAAACTAGGGACGAATAAATCTAAGATCGGGTAAGTCTAGACGAACTGATTTCCGGGAAATGTCGGAAAAAAACCCACACTCAGATCATATAGTCAGGCAATGTCTAAAGATCATACTGGTAGGAGCCAAAGAAAAAGACTAAGTCCAACGGTGATAGAGAAAGCCTGAGACGAACAAAGACGGAAAAAAGACTAAGTCCAACGATGATCTCTGCCTGAACCAGCATGAGGAGGGGAAAATAACCCATATCGTGGAAAAAAGACCAAGTCCAACGGTGATAGAGAAAGATTGACGCGAATAAAGACGGAGAAAAAAGACTAAGTCCAACGGTGATAGAGAAAGGTTAAGACGAACAAAGACGGAGAAAAAAAGACTAATATCTGCCTGAACCAGTATGAGAAGGGAAAAAATAACCCATATCGTGGAAAAAAGACTAAGTCCAATGGTGATAGAGAAAGTTCGAGACGAACAAAAGACGGGGAAAAAAGACTAAGTCCAACGATAGTCTCTGCCTGAGCCAGTCTGATCCATTTACCTGAGCCAGATTGTTTACATTAGCCGGAACTACTTTTTAAGCCAATTGTGAAAAAAGACTAAGTCCTACGAGGACCTCTGGCTGAACCATTCTGTGGTGTGATTCACCTTCAATTCGATTTTTGGCGGGAAAACGTCTCGACCAATCAAAATGCTTGTTTACATCAGCCGGAACTACTTTTTAATCCAATTGTGGAAAAAAGACTAAGTCCGACGGTAATAGAGAGAAAGAACAACTCTCCAAAAAAGACTAGGTCCAACGAGGGTCTCTACCTGAACCACCTGCCGGAACTACTTTTATTCAAGTAGCGGACTATTTATTATTGTATTCCTATGTCGCGGAAACCGAATTACACCCAAATCTGCAGTGATGCGGCTTTTTTCCTCCCAGGGAGGGTAGACCTCGGACAAAATGGCACTCAGGGAGGGTAGACCTCGGACAAAATGGCACTCAGGGAGGGTAGACCTCGGACATGTCCGAGGTCTACCCTCCTATACTACTGACGGCCTTTATATCGTATTATAGTTGTCGTCAATGTGCTATTTATAGTAACAGTGTAAATGAAAATGTGAGTATTCCGTGACATAAAGGCGATGCACCAGTGTGCAAAAGTGTTCGACCAAGGAAAATTTTAGTGTCCCGTGACAGACCAATGGAGCTTCAAAGGCCTGTGGTTTAAAATACAGACACTTCATTTTGGGAAAAAAACTTTACCTGCCATTACTTACCCTTATCCTGCTAACTAAGTGAAATAAAACTTTTAAGCCGATGGTAAAAACCAAAATTTTGTTCATTCAAAGGTATTTTGGGGGAAAAAAAAATCTCCTTATCGGACAGTGTAGATCCTAGATCAAACTGCAGTCTGATTTCGATCTACACTATCCGCATTGAGTCGCGCTTAGCAGCTTAGGGGTTAATATAAGACAACGTGTCAAACAGTATTACTTGCTAAACGCGACCGCCAGTCATTTATCAGTATTTCTCACGTTTTCTAAATTGGAATGGAAAACACCACTACTTTCATCGTGTTCTGCGGTAATTGAACTTCGATCTGGTCCAACGGATAAATATTAAGCCTTATCCTGTTAAATAGGTGAAATGAAACTTTCAACCTATTAGTACAAACCGAAATGTTGCTACTTCAAAGGCATTATTTGGGGGAAAAATATATCCATATCGGAAAGTGTAGATCAAAGATCAGGCTGCACGTTCCGTGCAGTCTGATCTTGATCTAAGCCGGTCGCAAAAGGTCATTGAGTCGCGCTTAGCAGCCTAAAGGTTAAGAGAGTTATAAAGGCCGAAACTTTTTTTCTCTTCTCTTTACACCGTGAAAAGGAAATTTTAATACAACTGTGAATATTTTGATCGAATCCGATCGGTCCATAAACAGTAGCTATCGGCCAATGAAATAACGGCCAGCCAATAAAAATAGCACATGTACATGTATTTAAATAATGTTCAAAAGTTTTATGTACATTATGAAAACCTGTATTTCAGACTGAACAAAGAAAATTTCATGATGGAGATGAGCGAGGCTATTGTATTGGTGAATAAGCCGCCGATATCCATGATTGAACAGACGGTTGAAGAACTACACCCGGGTTTGGGGTCAATAAAAACCGGTGTCATTGTTGCCTGTGTCGGTGAATATATAGATACTCTTCTTAAAGAGGTAGAAAAAGACTACCCGGAATTTAGAGTGTCTGAAGTACACAGTGTTGGAAGTTACAGTGAAGGGACTAAAATTCTAGCACCAAGTGAGTTTGATTATTTGGCCGTCATTGAAGAACTCTCAGAGAAAGCTTGTGTAAGCGTTGCAAAAGCTGAACCCACAGAGGAAAGACCTTGCATCGACGGACTTGTCCAGGTGAAGGTCGCTGGACATGCCCCTGAAAAATGGAGAAAATATCTCCATGAAGGATATCTAAGATGCTTTCAGATGTCCGATGAAGGGATCGTTGGTAATTTGCACGAAACTTTCGGTACTGCAGTTGTTAAAACAGTAGCGAAAATAGCGAGGAACGAGGGACTAGAATATATCGTAGAACAAAACTTGTATCTAAGTATTCTCAGCGACTGTCCGCAATATAAGCTGAGTGTCCTCGAGACAAAGGAAGTAAAGTTAAGACGAGCCGAGGTCCGTCACCCCAACGTACTGCTGGTCTTTGTCACAGGGGGGTGCAGGATAACTGCCGACCTGTGTCCCGCAATACGGTATTCAAACGTTTCAGAATGCTTCGATGAAAAGCTCTGCGCTTCGCGACATCTCTCCGATATGGTACTGCACAAACAATCCATTTTACTTGTTGGGCAATTAAACTGTGATTTTAGAATCACGTTTACAGAAGCTGAAGTTCAGTACATGCGGACCAAATTACACAAGAACCATAAAATACTTTATATGTATCTAAAATACATTTTTCACTTTTTTAATGACGGGACCATAGATGGGATATCTTCGTACATGTTGAAAATGTTGATAATTCATCATGACATTTCATGTTCAGTTCAAAAGAAGACCTTAACTGAGTGCTACAAGGCAGTTTGTCAACTATTGGACAAATTCATCCGCGAAGAGCGCTTACCAAGCGTGTTTAATGCAAACATAAACCTATTAAACACAAGAGCATTAACGGAATCCAAAACGATGCGAATATATCGAAGGCATGCTTTAGAAGCCCTTGAAAACATCGCCGACCTTCAGGATAAACATGAAGTTGTGGAACAGCATATGAAAGGTATTCAAAGAGTCGTTGAGAACGCTATGCGCAACATACGCAAAAGCGTTGACAAAGAAGTGTTCTTGGTACAGGCAAGGAAAACCGCGAAAAGGTCAGATAGCGCAGACTATCCAAGTTGATCTTGGTCACAGAATGTAACAGATCGTCACTCGCTGGGTATCAGTCAATAAATGAGCCGTGCTCTGTGAAAAGGGGAATAATGCATCTGCAAAAAGTTTCTACCGCGGTCAGCTTGCGCAGTCAGCGCAGGCTGGCCTGGGTCAAAACTTTTTATGTAAATTTTCTGTATGTTCAAGGACAATTTTCCCTCATGATTCAGCCGGTTGTTAGACAAAATGGATTTCACGGCTCCATGATTGTGTGATGACTTACTTGGTTTACTACATTACGGAGATGCATCAAACCCCTTTTGCCGGAGAACTGCTAAAATTCTAAGAATGGCGTTAAAAATCCTTTTATCACGGCCTTACATTTAGTCGGCGATAAAACATTCCGCGCTTCCGGTTTAATAATGTTACAGTGTTGCCAACCTTGACTTTGCGCACGTTAACAGATCGTCAGACTCACGGTTATCGCCAAATTTTAAACAGTATGAATTAGATTTACATTTATGATACACCTCAAAATTTTCCGACTCGAATACATGCGTCGCACGCGGATAAAATATCACACACTACAGAAAAAAAAAAAATCCGTATCTACACAATGTCAGATACGGTTCCAAATATATTCTAATGACGTATCTCACGCACAGAATACGTACGTATTGATTTGCCATTTGATTGGTCAAATTTTTACCCTATAATATTCATTCGCCATTCATAAAAACGAAGTTCCAGTCACTACACCATTATTTGTTTCATTTGGTTTACCGTTTTCGGAAAAAAGAGGGCCATTGGCCCTAAAGCGCTCACATGAGTAAGGTCATCTCGGATTGATTAGGCTGAAAAGATCCTGGTCGTGATGATGTAAAACGCATGAGTGTAAGTGATCTACTTTTTGACTGCTTTAGCCTACTTTTTTTTTTTTTTTTTTAATTTCTAATCTGGCTCAAAATGTGGCCTCTAGAGTCACACAAGGTTTTTCTTAGATTTGGCCCTGTGACCTACTTTTTGACCTGACGTAACTTGATACCAGCTTTTTCCGAGACTTCATCCAGACAAACATTCTGACCAAGTTTCATGAGTATCAGGCTGAAAATGTAGCCTTTAGAGTGCACATAAGGTTTTTCTAAGATTTGGCCGAATGACCTACTTTTTGACCTGACGTGATCCAATTTCAAACTTGCCCGAGATTTTATCCAGTCAAACATTCTGACCAAGTTTCATGAGTATCAAGCTGAAAATGTGGCCTCTATAGTGCACACAAGGTTATTCTATGATTTGGCCAAGTAACATACTTTTGACTCGACATGACCCAATTTTCTATGTGTCCAAGATTTTATCAAATCAAACATTCTGTCCAAGTTTCGTGCGTATCAGGATGAAAATGTGGCCTCTAGAGTATACACAAGGTTTTTCTAACATTTGGCCCAGTGACCTACTCTTTGACAGAATGTCACCCAATTTCAAATATGTCCGAGATTTCAGCCAGACAATCATTTTGACCATATTTCATGAGTATCAGGCTGAAAAATGTGGCCTCTACAGTGCACACAAGCTTTTTATAAGATTTGGCCCCTTGACGTACTTTATTACTTGACATGACACAATTTCGAACTAGTCCGAGATTTTATCCAGACAAACATTCTGACCATGTGTCATACATATAAAGCTGAAAATTTGGCCTCAAGAGTGCACACAAGCTGTTTCTAAGATTTGACCCTGTGACCTACTTTTTGACCCCACGTGACCCAATTTCAAACTTGTCCGAGATTTCATCCAGACAAAAATTCTGACCAAGTTTTTTGAGTATCAGACTGAAAATGTGGCCTCTATAGTGCACACAAGCTTTTTCTAAGATTTGGCCCCTTGACCTACTTTACGACCCCACGTGACCCAATTTTAAACTTGTACGGGATTTTATCCAGACAAACATTCTGACCAAGTTTTATGAGTATCAGGCTGGAAATGTAGCCTCTAGAGTGCACACAATGTTTTTCTAAGATATTACCCTGTGACCTACTTTTTGACCCCATGTGACCCGATTTGGAACCTTTCCAAGATTTTATCTAGCCAAACATTCTGACCAAGTTTCATGAGGATCTGGCTGAAAATGTGGCCTCTAGAGTGCACACAAAGTAAATAATGACGACCGCACGACGGACGACGAACGACGCAGGACGTACGACGGACGACGGACGCCGGACACAGCACGATCACAAAAGCTCACCTTGAGCACTTTGTGCTCAGGTAAGCTAAAAATGTCAATAATTTTTCATTTTTTGTCGTTGAAAGTTATATGATAAAAGGAATACTATATTGTAGTAACTTTCCTGGCGCTTGTATTTACTTCTCGCTGCGAAAGAAAATTTTGACATCTCGCTCGACCTTCGGTCTCGCGCGGTATCAAATATTCTCACGCTGTTCGAATCAAATACAAGCACCATGAAAGTTACTAAAACATAACAGAATTGTTTTTACGATATGCTTATAAATTTTTCTGCTCAAATGTATGTATCGCACTCGGAAAAAATCCGTTTCTACAGTTAATCTGAGTGCGTAATACGTTCAGATTGATTTGCGATTTGATTGGTCAAAATACTACTCTATAAGAGTCCTTGTGATTTAATTGGTCAAAAAGTTACGCTTTAGTATTCATCCGCCATTTATTAAAACCAACCTATTACCCATAAACCGGTATTTGTTTAATTGTTTTAACCATTTTCGAATAAACTTGGCAACAGTTGCAAAATTGTGTTGTTGAAGTTTGTGGTTGGTACAGAGTAAAAGGAACATAGCGTTGAAGTAATTTTCCTGGTGCTTATATCGCTTCTTGCTGCGTAAGAAAATCTTGACCTTCGGTCTCGCAAGATATCATAATTTTGTCACGCAGTTCTAAGCAAATTCGAGCCCTACAAAAGCTACTACAACATAATATTCTGTATATATTCGTCTGCTTTTGGGCCTTTAATGTCGGTATGAAGTTATTACATTTTTATATTGACTTTCACTGGAAAAACACTGAATGGCTTCTTATCACTTCCACTCCATACGCTCGCCCGGGTAGCTCTGGTTAGCGTATCCGACTCGTGACCTTGTGGTTGCGAGTTCGATACCCGGCTGAGGCAAACTTTCTTTCCGGCGATTTTTCGCCTCTCACCTCTGATGCACGAAAGTAAAGTAGTCAGTAGCTTTGGAGAGAAATTTGTGTCAGTACTGGTGTGAGAACGCTAGGAAATACATAAATGCGTCACTGACTGCCATATGACCCGAGCTGTTAAACGGGCGTTAAACTCCAATACAAACAAACAGATCCACTGCGTACGAGTATGACTGCGTGTTTGCATATTCTGATCAATATTTCGCAAGATTTGTTATGCAATACAAAGATTCTGACATTCCCTGGATTATGATATAAAAATTCATCAAACGCATTTCAGCTTGACCAATGCCAACTTAAGAACATTTGTCTTGAATCTTTTAATAATTTTACCCTAAAATGGCAGCATATAAAATCAAAGACCATAATAAGCCTTGCTCTTTGAAAAGGGAGCATAATGCATCTACAAAAAGAATAGACCCTGGTCAGCTTGCGCAATACGCGCTGGCTGACTTGGGCCGAAACTTTTGGCTATTGGTCAATTTTGAGCATATGAAGGGATCAGCCTACCTCATGACTCAATAGGTTGTTTGACAAAGTGGATTTTAGTGATCAATCATCATGTGACTCCTTGCTTGGTGTAATGCATCATGGAGACGCCTTAAGCCCCCTTTTGCCAGAGCATGGCTGAATTGTTATATAATATACAATATATCCATGGTAGCCAATGGAAACTTCAGGGTGATGAAGCTTTTGCCTGGAACATTGTGGCAGTTTTTTTTTATAATCCTGAATCAAACCAATGTACATTCAAATCTTGCTTTTTATTTCTGTATTCCCATCCCAATATGGTATGTAATGTGTGTATATGATGAACACAGTTTCATAACCAAACGTAATTACACTAAAACCTCCTTAATTTGATTAAGAAAGCCATAATTCAAACATGTGTGGGACAATAAAACTTTTTGGGGTATCTTTGCATAATTATCGAAAACCCACATTTACCAAGATATTATAACTCTTACTCGATAAACCTTTCATTATCAGTTTATATTATTGTTTATGTTTGGGGTAACAGGTTTAAAACCACGTATAAATCCATCTTGATAAACCTTTCATTAACGGTTAATATCATTGTTTGATTTTTGGGAATACATGTTTAAAACCACGAACCATGATGAGATAGTATAAACATTATCGAGTTGGGTTTCTAAATTATCTCGTCACGGTACGAGATTGTAAACCTATTATCCCAAACATAAACAATAATATAAACTGATAATGAAACGTTTATCGAGTATGAGCAATACCGTGACAAGATAATTCATAAACCCAACTCGATAGCGTTTATATTGTCTTGTCATCGTTTAAGATTTTAAACATGTATTTCTAAAAACAAACAATAATATAAACTGTTAATGAAAGGTTTATCGAGTAAGAGTTATACTTTTACTTCATATTCCAAGACTAAACCTCTAATTAGCCAAGACAGAATGTTTGTTTGTTTTTAGCATGGCGTAACCCTTAGAGCCCTGGAACCAACTTTAGTTGTTTTTGCAGACAGTGCAGATAAAGATCAGACTGCACAGAACGTGCAGTCTGATCTTTGATCCACACTGTCTGCCACTATGTTACATATTCTAATGGCAACAAACTTAAAATAGCAATATTTCGGGCTGTTTTTCTTCGTTAAAAAAGTCACAATTATTTAATCAGCCCTTTAAGTATCAATACCACCCTCAACATTATTATATTTTTATTGTGGCAGCTAAAGCACCTACCCATGCTTTCCTGAAGTTTCTTTTAACCAATACTTTAAACAGTATTCTTCCAAAGCCACTGGCAGCTTTCCAAATTAACCACGGTCGAGTGATGATCTGCAGTGAGAAAGGAATGAATCCTCTTGAAATGACAGTTATCAGTCCTCTAAAAGAAACTGGCTTGAGCTGGGGATTCAATCCAACGACCCCCATAGTATCAAGTCATTTACATAACTGACTAAGCTACAGGGCTCAGCCACAGATATTCTGTCCTTGCCAAACAGATGGCTAGCCTTTGAATCTAAAGTTACAATTGAGCCATGCTCTTGCAAAAGGGGGGCTTAACGCACCTCCATAATTCCGTATACCAAGCAAGTCATCGCATTATAATTGATCAATAAAATCCATTTTGTCACACAATAGAATGAATCATGAGGTAGACTGTCTTTCTTCGAGCAGAAAATTGACCAATAGCGAAAAGTTCTGGCCCAGGTCAGCCTGCACTAACCTGGGTCGATACGTTTCACAGATGCAGTAAGTCCCCTTTTCACAGAGCACGGCTCAATTCAATAATGCATGGTTGCAGAATGTGTAGCCCTTTACTTTGATATGCAGCTTAAGCTTAGCACATATTATAATACATGTAATTAAGTTATATCATGTGATTTTTCTCTAAATTAAGATGACAAACGTTTTCAAAACAAACAGTGAAACAGCAGTTTGGACTACCCATGTAAGCACTATTACCTGCTACTACCTTTTTTTCAACCCTTTACCAAACAAGCCCATGTTTCATCGACCCTGAAAAAGGGCTTTTGAAAAACATAGTAAAAAACAAAGCTGAAAATTCTAGAAACCATAATTTTCTCCTTTTCCCACGATGTTTTCTACCCTTACGAGGAGAAATTGAACCATTTGAGACACATTTGTCCTCTACAAATGCTTACAATTTGGACCAGTTTAAAACTTTGTTGTGTAGAAAAGTGTTAAGACATTTTCGTTTAGTGCTGGTAAGAAGGTTTGCAATATCTTATGAGATACTTCAAGCATAAATAGCTTTTACATTCAGTATTTTTCACAACATATAGTTCCAAAGTTTGTGTTTCATACTCCGAGTATTCTAAGAGCAATATATGTCATAAGTATAAGTTGGCAAAATCCCTCAATTTTGGACACATTTTAATTGATAAAGATTTTATTTAACCCCTAGGCTGCTTATCACAACCCACTGACCTTTTGCTGACAGCACAGATCAAGATCAGACCACAGAGAATGTGCAGTCTGATCTTTGATCTACACTGTCTGATAAGGAGATATATTCCCTCCAAAAATGCCTTTGAAACAGGAAAGTTTTGGGGCTTATATTATCGGTTTGAAAGTTTCATTTCATTTATTCATCAGGATAAGGGTTAAGATATATGGGATCTGACATGGGTAGAAATTTGAGACAAAGTTCTATTAACCCTTTCCCAAACGATGAATTTTAGACTGGTCCAAACTGAAAGAGTTTGCAGACGACAATTTTAAATTTGATGAAAATGACAGAAAGTTCTCCAAAAGGGTAGAAAACACTGTGGGAAAAGGAGAAATTGCTCGTTACGAGCAATTTCTCCTTTTCCCACAGTGTTTTCAAAAGACTTGTGCTGCAGACACGTGAAAACCAGGGCTTGTTTGGGAAAGGGTTAAATGATTTTAGGAAAAAACTTATTAGCCCGTTACCACACAATCCCAATTTCTAATGACCTTGAGGGAGAAGGCTTTTGAAAACATTGTGGGAAAAGAAGAAAATGCAGGTAACACCTTTGAATGAAAAATTTCATTCCCTGACATTTAATTTGTCATCTGCAAATGCTTTAAATTTGGACACGGATGAAATTTTATCATTAGGTAAAGGGTTAATCAAGCCTATGGTGAGCTTCTTAACATTTTTTTGTTAAATAAAATTTTACCTCAAAAGCCAAAGATTCCAGGTTCATAGAAGTGTATATCAAGAATCATACTTCACGATGTGTTAAAACATAGGCCTACAGGTGCATGTGTATTAACTCTTTACCAAACAACAAAATTTAAGACTAGTCCAAATTGAAAGCATTTGCAGACTACAAAATAAATGCGACCTAAAAATTAATATTTGTGTTGAATCGGGTAGAAAACATTGTGGGAAAAGGAGAAAATGCTGGTTACCAGCATTTTCTCCTTTTCCCGCAATGTTTTCAAAATGTTTCTTTCTCAGGGTCGTTAAAAGTCGGGATTGTGTGGTAAAGGGTTAAAATTTACCTGAAGCCTATTTGCTTCTTTGACAGGTAGATCTAAATCATGGATGAAAAATACTTCCAAAGAAACTTGCATGTAATGATTTTGTTTTGAATCTAAACATAATGAAATTTGCAGCTTTGTCACAATCGCCAATTTTGACTGTCAATTTTGTTGCAGTCACCAAGTTTGAGTTGCCTTTTGCAAAAAAAATTGAGTTGGCAATGTGTTCCAAACGAGGCGTATGATTACAGAGTGTTGACCAAATACAGCACTATTTACTTGCCTCAAATATGTGCAAGATAAGAAAATTCCTAATGGCTAAATGACACTGAAAACTGCTGCCAACATTTCATTCAAAACTACTTCGTTGAAAAACACTTTCTTCACATATCCATCTTGCCAATGAAACGTTTCGCTGAATGCAACATTTGGCCATAAACGACCAAAATTTGATCCTAAGTGCAACATTTGGTTGAAATATATTTTTGTTAATCAACTTTTTTTTATTTTTTTCCCCTTAACCATTAGACTGTTCATTATGGTTGCCAGTTAATTGTGTGCATTTGTTTATGTATCCTCTATCTGTGATGGACAATTGATCCTCATAACATTTGCCACTAGATTGAAGAAAACATTGGTAATTTTTTATGTAGAACAGATGAATAATCTAACAGAGCTAGACTTTATTTTTTAATAGACTATCGGCTGAATATACATGCACATGTACCTTCATACTCTTGCTTGTCAAAACATGTATTACTTTTTTCTGTAATACCCCTATAACTCAAACACAGCCTAACCAATTCTAGACGGCTGGATTGAATCAAAATGTTACAGTGATAGATTTAAGGTGACATTTTATGCACACTGTTTACACCTTTGGACATTGTTTTTTTTTTTCTTTTCGTGGAAATTTGACAAAGTTTGGCTTAGTTTTGCTTTGATGAAACCTTGTATTCAACAAAACATGCCTTTGACGAAAATGTCTTTTAAAGGAAATGGTTTTTAATAAAATATCATAGATCCACTGAAAACAAGGGTAGTTATGTAATAAGAAAAATGTTTATTACGGTAGTATCAAGCATCACTGAACCTACACAGATTATAATCAACCCACCAAAAACTTGTAAAAGTGGCAAAAAAAAAGAAAAAAAAAATTCTGTCTGAAAAACAGAAGTCACTTTACATTTAGTAATTAAATTTTAGAGAAAAGAAACATTTGCTTCTTTCATGTAGTCGCTTCTTTTTTCCTCGATGTTTTCATAATCCTACCTTGAATGATTCATAAAAATTCATATCTTTGTTGTAATAGGTGAACTTTGAAGAAATTTAACCAAAGCAAATCTTGCAAAATCATAAAACCTGTGATAAAACAAGCTATTTACATGAACAAATTCAAAATAATAGGCAAAAAAGGCATAAAAACCTAGTATAATTTCTTAGCATGCCAACATCTTTTGATTCTCTATCAAACAATTCCAGTGGTTTAACGACCTTGAAGCCTAAAAGCTTGAAAACATTGTAGGAAAGGAGAAAAATGTGTGTTACCAGCATTTTCTCCTTTCCTACTCTTTCACAGACAAATTACATCACTTTAGCAAGAATGAATATGCCATCTGCTTTCAATTTGGGCAAGTTTAATATTTCATCACCTGGTCAAGAGCTACAGTTACTTTTGTAGACAGATCAGATTAAGATCAGACTGCACAGAATAGGGCCAGTTAGGGTTTGAGCTCATCAATGATTCTCAAATATAATTTATTCTTCTAGTTCAAAATTCATTGACAAGCCATTTGATTGGCTGACACAGATTGTGTCAGCTAATTGAATGACTTGTCATGGAATTTTGAATAACACAAACATTTGAAACTGCTGTTGAATTTTGGCTCCCAAGTCTTGTATCTTAATTTTCCTACATTTTATATGTCATTTCTGACAAAACAAATAAAAATTGTAAAATCCTGGTTAAATTTTACGCACACATGCTTTCTTTTTCTCAACTTTTAAGAGATTTTTTCCCTAGCCCTTTACCAAACAAGCCCATGGTTTAATGACCTTTGAGGAAGAAAGCCTTTTAAAAATATTGTGGAAAAAGGAGAAAATGCTGGTAACCAGCATTTTCTCCTTTTCCTACAATATTTTCTACCCTTAAGGAGACAAGTATCATTACTTGAGCTACACATGATTTGTCATCTGCAAAGGCTCTCAATTTGGACAAGTCATAAATTTTGTTGTTTGGTAAAGGATTTAACTGACAATAGGAGGTCCTAACAGCTAAACTCACACCCCTTTAAACTATTGGTATTTCCAACTCACATTTGCAAACAACTGCTGTCTCAAATAACATTAAATTTTTGACACTCATATTCTCAAATAAACTAACACATTTATATTTGAGCCACACTCTGGCAAAAGGGGGCTTAATGTATCTCCATGATGCAGTATAACAATCAAGCCATCACATGATTATGGATCCATCATGGCCAGCTTTTTGTACAACCGACTTCATCATGGGGTAGACAGCTCCTTGAACCTACAGAAAATTGACAAATAGCGAAAAGTTTCGACCCAGGTCAGCCTGCACGGACTGCACAGGCTGACCTGAATCGAAACTTTTCGCAGATGCATTAAGCCCCCTTTTCACAGGGCATGGCTCATTTGGATAATACAACACAACTATATGTTTTATTTAGGATCTATAACCCGTGAGTTTTGAGCATTAAATATAATAACTAAACTTTGGTATACAAACACACAAAAAAACTCACATTCTCCAAACTATGACCATTTGGACTTCGATCAGATATACCATTTACAATTTAAAATGACATAACTGGAAAATACCCATAGAAAAGAACATGTACGTTTGGAAATGATGCAGAAAATATTGTCAGAAAAAGAGCAAATTTTAACCCCTTGGCTGCTAAGCGCAACTCACTGACCTCTTGTGGACAGTGTAGATCCAAGATTATACTGCACAGAACGTGCAGTCTGATCTTGCATCTACACTGTCTCCTAAGGAGATATCTTTCCCCAAAAGATACATCTGAAATGGCAAATTTTGGGTTTTTACTCTCCCCTTGAAAATTTCATTTCCCTTTTATAGCAGGATAAGGGTTAAAATAGGAATTTGCCCTTTTTCCAACAACGTTTAACAAACAGGTCGACTAAGAGTCATGCAGATATGGCAATGGGTCAACTTTTGACTTAAGTGTTGACAAGGCTCAACTCTGCCAGACATTAAAATTTCAGACTGATTGAGTGAATGGTGTTTTAATCTGCTTTCAACATTATTTCAGTTGTATCATAACAAGAGCTAACATACTCATGCATGTCTTGGCTTTCACTAGTACTAGGCAAGGGCTCTGATGTGTCTTGCCCAAAGACACTTCCAAAAAAAGAAAAAAAAATCAGACTCCTCAATTTTAAAAGTATTTGCAAACAAAAGTGGCTCTAACAATACCATTTATCTTTGAAAGGGTACAAAAAATTGTAGAACAAGAAAAAAAAAAGTCTGGTTTAAATCTTTGGCATACAAGTAAATTTTAAACCTGTCCAAACTGAGCACAAATCAGATTTGTATATAATGATTAAATTGTCTTTGAAAGGGTAGAAAAGGTTGTAGGAAAAGGAGAAAATGCTGTTAACCAGCCCTTTCACCTATTCCCCCACAATGTTTTCAACCGTGTTCCTCAAGGTTGCTGAATTTCTGGATTGTTTGGTAAAAGGTAAAGTCAGTATCTAACACAGATAGCTTTTTCCATCCCGAAGTAGTTTTACATTTGAAAACAGATGGTTGACGAAAAATTTGCCTGTATTAAATAAGCAAGTTCTCCATTTGTCACACTATTTCCCCTGTATTTGTGTGTCAGTGCCTGACTCATGTGAATCATGCTCTGTGAAAACGGAGGATTAACGCATCTGCACAAAAGTATCAACCCATGTCAACCTGCGCAAACTGCCCATGACCTGGGTTGAAACTTTTGGCTACTGGTTGATTTCCTGGGTCCATAGTCACCAACCATTCTTAGGAATATTCTTGGTCTTGTTCTCCAAAATTTTCCAAATTTCAAAGTAACACACCTTCTGATTGGCTAAACCAAATCAGAAGTTGTGTTACTTTCAAACTTGGAAAATCTTGAAGAATAAGTCTGAGAACATTCTTAAGAATGGTTGGTGAATACAGACCCTGCTTGTTCAAGGACCAGTCTACCTCATGATTCAGTAGGTTGTTAGACAAAATGGATTTTATGGATCCATAATTATGTGATATCTTGCTAGATATAATGCCTTACAGAGATGCATAAACCCCCCTTTTGCTAGAGCATGGATCGTATACATTTAATTATCTATATTTCACATACACCAAATAAAAAAAAAAAATTACAGGGATGTTTTCAACAAAAATGTAATAGTGTGCATGCACAAATATGGACTGATTAGCAATAGTCACACAGATGGACAAAAATACAGATGCTGATTCCACTATACCCAAGAAAACAATGGTTCTGCTGAAATATAAAAGCCCATATGCAAAATTTGAACACAAATACCACTATCCCAAAAAAGAGACCCTTGAGGGCCTGAATCACTCTACTGGCTTATTTTCTAGCATACATCATTAATTCATAATGCAAAAAGGAAAAAGACAAAAATGCACACAAAAAAGGGGGATGTTACTGCAACTGGGCTTGAAACCACCAAGCCAGCATAATAAGTAGGAATAGTAAATTGAACTAATTGTGAAATGGTTGAAGTTTAATTTCTCAAAACCAATCGTTTGAAATCCAGCAAAATTTGATAGAGTTTCAGTACTCAATGTATTAAACAATCCCTGCAAGTTTCAAAGAAATGTGACTAATAATGTGGACTGTGTTGAGTAAACAAAACTAAGCCTCTTTTCCTAAATTGGCTGCTGGATTTTCTTCATTTTTAATAGGCTTCAATCCCTTCATTGTATAAATGATCTGTACAAGTTTCAAAAGAATTTGTAGAAAAAAAAAATGCAGACTTTATCATATAGACAAGAAATGTAAATTCTAAATAGTTACTTTTCTAAATTCTAAATAGTTACTTTTCCCTTACAAATTGTTGGATTTTTGTCAAAATTGATAGGGTTCAGGCTATTGATGATATAAAGCAACTATACAAGTTACATGAAAATCCAACTAATGCAGACTTATTCGTATAAACAAGAAATCATGATATTTCAACTTTAAATGATTCCATTTCCCTTACTGATTGTCAGAATTAATAGGGTTCAAGCTATTGTTGATATGGACAATGTGTGCAAGTTTCACGAAAATCCGACCACAAATGCACACTTCATCGTGCAAACAAGAAAAAGACTAACAGATGGATGACTGAAACCACACTATGGCATAAGCTCTGGTGGCCTTCAGCCGGTAGAGCTAAAAACTAGCACATATCCAGTTGATTTTGATACACGAGATATAAGAGCTGAAAAAATATAACATATAAAGCAAACCCTAATTCAGAGGAAAACGACAAATTGCCTGTTACAAGCAATCGCTCTGTCTTTTTTCCAATGTTTTCAAACACTGTGGATGTGTGATTATGGGTCCATGAAGGTTTATTTTCTTTTTAAGTCTTTATCAAATGGCAAGATTTTAGACTGGTCCAGATCCAAAGCATTTGCAGACAACAAAGTACATGTGGTTAAATGATAGGACTTGTCTACAAAAAGGTAGACAACAAAGTGGGAAAAAGAGAAAATGCTGGTTTTTGTTTTCTCCTTTTCCAATAATGTTTTCAAAAGAGTTCTTACTCTAAGTCATTAAAATTTGGAATTATGCAGTAAAGGATTAAAGGTTCATCAAAAAACCTAAAAATTATCTCAAAGAAGACAAAGACTGCCACTTCACCACATACGCTTTATTTCAGACATACCAGAAACTGTAAAAAATATGTAAAGGTTACATATTTAAAAGGAAACAATATGTATTGCCTTTCAACTTATGAGAAAAACCTTGTGGGAATAGGCTCCTTTGCTTTTAACAAGCATCTGCTCCTTTTCCAACAATTTTTTTTTTTTTAAATGCTGTCATTGCATTGACATAGATAGGTAAATATTTGGTTTAACAAGAACACCACATGCAAGTGCTAACACTCGGCTGCAGATGCTTGATTTTCAGTGAAAATTTCAAGTCAAAAAAGGAGCATAACTCTGTCAAAAATATTTTGATGGTTTCCCTTTTGCTAAATAACAAGTTATCCAAGTTTGAAGCAAATATCTTTAGTAATAACAGAGATATAAAATGTCAGTTTTTGCACGACAATGTAGATGACAGCAGGGCTATGACAATAGCTTGATATTTTCTTCTAAAACAGACAAGCTAAAAATGTAGGTTGTCTTTCAACAAAAAGGAAGCACTGATACGCAGGAATGAAATTTACATTGGAAGAACATTTTTAGATGACGATGTAGGATAAAACATGAAGGCTGTTGGTTGATTGAATGCTGCTTTATCCTGCTTCCAGCATTATTTCAGTCATATCACTGTGACAGCTCACAAACCTTGGGCTCTGAAGTGTTTTCCCCAAGGCCACTCCCATGAAAAACCCAGTGCTTCCAGTGAGGCTTGAACCCAGGACCTCTAGGTTACAACTCCTACAATTTATCACTGGGCCACACAGGGCCCCGTAAGGCTGTGGGAAAAGAAAACAACAGCCAAAGCCCTACAATTTTTGTTTGGTTACTGCATTTATCTTTCTGGAAAACATAGTGGACAAAATATAGAATCAGTGTCAGCCACACATCTTTGATTGGCACATGAAACTTTCACATTTTAGAATGACAATATAGAGAGAAATTAGAGTGAGCTATGATAAGATAAAATTAGATCAAAAATCCTAAAACTTTTGTTTACTAACTGTAGTTATCTTCAGATGGTAAAATAGGGGTAAAATAATTATGTGACAAGAGGAGAAAATACAATCCAAAGTCACACAACTTTTGTGGAGTAAGTAGGGGGAAAGTTGCCTAAGCTATGGGAAAAGAAAATAACAGTCAACATCACACAACGTTTGTTTGGTAACTGTAGATATCATCTGTATGGATTCCTTTTTAACTTGGTTTTAGCACTACACTGTAGCTGTTCTGCTGTTAAAAATCAGCTGGTCATAGACCTCTGTTCTTTATACCAGTCTACAAACTCGTCCAACAACACTGGCCCTGCAAACAAAACATAACACTATGTTTATACCATTTGTAAGTTTGTATGCTAGTAATCTAGCTGCAACCTGCACTGAGAATAACATTAAACCTTTCCCAGACAAGCCCTGGTTTTCACGTGTCTGCAGCACAAGTCTTTTGAAAACACTGTGGGAAAAGGAGAAATTGCTCGTAATGAGCAATTTCTCCTTTTCCAACAGTGTTTTCTACCCTTTTTGAGAACTTTCTGCCATTTTCATCAAATTTAAAATTGTCGTCTGCAAACTCTTTCAATTTGGACCAGTCCAAAATTCGTCGATTGGGAAAGGGTTAAACAAGTCAAATTAACACCATGTCATACTTAATACAAACAGTCCTTATATACTTGTTTGCTAGGTATTTTAACTCTATACCAAATGACAAAATTTTCGGTTGGTCCAAATGGAAAGCATTTGCAGACAACAAATTGGATGTGACTCGAAATTTGAAATTTGTTTTGGGAAAAGTAGAAAACATTGTGGGAAAAAGAGAAAATGCTGGTTACCAGCACTTTCTCCTTTCCCCCCAGTGTTTTCAAAAGCTTTCTCTCTCAGGGTCGTTAAAAGTCCCGACTGTGTGGCAAAGGGTGAAAACCATTTTTAACTTTATTTCAGTTATATTGTGACAGCCTGTGCACCCCATTTCAGTTATATTGTGCACCCATCTAACCTTTCTGTAGGTATCCCTGCCAATAGTTTGCACAACCTTCTTTCAAAGGCCCCGGATGCTTTCCCACACAAATATAATCAAAAACTATGTTCAGTATTTTAGTGATGAGAAAGGAATGAATCCAGTCCCAGTGACTATCATCACTCTTCAGAAGAACTTAGCCAAGCTGGGTATCAAAGCCAGCCAACCCTGGATTACAAGCCATGTGCCAACTGAGCTACTCGGCTCACCCAAATAGTCCTGGATCTGTATTCACCGACAATTCAAAATTGCATTCCAAGTCTAATAATATATTTGAACCATACTCCAGCAAAAAGGGGTTTAATGCATGTCCATACTGCAGTATACCAGCATGTCATCACAAAATTATGGATCCATAAAATCCATTTTGTCTACCAATCAATTGAATCATGACGTAAACTGGTTCTTTGACATGCAGAAAATTGATCATAGCAAAAAGTTTTGACTCCTGTCAGCCTACAAAAATTGCACAAGCTGACACGGGTTGATACGTTTTGCCGATGCATTAAACCCCCTTTTCACAGAGCTAGGCTCATTTATAACATACTAGTAACACAATTTCTCATTGGCTAAACCAAATTAGCCATTACTTTGAAGTTAAGAAAATCCTTCAGAATTGGGGTATGAATTTAATTTAAAATTATTAAAATGAAAGCAGGCCCTGATAATATGTCAGAACAAAGATTTGAGCAGCTCTCTGGCAAAAAGCAGTTTAATGCATCTCTGTGATGCATTCTCTAAACTGAGTTGTCACATAATATGGATTCAGTTTGTCTAAAAGGACACTCAATTATGAGGTAGAACAGCCCTTTGACACGCAGAAAATCAACAGACAGCGTAAAACTGACAGATAAAATTGGACCCATATCAGCCTGTGTGGGCTTCACAGTCTTGACCCTGGTCAATACTTTTTGCAGATACATTAACCCTTTACCGCACAATGCCGCCTTTTGACGCCCCTGGGAAAGAAGCCTTTTGAAAACATTGCGGGAAAAGGAGAAAATGCTGGTAACCAGCATTTTCTCCTTTTCCCACAATGTTTTCAACCCTATGAACAAAAGTTGCACCATTTGAGCCACACTGACATTGTCGTCTGCAAATGCTTTCAATTTGGACAAGGCTGAAATTTTGTCGTCTGGTAAAGGGTTAAACCCCTTTCACAAAACATGACTTGTATATAATCAAAAAAGGCCTACATGCACCAACTTCACAGTTAGATCTATCTATGCTTTCCTTCACATCATTTTGCACATTCTTTCCAAGGTACTCACTACTTTCCCACACAATGTTAGTGGTGAGAGAGGAATTAATCCTGTTGCAATGGCTATCATCAACCTTCAGAAAGAATTTGGTCCGACAGAGAGTCAAACCAGCAACCCTTGGATTAAACACCATGTACCATCTGAGCTACGTAACTCAGCCACGCACACCTAAGTATATGACAGAATAAAGATATCAGTGTTTCAGAAAGTCAGTGTTTTTGACGCACAAAAATGAAAGGCTGACACAACAAAATTAATACATCACGTCTTCCTTGATGCAACATAAATCAGAACTAAAAAGTAACATAAAAAATTGATTCAATTAATATATCTTACAAAATTGTCAAGTCATACTGCAGAATCATATCGAATCTGCTTTCTACCACTTACACAGCCTGTGCTCAATCTTAATCTGGATGACAGATGACACAGTTTCTATGAGGTCATTGTTTTCAACTTTTACCTTTAATACCACACTGTCATTTAAAACTTTTAGCATGATGCGACATCTAAAAAGGGGCTAAGGCGTACAATATTTGAAAAAAAAAAAAAAAGCACAAAGACCGTGATGCGTAAAATTTCTGTATGACCCCGAAAATTCCAAACAGTTAGTCACAGATGACCCCCAAAATTTATGAGCTAGCAGAAACACTGAGATATGACTTAAACACCTACATGCACCATCTTCATCATAATTGGTTAGATCTGGGGATATACTCCGGCTGAATTCCAAAATGTTGCACCACTGGTCTTTATTTATCACTTTGTATTTGGATTGCTAATGTGAGAGAAAATAAAAAAATAAACATAATACATGAGTCATGCTCAGTGAAAAGGGGGCTTAATGCATCTGCAAAAAGTATGGACCCATGTCAGCCTGCAAAGTACAGGCTGACATGGGTTGCAACTCTTAGCAATCTTTAAATTTTCTGCATGCGACGGTATAATTCTACCTCATAATTTAGTCGATTGTTTGACAAACTGGATTTTATGGATCCCTAATTAGGTGATGTCTTGCTTGGTATCATGCATTACAAAGATGCATTAAGCACCAGTTTGCCAGAACATAGCTCATATGTGTTAACTGTTTACCGTGTACAGATAATCAGGAAACAACACCGAATGCACTATGCAGGTGACAAAACAAAATGAGGCAGATGACAAAAATTCTAGACTCATTTATACTGAAGTATTTCAACAATGCTCTGTGAAATGGGAGCTTAATGCATCTGCGAACAGTATCGACTCAGGTCAGCCTGCATGGACTGCGCAGGCTGACCTGAGCCAAAACTTTTTGCTCGTGGTAATTTTTCGGCGTGTCAAAGAATAAATATACCTCATAATTCAGTCGGCTCTTAGACAAATTTGATTTAACCCTTTCCCAAACAAACCCTGGTTTTCATGTGTCTGCAGTACAAGTCTTTTGAAAACACTGTGGGAGAAGGAGAAATTGCTCGTAACGAGCAATTTCTCCCTTTCCCACAGTGTTTTCTACCCTTTTGGAGAACTTTCTGTCATTTTCATCAAATTTAAAATTGTCGTCTGCAAACTCTTTCAATTTGGACCAGTCTAAAATTCATTGTTTGGGAAAGGGTTAACAGATTAAGTGACAAATTGCTTGGTATGATGGATCAGGGAGATGCAATAAAAGCTGTTTTGCCAGAGCATGGCTCATTTGTGGACGACTATGTAAATGTAGCTCAAACAAGGAATTTGTCTTTGAATGGATAGAACACACAGATTACAAGGAATTTCTCCTTCTTCCCTGATGTTTTTGAAAGCCTTCTTCAGTCCAAATAAAGCATTATTTGGTCAACAATTCAGTAGAAAACAATCCCAGGTTTTAATGAGCCTGTGGCAGAAGGTTTTTGAAAACAGTGTGGGGAAAAAGGAGCAAATACTAGTTATAAGCATTTGCTTGTTTGCCAACAATATTTTCTATCCTCTTAGAGATAAGTTACATCATATAGCAACATTGCATATTCAAATAGGAAATGCTTTCAAAATGACAGTCTTGAAATGTGTTGTGCAGATATGTGAGATTGTTTTACTTACATCTAAATATTGATGGAAAGACCCAAATAGCGACCACTTTTTCCCCAGTAATAATGCTAGCATAGCTTTGGCAGTATCTATGTCCATACTTCTCTGATCTTTGTCCTTTTGAAAAATATAAATTGTATAAAAATAAGTTATCATTTGAAACAGAACTGAATGTCAATACATCTCAAAAAAATTCTAAATTTAGAATGTGACATAATTTCTGATGGGCTTAAAAAAGGTTTGACCAATCTGAAATGGTTCAGAGAGGCCAATCTGAAATGATTCATCCAATCAGCTAAACCAAATATTTAACCAATCTGAAACAGTACTGTGTTACTTTGAACTATAGAAAATTCTTGAGACTTCGACTAAGAACATTCTAAATGATTGGTTGGTGAACTCTGGCCCTGGAGCAAAATAAACCAACCTTTCTAAATAGATTTCTGTTCCTTGATCAAGTCTTTACCAAATGACAAAATTTGATATGCAACCAAATTTAAAAAGCATTTTCAGGTGACAAATTAAATGTAGCTCAGGTGATGATTTTTGTCTTTGAAATGGTAGAAAACACCATTTTCTCCTCTTCCCATAATGTTTTCTAAAGCCATCTTCTTCAGGGCTATTAAAACACAGGACTGTTTGGTAAAGAGTTCAAAGCCCAGCAATCTGACTGAATGAAGCAGGAGAAGTATGTCACTTGCATGTCTTATCTTGAAATCAGACATAGAACAATATTTAGGAAAACTGGTGAATGCCAAAACCTGATCTTAATCTTCACTTCCCAGGTAATGTTGGTATAAAAGCTTATCCTCATACTACCTTTATGAGAAATAAAGTCACAAAGATAAAAAAGATTAATACTGTTGAAATGGGATATTGAAAACCATGGAAAAGAAAATATCTAAATACCCTTGCAAAGTCAAATGCAAATCTGTAAATATTTTTAAACTGAACACTGTCTTCTAACAAGGATCGGAGGTAGTCTAACTTTTGTTGTAACTTGGTTATTGTATCACATCTGAAAAAAGCAAAAAAATACTTTAAGAAAAAGATAGTGAAATCAATGAAATAATGACATTTTGTCAAATATGTTACAATTCACATATATCTCTTAACAAGTTTCCATCCACGGTCAACTTTTTTCTTCTTACAGCATGACACATTGTCGCACAGATGAAATTGTTCTAAAAGAGCCCTTTCTCCATCTGTCACCATCTGTATATTAACCCTTTCCCAAATGCCAAATTTTGGACTAGTCCAAATTGAAAGAGTTTGCAGACAACAGTTTTAAATTTAATGAAAATGGCAGAAAGTTCTCAAAAAGGGTAGAAAACACTGTGGGAAAAGGAGAAATTGCTCGTTGCGAGCAATTTCTCCTTTTCCCACAGTGTTTTCAAAAGACTTGTACTGCAGACACGTGAAAACCAGGGCTTGTTTGGGAAAGGGTTAAACTTAACTGATGCTGGTTATCATACTTTTTTTAAAAAAAGTTTGCCACTTTGTTTCAGTAGATTAAGTCAAGTTTCTGAAAGCAATTTGGCAGACCTCCGATGCAACCTGATATCTATAAATAACAAATTTCTGCTGTGCTGCATGAGGTAAAGCATCAAAACTTTCATGTATTTGTCTACAGAAAGATAGTTTACCCTTTACCAAACAATCCCCAGTTTTCACAAACTTGGGAAAGAAGGCTTTTGAAAACATTGTGGGAAAAGGAGAAAATCCTGGAAACCATCATTTTCTCCCTGTTCCCACAATGTATTTCTACCCTGTCAGAGGCCCTAAGCTCATGTGCACCAATTCTGAATTTGTCATTAGCAAGTGTTTTGCATTTAAAAGCATCTAAAATTTGTCTTGTGGGAAAGGATTAAGAATTGTCTGTTCCACTTACTGCAATTCTGTCATTCCTTTCAACCATTCAGCTAGTGTGAAAAACCCCATTGTTTTAGCATCTAGTTTATATGCTAGGGATAACATCACAATCTGCAATACAAGAGAAATAACAAGCATGTTTGTTTGGCATTCACATCCTTTTCAAAAGTTTGTCAGTTTTAACACAGCAAGCAGTGCATCTATCCATTATTTCCTTGTAACTCTTTTACCAGATGGCAAATCTTTAGACTAATTCAGTTTGAAAGCATTTCAAAACAAAAAAATCAAATTTGTCTCAAATGATGGAATTTTCCTTGAAAGAGTAGAAAAGACAGTAGAAAACAGAGAAAATGCCATTTACCAGTGGAGAGGAGAAAATTCTGGGTCCGTATTCACCAACCATTCTTAAGAATATTCTTGGTCTCATTCTCCAAAATTCTCCAAATTTGAAAGTAACACACCTTCTGATTGACTAAACCATTTGGTTTAGCCAATCAGAAGTTTTGTTACTTTCAAACTTGGAAAATCTTGAAGAATAAGTCTAAGAACGTTTTTAAGAATGGTTGGTGAATACGGACCCTGGTTACCAGGAGCTTCTCCTTTATTCTACAGTGTTTGAAGAGGGCTTCTCCTGGTTTCAAATCCTACACATTATCACAGAGCCATTCAGGACTCCATCAATCAGTATGACATAGCCTGAACATCTATCAATGCAGAGATCATAATATCAATAGAGCTGGGGAGTATGTTCGTCACTTATTCAAATTGCAGTGCTCATTCTGATTTTCAAGACTAACCTTCTGATTCCTTACAGCTAGTCTTTATGTATGTATTTTGAATTAGTACCTTTGAAAAGGTCGCTGATAAATGGCCTCTTATCTTTGTCTAGACTCCTTGCGAAAGGCTCATGCTCATATCGGTAATGATATGGTGTTAAAGCCATTGCCAACATTATTTCAGTTTATTACAAAGGTCACTGCACCAATCCATGCTTTCCTGGAGTTTCTTTCTACCTGTCCTTAAAACTTTTTTCTTCCCCAGCCACTGACCTGGCTGCTTTCCCAAGTGAACATTGTTGAAACTTGAAACACAGCGTTGAGAGGGGAATGAGTTCTGCTGTAATGACTATCATCGATTTTCAAAAAGAAATTGGCTGAGCTGGAAATTGGAACCAGCTAACCCCTGGTTTTTATGCACTGTTCATTACCAACTGAGCAACTCGGCTCCGCTGCGAAAAAGACCCTGGGTCCGTATTCACCAACCATTCTTAAGACCATTCTTAGTCTTATTCTCCAAGATTTTCAAAATTTGAAAGTAACAACAACTTTTGAATGGCTAAAGCCTGGTCATGGTCTGAACTCTACACAAGCGACAACTGGAGAGGTAATTGGAAGAATGTGGGTTGGAAACTGATATTACTGTCAGAGTTAGATTATATATACTGTGGGTGACAATAACCTTGACGTAGAGCATCAGCTTCTCACATCAAAGGTTGCTGGTTAGAATCCTTTGATGAGCAGGTCAAGTTTTGAACAACTCACATTATGGCATGAGTTCTGGCTAGGGTTTCCAGGAAGCAATCGTTAAGAGTGAACAATATAAGTTGTGTGAGCTAGTTTCACAATCAGTTTAATATGAATAAGTTAACTTAGATTTACATTTTCTGGTTCAACACCGATGTCTTCACAGAATTTCTCCATTCCCTCTGGTCCCAGTGTGTCCTCGTCTGGATCTGCAAGTAACAAATAATAGTACATGTAGTACCTGGTTTCATACTACGTTTTAGTTTATCTCAAGCTATAGTAAAATTACATCTCTCTTAAATACCTGTACTGCCGATGCCCAAGTTGATTGCTGAAGAAGAGGGCGTATATCATGACTAGACTGCACAGAACATGCAGTCTGATCTTGGATATACATTGTCCACTGTTTTTGCCAGATATTCTGATAATACCTGTCTGGGAAATGCAATACCATACATGCATCTTTATAGCAACAAATGGGCAAAATCTTGTTGGTTTCATGTTCACATCATTTACTACAGCATTTCAGTTCTATGATGGCCAAGTGCATTTATTTATGATTTTCTTTATTTTCTTTGACCCAGAATGTTTCCAAGCCAGAGGTTGCTTAATCCCATCACAACAATGTTCCTAAATCTTCTAAAAGAGTTTTGGCCGAGCCAAGATTCAAGCACAGAACCTCTCGCATACTGGCCCTTCACATTACACAGTAAGCTATTGGGTCTTGAAAGAGCCTGAGGTGTAAGAGATTTCACTATGTTGAATCTACAATTACTTTCCTCTATAAAACATGGGAAGATTTTCAAAATCATACATTAATCTCATATTACCCTTTTCTGCATATTTTTGAAACAATGATTTGGTATTTGTATGCAGGTATAAGCTGAGATTATAGTAGTACTTTTGCTATAATGGATACAGCATACAGCATTCTAGCTGAGACAATTTTGTGTCTGGCTAACTGGTTGTTTCAGCTTCACTTTTTTGACCCTAGACCAAACATTTTCGTATTTTGTCAAATCGGAGAAACAGTCTTTTAAAAACATTTTGTAGGAAAGGGAGAAAATGCTGGTAACCAGCATTTTCTTCTTTACTCACAATATTTTCTACCCTTTCATCAACAAATTTGTGTTACATTCAATTTCTCGTCTACAAATTCTTTGAATTTGGATAAGACTAAAATTTTGACAACTACAGACTAAAGTAGTTAAGCTATTAACTCTTTATCAAAGACAAAAGTTTAGACTTATCCAAATTGAAAGCAGTTGCAGAAGACAAAATAAATGTGACTGAAAAATTTAAATTCAATTTGGGAAGGGTAGCAAACATTGTGAGAAAAGGAGAAAATGCTGGTTACCAGCATTTTCTCTTTTTCCCACAATGTTTTCAAAAGGCTTCTTTCTCACGGTGGTTAAAAGTCGGGATTGTGTGGTAAAGGGTTAAGCATACCTGTATATTCATGAAACCAAGCTATACACTGTTTTCCACTGAAACTTTCACTTGACTGTCCTCTTCTAGGCCTATTTGAATAAAAAAATTCCTGACTATAAGACCAGTAAAACAATTTCCTATAGGCCACTTTCAGATCTACCAGAAAGTATTAAAATCTACACCGAGGACAAAATGTTTTAATTACAGGAAAATATGAACTCATATTTAAACATTATGAAAAAAGGAGTAGTTGCTTGTAAAAGCAAAGCTCACAATTACATGTACGATGAAATGAAATGGAAAACTACTGTAATGTCACGGCTAGCTCAAAAAGCAACAGAAAATGTAGATCTAAGATCAGAATTCATGTCCACTGTCTCCATCCAAAGCATTGCCTTCAACACATTATCTTCTCGAAAGCAAATTGCATCATTTGAGCCAAATGCTTTGCAAATACTTTCAATATGAAAAAAATTCAAGTTAACATTTTATTGCCAAGCAAATGTTTAAAGCCAAGCATCCAAATATTCCTCTTCCACATGTAGCTATAGTTAACGATAGATATCAGAGCAAAGTTTCAAAACAATAACAGTAAAACAGACAGACAGGTTGTTTCAGGTATACTCTTCAAAACATCCTCCTTAACAGGTAAAAGACATGATAGGTATAACAAATACCATTGGGATTGTGAATATTTGGGTTTCTTGGATCTTGACTCCTCCAAAGTTGGGGACGTTCGTTTCCGTCTTCCTGGCATATCTTCTGTTTCCTCAGAGCTGCTTCCACCAGCCCAAGGTGATCTTACTTGATCTGTTAAACTCTGGAATAAATAATTAACCTGTAAAGCGCCTTTCACAACTATAGTTGCGTTTGTGGCCAGTGCAGATCAAGATCAGGCTGCAGCCTGATCTTTGATCTACACTGTCCACTTAGCTGAATCACTGTACACAAAAGTAACCATGAAATCGCAATTATTTAGGTCGTATTACTAGGATGAACATGTCTGATAGGTTTATTCGGCACTCTAAGAGTTAACCATCCTTTAATTTGAAACAGATATTTATGATCAGTTGTATCCTCATGTTAAATCCTTTTACCTAAATAAAATCTTTCGCAGATCACGAAATTTTAGAATCATCCCTTATGAAAGCATTCAAAGTTGACAAATGAGCCTCAAATCAGAAGGATTTGTCTTTGATAGGATTTAAGTCTTTACCAAACGACAAAATTTTAGACTAGTCCAAATTGAAAGAATTTGCAGATTACAAAATAAATGTGACTGAAAATTTGAAATTTGTTTTTGGAAAGGTAGAAAACATTGTGGTCTTAGGAACATTAAAGTTCGCAACAAATGCATAACTAAAATATAAACCGCTCCGACTGGGATTCGAACCCGTGTGGCAAAGATCCTCATTTATCGAGGTTTAAAAGACCAACACCCTAACCCCTGAGCTAAAGAGAATTCTCACTAATGCGGTTGTCAGGCATTGATATTATACGAGAAGAAACTGTAAAGAAAGAGTGATCTCCCGTAGCACACCCCCTCTTAAGAGAAGTCATCATTTTGATGATGGAAAGCCTTATGGCAGGAAGTCTGTTATTTATACAACAAATGGCTCTATGGCCAATCCCGGCAAGCCCCCATCTTACATACATGAAAGTTCGCAACAAATGCATAGCTCAAATACAAACAGTACTGGCTGGGATTCGAACCTGTGCATCTTATATCCTCATTTATTCAGGTTTAAAAGACCAATGCACTAACAACTGAGCTAAAGAGAATTCTCCTTAACACAGTTGTCAGGTATTGATTTTTACGAGAAGAAGCTATGCTGTAAGGAAGGAGTGATTTCCAGTAACAAAGGGAAAAGGAGAAAATGCTAGTTGCCAGCATTTTCTCCTTTTCCCACACAATGTTTTCAAAAGGCTTCTTTCTCGGGGTCATTAAAAGTTGGGATTGTGTGGTACATGGTTAAAACATTGTGGGGAAAAAGAGAAACTGCTGGTTACAGAACTAGGGTTGCCAGCAGCACTTTCTCCTTTTTCCAACATTGTTTCCAAAAGCCTCCTCATGGAAATGTTTGATAAAGGGTAAACGCAGCCGAACAAGGATTCTGATAAATTGAGACATTGCTCATTGTTATCTATGAAAGGTGTAGAAAATGAGCTTGACCTTTTACCACACAATTCCAAGTTTTGACGACCCTTAGGGAAGAGGCTTTTTAAAAATTGTGGGAACCAGCATTTTCTCCTTTTGCAACGTTTTCTGCCCTTTCAGAGAAAAATTCCATCATTTGAGATACATTTGACTTGTTGTCTGCAAATGCTTTAAATTTGGACACGACTAGAATTTTGTGGTCTGGTAAAGGCTTAACCCTAAAATTTTGTGTCGTCTGGCTTAAGCCTTTACCGCATGATGACGCCTTTTAACGACCCTTGGAAAGAAGCCTTTTGAAAACATTGTAAGAAAAAGAGGAAATTCTGGTAACCAGCATTTTCTCCTTTTCCCACAATGTCTTCTACCTTATTAAAGAAAAATCGCATCATTTTGAGCCACATTTTATGAGATTGTCATCTGCAAATGCTTTCAATTTGGACAAGGCTATAATTTTGTCATCTGATAAAGGGTTAAACTTGAGATTAATGAGATTAATAGTCCATTTTCCACAATATTTTCAAAAGCATCCTTCTCCAGGGTTGTTAAGAATCTGTTCAGTAGGAGAGAAATTACCAGAGTAGGGACTTACCAAAGAATTAAGTCTATAAAAGAGATGTCCCGGCCCTTGTCTGTGTTCATCCAGGATGGGGAAATATTTGGTAAAAATGTAACAAAAGAAATCTTGTTCGTTCCTGCAAAAGGAAACATAATTAATTTATATGACATAGTATATATCAGCAATGGTACACTTTATCAAAATTGTAGAGATTCGTTTATAGAACATGCAATGCCAATGTATCAACCCATTACTAAACAATCACCGAAAAACCCTTGGAAAAAAGGCTTTAAAAACTTTTTGGAAATTAATCCCTTTACCACACAATCCTGACTTTTAACAATCCTGAGAAAGATAGCTTATAAAAAAATTGCGGGAAAAGGAGAAAATGCAGATAACCAGCATTTTCTCCTTTTCCCACAATGTATTCTACCCTTCCCAAAACAAATTTCCATTTTTCAATCACATTTATTATGTCGTCTGCAAATGTTTTCAATACGGACCAGTCTAAAATTTTGTCGTTTGGTAAAGAGTTAGTAATGATGGTTACTAAGCAGCATTCACCCCTTTTACCACAAAGTTTTCTTCAAAAACCATAATATGATCCAAGTCCATTTCATGTACAAATGAGCCATGCTCTGTGAAAAGGGGGCTTAATGCATCTGCGAAAAGTATCCACCCTGGTCAGCCTGCACAGGCTGACCTGGGCCGAAACTTTTCGCTACTGGTCAATTTTCTGTATGTCAAAAGACAAGTCTTCCTCATGAAACAATCAGTTGTTGGACATAATGGATTTCATGGATCCCTAATAATGTGGTGTTCTGCTTTGTTTAATGTGTTATGGAGATGCATCAAGCCCCCTTTTGCCACAGCATGGCTCAAATATTTTCAAAAGCTGGTAAAGAGTACTGGTAAAGAGGTTAGCTGGTAAAGCTTACTTGAATTCACGGACTCACATTTTGCTATACCCATTTCAAATAGCTTGTCACTTATCTCTTTACCAAACGAGACAATTTTTGACTGGTCAAAATTGAAAGCAATTGCAGCTGATGTTTTAGAGTACTCTACACAAAATTTAAAGAATTTGCTGATCTGATAAACAGTACATGGCTCAAATGGTGGAAACTGTATTTGAAAATTTAGAAAACATTATGGAAACAGTAGAAAATGCTAGTAATGTGCATTTTCTCCCATTTTGACAATATTTTTAAAAGCCCGCTTCATCAGAGTCATTAAATTATTTGTAAAGTGTTGACAAGGCTATCTTCAAAAGTTAACATTTTAAAAATAAAATGAGATCAAGGCCAAAGGGGATAGCATGATGGTCTTCTGGTGTTTTATATCCTTCTATATAGTGATGGGACATCGGTTAGAAATCATAATCGATCATCGGTTGGAATCGGTTGCTGCTACCGATGCGATTCTTCCGATTATAATCGGTTCCTCATAAATTTGCATGTTTCATTGTAAACCCTTGTATCATTTATGTATTATGCTGTTGTTTGTGTTGCAGATAGACTTTTTGTAGTTTTACCTTTGCACCTGCTTTCTATACACCTTTTGGTTTTTAACCACCTCTGCTTTGTGCTATTTGACTTTGTAACACACAAGTATTTCGGCTGATTGTTGTTGTTATCAAGGGAGTTGTTGTTATCGTGGGAGTGATAAAACCCAGTTAACACAGCGTTTTTTCTCATAGTTTTGGGAACGGGCCCGAAACCAGGCAAATTGGGAAAAATGCATCGTTTTCTATAAAATTAGTAAGAGGGAATATGGTAGAGGGACTGGGTTCTGGTAGATGGTCTATTTTAGAGGCAAACAGAGTTTCATTACTGACAGTGGGATCAGGGTGGCAGGTAGATTCACACTGAATGGCAGACATAGCAAAACTCGAGCCAGCTGTGAATGGGATAACTTGGTTACATCTTGTACTTGAAGTGTTTTGATCTCGATCTACGACTGCAGACGAGCGCTTACTTTCACTTTCACTCAGCCTCATCTTGGCTAGAATTATGACTTGGCCTCTTACAGATAAAGTCTGTTAACCTTTTACACCCCGTTGGTTTTAACTTTTTTCGGTAATATTTGCTGTTGTGGCTCATTTTCACGTTAATTTACCGTTCTCGTCTCTCCGCGAAATCACATGTCAGACCGAGCGGGGAAAATCGCAAGTTTTTGGCGCCACAGAAACGAAGCGCCGTTCACTACCGAGTTCTCCGAACTAAATACACTGGACCCCGGCTTATATTAATAATAGAGAGCACACTCCGGGACCAGTTGATCTAAAAAAAAAAAAGGAAGTGCATGTGTTTGGGAAATTCACCTTTTTTTGACCAATGACATCGCTGATAATTGGAATATCTATATATAGCTATGGGAAATCCAAAAAATAGCCGACGACTTGGGGTCTTTCGTTTTGGGAATTTCTTAAACTGGATTTTGGGAAAAAAGGTCATTTTTTGGCACAGGGAATTGGTCCGTTTTACGGACAGTTCATAGAAGGAAAAAAAACGCTGTAACAGACACTGGTATATAAAATTGTACCCGACTGACGGTGCAGACTTCCTGCCGATCATCGATTATGACAAAGTTCAATCGATAATCGACATCGGGAGCTTCCAACACGCCGCTAATCGATACTTGCCGATTATCGGTACACCACTACTTCTATATTCAATCTTTAGGGCATTATAGTACTTCATGTTAACAGAAATCACACTAGCCCCTGTCTTCAAAGTAAAATCTCATGCAGAAGAAAAAGGGGAAGTTAGCTTGTTCACGCATTCATGTTTGGTACAAGATCAATACACTGTAGATAAAAATTGAAAACTGCAGACAAAATGTAGATAAAAATAAAATAACCAAGGGTACTCAATGTATACAGGTAACCAAAAATCATGTCATGACACTATAATGAGTTTTATCCAGGAAAATTGTTTCTGTTTCTCTTATTTCTAGTTCAGGCCTGAAAGTCAAGCAAATCAGAGTGGGAGGGGTATTGTCTAAAAAGTTGTATCTCGTATCTTAATATCGAATTTCACACACCCTTTTTCTAGAAAGTACTCGGTCTGCCAGCTGCTATCTATTCGCGTTCTCGATGCTGCTTATTTTCGCCAATTAAAATGAGATGTTTTTGGAGTAATGCGCAGAAACTCGAACAGACAGTTTCTTAGCTGCTGAATTTGCCTGCTACTCTTCAACCTGAAGAGTGAGGACTTGATTTGTTGATAATTCGTACTCCTATATTTAAGTTTATACAATGTACAATGTCGAGCAACAAAAATGCTTCCAGTTATGAAAGATATGCCATATGAACAGGGCCTAAAAGAAACTAGCACTAACAACTTTAGCCTACAGGCGAATGAGAGGGGACATGATTGAAATATATAAAATAGTGACCAGTAAATATTACCAAGATCAAGAAAAGCTTTTTACATTAAAAATGGCTCTAACACACGTGGTCATCCAGACAAACTTTATAAGCATCACTGTCAGACAAAACTCAGACAAAAGTTTTTATATGCCGTGTGGTAGATATATATGGAATGATGTACCAGCTTCTGTTGTTACTGCACTGAAAGTTAAAACATTTGAAGCCAGGCTTGACAAATTCTGGGCATGTCAACCAAGTAAATATAATTACAAGAGCTTATACAAGCCGACTGGAAGTAAAAAATGAACTTGAAACATTTGAACAAGAAGAGCTGGCACTAAAGGACACATCCAGTCTTACTACCAGATACTGTAAGTATAAAACGAACATTGTGTGTATAGAAAATGTGTATAGAGAATCAAATGACATTAAAGATAAAAAAAATTCTTATAAAGTATGGATAAAGGCGATGATTTGGTAACTCTCTTTTGTTTAGAAATATTTGTTCTTTACATTAGTTTGCTTTGTCATGGTCACATTTTTGTTCGATTAGGTGCTTTACCATTGAATGCAAGTAAACCTTATTTAAAAACAACAACAACAACACCATTTAACAACAACAACAATCACAAAATGGCGTTAAATTGAGTTTTGTCTGTGATAGTCGTAAGTAATTAGATTTTCTCTTCAAAACCTATGCAAATTCATCGTGTTCAACTGGTTTCCTTACTCTATAAAAACGAAATTATCATTATGGATATATACATTACTTTATCTTTAAATGTCAATCAGGAAAACAGGAATCTTACTGCATGAATCTTGCAGGTAGCACAAACCTCAGGACACTTCACTAGCCTTTTGTTTTCTGGTTTAATATTTTTCATCGTTTTCAGCAGTGTTTCAAGTACATCACGGCGGCCAAGTGCAACCGTTCTTGTGGTTTATTAAACCCCCAGTATCTACCTAAAGTGAACAAAGCAGTACATTTAAGTCATGTTTGAATAGAATCTAGTGTGGAAATTATTGTGAAGATAACAGTCTTTTATCATACGGTTGGGCCAAGTGTTAGAGTAGAACAGGGTATTATCGGACACTTTGGGCATCTACAATTTGTGACGTGCTCATTGGCTCACTTAGGTTGTTTATTCTACTGACACCAAATGGGCAAATCTATGTAAAGTGTAATTGGCACTATGTATATTTTTCCAACAAATTATGGTTATCATCGAAAAAAGCATGATATTCTCCATGGTATGATGGTAATTTTGGATCAGACACATGACGTCTTGTATTGGACGTTAGATTCAGGGAATATCGGACAGAAAATGGTTTAATTTAGGACTCCATTGAGACCCATTAGTTCTATGTGGCAGTGGCTTCAACTTCAAGAGTTACCCCTTAATATTTTAGCGATCTGCCCGCATGAATATAATGTAAATCACTTTCTCCTGTGCTGGTGCATTACCCAGGAAGCAGAATCAAGAGAAAGACTAGTCAACTTGTTAGAGCTTGTTTTTCATTTGATGTAAAATAAAATATGGTTACACTACTCTTCGCCACAGTTTCTCCCAAAACGATAACATAATCCATAGCTTCACTGCATAGTTTATTCATCAAGTCTTTGAAGAATGTGATATGGGCAGACTGCGGGGATTTCCCTTATCCTGAAAAATAGATATCTTTGTCGCAGGTATGCATTGTGGGTTTTAAAGTATGTTCTGCATCAGCAGATGATAGCAGTCTTCGCAATGGCTGAAAAGAAGCAGACGAAAAAACTGTTTCCATCCTTAGTTATTTTGGCCAATCTAAGTCAGAAAGTGTTGAAACAGATACCCGGATGGAGCCTACCAATTGGCCGAATACAGACTCTGATCAGACCCGGCAGATTTGGTACACCCAGAAACCTCAACAGATAATTAAGTCGGACCCCCAAGCAAAAGATTTGTCATAGGAACAACATTGGCTCTTGACTGGGCTGATTGACTTGGCCTCATGAAGCATTATGATAGCCCCACTTTTCAAGATTTGGTGGGCCAGTGACCCCTCTAGCTCAAAACCTTGGCAGAACACTGAGACAATTCCAATAAGAATCAATATGGGTTTCTCAACCCTTGACAGGGAACCGTATCAATGATTCTATGAAGCTAAGGAAGAAGACTTTCAAAATTATTATGAGAAAAGAATTTGCTTGCAACCAGTACATGTATTTCTCCTTTTTACTCAATGCTTTTTGCCCCTTCAAAGCACAAATGCTGTCATATTAGCCACAATTAATTTGTTGCATATAATTACTTTCAATATGGAAATGTCTAAAGCTTTGTCATCTGCATTCTGGTAAAGTGTAAAAAGTATGACCCCTTAACTCTTTACCAAATGACAAAGTTTTAGACTGGTCCAAATTGAAAGCATTTGCAGATGACAAATAATTCTGAAATGGCAAGATTTATCTTTTATGTTAGAAAATGTTGTGGGAAAAGGAGAAAAAAACTGGTTATCAGCAATTTCTTCTTTTCCCACGATGTTTCCAAAAGACTTCTTCCTCTTGGTGACTGGTCACTAGAACTTGGGATTGTGTGGTATAGGGTTAATCCTCAAATACTCTCCTTATAATGTTATGTATCTCTGGATAACTTAAATAATAATATTATATTATATTCAATAGACCATGTAAGTCTTGGTGCAGTCATGGCATATGACCCAAATTGTGATGAAGGGGGTGGTATGGATTCTGACACCAGTGCAGTAGCCTCCCTAACAGGATTTTTGTTTGGGAATATTGATGAGAAGGGTGAACTTGAAGAAGACTTTTTGGATGAGGTGAGTAGAGTCTGATCTTATTTTCAGGTTCTAGCACTAAGGTAACATATAGGATCTGACATGAGTTGGCATTTGAGATGAAATTTTATTTAACTCATCAAAAAAAAATTTTATTAGGTAAAAGGCTTGGTTCAGGGTTCTCATTTGACCTGGGACCCCGGGATTTGACGCTTGGAATTTTGAAATGACCTGTTTTTGACGCCCAAAAATATCGGCATAAACGTCAATCTGACGCATGAGATTATTGGCAAAAGCTTCACATGAATTAGCTGGCGTGCATCCGGCTGAAAAATTGGCTTTCATAAACACTATCAGTATCATTTGTGAAGGACGCATGCGACTCTGTTTATCACAAGCTGGCGAGTCATTACATGGTAAAGGTGTTTATCAACTTATCTGGTGTAAAATGACAGGTTTTAAAGTAACGTGCCACCCTAATTGGAAAATTCATGCCAAAATATGCAGTAATATTTCTCCAATAACATTAATCGACATGAAAATTAGGCCGCTGGAAAAAACGTGAAAACCCATGACACAACAAAAGTCAGTTTAACATCGTCCGATCAGAGGCTCTTCAACTTTTCTTTTCATCTTTAATAATGAATTTAAACTGTGAATTTACTTAAATTATCTGTATAAAACAATAATTAACAGCTAAAATCTCTGATTTGTAATGAGGGGGAAAAAAAAAAAAAATGATGGTTGGGGGGGCAGGGAGGAGAACGGAGAGGTTAGGCCGTCTTGTCTTACAGTGTGAACAGTTACACTGGAACAAATGATAAAGAAGGTGTTGGATATTCATCCAAAGACATAAACTAGAAATTTAAAAAAACAAAAATGTATTGGATATGAACTATATTTTCTCCCTTTTCCACAATATTCTATGCTACAAAAGAGAAATCCAGTCATTCGAGCCACATTTGAATTGTCATCTGCAAATGCTCTAAATGTGAACAAGTCTACAATTTTGTTGTTGGTAAACAGGTTTGTGTCCATTTATTCATAATGGTGAATTGCATGTTTGGGCTGCATGTTAAAATTCATCTATTTACTTCATTCCAACATGTCTGTTCATAAAATTAGTATATTTTCTTGTTTAGTTTCTGTCCATAAGTAAAGAACAACACCAATGAAAAATAGTGTTTATTTCACCTTTATTTCTCCATAATAACTGAGTAATTTTGACCCTTGGACATTTCTCTTTGACCCTTGGAAATTCCATTTTGATTCTTGAAAATTTAGGCCCAAGAGTCAATGACTCTTGGAATTCAGGACCTAGTGAGAACCCTGTTGGTTGACAGCATTTTCCTAGACTTGTTTAATAAAATTTCATCTTTTCAGCCTTTGGCTCCCTTCTTGGCAAGTTTATTAAAATTTTGTTTCAAAAGCCTACGAATGTCAGACTCTTTTTACCATATAAAGGTATTTTACAAATTATAGATCAGAAGATGCAAAACTATCTGTAGATTTACATCCATAAAGAAACCTGTTCACTTGTATGAATACACATGTACAAAATGATATCAGGAGGTCGCTGGTTCAATACCCGGCTTGGCAAATATCTTTTCCGAGGATTGATGATAGTAATTGCAACAGGATTTATTCCTCTCTCCCTGCTGACCAATTTTTCGATGATGGTTATGTGGGAAAGCAACCAGTAGCTTGGAAAGAATATTTTGCAAGGTACAGGTAAAAGAAACTCCAGGAAAGCATCGAAAGGTGCACTAGCCGCCACGATATAACTTAAATGATGTTGAAAACAGCATGAAACACCATACAATCTATCAACAAAATTATATCAAAAATGATGTCACACAATAATATTACTGTGATATCAAACATGTACAAGATAAGAAAATTCATTATGTATATATATGTATTACACTGAAAACAAGGGAGGCATTGTGATAAAACTGACTCTTTACCAGACTGAGAAATTTTAATACCTGTCCATAAGTAGAAGCATTTGCAGGCAATAATAATGATCAAATTTATTTTAAAAAAAAGGTAGAAAGCATTGTGGAAACAAGGTTTAAATACTGCTTGCCAACGATTTCTTTTTATTCTATATGTTTTCAAAAGCCTTCCCAGGATCATGAACACATGGGATCTTTGGTAAATGTTTGCTGAAAAATTTATTCTAGGAAATGACTTTTTACCAAACAACACAATTTTAGACTTGTTTAAGTTGAATACATTTGCAGATAGCGGATTAATCCTTATGCTGCTAATCACGACCCACTGACCTTTTGCGGACAGTGTAGATCAAGATCAGACTGCACAGAACGTGCAGTCTGATCTTTGATCTACACAGTCCGATACGGTATTTTCTTTCCGGTGAAATCAACTTGAAACCACCATGTTTGGGCTTTTAGTATTTAGTATAAATTTGTGTTTCATTTATTTAGCAGTTTAAGTGTTAACCCTTTCCCAAACAAGCCCTGGTATTCACGTGTCTGCAGTACCAGTCTTTTGAAAACACTGTGGGAAAAGGAGATATTGCTCGTAACGAGCAATTTCTCCTTTTCCCACAGTGTTTTCTACCCTTTCTGAGACCTTTCTACCATTTTTTATCAAATTTAAAATTGTCGTCTGCAATCTCTTTCAATTTGGACCAGTCCAAAATTTGTCGTTTGGGAAAGGGTTAAGTGTTGTTCAGTGGGTGTGATTTTTCTTTGAAAGAGTAGAAATCATTATTTCCTCCTTTTCCCACAATGTTCGTGTATTTATGTTATATTTTGAGGTCACCAAAGATTTTTGTTGTTGTTGCTTAACCCTTTACCACACAATCCCGACTTTTAACAACCCTGGGTAAGAGGCCTTTTGAAAACATTGTGGGAAAAGGAGAAAATGCTGGTAACCAGCATTTTCTCCTTTTCCCACAATGTTTTCTAAATTATCAGGGACAAATTTCATCATTTGAGTCACCTTTAATTTGTCATCTGCAGATGCTCTCAATTTGGACAGGTCTAAAAATTTGTCGTTTGGTAAAGAGTTAATATATGTTTTCAATATTAAACAGGAATCTAAGAAGCACCTTGGTTCACTAAGCAGTCTTGGGATTGGAGGTTTTGTGAAGGAAATCACAGATGATGCAGACCAAACTTCAGATAGTCCACCAGATAATTTATCAGGTGAGGTTTGTGTATCTGGTTCATCAACCCATGTTAACTCTCTACCAGAGGACAAGATTTTTAACTTGAACAAATTCAAAGTATTTGCAGACAACAAGTTAAATGTTGCTCAAATGATAATTTCTGTCTTTGATAGGGTAGAAAACATTGTGGGAAATGGAGAAAATGATAGTTTCCAGCATTTTCTCATTTTCCCACAATGTTTTCAAAAGCCTTCTCGTACAGGATCATTAAATCTTGGGATTGTGTATTAATGCCTATTTGAAACAAGACTTTGTTGTTATGTTCTGCCATGAAGTATTCAGAGAGAGGACAGTAACTGTTGTCCCATAAACTTTAAAAAATAAGGAACACTTTTAAAACTGGTGAGACAGATCCACTCAAGATTAATTATCAAATAAATTTGAAAGAGACAAAGTCTACACCTGTGTCCTACATGTATATGATACACTGTTCGAGAATGTCCTCCTTTACAGCACACTTTTGTCTGATTGAGTTGATTGAATGAGGTTTTAAATGGCTTTCAACAGTATTTTAGTCATTTCACAGCAATTGCTCCCTTCTGCATTTGAGCTATGCTCTGTGAAGAGGAGGCTCAATGCATTTGCAAAAAGTATCGGCCCAGGTTTACCTAGAGTAACTTGAAAAATTCCCACAATTTTGTTGATTTTGAATAACTTTCCCTGCATTTCTTGCTATCATTAAACTTGAAAATCGTAAAACTTTCCATTTATATACGTCTAAGCAATGGTGACATCATTTTCTAATGGCAAAGTAGCTTGAATTCTGGGGCTTGCTATGTTTGGTTTTGCCAAATTCACATGCTCATAACTACAGATTAAGCAGAACTGAAAATCAAGTGTATTATCATTGGTTAAATACACTGATGGGGGAGGTTTAATGTGACAAAATAGTTTACCAAACATTTCAGTGTTTATCTGCAACTGGGGAAGAAGCCTTTTGAAAGCGATGTGGGAAATGTTTTCTTCCTTGTCAGAGAACTCCCGTTCATATTTATTTATTTTGAATTTGTCTTCCCCAGATGCTCTCAATTTTGAAGATTCTAAAATCCATTCTTTAGAATGGGTTTAACACTGAATAATTATCAGATGACCCCAAGATTAAAGTTGGCTTGAAAATATTACTTTACACGTCAGTTCTTGTGATATAATTTCAATCCTATATTGATTTCATGTGGCAATGCTTGAAAGGAAGAAAAAATGCAGATTCATGTGTATTTCAGAATACAATGAAAAGGCATCAGATGCTGTTGACTTCTCAGACATCACCGAGACTGCTGAGGATGAGGAAGAGAAAACGAGAGTTACAACATCTTGGTCAAGTCTGGCAGTTCCAAAACAAGGTACTGTTGACCTAAAATTTTGTTTTAACCCTTAAATTCACAATTATAGTTGCCTGTGTGGCCAGTGTAGATCAAGATCAGACTGCACAAAACATGCAGTCTGATCTTTGATCTATACTGTCCACTTTGCTAAATCTTTACAGACAAAAGCAAACATGAAATTGCAATTATTTGGGTCTTATTTTGCTACTGAAAATGTCTGTTGGGCTTATTTGGCGCTCTAAGGGTTAAGGGAATTTTAGTTGTTTTTGCTAACAATATACAGCAAGATCAGATGGTCTTTTGAAAACATTGTGGGTCAAGATCAGACTACACAGAACATGCTTTGTCTAAATTATCCAAGGTTCAGGTAATCAGTATTTCAGTGTACAATTGACCCTGCCTTCAACTTATACCTGTAGAGACAAAGATAGCTAATAATCTCTTAACTCTTCACCAAACGACAAAATTTTAGAGTAGTCCAAATTCAAAGTGTTTGCAGATGACAAAATAAAAGTGATTCAAAAATAGAAATTTTTTCTGGGACGGGTAGAAAAAACTGTGGGAAATGGAGAAAATGCTGGTTACCAGCATTTTCTCCTTTCCCCACGATGTTTTCAAAAGGCCTTTTCTTCAGGGTTGTTAAAACTTGTGTTTGTGAGGTAAAGGGTTAAGATAGGTGGCTGTGAAAGACAAACAAATTTTATATTTCAAACTATGATTTGGGAACCTAAAATAGTGGTCTTTTAATTCAAGTGTCTGCTTTAACCCTTTCCCAAACAAGCCCTGGTTTTCACGTGTCTGCAGTACAAGTCTTTTGAAAACACTGTGGGAAAAGGAGAAATTGCTCGTCACAAGCAATTTCTCCTTTTCCCAGTGTTTTCTACCCTTTTTGAGAACTTTCTGCCATTTTCATCAAATTTAAAATTGTTGTCTGCAAACTCTTTCAATTTGGACCAGTCCAAAATTTGTCATTTGGGAAAGGGTTAAACAAGTGATGGCTTTGTCAAGTTTGACTATACTTTCAGCTCATGAGGATGATTATGATGTAGACGATAAGGACACTCAGTTGATGCCTCCACCCTCATGGCTTCCAACTCAGAAAAAAGAAGAAGGTTGGCATATTTTTTTCTAATTTAGTTTCATTTATTACTGGCGCTCATAGCTCTATATAAAACAGTTTTCATGAACGTTGCCAGGCAGTCCTGTTTTATCTATGACCCTTGAGATAAAGGCTTTTGAAAACATCACTGAAAAAAGGAGGAAATGCTAGTAACCACCATTTTCTCATTTTCCCATGATGTCTTGTACTCCATCACAAACAGACTCCATTATTTGAGCCACATTTACTTTAAGGCCCTCAATGTTTTCAATATGGACAGGTCTAATTTTTTTTAACCTGGTAGAGAGTTGAAGACTTTCAATGTTTTGGCCAAATTCCTTTATCAAGAATAACAATATAGTGGAACCTTATTTTCATCATTTGCACACTTTCTTGTTCTCAGTTTGTATATGATATTAGTATCTGTTGATAATTATGTGCAGGAAACCAAGATTCTTCTGGAATAACCAATCAGAAAATAGTAGAGTTGAACACACCTCTAGCTGCAATGTTACCACCAGAACTGAAATCTGTGGATGTCACTTCACTATTCCCAGAATTCAGGAAAGAGAAGGTAGGACTTATGTAATATTGATTGAATATTACATTGTATGAACTTTCCTGGTGCTTGCATTTGCTTGGAGCACTGTAAGAAAATTTGATATCAAGGCCAAAGGCTCATAGAGTGTCAAAACTTTATTGCACAGCAAGAAGCAAATACAAGCACCAGGAAGGTTACTACAGCATAATATTCCTTTATCATATACATTCAAATTTCAATAGCAAAATATTGCTATAATTGACAATTTTATTCAAAAATTAGGAAAAAGATAAAACAAATTTTGGATAATCGGGTAATTACTTCATTTTTATGAATGACTGATAAGTATACCCTTTACCACATGGCAATACTTTGGACATTCCCAAATTGAAAGCATTTGCAAATAACAAAATAAATAAGACTCAAAAATTGATTTTTTTTTTTTTTTTTGAAGGATAGAAAACATTGTGGGAAAAGGAGAAAATGCTGGTTACCAGTATTTTCACTTTTTTCCCACGAAGTTTTCAAAAGCCTTCTTCATCAGGGTCATTAAAAGGTGGCATTGTGTGCTAAAGGGTTAAGCAACTTTTGGGGGATACTATAGCTTAACATCATGAACAATCAAATCACAAACCAATCTTAATGTATTCTACATGAAGAGTTTGTCATCATACCATATTTGGAACTGTATTTGACACTATGTAGATACAGATCTTTTTCCTGTTTTGTCTGATTTTATCTGATATGTGCAATGCATATGTTTGAGCCAGAAAATTAATACAGGTATATTACAAATATAATTGAGCCATGCTCTGACAAAAGGGGGCTAAATGCATCTCCATTACCTAGCAAGTCATCACGTAATCATGGATCCATAAAGTCCATTTTGTCTAACAACCAACTGAATCATGAGGTAGAATGGTCCTTTGACATGCAGAAAATTGACCGATAGTGAAAAGTTTTGGCCCAGGTCAGCCTGCGTGGATTGCGCTGGCTGACCGGGGTTGATACCTTTCACAGAGCATGGCACATGATTATTGTACACTTGTATTGGAACTTGACTACACAAGCTAAAAATAAATAAATAAAGTGCAAATTCAAACATATTATATACTCCTAATATATGTATATATATTAAAAGAAAATATCATTTACAATGACACTGAATACTTCTAGCAATCCATCTCTCTCTCTATCATGTCTCTTTCTGTCAGGTCTTGAGGTTCTCTAGACTGTTTAAACCAGTACATATGCCACATATTTGGAGAAAAAAGAAAAAGAAGAAGGGAGATGAGAAAGATAAAGAGACAGATGAAAAGGACGAAAGCAAGGCAGCAGAGAAAGGTAATCTGCTATACAGCTGCTATGTTAGAAATTTCCACAGCTAGTGATGTTTATGTTTTTGTTTTGATTGCCATTGCCATGCATATTTATTTTCATAAGTCAGAAGGAGTTGTCAGTTAATTCCTTTCCAGATGAGAAAAGCATAGTCTAGATTGACTATCAATCAAGTACAGCTGAAATGATGGGATTTGCTTTTAAAGGAATAGAAACCATTGTTTGAATAGGAGAAAATGCTGATTACTAGCATTTTCTCCTTTTTCTACAATGTTTTCAAAAACTTGTTTCCTAATGTCATTAACTCTTTACCAAACGACAAAATTTTAGACCAGTCCAAATTGAAAGCTTTTGCAGACGACAAAATAAATGTGACTCAAAAATTGAAATTTGTGTTGGGAAGGATAGAAAACATTGCGGGAAAAGGAGAAAATGCTGGCTACCAGCATTTTCTCCTTTTCCCACAATGTTTTCAAAAGGCCTCTTTCTCAGGGTCGTTAAAACTCGGGATTGTGTGGTAAAGGGTTAAACACTGGATGGTAAAGTGTTAAGGTTATTCACAAAAATATTTGTCTGTACTAGTGAAATGCAGATTAACCTGAAGGCAATGATAAAGGGACATAGTTTCGCAAAGTCAGATTTGCTAATCATTTCATTTTGACAAGTCTTACAAGCTTTTCAACTGCTACAGTAAGCAGCCATTTAACCCATTATCACACAATCTGGAATAATAATGACCCTGAGAAAGAAGCTTTTGAAAACATTGTGGGAAAAGGAGAAAATGTTGGTAACCAGCATTTTCTCCTTTTCCCACAACGTTTTCTACACAGTTTAAGGCATGTTTCACCATTTGAGCCACCTTTGACTTGTCGTCTACAAAGGCTTTGAATTTGGACAAGTGGAAAATTTTTTCCTGTAGTAATGAGTCAAGGTTTTGGGTGGTTGATTAGATCTGAATTTGTATGCTTTTAACTGAGAAGTCTGAGGTTTTGTTGTTGTTGTTGTTGTTTTTATTTCTTTTATTTTATTATCAAAACATGCTCATATCAATTGTCAATCTCTACTTTATGAGTATTTTTGTATAACTGATATTTTACTGTAATATATTTAATAAATGAAAAATCTTGGTATGTTGTTCAAATAATTTAATGAGATTATGATGGACAAAATGAGTTATTTTACTTTTTTCATCTTGCAGCCAAAGATAAGCCATCAGAAAGTGATTCTGAGGTGAAAGAAGAAACAGTCAAAGCCACTGCACCAGACAAACCCACCACTGATGAAGTGGAAAAAACTGAAAGTTTATCTACGACACCTGATGTTAAAATCAGTGTTGAACAAGCTGAAGAGAAGGAAATTAAACCTGACACTGGTTCCCCAATAAGCTCACAGGACAGTGGTGTGGGAGAAGAACAGATTGGAACCGACGAAGAAGAGGAATTTGATTTGGGAACCTACTTTGGTACCAGGATTACATTGAATATGGGAAGACCAGCCAGACCGGATGAGATTGCTTTAGATGACGAGGTAAGACAGATGACTAGAAATACAGACCTTTGAAGGTATAACAGGTATTAAACATTATTTAACCCTTTCCCACATGATCCTGAGTTTTAATGACCCAGATGGAGAAGGCTTTTGAAAACCATCATTTTCTCCATTTCCCACAATATTTTTCTGCCCTGCCAGGGAATTTAAGCTCATATGTACCAATATCAAATTTGTTGTCTACAGATGTTTTAAATTTGGAAGAGTGTAAAATTTGTTGTTTGGGGAAGGGTTAAATTGTTACCAAATGGCAAAATATTAGACTTGACCAATTTGAGAGAGTATGCAGTCTACACATGAAATGCAGCCCACATGAAAATTTCTGTCTTTGAAAGTGGTTCTTTGATGTCATGTGCATTCCCTGCATTTTTTCTTTATAAGTGTTTTGTTGAGATCATTTTTCAAAGGTTTCGGGAATTTCTACACATAAAGTCTGTTGAATGATTATCAGTAAGATCAGACAAACTCTACCACATGACAAAAATTGTAGACATGTCCAACTTGAAAGCATTTACAGTGACAAAGTAGGAAATCATACAGTGAGATTTGCAATAGAAAGGATAGAAAACATTGTGAGAAAAGGAAAAAAATGCTGATGACCAGCATCATTTTGTTCTTTTCCCACAAAGTTTTCAAAAGCCCTCTCTATCAGGGTCATTAAATATAGTGTTGTATAGTGAAAGTTGATTGATTGTATGGTGTTAAATGCCCTTGTCAGCATTTTCTCAGTTATATTGCATAGGTCAGTGCACCTACCCATGCCTTCCTGGAGTTTCTGTTAACAGTTCCAAGCACAATATTCTTCCCAAGCCACTGGCTGCTTTTCCAACATAACCATTGTCAAACAATGATCAGCAGTGAGAGAGGAATGAATCCTGTCGCAATGACTATCATCAATCCTCGGAAAGAAATGGATGGAGCTTGGGATTCGAACCAGGGACCCCCTGATCTTCTTAAGTCCTGTACGCTACTGGCTGTGCTGCAGGGGTTTGGCTTCTATAGTTAACCCTTTACCACACAATCCCGATTTTTTACGACCCTGAGGGAGATGCCTTTTGAAAACACTGCTTGAAAAGGAGAAAATGCTGGTAACCAGCATTTTCTTCTTTTCCCACAATGTTTTCTACCCTATCAAATTCAAATTCCATGGTCTGAGCCTCATTCAAATTATTATCTGCAAATGCTTTTAATTTGGAAAGGTCAGTATCTTTGTCGTGTGGTAAAGAGTTACGGGGTTAAACCGAGATCAGTTTTGCTCAGCAATGGTCTAGATGTTACCATTCCTTGTATTCACTTTAATCACAGGAAAAGCTTAATAAGAAAGATACAACCACGTCCACCAGTGGTGAGAAGCAGATAGATGGAAGCGTTAGTGAGCGAGACCTAGATGTGGCCCCCTGGAGGTATGGACCAGCACAATACTGGTATGATATGTTAGGTGTGGACGAGAAGGGAGAAGGTTTCGATTATGGATTCAAACTGAAGGAAGAAAGTACAGAGGAAAATTCAGAGATAGTAAGCAAACCAGAGATATTTATTACTTTATTGATGAATACCCCTCACGATTTGGTGTGTAAATCCTAGGAATGAGTTTGAAAGCTGTTGCATTGATATAATTAGAATTTTTTTTTAGAAAAAAGGGCATGAAGACAGGTATTGTATATCCAGTGTATTAGCCAAAAAGATGATAAATTAACCTTTATCCTGCCAAATAAGTAAAAGCAAACTTTCAAGCCAGGTGTATAAACCAGAATAATGCTATTTCAAACTTATTTTTTGGAGAAAAATATTTCTTTATTGGAGAGTGCATATCCAAGATCAGACTGCATATTCTGTACAGTCTGATCTTGATCTGCACTGTCCACAAGAGGTCAGTGAGTCATGCTTAGCAGCCAAAGGATGAAAGACTGATTTGTTTAAATGCACATTATCCCAACCAAATATTGAGTTTTATAGTTGTAATACCTTCCTTTTTTTTTTCAAGTGTTTTTCACATGTATAAAATCTGAAAATAATTCCTTTCCAAATCTCTGTACAATTTTATATTTTGGACAAGTTTAGACTGTATTTTGTCTTTTCCTCTTTTTTTTTTTCTTTTGTAAGCAAGTTGGTGATAATTCAAGTGGTCCGTTTTGCCATTAAAACTGTATTTTAACTTATGCAGAAAAAGGAGTCAGTCAGGAAGATAAAGCAGGAGACCAAAGACAATGATGATGGAAACGATGAAGACTCCTTCCCAGATGATGCATACCTCATGGTTACACAACATCAGTGGGAGGATGAGATTATCTGGAGCGGAGAGGAGGCCCGGCAAAGGGTCATGCAATCTCAGAAAACAAAGGCACTGGCTGCAGGTTGGATACCCAGCAATAGTCATAGAACTGCAGCCCAGTTTATGCAGCAAAGTATGGAAAAGTATTGTTTCGTGATATTGTCTAACTATTCTAAATTTTTTTCAACCCTTTACTAAACAACAAAGTTTTAGACATCAAACTTGAATCTGTTGCAGATGACAAATTATATTTGGCTCAAATTGTGGACTTTGTCTCTGAAAGGCAAGAAAATATTGTGGAAAAAGGAGAAAATGCTGGAAGACTGATTGGTGTGGTGTTTATTGCTGTTTTCAACATTATTTAAGTTATATAGCGTAGGCCAGTGCCCTCATCCATGCTTTCCTTAAGTTTCTTTTACCAGTTCTATGCACAATATTCTTTCCAAGCCACTGGCTGCTTTCCCACATAAGCATGGTTGAAACAATGATCATCAGTGAGAGAGGAATGAACCCTGTTGCAATCACTATCATCAGTCCTCGGAAAGAAATTGGCAGAGCAGGGGATCGAAACAGCGACTCCCAGTTCTCAAGTCCTGTACGCTACTGACTGAGCTACAGAGGCTTGGGAAGAATATTGTGTGAAGCACTGATACAGAAACTCTATGAAAGCAGGGATAAGTGCACTGGCTGCTGCAATATTAAAAATAACAAATAACGTTACAATCAGTCAATCTATATATCAACCAATTTGCAAAGCCAGATAGCTCACTTGGCAAAAAACCGGACTTGAAACTAGGGATTGCTGGTTCCTTTATCAGTCTGGCCAAATTCTTTCCGGAGATTGATGATATTCATTGTGACAGGAGTTTTCCTGTCTTACTGTCGAATATTCTGTCAATAATATTTATATGAGAGAGGAGCCAATGGCTTGGAAAGAACAGAAAGTATGGATAGGTCCATTAGTTGCTGCAATATAACTGAAATGATATTGAAACAGCATGAAACTACAAACACAACAAACAAAATAAAAGCTCTTTGATTCAAATGCTGAATTATTACAGTAGTGATCATTATCAATGGCTTGGAAAGAACAGAAAGTATGGATAGGTCCATTGGTTGCTGCAGTGTAACTGAAATGATATTGAAACAGTATGAAACTACAAACACAACAAACAAAATAAAAGCTCTTTGATTCAAATGCTGAATTATTACAGTAGTGATCATTATCTATTACAGATAGACTAGGATCATATTCCAAGACTGGTCCTGGAAATACCCCACTAATGAGATCAATGTCAAGTCAGATGGGTGGCAAAGGTAAGTCCATGACAGAACCTAACTAGCTGCTAAGCACGACTCACTGACCTTTTCCGGACAGTGGATGTGCAGTGTGATCTTGGATCTACACTGTCCGATAGAGAGATATTTTTCTCCAAAAAGTAAGTTTGAAATAACATTTGGGTTTTTACTATTGGCTTGAAAGTTTTATTTATTTTATTTAACCCTTTCCCAAACAAGCCCTGATTTTCACGTGTCTGCAGTACAAGTTTTTTGAAAACACTGTGGGAAAAGGAGAAATTGCTCATAACGAGCAATTTCTCCTTTTCCCACAGTGTTTTCTACCCTTTTTGAGAACTTTCTGCCATTTTCATCAAATTTAAAATTGTCGTCTGCAAACTCTTTGAATTTGGACCAGTCTAAAATTTATCGTTTGGGAAAGGGTTAAAAGGATAAGAGTAATAGAAATGTAAAAGCATACACTGTACATGGTCAAGCTTTAACCCTTTCCCAAACGACAAATTTTGGACTGGTCCATTTCCCACTTACTTGCTTTAAACCGCTTTAACATTCACTAACTCACTAACTCTAGCTAACCAACGCATCATGCAATGGCAAACCCTAACGAAGGCCCATAAGTGGGCTAACAGCTAACAAGGTGCAACGGTTGGTCAACAAACCCAGGTAAAGAGTTAAATATATATAGATACCACTCACAATGACTCAGATGGTGGAAACCCCAACCCATAATTATAAGGGTGTTAGATTTTTGTTATGAAGATTTAAAAGTGTATAATATTTTTATGTTGATTTAACTCTCAGATATTCCAGTTTCAAACACAGACCCCAAAGACAATACCTGGTACTCTATATTTCCCATTGAGAACCAAGACCTTGTCTATGGAAACTGGGAGGATGACATCATCTGGGATGCAGAGGTAAGAGGTCAAAGTTCATCTTTAACCCTTTCCCAAACAAGCCCTGGTTTTCACGTGTCTGCAGTACAAGTCTTTTGAAAACACTGTGGGAAAAGGAGAAATTGCTCGTAACGAGCAATTTCTCCTTTTCCCACAGTGTTTTCTACCCTTTTTGAGAACTTTCTGCCATTTTCATCAAATTTAAAATTGTCATCTGCAAACTCTTTCGATTTGGACCAGTCCAGAATTTGTCATTTGGGAAAGGGTTAACTTTGTGCGGAAAAAAATGATGGTGCATCATGAAGTTGACATGTAGAATAGGTTTTGTTTTTTCCAGCCTCAATTGACCCTCTGTTAAACGATCCCATGTTTTAATGACTCTGGGGAAAAGGGCTTTTGAAACCTTGTGGGAAAAGTAGAAAATGGTGGTAACCCAGCATTTTCTCAGTTTACCACAATGTTTTCTACCATTTCAAAGACAGAAATCATATATTTAATTTTCATCTTGAAATGCTTTCAATTTAGACAAGTCTAGAATTCTGATGTTTGATAAAGAGTTTATTTAACCTTTTCCTAAACAAGCCCTGGTTGTCACATGTTTGCAGTACAGGTCTTTTGGAAACACTGTGGGAAAAGGAGAAATTGCTCGTAACGAGCAATTTCTCCTTTTCCCACAGTGTTTTCTACCCTTTTTGAGAACTTTCTGCCATTTTCATCAAATTTAAAATTGTCGTCTGCAAACTCTTTCAATTTGGACCAGTCCAAAATTTGTCCTTTGGGAAAGGGTTAACTCTTTACCACACAATCCAAAGTTTTAATGAGCCTTAGGAAGCAGCCTTTTGAAAATATTGTGGGAAAAGGAGAAAATGCTGGCAACCAGCATTTTCTCCTTTTTCCACAATGTTTTCTATCCTTCCAAGAGCAACTTTCAAATTTTAAGTCAAATTTATTTTGTGGTGTGCAAATGCTATCAACTTGGAAAAGTCTAAAATTTTGTCGTTTGGTAAAGAGTTAATGGTCTTTTTCTTTATTGATAGCTAAAAATACCACATGGCGGTATAAGAACAACCTGTCCAATTTTTCTTTATCATTATTATTTTTGTCATTCTCTATCAAACTTAAGAATAATCATCTTGCAGTGTTCAAATTGCAGTGGACTGCATAATTGAAATGTGTATCATTTTGCAAAACTCATTATATTTAATACTTGTAGAATATGGAGAGAATCCCATCACCCAAGATAATGACCATAGACCCTAATGATGAAAACATAATTTTGGAGATACCTGATGATATAGACCCAGATGCCCCTGTACAGCAAGCAAATAAAAAAGAAAAGGTAATAAAGTAATGAGGCCTTTTCTCTTTTTACCTACTGTACTGTTGGAAGATATTTTGATTCATTACTTACTGCTATTGCTCCTAATTTTTTTCTCAATGCTAATTAGTCACTGCATTTGTTGGATTGTTTTATCTTTTACAAATACATGTTTTATTCTTTACATTCTAGCCTATGTCTTTTTTTCAAAAGCCGTTATTACAAGACCCTGACCAGTGCTTGTAAAACTTTTTTCATACATGACTTGGCAGAGCTTGAACTTTCAAAGTTGCATAGATGTAATTCAGTATATCATCATAGATTAACTTTTAACATTTTTCTTGTCACAGTTTAACTCTTAATTTCAAGTTTTCTGTAGAGGTTCTGGCTGGCTCAGCTGTTTGTCTAGGATTTATAAAAAGGCAGTGGGAGTTAGATTTCTATTTGCTGTTTTTGGTTCTTAGTATGAGTGGCCTTTGATAAGACACTTCAGTCTTGGCCTTGTACTGGCAAAACCAAGTACACATATATGTAAGTATGCCATTGCCATGCATGATATAATTGAAACAATGTTGAAAGTGGTATAAAATACATTTAAACCAATCAATCAGTCAATCAAATTTACTCATTGAAGCAATAATGTTTTACGACAGGCTCTGTTGACTTTTAACAAGTTTTGTAAGCATGGAACCTAGGTACTAAGGATCCAATTTCTCTCTGAAAAGATTTGTCATTTCATACTTGAAAGCCTGTCATTACTATATTGGGCTACCTTTTCTTGTATTTGTAGGCTGAAGTCAAGAAGTCAAGAATCCTGCTCGGTAAAGCAGGGATTATAAAGGAGGAGGAGGAAGAGGAGGAGGTATGCTAATGTCTCTGCGCCTGTGTGTGTGGTTTTTTTTTTGTGTATGTGTGTGTGTCTCTCTCTCTCTCTCTCTCTCTCTCTCTCTCTTGTTCTGTTTGATCAATGGTAAAACACCTACCCATGCTTCCTGCTGTAACTAACTCCACCCAGGCTAAGTGAAAGATGCCTTTCCACTAAACACTTTCACCTTAGTCAGCTTTGAACTGAGGACATACAGGCTAAAAATAATTTTCCCAAACCAGTTACCTCTTTCAGCCTTCTGTTTATGTCTCTACATTAGATTACTTTTGGAAACATGGTTGGAAGGAGAGATATGGCTCGTAATAGAAAATATTTTCTTTTTTGATAAAGATATTATAAGGGTATTGAGTTATTAACTTTTTCAGTGCCAAAAATACAAACACAACATCTTTCGACAGCTACAAATTAAATCCTCTGGCACTCAAAATGAATTTTATCTTATAGGCTTGATTAAACAAGTGAAGGGTATAGATCCAAGATCAGACTGCACTTTCTGTGCAGTTTGATCTTGGTCTATACCATCTGCAAAAGGCCCAGTTTTGGCCTATGGTGCTACTAAAAGGAACTTTAACGTAACAAACAATTATCATCTTTGCTTTGTTTGTCTAGGAACCTCAACAGACCAACTCTAACAGTGATCCATTTAATCTGTCTAATGATGAATACTACAATCCCAAACTGCTGGATACAGCTCTTAGACCAAATATTGGGGTCAGCTTAATACAGGTGAGGACTTTTCAGTTTTTGTTTAACCCTTTACCACACGGGTAAATTTTAGATTGGTCCAAATTGAAAGCATTGGCAGAAGACAAATTAAATGTGGCCCAAATGATGGAATCTGTGTCTGAAAGAGTTGAAAACACTGTGGGAAAAGGAGAAAATGCTGGTTACCAGCATTTTCACCTTTTCCCACAATGTTTTCAAAAGGCTTATTCCTATAGGTCGTTAAAACTCGGGATTGTGTGGTAAAGGGTTAATCTCAGTTTTGTCTTTATAATTACACCATGTAGGACCAGAGGTATACACTGTATGTGACTTGGGATTCTGTACAGTGACGATCTGTCACTTGGGTGTTAAAAATTGTGTTCACATGGTGAGTCAAGCTGGTGCTTTCTCATTTATTATGCCCCCCTTCAAAGAAGCGGGGGTATATTGCTTTGCACTTGTTGGTCGGTCCGTCGGTCGGTCCGTAGACCACATTTTTGTCCGGAGCATAACTCAAAAAGTATTTCAGGTATCATCTTGAAACTACATAGGTGGATAGATCTCATTAAGGAGAAGTGCAGTGCACAAGAATCATAACTCTGCCCATCATATTTATGGAGTTATTGCCCTTTGTTGATTTTCATACTTAGTTTTTGTCCGGAGCATAACTCTAAAAGTATTTCAGGTATCATCTTGAAACCTCATAGGTGGATAGATCTCATTAAGGAGAAGTGCAGTGCACAAGTACCATAACTCTGCCCATCATATTTTTGGAGTTATTGCCCTTTGTTGATTTTCATACTTAATTTTTGTCCGGAGCATAACTCAAAAGGTTTTTCAGATATCATCTTGAAACTTTACATGTGGATAGATCTTATTCAGGAGAAGTGCATTGCACAAGAACCATAACTCTGCCCATTATATTTTTGCAGTTATTGCCCTTTGTTTATTTTCGTACTTAATTTTTTTCCGGAGCATAACTCAAAAAGTATGTGAGGTAAAATCATGAAACTTTAAAAGTTGATAGTTCACATAAATGGGAAGTGCAGTGCCCAAGAATTGTTAATTTATCATTAATAATTTTTGAGTAATTACCCTTTGTTCGTTTTTACACTTTGAACTTAACAGTTTATAATCACATGTTATATTTAGAATTGGATGCCATTAGGGGGGCATACATGTTTTACAAACATCTCTTTTTTTCCTTGGATTGGATACAAGGTGGCCAGCTGGAGACTATTTTGAAATTACAATAGTCAGGGTCATCTGATCCCAACAACAGGTTTAAGGTCACAGTTTCTGGAAATAGGGCTTTCGGGGGGCATTGCTCTCATTCCGACAGCTCTTGTTTTGATAGTTATTATAAAATATTCATATCCAGTTATTTGTTTGTCATATAAAGACCGTATCAGGAACACATATCATGCATTGATCATTTGGCCGTGCTAAAAATACAGATGATTCTGCCAAAAACAATGATGCTTTTACTTTATTTCTCAGCACTTATAACCTTTTATTCCCATGGAAAATGTATAAACAGTGTCATTATCAATGAAACGTTCATTTCTGCCCACAACAAAACCAGCCACTGTAATCAACAACTGTTCTAAATTCATTTCCAATTCTGTATTCTGAGATGACATAAAATGTGGTCTAAAGGATTGTATTTTGTTTTGAAAGGTAAGAAAACAAGGTAGTCAGTGTTTTCATAAGCTCTCTCCCAACAGTGTTTTCAAAAGTTCGTTTAATTTGGTATTGTTTTGTAAAAAGTTAATTATGTCTTTTTAATTTTTCAGCATTCAACCCCAGCTGTAGAACTGCAACAGCCATTTTTTCCAACCTATTTGAGTGAGATGAAACTACGGACTTTTCACCGCAATCCCCTGAAGAAATACTCACATGGGACCAACTCCACACCTGGGCCCCACCCTGTTGAGCCACTCCTGAAAACAATCAAGAGAAAAGCCAGGGTGGGTATTTTTGTTTTGAGAAATTATTTTGTACCTTTTGGATTTAGGTAATATTTGCTTTTCTTACATTCTATGGATTTTGGAAAACTGTCAGTGGATTATAACCAGACAATTTTATTTCTGTAAGTTTACTGCCCCTGCAGTTTTGTATACCTGTACATTACAATGATGTATTTTGCTTAGCCATTTTCAAATTTCAAACTGGCCCATCTTATCATCAGGGACGGGTGAGATAGACCATTGTTTAACAATTCTAGATTCAACTCAGGTTAAGTCTTTACCAGACAACAAAAATGTAGACTTGTCCTAACTGAAAGCTTTTGCACACAACAATTTAACAGGCACAAATGATTAAATTTGTCTTTGAAAACATTATAGGAAAAGGAAAAAATGATAGTTACCAGCATTTTCTCCTACTCCCATAATGTTTTCAAAAGGCTTCTTTCTCAGGGTCGGTAAACCTCAGATTGTTTGGTTAGGGGTTAAGGACTTTGATTTGTAATGAGGTAAAATCCAGTTTGATCACTATGGAAGCCTGGTCAATTGGAAGTGTCCTTTAATTGATCTTGCACAGGCACTTTTAGATATTAATTGAGATATTATATAATGATTAAGTTTTGGGCTCAAATCAATAGTCTTGTTAATTTTATCTCAGAGAACCAGAAAGAATGACATTCAGAGTTGGAGGAAATGCTTTTCATGCAAAATGTTTTTATTTATAATTATGTATGGATTTTTTTTTTTTCAGTTGAGAGAGCAAGAAAGAATGGCATATGGGGGTGGGGAAATGTTTTTCATGAGAACTCCACAAGACCTTTCTGGTATGGACGGAGAGTTGATACTTTGTGAATACGCAGAGGAGTTCCCACCTGTACTCATGCAGGTTGGCATGGCAACAAAGATAAAGAATTATTACAAAAGGGTAAGTTTTTATCCCTATACCTAGGCTTTCCTTATGCATTTGTGCATTTGTGCATTAAGTTTTAGAGAGGAGTTTCTGTCTTTTTCAGATTTATTTGATTAAAACAGACTCTTAATATACAGAATATTATCAACTAAAAGAAACTTGCTTCAGACTGTTTTGAAAACATTCTGGTGAATAATGCATTACAAGATGTTTGTCCTATCCTTTTTAACAAAGGACATAATTTTAGACGGGTCCAAATTGTAAGCATTTGCAGATGACAACTTGTATGTGACTCAGAAACTGAAATTTGTCTTTGGAAGGAAAGAAAACATTGTGGGAAAAGGAGAAAATGCTAGTTACCTGCATTTTCTCCTGTCGCACAATGTTTTCAAAGGAAGTTTCCGTAAGGGATGTAGAAACTCGTCTGTGTTTGTGTGGTAAAAGATTGTCTTGGAACTCAAATTGCTTGATAGAGGTTGGCACTATATGATAGGTGTCAGTACATAAATACCGTATTTCAACCAGTTAACGCTCCCTGCCCAATAGTAGTGCCATTAATTAGGTGAAATACTGTAGTTAAAGATACATCTATACTCGTTTTCAGCCAGTTTTTAACACATTTCATGTTTATTTTATTAAACTGTATATATTCTTGTATCTTCATGCCAAATGATGCCCCTGACAGTTGCAAGGTTGCGTAAATTACGACGGATAGAAAATAAATTTCATTTTCTGGAGGCCATCAAAGAAATCTCTGTTGTGATGTTTCTGGTTTTGAATGAAAGATTTCCGATATATTTATTTATCCCTTACACCATGTAAATCAGTAATTTATCTATGTTTACACAGCTGACTGAATTCTGAACCATTCTATAGTCTATTAACTTTTAACAGTGCTTTTTTATCTCAGGGGCCACCGCGATATAACTGAAATAATGTTGAAAATGGCGTTAAACACCATACAATCAATTACTTATCTCTGGCTGGAAGGATGTATCTTTATGGAGTTTATGTTATGATTAGGTTCAGCAGGAATGTTCTTGGACAAGACAATGCAAAGCTTCAGCCTTGTACTACTGAAACACTGGACAGACATGAATAGGTGAAGAGTTGCTGTTGCAATTCCGAGTTTTGATGACCCTGTGGAAGCAGGCTTTTGAAAACATTTTGGGAAAAGGGGAAAAAGCTGGTAACTAGCATTTTCTTCTTTTACAAAAGATGTTTTCTATCCTTTCAACCTGAAATTCCAACATTTGATTCCAACATTCAATTTGTTGTCTGCAAATGCATTAAATTTGGACAGATCTGTAATGTTGATGTTTGCTGAAAAGTTCAACACACAAATGAGTCATGCTGTGTGAAAAGGGTCCGTGCAGTCTGCGAAGGCTGACAGGTCAATTTTCTGAATTTTCAAGAACCACTCTTCCTCAAAATTCAGTCAGTCGGTAGACTTGTGGACTTTATTGAGCAGTAATCATGTGATGGCTTGCTTGATATGATGCTTCACGGAGATACATTAAGCCCCCTTTTGCCAGAGCTTGGCTCAAATCTAAGTTATATTTAAAAAATAATTCTTCTTGATTAAGGTGTATAAAGTGTCTTTTTTTGTTTTTTTTTAACCTTTCAATATGTTAGTCAAAATTGTATTTTCAGAAACCAGGAAAAGACAGTAATCCACCCCAGTTTAAATATGGAGAGTTATCCTATGCCCACACATCACCCTTTCTGGGATCGTTGTCTCCTGGTCAGTCGATACAGGCTTTAGAAAACAACATGTTTAGAGCACCTATCTATGAGCATCAAATGTTGGGAACTGACTTTCTTGTTATAAGGACTAGGAACCAGTAAGTAGGGTAGAAGATATCTAGATGTATAGATCAAGTAGTAACCCTTTACCACACAATCCCGCCGTTTAACAACCATGGGAAAGAAGCTTTTTGAAAAAATTGCAGGAAAAGGAGAAGATGCTGGTTTCCCACAGACTTCCTTGTTTAACACACCTTTAGTGACTACAATTATTATTGGAAATGCACCAATATTGCTTCATATCTGAGCAATCATTCATTTGTTTGTACCTTAGGCAGCAACTCAACTGCCATAGGAACAATCAAAGAAACACCTCTGGTCACTCCTAGATAATGGTAGTGCTCTTTTATTATCAGGTACAAATTTGAATTCATGTTATAGCATTAGCCTTCTATGGAGAAACTTTGCTAACATGAAATCTCAAACTTCTGAGTACTACCTAACTTGCAAGCAAAGCAACATCATAGCAGGAGGATTCAAAACCTGCAGGTCTGATACAAGCTCTTTAATAGTGCTAGTATAATACTATCATCTACAACCCTATCCGCTGGGAATCCATATTTTCAGAGGAGCCTAGAAATGGGCCCTGAGGCACTTTCTCTTAGAAAAAGCATAATTCCTGATGCTTAATAACTTGTTTGTTTTGCACAATTAGCATTTTATGTTGGTCAATTTCTCATGTTCTATCAAATCAATAGCAATTTTGAAATAACAAGTTAAAAGAGATTTGTATTATGATGGATGAAGAAATGATCAAGAAATTTTACTTAGAAATGTAATAATAATAATTATAATAATCATTATACTACAGGTAGTTGAAAACAAGCAGTTGTCACACCACAGTGTGCACAAAACCATAGTGTGAATGAGCATGTTAGCAACATGTGTTATGTTAACTTACCTTAATATGATAGTTATTTTCATGCATGAGTGAATCATTAGAAGAGATTTTTACTTATATACCCGTCCATAGGTGTCAATTTGACAAACTGAGATACCTCTCACTTTCTGATAATGCTTTCAAAAGCCTTTTTCCTGAGGGTTGTTAAAAACTTCAGATTGTCTAGTAAAAAAATTACGTAATTCATATAGGCGGAGAAAAAATCAATCCTTTAAGTTATCTATAAGTTACCAGACAGTTGAAGGTATTTTACCATAATTATTTACATTTACTTATTTAGTTATGTGAGCCATGCTGTGTGAAAAGGGGGCTTAATGCATTTGCAAAAAGTATTGATTCAGGTCAGCCTGCGCAGTTTGTGCTGACCTGAGTCGAAACTTTTTGCTATACATCAATTTTTCTGCATGTCCAAAGGCCAGTGTACCTCATGAGTCAGTCAGTTGTTGTAGAAAATGGATTCTATGAATCCATTATACTGTAATGGTTTGCTTGGTATAATGTGTTAGAGAGATGCATTAAGCCCCTTTTGGCCAGAGTATGGCTCATGTGTATTCATATTTCTTTTTTTTTTTTCAGTTTCTACATTCGTGAAGTCGAAAACATTTATGCTGTGGGACAGGCATGTCCCCTATATGAGGTCCCGGGGCCTAACTCAAAGAGAGCCAACAACTTTATCAGGGATTTCCTACAGGTAATGAAAACTGCAGCTTAGCTTTGTAGCTATATATTTTACATTCATCTGCCTGCAGACAAATGTTCATGTCTTGCTATATACCACTTCTAAAACCTTGTTCCAAAAGGAAAAAATGATAATTACAAGCAATTTGTTTTCTGAATGGATCTTTAGAAAAGCATAGGTAGGTACGCTGGCTGTCACAATATAGCTGAAATAATGTAAAAAGTGGTATAAACTCTTTACCAGACGACAAAAATCTAGGCTTCTCCAGATTGAAAGCATTGGCATGCAACAATTCAAATGAGGCTCAGATGATCAAATTAAGTCTTTGATGGAGTAGTTAAAACATTGTGAGAATAGGAGAAAATGCTGGTTGCCAGCATTTTCTCCTTGTCCCACAATGTTTTCAAAAAACTCTGTTCTCAAGGTCATTAAAATTCTGCATTGTATGATAAAGAATTAAACAACAAGCAGAGGATTAGTCGTCCAGCAGTCAGTTGTAGTCATTTTGGCTTCATAGTTTTTGGGTTTTTTTTTTTTTTTCAGGTATTCATTTACCGTTTATTTGCTAAAAGTAAAGACAATCCCAGAAGAATCAAGATGGATGACATTAAAAGAGCATTCCCGTCTCACTCAGAGAGCAGCATTAGAAAGAGGTTAAAGTTGTGTGCTGACTTCAAAAGAACTGGTAACTTACTTATATAGCTCACTATCTCATCCAGACTTTTTTTTTAACTTGACTGTTTTTAAAGAAAACATTGAGGTGTTGTCATAGCCCTGGCATTGTTGTGTGAAAACTTTGATATCAAAAGCGGGACCTATACAGCAAGGGCGGGTAACCATTAAAGTATTTTTGACACAGTTATGCCCCCTTTTTTGACTGAGAATTTTCACTGAAAATCAAGCAGCTGCAGCCAAGCATTGGCACCCTCATGCAGTGCTCTTGTTTTTGTCTTTGAAAGATTGAATGAATACATATAAGCTATGCTCTGTGAAAAGGGGGCTTAATACATCTCTATGATGCATCATACCAAGCAACTCATGACAGTATTGTAGATCCATAACTCTTCTTGTAAAACAACAGACTGAATCATGAGGTACATAGGTCCTTTGACGCGCAGACGAAATTACAAGTAGTAAAAAGTTTTGGCCCATGTCAGCCTGTGCAAACTGCGCAGGCTGACCTTTTGACCTGGGTAGGTACATTTTGAAGATGCATCAAGCCCCGTTTTCACAGAGAATGGCTCATGTAAATCTAAAGATGATGCTAAAGGAGACTGTTTGTTTTTTAAGGTCTTGAAAGGGAGGTTTTCAAATGTTTATAATTTAACCTAACTTAAAAAATGATTTACCACTGAATTAAGTTAGGCAATCGCTGGCAAATCATAAATAAAGCAGAAAGACATAAGGAAGAACAAAAATATTTTTTCAGTGAAATTTCCTTTATGGGCTACATACCCTCTTAAGATATTTTTTTATCACTAGAGTTTCGCAAAGACTTGCAGGAGTGTAACATGATCAATAGCATGTGTCGATGACAAGAATTTGTATTCAAATCAGGTTGATAACTTCAAATCTAATGTAAAAATAAATGGAGGGACCAATTGCAAGACAATCATTCCTTTATTCATTCCAAATTGAATAAATTGATACAACTTATATGATAGCTAGGGAAAATATATCTAGTTGTATTTATCAATGTTTTACAAGAAGTTTTGCTTTAATGAATAAAAAATTAAGTAGGCCCCTTTAATGCCTTTTTCAAAATTATTTCATTTATATCGTGGCAGTAAGTACACCTATCCATGCATTTTGGGAGCTTTGCTTATTAGCACTTCACACAGTTTTCTTCCCAAGCCAGAGGCTGCTGTCTCAATGGTTTCAGATGTATTCATCTGTATAACCTGATTTCCTGTTGATTGTCCATATTAAATTTTTACAAGTATGTTTTTAATATTGTCTAATATTTAATATTTATATTCATACCCCCACTACAAAGTAGAGAGGTGTATACTGGTTTCACCATGTCTGTGTATCTGTATGTCCATCTATCAGTCTATCTTGTTTTTGTTTCCATGCTCCAACACGTAAGTGTTTGACCTAGGACCCTGAAACTTTATACAAGTGTTGCTCATGATCCAAGAAGGTGCCTTATTGTTTTTGGGTCACATGGGTCAAAGGCTAAGGTCACAGGTGAACTTTGGTTGAAAATCACTTCTCTACTGTAACTCCATAGCTGTTTGACCTAGGACCCTGAAACTTTATACAAGTGGTGCTCATGACCTATGAAGGTGCCTTATTGTATTTGGGTCACATTGGTCAAAGGTCAAGATCACTGGTGATCTTTGTTTTGAAAATCATTTTTGTACTCTAAATCAATAGCTGTTTGACCTAGGACCCTGGAACTTTATACAAGTGTTGCTTATGACCCAAGGAGGTGCCCTATCGTTTTGGGGTCACATGAGTCAAAGGTCATGGTCACCAGTGATCTTTGTTATAAAAATCATTTCCATTCTCTGATTGTGCTACTTTAGGGACAAGGTGCTGGTGGGGGGTATTGGACTGCATTGTGACAGTTCTAATTTAGTAGTGCTGATTTAGAAGTAATTATTCACATTTATACAAGATAGTTTTGAAAGTTGTGCATGAAAGATTTGTTTCAGAGAATGATAGGTTAACCCTTTACCAGAAAATAAAATTTCAGAATTGACCAAAATAAAAGCATTTGCAGATAAACAAATTCAGTCTTGTAAAAAAAAAAATCTGTCTTAAAGATGGTTGAAGACATCATGGGAATGAGAGAAGAAGCTGGCAACCAGCATTTCTCCCTTTTCATACAATGTTTTCTAAAGTCTTCCTCTTCAGGGTCAAAAAAAAACACTGGTTTGTTTGATAAGAGATTAACAGAGTGGAAATCCAAAATGCTATATATTAAACAGTTGAGTCTAGCAGCCATGGGTATTCTTATGATGGTGTGTATAACAGTTGAGTTCCACAGTTGTTGAAGTTAATATTTTTTATTAAATTAATGCCTGGATTGTGGCCAAAAATAAAGAATGCGTGCCTTAACTCTCCACCACACAATCCTGACTTTTAACGACCCAAAGGAAGAAAGGTTTTGAAAACATTGTGGGAAAAGGAGAAAATGCTGGTAACCAGCATTTTCTCCTTTTTCCACAATGTTTTCTACACTATGAAAGAGAGAAATCATCATTTAAGCAACATTTGATTTGTCATCTGCAAATGCTTTTAATTTGGTCCAGTCCAAAATTTTGTCATTTGGTAAAGGGTTAAAATGCATTTTAATTTAAATCAAGCCATTTAAAATTATGGAATTTATGGTGAAGATGACTGTTATTGTATGGTTGATCCAAGTGTTAGTCAGTGGCAGAAAAATGAATTTTAAAAACAGGTCGAAAGTTGCCAGGTGGTTCTACCTTTTGTTTACTTTTAGACATAAAGTCAGTTGTTGATGTTTTGTTGTCTTCTTCTTTTGCACTTCTCTTTTAGTTTTGGTTTCATTTTTTGCGTTCAGGTTTTTAAGCCTTCTCTTTCATTTCATGTCTATCGAAAATGATAACAGAGAAAATATGTACATTGGCAACAAAATTGAATTTTAACATATTTATCTGTGAATGAAAAAATCATTCATGGCTGTAAGATTATGATATAGCAGTCAGTGCTTAGTATGATTTATAAAAGAAATTGGTGTACAAACAGAGTGGTATAGCAGTCGGTGTTAACCCTTTACCACACAATCCTGACTTTTAACGATCCTGAGAAAGGAGCATTTTGAAAACATTGTGGGAAAAGGAGAAAATGCTGGTTACCAGCATTTTCTCCTTTTCCCACAATGTTTTCTTTCCTTCCCAAAACATATTTCAGTTTTTAAGTCGCATTATGTTGTCCTCTGCAAGTGCTTTCAATTTCAACCAGTCTAAAATTTTGTTGTTTGGTTAAGAGTTAAATAATATTATGATTTCTAAAAAGAACTTTGTTTGACCAATCAGATGGATATGTCATAACCAGCACACCCTTTTTTGGTGTACTGTATACTGTACCTATGCAGAAGTTTTTTACCGTTATATTGTCAATATTTAGACATGAGTTGACATGACTTAGATGACTAATGAAATTTTGTACAGGCCTTTTCACTCCTTTAAGGACATATGCCACATTTTTTTCCTACAGACAGATTTTTTTTCATTTTTACTCAGATGATAATCTAATGTATGCAGGGTAAAAAATGAAAGCTATGTAATGGAAGGCAAAATATGACGATAAAATTCTTCAAAGGAGATAACTCTTGTCAAAATTACAGAGGCTTCAATTCCAAACCTTAAAATAAGGTTCTTAAAGCAACAAAATTTACTGCTCAAATAAATAATTATTCTTAGAAATGTGGTATTTGCAAATAGTAAAAAGAATGAATCGAAAGAGTAAACCCTTTCCCACACAATTCCGAGTTTTAACGGCCCAGAGAAAGAGGCCTTTTGAAAACATTGTGGGAAAAGGAGAAAATGCTGGTAACCGGCATTTTCTCCTTTTCCTACAATGTTTTCTATCCTATCAAAGACAGAAATCACCATTTGAGTTCCTTTCAATATGTCGTCTGCAAATGCTTTCAAATTGGACCAGTCCAAAATTTTGTCGTTTGGTAAAGAGTTAAGGCACTAGACAGATCACAGTTGCAGTTAGAAAAGTTCTAGGGTATCAACAGAGACTTATTTTCCGATCATTTTCTGCCATAAAAAAAAAATCAGCAGACAACTTTTTTTAAATTTTGCACAGAAATAGTACTTTCTAATATCTTGTATATAAAAAAAATATATATTAAACAAGGCATTTTCTAGAGAGATGGTGCATTTAAAGTTATGGACAAAATGAATTACGAAATGAATTTGTAAGTAACATCTTTTTTGGCGTGATTTGGCCTCCTGAACATTTAAAAATCTCTCATTTTTCTCCTGCCTCTATGATTTTCATATTTTTAAAATGCAAATGATATATTATATAGATAAAAACATACTGTATTATCTCACTGTCATAATAATCCGTTGGAATATAATGGGTGTAACAGAAATGAAACATGCACAAACTGATGAGTAGAGAAAGCTGTGGTATATGTCCCAAAGCCCACATTCACCAAAAAACTATTCAGAAATTATGATACTTTGAAATTTGCCTAATTCTTGAAGAATAGACTAAGAATGCAATTTTTAATGGTAGATGAATACAGTACCTTATGATTTTGTCATTTAACTCTTTACCACACGATCCTGACTTTTAACGACCCTGTGAAAGAAACCTTTTGAAAACATTGTGGGAAAAGGAGAAAATGCTGGTAACCAGCATTTACTCCTTTTCCCACAATGTTTTCTACCCTTCCCAAAACAAATTTTAATTTTTCAGTCACATTTATTTTGTCATCTGCAAATGCTTCCAATTTGGACAAGTCTAAAATTTTGTCGTTTGGTAAAGAGTTAATTCATTGAGTCATGTTTTGTGAATGGGGGGTTTAATGCATCTCACAAAACGTCAGCCTGCAGTCCTATGTCAAGACTTTTTGCTATTTGTAAATTTTCTGTGTGTCCAAGGACCATTCTGCTTCATTCTACCTCTGAGTTCAGCCAATATATAGGTAAAATGGGTCTCTCTTACGTGACAACCTCCTTGCTATGATGCCCAACAAAAATGCATTAAATCTCTTTTTCACAGAGCATGGCCCATATTAATTTTCAAACAGTCACAAAAAAAATGATTATGCAAAAAAGAAATACAGCTTTTAAAATTGCAACTGCTTGTATCGTGATGCTAGTTAGGAACACATTTGATAGGTAAACAATCTTCAAAATCTGTTCTCACATGATACAGGGATGGACTCAAACTGGTGGGTGTTGAAACCTGACTTTCGACTGAAAACCGAGGAAGAGATGAGAAATATGGTGTCTCCAGAACAATGTTGTGGATACTATAGTATGTTGGCAGCTGAACAAAGACTTAAGGTAATTATTTTCTACTTGCCCATTACAAACCAATATAACCCTTTACCACAAAGTCTCGTGTTTAAATGACAGAACAGAACAGAACAGAACAACATTTTATTTGACGTGTACACAGTACATAGTCATATTTACATCAAAAGTCACATAAATTCCAAGGTCGATCTCTCTCTCTCTCTCTCTCCATCTCTCTCTCTCTCTTCTTTCTCTCTCTCCCTCGCTTTCGCTTTCCTGCGCACTCTCTCTCTCTCTCTCCCTCGTTTTCGCTAGCTCGCGCTCTCTCTCTCTATCACTCTGCTCGAGGTTTAAATGACCCTGAGAAAAGGAGTTTTCCCACAGTGTTTTCTCCTTTGTCTAAGACAGATACCATACTTTTAGCCTTGTTTAATATGTCCTCTGCAAATGCTTCCAGTTTGGAAAAGTCTAAAATTTTGTTGTTCAGTAAAGGGATAAATTTCTTGCTTGTTCTAATTCTCATAAAATATTCTAAGTTTCAAAGAAAAGCAATTTCTGATCAGCTAAACAAAATGGTTACCCAATCAGAGACTGTGTTAGTTTGTAGATTTTTAATAAGACTAAGAATGTTATTGGAATGGTCGATGAATACTGGCCATGGTTGCAATGAACAGAGAAATGTAGAAAATTCTACATGTGGTTGTATTTTATAGGATGCAGGTTATGGAGAGAAGTCCCTGTTTGCTCCGGAAGAAGATAATGAGGAAGAAACACAGATGAAGATTGAAGATGAGGTAATCTCATGATGAGATGTTTGCTTTATAATACGGCCATCGTCTAGCAAAAGTTGGCTTAATGCATATCTGTGATGCTGTATATCAACCAGTTTATCACATAACCATTCTCATATGTATTTCACCTTCTTTGATGCTTGGTTGAAATACAGATGAATATTGTTTGATTAACATCGTTAGTGTAACCGTATCAAGCAGGAATACATAAATTAAAAAGATACAATTTCTTATGTTTGTAAAACATGTTTAAAGCATATGGCGTGCAACACATGAAAAGGGGCCTTCGGACACATGCGTAAAAGTATGTTGTCCCAGATCAGCCTGTGCAATCTGTGACTAATCAGAGACGACACTTCCGGTTTTTGTACGATTTTCTGTTTCACGAAAGTCTACTGTATGAAAAAATCTTATGTAGTCGTAAAGTGCTGTCCAGGATTAGCCTGCGCAGACGGCGCAGGCTAATCCATGACAGCACATTACGCAATTGTCCGAAGGCCCCTTTTCATGTGTTGCATGCCATATAAGAAATAGGTTATGATTCTAAAAATAATAAAGCAGCAGCAGTTTTGAGTGCTCACATGATTTATCAGTAATTCTGAAAACAGTTTTTTTCTTTCCCAATACCTATGAAAACTATATGAAAATTGCTGCATGTTAAAACAGTGAGATTCTACTGTATGTAAATTTGAATACTGCTTTATGTTTAGGTAAAAACAGCCCCATGGAACACTACCAGAGCATTCATATCAGCTATGAAGGGTAAATGTTTATTGGATCTGAATGGTGTGGCTGACCCTACTGGTTGTGGAGAGGGATTCTCTTATATAAAGGTAAGACTATAAAGTAGTCTGGATTGTTTATTATAGCTTCTGAAAACCAAAAAAAAAAAAAAAAACAAATACATGTAAATGTACATACCTGTACATACATGCTCACATGTACAAGATTGACTGTATCCTCTATTTCATATAACTCTTCTATGGATCTCTGACTGATCCACATCACCATATTACAGGTGCCTAATAAACCTCAGCCTAGAGAGGAGGGTAAAGACAATACTCCACAGAAGAAAACTGTGACAGGAACAGATGCTGATCTGCGTAAACTCTACTTGAAAGATGCCAAGCAACTGCTGAGAAAATTTGGTGTTCCTGAACATGAGGTATATACCTGTAATTTTGGCTTAGTTCACTGTACCCAGAGCTCCAGATAGAGGGAGTGATGTTGATTTCAAAATTGAAAGTATTAATCACTCTCCACTAAACCCTATGGTATGGGTACTCATTACAATTGTCTCATGGAGACAGTTCTAATGAATACCCACAACATAGGGTTTGGAAGAGAAGTAATGTATGTAGAATACCATCAGTCCCTCTTATCTGAGACACAAATGATTTTTAGCTCCAATGGCTGAAGACCAGCAAGCTTATATCACCATAATGCATAATACCAAGCAGGTCATAACATAATTATGGATCCATAAAATCCACTTTGTTGAACAACCGACTGAATCATGAGGTACACTGGTCCTTTGACATGCAGAAAATTGACCAATAGCAAAAACTTTTGACCCAGGTCAGCCTCTGGACAGCACAGGCTGACCTGGGTCAATAATTTTTGCAGATGAGTTGAGCCCTCTTTTCACAGAGCATGGCTGAAAAGTCCTATATCCCTGTTTCTCATCTATTCGCACCTTCCCATCTATTCGATCCCTCGGCGAATTTCGAATTTTATCACGCGACGTATTTTAGAACGACCGGACATTCGTGCACTTGATGAGATTAGTCAACAACATTGCTCAAAATCGCCGAATTATGAGGAAAAAACAGGTAAATATTGCAAAAAAGACATTTCTTTTTTGAAAATTAATTGAAAACGCTGACAAAAGTCACAAAAATACTACAAATAACCCCAAAAAATTACTGAAATCGGCTATTTTTTGTCACTTTTCATTGTGCAGACACTTTCTAAAACTCTGTCACGGAAGCGCTTTACTAAGGGAAGCTACTCAGTAATACGATATTCTACAGTACTGTTCATAAATTATGTTCCATATCTTCGGTATGGGCACCTGTTCATTCACAGAGCATGATGTTTAATTGACCCTGTTTATGTAATCATTTTCATTCTTTTACATGCATATCTAACCCCCCCTTTTTTCTTAAAGGTTCGACCACAGCAAAATGAACGGAGGTATAGAAGGTACGGAGAGGAGTCCCTCAAGGCAGCCTTTAAAATAGTAAAGGAGAAAGGAATCCCTGTAAAGAAGGCTGCAAGACTTTTTGGTGTGCCCAACAGTACCTTACGGGATCGAGTGGCAGGGAGGGTTGACCCAGAAGATTATGGGAGAGAGACAATTTTTTCTGTGGAAGAGGAGAGGAAATTAGTTGAACATATTCAACTGAGAGCAGAGTTGGGCTATGGATTGTCCAATGCTAGTACACAGCGTCTTGCTGGAGAAATGGCATATGAATTAAAAAAGAGAAAAAATATCACACCACTGAGTAATAATTGGCTTTATTCATTTCTTAAAAGGTGGGAGTCCAGCATAAAAACAATAAAGCCTCGTCAACTAGACAGTGCTAGGGCTAAATATTCAACACCTGAAGCATTCAGTAACTACTTTAGGCAGTTAAAAACTGTCCTTGAAGAAAATCATTTATTAGACAAGCCCCACAGAATTTTCAATATTGATGAAACTGGCTTGCAACCTGAGCATAAACCTCCAAATGTAATTGGAAACCCATACACCAAAGTCCAAGCCATTACTTCACCTCGTAGCACAACTACCACAGTCATTGCTTGTGTGAATGCATTAGGTCATTCTCTACCACCTTTTTTCATTTTTAAGGGCAAGAGGTGGAATCCTGAATTGATGAAAGGTGCATGTCTTGGAGCAAAGGGTATGATGTCTGAAACTGGATGGTCCAATGGAGAGATTTTCAGAAAGTACCTTGAAGAACACTTGCTACCATTTGTCGGATCTCCATCAGTTGATGACCCAATTCTACTCATATGTGATGGACATGCCTCACACAAGACATACGAGACCATCCGTTGGGCGAGAGAAAAGGGGATAACATTGTTTGTATTACCTGCTCACAGCTCTCACTTGCTACAGCCATTAGATGTTGCTGTTTTTGGCCCTTTCAAAAGGCATTACTACAGTGAGTGTACCAAATACTTAGCAGGTCATATGGGTATGAATATCACAAGGCATGACATATGTTCTCTAGCATCCAGCGCATATCTGAAGTCATTCACTCCTATCAATATTCAAGCTGGATTCAAAAAGACAGGAATATTCCCATTAGACATGGACATTGTAGCAGCAGAAAAACTTTTTCCATGTGAAAGTTTCCGAGAAACAATGCCTTTTGAAAAGGTACGAGCTCTTAAAGCTGGACCTGAAGCTGTTGAAAAGTTCCTGAAACAAAAAGAAGGAAACATAAAGATACATATACCAGAAAAAGACACTAAAAAAGAAAATGAAAAGGAAAATGTAAAACCACCAAATCCATCTGGAAAAGTGATTACAAATGATGCATTTATTTCACAACTTACGAGCTATATTTATCATAAAACAACAAATGATAAATGTAAACTTACCAAAAAACAAATCTGCACAAATACAAGTAAGGAAAAACAAAATGTAATAGGAAGTCCAAAACCATCAACAAGTGGAATGCAAATTAATATCGATAATGACAGTGGACCTGATAGTGACCCAGACCAGGACATAAGTGACGAAGAGAAATGCTGTGTGTGTGGTTCATTTAGCCCACCTGACCTGAAGAAATGTCAGTATTTAAAGATTGTGTCTTGGGGTCAGTGTGATGTATGCAATCACTGGGTTCACCTGAGTTTTTGTACCCCCGAGCGTGTGGTAAGGAGGCAGGGTACATTCCTTTGTCCTCACTGTAAACTTAATTAGCAATACCAGACTAATTAAAATGATGTATATACGTTTGACTCTTTCGGATTTTTATAGTTTTAGTGTTACAAAATGTTCCTCGATTGTTTTTTTATGAATTTTGAAACGCAGAACTTATGAACATAACTGTAGAAAGTTGAATTTTATCCTTCATCCAATCAGGGTGCGAATAGATGAGAAAGCGCTTTCATGATTATGACTGATGACCTAGATACCAAAAAGTAAGTTTATTTTTAGATTTTCTTTTGACATTGCCTTCAATTTATCGTTGATCCTTTGGATTTAACCACAAACAATATTTTATGATCGGCGAAAACAATGCACGACAAGGTTGCTTTGCGCATGCGCAAATTTTACTGCTAAGGGGATCGAATAGACGGAAATATAGGCTAAAAGGGAGAAATGGGTTGTTTTCCAATCACTTTTCATTTAAGCTGTATATAAAAACAGTGCTTTCTGTTGAAATAGAATAAAATACATATTAAAAAAAAATGTTTTTCTGATAAATTTAGATTAAGAAACTGTCAAGATGGGAGGTGATAGATGTAGTCAGAACAATGTCCACAGAACAGGCTAAGGCAGCACAACAACAACAACAGGATCAGGGCAATCAGGGAGATGGTAACTATAGTTTATGTCTTTATTTGTTTACCTTCTCTTTATATTTCAAGAGCTAAGTAAACAGAAAGAAATAAATGATTTCCTTTAGGGAAAAGAAAAAAAAAACTTACTAGTATTATTCAAGGCTGCTTAGAAGAGAATATCTCACAAAACTGTTGGACAGTGTAGATCTCAGCAGTCTGACCTTGACCCACTCTTAGTACTAATTCAGTGCTTGAATTTCAGTTACAGAAATTTCATGGCTGGAATACATTATGAGTTATCATAAGACACACACAAAAATATTCAAAGGTAAAGGTACACAAGAAAAGTGCAATCAGATTTACGAATTTCGTTTTTATAATGATGCAGAAAAAGTTCCCTATCCACTAAATTTCAGGTTGGAACAAATTTGCCAGAGGAAATAGATTTTCTGTAGCAGAGCACCATGAGAGATATAAAGAAGAATGCCAACGCTTATTTGATCTTCAAAACAGGTACTGCTCATGTTCTCATTCTAGCCTAGACAGCAATGGCCCAGCAATATTTAGGCTGCTTTTCGAAGCTTAACATGTCTATTTTATTAATTCAGCGCACTACAGGTTAAACTCTCGGCAACATTAGCTGCTCCATATTTGTTGATTCTCATCTTTTCCACATTTCAGATAAAGAGCACAAGGTTTACTGTAGTTATGCTCTTGCTTATTAGATTGACTCAAATACAATGACATGGTCATTGCTGAAGTTTATTTGTCACAGTTAAAATGCTTAAGTTTATTTGTTACAGTTAAAGTCCCATCGAAATTGTTTTACAATTATGTTTTATTATTATTACTATTTAATTTTTGTAAATATCAATCATTAGTTAACAGAATTTTGGCTTTAGACAAGCAGCTCCCTTCTGCTCTGAAGCCTGTGTTTCTTTTATCAGTAATGGGCCATCTTGGCCAAAATATTGGAAAAGCGTTCTAAGATTAAATTTGAGCACAATGTTTTCTACACTATCAAAGGCAAATTTCATCAATTGAGCCACATGAAATTTTTTGTCTGCAAATGCTTTCAAGTTGGACAAGTCTAAAATTTTATCGTTTGGTAAAGGGTTAAATGTTTTGTCACAGTTACATAATATATTATTGTGTTGATGATATTGTTTTATTCTTCTACTTGTTTTGATTGTCAACTATTTTTTAAGACTTCTAGCATCAGAAGAGCAGCTTTCCACTGATGAAGACTCAAGTGAACATGAGGACTCAGATTTTGAAGAAATGGGCAAAAACCTTGAGAGCATGTTATCTAATAAGAAAACTAGCTCACAGGTAATTATGTTTTTTAGCCTATTTTTGCTATTGGATGCAGATATTGAAAAATCATCTGACTTTATATCTCTGTTTGTCATTATGAAAATATCTTTGTTTTAGTAGTACATGTAGTAGAAAAGTAAGTTATGTTGATCACTAACAAATGTTAACAGCATTTTGTTTGTAATTGTGGAGAAAAGAATTACTTAGAATGTTAGTGTATTTGAAGTTTTGAGTTTGTGCATTGTAACATCATTTACAGAATTCAATGAGTAGAGGTGATGGCTTTGGAGCAACTATTAAAATAGGAACAAATTAAAGCTATCTCTTAAGTCTTAGAATGGTAAATGAATGAAACAGACTTTTTTATGTGGAGAAACAGTCAAAATACTGCTATTTCAAGGTTGTTTTAGCTAGAATATATCAGAAAGTAGTGGACAGTGTAGATCCAAGAACAGACTGCACGTTCAAATGCTTCCACTATTGAAAAGTCTTAAGTTTTGTCATCTGGTAAAGAAGGCAGCAAACTGTTTAAAAAAAATTTTTTTCAAGATCAGAAATCCTGATTTTGAATATAAAACTGTCCATGTTAAACAGTCACTTCCATCAAGGCTGTACCAAAGGACAAAACCAGAGACTCATCCAACCTACAAACATTTGCAGAGGACAAATAACATTAGATTCAAATTATGGGAGTTTGAAAGGGTAAGAGACATTGATGAAAAGATTTGTGTGTGATTGGGTGGAAAAAGGAAAAAATGCTGGTACCAGCATTTTATCCTGTTTCCACAATGTTTTCAAGAGCCTTTTCTGTCAGCATCTGTGTGGTTAGGGGTTATTCAGATCCATTTCGTTACTTGCATGGATGGCCACTATAGGTTTTACTGTACTTATGTAACTTTTTTTCCACAGATAAAGATGGAGAGGGAGGAAGCAGAACGTAGAGAATTACAGAAAATGATGATGGAGGGGAAAGATGACAAGGACAAGAGGGACAGTAAACAAGATGAAGATCCAATGGCAAATATTGTAAGTTAGAGATATTGTCATGTTACCATCAGATTGCTTTTTTTTTTTTTTTTTTTGAGGTCTTGCACCAGATCAAATATGAAAACGTTGGGCATAAAGAGAAAGTGTCCTTTATTCAGGTCTTTACCACACAACAAGAGTTTAGACTTGTCCAAATTGACAGAAATTGCAGATGACCAAAGTAAACATGACTGAAAAATTAAAATTTGTTTTTTGGATGGGTAGAAAACATTGCGGGAAGAGGAGAAAATGCTGGTTACCAGCATTTTTCTCCTTATCCCACAATGTTTTCAAAAGCTTTCTTTCTTAGGGTTGTGGGTTGTTAAAACCCAGCATTGTGTGTTAAAGGGGTAAGCAAATTCTTCATTTGTAGCATGGCTGCTTTTCAGGAAAAAGTCCAGGGTCTGTATTCACTAACCATTCTTAAGAGTATTCCTATCCTAGTGTTATTTTCCGAAATTTTCAAAATTTGAAAGTCACACAACTTATGATTGGCTAAATCCAGTGGTACAGGAGTGGTTGGCAAATACGGACCCAGGTGTTGTCATAGCCATGTCGTCTGCATTGTTGTAGTCTTCATTGTGTAAGCACTGTCATTGTCTCAAAACTCTGGCTAGTTGATGGATATCAAAAGGGAAACCCACACTGTAAAGGCAGGGAGCCCCTGATGATATTTTGGACTCAGCTATGCCCCTTTTTCGACTGAAAATTTTTACTGAAAAGGGTGCTGGAGCCAAGTATTGACACCCGCATACAGTGCTCTTGTTTCACATATATTTTTGTATCTGATTTATGTATTGTTGAATTATTCACATTTTAAATGAGTATGATCTGTGAAAAAGGGACTTAATGCATTTGCAAAAAACTATATGCCCAGGTCAGCCTGCACAGTCCTGACCTAGGCCAAAACCTTTTGCTTTTAGTAATTTTCTGCTTGTCAAAGGACCAGAGTACCTCATGATTCATTAGATTGTTATACAGAATGGATTTTAGGGATGTATAATACTGTGATGACTTGCTTGGAATCATGCATCATGGAGATGCATTAAGTCCTCTTTTGCCAGGGCATGGCTCAAATATATAAATTCATTATACCCCAGGGTTAAGAAGGTTTTAGTGTTTCATCTTTCACACACAGGCTGGTAGAAAACTGAAGATTACCAGGATGTTCTGTGATGACAATGGTAAAGAGTTTTCTAGAGTAGAATGGGTGATCAAACCTGCTGTTATAGATGCTTATGTCAGGATACAGAAAACAAAGGATCCTAACTTCATGTAAGTCTTACTGTTTATAATTTTGTCTTGAGAATAGGTTGACTTTCTTAACTTCAATAAGAATGAGCATTTGAAACTACATGAAACCATTTGTGAAACACTACATAGCTAAGGCCCACTAGCAGCAAAATGTAAACAGTATTGGGGATCGAATAGTAGATCTAGGAATATGTAAATCATACCATCTTAAAATATGGATATTATCATGAGCCATACAATGTGTTATGGTTTTTCGAAATTCCATTTTTGCAGAAAAATGAATCTTAAAATCAGAATTGAAGTTTGCAACCTTATTTCTTGTAGTACTATTAATTTTTCTGCCAGCTAATGGAACTTTGACTAACTGTATTATAACATATTGTCACACTCATACAAATATCTATGCTTTCAAATGATATGAACTGAGTTCGCTTGCTATTTGAACCCCAAATTGTTTACTTTTGGACTCTAGTTGGCCTTTGAGGTTCTTTTAGTAGGCGGTGTTGATTATGATCATTTGCATAGAGGATGCAGTCTGATCTCTGATATACCTTGTCAGGTTTATGCTGACAATGGCCAACAGATAATTAGACTTAAGTGCTGAACTTAAAAAGCCTTTTTTTCTAATTATTCTGAATAATGTTATGATGTCTTTGTCTAATTTACTGATTAATGCTCTCAGATAAATTACATATGAGCCTTGCTCTTTGAAAAGGGGCTTTTTTGCACCTGCAAAAAGTGTCCAAACTTTTTGCATTTGGTCAATTTTCTGCATGTCCAAGGACCATTCTACCTCAGGATTCAGCCAGTTGTTTGACAAAATGAATTTTATGAATCCAAAATTATATGATCACTTGCTTAGTATAATGCATTATGACGATGCATTAAGACCCCTTTTGCTAGAGCATGGCTCAGTCATGCTAATGCAGTAGAGGATTTTATCAGAGTCGTTGTATAGATTGCCCACATTGCCTCAGTACATAAACATTATTGTGATTGCAGAATTTTTGTTTTGATTTTATTTAGAAAACAATTTGCCACCATGGATGATACTGTGAAAGAAGAGATGCGAAAAGAAAGACGAAGGTATGTTTGTTTATTATGTATCTCAGTCACAAACTTATACATGTACATTGTTTTAATCCTTTACCACACGATCCCGACTTTTAACGACCCTGAGAAAGAAGCCTTTTGAAAACATTGTGGGAAAAGGAGAAAATGCTGGTAACCAGCATTTTCTCCTTTTCTCACAATGTTTTTACCCTTCCCAAAATAAATGCAAATTTTTCAGTCATGTTTGTTTTGTTGTCTGCATATGCTTTCAATTTGGACTAGGCTAAAATTGTGTTGTTTGGTAAAGAGTTAATCAGCATGATCTTCAGAATTCATAACAGGAAATTGCTTTTATAGACTAGATAACTTTTTCCATGTAAAGTGTGGGCTCAGCTGTAAATTATAGGACTTTTGACCTGGAGGCCCCGGGTTCAAGGCTCATTGGAAGCTCTGAGTTTTTCATGGGAGTCTACTGGGCAAGACACTTCAGAGCACTAGCTTAGTAGTGGTTGAACCCAGGAAATACATGAATGTTTGAGCTGTCACTGTGACATGACTGAAATAATGTTGAAAGTGGCGTAAAACACCATTCAATTCATGTAAAGTGATAATAATGTTTACCTCCTTTTGCCACAATGTTGTCAAAAGTAGTCTGCTTCAAGACTGACCAAGTTGTCTTCAGGTTATTATGTTTTAAAGTTTTCTCTACAGCTTTGATTTTTCTGTTTTGGTGACTTTATTTGTAGATTATGAACTATGTATAATTCTACAAGGCACAGTTCTAACTTCATTACATGAATTTTAGAGGAATTTATTCTTTATAATGTCATAATTCAATCCTGGAATAATGAATAATCTCTTGTTTTCTTCAATAAATAAATCTAGAATAATTCAGAGATTAGTTTTGCATAAAGCAAAGTAAATGAGATGTATTCAAAGGTTGGCACATTGATATTTTTTGAATTTAATAAATGTAGAAATTGTATTGTCAGCCAGAACCTTTATTACTCTAATAAAGAATGTTTGTGCTGTATTTTATTGTATTGTATCATATTGTATAGATTGCAAGAACAGCTTAGAAGGATAAAAAGAAATGAAGAAAAAGAAAAGATGGGCCCACCTCTCTCTGAGAAAAAGAGGAAAAAGAAGGAGGCTCAGCTACTTAAAGTGAAGGTAATACATGTATTAACTGTTTCGAATGCTATCATAGGACAAATTATTTATTAATTATGAAAAATAGGCCTTTAGCGCAATAGCTCAGGTGGCTGCTTAGTACAAGATACAATCATAACAGGTTTGTCACAATTATAAATCATCCATAAAGTTTAGTGATTGTAGTCAGACTTGGCTAGTAACAAGTCAGATGTTTCCCTGTTGTAAATAACCCTTAACCTTTTACCAAACAATCCAGTGTTAATACAATTCTGAAGAAGATGGCTTTTGAAAACAATTGGGGAAAGAGGAAAATGTTGTTTCTCCTATTCCCAGATTATTTTCTACCCTTTCAAAGACATCCCTCATTTGAGCCACATTTAATTCATCCTCTGCAGATGTTTTAAATATGGACAAGTCTGAAATTCTGTTGTGTTTGTAAAGAGTTAACAAATATTTTGCTATAATGATAATTCTAGATGAAGTGTGGAGCCTGTGGTCAGACTGGACATATGAGGACAAACAAAGACTGTCCAGTATTCAACAAAACAATGGCCAACATCACGCCAGTTCAGGTGGCCATGACAGAGGAACAGGAAGAGGCCGAGGGAGAGGCGCTGTCTGATCACGGTCTGGTAGATGTGGTTGGAACTAAACTGAAACTTAGCAAGAGTTTAGTTGAACAGTAAGTCTTTCTTTTCTGTTGTTCTATTCTCATCCTGTACTTAACTTTAGTTTATAGTGTTGAAAGAGACTTGACTTTAACATTGTTTGATTTATAATGAAGCTTAGCAAGAGTTTAGTTTACTCTCAGTTGTATGTTATATTCCAGTATGCCTGGTCTTGTGAGGACAGTTTTTGGTTAGCTTGGCTATTTTCAAAGAAAACCTTGAGATATTGACCTAGCCCTGTGGTCATCATAATGCAGAAACTTTGACATTTGATAATTTCTCGGTCATTACTGAAGATATTTACTTCAAACTCGCACTAGCTGTTAACCATCAAAAGGGGAACTTAAACAACAGGGGCAGGTAACCATCAAAATATTTTTGACACATTTATGCCCCTTTTCTCATCTCAGAATTTTCTTTGAAAATCAATCCATTCCTAAAAGCAACTACAGCCGAGCATTGGCATCTGCATGCAGTTCTGTCTTTATTTTCCCTTCTTGATCTTATGAGACATTTGAACATATGATACATTTGAAGATATACCCATTGAACTCTTCACTGATTTGTTACATTCTGTTAGGTTGACTTTATCAGTTTCTGTCTCATTATTTCAGGGTTCCTACATGGTTCAGTTCTTATTGTGTTGGATTTATGATTAATGTATATGAGCTGTGCTCTGGCAAAAGGGGGCTTAATGCATCCCCATGGTGCATCGTACCAAGCAAGTCATCACAGTATTATACATCCCTAAAATCCATTTTGTATAACAGCCTACTGAATCATGAGGTACACCAGTCCTTGGACATACAGAAAATTTACTGATAGCAAAAAGTTTCAGCCCAGGTCAGCCTGCAAACTCTGGCAGGCTGACCTGGGTCGATACATTTCGCAGATGCATTAAGCCCTCTTTTCACAGAGCATGGCTTATAATAGAAAACCTTTTGTACAAGTTTTCATTATTGCTGATCAGGTTGGAGTGGCCTTGGGCACAGCACTGCTGAGCCTCAGTACCAGGCATTCCTAGGGCCCAGCCTAACATAAGCGAAACCTGCAAGATAGAAGTGTAACTTTGGTCAAACTGAAACTGCTGAAACCAGCTTCACCCTTTACCACATCATCCCGATTTTTAACAACCTGAGGAAGAAGCCTTTTGAAAACATTGTGGGAAAAGGAGAAAATGCTGGTTAACCAAGTTTTCTATCCTATCAATGACAAATTCTATCATGTGAGCCACATTTAAATTATCATCTGCAATTGCTTTCAATTTGGATAGTCTACATTTTTATCAAGGGATAAATAGTTAAACACCATTCAACCAATTCTCAGAAGTTTGATATTTTCAGTTAACCTTTTCATGGTTGCCTCATTTCAGTGCTGAACAGATTAAAAGAAAGGCATTGGTTCTCAAATTTCCAAAACAAGCTGTTGAATCAAAGAAAAGGAGAAAAGCTGGTACAACAATACACTGTGACTATTTGAAGGTACATTTAACTGTCTTCATTCAAAGTTACAGATAGGGTGAATATTTTGGGGCTTAACCGTTTACCACACAGTCCTGAGTTTTAACGACCCTATGAAGGAAGCCTTTTGAAAACATTGTGGGAAAAAGAAGAAAATGCTGGTAACCAGAATTTTCCTCTGTTCCCCCAATGTTTTCTACCTTATCAAAGACATTTCCATCATTTGAGCCACATTTAAATTGTTGTCTGCGCATCCTTAAAATACAGACAAGTCTACATTTATATTGTGTGGTAAAGACTGAGAGAGAAATATTTCTGTAGCTCATCAAGTATACCTGAGTTTTATGTATTCATGTGAGACAATTCTAAGAGAGTACCCATAAAATGGGCCTAAATGAAAAAAACAACTTCTTTTTAAATTTATGATACCTGCTCGTGTCTGTTCATCTAATTTGTAGGGTTGCAATTAGGAGGTTAAGTAAATTGAATTGAATTCTTAGTTTAAATCTCAAAGGAACGCCACTTTTATACACTTAAATGAGGGGAAAAAACTCTTTCAGTCCTCTGCCTGCTGTAATCATTTATTTGTCTTGCAAGCTAACGACTTCTTTGGTGTTAGATGAGAAGTTGGCATTGTTTTGAATGTTAATACAATGAGAAGTTCATCTTTCAAACAATCATCAGATCAGTTATAAACAATTTGTTGTTTATTTGTATTTTTTTCAGAAACCCAAACAGTCTGCGAACAGAAGAAGGGCAGACCCAGTGGTCACCTTATCATCTATATTTGAACAAGTCTTGAATGAAATGAGAGAACTTCCAAATGTAAGGAGATTAAGTATTCACAATCGTTTCTAAAGAACAATCCAGCTGGTAACAAAAGCCTATGAAATGAAAGTTCAAAAGTTATTTATTTAGATTCAAAGTTAGAATGGATAATGAATTTAGCATAATGGCTCAACACCAATTAATCTATGGTGATGATGCAGCTGTAATTATTTAATGCAGCTTTGTTATTTTTAAACTTTCTCTTCTTTTTATTTTCCTAAATGGACTGGAGTCTGGTGGTGCAGTTGGCAACATGAAGGGCTTCTAAAATCAAGGGATTGTGAATTTGAATCTCAGCTTTGTGAAGCTCTCTTTGAGGATTTATGACCCTAATTGCAAGAGAATTCATTCCCCTCTCACTGCTGTACATTGCCTTGAAGAAGACAAGCAGCCGTTAACTTTGAAGAAAAATTGTGGAATGAAAGTCACAGAAACCATGGTGCACTTGCTGCCATGACATGATGGAAAGAATGTTGAAAACAGTGTTAAGATACCAAATAAAACAAAACTTGTCCCAATTCAGAGTTGACGAAGTCTTTCTGTCTAAGGAATTTATTAAGCCCATTACAACACAAACCCAAGTTTAAACAACCTTGATAGAAAAGCTTTTGAACACATTTTGGGAAAGGAAGAAAATACTGGTAACCAGCATTTGCTCCTTTTCCCACAATGTTTTCTACCCTTTCATAGGAAAATTCCCACCTTTTTAGCAACTTTTAATTTGTCGTCTGCAAATGCTTTCATTTCGGACCAGTTTAAAATTTGGTTGTATGGTAAAGAGTTAAGCAGGATCAGTCATAATTTTCAGTCAATGTAGGCAAGAACAAATCAGTTGTCAAGACAGAAATTTGAAATTACAATAGAGCATTAAATAAATTTTGTTTATGATTACGATATATGTATCTGGTTTTTTTTTTTTTTTTTTTTTTTTTTTTCAGACTCATCCCTTTCTGCACCCTGTTAATGCTAAAGTGGTGCCAGATTATTACAAAATTGTGAAAAGGCCTATGGATCTACAGAAAATCAGGGAGGTTGGTATAGAATTGTATGAATATTTGATGTTTTTTAATCCTTTGCAGCACAGTCCCAAGGATTAACGAACCTGAGAAAGAAGCCTTTTGAAAACACTGTAGGAAAAGGAGAAAATGCTGGTATCCTTTTCCCACAATGTTTTCTCCCCTTCCTAAAACCCATTCCAATTTTTGAGTAGCATTTTTTTTTGTTGTCTGCAAATGCTTTCAATTTGGACAACCCTAAAATTTAAGAAACAGCTACTATATTATCATTTTTAGCTGGCCAGAGGCCAGCGAGCTTATGTCCTGGCCCTCTGTGCATGATGTGTCTGTCTGTCTGTCCTTGTGTTAACTTTTGTTTCAAACATTTTCTTCTCTGAATCTACCTATGCAATTTTGACCAAACTTCATGAATAGATGTTAAATACCAAGCAAACTGCATATACATGTGTCGCCCATGGTGTAACCTATTGGTAAGAAGTAGCTTGATCTTCCATTCTTTTGAATGCCAATGTTATTTTTTTTAAGAAGAAGCCAATTTTCTGATGTCCTGTTTAATATGATTTCAGAATTTGAGACTGAAAGTTTACAAGTCAAGAGAAGACTTCTTACTGGATGTCAATTTGGTTGTAGAAAACAGCAAACTTTACAATGGTAAGTTTTGTAATACTTGCTTTTGAGCCATGCTCTGGGAAAAGGGGGCTTAATGTATCTCCGTGATCCATTATACCTAGCCAGTCATCACATGATAAAGGATCCACAAAATCCATTTTATCTAACACGCGACTGAATCATGAGGTATACTGGTCATTAGGCATACAGAAAATTGACCAATAGCGAAAAGTTTTGACCCAGGTCAGCCTGCTCAGGCTGACCTGGGTCGATACTTTTCGCAGATGCATTAAGCCTACCTTTGCTAGAGCATGGCTCATTTGAATATTCACATGAGAAATGCCCATTGTACTAGTTATGACTTTCTGATTCTAGTACTGACTTGTCATATACAATTGATAAGAGAGGATTGACTGATTCAATGGTGTTTCATGCCACTTTAAACATTATCTCTGTCACACCACTTAATTTAATCATGTATGTCCATGGTTTTGTATTACTGTTGTTAAATTTGAGTACATTTTCTGTATTACTACCTTCAATTTGACCACATTTTCTTTACTGGCTTGCCCGTTCCTTTACAGGACCTAAAAGTACATTTACGATGGCAGCACAGGCAATGCTTGACTTTTGTTTACGAAGACTGGCTGAGGTTTGTTATTACTTGTATTTGACCTTTAACTTTTTCAATACAATTGTGTGTAATTGAAAGGTCTGTTTGTCAAATAGTTCTATCAACCATCTGTGATACAACTTCAAATACTAAGCTTTGATTCATTAAACTGGAAATTTGGTCTTGTAGAAATAAATGAGAAAGTTTATGCAGATGAAACCATCAAGCCCAGGTGGCTTATTGTTAAGGGGTAGGGTTGATAGTCCAGAGATTGCAAGTTTAAATCCACAGTTTGCTAAAATTCTTTTCATGGGATGAAGAAAGTTGTTTCCAGATGATTGATTTCTTTCTCGTTACTGGACGTTGTTTCAAATTTGTTATGAGAGAGAGTAGCCTGGAATGCATGTACAAGTGTACAGGTTTCAGCGATGTAAAGAGAAAACTGTTGCAAATTTAGATATTATTTGCTTTGAATAATTCTTATAGATTGATTATTTTTCGACAATAATGACATGGGACAGATGAGTAAATTTCAAAGACAGAACTTATCTTTTGAACTGCATTGAATTTGTTGTCTGCAAGTGCTTTGAGTTTGGACAAGTCTAAAATTTTGTTTTATGGTAAAGAGTTAAGCTGTGGATATGCTGCAGCACTTTTTCATAGGGTAAGAGTGTGTAATTCTTTTCTATTACAGAAAGAAGAGAAGTTAATGAGACTTGAAAAAGCCATTAATCCACTGTTAGATGACAATGACCAAGTTGCTCTATCATTTATCCTAGAGAACATAGTGAACCAGATCAAAGCAGTCGAAAATGTATGTATATCTTTATATACCCTCGCCTTTTGTCAGCCAGTTACCAAATTTTTTGTAACGCTGGTAAATGAATGTTTTGGGAGGTACATTGGAATCAATCTGTAAGCCTGACTATAAGTCTGTTGACATTTTGATAAATTTATTTCACAAACTTCATCCTCAGTTTTGCTTTAATTGCTGTCAGTGTATTGAAACCTTGTACAACTTTGTTTACCAAAAGCTGTAGATATGCAAGACACAAGTTACAAGTATTCATACTGCAGACTTGAAGAGTTATATCCACTTGAACTTAATAGAATTTATCACAGTGCTGGGTGCAGGTATCAAGACACTAAAAGTGGCAGTTCTAGTTACATATACATGGTACCAGTAACGCAAAGTTGAAACGTTGGAAAGATACATGGAAAAGTCAATGTAAACAGTAAAAACATTTTTAGAAAAAGGATTGTGTTAAAGGTGCTTGTAACAATCAGTTGCTCCTTTTTCCAAAATGTTCTAAGAAAGAAAGCTGTCTGGAGATCGATATTTGTTACTCTGTACTGAAACAACTTCAGAAATTTGGTAGCACAAGAATAAGTTGGGATTGTGGTTATAATATCATTTTATTCTCTACTCTTTTCCAGTCATGGCCTTTCTCAAATCCTGTGAACAAGAAGTTTATCAAAGATTATTATGACTTTATCGAAAATCCAATGGATTTATCTACACTTTTGAAGGTAATTTTTTACTCTATACTTTTTAACAGCATTATTGAATTGATGGCTATTCACCTGTTTCTGTACATACTAATTGTAGATCTACCAAAAGCATGTCTAAGCCTTTACCCCATGACAAAAATTTTACATTTGTCCAAATTGAAATCATTTGCAGATGACAAATTAGATATAGAGATTTGTCTGTAAAAGGACAGAAAACATTATGGGAAAAAGAGAAAATGCTAGTTACCATCATTTTCTCCTTTTCCCACAATATTTTCAAATTCCCCCTTTCTCAGGCTTGTTAAAACTCGGGATTGTGTGGTAAAGGGTCAATTAGGATAGAGTAGAAGCATTTGAAGTAAAGAGAGATTGTTTTGAAAATATTGTAAAATAAGGGAAAAAATGCTTTAACAGGCAATTTCTCTTTTTCCCACAATATTTATTAGGTGTTGCACCCTACAGGGGTGTTAAATGTTGAATTTGCATTGAATTTGGTTAGAAATTGTCATACTTTTGTGGGATTTCATCGAGATATCCTTTAAATATTTACCAAACAATCCTGTGTTTTAACGACCCTTAGGAGAATCAGTTTTGAAAACAATGTGGGAAAAGAAGAAAATACTGGTTGGTATTTTCTCCTTTTTCCACAATTTTTTCTAACCTCTCCAAGACACATTCAAGTACTTGAACTCAGTTCAGTTTGTCTTCTGCAAATGCTTTCATTTTGGATCAGTCTTTAGTTTTGATGTCTGGCAAAGACATGAGAAAAGAGAAGAGAAAAAAGATAAATTTTACATGTATTGTTTACAACAATTTAGCATTCAATTAAATTTCTTAATCCTTTTTTGTTGCAACATATATGTCACTTTTCACACGTCCAGAGAGGAAGTGTGTATCTTTTTAGTAGTTTAGCCTGGCCCAATAGGCCAGTGATTAGCGTTTTCAATTTGTGACTTGGTGGTTGAGAGTTCAGTACCCATTTGCAGCAAAACTTGTTTCCAGCGATTTTTCCCTCTCACCTCTGATGCATGTGAGAAAAGTAGTCAGTGGTTTTGAAAGAAAGTTGTGTCAGTGCTGGTGTGAGAAAGCCAAGAAACACATGTATAGGTGCACTGGCTGCAGTGATATGACCTAAGCTTTTAAAATGGCATTAAATACCATTGCAAAACAAACTTAATAGTTTGGAAGAATGCTGGTTCACAAGAGAAATATGTGTTGTAGATACACATTGGAACTGTCTCTTACAGACTCAAATCTAATGAGTACCCATAACAAAGGTTTAACTAAATATATTTATAATATAAAAATATAAATTTCAAATAACTGTGTTGTCCTATGCTTTACATTTTTTTGTATCATTGTAACAGAAAGTCCAAACACATCAGTACCAGTGCAGAGAAAGTTTTGCGGAGGATGTAAAACTGATCTTCACAAACAGTGTAAAATATAATGGGAAGGATAGTTCTCTGACCAAAACAGCAGAAAAAATGGTAGATGTGTGTACGGCAGCAATACAAGAGGTAAATGTGATTGGAATTTTGAACAAATTATGTTGCTCTTGTAGACAGTGTTGATAAAGATCAGGCTGCACAGAATAGGCCTTCTTGTCTTGGATCTGTGCTGCCTGTTTTTTTATCTCACCTGAGCACAAAGTGCTCAAGGTGAGCTTTTCCGATCATGCTGTTTGTTGTATGTCATGCGGTTGTCAACATTTACTTCGTGTGCACTCTAGAGGCCACATTTTCAGTTAAATCCTCATGAAACTTGGTAGTCCCTGGGCCAGATCTTATAAAAACCTTGTGTGCACTGTAGAGGACACATTTTCAGCATGATTCAAAATTAAAAAATAGGTCAATTAGTCTTTTACACTAATGTGTTTTACTTCATCGCGACCAGGATCTTTTCAGTTTTATCAATCCTAGATGACTTTACTCAAGTGAGTGCTTTAGGCCAATGGCCCTCTTGTTTTTTGTAACATTTTCTACCCAAAATAAGGGTCCTGTGTGGCTTTCTGATAATGATGCAGGACTCATAACCTGGAGGCCCTGGGTTCATTTAAAACCTTAGTAGAAACATTGGGGTTTTGTGGGAGTTTCCATGGGTAAGACACTTCGGAGCCCTAGCCAAGTAGGGACATATATGGATATGTGGGCTGTCGCTGTGATATGACTGAAATAATTTTGCATTGAGTCAGTCTGCCATAAAAAAGCTCAACTGTTTTCGAAGAAAATGAAGAGTTATTGTCATAGCCCTGGCATCGTCCTCGTGCAAAAGTTCTGACATTTTGTAATATCTCTAGTAATACTGAAGATATTTACTTCAAGTTTGGACAAGTTGTTAACTATCAAAAGGGAAAGTCATACAACAGTGGCATGTAACCATCAAAGTATGTTTTACACATTTATGCCCCCTTTTAGGCTTGGAATTTTCACTGAAAATCAAGCACTTGCAGCCAAGCATTGGCACCCGCATGCAGTGCTCTTGTTTATTTACAAACATATATTGATATTTACAGCATGATGAGACTCTGATACAGCTAGAAAAAGACATCAAAGCTGCTCAGGAGGCCGCACTGGAAGCGGCGGAGTCAGAAAGTGTGATGACTGGTACTTCAACTCACGATGATCTCACTGCAGGTTATCTTCATTTAATCTATATCTATAGGACTACTTGATTTATACCATGGTATTGAGCTTCACTGGATCCACTGGGTTTTTCATTGAAGTGTCCTTTGGCAAGACACTTAAGAACCCTAGTTAGGACTGGTGGAACCCAGGAAATACACGAATATGTGAACTGTTGCCATGATATGACTGAAATACTGTTGAAAGCAGCATAAAACACCATTCAATCAATCAGTCAACTATTTTGTGGCTGAAATACTATTGAAAGTGGCTTAAAATCCCATTAAAGCTTTCAAACAAGTAACTATAGGCTGGTCTACCATTGATATGATAATGTAAGTAATAAATATCTGAATCAAAGCAGTCTGGGAAATATGAATAAAAATATTATAAACTATTATTGTTTATAGTTTGAAATAAGGTCTATGTCACAATTGGCACCAAGTTAACCAGGATTACAGACTTCTACATATTTTGTATCATATTTTACCTGAGCAATCAAAAGTGTTAACTTATAACTGCACAAACAACTTTTAGGCCTATGAACTTGCAGCACTCAGAAAGCTTTTGAAGGGTTTGAAATTTACTCACATATTCAAGTTTCCTTTGATCTTTCAAGCTGTCTTTGATCTTATCATAAGAGTAAATGAGGAGCCAGTGGAGGGCTACAGTGTTGGTATTTATGAAAAGATCATCGTTAACCCTTTACCACACAATCCCAAGTTTTAACGACCCTGAGAGAGGCCTGAAGAAAACATTGTGGGAAAAGGAGAAATGCTGCCTGTTTTGTGCAGTCTGATCTTGAATCAACACTCTCTGCAAAAGCAGCTTAACATTTGCTCAGCTCGGTTAGAGTTAGTTACTTTTTGGTTATGTTACAGGTATGGATAATGAGTCAATGGATGGTTACAGTATTGGTGCCAAGGAAAACATCACTATTAAGGAAGATGGTGGAGAGTTGGACGAGGAATCAGCTGTGCCAGAATCATTACAGGTAAATTGATGTCAGAATTGCCTTCTCATTGTGGATTGCCTTTCCCCGATAGCTCAGTTGGTAGCTACAGGACTTTAGAATAGGAGGTTGCTGGTTCAATCCCCAGCTTGGCCAATTTCTTTCTGAGGATTGGTGATTGTTATTGTGACGGGGTTCATTCCTTTTCATGCCATTGAGCATTGTTTCGATGATAGTGGAAAGCAGCCAGTGGATTGGAAAGAATACTGTGTGGAGTACTGGTAGGAGAAACTGTGGGAAAGCATGGCTGCAGCGATGTAACTGAAATAATGTTGAAAATAGCGTTGGACACCATACAATCAATCAATCAATCGTTATAGAGGGTCACTGTCCTTTGGGCCTGTCTGTCAGCCAATCAAAATCCTGCTGTCAAATTGTCTGAAACCAAAAGTAGACTTTCAGATTACTTGTAATTCATTAGACAATGTAAGTTGTTTACTCGGAAAGATGAACCAAATTGTTTTTGAATCAGCCGTTTTGCAAATATCTGTAAGATAAGGCATACCATTTGGAAATGGTATGTATTTTTTTGAGTGATTGTAACTCTGTGTACCAAATTACAAATTCTAGACACATATAAATTGATAGCATTTGCAGACAAGAAATTAGATGTATCACATACAATTAAATTTGTCCTCAGAAGGGTAGAAAACATTTTGGGAAAAGGAGAAAATGCTGGTTACCAGCATTTTCTCCTTTTCCCAAATTGTTTTCAAAAACCTTTTACCTCAGGGTCATTGAAACTCAGGATTGTTCGTTAAAGAGTTAATCCAGTTCACAGACCAATGATAATGCTTGTAGAGATGATAATATTTCATGTCTGGTATCTGAGGAAGAAACCAATACAATTTGGATACTTTTGATCAAAAGGTTGAGATCACTTTTTGAGGTTACTTGAGATAATTTTGCTTCAAGCTGGTTATCATTTGTGTCTTAACTCTTTACCAAAAGACGAAATTTTAGACTGGTCCAAATTGAAAACATTTGCAGATGACTAATTAACTTGAGCTGAAATGATTGTAATTGTCTTTGAAAATGTAGAAAACCTTGTGGGAAAAGGAGAAAATGCTGGTTACCAGCATTTTCTCCATTTTCACAAGGATTTCTAAAAGCCATTTCCCTTATGTTCGTTAAAACCCAGGAATGTGTGGTAAACAGTTAAGATAGCTATAGTTTTGACCTTGTAGATGTATCTTCATTTCTATATCCGCTTTACTAGATGTTCAAAGGTGAAAACCACTGGGTAGATCTCTTTCTGTAAGTAGGATTCCACTTGAGCCTATCTGCAGCTGCATTACTGACTTTAAAGGTCTGGTTTGGTATTAGTTCCTACAATACTGGAGAAAACTTCTTCCTTCACATCAAGGCTGAGGTATTGTCATAGGCCTGGGGTGTTGTCTGCGCCTTGCAATAGTTTTGAGATTTTATAATATCTCTGTTATTAATAATGATGTATACTGCAAACCTGGACTACTAATGAAAAGGGAACATATATAATGAGGCCCAGTAACTATCAAAGTATTTTTGACACAGTTATGCCCCTTTTTTGACTTAAAATTTTCAGTGAAAATCAAGCAACTGCAGCTGAGCAAAATTTTCAGTGAAAATCAAGCAACTGCAGCTGAGCATTGGCACCCGCATGTGGTGCTCTTGTTAACTTTTTTTTTTTTTTTTTTTTAATTTCAGTCTTTCAACATCTCAGATACGGACTTTGTGGACGTGGAGGGAGATGAAGATTCATTTTCACGCAGAAAGGTAATACAGAAATTTTGTAGCCATGTAGTTGTATATCGCACATTAACATTTTTGTTAATTCAAAGACTTGAAGAGTTTGGGTATTTTTATCTATTTAAGTGATGTCAGTGCAACCAATGTACCTATGTATTGTGTTTCTTCAGGAGAAAGTTTAAAAAAATGTGGAGGAAAAATACAAGAACCTGTTCCTTTTCCAAAAATGTTTTCAATACAGAAATATATTTTAGTTACCTTTTATGTTTCTTTTGATGAAATTTGGACTGATGTGTATCATTTCTGAAATAACCACATAGTTATGGGCTAAAAGCACAGCTTCTCTCTGTAATAGAATTGTTTTAACCTTTGTAGACCCCTAAAAAGAAGAAGAAAGGCAATCAAGTAGAGAAGGATCTTGCACTGTCTCCAGATAACAATGACGACATTTTGGGTAAGACACCTGAGATAATTGTTCACTTTGTTATTGCTTTGTTTTATTATTATCACAGAACATCAAAATATACAGGTCATCCTGTTCTGTGATGTTCAGAATTTATTCAAAGATTTATACACATCTATAATATGAGCCATAGCCAGGCAAAAAGCACTGTAACCCTTTCCCAAACAAGCCCTGGTTTTCACGTGTCTGCAGTACAAGTCTTTTGAAAACACTGTGTGAAAAGGAGAAATTGCTGGTAACAAGCAATTTCTCCTTTTCCCACAGTGTTTTCTACCCTTTTTGAGACCTTTCTGCCATTTTCATCAAATTTAAAATTGTCGTCTGCAAACTCTTTCAATTTGGACCAGTCCAAAATTTGTCGTTTGGGAAAGGGTTAATGCATTTCCGTTAAGCATTGTACCAAGCAAGTCATTACATAATTATGGATCCATAAGATCAACTTTGCGTGACAACCAATTGAGGAATGAGGTAAACTGATCCTGTTACATGCAGAAAATAGACCATTAGCAAACAGTCTCAACTTAGGTCAGCCTCTCTGGTCTGCATAGGCTAACTTGGCTTGCTACCATTTGTGGATGCATTAAACTCCCTTTTCATAGACCATGTCTTATATATATTTTTTATTTCATTGATTCTATAATAATTAGTACCTATAGCATACTCTTTAGTTCAGATATAAGTCTTCAACTTTAACTTAACTATTTTACATCTATTGTGAAATAAATCTGAACAAAGTATACCTACCACCCTTGACGTTTATTGCCCGGAAACTTAATCAAAGGTTGACCCTACTGATCACTGGATTTGAGTCAGGAACCTGGTGAGGCAGATAACTACAAGTGTGTAACTGTTAACTCTTAACCTGCTAAATAATTGAAGTGAAACTTTCAAGCCTACACCGATTTCGAAATTTTGCTATTTCAAACGTAGTTTTGAAAGGAAAAATATCTCCTCATTGGACAGTGTAGATCCAAGATCAGATTGCACACTCCCTGCAGTCTGATCTTGATCTACACTGTCTGCAAAAAGTGCCTGAGTTGCCTAAGGGTTAACTCTAAAGCAAGCAGTTAAAAGATACTGAATCATGTTCATGTAGTATGGTCCTTTTGTAGACTTGTTGGTCAGTATAGACAGCATGTGAATTAAGACATTGGCTATAATTTGGTGTGCAAAGTCTCCAGCTTATAAAAGTATTTTTAATACTTGATCTAGAAGCTGGTATGATTTTAATACTTGGAATACTATGACTTCCCTTGATTAATCTCAGTTCAGGGTAAACTCCACCACATGCTTAATTATTGACTACCAAAGACAGGATGGAGAAATTGTTATTGGTATTCATTGAAAATTATGAAAATTGTCCCTGTGAGACAATGCTAATGGATGCCTACAACAGAGGTTTAAGCGAAGATCTTGAGAGAATTTTAGTCTACATATTAAAGGAAGAACCTTACTTGTTTTTACAGGGAAACTTAGTGATGACTCGGATGAAGGTATGGATGAATCAGAAGATGTCTATGAAATGGGAAATTATGATTCTTCACAGAGTTATCTAGACACTTCTCAACAACAGCAACAGTATCAGGTATGTGTGTAAGGGCCAGTAATGAGTGTCATGTGACTTCTATTTTTAGATTATCAGAATCATGTGACTTTCATTAATCTACTCTAATTGGCTTGAAGAATGTCATGTGATTGTTTACAGTATTCTAGACGGTATTCAACAGCAGTCTCATTGTCAGTTATGTTTAACACTTTACCACACAATCTCGATTTTTAGCGACCCTTAGAAAGAAGGCTTTTGAAAACATTGTTGGAAATGGAGAAAATGGGAGAAAATGCTTGTAACCAGCATTTTCTCCTTTCCCCACAATGTTTTCTACCATTTCAGAGTTAGGTTTCATCAATTGAGCCACATTTGAGTTGTCGTCTACAACGACTTTGATTTGGAGGAGTGTAAAACTTTGTCGTTTGGTAAATTTAATTTTAATTTATCTATGTTGTAGGTACCCTTAGTACAGATGGAAGATGAAAACAGTTTTGATCCATCTGAATTCTTCCGACACAGCACGCTGGCAAGTCAGGCTGCTGCAGAGGAACAGAAACAGGCGGAAGATAATCCTGAAGCCATGGAAACAGATTTAACCAATGACCTTGAAGTGTCAGATTCAGATGAAAGTGAGAAAGATCAGGCTTACGGTGATGAGACAGGGGCAGGAAACGAGGACTCAAACGAAGGGTTTGACATTGACGAGTTCTTGCAATAGTGTTAGTTTAATTATCACCAAACCACCGGGAGACAACTGTTTTACTTCACCTTGCATGAGGCAACATGTGTTGTAAAAGTAGAAATTTCCTGTAAGAAATTGCCTTAATGTGTCATACTTGTAGAAAAGTGAAGAAGATCAGCTGCACGGTGTTGAGGAGTCAAATTCAGGATTTGACAATGATAAGTTCTTGCAATAGTATTAGGGACAGCTGTTTTACTTCATCTTGCAACAGGCAACTTATTTCAAGAGAAGAAATCGCTTATAAGGAATGACCTTAAAGTGTCAGACTTGTACAAAGGAGGAGAAGATCAGCGGTATGTGACTCAAATCAGGGATGTGACATTGATGAGTTCTTGCTGTAGTGTTGAATTGTCACTTTATCACCAGCTGGAGACAACCGGCTTACTTCATCGTACTGTAGGCAGCTTATGTTGTTAGAGGAGAAATTGCTTGATGTGTCAGATTTGTACAAAAGTGAGAAAGGTCAGCTGTACGTTGATAGGGAATCAGATCCGGTATTTGGCATCAAGATCAGACTACACAGAGTGTACAAAGTGATCTTGGATCTATACCGTCTTGCTGAAAAGTCAAGCCTATGAGATAACAGTCTGTCTGAGTTTCAGTGATTTGTATTTTGACATGTCAAAAGATATCGAATTTATATACATGTGTTTCGCTCTGAAAGGGCTAAGGCAAAAGATGTGTTCATTATTGACTGTTACATAGATCACAGGCCACCGATGTTCCATTGGTCTATCACGTGACATAGAAATTTTCATTGCTCGATCATCGGACACCATTATTAATAATAACACTGGCGCATCGCCTCTATATCTAAATGCTACAAAATACGATATAGTTGGGTATAGAGGCGGTGCGCCTGTGTGCTATTTTTAGTAACGGTGTCAGATGATCGAGCAGTGAAAATTTCCGTGTTTCGTGATAAACCGATGGACCTTCGAAGGCTTGTGCATAGATATGAGCCGCGCTCTGTGAAAAGGGAGCTTAATGCATCTTCGAAAAGTTTCGGCCCAGGTCAGCCTGCGCGAACTGCGCAGGCTGACCTGGGCCGAAACTTTTCGCTATTCGTCAATTTTCTGTATGTAAAAGGACTAGTCCGCTTTATGGTAAGGCCGGTTGTATGACAAAATGGTTTTTATGGATTCATAATCACGTGATGACTTGCTTGGTATAATGCATCACGGAGATGCATTAAGCCCCTTTTTGCCAGAGCGTGGCTCATATTATACAGCGGTCTTTGTAAATTCGTAAATTAAAGTTAACAATGAAATGGAATTTGATTCCGGTTTTTGATACTTGTATTTAGCTGAGGTAATCTTTCCTTTATACAGTCCTTACGGCTTTGCAGTAGTTGCTTCTTACCCTTAACCTTTTACCACACAGTCCCGAGTTTCAACAACCCTGAAAGAGAAGGCTTTTGAAAACATTGTCGCAAAAGAAGAAAATACTGGTAACTAGCATTTTCTCCTTTCCCCACAATGTTTTTTCACTCTTTAATGGAAACATTCCATCATCTTAGCTACGCTTCATTTGTCATTAGCAAATATACTCCTTATGGATTAATTCTTTCCCAAACGACAAAATTTTAGACTGGTCCAAATTGAAAGCATTAGCAGACGACATAACAAATGTGACTGGAAAATTAAAATTTGTTTTGGGAAGGGTAAAAAACATTGTGGGAAAAGGAGAAAATGCTGGTCACCAGCATTTTCTCCTTTTCCCACAATGTTTTCAAAAGGCTCCGTTCTCAGGGTCGTTAAAAGTCGGGATATTGTGGTAAAGAGTTAATCCAACATTTTGTCATGCGGTAAAGGGTTAAACTGATAAACTGCACGTCCTGTCCAGTTTAACCCTTTCCCAAACAAGCCCTGGTTTTCACGTGTCTGCAGTACAAGTCTTTTGAAAACACTGTGGGTAAAGGAGAAATTGCTCGTAACGAGCAATTTCTCCTTTTCCCACAGTGTTTTCTACCCTTTTTGATAACTTTCTGCAATTTTCATCAAATTTAAAATTGTCGTCTGCAAACTCTTTCAATTTGGACCAGCCCAAAATTTGTTGTTTGGGAAAGGGTTAATGCTGAACGACATGGGCAGTTCCAAAAGTTGGTACTGCACTTCCTTTACTACTCTCACTCTTGGGACGAAGAGGGGTGAATTTGCTCCGCTTCCCTGGTTCAAGTCCCAAGCTAGGCCCATTTCTTTCGGAAGATTTATGATAGTTATTGCGACAGTATTCATTCCTGTCTCAAATTGTTCCCGTGATAATTTTTAACTCCAGTGGCCGAAGGTCCTGAGTTCGTCCGTGCATTTACTTTTATTTCAAACATCTTATTCTCTGAATCTACCCAACCAAATTTGATGGAACTTCACAGGTATGATCCTTCCTTGGTCCTCTTCAGAATTTCTCGAAAGAATTTAATAGTGCTGAAAAAAAAATACTGGTTGCCATGGCAACATAGCTGAAAAATATCGAAAATCTTTTGAAATTTTCTTGTCCGACACTATAAGACCCAGGGCTATCGAATTTTGTTTGTAGCTTAATCGTATGGACCTCTACCAAGGTCTTAAAATTATAGCCCTGGCTCAAAGTTGGCTCCGCACCACAAGTTTTTCATAGGCATTCATGTAGGCTTATAAAGGCACCATATGGTGGACCTCTACCAGGATTCAAGTATTTATAGCTCTGTGGTCAAAATGGCCTCTATCTGGGATCACAAATTTCACACAAGCTTTCACACAGGCTTTTATACAGAACTTTGAAAATCTTCCTGTTCGAAAATCATATGGCCTAGAAGTGTAATATTTGGTATGTATGGTTTGTACTTGCATGTTTTAGCAAGTGGAGCGATACAGGGCCATCATGGCCCTCTGGTTTGGAAAAGCCGCCAGTGGCTTCGGCAAAATATTGTGCGAAGTACTTGTAAAAGGAACTCTAAAGATATGTGTACTGGCCGCTGTGAAATAACTTAAATAATGTTGAAAATAGGGTTAACCCTTTCCCAAACGATGAATTTTAGACTGGTCCAAATTGAAAGAGTTTGCAGACGACAATTTTAAATTTGATGAAAATGACAGAAAGTTCTCCAAAAGGGTAGAAAACACTGTGGGAAAAGGAAAAATTGCTCGAACGAGCAATTTCTCCTTTTTCCACAGTGTTTTCAAAAGACTTGTACTGCAGACACGTGAAAACCAGGGCTTGTTTGGGAAAGGGTTGAGCACCACACAAACAAAAACAAAACAATACACCCTTTCATCCAGTAAAATGAAAATGATTAATTTTAAAACTACACCGAAAAAGGATAACTACGTAAAAGAAAGATAAATAATGCCTTTTGGCAAATAAAGAGAAAGATATTTGACTTGGAAAGGGGATTTAAATTGTCAGATTACACTGAGGTATTTGATTTAACCCTTATCCTGCTGAATAACTGAAATGAGACTTTTAAGTCGATAATAAAAACCCAAATTTTCCGTTTTGAAAGTTATTTTTTGTATATATAGACATCTTACCGGACAGTGTAGATCAAAGATCAGACTGCACGTTCTGTGCAGTCTGATCTTGATCTACGCTGTCCGCAAAAAGTCAGTGAGTCGCGCTTAGCAGCTTAAGGGTTAACAAATTGTCCACCCCATATGTTTAGAACAAGCATATTTGTTGTATCGGTGATTTTGGATCTAATCTCCTAATTCCTTTATTGTTTAATTGCATGAGATAAAATTCCTATTGAAGACTTAGTATTTATTGCATGACATATTGCGTAACTCGCATAACGCAATCTGTGATATTCTTTAGATAGGGAGAGAGTAGAATAAGATCTGATTGCACATTCGTTCTGTCTGATCTTATTCTCCTCTCTTCGATTAATGATTATTTTTCTACCTAAACTAGATCTGTGCCTATTCCAAATTATTAAGAGAATTCGAAAGGATTTGCTGTTCTGTTGATTAATGAGCCATGCTCTGGCAAAAGGGGGCTTGATGCATCCTCGTGATGCACGATACCTATCAAGCCATCATATCATTATGGATCCATAATTGCCACCTTTTTTAATAGTCGACTAAATCATGAAGTAGACTGGTCGTTGGACATACAGAAAATTGACCAACAGCGAGAAGTTTCAGCCAGACCTGGGTCGATACTTTTCGCAGATGCATTTAGCCTCTTTTTCATACAGCATTGCTCATTTGTATTCACTAAGATAAAGGTGAGTAGGGACTGAACATATCAAATTCTGATTAGACGATCATGTCAAAAAACAAATTAATTGACAAGCTTATGTACAAATGCACAAGTTGTGCAGAAAATCTGTCACGATAAACCGTCTAGCAATCAATCATGTAGACGTTTAAATGTAACGGAGAAACGGGAACCCGCCTGTTAAGCCATACTTTAGTCGAGTATACCTACGCTGTTTGACCGGAAATGCAGAGCGGATAACTGTTATGGCAAAGTATATCCACGACGCCATTTTCTGGCATCAGGGATCCCATATACTGGTAACATAAGATCCCTGGTTGCGATACTTGGAGGGTGGGTTCGATTCCGACACCTGGCCAGCTAAAAAATAATTCTAAAAGTTTTCGGATGGTACGTTAAATCTAGGTCCCGTGTGACGATGCTATAAACTGGGCCGGTTAAAGAGCCAAGCGTAAATAAGAATGGCTGTCGTCCCTTAGCCTGCGCTTCTTTCCCCCCCCCCCCCCCCCCCCCCCCACGCCATGAAATGATAATTACAATTTCGAGCATGTATCAGCATATAAATGTTATGTAAAAATCCAATGATTGCTGTGAAAAATTTTCAGTCGAATGACAAAGAATAATTGAAGAAAAATGTAAGTTTTCGCTTTTTCGAAGAGAATTTTACTTCAAGGAAAAAACTCAGTATAACCTTTTTTTCAAGTTAAACCTTTACCACACAACCCGGACTTTTAACGACCCTGAGAAAGAAAGCCTTTGAAAACATTGTTTAAAAAGGAGAAAATGCTGATCACCAGCATTTTCTCCTTTTTCCACACATGATATTTTATATTTTTGCCAAAACAATTCCAATTTTATAGTTGAATTTATAATTTCTGCAAATGCTTCCAATTTGGACAAGACTAAAAATTTTTTTTTATCAGGTTAAGTATTAATGCAGCATAAGCTTATGCTCTCTCTCTTTCTCTCTCTCTCTGTCTGTCTCTCTCACTCTCTCACTCTCTGGCTGTCTGTCCCTCTCTGTCTCACTCTCTGTCTGTCTCTCTCTGTCTCACTCTTTGTTTGTCTGTCTGTCTGTCTGTCTGTCTCTCTCTCTCTCTCTCTCTCTCTCTCTCTCAATGCTGACACATCAAGACGATAGCAACACGAAAATTTTATCATTTTGACAATCACAAATCCCAATGAAACAGGATATTTGGAAATTAATACCTTCAGGCTCAAAGGTCACATATTTTACTATTTATTTAAATTCTAACATTTGAGATCTGTCAGTTTAGCCCTTTTGCTGCCAAACGCGACCCAGTGTACTTTTGTGAATAGGGTAGTTCAAGAACAGACTGCACAGAACGTGCGAGTTGATCTATAACGTCCGCTACCTCTTTCTTAACTTTGACCGACATCATTTTTAGTTGAGTGGAAATTTATTTTAGACCTTGATCGATTGATTGATTGAATGGTGTTTTACGAAGCTTTCAACATTATTTCAGAGTCATCATGGCGACAGTTCGCATAACTGTGTAGCTCCTGGGTTTCACCAATACATAGGCTAGGGCTCTGATGTGTCTTGCACAAGCACACTCTTACGAAAAGCCCAGTACTTCCAGACAGGCTCGAACTTAGGGACTCCAGATTCTTAAATCTTGAAAAAAACAACTTGAAATTATTTAGTTATCAGAGAGTGAATTAACCCTTTACCAAACAATCCTGAATTTCAACGATCCTGGGGAATGTCCACCAGCATTTTCTCCTTTTCCAACAATATTTTTTATCCTTTTACTAACCAATTCCAAAATTTAAGCCTCTAAATCAAGTCTAATATTTTGTCGTTTTGTCAAGGATTAGACCTGGTTTTTGATACAACAGGATGAATCTTGGTAAGTAGCATTTTCTCCTCTTCCCACCATGTTTTCCACAATTTCAGAGACATGTTCCATCATTTCAGCCTCATCCAATTTGTTCTCTGCACATGTTTGCATTTAGGCAAGCCTGAAATGTCAGTTTGTAAAGTGTTGTAAAGGGAGATCATTAGAGGATCTAATTTGCCTGACGTTTTTGATATATCTTAGTCTTCGGGTCTAGACGGGTAATTTCAAAAGGTCAATTTAATCAGGTATCTAGTTCCATTAAGTCACAGGCGAAAAATTTAGTCAGTATGACGCCGAGATCGAGTTATTTTAAAACCCTTTACCACACCATCCCGAGTTTCAACGAGTGTAGGGATCTTGACTTGGAGGCCCCGGGTTCGAGCCTCGCCGAATCAAGTGGGTTTTTTGTGGGAGTGTTCTTGGACAAGACACTTCAGAGATCTAGCCTAGTACAGATGGATCCCAGGAAATACATGAGTATGTGAGCTGTCGCGGTGATATGATTGAAATAATGTTAAAAGCGACGTAAAACACCATTCAATCAATCAATTAATCATTTCAACGGGGAAGAAGACTTGAAAACGTTGTAGGAAAAGGAGAAAATGCTGGTTACCAGCATTTTCTCCTTTTCCTGCAATGTTTTCTACCAAAGGAGAAAAATCCTGGTAACCAGCATTTTCTTCTTTTCCCACAATGTTTTCTTTTCTTCGATAAGCAATTTACATTCACATTTATTTCCTTACATTTATTTTGTCATCTGCAAATGCTCTCAATTTGGACTGGTCTAAAATTCTGCCATACGGTAAAGTTTTAAAGATGCATCCTTACAACCAGAGAGAAAGACACTGTTGAAACTTGAAAGAGTGTAGAATGGCTTGGAATTCAATCAGCTGTGTAATTATAGATAAATTACCAATAGATATGATGTAATGGATAGAGAAACTCAAGGGATGTGTCTTTATTTAAAACCGGAAATGACAACAGTGATTTTTTTTGAAGGCCTCCAAAAAATGAAACGCAGTTTCTATCCATTGTAATCTGCACAACCGTGCAGCCCTCAGCGGGGCAACATCTGGCTTGAAGATACAAGAATTATTATAGTTTCATAAAGAAAAGATGAAGTGGGTGAAAAACTGACTGAAAATGAGGATATATGTATCTTTAAGAGAAGTGGTGTACGGGTAGGCAGGAAGAATTTTGTCCTGTTTGAATTTATATTACAGTATCATTTTCCTATTTGACAAAAGGACATATTTTTGTCTTTTTGTCTTTAAAAAAACCGAAGCTTACCTAGAGATCTATGTTGAATTTAGAGTAGAATTTTGATGTTTGGAATACATAATTGGGCCATGCTCTGTGAGAAGGGTGCTTAATGCATCTCCGTGATGCATGATACCAAGCAAGTCATCACAGTATTATACGTCCTTAAAGCCTGTTTTATGTAACAACCTACTGAATCATCAGATGCAATGGTCCATTGACTTACGGAAAATTTATCAAAAGCAAAAAGTTTCGACCCAGGTTAGCTTGCGCGGACTGCGCAGGCTGACCTGGGTCAATACTTTTTGCAAATGTATTAAGCACCTTTTCCACAGAGAGTGGTTTATATATGTGAATGTTCACACCCCTGCACATTAATGTGCAGTGTGGTCTTGCTCTATGCCGTGTGCATAGTTTATTTCTGCTAGTTGGGCTGGAAATTTGAAAATTTCAAAATATGATAATCCAAAAATCAAGAATGAAACAAAATCGAATTAAAAACGAGTAGGTAGATCATCGAGAATACTTGCTTGCACTATATCTTATAATCGGGCAGATTATAAGCTATATATTCAAGATCAGACTGTGTTCTGTAAAGATTGACCGTAATCTACGCCGCCCTAAAATACCAGCCGAGCCCCGGTAGCTCTGTCGCCAGCGTGCAGGATTTGAGAACAGGATTCATTCCTCTCTCGCCGATGATCATTGTTTCGACGATGGTGATGTGGGAAAGCAGCCAGTGGCTTGGAAAGAATATTGTGCGAAGTACTGGTCACAGAAACCCAAGGAAAGCATGGATAAATGCACTGGCCGCCGCGATATATCTGAAATAATGTTGAAAACGGCGTTAAATACTTTACAGTGAATGTCAAATGCCATTCATTTTTACTTAAACCCAAATAGGCGACTTTCACAAAGTAACGATGGAACGAAAAGAGTTTTAAGTCTTTTGATTTTTCTCAACACGTTGTTGTCATTTGCTCGTCAATATCGATAATCCATTCAGATATCGACGGATTATCTAATGACAGGTTATTGATTGATTCTCCCCTCCCCTTATTACTGAAATGTCACATTTCAACCTTTCTTGTTTATCCAGACTTTAATGTGTGAAAACATATGAGTCATGCTATGTGAAAAGGGGGCTTAATGCATTTGCAAAAATTATAGACCCAGGTCAGCCTGCGCTGTCCGCGCAGGCTGACCTGGGTCCATACCTTTTGCGATTTATCAATTTTCTGCAGCTCAAAGAACCAGTCACGTCATAATTCAGTCGGTTTTTATAGAAAATTTCTTTTTGTGGGATGGACCCATAATACTATGATGACTTGCTTGGTGTCATGCATCACGAAGGTGCATCAAGCCCCCTTTTGCCAGAGCATGGATTATATGAAAATGATATAAATGAAAAAAACATAAATCTTTATAGTAAGTTAAAAATGACACAGAAGTAATTTAATTTACTGTCAACAAACGATCCAAATTTTTAACGACCCGGGAGAATAGGTTTTTTTGAAAAAAAAAATGCTATATTTTCTCCATTTCCTATGACGTTTTCCATTCTTCACAAACGAATCCCGTCGTATCAACCAAACTGATTTTTTACGTCTGGAATTGCTTTCAGTTTGGAAGAGTTTATAATTTTGTCGTCTGGTACGGAAGAACCTTTGCTAAATCCAATCCTTTATTTCCTATGCGTTCAAATCAAATCAAGGACGAAAATAATCGTTTAGGATAGAATAAAGAGTTTTAGAAGCCAAAGCCGGCAAAATGTGTCGAAGAAAGCCGATCAAGACCAGACTTCACATATGCGCAGACTGATCTCGATTTGATTTCTTCGCAAATGCCACAGAGCGCGCCACTTTTTAGCGTATCGGTTCACAATTCAAAGTGAAATACTAACTCTTAGGCTGCTAAGCTCGACTCACTGACCTTTTGCGAACAGTGTAGATCAAGATCAGACTGCACAGAACGTGCAGTCTACTCTTCGATCTACACTGTTCGATAAGGAGACATTTCTCTCCAATATATAAGTTTGAAAATAACATTTACTATTTTACAATCGGATTGAAAGTTTCATTAAACTTATTTAGCTGGATAAGGATGAATACATCGAACCTAAGAGAAATGAATGGAACGGAAAGGGTTCTTTAGTACGGAAAGGATATTAGGAGGAAAAAAGGACATTCCAACTTTGATTTGTGTTGTAATGATTTCGAATGATCAAATATTCATGAGTGTAATTTAAAACCGATAAAAACTTCTTCAGCTGGACAAATGAATAGTGTTTCAGTGGAGCAAAGATGATTGACCTGACTGCCTTCTCAGGTAAGTCTTTTTTTACTGTTTTTTATTCTTTATTCTTATTTTTATTTATTTATTTATTTATTTATTTATTTATTTATTTAGTCATTTAGTCATTTATTTATTTATTTAGTCATTTACTTTAGCTTAGAGTCATTTACTTTAGCTTAGTCATTTAATTTAGCTGTCTGTCTTATCTATCTATCTATCTATCTATCTATCTATCTATCTTCCATCTGTCCGTCCGTCCGTCCACCCAAAATCCCACCCATCCCCCACTTATCCATCCATCCATCCATCTATCTATCTATCTATCTAATGATAAAAATATTCTATCTAAGCGCCATAGGCGAAAACCTAGGCTTTTACGGATGGCATAGATCCAAGATCAGACTGCACATAACGTGCAGTCTGATCTTGGATCTATACCGTCCGCTTGGTCATTCAAACCCATACAATAAAAGTCTTTCTAATTTTCAGTGGATAGTGTTTTTAGCTTCAGGAGGTAACGTTTATATATTTGTCCCAGAAAGAGTTAAAGATAATCTGTTTCAACAAACGGATTTAAAAAGAATAATATTTGACTTTGGTCAAGATAATAACAACTTAAAGATCTATACACCCTTACAGCCAGAGAGATAAAAAGCTGTTAAAACTCGATAGACTGTAGAATGGTTCAGAATTAAGTCAACTGTGTAAATATAGATACATTACCGGTATATATGGAGTAACGGATTAAGAAATCCAAGGGATTTGTCTTCGATTTTAAAAGCGAAAACTACAACAATGATTTCTTGGATGGCTTCTAGAAAGTAAAATGCATTTTCATCCGTCGTAATCTTCGCAATCGTCAGAGACAAAATTTGGCATGAAGATACAAGAACGATTATAGTTTCATAAAATAACGATGAAATGGGTTAAAAACTGACTGAAAACGAGTATAGATGTATCTTTAAAACTCGTCTCCTGATCTATAAAAAGTGAATAAAGCTTTCAAGTTTTTTTGTCATATCATTTTACACAATACAAGAGACAGACATAGGGAAAAAAATGCATGTTACAAGCCATAATTTTCTCTTTGACACAATGTTTCCTCGCATACAGTCATATATTTTACCTTTATCCGAGTTGAATATTTTTATTTTACAAGAATATGCCAAAACCTTCTGCCTTAACCCTTTACCACACAATCCCGAGTTTTAACGACCCTAAAGAACCGAATAAGCCTTTTGGAAACATTGTGGGAAAAGGAGAAAATGCTGGTAACCAGCATTTTCTCATTTTCCCACAATGTTTTCAACCCATTCAAAGATAAATTCCATCATTTGAGCCACATTTGAACTGTCGTCTGCAAATGCTTTCAGTTTGGACATGTCTGATAGTTTGTCGTTTGGTAAACACTTATTACTTTTGTTGCAGCAGTTTTTCAGCTTTGACCCTCTACCAATCATTCCCATGTTTCAGCCTCCAAAAGGAAAAAAAATCATTTGAAAATACTGTGGGAAAAAGAGAAAAATGCTGGTTTCCAGCATTTTTTTCCATTTCTCACAATGTTCTCTGTTCTGTCAAAGACAATTTATGTCAGTTGAAGCACTACTGAATTGGGCAAATACTTTCAAAATAGTAAGTCTAAACGTTATTTTCTGGTACAGAGTGAAGCATACTGGAAGGAAAATGGGTGGTAAAGTAAATAAACACAACACCGGCTGACCTGAGCACTTTTCGACGCAGCTGTTTACGCCGGCTGTTGGCCTCCTTCTTGGTAACTGATATACTCGAATGAATAAATAGCAGTTTGGGATTGGCCAAAAATGTAGACATGTTTATTCTGCGGGTTCCTGTAGGCCTATATTTGCGGGCAAATTTACGACAACAATATGCAAACGTTACTATAGCTAACATTTTTTTTAAATGTTATACTATAATCTATTACTGTATGTCTACATGTACTATTTGACAGATCAATTTTTAGGAGTAGTTGCTCCTTTTCCAAGGATGATTTGACTTAACATCCAATCTTGAGAAATATATGAGCCATGCTTAGGGGCTTAATGCATCTGCAAAAAGTATCGACTTAGGTCAGCCTGCGCAGTCCGCGCAGGCTGACCTGTGTCTAAACGTTTTGCTATTGGTCAATTTTCTGCATGTCAAAGGACCTGTGTACCTCATGATTCAGTAGGTTGTTAGACAAAATGGATTTTATGGATCCATAATTATGTGATGACTTGCTTGGTATAATGCATCACGGAGATGCCATAAGCCCGCTTTTGCCAGACCATGGCTCAATTATATAATTGAAAGCTTCATTATTCAACAATATGCAAAACACCGAGGAAAAAGAGGCCATTGCTGGTGCAGTTACTTGGCATTATTTCTCTTCATATTGAACCACAAAAGACTTTCAATATTCCAATGCCTCTTACGCCGTCAATCTCTCTTTCGAAGACATTTCTTGGATATCCTGGGTCCGTATTCACCAACCACTCTTGAGAATATTCTTAGTCTTATTCTCCAAGATTTTCTATATTTGAAAGTAACACAACTTCTGATTGGCTAAACCATTCGGTTTAGCCAATCAGAAGTTGTGTTACTTTCAAATATAGAAAATTCTGGAGAAAAAGACTAAGTACGTTCTTAAGAATGGTTGGTGAATACGAGCCCTGAATGCAAAAACTTGCTATGCTTGACAAGGGTGTCATGATGATTGGTTTCATATTTACATTCTTTTTGCTACGGTATATAGCCTATTGATTCGTGCTTGCTGATATTTTCTCCTATTTGCGTGTATTTCCCTAAATTTGCACATATAGGCAATCACTCTCTGACTGATCGACTCCTGTCTGTTAGTCCGTCCGTCTGTCTCTATGTCTGTCTGTCCGTCTGACTGTCCGTGTCTATGCCTGCCTGTATATCACTTTCGCCTCTCTGTTTTTCTCTTTCTTTTTCACCGTCTTTCTGTCTTTCTGTCTTTCTGCCCGTCCGTCCCTCTCTATCTTTCTCTCTTTCTCTCTCTCTCTCTCTCTCTCTAATGGGTAGATGTACTTCTTCCAATAAGTTATTCATCATTCAACAAGTAATAGAAATAAATCTGTCAATTAGGATTATTCATCTGCTTCGACGTAATGAGTTAACCCCTGGGCTTAGGGCTCTAGGACCTTTTGCGGACAATGTAGATCCAGATCAGAACGTGCGGTCTGATCTTGGATCTACACTGTCCGAACAGTGGACATTTTCCCCGCAAAAAAAAAAACAACTTAGAAATGGCAACATTTGGGTTTTTACTATCGGATTGAAGCTTTGATTTAACGTATTTAGCAGGTAAATATATAATAAAAAATGAATTGATAAAATTTCATTACGATATACTATATCTTTTCAATCTTCAACTTCGGAAAAAAAAAACATTTTAGCTAAAAGCAATCTTTATTTCTAGAAATGACACGCCTCGACCTAATTTCAGTTTTTCTCCAATTTATAATGATGACTGAGCTTTGATGCCGCATGATTGCCGAAAGATAATGTATAAACACACATAAACAGTGCAAGAATATATTTATTATTTCAACGCTAAGATTTCGACTTCTATATTACAGCAGGCCGGGTGTACATTAAGTGCAGATTGAAACGAAGTGATTATTAAACTTTGTGCCAATAAGCAAGAGTCAAAGCGCTTTTGCGGACAGTGTAGATCAAGACCAGACTGCACAGAACGTGCAGTCTGATCTATGATCTGCACTGTCCGATAAGCTTAAGATTTTTTCCAACGAAAAGAGTTTTAACCCTTAAGCTGCTAATCGCGACCCACTGACGTTTTGCGGACAGCGTAGATCAAGATCAGACTGCACAGAACGTGCAGTCTGATCTTAGATCTACACTGTCTGATGCGGTATTTTCTTTCCGGTGAAATTAACTTTGAAACCGCAATGTTTGGGTTTTTGGTGATGAGTAGAAATTTGCGTTAAATTTATTCAGCAGCTTAAGTGTTAAATATACAGAACATGGGGATTTCTTTTCTTTTTTCAAATTTGGCTCGAAATTTTCATTCACTTTATTTAATAGCTTAACCTTAGGCTGCTAAGCGCGACTCACTGACCTATTGCGGACAGTGTAGATCAAGGTCAGACTGCACAGAACGTGCAGTCTGATTTTTGTTCTACACTGTCCGATGTGGTATTTTGTTTTCGGTGAAATCAACATTGAAATCGCAAAATTTGGTTTTTCGCTATGGCGTGGAAATTTTCGGTTCATTTATTTAGCAAGGGTTAAAGGTTGACCGACATGCCTGTGTTACAAATGGCGACCTCTCCGTAGTGAAACGAGTCGGCAAGCCTTAACCTGTATTTCTTGAACCTGTCGACATGATAAAATTAATAGACATCTCAGAAAATACCATAACTGCTTATTGAGTGAAATCGAAGATGAGTTTCATTTTTTATAGAATGTCCAAAGCGCTGTTCCCCGAGAATTAGATTTTCAAAACTTACCTTTTGCAGATGGCCGAATGCATATTAATTTAAACAACCTGTGTCTTCAAAAAAAAAATTGAAATAAAGAAATAATCTGTCAATTTACCTTTTTTTCTGGATTAAAAGAAAGAATTTCATTATTATTAAGTTATTATTATTATTATTATTTTTTAAAGATGCATCCCTACAGAGAGAAAAAAGTGTAGTGTTATGTAGAGTTGTAGTGTATCATATTGTGTCATGTTATGTCATGAACTACTTTTCGAAGGCTGACTCCTGGAACTGATATTATTAAATTTGCGGGTCTATGTTATGCTATGCTATGCTATGCTATGCTATGCTATGCTATGTTATGTTATGTTATGTTATGCTATGCTATGCTATGTCATGTCATGTCGCGTTGTGTTATGTTATGTTTTGTTGCGTTATGTCGTGTCATCGTATGTTATGTTGTGAATTGAAGGGTTATTTTTGCTGATGGCTGACTCCTGAAACTGATATTATTAACTTTGCAGGTATATGTTATGTAAATTTATGTTATGCCATGTTATTTTATGATATGTTATGTTTTGGACTGCATGGTTATTTTTTTCCGACGGCTGACTCTTGGAACAGATATTATGATCTTTGCAGGTCTATGTTATGTAATGTTATGTCATTTAAATTTAAGTCATGGAATGTTATGCTTTGGACTGCAGGGATTATTTTTTTCCCGATGGCTGACTCTTGGAACTGATATTATGAACTTTGCGGGTCCGTGTTATGTAGTGTTATGTTATGTCATTTAAATCATGTCGTGGAATGTTATATTTTGGACTGCAGGGTTATTTTTTTCCGATGGCTGACTCTTGGAACTCATTTGATGAGCTTTGCGTTTCCGAATTAGAATTCTATTTAGGTCGTGTATCAGATAAGATGGGACAATGTAACAAATGGATTGAAGAAAATACTTTAATGTATTATAACATTTGGACTTTTTTCGTCTTCTTTTGAACAAATATTGATAAGAGAAGGAATAATGGAAACAAATAATTTTACCTTTGCCACAATGGTTTGCATGCATTAGAACCTTAATTCACGTTGCTTCTTCATACTTCACGAGAGCCTACTTCGATTTTTTTTTTTGGGGGGGGGGTTAAATAGTTAATTCAAAGACGTCAGGTAAACATCGTTACTTAATGCTTAACCCTAAGGCCGCTAAGCTCGACCCACTGACCTTTTGCGGACAGTGTAGATCAAGATCAGACTGCACGGAACGTGCAGTCTGATCTTGGATCTACAGTGTCCGATAAGGAGATATTTCCCCAACCCCGATAACTTAATACTAACACTGTGGTTTTTACCATCGACTTGAAAGTTTCATTTAAGTTATAAAGCAGGATAAGGGTTAAAAGAGGCAATTTTATCCAACTGCATCAACACGCAGGTAGTTTACGTAAAGGGTGCATCGAGCCGACAGCTTGTTATGACGTGAGGATAACATCTAAACAAGATCAATATCTTTTATAGCAATTAAACGTACAAAGATAGATTTTCTCAATACTTCATTCCGAAAATTAAACTCACTCTGTTATCATTTAACACATACGAGAGAGGCCATAAAACTGCCATATAAAGGGTTTTATTCCTTGATGCCCCATTGCAATCGTTGCAATGAACCCGCTCGACATCGTTGGAACTAATCAATCAAAACTGACATAGAGGTCGGGCGTGACATAATTTCCGGATAATCCTGCATTTTTCTAACTGGTTCTGTTATCACATTGGCAATAATTAGATACGTTTGTTATTGCTTAAGGATTTTAAGTGTCAGATAACTACAACCAGACTAAATGAGCTGGGGGGAAATTCCTCCTGCAAGCCTAAAAATGTAGAACAGTCACGTGGGTCTTACTTTGCCAACAATCATAAAGGCCCTTGTTTTTATTATAAATTCCAAGCCTTGCCATCTGATTGGCTGAAACGTTCTCTGTCAGCCAATCAGATAGCAGAAATTGAAAGTTAGAGGTTAAAATAGACTCAAAGGTATTTGAGGAATCCGCTTTCGGATGCAGGTCTACAGCTTTTTAACTCTTTACCAAACGACAAAAATTTAGACTGGTCCAAATTGAAAGCATTTGCAGAAGATCAAATAAATGTGATTGAAAAACTGAAATTGTTTTGGGAAGGGTAGAAAACATTGTGGTAAAAGGAGAAAATGTTGGTTACCAGCATTTTCTCCTTTTCCCACAATGTTTTCAGGGTCGTTAAAAGTCCGGACTGTGTGGTAAAGAGTTTAGCGAATAGGTAGATCTGGAAGGTACTGGGAAATTTCTTTATGAACGAAGAAAAAATAATTCACCTTTTTAAAGATAAAACCACTGTTTTAACCCAGGAAATGTATTACGAAATAAAAAAAAAATATTGTCAGAGATTGATTGAACCAAAATATTGCAATTGTGTGGCTTTTGATCCCAATACCTCGTGGCAAAAAATGGCTTTGCTTTACGTTTTCAGATTTAACTCTTCGCAAAATATCTACATTCGTCTATTTTTGAGAACGAAAATAACAATTCTGTTACAACTGAAGAATTTCTTATCAAAGCAAGCAATTGTTGATGTTGTAGGACTAAATCAGACTATGTCCACCATGTTCTTTAAAAAGGGGGGATATTGCATTACAAAAAGTATCGACCAGGTCAGTCTGCGCATACAGCGCAGGCTGACCTGAACCGAAACTTTTTGCTTTTGGTCGATTTTCTGCAAAGGACAACCTCATGATTCACTAGGTTGTTACACAAAACGGATTATATGGATAATACTGTGATGTCTTGCTTGGTATCAATGTATCACGGAGATGCATTAAGCCCCCATTTGCCAGAGCATGGCTCATATGTTTTGTGCAGTCCGATCGTAATCTATGCCGAAAGTAAGTCATGTAACATTACTTGGTAAAAGGTTTAATCCCTGTCTAACATCACTAACTTCAGAAAAATACACACTTTTAAAATGTTTACTCTTCTTCAATATTTCAGCTTACGCCTTTTTCAAGAAAATCATCAGAGTACTAAATGACGTCATGTCGTCAATGACAACGTTATTTCAGTTTGAAAATAATGGTGGTATGAAAGCTGTCACAAAATGTAGAGGGCATTATTTTCATGTTGATTTTCTTGAAAAAGGCGTAAGCTGAAATATTGAAGAAGGGTAAACATTTTAAAAGTGTGTATAATTAATTCCCTTTGGAATACAAGTGAAATTCAGAAAAATAATTTGTATAGATAAGCCCTTCAAAACCTGTGGCCACGAGTGCAAAGAAAACGCAGTAAAACGAACATAAAAACTTGTAGAATGGTGCAATTTGCATCATCTATGATAAGAATCTAGACAGTGTAAAAAAAAACTGGTCGTGTGCCGTCTAGTTGATGCAATTTTCATTCAACTCTGTATCCAAACTACACAATTTTGACTTGTCCAAATCCAAAGCATTTGTAGACGACGTATGAATTTGTGGCTTTAATGTTTGAAATTGTTCTTAAAAAAAAGATAGAAATAGTGTTTGAAAGGAGAAAATGCTGAGTACCAGCATTTTCCTCTAATCCCACAATGTTTTCTTAAGCTTCCACCCACAAGGTCGTTAAGTTCGGGATTGTGTGGGAAAAGATTAACCCTTTACCAGACGACAAAATTTTAACCTTGTCCAAACTGAAAGCATTTGCAGATGACAATTTCAGTGTAGCTCAAATGGTGCAATTTTTCTTTGATAGGATAGAAAACATTGTGGGAAAAGGAGAAAATGCTGGTTACCCACAATGTTTTCAAAAGGCCTCTTCCCCAGGGTCGTTTAAGCTCTGGATTGTATGGGAACAGATTAAAGACATTTTTTGTTTAGTGAGTAACGAGTGTACTTTTGATGCTGGTTAACTTCTGTTCGCAGTTTTACGTTTCTGCACGTACAGTTACAAAGTTTCTACAACTCATTCTATGTTTAAATTGAATTACTGTTAGGTAAAAAAATATACGGCAATGGTCCACGTTCTTTCTGATCACTCGTAGTAATTTTGGTCGTTGTCGCATGTTTGTTTTCCTTTCAAAGTCGTTTCTAGTCCGGCTTTTATCGCAAACCCTCCGCATAGTGGAGAGGTAGTAAATCAAAACTCTTTAACCCTTATCCTGCCATATAAGTTGAATAAAACTTTCAAGTCAATAGTAAAAACGCGAATTATGTTATTCCAAACTTGTTTATTGGAGAACAATATCTGCTTATCGGACAGTGTAGATCCAAGATCAGACTGCACTTTCTGTGCAGTCTGATCTTGATCTACTCTGCCCGCAAATGGTCACCGAGTCGCGCTTAGCAGCTTAAGGGTTAAATTTCGTTTGTTGTTTGAACAGAATGAATAACTTACCGCTGTTCAGTACTTTAGGAAATGCATACGGTCATATATCCAGCCTCCAAATTCGGTAAAGCCGAGACGAAACAACGCTGGAGTGTTAACAAACATAAAAAAAGACCAATTAAATTTTAAAAAAAAGGTCTCCTATTAGCGAAAATTCTGATACAAAATTTGATTGGTCAATCCAGCTACGCGATGTTTGAATACAGATGCTATTTATAGAAGCGTGTTGCCTAAAGGCCGTTGGTGTATATACATAGATCTCCCATCACAACTCGGCCGATTCCGTAACTTTATCTAACCTCGTCCATAAAAAACGGGGTTTCGATTTTGCAATACTGCCAGTCACACATTATCTTCCGCTAAGTGGCATTTTTCAAATACATAACCTATCTGATATGGGCATTCTTGGTACACGACCGGACTACTTTTCAAGGCGGCAATCAATGCAAAGAATTTCAAAATAAAATATAAGTTTACTCACTAAAACGTACCTTGTACGATTCATCCAGCTATGGTTAGCTAGCATAAAATCGATGCACCAGCAATTTATAAACATTGCCCCTAAAAATTATAAGCTTGGAAACAAGCCCCGGTTTAAGCCCAGCAAGGTGGGGACGTTATTTTTGTTGTCAGTCTGTTGCGCGAATCCTGGTTTTATCTATGTCTATATTTAGAAACTGTCTTCAGAGATGTGCAGTAAACAATTGATATTTAAAAAAAAATCATTTATCCCGTTTAAAATCATTTTGCTTGTTAGGAAATTTGTAGGGAAAAACTGGCTTGATTTTTCCACAGACGTAGGTTATTGCTTATTGCCATTTTCGGCAATTTACGCACCGCGTATCAATATTTGTCCTGTACAGGACAATGATGCGTCATAACAGACGGGGCAAATCTTCGAAGATATTGACATGCGCAGTCAACGGCCAGTTACGTGATCTTAAACATAGCTGCACCCGTGTTAACTGATTGGCAGCAACAGCCACGGCGAGGTTATTCACGTCTTTCATCATGTCTCTGAAAATGCCAAGGAGTTTGTTTAGAAAGATTCCTGTAGAAAAGTGTGATTAGTGTTTTCTTTTTCTAAGTGGAGAGTTACGATTTTATGAAAGGTAAAACGGTGTATTCCAGGCGAAAAAAAATGTACTGTGTAGGTGCATATTACTTATCGAAATACAGGGTTTGATCAACGGATCACCGACGTTGGCCGAATGTGCCAGTAAAAGATGTCAAAACTCACCGCCCGGGTAAACACTGGTCAAGTTGACCCGGCGATGAACCGATATACTGACAAACGAATAGCAGTCGACCTGTATGATTGGAGTAAAGGTGAATACTTGGCCTTCCGGGGTTAAGTTACTCTTCGCTGAAAGGGAAGGTAATTCAATATGAGACATGCTCTAGGGAGCTTAATGCATGTCTGTGATGCATTATACCTAGAAAGTCATCACATTAATACGAGGGACACTTTTTAAGTTCGTAGAGTAAGCCTATAACTTTTTAACGCGATTATGAAGTTGCACGATTTTTTACACAGAACTTGCGTAATCATTCCTCTCTCGAACGGTGTCACGGTATGCGGCGCAAGAGGTCCACGTACGCGCTGCGCTGGGTATTTTCAACACGTAGTTTTATACACTATAGTAAAATATAGCGTTCAATATGGATGGAAAAATCTCTGAACAGAGGGTATATTGTAAGATTCGAGCACAGCTCGGGTTTCCGCCAACAGAAATTCATGCTGATTTGCAAAAAGTTTATGGGAATGGTGCTTTAAAATATGCTACAGTTTGCAAGTGGGTACGTCGTTTTAATGACGGTCGGGAGTCAATTGAAAATGACCCTCGGGTGGGTAGGCCGGTTTCCGTTTTGACGGAAAAGAACGTTGCTACTGTGAAAACGTTAATTGAGGAAGACGCACGTTATACCGTGCAAGAGATAGAAGAATTAAGTGGCATTCATTCGTCAAGTGTTTTGAAGATCTTACGTGAACGACTTAGGCTACGTAAGATCTGCGCGCGCTGGGTGCCCCATTTGCTCACTGACGAGCAGAAACAAAGTCGGGTTAGACTTGCATCGCAAGTTATAGAAAAATATGATAAATGTGACCCACGTCGTTTGGAAGAGATAGTTACAGGTGATGAAACCTGGATCTATCATTTTCAACCCGATTCTAAGGCTAAAAATAAGGTTTGGGTTTCATCTGAGGGCGACAGACCTGTCATTGCGCGCCGTTGCAAAACATCAAATCGCATGTTGTATGCGATATTCTTTGATTCGAAAGGTCCAGTCCTTCAAATTCCAGTCCCGAAAGGTAGTTCTGTCACTGGAAAGTTTTACAGAGAAAGTGTTCTTACTCAACTTGTTGATTTCTATCAGAAACGCAGACCGCGCACCGGTGTCCGCGGCATCAAATTACTCCATGATAACGCACCGGCCCATAAATCCGCTACGGTACAGGAATATCTGAAAGAATCTGGGCTCGATGTCTTAGATCATCCCCCATACAGCCCTGACCTGTCCCCCTGTGACTTTTGGTTGTTCCCAAGACTAAAGGAAATGCTGGCAGGGCATCGTTTTGAATCCCGTTGTGGTATAGGCAGTGCGGTCTACCAGTGTCTGCAACATATACCTAAAGAGGACTACCGGGCGGCGTTCCGGAAATGGGTAGATCGGTGTAAAATGTGTGTGGAGGCAGACGGGGCATATTTCGAAGGTCTTAGATAAATAAAATTTTGATATTTCAAGCGGTTTTAAAAAGACCGCCCTACTCTACGAACTTAAAAAGTGTCCCTCGTATGAATTCATAAAATCCATTTAAACCAACAATCAACTGAATCTGGAGGTATAATGGTCCTTTGGCATGCAGAAAATTTACAAATCGCAAAGATCATCGACCCCTGTCAGCCTGCGCGGACAGCGCAGGCTGACATGGGTCGATAATCTTTTGCAGATGCATTAAACCCCCTTTTCACAGAGCATGGAAACGTCGTGGAAAACTTGAGGAGAAAATGTTGCTAACCAACATTTTCTCCTTTTTACACAATGTTTAAGTTACTTCCACAAGCAAATCCATTCATTTAAATTGACATCTGTGAATTATATTAATTTGGGCACGTCTAAAATTTTGGCGTTTTGTAAGGAATAAAGGTGTTTTATCGCTATTGTATCTATGATAGAGACATGAAAAAATCTTAAGCTCTGTACTAAACGACAAAATTCTAGACTTGTCGAATTGGAAAGCACTTGCAGACGACAACTTATATAATGGTGAAATGATGGAATTCGACTTTGATAAGATAGAAAACATAGTGGGAAAAGGAGAAAATGCTGGTTAGCAGCATTATCTCCTTTTTCCACTATGCATTCAAAAGTTTTCCAGCTCAAGGTCGTTTAGACCCGGATTTGTGTGGTAAAGGATTAAATAGAGATCTGGATAATATTACGGTTCTCAAATGTAAACATCAGAAAACCGCAAAGGTGATATGATACCAGATATGACGTCACTCGTCCTACGTTTTATATGCCGGACGCCATTGCCGCCATTTAAAATCAACAAATGGGCCCAAAACAATGGTTTTTTGTGATGATATACTCTTTTAAACTCTTCACCAAACGATGACATTCTGGATTTATTCATTTTGAAAGCAGTTGCAAACGACAATTTCAAAATGGCTCTGATGAAGGAATAGTCTTTGAAAGTGTAGAAAGCGTTGTGATAGACAGCCAAAATGCTGCTAACCAACATTTTCTCCTTATTTAAACAATGTTTTCAAACGATTTCTTTCTTCCCAGTCATAAAAAATCATGGAATCGTTCAATAAAGTTTTTAGAAGGAATGCGCTAAAAATGAAATGAACAATATCAGCCGGGGAAAAGACGTAACTATTTAGATTTGAACACTGTACTTGTCAGATGATCACGCTCAAGTCTGATAACGTGAATCCAAGACCAGGCCATATAAGTTCTGTGTATAGTGATCTTGGTCGACTATTCCTTTCCCCCCCCCACACACACACACACCCTGCAGAAGGCCAAATGATAGCCATTTTGAAAGGATTCGTTCTCTGTCACTGCTGATCATCGTCTCGACGATGATAGTCATGTGGGAAAGCAGTTGATGGTATGGGAAGAATGTTATGCGAAGTACTGGTCAAATAAATTCCAGGAAAGCATGCATAATATGTGCACTGGCTTTTTTTCAATATAACTGAAATATAAGTAATGTTAAAAACGGCGTTAAACACTATACAAATCATACATACAGGCGAGGCCAACAGATGTACTCAGTAGATCTACTTTAAGAATTGAGAATTACATTAGAATCGCGGATGATTACCAAGAAAATTGCATTGAGCAGCAACTTGAATACATCACACAAAAAAAATTAACAAATCTCTTACACAGAGTGTTAAATTCTCCAAGGAAAAAAGGTGATGGAAATGCCAGCGTTCGCTCCATTTAAATTCTTCTATAGAAGTGATCTGTCCATTGACGAACCATCCACGCAACTAATGGCATCGTATTCTTCTCGGTGCTCTTTTTATTGACTTTTGACGACCAGCGCGGAAGCCAAGCGGAAAAAATAGTCCCTCAAAAGAAGGATTAGCTGTACGCGCATAAATCTTTCCACTCGCACGTGGTTTTGCTCAAAGGTGTCTTAGGTCAGTGGTTTGTATTTGGTTGAACGGCAGAAGCTGCATCGCGTTGTTAATTTGGGATTTTTGTTACAAAGGAGTTAATTATTCATAAATACAGATGTGAATTTTATTCCATGGAAGCCCTGGAAATTAATCATGCAAGCGCCGAGATAAAAAACTTATAGGGTAGGCTTACTTTTTGCGAACAATGTAGATCCAAGATCATACTGCACGTCCTGCGCAGTCTGATCTTGAATCTACATTGTCCGATAGTTTGAAAGAGATTCTAATAAAAACAGGATCGAAATCGCAGTATCTATTGTTTCTTTTTTCATTTACTGAAAATGTCCATTTTATTTCTATAGTTTACGTTCTAAGGGTTCGGTACATATAATCCGGTATAAAACGGTACAAATCATTCGTTTTACTTTGAACTGATAGTTAATGACTTGCGTCACGTATACGAAATAATGGACACTGGTACCGGATTACTTCTGGACATGAAATAGGCAGATGATACAGGAAAAGGATTTGACAGGTAAAGAATTTAAACTTAAAGAAACAGTATGTCAGCTGACGATTACAAAATTGTCACCTAACTGTGAAGAAACAAGTCAGCACATTTTTTTTTTTTGGTCAATTGAAGTTTCTCAATTTGGAATGCTTGTATGGAAAAAAAGGGCAAATGCTTGTTTCATGCCACTGTTCTTTTTCCATACAGTTTTCAAAAGCTGTTACTTAAGAAAAAATATGGTTAACAGTGATTTGGTTAATCGATATGATGGTAATACTTTTCTCGACATAATGAATGTCCTGGCTTTTGACCTACTTTTTGGTACTGATAAAAAATGAATAAACAGAAATTTGTGACTGGTCAAAAATGTAGACATGTTTATTTTAAGGGCCCCTACCTATTTGCGGACAAATTTACGCCGTCGATCTTTTTTAAAGATATTTCCTATTTTTAAAGATAGTTTTCCCATATCAGGAAATCTGAGTGGATAACTGGTTAACAACGTTGGATATGTAACCAGGAAATCTTGGTTTAATCCCCGTTGATGGTGCTGGTCCTGTGTGAGTGTTCCTGGGCAAGGAGCAACAGAGCTCAGCCTAGTACCGGTGAAAAGAGCCCAGGAAAGACATAAATAGTTGTATTATCACCATACTGTCACTTGAATGGTGCTGAGCATGGTGTAAAACTTCTATTTACCGTTTCAGAGCCATAGGCGAAAGCAAGATCTTCTGTGGACGACATAGAGCAAGATCAGACTGGACAGAACACACAGGCTGATCTTGGATCTACACAGTCCGCTTGTGTAGTTAAGTCCATAAACCAAAAAAAAAACAACAACAACAAAAAATATCCGAGTTTCAGTGGATTGTTTTTTCAGCCGTCGAAACCGGTTGAGTTTAGATACGAACCATGCTCTGTGAAAAGGGAGCTTAATGCATCTGCGAAATGTATCGACCCAGGTCAGCCTGCGCGGACTGCGCAGGCTGACCTGGGCCGAAACCTTTTGCTTTTGGTCAAGTTTCTGCATGTCAAAGGACCAGTGTACCTCATGGTTCAGTTGGTTGTCATACAAACGGATTTTATGGGACTATAATACTGTGATGACTTACTTGGTATCATGCAACACGGAGATGCATTAAGCTCCCTTTTCACAGAGCATGGCTCATATTTGACACCAAAGGAATTAAAACTACTACTTCTCTAGTTCGCTCAAATGTCACTCAAAAAGTTCTTTTTTTGCCAAATCCTTTGATTCTTCCACAGGTAATAATTTGAAAGCTAAAGTTTTCATGTTTTCGATATAAGTTTCAAGTTGATATATGAGATAACGCAAAGAACCCATTCGTTTGGCTGGAAACAGGTCGCTTTTAACCAATATTACAAGAAAAATTTCAGATTATTACATAAGCTTTGTGTGGCCGTGCCACGGTAGAGCAGTCGGTAGCTTACAGGACTTTTGAGAACAGGTGGTCGCTAGCTCGAATCCCTCGCTCTACCAGTTTCTTCCTGGGAATTGTTGATAAGACTGGATTCGTTCGTCTTTCACCGCTGATCATTGTTTTGCCACAATATTTTCAAATGTTGTCTATTTAACATTTTCCCACACAATCCTTGGTTTTAACGACGATTAGGAGAAAGTTTTTTGAAAACATTGTGGAAAAAGGGGAAAATGCTGGTAACCAGCATTTTCTCCTTTTCCCACAATGTTTTCGATTCCTTTGGATAACTAAAATCCACTCATTTTAGCCATATATTTTCTCATCCACAATTGCTCCAAGTTTTGACAAGTATAAAATTTTGTTGTCTCGTAAAGCGTTTAAACCTTGTCCTGCTAAATAGAAGAAATTAAACTTTCAAGCCGATAGTAAAAACCCGAATTTCCCTATTTCAAAGATAATTTCGGAGGAAAAATATCTCCTTATCGGAAAGTGTCGATCAAAGATCAGACTGCACGTTCTGTGCAGTCTGATCTTGATCTACGCTGTCCACAAAAGGTCAGTGAGTCGCGCTTAGCAGCTTAAGGGTTAAAAAAAACATCACCGCTATATTGCTTGCAGGTGGTAATACATTTTTAGCATTTATTAGCCACGTTTCATGCAATTTTGTCGGAATCATACATTGTACGAATCAAGTACGTGACCATGTTTTTTTTCGCCTGTCTTCTAAGGCTTGATTGTTATGGCTATGTCGGAAGAAAAAATCGAGCAACGATAATTAAAAAGTAACGTGTTATAATCAGATATTGGCCTCGTTATCATTCTCCGCCGACCGGGCTTATCAGGTTGGCAACAACCTGTTCATCAATACTATATCTTTAACGCCGCGAGAAAACGGGTACACGGTGAAAATGAACGTTTCGTTGGTACATTGGTTTAAAACCTCTTTCTGTCTTTACCTGTCTATCCGCTTGTTTGTGTACCTGAATCTGTCTGTCTGACCGTCTTTTGTTTGTTTACTCATCTGTCCGTCCCTCTCTCTTCTCCGCTGTCTCTGTCTGTCTGTCTGTCTGTCTGTCTGTCTCTCTTTCTCTCTCTCTCTCTCTGCTTGCTCTTTTGTGCCTTCCATACGAGCATGTTGCTCATCAGGCGAGAATATGTCGCTTTCTGTCAAAGCAATAAAAAGAATGAAGTTTTTATGCGCATTTATAGTTAAACTCGTTTTAACGTGCCATTCACCACTCCATTATGTACTTGTTTCACTTTATTTTTTGAAAGAGCTAAGCCCCGTGGCTCAGTCGGAAACACAGGGCTTGAAAACTAGAGGTCGTTGGTTCGATTCATAGCTCTGCCATTTGTTTCCTAGGATTTAAGATGACCGTTGCAAGAGAATTCATTCCTGTCTCACCCTGGACATTGTTTCTACGAGAAAGCAGCTAGTGGTTCGGAAAGAGTGTTGTGCGAAGAGCTGGTAAAGGAAACTAAAACATGGAAAGGTGCACTATGCACCGCTATAAAACTGAAATAATGTTAAAAACTGCCTTGCATTCAATACAATCCACCCCACTCATTTTAACTCTTTGGCTTCAAAGCACAACACTTTACGGACAGTGTAAATCAAGATCAGACTGCACAGAACGTGCAGTGTGATCTTGGATCGACACTGTCCGATCAAGAGATTTTTTTTTTTTTTTCCAAAAAATAAAACTTTTAAATAGCGACATCTAGGTTTTTACTATTTTTAAATTATTTCATTTCACTAATTCAGCAGGGTAAGGGTTAACCCTTTGGCTGCTAAGCGTGAATCACTGACCTTTTGCGGACAGCGTAGATCAAGATCAGACTGCACAGAACGTGCAGTCCGATCTTGGATCTACACTGTCCGATAAGGACATATCTTTCCTTCAAAAATACCTTTGAAATATGAAAATTTGGGTTTATACTATCGGTTTGAAAGTTTCATTTCTTTTATTTAACAGGATAAGGGTTAAGACTTCACAAAAAGAGCAAAAAGGGACATAACTGTTGTTGATTAAGTTTGGACACACGTTTTCATGTTGAATAAAGATACTATCGTGAAGCTGACAAATGCATAAAAAATCAAAGCGTTGAAAACACTGGTGTGGCATTTGTCCAGGGAGCCATTGTGTGGAATTAATAATTTGAAAAATAAAAAACAGAAATGGTTTCGAAATATTCGCTTGAAAGTCAACCTACTTTATACTCATGCAAAATCCGAAAGAGAAGGGTGCAATCTTGTGGGACGAACAAGTCCAGGCGAACAAGCCCTGGGACGAAAAAGCCCAAGAACGAACAGGTTTTGGGACGAACAAGCACGGTATGTGTGTATCATTACGCCACTGTAGAAGGCCATAGAGGGTCAAGCTATTTTCGATAAATAGGAAGTATTTCCAAGATCGATGGCCTAATCCAATTTATTGTAATACGCCGTTCTCAATTTCATATCTGGGTGCAATCGAAGCACTTATTTGTCTCAGAAAACTTGAGTTTAATTGGGTTTACTTCCTTCGGTTTTGCACAAACTACGATACATGATTTTCAAAATGCCGTATTGAACTCATAGTGGCATTGTCTTCGACAAATGCCACAAAAACCGTGCTTTATACCCCCGTCACACCGAACTCGTTCCTACTACGTTCGGAAAATAGTTGCCAAACGGACTCAAACTGTGTTCGAACGGAGTGGACGTAGTAGCAACCTTTTACGATCTGTTTGCGAACTTCATGGACGGGCTAGGACGGGAAGGGTGCTCCAGAACTTTGAGCCTGCTCAAAATTTTTTGCCGTCCATCCCGTCTTGTAATTTGACGGAGTGACAACGTACTTAAAACGAGAGGGACGTACTACAAACGGACCTACCGTACTTCGATCCTTTTAGGGACGTGTAACGACGTGGTGCAGTGGACATTCAATTAGCAGTACGCTTGCAAACCGAATGATATTACATATTCTACCCCGACCGCAACCCGTTTTACGATTTTTTAGGACAGGGCAAGACGTTCTAAGAATTAGTTCGGTGTAACGGGGGCTTTAGGCATAATAAGGCCGAAATTACACGTCCTACCCCGACCGCAACCCGTTTTACGATTTTGTTAGGACGGGGTAAGACGTTCTAAGAACTAGTTTGGTGTGACGGAGGCTTTAAGGAATTTCTTCATTTGTTACACTGTTTTAGAACACCTTTAAGTCTGCAAAAGTTTAAACTGCAAATAATTCAAACGAAAATATGAAACCAACAATACAAGCCCAAACATTACTACTAAGAGAGAAAATCTTCGGGAGAAAATCACTATGTTGGACTGTGTAGATTCGAGATCAGACTGCACGTTGTGTGTAGTGTGATCTTGATCAGCACTGTCCTCGAAAGCGAATGGGGTCATGTTCAGCAGCCGTAAGGCTAATTTAAGATTTGTCAAAAAACTTCATCATTTTGATTAGCCTTAAAATAGCTTTATAATTATAATCTAGTCACGAACTTAATATTAACTTTAGAATCAGATGTTATTGCCCAGATATTATGATTTACTCTAAACCGATTTATTTTACATCGATTGTGGAACAAGTTCTTACAACTTTTATGAGCCATGCTCCGTGAAATGGGGGCTTAATGCATCTGCGAAAAGTATCGACCCAGGTCAGCCTGCGCAGTCCGCGCAGGCTGACCTGGGCCGAAACTTTTCGCAATTGGTCAGTTTTCTGTTTGTCGAAAGACCAGTCTAACTTATGATACAGTTGGTTGTTAGACATAATGAATTTTATGGATCCTTTATCTATGTGATATCTTGCTTGGTATGACGCATCACGGAGATGCATTTAGCCCCTTCTTGCCAGAGCGTGTATCACACTTATTACTTTCCATGGCTGCTCCGTAGAGACCATAGCAAGTACTTGCACCATGACGTTGGTCGTCACCGTATTCAAACCCTGAGGGTCCTTATTCACCAAACCATTCTTAGCCTTATTCTCAAGTATTTTCTAAATTTGAAACTAACGCAAGTTCTAAATGGCTAAACTATTTGATTTAGCTAATCAGAAACAGCGTTACTTTCTAAAATTAGTCTAAATCTAGAATAAGACAAAGAATATTCTTAAGAATGATTGGTGAATACAGGTCCAAGATGTTTTGTTCTGTTTGCCGTAATGTTTTCAAAACATGATGTCTACAGAGTCGCAGCTTAGTGGCAACACGGAGAAAAAAAAAAAACATGACTAAGTCAGCTGTACAAAGTACAAATTCTGCACGTACTTCTGAAAACTTTTTTTTTGATCGTCAATCCTTGAGCAGAAAAATTGTGATATTCAAATATGTTACCCTTTACCAAATAATCCCGTATTTTAAAGACAAAGAAGAAGAGGGCTTTTGCAAACATTATAGGAAAAGCAGAAAATACCAAAATATTTTTTAACCGTTTTGAATCTATAAATGATCTTTTGAGCTACATTCAATTAGTCATCTGCAAATCTTGCAATTTGGTTAAATTCTAAAATTTTGTTGTTTGATAAAGAGTTAACCTTTATCAAACAATTCCTCAACTTTACGACCCCGAAGAAGAGGGCTTTCGAAAACGCTGTAGAAAAAGGAGAAAATGCAGGTAACCATTCCTCCATTTTGCAAAATGTTTTCCACCATTTCAAAGACAGAAACCACCTTTTTAGCTACTTTTACTTTATCATTTGCAAAATTCTCGCAATTCGATTGAGTCTTAAATTTTATCGTTTTGTAAAGTGTTGATCATTGTTTAAATAATCCTGTATTTTAACGACCCTGGGGAAAAGGCATTTTTTGAAAACATTTTTGGATTCTGATTATCAGCATTTTCTCCTCGGAGTTATCTTCTTTTCCAACAATGTTTGCTACGTTTTTTATCCTTTATACGACACAATCCCGAGTTTTAAAGACCCTTGGCGAGAGGGCTTTTGAAAACATTGTGAGAAAAGGAGAAAATGCTGGTAACCAGCATTTTCTCCTTTTCCCACAATGTTTATACCCGATCAAAGAAAAATCACACCATTTGAGCGACATTGAAATTGTCGTCTGCAAATGCTTTCTATTTGGACAATTCTAAAATTTTCTCGTTCGGTAAAGAGTTAAAATGCTCTGGACCCGTTTGGTGGAGACTTAAAGGTTTTTTTTTTTTCGTACTTGAAGCAATTAATATGACCACATTTACCACATTTTATATTTTATTATTTTGAAATAACATGCGTAAAACAGATAACGTACTTTGGAATGAAATGTTTTTTGCCCTTGCTATCGTGGGTGGCGGTTCAACACATTATCTTTCCGACATTTTTTTTTGTTTTTCTAATATTGAATTTCCGGTTGAATCTTTACTTTACCACGTCACCCTCCACCAAAATAGTCCCGAGTTTTAACAACCCCGAGAGAGAGGTTCAGATTGTCAGAAAAGACGAAAACGCTGAAAACTAGCATTTCCTCCTTTTCCTACAAGAATTTCTACTGTTTCTGAAACGAATATCATTATTTTAGCCACATTTGGTTTGTTGCCTACTAAATGGTTTGAATTTGGACAAGTCTAAACTGTTTTTCGTCTGGTTAAAAGTTTACCTGTCATTCGCCAGTACAGATATACTTTGTAGAGAGTGCATTCCGATCTTGATCTACCCTTCCTATTTCTCTAAAAATAGTTTGACTCCATTAAAGTGGCAATAGCTGTCAAAATTAAACAAAACGGGTGCATTTAAATCATACTGTTTAATAGCGCTGAAATTATTGTGAAGATGACGATCTGTTGTTGTACAGTCCAAGTGTTAGATGCCGGCAGAAAAATTAATTTCAAAACTGGGCTAAAAGTTGCCAGGTCACTCTATTTTTGTTTACTTTTTAACACTTAGCATTTTAATACTTGCATTGATTTTCTGGCCGCTATTGGGTCATTAACCCTTTACCGCACAATGCCGCCTTTTGACGCCTCTGGGAAAGAAGCCTTTTGAAAACATTGTGGGAAAAGGAGAAAATGCTGGTAACCAGCATTTTCTCCTTTTCCCACAATGTTTTCCACCCTATCAAAGACAAATTGCATCATTTGAGCCACAAAGAAATTGTCGTCTGCAAAAGCTTTCAATTTGGACAAGGCTAAAATTTTGTCGTCTGGTAAAGGGTTAAATGCTAGTAATTTTTAGAGTTAATTAATTTATTTTATTGTGTTTTATCCCCTAGGATGCTTAGCGTGACTCATTGACCTTTAGCGGACAGTGTAGATCAAGATCACGGATCTACACTGTGCGATGAGGAAATATCTTTCGCTAAAAATAACTTTGAAATTGCAACATATGCCGGGTTTTTATTGTCGGCTTAAAAGTTTCATTTACTATATTTAGAAGAAAAAGGGTTAAGCCCCGGGTTTCCACATTACTTCATTCATGTCAGTAGATTACACTAGCGCAAGTTGGGGCTTTGAAGTGTCTTGCCCAAGGACGAAGCATGGTAACTTACTCGTACAAAATAACAGTTGAAAACTGTTTCTAATTTATTGGAATGATGATAGTCCTTGCGACAGGATCAATTCCTCTCTCACCGCTGACTATTGTTTCGACGATGGCTATACATGTGGGAAAGCAGCCAGTGGCTTGGAAAGAATATTGTGCGTAGTACTGGTATAAGAAACATCAGGAAAGTATGGATGGGTGCACTGGCCGCAGCGATATTACTGACATAATGTTGAAAACGGCGTTAAACACCATGCAATCAATTCTAATTTATTGTGTTAGAGGGACAGGTTTCTTGTTCTTTTACCTCAGACTTTTTTTTTTCAGTCACTGATTTTGTTGAAATATATTTGAGGCATGCTCTGTAACAAGGAGGCTTAATGGATCTGCGAAAAGTATCGACCCACGTCAGCCTGCGCAGTCCGCGCAGGCTGACATGGGTCGAAACTTTTTACCATTTGTAGGTTTTCTACATGCCAAAGGGCTACTCTACCTCCAGATTCAGTCGATTGTGAAACAAAATGGATTTTATGGATCCCTAATTATGTGATGACTTGCATTGTATATCGCATCACGGGGCGGGGGTGGATTAAGTCCCCTTTTGCCAGAGCATGGCTCATTTTCTTTGTGTCACAATTACGGAGTGGCCAGTCCAAAAATACCACGTACAGAAAATTGCCTATGACCGTTACCGAAGAGCAAAACTTTTTTGCATTTGTAAAACTTGATGATGATGATGATAATGATGCAATGAAAGAATATAAAACACAAGAGTTAGAGAATCAAAATATTACATTAATACATTAACATCTTCCTTTCACGAACAAAACTTGGCGCGAATATCTGGTATACTGACCTTGGGTCAAGAATGACTCCGGAAACTGCAGTAGTAAAGATAGAAAAGTTTGTAAGGCGCGGCTACATCTCGTACGAAAAACATTAACCCTATATACCCATTGCTTTCGGGGTAATTTCAGGCCAGCCAAAAGATTACTACAAGTTACACTTACAAAAACATTTGAGGAGAAATAAATTTGTTGAATTTTTTTTTTATAAAATGAAACATAAGCAATGCTGTAGCAGTTTTGCGGAAAAAAAATTATTTTCATTTAATTCTTTCAGCGTAAAATATTATTGATCCATGTTCTGGCAAAAGGGGGCTTAAGGCATCTCCTCCGTGATGCATGATATGAAGTAAATCATCACATGATCATGAATCTATAGTGTCCATTTTGTCTAACAACAGACGGAATTATGAGGTAGATTGGTCCTTTGACATACGTAAAATCAACCAATAGCGAAAAGTTTCGACCCAGGTCAGCCTGTGCAGGCTGACCTGGGTCGATACTTTTCGCAGATGCATTAAGCCCCTTTTTCACAGAGCATGGCTCATATCAACACGACCTCTTCCGACGACTGAAAATCAGACAGATTTTTATCTAAGAGGCTTGACTAAACATGCGGACGGTATAGATCCAAGATCAGACTGCACATTTTCTGATCTTAATCTATACCATCCGCCAAATTCCCGTCTTTGCTTATGGCACTGAGGACAATAAACAGAAATGAAGCATTTATAGTTTTCCTTATTTTCAACTGATGGATATTTACTTCGATTCCTTTTAACTCTTTCGGCGCCAAATAAATAAACTCTACTTCTTTCGGTGGCTGTAAATGCAATCCACAGAGACCCAGAAAGATTTTTATCGTAGGGGCTTGACTAATTAAGCGGACGGTACAGATCAAAAATCAGACTGCACGTTCTGTGCAGTCTGATGTTGATCTGTGCCGTCCGCAAAAGTCCCTGTTTTCGCCTATGGCGCTGAAAGGGTTAATTGTGAAAAGAATTTTTCGTGTGTTAATCCTGAAGCTCTGACGAATCATTTAGGCCGGACCATGGGTACTGTAAGGGGCCATAATTGTTTCATCGAAGTCCAAATCCCCATTGACTTACGTTTTTCCATCCTTAGTTTTTATTTAGTCATTTATGTTTCGTTGCTTTTATTGTCCATCCTATGCCACATGTACGTGTATAAGAATCGCACCAACAGAAAGACGGTACGATTTTCCCTGGTCGTGCAACACCTTAACCCTTTACCAGACGACAAAATTTTGGGCTTGTCCAAATTGAAAGCATTTGCAGACAACAATTTCTATGTGGCTCAAATGGTGCAATTTTTCTTTGATAGGGTGGAAAACATTGTGGAAAAAGGAGAAAATGCTGGTTACCAGCATTTTCTCCTTTTCACACAATGTTTTCAAAAGGTTTCTTTCCCAGGGGCGTCAAAAGGCGGCATCGTGCGGTAAAGGGTTAAGTAAAAGCAGGCGTATGTTCATTATCTCCCGCTAGATGGCATTCTACAAATACACATCTATCTAATTTGGGCATCCTGGGTACAGAAGCGCAGTAATTTTTCAAAACAACAACCGTGACTTTGAATTTCAAATGAAATAAACGTTTACTCAATAAAACGCTACCTGGTGCCATTTATTCAGCTATGATCGGCTAGCATGTAACTTATGCACCGACCATTTATTATAACAGCCCCTACATGCTTTCGTAATAGGCTAATAGCTTCGATATAAGCCCTACTTTTCCCCGGTATACGGGGGATGGGTGATGCGTCATAGCAGACAGGTCGAATCTTCGAAGAATATGACATGCGCAGACAACGGGGGTATGTTTTGTCGTACGATAATCAAAGAATGGAATTTTACTGAAAAAATTATTCTTTTTAACTCTTAACCTGCTAAAATAAAACAAATGAAACACTCAAGCCGATAGATAAAACTCAAATATTGCTACAGTTATCTTTTGGAGGAAAATACTCGTATCTCCTTATCGGACAGGGTAGATCCGATATCAGATTCCACGTTCTGTGCTGTCTGATCTTGGTCTACACTGTCCGCAAAAGGTCCATGAGTTCCGCTTAGCAGCCTACGGGTTAATCGTGGGCCGTTGATGCGTGTCCCAGTATTCGAACACGCAACTCCCTGCACTGCCAGCTCTGCACGTTACCGACTGAGCGACTGTGGCCCGGCGTGTGGTCTTGTTAGAGGAGCGTATTGTATATCGTTTTACAGATGTTATTACTTTCATATCTCGAAAAACGTCTATCGCGGTTATTCGATGTAATAAATCATACCATGAAAAAATTATCATGGCGCTGTCGAAGATATATCTGCGCATGTTACGTGTACCACTCCGTCTGAACTAGATCTTCAATTCTTGTGGAACTGGCCCGCTTTCACCGATAATCCTAAATTTGCATTGTTTGTCTTATTATAGATAAAGAAAGTAACGCACTTTCTGATTGGCTAAACCATTTGGTTTAGCCAATCAGAAATTGCGTTACTTTGAAATTTTGAAAATTTTTGAGAACTAGACTAAGATTGTTATTCAGAATGGTTAGTGAATACGGACCCCGACGCATCCTGTTCGTGATCAGCCTTCTTGGGGATAATTTGTTTGTACCTTGTTTAACGCCGTTTTCAGTTTTATTTTACTTACATCGCTGCAACCAGTGTACCTATCCATGCTTTCTTGGAGCTTCTCTTACCAATGCTTCGACCAATATTCATTCCCGACTACTGGCTGTTTTTCAATTTAAACACCGCCGAAAAAAAAAATAATCATTTTGCAATGACTATTACCAGTCTTCGGAAAGAATTGGCCGAGATTGGAGATTTGAACCAGCGACCTCTCTGGTTTTAAGACCAGGGCAAATATTCATCAACCATTTTAGTATCATTCTTAGTCTTATTCTAGATCTAGAAAGTAACACAACTTCTGATTGGCTAAGCCATCAGGTTTAGCCAATCAGAAGTTGTGTCACTTTCGAATTCAGAAGATTCTCTTGAGAATAAGACAAAGACTGTTCTTAAGAAAGGTTGGTGAATACGTATCCTGTAAATTACTGGCTGAGATACCCGGCTCCGCTGATTACTTTCCCACACAAGCAAATTGTGGAACAAGATATCGACGAGAAATCAAATAGTTCAAGTCAGACATACAAACTTTTAGATTGACTGTGACAGGGGCAATGAGTTTGACTTAGTAAATATGTGTATAAACGAGCCTTCTGTCTACTGTGTTACATTTGAGCCATCCTCTGTGAAAAGGAGGCTAAATGCATCTGCAAAAGTATCGACTCAGGTCAGTCATGCGCAGTCCGAGTAGACTGACCTGAGTCGAAACATTTTGCTATGAGTCATTTTTCTGCAAGTCAGAGGCCCATTCTAACCCATGGTTCAGTCGGTTGTAAGACAAAATGGATTTTATGGATCCATGATTCCTTGATGATTTGCTTAGTATCATGCATATTGATGACGGAGATGCATTAAACCCCCTTTCACTAGAGCATGACTCATTTCTGTTTATATCTTTTAACCCTTTACCAAACGACAGAATTTTAGACCTGTCCAAATTGAAAGGATTTGCAGACGACAAATTAAAGGTGACTCAAATGACGAAATTTGTCCTTGATAGAGTAGAAAATATTGTGGGAAAAGGAGAAAATGCTGGTTACCAGCATTTTCTCCTTTTCCCACAATGTTTTCAAAAGGCCCTCTTACCCAGTTTCGTTGAAAGTCGGGATTGTGTGGTAAAGGGTTAACTATTTCTTTATTGCTATCTATTCTAAGTCATCTGTGATTTTTCCGGAAGATTAACAAGAATTTGGGTTGCAGTGACGTTATGATTGTGAAGATTGGAGAATGTTATTCCGTTCGACTGCCACAGATGTACAAATAGAAATATATCTCTCTCAGAGAGAAAGTATAGATTAGTTTTGGTCAGAATACACGTATCTTAGTTGGAGTATACCATAATTTAAACTGTTCAACTTTTCCAGATCGTTTAAATGAACTGCATCTAATAGTTTGAGTTTATACCAAATTGGACCCGGTTCATCGATAATTTAGCTGCACTTGTTTTCACTCAATTATCACTTTTTTTTCCCTCAAATTCTTTCTCATACGGATACACTCTTCACAAAACGGACAAAAAACAGCTTGTAAATAAAAGACAACCGGAAAGAACAAATCGAAAACTCATGTAGTTTCACTAATGCTTTGCCATCGATTACTATGGCGTGACCGGATATGAAAGTTACAGAATGATGCACGCGCAATACAAATCCGTTAAGTTTATCAGGACTAAAACTTGGTAAAGGAGAAAAAGAGTCGCGGAAACTAATCTGTACAATTAATTAGGCAATTTTCCGTGTTATTTGCATCTCTTGCACTTGTGGCGGCATCGTAGTAAACACCTGACTTTTTTTTCCCCCTCCCATCATCCGGATTTTGTTGCTACTTGTAATTTTCCTATTTTAAATTTTTTGCATCCCGCAAAACAAATTACTAGAAAATTGTTCTACTTTTTTTTTAGACGAAAAAATAAATAATTTACAATTCCATTACAATTGAAAAAAATGTTTTGGCAATAGTTTTTGAGTTTTTTTGGAGTGAAATACCAGACGATGCACTGCAGTGTGCACAAAAAAATCCTGATCATTATGAAATTCAGTGTTCTGTACCATTTGCTTTTTTCTTTAAAATGGCGTAGTGTCCATATCGACCAATACACAAGAGCGTAATGTTGAAAAAAAGAAAATGGAAAAGGCGTTCAATATTCTTTTATCACGTTATAGAACAAATTCGTCTTCATTATAAAGCCTCAAACTGCTGAACTCTTTACCAAACGCCAAAATTTTAGACCAGTCCAAATTGAAAGCTTTTGCAGACGACAAAATAAATGTGGCTCAACAACTGAAAATTGTTTTGGATTAGATAGAAAACATTGTAGAAAAAGGAGAAAATGCTGGTTACCAGCATTTTCTCCTTTCTCTCAAATGTTTTCAAAAGCTTTCTTTCTCAGGGTCGTTAAAAGTCAGGATTGTGTGGTACAGGGTTAAAAAACGAAAATTTCCAACCGATGGTAAAAAGCCAAGAAAAACCTGTGCATCGCACAGTGTAGATCAAGATCATACTGTACGTTCTGTGCAGTCTGATCTTGATTTACATTGTCCGCAAAAGCACACTGCGTTGCACTTGGTAGCTTAAGGGTGAAATAGCACTCTCGATCTGGAGTTCTGAGTTCGATACCCGGGAGCGGATGTCAATTTTGGGACTGTTCATTGGCCCACACATTCGGCGCGAGTACTGGTGTAGTTTCCAGGAAGCAGAATCGAGAGAGATTAGTATAAGTTGCAAGAACTTGTTTCTCAATGGATGTAAAATAAATATGTTTAAACTAAACTAAGCTATCTGGTGTGCGAAATGATTCTGAATCACTTTTTACGCCCCTGTTTGATTCACGAGATTGGCTGGTAAAGAGTTGATTAAAAAAGATTTATGACATAGGCGCATTGTGATGTATGCTGAAAAAAAAAAACATTGTGATACATGGAGTTGTGTTACTTTCAAATTCAGAAAATCTTGGAGAATAAGGCAAAGAATGTTCGTTTCTCAAGAAGAGTTGGTGAATACGGACCCAGCTCGGCCTTTTTCGAGGTCTTAAATGTTCATTTCCACTAGTTGATACTCTGATAGTATGTAATAGTCTGATGGTATCTAACATTTTTTTTTTTTATTATTATTCTTTACCAGATGGCAACATTTTGGACTTGTCCAAATTCAAAGCATTTACAAACTAGGATTGGTAAATATCATTACTGCTTGATTGTTGCCTGTCTCTCTTACATAAACCTCCCCTTCCTCTCTCTCTCTCTCCCTCTCTCTCTCTCTCCCTCTCTCTCTCTCTCTCTACTGAACAATGTTTTGGACTTGTGTCGTAAGGTAGTCAAGATTAAATGAATGTTGTACATAGTACTCGTTTATGAATGGAAAAGCAGCTTTTGGCTTAGAGTAACTGTTGCTATCTTGTTATTAGTGCCAGTGAAATGGAACAACAGAAATGCCGGTGCGCTGGTCGCTATTATGCAATCAAAATGCTTATAACAACAACAACAACAAACATAAAGATATTTAAAGTTTAGGGTATTCCACCATCCAAATGTTTAAATGTATTGAAAGAAAGAGGGAGAGAGAACAACAGGTAAAGCAGATGTTCGTCAAATTTGCAAAAATATCTGCACGTGAAAACAATAAAATAAGATAGCAATATTTGGTTCGGCTCGCTCGAACAAATTTTAGGAAAAAAATGCGGAGAAAAAAATGTTTGTAATTGGAACAATCGTATGAATGAGTTGTTCTGTAAAATACCGGTTTACTGTTTGTCTTGGTTTGTCCGAAAAGGAAGTATGAAGAATTTTTTGTTATTTTCATGAACCTTGTCGTTAGTCTCTGACAATGGTTTAACCCTTTACCAAACAATCGCGGGTTTTCGCGACCCTTGGAAAGACTGCTTTTGAAAACATTGTTGGAAAAGGAGAAAATGCTGGAAACCAGCATTTTCTCCTTTTTCCGCAATGTTTTCTACCCTATCATAGATAGAAATCATCATTTGAGCAATATTTAATTTGTCGTCTGCAAATGCTTTAAAATTTGGTCCAGTCCAGTTGTTTGGTAAAGAGTGAAAATGCTCTGAAAAAAAGTCTCTCTCTCTCTCTCTCCGTCTCTCTCTCGTGACAGGTGATTCTGAAAAAAAATGTAGCCTACATTGAGAGAAATTTTTCGCAAGAAGCTATTTCCCATTTCGAAACCACATTTCCACTCTTAACATAATTGTTGTTGCAACGTAGAAGTGCGGAATATAAATACTTTCTTGTCTTCATTTGATCTTGGTGTTCTCCTGCGCTTCAATAGTATTGTTATTGCAACATCAAAGTTCGGACTGAAGTTACTTTCTTATTTCAGTTTGATCTCATCAGAAATGTGTTCTACTACGCTTTAAGGCGATAGCTCACTTTCATGTGTCTCGACCGTGTTTAAACCTGTGCAAGGTTTGGGCTCTACGGTGCCTTGCTCAAGGACATTCCCACTTTATTAGTGCCCCCAGCGGGAATCCAACTTGGATTTTCTGATAACGAATCGAAAGTATTAACCGTGTATCAAATTATCCCCGAGCTTTAAGGACCCCTGGAAGGACGGCTTTCCAAAATATTGTAGAAAAAGGAGAAAAGGTGGTGACTATCATTTTCTCCTTTTCCCACAATATTTAAACCCTTCCAAAGATGAATTTCAATTTTTGAGGCACATATATTTTGTGGTCTGCAAATGCTTTCAATTTGGACAAGTCTAAAATTTTGTCGTTTGGTAAAGAATTAACCCTTTACCACAAAGTCCCGACTTTTAATGACCCTGTGACAGGAGGCTTTAGAAAACATTGTGAGAAAAAGGAGAAAATGCTTGTAACCAGCATTTTCTCCTTTTCCAACAACTTTTCTATCCTGACGAGGAAAATTTTGCCACTTAACCCTTTCCCAAACAAGCCCTGGTTTTCACGTGTCTGCAGTACAAGTCTTTTGAAAACACTGTGGGAAAAGGAGAAATTGCTCGTAACGAGCAATTTCTCCTTTTCCCACAGTGTTTTCTACCCGTTTAGAGACCTTTCTGCCATTTTCATCAAATTAGAAATTGTCGTCTGCAAACTCTTTCAATTTGGACTAGTCCAAAATTTGTCGTTTGGGAAAGGGTTAAGCCACCTATCAATTGTCGTCTGCAAATGCTTTCATTTTTGACAAGTCTAAAATTTTGTCGTTTGGTAAAGAGGTAAACCACTCATACACAAGAGATTTTTTCTCTCTTCTACTTTGATCCCTAACGTTCCCGCAAATGAACAATCTCCAATTGTTTGATATCATAGTAAAACTTTGTTTATCTCTTCAACACTGGCTGTGGAAAAAAAAAGACACTTACATCGTCTAGACGCACCCTGAAGTAATGTGCTTTGGGAAACACTGTTGCGAATCGTTATGTTTTCTTTATTTGTCTGTTTTGTTTGTTTTGTTTGCATGGTGCTTAACGCTGTTTTCAACATTATTTCAGTTATATCGCGGCGGCCAGTGCACCTATCCATGCTTTCCTGGAGTTTCTTTTACCAGTACTCCGCACTATATTCTTTTCAAGCCACTGGCTGCTTTCCCACATAACCACGTTCGAAACAATGGTCAGCGGTGAGAGAGGAATGAATTCTGTCGCAATGACTATCATCAATCCTCGGAAAGAAATTGGCCAAGCCGGGGACCGAACCAGTGACCTCCTGTTTTCAAGTCCAGTGCGCTGTTTTTTTTTTTTTTAACGAGCAGTATCTTCAAAAGTCAAATCTGCAAATGTCAAAAGCTTTCTCTGTTTCTTTTTATCTCTGCAGGAAGACTGTTTACATATGTTTATTCATTTTCATAAATTTTAGCAAAAAAGAATGAATCCGTACGCTGCAAAGCGCGCCTCACTGACTTTTTGCGGATAGTGTAGATCAAGATCAGACTGCACAGAACGTGCAGTCTGATCTTGGATCTACACTATCCAAAAAAAGAAGTTTAGGGTAGCATTATTCTGGTGTTTACAATCGGCTTGAAACTTTTATTTTATCTATATAGCTGGATAAGGGGTTAAAAGACTCAGGTTTTAATATTTTCAAATCGAGGGTTCAAGTGTTAGATATGAATTATCATTTACAAACATCCGGTAAACTTTGTAATATATCATGAATACAAAAAGTTGTTTTGTTTCATTTTACACATTACTGTATGAACTGATTTTAAATCAGTCAAAAACAAGTATGTGTGATGCTGAATAGGGGCTTTTGAAGGAGAGGAAATTTACATAAGAACTCTATGATCTGAAGCTTTTGCTCCAATTTGATTTGCATCAGAGGACGGGTAATTTCATTCCAAACCATCTTTTTTTAAAAAAAAAAAAACTTAAGAATTTTTGTTTCACAGACAATATTAAAGATTACCCACGAATTGAATTCAAGTAATCAATCAAACTTGAGAGGTTTGAGAATCAGTTAACCCTTAAGCTGCTGATCGCGACCCACTGACCTTTTGCGGACAGTGTAGATCAAGATCAGACTGCACAGAACGTGCAGTCTGATCTTTGATCTACACAGTCCGATACAGTATTTTCTTTCCGGTGAAATCAACTTCGAAACCGCAATGGTTGGGTTTTTAGTATTGAGTAGAAATTTGGGTTTCATTTATTCAGCAGCTTAAGTGTTAAGATATTAACGATTTAAAAACAAAAATGATATGTAAATGGAATATTTGAGCCATGCATTATGAAAAGGGGCTTAATACGTTAACTAAAAGTATTGACCTACGTCAGCCTGAGCAGTTCGCTCACTGGTCTGTGCTATGGGTATCCTTTCTGTCAAAGGGCCTCTCTTGTTCAGTCGGTTGGTAGGCGTAATGGATTTCATGGGTCCACAATTATATGATGACTTGCTTGGTATAATGCTATTGATATTGATTTTTTTTTTTTCAGTATATGAAAAAAAAAAAGGTTGCTCTGAAGACTCTGAACTTTTAATACTGTTTGATACATGTTACCATCAACACCAGCTATTAGCTGTTGCTATCTATAAAAGATTACACTTTTTCGTCTTGCAATCAGCCACCACTTTTGAAAAAAGTGGCTAAAGAGAAATTGCTCATAACGAGCCACAATGTTTTAAAGACACTGTTGTTGTTCGTATGTGACTGTCCGTCTGTCTGTCATTTTATCGTTGTATATCTGTAGAGAGATCGATCGACCGCTGGATGGCCCGGTTTTTTTTTTGTCAGTAAGGTCTTTTGCTAATTCATTTATTTATTCGACCATAGGCCACTGAATATATACCATACACAGGCGATGCAAAAATGTGCGATCTTTTTTTCTTTAGTAACGGTGTCCGATAACTACCGATGACCGAGCAATGAAATTTTTGGCGTTTCGTCATAGACAAATGGAACTTCATAGGCCTGTCATTCATCCTTTCAAGCGTGCGTGTGTCCATTCATCTATGAAATACATCGTAACCCAGTTTTCAGTATTTGCTATCATCAGGTTTCATTTATTACACCTTACACCCTATAAACATCATATCTTTGTTATCTTAACAAGTTTTGTACTTTCATAATTCAGAGATCAGGTTACTGTTTTAAATTTCAAACAGCATGTCAGCATGGTTATCAAACATTGTTCTCACGGCCAGTTTTTCTGGCTACATAGATGTTAACCTTTCGATTATCATCAAAAGTTTCTTTGATACCCGTGGCCTTATTCGTCAGTCTTCTGATTTAATTAACCCTTTACTGCACACTCACGAGTTTTAACGACCCTGAAGAAAAAACTGGCCTTTTTGAAAACATTGCGATATAAGGAGAAAATGCTGGTAACCAACATTTTCCCATTTTTCCCGCAATGTTTTCTACCCTTTCAAAGATAAATCCATCATTTGAGCAACATTTAAATTGTCCTCTGCAAGGGCCTTGAACTTGAATTAGTCTAAAATTTTGTAGTTTGGTAAAAAGTTAAATTCTAATTCTGAATTTCGAACGGTTAGTGAATACTCGATTTGATAATAAACATGTGAGCCACGCTATGGCAAAAAGGGGTCTAATGCATCTCCGTAATGCATTGTACCGAGCAAGCCACCACATAATTATATATAAAATCCATTTTGTCTAACAACGGACTGAATCCCAAGGTACAATGGTCCTTAGACATGCCGAAAATTTACCAAAAGCAAAAAGCACAAGTTTCGACACAGGTTAGTCTGCGCGGACTATGCTATCTGACCTGGGTGGATACTTTCTGCAGATGCATTAAGCCCTATTTTCACAGAGTGTTGCTCAAGCGTTTTAGTATCTCGCCCCGGATTCACCAACCTTTCTAAATCACAATCCTATAGCCAAATTCTTACTTTTAAAAAGTATCCCAGTTTCTACCATTTAGTTAAACCAATCAGAAATTGCGTTACTTTGACGTTTAGAAAATTCTTAACCCTTCGGCTGCTTATCGCGACTCACTTACCTTTTGCGGACAGCGTAGATCAAGACCAGACTGTACAAAACGTGTAGTCTGATCTTTGATCTACACTGTCCGATAAGGAGATATCTTTCCTCCAAAAATACCTTTGAAACAGGAAAGTTTTGGGCTTATACTATCGGCTTGAAAGTTTCATTTCTTTTATTCAGCAGGACAAGGGTTAAGAATTAGACCAGGAATAATACCAAGAACGGTTAGTAAATGCGGTCCTGTTGTCTATTGGTAGATCCAAGGGTTAGATCAGTTTGTGGAAATATTTACGTATCAGGTTTTGTTTTCGTATTAGATCTATAATTTTGTCATCATTATTGGATTTCAAATTGTGTTGGTTTCAAACAAGCCGCCTTTTGGGGTACTGCATATATGGCCCGCAACATGCGAAATGAGACCTTCGGACATATGCGTAAAGTGTCGTTTCGGATTAGCCTGCGCAGTCCGCGCAGGCTAATCCGAGACGGCACTTTTCGACTACTTAAGATTTTTTCATACAGTAGACTTTCGTGAAACAGAAAATCGCTCAAAAACTGGAAGTGTCGTCTCGGATTAGTCACAGACTGCACAGGCTGATCTGCGACGATACACTTTTACGCGTATGTCCGAAGGCCCCTTTTCGTGTGTTGCACGCCATATAATAATGAACAAGGAACATAATAATGAATGAATAATGAATGCTTTGTGGAAAAAGGGGTTTAATGCATCTGCAAAAAGTATCGAACCAGGTCAGCCTGCGCAGTCTGCGCAGGCTGACCTGGGCCGACACATTTTGCTATTGGTCAATTTTCTGCATATAAAAGGACCAGTCTACCTCATAATAAAGTCGGTTGTTGGACAAAGTGGATTTTGTGGATCCATGATCATGTTATGTCGTGCTTGGTATCATGCATCATAAACATGCATTAAGCCCTCTTTTGCCGGAGCATGGCTCAATTATGTTGAAAGTTTTGAATCCTGAATTCGAAACTTGCATGGCGTATTCTTGCCAGAAATCTTTTATTGAAATTTTGGCAAACACCTCGAAAAAGTCAGTAGGCCAATCTGTTGCAATGAATTTAACTAGATTCATTGTTTATAGAGATTGCAATATGGTTGCTAATTTGCTAAAAAAAAAAACAGGAAAAATTTAGATCCAGATATATGATAAGGTATCTCTAAACGTGTGTCACTGCTGTTCTAGTTATCGGTTGCACAATCCACAAGGTCACGTGGGGGGTCACGTGGTTTTTGCTCTGTATCAGACGTATGTTCCATATATCTGTGCAGACATGCATACCCGCTCTGACAGACGTAGTAACGTTTAACAGACCCCAGGTTAAATGACAGGAGTAAATTGATGAGATAAAATTCTACAAATTTCCAACAAATCTGAAATGAAGATCTGATTGAAAAGTGGCCCATTTATTTCTGCTGGCATTTAAAAAAGTGAAAAAAAAAGTTTTCTAAGGAACTACTGTCTAGACAAAAAGATACATAGAGCTCTCTCTCTCTCTCTCTCTCTGGATTTTTGCATTTTTGCATATACTGTCCTTTTTCTTGGCTTGAAAAAAAACGGATAGCATCATAATTTTGCCACCTATCTCTGTCAAGTTTCATGAAGATGAATAATACGCAAGTTTTAGATTATCATATAATTGTAGGGGACCAGGCACAAAGCTTCTCGTGCATGCACGCTGTTAAATCCACATGAATCTGAAAAATGTGTAAACTGTTGTTGTTGTTGTTGCTGCTGTTGGCGACGGCTTATACTTCTTGAATTGTCGATCTTTTGTACAAAATAGAACATTTCAGATCTTCCTTAACAGACCCAGAGTGCTATTAAATGTTTAAATTTGTTTTCAAAATGTTTTGAGGAAGGGGAGATGACTTCGGACCCCGGCAAGATTTAAATCTACATGAATATTGAGCTAACTTCACCCCTGGGGACGGGCGGAATGACGTAGAGACGTATGGACCTGTTAAACTGGCAGGGGACTCATAATTTCCAGTTTCATAAATCACATCGCAGTAAACGTCCCATGACAGTAATAAATTCGCAGTGCAAGGTTTGTGTTTTTTTGAACGAGCTTCACAACAGAAAGCATTTCTTTCTTTGAAGTGCAGACATTTGCAGAAGTGACGCAGTACTTGTGGTGAGAGTCCTTAAACCCTTCGAGTGCAAAGATAAAATGCTTTTGATGCAGATGCGGACCCTGTCGATCAAGATCAGACTGCACAGAACGTGCAGTCTGATCTTGATCCACACTGCCCGATTTGCTGGGCGGTTTTGTCAGTCAACCAGCTTTTCATCTGGTGTATTTGCATACGTAGTAAATACTGATAATGTTGAAAATTTATTTGTAAGGCAGCGTAAGGTTTTAACAACAATGATTTTAAATGTCATTCTTGCAGACAGGGTTTGTTTGTTTTTTTCTTCACTTTGATATTTCATTGTCTGAATCACTGTCTTGGGCGTATCATGTGAAATGATGCTTGTGAAAATTGTCGAGTCGAAATGTCTCTTTTCACGTCATCTGTAGCTTGTAAGTTTAGTCTCAACCTATTTCAGTCAGTCAGTCTGCTTGCCTGCTTGCCTACCTTCCTGCTTGCCTGCCTGTCCATTTTTAACACCGTTTTTAACGTTATTACAGTTCTATCGCGGCGACCAGTGCATCTACGTCTATGCTTTCCTGGAGTTTCTTTTACTGGGCTGTTTTACTTTGAACATACCGTTGAAAGAATTTTCAGCAATGAGAGAATGAATCTTGTCGCAATGGCTGCCAGGTGAAAGAATTTGGCTGAGCTGGGAATCGAGCAAGTGATCCCTTGGTGTAAAGACCGAGGTGTGGGCTTGGCACCTGGTTTAGAATATTCCTTAGTGGGTGCTTTGGCGTACTTTTTGGTAGGTTTCTCTGAGCCGTTAACGTGTGCCTCTTTTCAAAAGCATTTTTCGTTCACTCTTCACAAAACGACAAAACAAGCCTTGTCCCAATTGAAAGCATTTGCAGACGACAAAATAGATTGGATTCAAAATTGAAATTTGATTTGGAAGGGTAGAAAACATTGTGAGAAAAGGAGAAAATGCTGGTTACCAGCATTTTCTCCTTTTCCCACAAAATTTTCAAAAGCTTTCTTTTGCAGGGTCATAATAAGTCGGGATTGTATGGTGAAGGGTTAAGGTCTGAAAATAGTAGTTTTTTTGGCATGGGCTTGGCTTGCCAAGCCCAAGGCCATAGGAATCGTGTACCAAAATTTCAACCCCATCCAAGCATTGACGGAAAAATCCGAGTCAAGCATTTACGGAAAAACCCGAGTAAAAGTGAAAAGTACCGCCTGCAATCCATCTCACTACGCTGAAAGAAACGACCCTTAAAATAATAGAAATTTTTCGATTTGAACATCATAGTAAGGTTTAATTTCACAACAAACTTTGATAGATGTGCGATTTTAATCGTACGAAAGTGTTGACTGAGAATTTTGGGCCCTGGTGAGCTTATTCATAACTGCCAATTCGTGCGCTCAACAGTGAAAGAAACAATTGGCAAACCTCGGTTGATCGTTGACCAAATGTTTAGATGTAGGTGTGCAATCGACCGAGTTGTGACGAGCGCTATTGCTGAGCACTAATCGGGATCGTTCGTTTGTCCTTTTTATAGACACCATGTGAATGACAAATAATGATAGCGTATTTTAGGAAGACGGTGTGCTTTTTCTCTGAAAATGGTGTCTCAAAATCTCGGTAAGATTTTAATTTTCGTAAAATTACTGTGCACCTTGTGTCTGAAGTTATAGCTATGTATTTGATTTGTATATATGCCTTATTTCTTCCTGTCAGAGTTGTGCACGCATGTCATTTCGGCCCATAACCATTTCGACCCATAGCAAACTCGGCGCAGACAATATCAAATATGTATTAAAGTTTGTAAGATGAGCCATTGAAAACCAGTTAATCTTTATAAAACGATGAAATTTTAAACTTGTCTAAATTGAAAACATTTGCGGACGGCAAGTTAGATTTAGCTGAAATGTTGGTTATTGGCTGTGAAAGTGCAGAAAACCTTGTAGGAAAAAAGAGAGCATTTTCAGAGAGGTTTTCATGAGGCTATATCCTTAGAGTTCGTAAAACTCGGGATTGTTAGGTAAAGAGTTAAGAAGCTGATGGGCAATCTGATCTTGATCTCCATAGATATTTTTTTTCTTTTTTTTTCTTTTTTCTTCTTCTTCTTCTTCTTCTTCTTCTTTTGGCAAATTTTGTGCATGTCAAAGGACCAGTGTATCTCATGATTCATTTGGGTGTTAAACAAAATGGATTTTATGGATCAATATATATATGACGGCTAGTTTGGAATGATGGATCACGGAGATGCATTAAACCCCCTTTTGTCAGAGCATGGCTCATTTGTGTTTTCAACATCACAACCAGTAGCTCTTCAAATTTATCAATCCTAGATGACTTTACTCAGATTATGGCTTTAGGTTCTCTTGTTTATGAAAATCGACTTTCCAACTTGATTGATCATGGCAGCTTAGAGATCCATAGACTTTCAGTGGGGAAAACTGAAAAGTGGCATTTACAGCAGATATTTTGACAAAACTTTTATAGAAATGTTCCTTGAGCAGTCCTGTATCATCCATATGATTTTGTTCTACTGGTAGTCTTTAGCTCATCTGTTTACGCAGAAAACGTCCATCTATTGTCAAAGCCTATGCGTCATTGTCGTGCAAAAACTTTGACATCTTATATCTCTGTTCTTCCTGAAGATATTTACTTCAAACTTGGACAAGTTATTTACTGTCAAAAGGGGTACCCTTATAACAGGGGCAGGTAACAGTCAAAATGTTTTTGACACATTTTTACTACTTTGAATTTTCAGAACCTTTTCCATTTTATCATATGTGTCATTAATGAAGATACTTACTTCAAACTTGGGCTTTTTGTTAACTATCAAAAGGGTTTTTTATCAGTACAACAGAGACAGGTAACCACCATAATATTTTTGGCAAAGTAATTACTCATGCCTCTTTTTCGACTAAGAACTTTTACCTCAGCTGTTTTTAGAGACATGCCATAGCCTTAGTGTTATTGTCTTCGTCGTTTGTGTCGTCGTTATGCAAAATCTTTGACATTTTACAATATATTTGTTATTACTGAAGATGCTTACTTTAAAATTGGACAAGTTGTTAACTATCAAAATGGAAACATAATGACGGTAAATAACTACATAGTTATGCCCCTTTTTCAACGTTGTTTTTTCACTAAAAGTCAAGCAACTGCAGCCGAGCGTTGGCACCTGCATACGGTGCTCTTGTTACCAAACACAACTGTTGCTGAGCATTGGCACGCTATTTATTTGTTGCCATAGAAACCATAATACAAAAATAAAAAGAAATATCTAAAAAAATGTTTTCTCAGACACCAAATCATGCTCTGTGATATTAGCCTTCAAAGACTTTGTGTCTTTCCTTGTCATTGCTCAAAGGACATGGTTACTATTTCAAGTTATAGACAGAGTATGGTAAAATGAAAGAAAAATTTGATTCATTGCTTGGCCACTTTGGAATTTTTGCACTTTCCAGAAATGTTCCCTGGACTTGTCCTCTATCAGCATTTTTTTTTTTCCACGCTGCTCATTTTAGTTTGTTACCATTTTGATTTGTTGCCAAAGCAACGTAAAGGAAGAAAATAGGAAACAGATATCCTTTGAAAATTATCTCCTTTCAATTCATAAAGACCATGACACCAAGGCTATACAAAAGTACTCGTTATATTGGCCTTAACAACTTTATGTTTTTCCATTCTGTTGTCAGCTTCACAGACTGTCAGTGTGAGACATTTAGATTTTTTTTATAAGTCTGTACAAATGTGATATCAGTTTTTAAGCCTGCACAAATGTGATAGCAACTTTAAGCTTCTGGGCCTTATCTTCCTACCTCTTCTCCCGTTCTGATGTCCAGGCCTTCAGCGCCTTCAGCGCTTTGATTTTATTTGCAAAACCTTATTAAACACCGTTTAATATTTATTTCAGGTATAGATGGTTGAGTGTTTGAGCACCGAATGGACCCCACGTGACATCCTGATGTCCAATCGCTGGTTACTCGAGATCGGTCTCCTAGCTTTGATGTTGTGTTGTAAAGTAAGTGAACTCATCTCCTTATAGTATTAACAGATTGTCTGACAAATCCAAAATATGTAAGTTCGTATCTATGCTCGTTTCCAGTGACTGTGCAATAGCATATATGTTGTTTTGTGTTGTGTTGTGTTGTGTTGTGTTACGTTACGTTACGGTATGTTATGTCATATTATGTTATGTTGCGTTGCGTTGCGATGTGTTGCGTTACCCCGGTATGTTATGTTATGTTATGAATTTGAGACGGACAAAGATCCCATTATAAGGTTTATTCTTTATATAAGTCTCATTCAAATACAACATTTTTTCATAAAAAATTACATAAAACAAATTAAAAGGGTATTTGACCGTTTTAAAAAGGAATTGTATGAGACTGTACTAATATCAATTTCAATCTTATCGGAAAAAAAATAATGAGACATGTTTTCAGTTTTAATTGAACCATGTCACAAAATCCTTACCTAGGGAGAACGCTTCACTAAGTTTAGAACAATGTTTGGATTAAGGAATAAAATTCAGATAACAGAGACACGTGTTCTACATATATTTTGTTTATTTGGAATTAGAATTCAATAGACATCACGTTAAATCTGTGTCTGTTATCGTTTTAATTAGAAAATGGCATTTATTACCCACAATGCAGTTCTTGCGTACAGATTAATTTCTTGAGTTTATTTATCTTTTTGTAATTATACATTTGTTCAGATGGGCGTTTCAAGATTTAGAGATTTACGCCCAATGTATAATAGAAAAACATAATTGTATAACAATGTAGTGCCACAATCAAATTCAGTGCTTGTATAAATCATTATTTTCAAATTAAGTAAAAAGTTTACCAAACTACCAAATTTTGGACTTAACCATTAGGCTCCTAAGCGCGACCTAAGATCTTTTGTGGCCAGTGTAGATCAAGATCAGACTGCACGTTCTGTGTAGTCTGATCTTGGATCTACACTGTCCAATATGGAGATATTAAAAAAAACTTTGAAATTGCAATATGTAGGTTTTTAACTGTTGGCTGGAAAGTTTCATTTAACTTATTTAGCAGCTTTAGGGTTAATTTACTCCAAATTCAAAATATGTTCAGGTGATAAGTTAAATGTTACTCAACTGATGGGGCTTTTCTTTAGAAATGTAGAAAACATTGTGGGAAAAGGAGAAAATGCTGGTAACCAGCATTTTCTCTTTTTAGCTCACCTTAGCACAACGTGCTAAAGGTGAGCTATTGTGATCGCCCTATGTCCGGCGTCCGTCGTCCGTCGTCCGTCAACAATTTCTTTAAACATCTTCTTCTCCTAAACCACTGGGCCAATCTTGATGAAACTTGGCAGGGATGTTCCTTGGGTGAAGCTCTACCAAAATTGTTCAAAGAATTGATATCCACCCACAACGCTGGTTGCCATGGCAAAAAAAGGGAAAAAAAGCAAAATCTTTGAAAATCTTCTTCTCTGAAACTAGAAGGTGCAGAGCTTTGATATTTGCTATGTAGCATCTCCTAGTGGACCTCTACCACATTTGTTCATTTGATGCCCCTGGGGTCAAAACTGGCCCCGCCCCGGGGGTCACAAGTTTGAGCATGGTAACAAAGAAGGAAAACTTTAAAAATCTTCTTCTCTGAAATTTGAAGGTGTAGAGCTTTGATATTTGGCATGGAGCATCTCCTAGTGGACCTCTACCAAGTTTGTTCATATGATGCCCCTGGGGTCAAAACTGGCCCCGCCCTGGGGGTCACAATTTCCAACATAGCAACAAAGAGGGAAAACTTTAAGAATCATCTTCTCTAAAACTAGAAGGCATAGAGCTTTGATATTTGGTATGAAGCATCTCCTAGTGGACCTCTACCAAGTTTGTTCATATGATGCCCTTGGGGTCAAAACTAGCCTTGCTCCGGGGGTTCACAAGTTCGAACATAGGAACAAAGAGGGGAAACTTTAAAAATCATCTTCTCTGAAACTGGAAGGCGTAGAGCTTTCATATTTGGTATGTAGCATTGCCTAGTGAACCTCTACCAAGTTTGTTCATATGATGCCCCTGGGGTCAAAACTGGCCCCGCCCCGGGGGTCACAATTTTAAAAATAGGGACAAAGAAGGAAAACTTTAATTTTTTTTCTCTTAAATGGGAAGGCATAGAGCTTTGATATTTGGCATGTAGCATCTCCTAGTGGACCTCTACCAAGTTTGTTCATATGATGCCCCTAGAGTCAATACTAGCCCTGCCCCGGGGTCACAAGTTCGAACATAGGAACAAAGAGGGGAAACTTTAAAAATCATCTTCTCTGAAGCTGGAAGGCTTAGAGCTTTCATATTTGGTATGTAGCATTGCCTAGTGAACCTCTACCAAGTTTGTTCATATGATGCCCCTGGGGTCAAAACTAGCCCCGCCCCGGGTGTCACAAGTTTGAGCATAGTAACAAAGAAGGAAAACTTTAAAAATCTTCTTCTCTGAAACTTGAAGGCGTAGAGCTTTGATATTTGGCATGAAGCATCTCCTAGTGGACCTCTACCAAGTTTGTTCATATGATGCCTCTGGAGTCAAAACTGGCCCCGCCCTGGGGGTCACAATTTCCAACATAGGAACAAAGAAGGAAAACTTTAAGAATCATCTTCTCTAAAACTAGAAGGCATAGAGCTTTGATATTTGGTATGAAGCATCTCCTAGTGGACCTCTACCAAGTTTGTTTATATAATGCCCTTGGGGTCAAAACTGGCCCTGCCCCGGGGGTTACAAGTTCAAACATAGGAACAAAGAGGGAAAACTTTAAAAATCATCTTCTCTGAAACTGGAAGGTGTAGAGCTTTCATATTTGGTATGTAGCATTGCCTAGTGGACCTCTACCAAGTTTGTTCATATGATGCCCCTGGGGTCAAAACTGGCCCCGCCCCGGGGGTCACAATTTCCAATATAGGAACAAAGAAGGACAACTTTAAAAATCTTCTTCTCTGAAACAGGAAGGCATGGAGCTTTGATATGTGGTATGTAGCATCTTCTAATGGATCTCTACCAAGTTTGTGCATATGATGCCCTTGGGGCAAAAGTTGGCCCTGCCCCGGGGTTCACAAGTTCGAACATAGGAACAGAGAAGGAAAACTTTAAGAATCATCTTCTCTGAAACTGGAAGGCGTAGAGCTTTGATATTTTGTATGTAGTATCGCCTAGAAGACCTCTACTAAGTTTGTTCATATGATGCCCTTGGAGTCAAAACTGGCCCAGCCCCGGGGGTCACAAGTTTAAAAATAGGAACAAAGAAGGAAAACTTTAATTTTTTTTCTCTTAAATGGGAAGGCATAGAGCTTTGATATTGGGTAAGTAGGATCTCCTAGTGGACTTCTACCAAGTTTGTTCCAAGGATGCTGCTTGGGTCAAAACTGGCCCAGCCCCGGGGTCACAAGTTTGAACATAGGAACAAAGAAGGAAAACTTTAAAATTCTTCTTTTCTGAAACCGAAAGGTGTGGAGCTTTGATATTTGGTATGTTGCATCTCAGAGTGGATCTCTACCAAGTTTGTTCATATGATGCCCCTGGGTCAAAACTGGCCCCGCCCTAGGGGTCACAAGTTCGAACATAGGAACAAAGAAGGAAAACTTTAAATTTCTTTTTCTCTTAAATGGGAAGGTGTAGAGCTTTGATATTTGGTATGTAGCATCTCCTAGTGGACCTCTACCAAGTTTGTTCCAAGGATGCTGCTTGGGTCAAAACTGGCCCAGCCCCGGGTGTCACAAGTTCGAACATAGGATCAAAGAAAGAAAACTTTAAAATTCTTCTTTAAAACTGGAAGGCGTAGAGCTTTGATATTTGGTATGTAGTGATTCTCTTCTAAGTTTGTTTGCCCATCTAAGCACAACAAGTTCATTGAGTTCAAAATTGGGTCATCTTGGGTCATAAACTAGGTCACTAGGTCAAATTAAAGAAATACCTTGTTGGCACTCTCGAGGCCACATTATTTGCTCAATTGCCTTGAAAATTAGTTAGAAAGTTTGTCTTTATAAAGTCTCATATAAGATTAATTTGGGTCAACTTGGGTCATAAACTAGTTTACTGAATCAATTTAAAGAAATACCTTGTTTGCACTCTGGAGGCCACATTTATTGCTCAAATGACCTGAAATTTGGCCAGAATGTTTGTCTTGATGAAATACCAGATGAGTTTGGATTTGGGTCACCTGGAACCATAAACTAGGTCACTAGGTCAAATTAAAGAAATTCCTTGTGGGCACTCTAGAGGCCACATTATTTGCTTAATTGCCTTGAAAATTGGTCAGAATGTTTGTCTTTATAAAATCTCACATGAGTCTGAATTTGGGTCAACTGGGATCATAAACTAGGTCACTTGGTCAAATTAAAGAAATAGCCAGTGGGTACTCTAGAGGCCACATTTATTATTCAGTTGATTTGAAAATTGGTTAAGATGTTTCTTTTGATATAGTCCAAGATCAGTTCAAATTTGGGTCACCTGGGGTCATAATCTAGGTCACTACGTCAAATTAAAAAAATACCTTCAGGGCACTCGAGGCCACATTTTTTGCTCACTTGACTTGAAAATTGGTCAGAATGTTTGTCTTCATGAAATTTGAGTTTGAAATTGGGTCACCTGCTAGTAGTATGTATTATACCGTTTCGCAGACATTTTTGACAAAAAAGTAGATTACAACGTCTCATCCAAAAAATGTCCTCAAACAGAGTTTGCTCTCTTAACTCAATGACCTTACGAACTCAACGACCTTACGAACTCAACGACCTGATGAACTAGTTGACGGCTTAAGATTTTAATAAAAAAAAAAAAAAAAAAAAAAAAAAAAATTTAATTTTTAAAAAAAATTTCATCATCACACGTCATCGCATCAGTTAATCATTACATCAGTTAATCATTGCATCAGGCTAACAAGGTGCATAACCGACGCGTCATGCAATGGCTAACCGGTTTATGAACTAGTTGACGGCTTAAGATTTTAATAAAAAAAAAAAAAAAAAATTTCATGTAACATGCGAACAAAATCACATGCTCATGAAATCACTTCTCTTGACATGCCGTTCTAATCCCACTCCCTCTCTCACCAAACTTCAGTGTCTCTCTCAGGAACGCCGTCTAATGTCTGACGAAACGGATTGTCTGAGTAACTGATTGCTCGACGACCTAATGAGTTAGTTGACAGCTTAAGATTTTGATAAAAAAAAAAAAAAAAAAATTTAATTTTTTAATTTTCATTAGCCAGACAAACTCATACATCAGTTAATCGCTTAACCTCCCCATCAACCGACGCATCATGCAATGGCTAACTGGTTTATGAGATAGTGAGTGACTTAAGATTTTGGTGAAAAAAAAAAAAAAAAAAAAAATATTTTTTGATAGAAATAAAAAATTGAATTTTACTTTAAAAGTTCTGACAACATAATAGGTTAAAGAACCGAAGATATATGAAATATGGAAGCGAGTAAAACTATAGAAAACAAATGGTTAATAGACCAATTCCTATTTAAAGCATCAATAGATATTAAATTTTATAATAAGTCTTCTAAAGAATTAACAAACAGTGCAAGCAAAGCATTTTCCATAGAGGATGAAGAATACAAACAGGTGGAAAAAGTGATAAAAAAATATGAAGAAAAAAAAGAGTTTTATGAAAAAATAAATCAATATAATTACTATTTAACTCATAGCATATGCGATGTAATGCAAGAATGGGTAGAAAAAAATAGTGAATTTGAAGATGAATGTATATATCTAGAACAATTAATATCTAAAAGAGAAATTAAGTTAAATAAAAAAATTAATAAAAAAAATGAGTGAACAAAAAGAAAACAAACAAAGAAATATATACATACAAAGAAGTAGAGATTTTGACAAAATCTTTACTAGAAACATATTAGAAGAAATTTTAGAAGAAAAGAAAGAATCATTTGAAGCGTTAATACAACCAGTAGTAGATAGTGTTTTTCAACATTTTTATGAAATGTGGATGATAAAAGCTAGATCATATGTTATAAATCAAAATGACTATAGTAGACGTGTTTCAAAAAAAATTAAGGATGATTTATTAAAGATTCCAATAGATGAAGCAAAAAAAATACTAAGAGAATTGTTTTCTGAATTTCTTGATGCTTTAGAAGAAATTAACAATTATCCAAGGCAATCAATAACACTTCATATTTAAGAAAAAATTTTTTATTCCTTTTGTTAGAAATAAAAAATTGAATTTTACTTTAAAAGTTTCTGCAACATAATAGGTAAGATGACAGACTTACAAGATAAACCCACATCAAGTAATACACAGGTTGAAGAAGAAAGTGATTGTGATTTTAGTATCGACAGCGATGTTGAAGAAGATAGAGCAATGCTAATAAACTCACTATTTAGAGACTATCATAATTATCAAAAAAAGATTTATGCTTTAACTCAAAAAGTAAAACCTTTTGTCTTAAAATACTCTAAAGATGATGACTTCATTTTTAAATATGAAGAAGAAGTTGTAGAGTATTTCGACTTGTTAAAAGACTATTTTAAATTTATTAAATGTATTAAAAGAGCAGAATATACATCTGAAGAATTCGTTGATAGTCTTGCTATTGATGAGCGTGGAGAAATAGAAAGAGAATTGATAATAACATATCAATACATAGAAAGACTTATTAAAGAAAAACAAGAAGACAGTGGATGAAATAAAAAAACTAGAATATTAAACAAAAATTTTCTAAAAACAAAATGCTAGAACTAGAGACAGATTTCAAGCAAAAGTTAAGTGCCTTACTTAAGGATAAATCAAATATTCATCCTATAAACACAAACAAAATCATTTACACAAATGGAACCGGGTTAATGCCTTATAAAAATCCAAGATGGTTTAGTGATATCTACTACTACTGTAGTAAAATGCTTTATGAACAACCTAAAGAAGATACTTTAAACATAACATTTTATGCTGGTGGAAATAACATACGCGTTAAACATTGTTTTTACAGTAAAGATTTAACCAATTTGCTATCTCTCTTTAAAGAAAGATTTATAGATTGTCCAAATGAACACGAATTTTTAGAAAGTTGTATTAACGATATTGAAGAATATAGCATAAACTTTAAGTTTATATAAAAATATCTAACCCTTTTACTGGGTTAAATATTTAACTATTTTACAAGTCCAATTCTATCAATATTGATACATATGCATTTTTTGCATTTGGATTATTTCTCTTTGTTAAAAAGTTAATAACATCACATTGATCTACTTCTAAAGGTTGAGGAAAAACCGTGCAGGAACAACCTTCCCCCTTCTTTTTTATTAAGGAGTAGTTAGGCTGTTCAACTCCATTTATGACAATATTAACTTTTGATTCTTCTCTTAGAACACCGCTTCCTTTAACTACCATTAGAGTCCCCCGTAAAATTCTACCAGGAGCACTCATACAGTACCCCCCAAGACTATGAGATTCTCCACTACCTCCATTACCAAAAGCAAACTCATAAGTACCAGATTTTAACTCGCCTTGTTCCTCTGCATGCACACTTATAATAGGTTTAGGTCCTATGAGAGAAGGAAGTGATACTTTTGAATCTACATAAGACTTTGTTGTTAAGTCTCTTTCATCTACAGGATTTCCAGCATTTTTTATAGTAAAACCTTTAAAATCTACATCAGATATTGCTGTAAAACTTCCATCTGGATTTTTTACAATAGCTCCTCCATTGTCAGCATAATTTTTATTAACTGCTGAATCACGGTCTATAGGATTTGATATTCCAGTAAGCTGATGAGTATTCATATCTATTTTACCAGTTGCTAAGAAAGTTCCATATTGGTTTTTTGTTAAAGCATTATTACCTGCAGTTATTGCTTCAACAGCGGTGTCCACATAATGTTTATTCGCCACCTGACGAGTTTCTATTGGCGAACCAACATTGTTTATTCTAAATCCATCCATAGAAATGTCTCCTCTTGCTGTACCATCTGCTCCCAAAACAAAAGCATTTTCTGCTTCATCCACATATTTTTTACTACATGCTTCACTCGGTTCCTCTGGGTCTGCTATATTTTTTATTTTATTAAAACCCATATTTAAATATCCCTTCAAATGATATCCTCCATTTTCATCTAACAACCCAGCGTTTGTATCGACATAAGCCTTAGTCGCTACATCCTGTGGATTAACTGGATTACTAACTCTAGTTAGTGTGTTTCCATTCATATTTATAGAACCAGCAGCGGGGGTAGTTCCATCTTTACGTAAAAAATTATTTGAGATGTAAGCAAGTGATACACCATCACTACTTGTTTTTGCTTCATCCAATCTCCCAAATTTATCAACAGGCATTTTTAATATTGCTAAAAAAGTTTATTTAAAATATCTTGAAATTTATTACCCAAGCTTAATTCTTTAAGAATGTACAAACATAAATGACCGCAAAATACTTCACCTGCTTGTTGTAATTGATCAGTATTGTAGTGTATTGGACTTTTTAAATAATCTATAATTTCGAGAGGTGGCTGAATACCATAACTATCAAAATAAATTTTTTTCTTTCCATCTTTAAACCATGCAACCCAATGAGTACCAGGTCCTCCTGCGTCATCAAGATTTAATATACCACATTCTTTAATTCTTACTTTTTTAGGTAAGGTATCTCTTAAAAATATTCCTCTAAAATTTTTAATTTTTAATTTTTTTGCTGCATCCTCTAGCTCAAAATTGCTTAAAGGTTTATTTGGTAAAGTTATATTATCAATTAAAATATTTTCCATTTTTTATATACTTAAATATTCACAATAGCATTATTATCAACCCATGAATTAAACTCATCAGAATAACCTTTCCACTTTACAAGAGATTTCTTTTTACCTTTTTTAATAATCTTTTCTATCCTATACACCTCTTGGCTCGTTTTTTGTAGTTCAGGTTCATAAAAACTACCTTTTATTTCTTCACCATTTAAATCTTCAATCTTATACGTTATAGGCGATGTATGTTTTACTTCCGTAACTGTAAAAATCTCTTCAGTCCATCTCGTAGTATAACCTTTTTCAAAAGTCTTTTTCTTTTTACTTATCCTTACTTTGTCTCCAACAGAAAACTTTGGTTTGATATCCCCCCTTACTTGATCATAATCAGGATACAATGTTTTCCAAACTTTAATTTCATTCTTCTTCTTACTTGCTTCAATTGGTGTCATCTTAATAGAAGAATGTCTCGTGTTGTTGTATTCCTTAACAAGATTTTGTAATACATCAATATATACATTTGTAGAGTGAGCAGAGAAATACTTCCACATTTTTTCTTTCATTGTTCTAATCCATCTCTCAACAACGCTTGATTTTTCTTCATTTTCAGTAGAATACAATTCAACTAAATCTTTAACATCTTTGTTATAAAACTCTTTACCTTTATCTACCCACATTTTCTCAGGCTTTCTTTCCTTAAAAATACTCTTCAGTGCAACAGAAACAGATTTTCCTGTTTTATCCTTTAATGGTATTAGCCATCCGTATTTTGAAAAGATATCAATGACAGCAAGAAGAAATTTTACTCCACGATTAAGTTTAGAGAATGCTTGCATATCTACTAAATCTGCAGCCCATATCCTATCAATGCCATTTACTCTAACTCTCCTTTTCTTAAATTTTCTTTTTACAGGTTTATGTAATTCTTCTGCTAGCGAATTTTTTTTTTTACTCACACCCATACCAAATCTTTTCTTGGTTCCTATCAATGAAGAAACTAATCCTCTTTCCATTCTTTCCTTAATAGTTGGATTATAGATACCTTTTAACTCTTTAAGCATATTAGCATCGCATACATCATTACGTGTTTTAGTATCATTATGCTTAAGATAACATATATCATGATGATATGCTGCTTTGTCAACACGATTAACGGGCTTAGACCAATCTTTAGGTGTTAAGTCAGGATTTAATCTTTTCTTTAACTTAGTGCCTGGGCCTGTGAAGTTATGTCCAGGCAAGTGCATTTCGACAGGCAAGTTATTGATTGCTTTGTTTAACAATGAACCGCCTTCTTTTTGTTTAACAAATTGTGTTTTCACGGTACCACAAATAGCACATTTTCCTCGCACCATTTTTTTACCATTTTTACTTACTACACAATTTAAATCTGTTGTATCAGTTTTCTTTTTACATTTAACGCAATACATTTTTTATATTAAAATATAATTTTTAATATAAAATGGATGTTGTTAATTTATCTTGGAATGAAACTTTAGCAAAAAGATTTAACCATCCCCTTTTACCAAGGAGCATCAGAGGTTTAGTAGTAGGCAAATCAGGATGTGGTAAAACTACGCTTTTACTTAACCTTTTGTTAAGACCTGATTGGTTAGATTATAGTAACTTATACGTTTTTGGTAAAAGTTTGTTTCAACCAGAATATCGAATACTAAAAAAAGCATTTGAAGAAAAAATACCAAAAGAATACATATTAAGGCTGTTTTCAATTAAAGATGAAGTTCAAAACCGTGATATTTCACCTACAGCATTAGTTGAAGAATGGGCAAAAACAATTAAGGAAAAATCTGATATCATTTGTGAATTTTATGAATATGCTAGCGATGTCCCTGACCCAAGAGATTTAAATGCATCAAATAAAAACTTAATGATATTTGATGACTTACTTTTAGAAAGACAAAACAAGTGTGAAAACTATTATGTACGAGGTAGACATAGTAATGCTGATTGTTTTTATCTGGCACAAAACTATTTTAGACTGCCTCGTCAAACTATTAGAGAAAATGCAAACTTAATATGCTTGTTTAGACAAGACTTAAAAAATCTTAATCATATTTATAGTGATCATGTAGGAGATGATATGACTAAAACAGAGTTTATCAATTTTTGTAAAAAGTGCTGGGAACAACCTCATGGATTTGTAGTGTTAGATTTAACTAAGAACCCCAATGATGGGAAATATAGATGTGGATTTGATAACGTTTATATACCGCGAGATTATAAAGATTATTATTAAAAAATATATTTTCATTTTAAAATATATTTTACAAATTAATAAAATGGAAGTAGAATTACTTGAAAAGATAGTAAAAAACACCGATCATAAAACATCATTTCAAATTATCGTAAGCGATAATAAAACAGAGTTTAAAACAAGATTTACTCCTCCACTTCTATTAGAAAAAGATAAAGAATATGAAATAGCATTGGTTAATCTTGAGACTTATTATTCATTTCCTAATATTGATGCAAGCAATAACATTTTTGTTTATACACCAGACAATGGTACATCATGGATAAAAATAAGAATACCTGAAGGAAGTTATGATCTAGTTGATATTAATGATGTAATTCAACAAGAAATGAGAAAAAAGGGTCATTATGATGCTGTTAATGAAGAATATTATATTAACATCTCAGCAAATACTAATACATTAAAGTCTGTTCTTGTTGTAGAAAATGGATATCAAGTTGATTTTAATCAGCAAAATTCTATTGCCAAAGTATTAGGATTCTCTCGTGCTAAATATCAACAAGGATTTCATGAATCAGAAAATGTAGTAAATATTCTTAGTATTAATAGTTTACTTGTTAATATAGATTTAATTTCAGGTAGTTATGTTAACGGTTCACAAAGAAATACAATTTATAGTTTTTTTCTAAATGTACCACCAGGATATAAAATTATAGAAAATCCTGTTAATCTAGTTTACCTTCCACTAACATTAAATGAAATACATAATCTTTATGTGTCAATTACTGATCAAAATGGAACATTACTCAATCTAAGAGGGGAAAATTTATCAATCAGATTTCATATAAGAGAAGCAAGATAAATATAAAAAATGACAAACTATATTAATGCAAAAATAAATATATCTGACGGACAAAAGGAAAAAATTTTACATTCTTTTAAAAACAAAGCCCCAGCTAGTATTCGTTTAAAACATGAGGATATTCACGGTAAAGATGTAATAGCATTAACCAAATCTCAAGTAAATAAACTTACAAAAGCATATAAAGCTGGTAAAGGAGCAACGTTTAGAATGTCAACAAAACAACTTAAACATAATATGAAAGTAGAAGGTGGATTTCTTGGGATGTTGGCGGGACTAGCTTCATCAGTTCTACCCACATTAGCAAGGACTGTTTTGCCAGCATTGGGAGTTGGAGCACTATCTGGTTTAGCATCTTCAGGAGTTCAAAAAGCAATGGGCAACGGACTTTATCTTAAGAAAGGTGGTTGCGTCTGTCAAGTAGAAACTGATGGTGAAGGTTTGTTTCTTGGTCCAGCAAAAGGTAAAGGATTGGGTTCCGTTGGCGATGGATTGTATTTAAAACGAGGCGGTAAAATTTATGATGGAAAAGGTCTTCTTTTAGGACCTAATAGCCCATTCGCAAATATTCCTATATTAGGTGCAATATTGTAAATTAAAAAATATGAACGTGCATAAATTTGGAAATGGAAAACATAAAATAGTTCAACCAAAAACTATTTTTTGGAAACCCGTAGAAGTTAAGTATCCTGCTAAAAAAGTTAATCCTGTTACATGGGATATTTTTACTCAACAACCGTTAGTAATAGAAGGAGGACAAACGAAGACGATAGCCCTAGGTATGGGCTTCAATATGAGTAAAGGTTTTGTTTTAACCTCTCTATCTTATAATCTTAAACTTAATCAATTATCTATTACAAATGAGGTTACGTTAGAAGAAGTGGATGACGTTGTTGCAACAATTACAAACAACTCTGGTAAAATAAAAAAAATTAATGAAGGCGAATTTTTGTGTCGTCTTTACTATTCTATTTAAAAATAAGTTGCCGTTAATAAAATGGAACTAAAAGAAAAGATTTATCCAGAGCTACCAGAAGCACGAAACATACCAAATGCACCATCATTAGAGCCAGTAATAACTGCAAGAGATAACGGACAATCATTCAGGTTACAAAAGATATCAGAAATTCAGACTTTTCTAGAAAGTGAAGTTAGGGAAAGAGAGCAACTAAGTAAAAAATACATGAAGATTAGTAAGACTGTGGACAATGTAGAAGCTGGACTAACCGTTATAGCACTAGGCGCAGGAGCAGGTGGAATCGCTTTACTTTCAACCGTAGTAGCGATACCTGGGACAATAGTTCTAGAAGGTTGTGCACTAGTTGTTGGGCTAGCCGCTTTAGTGGGAAAATTTGTAGTTAGAAGAAGCAGAACAAAATCAGAAAAACATCTTCAGATTAAAATGTTAGCAGATTCAAAGTTAAATACATTACTTACGCATATATCAAAAGCGATAACAGACAACAAAATAGATCATTCAGAATTTACATTAATTATGGAAGAATTGGAAAAATACAAACAAATGAAGGAAGAAATTAGGAGTAAAACAAAGAAAAAAAGCAAGCTAGAGGAATCGGAGAGTTTAATAGAGAAGGGACGAATAGAAGCACGAGAAGAATTCAGGAGACTAGTAGAAAGAAACAGTGGACATCATTAAGAATAAAACTAAAACCGCCTAAGTTTAAATGTTCTTGTGCATGTGAGATAGATAATACAAATTAAAAAAAATTTTTACTTTTTAAAAAATGTCATTTTTGAAGATAAAAGACCCCTTAAAAAGGGAAGAAACAGTAAAAGATTATCTTGCAACAAAGAAAAGAATTCGTGATAATCAGCTTGCAGAGAAAACTGGGGATATTGAATTACAAACAGACCTTTCCAAGTTTTTTAGACCTATTACAGAAACGCAAAAAGCTTCAACAAAGGAGATTACAGAAGGGCTTAGACCTATTAAAGAGGTAGTTCAACAATTACCAAGAACAATTACTGAGGGATTATTACCTATTAGGAAGGGGATTATTCAATTACCTGCTGCACTTTCTGAAGAACTGAAACCTAGTCTATTACCAGCTGCGGAACTTCCTTCTTATGATGAAGTTGTGAAAAAAGAAAAAAAAGAAGAAATTGAGCATTTTGTTAAAGTTTTTAATGAAAAACATGCAGAAAGAAAATATGATTTTGATAGTACTTATAGAATAGTTTTTGATAAAAATTCTAGTAAATTTAAATTTGGGAAAAAAGAAATTTTTTTAGACCCGAAAGATAATAGATTTTATTTTGATGAATTTGATTTTCCTGCTACTGATGGGTTATGGGAATTGATTTTATCAAATAATCCAAAAAAATATACCGCCCCCGATTTTAATGCTTATCAAAATTTAATTTATTTAAGTGATATTATGTTTGCAGATAATGATCCAAAAAATGAATTAAAATCTTATGATATAAATAGTTCAAAATGGAAAAACATAATTCGACCTGTTATTGATCACATCTTTGAAGAAAAAACTGGTAAAGGATTAAGAAAAAAGAAAAAAACAACCACGGTAATCCCATCAGATCCTAATGCACTATTAGAAAGATTTGATCTCTTAATGGCAAGTAAAGGCGCAGGTAATACAGGTGTGAGAAATGAGTTGGTAAGTATTTGCGATGAATTAAAAAGACAACATGTTTTAAATGCAAAAACTTATAAAAAATTAATGTCTATACTATAAAAATGATTTCATCACAAAAGAGAGGATTTAAAAGAAATTATGCATATGGAGGAGCAGGAATGTTTGATAGTTTTGTTAATTTTCTTACAAAACTCTTTACAAGCAGTGCTGCTAAACAAATTGCATCTTCAGCAGTTGATGTTGGTAAAAGTGTAGCTAAGGAAGGAGCAAAGAAAGCATTAGAGGTTGGAAAGAGTGCCGCAGTTGATGCAGGTAAAAAGTTAGTACAAAAGGCTTTAACACCAAAATCTAAAAAGATTATAGAAAAATATACACCAAAGCCTACTACTACAACTGCTCAACCTGTAATGCAAGATATTAGTAAGTTAATGGACGGCGGTGCTATTGCTATACAAGATTTAGTTAAAAAATTAAATAGTAAGGGTTCCGGAGTTAAAATATTATAAATTTAAGATAAGTAAAATATTACATTAAATAAAAAAGAATGACTAATCTAAAATTTAATTTAACACATTATGAAAAATACAATACAAAAAGGGTTAACATCCTTTATGCAAATTTTAAACTTGATGAAGATTGTGAAGTAATAGATAGCAGTGATACAGATTATAATTATAAAAAGGCTGTTTTAAAATTGTCACCCGAAAAAGTTGATATCATTAAGGAATTTGAAGAAAATGTAAATCAATATCTTGAAAAAAATAATATGCCGAAGGTAATCATTCTTTATGGAAATAGAATTTATCCAAAAACGAAAAAATACCTTTCAGTAGAAAAAATTGTAAATATTAAGCTTAAGGGCGTGTATATAAATGATGAAAACAAGTCATTCCCTCAACTATGGGCAAATTAATAAAACAATTATAATTTGACTTAAAAATTATAATTGTATATAATAAAAATGGATATTTTAAATATTAAAGCACCAATTTTTAAAGACGATAGTATTGATGAATATGAATATTATGAATATCTACCTATTACAGGGACTAATCTTAATAATTCTGGAGGAAATATTAGGATTGATATTGAAACACAAGATATTTTTTATCATCCTTCAGAATCGTATCTACTAATTGAAGGAAGATTGCTAAAAACAGATGATAATCCTTATACAGTAGCTGGAGCAAATTTAGATGAAGTTACCTTAACAAATAACGGATTGATGTATCTGTTCAAAAATATAAGATACCAACTTAGCGGGCAAGAGATCGAAACAATTAATTATCCTGGTCAGACTACAACAATACTTGGATTGTTAAAGTACCCAGATGATTTTTCTAGATCACAAGGGTTAAACCAACTATGGCAAAAAGATAACAATGGCGTTGCAAATATTGCAAATAATAGTGGTTTTGCAGTCAGAAGACAGTATATTTTTAGTTCAAATCCAGTTGGAACATTTAGTTTTAAGATACCATTGAAACATATATTCGGCTTTTGTGAAGATTACAACAAAATTTTATATGGTATGAAACAAACACTAACCTTAACAAGAAACGATAATAATGATGCAATTTATAAATCGGCTACTGTTGCAGCTGCAGGTGGTAATCCTGCTAGACATGAACCTGGTAAGGTTGTATTAACTAAAGTTTCTTGGTTTATGCCTCATGTAACGCCAGAAGATGGAAACAAGTTGGAACTTTTTAAATTTATCGAGAAGAAAGAAAAATTCCCAGTTGGATATAGAATGATACAAAGCGATAGTATTGCAGTTCCACAAGCAACAGGATTTACTTGGAGACTTTCATCTAAATCATCTCCTGAGGTACCGCGTTTCTTAATTGTTGGTTTTCAAACTGGAAAAAGTGGCATACAAGAACAAAACCCTGCTATATTTGACAGCATAAATATTAGAAATATTTATGTTATGTTAGGATCCAGAAAATTTCCTGCATATGATTATGACATAAATTTTACTGATAATCAAATTGGTAGAATATATGGTGAAGCTGCTTCATTTAGAAAAAAGTTTTTTAACATGGATGAATTAGTATCTAACTCTAGTATTAATCCTTACGAATTTAAATTTATTTTTCCTTTGTTTGTGTTTGATTTATCAAAACAAAGTGAAAGGCTTAAGTATTCTGTAACTGATATTCATGTTAAAGCAACATTCAATCCTGCCGTTCCAGCAAATACTATTGCATATGCTGTTTTACTTAGTGACAGACTAATCAACTTCCAGAGTGATGGCAATAAGATGAGTGTAGTATATTAAGTAAATCTTTACTTAAATAAAATATGAAAAAGGTTGCTGATTTTAAGAAAATATTAACAGATAACAATATTGAGTGGTATTCCTATTGGAACAAGAAAAAGTATATTGACGTGTTAAAAGAGCATGGTTTATATCCTGAAGAGGAAGAAAAAAAATTTTTAAAAAAAATTCCTAATTATGAAAGATTAAAGGATATTGCAAAAAATCCAAAGAGAGTTACCTTAAAGGATGTTGAAACTGAAGAGGTAAAAGAGTTTCCATCAATTTATAAGGCTGGTAAGTTTATTGATAAATGTCCACAAACGATTGAAAACTGGAATGGTAGAGTATGGAATAATAAATATAGAATTGATATTCTTTAATTTTATTATTTATGAAAAAATAATAAAATTTGACTTAAGGAAAGAATTCTATATTTAAAAATTATAGCGATGAATTCTTTTTCAAGAAGATTTATCAATAGATTGGTAGATGCTAGTCAAACGATTGCATCTAATTTATATAGTGGTGCTCAAAGGGTTGCTTCAACAGTAATTCCTCAGAGTGTTAGAAGAAGAGTGTCTAATTTTACTAATTGGATAACTGGAAATGTTGCGGAAGAGCAAATTCCACAAGTTATAAACGAGGTTTTAGAAAATGTAGAAGAAGACTTACCGAGAAGAGAAAATGTAGAAGAAGACTTGCCAAGAAGAGAAAATGTAGAAGAAAGACGAAGAAGAAGAGAAAATGTAGAAGAAAGACGAAGAAGAGAAATGCCAAACCTTGTATTAAGACAAGAAGCATCTGCATTAAGAGAATTTGCAACACAGTATGTTATAGATGGAATAGTAGGATGGGGAGCAAATGATTTTTTAGAATTATGTAGGGAAAGCATTACTAATTTTTTAAGAAATAATAGAAATATAAAGGTGAAGCTAGAACTAGTATGTTTATTTTCAAGGTATAGGGAAAATTATGGTATTGAATATAAACATGTTAAACTTTCTTCAAGACATGAAATTATAACAAGGGAAACTGATGTAGATAGCATTTATTATGATATGATAGAACGAATTATGGAAAATTTCGAAAATTATTTAATGGAAGGAAGTGGTTGGAATTTTGTGTGGGTTATAAGCTTAACATTACATGTTGTTGAAAATATGCAAGTATGGGAAGGACATGCTGGTTCATGGTTACCTTTACCAGAAGGATTAAAAAGAGCAAATAACAGAAATGGGCTTGTTAATATTAAAAATGAAGATGATCATTATTGTTTTCTATACTGTTGTATGAGGGCAGTTTATCCAAAAAAAGAACACCCAGAAAGAGTTGATAAAAAATTAAAAGAACAAATCAAAGAATTAAATATGGGGGGAATAGAATGTCCAGTTAAGTTATGCGATATTAATAAATTTGAAAATCAAAATCCAGATTTTTCTATTGTTGTTATAGGTTATGATAAGAAAGATGGATTATATCCTCTTAGAAGGCAAAGAAAAGAAACTTTTGATAGAAAACATTTAGTAATTCTTTTGTTAATAAAAGATGAAGATGAAAATAGTCATTATGTTTGGGTAAAAAATCCGAGTGCACTATTAGCATCAAAAATATCTAAAGGTGAACATAAACTTTCTTTTTGTTGGAGTTGTTTAGGACATTTTACGAGTGAAAGAGTTTTAGAAGATCATAAGGTGTTTTGCTATGAAGAAGATGCTGTAAGAATTAAAATGCCATCAAAAAACCGGTGCACCGTAATGTTTAAAAACTGGGTTAAAACACAAAAGCTTCCTTTTGTTGCTTATGGTGATATTGAAACGATGCTTGTTCCAATACAACATGCAAAACCAAACCCAAGTAAAAGTTCAACAACAAAAACTCATATACATGTTCCAACGGGTTATGCTTTCTTTTTAAAAAGTTTTGATGAAAATGTTTTTAAGTCTAGATTGTTACTATATCGTGGAGAAAAAGTGGAGGAAAAGCTTGTGGAAGAAATAGAAAGTCTGACTAAAGAGATTTTTAAATTACCAAAAAAGAAAATGATACTTACTGAAGAGGATGCAGAAAAATTTAATAAGGCAGATACTTGTTATCTTTGTAATATAAAGTTTGGGGAGGAAGAAAAAAAGGATGAAGAAGAGGAAAGCGATGAAGAAGATGGAGTAGAAGAAGAGGAAGAAGATGAAGAAAAAGAAGAAAAAAAGGAAAAAGATAGATGGAAAAAAGTAAGAGACCACTGTCATTTTAGTGATATATATAGAGGAGCCGCACATAATAAATGTAATCTTAAGTTTCGTAAACCAAACTTTCTTTCTGTTATCTATCATAATTTGTCTGGATATGATAGTCATTTGTTTGTTAAAAATCTTGGTGTTAGTGAGGGGGAAATTAATGTAATTCCAAATAATGAGGAAAAATATATAAGCTTTACAAAAAAGACTTTAGTAGGTAAGTATAAAAGTAAAGATATTTATAAGGATATTAGGTTTATAGATAGTTTTAAATTTATGGGTAGCAGTTTAGCAAAACTAGCAGAAAATTTAAAAGATTATCAATTCAAAAACTTAAAAAGCGAATTTCCAAAAGAAGAAGAGTTTAAACTTCTTCGTAGAAAGGGTGTTTATCCATATGAATATATTGATTCATTAGAAAGACTTAATGAAACACAATTACCGCCAATAGAAGCATTTTATTCAAAACTTGCTGGGGAAGGAATTACAGAAGAAGATTATGAACATGCAAAAAAGGTATGGGAAACATTTAAAATTAAAACTCTTGGTGAATATCATGATTTATATTTAAAAACGGATGTTCTTCTTTTAGCTGATGTGTTTGAAAGTTTTAGAGAAGTTTGTTTTAACGTTTATAAATTAGACCCCGCTTGGTATTTTACTGCACCTGGTTTAGCTTGGGATGCTGCATTAAAGTTAACTGGTGTTAAGTTAAAACTGTTTAGAGATGAAAATAAAATCCAATTTGTTGAAAGGGGAATCCGAGGTGGAATTTCAATGATTGTTAAAAGGCGTATAAAAGCTAATAATAAATATTTAGATGAAAAGTACAATTCGAATATGTCCTCAGTATTTTGTAAATATTTAGATGCTAATAACTTGTATGGTTGGGCAATGAGTCAGAAGCTTCCAACAGGTGGATTTAAATGGATGACGGAAAAGGAATTAAACAACTGGGATCATCACCCCTGTTTTTTAGAAGTTGATTTAGATGTGCCTAAAGAACTACATGATTATTTTAATGAGCTTCCTCTTGCTGCAGAGAGAATAAAAGTAAATAAGGTTAAAAAGCTAGTGCCGAATTTACATGATAAAAAGAAATATGTTATACATTATAAAAGTTTAAAACAATGTTTAAGTCTTGGTTTAAAATTGAAGAAGATACATAGAGGAATTAAGTTTAAAGAAAGTGAATGGTTAAAACCATACATTGATTTAAACACACAACTGAGAGCAAAAGCAGAAAATGAATTTGAAAAAGATTTTTATAAGTTAATGAATAATTCAGTGTTTGGTAAAACTATGGAAAATATAAGAAAAAGGGTAAATGTTAAGCTTGTCAGAAGTAGAAAAACAGCAAGAAAATTTGTAAACAAGCCAAACTTTAAGCATTTAGTAATATTTGATGAAAATTTGATAAGCATTCATATGGGAAAAACACAAATAACATTTAACAAGCCAATATATTTAGGGTTTTCCATTCTTGAGTTAAGTAAAACATTGATGTATGATTTTCACTATAACTATATTAAAGCAAAATATGGAGATAGAGCAACTTTAGGACTTACTGATACTGATAGTTTATTGTATGAAATTAAAACAGAAGATTTTTATAAAGATATTTCAGATGATGTTAAAGAAAAGTTTGATACAAGTGACTATCCAAAAGAGGGCCATCCTTCTGGCATTCCAGTTGGTGTAAATAAAAAGGTGATTGGTATGTTTAAGGATGAAACAAATGGAAAGGAAATAGAAGAATATATTGGATTAAGATCGAAAATGTACAGTATTAAAATGAATGATGGAGTGGAAAATAGAAAATGTAAGGGGATTAAGAAAAATATAATTAAGAAAACTATAACGCATCTTGATTATTTAAATTGTTTAGAAAAAAATAATATACAGCATAGAACAATAACAAATTTAAGAAGTTATAAGCATCAAATTTATACAGAAGAAATTAATAAAATAGCATTAAGTGCAAATGATGATAAAAGGTTTATTCTACCTGATGGAATTCATACACTGGCTTGGGGGCATCATAGGATAGAGGAATACAAAAAATAAATTTTTATTTGTGTTAAGAACAAATAAAAATTATAAATTTTTAATTTTACCACATGTTATACATTCTAAAACATATTTTTCATCAATATTTCTTCCTATAATATAATTTATGAAATCACAAACTGATATGTTTTCATTTAGTTTTCTTTTAAATCTGCCTAAACAATTATTTTCATGATGAAGATTGTTATAACATTCATTAAAAAGACCATATTTTTTATTTTCAAAAATTGTATATTCTCTCCAATTTGTTAATTCCTGCATTTTCTTACATAGCTTACTTCTTTTTTCATTATAATCTGATATTAAGTTATTAATGTTGTTTACTTCTTCATTTATCTTTTCAATTGTCTCTAAATCTTCTTTTGTTAAAGTATCTCTATATTTTTCTTTTGTGTTAAGTAAAAGAACATGATTCTTTAATTTTTGTAAAAGTTTAATATAAGTTTCTTTTCCATATTGTACTTTTTTCCCTGTATTATAGTTTATTCCGTTTTTTAATTTTTCATATTTTTCTTTTAAAGTAATAGCTTTTTCTAAATCATAATTTAAATTAATATTAAAATCATTAACAGGACGTTGTATACATGTTAATGAATATGGTATAAAATTTGTTGGATAAAATGAAACTGGATATTTTATTGGGGGTAGATACCTTTTTATTTTATCTTGTAAGCCTGCCATCTTACCTACTATCTCTGCGCGATCTTTTACTTTAAATTCAATTTTTTATTTCTATCAAAAGGAATAAAAAAAATTTTTTTTTTTTTTATTTTTTTATTTATCAATTACAATGTGGGAAATACTAAAAATTAAGTTAAGATTATCTATTATTTTTCTTCTTTTTTTTAAATGTATTTTATCAGTTCTATCCTCTTCATTTTCATAAAAAAACTCGGCTTCTTCTTTTATCAATTTACAGTTTTTATTAATAACATCTTTTATAAATTTTTTCCTTTCTTCATTTTTATTTTTTCCTTTAAAAGTTTTTAATTTTAAATCTTTTCTTTTACTATGAATATTGTAAACGACAAACTCAAGAAGTTTATTACTACAACCATTATCAATATGATTTAGTAGAAAATCTATTTGTTCGTCAAAATTTCTCATTATTTCTTGTATTGTAAAATCTTTAATATCACGGTTAGGCGCTTTTGAAATAGACAATCTATTTTTATTTAAACATGTTTTTTTTGTTGCTTCCATATTTCATATATCTTCGGTTCTTTAACCTATTATGTTGTCAGAACTTTTAAAGTAAAATTCAATTTTTTATTTCTATCAAAAAATATTTTTTTTTTTTTTTTTTTTCACCAAAATCTTAAGTCACTCACTATCTCATAAACCAGTTAGCCATTGCATGATGCGTCGGTTGATGGGGAGGTTAAGCGATTAACTGATGTATGAGTTTGTCTGGCTAATGAAAATTAAAAAATTAAATTTTTTTTTTTTTTTTTTTTTTTATCAAAATCTTAAGCTGTCAACTAACTCATTAGGTCGTCGAGCAATCAGTTACTCAGACAATCCGTTTCGTCAGACATTAGACGGCGTTCCTGAGAGAGACACTGAAGTTTGGTGAGAGAGGGAGTGGGATTAGAACGGCATGTCAAGAGAAGTGATTTCATGAGCATGTGATTTTGTTCGCATGTTACATGAAATTTTTTTTTTTTTTTTTTTTTTTTTTTTTAATTAAAATCTTAAGCCGTCAACTAGTTCATAAACCGGTTAGCCATTGCATGACGCGTCGGTTATGCACCTTGTTAGCCTGATGCAATGATTAACTGATGTAATGATTAACTGATGCGATGACGTGTGATGATGAAATTTTTTTTAAAAATTAAATTTTTTTTTTTTTTTTTTTTTTTTTTTTTTTTTTTATTAAAATCTTAAGCCGTCAACTAGTTCATCAGGTCGTTGAGTTCGTAAGGTCGTTGAGTTCGTAAGGTCATTGAGTTAAGAGAGCAAACTCTGTTTGAGGACATTTTTTGGATGAGACGTTGTAATCTACTTTTTTGTCAAAAATGTCTGCGAAACGGTATAATACATACTACTCCTGCTGTCAAAAACTAGGTCACATGGTCAAATTAAAGAAATACCTTTAAGGCACTCTACTAAGGTGAGCGACCCAGGGCCATCATGGCCCTCTTGTTTCCACAATGTTTTCTTGAGCCTATTTCTTTAGGGTTGTTTAGTAAAGTGTTACGAGTCTTATACAACCTGTTCCGAATTGCCGTTCCCTTTTACAGAGGATGTCCTACAAGAAAAGTTAAAAATATTGGTTAAAAATACAATTCTTAAAGAAACATGCAATTACATTGTAATTTGAGAAATTTCTAGATTTTTCACGTACAAGTACACGATTCTCTATACTTCTCATCTCATTTGTTTCTGAAACAAGAACAGGAAAAAAACACAACGAAAAGCATCATTTTTGAATGCCTGCTATTGAAGACGAATTCCACTATCTGTGTGCTTGTCGATCGCACTTAAATACCGATTAGGGAAAAAAAACATGTTTAATTTAGCTGATTAGCAAAAACTTGGAAAAAGCTATTTCGCAGATTAATCCTGAGTGTGCTTTAGGCAGTTCTTGTTATTATTATAGCCGGTGTATATCAAGATTAGACTGTACAGAACTTGCAAGCTGATCTTAGACTGTAACTGTCAGTCATTTTGTGGGATACTGCAGCCAGAAGAATGTTGAAATTCGAATCCTTTGATCAGTTTTACTTACAGAATATACCTACCTCACTTAATTTGCGCATCAAGTGTTAATTGAAGACGAAACTAGTTGCAACCCGCGACATCTGAAATTGCCCCCATTTCGCCCGAAGAAGAATGAATAGTTTTGACAATGTCTGGGCCCGTATTCGCTAACCATTCTGAATTGCATTCTTGGTCTTATTTCAGATTTAGAAAGTAACGTAATTTCTGATTGGCTAAACCATTCGGTTAAGCCAATCAGAAATTGTGTTACTTTGAAATTTAGAAAGTTCTTGGGAACTAAGGCTAAGAATAGTGCTAAGAACGGTCGGTGACTATGGGCCGAGGTATATATGTATTTGGACAAAGGCAAACACTGTAAAACGGATCAAATCCGCGTCTGCTGGATAAGCCATAGATAAAAATACATTCTTCTGTAAAATAAACTTGATTAGGCTAGGAACAGCAAAGGAAAGCTGATGTTGCATTAATCTACACACTAATAGTTTTTTTCGATGTATGTAGTATTTTACACGAAAGTGGTAAAAGAAATGCAGACCGTTTTCAGCTGCCTCTTTCCGGTCGATCGTTCCTTTTAATTAAAACTGCAAAACTGCATCTGCATTCGGTAGCTGGTAAACGGATTTGCACAATTAAGCAGTCATTTGCACGCTCGCATTTGTACAAATATTTACACTTTATAGCTAATAGGATTTTTGTTTAGTTTCTGCATTCCGGTTTGAACTTTTTTTTTTTTTTATGTCTGAACACCTTAGAGTATCTTTTACAACTTTTGTTGCCTTTGCAGACAGTGTAGATCCAAGATTTGATTCCATAGATCGTACTAATAGATCAACACTGTATATTATTTTTCGTCAAAACAGCTGTAGAAAAGCAGAATCTAGGATTTTTCCCCACTGAAAACGTCAATTTTCCCATAGATTATTGCACCCATATATATAATACATTTGCATACATATTTGTAGTACGTTTATTTCTTGTCTCTTTGTTTACATCATTTATCTTCTTGTTCTTCTGTCAACAACACTTTAGTTAAGTGAATGATACTATCCCGTTTCAATAGCCCGGGGCCAAACAGAGTTACTCCGTGTGTGAAATGAAATATGTTAAAAACCCTTATCCTGAAATGAAAAAGGAATGAAACTTTCAAACCGACCGTATAAACACAAATTTTCCTATTTCAAAGGTATGTTTTGACGAAAGATATCTCCCTATCGGACAGTGTAGATCCAAGGTCAGACTGTACGTTCTGTGCAGTCTGGTCTTGACCTATGTTGTTCGCAAAAAGTCAGTGAGTCGCGCTTAGCAGCCTAATGGTTAAACTCTTCCAAATTGAGAGCATCTGCAGACGACAAATACAAAAGTGGTACAAATAAACTCCGGCTCTTTAACAAAGCAGAAAACATGGTGGAAAAAGGAGAAAATGCTGGTTAACCAGCATTTTCTGCATTTTCCACCATGTTCTCAGAGGTCTTTTCTCCAGAGTCGTTAAAACACGGGGTTGTTAGGTAGAGGGTTACACTAAATTTTCTTTGACGACCACCCAATGGCAAACCTATACCATGCACAATCCACCGCTCAAGCCACTGGTTGCCTTCTACCAGAAACAAATGGTCAGGCAATGCTAAGCTTTGAGACCAACAATTTAATTTGGACCATGCTGTGTGAAAAGGGGGCTTAATACATCTGCAAAAAGTATCGGCCCAGGTCAGCCTGCGCAGTCCGCGCAGGCTGACCTTGGCCGAAATTTTTTGCTTTCGGTAAATTTTCTGTATGTCAAAGAACCAGTGTACCTCATGATTCAGTCGGTTGTTGGAGAAAATGGATTTCATGGTTCCATCATTAAGTGATGACTTGCTTGGTATCATGGATCAGGGAGTTGCATTAAGCCCACTTTTGCCAGAGCATTTGTAGCTATAACTTTCTTCTTCAGGTTATATGTAGCGGTGTTTTCGAAGTCTCACTTCTCAAACTGAACAACAATCGAGGACTGACACAAAATGGCCACTGCTGTTCGGGCGCATCCACCTCACCACCATGCGTGGATACGTGTAGAACGTTCTTCAGTTTTTGCCTCAACCATCACGTAAAAGTAAGTATCCTGTCTTAGTAGATTTGTATTGATTGATGAATTGGCTGACTGATTTATTGATTTATCGATCAATCCATGGATACGTGTAGAACGTTCTTCAGTTTTTGCCTCAACCATCACGTAAAAGTAAGTATCCTGTCTTAGCACATTTGTATTGATTGATGAATTGGCTGACTGATTTATTGATTTATCGATCAATCCATGGATACGTGTAGAACGTTCTTCAGTTTCTGCCTCAACCATCACGTAAAAGTAAGTAATCCTGCCGTTGAATGATTAATTGACTGACTGATTCACTCACTCGCTGATCGGTCGGTCGGTCAGTGGATGGACGGATACGTAATCTTTTGATGTCCGTATTGTTTTACTGGTCGGTTGATGAAAGGAATGATGGATAGTTTTGTTCGATGATTATTTGATTGATGTGCAAAAACAAATAATGCTGAATTAATTTATTGCTGATCTGATTGATTGCTGAATGGATTGCTGAATAAATTTATTGATGAGTTGAATGATTAAAGAATTGACTAAAACTTGATTGATGAATTGATTGATTGCTGGCTTGACTACTGAATTGATTGATAAGTGGTGTGATTAATTAAAATGATAAATTGAATCGTTTGAGGGATGGAAGGTGGATTGATCGATTGATTGATAAATCGATTTGATTAAACGATCAGTGGACAATTTATTGATATTTTGATACATATGAAAATCGGCAATCTATTTTTCTGGCGTCCATGGTCTGTATTCACCAACCATTCTTAAGAACGTTCTCAGACATACTCTCCAGAATTTTCTAAATTTCAAAGTAACACAACTTCTGATTGGCTAAACCATTTGGTTTAGCCAATCAGAAGTTATGTTACTTTCAACTTTGGAAAATTTTGAAGAATAAGACACAGAATTGTTGGTGAATAAAGACCCAGGAGAAAAACTCAATCAAACTGTGGAAGCTTGTCCAGTGAGTCAGATAGGAGGTGTTAAGCTTAGACCCTGTTTATAATTAGCTGCCTATATACGGGGGATAAATATTTCAAAAGGATGCTAGATAATCAATATCACTTACGATGTCCTAATCTAATTATTGAATTACCGGACCTCGGAGTTCTGGAATTACTTTGCCCGCAGTTCGGACGTTGGACCGTCTATTAACCCTTTTCCAAACAATCCTGTGTGTAAACGACCTTTAGAAATGCGTATTTTTCGAAAACATTGTTGGAAAAGGAGCATTTTCTCCTTTTACCCGCAATGTGTACTTGTCATTTCGAAATAATTGTCCTTTTGTCACAATGTGATTGAAAGTGCTTTGCTTCAAGTCGTCTACAAAACGTAGTCTTTGAGTGCTGAATTTACAACACGGACATTTGTACTCTTTACCAAATGACAAAAATTTTAGACCTGTCCAAATTTAAAGCATTTGCAGCCGACAAAGTAAATGTTGTTCAAATGGTCAGATTTGTCTGCTATAGGATGGAAAACATTGTGGGAAAAGGAGAAAATGCTGGTTACCAGCATTTTCTCCTTTTCCCGCAATGTTTTCAAAAGCGTTTTTCCCAAGGTTTTCTTAAAAGTCGGGACTGTTTGGTAATGGTGTAAGGTTTAAAATATGACTAAATAGATGCAATTTCCAGGTCGCGTTTGTCCATAGTATCTACAGTAAAAGCAGACAGTGTTGATTAACTGTAGACGAGAATGCACGTTTGGTGCAGTCTGATCTTGATTTACATTTGCTGCAAAAGGCGACTTATGTTGCGGAAAGCCCTCAACGGGTTAGATTTTTTTAAAGAACAACTTCGACATGTACAGTTATATTGTCCAATTTCTCCGGGAAAGCGGGCCCGTACATACGGGTCCTTCGTTACCCAAGTTTTTGGCAACAGTAGTTTCTAACTTTGCCATTTTGTATCTTCCAGTAAATTGTAAGAACATCTTCTACATGGCAATACAATACAATACAATACAATACTTTATTCAATACCAAGGCCGTCGGCCCATTATACAATGACATGAAATATATATACAGAGAGTGACAAATACAATTAAAACGTTTAAGGGATTGTCATGACTAGATTATGAGGCTAGTAGATAGTGTAGGCTGAGATCGGTGTATGAAATCGACATATTGATCTGAGTCAGCACTTTCTGAAAAATTTGATTTTAATCTATAACAGAAAGCAAGTTATGCGTAATTCTCTTGCAGAACATAACATCTATTGATTAAAATACAGTAAAAAGGTAAACATTTATCCCTCGAAGTTCATACCAATTACAGTGTAAGCGCAACTCACTGACCTTTTGCGGACAATGTGGAGCAAAATCAGACTGCACAGATGTCAATTAAGTCCATTACGCCTTTTCCCCAATTTTTGCAGTCCAAACATGCTTGAACATACTGGCTCTTCGTCAGCAAAGGGTTGGGCAGTAATAGTTTCTCCTTTTGCCACACTGTGTTTTAAAATTGGTCAAGACGAATAGTTCATCTGCTTAACCCTTTCCCAAACAAGCCCTGGTTTTCTCGTGTCTGCAGTACAAGTCTTTTGAAAACACTGTGGGAAATGGAGAAATTGCTCGTAACGAGCAATTTCTCCTTCGTAACGAGGAATTTTTCCTTTTCCCACAGTGTTTTCTACCCTTTTTGAGACCTTTCTGCCATTTTCATCAAATTTAAAATTGTCGTCTGCAAACTCTTTCAATTTGGACCAGTCCAAAATTTGTCGTTTGGGAAAGGGTTAAGATGTTTTGTTAATATCATACACGATTATGTTATCCCCATGTATAATGTTTTACATTACTGGGTGATTAAAGAGATTTTGACTTTGACTTTTTTTTTTTTCAGTCTTTGCCGTCAAAACGTGCCTGCACATACGGGTCTTTCGTCACCCAAGTGTTGGGTAAAAACAACATACATACTGATGATGCAGATGGAATCGTTATACAGCTACCTTTACAGTTTTCCTGGCCGGTAAGTATCTCCTACAACCAGCAGTGTCTCCTTTTACCACAATATTTAAATATGTGCATACATTTGAGCATTAAACACAAGTATTGGAGTATAGCAACAAACGAATTGATGATGCAAATGAAATCGTTCGTCTGTAAGTTTCTCACTGAGCGCTACACTAACGACCAGTTTCTCTTTTGTCCACAATGTTTTGAAATTTATTCATGTATTACACACAAGTGTGGGGCAAAAAAAGATATATGCATTAGCAAGGATAGAAAACATTTTGGGAAAAGGAGAAAATGCTGGTAACCAACTTTTTCTCCTTTTTCCAAAATGTTTTTAAATAGCCTTCTATCTCAGAGTCGTTCATATGAAAACTCGGGATTGTTTGGTGAAGGGGCTTTAACTCTTTACCAAACGACAAAATTTTAGACCAGTTCAAATTGAAAGCCTTTGCAGACGACAAAATAAATGGAAGTCAAAAATTGAAATTTGTTTCTGGAAGAGTAGAAAACATTGTGGGAAAAGGAGAAAATGCTGGCTATCAGCATTTTCTCCTTTTCCCACAATGTTTTCAAAAGGCTTCTTCCTCAGGGTCGTTAAAAGTCGTGATTGTGTGGTAAAGGGTTAAAGAATAATCCTTTACCAAACAATTCCGAGTTTCAACCATACCGAGGAATAAGGTTTTCGAAAACGTTGTTGGAAAAAGAGAACATTCTGGTTACCATCATATTCTCCTCTTCACAAAACGTTTTCTACCGTTCAAAAGACAAATCCTGTCTATTGGGCCACATTTCATTTGTCGTCTGCAAGTTCTTTCATTTCGGACCAGTCGAATGTTTTCTGTCTGGAGTATAGCTATGGTTTTTATTTATCAACCCTTAAGCTGCTAAGCGAGACCCATTGACCGTATGTGGACAGTGTAGATTAAGATCAGGCGGCACAGAACGTGCAGCCTGATCTTGGATCTATTCTATCCGATAAAGAGATGCCCCCACCCACCAAAGGATACCTATGAAAAAGCAAAACATGGGTTCTTGCTATCGGCTCGAACGTTTTATTACACTTTTTTAGCATTAACCCTTTCCCAAACGACAAATTTTGGACTGGTCCAAATTGAAAGAGTTTGCAGACGACAATTTTAAATTTGATGAAAATGGCAGAAAGGTCTCAAAAAGGGTAGAAAACACTGTGGGAAAAGGAGAAATTGCTCGTTACGAGCAATTTCTCCTTTTCCCACAGTGTTTTCAAAAGACTTGTACTGCAGACACGTGAAAACCAGGGCTTGTTTGGGAAAGGGTTAAAAGGGTAAAGACAATGCAGCCATTCATTCATTATCAGGCGTAATAGTTTGTCAGTAAGGCGATACGCCTATTCTCTACAACAATGATACACACATACAATTTTTGTAAACAAATTACAGCCGCACTACCTCCCGTGGACTACTTTTTTACATCTTACAGCTCACGACTTTTGAAAAAACATTGTGGTCGAAAGGTAAATTGCTCGTTAACGAGGATTTATTCTTTCAATACAATGTTCTCGTTTGTAAGTATTGTTTTCGTGTTTTAAACCTTTAATTATGTCGATTATTGGCAATATTTTTACATTGTTTTCAAAGTTTTCTCAGGGATCATATATACACATGTGTATATAAGATCCCTGGTTTTCTGCTGAAAATTTAATTAAGAAGGAAAATCAGTTGCCCTTAATAACCTGGAGCCTAACTCTTACGTCCTTCCGTGGAGAGTGTAGATCAAGATCAGAATGTACAGAACGTTACCTGCACCAATAAAGCGGGACGGGAATTAGAAATCTAGTATCGCCACCTGCCGGGACAAAACTTGTCAATAATTATCGAGCATGGAGCAGGAAGTTCCTTTATTTCAAGCATCGCAAAAGGGTTTTTTTGATATAACGGAAAAGCACGTAAGAGCTGCCTTTGATAAGAAAACTTACAAACGAAATAAAACTCTGATTACAAAAACATACAATAAAATCCAACCACTGTCGTTTTAAATTACAGAACTCCCCCACAAACGTGAATTCTTCGGTTTTCTCTTTCATTCATTTCTTGTGTTGAACACCCTTACGGGTGCAAAGTCAATGTGCATTTGCGGGTGATCAAGATCAGACTGCACAGAACGTGCAGCCTGATCTTGAACCTACACTGTCCTAAACGGTGAGATTTTTCCTACTATTTTTTTCATTGTAATACTTGGATGTTGTTTATTGGCAGGAAACGCTCTTTTACTTTATTGAGAAGTGTAACCCTGTACCAAACGACAAGATTTAAGACTTGCCAAAATTGAAAGCATTTGCAGACGAAAAATTAAATATGGCTAAAAAATGGATTTACTTCCTCAAACGGTTAGGAAGCATTGTCGGAAAAGGAGAAAATACTGGTCACAAGCATTTTCTCATTTTCCTACAATGTTTTCTTAAGTTTTCCCAGCCGCGGTTTTTTAAACACTGGATTGTTTGATGAAGGGTGAAGGGGCTAAAATATTACTTCCGGTTGCGGTTAAAAGTATATGAGCCACGCTCTGGCAAAAGGGGGCTTAATGCGTCCCCATGATGCATAACACCAATCAAGCCATAACATAATTAAGTATCCATAATAGCCACTTTTTGTAACAACGGACTGAATCATGAGGTACACTGGTCCTTGGACCTGCAGAAAATTGACCAATAGCGAACAGTTCCGGCCCAGGTCAGCCTGCGCGAATTGCGCAGGCTGACCTGGTCGATACTTTTCGCAGATGCATTAAGCCCCCTTTTTTTCTGAGTATGGTTCATGTAAAATCTCCCTCCTATTGGCAACCACTGAACAGTTCGGGGAAAGGAGCAATTTTTCAAATGCTTGTAGCAAGCAACTGTACCTTTTCCTGTACTATTTTCGATAACACTGTAATCAATGACCATCTGTTCGAATCAAGCCCACGCTTTTCAACTGCTTTCAATTTGAATGGTGAGTCAAGCAGATTTTGCCGACCACGAAGATTAAGATTAGTTTAATCCTATTGAATTCACATCGCTGATGGGAGTGTGAAACAAATTCTCACAACTTACATTAACCATTTTAAAGCTGCTATTCGCGACTCTCCAACCTTTTGCGGACTGTGTAGATCAAGCTCAGACTGCACAGAGCGTGCAGTCTGATCTTAGATCTAGACTGTCCGATAAGGGGATATTTTTCTCCAAACAGTACCTTTGAAATAGCAAAAGTTATTTACTATCGGCTTGAAAATTCAATTTCACTGATTTAGCAGAATAACTGTTAATCAGCATCGATAATTGCATCCTGGGTCCGTATTCACCAACCATTCTTAAGAACATTCTTAGTCTTATTCTCCAAGATTTTCCAAATGTAAAAGTAACACAACTTCTGATTGGCTAAACCAAATGGTTTAGCCAATCAGAAGTTTTGTTACTTTCACATTTGGAAAATTCTGGAGAATAAGACGAAGAACGTTCTTAAAAATGGTTGGTGAATAAGGACCCTGGAAACCTTTACCAGTACTCGTGCCGTGTTGTAGGTAGTTCCGAAGGTTGATCCCACTCAGTACGGGAATCGAACTCAGAACTTTCGGTGTGAGAGGCGGAAGATCAAGATTAGACTGCACATGAAAGTGCATTCTGATCCCGAATCGAAACTTTCCGCTACAGATATTAAATTATGATCAAACCGTTTTGGGTTCTTTTTTTTTTATTCAAGTTAAAGATTTTGCAACCCGTATATCTCTATTCTCCCTGCAACACTATATTTTATGTAAACAGTCCTTTGTTTATGCGATTGAATTGATTGATTGATCGTTTCTTTATCATCATTACCGGCTGTACATACGGACGACGCTCCCTAAGGGCTGTCAGTTGTTGTTAAGGGCGATAGATACAGGTCGAAACCCATCCTAAGTTACGCATGGTTCTTAAATGTGCTCAGCATACAGCACTGTCACGCGGGACCTAGGTTTAACGTCTCATCCAAAGACTATTTGTAAAGTTTAGTCACCCAGCTGTGGGGATCGAACCTACACCCTCAGGTGCCATGAGTTTTGTCGCTTACTGGTCGCCCGTCGCACCTCTTGAGATATTTTGGCTGACTTGTTTGTTTGAGAATTCAGCCAGTAGCGTACTTTGAAAAAAAACATTGTGCGGTGTAAAGAAGAGGCTCTGTGTATAGGTGCACTAGGCGCAATAAATAGCTTAAGTGCTGATGAGAAACCAGATTAAACGCTAAACCAGCGAACAAATCCACCTCGAATCGAATCGTAGATACGTTTTTTAAAGGGAAAATCTTGACGTGGCGAATGAATGTTTGTAAATTAGGTCAAACTGTTACCAGACAATCCCATAATTTTACGATCGCGTAGGGGAAGCCATTTGAAAAAAAAATGGGAAAAAGGAGAAAATGTTGTTTAATGGCATTTTCTCCTGTTCCGGTAATGTTTTCTATTCTTTCAAATAAATTTCCCCTCATTTGAGCCATATTCCATTTGTCGTCTGCGAAGCCTTTCAATTTTGACTGTTTAGAGTTTTTGTCGTCCGCTAAAGAGTTAAGGTAGGAAACTGAATTTCCTTAACTCACATGGGTCGAGCAAGTGGCATTCCGTAATTTCAAGAAAGGGATTGGAAATAATCAGGCGTTATTTATCGATAACTTGAGATAACTTTCTGCCACAATATGCTAGATGAAATGAAACCATCCAATAGTCTGTTATGGAACTGAGAAAAAAAGTAGTGCAGACTTTCGTCTGCTTTTCAAATCATCTGTTTTTTTTTTTTTAAATCGTCTGGTTCTAAACTCTTTACCAAACGACAAAAAATCTAGATTCGGCCAAATTGAAAGCATTTCCAGACGATCAATTAAATCTAGTACAGTGAATGATTTCTATGTTTAAAATGGTACAAAACATTGAGGGAAAAGGAGAAAATGCTGGTTACCAGCATTTTCTCCTTTTCCCACAATGTTTTCAAAAGCCTTCTTCTTTACGGTTTTAAAACCAGGGATCGTTTGGTAAAGAGTTAAATGGTCTGATTTTTGAAAATCGTCTGTTTTTTAAATTGTCGTCAAAGTAATAAATTTTGCAGACCTCTTACTCCAAAGAAACTCCTTTTATTGAGACTACAGATAAAAAATGAAGGTAATGAATTCACCAGACGTGTACTTGTGGAATGCAGAGAAAGCCGATCATTGTACTTGCAGACAGTGTAGATTAACATCAAACTGTACAAATTGTGCAAAAAATGAGTTGTGCCCTATGAAAAGGAGGCTGAATTCATATGCAGAAAGTATCGACCCATGTCACCCGGCTGATATGAGTCGAAAGGAACAGCCTAACTCCAAGATCTAGTCGATTGTTCGACAAACTGGATTTTATGGATCCACCATTATGTGATGACAAGCTTGGTATCATGCATTACGGGGATACATTAAGCTCCCTTTTGCCAGAGCACCGCTCAGATAAATGTGTCTATGACCCTTGTTATACGAAAATAAAGAAAAACTAAGGCAGCATAAAGAATTCGGCAGAAATCAACTTTAAAGATACATCTATACTCGTTTTCAGACAGTTTTTAACCCATTTCATCTTTATTTCATCAAACTACAATCAGTTTTGTATGTTCACGTTAAATGTTGCTCCTGACGGTTGCAAGGTGAGATAGAAATGCATATCATTTTCTGGAAGCCTTCATGGAAATCACTGTTTTGACATTTCCGGTTTTAAACCGCAGATTTTCGACACATTTATATGCATTTATCCCTTACACTATATTATTATATCAGTTATTTTTCTATGTTGACATAGCTGACTTATTATAAATCCTTCTACAGTATATTAAATTTTAACAGCGTTTTTATTTTCCTCACAGGCTGTAAGGATGTATCTTTAATTCTTAAAATATGTAAACTGCAACCCGACGGTTAACATGCAGCCCACTGAAACTCAGACATGTCTTTATCTTATAGGCTTCACTAAACAAGCGGACGGTTTGGATAAAAAATCAGACAACACGTTTTGTGCAGTCTGATCTTGATTCTACACCGTTTGCAAAGGACTTAACGTCGCGCTAACTTTTAGCCTGCTACATAAATGAAATGAAACTTTCAAGCCGATAATAAAGAACCTATATTTTGCTATTTTAAAGGAATTTTCGGAGGAAAAAATATCTTCTTATCGGACAATGTAGATCCAAGATCAGACTGCACGTTCTGTGCAGTCTGATCTTGATCTACATTGTCTGCAAATGGTCTTTGGGTTGCCATTAGCAGCCTAAGGATTAACTATGAACTTTTTTTAATCGAACAGGGGAAGTTTACTCTGATTGCGGAGGCGTGGCATGACATTGATGGGCAAGGGACCATCTACGGTAAGTTTATTCTCTTATTCCCTGGGGGGGGGGGGGGGGGGGGGGTCCTGCCTGGCTCAGTGGTAAAGTGTAGGACTCACGACCTGGAGCCCTGGGTTCGAGCCTGACTGGATCCTTTGGGATTTTTGTAGGAGTGTCCTTGGGCAAGACACTTCAAAGCCCTAGCCTAGTACTGATTAAACCCAGGAAGTACATAAATATGTGAGCTGTCGCCGTGATGAATGAAATAATGTTGACAGCCGCTTAAAACACCATTCAATCAATTCATCAATGGATCAAATGCTGCTTTAATCATTTACCAGATAATTCCAGGTTTTAACGACCCTGGACAAGAAGCCTTTTGAAAACATCGCGGGGAAAGGAGAAAATGCTTGTAACAAGCATTTTCTCCTTTTCCCACAATGTTTTCTAATCTATGAAAGACAAATTCCACCATTTCAGCCGCCTTTGATTTGCCTTCTACAAATTCTTTCAATTTGGACATCTCTAAAATTTTGTCGTCTGGTAATAAGTTTACCATTTCTCAGACGACAAAATTTTAGACTTTTCAAAACTCAAAGCATTCGCAGACGGCAAATAAACTATAGCTCAAGTGACGAGATTTGTCTTTGATAGGGTAGAAAACATTGTGGAAAAAAAAAAAAAATGCTCGTTACCAGCATTTTCTACTTTTCCAACAATGTTTTCAAAAGCCTATTTTCTCAGAGTCGTTAAAACACGAGATTGTTTAGTAGAGGGTTAATCGTTTACCAATGATTCGATCCCGCGTTTAACTCTTATAATGCTGAATTAATGAAATGCACCTTTTGAAACAGGAAATATCATTTGAAATATTGTCATTTCAAGGTGGTTTTGGCCAGAATATGCAAAAACTTAACGAACAATGTAGATCCAAGGTCAAACTGCACGTTCTGTGCAGTCTGATCTTGATCTACACTGTCCGCAAAAAGAACTTAAGTGTTTGATGGACCTACTAAATGCATTTATGTGAAAAAAATCTATAACGCGCACTCTTGCTTCTGTACTCAACTACGGCTCTATTTTGCGAAGAGTGTAGGCCAAGATTAACTTGACTTATCCATACCTACAGTCTGATTTTGATCTACTCTAACGCCCCCCCCCCCCCCTTTCAATTGTTGTAATGATATAATTCCCACGGTATGTGAAAAGACTTAACAAAAATGATGTTTGTCAGAAACAACAGTATAACTTAGGGCGGATATGGTTGAACTCGTTCACTACCAAATACATGTAATACACTTTTTCAATGGCTAAAAGTAGAGTTCCGTTGAAGAGACAGTTTGGTCATAGTCTAAAATAATGTAAAAGACAGCGTGTATCAAAGATCAGACTGCACGTTCTGCGAAGTCTGATCTTAATCTGCACTTCCACAACATTTTCTTATGTTTTCATTAGCAAGGAAAGAAAGTGTCGATAATTTGATAAAGTATATTTTCATATAGATTCAAGCCAGCTCATACTTCAAGCGTTCATTTCGGAAACAATTTATCCATCTACCACATGGGTTGGCGATACCACAATCACCCCTACTACGGAAATGTTATTAAAGTACCGGATACGGTGTCAGGAGAACTATTACGGAACCGGATGTGACGTATTGTGTAGACCACGTGATGATCAGTTCGGCCATTACTCATGTGCTCTCAATGGTACAAAAATATGCGATCCTGATTGGACGGGAGGATTTTGTGACCAACGTAGGTGTTTTTGGTATACTTCGACGAGCCAATTTAATAACTTTAACTAAACTTTTGTCGTGTTTCTTTTTGAGAAGTTTACACCAATACAAGCCCATTGAACCGACAGCATTACAATGTCCAAAAATTACCGTCATATACGAGTCTTATCCAACTTCGTATGCTCTTTGCATTTTAGCATGTGTATATGCTAGAGAATGATTGATTGATTGTGTGGTGTTTAACGCCGCTTTCAACATTATTTCAGTTATATCGCGGCGGCCAGTGCACCTGTCCATGCTTTCCTGGAGTTTCTTTTTGCCAGTACTACGCACAATATTCTTTCCAAGCCACTGGCTGCTTTCCCACATAACCATCGCCGAAACAATTGTCAGCGGTGAGAGAGGAATGAATCCTGTAGCAAAGACTATCATCAATCCTCGGAAAGAAATTGGCCAAGCCGGGGATCGAATCAGCGACCTCCTCTTCTCAAGTCCTGTACGCTACCGACTGAGCTACGGGGCTTGGCGAAAATGCAAGGGAAAGTCTGTAAAAAATATAGGCCGTGCTGTGGCAAAAGGGGACTTAGTGCATCTCCGTGATCTATGATACCAAGCAAGTCATTTATGGATAAAAAAAAGAAAATCCATTTTGTATAACAATCGACTGATTCATGAGACACACTGGTCCTTTGAGATGCAGAAAATTGACCAATAGTGAAAAGTTTCGGCCCACATCAGCCTGCGCGGACTGCGCAGGCTGACCTGGGTCGATACTTTTCACACAGATACATTAAGCCCCCTTTTTACAGAGCGACTCATAATGAAATTAAAACAGCTATTGCCTCAACTAACCCTCGCCAGACAACAAAATATCGTACTTTCCAAATTTTCAAGAATTTGCAGACCACATATTAAATGTATCTGGTATGATTGAATTTGTCTTTGAGACAGTAGAAGACATTTGGGAAAAAGATGACAATGCTTGTTACCGGCATTTTCTCCATTTTCCATGATGAATTAAAATGCATTCTCCTTCAGAATCGTTATAACTAGGGATTGTTTGGTAAAGGGTTTAGAAGATTATATTTTTGTATTCTCTATACCATTCATTCGTTTGTTTTATATTCTAAACAGAAAATATATTTGTCCAATAGATACTCTTATATTCAGTGTAATACAGCCATTACAGTTCTTTTTTCGGCTTAGCTGAATGTGCTGGCTTTTGACCTACTTTTTGGTACTGATGACAAATGAATAAATAGAAATTTGTGATTGGTTAAAAATGTAGACATGTATATTTTAATAGTCCCTGCCTATTTGCTGGCAAATTTACGTTGTCTATCTTTTGTAAAGATAGTTCTTGTTTATCTTGCACACGTTGAAATAAGCAAATAGTGCCATATTTAGTCAAAGCTCCACAATCATACGCCTACTTTGTAAAACATTGCTGATCTAGATTTCTCTGTGAAATCAACGGTCAAAACTGATGTTCGTCCCGAGATGCAAATCTTGTGATCGTTAGATTCATAACAAAATCATGATAACCAAGTTTCTTTGGAACTACTTTCTTCGTCCATGATGTACCCACTTGTCGAAAAAGCGAGTAGGTTTCCTGTAAATTTCGATGCACATGTGCCAAGCCCCCTAGCTCAGTCGGTAGCATACACGACTTGAGAACAAGAGGTCGCTGGTTCGATCCCCGGCTTGGCCAGTTTCTTTCCGAGGACTGATGATAGTCATTGCGACAGGAGTCATTCCCCTCTCACCGCTGACCATTGTTTCAACGATGGTCATGTGGGAAAGCTGCCAGTGGCCTGGAAAGAATATTGTACGGAGTACTGGTAAAGAAACTCCAGGAAAGCATGGATAGGTGCACTGGCCGCCGCGATATAACTGAAATAACGTTGAAAATGGCGTTAAACACCATACAATCAATCAATCATTGCACATGTACATGTTTGTCGGTGTTTTAAGACACCTTGAACTGTAGCTGCAGTTATGTGATTAAAAAGAATGACTTTGCTTGCCTTTGAAGTAATCTTTTATTAGATTCGTCAACTTTTTATGTTATTTAGATTGCCAGGTAATAATATTTTTCTATATTTCTTTAATTAGATTTTATCTCGAATACCAAGTCATTTATGATCCTTTTTTTTTAAGAATCAAGCTTAACAGTGTTTAATACTTTTACAGCTCGCTGTAGACGTGAATGTCTTGCCAATAGGGGCATTTGCGAAAGGCCTTATGAATGCAGGTAGGGAACAAAGTGGAATTATCAACCCCTTCAGTGCCATAGGCAAAATAAGGAGATTTGCGGACGTAATATAACATACAGTCAGATCTTGGATCTGTACCATCCACTTGTTAACCCCTAGGCTGCTAAGCGCGACTCAATGACCTTTTGTAGACAGTGTAGATCAAGATCAGACTGCACAGAACGTGCAGTCTGATCTTGGGTCTACACTGCCCAATAAGGAGGGATCTTTCCTCAAAAAATAACTTTGAAAGAACAAAATTTTGGTTTTTACTATCTGCATGAAAGTTTCATTTCGCTGATTTAGCAGGTTAAGAGGTAAGCCAAGCCCGTAGAATAAAAGCTTTTTTCTGGGAATTGTATTTTCAGTCTTCGAGAGAGGCTTAGTTTAACCCTTTCCCAAACGACAAATTTCAGACCTTTCCAAACTGAAAGAGTTTGCAGACGACAATTTTTAAATTTGATGAAAATGGCAGAAAGTTCTCCAAAAGGGTAGAAAACACTGTGGGAAAAGGAGAAATTGCTCGTTACGGGCAATTTCTCCTTTTCCCACAGTGTTTTCAAAACACTTGTACTGCAGACACGTGAAAACCAGGGCTTGTTTCGGAAAGGGTTAAACATATGCAGCTGAAAGAGTTAACCCTGTACCAAACAATCCCAAGTTTTAACGACCCTGTTCTACTCTATTCTACTTTACTCTATTCTATTTTATTCCATACGGCCACATCCTATTTCATTTCATTCTATTCTATTCCATTTAATTCCGTTCTATTCTTGGGGTCCCGCGTCGCTCCGTGGTAAAGTGTAGGACTTGGAGGTCCCGGGTTCGAGCCTTACGAGTAAACGATACAGAATATGACAAACGAGACCGGAAACACGGTCCGCAGGACTTTGTGCACAAACTTGGCTCTGTCTTTGTATGTTATACTTAGTTGAAATATAAGATCCGGGTCCCTATTCACCAACCACTCTTGAGAACATTCTCAGTGTTATTCTCCAAGATTTTCTAAATGTGAAAGTAACATAGACAATCTTGGAGAATAAGATTATGAACATTCTTAAGAATGATTGGTGAATACGGACCAGAAAAAACGACCCGGATCCACTGGGTCTTTTGTGGGAGTGTCCTTTGGCCAGTCACTTCAGAGCCCTAGCCTAGTACTGGTGAAACCCAGGAACAAGATGAATACGTGAGCTGTTGCTGTGATATGACAGAAAAAATAATGTTGAAAGCGGCGTAAAACACCATTCAATCAATCAACCAATCCGTTCTGTTCTAGAACGATTACAAAAAGTCTTGCATTTCTGTATTACAGGTGCCGACTTGGCTGGCAAGGAAAAGACTGCGGACAGTGTCTCCCTAAAAGTGGCTGTCTACATGGACGTTGTATCCACCCGTATCAATGTATATGTGAGCGCGGATGGGCGGGGCAACTCTGTGACGTAGGTAAGGAAATATACGCACACACTCTGGATAAAACAATTTTAAAATTGAGATTTTTTTTAAAAAATGAACAAGTCCTTTATATCTATTTTAGAAAAGAAATAACTACTTGTTAAATTACGACATTTGAAAGTTTAATTGGCTTTTCTGCCACTTTTACTGGTATCACAGTCATATCACAGCGGCGGCTCAGTTATCCGTGTGTTTGCTGGGTTTTACCAGTAGCCTTCTACTCTTGGGTTACGGAGTGAATTGGCACAGGATGTTACAAGAAACCAAGCACCATCTGGTTTACAAATTCATCTCATTTACCACTGAGCCACGAAAACCCTCGTTACAACATATCCCAAACAATAATAACGGGCAAATTTGATAAGGGGAAGTAAGCTACATATTTTTGATAGCTCTATCTAAATTAAATCGCCTGCTATTTGCCTTATCGCTATTTTCTCTTCTCTAGATTCTTTGTACTGTACCAAGAAGCAACCTTGTCTAAACAGTGGTACATGTGTACCGGATATGGGAGGAAACTACACGTGTTTGTGCTCTCCCGGTTTCGGAGGTGACAACTGTCAACATCCGCTCTGTTACCATGGCTACTGTAAAAATGGCGGTGTTTGTCGGGTATCACTACTTTCCTATTGTCTGAAAAATCTTTATTTGCCATAAGATAAATACAATATCTATTTAAGTCTAGGGAAAGCGATAATTATTGGAATGAAAAGACAGGAAACAGTAGACCAGTAGATAGATTATTTCATAACATGACAAGCATAAAAAATAGTCACAAATACAGAATCCAGTGATAAATACAGATACGAGTAACGGTCTTGTAAGATTATTAGACGGGATGTAACGCCGTTTTCTGAAATTACTTTGCCACTTTTGCACTAGACACTCATTCCAAGCCACTGGCTGCTTTTAATACATTGATAAGATCAAAACAATTTTTCGTTGTGAGGGAGGAATAAATCCTGTTGTAAAACTTTCATCAGGGTCCGTATTCACCAGCCATTCTTAAGAACATTCTTGCTCTTGTTCTTCAAGATTTTCCAAGTTTGAAAGTAACACAACTTTTGATTGGCTAAACCATACGGTTTAGCCAATCAAAAGTTGTGTTACTTTCAAACTTGGAAAGTCTTGAAGAATAAGTCTAAGAACGTTCTTAAGAATGGTTGGTGAATACTGACCCAGTTCTTTGAAAGAACCTGGACAAGGCCAGAACTTGAACTTACAAAGCCTGGTTTGTTAGCCCTTAAACCCTTTAACGGACAATACCGACCTTGAATGACCGCAGGGATGACGGTTTTTGATAACAAAGTGGGAAAGTAGAAATGCTGGTAAACAGCATTTTGATATTTTGACCTCAAAAACAGTTGAATTTATGTAGGTGGCAGCCATCTTCCCTGGTCAAGTGTGACGATCACTACGTTGCTCTTTAGAGAGCAGTGAAATGATCGTCAATATTGGCTAGCATTTTCTCTTTTTTTCACACGATATTTTCCACCCATTAATGTGCAAATCCCATCATTTGAGTCATATTTAATTTGTCGTCTACGATTACGTTCAGCTTAGGCATGTCCAAAATTATGTCGACTGGTAAAGAGTTAAGGAAAAAACATTGTGTTAATTTAGGTTGTACACCTAGACGACAACATTTGTATTTCAGACGCGGCACGGCCTACGAGAATGTCAGTGTAAAGAAGATTTTTATGGGGACCAATGTGAAAATCTAAAAATAGACTGTCGTAATATCACGTGTTTAAATGGTGGCAGATGCTTTGAAAATAAAAATGGCGGAAAATGTGCATGTGAAGATGGTTTCTTTGGCGAGAGATGCGAGAATAAGAAGAATCCTTGCAACGAAGGCATGTGCAAAAATGGTAAAGACTTTCTGCATGTTTGTGCTTGATTTTTAAACGACTAAGTACAAGGAAATATTTCCCCCTTTCGCCCCCCCTTAAAAAAGAGGTCACTTTTGAAAATGGCACTACACGGCAAACAAATCTGCAACAAGAATGTTTGGGTACTTTACCCAGAATGTACTTCTCAAGAATCTTGCAGATTGAAGTAAATTTGTAATTTTATAAGATTTTAAAACGAGTACATAACTTAATTTTGATTCCACCACTTTGTCGAGTTATCCAAATGACTGACTAATCCGAGTTTCAGGAAGATTATTGGTCAGAAACGTACTGCTAGCCGTTAATATAGCACATGGTAACATTGTTTTAACCCTTTCCCAAACAAGCCCTGGTTTTCACGTGTCTGCCGTACAAGTCTTTTTAAAACACTATGGGAAAAGGAGAAATTGCTCGTAAGGAGCAATTTCTCCTTTTCCCACAGTGTTTTCTACTCCTTTTGAGAACTTCCTGCCATTTTCATCAAACTTAAAATTGTCGTCTGCAAACTCTTTCAATTTGGACCAGTGTAAAATTTGTCGTTTGGGAAAGAGTTAAATAAATAATGCAAGTCATCAGATAATTTTGGAAACATTATATCCATTTTCTCAAACAAATGACTGAATCCTGAGGTCGAATGGTCCTTGAGTATGCAGAAAATTGACAACAAGCAAAGAGTTTCGGCCCAGGTCAGCTGATCTGGGTCGGTACTTTTTGCAGATGCATAAAGCCCTCTTTCCAAAGAGCATGGCTCGAATATTTATTTCTCAATCTGAACCCGCTTTGTTTAAGTTAGTTTGCTTTCGAATTGAACATCAAATGCTTTAAATAAATGTTAAAGCCTAAATTTACGGAATCCTATTTCCGCCATCCACTTTTCGACCTACGAGGAACTCGAAAAGTAGAAATTAGGCACACTAACTTCCACTTTTCTAGCAAAAAAGTTACCTCGAAAAGTCGAAAAGTTGAAGTTTTTGACCTGACAATTGTCAAAAAACTTTCGACTTTTCGACCTCACGTTTGTCTAGAAAAGTAGAAATTAGGAAGTACTAACTTCAACTTTTCGCGTTAAACTGCTAGGTCGAAAAGTAGAAAAGTGGAAGTTTTTCACATGACAATTGTCAATAAAACTTCCACTTTTCGACCTAGAAAACAAAGTCGAAAAGTCGAAAAGCTGAAAAGTCGGAAAGTTGAAAAGTCGAAATTAGCCGATTAAAACTTCTACTTTTCTAGTTAGGACTGATTATCACGGGATGTTTGTTTATCAGCACCGAATAATGTTGGAGCCGGTGTAGGGGTAAAAATAAACTGGTACTCGTTGTATCTCCCGTAGCCGTCAGATAGACCATAAAATAAAGATCGATAACAGGCTGCCAGTTTAGGGTAAAAATTCCTGTGTCACCGGTCCCGCGGCCAATTTATCCTACGAAAAATTAGTCCTAACTAGAAAAGTGGAAGTTTTAATGGGCTAATTTCGATTTTTCGACTTTTCAACTTTTCGACTTTTCTAGGTCGAAAAGTGGAAGTTTTATTGACAATTATCATGTGAAAAACTTCCACTTTTCTACTTTTCGACCTAACAGTTTAACGCGAAAAGTTGAAGTTAGTACTAATTTCTACTTTTCTAGACAAACGTGAGGTCGAAAAGTCGAAAGTTTATTGACAATTGTCAGGTCAAAAACTTCAACTTTTCGACTTTTCGAGGTAACTTTTTTGCTAGAAAAGTGGAAGTTAGTGTGCCTAATTTCTACTTTTCGAGTTCCTCGTAGGTCGAAAAGTGGATGGCGGAAACAGGATTCCGTGTAAATTGGTGATGTTCGGCATGGGTGAGGACCTTTTTCTTATTGGAATTACGCAAACGCATTTTTTTTACCGCTTATTTAAAGTAAAAATAGCTGCCAAAAATAAACAAGGCGCGTGTTAAAATGCATTTAGATCATACATTTAACAGTATGGAAATTATTATGAAGATAATAATCTGTTATTGTATGGTTGGTCCAAGAATCAGGCGCTGGCAGAAAAATTAATTTCAAAATTAGGTTTAAAGTAGCCAAGTTGCTCTATTGTTTACTTTTTGCCAGATTTTAAAATTAATTTTTCTGCCGATGACTAACACTTGGACCGACCTTACAGTTACAGATTGACTTCTTCACAGTATTGTCCATACTTTCTAATGGTATGATTCAAATATAAATGCATTTTAACGCCTGCATTGTTATTTTGGCCGCTACTGCAACTTTAACTCTTTACCAAACGGCAAAATTTTAGACTGGACCAAATTGAAAGCATTAGCAGACGACAAATTAAGTGTAGCTAAAATGGTGATTTATGTATTGGATAGGGTAGAAAACATTGTGGGAAAAGGAGAAAATGCTGGTTACCAGCATTTTCTCCTTTCCCATAATGTTTTCAAAAGGCTTCTTCCTCAGGGTCGTTAAAAGTCGGGATTGTGTGGTAAAGGGTTAACAGACCCAAGATAGAGAAGTAGTGCTATTGAAAGAAGAATGCTTGAAAACAGAATCGCATTGCTATATATTAAGCGTTCTATTTCAGGTGCCGAGTGCAGGGAAGACGCGACTAATCCAAATGGTTACAAATGTCTTTGTTCTGTCGGATACGGCGGCACCCATTGTACTGTACAAATAGACCCTTGTTCTGGTACCAAGTGTTATAATGGCGGAACATGTCTTTTTAAAAATGGCTTTACCAAACCTGTTTGTTCGTGCCTAGAGAAATTTAGCGGAGAATTCTGTCAGATTTCTTCCGATCCGTGCGGCGGAATCGTCTGCCTCAATGGCGGAACGTGTAAGGCGTCTCCTATGTACAATGGATTTATGTGTTATTGCGCCATTGGTTATCACGGTGAATTTTGTGAGTCCGAAATGAACCCTTGTGAGAGTGCACCGTGCAAAAATGGCGGGAAATGTAAAAATTATATTTCGTCGTTTTTGTGTATTTGTGGTGAAAAACATTCTGGGAAATATTGTGAAAGAATGAAAGATTTGACACAAAATGACGACACGAGAAATGAACAACTGGAGACAGAGTTAGATAAGAGTGCAGCTGATGTTCGAAGCGGGTCAAGTCACAGAACTTCATCGATTGTTTTTACATTGTTTGCAATTTTTTCATGCATGTTTCTGTAGACTTATAGGTTGTAATTATAATATATTCGTAAAATTTAAAAGAATAAACTCACCCGGATTGTTGGGTCATCCGACGATTAAATGGTGCCCCACCACAGATCCATGCAGCATAATGGGACTTTACTTGAACACGTCTTTTTGACTCTTTACCTGTTAGCCATCTTCGCTAGCCAAGGGCGACGATCATTACGTTGCTCTAGAGCACAGTAACCAAGGATGACGATCATTATGTTGCTCTGGAGCAAGCTAGCCACAGGCGACGATCATTACGTTGCTCTAGAGCACACTAACCAAGGGTGACGATCATTACGTTGCTCTAGAGCACACTAACCAAGGGTGACGAGCACACTAACCAAGGGTGACGATCATTACGTTGCTCTGGAGCACACTAACCAAGGGTGACGATCATTACGTTGCTCCAGAGCACACTAACTAAAGGTGACGATCATTACGTTGCTCTGGAGCACACTAACCAAGGGTGACGAACATTACGTTGCTCTAGAGCACACTAACTAAAGGTGACGATCATTACGTTGCTCTAGAGCACACTAACCAAAGGCGACGATCATTACGTTGCTCTAGAGCACACTAACCAAGGGTGACGATCATTATGTGGCTCTAGAGCAAGCTAGCCAAGGGCGACGATCATTATGTTGCTCTAGAGCACACTAACTAAAGGTGACGATCATTACGTTGCTCTGGAGCACACTAACCAAGGGTGACGACCATTACGTAGCTCTAAAGCAACATAGTGATTGTCTGGCGAAAGATGGCTTCCAGCTAAATAAATTCAACTGTTTGCGAGGTCAAAACGCCGTTGGATGACATCATCATTAATCGGTGTTTAACGCCGCTTTTAACACTATTTCAGTGATATCACGGCGACAGCTTACATATCCATTTCAAAACATGCAGCTCCATAGCAAATGAAGATATCTTTCTTTATTAGTTTAGCTACAGGTAGGGGACGGTGTGGAAAAACGTGCCGTCTGATTTTAATTTACACCGTCCACAAATGCTGCTTGAATTGCAACCAGCACCGGCAGAGTTAACAATCATAATGTTGCGGGAAAAATAGGTTTTGGTGGACATTAAGTGCAGACAAGGTCGTTCAGTACATATGGTCATAGAACTGGTCATAACACCTAACTCTCTCTCTCTCTGCTCTCTTTCCCTCCCCTTCTCTGCCCTCTTTCAATCCCCCTCTATCTCTCCGCCCCCCTCTCCCTCGCTCCCTCCTTCGCTCTATCTTTCCCCCTTTTTTTTCCCCTCCCCTCTCCGACCTCTCTCTCTACATGCCCTCTCTCTCTCTCTCTCTCTCTCTCTCTCTCTGCCTCTGCCCCCCCTCTCTCTCTGCCTCTGCCCCTCCTCTCTCTCTCTATCTCTCTCTCTATTTCTAACTGTTATGATATCTCACAGTATTAGACTTCGTTGTTTAATCTATTGATAAAATGTTTTGCAACGTTGATAAACAACACTTTAAGTATACTTCTGTTTATCTATAGAGATTTATACTGTTACCTGTCCCTAGTAAGCTTTGAATGAAAAAAAAAATTACTGAAAAATAGAAAATAAATGTCTTTTGAAACTCCTGACGCGCTAGGGCAAACATTCATTGCTTTTTTCGGACAATGTTTACCCAAGATCAGACTGCACATACATGTTACGTGCACGTTACCTGTTGTCCGATCTTGGATAGACACTGCCCGATGTTCTATGAGGAAAAGAATAAGACCTGAAAAAGTCTTTGTTTTTTTGTAATTAGAACCGAATTTAAGGGCTAGAATGATTGATTTCATTCGCCAAGTGTCCAAACATTTAAACCGTAACCCTCTACCACAAAATCCCGAGTTTTAACGACCCTGAGAGAGATGACCTTTGAAAACATCATGGGAAAAGGAGAAAATGTTGGTAACCGGCATTTTCTCCTTTTCCCACAATGTTTTCTGCCATTTCACAGGAAAGTCGAACCATTTAAGTCATATTGAATTTGACGTCTACAATAGCTTTCATTTAGGACACGTGTAAAATGTTCTCTGGTAAAGAGTGGGACTGCTAAATACAGGAAACAAACATTTAAAGCAGTTGATAAAATCCAAAATATTGCAACCCTTTTCAATGGGAAAAAACTTACCGTATCAGAATGTGTAGATCAGGGATCAGACTGCATGTTCTGTGCAGTCTGATCTTGATCTACACTGTCTGCAAAAGGGTTTTGAATTGCGCTTAGAAGGCTAAGGGCTGGTATCTAAGTTTTACCATTTCAGGTTTCAATATCTGACGTGATAAATTCAAGTTTGATAGCATGCATTTTGATTTCTCCTTTGATACGAAGTTTTATTAGCCCTTAGGCTGCTAAGCGCGACTCGCTGACCCTTTGCGGATAGTGTAGATCAAGATAAGACTGCACAGAACGTGCAGTCTGATCTTGGACCTACACTGTCCGATAAGAAGATATTCTTTTTCTTAAAAATAGGTTAGAAATAGCATTATCCGGGGTTTTACTACCGGCTTGAAAATTTCATAACAGTTATTTAGCCAATAACTTTTAAATAGATTGAAACAAATTAAATATAGCGCAGATTATGGGGTTTGGTTCTAATTGGTAAATTGTGGAAAACACTGTTGGAAAAGTAGAACATGCTGGTAATCAACATTTTCTCCCTTTTCGACAATATTTTCAAAAGACATCTCCTTTAGGAACGTTTAAACTGATTGTTAAAGAGTTTACGGAGGATTTCACGGTTACTAAGAGCTGAAGACAGATATTTCAGTTTCTATTTGTTGGTCTTGCAGCGTTATCTTTTCTTGACCTACATTTTCTCGATTGGCACTTCACTGTAAGGTGCAGAAGAATGTAAGCAGGTGCGTAGCCAGCCAGACGAGAAGTTTTGAACACCCTACTCCGATATCCTGTGCAAAAACACCCATTTTTCTTGAAAAAAAAAAGTGTCGTTCCCGGTAGCTCTGGCGATGACGTACAGATGTTAAAATCATGGATCGCCTGTTCGAATTTCCGTCTCGGCTAACTTCTTTCACAGGATTTATGATTGTCATAGCGACAGAGTTCATTCCTCTCTCAAAGCTGAACATTGTCTCGACGATGGTTATGTGGGGAACCAGTCAGTGGCTTGGGAAGAATATTGTGAGAACTGATTAAATGAAAATCTAGAAAAGCATGGATAGTTGCACTGGTCGCCGCAGTATAACTGAAATAAGGCTGAAAACGGCGTTAAACACCATACAACAAACCTTCATCTTTGCTACGTTGTAGGCCACGCCCCAAGGATCGTATTCACCAATCATTCTAAATTAAGCCATGCTCTGGCAAAAGAGGGTTTAATAAAAATCTCTGTGATGCATTATACTAAGCAAGTCATCACATAATTATGGATCCATAGAATCCATTTTGTCCAACGCCAACTGCATCCGGTGGTAGAATGGCCCTTTGCCATGAACAAAATTTAACAGTAGCAAAAAAGTATCGATTCAGGTCAGTCCTGCGCGGACTGCGCAAGCTGACATTAAGCGATACTTTTTGCAGATGTATTTAACTCCCTTTCACAGAGCATTGCTGAATTACATTAGTCTCATTCTAGATTTAGAAAGTTACTCAGTTTCTGATTTTTGGCTAAAACAAATAGCGAAGCCAATCAGAAATTTAGTTACCTTAAAATTTTGGAAATCCTGGAGATTTTTTGGCAACTCAAAATGTATAACCTGTCATAACAGATTATCCGGTTTTCTTTTGTTTTAATCGTTTTCCCCCTTAGCTACCCTTTCAGGGGATACAAATTCTGTCAACTGGCCCCTCATAGTAAAGATATCGAGTGCTAAAAATTGAAATTGAATTCCTGGGCCCGTATTCACCAACCATTCTTAAGAACGTTCTTAGACTTATTCTTCAAGATTTTCCAAGTTTGAAAGTAACACACCTTCTGATTGGCTAAACCAAATGGTTTAGCCAATCAAGAAGGTGTGTTACTTTCAAATTTGGAAAATTTTGGAGAACAAGACCAAGAATATTCTTAAGAATGGTTGGTGAATACAGACCCTGATCAAATATGCGAAGCTCGAGATTTTCGCAGTGGTTTAACCGGTGACATGGCAAATATTCAACTGGCAGCTTTTTAATGATTTTCGATCACGATGAGCCAAGCTCTGTGAAAGGGAGGTTTAATGTATTTCCTTGATGCATTATACCAAGCAATTCATCATTTAACCCTTTACCACACAACAAAAATTTATACCAGTCCAAATTGAAAGCATTTGCAGACGATAATTTCAATGTGGTTCAAATGATGTGATTTTTGTTTGATAGGGTACAAACATTGTGGGAAAAGGAGAAAATGCTGGTTACCAGCATTTTCTCCTTTTCCCACAGTGTTTTCAAAAGGCTTCTTTCTCGAGGGTGTTAAAAGTCGGGATTGTGTGGTAAAGAGTTAATTAACGATTCATAAAATTCATTTCGTCTAAAAACCAACTGAGATGTGAGGTAAAATGGTCCTTAGGCACGCAGAAAACTTACAAAAAGCAAAAGGTCTGCAAAAAGTATCGATTCATGTCAGCCTGCGCAGTCCGCGCAGGCTGACATGGACCGATACTCTTTGCTATTGGTCTGTTATCTGCTTTTCAAAGGACCAGTCTACCTCATGATTGAGCTGTTAGACAAAATAGACCTTGTGGATTTGTAATTATGTGGTGTCTTCCTAGGTACAATTCATTACAGAGATGCATTAAACCCCCTTTTGCGAGATTTGCAGCTCATTTTTTATTATTGTACGCGAAAATTACAGTGCTAAAAGCTTAAAAAAAAAAGGGAGCCTAATTTCAAATTTTAGCCATGCGTTATGTTAAAATTATGGCGGTATGGGCATTCCGTATCCATGTTTGAAAGAAAATACAAAAAGTCGACGATGAAGTCATCAAATTGTACGTCGTTTTATACTACTTTTGCTCGAGTTGTGATAGATCGATGCAATGTTGCTTGTGAAAGTTTGTTAAAATTTACATACATATCTGGTTTTAAAAGCAATCCGGATTTATTCATCTAGTCGGACAGCTCAGTCCATATTAACTTAGTGGGTATTGCATTGTTATTATATATTTATAATTATATAAAAGTCAGGCTTTTAAACGAAACCATCTGTTATCAGAAGCATTTTTTATTCAATTAGGAACCATTAACCTTTGGGCTGCCAGGCGCGATTTAAGGACCTTTTCCGAATAGTATAGATCAAGATCAGACTGCACAGATCGTGCCGTCTGATCTTGGATCTTTACTGTCCGTTAAGAAGATATTTTGCCGAAAAATTATCTTTGAAAAACAATAAATTATGGGTTCTACTATCGCCTTGAAAGTTTCATTTCACTATATAGCAGGTTAAGGATCCTGAGTTCGATACCCGGGAGTGGGTGTCAACTTCGGAATTGTTTACTGGCCCACATACTCGGCGCGAATACTGGGTCCGTATTCACCAACCATTCTTAAGAATATTCTTGGTGTTGTTCTCCGAAATTTTCCAAGTTTGAAAGTAACACACCTTCTGATTGGCTAAACCATTTGGTTTAGCCAATCAGAAGTTGTGTTACTTTCAAACTTTCAAATTTTGAAGAATAAGTCTAAGAACGTATTTAAGAATGGTTGGTGAATACGGACCCTGGTGTACTTTCCAAGAAGTAGAATCGAGAGAGATCAGTGTAAGTTGTAAGAACTTGTTCTCAATGGATGTAAAAATAAATATAAGCCGTGCTCTGTGGAAAGGGGACTTAATGCAACTGCCAAAAGTATCGACCCAGGTCAGCCAGCGCAGTCCGCGCAGGCTGACCTGGACCGAAACCTTTCGCTATTGATCAATTTTATGTCCAGGGTCCAATCTATCTTAATATTCAGTAGGTTGTAAGGAACAAGATATTTCCCCGACAAAACAGTTCCCCGACACAAGTTTTCGAGACAGTTCCCCGACAGATTTGAAGACCCCCCCCCCCTTTTCAGAGAGCATGGCCCATGTGTTTAAATCAAAGGTTTAATTTGGTATCAGCGAGAGAGATAACATTACAGAACGTGCATTCTAATCTTGGATCTATAACATCCGCTTGTTCGGTCAAGCCCATAAGATAAAACTTTTCTGAGATTCAGTGCATTGTATTTTCGGCCGTCGAAATAATAATGGATATACGTAGCTATTCAAACCATTATGGCAACGCCATACTCTTGATCCTGTTGATAAGCTGTCTTAGAGCCGCTTCGGCCCAAATGTCGCAGGATTTAGGTTCAACAAGAGGTACACAGGGCAATAGAAATCATGTGACAGGACAATCAACTCAGCCGCCAGAACCTGACAGCTGTAAAGTGAAACTTAACTCTTACACAGGAGAGTCCAAGTAAGTTTGTTTTATATGAGCCATGCTCTGTGAAAAAGGTGGTTTAATGCATCTGCAAAATATGTCGACCAAGGTCAGCCTGCGCAGTTCGCGCAGGCTGACCTTGATCGACACATTTTGCTTTTGATCAATTTTCTTTTTGTCAAAGAACCAGTCTACCTCATGATTCTGTCGGTTGTTAAACAAACTGGACGTTATGGATACATAATACTGTGATGACGTGCTTGGTATAATGCATCACGGAGATGCATTAAGCCCCCTTTTCCTAGAGTATGGCAAATGTCAATCATGAAATTGAAAGTTGTGTATCGTTAATACACATGCCTAATAATAAAGATTATTAACATAGATTCGTATGTTTGAACTTGGCTTAAAGCTGCTTTTAAAAGCATTTCAATCAAGGAACGGCAAACGCTCACCTGTTTATGTTTTTACTAGTACTAGGTTGTGTCTCTGTAGAGCATCTTGGTGGCCAAACTGTTTTATACAATTTTGCAATCAATGAAATCCGAAACTGTGTTATGCTTAGCGTGATTACCTCCCTTTTATGAATGCAGGTTGGATGGGCTAAGCACAATGTTGGGGTGCTGGTAAAGGTATACATGTATATGCTGAGGCTAACATAAAGTTCAGGAGAGGAAGGATAGGTGCACTGTCCGCCACAATATAATTGAAATAGTTTTAAAATGGCGTTAAGTACAATGCAAATATAATTTCTGGTAACGGTTTTTTCACATGAATAATACTATTAACCACCAGAATTAACCTGTCGCCAATAATATTCCTTTTGACCCTCATTAGCAGACGTTTAGAACTTTCCAAATATAAGTTTTCAAATGATAATTTACAAAAAAAATAACCTCTTTTCAGACGGTACAGATAAATAACTACTCTTGTAATGTGATTAGCTCTCGATTCCGGGGTCATAGGGTCGAATCTGGCTTGGGTTTTTGTTTTACTTTTATTTTTTTTTTTAAATATCTTTTAGCATTACTCAACAAAATTGACCTGTCATTCATTTACTTTCGCCGATACTCGGTTACTTTCATGGGATCATTTGTTTGTAAGGTAACCCAATATAAAACTGTACGATAAAAGGTTTAGTATGACCCTGCGAAATTCACCGAGTGTTCACGAAAGTAACTGAGTGACAGGCTAATTTTGTTGAGTAATACAACGATCTAATTGTTCCAAAAAATTGTCCCTGTATGGACAATATTTTGCGCAGAGCGATTAAATTTATAAGTAACATTCTCTGTGAAAAGGTAGTTTAATGCGCAGACCGACCTGGACAAAACTGTTTGCTAATGGTAAATTTTCTGCAGGTTGAAGGGCATTCTACCTAATGATTCAGACGATGTTCCGACAAAATGAATACATTATTCTAGGACTTGTTTGGTTGAAGATGCACAAACCTCCTTTTCCCATACCGCCGCTCAAATTATAAAAACACGAACCTTTTTGTATTCTGTCTTTACCAGCATCAAACCACGAATCGAGAAAAGTTCTATTTCACTGCTGCTACTGGTTGGGTTTTGTGGGTTTGCAATGATAATTGGGGGATGCTATCGAGCCCTCCGTAAATATATCTACAGAGATGAACATAAACTTGACACCGTCTTTGATGCCGGAGGCCGAGTGAGCGTTAGCCTGACAGCCGTCACTATGACGTCACAGCTGCTCTGGCCGGCTGATTTTCTGCAAAGTGAAACACTGATCAGCAAGGTACACTTTTTTGACACACTTCAATCACGTGTTACATGTTCTTTCGACTGTTTTTATAAATGTGCCCGTCTAATTGACGTCAATATGACGTCACAGCTTTCTTTGGCTTGCAGCAAACATTCATCAGTAAGGTACACTCTGTGTGTGTGTGTGTGTGTGTGTGTGTGTGTGTGTGTGTGTGTGTGTGTGTTTTATCTCTATGAAACACTTCATTCTAGATTCAAATATTTTTGAATTTGTTTCTTGAGAACCTTAGCCTGATAACCATCGTCATGACCTCACAGCTTCACTGGCCTTGGGATTTTCTACAAACTGACACACCGATCTGAAAGGTACATCTTGTCATTCTTTCTGACCTGGACAATACGTTCATGACGAACTGTATTCGAAAATCAAACTTTATATCATTTTATGTCACAATGTTCACTGTTCTTTACACCTCTAGGTGCAGCTTGCCGGACTCAAGTGATATTAAAAGCTTTAATCGAGAAATTAAAGTGAAACTTCATAGAAGGAAAAAACGTAGATCTGTGTTATTTTCTTTCAGTCTGGACTCGGAGGCAGTCTATGGATGGCTACCGGCGTCATCGTAGATATATTGCTGTTTCCGGCCTTGTCTCTATATCTGAAGACCAGAGCACCGGGAGCCAAAACATTCCCTCAGGTATTTCGGTCTCAATTCCATTCCATTCCATGCACGACCCTAGGTTTGTAAGATCCTGAATAAGAAGACGTTTTAAAGCAGCATGGGAAAAGAAGGAAATGCTGTTTTCTGCCCTTTCAATGACAAATCCAATCATACGAGCCCCACTTCTTTTTTTATCCATCTCTGTCCGATCTTAATCATGTACCTTGCAGTTTATTCCACCGGAAGCCATCTTATTTTGCAGACTGAACAAAGGAGTTCACCAATGGCACGTGAAAGTGGCCTTAATGCAACCGAAAAAAAGTATCGATCCATGCAGACTGACCTGGGTCAAAACATTTTGCTATTTGTAAATTTTCTGCATGGCAAAGGACCATTCTACGTCCAGAACCAACCGGTTGGTAGACTAAAAGGATTTCATGGATCCATAATTATGCGAGGAAGTGGTTGGTATCATGCATCACGGAGATACATTGAACCCCCTTTTGCCAGAGCATGGCTCATTTAAAAAGATCTGACTACATTCAACACTTAAGCTGCTGAATAAATGAAACGCAGATTTCTACTTAATACTAAAAGCCCAAACATTGCGGTTTCAAAGTTGATTTCACGCGAAAGAAAATACCGTAATGGACAGTGTAGATCAAAGATCTGTGCAGTCTGATCTTGATCTACAGTGAGTCGCGATTAGCAGCTTAAGGGTTAATAGCCCTCATGAAAACGGGGATCGTTTTAGACATGATTCATTGTAAGTTTTTCCTCTTGCTGATATGAAAGTTTTTTTTTTCTTGTCAAGTATGGATGTCTCAAACCGGATTTTTTCCCCGTAAAAGTCATCACAATTGTCAGTAACAAAAAAGACGAAATTAATTCGTTTACATATTTACCTTTACGCCAGTATCACTAATTTCTTCCTTTAACCCTTAAGCTTCTAAGCGCGACTCACTGACATTTTGCAGACAGTGAAGATCAAGATCAGATCTGCACAGAACGTGCAGTCTGATTTTGAATCTACCCTGGCCGCTAAGGAGATATTTTTCTCCAAAAAAAAAAAATAATAATAATAATAACAAGTTTGGCATAACATTATTCGGGTTTTTACTAACGACTTGAAAGTATTATTTTACTTATTTAGCAGGACAAGGGTTAATTTTCTTTTCAGATTGCATATGCGAGGTTCGGAAAAGCAGCACACATCATCTTTTGCATCTTTGCCTTACTGACAAACCTTATCGTATCAATGACAGTGATGTTGGCCGGTAGAACAACAATACAAGTCTTGAGCAAAGATTCCAACAACGAATTCATCTACTTACTCATCGCCGTTCTGTTCGGCTCCTACTGCATGATTGGTGGCCTTGGCACTACTTTTTACATCTCCTACTTCAATACGGCCTTGACCTTCTTGTCCGTGTCGGTTTATATTTTTTACACCAGTTTTTATCCTTCATCAGACATTGAAGATTATTCTCTTATTGAGAGGATGTACGAACATGTCAGATGTATTGAGGGTCCAGACGGGAATTACAACAGATCATTTCTAACATTCAGGACGCGGTCTGGCCTAATCTATGGTGCCGTGCTTCTTTTTATGGCCACCTCTACCAGTTTCTGTGATCAGGCCAACTGGCAAAGCAGAATTGCAGCCAAACCATCGCAAGGCGTGATTGGTTATTTCCTTGCAGGCTACCTTTGGTTTATAGTTCCAACAGCTCTCTCTTTTACCGCAGCAATGTCCTATATGGCTATGAGTTCAGTGAATGGGACACACCTTCTCAGTGATGCGGAGATTGACAATGGTGAGCATTGGTACCTTTAACCCTTAACCCTTTCCCAAACGACAAATTTTGGACTGGTCCAAATTGAAAGAGTTTGCAGACGACAATTTTAAATTTGATGAAACTGGGAGAAAGGTCTCAAAAAGGGTAGAAAACACTGTGGGAAAAGGAGAATTTGCTCGTTACGAGCAATTTCTCCTTTTCCCACAGTGTTTTCAAAAGACTTGTCCTGCAGACACGTGAAAACCAGGGCTTGTTTGGGAAAGGGTTAAAGCGATTTTCACTACTATAGTTGCTTTTGCCGCCAGTGTGGATCAAGATCAGACTGCACAAAACGTGCAGTCTGATCTTTAATCCACACTGTCCGCTTTGCTTAACCGCTACAGATAAAAGGCACCGACTGAATTACCATTATATGGGACTTGTTCTAGAATGAAAATGTCCATTCGGTTTATTCGGCGCTTTAAGGGTTGGTTCTTTTACGTACCAGTATATTATATATGACACATGTTCTGTGAAAATGTGGTTTGGTGTATCGACAAGATCGAAACTGTTGGCTGTTAGTAAAATTTCATCCAAGATCAGACTGCTCGTTCTTTGCAGTCTGATCTTGATTTATACCGTCCGCAAAAGCCACAATTTTCGTTCTTGGTGCTAAGAAAGTTTATCTTTTTATGTTTCAGGTTATATTACGCCGTTTATAATGGACGCGTTACTCGGTGAGACTGGGGCCTATCTGTTTCTGACAATGTTGATGATGACACTGATGGCCACAGGATCGGGAGAAGTCATGGCCATCTCTTCCATCGTAGTATACGACATTTACAAAACACACATCAATCCATATAGGTAGGCATTAGAGTCAATGATGTTGTTGGTTTGGTGTTTAACGCCGTTTTCAACATTATTTCAGCCGATATCACGTTCAGTGCACATATCCATGCTTTCCTGTAGTTTCTTATAATAGCTCTTCACACAACATTCTCTCTAAGTTGGCTGTTTTCCTTCATAAACATTGTCACAACAATGAAGATTTTAAACACTGCCAGTCACATGGTCTTAGACATGGTGACGCCCATATAAATCGACTTGCAACGGCAACAACGGCCACCGCGATAAGCAACCTGTCTCTGAAAAAATGCCAACGAAATTGATAGACAGAGTTTGTAAATAAATGTACAAACTGTTTGTAACCGGAAATGTATTTAGAACGATTCACGAGATAGATAATTGTGACCAGTGTTTTCTTTTTCTGAATTTTAAGAACGGTAAAGCGATGTATTTCCGGCGAAGAAATGTACCGTTTAGGTGCATATCAAGCTACGTAAAACAGCCGAGGGATCTGATATCCCGATGTTTGCCGAATGTAGTGATATTGTTGCATCTGGCCGTTTGGTTGCAGGGGTCAAGCGTTTTTTAACAGCCTTAACCGTCCGTAACTATGTAAATTCGTTTACCAGTTCAAGGACCTTCTATTTGGGAAAAAACTAGTCAGTGAGTGCAGTCGCTCTAACGGATATACACAAAAGTTTGAAATAAAACACGTCAGAATTTTATGATTATAGATTATTAACACTTATCCTGCCAAATACCGGTAAAAAAGTCAGTGAGGCGCATAGCAGCCTAAGGGTAAAATAGTCGACGTCGACTCTTCCCAGGGCGCAAAATTTTACAAGAGCATCTCAGAATATAGGACATCCAGTCTTATCTTGAATATTCACTGTCCGCAAAATCAAAGCTGTCCTCACAGTTAACAGATTTTTGTTTACTCTCCCATTAAGAAAATTGATTATAAAAATTGATTGAGCAATGTTCTGTGAAAAGGGGGCTCAGTGCATCTGCAAAAAGTATCGGTCCAGTTCAGCCTGCGCAGCTCGCGCAGGCTGACCTGGGCCGAAACTTTTCGACATCGGTCAATTTTCGGTATGTCAAAGGACCTCATGCCTAAGTCGGTTGTTAAAAAAGTGGCTATCATAGATTCAAAATTTTGTGATGGCTTGCTTGCTATAATGTTTCACGGCGATGCATTGAAGCCCCTTTTACCAAAGCATGGCTCTAATGTATTTTACAGAAAGAGCATGAGTCAAACGGCTTGTATACTGTGCGGCAAAGAGAAGGTCCGTTCGGATACCGATCATGATACACCCTACTGTAACTGTCCGTCTTCCATAGGCTGCACAGAATGCGAGCAGGACATGAAGCTACGTGTGGATAGCACCAACTCGTTTGGAATCCATTACACGTGTCCGGTCCATGGGCAGTACCGACATTATGAGGATGGTCTTATGAGATACAAAGTAGAGACCTTTACGATTTTTTACTGCGTAGAAAATGCAGTCTTGTCCACAGTCATGTAAAACAGAAATAACGGATTTTTTCAGCGTAGCTGAATGTTCTGGCTTTTGACCTACTTTTTTGGTATTGAAAACAAGTGAATAAATAGAAATTTGTGATTGGTCAAAAAGATAGACGTGTTTATTTTAAGGGCCCCTGCCTATTTGCCTGCAAATTTACACCGTCTATCTTTTTATAAAGTTATTTCTTGTTTTATTTATTGATGGCGTTTGGATCGAGATGTCCAGGGTCCGCAATCTGGTAATTTGTCTGAAATAGTATCTAAAGCAATTTCCTTAAACCGATTATGTGCCGTACAGTATATTTCCATTTTGTTTGCTGGTCAAAAAAAAAAGGAAAAAAAAAAAAAACTTAAATGAGTCATGCTTCGTGAAAAGGGGGTTTAATGCACTCCGCGATGCATTGTACCAAGCAAGATATCACATAATTATGGATTGATTGTAAAATCTATTTTGTCTAACTACCGACTAAATCATGAGGTAGATTTGACCATTGACCTACAGAAAATTTTTAATGGCAAAAAGTTTCGGTCCAGGTCAGCCTGCGCGGACTGCGCAGGCTGACCTGAGTCGATACTTTTTGCAGGTGCATTAAACCCCCTTTTCACATAGCATGGATTTAAATAGGCTTTCTTACTTCGAGCAGGTTTCAACAGAGAGCATGTAAGACAAACCAAGCCAATACCAGCATAGTGCCAACCTAGGGCGCTTAATGCAGAAGAACAGACTAGAAGAGCTAGCATTTCACATAATTTGTCATCACATAATTATGGATCCATAAAATCCATATTGTGTAACATCTGGATGTGAATCATGAGATATACTGGTTTCGAAATGCAGAAAATTGACCTGTAGCGAAAATTTTTTACCCAGGTTAGCCTGCGCGGAGTGCGCAAGCTGACCTGGGTTGAGACCATTTTTGCAGATGCATTAAACCTCCTTTTTTCACGAATAACAACTCAAATTGGGTTATTTCCGGCAAGTTTCAACAAAGATCATGTAGGACAAACACAGCATATACCACAAAAGCGCTAACCAAGGGCACCTAGTGCAGACAAACAGACTAGAACAGCTAACATTTTAACTCTTTCCCAAACGACAAATATTGGACTGGTCCAAATTGAAAGAGTTTGCAGACGACAAATTTAAATTTGATGAAAATGGCAGAAAGTTCTCAAAAAGGGTAAAAAACACTGTGGGAAAAGGAGAAATTGCTCGTTACGAGCAATTTCTCCTTTTCCCACAGTGTTTTCAAAAGACTTGTACTGCAGACACGTGAAAACCAGGGCTTGTTTGGGAAAGGGTTAATGGCATTACTTCAGCCTTAGCTAAGATATCTAGATTTTGATCTACATTGTCTACAAAAGGTCCTTGGGTTGCGCATAGCAGCCTAAGGGTTGAAGGAAAAACTTTTAAATATCTTTCAATTGCTTCAGACAATCTTTCCATTGTTTCAGACTATCTTTCTATTGTTTCAGACATGGTGTATGATCTGCATTATCATTGCAATCATTCCTTTTGGACTAATTTTGTCAGAAACCTCAATAAACGTTAACTGGACAACACTTGGTATGCAAGTATTTACGGGGCCTTTTCTTGTACCGCTGTTTTCTACTATTACTTGGACAAAAGCAACGGCACCTGGTGTTATAGCAGGTATTTTGGTTCGTTGGTTCATTCGTTTGTTCGATCGTCTGTTTGGTTTCCCACGCCGTTCTCAACATCATATCAGTTAAATCACGCTGGTCAGTGCTCCATGCGTGTTTGGAATGCTTTATACCAGTGCTTCGCATATCACTCTTTCCAAGTAAATCGCAGCTAAAATCATAATCTAAATAAGCCATGCTCTGCATCTGCGAACAATATCGACCCAGGTCACCCTGCGCAGTACGCGCATGCTGACGTGGGCCTTTAGGACTAATTTTGCCTCATACCAGTGCTTCACATATCAAACTTTCCAAGCAAATGGCAGCTAAAATCATAATCTAAATGAGCCATGCTCTGTGAAAAAGGGGCTTAATGCATCTGCGAAAAATATTGACTCAGGTCAGCCTGCGCAGTACGCGCATGCTGACCTGGGCCGATACTTTTCGCTATTGTTCAATTTTCCGTATGTCCACCTTATGATTCACTCGGTTGCTAAAGAAAGTGGCTATTATGGATCCATAATTATGTGATGGCTTGATTGGTTCAATACATCACGGGTATGCATTAAGCCCCCTTTTGCCAGAGCATGACTCAAATCATTTTCGCCAATGAAACAAGACTGGTTTCTGTCACAATAATTATCTTTAGTCATCAAAAAATGTTTGACCGAGTTTTGATCTAAATGCAAGACTCCTGCATAATACGTTATATAAGTTACCGACTGAGCTTGGAGGCCGGGCCGGGCGGCTTTATACAGCTTGCTGTGAACCACATCTTATTTCCTTTTTTGTGTGTGACGTATTATGCAAATGAGTACAGCTGTCACATAGTCTTCGAAATATACGAATGTGCAAAGGGGCAAAGCAGAACAACTTCATTGGAGAGGTCATCAGACAGACCTCTCCAACAGTGGTGAGTTTAAAAGGCAGACTGCCTCAGAAATTGCTGCCTAACTCCATGCTTTTCTGCGAAATCGTTCTGATACACAGTCTGTTTCGTCATGGTTTTATAAATAAACCGAAATCAAAAAACTGAAATAGGAAATAGACGTGTTTTGTTTTTATATGATGGATTTCAAAAAGGATTTGTTATATTGATTTGATTGCAAATGACCTTTCCAGTGGTTGTAATTTTTCATTAAACAAATAAAGCTACATACACACAAAAAAAAAAAATCGTTAAAAAAGAGAACACCGCTGGAAAAGATCACGCGACTTGAAAACGTGGGAAAAAGGCCGCGTGTCTGTCATTTAATGCATAAGAGGTTTCTCCTTTTTACACAGCGGCGATCATATAATGCCTTACTTATTTGTTTATATGTACCAAAATATATTGAAATTAAAAGCAGTAAGCTATTTGAAAACATTGATGCTGACCTCTCCTGGCTTCTTTTTTAAAGAAGCCAACTTGTTTCGATAGAGCAGTGGTGTAAAAAAAACAAAGGACAGCCAACCCAAAGGGCGTGGGTTCAATTTCAGAGATGCGTTGTGTTTCCAACCAAACTAGAGGTGAACTGGTTATATACCCGGAGACAGCCTCATGTGAATTAGTACCCTATACTGACCCCCTAAAATAAGCAAACTGGTCTGTTCGAAGGCAACTAGTCTTGTACCTGGACTTCCTTATATCTTATTCTTCACTCTAGCAATTTTTTTCTCGAACGAAAGACTTAACCCTTTACCAGACGACAAAATTTTAGCCTTGTCCAAACTGAAAGCATTTGCAGACGACAATTTCAATGTGAATCAAAATGATGTAATTTTGCTTTGGTAGAACAGAAAACATTGTGGGAAAAGGAGAAAATGCTGGTTACCAGCATTTTCTCCTTTTCCCACAATATTTTCAAAAGGCTCCTCTCCCAGGGTCGTTACAAGGGTTAAGTAAGTAAACTGCGCATCGTTTTATGACGTGTATCGTGATCAACCAATCATTTGCTATTTCTGGAGCCCTTTTTATTGAGTTAAATAGCATATTTCATTCATGTAGCGAGCCAAGGATTAATTCTATATCGCAGGCAGCGTGGTTGGACTGGTTTGTTCCATTGCTGGAATGTTGATCGGTGGATCCATGTATGAAGGTGGGCTCAACAATTTCTTTGTCAACACCGTCGAAGATTACGCCTTACTGGCAGCCATGCTGGGTGGTTTCATTTCAAGTGGCTTGATCACAATTATAGTGTCGCTTTGTACACATAAAATCAAAGCGCGGCAGGATGAACAGTTGGAATGGGCCAAAACGATCAACATAGACAACCCCCTAAATCCTTTCCGCCTTGTGTACAAAGAAGAACTCGATGAGATCCAAGCTGGACCGAATATAACGGCCGAGATTATGGACCGTATCTTTAGAAAGGCCAAGATTGTTGCGATTGTTGGATGTGGAATAAGCCTGGCGATATTTATAGTCATCATTCCTTCGATTGCGCTTTCGATAGAGGAGCTTACATTAGATCAGTTTAGAACGTGGATAAGAACTTTTCAGTATGTTTGCTTTGTAGCGACAGTGCTCGTGGTTTTTATCCCTCCGTTTGAGGAAGGAATTCAAATACTGAGGAAGCATCGGCAAAATAAACAGGAAAAGGTTTATTCTAAATCTTCTTCAAGTACAAAGCTTTAACCCTTATCATGCTAAATAACTAACACAAAATTTTCAAGCCGATAGTAAAAAGCCAAATAATGCTAATTCAAGCTTATTATGCACATTTTGTGCAGTCTGATCTCGATCTAGACTGTCCGCAAAAGGTCAGTGAATCGCGCTTAGCAGCCTAAGGGTTAAAACATAATCTTATGCAAGCGATTTTTTATTTGTTTATCTTAATCTTGCGACAGGTTTTTGTTTTAAATAACAATAGCAGCCAAAAGTAAACAAAAGGGTTGTTAAAAATGCATCTAGATATAAATCATACCATTTAAAAGTAAGGAAGTTATTATGAAGATAACAATCTGTTATTGTACGGTCGGTCCAAGTGTTAGTCGCTGACAGAGAAATTAATTTCAAAACTAGGTTAAAAGTTGCCAGGTCACTCTATCTTTTGTTTACTTTTTGCCTGATTTTAAACTTTATTTTTTTTGCCAGCGACTTACACTTGGGCTGACCAGACAATAATAGATTATCATATGATGTCTTACTTGGAACAATGCATCACGGAGATGCATTAAGCCCCCTTTTGCCAGAGCATGGCTCAGCTCGTTCTAGATGTTGGTTGGTTGTATTTTCAGCCGTCGAAAGAGATCGAGTTCAAATGAGCCATGCTCTGGCAAAAGGGGGCTTAATGCATCTCCGTAATGCATGATAACCAAATCAAATCAAATAAAATATTTTATTGCATTAAGCATTTACATGCATATAGCAACATAATAATAACAATGAAGCATGAGAGCATGGATTAACATGAAGAGTATATAACAAACAGTGGAAATAACAGAAAAATTCAAATATTCTGCATCATTTCATAAAATAATTTGATTTTGACAATAAAGAAGAAACGGAATATGAACAGAAATTAGAACTGAAATGAAAAGCATCGACGTTAATTTCTCAGTAGGGTTGCGTGATATATGTATTTACTTAGTCGTTTAGTGTTTCCTTTGATTTTTCACTCAATAGATTGATAAATTTTTTAATGGTAGGCCATGTATGATAATATCGTTTGATATATTTCTTTCTTAGATTAGTGAATTTAGGACAGATTAATAGAAAGTGATATTCGTTTTCAATTATATTCATGTTGCAATTTCGACAGATTCGTAGGTTTCGCGATAACAAGCAAGCCATCACATAATTATGGATCCATAAAAGCAACTTTTTTTAACAACCGACTTACTCATGGGGTAGACTGGTCCATGGACAAACAGAAAATTGGCCAGTAGCGAAAAGTTTCGGCCCAGGTCAGCCTGCGCACACTGCGCAGGCTGACCTCGGTCGATACTTTTCGCAAATGCATCAAGCCCCCTTTTCACAGAGCATGGCTCATATTTTGCAGTTGATAAGAATCTTTTTTCAAATTTTTGTGGCTTTCTTGCGTACATTTAAATTCCTGTATTTAGTGATATTAATTAATTGACTGAGTGGTGTTTTATTGTTAAATTGACTGAGATATGTTTTATTGTGATTGACTGAATGGTGTTTTATTAATAAATTGACTGAGTGGTGTGTTATTGATCAATTGACTGGGTGGTGTTTTATTGATAAATTGACTGAGTGGTGTTTTGTTTGAGTGTTTCATTGATAAATTGACTGTGTGGTGTTTTATTTGAGTGTCGTTTTATTGATAAATTGTCTGAGTGGTGTTTTACTGACAAATTGACTGAGTGGTGTTTTATTGAATGGTGTTTTACAGATTAATTGACTGAGTGGTGTTTTTACGCTGTTTTCTTTGTAGGGAGGGGGGAGAGAAACTTGTACGCTTTCTATTTAGGCCTGGAATTTGTAATTGAAAGGTCCTTGGCTCGATTCCTATCCGAGACTCTTGGACTTTCGTACGAGTATCCTTCAGAAAGTAGCAAAGTAAATATTCAGTAAATGAGCTATTGCTGTTTTATGACTGAAATAATATTGAACGCGGCGGTAAACAATATTCAATCAATCAATTCATCTCAATACGTACACGCATTTGAATGTAACCTAGAAAACAAATCTGAGGAGCATAAATCACTGTGAAAAAAGTCTGTATTGCTTATAGACCAATCAAATTAACAGATCTGAAATTCGAGTAAAAGTATATAAGATGTGAACTCGTAGTGTTCATCTCGAAATTAATTGTCTGTCTTGTCTTACATTCTAAATTAACATAGAAAACTAATTTTTTCGTGTTGTCATTGATAAATATTCTTCATGTCTTGCAGCAGCAAACGTATGCAGGCATTGTGGTAAAAGGAAAAGTCATAAAGAGCAATTTCTTTTTTGTCAAAAATTTTACAGATGTAGATCTACTCATGTGCAGACCAGGGTCTGTATTCACTTCACCAACCATTCTTAAAGAACAGTCTTGGTTATTTCCAGATTTAGAAAGTAACATAACTTCTGACTGGCTAAACAAAATGGCTTAGCCAATCAGAAGTTGTGTCACTTTCAAATCTAGAAAATTCTTGATAATAAGTCTAAGAATGTTCTTAAGAATGATAGGTGAATACGGAAAGCATCCTTGTAAAAAAAAAAGGGATAATTAACTTGAAATTTTACTTCTAAAAACATTTTAATAAATGAGGAATTACTCTTCACGAGCAATTTCTTCTTTTGCACCAATGTTTCCCAGAGAAGTCAGCTGAATGACACGAAAAGGTTGTCCGCGGGTCGAAAAGGGTTAACCCTCGACCACACAGTCCCGAGTTTTAACGACCCTAGAGAATAAAGCTGTTAAAAACATTGTGGTAAAAGGAAAAAAATGCTGGTTACCAGCGTTTTCTCCTTTTTCCCACAATGTTTTCTACCCTTTCAGAATCAAATTCCATCATTTGAGACATATTGTAGTTGTCGTCTGCAAGTTCCTCCAAATTGGACAAGTCTGAAGTTTTGTCGTTTGATGATGGGTAGAGTAAACAACGGTAAAAACAAATTATTCATCTCATTAGCGTGGTGAAAAGGGGGCTTAATGCATCTGCGAAAAGTATCCACCCAGGTCAGCCTGAGCAGTCCTCGGAGGCTGACCTGGGCCGAAACTTTTCGCTAGTGGTTCATTTTCTACGTGTCAAAGAACAATTCTACCGCACAATTTAGATGTTTTATTTTTTTAAAAAAATGGCTATTATGAATTCATAGTTATGTAATTGCTTGCTTGGTATCATGCACCACGGAGATGCATTAAGCCCCCTTTTCACAGAGCATAGCTCAATTATATATTACCCCTAGCAGACACAATTTTAGACTCGTACACAGTGGACGCACTAGCAGATAACAAATTGAATGTTGCTCAATCTATTGTCTTTGTACTTGGATGGGTAGTAAACATTGTGAGAAAAGGAGATAATTCTTGTGACTGGTAACAAGCATTTTCTCCTTTTTCTCAAAATGTCTTCAAAAAGCCTTCTTCGCCATGGTTGTTTTAAAATGGGATCGTTTTGTGAAGGGTTGAAAAGCTTGCATAAAAATCAAATATTCAGTACCCTAGACCCATTGTACTGGCTTTTATGTAAGGTCCGCAATCACCTCGCAACGCCGTTTTTTAACGATATTTCAGTGGTATCACGGCGGCCAGTGCATCTATCCTTTTTTAACTTGAGGTTTTTTTTGTTTTTTTTTTTAACCAATACTATACAGAGCACTCTCTCTAAGCCATCGACTGCTTTCCAACGTATACAAAATCAAAACATTTTGGCAGAAATAGGCCCATTTTCGAAGATTAAAACTCCTTCGGGAAAAAATCTTCTTGGGGAGAAAAATGGCAGAGGCTCGAGTCGAACTCACAACCCCTTGGTTACAAGCCCTTCGTGTTGCTATTTTGAATCCTTCTGGATTCGGCGAAATGGGTTAGGAATGACCTAGGTTACGAGAATAGATATTTGTAGTATATAACAATAACAGTAAAATAATTCATACACGTGTCCACTGATGTGTAAATACGATGACACGTGTTGTTGAATTTAATTAAATGGAAATTAATCCTTTACAGCGCTAGGCACAAACTGTTTTAAATTGCTCTTGTGGACAATGTAGATCGTAGATCAGGCTGCACAGAACGTGCAGACTGATCTAGAATCTACATTTTCCGATATTTTTCGAGATATTTTGACCAAAACTTCTTTGAAACTTCCGTGTAAAGGTTAATAATACAGACTGCAAACGCCCTCTCTTTTTAGTTAGGTGAATATGAATCTATTATACATACCAAGTAAGAGGGAGTTTTTGAGATCTTAAGATAGGTCAGTAAGAATAATTTAGATCTTGGGATAAACTCTTGAGAGGTATGTATCACTTTTTTTTTCTGATTTTAGCATAACTTAAGTCGGATATCATTACTAAGTTCAATCGGAAGAACGGGGCGAATTATCGTCAACCAAAATATGTTTCCGCTATAAAAGGTAAATCCTGTACGCCATTCGAGAGACAAACTATGTTTTGTCTCTATATACATGTGAGCCATGATCTGTGATAAGAGGGTTTAACTCTTTACCAAACGACAAAATTTTAGACTGGTCCAAATTGAGAGCGTTTGCAGACGACAAAATAAATGTGACTAAAAAGTTGAAATTTATTTTGGGAAGGGTAGAAAACATTGTGGGAAAAGGAGAAAATGCTGGTTACCAGCATTTTCTCCTTTTCCCACAATGTTTTCAAAAGGCTTCTTTCACAGGGTCGTTAAAAGTCGGGATTGTGTGGTAAAGAGTTAATGCATCTGCAAAAAGTATCGGCCCATGTTAGCCTGGGCTGTCCGTGCAGGCTGTCATGGGTCGAAACGTTTTGCTGTTGATCAATTTTCTCCATGTCAATGGACCATTCCATCTCTTGATGATGTCGGCATTTAGATAAAATGGGTTTTATGGATCCAAAATTATGTGATGACTTGCTTGGTATAATGCATCTCGGAGCCCTCTTTTGCCAGAGCATGGCTCGTGTATATATCTGACTGTGAGAAATGTATTATTATAAACTCAGTGGTCTCTAGCTGCCGTGACTTATGATAGAATGATATGAATATGGGTAACTATTGTACTTTTGTCCTTTTCAGTGCAATTTCTTCCATGATATAACCATTTCAAATAGGGTATAAAGCATAGTAATCAAGTAACAACCTACGAAATTGTGCATTCACATTATCAACAAAAAATGTTTATTCTGTGTAAACGTTTATCATGGAATGGAATATATATAAGTCACGCTGGTTTGTATTTGCGAACAATTCTATAGTTCACTCTTGTCAATTTCAAAACCACTGAAATAATTTCTGATTGGTTAAACCATTTAGTTACGCCAAACAGAAATTGGCTTTCCTTGAAATTTATGAAAAATTCTTGATTATCATAATTCAGTTTAGAACGATGGCTGGATCCAGTCCCACATAACATGTTTTTCACTCCATACTTTTTTAAGTATGTAAATAATTTACAAGTATCTGTTGACATTATGAAATCAAACATCAATTAAACTTCTTTCAGAGATTTGATTGTTTGGCTGTGCAAAGAGGAACTACAAACTTACCGTATTTTTTGGAGAGTTGCTGGAGGAGGTGATGCAAAATGACAGCAAACTGGGAAAAAGCTTCAAGTTCTAACATGGACACGCCAAAGAGAATAACTATGACGGGAAAACTGTACATCTTCCTTATAATGAGTCTCCTATCACAGACGTGCGCAGAAACGTCAACAAAGTCACCTGTTCACATACCGTCGAGCGTAAAAACAGCTTCTTTAGAAACTGATCTACCGACCGAACCTCCTACTGACAGCTGTAAAGTCAAATTGGGTTCTTATACTGGAGAAACCAAGTGAGTAAATTCTTGGCTCTATAAACAGCCACTTGTAGCAAGCAGAAACCTTCTTGTACTTAGCAGATACAGCAACATTAGACTGATCCATATTAGGAGCATTCGCGGATGACAAAAGAGTTGTACCTTAAATGATTCGATTTGTCTTTCATGGGAAACAATTACTGTGGGAAAAGGGGAAATGGTGGTTATCACCAATATCTCGCTTTTCCTGCGTTGTTTTCAAATGCTTACCCTTCGGGATCGTACGAAACATTGTGTAGTTTGGTAAAGGGTTCAATATCCGAATGGTCTTTGGTTGGTGTAGAGGTCACTTGTGGTGTTGTGACTTCGCCATAAAGGTAAAAGTACGCACATGTTTTCTGTTACTACATGTAAGTCAATACCATTTTAGGTGATGCTTGTTTTTCGTCTTTTTTTTTTTTTAGCTAGAGTATCCGTAAAGGCATTGGTACCATAAACCACATATACCTTGTGTCTCTCTTTCTTCATACATGTACTTTTTCTCTAATACCCTAGTACTATGTTAACTTAACTCTGTTTAACCCTCAGGCTGCTAAACGCAACTCAAGGACCCTGTACGAACAGTGTAGTTCAAGGTAAGACTGCACAGAACGTGCAGACTGATCTTGGATCAACACTGTCGGATAAAGAGATATCTTCCCCCAAAATACCTTTGAAATAGTAGACTTTGGGGTTTTATCATCGGCCTGAAAGTTTTATATCACTTATTTAGGAGTATAAGGGTTAATCGGATTCTTATACCTTTAAAACCCTTTTTATTTAGAAACAGCCTTGTGATAGATGGGTCAAAATTTCCAGTATTTGACTTCTACTATTATTTGTAAATAAGAAACTCAAGTGTTGTTATCGCTTCAAGAAGTCTACTATTCGCTAGACTGGCTTTTGGGAGACAGGCACTCAATCCATATAAGCATAAAATTCTTTTCTCGCTAAATCAGATTCCTGTTTCCCTGTATCGAAGCTGCTTTTCTATACCTATTTGTAGGTAACATGTGCTATATTAGACGAACCGAGCTCTGCAAAAACAAAAGCATACATTTTCATCACATCTTTTTTTTTTTTTTTTTTAATCGCTGGATTTGCTTCTGGGAGACAGGCACTCAGTCCCTTTATCGAATTCCTACTCTGTAAAATCTCAGTCCCATTTTGTTGTATCGAAACAGTTCATAATATTTACATGTAGGAAATATGTAGCATATGACACTACTGAGGTCTGTGAATAAGAAGAGCATGCATAGGTATCGCATCAAGAACGGTACAACTCCCTTGGTTGGCGTGCGTGAGACCTGTATTCAGTCCCTGTATCAAATTCCGATTTCTTAAAAGCTGGATGCTTCATTGTTGCACCGAAACTGCTTTTCTATTTTGGTATTTATGAAATGTGTAATCTATGACACCGATCGAGTTCTGTATGTAAGAAAATCATAAATTGTTGTAATCAAAAAGAAAATGATCAACACGCTGGGTTTACTTGAGACCGGCATACGATCCCTATACCGAATTTCTATAAAGTTAACCCTTAGGCTGCTAAGCGCGACGCAAGAGTCTTTTGCGGACAGTGTAGATCAGGATCTACAGTGTCCGATAGGGAGATATCTTTGCACAAAATATACCTTTGAAATAACAAAATTTGGGTTTTTACAATCGGCCTGAAAGTTTCATTTCGCTTATTTAGTAATGTAAGGGTTTAGGCGCAATCCCATTATGTCTGATTGAAACAGGTTTGATAGTAACATGTAAGAAATGTTAGTATATGAACACCTTTGAGTTTCTGTAAATAAGAAAAGCATGTATTCTTATCACATCAAGAACTGCTAAACTCGCTGAATTTGTTTACGGGAAACCGGCACTCAATCCCTCTATCAGGTTCCTATTCCGTTACGTTGTAGACCCATTTTGCTGTATCGAAAGCGTTTTTTTTTTTATGTTTGTTGATAGAAATATGTAGTGTATGACACCGACTGTGGTCTGTAAATAAGACAAGCATGTATTGTAATGGCACCAAGAACTGTACAACTCGCTGGATTGGCTTTCGCCCCACTCCGAACCGCGGAAGAAATGTCACTTGAAAACTTTGCATTTGATGGTGAGCAAAAATTGACGCAGAGTTGAAGAAGTGCACTGGCCCATAACTAGACAAGATATTTTCAATTTAAACTCTTCAGCACAGTCAGTGAAAATATGGGCTTCTGCTGACAACATAGATAAAGATGGGACCTCATATAATGTGCACCCGGGGTCCGTATTCACCAACCATTCTTAAGACTATTCTTAGTCTTACTCTTCAAGATTTTGTAAATCTGAAAGTAACACAACTTCTGATTGGGTGAACTAAATTTAGAAAATTCTGGATAATAGGACTAAGAATGTTTTGAAGAATGGTTGGTGAAAACGGACCCTGATCTTAAATCGATACGGTACGCTATTTTTAGTCGAGCCTATAATATAAAAATCTACCCGAGTTTCAATGGATGGGTTTTCCAGCCGTCAGTATAAATAATAGAAGTCCGGGTTTATAAATGTTTGAAAAGAGATCAAAAGACTTCTTATTATCTTGTAGACAGCTTTTGAATTAAGTAATTGCAGGAATTTGCCCCTTTCCTGGCAATGTTCCTATGAAAATGGAAATAGTATACCAAGATCATTCTTCACGTCAGTGCTGTTAGTTTTTAGTCTGCTCAATTCGGTACCTAATTGAATGGTAACCAGCATTTTCTCCTTTTTCCACAATGTTTTCTGTCCCTTCGAAGACAAATCCCATCATTTGAGCCACCTTGAACTTGTCGTCTGCAAATCCTTTCAAATTGGAGATATCTGGTAAAGACTACACAGAAATTAAAAATCGAAACGATTGTTGGTTCAGTTCATTCGTGTTATTTATAAGTGGTTTGAAGATTAATTGTTTATGGATTTCAGTATACGACCACGAATAGAAAAGAGTTCTATAGCTCTGCTTCTACTTCTCGGCTTCGGTGGCTTTTCTTTGTTAATTGCGACAGGATATCGCGCTCTTCGGAAGTACGTCTACCGTGACGAACATAACCTTGACACTGTCTTTGACGCTGGCGGTCGGGTTAGCGTTAGCTTGACTGCGGTTACAGTGACGTCACAACTACTGTGGCCGGCAGACTTCTTGCAAAGTGAGACGCTAACAAGCAAGGTAAAGAAAATACGTTATGATTTTGCATTAATATTAAATACTTTAACTGTTGGCTATTGATAATTTATTGTGGTATCTCGATTTTCGACGTTCTTTGTTGTTCAGTGGTGAAGTCGCTGCACTTACATCCAGGAAATCCTGTCTCGACCTCTTTACAAGTTTTTACAAAACGACAAAATTTTAGACTTGTCCATATTGAAAGCATTTGAAGTCGACAGTTTGATTTGGCCCCACCAATGGGATTTGTCTTTAATGGTGTAAAAAATGTAGAAAGTGGAAAATGCTCGTTTTCAGGTTCTTTCTCAGGTACGTTAAAACTCCGGTTCGTTTGGGTAAAGGTTAAGTGAGACACCGCATAGCCCAACCGGCTACTTATGGAACCCAGGATATGTGTGCATGACGTATTGATTGAATGGTGTTTTACGCCGCTTTCAACATTATTTCAGTCATATCACGGCGACAGCTCACATATTCATGTATTTCTTGGGTTCACCGGTACTAGGCTAGGGCTCTGAAGTGTCTTGCCCAAGGACACTCCCACGAAAAACCCAGCGGATCCAGTGAGGCTCGAATGCGGAGCCTCCAGGTCACGAGCCCTACATTTTACCACTGAGCCACGGAGGTCAATGATTCAGCCACCTTCGTGATATAGCAGAAATACTTTTGAAAGAGGTGTGAAATACCACGAATGAGCTATAGTCTGGCAAAAGGGGGTTTAATCCTCCTACGTGATACATCGTACAAAGCAAGTCATTATACAATTACGGATCTTTAAAATTTGTCTAAAAGCCGACTGAATCTTGATAAAGAATATTCCTTTGACATAGCGCGGACTGCGCAGACTGACCTGGGTCAATACATTTTACAGATGCATTAAACCCCTTTTCACAGAACATGACTCAAATGAAAATTAATGCATCCGATATCATACAAAAAGGTAGCTTATTTCTGAATGCTTTTCTTTTTCACAACAGCTCGAAATATCAACTAATTTTTGTACTCGTACGACGTCGTAACTCATTTCAACATTTTTTGAATATGCATTATGTAATCTTTGACGGTGCAAACAACGAAGTTATGAAAATTTGAAGCAAGTGTTGAAAAGTTGAACATTTAAGTTCACATAGGAAAACGTCAAAATATCGTTTTCACGGTGATATTTGATGAATTCCACAGTAAAGCAAATGTTAGGTAAATTCTGAAACTATTCAAAGTAAAGTGCAAAGGTCTAGATTCCATGACATAGCTTCTGATAAGATAAAAGGGTGTATTTGGCACTTTGAATTTAAGAGGGTAGAGCGAAAAAGTCGTGAAAACTTAGATCCAAACAGAAGAAATCGCCAAAGTTTGCAAAAGCCATTCTGCTCCCAAATGCAACAAGTTGTCTACGGGGGACGGGGTGATGTGTTAACCCTTTACCACACAATCCCGAGTTTTAACGACCCTGAGGAAGAAGCCTTCTGAAAACATTGTAGGAAAAAGAGAAAATGCTGGTAACCAGCATTTTCTCCTTTTCCCACAATGTTTTCTTACCTGTCCGAGGACCATTCTACCCCCGGATTTAGTCAATCATTATACTAAATGGAATTTTATGGACCCATAATTATACGTGATGACTTGCTTGGTATAATGCATCTTGAAGATGCATTAAGCTCCCCTTTTCCCAGAGCATGGCTCATTTATTTCAGTCCGGCCTGGGAGGGAGTCTCTGGATGTCGATTGGTATATTTGTCGATATACTTCTGTTCCCGGCTTTGTCTTTATACCTGAAAACCAGAGCACCAGGAACCAAGACATTTCCACAGGTAAGGCATCAAACCATGGCTTCTCACTACATTAAAGTCGAAGGAGATGTCTGTGATAATCAGCTACGCGTTTTGTTTGTTTATCATTTTTGACGGAGAGGTAGCTTTGCATTTACTTCCGTAAAATACAAATCCAATAGCCTCCACACATGAAAAGAAATCGAAAAATGGCATTGTATCCGATCGCAATTATTGCCTTTTTTCCTCCTAAACCAAAATTTTCCTAGAATTGTCATATTGGCAGGAGGTATTCAATGAATATAGACTGCATATATGCTCAGGCATCAGGCAGTTCCCGCAAAAAGAGATTGAGCTCAGTTCCTAATTACCCCATCAAATGAATTTCAGAGACACGTTTTGGACCTGTCCTTCCATTTTTTTGATAAACGAGGGGCATTTGAAAAGTATTAATCAATGTGGTGCTGTATTTGCAGGTGGAATATTTCTGTGTAAACGATTAGTCCAAACATTAAAGTATTCTCCTTTTACTTATGTGCACTATTGGAGACGCCATGTCAACTCGGAAAATGCATTTCGGAGGGCTTCTTTGAGTATAGTCCTGAGGCACTGGAAAACGCTCTTTCGACGTCAAGACGAGATTCAATGTGGCGACCTTTCACGTAGTTTTTAATGCATGGATTACACCAAAAATGACATGGAGCAAGATCATGGCTAGATGAAGGATGTGGTAAAGTTACAATACTGTTGTCCCTAAGATAAGGAAAAAAAACTCGGCTGATTTGTGAGCAGGTTCGTTGTCACGGAGGAGCTTGATTCTGTGCATGCTTGTACGCGAACGGGCTGTAGCATAGTGCTCAACAACTGCCGAAAAAAACAAAATCTCGGGAAAAAACTCCAGAGACATCCCTGTACATGAACTCTAGCTACAATTCCCTTTCAACCAAAAAATATAATTTGCATACATGGTTTTGTGTGGTGCGAGCTCTACGTGCAACTTTGGGTCTTACGTCATTTTCACAGATCCATACCAATTTTTCCCTTACCTTTGGCTCATAAATATTAACCCTTGTTTCTTCACCAGTCACGATTTCATTTATGCGTTTTTGGTCACCCCTCATGTACATATAAGGCAGATGTAATGCAATGCTCACGCGCTCCCTCTTTTGATCAACAGTGAGGAGGTGGGGTATCCAATTAGTGCAAAGCTGATATGTAGCTTTAAAACGCTGGTCAGTATTTGAAAAACTGATGAAGAATTAATGGTACAAAAATAACTTATCTCCTCCATTGTATATCGGGCATCTTATTCTACAGCTTCTTTTACTGCAGCAACATCACTTTCGGATATTGCTGTTGCGGAACGGCCAGACCGGGGCTCATCTTTGATATCCGTTCCACCGGATTTAAATAACCGGCCATATCTTACTAATTGTGGCATATGATAGAGCACTATCCCTCAAAAACTTTTTTAAATCGGATTTAATATCAAGCGAAGACAAGCCAGGCAATGCACGAACTTGACAGTATGCTCCTTGCTCTTCCTGAAGATTGCTCTCCTTCTCTGCCATTTTGAACTGTAGTGTACATAACTTAATTATGTTCAAGTGAAAGTTTAATTCACTACGTAAGTTTATCCCGAGTTCTTCAGGCATTATACTTGTAGAGGAGAGTCTAACCGTTTTATATATGTAACACTTGTCCGCTAGGTGCTGAATTACGACTTAAAAATTGACTGATTAATTCTTTATAAATGCCCCCCGTATATAAACCAGTGCAGCAGAAAAAGTCGGTTTCAAATGGGACTGCCCTTTACTATGAAAAGCGACTGCATCCGTTGTAGAAGGAGTATGATATCGTAAACACCAAAATGTGTTCGACCAAAGGATAGGCTATTTATATTCCACATAATGATAACGTTTAAGATTTTTGGTGTTAACCAATATTTTATTTATCTAAAATACATAGAACTTTTGTGAATGAATTTTAAGTGAAAAACTACATTAAAAAGTACAAAGCATAACAGATATAGTTCAATATTGCACCATTTTATTATTATTATTATTATTTTGATCTCCGTAAAGGTGACAGCGACAAAAACTTTATATATTACATGGACCTCTTTTCCTTTACCTTTTTTGATATGTATTTTCAGATCGCTTATGCAAGGTTTGGGAAGATGGCGCACATAATTTTCTGTTTTATCGCTCTACTTACCAATGTAATTGTCTCCATGACGGTCATGCTTGCTGGAAGGACAACAATACAAGTCTTGAGCAAAGATTCCAACAATTCGTTCATCTACTTACTCATCGCCGTTCTGTTCGGCTCCTACTGCATGATTGGTGGCCTTGGCACTACTTTTTACATCTCCTACTTCAATACGGCCTTGACCTTCTTGTCTGTATCGGTTTATATTTTCTATACAAGTTTTTATCCCTCATCAGATATAGAGGATGTTTCATTGGTTGACAGAATGTATGAACACGTAATTTGTCTGCAAGGACCCGATGGAAATTACGAAAACTCTTTCCTTACATTCAGAACAAAGTCCGGCCTGATCTACGGAATTGTGCTACTCTTCATGGCCACTTCTATAAGCTTCTGCGATCAGGCCAATTGGCAGAGTAGAATAGCGGCGAAACCGTCACAAGGTGTGATTGGCTATTTCCTCGCTGCCTACCTGTGGTTCGTTCTACCGGCGACACTCTCCTTTACGGCCACAATGTCTTACATGTCAATGAGTGCTTTGAATGGAACACATTTACTCAGTGAAGCAGAAATTGATAACGGTTTGTGTTCATTCTTCTTATATTCAATATAGGCAAATGGTCCATTATATAATAAAGATATACCACAAGCACTGAGACACGAATGTACTTTAAACAAATTGTCTCGTACACACTGAAAGGGTGTGAAGCATATAACGGGTCATAAAGTTCGAGATTTTTAATCTAAAGCACGCGCTTATTGTGTAGTCTAATACCTTCAATTAGCCAGATTTTTTTTGACATCTAAAATCATAGAAATTATGTCTAATCATGCATGGTAAAGTACGAAATACCTGTTTTAACTATTTCCTTGGACCTGTCTGTCAAGTCTGTAGACTGTGGTATTTCTATAGATACAAATGAAATTTTAAAAACAGAAAAACAGAAAACATGACTGACGTCAGTGTCAAAAATTATAATCTATGACATAGAAATGACTAGTGTCGAAATGTTTAACTTCCGAACCGTTCAACAGTCTTATCAAATTTTAATAGCGTTTTTTTTTTTTCTGGCAGTCAGGATGTATCTTCAAATTTTGTTTTTTGCTTAGGATTTAAATCGGCAAAGTCCAATATTATTTATCAACTTCTCTCTGTAAGTTCCAGGAAAGATTGTCAAGCCAGAATATTTTCGGCATATTCCGCACGTGCAGATAGAATAAGCCAAGAGAAGTTAAACTACACTAACATTGCTATTTTAATCGTAACTCCAGGTTACATTACACCGTTTATCATGGGAGAATTACTTGGAGACACTGGGGCTTATCTGTTCTTGACAATGTTGATGATGGCATTGATGTCAACTGGATCTGGAGAAGTGATGGCTATTTCGTCTATCATCGTTTATGATATTTACAAAACTCATATCAACCCGTTCAGGTAAGGCTTTACTCGTTATTGGTCCTATATTAGCCACATGCATAATTTGTGTAAAAGTGGAGGCATGTTAGAAATAGATTTATTGAATTTCAAATTTCTTTATCGAAATACTTTTTTTTAAAATTTACTAGTCTAGTAGGTCAAACGATAACCGTACATGTATATTAACCGTTAGAGCAGAAAGAGCCATAGAGCTTTTTAGCTCCACTGGCCGAAGGCCAGCGGGCTAATGTCATGGCCCGGTGTCCGTCGTGCGTCCGTCCGTCCGTCCGTCCGGCCGGCCGGCCGTCCGTCCGTCCGTCCGTGCGTTAACTTTTATTTCAAACATCTTCTTCTCTGAAACTACCCATCCAATTTTCACGAAACTTCACAGAAATGATCCTGCCATGGTCCTCTTCAGAATTTCTTGAAAGAATTTGATTCCTTCAAAAACTCTGGTTGCCATGGCAACAAAACTGAAAAATATTGGAAATCTTTAAAAATCTTCTTGTCGGAAACCATAAGGCATAGGGCTACCAAATTTGGCATGTAGCTTTATGTAGTAGACCTCTATCAAGTTTCTTCAAATTATAGCCCTGGGGTCAAAATTGGCTCTGCCCCAGGGGTCACAAGTTTTACATAGGCTTATATAGAGAAAACTTTAAAAATCTTCCTGTACCTAGCCATAAGGCCTAGAGCTACCAAATTTTGCATGTAGCTATATCTAGTGGGCCTCTACCAAGTGGGCCAAAATTTTAGCCCTGGGGTCAAAATTGGCTCTGCCCCAGGGGTCACAAGTTTTACATAGGCTTATATAGAGAAAACTTTAAAAATCTTCCTGTACCTAGCCATAAGGCCTAGAGCTACCAAATTTTGCATGTAGCTATATCTAGTGGGCCTCTACCAAGTGGGCCAAAATTTTAGCCCTGGGGTCAAAATTGGCTCTGCCCCAGGGGTCACAAGTTTTACATAGGCTTATATAGAGAAAACTTTAAAAATCTTCCTGTACCTAGCCATAAGGCCTAGAGCTACCAAATTTTGCATGTAGCTATATCTAGTGGGCCTCTACCAAGTGGGCCAAAATTTTAGCCCTGGGGTCAAAATTGGCTCCACCGCAGGGGTCACAAGTTTTACATGGGCTTACATAGTGACAACTTAAGAAATCTTCCTGTTTTGAATTTTTTTTTTAAATTAGCCTTGCATCAGGGGTCTTATGTTTTACAGAGGCTTCATATGGACAAAACTTGAAAATCACCTTATTTTTATGGCTTTATCTTGTGGACCTCTATCAGGGTTCAAGTAATTAAATAGCTCTGGGATCAAAAATGGCTTTGCCCTGCGGGTCTCAACTTTCATATGGGCTTTTACAGAGAAAACTTTGTAAGTCTTCATTTTGAAACCATTTGGCTCAGCATTGAAATGTTTATTATTTATGGTTTATATTTATAAGCCAGTGGAGCGATACAGGGCCATCATGGCCCTCTTGTTTTTTACCATACGACAAAATTGTGGACTTCTTTAAAATCAACCATTTGCAGTTGAAATCTTAAATGTTATTCCAAAGTCCAAGACTACCCTGCCCAACCCATCAGATTCTGACAGTGTGTATGTACCAAATGGCTAGTGTGGAAAAAAAACAAACAGAATGCTGGTAATATAGATGAATCATGCCCCTGGTTTTATATTTAATGGTAGTAAATATTTCTCTTTGACCCTTTACCAAACAATCCTATCATGTAACGACCCTGAAGAGGAAGGCTTTTGGAAAAACTGGGGGAAAAGAAAATGCTGGTAATCTGCATTTTCTCCTTTTCCAACCAATTTTTTTTATTCCCTTTGAAGGAAAATCACACTCTTGAGCCATATTTAATTTCTGTTAGAAGAACTACAAATGCATTCATTTTGGGAAAAGTCTAAATTTTTGTTGTTTGGTAAAAGAGTTAAGCAAGGATGCTGACAATGTCATAGGGCAAGGTTTTGATGGATTTGCAAGTGTAAAATGTTCTAGTTAAGTCTTTTGTAAAAAAAAGATGATTATTTTATGATGCCGACAAATGCAATGTTTTAATGGATCTGAGATAGTTACTAACAGTAAGTCTTATTATTGGCCTTGTGTAGTTAGGAAGGAGTGTCAGTGAGTTCTTTTTTTTTTTCACCTATTTTTGAGATTTTTTTCTCTCTGAAAATGCTTTGAGAATTGAATATTTGATTTTGTAAAAATGACTGAACAGGGAGGTTAGATGATTTATATCTATGTTCAGTGAAAGTCATTTAATAGAACAACACAAAAATAAATTGAAATTGGAATTACAAGGCAGAATGGTAGTCAGAAGTGGGTTTTACTCTTTACCACACAATCCAGAGTTTTAACGATCGGGAAGAAGAAGGCTTTTGAAAACATTGTGGGAAAAGAAGGAAATCCTGGTAACCAGCATTTTCTTCTTACCACGTTTTCAACGATCTCAAAGACAGATACTGTCATTTGCCCCTTTTTATTTGTGATCTGCAAGTGCTTTAAGTTTGGACTGGTCTAAAATTTGGTTGTCTGGTAAAGAGTTAAGAGGACACACAATCTGTTTTGGGCAATTTCTCCAACTGCCACTTGGTTGTTACTGTTGTCTTCAGTAAAGTATCAGAGTGTAGTAGATGGAGAAAAATGGGCTTATATGTATATTTGATAACTTCTGTATATTGAAAACATCCTTCATAATATTGTTCCTTGTACATGTATTGTGAAAATCTGCAAGTCTGAACCAAAGGCATACATATTGATAGGTTTTGCACAACTTATGGAAGCACATTTGTACTCCCTATTTTAAACCATTTAAAAATTTGCAAAGTCTTACAGCTGACAGTTAATGTGCTTAAGTAACCTTAAGATGCTTGTCCTTTAAACACAGGAACTAGCTTGTTTTTGTGAACAGTTTAGATCAAGATAAGACTGCACAGAACATGCAGTCTGATAGTGGATCTACACTGCTGCTACTTTGTTACATTTCCTGGTCCCAAAATAGGTGGAATAGCAATAGTTTGGCTGTTTTTCAAAATTGAAAAGGTCGATTTTGGTTAATCAGTGCTCTAACAGTTCAAAAGGGTATGATAGTCCAGCATGAATTTTTTTTCCCAGCTGTTTTTGCTGACTTTTTCCTGGTTTAGTCAACGCCCATTCCATGTGTTTAAATACTGTAGCGCTGTGGCCTCCATGGGTTTAGTCGCTGTTTTGAGCTCTTTGGTTTCTGCTGGCATTCCAAATTAGAACAGTGTGTGAGTCCTTGTCTGATGTATGTCAGTTGTCTTTCCTGGCTACCCTCTGAGTCTTCGATCCACTTTTGAAATTCCCCCAGTCTTTCAGTAAAAAATTCCTTCATTGCCATTATGTTGTCTTCACAGTCCTCCACCTTGAAAACTAAATTTTCATATTTGTCTTGATACATTGTGCTGAAAGCAGAAAAAAAAGGCAACTCTGATTAAAAATCTTCTTGTCCGAAACTGTAAGGCCTAGGGCCTACCAAATTTGGTATGTAGCTTCATCCAATAGATCTTTACCAGAATTCTTCAAGTTAAAGCCCTGGGGTCAAAATTGGCCCCACGAGAGGAGTAGGAAGTTTTACATAGGCTTACATTGAGAAAACTTTAAAATTTCCTTACCATATAGCATAGGGCTACCAAGTTTGGCAAGTAGCTTTATCTAGTGGACCCCTAGTAAGATAAATTACAGCCCTGGAGTCAAAGTTGGCCCCACACCAGGGGTCACAGGTATTGCATAGGCTTGCTTATATAGTTTAAACTTCAAAAATTCTCTTGTTCCTTCATCTAGTAGACTTCTACCAATATTGTCCCCATTGTAGTCACAGGGTCATTAATTGGCTCCATCCCTGGGTTGTCAAGTTTTACATAGTAGGACATGAAGTCCGTATGTCTTTAGCTAATAAATTATATATTGATCAATGGAAATAACTGTTGTTCACTCACAACAGATGTATCTTTGTTACCATTTACCTCCCTTGATAATCAAAACTGCATTGGTAAATGTTAGGTGTTGGGTATTCAAGTTTTTTGGGTAGCAAATGTTCAGTTTTCAGTGAGAGTGATTGATGTTAATTGTTATGCTCAGATGAGTTGAAAATTTAATAATAAGTGAGGTTTGTATCCTCCAGTTTTTTGTTCCTGAACTTTTCCATTCAGGACACTGAAAAAATGTTTTCTGCTTCTAAAGTTTGGAAATGTTCTTGTCAAAACACTACTTTTTAGGGTATAGTGATATTCTGTATGAGCAATACTTAATTAGACCTGCTTTTACTTATATTTATTGAAATTGTCTTTGCATTTGAAATAAATGACTTTTTTTTTGGGGGGGGGGGGGGGGGCGCTATTTTCTGTATGGAAGTTTATTGCCTTACAAACCTCTTACAATTCATGTCTGTGTCAGTGCCAATTAAGCACATGATACATTCATTTAAAAAGCAGAGTGATGTAGGGGCATCATTTCCCTCTTGTGTGAAGATTGAGATAATCCATTTCAATCATTTAGTGCATCACTACGTTACGGTTTCTTTGGCCATAAAATGTAACAAAGTAGTGGACAGTGAAGGTCCAAGATCAGACTGCACTTTCTGTACATTCTTGTTTTGATTTACAATCTTTGCAAAAGCATCTTACTTGGGTTTCAGGGTTAAAAGTTGAGTACTTTATGGTATGACATAACATCCTCATTATTCAGGTAACCTAGTCAACATTTACAAGTCTGGACTGTGTGTTGTCAAAGTATGAGTTGTAACATCCATTCTGATGAGTGTCATTCACAGTGATAGAGATAGAATTGTAGAAGAGAAATGTAGAATTTGTACATAGAAACACAGAAGTTCAAAAATCCTTTTCCCACAACAGTTTGAATAGAAGAATTAGCCCATGTTCTCATTGTTAACCCTTTTTAACAATGCAAATTAGAGGGGTCATTACACTGTAAAGTGTAGCATGGATCAAAAGTACTTTATAATTCACTTCTTTACATCATCCTCAGATAGACTCCAGGGATCAAAGTTGCCCTTTGATATTTTGAGCTAGATTGAAAACTGTCTTGCCATATTAAGCATTTATGATGGTTCTGTCCGTGTTTGAAAGTGATTGCAATATTCAAGTTCGTACAAACATACTGGAGAAATATTTGAATGAAAGAAAAGATACACTCTTAATTAGGCAGAAATAGTTTTGACGGGAAAAAAAAAGTAGAAGGCTTTTAACCCTTTACCACACAATCCCAAGTTTTAACGACCTTCAGGTAAAAACCATTTGAAAACATTTTGGGAAAAGGGGAAAATGCTGGTAATTTGAGTGTCACTTTTTTTTGTCATCTGCAAATGCTTTGAATTTGGACCAGTCTAGAATTTTATCATTTTGTAAAGAGTTAATAATTGAGCACTTCTTTTCCCTGCAATGTTTCAAAAGCTTTCTATTGCAGGCCAAGGGGCACAGAAATCTGAAATGTGTAGAGTCAAATAACATTTTTGGCATGGTGGGATCATTGTAAACTTTTGTCTGAAAAGGATTTTGTTTTTTGCAGATATAAGTTATCTGTCTGGGAGAGAGAATTAATTTTGTACAGAAATACGGAATGCTACCAATCATGTACAGGAAATATGCAAGGTTTATATATCATACAATATTGTATCATTATTATTATTTATTTTGAACTAAAGAGAGAAAAGTCTTTATATTTTAAATGTTGTATATTACTTTGTGAAACTTCTTTAAAAAAGGGGATGGAGCAGGTAGCTGTGAGTGCATTGTGTGATAAGAAGTCATTTTATTTGCCAGTGTGTGAGGAAAATGCAAGAAAAATGTAGGTACAAGGAGTCATTGCCAAGACTTTCATAGATTTTGAAACATACCTGCACCCGTGCTTTACCCTTTACCAAACAATCGGAGTTTTAACAACCCTGTTTAAGATACCTTTTGAAACACTGTTGGAAAAGGAGAAAATGCTGGTAACCAGCATTCTCTTCTTTTCCCACAATGTTTTCTACGCTTTTAGAGTCAGGCTTCATAAGTAAGCCACATTTTATTTGTCGTCTGCAGCAGCTTGAATTTGGACTGGTGTAAAGTTTTGTCATGTGGTAAAGAGTTAGAACATGATGTTGAAATCTACAGTGGAATTAAGTCTTTACCAAGCGACAAAATGTTAGACTTGTCCAAATTGGAAGCACTTGCAGACAAAATAAATGTAACTCAAAAATTGAAGTTCGTTTTGGTTAGGAGTAGAAGGAAAAACATTGTGGGAAAAGGAGAAAATGCTTGTTACCACATTGTTTTCAAAAGTTTTTTGCTCAGGGTCATTAAAAGTCAGGATTGCATGGTAAAAAGTAGGTTTTCTCAGATAATTAAGTTTAGACTTGCCGGAATAGAAAGGTTTTCTCAGATAATCAAGTTTTAGACTTGCCGGAATTGAAAGAATTTGCGGATGACAAACATGCCTCAATGAAGTTGAGTTTTGTCTTCGAAAGGATACAGCTTTTCTCCTTTTCCCATAGTGTTTTCAAGAACCCTCTTCCTCAAGGTTGTTTAATTAAACATAAGGTTATTTGGAAAGGGGTGAAACAATTAATGCACAGACAAATTTTTACCCCCAGCAGTAGATTGGTTTTAAAAACTCTTAGGGAAAAGAAGGAATTGTTTTAAACAAGGAATTACTGCTCTGCACTCAATGTTTTTCATACAGCTGTAGAAAAGATTTTTACCCCTGAAATCTTTCCCGTTATTGTCATGTGTCAAATTAGCAGGTTAATTGAAAAAAATATAGGGAGTTAACTGGTATATAACTTGAAGAAATTGCTGTGACTTAGAGGAGAAAATTTTGATTGAACTTCATTCTGATATGTCATAAATTCAGTCTCCCTTTACCCTGTACTACAGAATCCTGACTTGTAACAACTTTGCAGAGGAAGGCTTTTGAAAACATTGTGGGAAAAGGAGAAAATGCTGGTTACCAGCATTTTCTCCTTTTGCCACAATGCTTTCAAACTATTCAGAAACAAATCCAGTAATTTAAGTCACATGTAATTTGTCATCTGCAAATGCCTTTGATTTGGACTAGTCTAAAATGTTGTCATTTTGTATAGAATTAATGTTGAAAATCTGGGCAAAAGCTACAGGATAGAGACCAAAATGATAATTTATCATGCCTTGGCAATGACTGCCTGTGACATTTTTCTTTCCCTACATTGTTTTGATTATTTTTGGCATTAGTTCTGGTGCAATATATACCATTGAAAAGGGACAGTCTTTTCCCAGCCATTTGTTTTTGTATATGTATTTGTTGATATTATACAAGAGTATTACACCAAATATGACGAGATGTCGTAACAATCAGATATGTTGTAGGTAACCATTAGAGTGCGGAATAATCTCAACAAACATTAACAGCCTAGAAATAACAGACCTCCAGATGAAAGGGAGTGGTAGTATTCTAAATCCATTATTTCTCTTCCAAACCCTATTTTATGGGCACTCATTAGAATCATCTCAATTAGACGATTCTAATGAGTACCCATTACATAGGGTTTAGTGGAGAGAGAATAATATTTTCAATTTGGAAATCAAAATCACTCCATCCATCTGGAACTCTGAATAGTAAACCCAAATTGTTGCAGTTTCTAGGTTGATTTTGTCTAGAATGTCTCTGTAAAGTGGACAGTGTAGATCAAAGATCAGAATGCAGTGTAATTTTGATCTACACCGGCTGCAAAGACAAGTATAGTTGTGAGAGGTGCTGTAAGGGTTAACATTGAATTTTAGATTTTATCAATTTTATTTGTTAAATATTGTTAGCCAAAGACATCATTTTTCTATGTCACAGATACACACATCTTCTACATGAAATATGAATTTGTAATCTTTTTTATGATATGAATAACAAGTCAGGCTTGAAAAAACAAAAGTCTTGTACAATCCTCTACCAAAGGATCCCAAAAAAGACTTATGATAACATTGATGGAAGAGGAAAAAATGCTGGTCATCAGCATTTCTCCTTTTGTAACAATGTTTTCTACTCTTTCTTACCCCTTTACCACACGACAAAAATTTATACCAGTCCAAATTGAAAGCATTTGCAGACGACAATTTCAATGTGGTTCAAATGATGTGATTTTTTAGCTCCACTGGCCGAAGGCCAGCGGGCTTATGTCATGGCCTGGTGTCCGTCGTCCGTCCGTCCGTCCGTGCGTTAACTTTTATTTCAAACATCTTCTTCTCTGAAACTACCCATCCAATTTTCATGAAACTTCACAGAAATGATCCTGCCATGATCCTCTTCAGAATTCCTTGAAAGAATTTGATTCCTTCAAAAACTCTGGTTGCCATGGCAACAAAACTGAAAAATATTGGAAATCTTTAAAAATCTTCTTGTCTGAAACCATAAGGCATAGGGCTACCAAATTTGGCATGTAGCTTTATGTAGTAAATCTCTATCAAGTTTCTTCAAATTATAGCCCTGGGGTCAAAATTGGCTCTGCCCCAGGGGTCACAAGTTTTACAAAGGCTTATATAGAGAAAACTTTAAAAATCTTCCTGTACCTAGCCATAAGGCCTAGAGCTACCAAATTTTGCATTTAGCTTGATCTAGTTGGGGTCTACCAAAAGTGCCCAAATTATAGTCCTGGGGTCAATTTGGCCTCATGCTGGGGGGGGGGGGGGTTCACAAGATTTACATAGGCTTACATAGGGAAACTTTTAAATCTTATTGTACATAGCCATAAGGCTTAGGCTACCAAATTTTGCATAATTATAGCATTATCTAGTGGACAACCACAAAGACAGCCCAAGTTACAGCCCTAGGATCAAGTTTGGCCCTGCACCAGGGGTCACAAGTTTTACATGGGTTTATGGAATGAAAAGTTCAGAAACCGTCTTGTTACTAGCCATAAGGCCAAGAACTCCCAAATTTGGCATGTTATTCTTCTAATACACATATTCCCCATTTAGTCCGACTGTAGCTTTGGGGTCAAAGTTTTATAAGGGCTTATATAGTGAAGACTTCTCTTCATGGTTTATATTTATAAGCCAGTGGAGCGATACAGGGCCATCATGGCCCTCTTGTTTTTTTTTTTTTTTTTTTTTAATTTTGTGGGGGGGGGGGGGGGGGAGAAGGAATGTGCATGCTATGAAGATTGGGATCAGATCGACTCTTGTGGACAGTGTAGGTCAGAATCAGACTGGTCAAGACCTTCATCGTCAACCACTTTGTCAAATAATCTGGCAAAAGCATGCTTGTCATTTGAAAAAAATTGGCCTGTTCTCCAGATTAAGAAAACCCATTTCATTCATTTAGTGCTCCGGGGGTAAAAACACAAAAACAGGGTCCATATTCAACAAACATTCTTAAGAACATTCTTAGTCTTATTCTCCAAGATTTTCTAAATTCAAAAGTAACACAATTTTTGATTGGCTAAACCATTTGGTTTAGCCAATCAGAAGTTGCGTTTCAATCAAAATTGGAAAATTCTGGGGAATAAGGTTGAGAGGTTCTTATGAACGGTTGGTGACTACCGGCCCAGGTCTACATACAACACCAGTGGTGAAAGATGCTGATTTAAATCCTTTTTTGCTCCTCCTATTACCGTACTAAATGACCCCTGTCCTCATTAAACCTGTAAGATTAACCAGGTTAGACATTGATTAATAGGATTGTTAACCTATATCTCCAGGTCACTGCGGGGGGAGGGGGGGGGGCGATTTTGTTTGAGGACAGGGTCATTTAGTACGGAACTGGAAAAGCAAGAAGGGTTTTTTTTAACCAGAAACTCTCACTACCGATACCCTTTTTATGACCAATCTAGTTTAAGACTTAGATGAATGACTTTGCTACCAGATTGTCCAGTAATGACAAGACGTTTGCAGTCTGTCATCTTCATGATAATCATATCACCATCGTCGTTATCATCATTATCATAATTTTAGTCCTCGTCATCCATATTTCAGGAAAAAACTTACAAAAACCAGTCGTACTCTTTGTGGAAGAGAAAAGCTAAATTACAAGGATGATCAGAATATGGTCTACTGTTCCTGTCCTACTTCCATCTAGTGTAAGGAAAATGACATATTTGCAGCAAGATTCTCAAACAAAAAAGCGTTTTTAGTCCATCATCATTTAGAATCATCGCCATTTCAGGAAAACCCTGACTCAAACAAGCTGCACACTGAGACAAGGAAATGTTGGTCTAACATCTGGACGACCTTGTTGAAAGATAGTCCAGTGACAAGACGATTGCGACTGGTTATAATCATCATCATCGTCATCATATTACATAATGACCATCATCGCTATTATTACAGGAAAAATCATTCCCAAACGAGTTGTATACTGTGTGGCAAAGAGAAGCTGATTTACCATAAAGACGATCAGAATCTAGATTACTGTAACTGTCCTTCATCCGTCGACTGTGGAGCTTGTAAGGACGACCTTGCTGCCAGATTGTCCAGTAGTGAGAAAACGTTTGAAATCCATTACAAATGTAGTATTCACGGAAAGTACAGACATTATGAAGATGGACTCATGAGATACAAGGTTAGTGCAACAAAATATTGTACGAGACAAGTTGTTGCTACCCGTGGTCCTTGCAAATGTGTTTAACACTTCCAGCGCAAAAGACAAAAACAGGGCTTTTTGCAGATAAAATAGATCAAGATCACACTGCACAGAACATGAACCGTCCGCCTGTTTAGTCAAGCCTATTGGATAAAAATCTTTGATTTAAAGTGCATTTAATTTCAGTCGTCGATAGAGGTCCAGTTTTTATGTGATAGCTCTATGAAAAGGGACCGTAATGCATCTGCGAAAAGTATCGACCCAGGTCAGCCTGCGCAGGCTGACCTGGGCCGAAACTTTTCGCTATTGGTCAATTTTCTGCGTGTCCAAGGACCATTTTACCTCAGGATTCAGTGGGTTTTAGACAGATTGGATTTTATGGACCCATAATTAAGTAATGACTTGCTAGGTATCATGCATCACGGTGATTTATTAAGCCTCCTTTTCACGGAGTATGGCTCATATATTTAGAGCTAAAGAATGTTGCAAGTATTTGAACGAGTTTGATCTTGAACTGTGCCTCCGCTAAAGCTCCTTGAAACGTCCATTGCACATATAACAGATTATTCTTTTTAATTGTGTTACAGACTTGGTGTATGGTATGGATTGTAATTGGTATCATACCACTCGGTTTGATCTTATCTGAGACGTCAATCAACGTTAACTGGACCACGCTGGGGATGCAAGTGTTCACCAGCCCTTTTCTGGTCCCGCTGTTTTTAACAATTACATGGTCAAAAGCTACGGCTCAAGGGGTTGTCTCAGGTAAACTTTGTCATGCCATCACTTCACATTTAAAATACAACCGCAGATGGCAGTTTTCGTCTCTGCTAACCTAGTCCTGCCACAACATCAATTTTAAAATACGCCAGCAGATGGCAGTTTTCGACGCATGTAACCTTTGTCATGTAATAACAATTGAAAATAGGGCTGATGATGGCAGTTTTTGTGCTGGTACCCTTTGTCATGTCACAATAACAACTTTTAATTGCGCCTCTTCATAGCAGTTTTCGTCTCATGTAACCTTGTCTTGCCAAAGCAACGATTTTATAATTCAATCACAGGTGACAGTTTTTGACCCATGTAACATTTGTCATGTAATCACAATTTTAAAATGTGACACCGCTGGCAGTTTTCGTCTTCGGTAACCTTGTCTTGCCATAGTAACAATTTATAAAATGTGACTGCGAATGAGTTTTCAAACGCAGATTTATTAATTCTTCTACAGTAATCTACACTATTTTTCTGAAAGATGTTCTTGCGTTTTGCTCTTTTTTTACCTTTAAAGTAGTTCTTGACTAAAGGCTAAGACTAAAAAAGTCGTACGTTTTTTCAACCTACTATCAAATTCAAAATGCGAATCCTTGAAGCTGTTATCAGATGTAGACCTATTCCTTTGAAACAATCTTTTTCAACTGTCCAAAAACTTCACTGTTGCATTTTTGACATATGCACCTGAAAGTCTTTCGGTGCCAGTGGTAATTTCCGTACTTGTTTCGATGGCAAAATACAGTTCACTGAAACTCGGATAGATTTGAGTCGTACTCTGGCAAAACGGGGCTGAATGCATCTCCGCAAAGCATCATACCAAGCAAGACATGACATAGTTAGGGATCCTTAAAATTCATTATGCCAAACAACCGACCTTATCATAAGGTAGAATGGTCATCTGACATACAGAAAATTGACCAATAGCGAAAAGTTTCGGCCGAGGTCAGCCTGCGCGGACTGCGCAGATGCACAAAGTCCCCTATTCACAGAGCATGGCTCATTTCTATCTAATCAGCTTGACTAAACAAATGGACGGTATAGATCCAAAATCAGACTGCGCGTTCTGTGCAGTCTTATTTTGGAACTATGTTGTCAAAAAAAATCCTCTGTATTGGCCAATGACACTAAAAGAGTCAAAATAATGCAAAATGAGTTAATACTTGTAATGCCAATAAAACTCAGAGGCCTAACCTGCTAGGCTCGATTGTTGAGACATATGGCTAAAAAGTAAAGGGTGGCGATATCGATTCCAGAACTCGACCAAACGTTTTTTGAGGATTACGGTAGTCATTGCGATAGGAAGCATTCCTCTCTCACCACTCAACATGGTTTCGACTTTTCATGTGGGTATCAGCCAATGCCGTAGAGTGTTTCCCATAGTAATTGTGAAAAAAAAATCAGAAAACGCATGAGTAAGTGGACTAGCCGCCATGATATAAATAAGGTACTCTTGCAAACAACATAGCACACTATACAGACAAACGAATCAAAAGTACCCTAGCACCAAATACTTCATACTACGCCTCTTTATTCCACCAGGTAGCATCATTGGACTGGCATGTTCCATTGCAGCCATGCTTATAAGTGGTTCCATGTACGAGGGCGGCTTGGGTAACTTCTTTGTGAATACTGTGAAAGATTATCCTCTTCTCTCCGCAATGCTTAGTGGATTTATATCCAGCGGTATCATAACCATGGTTGTATCTCTCTGTACGCACAAGATCAGAACAAAAGACGATGAGGAGCGGGAATGGGCTAAAACCATCAACATTGATAATCCGTTAAATCCCTTCCGTCTTGTTTACGAAGAGGAACTCAAAGAAGTAGATGCTGGACCTATCATAACTTCGGATACGATGGATCGTATTTTCAGAAAGGCCAAGATCGTTGCGGTTGTTGGTGGAACTTTAAGTCTAATGTTGTTCTTAATCGTGATTCCATCTATTGTACTTAGTATTGAGGTGCTTACCCTGGAGCAGTTTCGGATTTGGATTCGCACATTTCAATACTGGTGTTTTGGAGCAACCATTCTAGTTGTCTTTGTACCACCAATTGAGGAGATTATGCAAATAAGAACAAAATTAAGGCAAAACAGGGCGGAGTCAAAGTCTTCAAGGGAAACGTGATTGATCAGATGTGAACAGTAATTGACCTTTCTGCAAACACGAGTTTCGCACGCCTACCTTAGTTACGCATTCTGGCTGCTACGCCTGACAAACAATTCAGAAAATGGTGTCGATTACATAGCGAAGGAGTGTTTAGTTTTATTCTGGCTGATATTTCGCTCTAATATAAGCACAACATTTTTTTTTTTTCCTCAACTTTCTTATCAATTAAACCTAAATCAGCAAAGTAACAAGAAAAAGTACTTAAACTAATACTATATTTATGAGAAATTGAGAAATGAAAATCATATGAACATGTTCGCGATTCCAGGTTCGGTCACAGCATTTAAAATGAAAATATATTGTGCGTAGGTTAAATTGCTGTCAGCAACATCTACAATTTATAATAGGGGAAAGGGGTATAAGTTAGGACATTGCATCAGCATGACATGTCAAAATGACAGTAAACAATATCTAAAAAGGATTTACACTTTAACCCTTTCCCATGTTTTAACGACCTTGAAGAAGGAAAATTTTTGAAAAGTTGTCTCTTTTTCCGTAAAGGTTTTCTACCCTTCAAAAACAAATCTTATCATTGAAGAAACGCTTAATTTGTCATCTGCAAATGTTTTCAAAATGGACGAATCTAATACATGTATTTTGTCGTCTGGTAAAGAGTTAATAACATTTTTGATACCTGTTTGAGTGAAAATCAATATACAAGTTTTATTGTAAGCGATCAACCAACTGGTTTGGCGTTACCTTGTTACAGATATACACTGTCAAAACATTTTTATTTGGGGTATCGTATGTTGGGTCGCTTGAGGTATTTTTACTGATATAGAATGGACACGCATCCAGGAATCATGCAAACATCGTGGGGGAAAACAAACAAGCCTTCGAACCAGACGAAAGTGCAATTAACAGACATGTAATGCGGCTTCATGAAATATGAATGCTCTCAAAAGTAATAAAACAAAAATCAAAGGAGACGTTCCTTTATGTTAATTTATTAATGAAACAGGATGGCAAGTGGCTGTCAATGAAATTAAAAAACTTCTCCCTGTTGCTCCTTTTGTACAACGATTAAGACTGTCTAAGGATTGTAATTTTTCACAATTTAAAGCCTCTACTACTAATAGTTTGGAATTTGAAAGAAGTCATTCAGTCAGATTTCAATAAAGACAGTTTAACAGCACACTTCGGCATAATTGTTATTTTTTTCGGTTGTGGTAAATAATCTTTATCCTGTAACCAAACTATCAATCTTTCTTTCTTTATTATTAGCGTAATAAGGCCTCTGGCCCACAATACAGATAATCGTTTTCACATTTTAACAAATAGCAATGTGCCAAATTCTATATACATTCCATTAATTTAGTAACATATAAAGCTAATCTTTTGATTTTTTCGGGATTCTCACTCTGGAATAAACGATGTAAGTTTTCCCTGCTAGCGTTAAGTTTAAACCAAGAGAATAAGTAAATTTCGCGAATTGCTTTAAATTTTTCGCAAACAAAGAAAGCGTGATATTCATCTTCTAATACCAAAACATCATGATGCATGAAACAATGAGTACAAACTCTATCTTCCCTGATTACATTGAAATGCCGACCGTATTCTATATTTAATTTATGGCTTGAACAGCGAAATCGAGATAATGAGCGTTTTTGCCGAAAGGGTATGTTTAAAGTAAGATAACTCTCTACATTTAAAAGACTTTTGAAATTCTTGTAAAAATCACATCGTGTTGAATCCAGCATATCATTATGCCATGTTTGTAAACTGCAGTCTTTCAATCTTTGTTTTAGAACACCAATAAACTGAGATGGATTGCCAATTTCTTGGGATATCCAAACAATACCGAATCCGTGCGAGAATAAGAATTGTCTTACTTTTGAGACCCAATTCGTTTTGCCACAATCATCTAATCTTTTAAGCATATTATAACAATTTTTGGGGTATCTAGTTACTTCCATATGTAAAAGTTTTATCCAGTATTTAATAAATTTGGTCTGATAATATATAGATAATGGGTAACGTCCGCATTCTCCAAGCGCCATTAAATTATTAGATGAACTATTTAAACCTAAAAAATCCTTGCAAAATTTAGAATGAATTTGTTCTATAGAATCTCATATTTCGAATCCCCATACCTCTGCTCCATATGTAAGAATGGGCATAACGATTGAGTCAAAGATCTTGAAATACTCTTTATAAGGAAACTTCCCAAAAGGCCTTTGAAATTGATATATTCGAAAAATGGCTTTACGTGCTTGTGCTGCTAATTTACGTTTAGCTAGATACCATGAAAGTTTTGGGGTAAATAATAAGCCCATGTATTTGTAAACTGACGTTACTTTAATATTTTTTCCTCTAAACATCCATTTTTCTGCTTCGCGTAAAGGGCCGCCGTTCCTAAATACAATTATCTCTGTTTTATCAAGATTTATTTGCATATTTGTTTCTTTACAAAATTTATCTATCGTGTTAAGCTGGGTTTGTAGATTTACAACAGTGTCAGAGCAATTCGCTACATCGTCTGCAAACATTAAGCAAAAAATGTCAGAAATTTCGTTGGTTATGAATATACCTCTTTCACATCTTTCTTTTATAAGAGAATATAAGCTGTTTACGTATATGTTGAAAATAGTTGTGGAGGCAGAGTCTCCTTGCTTCAAGCCAATACTATAGGTGATAGATGACGTTAATTTATCGTTTGTTTTGACTTGAGCTTTCAAGTTAGAATACATTGACATAAGCACAGTGAAAAATTTGCCCTGTATGCCTTTTTTGTTCAACAATGTAAATACCTTATGGTGGTCTAAAGAGTCGAAGGCCTTTTTAAAATCAACATATAAAACATAAAATCTACCACCAGTTTTACAAAGGTATTTCTGAACCATACTTTGAAGGCAAAAGACATTATCTATGGCAGAATACCCACTTCTAAAACCTGACTGCATTTCATCAATAATATTAAACTGATTTGTCCATTTTACAAGACGTTCATTGATTATAATGGAAAACACTTTATATAATACGTTTAATAAAGAAATACCTCTATAGTTACTAGGATCACTTTTGGAACCCGACTTATAAACAGGCACTAAGATACTGACTAGCCATAAATGAGGGATCACTCCCGTATCGAAAATTTTATTAAATAGTACAACTAGAACAGGCGATATAGAATCATTGTTGATTTATAAAATTCCGCCGGAATTCCATCGGTACCATGAGCTTTACCTGTTTTTAGTTTTGAAATGCTCTTACGAACTTCTAATAAGGTGATTTTCGAATTCAAAAGTCTATCCATCTCCTGATTATAATACAGAGGATTTTCATCAATAGAAAGGACTGTAGATTTTTTATTGTCGAAGAGTAAAGATTTGAAATAGGCAATCCACTCAACGGCTTCAATCGGGTTTGAAAGTGATGTATGAGTTACTTTATAATCTTTTTTTAAAAATGACCAGAAGGATTTCGGATCATTACATGCTGAGGATAATAATTGTCTTTTCTTCGATTGATATGCCAGTTTCTTCTTTCGACATACAGCTTTAAATTCATTTCTACAAATTTTATAGGTGACAAAATCAGAATGGTCATTTGACAAACGATATTTTTTGAGCATATGATACTTTTTTTGTTTAACAGTATCACATAGTGAATCCCACCAACCTGGCTGTGTATTATTTACAATAAAACTAACATCCCTATTTACAGACATATTTACAGCTGAGGACTTATATAACTGGAGAATCATTTGTATTGCCTCATTTACATCAGTATCAATATAATGGATTAAATTATCATAAACTTGTGCAAACATATCATTGAACTTTGAAAGGAAATCATTTTTAAAAATTTCTTTCCAGTGAAAACGATCAAAATTTAATAGATCATAGTCTTTCTGGGAGATTACTTCACATGTAAGAGATGTTTCCATCTGGAATTCAATATGGGATAAAAGAGCAAAATGATCAGAACAATCTCTGTCTTCTACCCGAAAATAAGTAATAAAGGGAAATAACTCTGTGGAAACCAAATGGTAATCAACTACACTACAACCGTTATTTGAAAAACAAGTAAAATGTCCAGCCGTGTCATCAAAGAGACGCCCATTCAACATATGGACACTGTGAGTGCAACAAAGATCTATAAGCGTTTTACCATACGAATTTAAATTATTTTTATCTCGTGAATTAAGAGGTATATCAAAATTATCAACTACATAATCGGTCACGGTATTAAATACAAAATCGAGTGAGTCACTCGGTATAAAGTCAAGTAAATCACTCGTTCTTGCATTTAAGTCACCGGCCAAGTAAAGAAGACAGTCTGGATAATCACTCCGTATTTGTGAAATTTTATATTCGAGTGATATAATTCCATTACTTTCATCGGCACCTCTATAAATGGGCGAACCCTCTGGTGAAATATAGGTTACAAACAATATAGTATCTTTTTTAATGCCACAAATACTTGATTTGACTGATAAAACAACACAGTCAGTTAAGTAATGGTATAAACGCTGGATAAAGCCATTCACTATATATTTCTCTCTCACGAAAACACTCACTCCTCCACTATTTCGAAAACTTGCATTTGTTTTATTTCTAACGCTGTCGTAATGGATATAATCAGTAAGAAAATCATTGAATTCATTTTTAGTTCGGCTCCATGTTTCTAACAAGCCAACTATTTCAAACTGAGACAAATAATTTTTCAGTGAAATGTCATTTGAAAATTTGTAAAGACCGGCAATGTTCCATGTTAAGAGGGAAATAGTAATGTTTTCATAGCTTTTACTATCAAATGAACCTCGGCCGTCCCGCTAATCTGTTCCGCAAGCTCCGCCCACAAACTGTTGTCGTCCAATAGAATTTGATCTGTGTGGCTCGCGCTCGCTCGTGCTTGGCGGTTTTGTCTGGACTTTTTTCTCCACATTTCCTATTTTGTACAAAGTATCTTTCTCCTCGTCATATCTAAATATTTCATTTTCGATAATAAGTTTATCAAATTTTATTGATGCCTGTTTTCCATTCTCTCTTGCTTCAACGAGATATTTACTCAGTTTACGGCGACAAAACTTGACTCTCTCGGTGAAATCTTCCTGTACATAGTAAAGGGTGTCCCTTAGCTTTTGCCTAGCAGAAAATAATATCTGGTCTCGGTCTTTGTATTTTGTAAATTTCACTACAATCGGACATTTCGACGAATCTTTAGATTTTACCCTATGCGCTCTTTCAATGTCAACATGCTCTAGATCCGGTCTGTCTAATTCTGCTTTAATAAAGCCTCTGATCTTTTGTTCTGTCTCATCCCAGGGTTCGTTTACTTGACCAGGAATACCATTAAATTTTAAATTATTTCTGCGTGAGTGACCCTCGAGATTGTCTACCTTGCTATACAGACGATCAAGTTTTTCCTTCATTTTGTTGTTTTCTTCTCTCGGTGACTCATTTTCCAACTTAAGTTTATTTATAGAAGTCGATATCCCATCAATCTTGTCATTAAGAGTGTCTAAGTTTGCACTAAAGTCAGTTCTCATGTCCTGTAGAAAAGCCATAATATCAGGTTCAGATGACCCAGTTTTCCGAGTACGTTTTTGGCTCCGTGTTTTCTGTAAATTTTGGGACCTAGGCGGCGAAGACTGACTCAAAGGGGTCTCAACTCTTTGTGAGGGTGAAGCGGTTGCTTCTGTAAAGGACAGTGTTGTCTGACGAGAAGCACGAGGCTCGGTACTCGGGCCGGGGTTTGTTTCAATATCTCCGCATGTCAACAATAGGGCGGCTAAACATGTTGCTAGTTTCAAAGTCGTCAGAAAACGTATTCGGGCCGTCAGGGGTATGGTAAGGGTTCTCAACGTCTTACTTGTCTTCAATGGCATCAAAAAAGACCCAATGCGCTGTCTATACGTGCCTGAATCGACTCCCATCTTCAACTTTCCAGTAAGAATTCGTCCACGTAGAAAAACATGTCCGCCATTACCAGGGGCACATCACTCTTATCCACTCTTATCATGCGTTTTTAACCCCTAGAAAGAAAGCTTTCAAAAATATTGTGAGAAAAAGGGTAAACACCTGTAACTAGCCCTTAATTCTTTCTCTCAACATTTCATCCACGCTTTAAAAACAAATTTTAATTACAAGTTGTTGTCGTCTGCAAATGAGCCATGCTCAGTGAAAATGGGGCTTAATACACCTTCGTGATGCATTGAACCAATCAAGCCATCACATAATTATGGATCCATAATTGCCATTTTTTTTTAACAACCGACTTAATCATGAGGTGAACTGATCCTTGGACATAGAGAAAATTGATCAACAGCAAAAGATTTCGGCCCAGACCTGGGTCGATACTTTTTGCAGATGCATTAAAACCCATTTTCACAGAGCATGGCTCAAATACTTTCAATATAGATAAGTAGAAAATTTTGACTCCTGGGAAAGAGTTAATATATAGAAACAATTGTATCATTCCTTGTATGCTGTTCAGCACCATTTTAAACATTTCAGCTATACCACGGCAGCTAGTGTACCTGTCATGCTAAAGTTTCTTTTACCAGTACTGTTCACAGTATTCTTCCCAAGCCACCGGCCACTTTCCCACATAACCATTGTCAAAACAATGATCAACAATGCGAGAGGAATGAATGGTGTCGCAATGACCATTGCACGTAAAGAAATTGGTCAAGCTGATGAATCAAATCAGCTACAGCCTATAATCAAGCCCTGTATGCTACCGACTGTGCTACCAGGCTTGGCAAATAGAGAAACAAGAGAAAAACCTGTGGTATTAGGTGATACAAATCTTTTTGTGGAATTTCACCTTTTCCAAGAATGTTATCGAAGGTGAACAAACAAACTGACGGCAAGTATTCAAAAGTAAGGACAAAAAAAAAGAAATGAATCAGTTATCTTATTCCTACTTATTTAATTTTCAATGACATGATTAAACAAAACTGCACAATATTACAATACACAACCTGAATCTCGCACAAAGTGTGAGAAATGACTTGACTTAAATTTCTCAAACAGTGTGACAAAAGTTTACATCTGTATATATGTACAAAAGGCTAAAGCAAGCTTGCCCTATCTATGAGCAGAAAGAGAAAACTAGGTTTGAAAAAGGTGATTAACCCTTTGCCACACAATGCCGAGTTTTAACGACCCTGAGGAAAAAGCCTTTTGAAAACATTGTGGGAAAAGGAGAAAATGCTGGTAACCAGCATTTTCTCCTTTTCCCACACTGTTTTCTGTCCTTTTACTGACAAATCTTACCATATGAGCCATATCTAATTTGTCATCTGCAAATGCTTTCAATTTGGACAAGTGTAAAATTTTGTCTTGTGGTAAAGGGTGAAAGCAGAAGATGTACACCATGACATAGAGAAAAGAATGAGAGTAGAAGATAACTTGTAGAAATTTCTAGTTGCCTGTGTATATTTTCTTCTGGAGAAGACTCTGAAGACATTTTGATAAAGGGACAAATTTCAGTTCCTTGAAATGAACAATTTCTCCTTCTCCCACAATGTTTTCTGATGCATTCTGGTATAAGACTCTCATTCATATCAGCCAAATTCTACAAAATGTTTTAAATGTCGTCTGCTGAACTTTTTTTCCAGGATGTAACAATATTAAGCAAACAGGATACTGATAAGTAGTCATGAGCCATGCTCTGGCAAAAGCGGGTTTAATGCATCTGCAAAAAAGTATTGACCCAGGTCATGCTGCACATTTTTTTTTTTTTTTGTTAATTTGGTAAATTTTCTGCATGTCCAAGGACCATTCTAGCTCAAGAATCAGCCTGCTGTTAGGTAAAACTGATGTTATGGACTCTTAATCAGGTGGTGAATATTTCTGCATGGTGCATCATGGAGATGCATTAAACCCCCTTTAGCCAGAGCATGGCTCATTGATATTTCTATTCAACAACATATAAGCACAATATTGGTTTGAAAACACAAATGAGCTCACAAACTGTTTGCATAATTTCAAGGCTGTAGTCACTGTTTGACCCCTTTACTACCAGGCCTTGTTTTAGCAACTGTGATGAAAAGGGCTTTTAAAACATTTAGTAAAAAGAAGAAAATGCTGTTTCTCTTTCTGCATTTTCTCTTCTTCCCCAAAGTGTTCTTTGCACTCTAAAGGACAAACCCCATTGTTTGAGTCACTTTAAATTTGGCAATCTGGAAACTGGACTTATCACTGTCTAGAATTTTTTAACCCTTTACTGCATAATGCCGCCTTTTGAGGACCTGGGAAAGAAGTCTTTTGAAAACATTGTGGGAAAAGGAGAAAATGCTGGTAATCAGCATTTTCTCCTTTTCCCACCATGTTTTCTACCCTATCAAAGAAAAATTGCACCATTTCAGCCACAGTGATATTGTTGTCTGCAAATACTTTCAGTTTGGACAAGGCTAAACTTTTGTCGTCCGGTAAAGTGTTAATCTGGTAATCAGAGGATAATGCAAAAATAAGTTATGATATAATCTTTCACTATAGAAAAAAAAAAAAAAAAAAAATGTATGCATATCATATCCATGTTGAGCAACTTTATGTGAGGAGTCCACATAGGTTACATTCTTCAAGATTTGTAGCTAACTGACAAACAATGCCCTATGTAGTGAGATCATTTTAGGCAACCAATATAAATACAGTAAAATCTGGGCACTTATTCACTAACTATTCTAAATTGCATTCTAAGTTTAATTTTCAAGAATGTTCTAAATTTACTAGTAACACAATTTCTGATAGGCTACACCATTTCCTAAATTTAGAGTATGGATAAAAATGCAATTTTAAATGCTTGGTGAACACTGCCTCTGTGTTGATCAGACTGCAAGTTCTGTGCAGTCCGATCTTGATCTACACTGTCCGCAAAAGCCAATAAAGTTTGGCTTAGCAGTTTTAAGTGTTAACCGTATATCAAACAATCCAGAGTTTAACTACTCAGCGGAAAAAGGATTTTGAAAATAGCATGGGGAAAATGCTTGAAAGCAGCACAGCGCTAACCTTTCACATACATGTCCCATCATTTCTGCGACATTAACAATGTAGTCTCCATATATGCTTTAATTTGAGAAAGCCTAAAATTTGTTGTTTGTTAAAGACTTAATCCTGGGGTAGACATAGTTCTAGATATAATTAGGGCTACACATGATTGCAGTCTGACCTTGATTCTACTGTCCAAAAGTTCTTTCTAAATTGCCCAAAAATTCTCTTTATTTGTCAAGGGTTGCACCAGAGCTTTTGAGGATAGCACAGAACAAGATCAGATTGCACATTGATCAATGGTCTACACAATTCTCGGCTAATTAAGTCTATTTACACAAAGCCTCTTAATTTTCTCCTTTTCAAAATCAAAAATCAAAATGTTGCTATTTCAAGTTTGTTTTGGACAGGATATATAACAAAGTACCTAACAGTGTAGATCATACTTTTCAGTCTGATTCTATTCAGTCTGGATCTACACAGTCTGCAAAAGCAATTTAAGCTGTATCCAGTGCTTCAAGGATTCACTGTTTACACACAACAAAATTTTAGATTCATCAAAATTAAAACCATTTGCAGATGATAATTAAATATGGCTCAAATCATAGGTTTCATAGGGTAGAAAAAAATTGTGGAAAAAAGAAGAAAATGCTGGTTACCAGCATTTTATCCTTTTTCCAAAATGTTTTCTTAAGTCCCATTTTCCATGGTTATAAAAACTCGAGATTGTGTGGTAAAGGGTCAAGGAATAAATTGCAACTAAAACAAATCCGAGGCACTTTGACATTGTGTCATTTATATAAAAGCAAAATCTATTCTAGAATTTTCTATTTTTCCAAATACAAAAGTCAGCAAAGGTTGTGAAATGTCCAAATCTATCACCATTGAGCCATGCTCTTTGAAAAGAGGGTATAACACATCTACAAAAAAGACCTGGGCATGCTGATATTGGTAGATATTTTTAACCCTTAAAGCGCCTTTCACGACTATAGTTGTGTTTGCCGACAGTGTATATCAAGATCAGGCTGCACAAAATGTGCAGCCTGATCTTTGATCTACATTGACCGCTTTGCTGAATCACTGTAGGCAAAAGCAACCATGAAATGGCAAATATTTGGGTCATATTTCTAAGATGAAAATGTCTGATAGGTTTATTCGGTGCTCTAAGGGTTAAGCTTCTACATGTCCAAGGACCATTCTACCTCATGATTGAGGCGGATGTTAGACAAGTGAATTTATGGATCCATAATTATGTGTAACTAACTTGGTATAATGCACCCCAGAGATGCGTTAGATCCTTTTTTCCTAGAGCAAGCTCACATATCTCAATGGGATTATACAGAAGATGGTCAAAAGATTCTGATAAAATAATGTTAACAAAAATACATATATACCCCTTTAGTAAACGACAAAATTTTAGACATGTCCAAACTAAGAATTTGCAGATGAAAAATCATAATATGATCAAATGGTGGGATTTATATGTGATATGGCTGAAGACATTGTGTGAAGACAAGAAAATGGTGGTAACGACATTTTCTCCTTTTGCCCTCATGTTTTAAGTAGCCTTCTTCCTCCGAATCGTTAATACTTATAATTGTTTGGTAAAGGGTTAACCCTTTACTGCACAATGACGCCTTTTGACGCCCCTGGGAAAGAGGCCTTTTGAAAACATTGTGGGAAAAGGAGAAAATATTGCTAACCAGCATTTTCTCCTTTCCCCACAATGTTTTCTACCCTATCAAAGAAAAATTGCACCATTTTAGCCAAATTGAAATTGTCGTCTGCAAATGCTTTCAATTTGGACTATTCTAAAATTTTGTCGTCTGGTAAAGGGTTAAATGGATTGAGAATCATGAATAATATGAAAAAAGCACCAATATTTGAGATCATGTCCTAAAAAGCTTACTCCGAGTATATAATAATCCAACCATTTAAATACCGATCCATACCTTTCTGCAACTAATTATCTCAAGTTAACGCTTTGAAAATAACTTTGTAAAGAAGGGAAAACTCATGTAGCTCAAGTAATCAGCTTTGAGAAAATCCTTGTAAAGTAGTGATTATCAACATGTAGGTAAGATTTCAAACATGATTACCACATTGTGACAAGAGGGAAAAATTGCTTGTCATGGCCAAAATCATAAACCTGTTGTGAGTGCCATTATGACTTTTCCCAACTTCTTGTAAAACGCAGTATCTCCTGTCACAGTGTTTCCATGTTTCAAATGTATGTTAACTATCTGCTATTTACAAATTTGATCTTAGAGTTGTCCATTACAAATCTGTTTAACCCTTTCCCACACAATCCTAACTTTTAACAACCCTGAAAAAGAAGCCTTTTGAAAACATTGTGGGAAAAGGAGAAAATGCTGGTAATCAGCATTTTCTCCTTTTCCCACAATGTTTTCTTCCCTTCCTTAAACAATTTTTTAAATTTTGGGTTACATTTATTTTGTCATCTGCAAATGCTTTCAATTTGAATCAGTCTAAAATTCTGTCGTCTGGTAAAGAGTTAAGAAAATAGTGAGCCAGGAAAAGGTTTTTGGTTAATAATCATACTTATTGATGGACATTCCATAGTTAAAACAATTGTTACCCATGATTTTTTCCTTAAAAATTTCGAAATAAAATTATACTAGATATGGTCAGCTATTTTGTTTCATAGTTCCAAGTATATGTTTTCTTGAATACAGGCCTCACAGCTTAACCCTTTACCGCAGAATGCTGCCTTTTAACGACCCTGGGAATGCAGCCTTTTCAAAACATTCTGGGAAAAGGAGAAAATGCTGGTAACCAGCATTTTCTCCTTTTCCCATAATGTTTTCTATACTATCAAAGAAAAATTGCACCATTTGAGCACCAATGAACTTGTCTGCAAATGCTTTCAATTTGGACAGGGCTAAAATTTTGTCGTCTGGTAAAGCATTAACTAGCACCTACTTCTTTGAAAAAGCTTTGAGAAAAATTTATCAAATCTATGTACGGGTACAGAAGTAAATAAATAAGTTAAAAAGATTTTCCACCATATATTACATACACGTCGCCCACTTGCAAGCAGACGACAGTAACACAGACTGTGACAAAGTCCTTTACAGTGTTGCATATAACTTCTTACATTAAAAATCACAAACCAGTTTGTAGGAAATTTCTGATGCCAAGAGGTTTTCTCTTTGGTGGTGCCATCTGAAAGTAGAAGATAAAAACAAAACCATTATTAAACATTTGTCACAATGAGAAAAAAGCATCAGATGCTTAGAAACTTTTTTTCCTGCTTTCGTTTGGTAAGTTTATACTATCTTTAGTATCAAGTGTATGAATATAAATGAGTCAAACTACAGCAAAAGGGGGCTTAATGCATCCCTCGTGATGCGTAATACCAAGCAAGTCGTCACATGATCATGGATGCGTAAAGTCCATTTTGTGTAACAAGCGACTGAATCACGAGATAAAAATGGTCCTTGGACATGCAGAAAATTGACCAATAGCGAACAGTTTCCACCCAGGTCAGCCAGTGAGGACTGCACAAGGTGACCTGAATAAATACTTTTCACAGATGCAATAAGCCCCCTTTTCACAGAGTATGGTTCAAATTAAGAAAACATTGTAAAAATTATCTTTCTTTCTTACTATTAATTTGACAAAGTCATCAATTTGGTTTTTTTTTTTTTCAAAATTCTGATTTCTACGCAGTACATTTCACTTTCTTTTTCCCCAAAAGTTATCTGTAAGAAAAACAAGTGCAATGCATACAACAAAAGTGTTAATAGATTTTTTGCTAAAAAAGAAAACAAACAAACAATGGTTAAATAATAGAAGTGATTTATCCAAGTAAAATGCCTGTTTGAAAGGCTTGGGGTGGCCGACAAATCCAGAACTGTAAAACAATAGTGAAATCGTAACAGATCTGCAAGTAAAGTGAAATTAGTGGATATTAAAGTGTTTCTTAAATATTACTTTTTGTTGTAACTGTGACAACTCTTAACTCTACCAGGGCCCCTGTCTTTATCATATTTTTCAGACATGTTGTTTCACAGTTTTAAGCTTTTAGCAAACAACCCCTCGTTTATTCATCATAAATAACAAAAAAAAAAAAAAACCCTGACAATATATAAATACAAACAACATTTGCACATACTGAGAGAAAACATATGAGCCATGCTATGACAAAAGGGGGCTTAATGCATCTCCGTGATGCATTATACCAAGCAAGTAATCATATAATCATGGATCCATTTTGTCTAAAAAATGACAGAATTTTGAAGAAGAGTGCTCCCTGAACATGCATAAAATTGACAAATAGCAAAAAGTATCGACCCATGTCAGCCTGCGCGGACTGCGCAGGCTGACATGGGTCAATACTTTTTGCAGATGCATCAATCCCCCTTTTCACAGAGCATGCTCATATGAAAAGGAGACAATGGCCGAATACACATAGTATATTAGTTGTTGTTCAAATTAAGTGACTTGCAATATTTGTATCTATCATTTTGTCCGGGAAGTAACCAGCATTTTTTTCAGTGTCCCATGTTTTCTACCCTTTCAATGACAAATCAAATCACTTGAGCCACATTTAATTTGTTGTCCTCAAATACTTTGCATAGAGACATGTCCAAGATTTTGTAATTTGGTGAGGAGTTAAAAAAAAAAAATGAAAGGCCCTGGAGTGTTTAGAGTGCATGTTCGAAAATTCTGTAACTTGTTGAAGTATAAAGACCTACCATTTCTTAAGACTATTCCGTCTTTGCTACAGAAATAACAAAACAGAGACAGGGATGGGGCAGAACAACATGTATTATTAGCAAATATTTATGTCAGAAAGATGGACAGATATTAAGGGCTGAAAGACTGCTGAAAGACTGACAATTGGATGAAAAAAATACAGGATTAAGTCAACCATCTGTGTTAAAGGGTGCACAATTACCGTATTTCACCTAATTAACATGCCTTAGTGTGATGCAAAAGGCCAACAGGGAGCTCTTATTTCATAGCCAATTTTCCCGAAATTTAAGTGCCGTCATAGTAGAGTAAGTATTGTACTTTTATTCGAGTTTTAGTGTGTGCCGACTGCGAAGCAACTGCAAATTGAAAACCTGCTTTATCAATACTGAATATCTATTTTACCGCCAACCATTAAATAGCATTCACGATTAATATGGGACACGGGTCTTTGACACTTACTTTATGTTTTTCGGAGTTACTTCACAAATTTGTGTAACCAGAAGTTTACAACCTTTACAGAAGTGTTTGTATGTTTGCACTGTCAGGTGTTAATGACATCGATTTTTGAAGTAATTAGGATTATGTCAATGCCGTACCATTAGACTAGTTATAAAATATCTGTCATCAATAATTTTCATCAGTCTGCATTTGAAAAGTTTTAGTGAGGTCATCTTGTGTTTGAAAGTGTCATTCCAGTTGTGGATTTTACGCTAAGGGCTGTTTGGAGGCCTCTGGAGTAAGTAAAATAGAGAGGGGGCACTACTATTTGGGAGGAAGCATTAATTAGGTGAAATGCGGTAATCTTCTACTAAACAATCCAAGTTTTAATGACCCTTGAGTCATTTTATAACCACTGCGGGAAAAAAAAGAAAATGCTGGTAACCATTATTTTCTCCTTTTCCTGCAATGTTTTCTACCCCTTTATACACAAATTCTATCATTTGCACTACATTTAATTTCCCATCTGCAAATACTTTCAAATTGGATGAGTCTTAAAAATTGATTTAAAATCTGATCTTGCATTATCACTTACAGGCATGCCCATCAAAGGAAGGTTTAAGAATTTTCGACAAAAAAAAAAAAAAAAAAAAAAAAAAAAATAGAAAAGTAAAAATACCAATTATGGGAGGTTCAAATTCTAAAAAATAGTAAACAACAATGTCAGAAACAGTAAAAATGCTAGGTAACCAGCATTTTCTTCTTTTTCCCTCGCTGTCCTCAAAAGCCCTCCTCCTCTGGGTTGTAATTACACTTTTTTCGTAAAGGACTGCGTTCCTAACTCTCTACCAAAAGACACAATTTTAGACTTTTCAAAATTGAAAGCATTTGCAGACGGAAAGTAAGATGTGGTCCAAATGATGGGATAAGTGTTTGAAAGGAAAGAAAACATTGTGGGAAAAGGAGAAAATGCTGGTAACCAGCATTTTCTCCTTTTCCCACAATGTTTTCAAAGCTGTTTTCTTCAAGATCGTTCAAACCTGGGATTGTTTGGTAAAGGGTTAAAAAGAGTATTTCAGCACAAGCTAAAACTGTTCATTGTCATCAGCAGCTGGTACAATAGTATTGAGAGAGCCCTTCGACTTATTTTTGACAAACTTTGAGATGACGCTTTTAACAAATTTGACAGGTGTTCCTCCAGCACTGTTTTTCGATGCTATGAAAGGCTTTAAGTTTCCAGCACTTTTCTTCACACTGTCATCCAATTCAAAAGCAGGTATTGCCTCTGACATGTTAAAGGAATGCACTTTTAGAGGTGTTAACTGTCTGTTAACAGAGGATGACAACACTGAGCAACTTTTTGAAGACACAGGCGTAACAGGCTCTGTTAACTTCAGTTTTACAGGTGTTCCCCTAAATCTACTAGTAGAGGAATTATATTTTGATTTCAGCTTAGCAAACCTTGAAGATTTTGTTGAATGTTTGCTATTTTCTAAAGCAGACATGTCCTGTTGGTTTCTTTTTTCAGAAAAATCAGCAGGTTCTGTAAGAATTCTAGAGTTTTCCAAATATTTCTCTTTTATTGTCATTTGCGGTGTCCTAAATGGAGTGCAGACCCCCATCTTAATGCCAAGATTCTTTCTTATACCAATGCTTTCGGCACCCATGAGTGGAGTAGACGTCCGTCTAATATTTACATCCTCATAAATATGTCCATCCCCAAACATATCCGTCGTATTAGATCCATCCTCCAGTCTGTTCTGAAACTGTACTTCATTTATCTCCTCATAAACGTGGGGCATTCTCTCAAAGGACCAACTGTTAGTTACAGGCTCTTGAGTCATGGAAAGTGACGAGTTGGATCTGGATATATCCGATATTTTCTCCAAACTGCTGTTTTCCTTTTCTGCATCTCTTGTTGCAATCCCAGAGAAAACAAGTTTTTTACGTGGCATGGAAACTCTTCTGCTTGTCTTCTGATCAGATTCAGCATTTAACCTCACAGGTCTTGCGGCCGGCGGTTTATGCCATATACTGATAGGCAACGTTGTTGTGCTTGTTGATTTTGACATGCTATTTACGCGCTTCTCAGTAGAGTTATTATGTACATAAGTCGGTAAATCTTGACAGGATACGGAAAGTCTCTTTTGCTCTTTCTCACAGTTTTTGAAAATTTTGTTCTCTTTAATATTACCATTAAATTTTACCCCACCCAGGTTGCCTCTTTTCTCACTCAAATCTAAGTTTGATAATTTAGAGCAAACAGATGAGGATAAAGCCTTTTTCTGTACAATGTCTGGACTCGCAGTATTTGGAGTCGATTGCTTCTCAAACATATTGACAAGTTTACTAACCTGGCCACTAGCTGGTGGTTGTTTCTGGATGAATGCCTGCTGACGGGTGAGCCGGCTAGACTTTTGCATGGAAACTGGACTGAACCCCACATTGAACGCAACACTAGCTCGCTTACCAAACTGAAAGTATCATGACAGTAAGAAAACCAGAAATATCTAACAGCATCAACCTCACCTACTAAATGAGCCATGTTCTGTGGTAAGGGGGCTTAATGTATCTGCAAAATGTATTGGTGCAGGTCAGCCTGTGCAGTTTGCGCAGGCTGACCTGAGTCTAAACTTTTTTGCTTTTCGTAAATTTTCTACACCTCATGATTCAGTTGGTTGGTATTTTGGTATTCAAAATGGATTTTATGGATCCAGTTATATGACAACTTCCTTGGTATAATGCATTATGAAGATACATTAAGGCCCCTTTCCACTGAGCATGGCTCTGTGTGTGTGTGTGTGAGAGAGAGAGAGAGTGCAAGAGATAGAGAGATAGGGAGGGAACAGCAATTGTTTATTTACATTATTTAAAACAATTGCTCCTTTTCCCAAATTGTGTTCTGAAGTCAGTTGTTGTCCAGCCAATTTGAAAGGGTTTCAGTACTCATTGTATTATACAATCCCTGTTTCAAAGAAATATGACCAATAATGTGGACTTTATTAAATAAATAATACTAAGTGATCAAATGGCTAATTTTCCAAAGCTAATGGCTGCATTTTCTTCATTTTTAATAGGCTTCAATCCCTTGATGATACACATGATCTGTACAAGTTTCAAAAGAATTGGATTAAAATGGCTGGCATTAATGCATAAACAAGAAATGTAAATCTTTAACTTTACATGGCTACTTTCCCCATACAAACTGTTAAAAATCTGTAGGGTTCAAGCCATTAATGACTAAGCAGCTGTTCAAGTTTCATGCAAATCACACCAAAAGTGCAGACATAAACAAGAAATGTAAATTTTCAACTTTAAATGCCTACTTTTCCCTTACTGATTGTATGATTTTTTTTTTTTTTTTTTAAATCAACTGGGTTTAAGCTATTGATGATATTAGCAAACAGTATAAGTTTGCAAAACTATCACATTAAAAAAAAAAAAAAAAGAAAGAAAGACGTGTGGACAGACGGATGGACAGACAGATGGAAATCACACCATGACATAATCTATGCTGGGTTCAAGCTTGTAGAGCGAAAAATTGGGCCAAAAACTTATGTGTTATGGTATTTGGTTTTCAGAAACAAAAGTATAAGGAACAAAAAAGAATTAACATTTCATATTTCTTTATTTCTACTGTTCAGTTCTAACAAAAGGACAATGTTCATTGTATTGTGACCATATTTCAGATCTAGAGAGCACATATATAAACTTGTGTAAATCAATAAGCACATAGAGATATTGATATATTGGCAATAAAGCTGCAAATTTGTAAGAGGAAGGAAAAGATGGCCCTTACCAATTTAATCTATCAAATGATTTTCTTGTTACAAATTCATCTTACTGTTGTCACTAAATCCTTTCAGCTCCCCCTCCCCCATGGGCCAAGTAAAACGCTTGCTTGAAGCATAGTCCAAAATCTGGCTGCACTTAATGCAGTCTACTTGATTCTTAACTCACCAAATACTAGAAGTACATGTACTTTCATTTTCAGAATGTTTAATATTTTAGAGAAAAATATTGTTTGTTTGAACATGGTTCTAAGGCCCTAAAAAAATAATTCATTCTTATCATTGCCTACTTCTTAATGTCTTGGGTTTCACAAGTACCAGACTAGGGCACCACAATGCCTTGCGTAAAGGTTCTTTATTCTGGGCAGTTTTCAAAGCATAATATCTGATGCCTGCCAAGATTCCCAAAACTCCTGACTGTTAAAAGTCAAGAAATAGCTAAAACCTTTACCAAACCATCCATGGTTCTAATGACCCTAGATAGGAAAGCTTTTGAAAGCATTGCTGGAAAAGGAGAAAATGCTGGTACCAGCATTTTCTCCTTTTCCCTCAATGCTTTCTACCCCATCAACGACAAATTCTATCATTATAGTCCTATTTATTTTTTGGTCTACAAAGTGCTTTCAATTTGGACGAGTCTAAAATTTTGTCGTTCAGTAAAGAGTTAAAATTATATACATCATGACATGGGTGGACAAGCTGGAAGTTTAGATAAAAGATGTGAGAACTACTTTTTTAATGTAAAACAAGACGAACTGGCATTTCCAGAGTAAATTTTGCAGGAAAATGCACATACATAATTTAATTCAAACATATAAACTCCCCAATATCAAATATAAATTTTATGTAGAATCTATCAAAATTTTTACTTTTTTACATAAAATATACACAAGGCCAGTGATAATGGAACTTGTTTACTTTTCAACTTGGCTGAATTTCAAATTTCAAGGATATATGAAGGTTATTTGATATATGGTAAAACCTCATTGGGCAATATCCAAGATTTTTTTCCCCCAATCTAATTCAATTTTACAATTTTTTTTCCCCTTTTCTTCTATAGATTTCAACGAGTCTTAACTTAAAGCTGTTTTCACTCAAACCCTTTACCAAACAATCCTAAGTTTTCATGACCTTTTGAAGAAACTCCAAGGCTTCTGAAAACATTGTGGGAATGGGAGAAAATTTTGGGAACAAGAGTTTCCTCCATTTTCCTTCACACTTTCGAAGACACTTTATTGTCTGCAAATACTTTCAATATGGACAAGTCTAAATGTCTGTTGTCTGGAAAAGAATTCAACCCTTTCCGAGACAACAAAATTTAGACCTATCCAAATTGAAAGCATTTGCAGATGACAAATGTGACCCATTTTCTCCTTTTCCAACAATGTTTTCAAAAGCCTTTTTCTGTAGGATCTTTAACTCTTTACCATACAACAAAAATTTAGACTGGTCCAAATTGAAAGCAATTGCAGACGACAAATTAAGGGTGGTCCAAATGACAAAATTTGTCCTTGATAAGCTGGAAAACATTGTAGGAAAAGGAGAAAATGCTGGTTACCAGCATTTTCTCCTTTTCCCACAATGTTTCCACAAGGCGAGTTTCTCAGGGTCATTAAAACTCAGGATTGTGTGGTAATGGGTTAAAACTTGGGATTGTGTGGTAATAGGTTAAAACTTGGGATTGTGTGGTAAAGAGTTAAGAAACTTAAATTAAGCAAAAACCCAGCTGAGGACGAATTAAAGTTTTATCAGCATGGCCCAAAATATTCTAGACGAAATCTGTCAAATGAGCAAAAAGCACATTAGCAACTATTTTCCATACCTTCTTGGCCGAACCAGTGCCATCGACCTCCATGCCAGATCGTTTAGGGGTATGGCGAGGGGTGAGTTTTGGGGTCCTTTTGCCACGTACATGGACAGGTGTTTTTGGTGACTTTGATAATCGTCCCGTACTGTTTCTACTTCCTGGTGACTTTGAACCTTTTGAACTTCGTCGTGAGTTGGCTGGTGTGGGCGGTCCTGGTTTCTGATAAACACAGCCAGTTTTGGCCTGAAATAGTATAAAAACACTGTCTTTAAACCATGTCTTTCAGTACCTTATGTGGAATTTGAACCTTTTAAAATCTTATTTACAAAATTCTTGATCAGTCTGATTTTCAACTTTGACAAGAATGTTTCGAAATCACTTGCTGCAATTTGTTTAACCCTTTCCCAAACAAGCCCTGGTTTTCACGTGTCTGCAGTACAAGTCTTTTGAAAACACTGTGGGAAAAGGAGAAATTGCTCATAACGAGCAATTTCTCCTTTTCCCACAGTGTTTTCTACCCTTTTTGATAACTTTCTGCCATTTTCATCAAATTTAAAATTGTCGTCTGCAAACTCTTTCAATTTGGACCAGTCCAAAATTTGTTGTTTGGGAAAGGGTTAACTCTTTGTCAGAAGACAAAATTTCAGACTAGTCCAGATTTAAAGCTCTCGCAACCCTAAGCCCTGTTACTCTGCCATTTCAAAATTATGTGATTCCAGGCAATTCTAAAAATCATTGGCTGGAACTCGTTGTCCATTTTGGATCAGATACTGACTGAGTAATATTGGCCCTGTTTCGCTTGATATTGGCCAAGTTATTCTCATAATAGCCAACTTGTCTCATACTGGCAATGTTTGTCATTTGGTATTAAATGGGACGTCCTTGTCATACAAATGCAGAAAACAGTCTGTTAATTAATAATGGTTGATAGGTACAGCCCTTGTTCAGACTGATAAAAATCCAGAAAAGAGTAAATACACACCAGTTTATTTTTACTACTGTCTGAGGACTCTCCCCCAGAAGAATCAGAGTCCAGGGTTTTCTTCCTCTTGCGTCCACTACCAGTCTCTGCCTGCAGAATGGTCTTGTCACCCATTGTACTTTCTCTAAGAGCGTCCTCCCTGAACTTGTTTGGCTGATAGGTCTGGGTCTCTACTGGGTAAGATGTCTTCAGATGAGCAGGACAGAGGGTATTCCTGCGTTGTAGCTCACCCAGTCGACCAAACTCAAACTCCATGGGTTCATCTTCACAGTGGAAAACTCGGCCTGTTCCTCCTATGAATAGGGTTAAAAAGAAAAAAAATAATCTTTTGTTTCGATTGTAAAATAGAGTTCACAAATTTCCTCTTTTTTTTGTGGCAAAAAGGTGTTTCTGTAGTTAAATAGTTAAGGCATTGGATTCACAGTCAGGGAATCCTGAGATCTATGCCAGCTGTGAGCACTGTACATGTGGGACAGTCCTTGAGCAAACCACTGCAGAATCCAAGCCATGTGTGAGACTGGGGAAAGACATGAATATATGCTTTTAGTGTGGTGTTTCTTTAGTATTTTGACAGTAGTGTAAAAAAATACTTCACGAAAAAAAATTAAACCAATCTAGTGGCAAAAGCCATCAGTGAAAATATTGAATATCAGTAGTCCCTTACAAAATAAATCTAAAACGTACATAAAAGTGTACAATTTCTCTTTTTTCTTCAAAAAAAAAAAAAAAAAAAAAACCCAGACAAGTATGGGGCTCTCTTGTCCTAGACAATACAGCTCACATTACTCATGTTAATCAATGCATTCACTTGATGTTACACATAATAAGACAATTTTAAACTGTTAGTAGTCTTCTATTTATCCTCATGAATAAAACTTCACTATTTACCGAAAGACAAAATGTTTTACTTAAACAAATTCAAAGCATTAATTTTGCAGATGGCTTATCAAATGTAGTTCAAAATGTCAATGTCGTGGAATAGAAAATATTGTGGGAAATCAAGAAAATGCTGGTTACTAGCATTTTCTTGTTTTCCCGTGTCGTTTATCACCTTTTCCCATTATGTTTTCAAAAGCCTTCTTTGTCAGGGTTAAAGATTCAACATTGACAAAATTAGCATTAACTCAAGTTTTATAAGCATGTGTCTGATGACAATATGACAATATGATTACAAACTTACTTGGGACAGAGGCATTAGACTTGCAAGAGTCAAAACTTGCAATACTCCTGTTTAGACTGACAGCAGACTCTCTGGATCTAAGCCTGTAGGCTAGAGAAGATGCTGATCCAATGCTTACAGTGTCAGCATTGACATCATTGCGATTCTCTTTACTGGAAAAAAAAAAAAGACAAACATACAGTTCTGTAATTTTTGATCAGAAGCAACTTTTGGAGATTAAAAAAGACATGTTAGAATTTCAATTTTCCACATAGCAGGCTTGTTGAACAAAGAAAAAGTTTATCCAATGATGTAAGAATCAAGAAAATCCGACTTTAACCATTAAAACGCCTTTCACAACTATAGTTGCCTTTGCGGCCAGAGCAGATCAAAGATCAAACTGCAGGTTTTTTGCAGTGTGGTCTGCATCTACACTGTCTACTTTGCAGAGACATTCTGGACAAGAACAGGTTTGAAGTTGCAATTATCTAGGTCTTATTTCTAGACTAGAAAACATTTGTTAGACTTTTTTGCACTCCATGGGTAAATATGTTTCTAAAATGTAATAGTCATTCATACAACATGAAATATGATGAATTAACTCTAAATAAATACCACACACTATTCAGTTTCAACTTTTTACGTTCCTGCAATTCAGAGCTTTGCCTCTTCACCAGAGGACATTTATTTTAGACTGGTCCATATTCAAAGCATTAGCTAATGAAATGATAGGAGGACTTGTCTCTGAAAGGTTAGAAAACATGTGGGAAAAGAAGAGAATGCTGGTTACCAGCATTTTCTTCTTTTCCCACAATGTTTTCAGAAGTCTAAATTCCCAGGGTCATTGAAACTTGGAATTGTGTAGTAAAGGGTTTAAAACACATTATAAAGAATGCAGCAATTACTGACAACAAGCTGCCAGCATTTTCCAAATTTACCACAATGTTTTCAACAGCTATTCCTCTTAGGAGGATTGTAAAACAAAGGATTTCTTGTTAAAGAGTTAAAAAAGAAAAATAATAATATAAAAAACTTACTTCATTAGGGTGCTGCTTACAGACTTGCTGAGTCGTTTCCGAGTTCTACTCTCTCTACCCGGAGTCAGTGTGTTGTCCGAGACACTATTACGAGGAGCTTCAAACAGGGAATCATCCATGGGGATGGTGCCTGGGTGGTTATCTGCGGAGACAAGACACTCAGAGTTTGATAGTCTCCTTTCATAATTACTGTCATATAACTATTTCTATGTGTCCAAAATGCTGATCTTATTGAGAGAAAAAAGTAACTGAGCATTGTTAATAGTACTTGATTTGGCTTCTAAAGAACTTTTGTCCTTTTTAACAAAAAACATCCAATCTCTGATCACTTTTTTGTAGACTTAAACAAACAATGAGATACCGTGTCATACAAAATTCCCGCAAGTAAAACAACTACAACGACAAAAACAAACACAATCCTACCCATAAAGCTGGCATCATTGGAATTTTCTCTTGCCTTCATGATTTTCATGAAGTCAGAACTGTCTCCAAAAAATTGAGCAGAATCTTTCTCCAACTTTTGGGTGAGATCTCGGATCTTTCTATCCGCCAAATCGTTCTGTGCTTCAAGAGATCGTACTTTGGCAGCTGCAACAGAAAAAAAAAAAGTGTTTTTTTTTTTTTTTTTTTTTTTTTTGGGGGGGGGGGGGGGGGGGGGGGGGGGGGGAGGGAGGGAGGAGAAGGAAATAGATGATCAACAGTATAACTGTAGCAAGCAACCTTTTCCAGCAATGTTTAATATATGAGCCATGCTCTGGCAAATGGGAGCTTAATGCATCTCTGTGAACCACGATACCAAAAAAAGTCATCATATAATTGTGCACCCATAAAATCCATCTAACATACTCTAACAACTGACTGAATCATGCGATACACAGGTCCTTTGACGTGCAGAAAATTGACCTAAACTCTTTACCACGCGACAAAATTTTAGACCAGTCCAAAGTCAAAGCATTTGCAGACGACAAATCAAATGCGACTCAAGAATTGAAATTTGTTTTGGAAAGGGTAGAAAACATTGTGGGAAATGGAGAAAATGCTGGTTACCAGCATTTTCTCCTTTTCCCACAGTGTTTTCAAAAGGCTTCTTTCCCAGGGTCGTTTAAAGTCAGGATGGCGTGGTATGAGTTAAGCAAAAAGTTTCAGCCAAGGTAAGCCAGCGGGTACCGCGCGGACTGACCTGGGTCGACACTTTTTGCAGACGCATTAAGCCCACTTTTCACAGAGCATGGCTCATATTACAGTATTTTAACACTTGTATCGCTGCACTTGGATTCAATTGCTCATGTGGACAGTGTAGTTCAAGACAGATCAAGATCAGAGTGGAAAGAAAAAGCAGCCTGGTTTACACTATCTGTTCTTTGCAAGATAACGTATTAACCCTTAAGCTGCTGATCGCGACCCACTGACCTTTTGCGGACAGTGTAGATCAAGATCAGACTGCACAGAACGTGCAGTCTGATCTTCAATCTACACTGTCCGATACGGTATTTTCTTTCCGGTGAAATCAACTTTGAAACCGCAATGTTTGGGCTTTTAGTATTGAATAGAAATTTGCATTTCATTTATTCAGCAGCTTAAGCGTTGAAAGAAAAAAAGGCTTAGCATTTGCATGTGTCTGCATCATTAGACTCAGAATGTCCATTTCATCTACCTAGCAATACAAGGTGAAAACAAAGAGATCCATTTGATCCATGCTCCATGAAAAGGGGATTTCATGCATCCACTAAGAAGCATCTACCCATGTAAGCCTGCAGTCTGCGCAGGCTCACGTGGTCAGAAACTTTTTGCTATTGATCACTTTTCTACGTGTCCAAGGACCTTTCTACAACGATTCAGTTTGTTGTCAGACAAAATGGATTTTATGTACAGTAAAACCCCTCTATGAAGACCACCAATAGTACTTTTGAAACTTGGTCTTATTAGCGGGGTGGTCTGATTTCCGGGTTTCACCCACCTAGATTTTGAATCAAACCCAGACTATGTACATACTTATGTAGATTTAAATTATGTTCCAAGTAATGTATACATATTTTAGTCGAGGAAGCCTATGCCCACACATTTAAATGACAAGAAAATTTTCATGTTTATTGAAAAGTTAATATGTGCTTGAATTTTTATGAATAAATTCACATGGCAGTGAATGTCCATTCATAATTGTCTATTTAAACTCTTACAGCAAGATATGTACATTAACCAAGAACCTGAACTAAAGACTATATAATTTAATGTTACTAATAGAACTCGTAATATTCCCCGTTTTAATCTGCTTTTTTTTTTATCTTGTGGAGTCTCAAAAACTCCTACTCCACGTGCTCATTTTCATTTTTAAACACAGAATTTCGAATATTATTGAAGAGCCTGACGTTTTTTTTTTTTTCCATTTTGATTCGAGTTGAATGTTCGAACAGTCCTACTAATCGTCGATCTCAAAGTTGAAGTGTTCACCAGTTCAAAAATCGCATATTCTCTACGATATAAGTATGGCTTTAATGTGTAACAAAAACCAAATAATTATCCCATCCCGACCGCTAAATATTGACCCAAGCGTCTCAAATTACAAAAGCTAGATGTACAAAACAGATCGTAATTACCCGGATGTCGACATGTTTTTCAGCCGGGTCAGCAATGTGTGATAAACGCCTGATTACCGAATAAAAGCCGAATTAATTATCATCAATTCATTGGTCATCTGATTATGTAAGGTAACACCTTGATCACTTTACACGATTGTGTTACTGTAGTCAACAGATAAACAAAAGATCGCTAATTGATTGTCTACTCCATCGGACCCAAGAATATTCGTACATGAAGCACGGCCTCCAGTTCGCAATTATGGACGCGTGAAAATTAGCTGGTCGTAAAAAAAAAAAATGTGAAAATTAGAGGACGTTTCACGGGGTTAAAATCTATTGGTAATTACTCATTGGTACTGAAAATGGTCGTAATTTCGTTATAGCGGGGTGCCCGTATTTCTGGGGTCGTGGTCATTGATTATGAAGAAGGAAAAATTCCGTTCTGACAAAAATCGTTCGTAATAGCAGGTTGCTCGTATTACTGGGGTGGTCGTGAAGAGAGGTTTTACTGTATCTATAATCATGTAATGACGTCCTCGGTACAATGCGTCAGAGATGCATGCAGCCCCCTTTTGCCAGAGCATGGCTCATATATTTATCATTTAGGTCACATGTAACAATATTCATGGCTACATAAGTCTGAAAGTAGCCTGTAGTGGGTAAAGAAGAATAAAATGAAAACTTTTCCAGATGTTACTCAAAACATGAAATTCAACTTCTGAAGAGTAGAAAACGTTGTGGGTAAAGGAAAACATGCTATGTATCTGTGCTTTCTCCTTTTCTGACAATGTTTTCAAATGACTTCTTCCTCAATGCCGCTAAAACTGTGGATTCTGTGGCAAAGGGTTAACCTAATGACAAATATTTATACTTAGCCACAATATTCTGTTATTTCATTAGAAAAGCATACTAGGATTCAGATAATGCTAATCAATCTTACTCAAGCTTTTTGTCTTTAGTGTCTCGGCTTCCAATCTTTCTCTAAGTGGTGCCACCTCCTTCACAAGTTTATCTTCTATGTGTTTGTATCCTTCCAGTTCTTGAGTCTTGACTTTCAATTCCTCCGTCAACTGAGCAATGACCTCCTTTTTCTTGTTATAATGTATGTTGTATTTATCGTTGACATCCTGTAGCTTCTTTCTCTCAGCTTCTGTCTCTTTCAGCTTCTGCTGAATCTATAATTTGCAAAATATTTTCCTGATCAACAAAAAACTTGTAAAATTTAAAGGCCATATAGCTCCAAATGCTGGGTTTATCCCCTTTACACACTAATCTATGTTTTAATGATCCTAAGTGAAGATTTGTGGGAAAAGAAGAATGCTGGTGGTAACAAGCAATATGTTCTAGGCCACATGGATTTCAAACAAGAGCATCGCATGTGGGTGCTAATGCTCTGCTGCAGTTACTTGACTTTCAGTGAAAATTCTAAGATGAGAATGGGGCATAAGTGTGTCAAAAATACTTTGATGGTTACCTTCTTTGGATGTATAGCTATCTCCTTTGAAAGTTAACAACTTGTCCAAATTTGAAGCAAATATCTTCAGTAATCACAGAGATATATACAAAATGTCAGTTTTTGCACAGTGATGCAGATGACAACATAGACAATGCCAGGACAACAACAATACCTCAACATTTTCTATGGAAGCAGCTGAGCTAAAAATTGTCTGTGGCAAGACCAAATCACTGTAACTTGCATATTATCCTTTTCAACCCATGTTTTTCAAGCCTTTACGAAACAGTGCTGACTTTTAACTACTCTGAGGAAGAAGCCTTTTGAAAACATTGTGAAAAAAAGGAGAAAATGCTGGTAACCAGCATTTTCTCCTTTTCCCCCACAATGTTTTCTACCCTATCAAAGACAATATGCATCATTTAAGCAACAATGAAATTGTTGTCTGCAAATACTTTCGATTGGGACGGGTCTAAAATTTTACCATTTTATATTCTAAATTTTATGTGTGGTAAAAGGTTAAAAAACAAAACCCAACAGTTCATTTGTCCTCTACAAATGTTTTCAATCAGGTCTCATCTGTTTTCTTTTCTTTTAACTTTAAACATACAAGAAAAAAACTAAAATACACTTACAGGCTCTAGAGAAGCTATCTGTATCTCCAAGGCTGTCTTGTCTTCAGTCACTGTCTTCAGATTATTCTCTAAGGCTGCTTTCATCTGTATAAACTGGGCATGGGTCACCTCAATCTGTGCATCATTTTTTAAAAAAATTCAGTAAGACCTCAATTATCTCTTTACCAAAAGACAAAATTTTTGACTGGCCCAAATTCATAGGGTTTGCAGATGACAATTTAAAAGTGATGGAATTTGTTGTTGATAGGAAGGAAAACATTGTGGGAAAAGGGGAAAATGCTGGTTACCAGCATTTTCTCCTTTTCCCACTATGTTTTCAAAAGCCCTCTTTGTTAGGGCCATTTAAACTTGGAAGAACTAAGCAATAAATCAAATATATAATGTGAAGTATAACACATAAATTAAATTACTCTATTATTTCCGTATTTTTTTTTCTTTCGATAAAGGCCACTGGCCAAAAAAATTAAATAAAAAATTGAGGAAACCTTACATTAGGTTTTAGATAATGATTTGTCTAATTTTCTTAAGTTTTTTGCTTTGTTGTCAAAACCTATCAAGCCTTTCAATTTGGAGACACCTAGACGGTCAAACATTGACAACTTATCAAACTTTAGGTTCATTGTGGTCCCTGTAGCAATCATTCACCAACAGTTCTAACTCTATTCCTACACAGAGCTTGTGATAGAGGGAGTGATTCTGATTTCAAAATTGAAAATATTAATCGCTCTACACTAAACCCTATGTTATGGGCACTCATTAGAATCGTCTCATCGAGACAATTCTAATGAATATCCACAACATAGGGTTTGGAAGAGAAATAATGGATTTAGAATACGATCATTCCCTCTTACCTGAGGATCTGCTACAATTCAAAATAAGACAACCAATTAGCATAAATGAAACCTCTCAGCCAATCAGATTGTTTGTGTCGTGATTTAGAATTAGAGTTGACTATACAATGGTCTGTGAACAAGAAACCATGTAATATTAATTCTTAATTATAAAGCATAACAAAAAAATATAAAATCTCACCTCTTTGTTAAATTTGTCATTAATTTCCCGTATTTCCTGAGACTTCTCATCAAGTTGTTTACGGAGCGAGGCATTCAGTTCCCCAGCCGTATCTATCTGATGTTGGTTATCCTCCATCATTTTCTTCTCTCTCTCAAGATAGTTATAAATTCTGTGCTCTAACTCCCTGTTTCTGTTCTCCAGCTGTAGCCGGTCTTGACCCATCCTCTCTATCTGGTTCTCTAACTCTGTTTGTGCCTTCTGAACAGCCTCCTATAAATACAAGACAGGAATTTTCAATTACAATTAAATTTTTTTATCAAATGAAACCTCCACCAGCAGTGTATTAACCCTAAGGCTACTAAGCACAACTTGAGGACCTTTTGCAGACAGCGTAGATCAAGATCAGACTGCACAGAATGTGCAGTCTGACCTTGGATCTACACTGTCCAATAAGGAGATGGCCTTCCCCAAAAAATACCTTTGAAATAGCAAAATTTGGTTGTTACTATCGGCTGGAAAGTTTCATTCCACTAATTTAGCAGGATAAGGGTTAAGTCCATGATTCATTTTTGACAACAAACTAGTTCATTATTGTTTCTTTGGATCAAAAACTCGGGGGATTTATAATTATGAACATGTAAAGCTTGTTGTGTATGTACCAGGGATGGGATAGGTAACTAGTTTAAGTAATCAAGTATTCTGTCACTCTTGCAATCCAGTTCTCGCGAGGATATGTCAACTTTCATTCGAACATTTCAAGTAAAAGTCACCATGGCTGGAAACAAAATAGCAAATGGGGCAATATATGAGTGAATATTAAAATCAAATGAAAAAAAAAAAAAAAAAAAAAAAAAAAAAAAAAAAGGTTTGTTCATTTAGTAATATATTCCCCCATATGTTATTACCAATATATTATTGATATTCTGATGTTTGATCGAGTACTTTATTACTCAGATACTCATTCGCATTCCTAGTATCTACCCACTTCAAACTGAATCAAAGACACATGACTGATGCCGATTTATTTTACAGTACAGTAGTTAACATTTTCACCCACAAATAACTCAATTCCTTTCTTTGGAGGTCTGAAAATGTGATTCCATGGAAAATGAGATTTCTCATTCAAGGTTTAGCATTACGGGTCAGATTTTGAACATCAAAGATCTGACTGCAAGTTTGTAGCCACTTTTATAGATCTTTTTACATTCACATCAATGTGACAGGTCAGATATTCATGTATGTCATAGGTTTCACCAGTACTATGTTAGGACTGAAGTGTCTTGCCCAAGGGCACTTCCACAAAAGCCCAGTGCTTTGAATGAGAATCAAACCCGGGGTTTCCAGGTTTCAAGTCCTACACTCTACCACTGAGCCACACAGGACCCCAACATTTAGTTCAGAGCTGTAATCAGTTATGAAAGAGACAAAAGAAGAAATCAGTGTGACCCACTCCATTTAAACTAAAGCTATGATAAAAAATAAAATGAGCTATGTGCTGGCAAAAGCGGGCTTAATGCATCTCCGTAATGCCTCATAGCAAGCAAGACATCATCTAATTATTGATCCATAAAATCAATTTTGTCAAACAACCAACTGAATCATGAGGTAGAATTATCCCTTGACATGCAGAAAGTTTAAAGATAGCAAAAACCTTTGGCCAGTGTCAGCCTGCACAGGCTGACGTGGGTTGATATTGTTTGCAAATGCATTAAGCCCCCTTTTCACAGAGCATGGCTCAAATATTTCTGGTGGGAAGCATTTGGATACTTACATAGCACTTCTGACTTGACTGCAGCTGTCTCTCAAGCTCATTTTTCTCTATCTCCCTGAATCGAAGATCTTTCTCTGCTTGTTGTTTAACTTCCTCTATGACAGTCTTGTTCTTGGCTGCCTCAACTTCAAGCATCCTTTTCTCTTCTTCAACGGCAGCAAGCTGAAATGATGGGTATTATTTGTGAAATGAACAAACACAAAGTCTCCATCAGCTAAAAAACAATTTTCTTCACTTAAATCTTGATTCAAAACCAAACAACAAAAATTTTAGACTAGTCTAAACTGGAAGTATTTGCAGACAACAAAATAAACTTGACTTGTGACTCAAAAATTGAAATTTGATTTGAAAAGGGTAGAAAATATTGTTGGAAAAGGAAAATATGCTGGTTACCAGCATTTTCTCCTTTTTTTCACACTGTTTTCAAAAGCCCTCTTTCTTAGGATCGGTAAATTCAAGATAATGTGGTGAACTGTTAAATGCTCTGGTGTACCTGATAATTACCTGCAGATAATCTTTTGTGTCTTGCAGCACTAAACCTTTGAAAACTTTTTTTGTTAAAAGGAGAAATTATCAGTAACGTGTATCTTCTTTTTTTGCCACATTGTCTTTGCAAGCATTCACCTATCTGACCTTAATTCACACTGATTATCAATATTTTACAATGATTATTTTCAAAGGTTTTGAATCTGCATTTATATCAAAAAGAAACAGGTAAAAAACATGAATAGGGAAAAACCAAAGTGGACTATGCACACTGGAGGAAACGAATGACATTGTACAGACAGACAGAGATTTCTTGAAGTTGAATTACAGACCAATATTACAGTCACTTAACTCTTTATCAAACGACAAAATTTTAGAGTTGTCTAAACTGAAAGTATTTGCAGACGACAAACTAAATGGTACACAAATTAGGCATTTTTTCTTTGGAAGGGTAGAAAACATTGTGGGAAAAGGAGAAAATGCTGGTTACCAGCATTTTCTCCTTTTTCTGCGACGTTTTCAAAAGTCCTTTTTCTTGGGATTTGTTAAAACTCGGGATTGTGTGGTAAAGGGTTAACTCTTTAACACACATATCCAAGTTTCACCAACCATGAGAAAGCTTTTGAAAACATTGTGGGGAAAAGGCGAAAATACTTGTAACCAGCATTTTCTTCTTTTTCCATAAATAAATTTATGTTTGTATATCCATTCAAAGACAATTTCCAACCTTTTTAGCCATTGTTGTCTGCATTTGTCTAAAATTTTGTCATTAGGTAAAGAGTAAAATCCTAGTGCTACATTTAAATACCTGCTGTTGTTGACTGGACAGTTCAGCTGTTAGTGTGTCATTCCTGTCTCTGGTATATTCCAGTTGCCTCTCGGCCTCCTCCCTTTCTCCTTTTTCTTTCATAATGCTTTCTCCTGTCACCATCAATTCATCCTTTGTTGATTTCAATTCACTTTCAAGTCTACTTACATTTCCAATACTTGCAGCCAGCTGTTTCTCAATTTCCATGTGTTCAGTCTTGGCCTTCTCTATAAAAGTTTCTAGTTCAATATTTTTGTTGTGTAATTCTTTTAGGCTACTTTGTTTCTGAGTATTATCAGCCTTCTCGTTTGTTAAGCTTTCTTGCAGAGAAGCATTATCTCTTTCAAGTGATTTAAGCTTGGTTTCTAACTCACTGAGTCTATGTTTTGTGTCTTTTTCTTTACTTTCAATCAGTGTATCATACTGACACTTCATCTGGGAAAGTCGCTCTCTGAGATCAAATGTTTCCCCACCCAATTTTTCTTCCATGTCACTGATCATTTTCTGATAATTCACTCTTTGTTCATCCAGATCAGACTGCAGTTTGTGAACCCTCTGATCATGTTCTTCCTGCATTGTTTTCAGAGTTTCCTCATGGGTGGTCCGCAGATCAGCAATCTGAGTTTCATATTCTCCAATGAGAATTTCAATTTTTTCCAGTTTCTCCTCCTCCAACTTTTTACACTTCACTTTAAGAATTTCTGTTTCACCACTTAAAGAAGCACAGTCATCCTTATACTTTACAACCATTGAAGTAGCATCATTCAACTGTCTTTCAAAGGCTGAAGTTTTAGACTCTTTTTCTTGCAGAAGATTTTGTATCTCCATTTTACAGGCTTCAACAGCTTTTTCAAGCTCTGAAACAGTTTCTCTATGAGCTTCGCTTCGAGTTGATAACTGTTGCTCTTTTTCATCTGACAGACTTTGTAGCTTAGATTCATAGTTATTTTCCATTTCCTGCAACTGAACTCTGGTCTCCTCTTTCTGCTCTTGTGCATCTCTAGAGTATTCTTCAGCAAGCTGTTCACATTGTGACTGCCAATAACTTTCTGTCTCTGTCATTTTCTCTCTCATCTCACATAGACTAGCTTCCATTCTTATCTTGTACTCATCAAAACTTTGTTCTGTTTGAGATTTCTCAGTTAACAAAGACTCAATTTTATCTTTCAACTCAAGTTTGAAATTTTCAGATTCTTGTTTAAATTCCGTAAACTGACATTCCATATCTGCTCGAGACTGACCCAGTCTTTTCATTTTCTGTTCAAGGTCTTCTGTCAGTTTCTCCAACTGAGCACTTTTAATATTACACTCTTTGAATTCTGATCTTAGTCTTTCTATCTCAGAGGTTTTATGTTTAGTTTCACATTCCAGTGCTTCACATTTCTGCATTAGTTTTTCTGATTCACTTAAAGCTAACTGTAATTTTCTCTCAGCACCGTTTCTCTCTGTCTCAAGTTCTTCTCTTACTTTACTAGATTCCATTTCTGTTCTCTTCAATTCTTGTTCCAAACAAGTAATTCTACTCTCATATGCTTGCTTCTGTTCGTTCATAGCCATTTCCATCTGACTATTCTCTGTCTCAAACTCATTCTTCATGTCACTGATATTGTTTTCTAATTCATTCACTTCTTTAATCTTTAAATCTATAGAACTTTTCAGTGACAAGCGAGCTTCATTTAGGTCACTTAGCAATAAGTTGTTTTTCTTCTCATAATTCTGTAGTTGTTCTGACATTGTTTGAATTCTTGCCGACTGTTCTTTCTTTGCACATTCCAGCTCAAACCGTTCACTTTCAACTTCCTCAACTTTCCTCTGTAATAGAGATACCTTTTCCTTTAGAGATTTATTTAATTCTTCACTCGTAGTTTTAAGTTCTTTTACATAACTCTCATGGGATGATATAAGCTCTTTCTTTTCATGCTGTAACAATTTTATCTCCGACAGAAAACTATTTTCTTTTTCACCCAAGGTCTTTTCAAGACTGAATTTTACTTCACTTAAATTTCTCTTCTCCGAGTCTATAGTGTTTTCCAGATCAGAAATCTGTTCCAGTAATTGTGTTCTGTCTTTCTTGTACTGTTCTACGGTGGATTCACACTGAAACTGTAAACTATTTATAATTTCATCTTTTTCCTTTTGCAATACATGGAACTGCTCTCTCTCATTTGCAAGTTTCTCCTTGCAAGTCTTTAGTTCATATTCATACTCTATCAGCGTCATTTTTGACTTCTCAAAAGACTCACCTAATTGTGAATTATCATTTTTAAACTCTACAATGACTTTATTCAGTTTCTCAATCTCGAGTTTCTGTTCCTGAATTATCTGTTTACACTCTGCTAACTCTTCCTTCAATGACTTCTGTGTCATCAAGCTTTCCTCCAGTTTAGATTTACAACTTTCAATTTGCTTTTTCTGTGTATGTTCACTATCTGTATACTTCGTTTGTAGCTTCTTTAATTTTTCTTCATAAGATTGTGAGAGAGACTTGATTTCACATTTCAGTCTATGTAACTCTAGGTCCACCTCCTTTTTGTCTTTTTGAAGAACCTTTAAGTCACATGAAATGGATTCCTCCTTTTCCTTTGTGGCACTTTTATACGCTTCATACTCCTTTGTTACTGACTTTAGGGCTTGTATCTGTTCTTCACTAGCTGTTTTATGTGATTCAACTTCACCTTCCAAATCAGTGATTTTATTGTTTAAATTGTTCTTCTCTGTGTTGAACTTCTCAGTAAGTTCCTCGTTAGTTTCCTCAAGTGATTTAATTTTATCCGTCAGAGTTTTCTCCCCCATTTTTTTGTCATACTGCTCATTCTTCAATTCTGCTTGAATCTGGTCCAAGTCATTCTGAAGATTTGCAAGTTTTGTGTTCAGGTTTTCCTCACTTTTCAATGTCTCCTCTTTCTGACATTTTAACAAGTCTTGCAGCTCTTCAGTTTTAACTTTCCAGGACTGTAGTTCACCGTTTAAACGTTGCTCAGCCTGCTGTTTCTCCTGCTTTTCATTGTCTAACTGTATTATAGTCAATCGTCTACTTTCACTTGCACTGACATGCAGTTCTAGTTCCTACGGAAAAAAAAAAAAAAAATCCATCTTTATTGCACTACATAAATTTAGATTTGCCAAGATCCAAAGCATCTGCAATGACAAAAAAAAAATTATGGTTCAAACAAAGGGACTTGTCATTCAAAGGTAAGAAAACATTGTGAGAGAAGAAAATGCTGGTTACCACATTTTCCCACAATCTTTTCCTATTTTTCCAACAATGTCTTCAAAAGCTTTATTCTTAACTCTTTGCCAAACCACAAAAATACAGACTTGTCCAAATTAAAAGTATTTGCAGAGGACAAAATAAATGTGAATTTAAAATTGAAATTCGATTTGGCAAAGGTAGAAAACATAGTGGGAAAAAAGAGAAAATGCTTACCAGCATTTTCTCCTTTTCCCACAATTTTCAAAAGCTTTGTTTCTCAGGGTCATTACAACTCTGATTGAGTGGTAAAGGGTTTAGGGCCCTTAAGGGGTTAAATATATTACATCCTGCAGATCTCTGTTCTTTGTCTTGCAACAGATCACTGCTGAAAACATTGTGACTGAAGGAGATATTGCTTATTACATGTCATGAACAGTTTCTCATTTTGCCATGTTTGCAAATATGTACAATCTTGTATCAAAACTTGATTCATGTTCATCAGGTTCATTTTACAAGAGTGTTTTCAAAGTAATTTGCTGCGAATTTGCTTCAGGATCCATCAGTTTACACTGTCTTTTTAATGATACAAAACACTGAATTACAAGATGGTTTTATATATGCAAAGTCAAGTTTGTTTCTCTCTGCCCATTTGTCAGTCCCCCCCGCCCACCCTGCCCCTTCTCTCTCTTATACTCTCTCTCTCACAAACATGGAGATAAATTCTGACTAAGCCTCACTTTTTTATTAAGATCAAGCTCCATCTGCATTCCAGACAATTCTTTCTCTAAATCTTGAACTTTCTTTTCCAACTTGGCCTTTTGGTCTTTAAGTTCTACCTGACTTTTCTTCAAGCCATCATTGCTAGACTCAAGCTCTGACACCTGTGTTTGAGCCTCCAACTCTGTGGTCTTTGATGTTTGGAGAGAGCTCTCTAGCTGGGCAATGGCCATCTCTTGTTGCTGTAGCTTGTTCTTCAGCAACTCAACCTCATCCTCCGAACTCATGATCTTTTGCTTCATCTCGATATAGTGCCTCTAAAATTGAGGAAAAAATACAATAGATGTAAGAGTCCATGAGATAGCACTGTGATCAAGTGACAGCACTGGCAGTTGAACTGAATGGTGTTTTATGCCGCTTTCAACACTTTTTTTGTCATATCACAACCATGGATCACTCGTTCATGTATGTCCTGGGTTTCAATAGTCCTAAACTGAGGCTCTGAAGCGTCTTGCCCCAAGACACTACGATGAAAAACCCAGTGCTTTGAGAATAGATTTAACGCTGGACTTCCAGGTTACAAATCCTAGAAGCTTCACCACTGAGCCATCCTGGACCCCATATCAATAACACTTTACTAAATGAAAAAATTTTGGATTTGTCCAAATTGAAAGCATTTGCAGAGGACAACTTAACATGTGACTCATGTGTTGTAAAGGATTAACAATGTTTTCAACACAAACACAATCAGGAATTTTTCCACAATGCCAATGGCTCATTGTGAAATTCATATGGGTCATGCTCTGTAAAAAAAGGGGCTTAATGCTTCTGTGAAAAGTATGGACCCAGGTAAGCCTGTGTGGACTGGGCCAAAACTTTGTGCTATTGCTCAATTTACTGTATGTCAAAGGACCAGTCTGCCTCATGATTCAGTCTGTTGTTGGACAAAATTGAGTTTATGGATCCCAAATTATGTGATGTCTTGCCTGGTGACATGGATCACGGAGATGCATTAAGCCCCCTTATGCCAGGGTATGGCTCATATTTTTTCAACACTTTCAAAGGCATCTTCTACAAATTCATTTCAGGAGGTAACAAAGTCAACGATAATTCTTAATTACTGTTGATCTACAATAAAAGGGAAACCACACTTTACCTCATATGTTGATTTGGCTTCCTTTTCCAACTCTAAATCTTTCAGGACAGTCTGATAACGGACAGGATCCATCCAGGTCTCCTTTATATGGTCATACTGGGCTTGTAGCTCTGATAGTTTTTTATCTGTCACTATACTCATAGGCTCTCCCGCATACACTGCTCCCTCGAGACCAACACCCATGTCACCTGTGTATGATGGCAAAGGATTGTTTGAATGATTGAATTGTGTTTTACACCACCTTCAACATTATTTCAGTCAAATTACAGCAACTGGTCACATATTCACTTATGTCCTACATTTCATCAGCACTGGGCTAGAGATCTCCAGTCATTTCTGAAGATATTTACCTTAAACTCTTAGTAGTTGTTAACTATAAAAGGGGAACCAAGACAACAGGGGCAGGTAACTATCAAAATATTTTTGACACAATTATGGCCCTTTCATAAATTAGAATTTTCACAGAAAATCAATCTGTTTCTAAGAGCAAAAGCGACCCAGCATTGGCATCAGCATGCGGTGCTCTTGTTGTTTGTTCTCCTTGGGATATCGTTGTTGACCCAGTTCCGATGTATTCCGTAAACTACATTCATTACCCCTGGGTTACCTCACATGTTTTCTCATTCTCATGAATTATTCATAAGGCATTTTGATTAGTAATCTCAGTTTTTCAGTGAGAAAATTTAATCTATTTTTATCAACCATATGCCATCATTCCTATTTTTACCTCATCTATAACCAATCCAATCACTTGTTTCAAATCAAGCTTGGCAATACTTTAAATATGGCGGAGGCCATGTACATCATTAACAGAAGTTTACAAAAAACATTCAGCGTCACACCTGAAGAGTTCCAGCTTAAAGCCCTAGCAGCTTTGGTTAGAAAACAGGTTGTGTTTCTGTCAACAAGAACAGGCAGCAGGAAAAGTCTGTTATCATGGTTTCCCATCTAGGTTTTACCCAGTTTATTTGCAGTAACGGAAGAAATGTGATTATCCTCCACTACAAGAGAGTATTGTTATGTTATTGACAATTTGATATTGGGCATAATTTGCAATCTTATGAATATTCATAGAAACGACAGTTTCGCAATTGAATGTCCCAGGGGTGATGAATGGTAATAATTCACACCTGGGTTAATGAGGGTGTCCTGGGGATTGCTTAAGAAAGGTCTGACTGTCAGTCTACCATATGACAAAACTTTAGACTTGTCCAAATTGAAAGCATTTGCAGACAACACAATAAATGTGACTCAAAGATTGAAATCTTTTTGTGGAGGGGTAAAAACATTGGGGGAAAAGGACAAAAAGCTGGTTGCCAGCATTTTCTCCTATTTCCACAATGAGTTTCAAAAAGCCTCTTTTCATAGCTCTTTACAACACGACAAATTTTCAGACTGGTCCAAATCGAAAGCATTTCTGTAATGTGGCACAAGCAAAGGAATATGTCTGTAAAAGGTCAGAAAACATTGTGGGAAAAGGAGAAAGTGCTGGTACCAGCATTTTGTACCAGCATTTTCTCCTTTTCCCACAATGTTTTCAAAAGGCCTCTTACTAAAGGTTGTTATAACTCAGGATTGTGTGGTAAAGGGTTCAGGTCATTAAAAGTCAGAATTATGTGTTAAAAGGAATGAACCAATATCATACCATGGGTGCTCCCAATCATCTCCTCTAGCTCTTCCTTCTCTCTCTTGAGAGTATTACACTGACTCTGTGACACTTGGTACATATTTCTGGTCTCCTCCAGTGACTGTGTGAGTTGTCCTATCTCTTGTATGCGATGCTGTAACATGGCCTCGTGTTCCGACAGTTCTAGCTGTTGCTTGTGACATCGGACCCTATAATCCTCGCAACTTTTCTTCACCGCATCCAATAACTTCATCTGAAATAAAAGGTTTACACTTTTTGTTCGGCATTTGATGTCATTTTCAAGAATATTTCAGTAATATCAAAGCAGCCCAAACAATCCATGCTTTCCTTGAGTTTCATTTACCAATCCTTTGCACAGCACTTTAGGCTAGAACTGAATCAAAACAAAAAAACTTGTTAATAATTTTCATTTTACATGTACATGAAATTTTGAGAACTGTGCAATACTATTGCCAGAAAAAAAGAAAATGTAAGAAAGCATTCTGGTAATTTTTGATATCATGGTTTCTAACAGAGCCTACCTCTTCCCTTGCTTTTTGCACTTCAGCATGGATTTCCCTATTCTCTCTCTCTAGCACATCACTGTGGTCTTTCAAGTCCTGATACTTAGTCAAGCGGCTTTGTAGTCTGTAACAGAAAAAGAAACATCATGTAGCTAACACTTCAACCCTTTACCATACAGCAAAATTTTAGACTTGTCCATATTGAAGGAATATACAGACACAAGTCAGAGGTTTTTCAATAATAGTACTTGTCCTTGAATAGGGTAGAAAACATTCTGGGAAATGGAGAAAATGTTGAGTACCAGCAATTCTCCCCTTCCCAGTGTTTCTGAAAGGCTTCTTTCTCAGGGTCGTTAAAACTCGGGATTGTGTGCTATAGGGTTAACAGGCAACAACATTTTAATACTTGTTGGGATTGAAAAGTTTTAAAAAGTTAGCCAGTGTAGTAAGTAATTTGAAAACCTTTCTGCAAGTAATTCGAAAAGCTTTTTGCAAGGATAATTCGAACCAAATGCTTTGTCATACTTCTGTTTGAATGAACTTACCTCCCCTACATAACTTTTTCTGTATGTCATCGAGTGACCTAACAATCTTGGCTGAAGCTCAAATTAAAGCAAGACCTAAGACCCAAATCACTTCACTCACTTGAAAATTGTATGCTTGCATGATCTTTAACGCTGTTTTCGACATCATTCCACTCATATCCTGGTGGCCAGGCAGGCACCTATCCATGCTTTCCTGGGGTTTCTCTCACCAGTACTTCACAGAATATTCTTCCGAAGCCACTCTCTGCTCTCCCACATAACCACAATTGAAAAATGATCAGTGGGGAGAGAGAAAAGGAATATACCCTGTGGCAATGACTATCATCAGTTCCTGGGGAAATAAAAAATGGCCAAACTGTGGGTTTGAACCAGCGACCTCATGGTTTCCTGACCTGTATGCTACCAGCTGAGCTATCAGGCTCTGTTACTCACTTGACATTCTCTTGGCTTAGGGTCTCTTTTTCTGTTTTGAGGAGCTCTAGTTCGTCTAACTGATCTCTCATCCAGCGAACCTCACTTAATTGCTTCTCTAGGTCCCTCACCCTGGCATCTTAAATACAAAACATAAGAACTATCAGTAATCATTGATGGATTACAGAAAATCTTATCCCTGCAAAAACTTGTTTACGAAAATTTAGTGATACCCATTATAACCAAAATAGCCCTAACATTATACATGTGCCATGCGACAAAAACGGGCATAATACCTCTCAATGATGCATTATACAAAGCAAGTCATCCATAAAAATCCATTTTGTATGACAACAGACTGAGTCATGAGGTAGACTGGTCCTTTGAAATGCAGAAAATTTACCAAAAGCAGAAATTTTCAGCAAAGAATAGCCTAGGCATACTGCACAGGCTGACCTCGGTCAAAGTGCACATGCACTTTGCCCCCTTTTCAAAGAGCATGGCTCATACAGGGGACAAAAAAGCGCTAAATTAGCCGAGCCTATGAATATAACATAGGTTAATCGCTAATAAAACAGAGAAATGAAAAAAGTAAACATACCTCGGGCATGTTTGAATATATACATACCTTTCTCCTCTATTTTGGCAGAACGTTCCCTTAGGTCAAGCTCCAGTTCGGATCGCAGATGTTGCTCATTTTGCATGGCTACCTCAAGCCGCTTGAACTCCTGAATTTTTTGGCGTAACATTGCCTGGTAAAAGAAAACCTCTCCCATTAGTCACAGTGTATTCCCCAAGCAATCTTTAAAATGTTCTCTTCACTGCACTTCGAAATAAAAATCTCTTTTGTCTTGTTATCAACTGAAGATGATTTTTTTTTTTTTTAAGCAGCATGAGCTCTTTTCAAATCATTATGAAATACAGAAAAAAGCAGACCATTATCCACATACAGGTATCTTTAGTTTGTCATACAGATGACCAATTTTGATAATATCATAACAAGACTGCATAACTTTCTCTTTTTTAACAACCTTTTCATGTGTACTGATTTGTATGTATATTTAAATAAGAGGATCATAATGGTCCTATTCTGCTCACAAGAGTAGATAAGAACTTTCCAAATACTGCAATATTTGGGACCAGATGCTAAATTTTTAACAACCCACAGCTGAATGCTACAAAATTTCAAACTTCTACCTGGTCCTAATGATGGACATGCAGATGATGGACAGTTATCATTCACAATAGCTCACCTTGAGCACTTGGTTTTAAGTTAGTCGACTAAAAAGGTAAACAATATACATGTAAATATTCCCAAGTTAAAAATGAGAATGAAAAGCAGTGCACCAATTTTCAAATTAAGATATATTGATAACTAATTTGTTTGTTTGTTTGAATCAGAAATGAACGCTGTTTCAATAGCTTAGATCATATCATGGCGGTCAGTGCACATATGCATGCATTTCCTGGCTTTCTCACACCAGTACTGACACAACTTTCTTTGCAAGTCAATGACTACTTTTCCCACATGAATCAGAGGTGAGAGGAGAAAAATCGCTAGGAAGAAAATTTGCCTTAACTGGGTATCAAACTCACTTTAAGGCTCAGTACACAAACAGATGTGAAAAATTTGAGGAAAATGGGAAATCACTCTATAATACAAGCAATTTCTCCTTTCACGACAAAGTTTTTAAATATTCCACTGCTAGACAAAATAAACACATATATCTGCAAGAGCTAGTTAGTTAAAGTAACAAATTAAATTAGAAGTCTGTAGTATTTGTAACATAACAATTACATTTTAGTAGAACTAAACATTTATGGTGAGTTTTGGTAAAAACAACTTAAAGAATGAGCGCTTTGTCTCTCAACTTCTTTGTCTTCAAAAAAAATATATACAGTTAAAGGCCAAATAGGTTCACCCTGTGCCACACAATTCCAAGTTTTAATGACCCTGAGAAAAGAAGACTTTTGAAACATTGTTGGGAAAGGAGAAAATGCAGATAACTAGCATTTTCTCCTTTTCCCACAATGTTTCTACCTATTCAAGCACAAATACCATCATCTGAACCACACTTGAACCATTGTTTGTAAATGCTTTTGATAAGGACAAGTCTACAACTTCGCCATCTGTGAAGAGTTAACCCTTTACAAGACAACGAACTTTTAGACTTCCACAAATTTCAAGTATTAGCAGACAAAAATTGAGTATAGTGCAAAGGTATTTTTCTTTGAAAAATTAGAAAGCTGCAAAAAGCATAAAATGCTGGTAATCAATGGTTACCAGCATTTTTTTCTTTTCACAACAATGGCTTCAAAGGCCTTTCTCTTTAGAGTTGTTAAAAAAAGAAATTGTATGGTACAGGTCAGTGCTTTTTGCGTGAGAACAACTGCATTTCAGCAGAACAAAATCAGTAAAGGTGAGTTTTAGTATTACTATCTTAAACATGAACATTGTGCCTATGTACCTCGGATTCTCGTCTTTTATCACTTTCTCTTGTCAGTATCTACAAAAGCATTGCCAAAAAGGGTTAGCCAATTTCTGATATGATTCTGCATTTATCCTTGTAAGATTTCTATAAACAAAAATTAGTTGAACCAAAAGAATTTTATCATTTTTCAAAAATATGGAAAGCACTGCGATCAAAGGACCAATTCCATCTGAAAGCAATTGCTCCTTTTCCCACATAACTTTCCAATGCAGTCAAAGTCAGTCATTTCACAATTCAAATTCATAATGCAGCATCTTGAAATGACGAAGATCTATTTGTATTCTTATTCTTAAATAACAAATAATATTTCTTATTTACCCTTTTTACAATCCTGTGTGGCTGAATGGTTAAGGTGGTAGATATATAATCCAAGATTCTGCCTTTGATCTTCACTGGCTTAACCCTTTCCCAAACAACAAATTTTGGACTGGTCCAAATCTAAAGAGTTTGCAGACGACAATTTTAAATCTGATGAAAATGGCAGAAAGTTATCAAAAAGGGAAGAAAACACTGTGGGAAAAGGAGAAATTGCTCGTTATGAGCAATTTCTCCTTTTCCCCCAATGTTTTCAATAGACTTGTACTGCAGACACGTGAAAACCAGGGCTTGTTTGGGAAAGGGTTAAAAGGTTATATGAGTGTCCTTCAGCAGGGTGCTAAACAGCTAAACAGGAAACACGAGAATAATTCAGCAGTTGCCATGATATATTTACAACATGCTGTTGAAAGCGACATCAAGTATCATTCAGACAAAGAGACTTACCTTCTGTCCAAGTTGTTGAGAATGCCATAACCCATTACCAAACATCAAAATTTTGTTAAGTCCAAAATCCAAAGCATTTGCAGACAACAAATGAAAAATATCTCAAAAAAATGGAAATGGTCTTTGAAAGGGTGGGAAACCCCGGAATGATCCTAAGGAAGAGGCCCTTTGAAAACATTGTTGGAAAAGGAGAAAATGCTGGTAACCAGCATTTTCTCCTTTTCCAACAATGTTTTCAAAAGGTCTCTTCCTTAGGATCATTAAAACTTCTGATTGTATGGTAAAGGGTTCAGGAACTATGGTGTGTTTCAGGAGACAGCAAAACAGTACACTGTGGAGTGAACTGACCACCAAAGTCTTGCAATATATTTGTAATGTTATAACACATTTCACTTACCTTCTGTGCAAGTTGTGGAGAATGCATTAATGCACTAAGAGGTGTAACCGGAGAAGATAACGACATTATCCTAAGTGGAGACGAGATATCCCTGATATTGATACCACTAGCACTGGTGTTCGCATGCTGAGGACTGTTTGTATACATAGCAAACACTGGGGCATCTGTAAGAAATATACCAGGCAAAAACATCATATCAATTAAGTTCGGGAGAACAAAATTTTAACTATTTAACCTTTTACCACACAATACCAAGTTTAACGACCCTAAAACCAGCATTTTCTCCTTTGCCCACGATGTTTTCTACCCTATCAAAAATCAATTCCATCATTAAAGCCACATTTAAATTGACATCTGCTAATACTTTCAATTTGCACAAGTCTATGATTATGTCATGTGGTAAAGAGTTAACCCTTTAAAAAACAGTCAAATGTTTCCACAAGGAAAATTGCCATTGAAAACATTGTGGGTGAAGGAGAAAATGCTGGTAACAAGCATTTTCTCCTTTTCCCACAATGTTATCTATTCTTTCACATACACTTCCAATCAATTGAAATTATCTGCTGCCAATGCTTTAATATGGAAGAGTCTAAAATTTTGCCATCTGGTTAAGTGTTAACTCTTTACCAAACGACAAAATTTTGGACTAGTCCAAATTCAATGCATTGCAGACGACAAAATAAACCCGACACAAAAATCATTTTTTGTTTCAGGAAGGGTAGCAAACATCGTGGAAAAAGAAGAAAATGCTGGTTACAAGCATTTTCTCCTTTTCCCACAATGTTTTCAAAAGGCTTTTTGCTGAGGATCGTTAAAAGTTGGGATTGTGTGGTAAAGGGTTAAAGCATTACCTTCTACTGATAGCTTTTTGAACCTTGCAGTAAACAACTTTTGAAAACATAGCAGCAAAAGGAAAAGTGTCCTTAAACAATCAATCCTTCTCTTAAAATTGAGTTGATTATCCACATCTTAAGTTCTTAACCTTTTACCACACTATCCAAACTTTTAACGACCCTTAGAAAGCTTTTGAAAACATTGTGGAAAAAGGTGAATGCTGCTTACCAGCATTTTTTTCTTTTCCCATAAAGTTTTCTATCCTTTCCAAAATGATAGAACTTGTACTTGGACAGGCACAAAACATTGTAAAAGGAAATGCTGGTTACCACCATTTTCTCCTGTTCTTACAATATTTTCTACCCTTTCACAGAAATGTCCCACATTTTGAGCCACATTTGTCATCTGCAAATGCTTTGAATTCATTTGGACATGCCTGAAATTTTGCTGTGTAGTAATGTGTAATGAGAAAAATATTCCGTTTTCAAATAATAAAGTACACACAAATACAGTTCTTATTCTCCTAAACTAACAAACAAAAAATATTTTAACAAATATGAAACTGAGAAACTCATATCCACATACCCATTTCATCAATATTCATCTATTTATTTATTTGAAGTCAAATAACAGATACAGTAATATGTAGTAAATCATGGAATAGCAATGAAATTGTATAAGTAGCTTGACTGACTACTTACTCTATATATAATGTTTAAAAAGGAGAAAGTTTGACATCTCTCAAAAAATTCTAAATCACCTTCTAGACTTTCTCAATCTGACAGGCATGTGTTAGGTCAAACAAACAAACTGATATAAAACACATCTGCTAAAATATACCACATTATAAAGGATGTCTTAGAATAATTATTCACTTGAGTGATTTTGAAACATTAGAATTTTCTAGCAAGTTTAAAGGTAATCAAGGAAACAATTAAAAGGTTTAATTATCCATTCATTAAGTTAAAAAGTCTGATTTAATCTTTCTGAATAAAACAATTATTGCTGTCAATTATGTGTCATTTGCTTAATATTTTTGATGCACAAAAAAGGGAATACAGGAAACCCCATGGGTAAAGCAAACATTACATTCTGCAATCTACAATTATGAAACAAATCTTTTATCTAGATTGAATAATATCTGATTGCATAATTTATGTACATTTGACTCCATGAAGTAAGTGCACACTTATTTTGACCTGAAAAGTTTAATCACCAAATGTTTCTCTCTTTTTTTTTCATTATCTCTAATAAATACACACTGCATATACATGTAAATAAAATAAAAATTTTCACCCAATGCAAAATTCTAGACTTGTGAAAACTGATGAGATTTGCAAAAGACAAAATGAAGATGGCTCAAACATAGGAATACGTAAATGAAGGGGTAGAAAACATTGTGGGAAAAGGAGAAAACACTTGTTACCAGCATTTTCTCCTTTTCCCACAGTGTTTTCAAAAGCCACCTTACAAGTCATTAAAACTCAAGATTATGTGGTAAAAGGTTAATCATTACCAAGATATTGAATTCCAATGCAGGTTTAGCAAGTTTGCAGGTTTTGCCATGGAATTCAGCATGTAGATAGTGTAGTTCAAATTCATTTAGTACTAAATTCATAAAGTAACACATTTTCTGATCGGCTAAACTATTCAGTTAGACAATCAGAGGATTGTTGAGAATAAGACAGTGAATGTTGTTAGGTATAGTTGGGGAATATGAGACAAAGTGCCCATTGTATTCTGCAGTGCTTTCACAAAAATTGAAATGAAGACAAACATGAAGCAAGGTGTTAGTACAAAAATTCAGATCCATCAAGGTATGGTTGTTAGAAGAGAAGAAGCCACTTATAGGAGTTTTAAAATTTTAGACTTTGCAAATTAACCCCCACAATGCCGCCTTTTGACGCCCCTAGGAAAGAATCCTTTAGAAAACATTGCGGGAAAAGGAGAAAATGCTGGTAACCAGCATTTTCTCCTTTTTCCACAATGTTTTCTACCCTATCAAAGAAAAATTGCACCATTTGAACCACACAGAAATTGTCGTCTGCAAATGCTTTCAATTTGGACAAGGCTAAAATTTTGTCGTCTGGTAAAGGGTTAAAAGCAGTTGTAGACAACAAATTAGATGTGTCTCAAATGATGGTACATGTAATTGTCTTTAACCCTTTACCACACAATCCCGAGTTTTAACAACCCTAATGAAGAAGGCTTTTGAAAATATTGTAGTAAAAGGAGAAAATGCTGGTAACCAGCATTTTCTCCGTTTCCCACAATTTTTTCTGCTCAATCAAATGCAAGTTCCATAATTTTAGCCATTTCTGATTTGGCATCTGCAAATGCTTTGAATTTGGACAAGTCTAAATTTTTCTCTAGTGGTGATGATTTAAAAGGGTAGAAAACGTTGGAAAAGAAGATTATGCAGGTTTTCAGAATTTTCCCTATATTTACAGAAACCGTGTTCTTCAAGATTTGTTAAATCAACAATTGTTAAGTATATGCTCGGAACCAAAAATAGTTTGTGAACTTAACCTCGTATTTACAGAGTGATATAAAGCAACACTAAACTCAATATAAAGTGCCATCTTGGCAAAAAAGTAATCTACCCTACCAGCTCCTGATGGACGTTGTGGATTTTCGCCCTTCATTGCACGGACAACTTGTGGGGAGGCATTGCCGTCTGCAACTAGTTTGAAGAAAAATGTAGGATCTTGGTGAGTGGAAGACTCTGGCAAAGTGAAACAGAAAATCACTAGAACCCTCTCACTTGATCAATTGATTTATTAGAAGGGTGAAAAAATTTGGGTCAATATTTCAAATATTTTAAGGAAAGGTAATCGAGTGAAAGGTCAATAGATCTATCTCTACAAACTAAAGACTATAGCAATTCAACAGATGTTCCTTCATAACTTTGAGATGTGAAAATATTTCAGCCATGCTATGTAATAGGGGGTTTGACGCATCTGCAAATAGTATCAATTCATGTCAGCCTGTGCAATTTGCATGGGCTGACCCAAGTCAAAACTTTTTGTTACTGGTATATTTTCTTCCTGTCGAAGGACCACTGTACCTACTGACTGACACTCAGTCGTTTTTAGGAAAAATTGGTCTATCTTATGTGACAACTAGCTTGGTATAATAAATCAAGAAGATGTATAAAACCCCATTTCCCCAGAGCATGGCTCATATCTGTTAACCCCTTAAGCTGCTAAGCCCGACTCACTGACCTTTTGTGGACAGTGTAGATCAAGATCAAACTGCACAAAACATACAGTCAGATCTTGGATCTACACTGCCCAATAAGGAGATATTTTTCTTCAAGAAAAAAGTTTGAAATGGCATCATTCGGGATTTTACTATTGGTTTGAAAGTTTAAATTATTTATCAGGATAAGGGTTAATACCAAGAAATTACATGAAAAGAAGTTCATCTGGAAGAAAGTGGCAACTTAGAAGAAAAGAGTAGCTGTTACTATCGCTCAACCAGGATGTGAGTACTACTGTTGTACTTCTTGTAACCAAGTTTATGCCATTTCCACATACTCATGTTTAATAACTTTGAGATACCTTTTAATACCTCAATGCACTGATCAATCACAGGAACAAATTTATGGGTCCATATTTTGATAGCAAAAATTCTACAAAACTAATGTTTCTAACATACATGCACAGTACAATTAACTCTTTACGACACAATCCCAACTTTTAACGACCCCAAGAAGGAAGCCTTTTGAAAACACTGTGGGAAAAGAAGAAAATGCTGGTAACCAGCATCTTCTTCTTTTCCCACGTTTTCTACCCTTTAAGAGACAAATGTTACGTTTTGAGCTACATTTAAAATGTCATCAGCAAATGCTTTCAATTTGGACTAGTCTACATTTTTGTCATGTGGTAAAGGGTTAACATGCATCATGAAGGGTATTCATATCATTATATCTACAACATTTTACATAAGGAGCATGCTGCTACATTTATAAATGAGGCATGCTCTGTGAGAAGGGGGCTTAATGCATTTAAAAGTATTGACCCAGGTCAGCCTGCACACTCTGCGCAGGCTGACCTGGGCCCAAACCTTTTTGCTACTGGTCAATTTTCTGCGTGTCAAATGATCATTCTACCTCCAGATCCAGTCGATTGTTAGACTAGAGGGATTTTATGGACCCATAATTATGCGATGTCTTGCTTGGTATCATGCATCATGAATATGCATTAAGCCCCCTTCTCACAGAGCATGGCTGAAATACATGGTTGAATGTATGCTATTCATCTACTCATGAAGACTTTACCAAACAAACATTAGTTCATGATCCTATCACTTTCCCTGCTCTTAGAGCACAGCTTTTGAGAACAATGTATGAAGAGAAGCAATGACATGCCTTCACAAGTAATTTCTTCTTTTTCTAAAGTGTTTTCCATTGTTCTTTCAAGGATCTCTCAGTTGTGAACCATGTATGTATAAATTAGTTTGAGCCTTTATTAACCAATCATTCTTAAAATCTTTCTGAATCCAATTCGTAACAATTTTCTAAATTTCAAAGTAGCATAAGTTTTAATTGGCTAAACCAAATGGTTTAACCAATCAGAAATTGTGTTACCTTCTACATCTGGAATAAGACTAGAGATGCCATGTAGAATGGTTTGTGAATACAGATCCTCAATGCGGGGGAGGCAGGGCTAGTTAGTACTTTACCACAACAAAATTTCAGACTTGTCCAAATCCAAAGCATTTGCTCACAACAAATTTGACTCAAATGGCACTTTTGAAAAATAAACATTGTGGGAAAAGTAGACACTGCTGGTTGCCAGTATTTTCTCCTTTTCTCACAGTGCTTGCAAAAGGCCTCTATCTCAGGATTGATAAATCTCTGGATTGTGTGGTAGAGAGTTAACCCTTACCACACAATCTCGACTTTTAATGACCCTGAGAAAGAAGCCCTTTGAAAACATTGTGTGAAAAGAAGAAAATGCTGGTAACCAGCATTTTCTCCTTTTCCCACAATGTTTTCTATCCATCCCAAAACAAATTCAATTTTTCAGTTGCATTTATTTTGTTGTCTGCAAATGCCTTCAATTTGGACGATTCTAAATTTTTGTTGTTTGGTACAGAGTTAAGTATGGGTTCAGAAGAAAATACAAAGACAACACTTGTTATAGAGACAACGCTGGGAACATGCACAAAGATACACCCTTGGTCACCCAAATGTGAAATATCAAATTTCATGTTCATGAATCACCTCTGGTAAAAATGACACAAAAAAACATGTTTTTCAATGAATATTCATGATATAGGGATTTACAGGGACTTATCTGTCAGAATTTCCTTAACCCTTTGCCATGCAGTTCTGTGAATTATCTAGAACTGTAGCAAAGCAGATAAATATCCCCCACCAGCACCTTGTCACTGAAGAAGCCAGATTTTCAAACAAAGTTCACCTCTGACCTTGACTTTTGACCTATGTGACCCCCAAACAATAGGGTATACCTCCTTGGATCATGAGCAACACTTGCATAAAGTTTCAGGGTCCCAGGTCAAGCACCTTTTTAGTGAGAGCAAGGAAATGAAAAAGTCTAAAGACAGACAGATTGACGGATGGAGGGACTGACCGACTCAGTCAGACAGACATGATGAAACCAGTATACCCCCTTCTACTTCTTAGGTGGAAGGTATAATTATCATTTAAGAAGGCTTGTTGGGAAAAGGAGAAAATGCAGGTAACCAGCACTTTCTTTCCTTCCAACAATGATTTCTACTCTTTCTAAGACACATTTCAATATTGAAGCCACATACAATTCATTGTCTGTGAATGTCTTCAAATAGGACATGTGGATCCAAATTCAATTTATCATCTGTTGTTGACCATTTTCTGTGGAAACATCAAGATTTTGTTGTCTGTCATTGCTCTATTCATTGAAGATAAATTCCTTGTCCTTCATTAATAAATACATCTCTGACATTGAAGTATGTTACAAGCTGGGTTTGCAAACAAGTTACCCAATTGGCTTTTGAAAAGTAAAAACGGATAGATGGTTTTATTTATGGCATAATGCATAATAAAAATAGACATTAAAATTCCAACTGGAAATACTGAAAATCTACAATCAGCTTGTATCAAAGCACACAAGAACAGAAATAACAAACATATCCATAAGGTGATAGATAAACAGAATGAAGTTCACTTGGGTTACTCTGAATGACAAAGATATTAAGTACCTGTTTTCCTCTTCAAAACATCACGCAGGTAATCTGCTGTTATCTCTGTTTCCATCTCGTTGTTGAAGAGAACAGTCTCAATCATCTCTTTCAGTTCAAACTGATAGCACTCTTCCATGTTGAATGCAGGTTGTATAAATTTCTCTCTCCATTTATCTTGAACAACACAGCCCAGCAGTGCTAACAGCAGCTGAAATTCATTCAGCATTAACAGTTAACTCTTTACCAAAAGACAAAATTTTGGACTGGACCAAATTGAAAGCATTTGCAGATGACAAATTTGATGTTGCTATTATGGTGATTTTTCTCTTTGATCGGGTAGAAAACATTTTGGCCAGCATACTTTCCTTTCCCCACAATTGTTTCTTCCAAGAAAATCTCAACATTTGAGTCAAATTTGTCGTCTGCAAATGCTTTCAATTTGGACAAGTCTGAAATCTCGTTGTCTGGTAAAGACTTAAATATGGACCAGTTTCTCGTACAGAGTAAAATCAAGTGAATTATATCAAGTGAATCATCAATCATTGAAACATCAAAAAAATTAGTTATATTGGTTAACTCTTTGCCAGATAGTAAATTTTTAAGACTAATCCACATTCTAAACATTTGCAAACAACTCACTGAATATGACTCAATGCAATTTTTTAACCCTTTACTATACAACCTAATGTTTCAATGACCCCCATCCACTCCCATCCAATGGAAGCTTCTGAAAACGTTGTGGAAAAAGGAGAACATGCAGGTAACTATAATTTTCTCCTTTTCACGGTATGTTTCCTACCCCATCAACTCATTTATTATGTCACCTGCAACGTGGCTGCAAGTGAATTTAATTTGGTTAGGTCTTACATTTTGTCATCTGGCTAAGAGTTTAATGAGTGAAATTAAGGGAAAAGTTATGGTAACCTACAGAAAGAATTTTTGGAAAAGAAGCCAATGCCGGATAGTTGTCATACTCCTTTTTCCACACTGTTTTAAAGGAGGTACTACTTTACTAGGAGAGTGAAAATCATATTTCTGCAGTAAAAATTGAACTCTTTTCCACACAATCACCAGTTTTAACTACTCTGAGAAAGAAGCCTTCTGAAAACATTGTGGGAAAAGAAGAAAATGCTGGTGACCAGTCTTATGAACACGAAAGTCTGCAACAAATGCATAGCTCAAATATAAACTGCTCCAGTTGGGATTCCAGCCTGTGCGGCAAAGATCCTCGTTTAACGAGGTTTAAAAGACCAATACACTAACCCCTGAGCCAGCATGCCCACTAGGTTTTCCATTTGGGGGTACAAGCAACCTCCAAGTTTTGAATTGGGGGCACAAAGAAAAAGTTGGGGGTACAGTGTTTTTCGTTTGGCATACAATACAAAATGACATCTAACTGGTAGTGCAGTGTACGTAATTACTTTCCTTTTTGTATGTGCATACTTTTGACTTGTGTGCATGCACATAAGCACAAAAAAATTGTACATGTGGAGTAGAATTTTGTACTGCAGTATGTGATTGGGCACCCTGTGAGCTACAGACAATTCTCCCTAACGCAGTTGTCAGGTATTGATTTTATATGGGAAGAAGCTATGCTGTAAGGAAGGAGTGATCTCCTGTAACACATCCCCTCTTAAGAGAAGTCATCATTTCATGACTGAAAGCCTTATTAGGCAGTAAGTCTTTTATTTAGACAACAAATGGCTCAATGGCCAATAACAGGCAATTTTATGCACAAAAAATGGCTCAATGGCCAATAACGGGCAATTTTATAGACAACAAATGGCTCAATGGCCAATCCCTGATGAGCCCCAATCTTACAAACATGAAAGTTCACAATAAATGCATAGCTCAAATATAAACCACTCAGGCTGGGATTCGAACCCGTGTGGCAAATATGCTCGTTCATCAAGGTTCAAAAGACCAATATATTAAGCCCTGAGCTAAAGAGAACTCTCTCTAACGCAGTTGTCAGGTATTGATTTTATACGGGAAGAAGCTATGTTGTAAGGAAGGAGTGATCTCCAGTAACACCAGCATTTTCTCCTTATTCCACATTTTTTTTTGCCCTATAAAAACAACTTTTATCATTTGAGCCGGATTTACATTGTCATCTGCAAATGCTTTCAATTTGGACAAGTCTAAAATTTTGCCATCTGGTGGAGAAATTATAAAACTTTTTGTATGCTAAATACCTTGCCCATTTCCATGTCAAACTCCTCTTTAGAAACATGGCCATCCAGAAGGATATGAAAGTCAATTACTTTTCTCTCATCAATTGGCTGATGATAAAAATCTGTAACAATAAATAATGACACTTAAATACACATTGACTGTAAAAGGGGGCTATTCAGATTTTCATAATCTCATCAAATGCCAAAAATTATTCATCAGTGAATTTAGCAAAGCATTAGCTGGCATATTATTAGCACAGAAGACAGACAAAAGTAAGAAAAGAATATCTTTCAGTGGTATTTTCTTCATAGACTGCATAACCTCTTAACTTTTACCAAACAACAAATTCTTAGACTTGTCCAAATTGAAAAAATTTGCAGACAACAAAATAAATGTGACTCAAAAGTTGAAATTTGTTTTTGGAGCAGGAGATAACATTGTGATTAACAGCATTTTTCTCCTTTTTCCACAAAGTTTTCAGAACATTTCTCTCTCCGGGTCTTTAAAACTTGAGATTTTTTGGTTTAGGGTTTTAGATTTTGCAACAGACTTTCGCAACTACTTGTGGGAATGTCATAATAAATAACATGCATCAATGACGAGGATTCATGCTACAAATCAGCATGATGATACAGAGCTCCAGATAGAGGGAGTGATTTTGATTTTGAAATTGAAAATATTAATCAGTCTCCACTAAACCCTAAGTTATGGGTAATCATTAGAATCGTCTCATTGAGACGATTCTAATGACTACCCACAACAAAGGGTTTGGAAAAGAAATAATGGATTTAGAATACCATCACTCTCTCTTATCTGGAGGTCTGATGATATAGTACATGTATCTGATGTAATAAAAAAAGACAAAGTGACTAATTGCTAAATGACCATCACCTTGTTTAAGCTTTTACCAAACGAAAGGACAAAATGTTAGACTGGCCCAAATTGAGAGCAGTTGGAGATGACAATTTAAATGTGGCTAAAATAGAGAAAAGTGTCTTAGAACAAGTAGAAAACATTGTGGGAAAAGGAGAAAATGCCAGTTACAAGCATTTTCTCCTTTTCCCAGTGTTTTCAAAAGACTTTCTTCTTCCGGGTCATTAAAACTCAGGATTGTGTGGTAAAGAGTTAAACACCAAATTTTGCATCTCTTAAATCACATTTAAGTGTAGACTCTATAATTACAAACAAAAAAAAAATTTTTTTAGATGTAGTTATCTTTTTTTTCTTACAAGAATTTTCTATTTATAGCATTAAAACTATATAGCCCCCCCCCCCCCCCCTCAAAGTGCTAAACTTGCCTATAGTTGCTTTTGTGGACAGTAGTGGTAAAGGGTTAAGAAAAATCTGTACCAACCTTCAACATATTTCTTGATTGCATGCATTCTTTTCTGTGGGGTGTCAAGCCCATTTTCGCCTTGCAAACAGTTTTCTCCACTGTAATATAAATAAACAAAACCACTGTGTTGACATGATATAACTCATCACAGTAGGGTATCAGAACTCCAGATACAGGGAGTAATTTTGATTTCAATATTGAAAATATCAATTACTTTCATTACACCCTCTGTTGTGGGTACTCATTCAAATTGTCTCATACAGAAGATTCTAATGGGTACCCACAGCATAGGGTTTGGAGGCGAAATAATGGATTTAGAATACTATCACTCCCTCTTATCTGGAGGTCTGAATGTTTATCAGCAGTGAAAAAAAATCAGAGAGAGGAATAAAATTAAATGCCCTGATAGATAGACAAACAGACAACACAACAACAACTTTTGGTTCTGGAAAATAATTTGCTTTATGTACATGTATTATTTTGGTGTTTTTGTTAAGGTTTCAAATATCACTTTTGAAACTATATGAGGATATCTGAGCAAGTTTGACTGTTTTCAACATAATTTCAGTCTAATCCTTTCTGGCCTGTGCACTTATCCAAGTTTTTTTTTTAACTTTCTTTAACCATTACCCTTCACAACACTCACTGTAAGCTGCTGGTTGCTTTCTCAGTGTACTGGTAAAAAGAAGCTCCAAGAAAGCATGGATAGGTGCACTGGCTGCCGCGATATAACTGAAATAATGTTGAAAAGGCATTAAACACCATACAATCAATCAATCAATGCTTTCTCAGTCTTAAAAACATTTGCCAAACAATGTTCATCAGTGACAGCAGAGGGAATCCAGTTGACATGGCTATCATTAATCCTTGAAAAAAGTTTGCTGAACTTCAATTTGATTTCAATACCCCTAGATCACTAGCCATGTACATGTATGTTTCCACAATATTCTACCATGGACTATTCAGATATGGGAAGGTTGCAGAATATAAGGGTTACTTTCAACATACATGTAGGTAAGAGAAACACATTCAACACTTATTCTAAAGTAAATTTGTAATAGAGCAAGTCCCAGCTGTGAGCATTATAATGGGACATTTTTGCCCCCCCCGTGTATTATAATGGGACATTTTTCTAAGTCAATGGGACAATGTCATCTATACTAGTATTACTACCTGTTGCTTTTATTCCATGTGAACTACAATGAAAAACAAAAAAAAAATTCTCCTTGAAATGGGTTGTGCTTTGAGGAGTCCCCAACTCACTGACGCAGACAGATTCCTTCAGTTAACTCTTTACCGCACAACGCCACCTTTTGACGCCCCTGGGAAAGAAGCCTTTTGAAAACATTGTGGGAAAAGAAGAAAATGCTGGTAACCAGCATTTTCTCCTTTTTCCACAATGTTTTCTACCCTATCAAAGAAAAGTTGTACCCAGCATTTTCTCCTTTTCCCACAATGTTTTCTACCCTATCAAAGAAAAGTGGCATCATCTGAGCCACACTGAAATTGTTATCTGCAAATGCTTTGAATTTGGACAAGGCTAAAATTTTGTGGTCTGGTAAAGGGTTAACTCTTAACCAAACAATCCTAGTTTGAACTAACCAGAAAGAAGATGCCTTTGAAAACACAATGGGAAAAGGATAAAATGCTGGTAACAAGCATTTTCCCACAATATTTTCTACCCTTTCAAAAAAGCTATTGTTCACTTGTACAGAGTTCCAGATAGAGGGAGTGATTTTGATTTCAAAATTGAAAATATTAAGTATTAGCCACTAAACCCTATGTTAAGGGTACTCATTAGAATCGTCTCATCGAGACGATTCTAATGAGTACCCACAACATAGGGTTTGGAAGAGAAATAATGGATTTAGAATGCCATCACTCCCTCTTATCTGGAGCTCTGCTTGTATCATTGTTTTGGAACTTGTCGTCTGCAGACGATTTCATTTTGGAAGACTCTAGAGTTTGTCTTTCGGTAAGATGTTTTACTTTTAGAGTTATCATACTTACAGTGACAAGAGAACTGATGCTATGATACTCCCATCTTGTAAATCTTCAAAACTGTTTACTCTGCTCTCACTCAAGGCATCGATCTGTAAAGAAAAAGATTGTATATCTACCATATATAGATACTAAGCTACAAGCTCTCAGGGTGCCAAATGCATGTACAACTAAGTTTGTTTAGTTTCCTCAGATGACCTAGGCTAGCCCTAACTAACTCGGATGAGTTGTAACCCACCCTATAGAAAAACTTAACTTCTTTTCTTTTTTAAAACTTATTCATAGGCATAGTTGTATTTGATATTTCAGATCACCTTTAAAGCCCCAATAAAGTCCAAAATTAGAATTTTTTTATGCTTGAAAAAAGGCACGAATCTGTTAGATTTACTCTTATTTTGTCGCCAAGGGGATAGGGGCGTTCATTGCAGCATCGGTTGATGTCACAGAACCATGCAAAAAATCCTATTTTTTTTATCAATTCTCCCAAGTGACGTTGCCACGCACTATTCGGAATCATTCTGGTGTCCTATTTGTAGACACCATGTGACCGATGACGTATTACACAGACGATGTGCTTTCTCTCCTTAGAAAACGTTGCGAAACTTCGGTAAGTCTTTAATTTTCGTTAAATTACCTTCGCTCATCGTATCTAATTTATTTGTATGCATTTGATTGGTAAATCGGAGTTGTTTTATATTTATTTCGATCATGATATGCCTATTTCTTCTTGTCAAGAGTCGTCCAAACATCGAATGACATCTCGGCCTATAACACTTTCGACCTATTACAATTTCGACTAGTATGAAATTCGGCGCATACAAAATCGAATGTCTACACAGGGTATAAAGGTTTGTAATATGAGCCATGGAGACTAAGTCAAACAAAATGTGGACGGTTTATAACGAAGATCAGACTTTACATTATGTGCGATCTGATCTTGATCTTCGTAGGTAATGAAAAAGTTAAGAACTTTGTGGGGTTTTTTTTTGGTCTGTAATTACTAGCGAATTTTGACCTGAGTTTAGCATCAGGTGGTGGACGTTTTATATCAAAGGTCAGACCTCTTACTATGTGCAATCTGATCTCGATCTATGCTGTCAACAAAGGATATTTCTCAACTTTCAAGAGTTTAGTAAAACACATTGCTTATAGTTATTTTTACTGCTAGTTTTTGAAGACAGAGTTGATGTTACTTCATCAGTCAAGTTATTGCATGCAGATGAACCATACTTTCCAAAATTATAGATACATATTCCAAAGCTGATAAATACATGTACTTCAAGTTGTTGGAGTGCAAGACAATTGAAGACAAAAGTAGAAGTTTACTAGTACTCAAGTAATATTTATCGGCCACATTGTGATTAAGAAAAATATTTTTTATGTCATTTTTTACTGATCTCTTTTCTTTCCAATCTAAAAACAGTGTATCTTTTTACGGTGTGATACAGAGAGACCAAGATGTTTGTTAACCGACAAATAGATATCCCAGTCTGGTGTTACTATATCTCTGCTGTATGACGATTTTTTTTTTCACAGATTTTAGCACAGTCCATGTCAACAGGTATTTGAATGATATTTAGATCTACATCTATTACACATTAATGTTAGAACTTTGAAGTCTATTATATTTTAAGCTTAGAAAGGATCAGCTGCTGAAGGGATGATTGATCAAATACAACTTTTTTACACCCTTGCCATAAATTTTTGAAAGGAGCAATTGTTTGCTACAAGCAACTGCTCCTTTCTCACATTTCTCCATTTAGTTGATTTTTTTTTTTTTTTTTTTGTGAATATTCCCCAGTTGTCGGTTGTTTAATGCCATTTTCAACATTATTTCAGTTTTATCGCGGCAGCCAGTGCACCTGTCCATGCTTATCTCGAGTTTCTGTTTCCAGTACTTTGCATAATATCCCACTGGCTGCTTTTCCACGTAATCATTGTCAATACACTGATTAGCATTGAGAGGGGAATGTATCCTGTTGCAATGACTATCATCAATCCTGGGAAAGAAATTGGCTGAGCTAGGGATTTGAAGCAGCAATCCCCCAATCTCAAGTCCTTTCTGCGACTAGCTGCACCACTAGGGCTCTGCAGTAGTATTTCGTAAAAGTAATGTACTCTTGAGAGAGAAAAAGGCATGCCTTGGGGCTATAACAAATTAAAATTAACATTCAAAAGCTGCTTTGTATTAAGCCAGCACCAAAGAGACTCTCAAATTGTGTGGGTTTTTTTTACCTTGAAAAAGAAGGCTTTTGAAACATAATGAAAAAAGGTGAAAAGCAACATTTTCTATTTCCAACAGCGATTTTACCTTTTTACTCATTTGAGCCACATTCAATTTGTTGTCCACAAATGCTTTCAATTTGGACAAGTTAGAAATTTTATCAACTTGAAAAGAATTAATATAAAGGTGGCCACAAGGGCAGGGTTTACTGTATAAAGAAATGAACATATCTTGTAAAATAGTTCTAGAGATACAATCTGACACTAGTAGATTAAAAATACATGTGTTTTTCAATCTAAATTTACTTGATTGATTGAATGGTGTTTAATGCGGCATTCAACATTATATCAGTCATTTCATTGCGTCAGTTTGCTTGTTCATGTATACCCTGGGTTTAAATGGTGCAAGGCTATGGCTCTGTAGTGTCATGCCCAAGGACACTCTTATGAAAAACCCATTGCTTCCAGTGAGGCTCAAAGCTCGGCCCTCCAGGTTATGAGTGCTACACTTTACCACTGAGCCAGGGAGACCTTATATAAATTTGTATTTCAGACTCAAAATGTGAATGCAGTCTCAATGGCAGTGTAAGATACAAGGACATAGTTGTTAAACGGCCTCTTTAGGATTTCATTTAACTCTACCAAACAACAAAGTTTTGGACTAGTCCAAATTCAAAGTATTTGCAGCCAAAAATTTAACTGTGGCTCAAATGATGGAATTTGTTTTTATTAGGGTAGAAAACATAGTGTGGAATCAAGAAAATGCTGGTTACCTGCATTTTCTCCTTTTCTCACAATGTTTTCAAAACACCTGGAGATACATTAAGCCCCCTTTTGCCCGAGCATGGCCCATACATACTTTGCATTATTTAACTCTTTACTAAACGACAAAATTTTAGACTGAACCAAATTGAAAGCATTAATTTTGCAGACGACAAATTAAGTGTTGCTAAATTGATGATTTCTCTTTTTGATAGGGTAGTAAACATTGTGGGAAAAGGAGAAAATGCTGGTTACCAGCATTTTCTCCTTTTCCCACAATGTTTTCAAAAGCCTTTTCTTTCAGGGTTGTTAAAAGTCGGGATTGTGTGGTAAAGAGTTAAAAAGAAATTTATGTTCTTGTCATTTCAGTGTCTCATTTTGGACGGAGTGACGTGACATTTGAAGTGTGGACAGGGAAAAAATCCTCTCAGTTTATAGACAAATATGGACAATATTAGTGCATCTGCTAACTTAACAATATACCAGTAACATCGGAATGGACTTCTGCAGTGATTGGTGACTGTAATTTTAGAATTTTGGATCAAAATTGTGGATTTTGGAGGTTTCTTTTGGAACAATTTGAGTGAGTAAAATTCAAAATAAGAACTCCACCTATTCATATACCTATACACATCATCTACAGACAATAAAGCTAGAAAACAAGTTTGGACAGATAGTTACGAGCTATTGCTTTCTGAGTGCTGGAATAGATAATGGGTATAAGATGACTGATTTTGCTTATGAGCTATGCTCTGTAATAAAGGGGTTTAATGCATCTGTGAAACGTATCGACCCAGGTCAGCCTGTGCGGACTGCACAGGCTGACCTGAGAGGAAACTTTTCACTATTGGACAATTTTCTGTATGTAATAGGACCATTCCACCTCATGATGCAGTCAGTTGTTAGAAAAAAATGTACTCTGTGGATCCATGATCATGTTATGACTTGCTAGGTATCATGCATCACAGAGGTGCCTTAAGCCCCTTTTGCCATAGCCTGGTTCATGTTACTATACACAGGTATTTACTTATGAACAGGACAAAGCCCAGGTAGCTCAGTCAAGGACTTGAGAACAGGGGGTCAGTGGTATGATTCCTGGCTTTTCCAATTTCTTAGAATTGATGATATTCATTGAGACATGTGGGAAAGCAGCCAGTGGCTTGGAAATATTATTGTGTGAGGTACTTTAAAAAGGGTTTTTGTTGGTTTAACCCTTTACTAAACAATCTTGAGTTTTAGCGACCCTAGAGATGAAGACTTTTGAAAACATTGTTGAAATTCTCTGGTTACCAGCATTTTTTTTCATTTTCCCATAATATTTTCTACCCTTTCAAAAGCAAATTTCAATACTTGAGTCCCATTTATCATCTGCAAATACTTTCAAGTCTAAAATTTTGTTGTTTGTCAAGAGTTAAAAACTATGTGCAGAAATGGGTTAACCGTTTACCAGATGACAGACTTTGGACAAGTCCAAATTGAAAGTGTTTTTTGACAACTACTGTAATTCAGTGCGGCGGAAAGGATTAGATTTGTCATTGAAATGGTAGAAATCATTGAGGGAATAGAAGAAAATGCTGGTTACCAACATTTTCCCCTTCACCCACGAAGTTTCTAAAGCTATCTCCTGGGGGTCATTAAAAGACGAGATTGTTTGCTAAAGGACCATTGTATACTTGATTTAAAAGCTTGAAAATATGTAGATAGTGAAAACAATAGCAGTTTGCTCAAATGTACTTTTTATTGGTCTCGAACTTTGTAAGATATGGTTTTGTTTTAAAATTCATAAAACATGAATTAAAACTGTAACCCTTTCCCAAATGACAAAATTTTATGCTAGTCCATATTGAAAGCATTTGAAGTTGACAAAATAATTGTGACTCTAAAATTAAGATTCTTTTTTGGAAGGGAAGAAAACACTGTGGGAAAAGGAGAAAATGCTGGTTACCAGCATTTTCTCCTTTTCTTACAATGTTTTCAAAGGGCTTCTCTCTCAGGGCTGTTAAAAACTGTGAGTGTGTGGTAAAGGCTTAAACTGGAAATAGAGTTTAGTATCTTTCAATAATTTTCCTTTTAGTAATAAAAAACAATGGTCACAAAAATATCACACTCAACTCTTTACCACACAAACCCGGGTTTTAATGACCCTGAAGAAGAGGGCTTTTGAAAACATTGTGGGAAAAGGAGAAAATGCTGGTAACCAGCATTTTCTCCTTTTCCCACAATGTTTTCTATCCTTCCCAAAACAAATTTCAATCATATTTATTTTGTCGTCTGCAAGTGCTTTTAATTTGGACCAGTCTAAAATTTTGTCGTTTGGTAAAGAGTTAATCATATTGGTAATCTTAATTCAATATTGTTCATGACTGTTGTAAAAACTTAATACTGGCTATCTGTATCTTGGGCAAAAATACTGTTCACGTAAAACTTTCCATCATAGAGCACCTAAGGTAGGAAGAGAAACAGAAACAAGTAAATGTATTTGACTGATATATGTCACAATGCAATAAATCTGTTTTCAACAGTATTTCAACTGTATAGCAGTAGCTGTACACTTACTCATGTTCACTTGATCAACAACTGATATCCCTTTACCACACAATCCCGACTTTTAACGACCCTGAGAAAGAAGCCTTTTGAAAACATTGTGAGAAAAGGAGGAAATGCTGGTAACCAGCATTTTCTCCTTTTCCCACAGTGTTTTCTACCCTTCCCAAAACAAATTTCAATTTTTCAGTCACATTTATTTTGTCGTCTGCAACTGCTTTCAATTTGGACCAGTCTAAAATTTTGTTGTTTGGTAAAGAGATATTACTGGCAATAAAGCTGGGGGAGGTTACTCTTTGTAGGAAACTACCTATCAAGCTCCAGCTACAGTTGAATTTTGAACACATGTTTTACAAATCATATCAACCAAAAAGCCATGGTTGGCTTGCAAGCATCTTCACGTCCTTGTTTATTAACCCTTAACCACACAAGTCCGGGTTTAAACGAACCTATGGAAGATGCCTTCTGAAAACATTCCAAGAAAAGGAGAAAATGCTCGTTACCAGCATTTTCTCCTTTTCCCACTGTGTTTTCTACCCTACCAGAAACAAATATAAATTTTGAGTCACATTTATTTTGTCGTCTGTAAATGCTTTCAATTTGGACCAATCTAAAATATTGTGGTGTGGTAAAGAGTTAAGTGCCATTGCAACAGGATTTGATCCTCTCAAACTCCTGAACATGATTTGGGTTTGCTCATAGGGGAAACAGCCAATGAATTTTAGAGAATTTGCTGAGAAGTACTAGTATATGAAATATAGGTAAAAGGTGCATTATTAAATTTAAACCTTTTTCAAACAATCCAAGTTTTAACAACTCTTAGTAAGACAGCCTCTCCAAATATTGTGGGATACAGAGAAAATTTTGGTACAATATAGCCTGTAGAAAAAGCAGAAAACGTTGGTAGCCTGCATTTTTTCTTTTTTCCCCACACTGTTTTCTACCCTTCCAGAGAGACATTTATTGTGTTGAGTTACATGTACTTTTTCATCTGCAAATAGTTTCAATTTAGATGAGACTAAAATGTTCTTCTCTTGTATAGATTGGGTGTTTATTTGTTGGAGCATTTTGCACCACTTTGAACATTATTTCAGATATTTATTCATGTCAGTGTGACAACTCATTACTGTCTTTCCTGTATATCACCAGCACAAAGCTGGGGCTCTGCAATGTCTTGCCTAAGGACATTCCTTAACCCTTAAAGCCCTGGATTGATTGATTCTATGGTGTTTAATGCCATTTTCAACATTATTTCAGTTATGCCGTGGCAGCCTGTGCACCTATCCATGCTTTGCTAGCGTTTCTTTTAGCAGTGCTTTTCACAGTATTCTTTCCAAGCCACTGGCTGCTTTTCCCACATAGCCATTGTCAAAACAAAGGTGAGCGGTGAGAGAGGAATGAATCCTGTCGCAATGACTATCATCAATCAGCGGAAAGAAATTGGCCGAGCCAGGAATCGAACCAGCAACCTCCTGTTCTCAAGTCCCTTACGCTACAGACTGAGCTACAGGGTGCGGCTTAAAGCCCTGGAACCAACTTAAGTTGTTTTTGCAGACAAAAGTTGTTTTTGCAGACAGTGTAGATAAAGATCAGACTGCACATAACATGTAGTCTGATTTAAGATCTATACTTTCTGCTACTATGAAACAAGTTTTATCAAAATAAAGCAAGACGGCTACCATTTTCTTACTTTCCAAGCAGGTGCGCAACCCTTTACCAGTTGGTAAAATTTTAGTTCAATTGTTCAAATTGGAAACAATTGCAGATGAAAAATTGGACGTAGTAGCTCAAATGAAAAGATTTGCTTCTAGAAGAATAGTAAACATTATGGGAAAAGGAAAAAATACTGGTAACCAGCAATTCTGCTATTTCCATAATGTTTCAAAAGCATTTTTCTTTGTTAAAATGATTAAATAGTGCTTTACATAATAACTTGGATGTTTTGGTTAACCCTTTACCACACAATCCCAACTTTTAAAGACCCTGGGAAAGAAGCCTTTAGAAAACATTGTGGGAAAAGGAGAAAATGCTGGTAACCAGCATTTTCTCCTTTTCCCAAAATGTTTTCTACCTTTCCCAAAACAAATTTCAGTTTTTGAGTCACATTTATTTTGTTGTCTGCAAATGCTTTCATTTTGGAAATGTCCAAAATATTGTTGTTTGATAAAGAGTTAAGGGTTGAGGGCAAGCAATAGCTTCTAACATTGCTCTGTACATATGAATATATTTTTTTATTTTTTGTCCACAAATTCTTCTTGCAGGACTGTTGTGATGTACATGTATTTAAAATAATAAAATAATATTACACTATATTGCCTTGATTGTTGCATGAAACATTATCTGTCTTTGTAAGAGCTGTGATTTGAACCAGCCAGTTTTATATCGTAGTACTGAAGGCCAGCCTTTCACATGCTACATATTCTTCAGCAACACCACAGAATATGTCTTTGGAAATCTGATTATTCTGCTGTATATCTGAAAAATTAAAAAAAAGATGTATTCTCTTTTTCAATTTATCTCAGTCTGAAACTGTAAAAAAAAAAAAGACAGCAGAATAGTAATAGGTGTAGGTTTACTCCAACTTCATTCCATTTGATAACAGAATTGATTGCAGCATTTGTCCAGCATGTGGTTGAACTTAAATAATGTTGAAAACTGTACATGTATGAAGTCATAACTGTACAAATACAGCTTTTAACAAACCTGTTTCGAAACAGCATTGGTAATTACTTACCATTTGTAGGGAAGAATCATGTGATCCATCTTCCACAATGTTACTTTTCCATATGGATCAAAATTGACTGCTGCTGCATTTCCAACCTTTTACTAATTTTCTTCACATGTTCTTTACTCTAGTATGGCATATGTCTCAAAGCCCGAATAGTAGCAAAAAGTACACAAAAAGTAGGTCAGCAGTCGCTATGCTGCTCTATCTTTTGTTAACTTTTTACTTGATTACAATTTTTTTTTTGCCATTGACTTACACTTGGATTGACTGTACAACAACAGATTGTCATCTTCCCAACAATTTCGTACTTTCAAAAGGTATGACTTAAAATGCATTTTAACACCCACTTTGTTTACTTTTGGTGGCTGCTGGGCCTTTAAACAGTAGCACATACAATCATGGGTATGGGCTATACATCAAACAAATGAATGCAGTTTTTAGCCTTTCAATTTCTGACAATCATTGTGTTTACATGTATGATACATGTAAATTCTAGAACAGTGTAATGCAGTATCTTTCACTCAGTAATCAGCACTTTTGCAAATGAAGCCCAGTTTGATTGACTGAGTGATACATACGTGTAGCTTTCAACATTATATCAGTCATACCATTTTGACAGATCATTTATTCATATGTTTCCTGAGTTTTAACAATATCTGAAGTAACTTGCCCATGGACATCCCAACGAAACCCAGTGAGAATTGAATCTGAGTCATGGATTACTTATATTATGCATTTACCACTGAGACATGAAGTAATCCTTGAGCCCTTTACAGCTGTTCAGTTGAATAAAACTTGTGGCATTACTAGTATCACAAGGGTCAGCTCAAGTAATATAGGAGAACTGTGAAGCCCTAAGTGACAAAACAAAATTCAGTCGCAAAAGCACAGTAGTAGCTTAATCAGCTGTCTACCGGTATTTTGTCCAACAGCATATTTTCAAGAATTCTGCTCCATTTTCATCCTTGCCTATAATAAGGGTTTTATTCAAGATCTAGCAAAATGAGACAGCAAAAACTTCTTGCAGTATACCAGTAATCTTGAATCTACACTGCTTCTTTAAAGGTATAGCCCATGCAGTGGGTTGAGGTGAATCCCTGAAACTGCAATACATGTACATTGTTTTGAATTTTCATTACTTTACCAGTCATGTAAATTTTGTGAATTTGGCTATTGAAAATAAAATTTGTTTTATCTGATTAAGACATATGTACCTGAAAAGTGGTTGCCAAATTCTGAATCTACTGGGATGGAATCACAATCATAACAGAGTCAGAAACCAAGGCTCATCTGCATCTGCACAGTCAGTATAATTCAGTATGTGTATCATCATGTAGGAGGATCCATTCACATTGGCCAGAGATGTGTAAAGTAATTATCTCCATACTCTGGAATATCATTTACATATCATTTAACATTCTGTGCTAGAAATTTAATGGTGTTTTACTCCGCTTTCAACAGTATTTCAGTCATATCATGGCAGCATCACACAAATTCATGTATTTCCTGGGATTCACCAGTACTAGGCTAGGGCTCTGAAGTGTCTTGCCCAAAGACACTCCCATGAAAAAACCAGCAGATCGAACCCCAGACCTAATAATGTGCAAATTCATCTTTTACTCTTTACCAAACGACAAAAATTTAGACTTGTCCAAATTGAAAGCATTTGCAGATGACAATTTAATGTGGGCCAAACGATAGGATATGTCTTTGATTGGGGAGAAAATACCGTGGGAAAAGGAGAAAATGCTGGTTACCAACATTTTCTCCTTTTCCTACAATGTTTTCAAAAGGCTCGGGATTGTGTAGTAAAGGGTTAACATACAATCCAGTGCTGTAATGACCCAGAGGCATAAACCTTTTCAGAACATTGTAGGAAAAGGAGAAAATGCTGCTGGTGACTAGTATTTACCTTTAATTCAACAATTGTTTCTCCTGTTTCAAATACAAATCATGTAGATCCAATACAAGCTATGTCGTCTGCAAATGGCTTCAATCTAGACAAGTCCAAAATTTTGTCATCTGCTAAAAAAAAAAAAAAAAACCACCAAGATTCCATTGATATGTGCACTGACCAGATTAGGGAAAGATAATTGGTTTCTACGTTCAAATTTGTGTCACCCAAGAAATTCAGCCATTTTTTTTTTTTTAAATGGTGCAGATTTAATTCAACACATTGAGTTTCAGTTGCATTTCTAAAGTGTTATACACACACACACACACACCAAATACTTAGCCTTGTCCAACACGAAGGCATTTGCGGAAACACAAATATTTCTCAAACAATGAAATTTGTCTGTGATACAAGAAAAATATTGTGAAAATAGGAGAAAATGTCGGCTACCAGCTTTTTCTCATTTTTCCACCATGTTTTCAAAAGCATTTTTTCGATATCTAAAAACTAGGGATTGCTAGGTAAATGGCCAATCTCCGAATAAATATGCATCGCGTATATCCGAGGTTCAGACTACATTCATGCACATTTAATCATTATCTGCATTCTCTGCAAAGAAAATGGGTCAATCGGGTGCTGCGCAAAAATGAAAGATCACTTTCATCTCACAGGTGAACGGCGAGCGACAGTATAATTCATGTATTACACACTAAGTAATAGTAAATTAGTGTGTAATATATGAATTATACTGTCGCTCGCCGTTCACCTGTGTTTCATCTTACTAGCCGATATTCATTAATCAAAAAGTGCTTACGTATCCTGTTCCAACAGTAAATAGGGAAATCAACACAGATATATAGCGATAAATCTGTTTTTAACACAATAAATATAAGATGAACGTAAGGCGACTTACCGATTCAAGAATGCGAACTGAAATCAGCATCTGTTTTCAGACAGTTCTCTCATTCTGTATATTTACACGGAGCTTCTTGTTCAAAGCAAAAGAAACAAATCCTAAAATAGACGCCCGTTTGTTCTTTCTGTGTCGCTCTTCGGCAAATTCGGTAAACGAACTTGGTTTTCTGTCGAATATGATTCTCACACCGTCACACCGTCCTCCATTTTGTTTTTCGTTTACCTTAGCTCCAAGGTATCACGTGGTATACCTACGTCATCGTTATTGATGTAAACAAAAGTTAGAGATACCTGGTAGTATTTCTTGTAGTTTTGAAAGTAATTCTTCTGCCAGCGAATGGAACTTTGACCAATCGCACATTAAGAGAGTGTCATCGTTATATTAATTTACATAGTTTTAAATGGTATGATTAAAATTTAACTTCATTTTTTACCCCGCATTGTTTACATTTGGACTTTATTGGGACTTTAAACATTAAGTCCACACTTGTAGGTTGATCTTCAAAGTTCAATAATTCTCTCATTGACCGTAGGTCTTAAGGTAACAGTAACTGCCAAAAGAAAACAAGGCGGGTTTTAAAATGCGTTTTAATTTAAATCATACCATTTGAAGTACGGAAATTGTTGTGAAGACATGACAGTCGGTTATTGTATGGTTGGTCCAAGTATTAATCGCTAGCAGAGAAATTAATTTCAAAACTAGGCCATTTTTGTTGAATGTTTTTGGTGATCATTTACCTTTACCAAAGTTTTAATGATCCTGATAAACAGCATTTTCTCATTTTCCTGCAATGCTTTCTTCCTAATAGAAATTGCCTTTGGGCTATACTTCATTTGTCGTCTGCAAAGGCTTCCACCACCTAGGAACGAAAGAAGTTTTACATGACTCTATTGCAAGTCATTGACAGCAAAAATCATTAAATTTATTCCCAAGGTAAAAAATACAGAAACTAATGATGTTATGAGCTGGCATGTCATCATTAAAACTGGAAGGTTTTGAACATTGCTAATATTACTTGGTGATATACTTACCCACTTAATAAGAGCTTTCTTTTTGTTTTGATCCATGTCTAAAACCTGAAAAAATATATATTCCCAAATTATAGAACCAAAAGAAGTTACAACTGTTCCAGAGCAATGTCTCTTTTAGCCATTACTATAGAAATTTCTGGGGGGAGGGGGTGGGGGTTTCAACCCAAAGGGGCTTAAACACAACAACCCTTGCTTTCAGGTTATGTGAACTGAGGCACCTACAGTGCAAGATATCATCTTACCCATTTAGCATTAAATCCTGTCCCCATCAAACTTATTATACCACTTCCTGTTTCTTTTTGGCATGTTTTATTCCATTTTCTTCATTATTTCAGCTATATCACACAAGCCAGAACACATGTCAGGCTTGCCTAGAGCTTGTTTTACTAGTAGTCTAGTACTTGGCATAACATTCTTTCCATGGCACTGGCTTCTTTCCAAAATAAACATAAAAAAAAATTGCAGACGCTAAGTACAATTCGGCTCAAATGGTGCAATTTTCTCTTAAAAGGGTAGAAAACATTGTGGGAAAAGGAGAAAATGCTGGTTACTAGCATTTTCTCCTTTTCCCACAATGTTTTCAAAAGGCTTCTTTCCCAGGGTCATTAAAAGGCGTCATTGTGCGGTGACGAGTTAAACCAACTACCCCTTTGTTTCAAGTTCTGTATATTACAACTGAACTAATGGAAAACCCTCCTTGCTTTCAGTGTGCATGCTCTACTGACTAAGCAACCTATACACTTCCACATCTCTGACTGTTTATAACCCCAAAAGATGTTCAAGTTTTCTTGTGGCCTTTGCAGTAAATGACTTTATTTAAACCTTACCAAATGATGAAAAATTAGACTTGTACAAACGAAAAGCAGCTGCAAATGACAAATTAAATGTGGTTCTAATGGGCAATCATCTTTGACGGAGCAGAAAATATTGTGGGAAAAGGAGAAAATGCTGGTTACCAGTTTCTTTTTTCAGAAGCCTTATTTCTAAGGGTTGTTAAAAGTAAGGATTGTCAGATAGGCAGTGTTCAATCTAGAGCACCCCCTAAAGTCCCAGATGGCGCAATTCCTAGCCAACCTCAGGCCCATCTGGCGCACTTGATCATAAAGAAACCATTCTGCGAATTAGGTCTTTTTTGTCTGTTTCTGCTCTGCGACAATTTGGGGACCGGTGTGTCTTGAAACCAGTGAACAAACTTCTGTTTCTTTAAAACATGGTGTCTGCAATTCCTTCTAGTATTTATAGTACACAGAAATAATGTAAATTGTAAAACTGTAAGTCATGGAACTCAAGTGCCTATGATTACAAGGCTATCAAAACATTGTTGGCAAAGCAAAATGCTGGTAACCACAGTGTATTTTTCAACAATTTCGATGACAGAATGTTTTGAGCTACATCTCATCATCGAATTAGTCATCTGCAAGTGTTTTCAAACTGGACGAGTCTACAATTTTGTCGTTTGACCGAAACTGACGGAGGAACTTGTTTGTGCACCCGTAACAGCGTAAAAACCAATCGCGATAAACTAATGAATAATAAACGAGTAGCGTATATATGATACGGAAAAATATGTGTCAAACAGTTATGAATAAAGATACCTGTGATGAAATAAATAAAACGTTTTCTTAATAGCATAAACACTGGTATCGTTCTAGGCCATTTCGTACCGCCGGTTCTTTCATGTTTTTTGCAACTTTGAATTTCCAGCGTCGAGCCTCGTTTTCACTTTTACAGATTCGTCCCAGGTTACTTTCGAGATATAACTGGAAAGTGTAAAGAATTTTTTATTCAAATGAAAGATGAAATGCACAGAACTATACAGTTTACACTGGTTTAATCATAAATTAAAAATACTACACTTTCTTTTACATTTGACATTATGTTTAAAAATTTAGACGGCTTTTTTTTGCAACTAGGTAAAGGCTAGCTTTTGACCAATGTCGTAAAATACATTTGAATTTCGGTATGCATGTGAACGTTTCTAATTGATGAATAGCCAATTCATCTCATATCAGTTTGAATTTTGATTCACTTGAATGCTCTAGACAGAGCAAATCTTTCTTATTTCAAATCTTAATTTTATTTATTTTTGTGCACATCCGGGCGTTTTGAAACCGTTGCCCCAGTAACAAAATGGAGGCATCTGAATAATTTAAGCAGAAGTGTGTCTTTCTTTATACGTCAATCGAGAAGTTACACAGTTAAAATGTCGAGTACAAGGTATGAACCCGTTATTGAAACTTTTGAATATTGAGTATAATATTTTATTACAAAATGAAACATAATATTTAAATTATCAAAAGTAATTAGTTTTCGCGTTTGTTTACATCGAAAATTGTGCAAAATTACCTTTGAGTACCAGTCGAATAACACATTGATCTTATATGTTGCTCTAATTTTGCCAGTTATACTACATATTTTTTATCTGGAAATTCAAATGAGTTCTTTCATTCAGTAATTCTTTTGCTTAGCATCTTTTTTCCCCCCCTAGGAAATGAAATTTTTTCCGTGTTTGGCCTGTTTTCTTCTTGCTAATATGAGAATGCAACTCTTAGTCTCTTTAAGTTATTAAATGATTTAATACTAAATATTGTTTTAGTAGAGATATATTCTGCATATTATGATAAGCTACGTGTCATATGAAGTTTATAAAGCAATGTCAACTTGTTAGACAATATCCAGGCTTATTATCTACCACCACAGGCAGAGAGATATAGTTTTTGTATTGTCAGTCCAATGGCCTGCCCATCTGTCCATTTGTTCGTCAGTCCATCCAGACACTTTTCCTCAAAAGTCCTTGATGAAAATTGATGAAACTTCATATATGTGTTACTTATGATAGTCTTTCGATATACTTTTTTTTTAATTATGTAATGCCATGTCATGGAAAAAGGGGGCTTTTTTCAGCGGGGGATATCATTTCAATGAAAAAGCTTGTTCTCTTTACATGTATCATCTAAGCATTCATATTAAGCTACAGTGCATTTGTAGAAAAATTTTCATAGTGCTGTCTTTGTTGTTCATGTCTCTGCCATTGAAAACTGACATTTTGTCATATCTCTGTTATTGATAAAAATATTTACATCAAACTTTGGCTACGTTTTAATTATCAAATGGGTTACCAATACCACAATGGCGGGTAACTCTCAAAACTTTTTGACACAGATATGTCCCATTTTCAATGAAGAGTTGTTGCTGAAGAAGCACCTGCAGCTGAGCACTAGCGCCTGTATGCAGTGTTCTTGTTTGGATATGAGTTTGTATTTACCAACCATTCTTAAGAAAATTCTTAGTCTACATTTTGAAAATAATACAATTTCTGACTGGCTAACAGGGTTCCTATTCACGCACATATGTGCATAATTCACGCACTGAATTGAATAATCATGCACAAAAATATGAAGTGAAACATGCATGCACGCACAGGTTTTAGGGCTTCTGCTGTTGATCACCAGTGGCGCCAGTTGGGACAAGTAATCAAGTGTGAAAGTCACTGTTTATCACTGCTAATCAAACTTGGTATCAATCGGCTTTTCTAGTGTAAAATTAAAGGTTTTGAAGTTACATGCTATTCCTATTGACATATCTATGTCAGATCATGCAGAAATACTACTCCAAAACTTAACAGGCATGAAAAAAAAGATCACTGCAAGAAACACAAAAATCCATGACAGAACAAAAATTGGTTTGACATCGTCCAATCATAGGCATTTCAAACTGTCTATTCAGCTTTATCAGTGACTTTAAACAGTAAATTTACATAAATATCTCTATAAAACAATAAATGAAAGCTAATTAGAGTCTGAAATTGACAGTGAAATGGAAAATTCTACTGGCCGTCAGGCTGTAAATTGTCCCTCTGAAAGTGAGTAAAGAAATTATAACAAGCATCTTCTTTTTCTTTAAATTACCCATATTGTTTTCAAGAGCAACTGACTGCAGAGTTAGACTCATGAAAACAAATTTTCAATACAACAGACCCTTACTGTCCTCCATAGATGCATCATGCTCTATAATTGTCAATATAAAGTGCACTCCTATAATTTCTTTTGCACTCCCAAACTTGTATTCCAGGGAGCGCATGCACTCCCAAAAAGAGATGTGAGTGGGAAGACTGGCTAAACCATTTCAATTAACCAATATTTAATGGTAAAAATCCAATCAGAAATCTCATTACTTTCAAAGTTAGAAAATTCTTGAGAATAAGAGTAAGATTGTTCATGGTGAATATGGACCTTTTTTTTTTTTTCTTTTTCAAAATAAGTCATGTTATTTGAACAACACATAAATACAGCAGAACATAATTAAGATAAGTAGACTTTATAGATTCACTTCTTTTCTTTTTTTACAGCCTGGTGCCATTTCAGACAAAGAAAAAACCCAGCACTCAGCCAGCCATTGATAACTACACAGAAATTATTCCGCCTCTAGACTATTCTTTCTGCAGAATTGAGAAAATTCATGGTATGATTAGATTAACATGTTAGCAGGACCTGTATTCATCAACCATTCTTAGAAGCATTCTTAGTCCATTTACCAAGAGTTTTCCACATTTCAGAGTAACACGATTCAAAATCTAGAAGACTAAAAATGTAATTTAGAATGGTTTGTGAAATTCAAATATGAGTAGTATTCAAATACAAGGTCAGGGGTGATATGCACTAACCGTTCTAAACATTGTCCCTATTTCTAGGTTAAGTATTAATTAAGTTAATTTGTCTTAGTAGTGGTTAGAGCACTAGCGCAGTAAGCAAGGGGACTGTGTTCTCACAAACTGGCATGCATATAATACGGTCATGCTTTGGACTGCAATTTTCACATCCTTCTGATTTGTAGATCTGTCAAGTAGAAATTATGTTCAGCAGAGAGAGAGAACCAATCTTATATGCAGTGATTATCATCCACCTTTGCAAATAGCATGCCTAAGGCTATACTGGAATTCGAACTTAAGACTGTTTGATTTTAAGCCCTACAGTTTAACAACTGGGCTGTGCAGTATAGATTGTGGATGGTTTTGAATGTTAATCTCACATGATAACTTGCTGTATCATGTTAAGTGTAAATCAAGAATGTTAAATCTGAACTTGCATAAAGATCTACACAATCTGACCTTTTATCAGATAAACAATTGAGGCATACTCTGTGAAAAGGGGTTCAAGTCTGCACAGGCTGACTTGCTTTGAAACTTGCTAATTTTTGCAAATTTTCTGCATGTGCAAGGACCATTCTGACTAAGGATTCAGCTGGTTGCTAGACAAAATTGATTTTATGATCCATAATTACGTGATGACTTGCTTGGCATAATGCATTGCAGAGATGCATTAAACTCCTTTTTGCCAGAGCATGGCTCAATTACTGGTTACACCATGGGCAAACATTTGAACGGAAGGAACATATTATATTTCAAAAGAATTGAAAAGTATTGTAGGATATGCAGCAGATGCTTGAGGGAAAGCTAAACTAAATGGTTTAGCTAATCAGAAGTTGTGTTACTTTCAAATGTAGAAAATTCTGGAGAATTAGACCAAGAGCATTCTTAAGATTGGTTGGTTAATACGAGCCCTGGCTTAGTAAGTCCAGAGATACCCAGTACATGGATATGGCCTCTACATACTATGATAACTAAAATACTCATGGAAATGGCTTTAAACATGCAGGAAACAAACAAAATCAGAAAGGAAAAAAGAAACCTACATACAAGAAAATACACAGAATCATATTCATGTTTAATCTGTTACTATTTTTTAACAAATCAGTGTTTCAATAAGCCTAAGCAAGGCTACCTTTGTTGAAATGACTTGTTTTGTCCATTTTCCACAATGTATTTTATCCTTTAAGAGACAAATTCAATCATATCAATCACATTAAATTTGTTGTTTTCATATGCTTTCAACATGGATCAATTTGAAATTTAATTGTCTTAGAAATGAGTTTATTAAATTACAAAATTTTAGAACTTGTCCAAATTGAAGGCGTTTGCAGGCAACAAATTAAAGATGGCTCAAATGACAAAAATTATCCTTGATTAGGTTGAAAACATTTGAGGTAAAGGAGAAAATGCTGGTTTCCAGCATTTTCTCCTTTTCCACAATGTTTTCAAAAGGCTCCTTTCTCAGGGTCATTATTTAACCCTTTACCACACAATCCCGACTTTTAACGACTCTGAAAAAGAAGCCTTTTGAAAAGATTGTAGGAAAAGGAGAAAATGTTGGTAATCAGCATTTTCTCCTTTTCCCACAATGTTTTCTACTCTTCCCGAAATAATTTTCAATTTTTGAGTCGCATTTGTCATCTGCAAAAGCTTTAAATTTGGACTGGTCTAAAATTTTGTCATTTGGTAAAGAGTCAAAACTCAGGATTATTTGGTTAAGGCTTAACCCTTTCCCAAACAAGCCCTGGTTTTCACGTGTCTGCAGTACAAGTCTTTTGAAAACACTGTGGGAAAAGGAGAAATTACTCGTAACGAGCAATTTCTCCTTTTCCCACAGTGTTTTCTACCCTTTTTGATAACTTTCTGCCATTTTCATCAAATTTAAAATTGCCGTCTGCAAACTCTTTCAATTTGGACCAGTCCAAAATTTGTCATTTGGGAAAGGGTTAATGTACATGTACCTGTATTATAGATGCTATGGATGAGGAACCTAGGTTACCAGTGTCTCCAAGAAGTAAGGGCAAACAGAGAAAACAGGAACCAGCAGAAGAGGGTACAAAATACCCGGGACGATGTATCAAGCTAAACAACAACAATATCACCAATTTGGAAGGGTTCCCACTCTTTATATCAGAGAAATTCATGAACAAGGAGGTGGTTGGCTGGATTGATTTGTCACACAATGAACTAATTAAGCTTGGATCTGTAAGTCAAGTTTCAGGGACTTTTTTTAATCAATCTTATAATTATTATTGATTCTTCTGATTCGGTTTTTATCAAGTTTGCTTGTTTGCTTCATTCATTATTTAAAGTTGTGGGCAGCATGATGATATCCGTGAGACTATTAGTTACATTAAACTTGCGTTGTCATGTGAAAACTTCAGCATTTCATGATATCTCTGATAATGGAAGATATTTGCTTCAAACTTAGACAAGTTGTCAACTATCAAAAGGGAAACCTATACAACAAGAGCAGGTAACCATCAAAGTATTTTTGACGTAGTAACACCCCATTTTTGACTTAGAATTTTCACTGAAAATCAAGCAACTGCAGCTGATTGTATTGGCACCCGCATGCAGTGCTTTTGTTTCCTTTTCCAACAACATTTTCTACCCTATTTAAAAACTGCATTTCAGATGTATAAATTTTGAATGTGCTGTTTGTAGATACCTTCAGTTTGGAAGAGTCAACAATTTGTTGTTTTGGAAAGGTTAAAATCTTTTTTCATGGCCAAACAATGAATCTTGGGTAGAAACAAACAACTGCATTATAACATCCATTTTCAGGAGTTGACAGAGTTTGTAAATCTACAGATATTATATCTCCATGGTAACCATATAGCTGATATAACAGAGGTCCGCCTTCTCTCTCCACTAACCCGCCTCGATAAGTTGACGCTTCATGGTAATCCAATGGAGACTACCAGGGTAATTTTGTTTCCATTTTTTTCTTTTGACACCTTTACTTTCACTAGAAACAGCAAATTATGTTAGTGAGTGTGACAGGATTCATTACTCTGTTACCACTGATCATTGTTTCAACAATATTTATGTTGGAAAGCAGCTAGTGGTTGGAAAGAGTATTGTGCAAAGTACTGGTAAAAAGAAACTCAAGGCATATTTGCTGCTGGGATGTAACTGACATAATGATAAAATCTGCACTAAACACTATGCAACCAACCAATATACCAAAAGTAGCTGGAGGAGAAAAATGTAGAGGACTGTAGTTGCATGATATTATGACAAATGCAGATTAAAAGTGAGAATTTGGTCTCTGAAAGGGTAAAAAACATTGTGGGTGAAGGAGATAATGCTGTGTGCCAGCATTTTGTCCTTTTTTCACATTGTTTTTAATAGCCTACTTCCTCTCGGTTATAACAGCATAGGGTTGTTTGGTAAAGGGTAAGGAAAGGAAACCCCAAGAAATCAAGAGTAAAAGTAAATTGTGGGGTTTCGAACACTTGGTTGGATACACGGAGGACATCTACTAACATGCAGTTGCTTCTCTTCCCACAATGTTTATCATTTCCTTTCATTCATATTCCTTTTACTCCTTAAATTTTTGCTTTGTGGTTCTTGAACTAATTTTACATTGGTCTATAATCAGATGATTTTAGCTCTGACAGAGACAACAAATGTGTTATTGTCCTAAGACTTGATTCCTAGTAACAAACTTTTATATATTTTCAAATTGAAAGATTTTGTAGATGACAAATAAGATGTGGCTCAAATGATGGATATTTTCAAAAGCATTCATTCATCAGGGTTGTTAAAGCATGGAATCATCATGTACAACGTTAAACCTTTACCAAACGACAAAATTTCGGACTGGACCAGATTGAAAGCATTTGCAGACGACAAATTAAATGTGGCTCAAATGCCTATTTCTGTCTTCGATAGGGTAGAAAACATTGTGGGAGAAGGAGAAAATGCTGGTTACCAGCATTTTCTCCTTTTCCCACAATGTTTTCAGAAGGCCTTTTCCATGGGGGGGGGGGTCGTTAAAAGGCGGCATTGTGCGGCAAAGGGTTAAACAGGAATTCTTTCATACTTGTTTTGACAGAACATGTGACGGATACTTTGTGTTTCAGAATTATCGTCCCATTGTGATCAGTGAGCTTCCCCAGCTAAAGTCTTTGGATTTCAGCCGCATCACAAAAGCAGACAGACGAACATCAGCAGTTTTGGGCAATACAGGTGATGGAAAGAAAAAGAAAAAAATTGTAGAGGATGAAGATTAGATTTATTGATAGTTGATAATCTTTTTGTATCAATTAATTCCTAGCCTCCTACAGATGAATTCTTTTAGATTTGCAGTATCACACATTTTAAAGCATTGTGGCTAAAGAAGAGAAGAAAGTATTTAATGAGCAATTTCTCCTTTTACCACCATGTTTTGACATGCATGTTCGTGATATATTGTAATTTGTGTCAATTTGTTAAATTTTGCTAGGAAGTGGTTGAAACATTTTTTTTTTTTTTTTTTATTATTTCTTTATTCTTAAGTGAATCCAGATATCATTTTTTTCTTTTGATCATGAATACTTTAGGACACTTGGAGAGTTATATTGAAACACTTTCTTTTAATGGAGAAACATAGCAAAGAAAAAAAATCTGCAGCGATTTATCAGTTAAACCGTTTTATGAGCACTAAAGTTTTTTTTTATACTAGCATTTTGACAGCATTTTTATTAAGTTTTTGCAGAAATTGTTTTGTTACAATGTGTAATTAAGGTTGTGATCGACTATGTAATAGCATTCCAATTTAATATTTTGTACACATAAGTATTACTAGTTTTTATGTTTTTAGGAAAATAAAGTTTTGTTTTTGATTATTAAACCGCACAAGGTGCTGAAACAATGAAATAAACCCTATCAGTCGAGATTTTTTTTTGCCAGAATACAAATAGAGATCAGACTATATTTTGTGCAGTCTGATCTTGATCAACATAGCTAAATTAATCACTTGATGTTCTCTATGTGTTAACTCTTTACTACACAATCCCAACTTTTATTAACCCTGAAAAAGAGAGCTTTTGAAAACATTGTCGGGAAAGGAGAAAATGCTGGTAACCTTCCTAAAAGAAATTTCAATTTTTGAGTCACATTTATTTTGTCTGCTGCAAATGCTTTCAATCTGGACAAACCTAAAATTTTGTCGTTTGGTAAAGAGTTAGAGTTAACTGAGTTACCTTGGTAAACTCTGGGATTATCTGGTATAGGATTGAAGGAATCATTAATTTTGGCTGCTTCTTCACAATTTTTTTTAGGGGAAAAAAAATCAGAGTGCCTTCTAGAACAATTTATTAATACCAAGAAAACTGTACATCTGAGCGAGAGATCATTTGAAATACCTGTATTTGAGATAAGAAAACATTCAGCAGTGTACATTATTTTCCATCATCAGTATTCAAAATATCTATTACTGTGTATTTCTGTCAAAAACTACATGTTCTTAATAACAGAATGGTACAGCTAAAAGAAAGATAATGTGCTAAATTTGATTTAAGATTTAAGTTTGTGATATAGATTATCAGTCATTGATATTCAAAATCTGGTTTCACATGGTGAAAGTTTTTTTTTTTAACATTTGTTCTACTTATTTATATATTATTACCTGTATACAGTATTTACCGGTAGTTTTTTCATAGAAACATTTTTTGTTAAAATTCATATGCAAGTCTGATTACCTTTGGTAGTATATCCTGTACATAGACCAATTATGAAATATAAATGATTTATTTTATACAAGATATGCCATTCAGATGTTTTGTGATATTAGATTTTTAGTCTTTGTTACAGCTGTAAATTGCTTATGTGATATATCCTCTGTGTGAGTGTAAATGCACTTATTCAAAAGAAGAATGCCTCAAATGATAGCTAGTTACTTTTGATAAAGTTTAAACCCATTACCAGACGACAAAATTTTGACTGTGTCCAAATTGAAAGCAATTGCAGACGACAAAATAAATGTAACATAAATGATAATTTATGTCTTTGATAGAGTAGAAAACATTGTGGGAAAAGGAGAAAATGCTGGTTACCAGCATTTTCTCCTTTTTCAACAATGTTTTCAAAAGGCTTCTTTTCCAGATGCGTCAAAAGGAGTCATTGTATGGGAATGGGTTAAACCCATGACTGCATAAGTAAGATATTTTATACCTCTGTGTGTAACAGATGTGGAAAGCGTTCTTGAAGAGAAAAAAAAACATGTAGCAAACAGGAAATCATTTGGAAAACATTGGAAATGGAACAGTTACTTGTAAGAAGCAATTGTTCCTTTTCCCACAATGTTTTCGCGATTGTTGAGAAAAAATCTTATTTCCTTCAAATATTAGATCGTTGTTTATTTTGAAATATATTTTGGTAGGTTTAAAAATACACTGTACAGTAATGGATTAATTCTTAAATCACCTTTCACGACTATATTTGCATTTGTGGCCAGTGAAGATCAAGATCAGACTGCACAAAACATGCAGTCTGGTCTTTGATCTACACTGTCCACTTTTTTGATACATTCTGGAACAAAGTGACCTTAAAATTGCAAAATTCGAAAATGTTGCCAGGATTTACTATTCGGCACTCTCAGTGTTAAGATCTGTTTAATGGAAAGAGGCTGGCAAGATACTTTGGAGCCCTTACCTTGTACCGGTGAAACCCAGGGCATACATAAATACGTGACCTGTTGTGGTAATATGACTGAAATAGTGTTGAAAGTGGGGTAAAACAACATTCAATCAATCAGTCAATAAGACAGGTTTTGCTTACTGTTAATCAAGAGTATTAAAAACATAGCAGAAAAAGAGCAATTATGTTTTCAAAAGCTGTTGACTTGAGGGGAGTGAAATGTAGTATTTGCAAAGATGATATTCTATTGGTTTTTGCCCCTTCTGTGGTATGTTTAACCCTTTACAAAAATTTGACAGAATTTTAGACCCATCCAAACCCATAGCATATACAGACACAAAATTAAATGTGGCTAAAGTTATGGATGTTGTCTGTGATAGGGTACAAAAAATACTGTGGGAAAAGGAGAAAATATCAGCATTTTCTCCTTTTCCCATGATATTTTCAAAAGCTTTGTTTCTCAAGGTCATTGAAAGTTGGCATCATGTGGTAAAGGGTTAAGTTTTCAGAGCATCAACCATAAAATCAGCCTGCACAGTATTGTTTTTTATTTTATGTATGACATCATGAAATCAGTTGATAGATAGAGACTCTAAACAATCTCTAGTTATTGACTGAAAATTTCCATTGCATTTTTTTAGCTATCTAACAGTAAGTTTGTATACCAGTTCATGGACCATATCCACCAGCCATTTTAAATTGAGATTTAATTCTTGTTTTTATGCCGTGTCATCTGATTGGCTGAGACGAAATGTCTCAGCCAATCAGATAACAAGTCATGAAAATTAGAATTTAAATTCAATTTAAAGTGGCTGGCGAGTTTGGTCTGTGGATTCAAGGATGTACATTCAACTTAGAATTGTTAGCGAATTGGAATCCAAGTTACATTGTTACAAAGTCTGTTTTGTGCGAGATCATGATGTCAAATAAAGTACAGACATAATCCAGACACTATACATTGCTTGTCTTTGTTTCTTCTGAAATCCCAGTGGTACAGAGATAACATGAGTAAGGCTTTTAACCCAGGGGTTGTAAGATGGAATAAAGGCTCAGCCATAATTTTGGACAAGAACTGATGAAAGTCATTGTAAAAGGATTTATTTATTCCTCAGGCTCACATTCACAGCTAAAACCTGTTTCATCACTGTTCATTTGAAAAGCAGAAAGTTCTTAGAAAGCATTGTATGTGATACTATTAAAGAACTCTGGGAAAAGAGGTGCACAGCCTGTACTAACATAAATGAAATACTGCTGAAAATGCACAACAAACAAAAAACAAACTTCTGTTTTTGTGAGCATGTATATTCGGGATACTCTGCTATAGTTTTTCTTTGGTGCTTGCATTTGATTCGAGCAGCCTGAGAAAATTTTTGATATCGCGCGAGACTGAAGGTCCAGTGAGATGTCAAAATTTTCTTACCCAGGGAGAAGTAAATACAAGTACCAGGAAAGTTACTACAAGCGAGCAATAATTACTTTGGACTTGTCAGATGGCAAATTACCTGTTGTTCTGGTTAAAGGTTTTGTCTCTAGAAAATCTTGTGGAAAATGGTGGTTAACATCATGTTTTTATAGTTGGAAAATGTACCTGCATGTTCTCCTTTTTCCACAGTGTCTTCTAACCACATCTCCAGCACGGTCATTTAACAAAAGAATGTTTGGCAGAGGGTTAAAACCCACTAAAAAAAATTCTCATTTTCGGGAAAGAGACACATAAAAACTAAAAAAGAAATTGTTTAAGTTACTTATTTCTTTTATTGCTTCAACAAACATGACTGTCTTCTTTACATAAAATTTTATTTGTACAAAATATTTAATTAGTGAAATGATCACCAATATTCAGCACTTTTAGCTACAAAAAAAAAACCCAATGACTTAACTCTTAAAACACCTTTCAAGACTCTTTGGGGCCAGCATAGATCAAGATCAGGCTGCACAAAACATGCAGTCTGATCTATGATCTATGCTGTCCAATTTGCTGGAACACCATAGATGAAGGCAACCATGAAACTGCTATTATTTGGATCATATTTCTACAAAGAAAATGTCTGATAGGTTTATTCAGCACTCTATGGGTTATCATCTACTGTATCCTGTCATGAATAATTATACTAGCTTGGAAGAATCTACTATAACCCTTTATAACACAATGCCATGTTACAATGACCCTTAGGAAGACGCTTTTTGAAAACACTGAGAAAAAATTTAGCCTTGCCCAAATTCAAAGCATTTGCAGACAACGAACAAAATGTGACTTAAAAACCTGAAGTAAGTCTTTGGAAGGGTGGAAAACAAAAATTGTGGGAAAAGGAGAAAATGCTGGTAACCAGCTTTTCCTCCCTTTCCCACAATGTTTTTCAAAGCCTTCTCTGTTAGGGTCCTTAAAACTCTGGATTGTGTGGAGAAGGGATAAACTCTTTACCAGACAACAATATCTTAGAACCGTCAAGCTTTTGCAGATGACTATTTAAATTTAGCTCAGATAGTGTAATTTCTCTTGGAAAGGGTAGAAAACATTGTTGGAAAAGGAGAAAATGCTGGTTATCAGCATTTTGGAAAAGAAGCAACTACTTCTTACCCACATGCTCCTTTTCCCTCAATATTTTCCACAGCTGTAAACAGCAGGCAGAAAAAAAAGACATATTATACAATGATGTGTGAAAGAATTTATGATTCGAAACATTTAAACCATGCTCTGGCAAAAGGGGGCTTAATGCATCTTCACGCCGCATGATACCAAGCAAGTCATCACATGATCATTAATTCAGTTTGTCCATTTTGTCTTAACAACTGACTGAATCATGAGGTAGACTGATCCTTTGACATGCAGAAAAAATGACAATAGTGAAAACTTTCGGCCCAGGTCAGCCTGCGCTGAGGCGCAGGCTGACCTGGGTCGATACTTTTCACAGATGCATTAATTCCCTTTTTCACACAGCATGGCTTATTTATAAAATTCTATATACAAAAAAAAATCCAACATAGAAAAATGTCACTTAACACTGAACAAATTAAATAACTGATTAATATGCATATTGCTTTAGCTCTGTTATTCTGATATCATAAATATTTAATTTGTAATAAAATTATCTAAAACAAAATGGAAGAATTTTTATTTTCATGAAAGATTTAAAAAACTTATACATTAACTTAATTTTTTAATTGCAGCAAATCTCATAACAGAGTCAGATTCTAAAACTAAATTGACAGATAAGTGTGGTAAATAAAAAAAAAAAAAATGATAAATGGCTTCAAGCAAATAACTTTTATATCAAATTTTGAGTAGAAAACTAGTCACAAGCAAAATTTGCCTTTTGTCAAAATGCTTTCACGTGCATTGATGTAAGAATCCAATTCAAGTTTGTCTTTATTTTCAAGGGTCGTTTTCAAAATTGCCTGCTCCATGTTTCTTTAATCTTTAACGACACAATCCCGAGTTTCAACAACCTTGAGTATGAAGCCTTTTGAAAACATTGTGGGAAATGGAGAAAATGCAAGTCATCAGCATTCTGACCAACTCCCACGATGTTTTCTACTCTTTCAAAGATTAAATTTATTATTTGGGTCACGTTTAATTTTTCATCTAAAAATGCTTTCAATTTGGACAAGTGTAAAATTTTCTCAGACAATCCCCTATCTTAAAAATTCTGAGAGAGAAGGCTTCTGAAAATATTGTGGGAAAAAGGAGAAAATGCTGGAACCCAGCACAAATACTATCCTTTTAAAGGCAAATTCCATCATTTCAGCAACTGTCATCTGCAAATGGTTTTCATCCTTTAGCACACAATCCTTACCTTTAATGACCCTGACAGAGAAGGCTTTCAAAAACATTGTGGGAAAAGGAGAAAATGCTTGTAACCAGCATTTTCTCCTTATCCCACAGTGTTTTTTACCCTTTCACAGACAATTTCCACCATTTGAGCTACATTCAATTTGTTGTCCACAAATGCTTTGTATTTGGACATGTCCAAAATTTTATTGTGTGGTAAAGATTTTATACGGGCCGGTCTAAAATTTTGTTGTTTGGTAAAGGGCTCAGACAGTTTTTGAGTCAAAGAGGAGTTATGTATTTACTCGTAATCAAAACCCAAGTTGTGGGTATTCAGAAAAATGCCATAGAGAATTGCCCACAAGATTGATAATGGTATGATTTTAGAAAAGACCAATCCAGCTTTTCAGGACATGAAAAAATACCTGTATCAAACAAGTTTAACCCTTAACCCTTTCCCAAACAAGCCCTGGTTTTCACCTGTCTGCAGTACAAGTCTCTTGAAAACACTGTGGGAAAAGGAGAAATTGCTCGTAACGAGTAATTTCTCCTTTTCCCACAGTGTTTTCTACCCTTTTGGAGAACTTTCCACCATTTTCATCAAATTTAAAATTGTCGTCTGCAAATTCTTTCAGTTTGGAAGGGTCTAAAATTTGTCGTTTGGGAAAGGGTTAAAGCACCTTTAATGACTATAGTTGCCTTTGCAGCCATTGTAGATCAAGATCGGCTGGCACAAAACATGCAGCCTGATCTTTGATCTACACTGTCCACTTTGCTGAGACACTGTACATAAAAAGTGACCACAAAATTGTAATTATCTTGGCGTTAGGTTACCAGCATTTTCTCCTTTTCCCACAATGTTTTCAAAAGGCTTCTTTCTCAGAGCTGTGAAAAGCCGGGCTTGTTTGGTAAAGGGTTAAAAATGTGGATATTATTATAAAGCCTGACAATGTGTTACCATACCATACAATCTCTGAAAGTTCCAGTCACTCGTAGAAAAATGAATTGCGAAACTATAATTAAACTTACCAACTCAGGCCATGAGTGGCTCATTAACACCTGACTTCTTCATGGAGATATATGAAGTCAAGATTTTACGGTATAAGATCGATGTCTCTGTTGTATTGCTACACAAATAATAAATTTACTGGAAAGCACTAGTGATCAACAAGACAACAACAGTTATACATGAGTGCTGCTCTGAGAAAAGGGAGGTTTAATGCATCTTCGTAATGCATTATCTCTTTACCGCGCAATCCCAACTTTTAACGACCCTAAAAAGGAAACCTTTTGAAAACATTGTGGGAAAAGGAGAAAATGCTGGTAACCAGCATTTTCTCCTATTCCCACAATGTTTTCTACCCATCCCATGACAAAGTTCAATTTTTAAGTCATGTTTAATTTATCGTCTGCAAATGCTTTCAATTTAAAAGTCCATCGGCGCTTTAAGGGTTAAAAACAGTACACCCACCAAATATGTGAAATTGTAATGAAACAAAAGCAAAGATATGCCAAAACTGAAACTTGATTTTTGACGTAAATCAATCAAGTTTTTTACAAGAGTTAAAATAAGAAAGAACAAATCACAAATTTATTTAAAATGATGAAAAATCATTCATAACAAATAACAAAACATAATATAACATAATTAAGAAAATGGCAGTTAAAATTTGTAGAAAACAAAACAATGATAGAAATCTGTACATAGCATGAGAGTTGTATGCATTTACTGGATAAAGCTGTAATGGTGAAGCAGCAGTTCTAATTATCTTTTATCTATGATTATCCACAGAATGCATAAATACTCATTGCAGCTAAAAACTTTTGAAAACATTCTCACAGAAGAAGAAAATTTTCAAAATGAGTGATTTCATTGTTTTCAGCAAGCTTTTCCTTCATGTAATGAATCACTTCATGTAATGAATCACTTCATGTAATGAATCACACATCAATTCATGAGTATCATCCATATTTTATGTAGACAGTTCAAGTCAACGTTTTGCCCTCCAACTTTTAACTCTTTCCCAAACAACAAATTTTGGACTGGTCCAAATTGAAAGAGTTTGCAGACGACAATTTTAAATTTGATGAAAATGGCAGAAAGTTCTCAAAAAGGGTAGAAAACACTGTGGGAAAAGGAGAAATTGCTCGTTACGAGCAATTTCTCCTTTTCCCACAGCGTTTTCAAATGACTTGAACTGCAGACACGTGAAAACCAGGGCTTGTTTGGGAAAGGGTTAACGACCCCAAGGAAAAGGGCTTTTAAAAACATAGTGGGAAAAGGAGAAAATGTTGGTAACCAGCATTTTCTCCATTTCCCACAATGTTATCTACTTTATGAAAGAAAAGTTTCATGTTTTGAGTAACACCCAATTTGTCGTCTGCAAATGCTTCCAATTTGGACAAGTCTCAAACTTTAACATTTAGTAAGGAGTTAAGGCCCATTGGGAGCCAAACATAAACAATGTGAGAGTCAAAATGCAGGCAAATTAAATCTATATAATTTAACTCCTTTACCAAATGACAAAATTTAGACTCATCCAAATTGAAAGCATTTGCACGCGACCAAATTAATGTGACTCAAAAGTTGAAATTTGTTTTCGGAAGGGCAGAAAACATTGTGGGAAAAAGAGAAAATGCTGGTTACCAGCATTTTCTCCTTTTCCCACAATGTTTTCAAAAGGCTTCTTTCTCAGAGCTGTGAAAAGCCGGGCTTGTTTGGTAAAGGGTTAAAAATGTGGATATTATTATAAAGCCTGACAATGTGTTACCATACCATACAATCTCTGAAAGTTCCAGTCACTCGTAGAAAAATGAATTGCGAAACTATAATTAAACTTACCAACTCAGGCCATGAGTGGCTCATTAACACCTGACTTCTTCATGGAGATATATGAAGTCAAGATTTTACGGTATAAGATCGATGTCTCTGTTGTATTGCTACACAAATAATAAATTTACTGGAAAGCACTAGTGATCAACAAGACAACAACAGTTATACATGAGTGCTGCTCTGAGAAAAGGGAGGTTTAATGCATCTTCGTAATGCATTATCTCTTTACCGCGCAATCCCAACTTTTAACGACCCTAAAAAGGAAACCTTTTGAAAACATTGTGGGAAAAGGAGAAAATGCTGGTAACCAGCATTTTCTCCTATTCCCACAATGTTTTCTACCCATCCCATGACAAAGTTCAATTTTTAAGTCATGTTTAATTTATCGTCTGCAAATGCTTTCAATTTGGTCTAGTCTAATATTTTGTCATGTGGTAAAGAGTTAAACTAAGCAAGCCTTTTCTTGAGATGGATCGATTTTGTCTAAAAACCAAGTGAATCATGAAGTACAATGGTCCTTTGACATTCAGAAAACTAACTACTAGCAAAATGTTTCTAGGCATGTCAGCCTGTGCAGACTGAGCAGGCTGACATGGGTTGATACTTTTTGCAGATGTATTAAAGTACCTTTTTACATAGCATGAATCAAATGTACACCAAACAGAAAAACAAATGCAGGGTAACCATTTTATGGGACAACTCCGAAACCGCTTACTCTGAAATTTTGGAGTCTCGTAGGAAATTGTTCGATAATTCTACAAATACTAATTTTAAAAGTGATATTTTGGATTTTTGGTCATTAAAATTTTTGCCAGAAAAAGTTTGGTCAGGTAATGAATCAAATATTGGATTAAACCATTAATCCTTCACTACACAATCCTGAATTTTAACAACCCTGGGAAATTTGACTATAAAAACATCAAGGGGGGGGGGGGGGGGGATGTCTGAAGGGGGAAAAAATGCTAGACAACAGTATTTTCTCCTTTTTCCACAATGTTTTCTACCCTTCAAAGACATATCTAATAATTTGTGCAACATTTGAATTGTTGTCTGCAAATGCCTTGAATCTGGACAAGTTTAAATTTTTACCTTTGGTAAAGATTCAAACACCTTCAATTTTTGGGGTATAAAAAGTTTACCCTGCATTTCTTTTTCCTTCTAGCAAATTAACACCACTTTCAACATTAACTTTACACAATAACCCTGTTTATATAACTCTTTACCACACAATCTCGATTTTTAATGACCCCGAGACAGAAGCCTTTTGAAAACATTGTGGGAAAAGGAGAAACGTTTTCAACCCTTCCCAAAACAAATTTCAATTTTTCAGTCACATTTATTTTGTCGTCTGAAACTGCTTTTAATTGGGACTGGTCTAATATTTTGTCTTAGGTAAAGAAGTTAAATTTTCCATATTTCTCTTTCTATTCTACTCAAATTAAGTTACAAAAGACAAAAACGACAAAATATCACAAAAAGCTGAACAAAATTATATGTGCAATTATTGCAAAAAATTATTTCCAAAATTTAACTGTACAAATATGGCATTAAAATGTTATTTTTTTATGGAAGTGAAAAAACTGATTTCATCAAATGTCTATTGCTATGTCAAACTGATATACATATAAAAACATGCTACGGAATAAAGCTACGCCCCTTTAACTCTTTACCAAACGACAAAATTTTGGACTGGACTAAATTCAAAGAATTTGCAGAGAACAAATTAACTGCTGCTAACATGATGCTTTCTGCCTTTGATAGGCTAGAAAACATTGTAGGAAAAGAAGAAAATGCTGGTTACCACCATTTTCTCCTCTTCCTACCATGTTTTCAAAAGGCTCCTTCCACAGGGTCGTTAAAAGTCAGGATTGTGTGGTAAAGGGTTAATACGAGTTCAAATCGTAACATTCTCAAAAACACTATGCAGCATGTCTTTTACTATTTTACCAAATGAGAAAATTTTAGACCTGTCAAAACTGAAAGCATTTGCAGACGAGAAATTAAAATTGGCAGATATGATGGGATATGCCTCTGAAAAAGTAGAAAACATTGTGGGAAAAGGAGATAATGCTGGTTACCAGCACTTTTTCCCTTTTCCCACAATGTTTTCAAAAGCATTCTCTATCTGGGTCATGAAAAGTTGGCTTTACGTAAAATATTGAAAATTATCACGAAATGTGTTTAGACCCTTTACCAGACGATCCTGTTTTAACCCTTTACCAAACGACAAAATTTTAGCCTTGTCCAAATTGAAAGCATTTGCAGACGACAAAATGAACATGACTCAAAACTTGAAATCTGTATTGGGAAGGGTAGAAAACATTGTGGGAAAAGGAGAAAATGCTGGTTATCAGTATTTTCTCCTTTTCCCACGATGTTTTCAGGTCTTCTTTTTTAGGGTCGTTAAAAGTCGGATTGTGTGGTAAAGGGTTGACCATCCTGTGAAATAATGCTTTTAAAAACATTGTAGGGAAAAGGAGAAAAATGCTGGTTACTTTTTCCCACTATCTTTTCTATCCTTTTAAAGACAATCTGTATCAATATGAGCCATATTTGATTTACTGTCTGCGAACGCTTTCAATTTGGATAAGTCTAAAATTTTGTTGTGAGGAAGAGAGTTAATAAATGAAAAATATTGTGGCAAAAAGAGAAAATGCTTGTTACTAGCAACTTTCTCCTTTTCCCAATTTGTTTTTATAGAAGACTTGCTGCACAATAGAAAACAGTTCTCTTCCAGTTATAACATATAAACAACATCTTTCTGCTTTTTTAACCCTTAAAGTGCCTTTCACATCAACTGTTGCCTTTTTGGACAGTGTAGATCAAGATCAGACTGCACAAAACATGCAGTCTCATCTTGAATCTATACTATTTGTCATGCTGAGGCACTAAGGCCAACACCAACTCTGAAACAGCAGCCATATCAGTGATTTTACCAACTTAAAATGCAATTTTCTTTAACCCTCTACCACACAATCCCAAATTTTAACAACCCTGAATGAGAAGGCTTTTGAAAACATTGTGGGAAAAGGAGAAAATGCTGGTAACCAGCATTTCTCCTTTTCCCACAATGTTTTCTACCCTATCAAATACAGAAATTGCCATTAAAGCAACAATCAACTGTCATCTGTAAATGCTTTCAATTTGGTTCTGCCCAAATTTTTGTCGTTTGGTAAAGAGTTAAGTGGCGCTCTAAGGATTACAGCAAAATCTAACCAACAAAAATCTTATTGCACATTTATCTAAAGCCATTTGGCTTTACTCGTGAGCACCTAAAAATATGATCTACCTGTCGATAAAAATCTACGCTACAGTATCACCATCTTGTCTTGCAGACAACAAACACAAAAAAATTCTGCTAACGACAAAAATCATTCATTCTTTAAACCAAACTTCTTTCTGTCTTCATATGTGTCGTAAAAATACACAAACTTGTCGTACTCCTTTCAAATGCTGTGGATCTTCAGTTCCACCAATCAGAAAGGACAAACAATGGTTGTCATGACATCACATCACATGATTTCATATCAAATGATTGATTGGTCAATTGTACAAGAAAAGACAACACCCACAGGTTATTGCTGAAATGAAAAGATGGTAGAGGAATATCAAAGACCTGTAGTTTGTGATCACATGAATGTATATACCATGATAAAAGTCTTGCATAAGACTTTTGACAAATGAAATTGCCTTTTAACTCTTTTCCAAACAACAAAATTTTGGACTGCTCCAAATTAAAAGTATTTGCAGACGACAAATAAAAAGTGGCCCAGATGACAAAATTTGTCCATGATAAGAGTTGAAAAACATTGTGGGAAAATGAGAAAATGCTGGTTACCAGCATTTTCTCCTTTTCCCAAAATGTTTTCAAAAGCATTCTTTCCCCGGGTTGTAAAAACCTGGGATTGATTGGTAAAGGGTTAAGAGTACATTTTTCCTTTTGTGAAATGTTTTTACATTTACTTGTGTTTTAACCCTTTCCCAAACAAGCCCTGGTTTTCATGTGTCTGCAGTACAAGTCTTTTGAAAACACTGAGGGAAAAGGAGAAATTGCTCGTAACGAGCAATTTCTCCTTTTCCCACAGTGTTTTCTACCCTTTTTGAGAACTTTCTACCATTTTCATCAAATTTAAAATTGTCGTCTGCAAACTCTTTCAATTTGGACCAGTCCAAAATTTGTCGTTTGGGAAAGGGTTAAACCTTAATTCATGAATACTATTCATAAATAGAAAACTGCTTTCAAAGTCATCTGCATAAAATTTGTTTTAGTAAAAATAAGTCAATCAGACATTAACTTCTTACCATGCACCAAAATTTTGGACAAGTCCATATTGAAAGCATTTGCAGATGACAAATCAAATGTGACCCAGATGATGGAATATGCAAATGAAAGGGAAGTAAACATAGTGGGAATACTGGCTTCAATAATAAAACTGAATACTGTCAAAATAATACACAACATCAAACCTTTATCCCTTTACCACCCAATCCTGACTTGATGACCACAAAAAGGAAAGGACTTTTGAAAACATTGCGGGAAAAGAAGAAAATGCTGGTAACCAGCATTTTCTCCTTTTCCCACAATATTTTCTATCCTATCAAAGACATATTTCATAATTTATGTACCATTTAATTTGTCATCTGCAAATGATTTCAATTTGGACCAGTCTAAAATGTTGTCGTTTGGTAAAGAGTTAAGAAATTTCCAATGTGCCTTTATTGAAATCACTTGGAGATAACAAAGCATATGTGGCTCAAAGAACAAGATTTGTCTGTAGGAGGGTAAAAAAATATTGTGGGAAAAGGAGAAAATGCTGGTGACCCTCATTTTTTCCTTTTTTTTTCCCCACCCAGTTTTTTTTTTTTTAAATGCCCTATACATCTGGGTTGTTAAAACTCCAGATTGTGTAGTAAAGGGTTAAACATTCTCATACTTACCACAATGTTCAATGACGTTTCATGTGCAGACTAAGATGGTCCGACCTCGAGAATGCCCTGTCACATATGTTACATTTAAACGGCTTGTCACCGGTGTGTTTCCTGTAATGTCGTGTCAGTTCGTCTGACCTCGCAAATCGCCAGGTGCATCCTTCCCACTGACAAATGTAGGGCTTTTCCCCTGTAAAGAAGATGTTGGAAAAGCCCGTAAGATTTCAGAGCTTTATCTCATTTCTTTTTTTCATTGAGAGTAAATATCAAAGGGAAATGCAAAGGAAACTCTTTAACAGCTGAACTCTTTACCAAACGACAAAATTTTGGACTACATAAAATTGAAAGCATTTGCAGACGACAAAATAAATGAAGCTCAAATAATGATTTCTGTCTTTGTTTGGGTAAAAAACATTGTGGGAAAAGGAGAAAATGCTGGTTTCCAGCATTTTCTCCTTTTCCCACGATGTTTTCAAAAGCTTTCTTCTCTAGGGTTGTTAAAAATCAGGATTGTGTGGTAAAGAGTTACAACAAGCAATTCTTCCTTTGACAGTGATGTTTTCAGAAGCTGTTTACCTTGGGGAACTTTAACTCTTCTTTTTGTATGAAAAAGACTAAAAAAGAGGTTGTTGGCATAAAAATACTTTAAGTCAAATTGCTTCCAGACACAATTTAGTAGCTGGCAACTTGTAAACTATAGATGATCCTCATAAATTAAGGTTTGACTCTTGGCAAAACAGTCCTGAGTTTTAATAACCCAGACAAAATAAACTTTTGAAAACTTTAACCCTTTCCCAAACAACAAATTTTGGACTGGTCCAAATTCAAAGAGTTTGCAGACGACAATTTTAAATTTGATGAAAATGGCAGAAAGTTATCAAAATGGGTAGAAAACACTGTGGGAAAAGGAGAAATTGCTCGTTACGAGCAATTTCTCCTTTTCCCACAGTGTTTTCAAAAGATTTGTACTGCAGACACATGAAAACCAGGGCTTGTTTGGGAAAGGGTTAAGACAACAGGAGAAAATGCTGTTTAGAGGAAACACCCATAACTAGTAGTTTCTCCTTTTCCCATTTATCTTTTAACCCTTTTGCAACAGACAAAATTTTAGACTAGTTCAAATTGAAAGCATTCGCAGACAACAAAATAAATGCAACCGAAAGACTGAAATTTGCTTTGGGAAGGGTTTTCTCCTTTTCCCACAATGTTTTCATAAGCCTTCTCTCTCAGGGTCATTAAAAGTCGGGATTGTGTGGTAAAGAGTTAAAGAAAAAATACATCATTTGCACCACACTGACTTAATTGTCTACAAAGGCTCTGAAAACATTGGCAGAATAGGAGAAAATGCTTGTCACCCCTTTTGGCTTCTATTCCAACCATGTTTTCTAGCATTCAACCTTTACCAAACAATAATACTTTGGACCACACGAAATTGAAACCTTTTGCAGACCACTAATTAAGTGCAGCTCAAATGATAATTTCTTTCTTTAACACAGGAGAAAACATTGTGAAAAAAGGAGGAAAAAATAGCTACCAGCATTTTCTCCTTTTCCAACGATATTTTCAACAGCTGTCTCTTCCAGGGTCATTCAGAACCTAGGATTGTAAGGTAGAGGGTTGAAAGACAATTTCAATAATCTGTGCATTGTGTCAATCAGTAGTCCTCAAATTCTTTGAATTTGGACCAGGCTAAAATTTTACTAAAGTGTTAAAATGACAATCTAGACCCATACCTGTATGAGTTCTTCGGTGAGCCTTTAAGTGTGAGCTTTTTGTATAAACCTTATTGCACCCGTCAAAGTCACATCGATGCACCCGCCTCTTCTTCTCGGCTAGGGGGTCTAGCCCTGGACTGGAGAGGGTTGTGGAAGCAGGGTTCTGGGGCTGGGGACATGTGGGCTTACAGCTATGTAGCTGATGATGATGTCTTTCTAACGATTTAAATTGCCTGAAACAGAAAAGACAACCACCATCATTTTGTTTTACCAAAATTAGACTATGGTTAACCCTTAAAAAGCCTTTCACAACTGTAGTTGCCTATGGTGCCAGTGTAGATCAAGATCAGACTGCACAAAACCTGCAGGATGATCTTTAATCAACACTGTCCGCTTTGCTGAAACACTGTAGACAAAAGCAATCATGAAATTGCAATTATTTGGATCATACTTCTTGAATAAAAATTTGTTGGGTTTATTCCACGCAACAAGGGTCAATTCTTGTAATCCATTACACCCTTAACTCTTTCCCAAACAAGCCCTGGTTTTCACGTGTCTGCAGTACAAGTCTTTTGAAAACACTGTGGGAAAAGGAGAAATTGCTCCTAACTAGCAATTTCTCCTTTTCCCACAGTGTTTTCTACCCTTTTTGAGAACTTTCTGCCATTTTCATCAAATTTAATTGTTGTCTGCAAACTCTTTGAATTTGGACCAGTCAAAAATTTGTCATTTGGGAAAGGGTTAACCAAACAATCCTATGTTTTCACGACCTTGAGGGAAAGGCATTTTGAAAACATTCTGGGAAAAGGAGAAAATGCTGGTAACCAGCACTTTCCCCTTTTCCTTCCCACAATTTTTCCTGCTCTGTAAAAGAACTTCAGTTCCTTTTAACTGCTTTTGTGTTTGCCATCTACAAATGCTTTTATTCTAGAAGAGTCTAGAAGTTGTCATCAGAAAAAGAAAAAACATATTTTGCATATATTTGCTTTTGGTCTTACCACTTCACCAAACAACAAAGTTCTAGTCTTGTCCATATTGAAAGCATTTTCATGTGACAATAGCTCAGCTCAAATGATGTAATTTGTCTTTGAAAGGGCACAAAACATAGTGGAAAAAGGAGAAAATGCTGGTTACCAGCATTTTCTCCTTTTTCCGCAATGTTTACAAAAAGACTTCTCAGGGTCATTAAAACTCTGGATTGTGTGGTAAGGTTTAACCTCATCTATTTCTTATTTTTCAATACTATAGTACTAAAATGAGAATACAGAGCTCATAAGAAAGTGCTTATTAAACTTGGTTGAGAAAATATAAGGTCATCAAAGTACTGATGTTAGTTGCCATTGCACAGATTTTGAGTAGAAAGTAACCCACACAGCTTTAAACCATCCTGTATTTTTCCACTCCTGAGGAATGATTCATTAATTGAATTGTACTTTGCACTGATTCCAGCTTTATTTCAGTCATATCACAGCAGCAACTCACATATTCACAAAACGCCCTTGATTTCACTAAAAGTAGGCTAGGGCTCTGAAGCGTCTTGCCAAAGGACACTCAAACCTACTTTTTGACCTTATGTAACCCAATGTTGAACTGGTCCAAGAAATAATAAAGACAAACTTTCTGACCAAGTTTCAAGACTATCTGACTGAAAATGTGGCCCCTGGAGAGCCAACAAGGTAAATGTTGATGACCTGGACGACAGACGACAAAACAGCACAATCACAAAAGCTCACCTTGAGCACTTTGTGCTAAGGTGAGCAAAAAATGCTGGTAATCAGTATTTTCTCCTTTTCTCTCAATGTTTTCTATCCTATCAAAGACAACTTTCACAATTTGATCCACATTTAACTCTTTACCAAACGACAAAATTTTAGACTGGTCGAACTTGAAAGCATTTGCAGACGACAAAATAAATGTGACTGAAAAATTGAAAGTTGTTTTGGGAAGGGTAGAAAACATTGTGGGAAAAGGAGAAAATGCTGGTTACCAGCATTTTCTCCTTTTCTCACAATGTTTTCAAAAGGCTTTTTGTTCAGGGTCTTTAAAACTTGGGACTGTGTGGTAAAGGGTTAATTTGTAGCCCATAGATGTTTTGAGCTTGGACAAGTCGTAAAATTTTGTCTCGTGGTGAATGGTCAAGAGTTAAGATACAACAGATCCTGCAATAACTTACTCGGAGGCTTGTTTAATTCTTTGTAGTGACAGTAACGCTGCAGACCCAATTTTATTCATGGAATCTATGGTAACTGTGGGGTGATCGTCAATTTCTGAAAAAATAAAACAAAAAAGTTTTAAGTCAAAGGGTTAATAAATGAAAATCGGCACAAGTATTGTGGGAAATGGAGAAATTACTGCCATGAGCAATTTTGTTTTAGATCTACACTGTCTGATACTCATAGATTATAATAATATAAATAATCCATATCTTACCATTAATCTTTAACCCTTTGCCAAACGACAAAGTTTTGTACGAAACCAAATTGAAAGTATTTGCAGACGGCAAGCTAAATGTGGCTCAAGCGATGATTTCTGTCTTTCATAGAAAAGAAAAGATAGTGGGAAAAGGAGAAATTGCTGGTTACTGGCATTTTTTCCTTTTCCCACAATCTTTTCAAAAGCCTTCTTTTTCAGGGTCGTTAAACTCGGGATTGCGTGGCAAAGTGGTAAAGTGTCTTTCACAACTACTGTTGCCTTTGTGTAGATCAAGATCAGAGTGCTAACACACCACTGATGAAAGCAACCATTAAATTGCACTGAACCCTTTACCAGACAACAAAATTTTACCCTTGTGCAAAATGAAAACATTTGCCGATGTAACTCAAGACATTACATTTGCCTATCATAGGGTTGAAAACATTGTAGGAGAAGGAAAAAATGCTGGTTACCAACATTTTTTCCTTCTCCTACAATGTTTTCAAAGTCTTCACCATCAAGGCTGTCAAATCTCCAGACTGATTTGAAAAAAGTTAAAGATTCTGTTGTTGTTTACTACAAAGCTGTCTCAGGCAGAAATGAATTCGACTGAAGTCTCGTATGTGATTATTATGTAACGCAGAGGACCATAAGATCTGGTTTTTAATTTCATGAAATCTACACTATCAGTATGACAAAAATTTCATAAACTCATTTTTTTTGCAACAAATACAGAATTTTAACCCGATTTGAGAACAGCTTTTATGCATTACTGATACAGCAAATTTTAGACAGAAAATAGAACTGTTTAACCCTTTACCACACAATCAAGGGTTTTAACGACCCTGAACAAAAAAGCCTTTTGAAAACATTGTGGGAAAAGGAGAAAATGCTGGTAACCACAATGTTTTCTACTCTTCCCAAAATAAATTTCAATTTTTGAGTCACAGTCATTTTGTCGTCTGCAAAAGCTTTCAATTTGGACTGGTCATAAAATTTTGTCGTTTGGTAAGGAGTTCAAGTGACATAGAGAACAAAAAGTCTGAGGAAAGAAAACAATCCATCTTGAATTTCATGGAAAGCATTGCAGCAAAAGAAGCAAAATGTCACAAGAAATCTCTCCTTTCTCCGATATGCAAACATTTTCCTTTCCTCCATATAATTCTCCTTTCTGTCACTTTTACCAAATTGAATGTTTGACGTTTCTACAGAAGAAAGTTATGTACAGTAATGGGTCTACGTAACACCTGAAAGGTATTGTATTTATACTGAAAGAATCATGTAACAAGGATGATCTCTCAAATTCAACAGGATAAATGTTTGAATACTAGCCATGCTCTGGCAAAAAGGGGCTTAATGCATCCCTGTGAAGCATGATACCAAGCAAGTCATCACCTGATTACAGAATTATAAAATCCATTGTGTCCAACAACCGACTGAATCATGAGGTAGACTGGTCCTTTGGCATGCAGAAAATTTACCAATAGCAAAAAGTTTCGACCCAGGCCATCCTGCGGGGACTGCGCAGGCTGACCCGAGTCGATACTTTTTGCAGATGCATTTAGCCTCCTTTTTACAGAGCATGGCTCAAATATCCATCTGACAGTTGAATAATGTATAGTCATTGAGAACATAATGCATTTACCCTTTACCACAATATTGCCGAGCCCCGGAAGCTCAGTTGGTAGCGTACAGGACTTGACAACAGAGGGTCGCTTGTTCCAACCCTGGCTCGTCCAATTTATTTCCCAGGATTGATGACAGCCATTTCCACAGAATTCATTTCTCTTTCACCGCTGACCATTGTATTGACAATAGTTATGTGGGAAAGCAGCCAGTGGCTTGGAAAGAATATTGTGAATAGCACTGGTAAAAGAAATTCCATGGAAGCATGGATAGGTGTACTGACTGCCGAGATATAACTGAAATAACTTAGTGTAAATATCAGATGCACACAATATAATGTAGTTTGATCTTTCATGTACACTGTCCTTTTCCCATAATATTTTCAAAAGCACTCTCCCTCAGCAGGATCATTTAACTCTTTACCAAACGACAAAATTTTAGACTTGTCCAAATTGAAAGCATTTGCAGAAGACAAATGTTACTCAAAAGTTAAAATTTGTTTTGGGATGGGTAGAAAACATTGTGGGAACAGGAGAAAATGCTGGTTACCAGCATTTTCTCCTTTTCCCACAATGTTTTCAAAAGGCTTCTTTAACAAGGCCGTTAAAAGTCCGGATTGTGTGGTAAAGAGTTAACCCTTTACCAAACAATCCCAGGTTTATACAACCTTGGGCAAGAAGGCTTTTGAAAACATTTTGAGAAAAGGAGAAAATGCTGGTAACCAGCATTTTCTCCATTTCCCACGATGTTTTCTGCCCTATCAGAGACCCCAAGCTCATTTGTACGAATTTTGAATTTGTCGTCTGCAGATGTTTTGAATTTGAAAGAGTCTAACATTTATCGTTTGGGAACGGGTTAAACTCAGGACTGTTTGGTAAGGTAGTCAACCTGTCTCAACAAAATTTCTCTCATACCCAGCAACAACAGTACTAGTCTTCCCCAGGTGTCACATGTACTAGGCTGGAGCTCTACAAAGCCTTGCCCAAGGACACTTCTGCAGGACTTATATTCATTCACTGTCTTCCTCTGGGACAAAAGCTGTATGAACTTGTTACCAAGCAACAAAAATGTAGACTTGTCCTGAGAAAATTTTGCAGACAATTTAAATTTGGCGCAAATAATAGAATTTGTCTTTGATATGGTAGAAACCATTGCTGGAAAAGGAGAAAATGCTGGTTACCAGCATTTTCTCCTTTTCCCACAATGTTTTCAAAATGCTTCTTTCTCAGGGTCATCAGAACTCAGGATTGTGTGGTAAAGGGTTAATTTTGTGGAGTTTACTGGGCCAGTAAGTGGGAGGAAACAGAGGTTGGGAAAAGCCACTTTGTTTATAATTGGAGCCATGCTCTGGCAGAAGGGGGCTTGATGCATCTCTGTGATGCATTGTAACCAAGCAAGTCATCACATAATTATGGATCCTTAAAATCCATTTTTGTCCAACAACCGACTCAACCATGAGGTAGAATGGTCCTTGTTCATGCATGAAATTTACCTACAGCAAAAAAGATTTGACCCGGAGTGCACAAGCTGACCTGGGTCAATACTTTTTGCAGAATGCATTAAGCCCCCTTTTCACCCAGCAAGGCTCAATTATATTGTCTTACAGCAAACCTTCCTGTATTTACAACCCTGTGAAAGATGTCTTTTGAAAGCATTGTGGAGAAAGGAGAAAATGCTGGTAAGCAGCATTTTCTCTTTTCTCCACAATGTTTTCTATCCTTTTAGAGGAGAAAAAAAAATCAAATTATTTAGGCTTTGTTTTGTCTGCTTGCAAGTAAATGCTTTCAATATGGACAACTCTAAAGTAACATCATTATAGAGAAGACTTGTTCCAGCAACACAAGCCTATAAATTTGCCGTGGAAGATTTTGGAAATTCCTTTGTAAAATCTTAACAACCCACCTAATTACAGATGTGATATACCATATTGTCTCTTTTTTAACCCCACACCTTTTCCAAAAGGGGGGATGACGATTGAGGTAAAATGACAAAGAATTTTTGATGACAATGGTAACACAGATTACTATCCAGGTATTAATCAGTGCTGACTCTAAAGTGATTGCAATTTTAGAAACCCACTGTCTTTAATGCAGACTATCGATTTAATCGCCAATAATGATTCATTTTGAATTTAAATTGCATTCACGATTAATGTGAGAGACTGGTCTTCCATACTTTCACTTTCATTAAGATTTTCCATGTTAGTTGATAAACTTTGTGTCACCAGAATTTTTAAATGTTATGGGAAGTGTATGTATATTCAGATAGTCAGGTGATCTGTGAAGTTAGGATTATGTCAATCCTGTAAGTGTATTCCAGATCATTTTTCAATGGACTGGCTCATTTTCAGTCAGAAAAAAGCTGGGGAGCATTAATTAATGGGGGGAGCATGTATAAGGGGATATTAGGGTAATTATCACGAAAGTGGCAAAAGGGGAAATTGCTCCTTATCTGTACAGTCATGGGTCAGTCAGGGGATAAATAGGACCGATAAAGTGACTAAATGCATTACTGCATCATTTAACCCTTTCCCAAACAAGCCCTGGTTTTCACGTGTCTGTAGTACAAGTCTTTTGAAAACACTGTGGGAAAAGGAGAAATTGCTCGTTACGAGCAATTTCTCCTTTTCCCACAGTGTTTTCTACCCTTTTTGATAACTTTCTGCCATTTTCATCAAATTTAAAATTGTCGTCTGCAAACCCTTTCAATTTGGACCAGTCCAAAATTTGTCGTTTGGGAAAGGGTTAATTAGGGAAACAAAATCTGCAGCAGGCGACTTTGAAAACACCCTTGTAAAATTTTATGAAGTAACAATAAGACTATACATATGAATACTTGAAACACTGTAGCAAGAGGAGAAATTTCAGATAAAGATCTGAGTGCATGGGATGTTAACTCTCTACTACACGACAAAATTTCAGACTGGTCTAGCTTGACAGTATTTGCCGATGGCAAATTAAATGTTGCTAAAATGATGGAACTTGTGTCTGAACGAATTGTGGGAAAAGGAGAAAATGATGGTAACCAGCTCTTCCTCCTTTTCCTACAATGTTTTCAAAAGCTTTATTCTTAGGGTCTGTAATTATGTGGTTAAGGGTTAAAGTGGGTGGGTAAGTAACATAATGTATAATTACACCATCTCCTTACCCCAGGAAACAAAATTGCGGCAGGGCACTTTAACCCTTTACCACACAATCCCGACTTTTAATGACCCTGTGAAAGAAGCCTTGTGAAAACATTGTGGGAAAAGGAGAAAATGCTGGTGACCAGCATTTTCTCCTTTTCCCACAATGTCTTCTATTCTTCCCAAAACAAATTTCTATTTTTCAGCCACATTTATTTCGTCGTCTGCAAATGCTTTCAATTTGGACAGGTCTAAAATTCTATTGTTTGGTAAAGAGTAAACCATTTACCATACAACAAAATTTCAGACCATTCCAAATTGAAACTATTGGCAGACGACAAAATAAATCTATCTCAAATATTAAAAAATTGTTTTGTGAAGGGTAGACAATATTGTGGGAAAAGGATAAAATGCTGGCTACCATATTTTTCTTCTTTTCCAACAATGTTTTCTTTCTCAGTCATTTAAAGTCAGGATTGTTTGGTAAGGGGTTAACTCTTTACCAGACGACAAAAATTTTAGCCATTGTCCAAACTGAAAGCATTGGCAGACAACAAAATAAAATGTCACTTGAAACACAAAAACTGTCTTTAACCCTTTACCAGTCGACAAAATTTTAGCCTTGTCCAAATTGAAAGCATTTGCAGACGACAATTTCAATGTGGCTCAAACGGGACAATTTTTCTTTGATAGGCTAGAAAACATTGTGGGGAAAGGAGAAAATGCTGGTTACCAGCATTTTCTCCTTTTCCCACAATATTTTCAAAAGGCTTCTTTTCCAGGGGCGTCAAAGGGCGGCATTGTGCAGTAAAGGGTTAAAAGAGCAGGAAACATAGCGAGAAAAGGAGAAAATGCTGTTTACCAGCATTTTCTCCTGTTGTCTCAATCTTTTGAAGTCTTCTTCCTCAGCATCATTAAAATTGAGAATTGTCTGGTAACAGCCTAACTCTATTTACCAAATGATAAAAATTTAGACTTGTCCAAACTGAAAGCATCTGCAGACGAAAAAATAAATCTGACTCAAAAATGTAGAAAACATTGTTGGATAAGGAGAAAATGCTGGTTACCAGCATTTTCTCCTTTTCCCACTGATTTCAAAAGGCCTCTATCTCAGGGCCGTTAAAACTCAGGACTGTCTGGTAACAGATTAAAAGCACACTGTAATTATATACTAATCATCATGAAAGTAGATTCAATATAGAAATAAAAGTGAAAACATCATGACAAAAGAAGAATTTAACTACTTCCAAACAAGCATTTACTAGAATTCCTTTTGCTACAATATCCTACAAGTAATCTATTACAAGATGAACAAGTCCTCTACTGGGGGTGTCAACCCTTGTCCTGCTGAATAAGTTAACCCTTTCCCAAACGACAAATTTTTGACTGGTCCAAATTAAAAGAGTTTGCAGACGGCAGTTTTAAATTTGATGAAAACGGCAGAAAGGTCTCAAAAAGGGTAGAAAACACAGTGGGAAAAGGAGAAATTGCTTGTTACGAGCAATTTCTCCTTTTCCCACAGTGTTTTCAAAAGACTTGTACTGCAGACACGTGAAAACCAGGGCTTGTATGGGAAAGGGTTAAATGACACCTTCAAGCCGTCTGTGCCATCTGATCTTGATCTACACTGTCCACAAAAAGTCCTTGAGTCGCACTTAGCAGCCTAAGGGTTAAATTATTTGAAAGTATAGAGAGGCTCTCTACATGATTGTGCTGATTTCCGCTCTCACATGAAAAGTGGGAGTGTTTAGCGGTGAAAGGCATTTAGTTCATAACTCTTGCAGGTTCATCAAGTGTTTTCCATAATATTTATAATACTCACTCTTTACCATATTACAATAGTTTTAACAACCCTGGGGAAGAAGAAACCCTTTGAAAAGATTATGGGTAGAGAAAATGCTGTTAACCAGCATTTTCTCTTCTTTCAGCATTATTTTCTTCCCTTTCTGATACAAGATTAATCATATCAGCCAAATTTAAGTTGTCATTCTGCAAATGGTTTCAATTTGGACAAGTGTAACATTTTTTTGTTTGGAAAAGAGTTAAACAGTTTGATAACACACTCAGTGGGTGCAAACTCTTCACCAACAGACAAAATTTTACACTTGTCCATGCTTAAAAAGCATTAAATTTTCCAGACCAAAACTGGAAAATGACTCAAATATTAACTTTATTATCGTTTTGTGTAGTCTGATCTTAATCTTCATTGTCTACAAAAACCAATATTTGTTGCCTTTAGTGGCAAATGGGTTTACCTCTTACTAAACAACAAAATTTCAGACCTGTCCGAATTGCAAGCATTCTGCATGATGGCAAACTGAATGTTACTCAAACAAAAAGTTTGTCCTGGATAGGGAAGAAAACATTGTGGAAAAAGGAGAAAATGCTGGTTGCCAGCTTTTTCTCCTTTTCCCACGATGTTTTCAAAAGCCTTACTCTTAAGGGTCGTTAAAACTTGGGATTGTTTAGTAAGAAGTTTTATGGTTTATACACTCCCATAATTTTCACACTTTCCTGCTCAATCCTAAAAGCTTGATCAGAAATCAGCCTCTGCATAAAAATTTACAAGTCATCATTATTATAAATCGAGCCATGCTCTGTGAAAAGGGGGCTTAATACATCTGTGAAAAGTATCAACCCAGGTAAGCTTGTGCAGTCTGTGCAGGCTGACCTGGGCCAAAACTTTTCACTATTGGTCAATTTTCTGTATGTCCAAGGACCAACCTACCTCATGACTAAGTCGGTTGTTAAAAAAAAATGGCTACTATGGATCCGTAATTATGTGATAGCTTGATTGGTAAAAAGCATCGCAGAGATGCATTAAGCCCCCTTTTGCCAGAACATGGCTCAAGTGCAATTTCCTCATCCCAAGTTTAAGCCTTAACTCTTGACTAAACGAGAACATTTTGGATTTAATTTTAGTCAGTGTTGTTCCATGATAAGGCTGTATATTCTGCAGTCTGATCTCAAGTGATCTTCACCCTCTTTATCAACAAGTAGTTCTTTCCCAGACTTCAAAAATTTCAAACCATCTAAATTGAAAGCACTTGCAGACGACAAATTTAATAGGGCCTAGATGATGGTATGTCTTTGGAAGAGTAGAAAACACTGTGGGTGAAGGAGAAAATGATGGTAACAGTATTTTCTTCTATACCCACAATGCTTTTAACCCTTTACCAAACAACAAAATTTTAGACCAGTCCAAATTGAAAGCATTTGCAGACGACAATTTCAATGTGACTTAAAAATTGAAATTTGTTATAGGATAGGAAGAAAACATTGTGGGAAAAGGATAAAATCCTTGTTACCAGCATTTTCTCCTTTTCCCACAATGTTTTCAAAAGGCTCCCTTTTTAGGGTCGTTAAAAGTCGGTATTGTGTGGTAAAGAGTTAATAGCCTTTTATCTCAATTTTTGTTTTGTTTGTATCGAACTTAAACATTGTTTATACAGCTTAGGTCCTATCACATCCTTCAGTGCACCTAGGCTTGTGTTTTCTGGCTTTCTCACACCAGCACTGACACAACTTTCTTTCCAAGCCACTGTCTAATTTTCTCACATGCATCAGGTGTAAGGTTAAAAACGCCAGAAAGTAAGTTTGCCTCAATCGGGAAACGAACCTGCGACCAAAAGTCAGATACGCCTACCATTAAGCTTCCCAGTGGGGCCTCTTACCTCCGAGTCTTTTAAACAGCATTGTTTGGTGAAGGGACAAAGCTGAACTTAGTTCATTTAACCCTTTACCACACAATCCCGAGTTTTAACGACCCTTTTTGAAAAGATGGTGGGAAAAGGAGAAAATGCTGGTAATCATTTTTTCCCCTTTGTCTGAAAAAGTTTTTCCTACCCTTCAAAAGACAGCTCCCCTCATTTTAACCCTCTACCACATAATCCCGACTTTAAATAACCCTAAGAAAGAAGCCTTTTGAAAATATTGGGGGAGAACGAGAAAATGCTGGTTACCTTTTCCCTCAATGTTTTCTACCCTTTCTAAAACTAATTTCAGTTTTTGGGTCACATTTATTCTGTCATCTACAAATGATTTCGATTTGGACTGGTCTAATATGTAAGAGTAAAGAACATTCATGTGTCCTCTACAAATGTTATCACTACGAGGAAGTCTAAAATTTTGTTGTCTGGCAGTACAGAGATAGTGGTTTACATGATTACATGAAAATATCTGTGCCCACAATCTACTGAAATATTTGGGCCATGCTCTGGGTAAAGGGGGTTTAATGCATCTCTATGATGTTCGTAGTTGTGAGGTCAAGCATCGGGCTCGTGATCATAAGGTCATGATTTCGATACCCGGACGGGTGTCAACTTTAGGCCTGTTCACTGGCCCATACATTAATGGCACGTGTAATGGTGTGGTTTTCAGGAAGCAGAATCGTGAGAAATTAGAATGAGTTGCAAGAACTTGTATCTCAATCAATGGAAAATAAATATATTTAACTCTTTACCACACAATACTGAGTTTTAATGACCCTGAAGAAGACGGCATTTGAAAACATTGTGGGAAATGAAGAAAATGCTGGTAACCAGCATTTTCTTCTTTTCCCACAATGCTTTCAACAATCACAATGACAGATACTGTTGTTTGTACCGCATTTTATTTGTCGTCTGCAAACACTTTTGATTAGGACTGGTCTAAAATTTTGTTGTGTGGTAAAGAGTTAACCCTTTTCCAAACGACAAATTTTGTACTGGTCCAAATTGAAAGAGTTTGCAGACAACAATTTTAAATTTGATGAAAATGGCAGAAAGTTATCAAAAGGGGTAGAAAACACCGTGGGAAAAGGAGAAATTGCTCGTTGTGAGCAATTTCTCCTTTTCCCACAGTGTTTTCAAAAGACTTGTACTGCAGACACGTGAAAACCAGGGCTTGTTTGGGAAAGGGTTAAATGATTTAGTGCATCATTCTCTGCAATGCATTATGCAAAGCACGTCATCACATGATCATGGATCCATAGAATACATTTTTGTTTAACCCTTTCCTAAACGACAAATTTTGGACTGGTCCAAATTGAAAGAGTTTGCAGACGACAATTGAAAATGGCAGAAAGTTCTCAAAAAGGGTAGAAAACACTGTGGGAAAAGGAGAAATTGCTCGTTACGAGCAATTTCTCCTTTTCCCATAGTGTTTTCAACAGACTTGTACTGCAGACACGTGAAAACCTGGGCTTGTTTGGGAAAGGGTTAACATATTACCGGGTGAATCCCGAGGTACAATTATCCTTGGACATGAACAGAAAATTTACAAAAGCTGTTGGATCAATGTCAGCCTGTGCAGACTCTAGAGGCTGACCCGTGTCAGTACTTTTTTTTTTTTGCAGATGCATTAAACCCCCTTTCTACAGAGAATGGCTCATATGATAATGACATATAGAGGGGAAGCAGATATGAAAGAAAACATTGTAACATGTAAGGATATGGATAACTTTACTGAGGAGCAATTTTCTCTTTATCCCTTTATCACATCATCCAAAGTTTTAACGTCCATAAGAAAGAAGTCTTTTGAAAACATTGTGAGAAAAGGAGAAAATGCTGGTTACCAGCATTTTCTCCTTTTCTCACAATGTTTTCTACCCTTCCAAAAGCAAATTTCAATTTCTGAGCCACATTTATCTTTTTGTCTGCAAATGCTTTCAATTTGGATGGGTGTAATTTTTTGTCCTTTGGTAACCTGTTATAAGACATCCTGCTGCACCCTGTAATTTACTCTCTACCAAACAACTCTGTTTCAAACTTGTCCAAAGTCCAGCATTTTCTCCATTTCCTGCAATATTTTCTAACCTTTGAGAAACAAACCAAATCATTCAAGCCACATTTAATTTGTTGTCTGCAAATGCTTTCAATATGGATGATTCTATAATATTGTGGCGTGGTATAGATGACAGTGAAGCATTTAATTACTATCTACAGGTAACCTTAACCCTTTCCCAAACGACAATTTTTGGACTGGTCCAAATTGAAAGAGTTTGCAGACGGCAATTTTAAATTTGATGAAAATGGCAGAAAGTTCTCAAAAAGGGTAGAAAACACTGTGGGAAAAGGAGAAATTTCTCGTTACGAGCAATTTCTCCTTTTCCCACAGTGTTTTCAAAAGACTTGTACTGCAGACACGTGAAAACCAGGGCTTGTTTGGGAAAGGGTTAAGACTTTGATCTGACCTCTGTCCTTCTCATGAGTGTTAAAACTCTTTACCGGACGACAAAATTTTAGCCCTGTCCAAATTGAAAGCATTTGCAGACAATATTTCAATGAGGCTCAAATGGTGACATTTTTCTTTGATAAGGTTGAAAACATTGTAGGAAAAGAAGAAAACGCTGGTTAAAAGCATTTTCTCCTTTCCACACAATGTTTTCAAAAGGCTTCTTTCCCAGGGTTGTTAAAAGGCGGCATTGTACAGTAAAGGGTTAACCTTTACCAAACAATCCAGTTTTAATGAACCCAAAAAAGAAGACTTTTGAAAACACTGTGCAAAAAGGAGAAAATGCTGGTAACCAGCAATTTCTCTTTTCTTACAATGTTTTCAATCCTTTCAACTCTCAAAGTTCAATTTGTTTATCACATTTATTTTTCTGCATATGCATTCAATTTGGACAAGTCTACAATTCTGTTGTTTGGTAAAGAGATGAAACTGCTTTTGCACCAATAAACACATTCAATACATTTTGTGCAGTCTGATCCTAATCTATAGAGATGACAGTCTAAGTGTCAGTAATTACTGCATGGACCAAGTTAACATCAGTTTGTAATTCTTCGCCATTATACAGTAACAAGATTGCACGAATTGACATATTTTACCCTTATTTCAGACTATCTATGCCTATAGTTAAGTGTTTATTTTTAGATAAAAATGTCTGTGAACCTATCATAATTCTATTGTGACATGTAGAAACCATGCCACTTCCTTTCTCAAAAACTTAACCCTTTACCACACAATCCCGAGTTTTAACGACCCAGAGAAAGAAGCCATCTGAAAACAATGTAGGAAAAGGAGAAAAATGCTGGTAACCAGCATTTTCTCCTATTTGAACAATGTTTTATGCCCTTCCTAAAACTAATTCTAATTTTTGAGTCACATTTATGCTTTTGTCAGCAAGTGCTTTCAATTTGGATGTGTCCTAAATTGTATCGTTTGGTGAAGAGTGAAATAGTCTATTCTCCATAACAACCAAACTTTTTTGTGGACAGCCTTGAAAACACTGTGGAAATGATTGACTGATTGTAGTTCAGTTTTGAGAAAGGAAGTGGCATGGTTTCTGCATGCTTTTGAAAACATGCTGCAAACAAGAGGGCCATTGGCCCTAAAGCCCTCACCTGAGTAAAGCCAACAGTTGATAAGCTGAAGAGATCCTGGTTTCAATGATGTACTTTTAGACCTGACATGACCAAACTTCGAACTTGTCCAAGATATCATCAAGACAAACATTCTGACCAAGTTTCATGAGTATCAGGCTGAAAATGAGGCCTCTACAGTGCACACATGGTTTTTCTAAGATTTGGCCCAGTGACCTACTTTTTGACCCAATTAAACCCAATTTCGAACTTGTCCAAGATATCATCAAGACAAACATTCTGACCACGTTTCATGAGTATCAGCCTGAAAATGTGGCTTCTATGGTGCACACAAGGTTTCAAGATTTGGCCCAGTGACGTTTTCTTTGATCCAACATGACCTTATTTCAAACTTGTTGGAGATTTTATCAAGCAAAACATTCTGACCAAGTTTCATGACTATCTGACTGAAAATCTGGATTCTAGCGTGCATACAAGGTGAATGTTGAAAACCAGGATGATGGAAGACGGACATCACAAACACAAAAGCTCACTTTTGGCACTTCGCGCTCAGGTAAGCTAAAAAAGGACACAACACTAGTAAACCCCGCCCCCCCCCCAAAAAAAAAAATTTCACGATAAGATTGTTGATGAAGAGGGTAGTTCCCAGAAGATGTTACAGTTTATCTCTTGAGTTGTCACATGAAACATTTTATCAGACAGTCTGGTGTTTTCAAGATCCTGCCAAGGAGGGCTTTTGAAAACATTGTGGGAAAAGAAGAAAATACTGAGTTCCAGCATTTTCTCCTTCACCCACAATGTTTTTAAAAGCCTTCCTCCTCAGGGTCATTAAAACTCAGGATTATGTCGTAACCAGCATTGTCTCCTTTTCCCACTATGTATTCCACCATTTCATAGACAAATCTTACCAGCTGAGGAACATTTTAAAGTTGTATGTATACAAATGCATTCACTTTGGACAAGTCTAAGAGTTTGTTCGATGGTAGACAGTAAACACCATAATTATATGAAATATTTTTGCAGCAGACGACACTGAGCATTGTTAACCCTTATCCTGCTAAGTAAGTTAAATAAAACTTTCAATCCGATCATAAAAACGCAAATAATGTTATTTCAAACTAAATTTTTGGAGAAAATATCTCCTTATTGGGCAGTGTACATCCAAGATCTGATCCTGATCTACACTGTCTGCAAAAGATCAGTAAGCCGCGCTTAGAAGCTTATTGAATAAAACACAGACACACAATCCCTTTACCACACAGTCCCGAGTTTTAACCACCTTGACAAAGAAGGCTTTTGAAAACATTGTGAGCAAAGGAGAAAATGCTGGTAACTAGCATTTTCTCCTTTTCTAACCATGTTTTCTGGTCTTTATCAGGACATTAATACCACCATTTCAGCAACATTGCATATTTTGTCTGTACAAGCTTTAGAGTTGGACAAGTCCAAAATTTATTGTGTGGTAAGGAGTTAATAATCATAAATAACAGTTTCATACTCTAATAAAACCACAAATATTGTTGAAAATGGAAAAAAATGCTTGTTTTGAGCATTTGCTCGTTTTGTTACAATGTTTTCAAAAGTTAAGTGGGCTGGTAAATGACAAAAGGCATCTACAGGAGGTAATGAAATAGAGCACTTAATCAAAACGAGATCACTGCAGATCATCCTAGCAAAAGGGGTCAAGTACTCAGATCAGATAAGAAATCTCGCCTGCACACAGGCCCCTCAATGAAATATGTCTTCCGGGTAGCTATGGTATCTCAGCTCTTGCTAGATACTGCAAGTCTATCAACGACCTTCTGTTAACTTTTTCGTGGGAGCGTGCTTGGGCATGACATCTAGAGCTCCAGCCTAGTACTTGTACAACAAAATTGTTTGTATAGTGTGTTTCCCCATTTTCAACATTATTTCAGTTATATCACAGTGGCCAAAGCACCTATAAATGCTTTCCTGGAGTTTCTTTAACCCTTTACCACACAATCCCGAGTTTTAAAGACCCTGAAGGACAAAGCTTTTAAAAACACTATGGAAAAAGGAGAAAATGCTGGTAACAGCATTTTCTCCTTTTCCCTCAATGTTTTCTAATCTATCAAAGACAAATATCATCATTACAGCCACATTTGAATTGTTGTTTGCAAATGCTTTCAATTTAGACAAACCTACATTTTTATCGTTTAGTAAACAATAAATGACAAATACACTCGTGAGTACCTTTCTTGATGAATGGCAGCCCCCTAAATGGAAGCCTGACATCTGGACTTGCGGGGCTGCCATGTTCTCGCATGTGTACGTCTGTGACATCATACCATTGTGACGGACTAGACTTTTTATTGACTGAGAGATCAACAGGTTCTGTTTGCAGGGGCTGAAAACAGACGCATTATTATTAGAACATTCATAAAATTTCAGGGATAAATGGAAGAAAGGAAGACAAAATTGTCATATAGAGTCAATTATTCCTTTCTCCACATGAACTTTAACTCTTTACCACACAATCCCGACTTTTAACGACCCTGAAGAAAAAGCCTTTTAAAAACGTGGGAAATGGAGAAAATGCTGGTAACCAGCATTTTCTCCATTGCCCACAATGTTTTCTACCCTTCCCAAATCAAATTTCAACTTTTGAGCCACATGTGATTTGTCATCTGCAAATGTTTTGAATTTGGACCAGTCTAAGATTTTGTCGTTTGGTAAAGAGTTCAGAAAATTTTTGAAAGAAGTAAATCATTTATAGCCTGAACAGTTAAATGGGTTATATATACCCAACAAAACTTTAACTCTTTACCAAAGGACAAAATTTAGACTGACCCAAATTGAAAGCTTTTGCAGACGACAAAATAATTGTCACTCAAAAATAGAAATTCACTTTTGGAAGGAAAGAAATCAGAGTGGGAAAAGAAGAAAATGCTAGTTATCACTATTTTCTCCTTTTTCCACAATGTTTTCAAAGGCCTTCTCCTAAGGGTCGTTAAAACTTGGGATAGTGTGGTAAAGGGTTTATCCTGTCCAAATTGAAAGCATTGCAAACGACAAATAATTGGATTTTCCTATGAAGGGGTGAAAAAAAATTGTGGGAAAAGGAGAAAATGCTAGTTACCAGCATTTTCTCCCATTTCTACAATGTTTTCAAAAAGCTTCCTCTGTCAGGATGCCTAAAACTCCAGGATTGTGTGGTAAAGGTTTTAACCCTTTCCCAAACGAGCCCTTGTTTTTACGTGTCTGCAGTACAAGTCTTTTGAAAACATTGTAGGAAAAGAAGAAATTGCTCGTAACGAGCAATTTCTCCTTTTCCTACAATGTTTTCTACCCTATTTGAGAACTCTCTACCATTTTTATCAAATTTAAAATTGCTGTCTGCAAACTCTCTCAGTTTGGAAGAGTCCAAAGTTTGTTGTTTGGGAAAGGGTTAAAGAGACTGTTGTCCAAATAATTCAATAATCCACTGGTTGCTAAGGCTGGCTGTAGGATTAGATTTTATATTCATACAACAGATTAAATCTTTACCAGACAAAAAAATTCTAGATTCATCCAAACTGAAAGCATTTGCAGACGACAAATTCAATGTAACACCAACAAAGGCAGTTGTCTTTGAATTGGTAGGAGACACTCTGAGAATATGAGAAAAGGGTAATTCTAAGCATTTTCTCCTTCTTCAACACTGTTTTTATATGTTTTTCAGCGTCACAGAATACAAGATCATTCAGTAAAGGATAAACTCTATACCAAATGACAAAATTTTAGACAAGTCCAAATCAAAAGCATTTTCAGGCATGTTAAACATGTCTCAGATGGTGAAGTATGTCCTATAAAGGACATAAAACATCGTGGGAAAAGGAGAAAATACTGGTTACTAGCATTTTCTCCTTTTTCCACAATGTTTTCAAAAAGTATTCTTCAGGGTTGTTAAAACTCAGGATTGTTTGGTGAAGGGTTTAGAATTGACCTTGTTGAGGTCTGCACTGTGTCACTCCCCACCACGCCTGCGGTAAACTCCAGGGGGTAGAGAAAACAGTTTATGATTACAGAAGTATTATGCCCTGCATTATGTTCACAATGACTTGAAGTTTTCAGTATTATCGATTGCTTGTCTCTACCTTGACTGAGCAAAAATACTACGATAAACGCCAGGTTTGAATATTGGGGCGAGGATTTGGTGTACTGGTAGTTTTGCCAAATCATAAGCTTTCAAAGGGGTTAAATCCTTAAAGTGCTTTTCACAACTATAGTTGTGTGTGCGGCCAGGATAGATCGAGATCAGACTTCACTTTCATTGCAGTCTGTATTTAAGGGCAAAGATTTGGTGTAATGGTAGTTTCGCCCAATCATAAGCTTTCAAAGGGGGTTTAACTCTTTAAGTGCCTTTCACAACTTTAGTTGCCTTTGCGGCCGGAGTAGATCAAGATCAGACTGTACAGGACGTGTAGTCTGATCTTGATCTACACTGTCCACTTTGATGAGACATTCTAGACAATGGCAACCTTGAAAATGTAATTATTCAGGTCTTATTTCTAGAATTCAGTCTTTACCAAACAATAAAATTTAAACTCGGCCAAATTGAAAGCATTTGCAGACGACAAATTAAATGTAGCTCAAATGATGATGTATGTTTTTCATGGGGTAGAAAACAATGTGGGAAAAGAAGAAAATGCTGGTTTACCAGCATTTTCTCCTTTTCCCGCAATGTTTTCAAAGGGCTTCTGCTTCAGGGTTATTAAAACACGGGATTGTGTGGAGAAGGGTGAAAGAGTCTGTTGAGTTTTTTCGTCACTCTAAGAGTTAAAATTGGAAAAAAAACGAAAAGCAATGTATGACTTTCTATGACTAAATCAACCTTTTACCACACAATCCTGACTTTTTACGAACCCCAAAGAGAAGACTTTAGAAAACATTGTTGGAAAAGGAAAAAATGCTGGTAACCAGCATTTTCTCCTTTTCCCATCAAAGACAGATGTCATCGTTATAGCAACATTTGTCATCTGCAAATGCTTTGAATTTGAGCCAATCCAAAAATCTGTGGTTTGGTAAAGAGTTAAATGAATAAAAGCTTTTAAACCTTTACCACGCAATCCCGACTTTTAACGACCCAGAGAAAGAAACCTTTTGAAAAGATTGTGGGAGAAGGAGAAAATGCTGGTAACCAGCATTTTCTCCTTTTTTCAACAATGTTTTCTACCCTTCCCAAAACAATTTAAATTACAATTTTTCAGTCACTTTTAATTTATTGTCTGCAAATGCTTTCAGTTTGGACGAGTCTGAAATTTTGTCGTTTGGTAAAGAGTTAAATAGCATATAACTCTTTACAAGACGACAACATTATAGGCTGATCCAAAATTGAAAGCATTTGCAGACGACAAATTACATTTGCACAAATGACTGAATAATGTACTCAACTGACTGGACTACCGGGCAGACGGCTTGTAAGGTTTTTGGATAAATTCTGCAGCTTACATGGAATATCTGTTATTTGACAAGGGGCACAAAAACAACTTTGTTTTTTAACAAAATATTTTACCCTTAGAATACCCACCCAAAAGGCATTTTCATTCCAGAGGCAACTCTGGTTAGAACAAGCAAACAGCAATATCAGCCCTTGTCTATAATGTCTTACAAAGCGGACAGTGTAGATCAAAGATCAGACTGCACATTTCATGCAGTCTGATCTTGATCTACACTGGCTGAAAAGGCAACTTGAGAAGTGAAAGGTGCTTTCAGGGTTAACATTCATGGAACAGACTCTCAATTCAGGCAATGAAAATGATGATAAGAGATACAAAATAATTCAGATCACACAATAAAATTGGAGACAGCCTCTTAAATTACCTATCTTTTCATCTTTATTACCTAGAGCACAGAATAAGACCCACAGAATAAATTTTCAGCAAAGAAAGAAGATCCAAATAATTGCAATTTCGAGGTTGCTTTTGTCAAGAATGCCTCTGCAAAGCGGTGTAGATCAATGATTAGACTGTACATTCTACATGCAGTCTGGTCTTGATGATCCATATAGTGGTGGCTTACAAAGGTTGTGAAAGACGATTTAACCCTTTACCACACAATCCTCAGTTTTAAAGACCCTGAAAGAGAAGGCTTTTGAAAACATTTTGGGACAAGGAGAAAATGCTGTTTACCAGCATTTTCTCCTTTTTCCATAACATTATCTACCCTATCAAATACTGAAACTACCATTTAAGCTACTTTTAATTTGCCATTTGCAACTGCTTTAAATTTTGTCGAGTCCAAATTTTTGTCGTACAGTAAAGAGTATAACCCTTACCTTACCAATCCCACAATTTAAAAACACGGAAGAAAAAGGCAAACTTCTCCAATTACTGAAGTGTTTTTTATGACTTCTACTTGATGTTCTTTCATGCTACCGATTTTCAACGAAATTTGCTTCTCTCGAAAAAGAATCTATTACAGAATTATTACAGAGAAAAGGGATTTACTCTTTACCAGAAATAAAGCCTGTGTTTCAACAATCATGAGGAAAAAAGCTTTTGAAAACATTGTGGGAAAAGAAGAAAATGCTGGTTACCACCATTTTCTCGTTTTCCTAAAATGTTTTCAAAAGCTTTTAAACACAAATTCCATCATATGTGCCGTATTTCATTCTTATTCCGTAAGTTCTTAATTTGGCTGTGTCTAAAATTTTGCAATTTTGTTCAGGGTGACTGAATAAATATAAACTCATCTATCCCTCACCACCAAGCTAAGTTTAACCCTACTCAACTATCCATCACCACCAAGCTAAGTTTAACCCTACTCAACTATCCCTCACCACCAAGCTAAGTTTAACCCTACTCATCTATCCATCACCACCAAGCTAAGTTTAACCCTACTCAACTATCCATCACCACCAAGTTAGGTTTAGCCCTACTCAACTATCCATCACCACCAAGCTAAGTTTAACCCTACTCAACTATCTCTCACCACCAAGCTAGGTTTAACCCTACTCAACTATCCATCACCACCAAGCTAAGTTAAACCTACTCAACTATCCATCACCACCAAGCTAGGTTTAACCCTACTCAACTATCCATCACCACCAAGCTAGGTTTAACCCTACTCATCTATCCATCACCACCAAGCTAAGTTTAACCCTACTCAACTATCCATCACCACCAAGCTAGGTTTAACCCTACTCAACTATCCATCACCACCAAACTAAAGTTTAAACCTACTCAACTATCCATCACCACCAAGCTAAGTTTAACCCAACTCAACTATCCCTCACCACCAAGCTAGGTTTAACCCTACTCAACTATCCATCACCACCAAGCTTAGTTTAACCCTACTGAACTATCCATCACCACCAAGCTAAGTTTAACCCTACTCATCTATCTATCACCACCAAGCTAAGTTTAACCCTACTCAACTATCCATCACCACCAAGCTAGGTTTAACCCTACTCAACTACCCATCACCACCAAGCTAGGTTTAACCCTACTCAACTATCCATCACCACCAAGCTAGGTTTAACCCTACTCATCTATCCATCACCACCAAGCTAAGTTTAACCCTACTCAACTATCCATCACCACCAAGCTAAGTTTAACTATACTCAACTATCTATCACCACCAAGCTAGGTTTAACCCTACTCAACTATCCATCACCACCAAGCTAGGTTTAACCCTACTCAACTATCCATCACCACCAAGCTAAGTTTAACCCAACTCAACTATCCCTCACCACCAAGCTTGGTTTAACCCAACTCAACTATCCCTCACCACCAAGCTAAGTTTAACCCTACTCAACTATCTATCACCACCAAGCTAGGTTTAACCCTACTCAACTATCCCTCACCACCAAGCTAGGTTTAACCCTACTCAACTATCCATCACCACCAAGCTAGGTTTAACCCTACTCAACTATCCCTCACCACCAAGCTAGGTTTAACCCTACTCAACTATCCATCACCACCAAGCTAAGTTTAACCCTACTCAACTATCCCTCACCACCAAGCTAGGTTTAACCCTACTCATCTATCCATCACCACCAAGCTAGGTTTAACCCTACTCAACTATCCATCACCAATAAATGTAACTCAAAAATTGAAATTTGTTTTGGGAAGAGCAGAAAACATTGTGGGAAAAGGAGAAAATGCTGGTTAACAGCATTTTCTCCTTTTCCCGCAAGTTTTTAAAAGGCTTTTTCCTCAGGGTCGTTAAAAGACGGGATTATGTGGTAAAGGGTTAAGACACTCCCTCAGAGAATGTGCAACAAAATAGAAAACATTGTATTACAAAAAGAAACTTTTTGCTATGATTCAATGATAGGTTCACCTAGCATTGTAGGAAGAGAAGAAATTGCTTGTCATAAGCAATGCTCACTTTTCCCAAAATGTTATAACAAACTAGCTGTCAAAAAAGAGGATAAAACAGTACATTCTAACTTGTATCTGAACAGTGAAAAAGGTAAAGTAAATAAAGCTAAAACGAAAGAAAAAGGCTTTGCAAGAATGAGTAAGTTAAATCTTTTGTTAGAGATAGTTGTCGGTGAATTAGACCATAAAATTACAGGTTTTTTTTGTAAAAAGATAGGAATTTTTTGCTTCTTTATACCTTAAACATTTACCACACAATCCTGGGTTTTGACGAACATGGGAAAGAAGCCTTTTGAAAACATTGTAGGAAAAGGAGAAAATGCTGGTAACCAGCATTTTCTCCTTTTCCCACAATGTTTTCAACTCTATGAAAAAAGAACTACGCTATTTGAGCCGTCTTTGTCTTCTGCAAATGCTTTCAATTTGGACAAGTCGAAGATTTTGTTGTTTGGGAAAGAGTTAACCCTTTACCGCACAATGACGCCTTTTGACGCCCCTGGGATAGAAGCCTTTTGAAAACATTGTGGGAAAAGGAGAAAATGCTGATAACCAGCATTGTCTCCTTTTCCCACAATGTTTTCTACATGATCAAAGAAAAATTGCACCATCTGAGCCACATTGAAATTGTCGTCTGCAAATGCTTTCAATTTGGACAAGGCTATGATTTTGTCGTCTGGTAAAGAGTTAAAGTTGCATACAACCAGATTTCATTTCTTTACCAAAAACAGTATTTTGGACTGGACCAAATTGAAAATATCTGCAGCGACAAATTAACGTGTTACCAAACATAGAAAATTCGGAGTCCTTTAAATTGAAAGCAGTTCTAGACAACAATTTAAGTGTGGCTCGAATTGTGAAATTTGGCTGTGAGAGAGTAGAAAACATTGTGGGAAAAGGAGAAAATACTGGTCACCAGCATTTTCTTCTTTTCCCAAAGCGTTTTCAAAAGTCCTTTTGCTAGGGGGTGTAAAACTCCGTAAAGAGTTAAATGAAGCTGGTTACCTGCATTTTCTCCTTTTCCCACAATGTTTTCAAAAGATTTCCACTTCAGGTTGTTAAAACTCATGACAGTGTGGCAAGGGGTTAAAAGATAGACTGCCTGAGAAGCCCTTTGTGCTGCTTTCAAGAGCATTACAGTCCTATCACTGTACACCTCATACATTCTCCTGTGTTTTAACTAAGCTGGAATTCTGCAGTGCCTTACCCAAGGAAATTCCTCCTTTAAATCTAATTGGTAAGTATTAGTGAAGGTGTGGAACACCATGACTGTGGGAAATGGACAAAATGCTGGTGACTTAGTATTTTCACCTTCCCCCCCCCTCCCATGGTTTTCAAAAGACTATTAATTTTACTCAGGGACATTAAAACTCTGGGTTGTGTAGAAAAGGGCCAAGTCATTCATTTGGCTAAAACCAATGTAAGTGCACTATAGGACTGATCAGGCTGCATAAATGAGCAAGATGATCTTATTCTCCACTACCTAGAAAAAAAAAATAACCGAAAAGATATGTTATAGTACAAGCAATGGCAAACTTACCAAAGAATATGGAAAAGTATGTCCTATATATGTTGGGGGCGTAAAATGTGTATACGGCATGACAGACACTTCCTCTCCGTACATTAGATGCATGGTTGTTAATTACACTTATAAATATACGATAATTATTAATAAAGCCTAAAACTTGTAAGTCAGCAACTTTTATACTTCAAAACATGAAAAAATTCTAAACAAAATTTCTATCATACAACCAATTTTACAGTCTGTTTCATTCCATCAACTCTTCACCAAACTTCTGAGATAGCTTTATATCCAGTCTCACTTTATTATATAGTCCACAAAGTTAATTGTTCTGTGTATCTATCAACAAATGAAATTTAACATGCAATTGACCATTTGTTTCCTTCTTCTTTAATTATCACTTCCACAAAACACTTCAATATTCCCCTTCGTTGTAAAATGACAATCATGAAAAAAACACAGTTAATTGTAAAACATATGACACATTCACACTAAGGAAGAAAAATAATTTCTTCTTGACAGACTTTAATCCATCAGTTTATCCCTATCTAACTCAACCATGTGACCAAAAACTACCCAAGCGGCTTATCTTCAATCTGAACTTAAAATTACCTCCTCGAAGTTTAAAAATAGATCTAAAACTATAGTATAACTCCAAGTCTAAAAATAGCCACTCAAAAACCCATAACAAAAGCTCTGTCTTCTTCACTGGTCCTCTCTTGATTCTAACAATAGTAACTTCTATTCCAAACTCTTGACCAATCAAATTTTATGTTCGTTAAATTTATACTGCAAACGTAATGCATTGCTCATAATAAGCAAAAATAAACCAATTTCTGTACAAATGCGACTTTTCACCCCTTTCCAGTTGATAGCTTTGGAAAGCATTGCTGAAAAAAAAGCAATTGCCTGTAGGAAGCAAGTGCTCTTTTCTAACAATGTTCACCTAAAAATCTTGACATTTAATGGCCCTAGGAAAGAATGTATTTGAAAACACTATGAAATATGGAGAAAATGCAAGCATTTTCTCCTTTTTCCACGAAGTTTTCTAAACTATTACAGAAAAATGAAATAATTTGAGCCGCTTAAAATTCATTGCAGGCAAATGCTTTCCATTTGGACAAGTAAAAAAATTTTGTTGTCTGGTAAAGAGTTAACCCTTTACCACATAATCTAAAATTTTTACGACCCTAAAGTGGAGAGCTTTTGAAAACACTGTGGGAAAAAGGAGGAAATGTTGGTTACCAGTAATTTCTCCTTTTCCCACAATACTTTTTACCCTACAAAGACAAATTTTATCATTTGAGCACCACTTAAGTTGTTGTCTGTAAATGCTTTCAAGTTCGACAAGTCTACAATTTTGTTGTAGAGTTAAAAAAAAAAAAAGAGGGGGAGTAAAAAGATTCTGCCCTACCATTTATCAAGGGCAAAATGTAAATAACAGCCCACGTAAAGAATATTGCATGTGCACTGCAATTTGATTGGTTTAAAATTTACCCATTATGCTATCTTGTAATAAAATACAAAATTTATGAAGTCTGCCTGACATTAGGGGTTTTAACTTCCACCTTTTTGATGTGGATGCATTCCAAAATACGTGCAGCTAATTGGCCTTTCAAAAACATTATGACAAGTGGATTATATAAAATAATCCTTCAAGCTGCCTCAGCTATCATGTACATCAGTCTTGTTTGGTTGTATTGGAGTCTGACACCGAATTAAAATCTTAGGTTATAATACAGTCATCAGTGCACCTATGCATGCGTTTCCTGGCTTTCTCAAACCAGTACTAACACAATTTTTCCGAGGCAATGACTACTTTTCTCACATGCTTCAGAGGTGACAAATGAAAAATCACCAGAATGAAAGTTGGCCACAACCAGGTATCAAACCTTCATCAAACAGTCTCATGTGTTCACATCTTTAACTCTATACCAAACGACAAAATTTTAGACTAGTCCAAATTCAAAGCAGTAGCAGATGACAAAACATATGTGACTAAAAAATTGTAATTTGCTTTGGAAAGGGTAGAAAACATTGTGGGAAAACGAGAAAATGATGGTTACCAGCATTTTCTCCTTGCCCATAATGTTTTCAAATGCCTTCTTTCCCAGGCTCATTAAACCTTGGGATTGTGTGGCAAAGGGATAAGGAAGAAAATTTGAAAACCTAGTAGAAAAAGGATAAAAACTCTGGTTACCAGCATTTTCTACTTTTCTTACAATGTTTTCTACCTTGTCAAAGACAGATTCCACATTTAAATTGTTGTCTGCAAGTACTTGCTGGTTTCCAGCATTTTCTTCTCTTCCCACAATGTTACTAAAAGGCCCCTTCCCAAGGGTCATTAAAACTCCAGATTGTGTGATGAAAGGTTAACTCTTCACCAAACGACAAAATTAAAAAACATTGTGAGAAAAGGAGAAAATGCTGGTTACCAGCATTTTCTCCTTTTCCCACAATGTTTTCTACCTTGTCAAAGACAGATTCCACATTTAAATTGTTGTCTGCAAGTACTTGCTGGTTTCCAGCATTTTCTTCTCTTCCCACAATGTTACTAAAAGGCCCCTTCCCAAGGGTCATTAAAACTCCAGATTGTGTGATGAAAGGTTAACTCTTCACCAAACGACAAAATTTTAGACTTGTCCAAATTCAAAGCATTTGCAGACGACAAAATACAGGTGACTCAAAAATTGAAATTTGTTACGGGAAGGATGGAAAAGGATGGTGGGAAACGGAGAAAGTGCTGGTGACCAGCATTTTCTCCTTTTCCCACAATGTTTTCAACTCTTCCAAAAGCAATTTTCAATTTTTCAAAAACATTTATTTTGTCATCTGTTCAAGCATTCAATTTGGAACAGACTGAAAATTTTGTTGTTTGGTAAAGAATTATGTGGGTTCAGGGGTTGTGTTTTGTGAGTGATGGTATGATCATCGGCATCAGAGAGCCCATCCTACATATAAACCACAAACAAAGCTATCCCATCATACTTTTAACCCTTTACCACAAAATGCCGCTTTTTCATGACTTGAGAAAGAAAGCTTTTGAAATGACTGATTAAACGGTGTTTTATGCCGCTTTCAACATTATTTCAGTTTTATCATTGCGACAGCTCACAAAATTAATTCATGTATTTCCTGGGTTTCACCAGTACTAGGCTATGGCTCAAGTGTCTTGCCCAGGGACACTCCCAAAAAAAACCCAGGGCATCAGGTGGGGCTTGAACCAGGGACCCGGGAAAATGAGAAAACACTGGTAAGCAGTATTTTCTTCTTTTACCACATTGTGTTCTATGCTATCATAGACAGAAATCATAATCTGAGCTAAAATTGTCTGCAAATGCTTTCACTTTCAGGGGCCTGTCCATAGTTTTATTGTTTAGAAAAGAATCAACTCTTTTCCAGATGACAATGTAAAAATTAGTCTTGTCCAAATTCAAAGCATGGCAGATGCCATAGTAAACTTAAAACATGAAGTCTGTCTTTGGAAGGGTAGAAAACATTATGGAAACTGAAGAAAATGCTAGTCAATAGCATTTTCTTCCTTTCCTAATACATGTATGTTTTCAAAGCTTCAGGGTCGTTCAAAAATCGGACTATTTGGTACAGGGTTAACTCTTTACCAAAAACAAAATTTTACCAGAAACAAAATTTTAGACAAGTCCAAATTCAAAGCATCTGCGAACAACAAACTGAACCTGACTCAAAAATTTAAATTTCCTTTGGTAGGGGTTGAAAACATTGTGGAAAAAGAAGAAAATGCTGGTAACCAGCATTTTCTCCTTTTCCCACAACATTTTCAAAAGCTTTCTCTTTCTGGATCATTAAAATACAGGATAGAGTGGTTCTGAAGGGCTTTTTCTCCCAAGTCGTTAAAACTTGTGACTGTGGGGGAAAGGTTTCATCATATTTTCAAAAGCTTTGTTTTACAAATCACTTTAAGAAGTAGTTAATGACTGCCTGCCCAGGTAGCTCAGTGGTTGTAAGCTTATCTGACTTGTGACCCGCAGGTTGTGAGTATGATACCTGGTTGAGGCAAACTTTCTTTCTGGCGATTTTTTGGCTCTCACCTCTGATTCATGAGGGAAAAGTAGTCGGTTACTTAGAAAGAAAGTTGTGACAGTACTGGTGTGAGAAAGTCAGGGAACACATGTGTAGGTGCACTGACCACCGTGATAATGACCTTTTACCTGTTAAAATGGCGTTAAACTCCAATACAAACAAAGTTGATGACTGCATAAGCTGTATTATCATAACATTGAAACAGTTTGTCACAAAAATTGCCCTGCATAACTCAAAACCTCTTTTTGCATGTTCATCTTTGACTCTTTGCCAAACAACAAAATTTTGGACTCGACCAAATTGAAATATTTTGCAGACAACAGAGTATATGTAGCTCAAATGATGATTTCTGTCTTTGATAGGGTAAAAAACATTGCAGGAAAAGAAGAAAATGCTGGTTACCAGCATTTTCTTCTTTTCCCACAATGTTTTCAAAAGCCTTCTCTTTCAGGATCATTAAAACCCAGGACTGAGTGGTATAGAGTAAACAGGTCTATTAAAAAAAGCCCAGATTTTATCAATGTTTACATTCTTCCGATACAGCTTATTTTTTGATGTTCAAGTGCAATCCCGAGGAGTAATGAACAACTCTATTAGAGATAGCCTGAAAAAATGTGTCCAAAATTATGCTTTATCACCAAAACCGTTAAACCTTAAATACACAATCCCATGTTTTGACGACCCTGATTTAGAAGAAGGCTTTTGAGAACACTGTGGGAAAAGGAGAAAAACCTTTTCCAATACTGGTTTCAAACCTACCTTCCATCCATTCAGAGGAAAAAGGCCTTTGAAAGCATTGTGTGAAAAGGAGAAAATGCTTGTAACAAGCATTTTCTCCACTTCCCACACTGTTTTCTACCTGTTCAAAGACAAATTCTAGTATTTTAGTCATATTCACTTTGTTCTCCGATAGGGCTTTCAATTCAGACAAGTCTGAAAATTTGCAGTGTGGTAAAGGGTTAACTCTTTACCAAACTACAAAATTCTAGGCAGGTCTAAATTGGAAACATTTGCAGACGGCAGATGAAGTGTTGCTAAAATGATGAAATTTGTATCTGACAGAGAAGAAAACATTGTATAAAACGGAGAAAAAGCTGGTTACCCCCTTTTTACACAATGTTTTCAAAAGACTTCCTCCTATGGGTTGTTAAAACAAGCACTTTCTCTTTTTGCCACAATGTCTTCTCACTTAACCCTTACAGTGCTGGAACCAAGTTAAGTTGTTTTTGTGGAAAGTGCAGATCAAGATCAGACTACACAGAACCTGCAGTCTGATTTTAGATCTACACTGTCCACTATTTTGTTACATTTAATGGGTGAAACAAACTTGAAATAGTAATATTTGAGCTACTTTTCCTCCTTAAAAAGGTCCAACTCGTGAATTCATCACTTTAAGTGTTAAGTGTACACGAACTAGGGATCCTGCTTGGCTCAGTGATTAGAATGCCGGATTTATTAATCCAGGGATCCTGGTTTTGATTCTACAGCAAGGCACTGGGTATTTGATGCAAGTTTCCTTGGGCAAGACACTTCAGAGCCCCAGTCTAGTACTAATTAAATCTAGGAATAACATGAATAAGTCATCTGTTACTCTCAGATGGGACGGACAAATTGTTGAAAGTGGCATAAAACAAATTTAGTCAATATACATCACAGTAAACCTTTTCTTTTTATTACAAATGGAGCTTAATTCATTATCACACAATCCCCATTTTAACAATCTTTGGAAAGGAGGCTTTTGAAACATTGTGGGAAAAGGAGAATATGCTGGTTACCAGACAAATCTCATCATGTTATCCACATTTAATTAATGTCGTCCGCAACTGCTTTCAATTTCAAAAAGTCTAAAATTTTGTCACCTGGGCACTTGTTACCTTTACCACACAATCCCAAGTTATAACATCCCTGAGAAAGAAAACATCGTGGGAAAAGGAGAAAATGCTGGTAACCAGTATTTTCTCCTTTTCCCACTATGTTTTCTACCTTTCCCAAAATAAATTTAGATTTTTGAGTCGCATTTGTTTTGTCATCTGCAAATTCTTTCAATTTGGACTAGTCTAAAGTATGGTCATTTGATAAAGAGTTATAAAAAAAATTTGGTTCAATTTTCAGATGACGGGGTTCTAATTACTATGGTTAGTCTATAGGGGTATTATACCATTTACCTACATTCCAAGTGGCCACTTCAATTGACGAGTAAACAAAACGGTAGACTCCCACTTGGATTTTTCTACCCCCCAGGCCGCCACGCCTTTATTGTGCCTTTTGTCTAAATATGGAAGTTTTCCAACAAGTGGGGGAGGTCGATATCGATGATAAAAGACTTATTTAGATATCCCCCATTTAAAAAATTCACCTTTTAATGACCCTGATTATTGCATTCCTCCCAGACAGGATATTTCTACTTGGGAGAAGTTTATTATGATAATAATCTATGAAAATTTAATAATTCTAGAAGCATAAATCAGGGGTTTTTCCCCATTCAGCTGACCTTGTTTGAAAATACTGTGGCAAAAGGAGATAATGCTTGTAATAAGAAGTTATCTCTTTTTGCCATGTTTTCATACTATATTCATGTTTAAATGTACACCAAACGACAAATTTTAGACTGGTCCAAATTGAAAGAGTTTGCAGACGACAATTTTAAATTTGATGAAAATGACAGAAATTTCTCCAAAAGGGTAGAAAACACTGTGGGAAAAGGAGAAATTGCTCGTTATGAGCAATTTCTCCTTTTCCCACAGTGTTTTCAAAAGACTTGTTCTGCAGACATGTGAAAACCAGGGCTTGTTTGGGAAAGGGTTAAGAGTAACATCTTTCTCAAATGATAGAATTTGTCCCCCAAACAAGGTTTTCCCTGGTTTTTCACATACAGGGTCATTTGACAACACCAAAAAGAGCGAAAGAAGGCCAATATTTAAACTTTAGCAGGCATTAAAGGAATTTGGGAGTCCAAGTTCAAAAAAACACTTAGGGGCCACATGAAAAACCCACATGAAAAACAAGTTAATTCTGTAACAGTAACATTTTAGGACTTGTCAGAAGTCAACGGATTTTCACACAACAATGTAAACATGGCTCAAAATTTCAGATTTATCTTTGATAGGGTAGAAAATATTGTGAAAAAGGCAGAAAATGCTGGTTTCCAGTATTTTCTTCTTTTCTCCCAATGTTTTGAAAAGACATCTTGCTCAGGGTTTTTAAAAGTCAGGTTTGTTGGGTGCAGGGGTACAATGATTTTCTTTATCCCTGCAGTTGTTTATTCAAGTAGCTGAGTTAGTAACAAACAAGGCAAGTAATCCAGGTGTCCCAGGTTCCATTTCAGCCAATCCAAGCACCTTTTTGGGACTGATATGTCAAGGATTCATCCCTTTCTCACCACTGAACACTGTTTTAACAACATTAATTTGGAAAAGCAGCCAGTGGTTTGGAAAGAGCATTCTGCAGAGTACCACTAAACTCTTTACTATACAACAAAATTGTAGACCAGTCCAAATTGAAAGCATTTGCAGATGACAAAATAAATGTGACACAAAAATTGAAATTTGTTTTGGGAAGAGTAGAAAACATTGTGGGAAAAAGAGAAAATGCTGGTTACCAGCATTTTCTCCTTTTCCCACAATGTTTTCAAAAGGCTTCTTCCTCAGGCTAGTTAAGAGTCGGGATTGTGTGGTAAAGGGTTGATGCATTCCTGTAATGCATGATACCAAGCAAGTCATCACAGTATTATACATCCCTAAAATCCATTTTGTACAACAACCAACTGAATCAAGATGTACACTGGTCCTTTGAGCAGCAGAAAATTGATCAAAAGCAAAAAGTTTTGGCCCAGGTCAGCCTGTGCAGATTGTGCATGTTAACCTGACATTAAGCCCCCTTTGCACATGGCTTATATTTCAAAGACTTGAGAAAAAAAAGCTTTTGAAAACATTCTGGGAAAAGGAGAAAATGGTGTAAACCAGCATTATCTCACCATGTTTTCTACCTTTTATGGCCATACTCCTATTAATTTTGAGCCATATTTAATTTGTTGCCCAAATAATTGCTTTCAGTTTGGACAAGTCTGTAATTTTGTCGTCTGATAAAGTTAGAACATCCATCCAACAATTATTGCCGTCCCTGCGAAGGGTAAAGCATAGCTGCCGGTAAAGATGACTCATTATTATAAAACTGCAGTAACCTGCTCTTCATTCAAAATATCAACTGAATGTAAATATATCGCATAAAAATTAAAAGATAATAAAATAGTTCACTTGAGAGAGAAAGAAAAAGCTCCTGCACCAAATTAAAATGTACATAATTATGCAAATGATATTAAACAACACTCCTACAGAATGTTTGCATATCATCAACCCTTTACCAGACAACAAATTTTAGCCTTGTCAAAACACAAAGCATCTGCATACGACAATTTCAGTGTGCCTCGAACTGTGCAATTTTTCTTTGATAGGGTAGAAAACATCATGGGAAAAGGAGAAAATGCTAGTTACCAGCATTTTCTCCTGTTCCCACATTGTTTTCAAAAGGCTTCTTTCCCAGGATCATTAAAAGGTGGCATTGTGAAGTAAAGGGTTAATAGTAGGAAATCGAAAACACTTCAGCTCTTTACTAAACAACAACAAGAGGGCCATGATGGCCCTGTATCGCTCCACTGGCTTATAACTATAAACCATGAAGAGAAGTCTTCACTATATAAGCCCTTATAAAACTTTGACCCCAGGGCTACAGTCGGACTAAATGGGGAATATGTGTATTAGAAGAATAACGTGCCAAATTTGGGAGTTCTTGGCCTTGTGGCTAGTAACAAGACGGTTTCTGAACTTTTCACTCCATAAACCCATGTAAAACTTGTGACCCCTGGTGCAGGGCCAAACTTGATCCTAGGGCTGTAACTTGGGCCCTCTTTGTAGTTGTCCACTAGATAATGCTATAATTATGCAAAATTTGGTAGTCTAAGCCTTATGGCTATGTACAGCAAGATTTAAAAGTTTTCCCTATGTAAGCCTATGTAAATCTTGTGAAACACACCCCCTCCCCCAGCATGAGGCCAAATTGACCCCAGGACTATAATTTGGGCACTTTTGGTAGACCCCAACTAGATCAAGCTAAATGCAAAATTTGGTAGCTCTAGGCCTTATGGCTAGGTACAGAAAGATTTTTAAAGTTTTCTCTATATAAGCCTATGTAAAATTTGTGACCCCTGGGGCAGAGCCAATTTTGACCCCAGGGCTATAATTTCAAGAAACATGATAGAGGTCTACTACATAAAGCTACATGCCAAATTTGGTAGCCCTATGCCTTATGGTTTCAGACAAGAAGATTTTTAAAGTTTTCTCTATATAAGCCTATGTAAAACTTGTGATCCCTGGGGCAGAGCCAATTTTGACCCCAGGGCTATAATTTCAAGAAACATGATAGAGGTCTACTACATAAAGCTACATGCCAAATTTGGTAACCCTACGCCTTATGGTTTCAGACAAGAAGATTTTTAAAGTTTTCTCTATATAAGCCTATGTAAAACTTGTGACCCCTGGGGCAGAGCCAATTTTGACCCCAGGGCCATAATTTCATGAAACATGATAGAGGTCTACTACATAAAGCTACATGCCAAATTTGGTAGCCCTATGCCTTATGGTTTCAGACAAGAAGATTTTTAAAGATTTCCAATATTTTTCAGTTTTGTTGCCATGGCAACCAGAGTTTTTGAAGGAATCAAATTCTTTCAAGAAATTCTGAAGAGGACGATGGCAGGATCATTTCTGTGAAGTTTCATGAAAATTGGATGGGTAGTTTCAGAGAAGAAGATGTTTGAAATAAAAGTTAACGCACGGACGGACGGACGGACGGACGCACGGACGGACGCACGGAGGACACCGGGCCATGACATAAGCCCGCTGGCCTTCGGCCAGTGGAGCTAAAAATGATAGGGTTATCCATGTGGAAAGTTTGCAGACGAAATAATAACTCTTTCACTACTAACCCTGCCAAGCCCCCGTAGCTCATTCGGTAGCGCACAGGACTTGAGAACAGGAGGTCGCTGGTTCGATCCCCGGCTTGCCCAATTTCTTTCCGAGGATTGATGATAGTCATCGCGACAGGATTCATTCCTCTCTCACTGCTGACCATTGTTTCGACGATGGTTATGTGGGAAAGCAGCCAGTGGCTTGGAAAGAATATTGTGCGGAGTACTGGTAAATGTAACTCAAGGACAGCATGGATAGGTGCACTGGCCGCCATGATATAACTGAAATAATGTTGAAAACAGCGTTGAACACTATACAATCAATCAATCAATCACTACTAACCCAAGAAATCTGCATTTCTTCCAAAGTCATCAAGTTAACCCTTTACCACACAATCCCAACTTTTAACAACCCTGAGAAAGAAGACTTTGGAAAACATTGCGGGAAAAGGAGAAAATGCTGGTTACCAGCATTTTTTCTCCTTTTCCCACAATGTTTTCTACCCTACCTCAGACAAACTTCAATTTTTCAGTCACATTTATTTTGTTGTCTGCAACTGCTTTCAGTTTGAAGTAGTCTAAAAATTTTTCGTTTGGTATAGAGTTAATTTTCTTCCCTATTGCAGATAAATTAGGGCATGACCTAGCATCAGGTAGCTAATGGTGGAGATCCAGGATCAGACTGCATGTTCTATGCCATCAGCAAAAGCTACCAAGGTCATCATTGGTAGTGAAAAAGTTAAATGTGGCTCAAATGATGTGATCTGTCTTTATAGGATAGATAACATTGTGGTAGAAGGAGAAGGTGCTGGTAACTTCACCCTTCACCAAATGACAAAATTTAGACTTGCCCAAATTAAAAGCATTTGCAGACAACAAAATAAATGTAACTCAAAACTTGAAATTTGTTTTGGGAGGGTTAGAAAAAATGTGGGAAACAGAGAAAATGCTGGTTACCAGCATTTTCTCCTTTTCCCGCAACGTTTTCAAGAGGCTTTTTTTTTCAGAGTCATTAACACCTGTGATTGTGTGGTAAAGAGTTAAGGGTTAGAGATGTTTTTAGCAATGTTTCAATAAATTTATCATACAGCCAGCACATTTGCTTACACCTTCTGAAAGCTTTTGTTTGTTTGTTTGTATTGGAGTTTAACACCACTTTAACAGCCTAAGGTCACATCATGGATGTCAGTGCATCTATGCATGTGTTTCCTGGCTTTCTCACACCAGTACTGAAACAACTTTCTTTCCACCGATTGCTTTTCTCACTTGCATCTGAGGTGCATTCTGTCAGTCTGATCTTGATCTACACTTCCGCAACAGGTCAGTGAGTCGTGATTATCAGCTTAACCCTTTCCCAAACGACAAATTTTGGACTGGTCCAAATTGAAAGAGTTCGCAGACAACAATTAAATTTGATGAAAATGGCAGAAAGTTATCAAAAAGGGTAGAAAACACTGTGGGAAAAGGAGAAATTGCTCGTTACGAGCAATTTTTCCTTTTCCCACAGTGTTTTCAAAAGACTGGTACTGCAGACATGTGAAAACCAGGGCTTGTTTGGGAAAGGGTTAAGGATTAACTATATACTGCTGCAAATAACTTGAATGAAACTTTTCTAGTAAAAACCCAAATTTTGCTATTTCGAAGTTATTTTTGGATGAGAAAAATCTACTAATTGGACAGTGTAGATCCAAGGTCTGAGTGCACATTCTGTGCAGTCTGATCTTGTGCAGCTTAGCAGCTTAAGGGTTAAGACCCTGAATAAGAACACTTTTGAAAAGTGTTGCAAATCAGAATTTTCACACTTTTCATGGGAGTGTCCTTGGGCAAGACACTTCAGAGCCCTAGAATTGGTAAAACCCAGGACATAATGAATTATGTGAGCTTTTGCCATGATATAACCAAAATACAGTTGCGAGGACCAACTGACTGACCGACCCACCCACCAACAAACCAACGGACCGACAGACCAACCAATAAACCAACCAACCATAATTCCAATGGGTCAATCGATTGATCCATCGATCGATCATTCAGTCACTCAGTCAGTCAATCAATCAATCAGTCAGTCAGTCAGTCAATCAATATTTTCACCTTTTCCAACAATGTTTCTGTCACTCAATCAAACATGAAATTCATAATTTTAGCAGCACTGACTATGCAATCTACAAATACTATCAACAAGACAAAATCTGAAATTTGTTGTATGATAAAAAGTTAATTTTTGACTCTTTACCCAAGAAAAATATTTGGAATTGTCTGCATTGAAAGCATTTGCAGGTGACAAGTACTGGTAAAATGTGGCTAAGATCTTAGGATTTCGCTGTGAAAGAGTAGAAAACATTGTGGGGAAAAGAAGATAATGGTGGTTGTCAGCATTTTCTCTTTTTCCCACAGTAATTTCAAAAGCATTTTTCCTCAGTGTTGTAAAAACTGGGGATTGTGTGGTAAAGGATTAACCCTGTACCAAACAATCCCGGTTTTTCATGACACTGAGGAGGAGGCCTTTTGATAACATTGTGGGAAAAGGAGAAAATGCTGGTAACCAGCATTTTCTCCTTTTTCCAGAATGTTTTCTACTCTGTCAAAGTACCACTTTCAAATTTGTTGTCTGCAGTTGCTTTCAAATTGAAATTTGTCATTTGGGAAAGGGTTACAATAAATTATCCTCACACTACAATGTTTATCCTGGTCAACTGTCCTCTTATATACATACATGACCTAAAGCAATGATGCAGAAATGTGCAGTCATCAGCCCACTCCAGTTTACGTTTTGATCGATGTTCAGCTGTTAAAAGGAAGGTGGGCCACACCCCATCCTCAGTTTGTGTATATGTTTTATCGTATCACAAGAAAATGTGGTCTTTAAAGTTTTAACCAAACAATCCATGTGTTTTAACAAACCATACAAAGAAGGCTTTTCAAAACACTGCGGGAAACGGAAAAAATGCTGGATACCAGCCTTTTCCCATAATGTTTTCTACCTTTTCAGTGACAAACTCCATCATTTCAGCCTTCTTTTGTGTTGTCTGAAAATGCTCCAACTCTTTACCAAACAACAAAATTTTGGACTGGACCAATTTTAACCCTTTCCCAAACAAGCCCTGGTTTTCACATGTCTGCAGTACAAGTCTTTTGAAAACACTGTGGGAAAAGGAGAAATTGCTCATAACGAGCAATTTCTCCTTTTGCCCCAGTGTTTTCTACCCTTTTTGAGACCTTTCTGCCATTTTCATCAAATTTAAAATTGTCATCTGCAAACTCTTTCAATTTGGACCAGTCCAAAAGTTGTCGTTTGGTAAAGGGTTAAAGTATTTGCAGACTACAAAATAAATGTAGCTCAGATGACAATTTCTGTCTTTGACAGGGTAGCAAACACTGTGGAAAAAGGAGAAAATGCTGGATGTGTTTAAAACTTTGCCGTATGACAAAAAATTGTAGACTGGTTTAATTAGTGAAGCATTTGCCAATAACAAATTCCATGTTGCTCAAATAATGAGAATTACATGTATCTTCACAAAGATAGAAAACATAGTGACAAAAGGAGAAAATGCTGATAACCAGTGTTTTTCTACCCACTGTTTTGAAAAGCCTTTTTCTTAGGGTCATCAAATCATGGGGTTGTTTGGTCAAGGTTTAAGCCTTTACCACACAATCCCAACTTTTAACGACCCTGAGAAAGAAGCCTTTAAAAAACATTGTGGGAAAAGGAGAAAATGCTGGTAACCAGCATTCTCTCCTTTTCCCACAATGTTTTCTACCTTTCCAAAAACAAATTTCAATTTTTGAGTCACGTTTAATTTGTCGTCTGCAATTGCTTTCAATTTGGACCAGTCTAAAATTTTGTCATGTGGTAAAGAGTTAAGCCTTTACCACACAATGAGGACTTTTAACAACCCTGAGGAAGAAGGCTCTTGAAAGCATTGTGAGAAAAGGAGAAAATGCTGGTAACCAGCATTTTCTCCTTTTCCCACACAATGTTTTCTACTGTATCAAAGAAAAAAAAAATCATTTGAGCCAAACTGAAATTGTTGTCTGCAAATGCTTTCAATTTGGATGGGAATAAAATTTTGTTGTGTGGTAAAGGGTTAAAGAAAACATCCTTTTCAACATATCATTTTGATGTATGCAAAATGAAAAATGTCAAATGACAATAAAATTTTCGTTTTTTATACCCCTCTTCTATCTTGATAAATAACATTAAGCGAATTCAGGGTTCACAAGAAAAAAATATGTGGCGGAAAAAAACTAACAATTCAGTTGTTATTGGTATATCCCAGTTTTAAAAATGTTATGCTCTATTAATGTACCAGTTTCTTGACGAACTATATTTGGAGGGCTGATGACAATTTGTGTAACAAAGTTCATTCCTCTCTCATGACTAAATGTAGATGCAGTTTTGTTTATGTGTTAAAGTGGCTAACAGCCTAGAAAAATTGTGGTTACTGGTAAAACAAAACACCAGGAATACATGGAGAGGTGCACTGACTTTAAAACTGTCGAGTAAAACACTGAACAAATCATTTAACAATAATATCAACTGGGTGTGTCAAATCATTGTTAATCCTCACTACTAACAGATGAGGGGTGAAAAAGTACTGACCTGGGGCTGGTGGCACCCCATAAGACCTGAGAATCTATTTTTAACTTTTGTGACCTTTTTATTTAACACACTAGATCCATCCTAGACAACTTTTGCACAAGGACCACAAAGAAATCTTTTAAATGAAGTTTAACTGAAATTGGTACAATAGTGAAGGAAGCTGTGAGAAACAAGAAACATCTTTAAACAAGAAGGACATTGGCCCTAAAGCGCTCACCTGAGTAAAGTCATCTACAGTTAATGAAACTGAAGAGATCCTGGTTTGAACTAGAACTGTCACAAAGGGGACATATAGCCCCCCCCCCCCCCCTCGGCACTTGTCACTGAAGCAGCACAATCAGAGAAAACAAAGTTCACCTGTGACCTTGACCTTTGACCCATGTGACCAAAAAACAATAGGGCACCTCCTTGGGTCATGAGGAACACTTCCATACAGTTTCAAGGTCCTAGGTCAAAGGCTTCTGAGTTAGAGCATCAAAACAAAAAGATGGATGGATTGAAGGGCAGACAGACGGATGAACAAACAAACAGATGGACGGACAGACTGACAGACAAGGTGAAACCAGTATACCCCCCTTCTACTATATAGGTGTGGGCATAATGATGTAAAAACAAATAAGAACATGCAACCTTCTTTTTGACCCAACATGACCCAATTTATCGTCCAAGATATCAAGACAAACATTCTGACCAAGTTTCATGAGTATCAGGCTGAAAATGTGGCCTCTAAAGTGCACACATGATTTTTCCAAAATTTGGCAAAGTGACCTTCTTTTTGACCTGACATGACCCAATCTGAAAGTCATCCAAGATATTATCAAGACAGACATTCTTACCTAATTTCATAAGTATCTGGCCAAAAATGCAGCCTCTAGAGTGCACACAAGGTTTTTCTATGATTTGACCCTCTGACTTACCTTTTGACCTGACATGACCAAATTTCAACTTGCTCGATATATCATCAAGATTAACATTTTGACCAAGTTTCAAGAGTACCAGGCTGAAAATGTGGCCTCTACGGTGCTCCCAAGTTTTTTCTATGATTTGGCCCAGTGACCTACTTTTTGACCCGAGATGACCCTTTTTCGAACTTGTCTGAGATATCATCAAGACAAACATTCTGACTAATTTTCATGAGTATCAGGCTGAAAATTCGAATTTGTCAAAGATATCACCAAGACAAACATCCTGACAAAATTTCATGAGTATCTGGCTGAAAATGTGGCCTCTACAGTGTACAGAAGGTTTTTGTAAGATTTGGCCCAGTGACCTACTTTGTGACCTAACATGACCTAATTTCAAACTTGTCCGAGATATCATCAAGACAAAGATTATGACCAAGAATTCAAGAGTATTAGGCTGAAAATGTGGCTTCAAAAGTGCACACAAGGTTTTTCTAAGATTTAGCCTAGTGACCTACTTTTTCACCCGACATAACCAAATTTCGAAGATGTCCAAGATTTTCACAAGACAAACATTCGGACCAAGTTTCATGAGTATCTGACTGACAATGTTGCTTCTAGAGTGCGCACAAGGTAAATTTTGACGACCACACAATGGACTATGCTTTTATACTGGTGTCATAACAACACTTGTATATTGGTGTTATAAAACATGATTGTGCACATTTTTGACCAATCAAAAATTACCATCTATTCATTCAATTTCATTATACCAAAAAGTAGGTCAAAAGCCAGCACATTCAGCTCCGCCGAATAATTGACAATAGGCAACAAACAGATCGACTAGGCATGCATTAGATTCTTAACACTTGCATGGAAAAGAAAATTTCATTGTATTTATTAGTACTGAACAAAAAAAAAATCCAATTTGCAGAAAAAAATCCACAAAGCCCCCTTTAAACCTTTTGTTCAGGTGAGCTAAAAACCAAAGGCCTTAAACTTTTCCGAAATGAAAAGTTATGCCTTCTTCTGATTTCAAAATATATCTGCTGACAACAAATCTGAAATTGGTAAGAATGTGCTGCAGTTCTCTGATACGGTAGAAAACATTGTTAGAAAAGGAGAAAATGCTGTTAACCTGCATTTTCTCCTTTTCCCACAATGTTTTCAAAAGCTTTCTCCATCAGGATCACTGGTAAATTGGTAAATGGTTGACTACTGAAACCCATAAACCCATTTACCATGTAAAATGTCGACTGGGTGTGTCAAATCATCTTTCATTCTGCAGGGCTACTGACATCCTATCAAAACCCCCTAGTGGAGGTAATATTACACACCTTTCTCCATTCGTTACTGCACCAACAAAAATAGTCAGTCTCTGCCATAGATAGCTTTTGGAGAACATTGTGGAAAAAGGTGAAAGTTGCTTGTAAAATATATTCTCCTACTTTTTCCTGACTGTTTTAACATGTATTCATATCTCTAAGTGTCTATCGAACAAAAAAATGTTAGACTGCTTCATATTGAAGGTATTTACAGACAATACATTAACTCTTTACCACACGACAAAAAGTTTGACTTGTCCAAACTGAAAGCATTTGCAGACAACAATTTCAATGTGGGTCAAATGGAGGAATTTATATTTGATATGGTTGAAAACATTGCAGGAAAAGAAGAAAATGCTACTTACCGGCATTTTCTCCTTTTCCCAAAATGTTTTAAATGGGTCTTTTGGTCAGGGTCGTAAAAAGTCGGCTTTGCGTAGTAAAGGGTTAAAAGTGGTTCAAATTAACGGCACTGACACAGTTGAGAAAATGCTGATTACCAGCATTTTCTCCTTTTTCCAAAATGTTTTCAAAAGTGCTTTTTTCTGGGATTGTTTGGTTTAGGGTTAACTCTATACCACACAGCAAAATTTTAGACAGGTTCAAACTGAAAGCATATACAGACAAAAAAATTAAACATTACTCAAATGAAAGTTTTTGTTTGTGCAAGTTTCAAAAACATTGCAAAGGAGGAGAAAATTCTGGTGAAGAGCATTTTCTTCTTTTCCCACAATGTTTTCAAAAGCCCTTCCAATCAAGGTCGTCAGAACTCGAGATCGTCGCTAAAGGAGTAAGCTTTTTCTAAATTGAATATCTACACTTCTTGAAGGTTAACCCTCTACCGCACGATCCCGAGGTTTGACAACCTTTCAGAAGATTAGGCCTTTGAAAACATTGTGGGAAAAGGAGAAAATGCTGGTAACCAGCATTTTCTCCTTTTCCAACAATGTTTTATACCCTTGCAAAAACAAATTGCAATATTAGGGCCAAATTTCATTTGCCCTCATAAAATGCTTTGAATTTAGAAAGGTTCAAAGTTTTGTCGTTTGGTAAAGAGTTAAAAGTTATTTCATGGGGTAAAAAGTTATTCAGCTATCACATTGTTTTGGGGTTTTTTTATCCTTTATACTGATAGTACAGAGTTCAAGTGTAAAACCTGTGACAAAGCTTGCAGATACAGGCATGCTACATCCAACTCAACGAAATACAACTTGTTATGCCATTGTACTAGGCAGCTTTGAAAAACATTGTGAATACAGCGCTGTCTGCGCATGTCATATTCTTCAAAGATTCGACCTGTCTGCTATGACGCATCACCCATCCCCCGTATACCTGGGAAAAGTAGGGCTTATATCGAAGCTATTAGCCTATTACGAAAGCATGTAGGGGCTGTTTTAATAAATGGTCGGTGCATAAGTTACATGCTAGCCGATCATAGCTGAATAAATGGCACCAGGTAGCGTTTTATTGAGTAAACGTTTATTTCATTTGAAATTCAAAGTCACGGTTGTTGTTTTGAAAAATTACTCTGCTTCTGTACCCAGGATGCCCAAATTAGATAGATGTGTATTTGTAGAATGCCATCTAGCGGGAGATAATGGTGAATACAGGGAATGACTGTTTGTCCCTTGCAGTTGCTTTTTCTTATGTTACAATTTTTTTTTTTGCAATATTCAGACCACTTTTGCCAAGCCCTCGTAGCTCAGTCGGTAGCGTACAGGACTTGAGAACAGGAGGTCACTGGTTCGATCCCCTGCTTGGCCAATTTCTTTCCGAGGATTGATGATAGTCATCACGACAGGATTCATTCCTCTCTCACCGCTGACCATTGTTTCTACGATGGTTATGTGGGAAAGCAGCCTGTGGCTTGGAAAGAATACTGTGCGGAGCACTGGTAAAAGAAGCTCCAGGAAAGCATGGATAGGTGCACTGGCCGCCATGATATAACTGAAATAATGTTGAAAACGGCGTTAAACACCGTACAATCAATCAATCATACCACTTTCATTGCCTAAAGACAGGACATTTTCTGCATATAGTATGGGAAACGGAGCAATTGCTCATTCCTCCCTCTATATCGTATTTTGAAGGAGACTTTATTTTTCATTTGTCCCTATAGTTGGCAAATTTTAAAAGTATTGTGAGAAACAGGAAACAAGAGCACCACATGTGGTCACCAATGCTTGCATGCATTTGCTTGATTTTCAGTGAAAATTTTAGGCTAAAAATGGGGTATAACTGTGTCAAAAATACTTTGATGGTTACCTCCTTGTGTTGTATGGGTTCCCCTTTTCATTGTTAACAACTAGTCCAAAATTGAAGTAAATATGTTCTGTAGTAACCCTTTACCACACAATCCCGAGTTCTAACAACCCTGAGGAAGAAGCTTCTTGGAAACACTGTAGGAAAAGAAGAAAATGCTTGTAACAAGCATTTTCTCCTTTTCCTACAATCTATTTTACCCTATCAAACAGAAATTCCATCAGTTGAGCAACATATAAATTGTCGTCTGCAAATGCTTTCAATTTGGACAAGTCTAAATTTTAGTCATGTGGTAAAGAATTTTAAACAAGAGGGCCATGATGGCCCTGTATCGCTCCACTGGCTTATAACCCCCCCCCCCCACCCCCAGCATGAGGCCAAATTGACCCCAAGACTGTAATTTAGGCACTTTTGGTAGACCCCCACTAGATCAAGCTAAATGCAAAATTTGGTAGCTCTAGGCCTTATGGCTAGGTACAGGAAGATTTCTTAAGTTGTCACTATGTAAGCCCATGTAAAACTTGTGACCCCTGCAGCGGGGCAAATTTTGACCCCAGGGCTAAAATTTTGGCCCGCTTGGTAGAGGCCCACTAGATATAGCTACATGCAAAATTTGGTAGCTCTAGGCCTTATGGCTAGGTACAGGAAGATTTTTAAAGTTTTCTCTATATAAGCCTATGTAAAACTTGTGACACCTGGGGCAGAGCCAATTTTGACCCAGGGCTATAATTTGAAGAAACATGATAGAGGTCTACTACATAAAGCTACATGCCAAATTTGGTAGCCCTACGCCTTATGGTTTCAAACAAGAAGATTTTTAAAGATTTCCAGTATTTTTCAGTTTTGTTGCCATGGCAACCAGAGTTTTTGAAGGAATCAGATTTTTTCACGAAATTCTGAAGAGGACCACCGCAGGATCATTTCTGTGAAGTTTCATGAAAATTGGATAGGTAGTTTCAGAGAAGAAGATGTTTGAAATAAAAGTTAACGCACACATGCACGCACAGACGCACGCACAGACTGACGGACGGATGGACGCACAACGGATACCGGGCCATGACATAAGCCCGCTGGCCTTTGGCCAGTGGAGCTAAAAATCTTTCCAATCATCTGAGCCAAAATTAAGTTTTTAGCCTTTTTACCATGCTTTTCATCCACACATTCTCTTATCAGTCCTTTGCACAACATTGTTCCCAAGCCACGAGCTGCTTTCCCACATAACCATCATGGAAACGATGATGAACTGTGAGAGAGGAAAGAACCCTGTTGCAATGACTCCCATCAATCCTTCAAAAGAAATTTTGGTGATCTGGTTTTAGAGTGCATCATTCCAAAATTGTGTTGCTTGGTCAAAAGTAAGTTCATCTTATAAACCTTCTTTGTCTCATCTGACAGCTGCCACTCTCTCGCTGAAATAATGTTGAAAATGGTGTTTACCCCTCCAAATTAACAAATTCAAAATATCTGTAGAAAAAAAATTCAGAATTGCTAGAAATGAGCTGAAATTGTCTGATACGCTTGAAAGCACTGTGGGAAAAGGAGACAATGATGGTAACCAACATTTTCTTCTTTTTCCACATTGTTTTCCAAGCCTCCTCCATCAGGGTCTTTCAAAAATGGAACTGTGTGGTAAAGGGTTTATACACCATACAAACAAACAGACAATCAAGTATGACAAAAATCCTACATTTTTATGTAAAGGGTTTTTTTCTGAGTGGATTACTTATTTTGATAGCCTGTCAAGCCCAGAGAGATTGTTGTGAGGGTGTGGTCTGATGCATCTATCAAACTGGGTGATTTTTCAACTGTAATACCTCAGATTCTTGGGTGATTAATATTTCAAATTAACCCTTAACCCTTTCCCAAACGACAAATTTTGGACTGGTCCAAATTCAAAGAGTTTGCAGACGACAATTTTAAATTTGATGAAAATGGCAGAAAGTTATCAAAAAGGGTAGAAAACACTGTGGGAAAAGGAGAAATTGCTTGTTACGAGCAATTTCTCCTTTTCCCACAGTGTTTTCAAAAGACCTGTACTGCAGACACATGAAAACCAGGGCTTGTTTGGGAAAGGGTTAAAGCGCTGAATAAACCCAATGGTCTTTTTCATTCTAGAATAAAACCAATATAATTGCAAATTCATGGCTACCTTTTGCCTGTAAGTGTTTTAACATAGTGGACAGTGTAGATCAAAGATCAGGCTGCACATTTTGTGCAGCCTGATCTTGATCTACACTACCCGCAAAGGCAACTTTATCAGTGAAAGGCGCTTTAAGGGTTAAGGACGAGATTCATCCCTGTTGAGTCGCTCACATCCCAGCTGCTTTTACAGACAATGTAGATCAAGTTCTGACTGCAGAGGGCCTCATGCAGCTAGTGCCCTAGGTCATGAAACATAAGTTCAGGCTCAACTTAATTTGTGCACAAACTCTCCAGTTAACTCTTTACCAAACAACAAAATTTAAGACTAGTCCAAACTGAAAGCATGTGCAAACGACAACATAGATGTGACTAAAAAATTGAAATTAAATTTAGGAAGGGTAGAAAACATTGTCGGAAAAGGAGAAAATGCTGGTTACCAGCATTTTCTTGTTTTCCCACAATGTTTTTCAAAAGGCTTCTTCCGCAGGGTCATTGAAATCCAGGATTGTTTGGGAAGGGGTTAATTCCATTAACTTTTTACCAAACAACAAAATTTTAGTCTGGTCCAAATTGACGACGACAAATTAATGGTGGCCCAAATGATGAAATCTGTCATTGATAGGTTAGAAAACATTGTGGGAAAAGGAGAAAATGCTGGTTACCAGCATTTTCTCTTTTTCCCACAATGTTTTCAAAAGGCCTCTTTCTCAGGGTCGTTAAAAGTCAGGATTGTGTGGTAAAGGGTTAACTCTTTTCACCCGTAGCTGAGTGGGTAGCATACAGAGCATGAAACCAGTGGGTTACTCGTTTGAATCCCCACCTCCACCAGTTTCTCTGAGGACTGATGATAGTCATTGCAACAGGACTCTTTCCTCTATCAACTCTAATCACTGTCTGTACAATGATATGGGAGAGCAGCCAATGGCTTGGGAAAAAATTACAGGAAAGGATGGGTAGCTGTACTGGCTGCAGCAATATAACTGGAACAATGTTGAAAACTGCATTAAATTCCATACAAACTTTTAAAAAATTACAACATAATTATATGTTTCTATGACCCAAAGGGGAAAAGGTTTTTAAAAACATTGTAGGAAAAGAAGGATAGGGTGGTAACATTTTCTCCATGTTCAAAAATGTTTTCTTTCTTTGCACAGAAAAATGTGAATATCTGCTTGAAACACAATAATTATTTGACTGTCTTCGAGTATTTTCAACATGAACAACTTTCAAATTGTAATCTAGATTAAGTTCCTAGGATTCAAAGAGTCAGAAGTTTTGAAAAAAGACCTAAGTCCATATTCATCAACTTTCTTAGTCTTATTCTACAAAATTTTCTGAATTTTGGAAGTAACACAACTTCTGACTGACTAAACCAAATGGTTTATCCAATCAAAAGTTGTGTTACTTTCAAATTTAGAAAATTCTGTAGAATAAGATAAAGAACCTTCTAAAGAGTGCTTGGTGAATACAGATCATGAATTTATTAACCCTTTACCGTACAACGCCGCCTTTTGACGCCCCTGGGAAAGAAGCCTTTTGAAAACCTTGTGGGAAAAGGAGAAAATGCTGGTAACCAGAGTTTTCTACTCTATCTAAGAAAAGTTGCACTATTTGAACCACATCGAAATTGTCGTCTGCAAATGCTTTCAATCTGGACAAGGCTAAAATTTTGTTGTCTGGTAAAGGGTTAATCCTTTGCAAAACAATCCTGCATTTTAGTGACTATGACAAAAACAGGCTTTTGAAAACATTGTGGGAAAAGGAAAAGATGCTGGTAACCAGCATTTTCCCCTTTTCCAACAATGTTTTCTATCCAATCAAAGATCATCACTTTATTTGAATCATATTTTTTTTTCATCATGCTTTGGTGATAATTTTGATTTCATAGGACCAAAATTTGTTCTGTTTGAAAAATTACAGAAGGGTTAAACTTTCAATGATCTTTTTAAGTCCACCCACCATTCTCTACCACTGAATGACCTTTGAACTTTTTTTTCTCATCTATTCAGTGTTTAATTTTATCAGATTCTATTGAAAATGCTAATTTATTCATTTTTATTTCCAAATCAAATTGAGGCAAAAATCAATTTCAAATACTGCACTGAATTGGTCTTCCAAATCATTACTTCACATCTACGTAATCTGTTTTTGACAAACTGGTGAAATGATTGGTGTTGTACACTGCTTTCAACATTATTTCAGTCATATCACAGCAACAGCATGTTCATTTATGTGTATCCTGTGTTTCCACAAGTACGAGCCCGGGTCTCTGCGGCACCTTGCCCAAGGACACACCAATGGAAAACCAAATGGCTTGAGAGAGGATAGACCACAAACACTGAGTCACACAGAGTCACCATTTAACTCTTTACCACACAACAAAATTTTAGACATGTCCAAATTCAAAGCATTTGCAGACGACAAAATAAACTTGACTCAAATGTAGAAATTTGTTCTTGGCCGAGTAGAAAACATGGCGGAAAATGGAGAAAATGCTGGTTACCAGCATTTTCTCCATTCCCCACAATGTTTTCAAAAGGCTTTTTCTTCAACGTCGTTAAAACTGCTGGTAACCCTTTACCACACAACCCCCAGTTTCAGGGAAGAGACCTTTTGAAAACCCCATGGGAAAAGGAGAAAATGCTGGTGACCAGCATTTTCTTCTTTTCCCACAATGTTTTCTACCCTATCCAATATATAATCACCATTTAAGCAACATTTAATTTGTTGTTTGTGAATGCTTACAATTTGGTCCAGTCAAAAATTTTGTTGTAAACTTGGTAAAGAGTTCACTATAGCAAGCAACACAAAGGGTAACAGGCAAAATAGTGAATATCGATCACATTTTACCTGAAATTCCTCCTTTTTCCTCAACAATTTTAGTGAGCAGCTGTGGCATAAAGAGTTGTATTTCTACAGTCAGGTTCAAAATGCTTATTCTTAACTCTTTACTGTATCACCAAATTATAAACTGGTCCAAATCGAAAGCAATTGCAAGCCACAAGTTAAACATTGCTTAAATGATGCGATTTGTCTTTGCAAATGTAGAACACATGAGAAAAGGAGAAAACGCTGGTTACCATTATTTTCTCCTTTGCCCACAATATTTCCGTCAGGGTCATTAAAACTCAGGATTATGAGGTTACAGGTGAGATTTATAACAGGGTGAGAAAATACAATTTTACACCAGTTTGAGCTAACTCCTTACCAAACGACAAAATTTTAGACTTGTTCAAATAGAAAGCATTTGCAGACAACAAAATAAATGTGAATCAAAATTTGAAATTTGTTTTGGGAAGATTAGAAAACATTGCGGGAAAAGGAGAAAATGCTGGTCACCAGCATTTTCTCCTTTTCCCATGGGGTTTTCAAAAGGTCTCTTCCCTGAAACTGGGGGTTGTGTGGTAAAGGGTTACCAGCAGTTTTAACCAGCATTTTCTCCTTTTCCCACATTGTTTTCAAAAGGCTAGCTGTGTGGTAAAGAGTTAAAAGCCTTTTAGGCTGTAAGAGTTATGATGGTGTACACCATTGGGTGGTGCACCCAATACTGACTCTTTACCACACAACCCTGTGTTTTAACGACCCTGAGAAAAAAGCCTTTTGAAAACATTGTGGGAAAAGGAGAAAATGCTGGTAACCAGCATTTTCTCCTTTTCCCACCATGTTTTCCATCCTATCCAATACATAAAACACCATTTAAGCCACACTTAAATTGTCGTCTGTTAAATGCTTTCAATTTGGTCCAGTTTAAAATTTTGTCGTTTGGTAAAGGGTTAACAACAATAAGGAGGAAGCCTCTTTAACTCTTAGAATGATGAATAATTGAAATGGACCTTTTAAACCTTTACCACACAATCCCGACTTTTAACGACCCTAAAAGAGAAGGCTTTTGAAAACATTGTGGGAAAAGGAGAAAATGCTGGTAACCAGCATTTTCTCCTTTTCCCACAATGTTTTCTGCCCTTCCCAAAACAAACTTCCATTTTTCAGTAACATTTATTTTGTCATCTGCAAATGCTTTTAATTTGGACCAGTCTGAAATTTTGTTGTTTGGTAAAGGGTTAAAAAGAGTTCATCTTTTCACCATTAGTGTAAATCATGAAAGAAACATAGAGAAGAAGAATACAATATCAAGTCGGTCTTTTAAACTAACAAGTCAACAGCTGTTGATTCAAAATCAGACTGGATGTTCTGCATAGTCTGATCTTACTCTACACCATCAGCATGATCAACTGCAGTTCTGTTCTGCATTCAAAGAATTATGCTAGAATTTCCCTTTCATCACTACAACATAGAAAACAAATTTTGCACTTCCAGCTATCATATAAATCACCAGAAAATCTAAATATTTTCAAATTTACATCTTCACCCTTCAAGCACCTTGCACACCTGATGTTGCCTATAATGTTGACTATATTGAGGCTGAGGATTGAGATCAGACTGTATATTCTGTGCAGTCTGGTCTTGATCTATACTATTTGCTATGCCAAAACATAATGGCCAAAGAGGGCCTTGAAACAGGGATAACCAAACTAAGAAATTTTATTTTGTTTTTCCTTGGCCCTTTAACCCTTTACCACACAATCCCGACTTTTAACGACCCTGAGAAATAAAGCCTTTGAAAACATTGTAGGCAAAGGAGAAAATGCTGGTAACCAGCATTTTCTCCTTTTTTCCCACAATGTTTTCTGTTCTTCCCAAAACAAATTTCAGTTTCCAAGTCACATTAACTTTGTTGTCTGCAAACCATTTCAATTTGGCCCAGTCTAAAATTTTGTCTAAAGAGTGAAAGGTTAGTTTCATTTTTACCACATCAATTCCTTTGATGATGTCTATCATAAAATCTAGTTTTACAAAATATTACATGACTCTTCTTTGTATGCTGTGAGTTAACCCTTAGAGCAAAAAATAAACCTATCAGACATTTTCATCTCGGAAATATGACCCAACGATGGCAATTTCATGGTTGCGTCAACAGTGTTTCAGCAAAGAGGACAATGTATATCAAAGATCAGGCTGCACATTTTGTACAGCCTGATCTTGATCTACACTGGCCACAAAGGCAACTTATGTCATGAAAGGTGCGCTTTAAGAGTTAAAAGCTTTTTGTCTCAAGAGCCTGTTTGTGTGTTCAAGATACTGCAGATCAAGATCACAGAGACCAGTGCACCTATCCATATCTTATTGAAGTTTAACCCTTTACCACACAATCCCGACTTTGAACGACTTTTGAAAACATGGTGGGAAAAAGAGAAAATGCTGGTAACCTGCATTTTCTCCTTTTTCCACAATGTTTTCTACCCTTCCCAAAATAAATTTCAGTTTTTTAGTCACATTTGTTTTGTTGTCTGCAAATGCTTTCAAGTTGGACCAGTCTACAATTCTGTCATTTGGTAAAGAGTTAATTATCTTTACCACCACTGAGCACAACTCTCTTCCCAAGTCACTTGCTGCTCTCCCATATCAATTAAGATGGGACAACTGTGAGTGAGAGTGAGCGACTGGGCAGCGCTCAAAGGATCGAAAGATAAACTTGTAACCAAAATAATGATCCCACTTTCTACTACTTTTTCACAAGAGGGCCAATGGCCCTAAAGCGCTCACCTGAGTAAGGTCGTCTAGGATTGATACAGCTGAAAAAATTCTGATTGTGATTATGTAAAATACATGAGTTTAAGTGACCTACTTTTTGACTGACTTGACCTATACTTGAATTTGTCAGAGATATCATCAAGACAAACATTCTGACACAGTTTCATGAGTACTGGGCTGAAAATGTGGCCACTTAAGAGCGACACAAGGTTTTTCTAAGATTTGGTCCTCCAGTGACCTACTTTTGGACCAGACATGACCCAATTCAAGAAAATTATTCTGAATGAGTTTCATAGTATCTCGTTGAAAATATGGCCTCTACAGCGCATGCACGGTTTTTCTAAGATTTGGCCCACTAGTGACCTATTGTTTGACCCAACATGACCCAATATCTAATTTTTCGGTGATATCATCAAGACAATTATTCTGACCATGTTTCACTAGTATTGAGTAGAAAAACTTTTGTCTTTGGTGCAAACAAGTTTTGGCCCAGTGACCTACTTTTTGACTCAATATGACTAAATTTCAAACTTGTGCAAGATTTCATCAAGACACTCTAAGTTTCATGAGTATCAGGCTGAAAATGTGGGCCTTAACCCTTTACCAGACGACAAAATTTTAGCCTTGTCCAAATTGAAAGCATTTGCAGACGACAATTTCAATGTGGCTCAAAAGGTGCAATATTTCTTTGATAGAGCAGAAAACATTGTGGGAAAAGGAGAAAATGCTGGTGCCGGCATTTTCTCCTTTTCCCACAATGTTTTTAAAAGACTCCTTTCCCAGGGTTGTTAAAAGGCGGCATTGTGTGGTAAAGGGTTAAGGAATAAATGGTTTATCTAAGACTTGGCCAAGTGACTTACTTTTTACCCTATGAGACCCAACTTTGACCTTGTCCAATATATCATCAGGATATCATTATGACGAATCTTCATGACCATCAGGCTGAAAATGTGGCCTCTAGAGTGCACACAAGGTAATTGTTGATGACCGCACAACGGACACATCATGACCACAAAAGCTCACCTCGAGCTTGCTAAAAAAAGAGAAAGCTTTCAAAAACCTGGAAAATAAAGAAACTGATGATAACCAGTATTTTCTCTTTTTCCCACAATGTTTTTGACCTGTATCAAGGCAGATCCCATCATTTGAGTTATACTGGGCACACCTAGGAGTTCATAATAAACTATACCAAAACGCTAAATAAGCCTATTCTATAAGGACTGTCATATAATTAACTCTTTACCACACAACAAAATTTTAGACTAGTCCAAATTGAAAGCATTTGCAGACAACAAAATAAATGTGAAATTAAAATTGAAATATGCTTTTGAAAGGGTAGAAAACATTGTGGGAAAACGAGAAAATGCTGGTTACCAGCATTTTCTCCTTTTCCCACAATGTTTTCAAATGGCTTCTTTCTCAGGGTCGTTAAAAGTCGGGATTGTGTGGTAAAGGGTTAAAATTTTACCACATGTTAGAACTATCATGCAACATCAAAAAATCTCAATTCCCCTAAAAATTCATGCAAGCCAACATGACAAAAGGAACTTTTTATTCAAATATAACTATACCCTCATGACCAAAAACAAGAGCACGACATGCAGGTGCCAACGCTCAGCCGCGGATGCTTGATTTTCAGTGATAACTGAGAATGTGTCAAAGTTTGAAGCAAATCTTAATCAGAGAGATATTATAGAATTTAAAAGTTTTCGCATGATGACGCAGACGCCAGGGGTACAATAATAAATCAGCGTTTTATTCAAACACAGCCTAGCTAAAAATCACCTGCAGAAGATAAGGAGCAGAATAAATTTTTAATACACTGTAATTTAGCTAATATTCAAACACCTTGGTCCATAATTCAAAAGTGCAACCCTTATGCTATCAGAATAAACAAAATGATTTTAAATCAGTATAATTACCCCATATTGATAATGTTAAAGGCTATTTTGGTAAATGAAATGCTCACAAAATAATAGCTTAACCCTTAACTCTTTAAAACACGACAAAATTTTAGAGTGGTCCAAATTGAAAATGCTCGCAGACAACATGTCAAATGTAACTCAAATGTTGATATTTGTCTCTGAGAGGGGAGAAAACATTGTGGGAAAAGGAGAAAATGTTGGTTACCATAATGTTTTCCAAAGCCTTCTTTGTCAAGGTCGTTAAAACTCGGAATTGTGTGGTAAAGAGTTAAAGCGCCATTAACAACTATAGTTGCCTTTGCAGTCAATGTAGATCAAGATCAGGCTGCACAAAACATGCAGCCTGACCTTTAATTTACTTTGTCTGCTTTGCTGATACACTGCAGACAACAGCAACCATGGAAATGCAATTATTTGGGTAGTGCATGTATTTCTACGATAAAAATTTCTGTTGGGTTTATTCGGAACTCTAAGGGTTAAGATTAGACTGCATGTTCTATGCTGCCTGATCTTGATCTGAAATGTCTGTAAAAGCACCGAGATGTTTGTTTTTGGACTATAAGGGTGGATCAAAATTTATAATTTTCCTGTCCAGGGGAGGTATTTGATTTGACAAGAACTCCGCAAAAAATCTTTAACCCCTTAAACCCCTTTAACCCCTTTAACCCTTTCCCAAACAAGCCCTGGTTTTCACATGTCTGCAGTACAAGTCTTTTGAAAACACTGTGGGAAAAGGAGAAATTGCTCGTGACGAGCAATTTCTCCTTTTCCCACAGTGTTTTCTACCCTACTGGAGAACTTTCTGTCACTTTCATCAAATTTAAAATTGTCGTCTGCAAACTCTTTCAATTTGGACCAGTCTAAAATTTATCATTTGGGAAAGGGTTAACTCTTTACCACACAATCGCAACTTTTAACGACCCTGAGGAAGAGGCCTTTTGAAAACATTTTGGGAAAAGGAGAAAATGCTGGTAACCAACATTTTCTCCTTTTCCCACTATGTTTTCTACCCTATCTAAGAGAAATTCCATTATTTTATTTGCATTTAAATTGTCATCTACAAATGCTTTCAATTTGGACCAGTCTAAATTTTTCTTGTGTGGTAAAGAGTTAACTAAGCTTCTGTTGCTTAACTCTTTACCAAATGACAAAATTTTGGATTTGTCCAAATCCAAAGCATTTGCAGGCAACATTTTAAATATGGTTAAAATGGTGGAAATTGTCTTTGATTGGACAGGAACACTGTGGGAAAAGAAGAAAATGCTGGTAACTGCTTGTTACCTGCATTTTCTCCTTTTCCCACAATGTTTAATACCTTCCCAAAACAAATTTCAATTTTAAAGTCACATTTATTACATTATCTGCAAACACTTTCAATTTCAATGATTCTAAAACTTTATCATTTGGTAAAGAGTTCATCAGAGGGGGAGCATGATTTTGGTATCTCAAAAATATGTCTTATCCCTTTCCCAAATGACAAAATTTGGACTGGTCCAAATTGAAAGAGTTTGCAGACGACAATATTAAATTTGATGAAATGGTAGAAAGTTCTCAATAAGTGTAGAAAACACTGTGGGAAAAGGAGAAATTGCTCATTACGAGCAATTTCTCCTTTTCCCACAGTGTTTTCAAAAGACTTGTGTTGCAGACACGTGAAAACCAGGGCTTGTTTGGGAAAGGGTTAACCAACTGCTATTTGAATAAGTTTTGATCAGAAGGTCAATCTGCATTTTATGTGCAATCTGATCTTGATCTAAACCGAGTAAGTGTCCTCAAGCGAGAATGCCAGCTATACCGTGATCACAAATGTGTGGAAGGAGCCTTTGAGCTTGCAAAAAAACCATGATAACCTTTTACCAGACAACAAAATTTGAGACTGGTCCAATTGAAAGAATTTCCAGGCGACAAAATAACAGTTGCTGGCCATAACAATGGCATTTGTCCTAGAATGTGTAAAAAAAAAAACAATGCAGGTAAAGGAAAAAGTGCTGGTTACCAGCATTTTCTCCTTATCCAAACATGTTACTACAGGTCTTTTTTTGCAGGGTCATTAAAACACCTGATTGTTTGGTAGAGGGTTAAAAAATATACCTTTAACTCTTTACCACATGACAAAATTTTAGACTGGTCCAAATTGCAAGCCTTTGCAGAAGACAAAATAATTGTGACTCGAAAAATAGAAATTCACCATCCAAAGGGTAGAAAACATTGTGGGAAAAAGAGAAAATGCTGGTTACCAGCATTTTCTCCTTTTCCCACAATGTTTTCAAAAGGCCTTTCCATTAGGGTCGTTAAAACTCGGGATTGTGTGGTAAAGTGTTAAATCAAAAATAAGAAATATTTCAACAGCACAAACTTGTCACAAAATGATCTGTTGCAGAAATGCTCTTCAAAGAAAAGTTCTGCAAACTTGACATGGAACTCGTTCAAAAGGTCCTTGAAAGCGAGACATTTGCGCTGCAATATTTATCGTGTTTTATGTACTTCAAACGCATGTCCTGAAAGAATTATGAAGCCTAAAAAGGAAAGCATGATCAGTTTTAACCCTTTTCCAGACAATCCCGAGTTTTAACGACCTAGAGAAAGAAGCCTTTGGAAAACATTGTGGGAAAAGGAGAAAATGCTGGTAACCAGCATTTTCTCCTTTTCCTACAACGTTTTCAAACCTTTCCACAGCAAATTTCAATTTTTGATCCACATTCAGTTTTTCATCTGCAAATGCTTCCAATTTGGACCAGTCTAAATAATTTTGTTGTTTTGTAAAGAGTTAACTCTTTGCCACACAATCCCGAGTTTTAACGACCTAAGGAAAGAAGCCTTTGGAAAACATTTTTCTCCTTTTCCCACAATGTTTTCAACCCTATCAGAGACAAGTTAAATCATCTGAACCATATTTAATTTGTCATCTAAAATTGCTTTCAATTTGGACCAGTCAAAAATTTTGTCATTTAGCAAAGGACTAACTCTTTGCCACACAACAAAATTTTAGACTTGTCCATTTTGAAAGCATTTGCAGTCAACAATTTAAACAAAGAACAAATAACCACAACTGTCTTTGAAAGGATGGTAAACATTTCAGGAAAAGGAAAAACTGCTTCAGAGCCCCAGCCTGGTACATGTATTCCTAAAATCCACAACATACATGAATAATAAATGTGAGCTGTGATAGTAATATGGCTCAAATAAAACACCATTTAATCAATCAATCAACTTGACTGTAAGACATACGATTCATCTTGTCCTTTCCATCAAATTTTTGTCTTTTGTGTAAATTCTTATCTATTTTAACAGATTGAACAGTAGCTTGCAAAATACTGGATTTTAACCCTTTACCCCACGACAGTATTTCAGTCTGGCCGAAACTGGAAGCATTTGCAGACGACAAATAAGATGTAACTCAAAAACTAAAATTTGTTTTGGAAGGATAGAAAACATAGTGGGAAAAGAAGAATATGCTGGTTACCAGCATTTTTTTCTTTTCCCAAAATGTTGTCTAAAGCCTTCTTGTCTAAGGGTCGTTAAAAATTGGCACTGTGTGATAAAAGGTTAAACTCTCTTCTAGAAAACAAAATTAGGATAAATAACAGAAACAGATGACAGGAGCCCATTACATTATTCTGACAACAATTGTGACATAAAGCAATTCAAATTAGAGATAAAAAAAAAGGGCTGGGTACATGACCTCAAAAATCTGGGCCACTCCCCCAAGCTGTTACCCCCTCGGACTGTAGGAACACAATACCTCTTCTGTTCTCGTTCACATTATATCATGTAATTTGAGAGCGGAGAATACCTATAGCTTTACACGCCCAACCTCGGCAGAGAGGCCTCCTGCAGCTTGCCGATGACCTGGCAGATCTTTTTTTTTTTCCAACCTTTAGAGTGGCGAGTAAACCAAATGAACTTTTTCAGTCTAGAAATTAAAACCCAAATAATCGCAATTTCAAGATTGCCTTTGTCCAGAATGTCTCAGCAAAGCCGACAGTGAAGATCAAAGATCAGACTGCACATTTTATGCAGTCTGATCTATATGTGCACAGGCCGCAAAATTGTGAAAGGCACTTTAACTCTTTACCACACCACAAAAATGTACACTTGTCCAAATTGAGAGCATTTGCAGACGACAACTTAAATGTGGCTTCAACAATTGAATTTGTCTTTTATAGGGTAGAAAACATTATGGGAAAAGGAGAAAATGCCGGTTACCAGCATTTTCTTCTTTTCCCACAATGTTTTCAAAAGGCTTCTTTCTTGGGGTCGTTAAAACTCAGGATTGTGTGGTAAAGAGTTAAAAGTTTACTCTTTACCAGACGACAAAATTTTAGACTTGTCCAAACGGCAAACTTTTGCAGACAGCAACATAAATGTTACTCAAAAATTGAAAATTGTTTCATTCTGTAAAAAACACTGGGGGAAAAGGAGAAGGAAGGCTGGTTACCAGCATTTTCTCCTTTTTCCACATTTTTTTTCAGAAGGCCTTTTTCTGAGGGTTGATAAAACTATGGATTGTGTGATAAAGGGTTAAATCATTGCTTTACCTACCCTTCAATGTTTTAACCCTTTACCACATAATCCCGACTTTTAACCACCCTGAAAGAAAAGGCTTTTGAAAACATGGTAACCAGCATTTTCTCCTTTTCCTAAAATGTTTTTTTGCCTTATCAGAGACAAAAATCATCATTTGATCTAGATTTATTTTTTCATCTGCAAATGCTTTCAATTTGGTCGAGTCCAAAATGTTGTCGATTGGTAAAGAGGTAGGTTGCATTTAACCCTTTACCAAACAACAAAATTTTGCACTCAACCAAATTGAAAGCATTTGCATATGACAAAATATATGGCATTCAAATGATAATATCTGTCTTTGATAGGCTAGAAAAAATTGTGGGAAAAGGAGAAAATGTTGGTTATCAGAAAAGCCTTCATCTTCAGGGTCATTAAAACTGGGGTTGTGTGGTAAAGGGTTAACCCTTTTCCAAACATTGCCAAACCTAGCTGACCCTGAAGAAGAAGGTTTTTAAAAACATTGTGCGATAAGGAGAAAATGCTGGAAACCAGGGTTAGGGTAGCCAGCATTCTCTCCTTTTCTAACAATGTTTTCTTCCCTTTGAAAGGTTAAAATCAGTCTCTAATATACATCTGATTTGTCATCTGGAAATGTTTTTAATCTGGATGAGTCTAAATGTTTGGTAAAGCATTAACTCTTTACCAAATGACAAAATTCTAGACTGGTCCAAATTAAAAGCATTTGCAGACAACAAATCAAATGTAGCTCTGAACTTGAAAATTGATTTGGGAATTACAGAAAATGTTAAAGGGGCGGGAAGGTGTCTCATATAAAATTACAGATATTATGTACCAACCTTTTTCCCATTGTCATGATAACTATCTGCTACTTCATCTTTCAGTTCAGGTGAACTATCGTCGAGACTAGGTTCGGAGAGACCGTCCGAGCCACTCTCCGAATGATTCAATTCCATGTTCATTGCTTCACGTTTGATAATGCGTTTCTTCAAAGCGAACATTTGTCCTATTGAAAATGCTGATGATGGAATGTCCCGCTCTTCCGCAAGAGAAAATGTGGACTTTATCTGTTCCAGTTTGATCAAGTTCATCGTTGTTTTAGCATTACTCGTCACACCATCACTCATGCATTGACTAGAATGGCTTGAACTGCCCACTTTTCTGAAAGCACTGGGTCCATCTTTGTGAATGAAAGATTGATAACTTCCCACAGGTATCAATCTGTTGTTATTGCTGTTATCCAAAACATTTTCCAAATATGAATCATCTACTTTTCGTTTCAGTTTCAAGCGAGCAAATGGACTTAACAAGTACGGGCTGTCAGAGTCCTCGTGGGAAGAAGACAGTGTCGGGGAATGCACTGGTGACATTTCTGTGTAATGTTCATTCATTTCTGAGCCTGATTCACTCGTCGTGTGAGAATAAGATTCGATAGAAATGTCCACATCGGGGGTCATTACCAATATTTCGCTTTCATGTGTAAACTGCAAATACACAAAAATATGTATGAAGTAAGCCATCAAAGCATCAAAACTTAATCTAGACTCATCCATACTGAATCATTTGTACAAGATAAATTTACTTTTACTTAAATGATTGGTTTTGTCTGAAATTAAAAGTTATTGAAAAATTGATAAGCATCTCCTTTTTGCCAAAATATTTCAACAGGCAAAAGCATAATGTCTATCATACAAAATTACGAAGTGTGTAATACATAAATCAGGAACAGACAAAACATTCTTTTGTCATTTTATAGTATATCATCCTTATTTTTGAACCTTAAACTGCTAAAAATCAAATGGATATTTCCAGAAGAAAGTAATCCTTAGAAGCCAATACCATACTGTCTCTTTTTAACGCCCCCAAGAAAGTAACATTTTCGAGGGGGGGGATAAAACAACATAGAACTTTCAGAGGATGACAATAATATTATTGTCTGGGTGTTGGGGTGTTAGTCATTGCCCACTGCAAAGTGATTGTCATTTGAGAGACCTGCTGAATTAATTCAGAATGTAGATTTTGCCGCCAATTGTGATTCATTTTGACATTACATGGCATTCAAAATTAAGTATGACATATGTCTTTGATTCCTTCACTTTCTTAAAGTTTTTCCAAGTTAACCCTTTACCACACAATCCCGACTTTTGAAAACATTGAGGGAAAAGGAGAAAATGCTGGTAACCAGCATTTTCTCCTTTTCCCACAATGTTCTCTACTCTTTCCAAAACAAATTTCAATGTTTCAGTCATGTTTATTTTGTTGTCTGCAAATGCTTTCAATTTGGACCAGTCTAAAATTTTGTCGTTTGGTAAAGAATTAACTGAAAAAATTTTGTGTTACCGGAAGTTTATAACTTTATCAAAAAGTGTACCTATAATTCGGATAGTCAGGTGATAATGACATCTTTTTGTGAAGTAATCAGGATCATGTAGATGCCTTAAGTTTATTCAAGCTGATTTATTTCAACTTTATCGATGGATTGGCTGTCTGTGGTAAGCTCATTTTGGGTTCTATGAAAAAAGCTGGGGAAGCGTTAATTAGAGGGGGAGCGACAATAAGAGACATTACAGCGTTTCATCAAAATTAATTTCATCGGAAAAACTCATTTCATTAGACAGTGTAGAACATACGATTTCAGACTGCATCTGTGTGGTCAGATCTTGTTTTACTTAAGATTCAAAAGCACTTTAACCCTTTACCAAATGACAAATATTTAGACTGGTCCAAAATGAAAGCATCTGCAGATGACAAAGGTAACTGGAATGATGCAATTTGTCTTTGATTGAGTAAAAAACATTTCAGGAACTGGAGAAAATGCTGGTTACCAGCTCTTTCTCGTTCCACAATGTTTTCATGTTCTTTCTCAAGGTTGTTCAAAGTTGGCATGGTGGGGTACAGGGTTAACAACACATTTGCACCTTTCTATTGCATGTAGCCATCCTAGTTTCTTTACATCTACAGAGCAAACTGTATTTTATGGTATTTAGCAGTGTTTAACTCTTAACCAAATGAAAAAAATTTGGATGCAATCAAAGTGAAAGCACTGGCAGACAACAAATTATATGTAGTTCAAATGATGATTCCTGTCTTTGATGTGGTAGAAAACACTGTTGGAAAAGGAGAGAATGCTGCATACCAGCATTTTCTCCATTTCCTATAATGATTTCAGAGCCAATTATTCTTAGGGTCGTTAAAATTCAAGATTGTGTGGTAAGGAGTAAATAGTATTTCAATTCACAGCAAAACGATCTTAAAAAGCTCTCTAACCCTTTCCTAAACAACAAATTTTGGACTAGTCCAAACTGAAAGAGTTTGCAGACGACAACTTTAAATTTGATGAAAATGGCAGAAAGGTCTCAAAACAGGTAGAAAACACTGTGGGAAAAGGAGAAATTGCTCGTTACGAGCAATTTCTCCTTTTCCCACAGTGTTTTCAAAATACTTGTACTGCAGACACATGAAAACCAGGGCTTGTTTGGGAAAGGGTTAACTCTTTACTACCAATCCCAGTTTCAGCAACTCTTAACCCTTTACCACACAAGAGCATTTTACACATATCCAAATTGAAAGCATTAGCAGATGACAAATTAGATATGACTCATATGGTGAGATTTGTCTGTAAAAGGACAGAAAACGTTGTTGGAAAAGGAGAAAATGCTTGTTACCTGCATTTTCTCCTTTTCCCTCAATGTTTTCAAAAGGCCTCTTCCTCAGGGTCATTAAAAATCAGGATTGTGTGGTAAAGGGTTAAGTCTTTACTAGACCACAAAATTTTTGACTCCTTTAAATTGAAAGCACTTGCAGACAACATATTAGAAGTGCCTCATATGATGATGCTGTTGTTTGAAAGAGAGTACAAAACATTGTGAGAAAAGGAGACATTTCTGGTTACCAGCATTTTCTACTTTCCAGATTTGTTTTCAAAAGCCGTCTTTCCAAGGATTGTTAAATTGCGGAAATTGTGTGGTAAAGGTTTAAAAAAAGTGTTGGGTTTAACCCTTCACCACACATTGGATTTTTGGACTAGTCCAGTTGAAGGCGTTTGGTAGTGGAAAAATTAAAGGTGACTTAACCCTTTACCACAGAATCCCGACTTTTAACAACCCAGAGAAAGATGCCTTTTAAAAACATGGGGGGGGGGGGGGGGGGGGGAGGAATGCTGAATGCTGGTTATCAGCATTTTCTCCTCCTTTTTCCACAATGTTTTACACCCTATCAAGGAAAATTTTGCCATTTAAGCCACCTTTAATTTGTCATCTGCAAATGATTTCAATTCCGATAAATCTAGAATTTGTCATTTGGTAAAGAGTTAAGTGATAAAATTTGTCTTTGATAGGGTGGAAAACAGTGTTGGAAAAGGACATAATGCTGGTTACCAGCATTTTCTTCTTTTCCCACAGTGTCTCAAAAGGCTTCTTCCTCAGGGTCGTTAAGCTGAAGTCTGGATTGTGTGGTAAAGGGTTAAAATATTCCCTACATGATTAAAATGATTTATCCCAGTTTCTAGGACTTTAATGATATGCAAAGCTATTGTTTCAAAGTGACGTTAAGTAGGATGAGTCATGCATGAAAACTTTTATTTTTCCTGGTAGCTTGTATGTAATGCCTACATACATCTTCTGTTTAACCCTTTTAACCCTTTACCAGACGACAAAAATGTAGACTTGTCCAAATTGAAAACATTTGCAGACGACAATTTAGATGTGGCTAAAATCACTAAATTTGTCTTTGATACGGCTGAAAAAAACATTTTCGAGAAAAGGAGAAAATGCTGGTTACCAGCATTTTCTCCTTTTCCCACAAAGTTTCAAAAGGCTTCATTCTCAGGGGTCGTTAAAACTCGGGATTGTGTGGTAAAGGGTTAACACAAAATCCTCAAGTTTTAACAATCCTGTGGAAATAAGCTTTAGAAAACATTGTGGGAAAAGGAAGAAATGTTGGTGACAAGCATTTTTTCTTTTACCTACAATGTTTTCTAACCTATGAAACCAGGAAATCATCATTTGAGCTATGTTTATTGTGTCATCTACAATTTGCTTTCAATTTGATCTAGTCCAAATTTTGGTGGTGGGTAAATAGTTTAAACCCTTTTACAACACATCATTCCCAAGTTCTAACGACCTTGAGGAAATAGGCTTTTGAAAACATTGTTGTAAAAGGAAAAAATGCTGGCTATCCTTTCCAAGACATTTTCTACTATTTGAGCTACAATTGGTCATCTGCTTTGGATTTGCACAAGTCAAAAATTTTGTTGTGTGGTAAAGAGAACACTTTTACCACACAAAGCCAAAAATTTTCTTGTGTGGTAAAGAGAACACTTTTACCACACAATCCCCGATTTTTAACAATCCTGGGACAGAAGGCTGTTCAAAACAATGTCAGAAAGGAGAAGATGCGGGTGACCAGTATTATTTCCATTTCCCACAATGATTTCTGCCCTTTTATAGAAATTTGCTAACATTTGAACTGAAACTGTCGTCTGCAAATGCTTTCAATTTGGATGGGTCTAAAATTTTACTCGTTACCACAAAACAAAAATGTTAGGATTGTCCAAACTGAAATCATTTGAGAAAGACAGATAAATTAATGCTTAACCCTTTACCACACAATCCTGACATATAACGACCCTGAAGAAGGCGGCTTTTGAAAACATTGTAGGAAAAGGAGAAAATGCTGGTTACCAGCATTTTCTCCTTTTCCCACAATATTTTCTGTCCTATTAAAGACAGAAATCATCGTCTGCACTACATTTGTCATCAGCAATGCTTTCAATTTTGACCAGTCTAAAATTTTGCTGTTTGATAGAGAGTAAAATGAAAGTTTTCCTTGAATGGGCAGTACAGGGAAAAAGGAGAAAATGCTGGGTACCAAAGTTCAAAATTTCAACTTCCCCAGGTCGTAAAAACCCAAGATGTTTCAGTACAGGCCAAAACCTTAACTTCTGGAGCAATCATGTACTTGCAGTTAAAAACAGCCTTTCTGCTGCCTGTCTGCAAGTGGAAATAGGACTGGTGTTAACCCTTTACCACACAGTCCCGAGTTTTAACGACCCTGATGAAGAAGTCTTTTGAAAACATTGTGGGAAAAGGAGAAAATGCTGGTAACCAGCATTTTCTCCTTTTTCCACAATGTTTTCTATTCCATCAAAGACAGAAATCGTTATTTACACTACATTTAATTTGTCGTCTGCAAAGGCTTTCAATTTGGTTGGGTCCTAAATTTTGTCGTTTGGTATGGTAAAGAGTTAACTCTTTACCAATAACAAATTTTAGAATGGTCCAAATTCAAAGCATTTGCAGACGACAAATTCATCGAGACATAAATAATGAAATTCGTCCATGGAAGTGTTGAAAACATTGTGGGAAGAGGAGAAAATGCTGGATACCAGAATTTTCTCCTTTTCCCACAATATTTTCAAAAGCCTATCTTCCACAAGGTCGTTAAAACTTGGGATTGCAGAGTAAAGGATTTACCCTTTACCAAACAATCCTGGATTTTCACAACCCTGGGAAAGGAGGCTTTTGAAAACATTGTGGGATAAGGAGGAAATGTTGGTAACCAGCATTTTCTTCTTTCCCCACAATGTTTTTGACCCTATCCAAAACGATTTCCGTGTTTGTAGCCATGTTTCATTTATCGTCTGCAAACACTTTGGACAAGTCTTAAATTTCGTCATTTGGTTTACATGCAGAATCAACTCTGCCATTTCACTAATATTATACAGGTCAATACTGAAAGCAGACCAAAGCATATTTCTTAGTACAAACCACAAAATCTGTGTTTTAATGACCCTGAGAGAGGAGACAATTGAAAATGTTGTGGGAAAATGAGAAAATGCTGGAAACCAGTATTTTCTCTACTACCCACCATGTTTTCTACCCTTTCAATGGTTGAAATCATCAATTGGGCCAGATTTAATTTGTCATCTGCAAAAACTTTCAATTTGGATGAGTCTAAAAATCTGTCATTTGGTAAAGAGTTAAATGTGTGCCTCTATGAAAAGCTCAAATGTCAAGGTCTCCATGACTGTCAGTGTAAAATGTATCTGTGTCCATCAAAATATGGAATGTGTAAACAGGAAAACATATGTCCAAAGTAACTCTAATATGTTTTAACTTTTTCCCAGTCCTCCTTTTACTCTTTACCACACAATCCCGACTTTTAATGACCCTGAGGAAGAAACCTCTTGAAAAACATTGTGGGAAAAGGAGAAAATGCTGGAAACCAGCATTTTCTCCTTTTTCCACAATGTTTTCTACCCTCCCCAAAACAAATTTCAATTTTAAAGTCACCCTTATTTTGTCGTCTGCAAATGCTTTGAATTTGGACCAATCTAAAATTTTGCCGTCTGGTAAAGAGTTAACTCAGAGGCTCTGGCAGGGCATTGACTCTTTACTGCACAATCCCAAGTTTTGACGAACCTGAAAGAGAAGGCTTTTGAAAACATTGTGGGAAAAGAGAACATGATATTGACCCTGGAACTGAAGTGTCTGCATCTTTAGTACCAACCTGTGAACGTTTACTTCATTAACTCTTTACCAAACGACAAAATTTTAGACCAGTCCAAATTCAAAGCATTTGCAGAAGACAAAATAAATGTGGCTAAAAGATTGAAATTTGTTTTGGAGAGGGTAGAAAACATTGTGGGAAAAGGAGAAAATGCTGGTTACCAGCATTTTCTCCTTTTCCCACAATGTTTTCAAAAGGCTTCTTTCTCAAGGTCATTACAAGTCGGGATTGTGTGGTAAAGGGTTAAGGCCAAATCTGAGTCAATGCATCCCCATGATGCATTATACCAAGCAAGTCATCACGGTATTATGGATCTGTAAAATCTGTTTTGTATAACTGCTGCCAGATACATCAGGAACTACAGTCCTTTGAAATGCAAAAAAATTTACAAAAACCAAAAAGTTTCAAATAATACAGGTCAGCGTGCAAGGACTCTGCACAATGTTCTGGGTCTATACTTTTGTTTTTTCAGATGCATTCAATTTACCTCTTTACCAAACAACGGCCGAGCCCCGTAGCTCAGTCGGTAGCGTACAGGACTTGAGAACAGAGGTCGCTGGTTCGATCCCCGGCTCGGCCAATTTCTTTCCGAGGATTGATGATAGTCATTGCAACAGGATTCATTCCTCTCCCACTGCTGACCATTGTTTCGACAATGGCTATGTGGGAAAGCAGCCAGTGGCTTGGAAAGAATATTGTGTGGAGTACTGGTAAAAGAAATTCCAGGAAAGCATGGATAGGTGCACTGGCCGCCGCGATATAACTGAAATAATGTTGAAAACGGCGTTGAACACCAAACAATCAATCAATCAATCAATACCAAACGACGATTACTGTACTCGACCAGACTGAAAGCATTTGCTGACGACAATGTTTTCAAAAGGCCTCTTCCTCAGGGTCGTTAAAACTCAGGATTGTTCGGTAAAGAGTTAAGCCCCCTTCTCACAGATTTATTTAGCACTGCAAGGGTTAACCTGCAGTCAAATTATCATAAATCATGCAAAATGCTTCTCCTTACCTTTTACCACACAATCCCAGTTTAAGTGACAAAATGATGCTGAATAGCAGCATTTTCTCCTTTTTCCACAATGTTTTCTACCCTTTGATTGATTGTATAGATTGTATAGTGTTTAACGACGTTTTCAACATTATTTCAGTTATATCGCGGCGGCCAGTGCACCTATCCATGCTTTCCTGGAGTTTCCTTTACCAGTACTCCGCACAATATTCTTTCCAAGCCACTGGCTGCTTTCCCACATAACCATTGTCGAAACAATGGTCAGCGGTGAGAGAGGAATGAATCCTGTCGCAATGACTTTCGTCAATCCTCGGAAAGAAATTGGCCAAGCCAGGGGATCGAACCAGCAACCTCCTGTTCTCAAGTCCTGTGCGCAACCCAATGAGCTACAGGGGCCTTTGAAAGACAATTTTATGTTTTGATCTAAGTCATATGAATTTGTCTGTCTGCAAATATTTTCAATTTAGACAATTTTAAAATTTTGTTGTTTGGTAAATCGTTAACCCTTAAAGTGCCTTTCACGACTATAGTTGCCTTTGCGGCCAGTGTAGATCAAGATCAGGCTGCACAAAACATGCAGCCTGATCTTTGATCTACATTGTCCGCTTTGATGAATAACTATAGACAAAAGCAACCATGAAATTGCAATTATTTGGATCATATTTCTGGGATGAAAGTGTCTGGAAGGTTTATTCGGCGCTCTAATGGTTAATCATCAAATCAGTATAAATGTCTCCAAAACAACTTCTTTTTTACGTTAAATTTTACACCCACCCCTCAAAACAGGAAACATTTTGCATCTCATCTTGATAGACCACTGCATGCTTTTGAATGCAAAACCTGATCTTGGGCAAAATTCAACCACCTAAAAACAACCTATAATTTGATTTTAACCCTTTCCCAAACGATGAATTTTAGACTGGTCCAAATTGAAAGAGTTTGCAGACGACAATTTTAAATTTGATGAAAATGACAGAAAGTTCTCCAAGAGGGTAGAAAACACTGTGGGAAAAGGAGAAATTGCTCGTTACGAGCAATTTCTCCTTTTCCCACAGTGTTTTCAAAAGACTTGTACTGCAAACACGTGAAAACCAGGGCTTGTTTGGGAAAGAGTTAACCTGGGGAGAGGACTTCCAAAAAACAATGGCAAAAGAGAAAATGCTGGTAAAAATGATGGTGTACCACACAACAAATACATAGAGTTGTAGTAACAGAAAGCATTTGCAGACTACACTGTAAATGTAGCTCAATTGAAGTAATATGTCTTTGACAGGGTAAAAACCATTTTGGGAAAAGGAGAAACATGTTTGTAATTGATGTAATTTGTCTTAGAAAGGATAAAAAAAAAAAAAAATGTGGAAAAAAGGAGAAAATGCTGGTATCCAGCATTTTCTCCCTAATTCCACAATGTCTTCAAAAAACTTGTTCACCAGAGTCGTTAAAACTCAGGATCGTGTGGTAAAGGGTTAACTACTGTATTTGCTGGCAGATATTTTAACATTTTCTTTGCAGCTGAAGAGTTAACAGTTTGATTACTGAACCAGCTATTTTTTCATCCAACCTTATAGAACTAAAATTAGCTTAACCCTTAGAGCATAAACCAAAATATATTTTCAGTATAGAAAAAAAAACCCATATAATCACATTTTCATGGTTGCTTTTGTCTACAGTGTTTCAGCAAAGCGGACAGTGTTGATTAAAGATCAGGCTGCATGTTTTGTGTAGCCTGATCTTGATCTACATTGGCCGCAGAGGCAACTAAAGTTGTGAAAGGCACTTTAAGGGTGTAAGAAGAAACACTGTAAGAACAGGTTAAATTTGTTTTATCCGGGGATCATATATAGAGGTATATGATCCCTGTATTCACCAACCATTCTTAAGAACATTCTTGGTCTTGTTCTCCAGAATTTTCTATATTTGAAAGTCACACAACTTCTGATTGGCTACACCATTTGACAGGTATAATTATGATTCCTGGTTTATCTCATTGTCAAACAACAAAATTTTAGACACATACAGATTGAAAGCAGACACAGATTGCTCATATAATGGGATAATGTCTTTTAAAGGGTTAAAAAACATTGTGGGAAAAGGAAAATATGCTGGAAACAGTTCTCTCAAAATTATCCAATGATGCAGACCAAGATCTGACTACAATATTCTGTGGAGTCTGATCTTCATCTGCACTGTTTGTAAAAACACCATGAACAAAGCAAAGGTCACAATGACTTTCATGAATGAACATACAAAATATTTTATTGACAAAACCTTACAACAGTTTATGGCCATAACGAATCTGAAAATTATACAATATGATAGCACTGTGAGAAAAAAAAGGAACAAGAAAATTATTTAACCCTTTCCCAAACGAAAACTTTTTGGACTGGTCCAAACTGAAAGAGTTTGCAGACGACAATTTTAAATCTGATGAAAATGGCAGAAAGTTCTCAAAAAGGGTAGAAAACACTGTGGGAAAAGGAAAAATTGCTCGTTACGAGCAATTTCTCCTTTTCCCACAGTGTTTTCAAAAGACTTGTACTGCAGACACATGAAAACCAGGGCTTGTTTGGGAAAGGGTTAATAAGTTACTACAAAACAAGAGGCTAGTAAGATGCTGACGTGCTGGATGATCAGCCAAAGATACAAGCACTTGACAGCAAGTTCGAAAACATTTATGAACAGCAATGTAGGTCACACTTCAGGCATCACCACATTTTTTACAAGTTAGAAAAAAAATTATGAAATGATGATTGAAAAAAAAAAAACCTAAAGTTACCTTGTAATACTTCAAAACTTATTTCATCCCTAGAAAGGAAGGGAAACGTCCTTAGAATATGTAGTTTATTATTCACCGTGTAATTCAAATATTACCCCAAATTACACAAAAATCTCCTGTAACATACATATAACTTTCAACATCATAGCCTACTTATGTATGTACTCCCCCCAACAGTGTTGTCGAGAGAATTCAGTATGTAAAACAAAAGTTGGGTTAGAGTAAAACCTGGGAAGGCATATACCTCAGAAACCGAATGACCCAGCCTACCATGGTGGAAGGAGTGGAAATAACATCCATTATAAATTAACACTTTACCAAATGACAAAATCTTAGACTTGTCCAAATGGAAAGCATTTGCAGACGGCAATTTAGAAGTGGCTTAAATAATTATTTCTGTCTTTGATTGGGTAGAAAACATTGTGGGAAAAGGAGAAAATGTTGATAACCAGCATTTTCTCCTTTTCTCACAATGTTTTCAAATGGCTTCTTTCACAGGGTTGTTAAAACTCTGGATTGAGTAGTAGAGGGTTAAACCCTTTAAACTCCAGAAGAGATGCTGTGTTGAAGTTTTTAAATCACTTTCAACAATAATTAACTCTTTAACCCTTTACCAAACAACAAAATTTTAGACTTTTTGAAATTGAAAGCATTTGCAGACGACAAAATAAATGTGACTCAAAAATTGAAATTTGTTTTGGGAAGGTTAGAAAACATTGTGGGAAAAGGAGAAAATGCTGGTTAGCATCATTTTCTCCTTTTCCCACAATGTTTTCAAAAGGATTTTTCTTCAGGGTTGTTAAAACCCATGATAGTGTGGTAAAGAGTTAATACTAAACGACAAAATTTTGGACTGAACCAAAATTGAAAGCATTTGCAGACGACGCATGAAGAGTTGCTAAAATGATGATTCCTCTCTATGATATGATAGAAAACATTGTGCGAAAAGAAGAAAATGCTGGTTACCAGCATTTTCTCCTTTTCTCAAAATCTTTTCAGAAGCCTTCTTTCTTAGGGTCATTAAAAGTCCTGATCGCTTGCTGAAGTCTTAAGTTAAATCGTAACAACAGCTCAGTTTTACCTTTAATTCCCCGATGTTTTCAAAAGCCTTTTTCTATAAGACTGCTACAGGATTGTGAGGTAAAAGGTTTAACCCTTTACCACACAATCCCGACTTTTAACAACCCCGAGAAGAAAGCCTTTTGAAAACATTGTGCAAAACAAAATGCATAGGAGAAAATGCTGGTAACCTGCATTTTCTCCTTTTTCCCACTCTTTTCTACACTGATTATCAAAGACAAAAAAAATGATCCGGAAAGAGTTAAGAAAACATGGTCTAAAAAGAAGAGAACACAAGTAACTAGCATTTTATTTTCCTTTCTCCACAATGTTTCCTACCCTTTCAAAAATAAATCTCATCATCTGAGCAACTTTTACATTATTATCTTTAAATCCTTTCAAATTGGACAAGTCTAAAAATTTGCCTTTAGGCATGAAGTTGATTGTTAGATGTTGTATGCAATGAAGCTCTCATTTAATTTATCAGGCTGATATTTATATGGGTGTGGTCTTTTTTCCCACAATCTTTAGCTACCTTAGCGACCTGTCACAACTTCAGTACCTTTTGTAAACAGTGTAAGTCCGATATGAGACGGCACAGAATGTACCTGGAGTTTGAGCTACACTGTAAAGACCTATTTTCTGTGAGAAATGTTAACCAAAAGTGCCTCTAAATCTTAACTCTTTACCAAAACAAAAATACTAGACTTGTCAAAATTTAAAGCATTTGCAGACGACAAATTAAATGTTGCTAAAATGATTATTTCTGTCTTTGACAGGGCAGAAAACATCAATGGAAAAGGAGAAAATGCTGGTTACCACACAATCTCAACTAAAGCTTTCAAAAACATTGTGGTAAAAGAAGAAAATGCTGGTAACTAGCATTTTCTTCTTTTCCCTCAATGTTTTCTACCCTTCTCAAAACAAAGTTTTAATTTTTGAGTCACATTTAATTTGTCGTCTGCAAATGCTTTCAATTTGGACCAGTCCAAAATTTTGTCGTCTGGTAAAGAGTTAACTCTTTACCAAGGGAAAAGAGTTAACTCTTTACTAAGCGAAAAAAAAAATTGAGCCCTGTCCAAATTGAAAATATTTCCAGACAACAAATGTTACTTAATACATGAAATATGCTTTCAAAGGTCAGAAAACATTGTGGGAAAAGGAGAAAATGCTGGTTAACAGCATTTTCTCCTTTACCTGCAATGTTTTTAAATGCCCTCTCTGGAAGGGTCCTTAAACTCAGGATTGTTAATTTGGTATAGGGTTCATAAGGAACTAGATAATTTTTACTCTTTTAAGTGTAAAATCAACTCTGGCATCCAGCAAAATAAATGCCCGCCCAGGTAGCTCTGTGGTTAACGTGTCGGACTCGTGACCTGGTGGTTGCAAGTTTGATACCCGGTTGAGGCAAACTTTCTTTCCGGCAATTTTTCGCCTCTCACCTCTGATGCATGTGAGAAAAGAAGTCAATGGCTTTGGAAAGAAAGTTGTGTCAGTGCTGGTGTTAGAAAGCAAGGAAACACATAGGTGCGTCGCTGACCGCCATGATATGACCTCAGCACTCGTCACAACTCGGCCGATTCCGTACCTACATCTAACCTCGTCTGTATAAGGGAGGCTTCCATCTTGAACTACCAATCACATGATCTTAAACATGGTGGCTCCCTTGTAGATCGCTTAGCAACGACATGAACAACCACTGTGAAGTTATTCACTTCTATCGATCTGTCGATGAAAGCTCCTAACGGAATTGATAAACCACGCTAAAAATTGAATGTACAAACTGTTTGCCGACTGAAATACCCTTAGAAAGATAACGATAGAAAATTTACTCATGCGTTCTTTCTAAAGAGGAGCCTTACAATTTCAATAATGGTAAAGCAGTGTGCTTCCGGAGATGTGCGAAATGTACAGTGTAGGTGCATATCAAACTACGTGATACAGCTGAGGGATTTGATCACCGGATCACCCGAGGTATGCCGAATGATGACCTCAGCTGTTAAAATGGCGATAAACTCCAATACAAACCAAACCAAACCAAACTAGCAAAATAAATATATAAGGTCTGATGAGTTGCCTCCCTTCCCTACTTAGACCAAACAGTTACTACACTTTTAGCTTATAATATTATTTTTTAACTCTATACCAAATGACAAAAATTTAGACTCATTCAAATTGAAAGCATCTGCAGACGACAAATTAATGTGACTCGAAAGTTGAAATTTGTTTTGGGGAGGGTAGAAAACATTGTGGGAAAAGGAGAAAATGCTGGTTACCAGAATTTTCATCCAACCTTACAATGTTTTCCAAAGGCGTCTTTCTCAAGGTGGTGAAAACCCGGGATTGTTTGTTAAAGGGTTAATCAACCCTTAGAGTGCCAAAAAAACCTATCAGCATTTTCACTCTAGAAATACAACCCAAATAATTGCAATTTCATGGTTGCTTCTGTCTATACTGATTCACCAAAGCGGACAGTGTAGATCAAAGATCAGGCTGCACATTTTGTGCAGCCTGATCTTAATCTGCACTAGCCGCAGACGCAACTCTAGTCGTGAAAGGCGTTTCACGGGTTAACCCTTTAACCCTTCACCACACAATCCCCACTTTTAATGACAGAGAAAGGGGCCTTTTGAAAACATTGTGGGAAAAGGAGAAAATGCTGGTAAAAAGCATTTTCTCCTTTTTCCACAATGTTTTCTACCCTATCAAAACCAAATTTTGTCATTTGGGCCACATTTAATTTGTCATCTGCAAATGTCCTCAATTTGGACCAGTCTAAAATTTTGTTGTATGGTAAAGAGTTAACAAAGAAGAATTTTCAAATTTGTCAGTAATGAAGAAGATTACAGACGACAAAGTAATTGCGGCTCGAATAATGAGGTTGAATCTGACAGGTCAGAAAGCATTGTTGGAAAAGGAAAATATGCTGATTACCAGCATTTTCTCCTTTTTCCATGATCTTTTCATGAGGGAGCTTTCTCAGGGTTGTTAACTTTTTACCACACAACCTTGACTATTAACAACCCTAAAAAGGAAGCCTTTTGAAAACATTGTGGGAAAAGGGGAAAATGCTGGTAACCTGCATTTTTTCCTTTTCCTACAATGTTTTCTGTCCTATCAAGGACAAATTTCATCATTTGAGCCATATTTCATTTGCTGTCTGCAAATGCTTTGAATTTGGAATAGTTCAAAATTCTGTTGTTTGATAAAGATTTAAAACTGGGGATTGTGTGGTGAAGGGTTTAATGATGGAAAATGCTGATTACCAGAAATTTCTCCTTTAGCCACAATGTTTTCAAAAGCCTCATCCTCAGGGTCCTTTTCATGTTTATAAACCCTTAACCAAAACATCCCAAGTTTTAACGACCCTGAGAAAGAAGTCTTCTGAAAATATTGTGGGAAAAGGAGAAAATGCTGGTAACCAGCATTTTCTCCTTTTCCCACAATGTTTTTTACCCTATCAAATACATATTCCATCGACTGAGCCACATTTAATTTGTTGTCTGCAAGTGCTTTCAATTTGGACCAGTCTAAAATTTTGTTGTGTGGTTCAGGGTTAATGGACCAAAAGGTAGAACAACATGTAAAAAGGAGATAATGATTAACTCAATACCAGAAAATTAGCTTATTCTGGTCAGCCTGATCTTGATCTATATTGTCTGCAAAATCAATGTTACATTTCCCTATATACAATGTAAGTTAAATTTGGAAAGGAGGCAATATTACTTTTCCTGCTATGATTAAAAAAAAAAATCTTCTGTGTCTTCAAAATATAGCAATGTCTGGTAATGGACTAAATTCAATTTGCATAGATCTACCTTTATTGAAATCCTTTTAAACAATACACTCTCACAAATATTTCACATATTTTTGCATCCTCAACTAAAATGTGATCAAAACAACAATACAGAACTGTAGGACACTATCTTGTATTTGAATTTATCAGAAAGCTGTAGACCATTCTGTGATGACAAGGTGGTCATACATTTGGGGCATCCGGACTCCGCCCTCAACGACCCCTGCCTGACAACCAATGTATTTGGGGCAACACCCCACCACAGATTTTAACACAAACATGGTCACCAACAGGATTTTCTGTGAGGCTACTGCAAATATTTTTTTGCAATTAACCATTTACCACACAATCCTGACCCATAGGTAAGCAGCATTTTTCTTCTTTTCCCACAATGTTTTCTACCCTTCAAAGGACAAAGGCTTTTATCTGAGCCAGATGTAATTAAGTTAATTTGTCATCTGACAGAGGCTTTGAATTTGGACAGGTCTAACATTTTGCAGTTTGGTGAAGAGGCAACCAACATTTCCTCCTATATCCTCTTTCAAACAAGAGGGCCGTTGGCCCTGAAGCGCTCACCTGAATAAAAGCATCTACTGTTGATAAAGCTGAAGAAATCCTGGTTTTAGTGTAAGTGACTTACTTTCTGATCAACTTGACCTACTTTTGAACTTGTAAGAGATATCATGAACACAAACATTCGTATGATGTTTCTTGAGTATCAGATTGAAAATGTAGCCTCTAGACTGCAAACACAGTTTTTTCAAAGATTTGGCCCATTGACCCACTTTTTCATCTACTGTGACCCAATTTCAAACTTGGCTAAAATATCATCAAGACAACCTTTCTGACCAAGTTTCATGAGTATAAGGTTAAAAGTATGGCCTCTACCCTGCATACAAGGTTTTTATAAGATTTAGCCCAGTGACCTACTTTTTGACCAGACATGACTCAATTTCAAACATGTCCAAGATATCATCAAGACAAAACCCCTGACCTAGTTTCATGAGTATCAGGCTGAAAATGTGGCCTCTAGGGTGCACACAAGGTTTTTCTAAGATTTAGCACAGTGGCATACTTTTTGACTTGACGTTACCCAGTTTTAAACACGTCCGATATATCATCAAGACAAACACTCCAACCAAGTTTCAAGAGTATCAAGTTCAAAATGTAGCCTCTTGAGTGCACACAAAGTTTTGGTAAGATTTAGCCCTGTGACCTACCTTTTGACCCAACATGACCCAATTTTGAACTTGTCCAAGATATCATCAGGACAAACATTCTGACCAAGATTCATGAATATCTGACTGAAAAAATGGCCTCTAGAGTGCACACGAGGTGAATGTCAGAAAATAGCGATACAATGTCTGAAATAGCGATGCATGTTGGAAAATAACAATACATCACTAATGTTATTTTGTTGTGAAGCCGACATTAACTAAAATGTTGTATTGTATTGTATTGTATTGTATTGTATTGTATTGTATTGGTATTCAGGGTCATTATAACACAGTATTTTTAGCTCATCTGAGCACAAAGTGCTCAAGGTAAACTTTTGTGATTGTGCTGAGTCCGTGGTGTGTTGTCTGTCGCGCATCGTGCAGTGGTCAATATTTACCTTGTTTTCCAAGGTCATTAGAACACGGGACTGTTTAACTCTTTACCAAATGTCAAAATTTTGGACTAGACCAAATTCAAGGCATTTGCAGATAACAAATGAAATGTTGCTACAATGGTGATTTCTGCCTCTGATAGGGTAGAAAACATTGAGGGAAAAGGAGAAAATGCTGGTTACCAGCATTTTCTCCTTTTCCCACAATGTTTTCAAAAGCCTTCTCTTTTAGGGATCATTAAAAGTAGATATTGTGGTGAAGGGTTTAGAAAGGTCCACACATTGTTAAAAAAGAAATATTATTGGTTACCACCATTTTTTCCTCTTCAAACTATGTTTTGAAAATCAAATTTTCATTCAGAGAACAGACATGATTTTCAACACAAAGTTCACCTGTGATCTTGACCTTTAACCTATGTAACCCCAAAACATTAGGGCAACTCCTTGGGTCATGAGCAACACTTGTATAAAGTTTCAGGGTCCTAGGTCAAAACAGTTATTGAGTTAGAGCATAGAAACATTTACAAACTTCACCTGTGACCTTTAACTTTGATCCATGTGACCCAAAATCAATAGGGCACCTCCTTGGGTAATAAGCTACACTTGCATAAATTTTCAGGGTCCTAGGTCAAACAGCTTATGAGTTAAAGCACAAAAACAGAAACATGGATGGATTGACAAATGTTTGGAGAGACAGACTGACAGACATGGAGAGAATGCTGTAAGATTATCCCCATTCCCCACAATGTTTTTCTGCCCCTTTTACAGACACTCCATGATTTGAATCACATTCAATTTGTCGTCTGTACTACTTTCCATACACACTAATCTAAAATTCCATTGCCTAGAAAACGGTTAGATAAGTAACTCTATCAAACAACAAAATTTTGGACTCAACCAAATTTCAAGCATGTGCAGACAACAAATCAATTGTAGTTCAAATGATGATTTCTGATAAGGTAGAAAACATTGTTGGATAAGGAGAAAATGCTGGTTACCAGCATTTTCTCCTTTTCCCACAATGCTTTCAAAAGCCATCTTCTTCAAGGTCGTTATGACTCAGGATTGTGTAGTAAAGGGCTAAAATGAGTTACTGTTGGATACATGTGAAACCACTGTAGCAACAGGAGAAATGGTTCATTCAGAGTAGTTTTTCCTTTAGCCACTACAGTTTCAGTTTGCTGCAAGAAGAGGAGAGTCAGGTGGTAATTTGTTAACTCTTTGACAAACAATACAATTCTAGACTAGTCCAAATTCAAAGCATTTGCAGATGACAAATAAATGGGGCTTAATTATTAAAATTTGTTTTTGGATTGGTAGAACACATTGGCAGAAAAGGAGAAAATGCTGGTCATCAACAATTTTTCACCTTTTCCTGCAATGTTTTCAAAAGAATTCTTTTTTATGGTTGTTTTCAAAAGTATTCTTTTTTAGGGTTGTTAAAACCTGGGATTGTTTGGTAAAGACTTAATTCATTACTGTGCAGATCTCCCTAAAGAGGACAGCTTCTGAAACACGGGGGAAAAACAAGGTATTGCTTATGACGAGTTATTGCTCCTCTTTTCTCACTGACTTTATTATCTCCCTTCCTGTTACTTTCACGAGTTTCAGCTTGGCCTAAAAATATTTCAAGGCAATGCATTTACTTGAAACTTGAACATAACTGTCTTGATGCACCTACAGTTTCTGGTTTATAGATTAATGCAAAGACTTTTAGAGAAAAATTCTTCAGAAAGAATTTATAAATTATGCTCCAAAACACATACTCCCCTTGAATTTAGGATAATAATTCAATGCAAATTGACATTAAATTCCCCTGAATTTAGGATAATAATTTTATGCAAATCGACATTAAATCTAATAGCAGTAATAGGCTTGGCCTTTTTCTAACATACAAATAGGGCAAAGACACACACCTCTTGGCGTAATCTTCCGAGGTTTGACAAACAGAGGAAGCTGACAGACTAAATACCACTACTAGATTTTAATCCTTAACTCTTTAACAAACGACAAAATTTTAGATTAGTCCAAATAGAAAACATTTGCAGACGACAAATAAAATGTAGTTCAAAATTAATCATGATTTCTGTCTTTGATAGGCTAGAGAACACAGTGGGAAAAGGAGAAAATGCTGGTCACCAGCGTTTTCTTCCTTTTCCATAGTATCCTCTACCCCTTTCAAAGACGTATCCAATGATCTGTGCCAAATCCAATTTGTCTTGAGAAAATGCTTTCCATATTGATAAGTCTAAAATTTTGTTGTCTAGTAAAGATATAACATTTTACCCAATCATTCCATGACTTTATGACCCTAAGGACAAAAGCTTCCGAAAACTTAGTGGGAAAAGGAGAAAAACGGCAGGTAAAGAGCATTTTTTCCATTTACCACCACATTTTCTACCCTTTAGCCCCTTATCACACAATCCCAGCTTTTAACAACCCTGAGGAAGAAGCCTTTTGAAAACATTGTTGGAAAAGGAGAAAATGCTAGTTACTAGCATTTTCTCCTTTGCCCACAATGTTTTCTACTCTATGAAAGACAAATTACATGTATTGAGTTACGTTTAACTTGTCGTGTACGACTCTTTCCAATTTGGACAAGTCTAAAATTTTGTCATTTGGTAAAGAGTTAACCCACACAATCCCCCCTTTTAACAACCCTGAAAATGAAGCCTTTTGAAAACATCGTGAGAAAAGTAAAAAATGCTGGTAAACAGCACTCTCTCTTTTTCAAACAGTGTTTTCTACCCATACGAAAACAAATTTCAATTTTTCAGTCATGTTGATTTTGTCATCTACAAATGCTTTCAATTTGGACAAGTCTAAATCTTTGTTGTTTGGTAAAGAGTCAAACACAAACACGGAAAACCTATCATATGAGCTACATTCAATAGACAGTCAGCATGGGAGAGTCAAAATATTGCAAGTTCATTGCCAAGTCTTGTCTGAAGATTTCAACATAGCCAACCATGAAGATCAAAGATCAGGCTACAGGTTTAGTTGAGTCTGATCAAGATTTACAATGGCCTGCAATGACAGCCAAAGATGTGATAGTAGCTTGAAGGGTTGATAATAAAACAAACAGGGCTGGTGACTTGGCTGTTGATAACTTCCCATCTCATGTAGAAATGTGACCTTTCTTTCCCCCAACCCTCCACGCCCCTTGCCAGCATCTGCCTTCAACATCTGAACTCTTTACCAGCCGACAAAATTTTGGACTCTGCCATGATTTAGTTTAACACTTTGTCACACAATCGCAAGTTTAAACAACCTTGGAGAGATGGCCTTTTGAAAACAATGTAGGGAAAGGAGAAAATGGTAACCAGCATTTTCCCCTTTTTCCCCCACAATGTTTTTGTGTAATCTAGGACAATTTTCATCATTTTAGCCACCTTTAATCCTTTACCGCACAATGCCACCTTCTAACGACCCTGGGAAAGAAGCCTTTTGAAAACATTGTGGGAAAAGGACAAACCAGCATTTTCTCCTTTTCCCCACAACATTTTCTTTCATGTAAAAGAACATTTGAGCCACACTGAAATTGTTGTCTGCAAATGCTTTCAATTTGGACAAGGCTAAAATTTTGTTCTCTGGTAAAGGGTAAAATTGTCATCACCTTTTATAAGGTAGATGTTAAACATATGAGCCATGCTCTGGCAAAAGGGGGCTTAATGCATCTCCGTAATTCATTATACCAAGCAAGTCATCAAGTACATGTCATTATGGATCCATAAAAGCCACTTTTTTTAATAATCAACTTAATCATGAGGTAAACCGGTCCTTGTAGATACAGAAAATTGTCCAATAGCTAAAACTTTTGGCCCAGGTCAGCCTGCGCAGACTGCAGGCTGACCTGGGTTGATACTTTTCGCAGATGTATCAAGCCCCATTTTCACAGAGCAAGGCTCATTTTTTTTTTTTCTTAAACATCGATTGTGAAACAAGTTCTTACAACTAATATTCATCAGTCTCGATGAATCTTTCCTTGAAACCTTCACCAGTACTCGCGCCGTGTCGTGGGTAGTTCCAAAGGTTGATCCCCTCATCACAGGGTTTAATGCTTGATTGTATGGTGTTTAACACTGTTTTCAACATTATTTCAGTTATATCACGGCGGCCAGTGCACCCATCCATGCTTTCCTGGAGTTTCGTACACCAGTACTACGCACAATATTCTTTCCAAGCCACTGGCTACTTTCCCACATAACCGTCGTCGAAACAATGGTCAGGAGTGAGAGAGGAATGAATTCTGTCGCGATGACTATCATCAATCCTCGGAAAGAAATTGGCCAAGCCGGGGATCAACCCAGCGACCTCCTGTTCTCAAGTCCTGTACGCTACCGACTGAGCTACGGGGGCTTGGCACACAGGGTTTAAACCCGGAACCTTCTATGTTAGATGCTCAACCTCTATGCCAATGTCTCCCATTGTCAAAGCATTTTGATGATGAGAAACTGAACGTGGCTTTCATGAGAGGATTTGTCTTTAAACCTTTTACTGCACAATGCCGCCTTCTAACAACCCTGGCAAAGAAACCTTTTGAAAACGGTCGTGGGGGGAGGAGAAGAAAATGCTAACCAGCATCTTTTCCGTTTCCCTCAATGTTTTCTGCTCTACCAAAGAAAATTGCACCATTTGAGCCTCATTGAAATTGTCATCTGCAAATGCTTACAATTTGGACAGGGCTAAAATTTTGTCACATGGTAAAAGATTAAAGGTAGGAAACATCGTGGGAAGTTAAGGAAAGGCTGTGAAAGGCCTTCTTCCTTTGGGGTCATGGAATAAAGGGATCATCTGCTACATGATTAATCCTTCAAGTTTAGGGGTCTCAGTGGGTGAGTGATAATATGCAGGGCCCCAATGTTGAGCACTTTCCCCTGCCTACACAGTAATTTAGAGTTTAAATCGAAAATTTGACAGACTTTGTCTCAGGACCGAGGACAGACACTGCTACTTTACTCTCACAAACAGGGTATGACCTCAACACCTACTTATTGAATACGGAATCCCAAATTTTCTATAGGTCCCTCCCCCACCCCATAAATGTTTATACTCTGTTATCCCTTTACCAAACGACAAAAAGTTGGACTGGGCGAAATTGAAAGCAGTTGCTGACAACAATTTTAATGTTGCTCAAATCGAGAAAATTGTCTTAGAAAGAGTTGAAAACATTGTGGGAAAAGGAGAAAATGCTGGTTACCAGCATTTTCTCCTATTCCCACAATGTTTTCAAAAGCCTTCTTCTCCTGGGTCGTTAAAACTTGGAATTGTGTGGTAAAGAGTTATGCTATGTATCAATGGAATAATGAAACCTTACCTGATTGCCTTTCTTTGGATTTTTAAGTTTCCTACTTCGAGTTCTATTTGACCTGCAGAAATGATAATAATTCATGTTATGATGATAACAAAACACAGTAAAATGGGTCTGACAAATTACCGAAATACCACCAAAATACCCCCATTATTTTTTTAATCATTGAGTCATGCGTTTCACTGACATTAACAGACTAAATAGTGACATTCTCAAATCCTGAGTTGACACATTTCAGACTCAGCTCAGCAAGATAACGGACTTAAGTCTGAGAACTAAACCAGAGACCCAATCGGCAATAAACCCTGTTTCAGCCATCCATCCGGCAGGCAGAGAGGTAAGCGAGATAGAGAGAAATAGAGAGAGAAATAGCTGGAGACAGACAGACAGACAAGATAGGAAAGAGAAAGACTGGGAGAAACAGAGGGAGTGGCTATACTCTAGGAAGATGTATTTCAACCCATAACTCTTTATTACACAATGCCGAGTTTTAAAGACCTTGAGAAAGAAGCGTTTTGAAAACATTGTGGGAAAAAGAGAAAATGCTGGTAACCAGCATTTTCTCCTTTTCCTACAATGTTTTCTGTCCTTTTACAGACAAATCCTACCATATAAGCCATATCTAATTGTCACCAGCAAATGCTTTCATTTTGGAAAAATGTAAATTTTTTTGTCATGTGGTAAAGGTTTAAGCACCTTTAACAACTACTGTTGCTTTAGTGGCCAGTTTAGATCAAGATCAAACTGCAAAAAGCATGCAGTCTGATCTTAGATCTACACTGTCTTCTTTGCTAAGGCATAAGCAAATTCTACCTGCAAATGCTTTCAACCAAGACAAGTCTGAGGTTTTGTTGTTTGATAAAGAGTAACCTATTACTATACTAGTACAAATTTCAAACTAGTATAGACAGTGCTTGAAAAAGACATGGATGGAAAAATTGGAGATTGCTTGTACATGTACTAAGAAACTGTTGCATTAAATTTTGTACAAAGGGTAAAGACTTTAATTTACATACCTTGTCCCAAAGCTTTCATACTGGTCTTGAATATCATCTGAAAAAAACAACAAGAGGGTCATTGGCCCTAAAATGCTCACCTCAGTAAAGTCCTAGGATTGATAAAGCTGAAGGGATCCTGGTCATAATGATGTAAAACATGTGAGTGTCAGTGACATACTTTTTGAACAACTTGACCTATTTTTCAACTTGTCAGAGATATCATCAAGGCAAACATTCTAAGTTTCATACATATCAGACCAAAAACGTGGTCTCTAGCATACACACAAGATTTTTTTAAGATCTGCCCTCCCAACCTCTTTTGACCCAACATGACCCAATTCTGAACAATTGTCTGATAAATCATCAAGAAAAACATTCTGACCAATTTTCATAAGTATTGGTATGAAAATGTGGCCTTTCCCATACACAATTTTTTTTTTCTAAGATTTATTAAATGACCTATATTGACGTGACATGACCCAATTTTGAACTTGTATTAGATTTAATCAAGACAAACATTCTAACCAAGTTTCATGAAAATCGAGTTTTTTGTACGATTTGGCCAGGTGACCTACTTTTTGACCCTATGTGACCAAATGTCAAATTTGTTCAAGATATCATAAAGTCAAACCTTCTGACACACTTTTGTGGGTAAAGGGCTGAAAATGTGACCTCTAGAGTGCACACAAGGTGGTTTTTTTTTTTTTTAATAAGATTTGGTCCACTGACATACTTTTTGACTTGATGTTACCAAGTTTCAAGACAAACACTCTAACTTTCAAGAGTATTAGACTGAAACTGTGGCCTCTAGAGTGCACACAAGGTTTTTTGTAAAATTTGACCCTGTCGCCTTCCTTTTCACCTTTCGAAAGTATCGAGCTGAAATGACAATTTTTCATGAGTATTGGGCTGAAAATCTGTCTTCTAAGAGTGCAAACAGGGTTTATCTATGAATTTGTCCTGTGACCTACTTTTTAATCTGACATGATCCAATTTTGAATTTGTCTTAGATTTTATCAAGGCAAGCATTCTGACCAAGTTTCATGAGTATCCTAGTGAAAATGTGGCCTGTAGAGTGCCACAAGGTAACTGTCGGCAACCGGAAGACAGACGACACATGACAGACGACAGACACAGCACCATAACAAAAAGTTCACCTTGAGCACTTTATGCTAAAAACAATTATTCTAGAAATGCTTGACACAGCTATTGCATCCAGTACAGATCAAGATTAGACAGCTCAAAAAATGCTGTAGACCTGTTCTTGGCTAAACCCTGTCTACTGTCTTGCGAAACATTCTGGCAAAAGGAGTCCTGAAAGAGCCGTCTATAATAAAGATATTTTTTCTTCTCAATTATTTTTTCTTCTCAATCTTATTGTCTTTAGACCCTTTCCCACACAATTCCACTTTTAACAACCCTTTTTTGAAAACATTGTGGGAAAAGGAGAAAATGCTGGTAACCAGCATTTTCATCTTTTCCCACAATGTTTTCTAACCTCTCACAGACAAATCCAATCATTTGAGTCAGGATGAATTTGTTGTCTGCAAATACTTTTAATTTTGACAAATCTAAAATTTCAAAATCTTGAAAGGAGCAAAAGAGTTCAACTATAATTGCATGTTGTAGGACCGGAAGTATGCATCGTATGTGAACTGGGATTCTGTACAGTGACGGTCTGTCACTTGGTGTTAAAATTGTGTTCACACCGTGAATCCAGCTGTTGATTTCTCATTTATTTTGATAGTTATAAAATATTCATATTGAGTTATTTGTTTGTTTTGTATAGACCATACCAGGAACACCTATGTGCGCTGTGAATCTTCCGTATAGCAATAGCGATGCCTTGATCGGTTGACTGTGCTAAAAATACAGATGATTTTGTCCCAAAACGATGTCGTTTTTATTCCATTATTCAACGTTAAAAAACATGTTTTCTCCACGGAAAATGTATAAACAAGTTTCTTTATTCATATTTTTGCAAAAACATGTCAAGTTTTGGTAACAAAGTCAACTACAATCTTCATTATCTTCCTTTAAAAATGGCACGTAGAGAAATTTTCGGTTGCAGAGTCACCTGAGATCTATTAACCACTTACAAGTGACTGTACAAATTTCTTTTCTCAACATATCATTTTAAACAAAGGATAAGGAATATTGCAGTCGATTTTGTTACCAAACTTCAGTGTTGCTTCTAGGATTTTCAAAAATGGGGCCCTGTGGCCCCCTCACTTCCCAAAATGGGGTCCTCACTCCCCAAAAAGAGGCCCACACATTTAACCCTTTTCCAAACAAGCCCTGGTTTTCACGTGTCTGCAGTACAAGTCTTTTGAAAACACTGTGGGAAAAGGAGAAATTGCTCATAACGAGCAATTTCTCCTTTTCCCACGGTGTTTTCTACCCTTTTTGATAACTTTCTGCCATTTTCATCAAATTTAAAACTGTCGTCTGCAAACTCTTTTAATTTGGACCAGTCCAAAATTTGTCATTTGGGAAAGGGTTAAATTTTTGCCGGTAGTTTTTCCACTGGCAAAATAAATATAGGTTTATTTTTAGAACCCATTCAGATGCATGTTTTGTTTTTGACATTTCTCTTTTTGTTTTTTTTTTAAGTTTTAAAACCAATGAGAGAAATTAACTACAGCAAGTACAAAACAATGTTATACCTGTCCTTTACCCCTTAAAAATTTGTTCCAGTGCTAACACTGTAAGACAAGATAGCCTAATCGCACACCCTAGAAGCATCTCTGAAACTTTGACATGTTTTTAACAAAAATATGAAAAAAAAAAAATCTTCATACATTTTCCATTGAGAAAACAGGTTTTCAATGCTGACAGTAATCGAGAAAAAGCGGCATTGTTTTGGGACAAAATCATCTGTATTTTTAGCACAGACAAATGATCAAGGCATCCCCATCGCTCTAGTGCACATACATGTTCCTAATGTGGTCTATACATAACAAACAAGTACCTGGATATGAATATTTTATAATAACTATTAAAATAAATGAAAAATCACCTCCTTGACTCATGGTGTAAACACAATTTTTAACACCCAAGTGACAAATTGTCACGGTACAGAATCCCAATTCACATACAAAGCATACTTTCGGTCCTACACTATGAATTATAGCACTTTTCTCTTTATGAGTAGAACATTCCAATATGCTACCTGAAAATACATGTATTTCCTGACCTTCAGTCAGTTGACTATTTTTTAGCAGACAGTGAAGGTGGACCATTCATCAAACAATCAAGAGTAAACTCTTTACAACAAAAGCCCGAGTTTTAACGATCCTGAGAAAAGAAAGCTTTTGAAAACATTGTGGGAAAAGGAAAAAATGCTGGTAACCAGCATTTTCTCCTTTTCCCACAATGTTTTCTACCCTTCCTAAAACAAATTTCAGTTTTTGAGTCACATTTATTTTGTCGTCTTCAAATGCTTTCAATTTCGACAGGTCTAAAATTTTGTCATTTGGTAAAGAGTTAAAGGGGCCCTGAGGAGGGTGAATTTTTCATACCATTGTGGGTAAAAAAGTTAATGCTGGTAGCCAGCATTTTCTCTTCTTCCAACAATGCTTTATAGTCTCATACCTGTCAACGATAAATTGTTTTAACATACATGTCTAATGTACATGTTATCTAAAAGTGCTACCAAAAATGGAGAATCCATTATGTTTGTCTGCTTTGAAACTTTAAACAAATATGATTTTACCCAGGGGGACACTTGTGTCCCCCGGTATTTTTGATCTAGGAACAAAACTGGACTTATGAAAAAAGGGATTAACAGGGTTCCCATTCACACACATATGTGCGTGATTCACACACTAAATTGAATAATCACGCACAAAAATACTAAGTGAAACGTGCATGCATGCCTAGCTGTTGATCACCAGTGGCGCCAATCGGGAAAAGTTAGAAAACATGTCACCAAAACAGAAGCACTTGCGAGTCTTATGGCAACAAGTAATGTCTTTACCTGATATTTAACCCTTTCCCAAACGACAAATTTTGGACAGGTCCAAATTGAAAGAGTTTGCAGACAGCAATTTTGAATTTGATGAAAATGGCAGAAAGGTCTCAAAACGGGTAGAAAACACTGTGGGAAAAGGAGAAATTGCTCGTTACGAGCAATTTCTCCTTTTCCCAGTGTTTTCAAAAGACTTGTAATGCAGACATGTGAAATCCAGGGCTTGTTTGGGAAAGGGTTAAAAGATCTAAACTCTGATGTATACAATAGGAATCAAGTATGAAGGTCACTGTTTATCACCGTTAATCAAGTTGTGATATCATTTATTTAAAGTATAAATGGTATTAATCGACTTTTCTAATGTAAAATTACAGATTTTGAAGTTACTTGCTACCCTAATTGACAAATTTGTGCCAAATCACGTGGAATTACTACTCCAAAAAATTAACTGGCATGAAAAAATAGATGGCTACAAAAAACATGAAAACCCATGACACAAAAAAAATCAAGATGACATCGTCCAATCACAGGCATTTCAGACTGTCTAATCAGCTTTATTAATGACCTAATGAGTGAATTTACACAAATTCTCGCTATAAAACAATAAGTAAAAGCTTATTAAGGTCTGATATTGACAGTGAAATGGAAAATTCTACTGGCCATTTGGTTGTAAGTTGTCCCTCTGAACTTGGTCCAGTGAACAGGGAACGATTACAAGCAACTTCTTTTTTAAATTACCCATATTAATTTCAAGAACAGATGACTGCAGTGTGAGGCTTATCAAAACAAGTTTTCCACACAACAGACCCTTACTTTCCTCCATAGAAGCTCTAAAATTTTCATTATTAAGTGCACTTCTAGAATTTCTCTTGCACTCCCAGACTTGTACTCAAGGGAGTGCATATGCACTCCCAAAAAAAGATGCCACTGGAAACACTGATTAAGCCTTTTACTTAAAAGTTTAACCCTTTACCACACTACAAAATTTTAAACTAACCCATAAAGATGTAGTTCACCAACAACACTATTTTTCCAAACGGTACTTTTTGTCCTTGAATAGGTAGAAAATGTTGTGGGAAAAGGAGAAAATGCTGGTTACCAGTAAAACAGACGGACAAAGACCACTCTAAGTCTAACTCTTTACAAAATAACAAAATTTTAGACTAGTCCAAATTGAAAGCATCTTAAGATATATCAAAATCTCAGAAACTTACTTTCACATCATTAATGAATTGATTAGCAGAAGAAGAATGTGAAAATTATAGAAATTCTCAATTGCATAAAAATGTAGAAGATCAACAGAATTTTTGGCCATGGTTGTATGATCTAATTTCGGCTAGTCACTTATTTTTTGTCTCAGGAGCTAAAATATTAAACAGTTTCATGCAAGTTTTACATCAGGGTAAAAATACACCCCAATAGGGGTGTCAATGATACCAAGTCAGGGGATGCTTTTGCTTTCATTACATTATGCATATGTAGCGAACATCACTGTCACATGTAGTTTTGCAACCTAGTGACTACACCTAAGTCTAATCGACCGACCACTATAAAAAGCTTAACTAAAATGAATTTTTGTTTCAAGTTATGTGAAACCTCACAAAAAATATTGCTGCAAGATTTTTTGTTAACCCTTTCCCAAACAAGCCCTGGTTTTCACGTGTCTGCAGTACAAGTCTTTTGAAAACACTGTGGGAAAAGGAGAAATTGCTTGTTACGAGCAATTTCTCCTTTTCCCACAGTGTTTTCTACCCTTTTTGGGACCTTTCTGTCATTTTCATCAAATTTAAAATTGTCGTCTGCAAACTCTTTCAATTTGGACCAGTCCAAAATAAGTCGTTTGGGAAAGGGTTAAATATTTTTGTTGATGATATAAGCTTTGATTTTCTGTCGGAAACAGTTGTGGTCAGTTTTAGATCTCTCCCATGCAAATCTCACTTCATCTACATTGATTTCTTCAAATTCTGCAGGTTTCTTTTCTCCAGTAAATTACATTAAAATGTTTCCCAAGCAGATTCTAATCAAAAACTATTTACAAACTTAGATGATCAGTCAGTAATCATGTATAAAAGGGTAAGTTTTGATGGACATGTTTTCTATCTAAATAGTCATGGTGTCAGTTTGACACAAAGGTGCTTAACCCTTTCCCAAACGACAAATTTTGGACTGGTCCAAATTGAAAGAGTTTGCAGACGACAATTTTAAATTTGATGAAAATGGCAGGAAGGTCTCAAAAAGGGTAGAAAACACTTTGGGAAAAGGAGAAATTGCTCGTTATGAGCAATTTCTCCTTTTCCCACAGTGTTTTCAAAAGACTTGTACTGCACACACGTGAAAACGAGGGCTTGTTTGGGAAAGGGTTAAACTGTTTACCAAACAATCCCGTGTTTTCACGGCCCCAAGGAAGAGGCTTTTGAAAAAATTGTGGGAAAAGGAGAAAATGCTGATAACCAGCATTTTCTCCTTTTCCCACAATGTTTTCCACCCAGTCAAAAAAACCAAAGTTCATTTATTCAACTTTCAACTTTGTCTTCTGCATTATGCTTTTAATTTGTAAGTTACCAAAATTTGTCGTTTGGGAAAGGGTTAAAAAAGGAAGCTCTTTTGAACCTTAAAATAAAGTAACTTGGCCCTGAATACAACTTTATTTCCCTGGTGATCACTCAACCCTGAACTATTCCCACAACGAATCTCATAGAGACAAATGAGTATAGTGGGTGAGATAACTACAGTAAAAAGTCAGTGCCACTTCTGCTTCTAGATTATGAGACAAAATTTAGTAAATGCATGGATATCACTTGTTTATTACAACTTTTTGAAAATTATTTTTTGTAATTGTGAATCAGACAGCTACCTGAATATTAACTGAGTCATAGCAGACAAATTCTCTATGCAAAGTGAGTTACATCACGAGATATTTAGAATTCAGTTTACACCGGTAACCCGAATATGCCAGTAACAATGAACAACCCAGAGAAAGACATTATTTTGAAAACATTGTGGAAAAAGGCTAAAATGCTGATAACCAGCATTTTCTTCTTTTCTCACAATGTTTTTTTTTTTTTCAAGGAAAAATCCCATCATTTGAGTCATGTCAATTTTATACCAACTGCAAATGCTTTTATTTAGACTAGTCTACAATCTGTTCGTCTGTTAGAGTTTAAATCGCCTTTACAGAAGACTAAATAGTAAATACTGAAAAAAGAAAAACACGCAATCCTAAGCAACCTGAACGTAAAATTGAGGAAATGTTTAAAATTCCTTTCGGCATTGCAGGCTTTAATTATTATCAGTATGCTGATGATAATATTGGGTAAGTATCAACTGACCCAATTTTAGACCATCCCCCCACCCACTTTCACTTTGAAGGGATGCGATGCAAATCGGTATTGTTCCGCTCGACTAACTGTACATACACACAACTCAATCACATCAAAAGTGCGCTTTGGTAATTCAACATCAAAATCATACTTTACAATCAACAATATCGTGGAATATTTACCTTTGGATGTGGAAAAATGACAGGGAATTAGCATTTCTGTGTCATCGCCAGCCTCCCCATCCTGCCCGTCAGCCATTTTGTTCCACCTCAGACACACCCACCATCATCCGGGCAAGTCAGTGGTGACACACCCACCAACGCCCGTCATGACATTGCAAAAAATGTCAATCATGAGCAAATGGTAATAAATTATGATGATACCGGTATGCCTACATTTCGAAAATGTTCTATTAGGTGGTAGATCTAATTTAGTGTTGAATTTCTACTTTTTCATTTGATCTTTGAACCTGTTTAACTTTCCTAAACTCGGCCGCCGACAGTTTGCACGATGAATTTATAATAGGCCCTATCTGTAGATCAATCCCTGCTAGATTTTAAGAAAGCCTTAGTCCCAGCCCTATCTTTATTTTTTCTTTTCATACATCCGGATGTTACTTTGTCAAAAACGACAAATAGTTAAGGAACCTATCATTAGTTCATTGTCATAGATCATAGTATAGATCGTGAGCGAAGACCGCGACAAGGAGAGCAAAAAAGAAATAATTAGGTAGGCCTATACCACCTCTGGACCCCGGCTAGCCTAAACACTAGCAAGCTTCGTAGAAAACATATTTGCTTTCTGCTTATCTCGCTTTCGAATATCTGAAATCATGAATAATTCAGCATGAAAACATATATAGATCTATATATAAATCACTGAATGCACAGATCTCTACGAATTAGCCTACTTAACTCTTTACCACACAATCCCCGAGTTTTCATTGAACGCCCCTTAGAAAGAAGCCTTTTGAAAACATTGTGGGAAAAGGCGAAAATGCTGGTAACCAGCATTTTCTCCTTTTCACACAATGTTTTCAATTCAATCAAAGGCAGGAATAATTATTTGAGCTGCTTCTAAATTGTTGTCTAAAAATGCTTTCAATTTGGGCAAGTCAGAGTTTTTGTTGTTTGGTAGAGAGTTAAAGTAGGGAAGCTCTAGAAAAGACCTCCAAACCTTCAAAAGCATTAGCTAGAAGGCCGAAAGTATACACTGTCTAAACCTAATACCTGAATACACATACACCATGTGAATAGCTTTCTAATGAACATTTTACTTCAATTTTTTTTTTTTAATTCATTTAGATCTAGATTTATTTTCTATCAATATGACAAGGAAGACCTCAAAGCTCTGCAAGAACCCGTAACTCCTCTAGAGAGCAGAATAAACGCAGACAGTATTTACAGCTGTGAAATAAACCCAAATAGATGCAGTTTCATTGTTATTTTGTACAGAATATCTGAGCAAGGTGAATATCGTAGATCAACCATCAGGTTGCACGTTTTGTGCAGTCTGATCTTAATCTTCACTAGCCGCAAAAACAACTATATAGTTGTGGGAGGAACTCGAAGAGTTTAAACTTGAAATGCAAAGTACGGTCTGATCTCAATCTTCACTGGCCGCCAAAACAACAATAGTGGTAAGAGGCACTTGGAGAGTTCAACTTGGTATGCAAAGTACAGGCTGACCTTAATCCTCACCGAATGCCACAACAACTATAGTTGTGAGAGGCACTCAAAGAGTTAACGCTTGGGATGCAAAGTACAGCCTGATCTTGATCTTCAGTGACCGCCAAAAACAACTGTAAATTGAGAAAGACGCTCGAAGACTTCAAGCTTGGCATGGATCTTAATCTTCACTGACCACCAAAACAACTATAGTTGTGACAGGCTCGAAGAGTTAGCACTTGGTATGCAAAATGTAGTCTAATATTGATCTTCACTGGCCGCTTCATAAGCTCAGTTTTCGTTCAATCCTTTTCGTGTAATTTGAAATTTTAGAATATTAACTTGTATGTAAACGGTTAGCAAACGCACACACACAATTAAATGGTAATGTTTCCTATTCAAAAGAATGTAATTTTTTTCTTTGTCATCTTTGATTTTTAATCGGTCAGTAGACCCATTAGAGAGAACACAAATTTCGGAAACCCGTCCGCTGAGAGCAAAATGATGAACATTGTAACTGCAACTCGTAACATCATTTACTTAGAGCGTTTTAACGCTTATACCTGCTATGGTGACCTATTACAAAAACTGCTTTTAGCCAGATAAGCGCAAGAATAGTAACTTGCAGTAAACAGGTGTCAAGTAATGTCAAGTAATCCCATAACTAACTTTTCAATTACGTAATAAACGGCGGTTACAGTTTGTTTAGCGTGGAATTATGAATTAATACCAATATTATCAAAATCTCTGGCCAGCAAAAAACTGAAAATTTTGTAGCAGTTTACTTCCAACACGATTAGGAGAAATAGGGTCAGTGATAAGCAGCAACTTTATGAATGAAACGGGTGAGAGTGTGTATCGGGTGATGTAAACACTTCTTGTAGTCGTCTGCTGTTCATATCATTCGGCAAACTTCGAGTGATCCGTTGATCGTTTTATAACCTACGTAGTCACGGGATCGGCCGAGTAGTGACGAGTGCTGTCCGTAAATGTGGCAGGTGTTGATAAGATGATAGGTCATTCTGGCCGTGAGCAAGGATCTGCTCCAAGAAGAAAAGAAATAGACTGGAGATGGTAACGCATACTTTATGTCAGTCGGGGTACTATGAACAGCAAAACCGGATCATGAATCATGTCGAGTTTGTTCCAGAGATGAAGCAGGAAAATGTACAGTAATGATTGATAATTATCATTTTGACAAAAAACAAAAAAACGCTCTCATTGCACATGCAGTTATTAGTCTACATCTCCGCAGGGTAGGACCGGAAGTATGCATTGTATGTGACTTGGGATTCTGTATAGTGATGGTCTGTCACTCGAGTGTTAAAAATTGTGTTCACACGGTAAGTCAAGCTGGTGTTTTCTCATTTACTTTCATAGTCATTATAAATATCTACATCCAGTTATTTGTTTGTTATGTATTGACCGTATTAGGAACATGTATGTGCGCTGTGAACCTTCCTTACAGCAGTAAGGATGCCTTGATCAGTTGACCGTGCTAAAAATACAGATGATTTTGACCCAGAACGCAATCATCCTTATCCTTCGGTAAAAATGGCACGTAGAGAAATTTTCGGTTGGACCGTCACCCTAGATCTATTAACCGCTTACAAGTGACTGTACAAATTTCTTCTCTCAACGTGCCATTTTAAGCGAAGGATAAGGAATATTGCAGTCGAGTTTGTTACCAAACCCGGACATGTTTTCACAAAAATATGAATAAAGACACTGTTTATACATGTTCCGTTGAAAAAACAGGTTTCAAATCTAAGTAATCGAGTAAAAACGGTATTGTTTTGGGACAAAATCATCTGTTTTTTTAGCACAGTCAAATGATCATGGCATCGAGAAAAGGTCACAACGCACGTACGTGTTCTTGATAAGTGTTGTAATCTGCGTTGGGTAGACTCACGACCAGTTGCCCGGCTAGCTCAGTTGGTAGAGCTGCGGTACTAGTGTTCCGGGGGTCGTGTGTTCGAGTCCCACGTCGGGCACATTCTTTTCTCCTCCGATTTACTTAATTGGCAACGAGGTCAATTGGTGAGCGCGGGTATGCGGCACCGGCGGTCCGTGGGGTCCGAAGGGGGAGTTGCTGACTCCCAAGAAATCAGGTTCATACGTAACAAATAACTGGATATGAATATTTTATAACAACTATGAGAAGCACCAGCTTGACTTATCGTGTGAACACAATTTTTAACACTGAGTGACAGATCGTCAATGTGCAGAATCCCAATTCACATTGTATGCTTCCGGTCCTACACTGTGATCCTTGCATGTAAAGAAAAATATTCTCCCGAGCAAAGTATAGCTTAACTTTTCCGATAAAATAATCAGACATAGTTAGCCGTATTCGACTGTTCAACTATCGTGAAGACACCCGCCTTCCTGCTAGGCGCCCGTTTCGTGCTGCACAATTGTCACGAAGATTTCAAATCGTAAGGTGTGTACTTCACGAAAGTTTACGAAACCGTGAAATTTACCAGTCAAATACCAAAAGTGCATCGTATTTACCAGTCGAATACGCCTATTGATAAACCATCTTGCACAAAGACGGTTGATAAGTGCAAGAGACAGGAAAGTGAGGGAAGAGACGTACAAACTTGCACACTGATAAGTTCTCACTTTGAAAACAACATGTTGCTCACTTACCATGACACCACTTTTTAGGCGTCGCCATTTTCTTCTTTTCTCACATTTTTAAGCCTTTATTGGCAAAATCTTCGATTTTTTGAACTTTTTTGTTTTAATTGTCCCCTGCAAATGCGCATCCTTTAATGTGGGAAAGAGTTTTGCTTTGACAGAATTAGCAATTGATTGACTGGCTGATAAAATACGCATAGTGTGTTTTACGTTCCTTTCAACATCATTTCAGTCAGAACACGGCGGGAGCTCACATATTCAGTATGTCCTTGGTTTTACCATTACTAGACTACGGTTTTGATATGGCTTGCCAAAAGACAATCCCAAGAATAACCCAGTGCTTGGAGTGAAGATTGAATCCAGGGCCTCGGGAATGCAACACCATACCGCCGAGCCAAGCAGGGCCCCCAAAATGTCAAGTTGAACATTTGGACATTGGCATTATAAGACGGTTACTGTAAATCGTTCAATACGTGATTTTAGTGAAAATTTGTTACATGATTTGTTTGAAGCCTAGATCGCTACACGTCTCTGTTCAAAATACGACTTTTCACATCCTAACAGCTTTCGTAAAAGAATCTTATAATGGCAATGTTTTCCATACTGTCAACAAACGACGTTTTCATGTCTTTCAACTGTTCGATCTTTGTAGCACTTGTAAAGAAACAAGTCGCCAATTCCAAAAGACTGTTTCTTTTAAAAAGAATAATCCATTAGATCTTCTCTAAATAACCCATGCAGGCTTGGATGACAAGCGATCTACATGGACCGTAAGGATAAAGAAACCATCATCATCATCATCATCATTATTCCAACCCTTTTTGACGTTCAGGTATCATGTGCGGACGCGCGTGCATGTATGTGTGTGTGTGTGTGTGTGTGGTCCACTTCTCGAGTGGAAATAAGGGAGGTTATTCAATCAAAAGCACGACAGTTTTACAATTTTACAATTGTTACATCCCTTGAACTCTCTTCAACTGGAAAAGTAACAACAGATTGCGTCACTTTCGGTTTCTATTATTTTGTAACAAAAAAAATGGCGTTTGCGGAGGTAGTTAAACAGGTTCAAATGTCAGACGATTGTTCGATTTGTCAGCTTCCATTCAATGATGCCCGCATATTGAACTGCGGACACGAATTTTGCATGGTTTGTATTGGAAAATGGATTGTGAACTCTCCTGTAAACAAAGCCCCGTCTCACGATATTGGAATAGACTGTCCCGTTTGCAGACAAGTCACGAAACCGCCGAGCAAGCACACAGTTCCTTCATCATGGGCGAACTTCCTTCCAAAGAGCGAAAAAAGAATGACGGCCGAGGAAGAAAATGGGCCAGCCATAAAACTGGAGGGTTCTACATTTCCTTGCAATCCTTGTCAGACCGATAGTAAAACAGTACAAGCTGTAATCTTTTGCACAGACTGTCAGGAGTACTTATGTTCGGACTGTCTGTCGAGCCACAAGAAACTGAAGATAACCAAAGGACATACAACGATGGCAATTGGCGCAGGGGCCGAGATTTCCTCAGAGATTCTTGAGTTGAAGCAGCTGGTACATTGTGATCAACACCAAGATAAACAGTATGAGATTTATTGTCATGACCACGAGGAACTTGTTTGTACGACCTGTGCTTTCATTGGTCATCGTCATTGTACAAACGTTGTTGAGATTGAAAATGATAAATCCGTCATGTCGAAATCTTTATCAACATTTTTAACAGTGGAAAACACAAGACAATTACAAGAATATTTCAGTGACGTTATAAAATCCCAGAAAGATTATGAAACTATGCTGGATCAAGATTTGAAAGAGCTGCCGGTTGAACTTAAAAAGTTTCGAGAGATGATGAACAGCAAGTTGGACAAATTTGAAAGTAAAATTCTTCAAGATGGGAGGAAAATGCATGCTGTTTTACACGAAGAAGTTAAAAGCGAGAGAGAAAAGTGTGAAGGAATCGAATGCCGACTTAAAGCTCTTTTGAAAATTGCAATAAAGCTTCGACAGTTAGAGAGGTCTTCTAAACGACACTTTGTCCTATCACGAGCGCTGCAGAGGGAACGGGAGTTAATTAAGACTGACCTGTACAAAAATGACAAAGTGCGTTTGCTAGATGAATTCAGACAAATCAAACTACAAATGAACGAATCCTTAATTGCTCCTCTTCGTCAAGAAACCACCTTTGGTGACGTAATTAGTAGCAAACGAAAGTTGAAAAATGTACCTGTTGTTCCAAATGAAAGCACAGCTCTGCAGAAATCTTCTATTGTCCACATAAAAGAGCTGAAACCAAGTTTTAAAAAAACTAAACATTCACAAGCTGTGAATTGCCAATTTCTCAATGACACCACTGTTGCTGTTTCTGACAAGAAAAAAGTCCTTTATACAGTAGATATTGACAAAAATGTTGACAGTGTGCTAGTTAAACTGAAATATTCAGCATGGGGCATGGCTTACCACAAAACTTGGAGTAGGATAGTCATGTCACATACAAGTGACAAAAGAATAACAGTTTACAGTGCCGATTCATACTTTCATTTCCTACACGAAATAAAGACAAGAAAAGAATGCTTTGGGTTGGCTATCTACAAGGATGACCTGTTGGTCAGTATGTGTGAAAACTTGAGCGATTGGTCCCTTTGTAGAATGAATCTAGAAGGGGATGTGCTGCAAGAAAGGGACACGGATGCCACAGGTCGAAAATTTCAGTCATTGTGGTACTTTGCAGTCGATGGATGTCATGTGTATCAAGGATGTAGTGACACGGATCAAGTGTACAAGTTTGACTTTGAAAGTGGAAATTCATGTTTCCAGTATGCAAGTAGTAACCTGAAAGGTGTTGCTGGGTTGGCCCTGGATACGGAACAAAATGTCTACATTTGTGGAATGGTTTCACGAAATATTCATCTGATAAGTAAAACTGGAGATGCAATAAAAGTCTTTCAGCTCTCCTCTGTGCCACTGTACATAGCTTGTTGTCCTACAGGAGAATATTTGGTTATCGGAGACAACAAACATCTGTCTGTTCCAAAGGTGTACAAGCTTCAGATTTAATAGGCTGAGTAAAGTGAAGCACTTTCAAGTCAAAATTGGCTTTAACCCGTATCGTACTAAATAAGTGAAATAAAATTTTCAAACCGGTAGCAAAATCAAACTTATTTCTAGGAAAAAAACTTCTTATCGGACAGTGTAGATAAAAGATCAGACTGCACATTCTGTGCAGTCTGATCTTGATCTACAGTGTCTGCACAAGGTCAGTGAGTCGTGCTTACCAACCAAAGGAATACTTACCAGAACAATGAAACCCTTGCTTGATACTGACTTTAATTACTATAATAGTTAAATTCCTTGGCAATTTCTGCCAGTCAGATTGCTTGTCATGGAGATTAAATTTAGAACAACAGTTACGCTTGTTGCCTTAATTATATTGGCCTCAGATGACCTTCTCAATTCGCAAAGAGCTCAGTGATTAAGGATTGTCATTTGTAATCTAGAAGCTATTGGTTGGACCCCTGCTTGCTTTACCCGCTGGACTGGGAATGTCCTATGGCAAAGTATTACAGGGCCCCACCTCGTATGGATGAAATGTAGGAAATAAATCATTCTCTGACAAAAGGGGGATTATTGCATCTCCGTGATGCTTTATACCAAACAAGTCATCAAATAATTATGGATCCATAAAACCCATTTAAGTCTAACCATTGACTCAATCTCAAGAAAGAGTGGTCCTTGGGAAAGAAGAAAATTCATCGGTAGGAAAAGGTTTCGACCCAGGTCAGCCTCGCGGACTACACAGGCTAACATGGGTCGATAGACTGGAGTAATCGAATTTCGCCAACGCAAGGAAAACTAGCAAATTGCACAAAGCGATAGCAATTTTACCTTTGGTTAAGTAACTTTGTAATTTTATCTGGAAATACTTCTATAAAAAATGATTTTACAATTTAAACATCTAAATTTATCTGTCAAAATATAGTTAGAAGAGTAAGCCAATTTCGACAACTCTGGTGTTCCGAAAAGTAGAGGCCCCAGAGAAGGTAAAATGAAATACAAAGTTCACGGCATCACTTCTGCAATATTCATTGCCTCCCTGCGATATTAACTGTATATCCTTTTCCCGTAAGAAACCCTAGATTAACTAAAACAAAAAGCAGGTCTCAGAAAACAAATCGAAAGTTGTATGATTTCCCAGGTAATTATTTCTGCTGGGGCACTGAAATAAATCGAGATAACAGTGTCGGAGATTAAAAGGCTTAAATTCTGAAAAAAAGAACCCTTTGTAACTCAGAGATAAAGGTATCTACTTATCTTTGTAGGTGGTTGTTGTATCTGATTCGATCTTAAATTTAGTTTTCCGCTATCGTCTGCACCCTTTGGATGCTAGCCCGGCATTCAGGCCCTGCATTTGAGCCATTCTAATAAACAAGGTACACAACTATTGTAGACTCAGAAATATATTATATTGTTACTTGCTCTTTATCAGATCTTGAGAACATTTTATGAGTGTATTTGTTCTGCTGTTTTATTTCATGATTTTCTTTTTAAATGAAAATGCTCTATTTAACGGACTGATACCAGTCTATTTGGATGCTTACATGACTTGGAATTATACCAAAGGTATAGGCTCAATCGTGAAACGGTGTTGCAATTAATAGATGCTGTGGGAGATGAATTTGGCCTAAAAACGTTGAAGAACTATGCCCTACCGAGGGTTTCCTTTTCGCCATTGCTAATCAAAACTTCCCTTCAATGCTCGGACAGTTAAGGTCGTACACTCGTCTAGACAGTGAACTTGTTGACTAGCGAAGCTAGTCTATAGGCATCAAGACTGACCTAGATTCAAAGTAAACAAACAAAAAAAAAAAAAACCACAGTTGTCAAAATACTGCCTCACAGACAATACTTCTTTCTGTTAGAAATCTTAATTCTGCTATATATTACAATTTAGACAAAAACAACTAAATCTCTACCTCTCTAAGTTGAACATGTTGTCTTACAAAGTAATTAAGTGAACAAGATGTCATTTATAAGGTACATGATCTTTGCTTATATGCAAATTAAGTGACCTATGTAAAGCAGAGAATCACTTATTCCTACACCACTGTAACATTATGAATGAATCGATTAATGGATACACCTAGGTATTAACTTGTAGCAAATACCAGGCTATATCAACTCTCACTGGACAGAGAACCCTTGTTATTCATTATTTAGACCACTGTGTACAGTTAAACCGTTAAGCTGAACTGTTTTTCTACCCCTTGAATATTAACCCTGTACCAAACAATTCCAAGTTTTAATGACACTGGGGAAGAATCCATTTAAAAATAGTGCGGGAAAAGGAGAAAATGCTGATTACCATCATTTTCTCCTTTTCTCACATTTTTTTCTGCCCTTTTGGAATCATGTCTTATCAGTTCAGCCACATTTAATTTATGGTCTGCAACAGCTTTGAATTTGGACGAGTGTAAAATTTTTGACTTTGTAAAGAGAGTTAAATAGTTAACTACTTCTTGTGCTATTGGATATTGACTGATTGATTGTATGGTGTTTAACGCCATTTTCAGCATTATTATTTTCAGTGATATTGCGGCGGCCACTACTGAGCACCTATCCATGCTTTCCTGGAGTTTCTTTTACCATCACTACCGCAACTCAATGACTTTTTGCGGACAGTGTGGATTAAGATCAGAGAGCACAGAGCGTGCAGTCTGATGTGGGATCTACACAGTCCGATAAGAGGATAATTTTTTTCCTAAATGTAACTTTGAAATAGCAATATTCAGTTGTTTACCATCGGCTTGAAAGTTTCATTTAACATTTTTAGCAGTTTAGTGGTTAAACTTATTGTGGATTATAGTTAAACAATAGCACACATAGCCCCGGCAGCTCAGTCGGTAGCGTACAGGACTTGAGAACAGGAGGCCGCTGGTTCGATCCCCGACTCTGCAAATGTCTTTCTGAGAATTGATGATAGTCATTGCGACAGGATTCATGTCTCCCTTTCATTTCGACAATGGTTATGTGGAAAGCAGCCAGTGGCTCGGAAAGAATATTGTGTGGAGTATTGGTAGAAGAAACTCAAGGAAAGCATGGATATATGCACTGGCCACCGCTACATAACTGAAATAACGTTGAAAATAGGGTCAAACACCATACAAACAATCAATCAATCAAATTCGCCGATATTGTCAGTACTTTCAGTACTTTGATTACCTTTCCGTGCGCTGGCTCTACCTCTGACCACAAAAACTTAACATGGTTGTGTTTGAAATCATACATAATACCGTAATAAAGACTGGCCGGGAAAGTTATGCATGATGCCTAAACTTACGCATTGTACTAAGCTAGGTATAATACTTAGGTAGGTTTGTGAATTCCAACATAAGTATCATCCCTGGTAAGGCATAATACCTAAGGTTTAGTCATACATAACTTAAGAATTGTTATGAATACGGGCCCAGGAGATAAACGGCCGTGTTCCGATGTCTTTCACATAACTGGGTAGATTATTTCGCTGTTTTGGACCGACGACGGCCAATGAACTATAAGCCAATTTCGTTCTGCAATTATGAAAGAGCTGTACCATTGAGAAAATGGAAGATTGTAACCATGGTTTTGAACATGACATTAGCTTGTACTGGAATCCATTGTCAATGTGGGTAATCACGTGCATTGTGTTTTGATACACAGCACGGATTAATGTTGGAAATTTGGCGATATGCTTAGATCAATGATCTTTTCTCTTTGAATAGTTATCGACTGAGTTACGCATGGCATTTTATCAAGGCCGATGATATTTACCCGACAGTCGTGTACACACTGAAGAAAATTCATATTGCGAGGCCGACTGTCGTGTACTCAATGAAGGAAAACTTGTTGGGTGCCCGACGGTCGTGCACGGACTGATGAAATTTCGTCTTGGGGGCACGATTACGTGCCCGCTATTTCCGATTTCTTCATTGAGTACACGATGCGGTCGTGTACGCACTGAAGAATTGGACTCTTACGTACACGTGTAAATGGGTTGGGCCAAAACGCAGACTTTTACGTGAATCGGCACGGCGTAGACAGTCTCATTGGAGCACACGGCAATAGTCATTTATACAGCGTGTTACAGAACAAATGCATGCACAAGCGTAGCTGGCATCCTTTTTATACGTCCGAAGGCTCGTATTACCTTATACTGTACACCCGGTCGTCCGTCCGTCCGTTTGGAATTTCTTGTGTGCGCAACTCCTCCTACAGTTTCCATCGGAATTAGATCTATTTGAAATTTGCCACAATGGTATCCAGTCGTTTCGGCACCAAGTCATTTCCACACCCAGTCAGTTCGAAACTTTTTGGTCGTATCGACCCATATTTAAGTCAATTCGACCCACATTTTTTTTTAGCAACAAATGGTAGATAAAGAGTATTGGTAATTCATTTGAGTAGGCCTACATGTATTGAAAGAGTTCTCTAGATAGGGGTATCCCAAAAAGTATTTAAAGCAGCTGCAGTTGAAATTCAGCTACATATACTATATGTGCAGTGGGAAATAACTATATAGACTACTTAAATTTGCAGTGACAAGAATATGTTAATAGTTGTTTTGTGTGTGTTTGTTTTTGGAGTTTAATGAATAATTTGGAGTTTTTAAAGGAAGTAGGGGTGTGGTCGGGAGGAGAAAACAGGCAGTTTCGTGCGATACATGTATGAGATGGCAGCATCCAATATGTGACACAGGTCGATCAAAAATTACTTTGTAGAAATTTATTTTTTCCCTCCACTGAAATAAACTACAGAAATCAATATCTGACTACACGAACCATACCGTCCGATCTTTCATCTACTGCACAATTAATCTCCCTTACCCTTTACCACACAATCCCAAGTTGTAATGACCTTCAGTTACAAGCCTTTAGGACATATTGTGAAAAAACACACATTTTATCCTTTTCACACAATGCTTTTAACCATATGATCAAAGAAAAACTCCATCACATTGAGTCACATTGAATTTGTTGCCTGCAAATGATTTCAAGTAGTACACGCACACGTCGTCAAACGTTGTGATCGAGTCAGAATTCTTGTCCTTTGTTGTGTACTCTTAGACAATCAACCGCCTTCATAGTTTCAGTGGAAAAGCTTGGCTTACCATTAATTGTACTTATCGAGTTTACCCCTTATCCCGCTAAATAATTGATACGTAAATTCAAAACCAAAGGTAAAATCCTAACGTTTGATATTTCAAAGGTATTTTTGGGGAAAAGGTATTTCTCTATCGGTAAAAGTGGATCCAATATCAGACCTCACGTTTGTGCAGTCCGACCTTCATTTACATGAAAAAGTGTCGAACTGACTGGGTGTAGAAATGACCGGGTGCCGAAACGACTGGATACCTTTGTGACAAATTTCAAATAGATCTAATTCCGATGGAAATTGTAGGAGGAGTTGCGCACACAAATAACTGCTAACGGACGGGCGGACGACCGGGTGTATAACATAATACGACCCTTCGGGCATGACACCCTGTATAAATGACTATTGCTCCACTGAGACGGTTTACGCCGTGCTGGTTCACATAGCAGTCTGCGTTTTGGTCCAACCCATTAATACGTGTACGTAATATCTCGTTTCTTCAGTGCGTACACGACCGCATCGTGTACTGAATGAAGAAATCGGAAATAGCGGGCACGTCATCGTGCCCCCAAGACGAAATTTCATCAGTCCGGGCACGACCGTCGGGCACCCAACGAGTTTTCCTTCATTGAGTACACGACAGTCGGGCACCCAAGAAGTTTTCCTTCATTGAGTACACGACAGTCGTCCTCGCAATATGAATTTTCTTCAGTGTGTACACGACGGTCGGGTAAATAGTCACTTTCTTTTAAATCAAACTTAACTCCGGATTTCACAGTACTGTACTGGTATCATAAAAATTTGCACTCTTTGCAAACACCCTGTCCTAAAAGTTTAGTCTTACTGCTCTTTGTTTAAAATTTCAACATACCAACTTAAGACAATTTAAAAACAACAATTTAGACATGAAAGTTTATTGACACACCAACTTTAGACATACCAACAATTAGTGCAAGTGACCGAAAATTAATTTTGATTTAAAGGACAGTTTTTTCTTTTGGTGATTTATAGAAAACAGCGATGGAATGCAGAAGATGCTTTTGATGAGCAATTGCCCCCGTCTTTTCAAGCGTTTTTACAATCTGTCAACTGTAGGGGCGTAAAAACTCAAGAGTTTGTGTAAATGCACGAAAAATTTCACCCATGCTGTGTTAAAAGGGGGCTTAATGCATCTGCGAAAAGTTTCGACTCATGTCAGACCGAAACTTTTCGCTATTGGTCAATTTTCTGTATGTCCAAGGACCAGTCTACCTCATGATTCAGTCGGTTGTTAGACAAAGTGGATGTTATGGATCCATAATTATGTGATGACTTACTCAGTATCATGCCTGGCGGAGATGCATTAAGCCCCCTTTTGCTACAGCACGGCTCATTTCTTTTTAATCTTCCTCGTTGTTATCAAATTGCTGTTGAATAAGTCTTTTCCTGGTTCTTTCCGGCAAGCCGTGAGATACGTCAAACAAGAGGGCCATGATGGCCCTGTATCGCTCCACTGGCTTATAAATATAAACCATAAATACTACACATGTCAATTCTGAGCCAAATGGTTTCAAAATGAAGACTTACAAAGTTTTCTCTGTAAAAGCCCATGTGAAAGTTGAGACCCGCAGGGCAAAGCCATTTTTGATCCCAGAGCTATAATTACTTGAACCCTGGTACAGGTCCACAAGGTAAAGCCACATGCCAAAATAATTCAAGTCTATGCTGTATGGTTATAAATAAGGTGATTTTCAAGTTTTCTCCATATGAAGCCTCTGTAAAACATAAGACCCCTGATGCAAGGTTAATTAAAAAAAAAAAAAAAAAAAAAAAAAAAAAAAAAATGGGAAGATTTCTTAAGTTGTCACTATGTAAGCCCATGTAAAACTTGTGACCGCTGCGGCCGGGCCAATTTTGACCCCAGGGCTAAAATTTTGGCCCGCTTGGTAGAGACTCACTAGATATAGCTACATGCAAAATTTGGTAGCTCTAGGCCTTATGGCTAGGTACAGGAAGATTTTTAAAGTTTTCTCTATATAAGCCTATGTAAAAATTGTGACCCCTGGGGCAGAGCCAATTTTGACCCCAGGGCTATAATTTGAAGAAACTTGATAGAGGTCTACAACATAAAGCTACATGCCAAATTTGGTAGCCCTATGCCTTATGGTTTCAGACAAGAAGATTTTTAAAGATTTCCAATATTTTTCAGTTTTGTTGCCATGACAACCAGAGTTTTTGAAGGAATCAAATTCTTTCAAGAAATTCTGAAGAGGACCATGGCAGGATCATTTTTGTGAAGTTTCATGAAAATTGGATGGGTAGTTTCAGAGAAGATGTTTGAAATAAAAGTTAACGCACGGACGGACGGACGCACGGACGCACGGACGCACGACGGACACCGGGCCATAACATAAGCCCACTGGCCTTCGGCCAGTGGAGCTAAAAAGGAAGATTAACTGATTTCATAACTTCATGTTAACTTTTAGCGAGACTACAAAATTTAAGACTCGTCTACATTGAAAGCATTTACAGTCAACAAATCAAATGTTGCTAAACATGATGGTGAGATTTTTCTTTCAAAGGGAAGAAAACAATGTAGGAAAAGGGAAAGTGGTTTCAGCTGTGTTTTTAAAATGTTAGTGTTCAACCATGGAAAGGTTAACCGATGTTTTCCTGTTTTGAGTTATTAATATTATCTACTTTATCCTTGTTCTTATCATGAGTGTTCTCGTGAGACCATGAATGATTTTGCGGATATCAAACTGCAAATAGCAAATTGAACAAGTAAATACAGAGATTTGAAATCCCCCGCCAAAAGGTTTGTAAGTTGATATTAGTTGCATATCTAAAAGGATGAATATTCATAATTAATATCATTTTGACGGAGGCTGGTGCATGACCTATGAGATAATACACAATACGTAATTCTTTAAATGGTGAAGTATTAAAACAGAAGAAAATGCAGAATTTTTAACTCAGAATGGCTCCTTGTTTATGGATGTATAGAAAACAATGTGTGAGAAAGAGAAAATACTGGTTACCAGCATTTTCTTCTTTTCCCTCATTGTATGAATACATGCAATTCTTTTTTCCTTTGGATCGTAAAAAGTCGGGACTGAGTCTTAAACAGTAAATTCAAAATGGCTGCCCGTTAGCCATGCTGAATCGAAGTGAAATAAAAGTTTTTACTACAATTTACGTAAGTTTTTTCGTAAGTTTTCACTTACGCAAAAGTTACGAAATTCTTACTAGATAGACCTGTACGTGCGCTTTACAAAGCTTGCGTAAGAATTTTCGTAAACTTTTCTTAACTCTCCAATTGGAGTTATATAAATCAGACACTCTGATTTCTCGCTAGGAATGGAACTTTATCTAAATTTTTAGGATACAGCGCGTGAAATGACTTTATTATGGAATAAAAATATCTTTATTACAGTAGTGATATAGATGCGTGTATGGAAATACTGTAAAGAAAGCCCGTTTTCCCGTCGCTTGCCTCGTCCTTCTAAGATCACTTTTCGCCCGGGGATTGTTCACTCTTTTATTGTGACGTGTAAATACATCAGTCAAGAAGCTACCTTATAATGAATATATATTATATTAATGAATTTTGTTTCAAGATAGTAAGTACTGTTGCAAATGTGACCGCAATTTTAGAAAGATTAGAAACACAACTGACTCAACACAAACATAAATACGACACAGAAAATACAGGACACGGTACAATTAAAGATCAGCATGAAAACTGACACTTCAATAACAAATTTGTATTTTGATTTAGGTCTATCGACCGATTTCAAACAGACATGCAATCTCTATCTCTTTACCACACAACCCCGACCCTGAGGTAGAGGTCTTTTGAAAACATTGTGGGAAAAGTAGAAAAGGCTGGTAATTAACATTTTCTACATTTTCCACAATGTTTTCTACCATATCAAAGAACGTCAGTTCATTTTTTTCCACTTTCAGATTTGCAGATGCTTTCAATTTGAAAGAGCCTAAAATTTGTCATTTGAAGTATAGAGTCTACATTCAGGTCTTATTGACGAACTACGTTTTTTATTTGTGCCTTATTACATTGCATGCAAAGAAAATAAAAACCGATGATCATCGAATTTAACCATTAGACTGTGCAATACACTGAATTTTTTTTTTTTAACCAATGCAGCAAAAATCCGACTATTGTGAGCTTAACCACGTCTTTCGAGGGAGTATCCTTGGACAAGACATTTCAAAGCCCTAGCCTAGCACTGGTGAAACTCAGGACATAAGTGTGTGTGTGTTTTAAAAACGCCGTCTTCAACATTATTTCAGTTATTCGCGGCGGCTAGTGCACCTATCCATGCTTTCCTGGAGTTTCTTTTTCCAGTACTCCGCACAATATTCATTCCAAGCCACTGGCTGCTTTCCTACATAATCTATGTCGAAACAATGGTAAGCGGTGAGAGAGGAATGAATCCTGTGGCAACGACTACCATCAATCCTCGGAAAGAAATTGGCCGAGCCGGGGATCGAACCAGCGACCTCCTGTTCTCAAGTCCTGCACGCTACCGACTAAGCTACCGGGCTCGGCATATAATGAAAGGAATACTATGTTGTACTTCCTGGTGCTTGTATTTTATTCGAGCAGCGTAAGAAAATTTTGACATCTTGCTCGACCTTCGGTCTCGGGCAATATCAAATTTTCTCACGCTGCTCGAATAAAATACAAGCACCAGGAAAGTTAGTACCACATAATTTTCCACCCAACTGCAATAGAGAAATACCATCAACACAAACGAAACCGTTCAATTTTAATGCATGCAATTGTAATTGTGAATACCTCTATTGTGATTAAAATAAAAAAATAGACACTGGTTGGCCATCTTGGATCCAATCAGAGAAAAGGCTCACAGTAATAAAAACAAGAGGGCCACTGGCCCTAAAGCTCTCACCTGAGTAAAGTTATCGACAGTTGATAAAGCTGAAGAGATCCTGGTTTTAATGATGTAAAACACATGAGTGTAAGTGACCCACTTTTTGAACCAATGTTAATTCCAAACTTGTCAAAGATATAATAACAAACATTCTGACCAAGCTTCATGAGTATCAGGCTGAAAATTTGGCCTCTACGGTGCACACAAGGTTTTTCTAAGATTTGGTCCAGTGACCTACTTTTTGACCAGATGTGACCCACTTTGACACTTGTCCAAGATATCATCAAGGCAAACTTGACCAAGTTTCATGAGAATCAGGCTGAAAATGTGGCCTCTAGACTGCAAACAAGGTTTATCTAAGATTTGACCATGTGACCTACTTTTTGCCCCGATATGACCCACTTTCAAACTTGTCTGAATTATCGTCAAGATAAAGATTCTGAACAATCTTTATCAGTATAAGGCTGAAAATCTTTGGAGCACCAAAGGTTTTCCTAACATTTGGCCCAGTGACCTACTTTTTCAGCCAACATGACCCAATGTCAAACTTGTCTGAGATATCATCAAGACAGACAATCTGACCAAGTTTCATGAGTATCCGACTACAAATGTAGCCTATAGAGTGCACACAATGTTTTTCTAAGATTTAGCCCAGTGACTTACTTTTTGACTGGGCATGACCCAATTTTGAACTTGTCTCAGATATTATTGAGACAAACATTCTACCCAATTTTCATGAGTTTCAGGCTGAAAATGTGGCCTCTAGAGTGCAAACAAGGTTTTTCTAAGATTTAGCCCAGTGACCTACTTTTTGACCCCAAATGACCCAATTTCAAACTTGTCCAAGATATTATCAAGACAAAATCCTGACCGGGTTTCATAAGTTTCAGGCTGAAAATGTGGTCTCTAGAGTGCAAACAAGATTTTTTTTTTTTTTTTTTTTTTTTAATAAGATTTGGCCCAGTGACCTACTTTTTGACCCGACATGGCCCAATTTCAAACTTTCCCAAGATATTATCAAGACAAACATTCTGACCAAGTTTCATAAGTTTCAGGTTGAAAATGTGGCCTCTAGAGTGCAAACAAGGTTTTTTTTTTTAGATTTGGCCCAGTGACCTACTTTTTGACCCGACATGACCCAATTTCTATCTTGTCCAAGATATTATCAGGACAAACATTCTGGCCACAATTCAAGAGTATCAGGTTGAAAATATGGCCTCTAGAATGCAAACAAAGTTTTTCTTAGATTGAGCCCAATGACATACTTTTTGACCCGACATGATCCAATTTCGAACTAGTCCGATATATTATCAAGACAAACATTCTGACCAAGTTTCATGAGTATATGACTGAAAATGTAGCCTGTAGAGTGCACGACGCACGACGGACGCCGGACACAGGACGATCACAAAAGCTCACCTTGAGCACTTCGTGCTCAGGTGAGCTAAAATGTCATGGAGTTTGACATACATCTGAGAGGTTTCACTCCATTCCACCGAATGTTGATGGAAAAAAAACTCCATACAGATGAAAGAAAATAAACTTCTAGCAGGCTACTTAATCCAGAATGACCACCAGTCAGCCATCATAGATCAAACTTATAAAAAAGGTGATCGGCGCCATATGACAAGAGTAGATTATAAAGTGGGCGTTCTGACACATTTTCCTTAACCCCCCATTTTCCACTGCCAGCGTGTCAATTACTCCAGAAATATTTTATCCACAACAAACCACAAACCAAGCAACTCACGCATCACTTAACAATTCCCCCCACCCTTATCAAATCAACCCACGCTTAAGCATATGGCTAACCCTTATGTAACAATAGTACAATTAATATTTTTATGTAACATTAACATGCTCATAAAATTATGTGATATAACGCTTAACATACCTAACACATTAAGTTCATAAACAAAAATGACATAACCTTTTTTTATAAATATTTTTTACTTAAATCAATTTTTATTTTTTTTTAAAAAGATTTTTGAACAAAAAACCAACGCAACGGCTAACCGGCTAACAAGGTGCATCATGCTAACCGGCTAACGCATTAACCAACGCATCAGGCTTATGTGTTTGTGGATGCCTTAAGATAATGATAAAATAGTTACTTAAAAAGTAAATATTTATAAGATGAAATACAAAAGAAGATTTTATAGACTATATAAACACAGAACTATTACCATAACCCAGATGTTGAGAGTAAGGGTAACCCAAAGATGTTATTATGGGTTATTATTGTTTAAGAAAAAAATTTGGTTAAATCAATTTTTTGAAAAAATTAAAAAAAAATAAAATTTTTTAAAGAATTGAATTAAAAAATTTAGTTTTTAAAAATAGTTATAGAAGATGGAAGAGTTAAATGTGAAAGCTAGAGCAGATGATAAAAATAAAATAAAAAGATATTATCCAGAGAAACAACATGAATTACACTATCCAAACAGATATGATAAAACAATGTTTGATGAGGTTAATAAAATGATAAATGACATGAAAACACAAGAAAATTACAAAAAATGGAAAAATGGAATAAGTTTTATTACAAAAAGAAAAATTAATATATGAGGACCCAAATATCGCATATTAAAAAATTATTTTTTAATAAATGGTGTAATGTTTGATGAATTAGCTAAAATAAACAGTGAAGAATATTTACAAGAAACAAAAAAAATTAACGATGAGATAGATGAAAAAAATATTTCAATTAAGGAATATAATAAAAATATTGATGAAGTTATTGAAAAAATAAATAAATTAAAAAGTTGGAATGATTTTATAGTTTTTGATGGTGAAAAATACGGTTTAACTATGAAAATAAAAAATAATATACACCTTGAAAATAACTGTTTTGGAAAATTTGTATTTTTAGGCAAAGAAGAAAAAAATGAAATAATAAATGATGTTGAAAGACCATTTATGTGTTATACTGAATATGCACATTATTATTTATATACTTATAAATGTTCTAATTGTGGTCAATCACACTATCAATCAAACAAATATTAAACATAATATTTATAGTTAGTTCATTAGAGTAACAAAAAATATTTAATATTTTTTACTATATTAAATATTTTAATATGTTTTTGGTCTTGCAGCTTGTTGCTCATATTTTATTTTTTCTTCTTCAGTTATTTTTTTAATTCTATAATGACCCCAAGCTAAAGTTTCATTACTACCATCCTCTAATATATATCTTTTATCATCACCGTAACTTAATGCTTTTTTGTTTATTACTTCAGTTTTTATTTCATGTTCTCTACTTCTTATAACACCCATGGTTCTATAACAATCTTCTTTTGTTTTTAAACAATTTTTATAATTTTCTAATTTTATTTCATTTTCAACAACAGACCATTTTACCACCTTACATCTTCTACCTTCATCATTTCCCTCATATATTGATTTTCCATTTTTATCTAAAATTGGTTTTGGATTTTTATTTTTATCAGTTTTTTCTTCTCTTTTTATAGGTAATGTTTTATAAGCATATGTTTTTGCCCCCAAACCAGCATACTCAACCATAATATCACCATTTAATTCATCTTTAAACATACCTAATACCTTTTTATTTTTTGAACTAAACAATGGATGTTCTTCAGGGTAACCGCTAAAATCATACATTGTATCAGCATCATTTGTCATATCTTCATATATATCATCAGTTTCTATTTCAAGAATAAAACTATCAGTATCAGTATAACACATTTTAACCTTTTCACCATACTTTGCTTTAAAATGATTATAAAAATATTTTTGCAATAAAGTTTTACTAATATCTAATATGCTTACACCTAAATAAACAGGTTTATTATATATTATATTTGTTTTTTTTTTTTTATATGAACAGCAACTAAATCAGGTGAAAAAATAGTAGTATGGTGGTAGTTTGGTTTTGCGGTAAGTTTTTTAAAACGATAACTAACCGTATTATTAACCAATTGTACATTAACTCTATTTCTTAAGTTTTCCAATGTCTTATCATAAACTGCATTCATCATTAACTTAAAAAAAAATTTTTCAAAATCATTTTTAGCATTTTTTCTTAACTCAATGTTTAAATCAATATATTTTTTAATATCTGTAGTTTCTTCAAACATGATACCACGATGTATTTCTTTAATTTTTAATCCTAATTCTAAGTATGTTTTTAAAACTTCATGATGAATAACATATCGTTTAAGTTAGGAATTAATTTTTCTACCTTTTCAGTTTTTAATTGTTCAGGTGCAAGTGGAAAATCATTGTGTAAATCATGTAACTCTTCAGGATATTCTAAATCAACCTCAAGCATGGAATTTTTTCCCATTCTTCTAAATCCTCTTTATTCATCCACCTAAAACCATAAGTAGGTAAAGTTTGGCTCATTGCCCAAGGATAAAGACTATTTAAACTATGTATAACAAATAAACAGTTTTTTCATTTGGGTTATACTTATCACCCATATATTTGTTGTTTGCTTTTGCGTATCTTTTACTACACATTGAAACCCCTCCCCTTTTCATTTTTTCAACCATTAAAAGCATATCAGGGTCTGATAAAAGTTCAAGTTTTATATCAAATGTTTTAAACATTGCATCTAATCCTAACCCAGGTAAAGTATAATACCATGCAGGGTCAAATTCATAATGCTTAAGACAAATATCTCTGAAGTTTTCAAATACATCAGCTAAAAGCAAAACATCTATTTTGTTGTAAAGCTCTAAATAATCCTTAAACGTTTTCATATTAAAAGTTTTCCAAACATTTTTAGCATGTTCATAATCTTTATCTTTAATATGTTCTTTGTTTAAACTTGAATAAAATTTTTCTTTAGGTGGTAGTTGTGTTTCTTCTAACCTTTCAGAACTATCTAAATGTTCATAAGGAAAAACTCCTTTTTTACTTAGTAGTGATAATTTTTCTTTAGGGTAAAATTTTGATAAAATATTTAACTGCTCTTCATTTAAATTACTTGAAAGCTCATCCAAACTGGCACCCATAAACTTAAGACTATCAAGAAACCTAATTTTATGAGTTTTGTTTTTTCCCACATTAATATATTTACTAAAGCTAATATATTTTTCCTCATTGTTAGGAATACAATCAATTTTTCCTTCTGTTTTACCTAAATTTTTTATAAAAAGATGACTATCATAACCACTTAAATTATGAAAATAGACAGGTGTAAAGTCAGGAATTTTTGCTTTAAGATTACATTGAGTATGAGCCGCTCCACGATACTTACCAGTAAAATGACAATGGTCTCTTACTTTATAATTTTTACGGGTAAATTTACCATTACATATCCAACAAAGCTTTTCATTTTCATATTTTTTTTCTTCATCTTTAGTTATCTTAATTGGTACCGGTTTTTGATAATATTTTTGATAAATTTCTCTGATATCTTCAGTTAGCATATCCACAAATTTTTGTTCTGCATCTTTTTCTACATATCTTCTTAATATAGGTTGGCTTACTTCTTTATCAGAAAATATTATAACATAGTAAAAACTAACCGGGATATGTTCATGTGTTTTTATAGTATTGCTTTCTTCTTTAGTTTCTATGGGTTTTAATATACATTCAAAATCTGCGTATATTACAACGGGTACCTTAATTTTTCTATTATGATTTATAAATTGTAATATACTACCTGGTTTAGGCATGTCTAAAGCAACAGGGTCATGCTTACCACAATCTTTTTCATGATTTTCTAAAACTTTTTTGCTACCAAATGAATTTATACATCTTTCACAGAAATACTTTTTACCATGATGTTTTGATAATTGACTAGATACTAAGCGGCTAAAATTTTTTATGAGAACATAGTGACACTTTTCTTCATTTGTTAAGTAGAGTAATCTTACATGATTAGTTTTTTTATTTTTAGTAATTCTTAACGGATAAAATTTATTATTTTCATCATAACTAAAAACATTAACGCTAATTTCAGGATTTTGTTTTTCAAATTTATCAATATAATGTAATGTAACGGGATACTCAATTCCTCTCATATTTAAGCTATTTTCCCTTGTTCTTAAATTGCTATCAATTCTTTCAGGATGGTTATCTGTTGGATTTAATGCTCTTAAGATATGCCATTTAAAACATTGATTACAATTGTTTTTCATATTAATACATGCTTTTTTTATCAGATATCCATTTTGGAAGAGGTATAAATGATGAAGCTCTTAAGGGATCATAAATAGCTGTATGAAGCTTTAAATGAACCACACTATGAAAAGCCCATCCGCTACCCTTTCTTAAAAAGTTGTGATATTTTTCTTTAATTCTTTCAGCCATTGTATCATATAATTCTTCTGCATTGGTTCCTCTTAAATTAATTAAATTTACATCAGAGTGAAAATGTGCTTCTACAGGATGATCCACATCATAAAATCTATACATTAAACATTTAAGAACCATCTTTACTTTAACGTTACGTTTATTTCTTAAGATATTTGTTATAGGTTGTATGGTTTGTTCTAAAAATACTTCAGGAGATTCAACGGGATACCCCTCTATTTTATATTGTCTTGCCCACCCACTTAATGAAGAATTGCTTGGTATTACATCAACAGCTTCAGGTCTTCTTCTACTACACAATCTCCTACTTGGTAATTGTTCTTCTACATTTCTTTCAACTTCATCTAAAACTTGTGGAATTTTCTCTTCAGGAACATTACCGGTTAGCCAATTACTAAATTCTCTTACCCTTCTTCTAACGCTTGGCATTACTGCTTCAGCTACCATTTGGGCACCTCTATAAGCACCGGATGCAAGTCTTTGACTAAAACCAGATAATCTATTAAAAAATCTGCTCATGTCTATATTTTTTTATACAATTAAAATTTCCTTAAGTCAAATTTTTAATTTTATTATTTTCTAAAAAAATAATAAAATAATTGAATATCAATTCTATATTTATTGTTCCATACTCTACCATTCCAGTTTTCAATCGTTTGAGGGCATCGGTCGATAAACTTGCTAGCCTTGTAAATTGATGGAAATGTTGTTTCTTCTTCAGTTTTAACATCTTTTAATGTAACTTTTTTAGGATTTTTACCTATATCTTTTAATCTATCATAATTAGGTTTTTTTTTAGGGGTGTAAGTTTCTTCAGGATACAATCCATGCTCTTTTAAAACATCAATATATTTTTTCTTGTTCCAATAGGGATAAAACTTAATATTGTTATCTGTTAAAATTTTTTTTTAAAATCAGCAATCTTTAGCATTTTTATATAACATAAAAAATTACTTAATACACTACACTCATTTTATTACCATCACTCTGAAAGTTAATCAACCTATCACTAATTAAAACTGCGAATGCTTCAGTGTTTGCTGGTGGATTAGCTTCAAAGTTAGCCCTAATATGTATATCAGTTACAGAATACTTAATCCTTTCACTTTGCTTTGAAACATCAAAAACAAACAATGGATAAAGACTTTTATAATCTGAAGGATTAATATTTGGGTTTGATACCAATTCATCCATATTGTAAAACTTTTTTCTAAATGATGCTGCTTCTTCGTATATTCTACCAAATAGGTTAGTATCAAAATTGATTTGATGTTCATTATGTGGATAATATTTTGTAGATAGAACAGCTCTAATATTTCTTACATTTAAGTGGTTAAATATAGCAGAGTTTTGTTCTTGGTTGTCACGCTTATCTGATTGAAAACCAACAATGATAAAACGTGGTACCTCTGGTGATGATTTAGTAGCTAACCTCCAAGCAAAGCTAGTATTTTGTGGTACCGCTATTGTGTCTGATTATATCATTCTATACCCAACAGGAAATCTTTCTTTTTTTTCAATAAATTTTAAAAGTTCAGCTCTATTACCAAGTTCTGGTGTTACGTGTGGCATAAACCAAGATATTTTTCTTAAAACAACTTTTCCAGGAAAATTTCGAGTAGCGTTACCTCCACCATCAGGTCTTGTATCTCCTCTAAAAATAGCGTTGTCATCTTCAGCTCTTGTTAGCGTTAAACTATGCTTCATACCATAAACTACTTTATTATAATCTTCACAAAAACCAAATATATGCTTTAAAGGAATGCGAACATTAAATGAACCAACTGGATTTGAACTAAAGATCCATTCTCTTCTTATTCTAAAACCAACATTATCATTTGTATCGGTTCCTCCTGTTCCGGTATCTTTATACCATAGTTGATTTAAACCTTGTGATTTAGCAAAGTCATCAGGATATTTTAACAAACCCAACATTGTGGTAACATAACCAGGGTAATTTATATACTCAATATCTTGTTCTTCAAGTTGATATCTAATACTTTTAAACAAATACATCAACCCATTATTTATTAATCCTACAAGATTATTAGCTGGTACATAACGACCATTATTAACTCCATCTCTTCTTAACAAATCACCCTCAAAACTTAAGTAACTTTCAGATGGATGAAGAAAAACATCTTTGTTTCCAATATCAATTCTAATATTACCCCCTGAATTATTTAATTGGGTACCTGTGGTAGGTTCATACTCAAAGTATTCATATTCATCAATACTATCATCTTTTAAGATTGGTGCTTTAACGTTTAAAATGTCCATTTTTTTAATATACAATCATAATTTTTAAGTCAAAATTATAATTGTGTTTTGGTTTTTAATATTCTAACCATAGTTGAGGATATGATTTGTTTTCATCATTAACAAAAACACCTTTTAGTTTAATAGTTTTAAGTTTTTCTGCTGAAAGATTTTTTCGCATTTTAAGATAAATTTTATTTCCGTAAAGAATGGTTACCTTTGGTATATCATTTTCTTCTAAATATAGATTTACTTCATCTTCAAAATGCTTAACAATATCCGCTTTTTCAGGAGACAACTTTACCACAACCTTTTTATAATCATAACTTGTCGGTTTTACTTCAACAATTTCATCATCTTCAGTAATTTTAAAGTTAGCAAAAAGAATACCAACTCTTTTTGTGTTGTATTTTTCATATTCTGTTAATCTAAATTTTAGCTTTGTCATTTTTTATATAACATTAAAATTACTTAAGCTAAATTAAAAATTATATTGTTTTAATTCCTTTACCTCTTTTTGTGTTTAACTTCTTAACCAACTTTTGTATATTGACGGCACCGCCATCTATTAACGTATTAATATTTTGCTCTGCAGGTTGAGTTGTTGATGTGATAGGCTTTTGTGTATATTTTTCTATAATCTTTTTAGATTTTGGTGTTAAAGCCTTTTTAACTAACCTGGTTCCTGCTTCAACTGCTGCAGCTTTTCCAGCCTCTAAAGCTTTTTTGGCTCCTTCCTTAGCCACACTTTTACCAACATCAACTGCTGAAGATGCAATTTGCTTAACGGCTCCACTTGTAAAAAGTCTTGTAAGAAAATTTCCTAAAGTATCAAATATCCCAGCTCCACCATAAGCATAATTTCTTTTAAATCCTCTCTTTTGTGATGTAATCATTTTATAGTATAGACATTAACTTTTTATAGCTTTTTGCATTTAACACACGTTGTCTTTTTAATTCATCACAAATACTTACCAACTCATTTTTTACACCTGTATGACCTGCATCTTTACTAGACATTAAAAGGTCAAACCTTTTTAATAGTGCGTTAGGGTCAGATGGTATTACAATGGTTGTTTTTAATCCTTCACTACTTGCTTCATCTGTACTAGATGTTGTTGCTGGTGTGGTTTTAGTTACTCTTGGTCTTAATGAATATGTAGTTGGTTTAAACGGACTTTTGATAAGTGTTGGTTTATACTTACCACTAATTTTTTCCCAAACAGGTTTAAGAGGTAAATTCCATTTTTTACCTTTACCATCACCCTTATATTTTTTACTTGTTGGATCGTTATCTTTATAAATAGCATTGCTAAACTTCATAATGTCTTGATAAGTTTCAAAATCATCAGAGTGTTTTGAATAATCAGCTAATTTTAAACCACTAATTACTTTTGGTTCTTCTGAAAAAAATAAGACTAAGTAATTCATCAGATGCAAGAAAAGATCTTTTACCAACATAAATTTTTTCTTCATCTTCTTTATATTTAATAATTTTATCACCTAACCAATAATTATCACCAAATTTTTTTGGTCCAAATGTTTCATCATAATCTCTTTCATTAATAAGTGTTTCATAATTCATTTTTTCATCATCAGTAAATTGTAGTGATGAAGGATACTCAGTTTCATCATAAGTAAAGCGATGTGGTACTATTGTTTCTAAAAGAGTGGGTTCCATTTCTTGTTGCTTAAGTAATTGTGGTAATCCTTCAATTCCCTCTTTAATTTGTGGTAAAAAGTCAGTCATTTTCTTAATACCACCCAATTCTTCAGTAATCTTTTTAGTTGCTTCTTCTTGAATTTCTTTTTGTGATTTAGTTAATGGTTTAAAAAATTTAGTTAAGTCTTGTTGTAATTCAATATCACCTACTCTTTCAGCAAGAAACCTATCACGAACCAGTTTTTTTCTTACAAGATAATCTTTTATTAATTTATCTCTTTTTGCTGTATCAACCTTTAAAAATGACATATTTTTTAAGTAAAAAAATTTTTTTAATTTAATCAGTATTACCTACCTCACAAGCACAGGAAAACTTAAATTTTGGTGGTTTTACACCTAATGGGAACCACCTCCGTTTCTTTCCACAAGCCTCCGAAATTCCTCCCGTGCTTCCTGTTTCCCCTTCTCGATTAAGCTCTCCTGTTCCTCCAGCTTGCTTTTTTTCTTTGACTTAGCCCGTATCTCTTCCTTCATCACCTTGTATTTTTCAAGTTCATCCATGATTAAAGTAAATTCTGAATGGTCTATTTTGTTGTCTGATATTGCTTTTGATATATGTGTATTAAGAGTATCAAGTTTTGCATCAGCTAACATTTTAATCTGAAGATGTTTTTCAGATTTTGTTCTGGTTCTTCTAACTAGAAACTTACCTACTAATGCTGATAATCCAACAGCTAAAGCACAACCTTCCAAGGCTATCGTTGCTGGAATTGCTACAATGGTGGATAGTAAAGCGATACCACCAGCCCCAGAAAATAAAGCAATTGTGGTTAATCCAGCTTCAACATTATCAACTGATTTACTAATCTTCAAATACTTTTTACTTAATTGTTCTCTAACTCTTACTTCATTTTCAAGAAATGATTGAATATCTGATATATTTTGTAACCTAAATGATTGACCATTGTCTCCTACTGATAGTATTGGTTCTAATGATGGTGCATTTGGTATATTTCGTGCTTCCGGTAAGTTTGGATAAATCTTTTCTGAAAGTTCCATTTTATTAATTACAACTATTTTCTAAAATAGAATAGTAAAGACGACACAAAAATTCATTCTCCTCAATTTTTACTAAACTGCTTGAGTTGTTTGTAATTGTGGTAACCACATCAGGAGCATCCTCAAGAATAACTTCATTCGTTAAACTAAATTGCTTAATTTTTAAATTATAAGATAGAGAAATTAAAACAGCTCCTCTACTCATCATAAAACCAAAACCTAAAACAATGGTTTTAGTTTCACCAGCTTTTAATATTAGGGGTTGTTGAGTATAAATATCCCAAGTAACAGAATTAACTTTTTTAGCTGGATGCTTAACTTCTACAGGTTTCCAAAAAATAGTTTTTGGTTGAACCATTTTAGGTTTAAATCCAAATTTATGTAAATTCATACTTTTTAATTTACAAAATTGCTCCTAATATATGAATATTTTTAAATGGACTGTTGGGTCCCAAAAGAAGACCTTTTCCATCATAAATTTTTCCACCTTGTTTTAAATACAATCCGTTACCTTTAGATTTTAGACCTTTTCACCTATATGGTTTAAGATATAGCCCACTGCCATCTGTTTCTACTTGACAAACACAACCACCTTTTTTAAGGTATAGCCCGTTACCCATTGCTTTTTGTACTCCTGTAGAAGCTAAACCAGATAACGCACCAACTCCCAAAGCAGGTAAAACTGTTCTTGCTAATGTGGGTAAAACTGAAGATGCTAATCCAGCTATCAAAGGTAAAAATCCACCTTCTACTTTCATGTTGTGCTTAAGTTGCTTAATAGTCATTCTAATGGTTACCCCCTTACCTGCTTCATACGCTTTATTTAACTTGTTTGCTTGCGACTCTTGTTATTGCAATTAAATCATCACCTGATAAATCATTATGATTTAAATGAATACTTACAGGACAACTAGATTTAACAGCATGTTTTAACTTTTTTCTTTTGCCATTCTGTTATATTTAATTTAACTGTAATGTAATTTGTCATTTTATATTTAACGTGATTCTCTTATATGAAATCTAATCGTTAATGTTTCACCTCTTAAATTTAATACGTTTCCATCTTGGTCAGTTAGCGTTACATTTAAATCATGTATTTCATCTATTGTTAAAGGTAGATATACCAGATTAACTGGAGACTCAATTATTTTATACCCTGGTGATACATTTGGAAAAAAGCTGTAAATAGTGTTTTTTTGTGAACCATTAACATAACTACCTGATACTAAATCAATATTAACAAGTAAGCTATTAATACTTAAGATATTAACTAAATTTTCTTATTCATGAAACCCTCGAACATATTTTGCTCTGTTAAATCCTAATACCTTTCCAATACTTTTTTCATAATTAAAATCTACCTGATATCCATTTTCAAGAATAAGAACTGATTTTAAGGTGTTAGTGTTTGCTGATAAGCTAATATAATATTCTTCATTAAATAAATCATAATCTCCCTTTTTCTTCATTTCTTGTTGTATATAATAGTTGATATAAACTAAATCATAGCTACCTGTAGGTATCCTTATTTTATTCCACGTGGCACCACTGTCGGGGGAATAAATAAAAGTGTTGTTACTGTCGGTAATATTAGGAAATGAATAGTAAGTTTCAAGATTGACTAAAGCTATTTCATATTTTTTATCACGTTCTAGTTGTAGTGGTGGAGTAAATCTTGTTCTAAATTTTGCTATGTTGTCACTTACGATAATTTGAAATGAAGATTTACGGTCAGTGTTTTTTACTATTTGTTTTAGTAATTCTTCTTCCATTTTATATTTTAAATTAAAGTGTTTTAATATGTTTAAAAATATATATTTTTTTAAGATATATTTTTTTTATTAATCTCTACAATTCATAGGCATATAAAAATTATCAAATCCACATCTATATTTTCCATTATTTACATTACTTGTTAAGTCAATAACAACAAAACCATGAGGTTCATTCCAACATTTTTTACAAAAATTTCTAAATTCAGAAAGTTCCATATCTTCACTTACATAATCTGTATATATATTTACTTGATCTTTTTTAGGTAGTTTAAAAAGTATAATTAAGTTTGAATTTCCTCTTATGGTTCGTCTAGGTAATTCTTTGTGCAAGATAAAAACAGTCAGCGTTACTATGTCTTCCTCTAACATAATAATTTTCACATTTACCCTGTTTTTCTAAAAGTAAGTCATCAAAAATCATTAAGTTTTTATTTGTTGAATTTAAATTTCTTGGGTCTGGTACATCACTAGCATTTTAAAAAAATTCACACTTAATATCAGATTTTTCTTTAATTGTTTTTGCCAATTCTTCAACCAATGCTATGGGTGAAACATCATGATTTTGTACTTCATCCTTAAGTGAAAACAATCTTAATATATAATCTTTTGGTATTTCTTCTTCAAATGCTTTTTTAAGTATGCGATATTCTGGTTGAAACAAACTTTTACCAAAAACGCATAAGTTGTTATAATCTAACCAACCAGGTCTTAACAAAAGGTTAAGTAAAAGTGTTGATTTACCAACTATTAAACCTCTGATACTCCTAGGTAAAAGGGGGTGGTTAAATCTTTTTGCTAACGCTTCATTCCATGATAAATTAACAATATCCATTTTATATTAAAAAAATTAATTTAATATAAAAAATGTATTGTGTTAAGTGTAAAAAACAAACAGAAACAACTGATTTAAATTATGGTTTACGTAAAAATGGTAGAAATATGAAACGGGGTAAATGTAGTGAATGTGGAACAACTAAAACTCAATTTATTAAAAAAAATAGATAAAGAAGGTGGTTCATTGTTAAACAAGGTTATCAATAACCTACCTGTTGAAATGCACTTACCTGGTCACAACTTTACTGGTCCAGGTACCAAGTTAAAGAAAAGATTAAATCCTGATTTAACACCTAAAAAATGGTCAAAGCCTGTAAATCGTGTTGATAAAGCTGCTTACCATCATGATATATGTTATCTTAAGCATGATGATACTGCTACCAGAAATGCTGTTTGTGATACTAATATGCTTAAAGAGTTAAAGGGTATCTATAATCCAACGATTAGGGAAAAATGGAAAGAGGATTGGTTTCTTCATTAATTGGAACAAAAAAAAAGATTTGGTATGGGAATTAAAAAAAAAATGAACAAAATATAATGCTAGCAGAAGAATTACTGAAACCCGTAAAAAGAAAATTTAAGAAAAGGAGAGTTAGAGTAAATGGTATTGATAGGATATGGGCTGCAGATTTAGCAGACATGCAAGCATTTTCTAAATTTAATCGTGGTGTAAAATATCTTCTTGCTGTCATTGACATTTTTTCAAAATATGGGTGGCTGATACCATTAAAAGACAAAACAGGAAAATCTGTTTCTGTTGCATTAAAGAGTATTTTTAAGGAAAGAAAACCCGAAAAAATGTGGGTGGATAAAGGTAAAGAGTTTTATAACAAAGAAGTTAAAGATTTGGTTGAATTATATTCCACTGAAAACGAGGAAAAATCCAGCGTTGTTGAGAGATGGATTAGAACAATGAAAGAAAAAATGTGGAAGTATTTTTCTGCTCACTCAACAAATGTTTATATTAACGTGTTACCAAATCTTGTTAAAGAATATAATAACACGAGGCATTCTTCTATTAAGATGACGCCAACTGAAGCAAGAAAGAAGAAGAATGAAAATAAAGTTTGGAGAACATTGTATCCTGATTATAATTAAGTAAGGGAGGGTATCGAACCAAAGTTTTCTGTTGAAGACAAAGTAAGGATAAGTAAAAAGAAAAAGACTTTTGAAAAAAGTTATACCACAAGATGGACAGAATAGGTTTTTACAGTTTCTGAAGTAAAACATACATTGCCTATAACATATAAAATTAAAGATTTAAATGGAAAAGAAATAAAAGGTACCTTTTATGAACCTGAACTACAAAAAACAAGTCAAGAGTTGTATAGGATAGAAAAGGTTATTAAAAAGGGAAAAAAGAAATCTCTTGTAAAGTGGAAAGGTTATTCTGATGAGTTTAATTAATGGGTTGATAATAGTGCTATTATAAATATTTAAATATATAAAAAATGGAAGATATTACAATTGATAATGTAACTTTAAAAAATAAACCTTTAAGTAATTTTGAACTTAATAATGCAGCAAAAAAATTAAAATTAAAAAATTTTAGAGGAACATTCTTAAGAGATACCCTACCAAAAAATAATAAAAAAAAGGAATGTGGTATATTAAACCTTGATGATACCAGCGGTCCAGATACTCATTGGGTTGCATGGTTTAAAGATGGTAAAAAAAAAATTTATTTTGATAGTTATGGTATTCAACCACCTAATGAAATTATAGATTGTTTAAAAACACCAATACACTATAATACTGATCAATTACAACATTCAGGTGAAGTATTTTGTGGTCATTTATGTTTGTACATTCTTAAGGAGTTATGCGCTGATAATAAATTTCAAGATGTTTTAAATAAACTTTTTTAGTAATATAAAACTATGCCCGTTGATAAATTTGGAAGAATGGATGATGTTAAAACAAGCGGTGATGGTGTGTCACTTGCTTACATAAGTGATAATTTTTTACGTAAAGATGGAACAACCACCGTTACCGGTTCTATAAATATGAATGGCAACACATTAACGAGGGTAAGTAATCCAGTAAATCCCCAGGATGTTGCTACTAAGAGTTACGTTGATGGTGGCTCAGGGTTGTTAGATGAAAACGGGGGATACGTTATGACAGGATATTTAAACATGGGTTTTAATAAAATAAGAAACATACGCGAACCTATGGAGCCGAGTGAAGCTGCTAATAAGTTTTACGTAGATAATAAAGGAGCTATCAAAAAAAATCTAGATGGAAGTTTTTCTGCTATTGCGGATATAAATATGCAAGGATATACTTTAACGGATGTTACGGAACCTACAGAACCACAAGACGTTGCAAATAAGTTTTACGTAGATACAGTTGTGAATGCGGCTACCGCTGATGAAAAAGCTTTAACAAAAAACCATGCCGGGTCTTTTTTTAGCAGCTGGCAACATAGTTATGAACGGTAACTCAATCACCGGCTTACCAAATCTAATAGACCGTGACGCTGCTGCCAATAAAAATTATGTTGATAATGGTGGAGCTATCGTAAAATATCCGGATGGAAGTTTTTCCGCTGTTGCAGATATAAATATGCGAGGTTTTTCTTTAAAAAACGCTGCGGCACCTGTAGAAGAAAGAGATTTAGCAACAAAATCCTACGTGGATAAAAAACTGAGACCTAAACCAATTATAAGCATTCATGCTGAGGAACAAGGGTCATTGACGTATGGTGATTATGAGTTTTCTTTCGGTAATGGAAGCTCTGGAAAGGACCATGGGATAGGAGGTTATTGTATGGCTGCTCCTGGTAGAATTATAAGAGGGTCTTTAATGGTTGCTAAAGGTAACAGGTTTTTGCCGGAAGAGGTAAAAGTTAATATAGTCATAAACGGAGTTGAACAGGCTGACTACTCCTTAATAAAAAATGCTCAAGAAAAATGCAGTTGTGTAGTTTTCCCACAACCTTTAGAAGTGGGTCAATGTGATGTTATAAATTTTATAACAAGGTCAAACCACCCCAGTGCAAAAAACTCTTATTTGTCAATATTGATAGAGTTGGACTTGTAAAAAATATTTAACCTAGTAAAAAGGTTAAATATTTAATTTTTCAAAAGTGAATACAACGTAGGGCAATGTGAGCAAAATCTACCACCAGTAAAGGTAAATGGTATAAAAAATTTACAACCAACAGCCTCCCATGGTACCCGGTCATCCCACATAAGTTCTTTTATTACATCATTTAATATTTTATAAATTACGTTTTCTGTACAGCTACCTGGTAACTTACATAGCGTTCTCATTGGTGTATCAGTTGTTACACTACATGGGCTATCACTTACAAAAAAACAAACATAAACAGTAAAATCAGAGCCTAGTTTCTTTTGTGTGCTCCATTCGTGGTAAATATATTTTTGGATTTCATATAGAGTACTGAAAAAATCATCATAACTAGTTGTGTCAAACAAAAATATTTTAAAACCAGGAAATTCTTCTAATGTTTGTGTGTAATCATCTATATCATCATAAGATAAATTTTCATTTGTATGTTTAGCATGTGCTTTTTCTAATAAATTTTTAAATATTGGGTTCATTTTTTTTTAAATTTTTTTTTTCTTAATTTAAATTTTTCTTATGATATTACTTTCTACTCTACAAACAGGACATTTTTTATTTTGATATTCATCATTACATGAATTACATATACATATATGACCACAACTACAAAATAAGATATTGGGTTCGTTGCTTGTGCATGTGACACAAATTTCTTCTTTAAAAGTTTCACTTGAGTTAATATGTTGTTGTGGTTGAGGTTGTTCTTCTTGTTCTTCTTCACTTTCTTCACTTAATTCACCCATATCTCTTTTAATATGACAAGTAAGATCACATAATTCAGTAAATAATGGATAATTTATATCTTCTTCTGTTTCAAAGTAGATAAAAAAAATTTTTTTCTCCTTCACAATAATTATCAATAATTTCTTCATATTCACCTACAGATTTAAATGTTTCATTGAGCTCTTTTAAAAAAGAAACATCATTTTCTCCACTGTTAAAACCTATTTTTGTTAAACATATTTTTCTTAAATTTTCTTTTGTTTTTACGCATAAATTTAACAAAAAATGTTTATCAGGGTTTTCTTTTATAAATCTGCTATATTCATAATAAATATTTGAATTTGAAAAAAAAGCTACATATGGCATTATCCTATTTTCCCAATCAAAACTTATTTCTTTTTTGTTATGGTTATATGATGTATTAGCTTTTATACTACATATATGATACATTTTCATAAAAAAGTAATCATCATTTTTAAAATATTTATTTATCACGCTCATTTTACATAACATAGGTAGGATTAAACATAGAAAATTTCAAAATTTTATTTTTAATAAAATTTTTAAAAAAATTATTTTAAGTAATTTTTTTCTAAAATAAATCCCTAACTCAACATTTGGGTTATGGTAATAGTTCTGTGTTTATATAGTCTATAAAATCTTCTTTTGTATTTCATCTTATAAATATTTACTTTTTAAGTAACTATTTTATCATTATCTTAAGGCAACCACAAACACATAAGCCTGATGCGTTGGTTAATGCGTTAGCCAGTTAGCATGATGCACCTTGTTAGCCGGTTAGCCGTTGCGTTGGTTTTTTGTTCAAAAATTAAAAAAAAAATAAATAAATAAATAAATAAATAAAAATTGATTTAAGTAAAAAATATTTATAAAAAAGGTTATGTCATTTTTGTTTATGAACTTAATGTGTTAGGTATGTTAAGCGTTATATCACATAATTTTATGAGCATGTTAATGTTACATAAAATTGTTAATTGTACTATTGTTACATAAGGGTTAGCCATATGCTTAAGCGTGGGTTGATTTGATAAGGGTGGGGGGAATTGTTAAGTGATGCGTGAGTTGCTTGGTTTGTGGTTTGTTGTGGATAAAATATTTCTGGGGTAATTGACACGCTGGCAGTGGAAAATGGGGGGGGGGGGGTTAAGGAAAATGTGTCAGAACGCCCACTTTATAATCTACTGACAAGATATACTGATATGAAGTTTCCTTAAACTTGATCAGGTTCATTTGGACGACCTGCTGCGGACTAACAGGAAGACGAAACACGAAAGCTTTGTCTCTCCGCCGTCGGCGGGCGATAAAACGAAGCTATTTAGCTCTACTGGCCGTAAGTCATCAGAGCTTATGTCATGGCGTGGTTCTTGTTGACTATCCGGCGTCTGGCGTACGTTGTCCGACGTTCGTCTGTTAGAAATTTTCATATTTACGCGATAAATTCCACATTGGCAGGCACCAAACTTGCACAGATAACCCAAATCCTTATTTTATCAAGAGACAGAGCCCTATTAAAAAGGAAGGACATTTGCCTTTTAAAACTGAAAATTTATTTTTCTTGTTTACGCGGAGAACGCTGCATTTTTATCCAAACTCTTTAAAACTTGCATGGATGTTTTCTACCATAAAATGGTTGAAATCTGTCGAAGATCAAGAAAGTCCACTCATCGATTTAGGAAAAGGAACTATTTCATGAGTTATTGCTGTTAACGCAATGAAATCCACGTACATGTATTAGTCTCAATATGTCTTTTAAATTGACAGGGATTGTTTGTTACAACGAGTACTGATGGTCTATTAAATTTGGCTTGATTATAAAACAAGATGGCCATGATGGCCCTAAAGTCGCTCACCTGAGTCTTTTGACCAAATTAATCCATTTTCTATTGTACACAAGTTTTTCTAAGATTTGACCTTTTGACCTAGTTTTTAACCCAACATGACCAATTATTGTACTGGTCTGAGATACCACTAAGACAAACATTTTCACCAATTTTCAAGAGTTTTTTTTTTTTTTTTTTTTCAGTTTTGTTGCCATGGCAAGCAGAGATTTTACTGAATTGAAACGCTTTGAAAAAATTCTGAACAGGACTACGGCAGGATAATCTTTAAACATGCCATATATGAGAGCTCTAGCCCTTAAGGTTCGGGACAAGAAAATGTTTAAAGATTTCCTGAAGTATTTCGGTAGAGGTCCACTAGATGATGCTACATGCCAAATGTGAAAGCTGTAGCCCTTAGGATTTAGGACAAGAAGATTTTTAAATATTTCCTTCTTAATCTCTATGTGAAATCCGAGACCCGACAACATAGGGCCAATTTCCACACCAGGGCCATAATTTGAAGTATTTTGGTAGAGGGTCACTAGATGATGCTACATGCCATATATGAAAGCTCTAGCCCTTACGGTTTGGGACAAGAAGATCTTTAAAGTTTTTTCTTTCGGTTGCCCTGGCAACCAGAGTTCATCATGGAATTCAAACCTTTGAAGTAATCTGAAAGTGCATCACCTAAGGATCATTTCTGTGAAGTTTCATTGAAATCTGTTCGCCGGTTTCAGAGGAGAAGATTTTTAAAGTAATTGTTCACGGACGGACGGACGGACATACAGACGGACGGACGGACGCCGGACGGTGATCGATCACAATAGCTCACCCTGAGCACTATGTGCTCAGGTGAGCTAAAAAAAGGTTTTTAGAACTTACACTTTAATTATTTTCCTATTTGAACAACCTAACATGAAAATTCATTTTGCTGTAATCCTGAATGCCATTTGTGTTCAAAGACCCCAAAGAATTTTTTTTTTTTTTTCTTAATCATAAGATGATGCAAAATAATGTCCTGAGTGTTACGGAAAAATCAAACTGTAAATCCCTTTCGAACTGTGAAAAAAAGTGGGACCAAGTATGTTATGCTTTTCTGACATGTAGATTGGCCCACATTTGCTGTTTGAACCCTAATTAAGAGATCTTTCGAGCAGATGATACATAGGAATTTCCTGATATTTTCATTCCTTTCTCGATCAGTTTTAAATAAAGGATATTCCATGAGTGTCTATGTATTATCATTTTTTATCAAACGAGTTGATTAAAAAAATATGTCGCGAGCCTTGGCGAGCGTCATATACTTTTTAGTCAACGAGTTTGGTAAAATTGATAATACATAAGCACGAATGTGAGATTCTATCTATCACATAAAACAAATGACAGACAAATGAGTATCCTGCATCATTATCTTCATACCGTTCGCGGGTCCATGTTTACAGATGTAGTTCGGTTTGAAATGAATTCAGAAAGATGCGAGATAAGATTACCAGCATTTTCTCTTTTTCTCTAAAAGCTTTCGATAGCCACTTCTCTCAAAATCCTTTAAACACGGATGGCTTGGTATTGATTAAATATACAACGGAACAATTTTAAAAAGAGATATTTTCATAGTTTTTTTTTTAACAGAAACTTTGTTCGTCAGGGAAAAATGACCTAGCTAATATTTTCAGGAGTAATGGCGAAGCTACGAGTAGTCTACAACGAAAGAGGGTAGTCCTACACGGGTTCTCTGATTTCACTGCAAGAGTTATACGTTCACTACCAAAGATATTATTCCAGTGCATAAGTTATGATTTTTGTGAATCCTAATTTTTATAGTTCACTGAAGCTGTCCCTTGTCTCACAGATAGGCGTTAAGGCATTGAGGGAAGGTAATTTAACCAAAACTTTAAATTGCAAAATTTTAACAGGTTTTTGCTTTTTCTTTTTAAACACGTTAAGTGCACACGATAAAGGATATAGTTTGCTAAGTTCCCTGGATAAGAATGTTTATGCTTTCAGAGTTGTAAAAATGGAGCGTATTTTATAGATAATCTTAAAGGGGATACATAGCCTTTTGATGATTTCTGAACAGCCCCCCCCCCCCCGACAAATTCTTGAAAAATACGACATTCGTGTTGGAGAAAAGATACGAAAATCCTGTCCCATTAAAGGGTTCCGTTTAAATATAATATCCATGGCGCTTGTATTGAGGCTTTGCTTTATTCATATTACTTACTTGATTACGATCATACTTAATTCATGCGCGTTATTGGTCACGAGACGTTTCCATAAACTTTGAGAAATTCTGACGCGAAGTCTAAAAATATCTGAAGAGGCTACGCAGCCCAAAAAGGAAATACTACTGATTTGTTTCTTACAGTATATGTATTTTTCTTTTTATCTGATTTTCCCTTTTCCTGGTGGCTTGCCTAATATAGCTTTACTTAATTCAGTGATGAACCGTATTTTATGTTTGGTGAGACCATAAAAATCTGAAAAGTCCCCTTTAAACGTTTCTGAAGATTTAGAAAATCATTTTCGGCCCATTCGACCATTTGAGCTATCACAAGGAAGTTAAAACTCCAATACAGAAGCTGATGTACAACAGTAAGAAACACTAGATGCAATGTGGATGTGAAAGCGAATTGAACATGTAAGTTTTGTTTTTGTTTTTGCTCAAACAACCGTCTCAAAGCATTTATTTAAAATCTAGCAAGCACTTCCTCAGATGTTTTTGCAAAGGGTGTAGATCAATATCAGCCTCCAAGTCTATGCAGTCTGATATTAGTCAAAGCGTTTTTACATCAGTCTTACTCTATACAAAACCAAAAACTTGTAGAATGGTCCAAATTTAAAGCATTTGGAGACGACAAATTGAATATAGATCATGTGGTGCGATTCACCCTTTAAAGAGTAGAAAATGTAGTGGGAAACGGCATTTTTCCTGTTCCCACAATGTTTTCAAAGGCCTCCCTTCCTAAGCATTAAAACTACCTGAGGATGGAGCCTTTTGAAGTATTGATGGAAAATTGAGAAGATGCTGGTAAGCAGCATTTTCTATTACCCACTATGTTTCGTGACCTATCGGAGAACTTCTGTTCATTTCTGTCAATATCTGACTGTCATCCCTAGATGTTTTTCCGAGGTGAAGAGTCTAAAACTTGTCTGTTGGGAAAGTGTTAAGTACAATAGTTGTGCGATGATAGGTGTTGTTTTTTTCAAAGCGTAACCTTTAAGGTTATAAACGCGATTAAAAGGGCTCTCGCGGACAAAGTAGATTAAGTTCAATCTGCACAGGACATGTAGTCTAATCACAGGCCTTTGGTCTTTTCATGCAATTTGGTCTTGATCTTCATTGTCCTCCAAAAACAGTCTGATCTCGATTTACTCTTTTTACAAAAACAAAAACAAAAACCACAGTCTTTCTTAGTTCTCTGAAGGTTAATTCAGGGGATAAAGGTAAGTACTCTAGCGACCGTGATGGTCCTTGACGACATAGATTTTGTTTCAGTGGACCTTTTCGCTTTAGTTGGCTAATGTAACATTTATTTGTTTTTAATTAATTAATTAATCGAACACAAATTAAAAAATACAAAATTGATCAATCTTACTTATTTTCTGTATAATATATCGAATGATTAAACATGACATCCTATTTTGGTTTAGGAAATACAAAATATCTTCTTTGAAGATAAAACCACAAAGCCCGAAAAAGGCACACGGGAAAGGGATCCGCAGCATACCCATACCTTTGCTCGAAAAAAAAAGTCTTTGAAAAAAAAAGCGTCCCCTTTTATTCATGACCAACTCTTGGTTCAAACCATCAACTTTCCGGAAGGTCAAATTTGTTTTATTTTGTAGTAACTATGAAAAGCCTCTTGAAAAGATCACGTGATTGACCATAAATGAATTCTCTCTCTCTCTCTCTTGTCACCGTAAAATAATACTGAAAAAGTCACACACTAAAAGTAGCACTAAAGAGTACTTGAATAACAACAAACGATTGTATGATATTTAACTTGTGTATTTGTCTTGTCTAATTATAGGGTCGTAGTTACAGCAATATGTCATCAACATTGAGACACTTAATTTTGCTGATCCTGTTGAGGGAGGTTGTATGTAAGTAAGAAGCTTATTTGGAGGTGACTGTTTTCGTAATTTCGTAATCATAAAGCATTCAAAATTAACTCACTAGCTGAAGACAATCAATGTTGACTGTTTAGCCCGTCACCAAGTAATCCTGAGTTTTAACGATCCTAAAAGAAAGGGCTTTAGAAAGTATTGTGGAAAAAGGAGAAATTGCTGTTATCAGCATTTTCGCCTTTCCCCACAATATTGTCTGCCCTTTCACTCACAAATTCCTTCATGTGGACCACATTTAGTTTTTAGTGTGCAAATAATTTGAAATTGGACAATTGCAGAATTTTATCGTTTGGTAACTGATTAACTGGAGGGTTAAAAAAGAGGCACGAAACATTTTATATTTTATGGACCGAGAATTTTACGTACGGACTTTAAGGAATCTCTAGTGTGACTAGTTCTCCATGTCGACATTGTTATCATCTTTACGAAATCAGTCTATTCTAGACATGCGAACATTGGCAGATTATTTGACAAAAAGGAGGGTTTGTTATTGGTCAGTAAATCTGTATGACTAAACAAACAAATGCATTTGAAAAATATACGTTATAATGTATAATTGTGTATTGCAGGTGAAAAACTTCTCTCTCTCAATAAACGTATTAGATCGAGCAGCACTCATACATCTCCGAACCAAAACTGGGACCCGCGAAATGCTGTAGATGGAAACCATACCAATACCCCGAACCAATGCAAATGTTGTGCAGCAACTAGCAGGGATCGTAGTCCTTGGTATGAACTTGATCTAGGGAGAAAGGTTCTCATCGAAAGAATTGATGTGGAAGGAAGAGCGAAACAAGAAGTGGCAAGTCGTATGTTGCCTTTTTATATCTATATTTTTTTGTTTTTAATCCGATCACTTCAGGTGAAAAACTTCTCTCCCTCAAAAAAGCTATCAGAATAGGCAGGAATCTTACATTTCCAAACCAGATCTGAGACTCTCGAAATGCGGCAGATGGAAACCATATCAATACACCAAATACTTGCAAATGTTGTGCAGAAGCTAGACAGGAAGCCAGCAGATGTAGGGATGTAGTTGGTAGCGAAAGAGTTAATTCAGTTTATTGAAACAAAGTACATGTATATAGTTTAGTTATTTTTGTTAAAATCTATGTACCTTTTAGAGAATTCACAAAGAAGACAACATACGAGGTACAGTCGAAACGTTCCGGGAGTGCCTTTGCAGAATATGTTAATATATTACTCTAATAGTCAAAACCTTTTGTCTACACAGCAACATATATCTAAAATGTCTTTTTACAGTTATAACCGATATTAAGCATCCAAAAGAATTACAGTCTTATACTGCAGGGAGCACTTTGACGTCAGAAATCGTCTTTCTTGAGCACAACGTCAAAATGGACGTTACCATTACGGGTTCTATCTGTTACTGTTTTCCCTTGCATTCAACACACTTTTGCAGGCAGTCTACTCAGTTGTGGAAAACACTTTTGTGCAAGTCTTTTTCGAAGCTGCCCATGTGGTCCTGCGTGGCTCACTGGTAAAGTGTAGGTCTCGTGACCTTGAGGTCCAGGGTTCGAGTCTCACTGGATGCACTGGGCTTTTCTTGAGAAAGTCCTTCGGCAAAACACTTCAGAGCCCTAGCCTAGTACTGGTGAAACCCAGGGCGTGCAAGAATATATAAGCCGTCGCCGTGATATGACTGAAAGCGGAAACATCATTCAACCAATCAATGTCAAAGCTGCCCACTGCAGATCGACCAGCGAATCAAATCGGCAACTCTTTCTTGCATGCTTTCAGCAGTTAATAGTCCAGGGACCCATCGTGCACACACTTGACTCATTTGAAATCTTGCGTAAGCATTTTATGTACAGTTGTGTGGCCAAGCCCTGCGGTATCGGCGATTTCGTCAACTAATGTTTGCTGGTCTGACAAAACCAGGCTCCGGATTCCACCGGCATATTTTGGTCTCCTGCTGCTAGCATTATCCTCTATGTCCAAACACCCTTCTTTAAAACCTCTATGCCACTCAAACACAACACTTCTGGACATTTTCTTTGCAACTTCCTCCTGATTTATGAATTTCTATGTGTCCGTGGCTTCATTCCGGCCCTGCCGCATAACTTTATGGCTGCACGCTACTCCATGTGATCATTTGATGTTAGCGTTTGATTGCCCGCAATTTCTTACACTGCTATCAAGAGCACTTGCCAAACTAAAGATTATCAACCGATCATGCTGATTCTCCAGAATTGTTTTGAAATAACGTTGGTGTGACGACATGCCCAATTTCACGACATTATGGCCCCATCTAATCAACTTATCATGTTTGTTTGTGATCAAGAAATATTTACATGTTAAGATTTTTAGAGTGTTCCGTTACTAAGTACATACCCAATGTTTATCATCTTCTGCCCACAAATTATCATATAAAGTTCTTTTAAACATATGCAGACAATAAGGACGTGATGACATTTATATACATGTATAGCAGATTATAGCGTGATCGGGACCCTAGTACATGTATACTTATAAATGGACTGGTCTGGGAACTTTCGGGGGTATTTATATGGAAAAGAGTACTAGTATAACGCACATCTAAGATAAAATAGATAAACTGATATACAGACAGATAGACGGACAGAAACAGATACCTATATACAGAATATATACTGAATATCTATATAAAGCACAGTTTTAGATATATGTATGACAGCCGAGGACAAGCGAGACTTAAATACACGTCAGATTTTAACCCACAGGCTGCTAAAAATGAATCAAGCCAATTTTGTGGAGTGTGTTGATAAGGTCAGACTACACGTTCTGTGCAGTCTGATCTTGAATCGACACTGTCCGCTACAGCCAGATATTTTATGATTTTTTCTTTTTTTTTTCGGCGAAATGAATGTTATAAGTTGCAAAATTTAGGTTTTTACTACTGACAGAAAATTCAGTATAATTTTAGTAGTTTAAGGGTCAATGATCCTGTAACTCATGCCGACGGTTTGTTTTTATTTCTAGATCATTTAGGCGGTATGGAGATATTTTTGGCTTCTGAATCAGAAATCGAGAATGGGACAGCGATAACAAAAGTCGCTAGCAAACAGCACAACTTCGATTTTACGTTGGCAGAGAAGAGAGAATCACGTTATGTTACAGTAATTCGTCGGAATATCCGTGACTATTTTCTTATTTGTGAACTATCAGTTTATGGGGGTAAGTAACGACAATTTATATTTTATAGTCAGAGACTCCAACTCGTTTTCAACAGTGTCTGATATAACCGACGTGGAATAGAATATGTATCATAATATTTCCCTGTACTATAGATAGAGCCTTATAGATTAAGACTGTTTTAACTACACGTATTCGAAACGTGTCTCCGGGTCGTCTTCACAATAAGCTATGCCATCTCTTGAAGATAAAACATGCCTGAATAATGAATCTGTTCTATCTGTGAATGATATAATGCTCCTTCACTGTCGAATAGTTAATGGCGTGGAACATGTGTCCGGAAGAAAACGGTTCTTTTGGCTTATTGCACCGCTCAATAACAACATAGGTGTACATAGACATTCAGCACTTTTTGACAATTTGTAAAGCTAGTGAGCCGAGAGTTGTATAAGTTACTAGTTGTCTATACGCGAAATTAACACACCACTGTCAAAATTAGAGAAATACAGTTTGGACTAAATATGAACCCTACTGGAACAGATGCATTTTGACTTTTACATTGCCCGACTTGACCTCCCTCCCTCCGAACATACTTATTTATATGCACATTAACGAAACATGTGACAGGGCAAAATTAACGGATACATTTTTAGAGCTTTCAGCCTGTAGCCTACCGGAATAGTAACAATATCGTTTTCAATCTATTCTTTCATTTCACGATATTTTCTAGAGAAATATTATTGATTATATAATCCCTCTGTCTGAGACTGAATCAGAAATAAATACATATTTTCAAGAAGCTATTATATTAAAATTAAAGCAGTTGTTAAAGATTTCAAAGAGTCTTTTACAGCAAAAAGGTCATTAAATCGGTCCGATGGTCAACTTTTATGGCGGCGTTTCCAAACTAGTTGTACATGAACTTCGTATGCATCAACATTGCAATTCATCATAATTATGCCTATCAACCAGAAATTCAAGGTGATTTAATACTTTCTAAGACTCTGGGGGAATATGATTAGGTTTTCTTGGTCCCCAACCCTTAAGCCCCACTCCAAAGGAAACTCCTTTTTGCTGCTGACAACTTTATGTAAGGAAACCTGAGGTTTAGTCCTTTGAAATTGATTTTATATTGTATTCCGATTCAAACCATTAACGAGTGGTCCTGCGTGGCTCAGTGGTAAAGAGCGGGAATCGTAACCTTGAGGCCTCGGCTTCGAGACGCACTGGATCCGCTGGGTTTTTCGTGGGATTGTCCTTGGGCAAGGCACTTCAGAGTCCTAGCCTAGTACTGGTAAAACCCAGGAAATACATGAATATGTGAACTGTCGCCGTGATATTGCTGAAAAAAGCTGAAAGTGGCGTAAAACTCCATTCAATCAATCAAGCAACCAAACCTTAAAGATACATTCTTACTGCCAAAAAGAAAAAAAAATTGCTTTAAAATTTGATAAACTGGAGAATGGTTTAGAATTTAGTCAGCAGTGTAAACATAGATAAATTAACAATATATATGGTGCGAGGGATAAAAAACATATATCGTATTTTTTTATTTAAAACAGAAACGTCACAATAGCGATTTCTTTGGTGGCCTCCAAAAAATGAAATGCATTTTCTATCAGTTGCAATCTCTGCAACCTTGCAACCCCCTCAGGAGCAATATTTGGAATGAAGATCCAAGAATGATTATAGTTCGATAAAATAAAGATGAAACGGGTTAAATCTGGCTAAAAACGAGTATAGATGTATCTACAACAATAAACTGTTCTATCAAAACAGGTTCTTTTCAACATCACTTACCTGTTACATTATCAACAAAGTAGGTAAAGCGAAATATGACCCCAAATTTTACTGTTTGTAAGGTTTCAGGTGTAATGACGATTTTGTACTCTCATGTACCTCAGGGACATTTTCTACAGACAATGTGCTACAAAATGACACCAAACGTTTGATAATTCATTTACTCTGGAGTCGAAATTAGAATAAAACGGTTAGGTCTTGACGATATTTGTGCTTCTTCTGAAGAAATGTCGTTCTGTAGTTAGCACAAATTGCCTGGACCAAGGGAGATCACAGACGCCATTCGCACACAAAATTATAGGATGATATTGGCAAGAAATAAAAGAAATATCACATTTGCTTACGTAAGTAGTTTTTGTGCCGTTTTTCACTTTATTTTGGCGCTGTCAAATCCCCACGGGACTCGACGTCCATGTTGTGAAAATCAAAACGAGGATGAAAAAATGGCGCGGTCGTTCGCATTGAACCATTTACGATTTACTGTCCATTCCAAATGGTCTATTTCATGTGAAAATCAGCGCGACGGCGAGGAAAAAAAATGAAAATCCTCAATCGGATATAAAACGTCTCGTTTAAATCAAAACCACCGATTAATTTCATTAGCCTAAAAAGCCAACGAGATATCTTCTAAGTAAAACGTGAAAAAGAAAATGTTTGGTTCTAACCGCGATTCCAGAGTCAAAGAAAGATAAAAAGTTTTGTGTCATTTTGTTGTTTATTTAGTAAACAGTACTTTAACCCTTAGACTACTAAGCGCGACTTTTGCGGACACTGTAGATCAAGATCAGACTGCACAGAACGTGCAGCGTCTACAATGTCCGATAAGGAGATATCTTTCCCTCAAAAATCCTTTAAAATAAGAAAATTTGGGATTTTATTATCGGCTTGAAAAGTTTCATGTCATTTATTTAGCAGGATAAGGGTTAATACGTTTCTTGATAATCAGCCTACTACGGAGATGAAGGATTTCTATAATCAAATCTTGTCGGTAACAATCCGTGTTATTTCCCTTGTTTATATTAACGATAAATGAGCTGACTATGCTTTGATACTATGTAGCCAAACCCGAATATGAGGAACACAAAAAATGTTCGAAAACATGTTATACGAATTATCGAAAAGGCCGTGAAAAACGTAAAGGCCCAGTAGCGGAAAAACACGGTGCTGGTATTAAAATGATGGCGAAGACGACAATCTGTTATTGTATGGTCGATTCAAGTCGCTGGCAGAAAAATTAATTTCAAAATCAGTCAAAAAGTAAACAAAATATTGTGTGACCTAGCAATTTTTAACCCAGTTTCCAAATTAATTTCTCTGCCAGCAACTACGACTTTTGAATAAAATATGTTAAAGTGCTCGGGGGCCTCCTACACTTGAGACATTTATACTTTAGACAGCTCAACAAAATTGTGCTCGAAACTTTTCGCAGAGACCTGCCCATTTCCATATACTTGCAGCATAGGATGGGGACAAATAGCCACAGAGGTGCTTTCCTGGCTAATTATCACGGGAACTGTAACCGACCCGCCGCAACCAGGGATCGAACCCAGGTCCAAGACTTTTCAAACAATATAACTTATTGATGTTTTGTGAATATCAGCCCAGTTGAGACGTTTGGCAATTTCGCCTCAATTCCGTTGCTTCTTAATCGCAATGATTTGCATAAATTATAATGATGATAAGCACAAATGTTGTAAAGTTGTAGTTCTTGAAAGTCCGACCTGATTGTCTTTTATATAAATTTCCTATTTCATTTAGTGGAAGAAAACACACCAGTTACACTCGGAATATATTACAGCAGAAATATGTTTGCATTGATAATAAGGGTCTTTGTTACAATATACGTGTCTTTCCATGTCTTTGTCAAGACAGAATTCATCATCATCACACCAAATTTTCTATTGTACGAATGAAAAAAAAAACACAAACATTCTAAAACATGATAATTTATCGCTAAAATGTTTTCGGATAAATAATGAGTGTGTTTTGTTACAACGTACGTTCCGTTATTGATCGTTGCATTGTCTTTGCATGTGTTTGTGCTATCAGTCTGCACAGAAAACCATTATTCTCCTGTTGTTTGTTGTAAGGGAGAATACACGAAGATGATATATTATTGTAAAAATGTTTTTTATACCTTACAAATGTCTTCGTGTACAATTAAAATGTATTTGTGGTGTCTTTGCATGTCTTTGCGTATCTTTGAATGTCCTTTGCAGTATTTAGTACGACCCGTTTAAAGAGTAGCCATCTGACTGGCCGAGAAAGAATGTCTTACATCAGATGGGTAGTCTTTGGAATTTAGAATTAGGACAACATTAATTTTTGGTGACTCTATATCCAGATTTTTCGTCCGTTTAAATATTTACCAAAAGTCAAATTTTTACACTTCCTAGAAAGCATTTTCAGACGGAAATTTAATGTGGCTTATAGGATCATATCGGTTTTTGAAATGGTAGGAAAAATACTTTACACGACCATGCTTTCAAAAGCCTATTACCTCAGAGTCGTTAAAACACTTGATTATGTTGTGAAGGGTAATAAATGTCTTCATAAGGCTTTTGGATTCCAGACCGTCGAACTTGTGACTGTTCGAATGATGGCATGTCCATGAACCCTTAAAAGGATCTATTTGGATCGTTCAAGCATTGGATTATTTTCTTTTTCTAAAACACTATTAAAAACTACAAAAGATTTTTTTTTTTCACATCAAACGTTAAGAAACTAGACAATTTCATTCACTAAAATTGGCATTTGCATGACGGGAAGGTCGGTTTTTAAATCGGTAAATCAGTCTTTTTTTTTTTTGGAAATATTACAACATAAAACTCATTTGAATACCGTCCCATACAGTCAATGTGTGTTGTTGATCCTGTTACATTCCTACAAGCGGTCAGAAATTCTGGCATCAAATCTAAAAATAGCCTAACTTCAGAGGCCACGAGCCCTACTAAGGAACTACCACTACAATATTTCTTTTCGCTAACATCTCTTCCTCTTTTTTTTCGCCTACTCCCTTAGCAATTCAGTAGTATGACATTTTTCGTCGTAGCTGAATATGCTGGCTTTTGACCTACTTTTTGGTACTGATACCAAATGAATAAATAGAAATTTGTGATTAGGTAAAAAAATGTAGACCTGTTTATTTTAAGGGTCCCTGCCTCATTGCTGGCAAATTTACACCGTCTATCTTTTTTTAAAAAAAACATATTTCTTGTTGAATATCAGTTTGATCTTTAAAAAAATTAATCACCAACTTCAAAGCGCTAAAAAAATAAATGAACTTTCTCATAATAAGCAGACCAGTCTTGTCATTTCAGGGATGTTTTTACCTGAATATTTAACATATAACGGATAGTGTAGATCAAAGGTCATTCTGTCCTTTCTGTGTAATCTGATATTGATCTACAAAGTCCGCATAAGTTTGTTTTTTATTTAAATTGTCCAGAAAGGCTTAATCGATATTTGACTGTATTTTGGCACATATATCTATAAAGTCACGCGTATGTTACGAGTAGCTGTGTTCACGTTTACGACCATGTAATATATTAACGAGTTTGTAGAATCTAGACTTTAATGACAAGTTTGTGCATGTTTTGGTAGATTGTGTCGATGGAGAGTTTGGTCAAGATTGTGGTCAGCGCTGTCACTGTGACGGAAAACCTTGTAACAGAGCAACTGGTGTTTGTCCGTCAGGAAAATGTCTACCCGGGTTTACAGGACCCGCATGTGATAGAGGTAAGTAATCAAATTGGGTTCAATATCTTGACCAAATCTAGTGCTCATAAAAGTTTAAAATGTGTGTCGGATGTAGACACATAGCTAAGTACAGATCTTAAAGGCAAGACAAAGTTCTGGTAGTGAAAGGTAGCAATTAAAGATACTTACTCATTCTTTGGTTTTGCAGCCTCGGGAAGAAAGTTCGATCAGAGATCAAAAGGGTTCTTAACGTATATTGATACAGATGGATGATTGAGATGTAGCCACACATTTTGCTTCTTTTCCCGCAATGTCGTTTACCCTTTCAAAGGCAAATTCAATCAATTTAGCCGCCTTTCACTTCTACAAATACTTTTAATATGAATGGGTCTAAGTCATTGTAGTCCTCTGAAGATTGATTATCATTGCGTTGGGTAACACATATTAAATCAAGAGCCTACCAAAAAGAAAAGTAAATTTTGACAGAAATTCGTTCCTGACACAAGAAATAATTACAATATGTCTTTACTTTTATTCGTAGAATGTGTCGATGGAGAGTATGGCCCAGATTGTGGTCAGCACTGTCATTGTGAGGGAGAGCCCTGTAATAAAACAACCGGTGTTTGTCCGTCGGGAAAATGTCTCGCGGGGTTTACAGGACTTGCATGTAATATAGGTAAGTTTTTCTAATTGGATAAGAAATTTAAACCAGGTCTAGGGCCCATTAAAAAGTATTAATGCAACCCTATAGGACATCAAAGCTGTATTTGTTTGATCTATTTTCGGTTGTTTTTTTTTTTGCTGTGTCTCAGGGCATAGTACGGTCATTCAGTAACCTTTGGACGATCCGTTGATCAAATCCCGAAGCTATACATCACCATGGGTGTTATGCACCTACACGTTACATTTCTTCGCCGGAAATACAGCGTTTTTCCGTTCTTAAAGTTGTAAGCTCGACTTAAAAAAAAAATTAAAAAAGAAACACTAGTCCCTATTTTGTCTGAAAATTTTTCTAAGTCAATTTCCCTGGACAGATAGTTTGTACATTTAATTTTTATCGTGGTCAATCAATTCAGTTGGCCGTTTTCAAGGACAGATTGATAGATGTGAATAACTTCACCTTGGTTTTTTATGTCATTGCTAATCGATTTACGTGGGTACCGTCATGTGACTGACAGTAAAAGAATTCGAAATTGAAATTACCTTGATGCAGACGAGGTTAGATGTAGTTACGGAATCGGCCGAGTTATGACGAGTGCAGTGTCGTACTTCTAGCATCTGAGGCTAGGGGTATGGTACGGTATCCGATGGCTCAATGTATAGGAATACGGTTCCGTACCCGGAGACAGCCCTAGTCGGTCTGCCTGCAGCTACAGCAATTAAGTTAGTATCTGACTAATTTACAGCAAGTTAAATGTACATACAATCCTGCGTATCTAAAGTTTTCTGTTTTATCACGGTAAGTTACTCTTTGGATAGATGATGTAAAAGGAGTAGATCTGATACATGCTGAAATCTCGGTACAGCAGTACCGAATACAGGGGTGACAGAGGTTTTGGTCAAACACAAGTCCGGTAAAAGGACACCCAGAACAAACTGATTGGAGGTTTCGATGATATAATTAAATAGAGTTTATGCAGTTAAATGTGTATCAGTCTTTTAGCTGGCTTTCTATCGGCAGCCGTTTTCATTCATCAGAATATAAACTACATAAAGACAACCTTATGGGTATCAAAACTACTCTGATAGAGATAGAGGATACATATCTTTGAAACATTCAGGGTTATTTAAAAAAAGATATCGATATAGGTCGTTTTTACAGAATCTGTCATTTACCGAAACATACGCAAATCCAGCACAGCACTAACTAGTATGCAAATTGAATAAGGTTGGAATTCACAAATGGTTGAAATACCTCAGAACTTTCAGGACTTTTCGCTGTCATAATTGGGAATCCGAATAAATGAATTAGATAGATAGATAGTCTTTCCCTTTGTCACAGTGCGCAAAATAGCGGGTTTCGCAGTGAAGCGAAGCGAGGAAATCAAGCTGAAGTGGCTTCAAGTGTCCCTGCATGTATATAACTAAACCAAACAGGCATTGACCAGTAGGTAGATGCATTAGGTTTAGCACATTTTCATAGTCCTATTACATGTGTCTAAATCGTTTGCACGATGTAAACGCATAGAAGAAATGCGTGCATGTATTTTAAAGGCAGATCAAAGTTTTTCAGGTAATAATGAACGATGCTCATTTATTCAGTTTCGCAGCCTTGGGAAGGAGGTGGCTGTGTCAAATGTAGGCCCGTATTTTCTCTTTTTTTCTCACAATGCTGCCTACCCTTTCATAGACAAATCTAATCAATTAAGCACCTTTCCCTCCTGCAAATGGTTTCAACATTGACGGGCCTAAAATTTTGTTAGCCAACGAATAGTCTAAGTCACAAGGTTGAGTTACATTTACACATACAGTAAACCTAGAACCTACAAAAAGAGAAGTAACTTCTCACAGAAGTGCATTCCTGATACAAGAAATAACTACAATATGCTTTACCTCGTAGATTGTGTCGATGGAGAGTACGGTCCAGATTGTGGTCAGCGCTGTCACTGCGAGGGAGAGCCCTGTAACAAAACAACCGGTGTTTGTCCGTCGGGAAAATGTCTAGCCGGGTTTACAGGACCTGCATGTGATAAAGGCAAGTTTTTCTCGGCAGGGTTTAAAAACTTGAATAAATGTTTTATATAATTATAATAATAAGCTCGAGTCTGAAGATCTTAATCGCATCTACTCCTGGGAACTGCAACAAAAGAATAAATATAGACAATGCGGGTAAGAGATTAAGACAATTTAAAAGACAAACACACACTTCTTTTTTGAATGAATACAAATTCATTTACTTAAGCCTAGAAATCTTCCATCCATCCATCCATACTTCCACCAAGCATCGACCCATGCATCCACACACGCATCGATCCCAGCGGTCTGTCATCTTATTTACATTGATCTAAATAATATTTACACACAAAATTGACACCATATTCCATAAACAATTCTGTCATTAAATCTATTGAAACAAAAAGGTCCTGCGTGGCTCAGTGGCAAAGTGTAGGATTCGTAAAATAAAGGTCCCGGGTTGGAGCCTCACTGGAAGCACTATGGTTGTCTTGAGAGAGTCCTTTGGCAAGGCACTGTAAAGCAGATGTGTCAACTTATAAATTCCAGAGCCTTAGCCTAGTGCTGGTGAAACCCAAGACATATATGAATAATTATATGTGAGCTGTCGCCGTGCTGATTGAAACAATGTTGAAACCGGCCTATGATAACGCAAATAAATCAATAAATCAATCAATATTGAAACATTATATACAACTGTTTTAAGCCGGGCGCAGGTGGACGATGTAACTTTTCTCGAGATTTTGAATAACAACTGTAAAACAGGTGTGTCGACTTATGTACTTGACTATCGATAGGCTCATTCTGATTTACTCGAAATATTCGGTGGAACATACATGCGGGGTAAAAATTGTACAGAAAAATTACAGCAGTTCATATTAGCAGTCTGAGTTGCTAGGATCTCCATCCGAAAGATCAGTTCGATTACTGTCGCAATAGCGAATTTCAGACAGAATCTTCGACAGGGTATGTATCCACAACGATTCCTTGACTTTCGATACTCTTTGCCAAGCCTAAGATTAATCTGTGCGATGTTGGTAAAAGCTTTAGATTACCTAACATTTTTATTTATACATAGAATAATTGTCTCTTACAAATAATTGGTTGTTTTTTTTTTCTTTTTTTCAAGCTTGTCCAGATGGTCACTTTGGAATCAACTGTTCGTCAAACTGTGGAAACTGCTTAAATGGAACCCCTTGCACAAAAGACTCTGGATTCTGTAAAGACGGATGTGAGTGTGGATTTATACCACCTCTATGTGTTGAAGGTAACGCATATTCTTAGGGTGTTGAATGACTTAGAAAATTTTATATTACTTGATATTGAACGTGCTTTCCATGATAATTGTTGTTTGATTTTGTCATGTCGACCAGTGTGCCCAACATTACATTCCTGTTGGTCTGTAGAAGAAGACTTACGTTTACAATGGTGTGCTCTAAAAACCCATCACAATATGAGCTTGTAGAAAACTCATCATGATTTCAATAAGACAAGAACAACGAAATAGAGACAGAAACGGCCGTTGATGTTGTTACATGATTTACCGTTTGCAAATCACATTTCCGTTCCATTTATTTCAAAAACTTGAGTTGTAAAGAGAATGGACACATGCGGTTATTACCGCCATATGTCGTTGACTCTTAACCCTTAAGCTGCTTACCGCAACTCACTGACCTTTTTGCGAGCAGCGAAGATCAAGATCAGAGTGCACGTTCTGTGCAGTCTGACCTTGGGTCTACGCTGTCCGATAAGGCAATATTTTTCTCCAAAAAATAAGTTTGAAATAACATTGTTCGAGTTTTTAACATTGGCTTGAAAGTTTTTTCAACTTTTTGTTTAGCAGTAGAAGGGTTAAATGACTGCAGGAGCCGTTTTAAGTAAAGAAGTGCATGATGTTGGAGGTTTTAAAAATGGTGTGGTTAACTGTGAATGTAATTAGAGGCTTTGTTTGGTGTATACCGTCAATAAATCAATCGAAGTAACAATTTCGAAATTCTTAAAATATTTGACAATGACATAAATGAATGATAACGGTCTCAAGTCCCTAAGTTATTTGATATCTAGAAGGGGCAATCGCTCCAATGGGATGAAACAAAAAATGCAGAAACAAAGCATAAATTTGTTTCTTGTGTTTATTATACATAAACCGGTACATATATCTATGGATGACATTGTATATTAACCAAGAGTGTGGGCCATGCTCTGTGAAAAAGGGTGCTTAATGCATCTGCAAAAAGTTTCGATCTAGGTCAGCCTGCGCAGTCCGCGCAGGCTGACCTGGACCAAAACCTTTTGCTATTGGTTAATTTTCTGCATGTCCATGGACCAGTGTACCTCATGATTCAGTCGATTGTTTGACAAAACGGACTTTATGGATCCATAATTTTGTGATGACTTGTTTGGTATCATGCGTCGCGGAGATGCATTAGGCCCCCTTTTGCCAGAGCATAACTCATATATTGAATATAATTATTATTACTAAGTTTGATAATGTAAGTTTGTATTATGTTTGTATTAATAAACCTTTGCCATACAATCCCGAGTTTTAACGATCATGAAATAGAAGTCTTTGAAAGCGTTTTGGGAAACGAAAAAACATGTTAGTAACCAATATTCTCTCCTTTGCTCACAATATTCTCTATCATATTTTCGACCATATTAAAGACACTCCTTTGAGTCACATATAAATTGTCACCTGCCAATGCTTTCAATTTGGATAAGTCTACTTTTTTTATCGTTTGGTAAAGAGCTAACACGTATATATAAAATGATTATATTATTACAATGTTTTATAAGTGTATCATATTTTGTATGATTAACCCTTTATCATACCATCCCGAGTATAAACGATCGAGAGGTAAAAGTCTTTTGAAAGCGTTTGGGAAAGGAAATGAAATGCTGGTAACCAGTATTTTCCCCTTTTCTCAGTGTTCTCTACCATGTTTTCGACCATATTAAAGACAAGTCCAGTCCTTTGAATCACATAAAATCGTCATCTGCACACGCTTACAATCTAGACAAGTCAGTGTTTTTATCATTAGGTAAAGAGCTAAGATATTTACTTCTAATTCACTTTGTCCATTATGGTAATTATGTTGTATGGGTTTTATTATGTGCCGGTGGCCTAAGTACCGAATAAATTGTCTGTTCTGTTCTGTTCTGTTAAGATTATCTTACAAAAATATTGGATAGTATAGATCCACGATAAGACTGTACACATCTTGTGCTGTCTCATCTTTGACTTGGTTTCCTGCAGAAGTGATTTAAGATGTCTTCAGTTCCCTAACCTTACATCGTACTTTTTTATCACAGAAAATGTAGAAGCTTCACGTCCGGAGGTCAAGATCTACCAAGTTGGAACAGCCATTGGTGGAGCAAGCACCCTCATAATGATTGGAGTCGTGGTGGCCGGGATTTTTTATGTGATTCGACTGAGGTATAGAAACTGATAAAAGACAATCTTGAAATCAAATCTTTGTACTTTCTTACTCCTGCTAGAAACGAACAGCATGGACCTTGCAGAAGTTTTATTTAAAATTGACATTCCTTTGCAAATCTAATTAATTACTGGCAATGCAATGTATTCTACAGGTAGAGCAAACTGTTTTTTCCCTACGACTAGAATTAGAATATAGAGAAAGTTAGTTTTGTGGCCGTCACCATCAATTCTAAATGCTGGTCTAATTCTAAATTCCAGGATTTGCTACGTGATTGGCTAAGATGAAATGTATCAGCCAATTAAAAAAGAAGTCGTTGAATTCAGAATTGGAACTCGATTTAGAATGGTTGATGTATACAGCAAGATCGACATTACGCAAGTGTCTGTAAGATATCCTTAAAATGATTGTTTAACCCTTTACCACTCAATTACCGAATTTTTATGACCCTCGTGAAGAAAACCTTTGAAAAATTGGAAAAAGAAGAAAATGCTGGTAATCAGCATATTCTCCTTTTCCCACCATGTTTACCACCCTTTTCAACATTTTATTTGTCGCATTAAAATGCTTTTATTTGGACAAGTAAAAAATGCTGCTTGGTAAAGAGTTAGCACAGGTTGTTTGCTAAATAGAGGTGGCTTGTAAAACAGGATTTCCTTTATCTTTGTTCGACAGGAAAAGGTACAGGAGCACACCGACAAGTGCACCAGACATTAGTGGTCCTTACGAGCTGCCTAATCGAAGTGCCGTTGAAAGTGAGCATCAATACGGACAGACAGCACCAATTTATGAAGAAGCAGAATCATCTTATGAAATTCCAAAATAGTCTGACTATACTATCTGACTTCGGTAGACCAAGATTTATTCATCAGAAATTTCAGTTACCGACAGAAAGTTTTCTTGAAAAAAATTTTTTTTTTTTCAATTCATACATATGTAGAGACTTCGGCCGATGATTGAGTTCAAGTCTTTCCGACTGAACACTTAAATTGCTCATCTCGAGCAGTTTCACGTTTTGTCACCATGGTGTCTATCAATAAAAAGCAGCGAGTATATATGCGGTTTACAGTTCAAGAACTGTTATATGCCTTTGTCAACGATCCAAAGTATTCAAAACAATGGCGGTGTCAGTTACTGATCAAACATACCCTGTAACAAAATTTGACGTACTATCGAGGTTTTACTATTTTGGGGGGAAATCATAATACGGTCGATATGAAATGGTGAAATAACCTGTATAACGAAATTACTTGTATAATCGTAATTTACATTACTTTAAAACAATTCCAAGTTTTAACGACCCTGGGGAAGAAAGCCTCTGAAAACATTGTGGGAAGAGGAAAAAATGCTTGTTAGTAGCCTTTACCCAAAATGTTTTCTGACCTTTTAGACACAAATCTAGTAATTTTAACTTGAATTTGTGGGCTGCAAATGCTTTCAATTTCAAAATGTTGTTGTCTTGTAAAAAGTTTAATGGCAATAATGTTCATAAGGTGTGCAGAATGCGCTATATAGTTAACAGCCTCCCCCCCCCCCCCCCCCCCCCCCCCAATTCCTGTCAAACATCTGCACTTTATGGTGTTTTTTCTTCTCTGTTTTGATATGTTTTTATTTTTATTAATTTTTAACTGCATGGGTAAAAATTGTCATGTAACTGTACATGCATGCACTTTGATTAATAATTGTTAGCATAATGACATATTTCGATGGGTGAGTGCAACACTATCCTAAGTGCCTATACTTTGTATAGGCACTTAGGATAGTGTTGCACTCACCCATCGATTTGACATCTATATCTTACCACTGCAAGAAACAATGTCTCTTCTCATGTGCCTTTTTCTTTCCAAATGAAATTTATTTTCCTCATTACATTCATTTTGTATTCATCTCACTCATAATATTTATTACTTTTTAAAGGCCAAGTAGCGGCCAAGTGTGAGCAGTGCAAGAGTTTAAACGCATTTGAATTTAAACCAAACGATTTAAAAGTATGGACATTATTGTGAGGATAACAATCTGTTACTGTACGGTTGGTCCAAAAGTTATTCGCTGGCAGAAAAATGAATTAAAAAAAAAAATGAATTTTACGTTACCAAGTCACCCATCCTATCTTTTGTTTACTTTTTACCTAATTTCAGAATTCATTTTTCTGCCAGCGACCAAAACTTGGACCGACCGTGCAATAAAAGATTGGCATCTTCACAACAATTCCATACTTTTATGTGGTATAATTCAAACTCAAATGCATTTGACAGCCTCACTGTTTACTTTCGGCTGCTACTGGGCCTTTAAATGTTCTCCTAATTTTTTATTCTATATATGGGCAACACTCTGTAAAAAGGGGGTTTAATAAATTTGTAAGTAGTATCGACTCTAACGTGACCTGGTTCGGAACTTTTCGCTTCTGGTAAATATTATGCATGTTATGCCAACATTCCACCTTGTGATTTAACCGCTTTTTTCGTACTAGTGAAGGAATGACGTTAAGTGCACAGAGATGGAGAAGCGCGGGAAGAGACACACACACTTAAACACTGACAAGTTCTCACTCTTCAAAACAACATGTAGCGCTCTCACCATGACATCATTATTTAACCCTTTATAAAACTAAAAAACAAAAAAATAATAAGACTTGTCCAAATTGAAAGCTTTTTGCAAAAGACGAATCATATAAGTTTCTCCAATGATGAGATCTGTTTCTGAAAGAGTAGACAATATTGTGGGAAAAGGGTAACCGGCATTTCTCCTTTTCCCACAATGTTTTCAGAAGCATTGTCCGGTTCGTTAAAACTCGGGATTGTGTCGTAAAGGGTTAACCGTTTACCATTTTGTCCTCTGCTTCCAATGTGGGAAAGACTAAATTTTTGCCGTCTGGTAAAGAGTTCATCTTCGCAAGCCAAGGTGACGATCACTACCTGGATCTTACCCCTTGGCTGATCGAGTCGAAATTTGTCAGCTCGGCGACACGCCACCTACTGTTTTTTAATTGTTATCACCCTTAGATTTACGTCATCGAAAACCAATCAAACGTCGCGTAAAATAACTCTTTCGGCATTTCGTTAAATATGGCCAGATGCATTTTTACCTTTTCTGGGTGTTTGGCTATGATCTATTAAGCGCTTCGGTGTTGTTGTTTTAACGGGGATCCTTGACAATTGACCACTAAGGTTTGGTCCAATTATAGTTTGTTCAGCATGTTTTCTCCGTAATTCGCCAACAATTGACTGCTTTTCAGATCGCAAACTTGACAGACGATTTATCAAGTCAAAAATTATTTTCGAAATCTTGTTAAGTTTCGCGAAGCAAAAGCCACACGTGTACTTTGACAGTCCATCATCTTGTGTTGGGATGTACCCTAAAACTTCATTTAAATTGATTTGAGACAGTGAATGTTTAAGAAAATATTGTTCGCCTGCATTTTTTTGGTAATAACTCGCAGAATATCCGACAACTTTCTCCTGTTGTCGCCATTTTTATTTACGTTCTGCTGGTGTTGGATAGCAAATGTAACGCGCTATTCGATTGGTGCTTTCAGTCCTGGTTGCAACCAATGATTACACGTATCGCGAAGCCAACAAATTTCGACTCGATCAGCCAAGGGGTAAGATTTCACGTAGTGATCGTCACCTTGGCTTGCGAAGATGGTAAAGAGTTTTGCTTTGACAAGAATTAGCAATCGATTGATTGATTGATAAAATGATGTGTTACTGTTCTTTCAACATTATTTCTGTCAGAACACGGCGACAGCTCACAAATTCTTCTGTATGTCATTGGTTTTACCATTACTAGGCTACGGTTTTGATGTGTCTTGCCTAAGGACACTCCTACGGATAACCCAGCGCTTCGAGTGAACATTGAATCTGGGACCTTAACCCTTAAGCTGCTAAGAGCGACTCACTGACCTTTTGCGGACACTGTAGATCAAGATCAGACTGCACAGAACGTGTAGTCTGATCTTAGATCTACACTGTCCGATTGAGAGATACTTTCCTCCACAAAATAAGTCTCGTATAACATTATTCGGATTTTTACTATCGACTTGTAAGTTTTCAATTAACTTTTTTGGTAGAATAAGAGTTTAGGTTACGAGTCCAACATCTACCGCCAGACCCACAAAATGTCAAGCTGAACCTCTGGAGTTTCCATTGTAAGAAGGTTACTGGAAATAGTTCAATACATGATTTTAGTAAAAATTCTAGAGCAATTCATACGAGTATGATTTGTTTTTAGCCTACATGTAGATCGCTACACGCCTCTGTTCGAAATAGGACTTTTCACATCCCTACAGCTTTCGTAAACGGTGGAAAAAGAAGCGAATTAAGCTTGTCACAAGCGAGGATTCATATACGTGCAGTGTTTTCCACACTATCGACAAATGACACTTTCATGTCTTTCAACTGTTCGCCCTTTGTGGCACTTGTAAATAAATGAATCATCAATTCCATAAGAATCTTTTTTTTTAAATGAATAATCCATTGAATCTACTCTAGATAAAGGCCCAGAAGCGGCAAAATGTACACAATACCGATGTCGAAATACCTTTAAATTAGAATCATAACATTTAGAACCATGAAAAATATTATGAAGATTACAGTCCTTTATTGCACAGTCGGACTAAGCGTTAGTCGCTAGTAGAAAAATGAATTTCAGCCCCCGAGCTGCTAAGAGCGACTCACTGACCTTTTGCGGACAGCGTAGATTAAGATCAGACTGCACAGAACGTGCAGTCTGATCTTGAATCTACGCTCTCCGATGAAGAGATATTTTTCCTCCAAAATATAACTTTGAAATAGCCGAATTCATGTTTTTAATATCGGCTTAAAAGTTTCATCTAAGTTATTCAGCAGGACAAAGGTTTAAACTCAGTTAACCCTTTACCACACAGTCCCGACTTTTAACTACCCTGAGAAAGAAGCCTTTTGAAAACATTGTGGGAAAAGGAGGAAATGCTGGTAACCAGCATTTTCTCCATTTCCCACAACGTTTTCTCCCTTTCCCAAAACAAATTTCGGTTTTTGGGTCACATTTAATTTGTCGTCTGCAATTGCTTTGAATTTGGACCAGTCTAAAATTTTGTCGTTTGGTAAAGAGTTAAAAGTTGCCAGGTCGCTTTATCTTTTGTATACATTTTACCTGCTTTTAAAATCTTTTTTTTTTGCCAGCGACTATCACTTGGACCGACCGTACAATAACAGATTGCCATCTTCACAATGTTTTCCATACTTTTAAAAGCTGTGATTTGAATCTAAATACATTTTAATTCCCATATTTTTTTTGGCCGCTGTTGAGCCTTTACGAGAGACAATAACCTATGCTGGCTTGGATGCCACATGATCGCGTGATGCCACATAAACTCATCATTATCATCATCATCCCTACTCTTTTTGACGTTCAGGTATCATTTGCGCACTCGCATGCATGTGGTGTGTGTTCCCTTTTTGAGGCAGAAATAAGGGAGATAATTCATACAAATACACAGCAATACTACAAATGTCACATCCCTTGAATAGTACTCTCTTCAACCGAAAAAGAAACAACAGAACGTGAAACCTTCGGTTTCGACTAGGCGAATGTAAGCAGTTCTTTACGAACTGGCCATGTTAAAATTAGAAATAATGGAGAAAGGTAGGTTTTCAATGCAATTTTGATAAGAAAAGTAGTTATTACACCCATTTATGTGTTAGATTGTTTAAAAGAAGCGCTTAGTTTCTCATCGAAACGAGAGGTCATGACCTTTCTTTTTTTGTTCTATAGTTTGACCCCAAGTGCAAAATTCAGAGGTCATTGAGCTAAGGGTGGGCTAAAGCCACGAAAGATTGCAATAAAACGGCATGGTAACGTGCTATCTTTTGTTTTATCCCCAGAATATCAGTTGTTTCTAGTTTCAATTTAGTTTGGCATTTTCAGGCTAGTAACCTGGGTTTGGATTGTGTGAACTTTGGAATATAGACAAAAACAGCATATTATGTTGTGTTTTTCAGACTATACCATTTATCGGACAAAGTCCATGATTTCGCTGTTTTACAAGTTGAACATGATTTGTTAAAAATTGACAATTTTGGACTATGTTGTTGCATTTATTGACGATCGCGACAGTTTCCATTATCACGCCAGTGTACATGTAACTATCACGCTCACCGTTTATTCGAAGCCTCGTCTCAAGATATTGGAAAATACTGTCCTGTTTGCAGACAAAACCACCGAGCAAGGACACAGTTCCTTCATCATGGGCAAACTTCCTGCCAAAGAGCAACAGAAGAATGACAGCCGAGGAAGAAAATGGGCCAGCCACAAAAGTGGAGGGTCTTACATGCGCTTGCAATCCTTGTCAGACCAACATCAAATTAGTACAAGCTGCACAAACTGCCAGGAGTACTTATGTTCGGACTGTCTGTCAAGCCACAAGAAACTGAAGATAAGCAAATGGCATACAATATAGGAATTGGCGAAGGTGCCGAGATGTTTACAGAGATTTTTGAGTTGAAGCAGCTGGTACACTGTGATAAATACCAATGCCATGACCACGAGGAACTTTTTTGTACTACCTGTGCTTTCATTCTTAACAATGGAAAACACAAGACAATCACAAGAGTATTTCAGCAAAGTTGTAAAATCTCAGGAAGATTATAAAGTATGCTGGAACAAGATTTGAAAGAGTTGCCGGTTGAACTTAGTAAGTTTAAAGAGATAATTATCAGGAAGTTGGACAAATTTGAAAGTAAACGTCTTCAAGATGGGAGGAAAATGCATGCTGTTTTACAAGAAAGACTTAAAAGAGAGAGGGAGAAAAGTGCGAAGGAATCGAAGGCCGACTGAAAGGTCACTTGAAAATTGCAATTTGCAATAAAGCTTCGACAGTTAGAGAGGTCTTCTAAACGACACTTTGTCCTATCACGAGCGCTGCAGAGGGAACGGGAGTTAATCAAGACTGACTTGTACAAAAAATGATTAAAAAAAAAAAAAAAAAACGTTTGCTACATAAATTAAGACAAATCAAATTACAAATGAAAGAATCCTTAATTGCTCTTCTTCGTCAGGAAACCACCTTTGGTGATTAATTAGTTGCAAAAGAAAGTTGAAAAATGTACCAGTCGTTCCCAATGAAATAACAGCTCTGCAGAATTCTTCCATTGTCCACACTATAGAGCTGAAGCTAAGCTTTAGCAGAACTAAACATTCACAAGGCTTCAAGCTGTGAATTGCCAATTTTTCATTGATACCACTGTAGCTATTTCTGACAGGTGAAAAGTCCTTTATATAGTAGATATTGATAAAAAAAAAGTTGACAGTAAGCAAGTTCAACTGAAATATTCAGCATGGGGCATGGCTTACCAAAAAAGTCGGAGTAGGATCGTCATGTGACATACAAGTCACAAATGAATAACAGTCTACAGTGCTGATTCAAACTTTTATTTCCTACACGAAATAAAAACAAGAAAAGAATGCCTCAGACTGGCTATCGTTAGTAGTAGTAGCTTTTATTGCATAAAGAACAAAACAGCCTTAAGCAAATACAATTAACAGTTACATGACAATGAACATTTTCTGAAGAACACATTATGTTATTTAGTGCATAAAATATATCATAAAGAATTTCAATCGATTAATACAGACAAAAAATTACAACGGCCACTACTGAAATACAATGTACATGTAAATATGGCGTAAAGGTCTACGTGATTAATCATAAATGCTTTATCATCTATATTTGAAATTTCAGAGCATGCCCATTCTAGCCTAGACTTATTTGCAAAATAAACAAATTTAGCCAAATTTATGATAATTCCATTAAACACATTGAGTTTATAAATTTATTCTTAGTAGGCCAAGTATGATAGTAATTTTAATGTAGTTTTTCATAGTTCCCTAAATTTTTAGCAAGTTAATAAAAAATGGTATATCCTTCATTTGTCCTGAAATACATGAAATACAGTTTGTACATATTCGTTCATTTCTAGAAAGGTTATTCTGTCGGCCGCGTTCTATATTTAGATCATGAGATAAGGTACGAAATTTGGCCTGAATTTTGTTTCTTGGACAATTTCTAGATATTTTTTCCATTTTGAAGGAATGTTTAATTAAGCTACATGTGAAAGCCAGGGGAATTATGAGTAGGTGTATACCACTGTTGTCGATAAATATCTAGTATTCTTTGCTTAATAGTATTATAGTGTGTCGTTAGATTAAGTTGGCTTTCCCACATATATATAAGTCCTACTTGATTTAACACTTGTAATCTGATACGCCCAATTGTTTCCGTTCTAAGTACAACCGTTATCTGCATAAATTCTTAGCATGTTATAGGTTTTTGTATAAAATAGATTGTCTATTCGTAATAAGAATTTTTAGCCAGTACTTGATTATAATAAGTTTTCTTTGTGTATTCATCGGCTCTAAATGTAACAGAGTACTCTTTTGCAAAATTTTGAAAATATCTTTTCAACGTCCAGGCAGGGGCTGTGGCCCCAAACTTCTGCCGAGAAATTGTGTATCTGGGAGTTAAGTGAATCAGACATTTTTAGCATTTGAGAAACAGGAAAGTAAAGTTGGTTTTGTACTCCGAAAAGATTGTGTGAGGCATGCTGCGCAATTATTTTCTCTGTACGATTCCAGTATCCGTTTTTATATAGATGTTTACCTAAGTATTTAAATGATTTAACAACTTCGACTGTAGGGTTATATCGGAAGAATTCGTGTGAGGTTGATCTGCCTTTTTCAAATATTATTTTTATTTTTTTTTTTTACATTTAGATTTAGATTCCATGTCTTGCAGTGGTTTTCTATCGTTAAGTATAGATTGAAGTGAAGTAGGATCAATGGTAAATACGACCGCGTCGTCGTCAAATAGGATTAAAAACCATTACATAGCATCTATATTGATTATTCCGGGGATATCGTTGTTTTTATTGTTAAGTATGTCGTTCAAATAAAAAATAGGCACAAGATGCTGCCACATGCGTCTCCTTGCTTAACACCGATTTCTGAAAGGATTGATTCAGATTTCATTAATTTATAGTAGACAGATGATTTAAGTTTCATACATGGCTTGGATAGCCTTAATTAATTAAGTACTGAGATTAGCTTTTATAAGTTTTTGCCATAACATTATTCTGTCGATTTTATCAAACATTTTCCCAGTCTAAGAAAGCTGTATAAAGTTTCTTTTTGTTTGACAACGTTTTTGAAATTATTGTATGAAGTATGAATAAGCAGTCAGTCGTTGATTTATTCTTTTGTAAGCCCTTTTGATTATCTATGAATTTCTTATTTCTACCAACCCATTTTGTTGTTCTATTACCTATCAATTTCGAATAGATTTTGGATAAGATGTTATTCAGAGTTATCCTTTTGTAGTTTTTTTTTTTTTTTGTTGCTTCATGTGTTCCACCTTTAAACATTGGGACAATTATTCCTTCAGGGAAAAATCCATCATTGAAAATTTTATTATAAAATTCGATCACATATGGAGAGATAAGATCAAACGAGTGTTTAAAAACTTCAGATATCGAATGGTCAGTGCAGGGACTTTTTGAGTTTTTTTGGGATAAGACAGCTTGTTTGATCTCTGAGCTTGTAAACTCCGTATCTAAATCGTCGTCATATATACTCATCACGTTGTGTGTCGTTTGAGGGTAACTCATCAGTTTGTGGTGTCTAGGATGGTTAAACTGGTACCCTTTGTAGATATACATATTACAACTGGCACAGGCTATTGTGTCGTTGCTTTTCATTGGGCTACATGTATGTCACAGAATAGCCAATCGGAGCAACATACACATTTCCATTTTGGCTGTAGAGCTAACGCTGCGACTTTTTGCACAATTTGAAATTGATAATCGAAACTGAAAAGAATGTTAGCAGACATAAACATAAAAAGGTGATACCAAAAATTAAATTCACTTATTCGTGAGGTCAAAAATATCGGAAAATCTGCTGTTCTGGAAGTGAGATTGACCTCCCCTGAATCTCTATTCGTCTCGCGTCATGGTTGTTCTAAAAATAGACCGGCAGAATTCCGCCCGTTTTTAGTAGCTTGTACCGATCGGGAAGGTAACCAATCTATAAGATGGTATCAGTATGCTTGAAAAGTTGAGCGATTGGTCTCTTTTAGAATGCACCAGGAAGGGGATATGCTCCAAGAAAGGGACAGGGATGCCACGGGTAGAAAATTTCAGTCACTGTGGTACTTTGGGGTCGATGGATGTAATGTGTACCAAAAATGTAGTGATACCGACAAAGTGTTCAAGTTTGACGAATGATGTCCGATTGAGTGGCCTTCCCGATCACCAGCTTATAAGTCTCTCGAGCTTCTTCCGGTATTGTAAACCAGGATGGCACGTGACATCTGAGACACCCTGTACAATGGGTTACAAAATTAAACAACCCTAAAAGATTTACATGTATATGTTAATAGATTACCAGGCAATGAAATATAAGACTTGTCCATACTGAGGGCATTTGCAGACGACATATGTTGCTCGAATGATGAAATTTGACTTGAAAGGGTAGAGAACATTGTGGGCAAAAAGGAAAGCGCTGGCTAGCATCATTTCTCCTGTACATCCAATGTTTTCAAAAGTATTTTTCCTTAGAGTCATATAAGACATGGGGGTGTTTGGAAAAAGATAAAGTAGTTTCAGGCTCATGTCTTAAAATAAAATACACCGATACAATGTATCAAGATAATGTAGACATACCAACAACTTAAAGACATACCAACAACTCAGACATCCCCAGGTATCGGCATGCCGATGTTAGACTAACCAGTATATTCATTTTCTAATTTTTGACATGCAAACATCTACTGAGGAAATAAATTTAGTAAATTTTCAGACCCACATTTTTTTTTTTTTTTTCAAACTCTAGGGTGTTAACTTAATAATACATATCTTATACGTCAGTCCTGATACCAAACTCACTAATTTTGGAGTTCTTTCTAAGCTTTTTTGACTAACATGTGTCTTTGACGTGATTCGTAATCGGTTTCTAAGACTACAGGCTGCGAGGTTACATGGACGTTGTCCGTACGTTGATGTTCTTTTGACATGTGACCACATGTGGGCTGGATCAGATTGGGCAGGGGCACAACGTGCATGGAAGACAGGGGACCCAGTTATGTTTATGGACGAATCCTTTCTCAATTTGAAATTTGCAGATGGAAGAAAACGTATATATGGACACGAGACAGAGAGGGGTGGATCCTGCTAACGTCACCCAGCATGACCGTTCTGGAGACGGTAGCGTTATGGTTTGGGTGGAATTTTGAAATGTGCCAAAACTGACTCAATGACTGTTCAAGAAAATTTAAAAGACGTCCGTTTTGCGACAAAAAAAAAAAAAAACTGGCAAGTTGCAGACCGTTCGTTCGTCAAGGGCATGCCGCCATTTCCCAGCAGGATAACGCAAAACCTCTTGTTGCACGTAACATAAACAACTTTCTGCAGGCAAATAACGTGATTCGTAATCGGTTTCCAAGACTACTAACTGCGAGGTTACATGGACGTTGTCCGTATGTTGATGTTCTTTTGACATAAGACCATATGCGGGCTGGCAACCTTCTGCAGTCAAATAACGTAAGTTTGAGACTAGTCTGTCAAATTAACGGGTATTCCGCTAGTGTTACAACTCTAGGAGCGTCTTGGAAGGAGAAATGACCTCAATAACATTATAGACGTCGAACATGTTATGCGTGAGAAATCAAAGCATACCCATAATTGTTGTTCGTTGGCTAATTTCAAGCATGAGGAGACATTGTGCTGCTGTTGACTCAAACAGAGGACATACCGGATGTTGATCATCGGTGTGAATTTTGTGTAATACCCTGAGTTGATTGACGCTATGCAGCGGGTGTTTGCGGATTTTAATTTCAAATGAGATTCTAAAATTTTCATAGCAAATACACTGTATATTGATGTCAAAAAAATGTTGTTTATGAAATCCAGACAAGCGAGAAATAATTTATGGAACAGAAAATTGCTTAATTTATTTCCCTCAGTTTATGCCATCAGTTTCGGACATACCAAAAACATAGGCATACCAGCATATTGACATGGCAACTAGTACAATAATAATACGACTTAGACATACAAACAAGCTGACATACAATCTGACCGGTATATTGACATAGCTACTTCAGACATGCAAATGTACTGACAAACAATCAACTTACACATATTTACATACTGACATACAAACAACTTAGACATACCAAAAACTGAGACGCACCAGTTATTTGTAGAGACATACCTTCAAGTTAGACATATAAAACATGTTAATATGTTAACTTTTTACATACCGACGATTTATATGTCTACATACAAATACAATGATGAGTAATACAAAGAATACCTATACATGTACATGGCATTTAGCAAAATAACGAAACACATCCCTACGCACTTCACTGGCGGTACCTGACACGATTTTAGTCGAAAAGAAAGAACATACTAAAGTTTAAACAAAACAATATTTAAATTATGAGTAGGAATCTTGAAGTAAGATTGACAGCTATATACATAAGCTGTTATATGTCATTGCAGATGAGCCATGCCCTGGGGTTCAACACATCTTCGTAATGCGTAATACCAAGTAAGCCATAACAGAATTATGGATTCATAAACTTCATTTTGTATGACAACCGACTATATCATTTTGTTCACTGCTTCTTTGACATGAAGAAAATTGACCAATAGCAAAAAATCATTTTTTGTTTTATACAAGGGCACAGCTCCAGATAAGCGGGAATGATGGTATTCTAAATCCATTATTTCTCTTCGAAACCCTATGTTGTGGGTACTCATTAGAATCGTCCCGATGAGACGATTCTAGTGAGTACCCTTAACGTAGGGTTTAGTGGAGAATAACTAATATTTTCAATTTTGAAATCAAAATCACTCCCTCTATCTGGAACTCTGAAGGGCACAGTCATGGCTCATAGAACTGACTGAACAAATATGTTTTCAGGTTTTTTTTTAAGTTGGCTTTTGGCTGAATGTCTTTCAGACAACTGGATAAATTTTTCTACCATTTTCTAACGACGGCTAATGATCTGTGTGTCAAATTTGTTTTCGCTGTCTAGGAATGCTGATTGCTTTCTGTAACGTTATAAACTTGTACAAAATTTTTCTATATATATCATGGAGATGTAACATCGACGGCAGAGAAAATTGTAACCAGGGTTTTGAATACAAATCTAGGTTTTACTGGAAGCCACTGTCAATGTGGGGAATCACGTGGTTTCTGTTTTGATACAGTGCACGGATTCATGTAGGAAATTTGGCGAATTGTTAAGACAAATGGCTTTTTTTACACTTTTGCCTATATTTTATCGATTGATTTAAGCGTAACATTCCAGCGAACTCACATCCGGATTAAATGATATTATAATGTATCATAAAAAATCACACTCATTGCAAACACTTTACAAATGCCATAAAATTTCTAGTTGATAATGCTAAGCGCTTGAAATTCAACATAATGGCATACCAACTAAAGGCATACCAATAATTTAGACACAACAACAATTTAGACGTACAAGTGTATTGATGTACGAACTTCAGACATACCAACATCTAGTGCACGTGACTGAAAATCAATTTTGTACTATAGGACAATTTTATTTTTTCTTTTGGAAATATAGAAAACACTGCTATGGAAAGCAGAAGATGTTTATGACGATTGCCTCGAGCGTTTTCATAATCTGTCAACAGCAGGGGCATAAAAACTGAATAGTTTGTGTTAATTGATTGAACGATTTCTTTTTAATCTTCAGCTTTCTTACCAAATTGGTCTTTTCCTAGCTTTTTTACCACAAGTCCTAAGATGAGTCAAAAGGAAGAATGGCTAATCTTATAACTTTGTCCACTTATAACGAGACTACAAATTTTAAGGCTGGTCTTCGTTGAAAGGATTTGTAGTCGTCGACAAATCAAATGTGTCTAAAACGATGGTACTTGTCGGAAAAAGGAAAATGGTAGCCTCCAGCAGTTTTGCCGTTTTCAGACATATTTTGAAAAAGTAAATCTTCAACCATGAACTGGTTTACCGATGTTTTCCCCTTCTATGCCATTAACATAGTTATCTATTTTACTCTTATTCTTTTTACCAGTTTACTCATGAGAAAATGATTTGTAGAAAATAAACTGCAAATTGCAAACTGGACAATTAAATTCACAGATTTGACACCTCCGCCAAAAGGTTTGGAAGTTGACATTAGTTTCATAATGAAAAAGGTGAAAAGTTTTATTTAATATAATTAATTATTATTATAAAAGTTTAAGATGAGTCACCAGAAGTACATTACGTCTCTAAATGTTCACTATATTTCTCCTAGTTTTGAGAAAGAAAAAAAAATCATATTTAAACAAAAGAAAAATCCAAAATTCTAAATTCAAAATGGCCGCAAAGCAGCCACCTTGGATCCAGTTAAGACAACAGGTTGACCTGAATAAGCATGTTACTTCTCTCTATATTCCAGCCAACTGCGACGGAGAAATACCACCAAATCAAACGAAAGAGGCAAATGTTGTTGCCTACTTTCAAATTCGCCAGGAGTCAACCATCTGGAATCGATCTTGGAAATTAAAAAAAAATATATTATGAATCACCACATTAGAGGAGTAGAAATATGAGAAATTTTCACTGCAATCCAGCTAGTAGTGATGAAACAATGAAACATACACCTAAAAAGTTCAACTTCATTTCATCTAATGGTAAAGAATTGTAGGTCCAAACAGAGGAAAACCCTAATGGGTCAGTCAGGATAATTTTTCCATAGAACCTTGCACTTAGATGGAAAAAATAAGTTTTAAGAAAACTGTTAAAATATTCAAAACTTTGTTTTTCAATATATCAAGCAGCTTTCCTGAAAATTTCCTGAAAATTTCATGACTTAGACTCTCGTCTCTTCATCACACTTCCCATTTGAATGTATAAACCGCCTATCTGTTACTGACACTACGGAAGGATTTTATGTATAATTTCTGAGGCCTCAAGACATCAAAAGAATACAATTAGTTTTAAGAGTGTTTTTAGATTGAAAGTATGATTAAGATTACATGAAAATTTGGATGTTGTTTTAACCGAGTCTAGCTTCTGAGTTAACAAAAAATAAGCAGAATCGGTCCTTTTATGCATTTTAGTGTTACCATATTGCAATTTTTATTTTGTTGATAGCAGGAGGCTATGCTCTAAGTCTTGATTATTTTCTAAATATTAAGAAATATAACTATTTTGAAACTGCATTCGTTTGGGTACTTGTGGCTCTGATATCTGCAACTAACACGTTTTTTTCAACAAGCTGTTAAGTGTCACGGACACTACAAGCACAGCTAGCAGTATCACCAGTACATTTTTCTGTACAGTTACAATAGCCCCAGCCTCATCTTTAACTTTCATAGCTTCTCTTTTCGGTGGCAACTCTCTGCTTATCTCTGGTGACAAGTAGAAGGCTTCTATCTCGACCTGTGTCAGGGATTCTGTCTTTGCGTCTTTTCCTCCTTTCATCTTCCCAGAAAATATCATTCTTTCATCATCCCACATACGTTGTTTTATAAGCTATATAACAATGTATAAAGATGTGAAGTTTTGGACGATTTGCTGTAGACGTAAGGAAAGGCGAAACACTAAACAAATGTCATTTCGCCTTCGGCGATGAATAAAACAACGCCTTATTAGCTCTACTGGCCGAGGGCCAGAAGAGCTTATGTAATGCCGTGGTTTGCCTTGTCCGTCCAGCGGCCGTCGTCTGGCGACCTTCGTCCGATGTCCGTTGTTAGACATTTTCTTACTTACGCTATAAAGTCCACATTTGTTGGCACCAAACTTGCTCAGCTTACTCTAACTCTTGGGCCTTCAATAGCATGAAAAATAAAGGACACTGGACAATTAATAATGGAAAAGTTCTTCTTTGAAGTTAAAAATTTAGATTTTTTGTTTACTCGAAAAACACCGCATATTGATCTAAACTCTTTGACATTTGCATGGATGTTTTCCATCATCAAATGGTTGCAGTCTATCGAAAATGAAGAAAATCCACGCACCGGTATAAGAAAAGCCATTTAAGGGGTTTTTGCTGTTATCGCAATGAAGTCTATATACTATACATGTATTAGTCTTATTTCTTTAAAACTTACAGGGATTGTTGTTTCAGAGAGAACTGAGGTCCTATAAAATTTGGATTGATTTAAAAAAAAAAAATGTGCTTTGAGAAATTAGACTGTGATGATTTTTTTCTTTTTGAACAATGTAACATTCATTCTTATACTGCTGTAATACTGATGACCGTGGGTTCGGTTCAAGCCAAGTTAAAGCATCCCCCAAAATTTAAGACTTTTGTCTTAATCACAAAGTGATGAAAGATGCTACAAGATATTCAAAGTGTGACAGAAAATGTGGCCTTTAGAGTATACACACGCTTTTTCTAGGATTTATCTCAGTGACCTACATTTTGAGTGAACATGACCAATTTTCAGACTCATTGTAAATATTCTTAATACAACGATTCTAAACAAGTTTCATGATTTTTGGACCTTGAAATGTGGCCTCAAGGGTGTGTACAAGGGCTTTTTAAGATTTGACCCAGTGATCTACTTTTTGACTTGATGTGACCCATTTTTAAATCTTTCTGAGATATCATTAAGACAAACACTCTGACCATTCTTGTGAGGAATAGACTGAAAATATTGCCTCTAGAGTGTGCAAAACTTTGTTCTAGAATTTGTCCTAGTGACCCACTTTTTACACAACATGACCCGTTCTCAAACACACCCTACATATCAAGACAAAAAGTCTAATTAACTGGGTATTGGACTGAAAATGTGGCCTCTAGGGAGCACAAGCGTTCTTTTGAAAGATTTGACATTGTAACCTAGTGGTTTTTACTCTACATGACCCATAATAAAGTCGCGAAGATATTACCAAGACAAACAGTCTGACCTATTTTCTTGATTTTTGGACGGAAAATGTGGCCCATTGAGTGTACACAATATTTTTCAAAAGTTTGACCTAAAAAGCTAGTTGTTGACCTCACATGACCCATTTTTTACTCCATTGAGATCTTATCAAGACAAATATTCTGACCAGTTTTCATGAGTATTGGACTGAAAATGTGACCTCTAGCGTGTACACAAAATTTTTCAAACATTTGACATGGTGAGCAAATTATTGCTTTCACGTGATCCATTTCGTACTCCTCTGAGATATCATCAAGACAACGATTTCGACAAAATTTTATGGGTATTGGAAAGATAATGTGGCCTCTAGAGTGAACACAATGTTTTCTAGGATGTGACCCGATGAGCTAATTTTTTTTTTTTTTTTTCCGCATATGACATATTTTCGACCCGTCTGAGATATCATCTGAACAAATATTCTGACCGTCTTTCATAAGTATTTGTGGGATAATGTTGCCTCTCGAGTGTACACAAAGTTTTTCAAAGATTTGACCCTGTGACATAGTTTTTTACCATGATATGACTAATTTTCAAAATCGTTTGAGATTGTCAAATTTTCAAATGTATTGGCTGAAAAGGTGACCGCTCAAATGTACACAAGTTTTTTTTTAGAGACCTGATGATCTAGATTTTGACTTCACGGGACCCATTTTCAAACTCGTTTAAAATATCATCAAGACAAACATTTTTACAAAGTCTCATTATCGGACAGAAAATGTGGCCTCTCGAGCGTACATAAAGTAAAACTTCACAATGGACAACTGACGATGGACGACGCACGATACTCGACCGTTAACGGCCAGAACACAATCACAAAAGTTCACATTTAGCATTGTGTGCTCAGGTGAGCGAAAAAAGAAGGGGGCACCAAGTCTGAACATAATGCTTTTGTGCACATTGGGACATGCGGTTTTGCCCATATTTGCTGTTAGTAACCTAATAAGAGATCTTCGTTTACGGACTCGAATGGATGACACATAGAAAATTTCCCTTTATCTTTACTCCATTCTTGATTTGTTTAAAAATGGTTTTCATCTGGTCTGTTACTGCCAGTAGAGAGATTCATACCATCAGATTTCTCTTTTTAGCTCACCTGGGCACGAAGTGCTCACGGTAAGTTTTTGTGATCGTGCTGTGTCGGGCGACTGATGTGCGTCCGTCGTGTGTCGTCAACGTTTACCTTGTGTACGCTTTAGAGGCCAGTCCGATATTCATGAAACTTGGTCAGAATGTTTGTTTTGATGATATCTCGGACGAGTTTTAAAATGAGTAATGTCGAGTCAAAAACTAGGTCACTAGGTCAAATCTTAGAATACCCTCGTGTTCACTCTAGAGGCCACTTTTTCGGTCCGATACTCATGAAAGTTAATCAGAATGTTTGTCTTGATTTTATCTCAGACGAGCTCGAAAACGGGTCACATCCGGTTGAAAACTAGGTCAAATCTTTGAAAACGTGTACGCTCTAGAGGCCACATTTTCAGTCCAATACTCTTGAAGGTTGGTCAGAATGTTTGTCTTGATGATATCTCGGATACATTCGAAATTGGGTTATGTCGGGTCAAAAACTAGGTCACTATTTCAAATCTTAGAAAAGAAATTGTGTTCGTTCTAGAGGCCTTGTTTTCAATCTAATATTCATGAAACTTTGTTAGAATGTTGGTCTTGATAATATCTTGGACGGGCTTAAAAATGGGTTACGTCGGGTCAAAATTTAGGTCACTAGGTCAAATCTTTGAAAAATCTTGTGTCCTCTTTAGAGGCTACACTTTCAGTCCAATACTCATGAAAATTTGTCAGAATGTTTGTCTTGATAATATCTCGCATAGTTTGAAAATGGGTCAAAACTGGTCAAGAATTAGGTCACCAGGTCAAATCTTTGAAAAACATTGTGTATGGTCCAGAGGCCACTCTTGAATGTTTGTCTTGATGATATCTCAAAAGAATTTTCAAAATGGGTAGTAGGCCTACCGCGTCAAATTTAGGTCACCAGGTCCGATCTTCGGAAAACCTTACGTTTTTGCTCTAGAGGCCAAATTGTCAATCTAATACTCATGAAAAGTGGTCAGAATGTTTGTCTTGATGATTTCTTTGATTAGTCAGAAAAAGGGTCATATCAGGCCAAAAACTAGGTTACCGGATCAAATCTTCTAAAAGGCCTTCTGTACGCCCTACTGGCCACTTTTTACGTCCAATAGTCTTGAAACTTGGTCAGAATGTTTGTCTTGATGGTATCTCAGATGAGTCTGAAAACGGCTTATACCAGGTCAAAAACTATGTGACCAGGTCAAATCATTGGAAAACCTTGTGTTTGCTCTAGAGGCCAAACTTCCAACCAAATACTTATGAAAAGTGGTCAGAATGTTTGCCTTCATGATTTCTTTGAAGTGTTTGAAAATGGGTTACACCAGGTCAAAAACTAGGTCACCGAATCAAATCTTTGAAAAACTTTCTGTACGCTATAGACGCAACATTTTCTATTCAGTATTCATGAACGTCGGTCAGAATGTTTTTCTTGATGATTTCTTTGATGATTGTAAAAATGAAAAACTAGGTCACCAGCTCTAATCTTAGTACAGTGTGTACATTCTAGAGGCCTCATTTTTAGTCATACTCATGAAAGACTGTCAGAATGTTTGTCTGATGATATTCAGGACGAGTTTGACAATGGGTCATGTCAGGTCAAAAAGAAGATCACTTGGCTTAATCTTTAAAAAACCGTGTAAACGCTGTAGACTCCACGTTTTCAGTCCAATGCTCATGAAAATTACTCAAAATATTTGTCTTCATTTTTTTTTTTTTTTTTTTTTTTTTTTTTTTTTTAATGAGTTCGAAAAAGGCTCACATTTGGTAAAAAAATAGGTCATAGAGATCAATTTTTTAACAAAACTTGTGTACCCTCTAGAGGCCACATTTTCAGTTCAGTTTTCATGAAAGTTTGTTAGAATGCTTGTTATGTTACGTAAGATTGGAAATGGGTCATGTTTGGCCAAAAAGCTCAGGTGAGCGACTTCAGGGCCACCATGGCCCTCTCGTTTAATAGTAGTATATTTTCTGTTTTCTCCTGCCTCATCTCATATTTACTTTAGCTTCTGCACCAGCCGACAAAAATTGAGTTCAGCAAGGCTGAAAGTAGTTGCAAACCACATATTCATTGTTGGTCAACAAATGAGATTCGCATAAAAAAAATATAGAGGCCTTTGCGGAAAAAGGTTACGAAAATTTTCCCTTTTTCTCAAAATGTTTTAGACAACCACCTCCCTCGAGCTCCTTAAAACTCGGACTGTTTGGTATTGGTTTTATATACAAAAGAAAAATATTAAAGAGAGATGATTTCCTGTTTCTCTTTACCTCAAAGGGAATTTCTTTCGTCAAGTAAGAGTCGAACTAGCTAATATTTTCAGGGGTAATGGCGAAGCAACGAGTAGTCTACAATAGAAAAAAGGTATTCCAAACCGGGAGTCTTTGATTTCATTGTAAGAGTTGCACGTTCACTGCTATAGATATCATACCTTTGCATAAGTCATAATTCTTGTGAATCTCGTCTAACTTTTTATAGATCACTGAGACATTTTGGTGTCTCAAAGGTAGGCGTTTGGGCATTGAGAGAAGAATGTGTATTTTAACCATAACTTTGAATTGTAATAATTTTAATAGGTTTCTTTTCTTTTCACATATTGAGCGCATCTGATAAACGCTATAGTTTGCTAAATTCTCTAGATGAGAATATTTATAAATAGTATTTTGGGGGAAAGATATCTCCTTATCGGACAGTGTAAATCCAAGATCAGACTGCACGTTCTGTGCAGTCTGCTCTTGATCTTTACTGTCCGAGAGGTCCCTAAGTCGCTCTTAGCAACATAAGGGTTAATGGGTACGTAATGTTTTGATGGACTATGACATCTCCCCATAAACAGACAAATTCTTGAAAAAAGATGAAATTCATAATTTCATGTTTGAGAACCGATACGAAAATTCTGTCCCAATAAAGAAGCCGTTTTAGATCTGATGTCTACGTCGCTCATATTGAGGCTTTTCCTTATTTATATTACTTATATGAATACGGCCTTACATACTTAGCGCGTATCATCGATCCTGTGGCATTCCCACAAACTTTTGTGAAATTCAAACGCAAAACTATAAAAAAAAAATACCCTCAGCGGCTACATAGCCCATAAAAGAAATTAACTGAAAAAATGTCGAGTCAGTTTTTTCTTATATTTGTCTTTCGTCTTTCCTGGTGGCTTACCTTACTGTATTCAGTTATGAGCCATATTTTAAGTTTGGTGAGATTATAACAAATCTGAACCGTCCCGTTGAAACGTTGCAGAATATTTAGAAACTTATTTTTAACGTATCCGACAACTACAAGGAAGTTTAAACCAAAACACAAAAGCTGGTGAACAACAATGAGAGTACAAAGTGCAATGGGGACGTGACAGCCAACGGAACATGTAAGTTTTATTTGTTTGCTTAATCAACCGTCTCGAAGCATTTATTTAAATCTTACGAAAGGCTTCCTTAAATGTTTTTACAAAGAGTTTAGATCAATATAAGACTCCAAGTCCATGCAGTCTGATCTTGGTCTAAGTTGTTCTACATCTCTCTATCTCTCTACCAAACGTTAAACTTTTGGACTGGTCCAATTCTAAAAGCATTTGCGGACGAAATTTTGAATCCGACTTTTACGATGGGATTTTTGCCTTTTAATGAGTAGAAACACTGTGGGAACGGAGAAAATGCTGGTTACCGGCATCTTCCTCTTCTTCTTTAATATTTTCAAAAGTCTTCCTCCCCTTGGGGGCGTGTTTCCAGGTTCATACAATAGACTCTCTGGGGATGAAGCCTTTTGGGGAAATAAGAAAATGCTGCTAACCAGTATTTTCTCCATTTCCTACAACTTTTTCTATTCTATCAGAGAACTTCTGTTCAGTTGTATCAATATCTGTCATTTTTAGATGCTGTCAGTTTTGATGAGTCTAAAACATGTCTTTGGGAAAATAGTCCTGTCACCCTGTGAAGTAATAGGACCCGACCTTCATGTATCTGCAACAGAAAGTGTTTTGTAGTTTCTTTAAATTTTTGTGGATAACATCTTAATGATGTAAGGTATACATCTGATGCCAAATATTAGAAAACATTGTTTACGTTTTACTCCCAAATAACTCGGTTAAAAGCTATGAAATAATCAATGCTTGTTAAAATGTCATTTTATGGGGTAAATGTGCATTCACTAAAGGCAGATCATTAAATGTACATAGTGAAAATACATTTTTGTTCGAGTTTACTATATAAAGACTTTCATTTCACAAGAAATAGTGTTTTACAGGGGTAAACTTACCCCACCCACTCGTAGTAAACCATAATTTTGTTTCAAAACTTAACCTTATATAGAAAAATAACGTAATCATAGGACCTTGGTCAAATACACTTTAGAAAACAGAGTGGGAAAAGGAGAAAACGGTGGTTACCAGCATTTCCTCCTTTTTCTGATTATTTTTTATCCCTTCATTGACAAATTCTAGTATTTGAGCCATATTTATTTGTATATTTATTTATTTTTGCAAATTCTTCTACAATAAGACGTTTGTAAAATCTTGTCATTTAGTACCTTTCACCAAGTTAAAGAAATCACACTGACATGTCCACACACATTATGCTTTTGTTTTCATTTTCTACTCCGTATTTGTATTTAAAAAAGTTCTAGAAGAGTAGGGAAAAATACTTGTCTAAACATATCTGGACTATATATACATGATATGTAAGAAAATACACTATCTCGTGAGAATAAATTTCCCCGCCCACTCTTTAGACCACAGGCAGTAGGTCTTTGATACATTGCCACGCTATGAATTATTGCCCCCCCCCCCCGCCCCCCCTCTTGCCCCGTGAAAAGAAATTAAATACCATGGTGAATACATGTATATTGAATGAACCTTACAAGTCGATTTTTCGCAGCTTTCTGTTCTTGCAAAGTTTCATTGACCAATCAGATTCGTTCAGAGCATTCACTGTGGTTAATTACAATTTCAATTCACAGTGGGCAGAAAAAGACAAATCTTACATTTCGACCTGTATAACACTCTTAATATTTATCCACTGATAAAATAGTATGTATCAGATTGAAAATTGAGTACTGCCGAAAACGATGAAAGTTTAGACCAACAGTCTAGAACTTTGGAGTCTGTTCTTACAGATACATGAATTGTAACGTGAATTCTTGAACATTTCTTTTTTGGCGAGCCCTGGTAGCTCAGTCGGTAGCGTACAGGACTTGAAAACAGGGGGTCGATGGTTCGATTCCCAGCTCCGCCGATTTCTTTTCGTGGGTTGATAATGGTCATTGCGACAGGATCCATTCCTCTCTCACCGCTGACCATTGTTTCGACGATGGTTATGTGGGAAAGCAGCTAGTGACTTGGAAATAATATTATACGTCGTACCGGTAAAAGAAACTCCAGGAAAGCATGGAAAGGTGAACTGACCGCCGCGATATAACTGAAATAATGTTGAAAACGGCACTTAACAGCTAACAATCAATCTTGAACTTTTCAATGCTGCTTTTCTGACTCCACACATTTTAAGGGTGGTGTTGCATCCTGTTACTGCGTGAGTATATGACAGAGAGTCATAGATAATAAACCCACCTGTTTAATGTGTACAAATGATATCCCATTCCATATGTGCCATTGTCAAACATTGGAAGAAGGAGCAAGAAGATTCGCTTGATTCTTATTCATTTTCCACTGTAAGCGTTAATCCTGAACCACTCTAGCCTCTCCCAATCATGAAGTGCCTAGTACGTGCATGGTTAATTTTCATTCGTTCTCATTATATTGAAATGCATCAAAGTTTCATTCCAGTCTATCATTTTTAAAGATCTGTCTTGTTTTCATCTATTTGTGTAAATTACTGTAGATGAATCCAAAGTGCTCTTTAATCATAAATTGTTCCTCTTGGTTGTCTTGGTTGTCTGCAAAATAAGTTTCCTGAACAATATTCTTGGCCTCTCCCATATTGTCTATGTTTATTTCTACATACTGATTAACTCAAATTGACATTTGTTTTCCTGTTATAAAGCTCACACTTCAAACCTGGCAAATTTATATTGCATTCAGCTTCTTTTTTTCCTCATCTTGACTGACTTCGCTACAATACTTTGTGCGCACTTTTTCCCTAAAGAAATTTACCTTTTTTAACACTAAAGCCAAAGGAATTTTGGCCAGATCTAAATCTGTGTGGTGTACGTGGTTGCGAGGTAGAACGTCGGTCTCTCAACCCTAGGGTCCCGAATCTGGTATCTGGGAGCGTGTGTTAGCTTTGGGACTGTTCACTGGCACACTCATTCAGTGCGAGTACTGGTGTAGTTTCCAGAAAGCAAAATCGAGAGAGATTATTGTAAGTTACAAGAACTTGTTTCTCAGCTGATGTAAATGAATATGATTACAACATGTGAACAAGAAATCTCAATGACGGCTATTCTATCTTGATGGTTCTACCTTAAGTAACACTGTAGATGGTAAGAAGTTTCCCCCAAAAGAATTACAATAAAATTGTCAACACTGTCTATGATCTATTTGTCGACGATAACTGTGCTTTCTCATCTCGAGTGCTTCATTTATACTATTTCGTCTCTTCTAAGGTAACTGAACTCTTGTGTTAACATCTCCAAACCTATGATTATATGGGCCAAGCACGGCTACAAAAGATAAAAAAAAAGAAAGCCAGATGTTTGAACGGCATTTAATTTTTTAAAGGTACTGTAGCGCTCCGTGGGCCACGCTAGAAAGTGCTCCATTTTTTTCGAAATGTGTCTGCCTTTTTATGTGTTATTGTTCCGTTTAGTTTGCTTCATTCTTGCTTCAGTCTATACAAACGTGAACATCGGAATTTGGCAAGCATTTACATAGCTTTTTGTTGATGTGACACATTAAGTGCAGTGCTGTACGCATTTATTGCGTGTTGTGACGCATATGTGACACATATGTTGTGGAGTAAGCTCGTTTGAAATTCAGCACAAAATGGCGATGCCAGACGATCACCGAACTGTCATGAAATACTGTGTTGAGCGCAGAGTGACCCTGGGACAGACCATATAGGACATGGAATCCTCACAGACGCATAAGAGTGTTTCGAGGGTGTTGAGTTACAAATGGCACAAATGTTTTACCGCTGGATAGATGGAAAAGCGAAATCAAGAACGGCAGGCCAATTCACTGCAAAGATGCCGTCCTTAGGAAAATTTCATACGTTCGGAGCAGCAAAGCAGTCATATTCACATATGCTGTCAGCAACTGTCAGACTGTAAATGCTACCTATTTTCCCCAGGTACAACAACAACAATGATAAAATCATTAAATACTAATACAAGAAGTGCATTCAGCATCAAGGAAAGTATTTTGGAAAAAAAAAAAAAAAAATTAATGACGTCGTGAAATGTGACTGACGTTGCCATGTGACCCGAAACGCTTTATATAGTGGACTTGTTAATCTAATAGATACAGTCATGCAATTTTGGGATATTATCCGCAAAGGATCATACTAAATATATATTGTAGATTAGAAGTATTTATGTTTTATTCCTGTGAGTCAATAGTAAATTACACGCTATTTTGGGACAACCCTCCTAGTCTGATTTTTATGTAAACTTAGGTATATATGGTCTCACTTTTAAGTTCTGGTAATTAGGTATTTAAAAATCTCTAGTTTATATATCGACTAATTCTATATTTGGTTTTCATTAATACTGGAAGCAGTGATATGCTGGAACATTTTTAATAGCCCCATGAGATATAGGTTACAGCTGTGTCAAAAATCATGTGATTTCATTGGTTCCTATTGGGGATCTTTGTATTTCTAAGCATGAAATGATTCATTTTGTAATGAATCTATTCCTTGCATTTTATATATCAGCTATCACAAGCCTAAGAAGTATTTTGTGTCGTTTAGATAACATTAATTTAAATTATGAATTAATAACACTGTATTTGTAAAAGGTCACGAAATATTTTTAATTCTACATATCATTTTGTACTGTCTCAAAAACTGTGTTTTTATAGTACCCATTGTCATTCTAAAATTTCTCAACTCACAATATTCAGAGCTGCATGGCCAGTTTTGGAGTCTATTGTCAAATATGCAATAGAAATAATTAATTTACGTATTGTTAACTGGTGGTTAAATAATATATTGTCATGTTTGAGTGATATTTGCTTTATGGTTGGTATCATTTTGAATATGATGCCTTCTTTACATACCGGTATCAGCTTATTCTTGAACTGACAAACAAAGTACTGAGCCTTCAGGTTTTGATCTGATAAGCTTCAAAAGAAATTCATAATGTTTTCTGAGACAAGAACTGTCAGGTAAGACAATTACATAATTGCATGGGAGAACACTACCACCCTCTTCACTTTGAGCAGGCCAAGGTGGGAAACTGGGAGCAGGTTCACCCTTAATTTGAGCGTACACATGTCTTCCCTGATCTAGTACAATTCTAAAATGACCAGCAAAGCACCTTGGTACATGTCTGACTTGTAGCCCAGCTATATCTTCAAGTTTTAATTATCTTTTTGTATCAGTACATAGACAATTCTAGAAATCAGTTCTTATCGATTTACCTGCCCCTGACTTCTCTTCCTTCCACCATTCCGGTACTGCAAAATTTACTCGCATCCGCTGCAGGCTAAGAGATATTTTTTGAATATAATCGATATTGCAATATTTTTTTCATCGAATATGCCATACAACAAAAGCAGTGGAAAAGACTGTGTTGTGTTGTGGTTGGTTGCACTAATAACCAGAAAAGAATATGAATGACATAAGGCGTCATGTGAAGAACACGTTGGGTTATTGAGAATGACAGTCACATGTGTTTCGAGATCCGGATCCGTATTCACTAACAATTCTTGAGACATTCTTAGTGTAATTCTCCAAGATTTGCTAAATTTGAAAGTTGCACAACTTTTTGGTTTAGCCAATCAGAAGTTTTGTTATTTTCAAATTTAGAAAATTCTGGAGAAAATACTTAGAACGTTCTAAAAAATGGTTGGTGAATGCGGACCCCGGTCATTTCGATACTTTTTTTTTGTCATTTTGACCCCGGTCAATTCAACGTGAACTATGGCAAGAACAGAAAGAGACGTGTCAGTTATTCTTTATTTTAAATATTGGACCAAAGGGTACCGGCAAAATAAAAACAAAATTAACATGTCGATGGTACATTAATTTATACATATATATTAAATCAATACAGCTCTCTCTTTCTCACGTTCATAGTAAAAAGAACAACGGAAACCCATTGTGTATTGAAAATACATCTGAATTTTCAACTATGAACCACATTGTATAAAAAATCCCTTCTTTCTCTTTCTCTCTACATAACACAGCTTTCAATAAGCGAAGGTAGACGTAATATACGTCCTGAAAATTCCCGAAACGTCCGAAAAAATAAGACTGGACATTTTCCGTACGCCCAGAATTTTACATAACGTTTGCAAATTCAAACCTGGACGTATAAAGTCGTAAGTTAACCCTTATCCTGCAAAATAAGTTAAATAAAACTTTCAAGCCGATAGTAAAAACCCGAATGATGTTATTTCAACCATATTTCTTGGAGAAAAATAACTCCATATCGGACAGTGTAGATCCAAGATTAGACTGCACATTCTTTGCAGTCTGATCTAGATCTGCACTGTCCGCATAAGGTCAATGATTCGAGCTTAGCAACTAAAAGGTTAAAGGTCATAAAGTCAAGGGTTTAAAAATCTAGTATTAGTTTGATTATATGACTTTCAACTTTGACACCAGTCTATTTGACGCACACGCTTCGTCACCTTATATAATCAGATATTGTAAAGGCAATTTACTTGAAAACTAATTACAATAACAGGAAAGGTGTCTAAATGGATTAAGCTAATTAGTTATAGTAATTGACCATGCGTCCCATTCTCATTTTTATTTTTTTCAAATACGTGTTAATTGAAATACTCTCACATCCATTACCAACTACTACCTGATTCACTTATCGAAATTTTCTACTTGTCTCAAAGTAGAAAAGCAACATTAGTAAGAATCGTTAGATTTCTTCATTTGTATCCATATTTTGTCTATGAATTAATCTATATAATTTATAAATCTAATATTTCCACGCATGTCTCATTTTTTTTGTATTGTATTGTCAATGAGCTTATATGCATTACGTTAAAACAAAATTGTGTTCCGTTTTATATAAAACAATGACATGCCTTTTGTGATAGCTTTTGTCACTTATTTTCAAACTCGTTTTATACAAAAATCTATTTGTAATTTCCTCTACACAATTCTTTTTTTAAATGAGCTTTTTCCAGAACAAAATAGAACAGAATTTTACTGTTTTTAGTAAGTTACAAAACTTTTAGAAAATATATAAAGAAAATGCAGCCGTGAAAATGTTAACATTGAGAAACCATTTCTTGTTTTACAAATTCCTTTAAGTTCTCAAAGAGCAACACCCCCCCTCCTAAAAAATTAAGTTAGAAAGAAACGAGAAAACAAATCGAAAATTTTTGTGGTAAGAGAATCATTTCATGGCGGACGGTGTGAGATCATGACATGATCTCACATTTAGAACAGTCCAATTTTGATTCATACTGGCTACAAAATATAACTGTAATGGCAATCTTAGAGCGTTTGGTAGGTACATGTAAAATCAAAACGAAAAAAAAAACCCATAAATAAGTTTTGAAGCTTGTTTTAGTTAGAAAATTTCAAGTTAGTGGACAGTGCAGAATCGAAAACAACTAAACTTTCGTGCTGTCTGGTCTCGATCCACACTGGACGCAGAATATATAGGTGTATAAGCAGTTAAAGAGCGCTGAGTCAGTTCATGTACAAAGACCCACGAATGATGTATCAGATCTACTACAGAAAAGGATCATTTTGGGATCCATATTATTCAAATTTATCGAGATATTTTCGTAGTGATGATGTCTGTTAGAGATATACATTCAGGAATTTGCAGTATCGCAAAGGTAGACGGCCACGTGATCACCAAAGATGGTGGCCATCTAATTAATCGAAATAGAATTGTCTATACAGTGTGTGTGTTGAGGGAAATGGTCAAGTGTTGGCAGCCAGACCAAACAAGCATTTTCAACATGGATATTTGTATATTCTCTGTCAACATATAAGTTAAGTTGTGTTATACGAGGTTTTATCGTGAAAGCATGGTAGCCTTTTATTACAGCATTCGCAAGTGTCATCGAATGTTTAATTCTTCCTCCAGACTGTGAACCTGAAACACAGAATGTTTCTCCAGACCGTACAACAGAAGCACTGTGTTGTTCTTTCTGATGAATGTCGCTTTGAAAATGAGAAACAAGATATCATTATGAAATAGAACACATTGTGGGAAAATGGGAAAATGATATCTTACGAACATGAAAGTTCGCAACAAATGCATAGCTCAAACATAAATCGCTCCGGCTGGGATTCGAAGCCGTGCGGCGAAGTTCCTCGTTTATGGAGATTTAAGAGACCACCAATACTCTAACCCCTGAGCTAAGAGCATTCTCCCTAACGGAGTTGTCAGATATTCATTTTATACGAGAAGAAGCTATGCTGTAAGGAAGGATTGATCTCCCGTAACAGCTGGTTACCAGCATTCCCTCATTTCCCATTTTGTTTTCAAAAGCATTCCTAATCAAGGTTGCTAAAACACACGTACTTTCGGATGTCTACAGTAGAACAGTCTTGAAAACTGTCAGAAAAAGAGAAAATTGTTGTAATGAGGAACTTCTCCCTTTTCCACGATGTTTTCTTACCTTCTTCAGTGCTGTGCTAAATGACGATATACTTCCTTTAGATGGCTGTTTTTTTCTTGGGACCCATCCCCTGTAATTATAAAGACATCAAATTAAATATAAAACCACATATCTGGTTTTTCGTGAAAGTGCCCTTCAGCAAAGCACAGCAGTGCTCCAGTCTAGCACTGGTGACACCCTGGATACACATTAATAAGTGAGCCGTTGCTTTATTATGACTGAAATAATGTTAAGCAGCGGCATAAACACCAGAAAATTAATATCATACTGTATTTTATCTCCTTATTTATTTAATTATCAATTTATTTTCGTTTCTGTGTAGACTTGCTATTTTTTCTAAACGGACTAAAATTAAGTCATTCATTCTGGATTCAAATACATCTGCACAATCCGAAAAAAATACAATAAAATGCATGAAAAGTTGCCGTTTGACATTACAAATCAGTTTTGAGACGATCCCCAATAATGTCATCTTCACGGTTCAGCTATCCGCTATTGACAACTCCACATCAAGTTGATGTCAAGTGAATAAGTTGTATAATACTTACTTCTTTGGTCGATAAACTGTTTCAGTAGTTAACAGATACCCCACTCTTCAAATATTAAAATCATTTGCAACTTCTTCTTTGGCAGAACTTGCTTGAACTTGAGCTGAAATTCTTACAACGGATTTTAGAACGAGGCTACTTCCGCGCTCACTACGAGGCTGGACAAGTTTCCATCGAGATAAATCCCATCTACTTTTGACTTGAATTAACTTCTTTTTTTCTTTCGATACGCAGGTGCAGAACCGACATTCTACAAATGCCATTTTTGAAATAACTCTTTTTTTTATTTGTTGCGGAAGGTTATGAAAATAATTTCGACCCGCTATTGGGGAAGATTCGTTATTGGCGACTTCACTGTATTTATGTTATTTAATAGATTATGACACGTTTTCCTAAGCATTTGACTCGTAAATGGAAAAATAACGTTCGTTATGTATTCACGAATACCTAACGAATAAAGCTGCATTTGAATTCAAGCCGAGATATTAACTAGAATCAAATGTTTTCTGTCAGACAGGTACTAAAAGTTTTTTTTTTTTTTTTTTTTTATTTTATTATTATTTTTTTTTTTTATTATTTGAAAAGGATTTCTTACATTAGTCATGCCCCCAATGACACGTATTTCGATTAATTAGGTGAGAATGACAGAAGATGATGATCGTATCATTGAAACGTTTGTCCAGACACTTGATCAATTCATTATTTTCTTTTGTATGGAAAATTCATGAGCACAGTGTAGGATAGAAAGTATTCATTCTTTGGAATTTTATCGGGCTTTGGATTCTGTAATGTGAAGGTCTCTCACTTGGGTTTAAAAATTGTGTCCATTCCGTAAGTCATGATGGGGCTTTTACATTTATTTTGATAGTTATTATAAAGCATTCATATCCAGTTATTTGTTTGTTACGTGTAGGCCATATCAGGAACACCTATGTGCGCTGTAAACCTTCCTAAGAGCAATGGAGATGCCTTGATCAGTTGACCGTGTTAAAAATACAGATGGTTTTGTCATAAAACAATGCCGTTTATATTCGATTAAAGACCTATTTCCTCAACTGTTTTATACAGCGTTAAAAACCCATTTCCTCAACTGTTTTCTGAACGGAAAATTTAAACAGTTTCTTTTCTCATATTTTTAGTGAAAACACGTCTAGGTTTGGTAACAAAGTTGACTACAGTCTTCCTTATCCTTCGTTTGAGATGGCACATTGAGAAAAGAAATTTGCACAGTCACCTGTAAGCGGTTAATTGTAGGGATGGGACCGAGTAGTCGAATATTCGAATATTCTAAAAATGGACGAATATTCGAATATGATTATCATTAACGAACATTTCTTTTCATGTTTAAATGCTTACAATATGTACGTTAAAGAAAAATAAGTTTTCAGGCAGCGATAAGATCCCGCGCTTAGCATTCAACTGTGTATAACGGCATTGTTTTGGGACAAAATCATCTGTATTTTTAGCACGGTCAACTGGTCCAGGCATTTCCATAGCTCTTAGAAAGGTTCACAGCGCACATGCCTGCTTCTGATATGATCCACACACACACACACACGCACAGAGAGAGAGAGAGAGGAAAAAAAAAACGAAAAAAAAAAAAAAAAAACTGGATATGAATATTTTATAATAACTATAAAAAAAAATTGAAAAAGCACAGACTTGACTTACCGTGTTGACAATTTTTAACACCCAAATGGCAGACTGTCAGTGTACAGAATCCCATGTCGCATACAATCCCAAATAATGAATACTTCCGGTCCTACACTGTGCTGCACAGAAGATAAAATCACTCTGCACGAAAAGGGCACAAGGGAAAGGGATCTGCAGCATGCACTCACATAGGAAATAAAAAAGAATACGAGTTTAAAAATAGCAACTTCCTCTTTGATGTGTGACCAACTCTTGATTCGACCAACAGATTTCCAGAAGATCTAATTTGTTAAGTTTGTAGTGGCTGTGGGAAAGCCTCTTAAAAGGATCACATGACTGAACATAAATAAATTTTCTCTCTCTCTCTCTTTCTCTCTCTCTCTCTCTCTCTGGTCACCATTAATAAAAAATAGTCACACTAAAAGTAGCACAAAAGATGTACTTGAACAACAACGAGAGGGCGCATGACATTTAACTTTGTATCTGTTTTGTCTAATTATAGGGTCGTAGTTACAGCAATGTCGTCAACATTGAGACACTTAATTTTGCTGATCCTGTTGAGGGAGGTTGTATGTAAGTAAGAAGCTTATCTGGAGGTGACTGTTTTCAGTATTGGGCCATTTTCTTTCGATTGCAGTAATTTCGCAGTCATAATGCATTCAAAACAAACTCACTTGTTGAAGACAATCAACGTTGACTGTTTAGCCCTTCACCACATGCCACCGAGTCTTAACGATCTGAAGGAAAATGCTGTAGAAAGCATTGTGGGAAAAGGAGAAATTGCTGTTACCAGCAGTTCCCCTTTCCCACAATGTTTTCTGTCCTTTCACCCACAAATTCCATTATGTAAGCAACATCTAATTTTTCGTGTGAAAATGCTTTGAAATTGGACAATTACAAAACTTTGTCGTTTTATAAATGATTAACTGAATGGTTAGAGAAAGGCACGAAACATTTCATATTTTATGAAACAAGCATTCCCGACTTTACCTACGGAATTTTAGGAATTTCTACTGTGAATAATTCTCCATGTCAACGTTGTTATCACCTTTACGAAATCAGTCTATCCTAGACATGTAAACATGGGCAGATAATGAGCAGAAAAGAGGGTTTGTTATTGGTAAGTAAATCGATATGATTAAACAAACAAATGCATTAGAACTATATAATAGTATAATTGCGTATTGCAGGTGAAAACCTTCTCTCCCTCAATAAACGTATTAGATCGAGCAGTACTTATAGAACTTCAGGCCAAAACTGGGACCCGCAAAATGCGGTAGATGGAAACCATACCAATACACCGGATGAATGCAAATGCTGTGCAGCAACTGAAGAGGGTTATGGTTCTTGGTATGAACTAGATCTAGGGAGAAAGTTTCTCATCGAAAGAATTGATGTGGAAGGAAGAGCGAGAGAAGAAGCGGAGGGTCGTATGTTGATTATATATTTTTTTGTTTGTAATTTGTTCACTTCAGGTGAAAAACTTCTCTTAGTCAAAAAAGCTATCAGATAAAGCTGCAATCTTACATTTCCAAACCAAATCTGGGACCCGCGGGATGCGGTAGATGGAAACCATACCAAGACACCAAACACGTGCACATGTTGTGTAGCGACTAGACAGGAACCCAGTTCTTGGTATGAGCTAGATGTAGGGAAAAATGTTTAAATGTTTACAATATAAGGGAAAAAGCTTTCTCATCGAAAGAATCAACGTGGAAGGTAGAGTAGGCGAAAAATATATAAATTGTACGTTGCTTTTAGTATTTTACATCTTTACTAGCATTTCTTTTGTAGGACGAGGGAGTCTGTCTGTACCATATCAAAAACGTTCTAAACAACCGGATTAAGACGTTCTCAAAAATTTCTATAAAACTATGAGTCTCCGCTCTCTTGGATATTGATGTCAAATAACTAGATCAGAAATCAAGATAGACCTGGATTTTTTTTTTTTTTTGTGATATAAAGTTTAGCATATACAAGATGATTAAGATGACGTCAGTTTACTTCTCACTGAAGGGTAATGCATAACGACAGGAATTATTGAGGGTGAAATTTTACTTTGTTGACTTTTAGTAAACATTAACAATGTCGTACAAATGGATTTGTTATCTAAAATGTTAATGCACTTTGAGCCGGTGACGTTTAATACTTTAATAAGTACTAGTACCTTCTGTTGTATTGTATTTTGTTGATCGTCCACATAGTGTGGAAGTGTGTGTAAATTGGTCGCAAGAATCCTGTTGATTAAAAGACTTCCTTCCAAGTCGCATAGACATATATTCATTGTAGATTATCTTTTCCGTAAAAATATCTGTTGAAAGAAATCGGTTTCACCTTGATTTAAGATACCATGGTCAGATGAATGAAATAATCAACCCTTTTCAGCTTAAGTCTTTAAATGCCAATGTCACCTTTGATAGCTTTTGCAGACGGCCTGAATCAAGATTAGACTACACATAACGTGCATTCTGATCTTGTATCTACACCATCCGCTACCTGATGCCACTCTTCGCCCAAAATCAGCTTGAAAAGCAACGAAAATATTCCTTTAGACCTCGAGAAAAGTCGAGTCCATTTTACATATTTTTTCGGCAGCGAAAAAGTTAATACAGTTTATTGAAACAAAGTAAGTAGTTTAGTTATTTTCATTAAAATCTATGTACATTTTAGAGTATTCACAAAGAAGACAAAATACAGTAGAACTTCGTTAGTTCGCACGTCTCTTGTTCGAAGCTAAATGTTGGTTCGTATGCTATCTCTGGTCCCGAAATTTATCCTTCTTTATCATTGTTAAATTCCTCCGAATACTACGAACATCGGTGGTCCGTAGTTCGTAGTGTATTTCATGCCCCAAAGGTATTTTTTGAACACAAACTCCTACCTAATTGGTGTATAATTTATCCGCTTGCAAACTTTGGAAGGAGTGAAAACCTGTAACCAACCTTGATTTTCACACCTCTTGATTGACTATGTGGATTGGTATCATTCAGTCGTTAACAGCAAGCGAATGTAATTAAAGGCGTTATTTAGTTTGTCACATCAATTAATCAGTCAAAACGATAATTAATAATTCCGAAATTCCTTAAAACATCTAACAAGGCATAAACGGATAACGGTCTGAAGCTGTTACTAAGACCGGAAAACACTTTGACTGTAAAACGCAGGAAAACGCCGAAAAACGTCGTAAAACACTCAAAATATAGCAAAATACATATCGAAAGCTGGAGGGGGTCGAAAGGGTAGGCTTATACGTTAAATAGGGGTATTGGGGAAAGAAGTTATCAATTAAATGTTAAATAGTGGTATTGGGGAAAGAAGTTATCAACCTATACTCGCCGAAAAATACCATTGATATTTACTCATCCTATTCCATTTCTATCGCCAAAAATCATCGCGTAGCCCCAAAAAGTCGGAAAAAAGCAAATCATATACTTTAGGTGGAGGTGTTTCTTTTGTAAGGGTTATCTGATCAATAGGGACATGGGGCAGGATATTACCTTTTACTCGCCTAAACCACCTAAATATTCTGGAAAACACCACTAGGTGTTTTCCGGTGTTTCTACTTGTGGGTGATTTGATATCTAGAAGGGGAAATCACTCCGACGAAATTCAACAAACGTAAAAACAGTGGATAAATTTGTTTCATGTGATTAACATGTATTTATAGATGGATGAAAAAGAAAGATAAGTAAACTTTCTTGTTTCCGACGATCACGTGAGATTACCCCCGATTCGGAAGCTTGCTCCGATGTTTTTTTTTAAATGTGTCTTCGCTAGGTGAGCGGAGAAACAATCACAAAAATAACAACGGATCAATCATTCAAGTTGAAGGAATGGGAGATATACTATAACCTGTACGAGTTCAGGATTCATGTACAAGTTCCGTATCGACCTCTGAATATTTGGTCTTCGAGCGTATTTATATGGAAAAGAGCACTAGTATTACGCACATCTGAGATAAAACAGATAAACTGAGATACAGACAGACAAATAGATTGGTAGAATGACTCTATGGAATAACTATATAAAGCACAATTGTAGATATCTGCATGATAGCTGAGGATAAGCGAGAGTAAAACACACGTGAGATTTTAACCCACAGGCTGCTGAAAATGAATCATGCCGCTTTTGTGGATAGTGTTAATGCAAAATCAGAATACTCGTGCAGTCTGATCTTGAATCCACACTGTCCGCTACAGCCAGATTTTCATGATTTTTTTCGGCGAAATGAATGTTACATGTTGCAAAATTTAGGCTTTTATTACTGACAGAAAATTCAATATACATGTAATTTCAGTGGTTTAAGGATCCTTTAATTCATGCCGAGGGTTTGTTTTTACCTTCAGATCACTTAGACGGTATGGAGATTTTTTTGGCCTCTGAGTCAGAAATCGATAAGGAGACAGCGATAACGAAAGTCGCTAGCCAACAATACAGCTTTGATTTTACGTTGGCAGAGATGGAATCACGTTATGTTACAGTAATTCGTCGGAATACCAATACCTTTTTTGTTATATGTGAACTATCAGTTTACGGGGGTAAGTAACGGCAATTTATATTTATAGTCAGAGACTCCAAACCGCTTTCAACAGTGTCTGATATAGCCGACGTGGAATAGAATATGTATCATAATATTTCCCTGTACTATAGTTAGAGCCTAATAGATTAAGACTGTTTTAACGACACGTATTCGAAACGTGTCTCCTAGACGTCTTCACAATAAGCTATGCCATCTTCTGAAGATAAAACATGCCTGAATAATGAATCTATTCTATCTGTGAATGATATAATGCTCCTTCACGGTCGAATAGTTAATGGCGTGGAACATGTGTCCGGAAGAAAACGCTCAATAACAACTTAGGTGTACATAGACATTTAGCACTTTTTGACAATTTGTAAAGCTAGTGAGCCGAGAGTTGTATAAGTTACAAATTGTCGACACAAAATAATTACATAACTTCGAAAAAAGTGCAAACATTGCAGAAATACGGAAGTATGGACTGAAAATGAGCCCTATCGCAACAGATGCATTTTGACTTTTACATTGCCGACTTAACTCCCTCCCTCCGCACATACTTATATGCACATTAACGAAACATGTGACAGGGCAAATAATTAACAGATACATTTTTAGAGCTTTCAGCCTGTAGCCTACTGGAATATAAATGATATCGTTTTCAATATATTCTTGCATTTCATGATGTTTTCTAGAGAAATGTTATTGATTATATAATCCCTTTGTCTGAGACTGAATCAGAAATAAAAATGATTTCCTATCCGAAACACATTTTCAAGAAGCTATTATATTAAAATTAAAGCAGTTGTTAAAGATTTTAAAGAGTCTTTTATAGCAAAAAGGTCATTAAATCGGTCTGATGGTCAACTTTTGTGGCGGCGTTTTCACACTACGTGTAGTTGTATATGAACTTCGTATGCATTAACATTGCAAGTCATCATCAGCCTGCCAACCAGAAGTTCAAGGTGATTTAATATTTTCTACGACTCTCGGGAATATGGTTAGATTTTCTAGGTCCCCACCCCTTAAGTCCCACTTCCAAGGAAAAAAAGATGAGGAATTCATGTACTCCTTTTTGCTGCTCACAACTTTATGTAGGGAAACCTTAAGTTTTAGTCCTTTGGAATTGATTTTATATTGCATTCTGATTCCAAACCTTAACGAGGGGTCCTGCGTGGCTCAGTGGTAAAGAGCGGGAATCGTAATCTTGAGGCCCCAGCTTCGAGACGCACTAGATCCAGTGAGCATTTTGTTGGAGTGTCCTTGGGCAAGACACTTCAGAGCTCTAGCCTAGTACTGGTAAAACCCGGGAAATACATGAATATGTGAGCTGTAGCCGTGATATGACTGAAAAAAAAAATGATGAAAGTGGCGTAAAACTCCATTTAATCAATCAAGCAACCAAACCTTAGTGACACTTACGGAATGCAAAAAGACTGCGAACAATAAAATATTCTACCAAAATAGGTTCTTTTCAACATCACTTACATGTCCCATTATGAGCAAAGTAGGTAAAGCGAAATACGACCCCAAATTTTACTGTTTGTAAGGTATCTGGTGTAATGGCAATTTTGTACTCTCATGTACTCCAGGAACATTTTTTACAGACATTGTTCAACAAAGTGACACCAAACCTTTAATAATTCACTTACTTTGGAGTCGAAATTAGAATAAAACGGTTCCATGTTGACGATATTTGTGCTTCTTCTGAAGAAATGTCGCTCTCCAACTAGCACAAATTGCCTGGACCAAAGGAGAGCACAGTCGCCATTCGCACACAAAAGCATATGCTGATTTCAGCAAGTAATAAAAGAAATATCACATTTGCTTACGTCAATGGCTATAGAATCCTTATTTTTGTGCCGTTTTCCCCTTTATTTCGGCGCTGTCAAATCCCCAGGGGACTCGACCTCCATCTTGTGAAAATCAAAACGAGGATGAAAGAATGTCGCGGTCGTTTGCATTGAACCATTTTCGACTGACTGTCCAATCCAAAAGGTCCATTTCATGTGAAAATCAGTACGATGGCAAAGGCAAAAATGAAAATCCTCAATCGGATATAAAACGTCTCGTTTAAATTAAAACCATCGATTAATTGACAATCGACTGACTGTCCAATCCAAAAGGTCCATTTCATGTGAAAATCAGTACGATGGCAAGGGCAAAAATGAAAATCCTCAATCGGATATAAAACGTCTCGTTTAAATTAAAACCATCGATTAATTTCATTAACCTAAAAAGCAAACGAGATATCTTCTAAGAAAAACGTGAAAAAGAAAACGTTTGGGTCTAACCCCGATTCTAGAGTCAAAGAAAGATCAAAAGTTTGGTGTCATTTTGTGGTTTATTTAGTGCACAGTACTTTAATAGGTTTTTTAATAACCAGCCTACTACGGAGATGAAGAATTTCTATAATCAAATGTTGTCGGTATCAATCCGTGTTATTTCCCTTGTTTATATTAACGATAAATGAGCTGACTGTACTTTGATACTATGTAGCCAAAACCATGTAGTTCGAATATGAGGAGCACAAAAAAAAAATCTTTTAAAACACTTTACACGAATCATCGAAAAGGTCGGGCGAAACTTAACGGCCCGATAGCGGCCAAAAACACAGAGCAGGTATTAAAGTGGATTTGAAATTAAATGAGACCTGTTAAAAGTATGGGAAAATATTGTGAAGATGACAATCTGTTATTGTATGTGGTCGATCCAAGTCGCTGGCAGAAAACTTAGTTTCAAAATCAGTCAAAAATTAAACAAAATATAGACTGACCTGGCAATTTTGAACCCAGCTTTGAAAATTAATTTCTCTGCCAGCGACTACGACTTGGACCGACCTACAAAAACAGATTGTCATTTGCACAATAATATCCATACTTTTAAATGGTACGATTTTCGCTTAAATGCATTTTAACACCCGCTTTGTTTACTTTTGGCCGCTATTGTTACTTTAAATGTTGATATGTAAGACAACAACATTAAAATTCATGTCACTTACTACTTCCACGGCACTTCTAGCATTACCAGCATTTTGGGGTCGAATTCAACATCCATTCTAGACTAGCTTAATTCTTAAACGGGTGCTTAGATGAAACTTTTTGCTATTGGTCATTGTTATGCATGTCAAAGGACATTTCTTCCTCGATCATGATTCAGTCGATTGTTAGACAAAATTGATTATATGGATCCATGATTTTGTGATGACTTGTTCGGTATAATGGATCACGGAGATGCATTCAGTTCCCTTTTCACAGAGCATGGCTAATATATATCGTATCTCTGCCCAGTTTCCTCGTATATGTAATTGAATTGAATAAAATATGTTAAAGTGTCCGGTAGGCTACCACACTTGAGACATTTATACCTTAGCTCAACAAAATGGTGCTCGAAATTTTCTGCACAGACCTGCCCATTTCCATATACTTGCAGCATAGGATGTGGACAAATTGCCACAAAAGTGCTTTCCTGGCTAATCATCAGTGGAAATGTAACCCATTCGCCGCAACCAGGGATCAAACCCGGGTCCAAGACTTTTCAGACAATAAAACTTATTGATGTTATGCTTTGTGAATATCAGCCCAGTTGGGACGTTTGGCAATTTCGCCTCAAATTCGTTGCTTCTTAATCGCAATGACTTGCAGAACTAATTATGATGATAAGCACAAATGTTGTAAAGTTGTGGTTTTTGAAAGTCCGACCTGACTCTCTTTTATATAAATTTTCTGTTTCATTTAGTAGAAGAAATCACACCAGTCACACTCAGAATATATTTCAGCGAAAATATGTTTGCATTGATAATAAGCGTCTTTGTTACATTATACGTGTCTTTCCATGTCTTCGTGCAAACAGAATTCATCATCATCACACCAAATTTTCTATTGTACGAATGGAAAAAAATACAGAAACATTCAAAAACATTGATAATTATTACTAAAATGTCTTTGGATAAATAATGAGTGTGTTTTGTTACAATGTACGTTCTGTTATTGATCGTTGCAGGGTCTTTGCATGTGTTTGAGCTATCAGTCTGCACAGAAAACCCTTATTCTCTTGCTGTTTGTTGAAAGATCTTTAAACATGATATATTATTGTAAAACTGCTTTTTCTGCCTTTCAAATGTAATTGTGTACAATTAAAGTGTCTTTGTGGTGTCTTTGCATGTCTTTGCGTATCTTTGAATGTCTTTACATGTCCTTTGCAGTGTTTAGTATGATCCGTTGAAAGAGTAGTCATCTGACTGGCCAAGAAAGAATGTCTTACATTACATGGATAGTCTTTGGAATTTAGAATTAGGACAACATTAAATTGTTGACGACTCCATGACCAGATTTGTCGCGGCTTTAAAAACCAACGACAAACTTTTACACTTGAATTAATTGAAAGCATATTTAGACGGAAATTTAATGTAGCTTAAAGGATCACACCTATCTTTGAAATGGTAGAAAAAAAATACTGTTTACGACCACGCTTTCAAAAGCCTATTACCTCAAAGTCGTTAAAAGACTTGATTATGGTATGATGGGTTAAAGCCTTCATAAGGCTTTTGGATTCCAAACCTTAGAACTTACTGATTATTCGAATGATTGCATGTCCATGAACACTCAATAGGATCTGTTTGGATCGTTCAAGCATTGAGTTATCTTTTTTTTTTTATAATTCTGGTAAAAAAAAAAAAAAAAAAGAAAAGAAAAGATTGTTCTCACATCAAAAGTTAAGAAACTAGACACTTTCATTCAGTAAAAGGGACAATATTGACATTTGCATTACGGTTTTTTTTTTTTTTTCAATAGGTAAATCAGTCTTTTTTTGAAATATTGCAACATCAGACTCATTTGAATACCGGCCTATACAGTCAGTGCGTGTTGTTGATCCTGTGACATTCCCACAAGCGGTCAGAAATTCTGGCCTTAAATCCAAAACTATTCTAACTTCACAGACCATGAGCCCTACTAAGGAACTACAAACATAACTTTACTTTTCGCTAACATTTCTCTCTCTTATTTGTCACCTACTCCCTTAAAAATTCAGTGGTACGACATTTTTTCGGCGTAGCTGTTTATGCTGGCTTGTGACCTACTTTCTGGCACTGCTACCAAATGAATAAATAGAAATTTGTGATTGTTCAAAATTGTAGACATGTTTATTTCAAGGGTCCCTGCCTAGTGGCTGGCAAATTACACCGTCTTTCTTTATGCCCCCGCCATGAAATGGCGGGGGGGCATATAGAGTTACCTGTGTCCGTCTGTGTGTGTGCGTGTGTGCGTGCGTGCGTGCGTGCGCGCGCGCGCGCGTGTGTGTGTGTGTGTGTGCGTGCGTGCGTGCGTTAGTGTGTGTGTCCCATTCTTGTCCGGAGCATAACTTCTACATTTATGAATGGATTTCAAAATTATTTTGCACAATTGTTCTCCTTAACAAGTACTAGTGTCATGCGAAAAGTTTGTTTCGATACGCCCAAGGTCAAGGTCACGGATGAAGGTCAAATGTTTGAATTGACCTTGTCCGGAGCATAACTTCTACATTTATCAATGGATTTCAAAAAAACTTCGCACACTTGTTCTCCTTAACAAGTACTGGTGTCAAGCGAAAAGTTTGTTTTGATACGCCCAAGGTCAAGGTCACGGTTGAAGGTGAAATATTTAAATTGGCCTTATCCGGAGCATAACTTCTACATTTATCAATGGATTTCAAAAAAAAAAAAAAAACGTTGCACACTTGTTCTCCTTAACAAGTACTAGTGTCATGCGAAAAGTTTGTTTCGATACACCCAAGGTCAAGGTCACAGTTGAAGGTGAAATGATAAAATTGACCTCGTCCGGAGCACCACTTCTACATTTATCAATGAATTTCAAAATAACTTGGCAAACTTGTTCTCCATTTTGAGTACTAGTGTCATGCAAGAATTTTCTTTTGATGGGTTCAAGGTCAAGATCAACATTAAAGGTCAAAAAACAAAATTAATATTGTCTAGAGCATATCTACTAAATTAACAGATATACTTTAAGTAAATTTGTATAGCTGTTGTGCTTTAAGAGTTTTAGAGCCAGGCAAAAAGTTTGTTCTGATATGCCCAAGTTCAAGGTCACAGTTGAAGGTCAAATGACCAAGTTGACCTTGCATGCAGCGTAATTGGTGCATTTAAGAATAGATTCATCAATTATCATAGAACATTTGGCTCAAGTTTGTACCATTACAACAACAATATTGTATTTGATCCATTCTAAAATCAATATAAACTTCTCTTTAAAAATTCCATGATTTATGATTTATCATTGAAATTTTTATTGAATTTGTCATGAACCTCTTTTTCATCTTTATGTAATGGCTGCTGGCTGCTATGTCAACAAGAAGTGATATACCACCAATTTTAACCCTGTCTAAGCTGTTATCCAAAACAACAATTTTCTGTAATACTTACTGATTCTCTCATATGACATACCTGTGACCAATACCATTTAGCGGGGGCGTCCGTGTCTCTGACACACCTATTTCTAGTTAAAGATATTTCTTGTTGAAGATCTGTTTGATTATAAAAAACTTAATCACCAACTTCAAAGCGCTAAAGAAATAAAATGGACTTTCTCATAATAAACAGATCCGTCTTGTCATTTCGGGGATGTTTTTACCTGAATATTTAACATATAACGGATAGTGTAGATCAAAGGTCATTCTTTCCTTTCTGTGTATTCCACAAAAGAAAGTATGAATTTGATTCAGATTTTCCAGAAAGGCTTTAAGAATCGATATTTGACTGCATTTGGCACATAAATTTGTAAAGTTACACGTATGTTACGAGTAGCTGTGTTCACGTTTACAACCATGTAATATATTAAAAGGTTTGTAGAATCTAGACTTTAATGACAAGTTTGTGCATGTTTTGGTAGATTGTGTCGATGGGGAGTTTGGTCAAGATTGTGGTCAGCACTGTCACTGTGACGGAAAACCTTGTAACAGAACAACTGGTGTTTGTCCGTCGGAAAAATGTATACCCCGGTTTACAGGGCCCGCATGTGATAGAGACAAGTTATCAAATTGGGTTCAATATCTTGACCAGATCTAGTGCTCATTAAGATAATATGAATATAGCCACGTAGGATACCAAGGCTGACTTTATTAGATCATCATTAATTTTCAAGCTGTGCTTCTAGAGAGCACTTATACGTGTGTTCACTCTTAACCACATCACACAAATTTAGACATTTCCGGATCGAAAGTATTTCCAGACAACAAGTTAAATGTGCGTCAAATACTGGTTTTTGTCTATGATAATGATATTAGTTACCAGCATTCTCTCCTTATCCAACAATGTTTTCAAAAGTGATTTTTTTTTCAGTGTCGTTAAAACTTGGGCTTGTGTAGTAAAAGTTTAAAATGTGTGTCGGATGTAAACACATACGTGTAGCTAAATACAAGTACACATCTTAAAGGCAATACGAAGTTCTGGTAGTGAAAGGCAGTGATTAAAGATACTCATTCATTCGGTTTTGCAGCCTGCGGATGAAAGTTTGATCAGAGTCCAAAAGGGTTCTTAAGCTATATTGCTACAGATAGATGATTGAAATGTAGCCACACAATTTGCTTCTTTTCCCATAATGTCGCTTACCCTTTCAAAGGCAAATTCAATCAATTTAGCCGCCTTTCACTTCTACAAGTAATTTTAATATGAATGGGTCTAAGTCATTGTAGTCCTGTTAAGACTGAGTATCATCACGTTGGGTAACATGTGTATGTATACATTAAATCTAGAACCTGCCAAAAAATAAAAGTAACTTCTGACAGAAATGAGTTCCTAATACAAGAAATAATTACAATATGTTTTTACCTTTATTTGGTAGAATGTGTTGATGGAGAGTATGGTCCAGATTGTGGTCAGCGCTGTCACTGTGAGGGAGAGCCCTGTAACAAAACAACTGGTGTTTGTCCGTCGGGAAAATGTCTACCCGGGTTTACAGAACCTGAATGTGATAGAGGCAAATTTTTCTCGGCAGGGCTTAAAAACTTGAATAAATGTTTGATAATAATAATAATAAGCTCGAATCTGAAGATCTAAATCGCATCTACTCCTGGGAACTGGAAAAAAAAAAACATATGAGCAATGCGGGTAAGAAAATAAGACAATGTAAAGACAAACACACACTTCTTTTTTGAATGAATAGAAATTCACTTACTTGAACCATCCATCCATATCCTACCTTCCACCCAGGCATCGACCAATTCATCTACCCACGCATCCATCCAAGCTATTTGTCGCCTGATTTACTTTAGTTTGGTTGATCTAAATAAAATTTACATACAAAATTGACACCATATTCCATAAACAATTCTGTCATTAAATCTATTGAAACAAAAGGGTCCTGCGTGCTCAGTGGCAAAGTGTAGGATTCGTAAACTGGAGGTCACGGGTTGGAGCCTCACTGATAGCACCATCAACATCCACTCTAGACTAGCTTAATTCTTAAACGGGTGCTTAGATGAAACTTTTTGCTATTGGTCATTGTTATGCATGTCAAAGGACATTCCTTCCTCGATCATGATTCAGTCGATTGTTAGACAAAATTGATTATATGGATCCATGATTTTGTGATGACTTGCTCGGTATAATGGATCACGGAGATGCATTCAGTTCCCTTTTCACAGAGCATGGCTAATATATATTGTATCTCTGCCCAGTGTCCTTGTATATGTAATTGAATTGAATAAAATATGTTAAAGTGTCTGGTAGGCTACTACACTTGAGACATTTATACCTTATCTCAACAAAATTGTGCTCGAAATTTTCTGCACAAACCTGCCCATTTCCATATACTTGCAGCATAGGATGTCGACAAATTGCCACAAAAGTGTTTTACTGGCTAATCATCAGTGGAAATGTAACCCACTCGCCGCAACCAGGGATCAAACCCGGGTCCAAGACTTTTCAGACAATATAACTTATTGATGTTATGTTTCGTGAATATCAGCCCAGTTGGGACGTTTGGCAATTTCGCCTCAAATTCGTTGCTTCTTAATCGCAATGACTTGCAGAAGTGATTATGATGATAAGCACAAATGTTGTAAAGTTGTGGTTTTTGAAAGTCCGACCTGACTCTCTTTTATATAAATTTTCTGTTTCATTTAGTAGAAGAAAACACACCAGTCACACTAAGAATACATTACAGCGAAAATATGTTTGCATTGATAATAAGCGTCTTTGTTACATTATACGTGTCTTTCCATGTCTTCGTGCAAACAGAATTCATCATCATCACACCAAATTTTCTGTTGTACGAATGGAAAAAAATACAGAAACATTCAAAAACATTGATAATTATTACTAAAATTTCTTTGGATAAATAATGAGTTTGTTTTGTTACAATGTACGTTCCGTTATTGACCGTTGTAGCGTCTTTGCATGTGTTTGAGCTATCAGTCTGCACAGAAAATCCTTATTCTCCTGCTATTTGTTGAGAGATCTTTAAACATGATATATTAAATATTGTAAAACTGCTTTTTCTGCCTTTCAAATGTCATTGTGTACAATTAAAGTGTCTTTGCGGTGTCTTTGCATGTCTTTGCGTATCATTGAATGTCTTTACATGTCCTTTGCAGTGTTTAGTATGATCCGTTGAAAGAGTAGTCATCTGACTGGCCAAGAAAGAATGTCTTACATTACATGGATAGTCTTTGGAATTTAGAATTAGGACAACATTAAATTGTTGATGACTCCATGACCAGATTCGTCGCGGCTTTAAAAACCAACGACAAACTTTTACACTTGAATTAATTGAAAGCATATTTAGACGGAAATTTAATGTAGCTTAAAGGATCACACCTATCTTTGAAATGGTAGAAAAAAAATACTGTTTACGACCACGCTTTCAAAAGCCTATTACCTCAAAGTCGTTAAAAGACTTGATTATGGTATGATGGGTTAAAGCCTTCATAAGGCTTTTGGATTCCAAACCTTAGAACTTACTGATTATTCGAATGATTGCATGTCCATGAACACTCAATAGGATCTGTTTGGATCGTTCAAGCATTGAGTTATCTTTTTTTTTTTTATAATTCTGGTAAAAAAAAAAAAGAAAAGATTATTCTCACATCAAAAGTTAAGAAACTAGACAATTTCATTCAGTAAAAGGGACAATATTGACATTTGCATTACGGTTTTTTTTTTTTTTTTTTTCAATAGGTAAATCAGTCTTTTTTTGAAATATTGCAACATCAGACTCATTTGAATACCGGCCTATACAGTCAGTGCGTGTTGTTGATCCTGTGACATTCCCACAAGCGGTCAGAAATTCTGGCCTTAAATCCAAAACTATTCTAACTTCACAGACCATGAGCCCTACTAAGGAACTACAAACATAACTTTACTTTTCGCTAACATTTCTCACTCTTATTTGTCACCTACTCCCTTAAAAATTCAGTGGTACATTTTTTCGGCGTAGCTGTTTATGCTGGCTTGTGACCTACTTTCTGGCACTGCTACCAAATGAATAAATAGAAATTTGTGATTGTTCAAAATTGTAGACATGTTTATTTCAAGGGTCCCTGCCTAGTGGCTGGCAAATTACACCGTCTTTCTTTATGCCCCCGCCATGAAATGGCGGGGGGGGCATATAGAGTTACCTGTGTCCGTCTGTGTGTGTTAGTGTGTGCGTGTGTGCGCGCGTGCGTGCGCGCGCGCGTGTGTGTGTGTGTGTGTGCGTGCGTTAGTGTGTGTGTCCCATTCTTGTCCGGAGCATAACTTCTACATTTATAAATGGATTTCAAAACTATTTTCCACAATTGTTCTCCTTAACAAGTACTAGTGTCATGCGAAAAGTTTGTTTCGATACGCCCAAGGTCAAGGTCACGGTTGAAGGTCAAATGTTTAAATTGACCTTGTCCGGAGCATAACTTCTACATTTATCAATTGATTTCAAAAAAACTTCGCACACTTGTTCTCCTTAACAAGTACTGGTGTCAAGCGAAAAGTTTGTTTTGATACGCCCAAGGTCAAGGTCACGGTTGAAGGTGAAATATTTAAATTGGCCTTATCCGGAGCATAACTTCTACATTTATCAATGGATTTCAAAAAAAAACAAAACGTTGCACACTTGTTCTCCTTAACAAGTACTAGTGTCATGCGAAAAGTTTGTTTCGATACACCCAAGGTCAAGGTCACAGTTGAAGGTGAAATGATAAAATTGACCTCGTCCGGAGCACCACTTCTACATTTATCAATGAATTTCAAAATAATTTGGCAAACTTGTTCTCCATTTTGAGTACTAGTGTCATGCAAGAATTTTCTTTTGATGGGTTCAAGGTCAAGATCAACATTAAAGGTCTAAAAACAAAATTAATATTGTCTAGAGCACATCTACTAAATTAACAGATATACTTTAAGTAAATTTGTATAGCTGTTGTGCTTTAAGAGTTTTAGAGCCATGCAAAAAGTTTGTTCTGATATGCCCAAGTTCAAGGTCACAGTTGAAGGTCAAATGACCAAGTTGACCTTGCATGCAGCGTAATTGGTGCATTTAAGAATAGATTCATCAATTATCATAGAACATTTGGCTCAAGTTTGTACCATTACAACAACAATATTGTATTTGATCCATTCTAAAATCAATATAAACTTCTCTTTAAAAATTCCATGATTTATGATTTATCATTGAAATTTTTATTGAATTTGTCATGAACCTCTTTTTCATCTTTATGTAATGGCTGCTGGCTGCTATGTCAACAAGAAGTGATATACCACCAATTTTAACCCTGTCTAAGCTGTTATCCAAAACAACAATTTTCTGTAATACTTACTGATTCTCTCATATGACATACCTGTGACCAATACCATTTAGCGGGGGCATCCGTGTCTCTGACACACCTATTTCTAGTTAAAGATATTTCTTGTTGAAGATCTGTTTGATTATAAAAAACTTAATCACCAACTTCAAAGCGCTAAAGAAATAAAATGGACTTTCTCATAATAAACAGATCCGTCTTGTCATTTCGGGGATGTTTTTACCTGAATATTTAACATATAACGGATAGTGTAGATCAAAGGTCATTCTTTCCTTTCTGTGTATTCCACAAAAGAAAGTATGAATTTGATTCAGATTTTCCAGAAAGGCTTTAAGAATCGATATTTGACTGCATTTGGCACATAAATTTGTAAAGTTACACGTATGTTACGAGTAGCTGTGTTCACGTTTACAACCATGTAATATATTAAAAGGTTTGTAGAATCTAGACTTTAATGACAAGTTTGTGCATGTTTTGGTAGATTGTGTCGATGGGGAGTTTGGTCAAGATTGTGGTCAGCACTGTCACTGTGACGGAAAACCTTGTAACAGAACAACTGGTGTTTGTCCGTCGGAAAAATGTATACCCCGGTTTACAGGGCCCGCATGTGATAGAGACAAGTTATCAAATTGGGTTCAATATCTTGACCAGATCTAGTGCTCATTAAGATAATATGAATATAGCCACGTAGGATACCAAGGCTGACTTTATTAGATCATCATTAATTTTCAAGCTGTGCTTCTAGAGAGCACTTATACGTGTGTTCACTCTTAACCACATCACACAATTTTAGACATTTCCAGATCGAAAGTATTTCCAGACAACAAGTTAAATGTGCGTCAAATACTGGTTTTTGTCTATGATAATGATATTAGTTACCAGCATTCTCTCCTTATCCAACAATGTTTTCAAAAGTGATTTTTTTTTCAGTGTCGTTAAAACTTGGGCTTGTGTAGTAAAAGTTTAAAATGTGTGTCGGATGTAAACACATACGTGTAGCTAAATACAAGTACACATCTTAAAGGCAATACGAAGTTCTGGTAGTGAAAGGCAGTGATTAAAGATACTCATTCATTCGGTTTTGCAGCCTGCGGATGAAAGTTTGATCAGAGCCCAAAAGGGTTCTTAAGCTATATTGCTACAGATAGATGATTGAGATGTAGCCACACAATTTGCTTCTTTTCCCATAATGTCGCTTACCCTTTCAAAGGCAAATTCAATCAATTTAGCCGCCTTTCACTTCTACAAGTGATTTTGATATGAATGGGTCTAAGTCACTGTAGTCCTGTTAAGACTGAGTATCATCACGCTGGGTAACATGTGTATGTATACATTAAATCTAGAACCTGCCAAAAAATAAAAGTAACTTCTGACAGAAATGCGTTCCTAATACAAGAAATAATTACAATATGTTTTTACCTTTATTTGGTAGAATGTGTTGATGGAGAGTATGGTCCAGATTGTGGTCAGCGCTGTCACTGTGAGGGAGAGCCCTGTAACAAAACAACTGGTGTTTGTCCGTCGGGAAAATGTCTACCCGGGTTTACAGGACCTGAATGTGATAGAGGCAAGTTTTTCTCGGCAGGGCTTAAAAACTTGAATAAATGTTTGACAACAATAATAATAATAAGCTCGAATCTGAAGATCTAAATCGCATCTTCTCCTGGGAAATGGAAAAAAAAAACATATGAGCAATGCGGGTAAGAAAATAAGACAATGTAAAGACAAACACACACTTCTTTTTTGAATGAATAGAAATTCACTTATTTGAACCATCCATCCATATCCTACCTTCCACCCAGGCATCGACCAATTCATCTACCCACGCATCCATCCAAGCTATTTGTCGCCTGATTTACTTTAGTTTGGTTGATCTAAATAAAAGTTACATACAAAATTCACACCATATTCCATAAACAATTCTGTCATTAAATCTATTGAAACAAAAGGGTCCTGCGTGGCTCAGTGGCAAAGTGTAGGATTCGTAATCTGGAGGTCACGGGTTGGAGCCTCACTGATAGCACCATCAACATCCACTCTAGACTAGCTTAATTCTTAAACGGGTGCTTAGATGAAACTTTTTGCTATTGGTCATTGTTATGCATGTCAAAGGACATTTCTTCCTCGATCATGATTCAGTCGATTGTTAGACAAAATTGATTATATGGATCCATGATTTTGTGATGACTTGCTCGGTATAATGGATCACGGAGATGCATTCAGTTCCCTTTTCACAGAGCATGGCTAATATATATTGTATCTCTGCCCAGTGTCCTTGTATGTGTAATTGAATTGAATAAAATATGTTAAAGTGTCCGGTAGGCTACTACACTTGAGACATTTATACCTTATCTCAACAAAATTGTGCTCGAAATTTTCTGCACAAACCTGCCCATTTCCATATACTTGCAGCATAGGATGTGGACAAATTGCCACAAAAGTGTTTTACTGGCTAATCATCAGTGGAAATGTAACCCACTCGCCGCAACCAGGGATCAAACCCGGGTCCAAGACTTTTCAGACAATATAACTTATTGATGTTATGTTTTGTGAATATCAGCCTAGTTGGGACGTTTGGCAATTTCGCCTCAAATTCGTTGCTTCTTAATCGCAATGACTTGCAGAAGTGATTATGATGATAAGCACAAATGTTGTAAAGTTGTGGTTTTTGAAAGTCCGACCTGACTCTCTTTTATATAAATTTTCTGTTTCATTTAGTAGAAGAAAACACACCAGTCACACTCAGAATACATTACAGCGAAAATATGTTTGCATTGATAATAAGCGTCTTTGTTACATTATACGTGTCTTTCCATGTCTTCGTGCAAACAGAATTCATCATCATCACACCAAATTTTCTATTGTACGAATGGAAAAAAAATACAGAAACATTCAAAAACATTGATAATTATTACTAAAATTTCTTTGGATAGATAATGAGTTTGTTTTGTTACAATGTACGTTCCGTTATTGATCGTTGAAGCGTCTTTGCATGTGTTTGAGCTATCAGTCTGCACAGAAAATCCTTATTCTCCTGCTATTTGTTGAGAGATCTTTAAACATGATATATCAAATATTGTAAAACTGCCTTTTCTGCCTTTCAAATGTCATTGTGTACAATTAAAGTGTCTTTGCGGTGTCTTTGCATGTCTTTGCGTATCATTGAATGTCTTTACATGACCTTTGCAGTGTTTAGTATGATCCGTTGAAAGAGTAGTCATCTGACTGGCCAAGAAAGAATGTCTTACATTACATGGATAGTCTTTGGAATTTAGAATTAGGACAACATTAAATTGTTGATGACTCCATGACCAGATTTGTCGCGGCTTTAAAAACCAACGACAAACTTTTACACTTGAATTAATTGAAAGCATATTTAGACGGAAATTTAATGTAGCTTAAAGGATCATACCTGTCTGTTTTGAAATGGTAGAAAAAAAAATACTGTTTACGACCACGCTTTCAAAAGCCTATTACCTCAAAGTCGTTAAAAGACTTGATTATGGTATGAAGGGTTAAAGCCCTCATAAGGCTTTTGGATTCCAAACCTTCGAACTTACTGATCATTCGAATGATTGCATGTCCATGAACCCTCAATAGGATCTGTTCGATCGTTCAAGCATTCAGTTATTATCTTTTTTTTTTAAATTCTGGTTAGAAAAATTAAAAGATTGTCTCACATCAAAAGTTAAGAAACTAGACAATTTCATTCAGTAAAAGGGACAATATTGACATTTGCATTACGGTTATTTTTTCAATAGGTAAATCAGTCTTTTTTTTAAATATTGCAACATCAGACTCATTTGAATACCGTCCCATAAAGTCAGTGCGTGTTGTTGATCCTGTGACATTCCCACAAGCGGTCAGAAATTCTGGCCTCAAATCCAAAACTAGTCTAACTTCAGAGACCATGAGCCCTACTAAGGAACTACAAATATAACTACTTTTCGCTAACATTTCTCACTCTTATTTGTCACCTACTCCCTTAAAAATTCAGTGGTACGACATTTTTTCGGAGTAGCTGAATATGCTGGCTTGTGACCTACTTTCTGGCACTGCTACCAAATGAATAAATAGGAATTTGTGATTGTTCAAAATTGTAAACAAGTTTATTTCAAGGGTCCCTGCCTAGTAGCTGGCAAATTACACCGTCTATCTATTTTAAAAGATATTTCTTGTTGAAGATCTGTTTGATTATACAAAAGCTTAATCACCAACTTCAAAGCGCTAAAAAAATAAAATGGACTTTCTCATAATAAACAGATCAGTCTTGTCATTTCGGGGATGTTTTTACCTGAATATTTAACATATAACGGATAGTGTAGATCAAAGGTCATTCTTTCCTTTCTGTGTAATCTGATATTTATCTACAGATTCAGTATACAAAGACAGTATGAATTTGATTCAAATTTTCCAGAAAGGCTTTTAGAATCGATATTTGACTGCATTTGGCACATAAATTTGTAAAGTTACACGTATGTTACGAGTAGCTGTGTTCACGTTTACAACCATGTAATATATTAAAAGGTTTGTAGAATCTAGACTTTAATGACAAGTTTGTGCATGTTTTGGTAGATTGTGTCGATGGAGAGTTTGGTCAAGATTGTGGTCAGCACTGTCACTGTGACGGAAAACCTTGTAACAGAACAACTGGTGTTTGTCCGTCGGAAAAATGTATACCCCGGTTTACAGGGCCCGCATGTGATAGAGACAAGTTATCAAATTGGGTTCAATATCTTGACCAGATCTAGTGCTCATTAAGATAATATGAATATAGCCACGTAGGATACCAAGGCTGACTTTATTAGATCATCATCAATTTTCAAGCTGTGCTTCTAGAGAGCACTTCTACGTGTGTTCACTCTTAACCACACGACACAATTTTAGACATTTCCAGATCGAAAGTATTTTCAGACAAAAAGTTAAATGAGCGTCAAATACTGGTTTTTGTCTATGATAATGATATTAGTTACCAGCATTCTCTCCTTATCCAACAATGTTTTCAAAAGTGATTTTTTTTTTCAGTGTCGTTAAAACTTGGGCTAGTGTAGTAAAAGTTTAAAATGTGTGTCGGATGTAAACACATACGTGTAGCTAAATACAAGTACACATCTTAAAGGCAATACGAAGTTCTGGTAGTGAAAGGCAGTGATTAAGGATACTCATTCATTCGGTTCTGCAACCTCGGGATGAAAGTTTGATCAGAGCCCAAAAGGGTTCTTAAGCTATATTGCTACAGATGGATGATTGAGATGTAGCAACACAATTTGCTTCTTTGCCCACAATGTCGCTTACCCTTTCAAAGGCAAATTCAATCAATTTAGCCGCCTTTCACTTCTACAAGTAATTTTAATATGAATCGGTCTAAGTCATTGTAGTCCTGTTAAGACTGAGTATCATCACGTTGGGTAACATGTGTATGTATACATTAAATCTAGAACCTGCCAAAAAATAAAAGTAACTTCTGACAGAAATGCGTTCCTAATACAAGAAATAATTACAATATGTTTTTACCTTTATTTGGTAGAATGTGTTGATGGAGAGTATGGTCCAGATTGTGGTCAGCGCTGTCACTGTGAGGGAGAGCCCTGTAACAAAACAACTGGTGTTTGTCCGTCGGGAAAATGTCTACCCGGGTTTACAGGACCTGAATGTGATAGAGGCAAGTTTTGCTCGTCAGGGCTTAAAAACTTGAATAAATGTTTGATAATAATAATAATAATACTAATAAGCTCGAATCTGAAGATCTAAATCGCATCTACTCCTGGGAACTGGATAAAAAAAAACATATGAGCAATGCGGGTAAGAGAATAAGACAATGTAAAGACAAACACACACTTCTTTTTTGAATGAATAGAAATTCACTTACTTGAATCGATCCATCCATCCATCCATATCCTACCTTCCACCCAGGCATCGACCAATTCATCTACCCACGCATCCATCCAAGCTATTTGTCACCTGATTTACTTTAGTTTGGTTGATCTAAATAAAAGTTACATACAAATTTGACACCATATTCCATAAACAATTCTGTCGTTAAATCTGTTGAAACAAAAGGGTCCTGCGTGGCTCAGTGGCAAAGTGTAGGATTCTTAATCTGGAGGTCCCGGGTTGGAGCCTCACTGAAAGCACCAGGGATTTCTTGGGTGTGTCCTTTGGCAAGACACTGTAAAGAAGATATGTCGTCTTATAAATTCCAGAGCCCTTTGCCTAGTACTGGTGAAACCCAAGACATACATGCTGACTTGAAACAATGTCGAAAGCGGCCCATGATAACGCAAATAAACCAGTATTCCAATCAATAGTGAAACATAATATACAATTGTTTTAAGCTGGGCGCTTAAATGTAACTTTTCGAGATTGCACCATTTCGAACAACAACTGTAAAACAGGTATGTCGTCTTATGTACTTGACTGTCGATAGGTTCATTCTGATTTACTAGAAATATTCGTAGGAACATACATGCGGGGTAAAAATTGTACAGAAACAATTACAATACTACATACTAGCAATCTGAGTTGCTAGGGTCTCCATCCGAAAGATTAATCTGATTGCTGTCGCAATAGCGAATTTCGGACAGAATCTTTGACAGGGTCTGTATCCACAACGATTCCTTGACTTATGATACGCTTTGCCAAGCCTAAAATTAATCTGTGCGATGTTGGTAAAAGCTTTAGATTACCTAACATTTTTATTTACTCATAGAATGACTGTCTTTTACACATAATTGTTTTTTTTTTTTTTTTTTTTCAAGCTTGTCCAGAGGGTCACTTTGGAGTCAACTGTTCGTCAAACTGTGAAAACTGCTTTAACGGAACCCCTTGCACAGACTCTGGATTCTGTATAGACGAATGTAAGGGTGGATTTATACCATCTCTATGTCTTGAAGGTAAAGCATACTCTTAGGGTGTGGAATGACTTAGAAAGTTTTATCTATTACTTGGGATTGAACGTGTTTTCAATTATAATTATTGTTTGATTACGTCATGTCGACCAGTGTGCCCAACATTACATTCCTGTTGGTTTGCGGAAGAGGAAATACATTTACAATGGTGCGCGCTAAAAACTCATCACAAAATAAACTTGTAGAAAACTCATCATGATTTCAATAAGACAAGAACTAAGAAATTGAGACAGAAACGGCCGTTGATGTTTTTACATGACTTATCGTTTGCAAATCACATTTCCGTTTCATATATACTGAACCAAAAAAGGAACTTCCGAATTCTATACATATTTTTTTTAAACGAAACGAAATCAAAATGTCCAATGCCCTACATATGTCCGGTCGAATGATCATGTGTCAAATAAAACCAATTATAACTAAATTGTACGAACTACACAAACGAGAAAGCGTTAAACTCCATTTTGTCGTGTATATACGGACCAGTATAATCCGTGTTTATGAAAACAAACCTTTCAGTCTGACTTTATAGACTTTGTTGTCAATAACAAAAAGACGTTGAATATATATATTCACGTGTCATTGGAATGCTTAATGCTGGTATGGCGACGACTGAGGTTGCTAGGGTTGTTGGCAGTTCTAGCCGTTCTATTCGATACGTTAGGCAACGTGTTCAAGTAACAGGGTGTACAGAAGATTTGCCACGTAGTGGACGTCCGCGCGTCACGGCGCCTGGTCAAGACCGCTATATCATGAACACACACCAACGCATTCGTTTTCAAACCGCCACTGCCACTGCCACTGCTGTTGACACCCCTGGTACACATAACAACTGAATATATGCCCAAACTGTACGCAATCGTCAGCGCGAAGGTGGTCTACGTGCACGTCGTCCTTACGTTGGCTGTGTGTTGACGCGACGTCACCGTGTTAATCGTCTTAATTGGACAAGTACACACCATCACTGGATAAGGCAATAATGGAATAGCGTTCTCTTCTCTGACGAGTCGAGATTTTCAATTCATCGAAGTGATGGCAGAGTTCGTGTTTACCGTAGAAGAGAAGAAATGAACGTTATGCCGACCGTTGTATACTTGAACGAGATCGTTTTGGGGGCACAGGTTCCGTCTTGGTCTGGGCAGGCATTGCGCATGGTTATCGCACACGTCTTGTCGTGATCGATGGGAATTTGAATACCCAACGCTACCTAGATGAGATTCGTGCGAGGCGCGTCATCTCAATGTTTCAAAATAATGCCAATATCACTCTGTTTCAACATAATAATGCCACATGCCATACAGCTAGAGATACTGTGAATTTCCTCAGGACGAATAATATTGCATTCATTAATGATTGGCCCGCCAAAAGTCCAGATCTGAATCCCATCGAACACCTGTGTGATAACTTGGACCATCGTGTTAGACGTCGCCCTATTCCACCGTCGAACATCAATGAACTAACACAAGCCTTAATCCAGGTGTGGAATAACATTCCACAGGCAGAAATCAACACACTTGTCGGTTCTATGCACCAACGATGTCAAGCAGTACTCGATGCTCAAGGTGGCCATACCCGGTATTAATGTGTGATTTTGGTCTACGACCCCTACCACATTTAATCAACCATTCCATCTGTTTTCCGTGAACGTAGAGCGATAAAATTTTACACACATATTCGCATTGAAATACTCTTGGAATACAAGTAAAAAATAATTTAACCCTTCTTTCCATATTTACGTATATCTGCACTTAAACACAGCGGAAGTTATTTATTTTGTTCAGCATATTACAAAAACTTAAGTGGTAAAGAGAATGGACACATGCGGTTATTACCGCCATATGTCGTTGACTCTTAACCCTTAAGCTGCTTACCCAACTCACTGACCTTTTGCGGGCAGCGAAGACCAAGATCAGACTGCACTTTCTACGCTGTCCGATAAGGCAATATTTTTCTCCAAAAAATACGTTCGAAATAACATTGTTCTGTTTTTTAACATCGGCTTGAAAGTTTTATTTAACTTGTTTAGCAGGATAAGGGTTAAATGATTGGAGAGCCGTTTTCAGTAAATAAGTGCATGATGTTGTAGGTCTTAAAAATTATGTGAACTGTCAATGGACAATTTCAGTTCCAAAAAAAGACATTTATTGTTATCAAAGAACTGTTAAGATTGTCTTACAAATGTATTGGATAGTATAGATCCACGATAAGACTGTACACATCTTGTGCTGTCTCATCTTTGACTTGGTTTCCTGCAGAAGCGATTTAAGATATCTTCAGTTCCCTAACCTTAAATCGTACTTTTTTATCACAGAAAATGACAAAGCTTCACATCCGGAGGTCAATATTTACCAAGTTGGAACAGCCGTTGGTGGAGCAAGCACCCTCATAATGATTGGAGTCGTGGTGGCCGGGATTTGTTATGTGATCCGACTAAGGTATAGAAACTGATAAAAGACAATATTGAAACCAAATCTTTGTCCATTCTAACTCCTGCGAGAAACGAACAGCACTGATTTTTCAGAAATTCTATTTGAAATTGATATTCCCTTGTAATTTAATTAAAAACTGACAATCGCAATGGATTCTAGAGGTAGAGTAATTTGGGTTTTTTTGCCCTACGACTAGAATTACAATATACAGAAACTTAATTTTCTGGCCGTCAACATCAGTTGTAAATGCTGGTCTAATTCTAAAGTCCATGTTTCGCTTTGTGATTGGCCAAGACGAAATGTATCAGCCAATTAAAAAGGCAGTCGTTGAATTCAGAATTTGAACTCGATTTAGAATGGTTGATGTATACAGCAAGATCGACCTCACACAAGTGTCTGTAAGATACCCTTAAGATGATTGCTTAACCCTTTACCACTCAATTACCGAATTTTAATGACCCTTATGAAGAAAACTTTTGTTAAAAAAAACTGAAAAAAAAAAGAAGAAAATCCTGATAACCAGTATTTTATCCTTTTCCCACAATGTTTACCACTCTTTCGAAGACAAATCTTATAATTTGCGCAACATTTTATTTGTCGCATTAAAATGCTTTTATTTTGGACAAGTAAAAAGTTTTGCTGCTTGGTAAAGAGTTAGGACAGGTTGTTTGCTAAATAGAGGTGGCTTGTAAAACAGGATTTACTTTACCTTTGTTCTACAGGAAAAGGTACAGGAGCAATTTGACAGTAAGTCCACTAGACATTAGTGGTCCTTACGAGCTGCCTTATCGATGTGCCTTTGAAACTGAGCATCAATACAGACAGACAGCACCACTTTATGAAGAAGTTGAATCATCTTATGAAATTCCAATATAGTCTGACTATGCTATCAGACTTCGGGAGACCAAGATTTATTTGCCATATATTTCAGTTACCGACAGAAACTTTTCTTGTTTACTTGAAAAGATTTTTTTCAATTCATTCATACATGTATTTAGAGACTTCGGTCGATGATTGAGTTCAAATCTTTCCAACAAAACAGTTAAATTGCTCATTTCGAGCAGTTTTACGTGTTGTAACTATGGTGTCTATCAATAAAAAGCAGTGAGTATATATGCGGTTTACAGTTCAAGAACCGTTAAATGCCTTTGTCAACGATCCAAAGTATTCACTACGAAAGCGGTGTCAGTTACTGACCAAACATACCCTGTAATAAAATGTGACGTACTATCGAGGGCTTACTGTTTTGGGGGAAATTCATGATTCGGTCGATATGAAATGAATGGTGAAATAACCTGTATACACGAAATTACTTGTATAATCGTAATTAATCGATTACAGTTCCAAGTTTTAACGACCCTAAGGAAGACAGCCTCAGAATACATTGCAGGAAGAGGAAAAAAATGCTTGTTAGCAGCCTTTTCTCAAAATGTTTTCTAACCTTTCAGACGCAAATCTAATAATTTTAGCAACCTTGAATTTGTTGTCTAACCATTGTTAGTATAATGACATATTTGATATCTATACTTTACCATTGCATTTTTCTTTCCAAATGAAATTTATTTTCGTCATTACATTCATTTTGTATTCATCTCACTCATAATGTTTATTACTTCTTAAAGGCCAAGTAGCGGCCAAATGTGAGCAGTGCAGGAGTTATTTAAAACGCATCACACGATTTAAAAGTATGGAAATTATTGTGAAGATGACAATGTTATTGAACGGTCGTTCGATCCAAAAGTTATTCGTTGGCAGAAAAATGAACTCGAAAACTAGGACTGAAGTTGCCAGGGGGCTCACCCTATCTTTTGTGTACTTTTTACCTTATTTCAGAATTCATTTTTCTGCCAGCGACCAAAACTTGGTCCGACCGTGCAATAAAATATTGTCTTCTCCACAATAATTCAATTCTTTTATATGGTATAAGTTAAATTCAGATGCATTTTAACAGCCTCACTGTTTACTTTTTGCCGCTACAGGGCTTTTAAATACTTTCCTTCATATTCTATATATGAGCCACATTCTGTCAAAAAGCGGCTTAATAAATTTGCCAAAAGTATCGCCCCTAACCTGACCCTGGCCGGAACTTGTTGCTTCTGGTTAATATTCTGCATGTTAAAGGATTAGTTTGGTTTGTATTGGAGTTTAACGCTCATTTTTACAGCTCAGATCATATCATGGCGGTCAGTGACGCACCCATGTGTTTCCCGGCTTTTTTTCACACCAGTACTGACACAACTCTCTTTCCAAAACCAACGACTACTTTTCTCACATCCACCAGAGGTGAGAGGCTAAGATCCTCGGAAAGAAAGTTTGCCTCAATCGTGTATCGAACTCGCAACCACCAGGTCACGAATTAGATACGCTAACCACTGAGCTACCCGAGTGGGCGCATGTTAAAGGAACATTCTACCTTGTGGTTTGACCGCTTTTTTTTTTTTTTTTTTTGTTGTTGTTGTTGTTGCTGTTGTTTAATTAACCCTTTACCACACAATCCCGACTTTCAACGACCCTGAGGAAGAAACCTTTTGAAAACATTGTGGGAAAAGGAGAAAATGCTGGTAACCAGCATTTTCTCCTTTTCCCACAATGTTTTCTACCCTATCAAAGACAGAAATCGTCAGTTTAGCAACATTTACTTTGTCGTCTGCAAATGCTTTCAATTTGGTACAGTCCTAAAATGTGTCGTTTGGTAAAGAGTTTGATGGTTCTATCTTACGCGACGACTTGCTTTGTACATGCATTACAAGGATGCATTATACCGCCCTTTTCACACAGTATTACTTTTATATTTCTTAACAAGTAGAAATTCTTCAAAAATCGCCATGGTATACTCCAAACAGCTCTGATCGGTCTGTTTACGGTGAGATTTTTCTCAAATTTAATGGTCAGATATTCGTCAACAAAACATTGTCACTTTTCCGTAACTTATTTTCCTTTAACTCTTTACCACACAATCCCGAGTTTTAACAACCCTGACGAACAGGGCTTTTGAAAATAGTGTGGGAAAAGGAGAAAATGCTAGTTACCAGCATTTCCCAATTTCCAACACTGTTTCTACCCAATCGGAGACAGAAATCATTACTTGAACTACATTTATTTTGTCGTCTGCGAGTGCTTTCACTTTGGTCTTGTCCAAAATTTGTGGTTCGGTGAAGAATTAATGACATTCCGTACTCTTTGAAAATCTCGAAGTCAATACAATTGGCAATAAGAAATATTTTTAAAAAAAGTTAGACGGCGTAAAAGGCACTGCGTTCTGAATATTTAAACTCTTTTGTGGTTCAATATGAAGAGACCGGAAGAAATGTAACCTCGCTAGAAATTGTCTCTTTTACCTAGTTGTTTTGCATATTGTTGAAAAACGAAATTTTCCTTTAGATATAAGAATGAGAAACCTCTTGTCATGGGCGCTGATGAGTAATACTTTCTCTTACATTTCAGTCCCGATACCACGCAATGTCTCAGGATATATCGTTTATTCTAATCTTCATTAAATTAATGAGTCATTATGTATAAATAATGGTCTATTCAGACAATACGATGAAATCTCAGACAGAAAATGAAGTATAGATCTGCACATTTTTTTTTTTACGACAACGAAACCTCTCAACATCAATGATGTGTCGTCATCAAAGAGCGGGGTTTAGTCACCTACTCTGAATGCTTGACGACATCCACCTACCCTAACTAGGCAATTAAGTAAACATCCAGTTTCTTCGCTTACACGGGCTGTTCAATAAATTCGAGGAATTTTGTTGTAAAAATAAAACTAGGAGACCAATTAAGATCCTTTTTAGCATAAATATCAATCAACCTATACCCGAAATATCCTCCAAATTTCATACAAATTCAAAGTGAAATACATTTTTAAAAGAGAATTATATTTTATAATTATTTCATTTATTGGCATTATCGACATACCACATGTCTTTGGTCATTTACAAATAAACGAAATATGGCAAAGGCAAAAGAAAATCACAATACCAGTAGAGTTACAAAATACAATGTGTGAATAAAAACGATTTAACTTATTTGAAATATAAGAAGTACATAATGTAATACAGAAAAAGCAGGCGCTATTTTGTTAAACACAAATATATGAATACTAACAAGATTCACCAGAGTTACAGATCTCTTCGCTTAAATCAAAACAACTTGAAATATACTTGCAAATATTTAAAATTATCTTTTTATTATTACATGACATTAAGTATAAGAATTTAGATTGGTTTGGCCAGCAACTGTTACCAAAATACTTCCCTCTCATATCGGTGTATTTTGGAGAGCATAAAAGAAAATGAAATTCGGTTTCTATGTAGCCACCATTACAAATTTTACACAATATCTCTTCACGTGGAATACCACTGAAGCGTTCCGTTTCGATTTCTAACTTGTGTGAACTTAATCTAAATCTAGCAAACCTCTGCAACATTTTTGGGTTTTAGATTTTGTCCAAATACGACTCATAACGAAATTTCTGTTTAAATGAACGGTGACATGAAAGTTTTGATAAATTATTACTAGTATAATGCCAATCTGGAACGAACTGATCATTTAATCGTAATTTCAGAGTAGAAAAATTATTCATTTCTCGATTAAAACTTATCCTAATATTTGTATGTCCTGAGTGATCAATAATTGAATGGATTCTTTTTGACCAGCTATTTCCACAAACATCAATAGATTGGTCTCTATATATTTCATGTAAGAGTGACAAATCGTCTGACAAAATTTTACATCAGAATTTAAGGGCTTGTTGCTTACATAAAATAGAAAGAGGAAGTCTACCGTATTCACCAAAAACTGCATAGTTTGGTGTTTGTTGTTTTACACCTAAAAGGTACTTAAGAAATTTGACATGTAATTCATCAATGTCTGTAAAACTATATACTCCCCAAACCTCTGCTCCATATGATAAAATCGGTAAAACCATAGAATCGAAAAGTGAAATTTTTGTCTTTGTGTCCAGTGAAACTTTATCAAAAACTTTAAGTAAAGTGTGATAAGCTTTTTGAGCTTGTTCATGCAGAGCACGGATAGCATATTTGCAACTGCCTGTATAATAGAATTTTAGACCTAAGTAAGTAAAACTATCAACTTTTTCAACCACTCTACCATTGATGAAAATATCGCAATCAAGCTTTGACTTTCTTTTCTCAAAAACGCATACTATCGTTTTATCAACATTAATAGTTAATCCCCATTTTTCAGAGTAATGAAAAATACTGTCAGCATGAGCCTGTAAACTAACTGGACTAGTAGTGAATAACACGAGATCATCATCGAAAAGAATCATATATTTCGTCAACAACTCTAAATCCGTGTCTGTAAATGAATCGAAATCAAGATTTTCAACAATATCATTAATAAAAAGTATGAAGAGAATCGGTGAGAGTTTCTCTCCTTGCTTCAAACCTATCGAAACATAGAAGAACAAGATAAATCAGACTTGTCTGAAAGTTTAACGCAAGATTGGACCTTATGATATATACATCTAATCATACTGAGCATTTTACTACTAATACCAGTTTGTTAAATTTTGTGCCAAAGATGATCCCTATCCACTGTATCAAATTGCACGTTTATAATCTATGAAAATGCACCAGAGCTTACGGTTTTTTGAAAGAACCTTTCGAATTATAGAATGTCTGACCGTTTAGCCCATGAAGCCAGAGAGGCAGCTGAATTCTGCCTGACAAATTCATTTATTTACATATTCCCTCTCCTTTTTCAAATAAATTGGAGCAAAGGACCTACATGTATATTACTTGTGAAAATTCGGTTAGCATTGTTTGAAAAAAAAAAACGGTGTAAAAGTAGCGTCTTATGTCTATTTTTAGGGCTTATACGTAGTCCTTTGCATACGTGGACACATACCTGATCGATACATGCCTTAAAGCAAGGAAATTAGTGCGACTCTGAATAAAACGGTGGCAGAAGATCGGACTATGAGTCTTTAGTCCCCATCTTTGTTCCACACCCGTTTCAAGTTTCTGTCTTATTCAGCATCCATTTGAAGTATAATATGTAATCTTTAGCAGACCGGCACGAATTATTGGGTCCGTATTCACCGCCAACAAAAAACTCCCTCTTCTGATGAAATTACATTCAAATCAGAATGACAAGATTAGTGGCATTAGGCAAAAGTGCAGTCATGGAGTGGAATGGCAAACTTTACGCTAAATCGTATTTGGTTTTCGCGTACACGTAAATATAATATATAAGTACATAGTTTCAAAGAAAATAGGCTAATTCATTTGGATGACAACGTTTACACCGATTTAGGATATATATTATAGATCTACATATATATCTTTCCAAGACCCAAGACGTAATGGGGAAAATATTGTGACAGAAAAAAAAAAAAAAAAAGGTGGAAAGACTGGGGTCAGAGAATGGAACCTTGAAGTTAAACGGACCAAGATTAACAATTACTATTGGGCTGACCGTCTAACCCAATAAGCCAGACATGCAGCTGAAGTCTGGCTGACAATATTATTTATTTACTTGGTCCCCCTCCCCTTTCGAAGAAATTGGAACAAAGGACCCCAAGTACTTGTGAACATTCGATTAGAATTGTTTGAAAAACACGGTTTAAAAGTGACGTTTATGTCTATTTTGAAGGGTTGTGTGTAATCCTTTGCAAACGGGGACCTATTCCTGATCGATACATGCAATACAACAAGGAAATTGGACAACTTTTTCAATGGAACGGGTGGCAGAAGATCGGACTATGAGTCTTTCGTCCCCACCTATCTTCCAGCCCCGTTTCAATTTGAATTTTCAGTCTTATTCAGCTTCCATTTGAAGGATAATATGTAATCCTTAGCAGGCCGACACGAATTCCTGGGTCCGTATTCACCAACCATTCTGAAGACTATTCTGAGCCTCAGCCTGCGCAGGCCGCGCAGGCTGACATGAACCAAAACTTTTTGCTATCTTTCAATTTTCTGCATGCCAAAGGACCGATCTAGCTCATGATTCTGTCGGTTGTTAAACGAAATGGATCAAGTTTACGGATGCATAATTATGTGATGACTGAACCTGTATAGTGTATCATGGAGATACATTAAGCCCCCTTTTGTCAGAGCATGACTCATATCATTGCTTCCACCATGTACATTTCTGCCGTGGGTTTGTTCGTTTGATGCTTCAGAGGTACGAAGTGGGCCAGTGCATAGATCTATCAAGGAACTTGTTAGTTTAGCTTCTTAACCGATAGCCTGCTATGTACAAAATCCTTTCTGAGCCACGCACGATAAAGTCAAAACATGTCCTGCGGCTATGTTTCTCTGCCTTTTATCAATGCACTGAAAGATTATGGGTGGGCCGGGCTTTTACCTCACGGCTCGGGTTCTGGAAATTAAGCGCTAGCCGCGTGCGTTTCCATAAGGCTACCTGGGTTTGGCTGCCTTACTGTACTAAGACAAAAGTGTTGGCAACGAGAATCGGCAATGTTTTCATTTTTTAATGATAGGAACACGTTTTTGTAAGTTCTAAATTCTATCATAAGCAAACGCACTTGAAACATCCATGTAAAATATGGATGATTAAGATAATATCAAGTTTTATACATAAAGAAAGAAAGTAGAAACATTGTGGAAAAAGCAAATGTATTATTAAAAATGTTCCGACTGCAAGTTTATTTCACGAGGTAACAATCCGTGGAGCTACTAGGGTTTCCCGACTTAGTCCATTAAGAACGCTTGAAAATCACGGGTTGAGGTATGTATTTAATCCCATGTTTCTATCCAGTTTTTTCATTCGTCGTTCTCTTCATCGTAAACCTTCCGTTAAAGGAATACCACCTCCTAAAATTTTACTGATAAACAATGCTTTCAAGGTATATTTGAACAAAGTGGTCTGTAAATGAACAAGAAAAACTTCTAGTTCTCATATTGGCCTGGGCTTGGCTTGCCAAGCCCAAGGCCATAGGAATCGTATACCAAAATTTCAACCCTATCCAAGCATTTACGGAAAAACCCGAGTAAAATTGCAAAGTACCGCCTGCAACCCATCTCACTACGCTGAAAGAAACGACCCCTTCAAAAAATAAAAATATTTCGATTTGAACATCATTGTAAGGTTTACTTTCACAACAAACTTTGATAGATGTGCGATTTTAATCGTACGAATTTGTTGACTGAGAATTGTGGGCTCTGGTGAGCTTATTCATAACTGCAAATTCGTGTGCTTAACAGTGAAAGAAACAATTGGCAAACCTCGGGTGATCGTTGATCAAATGTTTAGATGTAGGTTCGCAATCGACCGAGTTGTGACGAGTGCTGTTGCCGAGCACTAATCGGGATCGTTCGTTTGTCCTTTTTCTATACACCATGTGAATGACAAATTATGATGACATATTTTACGCAGACAGTGTGCTCTTTTCACTAAAAAAGGTGTCTCAAAACCTCAGTAAGATTTTAATTTCCGTACAATTACCGTGCACCACGTGTCTGAAGTTTTAACTATGTATATGATTGGTATACATGCCTTATTTCTTTCTATCAGAGTTGTCCATATATGACATCTCTGCATAACCATTCCGTCCCATAGCAAACTCGGCGCATACAATATTAAATATGTATTAAAGTTTGTAACATGAGCCATTGAAAACCAGTTAATCTTTATAAAACGATGAAATTTCAAACTTGTCTTAATTGAAAACATTTGCGGACGGCAAGTCAGATTTAGCTGAAATGTTGGTTATTGGCATTGAAAGTGCTGGAAACCTTGTAGAAAAAAAGAGAGCATTTTCTTCTGTTTCCAAAAGGTTTTCATGAGGCTGTACCCTTAAAGTCCTTAAAACTCGGGATTGTGTGGTAAAGAGTGAAGTAACTGGTTAGCGTTTTATATCGAGGATCAGATTTGACATTCAGGGCAATCTGATCTTGATCTCCATGGGTATTTAGGCTGACCTTGGTCGAAACTTTTTGCTTTTGGCAAATTATCTGCATGTCAAAGGACAAGTGTACCTCATGATTGAGTCGGTTGTTCAACAAAATGGATTTTATGAATCGTTTGGAATGATGTATCACGGAGATGCAATAAACCCCCTTTTGCCAAAGCATGGCTCACTTGTGTTTTCCATAATCACAACCAGGAGCTCTTCAAATTTATCAATCCTAGATGACTTTACTCAGATGAGGGCTTTAGGTCCAACGGCCCTCCTGTTTATGAAAATCGGCTTTGTAACTTGGAGATTCCATAGACTTTCAATGGGGAAAATTGAAAAGTGGCATTTACAGCAGATATTTTGACAAAACTTTTATAGAAATGTTCCTTGAGCATTCTTGTATTATCCATATGATTTTATTCAGCTGGTAGTCTTTATCTCACCTGTTTATGAAGAAAACATCAAGCTATTGTCAAAGCCTATGCGTCATTGTCGTCGAGCAAAAACTTTGACATTTTATAATATCTCTGTCCTTCCTGAAGATATTTACTTAAAACTTGGACAATTTATTTACTGCTAAATCATGCTCTGTGATATTAGCCTTTAAAGGCTTTGTGTTTTTCCTAGTCATTGCTCAGACATGGTTACTATTTCAACTTATAGACTGAGTATGGTAAAATGAAAGAAAAATATGATCAATTGATTAGCCACTGTGGATTTTTTGCACTTTCCAAAAATGTTCCCTGACTTGTCCTCTATCAGCAATTTTTTGTACGCTGCTCATTTTGGTTTGTTGCCAAAGCAGCGTAAAGGAAGAAAATATATGAAACAGAAAATCCTTTGAAAATTATCTCCTTTCAATCCATAAAAGACCATGAGGCTACGGCTATACAAAAATACTCATTATATTGGCTTTTACAAATTTATGTTTTTCCATTCTGTTGTCAACTCCAGATTGTCAGTATGAGACATGTAGATATGTTTTATTAGTCTGTACAAATGTGATAGCAGTTTTTAAGCCTGTACAAATGTGATGGCAACTTTAAGCTTCTGGGCCTCATCTTCCTACCTCTTCTCCCGTTCTGATGCCCAGGCCTTCAGCGCGTTCAGCGCTTTGATTCGTTTCAATGCGCCCTATTTCTTTCCATGTATGTGTACATCAAACACTTTGTTGATATCACCTTGCCTACAATTGAATGCGACTGCAACGGGATTAGAGCTTATCTAAAACAAGAAATATCATTAAAAAGGGGATAGACGGCGTAAATTTGCCAGTAAATAGGCAGTGGCCCTTAAAATAAACATGTTTACCTATTCATAAACATGTAGACCTACATTTCCGACTAATTACAAATTTCTATTTATTCATTTAGTATCAGTACCAAAAAGTGGGTCAAAAGCCAGCAGCTACGCCGATATTTAGCGGCTCTGTAAAAATAATTCCGCTTACTGCGATTGTTCAAACCGGAACCAAATAGGCCTTCATCATGCGTAACGACGCATGCGCGCTCACACTGTACTAGGGTATCAATTTGATCTGAACCAAATATACTGTCATTCACGCTTGCGCTCTGGCCATTCTACTTTCAGTTTTAGCATATAAACTTCAATCTCGCTTTGTCACTACTGTATATACAGTCCTACACGTGTATCCATATATGCCTAGTCAAAATAATACCAGTAAAAATCACGTAAGATTAACGGATCAAATTACCAATCCTTAACAGTAATAGTATAACATTTAAAGCGCAGTCCGCTCGACGGAACAACTTTGACTTTCTCTGCCCTCGCTAACTCCATTTAAAATAATTGCATAATTATATGCTGCATGTGATGTTATTTTTTTAATACTACAGCTTTATGCTACTCCACAAATCTGCTTTCCAGGACTTTGAGTCCTTTGATTCATGTTTCGGACCGGTTAATAGATCAAGGCGGGGAAACAACTATGAAATAAGTACAACTTAGCTGCGGAACTTAAACAAGTTACAGACCAGAACGGCATCTTCCCTGAGTATACTCTTCGAGCATTTAATAGACTAGCAATGGGAAGAACAGGAAAGAAATTGAAGTTCTCCGTCAATATATATAACACACAGTGTTCACTTTTGATAAATGGAAGAAATGCAAGTATTTTTCAGGATGATATCTTACCTGATATATTAGAACTCATCCAGTTAAATCCAAATATAACTCACATTGACAGTGATATTGCTCAGCTTATAGAAACCTGTATACAGCATAGCGTCGCAAACCCAACAACAAACACTAGTGTAGTTGCGGATACATCAGGTCTCGGTAATCAAGTATCAATAAAAATGCTGCCGAATATTATGAAATCCAATGAATCAGATGATGAATCTGACGAAAATAGTATATGTTCTGAATGTAATACATACGTCTCAGAAGGAATTAGATGTGACGATTGTCATCAATGGTATCATTACAGCTGTGAAAGAGTAGATCCTGACCTTATGGATTTTCATGACAAAGAGCAACCTTATCAGTGTATATCATGTAGACATTTGATGCCTTTAAAAATCAAGCTATTCACATCTACAGATGAACATATAAATTCTATCCTTAATCCTGAAAATGAAGAAAATTTGAATAGAGGTGTAGATATAGACATCTGCCAATCCACAAATCAGGATAATGACAATGATATGAATAAGACTCCAGATATTCCCACGATAACAGACAAACCTGATAAAGACATCAATGATAAAAAATCAACTGTGGTAATCGATGATGAGGAGACCTCCAGACCTGAAGCAATAACCGAAAATGAAGTAACTTTGGATACAAAAAATCCTAGAATACAAAATAGACAAAAAAAATCCGGTAAGAAGATTGACCCTGAGATGCAAGAACTTAGACAACAAATTCAACATTCGAGTTTAATAATAAAAATGCTAGAACAAAAAGTTAAAGAATTGGAGCACTCAAATTCACTACTGAGACAAAATACATTATATCAGCCACCCTCTGATAATCAAGATATTGGTTTTGGACTCCATAGGGAAATCCCAAAAGGAAGACTGGACCCCTCTGTTGAAAGTAGATTATCACAATTGGAAATGAATACTAGAATAAATTATATAGAACAGAACCAACAAATGTTGCAAATTCAATTGCAGCAACAACAGATAGCTTTATCCTTTAACCATTTACAGCAACAACAACAACAACAGCAGGTATTCAGTGGTCTCGTAAACAATCAGAGAATTATACCGACTTATATGCCAACTTTCAGTATGCCTATGAACGTCACACAAACATATCCTCCACCCCCAAGGTACAATATCCCACAAATGGGCAATGTGCAGCCTAATACTGTAAACAATGAAGCAAACAATGCTCCTCAAGAACAGAACACTTATAATTATATAAACCATACAGGAGGGAATCAGCAGATGTCTGCTGATAGTACTATTGCACACCAATCAACAGAAGGAAAAAATAATCAGCTACGTACTACAATTGCAGGGCATGCACCGAAGCATACCTCACAGGCGTATAGAAAGCAAGAGCATGAATTAGTTGAAGAAAACAACAAGATTGGATTTAACAAGGTACATCAGGAAATTGAGACCTATTATACTGGCCAACCTCTGATTACTACAACGAATAAAAACATGTCAAGTAAACCAAGAATGCATTCTACCCCAAAGAAAGTTTCATTCAAGGATCAAACAAATGGCATCTTCCGTAGTAGTCCAGATAGATATACCAAAACTAAAGATCAGCAGAATGTCCCCACCTCTATAAATTGTGGAAACCATTTTTTGTTCAAGGGCAGAGCAACATACAGACTCGACCAAAAGGGAATAGCCCAACAAACAGGCTATCCATAATAACGCTCAATATTAAAAATGTTAAAGGAAATCTATCATATCTTCAGAAATTAATTCAAGAACATGACATTATCTGCTTACAAGAACACTGGCTTTTTGGATTCGAACTAAAGTTGCTTGATGAAATCTCAGATAATCATAAGGCCCATGCCAAATCCATAGATATGAATAATCCCATACCCCCAATACAAGTACCAAGAGGATATGGTGGCTCAGCAATATTATACAGAAAGAATTGGAATGTCAAAGTTACCAAACATTCTGATGGACAGGACCGAATTAATGTCATTGAGTTACACACAACCCCAAAAATATGTGTTGTGAATGTTTATTTACCTTCAAGAGGGAACAACACAAAGGATAGTTATCAATCTACACTCGACGAAATTAGTGAAATTTTACAAAAATATGGAAACACACATGCTTTGATTTTATGCGGGGACATGAATGCCTCCTTGAATAGACATCAGGAGAATAATCACGATAAGATGTTCAAAAAATTTATCAAAGACCATAATTTGACTACTAAACAAGATGGAACCCCAACATTTACCCATCCGAATGGAGAAGACAAGTACGAAATTGATTATATTCTGACCAACTCTATTGCTCAGAAGCTGATTCAACACTCGGCTGTAAACCTTGACGAACCTTTGAATACTTCTGATCATGTTGCAGTTTCAACAACCTTGGCAGTGGAATATGACCAGAAGAACAGTGTTAGGAAACAAAATACACAACCCAAACCAAACTGGAATAAATGTAATATCGACTTGTATAAATCGGCCATAAAAACCCAGCTTGATGAACAATGCTTATCTGACACAAATATCTTTTCTAGAGTGAAAAAACTCAATGAAATGCTAATTCATGCAGAGAAAGAAAGTATACCACAAAAAAGGATTAAATCAACAAGAAAAAATCTTAGAGTTGTCAGTGTCTCTATAAAGCATGCAGTAAAGGAAAGTAAACAAGCCTGGTGGGAGTGGAAGAAAAGAGGGTCTGTAAAAGACAGAGAAAACAAAAACTTCCTGGAGATGAAAACAGCAAAAAAACTTCTGAGAAAAACACAAAGACAAGCTATTAACAAATTGAAACGAGAAAAAATGAAGAATATTATGAGAAGTAAGGGTGATGATAAAACATTTTATAGACTCATAAAAGAACAGCGGGCAACTACAAGTGTATCCACAGACTTCCTTACCATTAATAACAAAGTAATTGACAATGAAGAAGAAATAATACAAGCTTGGGCAAATTATTTTGAACATTTATCCCAGCCTCTGGAAGACAAAGACTTCTGTGCAAAGTATCTGGAAAACATCAAAAACGATCTTGTAATAATGGAAAAAATTGCTAGTATAAGGAATGCTGAGCCTAATCCTGCTACTGTCGAAGAGCTCAAAAGTGCTATTTTAACGCTCAATAATAACAAGGCCCCCGACATTTTTGGCCTCACTGCTGAACATCTAAAACTTGGAGGAGACATTGTACTTAACCCACTTCTTGAAATTGTAAATGCCATCATTCGTACTACACAGATCCCACCAGAACTGAAAGTAGGAATACTGACACCTGTTCATAAAAAAGGAAATGCTGATAACCCATCAAATTATAGGGGAATCTCTGTTACTCCAATTATTCTTAAAATTTTAGAACAAATACTAATATCAAGACATGAACAGTTGTTCCTTGAAACTCAATCTGAACTTCAATATGGATTTACAAAAAACAAATCTTGTCTTATTGCTGCTTTTCTCCTAACTGAATGCCAAGCGGAAACAAAAAATGCTGGGCAGAAAATGTTTTTAACTACACTAGATAATCAAAAAGCTTTTGATGTGGTATCTCATGAAATATTATTGCATAAGCTCTACTCTGACGGTATTCCAGACTCTGAATGGTTACTTATTAAGGACATATATACTGACATGACCTCAAGAGTTAAATGGAAAGGAACAATGTCTGAACAATTTCCACTCCTACAGGGAGTCAGACAAGGAGGTGTGCTCTCAGCTGGGCACTATAAGAGATATAACAATCCTTTACTCTTACAACTCCAAAGAAATTTTCATGGGATCACAATTGGTACAATAGACATCCAACATGTCACATGTGCAGATGATCTAGCCTTATTGTCGACATCTTCTGAAGAAATGAATGACATGGTAACACAAGTGCAAATATATAGTAACAACAATAGATATAAAATAAATCCATCCAAAAGTAAAATTCTTCAATACAATTCAAGTAAAGAGTTTAAAAAACCAGTTTTGCAGGGAGAAACTGTTGAACAGGCAGCCACTACAATCCACCTTGGTATAGTAAGAAAAGATGATGGAAAAACGGATATACAGGACTGCATTGATAAGGGAAGAAGAACTGTGTACTCACTTATGGGAGCAGGCTGTCATGGAAAAACAGGAATTTCTCAAACTGTAAAAGCACACTTGTGGTCAACATACGTTATTCCAAGATTTGTCTATGGACTTGAAACTGTTTTTCTAACAAAAAAGGATGAAAATATGCTAGAGGTTTTCCAAAACAAGATTCTTCGACAGATACAACATCTCCCAGATCGCACTGCTACTACTGCTGTAACTTCTCTTCTTGGGATCCCTCCTGTAGTCTCAATAATTCACAAAAAGTTACTGAATCTCTTTTTCTCAATATTATCCTCACCCGGGACAAAAGAATACGATGTCGTAATTAGACAACTTGCAGTTAGGCAAATAGATGAAAAAAGCATGATTTCAGTATGCCGGAGACTTTTGATTGAATATAGGCTACCCACAGCCTATGAATTGATTAATAATACTCCAACAAAAGAAACCTGGAAAAACATGGTAAGGGGAGCTATTCACTGTAAAGTAGAGAGTGACTGGAAATATGACATCTCCGAAAAACCATCGCTGAAATATATCAATTCTTCAGTATTAAAAGTTGGAAAAATCCATCCATTATATGCTACTGTTAGACCTAACATCCAGGATATTCAAAGAGCAGAAGTTAGGGCAAAAGTTCTAACTGGCACGTATATCCTCCAGTCAAATCGCTCTAAGTTTAATCAGTTTGAGGTCAAACCAACTTGTGGTCTTTGTCTAATGCATGCAGAAACAAGAGAACATTTCATATCAGAATGTAAATCACTTTCTGATACAAGATTAAAATTTATAAGCTTGATAGCAGACATCCTGAATACAAATATTGAGACAATCAAGTCGTTGGATCCTGTAATATTTACGCAGCTGTGTCTGGACTGCACTCATCCCGATTTATGTGACCATCTTGTTATTGAGAGTAAAATTATAGAAGTCCTTGAGTATCATACTAGAAAATACATTTTTGATATTCACTTTAAACGTTCAAAAATTCTTGATGATAAACAAATAAATTCATGTAATAGAAAAGTCTAGGAACTGTTAAGTACTACATATAAGGTAGAAGAAGAATATATGATCCTGTATGCGTAAATATAAAGAAACAAAATTTTTTGTGATTGTACATTACTGAATATGGAGCTGAAAGTGGCCTGTGTTATTAGGCATACTGTGTAAATATAGTGTGTTGTTGATATTGGATATTTTTACCTTTTACCCAAGATTTCTGGGGTGCTCCGCAAAATCAACGGAGGAATTTTCAACGAACAGAACAGAATGGCTTCCGCAGTAAGAAACGACCGAAACGAAAAAGACTTCATCATTTTTAATGACTTATGTTTGGTTGAAACTGACAGAAGACAAAATATGCAGTCGAAACTAGATACTAAATATAGAACAGATTTTTTTAACATTAATAAATATGTTTGGAACGTTTCTTACGTAGAAATGGGATGTTGGTCTGCCACGTAATCTGTTTCGTACCAGAGCGTTTCGAGGTTGATCATGCATTGGGGGGGAAAAAAATAGGCCCATTCCAAAGATAGAAATCGGAGCGGACAAAAGGTTTTTCAGGAAATTTGTTCGAGATAAATAGATAATATCACAATCTCTTTCTTAGACGTTGTCAGTGTAAATAAACTTGGATTTTATTTCTTTCAGAACACCAGTAATACTGGCAGTATTGTGGAAGCACTAGAATTTTCACTGATCCTGTTACGAGATGAATGTGGTCCAGAACAGTATACAGACTGCATTATAACACTTGTCAAGATATTTAGGTGAAAGCTGTTGTTTTTGTTGTTTTAATCACAAAATCCCAAGCATCAATGACCCTGAAGTAAAACATTGTGGGAAAAGAAGAAAATGCTGGTAACCTGCATTTTCTCCTTTCCTCACATTTCTTTTTTTTTTTTTTTTTTTTCTTATAAATACAGCAAATCATCATTTAAGCAACATTTAATTTGTTGTCTGCAAATGCTTTTAATTTGTCCATTCCAAAATTTTGTAGTTTGGTAAGATAGAGCAGCCTGGCAACTTTTAACCTATACCTGGATTGTAGGGTCAGTATGTTAGAAAATCTGTCGTGACCCCTCCATTGAAAATTTCTCGTTAATGTCTCCAATGCGTTAAAATGACCTTGTTTATCTCAGAATGCACTACCAGGACGGTTTAAATTTCTTAATGTTCCAATTCTCAGCGTTTAACCTTGATTTAGACCTAGTTTTTTAAATTCATTTTCCTGCCACCAACTGAAATTTTGACTGATCATACAATAACAGATTGTTATCTTTACAGTATTGAGTAAGTTCCATTCTTTTAAAATGTATGGTTTAAATATAATTGCATTTCACCGACTCCATTGTTTAATTTTGGCCACAATTGAGCCTTTAATATGGGTTTTTTATTTTTATATATCTTGACAGCAATGAGCCCATGTTTTTGGATTTTCTTCTTTACAAGTTTGTTTATTGGCAATAAAAATATGATACCAAAACTCTGTAGACCTGCTACAGTGACTGAATAAGTTTGGCCCAAAGTTTAGGGTGGTTGATTTGAACGTCCGAGGTCTGATCCTCAATGGTAGTATTGGAGTGTCCTTGGGCAATGGACTGCAGATCCTGGAACCCAAGGAACTCATGAATAACAGAGCTGTCACCATGATACTCATGCTGATGAAAAATTGTTCAAAGCAGCATATAAACACAGTTTAGATTAATTAAGTCAGAAAGTTTAGCACAGTCACCATGTTGTTTGGTCAGGTTAGCCTTTTGCAAAGCAGTCCTTGTTTCAACCACCCTGAAAGAAAGAAATCTTTTTAAAACATTGTGGGAAAACGAGAAATGCTGGTAACAAGTCACTAGATTTAATCCTGTCTTACACAATGATGAATGATGATGAATAATTTCTTGTCATTTTGTCAGGAATGTTTCTAAAAATCCTACAGAGGCCAAATATAGAGAAATAAGAACAACCAACAAGGCATTTGCTGAGAAAGTATGGCAGTTCTCAGCTGCTCAACAACTGATGATTGCTGCAGGCTGGAGTGAAGTTAGTATTAATTAACTATTGTATTTAACTCTTTACCAGACGTCAAAATTTTAGACTTGTCCAAACTGAAAGCATTTGCAGATGACAAAATTAATGTGACTCAAAAATTGAAATTTGTTTTGTGAATGGTAGAAAACATTGTGGGAAGGAGAAAATGCTGGTTACCAGCATTTTCTTTTTTTCAACAAAGTTTTTGAAAGCCTTCTTTTTCATGGTCACAAAAACCCGGAAATGTTTGGTAAAGGGTGAAATCTGTTAGAAACCTTTGTTAGAACTTTAACCCTTTAACCCTTTACTACACAATCCCGACTTTTAATGACCTTGAGAGAGAAGGGCTTTTGAAAACAATGTGGGAAAATGAGAAAATGCTGGTAACCAGCATTTTCTTCTTTTCAACAAAGATTTTGAAAGCCGTCTTTCTCATGGTCACAAAAACCCAGAATTGTTTGGTAAACGGTAAAATCTGTTAGAAACCTTTGTTAGAGCTTTAACCCTTTACCACACAATCCCGACTTTTAATGACCTTGAAAGAGAAGGGCTTTTGAAAACATTATGGGAAAATGAGAAAATGCTGATAACCAGCATTTTCTCATTTTTCCACAATGTTTTCTACGGTATTGAAGACAGAAATCATCATTTTAGCAGCATGTAACTTGTCTTCTGCAAATGCTTCCAATTCGGTCCAGTCCAAACATTTGTTGTTTGGTAAAGGCTTAAAGGCTGTGCAGCCATTGGTTCAAAAATTGGAAGTATAATGGGTTGACCCTCCCAAACAGTCTAGAGTTATAATGACCCTTAACCCTTTTCCACACAATCCCAACTTTTAACGACCCTGAGGAAGAAGCCTTTTGAAAACCATGTGGGAAAAGGAGAAAATGCTGGTAACCAGCATTTTCTCCTTTTCCCACGTGGTTTTCTACCCTATCTAATACATAAATCACCATTTTAGCTACACTTAATTTGTTGTCTGCAAATGCTTTCAATTTGGTGTAGTCTAAAATTTTGCTGTTTGGTAACGAGTTAACTCTTTACCAAACAACAAAATGTAGACTTGTCCAAATTGAGAGCATTTACAGATGACAATTGAAATGGGGCTTAACTGATGGAATTTCTCTTTGATAGGGTCGAAAACATTGTGGGAAAAGGAGAAAATGCTGGTTACCAGCATTTTCTCCTTTTCACACAATGTTTTCAAAAGGCTTCTTCCTCAGGGTCATTAAAACTCGGGATTGTGTGGTAAAGGGTTAACAAAGAGAATTTGAAAACCGTTGTCAGAAAAGGAGAAAATGCTGATAATCATAATGTTTTTTTTTCTTTTTCCATAATATTTTCTACCCTTAGAAAGACAAATCCCATCAGTTGAGCAGCATGAAATGCTACTCGTATGGCACAGTCTGAATTTTTGTTGTCTGGAAAGGAGTCAATTCTTTACCAAACAACAAAATTTTAGACTGGTCCAAATTGTAAACATTTGCAGATGATAAAACGTGGGTCAGAACATGATAGGAATTTGTCATGGGTGTGTCCTTGGGTGAGACACTCAGAGCCCTAGCCTAGTACTGGTTAAACCCAGGAAATACATGAATATGTGAGCTGTCGCTGTGATATGATTAAAATAATGTTGAAATCGGCGTAAAACACCATTCAGGCAATCAGTCAGAATACTAGCATATGTAGTTCTCTCAATATTAGAGACTATATTTCTGCGACTTTATCCACTGATCAACTTTTGTGTCAAGATTTTTTTTCTCCTATTAAGGTGATTTTATCTTGGTAGAGTTACATTATCTAGTTATAGTGGGGATAAAAATATGGTAGTACACCAGCATTTAAAATGCTTGCTATAGCTACCTTTAAACATTGTGATTGTTTACCCTTTTATAAAAGCAAAAGAAGTTTATGTAGACTTTTTCTTTGTTTTGTAGGTGGAAGACAGGGTTATTCTTTTAGAAGATCTACAGGTGGATATAGCTTTACAAACATTGGAACAAAATAGCAGGTGTACTTTTACCCACTTTTTTATATCATTTTATTTGAAAGCATTTTTTTTTTTTTTATTATTATTATTATTATTATTTTACTGCAACTTATTCTCAAACACCCAACTACCACACAAACAATAACCTTGTGTATTGGAGAAAACAACAGATGCAGTAAAAAGTCTGTACAAGGCAGCACAAAGTTGACCAGTGTAATGCAGTGATTTCTCCATAGTGCATTTTTTGCGTCCTTGACACGCTTTTTACTCACTTGTCTCATGGAAATTTTATAGTCGCGTCTTTTCTGATGCACTAAAATTGAAATCTGAAATTAGTATATGAATGAAAAATATAGGTGACGAATCTGAAAGACAAATTTCTATGGTTCCTGAATGCAATCTCCACTATGCTCTACTTTATAAGTGGGGGAACAGTTGTAATGGTATCCGATTCAGATTCATCATTTATCTGAAAATGACACAAAGAAATTTGACCCCCAGTTTTGACTTTTGACCCCCAAATTTCTGGATAGGGGGTCAAAATGACCCGCAAAATTTTACACCTGGAGAGAACACTGGTAATGTTATTATTGCTTGTATGATTTTCTGAACCCTAACTGTTGGTGTTGAAACATACATATTTAAATCTTCATGGAACAATCCCAACTTACTACAACTCCGAGAGAGATGGCTTTTTAAGTCTTTGCCACACAATCCCCACTTTTAACGACTCTGAGAAAGAAGCCTTTTGAAAACCTTGTGAGAAAAGGAGAAAATGCTTGTAAACAGTATTTTCTCCTTTTCCCACACTGTTTTCTACCCTTCCTAACCCAAATTTCAATTATTCAGTCTCATTTGTTTTGTCATCTGCAACTGCTTTCAATTTGGATCAGTCTGAAATTTTGTTGTTTGGTAAAGAGTTAAAACACTGATGAGAAAAGGAGAATCAGCATTTTCACCATTTCCCACAATGTTTTCTACCATTCCAACAACAATTTCCATTTGATTTGGCAATATCTAATTTTTCAACCGCAAACGCTTTAAGTTTCGTCCACTTGTTTTTTGTTGTTTGGTAAAGAATAAAAATTGGTTGTATTTGATTTATATCATGTAATAACAGCTTCTTATTCTATCCCTACAGATCTTGATATAAAAAGGCTTATGTAGTATCCAGGGGCCGTATTCACCAACCATTCTTTAGAATGTTCTTTGTCTAATTCTCCAAGATTTTCCAAATTTGTAACGCAACCTCTGATTGGCTAAACCATTTGGTTTAGTTATTCAGGCGTTGTGTTACTTTCAAATTTGGAAAAATCTGACAAATAGACAAAGAATGTTCTTAATGCCTGGTGAATACACACCCTGGTCTATCTCACTGACGGATGTAAATGTATAGTTTGTGTTTGTATACAGGGACACTTATACTGCCTTGCTGTGGAGCAAGCTTTTGTAGCAACTTGGTAGAGTGTTCATTTTGGGACCTAGAGGTCCTGGGTTCAATCCTCACCTTAAGGGGTTATTTATCAGAACTGTTACACATACTTCATTGCACTAGGAGTTCAAATATAAATAATAATGCAAGCATCTCATTGCACATCTTCTATGAAGATTGGTTATCTAGAAAATATTTGCTCTTCTTAAAACTTTTTACTTTTACTGAATTTTCAGGGCCTGTATTCACCAACCATTCTTAAGAAAGCTCTTAGTCTTATTCTCCAAGATTTTCCAAATTTGGAAGTAACACAACTTCTGATTGTCTAAATCAAATGATTTAGCCAATCAGAAGGTCTGTTACTTTCAAATTTGGGAAACTCTTGAGAATACAACTAAGAATGTGCTTAAGAATGGTTGGTGAATACAGACCCAGTATTTTTTCATTATTTTACAGATAATTTACACTAACGACTATGTCCAATGTGTTTTCCTTTGTACCGATATTTTTGTGTAATTATATATTTCTTTCCTTATTTTTTTAAATAGTCAGCTGAATATGGAGGGAACAGCCTCCCTTCCTGGAATTTCAAATAGAACAGAGGTAGGACCACTGAAAATCTAGAGTTTAACCCTTAACCAAACAATCCTGTGTTTTTGAACAACCTTGAAGAAAAAGGATTTTGAAATTATTGTGGGAAAATGAGAAAATGCTGGTAACCAGTATTTTCTCCATTTCACATGTTTTCTATCCTTTTAAGGACAAATACTTGCATTTAAGCACCTTTTAATTTGTTGTCTGCAAGTGCTTTCAGTTTGGACCAGACTAGTTTTTTGTTGTGTTGTAATGGATTAATGTCTCATGTATTTTAGTATAAAATTTAGCTAGGCTGTGCGAAAAGGGGGTTCGCATCAGCGAATGGTATTCACCCATGTCACCCTTCGCAGTGGGTGAAAGCTGACTTGGGTCAAAATCATGGAGATGCATTTACCCTCTACAACACAATCCTGGCTTTTGACGACCCTGTGATGGAGGCCTTTTGAAAACATTGTGGGAAAAGGAGAAAATGCTGAAAATCAGCATTTTCTTCTTTTCCCACAATGTTTTCTACCCTTTCCAAAACAAATTTCAATTTCATTAGATTTGCCCTAGAAAGATTAGAAAACATTGTGGAAAAAGGAGAAAATGCTGGTTACCAGAATTTTCTCCTTTTCTCACAATGCTTTCAAAAGCCTTCTTCCTCAGGGTCGTTAAAACTCTGGATTGTGTGGTAAAGGGTTAAGTATTGTGTGGTAAATGCTTAACTTCCTGGAAGCTCAGTGATAACATGCAGGGCTGGTATATCTGAGTTTATAAGTTCAAATCTCGGCATAGTAGAATTTTCAACTTTTCCCACAGTGTTTTCTACTCTTTCAAAGACAATTTTCACTATCTGAGCTACAGTTAATTTATTGTCAATGTATTAGATTTTAGTTTGGACTAGTCAAAAATTTTGTTGGTTGGTAAAGAGTTAATTCATGTTCATTGCCCATATTTGGGCGGTCCATAATTTAGGATGTACTCATTCAGTTGACCCTTTCCCAGACAAGCCCTGGTTTTCACGTGTCTGCAGTACAAGTCTTTTGAAAACACTGTGGGAAAAGGAGAAATTGCTCGTAACGAGCAATTTCTCCTTTTCCCACAGTGTTTTCTACCCTTTTTGATAACTTTCTGCCATTTTCATCAAATTTAAAATTGTCGTCTGCAAACTCTTTCAATTTGGACCAGTCTAAAATTTGGGAAAGGGTTAATTATGTTTTGAGTTGGATGTTCTTACCTATTGTGTGACTCTTTCAGAAAGACCATTTATTAGATGAAAACAGAAGAAAACAGGTAGAACAAATGAGAAAAGAAAAAGAGGAGAGGAAAAGAATAGCTGAACAGGTAAACTGTTCTAATTTTAGATTTTCTTTTTCTGTGTTATATTTATAACCCAAATCAACTCAGTACTGTAAATTTTTTTTTCCATCTACAAAAAGCTGTTGCAAATTATACAAGCAAACTGTTGAAGTCAAAGAAAATACCATTTTCAGCTGAATGGAAAACATTGTTGGAATATGTGTGATTTTTTTTTTTCTATGAGAAATTGGTTCTTGTTTTAAATTGTTTTCCAAAGTTATAGTCCCAGAGTGCATAGAAGCTCATATTAATTTTGTATACACATGTTAACCCTTTACCACACAATCCCGAGTTTTAACAGCCCTGAGAAAGAGGGCTTTTGGAAACATTGTGGGAAAAGGAGAAAATGCTGGTAACCAGCATTTTCTCCTTTTCCCACAATGTTTTCTACCCTATCAAAGACAAATTCTACTATTTGAGCCACATTTGAATTGTCTGCAAATGCTTTCAATTTGAACCAGTCTAAAAATTTTATTGTGTGGTAAAGCGTTAATCAGTTAACATATGACAATGGTCTGTATAATGTTATTTATTAGGCTGATAAATAAGTGCCCAAGCTTTTGCTCAATTCTGTTTCCTAATGGTTCACAAATGCTGCACTATATTGCTGTAGAACGCGCCAATGAGGTAGCAGAACTACAAAATTTGAAGGAGACTGGCAATTTTTCTTGACAAGGATTTTCAACCAAACTATTGGAAGAGGTTGCTGTGATCGATATGTGCTCTGTGAAAAGGGGGTTTAATGCATCTGTTAAAAAGTATCGACCCACGTCAGTCTGCGCAGGCGAACCTGGGGTGAAAGTTTTTGCTTTTGGTAAATTTTTTGCGTGTCAAAGGACCATTCTACCTCAAGATTCAGTCTGTTGTCAGACAGAATCGATTTTACGGATCCACAGTTATGTGAAGACATACTTGGTATCATGAATCATGGAGATATATTAACCCTTTCCCAAACGACAAATTTTGGACTGGTCCAAATTCAAAGAGTTTGCAGACGACAATTTTAAATTGATGAAAATGGTAGAAAGTTCTCAAAAAGGGTAGAAAACACTGTGGGAAAAGGAGAAATTGCTCGTTACGTGCAATTTCTCCTTTTCCCACAGTGTTTTCAAAAGACTTGTACTGCAGACACTTGAAAACCAGGGCTTGTTTGGGAAAGGGTTAAGCCCCCTTTTGCCAGAGCGTGGCTCATTTTATAGTTACAGCTGAATTCTCAACAGAATGGTTCTCAATGTTATTATACTGATGTCTTGCTTTTTCCTTTTTTTTGTCAAATATAGATCAAGGCTGACAGAAGAGAGACTAAAACCAGACCAACCAAAGACTCTGTAAGATTTTCTGTATTTTTATTGTATATCTGTTTGCTAGCTTTTTTTCCTTTTAAAAAAAAAAAAAAAAAAGGGAGAAAACAAGACTTTTGGTTAAAAAAAAAAAAATCCTAGTTTTTAATATATTTAGTAAGTTTCTCATCTGTTTGATTTGCAGTAAAAATTGCTTAACAGTGTGAAACAGCAGTTTGTAGTTACAGCCATTTGCATGTGTTTATTGGAAAAATATTGAAAGCCTACATACTCCATTAAGACACAATATTAAATTCTTGAACCAGATGACTAATTCAAGAGAAGTTAAACAAATGACCTGTTTTGTCCTAAGGCCTTAGTGCTTCACCAGGCGACAAAATCTTAGCGTTTGCAAATTGAAAGCATTTCCAGACGACAAGGATGTTGCTCAATATATTGGTGGGACCAGTCATTGAAAGGGTAGAAAACAGTTTGGGAAAAGAAGAAAATGCTGATAAACACCATAAGCTTTTTTTCCCACAATGTTTTCAAAAGCCTTTTCCACAGGGTTGTTTAACACTTAGGCTGCTGAGCACTCAAGAAACTTTTTTGGACAGTGTAGATCAAGATCTGCAGTCTGATCTGGGATCTGCACTGACCGATAAGGAGATATTTTTCTTCCCAAAAACACCTTTGAGAGAGCAAAATTTGGGTTTTCCCCGTCAGCTTGAAAGTTTCATTTCACTTATTTAGCAGGTGGAGGGTAAAGCAGGGATTCTTTTGTAAAGGGTTTCTTCATGTTAAGAATCAAGAAAAAAAAATGATGAAATTCAAAGCTTTTGCCAAAATTTGCCTTTAAGGTTTTTAACCCATTCCCACAAGACAAAAGTTTAGGCTCATCCGTATTCAAAGCAATTTTAGGGGATACACTGAACATGGCTCAAATTTATGACAACTGTTTTGGACAGGGTAGAAAACATTGTGGGAAAAGGAGAAAATGCTGGCTACCAGCATTTTCTCCTTTTCACACAATGTTTTCAAAAACTGTCTTTCTCAGGGTCGTTTAAACTTGGGATTGTGTGGTGAAGGGTTAAAGAAGTAGCTGTATATATGATTGTTATAGTCTGTAGACTTTTCAGTGGAAAGATCGATAGTTGTTGTCATTGTTATCATTTATGAAGAAAATTTGAATTGTTAATGAATTCTTGAGTATGAAAAAAGAGTGTCTTAAAATGTGTGTTAAAATTGGTAAAGAGCTTTGACAAAAAAGGGTTAAATTAGAATGAATACAATACAGGTAAATCAATTTAGACAAAAAGTAAATCAAATCACTTGTACTTTATATATAGGTTGCAAGACCTCGACAGTTTGGTGCCAACATAAACAGATTCGAAGATATTGGAGTGGACCTCAATAAAGGGGTAAGCCACAGTACAGTTTGTTTTAGTCTACAGGCTATTTTTAGATCCACCAATTCCTACACTGGCAAATTACACAAAGGTTAAACGTTAGATTAAGTTAAAAATAGACCCTGTGAACAATTTGAAAAAAAAAAAGGGGGGGGGGGGGTTGAAAAGGAGAATTGGCTTGTCACCATTCCTGGGCTTCAACCATGGGGGCATAAAAAGTCACTTTTGTGCAGGGAAGAAATAACCCATTCCCATTTGAAAACTACAAGTAAGCTTTTCATTCAGAATACACCCTAACCTTAACCATAGAGGCTAAAATCAGGGGTTTGGAGTTTAAAGTCTGCCTCAGTCATTATATATTTACTTCCTAAAGAAACAATGCACACTTTACATACATGATAAGTGTGATATAAATTAGTAACAATGCTTTGATCTGTGATAAAATGAAAGCATGATATTTTGAGGAAAAACCAATTGATCTCCATTTACCGATGTTCTAACACATTTAATCACAAAGGGGTCTCAACAATAAGTCACACAAATGTCACTATCAGTATGTCCACCATTTGAGTCTGTCATTGCAATGCAACGATGGCGCAATGACTGAACAAGTCTTTGAATTTTTATCTGTGGTATGGCAACCACTCTTCCACCAGGTAATGCTCAAGTTGAGTCATCATTGTCAGACATCGACATCTAACTCTGCAGTCCAGTGTATACCACAGATCCTGTATTGGAAACAAGTCTGGGCTCTTGGATGGCCAGGGAAGGACATTAACCCTTTACCAGACAACAAAATTTTAGCCTTGTCCAAATTGAAAGCATAAGCAGACGACAATTTCAATGTGGCTCAAATGGTGCAATTTTTCTTTGATAGGGTACTAAACATTGTGGGATAAGGAGAAAATGCTGCTTACCAGGATTTTCTCCTTTTCCCACAATGTTTTCAAAAGGCTTCTTTCCCAGGGGCGTCAAAAGACGGCATTGTGCGGTACAGGATTAATCTAGTGCTGCTGTAGGTGGGACTTGCTGACACAAGCCGTGTGGCATCTGGCCTTGTCCTGCTGGAATAGTGTCAACTCCTGATGGGCGTTCATCACAGGAACGACAACATGGGCCTGTATCTCATCCTGATATCGTACTCCGGTCAGATTTCCTCTGACAATAACCACTTTTGAGCACAGGTTGGAGGAAATTGCTCCCCAAAACATAATGCCACCTCCATATCTATCCACTTCGCATACGCATGGGTCTGAAAACCATTCCCCATGTTGTCTATACAGATAGTGTATGATCTCACAAAAAACATGATTCTTCTGTAAACAGCACTGTATTCCATTGATTTTGAGTCCAACGCATGTGACCCCGAACTCACTGCAGCCTTTTACTTCTGTGTCTAGGTGTAAATTTGGCACCCATGTTTGCCCGGCCTTTTCCATACTCTCTGTGCAGTTATTCTGCTTCTTGTGCACCTGGAAGTAGCCGCAGTGATGGCTGGTACCATCAATATACATGTATAACGGTCTTGGGCAGGTGTCATTACACACAGCCATCTGGAATGAGGGTGTTCGTGGACTGTCCCAGTTTCTCTGTATCGCCCTGTTAGACGCATTATCATTAGGCGTGATACTCCAAAGTGAGTTGTGACGTTTATGTGATGATGACCTGCCTCGAGCATGCCAATAGCTTGAAGAAGTTGATTTTCATTTAGTCTTGACATTTCCTTGTTAACGCTTCTGATTTCTCTTTGTCTGTTTCTTATGTTCCAGCCTGTGTCCTATAAACTACATGTATTGTTTAACCCGAGTTGTACCTGACAGAGTGTGTATCAGATTGAATTGTCCATTTATGAACATGTTTTTAGATTGTTATGTTTATTTCCCAAAGTCCTCCAACAGTCTCTGTGTCATTGTTTTTGAAACAGAACTATAAACCAGAAACTGAAGGCTACGACACAATTTTTGGACATCTGGCTGTTACCGTTGAAGAATTATATGTCCCTTTACATATGTGACTGATTGAACTCTACCTGAAATTATGTCTCTATATAGATGTGGCTGTCAGTCACCCTTAACCCTTAGAATGCGGAATAAAGTGGACAGACTTTTTAGGTCTACAAATAAGACCTGGATCTACACTGTCTGATTAGGAGATATTTTTTCCCCCAAAAAAATACCTCAGCCAAATTTGGAGTTTTTACTATGACTTGAAAGTTTTAGTTCATTTATTTAGCAGATTAAGAGATATTTTAGGCAAATGGAGAGATTTCTCAGACTGAGAAACTTCTCTATTTGCCCCATTATTTCTTCATCATTATTGCAATGTCTGCATCAAAAAAAAAACAAAAACAAAAAAAAAAAAATGTACAAACTTGATTAATTTTTCATTTGAAGCCTGAAAATTGAAAAAGCAATACTAGTATTAGTTGATATGAACAAAATAAAGCAAAGACAATGAAGCACAGTTAGTAGTGTACAGGAAGTGAAACCAGGGAGTTGCTGGTTCAAATCCTAAGGACAGCGAATTTCCATCCACAGATTGAGGATGGTCATTGCAAAAGCATTAATTCTTTTCTCACGACTGACCATTTTTTCTATGATGGTTGTGTGGGAAAGCCAGTGGCTTGCAAGAAATATTAACAAAAAGTACTCGTAAAAGAAACTTCCCGGAGGTATGGATAGGTGGTTCACTAGCTGGTGTGACATAACTGAAATAATGTTGAAACAGTCTAACACACTATACATATGAACTAAATGGATTAACTCTATACCACACAACCCTGAAGAAGAAGAGTTTTGAAAACATTGTGGGAAAAGAAGAACATGCTGGTAACCAGCATTTTCTTCTTTTCCCACAATGTTTTCAACAATCTCAAAGACAGATACTGTCATTTGTACCCGATTTTATTTGGCATCTGCAAACGCTTTCATACTGGACTGGTCTAAAATTTTGTTGTGTGGTAAAGTGTTAAAAATGTAACTCAATTTTTATTCCAGGGCGGATGAGGCTAACTGAACTCTGCTTCTACAGTTCCTTTGATGATAAAGCTACAATTGTAACATAACTAGATTAACTCTTTACCAGATGACAGAATCTTAAGATTTGACCAAATTGAAAGAATTTGCAGACAACAATATAAAAGTGGCTCAAAAGATGGAATTTGCCTTTAAATTGGTAGAAAACATTGTGGAAAAGAAAAGGTGCTGATTACCAGCATTTTCTCTTTTTCCTGCAATATTTTAAAGGCTTCTTCCTCACGATCGTTAAAACTCAGAATTATGTGATAAGGGATCAACTGAATTATTTTTCCTGCAATAACTTTCAGCGGACTATTTTGAAAAAAATACCGTAAAATATGGGCTGTCAGCGTTAATAATTTTTTTATACAATATTGTGATCGAAGAAGATAGTGCTTGACTGTTTATCATATAATTCTGTGTATTAACGACCCTAAAGAGAAAGCATTTGAAAACATTGTGAGAATTTTATTTCAACCAATCAAGGAAAAGTATTATCATCTGAGACATTGGATTTGTTGTCTGCACATGTTTCCAATTTAACTCTTTACCAAACGACAAAACTTTGGACTGGTCCAAATTGAAAGCATTTGCAGACGACAACTCACATGCTGCTCAAACATTGAAATTTGATTAGGGAAGGGTAGAAAACACTGTGGGAAAAGGAGAAAACGCTGGTTACCAGCATTTTCTCCTTTTCCCACAATGTTTTCAAGAGCCTTTTTCTTCAGGGTCGTTAAAAGTCAGGATTGTGTGGTAAAGGGTTAAGTCTAAAAGTTTGATGTCTCCTTTACCAAACAATCACATGTTTTAACTCCTAACCACACAATCCCAACTTTAAGTGATCCTGAAAGAAAAGGCTTTTGAAAACATTGTGGGAAAAGGAGAAAATGTTGGTAACAGCATTTTCTCCTTTTAACCACAATGTTTTCTACCTTATCAAAGACGAATTCCATGATTTTAGGCACATTTAAATTGTTGTTTGCAAATGCTTTGAATTTAGACAAGTCTACATTTTTGTCGTGTGGGAAAAAGGAAGAAGCCTTTTGAAAACACTTTGGAGTTAGGACAAAACACTATTGACCAGCATTTTTTCCTTTTTCTCACAATGTTTTCTACCCTGTCAAAGATGAGTTTAATCATTTGAGCCATGTTGAAAATATTGTCTGCAAATGCTTTCAATTTGGGCATGTCTGAAACTTTGTTGTCTTGTAAAAGGCAAAGGGAAGCATTTTCCCCTCTTTACACAATGCTATAGAAATGGTCTGCCTCAAGACAGAAGGCTCTGTCAACATTGTGTAATATTTTGATTGATCAATTAATTAACCCTTCACCGCACAATGCTACCTTTTGATGACCCTGGGAAAGAAGCCTTTTGAAAACATTGTGGGAAAAGGAGAAAATGCTGGTAACCAGTATTTTCTCCTTTTCCCTCAATGTCTTCTACCCTAATTAAGACATAAATAATCATTTAAGTTACATTTAATTTGTCATCTGCAAATGCTTTCAATTTGGTCTGGTCCAAAATTTTGTCATATGGTAAAGGGTTAACAGAAAACAAAATTTTAGACTTATACAAATTGAAAGCATGCACAGAGACCAAAAACTTTTAGCTCAAATGATGAGATTTGTATTTAACAGGGTAGAAATACCATGTGGGAACAGGAAAAATGCGGCTTACAAGGATTATCTCCTTTCCACACAGTGATTTCAAAAGGCTTTTTTTCCCAGAAACAGAATTGTGTTTAACTCTTTACCAAACAATCCCGACTTTTAAGGACCCTGTGAAAGAAGTCCTTTGAAAACCTTGTGGGAAAAGGAGAAAATGCTGGTAATGTTTTCTACTCTACCCAAAACAATTTTTAATTTTTCAATTACAATTATTTTGTTGCCTGCAAATGCTTTCAATTTGGACCAGTCTAAAATTCTGTCATTTGGTAAAGAGTTAAACAGTTTATCAAAGAGTTTTGAGGTTCTCTTCTTTCATGATAGATATCTATTGCTGTATATCTAGTTTAACTCTGTCCCACACAACAAAATTTTAGACATGTCCAAATTCAAAGCAGATGCAGACGACAAATAGAGAGTGTTTCAAATGGTGAAATTGTCTTTAATTGAGTAGAAAACATTGTGGGAAAAGGAGAAAATGCTTGTTACCAGCGCAAGACTTTTTTTTTTTTCAACTGGGAGTAGAGCTGTATTAAAACATTATTGCACATGAAGAAAGTTTACTTGTGTAAGTAGAGAGCATTTGGTGACCAACTTTACCTATTTTCCCAATGATGTTTTTACTAACCCTTGTCTCAGGGTCATAAAAATTTGGGATTCTTTGGTGTTATGAAAAGATGGTTGATACATATTTCTTGCAACAAAAAATGCAAAAATGCATGAATAAATTTGAGACAAAACTGAAAAATTGACAGAAATATATGAGTCATGCTCTGGCAAAAGGGGGCTTAATGCATCTCTCTGATCCATGATACCAAGCAAGTCATTGCATAATTGTGGATCCATAAAATCCATTTTGTATGACATCTGACTGATTCATGAAGTACACTGGTCCTTTGATATGCAGAAAATTGACTAATGGCAAAAAGTTTCGGCTCACTGCGCAGGCTGACCTGGGTCGATACTTTTGGCAGATGCATTAAGCCCCCTTTTCACAGAGCATTGCTCATATCTCTAAAAGCTAACACAAGTTCTAATCGAACGAAATGTTGTATTTGTAGCGCATGACAATGCAGTGTTCAAACCATATATTAATGGAGACCTGTGTTTGATGAATCAGCATAAGGGCTGTGTATATCTGTTTATGTATTTATTTATATTTTTAAAGAAAATTTTCTCCAAGTTTTTGGACAAACTATTTATCCCATTTTTTCAGTATTATTTGTTAGCATTTTATCTGTATAACTGCATCAGATTTTTGTAATTTCAGTACGTACTTTCTTACATCTTCATGTATGTATTTTCGTAGGAAAGCATAATAAGGTAAGAAAACCCTTTGAGGTTTCTAATAAACTCATACAAGACTAAACTCTGTACCAAACAATCTAGAGCTTTAACAACCTGACAGGAAAGGCTTTGGAAAATATTGTGGAAAGAGGAGAAAATGCTGGTTATCAGCATTTTCTCCTTTTCCCACAATGTTTTCTTACCTTTCAAAGACACATTCCACTACTTTAGCCACATTTAATTCTTTGTCAGCAAATGCTTTCAATTTAGACTTGTCTGAAATATGGTTGTTTGATAAAGGGTTAAAGTGTCAACTTTTATCAGAACTGAACAGAACTTATATTTAATCTTGACTTGAACACACAAGATTCATTGTCGAACACACTGATTATGTATACATGTAAATACATAGTTTGTAAAAAAAATCAAACAACAATGCACCTTAACTCTTTACCACACAATCCGGACTTTTAATGACCCTTAGGAAGAAGGCTTTTGAAAACATTGTGGGAAAAGAAGAAAATGCTGGTAACCAGCATTTTCTGCTTTTCCCACAATGTTTTCTACTCTAAGACAATTTTCTCCATTTGAGCCACATCAAATTTATCATCTGCAACTGCTTTCAATTTGGACCAGTCCAACATTTTGTTGTTTGGTAAAGGGTTAATACTAAATGGGTTTCTTAAAATGAATGAATGAATGACTGTCAGTATAAATCAGTAGATTATACTTTTTGTCATGAAGACTAACATGCAGAAAAAAAAATAAGTCATTATCAAATGACTAAATTTTAGACTGGTTTAAATTGGAAACTTTTGCAGACGACTACTTAACTGTTTACCAAACGACAAAATTTTAGACTTATCTAAATTGAAAGCATTTGCAGACGACAAGATAAACATGACTCAGAAACTGAAATTTGCCTTTGGAAGGAAAGAAAACACTGTGAGAAAAGAAGAAAATGCTGGTTACCAGCATTTTCTTCTTTTCCCAAAATGTTTTCAAAAGGCCTTTTCCCTAGGTCGTGAAAACCCGGGATTATTTGGTAAATAAAAAAATATCCATAAAATAAACTGTCTTTGCTGGGGGTAGAAAGCATTTTGGGGAAAAGGAGAAATTGCTGGTTACCAGCATTTTCTCCTTTTTCCTACAATGTTTTCAAGAGCTCTCTTTGTTAGGGTTGTCAATACATAAGGATTGTTTGATAAAGGGTTAAAAGATTGCAGCTGAAACTTATGACAAAAATATGAATATCTCTTGTTAACCCTTTACCACACAGTCCCGACTTTTAACAACCCTGAGAATAAAAGCTTTTTGAAAATATTGTGGGAAAAGGAGAAAATGCTGCTAAGCAACATTTTCTCCTTTTCCCACAATGTTTTCTACCCTTTCAAATCAAATTTCAGTTTTTGAGTCACATTTATTTTGTTGTCTGCAAATGTTTTCAATTTGTTTTCAATTCTGTCATTTGGTAAAAAGTTAACCCTTTACCACATGACAAAATTATAGACAATTTTAGACTCATCCAAGTTAAAAGCATTTGTAGAGAACAAATAAAATGTTGCTCTAATGGTGGAATTTATCTTTGAACGTGTAGAAAACATTGTGGAAAAAGGAGAAAATGATGGTAATCCGCATTTTCTTCTTTTCCTACAATGTCTTCAAAAGTCATCTCACTCTTTCATTTAAACATGAGATCATTTAGTAAAGGGTGAACCCTTTACCTTACAATCGTGACATTTAACAACCCTTAAAATGAAGATTGAAGCTTTTTGAAAACATTGTGGGAAAAGGAGAAAATACTGGTAACCAGCATTTTGTCATTTTTCCACAATGCTTTTTACCCTTCCTAAAACAATTTTCAGTTCTTGGGTCACACTTATTTTGTTGTCTGCAACTGCTTTCAATTTAAACTGGTCTAAAATTTGTTGTTTGATAAAGAGTGAAGCTTTGCATGGGACCAATGTAGGCTTTGACTTGTGTTCAGCAACCACCTTTATTTTGTCATCCCATGTTGCAAAGGTATCTTTGTATCTTTTTCAAAAGGAAAAAAAGGTTCCTGTTTAATGGCCACGTGTTCTTATAGTTTTCAATATGAAAAAATGTGTTCATGTTTAATGGCAACCTGTACTTAGCCTAACTCTTTACCAAACGACAAAATTTTAGGCTTGTCCAAATTGAAAGCATTTGCAGACAATAAAGTAAATGTGACTCAAAAATTGAAATTTGTGTTTGGAAGGGTAGAAAACATTGTGGGAAAAAGGAGAAAATGCTGGTTACCAGCATTTTCTCCTTTTCCCACAATGGTTTCAAAAGCCTTTTTTTCAGGGTTGTTAAAAGTCGGGATTATGTGGTAAAGGGTTAAACAACCACCAGATATAAGTTCCAAAATCACTGTTTTCAATATGAAAGATTAAAGAGGCTGTGTGAAACAGTCACTTGTGCACCTTTGTTGTTTCTTGCTGGCTGTTATTGGGAGGGGGGGGGCCCTACCTTGTCCACTCAACTTTTATTATCAACAACATGTCAGAAGAGTGTGAATTATGTGATACTGCTATATTTTAAATACATGTGAACCATGCTCTGGCAAAAGGGGGCTTAGTGCATCTCCATGATGCATTGTATCAATCAAGCTATCATCACATAATTATTGAACCCTACCAGCCACTTATTTTAACAACCAACTTAATCATGAGGTAGACTGGTCCTAGGACATACAGAAAATTGACTCATGGCGAAAAGGTTTCAGCCCAGGTCAGCCTGCGCGGGCTGCACAGGCTGACGTTGGTTGATACTTTTCAAAGATGCATAAAGCACCCTTTTCACAGAGTCCAAGCAGGCTGACATGAGTCATTTTTTATTTTTATAACCTTTTATTATTTGTGAATTTTATGCATGTCCAAAAACCATTCTACCATCATATCAAGTCAATTGTTGGACTGAACGGGTTTTATGGATCCATAACCAATGTGATCATTGTATCATGCATTACGGAGATGCATTAACCCTTTACCCCACAATCCCGACTTTTAACGACCCAGAGAAAGAAGCCTTTTGAAAACATTGTGGGAAAAGGAGAAAATGCTGGTAACCAGCATTTTCTCCTTTTCTCACAATGTTTTCTACCCAATCTAAAAGAGAAATCATCATTTTAGCAACATTAAATTTGTCGTCTGCAAATGCTTTCAATTTCATCCAGTCCAAAATTTTGTCGTTTGGTAAAGAGTTAAACCCCCTTGTGCCAGAGTGCTGCTTATATGTATTTGGAAGTGAAAAGGTCAATCAGGGAGGATAGAGAAGTAACAGTCAATTGTCTTAACAGGTTCTCTTCAGTAAATGACAAAATGTTACTGAATAGTAATTGGATAGTGTTTTATGTCACTTTCAACATGATTTCAGTCACATCACAGCGACAACTTGCTTATTCATGCTCATTGTTGGCTCATCTGTACTAGACTAGGGCTCTGAAATGTCTTGCCCAAAGACACACCCAAGAAAATCCCAGTGCTTCCAGTGAGGCTTAAACCCAGGGCTCCCAGGTTACGTATCTTACACTTTACCACTGAGTCATGCAGGACTCCTAAAATAACACAATGAAACCTTCCATTTACTCTTGATGCAATTGTCAATTAAAGGATATAAAACATTGTGCAAGAAGGAGAAAATACTGGGAACAGTATTTTCCCAAATTGTTTTCAATAGTCCCTTTCCTCAGGGTCGTTTAAACCCAGGGTCATGTAGTAATGGGTTAACTAATTGCTGTTGGAAGATGATCATGTCCCTCTTGCTGCAGAAAAAGGAACAACCAAAGTTGCCGTTTGTTGCAATGTTTTCTCTTGAAATCATAGGGTGAATCTTGATTTATTTTGATGTCTGAACCTAGCAATTTACCACACAATCCCAAGTTTTAATGACATTTAGCTGACCTGGGTAATAAGTTTGTAACACACTGGGATTCAAACTAGCGAGTTGTTGGTTTGAATCAGCGGCTTTACCAACTTCATTCCAATGACTGATGATAGGCATTGCAGCAGAATTTAGTCCTCTCTCAACAAAATAGCTTGATAGGTGTCTTACCATTACTTCGCACAGTATTCTTCCCAAGTCACTGACTGCTTTCCCTCATAACCGTTGTCTAGACAATGATCAGCAGCGAGAGATTAATGAATCTTGTTGCAATGACTATCGTCAATCCTCAGAAAAAGCAGAGCTGGAGATACAAACCTGCATCCCCAGGCCTCAAGTCCTGTATGTTACAGACTGCGCTACCGCGGCTTGGGAAGAATAGTTTGCCAGGCACTGGAAGAGAATCATGTATAGGTGCACTGGCAGCCAAGTTTATCCGAGCTGAGGTTCGATCTTAATGACCAATGGATTATTAGTCCCGTGCGTTACCGCCTCTAGTACTGGGCTCCACTGCTTGTAGATTGTAATTGTATTCGAAATTTCAAGATGTTATTTGTATATCAATTAACAATACTCTAATTGTCCATCGGAAAATAAGGTTAATTTGACCAAGGGTAAAATATCGTTTCAACGCAAGATCGTTATAAACGCAATAAGGGCCATTTGAGTTATCTCATTATTTGCGACACATAGTTGTATCCAGTATCGTTCCAGCAGGGTTTTACAATTTAATCACCCTTTTCCCCCAGAATCACAATACTCCACTAAAGCAGCTAATGCTTTGGATCAACTTATTTAACCCTTTACCACACAATTATGACTTTTAACGACCCTGAGAAAGAGGCCTTCAGAAAACATTGTGGGAAAAGGAGAAAATGCTGGTAACCAGCATTTTCTCCTTTTCCCATGATGTTCTTTTACCTATCAATGACAAATTTCATCATTTGGGCCACCTTTAATGTGTCGTCTGCAAATGCTTTCAATTTGGACCAGTCTAAAATTTTGTCGTTTGGTGAAGAGTTAAATTGGTAAAATTGATTTGAAAATTAAAAATACACATGTTTGTAATCAGCTTAACTAATTATTGTTTAGAACTAACCTACATACTATCTAACATGGGTAAATCGAGTATGATTGATTCAATGATGATCGAAGAGATTAAACTTAGTACACTACTTGCAGTCTGATCTTAGTCTTCTCTCTTCTGAATGGACATCAGACATAACGACACCAAAGATAAACATGTGAGCAGTGCTCTAGGAAAATGAGTCCAATACATTTTCATAATGCAAAATACCAAGAAAGCTAAATCACATGAGCCATGCTCTGACAAATGGGGCTTAATGCGTCTCCGTGATCCATAACAAGGAAGTCGGCGTATAACTATGGATCAATAAAATCCGTTTTGTCCAACAAACGACTGAATCATGAAATACTATGGCACTTTGACATGCAGAAAATTGACGGATAGCTAAAAGTTTCGGCCCAGGGCAGCCTGCGCTGACTGCGCAAGCAGACCTGAGTCGATACTTTTTGCAGATGGATCAAGCCCCCTTTTCACAGAGCATGGCCCACATAATAGAGTGCCATTTTGTGTCACAAACGACTGAATAATCGGGTAGAATTGTCGAAACGAAATTTTGTGATTCCCCCCATCTTAACCCCGATGCTGCTAAACGTTTCTGGAGGCGGGCATGCGGACTTTATAGATCAAGATCAGATTGCAAATAATGCGCGGTCTGATCTTGGATATATTCAGTCTCATAGACTTCCGTGAGTTTTCTCGAGAAAAGATATCGAAATCGCAGTTGAAAATCAAAATAACGTGTCACGTTTCTGCTAGAGACAAAATTTCAAGAAAGCGACGTACTCGTACAGACGATCTTACCAAATAAAGGGAAGCAATCGAAGTAACACATTCTACAATTCGCTAAATCGGGTAGCCTCCCTTTAATCGGTCCAAGTCACGGTCTGTGATTCAACGCAGTCAAACTCTAAGGTGAAATATTTACGCCACGTATCACTCCATGCTTAAACAAGTTAAGTTAGCCGTCCGTGCATTGTGTGTAATCTGTTCATTCTTGAAATTCACAGCTAATACAAATAGGAAATATAGTCATTGTTGGAGACTTGTACTTTTGGAAGAGATCGCTTCCGTGCATGTTCGTACCACGTATGGTTCGTCCCTGGGCTTTTTCATCCAAAGCTTTTTCTCTATGTACCTGTTGCAATTTTTCCATAATTGAAGATCTAAGAAGGACAAGATCAGAGTCAAAAGCATAGCACAGAACTATTCTTCCGTTCAACTAAGTGTAGGTTTATTCTGATATTTCAAGTAATTATTTTCCTGTAAATATTTAGAGGAGCATACTTTTTGTTTCCTTGTTTTGTTTTTGTATGTAGGATGGTTAATGCCGTTTTCAACATTATTTCAGTTGTGTCAAGGTGGCCAGTGCAACTGTCCATGCTGTACACTCCTACATAGAGGTCTGACAAATCACCAAAATACCAACCAGTCGTTTAACCCGTTACCAGACAACAAAATTTTAGCCTTGTCCAAATTCAAAGCATTTGCAGATGACAATTTCAGTGTGGTTCAAACAGTGCAATTTTTCTTTAATAGCATAGAAATCATTGTGGGAAAAGGAGAAAATGCTGGTTACCAGCATTTTCTCCTTTTTCCACAATGTTTTCAAAAGGCGTCTTTCCTGAGGCGGTATTGTGCGGTAAAGGGTTAACCTTTACCAAACATCCCTGAGTTTTAACAACCTTGCAAAAGGAGGCTTTTGAAAACAATGTGGGTTGAGAAGGAAACGCTGGTTTCATGTGACCATCATTTCTCCTGTCCACAATGTTTTTTACCCAATCCAAAACACATTCCATTTCTTGATCCACATTGGATCCGCATTGGTTTTGTTGCCTGCAAATACTTTCAATTTGGTCAAGTCTAAAATTTTATCTTGTGTTGAAGAATTAATGTATGTTTGCACCTCAGTGCCTCTCGTTTACCTATACATGTGAATCTTGAAATCTAACACATGTTCATTTTTCATGTCTGTTTCTGCAAACTCTCAGTTTCCACTATGGCCAAAAAGGTGATGATCACTGGAGCGTCGGGATTATTGGGTAGAGCCATCTACAGGGAGTTTTCTGCAGATCAAAGTTGGCAGACTTTAGGACTGGCGTTCAGTCGCGCTGTTGGAGGGTTAAAGCAGGTGGACCTACGTGACAAGGAGGCTGTAAATGCAGTGATACATGAATTTGAGGTACTTGTAGTAGATATAGGAAGATTTGCAGTACATTGGGGATGGATTTATTGACTGATAGAGTGATGTTTTACACTACTTTCAACATTATTTCAGCCGTATCATGGTGATAGCTCACCTATTCATGTATGGTTTTGGTTTCACCAGTACATGGCTAAGGCTCTGAAGTGTCTTGCCCAAGGAAACTCCCATGAAAAACCCAATGCTTCCAGTGTAGCTCGACACCATGTCTTCAAGGTGACGAGTTCCACAATTAACCAGTGAGGCACACAGGACCCCCTTCATTGGGCATTGGAGCCACTAACTTTTTTTCACCCTTTACCACACAATCCCAACTTTTAACGACCCTGAGAAAGAAGCCTTTTGAAAACATTGTGGGAAAAGGAGGAAATGCTGGTAACCAGCATTTTCTCCTTTTCCCACAATGTTTTCTACCCTTCCCAAGACAAACATCAATTTTTCAATCACATTTAATTTGTCGTCTGCAAATGCTTTCAATTTGGAAGAGTCTAAAACTTTGTCATTTGGTAAAGAGTTAACTTTTTACAAAATGAAAAAAAGTTAGACTTGCCCAAACTGACAACATATTAAACCTTTACCACACAGTCCTGAGATTTAATGACCCTGACAGAGAAGGCTTTTGAAAACATTGTGGGAAAGGAAAAAAATTGAGCTTCAATTAATTTTTCCAAGTGCTTGTAACACAGAAAAGACTGATATTCCATTGTTTGGTAAAGCGTTAAACACAGCTCAGATCAACAGTTTTCTCTTTTTGCCATAATGTTTTCAAAAGCCTAGGCTCTTCAGTCATGTTCATTAAAACACAGGATTGAATGGTAAGGGATTGAGCCATACTTATCCTGTCTTTTAACTCTATACCAAGTGTCAAAACTTCAGACTGGTCCAGATTGAAAGCATTTGCAGATGACAGAATAAATGTAGCTAAAATTAGTATTAATTTTGTGCCTGAAAGTGTAGAAAACATTGTGGGAAGAGTAGAAAATGCTGGTTACCATCATTTTCTTCTTTTCCTACAATGTTTTCAAAAGTGTTACTCTTCGGGGGTCTATAAACTCTGGATTGTGTGGTAAAGGGTTAACTGTCTACAGAATAATGCCCTTTAGAAAATACAGTACGAAAATGGAGGTATTGCTTGTTACGTCTCGGGGGGAAAAATTTAGCTCTTTCGTAATCATTTTGAATTTTTTATTTGCAGATCTTTCAATTTGCAAGTCTTTAACCCATAACCACACAATGCCGACTTGTAATGACCCTGAGGAAGAAGTCTTTTGAAAACATTGTGCGCAAAGGAGAAAATGCTGGTAACCAGCATTTTCTCCGTTTCCCACAATGTTTTCTACCTTATCAAAAAAAATATCACATCATTTGAGCCATGTTGAAATTGTCGTCTGCAAATGCTTCCATTTTGGACCAATTGAAAATTTTGTCATTTGGTAAAGAGTTAAAAAGATTGTAGGCTGACTTATTGAATGTATGAAATGTGACATATTTGATGCACTCAAAAATGTATTTGAGTGGGGTCAAAAATACCCTTGACCACTTACCACAGGGGAAAGGCAATACTAGCACTTTCAACAGGCTTTTGGTCATATCAAAAAGGCACCTTTCCTAATCATGTCTGGTCTTGGATTTCACTAGTAATGTATAGGTTTGATGCTGCAGTGCTTTGTCCAAGGACATTCCCATGTAACTATGACCACCAGCTTCTCTGTTTATCTCACCTAGTCCCAGTTGTGCAGTCAATAGGGTACAGGACTTGAGAATAGGGTATTGCTTGTTTGAATCCCAAGTTTGGCCATGTTTTTTCTGAGGATTGATGATAGTCATTGCAACAGGATTTATACTCTCACCACTGATCTTTGTTTTGATAATGGCTATGTTAGCAAGCAGCAGGTGGCCTAGGAAGAAAACTGTGTTAAGTACCAATAAAAAAAACTCCAGGACAGAATGGATAGGTGCACTGACTGCTGATATATACCGTATAACTGGTTAATTTTGCGGATGCAAATTTTTTCGGTTGGGGGCCAAAAACGGTACAACTAATTTTTGCGCATTTAATTTTTGCAGTTTCTTAATTTGAGGTAGCTTTTTTTTTCAAAGAACAACTACAGACTTTGAACACAATTTATCAAAAATAACACAGCTGTTAAAAGTATTAAACGGTTAGGAAACTGTTTTTTAAAGTGGTCCATGCATAGCGGCGTACTTGGCAATTTTTGCCCTGTCGTCTGGTTTAAAGCTAGAGTAAGTTCCACACTTCTTACTCGAAGATCCTCTCGAAGAGTGGGCTGTCGAACAGCTAAAGTCATCTGTATTTCTGTTTTCAGCGCTCGTTAAATCTCGAACAACAGAATATACAGTCTGATATCTTCCTGTGTGATAGAGCTTCAGATAAAGGTCTGTTAGGGTCTGGCAGACATTTCTGTACTAAATATTTTAGCAATGCCATTTTTTTTTTTTTTTTTCAATACACAAACTGACAAACACTGATAAAAAATGATAAAATCAATCGATAGCGTGTAATACAACTAGTGTTTGTCTACCTATGATTACACAGGTGTACCTCATTGAGGAGTGAAAATCAATAATCGGTCACGGTGTAGCATCTATCGGAGGGACAGTAGGGGGAAAATCAATAATTATTTGCACATTTAAAATTTGCGGTCTGATACCACCCGCAAAATTTCGCATATGATATGTTGCTGCAAAAAAAAAACCAGTCATACGCTAACTGAAGTAACAGTGAAAATGGGGTTAGACACCATAAGTCAATCAATCAGTCTCTATTTATGCAGACAATGCATACATATGTAATACATGTAGGTCATGTGGTGTTCAGGCAAAAATGTATGACTATTTTTCTTCACAGACAGCAGCTTGAATTAGCTGTGAGAGCAGCTGCTACACTGTTTGATGAAGATATGTTCCTTACAGCTAGTATATCAAGTAAACATTAGTTTTTAATGGGCGCACATTTTCTGCACCAATACACAGAAATAGGGAAGCAGAACCCCTAAAATTTCATGTATGCGTCCAATGGGACAAATCTTCAATTAGGATTTCAGCAAGTAAAGAAATAAGCATGTTAGCAATAGTCTTCAACATAAATACTCTAGCAAGATTATGTCACGATGTTATGGTCAGTGAATAGCAGACATTTTCACCAGGGACTCACAGATTGTAAGCCAGGACCCCCAAAATCTTGATATTTGATTTTTGTCTTTGATAGGGCAGAAAGCAGTGTGATGAAGGGAGAAAATGCTGGTTACCAGTATTTTCTCCCTTTTCCACAATGTTTTCAAAAATGTCTCTATCAACATCATTAAAAAACATGGGATTGTGTGGTAAAGGGTTAATCCTCACATGTTTCAGAAAGCAGTGTTTAACCATTTTCTAAACAGTGCGATGTTTTACTGTGAAGAAGAAGGCTTTTGACAACATTGTTGGTTGCCAACATTTTCTCTTTTTCCCCACAATGTTGTCTTCCCTTTCAAAGACATATCCAATTATTTGGGCCTCATTTTTCTTGTAGTCTGCAAGTGCCTTCAGTTTGGACGGGTGTAGAATTTTGTCGCCTGATAAAGAGACAGCATTTCAAGTATTTCATTTTTTCATTTTCTCTTCTGATAAGCCTCAGATTATCATACACAGTGCAGCAGAAAGAAAACCTGATGTTGTTGAAACACAACCAGAGGAGACAAGAAAGATTAATTTGGATGCGACAAAGTATCTTTGTGAAGCTGCAAGTGTGTACCATCTAATGTTTTTTACTTCTTTTTGACAAAATTTGGAAAGAAAATGAGTTGCGCGATGAGACTGATAAAGGTTGCATGATGCAGTTTTTAATATAACTTTAAAGATAATGAGTACATTTGTGTTGTACATTTATCAAGATAACTTGAAGATAATGAGTACATTTGTGATGTACAATCATCAAGATAACTTGAAAGATAATAAGGACATTTTGTGTTGTACAATTATCAAAATAACTTGAAAGATAATGAGGACATCATGTTGTACAATTATCGAGATGATAGAAAGATAATGAGTACATTTGTGTAGAACAGTTATCGAGATAACTTGAAAGATAATGAGTACATTTGTGTTGTGCATGGAGATAGTACAACCAATATTCTACCATGTTAAAATGTTTATTAACAATAGCTTTTCTGTTAGCCAACAGAATAAGAAATTTTATGGTAAAAATACAAACAAGTATTTCTATCTTTGTTTTAATTTTAAAGCTGTCAATGCACATAAATGTTAGTCAGCTGTCTTAGTTACGATTTCTCAAAAACCTTGCTTAACAAAATCTGGTTTAACCTTTTACCGCACAATGTCAACTTTTGACCTGAAAACGTAGACTGGTTACCAGCATTTTCTCCTTTTCCCACAATGTTTTTTAACCTATGAAAGACAAATTTCATGTTTTGAGTAGCATTTAATTTGTTGTCTGCAAATGCTTTCAATTCGGACAAGGCTGAAATTTTGTCGCCTGGTAAGAGTTAATGCCACTTTAACCCTTTACTACACAATCCTGCATTTTAACAACTCTGAGAAAGAAAATTTTTGAAAACATTGTAGGAAAAGGAGAAAATTCTGGGTACTAGCATTTTTCCCCTGTCCATTTAATTTTTCTGTCCTATTAATTCTTTACCACCTGACAAAATTTTAGACCAGTCCAGATTGAAAGCATTTGCAGACGTCAAAAACAATTTGACTTAAAAATTGAATTATGCTTTTGTAAGGGTAGAAAACATTGTGGGAAAAGGAGAAAATGCTGGTTACCAGCATTTTCTCCTTTTTCCAACAATGTTTTCAAAAGGCTTCTTTCTCAGGGTCGTTAAAAGTCGGGATTATGTGGTAATGGGTTAAAGACAAATCTCTTGATCTCAGTCACATTTAATTTGTCTTTTGCAAAATCTCATTTTGACTGGTCTCAAATTCTGTTTTCAGGCAAAGAGTTAAGTTTTATCTTGTATATTTCACCTTTTGCCATACTGTTATACAAAATTGTAAAACACCAAGCTCGAAAAGAAGCACTTATCGTATATACCTTTTGAAACTACAAAATGACCAAATTATTAGTAGTGAACTGTTTACTACATAATCCTGAGTTTTCACGACCCTGAGAAAGAAAGCCTTTGAAAACACTGTGAGGAAAGGAGAAAATGCTAGTAACCAGCACTTTCTCCTTTTCCCACAATGTTTTACTACCCTACCTTAAACAAATTTCAATTTTTGTGTCGCATTTATTTTGTTGTCTGCAAATGTTTTTTTTTTAATTTAGGCAAGTCTAAAGTTCTACTGTTTGGTAAAGTGTTAAACGAAATCATGTTACCACACCAAGCTATAAAATGTAAAACACAATGTCATGTAGGTTAACGCTTTGGCATACAACAAAATTTAGACTTTTCTAAATTGAGAGAATTTGCAGACAGCAAGTTAAAGATGGCTCCCCTATTGACTAAGTCTGTCTTTGTTTGGCTTGAAAACCTTGTGGGAAATGGAGAAATGCTTGCCATACAACAAAATTTTAGACTTGTCTATATCGAATATATATGCAGACAGCAAATTAACGATAGCTTGCCCAGCGACTGAATTCGTCTTTGGTTGAGTAAAACGCTTTGTGGGAAAAGGGAAAATGCTGGTTAGCAGCATTTTCTCCTTTTCTGACATTGTTTTCAAAAGCCTTCTTCTACAGGGTTATTAAAGCAGAATTGGTTGGTTTGTTAAAGATCAGCCCTTTTGAAAACATTGTGGAAAAAAAGAGAAAATGCTGTAAAAAGTTTTCCACTGTATCAGAGGTCACTGGTCAACCCTACAACTTTTTCTGTTGTCCTATGCAGATCATCTCAATATGGAAGAGTAAAAAATTTGTCATCTGGTAAAGAGTTGACCCTTTACCTCACAATCCCAAGTTTTGACAACCCCAACAAAAAAGGACTTTTGAAAACATTGTGGTAACCAGCATTTTCTCCTTTTCCCACAATGTTTTCTACCCTTCAAAGACAAATTTCAAAATTTATGCAACATTTAATTTTTCGTCTGCAAATGCTTTCAATTTGGAACAGTCTAAAATTTTGTTGTGTGGTAAAGAGTTAAATGACTTTGTAAAGTTCTATTCTGTTGTAATTGCATTTCAGATAAAGTGGGTGCCTGGGTGTTGTACATAAGTACAGACTATGTATTTGATGGTACTAATCCTCCATACAGTGAAACAGTGCAGCCTAATCCTCTAAACAAATACGGGCAGAGCAAATATGACGGAGAGAAAATAACCATGGACATCAATGAAGGTACAAAACATTTGACAAACCATAGGTGATCTGTTGATCAAATCCCTCGGCTGCATTACGATGGGTGATATGCACCTACACGGTAGATTTCTTTGCCAGAAAGACCACCTTACAGTTCTTAAAATTGTAAGGCTCAACAAAAAGAAAAAAGAGTCACATTTTCGCATGAAATCTTTTTAAATTTATTTCCATAGACATTCAACTCTGTACATTAATGAGATCTATCAGTTCCTTTGGCAGCTTTCTCAGGCAGATTTATACAAATGGAAAACTTCACAGTCATCGTTGATGTTGTTGCCATTTGATCTACAGAAGCGCAGCCATGGTTAAAATCATTTGACTGACACTATTTCAGAATGAAAACCTCAATACGTACATGGTTAGATTTAGTTACAGAATCGGCCAACTTGGACAAGTGGGCACTAAATGTGCACTTCTGAGTCAGCTTTCAAAAACATTGTGAGAAAAGGAGAAAATGCTGGTAACCAGTATTTTCTCCTTTCACACAATGTTTCCTACCCATTCAAAGATAAATTCAATCATTTGAGCCCCACTCCATTTGCCGTCTGCACTTGCTCCCAGTTTGGATGAGTCCAAAATTTTGTCCTTGGAAAAGAGATAAAGTAAAAAAAAAAAAAAAGTACCTCAATTTTCCCTTAGCTCAGTCATTACTGTTTGGTACATAATTAAAAATATTTCATCCCATCTTTCAGCAATGGTCATGAAATCATATAAATCTCAGAAGCCTTACTTCAGGTTTTTTACAGGAAATGCAGTACTAAGAGTACCAATACTGTACGGCCAGGTTAATACATTAGATGAAAGTGCAGTCACAGTTTTGTTTGGTAAAGTAAAAGACACTTCAAAGAACTGTGTGATGTCAGATTATGAAAGACGGTACCCGACACATTGTGATGACATTGCCTACGTAATCAGGGAATTGTCAGAAAGAAGACTGAAGGTGAAGTATTAATTAGCTCAGATGTTTTGAAAGAAATGTTGAGGCATTGTCATAGCAGTTTTGTCTGGACTGTTGTTGTCGTGGAAAAAATTTAGCCATGCTCTGTGAAAAGGGAACTTAATGCATCTGCGATACGTATTGACCCAGGTCATCCTGCGCAGTCCGCGCAGGCTGACCTAGGCCGAAACTTCGCTATTGGTCAATTTTCTGTATGTCAAAGGCCCATTCTGACTTATGATACAGTTGGTTGTTCGACAAAATGGATTTTATAGATCCCTAATCATGTGATGACTTGCTTGTTATAACGCATTAAGGAGATACATTAAGCCCCCTTTTGTCAGAACATGGCTCATTTGTCCTTTCCTCTGATCTCTGTCCTTAGGGATGATATTCATTTCAAACCTGACCTAGTTGTTATTTGTCAAAAAGGGAACGTTTTGATACTTTGACCATTGATTGAATGATTGTATGGTGTTTAAAACCGTTTTCAACATTATTTCAGTTATATCACTGCGGCCAGTGCACCTATCCATGCTTTCCTGGAGTTTCTTTTTACCAGTACTCCGCACAATATTCTTTCCAAGCCACTGGCTGCTTTCCCACATGACCATCTTTGAAACAATGGTCAGCGGTGAGAGAGGAATGAATCCTGTCGCAATGACTATCATCAATCCTTGGAAAGAAATTGGCCAAGCCGGGGATCGAACCAGCGACCTCCTGTTCTCAAGTCCTGTACGCTACCAACTGAGCTACGGAGCTTGGCGATACTTTGACCAGCAAGGTACATGTAGGTAACCTGCAAAATATTTTTGACACAGTTTTGCCCCTTTGAAAACTCAAAAAAGGAGAACAAACCCATTAGAACTACTAAAATGAAACACATTTACATGCACTTTTCTTCATAAATTTATCCTTTGTGCAGTATTGAATGAATTGCAATAGGTAGCAAATTTTAAATGGGAATAAAAAATGGAAAGCAGTAGGTTACACTTTTAAATCTAACAGGTCCTATCTGGTCCTATCTGATGAATTGCACATCCCACAATTAAATGCATCTTATTTTACATTTTTTGCTGCAAATGGATTTTTTTTTTCATTTAATACTGATAAATATAACAAGATAAACTTTTCCTTACAAAAGTAAAGAAACTGGATGGTAATAGTCATTAAAAAGGGGAAAATTGTGCTTTTAAATAACAGGTTTATTGCTTTGAAATTGGTAACACAGTCTATTATGACGTCATCTAACTTATTTGAATATGATCACTTATAATTGATGCTTTTGCAAAACCTGGTGAACTTTTTCTCTAGGAGTTTAGGAGACATTGTTTGAAAAGCAGAAAATGCTGGATACTAGCATTTTCTGCTTTTCCAACAATGTTTTCATAGAATTCTTCAACCAAGTCGTGAATACAAAGGATTGTGTCAGATGGGTTAAAAAGACAAATCCTTTGTCGTTAGGCACATTTATGTTGTAGTCTGCAAACATTTTCTACATGAAAAAAGTCTAAAATTATGTTGCTCTGTAAAAAAAAAATTACAGAACCAGAGCTCCAGACAGGGGGAGTGACTTTGATTTCAAAATTGATAATATAAAAAACTCTTCACTAAACCCTATGTAATGGGTACACATTAGAATCATCTCATTGAGACGATTCTAATGAGTACCCACAATATAGGGTTAGAAAGAGAAATAATGGATTTAGAATACTATCACTCCCTTTTATCTGGAGGTCTGAGTACAATATATTTTAATAGGAAAGTTCTGTCCGTGGCATATACCATTGGAGCGGAGATGAAAACATGACCAAGTATGACATGGCTGTTACCATGGCAGCTGCATTTGACATTCCAACCAATCACATTGACGCAGACAAGATGCCATCTACGGGAGCAAAAAGACCTTATAATTCACAGTTGAGTTGTTCTCGTGTGCAAGATCTAGGAATTTGCAAACGCTCAAAGTTTTCATTGGAGATAAAAGATGTGCTGAAAACTTTTATGTAGGTAGCTCAAAATTTTCAAAAGGGTACTTATTTACCTTTTGCAAAGGAGATCAAAATGTGTCTGATCATGGATCTATGCTCTGCAATGAGATATTCGTGGTAAAGTAACTATAGATTGCACAATTTATTTTTATTGCTTTTCAAAGTTAGTTAATTTCATTATTTAGTGGTTTTAATGTCAACAAAATGGGAGTTCTACTTTGTATTTTGAGCTTGTGTTATATATATCTTATAGGCTGGCTTTATCATACTATGTGCACCAATTTTGTTTACCAAGTTTGCAAAATATTATTTTTTAGCGAGGCCATTTTGAAGGAAACATTGGGGTATTGTCATAGCCCTGTTGTTGTTGACATTGTCGTCTGCATCATTGTGCAAAAATTTGATGTTTTATAATATGTCTGCCATTACTGAAGATATTTACTTCAAACCTGGACTAGTTGTCAACTATCAAAAAGGGAACCCATACAAGAAGCACACGTAACCATCAAAATATTTTTGACAAAGTAATGCCCCTATTTCTATTTAGATTTTTCACTAAAAGCATTGATTGAATTGATTGACTGAATTGGAGTTTAATGCCATTTTTACAGCTTAAATTATATGACGGCAGTCAGTGCACCCACGCATGTGTTTCCTGGCTTTCTCACACCAGTACTGACGCAACTTTCTTTCCAAGTCACCAACAAGTCTTCTCATGTGCATCAGAGGTGAGAGGCGAAAAATTGCCAGAAAGAAAGTTTGCCTCAACCAGGTATCGAACACACACTAAAAGCAACTGCAGCCTGAGTTTGTTCAGTTATTTTATTTTGAGGTCGTAAGGTCAAGAAAATGGATTTTCTACTTTATACTTTGAGCTTGTGTTACTTACATGTTACATGTTACATGTAGGCTACCTTTTTCATATTATGTGCACTAAATGTATTTACTTTTTAATCCTTTTTTAGGTGCCTTTGCTAGCTTTAGTTGTCTCTGCGGTCAGTGTAGATCAAGATCAGACATGCAAATAAACATGCAGTCTGATCTTTAATGTATGCATTCCACTTTGCTTCGAAATTCTATCTAGAGGCAAGCTTGGATTTGCATTTACTTCAGTCCACTGGTTTAATGTAGCTTTGTCAGGGTTAATATGTTGGACAGTTTAGGACGTTTGTAGATAAATATGAGCCATGCTCTGGCAAAAGGGGGCTTTATGCATCTCTATGATGCATTATACTAATCAAGCGATCACAAAATTATGGATCCATAATAGCCACTTTTTTTTAACAGCCGACAAAGTCATGAGGTAGAATGTCCTTAGACATACAAAAAATTGACCAAGAGCGAAAAGTTTCAGCCAAGGTCAGCCTGCGCAGACTGCGTGTTTTCAGATGCAGCGTTTGAACTCTTGTATCAGACATCACCTTAGACCTATCTCAATTCAAAGCCCTTGCACTAGACAAATAAGATTCCACCGGTTTTCTTTTCAAAACAGTAAAAACCTAGGAAAAGAAGTGTTATTACCACCATTTTCTCACAATGTTCTAAGAAGTTTTCTTTCCAAGCCTTTGTTTTGCTGTCAATTCTGAAGAGTCTAAAATTTTTGTCGTTTGGTAAAGAGTTAAGCACAATGCTTCCTTGACTGTATGGTGTTTAACACTCTTTTCAAGGTAACTACTGTAAATTTGTGTTGACCAATGCACCTATCCATGTTTTTCTGGAGTCTCTGTTAGAAGTACTTGGTACAGTGTTCTTGACAAGCCTCTGGCTACATTCTCACATAAACAATGAACAGCGGTGAAAGAGGAAAGATTACTTGTTCGTTTTTGACATTATTTCAGTTATATCATGTCGACCAGTGTACTACCTATCCATGTTTTGCTGGATTATGGCTATCACTAAATCTAGGGAAGAAATTGGATGATCTTTGGTTTCGAACCAGCGACCCCCTTTTTTCAAGTACTATGCGTTACTGACTGTGCTGCCAGGCTCGGCCAAATGCACAATATAGGTTTGAATATGTGTTTTCTCTATCAGATCACTTGGCGGACATTTTACGTGACCCTTTGACAATTCTCAATATAATTGAGCCATGCTCTGTAAATAGGGGCTTAATGCACCTGTAAGAAGTATCAACCCAGGTCAACCTGTGCAGTCCGCGCAGGCTGACCTGAGCGGAAAGTTTTCGCTATTGGTCAATTTTCTTTATTTCAAAGGAACCGTCAACCTTATGCAGTCTGTTAGTAGACATAATGGATTTTATGGATCCCTAATTATGTGATGACTTGCTTGGTATCATGTATAACTTTTCAATGACTCGATTTCCGAATAACCTAACTTACCTCAATCTAAAATGCAGTGAGCTCTAACATACCTCCGCCCTGCCGAATCAGTTCTTACAGACTATACATGTGTCGTAATCAATAAACAGATAGAATGGCAGAGTCTTGTTTATGTTATATTTAATGAACTATAACTCACTGTACAATCCAGGGAAGAGCCAGTTGATGACTGAACATAACTCATTGTGTTTCAAGTGCACAAGGGCTTAAATTCTCTGATAGGCTGGTCACACATTGTGGGAATAGGAGAAATTGCTTGGTACTTGTCACAAACAATTCCTCCCTTTCCTAGAACTTTTTTAAATGCTTTCCACCCCAAAGGTTGTTAATTAAAACATGGAATTGTTTTGTAAAGGGTTGATTTAGAATTGTGGTAAACTAATCATGTTGCAGTAAAGTATAACAATCAAAGTAATTAGTCCATTATTGTATGGTCCATTTGTACATTGGAGATGGACATAATAAGCTTTATTTAGCTTTTGTCCCAATCGTTATGTAATATTTATGGTTATAAACAGGTTTAAACCAACAATCGAAGGGAGATAGCTGGTAACGAAATTTGCATTATAAGTTCTTTTGCCTTGAACATTAAATAGGGTAAAATTGTTGCGTTTAAACACGTATCCTGCTATATAACTTAAATGAAACTTTCATGCCGATCGTTAAAACCCGAATAATGCTACTTCAAACATTTTTGGGGGAAAAAAAAATATCTCCTTATCGGACAGTGTAGATCCAAGATCAGACTGCACGTTCTGTGCAGTCTGACCTTGATCTATACTGTCCGCAAAAGGTCAGCGTGTCGTGCTGAGTAGACTAAGGGTTAAATAGAGGCAATAAGAAAATGCTGATGCTTAGTATCAAAGTTGCCACGAATTGCACGGCCGCAAAACTTCACAGCCCTGATAAAAATTGCCTAAAACTGCAGTGCTATTATCGTGTTCTCAGCACTGATAGCAAATTTCATATTGATATTTACAATTCCTTTGTCTTCCACTGATAAATTAAATCATGTGATCACTGCTTTTCCTACTTTTCTGTTCTTTTTCATAGATGAGTAAAATACAAAGTTAACACACTGAAACACAGAACCAAACTGGACACACACCATGGCATAAGTTGTCTAGCCCTAGTCCAATGAAGCTAAATAGAGAACCACATGTGGGTGCCAGCACTCGCAAGCAGTACTAGATTGGTTATCTCCCCTGATACAGCAAGTGTATGGGGATCGGTAGAGGCTACTAAACATGGGAAGAATTCGGCCCGTCTCTTTTTAGAACGGCCATGTTGCAAGACTAATAGAGATTCGGGGAGGTCACTCTCAATTCCCGAGCAGTAGATTTTCTGATATTTTTACCTCACGCATAAGTGAATTGTATTTTTGGTATCACCTTTTGACTTTCACTTCTAATAATATTCTTTTAGTTTCGATTACCAATTTCAAATTGTGCAAAAAATCGCCATGTAACCTATACAGCCACACTGGAAATGCATAATATGCTCAAGTTGGCTATTCTGTGGTATACATGTAGCCTAATGAAAACTAACGACAAAATAGCCTGTACCAGTTGCAATATGTAAATCTACAACAGGGACCAGTTTACTGCAGTACCCGTCAGTGAAAATTCTAAAAGGGGACATAAGGGGGCATAACTCTTTCAAGAATGATTTTTATGCTAACCGGTATTCAAGTTTTCAGGTATGGTTTCTGTTAAAATTGATTTAACAGTTTCATACGAGAAAAGTACCCTTTTCAATATAAATTCTAAAATGGGGCATAATTGTATCAATAATGATATCATGGTGTCTATTTTTAAAGCTTATGCGGACGTGGCTCAGTTGAAAGGATTCATCTTCAGAAGGAAAGAAAACATTGTGAGAATATGAAAGATGTGCTGATTACCAGCGTTTTCTCCTATTCCCATATTTTCAAAAGCCTGGTTCCACAAGACTGTTAAAAGTTGGGTTTATTTGGTTTTAAGTCATTGTATCAAACTAAGATTCTTATTAAACTCTTTACGAAACAACCATTTGAGGCAAAAAGCTTTGGTAAACATTGTGGGAAAATAAGAAAAATGCTGACATAACAATCAGCAAGCCATAATCCAGGACAAATGAGGCAAGCCACACAACTATGGCAAATTCACCTTGCTTGAGCACCTAATGGAGGCTTACATACAGAAAGGGACCTCCAACATTTCGGTAGAATTCGGCCTCAGATCCGGCACCCTCAATACATTGCACAGACTTACATGTATTTGCATCAATTAAAGGGAGGTAATTATGCAGACAATGACATTGCAAGCCTTTTCTCACAATGTTTTCTAACCTCTCATGAACAAAGATCATCATTTCAGCCACGATGAATATTTTGTCTGAAAAAACATTCAAAATGGACAAGCATGGAAAAGTCTTTACAAAATTGTGAATTTGTTTTTAGGAAGTGAACTCTTTGCCAAATGACAAAATTTTAGGCCACTCAAAATTGAAAGCTTTTTCAGACAACAAAATAAATGTGACTCAAAATTTTTAATTTGTTATGGGAAGACCAGAAAACATTGTGGGAAAAGGTTACCAGCATTTTCTCCTTTTCCCACAATGTTTTCAAATGGCTTCTTCCTCAGGGTCGTTAAAAGTCGGGATTGTGTGGTAAAGGGTTAAAAAGCTTGAAAATAAGACATTTTAGAAGGACAAAGAAAACGACTTCTAAGTTTGCGTAGCTGCCTCTGCTTTTTCAGTAATTATTTCATTCGAAAACGGGGCAAAAATGAAACAAAAATATTTTGAGTGTTACCTACCTACTTGTATGAATTCACCTTTCTGGTACTTCACATCTAGCCGAATTTCAAAATAAATAGCCGATGATGAGGGAGATATTAAAAAATGACATTGCTTTGCACATGGACACAGATGATGGGTTACGGCAAAACTTCAGTGTTTTCTTCAAAAAACAGAGGCGCTAAGAAGCTCTGAAGTTTAAAAAAAAAATGGTTTATGGGGCGCCTTATATAATGTTTAAAAAAAAATGGTTTATGGGGCGCCTTATATAATGTCTTATATCCAGTGTCCCCAGATTTTTTTCGCAAACACAAGCTATGTGTTTTCCCCTTCACCACACAATCCTGTGTTTTCATACCCCCTACTTTTGAAAAAATTGTGTGAAAAAGGAGAAAGGGCTTGTAACAAACTGCCTCTCGTCACGGGTCCAGCGCGTCGAAATAGTAATTTGAAAGACTCGTAACCTACAGGTCTTGGAAGCACTAGGTATTTTGTCAGAGTGTCCTTTTGGCAAAACACTTTAGAACCCTGGCCTAGAACTGGTAAAACCAAGGATATACTTGAAAGTTTGAGTTGTTGCTGTGATGTGACTGAAAAAAGGTGGAAATTGGTGTAAGACACCATTTAATCAATCAACCAATCAACTACCATTTTCTTCTTTTCCCACTGGTTTCTAACTTCTCTGATATATATTCCAAAATTTGTGCCACATGAGCTGTCTGCAAATGCTTTCTATTTAGAACGGTCTGGAATTTTTCCATCAGCTAGAAGTGTCATAAAACAGTTTCATAAGCACTGTCGTTTAGTAAGGCAATCCTCTCATTCTTGCATTTGAGTTATGCTCTGTAAAAAGTGACATGAGCCAGTACTTTTTGCTATCTGTAAATTTTCTCCGTGTCAAAGGATCAGTCTGCCTCATGATTCAGTCGGTTGTTAGGTAAACTGGATTTTAAGGATCTCTAGTTATATGATGCCTTGCTTGGTACAATTAATGCATCACGAAGATGCATAAAGCCCCCTTTTCACAGAGCATGGCTCATTGGCATTTTCACAAAGTTCACAGTTTGTGAACGAGTGTTGAGTGCCATGACACTGACAAGTTAGGATATTTTAGGATGGATCACTCATAAAACCACATCTATTAACTCTTTACCAAACAACAAAATTTGGGATGAGACCATATTGAAAGCATTTGCAGACAACAACTTGAATGTAGCTCAAATGATGATTTCTCTTTGATTGGGTAGAAAACATTTTGGGAAAAGTTATTTGTTGTGGGTTACCAGCTTTTTCTCCTCTTCCCACATTGTTTTCAAAAGCCTCTTTTTCAGGGTCGTTATTATTTGGTAATGAGTCATGCTCTGTACTCTTGTTCTTCTTCTGTCGAGGCACAGTGTCTGAATCAGTAACCTGTTACTCATAACAGAGGCTGGAAGTTTGAATCGCTGCACTATGATATACTAGTACGTGTATTTGTTTATCACTTGTTGACTGAATGGTGTTTTATGCCATTTTTAACATGATTTCAGTGAAATTATGGCAAAAGCTCACACTAGTGTATGCCCTAGGTTTCAGCCATACCAGACTAGGGCTATGAAGTGTCATGGCACAGGAAACTCCCACGACAACACAGTGCGTCCAGTGAGACTCGAACCCGAGGCCCCCAGGTTAGTAGTCCTACACTTTATAGCTGTTTATTACTTTGTATGGCATTTAATGCCGTTTTCATCATTATTTTAGTTAAATAACCAAGGGCAGTGCACCTATCCATGCTTTCCCGGGGTTTCCTTTACCGTACTTAGAAGTAGGAAAGGCAGTCGGTAACGTAGGAAAGTTGTGTGAAGTACTGGTAAAAGTGAGTACTTTCTAGAAAGCATGGATAGGCGTCCTGACTCCCATTTGACTTAACCCTTTCCCAAACGACAAATTTTGGACTGGTCCAAATTGAAAGAGTTTGCAGACGACAATTTTAAATTTGATGAAAATGGCAGAAAGTTCTCAAAAAGGGTAGAAAACACTGTGGGAAAAGGAGAAATTGCTCGTTACGAGCAATTTCTCCTTTTCCCACAGTGTTTTCAAAAGACTTGTACTGCAGACACGTGAAAACCAGGGCTTGTTTGGGAAAAGGTTAAATATCACAAGAACTGTCATTGGACAGCATAGCTTCTCTAGAAAATACGAGCCATGCTCTGGCAAAAGGGAGCTTACTGCATCTGCATGAATGTATTTACCATGAAAGTCATCCCATAATTTGGGGTCCATAATATCTGTTTTTTCTAACTATCGACTAGATCTTGGGGTAGAATGGTCCTTGAACATGCAGAAAATTGACCAAAAGCATAAGTTTTGGCCCAGGTCAGCCTGCACGGACTGCACAGGCTGACCTAAGTTGATATTTTTTGCAAATGCTTTAAGATTCCTTTTCACAGAGCATGGCTCATATATTTGTTCTGGGTGGCAGTGCTTTGAAACAGCAGCAAGGTCCCAGCCTAGAACAGTAGATCCAACACCAACTCTGACGCCAGGGCTAGTGCAATAGCTCGACTTTGAACTTTTGACCACAGGCATCGGCAGGGGTAAAGCTTGATGAAGATCATGCAGTCTGGAAAATAGGAGCTCTAGATAAACTCTAATATGTAATTTTAAAATCTGTGACCTTGATCTTGACCATAACTCTTTACCAAACAGCAAGAACTGTTCAAACTGAAAGCATATGCAGACATCTTAAATGTAGCTTAAATGATAGGGTAGGAAACATTGTGGGACAAGGGGAAATGCTGCTTACCATCATTTTCTCCTATCCCCACAATGTTTTCAAAAGGCTTCTTCCCAAGGGTCGTTGAACTTCAGGATTGTGTGGCAAAGAATTAAGACTGTAAGCATGGGCAAAGCTAGGATATTGCTCAATGACCTGTATCTGTAATCAAAGCCAAATATGAACCAAATCCAGCAAGATGTTGAACTTATGGTTCAGACAAACTACAGTACCCTAATGATGATTTTACCATTTGGACATCAAGTGTGACCTTGACCTTTGATCTACCTGAACAAATGTTATAAATGGCTCTTCAAATCATAAAGGAGAACAATTATTGCGCCAAATTTCTAGGAACCAATCCATAGATAGAGTTCCAAGTTACTTTTCCGACAAGCTCTATTTACGGCAATTTTTATCATTTGACCTTCATATTCAACCTTGACCTTTCTTATGTTTTTTATTCTATTGGCTTTTCTACTCATCAGATAAATCTAGACTGTGGACACACTCATGCTCCAGTATTTTAATAATACTAATTTTGCCAGGTTATTTTGAAATCTATCATATATATCGAAGTTATAGCTTTGATAAATCTAGACTGTGGACACACTCATGCACTAGCATATGCAGAAACATCGAGCCTAGGTTTTGGCCATCATGTCACACACTGCAAGATGGTTCAGATATAAAAATCGAAAGGCCACAAATCCTGTTGTAATAATTAACTACTTATAACAAATATTGCAGGTGCCTATATCCCAATGGTAGGAAAGCTTCCATCAAACTTTCAATTGAACTGATTGAAAACTGTAGGAGAAAAGGATACAAGTTGATATGACTTATAGAAAGGGGCATTACTGTGTCAAACCCTTGGATTAATCCTGTCCTTATTGTATTGGTTCCCCTTCCCATATTAACAGCTAGCCCGAGTTAACTCTTTACCAAACGACAAAATTTTAGACTGGTCCAAATTGAAAGCATTTGCAGACGACAAATCAACTGTGGCTCAAAAATTGAAATTTCATTTGGAAAGGGTAGAAAACATTGTGGGAAAAGTAGAAAATGCTGGTTACCAGCATTTTCTCCTTTCCCCAAAATGTTTTCAAAGGGCTTCTTCTTCAGGTTTGTTAAAACTCGTGATTGTGTGGTGAAGGGTTAAGCAGATATCAGTAATGATAGAGATAATTATGTGAAAATGTCAAAGTTGTTGCATGATGACGACGCTGATGTGGACACAGAAAAAGACAAGGCTGTGACAAAACCAAGTTTTCTGGAAAATCAGCCAAACTAAAGAAACAAAACAAAAGTACTCATACACTAGTCAACATTTTATTTTTATGACAGAAAATATATAACGATATAACAATATATATAATGAATCTACAGTAATGTTCAACTTTCGATGCAATTTACATAAAGTGTTTTGTTTTACCGTTACTTTTTATAGTTTTTCCATTTTTTTTCCTTTTCTTTTTTTGACTCTTTTATTTTTTTTTGGACTTTTTTCAAAAATGTACCTTTTATATTTTTTTTCACAGTTTGTCTTTTACAATAATCTTTTACTACTTTTGTTATGTTTTCTATATCTACAACAAGTTTTTTTTTCTACAACAAGTTAGCTTTCTTGCTCTACAATTACTTTTTTAACTCTTCATCAAACAACAAAGAATTGACTAATGCAAATTGAACAAACATTTGCAGACGACACACTAAATGTGACTCAATTAACCGTTTACCACACAACAAAACTGTAGACTGGTCCAAATTGGAAACATTTGCAGACAAAAACTCAAATGTAGCTCAAATGATGGAATTTGTCTTTGATAGGGTAGAAAACACTGCTGGAAAAGGAGAAAATGCTGGTAATAAGCATTTTCTCCTTTTCCCACAATGTTTTCCAAAGACTTTTTTCTCATGGTCATTTAAACAGGGGGACTGTGTGGTAACAGTTTAATGAGATTTGTGTTCAAAAGAGTAGAAAGCATTTTGGGAAAAGGAAAAAATGCTGGTAACCAGCTTTTTCGCCTTTTCCCGGCATGTCTTCAATAGCCTTTTTGCTCCAGAAAGGTGAAAACACATGATTGTTTGGATAAAGGGTGAACAAATTTAAGACCCATTCCTAACAGGTCTTGGAAAAAACATACAGAGCGGGAGCAAACAAAGCCTAAACATTTATTCTAACTAAAGTTAATACAGAAAGAAAAGCCAAACAAAATTTTTTAACCCTTTCCCAAACAAGCCCTGGTTTTCACGTGTCTACAGTACAAGTCTTTTGAAAACACAGTGGGAAAAGGAGAAATTGCTCGTAACGAGCAATTTCTCCTTTTCCCAAAGTGTTTTCTACCCTTTTTGAGAACTTCCAGCCATTTTCATCAAATTTAAAATTGTCGTCTGCAAACTCTTTCAATTTGGACCAGTCCAAAATTTGTCGTTTGGGAAAGGGTTAAAGAAAGATGTCTAAAGATCTCCTTATCTTCTGTGTACAACAGTAGTCATTGTTGGGCCTCAAAACCATGGATTTCAATCAAACCATGTTGGGCCTCAAAACCATGGTTTTTAATCATTTATGTCACATTTTCGCTTGTGTGCCAACATGTTCAACTTTCCTTACAATTACTTTCCAAATCTCAAGCCTTGTAGAGCCAGATAGTAAACATTCTCAGTCAGCACAGAAGATGCAGATATTGTCAGAATATCTGACAATGGTAGACAGTGTAGATCAAGATCAGATCAGAAGAGGATCAACACATGTTTTAGACAGTGTAGATCAAATCAGATCAGAAGAGGATCAACACATGTTCAACTATCTTTGCATCTCCTTATCCCGCTACAGAAGACAGCTTTTGAGAGGGAATGATAAACGAAAGTTGAACTTTCCTGTCACCATGTTAACTCATTGCCAAAAATAGATGAGATTTTTTTCATTCCACTCTAGAAAACATGTTTAGAAAACACTGTAGGAAAGGCAGCAGTGGACTGTTCCTTTTCCATCAATATTTTCCACAAGATTAAAAGAATAAGCTTAACAAAATTAACTGCGTAAAAAGAAGCAACTGCTTGAAACAAATGGGACATTCTCTACTAAAAGGGGGTTTAACCCTTTCCCAAACAAGCCCTGGTTTTCACGTGTATGTAGTACAAGTCTTTTGAAAACACTGTGGGAAAAGGAGAAATTGCTCGTAAGAGCAATTTCTCCTTTTCCCCCAGTGTTTTCTACCCTTTTTGAGACCTTTCTGCCATTTTCATCAAATCTAAAATTGTCGTCTGCAAACTCTTTCAATTTGGATCAGTCCAAAATTTGTCGTTTTGGGTAAGGGTTAACTCTTTACCAAACGTCAAAATTTCAGACGAGTCCAAATTGAAACATTTGCAGAAGACAAATTAAATGCGACTCAAAAATTGAAATTTGTTTTGGGAAGATTAGAAAACATTGTGGGAAAAGGAGAAAATGCTGGTTACCAGCATTTTCTCCTTTTCCCACAATGTTTTCAAAAGGCTTTTTCTTAGGGGTCGTTGAAAGTCTGGATTGTGTGGTAAAGGGTTAATGCATCTGCAAAAAGTATCCATCCAGATCAACCTGAGCACTCCGTGCAGACTGACATGGACCCCAAGCTTTTTTTGCAACTGGTCAATTTTCTGCAGCTCAGTGAATGAATCTTATGAATTATGAATTATGTAATGACTTCCTTGGTATGATACATCAGGCAGATGCTGTCAACCCTCTTTAGCCAGAGCATGGCTTAACTCTTTACCAAACGACAAAATTTTACATAAGTCCAAATTGAAGAGAATTGCAGACGACAAAATGAATGCAACTAAAAAACTGAAAATTGTTTTAGGAAGGGTAGAAAACATTGTGGGAAAAGGAGAAAATGCTGGTTACCAGCATTTTCTCCTTTTCCCACAATCTTTTCAAAAGGATTCTTTCACAGGGTCGTGAAAGCCCGGGATTATTTGGTAAAGGGTTAAATACTTGGCTTCCTTTCTTCATACATTTCTTCTTGTGCCACAAACTGTATGGTAACAAGTTAACCCTTTACTACACAATCCCCAGTTTTAACAACCCCCAGAAATTAAACTTCTACAAGCTTTGGTAAAAGAAGAAAATGTCACTCAAACTTTTGATTGGTAGGATTTAAATTTGCCTGTATTGTTACTCCCAAACTGTTTACCTTTGGCCGCTATAGTTACTTTAAGAAACAAAAATGTTATGATTTTTTACAAAACATCTGTAATAATTGTCTCCAAATACAATACAATAAAATTCACCAAACAATAGAATTCAAATAAGTGCAACGCAAGGCGGTGCTAACTCTCGGCTACAGATACTTTTGCGGTGAAAATCCTAAGTTGGAAAAATGGCATAACTGTGTCATAACTGCATTGACAGTTACCTGCGTCTCTGCAATCAGTTCTGCTTTTTGACAGTAAAAAAACTAGTCCAAGTGTGAAGTTAATAATTAAACTCTTTACCAAACAATAAAATGTTACACTTGTTGAACCTGAAAGCATCTGCAGAAGACAAAAATGTGACTCAAAAATGGAAATTTGCTTTTGGAAGGGTGGAAAAACATTGTGAGAAAAGGAGAAAATGCTGGTTACAAGCATTTTCTCCTTTTCCCACAATGTTTTCAAAAGCTTTCTTTCTCAGCATCATTAAAACTTGGGATAGTGTGGGAACAGGTTAAATGATACCATAGACATCTGAAAAAGTCTCAGTCTTCGCACCACAGTGATGCAGAAGATGCTGACAAAGGAGACAAGGACAACATGGCCATGACAATACCCCAATGTTTGCTCCGAAAACAGCCGAGCTAACAATCGATACATGTACATTCTTCAATATTGCAGTTCAGTTACGGTAAATTGCACACTTCTTTACCAAAGGACATAATCTTAGACTTGCCCATATTGAAAGAAGTTGCAGACAACACATCTTAATCTAGTTCTAGTGGGTTTTGTCTTTTAACTCTTTACCATACAATCCTGATTTTTAATGACCCTGTGAAAGAAGCATTATGAAAACATTGTGGGGAAAGAAAATGCTGGTAACCAGCATTTTCTCCTTTTTCCACTGTTTTTTACCCATCAAAGACCAATGTCATCACATGAGCGATAAATTTTATCCTTTAACAATCCATGTTTAATTTGCCGTCTGCAAATGCTGTCATGCTGAACAAGTGTAACATTTTATCATCTGGTAAAAGGTTGAGCTACATGATTAGGCACAAAATTATGGTATTTTCTCATGCTGGATTATAGGAATTTCTGCATGAAGTTTTATCTCTTTAGCGAACGACAAAAATTTCAGACTCTTTTCATTGAAAGCAATTGAAGATGGTGAATCTAATCTAATAAGGGAATTCAACTGCCTTTGAAAGGCTTGAAAACATTTTGGAGAAAGGAGTAAATGTTTGTCACTTCCATTTTCTCCTTTCCCCACAATGTTTTCATAACTCTTTTCCCCAAAGACTTGAATTTGTGGTGAAGCAAAGTTTAATCTTTACCAAAGGACAAAATTTTAGACTTGAACAAATTGGAAGGATTGCAAACAACAAACTAAATGTGAATAAAATTATTGGTCTTTGAAAGGGCAGTAAACATTGTGGGAAAAGGATACAATAATACTTGTTAGCAGCATTTTCTCCATTTGGAACAATGTTTCAAGAGCCCTTCTTTCCAGTTGCTTAAAATTCAAGATCATTTTGGTAAAGAATTGTTATCATTTTTCTGAACATGAAATCAATACATTTTGAAACTTCAAATTAAAGTTACAGTTAAAGTTCAACAGACTGCTCCCTTTCCTTAACACTTTACCCACACAAGCAAAATACAGACTTGTCCATATTGAAAGCATTTGCAGACGACAATTCAAATGTAGCTCAAAATATGGAATTTGTTGTTGTTTGGGTAGAAAACATTTTGGGAAAAGGAGAAAATGCTGGTTTCCAGCATTTTCTCCTTTTTCAAAAATGTTTTCAAAAGGCTTTTTTCTTAGGGTTTACAAACTCATCATTGTGCAGTAAAGGGTTAAACATTCTGAAATTCATCAAACATAAGTCTCATAATCAAATTGGTCTTTACATAGAAATCTATCTCTTTTTCAGAGTCACTAGTATTGTGTTTTGGTACAGTATGTCAAACAAGAGGGCCATAATGGTCCAATATCACTCACCCTGGATCTTAATTGTACAAACTAAATACTGGTCTATTAACCCTTTACCACACAATCACGACTTTTAATGACCCTGAAGGAGGAACCTTTTGAAAACATTGTAAGAAAAAGAGAAAATGCTGGTAACTAGCATTTTCTCCTTTGCCTACAATGTTTTGTTCCCTATCAATGACAAACATCTCCATTTAGCTACGTTTAAAGCGTTGTCAGCTAATGCTTTCAATATGGACAAGTCTACAGTTTTGTTGTGTGGTAAAGAGTTAAATCTTTACCAAACGACAAAATTTTAGACTCGTCCAAATTGAAAGCATCTGCAGACAACAAAATTAATGTGACTGAAAAATTGAAATTTGTTTCAGGAAGAGTAGAAAACAATGTGGGAAAAAGAGAAAATGCTGGTTACCAGCATTTTCTCCATTTCCTACGTTTTCAAAAGGCTTCTTCCTAAGGATCGTTAAAAGTCGGGATTCTGTGGTAAAGAGTTAATAAAGTGGGTTCCAATGGGTCTGTATTCTCAAACTAATCGTAAGAAAGTTCTTATTCTCAAGGTTTGTCTAAATTTGAAAGCAACACAATTTCAGATTGGCTAAACAGTCATTTAACCCATTCCCAAACTACTCTTAGTTGACTCTTCCAAACTGAAAGCAACTAGAGACAAGAAATTGGAAATTGAAATGAGCTCAAGTTCTCTAATAAGATAGAAAACATTGAGGGAAACCCAGAAAATATTGGTTATCGCCATTTTCTCCTTTCCCGCAGTATTTCCAAAAGCCTCATTCCTCAGGGTCGTTAAAACCTGGGATTGTGTGGTAAAGGGTTAAAGCAAAAGTTGATGAAGGATGCATGGACAATGGACAAATAATGATCACAATAGCTCACCTTAAAGTGCATCATACTCAGGTGAGCTAAATATAAACCTGTGCTGTAACTTTGAGACATTTCAACAGTCCAAAACTTGCAAAAAGGTTAAAAAATTCATGGAAATTGATGAAAATACCCAAAGAAATGATTCAGTATGCTTCCTGAGAGAATATATGAAAAAAAAGTTTCCGAAGTTTGTTAGTTTGCACAGTAAAGTTCTGTTCATCCCTTGGCCAGTGAGTGCCATACCCTAATGAAAATAATACAGGAAAGCTTTCAAAACACGGTGGGAAAAGGAGAAAATACTGGTACCAGCATTTACACCTTTTTCCATCATGTTCTTGAAAGCTTTCTTGGACAAATTTCACCATTTGAGATACATTAATATAAATTTTGTCATCTGCAAATGCTTTCGGTTTGGACAAGATTAAGCCTCTACCGCACAATGCTGCCTTTTAACAACTCTGTGGAGAAAGCCTCTTGAAAACATTGTGGGAAAGGAGAAAATGCTGGTAACCAGCATTTTCTCCTTTTCCAACAATGTTTTCTACCCTTCCGAAGACCGAAATACTCATTTGAGCCACATCTGATTTGTCGTCTGCAAATGCTTTCAATTTGGTCCAGTCCAAAATTTTGTTGTCTAGTAAAGGGTTCTAAGTGTCTGTCTGGTAATTTGTTAGCACATTACCTTCCTGAAATAAATTTGATGCAGGTGACTTTTTGAAGACACCAGTATAAAGTAACACTTCATCTCACGACAGCTTTTTAAGACTTGTCCAAATTCAAAGCATTTGCAGACTACAGTTCAAAGGTGACTCAAATGAAAGAATTTGATTTTGAAAGGGTAGAAAGATTGTCGGAAAAGGAGCAAATGCTTTACAAACAGGACCTAGTGTAAATAACTAGACCAAATATAGAATTCTGACCTCATGAAAAAAGGTGTCTTTAAACACAATCTATTGCTAATACAGGGTAGCCTTTATGTACAGGTTAGACTGTGTATCATACTATAAATGAGATAGCCAGTTTAGTTGCCATGGCAATGATATATGATAAAAAAACAATGAGCAATTTAATTAGAATCATCTTATACACACCATCTCTGGATAACTGAATATGACAGTTACCCTAGCCTAGTCATTCTTAACCCCCATGGGCTGAGCCCCAGTAGTGCAATTGGTACCATACAGGACTTGAGAACAGGGGGCCGCTGGCTCGCATCCCAAACTTGGCAGATTTCTTTCCAATGATCAACAGCAGTCATTGCAACAGGATTCAAGAGGAAAGAATCCTGTGTCCATGAATATCATCAATCCTCGTACCAGCAACCGCCTGTTCTCAAGTCCTGTATTTAGGTCAAGCTCTGGCAAAAGGGGTCTTAATGCATCTCTGTGTTGCATGATACCAAGTAAGTCATCACATGATCATGGATCCATATAATCCATTTTGTCTTTTAATTGGCTAAATCATGTGGTAGACTAGGCCTTTGACATACAGATAATGGACTAACAGCAAACAGTTTTGGTCCAGGTCAGCCTGCACAGGCTGACCTGGCTCGATACTTTGTACAGATGCATTAAGCCCCCTTTTCACACAGCATGGCTCATTTTATTTTCCCACTCAAAAGCCTTCTTTCTTAGGGTCATGAAAGTTTGGGATTGTTTGGTAAAGGTTAACTAGAAGCCTTGAAAGCTTGCTGCATTTTCTACAACTAGTTAACACTACCAAACAACAAAATTTTGCACTCGTCAAAATTGAAAGCTCTAACAGACAACAAATTAACCCTTTACCACACAATCCCGACATTTAACCACCCTGGGGAAGAAGTGTTTTGAAAACATAGTGGGAATAGGAGAACCAGCATTTTCTCCTTTTTCCACAATGTTTTCTACCCTACCACAGACAAGTTCAATCAACTGAGCCACAATCATATATTCATCTGCAAATGCTTACTTACTGGGAAAGTCTCCATTTTGCATGTGTGGTAAAGAGTTGAATGTGACTCAAAAACTAGACTTTGTCCTTTGAGACTTAGAAAATACATGTATTGTGGGAAAAGGAGAAAATGCTGGTAACTAGCATTTTCTCCTTTTCCCAGTGTTTGCAAGGGCCTTCTTCCTTCAGTTCATTGAAACTCGCGATTGTTTGGTAAAGGGCTCAGTACAAAATGATTCCCTTCTGTGTTTATACCATGTACATGAAACAGAATGACAAATGATGGTCAATATTCACAATAATACAAATCTTCACAAAAAAAAAACAGGATGGCTACAAAACGCAATATATACGCCACTTATATATGTATAGTACTATATTACACATTGACCTATACGTCGCTGAACGTCAGAAAGGCAACTTAGAGTGACGACTACTACGGTGATTTTTTATTGAATGCCCTCGTCATTTTTTAACCCTTTAACACACAATCCGGACTTTCAATAACCCTAAATGACAAGGCTTTTGAAAATATTGAGGGAAAAGGAGAAAATGCTGGTAACCAGTAACATTCGTCATCTGCAAATGCTTTGAATTTGGTGCAGTCCAAACATGTGCCGTTTTGTAAAGAGTTAACCCTTAACCACTAATTCCTAAGTTTTAACTGTTTTGAGGAACAATGCTTTTGAAAACATTGTTGTATAAGGAGAAATGCTGCTAACCTCCATTTTCTCTTTTTCCCCATGTATTTTACTCTTCCAAAAATATACTTTTTAATTTTTCTGTTAATTTATTTTGTCAAACGCAAATGCTTTCAACTGGGGACAAATATAGAATTCTGTTATTTGGTGAAAAGTCAACTACAACCCTTTACCACACCAACTCTTTGACATGGCAAAATTGAAAGCATCTGCAGTTAACTCTACCAAACGACAAAATTTTATACTTGTCCAATTTGAAAGCAATTGCAGATGACAAAATCAATGCGACTCCAAAGTTGAAATTTGTTTTGGGAAGGGTAGAAAACATTGTTTTCCCACAATGTTTTCTTCCTCAAGGTCGTTGAAAGTAAGGATTTTGTGGTCAAGGGTTAAAAGGGTAGAAAACATAGTGGGAAAAGAAGAAAATGCTGATTAACTGAATCTTCTTTCCCCACAATGTTTTCAAACCTCTTTTTCTGCATGCTAGTTTAAACTCAGGATTGTTTGATATAGGTCAAAGCCCATATATCTGTAACTTCCAACTACATTAAAATTCTTTTTTACCATTACTGCATGCATGAACTTTTTAAACCTTTACCAAACAATTCCAAGGTTTAACAAACTTGAGGAAAAAGGATTTTGAAAACTTTGTGGAGAAAAGGAGAAAATGCCGATAACCAGCATTCTCTCCTTTCCCAACAATGTTTTCCATCTTATTCCAAGACAGTTCCAATAATTTGAGCCACATTTGACATCTTAAAATGTCTGCAATTTGGACAAGTCTACCTATTTTTCTTATCAGGTAAAGCTTTAACTCTTTACCACACAAAAAAATTTAGGCCAGTCCAAATTGAAAGTGTTTGCAGACGACAAATAAAATAGGGCTAAAATGACAGTATCTGTCTTTGAGACCATTGAAAACATTGTGGGAAAAGAAGAAAATGCTGGCTACCAGCATTTTCTTCTTTTCCCAGTGTTTTCAAAAGCCTTCTTCTTCAGGGTCATTAAAACTCGGGATTGCGTGGTAAAGAGTTAAAGCCCTGTTGCAGACAATGCTCTGGAAAAAAATATTGAGGGAAAAGGGGCATAGGCTTGCTACAAACAACCGCTTCTTTTCCACAATATTTTTCCAAGATGAAAGACAATATTTTCCTTCAAAAATTTGTCCTGAACATGATTTGTAAAGTCACCCTGCATGTAACAAGTTTACACAATTAACCCATAATTATTATGCTCTACATGTCAAATTGATTTCACTTTTACCACAAAATCTTGATAACAAATACCTCTTCAACAGGGGTACACTGATTACAAGATGTATTGAGATAGAAGCAGCAACAATTTTATTAGCTTCAGATTCACATTTCTGTGAAGTTGGCTTTACATATCTGATTAACTGTGAATAAAAATCTACATTGCTGTCAAATAGGATTGGTACTTTTTCACATTTCTGTGAGACAAGATCTGTATTACTGTGAAATATGGTTGGGATGTATGTGAAGAAGTGCTCACCTTCCTGTGACATGAGCTTCACATATCTGTGAAGTGTCACATTTCAGTGATATGAGCTTCACATTTCTATGAAATAACATTTACATGCGTGGGGGAGAGGGTTCTTTTATCCATGAAGCACAGTGTCTGAATTCTTGGGGTTTAAACATCTGTGAAATCATCACATAGAAACAGATCCCTTTCTAAACACATTGAAACAAAATCTTTGACAGGAACTGCAGGAAATGATAGGCCCATATTCACCTACCATTCTTAACCCTTATCCTGCTGAATAAAAGAAATGAAACTTTCAAGCCAATAGTATAAGGCCAAAACTTTCCTGTTTCAAGGGAATTCTTAGAGGAAAGATATCTCCTCATCGGACAGTGTAGATCAAAGATCAGACTGCACGTTCTGTGCAGTCTGATCTTGATCTACACTGTCCGCAAAAGGTCAGTGAGTCGCGATAAGCAACCTAAGGGTTAATGTCATTCTTGGTCAAATTCTCAAGAATTTTTTAAAATTCCGAAGTAAAACAATTTCTGACAGGCTAAACCAAATGGTTAAGCCCATCCCGAATTCAATTACTTTCTACATCTAAGACAAGCAATCAGGAATGGTTGGCGAAGACTTGCCCTCACGACAAATTGGGAGATGCCAAGTTGTAAGCAAAGTCAATGAATACCTTACGGTACCCTAAGTCACCTTATGCAATATTCTTGAATGTATCAATTTGTTACCATAACCCCTTTACCAAACAATGCCTAATCTTCTAATGACTCTGAGGATGAAGGCTTGAAAAAAACATTGTGAAAAAAATGTTGGTTACCGCTACTTTTTCCATTCACCGCAATGTTTTCAAGCCTTTTAGAGATGAATGCAATCATTTGAGCCACATTCTAATAGTCCTATGCTAATGCATTCCATTTGTACAAATCTACAATATTTCTTCTGGTTCAAATTCTTGCAGACGACAAAATATATTTGGCCTTAGTAATTGTCCTCATTCCTAAAAGGGTAGAGCACATCTTGGGAAATGGGAACAATGCTAGTAAAAGGCATTTTCTCCTTTTCCCACAATGTTTCCAAGAGCCTTTATCATGATGGTTGTTACACCAAAAAAAAAGTGTTTGGTAAAGGGTTAATAAAGTCTTGTTTGTAATAGCTCAGACTCGTTACATTCCAGCAACTAAGGAATTATGAAGATTAAATCCTGACATTTTTGCTGAGACAGACAAGCCACATTGAATGAAGTACCGGTATCCAATTTTTATCCAAACATTTTGGTGAAATCAAAAAAGCCACTTTCACTGGAATTTTCCTGACTTTGTCCAAACAATTTTGTAAAGTCAAACCCGCTACTTTTCATTAACTATGGAATTATCCTGACTTTGTCCAAACACTTTAGTGCAGTCAGGTCTGCTTCGTTCCATTAACAATTGAATTTTCCTGACTTTGTCCAAAGACCTTTGTAAATATCAGACCAGCTTTTTTTGCATTAACAATGAAAAAAATCTTGACTTTGTTCAAACACATTTATAAAGTCAGATCAGCTGTTTTGTATTAACAATAGGCACACTTTCATGAGGTCAGACCAACTATTTTGCATTAACAATGGAATTATCCAACTTTGTCAAAATACTGTGGTTAACCCTTTACCACACAATCCAGAGTTTTGACAACCCTGAGAAAGGAATCTTTTGAAAACATTGTGGGAAAAGGAGAAAATGCTGGTAACCAGCATTTTTCCTTTTCCCATGATGTTTTCTTCCATGTCAAAGAAAAATTCCATTATTTGAAACATATTTGATTTGTTGTCTGCAAATGCTTTCAATTTGGGCAAGTCTACATTTTTGTTGTGTGGTAATGAGTTAGTCACAACAGCCTAACTTTGTCCAAACACTTTGGAGAAGCCAAACCAGCTATTTTGCATTAACTATGAAAATATCGCCATTTTTTCCCTGCTTGACCCTACTCCATTCCAACAATTTGGAAAAGCACAAACTTGATTTGTGTTTGCCACAGCTTTCTACAATGTTTCACTTTTATTTCACAGTGACAGCTCACTTATTCCTGTACATGCATGGCCTGCATTTCACAAGCAGTAAGCTTAGGCTCTGAAGTGTCTTGCCCAAGAAATGAATTAACCCTTTACCACACAATCCCAACTTTTAACGACTCTGAGAAAGAAGCCTTTTGAAAACACTGTGGGAAAAGGAGAAAATGCTGGTAACCAGCATTTTCGCCTTTTCCCACAATGTTTTCTACCCTTCCCAAGACAAACTTAAATTTTTTAGTCACAGTCATTTTGTCGTTTGCAAATGCTTTCAATTTCGTCCAGTCTAAATTTTTGTCGTTTGGTAAAGAGTTAACCCTTTCCCAAACGACAAATTTTAGACTGGTCCAAATTGAAAGAGTTTGCAGACGACAATTTTAAATTTGATGAAAATGACAGAAAGTTCTCCAAAAGGGTAGAAAACACTGTGGGAAAAGGAGAAATTGCTCGGTACGAGCAATTTATCCTTTCCCCCCAGTGTTTTCAAAAGACTTGTACTACAGCCACGTGAAAACTAGGGCTTGTTTGGGAAAGGGTTAATCAAGGACTATCCACGAAAAACCCAGCGCTGCCAGTAAGGATCGCACCTGTGGCCTCCAGGTTTGGAAACTACACCTTCCCCACTGTGTCGCACAGAACCCTTACAAACTTTGTACCTTGCACCAACAATGGACTTATCCAACTTTAGTCCAAACATTTGGGTACTTGCCTTGAAATACAGAATTATACTTTTCCATAATTCAGAAAGCCTCCTTCAACCAAATACAAATGTACATCCCAATATTTTGGTGAATTCAGACCTACACTGAGCTCCAGATAAGAGGGAGTGATGGTATTCTAAATCCATTATTTCTCTTCCAAACCCTATGTTGTGGGTACTCAATAGAATCGTCTCAATGAGACGATTCTAATGAGTACCTATAACATAGGGTTTAGTGGAGAATAATTAATATTTTCAGTTTTGAAATCAAAATCACTCCCTCTATCTGGAGCTCTGCCTACATTCCATCAAAGTGGAATTAGCTTTGTCCGAACAGTTTCCAGGTACCAGACAAGCCTCATTCAACCTAATATATCCCAATATTTTGGAGAATTCAGGCCTACATTCCATCAAAGTGGAATTAACTTAGCTTTGTCGGAAAAGTTTCCAGATACCAGAATGCCTCTTTCAACCAAATATATCCCAATATTTTGGTGAATTCAGACCTACATTCCATCAAATATGGAATTATCTCAACTCTACTCATATCCAGGCATCCACTGTAACATTTAATCTTTGACCAGACAATCTCAAGTTTAAAAACTGGCAGAAAGAAAGCTTATAAAAAACATTGCGGAAAATGAGTAAATACTGGTCACCCTTTTTAAGGCAAATCCCATCACTTAACAACAACATTAATATGTCACCTGCAAATGCTTAGAATTTGGACAAATACAAAGTCTTTCCATTCGGCAAAGAATGTCCAGACCAACCATCTTCAATCAAGCATGGAATAATTTTTGACTCCATCCCAACTTTTTTTGACCACATCCCAAAATTTTGACAAAGTCAGACCAGCTAATATCTGTCATCTATTGAATTATCCTGACTTGGTGCAATTTTCTTAACTCTTTACCACACAATCCCAAGTTTTAACGACCCTGAAGGAGAAGGCTTTATAAAAGATTCTGGGAAAAGGAGAAAATGCTGGTAACCAGTATCTTCTTTTCCTACAATGTTTTCTACCCTATCAAAGACAAATTTCCTCATTTGCATCACATTTACATTATAATCTGCAAATGCTTTCACTTTGGATGAGTCTACACCTTTCTCGTAGTGAAGTTAGTTCACTGTTTTCCAAATGACAGAATTTTAGACTAATCCAAATTGAAAGCATTTGCACACAACAAATCAAGTGTGACTCAAAAATTGAAATTTGATTTGGAAAGGGTAGAAAACACTGTGGGAAAAGGAGAAAATGATGTTACCAGCATTTTCTCCTTTTTCCAACAATGTTTTCAAAACCCTTCTTTTTCAGGGTCGTTAAAACTCAGGACTGTGTGGTAAAGGGTTAAGAATTATCACAAGGAAAAAATAAAATTGCTGCTGCTGCTCAAAGACTCCTACACATAATGCACCATATACATCCTGTCAAGACGTAATTTAGCTCATACTAGACAGGTGTTACGTATTATTCCCTAAACAGTAAACCTACTCTCTATGAAGTCTGAAATAAACACAGGACAGAACATAGCAGCTATCCAACAGCACAGCATTGGGTACATACAAACTCGTGACTTCCCTTAACAAATTTATGGCTAATGACTGAAAAACTATCATGTTAACTCATTACAACACAATTCCGAGTTTTAATGACCGAGGAAGACAGCTTTAGATAACAATGTGGGAAAAGGAGAAACTGCTGCTGCTAAGGAGCATTTTCTCCTTTTCCTTTCCAACAATATTTTCTTCTCCATAAAAGGCAACTTCCATCACTGATACCATTTTCAATTTGTAATCTGCAAATTCTTTGAATTTGGACTAGCCTTAAAGTTTCATGTTTGGTAAGAGTTAATTCTTTACCAAACAAAAAAAATTTGGACTTGTCCAAATTTAAAGCCTTTGCTGACGACAAATTTCATGTGAGTGAAATAGTGGGGTTTGTCTTTGAACGGACAGAAAATATTGTGGGAAAAAGAGAAAATGCTGGTTACTAGCATTTTCTCCTTTTCCCACAATGTCTTCAAAAGCCTGTTCTCTCAGGATCATTAAAAGTAGGGATTGTGTGGTACAGGATTAATTACGGATGATCAATACAAATTCAGATTAAAAAACAATATATTTGCCAACATTCTGGCAAAAGGATAAATTGCTCATATGAGCAATAAGTCCTTTTGCCTCTAATGTTTTCAAAAATGGGCTGCCACAGGACCAAAAAAGGAAGTAAGGAGTTATAGACATAGGGCTACCAATACAGAATGTTTGACCGTTTAACAAGCTATAAGCATTACAGTTCCGCATAAGAACCTGTGTTGTGGGTACCCAAATAACCAGTTGACAAACCATTTGAGTACTCACAGCACAGTTTGTGTGAAGATCTGATAATTTTCCAATTGAAAAAATACGCCCAAAGTTTTCTGGACTGTAGTAACTAGAGTGAAGCTTACATAATGTGTGACGAATATCATGACCTTTGCTAATGAATTGTATAAGTGTTCCCTTTATCCCCAGCTAGCTATGGAGAAACTTACAGTCCCTTATGCTGACAGATCATGATCAGACAGTGAAGACTTTGATCAGCCAGAATGTGCAATCTGTTCCTGGATCTACTCTGTCTAATATTTTTCATGAACTATTCTTGCCAAAGAAGATATGAAGATGTCACGCTTGGATACCACAGTATTTTCTACCCTTTGAAAAACAAATTTCAGTTTTTGAGTTCCATTCATGTTGCCGACTGCAGGTGCTTTCAACTTGGACAAGTCCAAGAAGTTGTCTTTTGGTAAACAGTTAAGGATGAGCATCTGTCCAAAAGCTACCCTTGTCTTACAAAATGTTTTCTTTCCTTACCCTGTTTTCCAACTCTCAAAACTCCTTTCACAACTTCATTCCAATTTCAAGGTTTCTCTTGCCTGGTATGCCTTTGTGAAGTTAAGGTGTAGAGCAAAGATCTGACTGCATGCTTGAAGCAAACTGATCTTTGATTTACACTTAGTGCACAGGACTAGAATTATGAAAGGGGCTTTATGGATTTATAACAAACGTAAGTATAGCCTTTTAAAAACCAAAACAAGAAACGCATTATCTTTAGCTGATAGAGAAACTTTGGCAAAAATATCTCACAATATTTCAGACAGTTCTACTACAAGATCAGACTAAAACTTTTACACAGATTGATCTTAATCTACCTGGTATCAAAAACCAGCATAAGGTTGGCATCAAGTGGGCATTTCTTAACCCTTAAGCTGCTAGGCACGACTCGCTGACCTTAAGGAGACAGTGTAGATCAAGATCAGACTGCAAAGAATGTGCAGTCTGATCTTGGATCTACACTGTCCAATAAGAAGATAGTTTTCACCCAAAAAAAAATTTGAAATAGCAATGTTTAGATGTTTACTATCGACTTGAAAGATTTATCTATTTTACCTAGCAGTATGAGGGTTAATGACAATAAAAGGGGTCAATCTTTATGAAAGAAGGGCTGGAGTGTCAATGTCAGATGAGAATCACACGCACTATCACTCTACGGGCTCGTACTTTGACAGTCGCTTAACTAAACCCTCATTCTCTCTCTGTAACTTCTCGTAGCTCTTTCGCAGCTTGTCGTTTTCCTGTTCCAGAAAGGCAGCTCTCATTGCGATTTGGTTTTCCTTCACACGTCTTGCTTCCCTCGATCTCTTTGCTGCCACATTGTTCTTCTTCCGTCTCTGCCAGTATTTCTCGTCTTTAGCACTATCGTCCACAAACACCTACAATCCATATCCATTATTTATTGTTTAACCCTTTACCACACAATCCCGACTTTTAATGACCCTGAAAAAGAAAGCTTTTGAAAACATTGTGGGAAAAGGAGAAAATGCTGGTAACCACAATGTTTTCTACCCTTCCCAAAACAAATTTCAATTTTTGGGTTACATATATTTTGTCATCTGCAAATGCTTTCAGGTTGGACCGGTCTCAAATTTTGTCGTTCGGTATAGGGTTAATCTTTACCAAACAATCCCTTGTTTCAATGACCCTGAAGAAGGCAACTTTTGAAAACACCATGGAAGATGGAAAAAATCCTCTTTCATGGACAAGGCTAAAATTCTGTCATCTGGTAAAGAGTTACTGCTCTAATAAACCTGCTAGGTAAGGACCAGAGCAACTGCTTCTGACATGTAATTAAGCTCCTTTTTTCACTATGTTTTCAGAAGTTTTTCACTGCAGGGGTGTAACACATAATACTTTGCATGACTGATTTAACCCTGTATCATACAATCCTGATTCTTAATAACCTTGATAGAGGAGACTTTCGAAAACATTGTGGGAAAAGGAGAAAATGCTGGTATCCAGCATTTTCCTTCTGACACCATGTTTTCTTACATTTAAAAGACAGAAATATTTTAATGGGCCACATTTGATTCGTTGTCTGGAAATGCTTTCATTTTGGTGGAGTCCAAAATTTTGTCGTTCGGTAAAGAGTTAGACACAACATTAACAATCTTGACGAAATTAAAAATAATTCAAGACATTTTCATAGAATTTTCCACATGAAAAAGTTAAGAGACCGAGGTACACAAAACAGCAAACACATTCCTTTACCACTCAATCCCAAGTTTTAACCCTTTACCAAACGATAGAATTTTATACTAGACCAAATTGAAAGCATTTGCAGATGACAAATTAAGTGAAGCTTAAATAGTGATTTATGTATTGGATAGGGTAGCAAATATTGTGGGAAAAGGAGAAAATGCTGTTTACCTGCGTTGTCTTCTCCCACAATGTTTTCAAAGGTTTCTTTCTCAGGGTCGTTAAAAGTCCACACTGTATGGTATAGGGTTAAGTCTTTACCAAACGACAAAATTTTGGACCTGTCCAAATTAAAAGCACTTGCATACGACAAATTAAACATACTTAATAATTGAAATTTATTTAGGGAAGGATAGAAAACATTGTTGAAAAAGAACAAACTGCTGGTTATCAGCATTTTCTCCTTTTCAACAATGTTTTCAAAATCCTTCTCTGTTTGGGTCCTTAAAACTTGGGATTGTGTGGTAAAGGGTTAGAACACTGGATTGTTTGACAAACAAGAGCAACTTCAGGGTCCGTATTCACCAACCATTCTTAAGAATATTCTTAGTCTTCCTCTTCAGAAACGATTTTCTAAATTTGAAAGTAACACTTCTGATTGGCTAAACCAACTGATTTAGCCAATCGGAGTTTGTGTTACTTTCAAATTTAAAAATTCTGAGGAATAATACTAAGAACGTTCTTTAGAACCCTTCACCTCACAATCCTGACTTTTAATGACCCTGAGGAAGAAGCCTTTCGAATACAGTGTGGGAAAAGGAGAAAATGCTTGTAACCAGCATTTTCTCCTTTTTCCACAATGTTTTCTACTCTGTCAAGGAGAAATTTCGTCATGCAAGCCACCTTTAATTTGTCGTCTGCAAATGCTTTCAATTTGAACCAGTCTAAATTTTAGTCGTTTGCTACAGAGTTAAGAATGGTTGGTGAATAAGGACCCAAGTAAAACGAGAGCAACTTCAGGTAAAACCTTATCCTGGTACCTTTTTGGCTTTCTTTATAATTGGCTGTGGCTTGAGCTCTTCCACTGAGAATTTTCTGGCAGTAGGGTCAAACCCATCTTGTCCTGCAAGAGAAAAAGAAAGAAAATCATCCCTACAGCTCCTACACTTTGCAGCTCCTATGCAATATCTGCAGCATACATCATTTACTCTTCACCCAGTGACAAAATTTTGGACTGGACCAAATTAACCCTTTACCAGATGACAAAATTTTAGACTTGTCCAAATTGAAAGCATTTGCAGGCGACAATCTCAATGTGGCTCCAATGGTGCAATTTTTCTTTGATAGGGTAGAAAACATTGTGGGAAAAGGAGAAAATGCTGGTTACCAGCATTTTCTCCTTTTCCCACAATGTTTTCAAAAGGCTTCTATCCTAGGGGCGTCAAAAGGCGGCATTGTGCGGTAAAGGGTTAAAAGCATTTGCAAATGACAAATTAAATAAAGCGCAAAACTCTGAAATGTGTGGTAAATAGTTAACTCTTTACCAAACGACAAAATTTTGGACTAGTCCAAATTGAAAGCATCTGCAGACGACAAAATAAATGTGACTGAAAGATTGAAATATGCTTTGGGAAGGGTAGAAAACTTTTTTTGGGGAAAGCAGCATTTTCTCCTTTTCCACAATGTTTTCACAGGCTTCTTTCTCAGAGTAATTAAAACTCGGGATTGTGTGGTAAAGGGTTTAACTATTACCAAACAATCCCGTGTCTCCATGTCCCTGAGGAAGAGGCCTATTGAAAACATAATGGGAAAAGGAGAAAATACTGGTAACCAACATTTTCTCCTTTTCCCACGTTTTCTACCCTGTCAAAGGCCAAAGCCCCATAGCGCAGTCGGTAGCGTACAGGACTTGAGAACAGGCGGTCGCTGGTTCGATCCCTGGCTTGGCCTATGATAGTCATTGCGACAGGATTTATTCCTCTCTCACCGCTGACCATTGTTTCAACGATTGTTATGTAAGAAAGCAGCCAGTGGCTTGGAAAGAATATTGTGCGGAGTACTGGTAAAAATAAACTCCAGGAAAGCATGGATAGGTGCACTGGCCGCCGTGATATAACTGAAATAATGTTGAAAACGGCGGTAAACACCATACAATCAATCAATCCTTTTCCCACAACGTTTTCTTATCTGTCAAAACAAGAGGGCCATGATGGCCCTGTATCGCTCCACTGGCTTATAAATATAAACCATGAAGAGAAGTCTTTACTATATAAGCCCTCATAAAACTTTGACCCCAGGGCTACAGTCGGACTAAATGGGGAATATGTGTATTAGAAGAATAACATGCCAAATTTGGGAGTTCTTGGCCTTATGGCTAGTAACAAGACGGTTTCTGAACTTTTCACTCAATAAACCCATGTAAAACTTGTGAACCCTGGTGCAGGGCCAAACTTGATCCTAGGGCTGTAACTTGGGCCCTCTTTGTAGTTGTCCACTAGATAATGCTATAATTATGCAAAATTTGGTAGCCTAAGCCTTATGGCTATGTACACCAAGATTTAAAAGTTTTCCCTATGTAAGCCTATGTAAATCTTGTGAACCCCCCCCCCCCCCCAGCATGAGGCCAAATTGACCCCAGGACTATAATTTGGGCACTTTTGGTAGACCCCAACTAGATCAAGTTAAATGCAAAATTTGGTAGCTCTAGGCCTTATGGCACAGGTACAGGAAGATTTTTAAAGTTTTCTCTATATAAGCCTATGTAAAACTTGTGACCCCTGGGGCAGAGCCAATTTTGACCCCAGGGCTATAATTTCAAGAAACATGATAGAGGTTTACTACATAAAGCTACATGCCAAATTTGGTAGCCCTATGCCTTATGGTTTCAGACAAGAAGATTTTTGAAGTTTTCTCTATATAAGCCTATGTAAAACTTGTGACCCCTGGGGTAGAGCCAATTTTGACCCCAGGGCTATAATTTGAAGAAACTTGATAGAGGTCTACTACATAAAGCTACATGCCAAATTTGGTAGCCCTATGCCTTATGGTTTCAGACAAGAAGATTTTTAAAGATTTCCAATATTTTTCAGTTTTGTTGCCATGGCAACCAGAGTTTTTGAAGGAATCAAATTCTTTCAAGAAATTCTGAAGAGGACCATGGCAGGATCATTTCTGTGAAGTTTCATGAAAATTGGATGGGTAGTTTCAGAGAAGAAGATGTTTGAAATAAAAGTTAACGCACGGACGGACGGACGACCGGATGGACGGACGGACGACCGGACGGACGGACGGACGCACGACGGACACCAGGCCATGACATAAGCCCGCTGGCCTTCGGCCAGTGGAGCTAAAAAATTACGTTCATTTGTACCACTTTCAAATATGTTGTCTGCTGATGCTTTCAAATTGGAAGGGTCTGCAATTAGTTGTTTGGGACAGAGTTGACATATGTGGAAACTATTGTAACAATGACAATCTATTATTTTGAGGTCTGTTCAAGTGATAGTCTCTAGCAGAAAATTCAATATAGAAACTAGGTGAAAAATATTCAGTTCCCCCTCTCTTTTGTTACGCTAAAATGATGATTTTGTGTCTCTGAAAGGATAGACACCACTGATTGAAAAGGAGAAAATGCTGTTGACAGCATTTTCTCCTTTTTCCAGTGTTTTCAAAAGCCTTCTCTTTCAGGGTTTTTAAAACAAGGAGCACCTTCCAAAACAATTGTTGCCTTTGCCACCAGTGCAAGATCTGACTGCACAAAACATTCAGCATAATCTTTCATCCACACTAAGCCCTTTAACCCTTTACCACAAAATCCCAAGTTTTAACAACCCTAAAAGAGAATGCTTTTGAAAACATTGTGGGAAAAGGAGAAAATGCTGGTAACCAGCATTTTCTCCTTTTCGCACAATGTTTTCTACCCTATCCAATACAGAAATCACCTTTTAAGCTACATTTTATTTGTCGTCTGCAAATGCTTTCAATTTGGTCCAGTCCAAATTCTGTCATTTGGTAAAGAGTTAATGAAACACTACTTCTCAACAGAAGAAACCATGAAATCATAATCATACGGATTATGTTTCGAGACTGAAAAATCCTGTTGGGTGCGCATGTACTTGGTTTTCCAAAGGCTATAAAACATACATCATTTCTTGAACCATAAAATGACTTTTTTAACTATTTGTTGTTTACGATGACAAGACAAAATTTAGTAGTATGATAATTAGACCATAACTATACATGCTAATTTTAGATTTTTTTCTTGGACCATGAAATGACTTTTTTTTTTAACCCTTTACCAAACAACAAAATTTTAGACGAGTCCAATTTGAAAGCATTTGCAGACAACAAAATAAAGGTGATTCAAAAATTGAAGTTTGTTTTGGGAAGGGTAGAAAACATTGTAGGAAAAGAAGAAAATGCTGGTTACCAGCATTTTCTCCTTTTCCCATAATATTTTCCAAAGGCTTCTTTCACAGGGTCGTTAAAAGTAGGGATTGTGTGGTAAAGGATTAAATACAATGTAATTGTTGTTTACAAGTACAAGATTTTATAAGGTTTATCATTTAGACCCTTTATGTCATTTTTTATATCTTTTTTTTTTTTCAAACTAAGATACCATAACTATCATTCAGGCAAACAGATTGAAGAAAAGACAACTTTAACATATGACATATTTGGTGCGATGTAATATGGAGATGCATTAAGCCCCCTTTAGCCAGAGCATGGCTCAAATGTTTTTTATTATTTGGACAGAAGCAAATGAGACAGTCTAAGGTGCAAAACATTTCTCAAGTGCATTAGCATTACTAATAAAATTTATGACTGCAACACTCTACTTAAACCTTTTCCACACAATGCCGCCTTTTAACTACCTTGGGAAAGAAGCCTAATGAAATCATTGTGGGAAAAGTAGAAAATGCTGGTAATCAGCATTTTCTCCTTTTCCCACAATGTTTTCTACTCTATCAAAGAAAACTTGCACCATTTGAGCCACAATGAAATTGTCGTCTGCAAACGCTTTCAATTTGGACAAGGCTGAATTCTTGTCCTCTGGTAAAGGGTTAATCCTTTCACAAACAACAAAAGTTAGACTCTTCCAAATTCAAACCATTCTGCAGTCCACAATTCTTAACCCTCAGAGTGCAGAATAAACCTATCAAACGTTTTCATCCTAAAAAAATGACCCAAATAATTGCAATTTCATGGTTGCTTTTGTCTACAGTGATTAACCAAAACAATGTAGATCAAGGATCAGGCTGCATATTTTGTGCAGCCTGATCTTGATCTACACTGCGCCACAAATGCAACAATAGTGGTAAATGGCACTTTAAGGGTTAAAGTAGTAAAAATGAACTGAAGTTCCTTGACAGTGTAGAAAACGTGGGTAAAAGCTCAAAATGTCCATTAACAGCATAATTTACTTTGTCCAAAGCTGATTTTTCAAAGCTGATTTTCTCAAATGATGCTAAAGCGGTGGATCGTGTGGTACAGGGTTTGGATTGCATCCTTATTTAATGTGGAAAAAATAATTAAATAATTTACGATATGTATAAATAATTTATGATATGTATAAATCGCGTTATGCTGTCAAAATCTTTCTTGACAAACGCCCTACTTTTCACTTGTCAGAGATGCTCTAACTTTGGAGTGACCGGGAACCCTTTACCAAATAATCCCATGTTTTTACAATAAAAGCCTTCTGAAATTTTAAAAGCATGGAGAAAGTGCTAGTAACTTGTAATTTCACCTTACCCTCCCTAAACTTTTCCAACTTTTGTCCTTTTCAAACACAAAACAATTTTATGAACCATATTCAATTTGTTGGCTGCAAATGCAATTAAATTAGGACAGGTCTAAAATGTTTTCTTCTGGTATTAAGTTTTGAAAGTACATGTAATCTGTTTCTGTTGTACATAATGTAACAATGTTGGTTCCTCCTTTACAGTGTATAACAGGTTAGGTTCCTCCTATAAATTATTTAACAGGGTTGGTTCCTCCTGTACATTATATAACAGGTTAGCTTCCTCCTTCACATGATGTAACAGGATTAGTTCCTCAATTACATTATATAACAGGTTGGGTTCCTCTTGTACATATGTGACAATGTTGGTTCCTCCTATACATAATGCAACAGGGTTGGTTCCTCTCATACCTAATGTAACAGGGTTGGTTCCTCCTTTACATATTATAAAAGGTTAGGTTCCACCTTTACATCATGTAACAGGATTGGTTCCTCCATTACATTATGTAGCATGCTGAGTTCCTCCTTTACATAATGTAACAGGATTGGCTCCTCCTTCACATTGTGTACCAGGGTTGGCTCTTCCTTTACATAATGTAAGAGGGCTGGGTTCCTACTTTACATGATGCAACAGGATTAGTCCCTCTTTTGAACAGTTTTAAACTTGAAGCATCTGTCACAACTTTAGTTGGCTGTGTGGCTTGTGCAGATGAAGATCAAACTGCACAATTTTTGCAGTCTAATCTTATATCTACTCCTTGCCTTCCTGAGTTATTCTGGGCAAAGTGAACTCCCCTAAACAACTCTGTGAGAGCCAAATAAACCTAATAGACATGTTGAAACAAGGAATAAGACCAGCAGAATGATTGCTTTCTCAACAATACTCTTGTCCAGGATGTCTCAGCAAAGTGGCCAGTGTAGATCAAGGATCAGACTTCATGTTTTGAGTAGTTTGATCATGATCTACACAGCCCTCGAAGGCCACTACAGTTGTGGAAGAAGCTAAAACTGAAAAGGTTCAGTTCATATTATTAAAATGCCTTTCGGGGTTATGTGAAACCCTTTTAAGTGTAGGACAAGATTATTTGAAAAAAGGCTAACATAGACCAAAGCTTCAAAACTGAATTTCGTGATATACAAGCCAGCTGTCTTCCATAGCCAACACTTCCTGTTTTCAACAATTCATCCAAGCTTTTAAAAGCAATCCAATGTTTTGAAAATCCCTCCAGAAGAAAAGCATCTGAAGTCAACAATTGCATCTTTTCCCAAAATGTTTTCTATCCTTTCAAAATATGAATCCCAATATTTAACCTTTTATCAAACCACAAAGTTTTACACACTACCAAATTGAAAGCAGCAGCAAAATTTTATATAGCTCAAAACTGGAATTTGTCATTGATATGGTAGAAAATATTGAAGGGAAAAAGAAGACAATACAGTTCACAGCATTTTTGTGTTTTCCCACGTTTTCAAAGGCCTTCCTTGTCAGGGCTGGTAAAACACAAACCCGACTTTTAAGGCCTTCAGAAAAAAAGCTTTGTGAAAAAACTTAGGTAAATACTGATAATTTGCATTTCTCCTTTTCCTACAATGTTTTCTACTCTATGAAGACAAATTCATGTTTTGAGTAATGTTTGTCTTCTGCAAATGCTTTCAATTTGGACATGGCTAAAATTCTGTCATCTAGTTAAGAGTTACGGAACATTAATTTTGTTATTCTATAAATGCTTTTTATAGACAAATCTTCAATTTTGATGTCTGGTAGAGAGTTTACTCTTAATCAAATGAAAGAAAAAAATAGGCTTTTCCAAATTGATAGCATTTGCAGGCAAACCATGGGTTTGCCTTTTAACCTTTTTATCACTCCGCAGAAAGTGTAGAATTGTAAAACATAAGCAAAAAAAAAACAATTTAACTTCGGCTCACATCACGAAATTTATCTTTGATAGGCTTGAGGAAAAGCAGAAACCAGCATTTTCTTCTTTTCCCACTATGTTTTCAAACATCTTCTTCCTCAAGGTCTTTAAACTTGGGATTGTGGTGGTAAAAGGTGAAAGGGTAAACAAAACACTGTAGGACAAGAAGAAAATGCTAGTTAATAATCTTAATTCTTTCTTAACCCTTTACCACACAATCCCGAGTTTTAATGACCCTGAGAAAGAAGCCTTTTGAAAACATTGTGGGAAAAGGAGAAAATGCTGGTAACCAGCATTTTCTCCTTTTCCCACATTGTTTTCTAACCTATCAAAGACAACTTCCATCATTTGAACCACATTTTAATTGTCGTCTGCAAATGCTTTCAATTTGGACAAGTCGACATTTTTGTCGTGTGGTTAAGAGTTAACCCTTTCCCACATGGCAAATTTAGACTGTTCCAAATTAAAATCATCTGCAGACAAAAAATCTTAAATTGGTACAATTTATGAGCTTTATTTCTCAGGAAAGGTAGGAAACATTGTGGGACAAGGAGAATTTTTAATGCTGGTTTACCAGTATTTTCTTCTTTTCCCACAATGTTTTCAAAAGGCTTCTTTCTTAGGGTCACTCAAACTCGGGAATGTGTGTTAACTTTTTACCACACAACAAAATTTTAGTATGGTCCAAATTCAAAGTATTTACAGACTACACATGTTACCTCAAAACATAAAACTGGTCTTGGAAAGGGTAGAAAACATTGTTTTGGTTTGTATTAGTTTTAGGCCACTTTAACAGCTCGGGTCAGATTGATTGATTGATTGTATGGTGTTTAACACCGTTTTCAACATTATTTCAGTTATATCGCGGTGGCCAGTGCACCTATCCATGCTTTCCTGGAATTTCTTTTACCAGTACTCCGCACAATATTCTTTCCAAGCCATTGGCTGCTTTCCCACATAGCCATTGTCGAAACAATGGTCAGCGTTGGGAGAGGAATGAATCCTGTTGCAATGACTATCATCAATCCTCGGAAAGAAATTGGCCGAGCCAGGGATCTAACCAGCCACCTCCTGTTCTCGAGTCCTGTACGCTACCGACTGAGCTACGGGGCTCGGCAGCTCAGGTCAGAAAGTTTGCCTCAACCGGGTATGGAACTCGCAACCACAAGGTCACAAGTAAGATATGCTAATCACTGAGCTACCCAGGCGGGCGCAGAAAACATTTTGGGAAAAGAAGAAAATGCTGATTAGGAGCATTTTCTTCTTTTCCCCCAGTCTTGGAAAGGGTAGAAAACATTGTGGGAAAAGAAGAAAATGCTGGTTGCCAGCATTTTCTCCTTTTCCCACCATGTTTTCAAAAGGCTTCTTTCTTAGGGTCATTAAAACTCTGGAATGTGTGGGAAAGTGTTAAGGTTGTTGAAGCAAGAAATTGTCTGGAAAAGGGTAAAAACCTTAGAAGAGATGAAAATAGATCTTTTGATGGTTATGCAACCTATAAACAAACTGTAATGCAGGTTCAAGGGTAACATTTCATGCAAGCCATAACATGAGACAGAACCATACAGCAAGGCACAAGGTACAAGACACAAGGTGGAAAAAACATTAACCCTTTCCCAAATGACAAATTTTGGACAGGTCCAAATTGGAAGAGTTTGCCGACGACAATTTTAAATTTGATAAAAATGGCAGAAAGGTCTCAAAAAGGGTAGAAAACACTGTGGGAAAAGGAGAAATTGCTCGTTACGAACAATTTCTACTTTTCCCACAGTGTTTTAAGACTTGTACTGCAGACACGTGAAGACCAGGGCTTGTTTGGGAAAGGGTTAGGGGACAAGAAAACAATTCTGATGACCAATATTTTCTACTTTCTCATACCTATGGTGTGTGTGTGTTTTCCACCCTTTCGAAGACAAATCCCATCATTAAGCCATGTCACAGTTGTCTCGAAATGCTTTTGAATTTTATTTATTTCCACAAGGTTTTCTCTTTTTTTTTTAAAGGCAATCCAAACATGTGAGCTACATTTCACATGTTCTCTGCAAATGGTCCAAAATTTTGTCACCTAGTAATGAGCTGCTAGATTCCAGGGCTTGTTTGATCTTTCTCTGCCGTTATCAAACTGTGTAGCACTCAGATCAAGCAACAAAAGTTGCAGTCTTATCTTGATCTACACATTCTAGAAAAGCACCTACTAGTAGATTTTACTTTAGTAGGGACTTATCCTTTACCACACAATCCCTACTTTAAACAAGCATAGGGAAAAGTTTTTGAACATTGTGGGAAGGGGAGAAAATGCTGGTTAACAGCACTTTCTCCTTTTTCCACAATGTTTTCCAATCTTTGAAAGACAAATTTCATCATTAATTTTGAGAAACATTTGATTTGCTGTCTGCAAAGGTTTTGGATTCGGAAAAGTTTTAAATTTTGTCATGTGGTTAAGAGTTAACTCTTTTCCACACAATCCCGACTTTTAACAACCCTGAGAAAGAAGCCTTTTCCCACAATGTTTCCTACCCTTCCCAAAATAAATTTCGTTTTTTCAGTCACATTTATTATGTTGTCTGCAAATGCTTTCAATTTGGGCTCGTCTAAAATTTTGTAAAGTGGTTAAGAGCTAACTCTTTTCCAAATGATCCCAAGTTTCAATGATCTAAAGGAAGAAGGTTTTTGAAATCATTGTCAGAAAAGTTGAAAAAGCTGGTAACCAACATTTTCTCCTTTTACTGCAATGCTTTCTGTCCTGTCAGAGACAAATTATATTATTTGAGACGCACACATCTCATGTAATCTGCAAAATCTTTTCCTGAATTCATACATGATTTCATGATTCTAAAGAAGTAGACTCAAAAAAAAGATTGTGTGATCCCTTAACCCTTTCCCAAACGATAAATTTCAGACTGGTCCAAAATGAAAGAGTTTGCAGACGACAATTTCAAATTTGGTGAAAATGGCAGAAAGTTCTCAAGAAGGGTAGTGGGAAAAGGAGAAATTGCTCGTTACGAGCAATTTTTCCTTTTCCCACAGTGTTTTCAAAAGACTTGTACTGCAGACACGTGAAAACCAGGGCTTGTTTGGGAAAGGATTAAAGCGCCTTTCATGACTATAGTTGCGTTTGCGTTTATATTTGAGACACACACATCTCATGTAATCTGCAGAATCTTTTCCTAATTCATACATGATTCTAAAGACGTAGACTCAAAAAAACATTGTGTTACCCCTTAAAGCGCCTTTCATGACTAGAGTTGCATTTGTGGTCAGTGTAGATCAAGATCAGGCTGCACAAAAACGTGCAGCCTGATCATTGATCTACACTGTCCACTTTGCTGAATCACTATAGACAAAACCATGAAATTGCAATTATTTGGGTTATATTTCTAGGATGAAAATGTCTGACAGGTTTATTCGGCACTCTAAGGGTTAAAAGGAGTTTATGTATGCTGGTACATTCATTTTCTCTCTTACAAAGTTTTCAAACCATACATTCAAAATCATCATCTTTCAAGCCACGGTAAATTTGTCATGTGTAATTTGCTGTCAGTTCGGAGGAAAGCCTAAAATTTTGTTGTCTAGTAAAGAGTCAATTTTACTGTTATGCAACATCGGAAACATTTTCTATAAATAGAAATGGAGTCCAAGATAATTAACCGAAATACTACACGCTATCCCTTATCCCTATCAAGGCCATAGTAAACAGGTTGAGTTTGTGTAGGAACAGATCAGACTGCTTTATAAAAATACATTCTGATCTCTAATTGTGAGAAATTCAAACTTAGGCAGTGTTTTCTTCACTTCTTTACCAAATGACCAAATTTTCAATCTGTCAAAATTAAAGGCATTTGCAGACAACAAATGGAATATGGTTCAAATGATGGAATTTGTCTTTGAAAGGGTTGAAAACATTGTTGGAAAAGGAGAAAATGCTGGTAACCAGCATTTTCTCCTTTTCTCACAATGTCTTCAAAAGGCTTCTTTCTTAGGGTCACTCAAACTCAGGAATGTGTGTTAAAACCTAGGATTATGTGGTAAAAGGTTAAAACCTTTTTTATGTCATTTACCACTTCAAAAGTTCACCTATTTAACTCACCACCACTGGAAAAACTTTCCGAATTTCAAGATATCTGCACACTACAGATTGAATTTTCCTAACAAGAGGGCCATGATGGCCCTGTATCGCTCCACTTGCTTATAAATATAAACCATAAATACTAAACATTTCAATTCTGAGCCAAATGGTTTCAAAATGAAGACTTACAAAGTTTTCTCTGTAAAAGCCCATGTGAAAGTTGAGACCCGCAGGGCAAAGCCATTTTTGATCCCAGAGCTATAATTACTTGAACCCTGGTAGAGGTCCACAAGATAAAGCCACATGCCAAAATAATACAAGTCTATGCTCTATGGTTATAAATAAGGTGATTTTCAAGTTTTGTCCATATGAAGCCTCTGTAAAACATAAGACCCCTAATGCAAGGCTAATTTCAAAAAAAAAAAATCAAAACAGGAAGATTTCTTAAGTTGTCACCATGTAAGCCCATGTAAAACTTGTGACCCCTGCAGTGGGGCCAATTTTGACCCTATGGCTAAAATTTTGGCCCGCTTGGTAGAGACCCACTAGATATAGCTACATGCAAAATTTGGTAGCTCTAGGCCTTATGGCTAGGTACAGGAAGATTTTTAAAGTTTTCTCTCTATAAGCCTATGTAAAACTTGTGACCAAGAGCCAATTTTGACCCCAGGGCTATAATTTGAAGAAACTTGATAGAGGTCTACTACATAAAGCTACATGCCAAATTTGGTAGCCCTATGCCTTATGGTTTCAGACAAGAAGATTTTTAAAGATTTCCAATATTTTTCAGTTTTGTTGCCATGGCAACCAGAGTTTTTGAAGGATTCTTTCAAGAAATTCTGAAGAGGACCATGGCATGATCATTTCTGTGAAGTTTCATGAAAATTGGATGGGTAGTTTCAGAGAAGAAGATGTTTGAAATAAAAGTTAACGCACGGACGGACGGACGCACGCATGCACGGACTGACGGACGCACGTCTGACACCGGGCCATGACATAAGCCCGCTGGCCTTCGGCCAGTGGAGCTAAAAATGATTCTAATAGGGTAGAAAAAATGTTGGAGAAAGAAAATGATCTTAACCAGCATTTCTGCCTTTTTTCCACAATATTTTGAATAGCATTTTTTACAGAGTTATTAACCTCAGGAATCTTTTTGTAAAGAGTTCACAATGTGTTTTTCCAGAAAACAGCGTTTGAAAACATTATTGGAAAAGATGAAAATGCTTGTAACAAGGATTTTCTCCTTAGCACATGTTTTCTACCCTGCCCAAATCAAATCTGAGTTTTACAGTCACGTCTATTTTATCGTCAGCAAATGCATCCGAATTTTTGTCATGCATTACAGGGTTAATGGGTTATACATGACCACCTGCAAAGGACAAATTGTGTGAAAGACAATTTTGAAAATATTGTGGCAGGTCTCATGTCAAAATTTTGTCATGTTAACCCTTTACCGCACAATGCCGCCTTTTGACGCCCCTGGAAAAGAAGCCTTTTGAAAACATGGTGGGAAAAGGAGAAAATGCTGGTAACCAGCATTTTCTCCTTTTCCCACAATGTTTTCTACCCTATCAAAGAAAAATTGCACCATTTGAGCCACATTGAAATTGTCGTCTGCAAATGCTTTCAATTTGGACAAGGATGAAATTTTGTCGTCTGGTAAAGGGTTAACCCTGTACCGTCTAACAACCCCAAGAAATAAGACTTTGAAAAACACTGTGGGAAATGGAGGAAATGCTTTCCAACAATGTTTGCTACCCTTTCAAAAACGAATTCCATAGTAGTAGTCACATTTAGTTTGCCGTATGCGATGGCTTTCATTAACTCTTAACCATACAATCCCAACTTTTAATGACCCTGGAAAAAAATGCTTTTGAGAACATTGTGGGAAAAGCAGAAAATGCTGGTAACCAGCATTTTCTCCTTTTCCTACAAAGTTTTCTATCCTATTATAGTAGAATCTCACAATAAGAGCATTATCTAATTTGTTGTCTGCAAATGCTTTCAATTTGGACCAGTCTAAAATTTTGTTGTTTGTTTAAGAGCTAAGGGTGAATATACAATTTTCTTGTCTGGGGAAAAAGTTAACCCTTTCCTGAACTATCCCATATTTAAAACGAACCTCTAGAAGAATGCTTTTTAAAACAATGTAGGAAAAGGAGAAAATACTGAAACTCAGCATTTTTTCCTTTATCCAGCAATGTTGTCTACCCTACCCTTTATAAGACAAATTCCATCAGTACAGCCACAATTTTTTTTGCGTCTGCAAACACTTTCCAAGTTGGATGACGAGTCCCCAAATTTGAAGCATGTTAAAGAGAATATATGTAAAATTTCTTGACCCATCAAACCCAAGTTGCATAAACCTTTCTCTGCAAGCACAAATCTATCAACCTGAGGATGTCGTAACATTTTATTACAAATTCCCGAGTCTTACAGACCTGGGAAAAAAGATTTTTGAAAACACTGTGGAAAGAAGAAAATGCTGGAAAGCAGCATTTTCTCCTTTTCAAACGAAGATTTCTACCTTTTTAAACACAGTAATCACCATTTAAGTGACATTTAACTCTTTACCAAATAACCAAATTTTAGACTTGTCAAAATTGAAAGCTTTTGCATATGACTAATTATCTTTGGCTCAAATTGAGGAATTTGTCTCTGAAAGGGTAGAAAACATTGTGGGAAAAGGAGAAAATGCTGGTAACCATCATTTTCTCCTTTTCCCACAATGTTTTCAAAAGGCTGCTTCCTCGGGTTTGTTAAAAGTTGGGATTGTGTGGTAAAGAGTTAAGTTGTCGTGTGGAAATGCTTTCAGTTTGCTCTAGTCCAGACTTTCAACAAACCCCGAAGAAGGCTTTTGAAATGTTGTGGGAAAGGAGAAAATGCTGGTTATCATTATTTGCTTCCCTTCAAAAGACAAGGTTCAGTTTTTGAGTCATGTTTATTATGTCGTCTGCAAAAGCCTTCAATCTACACCAGTCTAAAATTTTGTTATCCAGTCTACAAACAAGATTGATTTACTGTGGCAGGGTTACTTTGCAATTCATATGCATTTTCTCTCCAAGAATTTCTATTTTTAGATCTGGGTAAATTTATGGAGCTATTAAAATGACCCAAGTAAACCCTTTACCATATAATCCCAACTTTCAACAACTCTGGGGAAAAAAGACTCTTGAAAACATTGTGGGGAAAGGAGAAAATGCTGGTAACCATCATTTTCTCCTTATCCCAAAATGTTTTCTACCCTATCAAGAATAAATTTTGTCATTTTGGCCTCTTTAATTTGTCGTCTGCAAATTGTTCCAGTTTGGACCAGTCTAAAATTTGTCCTTTGGTAAAGAGTTTAACCAATAAACAGCCCAAGTCAGAAAGTAGGTGATCCTCAGTTTAGCCCTTTACTAGACAATCTAAAGTTTTAACAACCCTGAGGAAGAAGGCTTTTAACTCTTTACCAAACGACAAAATTTTAGACTAGTCTAAATTGAAAGCATTTGCAGACAACAAATAAAATGTGACTTAAAAATTGAAATTTGTTATGGGATGTTTTCAAAAGGCTTCTTTCACAGGGTCGTTAAAAGTCGGGATTGTGTGGTAAAGAGTTAACTTTTTACCAAACAACAAAATTTCATTCTTGTCCAAATTGAAAACATTTGCAGACGACAAAATGAATGTTGCAAAAATGATGTTTGAATCAGGAAATGGTACATAATGGGAGAAAATTCTAGTTACTAGCATTTTCTCGTTCTCCTAGAATGTTTTCTAAGTCTTTCTCCTAAGGGCCGCTTAAACTCTGGGATTGTATGGGTTAATGGTTAATTTGCCGTCTACAAAATGTTTTCAATCTGGACAAGTCTAAACTTGTGCTGTCTGGCAAAGATTTAACTCTTCACCACACAGCAAAATTTTAGACTTGTCCAAATTGAAAGTATTGTATTTGCTGAAATAAGAAATAAGATGTGGTTTAAATGAGGAAAATTGTGTGAGAAAGGGTAGAAACCACTGTGGAAAAAGGAGCAAATGCTGGTTACCAGCATTTTCTCCTTTTCTCACAATGTTTTCAAGTGCCTTCTCAGTCAGGGTTGTTAAAATTCAGGATAGCGTGGTGAAAGGTAAACTTGTCCTACATCACGAGAGGGGGGTTATACAAGGACTACTTTAAACAGCATTTTGTGTCACATTTGACCTTATATCATTGAGTACCTACAAGACACTAAACTTCAAAAGCACCCCATATTAAAGATACATCCATATAGCTAGAGAGGGAAAAAACGCTGTTAAAACTTGAAAATCTGTGCAATGGCTCAAAATTTTGTCAGCTATGTGAACATAGATGAATTACCAAATGTATATTATGCTGTAAGGGATAGATTTGTCCTCATTTAAAACCAGAAACTACAACAGTTATTTCTTTGAAGGCAGCCAAGAAATGAAATGCATTTTCTATCCATCATAATCTGTACAACCTTGCAGCCGTCAGGGGCAACATTCGACATTGAAGAGACACAAATGATTATAGTTTCATCAAATAAAGATGAAATGGATTAAAAACTGGCTGAAAACGAGGAAAGATCTATCTTTAACCCTTTACCACATAATCCCCAATTTTAGTGACTCTAAGGAAAATTACTATTGAAATTATTGTGGAAAAAGGAGAAAATGCTGGTACCACCAATATTTTGTACCTTTTTAAGGTCAGATTTCATAAGTTGTGCAACATTTGATTTGTTATCTACAAATACTTTCAATTTCGACATCTCTAAAATTTTGTCTTCTAATAGAAAGTAAATTATTATTTACCCTTTATCAAACAACAAAATCTTACCCTTATCCAAATTGAAAGCATTTGCGGGTGACAATTTCAGCATTGCTCAAGTGGGGCAATTTTTCTTTGATATGGCAGAAAACACTGTTGGAAATGGAAAAATGCTGTTACGGCAGAAAACATTGTGGGAGATGGAGAAAATGCTGGTTACCAGCATCTTCTCCCTTCCCACAATGTTTTCAAAAGGCTTCTTTCCCAGGACTGTTAAAACTCAGGATTAAGCTGTAAAGGGTTAAATAAGTGGAATGTTAACTTCTATCACGCCTCTGAAACACAATCGATACTTAACCAACAATGCAGATCAAAGACCAGCCTGCACATAACATGCAGTTAACACAATCACCTATATATAGTGATTCTGTAATGCAGACCACACTCACCACTGAATAATACTACTTTGATCTCTTTGTTTCAATGACAACTCTTTACCAAGCAATCCTCTGCTAACCTTTTACCACCCTGCACGGTTTACCATTGACAGACAACTGGTTGATTGATTGATTGCAAAGTGTTTGACGCCATTTTCAAGATCATTGCAGTTACATCGCTGCGGTCAGTGTACCTATCCATACTTTTCCTGGAGTTTCCTTTACCAGTACTAGGCACAATATTCTTTCCAAGCCACTGGCTGCTTTCCCACATAGCCATTGTCAAGACAATGATCAGCTGTGAGAGATGCATAAATCCTGTTGCAATAACTATCATCAATCCTCGGAGAGAAATTGGTCAAGGCCGGGATCGAACCAGCGACCTCCTGTTCTTAAGTCCTGTGCCCTACCGACTGAACAGGCAACTTGGCCTTTACCAAACAACAAAATTTTAGACTAGCCTAAACTGAAAGCATTTGCAGATGACAAAATGAATGTGACTCAAAAACTGATATTTGTTCTTGGGAGGGTAGCAAACATTGTGGGAAAAAGAGCAAATGCTGGTTACCAGCATTTTCTCCTTTACCCCCAGTGTTTTCAGAAGCTTTCTTTCTCAGGGTCGTTAAAAGTCGGGATTGTGTGGTAAAGGGTTAAACAACCCTGAAAGAAGAGGCCTATGAAAGCATCAAGGGGAAGGGGAAAATTCTGTTCACTGAGCCATTCTCCTGAACAAAATACTTTTGACACAACAAATGCTCAAAAGGTCACCCCCTTCATGTTTTTTCGATTAAAATATCAAGATGCCAATTAAGAACTCTGAAAGAGGTCTATGCAAAGATCATTTATCAAAATATCAGAGGAGGTTTTTGACCAGTGGTTCATTTATGTACAGTTTGGTTGAAATTGGTTCAATTTTTCCACAGGTCTTCAAACACAAGTTTATCACAAGAATGCTTAACCCTTTCCCAAACGACAAATTTTGGACTGGTCCAAATTCAAAGAGTTTGCAGACAACAATTTTAAATTTGATGAAAATGGCAGAAAGTTATCAAAAAGGGTAGAAAACACTGTGGGAAAAGGAGAAATTGCTCGTAACGAGCAATTTCTCCTTTTCCCACAGTGTTTTCAAAAGATTTGTACTGCAGAGACGTGAAAACCAGGGCTTGTCTGGGAAAGGGTTAACTAACACCATGCCATAACATAGCATAATATAACCTCCCTGACCTTTGGCCAGTGTAGCTTTAACCTTTTTAACCCATAAACTCCTCAGTAAAAGAAACAAAATTTTACACACAATAGCAAAAAAAAATTGTAGGATTTCAATGTTGTTTTCATCGGAAAGAAAACACCATATCAGACAGTAAAGATCAAAGATCAGACTGCATGTTTTGTGCTGTCTGATCTTGATCTACACTGTCCACTAAAAGGTCAGAGAGTCATGCTTAGCAGCTTAACCTTTATCCTGCTAAACAAGTTAAAATAAAATTTTCAAGCCGACAGTAAAAACCCGAAATGTAATTTGAAACTTATGTTTTGCTTTCTGTGCAATACGTTGTGAGTCGTACTAAGAAGCCTAAAGATCAAAGATGCTGTAGAAAAGGGGCTTTTGAAAACATTGTTGGAAAAAAAGACAATGCTAGTAACCAGCATTTTCAACATTTCTGACAATGTTTTCTATCCTCTCAAGGACAATCTAGTTTTGTTATTTGCAAATGATTTTAAAATGGATAAATCTAAAATTTTGTCTTCTAATAAAGAATTCAGTCATGCACAAAGAGAAATTAATATTGGGAGGTAGCTACATTTTTTATTCAAATTCTAAATGAACAGATCTTGTTTTCACAGTAGGTGTACTATACATGTATACTATGTGACACAGGAGGGTATTCAAAAACCATCATCCATGTAAAAGTGCATTTGATAAATAGTGCAAAAAAATTATACTCAAGTATTTATTCTTTTTTTTTTTCTATTTATAAAATATAATTTGGCATACCTTCACTCTAAAGTGGTAGAAAGTAATAAGGGGGCCATGATAGCCCTGTATCGCTCCACTGCCTTGTAAAATAATGTGCCATACACAAGTGGCATCAACAGAGACATACAACAGTAAAAAGCTTGTATTGAAATAAAATTTCTTGAAGAAAATAAGCATACCTACAATGAAGTCCAATCTTTTTCACAAGCCAAGATGACTTCAGTTAATACAAGCTTATCTAAGCAAGAATTATCAAGACCAAATATCAATGAACTCTGACAGAGAGAATTTTGACCAGGAGATTTCCAAAAGCCCTTGGTTCATTGAACTGTTCAACACAGCAGAGCATAACCGTTCACATCAAAAAAATTCATCAAGAATGAACACTGAACCAGTTAACTTGCATGGATACAATACCAATCATTTACCTAGTATGATAATCAAAGGAAATTAATAATACAATACTACCATGAGAAAATCAAAAGTTACTTGTCTGTAACATAATGAGGTTAACCCTTAATATTAGCACTTTATAAGCAATAGTAACACCAAACGAACAGTGGCCTTTGCATTTGTTTGCCCAATTAATATTACATCAAGAAATTTGAAAGAGGTCAACCAAAGCTCTTTTGGGCCAATTTGTAGAGAATTCAAAGCAACAGTTTCAAGAGAAGAAGATTTTTTTTTTCTGTTTTGTTGCCATATCAACCAAAATTTTCCATCCAATCATATTATTTAAAGAAATTCTAAAAAGGACAATGGCAGGTCCATTTCAGTGAAGTTTCATCAAAATTAGATTGATAGTTTCAGAGAAGATATTTGAAACTCAGCACAGGGACATGACACAAGATCTCTTGCCTTCAGCCAGTGGAGCCAAAAATCATATATTGTTTGACATGTTATACATGAATTGACCATCTCTTGCCACCACAATATGTAAAAAACATACATAACACATAGGGGTGCACATTTGTGTCATCTGGTAAAGGGGTAAGTCCATTATTGTCTGGGAATTTTTTCCACATACCAAGTGACACAATACAAAAATATAAGAGGGAAGGAAAAAGACTTTTTTTGCAATGATATATAGCAGAATAGAAAACATGGTGGGTAATGGAGAAATTGCATGTAATAGGTAACTGCTCCCTTTTCCGCCATATTTACAAAGAGCCGTCAACTTTGGGGCCATAAAAAGTCATGTTTGTATCATCATAGTTTGGAAGCACAATCCAACCTGTCTTCAGCAACCATCTTTGTTAACAAACACAATCCACCTACTAAGGCAGGTGACTGCTTACCACTGACCATTTCCATATTGAAAATTTTGAGTTTGGATATTAACCTTTTACTGCATGATCCCAAGTTTTAACAACCCTGATCCAGGAGCTTTTAACATTTTTGTTGGATAAGGAGAAAATGCAAATAACTAGCCTTTTCTCCTTTTCTCCATTATCTTTTCTTCCCTATCAAAAACAGCAATCATTAATCAAGCTGCATTTAAATTGTAGTCTGCAAATGCTGTCAGTTTGGTCCAGCCCAAAATTATGGTAAAGCGATGTTTGCTTTGTGTTTCTTTATTGAAAATATCAACTTCATTAATTTAAAACTTTACCATACAAGAAATGGTGGTTGCTCAGTACAGTTAGTTGCTGAACACAAATGGTGGCTAAGACAGGTTTTGAATGATCTTTACCTGGAACAAGACTGTTCATCAATTCTCCCTCATTGCTACATGAATCTTCATTGTCATATTCGGACCCAGCTGGGTCCCAGCGGGGGCTGGGCAGAGATTGTAATGATCTAACAGATGGACTGTGCTGTTGGTAGACTACAAAATGAAAGGTTTCATGATTGTATAATATGATCCATTTTCTTCTACAACTCAAAATACTTTACTCAATTTTGAAAACAATAACTTCTGAGCCCTGGTAACATAAAGGGCCAATTTTGTGAAGCATCAGTTAGTTATGGTACCAAAATTGCACGAAATCATGGTAATGGTGAAAACTTGAGAAATTGCTGAGTGACAGAAATTTTTTTCCCACAATGTTACCAATAGCCATCTGATCTAAAGATGGAACTACACTTTATATATGCATGACAGCAATTAACCTTTTACCTAACAATCCCAAGTTTTAACAACTCTAAGGACTGAAGCTTTTGAAAATGTTTTGAGAAAAGAAGAAAATGCTGGTAACATGCTTTATCTCCTTTTTTCCCACAATGTTATCTATGCATTTAAAGACATATTCCTTCATTTGAGCAACAATGAGTTGTCATCTGTACAAGTCCAAAATTTTGTCAGGTAAAGCGTGCAAAAAACATGTTCATAATATTATATGCTAAAACCATGTGATCTAGCTACAGATTCTATAGATGTATGTTTGTAACAATTCATACAACTTTGAGCCATGTATACTTGAAAAAGTTAACCTTACGCTGCCAAACATGGCATCACATGATTTTACAGTGTAGATAAAGATCAAGCTGCACAAAATATGATCAAGTAACTATAATCAAATGACAGTTCCTCATAATAGCTCATTTACTAAACAACAAAAATTTAGACATGTTAAAATTGAAAGCATTTGCATACAACAACATAAATTTTTAGAAGTGTAGAAAACATTGTGGGAAATGGTGAGAATGCTGGTTACAAGCATTTTTCTCCTTTTCCCACAATGTTTTCGAAAGGCCTCTTCCTCAGGGTCATTAAAACTAAAGAATGTTTTGCATGCATGATATATATAGAATTTTTTTTATAACCTTTCAATAAAGTTAAGTCTTATTATATTTTTAACCCTACTAGATACACCTTAACCCTTTACCACACAATTCCGAGTTTTAACAATCTTTGCGGGAACCCTTTTGAAAACATTGTGGAAATAGGAGAAAATGCTGGTATATGGAATACGACAGTTTCAGCAGCATAACTGTAATTCATTGTCTGCAAAACTTTTCAATTTCCACAAGTCTAAAATTATGTCATTTGGTAAAGATTTAAATGGAAAATCAGATCAGGATTAGACTTAGCCCTTGTCTCCACCTTATCTTTGACCTACCATTTCAAAATGGGTGAAAATTTAAACAAGAGAGCAATTATAGCCCTCTATCGCTCCACTTCCTCTTAAAGAAATTGCCATAAAATTATATGGCCTTCGCAGAGAAATTAAACCATAAAAAGTCTGTATGGCAATAAGATAAGAAAATAAACCCAGCCCCCCCCCCCAAAAAAAAAGAAGTACTCTTTTTCACATGCCAAGATGATGTCAGTGAACGATAGCTGGTCTAATCAATTTCATTCATACCAGATATCAATGGACTCCAAAGACTACAAGATTTCCAACTTTGCTAAAAAAAAAATCTATGACACGGATAGTAAAGTTTTGGATCAAAAAGTAGGATAATACAGGCTATGCTTCAAGTTAAATATTTATTTCATCTGCATATAACCATTATTAACACTAAATTCAGAATAAATCATCATCACTGATGCGCAAAACCATTAAAATCAGAATAAATCATTAACATTGAATGTCCAACGGCCAGTCATGCTATAGAACAGTTTGATAATCAAGGGGGATAAAGTATGTCCGTAATGAGTAATACAGGAGTTATTGCCATTAGTATTATAATGCTTGTCATTAACTATAATGAAATCAAGCCCACAACAGACGTGTTCTTTGTCTGATCAACATTTGTCTGATCAAGGAATCTGAAAGAGGTACACAGGAATATCATTTATTTGAGCCATGCTCTGGCAAAAGGGGTATAACTATTTACCACACAATCCAGAGTTTTAACAACCCCCACAAAGAAGGCTTATGAAAACATAGTGCGAAAAGGAGACAGTGCTCTTTCTTTTTCTCCTTTTCTCAATGTTGCTTTCTACCCTATCAAAAAGTTGAATATTTCAACCACATTCAAAATTGTCTAAAATTTGGTTGTTTTGTAAAGAGTTAATGCATCTCCATGATTCATTTTACCAAGCAAGTCATTCTTATACCAAGCAAGTCATCATATAATTATGGACCCATAAAATCCATTTAGTCTTACAGTCCACTGGATCTGGAGGTAGAATGGTCCTTTGACATGCAGAAAATTTCCAAATAACAGAAGGTTTTGATCCATGTCAGCCTGCGCAGACAGCACAGACTGTAAAGGATTCATACTTTTTGCAGATGTATTTACCCATTACCACAAAATCCTGTGTTTTAACCACCCTGGGAAATAAGTCTTTTGAAAACATTGTGGGAAAAGCAGAAAATGCTGGTAACCTGCATTTTCTCCTTTTCCCACAATGTTTTCTTACCTATGAGAAACAAGTCTAATCACATGAGGCATATATAATTTATCATTTGCAAATGCTTTCAATTAGGACCAGTCTAAAATTTTGTGGTAGAGAGTTAAGCCCCCCTTTTCAAAGAGCATGGTTCATTTATATTTACAGAAGATTACAATCTGCCATTTAGGAGGAGATTTTCAATATTTTTCAGTTTTGTTGATATAGCAACCAGTTTTCTGACAAATCAAATTCTTTAACCCTTTCTCAAACAAGCCCTGGTTTTCACGTGTCTGCAGTACAAGTCTTTTGAAAACACTGTGGGAAAAGGAGAAATTGCTCGTAACGAGCAATTTCTCCTTTTCCCAAAGTGTTTTCTACCCTTTTTGAGACCTTTCTGCTATTTTCATCAAATTTAAAATTGTCGTCTGCAAACTCTTTCAATTTGGACCAGTCCAAAATTTGTCGTTTGGGAAAGGGTTAAAGGAGTACTACAGAGCATCATAGCAGGATCATTTTTATGAAGTTTGGTCAAAATTGGATTGGTAGTTTCAGAGAAGATATTTATAATAACCTCACAAGATGCTCAAGCAGAAAATCACACTATCTATTATTTGCGAGTGTGTGGCAATCTTTTTTTTAAATCTAATGACTGGTGTCATTAGACAAAACGAGAAGATGGATGAGTTTTACAATCAGTTAACCCTTTCCCAAACAAGCCCTGGTTTTCACATATCTGCAGTACAAGTCTTTTGAAAACACTGTGGGAAAAGGAGAAATTGCTCGTAACGAGCAATTTCTCCTTTTCCCACAGTGTTTTCTACCCTTTTTGAGACCTTTCTGCCATTTTCATCAAATTTAAATTGTCGTCTGCAAACTCTTTCAATTTGGACCAGTCCAAAATTTGTCGTTTGGGAAAGGGTTAACACTGAAAGCTGATTATACTAACCAACTCCTCCACAGATGACAATTATTTCAGACAAGCCCGTATCAAAGGCATTTGCCAACATGACAACAAGTCAAATTTGGCTCAGATAACAGAATCTGTCTTTGACAAGGACGAAAACATTTTGTGAAATGGAAAAAATGCTGGTTACGTACATTTTATTCTTTTACAACAATGTTTTTAAAAGTCTTCTTCCTCATTGTCACAAAAGCAGACAATGCTTTGGTAAAGAATTAACTCTTTACCAAACGACAAAATTTCAGACCAGTTCAAATTGAAAGCTTTAGCAGACGACAAAATATATGTTTCCCAAAAATTGAAAATTGTTTTGAAAAGAGCAGAAAACGTGGGAAAAGGAGAAAATGCTGGTTACCAGCATTTTCTCCTTTCCCCACAATGTTTTCGAAAGGCTTTTTCCTCAGGGTCGTTATAAGTCGGGATTGTGTGGTAAAGGGTTAAGCTTACATCAGATACTTCTGTCTTAACCCTTTATCAAACAAGCCAGTGATTTAACGACCCTGAGGAATAAGACCTTTGAAAACATTGTGGGAAAAGGAGAAAATCCTGGTTACCAGCATTTTCTCCTTTTCCCATAGGTGTATTCAAATGTCTTTTTTCTCAGGGTTGTTAAGAGACTGGATTGTCTGGTTAACACTTTACCACACATTCCTGAGTTTTAACCCTTTCAGCGCCACAGGCCAAAAATGGGGCTTCTGCGGACAGTATAGATCAAGATCAGGCTGCACAGAACGTGCAGCCTGATCATTGATCTTTGCCATCCACTTGTTTAGTCAAGCCTGTAAGATATGGATCAGTCTCAATGTCAGTGGACTGAATTTTTAGCTGTCGAAAGAGGTCAAATTTAGAAATTTGGTGCTGAAAGAGTTAATGACCCTGAAAACGGAAGCTTTTGAATACAATGTAAGAAAAGGAGAAAATGCTGGTTACCAGCATTTTCTCCTTTTCCCACTAAGTTTTCACCCCTTTCAAAAAGAAATTTCAATTTCTGAGCCAAATTTATTTTTTCACCTGCAAATGCTTTAAATTTGGACAAGCCTAAAATTTCGTTATTTGGTAAAGGGTTGTCTTAACCACTAATGAGACGCCATCTATCATCTTCTCAATATGTAAGCTTCTTTTTGCAAGAGTACAGACCCTTCACATTTAGTTACACCAAAGGATAGCTCCTGAAACAAGTTTGCTGCAGACCTTTTTTAACCCTTTATCAAATAAAACCTACAGTATGTTTTACTGACCTGAAGGAAAAGTGTGCAATAATAGGACACCAGTAATGTATTTCTCTTTCAGCCCCAAAATCTTAGACTTGTCCAAACTGAAAGCGACTGCAGATGACAAAATAAATGTGGCTCAAAAATTGAAAATTGTTTTTGGGAATGCTGGAAAACATCGTGAGAAAAGGACAAAATGCTGGTTACCAGCATTTTCTCCTTTTTCTGCAATGTTTTCAAAATCTTTCTTTCTCCAGGTCATTAAAAGTCAGGATTGTGTGGTAGACGGTTGAAACATGAGCACCCCAAATGGGTGCCAAGACAAAACTGTCACTTTCTGAGTGAAAATCCTCAGTCAAAAAAGAGGTATGACTGCATCAAAAATATCTTGAGACCTATCTGCCCATCTGATAATATCATGGATTCTCTACTTGATAGCGAGCAACTAGCCAGAAACTGAAGTTAGTCTCTTCAGTAATAACAGAAATATCAGGAAATGCTTTACCACCTCTTTGACACAGATGATGCTGATGACGACAGGACCATAACAATACTTCAATGTTTTTTTTTTGAGAAAAAAAAAGTAGATAAAAATGTTTAACAAAACTGGACAATTGAACTCTCTTTCAATTTCATTAAAGAAAAAGATGCACATCTTCTGTTCAAATACTTCATTTTCTGTGGGTTTTTCACTTGTACAAATTTTGGGTATGTCTCAAAATAACCTGTATGGGTAATGCATTTCAAAAATCCTAGGAATTAATTCTGGAAAGTCATATTCACCACAGAAACAGCCAAGTTTTCTCTATTCTAAGCTGTGATTAGGTATTTCCATAATGAGCCAATTAGAAATCAAAAAGCAGTTGGTTCTCTCACCATTTCACATTACATATCAAACCAAGAGTCCTGCTGGGCCCAACACTGCTCACATCACTTACAAAAAATATGCATGTGTAAGCAATTTGACAGTAGACTGGTTTTAAGCTTATTTTCTGTAACATTCATTTTTTCTTAGTTGTATAATCTTCATGTATACAAGGAACCCATTACATTTGAGAATCTTCTACATTTTAAATCAAGATCATACACTACTTTCTCCGAAAGAATCAAGGAACTGTGTTTATCAAACATTCTAAATTGCATTGTTAGCTTAATTCTTGACCCTTTCCCAAACAATCAAAAGTTTGAAAGACCCAGACAAAGAAGATTTTTTGAAAACACTGTGGTAAAAGGAGCACATGCTGGTAACCAGCATTTTTTTCATTTTCCAACAATGTTTTTTTCCCTATCAAAGACAAACTGCATCATTTGAACCAAATTTAAGTTATGGTCTACAAATACTTTCAAGTTTGACAAGTCTACATTTTTGTCTGGCCTGTTTGGTAAAGAGTTAATATATAAAATAACAATTTTGATTAGCTAAACCCTTTGGTTCAGCAATTCATAACTTGTCTTGGTTTGAAATGTTACAAACTCTTGAGAATTTGGCTTAGACCATAATTTATAAAGGTAGGTGAATACCCAGTGATTCCCCAAGTCCCCAAAAAAATCCAGTTTCATCCTGAATTAAATTTCTTCTGGAAACTTTAAGGATAGATTGGTTGTATGGTGTACAACCCTTTCTTTTTAAATCATTTCACTTTTATTGTGGCAGCCATTGCACCTATCCATGCTTTCAGTGAGTTCCATTTTCCCAGTTCTTTGCACAATTTACTTCCCAAGCCACTGGCTGCTTTCTCACATAACTTTTGTCAAACAAGAGTCAGACTAAAAGAGAAATGAATCCTGTGATGAATCCTTGACTTGAACCAGCGGCTATGAATGTACTGACTGAGCTTCCAGATTAGGCATTGATTGATTGATTGATTGTATGGTGTTTAACGTCGTTTTCAACATTATTTCAGTTATATCACAACGGCCAGTGCACCCATCCATACTTTCCTGGAGTTTCTTGTACCAGTACTATGCACAATATTCTTTCCAAGCCACTGGCTGCTTTCCCACATGGCCATCATCAAAACAATGGTCAGTGGTGAGAATGAAATGAATCCTGTCGCAATGACTATCATCAATCCTTGGAAAGAAATTGGCCGAGCTGGGGATCAAACCAGCAACCTCCTGTTCTCAAGTCCTGTATGCTACCGACTGAGCTACGTGGGCTCGGCCCCAGATTAGGCATAAACTGTGAGAAGCAAATCAATCCACTTGGCATGCTTTGAGGAGTTAGGGCCTTCTTTGAGTGTTTCTTGTGGCATAAAAATACAACCAAAGTCTAACTGTTATCTCCTGTAACCCTACTAGCCTATGAAAAATGTTCCTAAAAATATGTACTGCATATTAAGGCTATTTAATTTACTGCTACATATAATTGCATCTATTTTCTCAATTAGTGTAGACAATTACACTGTAGACAAAAAGATCTTCTTTATCTCAATAAATCAATTTCAGAGCAAAATAAGCCATCAGTGCATATAAGAAATAAGATAACTGACTTGAAAACTTTGTCAAGAAAAAACAGAATTCACATAGACCTTTGAAATTTGTCATAACATTTAGTTTAGGGGAGAAGACGATTAACCCTGTGCCACACAATCCCAATTTTTAATAACCCTGTGAAAGAAAGCTTTTAAACACTTGTGGGAAAAGGAGAAAATGCTGGTCTCCTTTTCCCACAATATCTTCTACCCTTCCCAAAACAAATTTCATTTTTTGAGTCACTTTCATTTTGTTGTCTGCAAATGCTTTGAATTGGACCAGTCAAAAATTTTGTCATTGTGGTAAAGGGTTAAAGGAAATGGGTTACTACTATAGCTGTGTTAGATGATGAAAAAGTGAAGTAGCACTGTTTACTTTGGAAAGGGCCTAAAACCAAACTGATAGGGAGAAAAAGGGAGCTTTGTCAACACAAAAATACAAACTAACACAAAAATTTATCAAATAAAGTAGATGTTAACCGTTTACCAAACAATCCCGGATTTTCGTGACCTTCAAAAAGAAGCCTTTTGAAAACATTGTGGGAAAAGGAGAAAATGCTGGTAACCAGCATTTTCTCCTTTTCCCACAATGTTTTCTACCCTTCCCAAAACAAATTTCAATTTTTGTGTCACATTAATTTTGTCGTCTGCAAATGCTTTAAATTTGAACGAGTCTAAATTTTTTGTCATTTGGTAAAGGGTTAAAGAAACAAATGCATGTGATTAACCCAAATCCTCAAACCCAGAACTTTTAATTCTAAGTTTTTAACCTCTTTAAGTGATCACTAAGTTTTAGATTTGTCCATTCCCTTCCCCAAAAAACACTGGGTTCCATTTTCACCGTCCATTCCAAGTAACTTTCTTGGAATAATTCTAAAGCATTTTTTTTTTTTCATTTTAAAAGCACAAAATTGCTGATTTTCTTAACCAAATGGTTTAGCCACTCAGGAATTGCGTTACTTTTATAGTTTTGAATTACACTAAGAAAGGTTGTTGAATACAGTCCCAGGTGGTTTTTTATAGGGTTGGGGTACACCAACAAATCATTAACTCTTTACTAAACAGCAAAATCTTAGACTGGTCCAATTTGAAGACATTTCCTTACAGCTAATTGAATGTACCTCAAAAGGTGATTTCTGTCTTTGAGAGGGTAGAAAGCATTGTGGGAAAAACGAAATTTCTCACCATGCTTCAAAAGTCATCTTTAACCCTTTCCCAAACGACAAATTTAAGACACTTTCAAATTCAAAATATCTGCAGACGATACATTCAAAATTGGTATAAATGAGCTGAAGCTCTCTGATAGGATAGAAAACATTGTGGAAAAAGGAGAAAATGCTGGTTACCAGCATTTTCTCCTTTTCCCACAATGTTTTCAAAAGCCTTCTTTCCCAGATCATGAAAACCAGAGATTGTTTGGTAAAGGGTTATGGTAGGTAAAGGTTGGATTTTGATGGTTAAAAATTACATAATAAACCAAACTACTGGAATTCCTAGGCTGTTTTCCAGAAAAATACAATTTAAAATATTTGATAGTGGTCATATTCTGTGCAGTGTGATTTTGATCTACATTGTCTGAAAGCACCTGAAATCATTTTTAGCACTAAAAGGTTTAAAACTGAACAGCCTTTTTCTGCAAGAACAAAACCCCTTCCGAGACAAGAGGGCCAATAGCCCTAAAGCGCTCACCTGAGTAAAGTCATCTAGAATTGATAAAGTTGAAGACATCCTGGTGTGATGATGTCAACACATGATTGTAGTGACCTACTTTTTGATCCAACATGGAACAAGATATTATCAAGACAAATTTTCTGATCAAATTTCATGAGTTTCAGACTGAAAATGTGACCTCTAGACTGCCAACAAGCTTTTTCTAAGATCTGTCCCAATGGCCTATTTTATAATCTTAACTGACCCAATATTGAACTTGTATGAGGCATCATCAGGACAAACATTCTGACCACTTTATATGAGCATAACTCTGAAATGTGGCCTCCAGAGTGCACACAAGTTTTTTTTTTAGATTTGTCCCAGTGACCAACTTTTTGACCTAACATGACCAAATGTTTTACTAGTACTGGATCTCATCAAGACAAATATTCTGACAAATTATTATTGTTATCAGACTGAAAATGTGACCTCTAAAATGTGCACAGGGTTTTTCTAAGATTTGTCCCAGAGACCTACTTTATGACCCGATTAGAACCAATTTCAAACTTATAAGAGATATTATCAAGATACATATTATGACCAATTTTCATGGGAACTGGACTGAAAATGTGGTTTCTAGAGTGCACATAAGGCACAACAGATGACACATGGTAGGCGACGGACACAGCACAATCACAAAAGCTCACTCTAATCAATCTCTGCTCCGGTGAGCTAAATATGTATTAAGTGAAAATACGTTGTTCTAAACACATTACTAAAATATGCAATAATCTCTTTACCAAACAATCCCCAGTTTTCACAACCTTAATGTCTTTTTATGTGGTAAAGTCCTTGGGCAATGCATTTCAGAGTCTTTACCACATGCTGGTGAAACTTAAGACACACTAGTAGCGAGCTGTCCCTAGGACACATGTCTATCTCAGAAAAGTGTTCGAGATAAAATTAGCTTTTCACATAAACCAGTAATTATGATTTTCTCCATAACTCAAGGCATTTCCAAAAACTACCAATTACACAGATTTTCGAAATTAGAAAATGATCTAAGATTCCGAAAACAACCCCTTTTCAGTACTTGAAGTAATTGTATAATATTCCCCTCGTTTTTTTTAACCCTTTCAACACCTCGATTAAAGGTAAAAAAGGTCTTTTTCTGATGGCATAGATCAAAACCAGACAGCACAGAACATGCAGTCTGATTTTGTATCTTAACACCAACTTCCTCAGTTAACTCTTTACCAAATGGCAAAATTTTAGACAAGTCCCTATTGAAAGCATTTGCAGATGACAGAATAAATGTCACTCAAAAATTGAAATTTGTTTTTAGAAGGATAGAAAACAATGTGGGAAAAGGGGAAAATGCTGGTTACCAGCATTTTCTCATTTTCCCACATTTTCAAAAGGCTTCTTTCTCTGGGTAGTTAACAGTCGGGATCGTTTGGTAAAAAGTTAAGCTTTTAAGATATACAAATCTTTGAGTTTCAACAGATTGTAATTTCAGCGTGCATATAAGGTCAAATAAATATCAGCAGTGCTCTGGCAAGCGGGGTTTGTAGTTTCTTAAAATCAATTTTGTCTCACAGCGGACCCAATCATGCTGTAAAATGGTCCTTGGATACACAGAAAATAAACTATTAGCAAAACGTATCTACCCATGTCAGCCCGCAGAGACTGACTTAAATCAATACTTTTTGCAGATGCATTCAACCCCCTTTTTCACAGAGTATGACACATAATTGGTTCTGAAAGAGATAAAAAGAGCGAATCTTAATTTGAGCAATTCCCTAATTAGGGGATGAGGAAAAGGGTCAACCCTGCCCCATTGTGTATATTTACCTGGAATTGACACAATCGACATGTCAGGTGTTTCCACTGGGTAGTCCATAGCAGATACCTTCCTCTTGCGATTATTTTCTTTAATCTCTGGCTTCTTTTCTGCTTTAGGTGACGGCATCTTGATGCCAAAGTCATCATCCAGTAAATCTGTTGATTCAAATGTGAACACTTTTATCAAATTTGAGTTTCAATGACCCTTTGCAATAGAGAAAATGACATAAACCGCAGTTTTTCCATCTCCAACATTGTCTTTTAACTCGTCAGTTTCTATCATTTCAGCCTCATTTAATGAGTCTTACTGCCTGGAAAATGTTGCTTTTTTTTTTTTACTTTGAAAAGATCTGAGAAGAATAATATGCCGGTAACCAGCATTATCTTCTTTTCTCACAATGTTTTCTTGCCCTCCCAAATGAATTTCAAGTTTTGAGCGACAGATTTATTTTGTCATTTGCAAATGCTTTGAAATTCTGCAAGTCTAAAATTTTGTAGTGTGGTAAAGGGTTAAAATTGGGGCTGTTCGGTGAGGTTTCGCAGACTAAGTTATATAAGGGTCCTTGGCTGGGTAGCGAATATTGTCCTTGGCTGTGTATACAGAATTCTTTTTTGTTCTCTTTAACTTCATGTTATTGATCAATTTATGCATCATTTTCCAGAAAATATATGCATGGGTTTAACCCTTCACCACACAATCATAATTTTACAAACCATAAGGAAAAGGAGAAAATGCTGGTAATCAGCATTTTCTCCACTTCCCGCGAAGTTTTCTACCTTTCCCAAGATGAATTTCTATTTTTGAGTCACAGTTATTTTGTTGTCTGCGAAAGCTTTGAATTTAGGCATGTCTAAAATTTTGTCGTTTGGTAAATAGGTAATCATTCCAGAAAAGTAACATAACAATTCATACTCACTGCGAACACATTGTCATGAAATTTTAAGAGATAGGTGTACGGAATGAAAACTTCAACACTCATTGCTCTAAATTTCATGACAAGGTGATCACAAGGGTATGAATTTTTCTAACACCATTATGGTAATGGAAAAGGATTCATGGCTGATCAATAAAGTTGGTTCACCGTTTACGATCCCATGTTTTGAAGTCACTGCTGATAGCATTTTCTCCTATTTCTCTAACTCTTTGCCACACAAACGACTTTGAAGGAGACTTTTGAAAACATTGTGGAAAAAGAAGAAAATGCTGGTAACAAGCATTTTCTTCTTTCCCCACAATGTTTGCAACGATCTCAAAGACAGCTACTGTCATTTGGGCTGTTTTATTTGTCGTCTGCAAACGCTTTCAATTCGGACTGGTCTAAAATTTCGTTGTGTGGTTAAGAGTAAATGCTTTCTCTCAATACAAAGACAAATTCCATCACTTGAGGCATAATTACCATGATGTCTACTTTTGCTTTCAATTCTTACCAGTAACCAGCATTTTCTCCTTTTCCCACAATGTTTTCTACCCTGTTTATGGAACATATCATCATTGAACCACATTTAATTTGACATTAACAGATTCTTTCAGTTTGGGTAATTCTAAAATTTTGCTGTCTTGTAAAGAGTTAATGTCCTGTTTTTGTGACCACACTTGCAAGTGAGGCCGACTACACCTTTCTTTTCAACAACATAATTTTCCAACAGCCTCATCAACAAATGCGTCAAACTGCCTAAATTGGACAGGATGGTACAAATACCACTCCAAGCAAGACCTACACTAGAAATTGCCATGACAACAGAGCAAGAGGGATTGTAGATGACATTCAATTTAATGCAATACCTACCTTGAAGATCTCATGACAACAGTAGAACAGATCTTAGGTAACATTTACGTCCTTCTTTTGGCAGAAAGACGATAGTAGTGAAGCCAAAAGAGCAAACTACGTTAATTGACTATCATATACGCTTATTCTTAGGTACACTAGAAACAAGAGCAAATAACAAAAAGGACATTCTTTGTCTACTTCTCCAGAATTCTCTAATTCAAAAGTAAGACAACTGCTGATTGACTTAACCATTTACTTTCAAATCAGGAAAATTTTGGAGAATTAGACAAAGAATACTATTACGAATGTTTGTTGAAAACGGACCCTGATCAAGTGAAGATGATCTCTTCTCTGTTGTCCACAAATGTTTAGCCTGTTCCCACCCAATCCCTAGTTTAAAATTTTGTTGTTTGGTAAAGGGTTAACCCTTTACTACACAACCCTGGGAAAGAAACCTTTTGAAAACATTGTGGGAAAAGGAGAATATGCTGGTAACCAGCATTTTCTCATTTTCCCACAATGTTTTCTACACTATCAAAGAAAAATTGCATCATTTGAGCCACACTGAAATTGTTATCTGCAAATACTTTCAATTTGGACCAGGCTAAAATTTTGTCGTCTGGTAAAGGGTTAATTGTATGTGGGCAAACCTTAGGCTTGGATATCATGTACAGTGCTCAAATACTTCTTAGGTAAAAACCTCCAGTGTCTACAGCTAGACAACCCCAACTTACATCTTTCAATCACGGACTGTGACGTATTCTCCACCTTACAGGCCTGGGGTGAACCCAACATCTGACTCACGGGTGATGTGGGTTGCCCAGCGGGGCTGGAAATGTTGGAAAAGCTGCCCATCTTGTCCAGCTCATCTCCGACTGGCACGGGTCTTGGGTTCCCAGGACTGATGGGGTCAATCAGTAGACCAGGAGAGCCTGGGTTTGAATCCCTTGATGGGCTTCTGGCTAGAGCTGATGCCAGTAAGCTGATGGTCTGTAAAAGAAAGAAATATTACATCTGATCCTAGCTAATAATCTATTTATACTTTCATTCTTGTTGATATTTATTTCTTGTTGCTAGGTTTAACAAAGCTATCTTTATTTTCAATGGGATAAACTTTTGATTTTATGACAAAATACCTGCAATTATTAATCCTTTACCACACAATCCTGAAATTTAACTACCCTGAAGAAAAAAACCTTTGAGAACAATGTGGAAAGAAGAGGAGGAAATGCTGGTAGCCAGCAAAGGAGAAAGTGCTGGTGACCACCATTTTCTCATCTTTTCACTTTTTATACCCTTCCAAAAACAAAAAAAATTCGATTTTTCTGTCATGTTTAATTTGTGGTTTGCAATTTCTTTCAGCTCTGAAATTTTGTCGTCTGGTATAGAGTTAACTCATCAAGCAATCAGTATCATTCAAGCATATGTCATTGAAAATCCCCCATCCAATCCCAACCACATCTTTATGAACATACATTTAACCCTTTACCACATAGTGCCTACATTAATTTTAACTAACTTGAGAAAGAGGGCTTTTGAAAACATTGTGGGAAAAGGAGAAAATGCTGGTAACCAGCATTTTCTCTTTTTCCCACAATGTTTTCTACCCTATGAAAAACAGATTTTATATTTTGACTTACATCTAATTTGTCATATGCAAATGCTTTGAGTTTGGACAAGGCTAAAATTTTGGTTAACCCTTTACCACACAATCCTAAATTTTAATGACATTGACAAAAACATGGCTTTTAAAGACATCATGAGAAAAACTGACAATGCCGGTAATCAGTATTTTTCTCCTTTCTGCTCAATGTTTTCAATTTAGACCAGTCTAAAACTGTGTTATTCTGTACAGATTTGACCCTTAACCCTTTCAGACTTGTATCAATCAAAAGCATTTGCAGAGAATAATTCAAATCTGTATGAAATGATGGAGTATGTCTTTCAAAGGGTAAAAAACATTGTGGGAGAAGCTGAATATGAAAAAGCCTTCTTCCCAAAGGTTGTTAAAATTTGGATTATTTGGTAAAGGGTTCACTCGTTACCACAGAAATAACAAAGCATGCTCCTTTGTGATAAGAATTAAACAGCTATTGAAAACGTTATGGAAAAAACAGCAATTACTCATTCATACAAAGCCACCAATGGAGATATTCACCTTTCTTTAACCCTTTCCCAAACAATAGATTTTAGACTGGTCCAATTTGAAAGAGTTTGCAAACGACAATTTTAGATTTATTGAAAATGAAAGTTCTCCAAAAGGGTAAAAAAAACACTGTGGGAAAAGGAGAAATTGCTCGTTACGAGCAATTTCTCCTTTTCCCACAGTGTTTTCAAAATACTTGTACTGCAGACACATGAAAACCAGGGCTTGTTTGGGAAGGGTTAACCCTTTACCAGACGACAAAATTGTAGCCTTGTCCAAATTGAAAGCATTTACGGTCAACAATTTCAATGTGGCGCGTATGGTGCAATTTTTCTTCGATAGAGTAGAAAACATTGTGGGAAAAGAAGAAAATGCTAGTTACCAGCATTTTCTCCTTTTCCCACAATGTTTTCAAAAGGCTTCTTTCTAAGGGTCGTTAAAAGGCGGCATTGTGCGGTAAAGGGTTAAACCCTTTCCCAAATGACAATTTTTAACCCCTTCCAAATTCAAAACCTCTGCAGAGGACAAATTCAACATTGATAGAAATGAATTTAATTTCTCTGACAGAAGGTTTCTCACGCAGGGTCATTAAAACTCGGATTGCGTGGTAAAGGGTTAAGTGACTTTCCTCATGAAACATGTACATAAGTTATTGACATAAATCTTAACCTTCTACCAAACGAAAAAATTCTAGATCGGTCCAAATTGAGAGAAGTTGCAGACAACAATTTCAATGTGGCTCAAAATGATGTGTTTTTTCTTTGGTAAGGTAAAAAACAATGTGGGAAAAGGAGAAAATACTGATTACCAGCATTTTCTCCTTTTTCCACAATTTTTTCAAAAGGCTTCTTCCTCAGCGTCATTAAAAGTTGGCATATGTGGTAAAGGGTGAAACAGTGTGGAAAGTAAAGAAAGGATTGAAAAAAAAAAATAAAATTGATGACAAAACAACAACTGCATTAAGCCAGCAGTCAAGGACAAACCAGTTCAAAAATATGACAGATGCAAAATCATAAATTTATCCAGTTATGGAGCTGTTTTAATACTTTACCAGACAACAGAATATTAACTTCATCCAAACGGAGAGCATTTGCAGACAACAAATTCAATTTAGCTAAATTGATGAGACTGTTTTAGACATAAGCATGTTGGTTAGAGGAGAAAATGCTGACTACCAGATTTTGCTCCTTTTCCCACAGTGTTTTACAAAGCTTTATTCTTCAATCAAAGTCCTGAAAACAGGATCCTACGTTATAGGGTTACCAAATGACAAAACCCTAGATGCATCCAACTATGAAAGCTTTCGCAGAAGACAAAATAAATGTTACTCAAAAATTAAAGTTTGTTTTTGGAAAGGCAGAAAATATTGCAAGAAGAGAAGAAAATGTTGGCCGGCAGCATTTTCTTCTTTTCCCACCATAATTTTCAAAGGGTTTTGTCTCCCATGGTCTTGAAATCACAGGATGCTATGGTAAAGGTAAAACTCTTTACCAAACAACAAAATTTTAGACTTGTCCAAATTGAAAGAATTTGCAGACTACAAAATTAATGTGAATTAACAAATTGAGATTTGTGTTGGTGGGGGCAGAAATCATTGTGGGAAAAGACAAAAATACTGGTTACCAGCATTTTCTCCCTTTCCCATAATGTTAACAAAAGCTGTCTTTCTCGGGGTCGTTGGAAGTCGGGATTGTGTGGTAAAGGGTTAAAAAGCCATTTTGTCTCAAAACTGTTTCAAAATGTCGCCATGAAATCTACTCCAAATTCCTTACAACACAATCCTGAGTTGTAACAACCCCGAGGAAAGGACATTTAAATACAATGTGGGAATTGGAGAAAATGCTGGTAACCAAGATTTTCTCCTTTTCCCACTACGTTTTCTTATTTTCACAGAAAATTTTCCTATTTTGTGTAGCATTGTAGGAAAAGGTGAAAACACAATTTCAATTCTGTCAGCTTTATTTCGTCCTCTGTGAACAGTTTAAATTTGGACAAGTCTAACATATGGTCCTTTTCCCCCCCAATGTTTGGTAACCCTTTCACACAAATTCCATCATAACACCTAGAATTAACCCTTTACCAAACAATCCCGGGTTTTCATGACCCTTATAAAGAAGCGTGTTGAAAACATTGTGCGAAAAGGAGAAAATGCTGGTAACCAGCATTTTCTCCTTTTCCCACAATGTTTTCTACCCCCCCCCAACACAAATTTCAATTTTGAGTCACATTTATTTTTGTCGTCTGCAATTGCTTTCAATTTGGAGGACTCTAAAATTTTGTTGTTTGGTAAAGAGTTACTTGTAATTTATGGTCTGCAAATGCTTTGGGTTTTGACAAGTCCAAAACTCTGTCATCCGTTAAGGGTTTAAAGCGCTTGAAAAATTTCAGTTGCTTAAGCAGGTAATTTGGATTCAGACAAGAATGCACATTATGGGCAGTCCGGACCTCTACATCTGCTCTGGGTATTTTTTAATTCTTTAGCAAATGACAAAATTTTTGACTTGTCCAAATCCTAAGCATTTATTTTTGCTGATGAAAAAATAAAATATGTTGCATGAATGATGATTTTTGTTTTTGATTGGGTAGAAAACCTTGTGGGAAAAGGAGAAAATGCTGGTTATCAGCATTTTCTCCTATTCTCACAATGTTTTCAGAAGCCCTTCTCACAGTCATTAAAAGTTGGGACTGTTTGGTAAAGGATTAAGATTTATCAGTATTCTGACTTGGATCTTCACTTATTGCTCTCTTGCAGGCTGCCCTTGAAAACATAATTCTTGGCGACTGTTTTCTCTACTGATAAAGATCCCTTTTTATAAGCCCTTACCACTCGATACTTTCCAGAGTTTCACTCTTTACCAAACAACTAAATTTTGAATTCAAAAAAATTGAAAGCATTTGCAGACAACAAGCTCAAAATTAATGTTGATTTCTGTCTTTGATTGAGGAGAAAACATTGTGGCTACCAGCATTTTCCCCTTTTCTCACAATGTTTTCAATTACCTTCTCCACTTGCGTTAGTAAAACTCTGTATAGTTTGGTTAAGGATTGAGCAATAACCAAGCAATTTACAAGCAATGTTGGCATCATTTTTTCCTTTGTTTCAATCCAGCAAGGTCATAAACCCCTTTGCCCTATATAGACTTCTACTAGACTTCTAGTATGTTGTATACAACATTAAGAAACATAACAACAAGTAGATAAATTGTTCAAACTGAGCAACTTCTCAACTTGTCAGAGTTCCAAACAATGTCATAACACTGATACATTCATTCTACCCTTTTTTTTTTTTTGTTAAATGAAAAATTCAGGAATAAATGTTAAAGTTGTGTTGAATAATTGCATGTATGTTTGCAATGCTATTTCTACATACAAAAACCAAGCTCTCATTGGATAGCAATAAATAATGACATTTGCATAAGATGACCTTTCTAAATGCATGCGAGTTTAGAAACGGGTCAATTATATAATATTGTGCATACTGCAGGAAATTTGATGTACAGTTTTCCCTCGTTTCAGATAGGGCCTTTGCCGAAGGAAAAGAAACACCAATAACACGCAGTCTGATCTTTGACCTACACTGTCCGCTTTGCCGATATATTCTGGACAAAAAAAACCTTTAAACTGAAATTATTCATGTCTTATCAGACCTCCAGATAAGAAGGAGTGATAGTATTCTAAATCCATTAGTTCTCTACCAAACCCTAGGTTGTGGGTACTCATTAGAATTGTCTCGATGAGACAATTCTAATGAGTACCCATAACATAGGATTTGGTGGAGAGTAATTAATATTTTCAATTTTGAAATCCTCCCTTTATCTGCAGCTCTGCTTATTTCTAAAATGTAAATGTCTGTTGGGTTTACTTGGCTCTCTATGGATGAAGCAAATGGTCGTTTGACCCTTTTACAATCTATTTGTACAATTAATTTCTCCTTTTTACCAACATCCCTACAGATAAAAAAAAGTTTCATATTACAGAATAAAACATACTTGATTGAATACAGTTTACTTTTGACCATACACAAATCTTTAGACCGGTCAAAACTGAAATAAGATTGCAGGCAACAAAATTTAACATGGCTAAAACTGATTTGTCTTTAACCCTTAGAGCGCCAAATAAACCTGTCAGACATTTTCATCCTAGAAACAAGACCCAAATAATTGCAATTTCATGGTTACTTTTGTCTACATTGATTCAGCAAAGCGGGCAGTGTAGATCATAGATCAGGCTGCACGTTTGTGCAGCCTGATCTTGATCTACACTGACTGCAAACATAACTATAGTCGTGAAAGGCGCTTTAAGGGTTAAAATGGTAAAAAACATTTTGTTAAAAGGAGAAAATGATGGTTACCTTTTCCCACAATGTTTTCAAAGGCAGGTCAGGATTGTTTGGTAAAGGGTACGAGTTCCCTTACCTTTGCAACACAAGCCAAAGTTTTATAGACCCAGAGGAAAGAGGTAAACAGCATTTTCTCCTTTTCCTCCAATGTTTTCTAGCCGTCCTACAACAACTTTCATCTTTGTATCAATATTAAATTTGTCATCTGCAAATGCTCTCAGTTTGAGCAAGTCTAAAATTTGAATTCTTTACAAAGTGCCTAACCTTAACTTCTTACCACACAGTCTGAGTTTTGACAACATTGAGGAAATAGCCTTTTGAAAACCTTGTGCATTTTCTCCTTTTCCTACAAAGTTTTCTACACTTTCACAGACAATTACCACCATTTCAGCTAAATTTAATGTCATCTGCAACTGCTTTCAATTTGGACCAGTCTAAAATTTCATTCTTCGGTAGAGAGATAAGACAAATCTCCATGGAAACAATCTGCCAATGATGCAAAGAAGGGATGTGTCTTTAACATGGGTACAGAAAATTGTAGGGAAAGGAGAAAAAAATATTTATAAGTATTTTCTTCTTTTTCAATGACTTTTCCAAAAGCCATTTTTAAAGTAAGAATAAAATCATAGCATAATTCGGAAAAGGGTTAACTCTTTACCAAACAATATGATTTTAGACTGGTTCAAATTGAAAGCATTTGCAGAAAACAGAAAAGCTGTTACATGTATTCAAAAGTTAACATGTGTTTTTAAAAGGGTGTGTTTAAAAAGAATACATTGTGGAAAAGGAGAAAATGCTGGTTACTAGCATTTTCTCCTTTTCCTACAATGTTTTCAAAAGGCCGCTTCCTCAGTTAAAACTTGGGATTTGTGGTAAAGTGTTAACCCTTTCCCAAACGATGAATTTCAGACTGGTCCAAATTGAAAGAGTTTGCAGACGACAATTTTAAATTTGATGAAAATGACAAAGTTCTCCAAAAGGGTAGAAAACACTGTGGGAAAAGGAGAAATTGCTCGTTACGAGCAATTTCTCCTTTTCCCACAGTGTTTTCAAAAGACTTGTACTGTAGACACGTGAAAACCAGGGCTTGTTTGGGAAAGGGTTAAACATGTCAAATGGATGCAGGAGCTTTTGCATTATGAAACACTGATAAGCTTCATGCTGAACCCTTCCAGTGCAGTGTACACCTTACCTCCCTTTTGCAGACAGTAAATACTGGTATGTCAAGATCAGACTATACAGAACATTCAGTCTGATCCTGGATCTGCACTATCTGATAATTTTTCAGATACTGTACCCAAAATAACCTTGACATTCGATGATCTTGCACTATTTAGTTTTGTTTCAACTGTTCCGGGGGACACAGACATCAGATTATATAAGACATTTTTGCAATTCCTTTATAACACGATCCCATACTTAGACAACCCTCATAAAGAAAGCTTTTGGAAAGATTGTGAGAAAAGGAGATAATGCTGGAAACCTACATTTTCTTGTTTTCCCATAAAGATTTCTACTATTTCAAAGACAACTGTCATCACTTAACCTTTTACTGCACAAACTTGAAAAAGAAGACTTTAGAAAAAAATTTGGGAAAAGGAGAGAATGCTGGACACCAGCATTTTGTCTTTTTCCACAACTTTTTCAATCCCTCAGCCTGTAAGTTTCAATAGTGTTATCTTTATCATACGACACACAAAGAGTCTCTTTGACAACATACACGAAACCACACCATGCCATAGGCTCTGCTCTTTGGCCAGTTGCGTTAAAAATGACAGGATGTTGGTGACCAACATTTTTCCCTTTTTCCAAATTTTTTTCAATAGCCCCCCTTCCTTAGAACCCTGAAATTAATGGATCCTATATTAGAAAATTAATTTAACATCCCTGGTAGACTTGCTTACCTGTGATTCATCATTTTCATCAGGATTAACTGGAATTCCGTTCTCAGACAGGAACTCATCCAGGTCCATGTACTCAAGGTCAAAGTCATTGCCGCTGTTGTTGTCATGTGACGGCTTGTCCCACAAGTTTGAGCCCAGAAATGCTGAGCTGAGATTTGGCGTGTAGCCACCAAGTTTTCCACCTTTCTTCAAGTCCGCCGACCCTAGAGAAAATAAAATGTTTAACTCTTCACCAAACGACAAAGTTTTAGACCGATCCGAATTGAAAGCATTTGCAGACGACAAAATAAATATGACTGAAAAATTGAAAATTACTTTAGGAAGGGTAGAAAACATTATGGGAAAAGGAGAAAATGCTGGTTACCAGCATTTTCTCCTTTTCCCACAATGTTTTCAAAAGCCTTCTTCCTCTGGGTTGTTACAAGTCAGGATCGTGTGGTAAAGAGTTAAAAAAGGTTCTTCGGTCGAAGGCAAGATCAGGTAGCAAGGTACAGGCTTTGGATTTTGTTAACTTTTACTGCACGCTCCCTGGTATTCACTGAGGAAATTACCTTTTGAACACCTTGTGGAATTAGGAGAAAATGCTGGTAAAAGGCTTTTTCTCTTTAACACAAGGTTCTCTTTGTTTCTGTAGATGATTGCCATCATTTCAATAACATTTAACTCGTCATCTGTGAATGCTTTCATTTCTGCAAAGTCTAAAATTTCATCATTTGGTAAAGGGTGAACCTAAATAAACAAAATGACAGTATCAAACCAATCACATATGCTAAATTTTTCAATATCAACTCTTTACTGGACAATAAAATTTGGGACTTGTCCAGACATCAAATGAAATGTAACTGAAGCAATGGTAATTATTTCTTAAAGTGTAAAATACCTTGTGGGAAAAGAAAAAAATGCTGGCTTCCAGCATTCTCTTCTTTTCCCACAATGTTTTCTATCCTGTCAGAGATAAATCTTTATCATTTATCCCTTTACCATGCAATCCCTTTACCATTTATCCCTTTACCATGCAATGCTGGTGACCAGCATTTTCTCCTTTTCCAACAATGTTTTCTACACTTTCTGATACAAATAATATCATTTTTGCCACATTTTATTTGTCGTCTGCAAAAGCTTTCAATTTGGATCAGTCTAAAATTTTGTTGTGTGGTAATGAGTTAAGCCACAACTTCTTCTATGGTATAACCCCTGGCAAAATAATAGGCCTGTTAACCCTTTCCCAAACAAGCCCTGGTTTTCACGTGTCTGCAGTACAAGTCTTTTGAAAACACTGTGGGAAAAGGAGAAATTGCTCATAACGAGCAATTTCTCCTTTTCCCACAGTGTTTTCTACCCTTTTTGACAACTTTCTGCTTTTTTCATCAAATTTAAAATTGTTGTCTGCAAACTCTTTGAATTTGGACCGGTCCAAAATTTGTCGTTTGGGAAAGGGTTAATTGGGACCAGTTTTAAGATGATGGTATTGTATTGCAGTGGCTTATACCCTGTTTTCAAGGGGTACTTGTTTTCAAACCCGAAATGACATCCAAGTTTTTTTGCAAACCATAAGTGAATGACTTCACTGTTTTGTGTAAACCAATTATTTGAATGTGAACTACAGTGTCATTACTGTTTTTATTAATTTATGAAATGCAACAAAACAAGATAGTATGCATATTTTCAAAGGAAAGATCAGTTTTAGTGACATATTTCTTATCACCCTTTTCAACCCGATACATGCCCAATTTAAATTCTCTGTCTGATATTTAATTTCAATCCTGAAAAAATTGCTGACATGTTACGTAGTCAGTCTTGATGCCAAAAAGCCATGTGCCCAACCTGGAATGCGACACGAACCTGATCCATACTCAGATCAGAGAATTTTGTGACCTATTTTGTTGGGTCACTCATGGATGAACAATTTTTCCAGAACATTCGCCACTAGAGGGAAAATGTTTCCAATCCTTTAATTAAGACACTCAATATTTTCAGATGTTTTATGATAAAATGGTGTTAAAAAGGTTCTTAATCTGTCCATAGAGGTGCATATAAATTGATAGAAGGGACCAAAATGCCTTATTTTTTGTTATTCTGGTGCTGCTATAACCAGAGGGCCAATGGCCGCCATGACACTCATCCGTCCTTTTCATCATGCTTCAAAAAATGGGGACAATTGACTCAGAGCTGTTAATTTCTATCGTTCAACACAGTTCTTTCTTGTCATAGTAAACATTTTTGTTGAGTTTTGGTGTACATGATGATTTTTAGTTTTCTATTTATGAGCTATTCTATAGATATTGAAAGCCACAAAATCAGGGCATGTTTTCCCATGCCCTAATTCAGCTTCCAGCACAAGATTGAAGGGTGATGCATGTTATTACAGTCGAATATGTATGATTCAGGCAGAATTTGTGGTTTTATATGCATTTCAATTTGATTTTTTAGTTTATAAAATAATGTTGTAAATCAGGGTCCGTATTCACCAACCATTCTTAAGAACGTTCTTTGTCTTGTTCTCCAGAATTTTCTACATTTGAAAGAAACACAACTCCTGATTGGCTAAACCAAATGGTTTAGCCAATCAGGAGTTGCGTTACTTTCAAATGTAGAAAATCTTGGAGAATAAGACTAAGAATATTCTCAAGAATAGTTGGTGAATACAGACCCAATACTTCATTAATCATTTAGATATGCAAAAGCTAAAACTTTTCAATTTAGTCCTTCGAAAACTGGCAAGATCACCATATATCAATCATTGAAATTACTTTAACCCTTTCCCAAACAAGCCCTGGTTTTCACGTGTCTGCAATACTAGTCTTTTGAAAACACTGTGGGAAAAGGAGAAATTGCTCGCAACAAGCAATTTCTCCTTTTCCCACTGTGTTTTCTACCCTTTCTGAGACTTTTCTGCCCCTTTCATCAAATTTAAAATTGTCATCTGCAAACTCTTTCAATTTGGACCAGTCCAAAATTTGTCGTTTGGGAAAGGGTTAACCCTTTACCACACAATCCTGAGTTTTAACAACCCAGGGGAAGATGCCTTTTGAAAACATTGTGGGAAAAGGAGAAAATGTTGGTAACCAGCATTTTCTCCTTTTCCCACAATGTTTTCTACCATATTAAAGACAGAAATCATCACTTGAGCAAACCTTTAAATTGTCAGCTGCAAATGCTTTCAGTTTGGTTGAGTGCAAAATTTTGTGTAAAGAGTTAAGCCATCTTCAGCTTTAATTCTAAATCCCTGACCTACTAGCCCTGCACATCACAAAGTTATCTGACACTGAACCACTTCCGCAAAAATTTTGGCAATGGGAGAAATAGTCCTAAATGAGCAATTTCTCCTTTCGCTCCAATGTCATTATATGAATTCCTTTATAAGTCTTATTCACATACTATTGCATATGTTAACCTTTTGGCTGCTAGGCAGCACCTTTTTAAGATGTGCATCAAGATCACACTGCACAGGTGCTATCTGATCTTGGATCTTCACTGTCCGATAAGGAGATATTTTCCCCCAGAAAAAACAAACTTTACAATGGCAACATTTGGGTTGTTTACTATCGGATTAAAGTTTCATTTCAATTAATTATTAAGTAAAGGGTTAATGTCATATGAGAGAGAAGTCGTTTGCTACCGATATACGAGACATTTAGGGGACTGCAAGTTGTTTACAATAATTTCGGTTTGACAGCCGTTTACGTTTTAAAAGGTCAGTCTTCCCTAGTTTTGTGTGATAGAGCTAAATACACACATCTAAAGACTGTAACTGCCATTTGCGTTGATAAAATATAAATTTCAAAATGAATATTTGTAACATTTAAAATGTTGATTAAAATAATTGGTGCTTGAGCACTCTCTAGCATTAAAATAGGTCATGGCCACATGAAACATGCCATTTTTCATAATAGACGAAATGTCTCGACACATTCGTCAAATGTTTTATCGACTTAATCAAAAATAATGAGTCTTACCTTTATTGAGATTAGGTGGATTTCGAAGGTTAGGGTCTTCCAGTAACGATCTCAAAGAAAATCCCTGGCCGTACAAAGCCATTTTGATAATAATTTCTCGTTAGTGGATTAATCTAGCACACCGAAAATTTTTCTGTTGACGTTGTTAGCAGGTGCGCGTAATCTATTTTTAACCAAAGAACCACAAGTTAACCAATCAAAATCAGTGTTCTGAAAAAGAACTAAATGTTGATTGGTTAACGATATATACTGCAAGACTCCAGTCACGTTGCAAGGCACGTTGGTAAACAGGAGGTCGGCGGCCTGTAAACTCCGCCAGAGGTCACACTCTCTTTCTGACTTCTCTGCTGAACCGAGGTCGCAAAGGCAGCCAGGCAGAATTCTTTTAACTTTTGTGTAAGACCCGAATGCATTATGCCAGCCCATATCGCCCACAGAATGAAACTGGGTTGTATCTCTATATCGTTCTGAATGTAGACCTATCCCGACCTCTCAGCATCCAAGGTTGTCAAAATTGCAGGGCTAAAACTTTACGAGAGGAACGTTTGTTTACTTTTGCATGTTGTGCATTAAATTTCTGCAACAGATTTTATCAGACTGTTTTGTTTAGGTCACTTGCCGCCTTCCCATGTAATTATCAGCTAATCTGGATGTTACAAGTGAAAATGTTTTCCATTTGTTGGGCAAAGAGGAAACTTTCCAGCCGTATTTTTCGATAAGCATGATGGAATGATAGACTTGGAGCTTTTTTTAGATCTAGAGTGAGCAAGTCTGTCCAAAGTTACCAATGTTGCGAAATCCATAGATCGAAATCTTCCAAAATTACATTCCCGCTTTCTACTTAAATTTGAAATAACGAACAGATTCCCGTTCCATATTTCCGGTCTTTTAATAAATCTATTTCTATACAGACGACAAAATATTGGACTTGTCCAAATTAAGGGCATTTGCAGACGACAATATCTAAGTGGCTCAAATGATGAAAATTGTCTCTGAAAGAATATAAATCATTGTTGGAAAAAGAGAAAATTTTGGTAACCAGCATTTTCTCCTTTTCCAACAATGATCCCAAAGGCCTTTGGCCTCGGTTTCGTTAAAACATGGGATTGAATGGCTATGGGTTCGAGGTAGATAGGCCTACTCCCTGTAATAAACCTTGCGGCAGTCGACTTTTGAAACATTTAAAGAAAAAGGCATGTAAATTAAGAATAATCGACGCCAGTCACAGTTAAATAAGCAAATATTATAGAAGATAATATGAGAAAAGGAAGAATCGCTCTTTGCAAGGATTTTACATCGAGATCTATAGGCCATAAGCTTTCTTTTTGCCACGATGTTGTCATAAATTGCCTGCTGAAGTCACCTGACGAGTGTTGTAATGAGTTCTATTCGGCGTAGCTGAATGTGCTGGCTCTTGAACTACTTTTTAGTACTGATGAAAAATGAATAAATAGAAATTTGCGATTGGTCAAATATGAAGACGTGTTTATCTTGAGGGCCCCTGTCTATTCGCAGGCAAATTTAAGTCGTTTACCTTTTTTAAAGATACATGTATAACAGTATTTCTTGTTTTTACATATGTATGGGGAGGGGGATTTATACATGCAACAATGAAATTTTCCCTGATTCCACGTGGCATTTTCTTCAATATTTTCTTGCTTCAATTTCATCCAAAATACATTGACAAATTTGAACATTATAATAATTATAGATTTAGCGTCGTCTGATCGTGAAATGAATATATTGTTCATGAAACCAGTAATTAGTTGTTCTTGGAATTTGGACAAGGAGCTTTAGATCTAAACCTTTAACCCTCTCCCAAACGACAAATTTTGGACTGGTCCAAATTGAAAGAGTTTGCAGACGACAATTTTAAATTTGATGAAAATGGCAGAAAGTTCTCAAAAAGGGTAGAAAACACTGTGGGAAAAGGAGAAATTGCTCGTTACGAGCAATTTCTCCTTTTCCCACAGTGTTTTCATAAGACTTGTACTGCAGACACGTGAAAACCAGGGCTTGTTTGGGAAAGGGTTAAATTTTTCACAGACGACACAGTTTTTGACAAGTCCAAATTCAACGCATTTGCAGACAACAAAGCTCTGATTGCTGAAACAGTGCATTTGTCCTTGAAAGGCTGAAAAAGATTATTGGAAAAGGAGAAAATGCTGGAAACCACCATGTTCCAACTTTTCTATAGTCAAGCCTTCAAAGCATTTCTCACTCGGGGTTGTTAAAACTCGAGATTGTTTGGTAAAGGGTAAACTCCCTTACCCACCGAGCCCGGTAAGTCAGTCACAACTTTTTCAAAGGTCTTCGTCATGTTTTTCTGGGGTTTTGACCAATTACCACACAATCCTGTGCTTTAAGGATCCTGAAGAGGAAGGTTTTTTCTGGGGTTTTAACCAATTACCACACAATCCTGTGTTTTAAGGATCCTGAAGAGGAAGGCTTTTGAAAACATTGTAGGAAAAGGAGAAAATGGTGGTAACCAGCATTTTCTCCTTTTCCCACATTTTTCTTCTAACATATCAAAGAAAGAAATCATTATTCAATCTACGTTTAATTTACCAATTGTTCTACCTGCAATCATTGTCTAATTCTAGTTAGCGCCACTAACCGAAGGCGCAGCGTCCGTCCTACGTCCGTCGGTCCGTCCGTACACGCGTGCGAGCGTACGTCTGTCCATGCTTGCCCTTACTTTATTTTCAGCCAACTTCTTCTCTGGAACTACCCATCCTATTTTGATTACTTCAAAGAAATGATCCTGCCATGACCATCTTTAGATTTCTTGAAAGAATTTGTATCCAATAAAAACTCATGTAACTTCATCTAACAGAGCTCCACCAAAATTCTTCAAATTTTAGCCCTGGAGTCAAAACTGGCCCTGCCCCGGGGGTCACAAGTTGTACATGGGCTTATGTAGATCAATTGAGAAAACTTTTGAAATGTCCTTGTTCCTAACCCTAAGCATAAGGCTACCAAATTTGGCATGTAGCTTCATCATACCATACTAACAATATTCAATTTATGACCCTGTGGTCAAAACTGGCCCCACCCCAGGGGCTGGAACTTTTACAGGAACTTTTACATGGGCTTATGTAGTGAAAACTTTAAAACTGTTTTTATCATAAGTGTAGGACCTAGGGCTACCAAATTTGGCATGTCGCTTCATATTGAAGACGTCTTTCTCTACCAAATCATCTGATTTATAGCCCAAGGGTCAAATTTACCCAACCCCTGTGTGACATTATGTAGTGAAAACTTTAAAATTCTTTTGTATCCTAACTGTAGGGCCTAGGGCTACCAAATTTGGAGTGTCACTTCATATAGAAGACGTCTTACTCTACAAAAATTGTCTGACTTATAGCCCAAGGGTCAAATTTGCCCAGCCCCAGGAGTGATAAGTTTTACATGGACTTATAATTTGAAAACTAAAAGAATCTTTCATGTGATTCCGAAACATAAGGCCCGTAGTATTGTCAAAGCACTCTTTGTTAGAGGTCATTGATATTTGGTATGAATGTTACTTGATCAGACTTGCTTGTATTCACTGACATAACCTCTGCATTTAAAAAGGATATATATGACCTTTTTTTAAGGGGGGGGGGGGGGATCCAGCTAAGTTATTTTTTTTCTATGAAAGTTTATTGCCATACAGACTTCTTAGGGTTATGTTTCTGTCAACGCCATTTAAGTTCTTAGTACATTTATTTGAAGGGCATTGGAGTGATACGGGGCCATCATGGCTATCTTGTATAAGAATTTACATGTATGTTAATTTGAAATTTCACACTTCTTCAAAATCAGTCTAAGAACCCACTGAAATTTGTTGGTGACTATGGCCCCAGGCATTGTATGTTAAAGGGTTTAACCCTTTATCACACAATCCAAAGTTTAAACAACCCCGAAAAAGAAGCATTCGAAAACATGGTGTAAAGGAGAAAATGCTGGTAACCAGCCATTTCTCCTTTTCCCGCAATGTTTTTCATCATTTCTTGTACGAATCTCATCATTTGTGGAGCATCTAATTTGTAGTCTGCAATGGCTTTCAATTTGGACCTATGTAAAATTTTGTAGTTTGTCATTTTATGAAGAGTTAACCCTTTACCACACAATCCCGACTTTTAACAACGCTGATGTTGAAGCCTTTTGAAAACATTGTGGAAAAATATTTCCCACAATATTTTATACCCTATCAAAGACAAATCTCATCATTTGAGTCACATTGAAATTGTCGTCTGCAGATGCTTTCAATTTGGATGGGTCTAAAATTTTGCCGTCTGGTAAAGAGTTACCACCCCCTTACCAGTAGGAGATTAGAGGCAGACTGAATCTAGTCCGTAAAACCAACTAAAGCAGCATTAAGCATCTTAACCCTTTACCACACAATCCCGAGTTTAAACGACCCGTCTTAAAAGTGTTTTTGAAAACATTGTGGGAAAAGGAGAAAATGCTGGAATTCAGCATTTTCTCTTTTTCCAGCAATGTTTTGTATCCTTCCAAAGATAAAGCAAACAAGTTTTCTTTTTTGACCCACATTTAAACTGTCGTCTTCAAACGCTTTCAGTTTGGAAAAATCTATAATTTTGTCATTTGGTCAAGAGTTAAAGTGGCATACAGCCATTTTCTGTTTCCCACGTTTTTCAACGAAACTCTTACCAAAACTTAGCATTCTTTTACTCTTAAGTTGCGTGTGACAATGACACTAAAACTAAAATATAAACTGAAATACGAACATAAGAAATTGACTATTATCACATAGCCGACCTTGTTTTCATTGCAATATACCAATTAGGTATACTATTTTTCTTATCCTACACACGTTTGAGATAGTATTGTGTGACGTCATATGTGACGTCATTTTATACTACTTTCAGAGACATGGTTTTACTCATGGAAATACCACAGTTTATATGCATTCATGTCTGGTTTTGCATAATTACTCTGACCTAATTTGGTAATGTGATAATCTCAAATGTCAAATTTTGTCAGATCTTATTTTCATATTTTCCAGCAAAAGTTTTCATCCCGTTTGTCGCGCAGCACCGGCCGTTATTGCATAAAAAGGGCTAAGTACAAAGTAAAGCCCCTTGAAGGTGCGCAAATACCTCAACCGGCAGAGGCGCTGCACTACGTTTTTGTGGGTCACCGGTTATCTAGAATTCCAACCAGAAATATTTCTAGGTTTTTTGTTTATCTTTGTCTAAAAATACGATTAGTGATAATCCAAAATAACAATCTTTATTTAATAATAATATGTTTGAGCCATGCTCTGTGAAAGGGGGCTTAACATATGATCTGCAGAAAGTATCGACCCAGGTCAGCCTGACCTGGGCCCAAACGTTTTGCTTTTGGTCAATTTTCTGCATACTGATAGACCAGCCTACCTCATTAGTAAGTTGGTTGTTAGAGAAAATGGACTTTATGGATTTATGATTAGGTGATGACTTGCTAGGTATCATGCTAGGATACATGAAGCCTCTTTTTTCACAGAGCATGGTTCATTTTTATTTAACAAATCTTGTTCCATGCAGCTTTAACCCATTATCAGACGACATGTTTTGAGACGAGATCCTATTGAACGAATCTGCTGATGACAAATGAAATATGGGCTTAAAGTTCGGATTTGGCTTTGAATGGTTTGGAAACATCATGGAAACATTGCTGGTTACAAGCATTTTCTTCCCCCTACAATGTTTTCAAAAGCCTCAATCATCAGAGTCATTTTAACTCTGCATTGTTTGGTAAAGGCTTAAGTTATAACTAGTTGACAACATTTTAGGCTTGTCCTTGTTCAAAGCATCTGCAGACCTTAACAAACGACAAAGTTTCTACACTTGTCCAATTTCAAAGCTGTTGCAGACGACAAAAAATGTGGCTCAGTTGATGAAACCTGACTCCAAAAGGATAGAAAACATTGTGGGAAAAGGAGAAAATGCTGGTTACCAGCATTTTCTCCTTTTCTCACAATGTTTTCGACAGGCTTCTTCCCCAGGGTCGTTAAAAGTCGGGACTGTGTAGTAAAGGGTTTTAAATATAGTCTACTATGGGTTAAATGTTGGGATCTGGCTTTGAAAGGGTAGAAAATATCGTGGGGAAATGAGAAAATGCTATTCTGCAGCATTTTCACCTTTTCTAACAATGTTTTTAAAAGACCTTTCTTCAAATCGGAGCTGTTTGGTGGTTGGTAAAGGGTTAGGGGTTGAACAGATAACATATTTGTGATCCCGATGTGAACGATAATACCATCGGCAAAAGTCCTGTGCACCTTGGCCCAGTTTCCCGCCAATAACATGACATTTACAGCCATACCAAAGGCAAGTGATACAAACACTGGCGAAAGCGGACCAATTTCTTTTGATTTTTAAAGGGCACTACTGAGATTATACCGGTACCCATCTGTATTTGAATACGGTATCACATCATCGACGCCACTCGTCACAACTCGATCGATTCCCTACCTACATCTAACCTCGTCTGTGTCAATGTGCTTTCGTCAAACCAAGGGTGATCCGTTGATCAAGTCTCTAGGCGAAGAAATGTACCGTGTAGGTGCATACCAAGCTACGTGTTCCAGCGAGGGACTTGATCAACGGATCACCCGAGGTTTGCCGAAATCACATTGATACAGACGATGTAGGTACGGAATCGGCCGAGTTGTTACGAGTGGTGTGGATGATGTGATATCGTATTCAAATAGGTATCGGTATGATGACGTCATATGTGGCGCCATGAAAAAGTAGGAGTTCCCAATTTGGAAAACTAAGATCTCGTAATTTAAGGATAAATATTGCACCTTTTTTACTGAATGCACTCTTTTAGTGTGTATACGCTTGCAGAAAAAGTTTTGAGTCGTATTTAATTAATGCTTTATATGAAATTTATATTGATGACCAAAAAAGTCAAAATAGGCCCTTTAAAACAAATTTGTTTCTTCTCCTTCAGTTCAAGTAATGATAATTTTCCTTCCAAATTTACATTTTGTCATCGCGTCCTTCGTACAACATACAGCCTGTGGTTGTAATGAAAAAGTAGCACGTTACTGCTCTGAGCGGCGATTCCACTACGCCTCGAAATTTTGGCGAAAACGCCATGATCGCAGTAAAAGCTTATCGGTTCTAAGCGTCGTGATCGCCGCTTCAAGACGCTTATTTTGGACTTGTTCAAAATTTACGAAGCTGAATCGCCGTGCACTCGAAGCGCCACAAAAGCGCAGCAACAGCGTAATAAGCAATTCGTAAACGCAGCAGTATCGTATCCGCAGCGTGGGTAACGTAGCGCAAGCGCAATCCTGTCGTAACAACAGGGTCGATATTTTTGTCCGCGATCCCGCAACGTTTCCTCCATGCTCTGGGTGCTCACACTTCGCTCTGTACATTCTAGCAGCGATCATTTGAAGCGCTTCCACGGCAATGCGACCATTTATGAGTCACAAACCAGGGCGCTTCTGTCACGCTTTGCGCTTTGGTTGCGTTTCCTCTGCGCTTCTACTACGCTCCTGTCTCCTGAGCTACGCCCATGACGCTGATGGCAGCTGCTGACGAAGCAGTTAAACAGCCGACCTTATACATGTATATAGACGTTCCAAAAGCGCAACAGAAGTGCAGCCCTTGTGCTTCTAATACCTCGTCACAGCAAACTCGTTCTCATTACGTTCCAAAAATTGTTGTCAAACGGACTCAAACTGTGTTCAAACGGAGTAGACATAGTAGCAACCTTTTATGATCTGTTTACGAACTTCATAAACGAGCTCGAACGGGAAGGGTGCTCCAGAACTTTGAGCCTGCTCAATTTTTTTTTTTCCGTCCATCCCGTCTTGTAATTAGACGGAGTGACAACGTACTTAAAACGAGATTGACGTACTACAAACGGACCTGTCGTACTTCGATTCTATTAGGGACGTGTAACGACGTGGTGCAGTGGGCATTCAAATTCGCAGTACGCTTGCAAACCGAATGGAATCACACATTCTACCCCGACCGTTGTACTTTTTTTTAGGACATGGCAAGACGTTCTAAGCACTAGTTCGGTGTAATGGGGGCTTTAGGCATAATTAGACCGATATTACACGTCCTACCCCGACCGCAACCCGTTTCACGATTTTGTTAGGAAGGGGTGAGACCTTACAAAAACTAGTTTGGTGTGGCGGATGCTTAAAGTCGAAGTAAGGTCGCAGCAGCAACATAGTAAGCGTTGATTAAGCGTAGACTGAAATCCCGTGCCACTGTAGAAGCTTAGTAGAAGCGTCCTGGAGAGACCTCAAGCGCCGTAGAAGCTCAACAACAGCGCGACAAGATCGTGGCCAGCGCAACGATAGCGTTGTTGAAGCATACTGAAAGCGTACAGGAAACGCTTTTCAAAAGTTCCAACATTTTGCTCATGTCGGCGCTTCTGCGGCGATTTGAAAGATTTTGGAGAAGCGCCATGATCGCCACGAGCGCAGTGGAATGGGGGTATTACCATGCCTTTTTTTCACAATATTTGCTCCTGTTAGCTCAACCCAAATTCTGTCGCGAAATCAACGTCTAGCTCCGTAAACTGGAAGTTTTACATTATTTGGTCCAAAACTGTGAAACAAAAAAGGAAAGTCCTGACCTTAAAATTCAAACACATACTAAGTGTTTCTTTTTCAACAATGTCACAATTTTAATGGGTGTAATAACAACTCTGTCCACCTGAATTGAATTTAGACCCTACCTTTTCCCATTATTTCTGATTTTGATGGCCAACTACAAACAAATTGATAGAAGAACTGTATACACTAGTTTTAACCAAGAGAGAACCGTGATATACAATGCACTACTTCTTTCATGAAGGTTATTTTTAAAACAGTGTACTACTTTTTGCAAAGGTATATTTTTTAACTGTGTGCCCACACTGCGAGAGTACACGGCATCCTGCTGAATCAAAATATTTACTATTAAGGATTCACTCTTTGATCTATTTCTTTGCCAAACGACAAAATTTTGGATCAATCCAAATGGATAGAATTGATTACCATTTACAGGTGATAAACTATATGTAGTTCAAATGGTAAGATTTGTATTCTTCAAAGGATAGAAAACTTTGTGGAAAAAAAGTAGGAAATGCTGATTACCATCATTTTCTCCTTGACCTTTTTCGATTGTTTTCCAAAGACCTTCTTCCTTGGGGTCATTACAATGCGACATTGGCAGGGAATCTTTTTTGAAAGGATAAAAACATTGTGGACAAAGGGAGAAATACCGGTTATTTTTTTGTTTTTCAAAAGACTTGTTTCTGGGTTCGTTATAACACAGGATTGTTTGGTAATTTTTAAGGTTAACTCTTTCACTACTAATGAAGACATCATGTAGTTTTTGCAGATGGTGCAGATCAAGATCAGACTGCACTGACCGTGCAGTCTGATCTTTGATCTATACCATCCGCTACTCAATGCTAGACTATGACGTAATTTATATTCAATAGCAGTTGGAATTTTCTGTTAGACCTCGAAAAAAACAATTTCTATTCAATAGCATTGTGTATCTTCTATTAGACCTCAAAAAAAAAAAGTGGAATTTCTTGAGTTAGTAATGAAATAAGTTAAACGGTTGCACGAATGTGCAGGGTGATCTAGACCGCCTCAGTTCGCAGGAAGTATCAGGTATCGGAATTCATACACAGCATATGTGGGAGTTTGACATCCTATCTCGCTGCGGAGGGTGATTGGGTCGGGACCCCAAGATAACACCCGCGGTCTTGTATGATACAATATGGTGTAGTTTTACTTCAAAGTTGACATTTACTCTTTACCAAACGACAAAAAAGTTAGACTTTTCCAAGTTGAAATAAGTTGCAGATGAGACTCCAATAGTAAGATCTGACTTTGAAACGCATAGAAAACATGGTGGGAAACGGAGAAAAACGCTGGTTACCGGCATTTTGTCATTTTTGAAATGCTTTCAAAAGCCTCCCAACTCGGGGTCGTTAACACTCGGGAACCATTGTTTTGTACAGAGTAAACTCGGTACTGAACAATCACGAGTTTTAACGACCTTGAGGAATAAGAATTTTAAAAACATAGTTGGATAAGGTGAAAATGCTTTAACTTTACCAGCATTTTCTCCTTTTTTCAGAATGCTTTCTACCTTCTCCAAAACAAATCCTATTATATGAGCCACATTGGATTTGTCGTCTGAAAATGCTTTCAATTTGGACTGGTTCAAATTTTTGTCGTCTGGTAAGGGGTTGATTGATCATACACATGAGTCATGCTCTGTCGAAAAGGGGGTTTAAATTCATTTGCAAAAAGTGTCGACCCAGGTCAGCCTGCGCAGTCCGCGCAGGCTGATCTGTGTCGAAACTTTTTGCTATTTGTAAATTTTCTGCAGGTCAAAGGACCATTATAACTTCTGATTCAGTCGATTGTCATACAAACCGGATTTCATGGATCCACACTCGTGTTATGACCAGACTTGGTTACTGCCTTACGGAGATGCATTAAACCCCCTTTTCCCCGAGCATGGTTCAAATATAGGTATCCTCCCTGGCTCAGTGGATGTGGTGTTGGCTTTGTTATCCTGGGGTTCTGAGTTGGATCCCTGCTGGGGCCACTGATGTCATGTGCCATTGTCCTTGGTTCAGTTTGTTTATCATGTCCTTAACTCTTTCCCGACTTTTAACGGCCTTAAAAAAAGAAGCCTTTTGAAAAAATTGTGGGAAAAGGAGAAAATGCTGGTAACCAGCATTTTCTCCTTTTCCCACAATGTTTTCTACCCGCTCCATAACAAATTTCAATTTTTAAGTCACATTTATTTTGTCGTCTGCAAATGCTTTCAATTTGGACAAGTCTAAAATTTTGTCGTTTGGTAAATAGTTAAAGGGAGATATTTAGATTATTAAAATCATAAAAAAAAATAATAATAATAATAATACATAAAATAAGTAAAAAAATCCAAAATGGATCCATAATTATTTGATGACTTGCTTGGTATAATGAATCACAGAGATCAATTGGGATTCGGACCTTGATGAAATACTTACGGCCACTACCTGTATATTTGAGCGGCTTTCTGGCAAAAAGGAGTTTAATGCATCACCGTGATGCATTTTACCGAGCAAGTCGTCACATAATTATGGATCTATAAAATCCATTTTGTCTTACAACCAACTGTAGCATAGGCTAGACTGATCCTTTGACATGCAGCAGATTGACCGATAGCAAAAAGTTTCAACTCAGGTCAGCCTGCGCGGTCTGCGCAGGCTGATCTAGTTCGATACTTTTTGCAGCAGCATTTAATCTTCTGTTCACAGAGCATGGTTCATATTTCTCTGCGCGGGTAGAGAGGAGAAACTGTATAGTTACACTCAGCATAAAAACAGTTTTGGCATTGAAATAACGGGTTGATCGTTTACAGATTCAAGTAAGAGGGATATCAAATACAAAGGGAAACTACCTAAACTTTGTTTAAGCTAATCTAAAAACAAAGAGTTGTTTCCCTTGTTTCCACTTTTTTTTTTTCCCAATAGCCTTGCAAAATCCATCAACCGATACGCAAGTTTTTCAGTCAAATTCTGATAAAAAACGAGGTCCTGATTCGTAATATTAGGTTTCGATATAGGGACGCTCGTACAAACATTGTGACAGACAGCGAAATTACTCGTTATGGGCTCATTATTCATTTATCACAATGTTCACAGGAGTATTATATCACCGAAGACTTCATTTACGAAAAGTTTAACTCTTCACCAACAATAAAATTTTAGACCTGGCCAACTCTAATGTATTTTCAGGCGACAAACCAAACGTGTCTTTGATACTCGGATTTGTCTTCAAAGGGCTAGAAAACATTGTGGGACAAAGAGAAAATGTTGGTCACCAGCATTTTCTCCTTTTCCCACAATGTTTTGAAAGTCTTCTCCAGGTCGTTAAAACTGGAGATTGTGTGGAAAAGGGTTCAATAAATACGTGACATAAAGTACACATTTTTAAACTTTAGTTTCGAACCTTATTCGCCACTTATCAATATCAGTATTGAAGCTCTGACAAGTTATTGGTAATCTGGGCTGTGATCGATTCATGCCATTATGATGTGACCAAAATTAACGATAACGCCTTACCTGGCGACAAAATGTTAGACTTATTCACATTGCAAGCAGACGAAAACGAAATGAGGTTCAAAGGATGAAATTTATCTTTGTAAATGAGAGGGAGGGGAAAGCGGGTTTAATACATCTCCGTGATGCTTTATACCAAGCTTTGTGTCATCACATAATTATGGATCCTTAACCCTTTCCCAAACGACAAATTTTGGACTGGTCCAAATTGAAAGAGTTTGCAGACGACAATTCTAAATTTGATGAAAATGGCAGAAAGTTATCAAAAAGGGTAGAAAACACTGTGGGAAAAGGAGAAATTGCTCGTTGCAATTTCTCTTTTTCCCACAGTGTTTTCAAAAAACTTGTACTGCAGACACGTGAAAACCAGGGCTTGTTTGGGAAAGGCTTAACCCTTTACCACACTATCCCGACTTTTAACGACCCTGAGGAAGAAGCCTTTTGAAAACATTGTGGGAAAAGGAGAAAATGATGGTAACCAGCATTTTCTCCTTTTCCCACAATGTTTTCTACTCTTCCCGAAACAAATTTCAATTTCTGAGTCACATTTATTTTGTCGTCTGCAAAAGCTTTCAATTTGGACCAGTTTAAAATTTTGTCGTTTGGTAAAGAGTTAACCCATAAGGCGCAGAAACCGACTTAAGTAGTTTTTTTTTTTTTAATTGTTTTATTTTTCTGGAAGTGTAGACTGCACAGAATATGCTGCCTGATCTTGGATCTACACTGTCCGCTACTTCATTACATATTCTTGCCAAAACAAACTTGAAATTACAATTTTGGGATATTTTTCACATCTGGAAATGTCAATTTCATTGATTCGGCGTTCTAGTTAAAATCATACCGAGTGAACTGTCATGTAGACTGATCCGTAAGAAAAAGCTTCGGCTCAGGTCAGCCTGTGCTGACTGCACAGGCTGGCATTAATAGATACTTTTTGCGGATGCATTAAAACCCCGTTTCACAGAACATGGCTCGAGCGTTTAGCGCTGAACGATTTCAACAAATAACCCAACTCTTCACAACTCGGCCGATTCCGTATCTACATCACGGATCAGCCGAAGTTTGCCGAGTGTGAACATTCGTCTTCCGACAGGGCGATTTCAGATAAACCACATAGTTCTACTTGTGAAAAAAAAGTACATATACGCAAATTCACAAACAAAAGAAAAAGAAAAGATGGTGGAAATCGGAGCATTTTGCTTGTAACAACCAAATGTGCCTTTTTCCATAATATTTTCAAAATCTTTCAGTTTTGTTAAATTCACCGAGAGCGGTCAAGCGTGGCTCAGGGATAAAGTGTATGACTCCCAACCTGGAGGCCCCGGGCTCGAGCTTCTCAGGAAGCACGTTTTTTCATGGAAGTGTCCTTGTGCAAGACTCGTCAGAGAACTAGCCTAGCACTACTGAACCCAGGAAATGCACGGATATGTGAACCGTTGCCGTGATATGACTGAAAGAGTGTCGAAAGCCATATAAATCATAAAATCGATAAATACACCGAGAATTCAAACTGAATCCGGCACTGTGTATTGATCTAACTAAATGTGCAATGGGCGGTATTTAGCAATAAACGAAAATATTGCAGAACTTGTCCGGTCTTGAATGAGGTTCAATAAAAATGAGCCATGCTCTGGCAAAGGGGGGCTTCATGCATTTTCGTGATGCATTATATATCAAATATGTCATCAAATTCTAATGGAGCAATAAAATTCATTTTGTCTAACAACCGACTGAATCATGAGATAGAATTGTCCTTTGACAAGCGGAAAATTCAAAGATAGCAAAAAGTTTCGGCCCATGTCAGCCTGCGCGGACTGCGCAGGCTGACATGAGTCGATACTTTTTGCAGATATATTAAGCCCCCTTTTCACAGAGCATAGCTCAAATTTATATAATCCTTGAAGGACTAAACACAAATTAACACGCTTTTTGCGGACAGCATGGATGTATGTAAAAAGATCAAACTGCACAAAAAGTGCAGTCTGGTCTTTTATCTGCGCAGTACGATGTCAGTTTGTGAACAATTTTGGCCTAAATACGGTCGTAATGTCTATATTTAGATGTGTCATACTTGTCATGAGATGTTTATTTCATTTCTTTAGTGCGTAGGAACTAACTCTAAACTATTTGACAATATTTTTTATTTGTCCATTTTGAAAGAAATCGCAGACGTCAAATTATATTTGGCTCAGATGATGGGTTTTGCCTTTGAAAGGGCGAAAACATAGTGGGAAAAGGAGAAAATGCTGGTGATCAGCATTTTCTCCTTTTCCCACAATGTTTTCAAGGGCCCTCTTCCATAGGGTCTGAACACACGGGATTTTGTTGTAAAGAGTTTAACCTGTGTGTGTATTACGTCGACATGATAAAAACACACTTTTCGTCACTAGATCTACCTGCAAAAAAATATGTTGGCCATACAATGCGAGATAACAACAAAACTGGCGACATAATAACTTCGAATTTTGATAATGTGATTTCCAACATTCATCGTGATGAGCGAGGTTAACCTATGGAACTACCCACAACAAGGTGCTAGCACTGGTTAAGGTTTCCAGGAAGCAATCGTCGACAATGATTAACATAGGCAATACCTGACATGAATGAACTTGTTTCGCAATCAATGTAAAATGTTTGAATTGAGCTGCACTGAATCCATCGAAAAAATTTGGAAAGAAGACTATGGTGGCTCAGAACTGCCACCGATGACCAAACAATAATGGCATTGATAGGTATCTTGTTGAACGCCGTTTCAATATTATTCTCAGTTATATGGTGGCAGCCAGTGCACCTATTCATGCTTTCCGGTTTCTTCTTTTTCTTCTTCCGCTTCTTCATCTTCTTCTCGCCAAGACTTCGCACAATATTCTTTTCAAGGCACTTGCTGCTTTCTCCCATGGCCATCGTCAAAACAATGATCTGCAGTTAGAGAGGAATGAATCATGTCACAATGATTATTATTAGTCCTCGAAAAGAAATTTGCCTAGCTGAGGAATCGAACCAGCGACCCTCTGCTCTCAGGTCATTAACCGTGCTGACCGCCCTACCAAGGGTCGACCACAATGATGTCATTGATAAGAACAGTAGCAGAAAAGGAGACTCGTGTCAAGTTTTTGATTTAGTATCATGATAAAGTGAAAAAATATATATCGTAGGGACACTGAGCAAGAAAACTGTTGTTACACAATGATGTGATAAAGAAATAAACATGGCAAATATTAAATATTTTTTATCATGTGGATAGAATAAACATCTTTAAGCGTAAAGGTTAACCTCTTGCACAAGGTTTTCAAAAGCTTTAAAGTGATTTTATTTTGTATGTTGCTAAAAGCACGTTGCAGTAAATGAAGCTTATTGCATTCTATGGTAAACACTCTCACGTAAACAAAACTTCATAAATCGTAAACTTTCCAAATTTTCAGTCAATAAATTTTGTTAAATTTATGTCATTTAAATTGTATGCTTTGAAATTTTAGATATTTGACTATTGAGCTTGTATGCTTACATTCTTTTAAATTTCTCTTTCATTCTGTTCCTTTTTTGCTCTGTCAGGCCCAAGTACATAAACACGACCTCTTTCGTTGGCTTAACTTGACAAAAATGGAAAAAATTTAGACTGGTTCAAATTGAAAACATTTGCAGACGACATATAAAATTCAGCTGAAATGATGAAAATTGTCTGTGAAAGTGTAGAAAACCTTGTGGGAAAAGGAGAAAATGCTGGTTACCAGCATTTTCTCCTTTTCCAACAAGATTTTCAAAAGGCTATTTCCTATGGGTCGTTAAGACTCGAGACTGTGGTAGAGTTAAAATACAATCGAATGAAACTCAGATTTTTATCGTATAGACTAAACAAGCGGACGGTATAGATCTAAGATCAGACTGCACGTTCTTTGCAGTCTAATCCTGCTCTATGCCACCCTTAAAAGCTCATATTTACGCCTATGACACTGAAAGGCTTAATAACGCGAAATCCGCCATTATTATCTCGAAAGGGGTGGCATTTCTATGCCACCGTAGGGACAAGAGTTCTAAATCCAAATACCCAATATCGTGTTTAAAGACACTAGTCATGTACATATAGGTGTGTTCGATTTTACCTGTATGGCCGATTTTGTTTGTCCACGGCGTATTTTCGTTCGAGTTTTCGAAAATCTATACGACTAATGTTAATTGTGTGTAAATTTAGAACACGTTATAAAATACTCCGCGTTATTTGTGTATTCGATTCCAAAGAGGAATAAAATTTAATTCTTTACTTGCATTGTTTAAACGCATTTTGACCTAAGGTAAGCGTTCATTACGTATTTTGTATCTTTTGAAAATTTGACAAATATTTAAAGATTAATTGATGATTGGTGATAAAAGTGCGCGACGTAGTAGTTGTTGTAGCAGCAGCAGCAGCAAGAGTCGTGACGGTTATATTTCCTCTATTGGAAGCTAATGAAATATTTATTAAAACCCTTTACCAGACAAACCCAGGTTTTCACGACCCTAGTGAACAAGGCATTTGAAAACAACGTAGGCAATGGAGAATATGCTGGTAACCAGCAATTTTTCCTCTTCCCACAGTGTTTTCCGTCTGCCTTGAGACAAAATATCAATCTTTTGGTTACATTCATTTTGTCGTCTGCAAATGCTTTCAATTTTGACAAATCTAAAGTTTTGGCATCTGGTTAAGAGTTCAGCAGGCGATTTTGAAAGCGTCCATGATAAATAAAAAAATAATAATCGAGCCACATTTGGTTTAATACGAAGGTTCATATGAAAACATCACGACAAATGGAGAAATTTCTTTTTTTGTTCTTTTGTTAGAATGTTTTAATGTTAGCCTGAGGCAATGGAGACAAATTGGTCTGTTGGGTCTACGTTCAACCCTTAACCCGTAGGCTGCTAAGGGCGACTCACTGACCTTTTGCGGACAGTGCAGATCAAGATCAGACTGCACAAACGTGCAGTCTGATCTTAGATCTTCACTGTCTGACACGGAGATATTTTCCCCAAAATATACTTTTGAAATAACAATTTTGGTGATTTCACTATCAGCTTAAGTTTCATTTCATTTATTCAGCAGGATACAGGTTACGGCTTTACCAAATAATCTCGAGTTATGCTGACCCTCGAGCAAAAGGGCTTTTGAAAACGGTGGCTTTGAAAACATTTTGGATAATAGGAGAAGATGCTGCTAGTATCCAGCCGATTATTTTTCTCCTTTTTTCCCCACAGTGTTTTCTAATCTATCAAAGACGAAACCAAGCATTTGAGACACATATGAATTGCCGTCTGCAAACGGTCCTAGGTTGGACAGTTCTTAAAATGCATGTCGTGATGTGTTAAAGTGCAAGCAAATTACCGGTGTGGGAGAGCAATACTATTCTAAGTGCCTGTACAGTGTACAGACCCTTAGAATAGTATTGTGCTCACCTATCGATATATTGTACTATAGCAGCGATAATGTGTCGTTAGTTAGGGGTAAAAAAAAAATGGGCCAAAACGAGCCATGCTCTGACAAAAGGGGGCTTAATGCATCTCCCGATGCATTATACCAAGCAAGTCGTCACGGCACCATAGATCCATTAACCACAAACGATGAATTTTAGACTGGTCCAAATTGAAAGAGTTTGCAGACGAAAATTTTAAATTTGATGAATAATGACAGAAAGTTCTCCAAAAGGGTAAAAAACACTGTGGGAAAAGGAGAAATTGCTCATTACGAGCAATTTCTCCTGTTCCCACGGTGTTTTCAAAAGACTTCTACTGCAGACACGTGAAGACAAGGGCTTGTTTGGGAAAGGGTTAAATCTGTTTTGTATTGCAACCTATTGAATCATGGTAGTCTGGTCCTTTGTCAACTAGAAAATTTATCAAAAGCCAAAAGTGTCAGTCAGCAGGCCAGCCAGCCAGCCAGTCGAAATGACTAATTATTAAACTGCGTGATTAAAGTAACAATAGCTGCCAAAAGTAGACACAATGGGTGTTAAAATAGATTTAAATTTAAATCATAGCATTTATAAGTATAGAAATTATTGTGAAGATGACAATCTGTTATTGTACGGTCGCTCCAAGTGTTTGTCGCTGTCAAAGAAATTACATGTAATGTCAAAAGTAGGTTAAACCTTACCAGGTCACTCAATTTTTGTTTGCTTTTTACCTAATTTTTACATTCTTTTTTCTCCCAGCGACTAACAAATTGGACCGACCACACAATAACAGATTGTCATCTTCACACTATTTTTCCATACTTTGGTATCGTTTGAAATGGTATGATTAAATTCATTTTAACACTTTCATTGTTTTTTGTTAGCTATTGGGCCTTTAAACAGTTGTATAGAGTGAACAAAAACAAGAAAGATATTGTATTAAAAGATAGACGGTATAAGAGGGACTAGAACATAAATATAGAAACACTGTTGCGGTTCAATGTGAGGAGAAATAATGAAAAATAACCACGCCGGCAGTTGTCTCCTTTTTCCTCATTTGAATATTTTGAATATGGTTGAATAGCGACTTTGTCAGCTGGAACGTATACTATTTTTCAAGATCAGATATTAACATTGGAGCTATGCTTTGTGAAAAAAAGGGAGCCCGACCCAGGTCAGACTGCGCGGTTTGCGCAGGCTGACCTGGTCCAACACTTTTCGCTGTTGGTAAATATTCTGTATGTCCAAGCCTCAGTCTACCTCGTGATTCAGTCGGTTGTTTGTCAAAATGGACTTTATGGATCCATGATCATGTGATAACTTGCTTGCTGTCCTGCATCACGGAGATGCATTAAGCCCCCTTTTGCCAGAGCATGGCTCAAAATTTTACTTGTGCAACTGAAAGGATAATCGCATTTCGTTTTTATTCGCGAATGTGTGAACAGCGCCACGGGTTATTTATTACAGGTAGATATCCTTGTCAATCAATGGCATAATAGGCCCGCAGATTAATCATATTTTTGACCAATCGCAGATCACTATATATTCATTCGAGACTGATTCCACGATCTAGGTCCAAAATCGGCTTATACTTTTACACCGAAAAATCATGTAAGTAATCAGTGAAAGAGACGTCCTCCCTGTCATAATGCCAACTGACCAACTATCTGACTAACATTATAAACAAGATGAATTTTACCCTTTAACATACGTCAAAATTTTAGCCCTGTCCACATTATGGGAATTTACCGGCAACAATTCAAATGTTTTTCAAATGATGGTATTTGTCCTTCAATTGGTGGAAAACATTGTGGGGAAAAAGGAGAAAATGCTGATTACCAGCATTTTCTCCTTTTCCCACAATGTTTTCAAAAGGCATCTTTCTCAGGGTCCCTAAAGCTCGGGACTGTGTGGTAAAGAGATGAGCAAGTTATTAATATTTCAGGATCAAACATCGATTATCCGGCAACCTGTGTAAGACATAACAGGAATATTCCAACGTGCTTGTCTGGACTGTTTTAATTATACAGGTAAATAGATCATGTGAATAAAATTCGTGTACGCTGTCATTAAGGTCCTACATGGCTCAATCGTAAAGTGTATAGCTCTTAGACTAGAGACCCCGGGTTCGAACCTCTCAAGGAACACTGGATTTTTTAAGCCATTGGCTGCTTTCTCACATAAACATCGTCGATGATCAGCGGTGAGAGAGGAATGAATCTTGTCGCAATGACTATCATCAATCCTCGGAAAGAAATTGACAAAGCTTGAGATTCGACAAAGCGACCCCCTGGTTTCAAGTCCTGTACGCTACCGACTGCACTGCCGGGCTGGGCAACTATGGACAATCAACATTGATTAAACTCGTTCGCCAATGGCGAATCAAACAGCTTTTGAAGACGGTGTGTAGATGAAGATCAGAATACCCAGAAGGCGTGGTCTGACCCCGATGTTTTATCTGCACGATCCTGTGTTTGATTCTAATAAACTATGATCAGAGTCATTTTCAGCTTCTGTTGGAATTCACTTTTTACAGAACGACAAAATTTTAGACTTGTCCAAAATGAAAGCATTTTGCAGACGACGAATGGAATGTAGCTAAAATAATGTAATTTGTTTCTGAACGGTTAGTAACTCAACGGGAAAAGGAGAAAATATATACTGGTTAACAGCATTTTCTGCTTTTCTCACTACATTTTCAAAAGCCTTCTTTCTCAGGATCGTAAACCCCGGGATTGTGCGGAAAAGGGTTGAATGGCTGAGGTCACTACAGACGACAATATCTGCTACTCGAGTCGTCAAAGTTAAAACTTATTTTTTGATCTTATTTCACAAACAGGAAGTTGTACGCATGTATTTGCTATACTCAATACAAGACACCTAGAGCGATCATCGAAATCGATTGAAGCATCAAATTTGCGATATGTCAAGTACAGACTTGTACATAAGAAATATCTTTTTAAAAATATGGAAGGCGTAAGTGGTACTGGAATATAAACATTGAAACTCCCTTTGGTTTAATATGAATAGGAATAATGAAAAAAAAGTCTCGCCAACAACTGCCTCTTTTTCCTTCATTGTTATACCCCTCACCTGCGAAGTAGAGGGGGGTATACCGGTTTCAGCATGTCCGTCCGTCCATCCGTCCGTCAATCTGTTTGTCTTGTTTTCGTTTCCGTGCTCTAACTCATAGCTGTTTGACCCAGGACCCTGAAACTTCATTGTTTCTCTTACTTATTCATCCGCGATGTAGACTTCATAAACTAGGCCATTAAAAAGCTGCGAAACGAGGCAAATTTCGAATCTAGAGCTAGTTCTATGACGTTTACCTCTGAAGTTCATTGTTTGTGCAATTGGGTTGCACAATTTTTCAGTCCGCATGTTATTTTCACCTATAAAATGACACAGTCTGTTAATTGATCTATGAGGACCTATTTTTCTTGAAACAGAGGAAGGTCATCACCTCCTAAAAATTTAAACCTGCCAATCCTTCTATCAGACAATCTATTTTCAGTTCCAGGGTCCATGCGAGAGAACCATTATAAACCATGACCACGGTCACCACCAACGGTTACAGTGTTGACGTAAACGGTACCACCGAGCTTCCACCGCTAACCATCCCTCCAGAGGAACAGGAACAAGATTTCTGGGTCGGTCTTTTTCTCGCCTTGGGCTCCAGTGGCTTTATCGGTGCCAGCTATATATTCCAAAAACTTGGACTTCTGAGTATTGCCAAAAAGGAGGGCGGTGTCAGAGCAAGTAAGTTACCACAGAAACGTTTAAGAAAAACGTTCTCAGTTAGGCCGTGTTTGTCGTTTATTCAATTTTTTTCTTTGAAGACGCCTAAATCCCTAGTTCGCAAAATAAATAATAAATATGCAAATGGGCCATGCTCTGTGAAAAGGGGGCTTAATGCATCTGCGAAAAGTATCGACTCAGGTCAGCTAGCACAGTCCGCGCAAGCTAACCTGGGCCAAAAGTTTTCGCTATTGGTCAATTTCCTGCACGTCAAAGGACAGTCTATCTCATGATTTAGTCGCTTGTTTAAAAAAATGAACTTTTTGGATCCATGACCATTTGGTGACTTGCTGGTATCCTGCATCACGGAGATGAATTAAGCCCCCTTTTGCTAGAACACGGCACAAATATTTGCAGCAACTAAAATGGGAAGCACGTGTAGTGTCAGAGTATTTCACAAAATTTAGTGTGTGAAACAATTTTGTGTGTAAACTATAAAATTGAGCCATGCGCATGCAGACCTGGTCTAAACTTTTCGCTGTTGGTCAATTTTCTTCATGTGCAAAGACCATTCTACCTCTCTTATAGTCTTGTCTTTTTACCAGACGACAAAATATTTGACTCGTCAATATCGAAAGCATTTGCAGACGACAAAATGAATGTAGCTCAAATAGCGAGATTTGTTTTTTGCATGTTTGAAAATTTTGCGGGGCTATGTTTTGCTCCCAACTGCATTGTTGTAGGGGTTACCTTTTTTTGCTCCCATCTGAATTGTTATAGTGGCTACCTTTTTTTTTTTTTGGCCCCCATCTGAATTGTTGTAGTGGCTACCTTTTTTGCCCCCATCTGAATTGTAGTGGCTACCTTTTTTGCCCCCTACTGAATTCTTGTAGGGGCTACCCCTTTTGCTCCCATCTTAATTGTAGTGGCTACCTTTTTTGTTCCCATCTGAATTGTTGTAGGGGCTACCTGTTTTGCCCCCCCATCTGCATTGTTGTGGTGGCTACATTTTTTGCCCCCATCTGCATTGTTGTAGGGGCTACCTTTTTTGCTCCCATCTGCATTGTTGTAGGGGCTACCTTTTTTTTCTCCCATCTGAATTGTTATAGTGGCTACCTTTTTTTTGCCCCCATCTGAATTGTTGTAGTGGCTACCTTTTTTGCCCCCATCTGAATTGTAGTGGCTACCTTTTTTGCCCCCTACTGAATTCTTGTAGGGGCTACCCCTTTTGCTCCCATCTTAATTGTTGTAGTGGCTACCTTTTTTGCTCCCATCTGCATTGTTGTAGGGGCTACCTTTTTTGCTCCCATCTGAATTGTTGTAGTGGCTACCTTTCCCCCCCATCTGAATTGTTGTAGTGGCTACCCTTTTTGCCCCCATCTGAATTGCAGTGGCTACCTTTTTTTGCCCCCTACTGAATTCTTGTAGGGGCTACCCCTTTTGCTCCCATCTTAATTGTTGTAGTGGCTACCTTTTTTGCTCCTATCTTAATTCTTGTAGTGGCTACCTTTTTTGTCCCCATCTACATTGTTGTAGTGGCTACCTTTTTTTGCTCCCATCTTAATTGTTGTAGGGGCTACCTTTTTTGCTCCCATCTGCATTGTTATAGTGGCTACCTTTTTTGCCCCCATCTGAATTGTTGTAGGGGATACCTTTTTTGCTCCCATCTTAATTGTTGTAGTGGCTACAATTTTGCTCCCATCTGAATTGTTGTCGGGGCTACCTTTTTGCTCCCATCTGAATTGTTGTAGGGGCGACCTTTTTTGCCCCCATCTGCATTGTTGTAGGGGCTACCGTTTTTGCTCCCATCTGATTTGTTGTAGAGGCTACCTTTTTGCCCCATCTGAATTGTTGTAGGGGCCTCCCTTCCGTTTTTGCTCCTATCGGATTTTTTGTAGGGGCTACCGTTTTGCCTCCATCTGAATCTCTGTTGAGGCTACTTTTTGTCTTCATCTGAATCTCTGTAGAGGCAACCTTTTCTCCCCGTCAGAATCTCTAGACCCCATCTGAATCCCTGAGACTACCCTAAATCTCTGTAGAGTCTACCTTAGATCCTCGTTTGAATCTCTTAAGATGTTACCTTTTGCCCCATCCTGATTCTCTGTGGAGGCTAACTTTTGTCCTTGTCCTCTTGGCCTGTTCTCAGGAATCAATGCAAGATGAAATTTTTGTCATAGTTCTGATACATGTACAACTCAGTCAAATGTGTGTTTTGATATAATATGTGGTAAGTTTTTGAATAAGATAAATTGGTCAAAACAAGATCTTGAGGATGATTCTTAGGAAAATAATTTCGTCGATCCGTAAAAGACCCTTTTCTGTCCAAATCTTGATGGAACGCGGTCAAAGTTCTTTTGAATACATATTTGGTGCTGGAAGAGTCAAAGATATGAACATACATGTATACCTTTAGATTATATAAAGTGTACCAAAAGAGGATTTCAAGCAATTTTCCTCGTAATTTTAGGTGATGGCGGACACAAGTACCTGCTGGAATGGAAGTGGTGGTTGGGAATGCTGTCAAGTAAGTAAAACGAATGGAGCGAATTTATCCATTACTATACAATCTCATTCGGCAAACTTCAGGTGATCCATTGATCAAGTCCCACGGCTGTGTGCTATTTACATACACCTTACAGTTCTTTGCCGGAAATAGACCACTTTACTGCTCTTAAAGCATAAGACTCCACCATTGAAATATACGACTTACAGTTGTCAATAGTAATGTTTCTAGATATATTTCCATCGATAAACAATTTATTACTTCATTCTTTTAACGTGAACTATCGAATTGGGTAATTTTTCGTTGACAGATTGGTAAATATAAATAACTTCACTGTAGTTGTAATTGAAGATGATATAAGAACTTCGTGGACCCCACTATGTGATCATGTGATTGATGATAGTTTCACATGAAACCTCCTTAATACAATAAACTCGTCACATCTCGGCTGATTCCGTATCTACATCTAACAACGTCCGTATCAATCAAGTTTCCGCTTGAAATACTTTCAGTCCAACTATTTTAAACATGGCGGCGCCCATGAAATTCTTCTGATCAACGACAACATCAAATATGGTTAAATTATCTATGTAAATTATCTATCTATCAGTAAACATTCTGTCGAAATTAATCAATAAAGTATAACAAATGAAATGACAAAGGTATTTATGCCTGAAAGTGTATTTTATTTGTATCTTTATATACATTATGATTTTAATTAAAAACTGTGACTCGGTATATTTTCAATTGGAGTCTTATAAATTATTATTAGAGCAGTAAAGTGGACTGTATCCGGCGAAGAATTATAAGGTGTACGAGATACATGTACCCACCGTAATACAGCCGATGGATTTGGTGAGCGGGTGACTCGAGGTTTGCCGAATGTTACATACAGTACGTGCCATAAGTATTTCATCAAATTCATAATTCCAATGACTTACATGTATTTATCCATGTGCAGGAAAATTACACTGCCTCTGGTCATGCTATCAAAAGAATACTGGTAGAAAGCGATGTTACTGGAGCTATTTACTCTAATTTAATATGCTATGAGTGTTCATCGCCTGACATCAAAGTTGTAACCTCCTTGATAGGCCATGATACACTTGTTACAACTCGACGAATTCCGTATTTATATCTAGCCTCTTCCATGTCAACGAAATTTCATTTAAAATACATTCAGTCATATGATCTTAAACATGGCGGCGTATGTATGTATGTATGGATGTAGGGATGCATGCATGCACGCACGCACGCACGTATGTATGTGCAGGGTACATGGTTCATTTTTTTCTATTTCCAGTGGCCATCGGAGAAGTACTCAACTTTGTGGCCTACATTTTTGCCCCAGCCAGTCTTGTGACCCCATTAGGTGCTCTCAGTGTGATAGCTAGGTAACCAGCATTTTCTCCTTTTCCCACAGTGTACTCAAAAGCCTTTTTCTTCAGGGTCATTACAAGAAGGAATTCTTTTCCAAGTTTTTCTCCCCACTCCTTTAGGTAAAATTCTTAGAACTAGAGGTCAGATGGCCTTTGAAATATTTTGTATGTTGTAGGTCTATTACATCTGTTTGGGAGTGTGTGGTCTGACTGCCACCAGCAAAGCTCCATGTTGGACTGTTCTTTGGGAAAAGAACAGTTTTTCCTTGCCAAGTTGTGGTAGTAAGCTTCTTCTCTGAAATTATTTGGAAAAAAGGCGGGAAATGCAAGTTTGAATGTCACTCTTTCAGTACCAAATATATCAGTCACTTTCTTTGGAAAGGGGACGTAATACATCTGCAAAAAGTACTCGTGTAATCCGCACAGGCTGACATGAGTCGATACTTTTGCTTTTGGTCAATTTTCTACATACGAAAGACCCAACATATCTCATGATTCTGACTGATTGATTGATTGTTTAGTGTTTAACGCCGTTTTCAACATCATTTCAGTTATATCACGGCGACCAGTGCACCTATCCATGCTTTCCTGGAGTTTCATTTACCAGTACTCCGCACAGTATTCTTTCCAAGCCACTGGCTGCTTTCCCACATAACCATCGTCGAAACAATGGTCAGCGGTGAGAGACGAATGAATCCTGTCGCGATGACTATCATCAATCCTCGGAAAGAAATTGGCCAAGCCGGGGATCGAAACAGCGACCTCCCGTTCTCAAGTCCTGTACGCTACCGACTGAGCTACGGGGGCTTGGCACCTCATGATTCAGTCGGTTGTTGTACAAAATGGACGTTCCGGATCGATCCATAATTATGCGATTACTTGCTTGGTAGCATGCATCTCGGAGATGCATAAACTCTTTTTGCCAGAGCTTGGCTCCTGTTATAAATTCGACTTCTTTTGTTCGACTGAAAAAACAATTTTATGAAACTTGCAAAGATTTTTGCATATAGGCTTGACTAAACAAGTGGACGGTGTAGATCCAAGATCAAACTGCACGTTCTGTGCAGTCTGATCTTGACCTATGCCGTCTGCAAAAGCTCATATTATCGAAAAGATATATATTTTTACTTTTTTACTGTTTTTTTCCCTCTCTCATACAGCGCAGTGCTTGCTTCCTACTTTCTGAAAGAACGGTTGAACTTGCTTGGGAAAATTGGGTGTTGTTTGTGCCTAATTGGATCCACCCTGGTGGTCCTCCACTCGCCTAAAACTGCTGAAATTGAGAACATGGATGAACTTCTGGAAAAGGTACAGCAACCAGGTAATCCAGTTACTAGTATATGTCTTGCTGTTACACTAAGAGAGCCCTCTACCAAACTTCACCGACTTGTTTTCATTATTGAGTAGCCTTATGAAATACTTTAGGCCTGCTCTGTGAAAAGTGGGCTTATAATGCATGTGCGAGAAGCACATACAAGCACCAGGAAAGTTACTACAACATAATATTCCTTTAATTATATTTTTACAACTGTCAATGACAAAATCTTGCAGTTATTGATATTTTTATTCGAAAAAGGTAGACAAATAAAACAAATAATGGATTAGTCGGTAATAACTTCGTTTTTTTATGAATGGCGGATGAATATTAATGCGTAACATTTTGACAAATCAAATCGCATATCAATGCATGCGTATTCCCTATGTGAGATACGTCATCATACCATATTTGGGACCTTGTTTGACACTATGTACATACGTATTTTTTTCTGTTGTGTGTGATATTTTATCCGCGTGCCGAACGCATGTATCTGAGCTTGAAAATTTTCCAGTAAATCTATATAATAAGACCATAAATACGAATATCTTTAGGTTACATTAACCCTTTCCCAAATGACAAATTTTGGACTGGTCCAAATTGAAAGAGTTTGCAGACAACAATTTTAAATTTAATGAAAATGGCAGTAAGTTCTCAAATAGGGTAGAAGACATTGTGGGAAAAGGAGAAATTGCTCGTTACGAGCAATTTTTCCTTTTCCCCCAATGTTTTCAAACGACTTGTACTGCAGACACGTGAAAACCAGGGCTTGTTTGGGAAAGAGTTAAACTGGCAGTCTGCAATCTATCCGTATGCATCAATAGCAGTTACATGTTACTGTAGAACGCGGTTCAGCCGGGCAGAAATGTGCCCTAGACGGGAGTTAACGAGATACCTTAAATGTTGTGAGATCTGGAAATTCTAAATCATACTTTTCTGACAGGCAGACACACACCCCCCCCCCTCCAAGAAATTAAACCCCCTTTTTGCAGGCGATATTTTTCTTTGGTAGAATAAGCTTTGTCTTTCACAAAAATTCTATTTTGGCACTGAAATCATCTGCCATTTTAAAACAGAATCTATGGGACCCCGTTACAGTTGACTAACTTGCGCATAAATGCAGATCTAATATCAAACAGCTGCCATCCATAGATAAAGTGTTGCATGTTGCCTGAAAAACAGTTTTAAGAGATACAAAGGGTACGCGTTAAAACTCTTTACCACACAATCCCAAGTTTTAACGACCCTGAGGGAAAAGCCTATTGAAAACATTGTGGGAAAAGGAGAAAATGCTGGGTATCAGCATTTTCTCCTTTTCCCACAAGCTGTTCTATCCTATCAAAGGAATGTTCCATTATTTGAGTCACATTTTAATTGTCGTCTGCAAATGCTTTCAATTTGGACTAGTCTAAATTTTTGTCGTTAAAAGATATATCTTGGAAAGCTTTCTTTTCAAGTAGTATTATGTTTTCTCTTACAGCTGTGTTGGTGTTAGCTGGACTGATATATGCTCTAGCTGCTTTCTCGATCCTCTACCTGGCACCGAGATACGGTTCATCTAACGTCGTAGTGTATGTGTTGATATGCTCCACGCTTGGCTCGCTCACCGTCATGGGTGCCAAGGGATTGGGAGTGGCGATCAGGGAAACTTTCGCAGGACGTAATGCATTCACGAACTGGTTAACATACGTGATGCTGGCAGTCACCGCTTTCGATATAGTATTTCAAATTAACTATCTAAACAAAGCGTTGGATACGTTCAACACAGCTGTAGTCACGCCCACTTACTACGTCATGTTTACGTCAAGTGTCATAATTTTCTCCGCCGTGTTATTACAAGAGTTCGGCAGTATGACTGTAGAAAACATTATCGGTGATCTTTGTGGGTTTTTCACAATCGTTGGCGGGATTTTTATATTGAATGCCTTCAAAGACATGGATGTTTCACTCAGAAATCTTCCCAAAGCACAGAAAAATGCGGGTGGTAAAGACGATAAAGAAGGCAATACTGATAGTAGTCACAAATATATGCAGGTACCCGTGCATGACAATTGTCTCATATTTGAATGTGACGAAACTTTAAGTGACGAAGAAGCCCATGCTCTTATACAAAATTACGAAGAACCCGTCTATGTACCTGTGAATTATAAAGAACGGATTTTAAATAATTGTTACGAAAATCCAGCGTTTGTATCGATTAGTGATGAGGAAGTTAAGTACAAAGTGGATTTAGATAACAATTATGATGACGTGTCGACTAGGCTTTAACCCTTTACCAGAAGACAAAATTTTAGCCATGTCCAAATTGAAAGCATTTGCAGACGACAATTTCAGTGTGGCTCAAACGGTGGAATTTTTTCTTTGATCGGGTGGAAAATATTGTGGGAAAAAGAAGAAAATGCTGGTTACCAGCATTTTCTCCTTTTCCCACAATGTTTTTTGCAAATGGCCTCTTTCCCAGAGTTGGTAAAGGGTGAACTCATTTTCATACAGATACGACGTTTACATACTAACCCCTGAAACAGACTGGCTTTTGTAAGAGGAAAAGGAGCAATTGCTTGTTGAAGAAAACATCCAGAAAAAGGAGGAAATGCTGATATCATTTTCTCCTTTACCCACAATGTTTTCAAATGCTGTCTTCAACAGGATCGTTAAAACTCGGGATTTTGTGGTGAAGGGTTTAAGATGTACCACTCACAACTAGTGCATCCTGTTATTTATCCTTTTCCCGCAATGTTTTATATCCTTTTTAAGACATATATCATCATTCAAGCCACATTTAGTTTGTCGTCGGTAGATCTAGAGCTATATGCTTTTAATTTCGACAAGTCTTAAAATCTGTCTTCTGCTAAACAGTTAACTCTACAAAACGACAAAATTTTGTATTCGACCAAATTGAAATTATTTACAGACGTCAACTTGAATATAGTTCAAATGATGATTTCTGGCTTTGATAGGGTAGAAAACATTGTGGGGGATAAGGAGAAAATGCTGGTTACCAGCAGTTTCTCTTTTTCCGTAAATGTTTTTAAAAGCCTTCTTCCTCAGGATCGTTAAGTCTTTACCAGACGACAAAATTTTAGACTGGCCCAAATTCAAAGCATTTGCAGAAAACAAATTAAATGTGGCTCAAATGATAGAAAGTGTTTCTGAAAGGTTAGAAAACGTCGTTGGAAAAGGAGAAAATGCTGGTTACCAGCATTTTTTTCCTTTTCCAACGATGTTTCAAAGGTCTAATTTCCCAGAGGCCTTTCAACTCGTGATTGTGTGGTAAACAATTAAAACTCAGGGTTGTGTGGTAAAGCATTAAAACAGCGTTCTATACAATGTTTACTTTTATGCATTCTGTGCATGCTTAAGTCGCTTTATTAAAGTGTTGAAGGTTGTGAGATTGAATCCCAGTGGAGGCAAATCATTTTTAAAGTAATTTTCCCCCCCAACTAAGTGTAAACAGTCACATCTGTATGATCTTTGCTTACAGCATTCGTCCCTTAAAAAACGTTTGGCCATAATCTAATTGTATGCTACTTTAAGTAATTGTACTTTTATCCCCAACTAAGTGTAAACAGTCACATCTGTATGATCTTTGCTTACAGCATTCTTCCCTTAAAAAACGTTTGGCCATGATTTAACTTTATGCTACATTAAGTAAATGTCCCCAACTAAATGTAAACAGTCACGTCTGTACGATCTTTGCTTACAGCAGTCTTCCCTCAACCCTTTACCGCACAATGACGCCTTTTAACGCCTCTGGAAATGAAGCCTTTTGAAAACGTTGTGGGAAAAGGAGAAAATGCTGGTAACCAGCATTTTCTCCTTTTCCCACAATGTTTTCTGACCTATCAAAGGACAATTGCACTATTTGAGCCACATTGAAATTGTTGTCTTAAAATGCTTTCAATTCGGACAAGGCTAAAATTTTGTCGTCTGGTAAAGGGTTAAAGAAGGTGTGGCCAGAATATGATTTTATGCTGCTTTAAGTATTTTTACCCCCATTTAAGTGTAAACAGTCGCGTCCTTATTGTCTTTGCTTCAACGTTCTTCGCTTGGAAAAAAAAGTTTGTGTCAAAATCTATTTTAATGCTGCTTTAACTCTGTGCCAAACAACATTTTTTTTTTTTGTCCAAATTGAAAGATTTAGCAGACGACAAAATGAATGTGACTTAAATGATGTAATCAATTACATTTGTCTGTGGTAACGAGTATTTTCTCAATTTGCTACAATGTTTTCAAATGGCTGCTTCCTCAGAGTCGTTGATACTCGAGATTGAGTGTTAAAGGCTTAAAGATAAAAAAAAAAAGACAAAACAGTTTTGTGACAATAAAAGGTCGAATTTCAGGACAGGTGTTCTAAATGTCAATCAGATCGATTCACATTATTGATATCGATTATGCTTTGTAAAACGTGTGGAAATGGCTGATCGATTTTTAACCCTTCGCCAAACAATCAAAAGTTTTAACGATCCCGAGGAAGAAGCCTCATTGAAAACATTGTGGGAAAAGGAGAAAATGTTGGGTACCAACATTTTCTCTTTTTCCCCCTCAATGTTTTCAATCATTTCTAGACAAGTTCCATCATTCCAGCCACAATTAGGTGTCTTAGTTCTATTCAACTGCTTTTAAATACGCACGAGTCTAATAAATTTTGTCGCCATTTTCATAAAGAGTAAGGCCATAATTACAGAAGCACGACTTTAGTTACCTCCCTTTGTTCTAGGTGGTAAGGTGTTACGTATTTCAAATAGATCAATGATGTGTACTTTTCTCAACTTTTCGGTCTGAAATTACCAGCAAAACTCATGAAATACTGTAATTGACAATGTAAAACCGAGATTATATCACACATTCTTTGCAGTCTGATCTAAATCTACTCTGTAAGCAAAAAAATCTTAAACTTTCTCATTCCATTAGCGGTGTTAACATTTGCGTGTACACATGTACTTCTAAGAGATAACAAGAACGATGTCTTTTAAAAGTGATTAGACAGCGTAAGAGGTACTGGAATATGAACATTGAAACTCTGTTTTGGTTGAAGAGAAATAATGAAAATACAACGTCAGCCATTTCCTCATTTTGCATAGTGTTAAAAAGTTAAATTTTAAATTAGATATATTTTTCAAGATTGGATGTCAGTTCAACTGATCGTTGAAAAAAAGAACAGTTTTTGCTAAGAATGATGTGCCTGAAAATACATGTAGACTGTAAAGTACAAATGTAGTAAGTTAAAGAAAATTAAAGCATAAAAGTATTAATCCTTACGCTGCTAAGGGCAGCTCGCCGACCTTTTGCGGACGGTGTAGATCTAAGATCAGACTGCACGTTCTGTGCAGTCTGATCTTAGATCTACACATCCGATAAGGAGATTTTCTTTTTTCTCTCCAAAAAATAAGTTTCGAATTACATTATTCGGGTTTTTACTATGGATTAAAAGTTTAATTCAATTTATTTAGCAGGATAAGGGTTAAACTGCCAATTAGTACAAGCAAAAAATTATCCCCTATCACATCCATTAGCTAATAAGGGCCCTGATGTTGTCGATTAACGTCAGCAACCCTTATTTATTGGTGCGATAAATGGGCCCGCAAAGGCCCGCAGAATAAATATGTCCACATTTCCACCAATCGCAAATCACTATTTATTCATTCGAGACGAATACCAAGAAATAGCTCGAAAGCTGGCTTAGACAGCTATGCCGAATACGTTTTGTAAGATCCGAGGTAAATATTTTCATTTCATTACCATTACGTATGCTTTCGGTGATAAGATGGTAAAGTTAGATGTAGTAACGAAATTAGCCGAATTGTTACGAGTAATCATACAGCCTGTTTAAGGATAAACTCCCCCCCCACCCAGCTTTGTTTAAGTGATACATCGGAGAAACATCGTGGGAAAAGGAAAATGACACTGTTCGCTTTTCCCACAAATCTGTCATGTCTTTCAGAAACAAAATCACCATTACAGCCATGTTTGAATTTATATCTACTTTCAATTTGGACGACTTTAATTTTTTTTTTTTTGTTTTGGTAAAGATATAAAAGTGCGCGCTGTACAGTGCACGTTTTCTTACATTCTGCTGCATGCTTGAGTGCCGATAAAACCGCATCTTGTTCCTGATCTTTATCGTTAACCGCCCTTTCTCAAACGAATAAAAATATATTTGTCCAAATTGAAAGCCATTGCAGACGACAAATTAAATGTAGGTCATGTAATGATATTTGCCTTTGACAAGTTAGTTAAAAAATCGTGCGAAAAGGAGAAATGCTGGTCCTTTGGCATGCAGAAAATTTCCCAAAAACAAAAACTTTCGACCCATGTCAGCCTGCGCAGACTGCGCAGGCTGACATGAGTCGATACTTTTTGCAGATGCATTAAAAGCCCCCTTTTAACAGAGCATGGCTCACACATTATAATCAGGGTGACATTGAATCTTTAAATTTCCGTCCATGACTTAATTTTGTACTTTTACACAATATGTTTATTGTATGTTCAATCATGTAACGTTATATTTATGAATAAAACGATTTCTCAACTCCTTATTTAACTCTTTACCAAACGACAAAATTTTAGACTGGACCAAATTGAAAGCATTTGCAGACGACAAATTAAATGTGACTTAAAAATTGAAATCTGTTATGGAATTGGTAGAAAACATTGTGGGAATAGGAGAAAATGCTGGTTACCAGCATTTTCTCCTTTTCCCACAATGTTTTCAAAAGGCTTCCTTTTTAGGGTCGTTAAAAGTCGGGATTGTATGGTAAAGAGTTTTAAACGACAATATTCTAGACTAGTCCATTTTGAAAGCATTTGCAGACGACAAATTAAACGTGACCCAAATGATGATTTCAACCTTTGAAAGGGTAGTAAACATTGTAGGGAAAAAGGAGAAAATGCTGGTTACCAGCATTTTCCCCTTTTCCCACAATGCCTTCAAAAGTCTTCTTCTTCAGTGTCATTCAAATTCGGGATTGGGTGATAAAGGGTCAAACCACCTTAGCCTAATGATATTTTAGCTCGACTGTCTTCGAAGACAAGCTCGAGATTTTTGTCACGTCCCTGTCGTTGTTTAACTCGTCGTTGTCCGGAAACTTTGACATTTTCATATAGATCTAGAATCTACGTCAGTTCTGAGGATGTTTCCTTCGAACTCGGACTACACTGTACTTGAAATCTGTCGAAGGTTAGCCGAGCCCGGTATAGCAGCCGGTAGCGTACAGGACTTGACAACCGGGGGTGACCGGTTCGAATCCCCAGCTCGGCCAATTTCTTTCCTTTGATTCAAGATAGTCATTGCGACATCATTGTTTCGACGATAGTTACGTGGGAAAGCAGCCATTGGCGTGGAAAGAATATTTGTGCAAAGCACTGGTAAATGAAAATCTGGGAAAGCATGAACATGTGCACTGGTCGCCGCAACATGACTGAAACAATGTTGAAAAAGGCGTTAGGCACAATAAAAACAAACGAATTAACCCTTTCCCAAACAACAAATTTTGGACTGGTCCAAATTGAAAGAGTTTGCAGACGACAATTTGAAATTTGATGAAAATAGCAGAAAGGTCTCAAAAAGGGTAGAAAACACTGTGGAAAAAGGAGAAATTGCTCGTTACGAGCAATTTCTCCTTTTCCCACAGTGTTTTCAAAAGACTTATACTGCAGACACGTGGAAACCAGGGCTTGTTTGGGAAAGGGTTAATTAAAGAATTACCAATATCAGAAGCACAGGAAACCCTATTTTTTTTTTTTACATAAGTAGGGTCCCTTTTTCGACTTCAAATTCTACAGGTATACCCCTTTTTCGACCTAGAATTCTCATTGAACTTGCAACTTCCACAAACTTTCTTCTTGTACTTTTCTTTTTAGAAGATGATGACCTTTCAGGTCTCACCTTCTCATGTCAATCGTCAAACGGAAGTCATGTGACGACGAATCACTCCTCTGTTTCAAGAAAAAATAGGTCCTCATAGATCAATGAACAGGCGCGTGTGTGTCATTTGACATGTGAAAATAACATGCTGGTTGAAAAACTTTGCAAGCAAATTACACAGACAATGAACTTCAGGTCGGTCTTCGTAGAATATGCGCGGACAGTGACATCTGTGCATGCTACAAGCAGTCATCAGAAGAGAATCAGTCACGGAAAAAAATGATGAGAACAGTCGGCCATTATTACAAGACAGTTTAACTCTTTACCAAACGACAATTTTTTGAACTGGGCCAAATTCAGAGCATTTGCTTGATTGATTGTATGGTGTTTAACGCCGTTTTCAACATTATTTCAGTTATATCGCGGCGGCCAGTGCACCTATCCATGTTTTTCTGGAGTTTCTCTTACCAGTACTACGCACAATATTCTTTCCAAGCCACTGGCTGCTTTCCCACATAACCATCGTCGAAACAATGGTCAGCGGTGAAAGAGGAATGAATCCTGTCGCAATGACTATCATCAGTCCTCGGAAAGATATTGGCCGAGCCGGGGATCGAACCAGCGACCTCCTGTTCTCAAGTCCTGTACGCTACCGACTGAGCCACGGGGGCTCGGCAAAGAGAGCATTTGCAGACGACAAATTCAATGTTGCCAAAATGATAATTTCTGTCTCTGATAGGTTAGAAAACAACGTGGGAAAAGGAGAAAATGTTGGTTACCAGCATTTTCTCCTTTTCCCACGATGTTTTCAAAAAGCTTCTTCCACACGGTCGTTAAAACTCGGGATTGTGTGATAAAGAGTTAACCTTTAATGTAAATCTATTAAATCAACAATTGTACTCCGTTGTTTGTGCAAACCGGTCGGCTGTTACGAGATATTTGCCTAGCGCAGATATGACCTACGGTCATCATTCTAGAATGAATAGACATATATCTATTAATCAATCGAATGATTACATGAAGTCGCTTTCGGCATCATTGGAGAGGTCATCAGACCTCTCCAACAGTGGTGAGTTTAAAAGGCAGACTGCCTCATAAATTGCTGTCTAAATCCAGTCTTTTTGTGAAATTGTTCTGACACACAGTCTGTTTCGTCATGGCTTTATAAATAAACCGAAATAAAATCAAAGTACCGAAAGTACTGACAGACTAGCGAATTTGATTGTTTGATTGATTGTATGGTGTTTATTAACCCTGTTTTCAACATTATTTCAGTTATGTAGCGGTGGCCAGTGCACATATTTATGCTTTCCTGGAGTTTCTTTTACCAGTACTCCGCACAGTATTCTTTCCAAGCCACTGGCTCCTTTCCCACATAACCATCGTCGAAACGTGAGCGAGAAATGAATCCTGTCGCAATGACTATTATCAATCCTCGGAAAAAAAATTGTTGAGGATCAAACCAGCGATCTCCTGTTCTCAAGTCCTGTATGCTACCGACTGAACTGCCGGGGCTATATGTGCTATTGGTTAACTATAATCCAGTTTAAGTTTAACCCTTAACCTGCTAAAAAATGTTGAATGAAACTTTCAAGCTGATGGTAAACATCTGAATATTGCTACTGCTATTTCACAGTTACACTTTGGAGAAAATCTATCCTTTTATAGGACAAGATAGATCCAAGATCAGACTGCACACACTGTCTGCAAAAGGTCATTGAGTAGTGCTGGAAAAAGAAACTCGAGGGAAGAATGGACAGGTGCTCTGGTCGCCGCAATATCACTGAAATAATGTTGAAAACGGCGTTAAACACCATGCAGTCAATTAGTCAATATCTAATAGCACAAGATGTAGTTAACTATTTAACACTCCTTACAAAACGAAAAAGTTTACATCCGTCCAAATTCAAAGTTGTTGCAGACCATGAATTAAATGTGGCTGAACTGATGAAACAAGATTCCAGAAGGGCAGAAAACAATGTGGGAAAAGGAGAAAATGATGGTTACCAGCATTTTCTCCTTTTCCCACAATGTTTACAAAGGGACCCTTCCCCAGTATCGTTAAAACTTGGGATTGTTGGGTAAAATGTTAATAGAATAACAGTTTAACATAATAGTTCAGCTGTACACAATGATCTAAATAATGAATGGCTGAAGGAATGACAAGGGTTCCCTGTCCAGTGGGGGTGATATAGCTGGAATGTGCTACAAGTTAACCTAGGTGTATCTATTAATAGATTCATTCATAATGTTACAGCTGTGTAGGAATAAGTGATTCTCTGCTTTGCATCGGTCACACAATTTACATATAAGCAAAGATCTTGTACCTTATAAATGACATCTTGTTAAGTTTATTACTTTGTAAGACGACATGTTCAAATCGGAGAGGTAGGGATTTAGTGGTTTATGCCTAAAATTATCATATATAACAGAATTAAGATTTCTAACAGAAAGAAGTATTTTCTGTGTGGCAGTATTTCGCAACTGTGGGGTTTTGAATCTAGGTCAATCTTGATGCCTATAGACTAGCTTCGCTAGTCAAAAAAATAAAATAGGAAATAGATGTGGTTTGTTTTTATATGACGATTTCAAAAAAAGATTTGTTATATTGATTTGATTGCAAATGATCTCTCCAATAGTTCGGTAATTTTCCATTAAACAAATAACGCTAAACAAACAAAAAAATCGTTAAACTTGAAAAGAGGACACCGCGGGAAAAGATCACGCGACTTGAAGACGCGGGAAGAAGGTCGCGTATCTGTCACATAATGCATAAGGAGTTTCTACGCAGCCGCAATCATAATTATAATGCCTTACTTGTTTGTTTACATGTACCAATATAATATATTGAAATTAAAAGCCAATAAACTATTTAAAAACATTGATGCTGACCTCTCCAGGCTTCTTTTCCAAAGAAGCCAATTTGTTTAAGTCATATATTGGCGATATCTCACTGATCCACTGATTCATTTGTTTCGATAAACTGAATGCGAAAAGGAAAACACAAGCACGTGTACTTCGAATTCTATGTAAATTCGGGTGGGGTGGTTTCTGCGTGGCTCAGTGGTAAAGTGTAAGACTCGCATTCTTGAGGCCCCAGCTTCGAGCCTCACTGGAAGCACTGGATTTACATGTACGTGAGACTGTCCTCGGATAAGACACATCAGCCTATTACTGGTGAAACCGAGGACATATATGAATATGTAAGCTGTTGCTGCGATATGACTGAAATAATGTTGAAAGTGGCGCAAGACAACATTTGATCAATCAATCAATCAATCAATCAATCAATCTTTGCTAATGAGTTAACTTTTCCAGTTAGACTATGTATTGGTGAAATTGGATAAACAAAAGTAGTAACAAAAAAAAAGATCAATTCCGCAAACAGAGTGTGTTTCTGTTTATTTGCTGATACCATAAGTAGGGGTAACAAATGGGCAACCATTGATTTACGTATAGTCTAATTGTTTGCTTCAGTGTTCAACCAACAGAATCAACTGTCGTTCTTATAAGAGATAATACTTAACCCTTTACCAAACGGAAAATTTATAGACTTGTCCAAATTGAAAGCTTTTGTAGACGACAACATGTTTGTGACACAAAAATAGAAATTCACCATCGAAAGGGTAGAAAACATTGTGGGAAAAGGAGAAAATGCTGGTTACCAGCATTTTCTCCTTTTACCATAATGTTTTCAAAAGGCATTTTCATTAGGGTCGTTCAAACTCGGGGTCGTGTGGTAAAGGGTTAAATATTATAAATGTGTATGAACTCTTAACCGGACCATAATATTTTAGACTTCTCCAGACTGAAAGTTTTTGCAGACGGCAAATCACAAGTCAAGGCTAAAATCAGGGTATTCGTCATTGGTAGAGTGGTAAACATTGTGGGGGAAAAGGAGAAAATACTGGTTAACAGCATTTTCTCCTTTTCTCTCAATGTTTTCAAAAGCTATTTTCTCTCTCAGGGTCGTTAAAAATCAGGATTGTGTGGTAAAGGATTAACTCTTTTCCAGACAGTTACTTTCAGGAAAATGGTTAAATTTTGGCGTTTGGAATAATGGGAACGGTCGCCTTGCAATCCTTACTTCCGTCTTGAAAAGCATCATAAAACACGAATGATTTGTGCTACAGAAGCCGGTTTCTCGACAAATAGGTCGAAATTGTTTGGTCCGACACGGGTTCGTTCAGTGCGCTTGTCAGAGTAAATCTACTCTTCTGTGAAAGATCATGGCCAAAATACTTATCGGTTTGATACAGCTCCAAATCGTCCGATGTTTGATCGATTCACTCAAATTTCAAAGAAGCAACCATAATTGTTGTCACGTGATCAAAATGTATCAAGGCATTTCATTGGTCGGATTTTTGGTTCCGACCAATTAAATGCCTCGATACATTTTGATTGCGTGACAACAATTATGGCTGCTTATTTGAAATTTGAGTGAATCGATCAAACATCGGACGATTTGGAGCTGTATTCTTCGTGTTATCATTAAACAACGAAGGTTGGTTAACGATATTTACTTGTTTTATCAAACCGATAAGTATTTTGGCCATGATCTTGTAGAGAATAGTAGATTGACAAGCGCACTGAACGAACCCGTGTCGGACCAAACATTTTCGACCTATTTGTCGAGAAACCGGCTTCTGTAGCACAAATCATTGAACGTTTAGTCATGAAACCACGTTATTTTTCGCTAGAAAAATGTGTAATGAGCTAGATAAAGTAGACCTTATGTGATTATCTGTAATATTGACGAAGTAACTTGTGTTTTTGTGGTGACAAGTAGACTTTGCCGATAATGTTAGTTGCATCCCTTGTATTATATATACATGTAAAACATAAAAAACGCTAAAAATCCCTGTGGGCCAGAGGCCTAATATGGATATATTAAAAGAAATGAACTGAATTCAATAGAGTAATTATAATGACAGTTTAAAAGTATCTAGCTAAACCAATCAGAACTTTCGTTACTTTCAAATTTAGAAAATTATTGGGTATCAATTTTTTTTTTTTTTCAATTCAACATTTTATTGCATTAAACGAGTACATGTTTATGGCAAATAGAACAAAATACTGAGAGAACATGGATTTACATGAAGAGCATAAATTATGTGGAAATAAGCAAAAATTAATACAAATATGAAGAGATAACAGTAATATTAAACTAGAAGAACTGATATAGGTATATGTTTTAAGCACAAGCTAATTTCTTAATAACGTGGCATAGTAGATAAATTTACTTAGGTTATTGATAATTGTTGATGAAGTGTGTGTTAAAAGGCTACTGAATTTGTATTCATTTGGCCATGTATAATAGTAACGTTTAAGATATTGTTGTCGTAGATGAGTATATTTTGGGCAAATTAACAAGAAATGGAATTCATTTTCAATAATGTTTTGATTACAATTTTCACAGATGCGTAGATTCCTAGGTTGTTCAATATATCGTCCGTGTTCTATGGCTAGATTATGTGCAGAAATTCTAAATCGTGTTAAAGCTATTCTGAATTTTGGGACTTTTATTATGTTAAGATATTGTTCAAATTCAAAAGAGTGTTTAAAAAGAAAATAGCACTCGAGTCGCGGTGAGTTATTAATCGAATGATACCAACGCTCGTAATATAATTGTAGAATGTGAAACTTTATAGGCTCTAGTTCGATACGTATATTTGTTTGATGTTCCCAAATAAATGAAAGATCGTGTTCGATTAGAATTTGCTTTATATTGTGTGCCCAATTATTTCCATTATAAATTAGTTCATTATCAGCGTCGTTTTTTAACATGATGTAAGTTTTATGTAAGAGACTATTTTCATTTTGATTTAATATTTTTATCCAGTATTTTATCATTGTTATTTTTCTGTGAATATACATTGGAACTCGTCCCAATTCTCCAAATAGTGCGTCACGGTTGGTTGATTGCTCAACGTTTAGTATTTTTCTACAAAATTTGGTGTGAATCAGTTCTATATCTGGGGCTACATGTGTGCCCCATACTTCGCTTGAATAATCTAATATTGAAGAAACTAAAGAATCAAATAATTGAAGTTTTTGCTGAAATGGTAATTCTGTTTGATTGAATATAATAAAAAGATTGTGAAGGGCCAATGATGCATGTTGAGCTAAGCGTTTTTGCGTTCGGTTCCAATTTCCATTTTTGTATAAAAACACGCCGAGATATTTAAAACTTTTTACAACTTCTATAGGAGTATTATAAAGAAAAAAATCGTAGTTCGTATGGCGGCCTTTTTCAAATATCATTATCTTTGTCTTAGCAACGTTAAGACGAAGTTTATTTTTATTACTATAAGTTTCTATATCGTTCAAAAGCGATTGTAGAGATACTGGATCATGTGCGAATAACGCTGCGTCATCAGCAAATAAAAGAAGGAAAATATTTATGCCGCCAATGTTAATAATACCATCTAATCTGCTATTTACGTCGTCTAGTACATCGTTTAGGTAGAATAAACACAGTAAACTACTGGCAGGATCTCCCTGTTTGACGCCTACAAATGAGTGAATAGGATCAGATTTTAAGTTTTGATAGCGTATTGAACTTTTGACAGTATTGTACATAGATTTTAATGCAAGAATAAACTTTGTGCTAATGTTATTTTTCAAGAGTTTTCTCCAAAGCGTAAATCGATCGATTTTATCAAACATTTTCTCCCAGTCGAGGAAAGCGACATATAATTTTTGTCTGTTGGCAAGGGATCTTGAAATAATTGCATGTAGGATGAAAATACAATCTATTGTTGATTTATGTTTTTGAAAGCCATATTGGTTATCTATTAGTACTTCATATTTTTCTGACCATTTTATTAATCGATTTACAAGTAATTTAGAGTAAATTTTTGATAAAATGTTGTTAAGTGTGATTCCTCTATAGTTCTTCGGATCATGATTACCTCCCTTAAAAATTGGTATCAATAAACCTTCACACCATTGTTCTGGGAAGTTACCATTGCTAAATAATTTATTAAATAGTGATTTGAGATAAGGTAATATAATGTCTATAGAAAATTTGAATATTTCGGCAATTAGACCATCGTTTCCCGGACTTTTTGAATTATTTTGTGAGAATACTGCTGATTTTATCTCCGAGTCAGTGAATGGTTGATCTAGCTCATCATCGAAGACAATTTCAGTGTTTGATTGCTGCGTGTTTTCATTTTCTTGTATATCTGCATCTTTTTGTATTTCATATAGGCTTTTGAAATGTTGGAATAGTTCATCTATATTTATGTTTGTTGGATTCATAGTTTTATTTCTAAATGTGGATTTGATATGTTTCCAAAAGGATTTTGGATTTGTTTTTGCTAGGTTTGAGATTCTTTTCCCCTCTGATGCTTTAAATTTCGATTTATTTCTTCGTATCGTTTGTATATATATGTGCTTTTTATCAATGAGAGAGATTCTGTTTTCCTCATTTTTATTTCGAATATATAAATTTCTAGCTTTGTTAAATTCTTTACGAGTGAGAAGACACTCAGCATTAAACCATGAATTCTTCTGAACTTTTGTTCGTGTAGTTTTCTTTATATTCCGAAATTTACCGAAGTATTTGAATGCTGTATCCCATAACATTGAAGTAAATGAACGAACTGACTCATCGACCGTAGTACTATCGTTTTGTAAGCTCATAGTAAGATTTCCTAATAAGGGTAGTTGTTTATTTAAATCGTTACGAAAATGCATGGTGCACGTGGTTTCCCACGCTAAAATTGGCTCGCTATAGTTGCCAGTCTGGTCATGTGACAAAGATGGGCGTGTACACCCGAGACAGAAATAAATAGCACAATGGTCAGAAAATTCGTTTGGTGGAAGTATCTCGAATGAATTGAAGAGTTTAAAATCAGTTTGATTTGCTAGCACGTAATCGATTACTGTGGAAGCATTCCTACTGATAAAAGTGAAATTCCCTTTAGTCTTATCATCATAAAGTCTACCATTACATATAAGTAGATTAGTAGATTTACAGAAGTCGAGTAGACGTTGACCACGTGCATCAATCACGTGATCACTATTTACTCTAGCTGTGTCGTAAACGGCGTTTTCTGGGTCATCAATACTATCTAAATATTGATCATGTATTATATAATCTCGTTCATTTGACGTTCTCGAGTTGAGATCTCCAGTTAAAATTATTTTTCCGAGAACTTTGTACTTTTCAATATCTGATTCAATTAAATCGAGCATATCCTGGTCTGCTTGTCTTAAAATTCTTGAATTTGTTGGAGGAATATAAGTGCAACATACATAAATATCCGAGTCATTATTCAAAATCAACTTGCTTATTTTCAACCAAACAATTCCGCATTGTGTACTTTGCACAATTTTGACATAGTTTTCTAGATTTGATTTGAAATAGACGGAGATCCCACCGGAGTAACGTCCCTTTGTAATATTTTGTGATTTATTACCAAATAAGTGATATGAAGAATATCCTTTTATATCAAAATCAGACTAAGAACGTTATCATAGAATGGTTTGTGAATACGAACCCGGGTGACATTAAACGCCCATAAAATTTAATTAATCGATTAGTTTGTTACAAGGCATATTGTGGAATTATGTAAGATAACACAAAGAACCGTGTACTGCGGTTTTGTTTGCTTGGCGCATTAATCTAAAGTTCGGTGACTCGAAAAATTTGCACCCAACCTTTTGTAATATATGAGCCGTGCTCTTTGAAAAGGGGGCTTAATGCATCTCCGCGCAGGCTGACCTGGGCAGAAACTTTTCGCTATCAGTCAATTTTCTTTATGTCCAAAGGCAAGTCTACCTCATCATTAAGTCGGTTGTTGAAAAAAGTGGTTATTTTGTACCCATAATTATGTGATGGCTTAATTGGCATCATGGATCAAGGAGATGCCTTAAGCCCCCTTTTGCCAGAGCATGGTTCATATCAAATCATATTGAAAACAGAACAAAGGTTTTCGCCTTAAGGCTTTAGCACACAATCCAGAGTTTGCTGACCGTGGTGAAAGGGGGTTCTGAAACATTGTAGTAAAGGGAGAAAATGCTGGTAACCAGCACAATCAAGAACACAGGCTCCCTTGTTCCTTGTTGCTTTAACCAATTGTCAAGCAATCCCTAATTTTAACGACGCTGTGAAAAAAATGTGGGAAATTCTGGTGACATGCATTTTCTCCTATTCCAACTATGTTTTCCATTCCTTCATACACAAGTCATACATGTGATCGTGGTCTGCAAATGCTTTCAATTTAGAAGAGTCTAAAAGTTTGTCAACTGATAAAAATCTACGGTATTTTTAAGCCTGTAACCGACCGACCGACTGACCGACCGACCGACCGACCGGATTGATGAACGAACGAACGAATGAATTAGATTAACCCTTAAGCTGCTTATCGCGACCCATTGACCTTTTGCGGACAGTGTAGATCAAGATCAGACTGCACAGAACGTGCAGTCTGATCTTTGATCTATACTGTCCGATACGGTATTTTCTTTCCGGTGAAATCAACTTTGAAACCGAAATGTTTGGACCTTTAGCATGGAGTAGTACCGAGTAGAAATTTGCGTTTCATTTATTAAGCAGCTATTCAGCAGCTTAAGTGTTAAGTAGAGTTCGTCATCTAATGTTACATGTACGCTGGCAGAACGTTAGAATTAATCAATTATTTTTATTCTTTCACTTAATATTTCATTTGTGTAAAAACTGAGCGAATAATAAGTGACATTCACAAGCGCGTGCATGGATCTTTAACTCTTTACCAAACGACAAAATTTTAGACCAGTCCAAATTGAAAGCCTTTGCAGACGACAAAATAAGTGTAAATCAAAAACTGAAATTTGTTTTTGGAAGGTTAGAAAACATTGTGGGAAAAGGAAAGAATGCTGGTTACCAGCATTTTCTCCTTTGCCCACAATGTTTTCAAAAGGCTTCTTTTTCAGGGTCGTTAAAAGTCGGGATTGTGTGGTAAAGAGTTTTAAGCAACAATTGCACGTGAGTCAAATGACGAAATTTGTCTTTGAAAGGGTAGAAAATATTGAGGGAAAAGGAGAAAATGCTGGTTACTAGCATTTTCTCCTTTACCCAAAATGTTTTTAAAAAGTTTCCACCTAAGCAGGAGCTTAGCAGTTTTTTCCCCCCATGAAATACATGTATATATCCATTGTCCTCCACAAAAAGGTGTAGATAATGGCATCATGAGCAAAGACTTTTTTAGCTATTCCACTTCAAACACATCAGCCCTCGGAAAATCGCTGTGAGTCACGACCCTTACTGGTGACAGACCATGCCTCTTTGCCAGTCACGCACAAAGAGGTAGTCCTGAAAGAAATGCCAAAAAAATGCATTCAGTCTAAGAGGAAATAATCAAACCACCTTCAGAAACATATTCTAGACCTGTCCTCCCATCTTTCATGATATAACAGTGTGGCAGAAGTGCTCGATATCAAAATTTAAGTGGGACTACTTTTGGACACTGCGACCCGGAAGCAATCCGTTCTTGTCTTACACACAATGTTACTGTGTTCTTGAAACCGGAAATGAGATAGGAGGCGAATTGTCGTCAACAAAGTGTGTAGTATAGCGATAAAAAGTAAATCTAAGGTAAGTGAGTCAGTCAGTTCCTTTGGCTTGAAATTGGATCTTTTTTTTTGCGTCATCTAATATTATGTTGAAAATTACGTAAGTGAGAATTGACATTAATTTTACAAGTGCACATTTATTTATAAGTGTGCATCTTTCAGCAACTATTTTCAGATCGAAATGGAAAGAATGAAAGCATTTGTCATTATGCTTTTTATCGCAATAAGGCTTGAATATCTACTCAACACTGTGACGAATGATTTGTCTATCAATCATTTAACTCTTTACCAGACGATAAAATTTTAGCCTTGTCCAAATTGAAGCATTTGCAGACGACAATTTCAGTGTGGCTCGAATGGTGCAATTTTTCTTTGATAGAGTGGAAAACATTGTGGAAAAAAGGAGAAAAAGCTGGTTACCAGCATTTTCTCCTTATCCCACAATGTTTTCAAAAGGCTTCTTTCCCAGGGTCCTTAAAAGGCGGCATTGTGCGGTAAAGGGTTAACTCTTTACCACACGATACAAATGTAAACTTGTCCAAGATGAATGCATTAGGAGACGACAATTTAAATAGGGCTTAAATAGTGGAAATGACTTTGATATGATAGCAAACATTGTGGCAAAAGGAGAGAATGCTGGTAACCAGCATTTTCTCCTTTTCCCACAAAGTTTTCAATTATCAATTTTTCAAGGACGTACGTGCATCTTTCAGAAACAATCCTCACTTTATTCTTTTGATTGATTGATTGTATGGTGTTTAACGCCGTTTTCAACATTATTTCAGTTATATCCCGGCGACCAGTGCACCTATCCATGCTTTCCTGGAGTTTCTGTTACCAGTACTCCGCACAATATTCTTTCCAAGCCACTGGCTGCTTTCCCACATCACCATCGTCGAAACAATGGTCAGCGGTGAGAGAGGAATGAATCCTGTCGCGATGACTATCATCAATCCTCGGAAAGAAATTGGCCAAGCCGGGGATCGAACCAGCGACCTCCTGTTCTTAAGTCCTGTACGTTACCGACTGAGGTACGGGGGCTTGGCTGTTCTCTTGATACCAAACGACAGAATTTTAGACTTACCCAAATTGAAAGCATTACACAGACGACAAATTAAACGGGACTCAAATGACAAAATGCTGGTAACAAGCATTTTCTCATTTTCCCACAATATTTTCTGTCGTATCAAAGACAAATTTCGCCATTTGAGCAGTATTTAATTTGTCTTTTGCAGAATGTTTCAATTTGGACTAGTCTAGAATTTTGTCGTTTGGTGAAGAGTTAAATGCGAGGAGACGCTAAAAGTTATGTTTATGAGTTGACCTAATAAGGACGTGAAGTAAAAAAAAAATCATGTATCGCCCATTAAGGCACTTGACATTCTACGTAGTTTTTCCTTGAAAACGTAAATAGACTCTTTACCAGACGACAGAACTCTTGGGATATGGGAAAAGGAGAAAATGGTGCTAACCAGCATTTTCTCCTTTTCCCACAATGTTTTCAAATGTTTTCAAAATGCCTCTTTCTTAGAGTCGTTAAAAGTCGGGATTGTGTGGTAAACGGTTAAGTGTAGTTCATTTCCTGGAATTTGTCTGTGAAAGGGTAGAAAACATTGTGGAAAAAGGAGAAAGGGCTGGTTAGCAGCATGTTCTCCTTTTCTCATATTTTTTTTTTTCAAACGCAATGTGTGGTAAAGGATTAACAAACCCGACGGAAAAGGGTTTTAAATGCATTGTAGGAAAAGTGGAAAGTGCTGGTAACCAGATTTTTTTTTCTATTCCCACAATATTTTATACCATTCAACAGACAGATCCTTTCATTTCAGCCTATACCGCACAGTTACGACTTTTAACAGAGTAGAGTTTAAAAAAATATTGTTAGAAAAGGGGCAGATAATTGCTGATAACCAGCATTTTATCTCTTTACTACAATGTTTTCTACCGTAGTAAAGACAGAAATCATCATTTTAACAATATTTTATTTGTCGTCTGCAAATGCCAGTCTATAGGTATCATGACTGACCTAGAGTCAATGTAAACAAAAAAAAAACACAGTTGCCAAATACTGCCTCACAGAAAATACTTCTTTCTGTTAGAAATCTTAATTCTGTTATATATGAAAATTTAGACCAAAACCACTAAATCTCTATCACTCCAATTTGAACATGTCGTCTTAGAAAGTAATAAACTGAACAAGATGTCATTTACAAGGAACAAGATCTTTGCTTATATGTAAATTAAGTGACCTATGCAAAGCAGAGAATGGCTTATTCCGACACCTCTGTAACATTAATGAATGAATCTATTAATAGATACACCTAGGTAACTTGTTGCAAATACATGAACCCTCACGGTACAGGGAACCCTTGTCATTCCTTCAGTCATTCATTATTTCGATCATTGTGTTCAATTGAACTGTGATGCTAAACTGTTATTCTACGTCTTGAATATTAACCCTTTACCAAATAATCCCAATTTTTAGCGACACTGGGGTAGCATCCCTTTGAAAACATTGCGGGAAAAGGAGAAAATGCTGGTAAGCATCATTTTCTCCTTTTCCCACATTGTTGCCTGCCCTTTTGGAATCAGGTTTCATCAGTTCAGCTACATCTGATTTATGGTCTGCAGCAGCTTTGAATTTCGACGAGTGTTGTATAGAGAGTTAAATAGTTACATGTAACTACACCTTGTGCTATTGGATATTGACTGATTGATTGCATGGTGTTTAACGCCGTTTTCAAAACTTCAGTGATATTGCGGCGGCCAGAGCACCTATCCATGCTTTCCTGCATTTTCTTTTACCAACACTACCGCGACTCAATGACCTTTTGCGGACAGTGTGGATCAAGATCAGACAGCACAGAGCGCTTAGTCTGACACTGTCTGATAAGAGGATATATTTTCTCCAAAATGTTACTCTGAAATAGCAATATTCAGTGTTTACTATTGGCTTGAAAGTTTCATTCAACATTTTTAGCAAGTTAAGGGTTAAACTTAAACTGGATTATAGTTAACCAATAGCATGCATAGCACCAGCAGTTCAGTCGGTAGCGTACAGGACTTGAGAACAGGAGGTCGCTGGTTCGATCCCCGACTCGGCAAATTTCTTTCCGAGGACTGATGATACTGATTGCGACAGGATACATTTCTCTCTCACGTTTCGACGATGATTATTTGGGAAAGCAGCCAGTGGATTTGGAAGAATATTGTGTGGAGCACTGGTTAAAGAAACTCCAGGAAAGCATGGGTATGTGAACTGGCCACCGCTACATAACTAATTAATGTTGAAAACGGGGTTAAATACCATACAAACAATCAATCAATCAAATTCGCTAGTCTTTCAGTACTTTCGGTACTTTGATTTTTTGTAGCATAGATTTAGTTGATTTATCTCATCAGACGACAGCTTCTGTTACCCGTAAAATCAATCGCGCGATGTGCTATTTATAGTATAAATTTCCCTATGGTAACCAGACTTACGTTGACTGTGTAACGGAAAATTCCCTGCTTCAGTTTATTTATAACTAGATCTAGCAGCAGAATAATCGATATCGTTTCTACACATATCGCACATAAAAGCTAAACATTTCAGAATATTACGGGATCATGCAAATCTGAAATTTCAGAACATTTCAGTTCCAATGTTGTGACCGTTTTCTTTGTTCTTTGTGTCCTTGATGGTGCGGCTACCCTAAATATAGCTGGAATATCGCTGTCGTCACGTTACCAGGTATACATACACAGGTACTCGATCATTGTACAAAGCTAGCAATCAGGTGGACCGAATCTTCAGGTGCGAAACTTAAAGGACTAGCTTTACCTCGTTCTACTATTGATTTCAAAATGTCCTTTGAAATTATTGGCGTTTTGTTCAAACGAGTGTACCCACATACACTAATTTTCTAACTTGGGATAGGTAAGACGGGCCGCTATGACTCAGTCTTTATGATAGGAATTCTCGTGTAGGAGGTTAGAATACCAACAACACATAAATCATCAAGAGTAGATCGAAACGGTGTGACTGTAGAAGTTTTTATTCGGGAGTTATTAAATTCGGATTTTAAGTTTATTCGTTACAAAAACAATCTCACTGGGGTAGAAGGTTCCATTTTGAATTTATTAGCATGCGGGTACAGCAAATTTGACATACACAGGTAAGTTGTGGAGTGTACGTAACTTGTGTGTTACAGAAAATAATTAGTTTAAACGAGGTCGTCCCATTTGAATGCATAGATAAATTTATTGCCCCGTTACAAATCATGGGCACATTTTACTCGTTACCAAACGTCGACAAAATACCACGCACGTCCAAATTGAAAGAATTTGCAGACGACAAATTAAATGGGTAGAAAATGATCGAATATGTCATTGTAGGGTTAGAAAACATTGTGGAAAACAAAGAAAATGCTGGTTATCAGCATTTTCATCTTTGAATATAATGTTTTCAAAAGCCCACGGCAGGGTTGTAGCTTGGGATAGTGAGATAAAGAGTTAGATGTGTGTTGACCACAGATAGTTTTAACCCTTTCCCAAACAACCCCTGGTTTTCACGTGTCTGCAGTACAACTCTTTTGAAAACACTGTGGGAAAAGGAGAAATTGCTCGTAATGAGCAATTTCTCCTTTTCCCACAATGTTTTCTACCCTTTTTGAGAACTTTCTGCCATTTTCATCAAATTTGAAATTGTCATCTGCAAACTCTTTCAATTTGGACCAGTCCAAAATTTGTCGTTTGGGAAAGGGTTAAGTGTTTACCACACAACAGACAACTCGGCCAAATTTGAATGCATTTGCAGACGACAAACTAAATGTGTCAAAAGTGATGGGATTTTTCTATGTAAGGGCTGAAAACATTGTGGGAAAAGTTGAAAACAAAATTTTAGACTGGTCTAAATTTGAAAGCATTGGCAGACAACAAATGTATTGTGGCTGAAATGCTGAGATCTGTCTTTGAAAGGGTACAGAACACAATGGGGAACCCACCCATTCCTCGTTGAGATTCCTTTACTGGAAATATGTTGTAAAAACAGTGTCAGCAATGGGACTGTTTTATTCACAACAGCAGTGTTTTCTACTAGGCAAGCCTTAGAGTAAATTCTTTGTTTTTGGACTTATTTATTGTTTATTTTTTATGCAGAACCGTCTAGCACAGATATAAACTGTCCCCGAAGGCAATATTGTTGCCTCCGATACGGTGCACAATAAATCGATGGGTGAGTGCAACACTATCCTAAGTGCCTATACTTTGTATAGGCACTTAGGATAGTGTTGCACTCACCCATCGAAATGTCTAAAAAAGAAAAGAAGCACTGTGAAAGTCTCATTATTGAGACTACAAAACTGCCCTACATTTGGTCTGAATTTCTACCGGATCTGAAAACAAATTAGACCTAGTGTGATTCAGACAATCACGCATCCTAGGAATAGACACTGTATTACTATGAGATCTATTTTTTTCTCTCAGTCATTGTACTAGTAAACCCATTTCAACATAATCCAGTGTTCCCTTTGAGTGACAAACAAACCCAACACAGACATTTTCAGTCTAGAAATAAGACCCAAATAAATGCAGAGCTCCAGATAGGAGGAGTGATTTTGATTTGAAAACTAAAGATATTGATCACTCTCCACTAAACCCGATGTTATGGGTACTCATTAGACTGGTCTCATCAAGGCGATACTCATTAGAATCGTCTCATCGAGAGGATTCTAATGAGTACCCACAACATAGGGTTTGGAAGAGAAATAATAGTGAATACTGAATACTATCCCCCCCCTTTTATCTGGAGGTCTGTAATTGGAATATATTTTATAGTTGCTTTGGTCTATAATGTAGCAGCTTTATAGTGGACAGTGTATATCAAAGACCTGGCAACATGTTTCGCGCAGTCTGATCTTGATCTACACTGGCCGCAAAAACAGCTATACTTGTGAGTGTCGCTTTAAGGGTTAAAAATGGTCTGAAAAAAAAAGGCTTTTGAAAAATTGTTAGAAAAGAAGGAAATGCTGATAACCAGCATTTTCTCCTTTTCTACAGTGTTTTCTGTTCTGTCAGAGTAAGACAGGTTATCTGAGAATTTACTCAAATTCCTTTGTCTGACCCACTTGTTTTCACATTAATTGTTTCAAATTTAGCAAGTCGGTTAACTCTTTACCAAACAACAAAATTCTGCATTTGATCAGTTTTAAAGGATTTATGTCTGTGACCAATTCAATTTGTCTAAATCATGACATTTGTCTTTGAAACGTTGGAAGGCGTTGAAGGAAAAGGGAAAAATGCTGGTTTCCAGCATTTCCTCCTTTTCCCACGATGTTTTTAAAAGGCAGCTCTCATCTGGCAATTTGAACACGGAATTATTTGCTAAAGGGTTAGTCTATAATCAGCAGTTCAAGTAATTGCTTCAAATGGTTAACCCTTTACCAAACGACAAAATTTAGACCCATCCAAAATTAAACTACTTGCAGACAGTAAATTGGATGAGGCTAAAATGTTAGAATTTGTCTATGAAAGAGCAGAATACATTGTTGGGAAAAGGAGAAAATGCTTATGGCGGTTACCAGCATTTTCTCCTTTTCCAACAATGTTCTCAAGGGGCCTCTTTTTCAGGGTCATTTAATCCTTTACCAAACAATCCAGGGTTTTTATGACCCTTGGAAAGAAAACTTCAGAAAACATTGTGAGAAAAGGAGAAAATGCTGGTAACCAGCATTTTTTTCCTTTACCCACAATGTTTTCTACCCTATCAGAGACCTTAAGTTCATTTGTACCAATTTTGAATTTGTCGTCTACAGATGTTTTGAATTTGAAAGAGTCTTAAAATTTGTTGTTTGGGAAAGGGTAATTAAATTTAGGATTGTGTGATAAAGGGTTGACTCTCTAGAAGAAGACAGGATTTCGGACTCTCCTTTTATGAAGGCATTGCTAGATAACAAATTGAATGGAATCTCAAAAAGTGGGTTCTCATCATTCCTATGTGAAAAGGTATGAAAGTTTGCTGGTAACTGGAGAAAATGCTGTTCACAAACTTTTCTCTTTTTTTTTTGCATTGTTTTCAAAAGCTTTGCTCTTCAGGGTTACACAATTCAGGGTCATGTGGTTAATCCTTTACCACACAATCCCAACTTTTAACGCCCCTGAGAAAGAAAACTTTTGAAAACACTGTGGAAAAAGGAGAAAATGCTGGTTACCAGCATTTTCTCCTTTTCCCACAATGTTTTCTATTCTTGCCAAAACACATTTCAGTTTTTGATTTGCATTTATTTTGTTGTCTGCAAATGCTTCCAATTTGTACTGGTGTAAAATCTTGTCGTTTGGTAAAGAGTTAAGCATGGACCCTTTACCACAAAAGCCCGAGTCTTAGTGACCTTGAGGAAAAAGGCTTTTGAAAACAGTGCTGGAATAGGAGAAAATGCTGGTAATCTTCATTTCTCCTTTTTCCACAATTTTTTCTATCCTTTTAAAATGTAAATCTACTCACTTTTAGCTGCATTTAATTATTGTCAGCAAGGGCTTTGGATTTCAACAAGTCCAATATTTTGTCGTTTGTTGAAGAGTTAAATACACAAAGAAAAGATTACTAAAGCCAAGTAAGTGTGCATAACAAAAAATTTTGCAGGTATACCCTTTATTCTAACAGATTACATACTTGAAATCACTCAGAAAATTGCCTCTCTATATTTTGGGTATGTCACGTCTAACAGCCAAGCCAGTTACACAGCAAGTAAACAAAGGGGTCATAAGTTTGAATCCTAGTTCTGCCAAGCTATTTTTGAGGACATATGAAATTCATTTGTACAGAATTCCCCTGTCAGTATTCTACCAAGGAATTCTTGGACATTGTCCCACTATGTTGGAAACTGTCTCAGACTTTGTCCCCCCTTTAAAATTTATTTGATAATTTTATTGAAAAAAATAGGGGTGTTTCGGTGGCATTTCGGTATTTCGGTGATTCGTCGGACCGATAATTTATCAGAAGGGTTAACATTTGACCACACTTTCCTAAGTTTTAATGACCTTAAGGTTAAGGGGTTTTTAAAACATTGCGGAAAAAGAAAATGCTGACAACGGGCATCTTCTCCTTTTCCCACGTTGTTTTCTACCCTTTGACGGACAAATTTAATGACTTGTGCTTACGTTTAATTAGTTCTCCCTAAATGCTTCCAAATGGGATAAAGTAGTCTAAAATTTTGTTGATTGGTAAAGGGTTAACTCTTAACCAACAACAAGATTTTAGACTGGTCTAAATTGAAAGCATTTGCAGACAACGAATTAAATTATAAACAAATCATGAAATTTGTCTTTAAAGGAGAGAAATTATTGCAGGAATAGGAGAAAATGCTGGTTACCAATATTTTCTCCTTTTCTCTCAATGTTTCCTAAAGGTTTCTTTCTAAGGGTCGTGAAAACCCGGAATTTCGTTGTAAAGGGTTAACCCTTTAGCACACAATCCCAGGTTTGAACGACCCCGTGGAAGAAGCCTTTTGAAAACATGGTGAGAAAAGGAGAAAATGCTGGTTACCAGCATTTTCTCCTTTTCCCACAATGTTTTCTACCCTATCAAAGGCAAAATGCATCATGTAAGCCACATTTAAATTGCAAATGCTTTGAATTTGGACAAGTCTACTTTTTGTCGTTTGGTAAAGGGTGAAATGAGGATGTGTGGGTCATGATAATTGGACTGACTAATGCAAATGATGAATAAAGTATGTCATTTATGTCTAATCTTTCTATCATGCAGTTAGCATGCAGGACTTTAGAACAGGGGGTCACTGGTTCAAATCCTCGGCTCAGCTAATTTCTTTCCCGAGGATTGATTGTGGTCATTGCGGCAGGATTGTTTCCTCTCTCATTGCTGATCATTGTTGCAATCATTGTTTTGATGATGTTTATGTTGGCATTTTAGTAGAGAGCTGACTTAATGAAAACCCTTGAGCGTTAACCCTTTCCCAAACAAGCCCTGGTTTTCACGTGTCTGCAGTACAATTTAAGTCTTTTGAAAACACTGTGTGAAAAGGAAAAATTGCTCGTTTTGCTCGTAACGAGCAATTTCTCCTTTTCCCACAGTGTTTTCTACCCTTTTTGAGAACTTTCTGCCATTTTCATCAAATTTAAAATTGTCGTCTGCAAACTCTTTCAATTTGGACTAGTCCAAAATTTGTCGTTTGGGAAAGGGTTAAGCATTTTTGCAGCATTTTGGCAGAGGGCAATATTAATTTTGTACCCTTTTCCAAACAATACCGAGTTTAACAATTCAAATGTAAAATTCTTCTGTCGACATTGTTGGAACAGGAGGAAATGCTGGTTACAATGTTTTCAAAAGCTTTGTTTCCTCAGGGTCTTTAAAACTTGAGGTTGTTTGGCAAAGGACTTACCCTTTGCCACATAATCCTGACTTTTAAAGACCTTCAGAAAGAAACTTTTTGAAAACATTCTGGAAAAGGGAGAAAATACTGATAACCAAAATTTTCTCCTTTTCTCACACCTTTCCCAAAACAAATTCAATTTTTGTGTCACATTTGTTTTCTACAAATTTATGCTTTCTTCATTTAGGACAAGTCTATAATTTTGTCTCTTGTTAAAGATTTACTTGTAATACTTGTGACTTGTGTCCTGATTATTTATAATTTGTTGTATAAGGGTGCAAAGAGCAGTGGATTATCATATTCATAAATACACATAAACTGTAATCTGACACCCTTTTCCTTTCCTCCATGTGCAGTCTAGTGGCCATTGGGGCTCAGTGTGGATGAAGGCCCCCAAGTCTTTTTGGCACACTCATATTGAAAGCCTTCACTGATGACGAATTAAACTGGCTCATTGATGTCTGTTCAAGGGTAAAAACATTGTGGTAAAAGAAGAAAATGTTGACTGCCACAGGATTTTTCATAAATGTTGAAGAAATGGACTTTTTAATCAGGAAATCCTTGTTTTGTTCCTGATGCTGGTGCTGGTCATGTAGGAGTTTTATCGGGCAAGGCACCACAAAGTACCAGTGTAGTATTGGTGAAATATAGGAAAAAAAGGAAGATTTAATGGGCCTTTTCTATGATTTAAATAAAATCTTGTTGAAAGCGGAGAAAAGAATAAACCGTGAAAGACAGAAAATTTGTTGAAAACTAGCTAATTCAATTACCTAAAATGAAAAAATGACTTTTTATATTTATAGAGAAAATCATATATGACAATATCCGGTTTAGTCAGTTATTTTATAAAATATTAACCATTTACCAAATAATCCCAGGGTTTAACCCTTTACCACACAATCCCGACTTCTAACGACCCAGGGGAAGAAGCCTTTTGAAAACATTGTGGGAAAAGGAGAAAATGCTGGTAACCAGCATTTTCTCCTTTTCCCACAATGTTTTCTACCCTATCTAAGGCAAATTCCATTATTTGAGTTGCATTTAACCCTTAAGCTGCTAATCGCGACCCACTGACCTTTTGCGGAAAGTGTAGATCAAGATCAGACTGCACAGAACGTGCAGTCTGATCTTTGATCTACACTGTCCAGTACGGTATTTTCTTTGCGGTAAAATCGACTTTGAAACAGCAATGTTTTGGGCTTTTAGTATTGAGTAGAAATTTGCGTTTCATTTATACAGCAGCTTAAGTGTTAAAGTGTCATCAGCTGCAAATGCTTTCATTTTGGACCAGTCTGAATTTTTCACATGTGGTAAAGAGTTAACTACCCTGAGAAAAAAGCTTTTTCTGGTAACCAACGTTTACTCCATTTCCCACAATGTTTTCTACGCAATCAAAGACAATTTCCATCATGTGAGCTACATTTAACCCTTTAGTGCACAATGCCGCCTTTGAACGCCTCTCAGAAAGAAGCCTTTTGAAAACATTGTGGGAAAAGGAGAAAATGCTGGTAACCAGCATTTTCTCCTTTTCCCACAAAGTTTTTATACCCAATCAAAGAAAAATTGCACCAATTGAGCCACACTGAAATTGTCGTCTGCAAATGCTTTCAATTTGGACAAGGCTAAAATTTTGTCGTCTGGTAAAGGGTTAAATTGTCGTCTGCAAATGCTTTCAATTTACAAAAGTCTACATCTTTGTCATGTGGTAAAGAGTAATTGTAGATCCAATATCAGCATGCTTGTTCCATAAAGATCTTGATTGATGTTTTTGTCAAAAGAGCCCAGTATGTTTTGAGTTACAGTATTTATGTTGCCTAATTTCATGTCCATAAAAATTCTTTACCTTTATTAATCTTTTACCATTCAATTCATATGAATCTTTTACCAATCAATTTATTGTTTTAGTTTAACCCTTTCCCAAACAACCCATGGTTTTCATGTGTCTGCAGTACAAGTCTTTTGAAAACACTGTGGGAAGAGGAGAAATTGCTCATAATGAGCAATTTCTCCTTTTCCCACAGTGTTTTCTATCCTTTTTGAGATCTTTCTGCCATTTTCATCAAATTTAAAATTGTTGTCTGCAGACTCTTTCAATTTGGACCAGTCCAAATTTTGTCATTTGGGAAAGGGTTAACTCTTTACCACACAATCCGGAATTTTAACGACTTAGAGGAAGAACGTTTTTGAAAACACTGTGGTAAAAGGAGAAAATGCTGGTAACCATTTCCTCCCTTTCCGACTATGTTTTGTAATCTATCTAGGGCAGATTTCATCGTTTGGACTACCTTTAATCAGTTTTGTTGTCTGCAAACACTTTCAATATGGACCAGACTAAAATTCTGTCATTTGGTAAAGAGTTAAGTCTTTACCACACAACAAGAACAGAAGACTTGTCAAAATTGAAAGCGTTTGCAGATGACATATCAAATGTGGCTCAAAGGATGGAACTTTCTTTCATGTGGTAGAAAACCTTGTGGGAAAAGGAGAAAATGCTGGTTACTAGAATTTTTTCCTTTTCCAACAATGTTTTCAAAAGGCTTCTTTCTCAGGGTCTGTCCTTAGTTTGAACGACCCAGAGAAAGAAGCCTTTTGAAAACACTGTGTGACCAGGAGAGAATGCTGGTAACCAGCATAGTTCTCAGGATTGTGTGGTAAAGTGTTAACTTATTTATTTTACATCAGTTGTGAAACAAGTTTCTTAGAACTTTGGTAGTAATCATTCTCAATCATTGGTTTGTAGAAATTTTAACCTTTAACCCTTTCCCAAACGACAAATTGAAAGAGTTTGCAGACGACAATTTTAAATTTGATGAAAATGGCAAAAAGGCCTCAAAAAGGGTAGAAAACACTGTGGGAAAAGGAGAAATTGCTCGTTACGAGCAATTTCTCCTTTTTCCACAGTGTTTTCAAAAGACTTGTACTGCAGACACGTGAAAACCAAGGCTTGTTTGGGAAAGGGTTAATTAATGCCCCTTTCACGACTATAGTTGGCTTTGTGAGCAGTGTAGATTAAGATCAAGCTGCACAAAATGTGCAGCCTGGTCTTTGATTTACACTGTTGGCTTTGCTGAGACACTGTAGACAACAGCAACCATGAAATTGTTATTATTCGGATCATATTTCTAGAATGAACATTTCAATTGGCTTTATTCGGCACCCTAGGGGTCAACTGGTACTTGTGCCTCTGTGTGGGTAATTCCAAAGGTTGTCCCAGTGCTCATAACAGCATTTGAACCTGGAACCTCTAGGGCTCCAGATAAGAGAGAGTGATGGTATTCTAAATCCATTATTTCTCTTCCAAACCATATGTTGTGGGTACTCCTTAGAATCGTCTCGATGACACGATTCTAATGAGTACTTGTAATGTAGGGTTTAATTGAGAATAATTAATATTTTCATTTCTTAATCAAACTTAACGAGCAATTTCTCCTTTTCCCACAATGTTTTCTACCCTTTTTGAGACCTTTCAGCCATTTTCATCAAATTTAAAATTGTTGTCTGCAAACTCTTTCAATTTGGACCAGTCCAAAATTTGTCGTTTAGGAAAGGGTTAAGTATTAGTTAAAAATCAAAGCACAGAAAGGTCTGAGCTCCTGGATGATTCAAAAATAAATTCTATTTGTGGAGAATTGCATAATTTCATCAATGGTGATGAGGCCGTTGATATTTTTAATTCACACTGTCCCTGCAGGATTATAAGCAGATTTGAATTTTTGCTTGCTTTGTGAAAGAGGTCGCCAGTCATATCTTGGTAAGTAGTATGTCCAACATGAAAGTGATAAACTTATCTTAGATGAATTACTAACTACCAAACAATCCCATGTTTTAGCAACTATGAAGAAGGAAGCCTTTGAAAATATTCTGGGAAAAGGAGAATGCACTGGTAACCAGCTTTTTCTGTTTTTCCCCACCATGTCTTCTCTGCTTTCTTTGACAAATCCCATCATTTGAACCATATTTCTTTGTTATCTGCAAATGCTATCAATTTGGACAAGTCTATAATTTTGTTCTATTGTAAAGGGTAAAGGCATGACAAGTTTTGATTACAAAATGTTTGATAAAAGAGAGACTGCTTGTATCAGGTAAATGTCTTGATTATTTTCCTAATCCCTTCAAATCAATTCCATATTTTTATGATCCCAAAATAAAGGCTTTTGAAAACATTGTGGAAAATAGAGAATATGTTAGTAACCAGCATATTCTCAACTTTCCATACTGTTTTGTTCTTGTTTGTTGCTGTTAAATTTAGCCCTTTACCGTACAATGCTGCCTTTTGACTCCCCTGGGAAAGAAGCCTTTTGAAAACATTGTGGGAAAAGGAGAAAATGCTGGTAACCAGCATTTTCTCCTTTTCCCACAATGTTTTCTACCCTATCTAAGAAAAGTTGCACCATTTGAGTCACACCGAAATTGTTGTCAGCAAATGCTTTCAATTTGGACAAGGCTAACATTTTGTTGTCTGGTAAAGGGTTAACAGCCTAGTCAGTGCATCTATGCATATGTTTCCTGGCTTTCTCACACCACTACTGACACAACTTTCTTTCCAAGTCACTGACTACTTTTGTCACATGCATCACAGGTGATGGGCAAAAAATAGCTCGAAAGAAAGTTTGCCTCAACAGGGTATCAAACACGCAACCAACAGGTCATGATTCAGATATGCTAACCACTGAACTACCTGGTTGGGCTTGTTTTCGTCTAGTCTAACAACTAAACACATGATCGTTTGAACCATATTAATTTTATTGGTTGCATTGATCTCAATTTGGACAAGAATAAAATCTTGTTATGCAGTAAAGATATAAATAGAAAATGAACATGGATTTTTCCTTGATAACACATTAACAGTAAAGTTTTGGGTAATTTTTCTTTTCTTTAATTTTGTACATGCAAATTCTTCAAAGAAAGCACTTGTATTTGAAATATGAATTGAATACAGTAACTGATTAACCCTTTACCACACAATCTCGAGTTTGAATGATCCTCAGAGAAGGAAGCCTTTTGAAAACATTGTGTGAAAAGGAGAAAATGTTTGAAACCAGCATTTTCTCCTTTTCCCACAATGTTTTCTGCTCTTTCAGACACCTATAACATAATTTGAGCCATATTTCAATTGTCGTCTGCACATGCTTTCAATTAAGACACGTCTAAAATTGTGTCGTTTGGTAAAGAGTTTAACAAATACAATCACAAAAGGTTCAAAAGTTCAAGAGAGAATAAAACTTTGATGGAACAAAAAATCAAACATAATAAGAATGATATTTTTGGAGCTGTGTAACCCTTTATCACACAATCCAGGGTTTTAACGACCCATCAGATAAAGCTTTTTAAAAAACATTGCTGGAAAAGGAGAAAATGCAGGTAACCAGCATATTCCCCTCTTCCCGCAATGTTTTCTATCCCATGAAAGACAGATATCATCATTTGAGCTACTTTTTAATTTGTATCTGCGCAGCACAATACCAGTAATTACTTTCAATTTTGTTGAGTCCAACTTTTGTCATTTGATTAAGAGTTTAAAGTTGTTCTTGGCATTCTCATTTACGTCACAATCCATTGTGTTGACAAACCTGAAAAAGAGTACTTTTAAAAACATTGTGGGAAAAGGAGAAAAATGCTGGTCACCAGCAATTTTCTCCTTTTTCCACCACGTTTTCTATCCTATCAATGCCATATCCAATCATTTGAATCACATTTGATGTGTTGTCTGCAAATTCTATCAATATGAATCAGTTTAAAATTTTGTCTGCTGGCAAAAAGTTAATAGTATATAGTTCTGATCTGTCTTTGCTATTTATTCCGTCTTTTGATCCTTTCCCTAAACAAGAAAGTCATTTGGGCTTGCATAGATAGTTTAACTCTTTACCAAATGACAAAATTTTGGACTCTACCAGATTGAAAGCATTTGCAGATGACGAAATGAATATTGTCTTTGATAGGGTAGAAAACGTGTGTGCTGGTTACCAGTATTTTTCCATTTCCCACTTTTGCCCAATGCCTCCTTCTTCAGGGTCGTTAAAACTCGGGAATGTGTGGTAAAGAGTTAAAAAAGAGGATGGATATAGACATGAAGCAGGATTTGTGAAATGACGAGAAGATGGCAGATAGAAGGAAAAGCAAACTTATACAAGAGGAAATATGCATTTCAGAATGATACGAAAATTGAGAATTTCCTGTATAGGAGACAACTGCCTACTCAGATGTCCATATTAAACCATTTACCACACAATCCTGTGTTGTAACTGTGCTCAAGGAGATTAATTTTAAAAACAATGTGGGAAAAGGAGAAAATGCTGGAAACCAGCTTTTTCCCCATATATTGTAACATTTTTTACCCTCATAAAGAAATATGCTAACATATTTACTACTTTCAATTTGTTATCTGAAAAATTTTAATGCTTTGAAATTGGGCAAGTCTCAGGTTTTGTTTTCTGGTTAACTCTTTACCACACAATCCTGACTTTTAAAGACCACACATTCCTGACTTTTAAAGACCCTGAGAAAAAAGCCTTTTGAAAACATTGTGGGAAAAGGAGAAAATAAACAGCATTTTCTCCTTTTTCCACAATGTTTTCTACCCTTCCTAAAACAAATTTCAATTTTTCAGTCACATTTACTTTGGCGTCTGCAACTGCCTTCAATTTAGAGTAATCTTAACCCTTTCCCAAACAAGCCCTGGTTTTCACGTGTCTGCAGTACAAGTCTTCTGGAGACACTGTAGGAAAAGGAGAAATTGCTCGTAACAAGCAATTTCTCCTTTTCCCACAGTGTTTTCTACCTTTTTTGAGAACTTTCTGCCATTTTCATCAGATTTAAAATTGTCGTCTGCAAACTCTTTCAATTTGGACCTGTCCAAAATTTGTCGTTTGGGAAAGGGTTAAATTTTGTTGTTTGATAAATAGTTACATGCTAACCCTTCAGCATGCTGATGGCAAAATTTTAGACTCCACCATTTTGAAATCATACTGTTAGCAGAGGATAAAATAAAGCTGGCTGAACTGATGAGATTTGTCTTTGAAAGGGTTGAAAGTATTGTGGGAAAAGGAGAAAATGCTGGTTACCAAATTTTCTCCTTTTCTCATGTTGTTTTTAAAAGCCCTCATTCTCTTGGTTGTTAAAACACACCATTGCTTGGTTGAGAGTTAATTAACAAGCTCTGTAGCAAAAGACAGAATTTTAGATTTGCCCATAATGTAAGCATTTGCAGACAATAATGCAAATTTTGCTCAGTTGATGGGATCAGTGTCTTTGAAATGATAGAAATTTTGTGAGAAAAGGAGAGGTGCATTTCTTCCTTTTCACACTTTGTGTCTAACCCTTTACCACACAATCCAGACCCTGAAAAAGAAACCATTTGAAAACATGAGAAAATGCTGGTAACCATCATTATACATTGTGATACAATATATCAAACAATTTATCACATAATTATCAATTCCATAAAATTGAAATTGTGTAACAACAGTCTGCTTTATAAGGTAAGAAATGGCATACAAGAAATGTCCAAATAGCAGAATGTTTAGACCAATGTCAGTCTACAGGCATTGTGCAGGCTGACATGGTCCATACCTTTTATAGATGTGTGTAACCCCTTTTCACAGAGCATGACTACCATATTTATGCGGTAGTCTAGGTTTCTGCATGTTCTGTAATGTTTTGAATTTTGCTCAAGTCTCGTATTTTACTGCTTTTTATTCAACTAGCACAAAAATTAAGTTTGTTTTTGTTTTTGGCCTGAAATCAGTAGTACTCAGTGGTATTTGGGAACTTTTAAGCCTTCAAAACAACAAAATTTTAGATTAGTCCAAATTGACAGCATTTACAGATGATGACAAATTGAGTATGGCTCCACTGATGGAAATTATCTATGAAATGGTGGCAGACACTATGGAAAAAGGAGAAAATGCTGGTTCCCAGTGTTTTCTCCTTTTCGCACAATGTTTTCAAAAGCCTTCCTTCACAGAACTCAGCATTGTTTGGTAAAGGGTTAAGTGGTATTAAGGTCATTAACATAAATACTGATAGAGTTATGTTATAATAGTAAACTTTGAAGCAGAATATCTAATTATGCAAAACGAAATTGTTGCGGTATCAGATTGACTCAAATTATTCAAAACTTTAGTCTGGACTTTAATATGAGATGTACTGCATCAATGCTGTGGTCGACTTTTGTAATCTGCTAGTGGATTGGAGTATCCTTGGACAAAGCATTACAGAAATCAAGCTCAAGATTACTTATCTTGGATGCACACCGATAATCGCTTGACTTTGATGTACACTATAAATTGCTTATCTTTGATGTATAAAGTAAATTGCTTTACTTGGATGTACGCAGTAGATAGTGTATCTTGGGTGCACAATGTGTAGATTGCTTTTCCTGAATGTAGACTGTAGAATGCTTATCTTTGATACACACTGTAGATTGCTTAGATTGCCTATCTTAGATGTACACTATAGATTGCTTCTCTCAGATTTTCGTTCTTTATTGCTAAACTTGGACACACTTTAGATTGCCGAACTTGGATACAAACTGTAGATTAGTTACTAGTGTTCTGGATTTATATGACAGGTTGCATATCTTTGATGCACATTGTGGAATTGTCTTTTTTGGACATACACTGAAGATTATTTAACCTGGGTACATACTGCATATTGCCTATGATGGATGTACATGATAGATTTCTTATCTAAGATGTACACTGTAGGTTAGTTATTTTTGGTGTTTAGGTGTAGATAGGTTAACTGGATACAAACATTAGATTGCGTATCTTTGATGCACACTTAGGATTAGTTATCTCTGACGTGCACTGTAGATTAATAATCTTGGATGTAAACTGTAGATTGTCTATCTTTGGATCAGATTGTTGATTGCTTATCTTGAATGTACACAGTAGATTATCTTTATAGAGTCCACTGTATGTCGATTATCCTAGGTGTACTGTGCAGATTGCTTGTCTTGGATGTTTACTGTAGTTTATGTATCATATAATTTACAGTGTAGATTGCTTGTCTATAACATGTACTCTGTAGATTGCTTATCATAGCTAATTAGCTATATGCTTTAGGTTGCTTATCTTGAATGTACACTGTAATTTGATAATCTTAGATCTGTTTATCTTGAATGTACACCGTAGGTTGCTTATCCAGGATGTATTCTAGATTGAATTTCTTAGATGTACACTATAGATTGCATATATTGGATGTACAGTGTAGATAGCTCAACTTGGATGTACACTATAGATTACCTACCCTGAAAGTACACTGTTGGTAACTTACTTGTATCCTAGATATGGACTGTAGATTGCTTGTCTTGGATGTACACTAAAGATGTACCTTAGATAGGGACTGTAGATTGCTTGTCTTGGATGTACACTAAAGATGTATTTTAGATATACACTGTAGATTGCTTGTCTTGGATGTACACTAAAGATGCATTTTAGATATACACTGTAGATTGCTTGTCTTGGATGCACACTATAGATGTATCTTAGATATGCACTGTAGATTGCTTATCTTGGATATACACCAAGAAGAGTTATCATAGATGTATACTGTAGATAAGTTTACTCATTGGGTTACACCATGCAGTAATCTAACAAAGGGGAGGCCCTTGGACATACTCTGATCCCTTTGAATTAGAAAATGGTGTTTACAGTACTTTCCTCTTTTTCCCACAATGTTTTGATCCAGATCACAGACAAATTTCATCAATTGAATCGCCTCTAATTTGTCTGCAATGTTTTCAATATGGACCAGTCCAAAATTTTGTCATCAAGCACAAAAATAAAGCCTCACATCAAAGGAAAGAATTTGTATAATATTTTTGAAATACCTTGCCTCACCTTATAATGCTGAATTGAATCACCTTTTTTCTTACACAACAAAGACTTCTCTTTCTTTACAGGGTAATTTATTACTTCCCCAGAATGTTTTACCCTTTACCAAATGGCAAAGTTTTAGACTTGACCAAATTCAGACACCTTGCAGATAATAATTTAAATGTGGCTAAAATAATGGTATTTGTATAGGACAGGATAGAAAACATTGTGGGAAAAGAGAAAATGCTGTTTACCAGCATTTTCTCCTTTTCCCCACAGTGTTTTCAAAAGGCTTTTCCCCTAGGGTCGTTAAAAATTCAGGATTGTGTGGTAAAGGGTTAACCTTTTACTCAACACTCACATGTTTTCATAACTTTGAAGATTAATGTTGTAGACTAGACAACCCTTCAAGAGAGGCAGAAAATGCTGATATCCAGCATTTTCTCCTATTTTTAAACTAATTTCTATCCTTTCAAAGGCAGATCTCATCATTTGATCCATAAATGAGTAGTCATCTGCAAATGCAATCAGTTGGATGAGTTTAAATTTTTTCAGGTAAAAGGTTAATACCTATCAGATTTCAAGTGCATTTAAATTGTGTAATAAATCTCACGGAGTTTCTATCTACAGGGAGCACTAGTCTTTCTAACCATAAAATTTTAGACTTGTCCATATCAACTTTTTACTAAATGATAAAATTTTAGACCTGTCCAAATTGAAAGCATTTGCAGACAACAAATTAAATGTGACATCTGTTTTGGGAAGGGTAGAAAATATTGTGAGAAAAGGAGAAAATGCTGATTACCAGCATTTTCTCCTTTTCCCACAATGTTTTCAAAAGCTTTCTTCCTTAGGTTCATTAAAAGTCGGGATTGCGTGGTAAAGAATTAAAAGAACTTGTGGACTTCAAGTTGAATATAGCTCAAATAATGTTTTTTTTTAGAAATGGTAGAAAACACTGAGGTAAAGGAAGAAAATGCTGGATACCAGTATCTCCTCCTCTACCGACAATGTTTTGAAAAGCCTTTTTTCTCGTCACTGTAATGTTCACAATTGGTAAAGAATTACTGAATGAGCGCACATTTTCACTGAGTAAACAAGACAGAAAAAAAATTAACCCTTAGACTGCTTATCGCGACTCACTGACCTTTTGCGGACAGCGTAGATCAAGATCACAGAACGTGCAGTCTGATCTTTGATCTACACTGTCCGATAAGGAGATATCTTCCCTTCAAAAATATCTTTGAAACAGGAAAGTTTTGGGCTTATACTATCGGCTTGAAAGTTTCATTTCTTTCATTCAGCAGGATAAGGGTTAATATTTAACTTGTAACTGTAACTTGACAACAAGATTTTAAACTTGACCAAATTGAAAGTATTTGCAAATTATAGGTGGTTCAAGCAATGGAATTTGTCTTTGATATGGCAGAAAGTGTTGTAGAAAATGGAGAGAAATGTTGGTTATCAGCTTTTCCTCTGTTTTTTTTCACACAATATTTTTAAAAGCTGTCGTCTTCTGCTTTGAACATAAGATCTTTCTGTAAAGGGTCAACCTTTTAGATGCTGCATGAATAAAATGGGTATTTCCTGCAGCCTTAGCGGGACCAGGGTACGTATTAACTAACTATTCTAAGAGCATTTTTAGTCTTATTCTCCAAGGTTTTCTAAATTTGAAAGTAGCACAACTTCTGATTGGCTAAAGCAAATGGTTTAGCCAGTCAGAAGTCGTGGTACTTTCAAATAAAGAAAATTCTGGAGGTTAAGATTGAGGGTGTTTTTATGAATGGGAGGTGAATGGACCCAGGATGCCTAAAATCATGATGGTTGAGTCCCAAGGACCCTCCCTAAAAAGCAGCTGACAGATAGACTGAAACCCTGATTAGACCACTAGGTCCATCCATGTACTGTTTAACCCTTTACAGCAATCCTGACTTTTAACAACCCTGAGAACAGAGGCTTTTAAAACATAGTAGGAAAATGAGAAAATGCTGGAAACCAGCATTTTCTCCTTTTCCCACAATGTTCTCTACCCTTTCATTGACAAAGCTCATCATTTGATCCACATTTCTTTTGTGGTCTGCAAGCACTTTCAATTTGGACTAGTCTTACATTTTGCCGTGATTTACCTCTTTTACTACACAATCCCGACTTTTAACGAAAGCTTTTGAAAACATTGTGGGAAAAGGAGAAATGCTGGGAACCAGCATTTTCTCCTTTTCCCACAATGTTTTCTACCCTTCCCAACACAAGTTTTAGTTTTTGAGTCACATTCATTTTGTCGTCTGCAAATGCTTTCAATTTGGAAAAGTCTAGAATTTTGTTGTTTGGTAAAGAGTTAAACCTCCCAAAATACACCAGTTATCTTGCATGTCTGTTTAGTTTTGTTTAGCCGAGCCCCGTAGCTCAGTCGGTAGCGTACAGGACTTGAGAACAGGAGGTCACTGGTTAGATCCCCGGCTTGGCCAATTTCTTTCTGAGGATTGATGACACTATTCATTCCTCTCTCACCCCTGACCATTGGTTTGATGATGGTTATGTGGGAATGCAGCCAGTGGCTTGGAAAGAATAATGTTCGGAGTACTGGTAAAAGAAACTGCAGGAAAGCATGGATAGGTTCACTGGCCGCTGCGGTATAACTGAAATAATGTTGAAAACGGCGTTAAACACCATACAATCAATCAATCAATCTAGTTTTGTTTATGTAGTGATCGAAGGGTTATAAAAACATGTTTCAAAACAGTATTGCAGTATGAATGGATCAGTATTAACTAAAATCTATATCCAATGGCTGTTGTTTGTACGGGCTAAATTTAGACCCACCAAAAGAGGGATAAAATTTATATTCAACCCTTTACCAAATAAAAAAAAATTGAGTTTTTGACAAAGAAGGCTTTTGATAACATTTCGGTATAGGGACCTCACAGGGCTGCATTATCATTGAGAAGTTGTTAAAATTCTCTGAAAATGAGGCTAGAAAAAATATAGGTTAGAACAATGACCTTTTGACAAAATTTTATGTGATTCATTTATGTATCTAGAATACAAACCCCATTTTGATATGTTTTCCAGTGGCCTACTTTTCAGATGAGGTTAGTTCATTATGTAAATTTTTGAATTTTTATGTAAATACATAAAAAATATATCTTCTCCAAAAATAGACTAAGAAGGAAGGAAATGAAATTTAACTCCTTTTATGCTAATAGGAACGTAAGGTGATTTATTGGACAAGATCAAGATCATACTGCACACAACTCTTTGAAACCACTGGCCATAAGAGAGTACCCGTAATCGTTTTACTCTTTACCAGAAGGAAACATTTTTAGGCATGTCTTAACCCTTTCCCAAACAAGCCTGGTTTTCACGTGTCTGCAGTACAAGTCTTTTGAAAACACTGTGGGAAAAGGAGAAATTGCTCGTAACGAGCAATTTCTCCTTTTCCCACAGTGTTTTCTACCCGTTTTGAGCCCCCTCTGCCATTTTCATCAAATTTAAAATTGTCGTCTGCAAACTCTTTCAATTCCGACCAGTCCAAAATTTGTCGTTTGGGAAAGGGTTAACTCTTTACCAAACGACAAACTTAAAGACTGGTCGAAATTTAAAGCATTTGCAGACAACAAAATAAATGCAACTAAAAAACGGAAATTTGTTTTGGGAGGGAAAGAAAACATTGTGGGAAAAAAAGAAAATGCTGGTCACCAGCATTTTCTCCTTTTCCCACAATGTTTTCAAAAGGCTTCTTTTGCAGGATCGTTAAAAGGCAGGATTGTTTGGTAAAGGGTTAATTGAAAGCATTTGCAGATGACAAAATAAAATATGTCTGAAATGAAGGGATTTTTTGTTAAAGTGGAAAAAACATATTGTTGGATAAGGAGAAAATACTGTTTACCGGCATTAGAAAATGCTGTTTACCGGCATTTTTTTGTGTTCCTACAATGTTTTCAAAAACCTTTTTGCTCAGCATTGTTAAAGGTCGGGGACTGTGTGGTAAAAAGTATAAAAATAACTTCCATTTTGTCCTGAGACAGTTTTTCTAAGCCTAAACTCAATGTTGCAACCGTTGATAACTAATTGCCAGTGCATTACCACAGTGCTGCTGGCGCTGGGTAAAAACGAGTGAAGGGAGAAAGTATACCTGTTATGTGAAGAAAACTGATTCTGCTACTTTAACCCTTTATCACACAGCCCCCGACTTTTAATGACCCTGAGAAAGAAGACTTTTTAAAACATTGTGGGAAAAGGTAAGCAGCATTTTCTCCGTTTCCCAACCATCCTAGAAGAAATTTCAGTTTTTCGGTCACATTCATTTTGTCTTCTGCAAATGCTTTGAATTTGGACGAGTGTAAAATTTTGTCATATAGTAAAGAGTTGAAACTCAAAGAAATGAAAGAATCATATCCAAAAAGACATAAATTGTGATATTCACAATTTCATGCCTACAGCTGGGTATTTATTTTTTTGTTCCTGTATCAGTTTGTTTACCGTGTCAGGGGATGACTCAGTTTTAACTCTTTACCAAACAATAAAATTTTAGGGCCGACGAAATTGAAAGCATTTGCACACGACAAATTAAATGTTGTTAAAATGGGGATTTCTCTTTTTGATAGGGTAGAAAACATTGTGGGAAAAGGAGAAAATGCTGGTGACCAGCATTTTCTCCTTTTCCCACAATGTTTTCAAAAGCCTTCTTTTGCAGGGTCATTAAAAGTCGGGATTGTGTGGTAAAGAGTTAACCCTTAGGCTGCTAAGGGCAACTCAAGGACCTTTTGCAGACAATGTAGATCAAGATCAGACTGCATATAACATGCAGTCTGATCTTGGATCTACACTGTCCAATAAGGAGACATTTTCCTCCAAAAAATAAGTTTGAAATAACACTACTTGGATTTGTACCATCAGCTTGAAAGCTTCATTGAACTTAGTTGGCAGGATAATGGTTAAATTTTACACAAAATCATGATAAAGACAACTTTTATCTTCCATTTTTATAAACAGAAGATAAAGGTTGTCAACTTGTCATGTATCCTAATTTCACTGATAATTATGCCCCCCTTCGAAGAAGTGGGGGTATATTGCTTTGCACTTGTCGGTCGGTCGGTCGGTCCGTCGGTCTGTTCGTCGGTCAGTCGATCTGTAGACCACATTTTTGTCCGGAGCATAACTCAAAAAGTATTTCAGGTATCATCTTGAAACTACATAGGTGGATAGATCTCATTAAGGAGAAGTGCAGTGCACAAGAATCATAACTCTGCCCATCATAGTTATGGAGTTATTGCCCTTTGTTGATTTTCATACTTAATTTTTGTCCGGAGCATAACTCAAAAAGTATTTCAGGTATCATCTTGAAACCTCATAGGTGGATAGATCTCATTAAGGAGAAGTGCAGTGCACAAGTACCATAACTCTGCTCATCATATTTTTGGAGTTATTGCCCTTTGTTGATTTTCATACTTAATTTTTGTCCGGAGCATAACTCAAATAGTATTTCAGATATCACCTTGAAACCTCATAAGTGGATTAATCTTATTAAGGAGAAGTGCAGTGCACAAGAACCATAACTCTGCCCATCATATTTTTGGAGTTATTGCCCTTTGTTGATTTTCATACTTAATTTCTGTCCGGAGCATAACTCAAAAGGTTTTTCAGATATCATCTTGAAACTTTACATGTGGATAGATCTTATTCAGGAGAAGTGCACTGCACAAGAACCATAACTCTGCCCATTATATTTTTGCAGTTATTGCCCTTTGTTGATTTTCTTACTTCATTTTTTTTCCGGAGCATAACTCAAAAAGTATGTGAGGTAAAATCATGAAACCTTATAAGTTGATAGTTCACATAAATGGGAAGTGCAGTGCCCAAGAATTGTTAATTTATCATTAATAATTTTTGAGTAATTACCCTTTGTTCGTTTTTACACTTTGAACTTAACAGTTTATAATCACATGTTATATTTAGAATTGGATGCCATTAGGGGGGCATACATGTTTTACAAACATCTCTTGTTATTTATCATGGTTGTAAATCATTTTAATCTGTCACATTCAAATGATACTTAAGCCTTTACCAAACAACAGAATTTTGGACTCAACCAAATTAAAGCATTTGCAGACAACAAATAAAGCTTAACTCTTTACCAAACGACAAAATTTTAGACCAGTCCAAATTGAAAGCTGTAGGAGATGAGAAAATAAATGCTACTCTAACGTTGAAATTTGTTTTGGGAAGAGTATAAAACATGTGGGAAAAGGAGAAAATACTGGTTACCAGCATTTTCTCCTTTTCCCACAATGTTTTCAAAAGGCTTTTTCCTCAGGGTCGTTAAAAGTTGGGATTGTGTGGTAAAGAGTTAAAAGATGATTTCTATCTTTGAAATGATAGAAAATATTGAAGGAAGAGCTGAGAATACTGGCAGGGTTACCATCATTTTCTCGTTTTCTCACCTTGATTTTAAAAGCTTTTTCCCCATGGTTAATGAAACTCGAGATTGTTAGGTAAAGGGTTAAGCAGCCTTTACCAAATACACCCTGTTTTAACAACCCTTCTGAAAATGGCATTCTGAAAAAAAATATGTGAAACAAGGAGAAAATTCTGATATTAACAGCAGTTTCTCTATTACCCTTATTTTCTCCCACTCTTTCTAGGACAATATACATTGTTTGCATTTATCTTTGTCAGCCACAACAGCTTTCCATTTGGACAGGTGTAAGCTTTCTCATCTAGTATAGAGTAAAATTTTGTTTGACATTACTTTATATGAGTATAGGGTATTGCTGTATTGGTATTTGGGTGTGTGGATTAACCCAGTATGATATACTTACCTTAAATTTACAAATTAAACCATTAAGGTCTGTTATAAATAAAAGTGAACAGTAGCAAGCATTGTAGACCCAAATCAGATTATCTGATGCCTCAGAACATTGTATGTGATCCATGATAACACAAAACACAGCATGCGATCTTTGATGCAACAAAACATAGCTTTTTATCTAAGATACCATAAAACATGGCATGTGATCCAAGAAACCATAAAACATAAGATCCAAAATGCCATAAAACATGGCATATGATTCAGGCTGTCACAGAACATAGCGTATGATCGGAAATGCCATTAAAAATGCATTATTATCCAGACTGCCACAGAACATGGCACAGTGATCCAAGATGCCAAAAAACATGGTATGTGATGATGATCCATGCAGCCATATAACATGGCATCTGATCTAGGATGCAACAAAACATGGCATGTGGTTAAGCTGCCATAAAACATGACATGTGGTCCAGGTTGCCTCATAACATTGCATGTAATCCAAGATGCCACAAAACAGCATCTGATCTAGGATTTAAAATAATGGTATATGATCTAGGGCGTCACAAAACAAAGTATGTGGTCCATAATTCCACAAAACATGGCATCTGATCAAGAATGCTACAACACATAGCATCTGATCCAGGATACCACAAAACATAGCATCTGATTGAGGAATACCATAAAACAAGGCATGTGATTTAGGATGCCACAAAGCATTAAGGCATTTCAGGATTCAAAAAAACATTTTTAGCATGTTATCCAGGATTCCAAAAGACAGTAGTATGTGATCCAGGATAGCACAAAACATGGTATCTGATCAAGGATTCCACAAAACAAAGCATCTGATCCAGGTTGCTGTAAAACATGGCATCTAATCAAGGATGATGCAAAATATGGCATGTGATAGATAGAACAAGGAACCTGCAATAGTATAGGGTCTGATCTGAAGTTTTCCTGAAACAATAGTAACATTGAATAGTAATTCGGAGTAGGTTCATAGAGATATTTGAAAAGAAAAAAAGAGAAAAAAATAAAACAAAAGCAAAAAATTCATGGAAATTGTTGGATTACCACAATCTTAACTCTTTACCAGACAATCCCAAACTTTAAAGATTTTGAGAAAGAAGCCTTCTGAAAACATTGTGGGAAAAGTAGGAAATGCTGGTAACCAGTATTTTCTCCTTTTTCCACAATGTTTTCTACCCAGGGTTTTCATTTTGAAATGAAGCAACAGATTGATTGACAAAAACAACAGGCTGGGGGTCAAGGGGGCTGCCTAGGCTTTGGCGTCTATGATTACTAAATGGAGATCAGAGAAATGTATCGTTGCCTACGATTGGATAATTGGATGCAAGTATCCAATGAATGACCGCGTAACATTCATAAACCATTTGTTTCTGGTTTCGAGGTACAATTGAACCGGTGTCGCAGTGCAGTTACCAATGCGTGAAATATTTTCGATATAAACAACGCGATCGATTTTTCAAAGATCCAGCAAAAACAACCGATTAAAGACCGATTTCAACCGATGTTTTTGATCGGCAATCGGCTTTAAATGAAAACCCTGTCTGCCCTTTTACAGACACATTTTATCATGTCAGCCACAATTCATTTGTCATCTGCAAATGCTTTCAGTTTGGATGGGTCTAAAATTGTGTTGTTTGGTAAAGAGTAAACCAATTTGCATTGTTTCTTTCAGTCTCCTTTGTACATGTGCATGTTGTATTGTGCTTTTGTTTGGATTGTACATGTATTAACTCTTAACCAAACGACAAAATTTGAGACCAGTCCAAATTGAAAGCATTTGCATATGACAAAATAAATGTGACTGAAAATTTGAAATTTGTTTTGTGAAAGGTAGAAAAAATTGTGGGAAAGGGAGAAAATGCTGGTTACCAGCATTTTCCCCTTTTCCCACAATGTTTTCAAAAGGCTTCTTTGTCAGGGTCTTTAAAAGTCGGGATTGTGTGGTAAAGAGTTGATTTCAACCTTACTACTTTGCAGCAGTATTGGATTTTTGATTCTTTATCTCTTTACCAGACGACAAAAATGCAGATATTTTCGAAATTTAAAAGCATTTGCAGACATCCTTTTAGATTTTAAGCTTGAATGTTGGAACTTTCATCGAATGGGTAAAAAACATTGTGGGAAAAGGAGAAAATGCTGGCTTTCAGCATTTTCTCTTTTTCTCATAATGTTTTCAAAAGCCTTTTTCTTCAAGACTGTCAAAATTCTGGATTGTATGGTGAAAGATTAATGCCAGTTTAACCCTTTCCCAAACAACTAATTTTAGACCCTTCCAAACTGAAAGAGTTTGCAGACGACAATTTTAAATTTGATGAAAATGGCGGAAAGTTCTCCAAAAAGGTAGAAAACACTGTGGGAAAAGGAGAAATTGCTCGTAACGAGCAATTTCTCCTTTTCCCACAGTGTTTTCAAAAGACTTGTACTGCAGACACATGAAAACCAGGGCTTGTTTGGGAAGGGGTTAAAGGTATTTTATGTCTGCACCCTTCTCCAGTATTACTGTATATAAACATTTTTGATTCATACCAGGGCCTTCTGCTTGTTGTCCAATAAGTAGAGAAATTTTTTATAATTATATTCAGGAATACTTCTGTACTTTCCCAAGAGACCATAGCCAAAATTCATGTTGCATATATTTCTTTGGGTCCTGCATAGATCTGTACTTAACTCTTTAGCAAAATTTTAGACTTGTCCAAAATGAAAACATTTGCAGATGACAAAATATACGTGACAGACAATTTTGAAATTGTTTTCTTTTGGAAGGGTAGAAAACATCCCTGGATTGTGTGGTAAAGGGTTAAACATGCAATGGCTTCTTTTCCTACAATATCTTTAGATTTTGTTAAATGCAATGATACTCAGGTGTTGTGTTTGTAAAGCCATGGGTTAAAGCATTTAGGGTTAACTCTTTACTGAACGACAGAAATGACTTGCCTAAACTGTAAACAAATGCAGACAAAACTAGATGTGGCTCAGATGATGGGATTTTCTTTTAACTCTTTACCACACAACAAAATGTTAGACTTGCCCAAATTGAAAGCATTTGCAGACGACAAAATAATTGTGACTGAAAAATTGAAATTTGTTTTGGGAAGGGTAAAAAACATCATGGGAAAAGGAGAAAATGCTAGTTACCAGCATTTTCTCCTATTCCCACAATGTTTTCAAAAGTCATTTTTCTGAAGATCGTTAAAAGTCGGGATTGTGTGGTAAAGAGTTAACTCTTTACTAAACAAAATTTTAGACTTGTCCAGATTGAAAACATTTGCAGACAACAAAATAATTGTGACTAATGATGAAACCATCTTTTAACCAACAGTGTTAACCTACTTTTAAAAGTCTAAATCTTCCTCAGGTTTGTGAAAACATTGGATAGGTTGGTAAAGGTTTGTACAGTGACAAGTTTATGAAAACAATTTGCCTTTGTAATAGTGTAAAATATATTTGCCAGATGGGCTTTTTTGGCATACCAAATTTTTACCCTGAACCTTTTACCATATGGTGGAATTTAAAATTTAAAATTTAAAATTTGTCCAAATTGAAAGCATTTGCAGATGACAAATTAAGTATAGCTTAACCCTTTCCCAAACAAGCCCTGGTTTTCATGTGTCTGCAGTACAAGTCTTTTGAAAACACTGGGAAAAGGAGAAATTGCTTGTAACAAGCAATTTCTCCTTTTCCCACAGTGTTTTCTACCTTTTATGAGAACTTTCTGCCATTTTCATCAAATTTAGAATTGTCGTCTGCAAGCTCTTCAGTTTGGACCAGTCTAAAATTTATCGTTTGGGAAAGGGTTAACTATTGGAAATTTGTCTATATAAGGAAGGGTAGAAAACATTGTGGAAATAACCAGCTTTTTCTCCTATTCCCGCTTTGTTTTCTATCCTTTGGAAGACAAATCCCTTTCATTTGAGCCACATTTCAGTTGTCATCTGCAAATGCTTTCCACCTGGACAAAAAAAAACTAAGGCGAGTCATATTAAACCTTTACCACATACATGTAATCCCAACTTTTAATGACCCTAAGAGAGAAAGCTTTTGAAAATATTGTGGGAATAGGAGAAAATGCTGGTAACCAGCATTTTCTCCTTTTCCCACAATGTTTTCTACCCTATCAAAGACCAATTCCATCATTTGATCCACATTTAAATTGTTGTCTGCAAATGCTTTCAGTTTGGACCAGTCTACATTTTTGTTGTGTGGTAAAGAGTTAAGCTTGTCATAGAATTAAGTAGTGGACCACCTTATGATGCGATGCTTAGGGCCTGTATTCACAAATCATTCTTAAATGTTTACCAGACGACAATGTTTTAGACTGGTCTGGTCCGAAATCAAAGCATGTGTAGACAACAGATTATTGGATTTGCTCAAATGAAGGATTTGTTTCTGACAACTTTGTGGGAAAAGGAGAAAATGCTTGATACTAGCATTTTCTCCAATTTTCCCACAATGATTCCAAAAGTGTAATTTCCTTGGATCATTAAAACGCGGGATTGTGTGGTAAAGAGTGAAAGGCCCCGTTGCTGTTAGTACTGGCGTGCGAAAGCCAGGAAACACCTACATGGGTGCACTGACCGCTCTGATATAACCTCAGCTGTTAAAACAATGTTTAACTCCAATACAAGCAAACATTTTTACTGCATTTGTCATCTGCAAAGGCTTTGGATTCAGATAAGTAACTATGAATTTTTGTTGTTTGAGTTACTGATTTGTTAGAAAAGTTCTGCTTTCTTTTTTAGATATAAAACATGAATTCAACTCCATCTACCCTGGTGACCTCCACACCAACAGACTTCACTACGAACACAACAGAAAATATATCTACAACAACACTATGGACGGGAGAGACAAAGGAAGAGTCTATCCGGAACTTCTGGATTGGTTTGGCACTAGCGGTATCATCAGCAATATTTACAGGCAGCAGTTTTATATTGAAAAAGAAGGGGCTCTTAAATGTGTCTCAGGGGACTGGGGGAACAAGAGCAGGTAATCTTATAATTTTGATACCCCCCACCATGGGAACTTGTTCATCTACAGTTTTCATTATTGTTGATGGGCTATTCCTTGACCACACAATCCAAATTTTTTACGACCCTGAAAAAGAAGCCTTTTGAAACATTGTGGGTAAAGGAGTCTCTCCTTTACCCACAGCGATTTCTACCCTGCCCAAATCAAATGTCAATTTTTGTGTAGTGTAACATTAATTTTGTCGTATGCTAATGCTTTCAATTTGGACATGTCTGAAATTTTGTTATTTAGTAAAGGGTGAACCCTTTCCCAAATGACAAACTGTAGACTGAGTGCCAGTGCATTGTTGTAAGAGCGGTTTGAAATGTCTAAAGGTTAGGGAACAAAAGAAATATAATTTCTGAACCCATCTGCACCAATTGATAAGTTGTTTTTTCGATTTTTGGTTAAATTTTCTCTTTCAAAGGGGAAGAGAGTCAAATTTTCTTTTGTTGTACACCTTGTGTTTAGGATATATGATCTAGAGGCAATGCGCTAATTATGCTATTTTTAGTAATGGTGTCCGATGATCAAACAATGAAAATTTTTGTATTTCATGATATACAAATGGAGTTTTAAAGGCCGATGCTAACACTAAAACACATCTTTAGATTATGAACTTACAACATCAAGTAGGATCTTCATTTAGTGACATTTTGTGAGATACTTTGGCCAACAGATTTGAAGTTGAAAAATGGTTGGTTTGAACTCATTGCCAGTGATGACAAGTACATTTTGGGGATGACATAGATTCAGATCAGTCTGCACATAACATGCCGTGTAACCTTTGATCTACATTGTCTGTTACCTGATACTTAACAATAGCCAATGTCATCTGCAATAACATTTATTTTTAGATCTCTGAAAAAGTAGAATATCTGAAGTTAGTAGCCAAACTAGCTTTGCAGATGACAATTTATATGCGGCTTGAATGATGTGAGTTTTGGCTGTGAAAAACTAGAAAACATAGTGGGAAAAGGAGAAAATGCTGGTTACCAGCATTTTCTCTTTTTCCAACAATGTTTTAAAAAGCTGTCTTTCCCAGGGTGGTTAAAACTCGAGATTGTATGGTATAGAGTAAAAATTCCATTTTCATGTACATATAATTATTACTTTTAGATTTAAGACTTGATTATTTTTATTTCCCCCCTTCAACGAAGTGGGGGTATATTGCTTTGCACATGTAGGTCAGTCGGTCGGTAGACCTTACCTTGTCCGGATAATAACTAGACACAGAATTGACCTAGGTTCATCAAATTTGGTACAGACATGCGTCTCGGAGTGTAGATGATCCGTATCGATTTTCAAATTAATACATCAAAGGTCAAGGTCACAGTGGCCTTCAACTTAATGATATATAGACCAAACCTTGTCCAGATGATAACTAGACACAGAATTTACATAGGTTCGTCAAATTCTGTACAGATATTCATCTCAGACTGTAAATGATCCCTATCGATTTTGAGATTAATCCATCAAAGGTCAAGGTCACAGTGGCCTTCAACTTAATGATATATAGACCAAACCTTGTCTAGATGATAACTACACACAGAATTGACCAAGGTCCTTCAAATTCTGTACAGATATTCATCTTAGAGTGTAAATGATCCGTATCGATTTTAAGGTTAATCCGTAAAAGGTCAGTTATCAGTTTATGAACTGCGCCAGTTCCTGTATCCATGTGGCAGTAGGGGGGGCATGATTGTTTTACAAACAGACATCTTGTCTTCTCTTGTATGTTTGTAGAGAATAAATACTTGGATGTTTTCTTCTCTTGTATGCTTGGAGAATAAATAGTTGATTATTTTCTTCTCTTGTATGCTTAGGTAATAAATAGTTGATGATTATTTTCTTCTCTTGTATGCTTAGAGAATAAATAGTTGATTATATCCTTCTCTTGTATGCTTAGAGAATTAACACTTGATTATTCTCTTCTCTTCCATAGGTGAAGGTGGAATGTCCTACTTGAAGGAATGGCTGTGGTGGCTTGGAATGGTTCTCAGTAAGTAGCAATTCGATTTTAGAATGGATCTCGAAAAATGCATAAATGGTTATTTTGCTATTTTTATGGGTAAAGAGAATTTTATGTTGAAGAAAGAAAAATTAACAACTAAGATTCGAAATGTCCAGAAAATACCATGAAAAAGGGAGAAAGTGCTAGTGTCATGTAAGGTCAAATTATTGGCCTAGAGCTTGTCTAGAGCTATACACAGTCTACGCCTAGACTTGACAAAATCGAAAGCATTTGCAGACGACAAATTAATTGTGAATCAAAACTTTAAATTTGTTTTTGGAGGGGTAGAAAACATTGTAGGAAAAGGAGAAAATGCTGGTTTCCAGCATTTTCTCCTTTTCCCACATTGTTTTCAAAAGGTTTCTATCTCAGGAAAAGTTGGAATTGTGCGGTACAGGAATGACCTTATCTAAAACCTATGAACCCTCTGCCAAACCATGCTATGTTTTGAGGACCCTGAGGTTGCAAAGCGGCCTTTGAAAACATCGTAGGAAAAGGAGAAAATGTTGGTAATCTGCATTTTTTTCCCTAGACCAATAAAGTTTTCTATCCTACCCTAGACAAATTCCATTGTTTAACTCTTTACCACACAATCCTGACTTTTAACGACCCTGAAGAAGAACGCCTTTGAAAACATTGTGGGAAAAGGAAAAAATGCTGGTAACCAGCATTTTCTTCTTTTCCCACAATGTTTTCTACTCTTCCAAAAGCAAATTTCAATTTTTGATTCAATTTATTTTGTCGTCTTGCAAAAGCTTTCAATTTGGACTGACCTAAAATTTTGTCGTTTGGTAAAGAGTTAAGCCCACGCTTACCGTTTGGGAAAGGTCTAGAATTTTGTCTTCTAGTCAAGAGTTGACGCCTCTGCCTGCAGAACTGTTGGCCAAGCCCCAGTAGCTCAGTCGGTAGCGTACAGGACTTGAGAATAGGAGGTCGCAGGTTCGATCTCGGGCTTGGCCAATTTCTTTCCAAGGATTGATGATAGTCATCATGACAGGATTCATTCCTCTCTCACCGCTGACCATTGTTTCGACGATGGTGATGTGGGAAAGCAGCCAGTGGCTTGGAAAGAATATTGTGCTGAGTACTGGTAACAGAAACTCCAGGAAAAAATAGATAGGTGCACTGGCCGCCATGATATAACTGAAATGATGTTGAAAACGGCATTAAACACCATACAATCAATCAAAGCAGAACTGCTGGGCAAAGGTTCACAGAAAAAGGTAACATGCTTAGTAGAGAGCAATTTTCTGTCTCTTCTTCTTCACAATCTTTTCTGTTATTTCAAAGTTAAATCGCAATAGTTTAGCCATGTTGTCTTTGTCATCTATAAATGCTCTTTCTCAGATGTGGAAGAATAAAGAATTTTGTCATCCAGCTAAGAGTTCTCCATTTTCAAGATGACAAAATTTCAGACAAGCTCAAATTACACTGGAACCCTGTTATAACGCTGTAGTAGGGAGCCACGTATTTGTAGATCACAAATCATAGTTGCTCGCTCAAATGATTGGATTTTCCTTTTTGACAGGCTAGAAAATATTTGGGGGGGAGAAGAAAATGCTTGTTACCAGCATTTTCTCCTTTTTCCATGATGTTTAATTCCTCAGGGGACCTAAAACAGGATTGTTTGGTAAAGGGCCAACCAAGCCTGCAAATGCTGGTGGTCAAATGTATCTATCCAAAAGTGTTTCAAAAGATAAAAATGCGGCTAAGTGTATCTGTATACGGCCAAGCTCGGCCAGGTTTTTTCCTAGGATTCATGATAGTTGCTGCAACAGGATTCATTCCCCTTTCACCACTGACCATTGTTTCAACAATGGCCATGTGAGAAAGCAGGCAGAGGATTGGGAAGAATATTGTGCAAAGCACTGATTAAAGAAATTCTAGGAAAGCATGGATACATTGTGGGAAAAGGAGGAAATGATGGTAACCAGCATTTTCTCCTTTTCCCAAAATGTTTTATCCTTTTCCCAAAATGTTTTCTATTGCTCTAAAACAAATATCAATCCTTGAGTTGCGTTTATTTTGTTGTTTGCAAATGCTTTTAATTGGGACAAATCTTAAATCTTGTCATTTGGTAAAGAGTGAAACATCGTACAAACAAATATTTCTGTACACTGCAGTGTTTCTTGGTGAAGTTGTCAACTTTCTGGCGTATTTGTTTGCCCCTGCCACACTGGTTACTCCACTAGGTGCACTGAGTGTCGTCACAAGGTAAGAAAATGCTCAACTGAGAGGAGTTAGTTTTATTTCAAAGGAATGAAAGTTTGATAATGAATCCCCTGGTCTCCCATTATGACCCAAGTAATTGCAATTTCATGGTTGATTATGTCTTTTCTGTTGAAGCAGTGTAGATCAAAGATCAGACTGCATGTTTGATGCAGTCTGATTTTGACCTACACTGACCGCAAAAGGCAATTGTAGTTGTTAAAGGGGCTTACTACACAATCCTGACTTTTAATTACCCTGTTATAGGAGCCTTTTGAAAACATTGTGGGAAAAGGAGAAAATGCTGGTAACCAGCATTTTTAGCTCACATGAGCACGAAGTGCTCATGGTGAGCTATTGTGATCGTGCTGTGTCTGTCGTCCGTCGTCAACTTTTTACCTTGTGTACGCTCTAGAGGCCACATTTTCAGTCCAATCCTCATGAAACTTGGTCAGAATGTTTGTCTCAATAAAATCTCGTACGAGTTCGAAATTGGGTCATGTGGGGTCAAAAACTAGGTCAAATTTTAGAAAAACCTTGTGTACGCTCTAGAGGCCACATTTTCAGTCCGATCCTCATGAAACTTGGTCAGAATGTTTTTCTTGATGAAATCTCGGACGAGTTCGAAATTGGGTCATGTGGGCTCAAAAACTAGGTCACTAGGTCAAATCTTAGAAAAACCTTGTGTACGCTCTAGAGGCCACATTTTCAGTCCGATCCTCATGAAACTTGGTCAGAATGTTTGTCCTGATAAAATCTCAAACGAGTTCGAAATTGGGTTATGTGGGGTCAAAAACTAGGCCACTAGGTCAAATCTTAGAAAATCCTTGTGTATGCTCTAGATGCCACATTTTCAGTCAGATACTTGTGAAATTTGGTTCGAATGTTTGTCTTTATAAAATCTTGGACGAGTTCGAAATTGGGTCATGTGGGGTCAAAAACTAGGTCACTAGGTCAAATCTTAGAAAAACCTTGTGTACGCTCTAGAGGCCACATTTTCAGTCTGATCCTCATGAAACTTGGTCAGAATGTTTGTCTTGATAAAATCTCGGATGAGTTCGAAATTGGGTCATGTGGGGTCAAAAACTAGGTCACTAGGTCAAATCTTAGAAAAACCTTGTGTACGCTCTAGAGGCCACATTTTCAGTCCGATCCTCAGGAAACTTAGTCAGAATGTTTGTCTTGATAAAATCTCGGACGAGTTCGAAATTAGGTCATGTGGGGTCAAAAACTAGGTCACTAGGTCAAATCTTAGAAAAACCTTGTGTACACTCTAGATGCCACATTTTCAGTCAGATACTTGTGGAATTTGGTCTGAATGTTTGTCTTGATAAAATCTCGGACGAGTTCGAAATCGGGTCATGTGGGGTCAAAAACTAGGTCACTAGGTCAGATCTTAGAAAAACCTTGTGTGTGCTGTAGAGGCTACATTTTCAGTCAGATACTTGTGAAATTTGGTCAGAATGTTTTTCTTGATAAAATCTCGAACAAGATTGAAATTGGGTCGTGTGGGGTCAAAACGAGGTCACTAGGTCAAATCTTAGAAAAACCTTTTGTACACTATAGAGGCCACATGTTCAGTCCAATACTCTTGAAAAATGGTCAGAATGTTTGTCTTGATTATATCTTGAAATAGTACGAAAATGTGCCATGTTGGGTCAAAAACTAGGTCACCAGGTCAAATCTAAGAAAAAACGTTATGTATGCTCTAGAGGCCATATTTTCTGTCCAGTACTCTTGAAAGTTGGTCAGAATGTTTGCCTTGATAATATCTCTGACTAGTTTGAAAATGGGTCATGACGGGTGAAAAACTAGGTGACTAGGTCAAATCTTAGAAAAACCTTGTGTAAGCTCTGGAAGCCACATTTTCTGTCATATACTCTTGAAAGTTGGTCAGAATGTTTGTCTCGATGATATCTCAGTCGCATTTGAAAATGGGTCATGTGGGGTCAAAAACTAGGTCCAATCTTAGAAAAACCATGTGTACACTGTTGTGGCTACGTTTTTTGTTCAGTACTCTTTTAAAGTTGCTCAGAATGTTTGCCTTGGTAATATCTTGGATGAGTTTGAAAATAGGTCATGTTGGGTCAAAATCTAGGTCACTAAGTCAGATCTTAGAAAAACCTTGTGTACGCTGTAGAGGCCACATTTTCAGTCCAATACTCTTGAAATTTGGTAAGAATGTTTGTCCTAATGATATCTTGGACCAGTTTGAAAATGTGTTATGTTGGCTGAAAAACTAGGTCACTAGGTGAAATCTTAGAAAAACCTAGTGTATGAATGACTCTCAGAAAGAAGCCTTTTGAAAACACTCTTTGAAAATGAGAAAATGCTGGTATCCAGCATTTTTTCCCTTTTTCACAATGTTTTCTACCCCTTTGAGAGACCAGTCCCATAGCTTGATCCACATACTATTTGTTTTATGCAGAAGGTTCAGACTGATGAGTTTAAAATTTCATTGTTTGGTAATACATATATCTCACAATACGTTGGAAATTGGTTGTGCTTGGTCAAAAGGATCAGGTGAGTGACTCCAGGGCCATCATGGCCCTCTTGTCTCCTTTCCCACAATGTTTTCTATCCCTCCAAAGAGAAATTTCAGTTTTTGAGTCAACTTTATTTTGTCATCTGCAAATGCTTTCAGTTAGGACAAGGCTAAAATTTTGTCGTTTGGCAAAGAGTTAAGGGTAAACAGTAAACACTTTACCAAATGACAAAATTTCAGTCTGGTTGGAATCAAAAACACATGCAGACGACAAATTTATTGTGGCTCAGATGATGGGATTTGTCTTTTGTAGAAAACATTGTGGGAAAAGGAGAAAATGCTGTTTACCAACAAAATGATTTTTGACGAACTTAACCCTTTCCCAAACAAGCCCTGGTTTTCACGTGTCTGCAGTAGAAGTCTTTTGAAAACACTGTGGGAAAAGGAGAAATTGCTCGTAACGAGCAATTTCTCCTTTTCCCACAGTGTTTTCTACCCTTTTGGAGAACTTTCTGTCATTTTCATCAAATTTAAAATTGTTGTCTGCAAACTCTTTCAAATTTGGACCAGTCTAAATTTTATCGTTTGGGAAAGGGTTAAGGAAGACAGTGTGTAACATAGTTTGAAAAGGAGACAATGCTAGTAACCAGCATTTTCTTGTTTTACTACAATGTTTTGTACCCTTTCAAAGATAAGTTTCATTTTAGGAGACACATCCAATTTGTTGTCTGCTAAAGCCTTCAGTTTGGATGAGTCCAAAATTTTGTTGTTTGGTAAATAGAGAAAAATGCTGTCCAACTTTGACCCCCAAAAGTCTAAATTAATGTGGAAAAGGGTTAATCCTTCACCAAACCCTGAGAAGGAAGCCTGTTGAAAACATTGTGAGAAAAGGAGTAAATGCTCATAATCAGTATTTTTTCGTTTTCCAACAGTGCTTTCTACCCTTCCCAAAACAAATTTCAATTTTTGAGTTCCCTTTAATTTGTTGCCTGCAACGCTTTCAGTCTGGACAAGTCTGAAATGTTGTAGGTTGGTAGAGTTAACTTCATTATTGAAATGTAAAAAGGGTCATAGTCACCTGTTATTATAAATACAGTTTTTATACTAAATTCACAGACTAGCAATCTAATTGGCTGAGACAGAATGTGGCAGCCAATCAAATGGCTAGGCTGTGAATTAAATCAAGAACAATATTGAAAGGTGTCTGTGCAAAATGGCTCCTTGGCCACAATTATAACTCTACCACATGACAAAAATGTGGCCTTGTCCAAATTGAAAGCGTTGCCAGACAACAATTTATACTTGGCTCAAATGATGGAATTTCTCTCTGATGAAGTAGATGACATTATGGGAAAAGGAGAAAATGCCTGTTTACCAGCTTTTTCTCTTTTGTCCATTATGTTTTCAAAAGGCTTCTTCCTCAGGGTTCTTAAAACTCGGGATTGTGTGGTAAAGGGTTAAACAATCATTTTAAATTGTTTCCTCACTAAAAGTAAATTAAGAAAAGTAACACAAATTCTGAATGGCTAAACAATTTAAATTATCCAATCAAAATTTACGTTACTTTGACATAAAAAAACCCCTTGAGAATTGGACTAAGAATACAAATAAGAATGATTAGTGAATAAGTGCCCTGGTGATGTCTGGCGGTCACATAGATCCCCAGGTTATTCATAAATATTTCATTTATTAAAAAAAAGATTTCTATCAATAGCAGAAAATTTACACTTGATCCATACCGAAAGGTTCTGGTCCATTTCATATATAAACATTCCACTGTGAGCTCTCACTTTTTTATAGGATTATTGATTGTATCAGGCAGGACAAGTCTAGATTTGCCTTAATCCTTACCAGACGACAAAGTATTAGCCTTGTCCAAATCGAAAGCATTTGCAGACAACAAATTAAATGGTACTCAAGACTTTTGTCTTTCACAGGGTAGAAAACATTGTGGGCAAAGGAGGAAATGCTGGTTACCAGCATTTTCTCCTTTTCCCACAATGTTTTCAAAAGCCTTCATTCTCAGGGTCGTTTAAAGTCAGCATTGTGTGGTAAAGGGTCAGCTCTTCACCAGATAATCCTCGGTTTTTATGACCCATAGGAAAGAAGGCTTTTGAAAACATTGTGGGAAAAGTAGAAAGGCTCCTAAGTACAGTTTCTCCTTTTCCTGCAATGTTTTCTACCCTATCAGAGAACTTACCCCCTCATTTTGTATGCCTGCAGGTGTTTGAAATTGGAAGAGTCTACAACATAGAAAAGATTTAATCTATTATCTGTATAGTCAAATGTCAATCCTGAGGAAAATAGTGACTTAAAAACATTGCGAGAAAAGGATAAAATGCTGATAAACCAGCATTTTTCCTTGTCCCAAAATGTTTTTTCACTATAGCCTCATTTCTATTCTCTGTCTGCAAATGTTTTAATTATGGATGAAAGCAAATTCTGTGGTCTGTTAACTCTTTACCACACAATCCCGACTTTTAACAACCCAGAGAAAGAAGCCTTTTGAAAACATTGTGGGAAAAAGAGAAAATGCTGGTAATCAGCATTTTCTCCTTTTTCCACAATGTTTTCTACCCTTCCCAAGACAAATATTAATTTTTCATTCACATTTATTTTGTTATGTGCAACTGCTTTCAATTTGGACCATTCTAAAATTTTGTCATTTGGTAAAGGGTTAAAGAGTGATATAATTTACCCTGTCCATGATACCAATACCTAGCTGTGGTGCCTCAGGAATAATGTGGGATCCTGCGTGGCTCAGTGGTAATGTGTAGGACTTTCAGCCTGGAGGCCTTTTGTTCAAGCTGCACTGTGAGCACTGGGTCATTTGTGGGGATGTCCTTTAGCAAGACACTTTAGGGTCCAAGTGTAGTACTGGTGAAGCAAGGACATACATAAATACGTGAGCTGTTGCTGTGATATGGCTGAAATAATGTTGAAAGTGGCGTAAAACATTGTCTGCTCAAGTAAGCAAGCAACCAACTAACCAACCAACCATGGCAGCAGCTCACATATGTATATCCTTGGTTTCACCAGTGCTAGGCTAGGGCTCTGAAGTGTCTTTCCCAAGGACATTCCCATGAAGAACCCAGTACTTCCAGTAAGATTTGAGACTGCAAAGAGAGTGCAGGCTGATCTGGGATCTATGTTGGGTGCTAGTTTAGTCAAGCCTATTAGATAAGAATCTGACTATCAGTAGATTTTATTTTCAGCTGATAAGGGGGTTGGAGTTAGCCCTTGTCCTGCTATGTAACTAAAATAACATTCAGTTAGATAGTAAAAACCCAAATATTGCTATTTTGAGGGGAAAATTTCTCCTTATTGGACAGTGTAGATCAAAGATCAGATGGCTCATTCTGTGCAGTCTGATCTTGATCTACATTGTCCATAAAAGGTCAGTGAGTCGCGCATAGCAGCGTAAGGGTTAATATGTTTTGCCGTGAAAGAGCTGATTGACCCTTTTCCACACTATCCCAAGTTTTAACGACCCTGACACAGACGGCCTTTGGAAATATTGTAGAAAACAGAGAAAATCCCGAAAAAATGATATTTTTTTTCCCATTTCACTCAATCTTCTCATCCCTTTCAAAGACAAATCCAATTTTTTGAGCAGCATTTAATTTGTTGCCTGCAAATGCTCTCAGTTTGGACAAGTCTAAGTTTCAGTCATCTGATACAGAGTTAACCCTTTACCACAAAGTCCTGAGATTTGACAACTTTGAGCAGGAAGACTTTTGAAAACATTGTGGAAAGAGGAGAAAATGCTGGTAACCAGCATTTTCTTCTCTTTCCACAATGTTTTTCCAGCCTCTTTAAGGCAAATCCCACCATTTCAGCAACTTCTTATTTGTCATCTGCACAAGCTTTGGATTTGGACAAGACCAAAATTTTGTCAAGTCCAAAAGTTTGTCATGGGGTAATGGGTTAACTCTTTTCCAATCAACAAAATTTTGGACTGGACCAAATTAAATTGAAAGTATTTGCAGAAGACAAATTAATTGTTGCTTACATGGTGATTTCTGTATTTGATAGGGTATAAAACATTGTGGGTAAAGGAGAAAAGGCTGGTTACCAGCATTTTCTCCTTTTCCCACAATGTTTTCAGAAAGCTTTTTCCTCAGGGTCATTAAAACTTGGGGTTAAGGGTAAGGGCAGGAGTCCAAAAGAAATCTTCAATCCCAATATTGATATGGATCAATCATACAGAGTACAAAGTTTACCCTTTCTTTGTACAACCACACAGATCCTGAAAACATTAACTCTTTATCAGACGACATCATTTTAGACTCAGTAACTGAAAACATTTGCAGACAAAGCTTTGAACTTGGTTCAAACTGTGAGACTTTTCAGTGAAAGGATGGAAACCTGTGAGGGAAAGGGGAGCATTTTCTGCTTTTCCAACAATGTTTTCAAAAGCCTTTAACCACAGTGTTGTTTAAACTCAGGATTGTTTAGTTAATGGTTTTAACTCTTTACCAAACGACAATTTTAGACTGGTCCAAATTGAAAGCATTTGAGACGACAAAATGAATGTGACTTAAATATTGAAATTTGTTTTGGGAAGGGTAGAAAACATTGTGGGAAAAGGAGAAAATGCTGGTTACCAGCATTTTCTCCTTTTTCCACAATGTTTTCAAAAGGTTTCACTCTAAGGGTCGTTAAAAGTCGGAATTGTGTGGTAAAGGGTGAAACTACGTGCAGTTGTATCCTAGTTTTTGTTCCTGTCCAGTTTCACAAGTCCGAGTACTTATAGGACTTACAAAAACATTGTGCCAAAGATGAAATAGTTCATTATAAAAGAATTTCATCTCATGATCAGGGATGTGAAAAATCTGTCCGTCTTCAAAGTTTCCACAATTATAAATCTCTACACATTGATTAATTTGTTTGGTTTTATGTGCCAAATAGAAAATAAATTACCACAGAACATAAATTAACCCTTTACCACAAAATGACGCCTTTTGACGCCCCTAGGAAAGAAGCCTTTTGAAAACATTGTGGGAAAAGGAGAAAATGCTGGTAACCAGCATTTTCTCCTTTTCCCACAATGTTTTCTACCCAATCAAAGAAAAATTACACCATTTGAGCCACACTGAAATTGTCGTCTGCAAATGCTTTCAATTTGGAAAAGGCTAAAATTTTGTTGTCTGGTAAAGGGTTAACAAATTTTGCCATTCCAGTTTAGAAATATGAAAAAATATTCTTACAAATGACTGGGGTCATGTTTGTTAGGTAATTCAGATGGACACGTTGTCTTTTATAGTAGATTTATTTTTTACCAAAGAATAAAATTGCCGACAAACATTGCTCATATAGCGACATTTGTCTCTGATAGGGTCAAAAATATTGTGGGAAAAGGAGAAAATGCTAGTTATCAGCATTTTCTCCTTTTTTCACTGTTTTCAAAAGCCATTTTCCACTGGGTATTTAAAAGTCGGGATTGTGTGGTAAAGGGTTATAGAGGGCGAAACTTAGCAGAAAACAAGTGCCTGTGGAGTGAGTGAAAAATTACATTAACCCATAACCACACAAACTTGAGTTTAAGTACCCTGAGGAAGACAGCTTTTGAAAACCTTGTGGAAAAAGTAGAAAATGCTGGTAACCAGCAGTTTCTCCTTTTCCCACAATGTTTTGTATCCTTCCAAAAGAAAATCATATCATTTGAATAAAATCAAATTTGACGTCTGCAAATTCTTTCAATTTGGATGAGTCCAGAACTTTGTCATCTGATAAAGAAGTAAAAAAAAAAAACAAATGCGTATGGGCAGTGTACAGTATGTGCTTGGCTCTATGCTGACTTTTGTACATTTATGGAGGAGATTTGTTCCAAGCATGTTTGTGTTTATGATTGTATTTGATCATTCCGCAAACCTCATATGATCTGTTGATCAACCCCTCGGTTGTATTATGCTTGGTGATGTGCATCTTCAAGGTACATTTCTTTGCTGGTAATACACCGTTTTGCCATTCTTAAAATTGAAAGCTATTGTAAAACATTTCGGTTGACAAACAGTGTGTACATTCTATTTTTTACCTATTCTATCAATTCTTTAAGCAGTTTTGACCGACAGATCATTAAATGTGAGTAACTTCACCATAATTGTTTGTTGTTGGTAATCGGTTTTCACAGGCACTGTCATGTTTAACTCTTTACCAAACAATCCCGCCTTTTAACGACCCTGAGAAAGAAGCCTTTTGAAAACATTGTGGAAAAAGGAGAAAATGCTTGTAACCAGCAAAATAGAAATTTGCTTTGGGAAGGATAGAAAACATTGTGGGAAAAGGAGAAAATGCTGGTAACCAGCATTTTCTCCTTTTCCCACAATGTTTTCTATCCTTCCCAAAACAAATTTCTATTTTTCAGTCACACTGATTTTGTCGTCTGCAAGTGCTTTGAATTTGGACAAGTCTAAAATTTTGTTGTGTGGTAAAGAGTTAAGACCATGTGACTTAGAGTATTTCTCGGAAGCCTCCTTGATATGGATGAGGTTAGATTTAGTTACGGAATTGGCCAAGTTGTGAGGGGCATGTATTTGATGTGTTCCATCTATCTTTACAGCACCATGATGGCATCTTACTTTCTTAAAGAGAAATTAAACCTGTTGGGGAAGATTGGCTGTGTACTGTGTGTGCTTGGCTCTACACTGATTGTTGTACATTCACCGCAAGAACAAGAAATACAAACAATGGAGGAATTGAAACAGAGGATCCTTGAACCAGGTAACTGTTAACCCTTTACCACACAATATGGAGATTGAGGGAGAAACCTTTTGAAAAGGTTGTTGGAAAAAGAGAAAATGCTGGTAACCAGCATTTTCTCCTTTTCCCATGACGTTTTCTGTACTATCAAACGTAGAAATGGTCAATTGAGCTAAATTTAATTATACCCCACCCCCCTCCCCCGAAGTAGAAGGGGGTATACTGGTTTCACCATGTCTGTCCATCAGTATGTCCATCTTTTCGTTTCTGTGCTCTAACTCCAAAGCTGTTTGACCTAGGACCCTGAAACTTTATACAAGTGTTGCTCATGACCCAAGGAGGTGCCCTGTTGTTTTTGGGTTGCATGGGTCAAAGTTCAATGTCACGGGTGAACTTTGACAATCGGTTCCGTGCTCTAACTCAAAAGCCTTTTGACCCAGGACCCTGAAACTTTATACAAGTGTTGCTCATGATTCAAGGAGGTGCCCTATTCTCTTTGGGTTACTTAGGTCCAAAGGTCAAGGTCATGGGTAAACTTTAATTGAAAATCATTTCCATGCTCTAACTTAAAAGTAGTTTGACTCAGGACCCTGAAACTTTACAAAGGTGTTGTTCATGACCCAAGGAAGTGCCCTATTGTTTTTGTGTCGCATGGGTGAAAGGTCAAGGTCAGGGGTGAACTTTGTTTTGAAAGTAGTTTTAGTGCTGTAACTCAAAAGCCTTTTGACCTAGGATCCTAAAACTTTATACAGGTGTTGCTCATGACCCAAGGAGGTGCCCTGTGGTTTTGGATCACATGGGTCGAAGGTCATGGTCACAGTGAACTTTGTTTTGAAAATCATTTCTGTTCTCTGATTGTGCTGATTCAGCGACAAGGTGCTGGTGGGAGTGGGGTATTTGTCCACTTTGAGACAGTTCTAATTTGTCGTCTGCAAATGCCTTCAATTTGGTAAAGTAAAGAATTTTGTTGTTTGATAAAGGGAAAATGCTTTACTGCACAATCTGGAGTTTTAACAACTCTGAGAAAGATGGCATATGAAAACATTTTGAGAAAAGCAGAAAATTCTGATGACCTGCATTTTTTCATTTTTCCACAATGTTTTCAAAACTCTTCTCCTCAGAGTTGTTACAAAAAAATTGATTGGTTGGTAAAGGATTGGATGAAAATGCAGAAAAGCATTGCCAGATTGACATGTCAGTCAAATAAATTTGCAAACATTGTTACCAAGTATTGTTTTTACTTTCCTTAGATCTACCCTACAAGCTTTTACAAATTCCATGAAGGACAAAGGGAGGAGAAATTCGTTTTCAGAGTGTAGAAAACATGACAGAAAAAGGAGCAATTTTTCCCTTCCCCAAAGTACTATCCAAAATGCAAACTAAAAATGTGTATATTGATACTTCTTTCCAGATAACGGAGGTTTTGACTCATCCAAATTGAAAGCACTTTCTGACTGCAAATTAAACATGACTCAAATGATGGGATATATCTTTGAAAGTGTTTAACTATTTACAACACAATCCAGAGTTTTAACGAACCTGAGAAAATAGCCTTTTAAAAAAATCTTGTGGGAAAAGAAGAAAATGCTGGTAAGAAGCATTTTCTTCTTTTCCCACAGGGTCTTCTACACTTTCACAGACAATAACTATCATTTCAGCAAAATTTAATATGTTGTCTGCAATTGCTTTCAATTTGGACCAGTTGCAAATTTTGTTGTTTGGAAAAAAGTTAGAAAAAAATGTTGGAATAGGAGAGAATGGGGAGAATACTAGGTACAGCATTTTCTCCTTTTCCACCAATGTTTTTATGTGCTTTTTTTTCATCTGAGTCAGAAACACACAGGCTTGTTTCATAAGGGGTTAAGTTGCTAAAAAAGCAAATCAACATCGTGTAGAAAATGGAAATATTGTTCAAAGCCATTTTTGGCGTGGGTGTATGCTAGAAAGAACTGCAGCTGCACTTTTTGTAACCACATGTCTGTTCCATTCTATACTACAAATGCTTCCATTTCACAATTATTGAGATATTTTGCTTTTAACCCTTTCCCAAACGACAAATTTTGGACTGGTCCAAATTGAAAGAGTTTGCAGACAACAATTTTAAATTTGATGAAAATGGCAGAAAGTTATCAAAAAGGGTAGAAAACACTGTGGGAAAAGGAGAAATTGCTCGTTACGAGCAATTTCTCCTTTTCCCACAGTGTTTTCAAAAGACTTGTACTGCAGACACGTGAAAACCAGGGCTTGTTTGGGAAAGGGTTAAACCTTTACCAAACGACTAATTGTAGACTTGTCTAAATTAAGAGCATTTTCAGATGAAAATTTAGATGTGGCTGAAATGATGGAATTAGTCTTTGTCAGGGTGGAAAACATGGTGAGAAAAGGAAAAATAATGCTGGTTACCAGCATTTTGTTCTTTTCCCTCAATGTTTTCAAAAGGCTTCTTTCTCATGGTCATTAAAACTTGAGATTCTGTGGTAAAGGTTTAAGTAAGTAGGATCATCAGTGTAAAGGAGTAGTTGTTTCTTTCCTAGACTCGGCCAAACAACAAAATTTTAGACCGGTCCAAATCGAAAGCATTTGCAGACGACAAAATAAAATGTGACCCCAAAATTGAAATTTGTTTGTTACCAGCATTTTCTCCTTTTCCCACAATGTTTTCAAAAGGCTTCTTTCTCAGGGTTGTTAAAACTTGGGATGTGAAAGGGTTTACTTTTAACCTCATGAACTAAAATTTTGACTCGCCTAAATTGAAAGCATTTGGAGATGAGAATTCATATGTAGCATAAAGGAGGATTTCTGTCTCTGAAAAGATTAAAAAAACATTGTGAGAAAAGGAGAACATGCTGGTTACAAGCACTTTCTCCTTTTTCCACAATGTTTTCAAAAGGTTTCTTCCACAGGTTCGTTAAAACTCAGGATTTTGTGGTAAAGGAATAAGCTTTGTTTCATTTTTGTAAGTTATTCTTGTTTTCTTGTTTCTTTTCAGCAATTATTGTTCTCTGCATCGTGTTAATTGGGATAGCGCTTGTTGCCATCTTTGTTCTTGCACCAAAATATGGACAGAAGAACGTGCTGGTATATGTCACAGTATGCTCCACTTTGGGCTCGTTTACCGTCATGGGCGCCAAGGGAGTGGGTGTAGCTATCAACGAGACATTCCATGGCCGGAATGAGTTTACCAATGTACTCACATATATCATGGCCGCAATCGTGATAGGCTGTAGTCTTATCGAAGTGGTCTATCTCAACAAATCCTTAGACACTTTTAACACCGCAATTGTGACTCCGACATACTATGTCCTGTTTACCTCCTGTGTGATATTATTTTCTCTAGTATTGTTCAAAGAGTTTGGTAGCATGAGCTTTGAGGACATCATCGGGGATTTTATCGGGTTCGTCACAATCTGCTGCGGAATATTTCTGCTAAATGCCTTTAAAGACATGGACGTTTCTCTACGACATTTACCTAAAGCCCACAAGAGAACAACATCTCACAGTTCTCAAAACGGGGACGTGCTCACTTCTGTAATCCATGACGATCATTTGCTTCTCGAGGAGAATGAGAACCAGAGTCATGAGGAAGATAACTTGGATCAACAAGCCATCGTCTATACGGACGAGCCAGAGCTGATAGAGGATGAAGATAAGTTTACAGATGTTTTTAAGCCGGATCGAAACAGTAATATACCGGTTATATAAAAGCTAGGAGAAACCATAGGAATGACATAATGGAGTCTGTCTGCTATTTTTCCTTACCTCACACATAACCAAGGGGCTCTTTTACCCTTTAGCAAACAATCATAAGTGTTAAAACTCTAGGGGGAGGCTTTTGAAAGCATTGTGGGAAAAGGAGAAAATGCTGGTAACCAGTGTTTTTTCCTTTTCCTGCAATGTTTTTGTACCCTTTCTAAAGCAAATTTCATTATTTGAGTAATGTATGATTGTTTGTCTGCAGATGCTTTCAGTTTAGACAAGCCTAGCATTTCGTTGTCAGTTAAAAAAATAATTCACCTCCTTAACCCTATACTAGACAATCCTAAGTTTTAACGACCACGAAGTTCTAAGGCTTTCGAAAACATTGTAGGAAAAAGGTGACCAGCATTTTCTCCTTTTCCAACAATGTTTTCTATCCTATCAAAGACAGAAATCATCATTTGAGCTACATTTATTTTGTTGTCTGCAGATTCTTTTAAATTGGTGGAGTCCAAAATTTTGTCGTATGGTAAAGAGTTAGACAAGGCAGACAACTTTGGCAAAGCAGGGAACTCATTATGAGCAATTTCTTCCTTTTGCAATGATGTTTACGAAAGAATTTTTCTGTCAGAAGAAGAAAGATCATCTACAGGGAAAAGTGAAATTATGGAAAATCCACAAAATATGGAAATTCCAAAAAAACTCTAACATTAGTTGTCATGGAATCATCTAAAATGAACCATACCTGTGGAATTCATAATATTTTTACAGATAGTTTATTTTCTTTTGAATAGAAAACATGAAAAAAAGCAGACTTATATTGGGTTTTAGAAATAATTATTTTTCTGTGTGTGTATTTTGACTTTACTCTGCTCATTTGGGAACATGATTTGTGGACGGAATTGATTTTACCTATGGGAACACTTCAGGAAAAAACATTTTTTTTTTTTTCATAGGGACATCTTAGAAGAAAAGGACTGAAAAAAAGGAGCACAATTCTGTTGAACAGAGGAATGGTAATTTGTTAAAGCATCTGTGTCAGAGAAGATTCTTTAACTCATTACCAGATGACAAAAATGTAGACTTGTCAAAATTGAAAGCATTTGCAGATGACAATTTAAATTTGGTTCAAATGATGGACTTTATCTTTGATTAAGTAGAAAACATTGTGGGAAAAGGAGAAAATGCTGGTTACCAGCATTTTCTCCTTTTCCCTCAACGTTTTCAAAAGGCTTTCTCCCCCAGGGTTGTTAAAACCCTGGATTGTGTGGTAAAGAGTTAACTCAATTCCAGATGACAAACTTATGAATCTGTCCATATGGGAAGCAATGACAGATGACAAATGGAGTATGGCTCGAATGATACAATAGTTTTCAACTTTGAAAGGATGAAAAAAAAGTTGGATAAGAGAAAATGCTGATTACCAGCATTTTCTACTTTTTCCCACAATGTTTGCAAAGGCCTTCTTTCCTAGAGTTGTAAATGCATATATTTATACAGCCATGGACTGTTAACTATTTACCAAACTACAAAATTGTAGACTAGTCCAAATTGAAAGCATCTGCAGACGACAAATCTGATGGGCCTCAAAATTGAAATTTGTTTTGGGAAGGGTAGAAAACATTGTGGGAAAAGGAGAAAATGCTGGTTACCAGCATTTTCTCCTATTCCCACAATGTTTTCAAAAGGCTTTTTCTTTAGGGTCGTTAAAAGTCGGGATTGTGTGGTAAAGTGTCAAAGAACGCCAACACACGCGGAGATGACAATGTTTTTACTTGCGTAAATTAATTCTATAAGAAGGTTCTTGAAAGGTTTCACTCGGCAGCGCATTTGTAGTGTCCATTCCCATTTTATGTCAATCAAGTAAATAACAGGATTATAGATCGGGTAGAGATAATAGGTATCTACCATACAACTCCAATATCACCTATTAAATGTTGCTCAATTGACTGGGTTTGTCCATAGAAGGGTTGAAAACATTATGGGAAAAGGAGAAAATGCTGGTTACCAGCATTTTCTCCTTTTCCCATAATGTTTTCAAAATTCATCTTTTTCATGGTTGTTATTAACACGCAGGATAGTTACATAAAGTGTAAACATTATGTCAGTTGACAAAATATAAGACTTGTACATTTAGAAAGCATTTCTAGACTACATGTTGAATGAAGCTTAGATATAGAGATTTATTGCAAAAATGTTTGAAAATATTGTAGGAAAAGAAAAAAAATACATTGTACCTACAGTTTCTCCTTTTCCCACAATTGTTAAAAAAAAATAAAAAAAAAAACCTCTCTAGCTCAGTGTTGTTAAAACCGGGATTGTGTGGTAAAGGGTAAAAAAAGAATAATAAGACCCAAAATGACAAAATTTGGGCTTGGACCAAACTGAAAGCATTTGCAGACAACAAATCGATGGGTGAGTGCAACACTATCCTAAGTGCCTATACAAAGTATAGGCACTTAGGATAGTGTTGAACTCACCCATTGAAATGAAATGTTGCTTAAATAGTGATTTCTGTATTTAACCCTTTACCAGACGACAAAATTTTAGCTTTCTCCAAATTGAAAGCATTTGCAGACGACCGTTTCAATTTGGCTAAAATGGTGCAGTTTTTCTTTGATAGGGCAGAAAACATTGTGAGAAAAGGAGAAAATACTGGTTACCAGCATTTTCTCCTTTTCCCACAATGTTTTCAAAAGGCTTCTTTTCCAGGGGCGTCAAAAGTCATTGTGCGGTAAAGGGTTAATAGGGATGAATAATCTTGGGAAAAGGAGAAAATGCTGGTTACCAGCATTTCCTCCTTTTCCCACAATATTTTCAAAAGCCTACTCTTTTAGGGTTGTTAAAAGTCAGTATTGTGTGGTAAAGGGATAAGGAAAAACTATCGCAAAAAGTTTCCCCCACACTTTCCTCTTTTATCTATTTACGTTTGGAAACTATTTCCTTATTAAGTTTAGTGATAAAACATTATAGGAAGTTTGGTGTGTTTATAAAAATCTAGATAGCCGTCTTAGCAATGAGTAGGGAGAATGAGTGCAAGGTGAAGTTTGGATCCCAAATATACTCGGAAACATCGTAATATAGACATTCATTATTTGAAACCGTCCAAGGTTTGCTGTCAAACAAGTTTAACTCTTTACCAAGCGACGAAATTTTGGAATCGACTAAATTGAATGCATTTGCAGACGAAAAAATGAATGCAGTTCAGATGATGATTTCTGTCTTGGGTAAGGTAGAAAACGTGATGGGAAAAGGAGAAAATGCTGGCTACCAGCGTTTTCTCCTTTTCCCAAAATGTTTTCAAAAGCCTTCTTCTTCAGGGTCGTTAAAAGTTGGGATTGTGTGGTAAAAGGTTAAAGCACTGAATAAACCCCATGGGACATTTTCTGCGAAGAATAAAACCCAGATAAATGTAATTTTATGGTTGCTTTATTTCGGATTATATAAGGAAAGCGGACAGTGCAGATCAAAGATCAGACTGCATGTTTTGTTTAGTCTATCTTCTATGGCCACAAAGGCAACTATAGTAGTGAAGGAGGGCCGTTAAAACTCCGGATTGTGTGGTAAAGGGTTAAGAATTGAGCTTGTAGGCTGGACTGTCATTGACAAATTATTGTTTTCTGTCATCTTCTAATGAAAACAACAGTAAATCAGAGTTTATCACAAGTAAAAGTTCCTTTTCCCTTACTATTTTTTTTCATACAACTCAAGAAAGGTTAAAATATTGCCTTTTGTGTGTCATTGTACAATTTATATAATTTTCAGTATGTGTAAAATAAGCCTGTGTTGAATTGGTTTTTACATTGATTGAGTTAGCCTTTTACCGGACAACAAAATTTTTGACTTGTCCAAACATAGAGCATTTGCAGAGACAAAATAGATGTGGCTCAAATGATGAGATTTGTCTTTGAAAGGGTGGGAAACACAGAAGGAAAAGGAGAAAGTGATGGTTACCAGTATTTTCCCCTTTTTCCACAATGTTTTCTGCACTTGGTGCCAGACAACAAATAACATGGATACCGTAGTTGGTTTTGCTGCCCATGCTGTGTGTCGCAGAAATGTTATTTATGTTGCATCATTTTGAAAAAAAGAGAAAAAGATTAGTCTTTGTATGTATATGTCAATCAACATGTTATTTAAGATAGTAGAAAACATCTACTTTCACTAAGTTTCTGTGTGTCCAGTAGTGATCTCTTTAGTAAATATATTGGCTTTTATGTGTGTCTAATTTTATGTTCCATATACATGTAATTGTTAATCAGCTTTGTTGAAACTGGGATTGTTTTGTACTGTCCTTGCAATAATTTACTTGTTTCATACTGTTTTATTGTACTTATTTCTTAAAATACCCATTCACCTTTTTTTGTCCCATAAGTCAGGTAAAAGGGGTGGAGTGTAAATTTATTTTAAGGTATCACCCATAAATACAGCATTTTATATCCTAGACAGCTTTTGAAAATATTTAGGGAAAAGAAGCAATTGCTTATAACAAGCAACAAGCATTGCCTGCACTTCTCACATTATTTTCCAAAAAATTCAAAAACATTTTCTGTTTTGATTTTTTCTTGTTTTTGTTGATGTAGGTTGGTCTAAAATAATATTATGTTGCAGAAGTTGGTGAAATATGCATTAATGGAAGTCTATGATGCATTATATTATTTATATAATTATTTTTAATGCATTTATTTGAAATTATTCTGTCGTATTAAATTTATGATTTTATCTAATTTTGAAAAGAAAAGACAAAAAAAGAAAGAAAAGTGTTGATTTAGAAACACTCCAAATATCATATTTTTAGTTAAGAAATTTTTAACCCTTTACCACACAATCCCAACTTTTAACGACCCTGAGGAAGAAGCTTTTTGAAAGCATAGTGGGAAAAGGAGAAAATGCTGGTAACCAGCATTTTCTCCTTTTCCCACAATGTTTTCTACTCTTCCCAAGACAAATTTTAATTTTTGAGTTACATTTATTTTGTCGTCTACAAAAGCTTTCAATTTGGACTGGTCTAAAATTTTGTCGTTTGGCAAAGAGTTAAGCTTATATCCAAACTGGTAAGGTTTGGAAAATATTTTTCATATTCAGTAATTAATCAGGCTACTTACACTGAGAAATGGAAGCCTTTAATTGAAATATTACTTTTAACTCATCTCAGGTTTGGCATAGTTTTTTATTGACCCTCTGTAGATCAAGATATCATTTGTCCAGTGATTATGTTCATATTGCAGAATAGCTTTAATTGTTAGCCCCATTAATCTGGAGTTTTTATGACTTTGAGAAAGATGGCTTTTGAAAAAATTGGGGGTGGGGAAGGAGAAAATTATGGTAACCAACATTTCCTCCATTACCCACAATTTTTTTCAACTTTTCTAGAACAAATACAATCATTTGAGCCACATTTAGTTTGTAGTTTTCAAGTGCTTTCAATTTTGACTAGTCTAAAATTTTGTCATTTGTTAATAAGTCAAATGGATGACAGGCATTAGACATAATCAGCTTAACCCTTAAAGCGCCGAATAAACCCAATGGTCATTTTCATTCTAGAATAAAACTGATACAATTGCAAATTCATGGCTACCTTTTGCCTGTAGTGTTTTAACATAGCGGACAGTGTAGATCAAAGATCAGGCTGCATGTTGTGTGCAGCCTGATCTTGGTCTACACTGGCCACAAAGGCAACTATCTTAGTGAAAGGCGCTTTAAGGGTTAAATTTCAAAATTTTTATTTGAAGAAATTTATTAACTTATACATATTTATGTTTGATAATTTTTTTTTGCCTTTGCTTTATCAAGAAAAACCTTGTTTTTGTTAAATCATGTTCCTGTTCTGTAAATTTATCTATGTTCTATTTTTGGTTTTATCATTCTACAAGACTATGCTATGCTATGCTATTGTGTATCACTTTACCACACTATCCCGAGTTTTAACGACCGTGGGGAAAGAACCCTTTGAAAGTATTTTCTTCTTTTCCCACAATGTTTTACACTTATTTGAAAGATGAATTCCAGCATATGAGCAACATTTAAATTGTCGTCTGCAAAATTAATGCTCTCAATTTGAACCAGTCTAAGATTTTGTTGTTTGGTAAAGAGGTATGCTCTATGTGTATGTGTTGTCCTGTAGGATAAAAGATTACTAAGCAATAAAATTTTTAGACTTGTGCAGTTTGAAAGCAGTTGTAGATTCTTGCTGTATCAAGTGATGGAATTTGTCCTTGTAAATGGTAGAAAACCTGGAGGGTAAAATGGAGAAATTGCTTGTTTACTAGCAATTTCTTCTTATTCCTTAATCTTACACTGCTTTCAAAAGCCTTTTTCCTCAGGGTTGTGTAAACACAAAATTTGCAAGGTAAAGGTTTTACCCTTTACCACACAGTCCCGAGTTTTAATGATCTTTAGAAAGAAGAATTTTGAAAACCTTGTGGGAACAGGAGAAAATGCTGGTAACCAGCATTTTCTCCTTTTTCCACAAGGTTTTTTGCCCTACCAAGGACAAATTTCATCATTTGGGCCACCTTTAATTTGTCATCTGCAAATGCTTTCAAATTTGACCAGTCTAGAAATTTGTCAAATGGTAAAGGTCTGAAAGAAACATAAGGAAGGAAAAATAGAGATTGTGATAAATGTACTGTACTTTCTTTATACATGTATATTAGAGGCATGCTCTGTGAAAATGAGACTTAATGCACCTGCATAAACTATCGACCCAAGTCAGCCTGCGCACTCTGCGCAGGCTAATCTGAGCCGATACTTGTCGTTATTGGTAAATTTTCTACAAGTACAAGGACCAGTCTAACTTGTGATTCAATCAAATGTTAGACAAAATGGACTTATGGATTCATGATTATGTGATGATTTGCTTGGTATAATGCATCATGCATTATGCCCCTTTTTGCCAGAGCATGGTTCATTATTATTGCCTGACTGTAACATTGTGGTTGTCGGCATAGGATAATCCAGAATTTAGGACACAAATTGTTGAAAATTATAAAATCTACAAATTGTTTATGAATTCTAAGTAAGTCACATGGAAAAAAAATGGCGACCAAGTCAAATTATCATTGTGTGATATGTAACCTAGCAATAAATGTAGTATGTATAACCCAGCAATAAATCTAGTATTTTGTCATATGCAAAATATTAGATTTATCGCCAGGTTACAGATAAAATGAGGACGACTAGGTAGTGGTTTCAAAAGGAATTTAAATGCATTTTAATATCAGCTGTTTTCCAAGAAAACTTCAAGGTAGTAAAATAGCCCTGTGGTTATCTGTTTCATGAGAAAACTGACATTTTCTGATAATTCATTCTTCATGTAACATATCTGTAACATACCACCCCACAGCCCCGAATTTTAACGACCTTGAGAAAGAAAGCTTTTGAAAACATTGTGGGAAAAAGGAAAATGCTGGTAACCAGCGTTTTCTCTTTTTCCCCCATGATGTTTTCTACCCTTTAAAAGTAAAATTTCCCAATTTGTGCAAAATTTGGTTTGTCATATGCAAACTCCTTCACTTTGGACCAGTCTAAAAAAATCCAATCAATTGAGCCATATTCATTTTGTTCTCTGCAAATGCTTTCAGTTTGGACCAGTCTAAAATTTTTTGGTGTGGCAGAGAGTTGAGATGAAGTCTTGCTAAAGTCACAGTTTTATACTTATTACAGTTTCAGATCATGGTTATACAAAACAGGGTTTGATGATGTTTATGGTCAGTGTGCAAAAGCTGTAGATCTATGTCAAACTGTGAAATAAACCCATTAACTCTTTACTAAACGACAAAATTTTAGACTCATTCAAATTGGAAGCATTTGCAGATGACAAAATCAACCTGAGTCAGGTTGATTTTGTCATTTGCAAATGCTTCCAATTTGAATGAGTCTAAAGCTGACTCAAAGATCGAAATTTGTTTTGGGAAGAGTAGAAAACATTGTGGAAAAAGGAGAAAATGCTGGTTACCAGCATTTTCTCCTTTTAGCACAATGTTTTCAAAAGGCCTCTAGAGTCGTGAAAACCAGGGATTGTTTGGTAAAGGGTTAATACACAATCCAGAGTTTTAACGACCCTGAGAAAAAAAAGCTTTTGAAACATTGTGAGAAAAGATAACCAGCATTTTTTCCTTTACCCACAATGTTTTCTATCCTTTCAAAAGCAAATTTACATAAAGTCACATTTATTTTGTTGTCTGCAAATGCTTTCAATTTGGAATGGCCTAATATTTTGTCGTATGGCAAAGAGTTAATGACTTTGTGCCCCGATACAATTTTGGTTTTATCAGTACATGCTGTTTTCTTGTTTTAGCTCATGTTTTATTCCCTTTTTGTTACATGTTTATTATTATTCCTGCGGCTGTGCGAAAGATGCTATTTATCTTGGACCAGAAATCATACATTCCATATTGTAATCATGACATCAGCCAGTACTGTTATGTTGTTTTCCATTGTTTTGTATAATTGCTTTGTAATTTTAATATAAGTTTCAAATAATTTTAATTTACCCTTATCCTGCTAAATAAGTGAAATGAAACTTTCAAGCCGATAGTAAAATTCTCGATGTTGCTATTTCACAGTTACTTTTTTGGGAAAAAAAAATCTCCTGATTGGACAGTGTAGATCCAAGATTAGACTGCACATCCTATGCAGTCTGATCTTGATTTACATTGTCTGTAAAAGGTCATTGAGTTTCAGTATAAGGGTTAATGCGTCTCACAGAAATGAGGTTTTTTCCCTGTCCTGTAAAATTTTCCAAAACATAGATGGAATAGTTTTGCTTTCACCCCTGAAATTATTCAACTTGTACCAAAATAACTAATTTTTCCTCCCATAAAGTTTCGGTGTGGGAATGATATTTGCGTGATTTTTGCCATTTTTCAAAATTCTTTATTCTTAAAAATAACATTTTTATTGCTAACAAATTAAGTGTCCAGTTGGAGCAGGGTCGTTTTTATTCTGAAGAATAACATTTTTATTCCTAAGAGTATCAGTGTCTAGTTTTTTATTCCTAAGAGTATCAGTGTCTAGTTTTTTATTCATAAGAGTATCAGTGTCCAGTTAGATCAAGGTCATTTTTATAGTGTTTGATAATTTGAATGTTTTGTACTAATTAGATCTTCCCCGAAAGACAAAATTTTAGACAAAGCATTCTGCAGACAACAAAGTAAGTGTGGCACAAATGACAGAGTTGTACCAGAAAAAGTGGAAAACATTATGGGAGAAGGAGAAAATGCTGGTTACCAGCATTTTCTCCTTCTCCCATGATGTTTTCAAAAACCTTAATACTTTGGATCACTTAACACAGGATTGTTTGGTAAACAGTTAAAACTCTATACATGTATTATATATTTTATATGTGCTGTGTTATACCAAAGTAGTGTCTTTTTCCATATCTTGATATCAACACATTATCTTGCGCATTAACATTAAAGATTGTGACGGAAGGAATTGCTAATCACTAGGTTGTCTAGTTTTCCCTACTTCTCATTTCATAAAGGCATATTTACTATCTTACAACATCTGTTGAAACTCTCATAGAAATTTGTGATAGGTCAAAAATGTTTGATTGGTCAAAAATGTAGGCATGTTTATTTTAATGGCCCCTGCCAATTTGCTGGAAAATTTTCGCTGTCTATCTCTTTTAAAGATATTTCTTTTTGTTCTTATTGCCAATACTCTTTCAATTGGCTGTGACAGAATTGTATAGATATTTCATGGTTTGTCTATTTATTACTCAGTTTTATTACTATACTTGATAGAATGAAGTGAATTTTTTGTTGGTATGATCATGCAAAACAGATTTTTTTTTCAGATGTATTCTGGATTCAGCCTGTTCATATGTCTGTCTGCCCGTCTGTCTGTCAATGGTGGGCATCCACATTGCTCTATTTGTAGATTTTGTTTGAAAAGTTTGATGTTGTATGAATCCCTTGTACAACTTTTTACCCCTTTACCACACATCCTGTGTTTCAATCCTTGACCACACAATCTCAAGTTTTTAATAACCTGGACCAAACAGGCTTTTGAAACCATTGTGGGAAATGGAGAAAATGCGGGTAACCAGCATTTTCTCCTTTTTCCAGTATGGTTTCTTCCCTTCAAAAGCCACATTTCACTTTTTGGGTTCACTGTGTTGTCTGCAAATCCTGTCAATTTGAACAAGCCCAAAATTTTGTCGACTTTTTGAGTTAACTGTGTTGTCTGCAAATCCTGTCAACTTGAACAAGCCCAAAATTTTGTTGTTTGGTAAGGGGTGAAAGAAGAAGACTTTTGACAACATGATGGGAAAAGAAGAAAGTGCCTGTGTTTAGCATTTTCTCCTTTTTACACAATGTTTTTTCACCATTCAAATCTTTTAATTTTAGCAATATTTGATAACATGTGGTCTGCAGAGTAATGCTTGCAATTAGAAAATTATATTGTTTGGCAGTGTAAACCAGAAACAATTACTGTAGGTGTGCCAGGTGCAAATTTTTGATGTCTTCTTTAACCCTTGACCAGACGACAAAATTTTAGCCTTGTCCAAATTGAAAGCATTTGCAGCTGACAATTTCACTGTGGCTCGATAGGGTAGAAAACATTCAGGGAAAAGGAGAAAATGCTGGTTACCAACATTTTCTCCTTTTTCCACATTGTTTTCAAAAGCCTTCTTCCTCGGGGTCGTTAAAAGTTGGGATTGTGTGGTAAAGGGTTAACTCTGTGCCAAACAGCAAGTTCTAGACTCTTCCAAATTCAATGCATCTGCAGAAGACAAATTTCAAAATGTGGTACAGATCAATGGAAGTTCTTTTACAGAAAAGAAAACATTGTAAGAAAGGGAAAAAATGCTGGTAACCAGCATTTTCTCTATTTGTACAATGTTTTTAGAAGCTTTTTCTCTTTGGGTCTTTAAAAACGAGGTATTTTTGTTAAACAGTAAGTTCATGGAAGAGTTATCCTCCTTTGAACTGAACTTTTTTTTTTTTCAGCATCTCAATCAAAGTACTTTGAGGGTGTAGTGACCCTTTACCAAACAATCTCATGTTTTCAATACCAATGGGGTGAAGGCATTTGAAAACCTTGTGGGAAGAAGAGAAAATGTTGGCAACATTTCCCAAAATGCTTTTCTTATCTTTGAAAGATGATTTTTCTAGTGTTTAAGCAAAATTTATCGTCTGCTAATGCTTTCAATTTGGACCTGTCTAATAGTCAGTTGTGTGGTAAAGGGTTCATTTATTGTATGTGACTTCATGTATTTTAGTTTTATGTTGTGATCAGTTCTTTAAACTTAAATTACTTTTAAAACTTACATTCATTTTTTTCTTCATTTCTATGCATACATATCAATATCATTCTGTTGTTGATAAATTTTTGTGTATTTTATCTGTCATTTTCATTTTGTACCAGTGGACATATTGTAATAAATATCTATTTTTAGCAAAATAATGTTTGTTATCTTTTCAAATACTAAACATTTTGCGTTGTACACTCTACCTATCACTGTACCAGTAATTTTTTAGCTCCACTAGCTGAAGGCCAGCGGGCTTATGTCATGGCCCGGTGTCCGTCGTGCGTCTGTGCGTCCGTCCGTGCGTCCGTCCGTGCGTTAACTTTTATTTCAAACATCTTCTTCTCTGAAACTACCTATCCAATTTTGATGAAACTTCACAGAAATGATCCTGCCATGGTCCTCTTCAGAATTTCTTGAAAGAATTTGATTCCTTCAAAAACTCTGGTTGCCATGGCAACAAAACTGAAAAATATTGGAAATCTTTAAAAATCTTCTTGTCTGAAACCATAAGGTGTAGGGCTACCAAATTTGGCATGTAGCTTTATGTAGTAGACCTCTATCAAGTTTCTTCAAATTATAGCCCTGGGGTCAAAATTGGCTCTGCCCCAGGGGTCACAAGTTTTATATAGGCTTATATAGAGAAAACTTTAAAAAACCTTCCTGTACCTAGCCATAAGGCCTAGAGCTACCAAATTTTGCATGTTGCTATATCTAGTGGGTCTCTACCAAGCGGGCCAAAATTTTAGCCCTGGGGTCAAAATTGGCCCCACCGTAGGGGTCACAAGTTTTACATAGGCTTACATAGTAACAACTTAAGAAATCTTCCTGTTTTGATTTTTTTTAAGCTCCACTGGCTGAAGGCCAGCGGGCTTATGTCATGGCCCGGTGTCCGTCGTGCGTCCGTCCGTGCGTCCGTCTGTCCGTCCGTCCGTGCGTTAACTTTTATTTCAAACATCTTCTTCTCTGAAACTACCCATCCAATTTTCATGAAACTTCACAGAAATGATCCTGCCATGGTCCTCTTCAGAATTTCTTGAAAGAATTTGATTCCTTCAAAAACTCTGGTTGCCATGGCAACAAAACTGAAAAATATTGGAAATCTTTAAAAATCTTCTTGTCTGAAACCATAAGGCATAGGGCTACCAAATTTGGCATGTAGCTTTATGTAGTAGACCTCTATCATGTTTCATGAAATTATAGCCCTGGGGTCAAAATTAGCTCTGCCCCAGGGGTCACAAGTTTTACATAGGCTTATATAGAGAAAACTTTAAAAATCTTCTTGTCTGAAACCATAAGGCATAGGGCTACCAAATTTGGCATGTAGCTTTATGTAGTAGACCTCTATCATGTTTCTTGAAATTATAGCCCTGGGGTCAAAATTGGCTCTGCCCCAGGGGTCACAAGTTTTACAAAGGCTTATATAGACAAAACTTTAAAAATCTTCTTGTCTGAAACCATAAGGCATAGGGCTACCAAATTTGGCATGTAGCTTTATGTAGTAGACCTCTATCATGTGTCTCGAAATTATAGCCCTGGGGTCAAAATTGGCTCTGCCCCAGGGGTCACAAGTTTTACATAGGCTTATATAGAGAAAACTTTAAAAATCTTCCCGTACCTAGCCATAAGGCCTAGAGCTACCAAATTTTGCATTTAGCTTGATCTAGTTGGGGTCTACCAAAAGTGCCCAAAGTATAGTCCTGGGGTCAATTTGGCCTCATGCTTGGGGGGGGGGGGGGGAGGTTCATAAGATTTACATGGGCTTACATAGGGAAAACTTTTAAATCTTGGTGTACATAGCCATAGGGCTTAGGCTACCAAATTTTGCATAATTATAGCATTATCTAGTGGACAATTACAAAGAGGGCCCAAGTTACAGCCCTAGGATCAAGTTTGGCCCTGCACCAGGGGTCACAAGTTTTACATGGGTTTATGGAGTGAAAAGTTCAGAAACCATCTTGTTACTAGCCATAAGGCCAAAAACTCCCAAATTTGGCATGTTATTCTTCTAATACACATATTCCCCATTTAGTCCGACTGTAGCCCTGGGGTCAAAGTTTTATAAGGGCTTATATAGTGAAGACTTTTCTTCATGGTTTATATTTATAAGCCAGTGGAGCGATACAGGGCCATCATGGCCCTCTTGTTTTGAAATTAGCCTTGCATCAGGGGCCTTATTGTTTTACAGAGGCTTCATATGGAAAAAACTTGAAAATCACCTTATTTATAACCATACAGCATAGACTTGTATTATTTTGGCATGTGGCTTTATCTTGTGGACCTCTACCAGGGTTCAAGTAATTATAGCTCTGGGATCAAAAGTGGCTTTGCCTTGCAGGTTTCAACTTTCACATGGGCTTTTACAGGAAAACTTTGTAAGTCTTCATTTTGAAACCATTTGGCTCAGAATTGAAATGTTTAGTATTTATGGTTTATATTTATAAGCCAGTGGAGCGATACAGGGCCATCATGGCCCTCTTGTTGAAATACCATTAACCCTTAGCCCTTTACCAGACAATCCTGAGTTTTAACGACCCTGAGGAAGAATCCTTTTCAATACATGGTGGGAAAAGGAGAAAATGCTGGGAATCAGCATTTTGAAAATGCTGGTAACCAGCATTTTCCTCTTTTCCCACGATGTTTTCTACCCTAACAAAGACAAATTACATCATTTGAGCAACACTGAAATTGTTGTCTGCAAAATGCTTTCTCATCATAAGGTAAAGAGATAACTACACAATCTAAAGTTTTAATGAACTTTAAAAGGAAAGGTTTTGAAAACATTGTGGGAAAAGGAGAAAATGCTGGTTACCAGCATTTTCTCCTTTTCTCGCAATTTTTTCAAAAAGCTTTGTTCTCAGGGTCGTTTAAACCTGGGATTGTGTGGTAAAGTTTTGATAGATTGTCTTTTACCAAATTGTTACCTAGGATCAAAAGAGTTGAAAGATATGACAATATGGTAAAGGAGTAACCTGTTACCACGCAACCCACGTTTTATTAACCCCGAGAACGAAGCAGAAAAGGTTGAAACATGGAACAGTGTGGCAAAGGATTATAGGTTTAACCCATTACCACACAAACCCACCTTTTAACAACCCTGAGAATGAAGACTTTTGAAAACATTGTGAGAAAAGGAGAAAATGCATCATTTTAGCTGCATTTAATTTGTCTTCAATAACTGCTCTCAATTGTTATAGTTTAAAAGTTTGTAGTGTTGGAAAGAGTTAACTCTTTACCAGACAATCCCGATTTAATGACACTGTGAAAGAAAGCTTTTTAAAATATTGAGGGGGAAAGGAGAAAATGCTGGTAACCAGATTGTTTTCTACCCTCCCAAACACAACTTTCAATTTTTGAATCCCATGCATTTTGTCATCTGCAAATGTTTCATTTTGGACAAGTTCAAAATTTTGTCGTTTTGGAAAGAGTTAAGTAGTACCAGTGACTCAGAGAAACAACTGCAGGAAACTGATATGTAATCATTCAATTGATACGGAAATATTGTCAGAAAAGGAGCATTACTGATAGCCTAGCAATGATTCATAAACTGTCAACTGCAGATACAATTTATCCTCAGTGGGCCAAATATAAACTAAGCGAGTACTTTCAGTCCAGAAGGTAAAACAATTAATTGCAATTGTTGCTTTTGTCCAGAACATCTTAGTAAAGTTGACTGTGTAAATCAAAGATCAGACTGGTCATTCTGTGCATCCTGAACTTGTTATGCACTGGCAACAAAGGCATCTTAAGTGGTGAAAGGCTACATACAAGAGTGGTAAAGGGCTGTACAAGGGTTTAATGACCCTGAGAAAGAAAGCATTTTCTGCATTTCCAACAGTATTTTAACCCTTTACCACACAATCCCGACTTTTAATGACTCTGGGGACGAAGCCTCTTGAAAACATTGTGGGAAAAGGAGAAAATGCTGGTAACCAGCATTTTCTCCTTTTCCCACAATGTTTTATACCTTTGCCAAAACAAATTTCAGTTTTTGAGTCCCATTTATTTTGTCGTCTGCAAATGCTTTCAATTTGGAAACATCCAAAATGTTGTTGTTTGGTGAAGAATTATTCCATTAACTCTTTTGCTGCCGAATAAATGGAATGGATGTTTCTTGATGTTTAAAAATATCTTTTTCGTTGCACTCAAAGCTGCTTTTGGTCAGAAATTAGTATCAGGTAGGGGATGGCGTGGATCCAACATCAGACTGCAAGTTATATGCAGTCTGATCTTGATCTATGCCATCCGTAAAAGCTGAAAAAAAATGTAAAGTCATTAAATCTGTCTTCTGCAAAATGTTTTGATTAAACAAGTCTTAAATTTTGTATTCTAGTAAAGAGTTAACCCTTTACTTAATAATTCCTAGTTTAAACAACCCTGAAGAAGAAACCTTTTGAAAACATCATGGAAAAAGGGACGCTGCCAGAAATCAGAATTTCTTATAATTATTCCAACAATGATATCAGTGCCTTCAAAGTAAACAAAAATTGAGCCATGTTTTACTTGTCTCTAAAGCTAACAGTTACGACAAATCTAAAACTTTGTTATCTTTTAACCCTTTACTATACAATCCCGAGTTTAAAAAACCGTAGGCAAAAGCCTTTAGAAAACATTGTGTAAAATGGAGAAAATGTTGCTAACCAGCATTTTCTCCTTTTCCCACAATGTTTTCTATCATATCAGAGACAAATCTCGCCATTTGAGCAAGACTTAATTTGTTGTCTGCAAATCTCTTGACTTTGAACCAGTCGAAAATTTTGTAGTTTGGTACAGGGTTGACCGAAGTCAAGATACATCCTGCATCAGTTGAACTCAATTTAAAAAAGGGAGTTGAAACAATGAATGTTTAACCCTTAGAGCGCTGAATAAACTTATCATACAGTTTCATTCTAGAAATACAACTCAATTTCAATTTCATGGTAGCTTTTGTCTATGTACAATGTTTCAGCAAAGCGGACACTGTAGATCAAAGATCAGGCTGCATGTGTTGTGCAGCCTGATCTTGATCTACACTGGCTGCAAAGGCAACTATAGTCACGAAAGGTGCTTTAAGGGTTAAGATATTTTGTTTTTAGACAGTCAATAAGTTTCTGTGACATTGGAGCCTCGTCTTGGTAAAATAGAATTTTACCATGCTCTGTGAAAATAGAGACCTTATTTTCTGCAGCATTTTCTCCTTTTCCACAATCTTTTCAAGGAGCTTTTTCCTCAGCTTTTTTTTGCGACATCCACTCACGATAACGTTCTAGATTGAATGAACTCATCAACATGCCAGGAGTCATGCATGGAACAGTGGGCATTGGCTGCAAAACTTGAAGTGGTATCTTAGAAAATCCTTAGGAACAATGTGTGTATCAAAAATGTTGAAATGTTATATAGTAGATCTAGTCTCGAAAAACATATCAGTTTCAGTATTGAACAAAATAACATTCAGATTGATTGTATGAGAAACATGTATTTTTGCTGCCTCTTTCCAGTACGAAATCTTCTTGGTACGAAAGATAGACTTTTCGTAATACCAGTACTTAAAAAAAGTTACCTCCCTTCAAAAGAATTTTTGATGGCGGGAAAAATTTGCACAAAAGAGTTTGGATTTTTTAAAAGTTTTGTGGCTTGGCGATGTGATTAACAATCACAGTGGGATGACATGATTTGACCACGATTATGACCCATTGGCAAAGCGCATAAGTATCGTCTGAATATGTAGATTTACCATCGAGGTTTCGGCGACGAAACTGATCCTCGAAGAAAAGCTCAATGAGCCTCAATGCAAGTGCAAGTCTAGTAACACCCTGTTATACAGACTGACAGAGCTCAGTGATTCCTTTAATAGGTAAAATTCATTTATTTTATGCAATGTAGACTCACCGGACCCGTGCTCGCCCAGTAACAGTAATTATTTTGTATCACTTTTAATAAACAGAGTTGTTACGGAACGCTGTAGTATTCATCACATAGCTGGACATTGTTGGAATACAACACGACCTAATTCGATCGTAAACAAGAACATTTAGGGACTTTTTTTAATAGGTCAGAGACAACCAATTTTACATGCTCAACGTAGAAGCGAGCGGACCCATGCTCGCCCACCGCTATTTTTCAAATACAGAATGGATGCCGTTTGGAAATTTATATCATACTCTTCATCTTGTCTATCAATATTTAGCAGGTAATTTAGTTTTTAAAAAATCTTAAATATTTAATACAGAATTTATCTTTTAAATATACTTACTAGTGAATGTATATTTGGCGCTCTTGTAGTTATGGGTAGGGTGTTGACAAGTAGTAATTTGAATAACACGAATTGTTTAAATACAATGTAAAGATTTAAATTAAAATTCAGAAACACTTTCTCAAATTCCAAACATAACAGTAACAGTTAACAGCAAGAACAGGAACTGTTAGTAGTCATGGTTTTCAGTCTCCAAAAACTACTCCTCCTCCTCACAATACCGACACGACCATTCTGTGCTGGTCAGCAGACTTAAATCAATATCTGTTTGCACATTAGATGGCAAGCACTCATAATGGTACCATTTATCACATCTGTCACACCCTACCCATGTATATCCTTCTCTGTCACCAACCATGCATACAACGCAGACATCTCTACTGTCAAGCTCGATCTGTAGAACCTCTTTTTCGGTTGTTTTTTGTTTGTCATTTTCAGAAGCATGTTTATCTATTTGTGTTCCATCACTGAGTATCTTTTTTGTCTTTACAGGTTTACTGGTTACTATGGATCGTGCATTTGCATATAACTTCCTTTTGGATCCAGATTTTTGCTGTTTAGGCAGAGGGGGTTCAACCAAGATAGAACTGAGATCCTCAGATATAATTCCCAACTTAACGAGTGTATTTTCTTTCGAGTGGCCACAGTGTTCACAAACAGATTCATTATTTTCATGAGATGACGTGGTTGCATGTTCAGACTGTATAGGTTTTGTTTCAGGAATGAGAGCCTTAACAGCCCCTTTGTTGAGGGGATATATCCCAGTGCATTTAAATGCCGATACAACAGTACTTCCTGAAGTTTTGTTGAAAGCTTGCATCAAAATTTTGGGGAAGAGATGTCTTGGTAATGTTTTGATGCCTAAGTACCCAAGTTCAGTAGAAATGTCAGCAACTTTTTGCTTTATTACATGAAAATACCCAGAATCTTGGGGCTGTAAAAGATGTGAAGAATGTGCAGGCAGATATAATAAGTCCACTTTATGCCTACGTGCTGCATCAATGAAAGCCTTTGATATATGAGTAGAATGGTTGTCAAGAATGAGAAGCACAGGCCGTTTCTCCCCAATGTATGGTACAAAATTATGTTCAAACCACTGAAGAAATAAACCTGTATTAATGTAACCTTTCTCGTTTGTTACAAATGTCCAGTTTTCAGGCATACCATCAGAAACCATACGAGGCAGACACTGAGAAAATATCAACATGGGTGGAGTAGTCTGTCCTGCTGCTGAGATTGCATTTAAAAGGGTGACATGGCCAGAAAGATTAACCATACTCTGATATGCATGTCTTGTACCTTTGGGAACAATTACCTTTTTACTTGGATTCAGTTTCCCAGAAAACCCTGACTCATCACAGTTGAATATCCTGGATGGTTCATTTCTTATTCCCAAGTCCTTCAGGGTTGCCTCAAGCAATTCAAAGTAGTCCGTTACAGTTCTTTGTGACAAAGTAACCCGGTCCTGCTCGAGAGGATGTGCTGTGCGTACTGACAAGCACTGGTGTCTCTGCAGAAATCTCCTCACCCATTTATCAGAAGGTCCTGTAGATGTATTGACTCTAGAGTCTCCGCCTCTTTGCAAAATGATTTCAAGGGCAATGCGCTTTAAAACAGGCCTGGTTAGTGGTACACCCCTTGATGCCATGAATGTAGCATAATTTACAACTGTTAGTTCATCTTGAGCATCTAACAAAGGACTCTGGCCAAACTGTGTCAAATATCCTTTGTATCGGCCATTTAAATGATCTTTGAGAGTGCTGTATGGGATTTCAAGTTCATTTGCTGCCTTGTGTAACGAATATCCCTCATTTTTGACGAGTTTTCTAGCTTTTTCAAAAGTCTCTGCAGAGTGAATTTTTTGTTGCCGAGGCATCTTGGTCAGTCTGAAGATATGGGAAAAAAATTTTTTTTTTTGTTGTCTGACCCTATTGTAAGCTTATCTAAATATAGTAACGCAATGACATACGAGCAAAAGTCGATAAATCAGCTGAAAACCGATGTTTATAAGCTTCCGATTGAATGTTCACTCTAAAAAATATTTTATTTCATGATTGTTACAAAATTTAGCAGTTGCTTTGGAAAGATAACTCAATAAAACGAAAAAAACACGGCAAACGGGATGTTAAAAACACTTTGACAGCCGCAACAAATAACGATTTTTTGACTAGATTACGGCTTATATTTTGATAAATTCTTTACATGAAGGAAGAAAAACATTTATTCTTATTTTTGATTTAGTTTTTATACCAGTATTACGGATTTACTCAATCTGCGTTGTCTTTTTTAATTTCCGTTATTTTCCTTTCGCTTTCACTTGCGTTTTCATTTTCGTCTGCTAGTGACCTTTTTACTTCCGGAAAACTCTTCAAAAATGAGGTAAAAAATCGTGACACCATAAACAACAATAAACAACAACACATGTTTATGAAAAGTTCTTCCTTTATTGGTTAACAACAAAATAATACAAAACTGGGCGAGCATGTGCCTGGGCGAGCATGGGTCCTATGAGTCTATACTGATAGTTCGAAGACATCCTGCGCTACTGCCCTCATCTTTGAAACACTATTTTGACTGGTCCAAATTGAAAGCATTTGCAGACCATTAAATGTGGCTCCAAGGACAATTGCTATTTTTTAAAGGAAAGAAAACATTCTAGGATAAGGAGAAAACGGTGTTAAACAGCATTTTCTCCTTCTTCTGCCAAAGTTTTAAAAGGCATCTCCATGAGGGTCATTAAACTCTGGATTGCTTGATAAAGGATTAAATATTCAAGATCTACTAGAAGACAAAATTTTAGACAAATAAATGAGGCTACCAGTTCTGTTCTGTATTCTGTATTAACTTCCTATAGTAGGAACACCAAGACCTCCAGTTTTATAGGTCATGTAGAGTCACTGGCGGATTCAGGGGGGGTTCGGGGGGGTTCGGATGAACCCCCCAAAATTTCCGGATTTTTTTTTGTTCGAATATTTCAGCTGCGAAAAGACGTGAGGTCGAAACAGACTGGTGTAAAAAAAAAACAATAATCAGTCGAACTGGTCGCCTGAACGGAGATTTCGATTGGTCAGAAGATCAATTTTGCTCCAATCAACAGGCTCGTAACGTTTTGAAGATAGCGTGGGTTGATCAGACAAAAGAAGAAACAAAGGAAATACTTTGTAAATATTGAAAAAGAAAGAAAAATGAGTGCGTTAATCACTCATTATTTCCGAAGAAAACGGTAAGTAACTGAAGAAAGACTTTCCCATATTAGTAAGCGTAATTTTGAGTCGGAACGAACCACCCCGTGACTAATTTTTGCCTTGAGGGGTTTGGACTGCTTGAAAGATTCCGGTTCAGGATTTTGAAAATTTCTATTTTCGCTAGACTACTCAGTAACCCGAATAAAGAGCAGTTTGGGGGAAGATGGGGGGTTCGAGCCGTTCGTCTTTGAACTCTCAATTCTGGATTCTGTCATGATCGAACCACCATGTCGTCTATCATGCGGGATGGGGTCGAGTATAGCTGCCAGTGCTTAACCCATCTCTAGATTTTGTCATGTTCGAACCCCCTCCTCCCTTGGTGTCCATCCATCAAATTGAGATAAAATCTAAAACAGAATTCCAGTTGTGTCGAATTCATGTTCTGTTCGGACACTAGATAAATGTAATTACATCAGCTGTTTTCAAGCTTAAGTGCACAAACTGTTAATGAAATGACCCTCATGCCATTTTTAGGGAGGAAGCTGGTCAACTCGGCCTAGTACCAACTCGGCCTCTGAGTCAACTCGGCCTTGGATCAACTCAGCCCATTTACAATCCATATTAGGCAAACTGGGGTATCAGATATATATGTAAATGATTTAAATTTGTATACTTTAGGTAGATCTGTAAATAAATGATTCTAAGATGTTATAATGTTTGAGTATTTGTCAGAATAAGGCAGAAAGAACATTTAGTTACAAATGGATATTTAGTGTAGTGTTCAGCGAGTATTCATAAACAATTCCTGTCACACTTATCAGTTTTCTTCCACAGGCATTTGACATACCGAGTCTAGGAGAGCAATGATAAAATTGTTTTGACTTCAATAAAATTATTGTTAGAAACTACTTATTGAAAGCATTCTCCTTATTGAATGTTTCGGCAAACAAATCTACTTTTAAAATCAGGTCGATTAAATACATTGGCTAATCCTTGTAAGAATAGTTTTCACACTTGGGAAAAAAAAAGTGACAATTAAAGAATTATCAGTTATTGTTGTTTGTTGTTCAGTAAAGAAAGATCATCATGCGGAACGTTTAAAATTAATTGCGGGAGCAATAAAAGTAAATGTCTAAAGACGCCGCATGTTAAAATAATCCCTCAAATATTAAGAATGAAAGACAAATACAGATAAACATTTCAGGTGAAAATAAGGCAATTACGAAACACAAATAAGAATTCTTTTATTTCAACTATCTTTCTGTATAGACTTGCCAACAACACAAGCCCAGATACCTTTTAATGTATAAGGTCGATTTGACCTGTCAGAGTGGACTCGGGCCAACTTGACCCGATGCTGACTTGACCTGGATTCTTGGGGGGGGGGGGGTTCAAGTACAAATTGGCCATCTTCACAAGAAAAGCTTCTATTTGTTGCAGGTCTCTGTCACCTGATGTCTGTTCTGATGGCTCATTAGCCAAAAGACTTTGTCAGGAAGAAACAGACTGTGTGGCCTCAACCAGAGACATCTTGACCCAACCAACAGTGTCGGCCTCATTATCCCATCAGCCAGAGACAGTGTCCGACCCCCGTGAAGAACAAGATTCAGTGACCAACCAACCAGATTCAGTGACCCAACAAACAGAGACAGTCTCTGCTCCACTTCATGTGAAAGATGTTGGGAAATGCCTGACAGGTAAAACTAACTTGTGGACTTTAACTGCCCCCGAAAAGCTAAACATCATAGACAACCATTTCAGACCTGATGAAGACTATGCGTTCCCAAAAACTGACATGAACAAGTGTAAACGAGGTTTCCGTCACCAATGGCTCAGAACATACCCGTGGCTAATTTACAGTAAAGAAGTTGATGGTGGTTTTTGCCTGCCATGTGTTCTCTTTGCAACAAAAGGAAACTTGGGTGTATTGGTGAACACTCCCTTTAGAAGATGGACCAAAGTTAGTGATATCTGCGGACAACATCAACAAAAGAACTACCATTCAGATGCCCAGCTCACATACGACCAATTTGTGACAAATCAAATAGAGCCAGAGAAGAACATTGAATCACAGATTAGTGTACAAAGGCAGGAGCTCATAAAACAAAACCGTGAAGTGATAAAAAGTGTCTCTAGATGTGTTGAAGTGTGTGGCAAAATGGGACTTGCTTTGCGTGGGCATAGAGACGACAGCACTGCAGACCCAAATAGTAACAAAGGGATTTTTCAGACATTGATTAATTTCAGACAAGAAGCTGGGGATACTGTGTTGAAGACACACTTTGAGACATGTGGGAAAAATGCAACCTACACCAGTAAGACTGTTCAGAATGAACTCATCAACATTATGGGAGAACAGATCCGAGATGACATTATAGATGAAATAAAGAAAGCGAGGTTCTATTCCATTCTCTGTGATGAGGTGACAGACTGTTCCAATACTGAGCAATTGACAATAGTGTTAAGATTTGTGGATGAGCTAGCCAACATAAGGGAAGAATTTGTTCAGTTCTGTTCAACAGAAAGAATAACAGGAGAAGTCATTGCCAATACCATCTTGTCGAACTTGAATGACTGGGGTCTTGACATTGAAGATTGCAGGGGTCAGGGTTATGATGGTGCGTCAAACATGTCATCAGCTCGTGTTGGTGTTCAAGGACGGTTGTGCAGACTCAATCCTCTAGCCCTTTATACACACTGTTGTTCCCATATTCTGAATCTTGTGATTGTGAAAGCTTGTACAATACCAGTGATCAGGAACATGGCTGGAACAATTACTGAAACATCATACTTCTTCCAGAATTCAGCAAAAAGACAGCGAATGTTTGAGAAAGTGATAGATAGGTCAGAGACAGACACTGAAAAGAAGAAACTGCATGACTTGTGTAGAACGCGTTGGGTTGAGCGACATGAAGCATACGAAAATTTCTTCTTCCTCTATGAATGTATAGTGAATACGATGGACGTTATTCTGAATGAGAGTCAACATGAAGCAGAGTATGGTTCTTGGAGCTGGGACAGGGAGACATTAACAAAGGCCAATGGACTGATACATGCCCTCACAAACTTTGAATTCTTAGTGGCACTTGTGGTTACGTTAAAGTGACTCTCAGTGTTGAAACCTGTCAGTGTGAAACTACAGAAGAAGAGTAATGATATCATGACAGCATACAGATTAGTAAGAGAGACCCAACTAGAGCTTGAGGAGTACAGATATGCCGGTGAAGATACATTTACAGACTGGTTCGATGCCTGTAAAACGCTTGGGGACAAGGTTGATGTTCATCCATCAATTCCACGGACAGCTGGTCGACAGATACAGAGAAGTAACACACCACATGATGGGCCAGAGGAGTATTACCGCCACACAGTCTTCCTTCCCTTCCTGGATCATTTGACTACAGAGATGAATGACAGGTACATGCCGTTTATTACAATTTATTAATTGCATGCTTAAAATATATGAGCCGTGCCATGACAAAATGTGCTTTTTGCATGTGCCAACAATGAAGACACATCCATGCAGTCTGATTAGTGTAAGTTTTAACCCTTTACCAAATGTCAAATTTAAAGACTGGTCCAAACTGAAAGCACTTGCAGATGACAAAATGAATGTGACTGTATCAGTCAGTTATTATCCTAGAACTTTTAATCTGTCTAAAATTTCCAACAAACCAGCTTTAACATGTACACAGTATTTTCTGTAAATGCTGTATACATGTAGCAGGTTTGATTTTATTGATGATTGTCTACTGGTTTTATTATAAATGGGATCATTGTTAAGGGGTTAGTTTGAGAGTTTGTAATGCATGTAACAAATTTTTGCCAAATGAGATTGATTTCTGAAACACAAATATCACTGATGTCTGTCAACAAAGTTTGTAGTTAGATAGTATTGCTACTAATTTTTTATCAGTTACATGCATTAAATTGTTTTTTCTTGAATAAATTAGAAAATCTTAGTACAGAATGCTCAGTTGTTTTGCTTTTTAATGGCTTTAACTACCCTGTATGTTTAAGTACAGCTAAAATGATGGACTTCAACCTCATTGGCGACTGATTTGTGCTTTGTGTATGTGTCTGCATATCCGAGATTGACCGAGTTGAACCCCCCCTGAAGAAATCCTGGATCCGCCCCTGAGAGTTGCAGCAATCTTCTTTAGTATTTAAAACACAACTTATTTACATTCTACAGTTTGTGTGTTAGCTAGGCGTGGTATTAAATTTTGATTTATCAGTCATTAACTTTGTAAGTCTCTTCAGGTGTATACTGTAGCACAAGTTCCTTGAAAGTTTTTCCAGTTCAAAATGGCACTCTTTGTGTGTAATTTCAGAAAATTTTCCACTATCCATAAGTAACTGAATTATTTTAAGGTCGTCATCGCGGAACTGTTCCCAGTTGAATCTTCCCTTTTGACTTGAAACTATTGCCTTAATTTGGTTTAGAATAGTTTTTCTTTGTAGATGATAAGAAGGACAGTCCAGTAACATATGAGATAAATCTTCGTCTTTTAGACCACAACACTTGCACAGCGCACTCTGTTTGCCTTTGCTAAATTTGTGATTGTTGGCTTGCACCATATAGTTTCCGGTCAACATTCTGCACTTGATAATACCCCTTTTCACATCTGTGGTTGTTGTATCTATGTTGTCCCAGATTTGATGAGTTTTTCCAATCTCACAACTATCTAAACATAGGTATTTCAGGGTTGTTTTTGTTGATGCTTCTAGTTTAAGCTGGTTGAGCCAGTATGAGTGGATAGTTTGTTTGACTCTATTTTTCCACATCAGTTTAGATAGAGACAGATATCTTACTGTATCAATAGTTGGCAGATTATACATATCCAGAATGTGCTGTACTCTGCTGTAGAAGCTAAGATTGTTATCTTTATTTATTGCACACTGCCTATAAGTCAAGGATGCTAGTGTTTCGTTTTCTGTGAAGATAATGTTGTACAATAGACCAAGTTGTCGCTTATGTAATTCAGCTTGCAATGGAAGGGCTCCTAGAAGCAAATACACTGCACAGTTTGCTGTTCTTTTTGATAATGACTGAATACGTTTAAGAGTTTGTAGGTGAAACTTCGACAGATTTTCCATTTGTGAGTCATTAATAGGTATAACCTCTAAACCATATAGCATTCTTGGTATGACATAGCATTGATATATCTTATATGAAACCTTTGGGTTAATGCCATTTGATCCATGGACTCCGGTACCAATAAGCGAGTACAGATTGCTAGCTTCAATCTTTCGTCTATGTTTGCAATATTTTCATTGGTTTCTGCTCTCAAGATACCTAGACGGGTTGTGTTTGGAACTAGAGGGATATTTCTGTCATCCAGATTTAACATAAAAGAATCTCTTTTGAAGGAGGAAGATTTTGATAGAACGACAGCATTAGATTTTTCTGGGTGAACGGTAACCCTGTCATGTTTGGCGTGACGGTTAACTATATCGGTCATAATCTGGAGTTCTGGGGATATTGTCTGATAGTAATGCTAAGTCATCTGCACAAGTTGGGCAGCCTGTGTATGAGCATCCTCGGATACCCCTGGGTCTCCCTATTTGCTACGCTACATCGACCCCTGGGACAATTAATTGAATTTCCTTCGCTTTACCGCTGGCCGAATGCTGGCTTTTCATTGGTTCCATCATCATTTTGTGATGGGCGAGTCGACCAATGAAAACGATCCTTACAAATCGATTCGATTAAGCTGTCAAGGTGGAGGATTACTACCGTTTGGCGTGTGAAAAATTTGGTGTGTCGAGTTTAAAAGGTTGTCATTGACAACGCACTGTCTTATGAAAGCGGTTATTTGATTGGACTGTACGCTATGACGTTTCGTATCGATTTTCGGAGGCTGATTCAAAGTTTTAGTAGTCAATTGTCCCAGGGGTCGATGTAGCGTAGCAAATAGGGAGACCCAGGGGTATCCGAGGATGGTGTATGAGGTTCCAATATGATATCCTATCCTGTTCCTTTCTAGCTCAAGTAGACATGGATTTATGTAAGCTTTGTAGAGGAATGGGGAAAGGATACCACCCTGTCGAACACGTTGTTTTATATTGAAACTTGAGCTGGTTTGACCAAGCCATTTAACTTTTGAAGATAGTCCTGTATAAAGGTCTTTAATCAATAACCATAATGTTGGGTTAACATTCATCTCGTATAGTTTGTCAAGCATGATTGTATGATTTACCACGTCAAAGGCTTTTTTACTGTCTAAAGTTAATAAAAAGAGTGACGTCCCGGTATTCAGCTTTGCCTCTGCTCTAGCTTCTGTTATAATGAGTGCCGCCATGACAGGTGAGAGATTTTGAGTAAAACCAAACTGCATATTTGACTGGTTTAGGTAGATTTCTAGTCTTGGCAAGAGTATGCTTTCAAATAATTTACCAATAATGGGAGTAACAGTAATTCCTCTATAGTTATCAAGGTTTGTCGGGTCTTTGGACTTCTTTAGTACAGGTGTGACCACTCCAGATTTGAACATGTCTGGAATCTTTCTTGATTCCAGAAGTATGTTGAAAGTATCTGTTAGGAAGGTGACAAGATTCGAGCTAAGCATTTTGAGATGCTCCGCACTAAGACCAAATTCATCTGGTGATTTTCTACTATTCAAGGATTGTATTGCTTTTATTGTCTCCTCATTAGTGATTGGAGTGAGAAACAGCTTCTCTTCTCTGTACATGTGATCTATAAGAGAATGTTTTATTTCGCATATTTCAAGATAGCTATTATCATAATCCTTATCTTTTGGGACTGCAAGATCTTCGTAGTATTGAGCAAACAGATCTCTTTGCTTGTCTGGACAGAAAACAGACTCTCCGTTAGAATTTAAACTACTTGTGACGGGAGAGATCCCTTTATTTCTTCTTATCAGTTGATAGAACTTATCTGTTGTAGGGTTTTCCATTAGACTTTCATAAAACGACTTTCTGTCTTGGTACTTTACTCGTCTTAGTAATTGTCGAAGAGCTGGCTTGGCTAGTATATTTTCTCTTTTTAGGTCGGGATTACATTTACCACTGTTAATCCATTGTTCATATTTCGCCTTACAGATCTTCAGTTGATTTTTGACTGACGGTGAAGCTTTCCATTTTGGGCCTTTTAATTTCACGACTCTCTGAGGTACGGATGATTTTGTCGCAGAATGTATCGCTTTTGTCAGAATTTCCAGGCGTTGATCTACGTCTTTGTTACTGGGATCCATTTTTTCCAATGCAGTCTTCATTTTTTCCTCAAATCTAGATTTGTTGGCTTTCTCCCAGATAAGTTTCTTTCCAGTTATAGTTTTATTAGTTGAATTTCGGTTAATAAGAGTCTTGTTCGATATCAACACAGCTACCTTTACATGGCTTGATGTATTAACAGAGTTCCGATTTCCTATTACTAGACTTTGGAGAATACCGACATCAGTAGAGAGTATGTAGTCTATTTGAGAGCTCCCTCTGCCTGAATGATGGAAGAAAGTGTGTTGACTACTTGGCAGATAATTAAGATTTTGTTCAATAATAAATTTCTGTAAAAGAATATCGTGTCTATTGGATGGACGTGGGTTTAAGAGCGTTCCGTTAAGGTCCCCTGCAAGTATAACTGTATGTGAAGAGACATATTTGTTGATGATGTTGTCGAGGATATCCAGACAGTCTGCATACTCGTTCTGAGAGTTTATTGAACTATTGTTGGTCGGAAGATAGACATTTATAATACACAGTTTCCTCTCTACATTTAGGGTAATTGCTTGAACACGTTCATTTCCATCTGGGAGTTTTTTCACAATATTGGACCATGATAAGGGCCAGAGAATGGAGATACCGCCGTGACCTCTTGGAAGGTTTTGACCTGTTAAGGGATCGTCATAATCCGAGCCTCTAGTGAAATGGTCTTTACCGGTTGAAAGTTTGTTTATATCGTTTGACTGAAATTCCCATAGCCAGTGCTCTTGTATACATACTATATCATGATTGTTACAAAGTTCATTAAAGTAGGGGGCATTATGTTGCACACCCTCTATATTACAGGTAACTAGACTGATATCCTGGTTTCTTCCTCCTGAATGGAGTGTGTCAGGTCGGGAGGGTTGTTTTTCACTATAGGAATGGACAAAAAAGACTGACCTGTTCTAGTACCGTTTTCTTCATTGCACGTAAGTCTCCGTTTCTGTGGGAATTTTGAGGAGTAGGGGATGTTACTTTTTCTAGCCACTATTACATTTTGGATTATCTCTGGGTTGGCAGCAGTAGAGATGCTTCTTGATTCCCGGTAAGCTGATTTTTGAGATCTTTTCCCATCAGATTGAGCAACTTCCCTCTGGTTAGTCATGGTAGTTTGATCTTGGTTACTAGAGGCAGGCAGAGTTTGATTGAGGGTACTCTTATAGCCGGTTCGTTTGGGCCAACGGTAGAGCTGCCAGAATTGGAGGAGATATTCCGGTGCGTTCAATTGGGCGTCTTCTGCTTTTAGAAGCTCTGCCGTCTCTTCCACTCGATATTTGGAAGAGCCGGCAGAGATTCGAAACAAAATGGCGGAAGCGGCCAACGAAACGCAAGTTGAAGAATGTTTTCTTTTCAGTTGACATTTGTTTTTATTGTTGTCATGTGGAAATATTCGTGTTTTTACTTGCTGAAAAGATTGCTCTTGCTCAGTATCCAATTTGCGGTGGTAAATATACAGTAAATACTGATTAATTCCTCCGCATGTCTTGAATCGCCCTCAGAATATTTAGGGGCGAAATGTCTTGGGTTCGAAACATTCTAATATCTCTCGAATTGGTATAAAAAGTATATATATTTTTATCACTAATTCGACTTACACTGATGAATACAAAGCTGCTATTTTGGGGATTGTTCAAGGCCTGTTTAGACAGAACAAGCTAGCGCCATTCTCATCAAATAGCCATTCTTCTACAAACAACAGCAGTTTGTTGTAAAAAGCCGCCATGTTGAATGATTCTAAATTCGTTCGATTGGCTTTCTATTCTAATCGCTTCTGTGAATAGCATTCTCTTCTTAGCAGAGCCCAAACGAACCGGCTATTATAATTTGGTTCATGAGCAGGTTGTGGCTTTACTCCTTCATTTGGATGGGCTGGTATGACAACGTGATTAGGCACAATATGTCCCGTATTAAGTTGAATGTTACTCTGCTGGAATGATGGTATATATTGAGCAGTATCTGGGTTAGTCTGATAATTGTGTATAGTCTCCCTCCGATTATATAATGGGTTCTGAACACTGGGTTGATTGGCCAAACCAGTGGCATGATGAAAATTCATAGGCTGGCTAGGAGGTATTAAATGATTGAAATACAGAGGTTGGGTGGGTTGAGGGGGAGGTTGAACAAAATATCCATATCCATGATTTAGTACCGGATTGTAGATGATTTGACGTCGGTTTTGAGCCATAATTTGCATATGTAAAGTGTTACTCATGTGTGAGATCTGCATCACTTGTAATTCAAGCATTCTGATTCTTTGATCATTTAAACTATCTTTTAGTTCATTGTAACGACTTTCTCCTGAATGGCAGCATCTCATACTTTTGTAATTACAAGAACCTTCCCGAGAGTGGGTATCTGTATTTCTTTGACAGCCATAGTTGCTAGATTCTATTTGTTGAGTTTGGATACCAGCATTAATATTGGGCTGTTCCATGTTTCTAAGTCTTTCATAAAGATTAATAGTAGACTGTAAGGAATTCACTTTGCTTTCAAGTTCTAAGATATAGGCTTTTTCAGATTTGTCATCTTTTTTTGGTTTATTGTTGGATTTACAAGGTTTTCTTACCTTCGCTCTGTTTGAGTTTACCTCTGACTGTACAACAGGATTAGCTTCAGTAGATTGTTCAGTTAGTTGCTCTCCACTGACAGGTGACGAGGTGTCCGAGTTTACATAAGAGTGATTTATTGTTGTAGTTGTCAGTATTGTCTGTGATCCAGTTGCTGGATTGCTTGGGTCTGCACTTCCTGTTTCTCCAGTAGAGTCATCGTCTGAAATAATAACTGGCTGGGCCACATTAGAGATAGGTTCTATGGGGTCATTCAAGGTATACTTCAGGTTATCTATACAAGTGTCACAAACAAAGTCATCTTGACCAAGTTTCTCAATTTCTCTGTCTGTGATGCCTAGACATGTAAAATGATACCAGTCCCCACATTCCCCACATAAGATGACATTTCCGGTAGCAGTTTCTTGACACATCGGGCAAATTTCAGTGACAGTAGAAGAGAGGTCTAGATTGTTTGTCAATTCATTAGGTACAATATGAAAGATGTGAGAGTCAGCAGTAGGATCACTATGTACTACAGGTATATCTTCACATTTTGCTGAAGCATTTTGTCTGGGTTCTGGATCAATGGGTGTAGTATTACTATCAGTAATTTCAAGTTCTGAGCTGAGAATGCTATTACACTGAGCAACTTCTTGATTTAACACTGTCTTAATGTTTCTGTTGATTATATCAAGGTCGCTTATTTTAGTAATTAACTCATTTTGCAGTTTTTCAAATATTTCAGTCATAAATATCTCCATTTTATTACCATTGACTAGTATGGATGAGGTAGTATTATAGAAGTTCATTGTAAATTTTAGTTGTTTTCCACAAGTTCTGTCAGCTCCTTCGGTTAAGCACTCTGTAGCACAGGTCAACAGTATCACCTTGTAAATCAATACCCTTTCTAAGGTCCACAAGATAAGCAAAATTATCATTATTTAACAGATTATGGGTGCATGATTTTGCCAATTCATACGCTGCTGTGCTTAGTTTTATCACTAGATTATTACCAGGTTTCAATTCATAAGACATGTGATCTTTGTCACAGCTTGCACTTTTCTTGCATAAGGCTTTCTGTTTATTTAGCGAGTAATTTTTCATACATACAGTTTGTTGAGGATCATTCGTCAGTATATTTGTGGCAGAAGTACGTCGAGTTATCATCCTGTTTGAAGCAACTGCCATTCTGAAGGTTTCAAGCTGTACGTAGCTATTTCACAGCAGTATAGAATACAACACCATTGACAATATGCAGCAGTAGACACGAGACGAGTCCAAGCATAAACTATTGACAATGAAAAGTACAGCAGACAATTATGATTGCACCTGGTAGCATTGAACACAGTGTTCACTTATAACAGTTCAGCATTACAAAATTTATTCATCAGCAGCTAGTGTCTTCTAAATGAATTTTAATTACTGATAGCGACAACAGTATGAACTGTTGATAATTGTATTCTCCAGTTATGGAAGTCTGGCGTTTAACTCAAAAAGTCACCAATGTAGTTTTTCAATGATAATTGTAATGTAAAAAGTTCAGAGGTAGTTCATGAGAGACTTACATGTATGCTTAGAATAATCATTTCAAAAGGCTTAAGAACTTGTGAGTCACAATAAAAATAGTTAAGAATAAAAACTAGGTCTTCACTGTTTAAAATGTTTCTCCCTGATCGGGGTTAAAAAAAAAAAAAAAAAACGTTATTTTAAGAATAAAATGATACCAGGCCTTAATAAGTTCATAAGAGCAGTAAGTATATTTTCACTTAGCGATATCGTAGCTGGACAACTGTAGATAGACGTGGCGTAAATCGCTGAAACTTCTTAGTTGACAATATGGCCGCCGTGGTTTCGCGCCATTACAAATCCATTGTCAGTCAGGGAGCAGCATAAAATATGAAATTTTCTCAGCTGAGACGGCATTGTGTGGTTAATAAAACTGGTAAACGATGAACACTCTATATACAGGTTTAGTATAAAACTTTCCAACGTTGATAAAACTTGTGGAACTATAAAATATAAAAATTTTCTGCTGCAAACACGGAAGTGTTCACTGTTTTACAGATCATATATCCCCAAACTACCATTATGAGATCTGACTTTGCAAGGGTAGAAAACTTTGTAGCATAAGGAGAAAATGTTGGAAACCAAATCCCGTTGCCATGGGCTGGTTAAAATTGGATTGTTTTGTAAAGGTTTCAGTTTTATCCCCTCCCCCCTCCCACCTGCCTTTCCCCATCATTTACAACAGACATCTAAAAACATCTTTGGAAAAAGCAATAATTACTTTGTGATAAACAAGAAACCAAAATCCTGCAATTCATTGTTTAACTCTTTACCAAACCACAAAATTTGGGATTAACCATTTTGAAAGCATTCGCAGATGGCAAATTGCATTTGTCTCATGGCTTTTCAAAGGATAGAAAACACTGTGGAAAACACTGGAAGAGTTATAGGACTTTGAAAATATGAAGATTAACTCTTTACCAAACTTTAGTACCTAACCAAATTGAAAGCATTTCCATATGTGGCAAAGGTAGCTCAAATGATGTTTTCTTTCTTTGAAAGGGTAGAAAACATTGTGGGAAAAGGAGAAAATGCTGGTTTCCAGCATTTTCTCTTTGTTCCACAATGTTTTCGAATTTGCTCTTCTCACAGGTCATGAAAACCTGGCATTGTTTGGTGAAGAGTTACAAATTAATGGTTTCCATTGGATAACTAAGTACATAACAGTGGCAGTGTCAGATTTATTTCTAGTCTGTGTTTTAATGTCGTTACAACCAGAATCTGATAAATGATTTTTGGGTAGATCTTTTAGATTTCTTCATTTCTGATAACCCTTTGCCACAACATTTGGGCTTTTAATGACCCTAGAAAAAATGCTTTCGAAAACATTTTTGGTAAAGGAGAAAAATACTGGTAACCAGAATTTTCTCCTTTTCCCACAATGTTTTCTGCTCCTTCTAAAAGAAATTCCAATTTTTGAATCAGATTTATTTTGTAGTCTGCATTTTTGTAGTCTGCATTTTTGATTAGTCTAAAATTTTGTTATTTGATAAAGAGTACACGGTTGCTGTTAGCAAGGCTTGCCTCACTCATAACAAGTTATAGTAAAGCTTATTATAATGATTAAAGGGAAACAGTTCTTGTTTGCAATGGGGTTTTTTATTATTTATTTCCCTTGATTATTACAACATGTATTCCCCACTATAACATGGTTAGTATTGTATATTTAACGCTCTACCTGTCCAAATTACAAACTTTAGACTTGTCCGAGTTCAAAGCATTGGCACACAACAGATTAAATGAGGCCAGATTGATGGAATTTATCTATAATAGGATAGAAAACATTGTGGGAAAAGGAGAAAATGCTGGTAACCAGCATTTTCTCCTTTACCCACAATGTTTTCCAAAGCTTTCTTTGTAAAGGTTGTTAAAACTTGGGATTGTGTGGTAACAGGTTAAGATTTCTGGATAGAAAATGTTCATTTTTTTTTTTTGTCAGACTTGTCCATATTTACAGCAGACCACAAATTTAACCTCTAGAGTGCCGAATAAGCAAAACAGACATTTTCAGTCTAGAAATAAAACCCAAATTAATGCAATCTTCAGTAGCTCATGTCCAGAATGTCTCGGCAATACAGAGAGTGTAGATCAGAGATCAGACTACTTGTTTTGTGTAGTCTGATCAGATCTACACTGGCGGCAGAGGTGACTATGGTCTTGAAAGGCGCCTTAAGGGTTAACATGGCTGGAATGATCAGGTTTGTCTTTCAAAGGGTTAAACATGTGAAAAAAGGAGAAGAGGCTGATTATCAGCATTTCCTCCTTTTCCCACACTGTTTTTTTCAAAAGCTTTTTTCTGTAAGGTTGTCGAAACATGGGATTTTTTATGCAGTGAGAGCTTTACTCTTTACCTGGTGACAGAATTTTGCATATGAGCCATACTCTGGCAAAAGGGGGCTTAATGCATCTCTCTGTAATACACTGTACCATTCAAGCCATTACATATCTATGGATCAATAATAGCCACCTTTTTTTGAATAACCAACTGAATCAGGTAGGCTGTTCCTTTGACATACAGAAAATTGACATATAGTGAAGTTTTGGCCCAGGTCAGCCTGTGTAGACTGCGCAGGCTGACCCGGGATCGATAATTTTCGCAATAATAGCCACCTTTTTTTGAATAACTAACTGAATCAGGTAGACTGTTCCTTTGACATACAGAAAATTGACATATAGCAAAAAGTTTCGGCCCAGGTCAGCCTGTGTAGACTGCACAGGCTGACCCGAGACTGATAATTTTCGCAGATGCATTAAGCCCCCTTTTCACAGAGCATGGTTCATATGTATAGGTTGAAGCTTTTTTGCAGATGACAAATTTATGATGAAAAGACGTAATTGGTCTTTGAAAATGTAGAAAACATAGTAGGAAATGGAAATGCTGATTACATTACTGATAGCATCTTCCTCATGGTCTTTAACTCTTTACCAAACGACAAATTTTAGACTGGTCCAAATTGAAAGCATTTTGCAGACGACAAAATAAATGTAACAAAAATATTGAAATTTGTTTTGGGGAGGGTAGAAAACATTGTGGGAAAAGGAGAAAATGCTGGTTTCCAGCATTTTCTCCTTTTCCCACAATGTTTTCAAGAGGCTTCTTTCTCAGGGTCATTAAAAGTTGGGATTGTGTGGTAAAGAGTTAACCCTTTACCGCACAACTCAACTTTCAATGACCATGGGAAATTAGACTTTTGAAAACATTGTGGGAAAAGGAGAAAATGCTGGTAGCCAGCATTTTCTCTTTTTCCCACAACATTGTCTTATCTTTCAGAAACAAATTCAATCATTTTAGCCACATTTAATTTGTTGTCTGCAAATGCTTTCAGTTTGGACCAGTCTAAAATTTTGTTGCATGGTAAAGTGTTATATCATAGGAAAATTATCATATGACAGAAATTTAGACTTGTCCATATTAATAACTTTTACGAACAAAAATTTAAACATTCCTCTAGAGTTACATGCAATCTTTGAAAGGGTAGTCATGAATACATAGTAAGAAATAGAAAACACTGTTGGTTACCAGCAATTTCTCATCTTTACAGGTTTTATATCATTTTTTAAAAGCTTTCCTCCTCAAGGCTGGTAAACCCCAGAAGTGTAGTGTAGAGGTTTAAACCTGAGAAAGAAAGCCTTTGAAAACATTGTGGGAAAAGGAGAAAATGCTGGTAACTAGCATTTTCTCCTTTTCCCAGAATGTTTTCTACCCTATCAAAGAAAAATTGCATCATTTGAGCCACATTGAAATTGTCGTCTGCAGATGCTTTCAGTTTGGACAAGGCTAAATTCTTGTTGTCTGGTAGAGGTTTAAAGTAATTGTTCTCTGCTCAAGAAATCAGAACAACTACAGGTTTATTCCATCTCAAATGACATTTTTTATGGGCGCTTAATGAAGCAATCAATAAAAAACATCGAATGATTATGTCTTGAAACGAACTTGCGGCAGATGATCCAAGAAACGTCCTCGTAAAAAATGATTGTCAATATGTTGAAGGCTTGATACTTAAATATGGGCCATGCTCTGGCAGAAGGGGGCTTAATGCACCCCTTTGGTGTGTTATATCAAGCAAGTCATTATATAATTATGGATCTCTAATGGCCACTTTTTTTAAATAACCGACTTAATCATGAGATAGACTGGTCCCTGGACGCACATAAAATTGACCAATAGCCAAAAGTTTTGGCCCAGGTCAGCCTTTGCAAACTGTGCAGACTGACCTTGGTCTATACTTTTCACTGATACATTAAGTCCCATTGTCACGGAGCATGGCTCATGTATAGGAATTCAACATGAAAAAAAGCATACCTGGAAGTTAAAGGCTATTTTTCCTTTTGCCGCATTGTTTCAAAAGTGCTGTAAGACGCAAAAAGTCTGGGGGAGCTTATTGAGTTGAACCAATACCACTCAAATAAACAGCATTTAACCCTTTCCCAAACAAGTCCTGGTTTTCATGTGTCTGCAGTCTAAGTCTTTTGAAAACACTGTGGGAAAAGGAGAAATTGCTTGTAATGAGCAATTTCTCCTTTTCCCACAGTGATTTCTACCCGTTTTAAGACCTTTCTGCCATTTTCATCAAATTTAAAATTGTCTTCTGCAAACTCTTACAATTTGGACTAGTCCAAAATTTGTCATATGGGAAAGGGTTAACATCCCAACTGGACTGTTTATGAAAACATATTAATGGGAAAAAAGGCAGTTCTAACTCTGTTCCATTGACAAAACTTTACTCCAGTCCATATTGAAAGCATTTACATGTGACAAATCAACTGTTACCTAACTCTTTACCAGAAGACACTATTTTAGACTGGTCCAAATTGAAAGCATTTGCAGACGACAAAGGTGGCTCCAATGACGAAACTTGTCCACGATAAAGTAAAAAACATTGTGGGAAAAGGAGAAAATGCTGATTACCACTATGTCTTCAAAAGGCTTCTTCCTCAGAGTCGTTAAAACTCAGGATTGTGTGGTAAAGGGTTAAATGATGGGATGTGTATTTGAAAGGGTAGAAAACAAGATGAAAAGGGAGAAAATGCTGGTTTCCAGCATTTTCTCCTGTCTTTCTAGTATATCTTGGTACCACTTGCTCTGGCCAGCGTATTAGTCTTTTAGATCTAATAGCCTCTACATTAAATGATGGGATGTGCATTTGAAAGGGTAGAAAACAAGATGGGAAAAGGAGAAAATGCTGGTTTCCATTATTTTCACCCTTTCCTTCTAGTATTTGTACTTGGTACCACTTGCTCTGGCCAGTGTGTCAGTCAATTAGATCTAATAGCCTCTACATTAACCCTTTACCAGACAATCCCGACTTTTAACGACATGGAGGAAGAGAGCTTTTGAAAACATTGTCAGAAAAGGAGAAAATGCTGGTAACCAGCATTTTCTCCTTTTCCCACAATGTTTTCTACCCTTCCTAAAACAAATTTCAATTTTTCAGTCACATTTATTTTGTCGTCGGCAAATGCTTTCAATTTGGACAAGTCTAAAATTTTGTCGTTTGGTAGAGAGTTAAAAGATGGGATGTGTATTTGAAAGGGTAGAAAACAAGATGGGAAAAGGAGCATTTTTTCCTCTCTTTCTAGTATTTCTTCTTGGTACCACTTGGTCTGGCCAGTGTGTCAGTTAAGTAGATCTAATAGCCTCTACATTAATGGGTTGAATACAATTAATGGTTGACCCATATTAATTTTAATGAGACAGGTTTTTGCAGGCCATTAAAAATCAAACCAAGGCTTTTCATGCTTCCTGAATAACAGTTTTTATGGATAATGAATTGGATACAGTTATTGGTTAGAAAGTAGTCAAAAATGGCTTATTTGGTCAAATTACTTGTGCCCAGAGCTATGGATAATCATTTCTATCAATTTGTTGTTTCTTTATAAGTTTTTTTTTTTTTTGTCAATTATCCCTTTACCACACAATCCCAAGTTTTAATGACCCTGAAAAAGAAAGCTTTTGAAAACATTTTGGGAAAAGGAGAAAATGCTGGTAACCAGCATTTTCTCCTTTTTCCATAATGTTTTTTACCTAAGTAAGGTCGCTATTATTTGAAAACATTTGTCTGTAAATTCCTTTGATATGGACAAGTCTAAAGTTTTGTTGTGTGGTAAAGGGTTAATAAATTTCTAGTTTCATGATCAACCAGATTTTTCTGATTTTATGACAGTTTTCACAATCATTTTTATAGATGGTATATCTAGTTTCTCGCACTATTATGACTTTTGAATGTTCCAAAACCATGAGAAAGCTACAGATTGTCACAGAATGCTGGAGATGAAATCCCAAGCTTCACAGTTTATTTTGTCTATGCATTTTTTGTAATCCATACAGGTGAATGCTGCACTTGCAGTTGGTTTAACCCTTTACCGCACAATGATGCCTTTTGATGCCCCTGGGAAAGAAGCCTTTTGAAAACATTGTGGGAAAAGGAGAAAATGCTGGAAACCAGCATTTTCTCCTTTTTCCACTATGTTTTGTACCCTATCAAAGACAAATTGCACCATTTTAGCCAAATTGAAATTGTCGTCTGCAAATGCTTTCAATTTGGAGAAGGCTATAATTTTGTCGTCTGGTAAAGGGTTAAAGAAACAATGGCAACAGAGATTTCATATACCTTTTCTGCACATGTTTGTGATATCATTATCAGAAATTTGATTTTCAATTAGATTTTCTTTAAAATCAGTAAGTAAAACTGAAAAAATGGAGATAATCATTAAGTAGCTCTCTGTACCTATCAATAGTTGATGTAATCTTAAGATATGAAAACTCTGATGCACCGAAGGAAAGTCATGTTTTGTATGGCAAGATTTAACACTTTACCACATGATCCCAAGTTTTAACAACTCTGAGGAACAGGCATTTGAAATATATTGAATATTGTTGAAAAAGGAGAAAATGTTGGTAAGGAGAATTTTTTGGATTTTTTTTCACAATTTTTGCTTCTCTCTCGCTGAAAAATCTTATCATTGTAAATGCATTCAATTTTTTGTCTGCAAAGGCTTCCAATTTGAACCACTCTAAATTTTTTTCATTTGGTAAAGAGTTAACCCTTTACCACACAATCCCGACTTTTAACGACCCTGAGAAAGAAGCCTTTTGAAAACATTGTGGGAAAAGGAGAAAATGCTGGTAACCAGCATTTTCTCCTTTTTCCACAATGTTTTCTACCTTTCCCAAAACAAATTTCAATTTTTGAGTCACATTTAATTTGTTGTCTGCGATTGCTTCCAATTTGGACCAGTCTAAAATTTTGTCGTTTGGTAGAGTTAACTGAGACACCTGAATACTCCATGAACCTTATTCAGAAATAAAGCTTCTCTTCCAAACTGACTAGTTTACTCTGAAGAATGGGCCAAGTTATACTTTGTCATGTCCAGCAATGATGAACTTTGTAAAAGTTTCATTATCCAAATAACAGGGCCAGCATTCACCAATCATTTGTAAAAGTATTCTTAGTTTAATTATCAAGAATATTCAAGGTTTCAAAGTAACACAATTTCTGACAGACTAAACTGAATGGCCATTGGAAGGCGGTGGCCTAGTGCCTGTTAGATTCTCAAACTACTTGCTACCAACCTCAGTGGACCAAAATCATCCTGCACCCGTTTTATTTGTGACCACGAAAAAATTATGGAAATCCAGCGGGACCTGTATCATTAAAAAAAAAAACCACTGATGTCTAGGAATTGTTATGACCAGACAGCACCTGTCTTATTTTTGACTGAGGCAGTAGTGGTAGAGGCACTGTATTTGTGGTCTGGAAGTCTGGGATTGTTTCCCCCCCCCTTGGCAAGGCACTTTAAAGCCCTTGCCATGTACTTATTGAATCATTGAAACCTATGAATAAGTGAGCTGTTAAAGTAAGATCAGTGAAATATCTCTTTCAGACAGAGATTGGTGTACATCAAAATCCTTAATTTTAAAGGTCATGGAATTCTGAATAAGAATCTAATGCAGTATGGTTTTACTCTTAGGAACTTTCAGTCCTTTGCTTATACAAAGTGCAAATAATCAGTTTTCCCTGTGGTGTGACATTTTCATAACAAAAAGCAACAGTGTGTTTTATTCTTCACTAGTACATGTATATGAATTAGGAAGATTTTAATTTTCCCTATTTTGCCATGAATTTTCCTCAACCTCAGTGACATAAATATCAATGTGCGGAACCCAGCAGCTCAGATGGTAACAAACAGGGCTTGAAACCCAGGGATGGTTGGTTTGATATCCCAGCTATGTCGAATTCTTTCTGAAGATTGATGATAGTCTTTGGGACAGGATTAATCCTCTCTCTCACCACTGAACATTGTATAGACAGTTACATGGAAAAACAGCCAGTGGCTGGAGAAGAATTTTGTACAAAGCATGAATAGATACAGTTGCAGCCATGATATAACTGAAATAATGTTGAAAATGGCATTAACACAATAACAAGCAAACAATTCAATGCAATGTACAGAACAGGAATATCAGTCCTTTGATACTGAGACCACTTACCATTGATCTTATCCCCCCTTTGGCATAAAATACAGGAAAAATGCACAGGTAACATTTGTTGCTATTCTTTTTATTGTATTCTAGACTTCTGTAACTTGTGTTCAATATGAAATTTGCATTTGCGTGGTAATTTTTTGTCCCATAGTAGTTTTTGCTTCTTCTGTTGGACAGCTTGAAAACACCGTGACACAGGAAGAAAGTGTTTGCGATAAGCATTTTGTCTTCTGACACAGTATAATGTATTTCTAAGTTGTCTTAATATCCAAGATTTGACTTTTATGTACTGTAATTTAGTTCTTTCTACCGACTTCAAGATCAGAGGGGGATTTTACCCTTTACCAGACAACAAAATGAAATAATTTTCCTACCTACCAACCCTAATTGTAATCAAAAATGATCCCTAGCCCTGACCCTTACCCTAACCCAGACGAATTGTGGCTCATATCTTCCTCCTAGACAAAGCTTTTCATGAAATAAATCTTGGAACATACCTGGATTTAGATAAAACATCCTTCCAACAAAATGTCGTGCACCAAACTAAACTGATTGGATTTGTCTTTGAAAGGGTGCAAGACATTGTGGGAAAAGGAGATTTTTCCAGCATTTTCTCCTTTTTTCACAATGTTTTCAAAAGCCTTCTTTCTCAGGTACATGTACTTAAAAACTTAGGATTGTGTGATAACTCTGTACCAGACGACAAAATTTAGCCTTGTTCAAATTGAAAGCATTTGCAGACAACAATTTCAATGTAGCTGAAATGGTGCAATTTTTCGTTGATAGGGTAAAAAATATTGTGGGAAAAGGAGAAAATGCTGGTTACCAGCATTTTCTTCTTTTTCCACAATGTTTTCAAAAGGCCTCTTTCCCAGGCTCGTCAAAAGGCGGCATTGTGCAGTAAAGTATTAGAGGGTAAGAGACAGGTTCCATGTTTTGCATTACATTCAATTTATCATCTGCAAATACTTTCAATTTGGATAAGTCTAAATTTTTGTAATCTAATAAAGAGTTAAATCTTTATAAATCGAGAAATTTTTGACTTTACCAAATTGAACACATGTGCAGACGACAATACATATATAACTAAAACAATTACGGTAGAGTTGACTTTGAAAGTATTTAAAATAATGTATGAAGGGGAGAAAACGCTGCTTACCAGCATTTTCTCCTTTTTTCACAATGTTTTCAGAAGGCTTCCATCTCAGGCTCGTTAAAACCTGGGATTGTTTGGTAAAGGGTAAACTGGTTATAAAAAAAAAAGGTGGTACTAGTTGCCAACCCTTAAAGGCCCAGCAGCCGCCAAAAATAAACAATGCGGGTGATAAAATGCATTTAAATTTAACATTTAACTCTATCAAACAACAAAATTTTAGACTCGTCCAAATTGAAAGCATTTGCAGATGACAAAATAGATATGACTCAAAAATTAAAATTGTTTTGGGAAGGGTAGAAAACGTTGTGGGAAAAGGAGAAAATGCTGGTTACGAGCATTTTCTCCTTTTCCCACAATGTTTTCAAAAGGCTTGTCTCTCAGGGCTGTGAAAACCTGGGATTGTTTGGTAAAGTGCTAAAAGCATGGAAATCATTGTGAAAATGACATGCTGTTATTGGACTGTCGGTTTTGGTATTCGGCAGAAAAAAAATAAAACCAGGTAAGAAGTTGCCAGGTCGCTCAATGTATTGTTTACTATTTACCTAGTTTTAAAATTCTGCCAGCAACAAACATTTTGACCAAAATTCTAAACAATAATGGAATGTAATGGTAGCTACTGGGCCTGTAAAAATTAATTTCTGATATTCAAGTGAACCATGCTTACGAGGAAGGGGTTGAAGACATATGCAAAAAAAAGAATTGATCCAATGTCAGCCTGCACAGTCCATGCTGGATGACAGGTGTCGAAACTTTTTGCTATTTATAAATTTTCTGCATGTCCATGGACCATTCTACCTAATGATGCCGTTGGATGTTAGACAAAATGGATTTAACGTATCCATTATCATGCGATGACTAACCTAGTATTATTAGGATGCATTTCTAGGATACATTAACCCTTTACCAAACGACAAAATTTTAGACTTGTCCAAATTGAAATCATTAGCAGACGACAAAATAAACTTGACTCAAAAACTGAAATTTGTTTTGGGAAGGTTAGAAAACATTGTGGGAAAAGGAGAAAATGCTGGTTACCAGCATTTTCTCCTTTTCCCATAATGTTTTGAAAAGGCTTTTTCTTCGGGGTTGTTAAAACCCGTGATTGTGTGGTAAAGAGTTGAATCCCAATTTCTCAAAGCACTGCCCAAATATTTCAGTAAAGTATTATGTACTCTTTGACAGCATTCTTTTAACCCTTTCCGAAACAAGCCCTGGTTTTCACGTGTCTGCAGTACAAGTCTTTTGAAAACACTGTGGGAAAAGGAGAAATTGCTCGTAACGAGCAATTTCTCCTTTTCCCACAGTGTTTCTCTACCCTTTTTGAAAACTTTCTGCCATTTTCATCAAATTTAAAATTGTCGTCTGCAGACTCTTTCAATTTGGACCAGTCCAAAATTTGTCGTTTGGGAAAGGGTTAACAAAATACAGTTTCTTGGCCAGAAGTGTTACCAGAAGGCAAAACTCTAGACTTGTCCGATTTAAAGCATTTACAGAGGACAAACTGAATGTGGTGCAAATGATTGAATTTTTCTTTCGAAAGTTAGAAAACAATGTGGAAAATGGAGAAAATGCTGGTTACCAGCATTTTCTTCTTTTTTCCACAATGTTTTCATAAGCTTTCTTTCTCAGTTTCCCTTAAACTTGAGATAGTTTTGTAAAGAGCTGTATAGGGTTCCTAGAGTTCAAATCCCTCATGTTGCCTATATTGTTTCTGACATTGTATCCTTTTCATTGCCAAGTGAATCATCCCTGTGTCATTGTTAGAAATTTCCCTTTACCTGCATTGACTTTGTACCAAAGGACAAAATTTCAGAATTGAAAACATTTGCAGACAACAAAATGATTGTGACTCAAAGAATGAAAATTTGTTTTTGGAAGGGTTGAAAAATGTGGGAAAAGAAGAAATGCTGGTTACCAACATTTTCTCCTTTTCTCCAATTGTTTTCGAAAGGTTTCTTTCTCAGGGTCGATAAAACTTGGGATTGTTTGGTAAAGAATTAAACTTTTACCAAACAATCTCATTTTTTAACAGGCATAAGGAGGAAAGCCCATTGAAAACATTGCTGGTAAAAGCAGAAAATACTAGATTCCAGGATTTTTTGTTTTTCCCACATTGTTTTCTTGCATGTCAAAGGGAGGAATCGTCATTTGAGCTACATGAACATTTTCGTCTGTAACTACTTTCAATTTGGTCCAGTCTGAAATCTTTGTTGTTTTGAAACTTTACCAAATAGTCCCATGTTTAACTCTTTTCCAAACGACAAAATTTTAGACCAGTACAAATTGAAAGCAATGGCAGACGACAATTTCAGTGTAGCTCAAATGATGAGATTTTTCTCAGATAGGGTAGAAAACATTGTGGGAAAAGGAGAAAATGCTGGTTACCAGCATTTTCTCCTTTTCCCACAATATTTTCAAAAGGCTTCTTCCTCAGGGTCGTTAAAAGAGGGGATTATGTGGTAAAAGGGTTAAACAGGCTTGCTGGCTCGATATAACTGAAATAATGTTGAAAATGGTGTTAAACACCATACTGTCAATCAATCAATTTAACAGGCTTAGGGAAGAAGACCCTTTGAAAAAAATTGCGAGGGAAAGGAGAACCTGCTGGATTCCAGCATTTTTCTTTTTCCATCAATGCTTTCTACTCAATCATAAACAACTGGTTGTTTTCGTGGCTTTTGTATCCCCAAGTACATATAATTTTGAGTTTGACAAATCTTGTCTAACATTTTGTCGTTGCGTATTCAGCATTTTCTTCTTTGCCCACATTGTTTTCTCCCCTGTCAACAGTGTCAAGGACATCCATATAAGATCACAAGTTCCAATTCCTGGAGTTGCAGATAATCGTTTTTTGACATTTTTGTTTTTTCTGCAACTAAAAAAAAGGACTCCTCCAAATTGAAGTCATATGCAGACAACAAAATAAATGTAGCTCAAATGATGATTTCTGTCTTTGATAGGGAAGAAAACATTGTGGGAAAAGGAGAAAATGCTGGTTACCAGCATTTTCTCTTTTTTCCTCCATGTTTTCTACCATTTCATGACAGAATACATCTTGTAAGCTTCATTGAACCTTGTCTGTGAATGCTTTCAATTTGGTGGAGTGTAAGATTTTGGTGTCTGGTAGAATTAACAAACTAGATCAAAAAGCATTTGTTTCATGCCTTGATGTAACAATACGCGAGTCAAACATGAAAAAACAGATAAACAAAATAGATATAAAAGAAAGTTTCCTGTTTGGCATTAAATAGTGACAGCTAATAATCTAAATTTGGCCTGTAAATGATGGATTGGACATAGACATCAGACATTAGAAGAGGTTCTTGTAGGTCAGAGATATTAATGGAAGTCTTCAGATTCTAAAAATTGACCCATCCTATGTCATCAACCCTTTGTATGGTCATGACATCGGTAATGAACATTTACAAAACTATCAGAAAAAACTTCTAACGACCGTAAGAAGGCTTTTGAAAACATTATGGGAAATGGAGAAAATGCTGGTAACCAGCAGTTTCTCCTTTTTCCAACAATGTTTTTAGCGTACCAGAGACAAATCTGACCATTTAATTTTTCATCTGGAAAGTGCTTTCATTGTTGGGTAAGCCTAAGATTTTACCATCTGGTAAAGAGGTCACTTCAAACTTTCTTCACTACAAACCTCAACCCTTTTACCGCACAATGCTGCCTTTTAACGACCCTGGGAAATAAGATTTTTGAAAACATTGTGGGAAAAGGAGAAAATGCTGGTAACCAGCATTTTCTCCTTTCTCACAATGTTTTCTACCCTGTCAAAGGAAGCTTGCGCCATTTGAGCCACACTGAAGTTGTCGTCTGCAAATACTTTCAATTTGGAGCAGTCTAAAATTTTGTCGTCTGGTAAAGGGTTAAAGGCCCAGTAGCAGCCAAAAGTAAACAATGGGGGTGTTTAAGTGCATTCAAAGTGAAATACCATATAAATGTAGGTAAATTATTGTGAAGATAACAATCTGCTATTGTTTTGTTGGTCCAAGCCTTAGTCACTGGCAGAAAAATGAATTTTAAAACCAGGTAAAAAGTAAACAAAAGATAGAGCGACCTGGCAACCTTTTACCTGCTTTTAAAATTCATTTTTTCTGCCAGTGTCCAAGACTTGGACATACAGTGCAATAACAGATTGTCATCGTCACAATTTCCATACTTTCAAATGGTATGATTTAAATGCATTTTAACGCTCTCATTGTTTACCTTTGGCCACAAAAATAAGCCTTTTGAAAACATTGTGCAAAAAAGATTAAATGTTGGTAAGCTGCTCCACAATGCTTTCTTTCTATTCAGGGACAAATACTAGCAAACGATTTAATGAATGATTTCCAAAAAGGTCCATCCCCTGTCTCTCTTTCTCTTTCTCTCTCTCTCTCTGTTTACCAAATGTCTCTTATAACAATGTTGAATTTTGTATTTTTTTGTCATATGTTGTTACTTAGGAAAGGGACTCTATAAGCTTTTATTAGCTTTCGTCCCAATCCATTTGTATGTTTATATGTACAATAAAATATGTTTAAACTAAACTAAACTAAATACTATCATTTGAGACCATTTGAATCAATGTCTGTAAATTCCTTCAATAATATTATGTACGAGTCTAAAACATTGAAGTGCGATATTATATAAAAGATTATACTGCAACTTTTGGCTACATTTTCACTGACTGAAATAATGATGAAATCATAAATCCCAGGGAAACTCCTATAATCTGTCGTAAATAATGTAGGAATGGATATGACTGCTAAATATCATTTTCTATTAAACCAAAAGGCATTGGTGGAATTCTTGTCTTTGGCGGCGTTAACCCTTTATGACACAATTGGTAATTTTAACAACCCAGAGGAAGAGGCCTTTTGAAAACATTGTGGGAAAAGGAGAAAATGCTGGTGAACAGCATTTTCTCCTTTTCCCACAATATTTTCTGACCTTTTACAGACAAAAAGCTCACCATATGAGCCATTATCTAATTTGTCGTCTGCAAATGCTTTCAATTTAGACAAGTGTAAAATTTTGTTTTATGGTAAAGGGTTAAACTGTCTTGCCAGTTTTGAGAGCATTGAATTGATTTTGCAGACGAAATATTGAATGTGGTTCAAATGGCAGAGCTGAATCTTTGAAAGGGGAGAATATATTTTGAGAGAAGTAGAAAATCATGGTTTCCAGCATTTTTTCTCCTTTTTCCAAACATATTCTAAAGCTTTCTGTCCTGGGGTTTTACAACAAAGGATGGTTGAGAGTGTTGAACTGAAATTCTTGGCTACATTTTACAGACAGAAATAATTAGGAAATTATACAACACAGGGCAATTCCTTTAACTCTTTACCACACTATCCTGAGTTTTAACAACCCTGAGTAAGGTAGGTTTTGAAAATTTTGTGAGAAAAGGAGAAAATGCTGGTAACCAGCATTTTCTCCTTTTTCCCACAATGTTTTCTGCCCTTCCAAAGGCAAATTTCATAGTTAAGTTTGTGTAACATTTGATTTGTCGTCTGCAAGTGCTTTCGATTTGGATCAGTCTGTAGTTTGGTAAAGAGATAATCCACCGTTCATCATGTATGAATGAATATTACTCAACCAAATAAAATGTGCAAAAAAACCCCAGATTATTGATCTTGGATGTCTAGGAAGCTTAAAACATTACCAGACAACAAAATTTTGGACTGGTCCAAATTCATAGCAGTTGCAGACATTAATTAAATGTGGCTAAATTGTTGGGATTTGGCTGTGAAAGGATAGAAAACATTCTGGGAAAAGAAGAAAATACTGTTTTTCAGCATTTCCTTTTTTCTTCCCAGGATGTTTTCAAAAGCCTCCATCCTCAGGGTCGTTAAAAGTCAGGATTGTGTGGTAAAGGGTTAAAACCTTTAAGTCTTTACCACACAATCCCGAGTTTTCACGTCTCTATGGAAGAGGCCTTTTGAAAACATTGTGGGAAAAGGAGAAAATGCTGGTAACCAGCATTTTCTCCTTTATCCCACAATGTTTTCTATCCTTCCCAACACAAATTTCATTTTTTTAATTACATTTATTTTGTTGTCTGCAGAAGCTTTCAATTTGAACTGGTCTGAAATTTTGTCAAGTGGTAAAGAGTTAAACATTTACCAGACGATAATATTTTCGACTGGTCCAAATTCAAAGCATTTGCAGAAACATATTCACTATGTTGGTCACCAGCATTTACAGTACTCCTTTTTTCCACATTGTTTTCAAGAACATTATTCCACAGGGTTGTCAAATCAGGAATGTTTGTTAACCCTTTACCACACAATCCCGACTTTTCACAACCCCGTAGAAAGAGGGCTTTTGAAAAACATTTAGAGAAAGGTGAAAATGCTGATGTGACATTATCTAAGAATTAAACTCGAATATAAAACGCAAATCCTGTGAAGACAGCAAGAGGCTGCAATATTTGGTTACAATTAACTCTTTGCCAAATGACAAAATTATAGACTGGTCCAAATTCAAAGCATTTGCAGAAGACAAATGAAAATACTCAAGCCATGATAACTATCTGTGAAAGAGAAGAAATTATGGTAGAAAACACAATTTTTTCAAGAGCACTATTTATCTGGGTTAGGACTGGTTGGAAATGGGTTAATGGAGAGAAAACATCCATTAGTGGTTTAACTCTTTACCAGAGACAAAGTTCCAGACTTATCTAAATTAAAAGCATTTGCAGATGACGATTTAAATGTGACTCAAATGATGGATTTTACCTCTTGGTAGAGAAGAAAACATTGTGGGAAAAGGAGAAAATGCTTTTTACCAGGTTTTTCTCCTTTTCCCACAATTTTTTCAAAAGGCCTTCTTCTTCAGGGTCATTAAAAATTGGGATTTTGTGGTAAAGAGTTCACTCTTTACTAGACGACATAATTCTAGATTTGTCTGAATTGAAATCATTTACACATGTCAAATGTGACTGAAAAATTAAAATTTGTTTTTGGAAAAGGCAGAAAACATTTCAGGGAAAGGGAGAAACTGCTGGTCCTCTTCTTCAGGGTCGTTAAAAGCTGGGATTTTGTGGTATACAATTAAAAGTTCTGATAATGGGCACATAACTCTAGGTAGAATTTATAAATTTTTATGAACTATACATGCACCGAGAGCTCAGTTTTTGCCGCGCACAAATGTGCTGAATTTGCATGTGCTATGTGAGACGCTATTGTAATTCAGTGCTTTGAATTAGATAGAGTTTTACGCATTGGCGCATAAAGCAGACGTCAGTGCAAAGATGGCTAAAGAGGAGCAAAGGGTCTATGTGAAAATACGGTCTCTGCTTAACTGTTCTGCGCGAGATTTAGATAAAGTTTATGGAAATGATGCTCTTTCGTATCCTACGGTTGCCAGATGGTCAGCTCGTTTTAAAGATGGTAGACAGTCTGCTTAAGATGACCCTCGGTTGGGACGTCCATTGACAGCATTTTGTGAAAATGACGATGCTGCTGTTAGAAATGTAGTTGAAGAGGATACTCGCTATACTGTTGAAGAGTTAGCCAACACATATGGCCTTAGTTCGGGCCAGCTTTTACAATTTTGAAGGAAAAGCTGAAACTCGGGAAAATATTCGCCGGATGGATCCCCCATTTATTGACGGACCACCAGAAGCAGGAGCGCGTAAGAATAGCCACGGAACTACTTGCAGTGTATGAGAACTATGATAATAGGCGACTGTTTGACATCATTACTGGTGATGAAACTTGGGTATTGGTTTTTGAGCTTGATGGAAAAGAAAATAACAAAGTTTGGGTAGGGAAAAATGGAGAAAGGCCCCCAGATTGCTAGATGTTCTCGAAGTGTCAGGTGCGTTTTATATGCACTATTTTTTGATGCGCGTGGAATGGTGCTTCAGTTCCCTGTCCCAGAGCACACCACGGTTACAGGAAAGATGTATGCTGAATGTATTTTGCTTGCCGTTGTTAACCACTGTTTGGCAGTCTGCCCACAAACCGGAGTGCGAAAACTTAAACTTCTCCATAACCACACCCCCGCCCAGAAGTCGGCCATCGTTACAGACTACTTACAGACATTGTGGACTCCATACTTTGTCACACCCACCTTACAGCCCAGACCTATCTCCCTGTGATTTCTGGTTGAACCACCATATCAAACTGTGTCTCAGAGGTCGCAAGTTTGAGACCCGCACAGTTGTTGGGCATGCCTTATATCAATGCACTAACTCTATCCCTAAATCTGACTATAAAAAAGCATTTTCTGACTGAATCAGACGCCTGAAAAAGTGTGCACAAGTCCACGGGGAATACTTCGAGGGACTGGAGTAGACAATTTCCATCAGGTAAAAATTATATTAGAAGTCTGCACGCATTATCAGAACTTTTCAAATGGCCCTCGTAGGGTTGACTTTTTACCTGACAATAGAAATGTTGATTTCTTGAAAATGTTTGCAGACAAAATTGAAAACGTTTGTAGACAGCAATGAAAATGTGGCTGAAATGATGCTGTGAGTCTTTAGTCGAATAGAAAACATTGTGGGAAGTGGAGAAAATGCTGGTAACCAGCATTTTCTCCTTTTCCCACAATGTTTTGAAAAGGCTTTTTTCTCTGGGTTGTTAAAAAGAAAGGATTATGTGGCAAAGGAGTAAATTTTTATAGGGCAATGAGATTTTAGACTTGTTGATATTAAAAGCAGACCTTGTATCAAGTGTTGCTAATGATGGGGTTCCCTTTGAAAGGGTAGCAAAACATTTGAAAAGGAGTCAAAGTTAAAAGAAAATGCTGCTTACAGTGTATTCTTCTTTCCCATACCGTTTTAAAAAGGCCTTTTTCTCGGGGTTGTGAAAACATCCGATTTTTTGATTAACTCTTTGCCAAACAATAAAATTTGAGCAATGTCCTAAATGAAAGCATTTGCCCATGACAAATTTAATATGAAATCTGTTTTCAAAGGATAGAAAACATTGTGGGAAAAGGAGAAAATGCTGGTACCCTTCAGGGTCTATAAAACTGTGATTGTGAGGTTAAGGGTTGAATAATTGAGTAGGAAGGTTTAGATCTTTAAAAAGATCAGAAGTTGTAACATCTTGTGTAACTTTTGCCATGAAAATACCATGCAACCCTTTTATGCTCCCTGAAATAATTTCAGGAAAGTATGTAGTTTGCCACTTCTATTTATGTGTGCATTGGTCTTGCATGGCTCAGTGGTGAAGTGAAGGTCTCAGTTTCAAGCCTAATTGAGTTTTTTCATGGGAGTGTTCTTGGGCAAGGCACTTCAGGGCCCTAGCCTAGTACTGATGAAACCCAGGATATACATGAATAAGTGAGCTGTCCCTGTGGTATGACTTAGATAATGTTAGAAGTGATCTAAAAGACCATTGATATAATCAATCGTTTGTGCATCCATGCTTCCGTCCATCCATGCGTCCACCATTGTTTTCCATGCTATTTCTATGGAACCACATGATGGAATTCTCAAGAAGCTTTCTTATAAGGAGGACATGGGCATATTGTCAGCATGTTTTGGTGTCATGATTTCTCTTACAGTTATGGCCCTTTTGATTTTAAGTCCTTTATTTCTTTTCCACACTATTTCTCATACTTCATGAATCTTTACTATAGAAAGGATATGCACATATTATCAGCATGTTCTGGTGGATGATTTTTTTGACAGTTAATTGACCCTTTTAAATTTTAAGTCTCATATCACATTTCTGCACTATCCCCCATTTAGTTGTGTGATAATTCTTGTTAGAGTTATTGCCCATTCTGCAAACCTCGGGTGATCTGTTGATCAAGTCCCTCAGCTGTATCATGTCACTTGATATGCACCTACAGGGCACATTTTTTCACTGGAAATACACTGCTTTACCATTCTTAAAATCATAACACTCCACTTAGAAAAAGTAAACATTGCCCACAATTTTCTCTGAGAATCTCTCTAAACACATTTCCAATGACAAACATTTTGTGCATTTATGCTCCAACTCAGTCTATCAATTCCATCGGCATTTTTCAGCAACAGATTGCTTATCACCTTGGCTGTTGTTGCCTTTGCTAATTGATTTACATTTGTGCCACCATGTTTAAGATTATTTATTGGTAATATTCCAAAATGGAAATCCCCTTGATTGGCTAAGGACTACGTTAGATGTAGGTATGGAATTGGCCGAGTTGTGAAAAGCGAGTTATAGCCCTTTGAATTCATAGTCCCCAATTTCCTTTCAGCACTTTTTGGAATTCATGGAAATTTTATGGGAAACCGTCTTATTGGGAAGACACATGCATATTGTCAGCATATTCTGCTTTGATGATTTTTGTGACAGTTATGGCCCGTTTTAGCTCACCTGAGCCCAAAGTGCTTAAGATGAGCTTATTTGGTCACACTGAGTCATCATCCATCATGCATCATGCGGTTGTCAGCTCTACCTAATCTGCACTTTAGAGGCCACATTTTCAGTCCAGTATTCATGAAACTTTATCAGAATGTTTCTCTCAATAATATTTCAGACAAGTTGGAAATTGGGTCACATCACATCAGATCAGAATAAGGTCACTAGGACAACTCTTGGAAAAAAATATGTGCACTTTAGTGGTCACATTTTCAGTCCAATACTCATGAAAATTGGTCAGAATGTTTGTCCTGGTGATATCTCAGACAAGTTCAAAATTGGGTCACGTCCGTTGTAAAAGTAAGATGCTGGGACAAATCTTAGAAAAAGCTTATGTACACTTCAGGGGCCACATTTTCAGTCTAAGAATTATTGAATTTGATCAGAATGTTTTTATGCTGACCAATAATAATATGCTGACCAAGTTTGAAGTTGGTCACTAACACTTGTGTATTTTACGTCAGCACAACTAGGATGTCTACAACTTTATCAGTCCTAGATAATTTCACTTGGGTGAGCGCTATAGGGCCAATAGCCCTCTTGAGTCCTTTTCCAACAATGCTTTCTATCCCAACAAAGACAAGCCTCACCATCTTGGGCACTCTTAACCCCTAAACTGCTTCTCACAACTATAGTTGCCTTTGCGGGCAGTGTAGATCAAGATCAGGCTGCACAAAATGCAACCTGATCATTGATCTACACTGTCCATTGTGCTGAAACACTTAAGACAAGAGCGACCTTGAAATTGTGACTATTTGGGTCATATTTCTAGACTGAAAATATCTTTTGGGTTTATTCCGTGCTCTGAGGGTTAATTCGACGTCTTCTGATTACTTTCACTTGCAACTGAAATTTGAAGCACACAACATTAGCAAGAAAAAATTTGCCTTCCTAAAGCGTAATGCCTGAGAATAACAAAATAGCTTCAAAACCTTTCAAGGATTGTTTATCTTTTTAGTGTTGCATCATTTTTAGAATCAGTGACTGGCCTTGGTTGACCCTCATCTAGAATTGCTTTCGAAACTTAGATGCCTTGGGAAACAAAGCTTATATTGTTTAAAAAATCCATTTTCCTAGAAAGACAAAAAATAAACCTTTTTTTCAATACAGTTCTGATTTTTAACAACCTTTTAGAGGAAGGGCTTTTGAAAACATTCTGGGAAAAGGAGAAAATGCTAGTCACGAGCATTATCTCTTTTTTTCACAATGTTTTGTACCATTCTGTGCAGTCTGATCTTGATCTATGCCATATCCTGAAAGGTTCAAGATAATGCTGGTACAGATCCAGGTTGTCCCTTATCCTGCTATATAGATTAACCCTTTACCAAATGACAAAATTTCAGGCGGGTCCAAATTGAAAGCATTTGCAGATGACAAATTATAGATTGCCCAATTAATGAAATTTGTCCTTTGTAGGATAGAAAACATTGTTGGAAAAGGAGAAAATGCTGGTTACCAGCATTTTCTCCTTTTCCCACATTTTCAAAAGCCCTCCTACACAGGGTCGTTAAAAGTCGGGATTGTGTGGTAAAGAGTTAAATGAAAGTTCCGAGCAGATGGTAAAAACCAAGATGTTAATATTTAAAAGGTATGGGGGTTGGGAAAATATCTCCTTATCGGACAGTGTAGATCCAAGATCAGACTGCACAGAATGTGCAGTCTGATCTTGATCTACACTGTCCGCAAAAGGTCAGTGAGTCGCGCTCAGCAGCCAAAGGGTTAATGGCGAAGAAACTGTTTCTACAGAAACTCTCTTACTCATAATCTGGCAGATTGTTTTCAGATCAGATTCATTTTTCATCAATTCCCAAATGATCAATTTGAATGGCTATTTTAAGATTATATTGAAAAATCTAACTGTTTTTTTCCCCCAGAACTTCTCTTCTTTCCCCTCTCTCCTGCTGAGCCCAGTATCTCAGTACGTAACATAACAGAGTGGAAACCAGGGGGTTGATGGTTCAAATCCCCAGCTTGGCAAATTTCTGATTGATGGTAGTCATTGCAACCGGATTCAATCCGATCTTGAACAGCTGATCATTGTTTTGGAGATGGTTATGTGTGAAATTAGTGGCTGGGGAAAAATATTGTGCCCAGCACTTTTTGATAGAAGAAATTTCAAGAAAGCATTAACAGGTGCACTGGCTGCCGTGCTAGAATAGAACTAGAATAATATTGAAAATGGCATTAAACAGGAAATAAAAAGAAGGATCTATCCACCCTGTAATTGAAGCACACCTGTGGGGACACTCAAAATCTCTTTGCTTAAGACATGATATTAACTCTTTAAGGCCTGTTTACACATTCACGATTTTTGGCTACGGTGCCGCTACGATTCGCCACGATTTGTAAAATCGTCGTGTACCGTGGTGATTCGTAGTAGAATCGTGGTGAATCTTGATGAATCGTGATGATTCGGGAAACTCCACGGTAGCGCTACGGAAGTTTTAAACTGTTTAAAACATTCGTGGCGAATCGTGGTGGTTATTGGGCGTGGCCTAATTCGTAGCGCAACCGTAGCGGAATCGTGCTTATTCGTACTGACACCGTAGCTATATTCGCGACTATTCGTGAGAGATCGTAGCCAGTCGTGGAATCTTTTGACACCACGAATTCTCACGATTCACCACGAATTGTGTACGGTTGTCCTACGAATCATCCACGGTTTCGCTACGGAGCTCCACGATTGGCCACGACCAAGGCCGGTAGGAAGACGATCAATCACGGTTTGAGTACGATACATCACGGTTACGTACGAATCTAGCCGACTTACCACGATTTTGAGCCGTTTCGCTACAATTCTTGCATATAATTCACAGGGCTGCATTGAAGGAATCATTTTGAAGAGCGAATCAGAAGTATACACATCATGGATTATGTACAGAGACTACAAATCGCCAATCTACAGCTTCAATTAAACAGAAATGTAGCAGATGTAAATGTGGCAGTTGCGCAAGCTGTATTACACCATAGCCTGTCTACTTGGGACACGTGAAATGTGTGTGACAAGGAACTGAAATCTATCCAAGATCCACTGGTCCCGGTCCGTCAGTTCTTGTGCACCATCACCGGATTTCTTGTCAGTTAACTTTCCTAACCTGGTTCTCATGCTCCCATACCTGAAATGAAATTGTAAAGGTGCATGATTTCAAAATACGCATCAAATTATTCAGATGGTCATGCATACAAGTAGACTTTTCTTCGTGTTTAGCTTTCATATGGCATGCAAAAGTGTGAGAATAATGTAAGTTGAAACGAAGATGCATGCATAAAATGCTCTTCATTCTGGTCATATACTTACCATGTAAGTAATGCAGTGCTCTCCAAATTGAGTGCTTGTGCTTTCATGTCCCACAAACGTTGTTTTTTCGCTGTGTCTTTGTATTCCTTCAACCCCTTGCATTACAACAGCGGGTGATCTTTGATCCATTCCGCCAGTTCATCTTCTTGCTCATCTGACAGGGTAAGAGCAACTTTTCTTTTCTTTTTGGTTGGTTGGCAGCCAGTCTGATCCTCTTTGGTCAGATTTGGACCTGAAGTATCTTGACTGTCACCAGTCAGAACTTGGTCGGAAGGAACCTGGTCTACTCTTGTCAGTTTTGGAACAGGCATCTCCTCATTAGTGTGCCCCGGAGCTGACTCATCATCTGATGCAACTGGGCTTGAGGCAAGACTGAGCCTCGCCGGCGGCTCAGGACTAACCCTTGCCGGTGGGTCAGGTGACTTTTTTCCCTTGGCCGCAGTTGCCTTCTTTCTTGGTGGCATGTCTGACCTCGTCAACAGTTGAGGAGATAATGATTTTCTGATGTCATACTTTGAGAACTTGTCACGTGAAAACCGTTAAATCGTGGTCAGTCGTGGGAGCTCGTGTCGCTACCGCCGTGAATCGTACTAGTACCGTATCGAACCGTACAAGCACCGTGAGCATTCGTTGTGCCACCGTGGTCAATCCTCATTGACCGTAGCGTTGCCGTCATGAATCGTCATTGATTCGTAGCGATACCTTACAGACACCGTACTAATATCGTGGACATTCTTACTGGAATCGTAGTGACACTGAATATTTCTACTTTTCGCCACGATTCATCCCGATCCATCCCGATTTTTCTGACCATGAGAAATCTGGGTGAATCGTGGTGAATCGTAGAGAAAATCGTGAATGTGTAAACGGGTCTTTACCTCACAATCCTGACTTTTAACAACCCTGAGAGAGAAGCCTTTTGAAAACATTGTGCGAAAAGAAGAAAATGCTGGTAACCAACATTTTCTTCTTATTCCACCATATTTTCTACCATTCCCAAAACAAATTTCAATCTTTCAGTCACATTTATTTTTTTGTCTGCACATACTTTCAATTTGGACTGGTCTTGTTCATTCCAACATTCAATGCCTTCTCTGGGGCTCTCATACATGCTTGCTTTAAAACCCTCTGCCAAACAATTCCAAGTTTTAACATCCCTGAGAAAGGCTTTTGAAAACATTGGTAATACAGCATTTTCTCCTTTTTCCATAATGTTTTCTCCCCTTTCAAAGATAAATCCCATAATTTGAGCTACACTTATTTCCATATCTGCATTTGCTTTTAAATTGAAGCAGTCTAAAGTTTTGTTGTATGGTAAAGAGTAAACGCAAGGCGCTTCTCCTTTTCTAACAATGTTTTCAAAGACAGATCCCATCATTCGAGCTACACTAATATTTTGATGTCTACATTTGCTTTTTTAAAATGAACCAGTCTGAGGTTTAACTCTTAACTCTTTACCACACAATCCCGACTATTAACGACCCTGAAAAAGAGGCCTTTTGACAACATTTTGGAAAAAGGAGAAAATGCTGGCAACCAGCATTAAATTTTGTTCCATAATGGCATTTCCCATTATGTTTTCAAGAGGATGCTTTCTCGGGGTCGTTAAAATTGGGGATTGTGTGGTAAAGAGTTAACTGTTTTGTAAAGAGTTAACCCTATACCGCAGAGTGAGCTGCCTTTTAACCCTTTCCCAAACAAGCCCTGGTTTTCACGTGTCAGCAGTACAAGTCTTTTGAAAACACTGTGGGAAAAGGAGAAATTGCTCGTAACGAGCAATTTCTCCTTTTCCCACAGTGTTTTCTACCCTTTTGGAGAACTTTCTGTCATTTTCATCAAATTTAAAATTGTCGTCTGCAAACTCTTTCAAATTGGACAAGTCTGAAATTTATCGTTTGGGAAAGGGTTAATGACCCTTGGAAAGAAGCATTTTGAAAATACTATTCTCTTTTTCCCCACAATGCTTTCTACTCTATCAAAGAAAATTGCACCATTTGAGCCACATTAAAATTGTTGTCTGCAATTGAATTCAATTTGGACAAGGCTAAAATTTTGTAGTCTGGTAAAGGTTTAATAAAGGTTGCTTGTTTTACAGGTGGCCCAGTTAGACAGGTTTTTGCTGTATTATGCAAGTGGTCTGTTGCAAATTTGTTTTAGCAGGAAATGAGATATATGATAACTAGATAATGGTGCAAAGAGTTAATTCCTAATTGTTCTTTTATTGGCCATGTATTGCTTTTGAGTGCATATTTTATCTACCTCACAGATAATCTTTTACTTTTTTTTTCTTTGAAAAAAAAAAATGGAAACAAATAAAAGAGAAAAACATGGGCAATGCCCTGTGAAAAGTTGGTTTAACTCTGTACCACAAGAGAATATATTAGACAAGTCAAAACTGAAAGAATTTGCAGATTAAAACTTGGGACTGTGTGCTAAAGACTTAAGATGTCGCAAAAAGTATCAACCCAGTTCAGCCTGCACAGTCTGTGCAGGCTGACCTGGGTTGATACGTTTTGCTTTTTATTGTTAATTTTCTGCATATCCAAGGACTGCTCTACCTCATAAATTGGTCTGTAGGTAAACAAAATGGATTTTATGGATCCATCATTATGTGATGAGTTGCTTGGTATAATGCATCACAGATATGCATTAAACCCCCTTTTGCTAGAGCATTGCTCATGTATTTTCTCGATGCAGCAATATCTGCAGGGAGAGAAAGATGTCTGCTGCTGGAATTGATTTATCAGCTTGTATCGATCTTACGACTATTGTGAATCACTTGTTTGACTCTGTGCTACAATTTTTAAGGCTTTCATGTGATCCTGATGAGATCAAAATCGTAAGTTCTTCAGATACTGTGGATACTTGTAAGAACTTTGTCAAATAATTGATTTTTGGGATTAACAAGAAACAAATATATACTGGTAGATAAGGATAACTGTAGTGAACCTAATTCTCTAATACATTGTGTACTTTAGCAAACAACAAAAATTTTTAGCTTGACCAATTTAAAAGCATTTGTAGGGAACTAAATTACATGTGGTTTAAATAGTAGGATTTGCGTCTGAAAGGGCAAAAACATGGTGGGAAAAGGAGAAAATGCTGGTTACCAGCATTTTCTCCTGTTCCCACAATGTTTCCAAAAGCCTTATTTCTCGGGCTGTCAAAATTTCTTGGTTGTTTGGTAAAGACTAAAGGGTGAAAATTCGGAATTAATAAAATATGACATTTTCTGTCGCTAGAATTTTCCAGATTATTTACAATTTTAAGGCCTGTTTATTTAGAATACCTCAAACTATATCAGAGTGTAGATCCAAGATCAGACTGCACAGAAGATCAGAGTGTAGATCCTAGATCAGAATGCACAGAAGGTAGAGTCTGATTTTGATTTATGCTTTCAGCAAAACCAACTAAAGTGAGGCTCAACATTGTATAGCTGTATAATTTATATAGTTCTACTAAATTACTCATTCTTGTGATGAAAATGTGTTTGTATATCCAGAATTAGACTGCATGGAAAGTACAGTCTGATTTTGATCTACACTGTCAGCAAAACCAACTAAAGTCATGCTCAGTATTGTAAAGCTGTATATTTTTTTCTATCGTTTTATTAAATTACTCATTCTTGTGATGAAAATGTGTTAGCTAGTGATAATCTTATTCACATGAGCTGTTTTTGAAGATTATCCACACACAAAAGAAATTGTAATCTGGCAGTGTAGATTTTGTTACGGCAAGTGCATGCTGCTGTGGTTTTGATCAAAGAGAATAGAGATATCATTAAACAAATGTAAGTACATATGGTTTTTAATTGTTTTAGAATTCAAATTTTGTGAAATATTTTTGTCGTACATTTTGCTCTACCGTAACCATTTATTGAACAACCCTGAGTGTTAATGATGAAAAAAAGTGTGTGTGTGTGGGGGGGGGGGGGAGATATGAAATCACTGTGGGAAAATCAGAACATGCTGATAACCAGCATTTTATCCTTTTCTGACAACAGTTACTGTGCTTGCGAAGACAAACCCTATCATTTAACCTTTCACCATTTGAGAGAATTTTAGACTTGTCCTTTTTGAAAGTATTTGCAGACCACAAAATAAGTTAGGATCAGATTATAAGAATCATCGTTGAAAGGGTGGAAAACATTGTGGAAAAGGGAAAAATGCTGGTTACCAGCATTTTCTTCTTTTCCCACAATTTTTTCAAATGTCTGTTTTGTGGTTAAGGGTTGAGTCACACGGAATTTGTTGTCTGCAGAACCTTTCAAATTGGAAAAATCTAAATTTTGTTGTTTGGGAAAGAGTGAATTTAAATCTTTGGGTGCTCGGTATAGCATAAGCTACTACTGCTCACAGGGTCAAGATCAGACGCAGAAGTTACTGTCTGATCTTAAGTTCACACTGCCTGAGAAAAAGGAGAAATTCAAGCTGCCTTAGGGAAAAGGAGAAAATACTGATAACCAGCATTTGTCCCTTTTCCACATTGTTTTCTACCCTTTCAAAGACGAATCTAATCATGTGAGCCATGTTTTATGGTTTGTCTACAAAATGCTTCCAATATCAGCGGGCTCAAAACTTTTTTGTATGGTCAACAGTTAAGAAAGTCTTCCCAAATGAAAGTGTTTACCATTTACCAAATATTTAAACTGGACCAACTTAAAAGCATTTATTTCTGTTGTCAGTTTGTTCATATAGTGTTAAATGCCATTTATCAACAGTCTGTTATGTCTCGGCGAACTAAATTAATAGTAGTAGAAATTGAATTTAAAAGGTGATACCATACGTACAATTTACTTATCTGTGAGGTCAAAATTATCGGAAATTCTACTGCATGTGAAGTGAGAGTGACCTCCCCTGAATCTCGCAATATAGCTGTTCTAAAAATAGATGGGCTGTATTCTGCCCGTTTTCAGTAGCCTGTACCGATCCCTATATACACTTGATGTATCAGGGGAAGTAACCAATCTAGTCTCTGATAACTATTCTTACTAGGCCCACAATGTCTTCATTTGTTGCATTGTTTGATTTGCCTCCCAACTCATTACTGCTTGGCTGAGGCAGGTAGAGCAGTTGATAGCGTACAGGACTTCAGACCAGGGATCGCTGGTTCAAATCCATAGCTTAACCAATTTCTTTCCTAGGATTGATGATAGTCATTGCAACAGGATTCATCCCTCTCATGGCTGACCATTGATTCCACAATGGTTATGTAACTTATGCGCGAAAGCTGCCAGTGGCTTTGGAAGAAAATTGTGTGAAATACTGGTAAAAGAAACTCTACGAAAGCAAGGATAGGTGCACTGGCCACTCTGATATAACTGACATAATGTTAAAAATGGTGTTAAACACCAAACAAACAAATCAGTTTGGCCGAGTCTAAAGTTTTGTCGTCTGTTAACTTCAGTCAGATAATGTCATGAAAGTTTCATGAATTGTACATCACTCAAATGACTTGCCTTTGTGATAAATGAAAACATTATTGGAATCGGGAAAATGTTGGCTACCAGCATTATTTTCTTTTCCAATTATGTTTTCAAAACCCCCAACTTACGTAGTAGAGGCCGGATATACTGGTTTCACCATGTCTGTGTCCATCCGTCTATCCATCAATCTGTCCATCTTGTTTTCATTTCCATGCTCTAACTCAAAAAGCGTTTGACCTAAGACCCTGAAACTTTATACAAATGTTCCACATAACCCAAGGAGGTGTTCTATTTTTTGGGGGTCACATGGGTCAAAGGTGAAGATCACAGGTGAACTTTTGTCGTGTGGTAAAGAGTTAACACTGTACCAAACAATGCTTTGTTTTAATGACCTTGGAAATGAAGACTTCTGAAAACATGGTGAGAAAAGGAGAAAATGCTGGTTACCAGCATTTTCTCCTTTTCTCACAATGTTTTCTATCTGTTCAAAGATGAATTCCATTATACCATATTTTTATTGGTTGTCTAAAAATTCTTTCAATTTGGACCAGACTAAAATTTTGCCATTTGGTAAAACATAGTAATCTCTAAAAACTGTAAATGGGCCATACTCGGGCAAAAAGGGGTTTAACTCTTTACCACACAATCCCGACTTTTAATGAACCTAAGAGTGAGGTTTTTTGAAAACATTGCAGGAAAAGGAGAAAATGCTGGTAAGCAGCATTTCTCCCTTTTCTCAGAATTTTTTTGATACCCATCTAAAACTAATTTCAATTTTTAAGTCACAATTATTTTGTCATCTGCAAAATGTTTTCACTTTGGACTGGTTTAAAATTTTGTCATTTGGTAAAGAGTTAATGCATCTCCCTGATGCATTAACTCTTTACCAAACGACAAAATTTTAGACTGGTCCAAATTGAAAGCATTTGCAGATGACAAAATAAATGTGACTCAAAAATTGAAATTTGTTTTGGTAAGCATAGAAAACATTGTAGGAAAAGGAGAAAATGCTGGTTACCAGCATTTTCTCCTTTTCCCACAATGTTTTCAAAGCTTTCTTTCTCAGGGTTGTTAAAAGTCGGGATTGTGTGGTATAGGGTTAACTCTTTACCACACAATCCGGACTTTTAACGACCCTGCGAAAGAAGACTTTTGAAAACATTGTCGGAAAAGGAGAAAATGCTGGTAACCAGCATTTTTTCCTTTTCCCACAAGCATTTTCTCCTTTTTCCACAATGTTTTCTATCTTTCCCAGAACAAATTTCAATCTTTCAATCACATCTATGTTGTCGTCTGCAAATGCTTTCAGTTTGGACCAGTCTAGAATTTTGTCGTTTGGTAAAGGGTTATACCAAGCAAGTCTTGACATAATAATGGATTCATAAATTCCATTTAGTCTAACAGTCGTCTGGATTCAGAGGTAAAATATATGTTATTTGACATGCAGAAGATTTACAAAGAGCAAAAAGTTTAGGCTCATATCAGCCTGCATGGACTGGGCCAAGTTGATATATGAGTTGATACGTTTTTGCTGATGCATTGAGCCCCCTTTCCTCAGAGGATGGCTTAAATGTACTTGCACAAGTTTTTGCAGATTTTATTATCATGAGGCAAGAAAGATAAAATCTTCTGTTAACTTCAAAGATGTTGAAGTGATTATCTCTAAAATTAAGTGAGCCATGCTCTGGCAAAAGGGGGCTTAATGCATCTCCGTGATGCATTATGCCTAGCAAGCAATTATATAATTTGGGATCCATTTTTTCCATTTTTTGTAAGAAATGATTGAAGCCTGAGGTAGAATGGTCCTTGGACATATATTATATAGTTACAAAAAATTGACCCATAGCAAAAAGTTTCGGCCCAGGTCAGCCTGCACAATCAGCGCAGGCTGACCTGGGTTGATACTTTTCGCAGATGCATAAAGCTCCCTTTTCACAGAGCATAGCTTAAATATTTTAGTTTCATGTGAATTGGAGCTCTGTTCACTCAACACTTAAGTTAATTGCCTTTGTACAAAATGTATATTAACCCTTTCCCAAATGACAAATTTTGGACTGGTCCAAATTCAAAGAGTTTGCGGACGACAATTTTAAATTTGATGAAAGTGGCAGAAAGCTTTCAAAAAGGGTAGAAAACACTGGGGGAAAAGGAGAAATTGCTCGTTACGAGCAACTTCTCCTTTTCCCACAGTGTTTTCAAAAGACACGTGAAAACCAGGGCTTGTTTGGGAATGGGTTAACAATAGAGCTCCTTTCACAACTTTAGTTGCCTTTGCACTTAATGTGCTGTCTGACTTTGATTTGCACTTTGCTGACACTGTCTTGACAAGAGCAATCTTGCACATGTATCGTAATTATTATCCCCCGCTGAAGGCAAGGGGATGTAGTTTTTGCATTGTCAGTCCGGACAGATATCTTCTGAAATCCTTGACCAAATTTGATGAAACTTCATACATGTGTTCCTAAGGATGGTCTACCAAAATAATTTTGTTTTTTGGATTTAACACTTAAGCTGCTGAATAAATGAAACGAAAATCTCCACTTATCAGTAGAAGCTCAAACATTGCGTTTTCCAAGTTGATTTCACCGGAAACAAAATACCGTGCAGTCTGATCTTGATCTACACTGTCCGCAAAAGGTCAGTGGGTCGCGATAAGCAGCTTAAGGGTTAATGCTGTGTCATGGAAAAAGGGGTTTCATGTATATTTCCATTAGGTACCAATATCTTTTTAACAATTGCACGAAATGTTATGTAACTTCGTATTTATACTGTTTATCATAAGCCACAGACAATCATTATTTGTTTTCATTTCATGAAATGCCATGTCATGTAAAAAGGGGGCTTAATGTATAATTTCATTATTGGATCATCATCGTGATAACCAATAACCGTCTGTTTGTCCGTCTGTCCGGACAGAATATTATCTTCTAAAATCCTCGAAGAAAATTAATGAAAATTGATTCATGTATTCCTTATGATGGTTTTTGACATAATGGTTTATTTGTCTACTCAATACTGATGGTGCCCGATGGTGTGTAAGTCGGATATTGACCTCGTATATATCTGCCTTTCCTATTCCATGCCATGTTATGGAAAGGGGCCTGGGCACGAGCTTCACAAAACACCTCGAGTGCTTCGCATTCCTGGTGTTATGTGAAGCTTGTGCCCTGGCCTTTCTTATACAGAAAGACCTCATACAACGTCTATATCCTACACATAAAACCTAGGGATACCAAATTTTGCATGTAGCTTTATCTAGTAGACCTCTACCATGATCACCTTGTTCAAAATACAGAGTGTACTCATCTGGCTGAATCCAGTTATGAACCCGATCATGGAACAGGATATAAATGCAAAGCAACTGGGTACAAAATTTGGAGAAGATAAATTGAACATGATATTAACATGGCTATGGTCATGTCACCATGTCATGTTCTGAGAGATAGTTGAACTTTCACCAGATCTGCATGTTGCCATTTTTTTTTGTGGCCACAAACAACAGATAGGTAAACCCATTACCTTCCACTGACAAATTTTAATGTCTTGCAGCATTTTAAAAAGCAAGGTGGTTAAAAGAGAAATTGCTCATTTTGAGCATTTTTTCCTTTGCCATGATGTTTTCTTCAGATACATGAGTGTAAAAGACAGATCCTTTTGCTTAACCCTTTCCCAAACAACAAAATTTGGACTGGTCCAAATTGAAACAGTTTGCAGATGACAATATTAAATTTGATGAAAATGGTAGAAAGTTCTCAATGAGGGTAGAAAACACTGTGGGAAAAGAAGAAATTGCTCGTTACGAGCAATTTCTCCTTTTCCCACAGTGTTTTCAAAAGACATGTGCTGCAGGCACATGAAAACCGGGGCTTGTTTGGGAAAGGGTTAACTCGTTACCAAAGGGTAAAAATTAGACTTGTGGAAATTGAAGGCATTTGCAGACGACAAATTAATGTAACTAAAATGATGGCAATTGTCTCTGAAAGTGTAGAAAATCTTGTGGGAAAAGGAGAAAATGCTGATTACCAGTATTTTCTCCTTTTCACACAAGGTTTTCAAAAGGCTATCTCATAAGGGGCAAATTGGCTAACATTTTGCCCTTTAGTGAAGAGTTGAGCAAGGAACTAGAGAATGCTTACCAAGTACTGGTAAAACCAGTAGAGTGCTGTCTAAGTACTAGTTAAACCAGTAGAGTGCTATCCAAGTACTGGTAAAACCAGTAGAGTGCTATCTAAGTACTGGTAAAACCTGTAGAGTGCTATCCAAGTACTGGTAAAACCAGTAGAGTGCTATCCAAGTACTAGTTAAACCTGTAGAGTGCTATCCAAGTACTGGTTAAACCTGTAGAGTGCTATCCAAGTACTGGTAAAACCAGTAGAGTGCTGTCTAAGTACTAGTTAAACCAGTAGAGTGCTATCCAAGTACTGGTAAAACCAGTAGAGTGCTATCCAAGTACTGGTAAAACCAGTAGAGTGCTATCCAAGTACTGGTAAAACCAGTAGAGTGCTGTCTAAGTACTAGTTAAACCAGTAGAGTGCTATCCAAGTACTGGTAAAACCAGTAGAGTGCTATCCAAGTACTGGTAAAACCAGTAGAGTGCTATCCAAGTACTGGTAAAACCAGTAGAGTGCTATCCAAGTACTGGTAAAACCAGTAGAGTGCTATCCAAGTACTGGTAAAACCTGTAGAGTGCTATCCAAGTACTGGTAAAACCAGTAGTGCTATCCAGGCACTGGTAAAACCAGTAGAGTGCTATCCAAGTACTGGTAAAACCTGTAGTGCTATCCAGGCACTGGTAAAACTTGTAGAGTGCTATCCAGGTACTGGTAAAACCTGTAGTGCTATCCAGGTACTGGTGAAACCAGTAGTGCTATCCAAGTACTGGTAAAGCCAGTAGAGTGCTATCCAAGTACTGGTAAAACCAGTAGAGTGCTATCCAAGTACTGGTAAAACCAGTAGAGTGCTATCCAAGTACTGGTAAAACCTGTAGAATGCTATCCAAGTACTGGTAAAACCAGTAGAGTGCTATCCAAGTACTGGTAAAACCGGTAGTGCTATCCAGGCACTGGTAAAACCAGTAGAGTGTTATCCAAGTACTGGTAAAACCTGTAGTTCTATCCAGGCACTGGTAAAACTTGTAGAGTGCTATCCAGGTACTGGTAAAACCTGTAGTGCTATCCAGGTACTGGTGAAACCAGTAGTGCTATCCAAGTACTGGTTAAACCGGTAGAGTGCTATCTAAGTACTGGTAAAACCAGTTGAGTGCTATCCAAGTACTGGTTAAACCTGTGGAGTGCTATCCAAGTACTGGCAAAAACCAGTAGTGCTATCCAGGTACTATTCAAGTACTGATAAAACCAGTAGTGCTATGCAAGTACTGGTAAAACCAGCAGAGTGCTAACCAAGTACTGGTACAACCAGTAGTGCTATCCAGGTACTATTCAAGTATTGGTAAAACCAGTAGTGCTATCCAGGTACTATTCAAGTACTGGTAAAACCAGTAGTGCTATGCAAGTACTGGTAAAACCAGCAGAGTGCTAGCCAAGTACTGGTACAACCAGTAGTGTGTTAACCCAGCTCTGGTAAAACCAAAGAAACATCACTAGATGAACTGGTGCTTTGGTACAGCTGATATATTATTGAAAGCCACAATAGGAAAAAACACCATGTAAACAAATTGTTGTTCTCATCATGTTTTCCTGTTGAAAAATAGAAAGCTATAGTGAATAATTCATAAAGTCAATTGAGACAGTCGATTTCAAAAGTTGAATTGAGCAGTTATTTGCTAATGAACATGAATTATTTTTCTTTCATTTTTGTATGTGCAACATGTGAAAAAGGAGTTCCATTTCCTTTGAAATTAAAACATAACATTAACTCATAGGCTGCTAAGCGCAATTCAAGGACCTTTTGCAGACATTGTAGATCAAGATCAGACTGCACAGAACATGCAGTCAGATCTTGGATCTATACTGTCCAAAACAGGAGATATTTCTCCCCAATCATTTACTTCGAATTAGCAACATTTGGGTTTTGACTATCGACTTGAAGATATTTAACTTATTCAGCAAGATAAGGGTTAACACAAATTGCCCAGTGACAAAATTTTAGACTTGTCCACATTGCAAGCATTAATTTGCAGAAGATAAAAATGTGCGACTCAAAAATTAGAATTTATTTTGGGGAGGGTAGAAAACATTGTGGGAAAACGAGAAAATACTGGTCACCAGTATATTCTCTGTTTTCCCCAATGTTTTCAAAAGTAGGGATTGTGTGGTAAAGGGTTAATCCTTTTGCTACCAAGTCCAGAAATTCCACTCTTCCCACTTCTACTAGATTTCTACTGCTCGTGAGGACTACTTTGTTCATAGTTTAGTATCAGGGTTTACGTGGTACAGATCCAAGATGATCAGACTGCACACCGTGTGCAGTCTGATCTTGATCCATGCCATCCCCAAAATGTTAAGGTATTAAAGTATAAAATATGTGTAGAGATATTCATGTGTAGAGAAATTGCTGATAGTCAAGTTAACAGTGATGGAGGAGACAGAGCCCTGATAGCACAGTTGATTAGCATACAAGACTTGAGATCAGGGTGTCACTGGTTTGAATCCACAGCAGGGGGGATTTTCTTTTTCCGAGGATTGATGAGTTTCATTGCAACTCTCATTGCAGTTCATGCAGGCTGACTTGGGTCAATACTTTTTGTAGATGCATTAATCCCCCTTGTCACAGAGCATAGCTCATTTTATTAATGATATATTACAAGTATAAACATGGGCCATACTCTATAAAAAGGGGGCTTAATGCATTTGCAAAAAGTATCAAACCAGGTAAGCCTGCACAGTACGTGCGGGCTGACCTGGGTCAAAACTTTTTGTTGTAGGTCAATTTTCTGCATGTCCAATAATCAATTTACCTCCAGATACAGTCAGTGTTAGACAAAATGGATTTTGTCGATCCTGAATAATGTGATTACTTGCTTGGTATCATGCATTACTGACATGCATAAAACCCCTTTATGGCAGAGAATGGCTCATATATAATATACGGTGTTGATGCAATAATGCCAAAGTTCAAAGTGCCTGTTCTCTGTTGTTTTTGGTTTTTTGTATGACCCAATATAGATATTTTGGTATACTCTTAACCCTTACGCTTTTCACTAATATAGTTGCCTTTGCGGCCAGTGTAGATCAAGACCAGGCTGCACAAAATGTGCAGCCTGATCTTTGATCTACACTGTCCACTATATTAAAACACTACAGGCAAAATGTAGCCATGAATTTGCAATTATATTGGTTTTATTCTAGAATGAAAATGACCATTGGGTTTATTCGGCGCTTTAAGGGGTAATTGACTTTTTAACTGCTTTGTATATTCAGAGGTACAGGTATGGTGATATTTATTTTGGTTCAGAGTAATGTTTCTTTAGTTCAATGGGCATCAAAACAACCATTTCTTGCAAATAAAAAATTACTGGGTCAAAACGAACAAAACGGGGACCAAAAAGAGATGACCATAAATTGTTGAAATGACTGCAAGTTGAAATGACTGGGTATCGAAAAGACTGGGTGTCGAAATAAATGAATACCATTGAATAGGGCTTAAATGATTGTATTTTAGTAGATCAGAAGAAAACATTGTGGGAAAAGGAGAAAATGCTGGTTACTAGCATGTGGTGCTTTTTCCACATTGGTTTCAAAAGTTTTATTTCTAAGGGTCATTTAAACACGGGGTTGTTTGGTAAAAGGTTAACCCTTTACCATTCAGACGCGATTTTTAACAACCCTGGGGAAGAAGGCTTTTGAAAACATTGTTGGAAAACGACAAAATGCTGGCAACTAGCATTTTCTCCTTTCTCACAATGTTTTCTCCTCATCATCTAATCATCATTTGAGTTACATATAATTTGTTGTCTGCAAATGCTTTCAATTTGGTATAGTCCAAAATTTTGTCGTATGGTAACGTTAAAGTTAAAACAGGATTATTTGGTAAAAGGTTAACCCTTTACCACACAATGCCCACTTTTAACGACCCTTGAGGAAGAAGCCTTTTGAAAACATTGTGGGAAAAGGAGAAAATACTGGTTACCAGCATTTTCTCCTTTTCCCTCAATGTTTTCTATGCTGTCAAAGAAAAATCACATTATTTTAGCCACATTGAAATTGTCGTCTGCAAATGCTTTCAATTTGGACGGTTCTAGAAATTTGTCGTTTGGTTAGGGTTAACCAAAAAAAAAAATCAACCCTAGCATCCATGTTATCAAGTAGACCAATATTTGCAGAATATGAAGGTAACTGCTGGAGCAATGGGAGAGAAACCTCCAAACAACAACCCAGAGACAGAACCTCCCGACATAGCCCTATCTGATACCTGCACTGGTGGCCTCACTGACACCAGGGAGGATAACTGTGATGTTACAGAAGAAAACTTTGATATCACTGATGATGTCACAGAAGATATCCCATCTGTCAGTGAGGAAATAGAAACTCAGTGTGAAGAAGAAGTGGGTTCAAAATAAGTGTTTGTCTGTACTTGTGTCAAAAAAACATTGTAGAAAAGAGAGAAATTGCTAAGTTTGAAGAAGATGTGCTTAGTTTCAGCTTGGCTGTTTGGAAGAACATTGAAGTATTGTCATAGCCCTGTCAGAGATGTTGTCATCTGCATGTGCAAAAACTTTATTTTCTTTATTTTATGTAAATCTTTACATCAGATATAGGCCTTTCATTAACTCTTTACCAAATGACAAAAGTTTGGACTGGACCGAATTGAAAGCATTTGCAAATTAAGTGTTGCTTAACCCTTTACCACACAATCTCATCTTTTAACGACCCTGACAGAGAAGGCTTTTGAAAACTTTGTGGGAAAAGGAGAAAATGCTGGTAACCAGCATTTTCTCCTTTTCCCACAATGTTTTCTACCCTATCAAAGACAGAGATCATCAATTTAGTAATGTTTGACTTGTCTGCAAATGCTTTTAATTTGGTCCAGTCAAAAATTTTGTCATTTGGTAATGAGTTAAATGATAATTTCTGTCTGTAATAAGGTCGAAAACATTGTGGGAAAAGGAGAAAATGCTGGTTACCAGCATTTTCTCCTTTTCCCATAATGTTTTCAAAAGGCTTCATCCTCAGGGTTGTTAAAACTCGGGACTGTGTGGTAAAGGGTTAAGTGTCAAAATGGCAACCCATACAACAAGGGCAGGTAACACAGTTATGCCCCTTTTTTGACCTGGAATTTTCACTGAAAACTACTAGCAGCCACGAGTTGGCAATCGAATGTGGTACTTGTGTTTGAAGTTACATGCATTAATTTTGTTTCTGTTATTTAACAAAATTCAACTTAGGATGGCCTAGAATTGAACAATTTGTAGATTTTTGGTTTAACCCTTTACCACACAATGCAAAGTGATTACAACCCTAGAAAGATGCCCATAGAAAACATTGTGGGAAAAGGAGAAAATGCTGGCTACCAGCGTTTTCTCCTTTTTACATGATGTATTCAAAAAGCTTTTTCCTTAGGGTCATTAAAACTCAGGAACATGATTGTGGTACATAATTATATGGTTAAAATGAGACAAAAAAGGTCCATGATAGGTTGATTGATTGAGTGGTGTTTTACATCACCTTCAGCATTATTTCAGATATATCCGGATGAGAGCTCACATAATTCATGTGTGTCTTGGGTTTCCTCAGTAGGCCGACTTGACTGGGACTCTGAAGTATTTTGCCCGAGGACACTCCCAAGAAAAACCCAGTGAGGCTTGACCCCGGTTTCTTCAGTTTACAAGTCCTACACCATACCACTGAGCCAAGTATGACCCCTGTCCATAGGTGTTAACAAGTTTAATACTGATGCTGCTAAGTGCAACTTTATGGGCTTTTGTGGACAGTGTAGATCAAGATCAAACGGCACTGTCCGATCCCTTGAGATTTCTCCAATGAGCAGAATTTTTATATCATAAGTTATGGGCTTTCACTATTGGCTGTAAATCTTTTGTTTTAATTTATTTAGCAGCTTAAATCTGTACCACACAATCCCGACTTTTAATTACGCTAAAAGAAAAGGATTTTTAAAACATTGTGGGAAAAGGAGAAAATGCTGGTAACCAGCATTTTCTCCTTTTCCCACAATGTTTTCTACCCTATCAGAAAGAGAAATCATCATTTAGATGCATTAAAATTTGTCGTCTGTAAATGCTTTCAATTTGGTCCTGTCCAAAATTTTGTCGTTTAGTAAAGAGTTAAGGGTTAATTTATCTGTTGTAGGAGCTTGAAAATAAACCTGTCCCACCCCCAAGAAGTGACAGCCAGGGGGACAGGCATCGTGTGAGACAGATGGTGGACATTCTGAATGATGGAGGTGAAGACTGTGAGTCGGAGGAGTTCAGTTGGGAGATACAGTGGGAGTACCTGCTTACTTGTATGGGATTTGTCAATAGCCTGGCATGCCTCCTGAGATTTCCGACTTTGACAGTTCAACATGGGGGAGGTGGGTCATCTGAAATTTTGTTTTTTACTGACTTAACCAGTTACCCTGCAATCTGCAATTTTAACAAATTGGAGAAAATGAATTTTGTGTTATGGCGCATCGGCAGCCTTGGTCATTTAGCGTGCATATCTGTGTTTAAAAGGATTAATTCTTTACCAAACAACAAAATTTTAGACTTGTCCAAATTGAAAGCATTTGCAGACGGCAAAATAAATATGACTCAAAAACTGAAATTTGTTTTTGGCTAGAAACCATTGTGGGAAAAGGAGAAAATGCTGGTTACCAGCATTTTCTCCTTTTCCCACAATGTTTTCAAAAGGCCTCTCTCTCATGGTTGTTAAAAGTCGGTATTGTGTGGTAAAGGGTTAAGGCAGAAGGCCATGGATTTTGCTTGGCAAGTTGGGGGGGAATAATTAAAAAAATTTATGGAATGAATGTTGAAGTACGCACCATTTCAACTGTTATTCGGTACATTTCTTGCATTATCCACCCATAGCTGCCAAGCAAAATCCATGATGGGAAAGTTCCTGGGATTATGCTGGTTTTAGGTTCCTGCTGGAAACTAAATTTATTGCTTTTTGCAGAAGACTTCATTTGATCGCATAACCTCCCTTATTTTCAGTGTAATACGTTTACAAGTTACAATTTTCTTATCTTACACTTGTTTTAGCTGAGGGGTGTATGACATCAGATAATGTTATATATCTTTCAAAGTAGTTAACTGGGTTACATTCATGAAAATTACCATGTGTTCATTCGTGGTTTTGCATATTCTGGTGTATGATTTGCAAAATATTAAATATAAATAAAAGAATTAAATATAAATAAAAGAATCTGACATATGTTGGCTGTTAACTCTTTCGGCGCCAAATAAATAAACTCAACTTCTTTCGGTGGCTGTAAATGCAATCCACAGAGACCCAGAAAGATTTTTATCGTAGGGGCTTGACTAATTAAGCAGACGGTACAGATCAAAGATCAGACTGCACATTCTGTGCAGTCTGATCTTGATCTGTGCCGTCCGCAAAAGTTCCTGTTTTCGCCTATGGCCCTGAAAGGGTTAAGCTAAAGTTTTGTAAAGCTTGCCCACAAAAATGTTACTAAGCTTGTTGGAGGCTGGCATAATAACATTTTTCTAGACTTACCTAATAAATTTTATCTCACATGCCACCTTATGTCAGATGATATATTATGTCTTACTGCAGACCAAGTTTTTAAAATGTTGTTTCTCTGGACACTTTAGATCATGCTGATTATCATTTACTCTTTTCAAGGGTGTTTTCAATGTCTGCTGTTAAATTCAGATGGTAGTTAGTTTACACACTTTAATCTATGTATAAGCACAAGATGGTCACTAAGTTTTAAATCTTTATTTTTTGTTCAAAGCTACTTTTCACTTCTTATTTGGTATACTCATGGTTTGTTTTTCAGTTGTAATCTTTAGTGGATAGGTTGTATATTCATGGTTTATTTTTTCAGATGTAGTCTACAATGGAAAGGTTGTATATTCATGGTTTTATTTTCAGTTGTAATCTTTAGTGGATAGGTTGTATATTCATGGTTTATTTTTTCAGATGTAATCTACAATGGAAAGGTTGTATATTCATGGTTTTATTTTCAGTTGTAATCTTTAGTGGATAGGTTGTATATTCATGGTTTATTTTTTTCAGATGTGATCTACAATGGATAGGTTGTATGTTCATGGTTTTATTTTCAAGTGTAATTTTCAGTGGATACGATGTATTTTCATGGTGATTTTTCAGGTAAACTCTTAAGTGCCAAGGTTATATGTTTATGCTTTATTTTTCAGGTATATTCTTCGTTGCCTATGTTGTATGTATGTGTGTATTTGGCTGTCCAATCATATATTTGGAGACCACCCTGGGACAATATGCCATTGGTGGCCCGCTAACAGCATGGAAAGTGATACCATTGTTTAAAGGTATGCAAGCTTGTCTGTGTTCTATCCATCATTGCCCATGTTGTACGTGAGTTTAGCTTTCTTACTGTATTTGGAGACAACATGGTATGCCATTTGGGGCCTAATAACAGCAAGGTAAGTGATACCATTGCCAAGGGGTAAGCAAGCTTGTCTGTGTACTGTCCTTCATTGCCTATGTTGTATTTATATGTATTTGTGTGTTTTGCTGTTCTATCATATGTCTACATATGACCCTATGATAGTATGCAGTTTTGTGATCTACATACCATTATCCAAAGGTAAGCAAGCTTGTTTTTGCTTCACCTGTAATAATTCAGGGAAATTTTATTACTCCAAATGGCAAATTTCAACAAGATACATAACTATATCGTTCCTTATATTTAAAAAAAAAACATGCTTTTGCAATCAGTGTTGCTTAATCAATTCATTTTCCATTGATTTATCGTCACCACCCCTGAAGGCTGTTAGTTATGATACGAGGGATAGTGAAAGATACAGGATGAAACCCATCCTAAGTTGTGCCTGGTTCTTTAACCCTTTCCCAAACGACAAATTTTAGACTGGTCCAAATTGAAAGAGTTTGCAGATGACAAAGGTCTCAAAAAAGGTAGAAAACACTGTGGGAAAAAGGAGAAATTGCTCATTACGAGCAATTTCTCCTTTTCCCACAGTGTTTTCAAAAGACTTGTACTGCAGACACGTGAAAACCAGGGCTTGTTTGGGAAAGGGTCAACATACCTAGCGTATAGCTTTGTCACATGTGAACTCGGTTTAATGTCTCATTGAAAAGACAAATAGTAATTTTAGATGGCCAGCCATGGGGTTCAAACCCTCACCCTAAAGTGGCCCAATACTTGACATTAACAAGTGCTATGCTCTACCACTTGAGCTATTTGAGCTGGTCAACAATGTTTGCTTGGAATCAAATATGCCTAATATGTTTGAGCTGCACTCTCACAAAAGGGGTTAAATGCATCTCCAGGGGTTCATTATACCAAGCAAGTCCTCATATATGTATGGACCCAGAAAATCCATTCGACTAAATCATGAGGTAAAATGGTACTTTGACATGCAGAAAATTAAGCCATAGCAAAAAGTTTCCACCCATGTCAGCATGTGGGGACTGGGCAGGCTGATAAGGGTCGATACTTTTTGTAGATGTGTTACACCTCCTTTTCACAGAACAAGTCTAATCTCTAAATGCAACTGCAGCCAAGTGTTGGCACCCGCATAGCATGCTCTTGTGTTAGATATATTTAGGGATTGTGAAAAAGGAAACACAACTTGATTCTCAAGTTAACCCTTTACCACACAATCCCATCTTTTAATGACCCTGTGAAAGAAGCCTTATAAAAACATTTTGAGGAAAGGAGAAAATGCTGGTAACCAGCATTTTCTCCTTTTCCCACAATCTTTTCTACCCTTACCAAAGCAAATTTCAATATTTCAATCACATTTATTTTGTCGTCTGAATCTGGTTTCTATTTTGACCAGTCTAAAATTTTGTCGTTTGGTAAAGAGTTAAAAATATATACATTCTGGACTAAAACCAAGTGTCTTGGCAAAATAAGTACCAACAACACAGGTTTTTGTAAAGATGAATGACATATTTGATGTTTGAAATAGAATATGCCCCCCCACCCACACCCCACCTGAAAACTTTATAATTGTCTGTGAAACCAGTAATTTTGAGTACAGACTGAAAAATGATTGATAACCCTGGAAATGTGTCAATTCAATCAGACAGTTGTGAAAATTTCATTACATACAGATGGTTTAGAAAGGAAAAGTGGAAAATTTCAACCCATTTTTTTTTCAGAAAAAAAGAGCCGAACTGAACCAATAAAAAGGAAATTTTCACAAAAATGTGCATATTTTACATGCTCTTTTACAAGGATTTGAAGTATTTCAAAAGCAATGAGCCTTAGAGTGCTGAATACATTTATCAGACATTTTCATCCTGGAAATATGACCCAAATAATTTTAATTTAGTGCTGCTTTTGTCTAAAGTGTTTCAGCAAAGCGGACAGTGTAGATCAAAGATCAGGCTGCACGTTTTGTGCAGCCTGATCTTGATCTACACTGGGCGCAAGGCAACTTTGGTCGTGCAAGGTGCTGTAAGGGTTAAGAATTTCTGTTTGTGTTTTATCTCGTGTTCCCTATCAAGAGAGTAGAAAAAAAGGATTTTCTCTGTTAATCTTTTACAAAACAATTCTTTACTTTGACAACCTTGAAGGAGAAAGCTTTTTAAAGCATTGTAGGAAAAGAAGATGCTGGCTGGTAAGCAGCATTTTCTCCTTTCTCACAAGTTTTTCAAAACTCTTTTTGTTGTACCCCCATCTATGAAATAAGGGGGGTATACCGGTTTCAGCATGCCTGTTTGTCCACCTGTCCATCAGTCTGTCTGTCAATCTGTCCGTCTGTAGACTTTTTCGTTTCTAACTCAAAAAAGCATTTGACCTAGGACCCTGAAACTTTATACAAGTGTTGTTCATGACACAAGGAAATGCCCTATTGTTTTTGGGTTACTTTGTTCAAAGGTCAAGGGCACAAGTGAATTTTGTTTGAAAATTGTTTCCGTGCCCTAACTCAATAGTTGTGACCTAGGACCCTGAAACTTTATATAAGTGTTGCTCATGACCCAAGAAGGTGCCCAATTGTTTTTGGGTCACATGGGTCAAAGGTCAAGGTCACTGGTGATCTTTGTTTTGAAAATCATAACTGTGATCTGAGTGTGCTGCTTTAGTGACAAGGTGCTGGTGGGGGGGTATTTGTTGGCTTTGTGACACATCTGGTTTATGGTAGGTAAAACACCAGATAATGTGGTAGAGAAGTCAACCCACAGTAGACAAAAAAAAAAGAGGGAACATGTCTTTTTTTCAGTCGCAGTTGCTCTTAGCTTCTTTCTCTTCTTTTTCCTCAAGGTTTTCTTCAAGCTGTCTACTCTAATGGCATTAATGATGAAATTTATTTATGCTGTCATGTAATAAAAAATGGAAATGGAGTCAAACCTGTATTTAACACTGTATCACACAACCCTAAGTTTGAACGACCCTTAACTCTTTACCACACAATCCCAACTTTTAACAACCCTAAGAAAGAAGCCTTTTGAAAACATTGTGGGAAAAGGAGGAAATGCTGGTAACCAGCATTTTCTCCTTTTCCCACATTGTTTTCTAGTCTCCTCAAAACACAATTTAGTTTTTAAGTTACATTTATTTTGTCATCTGCAAATGCTTTCAATTTGGAGTAGTCTAAAATTTTGTCGTTTGGTAAAGAGTTAAGGAGAAAGCTTTAAAAGCATTATAGGAAAAGAAGAAGATACTGGTAACCAGCATTTTCTCCTTTTCCCACAATGTTTTCTTCCCAATCAAAAAGAAAAATCATTATTTGAGTTACATTCAAGCCATGCTCTGGAAAAACAGGGCATAATGCATCTCCATAATCCATCATACTAAGCAAGTCATCTTCTGATTGTGGATCCATACAATCCATTTTGCCTAACAACAGACTGTGAATAGGAGAAATCCAGGGTCCGCATTCACCAACCATTCTTAATAACGTTCTTTGTCTTGTTCTCCAGAATTTTCTACATCTGAAGGTAACACAACTCCTGATTGGCTAAACCATTTGGTTTAGCCAATCAGGAGTTGTGTTACTTTCAAATGTAGAAAATCTTGGAGAATAAGACAAAGAATATTCTTAAGAATGGTTGGTGAATACAGACCCCAGTCATATGAGCAGCATTTGATTTGTTGTCTGCAAATGCTTTGACTTTTGGCCAGTCTAAAATTTTGTCAACTGGTAAAGAGTTAACCTTTACCTGATTTGTCGTCTGCAGATGCTTTGACTTTTGGCCAGTCTAAAATTTTGTCAACTGGTAAAGAGTTAACCTTGTACGAAATGATTGTTTTTTCAAAACCCATGGAGAGAAGGCTTTTGTAAACACTGAGGAAAAGGAGCAATCTCTGCTTTTCCATTAACCCTTTACGACAGGACAAATTTTTTACCTGTCCAAATTGAAAGCATTTGCAGATGACAATTTCAGTGTGGCTCAATTGATGCATTTCTTCTTTGATGGGATCGAAAACATTGTGGGAAAAGCATTTGGTTACCAGCATTTTCTCTTTATCCCCAAATGTTTTCAAAAGAATTCCTCAGGGTTGTGAAAAGTTGGCATTGTGTGGTAAAGGGTTAACATGTTCCACCCTTTCAGAGACAAAAAACAACATCTGATCAAAACTGACTCTTCCTTCTTCATTTGACCCACAATTCATTTGTTGTCTTCAAAATTGCTGAGTGGGACCGTTGTAAAAACCAGGGCTCAATGGAATAACCAGGGCCTGTATTTACCGACTATTCTAATGGTTTAGCCAATCAAAGTTGTGTTACTGTCAACTTTTGAAAATCTTGGAGAATAAGACTTATAAATGGTTGGTGAATACGGGCCCAGGTGTCAATGGAATAACCTGACATGGTCTACAAAAGCTCCTGATGTCATCGGCGAATTTTCTCTATCTATAGTACATGTAACTTGCGTGTATGTTCCTTAACCCTTTCCCAAACAAGCCCTGGTTTTCACGTGTCTGCAGTACAAGTCTTTTGAAAACACTGTGGGAAAAGGAGAAATTGCTTGTAATGAGCAATTTCTCCTTTTCCCACAGTGTTTTCTACCCTTTTTGAGACCTTTCTGCCATTTTCATCAAATTTAAAATTGTCATCTGCAAACTCTTTGAATTTGGACCAGTCCAAAATTTGTCGTTTGGGAAAGGGTTAATAGAATCTGTTCTACAAAGACATAAGAAAATAGATAGGATTTTTGTTAGAATGGTTCCCACTAATCATCTGTCTGGAGGCTAATTGGCTTTATGATGTCTTTATGATGGGTTTATGGCTGGAAGTCCCCCATTAAGTAGCCACAAATATGTGACATAGTCCTTAGATAATTGTCTAGAAAAGATGGAACTCATTTTGTGGAAATACCTGTCTTTAAACCTTTGCCAAATAGCAATATTTTGGACTGGACCAAATTGAAAGAATTTGCAGACGACAAATTGAATTTGGCTAAAATTACATTTTCTCTTCTTTATAAGGTAGAAAATATTGTGGAAAAATTAGAAAATGCTGGTTACTAGAATTTTCTCCTTTTCCCACAGTGATTTCAAGAGCCTTCTCTTTCAGGGTCGTTAAAAGTCTGGATTGTGTGGTTAAGTGTTAACCATTTTACCAGACAACAAAATTTTAGACTTGTCCAATTCTAAAGCTTTTCTCTAAAGCATTTGCAGCTTGCAAATTGAAAACGGTTCAGATGATAAGATTTGTATTTGTAAGGGTAGAAAAAGGTGGGGCAAAAGGAGAAAATGATGGTTACCAGTTTTTGCTTGGGTAGAAAACATAGTTGAAAAAGGAGAAAATGCCAGAAAATGCTGGTTGCCAGCATTTTCTCCTTTTCCCACAATGTTTTAAAGCTTTGTGTCTTTTGATTATTAGAATTGGGGTTTGTTTTGTGAAGAGTTAACCCTTTATCATACAACTGTGTGTTTCAGTGCATGACCTTGAGCAATTTTTTTATTGTACAACACTTTCAACATTCTTTCAATTATATTGCGGGCAGGCAGTGCACCTGTCTGTTTTCCTATAGCTTCTTTTATAAGTTACTTCAATCCTGGCTGCTTTCCCACATAAACATTGTTGACACAATGTTCAGCAGTTTGAGAGGCATGAATCCTGTCACACTGACCTTCATCAATCCTCGGAAAGAATTTGTCCAAGCTGTGAATCAAACCAGATTCCCAGTGGACCTGAGATACTGGGCTTGGCACCTGCTATTAGGAAGATAGCTTTGGAAAACATTGTTGGCATTTCGCCTTTTTCCCACCATATTTTTCCTGCCCTTCTCAAAGACAAATCCCATCATTCAAGTCAAACTTGATTTGTCTTCTGCAAATATTTTCAATTTGGATAAAACTAAAATTTTGTCGTCTAGTAAAGAACTATGCTTTACAATGCTGACTTAATGCATAACCTTAACCCTTTACCACACAATCCCGACTTTTAACGACCCTGAAAAAGAAGCCTTTTGAAAACATTGTGGGAAAAAGAGAAAATGCTGGTAACCAGTATTTTCTCCTTTTCCCACAATGTTTTCTACCCTTCCCAAAACAAATTTCAAATTTTCAGTCGCATTTATTTTGTCGTCTGCAATTCCTGTCAACTTGGACTAGTCTAAAATTTTGTCATTTGGTAAAGAGTTAACCCTTTACCAAACAGTCCCAGGTTTTCACGTCTCTGAGAAAGAAGCCTTTTGAAAACATTATGGGAAAAGGAGAAAATGCTGGTAACCAGCATTTTCTCCTTTTCCCACAATGTTTTCTACCCTTTCAAAGAGAAATTGCACCAATTGAGCCACATTGAAATTGTCGTCTGCAAATGCTTTCAATTTGGACAAGGCTAAAATTTTGTCATCTGGTAAAGGGTTAAGAGACTTGAGACCAATCTTTTCTGGCTTGCAGCAGATACCTTTTTGATAAAAAAAATATGACAAAAGGAGAACTTCATTGAAACTGCTGTCTCTTATTTGCCTAAATCTGCTTATAGACCATTTTCTGTTCCTTGTTTGAGACGCATTTCAGTTCCATTGACCCTTTACCACACAATCCTGACTTTTAATGACCCTGAGAAAAGAGCCTGTTGAAAATATTGTGGGGAAAAGTAGAAAATGCTGGTTACCAGCATTTTCTACTTTTCGCACAATGTTTTCTACCCTTCCCAAAACAAATTTCAATTTTAAAGTCAGTTTTATTTTGTCGCCTGCAAATGCTGTCAATTTCAACCGGTCTAAAATTTTGTCATTTGGTAAAGAGCTAACAGACTCTAGTATTGAACATTCTCAAATCCTGAAGTGACAGAACATTTCAGACTCAACTTGGCAAAAAAACCCCTGATTCAACCCTTTGCCACACAATCCTGACTTTTAATGACCCTGAGAGACAAGCCTTTTGAAAACATTGTAGGAAAAGCAGAAAATGCTGGTAACCAGCATTTTCTCCTTTTCCCACAATGTTTTCTACCCATCCCAAAACAAAGTTCAATTTTTGAGTCGCATTTATTTTGCGTCTGCAAATGCTTTCAATTTGGAGAGTATAAAGTTTTGTCGTTTGGTAAAGAGTTCACTCAGTTAAGAGATTGATCAAGTCCATTATTTTGGTGAGCTGAGACAAAATAATTATATCAACATTTAATTTTTCGTCTGCAGATGTTTTCAATTGCAACTAGTCTAGCATTTTGTCTTTTGGAAAGATTGTAGAGAAAATGAGTTCATCAACAATCAGGATGGGTGGGGGATATCTAAATACAATGAATGCCCAAAGTGCAAAACTTGCAGCTTAAACCCATTACCACAAAATCACGAGTTTTAACGAGAATGGGAAAAATATACTGTGGAAAACTTTGTGGGAAAAGGAGAATATCCTGGTTACCCAGATTTTCTCCTTTTCCCACAATGTTTTCTAACCAAATTCAATTATTTTAGGCACATATACATGTAATTTGTCGTCTGCAAATGCTTTGAATTTGGACCAGTCTAAAATTTTGTTGTTTTGTAAAGAGTTAATTTGCAGAATATTTGTTTTCTGTTGTCTGAACTGAAATTACAGGAAAAACCTTTTTGTACCCTTCACCAAACAATCCCATAATTCAAAGACCCCAACAACAAAAGGCTTTGGAAAACATTGTGGGTAAAGGAGAAAATGCAGGTAACCAGCATCTTCTCCATTTTCCACAATGTTTTCTACCCTTTCAGAGACAATTTTTATGTTCTGAGTTACATTTTTTTGTCGTCTGCAAGTTGAACAATTCAAAATTTTGTTGCGTGGTAAAGATTTGGTATAAAATGAGTGGAACAGCAACTATGTCTGGGTGGGTGGGGGAATACTTAATAACAATGAACTTCTAAAGTACAGAAATTTACAGTTTCATTTGGCAGAATATTTTGTTACTGTTGTCTAGACTGAAATTACAGTAAAACCTGTCTATAAGTGGCCACCCACCTCCCTTATAAATAAGCAATCTGTGATATAACTCCAACTTGATAATCCTTTCATTAACAGTTGATATAACGGTTGTTTTTTTGGGAATACATATTTAAAACCACGAACCATGATGAGACAGTATAAACAATATCGAGATGGGTTTATAAATTATCTTGTCACGGTATGTGATATTAAACCTGTTATCTCAAACAGAAACAATAATATAAACTGATAATGAAACATTTATCAGTAAGAGCTATAATTTTACCACACAACAAAATCTTAAAATTGCCCAAGTTGAAAGCATTTGTTGACAACAATTTATATTAGCCATGCTTTGTGAAAAGAGGGCTTCACCCTTAGGCTGTTTATCGCGACTCACTGACCTTTTGCGGACAGCGTAGATCAAGATCAGACTGCACAGAACGTGCAGTCTGATCTTTGATCTACACTGTCCGATAAGGAGATATCTTCCCTCCAAAAATCCCTTTGAAACAGGAAAGTTTTGGGCTTATCCTATCGGCTTGAAAGTTTCATTTCTTTTATTCAGCAGGATAAGGGTTAATGGATCTGGGAAGAGTATCGACCCAGGTCAGCCTGCACAGTCCACGCAGGCTGACCTGGGCAAAACGTTTCGCCATCAGTCAATTTTCTGTATGCCCAAGGACCATTCTACCTCATAATGAAGTCAGTTTTAAAAAGAGTGGTAATTACAGATCCATAAGTTACTGATGTTTTGCTTGGTATAGTGCGTCACGAAGTATTAAGCCTCTTTTTGCCAGAGCGTGACTTGTATGTGGCTTAACTCATTACCACACGAGAAAATTTTGGACTGGTCCAAATTGAAAGCATTTGCAGACGACAAAATAAAGGTGACTGAAAAATAGAAATTTGTTCTGGAAAGGGTAGAAAACACTGTGGGAAAAGGAGAAAATGCTGGTTACCAGCATTTTCTCCTTTTCCCACAGTGTTTTCAAAAGGCTTCTTTCTCAGGGGCGTCAAAAGTAGGGATTGAGTGGTAATGGGTTAAATGATGGAATTTTCCTCCATAGGGTAGAAAACAGTGTGGGAAAAGGAGAAAATGTTTACCAGCATTCTCTGTTTTTTCCCCACAATGTTTTCAAAAGGCTTCTTCCTCAGGGTTGTTAAAACTCAGGATTGTGTAGTAAATTGTGTAATTAAGCATATAGCAAGTTCCTTAGAAGGCAAATCAGTTGAAATGTACTTGTTCTGGGCAAGCACCTGTCTTGAGCACACACATTTTTGGACTTGTCCAAATTCAATGCATTTTCAGACAATTCATTAACCCTTTACCACACGATCCTGTGTTTTAACCCTTTACCAAACAATCCCGGGTTTCAACGACCCTGGGAAAAAGGCCTTTTGAAAACATTGTGGGAAAAGGAGAAAATGCTGGTAACCAGCATTTGCTCCTTTTCCCACAATGTTCTCTAGCGTTTCAGAAACAAATCCAATCATTTGAGCAACATTTAATTTGTCATCTGCAAATGCTTTCAATTTGGACCAGTCTAAAATATTGCCATGTGGTAAAGAGTTAATGACCCTATGAAAAGGGCTTTTGAAAACATGGTAAAAGGAAAAAATTGCTAGTAACTAGCAAGGATAAACATGCTAGTAAAGAGCATTTTCTCCTTTGCCAACATTTTTTTTCTACCTTACCAATTTTGATGATTTTGTTAGTGGGTATAGAGATAAAAGTGAAAACAACTGAAATAATGGGATTGTCTTTGAAAAGGTAGAAAACTCTTGGAGGAAAAAGAGAACCGTTGGCCATCAGCAATTTACCTTTAGAATCATCTGTATAGAAATCATTTGTCTTCCTCAAGGTCAGTTAACCCTTTACCACACAATCCAGACTTTTATCGACCCCGAGAAAGAAGCCTTTTGAAAATATTGTGGGAAAAGGAGAAAATGCTGGTAACCAGCGTTTTCTCCTTTTCCCACAATTTTTTCTACCCTATCCAATACATATGAGCCATACCTACTTTGTCATCTGGAAATGCTTTCAATTTGGCCAAGCGTAAAATTTTGTCATGTTGTTAAGGGTTAACTTGAGTTAAATATAGAGAAGTCCTACACAAAACTCAATAAATTCTATGTTAAATTGATTTTGTTAAATTGATTTTAACCCTTTCATTGTCTTAGTCAAAGACCAGGGCTTAATGGATGATTCAAATCAAGATCAGACTGCACCAAACATGCCGTCTTGACTTGGACCAATACTGTATGCTTGTTCAGTCAGACACTCAAGATGAAAATCTTTCTGATTTTCAGTGGGTTGTATTTTGAGATGAAATATGTGTGGCTAAAGGCCTTAAATGGGTCTGGCTGTGCACAACAATGAAACCAAATTTTTGAACAGGTTTCTCAAGGACAAGCTTACAACACATGAAATATCTACAACAGCCATGCTTCTTGGCTATAGGGATTGGAGGGTTGAACATTTATCAAACAATCCTGTGTTTTGAAAACCCTGAGTCATAAAGCCGTGAGAAAAAGAAACAGAGCAGGGTCTGTATTCACCAACCATTCTTAGGAACATTCTTAGTCTTATTCTCCAACATTTTCTGTATTTGAAAGTAACACAACTTCTGATTGGCTAAACCAAATGGTTTAGCCAATCAAAAGTTGTGTTACTTCCAAATTTGGACAATCTTGGAGAATAAGACTTCTTAAGAATGGTCGGTGAATACGGACCCTGATTACAAGTATTACAATGGTTGTAAAGATCATGTGACCACTAAAAATTTGGTAACAAGTTGCATCTTTACTAGACTACAATGTTTTACACTCACCTGTATTGAAGGCATTCACACTGGACATATAAATAAGATTGGACTCAATTCATGGAATTTGATGTTGATAGGGAGAAAACATTGTTGGAAAAGGAGAAAATGCTGGTTACCAGCATTTTCTCCTTTTCCTATAATGTTTTCAAAAACATTCTTTTAAAAGTTGTTCAGACCCAGAATAGTTTGGTAAACAACAAAATTTTAGACTTGTCCAAATTGAAAGCATTTGCAGACGACAAAATAAATGTTACCAAAAAAGTAAAGTTTGTTTTGGGAAGGGCAGAAAACATTGTGGGAAAAGGAGAAAATGCTGGTTACCAGCATTTTCTCCTTTTCCCACAATGTTTTCAAAAGGCTTCTTTCTCAGGGTCGTTAAATGTTGGGATTTTGTGGTAAAGAGTTAAGCATGACTTTGTTTATACATGTAGGTGCAAAACAGTTATCATAAAACAAAGATTTATTAGTCTAAATGATTGGGTGCCAGAATTCAAGTGAACTGCAAGTACATGCTAAATGCTTGAAAAGTTTGGCCTGTCTTCATTTACTTGTGCAGGCTGATTAGATCAGGATTGGACTGTACAGATTGTGTGGTCTGATCTTTTATTTATCTTGTCCTGGTGTTTTCTTACACAGTCTTAACCCTTTCTCAAATGACAGATTTTGGACTGTTCCAAATTGAAAGAGTTTGCAGACGACAATTTAAATTTGATGAAAATGGCAGAAAGGTCTCAAAAAGGGTAGAAAACACTGTGGGAAAAGGAGAAATTGCTCGTTACGAGCAATTTCTCCTTTTCCCACCGTGTTTTCAAAAGACTTGTATTGCAGACAGGTGAAAACCAGGGCTTGTTTGGGAAAGGGTTAAATCATCCAGGCAGTTTAAATACAAACTTGCTGTCTTCTGGCCCTCAGCCATACCATGCCGAGTTTTTACCAAATGACAAATTCAAAGCATTTGCATACAACAAAACAATTTGATTCAAATATTGGTTTTTGCCTTAGGAAGGGTAGAAAACATGGTAGGAAAAGGAGAAAATGCTGGTTACCAGCATTTTCTCCTTTTCCCATGATGTTTTCAAAAGGCCTTTCACTCAGGGTCGTTAAAAGTTGGGATTGTGTGGGAAACAGGAGTGTTAAAAACATTTTGAGAAAAGAAGAAATTTTGGTAACCAGCATTTTCTTTTTTTTCCACAATGTTTTTTTACCTTTTCAAAGACAAATCCTATTATATAAGCCACATTTGTCATCTACAAATGCTTTGGATTTGGACAAGTCCTAAATTTCAACTTTGGTAAAGGGTTAACTCTTTACCACACAATCCTGAGACCCCGAGAAAGAAGCCTTTTGAAAACATTGTGAGAAAAGGAGAAAATGCTGGTTACCAGCATTTTCTCCTTTCCCACAATGTTTTCTACCCTTCCCCAAACAGATTTCAATTTTTCGATCACATTTATTTTGTCGTCTGAAAATGCTTTCAATTTGGACCAGTCTAAAATTTTTTTGTTTGGTAAAGAGTTAATTGACTGAAAAAGTAAGTTTCATTCAACTTTGTATCAGACAACAACAATTTGCACTTGATGACATCAATATGGAAGAAAAAATGCTTAAATGTATAACAAGCAGTTCCTGTATTTCTCAAAATATTCTTTTCAATTTCAAAGACAAATCCAAAAATGGAGAAAATGCTTGTAACATGCACTTTTTGTTTTTCTCAAAATGTTCTTTTCCATTTCAAAGACAAATGCAATCATTTGATTTATATGTTGTCTGCAAATGTTTTCTTGTTGGGGGATTTGTAGATGTAGAGAATGATGCTGTCAGAAAATGACTTTGATTTATACAATAGATTTTTGATAAATCTTTTTTTTGGTCAAGGTTTTTAGCTCACCTGAGCACACAAGTGCTGGTGTCTGACAGTAGTCTTGTGTGTCTGTTGTTTGTTGTCAACATTTATGTTGTCTGTGCTCTAGAGACCACATTTCAGTCCAATAGTCATGAAAGCTGGTGAATAACTTGATGAGAATTGGTCATGTTTCATCAAAAAGTAGTTCCCCATGTCAAAACCTGGAAAAATCTTGTGTGTACTCTAGAAGCCACAATTTCAGTCCAGTGTTCATGAACTTTAGTCAAAGTGTTCGTTTTGATGATATCTCAGACCAGTTTGAGAATGAGTCACGTCAGGTCAAAAAGTAAGTCACCAGGTCAAATCATTAAAATAAAAAATGTGTAGACTATAGAGGCACATTTGGTTGTAATATGAGTCAAATTTCTGAAAAACAAAAGTAGGTCACTGAGTCAAATTTCTTAAAATCCTTCTGTACAACCTAGAGGTGACATCAATTCACTTTCCATGAAAGTTGATCAGAATGTTTGTCTTGATGATCCCAAACTTTGAAAATGGGTCGTGGGATCAAAAGGTAGGTCACCAGGTCAAATCTTTCAAAAACCTTGTGTACACTTTAGAAGCCATAAAGTCTGACAGAATGTTTGTCTTAATATCTCTGTCAAGTTCCAAATTTTGTTGCAAATAGTCTAAAAGTAGGTCATTGGGATGAATCTCTAGAGACTACATTTTCACCCTGATGCTTAGCAAACTGGATCAGAATGTTTTTCCTGATATCAGAGATAGTTTTGTGTGAGGCTGGAAAAAAAGAAACTAGGCAATTAGGTTGTACCAGTCACATTGACTATACTTTGTATTATGTTCTAAAAGGTATATAGGTTCAGGTGAGTGATTCAGGGCTACCATGGCCCTCTTGTTAAAACTCAGGATTGTTTTGTTAAAATGGTAGTCTTTACTTCTTAAAACTAATTTTCTGCGGATAACTTTGAAAACATCCTAATAAAATATTGATGGCCATTATGACTACATGACAAAATATTAGATTTGTCCAGAATTTAAAGGATTTGCAGAGAACACATAAAAAGTTACTCAGAACAAATATTTTGTCTTGTCAAAGAGTATAAAACACTATTGTTGCCAGCATTTTCTTCTTTTCACACAGTGTTTTTTATAGGCTTTCATTGTTACATGAAAACTGGAATTTTTTTGGAAAATAGTTAAATCCCTGTCTGAAAAAGGGGAAAATACTTGTTACAGGCAATTTCTCCTTTTACTACAATTTTTTCATAAATGGTATGCTACAAAACAAAAAACCAATTCATCTGTACATGGTAATGCACCCGTCACTCTCAGAAAATTTTGCAAAGACCCTTCTGTGTTCTTAAAACTTGACAAACGCAGCGAAAATGGGATGAAATAGAGGAAAAAACACAGTTTTCAAATGGTTTAGCCAGTCGTGTTACTTTTCTACATCTAGAATTAGACTTAGAATGAAATCAAGAATGGTTGGTGAATACAGACCCAGGTTCTGCAGCTGGAAAAGTGTTTTCAGCCTTTTGTTCCTTATTGATTTCTGATGAAATCTGTCCCATTACTCAAGAAAAAACGTATTCCTTTAACCCTTTACCACACAATCCCGACTTTTAAAGACCCTGAGGAAAAGGAGAAAATGCTGGTGACCAGCATTTTCTCCTTTTCCCACAATGTTTTCTACTCTATCAGGGAGAAACTTCCTCATTTGGGCCAACTTTATTTTGTCGTCTGCAAATGCTTTCAATTTGGTTCAGTCTACAATTTTGTTGTTTGGTAGAGTTAAAGTACAGGCTATTTTTCAGCGTAGCTGAATGTGCTGGCTTTTGACCTACTTTTTAGTACTGATAAAAAATGAATAAATAGAAATTTGTGATTGGTCAATTATGTAGACATGTTTATTCTAAGGGCTCCTGTGGTAAAAGATGTAGACATGTTTATTCTAAGAGCCCCAGTCTATTTGCTGGCAAACTTACAACGTCCATCTTTTTCAAAGATATTTTGTATTTGATCTACCAAAATGTGTTAAAAGCAATCATGTGACAAACATTTCACAGAAATGAAAATACATGGATTGTTATTTTTGCAATTGTTTGAGAAACATTTTGTAGAAAAGAAGCAATTACTTTTTACAATCAATTGCTCCCTCTTCCTTAACCCTTAAAGCGCCTTTCACTAATATAGTTGCCTTTGCGGCCAGTGTAGATCAAGATCAGGCTGCACAAAACATGCAGCCTGATCTTTGGTCTACACTGTCCGCTATGTTAAAAACACTACAGGCAAAATGTAGCCATGAATTTGCAATTATATTGTTTTCATTCTAGAATGAAAATGACCATTGGGTTTATTCGGCACTTTAAGGGTTAATCCTTTACCAAACAATCCCATGTTTTAACCCTTCACCTTACAATTCAGTGTTTAAACGACCCTGAGGAAGATGGCTTTTGAAAACATTGTGTGTGAAAAGGAGAAAATGCTGGATACCAGCATTTTCTTCTTTTCCAACAATGTTTTCTAACCTTTTCTAGACAATTTCCACCATTTTAGCCAGATGTACTTTGTCGTCTGGAAATGCTTTGGAATTAGACAAGTCCAAAATATTGATGTTTAATAAAGGGTTAACCACCCTTGGAAATAAAGCTTTTGAAAACATTGTGGGTAAAGGAAAAAATGCTTGTAACCAGCATTTTTCCTTTTTGCATAATGTTTTCCACCATATCAGATACAACTTCCATCGTTACAGCCACAGTTGATTTGTTGTCTGTAGATGCTTTCAATTTGGACTAGTCTAAATTCTTGTCATCTGGTAAAGGGTTAATGTTCCCCAAATCTTCTCAGTTACAGGGGCATGAAGGCCTAGCCTGGTAGCCCAGTCAGTAACATACAGGGCTTGAAACCCCAGGGTTGCTGGTTTGATGTTTTTCAGAGGATTGTCAGAAGACAGAATTCATTTCTTTTCACTGTTGAACATTGTTTCATTGACATTAAAGCAGGAAAGCGACCAGTGGCTTGGAAAGATTATGTTGTGCAAAACGCATGTAAAAGAAACACAAGGAAAGCATGGATAGATGCACTTGCAATTACATTATAACTCAGTGAAGTTGAAAACTGCACAAAACACCAAACAAACAATGGGTGTGAAAAGTGTCTTAACTCTTTACCCTCAACAATAGAAATGTAGACTGGCTCCAATTCTAGTGTCTCTAATTGCAGGTATTGGATACACAATGGTTTGCATCACCTTTCTGATATCATCATATTATGTGACTGAACTCACCTGGGCTCTTTACTACTTTGGTGTGACCTTGACCTCAGCTGCTAATGGCAACAAAGTACCATGGGACTGCACAAATGTTACAGGTGAATGCCTGATGTCACTGATTACGTGCTTCGTTGCTTACCAAGCAACCCCAATTTTCAACAACCCCATCAACAACCCTGAGGAAGCAGGCTATTGAAAACATTGTGGGAAAAGGAGAAAATGCTGGTAAACCAGCGTTTTCTTCTTATCCCACACTTTTTTCTACCCTTTGAAAGACAAATTTCATGTTTTGGGTAACATTTAACTTATCATCTGCAAATGTGTTCAATTTGAACAGGACCAAGATTTTGTCATCTGGTAAAATGCTAAGCATTAGTTACATGTCCAAGTTTGTACAATTCTTTTGTGTTCAAATCCTAACTAAATAATAAACAGCAGATCAATCTTTTTTCTACCGGTAAGAGCTAAATCACTCATTTTGAGTAATTACTCATTCTCTCACAATTTTCTCAAATGTCATCTGCTTCATGTTTTGGAGAAAACATTGAGGCATTATCATAGCTTTATGTCGCCTTTATGTCATTGTCATGCAAAAAGTTTGAAATTTTCACATGTCTCTGTTGTTATGGAAGATGTTAAGCCCCACTTTTGACTTAAAATCTTAACCCACAGCCTTGCATTGGCACCAACATGCAGTGCTCTTGTTGTATATTTCAGACAATTATTGCAGTGTGCCTCCAGGAAATGGTAACAGTAATGTTCTCTTTATATCTGGAGCAAGTCTATCTCTAATCGGCAATGCTTCACTTGGTTATAACTACCATGATAGAGGAAAGACAGCTGTTAGCCATGGTGACTTTGTTGGGGGCTTCAGGTATTTCTAGTAAGTACATTTATTTGGCAAATGGTACCAGTAATGTTTTCCTCTCAACTTGAGCAAGTATGCCATGAATAAGTAATACTTCTCTTGTTTATACACATATCTCAGGGCAAGGAGACAGGTGTAACCATAGTGACTATATTGGGTGGGGAGGGGGCTTCAGAAATATCCAGTAAGTATATTTATGTGGCTAATTGCTACAGTAAAGTTTTCCTCATATCTAGAGCAAGTCTGCCATGAATCGGCAATGGTTATGCCAAGCCTCGGTAGTGCAGTCAGTAGTGTGCAGACCTTGAGACCAGGTAGTTGCTGGTTTGAATCCCCTGCTTGGCCGATTTCTTATTGAGGACCTTGAGAGCTTTAAAGAACAGCATTTTCTCCTTTTCCTACAATGTGTGTACCCTTTCAAAGACAGAAATCATCATTTGAGCTACATTTTTTGTTATCTGCACATGCTTTCAATTTGGTAAAGTCCAAAGTTTTGTTGTTTGATAGTCACGGGATAAAATTTCATGGTAAGATTCTTATTATCATATGACTTTCGGTGGGTTGAGAGACTAACTTGGTGTAGTATGTCCTCTTTTTTCAGTTCTGGTGTGCTGGATTTACAGGAGTCAGTGGTCGCCCTTGGTCACCCAGTTTGGTACTTGGTCCTGTGTCTAGTTCTTGCCTGGGTTTTAGTCTATGCCTGCCTTATCAATGGTCCCAGATCTGTTGGCAAGGTAAAGTTAATCTTTGAAATCATTTAGTTATCACCTTTTCTCACAATAGTTCTGTCCAGAGTCCATTTCTTGACTGGGTTAAGTCTCTTCTGGGATGTGGCTCTCCTGAAATATAACCACTAAGAAAAAGGACACCATTGAAACATTGTGGAAAATCTTTTAACCCTTACCAGATGAAAATGTTTTAGACTAGTCCAAATTGAAAGCATTTGCCAGACTAGGAATTAAATGTGGATAAACTAATGAAATTTGTATTTGCAAGGGCAGAAAACATGTGAGAAAAGGAGAGAATGCTATGTTTTACAACACTGATGGAAAAAAGGCTGTTTTGAAACATTATGGGAAAAGGAAAACAAATGTTGGAATCCTGGATTGTCCTTTCCCACAGTGTTTTCTACCATTATACAGACAAATCCAATTATATAACCCTTTGCTAAACAATCCTGACTTTTAAAGATCCTGCAGAAGAAGTCTTTTGAAAACACTGTGGGAAAAGGAGAAAATGCTGGTAACCAGCATTTTCTCCTTTTTCCACAATGTTTTATACCCAATCAGAGTCATGTTTCATCTATTGGACTACATTTAATTTGTCATTTGCAACAGCTTTTGAATTTGTGCAAGTCTAAAATTTTGTCGTTTGGTAAAGAGTTAAGCAACATTTGATTTGTCAGCTGCTTTGGAATCCTACAGTCTCACTTGCATTGTTTGGGAAAGAGTTAACCCTTGGATGAACAGTTAACTCTTTACCAATCAACAATATTTAAACCTTTACCACACAATCATGGGTTTTAACGACCCTGAGGAAGAAGCCTTTTGAAAACATAGTGGGAAAATGCTGGTAACCAGCATTTTCTCCTTTTCCCACAATCTTTTCTATCCTTCCCAATAGAAATTTCAATTTTTGACTCATATTTATATTGCTATCTGCAAATGCTTTCAATTTGGACCAGTCTAAAATTTTGTCGTTTGGTAAAGAGTTAAGACTTACCCAAATAGTAAACACTAAAATTTTGCAAGTCTACAATATATCAAATGTGATTCAAATTAAGGATTTTTTTCATGAAAAGGTAAGAAACATTGTGAAACAGGAGAAAATGCTGATTACCTGCACTTTCCGCTTTTTCCCACATTGTTTTCAAAAGCCTCTCCCTTCAAGGTTGTTAATTGATTGATTGTATGGTGTTAACGCCGTTTTCAACATTATTACATTTATATAGCGACAGCCAGTGCATCTATCCAGGCTTTCCTGGAGGTCCTTCACCAGTGCTACACAATATCTTTCCAAGCCACTGGCTGCTTTCCCACATAACCAGGTCAGCGGTGACTCAAGGTTGTAAACTCTTTACCACACAATCCCGACTTTAATGACCCTGAAAAAGGAGCCTTTTGAAAACATTTGTGGGAAAAGGAGAAAATGCTAGTAACCAGCATTTTCTCCTTTTCCCACAATGTTTTCTACCCTTCCCAAATCAAAATCTAATTTTTGAGTCACCTTTATTTTGTCGTCTGCAATTGCTTTCAAATTTGACAAGTACAAAATTTTGTCGTTTGGTAATGAGTTAAAACTGAGGACTGTTTGGTAAAGAGTAAATGCACATATACATGTATGTGTAATGGTTTCCTGTATGTCCTGCAACTTGCATGCTCTATCATGCTGTTTACATTTACAGGTGATGTACATAGCAGCCCCATTTCCATATATAGCTCTAATCAGTCTGTTTGTGATGTCATGTTTTATAAGTGGATCCATTGAGGGCGTCAAATTTTTCCTGAGTCCTGAATGGCACAAGCTTACCTCAAGTCTACAGGTAAATGATTGTGTTCATATTAAAAAATAATGACTTCTATCACCGTGGCTGGCTAACTGAAAATCAATGATAGCCTTATGGATGACACTTTAAACCTGGGTCCCATGTGTGTTGATATTACAGCATATTAAAGAAAGAGGCATATCTTAGATTAAGTTTCATCCCGTATCTTGCATTATCCCCGATAACATAGCTTACAGCTTTTGGGGGGGGGGGGGGGGGTCATCACCCACATGGGGATGATATATAAAAGCAAAAACAAATAAAAAGAGTGCCTTTTTTTTTTAACTTTTAACTCTTGACAATATTTGAGACTCCTCTATATGGATAGCATTTGCATATGACAGATGTGGCTCAGATTGTGGAATTGGTCTATGGATAAGGGAGAGGCTGTTTACCAGCCTTTCCTCATTTTTCAATGATGTTAAATATTTAAGAAAAAGCAGGTGTATTATTGAAAGCATGATCAGTTACTTAACCATTTACCACACAACAAAATTTTAGACCTGTCCAAATTGAAAGCATTTGCAGACAATAATGTCACTGTGGCTCAAATGATGCGATTTTTCTTTGATGCTGGTTACCAGCATTTTCTCCTTTTCCCACAATGTTTTCAAAAAACTCCTTTCTCAGGGTCATTAGAAGTTGACATTGTATGGTAAAGGTTTAATATAAAGTGACAGTTTTGCAAGCGACAGCATAAAATTTGTTTTGCAGATTTGGAGAGATGCAGGTCATCTGGTAATATATTCCCTGAGTTTAGGGACCGGCTGCTTACATACACTGGCTGGATACACTCATTTTCACAGCCATTGTTTTAGGTATATTTTATCAGACATGTTTGTTGTCATTCCCAATAAAGAATGATATTATTTATTTTGGATTTTGTGAGAGTGTCCTTAGGAAAGGATCTGCAGAGCCCCAGTCTAGCAATGGTTAAATGTAAGAAATATATGATATCACTGCTTTGACATAACTGTACATTAGGGGCTTAAAACAGTTTCAAAGAAGCTGACATATAATAACTTGATCTTAAATCTGAAAACTACACAAACCATAACTTTACCACAATCATCAATTTCACATTTTAAATGACTGAGACTTTTGCGGTGGACGTTGTTTTTGAAACATAACAGTACCTATATGATGTCATAAAATTTTATCTCGAACATGTATAAGATAAGAAAACTGATATTGGCTATATTACACTGAAAACAGGGGAGGTTATGCAATAAAATCTGATCTTGATTCTCAGCTATCCAGTTTTGGATGGTATTCAGGTCAAAAAGTCCAGACAGTACACATACAAGACCATACTACACATTCTCTGTCTGATCTCGACCTACACTGTCTGCAGAAGCAAATTAATTGGGTTCAGCAATTCAAGAGACGTGTGCTCAAGTCAACCATTTGAACTCTTTACCAAATGACAGAATGAAAGTATTTGCAAATGACAAAACAGTGTCTCAAAAATTGAAATTTGTTTATGGAAGGGAGAAAACATTGTGGGAAAAGGAGAAAATGCTGGTTACCAGCATTTTCTCTTTTCCCACAATGTTTTTCAAAAGCTTTTTTCTTCTCAGGGTTGATAAAACTCGAGATTATGTGGTCAAGGATTAAACTGTCAGTATGAATTTTTCAGGAACTTGCTCATAATCTGCCTGTCCAATGTACTAGGTGTACTGTTTGCTGGTCTGACCATGTGCTCTGGACTTGGAATACTGTCAAACCTCACCAATGTATCTATAGCAGAATTCAGATTTACAGGTAATTTGTTTGTATGATGTTTCATGCCATTTTCAGCATTATTTCTGTTATATCGTTGTTGTAGGTGCACCTTTCTATACTGTCCTGGAGTTTCTTTTACCAGTTCATCACACAATATTGTTTCCATGCCACTGGTTGCCATTCCACATAAACATCCTCGAAACAGTGTTCAGAGGCAAGAGAGCAATGAATTCTGTTGCCATGACGATCAAAAATCCTTGGAATGAAGTCAACATAGGTTGGAATCTTAACCAGTGACCCCCCTGCTTCAAGCCCTGCATCTTACCAACTGAGCAACAGGGCTAGGCACTTGGGTAATTTGTAAACTCCTCATTGTACCCCCTCCCCCTCCAGGACTTTAGCCCAAAAAAGACCCTGTAGGGCTTTCAAGCTTTTACTTAACCGTTTACCACACAATCTTGACTTTTAACGACCCTGAAAAAGAAGCCTTTTGAAAACATTGTAATTTAATTTTACACCAGTGCAAATTGAAAGCGTTCGCAGACAACAAATAAAATGGGGCACAAACTACAGTATCTGTCTTTGAAATCGTTGAAATCATTGTGGGAAAAGAAGAAAATGCTGCTTACCAGCATTTTCTTCTTTTCCCACAATATTTTCAAGATTTCTACAGGGTCGTTAAAACTCGGGATTGTGTGGTAAAGAGTTAACTCTTTACTAAATGACAAAATTTTAGGCCTGACCATATTGAAAGCATTTGTAGATGACAAACCAAATGTTTCTAAAATGATGAGATTTGTCGGTGAGAAGAAAAACATTGTGGAAAGAGGAGAAAATACTGGTTTCACAGTGTTTAACAAAAGCCATCTCCATCAGGGTCGTTGAAATTTAGGATCATGGTACAGGAATAGCCATTACACAGACTGTTTATAGATTCACCATTCGTACTTCTACCCTAAAACTGTCTTTCTGGGTTTATTCTGTGTTCTAAGGCTTGAAGTGATTATTTTTTTATCATATAATTTCAGAGTATGAGCTGGGTTTTGCCCTCTACCCTTACATCCTGACAAAGATTTCAGATTCACGGCTGTTTCACTTGTTATTCTTTGCCGTGATCATTGTGACAGGGCTGGATACCCTCATGGTGTTTGTGCAAAGCATCATGGGAGCTTTAACAGACATGCTGAGGGATAGAGGATGGCGATGTTCGAGGGGCAGACGCTGGATTATTCAAATGGTTCTCTGTGTTGCGCTGTTTTTGATGGGACTGGTGTTCACCACACAGGTGGGTAGTAATGGTGTATTGGGACCTTCATATATGGAGAACAGATGGTTGATGTCTTGGATTGGGAAAGTTTATTGGGCAAGATGTTGAAATTTTATCCAGTGAAATGAAGCTGAATTGGATAAAATTTTGCAGCCAAGCCAGGTTAACTTTGTCAATCCAAGACATCAACCATCTGTTTATCCTGTTTTTATACGCCCGTCGAAGACGGGACGTATTATGGGATCATCCGTGGCGGGCGGGCGGGCGGCGTCCAGTTCTTTGTCCGGAGCATATCTCCAAAACTATACTACCTACGGTTATGAAATTTCATGAGTGGATAGATCTCATCAAGGGGGATTGCAGTGCACAGGAATCATAACTCTTGCTTCCTTAATTTTTGAGTTATTGCCCTTTCTTGTTTTTCATACTTGAATTTTGTCCGGTGAATATCTCCAATACTATACTACCTAGGGTTATGAAATTTCATGAGTGGATAGATCTCATCAAGGGGGAGTGCAGTGCACAGGAATCATAACTCTTGCTTCCTTAATTTTTGAGTTATTGCCCTTTCTTGTTTTTCATACTTGAATTTTGTCCGGTGAATATCTCCAATACTATACTACCTAGGGTTATGAAATTTCATGAGTGGATAGATCTCATCAAGGGGGAGTGCAGTGCACAGGAATCATAACTCTTGCTTCCTTAATTTTTGACTTATTGCCCTTTGTTGTTTTTCATATTTGAATTTTGTCTGGAGCATATCTCCAAAACTATACTACCTACGGTTATGAAATTTCATGCATGGATAGATCTCATCAAGGGGGAGTGCAGTGCACAGGAATCATAACTCTTGCTTCCTTAATTTTTCAGTTATTGCCCTTTCTTGTTTTTCATACTTGAATTTTGTCCGGTGAATATCTCCAATACTATACTACCTACGGTTATGAAATTTCATGTCTGCATACGTCTCATTAAGGGGGAGTGCAGTGCACAGGAATCATAACTCTTGCTTCCTCAATTTTTCAGTTATTGCCCTTTCTTCTTTTTCATACTTGCATTTTCTCCGGTGAATATCTCCAAAACTATACTACCTAGGGTTATGAAATTTCATGCCTGCATACATCTCATTAAGGGGGAGTGCAGTGCACAGGAATCATAACTCTTCCTTCCTTAATTTTTGACTTATTTTCATACTTGAATTTTGTCTCGAGCATATCTCCAAAACTATACTACCTATGGCTATGAAATTTCATGCGTAGATAGATCTCATCAACTGGGAGTGCAGTGCACATGAACCATAACTCTTGCTTAATTTTTGACTTATTGCTCTTTCTTTATTTTGAAACTTTAATTTTGTCCAGTGCATATCTTCAGAACTATACTAGCTAAGGATATGAAATTTCATGCGTAGATACATTCCATCAACGGGAAGTGCTGTGCATATAAATTTCAACTCTTGCTTGCTTAATTTTTCAGTTATTGCCCTTTCTTGTTTTTTTTTCGAACTTGAATTTTGTATGATGCATATCTCTCAAACTATACTACCTCGGGTTATGAAATTTTAGGGCTGGATACATCTCATCAAGGGGTAGTGCAGTGCACATGAAATATAAATTGCTTATTTTTTATGCACCAGCATTTTCTCCTTTTCCCACAATGTTTTCTACCCTTTCCAAACCAAATTTCAATTTTTGAGTTACATTTAGTTTGTCAACTGCAAATGATTTCAATTTGGACTAGTCCAAACTTTTGCTGTGTGGTAAAGAGTTAATAGTAATACAATAATAAACAAGAGTTCCGTCAACACAAATACACTGCCATTATCTTCAATCAACAGTAAAAAAAATATTCTGCACTACTATTTTTCTATACCTCCCCTTTATCATTATTATGCCCCAACTTTACAACTTGGGGTAAGACGGGCGTATCTTGCGACAATTTGCCGCTCTTGTTTCATTTATAATACATATCCAACTAAATTGAATATTTTGATCGAAAGAATGCATATATTGAAATTTTTTCACTATGAGAAAAAACAAAGAACTGAGTAGTGTTCTGGAAATGCAGCTGCAATAATGACATCATGAATGATATGTCATAAATGGTGTGCAACACACAAAAACAGGCTTTAGGACATATGCCTAAAAGTGTGTCATCCCAGATATGCCTGTGCATTCTGTGACTAATCCGAAATGAAATTTCCAGTTTTATGTGATTTTCTGTTTCACGAAAGTCTACTGTGTGAAAAAATCTTATGTAGTTGTAAAATGCCGTCTCAGGTTAGCCTGTGCGGACTGTATAGTCTAATCTGGGATGACACTTTACGCAAAAGTCCAAAGGTCTCATTTCACATGTTTTGGGCCAAATGTGAAGTTTACCCATGGAAAACCTTAAGGCAAAGAAGACAATGTTTGTCTATTTTTGGTGTTTGAAAAAAGCAGAAAAAAGCTTGTTCACATGTTGAAACTTTTTACAGATATTTAACATTCAGCGACAGTTTTTGCTGATTGTACCTTCATTCACTTGCTGCAATGCTTATTTAAAAGTAGTCCCAGTTAGCAGGTGTATAATTCTACTGCCTCATGACCAACTGACCAATAACATGAAAAATACATGGCACCATTCTGCAAGTGACAGGATAAAATCTTTACCTGGCAACAGTTTAGATTTGTTCATTGTTATGACTTGCATAGTCCCAACAAAGTGCAAATAAGACAAAAATGATAAAAGCGCCTAGCTGGGGCATTTACTGCAGAAAAACAGACTGAGACATCTGATACTGTATAAGTGGAAATTTTTGTGATTTCACGAATTTGAAAAATTTGCGAACTTTTCTGTTAGGGTATTTTGGTGTTTCAGACCACGAGTATACCAATAATGAATGCTTTGAATTCGCAAACATTTCTGTATGCAAAATGTCTGTAACTGGTAAAATTTTCCAACATGTGTATATATTCATGTATACAGTATTTAATAGAAATGCCTCAGCCTCATCTGATATCCCTACACAAGCACCCTAACGTTTTGCCTAATTTGCATTTATTAAAGGGAGACAATTATGGTTGCAATAACAAAGGATCTAAGGCACTGCAAAAACAAACGTGGCTCAGATAATGAGATTAGACTTGTAAAGGCTAGAAAACTATTGAAAATTGAGAAAGTGTTTTTAACATTTTGTACTTTTTTTTCATGATGTTTCAGAAGCCCCTTCTTTGATAGGGTCAAACTAAAACAAGATCAGTTGGTAAAGGATTAACCCTTTACCACACAATGCCGCTTTTTAATGACCCTGAGAAAGAAGCTTTTTGAGAACATTGTGGGAAAAGGAGAAAATGCTGGTAACCAGCATTTTCTCCTTTTCCCACAATGTTTTCTAACCTACTACAGACAAACTCCAACATTTGAGTAACATTCAAATTTCTGTCTGCAAACGCTTTCAATTAGGTCAAGTCTACAATTTCGTCATGTGGTAAAGGGTTAATTCTTATCCTGCTAAATAAGTGAAACGAAACTTTCAACCCAATAGTAAAAACCAAGACTTTGCTTTTTTGAAGGTATTTTTTGGGGGAAAGGTATCTTCTTATCCGACCGTCTAGATTCAAGATTAGACTGCATGTTCTGTGCAGTCTGATCTTGATCTACATTGTCCGCATAAAGTCCCTAGGTCACGCTTAGCAGCCAAAGGGTTAAATCTTTTTAACTCTTTCTCTACAACAAAAATGTAGACTTGTCTAAATTGAAAGCATTTGCAGATGTCTATTGAAATGTGGCTTAACCCTTTACCACACAATCCCGACTTTTAACGACCCTGGGAAAGAGGCCTTCTGAAAATATTGTAGGAAAAGGAGAAAATGCTGGTAGCCAGCAGTTTCTCCTTTTCCCACAATTTTTTCTACTCTATCCTGTGCATAAATCACTGTTTAAGCTACACTTAATTTGTCATCTGCAAATGCTTTCAATTTGGTCCAGTCTAAAATTATGTCGTTTAGTAAAGGGTTAAATGATGGAATTTGTCTTTGGTTGGGAGGAAAACACTATGGGGAAAAGGAGAAAATGCTGGTTAACAGCGTTTTCTTCTTTTTCTCACAGTATTTTCAAAAGCATTCTTCCTCAAGGTCATTTAAACTAAGGATTTTGTGGTAAAGGGTTAACAAACAGTGAAATCTTAGTTTGACTGGATTGTTTGGTAAAGGAGTGTTTCGTGAAGGGCTAACTGGAGCCAGTAACTTGTGAAAGTAAGTATAAGTTTTGAAGGAGAAGCTACATGTATTTTCAAATGCCAATTAAACCTGATGATTAATTTGAACAGAAAATTTAAGCAGCTATGAATATTTTAAGCTTGCCTGTTTTTAAAAAAAAAGAGTCACAGTATTGTCATAGCCATGTTGTGGTCTTTGTCATGGTGCAAACACTTTGACATTTTATATCTCTCTCAGTGAAGATATTTACTTCAAACTTGATATGTACGTCAAACTGGGACTAGCTGTAAACTATCAAAAGGGAAACCTGTACAACAAGGGCATGCAATCATCAAAATATTTTTAACAGTTATGCCCCCTTTTTGACCCAGACTTTTTGCTGAAAATCAATTTAGTTCTCAAAGCAACAGTTCCTGCAGCCAAGCCTCGGCACCCACATGCAGTGCTCATATTATGTTTATTTTTACAGAGAGGACTGTTTGCCCTACGTTTTACAGACTACTATGTAAGTCGAATTGCCCAGTATGTTGTGATAATAGCTGAGTGCTGTATCCTCATGTATATTTTTGGAGCCCAAAAATTTGCACACAATATAGAAGACATGACCGGAAACAAGGATTCCCCTTGGTGGAGATGGAACTGGAAAATGGTGTCACCATTAGTTTTACTGGTTTGTAATATATACAAAATGTATATTTGTATATGCTGTTTAACTACCATCTTTGCTAGGCAAGGGTGAAAATCACTGCATTGTCAATTCACCCTTGGCTGATCGAGTCAGAATTTTTAATCCCCGAGATACATGAAATTGTTGGTTTTTCAGTGTGTTTTAAGCCTTTACCAAACGACAAATTTTTTTACACTGATCCAAATTGAAAGCATTTGCACACGACAAAATAAATGTGACTGAAAAATAAAAATTTGTTTTGAGAAGGGTAGATTTCTCCTTTTCCCACAATGTTTTCAAAAGGCTTCTTTCTCAGGGTCGTTAAAAGTCGGAATTGTGTGGTAAAGAGTTAACACACCTATGAAATACGGCTTTACATTTGCTATCCATCATCAGTAAAACATTGATAAAAATAGCGACTGCAGGAGAGAATTGTGGGATATGCTTCGAATGGTTTTAAAAAAAAACAAAGACATGGTACATGTATTTTTACTTCAATACTCACATGAATGTCAGTCTTAGAATACATTCCAACACAAGATGATGGACTGTCTCGGGTTATAACTATCAAAATCCAGTATGCAGCATATTTTGGGGATTACAACTTTCAACTTGATTACCCAGTCAGTAGCGTAAAGGACTTGAGAACAGGTGGTCGCTGGTTCGATTCCTGGCTCGGCCAACTCCTTTCCAAGGATTGATGATGGTCATTACGACAGGATTCATCCTTTCTCATCGCTGACCATTGTTTCGACGATGGTTATGGGGGAAAGCAGTTACTGGCTTCGAAAGAATATTGTGTGGAGTAATGGTAAAAGAAACTCCAGGAAAGCATGGATAGGTGAACTGGCCGCTGCGATATAACTGAAATAATTTTGAAAATGGCATTAAACACTATACAATCAATCAATTAATCAAGACTGTTTGAACAGTGTAGCACATAGTTTTCTGATTTTTTTGCCAATAGCTAAGTATCGTGGCTTCATATTTAACAACAAACCTGACTGTATTTATTCTGAATTTAAAGTGTAGACATTTGATAGTCTGGGACATTCTAAGTTGGCCAATCAGATTGATATGCTTCAAATTTAAAAATATAACTGAATTTTAGGTGCTGGTGAATAAGGCTTCTAAACACAATAAAAACCTCTGTAAGTGGCCACCTGTAAGCAAGCAACCTGTATGAAGCAAGCATATATTCTGAAATTTTTCAAATATTTTGGTAAATATTCTGAAATTTATCTCTACTATGTAAGCACTTCTACATTAAGAGCATCTACACACGAAAAATTTGAAAGGGGTACAGATGAACATAAGACATTTGTCACAGTAGAAAACATTGTGGGAAAAGGAGAAAATGCTGGTAACCAGCATTTTCTCCTTTTCTTACAATATTTTCAAAAGTCCTATTCCTCGGGGTCTTGAAAACTCGGGATTGTGTGTTAAAGGGGACAAATGTAGCTCAAAAGATAATCTCGGTTTTTGGAATACTACACATATTCTCCTTTCCTACGATGCTTTCAGAATATTTAAACTCTGGATTTTGTGGTAAAGTGTGAACTTTAACCCTTTACCACACAATTCCAACTTTTAACGACCCTGAAGAAGAAGACTTTTGAAAACATTGTGGGAAAAGGAGAAAATGCTGGTAACCAGCATTTTCTCCTTTTCACACAATGTTTTCTGCCCTTCCAAAGAGAGAAATCATCATGTTAGCAACATTTAATTTGTCGTCTGCAAATGCTTCCAATTTGGTACAGTCCAAAATTTTGTCGTTTGGTGAAGAGTTAAAGAACAAAACTTTAGACTGACCCAAAGTGAATGCATATGCACGCAACCAATTAAATGTACCACAAATCATAGGATTTGTTTAACTCTTTACCACACAGTCCAGACTGTTAATGACCCTGAGAAAGAAGCCTTTTGAAAACATTGTGGGAAAAGGAGAAAATGCTGGTAACCAGCATTTTCTCCTTTTCCCACAATGTTTTCTGCTTTTCCCAAAACAAACTTCACTTTTTGAGTTACATTTAATTTGTCGTCTACAATTGCTTTCAATTTGGACTAGTCTAAAATTTTGTCGTTTGGTAAAGAGTTAAGAAGAGAAAAATCCTTGTGGAAAGGTGAAAATGCTGGTCACCAGCATTTTCTCCTTTTGTCACGATGTTTTCAAGAGTCTTCTTTTCTAGGGTCATTAAAACATGGGATTGTTTGGTAAACAGTTCAGGTTGGACTGTAAATTTATAAGATGGGCTAAAAGTTCACTCAACAGCTGTCATGTACATACATGTGTTTTTCTTTTTTCAGGGGTTGCTTTCTTGTTCCCTGTTGTTCCCTAATCAACTGAACTACAGGGATGTCCCCTACCCTGAATGGTCCGAAATACTGGGATGGTGTCTGTCCCTTGCCCCGCTGATATGTATACTGATAGTCGGGGTGTCTACTTTGATGAGAGTACAGGGAGATTGGAAACAGGTACAACAAGTGATTAACCTGTTAACATACAAGTGTGAGCCTTTTTGCCTCTGGGGTTGACTCTTTTTTTAACTCTTTACCAAACAATCCAGACTTTTAACGACCCTTAGGAAGAAGCCTTTTGAAAACACTGTGGGAAAAGGAGAAAAGGCTGGTAACCAGCATTTTCTCCTTTTCCCACAATGTTTTCTACCCTACCTAAGACAGATTTCATCATTTAAGCCACATTTAAATTGTCGTCTGCAAATGCTTTGAATTTGGATAAGTCTACATTTTTGTCGTTTGGTAAAGAGTTAATTCTTTACCAAACGACAAAATTTGAAAATTGAAAGTATTTGCAGATGACAAAGTAAATACCTCTCAGGAGTTGAAATTTGTAATTGGAAGGGTAGATATATTGTGGAAATAAAAAGAAAATGATGGTAACTAGCATTGTCTTCTTTTCCCACAATGTTTTCAAGGCCTTTTTTCCTTAGTGTTGTTAAAACTTGGAATTGTGTTGTACAGGGTTAAAGGACAAAGGCGCATCAAACCATTGTCCTGTTTCCTACATTGTTCTCGATACCATTAAAATTAAAATTTGTGTTTCGTCAAACGATTGTCCTACAGTTGACTTGTAGTAGTTTTTGGTTGGGCTTATAATAGTATTGCGTTACCCCTTAACTCTTTACCACACAATCTCGACTTTTAATGACCCTGTGGAAGAAACCTTTTGAAAACCTTGTGGGAAAAGGAGAAAATGCTGGTGACCAGCATTTTCTCCTTTTCCCACGATGTTTTCCACCCTTCCCAAAACAAATTTCAATTTTTGAGTCACATTTATGTTGTCATCTGCAAATGCTTTCAATTTGGACCAGTCTAAAATTTTGTTGTTTGGTAAAGAGTTATAGCTTGCTAACTGTTTATTAAACGGTGCTGAGTTTTAATTACCCTGTGAGTTTTAATTGCCTTGTGAAAGCATCATTGGAAAAGGAAAACAAGGCTTTGACAGAGAGTATTGTAGGTGTCATTATTAGAGTAACGACGGGAAGACGTGAATGGCAACAGTTCCTGGTGCAACATAAAGACAAAACTGTAGAAAATTAGCTCATTTGTTCTGTGCAAAGTGGGAATAGGTATAATTCTAGTATTGTCATATGCAAAGAAGGAATTCCGCTTTGTTGTGAAATGTTAGAATTCCTACTCTGTGTAGTACAATTCTAAACTTGCTTCTGCACAATATTGGACAAAGTGGGAATACATGTATTTTCTTATCTTGCTGAAGATGCTGTTTCTCTCGATTGAATCTAATCGAACCATTGTGAAATAAAATAAAACAGAAACACCAACGTTAATGTATGTGAAGAGGGAAGAAAATTACTCCGAAAGCAAACAAAAAGATCACTTTTCTGTTTAATCCTTTACCACACAATTCCAGATTTTAACAACCCTCAAGAAAATGGACTTTTGAAAACATTGTGAGAAAAGGAGAAAATGCTGGTAACCAGCATTTTCTCCTCTTCCCACGATGTTTTCTACCCTTTAAAAGACAAATTTCATAATTTGTGCAGCATTTGATTTGTTGTCTGCAAATGCTTTCAATTTGGACCTCTCTAAAATTTTGTCATTCGGTAAAGAGTTAAATCAGGTTAAGATTCCTACTTTGTCCCAAGCATTCCTACTTTTCACATAGAAGATTCTGCATACGCAGTTTATCAATAAAAAATTGATGAAACACCTTGCACAATTCTAGAATTGTATAGATACCACACTAGAAGTGTGCAACAGACTGAAAATCCATAGTTTTTGCAGGAAAACTCTAGAAGTGTACATCATTTTTTTTTTTTTTTTCAGAAACTGCGAGAAGCGTTGAAAATACCGCCATATTGGGGCGCAGGACTTCACTGTAGCCATGATCACAACAGCGCGCCGGACTATGTGATCTGTCACCCAGACAATTTTAGACCTGTCCACGGACTTGCCATGTTAACAGCCAATATCTACATTCCAAACCTGTCCCCACTTAATGCTGAAGAGGTAAGTAAGATACAAAAATACTTCCTGTATTGAAAGATCTTAAACACCCTTACCAAACAGTCCTCAGAGTTAATTACCCAGAGATAAGAGGCTTTTAAAGACATTTTGGGACAAAGAGAAGATGCTAGTTAATTTTTGGGAAAAGGAGAAAATTCTGTTAACCAGCATGTCTCCTTGTCCCACAATATTTTCTTCTTTATTGACCCTGAGAAAGGACTTTCGAAAACATGTTGGGAAAAGGAGAAAATACTGGTAACAAACATTTTCTCCTTGTCACACAATGTTTTCTACTTAACCTCTTCCCAAACAAGCCCTGGTTTTCACATGTCTGCAGTACAAGTCTTTTGAAAACACTGTGGGAAAAGGAGAAATTGCTCGTAACGAGCAATTTCTCCTTTTCCCACAGTGTTTTCTACCCTTTTGGAGAACTTTGTGTCATTTTCATCAAATTTAAAATTGTCGTCTGCAAACTCTTTCAATTTGGACCAGTCTAAAATTCATCGTTTGGGAAAGGGTTAAATGACCCAGAGAAAATGCATCTCCGTGATGATTGATACCAAGCAAGACATCACATGATTGTGGATCCGTAAAACCCTTTTTGCATAACAACAGACTGAATTATGAGGTAAACTTGTCCTTTGAGCTGCAGAAAATTGACCAATAACAAAAAGTTTCAGCCCAGGTCAGCCTGTGTGGACTTGGATGCATTAACTCTTTACCACACAATCCCGACTTTTCACGACCCTAAAAAGGAAGCCTTTTGAAAACATTGTGGGAAAAGGAGAAAATGCTGGTAACCAGCATTTTCTCCTTTTCTCACAATGTTTTCTACCAATTCCATAACAAATTTCAGTTTTTAAGTCGCATTTGTCGTCTGCAAATGCTTTCAATTTGGACTAGTCTAAAATTTTGTCATTTGGTAAACAGTTAAACTCTCTTTTCACAGAGCATGGCTCAAATCTATTAACCCCTTACCACACGAGAAAAATTTAGACTGGTCCAAATTCAAAGCATTTGCAGACGGGACAAAATAAATTTGACTCAAATAATGGAATTTTTCCTGGATAGGGTAGAAAACATTGTGGGAAAAGGAGAAAATGCTGGTAACCAGCATTTTCTCCTTTTCCCACAATGTTTTCAGAAGGCCTCTTCCTCAGGGTCGTTAGAAGTCGGGATTGTGTGGTAAAGGGTTATGAATGAACAAAGTCTAAAAAATTGTCGTTTTTTAAAGTTTAGACTAAAAGAAAAAGGGGACCAATAATCTGGTTTTTAGCTCTTGTAGTGCCAAATGAATAACATGGAAATTCTAAACCAGTAAAGTATAACTCCGATATTTCAATTCAAAGCTACTTTTGACGCAATGTTTGTCAAAGAAGTGGACAATTTAGATCCAAGATTTGACTGCGCTTTCTGCAGTCTGATCTTGAATCTGCACTTTCTACTAAAGCAGCATTTAATTGAGCCATTCTCTGGCAAAGGGGGGCTTAATGCATCCCTGTGATGCATGATACCAAGCAAGTCATCACATGATCTTGGTTTCATAAAGTCCATTTTTTCTAACAACCAACTGAATCATGAGGTAGAATGGTCCTTTGACATATAGAAAATTGACCGCTTGCGAAAAGTTTCGGCCCAAGCTTGAACTGTTGTAACAAATAGAGGAATGTGTTGTCATGCTTGTAATTTGCTTGAACCATCCATAATTAGTTCTCTCAGGAAATTAAGGAGTGAGCCCTTTTTCAAACATTCCCAGATTTAACCACACCTTAATTACCAAATGACCAAATTTTAGAATTGTCTAAATTGAAAGCATTTGTGGACAGTACACAAAAAGTTGCACAAATTAGGCAATTTTTGTGTGGGAAAAGGAGAGAATGCTGGCTACCAGCATTTTCTCCTTTTCCCACGATGTCTTCAAAAGGCCTTCTTCTCGGGGTCATTAAAACCTGGGATTATGTGGTAAAGGGTTAAGAAAATGGCGTTTGAAGACATGGTCGGAAAAGTAGAAAATGCTGATAACCAACATTTTCTCCTGTTCCCACAATGGTTTAGACAATAGCTATCACTACTAAAGGCAAATGTTTGCAAATTAAAAAAGTCAAAAGTTTTGTTTTCCGGAAAAGGGCACAAATTATTTATTAGAACTTGGCTACTGAGCTTGCTTTTCAGATTAATCTTTAATCCTTTACCAGACAACAAAATTTTAGCCTTGTCAGAATTGAAAGCAATTGCAGACGACAGTTTCAATGTGGCTAAAATGGTGCAATTTTTCTTTGATAATGCAGAAAACATTGTGGGAAAAGGAGAAAATGCTGGTTGCCAGCATATCTCCTTTTCCCATGATGTTTTCAAAAGCCTTTTCTGTCAGGGTGGTTAAAACTCTGGATTGTGTAGTAAAGAGTTAAAGTCCAGTTCACAACTATAGTTGCCATTGCAGCGCCATCTTTCAAGGGAGAGAAGTTCCGTATGTCATCGTCGCGTACTGGACTTTAGCAGTAGTTTCCCTTGTTCAAACCAATATATTAATGCCTTAACATTATACTAGATTACAAAATTTTAGCCTTGTCCATATTGAAAGCATTTTCAGACAGCAAATTTAGTGCTCCTTAACTCTTTACCAAACGACAAAATTTTAGACTGGCCCAAATTGAAAGAAGTTGCAGACGACAAATTAAATGTGACTTAAAAATTGAAATTGGTTATGGAACAGGTAGAAAACATTGTAGGAAAAGGAGAAAATGCTGGTTACCAGCATTTTCTCCTTTTCCCACAATGTTTTCAAAAGGCTTCCTTTTTAGGGTCGTTAAAAGTCGGTATTGTGTGATAAAGGGTTAAAACATGAAATTTGTCATTTAAGTAGTAACGAAAATTGGGGATAAAGGAGAAAATGTTATCAGTATTTTCTGCTTTTTTCCCAGTGTTGTCAAATGGCTTCTGTCGTGGGGTCATTAAAAATGGGATTGTGTGGTAAAGGGATAACTCTTTACAAAACAACAAATGGGAGTTATATTTTTTTTTTAAATTTCTATCATCAAACCAAACTTCAAAGAGTTTTTTATCATTGAAATAAGGAAGAAAATAGGTGACAAACCATCCGTGAATATGAGAGAATTATTGTAAGGAAGAAATGAATTGAGGGTAGAATTATTTAAATGGAATATGTAGTTTCTAATGATACATCTGGATTTCTTGCCAGAATTTCTGGAAGACTTACTAGTGTTTAACAAGAAAAATTTGATTCACAACACTTTTGAAAACATTGTAGGAAAAGAAGAAAATGCTGGTAACCAGCATTTTCTTCTTTTCCCAAAATGTTTCTACTCTTCCCAAAACATAGTTCAATTTCTAGCTTGCAATTATTTTGTCGCTTGCAAATGCTTTCAATTTGGACTAGTCTATATTTTTGTCGTCTGGTAAAGAGTTAAAGCACGGAATAAACCCATTGGACATGTTGATTCTAGAATAAGACCCAAATAATTGCAATTTCGTGACTGGCTTTTGTCTATATTGTTTAAGTAAAGCAGACAGATCAAAGATCAAACTGCACATTTTGTGCAGTCTGATCTTGATCTACATTGGATGGAATGGCAACTATAGTTGTGAACCGCACTTTATGGGTTAACTCCTTACCATAGGGAAAAGTTTTAGACTTGTTCAACATAAAAGTATTTGCATAATACAAATTTGCTAACCGCTTTAATCGCAGGAATTATCATTAAAAGGGTAGAAAACATTGCAGGAAAAGGAAAAAATGCTAATACCCAGCATTTTCTCTTCTTTTACCACAGAGGTTCCAAAGTGAATTCTTTCCCAGGTTTGTTAAAACAGAGGACTGTGTGGTAAAGGGTTCATGTTTGAAGCCTGCATCAGAAAAGTTCGAGAAGGATATAGCTAGATGTTCACTTAATTGCAAACTCATGTTTTTTAAAAACTCTATTGATTATGTACTAATTAGAGAATCTGTCTGCAATCTTGACGGTTCATTTATTGTCATGGTTGTCGGATTGATTACATGGTGTTTTAGAATTGAGTTATTTTTTGCATTTTATTTTCATTTATTTTCGTAAACTAAGAGGCAGTTATGAAAAATACCAGCACAAGCTGTTGTTTTACCCTTTACCCAAAGACCTTGAAGAAGAAGCCTTTTGAAAACATGGTGGGAAAAGGAGAAAATGCTGGTAACCAGCATTTTCTCCTTTTCCCACCATGTTTTCTACTCCTTCCAAGAACATCCATTCATTTGTACCAATTTCAAATTTGTTGTCTGCAGATGCTTCCAGTTTTGAAGAGTCAGAAATTTGTTATTTGGGAAAAGGGTTTAGTTACTGTTTATGATGACATTGTTTCATGATATTAGAACCTTTTATTCTATAAAATGATGGATGGGTCTGACCTTAATCTTAGATATATCATCTCTATACAAGACGACAACATTTTAGACTCTTCCAAATTGAAAGGAAATAACATACATGTACCAGTAAGTCTTTACCATATGACAAAATTCTAGACTTGTCCTAATTGAAAGCATTTGCATATAAAAATTTCATTGTGGTTCAAATGATGCAATTTTTCTTACATTGGGTAGAAAACATTGTGGGAAAAGGAGAAATGCTGGTTACCTGCTTTTTCTCCTTTTCCCAAAATGTTTTCATATGCTGAAATTTGTCATGCAACAAAAATTTGATAAAGGCATTTTACTTGGAGCTTTTTGCCCCTCTCTTTTGCAGGGCCTGAAAATGATCTAATGCTAGAATGGGCTAAATATGAACTGAACTGTCACAGACATAAATTACTTAGCCTATGATTATTTTCTATTGTACGACTTGCAACACAAGCCATTTTATTGATTTGAGGGTTTGTGGTAACAATTTGCAATTAATTTAAAACACAAAAATATTTTTTTAAATAAACGGGGCCAGGTTTCATGTAAAAACTTAAGTCTCAATTGCTATATTGATCAGATCTACTTACGGACACATTTTCTGACTTAATTTTCGTTGGTTGTTTGAGATGCATTTCACAGACATTAGCTGTTGGACAGGCAGTAATTCCGTACAATGACTCAGCGATGCCCCTTTTCTCGACTTAGAATTTGCACCGATAAAGCTCAGTACTGCAACTGAATGTCGACACCTTAATGCTGTGCTCTTGTTAACTCTTTACCAAACAACAAAAATTAAGACTATTCCAAATTCAAAGCATTTGCAGACAACAAAATAAATGTGGTTCAAAAATTGAAATTTGTTTTGAGAAGGGCGGAAAACATTGTGGGAAGAGAAGATGCCGGTTACCAGCATTTTCTCCTTTTCCCACAATGTTTTCAAAGGCCTTCCTCCTCAGGGTCGTTAAAACTCGGGATTGTGTGGTAAAGGGTTAACTCTTTACCAGATGACAAAGTTAAAGACTTGTTCAAATTGAAAGCATTGGCAGATGGCAAACTAAATCTGGCTCGAATGAATTGATTCCTTCTTTGAATTGCTAGAAAACATTGTGGAGAAATGAAAAAATGTTGGTTACCTACTCTATAAAAGACAAGATAATACAATTTTTTCAAAAACCATAAATTCATCATCTGGATGTCTTTCAATTTGGATAAGTCAAAATTTTTTATGTCAGATAAAGATTTAACCCTTTACCACAAAAACCAGAATTTTAATGACCCTAAAATGGAAAAAATTTTGGAACAGGAGAAAAAACTGGTTACCAGCATTTTCTCCTTTTCCTATGTTTTCTTCCTGCCACACACAAACTCATCATTTGATTTGTTATTTGCTAACTCTTGCAGTTTGGACAAGTCCAAAATTTTGTTGTTTGGTAAAGAGTTAACTCATAACAAGACAATCCTGAGCTTTAATGACTGTGCGAAAAAAGCCTTTTGAAAACCTTTTGGGAAAAGGAGAAAATGCTGGTAAACAGCATTTTCTCCTTTACCCGCAAGGTTTTCTACACTTTCGTAGACGATTACCATCATTTCAGCCAAATTTAATTTGTCGTCTGTGAATGCTTTCAATTTGGACAAGTCCAAAATTTTGTTGTTTGGTAAAGAGTTAACCCTTTCCCAAACAAGCCCTGGTTTTCACGTGTCTGCAGTACAAGTCTTTTGAAAACACTGTGGGAAAAGGAGAAATTGCTCATAACGAGCAATTTCTCCTTTTCCCACAGTGTTTTCTACCCTTCTTGAGAACTTTGTGTCATTTTCATCAAATTTGAAATTGTCGTCTGCAAACTCTTTCAATTTGGACCAGTCTAAAATTCATCGTTTGGGAAAGGGTTAAAGGATACTTTCTATGAAGGCTGCTGTGTATTTGTGCCCGGAAGTTCAACTATGAATTACAATTGCAATCTTGGATCAATGCAGCAGATACTATTACAGGCCACAGATAGAAAAGATAGGCTGAATAATTAATATTTGTCACAACAATGGTGCAAAAACAGTGGTACCAAAATGTCCCTGGCTTTAACAACCTTGAGGAAGAAGCCTTTTGAAAATGCTGGTAACCAGCATTTTCTCCATTCCCCACAAAGTTTTCCAACGTATTAGAGGCAAATCTCACCTTTTGTCTTAGCCACATTTAATTTGTAGTCTGCAAATGCTTTCAATTTGGACAAGTCTAAAATTTTGTTGCTTGTGAGAGTTGATCCTCTGATTGCTGAATTCATAAAATGGACCCTTTAGTCAGGAAAATACTTCCAAAGTATTCATGTATTGCAGTTTAAAGTTTGCTTTTGCCCAGAGTGTCTGGAAAGTGTAGATCCAAGGTTAGTGTGCACATCTTGTACAGTCTGATCACCATCTACACAGTCTGCAAAAGCTATGTAAGATCTGGTAGGTGCTTCAAGGGCTAATTAACCCTTTACCACACAATCCTGACCTTAAATGACCCTGAGGTGGAAGGCTTTTGAAAACATTGTGGGAAAAGGAGAAAATGCTGGTAACCAGCATTTTCTCCTTTTCCCACAATGTTTTCTACTCTGTCAAGGACAAATTTCATCATTTGAGCCACATTTGATTTGTTGTCGGCAAATGCTTTCAATTTGGACAAGGCTACAATTTGTCGTTTTGTAAGAGTTAAGGTTTCAGGAAACAAGCACAATGTCGTCAGCTGGTAATCTCGGAAATATGAGATGCTCTTCCTGGGGACCAGATGCTCTATAGATTTACCGATAATAATTTTCTTTTTTTGCAAAGCATAGCCAGTTGACTTTTTAGTACTAGTTGTATGCAGTTCAACTGTATACCTTCATTTTTAAACTTAGACTCTTCCAATCCTTTACTAAACAATTCCATGTTTTACACATCCCAAGAAAAAAGTTAGAGAAACATCGAGGGAAGAGGAGAAAATGCTGGTAGCTAGCATTTTATCCATCTCCAAAACATCAAGGGAAGAGGAGAAAATGCTGGTAGCTAGCATTTTATCCATCTCCCAGCATGCTTTCTACCCTTTCCATCAGTTTCAGCCATGTTTTTTGTCATCTGCAAAATGCTTACAGTTTGGAAAAGTGAGCAATTTTCTTCATCTTGCAAAGTTTTTTTTTTTTTCAAACCACACAAGGGATACACAGATTTAGTGAACAGAAAATTTCACTTCAGCTGTGTGAATAATGTGGTCAAAGGAGCACTTGCTTGTTACAAGCAGTAATTGCTCCTTTTCCCTTAGTGTTTGCCAAAGCTGTGATTCATAGGGGAAGGTATTTGTATGACTATGTGTTAACTGTCTACACCCATTGATTGTTAGTTAACTTTGTAAAAAGTTTTCTCTTTTGAATGGATTTCTTTGTTGATTTTGCTATTTTTGTTTGTAAAACAGACTGATAACTTGCTACTTATTAATAGTTACAATGTTATAGCAAAATCTGATTGCTTTAGTATTTATTGTAAAATGAAAGTGTCACTGCTTTGTTGCAATGTAAAAGTAAAATTAAATTACTTTGTTACAGTGTAAAATCAGAATCACATTGTTTTTTTACAATTTAAAAGCAAAATCCCATTACTGAATCACATTGTAAAAGCAAAATCCATCCCTTTGTTACAATGTAAAAAGCAATATCTCATTGCTTTGTTACAATGTAAAAACAAAACCCCAAAGCTTTGTTACAATATAAAAGCAAAATCATTTTGTTGTTAACATACAAAAGAAAAGTCCCATTTCTTTGTTACCATTCCAAAAGAAAAATACATTGATTTGTTATCATGTAAAAGCAAAAATCCAGTTTGGTTTGTTGCCACCTAAAAACAAAATCCAGTTTGCTCTGTTACCATGTAAGAGCAAAACTTTTGCTAAGTTGTTACTGTGTAATAGCAAATTCATTGACTTTGTAACCATGTAAAAGCAAAACCATACAACAAAATTTTGGCTGAAATATTAAGCCTATAAAGAAAATGATTTCAGCATTGATAAAAATGAAGTGAAGTCCTCTGATTGGATATCAGCATTTTCTCTTTTTCCAACAATGTCCTCAGAAGTTCTTAAAACACATGATTGTTTGTTGAAGGGCTATATTGCCGTGTTATCCTGTATAAAAGTAAAAACTGCCTCACTTTGTCGCATTGAAAGCAATACCTGCACTGCAACATAACTTGGTAAAAGCAATATGGATCGCTATATCAATAGGTAAATGCAATCTTTTATGTGACTTTTTACTGATGATTGCTGTGTGTTCATGAATTTCATGAATTGTTACGATACTAAAGCAAAGTCCAATTGCTGTGTTACAATATAACAGCAATACCTACATTGCAGTGTTATTCTGTAAAAGCAAAACTTGCCTTACTCTATCACTTAGAAAGCCATACCCATGTTGTCATTTCACTTTGTAAAAGCAATGACTAAAGCTATATGAATTCTTTACTACATAATTCAAACTTTTACATGCCAAGGAAAAGTTCTTTGAAAACATTGTAGGAAAAGGAGAAAATACTGGTAATGAGCATTTTCTCCTTTTCCCATTATGTTTTCTACTGTTTCAAAGACAGATGCCATCATTTGAGCCTAAGCAAGTGCAAGTCTGCCAATGCTTTTTATTTGAACATGCTTAAATTCTGTTGTCTGGTAAAGAGGTCTGTTGTAAATGCAGTATAAGCCTTGCTATGTCAGTTACGGTTTTGTTACTTTGTACCTTTATGGCTTTTTGTAACTTTGTAAAAGCAAAAAGATGTGCACTGTCACCATGTAAAAGTAATTACTACTGGTACCCTGCACTGTCACTATGTAAAGTAATTACTGCTGGTACCTTGCACTACCACAGTGTAAAGTAATTACTACTGGTACCTTGCACTGCCACCATGTAAAGTAATTACTACCGGTACCTTGCACTGCCACCATGTAAAGTAATTACTACCTGGCACTGTCACCAGGTAAAGTGATTACTACCTGGCACTGTCACCATGTAAAGTAATTACTACCTGGCACTGTCATCATGTAAAGTAATTACTACCAGTACCTTGCACTGTCACCATGTAAAGTAATTACTACCTGGCACTGTCACCATGTAAAGTAATTACTACCTGGCACTGTCATCATGTAAAGTAATTACAACCTGGCACTGTCATCATGTAAAAGTAATTACTGCCTGGCACTGCCACCATGTAAAGTAATTACTACCGGTACCTTGCACTGTCATCATGTAAAGTAATTACTACATGTACCTTGCACTGCCACCATGTAAAGTAATTACTACCGGTACCTTGTACTGCCACCATGTAAAGTAATTACTACCTGGCACTGTCACCATGCAAAGTAATTACTACCTTGTACTGCCACCATGTAAAGTAATTACCACCGGTACCTTGCACTGCCACCATGTGAAGTAATTGCTTCCTGGCACTGTAAAATAATTACTGCCTGGCACTGTCACTTTGTAGCAATAATAGCTTTGTTACTTTATTCCTTTATAACTTTGTCACTGTTAAAATGAAGCATTTTGTTCATTGTAAAAGCAATTACTACAATGCTGTGTTACTTTTTAGCTCACCTGAGCATGAAGTGCTCAAGGTGAGCTTTTATGACTGTGCGGTGTCCGGCCTCCAGGCGTCAGCAATTACCTTGTGTGCACTCCAGAGGCTACATTTTCAGTCATATACTCATGAAACTTAATCAGAATGTTTGTCTTGATAATACCTTGGACAAGTTTGAAACTGGGTCATGATGGGTCAAAAAGTAGGTCACTGGGCTAAATCTAAGAAAAACCTTGTGTGCACTCTAGAGGCCATGTTTTCAACCTGATACTCTTGAATCTTGGTCAGAAACTTTGTCTTGATAATATATTGGACAAGTTTGAAATTGGGTCATGTCAGGTAAAAAAGTAGGTCACTGGGCTAAATCTTAGAAAAACCTTGTGTGCACACTAGAGGCCACATTTTCAGCTTGAAACACATGAAAGTTTAGCAGAATGTTTGTCTTGATAATATCTGGGACAAGTTCAAAATTGGGTCATGTCCAGTCAAAAAGTAGGTCACTTGGCTAAATCTTAGAAAAATCTTGTGTGCACTCTAGAGGCCACGTTTGTAGTCGGATACTCATGAAATTTGGTCAAATTGTCTGTCCTGATATCTCAAACATGTTTGACATTGGGTCATGTTGGCTGAAAAAGTAGGTCACTGGGCCAAATCTTAGGAAAACCTTGGGTGCTCCATAGAGGCCACATTTTCAGCCTTATACTGATAAAGATTGGTCAGAATGTTTATCTTGTCAATATCTCAGACAAGTTTGAAAGTGGGTCATGTCGGGGCAAAAAGTAGGTCACATGGTCTTAGATAAACCTTGTGTGTAATCTAGAGGCCACATTTTCAGCCTGATTTTCATGAAACTTGGTCAGAAAGTTTGCCTTGATGATATTTTGGACAAGTGTCAAAGTGGGTCACATCTGGTCAAAAAGTAGGTCACTGGACCAAATCTTAGAAAAATTTTGTGTGCACTGTAGAGGTGAAATTTTCAATCTGATACTCATGAAACTTGGTTAGAATATTTGTTTAAATGGTATCTTGGACAAGTTTGGAATTAAGTCACATTGGTTCAAAAAGTAGGTCACTTACCCTCATGTGTTTTACATCATTAAAACCAGGATCTCTTCAGCTTTATCAGTTGTAGATGACTTTACTCAGGTGAGTGCTGTACGGCCAATGACCCTCTTGTTTCTGAAAAATTAAATAGAAACATGGTACCAATAGAGCAGCTTTGAAATTAGAAAAAATGAAAGCATCAATGTTGGGGAGAGGTGTAAATATTTACCAACTCGATTTCTGTAGAATGTCTGCAATAACTCTTTACCAAATGACAAAATTTTACACCAGTCCAAATTGAATACATTTGCAGATGACAATTCAAATTGGCTCAAATGTTTAAATTTCATTTGGAAAGGGTAGAAAACATTGGGGGAAAAGGAGAAAATGCTGGTTACCAGCATTTTCTCCTTTTCCCACGACGTTTTCAAAAGGCATTTTCTTTAGGGTCGTTAAAATTTGGGATTGTTTGGTAAAGGGTTAAAAGACCTTTTACAACTTCAGTTGCTTTTGCCACCAACGTAGATCAAGATCAAACTTCAAAAACTGTGCAATCTGATCTTTGCTGTTCACTGTAGGCTTTGCTGAGATTTTCTGAATAAAAGGACCCTTGGAATTGCAGTTATTTGGGTTCTTGATTTTCTTGACTGAAAATATGTGTTGGGTTTATTCAGTGCTTTAACCCTTTACTAAACAAATCCTGTTTTTCATAACCCTGGGAATGAGGGCTTTTGAAAACAAAGTAGCAAATGGTGAAAATGGTGGTAACCAGCATTTTCACCTTTTCTCCACAATGTTTTCTAGCCTATGAGAGAGCTAAAGGCAATTTGTCCCAGTGCAGAGTTTGCATCTGCAGATGTGTTGAATTTGAAAGCATCTAAAATTTGTTGTTTGGAAAAGGGTGAACCCTTTACTGCACAAGGCCGACTTTCAGTGACCCTGAAAATATTGTGGGAAAAGGAGAAAATGTTGGTAGCCAGCATTTTCTCCTTTTTCCACAAAGTTTTCTACCCTATCAAAGAAAAATTGCACCATTTGAGCCACATTGAAATTGTCATCTGCAAAGGCTTTCAATTTTGACAAGGCTAAAATTTTGTCGTCTGGTAAAGGGTTAAGGGTTAACAATGGTTCTAAAGTGGGTAGGAAATGACAATGGAAAGGCCTTTTTAGCATGAGAAAAGCTAATAATTACTCAGGCATTTACTCAGAGAATGTCAGTCATAACTTAACCCTTAGGCTGCTAAGTGCAAATCACTGACCTTTTGCAGACAGTGTAGATCAAGATCAGACTGCACAGAATGGTCCGATAAGGGGATATTTTTCTCAAAAAGATAAGTTGGAAATAACATTATTCGGGTTTTTACTGTTGGCTTGAAAGTTTCATTTAACCCTTTCCCAAACAAGCCCTGGTTTTCACGTGTCTGCAGTACAAGTCTTTTGAAAACACTGTGGGAAAAGGAGAAATTGTAACGAGCAATTTCTCCTTTTCCCACAGTGATTTCTACCCTTTTTGAGACCTTTCTGCCATTTTCATTAAATTTAAAATTGTCGTCTACAAACTCTTTCAATTTGTACCAGTCCAAAATTTGTCGTTTGGGAAAGGGTTAACTTATTTAGAAGGTTGAGGGTTAACCATTAGTGATGCACGATATTCTGTCGAAAGAGTGTTATTATTTGGAAAAGGGTTAACCAGTCTTGTTCTGTGATTGGGAAAATGATTATTGCTTTAGGTAACAGAAATTGGTACATGATTTGGCTTCAACCATCAGAATTTTAAGAACATCATCAGCGCCTATATTCAACCAACCTAAGTTGCATTTTTTTAAGTCTAAATCCAGGTGCTTTCCAGGCACCTAACTCTTTTCACATTACTTTGCACATTCTTTCCAAGGCAATGGCTTCTTTCCCACATATGACCAGAGAAAGAATGTTCAGAGGAATGAATCCTATTGTAACCGATATTATCAATTCTTAGAAAGATAGTAAGCTGAGCTGGTAATTAGACATGCAATCTCTGCATTTCAAAACTTGTCTGCTACTTCCCAAAGTTCTGGGTTTGGCTTTTTAACCGTTAGGCTGCTAAGGGTGACTCACAGACCTTTTGCGGCGGACAGTGTAGATGAAGATAGGACTGCACAGAATATGCAGTCTAATCTTGGATCTACTCTGCCCCCCCCCCCCAATTATATTGAACTGCAAAATTTGGGTGTTTTTCTATTGGTTTGAAAGTTTCATTTCACTGATTTAGCAGGTTAAGGGGTAAAAAGTGGACATAGGTATTTGATTTCTAGGATACCATGGTGTCCACACTCAGCTATTTTGTGGCTGACTTAACTGGACAAAAAGTTTCTTTTTAATGGATTTAAATTTGACTGTTTTGTATGGTTCACAGATTTCACAGCCTAATCCTTGGGTTAAAAGGTCACAGGGTCAGTAAAGGGTCATGCAAAACAATTTTCCTTGTGTAAACCCATAAGCTTTCATTAAACATTTAAGTCTTTACCAAACAACAAAATTTTATACTAATCCAAATTGAAAGCATTAAATTTATAGATGGCAAGTTCAGAAAGGATAGAAAATGTCAGTGATAAAGAAGAAAATGCTGTTTACCAGGATTTTCTTTTTTTTTTTTCAGCCAGGCTGTTTTCAAACATGTTAGGGTGTTGTCATATAGCCCTGAGGTCCCTGTCTCGTGATGTGGTTCTGAGAAAACTTTGACCTCTTCTGATACCTCTGTTATTATCCCCCGCCGAAGGGGAGGGGATATAGCCCTTGCATTGTCCATCCATCGGTCTGTCTGTCTGTCCATCCGTCCATCCATGCATCTTGACAGATATCTTCTAAAATCCTAGGCAAAACTTGATGAAAGTTAATACATGTGTTCCGTATAATAGTCCGCCGATATATATATTTTTTTCAGTTAATGTCATGGAAAAAGGCGGCTCTTTCGTGGTGGATGTCATTGCAACAAAATAGGTTGTTATTATTCACGTCAAACTTAGGCTATTTATTGACTGTCAAAAGGGGAACGCTCACCAAAAGCGCAGGGAACTCTCAACTCATTTATGACACAGTTTCACTGAAAAAGGCCAAGTGTTGCAACCACACTGTCTGTGAAAGCAGTCTATCATGTTGTCAGTACCATGCTAGCTAGTACATAAGCGCATGGGTTCTTGTTGTTGCAGATTGGAGCCTGGTAGCTCAGTCAATAATACTGGAAGCTTGAGGGTACTTTACCCTTTCCCAAACAACAAATTTTAGATTGTGTCAAGTTCAAAATATCTGTAGATACATTCAAAATTGGTATAAGTAAGCTTAAGGTCTCTGATAGGGTAAGAAACATTGTGGGAAAAGGAGAAAATGCTGGTTCCCACAATGTTTTCAAAAGCCATCCTTTCCAGGGTCATGAAAACCTAGGATTGCTTGAGAAATGGTTGAGACACAGGATTACTTGTTAACTCTTTACCTCACAATATAACTTTAGACTTGTCCAAAATGAAAGCATTGGTAGGCGACAAATTCTGTGTTGCTCAAATAATCAGATGTATCTATGAAATGTAAGAATACATTGTGGGAAAAGAAGAAAATGCTGGTTACCAGAATTTTCTTCTTTTCAAACAATGCTTTCAGAGATTTTCTTCCTCGTTTGTTAAAAGTCGGGATTGTGTGGTAAAGGATTAATCTTTTACCAAACAATCCTGTGTTTTTAAGACCCTTAAGAAGAGTAGTTTTCAAAACATTGCAGGAAGTAGAGACAATGCTGGTACTTCTTCCCCTTTTTCCTCGCTGTTTTTACCATTCAAAGGACAAAAAAATTCTGTTGTTTAACCCACAGTTGATATTTCGTCTGCAAAACCTTTGAATTTGGACAAGGCCATAACTTTGTCGTCTGGTAAAGTGCAAAGGCAGTAATTCACTGTAAAGTGACACATATTAATCCCAGAAACTAATATTTCTTCCACCATGTTTGTTCAGTTCTGTTAATCTTCAATTATATCAATGTGTTACACTTGAACTTTGCCTGAGAAATATCTATGATTGGTTTATGGTGTTTGACTCCGTTTTCAACATTATTTCAATTATATCATGGTGGTCAAGGCACCTATCTATGCTTTTCTGGAGTTTCTTTTACCAGTACTTCGCACAGTATTCTTTCCAAGCCTCTGGTTGCTTTCCCACATTACCATTGTTGAAATAAGAGATACCGAGACTCTTTGACAAACAACAAAATTTGAGGCTTGTCCAAGTAAGAAGCATAGCAGATGCCAAAGTTGACTGAAATGATAGCAGCTATCATTGACAGGATATAAAACATTGTGGGAAAAGAAGAAAGTGCATGCCTGTAGTCAGTATTTCCCCTATTCCAACAGTGTTTTCAAAACTTTTCTTTCTCAGGGTAGTCAAAACTTGGGATGGTGTGGTATAGGGTAAATTAAATTTGCTTTTTCATAAAAAGTTTTTTTAATATTATTTATTTCATGGTAGCTTTTCATGGGACTGTTCTTGGGCAAGGCATTGCAGAGCACAAGCCTTGTTCTTGTGAAACCTCTAAATCACAGGAATAAGTGTGCTGATGCTGTTGTAAGACTCTAAGAATGTTGGAAGCAGCATAAAACACTATCTAATCAATTTATGCCACTGATTCTATGACAATATTGCATTCAAAATGTCTATGGCTCCATGCACAACACTCCTAAGCAAATTTGAAACAGTGCAAGGCAGAGAAAGGCAGAGAGACAGACAGACAGCGAGACAGACAGACAGTGAGACAGACAGACAGACAGACGAGGGAAGGGAATGGGAAGGTGAGTATATAAGAGACAGAGGAAGAGATAAAATCCCTCTCTTGAGTGAGTTGCTGGTTCAATTACCAAGCTCAGATAGTTTTCTGAGCATTAATGATAGAGTTATGACAAGGTTCATTGCTCTCTCATCGCTGGGGGAAAGCAGCCATTCGCTTGGGAAGAATATTGTGCAAAGTACTGGTAAAAAGAAACTTCAGGAATGCGTGGATAGGTGCACTGGCACCTGCAACATAGCTGGTATAATGTTGAAATCAGCATTTAACTCTTTACCACACGACAAAATTTTAGACTGGTCCAAATCTGAAAGCGTTTGCAGACGACAAAATCAATTCAAATGAAAAATTAAAACTTGTTTTTGGAAGGGTAGAAAACATTGTGGGAAAAGGAGAAAATGCTGGTTACCAGCATTTTCTCCTTTTCCCACATTGTTTTTTTTAAAAGGATTCTTTCTCAGGGTTGTTAAAAGTCGGGATTGTGTGGTAAAGAGTTAACAGGACACAAACACATTTGAGCCATGCTCTGTAAAAAGGAGACTTAATGCATCTGCAAAAAGTCTTGAATCAGGTTAACCCTTGCATTCCCACCCAGGCTGACCTAACGGTAAGTCAATTTTTTTGCTATTGGTCAATTTTCTGCATGTCAAAGGACCAGTGTACCTCATGATTCAGTTGGTTGTTATACAAATTATCGATCCAATTTAAACTACTGCTTGGTATCATGCATCACAGAAATTTATTAAAGCCCTTTTTTTCCCAAAGCATGGCTCATTTATTTAGCAGTCCAAAGAAAAAAGAAAAGCAGATTTTTCCTTCCTGTCTGTGATAAAGCTAGTTTCATTAACTCTTTACCAAACGACAAAATTTTAGACTGGTTCAAATTGAAATCATTTGCAGACGACAAAATAAATGTGATTGAAAAATTGAAATTTGTTTTGGAAAGGGTAGAAAACCTTGTTGGAAAATAAGAAAATGCTGGTTACCAGCATTTTCTCCTTTTCCCACAAGGTTTTCAAAAGGCTTCTTTCAAAGGGTCGTTAAAAGTCGGGATTGTTTGGTAAAGAGTTAATCTGTTTTCTATTACATTCTGTAGAATATTATAAAATTAATGTGATATACAGGATAACTTTGCGTGCCTGTCTCTTGTCTGACTGAAATGCTGGCGCATTTTTTTTTTTTCCGTTTTCAGTCTATGTCATCGTTATTGGAAATCGTAATGAAAGGCTGGCAGGATATGTTCAGTTAACTCGTTACCACACAATCCTGACTTTTAACAACCCTTAGGAAGAAGCCTTTTGAAAACATTATGGGAAAAGGAGAAAATGCTGGTAACCAGCATTTTCTCCTTTTCCCACAATGTTTTCTAAGCTTTCATATACATGTATAAATTTCAATTTTTGAGTCACCTTTATTTTGTCATCTGCAAAAGCTTTCAGTTTAGGCAAGTCTAGAATATTGTCGTGTGGTAAAGAGTTAAGTTTCCATATACTAGGTTCATTCACTTGTCGTGCTTCATAACTGAAGTGCAATATAATAGGAATTTATCTCATTACCAAATGACAAAATGTTGGACTTGTCTAAATTAAAAGCATTTGCAGATTTACAAAATGAATGTTGCTCAAAAATTGAAATTTGGTTTTGCAAGGGTAGAAAATAGTATTAGAAAAAGGGAAAATGCTGATTACAAGCATTTTCTCCTTTCTCCACAATATTTTCAGTAGTCCTCTTTAGGGTGGTTAAACCTCAGCATCACTTGATAAAGAGTTACATGTAACTCTATACAAGTTGAAAAAAATGTCAGACATTTCTATTTTGAAGCAGATTTCCAGATAGAGGAAGTAATTTTGATTTCAAAATTGAAAATATTAGTTATTCTCCACTAAACCCTATGTTATGGGTACTCATTAGAATCGTCCCATCGAGACGATTCTAATGAGTACCTACAACATAGGGTTTGGAAGAGAAATAATAGATTTAGAATACCATCACTCTGCCTTATCTGGAGCTGTGTTGAAGGCATCAATTTTGAAGATGATGAAGTTAAGATTGATCAGATGATAGGGAGAAACGTTGTGAGACAAGGAGAAAAATTAATCCTAATTTCCAGTATTTTCTCATTCTTTTACAATGTTCTCAAAATCCCTCTTCTTAACCCTTTAACACACAATCCCGACTTTTAACGACCCCGAAAAAGAAAGCCTTATGAAAACATTGTGGGAAAAGGAGAAAATGCTGGTAACCAGCATTTTCTCCTTTTCCCACAATGTTTTCTACCCTTCCCAAAACAAATTTCAGTCTTTGAGTCACATTAATTTTGTCATCTGCAAATGCTTTCAATTTGGTCCAGTCTAAAATGTTGTGTGGTAAAGAGTTAAGTGTCATTCAAACTCAGAATTATCTGATAATAAAGGTATTAACTCTTTACCAAAGGACAAAATTTTAGACTGATCCAAATTGAAGGCATTTGCAGACGACAAATTGAAAGTACCTCAAATGATTTCTGTCTTTGAAAGGGTAGAAACATAGGGGAAAAGGGTAAATGTTGGTTATCAGTTATACTGGTTAACAAAACAGTGATTTCTTCTCTTCTAGTGAATTGTGTTGAGGAATTCATGTGTTTTTTTTTTTCCAGTGGAAAATCAGTTGTTTTTTGTGCACAGTATTTTTGTCTGAATGACCAGCTGTGACCCTGTCATGTGACCATTTATGATGTCTCCTTTTACTAAATACTAGTAGCCCCATACAGCAGCTTGTTTTGTATTACTGAAGTCCACTAACCAAGAGAATTTTTCCTCTTGTTGCAGTTTTCATTTGCTTTACAGATTTAAACCTCAACCCTTTTGCACATTAATTCGGGTTTTAATGACTCTGAGGAAGAAACCTTTTGAAAACATTGTGGGAAAAGGAGAAAATGCTGGTAACCAGCATTTTCTCCTTTTCCAGCAATGTTTTCTTTCCAAGCAATAAATACCTTCATTTTAGCCACTTTTGTCATTGTAGTAAAGAGTAAATTCTTGTAGACCTGAATCCTTATTTAATTACTTATGCACAGTTAAGATCCAGATCAGACTGCACAGAACATGCAGTCAAATCTTGGATCTACAAGGTCCATTTTTTTGCCAGATTTTTGGTCAAAAACAGTATTGAAAATTTCTTTTCCAATTATTTAGCCATACAAGGGAAAAAACTGCTCAATTATCAATATTTTACTTGTCGTGTGCTGCAGACTCACTTTCACCCTGGAAGATGATATTTTGACAATCAAGAACAGTTGACTCTTGAAAACATGTGAAAAATGACATGAAATATAATTCCATGATGAATTTTACACTTAGGTTTGATGTTAGTCTAAAAGTTACAATGTATGGACACATGATCAATTATTATTTAATATCCTTGTGCAGGAATCAATTAAGTTTTCTCTTTGTGATGTTAAAATATTTTGACACCATATTCAGTGTGAAGAATTGAAAAGTTCTTGTATAAATAGAAGAGTTTTATGTTATTATTCTGTGAATTGGAAATTTTTGGTATTGAAATCAGTTTTTATTAGAGTTTTATACAGTTTTATACTGTGATGGACTTAATTGTTTTCAAATAGAAGGTAGGTGCTGTTGAGTGTGTTTCATAATTTTATGCTTTGCCAAACAATCCCAAGTTTTAACGACTCTGAGAAAGAAGCCATTTGAAAACATTGTGCGAAAAGGAGAAAATGCTGGTAACCAGCATTTTCTTCTTTTCCCACAATTTTTTCTAGTCTATCTGATACAACTCCCATCATTTGTGTCATATTTAGTAGTCTGCATGAGTGCTTTCAAATTGGACCAGTCTAAAATTTTGTCTTATGATAGAGAGTTAGTCAACAGTAACACTACCCCCACCATGTCCCAACTAAGTTGGGGGTTAGGGGTCATGGAATCAACGAAATTGTCTGTCTGCAGTCTTATGTCATTTTTAGCTTGGCTGTTTTCAAAGAAAACATCAAGGTATTATTGTAGCTCTGGCGTCATCTGAGGCATGTGAAAACTTTAACTTTTTATATCTTTGTTATTACTGACGATATTTGCTTCAAACTTGGACAAGTTGTTAATTATCAAAAGGGGAACCTATACAACAAGGGCAGGTAACCATCAAATTATTTTTGACACAGTTATGCCTGTTTTAACTTCGAACTGTCACTGAAAATCAAGCAACCACAGCTGAGCATTGGCACCCACATGCCATGCTCTTATGTCTAAAGAGAGCAAAGGGTAGCAGCAGTTCTAATTGCTTAGTAGACTAAAAACACCAAATTTGCTGGTGAAGGGATTACGTCAGTTATAGTTTACAAAATATTGTAAAAGGAACGGAATACTGATAGCCAGCGTTTCATCTTTCCCTAAAATGTTTTCTATGTTCAATGTTTTTAGCCTGTTTTGTCAGGGTTGTTAACGCTTTACCAAATGACATAATGTTGAACACATCCAAATCTAAAGCATTGAACGCGACAAGTAGAATGTGGCTCAAATGATGAAGTTTGTCTCTGAAAGGATAGAAAACATTGTGGGAAAAGGAAAAATTGCTGATTGCCATTTTCATCTTTTTCCACAATGTTTTCAATAGGTTTCTTGGTCAGGGTCATTAAAACATTTGATTATGTGGTAAAGGGTTAATCCATAGGCTGTTTAGCAAGACTCAAGGACCTTTTTCAGACAGTGTAGATCATTCTGTGCAGCCTGATCTTGGATTTACACTGTCTGATGAGATCCCCCCCCCCCCCCCAAAAAAAAAAAAAAAAAAAACTTTAGAAATAGCTATTATTACTTGTCACTATTGGCTTAACTCTTTACCACACAATCACAGATTTTAACGACCCTGAACAAAAAGCCTTTTGAAAACATAGTGGGAAAAGGAGAAAATGCTGGTAACCAGCATTTTCTCTTTTTCCCCACAATGTTTTCTACCCTTCCCAACACAAATTTAAGTTTTTTAGTCACATTTATTTTGTCGTCTGCAAATGCTTTCAATTTGGACAAGTCTGAAATTTTGTTGTTTGGTAAAGAGTTTAAAGTTTCATTTCACTTAATTAGCAGGATAAGGTTTAACACACAAAATTTTAAGCCTTAAAGCGTCTTTCACAACTGTAGTTGCCTTTACGGTCGGTACAGATCAAGATCAGGCTGCACAAAACATGCAGCGAGCCTAATCTTTTATCTACTGACACACCGCAGACAAAAGCAACCATGAAGTTCCTATTATTCAAATCGTATTTCTACAATGGACATTGCTGTTTGTTTTATTTGCCGCTGTAAGGGGTTAATTCTTTGGTAAGGGCATGACTGGGTTTGTTGGAAATTGATGGTATTAGAGAAGGGGATAACAAAGACATCCAATGACCTTGAACTGTTGAAGGGGTATTGTCCAGGGGTTTATTTTTGTGGTTGCCAGGTAACCCTTACTATGCTATAGATAGGAATGTGTAGATCAAGATCAGACTGTTAATACTTAATAAGGTCTAACTAGGCTGAAACTGGACCCACACTGTCAGATAATTCAATAAAAACCCTGGTTTTGACAGCCATGAAAATGTAACCAGTTGGTTTTTGTCTTTTAACTTAAAATTTGCTGTATTTAGGCATTGGACTATGAGTTGAATCTGTGGTGTCTGAATGAAAAGGGCTGCTTGTCTTGTTCGGATATGTGAAAATTCTAGATTGGACATTTCACAAAGATTCATAATTCTGGTGTTTTGTATGAACACAAAATGTTCTGTCTATAAAGGTATGTTTTTTATAGTCATTTTTTATTTTTATAGATCAATTCATTTCTTTACCAAACTATAAAATTTAGGGTTTGTCCAGATGCAAAGCATTTTACAGATGACAGATCTTATATGGCTCAAATGGTGAAAATTGTCTTTGATGGGGTAGGAAACATCTTAGAAAAAGAAAAAAATGATGGTAACCGGCATTTTTTTTTTTTCAACAAAGTTTTACAACAGCTGTCTTCTTCAAGGTTAAAATGTGGAATTGTTTGGTTAAAGATTAAATAAATGAAATACATTTTCCAAGTTTTCGAATGTTTTCTTGTCTTAAATGCCGGTTACCAGCATTTTCTGCTGTCCCATAATGTTTTCAAATGCTTTCTTCCTCAGGATCTGAAAAGCTTAGGATCATACTTGGTAAAAGGTGCTATGGTAAAAGATGATCAACTTTACTTGCTTGTGCAGTAGATCAAAGATCAGACAGCACAATTGGTGCCAAAATGTGTAGGAACCTAGTAGCTGACTTAATTAATCCTTAAAGTACCTTTCATTACTTAGTTGCTTATGTGGAGACAAGATCAGACAGTATAAAACATGTTGTCATGTGTTTGATCTACTTTGTCTGCTTTGCTGAGAAATTGTTGACAAAAGCAGCCCTCAGATTGCATGGTCCTGCATAGCTCAGTGTTAACATTTAGGAATCATAACCTTTAGGCCCTGGGTTAGATCCTCACTTGACGCAAAGACTTTTTTATGGGAGTATCCTTGGGCAAGACATTTCAGAGCCCTAGCCTGGTACTGGTGAAATCCAGGACATACCATAACATGTAGAAGTAGCAGCTCAAAACACCATTCAATGAATCAGCTGAAAATACAATACAGCCATGCTTTGTGAAAAAGGGTTTAATTCATGTGCAAAAAGTATCAGCCATAGTCAGCCTGCGCAATCCACACAGGCTGACCTTGGTTGAAACTTTTTGCTATGGTAATTTTTCTTCATGTCAAAGGACTATTCTATCTCATAATTCATTTGGTTATTAGACAAAATGGATTTTATGAATCTAATTATGTTGAGATGCATTAAACCCCCTTTTTGCCAGAGTATTGTTGAGATATTTTGCTTTTATATCTACACTTTGAATGTCATGTGGGTTTATTCTTCACTGCTCTACGGGTTGAGTATCTCTTTGCAAGATGACAAAATTTCAAACTTTTTCCCAAATTTTAGGCATGCCAAGATAAAAATTAAATGTGACTTAAATGACGGTATAGGTCTTTGAAAGGGGAGAATGCAGTGTGGGAAAATGAAAAAAATGCTGGTTACAATCATTTTCTCCCTTTCTCTCAATGTCTTCAAAAGCCTTTCATCTCGGAATCTTAAAAACTATGGATGATTGGTTATGGGGTTATAATCGAATACAAAGAGCTTAGAAGAAAAGATTTTTCCCTTTCATTTCTATGGATTTTCACTGAGAGCTTGAGTAGTTACAAACCCATATTAACCCTATACTATTTGATGAAATTTTAGACACTGTCCAAATAGTTGTTTGCAGACAACATACCAAACCTTGCTCAAGTGATAGATTTGTCTTTGAAAGGATGGAAAATATTGTGGGAAAAGAAGAAAATGCTGGTTACCAGCATTTTCTTCTTTTCCCTCAATGTTTTCAAAAGCCTTCTCTTTCAGAGTCATTAAATGTCAGGATTGTGTGGTAAAGGGTTAATGGGCAGCTTGGAGTGAAAGGCAAAGAATAAACCTAATGTTTTACAATGTTTTATGATATTGCTTGCATGTTACCCTTTCTTTAACTGCTTTTTTAATGGTCCTGCTGCCTTGGGAGTCTTGATTTTAAATGTATACCAAGTTTTCCCCATTAAATGCCCCCTTTAATTAATGCCCCTCCAGCTTTTTTTTAAGCTTACCTAGTTAAAGGCCAGCAAGAGCTAATGCACTACCCCCAGCCGTTAGTGTATTGGAGTCAGCGTCTTCATTTATGTTAATTTTTTTATATTATTTATTTAAATCATTTATGTAAATATTATTTACACTATATTTAAGAGCTCACATTTTCCTAACCACACGATGGATTTGGTCCATATTTGGTATGATGATAGATATAGATCCAAAGATTCATGCAGCAATACTGCTGCCCACACCCATGATCTTTAAAGGTCAAGGTAGTAGACTTGGAGATTTTGCATCAAAGTTTTACAATAAAGTATTTTAAGTGCTCTTATTTTTGAAACTAAATTATGGGTTTATTTTATATTTGACTTGATTACAATTACAGGTCCTAAGTTTCATTAAGAATACCCTTGCCATGTCTATGCCCATGATGTCAAGGTCAAGACAACAGATTTTGAAATTTCAGGTTGAATTTTCCTGCTCTGTTAGCTAATTGATTAGTGTATCTGACTTGTGACCTAGTGGTTGCAACTTCGATACCCGTCACTGGTACCACTGACTGCCATGATATGACCTGAGCTGTTAAAATGATGTTAATTTTCAATACAAACCAAACCAGCCAATCAGGTTAAAATTTTTTTCTTGACCTTCTATTTTGGAGATCAAATGATTGCCAACCCCCAACAATTAGCTTCTGCATGTGAGCTTTGCTGTCTGATGACAGCTCTTGGACTTACACCAACGACAATCCATCGATCAATGGACTTACACCAACGACAATCCATTGATCAAGTTGAAATAAACTGATGACATCAACATAGTCTAAATTACCTTTCAAATTGATATCGTTAACACATATCTAAATATACATTTCCAATGACATTATTCACTTCAGATAGCATTTGCAGATGACAAATCGAATGTGACTCAAAATTTGAAATTTGTCTATCGTAGGGTAGAAAATATTGTAGGAAAAGGAGACCAGCATTTTCTCCTCCATGGTCAAGATCTAATTTGAAGGTAAAATGATAAAATAGTTTAAACTGAGGTTGTCTGCGTCTGCCCAATCAAGGACAGATGTCATTGTTAGAGCCGTCTTTGATTTTGTGCTTGCAAATGCTTTCAATTTGGACAAGTCTAAAGTTTCACAGTGTTGTAGAGAAAGAGAGTAGTCTAAAGCAGTGATATGAAAAGTTGAAGCTCTATATGAAAGAGTTAATTTTCTACTTTCAGCTTCCCCAAGAGACAGGATCCGAGATGACCGGGGGCTATCTCTCGGATTTGATGACCATTACGAGTACAGACAGTATAGATAGTGGACCGGAGAATGAGGAGAGAGGCAACTGGCGTGGAAAGATTGAGTTTGTACTGTCTTGTCTCGGATACGTGGTTGGACTTGGCAATATCTGGAGATTTCCGTACCTTGTGTACAGGAATGGTGGTGGTAAGAGAATAGTATTTACCTTTAGAACACAAGAAAAAACAAATGGACATGTTCAGTAATATAAAATGATATTTTTTGTCCACCAACCCCCAAACTCCTGGGTCCATATTCACCAACCATTTTTAAGAACATTCTTAGTCTTATTTTCCAAGATTTTCCAAACTTGAAAGTAACACAACATCTGATTGGCTAAACCATTGGGTTTAATCAGTCAGAAGTTATGTTACTTTCAAATTCAGAAAATTCTGGAGAATAAGACTAAAAATGTTTTTAAGAATGGTTGGCGAATACTGTCCCTGATTACTGCAATTTTAATTCTGTCACTGTCAGAACATCTTGCAAAGTGGTAGAAAGTGGACTGCTGACATACGGTGTAATTTGTACAGTTGGAAGCAGTCCCATTTTTAACGACCCCAAAGAAGAAAGCTTTTGAGAACAGTGTGGGAAAAGAAGAGAATGCTGGTAATAACCATATACCCCCTTTTACACAAAATTTTCTGCCATGTCTAAGATAGAAATCATCTTTTGAACTGCATTGAATTTGTTATCTCTAAGTGCTTTCATATTGGTCAAGCCTAAATTTTGTCATTGCTAAAAAGTTTTGGTAGGCTATCCCCACCTAAGGCCAAGCTCAGCAGCTCAGATGACATGCAGGGCTAGAAACCAGGAAGTTACTAGTTCAAATCCCCAACTTGGCCAAGTTCTTTCTGAGTATTTATGAAAGTCATTGGAATAGGAATCATTCCCTTCTCACTGCTGATCAGTTTTGACAATGAATGAACGAACGAACAAATTATTTTATTGACAAAAACTTTGCAGTTTTATAGTCATTACAAACATGAAGATAAACAATCTATTGTCAACGTTATGTAGCTGAAAAAAAGTAAATATATAAGGAAATAGCTTATTGTTGCCAAATAAGACGTTTTTTTTTTTTTTTTAAAGTTTGAATGATAAAGAAATCAAGTTAACCCTTTCCCAAATAAATTTTGGACTGGTCCAAATTGAAAGAGTTTGCAGATGACAATTTTAAATTTCATGGAAATGGCAGAAAGTTGTCAAAAAGGGTAGAAAACACTGTGGGAAAAGGAGAAATTGCTCGTTATGAGCAGTTTCTCATTTTCCCACAGTATTTTCAAAAGACCTGTACTGCAGACACGTGAAAACCAGGGCTTGTTTGGGAAAGGGTTAAAGATATGGAAAAATTCTGAGAGAGGGAAAATAAGAAAACTTTGTTGGAGGATCAGCCAAACATAGTGAAAAACTGTTGGCAGCCCTGAAAAACATTGCTGAGGAAAGCAGCCGCTTATTGCAATCAATTGCTCCCTCCCAACAATGCCCTTCACACTACCCTTAAACGACAATATTTCACAATTTTTTGCAAAAGTCTTACTTGAATTTACTAATAGAAATGTAGATAACTATTCATCAAGATTTTAAAATATTTAAACACTCAAGAACAAGTAATCATACGAGTAATATAAGGAGTGAAATATAAAAAGAACCTGAGCTTGTAATGCATCTCAGAAGGATGACTAAAGGAAATAGAAACTAAGTGGAACATTCATCTTCAAGATACGGAAACTGAACCATTCTGCATGTTTTTACAGTCCGATCCCAATCTACTCTAATTCCATAATGTTTTGGTCTCTCAAAATTGTAATCTGTGAGTGCAAGAAATGCAAAGATAATGGATATGTATCTGATCAAAATATCACAGAGACAAAAATATTTGTTTTTTAAAGGCTGAATACAATATTAAAGCGATCCCGACATCGAAACCCAAGCATGTATTAATGACAATATGATAAGTTATAGCTACAATGGATATGTGGGAAAGCAGCCAATGGCTTGGGAGGAATATTTTGCAAAGTACTGGTAAAAGAAACTCCAGGAAAGCATGGATAGTGCTCAGGCCACCCTGATATTACTGAAATAACCTAACAGCAAAATTTTAGACTTGTCCAGAATAAAAGTATTGCTCATAACATATCAAATGAGGCTCATATTAAGAGGTTTGTCTTTGATAGGAGGTGAAAAATTGAGGAAAAAGGAGAAAATGCTGGTTACTTCTCCTTTTCTCACAATGTTTTCAAAAGCCACCTTCATAAGAGTCATTTAAACCCGAGATTGTGCATAAAAAGTTAACCTTTTCCTAAGCAACAAATTTTAGGCCCTTCCAAATCAAGAGCATCTGCACACATCAACTTTGAAAGTGAAACCAATGACCTTAAGTTCTTTGGCAGGGTAGAAAACATTGTGGGAAAAGGAGAAAATGCTGGTTACCAGCATTTTCTCCTTTTCCCAACATGTTTTCAAAAGGCCTCTTCCTCAGAGTCATAAAACCAAAGAATTGTTTGGCGAAAGGTTAAACTTGTAGACATCCCTTCCCAGCGGACATTGTGCAAATGGAAGAACAAAACAATTATTGTAATGGAATATGAACTTAACCCTAACTCTTTACCAGACGACACAATTTTAGACCAGTCCAAATTGAAAGCTTTTGCAGACGACAAAATAAATGTGATGGAAAAATTTGTTTTGGGAAGAGTAGAAAACATTGTGCGAAAAGGAGAAAATGCTGGGTACCAGCATTTTCTCCTTTTCCCACAATGTTTTCAAAATGCTTCTTCCACAGGGTCGTTAAAAGTTGGGATTGTGTGGTAAAGGGTTAAAGTGCTGAACCAGGTTTAGTTGCTTATTCAGACAGTGTAGATCTAGATTGGACTACAGAGAAAGTGGTGCCTGATCGTAAGTCTACACTGCTTGCCTATTTGCAAGATTATTCTGTTAAAAATAGGGTTGAAATTATAATATTGGCATCGTTAGGTCTGACTGAGAATGTCCATTTTATATTTATATTTGTAGTGCTACAAGAATTAAACAAGTACAACATGATCTAAACAATTCTGATGAAAATGGCTTTTGAAAACATTGTGGGATAAGGAGAAAATGTTGGTACCCAGTATTTTCTCCATGGTAACCAACATTTTCTCCATTTCATACAATGTTTTCTATCCTTCCAGAGACAAATTCCATCGTTATAGACACATTTGATTTGTCGTCTACAAATGCTTCCAATTTGGGCAGGTCCCTTGGTAAAGAGTTTAATGTGATTGCTTCACCTTAACAGTGCAGAATACGAGGAAAATCGCATATTTCAATTGTCGTTACCAGACAACAGAATTTTGCACTTGCCTTCATTAAAAGCATTAGCTGACAAACTATTAGATATGATTCAAATAATTTTGTAACCATTTGGTCTTACCTGGCATTGTGGTAGAGATGTAGGATTAAAAAAACCTAGAAGCACCTTGTTCAATCCTTACTTGAAGCACTGATTTTTTTTGTGGGAGCATCCTTGGGCAAGATAACTCAAGAGCCATAGTACCGGTACTTGTGAAACTTTGGGATATGTGCGTTAGTGTGTGGAGTCGTTGTGATATGACTGACCTAGTGTTAACTCTTTACCAAAGGACAAAATTTTAGACTAGTCCAAATTCAAAGCATTTGCAGATGACAAAATAAATGTGGCTCAAAAATTATTTTTTGCTTTGGGAAGAGTAGAAAACATTGTGGGAAAAGGAGAAAATGCTGATTACTGGCATTTTCTCCTTTTCGCACAATGTTTTCAAAAGGCTTCTTCCTCAGGGTCGTTAAAACACGGGATTGTGTGGTAAAGGGTTAAAAAGCGGTATCAAAAAAAAAAAGTGTTAAATTTTGATCAGTCACACATTGATTTTCCATATTTTACAATACTTGATCAACTACATATTATTAACCATATTTTATAAGGATTTTATTTGCTGATTGTTGTTAAAAAATTGATAGGTTGTTTTATCCCACAAAAGTAGAGTGTAGATGCAAGATCAGACAGCACATTCTATGTGATTTGGTCTTAATCAATATTGAAGAAGCAGTAATAATATTGAATTTGCTGCAGTCGTTCTTCTGGTTAACTCTTTACCAAACAACAAAATTTTAGACTAATTCAAAGCATTTGCAGACAACAAATTAAACGTTACGCAAAAATTGAAATTAATTTTTGGAAGGGTGGAATAGATTTTGGGAAAAGGAGAAAATGCTGGTTACATGCACTTTCTCCCTTTTCAACAATGTTTTCAAAAGTCTTTTCTTTCAGAGTTGTTAAAACTCGGGATTTTGTGGAAGAGGGTTTAATGTGCAGCAATCTACCAATTGATATAAAAATCCTATAATTGATAGGCAAACAGAATTTATGCTTGTTTCTCTGTCATATATTTTGCCTGATTGTTGATAAGACTGCCTATCAAATTGAAATAAAAATCCTATGAAACAAATGTTCTTCCATCAGAATTTATTAACCCTTTCCCAAACAAGCTCTGGTTTTCACATGTCTGCAGTACAATTCTTTTGAAAACACTGTGGGAAAAGGAGAAATTGCTCGTAACGAGCAATTTCTCCTTTTCCCACAGTGTTTTCTACCCTTTTTGAGACCTTTCTGCCATTTTCATCAAATTTAAAATTGTCGTCTGCAAACTTTTTCAATTTGGACCAGTCCAAAATTTGTCGTTTGGGAAAGGGTTAATCCTTTACCAAACACTGCCCTGTTTTAAGGACGGTAAGGAAAAGGGCTCTCGAGAAAACTTGGGAAAAGGAGAAAATGCATCTAACAAGCATTTTGCCCTTTCCCAAAATGATTTCTATGAATCCTTTAACGCTTAACCAAAGGACAAAAGTTTGGTCGAGGACAAATTGAAAGTATTTGCAGTCAACAAAATTAATGTTGCTCAAAGATGATTTCTGTCTTTCACGGGATAAAAAAGCATTGTAGAAAAAGGAGAAAGTATTAGTTACTAGCATTTTGTCCTTTTCTAACAATGTTTTCAAAACTTTTCATCCTCAGGGTTGTTAAAACTCGGAATTGTGTGGTAAAAGGTTAAAGACACATTCCATCATTTAGGACAAATTTGATTCATTGTTTCAAATGCATTTATTTGGAAATGTCTAAAGTTTTGTTGTTTGATATTTTGTTGAACCCTGGTGTTTGTTGCTGTGCCAGGTTGCTCAGTTGGAATCATATAGGGCTGGAAAAGCAGGGGCAGCAGGTTCAAATACCAAGCTTAGCCAATTTCTGTCTGGGGATTGATGATTGTCATTGTGACAGGATTCATTCCTCTCTCGGGGCTAATCATTGTTTTGGCAACAGTTGAGTGGGAAAGCATCCAGTAACTTTGGAAGAACATTTTGTGCAAAATACTGGTAAATGAAACTCTAGGAAAGCATGGATAGGTGTACTAGCTGCTGCTATATAACTAAAATAAAGTTGAAAACAGTGTTAAACAACATACAAACGAATCATAGCTTTGTTCTGCCTTTTCATGACCTTGATTCTATTTAGTGTCATTACTGCACCATTCTCAGTATTTTGTCAGTGTCAATTTAGAAGATTAATTATTTGATATGATTAATTAATTGGATTATCATTATCTAATGTACAGTATAATGCCATTTGAACCCTTTTTCCAAAAGAATCCTATTCTTTTTAAGAACTTGAGAAAGAAGGCTTCTGAAAACTTTGTGGGAAAGGGAGAAAATGCTGGTTACCAGCATTTTCTCCCTTTCCTGCAATGTTTTCTACCCATTCAAAGACAAATTTAATAATCTGAGCAGCATTTCATGTGTCGTCTGGAAATGGTGCAAATGATTTCAATGGAAGAGTCTTTTCTGTTAGAAAGTTAACCCTTAAAGTGCCTTTCACTACTATAAGTGCCTTTGCAGTCAGTGTAGATTAAGATCAGACTGCACAAAACATGCAGTCTGATGTTTGATCTACACTGTCCACTTTACTGATTCAGTGCAGACAAAGGCAGCTTCGAAAATGCAATTCTCGTGGTCTTATTGTAGAATGAAAATGTCCATTAGGTTCACTTTGCACTTTAACCCTTTCCCAAACAAGCCCTGGTTTTCACGTGTCTGCAGTACAAGTCTTTTGAAAACACTGTGGGAAAAGGAGAAATTGCTCGTAACGAGCAATTTCTCCTTTTCCCACAGTGTTTTCTACCCTTTTTCAGAACTTTCTGCCATTTTCATCAAATTTAAAATTGTTGTATGCAAACTCTTTCAATTTGGACCAGTCTAAAATTTATCGTTTGGGAAAGGGTTAAGGGTTAATTTCCCAATAGAACTCAGTTTCATGACATAATTATAGTCCAGAACACTGCAGTTGGTTCTGTCAGAAATAAAAGACATTTTTCTAGATTACTTTACATCTCAGAGGTACAGATTATTAGGCTGCGGATGGTTGGAATACTTAAATGCGCTGGCTGAAGGCCAGTGAGCTTAGGTCAAGGCACTGTGTCCGTCACATATGTGTGGGGGGGGTGGGGGGAAGGTGGGTGTTTGTGTGTCAGTGTGTGTGTGTTGACTTTATTTCAAACATCTTCTCTGACACTACAGAACTAGTTTTGACCAAACTTCAAAGAAAATATCCTGCCATGGTCTTCTTTACACTTCCTTAAAAAAGAAATAATAGATTCCATGATGAACTTGGGTTGCTAGGGCAGGAAAACTAGAAATATTCAAAATCTTTAAAAATCTTTTTCTCCAAAACCAGAGATTTGAGTTCTTCACAAATTGGCAAAAATGATTATTAGCTGGACTTCTTTCAGGTTTGTAGATAAATGTACTACTCTTATCAAACCGCATGGCTGCTGAGGGCTTGTAAGGCTTGGATTATTTTCACCCCATAACAAGCTATAGTTAAGCTTATAATGATCAAAGGAAATTAAATCGTGATTTTTTTATGACATACCTTTTAGTATTTATCTCTCTTGATTATCATATTACCTGTGTCATGATAGATATTGTATCTTCAAGCTTTACAGGATGGAAAATGTTCTTTTCTTTCAGAATGATTTCTTTTAATGGTTAGTCATTCTCAGATTTGTTAAATACTAGTATTTAGGTTTATTTGATAAAATAAAGATTTCAGTGAATATGAGTACCATATTTGTGTGTTTTTCCTGTACTAAACTTGCTTAAGCTCTGTCACCTACATTACACCTATATTATGCGAGTGAATTGAATCAAAAATCTGAAACAAGGGTCAGATCACCAGAACGGTGACAAAATGGCCCTGGAATAATGCGGAAGTTTTATTTTTGAGCAATTGACAGCAGAGAAAACCGAAAATTCTAAATTCCTTACATCATAGACGACTTATTCCTTCTGTTTACTCTTCATATATCGGAGAAGAAAAGTTTACATTTGGTTTTAATTTCTTGCATATATAGGTTTATTTCATAAAATAAAGGTTTCAGTGTATATGTGTACCATATTTGTATGTTTTTCCTGTATTAAACTTGCTTCAGCTATGTTACATATATTAAAAGTATGTTTACTCTTTACCACATGGCAAAAATGTAGACTAGTCCAAATTGAAAGCATTTGCAGATGACATTTTGAATGTAGCTCAAAACATAACATTTGTCTCTGAAAGGGTAGAAAACATTGTGGGAAAAGAAGAAAATGCTGGTAACCAGCATTTTCTTCTTTTCCCACAATGTTTTCAAAAGGCTTTTTTCTCGCGGTCAATAAAAATTTGGATTGTGTGGTAAAGGGTTAACCCTTTACCACACAATCCCGACTTTTAACGACCCTGAGAAAGAAACCTTTTGAAAACATTGTGGGAAAAGGAGAAAATGCTGGTAACCAGCATTTTCTCCTTTTCCCACAATGTTTTCTACACTTTCCAAAACAACTTTCAATTTTTGAGTCACATTAATTTTGTCGTCTGCAATAGCTTTCAAATAGGACAAGTTTAAAATTTTGTCGTTTGGTAAAGAGTTAATCGAGTGCATTGATTCAAAAAGCTGATATAAGGGTCAGATCACTAGAATGGTGACAAAATTGTGGGAAATGGTCCGTGAATAATGATGCCATTTTAGGAACTGGTCTATTTTCTGCTTCATTTTTTAATATTTTTGCCTCCTGCGTTTGTAAGTTAATTTGGAGTGAGTGTCTATGCCAGTTATGCCTTCAAGGCTATCAAGCAATACAGGACCATCATGGTCCCTCTTGTAAAAAAGTTACTTCACTAAAGTTCAGGCTATTTAGACAGCAACATTATAAACTTGTTTTGTTCGACATGTCCATAAATTACATAGTGGAATGAATGTTCATGGTATTACCAAAAATGATTGAAAAGCTAGCTTTACCCTTTACAAAACAGTTGACCACCCCAAATAGATCAAATGTTAACTCTTTACCACACAATCCCGAGTTTTAACGATCCAGGGGAAGAAGCCTTTTGAAAACGTGGGAAAAGGAGAAAATGCTGGTAACCAGCATTTCTCCTTTTCCCACAATGTTTTCTAACCTTTCAAAAACAAATGCAATCATTTTAGCCACATTTATTTTGTCATCTGCAAATGCTGTCAATTTGGACCAGTCCAAAATATTGTTGTTTGGTAAAGAGTTAAGGGCATGATAGCTGTGAACAGCAAATTTCCAGCCACTTGAGGGTTTGGGTTTGATTCACATATCCAGCATTTTCTTCTGTTTCTACAATGTTTTCTACCTTTTCAAAGACAAATTTCATCATTTGAGCCACATTTGATTTGTTGTCTGCAAGTGCTTTCAATATGGAGGATTCTAGAATTGTGTTGTTTGGTCAAGAGTTATGTGACTTTCTAGTAGTCAGAGTAAAAATAATAATCAAAATTATTTCTATTGGTAGAGGTGCTCTTTTATAATTGAGCGTCCACAGTCTGAGCAGGCTGACATGGATCAAAACTTTTTGCTATTTGTAAATTTTCTGCATGTCCAAAGACTATTTTACCTCATGATTCAGTTGGTTGTTAGACAGATGGATTTTCATGGATTTGTAATAATGTAATGACTTGCTTGTTATATTACATCAGAAAGATGCACTAACTCTTTACCACACAATCCCGACTTTTAACAACCCAGAGAAAGAAGCCTTTTGAAAACATTGAGGGAAAAGGAGAAACTGCTGGTAACCAGCATTTTCTCCTTTTCCCACAATGTTTTCTTCCCTTCCTAAAAGAAATTTCAATTTTTCAGTCACATTTATTTTGTCATCTGCAAATGCTTTCAATTTGGGGCAGTCTAGAATTTTGTCGTTTGGTAAAGAGTTAACCCCCTTTTCACAGAGAACGGCTCAATTATATGTATCAGTAGAATTATTTACAACTTTGTCTTCCAGGGGCTTTTTTCATACCCTATTTGGTGATGTTGATCTTTTGTGGTATACCACTGGTTTACATGGAGATGGCGTTTGGGCAGTATGCAAGTCTTGGACCTGTGACCATATGGAGAGCAGCTCCACTCTTCAAAGGTATATTAGTGCTTCATGTGACATCTATCTTGATAACTTTGTTTTCATTGGTTAAAAACAGATGGTCTAAGCAGTACTTTGCATATCAACTATTTACAAATTTAAAGAAAAATACCGAGAAATGTGTATCATAGTGAATTGCCCGATATTAAAGATGAATATTATTTTATTTTCAGGCATTGATTATTTAATGATCAGCAATTTAGTTATTTCTATACGATACAATGTGATAAATGCTTGGTCCTTTTTTTTTTTTTACCCTTTTGGGCTTCATTATACCCCCCACCTACGAAGAAGAGCAGGTTATACTGGTTTCACCATGTCCGTCTGTCTGTCTGTCCGTCCGTCCATCAGCGCATCTATCTTGTTTTCATTTCCGTGGGCTAACTCAAAAGTCATTTGACCTAGGACTCTGAAGCTTGTTCCTCATGACCCAAGGAGGTGCCCTATTGTTTTGGGGTCACATTAGTCAAAGGTCAAGGTCACAGGTGAACTTTGTTTTTCTGACTGCTGCTTCAGTGACAAGGTGCTGATGGGGAGTATTTTTGTCCACTTTACAGTTCTAGTTTACTCTGAGTTTATCGTGGCCTATCTGGTAACTTGCCTGATACTGAAGATGGGTATCATTTTAATTTCAGGTGTTGGTTATGCAATGGTGATCAGCAATGCAATCATTTCTATATATTACAATGTTGTGAATGCTTGGGCCTTTCATTACCTTTTTGCTTCATTTACATCAACGTTACCTTGGTCCACCTGTGATAATGATTGGAATACTAAAGGTGTGTTAACCCTTTTTACTCTCTTTTTTGGGGGGTGGGGGGAATGTTGTGACAGATAAATAAATCTTGAACCCATTATTGGGGGAAAAACCTTGGGGAAAGGAGCAATTTCGTTACTTGTAATGAGAAATTGCCCCTTTACAAAACAATTTTACCGGTATGTTGGATTGTTGGAAGAGAAGAAAATTCTGGTAACCAACATTTCTTCTTTTTCCACAGTGTTTTATACGTTTTCACAGAAAAACTCCACATTAGAGCCACATTAAATTTGTCACCAGCAAATCTTTCAATTTGGGACAAATTAATGAACAGATGACAAAATTATAGACTTGTCCAATTTGGAAGCATTTGCAGACAACAAACGGTTGGGAAATGGTAGAGCTTAGGTGAGAAAACGTTGTGGAAAAAGGAGAAAATGCTGCTGACCTGCATTTTCTCCTTTTACCACGATGTTTCTAAAAGCTTTCCTTGGCATGGTCGTAAAAACTCAGGATTGTGCGGTAAAGGGTTGAGCAAGTATAGAACTGGGACAAGAGCGAAGTCAACAGGTTCTATGGAGTAATGAGTTTCGATCACTTTATTAATTAACTTCACAGGCCATTGTTTCATATGGGCATTATCATACATCATTCTTATCAGTCAGTCCATCTCTTCCTGTGATTAACTCATTGCCCCCTGAAATAAACTGTTAATGGGTGACTTTGAAAAATATTTGGGTAAAAATATGGATTACTAGCATGAATTATCCCATTACCTCATGATTCAGAGTTTAATGACCCTAAAGAAGAACAGTTTTGAAAATATTGTGGGAAAAGGAGAAAATGCTTGTAACCAGCATATTTTTTGTTGGCTTAAATGCTTTCAATTTGGACAAGTCTAAAAATCTGTTGTTTGGTAAAAGAGTTAACCCTACATCAGACGACAAAATTTTGAATTCGTCCAAATGGAAAGCATTTGCAGACGACAAATTAACTGTTGACAAGTCTGCAGGGTGAAACATGAATATGATGTAGAAACAAATGGATAAATTGCATGTTACAAGCTATTTAGCTTTTTGCCACAATGTTTCCAAATTGTCTAAAAAGTTGTTTGCAGGTGGAAATGTGTATATAACAGGTAAGAAAAATATGGTTTACAACTTTTTTTTTAATACCAATTTCAAGATAGAATGTTTTTATGTTAGATAACGGTATTACCTGTATATTTCAACCCTTGAAGAACATAACCAGGATTTTATAGCTCGTGGGGGCAGTGTAGGTCAAGATCCGACTACACAGGATATGCTAGATATCTTTATAAAAGCAGCTCTGAAATTGCAGTATATGCATCTTTAGCATTGACTGAGAATGGCTTTTTCATTCCTTCAGCACAGCAAGGGAGAACCCTTATCCTGTTAAATAAGTTAAATTAAAATTTTCCAGACGATACTTATCAAAACGTTGAAAGTACTGGTTTGGCATTAGTCGAGGAAGCCATTGTATTGAATTAATATTTTGAAAAATAAACAACAGAAATAGTTTTCAAAATATTTGCTTGAAGTCAACCTGCTATACAGTCATGCACAGTCTAATAGAGTAGGTGCAATCTTGTGGGACCAACAAGCCAGGAACGGAGTGGTTTTGGGACGAACAAGCACGGAATCGATTGGTCAGGAGACAAAGATCATGTGTATCATTACACCAATAGAAGGCCATAGCAAATAAAGCTATTTTTGATAAAAACAAGTGTTTCCAGATCAATGGCCTAGTTCAATCCATTTTAATACGCCATTTTCAATTTTATATCCGAGTGCAATTGAAACACTTACTTGTCTGAAAAAAATTGAGTTTAATTGGGTTTACTTCCTTTGGTTTTGCACAAAATTTACCATAAATGTTGTTCAAAATGTCGCTTTGAACTCATAGTGGCATTGTCTTCGACAGATGCCACAAAAACAAGAATCATGCTATTTCAAACTTACATGTATGTTTTGGAGAAAAATATCACCTTATCGGATAGTGTAGATCCAAGATCAGACTGCACATTCTGTGCAGTCTGATCTTGATCTACACTGTCCGCAAAAGGTCAGTGAGTCACGCTTAGAAGCTTAAGGGTTAATTTTCAATTCCAGCATGCAGTTTGAACAAATTTTTGGTGACCAACTGTAGTCTGATCAACACGACATATCTTCAACAGCCACATATTTTTAATTCCTCTTGTGGAGAGTTTCTCACGGACTGTATAAACAGTGACAACCAAACACAGTTTCCAGTATCTAATATAACAGGTAAAAATACTTAAATGCACTTAAAATCTTTAGTTTTAATGACCCTTATACAGAGCGCTTTTGAAAACAATATGGAATAAGCAGAAAATGCTAGTAATCAGCATCTTCTCTGTTTTCCACATTATTTTCTTGCCTTTCACAGCCAATAAGCACAGTTCCAGCACATTTTAACTCTTTACCAAACTACAAAAATGTAAACTGGTCCAAATTAAAAGCATTTGCAGACGACAATTGAAATGTGAATCAAATGATGAAAATTGTCTTTGATAGGGTGGAAAACATTGTTTGAAAAGGAGAGAATGCTGGTAACCAGCATTTTCTCCTTTTCCCACAATGTTTTCAAAAGGCTTCTTCCTCAGGGTCGTTAAAACCTGGGATTGTGTGATAAAGGGTTAATTGTTGTCTGCATATGCTTCCAATTTGGATGAATCTTTACCAGACAACAGTATTTAAGATTTTTCCAAATTGACAGGAACTGTAGATGGTATATTAGATGTGGCTCAAGTTACAGGATTTGTCTTTTAAAGGGTTGAAAAGATTGTGAAAAAAGAAGAAAATGCTCCTTTTCCCACAATGTTTTTAAAAAGCCTTCTTCCTCAGGGTCATTAAAACTCAGCATTGTGTTGTAAAAAGTTAACCAAGTACCTAGGGGACACTCAAAATGCATTTGTTTAACTGTTTACCACATGACAAAAATGTAGACATGTCCAAATCGAATGCATCTGCAGACGACAATTTAAATGTTGTTCAAATGATGGAATTTGTTTTTGATAGGGTAGAAAACCTTGTAGGAAAAGGAGAAAAAGCTGGTTACCAGCATTTTCTCCTTTTCCAACAATATTTTCAAAAGGCCTCCTTCTCAGGGTCGTTAAAACTCGGGATTGTGTGGTAAAGAGTTAACTCTTTACCAAACAGCAATTTTTTAGACTTATCCATATTGAAAGCATTTGCTGACGTCAAACTAATCATGACTCAGAAATAGAAATTTGTTTTTGGAATGGTAATAAAAATTATGGGAAAAGGAGAAAATGCTGGTTACCAGCATTTTCTCCTTTCCCACAATGTTTTCAAAAGGCTTCTTTCTCAGGGTCGTTAAAAGTCGGGATTGTGTGGTAAAGTGTTAACACTTTACCGCACAATCCCAAGTTTCAAAGACCCTGGAAGCATCTTGAAAATACTGTTGGAAAAGGAGATAATGCTGGTAACCAGCATATTCTCCTCCTCCCACAATTTTTTTTACCCTATCAAAGACACGTTTAAATTGTCATTTGCATATGCTTTCAATTTGGACCAGACTCGGACTTTGTTCTGTAATAAAGAGTCATCACAGGTTGCTTGCAGCTTGCATGATAGAGCACTTGGGTAGGTTTTAGACCAAATTAAAAATTTAGCAGACGAGAAAATAAATGTTTCTCAAAAACTGAAAATTGTTTTGGGAAGAGAAGAAAACATTGTGGGAAAAGGAGAAAATGCTGGTTACCAGCATTTTCTCCTTTTCCCACAATGTTTTCAAAAGACTTTTTCTTCAGGGTCATTAAAAGTCAGGATTGTGTGGTAAAGGGTTAAATAATATCATTGGGCTTTGTCTTTGAAAAAGTAGAAAAAATTGTGGGAAAATCGTGGGAAAAGGAGAAAATGCCGATTACCAGCATTTTCCCCTTTTCAAACAATGGTATTATGTTTAAAATGTTTAAAATGGTATTAGGTTTTGGTGGGGGGGTTATATTATATATCAGAAATCGTTTCTATCTATTTCAGAATGTATCAACTGGTTGAAGGACAAATTCAGTGAAGATATTTTCCTTCCAGATAGAAACGCTAAAATGGCTGCATTGAAAACCCCAAGTGAGGAATATTTCTAGTGAGTAGAAAAGAAGTCTAAAATTTAATTTCATAGTCTATTTAAATTGATTAATCTTGTGGTATTTATCACCATTTTCAACATTATATCAGTTATATGTCGCAGTGACTATCATCTATCCTCTGAAAGAAATTGGCAGAGCCGGGGATTTAACCAGCGACCCCCTGTTCTCAAGTCCTATATGCTACCGACTGAGCTACTGGGGCTGTGCTACTGAAAACTAAGATGTGTGACCCAAAGGAAACATACATGTATTTGAAACAAAAAAATTTTTTTTTTGGATTACAAGGCGAAACATTATGGGAAAATGAGTCATTACTTGTAGCAAGCAAAGGCTCATTTTCCAAAATTCTTTCAAAGCCCGTCTTCTGAAGACCTCATAAAAAGTTTTATGGCAATGAACCAACCTTTTGCCAAGCAATCTTGTTTTAACTGCCCTGGAGAAGGTTTTTTAAACATTATGGAGAAAGGGGAAAAGCCAGTAACCAGCATTTTCCCCTTTTCACACTGTATTTATTACTCCATCAAAGAGGATTCCATAAGTCTCATCTGCAAAATTCAATGCTTTTGACATTGGAGAAGAGGGTTTTTTGAAAATATTATGCAAAAGGAGAAAGTATTACATACCTGCATTTTCACACAGTTTTTTTTTTTTTAATCCTTCAAAGACAAATTCCATTATTTAAGCCACATTTAATAATTATGTCATCTGCAAATGCTTTTACCCTGGAGAAGGAAGCTTTTGAAAAAATATGGAGAAAAGGAGGAAATGCTGTTATCCAGCATTTTTCAACTGTGTTGATTCCTTCAAAGAAATCCCACCAATTAACTCTATACCCAACTGCAAAATTTTAAGACTGGACTAAGTTGACAAAATACATGCAACTGAATGGTAGCAAAACATTGTGGGAAAAGGAGAAAATGCTGGTTACCAGCATTTTCTTCTTTTCCCACAATGTTTTTAAAAGGCTTCTTTCTCAGGGTCGTTAAAAGTTGGGATTGTGTGGTAAAGGGGTAAGCCACATTTTATGTGTTGTCTTCAAATGCTTGTAATATGAAGAAGTCTGTCATTTTGTCATCTGATAAAAGAGATAGGGGCAATCTGTAGGTCCCAGCATTTACTCCTTTTCCAACAATATTTTCAAAAGGATGTTCCCTGTTGTTTGTTATAACTAGCAATTGTTTGGTAAATAGGAATTAAGACTGGTTTTCGGATGGAAACATTGAATATTTTGACCTCTCTGATCCATTTCCAATATACTGTAGGACATATTCCATTAAAGCAGCTTGATCCTTTACCACACAATTCCGACTTTTAACGACCCTGTGAAAGAAGCCTTTTGAAAACCTTGTGGGAAAAAAATCCTTTTCCCACTATGTTTTCCACTCTATCAAAAAGAAAAATCATCATTTTAGCAAGTTAGTTTGTCGTTGCAAATGCTTTCAATTTAGTCCATTCCAAAATTCTGTCGTTTGGTAAAGAGTTAATACATATTATGTAAAAATGTCATTTCCATTTTTTACTGCATGATTTTTTTTAAGAAAATGATGCACTTTCAGTTCTTTGATTATTTTCAGCAATGAAGTTATAAACCAGTCTGAAGGGTTACAAAGTCTTGGACCAGTCCAATGGTTACAGGCACTCTATTTACTTCTCTGCTGGTTCATTGTGTTTGTATGTCTGTTAAGGGGCATTAACTCTGCTGGGAAGGTAAGAATTTATAATGAAGGGCATTAACTCAGTGAGAGAGACAAGCTGCATATGTTAAAATATGTAAGTAGCACTCTGGGAAAAGGTGATTTTATGCATCCCAATGATCCATTGTACCATGCAAGTCATCACATAAGTTTTTATGTATAAAATTAATTTTGTCTAACAATCATGATGAAAGCTGGTCCTTTGAAACGCAGAAAGTTGATCAAGAGCAAAAAGTGTCGACTTAAGCCAGCCTGCATGGAATGCACAGAGTTATTTACTTTTTGTCATAGAATTTTCACTGAGAAAGCTCCTGCAGCCATGCGTTGGCACCTGCATGTAGTGTTCTTGTTAAATATACAACTTTTAACATTTAACTCTTTACCACACTATCCTGACTTTTAACGACCCTGTGAAAGAAGACTTTTGAAAACCTTGTGGGAAAAGGAGAAAATGCTGGTAACCAGCATTTTCTCCTTTTCCCACAATGTTTTCTACCCTTCCCAAAACAAATTTCAATTATTCAATCACATTTATACATTGTTGTCTGCAAATGCTTTCAATTTGGACCAGTCTAAAATTTTGTCGTTTGGTAGAGAGTTAAGAATTATATCCCCTTGAGCTTAGATATTTTTGTTTTTAGTTCACATTAGGTTCTCTATCAAAGCACTTGGAGGGGTCAGTAAGTCATTTTTCATCATAGTTGTCAAGTTAAATGTTCAAAAAAGTCAAATATAGTCTATTTATCTATTTGACAATAAAAGTGTTTGGATGTGTCAAATCTGTATAGAAAGTAAAAATTGTCATACATGATTTATAACCAATTTCTGCCATTATAAATGTCAGGACAAGCTCAATCAAACATGGTTGGAACCAAGTTAAACCTTTTACCACATAATCCTGTTTTTTTAGTGACCCTGAAGAAGAAGGCTATTGTGGGAAAAGGGGAAAATGCTGGTAACAAAGTCTGAGACAAACTGTTTGCTTAGATAACTGACACTTAACTCTTTACCAAATGACAATATTTTAGACTGGTCCAAATTGAAAGCATTTGCAGACGACAATTTAAATGTTACACAAATGACTGGATTTGTTTCTGAAAGGTAAGAAAACATTGTGGGAAAAGGAGAAAATGCTGGTTACCAGCATTTTCTCCTTTTCCCACAATGTTTTCAAAAGACTTCTTCCCCAGGGTCGTTAAAAGTCGGGATTGTGTGGTAAAGGGTTAAATAGTACATTAGCCACTCCAACATAGAATGTCCTACTTACCATTTATTCACTTTTTCAGGTTGCATACTTTGTTGTGATAGTTCCAATTTTACTTCTGATCATTCTTCTCGTATGTGCCATGATGGTTGAAGGTCATTTAGAGGGTATACGTTTTTACGTGACCCCAAAATGGAAGGAGGTCTTGAACCCTAAAGTGTGGAGTGATGCAGCAACCCAGGTGTTTTTTTCTCTGTCCGCATGTAGCGGAGGTTTGACCACTCTGTCCAGTTATAACAAGTTTCATAACAATATCTACAGGTATGTTTATACTGAGCCATGCTCTGGCAAAAGTGGATTTGACTCTTTACAAAACGACAAAATTTAAGACTAGTCAAAATTGAAAGCATTTGCAGACGACGTTATAAACATGGCTGAAAAAATAGGGTAGAAAACATTGTTGGAAAAGGAGAAAATGCTGGTTATCAGCATTTTCTCCTTATCCAATAATGTTTTCAAAAGGCTTCTCTCTCAGAGTGGTTATAAGTCAGGATTGTGTGGTAAAGGGTTAATTAATCTACTTTATGCATTATTCCAAGCAAGTCATAATTATGGGTCCAAATATTCCATTGGTCTAATAACCCACTGAATCATGGGGAGGAACCGTTGACCAACAGCAAAAAGTTTCGGCCCATGTCGGCTTGCGTGGCCGTTGCTGGCTGATCTGTGTTGATACTTTTTGCAGATGCATTAAGCCTCCTTTTCATAGAGCATGACCCATATATTTTTTTAATTTCATTGCAATGGTCTCCTTTCTCGTTACCAGAGGACAAAATTTTTGACTGGTCCAAAGTGAGACCATTCGCAGAAGACAAATGGGCTAAAATCACTGGATTTGTCTCTGGATGGGTAAGACGTTGTGGGAAAAAGAGAAAATGTTGATTATCAGCATTTTCTTCTTTTGGATAATGTTTTGAAAAGTGTTCTTCCTCAGGGCTGTGAAAACTTGGGATTGTGACAAAATTTACAGCAGATGACTTTCATGACAAAATAGATTGTTATACATTCTATATACATTCATCATTAAATAAAAATCAATACTTTGTAACAGTTGAAAATATTGTAGCAAAAGGAGCATTACTTATCATGAGCAGTTTTCTCTTTTTCTGCACTGGTTTCAGATTGTTTAACCCTTTACCACACAATCCCAACTTTACGGACCCAATGGAAGAGGCCTTTTGAAAACATTGAGGGAAAAGGAGAAAATGCTGGTAACCAGCATTTTCTGCTTTTCCCACAGTGTTTTCTGCCCTATGATAAGACAGCACATCATTTCAGCTTCGTTTAATTTGTCGTCTGCAAATGCTTTCAATTTGGTCCAGCCCAGAATTTTGTCATTTGGTAAAGATTTAACTGTATTTCAGGGATGCAGTGTTGATTTGTATTGTTGACACATTGATGAGCATTCTTGCTGGGTTTACAGTGTTTGCGTCTATGGGAATACTTGCACACCAGTTGAACACAACCGTGGAAAATGTCGTCACTTCAAGTAAGATGTACAAACATACAGGAAAATTACTTGTATCATTGTCAGACTTATATCACTTCTCCGATATGGATTTGAACTAGTTAAAAATATTGCCTTCTGGTAGAGAATGAACTCTATACCAAATGAGAAAATTTTTGACTGAACCAAAATGGAAGCATTTGCACACAACAAATTATTTGCTGCTATAATGGTGATTCTGTCTTTGGTAGGGTAGAAAACATTGTGGGAAAAGGAGAAAATGCTTGTTACCACCATTTTTTTCCCTTTTGCTCCAAATGCTTTCTCTGTCAGGGTCTTTTAACCCCTTACCACACAATGATGACTTTTAACAACCCTGACGAAGAAAGCTTTTGAAAACATTGTGGAAAAAGGAGAAAATGCTGGTAACCAGCATTTTCTCCTTTTTCTACAATATTTTCTACCCTATCAAAGAAAAGCCACATCATTTGAGCCACAATGAAATTGTCTTCTGCAAATGCTTTCAATTTGGACAGGTCTAAAATTTTGTCGTGTGGTAAAGGGTTAATGGAGTATCCTACCTCCATCAGCAATCTCAAGCCACCATTCTCCTTGTACCTAAGTCTCCATGTTTTAATGACACAGAGGGAAGAGGGCTTTGAAAATATTGTGGAAAAAAAGAAATTGCTGGTAACCAGCATTTTCTCCTTTTCCTACAATGTTTTTTTAACCCTATCAAAGAAAAGCCACATCAGTTGAGCCACAATGAAATTGTCTTCTGCAAATGCTTTCAATTTGGACAGGTCTAAAATTTCATCGTGTGGTAAAGGGTTAATGGTTTATCCTACCTCCATCAGCAATCTCAAGCCACCATTCTCCCTGTACCTAAGTCTCCATGTTTTAATGACACAGAGGGAAGAGGGCTTTGAAAATTTTGTGGAAAAAAAGAAATTGCTGGTTACCAGCATTTTCTCACTAAATTTATGTTTTCTGCTCTTACAAAGGCTATTTACACCATTTAAGCCTAAATGAAGTTGCCTTCGATATGGATGAGTCTAAAATTTTGTAGATTTTGGAGAGCTTAAAATTTAGAGTTTATCTTGTCTAATCTTTTTCCTCGAGAAATAATTCCAGATGTATGCTTTAGTCTTTACCAAACAACAGAATTTTAGATTTTTTTCCAAATTGAAAGCATTTGCAGATGACAAATTAAATGTGCATCAAATAATAGTTTTTTTTTCTATGATCGGGTAAAAGACAGGGTGGGAGAAGGAGAAAATGCTGGTACCCAGCATTTTCTCCTTTTCCCACCATTTTTTCAAAAGCCTTTTTTGTCATGGTTAAAACTCTGGATTTTATGGTAAAGGGTTAAGCTAAATATGAGTTTGAAAATGTATGTTGTAAATATTTGCAGATATGGGATTGGTATTTGTGACGTTTCCTGCTTCTGTCACCAATTTTGAGCCCTCGTCAATGTGGTCAGCATTCTTTTTCCTCATGATTCTTTTGATGGGAATGAGTTCAATTCTGGTGATGACTGAAACCATAGTAACAGTGATTGTGGATGAATATGTAGACTGTTTAAGAAAACTACGGGTCCTTGTGCTATTTGTCACGTGTTGTGTGCTCTTCCTCCTCGGGTTGCCTTTGACAACGAGGGTAAGTGGTCACCATGGTTACTGTACACTGATTTTCAGTTTTGAACTCATTTAACAACCAATGCTTTACACCATGACGAAATCTGTGATTTTTCAAAATTGACAGCATTTGCAGATGACGAATTTGATTTTGTCAATGTTTTCAAAAGTGCTTTTGTTTTCTCAGGGTTGCTAAAACACATGATTGTTTGGTAAAGAGTTATCCCTTTAACGTTTTATCTGAAACGTTTGAAAACATTGTGGGAAAAGGAGAAAATGCTGGTTACTAGCATTTTCTCCTTTTCCCACAATGTTTTCAAATGTCTCTTCTGTCAGGGTCTTTAAAACTCAGGATTGTTAACCCTTTCCCAAACAAGCCCTGGTTTTCACGTGTCTGCAGTAAAAGTCTTTTGAAAACACTGTGGGAAAAGGAGAAATTGCTCGTAACGAGCAATTTCTCCTTTTCCCACAGTGTTTTCTACCCATTTTGAGACCTTTCTGCCATTGTCATCACATTTAAAATTGTCGTCTGCAACTTCTTTCAATTTGGACCAGTCCAAAATTTGTCGTTTGGGAAAGGGTTAAAAAGATTTTTTGAAATTGTATTGTAGGGGAAGGACCGATTCTAAGTTGATAGAACTTGTGGTCCAACCTCATTTCAACTTATGAAATAAAATATGTTTAAACTAACTAAAACTCGGGATTGTGTGGTAAAGTGTTAACCAAGCAACAACATTTTAGAGTTGTACACATTGACAGTATTTGCGAAGGACATGTCAAATGAGGCTGGTATCAGGGCATTTTCCTAAGTGAGGATAGAAAACTTTTTGGGGATAGGAAAAAATTACTGGAAGAAAGAAATGTCAAAAATCACTAATCACATGCATGTTCTTGCTTTTTTAAACTTTGCCGCAAATGCAAAGATTGCATATCTTTTACACTAAGTTTTCAGAAGCCTTCTTCACGCCTGTAAAAGAACTCAGTCGTTTGGTTAACCTTTTACTGCACAATCCGGTATTTTAAGGACCCTGAGAAGGTAATCTGCATTCTCTCCTTTTCCAACAATGTTTTCTACCCTATCATAGAACTTAACTTCATTTGTACTAGCTCTGATTTATTGTCCCTGGATGTTTTGAATTTGGAAATGTCTAAAATTTTGTCCTTGTTTAACCTTGTAAAGCTAAATCCATGGACTTTCTTAATCAGTGCTTAACCCTTTACCACACAATCCCCAACTTTAATTACCCTGAGAGAGAAACCCTTTGGAAACATTGTGGGAAAAGGAGAAAATGCTGGTTACCAGCATTTTATCCCTTTCCCAAAATGTTTTCTACCCTTCCAACCACATATGTCAAGTTTTGAGTCTGGTTTAATTTGTTGTCTGCAAATGCTTTCAATATGGACAAGTCTAACATTTTAATGTTTGCTAAAGAGTTAAAATGCAGATATTGTGTTCAAATTGGCTTTTGTCTGAATATCTTGTGAAGAAGCAGACACTGCAGACCCAAGATTAGATTCCTTGTTCTTTTCAGTCTGATCTTTATCTACACTGCCCTTCCAATTGTTCATCCACAATTAAATTCCGTTCAGCGCTCATGGGTTAACATTTAGATTTCTATTCAGGGAGGTATGTTCCTGTTACAACTTCTTGACGAGTTCTGTGGCGGCATTCCAACAATCATTATTGGTATCTTTATGTGTACAACGTTAGCCTGGGTGTACAAGGTCCGCCATTTTTGTACAGACATAAGACACATGATTGGGCGTCCCGTAAGTCTGTGGTGGAAGGTGCTCTGGTGTGCTGTTACACCCATTATCATTGTGGTGAGTGGATTTGTACAGATATTCATTAAGGGTTGGAACTCTTAACCCTTTACCAAACAACAAACTTTGAGACTGGTCCAAATTGAAAGCATTTGCATACAACAAAACATATGTTACCAAAAAATTGAAGTTTGTTTTTGGAAGGACAGAAAACATTGTGGGAAAAGGAGAAAATGCTTGTTACTAGCATTTTCTCCTTTTCCCACAATGTTTTCAAAAGGCTTCTTTTTCAGGGTCGTTAAAAGTGTGTGGTAAAGAGTTAAACTGTAGCATCAACAACCCCAAACCAGTTTGAAATGACCTGCGAAATCCATTGTCTACTTGCCAGCAAATGGGCAATTTCATTTACATATATATATGAATGATGTCAGAGAATCACACCCTTGTTAACCCTTTCCCAAACGATAAATTTTAGACTGGTCCAAATTGAAAGAGTGTGCAGACGACAATTTTAAATTTGATGAAAATAGCAGAAAGTTCTCAAAAAGGGTAGAAAACACTGTGGGAAAAGGAGAAATTGCTCGTTGCTGAAATTGCTGGTTACCAGCATTTTCTCCATTTCCCACAATGTTTTCTACCCTTCTCAAATAAAATTTCAATTTTTTATTCACATCTATTTTGTCATCTGCAAATGCTTTCAATTTGGACTAGTCTAAAATTTTGTCGAGTGGTAAAGAGTTAAAAAGATGAATACTCCTGTCTTAACTTTACCAATTGCAATGTCAAATTTTAGACAGCTCCAAATTGAAAGCATTCACAGACAACAAAATAAATGTGCCTGTAAAATCAAACTTTGTTTCTGGAAGGGAGAAAACATTGTGAGAGGGGAGAAAATGATGGTTTCCACTACTTTCTCCTTTTCCCACAATTTTTTGCAAAAGCCTTCTTTCTCAGGGTTGCTAAAACTTGGGATTGTGTGGTTAGGCATTAGGAGACCTGTTGTTAAGTGACCACTTAACTCTTTACCACACAATCCCGACTTTTAACGACCCTGTGAAAGAAGCCTTTTGAAAACATTGTGGGAAAAGGAGAAAATGCTGGTAACCAGCATTTTCTCCTTTTCCCACAATGTTTTCTACCCTTCCCAAAACAAATTTCAATTTTTCATCCACATTTATATTGTCATCTGCAAATACTTTCAATTTGGACTAGTCTACAATTTTGTCATTTGGTAAAGGGTTAATGCATGGTCCCAAGAGTGGTCATTAAATACAATACTGATAAATGTTCAAAAGATAAATACTCCTATCTCAACATATAAAATGATATTTGAGTAATGCTCTTGCAAAAGGGAGTTTAATAAATCCCTTTGATGGATTGTACCAGGCAAGTCATCATGAAGTATGAATCCATAAAATCTGTTTTATCTAACAACTGACCGTATGATGAGGTAGACTGGTCCTTTGACATGCAAATTGACGCAGATTGTGCAGGCTGACCTCGGTTGATACTAGCCGCCGCCCCCCCCCCCCCACATTAAACCCTCTTTTCACAGAGCAAGGCTCATGTATTTCAGCGTGACAGTATACAGGGTATTGATTGATATTCACTAACTTGTGTTTACTTTCAGTTTATATTGATATCAGCTGTGATAGGTGGAGTCAGTTTGGATCCCAACCATTTCCCAGCCTGGGCGGAGGGGTTTGGTATTTTCTTGTCAGTGATATGCGTGGTCTCAATCCCTCTATTTGTGGGTAAAAAACTTTTGTCCCTGAATGGGAGCTTGGTAGAGGTATGTATACCAAATAGGTTCCAAGGTTAAATTTAACAAAATAATTCTGTCCATCTGTCCATCTGTGGACATGCCCTTGGGTATGCTTGTATTTTTGTCCTTGTATGTATGGACGGATGATGTCTAATGCTGTTTTCAACATTATTTCAGTCATATCATGGCAGCAAGTGCACCTTGTGTGGAGTTTCTAGGACCAGTATTTTGAACAGTATTCTTCCCAAGCAACTGACTGCTTTCCCACATCAACATCATCAAAACAATGATCAGCAGTGAGAATAGAATAATTCCTGTGGCAATGATGATCATAAATGCCAGAAAAGAAATTGGCAGAGCTGGGATTTGAACCAGCAACTGCAGCCCCTTTTTCTGGTTTCAAACCCTGTACGCTAGAGACTGAGGTACCAGCTCAGTTTGTGTCACTGTCTCACTTTTGGGTTTGCTGTCATTGCAGTGAAACTGTATACATTTATGTATCAAAAGCTGCTGATATACAAGACCATGTTATCAAATGTCTACTTAAGCTCTTGACTCTTTACCAAATGACAAAATTTCAGACTGGTCTAAATTGAAAGGCGTTTACAAACGACAAATTAAATGGGACTCAAAAACTGAAATTTCTCTTTTTGAGTATAGAAATCATTGTGGGAAAAGGAGAAAATGCTGGTAACCAGTATTTTCTCCTTTTCCCACAATATTTTATAAAACTCTTCCAGCTGATGGTCATTATAACAAAATTATTTGGTAGAGTTAAAGGTGCCTTTTTAGATTTTTTGTCATGAACCAAAATTTCTTGTAAGTCACTGATAAATGCTACTAAATATAATTTTCTTTGCAAGGGTAAAAGAAACTGAACAGTTGCATTCACTTAACCCTTTACAAGGCAATTCCGAGTTTTAACGAGTTTTTAAGAAAACATTGTGGAAGAAAGGAAAAAAATGCTGGTAACACACTTTCTCCATAAGTCACCCCTAGGAAGATAGCTTTTGAAAACCTTTTGAGAAAAAGAGAAATAGCCAGTATTTTCTCCTTTTCCCAAAATGTTTTATACCCTTTCTAGACAAAAATCAACGCTTGAGTCTCATCTTTTTCGTCATCTTCAAATACTTTCAATTTGGATCAGTCTGAAATGTTTTAGTCTGGTGAAGATTTAAGTTTTGATAACAAAAAATCTGTTGTATTATTTCAGAGGTTACAGAAAGGTTCCAGGCCGCAGGAGAACTGGGGACCAGCCTTGATCAAACACTGGAAAAATGTGGAGTATTATCCTGCAGTGAATACTCATACATTGTCTGTGGACATAGAACAAAGTCCAGTGCATGCCATATCGGGTAACAAAACAGTCTCACTCTTTAACCCTACCACACAATTCAGACTTTTAAGAACACCGAGAAAGAAAGCTTTTGAAAACATTATGTTTTCCCACAATGTTTTCTACGCCTCCCAAAACAAAGTTAAATTTTTAAGTCACATTTATTGTTTCGTCTGCAAATTTTTTCAATTTGGACAATTCTGAAATTTTGTCACTTGGTAAAGAATTAATATTTTTTCAAGTAGTTTACCCTGTACCAAACAGTGCCAACTTTTAACAACACTGAGGAAGAAGCCTTTTGAAAACATTGTGGGAAAAGGAGAAAATGCTGATAACCAGCATTTTCTCCTTTTCCCACAATGTTTTCTACCCAGTGAAAGACAAATTTCCTTGTTTTGAGCAACATTTCTTATGTCGTCTGCAACTTTCAATTTGGATAGGGCTGGAATTTTGTTGTTTGGTGAAGAGATGAATCAAAATATGGCAACTTCATTCTCTTGGCTTTTATCTCTTTACCAATCGAAAAAATGGTGGACTTGTCCAGATTGAAAGTGTTTGTAGCCTAGGATTTTACCTTTGAAAGGGTAGAATACAATGAAGGAAAAGGAGAAAATGCTGTTTGCTGGCAATTTGTCCTTTTCCCTCAACATTTTCCAAAACCTTCCTCCTCGGGTTGTTTAACCCTTTCCCAAACAAGCCCTAGTTTTCACGTGTTTGCAGTACAAGTCTTTTGAAAACACTGTGGGAAAAGGAGAAATTGCTCATGACGAGCAATTTCTCCTTTTCCCACAGTGTTTTCTACCCTTTTTGAGACCTTTCTGCCATTTTCATCAAATTTAAAATTGTCGTCTGCAAGCTCTTTTAATTTGGACCAGTCCAAAATTTGTCGTTTGGGAAAGGGTTAAATTTGTGATTGTCTGGTAAAGAATTGATGAAACACCACATCTTGACTTCAACATCTTTCCCACTTTCAAGATAATTATCAGTTGAACTCACTGGTATCTTTACCAAAACATGTTGGAGTTTGAATTACCTTGAGGAAAAAGACCTTTAACCCTTTCCCAAACGACAAATTTTGGACTGGTCCAAATTGAAAGAGTTTGCAGACGACAATTTTAAATTTGATGAAAATGGCAGAAAGGTCTCAAAAAGGGTAGAAAACACTGTGGGAAAAGGAGAAATTGCTTGTTACGAGCAATTTCTCCTTTTCCCACATTGTTTTCAAAAGACTTGTACTGCAGACACATGAAAACCAGGGCTTGTTTGGGAAAGGGTTAAAACATGGTGGGAAAAGGAGGAAATGCTGGTAACCAGCATTTCTCCTTTCCTACTATGTTTTCTGGCTTATCAAAGACAAATTGCATCATCTGAGCCACATCAGATTCGTCTGCAAATGCATTTTGGAAAATACTAAGATTTTGTTGTCTGATAAAGAGTTGCATGTAAATACCACAATTCTGCTTCCATCGAAGTAACTATATAATTATCAATTGAACTATCTGGTATCAAAATATTACAGATCATGTTGACTTCACAACGCCACGATCCCAACTCCCCAGTTTATCACAAGCCAATTTGATATCATCTGTACAGTCTGTTACAACGAAAAAACCTCAGGAACTCCGACAGAAAGCGATTCTTAATCATGCATATAGTAACCCACAGTGTTCAGTCTCAAATGGTAAGTATATGGGAGAAGACTGTAGTGTTTGGCTTGAGAGTTGGTTGGCCTCTCACAGTTTCTGGGTTAGAATCTCTTAACCCTTTCCCAGACAAGCCCTGGTTTTCACGTGTCTGCAGTACAAGTCTTTTGAAAACACTGTGGGAAAAGGAGAAATTTAGAAATTGCTCATAACGAGCAATTTCTCCTTTTCCCACAGTGTTTTCTACCCTTTTTGAGACCTTTCTGCCATTTTCATCTAATTTAAAATTGTCGTCTGCAAACTCTTTCAATTTGGACCAGTCCAAAATTTGTTTGGGAAAGGGTTAAGAGGAGTTAAATCTTTACCAATTGACAAAGTTTTAGAGTTGACCAAATTGAAAGCATTTGCAGATGACAAATGTAGCTCAAATGATAATTTCTGTCTATGATAGGGTAGAAAACATTGTGGGTAAAGGAGAAAATCCTGGTTACCAGCATTGTAGGGAACAGATATTCTGGGTTTGAATACCTTGAAAGGGGTTAACTCTCTACAGAAGGACAGAGTTTTGGAAGTTTTGGAATGACCACATTGAAAGCATTTGCAGATGACAAATGTAGCTCAAATAATGATTTTGGTCTATCATTGGGTAGAAAACATTGTGGGAAAAGAAGAAAATGGTAGTTACCAGAATTCTAGAGTACATTGTTGGAACAGGAGAAAATACTTTTTTTCAACATTTTCTTCTTTTTCTACAATGTTCACAGAAGGTTTATTCTTCAGGGTCGTTAAAACTCAGTATTGTATGGTAAAGGGTTATTCCTTTGGAACTACCAGTATCATGGAGCTAGTATTGGTTTAACTTTCTGGAAACAAATATCATGAGTGATTTATATAAGCTGTAGAAATTTATTTTTTACAATCAATGGAAAAATAAAATGGTTTAAACTTTAAAGTTTAGTACTGGATCAATTTAACGACTTCTTTGCTACCCCAGGGCCATGTTTTTCACAAATCTGCATTCTCAGGCATAACCCATCTTCTAATGCAATTGTTTCCACTTTCACAAATGCAAATGTCTGCAAAGTAAACTTAAATCAAAGCTTTGAAAGCACTGGTGTGGCATTTGTAAAGGAAGCCATTGTGCTGAATTAATAATTTGAAAAATAAACAACAGAAATAGTTTCAAAATATTCGCTTGAAGTCAACCTAGTATATAGTCATGCACAATCCAATAGAGTAGGTGCAATCTTGTGGGACAAATAAGCCATGGCAAACAAGTCCAGGGATGAATAAACCCAGAACTGAACTGGTTTTGGGACAAACAAGCACAGAATTGGTTGGTCGGGAGACAAAGATCGTGTGTATCATAACGCCATTATAGAAGGCCATGGCGAATAAAACTATTTTCGATAAAAAGAAGTATTTCCATGATTGATGTCCTAATTAAATTCTTTTTTATTCACCATTTTCAATTTTATATCTGACTGCAATTGAAACACTTATTTGTACGAGAAAAATTGAGTTTAATTGGGTTTACTTTGTTCGGTTTTGCACAAATTATGATACATGATTTTCAAAATGCTGTATTGAACTCATAATGGCATTTTCTTCGACAAATGCCACAAAAAGTGATAAAGTTTAACATTATAACAATGTGTTGTGATCTGGGAGATGCCAGAATTAACCCTTTCCCAAACGACAAATTTTGGACTGGTCTAAATTGAAAGAGTTTGCAGACGACAGTTTTGAATGTGATGAAAATGGCAGAAAGTTATCAAAAAGGGTAGAAAACACTGTAGGAAAAGGAGAAATTGCTCATTACGAGCAATTTCTCCTTTTCCCACATTGTTTTCAAAAGACTTGTACTGCAGACACGTGAAAACCAGGGCTTGTTTGGGAAAGAGTTAAAGCAACTCCCAAGATTCAGCATTTCAGAGAGCCGGCTAATTTGGAGCAAGTTGCTAAATTTGGTAATGACTTCGAGATAGTTGCCTAAAAATGAATTGTAGAATCATGCAGAAGTAGGTCCTTTTTACCGGAGCACAATTTTAATCCAATCCAATTTGAAAGCTTTTTTCATACAACAAAACAAATTAACCCTTTCCCAAACGACAAATTTTGGACTAGTCCAAATTGAAAGAGTTTGCAGACAACAATTTTAAATTCAATGAAAATGGCAGAAAGGTCTCTTAACGGTTAGAAAACACTGTGGGAAAAGGAGAAATTGCTCCTTATGGGCAATTTCTCCTTTTCCCACAGTGTTTTCAAAAGACTTGTACTACAGACACGTGAAAACCGGGGCTTTTTCGGGAAAGGGTTAAGCAAACGGGCAGTTTAACCTGTTACCAAACGAGAGAATTTTAGACTTGTCTAACTTGAAAGTGTTTGAGGACGAAAAGGTAAATGTTGCTAAATTCTTGGAATTTTTCTCTGATTTAGTAGAAAACATTGTGGGAAAAGGAGAAAATGCTGGTTACCAGCATTTTCACCTTTTCCCACAATGTTTTCAAAAGCTTTATTGCTCTGGGTCAAAAGTAGGGATTGTGCAGTAAAGGGTTAAAGGGTAAAAATATTAGAGTATGATTAAGAAAATGCTCATCACTTGCATTTTAACCATTTCCCACAATGTTTACAAAGCCTTCTTCCCCAGGGTTGTTGAAACCAGGGCTTGTGTTGTAAAGGAGTAACTCCTTACCAAACAAAAAAAAAAAGTGAGACTGGTCCAAATTGAAAGAATTTGCAGATGACAAATTAAATGTTCTGCCATTGATGATTTTTTTTCTATGAAAGGGTAGAAAACAATGTGGGAAAAGGAGAAATGCTGTGTTTTGAAAAGGCTTTTTTCTCAGGGTTGTTAACACATGGGCTTTTTCGGTATAGGGTTAAAGTCATACTTCTGTTGAATTTTAGGGTCAATAGATCAGATCAAACCACGTTTACCTGTTCAAGATGGGACTGCCCACTCACCCTCCTCTGATGTTATATTTATATCCAAGAAAAATTTCACTGTCAAATGTAGAGACATAGCAACGCAGACGGATGCGCGCAGTTTTACATTGGCTTTGAAGCAAGGGGTATGTTGTCAATTTTCTATTATACTTTATTATTTTTCATGATAAGTAGATCTCAGAAAGTCTTTACAATGTTTTTGATGCTTATAAAAAAGTACATATTTGTGTTTAGCTTACTGTTTTCGAAGAATACATCGAGGGATTGTAATAGCCTTGGCAGTTTCTTAGAAATTTTCTGATACCTCTGTCATGAGTGAAGACATCTACTTCAAACTTGGGTTAAAACTGTTATTCACAGAGCTCCAGATAAGAGTCAGTGATTATATTCTAAATCCACTATTTCTCTTCCAAACCCAACATTGTGGGTACTCAATAAAATCGTCTTGATGAGACAATTCTAATGATTACCCATAACATAGGGTTTGGTGGAGAGTAATTAATTTTTTCAATTTTGAAATCAAAATCACTTCCTCTATCTGGACCTCTGTTATCTAGTGAAGGACAATAGTGTGATTGACAAATATTATTGTTTCTTTTCCAGAGTGTGAAATCTATCTACAAAGAGATGAAAATAGACGACACAATTCCAAATGGTGACTCAAGAACTAAAAACAATAAGATCACTTTAGAAGTTGAAGTGACTAAATTCTGAGAGACAGGGGAAATATTAGAAAGAGAGGAGAGGGGGAACTGCGAGAGAGTTGGAATGAAGAGAAGAAAAGTCACGACAGACAGATAGTAGAAATGAGGAAGAGAGATAGATATATGCAAAGTTCATGACTTTCAACTTGCTATGAAAGTATTGTCCAGCATTGCTCAAATTAGTTTTCTTAGTTGACCCATTTCTGTGCAGTGTCGTTTTACCAAAAGGATTTACAAAGTTCAAAGAAGGACAAACATCTAGAGAATAAGGCAAAAGTACAAGAAATAGTGTGGAAAAAGGAACAATTGTTACAAGAATTTCCTTCTTTTCCAACAATGTTTTCAAAAGGTTTCAATTGCAGGGACATGAAAAGTTTAACATTTTAATCTTTAACCACACAATCCCGAGTTTTAACAACCCTGAGAAAGAAGCTGTTTGAAAACATTGAGGGAAAAGGAGAAAATGCTGGTAACCAGCATTTTCTCCTTTTCCTACAATGTTTTCTACCCTTATCAAAGTAAATTTCAGTTTTTGAGTTTGTTTTCAGCAAATGCTTTCAGTTTGGACTAGTCTAAAACTTTGTTGTTGGTAAAGTGTGAACTTAGCTAAATGTTTAAATGCAATACAACCATGTTATTGTGAGTTTTGGGTGTCTTCAGCTGTCCTATGATGAGATTGTTGACTAAGTTATTATTTGAGCCATGCTCTTGGAAAAGGGGGTTTAGTGTATCTCCGTGATCTATTGTACCAATCAAGCCATCACATAATTATGGATCCATGATAGCCACTTTTTCAACAACAGACTGAATCATGAAATAGACTGGTTCTTGGACATGCAGAAAATTGACCAGTAGTGAAAGGTTTTGCAGACTGCGCAGGCTGACTTGAGTTGATACTTTTTAGCAGATGCATTAAGCCTCCTTTTTACAGAGCATGACTCACAGGCTGACTTGGGTTGATACTCTTTGCAGATGCATTAAGCCTCCTTTTTACAGAGCATGGCTCATATATATATAAGTTTTCAGTATTAGTCCGTTATCAAACAACCTCATGCTCTAATGACCAAGAAGAAGTCGGCTATTTAAAACCATTTGGGAAAAGGAGAAAGTGGTGGTAACAAGCATTTTTAGCTCGTACTCAAGGTGAACTTTTGTGATTGTGCTGTGTTCGTCATGCGGCATGTGTTGTCTGTCATCCAGACATCAACAATTACCTTGTGTTCACTCTAGAGGCCACATTTTCAGTTAAATACTAGTGAAACTTAGTCAGAATGTTTGTTTTGATAATATCTCAGACAATTTTGAAATTGGGTCATGTTGGGTCAAAAAGTAGGTCACTAGGTCAAAATATAGCAAAAATTTGTGTGCACTCTAGAGGCTGCATTTTTAGTCAAGTACTCATGAAACTTTGTCAGAATATTTGTCTTGATAAAATCTTGGACAAGTTGGAAATCGGGTCATGCTGGGTCAAAAAGTAGGTAACCAGATCCGAATTTTAGAAAAATCTTGTGTAAGCTCTAGAGGCCACCTTTTTAGTCTAATACTTTTGAAACTTAGTCAGAATCCTTGTCTTGATGATGTCTCAGATAAGTTTAAAGTTGGGTTAAAAGGTAGGTCACAGGGATAAATTTTAGAAAAATCTTGTGTGCAGTCTAGAGTCCACATTTTCAGCCAGAAGCTCATGAAACTTAGTCAGGACATTTGTCTGGATAACATCTCCTACAAGACTGAAATTGTATTATGTTGGGTCAAAAAGTAGGTCACTGGGCCAAATCTTAGAAAAAGCTTGTGTGCACTCTGAAGGCCACATTTTCAGCCTGATACTCATGAAACTTGGTCAGAATGTTTGTCTGGATGAAATTTCAGACAAGTCATGTTGGGTCCAAAGGTAGGTCACATGGCCAAATCTTAGAAAAACTTTGTGTGCAGACTAGATGCCACATTTTCAGCCTGATACTCATGAAACTTAGTCAGAATTTTTGTCGGGATAAAATCTTGGACAAGTTTGAAATTGGGTCACATCAGGGCAAAAAGTAGGTCATGGGGTCAAATCTTGAAAAAAACTTGTGTGCACCCTAGAGGCCACATTTTCTATGATGATACTAATAAAATCCTGGACAATTTTAAAATTGGGTCACATTGGGTCAAAAAGTAGGTCACTGGACCAAATCTTAGAAAAAAATGTGTGCACTCTAGAGGCCACATTTTCAGCCTGATACACATGAAACTTGGTAAGAACGTTTGACTTGATAAATTCTCTAACAAGTTCAGAATTGGGTCACATCGGTTCGGAAAGAAGGTCACTTGGCCAGATCTTAGAAAAACCTTGTGTGCACTGCAGAGGCCACATTTTGAGCCAGATTCAAAATTCAAAAATAGGTCAGTCAGTCAAAAAGTAGATCACTTGCACTAACGTGTTTAACATCATCACAACCAGGGTCTTTTCAGCCTTATACTAGATGACTTTACTTGGGTGAGCGCTTAGGGCCAGTGGCCTTCTTGTCTCCTTTTCCTATGATGTTTTCTATCCTTTCAGATCAAAGACAAGTCCAATCATTATAGCTACATTCAATTTGTCCATGAAAATGCTTTCAAAGTAGACGAGTCAAAAAGTTTTGTCATTTGGAAAAGATTGAAGGAAGATATCTCCTGCTCAAATAGAGGAACTTTCCTTTTGTCAAAATGTTTTTAGAAGTTGTCTGCGACAAATTGAAAGTTTATCTGCCTTTTGTATTTTGTCAAATGTTTATAGTGCTGAAGTGCTTTGTAGATAAAATTGTAAATATCCATGTGTTCATTTTTCAAACAAAAAAATAAATTCACATATCAGCAAGTGTGTTTTTTTCATTTCTTGCTCTCAAACTTTCTAGCCCCATCAAACATTGATTACAGTTGAACCATATTCTGTGAAAATGGGGTATAACGCATCTGCAAAAAATATTTACCCAGGTCAGCCTGCGCAGTCAACACAGGCTTAACCCTTTCCCAAACAAGCCCTGGTTTTCATGTGTCTGCAATACAAGTCTTTTGAAAACACGGTGGGAAAAGGAGAAATTGCTCGCTCGTAACGAGCAATTTCTCCTTTTCCCACAGTGTTTTCTACCCTTTTTGAGACCTTTCTGCCATTTTCATCAAATTTAAAATTGTCGTCTGCAAACTCTTTCAATTTGGACCAGTCCAAAATTCGTCGTTTGGGAAAGGGTTAAAAGAGTTGAAACTTTTTGCTATTTGTAAATGTTCTGCAGGTCCAAGGACCAGTCTACCTCATGATTCAACCAAGCGTTAGACAAAATGGATTTTATGGATCTATAATTACATAATGACTTGTTTGGCATAATGTATCACAGAGATGCATTTAACCTCCTTTTGCCAGTGTATAGCTCATTTTTAAATATGTTTATATGTATTGAGGGGGCTCCTGCATGGCTCAGTGGTGAGGATTTAGGATCCTGAGGTGGGGGATTTGGGTCCTCAATCAAGGTGCTGCATTTTTGGAGGGAGTGTCTATGGTCAAGATACTTCAGAGCCCTAGCAAAGTACTGGTGAAACCTAGGACATGCATGAATATGTGAGCTGTCACTGTGATATGACTGAAATAATGTTGAAAGCAGCGTAAAACACTATTAACCCTTTCCAACACAACACATTTTAGACTCTTGCACATTCCAAACATCACAGACAACAAATTCAAAATTACTACAAATGTGCTTAAGTTCTTTGATAGGATAGAAAACATTTTGGGAAAAGGAGAAAATGCTGGTTACCAGCATTTTCTCCTTTTCCCAAAATATTTTCAAAAGGCCTCTTTCTCAGGGTCATTAAAAGTCGGGATTGTGTGATAAAGAGTTAAATCAATCTGAATCTTAGCATTACCTAGTCCCAGCTTTATGCTCAAAATGCCGGGGTGAACCATGCATAAGTAAGCTTTGCAGTATGTTTACTGACACAATTCGTATGACTGAAATAAGCAGGCATTTGCTATGGTACGACTGAAAAAAAGTAGTATCACTGAAATAGGTAATCTTTTTGCAGGACCATGACCAAAAATCAGCGGTATGACAGAAATAAGTGAGCCATGCTCTTGCAAAGGGGGCTTAATGCATTGGTGAAACTTACCAAACCAGGTCAGCCAGGGCAATCCATGCAGGCTGATCTGGGTCGAAAGATCTGCATGTCAAAGAACCATTATACCCCAGAATTGAGTCGGTTCTTGCACAAAATGGATTTTATGGGTCCATAATTATGTGATGACTTGCATGATATAATGTATAACGGAGATGCACCAAGCCCCCTCTTGCCAGAGCATGGCTCATGTAAACCTTTGCTCTGCTTAACCCTTTCCCAAACAAGCCCTGGTTTTCATATGTCTGCAGTACAAGTCTTGAAAACACTGTGGGAAAAGGAGAAATTGCTCATAACGAGCAATTTCTCCTTTTCCCACAGTGTTTTCTACCCTTTTTGGTAACTTTCTGCCATTTTCATCAAATTTAAAATTGTTGTCTGCAAACTCTTTCAATTTGGACCAGTCCAAAATTTGTCGTTTGGGAAAGGGTTAATAAGTAGTATGACTGAAACCAACAAGCTTTGGCTGTAGTATGACTTGTTGCATGACTGCAAGCTTTTGCTAAACTAAAAGTGAAATAAGTGGTATGACTGAAATCAGCAAGCTTCTGCTTTACTTTGACTGTAATAAATGGTATGACTGAAATCGGCAAGCTTCTGCTTTACTTTGACTGTAATAAATGGTATGACTGAAATCAGCAAGCTTCTGCTTTACTTTGACTGTAATAAATGGTATGACTGAAATCAGCAAGCTTCTGCTTTACTTTGACTGTAATAAATGGTATGACTGAAATCAGCAAGCTTCTGCTTTACTTTGACTGTAATAAATGGTATGATTGATATTAGCAAAGTTTTACTGTACTATCAGAACTCCAGATAAGAGGAAGTGATAGTACTCTAAACCCATTATTTCTCTTCCAAACCCTATGTTGTTGGTACTCGTTGGAATCGTTTCGATGAGACAATTCTAATCAGTACCCATAACATAAGGTGTAGTGACTAATAATTAATATTTTCAGTTTTGCAATCAAAATCACTCCCTCTGTCTGGAGCTCTGATCACTGGAAAAGGCAAGCATTTTGCAGTACTCTGACCAAAAATCAGTGGTATTTTCTCTTTTTCCCACAATGTTTTTTACTGTTCCAAAACTAAACTTCAATTTTTTATTTACATTTATTTTGTCATCTGCAAATGCTTTCAATTTGGACTGGTCTAAAATTTTGTTGTTTGGTAAAGAGTTAAGCTGTACTATGACTAAAATAAGCAAGATGTGCTATGAACAAAGTAAGTAGTATGATGTAAAAGCAAGCTTTTACTGTACTATGACTTGATTAATATGACTGAAATAAAGCCAACTTTTACATATAATGACTGAAACTAGAAGTATGAGTGGAATGAGCAAGTTTTTATTTTACTGTGACTAAATTAAGACTCTTACTGCAATATAACTGAAACAAGTACTATAATGGAAGTAAGTAAGTTTTCACTTTTGCTGTACTATAACTGCAATCAGTAGTAATCTCTTGCTGTAGAAGGAATGAAATGAGTAGGCTGTTGCTGAAGTATGCCTAAAGTAAGTGGTAAAATGGAACCAGGTAAGCTTTCACTGTAGTATGACTAGAATAAATAAGCTGTTGCTGGATTTTGAATGAGGTAGTGACTGATTGATTGATTGATTTTGAGTTTAATGCTGTTTTAACAGCTTAGGTCATATCATGGCAGGTCGCAACCACCAGGTCATGAGGCACAAACGTTAACCACTGACCTACCCGGGCAGGCTTAAATGAAATAAGCTGGCTCTGTATTAAAAATGAAATAAGTAGGCAGTTGCTGTAGTATAACTGAAATCAGTAAGCTGTCACCGTAGTATGAAATCTAAGATTTCACTGTAGTATAAGTGAAATTAAAAAAGCTCTCGCTATAGTATGACTGAAATCAGTAAGATTTCAATGTATGTCTGACTGAAATAAAAACGTTGCCATAGTACGACTGAAATTAGTAAGCTGTCACTACAGTATGACTGATATCAATAAGATTTCAGTGCAGTATTACTGAAGTCAAAAAGCTGTCACTATAGTATGACTGAAATAAGTAATTGCACAGTACTTTGAAATAAGTAGACTGCTGCTGTAGTATGTATGAGAGAAGTAAGCTGTCCCTGTAGTATGACGCTAATAAGTAGGCTGTCACCAAGAATGACGGAAATTAGTTTGATGGAAGTAAGAAAGCTTAAAAGCAAGAACACTGTAGTTTGACCTATATAGGCAAGCTCTATCCTAAGTAGGACTAAAGTAGTATGCCTGTAGCATGTTTTTAGCTGAAATAAGGTTCACCCTTAGGCTGCCAAATGCGACTCCTCTTTTGCGGACTATGTAGATCAATATTGGACTGCACAGAACGTGCAGTCTGATATTGATCTACACTGTCTGATAAGAAGATATCTTTCCACCAACCCACCCACCCACCTCATTAATGCCTTTGACAATAGCAAAATTTGAGTTTTTACAATTGGCTTGAAAGTTTCATTTCACTTATTTAGCGGGTTAAGGATAGTATGACTAAAACAAGAAAGCTTAAACTCTACTGAGACTAAAATAAGCAAGCTTCTGCTGTGCTATGAATAAAGTAAGTGGTACGACAAATAAGCAATCTTTTACTGTACTATGACTTGTAATTTGACTCACATTAGTACGCTTTCACAGCAGTATGACTGAAATAAGTTATCTAGCTGTAGAATGAGTATCAAGTAAACATTCACTAAAGTGTGTGGTGTCTGTGGTTGTGAGGTAGAGCGTCGGCCTTGTAATCAAAAGGTCCTGAGTTCAATACCGACTGAAATGACTGAAATAAGTAATCTGTTACTAGAGTATGACAAATAAGTAGGTTGTCACCGAAGTTTGAAATATGTAAGCTGTCGCATTTGCACGACTTAAACAAGTAAGCCGTCACTGTAGTATGACTGAAATAAGTGGCATTTTGCTCTTGTAGTAAGTAGACTATTGTTGAATTATGACTGAAATAAGTAGGCTGTCACTGTAGTATGACTGTAATAGATCTGGTGTTGCTGTAGTATGACTGAAATAAGTAATCTGCTACTAGAGTATGACTGAAACAAGTAGCCTATTGCTGTTTATGACTAAAATGAAAGACTATTGCTGTTGTCTGACTGAAGTAAGTGGGGTGTTGCTAATGCATGACTTTTGTAAGTAACCTGTCACTATAGTTTGACTGAAATAAGAAAGCTGTTACTGTAATATGACTATAATAAGTGAGCTGTCACGTTTATGTGGCTGAAATAAGTAGGCTGTCACTGTAGTATGACTGAAATAAATGAGCTGTCATTGTATTATGACTGACAAAAAGAAACTGTTTCTGTTGTATGACTGACATAAAGTGACATGTTGTAGTATTACTGAAGTAAGTATGCTGTCATTGTAGTATGACTAATGAAAAAGCTGTTACTGTGGTGTGATTGAAATAAGTAAGCTGTCACTGTAGAATGACTGAAATAAGTAATCTGTGACTGCAGTACGACTGAAATAAATAAGCTTCACTGTGGTACGGCTGAAATAAGTAATCTGTGACTGTAGTATGACTGAAATAAGTAATCCGTGACTGTAGTACGACTGAAGTAAGTAATCTGTGACTGTCGTATGACTGAAATAAGTAATCTGTGACTGTAATATGACTGAAGTAAGTAATCTGTGACTGTAGTATGATTGAAATAAGTAATCTGTGATCGTAGTATGACTAAAATAAGAAGGGTGTTACTGTTTATGATTATAGTACAAGAGGGCTGTTGCTGTTGTCTGGCTGAAAAAAGTAGGCAGTTGCTGTAGTACGACTGAAATAAGTAAGTTGTTGTCATATTACGTTTGAAATATGTAACTGAAATATGTAACTGTAGTATGACTGAACTAAATAAACTGTTTCTGTAGTATGACTGAAATAAGCAGGCTGTTGCTGTAGTATGACTGAAATAAGTTGGGTCACGTTGCTGTAGTTTGACTGAAGGGTAACGGGCTTTTTCGTCCCTGGGCTTGTTCGCCCGGGCTTGTTTGTCCGGGCTTGTTTGTCCCAACTGAATTCTCGTCTGTCCAGGCTTGTTCGTCCAGGCTTGTTCGTCCCAACTGATTTGAGCACAATCATCGCGCTTTTTTCCTTGTTCTATTTTTTTTTTTTTTTTTAATTTGAGGAAGAACATAAAAATAAGGCAAAGAGAATTACTTATCGTCTCTGATCGACTTCTAGACTGACACTCTGCTGTTTATGTGTATCTGCCAAACCGTGAAAGGTGTTGATAGTGAATACATCACTGATTTTGACAGGTATGAAAAGGTGTTAACTGCAGATAATCTCCCGATCACTTCACTCAGAATATATAGATGTGCAAAAATAGTCATCCCCATCATAACATTTAAAAGAAGAAAAAACGCACAAGAAAAATAGTAATGGGTATTAATAAGCATTTTCAGTATATAATGTGTTGTAGCACGGTAAGTCGCAGGCAAGAGGTGGTGGAGTGTGACTGGTGCCAGCGATAGCAACATCGTTTTTGTGACACTGGTAATTATTACTACTCTTATTATTATGAAGTATACTATAGTTAATTGATATCAACTGGGCGAGTCATTTTAACAATTCGGTAAGGACTGCTTATCTAGAGAAAATCTAGAGCTGCAAATGTACGTAGTTTCATTTTTAAACCCTGACATATTGAAAGGTAAAAGATAGATCTACAAGATCAAACCTCGGACTGCAAGTTTTGTTTTCTATGACCTTGTTCACAACAACAAAGTCAACTAAGTAGAGTCGTGAAAAGTATTTCAATTTTTTAACTTTGCGCTATTAGTGAAAATGAAAAAGAGTTATAAGGTTACTGATTCCCAAATAGAAATAGGCTATGCTTTTCTTGTTCTATTAACACACAAACTTACAAGATTTGCGATACTTGAGGCTTATGACCTCACACAACAAAACTTTCATTAATTTTCTTTTACTTATTTTGTTGTTTATGATTGTTACAGCCCACGGGTGAAGTTGATAATGAAAATTTTCCAGAGCTACCAGTTCTGGAAATAAGCGTTCCGCTGTCTGTAAGTAAGTGTGGGACGAACAAGCCCGGGCGAACAAGCCCAGGGACGAACAAGCCCAGGGACGAACTGGTTTTGGGACGAACAAGCCCGGAGCCGACTGAAGTAAGCTAGCTGTCGCTCTAGCATGACTGAAATAAGTAAGCTGTTACTGTAGAATGACTGGGGGGAAAAAAACACTAAACTGTAACTATAGAATGACTGAAATAAGTGAACTCTTGATTTAGAATGACTGGAATAAGTTGTTGGCTGTTGATGTAGTCTGATTGAAATAAGAAGGTTGTTGCTGTGGCATTTATAAAATTAGTACATCCTCATTAACTCAGTTCCAATGTATTCCGTAAACTACATTCATCGCCCCTGGGTTATCTCGCGTATGTTTTCTCGTTCTCATGAATTATTCATGAGGCATTTTGATTGGTAACCTCAGTTTTTCAGTGAGAAAATTTAATCTATTTTTATCAACTACATACCATCATTTCTATTTTTACCTCGTCTACAACCAATCAAATCGATGAATGTAATTTACAGATTACATCGGAACTGGGTCAACGAGGATGACGTCACCCCTGCTACATACCCCTAAGGACTGCAGCAGCATGCTGTATTTCTGAATATTTGCCTTTATATACAAGGATTTATAATGTCTGCCCTGGATTGTCGTAAGGCAAATGCCACAGAAGGAAGGCCGCCATATTCATTGATAATGATGTGGGTTTCACCCGGTTTATTGATATTAACGGAAGAAATGTGATTATCCTCCACTACAAGAGAGTATCGTTATGTTATCGACAAATTTGATTGGCTATTGGGTGTAATTCGCAATCTTATGAATATTCATAGAAACGACCGTTTCATAGTTGAATGTCCCAGGGGTGATGAATGGTAATACTTCACACCTGGGTTAACGAAGGTGAAATTAGTAGGACATTACTGTAGTATGACTGAAGTAAGCTAGCTGTCAGTCTAGCATATCTGAAATAAGTAAAATGTAACTGCAGAATGAATGGAAAACTAGCTGTCGCTCTAGTATGTCTGAAATAAGTAAGCTGTAACTGTAGAATGACTGAAAAACTAAGCTGTAACGGTAGAATGACTGAAATAAGTTAACTGTTGCTGTAGCATGACTGGAATAAGTAGAGTTTCGCTGTAGTTTGACTGAAATAAGCAAACTGTCTATCTTGTATTGCTGAAATAAGTAAGCTGTAACTGACTGAAGTATGACTTAAACAAGAGAAGATTAGTGTATTTTGATTGAAATAAGTAGCTTGATTGTGGTATAACTAAAGCAAGCTGTCGCTGTAGTGTGACTGAATCAAGCAAGATGTCACTGAAGTATGACTGAGAAAAATAAGCTGCACTGTAGTTTGCAATAAGTAATCTGTCACTGTAGTATGACTGAAATAAGTAATTTGTCACTGTAATATGGCTGGAAAAAGTAAGCTGTACCATAGTTTGACAGAAATAAGTAATCCCTCACTGTAGTATGACTGAAATAAATAAGCCGTCACTATAGTTTGACTGAAATAAGAAAGCTGTTGGTGAAGTATGACTGAAATAAGCTGTCAGTGTAGTATGACTGAATTAAGTAGGCTGTCGCTGTAGTATGACTGAAATGTTGGCTGTCGCTGTAGTATGACTGAAATGTTGGCTGTCACTGTAGTATGACTGAAATGTTGGCTGTCACTGTAGTATGACTGAAATGTTGGCTGTCACTGTAGTGTCACTGTAGTATGACTGAAATGTTGGCTGTCACTGTAGTATGACTGAAATAAGTTGTATGCCAAAAATGAGGCCTCTAGAGTGCCCACAAGCTATTACTTTAATTTGAACTAGTGACCTAGTTTATGATCCCAGGTGACCCAAATCCAAACTCATCTAAAATTTTATCAAGACAAACATTCTGACCAAATTTCAGGTCATTTGAGCAATAAATGTGGCCTCTAGAGTGCCCACAAGGTATTTCTTTAATTTGACCTAGTGACCTAGTTTATGACCCCAGGTGACCCAATTTCGAACTGACTGAACATGTTGTGCTCAGGTGGGCTAACAAACTTAGAAGAGGTTCACTACATACCAAATAACAAAGCTCTATGCCTTCAAGGTTTATAAAAGAAGAATTTTAAAGTTTTCCTTATTTGTTCCTATGTTAGAACTTGTGACCCCCGGGGCAGGGCCAGTTTTGACTCCAGGGGCATCGTATGAACAAACTTGGTAGAGGTCCACTAGGAGATATTACATACCAAATATCAAAGCTCTACGCCTTCCAGTTTCAGAGAAGAAGATTTTTAAAGTTTTCCTTCTTTGTACCTATGTTCGAAACTTGTGACCCCCGGGGCGGGGCCAGTTTTGACCCCAGGGGCATCATATGAACAAACTTGGTAGAGGTCCTCTAGGAGATGCTAGATGCCAAATATCAAAGCTCCACGCCTTCCAGTTTCAGAGAAGAAGATTTTTAAAGTTTTCCTTCTTTGTTCCTATGTTCGAACTTGTGAATCCCAGGGCGGGGCCAGTTTTGACCCTAGGGGCATCATGTGAATAAACTTGGGTAGAGGTCCACTAGGAGATGCGAGATGCCAAATATCAAAGCTCCACGCCTTCCAGTTTCAGAGAAGAAGATTTTTAAAGTTTTCCTTCTTTGTTCCTATGTTCAAAACTTGTGACCCCCGGGGCGGGGCCAGTTTTGACCCCAGGGGCATCATATGAACAAACTTGGTAGAGGTCCTCTAGGAGATGCTAGATGCCAAATATCAAAGCTCTATGCCTTCAGTTTCAGAGAAGAAGAATTTTAAAGTTTTCCTTCTTTGTTCTTATTTTCGAAAATTGTGATCACCCGTGCGGGGCCAGTTTTGACCCCAGGGGCATCATATGAACAAACTTGGTAGAGGTCCACTATGAGATGCTAGATGCCAAATATCAAAGCTCCATGCCTTCCATTTTCAGAGAAGAAGAATTTTAAAGTTTTCCTTCTTTGTTCCAATGTTTTAATTTGTGACCCCCGTGGCGGGGCCAGTTTTGACCCCAGGGGCATCATATGAATAAAATTCGTAGAGGTCCACTAGGAGATGCTACATACCAAATATAAAAGCTGTACGCTTTCTAGAATTAGAGAAGATTTTTAAAGTTTTCCTTCTTTGTTCCTACGTTCAAAACTTGTGACCCCCTAGGGCAGGGCCAGTTTTGACCCCAGGGGCATCATATGAACAAACTTGGTAGAGGTCCACTAGGAGATGCTAGATACCAAATATCAAAGCTCCACGCCTTCCAGTTTTAGAGAAGAAGATTTTTAAAGTTTTCCTTCTTTGTTCCTATGTTTGAATTTGTGACCCCCGGGGCCGGGCCAGTTTTGACCCTAGGGGCATCATATGAATAAACTTGGTAGAGGTCCACTAGGAGATGCTACATACCAAATATCAAAGCTCTACGCCTTCTAGAATCAGAGAAGATTTTCAAAGATTTTCCTATTTTTTTTCTTTTCCGTTACCATGGCAACCAGAGTTTTGGGTGGAATTCAATCTCTTGAACAACTTTGGTAGAGCTTCACCCAAGGAACATCCCTGCCAAGTTTCATCAAGATTGGCCCAGCGGTTTAGGCGAAGATGTTTAAAGGAATTGTGGACAGACGGACAGATGGATGCCGGACAAGGACCGATCACAATACCTCACCCTAGCACTTCGTGCTCAGGTGAGCTAAAAAGTAGGCTGTTGTTGTAGTACGATTTAAATAATTAAGCTGTCATTGTAGAATGACTGAAATATGTAGTTTGAGTAAAATAAGCTGTCATCCGAGTATAACTTAAATAAATAAGCCTTTATTGTATTATTACTGCAATAAGTAAGCTGTCTCTTCAGTATGACTGAAATAAGTAAGATGTCGCTAAATTGTATGACTGAAATTAGTGAGCTCTTACTGTATTATAGCTGAAATAAGTAAGATTTCACTGCAGAATAACCTTAATAAATAAGCTGTTGCTGTAGTGAGACTGAAATAAGTAAGCTGTTGCTGAAGTATGACAAACATAAATAGTAAAATCACTGAAATAAGTAAGCTGTCACTTTAGTATGACTGAAATTAACTAGCTTTCACTGTAGTATGACTGAAACAAAAAAGCTGTCTCAGAGACTGAAATAAGTAAGCTGTCACTGATTAAAACATGAGGGTGCCAAGGCTTGGCTGTGGTTTCTTGATATTCAGTTGAAATTCTAAGCTTAAAAAGGGGCATAACTGTGTAAAAATACTTTGATTGTTCCCTGCCTTTGTTGCAAAATTTACCTTTTGATAGTTAACAACTGGTCTCAGTTTGCAGTAAATGTCTTCAGTAATAACAGAGATATAAAAATGACAAAAGTCTTTGTATGACAATGCTGACAACAACACAGATGACGCCAGGACCACAACATTAAAACAGCCAAACTAACAGTATGATGGAAGTAAGATGTCACTGTAGTTTGAGTGAAATAAGTTGGCTGTATCTGAAGTATTACTGAAATAAGTAAGCTGTCACTCTAGTATGACTGAAATAAGTAAGCTGTTACACTAGTATGACTGAAATAAGTAAGTTTTTGCTGTAGTGATACTAAATGTTGACAGCAGGGAAAAACTCTAGTCTTATAGATTTATAGGCTTTTTCGAATCCCCTTGCTGCATTCTAAAACTACTTAAGGCAGATGTATACCTATACTAACTGCCTTGCACCTGGATCGGGAATAAATATTCAAAGGGCCATAACTCCTCTAGAACCTTATCAATCACGGTGATAATTACAGTTGTTCAAGTTCCTATGGTAGAAGGAAGGCTTCCAATAAAGTTTCTATCAAAGTTTGTAATAACTTGTTGGAGGAGAGTGAAAAAAAAAAAAAAAAAGACTTGCGACAATGAACAGAGAACCTCATTCCAGTCTCACCCCCTAACTTCGTTAAAAGCTGTATAAAGAGAAGACAAAAGTCATGTTGTGAGTGATGATTTTTATTAATCTCACAAATATTTTTACATCAATTTTTCATTAAGCTACCAGTAATCATGTACTTCACATTGTTGAGTACCAGTAATACAAAACATCGAGGCAAGAGGACCAATTGCTCCATGTATGCATTAATCGCTCCTGTTCCTACAATGTTTTGTACATCAAGGGGTAAAATAAACATTTCTCCTTTTGTTTAACCCTTTCCCAAACAAGCCCTGGTTTTCATGTGTCTGCAGTACAAGTCTTTTGAAAACACTGTGGGAAAAGGAGAAATTGCTTGTAACGAGCAATTTCTCCTTTTCCCACAGTGTTTTCTACCCTTTTTGATAACTTTCTTCCATTTTCATCAAATTTAAAATTGTCGTCTGCAAACTCTTTCAATTTGGACCAGTCCAAAATTTGTCGTTTGGGAAAGGGTTTAATACTTTTCTGTGCATCAACAGAAGTAGTTAGAAATAATATGGAATATGTTGTTATACAAATAATGCTGTTGGTACATTAACCCTTTACCACTCAAGCCTGTGTTTTAAAGACACAATGGAGGTTTTACAAAACATGGTCGGAAAAGCAGACAATGCTTGTAACCAGCATTTTCACCTTTTCCCATTATGTTTTATACCCGATCACAGACAAATGCCATCATTTGAGCCACATACAATCTGTTGTCTGCAAATGTTTTGAATATGGAAAAGTCCAAAATTTGGTTGCCTGGTAAAGGGTCAACTTATAAATAGGTCATGCAGGTGAAAAGGGGATTTAATGCATCTGCTAAAAGTATCAACCCAGGTCAGCCTGCGCAGTCCACTAAGGCTGACCTGGGTCAAACCATTTTGCTATTGATCAATTGTCGGCATGTCAGAGGACCTTGGTGCAGGCTACCTCATGATTCAGTTGGTTGTTCAACAAAATGGATTTTATGGATCCATAATTATGTGATGACTTTCTTAGTATAATGCATCAAGGAGATGCATTGAAACCCTTTTTACCAGAGCACCCCTCATAATAAGATTTTAATCTCACGAGGTATACTTCTGTATCTTTAACCCTTAGAGCGCTGAATTTATGAAATAAACTTTTTCAGTGAAGAAAAACATCCGAAATATTGTCTTTTCAAGGTTGTTTTAGCCAGAAGGTGTATTGAAGTCGCTGACAGAGTAGATCAAAGATCAGATTGCACGTTCTGTGCAGTCTGATCTTGATCTACATTGTCAGCAAAAACAAGTTAAATTGGATCCAGGGCTTTAAGGGTTAATCCCTTTACCAAAAGGACCCATAATTTTGTGACCGAGGAAAATGCTTCAAAAAATTTTGCAGGAGGAAAAAATGCTTGCAGATGACATTTAACATAGCTCAGATGATGGGACTTTGTTTTTGAGAAGGTAGAAGGCACTGTGGGGTAAAAGGAGAAAATGCTGGCTACCAGAATTTTCTCTTATTTCCCCAGGTTTTCTGAAGTCTTCTTCCTCAGGGTTGTTAAACTCAAGAATGTTTGGTAAAGGTTTTGTGTATCAGTTTAATAAATAATTGGTCGTCATTTTTGAGAGATCATTTCATAATGTACAACCCTTTCAATGATAAATTACATGCAGTTTAGACACATTAACTCATTACCAAACGACAAAAATTCAGACTAGTCTAAACTGAAAGCATTTGCAGACGACAAAATTAATGTGACTGAACAACTGAAATTTGTCTTAGGAAGGACAGAAAACATTGTGCGGAAAAAGGAGAAAATGCTGGTTACCAGCCTTTTCTCCTTTTCCCACCATGTTTTCAAAAGGCTTTTACCCCTGGGTTGTTAAAAATCGAGATTGTGTGGTAAAGGGTTCATGCAATATTGCTAATACACATTTTGCCTCTACAAGTTTGACAGCATACAGCCTATATATTTGGACAAAAAAAAGACAAGTCACCCTTTTTCAAAAGTAGTTTAACCCTTTCCCAAACGACAAATTTTGGACTGGTCCAAATTGAAAGAATCTGCAGACGACAAGTTAAAATTTGATGAAAATGGCAGAAAGTTATCAAAAAGGCTAGAAAACACTGTGGGAAAAGGAGAAATTGCTCGTTACGAGCAATTTCTCCTTTTCCCACAGTGTTTTCAAGACTTGTACTGCAGACACGTGAAAACCAGGGCTTGTTTGGGAAAGGGTTAAGTAGCCTTTTTTTTTGCATTGTTTGCATTCTCTGATTTTTACAAAACTTGAAGATGGGAAAAGAACATGGATGAACAATACAGATGGCTCTCCACCAAACAATCTCATATTTTAGTAACAAGGACCCTCAAAAACATGGTTGGAAAAAGAAGAAAATGCTGTTACTAGCATCTTTTTCTTTTTCCAACAATGTTTTCTTCCACTCAATTTTAAAGACAACTCCAATCGTTTTAGCCACATTTAAATTTGTTGTGTTCAAATGCTTTGAATATGGACAAGGCTGAAATTTTGTCATCTGGTAAAGAGTTAGAAGAATGTAGATGATATTTGTAAGAAAAACATACAATAAAAAGAACAACAATGCAATTAAAACAATAAAGTTATGAATCTGACATTTCACAAAAACCTTTATGTTACGGGGGAGGTGGAGAGAGAGAGAGAAAGGGAAGTGGGAGAAGTGGAACACGACTTTCCATTGCATGGATATACAATCAGAGCTACTTCTGCATTGTTTTCAGATTATTCACTTTTACACACAGACAAATGACATAATGAGTATGTGCAATTAAAGTTTTAACCCTTTACCAAACTATACAGAGTTTTAAACATGTTGTGGAATTCAAATTTTAAAAACATTACCGAATAAGGAGAAAATGCTGGTAACCAGCATTCTCTCCTTTCCAAATAATGTTTTCTAGTCTTCCAAAAGTACTGTTACGGTAAATACAATCATGTGAACCACAACTGATTAGTGGTGTCCAAATGCTTTCAATATGGACAAGTCTGAAACTGTAGTGTCTGGTAGAGAGTTAGGGCATTATAAAGTTTTTGGGTGATTTTTGAGGAATGACATTCACTGAAAATTGAAACATATTTCTTCCACCAAGATATTCATGTGAAACAGTCTATGTTCATGTGAAACAGTCTATGTATGAGAAGAACAAGTAAAAAGAGATGAAAACAACCTATAGGACAGAATCTAAAAGGAAAAACACAAACATAAAGAAAAAATACAAACAAACCAAAAACAATACAACAAAATGCAAAATACACAATAAAATAGCACAGCATATGGGTGCCTATAATAGGCTGGAGTTACTTTTTCATAGGTAAAAAGGGGGAGATAATGGTAAAAATTATAATTTGGGGTAACTTCCCTTTCTGGTATGGGTTCCCCTTTTTTTCTTTACCAAACGACAAAATTTTAGACTAGTCCAAATTGAAAGCACTTGCAGACGACAAAACACATGTGACTAAAAAACTATAATTTGTTTTGGGTAGGGTAAAAACATTGTGGGTTTTTTTGGTTTTTGGTTACCAGCATTTTCTCCTTTTTCCACAATGTTTTCTAATCTTTACTAAAACGTTTATGTGTTGAATAACATTTGTCATCTGAAAATGCTTTCAATCTCAGGCTGGAATTTTGTTGTATGGTAAAGCGTTAACAACTGGCCGAGTCTAAAGTAAATATTTTCAGTACTGAGGGAGGAAAGAGAGAATGTCAAATGGATGGAGATGACAAGGCTACTACAATACCTCTGCTATTCTTCAAATACAGCCGAGCTAAGAATGAAAACTATTATATGATTAAAAAAAAAATTTATTCCTAATCATGTAGAACATTGACTACTTCGACAAAACACAAGTAAAATTCCCTGTAATAGGCAGTGACAAAATCAAATTAATGCTGGCGATAAATTTGGGCAATCAATCCAGGCATGCTCACATGGAGAGATGCTTAGAAATAGTGTAAGATAAGTAGCATCAACTACCATTTGGATTTTCTTTAATACTGAAAGACATAACTAATTTCCACTGGTTCTATAATAACAAGAGGGCCATGATGGCCCTGGGTCGCTCACCTTAGTAGAGTGCCTTAAAGGTTTTTCTTTGATTTGACCATGTGACCTAGTTTTTGACCGCAGGTGACCCAATTTCAAACTCATATTTCATGAAGACAAACATTCTGACCAATTTTCAAGTCAATTGAGCAAAAAATGTGGCCTAGAGTGCCCTAAAGATATTTCTTTAATTTGACCTAGTGACCTAGATTATGACCCCAGGTGACCCAAATTTGAACTGGTCTTTGACTATATCAAAAGAAACATTTTTACCAATTTTCAAATCAAATGAATAATAAATGTGGCCTCTAGAGTGCCCACTAGCTATTTCTTTAATTTGACCAAGCGAACTAGTTTATGACCCCAGTTGACCCAAATTCAGACTCATGTGAGATTTTACAAAGACAAACATCTAGTGACCTAGTTTATGGTTCCAGGAAACCCAAATCCAAACTCATCTGGTATTTCATCAAGACAAACATTCTGGCCAAATTTCAGGTCATTTGAGCAATAAATATGGCCTCCAGAGTGCAAACAAGGTATTTCTTTAATTTGACCCAGTGAACTAGTTTATGACCCAAGTTGACCCAAATTAATCTTATGTAAGACTTTACAAAGACAAACTTTATAACCAATTTTCAAGGCAATTGAGCAAATAATGTGGCCTCGAGAGTGCCAACAAGGTATTTCTTTAATTTGACCTAGTGACCTAGTTTATGACCCAAGATGACCCAATTTTGAACTCAATGAACTTATTGCGCTTAGATGGGCAAACAAACTTAGAAGAGAATCACTACATACCAAATATCAAAGCTCTACGCCTTCCAGTTTTAAAGAAGAATTTCAAAGTTTTCCTTCTTTGTTCCTATGTTCGAACTTGTGACCCCCGGGGCTGGGCCAGTTTTGACCCAGGGGCATCATATGAACAAACTTGGTAGAGGTCCACTAGGAAATGCTACATACCAAATATCAAATCTCTACACCTTCCCGTTTAAGAGAAAAAGAAATTTAAAGTTTTCCTTCTTTGTTCCTATCTTCGAACTTGTGACCCCCGGGCGGGGCCAGTTTTGACCCAGGGGCATCATATGAACAAGCTTGGTAGAGGTCCACTAGGAAGTGCTACATACCAAATATCAAAGCTCTACACCTTCCCGTTTAAGAGAAAAAGAAATTTAAAGTTTTCCTTCTTTGTTCCTATCTTCAAACTTGTGACCCCCAGGGCGGGGCCAGTTTTGACCCAGGGGCATCATATGAACAAATTTGGTAGAGGTCCACTCTGAGATGCAAAATACCAAATATCAAAGCTCCACACCTTTCGGTTTCAGAAAAGAAGAATTTGAAAGTTTTCCTTCTTTGTTCCTATGTTCGAACTTGTGACCCCAGGGGCTGGGCCAGTTTTGACCCAAGCAGCATCATTGGAACAAACTTGGTAGAAGTCCACTAGGAGATGCTACATACCAAATATCAAAGCTCTATGCCTTTCCATTTAAGAGAAAAAAAAAATTAAAGTTTTCCTTCTTTGTTCCTGTGTTCGAACTTGTGACCCCCGGGGCAGGGCCAATTTTGACCCCAAGGGCATCATATGCACAAACTTGGTAGAGATCCACTAGAAGATGCTACATACCAAATATCAAAGCTCCATGCCTTCCTGTTTCAGAGAAGAAGATTTTTAAAGTTTTCCTTCTTTGTTCCTATGTTGGAAATTGTGACCCCCAGGCCGGGGCCAGTTTTGACCCCAGGGGCATCAAATGAACAAACCTGGTAGAGGTCCACTAGGAGATGCTTCATGCCATATATCAAAGCTTTATGCCTTCTAGTTTTAGAGAAGATGATTCTTCAAGTTTTCCTTCTTTGTTCCTATGTTGGAAATTGTGACCCCTGGGGCGGGGCCAGTTTTGACCCCAAGGGCATCATATGAACAAACTTGGTAGAGGTCCACTAGGAGATGCTACATGCCAAATATCAAAGCTCTACGCCTCCAAGTTTTAGAGAACAAGATTTTTAAAGTTTTCCTTCTTTGTTACTATGCTCAAACTTGAGACCCCCGGGGCGGGGCCAGTTTTGATCCCAGGGGCATCATATGACCAAACTTGGTAGAGGTCCAGTAGGCAATGCTACATACCAAATATCAAAGCTCTACACCTTCCAGTTTCAGAGAAGATGATTTTTAAAGTTTCCCCTCTTTGTTCCTATGTTCAAACTTGTGACCCCACGGGCTGCGCCAGTTTTGACCCAAGCAGCATCCTTGGAACAAACTTGGTAGAAGTCCACTAGGAGATGCTACATACCAAATATCAAAGCCCCGGGGCAGGGCCAGTTTTGACCCCAAGGGCATCATATGAACAAACTTGGTGGAGGTCCACTAGGAGATGCTTCATTCCAAATATCAAAGCTCTATGCCTTCTAGTTTTAGAGAAGAAGATTTTTAAAGTTTTCCTTCTTTGTTCCTATGTTGGAAATTGTGACCCCCGGGGCGGGGCCAGTTTGGACCCCAGGGGCATCATATGAACAAACTTGGTAGAGTTCCACTAGGAGATGCTACATGCCAAATATCAAAGCTCTACGCCTTCAAGTTTCAGAGAACAAGATTTTTAAAGTTTTCCTTCTTTGTTACTATGCTCAAACTTGTGACCCCCGGGGCGGGGCCAGTTTTGACCCCAGGGGCATCATATGAACAAACTTGTTAGAGGTCCACTAGGCAATGCTACATACCAAATATCAAAGCTCTACGCCTTCCAGTTTCAGAGAAGATGATTTTTAAAGTTTCCCCTCTTTGTTCCTATGTTTGAACTTGTGACCCCCGGGGCAGGGCCAGTTTTGACCCCAAGGGCATCATATGAACAAACTTGGTAGAGGTCCACTAGGAGATGCTTCATGCCAAATATCAAAGCTCTATGCCTTCTAGTTTTAGAGAAGAAGATTTTTAAAGTTTTCCTTCTTTGTTCCTATGTTGGAAATTGTGACCCCCGGGGTGGGGCCAGTTTTGACCCCAGGGGCATCATGTGAACAAACTTGGTAGAGGTCCACTAGGAGATGCTACATGCCAAATATCAAAGCTCTACGCCTTCAAGTTTTAGAGAACAAGATTTTTAAAGTTTTCCTTCTTTGTTACTATGCTCAAACTTGAGACCCCCGGGGCGGGGCCAGTTTTGATCCCAGGGGCATCATATGACCAAACTTGGTAGAGGTCCAGTAGGCAATGCTACATACCAAATATCAAAGCTCTACACCTTCCAGTTTCAGAGAAGATGATTTTTAAAGTTTCCCCTCTTTGTTCCTATGTTCAAACTTGTGACCCCACGGGCTGCGCCAGTTTTGACCCAAGCAGCATCCTTGGAACAAACTTGGTAGAAGTCCACTAGGAGATGCTACATACCAAATATCAAAGCCCCGGGGCAGGGCCAGTTTTGACCCCAAGGGCATCATATGAACAAACTTGGTGGAGGTCCACTAGGAGATGCTTCATTCCAAATATCAAAGCTCTATGCCTTCTAGTTTTAGAGAAGAAGATTTTTAAAGTTTTCCTTCTTTGTTCCTATGTTGGAAATTGTGACCCCCGGGGCGGGGCCAGTTTGGACCCCAGGGGCATCATATGAACAAACTTGGTAGAGTTCCACTAGGAGATGCTACATGCCAAATATCAAAGCTCTACGCCTTCAAGTTTCAGAGAACAAGATTTTTAAAGTTTTCCTTCTTTGTTACTATGCTCAAACTTGTGACCCCCGGGGCGGGGCCAGTTTTGACCCCAGGGGCATCATATGAACAAACTTGTTAGAGGTCCACTAGGCAATGCTACATACCAAATATCAAAGCTCTACGCCTTCCAGTTTCAGAGAAGATGATTTTTAAAGTTTCCCCTCTTTGTTCCTATGTTTGAACTTGTGACCCCCGGGGCAGGGCCAGTTTTGACCCCAAGGGCATCATATGAACAAACTTGGTAGAGGTCCACTAGGAGATGCTTCATGCCAAATATCAAAGCTCTATGCCTTCTAGTTTTAGAGAAGAAGATTTTTAAAGTTTTCCTTCTTTGTTCCTATGTTGGAAATTGTGACCCCCGGGGTGGGGCCAGTTTTGACCCCAGGGGCATCATGTGAACAAACTTGGTAGAGGTCCACTAGGAGATGCTACATGCCAAATATCAAAGCTCTACGCCTTCAAGTTTTAGAGAAGAAGATTTTTAAAGTTTTCCTTCTTTATGACCATGCTCAAACTTGTGACCCCCGGGGCAGGGCCAGTTTTGACCCCAGGGGCATCAAATGAACAAACTTGGTAGAGGTCCACTAGGAGATGCTACATACCAAATATCAAAGCTCTGCGCCTTCTAGTTTCAGAGAAGAAGATTTTCAAAGATTTTGCTTTTTTTTCCTTTTTGTTGCCATGGCAACCAGAGTTGTGGGTGGAATTCAATTCTTTGAACAATTTTGGTAGAGCTTCACCCAAGGAACATCCCTGCCAAGTTTCATCAAGATTGGCCCAGTGGTTTAGGAGAAGAAGATGTTTAAAGAAATTGTTGACGGACGACGGATGACAGACGACGGACGATGGACGCCGGACATAGGGCGATCACAATAGCTCACCTTTAGCACATTGTGCTAAGGTGAGCTAAAAACTTATTGTTCTAAATTGAAAGCATTTCTAGATAACAAATTAACCCTTAGGCTGCTAAGCGTGACTCACTGACCTTTTGTTTTGGAAAGTGTAGAGCAAGATCAGACTGCATAGAATGTGCAGTCTGATCTTGGATCTGCACTGTCAGATATGAAGATTTTTTTCTTCAAAACGCAAGTTTCAAATTGCATTATTCGGGTTTCTACAACCCGATTGAAAATTTCATTTTACTCATTTAGCAGGATGAGGGTTAAAAGAGACACAAATGATAGGATTTGTATCAGAAATAGTGGAAAATATTGTGGGAAAGGGAGAAGAATCTGGTTACCACCATTTTTACTTTTCCCATAGTGTTTTCAAAGTCTCTTTTCTCAGAGACGTTACAACACAGGATTGTTTGGTAAAAGCTTAGCATAAACTTAATAGGTATGCTATTTATATCTATTTATTTATAAATATCTTTACCGAACAGCAGAATTTAAGACCAGCCATAGCCAAATTCGTAAGCATTTCCAACTCAATTGATTGGATTTATCTTTAAAAGGATGGAAAACATTCTGGGAAAAGAAGTAATTGCTGGCTACCAGCATTTTCTCCTTTTTCCATTATGTTTTAAAAACCTTTCGTTCTTGAGTCATGTATTACTCTTTGATGGGCAGACTTCAAGCCGCAAAATATTTTAATGTCCACCTGAATAGTTCAAGTGGTAGGCGGCGAGACTTCTAAGTAACTAATCCCATGAGGACACGTGAGCATGTGGCAGCATGTGGCAGCCACACTAATTATTAGTGGTCTTTTGGATGAGACATTAACCCTTTACCAACGAAAAAATTTTAGACTTGTCCAAACTGAGAGTATTTGCAGACGTCAAATTAGATGTACCTCAAAACATTAAGTTTGTCTTTTGATGGGGTAGAAAACATTGTGGGAAAAGGAGAAAATGCTGGTTACCAGCATTTTCTCCTTTTCCCACAATGTTTTCAACAGGCTTCTTCTTAAGAGTCTTTAAAACTCGGGATTACGTGGCAAAGGGTTAAACCGAGGTCCCCTTGTCTCGATTCTATACTTCGAGTGTACCAGGCATTACTTATGACAGGACTTTAGTCCTGTCTCTTGCAAAATCATCTTGAAATACACTTGCTACAGTAACTACTGAAAATTCATCGGTTATCCCTATATATAAATACAATACTGTTTCATTTCATTTTGATCTTGATTTCACTGTACAAATGGCACTATTTTGAAAAAAGGAAATTTTTTTGGCCAGCATTCGAATACTGAACAGGTGAACTTAATGCTTTCATGTTATTGAATTACCTTAATTCTTTACAGGACGTCAAAATTTTAGACTCAAGGAAACTGAAAGCAATTGTAGACGACACAATAACTAGAAGGCCCTGAAGGGCCTGAATATGCTCTACTGGCAGGGAATGAAATCTTGCTTTTATGCTAGCATACATTATGAATTCATGATGCAAAAAGACAAATTTTCAACAAAAAAAAATGGCTACTTTTCTCACATTGTTTCTTGGATTTTTTTTCAAAATCAATAGGATTCAAGCTGTTGATGAGACAAAACAACTGGGTGAATTTCACAAAAATCTGATTACAAATGCAGACTTTATCATGTAAACAAGAATTGGAAATTTTCAACATGAAATGGCTACTTTTCCCACATTGTTTCTTCGATTTTTTTTTCAAAATCAATAGGGTTGAAGCTACTGATGAAATAAACAAACTGTGTGATTTTCATGAAAATCTGACCAGAAATACAGACTTTATTGCGTAAACAAGAACAGAAAATTTAAATTTTCAACTTTAAATGGCTACTTTTCCCATACTATTTGTTGGATTTTTTTCAAAGTCGATAGGGTTGAAGCTATTGATGAAATAAACAAACTGTGCAAGTTTCACGAAAATCTGAAGTTATTTGCAGACTTTATCGCGTAAACAAGAACTGGAAATTTTCAACTTGAAATGGCTACTTTTCCCATACTGTTTGTTGGATTTTTTTCAAATTCAATAGGGTTGAAGCTATTGATGAGATAAACAAACTGTGCAAGTTTCATGAAAATCCGGCAACAAATGCAGACTTATCGCGTAAACAAGAAAAAGATTAACGGACAGACGGACGGACGGACGGACAGACAGACGGACGGACGGACGACGGAAACCCCGCCATGACATAAGCTCTGCTGGCTTTCAGCATATTACAAGCATTTCCTCCATTTTCCACAAGGTTTTCTAACCTTTCAAAGACAAATCCCATCATTTGAGTCATATCACATTTTGTGTGTGCAAATGCTTTCAATACGGATCAGTCTAAAATTTAGTCATAAGGTAAAGGATTAAGTGACAATAAAGAGGACAAAAAGGTAATTACAAATGATACATTTTGTACAAGATTTATTTTAACGACTTCAACACTATTTTCTTTTTAATTTTCAGACTTCAGCACTGTTTGCTTTTTTATTCACAAATTTTAGACTTCAGCACTATATTTTGTACTATCCACAACTATTGACTTCAGCACTTTTTTCTGCTCTATTCACAAATTTTTAGACTTCAGCACTATATTTTGTACTATCCACAAACTTTAGACTTCAGCACTACATTGTGTTCTATCCACAATTTTTTAGACTTCAGCACCATATTCTGTTCTATTCACAAATTTTTAGACTTCAATACTACATTTTGTTCTACTCACAAATTTTTAGACTTCAGCACTATATTTTTGTACTGTTGACAAATTTTTAGACTTTAGTACTATGTCCTGATCTAGACACAAATCTAGACTTCAACACTATATTCTGTTCCAGAATTCCAGATAGAGGGAGTGATTTTGATTTCAAAATTGAAAATATTAGATATTCTCCACTAAACCCTATGTTATGGGTACTCATTAGAATCGTCTCATCGATTCGATTCTAATGAGTACCCAGAACATCGGGTTTGGAAGAGAAATAACGGATTTAGAATACCATCACTTCCTCTTATCTAGAGCTCTTCTGTTCTATCCACAAATTTTTCGACTTCAGTACATGTACTATATTCATTTCTATCCACAAATTTTACAAAACTATATAACTCAATATGAGCCAATAATAAGTTAAAAAAAAAATCCAGACATGTTTTGCTGAAAATGTACCGGTATCAAGATATATATTTTATATTTCGGGCTTAATTATATCGACATAACCAGATCAGACATGCTCTCAATAAGTATCAGCATATTCTATACATTACAGAAACAATCAGATTCTCTTGTAATATTGCATACACGATTGTCAGTATCAACAATAACACATGGAATATGCCTTAAGAATTTTGCCCTTAACATTGAGTTATGCAGACATGACAACTTTAACCCTTTACCACACAATCCCGACTTTTAACGACCCTGGGGAAGAAGGCTTTTGAGAAAATTGTGGGAAAAAGAGAAAGTGCTGATAACCAGCATTTTCTCCTTTTCCCACAATGTTTTCTACCCTTCCCAAAACAAATTTCAGTTTTTGAGTCTCATTTATTTTGTCGTATGCAAATGCTTTCAATTTGGAAACATCCAAAATGTTGTTGTTTGGTAAAGAGTTAATGATATCCAAGATATTTTAACCCTTTACCACACAACATTTTAGACCTGCCCATACTGAAAGCATTTAACTGTTTACCAAATGACAAAATTCTAGATTTGTCCAAAATGAAAGCCTATGCAGTCCACAAATGTGACTGCAAAAATTAAGATTTGTTTTGGGAAGGGTAGAAAACATTGTTGGAAAATGAGAATACGATGGTTACCAGCATTTTCTCTTTTTCCCACAATGCTTTCAAAAGGCTTCTTTCTCAGGGTCATTAAAAGTTCAGATAGTAGGGTTAAGGGTTAAACACAATATGGTGAATGTGGATCAAATGACGGCATCTGTCTTTGAACAGGTAGAAAACATTGTGTGGGAAAAGGGGAAAATGCTAGTTACCAGCATTTTCTGCATTTCCCAATAATGTTCTTAAAACGTGTCAACTTCAGGGTCGTTAAAACTCGAGATGTGTGGTAAAGGGTTATCTCTGAACTATTTCAAAAAACTTTTAGACTTATCCATAATGAAATCAGTTTAAGATGACAAACTAAAGGTGACTGGTTACAAGCATGCCCTCTTTTTCTCCCTTTGATATCAAAAAGGGTTTTTTCTCAGGGGCTTTAACCCTCTACCAAATGACAAAATTGTAGACCCAGTCCAAATTGAAAACTTCAGCAGACGAGAAAATAAATGTGACTCAAAAATTGAAATTTGTTTTGGAAAGAGTAGAAAACATTGTGGGAAAAGGAGAAAATACTGGTCACCAGCATTTTCTCCTTTTCCCACAATGTTTTCAAAAGGCTTCTTTTCCTGGGTTGTGAAAACCAGGGATTGTGTGGTAAAGGGTTAAAACATCAGATCATGTGGTAGATGGTTCACATAAAAATGCATTAAATTTTAATAGCTTAATACTGGTCTATTAAGAAGAGACTCTATTGGCAGTTTTAATTTTAATTTTAGATTGGTATTACAAGCCTTTTGTACGACAGGTGCATCTAAAAAGCTAATTTTATATCAATCTTTCATTTAAGGGATTGTCCAGCACTCAGTTCCCTCTCTGGAGATTTTAAATCAAGTTAAAGAAGTTCTCCTTTTCGTATATTTATCCTAACAAAGTATGCCATTATCTGAAGGCAGTCCATATTGCAATTTGTTCACCAGTGGTATTAAAATGGCACCTGAACTCCCTTTAAATGCAACTTTGTTTTTGCAAGCAGTAGAGATCAAGATCAGGCACAGAACATGCAATCTGATCTTGGATCTGTACTGGTGGATATTGTGTGGGGCTAGTCTGTCTAAAACGGACTTGAATTTGAAGCTTTTCTGCAGTTTCTTTGGACTCAAGTAATCCGTTTCTATGTTGGAGAGCAACCCCAGGGTTAACTATTATACTTTTCCTCACAAATGATGGTTTTACTTCCTTACTATATGCCTTCCCCAAGGAAAATCTAGATCTTTCATTTAAAACTAAGTAGTAGAATCTCCTTTCTCCGATTCCAGTTCTTTTCAAGTCTATTGTGTTCACTGTAACATTTGTCCTCTATAATGCTTACTGTATCTTCTACAATAATCGTCATGTTTAGTTCTTCAGACTCTGTAAAACAGAGTTGTGTCCCTTGTACTAATACAACAGTTAATTTAATGATAATGGAGAAGAATACCACTCCCTCCAGGTTGTTCTCTAAGATATGTGACTTTAACTGTTGTGTTCTCTCTAGTGGACCCTCTACAACTTTAACAGCACTTTCAACTCAATGTTGGGTATATACTATCCTCTTGCTTGTTTCTTTTTACGATGTTGGATTGAATCATGGGAAGGTGTGATCCGTCCTCAAGGTCCATTTTACCGCAAGACAATAGATATTCTTCCCGATACTCTTTTTTGGTTGGACCCCAGTCTTTGGTTGGTTTGGTCAACTTTCTGATTCTCTGCAATAGTAAACAAAAATTTAACCCTTAACCTCTTACCGAAAAGTCACCTGTTTTAATGATCTTGAGGGTGAAGGCTTTTGAAAACCTTGGGGGAAAAATGAAAATTGCTTGTTACAAGCAATTTCTTTTTCCCACAATGTTTTCTATCCTTCCAAAAACAAAGTCAATCATTATAGAAACATCAAAATTGTTTAACCCTTTACCACACAAAAATTCCGAGTTTTAATGACCGTGAAATAGGGGCCCTTTGAAAACATTGTTGGAAAAGGAGATAACGCTGATAACCAGCATTTTCTCCATTTCCCAAAATGTTTTCTACCCTATGAAAGACAAATTCCATGGTCTGAGCCATACTGAAATTGTTATCTGCACATGCAATTTGGACAAGTCTAGATTTGTTGTGTGGTAAAGAGTTAACACTTAGGCTGCTAAGTGCGACTCAAGGACCTTTTTTGGACAATGTAGATCTAGATCAGATTGTACAGAATGTGCAGTTTGATCTTGGATCTACGCTGTCTGGGAAGGAGATATTTTTCCCTAAAAAATACACCACTGAAATTGCAAAATTGGGTTTTTACTATTGGCTTGAAAGTTTCATTTTACTTATTGACCAGGATATGGATTAATCTTTTGTCTGCAGTTGCCTCCATTATGGACAAGCCTAACATTTTGTTTTCTGGTATAGAGTAATTATACCTTTCCCAAACAAGCCCTGGTTTTCACGTGTCTGCAGTACAAGTCTTTTGAAAACACTGTGGGAAAAGGAGAAATTGCTTGTAATGAGCAATTTCTCCTTTTCCCACAGTGTTTTCTACCCTTTTTGAGACCTTTCTGCCATTTTCACCAAATTTAAAATTGTCGTATGCAAACTTTCAATTTGGACCAGTCCAAAATTTGTCGTCTGGGAAAGGGTTAAATCATATACGTTTCTTACCTGTAACAGAGGTCCTTCCTGTTGCAGAATTTGATAGATAGCACAAGCCGGGATAGGAATGATAGAGATAGAGCCCAAACACCAGCCAAAGGTCACTGCCCACTGTGGGTATGTGACATCTCCGTACGTAACTGGACCCAGGGTGATGATGCTAAACAACCAGATAAACTGCAAATATCAAGGATACAAAGTCAGTTATTAAGGTGCGCCCACATAATACTACTAATGTCTCTGCAAACTTTGTGAGGAAAGGCGCACATGCTTGCTTGTAAAAAGCAATTGCTACTCTTCCCACAATATTTTCAATACTATTCATAACAAAAAAAAAAATCAGCTTCAAATTCATTTACCTTGAGTCAGTGTACTTATTCTCAGCACATGAATGTCTACAAACAGTCCACACTTCAATTCATAAAACCAAAAAATTCATGCCATTCATGAAGTCTCATCTTTTAAAGGCATAAAAAAATTGACCCTCAAGTCCCGTTCAAAACTGAACCCTTAGGCTGCTAAGCGTGACTCACAGGCCTTTTGTGGACAGTGTAGATCAAGATCAGACTGCACAGAACATGCAGTCTGATCTTGGATCTACACAGCCTGATAAGGAGATATTTTCCCAATTCTGTTTTTTTTTAATTTCAGCTTGAATGTTTCATTTTACTTATTTAGCAGGATAAGAGTTACGTTGTTTTTCCAGACTGGTCTTGGATCTACACTGTCCACAGGAGAAACTTAAAGTATGAAAGGTGCTTTAACTTTTACCACACAACAAAATTTTAGACTAGTCCAAATTGAAAGCATTTGCAGACGACAAATTAAATGTGACTTAAAAATTGGAATTTGTTATGGAATTGGTAGAAAACATTGTGGGGAAATGAGAAAATGCTGGTTCCCAGCATTTTCTCCTTTTCCCACAATGTTTTCAAAAGGCTTCTTTTTTAAGGTCGTTAAAAGTCAGGATTGTCTGGTCAAGAGTTAAGAGTGAAATGGAAGATACGAGTCAGTATAAGTGACAAAAATACCTTAATTTAAACTACTTATCACACAAAATTCTAGACTTTTCTAAGTTAAAGGCATTTTATTAATTATGCATTTGCAAACAACAACCCAAATAAGACCATAATATTTTGAAGACCATTATTTGGAAACGGCCAAGTCGCTTGGGAAGAATACTGTGCAAGGTAAAAGGAAACTCCTTGAAAGCATGGATAGGTGCACTGGCCTCCACGATATAACTGAAACAATGTTGAAAACAGCGTCAAACATCATACAAACAAGATTTATCCATTAAAGTGTGGAAAACATTGTGGGGAACTAGGTGAAAATACTGGTCACCAGTATTTCCCACAATGCTTTAACTCTTTACGAAACGACAAAAATTTAGACTAGTCCAACTTGAAAACATTTGCAGAGGACAAAATAAATGTGACCCAAAAATTGAAATTTGTTTTGGGAAGGATAGAAAACATTGTGGGAAAAGGAGAAAATGCTGGTTACCAGCAATTTCTCCTTTTCCCCACAATGTTTTCAAAAGGCTTCTTCCTCAGGGTTGTTAAAAGCTGGGATTGTGTGGTAAAGGGTTAAAAAGTCCTCTGTCTTTTGGTTCAGGAAAACATTTCCATCATGCAGTAAAGGATCAAGTACTTACAAGGATAGTAATTGGTGTGACAAATCTCCAGAGGTAGCTCCATATCCTGCTAGGCTGGAACCCGATCATCAACTCTAAATCTTTGTAGAACCGGTCTATACCTGGAAAACCAACAGGGACCATTCATTTTATTTCTTGTTAAACAGAAAAGCTGGAAAGGGTATATATTTGTTTCTTATACAAAGACCCATTAACCCTTTACCATACAAGCCTGAGTTTTAAGGACCCTGAGAAAGATGCCTTTTGAAAACATTGTTGGAAAAGGAAAAATGCTAGTAACCAGCACGTCCTCCTTTTCCCACAATGTTTTCTGTCCTACCACAGACAAATCTCACCATATCTACTTTGTCATCTGCAAATCCTTTCAGTTTGGCCAAGTGTAAAATTTTGTCATGTGGTAAAGGTTTAACTTAAGTTAAATTAAGACGAGTCCTACACAAACTTCAATAAATTCTACGTTAAATTGATTTTAATCCTTTCAAAGTCCTAGTCAAAGACAAGGGCATAATGGATGACACAAATCAAGATCAGACTGCACCAAACATGCAGCCTTGACTTAGACCAATACAATACACTATACTTGTTCAGTCAAGCACTCAAGATGAACATCTTTCAGATTTTCAGAGGGTTGTATTTTGAACTGCCCAAATTTAATCTGTCTGCAAATGCTTTTAATTTGGGCAAGTCTAACATTTCATTGTCTAGTAAAGAGTTGGATTCAAAACACAAAAAGCCAAGCCCCCGTAGCTCAGTAAATAGCGTACAGGACTTGAGAACATGAGAACATGAGACTTGAGAACATGAGGTCACTGGTTCGATCCCCGGCTCGGCCAATTTCTTTGCAATGATCGATGACAGTCATTAAGACAGGATTCATTCTTCTGTCACCGCTGACCATTGTTTGTTGATGGCTATGTGGGAAAGCAACCCCTGGATTGGAAAGAATTTTGTGTGGAGTAGTGGTAAAAGAAACCCTACATGGATATGGCTCCTGTATTGTAACTGAAATAATGTTGAAAATGGCATTGACCACCATACAATCAATCAATTAAAATATAAAAGGAATTTTGGAACTTTTGTAATGTAATATTGAACATTTTCCTAATTCAAAATATTTTTTTTAAGAATTATTCTTTGCTATTTTAACACATAATTCTGTAGAGCATCATGTCAGAAGATTTTATGTGTAATTTCAAAAATCCTTTTTTTAAACCCTTAGAGTGCCAAATAAAGCCAACAGGTATGTTCATCCCAGAAATACCACCCTAAAAACTGCAATTCATGGTTGCTTCTGTCTACAGCATAGCAGACATTGTAGATCAAAGATCAGTCTGCACATTTTGTGCAGCCTGATCTTGATCTACATTCGCTGCAAGGAAACTGTAAGTGTGAAAGGTACTTTAAGGTTTAAAATTTTTCAAAAATTTTTCTGTAGTTTTAAAACTTAACTTACCATATACCCAGGAAATAACTATAACCTCAGTGAGTGAAATCAACATCAGGGAAAAGCTGGCGCAATACCAATCTATGATCTGAAGTACATAGATACCTCCCTGCAAAAGATTAAAAAGAATTCTGTTATCAATGCCAAAACATAATTGAACCCTTTACCAAACAATCCAGTGTTTTAATGACCACGTGGTAAAAAGGTTTTTGAAAACATTGAGGGAATAGAGAAAATGCCAGTGACCAGCATTTTCTCCTTTTCCCATGTTTTCTACCAATCTAAAGACAAAGCCAATCATTTAAGACACATTTAATATGTTGTCTGCGATTCTCTTCAAAAGCATAAGTTACCCCTTTACCAGACAATCAGTGACTGGGAAAGGCTTGCGCCATGCGCCATAGTCACATTAAAATCCAAAATGTCACATCGTTTTCGCTATCGAGTGCCCCCGTGTCCCATTTAATTTTCGACTTCGGAAAAAGTACGAAAATTCGTGGGGCGAATCTATTTTGATCGGAACCGATTAGACGCTCTAAAAATATAAGTAGCGTAGGTGCGCGTGACGTCATCTACTTGTAAATCATGAAACGCTCATTGAAAATTTGTACCTATGTCGTCGTCGTGAATTCGTCTGTTTAGCTGCTTGAAATGAATAGTAAAATTTAATTTTCAACGTCTAAAATGCCCCCGAAAAAGAAATTCAAGTTGCCTGAAGGCCAGGGCTCAATAAGTAGGTTCTTTTCCAAAACAAACGTTCCTCAAGTTTAACAGACTCAAATGGACGACGATCTGACCGACCCTCAGATTACGTCTATGTCCTCGAGCACATCCACCGACTGTGACACACAGCAAACGTCTGCTTTCATACCGTGCATATCATGCTGAATGAGAATACTACTTAACTGCTTTAAGATAAGTATAGTTAAGAAGCATTCTTAACCAGAATTATATACACTGTATGAAAGCTGATGGTCTATTGACAATTTGACTATGATAATTAATGTTACCAAGAAACAAACATAAGCTACCAAGGCACTAGCTACATACATGACTTGTATTTGCATGGTACAGTGTTTTAGACAAATAAATGAAGGCAAAGAAAATTTTTGTGTTGTTGAAATTGTCACATTGGTTTTCAAAATGTCATTGAATTTCCTGACCAAAGGGACATTTTCCCATTGCAAAAAATCCTTTCCCAAACACTGGACAATCCAGAGTTATAATGATTTATAATTTGAATAAGGCTTAATTTTAAAGAGTTAGATGTTGCTTAAATGTTGAGATATGTCTCTGAAAGGATGGAAAACATTGTGGAAAATTTTTCCACAGTATTTACAGAAGACCATCAAATCACCGGTTTATCTTAAAGGCTCAAGCAAAGTGAATTATCAAGTTTAACTGCACTTGATAAGGGTAGTCAAAATATTAAGACCTGCTTCATGCAATTTCATGCATGTTTTATACCTAAATCTTTACCACAGGACAACGTCTTTGACCGGTCCATATTGAAAGCACTTGCAGATGACAAATTGTTACCATTTCAAATGACGGCCTTTGTCTTTGAAAGGGTAGAAAACATAGTTAGAAAAAGAGATAATGCTGGTAGCCCTGGGTTTTTTTTTTTCATTTTCCCCCACAATGTTTCAAAATGCTTCCTGCCAAATACAATATGGTTAACCCTTTACCAGATGACAAAATCTTAGCCTTGTCCAAACTGAAAGCATCTGCAGACGACAATTTCAATGTGGCTAAAATGGTGCAATTTTTCTTTGATAGGATAGAAAACATTGTGGGAAAAGGAGAAAATGCTGATTACTGGCATTTTCTCCTTTTCCTACAATGTTTTCAAAAGCTTTCTTTCTTAGGGTCGTTAAAATTCAGGATTGTGTTGTAAAGAGTCAAGTCTTTACCAAAATGAAATATGTATTTAGGCCTATTTCATAATGGAATGTGCATTTGCATCTGTTTGGGCCTTTCATATAATGGAATATGCGTTTGGGACTTAGACATTATGAAATAGCGTCTATGCATTCAATAAAATGGAATATGTGTTTCCACTGTTAAATGAACTTACCTGCGTAATCAGAGGAAGGCCCATAAAAAACTCAATGCAACAGGCTACTGCTGCCACCAGAACTCGCCTCTTTCTCAGTGTATTAGGAAATTCGTCCATGAAAGCGCTTAGGCATGTCTCAAACATTCCAAACTAAAAATAAACAAGAAGATAAGTGATACTCATTGCAGCTGGTTAACAGATAACTTAGTCATCTAACTTAGCTAACTTTATTAAATCTATTTCCCTTAGTCAGCAACACAAAAACATAAAAATATAACCTTGTAAAACATTTTTTTCACTTTTTACCAAACAACAAAATTTTAGACTGGTCTAAATTGAAAGCATGCGTAGGCAACAAATCAAATCCGATTCAAAAACTAAAATTTCTCTTTGGAGGTGCAGAAAACATTGTAGGGAAAGGAGGAAATGCTGGTCACCAACACTTTCTCCTTTTCCCACAATGTTATCCAAAACCTTCTTCCCTAGGGTTGTTAACACTTGAGATTGTGGTAGAAGGGTTGAATTGTGACCCCAATTTGTCAATTTTGTTTTCACTGCTCAAAAATTTTACTTGTGATGCAAGCATAGCTTCTTATTACAGTAAAATTGGTAAAATTTCAAAAATTGCAAACTTTCAAGGAATGTTTTACAAGGTTACACTGAAGGTAACAGGTATAGCGTATGAAAAAGAAACAAGAACAATAAAAAGCATTATTTACTTTCAGTGCCAACTTGTTTGTTGCAAGAGTGTTACTAGCATAAATCAGAAAACCATGACACACAGATGACAACTCCAACCCAAAAGCAATGCACAACACAGTATAAGCTGTGCTCTGTGGAAAGGGAGCTTAGTGCATCTGCGAAAAGTATTGACCCAGGTCAGGCTGACCTGGGCCGAGACCTTTCACTATATGTCAATTTTCTGTATGTCAAAGGACCAGTCGACCTCATGATTTAGACAGTTGTTTGACAAAATGGATTTTATGAATCCATTAGAACATGACAACTTGCTACTTATGTCGGGTTCTACTGGTGTATTTTCGGAATAATTATTACACTCTTCTAGATCGACTGGGCGAGACAATAGATCTGCGCATGTGTTTGATTTACCTTCAATATATTCTATTGAGATCCATTAAGCCCTCTTTTGTCAGAGCAAGGCTCATTATCAACTCCCACACAGCAGCGGAGTAAGACATTTTCAGTAACATGCTTCCATGGAAAACAAACGAACGGGGACTTTTTTTTTTCCTAGCGTAAATCAGAAAACCATGAGACACAGATGACGACCCCAACGTAAAAACAATACACAACGATATTTCAATCCCATACAGCAGCAGAGTAAGACGTATGCAGTAACATGCTTCCACAGAAAATAAACAAACAGAGACTTTTTTTGGCCCGTTTTCTTTTTTCCTTTTGTCTTTGGTTGGGTCAAAAAGTTGTAAAGGTGTGCACAGTGTAATCTTGGCACTGATTTATTGCATATTCTAATTTGCATAGAAGTTTTTTTTTCTCTTTTTCTGTTATTAGATTCAAGGATAAAAAAATGCTAAGATTGTAAACTTTGCAGTTTAAATTTATTGCTTTGCTACTTTGCAGGGGAAATAATTTTGAAAATTAAGTCATTAATCTTGCACATTTTATTTTTCATTGCTTTTTAACCCTTTCCCAAACAAGCCCTGGTTTTCACGTGTCTGCAGTACAAGTCTTTTGAAAACACTGTGGGAAAAGGAGAAATTGCTCGCAACGAGCAATTTCTCCTTTTCCCACAGTGTTTTCTACCCGTTTTGAGACCTTTCTGCCATTTCCATCAAATTTAAAATTGTCGTCTGCAAACTCTTTCAATTTGGACCAAGGCAAAATTTGTCGTTTGGGACAAATAATGATAAAATACCTGTGTCATATAACATTAAACAGCGAGGAGGCAGTTGATTGTTAGCTAGAGAAATTGTTCAGTCATCGTCTTTAATTACTTTTACAGTCACTGATTCTTTATCAGATGACAAAATCTTAGGCTGGTCCAAATTAATTAACTCTTTACCACATGACAAAATTTTAGACCAGTCCAAATTGAAAGCATTTGCAGACGACAAATTTAATGCAACTGAAGAATTGAAATTTGTTTTGGAATGGGTAGAAAAAATTGTGGGAAAAGGAGAAAATGAAAAATCTCACGTTTTCATTCACATTTAAATTGTCATCTGCAAATGCTTTGAATTTGGAGAAAACAAGTCTGAAATTTTGCTATTTTGTAAACAGTTGAATGTAGAGGATTTAATAATAGAATCTTCCAGTCTTTAACCATTTCCCAAACGACAAATTTCAGACTCTTTCAAATTCAAAACATCTGCAGACGTCAAATTCAAAATTGGCACACATGAGCTTAAGGTCTCTGGTAGTGTAGAAAACATTGTGGGAAAAGCCCTTTTTCCCTGGGTTGTAAAATCCTGGGATTGTTTGGTAAAGGGTTAAGTAGCCTTGCACTTTCGTTAAAAAGCTTTATAAATATGTTTAAACATGGAGGTATTGTTCTCTGTCGACAGTATTTTGGTATGTTTGGTTTCCTTTAAAGCCCTTTCCCATATGATCTTTGTTTTCAGGCATAAAGTGATTTAAAAATAGATACAGTTATCTATTGACAATAAGAAGTTACTTTTCGAAAAGTGAGACCAGGGTTTTTTTTTTATCCATGCACCATTCTAAATTGCAGTCTTATTCTAATATAGAATGTAACACAATTTCTGATTGGGTAAAACAAATGGTTTAGCCAGTCAAAAATTTGTAACTATGTTTATGATAGTGAGGCAATGGATCTCTATTCATCAACTATTCAAATAGCAGTCTTGGTCTTCATCTAAAATTTAATGTAGAAAGTAACAAAATTTCAGATTGACTAAAACAAATGGTTTAGCCAATCAGAAATTTATAAATATGTTTATGATAGCAAGGCCATCACCCATTTTTACCAATTATTCAACTTGCAGCCTGAGCCTTTTTCTAAATTTAGAGGGAAACATAATTTCTGATTGGCTATAAGCTTTACTACGTATGGGTGATAAATATAGCCCAAAATTGAATATTGCAATTTTGATGCACTGAAATCTTCATTAAGTCTGCATTTTACTTCCTCACTGTTTTTTTCAGGTATCAAAAACTCTGCAACAACCCCTAGAATGTCATACTGAGGGTATGCAATGGAAAATTTTGAACTTTTTTTTTTGTTTCATCCGGATTTTTACCCCTTTTGCCGGTAGGTGCGTATTTCATTGCATTTTAAACCCTTGGAGCACCATTAACAACTTTACTTGCCTTTGCAGACAGTGTAGATCAAGATGCGACTGTACAAAACATGCAGTATGATCTTTGATCCACACTGTCCGCTTTGCCAAACCAGCTTTTTCACTTATTTAGCAGGATACGACCCTTTACCACACAATCCCAAGTTTTAACAACCCTAAGTAAGAAACCTTTTGAAAACATTGTGGGAAAAGAAGAAAATGCTGGTAACCAGCATTTTCTGCTTTTCCCACAATGTTGTCTACTCTTTTCCGACAATGTTTTCCACTCTATCTAAGACAAATTCCATCATTTTGAGCCACATTTGATTTGTCCTCTGTAAATGCTTTCAATTTGGACAAGTCTACATTTTTGTCATTTGGTAATGAATTAACTCTTTACCACTCGACAAAATTTTGGACTTGTCCAAATTCAATGCATTTGCAGACGACAAAATACATGTGACTCAAAAATTGAAATTTGATTTGGGAAGGCTAAGAACTTTTTGGGAAAAACAGAAAATGCTGGTTACCAGCATTTTCTCTTTTTCCCAAAATGTTTTCAAAAGGCTTTTTCTTCAGGGTCGTTAAAAGTTGAGATTGTGTGGTAAAAAGTTAATAATGTTATTATTTAGGTTTTATTTCGAGCCCAAGCATGTCTGTTGGGTTTATTGGGTGCTCTAGGGTTTTACACTCATCTATCTACATGTCCAAATATGCATGGATGTTTAATGATGCAGCACCTCATTAAGCATGAAAGAGGTGCATTTCAGCAAAAAACCTTGGTGCACTTCACATTATTTGACGTTAAAATGATTAATCTAATGGTTGGAATTTATGTTTAGATATATGAAATTAAATGGCAGATCTTGTAACAGATCTTGCAAGAAGAGCTGAAATTTCTGACAATTAGCATTTTCTCCATTTGCCACAATGCTGTCTTAGCATTCACTTGATTGATTTCTTATTTCCTTCGTATTTCTCAACTTAACCCTTTACCACACAATCCCAACTTTTAACGACGCTGGAGAAGAAGCCTTTTGAAAACGTTGTGGGAAAAGGAGAAAATGCTGGTAACCAGCATTTTCTCCTTTTTCCACGATGTTGTCTACTCTTCCAAAAACAAATTTCGATTTTTGATTCACTTTTATATTGTCGTCTGCAAAAGCTTTCAATTTAGACTGGTCAAACATTTTGTCGTTTGGTAAAGAGTTAAACATGAAAGAGGTGCACTTTCAGCTAAAAACCCTAGTGCACCACACTTTTTATGTACCGGTATACCCAGTTTGATGTTGAAGTCTAATGGATGGAATTTATGTTTAGATATTTAACAGATCTTTCAAAAACGCTGAAATTTCCAACAATGAGCATTTTCTCCATTTGCCACAATGCTGTCTTTGTTTTCACTTTATTTTATGTTTTCTTCATATTTCTCAACTTAACTGGTATTGTGTCAGGATGGGCCAGCAACTTGCAACGATAATTAATTTAACATACAATTGTTTGGGCTATTTCATTGATAAATAGTGTTCAATGAAAATTTTTGTACTTGCAGACTCTGACAGGGGAGAAGAAGTTTGTTGAAGTATTTACGAAACAATCCTGTTTTTAAACGACCATGATAAAGAAGCCTTTTGAAAACGTTGTGGGAAAAGGAAAAAATGCTGGTAATCAGCATTTTCTCCTTTTCTCACAATGATACTAGTATTTAACCTTTCAAATTACAAATCCTATCGTTTGAGCCACATAATTATAATCGTTTGTCCGAAAAGGCTTTCATCGGCAAAAGCTTTCAAAAATTGAAGAGTCTAACGTTTTAAGGTAAAAAGAATTAAACATCATGGGCTCGGAGACACCAGGCAATTTCTATGATACATATATGGTTTGGGGAAAAGCGTGGGCCACAGGACAAATACTGTATAGGTACTGGCAAGATCAGATAGTCGATATGATTTCACTAAGACACATGCATATCCCATGAACCCTACTTCAGTTCGGCTCCTCCTCCAACCTAACTAGTCTACTATAATCACTGTTACGCTAATCCTGTTAGACCCTTGTTAAAAATAAATAAAATGGGTTTTGAAAGAAGATGACAAAGAGTGTGTCCAATTAAGATTTGTCTCAATAAGTCCATGCTATATTTGGATATAATATTACACAGTTACAAGGTCAGCATTTAAACCTTTACCAGATGACAAAATTATAGCCTTGTCCAAATTGAAAGCATTTGCAGATGACAATTTCAATGTGGCTCAAATGGTGCAATTTTTCTTTGATAAGGTAGAAAACATTGTGGGAAAAGGAGAAAATGATGGTTACCAGCATTTTCTCCTTTTCCAACAATGTTTTCAAAAGGCTTCTTTCCCAGGGTCATTGAAAAGTGTCATTGTGTGGTAAAGGGTTACTCCTTTATCAAACAATCCTTCGTTTTAATGACCCCGAGGAAAAAGCTTTTGAAAGCATTGTGGAATCAGGAGAAAATACTGGTTACAAACATTTTCTCCTACTCCCACAATGCTTTCTGCCCTTTCAAAGACAGATCTCATCATCTGCTTCATTATATGTGTCTGCAAATGCTTTAAAGTTCCACGAGTCTAAATTTTTGTTGTCTAGTAACAAGTAAGCACAATTAGGCACCTAAAAATCAACAAAAACTTCCAACTTTAGCTGAATCAATGAAATGAGACCATCACAACTAACCAGAGATAGATGCTAATAGTATCGTGCAATCCCGTTGAAAACAAAATTTCAGAAAGAATTCCAAGTCTTGTAGTTCACCAATCAACATAAAATTTTATACTCGACCCAATCAAAAGTGCCTGCAGACTACTAATAAAATGTGACTCCAAATTGACTTCCAATTGAAAGAAGACATCGTTGGAAAAGGAGAAAATGTTGGTTTAAAGCATTTTTTCCTCTTCCTACATTGTTTTCAACAGTCTTTATGTCAGCCAAGTTAACATTCTGGAATTTTAGGTAAAGAGTTAGCCGAGTCAGGTGTCCCTTTTCGATTCTCTAAATAAGGATTTCAGACTCCTGCCCAAACAGTGTTGCAATAAAACGGTGGAAAAATATTGAGCCGAAACAGGTTTTCAGAATTATAGATCTTCCAAATCTTACTGCACAAATACAGACATTAACCAAGAAGACAAGGAACAAAACAGTACCAACGACAAACAACTAATAACAACAAGCAAGCTGGCACTTGTCTATACCTCTAAGTGAAACCTTTACCACACACACAAAAATTTTAGGCTCGTCCAAATTCAAAGTTTTGCACATGACAAATTATACATGATCCCGAGTTTTAATGACCTATGCAAAGAAGGCTTTTGATAACAAAGTGGGAAAAGGAGAAAATGCTGGTAACCAGCATTTTCTCCTATTCCCACTATGTTTTCTATCCAATCAAAACCAAATTCGATCATTTGAGCCAAATTTAAATTGTCGTCTACAAATACTTTGAATATGGACCAGTGTAAAATTTTGTTGTTCGGTAAAGAGTTAATCATGCCTCAAATGATCAGATTTGTCTTTGAAATGGTAGAAAACAGTGTGAAAAGGTGAAAATGCCTGTAACCAGCACTATTTGCTTTTATCTTTTTCCCACAATATTTTCAAAAGCTTTTGTCTTTAGGACTGTGAAGACATTGTATTGTTTGGTAAAGGATTTCCACATACATGACTCAAATAAACAAAATGGACATTTTCAAATTGGAAAAATGACCCAAATAATTTTAATTTCAAATCTATGTTTTGCTAAGTGTCTATGCAAAGCTGACGGTGTTGATTCAGGATCAGTCTGCCCATTGAGTTCTGTCCGATTTGAATCTTCACTGGTGTATGAGGAACCATGCAATGACATGACAGGCACTTTAAGGATGGAAAAACTCATTAGAACTAACTGAATGTTTTCCAACCATTGCTTAGTACTGACTAATAGATACCAAGCTAAAAATTCACTCTTTACCAGGCAACAAAATTTTAGCCTCTTGCATATAGAAAGCATTTGCAGACAACCAATTTAATGCATATCAAATGATGGGATTTATCTTTGATATGATATAAAAACATTGTGGGAAAAGGGCAAAATGCTGGTAAAAGCATTTTCTCCTTTTCCCACAATGATTTCCAACCCCCTTTTTCCATGGGTCACAAAAAAAATACAAGAATGTATAGTAAAGTTGTTAACTTGGTATCAAGGGAGACAAGACAGAGATTAGACTACACAAAAGTGCACAATGACTTTGGAGATCAGACTGCACAAATGTGAAGGCTAATCAGACAGATCAGACGGCAGAGAAGTGCACACTGATCTTGACCTACAATCTTCCCATAAGACATCAAAGGTTTGTGTGATGGCACAATAAAGAATGTAGTTTCCTTGACATAAAGGCAATTTTATCAATCACCTGGCCAACTTTGGAATGCGTTGCTGATAATTATCTTATCATTAATTAGCTTTATTGGTAATTCTGGCAGATTTACCCTACTTCGTATCATATTTTCAGGATAACAGCCAAAAAATCAGTGCTTTTGTCAGTTTTTTTTATCAATCCGACAGCCTGTTTTGTGCCTCTTTTTTGTAAAAAAAAAAGAGTAAACTTATTTTGAAAATTTGCTGTGACTCAAAATAGTCTGAAAAAAACTCAGTTCATGGCTGAATATGTCCTAAGCTCTTTACCAATATTTCCCATGTTTTAATAACCCTAAGGAAGTAGGCTTTTGAAAACTGACGGAACAAGAGAAAATGCTGTTAACCAGCATTTTCTCCATTTCCAACAATGTTTTCTACCCTTTGAAAGAAAAATTCCATCAAATGAGCCACACTTTGTGTCTGCAAGTGCTTTTAATATGGATAAGTCTAAAGTTTTGTTGTCTGGTACAGAGTTCAAGCACTTTCCCCATACAAATGTGCACAAAAAAGGCATTCATTTCAGTTCAACAGTAATGATTCTTATGCTCTCAATGCCCCAATAAATCCAATGTTCCCATTAATTCTTTTTTCTTTCTACAACATTAAAAAATTAAAATACAACAATGCTTCCCAAAGTGCAGAAAATTTCAGAGAAGACCAAAACGCGGAAACATTCATGACACAAAAAAAGATGAAACATTCTGAGTCCTGTGTAAAAATTGTGTAAAAATCTCCATCAACCTCCATTTATATTCAACAGGTTCTGCAAACTTCTATTTGATTCAAAAGTGTCTATCAATTTTCATTGACATCAATAAGTGCTTTTTTATGTTCAAAATTGTTTCAAAAAATCTTAAAACAGTGTTCTGTGGCAATTTTCTACAAGTTTGCACAATATAGATGGAAATATTTGTGTTTGACATAATTACAATATCATTATTTCTTTTGAAAACAAGCTTCAAGTTCTGTAAAACTGCAACTTTTGTCAAGTAGACCCGTGTGACAAAAAGGTTTTTGAGATGGAAATTCAGGCTTTAAAAAAGCTGCCAGTGTTTCCAAAATTCTTGGCGCAAAATATGGTTTCAGCATTTCACCTGGCAGAGAGAGCACAAAACTACCCTAAAAGCACCTGTCACAACTACATTACATTCGCTGCCAGAATAAATCGAGATCAGATTGCACAAAACATACAGTCTTATCTCCGATCTACACTGTCCACTCTGCTGAGACATCCTGGACAAGAGCACCTTTGAAATCACCATCACTTGGATTTATTTCTCTACTGTAGGTTTCTGTTGGGTTTATTTGGCACTGTGACGGATTAAATACAATTCACTCTGAACACAGAAGATGCCATCTTTGTGACACAGGTACTAAAATTTGCCTCTCCATGTTCTATTTTTGAAAGATATGTACTGCAGGCAAATCAAAATGCCTGTTTATGACAACTATTGACAGATTCCTAGATGTTGTTTTGGTAGACAAGAATGGGTTTTTCTCTCAACCTGCCATGGTAGCATGAACATTTATCTGCACAATCATAAAACTAAACTTCAAAAGCAAAATATATACTGATTAATATATCTGATTAATTTACACATACATGTTTACATATACATGTCAAGTTTTGGATTTTGAATCAGTAAGCTTTCAACTTTTACCAAGACTTACTCATTGCAAGCCAATAGATACTTGGAAACATGCAGCTTTCATAAATTATATTTTGTTCGGAATCAATAAAAGTGACTCAACCATCATTCTCTGTACACTTGTCTACATGACATAAGCCAGCTGAACTTTTTTTTTTAAACCTGAAAACATTTTTATTCTGGTATGTTCCAAGCATTTTTATCCTAAAGAAATATTCCAATCATATAAATACATGATAATATGTGTAGAAATATAACACTTTAGCAGTCAGGAATATATCTTATGAAATGATACTAAAAGGGAAATATAAAAATATCTATAATATATGTACAAATTAAATTGACATAAAACGGCATTATTAAAAAGCAAAGTAATAATTATGTGTAACCATTAAAAATGAAACCATCAAAACTTTAGCCACGTCTGAATATTCAGTTGACATAAAGCATCTTTCAACACATTTCTCGATCTAAATGTTACAAAACCATATGTATGGCAAGACAGCATCAAGTTTTCCCAAGTTTCATTTTCTTTCGTTTAAGTTTCTATCATCCTGAAATATTATCTTCGTTTTTTTATAAACTTCCTTTCAACACCTGCTTCAAACCCACGCAATCCAGCTGGTCATTTCTGGTCTTATAAAAAATAGCGTTAAGAGGGACTACTATGCAATTTAAACTTAAGGCTTCACTTTATTGTGTTGACTGCTTTGATGATGTAAAAACTCACTGGAAGTCTTACAGCTACAGTTAGCCAATCAACCTTTCTTGCTCACACTGCTCTCACTTTCACATCTAAATTCTCTCACTCAAAGATACAACCAGAGTTTTCCCATCATAAACGAGAAATTCCAAGCCTTTGAGAGCCAAAGAAATAATTAAAAAAAAAAAAAATCTGAAAATGTTTTCTGAAAGCCAAATTTACAACCTGGATGTTGTTTTCAGACATTTCAAAGCTTTTGTGATCTAACAAAATAGGTGACACTATAGGCCCCAAATCAGACTGCATATTCTGTGCAGTCTAATCTTGACCTACCAAGTCAACAGACTCAAATCAGCTTGTGCTTGGTACTCAAAGGATTCGGATTTAGGATATAAAGTAGCCTTTCAACTTTTGCAACAATTCAATGACATGGAGACCAGCAATGACCAACTGCATATTCCAACCATTCATTTCTCACATTTTGTTGTGTATATTACATTTTGTTTTGATTCATTGAAATAACTAGTCAAACATGCACTCCTGTGTCACTTCAATAGTCATAAACTGCCAAAAAATCATTCAGAACAAAATACTATTAACTTTATCATTTGGAAAATTCACAGATAAAATGGCCAATAAGCCATCTAAGTTCCAATAACATTAGCTTTTTCATTTGAAATGTTTCTTCTACAAATAATTCAAGCACTAGTTAATCTAATTTTCTTAAGTAATCCATGCACCACTTATGTGATTACATGATAACTATTCATTAATTCATCTCATTGTTTCAAAAAGAAAAGTCCATTTGAACAAGACATATTCAAAGACCAAGGAGTGTATATTTGACATCATTTTGTGAGAGATTCTTAACTACACTATTATGTACCACTGATGACGGGATGATTGAGGCAGCAAATTTAAGTTTTCACGGGTCAGTCTTCCGAACCGTCCCTCGTTGCTACAGGGTCCAGACACCGATTCCCTTGGCGCAACTACATCGACCCTGCTTCTGAACAAAAATTAAACTGCATTTTGTACAAAAACAGTCTGGCAGTGAAATTTCAATTATAATATAATTTCCTCTACTGCCTTGATAAAGTGATATGAGATTGTGTGTGTGTAAGTGGCCTTTAAAAGGCAATAGGAAACATGAGTGTGCGGATTTTTGCTAGTGTTGTTTATGGTGACTTTTTTTCCCCTTAATTGATAACAGTGCTACGTGAACTTGGTCTTAGAACAGGCATGTTTTTATTCATGTATCTCATCATCTCTCAATCTTATACTTTAAGTACAAACCACAGATGTTTTGGAATATCCAGGCAAAATTTAACAATGTTCTCAAAACTTTTTTTCCGCATCTGTTGAGCTTTGAGAGAAAAAGCATACTTTTTTCAACAAGGGCAGATAAAATATCTTTTTTTCTAAACTCCCAAACATGACACACATAAGATATTCAAGGATATCATATTTAATGTTTTCTTTTACATCTCCCAAACATAAATATAATATTGAGAGGAAACATACAATTTTGACTTAGAAATTTGTATAAATTAAATGCAACATTTATTTTTCTGGAAGTCCAAATAACATTTAATTTGAACCTTGATAAAATTCTGTTTAGATATATATCAAAGTTTTGGCGATTTATTTAGTTTCTTTTTTTTTTAAGTTATGAATTAGGCACACCTTAAAATTTGTATATAGAATAAGTTGGTTACAGAAATGATAAACCCTAAAAGCGCCTTTGAAGACAATAGTTGTCTTTGCAGCCGGTGTAGATCAAGATCAGACTGCACAAAACATGCAGTCTGACCTTTGATCTACACTGTTTGCTTTGCTGAGACATTCTGGACAAGGGTAACCTTGAAACTGCAATTATGTGGTTCTTATTTCCTGAGGACTGAAAATCCCAGACTGGTTTATTTGGTGCTCTTAGGGTTAATGATTATATAATGATTACAAATGGGCTTCATGCAAGGCTAAGTAGAAAAAAATTCTGGACAAAAAAGTTAGGATGATTTGTGTCTGAAAGCCCATGAATATTTCCAACCTTATCTTTTTTTGGATAGAGGAATTGAAGAAAATCTAATTACAGAAAGAAGGATGGCTATTTTTGAGCTTATTAGATTTTTCATAGTTGATTTTCTTTTTCATGTCATGTATGTACAAATTTCAAGTAATTGTTCTTGATAAATATAAGAAGATCTAAAAAGACCCATTTACCCAGTCCAGAGACAGTTTTTTTATTTGCTTTTACTTTTAATAGATCAATTTATTTTTTCTTATTGATCCTTTTTCTTTTAGGTCTATTCTTTCGTCATTAAATTTTCTTCTTTCTATTTTTCTATGATGCAATAAAAACTGTTTAGCCAGTAACATGTTTTCAAACCCCTTCTCCTTCGTGAAAACTCAGAACTATGTGGATAAAGGCTAATATCTTGATATTCTCAATAAAACATTGTGAAAATTAAACAAACTTTAAAAATAAAGTTCAGTTTATTTTACAAACTTTATAGAATTATTTCGTTATTTAATACCCTAGGGGTGGTAAAGTTTCATAATACCGTCATAGTAGTTTTTGACATAACCATCATATAACTGAGGTCACCTTGAGGTAACTTAAGCTAGTCTTAACCTTTATCTTACCATGAACAAGTATACATCCATTCTGAAGAGTGAGGCAAAGGTTGATTGAATGGTGTTTTCTGCCACTTTCAACACTCTTTCAATCACATCAAGGCCACAGCTTACATGTTCAGGTGTTTCCTGGGTTGCACCAGTACCAGGCTAGGACTCTAAAGTGTCTTGCCCAAGGACACTCTCCAAAAAAACCCCCAAAAAAACAGTGGATCCAGTGAGCCTTGAACCTGGAGCCTCCAGGTCTCGAGTCCTATAAACACTTTACCACTGGGCCGAGCAGGACCAAAGATCAGACTATCTGAAAACATTTGCAGTTGAAAAATCCAATGTGGCTTGAACAATGGGACTTTTCTTTAAATATGGTAAAAACTTTGTGGAAATTGAGAAAATGCTAATTACCAGCATTTTCTCCTTTCCTCACTAAGTTTTCAAAACCCTGTTTCATCAAGGCCATTAAAAAAGGAATGAGGGCCATTCTTGTAAATAAAATTATCTCCCTTACCAGATAAAGACTAAAAGTTACCAAATAACAGATTGGTCCTTTTACCTGTATTCCTTTGTTTTTATCCTTCATTCTTTTGGGGATGTTGCGATAAAAATAATCTGATTTATGACATTATGTAAGGTCCCCATGTAATTTTAAAGCAAATCATGTTCTCAATCATCAGAGAAATGCATATATCTCGACTTGTAAAACAATCTAGCCCGATTTTCCAGAGATATTATCTCAAGAATATATTTGTGTAGTGCAAGAAAATCAAGGATAAAATCCAAGTAATCCCCTGATCAGGACCAATGTAGTACTGGAGAGGAATCAAGGGAAATAACTGAAGAATGGCTCTCATTGCTTAATAAAGAGCTAAATTTTTTATTTTGTAAACTTTGGCAAAAAATGTTTTTACTCTTTACCAGTGACAAGCCTTGTCCAAATTTGCAGAAGACATTTCAAATGTGGTGCTAATAATGAATTTTTACTTGAAATGGTAGAAAGTATTCCTGAAAGAAGAAATGCTGATCACCAGCATTTTCTCCTTTTCCCACCACGATTTCAAAGGCTGTCCTTCTAAGGGTCATTGTGTGGATAAGGTTAAGGGTATATTATGTTCAATATAAGAATTTTAATTTCTTTAATTTAACATTTTATAAGTTATCTCCAAATGCTTCCTTGTTTTTCTCCCCTAGAATAGCATAAACAATATCAGTGACTCATTTTGCTGACAATGTAGATCAAGATCAGAATGCACAGAATGTGCAGTCTAATCTTAATCTACTCTGACCTATATTTTGAGAGATATTCTAGGCAAAACACCAGAAAAAATGTTGCTAGTGCTTTTTTTTTTTTTTTAACAAAGTGCAAATAAATGTTTGACCACTATTGGCGGTGTAAGAGTTAATCATTTACCACAGAATACAAAGTTTAAAAGACCCTTAGGAGAAAACAATATGGATACAATGGTGAGAAAAGAGCGACAATACTGGTGGCCAGCACCTTTGCCTTTTCCCACAACATTTTCTACCCTTACAAAGCCAATCCCACAATTTGAGTCCCATTTTATTTGTCATCTGCAATGCCTTTCAATTTGGACAAGTCTAGAACACTGTCATGTGGTAAAGAATAAGTAATCCTAAGGATTTAATATTAAGGAAAATGAAGATTTATTTTCCTGGAAAAGCAGTTTGCAATAAAGAACGGAAAGTTGCATCCATATGTTTTATATGATTCACAGGGCATGTCGAAGTGGGTCAGTAAATTTCCACTCTTTTCCCGATATGAATAATTTTGTGGTTGCAGCTGCTGTTAGAAAATCAATATCATGAAGGACTTTTATATGTGCGTCTGCTTATGTCACTAAGGAAACTAACTCTTTACCAAACGACGAAATTTAATACATGTCCAAAATGAAAGCATTGGCAGACGACATATCAAATGTTGCTCAAGTGATGTTATTTGTCTTCAAAGGGTAGAAAACAATGTGGGAAAAGGAGAAAATGCTGATAAGCGTTTCTCCTTGGGACTGGTAAGACACAGCATTGTTTGGCAAAAAGTTAAATCCTTTACAATATGATATTCTTCTTTTCATGATCAGAGGACGAAAGCTTTTGAAAACATTGTGGGAAAAGAAGTCAATACTTGTAACCAGCATTGTCTCCATTTCAACAATGTTGTAACACCTTTTAGAATAAATACCATTATTTGAGCCACATTTAACATTTGCTATGGAAAGCATTATTAGAAAAGGAGAAAGTGCTGGTAACCAGCATCTTCTCCTTTTCTTGCAATGTAAGAACCATTTATTTGTCTGCATTTACTTTCAATATGGACAAATCTAACCACCATTTTCTCATTTTCCCTCCATGTTTTCTACCCTTCCCAAATCAAATTTCAATTTTTCAGCCACAATTCATTTATCATATCTGCAAACACTTTCAATTTGGACCAGTCTAAAATTTTGTTGTGTGGTAAAGGGTTAATTTCTTGCTTGTGTATGTGTCTAACAGTTTTTCTCTTTTTGTGTCTTTAGTAGCAATGCAGTTTTAGTATGTAATGAGTTATTGCCAAGTTTTTTTTTTTTTAAGCGAAATGTGGATGTTTTCTACACTACTGTTTTTTCTTTGCAATGAAGTTCTAGAAGTGTGCTTGAATGAATGAGTGACTGGGTCCTGTGGTGTTGAAAATGAGATAAAATCATGACAAATTCCTTACCTGGGCCCAGAATCAGGAATCTACTTCATGGTTCAAGGCATACAACAGAAAAGTCGCCAGTAAAATACACAAGTTCACATGATGAGCACAAAAATATATGAGTCATGCTCTGTAAAAAGGGGATTTAATGCATCCGCAAAAGGTATTGACCCATGTCAGCCTGCGCAGTCCAGGCAGGCTGACATAGGTCAAAGCTTTTTGCTATTGTTAAATTTTCTGCCTGTCAAAGCACAACTCTAACTCATGGTTTTGCCAGATCCTTCATCATAGATTCATACTATGCAACAATTTGCTTGGTACGATGCGTTGCAAAGATGCACTTCACCTCCTTTTGCAAGAGTGCTGCTCATACACATTCAAGTGAGTGGTGCTCTGGCAAAAGGAGCCTTAATGCATCTCCTGTGATCCATAATAACAATCAAGTCATCACATAATTATGGATCTATAATAGCCACTATTTTTAACAACTGACTTAATCATTACGTAGACTGGTCCTTGGACATACAGAAAACTGACCAATAGCAAAAAGCTTCTGCCCAGGTCAGCCTGCGAAACCACACAGGCTGACCTAGGTCGATACTTTTTGCAGGTGCATTAAGCCCCCTTTTCACAGAGCATGACTCAATTAAGAGAATTAGTGTGTTTTTTTTCTTCTATATTTCAAAAATGGTAATACAATGTTTTCAGTTTCTTTTTTTTAAAGTATCAATTTTTTATTAAAAACCATTACTGTCTTTCATCGCTCACCCTAATATACAAGTTATCGGATCAAATATTTGAAATTTATAGGCAAAAAGATATTTTGCATTTTTTCCTCACACCCTTTAACCCGGATGTGGAAATTCGGGTGTGCCATAGAAAAAAGAATAGGTGAAAACATGGCTTTTTCGCAAACGGCATAGATCAACATCAGACTGCACAGAACATGCAGTCTGATCTTTGATCTATACCGTCCGCTTGATTGGTCAAGCATAAAAAAAAAAAAAAATCAAGAAAATTTCTGTGGAATGTAATTTCAGCCCTTGAAAGCCACAGTGTTTAAATATTTGGCACTAAAACAGCTAATAGAAACACAGTGATGTCACTTTAGCAGATTTGAGGTCAATCTATACAGACTGCTTGTCTAGTCAAGCCTGTAAGAAAACATCTTTCCAAGTTTCAGTGGATTCTGTTTTCAGTCATCCAAAGAGGTCTGGTTCTTATATTTGGCTCAGAAAGAGTGAAGGGTACTGAAGACCACTGTGAGATCACTACAGCCCAACTTGACCAATATAAGCCAAGGTAAGCTAAAAAGTACCAAAATAGAAAAAGATGTTAATATATACCTTTAGTAACTGCAGAAAAGAGGATACAATGTCATTATACATGTGAACTAGCAAAGCTATTGTACTTTAAACATTTTAAAACTTAAAACCATTACATTCATTTTCTTTTTATCCTTTGCAAAAAAAAATATATGACTGTGATTCAATTTATGAAAGAAGCATGACACAAAACTGCTGAGAGCTATGGTTGGAGCCAAACCAATCAGGTCATACAAAAAATGCAAAAGTACCTTAACATTAGCGCCTGAAAAGGAATGGGGCTGCAATCATATCACTGAGTCGACAAAATATTATGATTCCTGTTTATTGAGCTGCCTCTAGGATAAGTCTGTGGAACTATTAAAACCTTGACTCTATATCATGAGATTAGGACCATTTCTCCTAACAACAAGGTTTGACGGTTCTTCTTGACTAGATGTTACCGTATTTCAGTCACCACATAATTTTTTACCTCTTCTGGCCTACACAGCCACAAAAATGGATTATTTTGGCCTACATGTTAGGCTGAAAATGCCAACAATACAAATTCAGAACTCATAAAGTTGACAGAAATCATAGCATCCTTAGGGACCTTCTCAGCCCAAGGGGAATCAAACTTGGAGATTACCCTGGTCCTTTATCTCAACTGGAGACCAGTTCCTGTTCAGGAGAATGCATCATTCAACAGAGACCAAACAAGGTCAACTAGTCACACAGACAGATAGCTAGAGGTCATAGGTCAGGTCTTCTGACATGAAATCAAAATATCTTCTCTATCCTGGACACAGGAGAGGTTGCTTCCCTTTGTCCAGCACCCAGGTTTGGGCTTATCAGCGGTATAATTGACGCAACTGCTAATCTTATTGTCAAAAAAATAAAAACAAACAATTTTAAAATTTATGAAATCATATGCTATATCATCAAAGAAATAAATCAGTTTTTAACAAAGAGTTTCTGAATTTGTTCATGTTTCCAGACAGCTGTTTGTCAGTAACCCAACATAATTTTTGGTCTTATCATCTTGAGACTCTACATCACACTAGTGCCAATCTTCATCTACCTCTGTTCTGTCATGCACATACAGGATGCAATAAACAAATTTTATTGATACAAACAGATTTTCTGTGATTATGTAGTTAATAGTACAATGACAATATAGCATAGCATTTGGGATAAATTTCAACTTAACCATTACAGTGCCTTTTACAACTTTAGTGATTTTTGCTGCCAGTTAGATCAAAGATCAGATTGCACAAACTGTGCAGTCTGATCTTTGATCTACACTGACTGCTTTGCTGAGACATTCTGAACAACAGCTGCCTTGAATTTGCCCTTCCTTGGATCTTGGTTTCAGATTTAAAATATCTGTTGGACTCATTTGGCACTCAAATGGTTAAGAGCTACAGAGAAATCATGTATACAATAGAAAAGGATTTTTTAATTATTTGAAAATCTCAGTTTGTTTTGAAGCAGAAGCGTCTCATATACCATGTGATATTTCCTGAAAGTCAAGAGGGATGGATGCATACAACTATTATATCGGTAACAACTTGGAGGTATGCCTCAGGATCTGTCTCTAAACAATTTTAGAGAAAAAAAAGAAAGGTGTTAGGAAAAATAAAAAAAGCCCTATCCATAAAAATTCTTCCATTTCTGGCAATTATTGTGTACCTTTATCCCAATACGAAGATCTCTAGATATAACTGCACATTCTTCATCAATTTTAAGTGCACAAAAATATCATATCTATATTTTTTTCTTTCTAGTTGTGAATTTTTATCCAGGTTGACTGCCTGGGGATTTCAGGAGGCAACTAGGCCATCCTTCTTTTTTTTTCAAATTGGAATCAGTTTTTCCAGGAAGTAAAATAAAAGAAAAATGTAGTTTTACAGAGCTCAAGATACAGGGAGTGATTTTGATTTAAAAACTGAATATATTAATCACTCTCCACTAAAACCTATGTTATAGGTACTCATTAGAATCGTCTCATCGAGACGATTCTAATGAGTACCCACAACATAGGGTATGGAAGAAAAATAATGGATTCAGAATAATATCACTCCCTTTTATCTGGAGCTCTGGTTTTTATTTATTTAACTACTGTCCTACTTTTTCTTCAATACAATCAGACTTTATTCTGAAATCAAAGTTAAAAAAAAAATCTCTACTGAAGCAAAAACAAAATAGAAAACCATTCAGTTACTGGGCCAAATAGAAAATCAAATCTTCCTCCTTTCTTTTAAGTAGTTTTTTCCACAAAGTCAAACGTTACAAATAATGTTTGTGTGTTGGTTTTTTTTTTAATGAAAAACAGTCAAAACAAAAATGGAAAAAGTATGATTAAACAACTTTTAGTTTGATGAAAAATGAAAATTGAGTGAGAACCAATGACCCAGTTAGCAACCTCCAAGTGTTTCTCTGTGGTACCTGAAATGTCATGCAGTATGCTTTTATCAGAGTGTATGTTGTAACTTGAGCTGAAAAATCTATTAATGGAATACATAGCTGTATTTTAATTAACCTATAAGGCAATGAATTTATAAAGAGGGCCCTGTTTATTAGGAAAAACACCCTGAAAATTACTATTTCAAGATTCTTTCCACAAGAGTACATTACAAAAAAGCTAACAGTGTAGATTGTAGATCAGACTGAATGTTCTGTGCAATATGATCTTTATCTACACTATCCGCAAAAGCCAGTCGGTTCCTGCTATTAAGACCATACACATTTTGTGTGCAAATTTTTCCCCAAGCTTTTACTAATTTCATGGTAAACTGACCTTTTAGAAAACAAGTAATAATTTCATTTTTTCCTTTTGAAAATACCGAAACTCTTATGATCCAAAAACTGTACACAAGTATTTTGAAAAAAAATAATAATAAAAGATTCTTTTCCAGCACCTTGCTGTACTTCTTTTCAAGCAGGAACATTTATTTTGCCACAGAAAAAGTGACTTTCTTCTTTCAAACTTTTTTTCTCTCTACCTATTTTCACTATGAACAATTCTAGACGGTTCTTTTCTTTGACACTCTCAACAGAGAGTGGTTTTTCCCAGACCAAAACATTCAAATTATGTGATAGTTCATCTGGAAGGAAAATTTTACTTTTGCCCAGAATGAAAAAGATATGAATATATAAGCACATATAAAGGTCTTTATCTTTTTACAATCTTTCAGAAATCACAACCAAAGATGTAACCTTACTTGTGTTTGTAGGGGGATTAATCGATTATAAAAGCATACAGCAGATAAAAAGCAAGTCAAAAATGCCAATCTTTGCATTCCTTGTACAACTTATTTGTGTATGATTCTTTCAAATTAGATGTTTTAGAAATGGGCAGAATGAAATGAAACATGAAAAGTGTCTATGAAAGCACAAACATATTGCATAGCTTTTACAAAGCTTCATTTTTTTTTTCTCTTTCATCAAAAATAATTTCGACTGTCACCTGTGCTAGTTTAACCTATTACCAAACAATCCCAAGTTTAAAAACCTTGAGAAAGAAAGCTTTTGAAACCACTGAGGGAACAGGAGAAAATGTTGGTAACCAGCAGACATTTTTCGGTCTTGTAAAAAGTAACCCCAATTATACTTGAAGAGCAAGTGGTAAAACACTCATCAATTTCAAGTTGAGAAGCAGGTGCTCACTTTCCTTTATATAAAAAAAAAAAAGTTTTATCATATTCCTATGACATCCAATTATTGAAAAACATGCACCTTTCAGCATGCTGTAATCATAAACTGGAAACAAGGGAAAACCCGAAGACCTAAAAAAATAATAAAAACAGCTGCTATGAAAACCTTACACACAGCTCAGCTGGTTCAAACTTATCTGATCACTGAATTGGAGGAATTTCAAATGGAAATAACTTCCTATTTGTGGGCAATCAGCCCAACCATTGTCTGGAATCAATCAGCAGAAAACTCAATACATAATTAACATTTCATACAATAAAGTTGTTACTTCAACTTTTGCCAGCTATGCAATACATCTGCAACATCTTAAACCTATGTAGGCTAGCTCTCAGCATTCTTGTTATATCTGAATTGGTTCTATTTTGACAACATGATACTGCTGTAATGAATTCAGTTCCTACCTGACTATCCAATCCAATGATGAACAACATCAGGAAAAACAGTACGGCCCATAACGGAGAGATTGGCAACATCGAGACGGCTTCAGGGTAGGCAACAAAAGTCAGACCAGGACCTGTGCAATAGAGACATATCAGCTTTTTTTTACTAGACTTCTTTACTAGACGAAAAATTCACATACTGATCTTGTCTGAAATGCAAGAATTCAAATTTTGCAGATGACAATTCAGTTATGCTGCTTAAATCTATACCAAACGACAAAATTTTAGACACTGCCAAATTGAAAGCAGTTGCAGACAACAAAATAAATGTTGCTTAAAAATTAAAACTTGTTTTGGGTAGGGTAGAAAACATTGTGGGAAAAGGAGAAAATGCTGGTTACCATTTTCTCCTATTCCACAATGTTTTCAAAAGATTCCTTTCTCAGGGTCCTTAAAAGTTGGGATTGTGCGGTAAAGAGTTAACCCTTTACCACACAATTCTGAGTAAAGTTCATTTTGTTGTCTGCAAATGCTTTGAATTTGGACAGGTCTAAAATTTTGTCCTTTGATAAAGAGTTAAATGATTAAATTTGTAATCCAATCCATTGTTGGAACAGGAGAAAATGCTGGTTATCAGTACCAGTATTTTCTTCTAACATTGTTTCTGTCCAATCAAAAGACAGATTCTATCATTTAACTCTTTACCACACAATCCCGAGTTTTAACAACCCTGAGAAAGAAGCCTTTTGAAAACATTGTGGTAACCAGTATTTTCTCCTTTTCCCACAGTGTTTTCTGTCCTTCTCAAAACAAGTTTTAATTCTTCATTCGCATTTATTTTGTCGTCTGCAAACCCTTTCAATTTGGACCAGTCTAAAATTTTGTTGTGTGGTAAAGAGTTAAGCCAGTTTTCATTAGTTGTCTGTCAATACTTTAGAAGTGAACAAGTTGATAAAAAATAACTAGTACCTCTTAGAACTACTAACAAACCCAACAGACTTTTCCAGTGTACCAATAAGACCATAATAAGTGCAATTTCATGGCTGCTATTGTCCAGAATGTCTCAACAAACTGGACAAAGTAGATCAACGATCAGACTGCATATTTTTGTACTGTCTGATCTTGGTCTCTACTGGCTGCAACAGCAACTAAAGTTTTGAAAGGCTCTATGAAGGTTATTAAAGATTTCTCTGCCTTTTTTTTTTTTTAAAATAATGCGGCGACAGGGGGAAGATATTAAGATGGTCTCAGCAAGTACTAAAATTTAAACTCATATATTTCAATTATTGCATTTGTCAATGAATATCCATAGAACAGATTGGATGGAGTACCAAATTCCTAGGTTTCAGTTTTTAAAGGGGTCAATATCTAAGACTTGTCCAAACTGATGGCATTTTCAGGCGAGATAATTAAATGTGGCTCAAATGATGGAATCTGTTTTTGGAGGAATAGAAAAAATTGTAGGAAAAAGGAGAAAATGCTGGTAACCAGCATTTTCTCCATTTTCCACAATATTTTCATAAGCCTTCTTCTTCACGCATGCAAAAACATCTGACTGTTTGATGAAGGATTAACTCTTAACCACACAATCCCGACTTTTAACGACTGTAAGAAAGAAGCCTATTAAAAACATTGTGGGAAAAGGAGAAAATGCTGGTAACCAGCATTTTCTCCTTTTCCCACAATGTTTTCTGTCCTTCCCAAAACAAACTTCCATTTTTTCGTTTACATTTATTTTGTTGTCTGTAAATGCTTTAAATTTGGACGAGTCTAAAATTTTATCCTGTGGTGAACAGTTAATTCATAGAATTGTCATTGACTGAACAGTGCTTTATGCCGCTTTCAACATTATTTCGGTCGTATCACAAGCAACAGCTCACATATTTGTGTATTTCCTGGGTTTCACCAGTACTAGGCTAGAGCTTTGAAGTTTCTTACCCAAGGACTCTCCCAGGAAAAACCCAGTGGATCCAGTGAGGCTCGAACCCGGGGCCTCCAGGTCAGGAGTCCTACACATAACAACTGAGCCAACCTAGGACCCCTATAGAATCATCAAGTACACTAAATCCATACCTTGTTTGACTACATCCTCAACAGATCTTCCAGTCTCGTGGGCCATAAATCCCAGGATAGAGAAAATGACAAATCCCGCAAAAATACTGGTACCACAGTTGATAAAGGGAACCAACAAAGCATCCCTGAGGTAAAAATAGGGATCACAGAGGTTATATTTAAATATATTCGCTTTAAAAGTGACACAAGTACAAAATAATATGTGAAAGAAAGGGACTAATCTTTTTTTGAATGATGTGAAAACATTGTAGAGAGAGGAAAAGAGATATTGCAGACCCAAATGCAATAGGTTTTTGCTAAGAGTCTTATCATATGATCTCATTAACCTCTAAACAATTTTTCCTTTTCCTCATATATAACTTAAACCTTTACCACACAATCCGGACTTTCAACGACCCTGAAAAAAAAGCCTATGAAAAAAACATTGTGGGAAAAGGAGAAAATGCTGGTAACCAGCATTTTCTCCTTTTCCCACAATATTTTCTACCCTAACAAAGACAAATTCAATTATTTTACCCATATTTAAATTGTCATCTGCTATTGCTTTCAATTTGGACCAGTTTTAAATCTTGTCGTTTGGTAAAGAGTTAAATGTTCAAGCCAATAGTAAAAACCTGAATAATGTGATATAAAACTTATTTTTTTGGCAAAAAATATTTCCTTACCAGACAGTGAAGATCCATAATCAGATTGCACGTTCTATGCAGTCTGATCTTGATCTACACTGTCTGCAAAAGGTCAGTGAGTCATGCTTAGCAGCCTAAGAGTTAATAAGGAAGAAAAGAGTAACCATCTGGCTCCTCTGATAACCTCAAGCATATCCTAGTCAGCCAACTTTATCTATCAAAAGATCAAATCTTATCTCTTTACCAATCGACAAAATTTCAGACAGATTGAAATTGAAAGCATTTGCAGACGACAAATTAAATGTAGCTCAAATGATTTTTTCTTTCTTCAATAAGGTAGAAAACATTGTGGGAAAAGGAGAAAATGCTGGTTACCAGCATTTTCTCCTTTTCCCACAATTGTTTTCAAAAGCCTTCCCTTTCAGGATCATTAAATCTCTGGATAGTGTGGTAATGAGTTAAACATACATGACAAAGTTTTGGACTCTTCCAAATTGAGAGAATTTGCAGGCAACAAATCAAATGTGGTTCAAATGATGGAGATGTCTTCATCATGGCAAAAAACATTGTGGGAACAGGAGTAAATGCTGGCAACCAGCATTTTCTTCATTTCCCCATGTTTTCAAAAGACTTATACATGTACATATCTCTGAATTATTGAACTTGGGGTTCTTTAGTAAATGACTGATCCCTTTCTTCAGACACATTACAAGACCTTATCAGCTCCAATTGTAACAGTATTCAATTAACTCTTTACCACATGACAAAATTTTAGAATCGACCAAATTGAAAGCATTTGCAGACGTCAAATTAAATGTAGCTCAAATGATGATTTCTGTCTTTGATAGGGTAGAAAACCTTGTGGGAAACGGAGAAAATGCTGGTTACCAGCATTTTCTCCTTTTCCCACAAGGTTTTCAAAAGCCTTCTTTTTCAGGGTCATTAAAAGTTGGGATTGTGTGGTAAAGAGTTAAATCTTCAATAGACCACAAAATTTTAGTTTTCCAAACTGAAAGCATTTGCAGATGACAACACACAAGTGGCACCTGAGAAGTGGCACATGAGAAGTTGGATCTGAAATCATACCTAAAACTTTTACAAAAGTCACTATGAAAATTTGCATTTGCTTAACCCTTTCCCAAACGATAAAATTTAGACTGGTCCAAATTGAAAGAGTTTGCAGACGACAATTATAAATTTGATGAAAATGACAGAAAGTTCTCCAGAAGGGTAGAAAACACTGTGGGAAAAGGAGAAAATGCTCGTTACGAGCAATCTCTCTTTTTCCCACAGTGTTTTCAAAATACTTGTACTGCAGACACGTGAAAACCAGGGCTTGTTTGGGAAAGGGTTAACTCTTTACCAAATGACAAAATTTTGGACCAGACAAAACTGAAAGCATTTGCAGATGACAAATTGAAAGTATTTGCAGACGACAAATTAAAAGTTGCTAAACTGATGATTTCTCGTTTTGAAAGGGTAGAAAACATTGTGGGAAATGGAGAAAATGCTGGTTACCAGCATTTTCTCCTTTTCTCACAATGTTTTCAAAAGCTTTCTTCTTTAGGGTCGTTAAAAGTTGGGATTGTGTGGTAAAGGGTTAAACTTATGTCAATCTTATAAGCTTACCTGTAAACATTATGCTTGAAGTCGTTGTACGAGGCCATAGTGATAATACCGCCCCAAGCCATGCCAACACTGTAGAAAATCTGTAGGGCTGCATCACCCCAAACCTGCAAAACCAAAATAGGATAGGTTATCTCTTTACCAAACGACAAAATTTTAGACTGGTCCAAATTGAAAGCATTTCCAAACGACAAAATAAATGTGATCAAAAAATTGAAAATTGTTTTGGGAAGGACAGAAAACCTTGTGGGAAAAGGAGAAAATGCTGGTTACCAGCATTTTCTCCTTTTCCCACAAGGTTTTCAAAAGGCTTCTTTTACAGGGTTGTTAAAAGTCAGCATTGTGTGGTAAAGGGTTAAAAATTTTAAATAAAATGTTTAGGCCTTCATCTAATAATACATGTTTTGTGTTTTAAAAACCCATGAAAAAAAAAGGGCTTTTGGAAACATTGAGTGAAAAGGAGAAAATGCTGGAAACCAGTATTTTCTCCTTTTTTACCTATCATGTTTAACCCTTTTAAACACAGATTATCTTTTTTGAGCCAGTGCAATGCCTTGCCCAGTAAAAACACATCCCCTTAGTCTGTACATTGCAGGAATCAAAACAAGATTTTAACGATCATTAACTCTTTACCATACAAGTCCGACTTTAAACATCCCAACGTTAGAACACTTTGGAAAACATTGTGGCTATGGAAAGAAATGCTGGTAATCAGCATTTGCTGGTAACCAGCATTTTCTCCTTTTCCCATTATGTTTTCTACCCATAGACAAGTCCCTTCATTTGCGCCACAATCATCTGCAAATGCTTTTAATTTGGACAGGTCTAAAATTAGGTCATGTAGTAATCAGTTAATCAAACATCATCAGGAAGCAGCCAATCAAGGTACAGCAGATACTTTCTAAAATTCAATTCTTTACAAAACAATCCCAAGTTTTGACAACCATGAAGAAGAGGGCTCTTAATGCTTTACCACACAATCCCGACTTTCAACAACCTTGAGGAAGAAGGCTTTTGAAAACACTGCAGAAAAAAGAGAAAATGCTGGTAACCAGCATTTTCTCCTTTTCCCACAATGTTTTCTACCCTTCCTAAAACAAATTTCAATTTTTCAGTCACATTTATTTTGTCGTCTGCAAATGCTTTCAATTTGGACCAGTCTAAAATTTTGTTGTTTGGTAAAGAGTTGCAACAAAGTGGGAAAAGGAGAAATTGCTGGTAAACAGCATTTTCTCCTTTCCCACAATGTTTTCAATCTTTTCAAGGACAAACTGAAAAATTTCATTCACATTTGTCGCCTGCAAGTGCTCTCAAATTGGGATGTCTAAAATTTTGTTGTGTTGTAAAAAGAATGACCGTGAGGAAGAGGACTTCTGAAAATATTGTGGAAAAAGGAGTCTTCCCACAATGTTTTCTTCCCTATCAAGGACAAATTTCATTGTAAGGGTCACCTTCAATTTGTCGTCTGTAATTCCTTTCAATTTGGACCTGTCTAGAATATTGTCGTTTGGTAATGAGTCAAAGGAAAGATCCAAGTTTCGTGTGAAATACAGTTGTGTTTTGAGGTTATTTCTCTGCTGCCCTATTAACCCTTTACCACACAATCCCCACTTTTAACGACCCTGAGGAAGAAGCCTTTTGAAAACCTTGTGGGAAAAGGAGAAAAGGCTGGTAACCAGCATTTTCTCCTTTTCCCAAAGTGTTTTCTACTCTTCCCAAAACAAATTTCAATTTTTGAGTCACATTTATTTTGTCATCTGCAAAAGCTTTCAATTTGGACTGGTCTAAAATTTTGTCGTTTGGTAAAGATTCCCCTTTACCAGGCAATGAAAATGTAGACTTTTCCATGTCAAAAGTATTTGCAGACAACAAATTCAATGTGGTTAACATGAAAGAATTCGTCTAGGAGTGGGTATAGAAACATTGTGAGAAAAGGAGAAAGTGTTGGTAACCAGCATTTTCTACTTTTCCACCATGTTTTCAAAAGCTTTCCTGCTCCAGATAATTTAACCCTTTACCGCATAATGCCGCCTTTTGACACCCCTGGGAAAGAAGCCTTTTGAAAACATTGTGGGAAAAGGAGAAAATGCTGGTAACCAGCATTTTCTCCTTTTCCCACAATGTTTTCTACCCCATCAAAGAAAAGTTGCACCATTTGAGCAACACTGAATTTGTCGTCTGCAAATGCTTTCAATTTGGGCAAGGCTAAAATTTTGTCCTCTGGTAAAAGGTTAAACATAGGATTGTTTTGGAAAAAGGTTTAAAGATTAAGCCAGATCAACAGTTACTATTTTTATCTCAAATGAGCTTAACCCTTTACCAAACGGCAAAATTCTAGACTCGTCCAAATCGAAAGCATTTGCAGACGACAAATTGAAGGTGTACCAAATGATGAAATTTGTCAATGATAGGTTAGAAAACATTGTGGGAAAAGTAGAAAATGCTGGTTACCAGCATTTTCTCCTTTTCCCACAATGTTTTCAAAAGGCCTTTTTCTCAGGCTCGTTAAAAGTTGGGATTGTGTGGTAAAGGGTTAATATGGTTCAAGGTATGAAATAACAAATGGAATTAAATCCTAGAGTAGTAAACATTTTCTGAAAACTAATTCAGTTACATGGCTTTCAGCCAAAGGTTAAAGATTAACACTCTACTAAACAACAAAATTTTCGACACACAATAACGGCTTTTAATGACCCTGAAGAAGAAGCCTTTTGAAAACATTGTGGGAAAGTGAGAAAATGCTGGTAGCCAACATTTTCTCCTTTTCCCACAATGTTTTCTAACCTTCCTAAAGCAGATTTCAATTTTTGAGTCACATTTATTTTGTCGTCTGCAAATGCTTTCAATTTGGACAAGCCTAAAATTTTGTCGTTAGGTAAAGGGTTAACTGGAGGCATTTGCATACATCCGATTAACTCCTTACCACACAACATGATTTCAGGCTCTTCTAAATTGAAAGAATTTGCAGATGACAAATAAAAAGTATCTAAAATGATAGAAATTTTGTGGAGTAGGCCAGAAAAAATTGTGGAAAAAGGAGAAAATACTGATTACCTTCTTTTTTCTGGGTTGTTAAAAGTTGGGATTGTGTGGTAAAGGGTTGAAGGTCAAATATTTTCTTGTTAAAGGTTGTGGGTAAAAAAAAAAATGCTGGTTACAACAACAATTTCAAAAGCCTTTTTCCTGAGAGTTCTTAAAACACCTTTCAGTGTAGATCAAGATCACACTTGCACAACATGTGCAGCCTGATCTTTGGTCTACACTATCTGCTTTACTGAGCCATTCTGGATAAGAGCAACATTGAAAATGCAATTATTTGGGGCTTGTTTCTAGACTGCCAATGTCTGCTAGGTCTATTTGATACTCTACAGGTAAACATGATTGAAATTCCAGAATGCCTTTCTTATCTATATTCTTGAAGCACAATTGTTCCCCCCTCCTCCCCGGCAGTTGACCGTATTTTAAATTCAATTGTAGGAAAAAGAGCAATCAGAAGGGCAAAACTAAATGTTAACCCTTAACCCTTTACCACACAATCCGGACTTTTAACAACCCTGAGGAAAAAGCCTTTTGAAAACATTGTGGGAAAAGGAGAAAATGCTGGTAACCAGCATTGTCTCCTTTTCCCACAATGTTTTCTACTCTTCCCAAAACAACTTTTAATTTTTGAGAAAAATTTATTTTGTCATCTGGTAAAGCTTTCAATTTGGACTGGTCTAAAATTTTGTCGTTTGGTTAGGAGTTAAAGCACGGAATTTATGATTAATTTTGGACCTTTTTAAATCTTTACCAAATGACAGAATTTAGACTTGTCCAAATTCAAAGCATTTGCAGACGAAAATTTAAATGTGGCTCAAACAGTAGATTTTTATTATGATAGGGTAGAAAAAATTGTGGGAAAAAAAGAAAATGCTGGTTACCAGCATTTTCTTCTTTTCCCACTATGTTTTCAAAAGCTCACTTTGTTCAGGTCGTTAACACTCCGGATTGTGCAGTAAAGAGTTAATTAAGAAAAACAGCCTGAAATATTGCTATTTCAAAGTTGTTTCAGTTAAAATATGTAACATAGTACCATAGCAGACAGTGTAGTCAAAGATCTGAAAGCATGTTCTGTGCAGTCTGATCTTGATCTACACTGTCTGCCAAAACAACTTAAGGTGGTTCCTGGTCTATAAGGGTTAAACTTACCTGAAAGGTGGCTAATTTCTCCCATCTTGGTATGATGTAGAACTTAATACCTTCAATAGCACCATCTAGCGTAATACCTCGGATTAACAGAACCAACAACACTAAGTAAGGAAAGGGAGCGCAAAAATGCATTACCTGAAACATAAACAAACATGAATTAATTACTGAATATGAAATAAACAAACATATCTGATTAACCCTGCTACCCATCTTTTTAACAATCCTTAGGAAGAACAATTTTGAAAACTTTGAGAGAAAAGGAGAAAATGCTCTTAACCAGCATTTTCTCCTTTTCCCACAATGTTTTCCACACGTTTCAAGATAAATCCTATCATATAAGCCATAATTAGTTCACCATTTGAAGATGTTTTCAACAAAAACAATCTAAGATTTTGCTATGCAGTAAAGAGTTAACCCATTACCACATGGTCACATGACTTGAGGAAGAGGCCTTTTGAAACATACAAGGGTCCAGTACTCTCTCCTTTTACCACAATGTCTTCTTTCCTTTTAAAGATGAATTCAAACATTTCAGCCATAATCAATTTGTCATCTGCAACTGCTTTCAGATTGGGCAAGTCAGAATTTTGTAATCTGGTACAGACTAAATACTTTTCCAAATGACCAATTTTAGACTCATTCACATTCAAAACATCTGCAAATTTGAAATTGGAACAAATAAGCTGAGACGGTATAAAACATTGTGCAAAAAAGGAGAAAATACTGGTTACCAGCACTTTCACCTTTTCCCAGAATGGTTTCCAGAGCTATGTCCTCAGGGTCATTAACCCTAAGAGCGCCGAATAAACCTGCCAGACATCTTCATCCTAGAAGTACGACCCAAATAATTGCAATTTCATGACCGCTTTTGTCTGCAGTGATTAAGCAAAGCTGACAGTGTAGATCAAAGATCAGGCTGCACGTTTTGTGCAGCCTGATCTTGATCTACACTGGCCGCAAATGCAACTATAGTCGTGAAAGGCACTTTAAGGGTTAAAACTTGAGATTGTTTGGTACAGCGTTCATGAAATCAATAGCAGCAGATATGAGGGTGCAGAGAGACCCATTAACTGAAAGATAAACATATATTATCATAACAAAACAAACAAAAAACCTTTTATCCAGTTATCTTCTTGTGTGCAGCTAAGCATATGAGCCATGCTCATTAAAAGGGGGGCTTAATGCACCAGTGAAAAGTATCCACCCTGGTCAGCCTAATCTGGGTTGAAACTTTTCGTTATTGGTCACTTTTATGCATGTCAAAGGGCTGGTGTACCTTATAATTTAGTCAGTTGTTGGACAAAATGGATTTTACAGATCCATGACTTGCATGGTATCATGTATCGGGAGGGGAGGGATGCATTAATCCCCCTTTTGCCAAAGCACACTCATATCCCAGTGCTCACTCTTTACCTATACACAAAATCTTGAACACGTCCAAATTGAAAACCTTTGCAGACATCAATATCAAACAGTGACTCAAACCACAGGCCTTGTCTTTGAAAGGGTCAAAAACACTGTGGGAAAGGGAGAAAATGTACTTTCTCCCTCTCCTTTTCCAAAAAAGGTTTCAAAGACCTCCTTCTTTAGCTTGTTTACTAGTCCAGAAATTCCACTTTTGAAGTAGAATTTTGTCATGGTTTAGTATAAGAATGAAGACAGGGTAGACCCAAGATCAGAACTGAATGGCCTGTGCGGTCTGATCTCAATCTATGCCACCTGCAAAAGCTACTTAAGTTGTCTTCAGCAATGAGACTTAACTCTTTACCAAACGACAAAATTCTAGACTTGTCCAAATTGAAAGCAGTTGCGGATGACAAAATAAATGTGGCTGAAAAATTGAAATTTGTTTTGGGAAAGGTAGAAAACATTGTGGAAAAAGGAGAAAATGCTGGTTGCCAGCATTTTCTCCTTTTCCCGCAATGTTTTAAAAAAGCTTCTCTCTCAGGGTCGTTAAAAGTCGGGATTGTGTGGTAAAGGGTTAAAGCCATAAACATTTAGAATTTTTTAAGGTCTCTGAAAACATGGGAAAAGGGGAAAATGTAAGTAACCATCTTATTCTCCCTTTCACACAATATTGTCCTCCCTTTCAAAAGCAAATTGCACAATTTGATCCACATTTTATTTGTTTTCATTGGAAATGCTTTCAATCTGGGCAAGTCCAAAATCTTGCCATCTGCTTGAGAATTATCTATTTTCCGTAATGTTTTCTAGGGTTGGTTTGCTGCCTATGCAGGCTAACGGAAACTGCAAACCAGGAAGACAAGAGTTCACTGACCTTTTACAGAACAAGGACAAATCAATTAAACAGAAAATGACCTCCACACACTAAAGTACAAACCTGGGAAAATATTCTATACAATGCCAACATGCTGCCATCAACTAACCTTGCTCTCAACTAAATGACAGAATTTTTTTACGAGCTCAAGGAATGAGGCTTTTGAAAAAAGAAGAAAAATGCTTCTAGCCAGATTTTGCCCCTTTTCCCACAATGTTCTTAAAAGTCTTCTTCTCCTGGGTCCATAAAACATGGAATTGTTCGATAAAAAGTTAACCTCTGTGAAAGACACTGGGTTAATACCATAAACCCTTCCCAACCAACAAATTGGTTCACTCTTCCAAACTGAAAGTAACTGCAGACAACAAAGCCTAAACTAGTGAAAATAAGCTGTTGTTCTCTGATAAGAGTAGAAAACATTGTGAGAAAAGGAGAAAATGCTGGTTACCAGCATTTTCTCCTTTTCCCACACTGTTTTCAAACGCTTTATTCCCCAAGGTCGTAGAAACTTGGGATTGTTTGAAAAAGGGTTAAACAATAAACAGGATTATTGACAAAAAAGTATCTTTTCACAGCAAAGATTATCATCTTATAAAGTTACACATAACATCAATGCCAACTCTGGTATTTCACGTTTGTAGTCAGGTAGAGGGATTTATTTTACATTGATTGAGAAACAAGTTCTTGCAACTACCTGTATACATACTAATCTCTCTGGATTCTGCTTCCTGGAAACTACACCAGTACTTGTGGGAACTACACCAATACTTGTGCCAAACATGTGGGCCAATGAAGAGTCCTAAAGTTGACACCCGCTCTTGGGAATCAAACTCAGGACCTTTTCGTTACAGGGCCAACACTCTACCTCATGACCACGGACACCAATACCTTCAATTTGGGCAAGTCCAAAATTCAGTTGTTTGGTAAAGGTTCAAATTGAATACAGTTGCAGATGATAAATATAGCTCAAATGATGTAATCTGTCACTAAAAGGGTAGAAAGCACCGAGGGAAAGAGAAAAGAAGGTCGGTTACCAGCATTTTCTCCTTTTTTCCAGGATGTTTTCAAAAGCCTTCCATTTCAGGGCCATTAAAATACACAATTGTGTCGTAAAATTATAAAGCGTTAACTCTTTACCAAATGACAAAATTTTAAACTCGTACATTTTGAAAGCAATTGCAGACAACAAAATACATGTGATCGCAAAATTAAAACTTGTCTTGGGAAGGGCAGAAAACACTGTGGAAAAAGGAGAAAATGCTGGTAACCAGCATTTTCTCCTTTTCCCATGATGTTTTCAAAAGCTTTCTTTCTCAAGGTCGTTAAAACACGGGAATGTGTAGTAAAGGGTAACTTTTATAGCCAAACAGAAGGATCAAACCTTCACCGCCGGCAAGGCAGATAGTTATATACATTCTACAAATATGCCAAAAATCAAACAGCGAAGACCCTCATTCAGACTGCACCTTCTTTCCAGTCTTATTTTGATCTACACGGTCAGTGAAAGCACGTAAAATTTGTGTTTGATATCAAAAAGGGTTCATTCTTCTGCATCTGCAGGTACATGTGTGCCCAACTACCATGGTAACCCTTTTAACAACAGAATTTTGAAAAAACCCATGCGGACATTTTTAGTCTGGAAATAAGACCCATGTCAATATAGTTGCAAGGCTGCTTTTGTCCAGATTGGATAGTCTAGGCAGAGAGTGTATATCAAAGATCAGACTGCAAGTTTGTTCCAGTCTGATCTTGATCTACACTGGCCACAAAGGCAACTGTAGCTGTGAAAGGTGCTTTAAAAGGCAAGTATTCTATTCAATTTTTGTGAGGAAAAAAAAAAGAAATTACTTCCTGCAAAGAACCTCTTCTGTCTTACAGTGAACCTAATTCGGAAAAAATTTAACCCACAATCCCTAGTTTTAATGACCCTGAGAAAAAGAGTCTTTTGAAAACATTGTGGGAAAGGAAGAATTCTGGTGAACAGCATTTTCTCCTTTTCCCACAATGTTTTCTAACCTTTCAAAGACAATACAAATCATTTCAGTCACACTGAATTTGTCGCAAATCCTTTCAATTTAGACAAGTCTAAAATTTTGTCATGTGGGAAAGGGTTATGCAAACAAAGAAATCACTTGTAATGAGCAATTTCTCTCTTGCGGCAACAAAAATCAAAAGTGTTCATATTCCATACCATATAAACCCTTAGGCTGCTAAGCGTGACTTGCTGACCTTTTGCGGCCAGTGCAGATCAAGATCAGACTGCACAGAATGTGCAGTCTGATCTTGGATCTACACTGTCCGATAAGGAGATATTTTTGTCCATAAAATAAGCTTGAAACAGCATCATTGGGGTTTTTTTCTATCAGTTTTAAAGTTTCATTCTACTTATTTACCAGGATAAGGGTTAAAATTTTCACTAGTTGATGTCTCTGTTTCTATCGGAATGTTTAAGGTCAACTGCTGCAAATGTCATTCACTTAGCTAAGAATAACATCTTTTGGGGAAAAATAGTTCCAAAAACCTACCCTCCCAAGCACGGCCACGCCTTTGAAGAGACAGAAAAACACGAAGATCCAAGCAAAGGCAAGTGCGATAACCAGCTGCCACCTTAAAGCGCCCGGCTCTTCAATGCCACTTGTCAACTGTAATACATGACGTCTGAAAAATAACAAAATAATATCAAATTACTTCTGTGCTCTTGCGCAATCTTTACTCTTCACCACATGACAAAAATGTAGACTTGTCCAAATTCAAAACATTTGCAGACGACAAAATAAAGGTGGCCCAAATGATGAAATTTGTCATTGATAGGTTAGAAAACATTATGGGAAAAGGAGAAAATGCTGGTTACCAGCATTTTCTCCTTTTCCCTCAATGTTTTCAAAAGGCCTCTTTCTCGGGGTCGTTGAAAGTCTTGACTGTGTGGTAAAGGGTTAAATGATATCAACAACCATGAAGTAACTATTTACCTGACAGCAGTTTTTAACCTGACCCTGCTAAGCGCGACACAAGGACCTTTTTGTGGACTGTGTAGATCGAGATCGGACTGCACAGAATGTGCAGTCTGATTTTAGGTGTACAGTGTCCAATAAGGAGATATTTATCCTCCAAAACATACCTTTGAAATTGCATAATTTGGGATTTTACTATTGGCTTGAAAGTTGTGTTTCACTTTTTTAGCAGGTTAAGGGTACAGACTTTTCCATATTAAGCCTCAGGTTACCAAGCATGACTAAGCATACTTTTAGAGACAGTGCAGAGGAAGATCTGATCACGCAGAAAGTGCAGTCTGATCTTGGATCTAAATTGTCCAACAGGGTGAGATTTTTCTAAAGCAGGAAAGCATTCTGAAACCACAACATGTGGGGATATTAACTCTTCACCAAACAACAAAATCTTAGACTTGACAAATTGAAAGCAGATGTAAAGGACAAGAGAAATATGATTCAAAACATTAAATTTATTTTGGGAAGGGTAGAAATCATTGTGGGAAAAAGAGAAAATACTGGTTACCAGCATTTTCTACTTTTCCCACAATTTTTTCAAAAGGCTTCTTTCGTCGGGATTGTGTGGTAACAGGACAGGTAAAATTTCATTTGTTGGCAATGATAAAATATCTAAAAAACAAATACGGGTACACGTACCATCTTGTAGCTGTAAATTTTAAACGTAGTATGTTATTTCTTAAATTTCACTCTTTGGCAACGACAAAATATCTAACAAACAAACACAGGTATATGTAGTTTGGGTTTCATAGGGACCCCCGTAATTTTGAAATATCTTAACCCTTTCCCAAACAAGCGCTGGTTTTCACATGTCTGCAGTATAAGTCTTTTGAAAACACTGTGGGAAAAGGAGAAACTGCTCGTAACGAGCAATTTCTCCTTTTCCAAAAGCGTTTTCTACCCTTTTTTAGAACTTTCTGCCATTTTCATCAAATTTAAAATTGTCGTCTGCAAACTCTTTCAATTTGGACCCACCCAAAATTTGTCATTTGGGAAAGGGTTAAAGAATACCTGATCGATTGATTGAATGAATGGCGTTTTATGCCGCTTTCAATATCATTTCAGTCATATCACAGCGACAGCTCACATATTCATGTATTTCCTGGGATTCACCAGTACTAGGCTAGGGCTCTGAAATGTCTTGCACAAGGACACTCCCACGAAAAACCCAGTGGAATACCTGATCAATCTTTACGAAACTTTTCAAAGTCTTTTGAAATCACCCTACCAACTCTCGCAGAGAAAGGTAGAATTTTTCTTCCACTAGAAAGTGCATTTTGCCCATTCCAGTAGTGTGAATTTTTTGTTCTGAAGCTTAACTTTCTCGTACAGTTTCACACAGTGAACAGAAAAGCAAAAGTGTCTCATTGTATTTAAATATGAGACCCTGATATTATATTTTTGTACAAATAATTTAGTTCTATACCTTATCACTTTCGTCACCATTACACTTCTTCAAAATCTAAAGTGATTTCCCAAAATCTTGTATGGTGTCAGTTTTCCTAGATTTGGTCTCAATCTTATTTTCCGCATGGCTTCATGTTTAACACCACAGCTGTTGAGATATGTGTTATAACCACCTGAAACTAAGACTCAAAGGTCTTTCAGGATTTGTTTTTCGCCATGATTTCAGTTCACCCAAAATTAGCTCAATTGGATGTAGGTCAAAGTTACAGAGTGGTAATCTTGTAGACAATGTGTCCCTTTGACCTTAAAAACTCATGTACACAATACTTTAATTTAGGTCTGGTTCATGGAACTTAACCAGTTCATATCAATGCAATCTTCTTCATTTTATTGTTGTATGCTATAGAACATAACGTGAGCCTAAGTTTGACTGGGTTTTCTGAAAACATCTTTGTTTGGGCATGAAAAAGGAAACAAAGTGTAAACAAGTCTCCGATACCGAATCATTAACTCTTTCGGCATCTTTTGATGGCTGTAAATAGAATCCACTGAGTCTCCGGAAGATTTTTATCATATAGGCTTGACCAAACAAGCGGAAGGTATAGATCAAAAATCAGACTGCACATTCTGTGCAGTTTGATCTTGATCTATGCCATCCGCAAAAAGTCCCTGTTTTCGCCTATGGCGCTGAAAGGGTTAAAATAATACCCGAATAAAAAAATAAGAGCCTCAAAAGTTTGAGTATTTGCTGTTCATACAATAGACGACCACAGCAGCTGTAGTTGCATGAGAGTTGTTTTCATAAACAGGTAAACCCTTTACTCGGAACAGCCTTCTCCCCTCCCACCGTTTTCCTGTTGTTTTGTTCATGCATTTAAACCCGTAAAGCGCCTTTCACGATTATAGTTGTGTTTGCGGCCAGTGTAGATCAAGATCAGGCTGCACAAAGCGTGCAGCCTGATCTTTGATCTACACTGTTCACTTTGCTGAATCACTGTAGACAAAAGAAACAAGGAAATTGCAATTATTTGGGTTATATTTCTAGGATGAAAATGTCTGACAGGTTTATTCGGCGCTCTAAGGGTTAACTTTGTGTTGAGTGGCAAAAAGTCAAACTAAGTTATCACAAATTCTGAAAATTTCACCCAGAGTTGGTGGTGGTAATATTATTAACGATGTAAAATTTCTATACAATAGCTGAAGCAATTTTTAAGATTTTTCAAAATTAATGGGGTCCCTATGAACTGCGGACTACCTATTCACGTACCATCTTGTAGCTGTAAATTTCAAACATGATAATTTCATTATGTTATTATTTACCTCTTTACCACACAACAAAATTTTTGATTGTCCCAAATTGAAAGCATTTGCACACAACATAATAAATGTGGCAAAAGTAATGGGATTTGTTTCTGAAAGGTTAGGAAAATTTGTTGGAAAAAGAGAAAATGCTGGTTACCAGTATTTTCTCCTTTTCCCACAATGTTTCGAAAAGCTTTCTTTCTCGGGGTTGTTAAACCTTGAGATTGTGTTCGAAGGTTAATTCTTCACCAGACAACAACATTTCAGACTTATCAGATTTGAAAGCATTTGCAGCCAACAAAATTATTGCGACTTAACTCCTTACGACACTAGGAACATGTAGACCAGTCCAAATTGAAAGCATTTGCTGATGAAAATTTAAATGAGACTCAAATGAGGAATTTTATCTTTGAAATGATAGAAAACATTGTGGAAAAAGGAGAAAATGCTGGTTACCAGCATTTTCTCCTTTTCCAACAATGTTTTCAAAAGGCTTCTTCCTCAGGGTTGTTAAAGGTTGGGATTGTGTGGTAAAGAGTTAACTCCTTACCATACAATCACGACTTTTAGCAACCCTGCAAAAGAAGGCTTTTGAAAACATTGTGGGAAAAGGAGAAAATGCTTGTAACCAGCATTTTCTCCTTTTCCCACAATGTTTTCTACCCTATCAAAGATAGAAATCCTCATTTTAACAACATTTAATTTGTCGTCTGCAAATGCTTTCAATTTTGTCGGCCCTAAAAATTTGTCGTTTGGTAAAGGTTTAATCCCCTCAACACTAAATGACACCAAAATCAGTGTACACAACGAAAACTGGTCACAGATTATCTTTTTCAAGGAGATTAAATTCACAAAAAAAAAACCCCTTGACTACTCATACACAAGACCAAGGTCTTTGTCGCTAAATTTTCTTCAAGTGTTTGGTGTGTATAATGTCCGGTTTTAAGAGACAAATAGTGGAAAATTTCCATTCATTATCTTAACATAATCAATAACATTAAACACAGCGTGGGTGCGCCATGAGGCAACGTGGCTTGAACATTTCTTATATGACATCTCACACATGACATTGAGGTAAATGGAGAAAGGAGTAACTTCTCCTTTTTCCACACTGTTGCTCACATTTCTCAGTTTTCTATTATTAAAGCTTGATGCATTGATTCATATTCTGATGTCATAATTTTATAATTCATCCAAATTGTAAGCATTTTACAGAGGACAAAAATTTTGTTTTTCTTCACATGGTGTGAATTGTCATGGAATGGGTGGAAAACATTGAGGGATATGGACTGTAAAGAACAAAATTGGACTGTAAAGAACAAAATCTGGGAAAAGGACAAAATGCTGATAACCAGCATTTTCTCTTTTTTCCACAATGTTTTAAAAGCTTTGAGTGTAACAATCATGGGATCAAATTGTTAACCCTTTACCACACAATCCCGAGTTTTAACAACGCTGAAGAAGGAGGCTTTAGAAGACATGGTTGGAAATGGAGAACATGTTGGTTACCAGCATTTTCTCCTTTTCCCATAACGTTTTCTACTGTGTCAAAGAACTTTGTTTCACTGGTATCACTTTCATATTTGTCACCTGCAGATGGTTTCATTGTGGAAGAGTCTATACTTTGTTGTTTGATACAGGACTAAACCTTTGCCAAACGACAAAATTTTGGACTGGACCAAATTGAAAGCATTTGCAGATGACAAATTTGGTGAAGCTCAAATGATGATTTCTTTGCTTGATGGGGTAGAAAACATTGTGGGATAGGGAGAAAATGCTGGTTTCCAGCATTTTCTCCTTTTCCCACAATGTTTTCAAAAGCCCTCTCTTTCAGGGTCGTTAAAACTTGGGATTGTGTGGTAAAGAGTTAAGCAACATTAGTAATGGAAAACTTCGTTTTCCATGAAGAGTGAAAACATTGTTTTCCCTTAAAAGCGAAAACAATATTTTCCCCATTTCATATCATCCTAACAAGTACTTCCTGCTTAACTCCTAAAGCCCCTTTCACAACCATCATCACCTTTGCAGGCAGTGAAGATCAACATCAGACTGCACAAAATCTGCAGTCCGATCTTTGATCAACACTGTCCATGTTGCTGAGACATTCTGGAGAACAGAAAACTTGAAATTGCAATTTTTCGGATCTGAACCCTACCCTGAAAGTGTATTTTGGGTTTAACCCTTTACCAGACGACAAAATTTTATCCTTGTCCAAATTGAAAGCATTTGCAGATGACAATTTCAGTGTGGCTCAAATGGGGCAATTTATCTTTGATAGGGTAGAAAACATTCCTGCGGGAATGTGGGAAAGGGAAAAAATGTTGGTTACAAGCATTTTTTTCCTTTTCCCACAATGTTTTCAAAAGGCTCCTTTCTCAGGGTCATTAAAAGGCAGCGTTGTGTGGTAAAGAGTTTAACTTGCACCCAAAGGGTTAGTAAATGAATATGCTGATTATGCATTTTCACATCTTCCTTGTCTAATTAATGTTAACTATTGTCCCTAACCCCTGGACCGTTGAATTAACTTTTAACTAACCAAGCCAGAGTTTCAACAACCCTGGAAGAGAAGGCTTTTGAAAACATTGTGGGGAAAGAAGGAAATGCTGGTAACCAGCATTTTCTCCCTTTTTCCCAAAGTGTTTTATAACTTGTCAAAGGCACAAATCATCATTTACCCTTCATTAATTTGTTGTCTGCAAATGCTTTCAATTTGGTTCAGTCCAAAATTTTGTTGTTTGATGAAGAGTTAATCCTTTACCACATGGCAAAATTTTAGACCTGCCCAAACTTACAGAATTTTCAGATGAAAAATTCCATGTGGATCAAATAATTGAATTTTTCTCTGCAAGGTTAGAAAGTATTGTGGGAAAAGCAGTAAATACTGATTACCAGCATTTTCTCCTTTTCCTACAATGTTTTCAAATGCTTTCTTTCATGGGGTTTTAACCCTTTCCCATACGACAAACTTTGGACTCGTCCAAATTGAAAGAGTTCGCAGACGACAATTTTAAATTTGATGAAAATGACAGAAAGTTCTCCAAAAGGGTAGAAAACACTGTGGGAAAAGGAGAAATTGTTCATTACGAGCAATTTCTCCTTTTCCCACAGTGTTTTCAAAAGACTTGTACTGCAGACACGTGAAAACCAGGGCTTGGTTGGGAAAGGGTTAATGGAAGGATAGAAAACATAGGAGCAAAAGGAGAAAATGCTGGCTACCAGCATTTCCTCCGTTTCCCCCAATGTTTTCAAAAGGCTTCTTTTTCAGCGTCATCAATACTCGGGATTGTGCAGCAAAGAGTTAATGAAACAAATTAAGTCCTAGATCAGTTTTTGACATCAGCTGTTCAGGAGTGAAACAGATGCATGAATTCTGATAATAAAGATTTCAAATACAAAGAAGATGTGGTACAGGACTGAACAATACTGGGATCAAGAATAGGTTTGGGTGCATTCCCCAGTAGTATAAACCAACCATATTCACCAACCTTTCTAAAATGCATTTGTCCACTTCTGAATGCACACACTAACACAATTTCTCATTGACAAAAGCAGTAGGTTTACACTCAGAAATTGAGCAACTTTGAAATATAGAAAATTCTTAAGAATAAGTCAATGAACAATTTAAAACGGTTGGTAAATATGGGGTGGCTGTGAGAGCCCATGCCGAAGGTACAAGCTGCAAAATTTTTTCAAAATAGACAAGCCTAAAATTTTATTGACTGGTAAAGAGTTTACCACAGAATCATTCAATAACCCTGGGAAAAGGGCGTTTGAAAACACTGTGGGGGAAAAAGACAAAATGCTGGTAACAAGTATTTTCTCCTTTTCCGACAATGGTTTCTACTCTACCAAGAACAAATTCCACCATTTGTGATCTTCAAATGTTCCCTAATCTTATCTAAAATTCTGTCATGTGGTAAAGAGTTAAATAATGAAAATGTTCATCCTTTTATTCAACTCTAGAAATGACAAGTCAGCAAAAAAGCAAAAAAGGAACCTAAATAAGTCAATACAGTAAAAAGGAACTAAAATTTAGTAATTTCAAGGCTGTTTTGGATCAGATAGTGTCCGCTTATCGAAACATCAATTTTAAGTTTCAATGACCTTGAGGAAAAAGGCCTTGAAAACATTATGCGAAAAGGAGAAAATGCTGATAACCAGCATTTTCCCCTTTCCCCAATATATTTCTACCTATCCAAAAGCAAATTTCAGATTGTGAGTCGCTGACAACAAATTAAATGTGGTTCAAATGGTTTTTAAAGGGTAGAAAACATTGTGGGGAAAGGAGAAAATGCTGGTAACCGACATTTGCTCCTTTTCCTACACTGTTTTCAAACATCTTTGTCCTTATGGTGGTTATAACTCGGGATTATGTTGTAATGAGTTAACCTGAGTACAGCTGTTGCGTGTATTCTTTGTCTTTTCTTTGCAAAGAGTTATTGACACTAAGTGGGGTCAAAAAATGGCGGGCTATCCTACGAAAGAACACACTGATAATGCCCCCCACTCCCATTGTCATTATTTACACAAAAGATTTGAGTGAAAAACAAGTTTTGTCCTTGTTGGTTTGAAAAAAATATTGGGTTAAGTAGTAAATACCATACATTGGTTATCCGACCCTGTTGAACTCTAAGCCCTTTAACCCTTTACAACTGAATCCCAACTTTTAATGACCCTGAGGAAGGAGGCTTTTAAAAAATTTTGGGAAAAGAAGAAAATACTGGTAGCATTTTCTCCTTTTCCCACAATGTTTTCTGACCTTTCAGAAACAAATCCAATCGTTTGAGCCACATTTAATATGTCATCTGCAAATGCTTTGAATTTGGACCAGTCTAAAATTTTGTCGTTTGGTAAAGAGTTAACACTTTACAACTGAATCCAAACTATTAATGACCCTGAGGAAGGAGGCTTTTGAAAACATTTTGGGAAAAGGAGAAAATGCTGGTAACCAACATTTTCTCCTTTTCCCACAATGTTTTCTACCCTTTGATAGACAAATTTCTTGTTTTGAGTAACAGTTAATAATAAATATGGCGTCTGCAAATGCTTTCAATTTGGACTAGGATAAAATTTTGTCATGTGGTAAAGGGTTAAGTACCAAACAACCAAGAGTTTTAGATTCTATCAAAGAAAGGTTTTGAAACATTGTGGGAAAAGGAAACAAGAGGGCCATGATGGCCCTGGGTCGCTCACCTTAGTAGAGTGCCTTTAAGGTTTTTCTTTAATTTGACCATGTGACCTAGTTTTTGACCGCAGGTGACCCAATTTCAAACTCATATTTCATGAAGACAAACATTCTGACCAATTTTCAAGTCAATTGAGCAAAAAATGTGGCCTCGAGTGCCCTAAAGATATTTCTTTAATTTGACCTAGTGACCTAGATTATGACCCCAGGTGACCCAAATTTGAACTGGTCTTTGACTATATCAAAAGAAACATTTTAACCAATTTTCAAATCATATGAATAATAAATGTGGCCTCTAGAGTGCCCACTAGCTATTTCTTTAATTTGACCAAGTGACCTAGTTTATGACCCCAGTTGACCCAAATTCACACTCATGTGAGATTTTACAAAGACAAACATTCTGACCAATTTTCAAGGCAATTAAGCAAAGAATGTGGCCTCTAGAGTGCCCACAAGGTATTTCTTTATTTTGACCTAGTGACCTAGTTTATGGTTCCAGGTGACCCAAATCCAAACTCATCTGGTATTTCATCAAGACAAACATTCTGGCCAAATTTCAGGTCATTTAGCAATAAATGTGGCCTCCAGAGTGCAAACAAGGTATTTCTTTAATTTGACCCAGTGAACTAGTTATGACCCAAGTTGACCCAAATTAATCTTATGTGAGACTTTATAAAGACAAACTTTCTGACTAATTTCCAAGGCAATTGAGCAAATAATGTGGCCTCGAGAGTGCCAACAAGGTATTTCTTTAATTTGACCTAGTGACCTAGTTTATGACCCAAGATGACCCAATTTTGAACTCAATGAACTTGTTGCGCTTAGATGGGCAAACAAACTTAGAAGAGAATCACTACATACCAAATATCAAAGCTCTATGCCTTCCACTTTTAAAGAAGAATTTTAAAGTTTTCCTTCTTTGTTCCTATGTTCGAACTTGTGACCCCTGGGGCTGGGCCAGTTTTGACCCAGGGGCATCATATGAACAAACTTGGTAGAGGTCCACTAGGAAATGCTACATACCAAATATCAAAGCTCTACACCTTCCCGTTTAAGAGAAAAAGAAATTTAAAGTTTTCCTTCTTTGTTCCTATCTTCGAACTTGTGACCCCCGGGGCGGGGCCAGTTTTGACCCAGGGGCATCATATGAACAAACTTGGTAGAGGTCCACTCTGAGATGCAACATACCAAATATCAAAGCGCCACACCTTTCGGTTTCAGAAAAGAATAATTTTAAAGTTTTCCTTCTTTGTTCCTATGTTCGAACTTGTGACCCCACGGGCTGCGCCAGTTTTGACCCAAGCAGCATCCTTGGAACAAACTTGGTAGAAGTCCACTAGGAGATGCTACATACCAAATATCAAAGCTCTATGCCTTCCCATTTAAGAGAAAAAAAAAATTAAAGTTTTCCTTCTTTGTTCCTATATTCGAACTTGTGACCCCCGGGGCAGGGCCAGTTTGGACCTAAAGGGCATCATATGAACAAACTTAGTAGAGGTCCACTAGGAGATGCTTCATGCCAAATATCAAAGCTCTATGCCTTCTAGTTTTACAGAAGAAGATTTTTAAAGTTTTCCTTCTTTGTTCCTATGTTGGAAATTGTGACCCCCGGGGCGGGGCCAGTTTTGACCCCAGGGGCATCATATGAACAAATTTGGTAGAGGTCCACTAGGAGATGCTACATGCCAAATATCAAAGCTCTATGCCTTCCTGTTTCAGAGAAGAAGATTTTTAAAGTTTTTCTTCTTTGTTCCTATGCTCAAACTTGTGACCCCCGGGGTGGGGCCAGTTTTGACCCCAGGGACATCATATGAACAAACTTGGTAGAGGTCCACTAGGCAATGCTACATACCAAATATCAAAGCTCTACGCCTTCCAGTTTCAGAGAAGATAATTTTTAAAGTTTCCCCTCTTTGTTCCTATGTTCGAACTTGTGACCCCCGGGGCAGGGCCAGTTTGGACCCAAAGGGCATCATATGAACAAATTTGGTAGAGGTCCACTAGGAGATGCTTCATGCCAAATATCAAAGCTCTATGCCTTCTAGTTTTACAGAAGAAGATTTTTAAAGTTTTCCTTCTTTGTTCCTATGTTGGAAATTGTGACCCCCGGGGCGGGGCCAGTTTTGAACCCAGGGGCATCATATGAACAAACATGGTAGAGGTCCACTAGGAGATGCTACATGCCAAATATCAAAGCTCTATGCCTTCCTGTTTCAGAGAAGAAGATTTTTAAAGTTTTCCTTCTTTGTTACTATGCTCAAACTTGTGACCCCTGGGGCGGGGCCAGTTTTGACCCCAGGGGCATCAAATGAACAAACTTGGTAGAGGTCCACTAGGAGATGCTACATACCAAATATCAAAGCTCTGCGCCTTCTAGTTTCAGAGAAGAAGATTTTCAAAGATTTTGCTTTTTTTCCCTTTTTGTTGCCATGGCAACCAGAGTTGTGGGTGGAATTTAATTCTTTGAACAATTTTGGTAGAGCTTCTCCCAAGGAACATCCCTGCCAAGTTTCATCAAGATTGGCCCAGTGGTTTAGGAGAAGAAGATGTTTAAAGAAATTGTTGACGGACGACGGACGACAGACAACGGACGACGGACGCCGGACGCCGGACATAGGGCGATCACAATAGCTCACCTTTAGCACATTGTGCTAAGGTGAGCTAAAAATGCTGGTAACAGTTATGTGGTAAAACCAACCTGAAGATGGATTTTTAAAACATTGAAGGAAAAGGAGATAGTGCTGGTAATCAGCATTTTCTCCTTTTCCCACAATGTTTTCTACCCATGCAAATACAAATCTCTATATTTTAGCCCAATTTAATTTGTCGTCTGCAAATGCTTTCAATTTGGGCAAGTCTAGGATTTTATCCTTTGGTATAAAGAGTCACAGCAATTTCTGTGGTAAGCACTTATTTAGTCATTTAGTAACAAAATATGGGAACCCAAAATGTCAGAGCTTTCAACTTTTAACCACTGACAGTATTGACAGCCAGTGTAGATCAAGATCACACTGAACAAAACAGGCAGTCTGATCATAGATCTACAGTCTGTTTAACAATTACCTTGTTCAGCGTAGCTGAATGTGCTGGCTTTTGACCTACTTTTTGGTAGTGATAACAAATGAATAAATAAAAATTTGTAATTGGTAAAAAATATAGGCATGTTTATTTTAAGGGCACTTGCCTATTTCCTGGCAAATTTACACCTTTTATCTTATTTTTAAAGGTACTTCTTGTCTCAAATTATGGCCAAAAAAGTGCAGTAGAAGCATAATTTCTGCACTGGCTATCAACAAAAGTTCAGTCTATTGAATTGGCATCCAAAGAGTAACCTAAAACCAAATATTTGTCTTTGTCCTTGACTGTAAAGGTCAACTCTTTGCCTTCATAAATACACAATCGAATCAACAATAAATCATACATACACATAAAAACAAGAGGGCCATGATGGCCCTGTATCGCTCCACTGGCTTATAAATATAAACCATAAATAATAAACATTTCAATGCTGAGCCAAATGGTTTCAAAATGAAGACTTACAAAGTTTTCTCTGTAAAAGCCCATATGAAAGTTGAGACCCACAGGGCAAAGCCATTTTTGATCCCAGAGCTATTTAATTACTTGAACCCTGGTAGAGGTCCACAAGATAAAGCCATAAAAATAAGGTGATTTTCAAGTTTTGTCCATATGAAGCCTCTGTAAAACATAAGACCCCTGATGCAAGGCTAATTTAAAAAAAAAATCAAAACAGGAAGATTTCTTAAGTTGTCACTATGTAAGCCCATGTAAAACTTGCGACCCCTGCGGTGGGGCCAATTTTGACCCCAGGGCTAAAATTTTGGCCCACTTGGTAGAGGCCCACTAGATATAGCTACATGCAAAATTTGGTAGCTCTAGGCCTTATGGCTAGGTACAGGAAGATTTTTAAAGTTTTCTCTATATAAGCCTATGTAAAACTTGTGACCCCTGGGGCAGAGCCAATTTTGACCCCAGGGCTATAATTTGAAGACACTTGATAGAGGTCTACTACATAAAGCTACATGCCAAATTTGGTAGCCCTATGCCTTATGGTTTCCGACAAGAAGATTTTTAAAGATTTCTCTATATAAGCCTATGTAAAACTTGTGACCCCTGGGGCAGAGCCAATTTTGACCCCAGGGCTATAATTTGAAGAAACTTGATAGAGGTCTACTACATAAAGCTACATGCCAAATTTGGTAGTCCTATGCCTTATGGTTTCCGACAAGAAGATTTTTAAAGATTTCCCATATTTTTCAGTTTTGTTGCCATGGCAACCAGAGTTTTTGAAGGAATCAAATTCTTTCAAGAAATCTGAAGAGGACCATGGCAGAATCATTTCTGTGAAGTTTCATGAAAATTGGATGGGTAGTTTCAGAGAAGAAGATGTTTGAAATAAAAGTTAACGCACGGACGGACGGACGGACGAACGGACGGACGGACGGACACCGGGCCATGACATTAGCCCGCTGGCCTTCGGCCAGTGGAGCTAACAATGTACAAAATGGAAAAATACTTCAGATGCTATTGTTTCCTTCCATATGCCACACTGTCAGAGAGCACATGCTCAAGAATTCCACGAATGATCGAATTTGTTTTAGGGAGGGTAGAAAACATTGTGGGAAAAGGAGAAAATGCTGGTTACCAGCATTTTCTCCTTTTCCCACAATGTTTTCAAAAGCCTGCATTTCCAAGGTTGTGAAAACCCGGGATTGTTTGGTAAAATGTTAAACAAAACAATTCCAAGTTTTAAAGACCCTGAAGATGAAGGCTTTTGAAAACATTGTCAGGAAGGTGATAACCACCATTTTCTCCTTTTCCCACAAGGTTTTCTAAATTCTACCCTTTCCAAAAAACATTTTGATTTTTCAGACACATCTGTTTTCTACACTGGAAAATGGAGAAAATGCTGGCTACCTGCATTTTCTCCTTTTTCCAAAATGTTTCCAAAGGAGAAAATGCTGGTTACCTGCATTTTCTCTTTCCTTCCAATGTGTTCAAAAAGTCTTTTTTCAGGGTTGCTAAACTTTAGACTGTTTGCTAAGGGTTAACCCTTTACCACACAATGCTGACTTTTAATGACCCTGATGAAAAGAGCTTTTGAAAACATTGTGGGAAAAGGAGAAAATGCTGGTAACCAGCATTTTCTCCTTTTCCACTATGTTTTTTATCCTTTCAAACAAAAAGTTCCTAATTTTTGCAACATTGAGATTGTTGTCTGCAAATGCTTTCAATTTGGTCAGGGCCAAAATTTTGTCATTTGGTAAAGGGTTAAAGGTCAAAGTTGACAGAACTATGTATTGACTTTTTCCATGACATTCATCCAGAAATGAATGTCATCCTGTTCTCATATTTCTCTAGGAATCTTTTTTGTCAACATTTCTAATACAAACATACACCCTAAGCTGGACTTTCAAATAACATGAGAAAATTCTTTGACTAGATAAGAGCTGAAATAAAGTGCAAAATCTGCACATTATCTATCCACATATAATGACATACTTTGAGAGATACAATGTTCTGCTGAGTGTCTGACATTTCCGCGAAAACCACGTTCATCGTTCATTGAAAACAATCACTAACCCCGACCCCAACCCAGACAAATTGTGGCCAAAATCTTTCTACCAAACAGAGCTTTTCATGAAATAAATCTAGGAATTTAGGAATCAGTATTTGAAACAAACATGGTTTTCGACGAAACACACTTTCAACAAAATGTCTTGCACTGGTTCTACCAGAGATAATTCAGAGAGGGAACAATTGTCCTAAAAAGTAGCAGAAATTGTGGACAATTTCAAAATTGGTGAGGCAACTGTATTCACCATTCTATTAACCCTTAAAAAGCCTTTCGTAACTAAAGTTACCCTTGCGGATGATTTAGATCAAGATCAGACTGCACAAAAAGTGCAGTCTGATCTTTGATCTACACTGTCTGATAGTTGAAACACTAGAGACAAAAGGTAGCTACTGATTTGTTATTATCCGAGGCTTATTCTACAATAATAATGTCAGATGGGTTTATTCGGCTTGGGTAATGGGTTATAATCTAATACAAAGAGCTTAGAAGAAAGGTTTTTTTTCCTTCGTTTCTATGGATTTTCATCAAAAGATTGAGAAGTCGTAGACTCATTTTAACCCTATACTATTCAATGAAATTTTAGACTTGTCCAAATAGTTAGTGTTTGCAGACAACTTGTCAAATCTTGTTCAAGTGATAGATTTTGTCTTTAACCCTTTACCACACAATCTCGACTTTTAACGACCCTGTGGAAGAAGGCTTTTGAAAACATTGTGGGAAACGGAGAAAATGCTGCTAACCAGCATTTTCTCCATTTCCCACAATGTTTTCTATCCTATTAAGGACAACTTTCGTCATTTTGGTCACCTTTTATTAGTTGTCTTCTAATGCTTTCAATTTGGACCAGTCTAAAATTTTGTTGATAGTAAAGAGTTAAAAGGATGGAAAACATTGTGGGAAAAGAAGAAAATGCTGGTTACCAGCATTTTCTTCTTTTCCGACAATGTTTTCAAAAGCCTTCTCCTTTCTTCCTGTTAATGATAGATACAGCATCTACATACAGGGATGCTTACTTCAGGTGATAAATCACATGTGACTTGCCAAGGGCTTTACATATCAGTTACATAACCATGACTCCAGAGCAGATAACAGACAATAAAGATAAACATTATCTACTCACTCCCAGAATTCCTCACTGGATGAAACCTTCTTTGCCAGTTCAAGAGTGATTGATGCATTGGAAGTGACAGCATATGTGCCGTTGGCAGCTGTACCATTGAAAGCCTCTGTTCCGTTAATACTGAACGAGTCATTTTTCATCGCATTCATAAGGGACTGTTCTACGCCCAGGCAGTTGTCCGTATTCCACCAGTTTCCACACGTCGCCCAGGGAAGGACAGCCCGGAAAGACATGAACAGATAATATAGGGTCCATGCGACTATTACATTGTAGTATACACATACCAGACCAGATACTATGACCATACCAACGCCAACACCTGAAAAGAGAGAATAGATAACAGTGTTACAGATAAACAGAAAATTTTGGAGATCAAACAGCTTTATTTCTTCAATTCTTCACAAAAGCCCATGTTGTGGGTACTCATTAGATATGCCACAATGCCCATAATTGCAATCTGATCTTGATTTCCACTGACAGTAATGGCACTGTAAGTTATCTAAGAGGGGCCTCAACTCTTTACCAAACAACAAAATTTTGGACTCACCCAAAACGAAAGCATATGCAGACGACAAATTAAATGTAGATCAAATGATGATTTCTGTCTATGATAGGGTAGAAAACACTGTGGGAAAAGGAGAAAATGCTGGTTAACATTATTTTCTCCCTTTCCCATAATGTTTTCAAAAGCTTTCTTTGTGGGGGTCATTAAAAGTCGGGATGGTGTGGTAAACGCTTAACCCTTTCCCAAACAAGCCCTGGTTTTCACGTGTCTGCAGTACAAGTCTTTTGAAAACACTGTGGGAAAAGGAGAAATTGCTCGTAATGAGCAATTTCTCCTTTTCCCACAGTGTTTTCTACCCAATTTAATAACTTTCTGCCATTTTCATCAAATTTAAAATTGTCGCCTGCAAACTCTTTCAGTTTGGACCAGTCCAAAATTTGTCGTTTGGGAAAGGGTTAAACATTACCACACACATGACAGTCATGAGTTACCATGAACTTCATAGACAGGACTTTTAAAAACATTGTAGGGAAAATTACAAAACCCTGGTAATCAGCATTTTCTCTTTATTCCACAATGTTTTCAAAACTTTCACAGACAAATCCACTAATTTTACTAAACTGCAGTTTGTCTTTTACATGTGTTTTCAATATGGATAAGTTGTTTAGAACTGGAATGGAATGTATTAATATGATGTTCATATGAATAAAAAACACACATTTTGTGTGCATTGTCTGGAAAAAATTCAGGTCAACCATTATTCTCCTTACCCTTTCACCCTTTCCCACACAACGTATCTTACACTGTTCTTAACCCCTATCCTGCTGAATATTTCATCCTTTATCAAAGGACGAAATCTTGGACTTGACGAAATTGAAAGCAATTGCAGACAACAAATTAAATGCTGTTTAATTGATTATTTCTGTCTTTGATAGGGTAAAAAACATTGTGCGAAAAGAGAAAGTGCTGGTTACCAATCTAAGATCAGACTGCACATTTTGTGTGGTCTGATCTTGAGCAGCTTAAGGGTTAACTGAAAACATCTGCTGACAACAATTTTAAGACTGGTCAAAAGGAGGTGATGATCTCCAATAGGGTAGAAATCACTGACGGAAATGGACACTGGACTGTGTGGTACAGGGTAAATCCTTTACCTAGAAATCCTGTGATTTAACAACCCTGACTGGAAGTGGTTTTAGAAAACATTGTGAGAAAACGAGAAGGTGCTAGTAACCAGCATTTTTCTTCTTTTCCCTCAATGTTTTTCACTGTTTCAAAGATACATCATGTAAAAATTCAGCAGTTTGTGTAATTCAATGACTGCAAATACTTTCAATTTAGATAAGTCTACAATTTTGTTGTTTGCCCAAGAGAGAAACAACACATTCCAGGCAATCTTTCTAAGACATGGTTCTCTGCTCTAGTGTAACAGAACACCTTCAGATAAGGGAACCAACATAATCTGCCAACATTTTCTGTTATTTACAAGGCCTCAAACATTGTTTATCCTCAAATTCCTCCACACTGAGTCATCCCAGTTATCTGAATCAATTACAGTACAATCTGTTGCACACAGTCCAGCAATAAAAATGTTAGAAAAAGGAGCTTCGACTAGTAATAGCAACTGCTCCTTTTCCAACAATGCATGTCATACCATTTAAGAAACTAATCCTTTTTCGAAATATTTTCCAAATACTTATTATAAGTGATTCATTCTATCCCCATTATTGTTTTCAAAATTATTTCAGGTATATTGGCCAGTGTACCTAGCTATGCTTTCCTGGAATTTTTCTTTACCTGTACCTCAGAACCTCAGACATCCCCTCCAAACCACTTGGTGATTTTTATATGGACAGTGTCAAAAAAATAATCAACCATGACAGGAGATTTAACCCTGTACCAAAACACTATCCTGACCTTTAAGCCTTTACCGCACAATGCTGCCTTTTAATGCCCCTGGGAAAGAAGGCTTTTGAAAACATTATGGGAAAAGGAGAAAATGCTGGTAACCAGCATTTTCTCCTTTTCCCAGAATGTTTTCTACCCTATCAAAGAAAAATTGCACCATTTGAACCACACTGAAATTGTTGTCTGCAAATGCTTTCAATTTGGACAAGGCTAAAATTTTGTCGTCTGGTATAGGGTTAATGACTAAAACTTCACTGTTGTATAAAAAGTTGACCCTTTACCACACAATCCTGAGTTAAAACAACCCTGAAGAAGGAGACTTTTGTAAACATTGAGACAGAAATCAGTATTTGAGCTGCATTTATTTTGTCATCTGCAAATGCTTTAATTTGGTCTAGTCCAAAATTTTGTCCCCAAAAAAAAGGGCAAAAGTTTAGGCTCTTAAAAATTAAAAGCATTTGCAGGCAATAAATCACAAGTGGCTAAAATCAAGGTATTTGTTGTTGATAAGGTAAAAAACATTGTGGGAAAAGGAGAAACTTTTGGTAACAAGCATTTTCTCCTTCTCCCTCAACATTTTTAAAAGGATTCTTCCCACGGGTTGTTAAAAGTCGGGACTGTGTATTAAAGGGTTAACCCTTTCCCAAACAAGCCCTGGTTTTCACGTTTCTGCAGTATAAGTCTTTCGAAAACGCTGTGGGAAAAGGAGCAATTTCTTCTTTTCCCACAGTGTTTTCTACCCTTTTAGAGAACTTTCTGTCTTTTCATCAAATTCAAAATTGTCGTCTGCAAACTCTTTCAATTTGGACCAGTCTGAAATTTATCATTTGGGAAAGGGTTAACCCTTTACTGCACAATGCCGCTTTTTGACGCCCCTAAGAAAGAAGCCTTTTGAAAACATTGTAGGAAAAGGAGAAAATGCTGGTAACCAGCATTTTCTCCTTTTCCCACAATGTTTTCTACCCTATCATAGAAAAATTGCACTATTTGAGCCACACTGAAATTGTCGTCTGGAAATGATTTCAATTTGAACAAGACTACAATTTTGTTGTCAGGTAAAGGTTTAACCCCTTCCCAAACAAGCCCTGGTTTTCACGTGTCTGCAGTACAAGTCTTTTGAAAACACTGTGGGAAAAGGAGAAATTGCTCGTAACGAGCAATTTCTCCTTTTCCCACAGTGTTTTCTACCCTTTTGGAGAACTTTCTGTCATTTTCATCAGATTTAAAATTGTCGTCTGCAAACTCTTTCAATTTGGACCAGTCTAAATTTTATCGTTTGGGAAAGGGTTAAAGAACTAGAGAACTTCTATCATAGTATGGGTCAAGACAAGTCTAATCATGTGGGTCACTGACCTGGGAAATTTCCAATACATTATTAAATACTCTATTCCATATTCACCCTTTACCACAAAATCCATTGTTTTAAGAGATTAATGATTAATTGATTATATATGCTTATTGCCGTTTTCAAAATTATTTCAGCTACCAGTATATCACCGGCAGGGCACCTACCCATGCTTTCCTGGAGATTCTTTCACATGTACTTAGTGCATTATTCTTTCCAAGCCACTGGCTGCTAACCCATAAAACCATCCTCTAAAAAATGATCAGTGGTGAGTGAGGAATGAATCCTTTCGCAATGACTTATCATCAATCCTCGGAAAGAAATTAGCCAAGCTGTGAATTCAAACCACTGACCCCCTTGTTCTCAAGTCCTGTACGTTATTGACTGTGTTACTGGGGCTCCATGATATAATAAAGACATTCTGGTCAAAACAGCCTTGAAATTGCTTCAAGAGCAGTTTGTCTGGTCTGGGTTTTCTTTCTAAGGGTCGTAAAAACACAGAATTGTTCAGTAAACAATAATTACAAAAGTCTTCAAAAAGTCATCTGCTGCGAATTTGCTCATCAGATATAAAAAAAGTTGGACGTAAGGTCACACATTTCCTGCACTTATAAACTTTTGAATCCAAATATTTCCAGCCTTTTGATACATTTGAAACAGTCAATACTCAAAACTAGAGGCACTATGTTAACCCTATATCAAACAATTTTACGAGTTTTAAAGACCCTGAGAAAGAGGCTTTTTGAAAACATTGTAGGAAAAGGAGAAAATACTGGTAACCAGCATTTTCTCCTTTTCCCACAATGTTTTCTGAACTTGTAATAAACAAACCCCACCATATGAGCCATATCTAATTTGTCGTCTGCAAATGCTTTCAATTTGGACAAGCGTAAAATTTTGTTGTGTGGTAAAGGCTTAATCAAACAGTTATTTTCAGTCTTGACCTTAACATCCAAATAAGAGCAAATTTAAGTTTGCTTTTGTTTTGAATGTTTTAGTAAAACAGACAGCGCAGATCGACAATCTGACTGAATATTTTATGAAGTCTGATCTTGATCTACACTGGCTGCAATGACAATATAAGTTGCAAAAGGCACATTAAGCCTTTACCACATGATCCTGACTTTTGGTGACCTTGAGAAAGAAGCCTTTGGAAAACATTGTGGGAAAAGGAGAAAATGCTGATCACCAGCATTTTCTCATTTTCCCAAAATGTTTTCTACCCTCTCGAAAACAAATTTTGATTTTTCACACACTTTTCTTTTGTCGCATGCAAATGCTTTCAATTTGGACTAAAATTTAGTTGTTCGGTAAAGAGTTCTGGGTTATTCAAGTTCTAAGGGATGCTAAAGTTTCCTAAACCTACCTTTAAACAGTGGACTCACTCTCCATATAGTGATGGGGCTCAGACTTGCAAACTGCCCAATTGTAGCCTCCATGAAAAACAACGGCACACCACAGAGTATCAAAAATATAATGTACGGGATGAAAAAGGCACCTGAAATTGACATGAAAAAAAAAATCCATTTTAACCCACAATGAAACAGACTTTTTCAATGAGGAAAACACAGTGTTTAAATTCCCGTTCCAGTATGTTTTTGCAAGAGTATCTCATCAAATAGTCTGCAGTGCAGATCAAAGATCAGACTGCATGCTATATGCATACTTTTGGTAACAAGCATTTTCTCCATTTCCCAAAATATTTTCTACTTTATCAGAGACAATGCCCATAATTTGAGCCAAATTGAATTTGTCCTCTGCAAATGCTTTAAATTTGGACCAGTGTGCAAGTTTGTCATTTGGTGATTAAACTTTTTCATTACCATAGAAGATAAGACTGAAGAAGCTTTTGTGGACAGTGTAGATAAAGATTAGACTGCACAGAATCTCTGATCTACACTGTCCACTACTTTATTCTAGATTTTCACAAATTTATCACTTTATCTTGAAGTACGTGCGTTGAAAAGGAGTAATTCATCTAATCAGATAGACTGACTGAATCGTGTTTTACAGCACTTTCAACATCAGCCATATCATAGCCATGGCTGATATATTCACATATTTCCTGGGTTTCACCAGCACTAGGCTTAAGCTCTGAAGCATGTTTCCCACTCCCTGGAAAAGCCTTTTTTCTAACCCTTCGCCTGCTAAGCGCGACTCAAAGACCTTTAGTAGACAGTGGTGATCAAGATCAGACTGCAAAGAATGTGCAGTCTGACCTTGGATCTATGCTGTCCGGTAAGGAGACAGTTGAAATAGCAATATTCGGATTTTTACTATAGGCTTAAAAGTTTCATATCACTTATTCAGCAGGTAAAGGGTTAATTAAAAGTGAAAGAGATAATCTGCAGGCTGCACTCACCTCCCCCACTCTTGTAACACAGGTAAGGAAACCTCCATATATTTCCGAGGCCCACAGCAAACCCTATGCAAGTCAGGATGAAATCCAGGGTACCCTTCCATCCCTCTCGCTCATCCTTTTTTTTCTCCACTTTTTCGATTTCCATGGATACAGAACTGTTAGATGTACTGCTTTGAATGCTTTGTTTCTCCTGCAAATAATAAAGTAATCCCAATTAATATCATGAGCAAACACTTCATGATTTTTGTCAAACACTTATTCTACCCTCCAGTGGAGAAAATTCTTTTGAAGACCCTAAAAGCACAATAATTAAAGACATTTAACTTTTAATGCCGCTACAGCAGCTATATTTCACTTACAGTCCGCAGATACGTTCATTTTTGAAAAAAGACCAAAATAAATGTAAAAAGACTGCTCCTGTCTAGAATGTCTCTGCATGGTGGACAATAAATTTCGTAAAGTCTGGGTCTGTATTCACCTACCATTCTTAAGAGCGTTCTTTATCTTATTCTCAAAGATTTTCTCCAAGATTTTCTAAACTTGAAAGTAACATAGCCTCTGATTGGCTAAACCATTTGGTTTAGCCAATCAGAGCCTGTTTTACTTTCAAATTTGGAAAATTATGGAGAATAAGTCTAGGAATGTTCTTAAGAATGGTTGGTGAATACGGACCCTGATCTTTGATTTACACTGGCTAAAAGGCAGCTTAAGTTGTGAAAGGGGCTTTAGTGATTAACATACATGTATATGACAACAGGAGAAGTACATTGCATTTTCAAGATTGTTACAGCTGTAACGAATCACAAAATATTGGCCACTCCAACAAAGTAGATCCAAGATCAGACTGCACATTCTGGAACAATTACACTTTGTGTTTTGAGTAGTGGTGGGCCGATGATCGACTATAGTCGAAAGTCAGTTGGTTTTGGCTTCCGATTCCGATAATCGATTGAGAAATCCCGGAATCGATTGTAGTCGGTTGCTAAGCTGGCTTGGTGCCAAAACTTGATTTCCGGTTTTTAGCGCTTGGTTTTGAGACTATTATTAATCACAATCTTTAATTTTAAACATAGTGAATAATAAACACGAAAATCGGCTGAAAAGTGAGAAACAAATCTTTGTCCGAATGTCTTAACAAAAGTTGACAACTCGGCAAGCCTCCCTGAGCCCGGGTTTTGATATTTGGAAATGTGAAATGACCCGTCTTTGGCATTGAAAGATTATCTGCCTAAATGTCAACCTGAGGCATGAAATTATCGTCTAGAACTTCAAATAACCTAGCTTGCGTGCATCCGGTAGAAATATGGGTTAAACAGGATCAGTATAAAATGCGAAGGACACCCGGATGATAATGAAGCTGGCGAGTCTATTTTGACAGAGAAACGAAGATGTTATTCCTCTTATCTAGTGTAAAGTGACAGCTTTTTAGGTTACTTGCTATTTAAACATAATAAATGATGTCAAATCATGTAGTAATACTTCTCCAGAAACTAAATGTCCTGAAAAAATAGATCGCCAAAAAAGCGCGAAAACCCATGACACTACAATGAGCAGCGTGGCATCGTCCGATCAGAGAGACTTCAAATCATCCTCTTATCTTTGATAAGGAATTTTAAAAGTGAATTTACACAAATTTCTGAATAAAGCAATAAGTGGAAGTTAAAATTCTGTTCATGAGTGGGGAAAAAATGTTGTTTTATGAAATGAAAATATATGGAGGGGGGGGGGGACGGAGGGGGGAAGAGAGAAAGAGGGTCGTCTGCAAATGTTTGAACTATTAGGGTATTATTAGGTATATGTCTGATTCTTTTTTGACTCGTTTGCAAATTATAAGGAACAAAATGAATGATATTAATTAAAGCAGAAAACTTAATTGTAATGTATTTAAACTGATTCAAGTGCAGAATACAACATATTCATAAATTTAATACATGAAGACTACCATGTTTACAATATTGTCAAAGTATTTTAAGCAAAATGACATTTTCCGTTAAATGGAGTCAAAACCGATTGTACTATCGATAGCTAGTTGGTTTGCTCTTCCGATTACAAAGCGATAATCGATTGGGATTTTAAACCGATTGCCCAACACTAGTTTTGAGGTATAACACTAAGATTATTGCTCTTTTACTCCTTTACCACACAATCCCGACTTTTAATGACCCTGAGGAAGAAGCCTTTTGAAAACATTGTGGGAAAAGGAGAAAATGCTGGAAACCAGCATTTTCTCCTTTTCCCACAATGTTTTCTGCTCTTCCCATAACAAATTTTGAAATTTCGAGCCACATTTATTTTGCTGTCTGCAAAATCTTTCATTATGGTATGGTCTAAAATTTTGTCGTTTAGTAGAGTTAATATAATAACTTGTGATATTCACATAATAAATATTATACATATATCTAAAAAATAACATAGAAATTAGAAACCTATTTGAATTTTCACTAACAGCGTAAATGAATGAAAATGTATGGAATTATGGAATGAATGATGATCTGGTTCTAAACTAGTTCTACCAGTAAACAACAAAACGCAATAAACAAACTCACTTCAGTTTGGGTAGTACCAGTTAGTGCCCTATTTTTTTCCACTGACATATTTAACCGAGATCCAGATATAAGTCAGATCTATGTATCCTTAGACCTTTAAAAAGACTTTCACAACTATAAATGCTTTTGTGGCCTGTGTAGATCAAGATCAGACTGCACAAAATGTGAAGTCTGATCTTAGATCCACACTGTCCTCTTTCTTGAAACATTCTGGACAAAAAGAACCTTGATATTGCAATTACTTGTGTGTTATTTTTAGAATGAAAACTGAAAATGTCTGTTTGGTTATACGGCACTCTAAGCATTAAGCTTCAAACTTTTTTCTCATTTGAAACATATGTAGAAGATGCTTATTAGAATACGAATTCTACTATACACCTACAACAAAAGGTTTCAGAGATGAACTTAAAACATCATTACAGTAATTTGCATTGCAAAGTAGTCACCCAATTTAAATTCTTTACCAGACAACAAAATTTTAGATTATACAACAACAAAATATGTTGCACATATGGTAAATCAAATGCGGCTTCAAGCAATGAGATTGGCTTCTAAAAAAATGGAAAACATTTGGGAATAAAGAGAAAATACTGGTAACCAACACATTTTCTTAACCCTTTACCACAATCCTCGACTTTTAACGACCCTGAGAAAGAAGCCTTTTGAAAACATTGTGGGAAAAGAAGAAAATGCTGGTAACCAGCATTTTCTCCTTTTCCCACAATGTTTTCTACTCTTCCTAAAACAAATTTCAACTGTAGAGTCACATTTATTTTGTCGTCTGCAAAAGCTTTCAATATGGACTGGTCTAAAATTTTGTCGTATGGTAAAGAGTTAACGGCTATCATTTAAGCTCAGAGAGCAACTGGCTCAGCTGGGGATTTGTTCCAGCAACCCCGCTGTTTTCCCTGTTTGTTACCGATGAGTTACCAGCTTACCACCCTCAGCTATGTAATGTTATGTCTGAAAATGTGTTTGTTACTATTCACAAAAACTGGCACAGACCTGTTTTTACTGATAAACAGTCACTGATGATCAAATATCATCAACAACTTGTCAACATCTTGATGGAGAAAGATGCAAACAACTTTTCTTGTCCTTGTGTTTCGTGTTTAACCCATTGCCAAACAATCCATACTTTTAACCAGCCTGAGGAAGAAGGCTTTTAAAATAACATTGTTAGAATAGGAAGAAAATTCTGGTAACCAGCAATTTCTCCCTTTTCCACAATGTTTTCTACCCTTTGAAAGACAAGTATCATCATCCTTTTAATTTAACAGTTCTAAAATACTGTCCAGTCGTAAGGTGTTAACTTGAGTGTACCATTAGTTGCCTTGAAGATAGCGCTTTGATCCTAGATCAGATAGCAGAAAAAGAGCAGCGTGATCTGGGATCTACAATCAAACATGTTCTGACCGGAAGAACTATAAAATCGTAATGTTCAAGGCCTGTATTCAACCACCATTTTGTAACAAATTCTTGGTTGAATTATCACTTTCTCTAAATTTCAAAGTAATGCAATTCTTGATTGGCTAGACCATTTGGTTTAGCCTATAAGAAATAATACGACTTTCTAAATGCTGAAATAAGAATAAGAATGCAATTCAAAATGGTAGGCAAATAAGGACCTTGGTCTTAATTCCTTCAGTCTGAAAATGTTGGTTTGCATTGATTCCAAATGAGGAGCCAAACAGAGACAGGTGAAAATATTTTCTAACAAGAAACCCAACTACACATTCTTCACAAGATCATTCTACAAGGATTTAAATGATAAATGGCTAGATATTCAAGATACCAAAACCAACTTGAATTTATAATTTTTTCATAATTTCATAATAAAATTATACTTGCCAAAATCTCTCACCCTGGATATAAATTGCTACAGTAACTACGACATTCAGTCATTACCTAGATCATTGGTGGAACTTTCTTGAAAATGTATGTAAACAGTGGAATATTTTAATTTTGTTGCTTTATTCATCTCCACACTGTTTTCAAGTGTTGACACCTTACCATTTATTCAAAGTCATGCCATCATTTCAAACATGACACACTTCTTTGTACAAATAGATCTAGTCTAATCAACACAAATGGCGTCTTACTTCAGAACAGCCAAGACCAGTAGCTAAATCTTTAACAAACAAGGTTTGAAACCAGGGGATTGTGGACCAATTTCTTTCAAAGATATGGTGATAATCACCGCAACAGGATTAACTGTTGATCAGTTTAGACGATGGTTATGAGAGAAAGCAGCCAATAGCTTGCAAAGAATACTGTACAACATACTGGCAGGGTTCAAATTAGCAGCAGAAAGTAGCAAACTTGCTACCTGAAAAACAAATTTTGCTACCTGGGCACAAAAGACGTAGCACAAGGCTGCTACCTTGTAATCCTGTCTGCTTGAAGTGTTTTGCCAATTTTCAGTGAAAAATCTTCCACTTGTTTATTTTGAAATTTGTGGAAATGATCTTTACAATCGTCTGCATAGGTACAAAAACATGCAAACATCACTGGGTCACGCAATCAAACATGTCTGTGCTTGATGATGACTTTATATTTAACACAACTAAATTTATAGCTACCTTCATGAATCTTTGCTAATGTCAATTTGAAAACAGTCTGCATTGTGACAAATGGGTGAAAACATACAAGTATAAATGAGCCACCTGAAACAGCAATTGCCAAACAGCACACTCTCAATGCTCATGTCTTTGAGTCTTTGAAGAAGTACTGTTATTTACTTCTACCATGCAACTTATGGACAAAGGCAGTAAAATTTCAAGCATCATTCTTTGAGTAGGAGAAAAGGTTTTTATTTGTCTGCCCCCATTTGCCAGGAATGTTCCTTTTGCTACCTTACTTTAAGCCAGGTAGCAAGTGCTTACTACCTGCAAAATATGTTAATTTCTAACACTGTAATGGTACTTGAAACCCCAGGTAAACATGGATAAGTGCACTGTCCCATGATGTAACTGAACTCATGTTGAAAACGGCATTGAACCCACTACACAAACAAGTAAATGGCCATGAGTGGCAGGTAAAGTAACTGGAGAATACTAGATCAAACTTAATAGATCTAAACTTTAGAACTGGATTAGACCAGGCCAAGCTGGATCAGATATAATAACTGGATTGGACAATTTTACTTCAATCTTGCATGCACCAACTTAGTTCTATCTTTACAAAGGCTGCTTATTCCACATTTGCAAATCTGTCACTACTTTCAGTACCATGATTTTTTTTTCAATTTACACAGACTCCAAAATATAAACAAATGCCCGCTGTCTGACATTGAAATGATACCACGAGTGTAAATGATTTATCATTATTTTATTTTTTTCCAGTATTTTCACTAATGATCATTGCCTGTTCAAAATTCGAGTTCCCATTATTTTTACCAGCCTGTGGCCATCATTTATTTTGCCAACATCGCCGTCTAAAATGTAAGAATTCTTTCTTAATTCTGAATTACATGTAGATCTAGAGAAAAAATACAAGATCAGATGTGATCAGTTCTATCTATCTTGATGATAAAGTAGCCCATTTGGCATTTCGACACAATTATGCAGATCTACCGCTGATCTATTCGAAAAGACCAACTTTGTCCAAACTTCTTGGCCAACACAAAACTCTTGAAAGTTTCTATGGATTATAATCTCTTTATTCGTCCCCCTCCCCCGACCATACAAATCAAAAACTGAAACACAGGGGAAAATTAAATACATTTAAAATACACGACGTTTCCATTCTCAGCTTTTATGTATAATGAGAAACTGTTGCTACAACTCAAGTTTCAAAGTGTAATAATGGCGGCAAATATGTTTGGAAAAGTGTTACACGGCTTTTCCATTCAAGTAGCCTAACTATGCAGGTGACTGACTACATGGCTATACAGTATTCTTTTCTATCGGTGTATAAAAAAAATTATGCAGTTGAAACTGAAAATATGCTTGGACCCAACCATCAACACCATTGTTCAAATTAAAAAAAAAAAACAAGGGAGCCATGATGGCCCTTTATCGCTCCACTTAAATATAAACCATAAATACTAAACATTTCAATTCCGAGCCAAATGGTTTCAAAATGAAGACTTACAAAGTTTTCTCTGTAAAAGCCCATGTGAAAGTTGAGACCCGCAGGGCAAAGCCATTTTTGATCCCAGAGCTATAATTACTTGAACCCTGGTAGAGGTCCACAAGATAAAGTCACATGCCAAAATAATACTTGTAAGTCTATGCTGTATGGTTATAAATAAGGTGATTTTCAAGTTTCGTCCATATGAAGCCTCTGTAAAACATAAGATCCCTGATGCAAAGCTAATTTAAAACAAAAAATAAAAGTGACTCAGATTTGGTAGCCCTTGGCTTTGCGATTAGGAGCAAAAAGATTTTTAGAATTTTCACGCTATAAGCACATGTTTATGACCCTTGAGACAGGACTAATTTTGACATAACTTGAATAACTTTGGAAGAGATTATTTAGATTACACTCATACAATATTACAGCTGTAACTCAAGGTATGGAACAAGAAGACCTTTTAAGTTCTCACTATATTAGCCTATGTAAAGCTTGTAACTTACTGGGTGAAGCAGTTTCAGAGACGATAAGCTTGATGGCCTTAGGCCTGTGGAGCTAAAAAGCAATATCTTTTTCATGAGCTACAATGACATTAGTAAATACAAGCTTCTGGAAAAGATTTTTAAAGGTTTTTCAATAATTTTCAGTTTTGTAGCCATATCAACCATAGCTTTTAACAGAACTTAATTCTTTGAAGACATTCTGAAGAAAATCATGTCAAGATGATATCTGTAAAGTTCGGTCAAAATTGGAAGAGTGGTTTTAATGAACAATCTTGGTAGAAGTCTACAATATGAATCGGCATGCCAAATTTTAATAGCCCTAGGCCTTACGTTAAGGATAAAAAAGATATCCTAAGTTTTCACTATGTAGGCCTATCTAAAATTTGTGAACCCTGGAGTGGGACAAATTTTGATCCCAAGGCTCAAAACTTGCCAAATTTGTTAGTCCTATGCTTTATGGTTAGAAACAAGAAGATTGTCGAGAAGTCTTCACTTTTTAAGCACTTATAAAACTTTGACTCCAGGGCTACAGTCGGACTAAATGGGGAATATGTGTATTAGAAGAATAACATACCAAATTTGGGAGTTCATAGCCTTAGGGCTAGTAACAAGACGGTTTCTGAAGTTTTCACTCCATAAACCCATGTAAAACTTGTGACCCCTGGTGCAGGGCCAAACTTGATCCTAGGGCTGTAACTTGGGCCCTCTTTGTAGTTGTCCACTAGATAATGCTATAATTATGCAAAATTTGGTAGCCCTAAGCGTTTTGGCTATGTACACCAAGATTTAAAAGTTTTCCCTATATGAGCCCATGTAAATCTTGTGAAACCACCCCCCTACCCCCTTGCATGAGGCCAAATTGACCCCAGGACTGTAATTTGGGCACTTTTGGTAGACCCCCACTAGATCAAGCTAAATGAAAAATTTGGTAGCTCTAGGCCTTATGGCTAGGTACAGGAAGATTTCTTAAGTTGTCACTATGTAAGCCCATGTAAAACTTGTGACCCCTGCGGCGGGGCAAATTTTGACCCCAGGGCTAAAATTCTGGCCCGCTTGGTAGAGGCCCACTAGACATAGCTACATGCAAAATTTGGTAGCTCTAGGCCTTATGGCTAGGTACAGGAAGATTTTTAAAGTTTTTTTCTATATAAGCCTATGTAAAACTTGTGACCCCTGGGGCAGAGCCAATTTTGTCCCCAGGGCTATAATTTGAAGAAACATGATAGAGGTCTACTACATAAAGCTACATGCCAAATTTGGTAGCCCTATGCCTCATGGTTTCAGAAAAGAAGATTTTCAAAGATTTCCAATATTTTTCAGTTTTGTTGCCATGGCAACCAGAGTTTTTGAAGGAATCAAATTCTTTCAATAAATTCTGAAGAGGACCATGGCAGGATCATTTCTGTGAAGTCTCATGAAAATTGGATGGGTAGTTTCAGAGAAGATGTTTGAAATAAAAGTTAACGCACGGACGGACGGCGCACGGACGCACGACGGACACCGGGCCATGACATAAGCCAGCTGGCCTACGGCCAGTGGAGCTAAAAATAGGTATTCATTCAACAGAACTGATTTCGACCAGGGTTGCCGGTTCGAATCCCAAAACTCGGCAAATTTCTTCCTGAGGACTGATGAGAGTCATTGTGACAGGAGTCATTCCCTTCTCACAGCTTATCACTGTTTCAGCGATGGTTATGTGAGAAAGCAGCCAGTGGCTTGGTAAGAATATTGTGCGAAGTACTGATATCTAAAAGAAACTCCAAGAAAGGATGGATATATCTATGCACTGGCCGCCGCGATGTTTAGCCTACACCTGAAATAATGTTGGAAACGGCGTTAAATACATGTACAATCAATCAATCAATCAATCGAAACTAATCACAGATCGCAACACGCTAGGCCTATCGTGTTCAGTTACGTAGGCCTAGGATATATATATATATAGATCTACATCGACCACTAAATCTGAAGGGCCTAGGTCTAGAGGTTTTTCTCTAGAGGAATGAGATCAGTTTTAACCCTTAAGCTGCTAATTTCGGCTCGAGTCGACATGCGCGGAATGCACAGGCTGACCTGAATCTATACTGTTCGCAGATGCATTAAGCCCACTATTCAAAGAGAATGGCTAATATATTTTTGGCATGAATCGCTTTCATACTATCGGATCTAGATCAAACTGCATTTTCTTTACACAGTAAGGGCAATGCGATCTTGGATCTCCAATGTCTGCAAGGGAAGTTAAAAATTCTCCTTGGTTTTCCCAGGGTTAAAAATACGTGACCGCAAGTACGTCACACCTTCCTGTACACCAGAGTGACTTGCAGTGGAAAATTTTCAATATCGTCTGATTCAGTTAAGGGGAAAACTCAGAATTCTGGGAAAAATAAGACAATGGTGGTATCAGGAAGCTTGCGCAACATATTGATTAAAATCGTCACTGAAAGACTGAAAAAAAATGGAGTTTTATGCTTGCTTTGATTACGGGATTACCAACACGCCACACGGTGGACCCTTTACCAGACAACAAAATTTTAGACTCGTCCATATTGAAAGCATTTGCATGATACAAATTAAATGTGGCCCAAAGGATGGATTTTTTCTTTATTTGAAAGGCGAGAAAGCTTTGCGGGAAGAGGAGAAAATGCTGGTTGCAAGCATTTCCTCCCTTCCAAACAATGTTTTCAAGAGCCGTCAGCCTTGAAATCCTGGGAACGGGGAATTATTTGGTAAATGGTGAATCACTCGATACAAAGGTTTTATCCTCAAGGCCAACGTAGGCCGTATATTGTTTGTTTTGGGTTGACGCGGCATTTCAACGTTTATAATGTAATACTTAACAGTCATATCACAGCAACAAGTGCCTCTATCTGTGCATTCCTGCTTTTTTTTTTTTACACCAGTATTTCGACAAGCACTCTTTCCAAGCCACTGGCTGCTTCACAGGTACTTGCTTTTAAACATACCTTATCCTCTGTACTCTACAATATCAGACCGTGTCTTACATATCGGGTAATAGATCTACATGAAGATGACGAAGTCTGTTTCAGAGCTTCAGATAGAGGGAGTGATTTTGATTTCAAAATTGAAAATACTGATTATTCTCCACTAAACCCTATGTTGTGGGTACTCATTAGAATCGTCTCATCGAGACGATTCTAATGAGTACCCACAATATAGGGTTTGGAAGAGAAACAATGGATTTAGAATACCATCACTCCCTCTTATCTGGAGTTCTGTGTTTAAAACAAGTGCCTGTAGGCTGTTTTTCCCACAAAATATTGTTCTATCGGTGAGACAGGATGTAAATCCCGTCGACTTGTAGCGGTGAGACAGGATGTGAATCCAGTCCTCTTGACTTCCGTCATGCCTCGACCGCTAGGTCCATGGATAATGAGTATACCCTACTTCAAATCCAAATTTACTGCTTTCAAAACCTTTATTTAAATTATACCGTTAATAGAGGGCCATAATTTTAAACTTGTCTACATTGACAACAAGTTACAGATGACAAATAAAATGTGTCTCAAATGCTGTGACATATTTTTGAAGTGCTAGAAAAACATTTTGGGACACGAAGAAAATGCTGGTTACCAGAAAGATATTTTTTTTTGAAATAACAATCTGTATAACTCCCAATAATAAAGTGAAGCGAAGTGTACAGTCACGTTGGTGTGCACATTGTGCCGCGTTATCGAAAATTATCATTTGAGCCCTGTCAAAATCAATGAGAACCCAAAAACATTTTGACATTGTCTCCATACGGCCTACTTCCATGTGTCGCTGCCAAATATATATGAACCATGCTCTGTGAAAAGGGGGCTTAATCCATCTGCGAAAAGTTTCGACCGAGGTCAGCCTGCGCTGGCTGCGCAGGCTGACCGGGGCCGAAACTTTTCGCTCTTGGTCAATTATCTGTATCTTTAAGGACCAGTCTACCTCAAGATTTAGTGGGTTGTTTAAAAAAGTGGCTATTATGGATCCATTATCATGTGATGGCTTGATTGGTACAATGCGTCACGGAGATACATTAAGTCCCCTTTTTCCAGAGCTTACATGTATTCAACTTCTTTTTTTTTTTGGCCTAGCTGTATATGCTGGCTTTTGAACTACTTCGTATAAGGTTTGAAAGAATAAATAGTAAATCTAAGCATTATTTATATTGCGGGCCTCTGCAGGTCTATTTGCGGGTAACTTGTGACACCAACAGACATGGGTTGCCACCGCTAATCGATATCCCGCGGCCCTTACTCACACCTTAGCAAATGGGTATGATGGGGGATAACGGTAGAAGAACTAGTAATTAACCTTAAGCTGCTAAGCGCGACTCACTGACCTTTTGCGGACAGTGTAGATCAAGATCAGACAGCACTTAACGTGCAGACTGATCTTTGACTTATATTGTCCGATAAAGATATTTTTTAAAAAAAAAATAAGTTTGAAATAGCATTATTCGGGTGGTTACAATCGGTTTGAAAGTTTCTTAACTTATTTAGCAGGACGAGGGTTACATATTTCGAGCCGACAAAGTTTTCTTGTACAGAATTCGGACACTCCAGACTACACAATTTTCCTATTAATATCTTCCTGATGTGTTACCTGGAAGCAGTTCGGCACACCTCGACCGGTTCCATTATGACGAATTAGTCTCAGTAATATGTTTACGGTGCTTCTTTTCATATTTGGACATTTACTGTGCACCGCCCGAAGCAACCCATCAAAGACAAAAATCGCACCCGGGGGAAGTTATCTGTACTATGTGACGAGTTCCCTGGAAACGATGTCTTTCTCAATAATTCAACTCTTTACGAAACGACAAAATTTTGGAATAAGCGAAATTGAAAGCATTTGCAGACAACAAAATACGTGTTACTCAAAAACTGAAATGTTTTAGGACGGGTAGAAAACATTGTGGGAAAAGGAGACAGTTATTTATACAAAACCAAGATCAGTCTGTACGTTCTGTGCAGTCTGGCCTTGATCTACACTGTCCACCAAGAGGGATTTTGTTGTTCATCCACGTTTTTTTTTTTTTTAGTTAATTTTAATTAAATAAAAACTTTAGTTGAGCATCGTGCTCTGGGAGTTTAAACATTTTTAAAACGTACGGAATGAATGACTAATTGATAAAGTAAAAGCTACTTTGGACATTTAGTACAGATAACTGTCCCCTGAATGTGATGCAGTCGTTTAATTACTCTAAAGTCTTCTTTCAACTAGAAAATTTATTTAAAAAAACACCACGTTGACTATCTTGTATCTAGTTATCTTTATTTTGCGTAATGTTCATTGTTAACATTGACGCAAATAAAATTTCTTGCATTGTATTGTACTGTATTGTATTGTATTGTATTGGGTGCGGCGCACAGCAATGTCCAAATGTGAAAAGAAGCGCCGTAAACGTCTCCTTATTGAGACTAATTTCGACATCTTTCATTAGCCGATATGACGTACTGTGTAGAATCACGATTCTAAAGGCTACGTGTTGTGAACTTGCTCCCCTAGTCTCCTTCCTGTCTCTGCCTCTCTCGCATAATTGCTAAATAATAAAGGACTTGTTTAGATTCGGATTTGTATGCAGTAGCTTTACTGAAAGATCTACAAGGGATTGTAATTCCCTCTGCACCTAGACATTGTGGAACATAATTCCTTCAAGAAATAAAAAGCTTGTAAAATTTCGGCTTTTTCCCGGCCTTCATCTAGTGCTCCAAAAGTATCGTTTTCTTTCCTATTCTACAATCATTATTCGGCATTGGTCTACATCGAATTTCTAGCTTCCTTCGATACGCATCTTTTGAACTTTCTCCTATAACTTTACTTTGATCTATACTCATTTAGTGAAAATGCAAATTATATGAGCCATGCTCCGTGAAAAGGGGGCTTAATGTATCTCCGTGATGCATGATACCCAGTAAGCAATCGCATACTTATGGATCCGTAACTGCCACTTTTTTTAACAACCAACTGAAATATGAGGTAACCTATACTGGTTCTTTGACACGTAGAAGATTGACCAGTAGCGAAAAGTTTCGGCTCAGGTCAGTCTGCGCAGACTGCGCAGACTGACCTGAGACGATACTTTTCGCAGATGCATTAAGCCCCCTTTTCACAGAGCATGGCTCATATCACCCACATCCATCCATCGATTAAGATCTACTATTTTCCACTCAACCCATAATTTTAACGACCCCGAGGGAAAATTGCTTACGATAACATTTTGGTAACAAGTATTTCCTCTTTATCCAGAAATGTCTTCGAATTTTTCAAGGACAATTTCTGTCATTTTTCGCCACATTCAATTTGTTTTCTGCAGCTAATTTCAAGCTGGACAAGTCTAAAACTTTGTCGTTTGGTACAGAAATAAGATTTAAAAAACAAATAAGAGAGTCTCCTTCTTGGCCAATCAGTTGTAGTTCCACCAGGTTGATCTCTTAAAATCCCAGTTTCTTTTTCTTTTTTTTTTATTCTTCAATATAGTTACATGCAGGTCAAGACTACTTCTCTTTTAAGCATATGCTATCAAAAGCTCAATGATGTTCCATTCCGCGCGAAGAAAAAAGTTTATCACAATGTGGTGACTGTCATGCACGCATGCGTTGTCGAGAAATTATAAATATATAATTGTCTTACCGAGTCCATTATTTTAACACATTAAATTTTCGGCCTTATAACGGCTTCTTTTACTCCAATGCCCTTTATTTTGTATGGATCACCCTGTCCGTCAGCAGACACCTCGACCACACATATGTATTGAGAAATGGCAATGGGCGCTTTTATGTATGGCCGACAAATCGACCGCGTTTTTCCACTGAGCTTGGTAAATTTCCACTTCCAATACGCAAACCCTAGGATCGGTTAGCTTGCATTATTTTTTTAAACCAACGATTCTTTGTTGGATTAGATGACTTAACCTTGTACCTAGAAGCAACAGTTATTTAATTCGATACCAACCTCAAAAGGTTAAACTCCACAGCGTTGTGTCACAGGATTTCGATGCACTATTAAATAAATTGGTAATTATAGAATTTCGGTATTGCTTAAATCAAAGACGCGGAATTCCCGAATTCATTGACCCTTGACCAACCAATCTCGACTTCTAACGACCCTAGGAAAAAAGGTTTTTGAAAACATTGTGGGAAATGGAGATGACGACGCCGGTAAGCATTTTCTTTTTTTTCCCCACAACGTTTTCTATCCTATCAGAGAAAAAAATCTCACTATTTTGAATGATAGCTAATCTGTCATCAGCAAATGCTGTAAACTTGGACCAGTCTAAAATTTTGTAGTTTGACAAAGAGTGAAGAAATACTTTTTCCAAAGCTTTAATTGCCACGTCAAACAGTAGGGGGAGGGGGTCTGGCCGCCCCGCACCACGCCTAATGAGAGCCATTCTTCAGTCATCTCCCGATTCCTCTCCAGTACTACATTGGTCCTGATAAGGAGATTACTTGGATTTTATCCTTGATTTTCTTGCAGTACACAAATATGTTCTTGAGATAATATCTCGGCTAAATTGGGTTAGATTGTTTTACGAATCGATATATAAGCATTTTTCTGCTGATTGAGAGCATGAGTTGCTTTTAAATTATACAGGGACCTTACATACGATCATAAATCAAATCATTTTTATCGCAACGTCCCCAAGGGAATCAAGGATAAAAGCAAAGGAACACAGGTAAAAGGACCAATCTGTTATTTGGTTACCCTTAGTATTTATCTGGCAAGGAGATAATTTGATTTACAGGAATGGCCCTCATTGATGGTTAAATACAGTTAATTGCTCCAAATCTATTCGAATCAAATTCTATGGACAGATTAAAGTACAAATGAGCGATGCTCTGGCAAAAGGGAGTTAAACTCATCTACTTTAGGCATAGAACCAAGCAAGCCTTTGTATGAAATTGATCTTTGTTGTCTAAAAGCCGACTGAATAATGAGATAGAGTAGTCCTTTGACATGCAGAAAATTAACTCTCTACCAAACGACAAAATTTTAGACTGGTCCAAATTGAAAGCGTTTGCAGACGACAAAATAAACGCGAATGAAAAATTCAAACCTGTTTTGGGAAGGTAGAAAACATTGTGGGAAAAGGAGAAAATGCCAGCATTTTCTCCTTTTCCCACAGTATTTTCAAAAGGCTTCTTTCTCAGGGTCGTTAAAACTCGGGATTGTGTGGTAAAGAGTTAATTAAACAATAACAAACAGTTTCGACTCAGGTCAGCCTGCGCTGACCGTGCAGGCTGGCCTGAGTCGATACATTTTGCAGAGGCATTAAACCGCCTTTTCACAGAGCATGACTCTAATAGTTTTAAATCATTCGGAACATGAACATTCATCTTTCCAATTCTGAGCACGGTGGCGCAGTCGGTAACGCTCAAAGCTTGAAACCAGGATCCGTATTCGCCAACCATTCTTAAGAACGTTCTTAGTCTTATTCTCCAGAAATTTTATAGATTTGAAAGTAACACAACTTCTGTTTGGCTAAACCACTTGGTTTAGCAAATCAGAAGTTGTGTTGTGTTTCTTTCAAATGCAGAAAATCTTGGAGAACAAGACTAAGAATACTCTTAAGAATGATTGGTGAATACGGACCCAGGGCGTCGTTTGTTCGAATTCCGAGCTCGGCCAATTTCTTTCCGAGGAGTCATGATAGTCATTGCGACAGGATACATTCCTTTCTCACTCCTGAACATTGTTTCGACGATGTTTATATGGGGAAGCAGCCCGTGGCTTCCAAAGTGGGAACATTATGCGAAGTACAGGTAAAAGAAAACCCAGGAACGCAAGGATAGGTGCATTGGCCACCGCGATGAAACACCATACAAATGAGAAAAAAAAAAAACTTTTATTTTGTTGTTTTGTTTGTATCGGAGTTTAACTCCGTTTCAACATCTTACGTCATATGGTGGTCAGTGTACCTACGCATGTGTTTTCTGGCTTTCTCATTCCAGTTCTGATACGAATTTCTGGTACCCTGGATTTTCTCCTTTTCCAACAATGTATTCAAAAGCCCTTTTCATCAGGGTCGTTGAAACTCTGGAATGTTTGGTAAAAAAGTTAAAAAAAAAAAACACGCCTATAGATCTCTATTACTAAACCTTGTTATTTTTTCATTATAAATGAGCCATGCTCTGTGAAAAGGGGGATTAATGCATCTCCATGCTACATTATACCGTGCAAGACATCACATAATTATGGATCCATAATAGCCATTTTTTTAACCCTTTCCCAAACAAGCCCTGGTTTTCACGTGTCTGCAGTACAAGTCTTTTGAAAACACTGTGGGAAAAGGAGAAATTGCTCGTAACGAGCAATTTCTCCTTTTCTCACAGTGTTTTCTACCCGTTTGAGACCTTTCTGCCAATTTCATCAAATTTAAAATTGTCGTCTGCGAACTCTTTCAATTTGGACCAGTCCAAAATTTGTCGTTTGGGGAAGGGTTAACAAGCGTCTGTCTCATGAGGTAACCTGGTCCTTGGACATACAGAAAACTGACCAATAGCGAAAAGTTTCGGCCCAGGTCAGACTACGCAGTCTGACCTGTGTCGATCCGTTTCGCAAGTGCATTAAGCCCCCTTTTCACAGAGCATGGTTCAAATACAAAGTATCGATAAATCTGGGTAATGCTTTCAGCCCAAGACTGTAGCTGTGCACTGAAACCTATGTTGTGTATACTGATGTTAATTGAGGTAATTCGTATGACAACGCTTAAAAAAGCATAAACCTTTGACCAAACAATCCCAAATTTTACCGACCACGAGGAAAAACGACTTTTGAAAACATTGGTAGAAAAAAAAGAAAATGCTGGTGTACATCATATTCCTTTTTTACCCCACAAAAAAAGTTTTCCATCCTTTTCGTATAGAAAGTTCATAATTTGAGCCACATTCCATTTGTTGTATATAAATTCTTTCAACACGGACGAGTCTAAAATTCACCTGGTATTAAAGAGAAGGTGAACCCGTTCAGTCTGACAATCCTGAACAGAACAGAAGAACAAATTACTTAGAATCACGTGATCATTAAGGAATTTGTCCAGAGAGTAATCTCTGTCTGTCTGTCTGTCTGAGAGAGAGAGAGAGTTGTGTAAGCTCAGCAAATAATAGACTCAAGTCTGTTGACTGAGTTTAATCCACTTATTTTGCTGACTCGAATCTGAAATGTTGTTTCAACTCAGCATTTGAGAACGTTACTAATGTCAGTTTGTATTAGTGAAATGAGTCTCAGGTCACGAACCCAACTGAAGTCGGAAAATTAGTCTGTCAGCGGATTTGAGCATTATAAGGGACGAGAGTTTTTTCTTAACCCTTAAAGTGCAAAACACGACTCACTGGCCTTTTGCGGACAGTGTACATCAAGATCAGACTGTACAGAACGTGCAGTCTGATCTTGGATCTACACTGTCTGATGAGATATTTTTCCTCCAAAATTACCTTTGGAACATGAAAATTTGGGTTTATACTAGGTTTGAACGTTTCATTTCGTTTATTTAGCAGGATAGGGGTTAAACCCGGTTGCTTGCTTCCTTGCTTCTGCCTGGCTACGCGCTTGATAGCTACATGAATGTGCTAGATTCACAACTAGGTCATGTTCAGGCAAACACTATTTCACGATGTCAACTTGCAGAGTATTCGTCTTCTAAACTAGATTTTTTTTCATCTAACGTTCACGAACTTTTCCAGGATATTTCTATCTATGACATATAGCCAAAATTACAAAGCTTAACTCGTCAGGGTAATAAGCTAGGTCTTTAGGTTAAGTTGACAATATATCGGTACTTGCTCGGAGCCTATTGACCTTTGTTTTAAGTATCCTGTTATGAAACTTTGTAGAAACCTTTTCAGAGATTGTAAGGACAATAATCTGGTCAATGTCGTTTATATATAGAGAGAGAGAAACGTTCAATTCAGCGAATTATCTTGCACTCTCAGGATTATGTTACCTGCATTCTTATTTCTTTTTTTAAATTTCATCATCTTCGGGGAATTAGACGCGATTTTAGACTGTAGGAAAAGACCCAAGGCTCAGGTGAGCAGAAAGGGCCGTATGGCGCTCCTGAAATAAACATGACATTTTGTTTCACCATGGTGAAATGAGACTTTACGAAAAATCGAAAGCGTAATCTTGGAGTAGAATATAAAACGTTTCTCTTAGAAGTGTTTGTATTTCAAACAAGATTTATTACTTTATTGCTTTTACAGGTAATTGCACACTGCATACGACAGAGCTTTTTTATGATATGTGAGGGGGTATTCAAATAAAGACGCGAATGGAATAGAACAAAACTATAAGATATCTATCTACCTAGCGTAGGTGTTTCTAACCCTTTGCCAAACAACATCTTTACTCTTTACCAAACGACAACAAATTGGGCGCAACGGAATTGATAGCATTTGACGACAAATTTAATCCGACTGAAATCATCCTTTTGGCGGTGAAAGGATAGAAAACATTGTGAGAAAAGGAGAAACTGTTGTTTACCAGTACATGTATTTTGCATTTTCCCAAAATGTTTTCACAAGCTTTCTTTATCAGGGTCGTTATCTCTTTACCACACAAGCCCGACTTTTAACGACCCTGAGGTGGAAGACTTTTAGAAACATTGTGGGAAAAGGAGAAAATGCTGGAAACCAGCATTTTCTCCTTTTTCCACAATGTTTTCTACCCTATCAAAGAAAAATCTCATCATATGAGCTACAGTGAAATTGTCGTCTGCAAATGTTTTCATTTTTGGATCAGTCTAAAATTTTGTCGTTCGGTAAAAGAGTTAAAACTCGGGATTGTGTGATAAAGGGTTAAGCGTCCCTTGGGAAGATGGCTCTTAAAATCACTGTGGGAATAGGAGAAAATTATGGTAACCAGCATTTTCTCCTTGCCCTACAATGTTTTCTACACCTAACACTGAACGACGCGTTATTTGAACGAAATAAATTCAATTCGTTTGCAACTGCTTTCAATTTGGAGAAGTGAAAAATGTTGTCGTTTGGTTAAGAGTTATGGAGTGTCGGAGAACACTAGTAAAAATATTGTAACAAATTGAGAAATTTCCTGAAACAGGTGCAGCATGTAGGGCAACAGGGTAAAGGGGCTACACACTTGTCAGGGTATTTTTATTGTAAGTATTTAACCTTAAGATGTTAATCAAAACGTCAATTGCTTTTGTGAATAGTGCAGATCAAAATCAGACTTCAAAGAAATAATAGTAATAATAATAATGATAATAATGATGATGATGATGATGATGAAAACAAAGAAACTTCATTAAAAAAAAAAAAACTTGCTGCATGCGCGAATGATCTTGTATGTTTAAAATATTTACTTTCTAGTTGTGAATGCTCTTGAAACATGAAAGGCCTAACTCTTTACTACACAATTACGAGTTTAAACGACCCTGAAGAAAAAGCCATTTGAAAACATCGTGGGAAAAGGAGAAATTGCTGGTAACCAGCATTTTCTCCTTTTCCCACAATGTTTCTTACCCTTCCCAAAACGAATTTCAATTTTTGAGCTACACTTATTTTGTCGTCTGCAAATGCCTTGAATTTGGAATGGTCTAAAATTTTGTCGTTTAGTAAAGAGTTAGGCATGTTTCATGATTCCCAGGGCATGATCGATTGAACATTAGAACTGTGTCATGCTCTGGCAAAAGGGAGCTTAATGCATCTCCGTGATGCATTGTACGAAGCAATTCATCAGGTACTCAATGGGACGATAAAACCCATTTTGTCTCACAATCGACTGGATTCACTGGATGGTTCTTGGCCACGCAGAAAATTGACAATTATCGAAAATGTCGACCCATGTCGCAGGCTGACATGGGTAGATACTCTTTGCAGATGCGTTAAGCCCCTTTGCACAGAGCATGGCTCAATTATATTAAAACTTTATTTGGATTCACTGGATGGCTCTTGGCCACGCAGAAAATTGACAATTATTGAAAATGTCGACCCATGTCGCAGGCTGACATGGGTAGATACACTTTGCAGATGCATTAAGCCCCCTTTGCACAGAGCATGGCTCAATTATATTAAAACTTTATTTGGATTCACTGGATGGTTCTTGGCCATGCAGAAAATTGACAATTATTGAAAATGTCGACCCATGTCGCAGGCTGACATGGGTAGATCCTTTTTGCAGATGCGTTAAGCCCCCTTTGCACAGAGCATGGCTCAATTATATTAAAACTTTATTTGGATTCACTGGATGGCTCTTGGCCACGCAGAAAATTGACAATTATCGAAAATGTCGACCCATGTCGCAGGCTGAAATGGGTAGATACACTTTGCAGATGCATTAAGCCCCCTTTGCACAGAGCATGGCTCAATTATATTAAAACTTTATTTGGATTCACTGGATGGTTCTTGGCCATGCAGAAAATTGACAATTATTGAAAATGTCGACCCATGTCGCAGGCTGACATGGGTAGATCCTTTTTGCAGATGCATTAAGCCCCCTTTGCACAAAGCATGGTTCAATTATATTAAACCTTATTTGGCCCGCAACATGCGAAAAGACACCTTCGAACATTTGCGTAAAGTGTCGTTTCGGATTAGCCTGCGCAGTCCGCGCAGGCTAATCCGAGACGGCACTTTACAAGTACATATGATTTTTTCATCCAGTAGACTTTCGTGAAACACAGAATCGCACAAAAACGGGAAGTGTCGTCTCGGATTAGTCACAGACTGCACAGGCTAATCTGGTACGACACACTTTTACGCATATGTCCGAAGGCCCCATTTCGTGTGTTGCACGCCATTTATAAGTTATAAATAATAATATTAAAGCCTTTACCTAGTACATGTAGTTTTTTTTTCGGCTTTTCTGCATTACAATCTTATTGATAAAGATCAGGAAAGTCTGTAAGTTATGAAGCAGAATAACGAGACGATCTCCGATGAAACATACTGTGGTAGAAAGCAAACATTTCTTACAATGAGAACGTGCAGACTGATCTTATTTCTACACTGTCCGACAGGGCGAGATTTGCGGGTTGAGAGAATCTTGAAATCGAAATATTTTTCTTGTGACTGCAAGTAGTTTAAAGGGGCATATAAAGATTATTCGTCTTCACGTAAATTTCTTGTAAAACACTGGCAAATACTATCAAATCTACTTTTCATAGCAATATTCGTGACAACGGTAAGATGCAGTTTTTGAAACTCCGTCTATCCCTTTACCACACAATCCTGAGTTTTAACGACACTGATAAAGAAAACTTCTGAAAATATTATGGAAAAAGGAGAAAATGATGGTAACCAGCATTTTCTCCTTTTCTCGTAATATTTTCTTCACTTTCAAACACAATTTCGACCGTTTGAGCAACCTGTAATTTGTCGTGTTCAAATCCTTCCAGTATGAACAAGTCCAATATTTTGTCGATTGGTATAAATTTATATCTGTTTCCACCAGACCAGGGCTCGTATTCATCTACCATTCTTAAGAACGTGCTCAGTCTTACCATCCACGATTTTCTAAATCTAAGTGTTACGTAAATTCTGAATGGCTAAACCATTTGGTTTTAGCCAATCAGAAGTTGTATTACATTCAAAGGTGGAAAATTCTGGAGAATAAGACTAAGAACGTTCTTAAGAATGGTTGGTGAATACGAGACTATATATGACGTCATCATACCTGTTTGAATACGATATAAATGGGTCATTCGTCATAACTCGGTCGATTCCGTACCTACATCTAACCTTGTCCGTATAAAGGAGGTTTCCATTTTGAACAACCAATCACATGATCTTCAATATGGCGGCGCCCCGCCCATAGAAATCGCTTAGCAACGACACGAACAACCACGGTGAAGTTATTAATATCTATTGATCTGTCGATGAAAGTTCCAAACGGAACTGATAAACCACGCTAAAAATTTAAATTTACAAACTGTTTGCCGACGGAAATATTCTTAGACAGATATCGATAGAAAATTGTGATCTGGGTTTTCCTTTTTAAGATGAGCCTATTTTAATAACGGTGAAACGGTGAACTTCCGGCGAAAAAATGTACCTTGTGGGTGCCATTCGGCATACCTCGGGTGATCCGGTGATCAAATCCCTCGGCTGTATCACGTAGCTTGATATGCACCTACACGTAACATTTCGCACGTCTCCGGAAGCACACCGTTTACCGTTATTGAAATTGTAAGGATCCTCTTAAAAAAGAAAACATGAGTGAATTTGCTGTCGTTATCTTTCTAAGAATATTTCAGTCCGCAAAAATTTTGTACATTCAATTTTTAGCGTGGTTTATCAATTCCTTTGGGAGCTTTCATCGACAGATCGACAGATGTGAATAACTTCATCGTGGTTGTTCATGTCGTAGCTAAGGGGTCGCCGCCATGTTTAAGATCATGTGATCGGTAGTTCAAAATGGAAACCGCCTTTATACAGACGAAGTTAGATGTAGGTGCGGAATCGGCCGAGTTGTGACGAGTGGTGTGGGTGCATATCAAGTAAACTGGCTGTTATCGATCTTCCTATCAACATAAACATCACATAAACTGGCAGCCTATTATTGATCTTCGTATCAACCGGACGGTTACGGGAGATACAACGGGTACCAGTTTACATATCAAGCTACGTGATGCGCCAGTGGGACTTGATCACCGGATCACTTGAGGTTTGCCGAATGACAAATTGGTATTACTAATCATGTGACATCCCCACAAGCCTTTGCGAAATTCTAGCCCCAGATCTAAAAAATACCTTAAAGGACTACATATTACTTTGAAGAAATGCCACTGAATTTTATTCCTTACACGTGTCTTTCTTATCTACAGTCTAACGCCTCTCTAAATCGAAACAAAACATGTTTGAAGTTTGGTATAATTGTCAAAATCTAAATAGCCTCCTTTAAGCATAAAAAAGACCGTGTTTATGAAAAAAGTTTAACAATAAGTGGGTTATAAAAGTTCAAGAATTTTGTGTACGACACTGATATTTGTGAATGACGCAAGTGTCCAATGACATCTGAATGTGACCTATTTGTATTCAACCTTTTGTTGTTCCCAGCTGGATCGCCCATTGGGGAACCGGATAAGTTCGCCCAATACTGTACATATCAACTGTACGACTTTTTACGACCCCGAACTGTATGACAGCCCTGGAAATCATTGTAGGAAATGGAGTAGCATAGGCCTAGTTCCTTGTAACAACAATTGTGGCTTTTCTTATAATGTTTTTCCTACCGATTTCCTACATTCATTTGTTTGTGCTGTATGTAATATTAAAAAGTTTTTAGCATGTACGCCATAAATCTGTTTGCATAGTAAAATAACGCCCTTACATTGAAATTCAAAGCCTGTTTTTGTGAGAGTTAAACAGAGTAGATAAAGATCAGACTGTACGTTCTGTGCAGTCTGATCTTGATTTACACTGTTTGAAACACATATTTTCCATACTTTCTTAACCAGTATATTATTACTCGAAGCATTTCGGCCTACATACGCATACTTTCTTTTTTCTGGGAAAACCCGTGATTCTATTTGTTGTTTATCATCCGTTTTTCTACCGAAGACCTAGTTCAGTATTACGAGGAATGCTAAGGCACCTATCCTTGCATTGTCATAATAGTTTCTTGGAATGCTGAGGCACCTATCATTGCATTGTCATAGTTTCTTGGGTCAGATCTGAGATTTTTGTTTTTGTTTATTACGTCGTTTTTCAACAGCAGAACTCGCTCATTTATATATACGGCGCTATACAGTCATTCCCGACGTTACTTGGAACTGCACTATAGATAACATAACTGTTTAAAGTCAATCTAAAGTCAATTGAGCGTTGCCAGCAGCGATCGAGCCTGGATTAGAGCTCTGTTAGGAACAAGCAGGGAAATGACCTTGCAGCATGTAACAGGTTGTGAAGTATGATCTTGGATCTACACTGTCTGCTGCAGAAAAAAAAGAAAAACAGCTTTGAAACCGTAGTATCTGTATCTTTAGTAATCCTACTATCTGAGAATGTCGATTTCATTTAAATCCTTAGTCTGCTGAGCGCGACTCAAGGACCTTTTGCGGACAGTATAGGTCAAGATCAGACTGCACAGAACGTGCAGTCTGATCATTGATCTACACTGTCCGATAAGGCGATATCTTGCCCCCCCCCCCTCCTCCAAGTACCTTTGAAATAGCAAAATCTTGGTTTGTACTATCGGCTTGAATTTTCATTTCGCTTATGTAGCAGGATAAGGGTTTACTAGGTTGGGTAGACAGCTGGACTGCGGAAGTCTTAACCCTTTCCCAAACGACAAATTTTGGACTGGTCCAAACTGAAAGAGCTTGCAGACGACAATTTTAAATTTTATGAAAATGACAGAAAGTTCTCAAAAAGGGTAGAAAACACTATGGGAAAGGGAGAAAGGGTTGATACGGGCTTTACAGATCCGAAGATCAGACTGCACAGAACGTGCAGTTTGATCTGAGATCTGCACTGCCCGATATTTAGGGGGAATATCTTAATGGCATTAGTTACCCTTTACCAAACAATCCCAAGTTTTAATGACCCTGAGAAAGAAAGCTTTTGACAACATTGGTGAAAAAAAGGTTGATTGATTGATTGATTGTATGGCGTTTAACGCCATTTTCAACATTATTTCAGTTATATCGCGGCGGCCAGTGCACCTATCCATGCTTTCCTGGAGTTTCTTTTTACCAGCACGCCGCACAATATTCTTTCTAAGCCACTGGCTACTTTCCCACATAACCATCGTCGAAACAATGGTCAGCGGTGAGAGGAATGAATCCTGTCGCAATGACTATCATCAGTCCTTGGAAAGAAATTGGTCAAGCCAAAAAAGAAAGGAAAAAATGCTAGTAACCAGCATTTTTCCCTTTTTTCCTAACAATATTTTCTACCCTGTCAAAGACAAACCCTTTTAAATATTTTGAAAACAATATTTAACTTGTCGTCTGCAGATTCCTCCAATTTGGACGAATCTAAAATTGTGTTGTCTGGTAAAGACTTAATTGCGACATAACAGTAATATTTGGCCCAACTCTGTGAAAACGGGGTTGAAAACGAGTTTGTACTGGGTTAACCCTTTCCCAAACAAGCCCTGATTTTCACGTGTCTGCAGCACAAGTCTCTTGAAAACACTGTGGGAAAAGGAGAAATTGCTCCTTTTCCCACAGTGTTTCCTACCCTTATTGAGAACTTTCTGCCGTTTTCATCAAATTTAATACTGTCGTCTGCAAACTCTTTCAATTTGGACCAGTCCAAATTTTGTCGTTTGGGAAAGGGTTAAATACGAGTTTGTACATGTGCAAAAAGTATCAACCCAGGTCAGCCTGCGCAGTCTGCGCAGGCTGACCTGGGTCGAAACTTTTTGTTGCAGGTCCAAGGACCAGTCTACCTCATGATTCATTCGGCATACCTCGGGTGATCCGGTGATCAAATGTAGTTACGGAATCGGCCGAGTTGTGACGAGTGCCTCATGATTCAGTCACTTGTTAGACAAGATGGATTTTTGTGAATCCTTAGTTATGTAATAACTTGCTTGATATAATGCATCGCGGAGATGCAAAAAAAAACCCCTTTTTTCACAGAGCATGGCTAATTTCATATTTAGTTGTCTTTCTTTTTTTCTCTGTAACTAAAATTATCTAGCACCTTAAATAATAAATTAGGTGAACTCTTTACCAGACGATAAAATGTCCAATTTGAAAGAATTTGCAGACGACAAATTAAATGGGGGCTTTTAAATTTGTTAGAATTTCGTCTTTAACCCTTTACCGCACAATGCCGCCTTTTGATGCCCCTGGGAAAGACGCCTAAGGAAAACATTGTGGGAAAAGGAGAAAATGCTGGTAACCAGCATTTTCTCCTTTTCCCACAATGTTTTCTGCCCTATCAAAGAAAAACTGCACCATTTGACCCACATTGAAATTGTCGTCTGCAAATGCTTTCAATTTGGACAAGGCTGAAATTTTGTTGTCTGGTAAAGGGTTAACCCTTTACCAAACAATCCTATGTATTAGTAGTATAGGAGGGTAGCCTAGCTACAAATGAGCCATTTTGTAGCTAGTCTACCCTCCCTGGAGCAAATTTGTAGCCAGTTTGCCCTACGTGGCGGGCAAACTGGCTACAAATTTGGGCGAAAATCGTCATGGGGCGGGTTTTTTAGCATTTTGGCGGCCATCTTGGATTTATCCCCATCCCACCCACTTTTTCCCACGATATAGGTTGTCCCTAATCTCCCTGCCCGTGGGTAGGGAGACTAGGAACAAAATGGTCCGAGATCTGCTGAGGTGTGGGAGGAGGAGGCGTGAGGAGGAGTGAGGAGGAGTGAGGAGGAGTGAAGAGGAGTCACCTCTCTAGGTATATTGACAAGTTTGTCCCCATACTATGACTTTTCTCCGTCTTTTATTCAGGTCTTAGGATTTGGGCTTTCTCTCTACCATCGTGTTGGACTTAGTCTTTTTCTCCACGATATGGATTATTTCCCCTCCTCAACTTGGTTCAGGCAGAGAGTATCGTTGGACTTAGGCTTTTCTCCGTCTTTGTTATTCCTCTGCCATCGTTGGACTTAGTCTTTTCTCTATCTTCGATTGGGTGTTGTAGATAATTAGTAGATAGAATATCATATTCTATATGAACGTGATGCTCTATCTACATGCTTCCGCCCACGTTCGCGCTCTTTCATTTTAATGGAATTAACGTTAACCAATCGTTGATCTCGTTACATTTTTTTGCATTCATATAGATATTGTAGATAGAGTATAATATACTATTTGATCTATATGCTTTCGCCCATGGTCGCGCTCTTCATTCTGTTAATTCTGTATCAAAGTAGGTCAATCCTCCTGCCAGGCTATAAAAGCCAGCAGATTTCTCTATAGACCATTTCCACGATGAGGTTGTCCGAGCGCTGTTCTCCATGGTGAGTCTTTTTCTGCCATGTTGGATTTCTAATACCAAGTTGATGTGGGTTATTTGATGGAAGTTCGGTAAGGAAGTGAAGGAAGTTATAGTCTTTTCAGAAGATTATGAGTAGGCTAACCAAGACCCAGAAAGTCTGCTTCTTCAAATTGTCAAAAACAAACAAAGTCAAGTCCTATACATTTTCATATCTTTATTTATGTACAATGCTTTGTAAGAAATTGTATTGTCAGAAACTTTGAAGTACAGAAATATATACAATAATCATTACAATGAAATTTTGAAGTACAGAAATATGTACAATAATCATTACAATGAACTGTTAGAAATTTTTATTTAAAACATTGAACTGTGAAAATATAAATATATACATATACAATTTTTATTTAAGACATTTAAAAACTTTATGTACAATAATCATTGACAGAATTGCAGCCATAAAACCATGCGAGAGTGGAAAAAGTATTTGAACATCCAGAAGTGAAAGACGATAGTAAAATCATACATTTGTACTTTCATCAAAATCACTATGATTACATCAAATCCATCACAGGATTTCTTGATTGTGCTTATTATTGTGAGTTCTGTGACATACGTTACAGCAGGCGAGAAGACCATGCTTGCTCAAAGATCTGTAAAGGTTGTTTCCGTGCTGGAAAATGTCCATCAGAATCAAAAGAGCATGTCTGCGCCAAGTGTCATAGACGATTTTCAGTGCAGCATGCTTGAAAAATCACAAAACGCTTCAAGGTAAAGAGAAGAAAACCATTTGTGAATTAGTGAAACTCTGTTCAAAATGTGGAGGTCAGTTTTTTGACAGAAAGAAAAATCATATCTGTAAGGGAAAGAAAAAGTGTCACCTCTGCAAGAAAATAGTTGACTTTTCTCATCGCTGTTTTATTCAACCTTACCAGAGTAAGATGAAACACGACAGCGACGATGAGACGAGTTCTTCTGTAGTCAAAAAACCTTTGTTCATTTTCTTTGATTTCGAATGCCAGCAAGATACAGGGATACACATTCCGAATTACTGTATTGCACACCGAGCCTGTGCTGAATGTATCGATAAACCACTTGATTTTCATTGTTCCACATGCAGTGAATTCGAAGAAGGAAGAGAAGTTATTTTTCAAGGAAAAGAAACTTTGAGTCAATACAAATCCAAAAAACACAGCGCAAAAAGTTGTCCAGATCTTGTATTGAAAAATAACAAGGTCGAAAACAATGATATTAAAAACAATGAGAGGAAACGCAAGAGTGACTGTGAGCCTGACATCCCGAAGAAAAAAGAAAAATGTGACAGTAATTTTTAACAAAAAAACATTTTCGAAAGAACTGTTTCAAAAGAACTGTTTCAAAAGAACTGTTTCAAATGCCGGTAGTAATTTTTTTCTCTTCTTCGACATGGGCTGAATTGCCTCATCGTCGTTTGTACTGTCTGAATACGGTACTAACCTTTTAGACATGGGGTATATTTTAATATCGGGTTTGGTAGGATGTAAATCTATAGTGTTAAATGTACAACTATAACGGGTTGAAGCTTTGGTATCGCACAGTTGTTACGGAATTGAGTACGGGGAGTCTGCGCTACCCACAGAGCAATGAGGTGATGGCAGAAAAGGGGTTTAGAACCCTCTATCTTTTCTCTGATTTGATACTAACTTACTCGGATATATTTCTATGATCATATCTTATCCATAATTTCGCATGGATTTAATTCCATCATGGGTTTTTTCTCTATGAACATATCTGTATGTTCGTGGGTCTGTTAAATGTTCGATATCTGATCTATATTTTGTCATGCACGTGGTTCTTTGTTTTGGTAATTTGATTTTCAATGATGTTTTGTGCTGCCAAAGTAAACCGATTTTAAAAATTTCTTCTTGTATTCCTGCTTTCAGTATAGATTCTCTTTCAGTCGCTTTGTTGACTTAAATCTCACAAATAGTTAAAAACGAAGCTTATGTGAATAGTAAAGCCCTGTTTTACTCACAATCGTTTTCCCAAAATCAGTTCGTCTCAAACGGAATTTTAGAGGTGACTCCTCCGCCTCCTCATCAGTGTCACACAGACCGTCGGCATGAACACATGCAATATATGCGCTAAACAGTTTAAACGGAGGGATAATATGCTGCGTCACAAAAGAAGCGTTCACCACCAGGACCAAGATTCTGATATGGAACATTCCGAGGATATGGAGCAACAGACTTACGAAAGCACTGACAAATCAGAGTGTAACGAATCAGAGAGTGACGAGCAACAGTCTTACGAAAGCACTGACGAATCAGAGAGTGACGAATCAGAGAGTGACGAGCAAGTGACAAAATACAACCCATGGGATATTCTCATACAAGAGGCAACTGAGCAATGTCGGGAGGCTTTTGAAGAGGCGGTTTCTGAACTTACCCGACACAACAGATTAGGGATAAAGGCTGCAAGACACAAAGCATACGAAGATTTACGGTCATCTTATCGGAAAGCACTAGTTAACGTCTTACAGAGCAGGATGGTGTGGTTTAATGCAATGAGGAAGGATCCGGTATACAAGAGTATGAGCAAAAAAGTTAGCGATCTGATGAATACGGAAAATTTCACTAGAGACGAAGCTTGGAAATATACCATAAGCAAACGCAAATATTTCTTGGATTTCATCCTCGATGATTTTGGTCCGCCGACAGTGGAAACAATTGACAATAACCAGGAAACAGTGATAAAGTGGCCATACCAGAATTTAACTCCTATTTTAAAGAGTTAAACCAATGACATTCTATTCGAGTCTTTTGCTGTTTCAATTTAGATCGTAATAAAATAATATCTGTAACACACATCTGTTTTTCTTTTTACACACCCATTCTTGCGATCTGTAATCCGACTCCTCGAAGCTAATCATCACCTAAAACCTGAATCCTCTTTACTCCGTTAGCCTCCTCTTCACTCCGCTAGCCTCCTCTTTTCCGACCCCAAAATGAAATAACTAAAAAAAGAATAAGACTAAGAGCAACATGGCTTTTTAATCCTAAAGCTACTTAAAGACTGAGTCCACTTGTATGTCCACCAAAAGGTGTACAACGATCAGGATTTCGTACTATAAAACACCGCTGAGCGATTCTGAGCTGACGTATGGCACAATTCAAACAGATCATATAGACAAGCTACAAAGCAATATGGTCTTTTAACCCTAAAGCTACTTAAAGACTGAGGCCCCCAGACAATGTCCAAAGATCATGTTACTAGGACTCGATGAAAAAGGTTAAGTCCAACATGCCGTTTGTATGGTATGGATTTGTGCTATAAACCGTCTCTGACCAACTCAGAAGATAGCGTATAGCATAAAGGAGTTAAATCTTGTCTGACTAATTCAACCATGATACGGTATATAGCTCATATCGTGGAAAAAAGACTAAGTCCGACGGTAATAGAGAAAGACCAAACCCTACAGAAGTGAATAAAAGACGGAGAAAAGACTAAGTCCAACGATACTCTCTGCCTGAACCAGCGTGAGATGGTGGTATATAACCTATATCGTGGGAAAAGACTAAGTCCGACGAAAGCAGAGAAAGCCTAACCCGAACAAAGACGGAGAAAAAAGACTAAGTCCAACGATACCAGAGAAAGAAACAACAGCTCTCAACCGAACAAAGACGGTGGAAAAAGACTAAGTCCAACGATACTCTCTGCCTGAACCAAGTTGAGGAGGGGAAATAATCCATATCGTGGAGAAAAAGACTAAGTCCAACACGATGGTAGAGAGAAAGCCCAAATCCTAAGACCTGAATAAAAGACGGAGAAAAGTCATAGTATGGGGACAAACTTGTCAATATACCTAGAGAGGTGACTCCTCTTCACTCCTCCTCACTCCTCCTCCTCCCACACCTCAGCAGATCTCGGACCATTTTGTTCCTAGTCTCCCTACCCACGGGCAGGGAGATTAGGGACAACCTATATCGTGGGAAAAAGTGGGTGGGATGGGGATAAATCCAAGATGGCCGCCAAAATGCTAAAAAACCCGCCCCATGACGATTTTCGCCCAAATTTGTAGCCAGTTTGCCCGCCACGTAGGGTAAACTGGCTACAAATTTGCTCCAGGGAGGGTAGACTAGCTACAAAATGGCTCATTTGTAGCTAGGCTACCCTCCTATACTACTTGTATTAACGACCCTGGGGCTTTTCAAAACATCTAGGGAAAAGAACAAACTGCTGGTCTTCACCATTTCCCAATATATTTTCCAACAGTATTTTCTACTGTTTCAAGACAAATGCCTTCGTTTGAGGCATATTAAAATTGCTGTTTGCAAATGTTTTCAATTTGGAAAAGTGTGAAATTTTGACACCTGGTAAAACGTTCCGAGGGATGGAAAACACAGAGGGTAAAAGACAGAATGCTGATTAACAGTATTTCTCCTTTTCTCACAGTGTTTTCAAAAACCTTATCTTTCAGGGTCGTAAAAACACAGGATATTGTGGTAAAGGTATACCCTGATCCTGCTAGATAAATTAATTGAAACTTTCAATCCGATAATAAGAAACAAGAATAATGCTATTTCAAAATTATTTTTTGGAGAAAAAATATCTCCTAATCGGAAAGCGAAGATTCAAGATCAGACAAAGTTCTGTGCAGTCTGATTTTGATCTACGCTGTCCGCAAAAAGGTCAGTGAGTCTCGTTTAGCAGCCTAAGAGTTAATTCGGTCAAATACTTGCCCTGTATGCCCCCATGTCATCAAGATACAAAAATATTTGTTTACAAGTTTATTCTGGCCCTGATCCTTCGTTACGCGAAGCAGGTTAACCCTTTATCAAACAATCTTGACTTATTTGCTCTTTAAAAAGGGGATTAATGCTGAACTGGGCCGAAACTTTTCTCTATATGTCAATTTTCTGTATGTCCAAAAACCATTCTACCAATGACTCAATCGGTTGTTAAGAAAAGTGGCTATTATGGATCCATAAATAAGTGATGGCTTGATTGATACAACTCATTACTGAGATGCATTAAGCCCCCTTTTGCCAGAACATGGAACATGCATATTTGAGATTGTCAATAGTTCGAACACGACAAAATATAAAGCTACAAGCTACTCAAACACTTGTTGTAGTCTTTCCTTTTTTAGATTTCATTTAACCCTTATCCTGCTATATAAATGAAATTTTCAAACCGATAGTAAAACACGAATAATGCTATTTCAAACTTTTTTTTTTGGAAAACATATCTCCTTCATCGGACAGTGTAGATCCAAGATCAGACTGCACGTTCTGTGCAGTCTGATCGTGATGTGCACTGTCCGCAAAAGGTCAGTGAGTCGCGATTAGCAGCTTAATGGGTTATCTACTAGTACGTCAGGGCAAAATACGAGAGAGAGAGAGATGCATGCCGGAGTGAAAGTGAAGTGTCTGACGAAGAGAGAGGAGAGAACGAGAGAAAGAGGGGCACTAGCGAGCGAGCGCCAAGGGAAATAACTCGTAGTTTGTAAATTCACATACACGCGGTTGCCTACCTTATTGTTTTTATTTTCAAAACTGAACAAGTAATCTTTTGTTGGTTTACCTCTTCTTCTGGCCATTTTTTGAGTCAGAAGTATCAACTTTTATTTATATCAGTTTGAAATTCAAGGATGAGCTCTGTGAAACAATCCCGAGGTTTTACGACCCTCGAGAAAAAGCCTTTTGAAAACATTGCGGTAAAAGGAGAAAATGCTGGTAACCAGCATTTTCTCCTTTTACCACAAAGTTTTCTACCTTATCAAAGACAAATCCCTTAATATTAACAGCATTTAACTGGTCGTCTGCAAATGCTTTCAATTTAGACTAATATGCATTTTTGTCGTGTGATAAAAAGTGAAGCAGACAAAATTTAAAACGACGAAACATTGGTGTCTTGTATACATGTACTATGTTTTCAGATCTAGTTCTTTGATGTCGTATACGGACATGCTCTGGACCTGTCTTCGACACCCATTCTCAGTGACATTCTTAGTCTAATTCTTCAGATTTTCGTATTTTCAAGGTACCGCAATTTCTGATTGGCTAAACCAAATGGTTTACTATTCAGAAACCGTGCTACTTTCAAATTTAGAATATATGACTATGAAAGCGATTAGAATGGTTGGTGAATACAGGCTATGGTCGTCCGTGACGTGGCCTTAGGCTTTAAGCCCACAATAGTTACGGTGTGAAACCGGTGCATTGCCACCATCTTGTTACATCTACACGTATTCTACGAATTAGTAAAGCCAGGGAGGTGGAAAAGATGAACTTGAGCAAAAGGCATGGTTCGGACTTCAACGTATTTGACTGGTTCGTTCGCGTGCCTTTCGTGGAATTAAATTTCATTTGTGCAACCTATGTCAGGGAGCTAATCAGTCTCAGCGGCTACTTGCCTATGTGAATTCATAGACGTCTTTCAAAGCGCTCACATTCTGAGTTAGAGTGCATGGTTTACCCCCTGCTTCCGGAACCTTATTTGTGGCACTCGTCAAAACTCGGCAAATTCCGTAACTACATCTAATTTGATCAACGGATCACCCAAAGTTTGCGGAATGTATTTGGCAGCAGACGAGTTCGAAAACTACGGAAAGCTGTCTGCAGGGGGTAATAAAAAATTTGGTTATGACAACAAGCATTTCATCGCGGCATTTGACCCTTTCCCAAACTACAACTTTTAGACTCCAAATTCAAAGCATCTGCATACCACAAATTCAGAATTCATACATATGCTCCAAAGTTTTCTGATAGGATAAAAAACATTTTGGGAAAAGGAGAAAATGCTGGTTACCAGCATTTTCTCCTTTCCCCACAATTTTTTTCAAAAGACTTCTACCTCATGGTCGCTAAGACTCGGGTTTATGTGATACAGGGTCAACAAATATTGCGAGGACAGCATTATGCGTTTTTCAACACGCGCGGTCTGATTTTTGAACCTGCACTGTCCGACATTTGGTTTTGTATGAAATTCGAGGGTAAGCATAAACTTCAAATGAAATTTCTGCTTTCAATTCCCCCTTTAAGTAAACAATACCATTTTAAAAAGGCCGTCAGGAAAGGGGCTTAAAAAAAAAACCAATGTGCTACACCCTTTACTACACGATCCCGAGTTGTAACAACCCTGGGGAAATAGCATTTTGAAAACCTTGTGGGAAAAGGAGAAAATGCTGGTAGCCAGCATTTTCTCGTTTTCCACAAGGTATTCTACACCTTTCCAGTCAATTAACATCATTTCGATTTGATTTAATTTGTCGTCTGCAAATGCTTTCAATTTGGACCTGTCAAAAATTTTGTCGTTTGGTGGAAGAGTTAAAGGAGAAAATACTGGTGTATCATTTCTCATTTTCAACAATATAAAAAGAAGAGTCCAAAATTTTGTCTAGCCGAGTTGACAAAAGATAAGCTCGCACTGAGAGCGAAGAATAGAAAAAAAAAGGAAAAGTATAAGTATGAACCATGCTCTGTGAAAAGGGAGCTTAATGCATCTGCAAAAAGTTTCGACGCGGTCTGCGCAGGCTGACCTGGGCAAAACCTTTTTGTTTTTGGTCAGTTTTTCTGCATGCCAAAAGACCAATGTACCTCATGATTCTCTCGGTTGTTAGAGAAAATGGATTTTATAGATCCACAATCATAATTATGATGACTAGCTTGGTATCGTGGATCACGGAGATGCATCAAACCCCCTTTTGCCAGAGCGTGTGCCATATCTAGATGTCGAAGTTGATTTTGTGAATGCAAGAACTGGGTAAAAATAATCAGATTTAAAACAGGATAACATTTGCAATGAGAGAGAGAGAGAGAGAGAGAGAGAGGCAGGCAGGCAGGCAGACAGACAGACAGGCAAAGGAGGGAGCAGACAACCACTATGTACTATCAGATAGTTTAAGATCTTACCTGTGCCTAATCCAACTTTTAAGTGATAGTTGATGGTCACTGACCGCTGTACTATCTCTGTTTACATTTTGATCTGATGCCCTTTGTACTATCTTATGCCACTTCACCCTTCACCAGACGACAAACTCTTAGACTGGTCCAACTAGAAAAAAATTCTAAGGATTGAAAACTTCGCGGATGAAAAAAAAATATATATATATATAAACTTGTCTAACTTGAAAGCATAGAAAACTTTGTGGGAGAAGGAGAAAATGCTGGTAATCAGCATTTTCTCCTTTTCCCACAATGTTAGGTTCTTCCTCGGGGTCGTTAAAACTTGGGTTCGTTCGGTACAGGGTAAGTATCTTACTGGTACTTTTGGTGCTTTCTTCCATATCAACCCAATTTCGACAGAGCTGCCCCGGTTAGGTCAACTTGTTTGACATCTAACATTCATTGCCCATCTGCACACGATTTTTAAAAGATCTTAACAAAAGGGAAAGGGAATTTCTATCACTGACGCTCACTCACTTTGTGACTTTTTCTGTGTCCAATTTAATTCTGCTCTACGCTATCTAAAAATAATCACCTTAAAAACATTTCCGATTCGTACAGAAGACACCCCCTATCTGAAGGTTTCAATCTATGAATAAATGTAGATCGTCTCGACTGATTCGCTTGTTTGCCAGACATAAAAGTACTTGAAACGGTCATTTGCGTTCGGTTATCCTTGGTTCCAGTCAGATCATTTTTGTCCCTTATTTACATTCGGAAGTTATTTTATCAAGAATGACAGTGTAATGTCCCAATATTTAAAACAAGAGAGTCACCGGCCCTAAAGCGCGCACCTGTGTAAAGTCATCTAGGATTAGTAAAGTTGTAGACATCTTGGTTGTGACGATATAAACCACATTAGTGTGCGTGACCTACTTTTTGACCTAATGTGACCAAGTTCAAACTTGTTCAAGATATTATCAAGACAAACATTCTGATCCAATTTCACGAGTCGCAGACTAAGAATGGCCTTTGAGAGCACACAATGGTTTCCTAAGATTTGTCCCTGTGACCTACTTTTTGACTTGACATGACTCGATTTTAAACTTGTACTAGATATAATCAAGACAAACATTTTGATTAAGTTTCAAGAGCATCAGAAAGAAAATGAGGCCTCTAGAGTACACATTTTTTTTCTGTCACGGTGAACTACTTTTTGACCTGGCATGATCCAGTTTTGAATTTATCCAAGATATCGTCAATACAAACATTCTTTAATGAATATCAGACTAAAAATGTGGCCTCTGGAGTGCACACAAAAATTTTCTAGTGATCTACTTTCAAACTTGTCCCAAATATCATCAAGACAGACATTCTAACCAAGTTTCATGAGTATGAGACTAAAAATGTGGCCTATAAAGTGCAAACCTACTTTTTCCTTTCTTTTTAGATTTTTCCAGGTGACTTACTTTTTAAACCATGATGACCCAATTTTGTACTTATACGAAATATCATAAAAAAAAAAACCCATTCTAATTACCTTTCATGGGTATCGGACAGAAAATGTGACACAAGGTGTTTATAAGACGTTTTTTTTTTATAAAATTTGTCCCGGAGACTTACTTTATGACCTTACGTAACTCAATTTCAGACTTGCCCAAGATATCATCAAGACAACATTCTGGCCTAGTTTCATGAGTATCAAACTAAAAATGTGGCCCATAGAGAATGCATACAAGGTTTGTTTTTTTCTAAGATTTGTCCCAATGACCTACTTTTTGACTTGACGTGACCCAATTTCAAACTCAAGATTGCACACAATTTTTTACTAAGATTTGTCCCAGTGACCTACTTTTTGACCAGACGTGACCTAATTTCAAGCTTGTTCCGGATATTATTAAGACAAGTTTCATAAGTATTGGGCTGTAAATTCGGCCAGTAGAGGGCACACAATGTTTTACCAAGATTTGTCCGAGTAACCTACATTTTAAACTGACGTAACCCAATTTCAGACTTGTCCAAGACATTATTAAGACAAGCATTCCGACCAAGTTTCTTGAGTATCAGACCGAAATTTTGTCCTAAATGATCTAGTCTCGAACTTGTCCCAGATATTATCAAGACATATGTTCTGATCAAGTTTAATGAATTTAAAGGGCGTGCTGGGTTTTTCTAAGATTTGTCCCAGTGACATACATTCTAGCCTCACGTGACCTAATTTCGAAATTGTCAGAGAAATTATCAAGACAAACATTCTGGCCAATTTTATGAGTACTGATTTGAAAAATGTGGCATCTAGAGTGCATACAAGGTTTTTCTAAGATTTGTCCCAGTGACCTACCTTTTTAACCCATGTGACCCAATCTCGAACTTGTCCCAAATACATGTATTTTCAAGACAAATATTCTTATTAAGTTTAAAGAGATTTAATGAGGCCTGTAAAGCGCACTCAAGATTTTTCTAAAATTTGTCACACGGACCTACTTTTTGATCCGGCGTGACTCAATTTCGAACTTCCAGAATATTGTCAAGACAAACATTCTGACCAAGCTTTATGTGTACTGAACTGAAATTGTGGCCTCTAAAGTGCACCCAAGGTAATCGTTGACGCTACGCTCCGACGACTGCATGACGGACGACGGACACAATTTTAATCACAAAAGCACACATTGAGCACTTAAAAATTGTGCTCAGGTGAGCTAAAAAATGGTCGGACGGGGACCCAAGCTAACGAAGAAGAGACCGAATTATTAAAACTAATTTCAAGTCTGTTCTGGTCAGATCTGGAGCTATCCTGATCGAAAAGAAAAAAAAGAGGAATGTGTCATCGATAAGAAGGATGAAGTTTCAAAGCTTCCCACAATCTTTATGTTAAACCTTTACCACACAGTTCCGAGTTTTAACGACCTTATGGAAGAAACATTTAAAAAAAAAAATGTGGGAAAGGGAAAAAATGCTGGCAACCAGCATTCTTTTCGTTTTCCCACAATGTTTTCTACTCTTCTGAAAGTGAATTTCTATTTTTGGGTCACATTTATTTCGTCGTTTGCAAAAGCTTTCAATTTGGGCAAGTCTAAAATTTTGTCATTTGGTCGAGAGTTTGGACAAAGCATATATGGCAGCATGGATGGGGGGGGGGGGGGCATGCTAGTGCAGAAACATAATCTCGTGACCACAACTTATATCTCATTGCCACGAGATATTTGATCGCGATCACGAGCTATTATTTCGTGAACGCGTGTTAAATCTTTTCCAAACGACAAATTTTTGGACTGGACCAAATCCAAAGCATTTGCAGACGACAAATTAAATGTTGCTAAACTGATTATTTCTGTCTTTGATTATGGTCAATAGGGTAGAAAACATTGTTGGAAAAGCAGAAAATGCTTGTTACCAGCATTTTCTCCTTTTCCAACAATGTTTTAAAAAACTTTCTTATTCCGGATCTTTAAAAGTCGGGATTGTGTGGTAAAGGGATACATAGCCACGAAACAATCATCCATTGAAGATGATGATCTCAGACATCCACGAAATTTGTTTTCGTGGCATAATGAACTCCTGGCCACGACATAGTTACGTCATGGGTCCGTATTCACCAACCCGAATTCTTAAGAACTTTCTTAATCTTATTCTGAAGAATTTTCTAAATTTGAAAGTAACACAACTGCTGATTGGCTAAACCAAATGGTTTAGCCAATCAGAAGTTGTATTACTTTCTAAATCAAGAATTAGAATAAGAATGTTTTTAAGAATGGTTGGTGAATTCGAACCCTGGAGTTATTGCCGGTGTTGCATGGCAACGAGATACGTTTTTTGTTTCTGTTTTGCATGTCCCCTGTATGTGGCCGTAAAGAGGTTCAGTCTTATCTTACATCCAGTGTTCACAAAAGCCCTTGAAGCTGTCATCGGCACCGCTAGAGTTATGTATGCAAGGTTATTTCGTTGCATGCATAAACTCAAAGTGTCCGAACTTTGCACTTCACCACAAGTAAAGCATGTTTATAATATTATTGGATTTATTGCAGGTTTTTTTTTTTGGGGGGGGGGGGGCCGCGAAGGAGGAGGACACAAGATCGTGTAGCTGAGAGGTTTGCGTATCTGACTCCTCTTGACTTGGTGGTTGCGGGTTGCGATACCCGGTTGCAGCAATTTTTTTTTACCGGCGATTTTTCGCCTCCCACCTCTGATGCATTTGAGAAAAGTAGTCAATAGCTTGGAGAGAAAGTTGTGTCAGGACTGGTGTGAGAAAGCCAGGAGATACATGGTTAGGTACACTGACCACCATTATATGACTTAAGTTGTTAAGATGGCGTTTAACTCCATTACAGAGAAAACAAAGAAAGGAGGACATCACGCCGACGTAACACTGTTGTTCAAAACGTCTCATCATTCGTAGGCCCAAAATGCGGATAAATCACACGCAGGCCTTACAGGTGGGGAACAAAGTGGTGGGAAATTTTTCATGCGCATCTCACATCAATTTCGCAAGTGTTTCGAGTGAAAAAAAATGAAGGAATGCGAAAGAAACCACACAATGAAAAAAGAGTTCCATTAAAAAAAGTCAATTCTCCACATAAACCTCCTGGTGCAACCAACTGTCACCAACTTTTCGATTTTTTTTTTCAAAGGAAATCTTGTAATTCCTGGGAAAAACTGAGTGCGAGTCTGTTATTTCTTGGGGAAATAGTTAGTGCCTCTGATCACACAAAGAAACATGGTCTACCCGTAAGGCCTGTTTTCTCTGAGTTTTCAAAGGTAGTTGTGTTTGAGATAGAATAGCAGAAAACACTGTGAAGGAAAAATCCACCTTTTCGGTAGGTCATTGGATATATTTTCATAGAAATGAACAGCCAAGCTCTTGGTCCGTATTCACGAACCATTCTTAGTCCTTATCCTGCTCAATAAGTTAAAATAAAACTTTCAAGACGACAGTAAAAAGCCGGATTATATTATTTCAAACTTATTTTTTTGGAGAACAATATCCCCTTATCGGACAGTGTAGATCCAAGATCAGACTGCACGTTCTGTGCAGTCTGATCTTGATCTACACTGTCCGCAAAAGGTCAGTGAGTCGCGCTTAGCAGCTTAGGGGTTAAGAACATTCCTGGTTTTATTCTCAAAAATTTTCTAAATTTGAAAGTAACACAACTCCTGACGAGCTTAAACAAATGGTTTAGCCAATCAGTTGCGCTACTTTCTAAATCAAGAATTAGGCAAAGAAGTTCTAAAGAATGTCTCCACACTGGATTTTCTTTCCCAGCTTAAGTAAAAGTACAGCACTTGCTCATAGAAAGTGAATTTTTTCGGCGTAGCCGAATGTGCCAGCTTTTGACCTACTTTTTGGTACTGATAAACATGAATAAATAGAAATTTGTGATTGATTAAAATACATGTATGTAGACATGTTTATTCTAAAGGCCCCTGTAGTGAAAAATGTAGACATGTTTATTTTAAGAGCCAATGTCTATGTGCTGGCAAATTTACACCGTCCATCTTTTTTAAAGATATTTCTTTTTTCAATGTGGTAAAACATCATTGGTGTGACACCGTTATAACGAAAAGGACAATAAATGTAAACAATCTGATAAAACATGTACACGAATTTGTCGACTGATCTTGGATTATGATGATCACGAAATACATATCGTAAGTAGGCCATGCCCTACATTAGGGCAGGGACTCTATCTTTAACATTATCTTTGATTAGGGACAGGTCAAAACGTTACCTCTTGACAACTTTTTTTTTTGCCTTGAAGCATACCACTAGGTAAAAGTTATTGGAAAATGAGAAAACTGCTAGTAAAAAGTACTTGAGCCATGCTCTGTGAATAAGGGGGTTTAATGCATCTGCAAAAAGTATCGACCGAGATTAGCCTGCGCCCCTTCGTGCAGCCTGACTTGGGTTGAAACGTTTATCTGTTGTTAAACGTTTCGCATGTCCAAGGACCATTCTGCCTCCCGATTCATTTAGACAAAATGGACTTTATTGATCCATAATCACGTGACGAATTGCTCGGTATTATACATCACGGAGAGAACATGATTCAGTTATATTAACCCTTTACCAGACGACAAAATTTTATTCTTGTCCAAATGGAAAGCATTTGCAGACGACAATTCTAATGTGGCTCAAATGGTGCATTTTTTCTTTGATAAGGTAGAAAACATTGTGGGAAAAGGAGAAAATGCTGGTTACCAGCATTTTCTCCTTTTCCCACAATGTTTTCATAAGACTTCTTTCTTAGGAGCGTCAAAAGGCGGCATTGTGCGGTAAAGGGTTAAACCATATTGAATCATTTTTTTTTTTTTTAAATAAAAGGATGGTTTTAAGGTCTTTGAAAAATTCTTTCACAGGGTAGGCTAATTTCGGACGCCTAGACTCAAGTATAGGACTCCTTGAAATCCAAAAGAACCCAACACCATTTTTAAAGTGCAGACTTTCTTGATTTGAAGAAATGGACAGGGTTCATTCTAGAAATCAAATCTATGGGGCCGACTGGCCCCCTCATCAGAAAAAGTAAGGTCCATTAGACACATTTATGGGGCCAAGGGAAAACTACCTTAATAAATGGAATATATATTTTTATCCTTGTAACCAAAAATAAATGAGCCATGCTCTGGCAAAAGGGGGTGGGTGGGCTTAACCCTTTACCACACAGTCCCGAGTTTGAGTTTGACGACCCTGGGAAAGAAGCTTTTTGAAAACATTGTGGGAAAAGGAGAAAATGCTGGTAACCAGCATTTTCTCCTTTTCCCACAATGTTTTCTACCCTATCAAAGACAATTTCAGTCATTTGAGCCACATTTGAATTGTCGTCTGCAAATGTTTTCAATTTGGACAAGTCTGCACTTTTGTCGTGTGGTAAAGGGTTAATACATCTCCGTGATGCATGATACCAAGCAAGTCATCACATAATTTTACAGATCCTTGAAATAGATTTTGTCTAGCAACCGACTGAATAATGCGGTGGAATGGTCCCTTGACATACAGAAAATTGACCAATAGCGAAAGGTCTCGGCTCAGGTCAGCAAACGCGGACTGCGCAGACTGACCTGAATGGATACGTTTCTCAGATACATTAAGCCCGCTTTTCACAGAGCATTGCTCAAATATTTCTTCCATTACTGCCCTAATGACCTTTTCCCTCTGAATGCCTCACACATGTGCATTTGAGAAATTGTGTAGGCATATCTGTCTTTTGTGCTTAGAGCACAAATTAGTGTATCTCGTGTTCAGTTAGAACTGTTTAATGACAACAACGAAATATTATTTCTAGTATACTGGCTAAGTTACAGATAAATTTCTACCTGCCACTGGTTTTGCTCCCAGAAACGTCTTGTTTATAACTAGAAGAGTTTGGTTGTCAGTGTTATCTTGACAGTAATTTTTTGGTTATTTGAGGCCCAAATATAAATGTAAAAATACTTAGAATAGAGTAAACATTTTTAAATTGTGCAAAAACTATCGGCTGAGACGTCTGCTGTATGATGGAGGCAACATGGAGTTTTATTAGGTTTTCAAGTATGGTATGCCTTTTTTGATTGGATGATTTGGTGACACACCCTCAGAAATAACCAATAACAGCCCCTGTAACAATTCACCGGTCATATGTTGGGTGCACTCGATTCTTCAATTAGAGTGAACTTGAGAATTCTCATTATCAAATTAACACCTTACAAAAAAACTTGTGCGACCTCGAGGTAAGATTTCTTATGCGCCAAAGAGGAAAAATACGCGCCCATGGCGCAAGGGCTCGCTCTAGAATGAACCCTGAATGAAGACAAAGAAATGAAGACAGATAAGCTGCTGCAGCAATTAGCAGTAACAACAATTAACACAAAAGTCGCACCTTTTCAATGAAACTAACATCTCGCTAAGTTTCAAGTTTTTTATTTCATTTTTCCAGAAGGTCATAGATCCACGTGGCATACAAGTACAGTTAATGCAACAGAGACCATAGTTTTGTTAATGAATGCATGATAATATAAAACTGACTAGACAAATTAAACCTGGATATAAACAATATTACAACTATACCTACAACGTATACCCACAGAAAACGAGAGTGTGCATTATATTTATCATTCTTTGTAGTATGTATCAATGTTTTACAAAAGATTAACCCTGAGGCTGATAAGCGGGACTCATGATGTAGATCAAGATCAAACTGCACCGAACGTGCAGTCTGATCTTGAATCTACACTGTCCTATAAAAAGATATTTTCTTTCTTAAATAAGTTTGAAATAGCAGCATTCGGGTTTTTACTATCGGCTTGAAAGTTTCATTTATCTTATTTATCAGGTAAAGGGTTAAATTTAAGATAAAAAAATCTGAATATGCCCCTTTCAGGTTCCCTATGCAGTCTTTGCAGAGAAATTTGCGAAGGACAGATTTTGTCGTTTAGGCTTGTTTTTGCATAAAGAAGAACAGATGCTAATCCTAAACATGTACTTTAAAATTTTGGTCAAATTTGAAAATGTCTCATGTGAATTCTCTCGCTGCAAGATATCTTTTTACCACACAACAAAATTTTACACTCTTCCAAATTCAAAGCATTTGCATACGACAAATTAAATGTGGCTCAAATGATGGAATTTGTGAGTAAAGGACAGAAAAAACATTGTGGGAAAAGGAGAAAATGCTGGTTACCAGCATTTTCTCATTTTCCCACAATATTTTCAAAAGGCCTTCTTTCTCAGGGTCGTTAAAACTCGGGATTGTTTGGTAAATGAGTATTTAAACCCAACCTCTTTCCACGTATGGGATGAAAAATGCAATCCTATGAAACTCACAAAGATGTTATCTTACAGGCTTTACTAAACAATAAGACGTGTATATCTATCCTGGATCAGACAGCATGTTTGTGCATTCTGGTCTTGATCTTTGCCGTCTGCAAAAGCCCGTGTTTCCAATTATAAGGTTGAAGGGGAAAAGGGAACGTGACGCTTTAACATGCAGTAACACCAAAATTACATTTTAACTCTTTACCAAACCACAAAATTTTAGACATGTCCAGATTGAGAGCATTGGCAGACGACTAAACAAATGTGACTGAAAAATTGAAATTTGTTTTGGGAAGGGTAGAAAACATTGTGGGAAAAGGAGAAAATGCTGGTTACCAGCATTTTCTCCTTTTCCCACCATGTTTTCAAAAGGCTTCATTCTCAGGGTCGTTAAAAGTCAGGATTGTGTGGTAAAGAGTAAAACACTTAGGTAACGGCCCGCTTTCTTTACGCTCACAAGGAAAATCAAAGCACTGAAAGCTCTGCTGAGGTAAGATGCTTTTAATCCAAATCAACTTGAGATCTAAGTGTTAGACCAAATATGCATGTAGTGCTGCATTATGTCAGAAAGAGTTGAACAGAAAAATGAACATTTGAAGAATGTTAGCTTTACATAAGTAATGGAAAAGATTTACATTGCATTTTAAATATTTACTTGCCCGTTTGCTTGCTTGCCTGTGTATCTAGTAAAATCCGTAAAACAACTGATTCAGCTTAATGTCAGTTCACAACATGATATTTTCATGTCAATTCTGATATTTTCATACACATCTGATTGATTACTATACCGGTTTTCCGAGTAAATCAGTATTTTTGGAATAAATCTCAGAAGACACAAACTACGTGTATTTACTTGTAGCCAAGCCAAAATTGAGACCGGTGAAATTTACATGGAAAACCTGGGATTTAACACGTCTGTTTATTCTCAATTATATATCTCATAGTGTCAGGATATTTCTAGACCAGGCGATTAGCAAACAACCCTGCAAAAAGGGGCAGATGCCCCTAGTCTTTTTTCAATAATCAGTTTGTTCTATATGGGGTTGATTACATTTTCTTTTGCAGCAGTATAGGGAAGCCCCAAAATGGATGTAAAATTCGAAAGAAAGAAAATATTTAAAGCAACAACTTTAGTGTTTAGAAAAGGCGAACTGGTTGCATTTAATTGGAGCTCTACACGTACAATACTTGAATTGCCAAAGTGAGATGCAAGAGCCACAGTTTAAAGTTTTCAACTTTTGCATGCCACAATTCAATTTTCTCTTACTTTTTTGTTACAACAATCTTCTACCATACTTCCCCAATGAAATATTTGCTAAGTGTGTGTGTGTTCTGACATGTTGTCGTCTCGTTAAAGGTTAACTGTTATTGTCATTTATTTCTAACATTCTTTTTTTTTTGAACCCATATTCTATTGACTATCTTGATCCCGAACAATTGTCGAAGATGTCTTTGATATTTCTGTCATCTGCATAAAGGGTATCCATTTACCATACAATCTGGAGGACCCTGGTCGGTAGCGTACAGGACTTGAGAACCGGATCGCTGGTTCGAATCCCCAGCTTGGCCAATTTCTTTCTAAGGATTGATGGTAGTCATTTTCGAGAGGATTCATTCCTCTCTCCATGCTGATCATTGTTTTGACGATGGTCACATGGGAAAGCAACCAGTGGCTTGGAGAGAAAATTATGCGAAGTACTGATAAAAGAAACTCCAGGAAAGCATGTATAGGCGCGTTGACTGCCACGATACAACTAAAATAAAGTTGGAAACTGCCTTAAACACCATACAATCAATCAATCATTACCACACAATCCCTGGGCTTAACGACCCTGAAGAAGAAGCTTTCGGAAAACAGCATTTCCTCCGTTTCCAACAATGCCTTCTACCCTATCAAAAACGGAAGTTATCACTTGAGCTACACTTATTTTGTCATCTGTAAATGCTTTGGTCGAGTCCAAAATTTTGGCGTTCGGTAAAGAGACATAATATGATTGATAATCTTTTGTTTTTATCTGACTAGTCATTCTTAAAACGATAAAAAAAAAACAAGGCTTTGCCCAGTTTTTATCGCTTTTCAATGACAACCTCTGGAGTAAAGTTATACAAGGTGAAATAATAGATGAAAAAAAAAAATAAAGACTTTACCTTTTTTTTAAAATTTTTCCAAAGCTTTTAACACTTATACTAAAATATTCATTTACAATACCAGTATTTCTTAAAGGCAATCTTGCACAGCTAGATACATGTGAACTCTTTAATTCTTATCAGACTACAAAATTTTAGATATGTCCATATTGAAAACAAAACATTCGCAGGTGAAAAAAACAGATGTTGCCTTAGATCATAAAGTGTTTTTGAAAGGGTATGGAATATTGTGGGAAAAGAGGAAACGGCTGTTTATCAACATATTTCCCTTGCCCCACAATTCTTTGACTCTTCACCAAAAGACGAAATTCTACACTTGCCCAAATCGAAAACATTTACAAACGAACAAAACATAGTCCAAATGATAATATCTATCTTTAACTACATGTATTTACCACACAACAACATTTTAGACTCCTCCAACTTCAAAGCTGTGGCAGCATACAAATTTAATGTGGCAATAAAGATGAGACTAATCTCTGGAAGGGTAGAAAGCATTGTAGAAAAAGGAGAAACTGCTTGTTATCAGTATTTTCTACTTTTCTCAGAATATTTCCAAATGCCTTTTTCTTTAGGGTCGTTAAGTGCGATCGTTTGGTAGAGGATTAAAAGGGTGTAAACCATCGAGGGAAAAGGAGAAAATACTAGTTAGCTAGACTTGTCCAAATTGAAGGCATCTACAAATGACCAACCGAACATGGTGTAAATGATGATTTCAATCTTTAAAAGGGTTTAAACATTAAGGCAAAGGGAGAAAACGCTGGTTACCAGCATTTTCTCTTTCACCCACAATGTTTTCTGACGGTTTCTACAGCAAGATCGTTAAAACAGCAGGATTGTTTAGCAAAGGGCTTTAGCTTCACTGTCTTTAAAAAGCAGTATTCTTTGGAAAAGGATCAAATGTTCATTTGTGGTTCTCAAATAATTCTAAAAAATAACTCTTAATTTCTTGAAGATTTTTACTGAAACTGAGCTTCTAACATTTTTCACTTTTTGTGCTCTCTGATCTCGCAACTTTTTGTGAAATGATTATCAGATGAACATTTTTAAATCACATTTCCAAAATTAATAGAGACTAAGAGGAAGTGTTGGCGACAAAAATAAATTCTAGCAAATTTTTTGAGCACTTTTGACTTTGCTACATTCGCCACTTACTTAGATAATGTGAGCATCTTAACATATTGGTTTATATGAGAACAAAATTTTAAACTTGTCCAAATTTAGAGCATTTACAGATGAACAATTTGAACATGTCCAAATGATGGGATTCGTCCTTTACAGAGCAAAAAATTGTAAAAAAAAAAGGGGGAAAAAATGCAGTTCATGCATCGTGCGCCAATCACAACTTAACCTGTTTGTTGAAAATGAAAATCAAGATCAGTCTTCTTTTTCCTTAAACTATACAACAACAAATATCTGGCCTAAAAGCAATCCAGTTGTGAGTCTCAATGAATGGAAACCAACACCATGCACTGTTATAAAGTGTATTAAACGGAAGTTGTACAAATGTAGTCTTGGACTGCACTCTTCTCTTCCCTATTACTGGTCTCTGTAATATAAATTCCCGTAAAATAACAAGAAGCTCGAGCATGGCACATAAATGAAGGTGAAGGATTCACAATTCACTTAGTCTCTTACTACGTAGTGTCCATGATTTCTATTGAAGTAGTGGGTAGTACACTGCGTCCATAATTCTTGTTGTAGTGGTGGGTGGTATATAGTGTTTATGATTTCTGTTGTGGTGGTGGGTGATAAATAGTGTCTATAATTTCTGTTGTAGTGGTGGGGATATAGTGTCCGTGGTTTCTGTTGTAGTGGAGGGTGGTACACTCTGTCCACTGTTTCTGTTGTAGTGGTGGGTGGTACATCGTGTCCATGGTTTCTGTTGTATGGTGGGCGGTACATAGTGTCTATGAATACTGTTGTAGTGGTGGGTCGTACATAATGTCCATGGTTTCTGTTGTAGTGGTAGGTGGTGCACTGTTTCCATGGTTTCTGTTGTAGTGGTTAGTGGTACTAAGTGTCCACGATTTCTGTTGCAGTGGTGGGTGGTACATCGTATCCATGGTTTTGGTTGTAGTTGTAGGTGGTACATAGTGTCGTTGATTTCTGTTGTAGTGGTGGGTGGTACACCGTGTCCAGGATTTCTGTTGTAGTAAAGCGTTGTTACTTTGGAAAGGGACTCTATAAGCTTTTATTAGCTTTCGACCCAATCCATTTGTATGTTTATATGTACAATAAAAAATATGCTTAAACTAAATTAGTAAAGCGTGGACCTTTTTCATACCTGCACAAGAAAAATATAACATTAACTTCTATTATTTGTCAAACCATAAAACCTATTGTAGGCTGAATAAATCATCCAACAGTGCGAAGGAATGAACTGAATTTCAGCCATGTAAGATTTTTCATGTGTGCAACTGCAATGTAAGCTCGCAATGGCCATTTTGTTTTTCTTTCAGCAGTACAATACTATCTCAACCCGTAATATGCCCATCACTATAATGGCTTAGGACGCTGTAGATCAAGGCTGGATTATACACAGTGTCTGTCTCTACCACATGACAAAAATGTAGACTTATCCAAATCGAAAGCATTTGCAGACGACAATTTGAATGTGGCTCAATTGATGGATTTCTCTTTGATAGGATATAAAACATTTTAGGCAAAGGAGAAAATCCTGCTTACCGGCATTTTCTGCCGTTCACATTATGTTTTCATTATGTTTCTTCTTTCTCAGGCTCGTTCAAAACTTGGGTTTGTGTGGTAAAGGTCTATATTATCCAATGACATCTAATAAAAACTGCCTGTCGTGACTTTGTCATATTTATTCACATAACCCTTGACAAAACCAAAACCAAGTTGATTACCCTTTGAAAGAAGACCTTTGTAAACAGAGTTGGAAAAGAAGAAAATGTTGGCATTTAATTTGTTGTCTGCAAATTCTTTTCTAACTTGGCATTCGGTAAAGAGTAGAAACAAATTTGTTTTTATCAGATATTTCCATTTCCTGCTATTTCCCAAGTAAATGAAGATGTTCAGAGATATGGTGCAAAAAATGGATAAAGGGTGACAAACAAGATAATAAAAGATTGATAGATTGATTAAATGGTATTTCATGCCATTTGCAGCATTATTTCAATCACGATGACAGCTCACATATTTATATATTTCCTTGGTTTCACCGGTAATAGGCTAGAGCTCTGAAGTGTCTTGCCCAAGGACACTCACACGAAAGACCAAGTGGATCCAGTGAGGTTCGATCCCGGAGCCTCCAGCTCACGAGTCCTTCTTACACTTTATCACTGAGCCACGCAGGACCCCCAATATGATTCTAAAGTCTGATACATAAGACAATAAACAAAATCACAAAAGACATATCCTCTTCATGTACTCATCAATGACTTTTTTTTGGAAAAACGGGGATCAATCCCTATTCTTTAAAAATGAGAATACAGCTTTTGCAGACAGCTGATTGAGATTGATGTATTACCAGATCCTTGATATTTTCATAAGCTAGTCTGATGCCAACGCACATTTGGGCGGCTTCTGTGTCTGCCCTGAAAGTAGAAAAGAGTTAGGGTAAGGAGTAAACCACATCTCCATGTGGGTTAAATTCATCACTAGCTGCTAACATGAATGAATGAATGACTTTATTGACTTAAACATCTTGTACATAGTCATTTACAATCAAAATAATTTTCAAAGTGTCCCACGTGATACAACTCTCTCTCTCTCTCACATTTTCTATCACCGCTCTTTCGCTCTCAAAATTACATCATGATTGTATACTTGATCAATTTACAAACATGAAATATTCAAAGTACTCTGTCTCTCGGACAAATATATTTAACTCTTTGCCAAGGGACATAATTTTAGACCGCTCCAAATTGAACATTTTTGTATTCCATCAATTAACATTGATTACAATGAAATGAATGTACCAAAAACTAAACATAGTTAGATAAACAAATACAACAAGGAAAAGGGTTAATATAAACAAAGCATGTTTAGATAGGATATATACAAAAAAACTTACTCAAATTTTCAAGACAAATACATACATGAGAGAAGTAAATTCAAAGCACGGTTGCAGAAATATGAACGACAACTACTGAAATTTTCACGAGAAATACATACACGAGATGAAGCAGATTCAAACAACGGTTAGATAAATATAAAGAAAACCTTACTAATTTTTTAAGAGGAATAGATCTACATACACAACATATAGGAAATATAAAACATGGTTAGACAAATATGAACAAAAACTTACAAAAATTGATATAAGAAGTACATACACAGGGTAACACAAATTCAAAGGATGATTAGACAGGTATTTACAAAAACTTACTCAAATCTTTAGGACTACACGTATTTCATACATGAGATGAAGCAAATTCAAAGCATAGCTAGAGATATGTAAACTAAAACTTACTAAAATTTTCAAGAGAAATACATACACGAGAGATACTAATTTCAAACCAGGGCTAGTCAATGAAGAACAAAACGTAATTAGTTAACATTAGAACGAATAAAAGAGATCATACTCCAAGTATTCTTTTCGAAAAAGAAATTTTAATCCGTTAGAAACTTTCGGTCATTCTATTCAAAACCTGGGTCAAGAGACCTCCCTGATGAGTATTTAAACAAATGGATAAAAGCTGATCCCACCTTGGTTCGGTCATTTTAAAACTTTAATCCAGGGACCTCCCTAATGAGTATTTAAACAATTAGATGTAACCGGTAAAAACTCTAAATACTCTTGTTTTAGGGTAAAAATTTTGATGCCAGCAAGATTCGGCTATTTTATTCGGCTTTTATCCAGAGAAATTCCTTGTGAGTGTGAAAATGACTTAAGGATGAAAGCAGTAAAAATTCCAAGTACCCGTTTCTTTAAGGTCAAATCATTATGTTCTGGCTAGGTTCAGCTATTTTAAAACCCTGAATCTTTACCAAACGACAAACTTTAAGACTTGTCTAATCTGAAAATCTTTGCAGATAACAAAATAAAAGTGACTCAAAATTTGAAATTTGTATTTGAAACATTGTGAAAATTAGCAAGTGCTAGTTGCCGGCAATTTCTCCTATTCCCACAATGTTTTCAAAGGTTTTCTATCTCAGGATCTTTAAAACTCGGAATTGTGCAGTAAAGGGTTAGAACCATTACAGAGGCACCTTCCTGATTATTTCCAAAACCAATGGATAAATGCAGTAAAAACTCTGCGTACTCTTTTATATGGTAAAAGTATTTTATCCCGACTTGGTTAAGCCATTTTAAAACTTCTATCGAAGGACATCCCTGGTGAGTATTTAAACCAATGGATAAAACCTGTAAGAACTTTACATCCTCTTATTTAAGATAAAATGTTTTCATCCTTATTATGTTAAGCTGTTCTAAAATCTTTATCTAGGGACCTCCCTGGTGAGTGTTAAGACCAATGGACAATAGCGGTAAAAACTTAGAATACTCTTATTTTAGGTTAAAACATTTTGATGCCAGGTTCTACAGTTTAAGGACTGCTATCGTGGGACCTGCCTCGTGAGTATTAAAACCATGGATAAAAGCGGTACAAACTTTAAACTCTTTCATATTTTGATGCCAGGTAAGTCTGGCTGTTTCAAAACCTCTAGAATACCAACCTTGAATACTGTTATGTTAGGTTATGATATGTTGGTGCAAGCCAAGTTTGGCCATTCTAAACCTTCATCGAGGAACCTAACTTGTGGGTATTTAAACCAATCGATAAAAGCGGGTGAAAACTCCAACTACTCTTTTTTAGGGTGAAATAGTTTGATCCCGGCACGGTTGTGCTATTTTAATATTGTTATCGTGGGATCTGCTTAATGAAAATAAATACCAACGGGCACACTCTGTTAAAAACTCTGAGAAGTCTATTTAGAAAGAAAATTTCAATGCAAGTCATGTTTGGCCATTTCAAACCCTTTATCAAGGGATCTCCATTTTGAGTATAAAAACCAATGAATAAGAGCAGGGCAAAGATCCAAGTACCCTTATTAGGGTAAAATATTTTGATCCGGGCAAGGTTGGACCATCTTAAAAAAAATAACAAGCTAGCACAAAGATGAGTAGTCACACCAACGGATAAAAGCGGTAAAAACTTTGAGTACTCTTTTTTAAGTTAAATATATATTTTTTTTTATTAAGGTTCCTACATTTTAAGACTTTTTTAGAGAGATCTCCCTGGTGAGTATTAAAAGCAATTGATAATAGCGGTAAGAGTACTGGTACTTTCTTTTCTGTATATGTGTAAATTTCGATCCTGGCTAGATTCAGCCGTTTTAAAACTATTGAGGGATCTCCCTCGTGGGTGTAAAACTAATGGATAAAAGCGATAAAAAGTCCAAGTACTCTGTTAGTCTAATATTTTGATCCTGTTTCTGTTCAGCTATTTATAACATCTTACATGGGACCTCCCTGATCAGTGTTATAACCAATGGATAAAAGCGGTAAAAATTTGAAAACTCTTATTTCAGTATAAAATGTTTTGATGCCAGGTTAGTTTGGCAATTTTAAAACCTTCATCGAGATATCTCACTGGTGTATATTAACACCAATGGATAAAACCTGTAAAACTCAGAGTACTCTTTCATAAAATTGAAATTATCTAATCCTCGTTATGTCAGCTATTCTAAAACGTTTATCGAGAGACCTCCCTTGTTTGTGTTAAAAGCAATGGATAAAACTGGCTAAAAATTTGGGCCCTTTTATTTTAGTGTAAAACATGTTGATGCCAGCTGACTTTGGTCATTTTTAAACCATCATCGAGAGACTTCACTGTTGGGTATTAAAACAATGGATAAAAAATGGTAAAAGCTGCAAGTGTTCTTTCTTTAAGGGTAAAATATTTTCATCCTAACTATGTTCTGCCATTTAAAAACTGCTATCACTGGACCTGCGTGGTAAGTATAAAGAAGGTGAATAATAGTGGTAAAAGTATGAAAACTTTTTGTTGTTGTTGTTTGTCTGTAAAATATTTTGATCCTGGCTAGGCCCGACCGTTTTAATTCTCCCTGTTGGGTGTTAAAACCAATCGATAAAAGCGGTGAAAACTCTGACTGCTCTTTTATAAAGGGTAAAACATTTTTATCCTTCTCTCCTGGTTTTATTCAGATATTTTAAAACCCTTTCTCAAAAGAACTCCCTGGTGAGTGTTAAAACCAATGGATAAAAGCAGTGAAAACTCCGAGTGCTCTTTTATTAGGGTAAAATATTTTTATCCTTGTTTTAACACTCTGTCTCAATGACCTCCATGGTGCTTGTTAAAAGCAATGGATAAAATGCATGAAAACTTTGAATGCTCTTATTCTAGGGAAAAATACTTTAATGTTAGATAAGTTGGGCCATTTTAAAACCTTCATCGAGGGGCCACCTGGGTGAGTATTAAAACCAATGGATAAAAACAGGTAAAAACTCCGAGTACTCCGGGTAAAATGTTTTGATTTCAGCTGGGTTCTGCCATTTTAAAAATGTTATTGCGGGACCTGCTTAATGAGTTTTGAAAAATATGAACAAAAGCGGTCAAAACTTTTGAACACTCTTATTTTAGGGTATCTTTTTATCCCGGCTATGTGCTGCTATTTCAAAACTGCTACAGTGGAACCTGCTTTGTGAATATTAAAACCAATGGATAAAATCCGAAAAAAAAAAAAAACTTTGAGGACTCTATTTTAAAGAAAATTTCTCAAACCTTCTTTATTTACTATTAAAAATGATAAATAACAGAGGCAAATCTTATGGCACTCTTTAAAAGAAATATATTTTTTATTCCTGACTTGTTTCTGTTATTTCAAACGTCATATCAAGGGACTATTTATTATTCATAAATACATACTTAGATAAGCTAATTCGAAGCATGGTTAGGTATATGTAACTTACATAGTAATAAGACTAAATTAACTAAAAACTAATTGCAATTTGGATGAGGGGCAAATTCAAAGCATGGTTAGTGAAATATAAACACAAACTTACAGAGGTTTTCATGAGATATGCATACAGGAGATAAGCTAATTCGAAACACGGTTAGACAAATGTAACCAAAAAACTTGTCAATATTTGGATGAGAACCACATACATGAGATACGGTAAATCCGAAGCATGATTAGTGAAATATAAACAAAGACTGAATGAATTTTACATGAGAACTACATACAGGAGACAAAATAAATTCAAAGTGGGGTTAGCAAAATGTAGACGCCCATCTTACTGAAATTTTCATAAGAAAGACATACACTAGACATGGTCAATTCAGAGCATGGTCGGTAAAATAAGACACAATCTTATTGAAATTTTATTAAGAAATACATAAATGCAACGCAACAAATTCAAAGTATGCTTAGACAAATAAAAATAAAAACTACTTAATGCCAAATACACACACAAGATAAAGCAAATTGAAAGCATGGTGAGAGAAATATGAACAAAAACTAGACAAAGTAAATTCAAGCCCGCTTTGAGATATACAGTACATACAAAATTAATTGCTATATTTGAATATATCTAAATACACGAGGAATCTCAAAATTCAAAGTATGCTAAAACTTTTTTAAAAAGAGTAAAAGCATTTTCATGAGACATACGTGTGATGAAACAAGTTCAAAACATTCAATACTAACTGCAATTTTGATGACATATACATACAATAAATAAGCAACTCTAAAGCACTGCGAGACAAATCAGAAACATCAACAAAAACTAACTGCAATTTTGCTGACAGAAACACACCTAAAATAAAAACAAAAACAGAGTAATGATTTACACCTGAAAATCTGATAAATTCAACCCACCTCTTTCCTCAAGCTTTCGTTATATAGCATCCTCCATGTTAAAATCTGAAAAATGATAAAATATCAGATAAGCACTTCTGTTCAGTGGTGTTTTCAATGTATGTCGAAGTATTTCAGTCTCTTTTCCATAATGGCTCATTTACTCATTCTTTAATCCTAGTTGTCATCGGTATTAGGCTGGGGCTTAATGTTGGCGCATTACAGATGTTTGACTTTTCTTGACAAATGTTTCATAATGATAATAAATGATCTGATACCTTTCAGCAGTTCAGTCTTCAGTCCTTAAATCTTGGTCCTTGTTGTTCATGTTTTATTAAGGTAGTCTATTGCAAAATACCATTTGTTCTATATCCGTCTTCTTTCCATTTCATCCTTCTGTTTGCTCTAAAAGTAGAAAAAAAATAGGGTAAGGAGCTAACTAAATCTCCATGTGGGTCGAATTTATCGGCAGCTGCATACATGTGTGTAATCAACAAAACATTAGTTACAAATAGCATTTCCACATGCTGACATAGTATGCACTGTTTTATATATACGTCATACTTTAAACTAGACCAGACTGTTTACTCAGCACAGTGTGGCCGCTCAGTGGAATGACTTTTGAAAACCAATGGATTAAAAGCGGTAAAAACTTTGATACTCTGATTTTACTGTAAAATAATTTTGATGTTAACTAAGTTTGGCGATTTTAAAACCTTCATCGAGGGTCCTCACTTGTGGAAATTAAATCCAATATATAAAAACGGATAAAAACTCCGCGTACTCTTTTTTTAGGTTATATATCTTGATCCCGGCTATGTTCTGCCATTTTACGATTAAAACCTATGAGGACTCTTTTCTTTTCTAAAGAATAACTATTTTTATTGAAGGACCTCTCTGATAAGTATCAAAAAGCAATTGACAAAAGCGGTAAAAATCTAAGTAGTTTTTTCTTTGGATTGGTATGTAAAATATTTTGATCCAGAATAGATTTGGCTGGTTCCTACATTTTAATATCTATTTTAGAGGAACCTCACTGGTGAATGTTAATAGCAATGGATAATGGCGGTAAAAATCCAAGAACTTTTTTTGTTTGTGTGTAAAATATTTCGATCCTTGCTAGGTTCGGCCGTTTTAAAACTATTGAGGTGAGTTTTGAGTATGGAAAAACCAATGGATAAAAGTGATAAAAAGTCCGAATACTCTTTTCTTTGAGTCTAATATTTTGATCACGTTTATGTTCGGCAATTTTAAAATCTTTAGGAAGCGACCTCCCTAGTCAGTGTTATTACCAGTGGATAAAAGTAGTGAAAACTTTGAAAACTCTTATTTTAGTATAAAACATTTTTGATGGCATCTATATTTGGCTATTTTAAATAGTTTCATAGAGAGATCTCACGGGAAGGTATTAAAACCAATGGTTAAACTCTGGTAAAAAGTCCGAGTACTCTTTATGGGCGGGTGGTAAAATATTTTGATCCCGGTTTCATTCTGCCATTTTAAAACTGTTATCGTGAGACCTGCCCGGTGAGTAACAAAACTAATGGACAAAAGCTGGAGAAAGTATGAATACTCTTATCTTAGGGTAAAACCTTTGTATGCGAGCTAATTTCGGTCATTTCAAAACCTTCAACGAGGAACCCCACTGGAGGGTATCAAAACCAATGGATAAAAGCAGGTAAAAACTCCGGTTACTCTTATCTTAAGGGTAAAAAATAGATCCCGGCTAGGTTCTGCCATTTTGAAACTGTTATCGTGGTACCAGTTTTGGTTAGTTTTAAAAGCAATGGATAAAATCCGTAAAAACGGTGAAGACCATTTTCTTTTAGAACAAAGGTTCTTACTTCGGCTTGGTTTGGCCATTTTAAAATCTTTATCAAGTGACCTCCCTTATGAGTATAAAAACCAAAGGATTAATTCCGAAAACCCTATCTTTACAGTAATATATTTCGATCAAGGCAAAGTTTGGCCATTTAAAAATCTTGAACAAGGGGCCTCCCAAATTCAAGTATTAAAACCAATGGATAAAAAAGCGGTAAAATCTTTGTGTATTCTTTCAAAGCCAAATATGTTCATCCTTGCTAGGTTCATACATTCAAAACCTAATTTGGAGGGACCTCACCCGTGAGTATTAAAAGCAATGGATAACAGCGGTAAAAATCCGAGTACAACTTTTGTTTGTGTTTTAAAAAAATTGAACCTGGCCAGGTTTGGCCTATTTAAATCTTTATTAAGCGACCTGTCTGGAGAGTATTAAATTCTATGGTAAAAAGCGGTAAAAACACCAAGCATTCTTTTTAAAACTTTAATCAAGGGACCTCCCTGGTGGGTGTTAAAAGCAATAGATAAAAGCGGTTATAACTCTGGACCCTTTTATCTAGGGTAAAATATTTTGATGCCAGAAAATTTTGGCCATTTTAAAAACTTCACCGAAGGACCTCACTGGTGAGTATTAAAACCAATAGATAAAAAACGGTAAAAATTCCAAGGACTCTTTTTTAAGGGTAAAATATTTTCATTCCAGCTAGCTTCTGCCATCTAAAAACTGATATCGTCGGACCTGTGCAGTGCGTATCAAAAGCAATTAGCAGAAAGCTGTTAAAACTTTGAATACTCTCATTTTAGGTCAAAATATTTGATGCAAGCTAACTTCGGTCATTTTAAAATCTTCATCGAGGGATCTACCCGGTTGGTGTTAAAAGCGAGGATTAAAGCGGTAAAAACTTCGAGTACTCTTTTTAAATATTTTCATCCTGGCTAGGTTCCTACTTTTAAAAACCCTAAATTAGGGGAAAATATTTTAAAACCTTTCTTAAGGGACTTCCCTGCTGAGTTTTAAAACCAATGGATAAAAGCGGTAAAAAATCCGAGTGCTCTTTTATGGGGGGGGGTTAAAATGTTTTTACCCTCGTTCTGTTCAGCTATTCTTAAACCTTTCTCAATGGACTTCCCTGCTGACTGTTGAAATAAATCGATAAAAGCGGTTAGAACTCCAATCACTCTTTTTTAAGGGTAAAAAAATTGAACCCAGATAGGTTTTGCCATTTAAAAGCTGTCATCGTGGGACAAGCTTGTTAATTTAAAAAGCAATGGATAAAATCCGTAAAAACAGTGCAGACCACTTTTTTTTTAGAACAACGGTTCTTATTTCGGCAAGCTATGGCCATTTTAAAATCTTTATCAAGTGACCTCCTTTATGAAAATAAAAACCAAAGGATAAAAGCCATAAAATCAGGAACATCCTATTTTTACAGAAAAATATTTCGATCACGGCAAGGTTTGGCCATTTAAAGATCTTGAACAAGGGGCCACCCGACTGAGTATTAAAATCGATGGATAAAACCGGTTGAATCTTTGTGTGTTCTTTCAAAGCTAAATATGTTCATCCTGGCTAGGTTCAAACATTGTAAACCTAATTTGGAGGGACCTCACTGGTGAGTTTTAAAAGCAAGGCATAATAGCGGAAAAATCCAAGTAAAATTTTTGTTTGTGTGTTAAAAAATCGATCATGGCTAGGTTTGGCCGTTCTGAAACCTATATTAAGCGACCTCTCTGGTGAGTATTAAATCCGATAGTAAAAAGAAAAACGGAAAAACCTCCAAGTACTCTTTTATTAGGGTAAAATATTTTAATCCTAGTTATGTCAGCTATTCAAAAACTTTAATCAAGGGACCTCCCTGATTGGTGTTAAAATCAATGTATAAAAGTGGTTATAACTTTGAACCCTTTTATCTGTGGTTAAAATATTTTGATGCCAGCTAAGTTTGGCCATTTTAAAACCCTTCATCGAAGGACCTCACTTGTGACTATTAAAATCAATGGATAAAAAACGGTAAAAACTCAATATACTCTTTTTATTTTTTAAGGGTGAAATATTTTTTTCCTAGTTAGTTTCTGCCATTGAAAAACTGATACCGTCTGATCTGCTTAGTATTAAAACCAAACAGCAAAAGACACTTAAAACTTTGAACCGTTTCGTTTTACGGGAAAATATTTGATGCCAGCTAACTTCGGCCATTTTAAAATCTTCATCGAGTAAACTCCCCAATGGGTATTAAAACCAATGATAAAACCGGTAAAAACTTGTTCTGTTCAGCTATTGTAAAAAACCCTTTCTCAAGTAACCTACCTGGTGAGTGTTAAAACTAATGGATAAAAGCAGTAAAAACTCTACGAGTTCTCGTTTATAATCATAAAATATTTTCATCGTTGTTTTGTTCAGCTATTTAGAAAAATTAAAACTTTCACAAGGGAACTCCCTGGTGAGTGTTAACACCAATCGATAAAAAGCAGTTAGAAACCTCCGGGTGTTCTTTGATTAGGGTTAAATATTTTCATCCCTGTTATATTCAGCCATTTTCAAACTTTTCTCAAGGGACTTCCCTGTTGACTGTTAAAACCAATGGATAAAAACTGTAAAAATTCCAAGCGCTCTTTTATTAGGGTAAAATATTTCTATCCTGGTTTTGTTCAACTGTTTGAAAATAAAGCCTTTCTCAAGGGACCTCCCTAGTGGGTTAGATCCCTGGTGAGTGTTAAAACGAATTGATTAAAGCGGTAAAAACTCTTTTATTAGCATAAACTTTTTTTCATCCCTGTTTTGTTCAGCTAATTAAAAAAAAATTTTCGATGGACCTCCCTAGTGAATGTTAAAAGCAATGGTTAGTTTAAAGTGAAGACAAACATAATGAAGTTTTCATGAGAACTAAATACAAGAGACAAAATAAATTCAAAATGGGGTTAGCAAAATATAAACACAGATCTAACTGCAATTTTCACAAGAAAGACACGAGACAAAGCAAATTCAGAGCATGGCTAGTAAAATATAACACAAGCTTATCGAAATGTTCATATGAAATACATACACGCAATTAAACAGATTCAAAGCATAGTTAGACGAATACAACAAATACTACAGGTTACTGCAATTTTAATGACAAATAAATCCACAAGATAAACGCAAATTCAAAGCATAGTTTTGCGGGAAATATTTTGATGCCAAGTAACTTCGGCCATTTTAAAATCTTGATCAAGTGATCTCCCTGGTGGGTATAAAAACCGATGATAAAAGTAGTAAAAACTTAAGAGTACACTTTTTACATATTTTCATACTGGCTAGGTTCCTACAATTCAGAACCTTTAATTAAGGTAAAATACTTTTAGCATTGTCATATTCAGCTATTTTAAAAAACTCTCTCAAGAGACCTCCATGTTGAGTGTTAAAACCAATGGATAAAAGCGGTAAAACCACCGAGTGCTCTTTTGTTAGGGTAAAATGTTTTCATCCCTGTTTTTTCAGATATTTTAAATCCTTTCTCAATGAACTTCCCTTTTGAGTCTAACAACCAATAGATAAAAGCGGTAAAAACTCCTTTAGCAGGGTTTTTTTTACCCTTGTTTTGTTCAGCTATTTTAAAATCCCTTTCTCAAGTGATCTACCTGGTGAGTGTTAAACCTAATGGATAAAAGCAGTAAAAACTCTACGAGTTCTCTTTTATAATCGTAAAATATTTTCATCCTTGTTCTGTTCAGCTATTTAAAATAATAAAAACTTTCACAAGGGAACTCCCTGGTGAGTGTTAAAACCAACTGATGAAAAGCGTTTAAAAACCTCCGGGTGCTCTTTTATTAAGGTAAAATATTTTCATCACACAATCACATATAATACACGCTTATCGAAATATTCATATGAAATGAATATACGCAATTAAACAGATTCAAAGCACAGTTAGATGAATACAACAAAAACTGCAGATGAATACAACAAAAACTACAGGTCACTGCAATTTTAATGACAAATACATGTATATACACAAGATTACGCAAATTCAAAGCATGGTTTTCGGTGAAATATTTTGATGCCAGGTAACTTCGGACATTTTAAAATCTTGATCAAGTGATCTCCCTGGTGGGTATAAAAACCGATGATAAAAGTGGTAAAAACTTAGAATACTCTTTTTACATATTTTCATACTGGCTAGGTTCCTACAATTCAGAACCTTTAATTAAGGTAAAATATTGTCATATTCAGCTATTTTAAAACCTCTCTCAAGGGACCTCCATGATGAGTGTTAAAACCAATGAATAAAAGCGGTAAAACCACCGAGTGCTCTTTCGTTAGGGTAAAATGTTTTCATTCCTGTTTTTTCAGATATTTTAAATCCTTTCTCAATGAACTTCCCTCTTGAGTCTAACAACCAATAGATAAAAGCGGTAAAAACTCCTTTAGCAGGGTTTTTTTTACCCTTGTTTTGTTCAGCTATTTTAAAATCCCTTTCTCAAGTGATCTACCTGGTGAGTGTTAAACCTAATGGATAAAAGCAGTAAAAACTCTACGAGTTCTCTTTTATAATCGTAAAATATTTTCATCCTTGTTCTGTTCAGCTATTTAAAATAATAAAAACTTTCACAAGGGAATCCCTGGTGAGTGTTAAAACCAACTGATGAAAAGCGTTTAAAAACCTCCGGGTGCTCTTTTATTAAGGTAAAATATTTTCATCACACAATCACATATAATACACGCTTATCGAAATATTCATATGAAATGAATATACGCAATTAAACAGATTCCAAGCACAGTTAGATGAATACAACAAAAACTGCAGATGAATACAACAAAAACTACAGGTCACTGCAATTTTAATGACAAATACATGTATATACACAAGATTACGCAAATTCAAAGCATGGTTTTGGGTGAAATATTTTGATGCCAGGTAACTTCGGACATTTTAAAATCTTGATCAAGTGATCTCCCTGGTGGGTATAAAAACCGATGATAAAAGTGGTAAAAACTTAGAATACTCTTTTTACATATTTTCATACTGGCTAGGTTCCTACAATTCAGAACCTTTAATTAAGGTAAAATATTGTCATATTCAGATTTTCATACTGGCTAGGTTCCTACAATTCAGAACCTTTAATTAAGGTAAAATATTGTCATATTCAGCTATTTTAAAACCTCTCTCAAGGGACCTCCATGTTGAGTGTTAAAACCAATGAATAAAAGCGGTAAAACCACCGAGTGCTCTTTCGTTAGGGTAAAATGTTTTCATTCCTGTTTTTTCAGATATTTTAAATCCTTTCTCAATGAACTTCCCTCTTGAGTCTAACAACCAATAGATAAAAGCGGTAAAAACTCCTTTAGCAGGGTTTTTTTTACCCTTGTTTTGTTCAGCTATTTTAAAATCCCTTTCTCAAGTGATCTACCTGGTGAGTGTTAAACCTAATGGATAAAAGCAGTAAAAACTCTACGAGTTCTCTTTTATAATCGTAAAATATTTTCATCCTTGTTCTGTTCAGCTATTTAAAATAATAAAAACTTTCACAAGGGAACTCCCTGGTGAGTGTTAAAACCAATCGATAAAAAGCGGTTAAAAATCTCCGGGTGCTCTTTTATTAAGGTAAAATATTTTCATCACACAAACACATATAACACTAGCTTATCGAAATGGAATATACGCAATTAAACAGATTCAAAGCAGAGTTAGATGAATACAACAAAAACTACGGGTGTTGCAATTTTAATGACAAATACATGTATATACACAAGATAACGCAAATTCAAAGCATGGTTTTATGGGGAAAATTTTGATCCAAGCTAACTTTGGCCATTTTAAAATCTTTATCGATTGATCTCCCTGGTGGGTATTAAAACCGATGATAAAAGCAGTAAAAACTTAAAGTACTATTTTTACATATTTTCATACTTGATAGGTTCCTACAATTCAGAATCTTATTAAAATATTTTTAACCTTGTCATATTCAGCTATTTTAAAACCTGTCAATGACCTTCCTGTTGAGTGTTAAAACCAATGGATAAAAGCGGTAAGAACTCCGAGTGCTCTTTTATTATGGTAAAATGTTTTTACCCTTGTTTTGTTCAGATATTTTAAATCGTTTCCCAATGGACTTCCCTGTTGTCAGGGAATTTTTGTTTTACCCTTGTTTTGTTCAGCTATTTTAAAAACCCTTTCTCAAGTGATCTACCTGGTGAGTGTTAAAACTAGTGGATAAAAGTGGTAAAAACTCTACTAGTTCTCTTTTATAATCGTGAAATATTTCCATCCTTGTTTTGTTCAGCTATTTTAAAAAAATAAAACCTTTCATAAGGGAACTCCCTGGTGAGTGTTAACACCAAACACCAAAATACAAGAGACAAAATAAATTCAAAATGGGGTTAGCAAAATATAAACACCGATCTAACTGCAATTTTCACAAGAAAGACACGAGACAAAGCGAATTCAGAGCATGGTTAGTAAAATATAACACAAGCTTACCGAAATATTCATATGAAATACATATACGCAATTAAACAGATTCAGTGTATAGTTAGACGAATACAACAAAAACTACATGTTACTGCAATTCTAATGACAAATATATCCACAAGATAACGCAAATTCAAGGCATGTTTTTAGGGGAAAAATTTTGATGCCAGGTAACTTCGGCCATTTTAAAATCTTTATCGAGTGATCTCCCAGGTGGGTATAAAATCCGATGATAAAAGCGGTAAAAACTTAGAGTACTATTTTTATATAATTTCATCCTACAATTCAGAACCTTTAATTAAGGTAAAATATGTTTAGCCTTGTCATATTAAGCTATTTTAAAACCTCTCTCAAGGGACCTCCCTGTTGAGTGTTAAAACCAATGGATAAAAGCGGTAAAACCTCCGAGAGCTGTTTTATTAGGGTAAAATATTTTTACCCTTGTTTTGTTCAGATATTTTAAATCGTTGCTCAATGGACTTCCCTGTTGAGTGTAGCAACGAATGGATAAAAGCTTTAAAAACTCCTTTATCGGGGAATTTTTTTTACCCTTATTTTGTTCAGCTATTTTAAAAACACTTTGAAAAGTGATCTACCTGGTGAGTGTTAAAAGTAATGGATAAAAGCGGTAAAAAAATCTACGAGTTCTCTTTTATAATCGTAAAATATTTTTATCTTTGTTTTGTTCAGCTATTAAAATTTTACAAAAAAAAAAAACCTTTCACAAGTGAACTACCTGGTGAGTGTTAAAACCAATCGATAAAACGCAGTTAAAAACCTCCGGGTGCTCTTTTATTAAGGTTAAATATTTTCACCCCTGTTTTTTCAGCTATTTTCAAACATTTCATTCCTGTTTTGTTCAGCTCATTAAAAAAAACTTTTTCGATGAACCTCCCTGGTGAATGTTAACAGCAATGGTAAGTTTAAAGTAAAGACAAACATAATGAAGTTTTCATGAGAACTGGTTAGTAAAATATAACACAAGCTTACCGAAACGTTCATATGAAATACATACTCGCAATTAAACAGATTCAAAACATAGTTAGACGAATGCAACAAAAACTACAGGTTACTGCAATTTTAATGACAAATATATACACAAGAGAATGCAAATTCAAAGCATGTTTTTGTTCAACTATTCTGAACCTTTCTCAATGGACTTCCCTGCTGAGTGTTAAAACAAATCGATAAAAGCAGTAAGAACTCCAATCACTCTTTTTTAAAAGGGTAAAAAAAAAAAAAAAATGAATCCAGACAGCTTCTGCCATTTAAAAACTGTCAGCGTGGGACCAGCTTGGTTAGTTTAAAAAGCAATGGATAAAATCCGGAAAAACGGTGAAGACCATTTTTTTTAGAATAACGGTTCCTATTTCGGCAAGCTTTGGCCATTTTAAAATCTTTATCAAGTGACTTCCCTTATGAATATAAAAACCAAAGAATAAAAGCCATAAAATCACAAAGATCCTATTTTTACAGTAGAACGTAAAAGCGGATAAAAGCAGTAAAGCGGTTATTAAAATATAACACAATCTTATTGAAATGTTCATATGAAATACATACACGCAATTAAACAGATTCAAAGCATAGTGAGACGAATACAAACAAAAACTACAGGTTACTACAATTTTAATGGCAAATTTATACACAAAATAACGCAAATTCAAAGCATGGTGAGAAAAATATGAACAAAACCTAATCAGTGCAAATTCAAAGCACGGTTTGAGATATACAAACAAAATAACTGCAATATTTGATGGTATGCACATACATTAAAAAATCAACTTTAAATCATAGAGAAAAGTAAGCGAACGCATTTTCATGAGACATACATAAGCGTGATAAAGCTGGTGCAAAGCATTCAAAACTAACTGCAATTTTGACGACAAGCACAATATATAAGCAATTCTACGCATGGTTAGAGAAATATAACAAATACTAACTGGAGTTTTACTGACAATACATACACAAAATAAAAGCAAAGCTAGGATTTACTCATGAAAATCTGATAAATTCAACCCACCTCTTCCTAAAGCTGTCATTATATAGCATCCTCCATGTTGAAATCTGAAAAATGATAAAATATAAGATGAACACTTCTGTTTGAATGGTGTTTTCAACGTATGCTAAAGTATTTCAGTCTGCTACGATGTCTTTCCTGCCTTTCATCAGTATTAGGCTGGTGCTTTGCAGTGCACTGCACAAAGATACTCATGCTACAAAATATGGGGGAAGGGTCAGTCGCAGGGTTTTTTCATTATCTGTAAACCCACTGCCAGCATCTTCTTTCCTCACAATGTTTTCGAAATGTCTCTTTCTCAGGGTCGTTAAAACTCGGGAACGTGTGGCAAAGGGTAAAAACTTTACCAATTAATCCTGCATTTTAACAACACCGTGGGAAAACAATGTAGGAAAAGGACAAAATGCTGATAACCGGCATTTTCTCCTTTTCCAACGATGTTTTAGTCACCGGCATCTTTCCAAGACAAATTCCAGCGATTCATTTTTTCATCTGAAAATGCTTTTAACGTGGACCTGTCTAAAATGTTGTCTTATAAGTAAAGAGGTTATTACTGAGAAAATTAGGAATCTTCGATAATAGCGGCTAGGCATGTCCTTTACTGTCTAGTTTGCACTGGGAATCAAAATTAGACTGCACAGAGTGTATAGTTTGATTTTCTAGCTTTATCTCTGGTATATCTGATATTTTCCGCCTACACTGCATGCTATGGAAAAGCAGTGACATTGAAGAGGTTTTTTTTGTAAAGTTCTTGTATATAACTCCAGGTACACGGAAGCACATCAAAGGTGCATTTGCCCCTACGATCAGGCTGAAATAGTGTTAAAACAGCATTAAACACCAAGCAACAAACAAATGTTTGATATTTTGTTGATAGGTCAACACAAACCATTTTGAAGTTGTAATATCTTTGACCTCATTTTGTTTGACAAGGTATTATCCAAACATTTGTTACTGTAGATGTTAGAATATGACCTAAATGATTTTTTACGGAGTATCGACAGCTTGGGTCATTTACCATGAAACGTAACCGTAATTAACCCTTAGGGACATGGAGGCTAAGTCAGTAGCATCTACACAGGACGTGAATTCTAGAGGTCGCTGCTTCCATTCCCAGCTCTTTCTGATGATTAAGTCGTAGTCATTGATAAAGGATTTGTTCCATTCTCATTGCTGAACAATATTTAAGGTATGCTTAAATGAGAAAGCAGCCAGTGGCTTGTAAGGAATGTTTTGTAAGGAACTGGTAAAAGAAACACAGGTGAGCATCATGAATAAGTGTACAAAATGCCGAAATATAACTCAAATATTGTTGAAAAAAATGCCGTTTAACACTAATCAAACAAGCAAACCAGCCTTTAAACAGCCGAGTTAATAAAATTGACCATTTTTGTAGGACTGAGCCAAATATTGTGATTTCAAGATTGTTTTAGTTAGAATATGTTACAAAGTATCATCAGATGTAAGACTTCATGTTTTGTGCATTCTGATCTTAATTTTTATTGTCCACAACAACAACACAACTTTAGCTGAGCGCTCAGAGAGTTAAGTGCTCTTCTGCTACACTACAGACATATTTGTTCATCTAGCAGCAGACCACTCTAGAAAACATTATGGCAAGAGGAAAAATTGCTCGTATTTGCAAGCACTTTGGATCATCAGTTAAGTGAATTACCGTTGAGAATTTTTAAGAAACATAATTGTAGAAAGAATGCAAAAAGTGGAAAAAGTCCTGTCACATCTTTAGGGCTACCAGCTAACACATTTTATGATCTGTCTGTATTAACTCTTTACAAAAATGACAAAATTTCAGACTGGTCCAAATTGAAAGCATTTGCAGAAGACAAAGATCATCCAAATGACCAAATCTGTCCTTGATATGGTAGAAAACATTGTCAGGAAAAGGGAAATGCTAGTAACCAGTCGGAATTGTGTGGTAAATGGTTCAAAGCATTTTACATGATTATTGACATAATCTATTGAAATATAAATATGGGGTGACAAACAAGATTACAAAGTCTGATACATAAGACAGTAAACCATGTGATGAAAGACATACTAGTTACTTAACCATGTACTTCCTTATTTACTGATGTTTCAAAAAGGCAAAACCTCAACAGAACTAATTTGTAGGAAGAAAACTAGAATATCATGTAAATGCACTTGGGCAATTTGATAAGTTTCCATGCAAAAAGGGTTATTTTCGCCGTTTCAACCACCAAAAATCCAATTCACTGATAATTAAATCATTTTCTCTTATAAGCTTGACTAACCAAGCAGACGGTAAAGATCCAAAATCTGACTCGGAATATTCTGTACCGTTCGATCTTGGTTACATACCTTCTGCAAAAGCCTGTTTTCGCCTATCGCATGTGAAGGATTAATGCCTCTCGAGACCCTTTCATCAATAAAATGATGTTTTGTTAAAAAAGAGAAGATTCGTACATTGTAGATCATTGACTTTTCTTGACAAATGGTTTATAATTATGATATAAGGTCTTATACCAGTTAGCAATTCAGTCTTTAGTCCTCAATCCTTGGTCCTTGATATTGAATTTTTAATGAGCTAGTCTATGGATGTGTCGCATATTTGTCTGCTTTCTATTTCAGCTTTCTGTTTGCTCTGAAAATAGAAAGAAAATAGGGTAAGGAGCAAACCACATCTCCCTGTGGGTCAAATTTATCAGCAGCTGCTTACATATACTTAATCAACAAACATTAATTACAATTAAATTACCATTTCCACATGCTGACTTATTATGCGCTGTCTTGTATACACTCCACACACCAGACATGACTGTCCACTTAGCACAGTGTAGCCGATCAGTTGAATGACTTTTTCTGTGCATATCAATGATTTCCAATTTGCTTAGGGAGTCAGCATAGTGGGTGCGCTCACAAACGTCTTCAGGCATTCCCTGGCCTGACAATCTTAAAAAAAGATGTATGTCGTTTTAAACAGTCGAATAGATGCAAACACACTCTACAAAAGCACTGCTTTTACTTACAAATTGGATCCGTGTAGCTCATCTGTTAGTGTATCTGACTCGTGACCTGGTGGTTGCCAGGTCGATACTCTGTTGAGGCAAACATTCTTTCCGTCGAATTTTCGCCTCTCACCTCTGATGCATGTAAGAAAAGTAGTCAGTGGCTTGAAAAGAAAGTTGTGTCAGTACTGGTGTAAAAAAAGCCAGGAAACACATGCGTAGGTACACTGACCGCCATGATATGACATTAGCCGCTTAAACGGCGTTTAACACCAAAACAAACAATACAAACAAAACCTACAAATAGTCGCCGATGAACAAGCATAAGGCCCTATATCTTTCTCTACACACCCGAACATAGCGGGAATATTATTCCTGACCTATTACTAGGCTACATGTGTGCTGACAGTACACATGTAGAAAAACATGAAAAAAAAGCTACAAGACACCAAACATGGTTGGATAAACAAATAACACAATCAAGAAAATAGTTAATGCAGACAAAGCATGGTTAGCAAAGTATACAAAAATTTACTGAAATTTTCAAGATAAGAACATAAATGACATATAGCAAATACAAAGCACAAGAGAAATATGAAAAGAAAAACTAAATGAGTTTTTCACGAGAGATAAAAGCAAATTCAAACCAGGGTTTTAACAAATATAAACAAAAACTTACCAGTACTGAAATTTTCAAGACAAATATATACACAAGGTATAGCGATTTCAATGCATGGTTGAAGAGATATTAACAAAATCCTACTAAATTTGGATTAGAAATAAGAGATGAATCTAATAAATTGCATGGTCTGACAAACTGGAAAGCAAACTCAAATATTAATTTAGATGGGAAACACACATATGAGATAAAGCAAATTCAAAGCATGGTTAGTGATATGTAAACAAACGAAACCTTTGAAAAAAAAAAAGACATAAATCGTATTCAATGCGTGGTTAAAAAAAAAATGAACAAAAAACGCTGAATTTTTCATGAGAAATGCATACACGTCATGAGACAAACCAAAGCCAAAGCATTGTTTAACAAATAGATTTAAAATACTTACTGAAATTTTCATCAGAAATATTTACCTGAGACAAAGCAAATTCAATGCATGGTTGGAGGAATATATGAAAAAGCTTACTGAAACTTTCTTTAGAAATACAATCACGATAAAGTAAATTCAATGCATGGTTAGTGACTACATTGTAATAAACAGAACCTTACTACAATATATGTACTACTATATATTCATGAGAAATACATTCACATATGAAAGCAATTTCAAAATATGTTTAGAGAGACATAAGTAAAATACATACAGAAACTTTGATGAGAAAATAAATATTAGATAACGCAAATTCACTGCATGATTAGGTGTATATAAACAAAAACTAACAATAATTTGGATGAGAAATAAAAAAACGTCATAAAGCAAACTCGAAACTGGCTAAAGAAACACCTGTAGGGACAAAACTTTGCTCAAATTTGGATTAGAAATACATACTCAAGATAAAGCTAATTCAAAACATAGATATATCTACAGACAAAACCTTATTGCAATTTTCATGAGAAATGCATACACCAGATACAAACCATGGTTGACAAACGTAAACAAAAGCTTACTAATTTTTTATAAGAAATATGTAAAACAAAGCAAATTCGAAGCATGGTTAGTGATTTATAAACATTTTAAACTAATTTAAGTTTTGGTGAGAAATAACTGCAAAAGATTAATTAAATTCGAACTATGGTAAGACAAATATGAACAATAACTTTCTGAAAAAAAAAAAAAAAACTGCAGGAGACAAAACAAATTCATAGCACTGTTACAGCATTATAAACGAAAACGAGACAAAGCAAAGTCAAAGCATAGATAGAGAAATATATAAAACTAACTGCAATTTTGATGATAAATACATACACAACATAAAGCAACTTCAAAGCATGGTTAGAAAAATACAAACGAAAACCTATTAGAATTTTCATGAGAACTAAATTCATGACACAAAACAAATTCCTAGCATGGCAAACCAAATACAGACTACAACTCAAACAAATTTTTGTGAGACATACACACTCTAGACAAAGCAATTTAAAAGCATGGTTAGAATGTAAAACGAAAACTAACTGCAATTTTGATGACAAATACATACAAGAGATAATGCAAATTCAAAGCATGGATTTACATGTGAAAGCTTGAAACCATTCTTGTCAGAATTCCTTCCTGGTCCAAGGAGTTGTGATTAGAACAGTTTCATCCTACCAAAGAAAAACTAAATGATAAATGCAACCCACCTTTTTTCTCAAGCTGTTGATACATGACATCCTCCATGTTGACATCTGAAAAAAAAATCAACACTTGTTTGAATGGTGTTTTCATTGCATGTAACGATATTTCAGTCATTTATCAGCAGTAGCTTACTTGTGGCTTTCTTAGGTTTAACCAGTAGAAGGCTAGACCTTTGTACTGCTAGGTGAACCGTGCTTCAAACAAAGATCGATCTCGGGCTTTTACAATTATCTATAAATCAACTTAACCACACAAACCAGTGTTTAGATGGCCCTAAGAGAAGATGTTTTCGAAAAGATTGTTGAAAAAGGAGAAAAAAACCTGATAATCTGCATGTAAAGTCCTGTCTTAAATTTTAATGTCTTGTAAAGAGGTAGTGCTGAGTAAATTGGAATCTTCAATTTAAAAGGCTAGGCGCACTCTTTTGTTTTATCAAAATTAGACCACAAAATGTGTAGTTTTATCTTCTAGCTTTATCTCTGGTTTGTCTGATATTTCTAATATAATTATTTCCTGCTGAATATTCCTCAGGCATTTTTCTGCGGGAAAGCAGCCAGCAGCATGGAACTGGTAAAAGAAAATGTAATCATGTTATTGGGTGCACTTGCCACCACAGTATAACTGATATAATATAGAAAATGACAATAAACACCATGTATTCAACATATGTCTAACATGTGGATAGATCATCAAAAGCAGTTTTCAACGTGTAACATCTATGTCCATCATTCAGATTGATAAGTAAAATCCAATAATTTGTTTCTCCAGATGTTAGAATATGTCTTTATTAACCTTTTAACACATGATATAATTTTTTACCTGTCTAAATTGAAAGCTTTTACAGATGTCAAATTCAGCGTGACTTAAATGATATGATTAGAAAAAAATTGTGGGAAAAGGATGCTGGTTACCGGCATTTTCTCCTTTTCTCGCAAAGTTTTCAAACGCCTTTTTTTTTCACAGGACAATCAGAAGTCGGAATTGTTTGGCAAAGGGTTAACTCTTAGGAACCATACCAAGTGGATAAGTTGGTCAAGTGTACACGGCTTGGATCCAAGGGATCTAAACTTGATTTCTAGCTAGGTCAAACCCTATCCAAAGAGTTGATGATATGTCATCGCTACAGGATTTATTCCTTAAATTTCTATTCTAACCACTGAACATTATTTTGATATAAGAAAGCAGCCAGTAGTTTGAAGGGAATGTTGTGCAAGGAACTGGCAAAAGAAACTTAGGAACCATAAATAGGTGCACGAGCCGTCGAGATAAAACTGAAGAAGTTTTGGAAAACAGTGAAAAACACCTTTCTTTCAAATTAATCTTTAGAGTGCTGACTTAATTAAATGGCCTTGTAACCCTTTACCAAACAATCCCACATTTTAACGACCCTGATGAAAAGGGTTTTTGAAAACAATGTGGAAATAGGAGAAAAATACTGATAACCTGCATTTTGTCCTTTTTACACAATGTTTTCTACCCTTCGAGAAACAAATTTCAGTTTTGAGTCGCATTGATTTTGTCGTCTGCAAATGCTTTCAAGTTGACAAGTCTAAAATTTAGTCATTTGGTAAGAGTTAAATATGACAGAGCCAAATATTGTAATTTCAAGATTAGAATATGTTACAAGGTATTGGGCTGTGTAGGCCCAAAAGCTGATTGGATTTTTCTGTGCAGTCTGATCTTGGTCTAGATGTTTACAACAACAACAACATGAGTTTTGCTGAGAGCTGAAATATAAAATGCTCTCCTGCTACAAACAAATTTATTCATCTTGCAGCTGACCGCTCTAGAAAACATAGCGGTGAAATGGCATATTCCAGGGCACTTCTGATTCATGAGTTTCTTTAAAAGCACTACACATGTTATATACTCTTTAAATCTTTAAGGTTAAAAGGAGTTTATTGCAGAGCTAGGATTCAAATTCAACTCCTTAGTTATCAGCTTCACTATTTAGTTTCCTGCACTCAAAGATATTTTTCAATGTAGCTGAATGTGCTGGCTTTTGACCTTCTTTTAAGTGCTGATAAAAAACGAATAAACAGGAATTTGTAAATGGTCAAATATGTTAACATATTTATTCTAGGGGCCCCTATGGTAAAAAATGTAGACATGTTATCTTTTGCCTATTTGCTGGCAAATTTACACCGTCTATCTTTATTATTATTTTTTTTTTAATAAGAAGCACAATTTTGGAAAGAATGGGGAAAAAGAGAAATGCTACAAAGTTTTGTTTACCTTTCACCAAACATTACGGTTTCACCATTTATCCCAAGGCAAAATTTAGACTTTCAAAAATCAAAAGCATTTCCAAAAGACAAATTACATGTGAATGAAATTATTGTATTTGTTTCTGAAAGGATAAAAAACATTGTGGGAAAAGGAGAAAAAGCTGTTTTCCCTGTTTTCCAGCATTTCCTCCTTTTCCTACAATGTTTTCGAAAAGCTTCTTCCTCAGTATCATTGAAACTTGTAATTGTGTGGTAAAGGTTTCAGGCCTGTCCATATTAAGATCATTGTCGACACCGAATTGAATGTGGCTAAGTGGATGGGATTTGTCCATGAAAAACTAGGAAACATTGTGGGATAAGGAGAAAATTTAGGTTACCGGCTTTTTTTACTTTACCCTCAATGTTTTCAAGAAAAAAAAAAAGTCTTTTTCAAGGTTGAAATCATGAGAGAATTGGCGTAAAGCTGTTTGTCGACTGCTTGCCAGAATATCAAAGGTATTAGGTAGTTCAAGTTTTTACAGAACCAGTTAACCCGTTGGCAAACAATGCCACGTTCTTACGACCCTAATGAAAGAAGGCTTTTGAAAAACATTTTAAGAAAAGGAAAAATGCTGGTAACCAACATTTTTCCTTTTTCCACAATGTTTTCTGCTACATCAAAGACAGAAATCATCATTTGAGCTGCATTTATTTTGTCATTCACACATGCTTTCAATATAGCCGGGTCCAAAATTTTATTTATTTTATCCATAACAAGGGAGTCGGCATAACCCTTTACCACACAATCCCAACTACCCCAAGGAAGAGGCTTTTTGAAAACATTTGGGGAAAATGAGAAAATGCTGGTAATCAGCATTTTCTCCTTTTTCCTCAGTGTTTTTTAACCAACCAAAGACAAGTTCCATTATTTTAGCTACACTTGAATTGTCTGCAAATGCTCTCGAAATGGAAAGGTCTATATTTTGCTTGTGTGGTAAAGAGATAATGCATTGCAATTGTTGCAAAAAGAATTATCAGCTATAACTACATTGACACCTGCTTTCGTGACGCAGATACAGTTAGCCTAAATACACTGCAGCAAAGAGCGAACTTGCTTATGAGGAACAATTTCCCTGTTAGCCACGTCTTTTCTTTTATTCAGGTTTACATGCATTCGACATTTGTAACAAGCACATTCTTTCAGAAATTCTGATAAAAAATCCTCACTATGTTTGTTTACATGTATACAGTTATACTTTGCCGATATCGCTGTAGAAACAACAGCAGTCAATTACGGAGGAAAATAACATTGAGAACTGACAAATAAAGTTCAAGGTATTTGACAGAATTTTAGACATGGTCATCAGTAAAATAACCATGATAATACAATTGAGCTGTAAAAAGGGGACTTAATGTATCTGCGAAAAGTACTGTCCCAGCTCAGCCTGCGTGGTCTGTGCAGGCTGTGCTGGACCGAAACGTTTCGCTAGTGGTCAATATTCTGTATGTCCAAGGACCATCCCATTTCAGGATTAGCCGGTTGCTAAAAAAAAAAGTGGCTATAATGGATCCATAATTATGTGATGACTTGATCGGTATCATGGATCACGGGGATTCATTAAGCCTCCTTTTGTCAGAGCTGGCTCAATGATTTATATTGTCTCGGTCAAAGTACATGTATCCGTAAGATTAATTGGTACTCTAGGTCCAAAATTAAAACTTCCTGTCCTGTCTGATCTGGATATACATCGCCTGTAAATACAACGGACGTTGAGCTTCGTTTCCTGTCGAGTCATATTACTAAGAACAAAAACATGCAATAGATGTATTACCTTTGACTTTGTATTTTATCACATCCACACAGAGAAGCTCCATAATACCGTAAGACTCTATATTCGGTAGAATTTAACTCAAACTGACCGATCTCCAATAAATTCAGAAAAATTAACCTAAATCCGCTACAACACGAACTGACTATTTAAAAACGCTCACTTGCGCAACAATGGGGTATTGTCCACAACCCGTGAAAAAACAACTCATGTCAGCTCTATACCCACAGGCGTTCGTTTTGTGACGAACTTCGCCATCTATATAGTGTAATATATTTATACTTGTCTTATATGTTATAATACCTGAGAAAATCTTAATCTCTTTTTAAAATGCCTTTCAGAATTACTGAAGGTTTTGCGGACAGTATAAATCGAGATCAAAATGCAGAGAACACGAAGTCTGGTTTTAGCACTACGACTGCGCATTCCAGAGACATGCCGACCAAGAGCAACATTTAGACAACGACTATTTATGTGCTTTTTCCTGTGTTAATTTTGTTGATTTTGCATATTAAGGGTCAACCTCTCGAGCGCTAAATCAATGAAATGGACGTCTTCAGTTGTTAAAACATCCTATATATCGCAATACATTACATATCTTAATTTGCCACAGTATGTTACAAACTAGAGGACAGTGTAGAGCACAGATCACTCTTCACGAGCTATACAAACTCATCTTGATCTAAATTGTCTGCAAAACCGGCAACATAATTGTTCTCCTACGATAAATTTCTTATCATATCACAAAATTTTAGACTTGTCGAGAATGAGAGCGTTTGCAGACGACAAACGATTAGATTTGTCCAAAAAAAGGGTAGAAAATATTGTGAGAAAAGGAAAAAAAACGTGGTTCTTTACCAGAGAAAGAAACTTGGGGTAACATTCGGCAAAAAAAAAGCAACATTCAGCAAGAAAATGGTAAATTTCCAACGTGAATGTATTAGATCTAATCTTTTACCAAACAATGCCGTGTTTTGACGACCCTGGAGACGGCTTTTGAAAACATTGCGGGAAAACGAGAAAATGCTGGTAACCAGCATTTTCTCTTTTTCCCACAATGTTTTCTACCTATTCACAGGCAATATCAATCATTGAGCCACATTTGACTTCTGTTTCCGCCTTCAATTAAAGAGTTAGAAAATACGAAATGGGTAGACAATTTTTCACTGATCGTAACCATGAAATAACAAACCATAATCCACCATTATTTCTCGATAAACTACCGAAAACCATGAAATAAGTGATGGTATTCGTCACCAAAATATTCAAGACATAGATAGCATATTCTATCTTTTAATTCGATATTTGCCCAAGGCTTTCACGCTCGATAGCGAATCTGTGGTTATATGTCCTAAATTTAAGTAAGTACTGCATTAATGCTCGGGGGATTTTGGTAAGGTAATTTTCAAAATCAAATTTCTTGTTTAATGACTTGTGTGTTCAAATCAGAAGAGAAAAATAATCAAGTAAGATACATGTAATGGATTAAAGTAGACCCTCAAAAGTTACCCGTTTTATATTTAGTACACTTGTCAGAAGTTGACCTGGAAGGACCTCTGAAGCTGCTCGACATAGCTTGGTATTTTACTTATTTCAGTTTTAAACAACTAAAGGTCAAGGGAATAAATAACAAAGTAACTAATAAACATCGCCATTAAAATCCTCTATTTTTAATGTCAATACAAACTTGGCCAGTTCGTACTGGTTGGTCACCACTTAAGTACATCAAAAACAATGCACGACATTGCAGGTCACGTATCCTAGGTAAGCTACATACATAACAACGAAACTATTAAACTACATTTGTTTTACCTTCCATACCAGACACATGTATCACAATGAATCCTAGACGAATGGTATCACAAGCCCTCCACGTACATCATGGCTTTGGTTCATGGCTTTGGTAAAGGTCACGGTAGTATGCCAGCATTACCGGTAGAGTAACCCATAGAGTGCAAAAGAAATGAAAGTAGTATTTCAAGTCAGTTAAAAAAAAAACACAGATTTATATTTTATTTCAATTTTACAATTAATTCAGTTTCTGGCAAAATAGAATGGGACATTGTAGATTCAGTACGAGAAGTGCGATGCCCTTGTTGAAGGAAAAGGTTTTGGACCGAACATCTTGGCCAGTCTTTAACGGAGCTTGGGATGCCGGTATCAGATGGCTCAATATTTCTGTTTTGTCCACAATCAGATGGGGCCTTGGCATTCCATTTAGTCTTGAAGCGTTCCTTTAAGATTTTTATATTGCAAATTAAATGTTCATGTTCAACACATGTAGATACTACAAAAAATACTTTCTCTGCAAACGCAAAGAAACTTAACGTTTACAAGTAGTATAGTAATCTTTGCTGAAGCCAAAAGTTTAAAAACAATGTTACTCCTGTGTTCAAATCAATTAATTGAAAAAATATTTTGATTATCTTCATTGAAGCCAAATGCCATTGTAGAGATAACGAACCATTTTCTTATTACAGAAGAATAGCCCATTCAAATTAAACTTATTGTGACATCTATGTTGGTGTCAGTGTTTTAAACATGCTCTGCTAACGTTTCTTGAAACAAATGATTATGAACACACTTAGAAAATCTCTGTTGTAGCGAATGGTTTAGGACATATTGTGATAACTATTACAGTTGTTGATGTCAGTAGTTTGAAACATTGTTGTGATACCCATGCTAAAAGCCTAGAATACAGTGTGATTCTTTTGTTGTCAATGTATTTAGATATTTTGTAATAACTTTTGTTTAACCTAATGGTTAGGACAATCTTTCATACCTTTAGATAAAGCAAATGAATTGGAACATGCTGGGATAGCCTCAGTCTTAGTGAATCATATGGAATATAATTATTATTTTTGCAAGTGTTTTAGTACGTATTTTGATAGCTGTTGTTGAAGCTATATATTGTTATTTATTGTTGTTGTTTTTATTCTATTCTTTTATTGATTTCGGCATAGCTGAATGCGCTGGTTTCTGACCTACTTCTTGGCAGTGTAATATTAGAATGAATAAATAGTAATCTACAATTGGTAAAAATGCACATGTATACATGTTTATTCTACGGGCCCATGCAGGCCTATTTTCGAGCAAATGCTGGCGTGGTTACTCTCCATTTTATCTCTTCATATTGTACTACAAACCAGGGTAAAATTCATATTCCAGTGCCTGTAACGACTTCTATCTTTTTTTACAAAGATATTAAATTTTCTTGCTACAAATGATCGAGAACATGTTCTGATAACCTTGCCAAAAGGATTTCAAATTTGTCTGCAGCAATTGTTTTCAAGGGGTAATGAGCAGGCTAAATACCAGAAGTGCTCTCTGAAGAAAACTGGCGTTTTCTTTAACTCTTTACCAAACAAAATGTGTACATTGGTCCAATATCAAGGCATTTGCAGACGACAATTTAATTGTTGCTAAAGGAGTGAAATTTGTCCGTGATAGGGTAGAAAACATTGTGGGAAAAGGAGAAAATGCTGGTTACCAGCATTTTCTCCTTTTCTTACAAGGTTTTCGAAGGGCTTCTTCCCCAGGGTCACTAAAACACAGGATTGCGTGGTAAAGGGCTAAATGAGGGTATCTTCTGTTTGGGTCATGGGCTAGACGTGATATCAACATTCAGTGAATGATATCACTTTTTGTGCCGTACATGAACCTATGACCGTGAGAAGGACATTTTGGTATATATAAATAAAGGACACTGTAATCTCCAGTCATAACAAACATTCAACTCTTTACCAAGCTACTCCGAGTTTTAATGACCCTGGGGGAGAAAGCATTAAGTAAACATTGTGGAAAAAGGAGAAAATGCTGGTTACCAGCATTTTCTCCTTTTTCCACAACGTTTTCTACCCATTCCATGATAAATTTCGTCATTTGAGTCATATTTAAATTGTCGTCTGCAAATGCTTTCAAGTTGGACATATCCATTTTTTTTTTCTCGTGTACTAAAGATTTTAAAACCTTTACCAAGCATCCTCGAGCTTTAACGAGGAAGACTTCTTTCTTAAAACATTGTGGAAAAGGGAAATATGTTGGTTACAAGCATTTTTCTTCCATCATTTTTTGTAGCGTTTCAGGTGCAAATTCTGCCATTTTGATTTGTTGTCTGCAGATGCTTTCAATACACACAACTTTAACCCTTTCCTACACAATCCCGGCTTTTAACGACCCTGGTAGGTTAGAATTTTGAAAACATTTTGGCAAAATGAGAAAGTGCTGGTAATCTGCATTTCCTCCTTTTCCCACAATGTTTTCTATCCTAGCAATATTTAATATATCGTCTGCAAATGCTTTCAATTTGGTCCAGTTCTGTCGTTTGGTAAAGAGTTAGGTCGATCCAGTATCAACACCAAGGCCGAGTCAGGTACGGTAAGTTTATAGCCTTGAGTGGTTGCAGCGGACAGATCCCTAGTGGATAAAACGAGAAATATTTCACCTTTTGCAATTTGAAAGCATTTGCAGACAATAAGTTTTATGATGGAATGGATGAATAAATGAATGAATGAATGATGGTGTTTTACGCCACTTTCAATATTATATAATCATTCATATCACTGCGACAGCTCACATCTTCATGCATGTCCTGGGTTCCAACAGTACTCGGCTAGAGCTCCCATGACAACCCTCATGAGTGGATCTAGCGAGGCTCGAACCCGGGTCTCTAGATCTGGAGTCCTACACTTTACCACTGAGCCACACAAATTTTATGATGGAAATTGTCTTTGAAAGCAGAGAAAATATTCTTGGAAAAGGATAAAATGCTGGCTACCAATATATTTTTCTATTCCCATAATGTTTTCAATAGGCTTCTTTGTAAGGGCCGTCAATCCTTACCACACAGTCCCAGGTTTTAACGACCCTAAAGAACCAGCCTTTTGGAAAAAAAAAAAAGCTGTGGGTAAAAGAGAAAATACTGGAAAGCAAAATTCTGAGACCTTCACAGAGTATCATTGATTACCAGTATATACCAACAAAATAGGAATAAAGTCTTTTACCAAACAAAAGAGAAATTAAGACTTGTCAAAATTCAAAGCATTTGCGGACGACAGGTTGGATGTGGCTCAAAGGGTTTGTATTTTCTATGGCAGAAAATTATGTAGGAATATGAGAAAATTCTGGATATCACCTCTGTCTCCTTTTACAACAAGGCTTTATAAAGCCTTCTTCCTCGGAGTTGTTAAGGACCTTGGATTGTTTAGTAAAGGGTTAACTCTTTACCAAACAACAATATTTTAGACTCGAAAGCATTTGTATGGTGACAAATCAATTTAACGTAAATGGTGACTTCTGTCTTTGATGGGGTAGAAAAGATTGTAGGAAAAGGAGAAAATGCTGCTTACCAGCATTTTCTCTGTTTCCCATGATTTTTTTTTCAAACGCCATCTTCAGGGATGTTAAAACTCAGGATTGTGTGGTAAAGGGTTAAGGTGATGACAACACAGTGTAATTCTTATCACGTTTTCCTTTCTTTTTCCAACATGTTGTCATATTTGGTTTTGAAACAGTGTCTATGGTTATTAACTCTTTACCAAAATTTTGGACCTTTCCACATCCAAAGCATTTGCAGACCGCAAATCAAATGTGGCTCAAACGGTGGAATATGTCTTTGAAAGGGTAGAAAACATTGTGGAAAAAGGAGAAAATGCTGGTTACCAGCATTTTCTCCTTTTCCCACAAAGTTTTCAAAAGCCTTCTTTCTAAAGGTAATTAAAACTCTGGGTTGAGTGGCAAGGTGAAAGGCAGTTGTGCATTGTATGTCCATCCCGTGACTGATCCATCTCCCAAAGGGTTACCTATCCTTCTATAGGCATATCTATTATATTCTTGTAACTCTTTACTGGATAACAAAATTTTGGGCTTGTCTAAATCGAAAGCATTTGTAGGAGGTAACTTGATTGTATTGGTATTTCATGCCATTTTAACAGCTTAGGTCATATCACGGTGGTCAGTGCACCTACGCATGTTTCCTGGCTTTCTCACACCAGTACTGACACAACTTTCTTTCCAAGTCACTGGCTACTTTCCTCTCATGCATCAGACGTGAGAGACGAAAAATTGCCAAAAAAAGAAAGTTTGCCTCAACTGGGTATTGAACCCGCAACCACCAGGTCACAAGTCAGATACGCTAACCATCGAGCTACCCGGGCAGGCCATTTGCAGGAGACATATTAAATGTGGATCAAGTGGTGGAAATTGGCATTGAAAAGGTAGAAAACATCGTGGGAATGGGTGAAAATGCTGGTTACCAGCATTTTCACCTTTTCCCACATTGTTTTCAAAAGCCTCCTTCCTAAGGGTCGTTTAGAGTCAGGATTGTGTGGTAAAGGGGTAAAAGACAGTTGTGCATGTATGTGCATCCCATGATTGTTTTATCTTCACGAGGGTTTATGCGTCTTTCTAAAGGTGTATCTATCCACACACACACACACACACACACACACACATATATATATATGTGTGTGTGTGTGTGTGTGTGAGAGAGCCATGCTCTATGAAAAGGGGGCTTAATGCATCTGCGAACATGTGTCAACGCCATGCTCTGTGAAAAGGGGGCTTAATGCATCTGCGAACATGTGTCAACGCAGTCTGCGCACTCCGCGCACGCTCACCTTGTTCGAAACTTTTCACTATCGGTCAATTTTCTGTATGCCCAAGGACCAGTGTACCTCATGAATCAGTTTGTTGTTACACAAAATGGATTTTATTCATCTATAATCATGTAATGACATGCGTGGTATAATGTATTTAGCCCCCTTTTGCCAGAACATGGCTCATGTCCTTTTACCCTTTAGCAAATGAGGAAAATTTGAGTTTGTCTAAACCCGAAACATTTGCAGACGACAAATTAAATGTTGCTAAAACGGTGTTGTCATTGAAAAGGTAGAAGACATTGAGGGAAAAGGAGAAAAAGCTGGTTCTTCTTGTTCCACAATGATTTCAAAAACCTTACTTTTAAAACTTTTGGATTGTGTGGCAATGGGTTAACTCTTTACCAAACAACAAAATTTTGGACTGGACCAAATTGAAAGCATTTGCTGGTGACAAATTCTACTCAAATGTTTGGATTTGTCATTGATAGGGTAGAAAAGAGCATGGGAAAAGGAGAAAGTGCTGGTAACCAGCATTTTCTCCTTTTCCACGTTTTCAAAAGCTTCTTCCCCAGGGTCATTAAACAGGGATGGTGTGGTAAAGGTTTAACCAGAGAACAAAACATCTGATTGGTCCATGTTGAAAATTTTATGGAACACTTTTCACGACAAGTGATGTCTAATTTTGCTACAATTTCCTAAAATGTTATGCTTCCAGTTGCTGTGCCATCAGCAAAAGGTAGTGAATTACACATACACACATGGCTGAAGCCTTCGACTAGAAACATAAGTGCTAGTGATATGTAATATTCCTGCCGCAGAGTGCAGATTTGTCGAGTTGCTGGGAGTTAGAATTCTCATAAGCTCAATGACTGTCAAAAAGTCCCAAACAAATGCCGCAACTTCTGGGCAGTCAGTGATGACAATTTTAAATGGTATGAGAATGTCCCGGGTTGACATACTCGAATAATGTCTAAATTTAGATGGTCCAAATTTCGTAGCCAATATTAGTTACTTATAAATAATGATTTACTCTTTACCAGAGGACATTACCCGAGACTCGTACATATTTAAATCATTTGCAGAAAATGAATCAAATGTGGCTAAAATTACGGGATTGGTCTCCGAATGGGTAGAGAACATTGCTGGTGTCGAGCATTTTCCTCCTGTTCTCACATTATTTTCAAACGACCTCTCCATCATGATTGTCAAAACTCAGAATTTTGTGATAAAAGGTTAATTGTGTCAAGTTGTCCTCTGTTTTTCTGTCTGAACTCTTTTCGATTCAAGACCCTGGGAAATAGCCTTTTGAAAAACCTTGTGGGAAAAGGAGAAAATGCTGGTAACCAGCTCTGTTTAATGGTCTCCATGACTTAAATTTACAAACAGATGGAACAATGAAACAAGTGCTTTTCCACAAAAATTCTTAACTGAAAAAGGGACATAACTTTCTCAAATTTTTGTTAATGTAACCTGCCTTTTCTGGTATGGATTTGCTTTTTGATATTTAACAAATAGCCCTAGTTTAACCCTTAATCTGCAAAGCAAGTTCTATGAAACTTTAAGCCGATCATATAAACCAAAATGTTGCAATTTCAAAGTTTTTTTTTTTTGAGAAAAATATCTCCTTCTTGGACAGTGTACATCGCTTAGACTACAGACTACACAATCTGTGCAATCTGATCTTGATCTACACTGTCCACAACAGGTCAATAAGTCGTGCTCAGCAGCCTAAGGGTCTTTACCAAACGACAAAATTTTAAACCTGACCAAATTGAAAGCATTTGCAGACAACAAATGAAATATTGTTAAAATGAGGATTTCTCTCTTTGATAGGGTAGAAAACATTGTGGGAAAAGGAGAAAATGCTGGTTACCAGCATTTTCTCCTTTTCCCACAATGTTTTCAAAAGGCTTCTTTTACAGGGTCTTTAAAAGTCGGGATTATGTGGTAAAGAGTTAAACTAAATATCTTGAGTAATAACAGAGATATGAGAATGTGTTAAAAGTTTTTACATAACAGTAACACAGATGACAACAGGGCTATGACAATACATTGGCGTTTTGTTCGAAAATATCCAAGGGTAAAAATGAATACACGAACCATTTTTACATATTAATACATAAAAGAATATTTATTAGTTTGTATAAAAAATGATTGCAAAAAGTAAACATATAATTGATCGATTTACATAAAAATGTCTGTATACAACAGGAAATGGAATGGTTTATGTTTTATACACAAAATATCAAATAAAACTGATACAAATTGAAACGCTGGCTGGTTTTTATTATCTGACTACTTCCTGCAGAAAATTTGTTGTGGCTGCCAGCAGACCCTGTTTACGTAACCCTTTTTCAAACAATCCCGGATTTTCACGACCCTGGGAAAGAAGTCTTTTGAAAATATTGTGGTAAAAAGAGAAAATGCTGGTAACCAGCATTTTATCCTTTTCCCTCAATGATTTCCACCTTATTACAGAGTTTAAGCTTATTTGTAACAATTTTGAGTGCATCTTCTGCCGATGTTTTGAATTTGAACAAGTCTAAAGTTTTGCAGTTTGGTAAAGAGTTAACAAAATTTCAGACTGGCTCAAAGTGAAAGCAATTGCAGACGACAATTTATATGTAGCTGAAATGATGATTTCTGTCTTTGACTGGGTAGAAAACATTGTGGGAAAAGGAGAAAATGCTGGTTACCAGCATTTTCTCCTTTTCCCACAATGTTTTCAAAAGGCTTTTTTCTCGGGTAGGGTCCTTAAAACCTTGGATTGTGTGGGAAAGGGTTAAAAACATTTATTATTCCTCCTCTTATTAGCTACAATGTTTTGAACAGGGCCTGCTACAACACACAAAAACTCATCTGTACGAGGTAATAAATTCACTCTTTACCTAATAACCATCACACTGAAAAAAAGCTTTTAAAAACATAGTGTGAAAAGACGAAATGCTGGTAACCACCATTTTCTGCTTATCACACTTTATTCTCAAAAGTTGTTTTCTTTATGGTCGTTAAAAATTTAGATTATTTGGTAAAGAGAGAAACTATCAGAGCATTATTCCTGATGAAGTGTAAATGATCCTTTTCCCATGGAATGAAAATGACGTGAAAAAATTTGAGCCATGCTCTTAGAAAAGGGGGCTTAACCCTTTACCACAAAATCCCGAGTTTTAATGACCCTGAGGATGAAGCCTTTTGAAAACATTGTGAGAAAAGGAGAAAACGCTGGTAACCAGCATTTTCTCCTTTTCCCACAATGTTTTCTACCCTATCAAAGGAATATCATATTATCTGAGCCACACTGACATTGTCATATGCAAATGCTTTCAATTTGGATGAGTCTAACATTTTTCGTGCAGTAAATGCATCTCTGTAATGGATTATACCAAGCTAGTCATCACAGAATGGTGGATCCATAAAATCCATTTTGTCTTACAACTGACTAAATCATGAGGTAGACTGGTCCATTGATATGCAGAAAATTAACCAATAGTAAAATGTTTCACCCATGTCAGCCTGCACGGATTGCGCAGGCTGACATGGCTTGGTACTGTTTGCAAATGCATTAAACACCCTTTTCACAGAACATGCCTGATTTACATTAGTGCAGAATACAGCTTTTGAGAACACTGCAAGACAATGAGCAATTCCTTGCCACCAGCAAGTGCTTGCTCTTCCCACACTGTTTTCCATCCATCTAAATATTTAATATTTTCTTTCCCATGATTCCACGTTACTATGACCCTGAAAAATATTGCTTTAAAAACTGTTGTAGAAAAAACGAATACCAGCATTTTCTCCTTTCCCAACGATGTTTTCTATCCCTCAAAGGCCAAATTTCAGATTTTGAGTTAAGTTTAACTCTTTACCAAATGACAATATTTTACACTTGTCCAAATTGAAAGCATTTGCAGACGACAAAATTAATGTGACTCAAAAATTCAAATTTGCTTTTGGAATGGTAGAAAACATTGTGGGAAAAGGAGAAAATGCTGGTTATCAGCATTTTCTCCTTTTCCCACAATGTTTTCAAAAGGCTTCTCTTTCAGGGTCGTGAAAACCTGGGATTGTTTGGTAAAGGGTTAATATTTTGTCTGCATATGCTTTCAATTTGGGCCGGTTTAAAATTTTATCATCTGGTAAAGAGTTATTCCATTACTTGAACAACATGTATTTCAATATCTTCAAGCTATCAATATGGACAAGTCTAAACTTTTGTTGTCTGGTAAAATTTACAGATCAAGAGATCCTCACAAGATAGCTAATTCTGATGAAAATGTTAATTTTCCACAATAAAACCTACATTGTGGGTACTGATTTTGACTCTCCTATCATGCAAAATTACAGGGGGTATTTTGAGATTCAAGGACTCTTATCTCCTTATTTTATCACTATAACCCTATCTTGTGGTTTCTTTGTGTTTAGTGTTTTACACCTTTTTCAACATTATTTCAGTCGTGTCACATTGTCCAGTGCATTCCAGGACTACAATTACCAATCATTCTACATAGCATTCTTAGTCGGATTCTAAATTTAAAAAGTAACATGATTTCTGATTTGCTAAACCATTTGGTAAAGCCAATCAGAAGTCACTCTACTTTCAATATTAGAAACTTCATGATATCTGGGCTAAGAATATTACAAAGAATGGTTGGTAACAACAGACCCTAGAGTTTCTTTTATAAGGATTCCACACAATATTCTTTCAAGCCACCGGCTGCTTTTCCGCTTGTCAAAAAATGATCAGCAGTGACAGAGAAATGAATCCTGTTGTTATTGCTACTATTGCACCCTGAAAGGAGCTTGGTCAACTTGTGATTCCATATTATTTTGTGGTTCACAGAGTGATATAATTATGTACATTGCATTCTTCAATTTTTCTGTCATTAATTTTGTAGATGGCACTCACAGGTCCTGATAGCCAAGCCATGTAGCTCTGAAAGTAACATAAGGCACAACACCAAAAGGTCCCTGGTTTAAATCCCAGCTCGACTAATTTCTTTCCAAGAACTGATGATAGGTATTGTAACAGGATTCATTCCTCTCTCACTTGTGATCATTGTTTGGATGATAGTTACGTAGAAAAGCAGCAGATAGCTTGGAAAGAATGTTGTGCAAAATACTGGTAAAGAAACTCAAGGAGAGCATGGATAGGTGCACTGGCTGTGGTGACACAACTGCAATAACTTGAGAGCAGCGTCAAACACAATATAAACAAACAAACTGGTGTAGATGAACAGGGATTATCGAATTCTGAAGATATAATTTTCTTCCCCAAAAGTACTCCTACTTCTCTGTATCTGTTTACACTTGGTATTAAAATGATAAAGTCCTAACACAGATCTTTTATCACAATAATTTAAATGAACCATGCTCTGTGAAAAGGAGGCTTAATGCATCTACAAAAAGTATAGACCAAGGTCAGCCTGCGCAGTCCATGCAGGCTGACCTGGGTCAAAACTTTTTGCTATTTATAAATTTTCTGCATGTTCAAGGACCATTCTACCTCCAGATGCAGATGATTGTTTGAATAAATAGATTTTATGGATCAATAATTATCTGACGACTGCTAGGTAAAACGCATAATGGAGATTTTTTAACCTTTTCCCAAACAACAAATTTTGGACTGGTCCAAATTGAAAGAGTTTGCAGACAACAATTTTAAATTCGATGAAAATGGCAGAAAGTTATCAAAAAGGGTAGAAAACACTGTGGGAAAAGGAGAAATTGCTCGTTACGAGCAATTTCTCCTTTTCCCACAGTGTTTTCAAAAGACTTGTACCGCAGACACGTGAAAACCAGGGCTTGTTTGGGAAAGGGTTAATCCCCCCTTTTGCCAGAGCTTAGCTCTTTTATATTTGACACAACCATCTGGAGTAAAGGGATGTTATCAAATTCTAAGAACATTATTCATTCTCCAAAAGACTTCTCATATCTAAATCTTGGGTTAAACTGGGTACAGTAAAGATAAAATTCTATTCTTAACTCTTTACTTGACAGAAATTTGGACTCAACCAAACTGACAGCACTTGCAAACAATACATCAATCCCAACTTTTAACAACCCTGACAAAGAAAACCTTTGAAAACATTGTGGAAAAAGGAGGAAATGCTGGAAACCAGCATTTTCTTCTTTTCCCATGATGTTTTTCCCTTATTTAGGACAAACTTGGTTCCACATTTAATTTGTTGTCTGCAAATGCTTTCAATACGGACCAGTGTTACATTTTGTTGTCTGGTAAAAGTTAAAGGTAGCTCAAATGATGATTTCTGTCTTTAAGCGGGTAGAAAGCATAATGGGAAAAGGAGAAAATGCTTGTTAACACCACTTCTTTCTTTACCCACAACATTTTCACATGCCTTTTACCTCGGGCTTTTGAAAACTCCAGATTGTGTGGTAAAGGGTTAACTCTTCACCAAAACTGTATACTAATCCAAATTGAAAAATATTTTCAGACAACAAAACAAAAATATGTCTCGAATGATTGAGTTTGTCTGTGAAAAGGTCAAAAATAATGTGTGAGAACAGGAAAGAAATGCTGGTTACTAGCATTTTTCTTCTTCTCCCACAAAGTTTACAAAGCCTTTCGTTGTCTGGTCATAAAAATATGGGATTGCTTAGTAAATAGTTTGCCCTTAACCAAACAATAAAGGGTTTTCACAACTCTAAAAAAGGACGGTTTTGAAACCATTTTGGAAAAAGAGCAAATGCTAGTTACCAACATTTTCTCCTTTTCCCAAAATGATTCCAACCTTTCATTAATCAACCTCATCATTAGTGCCACATCTAGCTTATGGCTTGCAAATGCTACCAAAATGGACTAGTGTAAAATTTTGGCATTAAGCTACCAGGAGTATTTTGTGATTCAAAGAATAGTAAATAAACAGTGTTTTGTAGGAAAACAGCCAAGCTAAAAAAGTCAATTACATGGGAAAAAAGGAGGAGGAAATATTTGTAAAAAATTTGATATGTATGTTATATCACAACAAAAAAAAGTTACAACATTGAATATATACACATTACAACAATACTATAGATATACAGTCACTTGAGTTTATACCTATGACAAAATACGAGCCATGCTCCTAAATATGTATTAACTCTTTCCCAGACGACAAATTTTGGACTGGTCCAAATTGAAAGAGTTTGCAGACGACAATTTTAAATTTGATGAAAATGGCAGGAAGTTCTCAAAAAGGGTAGAAAACACTGTGGGAAAAGGAGAAATTGCTCGTTACGAGCAATTTCTCCTTTTCCCAGTGTTTTCAAAAGACTTGTACTGCAGACACGTGAAAACCAGGGCTTGTTTGGGAAAGGGTTAAATGTTTATATCCAAAATTAAAGTTTAACCCTTTACCACACAATCCCAACTTGAGAAAGAAGGCTTTTTAAAACATTGTGGAAAAAGGAGAAAATGCTGGTACCAGCATTTTCTCCTTTTCAAAAATGTTTTTAATCCTATCAAAGACTGAAATTATCATTTGAGCTACATTTTTTTTGTTGTCTGCAATTACTTTTAATTTGGCTGGGACCAGAATTTTGTCGTTTGGTAACATTTAAGCTAGAAAATGATTCAGTCTTGAAAATGACTATGGTAACTACTAATTGCTTTGTTGACATTCAAGATTTTTCACATTTTCTATCAATCCAAAAATGAATTTTAACCTCTGTGTCACATTTACTTGACACATTTTACTTCAAAGCAAAATGCTTTCAATATGGATCCGTCTAAAATTTAGTCATTTGGTAAAGAGTTAATCCAAATGTTATCTGTAGTGGTCTATGGCAGAGACAAAAATAAACAAGTGCTCCTGTTCCCTCAAATGTTTAACAAAAACTTTACCACTTTACCAAATGATTAAATTTGATACTTGTCAGTATTAAAAGCAACTGCAGATGTGAAATCAAATGTGGCTAAATTGATGGAATTTGTCTATGAAAGAGAATAAAATATAGTGGAAAAAGGAGAAAATGCAGGTTACCAGCATTTCCTCCTTTACCCACAATGCTTTTTAACCCTTTACCACACAATCCCAACTTTTAACGACCCTAAAGAGGAGGCCTTTTGAAAACATTGTGGGAAAAGGAGAAAATGCTGGTAACCAGCATTTTCTCCTTTTCCCACAATATTTTCTGTCCTTTTACAGACAAATCTTGCAATATGAGCCACATCTTATTTTTCGTCTGCAAATGCTTTTAATTTAGACAAGTGTAAAATTTGTCGTGTGGTAAAGGGTTAAAAGTCCCCTTTCTCAAGGTCATTAAAACATTGGATTGTTTGGTTAAGGGTCATGGGAAAAGGAGCCATTGTTTGTCAGAAGCAATTGCTACTCTTCCCTAAAAGTTTTCAAACTTCTATAGTGGGAAAAAAGTAAAAAGTCGTATTTGTGCAAGAGTGGGTTTAACCCTTTGCCAAACAATCCTGAATTTCAACGCCAGATGGGGATGGCCCCTTTGAATTTGTTGTCTACAAGTATGTTCTTGAGGGTGTGGGTTTGATTCCCACGGCTGGCCAGCTAAACATTACTACTAGTCTTTCGGATGAGACATTAAACTGAGGTCCAATGTGACGGTAATATACACAGAGCATGTTAAAGAACCTGGGGTAAACTTATGACGGGCTTCGTCCTGTATCTTGCACTATCCCTTGTAACATAAATAACAACCTTTAAGGGGCATTGCCCCTGTGGACAACTGTTGGCGATGATAAACAAACGCAAATTCAATTAATGTTCAAAAAGATGATTCTAAAATTTTGTGATCTGATAAAGGATTGAAAAAATGGAATGTGATACATGAAATGATCCAGCAGAAATAAGCTCTGTGTTTTTCATTATATTCCTTCCTCTACCTGAATGCATCATCACGATCAACCTGGTCATCTTCGTCAGAGTAATATGACTCATGGTCATCGTTTGATGTCGTCAGTTTAGAGGATGGATCCAGCCAGCGTCTTGTATGTCAATATTGTCTCGAGGAGGTCTTGTCGACGTCGGAATGTAAATCGATTTCGTCCATATCTATGGCATCACGATACTCTGTCAGCTCTTTGGATATACGGATTCTTGTGTAATTAGCAGAGAGGCTGATCATGAAATGTATCTGAAATGTTAAAGATTCTGATTGGTTAACATTTTACCAGGCGAAAAAAAGTTTAGTCTTGATCACACGGTAGAAAACATTGTGGAAAAAGGAGAAAATGCTGGTTACCAGCATTTTCTCCTTTTCCCACAATGTTTTCAAAAGCCATTTTAAGTCAGCATTGTGTGGTAAAGGGTTGACACACTATCACCAGTAGATAATGGGAATGATAGTTTGGCCAGTTTTACGCAAATGGTGCAGCAACAGTTCTAATTACTGGTAGGATAACTTTTGCCACAATGCTTTTTCAGGGCAAGTCCAATCAACCTATTTCTTCTCATTAGGCAACACAGGCATTAACTAGTAAGAGATATAAATCTTTACTAAACAACAAAAATTTGGATTTGTCCAAACATTGAAAGCACGTGCAGATGACAAAGTAAATGTGATTCAAAAATTAAAATTTGTTTTTTGAAAGGGTGGAAAGGGTAACCAGCATTTTCAACTTTTTCCACAATGTTTTCAAAATTCATCTTCTTTAACCCTCTACCACGCAATCCTGACTTTTAATGACCTTGAGAAAAATGGCTTTTCCCACAATGTTTTTTACCCTTTCCAAAACCAATCTCAATCTTTCAATCAAATTTATTTTTGTCATTTGCAAATGCTTTCCATTTCGACTAAAATTTTACTGTTTGGTAAAGAGTAACTGTTAAGGTCGTTAAAAGTTGGGATTGTATGGTAAAGGGTTCAAGCATAATTGAATAATTCAATTGTACATAGACATTACTATTATCTCTTTACCTGTCGAGCATGGTAGCTGAGCTGGCAAGTTTTATGGCTTAAAACAATTGGGTCACTGATTTGATTCCCAAGCTCGGCCAAATTCTTTCTCAATGATAATATTAATTGCAACAGGATTCAATCCACTCTCACTGCAGAATATTGTTTCGATGAGGTTTATATGTAAAAGTAGACTGTGGCTTGAGAAGAATGTGCTATGTAGTGGTAAACGAAAGTCCTGGAGTTCATGGATAGGTGCAATGGTCGCCAAAAATATCATAGTATTAAATAACAAACAGACAAAACAAATATCTTACCAGACGACAATATTTTAGACTTGTTCAAATTGACATCATTTGAGGGTAACAAAATAAATGCTGCTCAAATGATATGAGTCGTCTTTAAGAGAGAGAAAATATTTTGGTAATATAAGAAAATGCAAATCATCGGCATATTTTGTTTCCAACAATGTTTTTAAAGGGCTTCTTCATTTCAGTCATACAGATGGAGATTCTCTGGTAAATAATTATTCTTCATATTAGCAATGTTAATTTTCAGCAACATATTAGCAAGTGCACATGTATTGTAAATTAAAGTGACAAAAAAAAAAAAAAAAAACCAGGGTCCATATTCACCAACCATTCTTAAGAATGTTCTCAGCCTTACTCTTCAAGATTTTTCAAATTTGAAAGTAACACAACCAAATGGTTTAGCCAACCAGAAGTTGTGTTACTTTCAAATTTAGAAAATCCTGGAGAATAAGACTGAGAATGTTCTTAAGAATGATTGGTGAATATTGACCCAGACCACCTACCAGCCCAAGACAGATAAGTGCTGCACCAGCTAAGGCCACACAAAACAAAGGACCTGCCTCCTCTACCTGCAATGGAAGCCATTAAATGGTTTGATTTAAGTCCTTACTAAATGACAACATTTTAGACTGATCCAGCATTTTCTTTTTTTCCCACAATGCTAACTACCCTTTCAAAGACAAATCCAATCATTTGAGCCAAGTTTGATTTGTAAAACTCTCAATATGAATTTGTCTAGAATTTTGTTCTGTAACTCTTTACCACACAACAAAACTTTAAACTTGTCCAAATTCAAAGCATTTGCAGATGACAAATTAAATGTGGCTGAAATGATGAGACTTTCTGTAAAAAGGAAGAAAACAGCATGAAAAAAAATAATGCAGAAAATGTTAGTTACAAGAATTTTCTCCTGTTCCCATAACATTTTCAAAGGCTTTCTCTGTCAGGGTATCTAAAATTTGGGATCATGAGGTAAAATGCCACTGTTATATTCAACATCCAGTATCAACCTCACTTCAATATCTAACCTGCATAAACACAAGTGAGACTTAGATCTTTGGAAATCCTGAACTCCTATAAATCTTAACTTTTTACCACGCAATCCTGACTTTTAACGACCCTGAAGAAAAAGCCTTTTGAAAACATTGTGGGAAAAGGAGAAAATGCTGGTAACCAGCATTTTCTCCCTTTCCCACAATGTTTTCTACCCTTCACAAAACAAATTTTAATTTTTGAGCCACATTTGATTTGTCATCTGCAAATGCTTTCAATTTGGACCAGTCTAAAATTTTGTTGTTTGGTAAAGGGTTAATCAGGACAACAACTCTGCATGTGGATGCTAATGCATGGCTGCAGTTGCTTTTAGAAATAGACTGATGTTCAGTGAAAATTCTATGTCAAGAAGGGGGCATAACTGTGTCAAAAATATTTTGATGGTTACCAGCCCCTGTTGTATCGGTTTCCCTTTTGATAGTTAACAACAAGTCAAAGTCTGAAGTAAATATCTTCAGTAATCACAAAAATATTACTAGAGGCGCTTGAGCGCCTGTATCGCTCCACAGGCCTGATATTTCTATAATGGCGAAAAGAAGTTTTTAACAATTACCATTCAATCCTGCATTTTAGCTCACTGAAGAAAAAAGGTATGGAAAAAACTTGTGAGAAAAGAAGAAAAAAATGGTAACCAGCATTTTCTTAGTTTCCCACAATAATTTCTATCCTTTTTTATATATGTCTTACTAATTTGAAGATATGTTGTCTGCAACAGGTCCTTTCACAAACCATTTTGGGTGGGGAAACATCAAAATATAGAAAATATGTCTTTCTCAGGGTCGTTAAAAGTTGTGATTGTGTGGTAAAGGGGTAATCTAAAAGAACAGCTAGGAGGGCAAATGAATGAATGTTATAGCAATATAGATCAACTTACATCAATACACCAGATAGAATGAAATATGCTGGCATATAATGAACACCTAATCCCTAATAATCAACTTTTCAGTCACAGTTAGAATGTCTTCTGTGGCAAACAACAAAATGGTCTACAAATGCATTTACATAAATCAAATATCCTGCTCCAGGGCACAGATTAATTCTGGTGTACTGAAGTTGCGGGATCAGTTTGACTGGATTACATTAATGCCTTATCACAAATGTAAAGCCCTGTCCCACTCTGTACCAGGTCACCAGGATTTACACACCTTCTGTCCACTCTGCATTTACTCATTAGTAGGTCAACAAACCTTTACCAGAACTAATAAAAATTAAAAGTGCAGAGGTTCTCTTGTTCTATATCAAAAGGACTATAAAGTACCTACAACATGGGGGTTTTGTTATTAAAATACTTTTTCTTTTTTATCTTGGCATGATTACTCAGGCTTAGTAATAAGGCAAAATTGAAAAGCTCAAGTTGTGAAAGGTGCTCAAGCTTTTATCTTATTTATGGCCAGTGATATTTTATTACTAGTACTAACCAATAGCATATCATTGGAGTAAATTGTGATCTTAATACCAAGGAAAATGTGTGGGCTTAAATAGGACAGCCCTGACTAGGTCAAGTCAATCCAATTTTCTTCCTTTTTCTTTGTTAGTCGATAAAACTAACATAATAAATAGTTTTGGAGAACATTTTTTTGAAATATAAGCCTTGTCTATAAAAAAATGTGTTTTTAGGTGTATCATTTTTTTAAAAAGGAATTTGGTATACAACCACCATAGAAACAATTTGGCAGACAACCACCATAGGAACTTACCTGCAAAACAACAATGAAATCCAATGAGTAGTTTTAGAGAAGAAATTTTTCAAAGATTTTACTTTATACCATAAAAGGAAAATGAGTCTCCCATAAAAGCCATGTTTTTTGACGGATCATTTTTTTTTAAAGGAATTCTGTAAACCTGTATCTAAGGAACATTCCTGCAAAATAATAATGCTATCCAAATAGCGGTTTGGGAGGAGAAGATTTTTAAAGGTTTTTTACTTTGGTTGCCATGGCAACCAGAATTCTTCATGGAACACAATTATTTGAAGGAATTTGAAAGAGGACCACCAAAGGAACATTCCTGTGAAATTTGGTAAAAATCCAGTCAATAGTTTCTGAGGAGAAGTTTTTTAAAGAAAAAGTTTACGGACGCACGCATGGACGAACGGACGGACGGACGGACGGACGGACGCACGACGGACACAACGCCATGACAATAGCTCGCTGGCCTTCGGCCAGTGGAGCTAATAAATATCAAAGTTCTTGCATGATAATGCAGACGATGTCAGGTCTTTGATGATACAATGGCGTTTTGGTGCATGAGTGAAAATTTTCCAGGCATATTCTGGAGTTCAGGATTTTTTAAATGGCCCAAAAGCCATTTTTTTCTTCCTTTGGATATTTCTGAATGTAGGTTTGATTGTATACTAATGTACCCAACTTACATAGTCACAAAATCTGCCCAGCTCTGTATGGCCACACAACTGTTCTTTACCCGTGGGTTCTATCCCTGGGGGAAAACTACTGTTTCTGTAGATACCTGATTAAGAGAAAGACCCATAAGTATGTTAACCCATTACCACACAATTAACTCTGTACCAAACGACAAAACTGTGGACTTGTCCAAATTCAAAGTATTAGCAGACAACAAATTAAATATGGCACAGATGATAATATTTGGTTCAGGTATGACAGAAAACATTGTGGGGATAGGATAAAATGCTGCCTAACAGCATTTTCTCTTTTTCCCACAATGTTTTTAAAAGGCTTTTTCCTCAGGGTTGTTAAAATTCCAGATCGTGTGGTAAAGGGTTTACCATTAATCGTCTTTCACAATGTTAAGTTTCCTTTGCAGTTAGTATAGATCAAAATCAGACTGCATAAATCATGCAGTCTGATCTCTGATCTACTCTCTCTGCCTTACAGAACATTCTGGAGGAGAGCAACCTTGAAATTATAATTACTGGATCTTATATCTAGACTGAAAATGTCAAGTTACATTTACTGGGTGGACTAAAGGCTAGCTGTCCTGGGGTTGTTAGTTTGAATCCTTGCTTGACCAAACTCTTTCTGTGGACTGATGAAAGTGGTCACTGCAACAGGTATCATTCCTTCTCTAACAGTTGAATGGTTTCTGCTGTTTAGGAAGGAAAGCTGCCAGTAGTTTCGAAAAAAAGAATTGAGGGTAGTACTGGACCAGTGCTAGGAAAACATTAATTTTGTATTCATCTGAGCAAGGGTGGAAAACATTGTAAGAAATGAGAAAAAAGTAGCTCTCGGCATTTTCTACTTTTCCCAGGTAATTTTCCTCAGAGTTGCTATGATGATTTTAATGCCGTCTACTATGGATTTTTTTCAGGAGGGAACAAACAAGTTTTGAAAATATTCATGCCAATGACAACAACACTTTGACTCACCAAAGTCTGTCAAACTGAAGCAATAGTTTGTAAGGCTGTTTGCATCTTTTGTGTAGATTTCAGTGTGACAAATGGATCGGATCATGAGGTAGCCAACAATCGGGACAACAACCACACCCATCACAACCATCCACGCCAAGTTTAGTATGTATGCAGTCACCAGAAACTGAAATTTAAATTCAGAGGTCCAAGATCTTGGGATTAATTCGACAACCATTCTTAACTCTTTACCACAAGACAATATCTTAGACTTGTCCATATTGAAAGCATATGCAATCAAAAACTGAACTAGCGCTAAAATGTTGGAACTTTTCCTTGATAGGAGAGAAAACATTGTGGAAAAAGGAGAAAGTAATTTTTACCAGCATTTCTCCCTTTGCCAAAATGTTTTCAACAGCTCTCTTCCTAAGGGTCATTAACACAAGGGATAGTTTGGGAAAGAGTTAACCATAAGACTGCAAAATAAACCTTACAGGATTTTTACATTCTAGAAATAAGATAAAATAACACAATAGTTCAATTCGGTTTGTATCAGAGTTTACAGACAACTTTCTTTCCAAGCCAATGACTACTTTTCTCAAATGCAACAGAGGTGAGAGGCGGAAAATCGCAATTGTCTTTCAAATGGAAGTAAGCATTGTTTGAAGGTGAGAAAATGCTGGTTAAAAGCATTTTCTCTTTTCCCACAATGTTTTCAAAAGCCCTATTCTTCAGGGTTGTTAAAACAAGTCATGGGATTGTTTGGTACAGGGTATCTGTCGTATTTTTACTGACTCTTGACTCATCTATACCAAGTGTATTTCATTGACTCTCGAAAATGAGCCATGCTCTGGCAAAAGGGGGCTTAATGCATATCCATGATCCGTGATACCAATAAAGCCATCACAAAATTATGGATCCATAAAAGCCACTTTTTTTTTAAAAAAAACCTACTGAATCATGAGGTAGACTGGTCCTTGGACATACAGAAAATCGACCAATATCAAAAAGTTTAAGCCCAGGTCAGCCTGCCAAGACTGCACAGGCTGACCTAGGTCGATATTTTTCGCAGATGGATTAAGCCCTCTTTTCACAAAGCATGGCTCATAATATATTTCAATGTTTATTTGTCTCTTTTACTCTTTACCAAACGACAAAATCTTAGACTAGCCCATACTGAAAGCATTTGCAGGCAACAAAATGAATGTCACTGAGAAATTGAAATTTGTTTTAGGCAAGGTAGAAAACATTGTAGGAAAAGGAGAAAATGCTGGTTACCAGCATTTTCTCCTTTTCCCACAATGTTTTCAAAAGGCCTCTTTCCTAGGGTCGTCAAAAGGCGGCATTGTGCTGTACAGGGTTAATCCACCATTTGAATTTTTTTCTCACTTCTGAATACTCTCTATCGGACTGCAACATTTTTTTACTTACAAATGCTGCAGATATTCTTCCTCCCATGATACACGAAGTTCCTGAATAAACCTTCTTTCTTGTGGCGCCCGTGGCCAGGAACGCAAAAACCAACAGGAAAATGGCAAACAGAGCCATTACAGATGCTATGATGATGAAAACAATTTGTAGAACTTCCAACCTGAAAGTAACGAGGGAGAAATTTAACCTTGACGAAACAACCCCATGGTTTAACGACCCTGGGAAAAAAGCCTTTTGAAAACATTGTGGGAAAAGGAGAAAATGCTGGTAACCAGCATTTTCTCTTTTTCCCACAATGTTTTCCAGCCTTTCTAAGACAAATCCAATCATTATGGTTACATATAAATTGTTGTTTGCAAATGCTTTGAATTTGCACAGGTTAAAAATTTTGTTGTTTGGTAAAGACTTAAAAATCTGAACAATGTTGAATACCTATGTTTTAACTCCACTTTCATCAGAATGATAAGTTTTTTACCTCAGTCCTTCAAAAGGGTCCATTTCACCACCACTACTCATTTTCATTTTCTGTAACTATTTAGCAGACAAGTTAATTCTTGACAAAGAGAAAAAATTCTAGACTTGTCAAAATCAAAAGCATTTGCAGGTGACAAATAAGTATGCTTCAAATTTTTTTCTTTTTACTTTGATAAAGTAGAAAACATTGTAGGAAAAGGAGAAAATGCTGGCTACTAGCATTTTCTCCTTTTCTCACACTGTTTTCAACTGGGTTTTCCTCAGGGTTATTCAATTTGTACAGCTGTTTGGAGTTTAAAGCCATTTTCACAGCTTAGGTCGTATCAAGGTGGTCAGAGCACCTGCGCATGAGTTCCCTAGCTTTCTCACACCAGTACTGACACAACTTTCTTTCCAAGTCACTGACTACTTTTCCCACATGAATTAGGGGAGGTGAGAGGCAAAAAATCCAGAAAAGAAAGCTTGCCACTGCCAGGTATCAAACTCAACCATCAGGTCAAGAGTCAGATGCACTAACCACTTAGCTACCCGGGCGTGCCCAGGGTTATTCAAACTTAGGACTGTTTTGTAACTACATGTATTTAATACATGAAAACATGTAAATATACTGTGGCAAAAGGTGAACTTGCTAGCTCTGAACATTTTCTATATTTGTCTTAAAACTGGTTGGTAGCACAACCTCATCTGCAGGATTAATGACTTGAATTTGATAACTTTCTTACCACACAACAGAATTTTAGACTAGTCCAAATTGAAAGCATTTGCAGAGAACAGGAAATGTGGAACAAATGTGGAAGGTCAGAAAACACTGGTAATTTGGACTAGTCTAAAATTCTGTTGTGTGGTAAGAAAGTTATCAAATTCAAGTCATTAATCCTGAAGATGAGGTTGTGCTACCAACCAGTTTTAAGACAAATATAGAAAATGTTCAGAGCCAGCAAGTTCACCTTTTGCCACCAGTTTCCATTAACTCTTTACCAAATCACAATATTTTAGACTGGTCCAAATTCAAAGCACTTGCAGACAACAAGATGAGCCATGCTCTGGCAAAAGGGGGCTCAATGCATCTTCATGATCCATGATACCAAGTAAGTCATGGATCCATCATAGCCACTTTTTTCAACAACTGACTTAATTAAGAGGTAGTATGGTCCTTGAACACACACAAAATTGACCAATAGCGAAAATTTTTGGCCCAGGTCAGCCTTCGTGGACTAGGCCAATACTTTTTCGCAATTGCATTAAGCCCCCATTTAACAAAGCATGGCTCAAATAAAATATACTGGTAACTTCAAATGATGTGATTCTCTTTGAAAGTGTACAATCATTGTGGAAAAAAGGAGAAAATGCTGATGACCAGCATTTCCTTCTCTTCCTAAAATGTTTTCAAAAGCATTTTACTTTGTGGCTGTTGAAAGTCGAGATTGTGGTGGTAAAGGGTTAACAACCTTTTTTTACTCCTACCTAAACAAAGAATAACAAAAAAACAAATAAATCATTTACCATGAAACAGAGAATTTAAACAGTCCCTCCATGATTGATTTTAGGACAATTGTCAAGGCCCTGTACAGTGTCCCACAAAATATCCCTACACCCGCAAACATGATGATACAGGCAATAAGGGATGCAAAGGGACAGTTTCCTATCTTCTCTGTGAAAGCTGAAAAGAGAAGAAAAAACATGTCATTTTTAAAACTATTGATAATTGAGTATTTACCTAACAATTTCATATTTGAACAACCCATAACTCTATACCAAAGGACAAAATTTTGCACTCAACCCATGGACATAGCCATGATTAAAGTATTATATGCACAGTGAGGCAAGTGCCAACTGGGGAGGACATGGGATGTAAAGCAGGAATTCCCTAGTCATCAGTGCATCAATTTAACCCATCTATTTAGTTTGAAAAGGCGAGCAGATCAATACATGTGTATGATATTGCAATTTACAAGTTTGGTTGCGTAATTTAAATATGTATGTGAATATTGTTCGTAATGAGACCTTGCTACCAAATTGAAAGCAAATTTTGCAGACAACTGATGGTAGCTAAAATGATAATTTCTTTCCTTGATAGGCTAGAATACATTTTGGAAAATGTTATTAATATTTTCTCCTTTTCCCACAATATTTTAAAAACCCTTCTTCGTCAGGGTCACTAAAATTTGGGATTTTGTGGTTAAGGGTTATGAAGAAGGCGTAGATTGACATGTTTTTTTTCTATACACACTTTTTTTTGAGACTGTGAGGTATTTCCGTGTTTTGGGACAATCGAAAGCAGAGTGACATTGCTGTTTGTTTACTCAAGGTACTCCGTAGCAAGTAAAAATACAGCAAAAACAAGTGGGTGAAAATTATATCGATCAATTATTCTATAAAAATCACAATTTTTGCTATTACTTTTCAGAGGTTGTATAGCACCTTCGGTAAAATACATACTAAATAAAAAATTTACAACAGGAATACCACCAGAGGATTTCCTGTTTGTCTGCTTTCAGAAATTCACATGACTGTCATGTGACCACAAAATTCCTAGAAATACAGGGTATTTGCAAATTTTACCCACCTTATATCCTTATCGAAGGCTTTCTTAAAATCAATGTGCAGACAATAGAATCTTCCTCTTCTTCTTAAATATTTTTGGACCATAGCTTGTAAGCAGAATATATTATCAACTGTTGAGTAACCATGACGAAACCCAGCTTGACTTTCATCTATTTGATTATTATTTTCAGCCCAATTGTTAGCCTTGTATTGACTACTGTAGAAAATATCTTCTAAAGTGTGTCAGTAATAGAAATTCCCTGATTATTACTTGGATTATTGGTCTGTCCATTTGTATAAATTGTAATTATAACGCTCTTCCCCCAATTACTTGGAAATATACCCAATTTGAAAATGGTATTAAAAATTGACAGCAAAATCGATATGTAATGTGTATTTCAAAAATTCTGACGGAATCCCATCTGGCCCACGGCTTTTATTGCTTGCTAAATTATTGATTGCATTTTGAATTTCCTCAGTTGTAAAAGGCAAATCTAAGCCGTAATTATCGTCTGCTATCGTTGGTGGGATATTGAAATTTGAACTACAGGCGTGTTCATCGTAAAGTAACGATGTAAAATGTTTGACCCCCATCATTAGCAGATATGGTATTATGTGTCTGACTGGTTTACTGAGACTCTTTCAGTAATGACCATGACGATTTTGGATTAGTTCTTGTGTTAACAAGCCTTTGTCTTTGTGAATGCTGATAGATTGTCTCCTTGGAGTAACAAATGGTATTAAATACATTACGTTGAAACTTATATTCTTGTAGGTCTTGTGTTGTATTTGATATTCTATATTTTCTCAGAGCTCTATATTTAGCTTGCTCAGATAAGTTATAATTTACATCCCACCAAACAGGTTGTGAGGATTTAACTTTGTATGGTCGAACTAACATATTTAAGCTTGCTTTGTAATAAATCGATAAAAGGGTACTAATGGCTTCTCTGCTGGGATTTCATTTAGTAACTGCTGTTTTATATGAAACACATATGTTGCCTTATTTTGAAATTCAGTTTTGTGTGTATCATTCCATTTAAATTTCTGCCTTTCTTGAATACAATTATTGTCTGATGCAAAACGTTGTGGCATACATGAATCTTTTTGGATCCTTTCTAGTAACAGTGTACAAGTGATCGGGAAGTGATCAGATTCACCAATATCCAAAACTTCAAAACAGGAAATATGAGGGAAAAGATCTGTTGATGCAGCAATGTAGTCAACTACACTAACACCATCAATAGTGCTACATGTATATTCTCGGCAAATATCATTGAAAAATCTTCCATTTAAGATACGAATGTCAAAAAGACAACACATTGTGACCAAGGACTTTCTGAAGTTATTAACGAACACAGAATCTTTACTATTTCGTAGTGTACAAAGTGAGCTGCTATCATAATCAGTGTCACCAAAAATATGGGAGATATTATCAATAGGTAATCCAGAACGTCCTTTGTCCTGGCGTTACAATCTCCTGCTAACAATAAATGACAATCAGGATATTGAAATTTTAAAGTTTAAAGTGAATCTTTATAATTCCATCCTTCTCTTCCACTGTGTTATAGATGCTAGAACTTTCTAGTGAGACATAGGTAAAATACATGTTTATATCTTTGATATTAAATAATTCAGACAATTTATAATATAAAACAACACGTTTTCAAATATACGAAGAAATAAATGAGCATAGGATAGGGTGGAGCTTACATATACACTGACACGTCCACTACTGTGTATCAAGTTATTGTTAAACCGTGTTATATGTGTAATCATAATGAATAAACCCCTCTAAAAAACCATCAAATTCTCCATTTGCTGTAGACCAAGTTTCACATAAACATACAACATCAAACGTTTTCAAAAACTCTTTCATGTTTGTTGCTAGTATTTAATTAACCCACAAATATTCCATGATAAAATGTTTGCATTCTCAATTGTGCGACCATGTGGGCCTTCGCTGATATCCTATTTACTTTTGACATTGTAGATTGCCGATCGAATTCAGTATGTTCCAGCACCGTCATGGTTGGCTATGATAGGCTGAAATTGCTGGTTGCTGAGTTTTCACATGCAAGTTATGGGTCATGTGGAATTGGTCTTCGGGAAAATTGACGTTTACCTATACAGACAATTATTGCCTGTTGACTATCATCATAATTTGTAAATACAATCATTGATAAAAAGTTTGTCAAATTGTTTAATTCAGTAATTTCCTTGACGTCTCTCAGCAACCATCCTTTCTCCAAGCAATCTGTGATGCCTATGAACACTGTAGTCATTTTGGACATAATGATTTGGGTTATTACGAAGCTTTTCCTTAGCTGCATACATTAATATCAGTACATTCATGTGGCCTACTAAGGTCGCTAATACTGTAGGTTTGTTCAGATCAGATGATTTAAGTCATCTCACCTCATCCAAAATGACATGATTGGATTGATCATAATTCAGAGAGATCCTTAGACAATCTCTAGTTTTGCGCTCTTTCTCTGTCGCAGTTTCATTTAAATTTCCTTAGATACCAAAATATTTTAAGGATTTATGCCTCATGCTGCTACAGAGACGATCAAACTTAGAATTTAGGTCATAATTCCTCCCTTAGCCGACTTTTAATTTTTCAAGGCTTGATTGTCAGCCTTTAGCTCATATATAGTTTCAAAAACATTGTCAATTTTTTAATTAACTTTATTAATTTCAGATAATACATGTTCATTTTGGGATGTTATATCTAACCTCATGGCAGTCAGAAAATCATATAAGCTTTCAGTATCTTGGCGATCATGACTGTCGAACCTACTAGTTGAAGCAATGGGTGGGGTATCATGGGGAGGGGTGGCATATGAGGATATTGTCTGCTGACAAGTAATAACTCCTTCAGCTGCTTCTGTGTGCTAGACTGTAATGGACCTTGTTCATCATTTGACGGCTGACAATATGACTGAGTTTCAGACTGTAGCACCTTGGCCTGCCTTGGCGGATCTGGGTATGTTTCAATGTCGCCACATGTACATAATAGGGCAAGCAGACAAAGACATAGTCGATAGGTTAGATTTAAACGAGTGTCTGGCAGTATCCACCCACGAATCCTTTTCAATGACCTGGCTACCATACTAAAAGTTCCGATGAGAACTCTCCATATCATCAAGTCTGCTCCCATATTTGTAGAAAAATTAAATTTTTATCTGCTGTATGTTTACACATGGCCATTTTAAACGAGGGACATGACTACCATACTTTTTTCCCGACAATGCATAAGTTTTGATCTTATAGTATTATCTTTCATAACTCATATAGACTGGTATAAAATTATTTGGTCAACCCCTCTACATGAATTCTTCATTTTGCAGATATGAAAAGTATCAAAAACATGTAAAGGTTGGTCTATTTGTAGCATTTTACATGTAGAATTGAATCTCCTACTATCGTGGTACTGAAACTTAAAAATTAGTTTCTTGCCAGATATTCTTCTGTTGCAAAAAACATGCAATGATACCTCTTGTGTATATTGACAATAACTGATTTTCTGTTTGTCAGTTATCTATTCTTAATCAAGGCAATGCAGTAGACAGCGCTGACAAACTTTCAAAAAGGCTTACTTCCGTTATTATTGTGACATTGAGATGAGGTTCTGAAAGATGTACATGCACACCCTATTTATTTTCAAAACTTTAGCAAATGAAAATTAAGTTATTTCCAAAGTGTTGAGATGATTTTATCAAGAATTTGAGCTAAAGATAATTCTCCCTGTCATTTTGTAAACAAAGTTTTACTTTGCACATCTGTAAAAATTTAGAAAAATAAAAAGACATACATCTGTCTTTACAGTAGCATCAAATTACCCATTTTAGGCCTCTTTCGTGGATAAAGAGTGGATAATTTCTAGTGTGTTCTCTCATTTCAATAGAACAGGGAACACAAGTAAATACTACTACTACTACTACTACTACTACTAATAATAATTTGTAGTGCCTTGAGAATAAAATTCTTATAAGTAGCAAGTCATAAATTTTGTCAGGGCCTCTTATTTTCATTCCCATATTTGGAAAAGCCATGACATCATTAAAATGTTGTCTGATATTTACTTACCAGTTTCATAAACTTCAGCAACAGGAAAAAAAATCTTACATAACGGTTACACTGATGTTACTTTTTCTACGAGGATAAGGTCATCAATTTGATCTAGGGGATGGCATAGTACATATAACTCTCCACGAAGGTGATTTTAGTTTTTGATTGGTTGCCTTTGAGTACAATGATGATCATGAAAAAATCAGTTGAAATCTGCGCACAGATTTTGTGCACACCTTGAAACTCTCTTATTTTCAAAAATAGATGACAAAACCAGCATTAGAACATACCTTAAGTAATTTCGTAACTCTTTACGAAACGACGAAATTTTGGACTGGTCCAAATTGAAAGCATTTGCAGACAACGAAATAAATGTGACTGAAAAATTGAAAATTGTTTTAGGAAGGGTATAAAACATTGTGGGAAAATGAGAAAATGCTGGTTACCATTTTCTCTGGTTACCATTTTCTCCTTTTCCCACAATGTTTTCAAAAGCCTTCTTCCTCGGGGCCATTAAAAGCCAGGATTGTGTGGTAAAGAGTTAAGTATTCAATAGTCTTTCATTTCAAATATAAATATCATCAATTTAAACGCTAAACATATGAAAAAAAGTTTAATTCATCTGTTACTCGATTGATTAATTGATTGTATAGTGTTTAACACCACTTTCAACATTATTTCAGTCATATTGCGGCAGCCAGTGCACCTATCTATGCTTTCCTGGAGTTTCTTTTACCAGCACTATGCACAATATTGTTGCTTTCCCACATAACCATTGTTGAAACAATGGCCAGTGGTGAGAGAGGAAAGAATCCTGTCACAATGACTATCATCAATCCTTGAAAGAAATTGGCCGAGCCAGTAATCGAACCAGTGACCCCCTGTTCTCAAGTACTGTATCCTACCAACTGAGCTACCAGGGCTCAACTCCGTTACTCGAGGTGTTGACGCTCCCCGAAACACAATAAATTTCTTTAGTTCTTTTCGTGATTTACATGTTATAAAGAGTCTTCTATGAGTGTTTTAACTAAACATTTAATAACTTGTCCTTGGTCATGTGTGTCACTAAAAATTAATAGTATTTTGCTGTAATATAGATAAAACCAATGAAACAGAGAGTCGGTACAGCGCTGTAGCTTTGCTACTGGAAAATTTACAGTGGACTTGAGGCAGTGTGGTGCACAGTGAATGTCCAAATAAGAAAAGAAACGCCACAAACGTCTCATTATTGAGACTTGGGAAAGTGTGATTTTGCAAAGAGGCAAGTTTTCTTACTAATTAAATAAAAAAATGATTTAACATTCCATTTTTGGAAAATTTGTTGAGCAAAGTGTGTTGATGGTATCTAACCTACAATGCCTACACGAAGATATATCCAGGTGGTGCATTTCAGCCTCAATTACAGAAACTGTAAATACCATGATAACTACCCACGATAAATCGGATAATACCGGAAACGGTCTCCATTTCATGTTGTTTATGAATATTTTAAACAGTATGAAAGTAGATTTAAAGCAGAATGAAAGGAAAATATATGAAAATATATGAATGATTGTCATTTATACTCGCGGTATTTTTACTTTCTGCATTTAGGGCTTATGGTACTGTATCGAAAACGACATCCTCGAAACTTGTCAACAGGTGAATACCATGAATTACGGACGTTTCGTACCATAACCATTTCGTACCAGTCACTTCGTACCATAATTTTACCATTTCGTACCATACTTTATACCATTTCGTACCACATTTCGTACCATACTTTTTTCCACATCGTACCAGTCATAAAATTTCGTACCATGTATTTTGGGATCTATGACAAAAGCGTTGCCTATGAAAAACTATCGTTATAATGGTATTTAAAGACGAAAACAAAAATGCTATTTATTCAAGTTGAATACTCATTAAAGAAATTATGAGTATAACACTTTCTGATTATCGCCTTTTCCCATTATGTTTTCAAAGCAGATTGTCCAAGGGTCGTTAAAAATGAATTGCTTTTGTAAGGTGTATATTGTGGAAAATGATGTTTTTGCGCAAAAAAAAAAAAAATTGTCATATTGACCTTGACGTTTGACCCTGTCCTTGTCTCGGCATCATACAAAGCTCACCTAATTTCAAAACATACCCATAAACAAACAGACGAACAAGAAGACACAAAGGATAATAGACAATCTACAGTCAAGGGTAATCAAACAATTATCCACCATATAATTCTTCGATTAAATATTTAATTTAATTTAATCTGTTTCTTCCCGGTTCTGATTATCCTACGTGCAACAAACATTACAGACCAATTACCTATCTTTTAAGTCGCATACTACCTGATTCCTTTATTTATTTCTTTATGATAATATGGATCCCGTAAATAAGGTAACCAAGTATTGGTTTATACCAAGTAAATATATCAAATACCACTTTTTGTCACATTTATTGATATGTTTGGTCATAGTGCGAGATGGTATTATCATGGTACGAAGTGGTAATGCTATGGTACAAAAAGGGAAATTTATGGTACGAAGTGGTAAATCTATGGTACGAAATGGTCATAAACTGAATGGTACGAAATGGTTATGGTACGAAGTGACTGCATACCAATACCATTATCAATCAAATGTCAAAGTAAAATGTTTTTCTTTTTCTGTCTCGAACATTACAAATCTATGACATACGTACCCATAATTAAACATGTGGCTTCTCACAACCTTGAATCTGACTTTGATGGGCAGGAAAATTCAGTTCCTTGAAAATCAAATTTACTTTCCAAAATATTTTTGGGTTTCTCTACATCTCAACTAGTAAGAGGAGAGGGGTTGGACGTGGGTGAGCTTAATCAGTGAGAGGTGGTGTTGTGTCCCCGCCTTTTGATGACGTCATATGCCAGTTTAGATATGATTTTACGCCCTACTTTGGCAGTCGTCTATCTTTTCCCACACAAGGTTGGCATGTTTTGTCAATCTCCGAGCAGAGTTGTCGTTCGTTACTCTCACCATACATCTCTGCAAGGGGCTAAATGACAAGAATCTTGTCAAACTGAGGAAAACATGTTTTGTTACTGTTTAACTGTTTCATGTGTAACATAATAACGTAGACAAAGGAAATACAATTCTGGATACATTATAGGTGCATTCAAACTGATGAATTTACCTGTATACAATGGAACTATTTTTTCAAGCTTCTTTACTGATCAGAATCTTACGCCAATTGTAAAAAAAAATGGCTGCGCCCATGACTGATGACAATTTAAACAAAATTAAAAAAAAAACAAGTTATCGTCCTTTAAAAGACATTTAAGCTTTTCAGAAACTCCCTCTTTTTCACATTTCCTACCACTAAGTCTGATTGGCCGTATGCTTTTTGAACAGCACACAAAACAATCGATTGGGCTTTCTTTCACCGGCGTTTGTCTCGCCATTTTGAGTTATGGTCATGTGACGAAAATATCACGTGATGACGGACTACTTTCTGAGCCAACTACAGAGGTGAATGGGAATGATCCGTAGTGCAAGAGAGTGATGTTTTGTTTTGCTGCGCTCTGTTTGGGAATATTCGCTGCACTACATTCGATAAACTGGTACCCGTTTTATCTCCTGTAACCGTCCGATAGACAACAGGTAAACTGGTACCCGTTGTATCTCCCGTAGCCGTCCGATAGACGTAGTGATACGAAGATCGATAACAGGCTGCCAGTTTAGACAACAGGCAATAAACTGGCAGCCTGTTATCGATCTTCATATCAACAACAGGTAACACCCAATGCTTACAAGTCGAGTTTCTGCCCGGTTCGAGATTTCGTGAGATAACGCGAGACTTGGAAATTTAAATTGTAATCTTATTTATGCACAGTAATAGACATTATCGAAAAAGATTAAATTCTTTACCGATTTTGATAAATTGATAACGGTCAGAAAAATCTTCGTCTATCATGAAAATCTTAGCCAAAGATAGAATATTGCTCGGTTATTTTAAAACAAATTAAGGCATTCTACTACGAGCTGTCTGATTGGTGGATTTGGTACATATGAAAACCAATAGCTGCCGTCGATAAATCGGGTGTTGCCTGTTGTCTATCGGACGGCTGCGGGAGATGCAACGAGTACCAGTTTAAACAGGCAACACCCCGATTTATCGAGAGCAGCTATTGGGTTTCACATATACCGAATCCACCAATCAGACAGCCCGTAACAGAATGCCTTTATTTGTTAAAAAAATCGAGCAATAATTGTATCTTTGGCTAAGATTTTCATGGCAAACGAAGATTTTTTCTGACAGCGATTAATTTATTCAACTTGCTAAAGAATTTAATCTCTGTTGATAAGGTCTATTTATGTGCATAAATAAAAACAAATTTGAATTTCCAAGTCTCGCGTTATCTCATGAAATCTCGAACCGGGCAGAAACTCGACTTGTAAGCACACTCGTCACAACTCGGCCGATTCCGTACCTACATCTAACCTCGTCTGTATAAGGGAGGCTTCCATTTTGAACTACCAATCACATGATATTAAACATGTCGGCGCCCCTGTAGATCGCATAGCAACGACATGAACAACCATTGTGAAGTTATTCACTTCTATCGATCTGTCGATGAAAGCTCCTAACGGAATTGATAAACCATGCTAAAAATTGAATGTACAAACTGTTTGCGGACTGAAATACTCTTAGAAAGATAACGATAGAAAATTTACTCATGCGTTCTTTCTAAAGAGGAGCCTTACAATTTCAATAACGGTAAAGCGGTGTGCTTCCGGAGATGTGCGAAATGTACCGTGTAGGTGCATATCAAGCTACGTGATACAGCCGAGGGATTTGATCACCGGATCACCCGAGGTATGCCGAATGTTGTAAGCACTGGCATTCGGCATACCTCGGGTGATCCGGTGATCAAATCCCTCGGCTGTATCACGTAGCTTGATATGTACCTACACGGTACATTTCGCACGTTTCCGGAAGCACACCGTTTTACCATTATTGAAATTGTAAGGCTCCTCTTAAAAAGAAAACATGAGTCAATTTTCATATCGTTATCTTTCTCACAATATTTCAGTCGGCAAACAGTTTGTACATTCAATTCTTAGCTTGGTTTATCAATTTCCGTTGGGAGCTTTCATCGACACATCGATAGATGTGAATAACTCCATCGTGGTTGTTCATGTCGTTGCTAAGCGATTTACAGGGGCGCCGCCATGTTTAAGATCATGTGATGGGTAGTTCAAGATGGAAGCCGCCTTATACGGACGGGGTTAGATGTAGGTACGGAATCGGCCGAGTTGTGACGAGTGAAGCATTGGGTGTTACCTGTTGTTGATACAAGCTGGCTTCTTTAAAAAAGAAGCCAGGAGAGGTTGGTATCAATGTTTTCAAATAGTTTATTGGCTTTTGATTTCAATATATTTTGGTAGATGTAAACAAACAAGTTAGGCATTAAATGAATGAGAAAAAACATTTTTTTTTTTCAATCTTGCTGGTGTAAAGGCACAAAACAGTACATGTTCCACATTGTTATAATATTCTAGGAATTGGAGGCCATAAGCTATTAACATGCTCAGAAATGCATATTTTTTTTCAAAATTAAAGGACACAAAACCGAAGATGATTATCCAATTTAGCTCATTTCCAAAAGGAACAACCCTCTAATGAATGTTTGTAATGTGCGCTCAGATAAGCCATTTTTTTTTTGGAAAGGAGAAATCGTTCAATTAAAATTTGATACAATATGCTAATTCCACTGTAGAGGCAGGAATCTTGTCAACCTGATAACAACAAATAAAGGTGGCCTATACATAATACTAGTACCAGACATGTTAAAAATAAATGTAACATTCTTTAATCTTTTAAACAAACAACAATTTTTTGACTGTCCCAAACAGAAAAAGCATGCAGACGACAATTTAAACTTTGATAATTAATGTGGAAGATGGTGCTTTGATGTGATGGAGCCATTGTGACAAAAGGAGAAACTGCAGTGACTAACAGCCTCTCCTCTTTCCACTATATTTTGAAAAGTTGTCTGCTGCAGACATGTAAAATGAAGAGGTTGTTTGTCTAAACGTTAAAAATTTAAGAAAGTAGATAAATGAGCCATGCTCTGAGAAAGGGGCGCTTAATGCATCTGCAAAAAGTATCGACCCATGTCAGGCAGCACAATCCGCCCAAAATCAAAGGACCACGGACTCTTTTGAGGTGTGAGGTACGTAGGGCGAAGAGGCACGACTTTTTTCGCACTCATAAGTTGATTCTCGCAGGATTCTCGCAATCCCGCATAATAGAAGCAGCTCTGTGTGTTATTTCATCAAATCTATATCATTATAAATCCATAGAATTTTTGAATAAAACAGAAAAATGCTAGAATCTAGTCAGTTTTGAAAAATAGAACTTGAAAACATACTGATCAACCTATTTCTATCTATTTGTGGGGTACGAGTTCTCCAGAGAACTCGTGCTCTCGAGATTAGGGTACGCGTTCTCCAGGGTACGAATTCTCAAGATAGTATCGAGTCACGTGATCTTTTCCCGCGGTGTTCTTTCTCTTTTTTTTGTTAACGATTTTTTTTTTTTTCTCTCTTCTTAGATTTATTTAATGAAAAATTGCAATTATTGGAGAGATCATTTACTATCAATATAGTATAATAAATCTTTTACTTCCTCTTCCGGTCGACAAGTCGTTCAAATTTTTGATCTGATAAAGAAATACAACAATCTTGTAACATCTGTATTATAAAATGTAGAATTTATTTGAATGTGTGATTTTTATCTTGGAGAGGGGTTTCCATTTCTACGGACGTGAAATCAGGAAAGTAGACTTTGTATTTATCATTATTTTGATGTTTTTCTTATCCACACTATGGCTGTTGGGGCTAGCATGGATCCGCCATACTGAAAATTTGGGAAATTGCTCAATAGAACTTGTTACTCTTCTTAAGTATTTGACATGTCAATTCCTAAGTTAAACAAGGAGTACGAGAAGCTTATTCGAGAGAGGAGCAATATTGAAAGAAACGTAAAACACTCCAGAGATACATTTCTTATTTCGGACAGTAAGGATGTTTATATAGAGAGAGAAATTTGTCGGGAAGAGTATGGCCTGTTGAAAATTATTTCTAGGAGTGGAACATCGGTAGATGATTTACAATTTCAACGGTCTTATCTAAGAAGTATTGAGTTATCGTACAGACCTATTGTTTTTATTTGGTTCGGAACCTGCGAGCTGACGGACAAGTTTGGTAGAGTGATTCGGCTGAAACCAAAACCATATGAAGTTGTGGATCGCCTCATAGTGCGATATAGATACTTGAAGTCTGCAATTTGGCGTGTCAATCACAACGCTTTGGTGTTTTTTCTCAATATACCTTATTTTTCAATTGCCATGTGGAATAGGCTAAAAGGGTGTCCGAACTCTACTAGATACGAGGACGAAGATAACGATCTTCACTCATCTCTGGACTATCTAAATAAGAAGTTAAATGATCTTAACCGGAGAGTAACACCTCATATCTGTCAGGACATAGTTCGATCCAGCTCTATTTAGACGGGATTCATCCGGGAAAATACATCTCAAGACTGTGGCTTCAAAAATTTATTAACTTGAAATATCAGATCGAAGAGGAGGAACAAGAGGAGGAACAAGAAAAGGAAAATTCGTATAATTAAAATTACATGTTGAGCATTACATTTATACATTTATATGTTGAGCATTAGAAAAACTCATCGCCTCATCAATTTCATTGAAAAATGAGTAGTCTTTTAAGGATTTTCTATAAACAGTGAAGTGTAGGACTAAAAAGGATTTATTACAGTTGGCAGATAATACAAAATTAAATATGCCTTGAAATTTATCAGATAATAAATGGAACCAAACATTTGACATTGATTTGAGATTTAAAATTTGAAGATTAAATGAATATGAATCAACAGATATATTGGTGCTAATAAGTGCGCACATTCTACCTTTTGAGATAGGGAAGCCCTGTTTCTGAGTGGTTTTTATGGGTTTTCTCTTAACAATCAAAAAGTCATACTTCTAAATGAACTAAATTTCATCTTTGAGACAGGGAAGCCCTGTTTCTAATGGTTTTTATGGTTTCTCTTCATGCAAACAGAAAGAAAAGGATGTAAAGAGTAGTAGATAGGGAAGCCCTGTCTAAAGAGCAAATACATAGGGAAGCCCTGTCTAAAGAGCAATTACATAGGGAAGCCCTGTGTATGAGAGTGGAAATAGGAGGTATTGAGATACCATATAATTTTATTCTACCAGTATGTACTACTGGTGACTGACGGAGAAGTGGAAAGTACTTTTATTTTTTACAACAATATCAGAGTATTCAAGTTAATAATAATTAACACATTATTATTAAACCTTATGAGATCCGTCAAGAAAATATGAGACGTCGTACGAACAACTTTTTTTAAATACGGAGACAAGATACCAAGACAGGTGTCAGTTACAGGTTAATATTCCAGAAAAGGCCAGTTGTTCATAAAAGTGGTAATAATAAAATTAACAGGGAAGCCCTGTTGTTAGACTTGAAATATCTCTGGTTATTCAAACGAGGCATTGATTATTAATCAATTCAATATGGCTTCATTAATGAGTTCTACACCAATTGTTAGAAACAAATCCAGTAAAAGAGCACGTGTGAGCAGTAACTCATGTCCTAGATGTGAAATGGTAATAACAGATGAACAACGATATCTACCTTGCTGCGTATGTGAATTAAATTTCTGTATAGATTGTACTGGTATTTCAAATACTTTAGCCGAAGCGCTCAAGGAGGATACAACAAACAATTTTAAATGGACTTGTAATGTGTGCAAACAAAATTTTCCATGCATGACTAGCTTAAGCGTTCAATTGAAAACAATAGAAGAAACAACACACAATAGACTAAGCTTGGTGGAAAAGAAAATGCAAGACATGGATGACAATATAAATTCAAAAATACATACCAAAATTCAAGAATTAAAACCAGACATTTTACAGGATATAAAAGATGAATTAAGGGAATCACTACAAGACAATGTTAGAACTGAAATTCGTGAAATCGAAGACCAAAGATCAAGAGTTTTGAATTTAATCATCTTTAATTTGGCTGAATCTGAAAGCAGAGATGCGTCAGAAAGAAAACGTTATGACTTGGAGAAATTCAACGAACTATGCAACAAAATTGGAGTCCAAGATGTTGACGTCAAACTTACGTTGAGATTGGGAAACTATAAACAGAGTAAAACAAGGGCTTTAAAAGTTATATTAAATAACAAACGTCAAAGAAAAGAAATATTAGATAATGCAAAAAAGATAAAGAGCTTATCTGAAGATAGGAAACTTAACAGATGCATTATTATTAAGGACCTCACTCCAAGACAAAGAGAAGTTAATAAAGCAAGACGATTAGATAAGCATACCAAGAAAGAGCAACAAGAAAAGAGCCAGGCTTTTGATGATGAAACTATATGTGATGACATTTTTGCGAATGTGTCAAATACTCATAAAGACATGCAGTACTTGCGACAACAACCAATACAAACAGTTATTGATGTTGATGAGCCTAAACATCAAGATTGTGTATCCCAGAGTGTTTTAAGGAGTAACTATATTATCACAAATAGAGAACTGATTAATACCACTTTAGTGAATAACAGTGACTTTGAAGATACTGTAGTTGGTGGTATTCAAAATACTAGTATATTGACAGAGAATGGGGAAGAAAAAAGTGATTAGGAACACGGTTTTATTTTTAACTATGTAAATAACATGATAAATGTAGATATGCTTAGAATCATGTATACTAATGCGGATAGTCTGTTGAATAAACGAGACGAACTCCAATCTATGATACACGAATACACATATGATATCATAGCAATTACAGAGATATTTCCAAAATACAACACTGATCTAGACTATAATTCGACAGAGTGGGCTGTTCCGGGTTATAGCACATTTACCCCGTCTGAAATGGTTTTTACCAAGAGAGGATGTATAATATACATCAAAAATAATTTGGATGCTTTTAAAATTAGTAGAGATGACCTAAAATTTATAGAGCATGTAAGTGTGGGCTTGAAATGTGGAAAGGATTACCTACTTGTGTCATGTACTTACAGAAGTCCGAATTCAACTTGTGATAACAGCTTAAAGGAACTAGAAAAAATAATCATGACTGAATCGATTGACAATATAAAATATAAATATATCCTACATATGGGGGACTTCAATTATAAAGAAATAAATTGGGAATCTAATTCAACAAAATCCGGTATTAATCATATGTCAACTAAATTTCTTAGTTTAGTAGAAGACTCTTTCTTGTTCCAGCATGTAAATAAGGCTACCAGATACAGAGGTGATGATAGTCCAAGTATACTGGATCTTATATTTACTAATGAATATGATATGGTGGATGAGCTAGAACACGGAGCACCGCTGGGAAATAGTGATCATGAAACATTAACTTTTAATTTTATCTACGGTAAGCAAAAAGCCTTACCCACAGTGCAAAAATATGCATTTTTTAAAGGAAATTACAATAGCGTTAATCATGATATAGGACAAATAGACTGGGAAGCAAGTCTGGATCAAGGTAGTGTTAATGATTTGTGGAATTGTTTTGCCGACAAAATATTTAAAATTATGGAGAAGCATATACCAGTGTGCAAACAAGACCGTAAAATCTTTGACACTCCCTGGATGGATAAGACAACTTTGGCAGCTGTTAAAAAGAAAAGGACCATGTGGAAAAAATATAAATATTGCAATAATCCAACCACTAAAGAGAATTACATTAAAGCAAATGATGTATCCAACAAGATGGTTAGAGAAGCAAAAAAGAAATACGAAAGATTAATAGCACTTGAAATGAAACAAGACAATAAACTTTTTTGGAAGTATGTTCAAGCAAGAACTAAAGTAAAAAGTAGTCTGCAATGTTTAATCAACAAAGACAAACGGCCTATAACAGATGATAAAGAGAAAGCTGAAATGCTTAATACCTTTTTTAGCAGTGTTTTTATTCAAGAAGACACTAATACTTTCCCTAATTTTGGAATTAGGACTGATAAAAAATTGAATACTGTTAAATATGATGAGGAATGGATTAAAAACAACTTGATAAAAATCAAAGAGACTAAAACACCAGGAGCTGATCAACTACACCCTAAATTTGTCAAAGAAACTGCTCTAACGTTATCTAAACCCCTTACAATTATCTTCAACAAATCAATAGAACTGGGGGAAGTACCAACAGCATGGAAGATAGCTAATGTTACTGCACTCCATAAAAAGGGATCAAAAACAGATGTAGCAAATTATAGACCTATTAGTTTAACCTCAATAATTGGCAAAGTTATGGAAACTAAAATAATAGACAAAATACTGGAACACATGGAAGAAAATGAATTATTTAGTAACCAGCAACATGGATTCAGGAAAGGGAGATCATGCGCCACTCAATTGATTGAAGTATTAAATGACCTAACTGAATACATAGACAACAAAAAATGTGTTGATGCAATTTATTTAGATTTTCAGAAAGCTTTTGACACTGTACCTCATAAAAGGTTAATAATAAAATTAAAGGGGTATGGAATAACAGGAAATCTATTAATGTGGATTGAAAATTATTTATCTGGCCGTACCCAGAAGGTAGTTTTGAATGGACAAGAATCTAAACTGACACCTGTCTTAAGCGGTATCCCCCAAGGCAGTGTACTTAGACCAATCCTATTTGCGATATATATTAACGACCTGCCGGACGCTATTACTAGTACGGTTAAATTATTTGCGGATGACACTAAAATATATTCTTGTATAAACACTCCGGAGGATCGCTGCAAACTACAAGAAGATTTGAACAGATTAGAAGGTTGGTCCAAGTCATGGTTATTAAAGTTCAATAAAACTAAATGTAAACATGTGCAATTTGGAAAACCAACGGATTCAGTTTATTATATGGAAAATGTCAGGATCAATAAAGAATCAGAAGAAAAAGACTTAGGTGTCATTATGGATGACAAGTTAAAATTCCAGAAACATATTAATACACAAATACTAAAAGCAAATAAAATGCTTGGATTAATAAAAAGAACTTTTTTAAATATGGACTCTGAAATGTTACTATGTTTGTACAAATCTCTTGTGAGACCACATTTAGAATATTGTTCTACAATATGGACAGTTTTATTCAAAAAAGAAGTTCTAGAAATCGAAAAAGTTCAACGAAGAGCAACTAAATTGGTAAAAAAATTCAAAGATCTTGCTTATTCTGAAAGACTGCGGAAATTAGGCTTACCCACATTGGAATACAGGAGGCGGAGAGCTGACATGATAGAAACATTCAAAATAATACACGAAATAGATAAGGTGGATAAAAGCAGTATTTTTTCTTTCAACACAAGCAAAACAAGAGGACACGATTACAAAATTTTTAAAAGGCGATGTAGGACAAACTATAGATTGAAGTCATTTTCACAGAGAGTTGTGGAAACATGGAACAGTTTGCCAATTGAAGTTGTCTCGGCCAGAAGTGTAAATAGTTTTAAGTCACTTTTAAATAAACACTGGAGAAATGTACAGTTTAAATTTTCACCGTTGTATTTTGAACCGGAAGAGGACAATACTTATATATGTACAGATGGATCAGAGAGGCTCACGTCTAATTGAAGATCCCTCAACAAGGTAACAAGGTAATTTTTGGAAATCCGTCATATAAAAGAAAACGTTTATTTCCTATTTCAGTTTTTTGATTTCGGTTTGTTTATAAAACCACGACGAAATAGACTGTGTATCAGAAAAATTTCGCAAAAACAAATGGATTTAGACAGCGATTTCTGTGGCAGTCTGCCTTTTAAACTCACCACTGTTGGAGAGGTCTGATGATCTCCAATGAAGATCGATAACAGGCTGCCAGTTTATACATTCGAGATAGTCTGGTACCCCGCCGTACTCCAATAACGTGGTGGTAGGGGCAGGTAATCCAGACTACACTAGAGATGGATTCTTAGAAAAATCATCAAAATATCGCTATGGCCTGGTATTAAAGAATGATAGATTAAGTTGACAGAACAAAAAAGTGATAGTATACGTGCATGAGGTCGTCCGTCGGCCATGATCATAACTGAATTTGGGTAGAATTTAGTTCGATTAATGGGCTTGTAAAAGTGACGCTAGTTATCGAGCGATCTTCGTCTATTACGAATCGGACAAATGACTCTTAAGCATCAAATATATAACCTGATTTCTTTTGACGGCTGAGAGTACACTGAACCTCAGACAAATGTTCATCTTCTAGGGTTGACCAAACAGGCGGACGGTATAGATTTAATAGCAGACTGCTAGTTTTGTGCAGTGTGATCTTGATCTATGCCGTTGGGTAAAGCCTCTGTTATCGCATTTGACGTTGAAAGGATCAAGGAAGTTACAACAGGTGCCAGTTTACGGGCTGTCTGCACCTCGGGATGTTGTACATAGCTTAAAGAATAGGGCAAGAAAGATTCGATCAATGCATTATGTCTAATTAATTAACAATCCTTAACAAGCAGTGAGGGGAGGTCCTTGTAGAATGGCCAATTGTTGCTAGTATGCACCGCGCATATTTATATAAATTTATCCTAAACAGGATCGTGATGCGTTATATAGCAGACGGGTCTATCTTTGAAGAATACATGCGCAGATAACAATAAACACCGATATTTCGTCTGTGTTGGTGATTTTAAAGAATTCCTTACCATTTTTAGAATTTCCGGGGTGGGGGGATAGGACTGACCCCTGACCTTGATTGCCCCCCCCGCCCCCCGCACTGGCTAACGCACCGAAAAAAGAACTAGATCTATCTAGAATTTATCAAATTCAAATTCTCTGTCACAGAGATAGCGATTCGTGCATTATTTACGGCCGCCGTTTGAAAGGTACCGTGACCGTTCATACAAATGGCGCCCATATAAAGCAGCCGATGGTGACGTCACTGCACTAGATCTATCAGCGGAAAACTCTTGAAATACAAAATACAGTGACGTACTTTTGTAAAGCTGTATTTTTTTTTTGTAACGATTTTAAGACATGAAAATCACTTATTTGATCAGATAAATTGATTTGTGTGTTTAGAATAAATACTGAACTGTATTTTTTTTTAAAAGGACAAAACGACAACATGGACCAACTGAGATTATTTTACAAGTGCGTATCAAATTGTTGCATAGGCCTACTGTAATGTTAGTTTAAACATATTTTATTCATCAGTATGTGACCGGGGTAAACCAAATGAAAGTCGGTTGTGGTCAATTCATTACTTTTATTCAAGGAATAAAAGTTACATATATATACTACTCAAAATTTGATAAGGATCACTTATAAGATTGTGTTTATTCCAGACATAAGGTTGAAACGTTAAAATATTTGCTGTGATTCTTTAAAAAATGTTAATTTGACATCAGCTTTGTGCCAAAAAAGGAATGAGCCGACAAACTGTTGAAGCGGAACAGCGGTTGAAACTTGGTAAGGGCAAGGTAATCAAATGAGACTTTTTGGAAAAATCAAGTAGGGTGCCTGAATTTCGCTTTAGTATCGCGTGTGGTGGTCATTTGATTGGATTACTGCTCAGCATCGCCTTCTCATACTGCTAATAAAACTCCGAATGCTTTGTTATGGGATTCGAGCCCACTCGTCCAGTAGTGCCTGTTGGAGCTCTGGAACCGTGGTTGGCTGGACTGGGCGGGCAGATATTGCAGTCTGCAGCATGTCCCAGGCATGTTCAATTGGATTAAGGTCTGGGGACCTTGCTGGCCAGTCCATTCTCTCTATAGTTGCTGTCTGCAGGTACTCGTTGGTGACCCGTGCCCTGTGTGGACGGGCATTGTCGTCCATCAAAATGAAATCAGAGCCTATAGCACCGGCGTATGGGCGAACATACACATCTAAGATCTCATTGATGTATCGTGCAGCCGTCAATGTGCCGTTTTGAACGATATACAGGTCCGTTTTTCCCTGCATGCTAATACCCGCCCACACCATGACTGAGCCCCCGCCAAAACGGTCATGGTTAGCAACGCATACGGGTGCGAAACGCTAATTGGACGATCTCCATACCCGGACTCGTCTATCAGTGAAGTCCACACAAAATCTGGATTCGTCAGTGAACAGTACTGGGGTCCAGTCATTCAACGTCCATCTGACACGAGCGCGCGCCCATTGGAGAAGTGCCTGGATGTTGTTTCGCGACAGCGGAATGCGGATTGCTGGTCGTCTGGCCCTCATGCCAGCTCTATGAAGACGGTTTCTGATTGTTTGCGTAGAAATTCTTACGCCAGTGGCATTCTGCAAGTCATTTTGCAGGGCGGTAGCCGTAACAAAGCGCTGACGTCGCGCTTGGACGACAATAAAACGGTCTTCACGCTGAGTTGTGACCCTCTCACGACCACCACCATGCCTATACCTACATTTCCGTGAGTTCGAAACCGTTCCCACATCCTTGCAACAGTGCTCTGGGACACCGCAAGGACACCTGCCACATGCCGTTGGGAACGCCCAGCCTCAATTATCCCTTTCCCCCATTCATCTCTTCGGCGTCAAGACGCTGTCTTATTCGTAAGTAAGCCATACCCAGTGCTAGCTTTGAAATAAAGTTACCATGCAAAAGCAAAGTTTGAATATAACGGATGTATACTCGAAGGTACATGCCAATGGCGCACCCTTTTTTCATAGGCATCACTTTTCCAGTTGATATCAAGCCAGGTACAGGTGAAAAATCAATATCTACTGGACAGGTCAGGTATGCCATTAGAATAATCTACATGTATGAAAAAAATCACTTATCTTGGGTTTACCATTAAAGAGATATTTAAGAAATAAAAAGCGATCCCTATCAAATTTTGAGTAGTATATATATTACGAACAGCCTGAAATATGGGGAAAAAACATAGCGGTCACACACACACACACACACACACACACACACACACACACATATATATATATATATATAATCACAAATATGATAAATACGGGACGAAGGGAAGATAAAAACTTACCAAGGAGGAAAGAAGAGGTCTATGAATCTTTTGCAGGATTACAAAAAGATTGTAGGCTTCATACGACTGTCCCTGAAGGAAGACGGCACGGGAATGCGGAATAAAGAAAAGAATATACTAGTGCGCACGCATACAGTACTCACAAAACGCACGAGCAAATTTAAACACCGGCCACTGTCGGTAATTTCCGCAAACGTCTCCGCACAAAGAAATACGTAGCGCTGCATACCAAAAGTAAACCTGCTTTACATTCTCCCCCTCTCCGGAAAAAATGTCTCCTGACATGTCAGGCCCGTCGCCGCGTTTTTGAAAGTGGTCCGGCGGAGAACAGCAGTAAATGCCGCAGGCATGAGAAGGGGAGAGCACGAGAGGGGGATTTTTCCTGTCGTAAGGGGGCTTCGAGGGGGCCTTCCCCCATAAAATTTTTAATTTAGGGGTGTGCCCCTATGTGCGCTTTTACTGAACTTTTGGATGTGTTTGGGTCGCTAGATTTCAATCGTGTTGGTTTCCAAGTTTTGCTAGATAGGAAATGAGAAAAAGTATAAATGTAAGACTCAAGATGATCTTTAACTACATTTTTAACCCCTCTGCGAGTCTTATCAGGGGGTGGCATCAAGGTTAATGACTGTGTTAAGGCAAAAATTAAGCCAGCGTGCAAAGTCACTGACGCTTGATGGCTTTTTGAAGACTCACTTTTGCCAGATACAAGAGCGTCTTTTCAGTTAGAACACCGATTAATGGTGTAAGCTTCGTCTAGAGTTAGGTCGCGCAATTCCCTTGTCGACAGGCCAACATACAGAGATGAAAAACACGAGATCTTTTGCTCCATTATAATAAAGCCACGGCATACTGTTGAACCACGATGGCTGAAAACTTGTTTAACGCAAAAATATACGTTGTTGGAACCGAAAAGTTTTGGTCTGATTTGGAGCAGGCAGCAATTATATCCATTATGGAATGAAAACACTGACGTGGAACTTCCGATACAGTTTCAGGACTTAATCATACATGTAAATTCAAAACTTTTTAAACAAACTTTGCCGCCCGACATGTTTTTTCTTACTTAGAACAAATAGAAAAATACATTGAGAGAACAGAATCTTTCTTCTCTTGCACCGAGAAAAATATGCCGCTGTATTTTGTTTCCATACCATTGTCAGCATACAAAATCAAGAAGTTCTCTAGTACTTCGACCAGCCCGAATAGCCCGAACAGCTCAAGTGGTAGAGCATAGGACTCGGGCCACTTAGGGGTGTGGGTTCGAGCCCCACGGCCGGCCATTTAGAATTACTAATTAATAGTCTTTTGGATTGGACGCTAAGCGTGGCCCCGCGTTTAAGAACCGAGCGTTATTTAGGATGAGTTTCGTCCTGTATCTTTACCTATTCCCTGTAAAAAAAACCCAGCAGCCTTGGGGGGAGGGGTGAAAGGCGAAGGTAGCCTATTTGGGAAACCGGTGACGAAGATAAACGGAAATAAACGAATAAACGGAAAACCAATCAATTAATCTTTAATACATTCTCTGTCAAAGACTAAATATCAAATCTCATTTAACGGTCATGGAACTAATCAAGCAGGTGTCATTATTACAGTATTTGCACTGTTTTGCACCGTGTGTGACCGTTTGGTTTCACACCTTTGCCGGGTCTATTGATGACACGAGGAACGAGCTTTATTGTTAATTTTATCAATGAATTGCGGCGCTGTTGATGCGAATCGATAAAATCTCGGGTGTACGAAAGAACAATCGCTGACGCCAAAAAAATGGGAAGGCCGGTAGCATACACGGCCAAACAAGTGGTCCGGGGCTAGCCGGATCTGCCCGACCGGCGACCGGCGACGACAGCCTTGTGATAGGGTGGAAAACATTGTGGGTAAAAGAAGAAAAGACTAGTTTTAAGCGTTTTCTCATTTTCCATTAATGTTTTCTAATGGTCTCTAGAGAGCTCGTACCCTTCAGATTGGGGTCCGAGTTCTCAAAGGTGCGAGTTCTCCAGGGTACGAGTTCTCCAGCAACCTTTTGTTCTAACTCTTAGCACTAACATGAGACCCTCGGTGGTTCATTGGTTACGAGTTGGATTTGTAGTCCAGGGGACCTGGAATGGAATCCCACTGGCATCATTGGTCACACGGGAGTGTCTTCTTGCAAGGCAGCTTATGACTGCTGAAACCCATGAATTACATGAACAAGTGAAGTTCGCTGTGATGTGAGTGACATTATAATAAAAGCCAGCTAATCATTCAACTAACACCGAATAAAAGTTTAAACATGCTTACACTTCTGGTTTAAAAACGATATGAATTAGTGTATCATTCAACTTGTTAAATGTGAAGGTCTACTTAACTAGTTTCAAATTAATTTATTCACTTTATCTTTCGTAAGGGTCAATAATATTCAACCATCTGAAAGAGACGAATCAAGTAAAACTAAATTAAACAGTATGACTAAACATAATATAAAAGCACTGAAAGAACAACAGCAAAAGTTATATAGTAAAAGAAACTATATCGTGTAATTACTATCGACATGGTGAAATTTGGGCACTACTGTGCTTCCGTACTTTTTTTGCAACCAAATCGCTTTTCGTGACGTCATCAGATTTTATTGATCCTTAGATTCATTTCACACGTAATATACACACAACAGCTTGCTCGGATATTTATCCCATTTTCTATGAAAAGATACTTCGGCGATGTATAAAGTTGATATACAATCACAGAAAAATAAAAATGGGTATTTTTACGATCCGACATTCCTCAGGTGATCATCCTTAAAATAATGGACGAATATATCTTGAAGTCTATTTAGTAGGGTGGAACAATGATTTTTTGAATTTTGGAATAGAAATCTGAAACTTTCCACATACCAGGAGTAGGGTTTGAGAACTTCAAAACACTTAACTTTTTCCTTATCGGACCAGTACTTTTCTTTTTACGAATTTTTTAGTATGGTCTGTTGCAATCCGTTGAAAAACACCCAAATTATTTTTATGGAAAAAGTCGTAAACTTTACCTTAACCTTATAAAATAAGTCAAATCCAAATAAATTGTTTTTCTTACTGCATCAGCCAGTCCTACTACCAATGCTCTACAAAGAAAACTCAAGAAATAATGCCTGTAGTTCAATCTAATTTTTTATTCATTTTTTTAAAATATGCACCGAGCACCAAATTTGCACAGAAAACATATACAGCTGATGGAGATCATTATATCAACATTAAAACTCACAACAGTTAAACTATTAATCATCTTTTTCCTCCCCCTCTCTCTTCTTTTTCTTCTTTGGTGGCTCTGTCACAGTTTCTGAAATTAGAGTAAATGTACATGTATTTTTTTATTGCTTACCGGAGCTTATCAATGTGCGGAAGTGGGTAGGGTGGCAAAATCTCATTTTTTCGCAAAATTGGATGGGACTTGCACTCACATGATTACTTCACATGGCAGGTTTTTTTTTTTTTTCAAAGTTTGCTCACCATACAGCTTATCACAGTATTCAGTATTGTGAAAAACGGGACTTCGATAAATTACACTTTATAAATCACAATTCGAACACGATAGAACAGGAACTTTCAGACCTTTAGCACATTTAACTCTTTACCAAACAACAAAATTCTAGACTGGTGAAAATTGTAAGCATTTCCAGACGACAAAATAAATGTGACCCAAAAGTTGAAATCTGTTTTGGAAAGGGTAGAAAACATTGTGGGAAATGAAGAAAATGCTGGTTACCAGCATTTTCTCCTTTTCCCACAATATTTTCAAAAGGCTTCTTCTGTTAAAGTTGGGATTGTGTGGTAAAGGGTTAAACTATGAATAAGGTCTACAGTATTCCACTTTTTCTTGAAGAAAACAATCCTTCCTGAGGCTTTCTCTTGTATTCAAATTCACAAATTTCACTGAAAATCTCTTGAATCACAGTTTTCCCAGGGAAAATGTCAACAGAAAGCACTGCAAGAATTTTAACTCTTTACAAAATGACAAAATTTTGGACTAGTCCAACTTGAAAACGTTTGCATACAACAAAATAAATGTGACTGAAAATTCAAAGTTATTTCTGGATGGTTAGAAAACATTGTGAGAAAAGGAGAAAATACTAGTTACAAGCTTTTTGTTCTTTTCCTACAATGTTTTCAAGAGCCATCTTCCTAAGGCTTGTTAAAAGTTGGGATTAAGTGGTAAAGGGTTAGATGAACTCAATACAGATCACAACACATGTGGTTGTAAATGATTTTAACTCAAAAAAGAATCAATTAAATGAGCCATTCTCTGTAGGGCTTAATGCATCCACGAAAAGTGTAGACCCAGGTCAGCCTGTGCAGTCCACGCAGGCTGACCTGGGCTGAAACTTTTCGCTAAAGGTCAATTTCCTGCAAGTCCAAGGACCAGTCTACCTCATGATTTAGTCGGTTGTTTAACAAAATGGACTTTTTGGATCCATGATCATGTGATGACTTGCTCGGTACCATGCATCACGGAAATGCATTAAGCCCTCTTTTGCCAGAGCATGGCTCAAATGAATGAACACAAAATCTTAACAGAGTTGAGAACTGTAACATATAATTACTTTCAACAGGAAAAGCATAAATAAAATAAAAAATGCAAATAAAAAATAACAAGCACATGCAATTAAAGAACAGCATGAACGAAGCAAACTATACAACATGTTTTATACCGTCAATAATAATTTCTAGATCCCCACTGGCATAATCCTCAGCAAGCTGGTATACATACACTGCATCACCATCATCATAAACAACATTATACCAATTTGGGTACCCAGGCACAGTTGAAATCACTCTGCCTCTATATGGCATCCTGGACCCTTTGTCAATCATGTAGTGGATTATCTTTTTTCCTACAAAAATGTTCTGTTAAGAATCTGTTCCAATGCTTAAGGCTGACTGTATTAATATTTTTACATTTTCTGTTAGTTTTGGAATTTCATATGCTTTTCCTTTCTCGCTGATTTGAAATACTTTTTTGTCTTGATGCTTCTGCCCCAAAACAATTTTTCTGAACTGGATTTGTGTCTTTAAAGCTTTTATCTTCTCACTATTTGTTTGAATCTGTTTCAGATGTTGATCCACTGTTTCAGGGTACTGCCATAAACCATAGAATAGCATCTTATTTACAAGTTCTTCGCGCTGAAGGAAATGTTCGTGCTCCTTTTTTTCTCTCTCTTCTCGCTTTCATAGTTTCCTGTCGAGTTTTTTTCAATTTCTTTAATCCTTGCTATGTATTTAGCTCTAATATCCCTTCCTTCTGTCCTACTCATATCTAGGAATTCTTCTCTCTTTTTTGATGTCAAGGATTTTAACCAGTCTCCAGACTTATTCAGTGAAAACATAACTTTCATTGCAAAGTGTAGAGGCAACAGGTCTAAACCTAGTTAGTGCATCCAACAGAGCAAAAACTCTTTCTGGAAATTTGTTATGACGAGGGACAGCTTTTGTTTCCATTTCGAGTGGCTTGTCAATATCAGCAAAGGAACCTCCTGGTAAGTGATCACTAGCTGCTTTAGTAAATAAGGAATGCCATGATCAGAATATCTGCTGAAGAACAGCGGATGTCTGTCCATCATATGAATCTGGCTTTATAAGCCTGTGATATATGTCATCTTTCTTTATGTTATCAAATGGAACATATGTCCCACATACTACATCAGTGCAATCATCTTTAGCCCTTTCCAAAAAGAAGTAAAGTTTTTGATATGCTTCATTTGTGTCTTGAAGAGAACAGTCCTTTTGTTCCAAAATCCTCCACAATGGTGCTGTGACCAATTTAGAGCACAGGCCTAATGCCTTTGTCATAGCAAGATATAATGGTTCTTTGATGTCGTAAGAAACTGCTTTTTGTAGTGTATTGGATGGTCTGTTAATCTTGTCAAAAAACTCTTCAATGTATTGAGCCAGGTAGAAAACAATTTCAGCATTATAGAAAAGAATGTTGAATCGATTGCCGCGAAAGGGTACTAAAAGGGAAGAGCTTTTTTTCTTCTTCTTTTCTTCTTCATCTTTGCTGTTCATGAACGTTCTGAAGTCCAGGTAACATCCACTTTTGTCATCAGCACCCCGTGCCAAACACTTAGATGTTGTTCTAATCAATCTCACTATACCACTTTCTTCCTTCTTAGTAAATAATGATGTTTCTGAATGGGCTTCAGCGCCCAAGCTGGTTTCTTTCACCATTTCTTCAAATTTTTTTATTACAGTGTCCGACACTTCAGCAAAATTAACCAAAATGTGTAATCCACAATAAAAGTTGTTTATCCTGGTAAGGTGATTCTGTTCTGCTGTTGACAGAGACTCCCAATTTGTGTATATTAATGGTAGTAGCTCTTTTCTGTAGTTTTCAAGAAGGTCATGAAATTTTTTTTTCTGTAGCTGCTCTATCTGACATGGTGTTCTTTATCTGTGTTAAAATTGTATGCCCTACCTTTGTTTTTGTGCTTTCATTTATGTCATCAATAATGGTTTTTAAAGTCTGTAAACAATTTTGTGAACTTTTATTAATCATGTCTTTCAGTCCTATAACCCATTCCTTTTCAGATTTATCACGTACTGAGAAAACCTCATAGCAAGCTCCATGCTTTCTAGTTTCATCAGATTGAAGACATGTATCTTTTTCTCTGCCAAGTGATTCCCCAATATGCATATATGAAATGCTGGCCCTCTAGTCACCAATTCGATTAATTGTTGCCAATGAGGGGAGATGACTTACTGACTTTCCACACAGTTGTGAAACATGTTGAATGACATTATTGACACGGTGTACTCCCACACCCTCACTTAACGAATTCATTACACAAAGTTGCATATTATTGGAGTATGCTTGTTTGTCTGTATCATATATTAACACTTCATTACTTTGGTTATCATTCAAAAGTGACTCTAAGTAAGTTACACTTTCTTTCAAGTTCTCATTATCGTGAATAGTGCTTAATGAATAATGTTTCTCAGAATCAAGTTCTTCTGTTAAATCTACCATACTGTTTCTGCTAGCTTTCAGTTCAGTATGTAGAGAATGTACTTCCTGTTCTGACTTTTGCAAAGAATCATTTAGAACTTTGATTTTCTTACTTAGTTCAGCAGCACCCTTTTCTGTTTTGCAGTTTAAATATCATCTCATTCTTCCTCTCTGTCTTCTTAGTCTGTAAATAAGAGCTGAGAGCGCTACATTTCGACCTTTTCCTTTTCAGGACTCCTTGAAGATTGGCTACTTGGCGCTTCAGTTTCCTCTTATCTCTTTCAAGGTGCTGCTTTCAGCCTTTAATTTTTCATGTTTAACTTCATTTTCTTGTAATTCTTTTTTCATTTCTGTAAATGAATCTGTTAGAGTTTGCAGTTGGGTATCATAAACAACTTTTTCAAATTCAGTTCTTTGCTCCTCTCTTTCAGTTTGAGATTTTACTGAGAAAATGTCATTCAGAAACAATCTCTTCTGTTCACCTCTAAGCTGTCCTCTTTTTCTTTTAAGATTTGATAACAAATTCCTAAGATAGGCATGATCACATTTGAACACATTAGCTACGTCTTGTGATGTGCATCTTTTACTTTTTAACACTGCATCATATAAAGAAAGGACATTTCCATTCGTCAAAACTCCCGTTAGGTCAACCCCTATGTTACACTCACTGTTCAGTTTATTTAGTGACTGTAAGTAATCCATTATTGTGGATAAATTTTTGTACTAAGAATGTCCCCAGTTACGAATGTCTGAGTTGCAATGGATTTTACACTTTTTTTGAAACTACATGCATAACTTTCTGTTTTAACTCTTTTCAACTTCTTACTTACCTCCAGCAAGTCATCCTATTTAGAATAATATTCTATAACTAGAATATGTAAAGAAAATGCTTATGCAATTTCTCACTAAAAAGCCTGAAAAATTTATATATGTTTGCTAAAAGCCATTTTCCAAAATAAACCTTGTGACCTTGACATTTGACCTTGACCTTATCAGAATGACCTTAAATAAGTCTCCAACTCTTACCTATCTAAGGATGCTAACAGCAAGGCAAATATGTGTAAGTCTCAGACAAGAGACAATATTGCCAATGTGAAGTTGTAATGTTAAGTAGTGGCCATGTGCAACAAAATACTGTGACATACTAACACAACCTTTTGAAAGTTACTCATGATCTCAATCAAATTTTTAACTCTTTACCAACGACAAAATTTTAGACTTGTCCAAACTGAAAGCATTTGCAGATGACAAAATTAATGTGACTCAAAAATTTTGGGAAGGGAAGAAAACATTGTGGGAAAAGGAGAAAATACTGGTTACCAGCATTTTCTCCATTTCCCACAGTGTTTTCAAAAGGCTTCCTTTTAAGGGTCGTTAAAAAGTCGGGATTGTGTGGTACAGAGTTAATCAAATAACAACATTCAAGTTAAAGAACACTGATTCAGTGTAGGTGCATGCATTTGCAAGGCATGAATAATAATAGTGAATTTGTGAAGGTGAACAACAAAAAGATGCTCTACAGTCATTATCAGTACTGTCACTAAAAGAAAACAAGAGCATAGCCCTGTGGAAGAAGGCTTTTGAAATCATAGTGGGAAATGTAGAAAATGCTGGTATCCAGCATTTTCTCCTTCTCCCACAATGTTCAATGTTCTACCCTATCAAGGATAAATTTTGTCATATGGGCCACCTTTAACTTGTCGTCTGCAAACACTTTCAGTCTGGACAAGTCTAAAATTTTGTTGTTTGGTAATGAGTTAACAAATAAAGATGTGACTTTTTTTTCGGGGGGAGGGGGGGGGGTGTTTGTCGGGCATGGTATTATGCAAACTTCATGCTACCCAATCCCACACTCTCAGTGAAAACTACTATTATGAATTTTAATGTATTTACCTTGCTGGAGGTACATGCAGTATATTCTCTTTTCCTCCTCAACCTTGGGACTCTTCTCTTTTCTTTAAGCCAGCTCTGACTGCCAAAATCTAAACTCCCCTCACTGTCATAGCCTTTCTCCTGCAACAACAACTTGAAAAGTTAAATATGAACAAAACTGAATACAATTACATTTGATTGACAGGCTACAAAACATTGAATTAAAACAAAATATTGCTCATTTCAAACATTCCGTCATTTCTTGATTTATTTTCAAAAGAATTACAGCTGCATTCATGAGAGAAAGGGTTAAATATTACCCGCCAATCATGAAAAAAGCATATAGATGTTTTTGCCACCTTTAAGTCTTATTGGCACTCATTTCAGGGATGTACACTGAAATTATGGGGTTGAATGTAGGGGTTTATCAAACTTGACCACTATTTTCCAATTTTCCACCGAGAGAAAAGTATGCACATTATAAATATATAAACTTGACTGAACAAAATGTAATGCTTCTTCTTCATATTTACCCCAATAATGGATTCCCTGCTATGCTAATTAAACCCTTCACCACACAATCTCGAGGTTTAATGAATCTGACAGAAAAGGCTTTTGAAAGCATTGTGGGAAGAGGAGAAATTGCTGGTTTCCAGCATTTTCTTCTTTTCTAACAGTGTTTTATACTTTTTCAAAGACAAATCCTACCAACTTGGTAACTGTTGTCTGTAAACGCTTTCAATTTTGATTTTAGAAATCTGGCCATGTGGTACAGGAACCGGTTGCTTCTGAAAGCGTCGGAAGCCAATAATATGTTTTCGCGGGCACGCAAAGGTCATGCACATGCGGTTATTTATTGGGACCAATTTAATGTTTCGGGGGCCCTATTAAGAGAAAAAGGGAAAAAAATTTGGTTCCCATTGTTTGACTTATGCAACAGGTACCGGTTGCCTGCGAAAGTGTTGGAAGTCAATTGTATGTTTTTGCGGGCGCACAAAGGTCATGTACATGCGGTTAGTTATTGGGACCGATTTAATGTTTCGGGGGCCCTAGTAAGAGAAAAAGAGAAAAAATTGGTTCCCATTGTTTGACTTATGAAACACATACCGGTTGCTTCTGAAGATTCGTAAGTGGATTATATGTTTTTGCGGGCGCGTAAAGGTCATGCACGTGGGGATAGATATTGAGACCGCTTTAATGTTACGGTGGCCCCAGTAAGAGAAAAGGGAAAAAATTGGTTCCCATTGTTTGACTTATGCAACAGGTAGCGGTTGCTTCCGAAGGCATCATAAGTCGATATTTCATGTTTCCACAGGTGCGTAACCGGCACACATGAGTTAGTAGTCATCGTAACTACGTTTCTTGTCTACATGTGAAGAGAAATAATACAAAATATAGTTCCTTTTGTTCGACTCATGCTACAGGAACAGTTGCTACAGAAATACTTGTCTGTCTAAATTTAACCACTTGTGACAATATTTTCTGGGGCTTTTACACTGTCCATTGATCATCTTACCATATTCAATGTATCAATGTGCAGTGTGGAAGCCGGCCTGAACTAGAATGACAAATCCGATCCAGGGTTGTCAACCTGGTAGTATGCTCGAAAACATGTGACCAAGTTTTTCTGTCACCCTGTTTTCCTAAATTCTAGCCCAATGTCGGTAAATTCTGGCGTGTATGGATGGAGAATGCATCTCAATTTGCTAAGGATTACATATCAGCCTTCAAAGAAGACCTAAAAGCACTTTAAAACTTCCCTTATTGTTTAGATCGATGGTTTAGCCGCCATTTTGTTTTTATTTGCCGCCATCTTGAATTTTTGTCTCCAAGGAATTATGGGAAGGGAGGGGGAATATGGTTATAGGTATATATAGCCAAACTAATTTCCAGTTGCCTCCATAGCACAGTGGGTAAAACCGCTGTGCCAAGAGCCATTTCTGGTCCTGTTGGCCAGAGGTTCGAACCCCAGGTGTGCCATTTTTTTTCTTTTTCCTTTTAATATATTTTGTCATTTTCTTTAATTATTATCATTATTATTCTTATGTAATTGGCCAATTTCAATATACTTTATAGATGTACAAGATATTTTCATAGGAAAGACTTCGGTATCATGCTATATCTTTGAGCTCTTTGGCTGCGCGCAAGAGCCGCGTATGGCTGTTTCTGCACAGCGAGTAAAACTGCTACATATGAGTGGGTAGTCGTGAGAGCAAAGTTACAGTTCTTGTCTATGTATTTAGAAGAAAGGGTAGGGCAAAAGTCAGTTTTCTTTTTCTTACTTATGCAACAGAAACTGGTTGCTTCCGAAAGCGTCGGAAGCCAATAATATGTTTTCGCGGGCACGCAAAGGTCATGTACATGCAGTTATTTATTGGGACCGATTTAATGTTTCGGGGGCCCTATTAAGAGAAAAAGGGAAAAAAATTTGGTTCCCATTGTTTGACTTATGCAACGGGTACCGGTTGCCTCCAAAAGTGTCGGAAGTCGATTGTATGTTTTCACGGGTGCGCAAAGGTCATGTACATGTGGTTAGTCATTGGGACCGATTTAATGTTTCGGGGGCCCTAGTAAGAGAAAAAGAGAAAAATTTGGTTCCCATTGTTTGACTTATGAAACACATACCGGTTGCTTCTGAAAGATTCGTAAGTGGATTATATGTTTTCATGGTCGCGTAAAGGTCATGCACGTGGGGATAGATATTGAGACCGCTTTAATGTTACGGTGGCCCCAGTAAGAGAAAAGGGAAAAAATTGGTTCCCATTGTTTGACTTATGCAACAGGTAGCGGTTGCTTCCGAAGGCATCATAAGTCGATATTCCATGTTTTCACGGGTGCGTAACCGGCACACATGAGTTAGTAGTCATCGTAACTACGTTTCTTGTCTACATGTGAAGAGAAATAATACAAAATATAGTTCCTTTTGTTCGACTCATGCTACAGGAACAGTTGCTACAGAAATACTTGTCTGTCTAAATTTAACCACTTGTGACAATATTTTCTGGGGCTTTTACACTGTCCATTGATCATCTTACCATATTCAATGTATCAATGTGCAGTGTGGAAGCCGGCCTGAACTAGAATGACAAATCGGATCCAGGGTTGTCAACCTGGTAGTATGCTCGAAAACATGTGACCAAGTTTTTCTGTCACCCTGTTTTCCTAAATTCTAGCCCACTGTCGGTAAAATCTGACGTGTATGGATGGAGAATGCATCTCAATTTGCTAAGGATTACATATCAGCCTTCAAAGAAGACCTAAAAGCACTTAAAACTTCCCTTATTGTTTAGATCGATGGTTTAGCCGCCATTTTGTTTTTATTGGCCGCCATCTTGGATTTTTGTCTCCATGGAATTATGGGAAGGGAGGGGGGATATGGTTATAGGTATATATAGGCAGACTAATTTCCAGTTGCCTCCATAGCACAGTGGGTAAAACCGCTGTGCCAAGAGCCATTTTTGGTCCTGTTGGCAAGAGGTTCGAACCCCAGCTGTGCCATTTTTTTTTCCTTTTAATATATTTTTATCATTTTCTTTAATTATTATCATTTATTCTTATGTAATTGGCCAATTTCAACATACTTTAAAGATGTACAAGATATTTTCATGGGAAAGATTTCGGTATCATGCTATATCTTTGAGCTCTTTGGCTGCATGCAAGAGCCGCGTATGGCTGTTTCTGCACAGCGAGTAAAACTGCTACATATGAGTGGGTAGTCGTGAGACCCAAGTTACAGTTCTTGTCTATGTATTTAGACGAAAGGGTAGGGCAAAAGTCAGTTTTCTTTTTCTTACTTATGCAACAGAAACTGGTTGCTTCCGAAAGCGTCGGAAGCCAATAATATGTTTTCGTGGGCATGCAAAGGTCATGTACATGCGGTTATTTATTGGGACCAATTTAATGTTTCGGGGGCCCTATTAAGAGAAAAAGGGAAAAAAATTTGGTTCCCATTGTTTGACTTATGCAACAGGTACCGGTTGCCTCCGAAAGTGTCGGAAGTCGATTGTATGTTTTCACGGGCACGCAAAGGTCATGTACATGCGTTAGTTATTGGGACCGATTTAATGTTTCGGGGGCCCTAGTAAGAGAAAAAGAGAAAAAATTGGTTCCCATTGTTTGACTTATGCAACACATACCGGTTGCTTCTGAAAGATTCGTACGTGGATTATATGTTATTGCGGGCGTGTAAAGGTCATGCACGTGGGGATAGATATTGAGACCGCTTTAATGTTACGGTGGCCCCAGTAAGAGAAAAGGGAAAAAATTGGTTCCCATTGTTTGACTTATGCAACAGGTAGCGGTTGCTTCCAAAGGCATCATAAGTCGATATTCCATGTTTTCACGGGTGCATAACCGGCACACATGAGTTAGTAGTCATCGCAACTACGTTTCTTGTCTACATGTGAAGAGAAATAATACAAAATATAATTCCTTTTGTTCGACTCATGCTACAGGAACAGTTGGTACAGAAATAGTTGTCGGTCTAAATTTATCCACTTGTGACAATATTTTCTGGGGCTTTTACACTGTCCATTGATCATCTTAGCATATTCATTGTATCAATGTGCAGTGTGGAAGCCGGCCTAAACTAGGATGACAAATCGGATCCAGGGTTGTCAACCTGGTAGTATGCTCGAAAACATGTGACCAAGTTCTTCTGTAACCCTGCTTTCCTAAATTCTAGCCCAATGTCGGTAAAATGTGGCGTGTATGGATGGAGAATGCATCTCAATTTGCTAAGGATTACATATCAGCCTTCAAAGAAGACCTAAAAGCACTTTAAAACTTCCCTTATTGTTTAGATCGATGGTTTAGCCGCCATTTTATTTTTATTGGCCGCGATCTTGGATTTTTGTCTCCAAGGAATTATGGGAAGGGAGGGGGGATATGGTTATAGGTTTATCTAGCCAGACTAATTTCCAGTTGCCTCCATAGCACAGTGGGTAAGACCGCTGTGCCAATAGCCATTTTTGGTCCTGTTGGCCAGAGGTTCGAACCCTAGCTGTGCCATTTTTTCTTTTTTTTTCCTTTAAATATATTTTTATCATTTTCTTTAATTATTATCATTTATTCTTATGTAATTGGCCAATTTCAATATACTTTAAAGATGTACAAGAAATTTTCATGGGAAAGATATCGGTATCATGCTATATCTTTGAGCTCTATGGCTGCGCGCAAGAGCCGCGTATGGCTGTTTCTGCACAGCGAGTAAAACTGCTACATATGAGTGGGTAGTAGTGAGAGCCAAGTTACAGTTCTTGTCTATGTATTTAGAAGAAAGGGTAGGGCAAAAGTCAGTTTTCTTTTTGTTACTTATGCAACAGAAACCGGTTGCTTTCGAAAGCGTCGGAAGCCAATAATATGTTTTCACGGGCACGCAAAGGTCAGGTACATGCGCTTATTTATTGGGACCGATTTAATGTTTCAGGGGCCCTATTAAGAGAAAAAGAGAAAAAATTGGTTCCCATTGTTTGACTTATGCAACACATACCGGTTGCCTCCGAAAGTGTCGGAAGTCGATTGTATGTTTTCGCGGGCGCGCAAAGGTCATGTAGATGCGGTTAGTTACTGGGATAAATATAATGTTTCGGGGGCCCTAGTAAGAGAAAAAGAGAAAAATTTGGTTCCCATTGTTTGACTTATGCAACACATACCGGTTGCTTCTGAAAGATTCGTAAGTGGATTATATGTTTTCGCGGGCGCGTAAAGGTCATGCACGTGGGGATAGATATTTAGACCGCTTTAATGTTATGGTGGCCCCAGTAAGAGAAAAGGGAAAAAATTGGTTCCCATTGTTTGACTTATGCAACAGGTAGCGGTTGCTTCCGAAGGCATCATAAGTCGATATTTCATGTTTTCACGGGTAGGTAACCGGCACACATGAGTTAATAGTCATCATAACTATGTTTCTTGTCTACATGTGAAGAGAAATAATACAAAATATAGTTCCTTTTGTTCGACTCATGCTACAGGAACAGTTGCTACAGAAATACTTGTCTGTCTAAATTCATCCACTTGTGACAATATTTTCTGGGGCTTTTACACTGTCCATTCATCATCGTAGCATATTTAATGTATCAATGTGCAGTGTGGAAGCCGGCCTGAACTACAATGACAAATCGGATCCAGGGTTGTCAATCTGGTACTATGCTCGAAAACATGTGACCAAGTTCTTCTGTCACCCTGTTTTCCTAAATTCTAGCCCAATGTCGGTAAATTCTGGCGTGTATGGATGGAGAATGCATCTCAATTTGCTAAGGATTACATATCAGCCTTCAAAGAAGACCTAAATGCACTTTAAAACTTCCCTTTTTGTTTAGATCGATGGTTTAGTCGCCATTTTGTTTTTATTGGCCGCCATCTTGGATTTTTGTCTCCAAGGAATTATGGGAAGGGAGGGGGGATATGTTATAGGTATATATAGCCAGACTAATTTCCAGTTGCCTCCATAGCACAGTGGGTAAGACCGCTGTGCCAAGAGGCATTTTTGGTCCTGTTGGCCAGAGGTTCGAACCCCAGCTGTGCCATTTTTTTTTTTCCTTTTAATATATTTTTATCATTTTCTTTAATTATTATCATTTATTCTTATGTAATTGGCCAATTTCAATGTACTTTAAAGATGTACAAGATATTTTCATGGGAAAGATTTTGGTATCATGCTATATCTTTGAGCTCTTTGGCTGCGCGCAAGAGCTGCATATGGCTGTTTCTGCACAGCGAGTAAAACTGCTACATATGAGTGGGTAGTCGTGAGAGCCAAGTTACAGTTCTTGTCTATGTATTTAGAAGAAAGGGTAGGGCAAAAGTCATTTTTCTTTTTCTTATTTATGCAACAGAAACCGGTTGCTTCCGAAAGCATCGGAAGCCAATAATATGTTTTTGCGGGAACGCAAAGGTCATGTACATGCGGTTATTTATTGGGAACAATTTAATGTTTCGGGGGCCCTATTAAGAGAAAAAGGGAAAAAAATTTGGTTCCCATTATTTGACTTATGCAGCAGGTACCGGTTGCCTCCGAAAGTGTCAGAAGTCGATTGTAGATTTTCACAGGCACGCAAAGGTCATGTACATGTGGTTAGTTATTGGGACTGATTTAATGTTTTCGGGGCCCTAGTAAGAGAAAAAGAGAAAATATTGGTTCCCATTGGTTCACTTATGCAACACATACCGCTTGCTTCTGAAAGATTCGTAAGTGGATTATATGTTTTTGCGGGCGCGTAAAGGTCATGCACGTGGGGATAGATATTGAGAACGCTTTAATGTTACAGTGGCAAAAGTAAGAGAAAAGGGAAAAAATTGTTTCCCATTGTTTGACTTATGTAACAGGTAGCGGTTGCTTCCGAAGGCATCGTAACTCGATATTTCATGTTTTCACGGGTGCGTAACCGGAACACATGAGTTAGTAGTCATCGTAACTACGTTTCTTGTCTACATGTGAAGAAAAATAATACAAAATATAGTTCCTTTTGTTCGACTCATGCTACAGGAACAGTTGCTACAGAAATAGTTGTCTGTCTAAATTTATCCATTTCTGACAATATTTTCTGGGGCTTTTACACTGTCCATTGATCATCTTAGCATATTTAATGTATCAATGTGCAGTGTGGAAGCCGGCCTGAACTAGAATGACATATCGGATCCAGGGTTGTCAACCTGGTAGTATGCTCGAAAACATGTGACCAAGTTCTTCTGTCACCTTGTTTTCCTAAATTCTAGCCCAATGTCGGTAAAATGTGGCGTGTATGGATGGAGAATGCATCTCAATTTGCTAAGGATTACATATCAGCCTTCAAAGAAGACCTAAAAGCACTTTAAAACTTCCCTTATGGTTTAGATCGATGGTTTAGCCGCCATTTTGTTATTATTGGCCGCCATCTTGGATTTTTGTCTCCAAGGAATTATTGGAAGGGAGGGGGGATATGGTTATAGGTATATATAGGCAGACTAATTTCCAGTTGCCTCCATAGCACGGTAGGTAAGACTGCTGTGCCAATAGCCATTTTTGGTCCTGTTGGCCAGAGGTTAGAACCCCAGCTGTGCCATTTTTTTTTTTTTTTTTCCTTTTAATATATTTTTATCATTTTCTTTAATTATTATCATTTATTTTTATGTAATTGGCCAATTTCAATATACTTTAAAGATGTACAAGATATTTTCATGGGAAAGATTTCGGTATCATGCTATATCTTTGAGCTCTTTGGCTGCGCGCAAGAGCCGTGTATGGCTGTTTCTGCACAGCGAGTAAAACTGCTACATATGAGTGGGTAGTCGTGAGAGCCAAGTTACAGTTCTTGTCTATGTATTTAGAAGAAAGGGTAGGGCAAAAGTCAGTTTTCTTTTTCTTACTTATGCAGCAGAAACCGGTTGCTTCCGAAAGCGTCGGAAGCCAATAATATGTTTTCGCATGGACGTAAAGGTAATGTACATGCGGTTATTTATTGGGACCGATTTAATGTTTCGGGAGCCCTATTAAGAGAAAAAGGGAAAAATATTTGGTTCCCATTGTTTGACTTATGCAACAGGTACCGGTTGCCTCCGAAAGTGTCGGAAGTCGATTGTATGTTTTCGCGGGCGTGCAAAGGTCATCTACATGCAGTTAGTTATTGGGACCGATTTAATGTTTCGGGGGCCCTAGTAAGAGAAAAAGAGAAAAAATTGGTTCCTATTGTTTGACTTATGGAACACATACCGGTTGCTTCTCAAAGACTCATAAGTGGATTATATGTTTTCGTGGGCGCGTAGAGGTCATGCACGTGGGGATAGATATTGGGACTGCTTTAATGTTACGGTGGCCCCAGGAAGAGACAACGGAAAAATTTAGTTCCCATTGTTTGACTTATGCAACAGGTAGCGGTTGCTTCCGAAGGCATCATAAGTCGATATTTCATGTTTTCACGGGTGCGTAACCGGCACACATGAGTTAGTAGTCATCGTAACTACGTTTCTTGTCTAGATGTGAAGAGAAATAATACAAAATATAGTTCCTTTTGTTCGACTCATGCTACAGGAACAGTTGCTACAGAAATAGTTGTCTGTCTAAATTTATCCACTTGTGACAATATTTTCTGGGGCTTTTACACTGTCCATTGATCATCTTAGCATATTCAATGTATCAATGTGCAGTGTGGAAGCCAGCCTGAACTAGAATGACAAATCGGATCCAGGGTTGTCAACCTGGTAGTATGCTCGAAAACATGTGACCAAGTTCTTCTGTCACCCTGTTTTCCTAAATTCTAGCCCAATGTCGGTAAAATGTGGCGTGTATGGATGGAGAATGCATCTCAATTTGCTAAGGATTACATATCAGCCTTCAAAGAAGACCTAAAAGCACTTTAAAACTTCCCTTATTGTTTAGATCGATGGTTTAGCCGCCATTTTGTTATTATTGGCCGCCATCTTGGATTTTTGTCTCCAAGGAATTATGGGAAGGGAGGGGGGATATGGTTATAGGTATATATAGCCGGACTAATTTCCAGTTGCCTCCATAGCACAGTGGGTAAGACCGCTGTGCCAAGAGCCATTTTTGGTCCTGTTGGCAAGAGGTTCGAACCCCAGCTGTGCCATTTTTTTTTCCTTTTAATATATTTTTATCATTTTCTTTAATTATTATCATTTATTCTTATGTAATTGGCCAATTTCAATATACTTTAAAGATGTACAAGATATTTTCATGGGAAAGATATCAGTATCATGCTATATCTTTGAGCTCTTTGGCTGCGCGTAAGAGCCGCGTATGGCTGTTTCTGCACAGCGAGTAAAACTGCTACATATGAGTGGGTAGTAGTGAGAGCCAAGTTACAGTTCTTGCCTATGTATTTAGAAGAAAGGGTAGGCCAAAAGTCAGTTTTCTTTTTCTTACTTATGCAACAGAAACCGGTTACTTCCGAAAGCGTCGGAAGCCAATAATAAGTTTTCGCGGGCATGCAAAGGTCATGTACATGCGGTTATTTATTGGTACCGATTTAATGTTTCGGGGGCTCTATTAAGAGAAAAATGGAAAAAAATTTGGTTCCCATTGTTTGACTTATGCAACAGGTAGCGGTTGCTTCCGAAAGTGTCGGAAGTCGATTGTATGTTTTCGCGGGCGCGCAAAGGTCATGTACATGCGGTTAGTTATTGGGACCGATTTAATGTTTCGGGTGCCCTAGTAAGAGAAAAAGAGAAAAAATTGGTTCCCATTGTGTGACGTATGCAACACATACCGGTTGCTTCTGAAAGATTTGTAAGTGGATTATATGTTTTCGCGGGCGCGTAAAGGTCATGCACGTGGGGATAGATATTGAGACCACTTGAATGTTATGGTGGCCCCAGTAAGAGAAAAGGGAAAAAATTGGATCCCATTGTTTGACTTATGCAACAGGTAGTGGTTGCTTCCGAAGGCATCATAAGTCGATGTTTCATGTTTTCACAGGTGCGTAACCGGCACACATGAGTTAATAGTCATCGTAACTACGTTTCTTGTCTACATGTGAAGAGAAATAATACAAAATATAGTTCCTTTTGTTCGACTCATGCTACAGGAACAGTTGCTACAGAAATAGTTGTCTGTCTAGATTCATCCACTTGTGACAATATTTTCTGCGGCTTTTACATTGTCCATTGTTCATCTTAGCATATTCAATGTATCAATGTGCAGTGTGGAAGCCGGCCTGAACTAGAATGACAAATCGGATCCAGCGTTGTCAACCTGGTAGTATGCTCGAAAACATGTGACCAAGTTCTTCTGTCACACTGTTTTCCTAAATTCTAGCCCAATGTCGGTAAAATCTGGCGTGTATGGATGGAGAATGCATCTCAATTTGCTACGGATTATATATCAGCCTTCAAAGAAGACCTAAAAGCACTTTAAAACTTCCCTTATTGTTTAGATCGATGGTTTAGCCGCCATTTTGTTTTTCTTCGCCGCCATCTTGGATTTTTGTCTCCAAGGAATTATGGGAAGGGAGGGGGGATATGGTTATTGGTATATATAGCCAGGCTAATTTCCAGTTGCCTCCATAGCACAGTGGGTAAGACCCCTGGGCCAAGAGCCATTTTTGGTCCTGTTGGCCAGAGGTTCGAACCCCAGCTGTGCCATTTTTTTTTTTTTTTTCCTTTTAATATATTTTTATCATTTTCTTTAATTATTATCATTTATTCTTATGTAATTGGCCAATTTCAATATACTTTAAAGATGTACAAGATATTTTCATGGGAAAGATTTCGGTATCATGCTATATCTTTGAGCTCTTTGGCTGCCCGCAAGAGCCACGTATGGCTGTTTCTGCACAGCGAGTAAAACTGCTACATATGAGTGGGTAGTCGTGAGAGCCAAGTTACAGTTCTTGTCTATGTATTTAGAAGAAAGCGTAGGGCAAAAGTCAGTTTTCTTTTTCTTACTTATGCAACAGAAACCGGTTGCTTGCGAAAGCGTCGGAAGCCAATAATATGTTTTTGCGGGCACGCAAAGGTCGACTTAATGTTTCGGGAGCCCTGTTAAGAGAAAAAGGGAAAAAAATTTGGTTCCCATTGTTTGACTTATGCAACAGGTACTGGTTCCCTCCAAAAGTGTCGGAAGTCAATTGTATGTTTTCGCGGGCGCGCAAAGGTCATGTACATGTAGTTAGTTATTGGGACCGATTTAATGTTTCGGGGGCCCTAGTAAGGGAAAAAGAGAAAAAATTGGTTCCCATTGTTTCACTTATGCAACACATACCGGTTGCTTCTGAAAGATTCTTAGGTGGATTACATGTTTTCGCGGGCGCATAAAGATCAGGCACGTGGGGATAGATATTGATACCGCTTTAATGTTACGGTGGCCCCAGTAAGAGAAAAGGGAAAAAATTGGTTCCCATTGTTTGACTTATGCAACAGGTAGCGGTTGCTTCCGAAGGCATCATAAGTCGATATTTCATGTTTTCACGGGTGCGTAACCGGCACACATGAGTTAGTAGTCATCGTAACTTCTTTTCTTGTCTACATGTGAAGAGAAATGATACAAAATATATTTCCTTTTGTTCGACTCATGCTACAGGAACAGTTGCTACAGAAATAGTTGTCTGTCTAAATTTATCCACTTGTGACAATATTTTCTGGGGCTTTTACACTGTCCATTGATCATCTTACCATGTTCAATGTATCAATGTGCATTGTGGAAGCCGGCCTGAACTAGAATGACAAATCGGATCCTGGGTTGTCAACCTGGTAGTATGCTCGAAAACATGTGACTAAGTTCTTCTGTTACACTGTTTTGCTAAATTCTAGCCCAATGTCGGTAAAATCTGGCGTGTATGGATGGAGAATGCATCTCAATTTGCTAAGGATTACATATCAGCCTTCAAAGAAGACCTAAAAGCACTTTAAAACTTCCCTTATGGTTTAGAGATGGTTTAGCCGCCATTTTGTTTTTATTGGCCGCCATATTGGATTTTTGTCTCCAAGGAATTATGGGAAGGGAGGGGGGATATGGTTATAGGTATATATAGCCAGACTAATTTCCAGTTGCCTCCATAGCACAGTGGGTAAGACCGCTGTGCGAAGAGCCATCTTTGGTCCTGTTGGCCAGAGGTTCGAACCCCAGCTGTGCCATTTTTTTTTTTCCTTTTAATATATTTTTATCATTTTCTTTAATTATTATCATTTATTCTTATGTAATTGGCCAATTTCAATATACTTTAAAGATGTACAAGATATTTTCATGGGAAAGATTTCGGTATTATGCTATATCTTTGAGCTCTTTGGCTAGGTGCAAGAGCCGCGTATGGCTTTTTCTGCACAGCGAGTAAAACTGCTACATATGAGTGGGTAGTCGTGAGAGCCAAGTTACAGTTCTTGTCTATGTATTTAGAAGAAAGGGTAGGGCAAAAGTCAGTTTTCTTTTTCTTACTTATGCAAGAGAAACCGGTTGCTTCCGAAAGCGTCGGAAGCCAATAATATGTTTTCGCGGGCACGCAAAGGTCATGTACATGCGGTTATTTATTGGGACCGATTTAATGTTGCGGGGGAGCAATTAAGAGAAAAAGGGAAAAAAATTTGGTTCCCATTGTTTGACTTATGCAACAGGTACCGTTTGCCTCCGAAAGTGTCGGAAGTCGATTGTATGGTTTCGCGGGCGCGCAAAGGTCATGTACATGCGGTTAGTTATTGGGACCGATTTACCGTTTCGGGGGCCCTAGTAAGGGCAAAAGAGAAAAAATTGGTTCCCATTGTTTGACTTATGCAACACATACCGGTTGCTTCTGAAAGATTCGTAAGTGGATTATATGTTTTCGCGGGCGCGTAAAGGTCATGCACGTGGGGATAGATATTGAGACCACTTTAATGTTACGGTGGCCCCAGTAAGAGAAAAGGGAAAAAATCGGTTCCCATTGTTTGACTTATGCAACAGGTAGCGGTTGCTTCCGAAGGCATCATAAGTCGATATTTCATGTTTTCACGGGTGCGTAATCGGCACACATGAGTTAGTAATCATTGTAACTACGTTTCTTGTCTACATATGAAGAGAAATAATACAAAATATATTTCCTTTTATTCGACTCATGCTACAGGAACAGTTGCTACAGAAAAGTAATTGTCTATGTATTTAGAAGAAAGGGTAGGGCAAAAGTCAGTTTTCTTTTTCTTACTTATGCAACAGAAACCGGTTGCTTCCGAAAGCGTCGGAAGCCAATAATATGTTTTTGCGGGCATGCAAAGGTCATGTACATGCGGTTATTTATTGGGACCGATTTAATGTTTCGGGGGCCCTATTAAGAGAAAAAGGGAAAAGAATTTGGTTCCCCTTGTTTGCCTTATGCAACAGGTACCGGTTGCCTCAGAAAGTGTCGGAAGTCGATTGTATCTTTTCGCGGGCGCGCAAAGGTCATGTACATGCGGTTAGTTATTGGGACCGATTCAATGTTTCGGGGGCCCTAGTAAGGGAAAAAGAGAAAAAATTGGTTCCCATTGTTTGAATTATGCAACACATACCGGTTGTTTCTGAAAGATTCGTAAGTGGATTATATGTTTTCGCGGGCGCGTAAAGTTTATGCACGTGGGGATAGATATTGAGACCGCTTTAATGTTACGGTGGCCCCAGTAAGAGAAAAGGGAAAAAGTTGGTTCCCATTGTTTGACTTATGCAACAGGTAGCGGTTGCTTCCGAAGGCATCATAAGTTGATATTTCATGTTTTCACGGGTGCATAACCGGCACACATGAGTTAGTAGTCATCGTAACTACGTTTCTTGTCTACATGTGAAGACAAATAATACAAAATATAGTTCCTTTTATTCGACTCATGCTACAGGAACAGTTGCTACAGAAATAGTTGTCTGTCTAAATTTATCCACTTGTGACAATATTTTCTGGGGCTTTTACACTGTCCATTGATCATCTTAGCATGTTCAATGTATCAATGTGCAGTGTGGAAGCCGGCCTGAACTAGAATGACAAATCGGATCCAGGGTTGTCAACCTGGTAGTATGCTCGAAAACATGTTACCAAGTTCTTCTGTCACCCTGTTTTCCTAAATTCTATCCCAATGTCGGTAAAATCTGGCGTGTATGGATGGAGAATGCATCTCAATTTGCTAAGGATTACATATCAGCCTTCAAAGAAGACCTAAAAGCACTTTAAAACTTCCCTTATTGTTTAGATCGATGGTTTAGCCGCCATTTTGTTTTTATTCGCCGCCATCTTGGATTTTTGTCTCCAAGGAATTATGGGAAGGGAGGGGGGATATGGTTATAGGTATATATAGCCAGACTAATTTCCAGTTGCCTCCATAGCACAGTGGGTAAGACCGCTGTGCGAAGAGCCATCTTTGGTCCTGTTGGCCAGAGGTTCGAACCCAGCTGTGCCATTTTTTTTTTTCTTTTAATATATTTTTATCATTTTCTTTAATTATTATCATTTATTCTTATGTAATTGGCCAATTTCAATATACTTTAAAGATGTACAAGATATTTTCATGGGAAAGATTTCGGTATCATGCTGTATCTTTGAGCTCTTTGGCTACGTGCAAGAGCCGCGTATGGCTGTTTCTGCACAGCGAGTAAAACTGCTACATATGAGTGGGTAGTCGTGAGAGCCAAGTTACAGTTCTTGTCTATGTATTTAGAAGAAAGGGTAGGGCAAAAGTCAGTTTTCTTTTTCTTACTTATGCAAGAGAAACCGGTTGCTTCCGAAAGCGTCGGAAGCCAATAATATGTTTTCGCGGGCAGTGAAAGGTCATGTACATGCGGTTATTTATTGGGACCGATTTAATGTTTCGGGGGCCCTATTAAGAGAAAAAGGGAAAAAAATTTGGTTCCCATTGTTTGACTTATGCAACTGGTACCGGTTGCCTCCGAAAGTTTCGGAAGTCGATTGTATGTTTTCGCGGGCGCGCAAAGGTCATGTACATGCGGTTAGTTATTGGGACCGATTCAATGTTTCGGGGGCCCTAGTAAGGGAAAAAGAGAAAAAATTGGTTCCCATTGTTTCACTTATGCAACACATACCGCTTGCTTCTGAAACATTCCTAAGTGGATTATATGTTTTCGCGGGCGCGTAAAGGTCATGCACATGGGGATAGATATTGAGACCGCTTCAATGTTACGGTGGCCCCAGTAAGAGAAAAGGGAAAAAATTGGTTCCCATTGTTTGACTTATGCAACAGGTAGTGGTTGCTTCCGAAGGCATCATAAGTTGATATTTCATGTTTTCATGGGTGCGTAATCAGCACACATGAGTTAGTAGTCATCGTAACTACGTTTCTTGTCTACATATGAAGAGAAATAATACAAAATATATTTCCTTTTATTCGACTCATGCTACAGGAACAGTTGCTACAGAAAAAAAATTGTCTATGTATTTAGAAGAAAGGGTAGGGCAAAAGTCAGTTCTCTTTTTCTTACTTATGCAACAGAAACCGATTGCTTCCGAAAGCGTCAGAAGCCAATAATATGTTTTTGCGGGCACACAAAGGTCATGTACATGCGGTTATTTATTGGGACCGATTTAATGTTTCGGGGGCCAATAATATGTTTTTGCGGGCATGCAAAGGTCATGTACATGCGGTTATTTATTGGGACCGATTTAATGTTTCGGGGGCCCAATTAAGAGAAAAAGGGAAAAAAATTTGGTTCCCATTGTTTGACTTATGCAAAAGGTACCGGTTGCCTCAGAAAGTGTCGGAAGTCGATTGTAGGTTTTCGCGGGGGCGCAAAGATCATGTACATGCGGTTAATTATTGGGACGGATTTTATGTTTCGGGGGCCCTGGTAAGAGAAAAAGAGAAAGAATTGGTTCCCATTGTTTGACTTATGCAACACATACCGGTTGCTTCTGAAAGATTCGTAAGTGGATTATATGTTTTCGCGGGCGCGTAAAGGTCATGCACGTGGGGATAGATATTGAGACCGCTTTAATGTTACGGTGGCCCCAGTAAGCGAAAAGGGAAAAAATTGGTTCCCATTGTTTGACTTATGCAACAGGTAGCCGTTGCTTCCGAAGGCATCATAAGTCGATATTTCATGTTTTCACGGGTGCGTAACCGGCACACATGAGTTAGTAGTCATCGTAACTACGTTTCTTGTCTACATGTGAAGACAAATAATACAAAATATAGTTCCTTTTGTTCGACTCATGCTACAGGAACAGTTGTTACAGAAATAGTTGTCTGTCTAAATTTATCCACTTGTGACAATATTTTCTGGGGCTTTTACACTGTCCATTGATCATCTTAGCATATTCAATGTATCAATGTGCAGTGAGGAAGCCGGCCTGAACTAGAATGACAAATCGGATCCTGGGTTGTCAACCTGGTAGTATGCTCGAAAACATGTGACCAAGTTCTTCTGTCACCCTGTTTTCCTAAATTCTAGCCAATGTTGGTAAAATCTGACGTGTATGGATGGAGAATGCATCTCAATTTGCTAAGGATTAAATATCAGCCTTCAAAGAAGACCTAAAAGCACTTTAAAACTTCCCTTATTGTTTAGATCGATGGTTTAGCCGCCATTTTGTTTTTATTCGCCGCCATCTTGGATTTTTGTCTCCAAGGAATTATGGGAAGGGAGGGGGGATATGGTTATAGGTATATATAGCCAGACTAATTTCCAGTTGCCTCCAACCAGCCGATATAGCTCAGTAGGTAGAGCGTAGGACTTGTGAACACAATGTCCTACAGATTGTGGGTTCGTATCCCCGGCTGGCCAACTAAAAAATTACTAATAGTCTTTCGGATGAGACATTAAACCGAGGTCCCGTGTGACGGTGCTATACGCCGAGCACGTTAAAGAACCAGGCGAAGCTCTCAGTAGTTTCGACCTGTATCCTTGCACTATCTCCCGTAACAACTAACCGTCTTCTGGGGGCGTCGCTCAGATGGGCAACCGGTAGCGACGATAAATAAACGGAAATAACCAACCAGTTGCCTCCATAGCACAGTGGGTAAGACCGCTGTGCCAAGAGCCATTTTTGGTCCTGTTGGCCAGACGTTCGAACCCCAGCTGTGCCATTTATTTTTTTCCTTTTAATATATTTTTATCATTTTCTTTAATTATTATCATTTATTCTTATGTAATTGGCCAATTTCAATATACTTTAAAGATGTACAAGATATTTTCATGGGAAAGATTTCGGTATCATGATATGACTTTGAGCTCTTTGGCTGCGCGCAAGAGCCGCGTATGGCTGTTTCTGCACAGCGAGTAAAACTGCTACATATGAGTGGGTATTCGTGAGAGCCAAGTTACAGTTCTTGCCTATGTATTTAGAAGAAAGGGTAGGGCAAAAGTCGGTTTTCTTTTTCTTACTTATGCAACAGAAACCGGTTGCTTCCGAAAGCATCGGAAGCCAATAATAAGTTGTCGCTGGAACGCAAAGGTCATGTACATGCGGTTATTTATTGGGACCGATTTAATGTTTCGGGAGCCCTATTAAGAGAAAAATGGAAAAAAATTTGGTTCCCATTGTTTGACTTATCAACAGGTACCAGTTGCCTCGGAAAGTGTCGGAAGTCGATTGTATGTTTTCGCGGGTACGCAAAGGTCATGTACATGCGGTTAGTTATTGGGACCGATTTAATGTTTCGGGGGCCCTAGTAAGAGAAAAAGAGAAAAAATTGGTTCCTATTGTTTGACTTATGGAACACATACCGGTTGTTTCTGAAAGATTCGTAAGTGGATTATATGTTTTCGCGGGCGCGTAAAGGTCATGCACGTGGGGGATAGATATTGAGACTGCTTTAATATTATGGTGGCCCCAGTAAGAGAAAAGGGAAAAAATTGGTTCCCATTGTTTGACTTATGCAACAGGTAGCGGTTGCTTCCGAAGGCATCATAAAACGATGTTTCATGTTTTCACGGGTGCGTAACCGGCACACATGAGTTAGTAGTCATCGTAACTACGTTTCTTGTCTACATGTGAAGAGAAATAATACAAAATATAGTTCCTTTTGTTCGACTCATGCTACAGGAACAGTTGCTACAGAAATAGTTGTCTGTCTAAATTTATCCACTTGTGACAATATTTTCTGGGGCTTTTACACTGTCCATTCATCATCTTAGCATATTCAATGTATCAATGTGCAGTGTGGAAGCCGGCCTGAACTAGAATGACAAATCGGATCCTGGGTTGTCAACCTGGTAGTATGCTCGAAAACATGTGACCAAGTTCTTCTGTCACCCTGTTTTCCTAACTTCTAGCCCAATGTCGGTAAAATCTGGCGTGTATGGATGGAGAATGCATCTCAATTTGCTAAGGATTACATACCAGCCTCCAAAGAAGACCTAAAAGCACTTTAAAACTTCCCTTATTGTTTAGATCGATGGTTTAGCCGCCATTTTGTTTTTATTCGCCGCCATCTTGGATTTTTGTCTCCAAGGAATTATGGGAAGGGAGGGGGGATATGGTTATAGGTATATATAGCCAGGCTAATTTCCAGTTGCCTCCATAGCACAGTGGATAAGACCCCTGTGCCAAGAGCCATTTTTGGTCCTGTTGGCCAGAGGTTCGAACCCCTGCTGTGCCATTTTTTTTTCCTTTTAATATATTTTTATCATTTTCTTTAATTATTATCATTTATTCTTATGTAATTGGCCAATTTCAATATACTGTAAAGATGTACAAGATATTTTCATGGGAAAGATTTCGGTATCATGCTATATCTTTGAGCTCTTTGGCTGCGCGCAAGAGCCACGTATGGCTGTTTCTGTACAGCGAGTAAAACTGCTACATATGAGTGGGTAGTCGTGAGAGCCAAGTTACAGTTCTTGTCTATGTATTTAGAAGAAAGGGTAGGGCAAAAGTCAGTTTTCTTTTTCTTACTTATGCAACAGAAACCGGTTGCTTCCGAAAGCGTCGGAAGCTAATAATATGTTTTTGCGGGCACGCAAAGGTCATGTACCTGCGGTTATTTATTGGGACTGACTTAATGTTTCGGGGGCCCTATTAAGAGAAAAAGGGAAAAAAATTTCGTTCCCAATGTTTGACTTATGCAACAGGTATCGGTTCCCTCCGAAAGTTTCGGAAGTCGATTGTATGTTTTCGCGGGTGCGCAAAGGTCATGTACATGTGGTTAGTTATTGGGACCGATTTAATGTTTCGGGGGCCCTAGTAAGAGAAAAAGAGAAAAAATTGGTTCCCATTGTTTCACTTATGCAACACATACCGGTTGCTTCTAAAAGATTCGTAGGTGGATTATATGTTTTCGTGGGCGCGTAAAGGTCATGCACGTGGGGATAGATATTGAGACCGCTTTAATGTTACAGTGGCCCCAGGAAGAGAAAAGGGAAAAAATTGGTTCCCATTGTTTGACTTATGCAACAGGTAGCGTTTGCTTCCGAAGGCATCATAAGTCGATATTTCATGTTTTCACGGGTGCGTAACCGGCACACATGAGTTAGTAGTCATCGTAACTACGTTTCTTGTCTACATGTGAAGAGAAATGATACAAAATATAGTTTCTTTTGTTCGACTCATGCTACAGGAACAGTTGCTACAGAAATAGTTGTCTGTCTAAATTTATCCACTTGTGACAATATTTTCTGGGGCTTTTACACTGTCCATTGATCATCTTAGCATGTTCAATGTATCAATGTGCATTGTGGAAGCCGGCCTGAACTAGAATGACAAATCGGATCCAGGGTTGTCAACCTGGTAGTATGCTCGAAAACATGTGACTAAGTTCTTCTGTCACCCTGTTTTCCTAAATTCTAGCCCAATGTCGGTAAAATCTGGCGTGTATGGATAGAGAATGCATCTCAATTTGCTAAGGATTACATATCAGCCTTCAAAGAAGACCTAAAAGCACTTTAAAACTTCCCTTATGGTTTAGGTACATGGTTTAGCCGCCATTTTGTTTTTATTGGCCGCCATCTTGGATTTTTGTCTCCAAGGAATTATGGGAAGGGAGGGGGGAATATGGTTATAGGTATATATAGCCAGACTAATTTCCAGTTGCCTCCATAGCACAGTGGGTAAGACCGCTGTGCCAAGAGCCATTTTTCGTCCTGTTGGCCAGAGGTTCGAACCCCAGCTGTGCCATTTTTTTTTTTCCTTTTAATATATTTTTATCATTTTCTTTAATTACTATCATTTATTCTTATGTAATTGGCCAATGGTAATATACTTTAAAGATGTACAAGATATTTTCATGGGAAAGATTTCGGTATCATGCTATATCTTTGAGCTCTTTGGCTACATGCAAGAGCCGCGTATGGCTGTTTCTGCACAGCGAGTAAAACTGCTACATATGAGTGGGTAGTCGTGAGAGCCAAGTTACAGTTCTTGTCTATGTATTTAGAAGAAAGGGTAGGGCAAAAGTCAGTTTTCTTTTTGTTACTTATGCAACAGAAACCGGTTGCTTTCGAAAGCGTCGGAAGCCAATACAGGGATTTAAAACCAGCAAAAGTCTACCTTTCTGTCAAATCTTTCTCTGATACTCGCTAAAGTGAACGAGTCAATAGTCAAATGAGATGGTTCTGCCACTGAAGCCTGGGAAAGGGAATCCCTACTTTGTAAAGTGATATATTCTTGTTTTCTGAATCTGTTGACAATACTTGTGAGTCTTCTTCTAATAACGTCTGTACTGCTGGTGGCTGTGTTTCACTATCTTCAAATAAATCTTCAGAATGTGGAGAACCTGACATCTGTGCAAAAGAAGTGTGCAAGAATATAACTCTATAAATGCAGGAAACTTGTCATGAAATAACGAAGAGTAAATTTTGACGTTAAGAATACAAATCTTTATTTTTAACTTTTAAAATAAAAAAAAAAAAAAAATGAAAAATAACGACGGATGAGCAAAACATACAGAATTTTGTCAGAAACTTACAGGATTACTACAAATCTAACAATTGATTAACACTAAAAATATGCCATATACCTCTAATGATCGATTTTATAAGGATTCTGTGCTTAGAATGACAGATTGCAAAGACTGGATTGTGATTTACAACAAAAAATAGCAACTCGAATGATTTTCTGAAGGAAAGAAACGGGCGCCGCCATTTTGTAAAAATCACTTCCGGTTTCTCGATCAATTTTACCTATCTCAGAAAACAGCTATCAAAACACATTTCACGTCCATTTTAATGAAATTTCTTGACTGTTTTTATGAAAAAAATGATAAATAAACAAGAAATGCAAGGTTTTACATGCGTGCACCTTCTCTTACCTTACAAAAAACGAATTTTCGTTTTTCAACTGTTTTTTTTCCAAGTCAAACAACGTTCGTTCGGGTCTGAGAGTGAAGTGCACGTGTTCATAAATGTGCTGGCTACAGTTATACAAGTCTTTCTTTCTGAAAAATTCAGCGAAAAATACCGAAAATTCACGTAATTCAACCCCCCTAAAAGGGCAATAATTTTGCACCATTTTTTTGGCGCAAGAACGATAACACGATTAGAGTTAACTCCCGTGTTGGTCCATGCTATATTTAGTATTTTCGAATTCAAACGACCATCTGAAATGAAAGATACCACTAAACGAAAGCAATCGTTGAAGTTTCGTTGATACATCGATCGGTAGTTTAAATTTCTTTGCCGATGGACATGTTGCTGGTAAACATCCTCTGTGTTTACATTTGACTCGCAGAATGGCGCGTGATATCTTTGACGTAGATTGATGATTGTCTCCCGCTAGATGGCATTCTACCATCTTCGAAGAATATGACATGCGCAGACAACGGTAGATTGATAAAGTATTCAATATGGCGGTTAATCGGGCCATCATCGAGCTCGTATGCTTTCCCCGAAATTTGCAAACTTAAATTTCAAATTTCTTTTTTCTGGCAATGAATTTTCGGTGCAACCTTTTTCTGATGATTAATTTAATATGTTTATTTTCTTACGTGGAATGCAAAAATAAAAACTTTTGCAATTAGTTCGAACCAATTTGATACGTTGACTGGACTATCACTGTCTAACTTTACAATGGCATTTATCGGCTGTGACGTCATCGATAACGTGCTCAATGTCACGCGATAACCACATGATTTGGCAGTGAGACACTGTTTCGGGCCACTTAATATCGATAATGACTGCAAGCAAACCTATTTTAAGTGTAAAATTATCGGAGGACGACGTGCCAGGGGCAAAATTTAGATCGACAAAGTTGATTGAACATTCGCTTCTTGAATTGAAACGATGGCTAGGCTGTCGAGCTCTTCCGACAACAGGAAACTAGGAGCATTGAAACGCATGCGAACAAGGATGGGGACAAAAGGCTCAAAGTACATGTATTTTCTAACATTGAAAAGTAACACTACTTGTGATTGGTTGAACAAATATTTTAAGCCAATCAGAAGCTGCGTTATTCACAAATGTAGAAAAATCTGGAGAATGAGTCTCAGAATGTTCTTCAGAATGGTTGGTGAATACGGACCCAGGAATTCGTGTCGGCCTGCTAAGGATTACTTATTATCCTTCAAATGGAAGCTGAATAAGACTGAAAATTTAAATTGAAACGGGGCTGGAAGATAGGTGGGGACGAAAGACTCATAGTCCGATCTTCTGCCACCCGTTCCATTGAAAAAGTTGTCCACTTTCCTTGTTGTATTGCATGTATCGATCAGGAATATGTCCCCGTTTGCAAAGGATTACATATTATCCTTCCAATGGAAGCCGAATAAAACAGGAAATTCAAATTAAAACGGGTGTTGAACAATGGTGGGGACAAAAGACTCATACCCACAGTCCGATCTTCTGCCACCCGTTTCATTCAAAGTAGCGTCCAATTTCTTTGTTTTATGGCATGTATCGATCAGGAATATGTCCCCGTTTGCACAGGATTACATACATGTATCGGCCTTCAGAATAGACATAAACTTTACTTTGAAACCATTTTTTTCAAGCAATTCTAATCGAATTTTCACAAGTCCTTGAGGTCCTCTGTTCCAATTTCTTTGAAAGGGGAGGGGTAATATGTAAATAAATAATTTTGTCAGACAGAATTCAGCTGCCTCTCTGGCTTAGTGGGCTGGACTGTCAGCCCGATAGTAATTTTTAATCTTGGTTCGGGTTTACTTCAGTGTTCCATTCTTTGACCCCTTTCTTTCCACCTTTCTTTCCCTCTGTCACAATAATTTTCCCCATTATGTGTTGGTTCTTGGATAGATCTATATGTAAATCTACAATATACATGTTTCGGTGTTAATACCTAAAGTGCAGACAACAGTGATACGTAGACTAAATAGAGAAATTGTGTTTCCACGGACGGTCACCCACTTATATCTTATATTTATGTGGACGCGAAAACCAAATTCGATTTGGCGTAAAGTTTGCCATTCCACTCCATAACAGCACTTTTGTCTAGTGCCACCAATTTTGTCATTCTGATTTGAATATAATTCCATCAGGAGACGGATTCTTTTTTGGTTGGTGTATACGGACCTAGTAACTCGTGCCGTTCTGCTAAGGATAACACAGTATCCTTCAAATGGAAGCTGAAAAAGACAGAAAATTCAAATTGAAGCGGGCGGTGTGCAAAGTTGGAGGACAAAAGACTTATAGTCCGATCTTCTGCCACTCGTTCCATTCAAAGTCGCGTGCAATTTCCTTGTTTTATGGCATGTATCGATCAGGAATATGTCCCCGTTTGCTAAGGATTACATATAAGCCTTCAAAATAGACATAGACTTCACTTTTGCACGATTTTTTCAAACGATTCTAATCTTATTTTCACAAGTACTTGAGGTCCTCTCTTCCAATTTCTTTGAAAGGCGAGGGGGGGGATATGTAAATAAATAATTTTGTCAGGCAGAGTTCAGCTGCCTCTCTGGCTTATTTGGCTAGACGGTCAGCTCGATAGTAATTTTTAATCTTGGTTCGTTTTAACCTCAAGGTTCCATTCTTTGACTCCTTTCTTTCCACCTTTTTTCCCTATGTCACAATATTTTCCCCATTATGTCTTGGTTCTTGGATAGGTCTATAATATTATTATGTAGATCTATAATATATATGCTAAACGGAAAAATAAACGCAGGGTAAACATACCGTGCGATAACGACTGAAACGTTGAAATACTTGAAAATTTAGGAGATAATGCGAAAATTGTTCGATAACTCTGGAAAACCTCGTTATATTTTACTGAAAATTTGCCCATTTGTCGAAAACTAATATGTCTAGCAACAAAAACAACATATTGAATCAAACTAAACAAGTCCTTTTAGCGCATAAACTGTTTACCCTGTGTTTCTTTTCCGTTTAGTATATCATAAACCGGTGTTAAATTTTTCATCGAATTGAATTAACCTATTTTCTTTGTAACTAGTTTTTACCCCAAATGAATATCCATAGTTAGGCTTTCGCCCTGAATATGTGCCGACTTGAGATAATGTACCCTGAGCCAGTAATAACATGGATGAATACCGAAAATGCAGACAACAATGATGTGTAAACTAGAATCAGAAATCAGTTTCCATCGACTGTCATCCACTTATATTTTACATTTACGCACACGCGAAAACTAAATACGATGTTGCGTAAAGTTTGCCATTCCACTCCATTACCGCAATTTTGTCTAATGTCACCAATTTTATCATTCTGATTTGAATATAATTGTATCGGTAGAGGGCGTTTTTTGGTTGTGTGGTTTTTTTTTTCCAAGTGAAAAAATAGCCCATTTTCTGTCATAAATGTCAAATGAGGTTTACAGTAAAAACGTCCCACAGTACAAACGTCCCACAGTTAAAACGTCCCACTTTTGGTTAAAACGTCCCACATATTTGGTAAAAACGTCCCACTGTTAAAAAAAAAAAAAAAAAATGGTCAAAACGTCCCCCTTCGAATTTTTTTCTTCTTATTAACTACTGGTAAATGTTGTAGTGGTTAATTAATTTGATCAATTTTGATGTAAGTTATGAAGAATAAAGTTGTTTGTTAACAGTTTTGTTGACATTAATTGCAAGTACCTTTGTTTGATCAATCGTTTAGGTGAAAAGGGTATCTCGTTAATTAGTCGGTAATGACAAATGAATGATAATAAAGACGAAATTATATGAATCACTTACTTTTGAAATTGTTCCTCTTTGCCGATAGGCAGGTTTTCAAAGACATATTCCTTACATTTAAACAATTATCTGCGTTTGTCCAACTTTACCCGATCTTGAGAATGTACTGGGGGGGGGGGGACTTTTAATTAGTATTTATGATGCTGTTTAGGAAGCCGGCTTTTGATTTTACAAATAATAATGCAACTCAGTACATTTTATAGGAAATTCAAAAGAACAGATGAGACTGTGCACTGTTAAGTTTGTTGAATCTTACAATTTGTTATATAGTGTGTGAAGTTTAATGATAAAGTGGCATGGAGTAATATTTATGCGTTGTGTGTGAGAAAGAGGTCAGAAAACGGCAGCATGCTCTGCAGTTTTCTTGCAATCGATGGCAGCATCGTACCTGCAATACTGCAAAGTTATTCTTAGTGTAGGAAATCAAAATAGCTAGATTTTATTATCAAATTATGCATATAAAGCGTTTCACACCTCACAGACTCGTGCTAACAAATTAATAGGTCATTTCAGATAATAATTACACACGTTATAACTCTTTACCACATAATCCCCAGTTTTAGTAAATCTGAAAGAGAAAGCTTTTGAAAAGATTGTCAGAAAAAGAGTACATGTAAATACTGGTGACCAGCTTTGGTTTTTTTTTTTGTCCCACAATGTTTTCCACCATATCAAGTGGGGGGGGGGAATAGTCTGGATTACCTGCCCCTACCACTACGTTATCGGGTCAGGCAAATCGCAATAATGGCGGCCTCCTAGGTGTCCTCAAGTGTACCCCCACATGCTTCCCCGTTTTCCCTAATTTCATGTGATCCAGTTTAATCAGTTAATAAAATGAGATCAATTTTGTACAAAACATACATTATCGAGTCTAAAACGTGCTGTTGGGGTATGGTTTGAATATAAATTCGACTATGAATCATTTTAAAAGTAGCCCTGTTTTCGGACGTTATGTGGGTACATTTCGGATACTTGAAGCATTTCTGATATGTAGTTTTTCTCGCTAAATAAGAATGAAATGTAGAAAAACTCACTACCATGATTTTATTGCAAGCGATCTGTTTTGAATTCAGCCTACGATCCGATTTGATCATGTGAAATAACAATATCCCGTCTCCTCTGCATATTACCAACGGGGAGAGAACTTGTGGTCAGACCCTTTTGCCTTGTCGTTCGATTGTGTATATTGTTCTGTATTGTAAATTCTATTATTGTAACTTAACTTGGCAATAAAATATGTTTAAACTAAAATTACCAACGGGGGCCGCCATTATGGCGCTTTGCTTGCCGTACTCTTGTAGTACGGCGGGGTACCAGACTAGGGGGAATAGACGACTGCCAAAAGAGGGCGTAAAATCATAATTAACTGGCATATGACGTCATCAAAAGGCGGGGCAAATGTGACCACCTCTCATTGCTTAAGCCCACCAACGTCCAACCTACCTCCTCCCACTAGTTGTGATCACGTCAAACCCACCTCCTCTCACTAGTTGTGATTTAGACCAACCCAATATTTTTCTAATTAGTAACCGGTGTCATTTTAAATACCACATTGTAAAATTACCTTGCTAGCCGCACGCGCCTTTGAAGCTGAGGATGTAACTGCGGAAAGTTGGAAATAGAACGGTAAAATTTCTGAACCTGCTGAACTTTTTCAGGTGATTTAAGTCCAGAGTTACTTTATGCATCTATGGATGATGGCAATACCGGCAACTCCCCCCTCACTATGTCGCGAAAACCCATGAAAATCAAAATTATGCGTTCAAACAACATGTGATTTTTTTGCCGATTGATCATTCGTTCCGTTCACATTAAATACAATATTGGTCAACGGAATGAAGCTGAAAATTTGGTTTAATTCTTCCAGAGATGCTTCTAGGATGCGGGATTGCGGGAATCCCGCGAAAATTAACGTCAGGGCGCAAAAATGTCATGCCTCTGCGGCCTATGTGCCGCAAACTTAAGGATAGTCCCGCAATTTTCGCTGTTTGTTGCGCGCAGTGTGATAAATTTTATTAGCGCAGTGCAGCCTCCATTTTTTCCGTGAGACCTGTGTCGACGGCAGCGACTGGTTAGAAAATTGATTCCGCTTGGTAGCCGAACATTCATTGATTTCGTAACAGGTTTGAAATTCCCGTATATTTACTTTCAAATATGCGAGTAAAAACTAGAAAAAGGGGAATTGTGGAAGGTTATTTATGCAAATGAAATAAATCATACATGCGAATATACAAATAGAGTAATCCTTTTTGTCGTAAACAGCGGTAATATCACACTGAAAATTCATTCGACGGCTATCTATGAATTTTCTGGGAATTTACGATAATTGTAAAATGGTTCTCGGCTCTACTCAATTAAATGTAAAGAGTCTGAGAAAAAAAAAAAGAATCTTGTAATTGTCTAGCAACGGCGGATGAATCAAACATTGATCATCGTGTCAGAAAAGATTAGCTACTCTCTTTTTATATAACATTTGTGTCCGAATAAAATAAAAGGATGCAAAAGAAGTATCGTTGCCTATAAATGATTATTCAAAGATCTAAACTCCGACATAAAACTATGAATCAAGCTTGAAGGACGCACGCGTCGCTGTTATCACAGCTGAACGAGCTGGCCTGTCATTAATTAAAAAAAAAGTTACAGTGATGTAAATCCGCTTATCTAGAGTAAAATGACAGGTTTTGAAGTTACCTGCTACCATTATTGGAAAATTTATGTAAAATTATGCCGAAAAATCCACCCAAAAATTACCTGACATAAAAAATAGACTGCAAGAAAAAAAAAACCAAAAAAAAAAAAAACGCGAAAATCCATGACACAACAAAATGTCAGTTTCACATTGTCCGATCGGAGGCTCTTTAGACTACCTGTTCAGGTTGAATAATGACTTTAAGCAGTAAATCTACACAAACATACGTATAAAACAATACTTGGGCGCTAAAAATATCCCTCCTATTATGAGGGAAAAATTTGGTGGATTTTATGAAATGAAAATATTGAATAACGTACAAATAAGACGGGGGCGGTAGGGTGGGGATTAGGCCACCTTGTCTTACAATGCTAGAATTGGAACACTTGTTGAAGAGGTATAGGACATTCACAGATATAAAGTTGTTTTGCATTTGCTTTAATTCGTTTCTCTCATTGGTTTTAAAACTTCAACAAAAATTAACAAAATGAGTAATGTTAAAAACAAAACAGGCGTCTGAAAGGGTTGTAAAATAATGCCAGTCCTATAGTTACTTTGTCGATGGAAAACAAACAAGCCACTGACGAAAAGATAAATTTGAGGGCCCCTTTTTGGGGAGTGAGGGCCCCTTTTTAGGAAGTGAGGGGGCCCCAGGGCCCCACTTAAGAAAATCCTAGAAGCACCACTGTTCTTCTCCTTTCACTCATAAAACAATGCCACTTTCATGCATAGAGTGATATCGTGAGGGGGAGTTGCCAGTATTATGCTAATATCGAATAAAATAGGGGATGATTGCAATCTTGGTAAATGTTTTCCCATATGTTTCGTACTCTATTCCATTCATAAATAATTGATAACTAGTTCCAAGCTCGCGCAGTTTGTGCATTTAATGATTTTAGGGTAGTCACAATAATGTGATGTTTACCATGCTTCTTTAATATAATTATAGGTGCTACCTATGAGCGGGAAAAGCATAAAACCATTAACCAATTAGATACAGTTTAGCTGTTGATTATCCAAAAAGTCAACCATTTGTTGTGAATGAAAAAGCTTTTTACCCTGAAATAAAAGCTTTTTCCTTACTTTGTATACAAAGGTAAACTAGTGTAGAGCTATCTGCTTCTTCAGAACGCTCAGGAAAAAGGATTTTTTAACCACTTGCTAGATCTATGTTTTCTGTCAACCTCGATAAAAGAACAAAATGTTCTCTAAGGTACGGCCAAATAGTGAAGAGATGTGTTTGTATGCTACTAGTTACTGTACATGTATGTTCTGTAATATTGCAGACCGCAGAGCCTTTTTCGATTCTGCTGGATGTATTATATCAGAGAAAAAGACAGCTTTGGGCCATCAGACCACTGTCCTATTTGGCATAGCCTACCCTTAGTACTCTATACCGATGATATGATTATTTATAACTGTCGGCGATCTACAGTAAGACAGGGGTATAAAACAAGTGAATGAATCTCTTGAAGGGTTACAGATACATATATTTTCATGGCAAAAACAGTGGATGAATATACTGTCACATTTTCTTCTCTATCACCCATTTTATTTTATTAGTAAATGAGAAAAAGATCTAATGGCAAAGTCATTTGTTGAAAGGACTAGGCGCAAGAGTACATTGTACAGAAAATATTCAAGGCTGAGGCAACAGACACCATTTGTAAAACTGGATGAAATTTACTTTTTAAATAATTGCTGAATCCACATAGTTCAGAACTTTTTTATATTCAGAATACATGCATTACAATAAAGTTCTGTCATATGCATTGGAGGTAACCTGCTATTGGGTTTAACAATTTATTTTCAAAAGTTTTTATCATTGTTTCAGAATGAATTATCAGACATTTGAACTAGATATCTACATCTTTTCAATTTTCTTGTAATTTTTATGTAGACAGAATGAATGAAACTCCTTTGAAATTTAGATCACTGTGTTGTTAAAAGCTTGCCCATAGCAATCGAAGCTATTTTACAACCTTTTTTTCTGGTGAAAAAAACGGCAAATGATTAACCTAGAAACAGACCGATCGCTGTGATTAGATCTGTCAGTACGTTTTCCCAATGCAGATTCGTTTTTCACTGTTCAAGTGCCCTATTCTCAAGCAGATTTGAACCTCTCTTATATGTAAACTTCTCTGTGATCTAATATTCGGATAGGGCTACCTGTTGAGTGTCAACACTCAATCGTCAAACTCTTTTATTTCTTGAGCAAAATTTTGAAAGAGAGAAAGTACCATTCCTATAAGCTACACTATGTAGCTGACATTTCGAACTGCCGTATATAATGATATGTTACGTATTAAGTTCTTGCCCATCTAAAAAGATACTGAGATATATGCATGTACCATCTACATGTATTGACCTTGATTATCAAATACATAAAATTTGAGCCATGCTTTGGCAAAAGGGGGTTATTGCATCTCCGTGATCCATTGTACCAAGCAAGTCGTCACATAATTAGATCTATGGATGCTAAAATGTTATTTAGTCTAACAACCAGCTCAATCGTGGTAGGCTTGTCCCTTGACATGCAGGAATTTACCAAAAACAAAAAATTTCAACCCCAGTCTGGCTGCGTGAACTGGCTCATTTATTAGTTAGCCACACTCCGGCAGAATGGAGCTTATAAAATGCATCTCCGTGATGCATTATACCAAGCATATTATCACATAATTGTGGGTACATACATCCATTTTGGCTTACAATCTACTGAAGCTAGAAGTAGAATGGTCCTTGAACATACAGAAAGTTTACAAATAGCAAATAGCAGAAAGTGTGGATATGTGTCAGCCTGCGTGGACTACGCAGGCTGACATGGGTCGATGCTGTTTACAGATGTATTAAGCACTCTTTTCACACAGCATGGCTCAAGCACATGTACAACTGTTTAGAAAATCACAGGTAAGCAAATACTGGATATGCATATCCCGTAACATTTTTCCACATATTGATTTACATGTATTTGTCCAAATGGTATTCCATTTTCAGATGAAGCCTAGAACCTGTGAAACATTGGTAATTTGCGACTAATGAATTGGCACCATGATGTTTATGAAGTACTATTGAAAGCAGGATAAAACACCATGCAAGCAAACAGAATGCTGATTAAGACTGTTACATGACAAAAAAGTTCTTTAAAACCTTTAGAAAAGGAGCCCGATCTGGTTTCGAGACCCTTTATAGATAGTTTATGAAGCATAGGCCTACCTTTGAAATCTTAATATTTAACATCGACAATTGATGGAAATTTCCTGCCAATATTGAAATTTATCCTGTCACCTCCTATAAATTCCGTCGTATAACAGGGGGTCATATAAACTTGGTGATATACGGTCACTTGACCACTTGACTAGGTTTATTATGTCAGTTGGTCACGTGATCAAGGTTTATTAGGCTAGTTGGTCATGTGACCAGCGGGAACTTCTTTTTTAGGTGCCGGTACACGAAATCAATATTTCAAAGTAAAATTATCGCTTAAAATTCGATGCACATTTTAATTTTTCTTATTATTTAAAATAAAACAGAATTCTTCGCCACAACATTCTTCTGATGGGTTTACATCACGTTTATGACGTAGTCAGTATCATTCATGACGTCATTATTACAGCTGCATACCTAAAGCGCTTTACACAGTTCGCCATACAAGTGTGTTTTTTTCAAAGTGCGAAAGATGTCAATATGTGTCTTAATTTTGAGCGAAATATTCTATCTAGTCGGATTTATGTTTGTAAATATGAAAGGGGATAAACAGAATAGTGTTGTGGATTGGAAAATTTGAAGAATAGACAATAATGTCTTTGATTCCAGGAAAGTTTGTCAGGCTCGGCTCGGGAATTTTATGGTATCAGTACCATAAGATATTGAATAAAAGGTACGGTCTATGTATCATGTTTGTTTTTTGTTTTGTTTTGTTCATTTACAGTGCGTGACAGGATAAATAGGATAGATGGTTGGCGTCTTGGATGGTTTAAGTTTATCGCGTTCGGCTCCGGAAATTATCCGGTTCGCCTTCGGCTCACCAGATAAATTCCTCCGCCTTGCCCGATAAACTTAACCCATCCAAGACACCAACCATCTATTCTCTATATTATAGATCTAGATCTACCTAGATATTTCATTTCAAACGATTATTTCTTTAAAGAAAAATATCATCATGTTTGTACTGTAGTCCTACGACAACAATGAATGTTCTATGCAGTACGATTGTGCTCTACACTGTGGCACTCTGAAGCCCATAGATTGACACAAAGAAATTCAGCAAATGTACACCCCAGAAAATAATTTTACTGTAGCTTTTTATGTACTGTATCTATCGTTTTATTTATTCATTTTTCTGCTTGCAGTCAAAATCCACCATTTCTATTTTCATTACAATAAATTTTGATAATCAATGAGGTGAAAGCAAGATCTATTTAGTTTTCGAGCTGTTTAAAAAACTCTGTCAAACCAAATTTAAAAGAGTTATCATTCTTTGAATGTTGTATGACGTCAGGATGACGTCAAAGTTCGCTAGGGGTATGATTTTTCCCGCTAGGTAATTTTTATACAATCTATCTATTCTGACGGAAACACCGGATCGATTCTAACGGTAACACTGCTATGGTAACCCGTTTTCAATTCAAACGATGAAACTGAATGACTTGAAAAGGATACCATCACCGGAATTACGGTAAAATCCAAGATGGCTCCATGAAATGGGAACTGAGATTTGACTATCACGGGTATATATTTACTTATATTTTTTGCATTACCTAAAAGTGGGAAAACCCGTAAAACGGCTTTTCCCGTATAACGCACTGTAATGTCCATCATGAAATTTCTTGGCGCTTTACCAACCTCCAATTTTGTCCAGCCCACTTGGGTAGCTCAGTCGTTAGTGTATCTGACTCATGACCTGGTGGTTGTGTTATGGGAGATTCTTCCTTTTTTACGGTATAGCTTTCCAGTATAAAATCAATACCTGACAACTGCGTTGGGGAGAATGCTCTTTAACTCAGGGGTAGGTGTATTGGTCTTTTAAGCCTCAAATAATGAGGATCTTTGCCGCACAGGTTCAAATCCCAGCCGGAGCGGTTTATATCTTGAGCTTTTGTTGCGAATTTTCATGTTCGTAAGATGGGGGTTCATCCAGGATTGGCCATTGAGCCATTTGTTGTCTGCCTGTTATTAGCCATTGAGCCATTGTCTAAATAATATACTTACTGCCTAATAAGGCTTGCAGTCGTCAAATGATGACATCTCTTTTAAAGAGGGAGTGTGTTACAGGAAATCACTCCTTCCTTACAGCATAGCTTCTTCCCATATAAAATCAATACCTGACAGCTGCGTTAGGGAGAATGCTCTTTAACTCAGGGGTAGGTGTATTGGTCTGTTAAACCTCAATAAATGAGGATATTTGCCTGCACAGGTTGGAATCCCAGCTGTGGCGGTTTATATTTGAGCTTTGCATTTGTTGTGAACTTTCATGTTCGTAAGATGGGGGCTTGTCCGGGATTGAGCCATTTGTCTGCCCGTATTGGCCATTGAGCCATTTGTTGTCTAATTAATAGACTTCCTGCCTAATAAGGCTTTCCGTCATAAAAAATGATGACTTCTCTTAAGAGGGGTGTGTTACAGGAGATCACTCCCTCCTTACGGCATAGCTGTCCCTTATAAAATCAATATTAACCTGACAGCTGCGTTGAGGAGAATTCTCTTTAGCTCAGGGGTTAGTGTATTGGTCTTTTAAACCTCGATAAACGAGGATCTTTGCCCGCACGAGTTCGTATTCCAGTTGGTGCGGTTTATATTTGAGCTATGCATTTGTTGCGAACTTTCATGTTCGTAAGAGTTGCGAGTTTAATACCTGGTTGAGGCAAACTTTCTTTCCTGCAATTTTTTGTCCCTCACCTCTGCTGCATATGAGAAAGCAGCAGAAAGTTGTGGCAGTACTGTTGTGAGAAAGCCAGGAAATGCATGCATAGGTGCACTGGCTGCTGTGATATGACCTAAGCTGTTAAAATGGCATTAAACTCCAATAAATACAAGAAACCTATTTTGTGCATTTTATCATATAGCAGAAAAATGTAATTTTTAGTGACACACATGACAAAGGACAAAATAATAATTAAACGTTTCATGACCTAAAGGGCTTTTAGAAGTTGTTAACATGTAAATCTCAAAGTCTAACAAAATTCATTGTGTTTGGCAGCAATTTTATGTCTGCCAAAATGTGAAACATAAACATCTTGAGTAGTAGATGAATTTTTCTTATGTTTAGCATTTAACTTGAACCTTTAACCCTTTACCACACAACCAAAATGTAGACTTCCAAATTCAAAGCACTTGCAGAAGACAATCTGAAAGTGGCTTAAATGATAGAGTTTGTCTTTGATAGGGTAGAAAACATTGTGGGAAAAGGAGAAAATGCTGGTTTTCTTCATTTCCCACTGTGTTGTCAAAGGGGTTCTTTCTCAGGTTGTTAAAATTCGGGATTGTGTGGTAAACTCTTTACCACACGAGAAAACAAAGGATTGTTAAATATGCAAGATCAAAGTATCTTCAAAATTCCGTTTTGTCGTACATCTGTGAAGATATGGGTCTAAACACACGTGAAAAATCTGTAGAGATTTTGCTATTTTTTTTTTGCCTTTGTTGCTGTACCTGGATGTGGCCTATACTTATAAGCTTTTTCAGATAATATATGGGCTATCTTTCAAAATCTAGTACAGACACAAAGGAAAAACACTCAACTCTACCAGACAACAAAATTTTCAACTAGTGAGTAGTCCATTTTGAAAGCATTTGCAGTCAACAAATTTACCGGTATGTGGGTAAAATGATGGGATTTGCTCTTGAATTTGTGGAAAATGTTGTGGTAATAGGAGAAAATGCTTGTCACCAGCATTTTCACTTTTTTTCCCATACATGCCTTTTCAAAGACAAAATTTAATCTTTCCTTTTTTAGCCGCATTTTAATTTGTCATTTGCAAATACTGTCAAGATGGACAAGTCTTAAATTTTGTTGTCTGATGAAGAGTTAACCCTTTTCCATACAATCCCAAGTTTTAACAACCCTGAGAAGCTTTTGAATATATTGCAGGAAAAGAAGAAAATGCTGGTTAACACCATACATCTATCTATCAACCGATTTGCAAAGCCCAGTAGCTCACTTGGCAAAATACAGGACTTGAAACCCAGGGATTGCTGGTTCCACTGTCAGTTTGGCCAAAGTCTTTCTAAAGATTGATGATAGTCATTGTGACAGGAGTTCTCTCTTCCTGTTGAACGTTATTTCAGTGACGTTTATGTGGGAGAGGCGCCAGTGAATTGTCGTTGATTTTGTCATTTCATTAAGGATTAACACAGTACCACATGCAGAGAACTTTTTCCTTTGCAGCACAACTCTTTGGAAAATACTGTGGTAAAAGGTAAAAACTGTGCATTATCAGCAGTTTCTCCTCCTATCATATCATCAGAAAAGATTAATCCTGTACCATAGAATCTTAACTTTTAACAAACCTGGGGAGGAAAGCCTGTTGAAAACATGGTCGGAAAAGAAGAAAATGCTGGTAACCAGCATTTTCTTCTTTTCCCACAATGTTTTCTAACTTTTCTTAGAAAGATCCAAGTCATTTGAACAACATTTTATTTGTCATCTGCAAATGCTTTCAATTTGAATGAGTCTTACATTTTGTCATTTGTTAAAGAGTTAACCCTTTTCCAAACAATACATGTACCTTGTTTTAATGACCGTGGAAGAGAAAGCATTTGAAAAGAATGTGGGAAAAGGAGAGAATGCTGGTAACCTATCCGTGAGAAAGAAAACTTGCAAATGCTTTTCAGTTGAAAATTGCAGTTGGACAAAGCTAAATAAAATTGACTGGTAAAGCACAAATTGCATCAGTGAGGTGAAAGATTTTGTCATTGTTACATTTTCTTACGTACAGTACTATGTTTATATATTGTTATGAAATGCTGGTTTTCTTCTGTATCTTTTTACAATCAGGTGCAAACAACTGGGTGAGTGTAGTTTTCAAAATGTCAGTCAATCTGTCTGCCTGTAGACTTTTTCGTATCTGTGCTCTAGCTCAAAAGCCATTTGGCCTAGGACTCTGAAACTTTATACAAGTGTTGCTAATAACCCACGGAGGTGCCCTATTGTTTTGGGGTCACATGGGTCAAAGGTCAAGGTCACAGGTGAACTTTGTTTGAAAATAGTTTCCGTGCTCTAACTCAATAGCTGTTTGAGAAATTGACCTAGGATCATGAAACTGTATACAAGTATTGCCCTGATGCAAGAGGTGTCCCATCTTTTTCGTGTCACATAGATCAAAGGTCAAGGTCACAGGTGATCTTTGTTTTGAAAATCATTTCCATTCTCTGATTTTGCTGCTTCAGTGACAAGGTGTTGTTGGGGGGTATTTGTCGGCTTTGTGACAGTTCTAGTTTCACTAGCTGAATGGAAAATTCTGTCGTGGAAAAATGCTTTGCATTTTTATTACAATGTGGTGAGAAGTTGATTATTTATGAATTTGACTTTTTATTTATGTTGGAAAATGGCCAATGACTTTGAAAAAATGTTTCGTAATAGCACTGAGTTAGCCCTTACTAAAAAATACCAAGTTTAACTCTTTACCACATGACAAAATTTTAGACTGGTCCAAATTGAAAGCATTTGCAGAAGACAAATTTAATGTGGCTCATTTGATGGAATTCGTGTCCGAAAGAGTTGAAAACATTGTGGGAAAAGGAGAAAATGCTGGTTACCAGCATTTTCTCTTTTTCCCACAATGTTTTCAAAAGCCTTCTTTCTATAGGGTCGTTAAAAGTCGGGATTGTGTGGTAAAGGGTAAAAGTCGGGATTGTGTGGTAAAGGGTTGAAAAAAAAATCTGAATATGAAAACATTGTGGGAAAAGGAGAAAATGCAGGTATCTAGCATTCATTTTGTTGCCCAAAAGGTTTCTATCCTGTCGTAGAAATTTCCATCATTTAAGCTTAATTATTTTTTTGTCTGTAAATTCTTTCAGTTTGGACAAGTCTAAAGTTTTGTTGTTTGTTATTAAATAACGTAAGGGGTCAAGGTAGTTTTTAATGTATGGCATTTTAAGCCATTTTTAACACATTTTAGTTATATTATGGCGGCCAGTGCTTTTATCCAGACTATCAACATTAATTCAGCGCTTTAACTCTTTCACTACTGACTCAAGAAATTCCACCTTTTTTCGAGGCCTAAAAGAAGATTCCTACTGCTACTGAATATGAAACACGTCATAGCCTAGCACCGGGTAGCGGATGGTGTAGATCAAAGATCAGACTGCATGTTCTGCAGTCTGATCTTGATCTACACCATCCGCAAAAGCTACTGATGTTGTCATTAGTAGAGAAAGAGTTAAGGGTTTAACGCCATACAAACAGTTCATTTATTCAGCATTTTAACCCTGTACCACACAACAAATTTCTACACTTGTCCAAGTTGAAAGCATTTTGCAGATGACAAATTAGATATGGTTCATATGGTTAGATTTGTCTGTGAAAAGACAGAAAACATTTTCCAGAGCCTTCTTCCTCAGGGTCGTTAAAACTCGGGTTTGTGTGGTAACTGATTAAACACCATACAAACAACCGAACAATTCATTCTTTTAGAATTTTACCACATGACAAAATTTTGCACTTGCCCAAATTAAAAGCATTCGGAGAAGACAGATTAGATATGGCTAAAATGGTCAGATTTATCTGTGAACGGATAGAAAGCATTGTGTGAAAAGGAGAAAATGCTGGTTACCAGCATTTGCTCCCTTTCCCATGATGTTTCAAAAGGCCTCTTTCTTAGGGTCGTTAAAAGTCAGGATTGTGTGGTGAAGGGTTAAGTGTTGTCATTCTGTTTAACCCTTTACCAGACGACAAAATTTTAGCCTTGTCCAAACTGAAAGCATTTGCAGACAATTTCAGTGTGGCTTAAATGGTTCAACTTTTCTTAGATAGGGTAGAAAACATTGTGGGAAAAGGAGAAAATGCTGGTTACCAGCATTTTCTCCTTTTCCCACAATGTTTTCAAAAGGCTTCTTTCCAAGGGGCGTCAAAAGGCGTCATTGTACGGTAAAGGGTTAATCATGAAATACTTGGTATAGAAAAGCACTTAATGTCCCTTTCATGTGCTATAACGCTTTACCAGACAACAAAGTTTTAGGCTGGTCCAAATTGAAAGCATTTGCAGACGACATAATAAACATGATTGAAAAATTGAAATTTGGTCTGGGAAGGGTAGAAAACATTGTGGAAAAAGGAGAAAATGCTGATTACCAGCATTTTCTTCTTTTACCACAAGGTTTTCAAAAGGTTTCTTTTACTGGGTCTATAGAAATCGGGATTGTGTGGGAAAGAGTTAAGTCATATTTAGTTGGCATTTCATACTTTGAACCTGGAGAATCTGACATGGAAACTTTCCATTGAGGAAAATTATCTGTTGCCTAATACTGTACCAGCTTATTTTACATAGTTTGCAGAAAAGGAAAATACTTTCGTTTTACTCTATACAAGAATGGAAATTTTTTTAGATTCATTCATTTTGCAGACAACAATTTAAATGTGGTTCACTTAACCCTTTCCCAAACGACAAATTTTGGACTGGTCCAAATTGAAGGAGTTTGCAGACGACGGTTTTAAATTTGATAAAAATGGCAGAAAGGTCTCAAAAAGGGTAGAAAACACTCTGGGAAAAGGAGAAATTGCTCATTACGAGCAATTTCTCCTTTTCCCACAGTGTTTTCAAAAGACCTGTACTGCAGACACGTGAAAACCAGGGCTTGTCTTGGAAAGGGTTAATGTGATTTTTTCATTAATAGGGTCGAAAACATTGTTGGAAAAGGAGAAAATGTGGGATACCTTCTTCCTTTGAGTCTTTAAAACTCAGGATTGTGTGGTAAAGGATCAACACCCACAATGTTCTCTGCAGTACACTGGAGGAACACAAACACTTGTTGTATTTTTATAATGAAGGGGTACACCCCAAAGAATGCTAACAGTATGACATTGTTGTTTTCATTCGGATAGAAAAGCTTAACCCTTTTTAGGCTTATCACACAATCCTGGGGGTTTAACCCCCTACGACACAGTCCCGAGTTTTAACGACCCTGGGGAAGTTAAGTAAGTAGTGTAAGGCACTTTAACCCTTTGCCACACAAAGCCGCCTTTATATGACCCTGAGGAAGGAGCCTTCCTAAAAACATTGTGGGAAAAGGAGAAAATGCTAGTAACCAGCATTTTGTCCTTATCCCACAATGTTTTCTACCCTATCAAAGAAAAATTGCACCATTTTAGCCACATTGAAATTGTCGTCTGCAAATGCTTTCAACTTGGACAAGGCTAAAATTTTGTCCTCTGATAGGGTTTAACCCTCTACCACTCATCAAGTCAGAATTCAAAGCATTTGCAGATAACAATTCAAAGGTCGTCCAAATGATGGAGCTTGCCTTTAATTGAATAGAAAAAATTGTGGGAAAGGGAGAAAAATTAACCAGACATTTTCAGTGTAGGAATAGCACTGAAATGATTACAGTGTTAAAGTTGCTCTAATTGGTCCAAGATGTTTCAGTAAAGCATACATATAGATCCAAGATCAGTCTGCATGTTTTGTACAGTCTTATCTTTACCTAGACAAGCCAAAAAGAAAACTAAAGCTGTGAAAGGTGCACTTAAGTTTAACTCTTTCCCAAACTAGAAAATTTTAGACTTGTCCAAATGAAAGCACTTGCAGATGACAAAAAAAAAAGGTGACTCAAAAATTGGTATTTGTTTTGGGAAGGGTAGAAAAATTGTGGGAAAAGGAGAAAATGCTGGTTACAAGCATTTTCTCCTTTTCCCACAATGTTTTCATAAGCTTTCTCTCTCAGCGTCGTTAAATGTTGGGATTGTGTGGTAAAGGGTTAAAGGCTATTGACTAAAAATGATGCATAACAACTAACATGTAATATATAAGTGGAAATTTTTTATTTGCTGACCAAAAATATTCCTGATTGTTTTTGGCACTGGTATCCAACTGGGATCATGGAGAAATTTAGGTTTTATACCATATCTAAAACAAATTACAGTATTTAACCCTTTCCCAAACGATAAATTGTGGACTGGTCCAAATTGAAAGAGTTTGCAGACAACAATTTTAAATTTGATGAAAATGGCAGAAAGTTATCAAAAAAGGGAGAAAACACTGTGGGAAAAGGAGAAATGGCTCATTACAAGCAATTTCTCCTTTTCCCACAGTGTTTTCAAAAGACTTGTACTGCAGACACGTGAAAACCAGGGCTTGGTTGGGAAAGGGTTAAATCCCATAAAAAATTGTTGTGTGCTAATGCTTTCAATCTAGACAATTCTAAGATTTTGTCATGTGGTAAAAAGTTAACCCTTTCCCAAACAAGCCCTGGTTTTCACGTGTTTGCAGTTACTGTACAAGTCTTTTGAAAACACTGTGGGAAAAGGAGAAGTTGCTCATAACGAGCAATTTCTCCTTTTCCCACAGTGTTTTCTACCCGTTTTGAGACCTTTCTGCCATTTTCATCAAATTTAAAATTGTTGTCTGCAAACTCTTTCATTTTGGACCAGTCCAAAATTTGTCATTTGGGAAAGGGTTAACTCTTTACCATTAATGACAAAATTTTAGATTAGTCTAAATTCCAAGCATTTGCAGACAACAAAATGAATGTGACGCGAAAATCGAAAATTTTTGGGGGGAAAGGTAGAAAACATTAGAAGTTTACCACATGACAAAATTTTGCACCTGCCCAAATTGAAAGCATATGCAGATGACAAATTAGATATGGCTTATATGGTCAGATTTATCTGTAAAAGGACAGAAACCATTGTGTGAAAAGGAGAAAATTTTGGTTACCAGCATTTTCTCCTTTTCCAACAATGTTTTCAAATGTTTTCTTGGGGGGGGAGGGGGGCGTAAAATGTCGGGATTGTGTGGTAAAGAGTTAAATGACATGAAGTTTGATTATTGAGTCTTAAAGGCACTGGCTGCATTCTAAAATTTGCTCAGAACATGGTCAACACAACAATCAGTGGTGACAGAGAACTGAATCCTTTTGAAATTATTTTCACCAAATAAATTGGCCATGCTGGGGATTTAACCCTTTACCACATAATGCCACATAATTGAACGATGGTGTAAAAGAAGCCTTTTGAAAACATTGTGGGAAAAGGAGGAAATGCTGGTAACCAGCATTTCCTCTTTTTCCCACAATGTTTTCCACCATATGAAAGTAAAATCCCATCATTTGAGCCATATTGAAATTGTCTTCTGCAAATTCTTTCAGTTTGGAATGGTCTTAGATTTTGTCATCTGGTAAAGTGTTAACTCTTTACCACACAGTCCCAAGTTTTAACGATCCTTGGTAACCAGCATTTTCTTCTTTTCCCACAATGTTTGCAACAATCCCAAAGACAGATACTGTCATTTGTGCCCCATTTTATTTGTGGTCTGCAAATGCTTTCAATTTGGACTGGTCTGAAATTTTGTTGTGTGGTAAAGAGTAAAACCAGCAACCCCCTGGTTTCAAGCTCTATATGTTACTGACTGAGCTACCGTGCTCAGCCTGAAAAAATAATTTCTTGACTGATTTTTTTTTAACCCTTTCCCAAACGACAAATTTTGGACTGGTCCAAATTGAAAGAGTTTCCAGACGGCAATTTTAATTTTGATGAAAATGGCAGAAAGGTCTAAAAAGGGTAGAAAACACTGTGGGAAAAGGAGAAATTGCTCGTTACGAGCAGTTTCTCCTTTTTCCCACAGTGTTTTCAAAAAACTTGTACTGCAGACACGTGAAAACCAGGGCTTGTTTGGGAAAGGGTTAACTCAGCTCAGTATCCTGGTGATAAAATTTGATACTGGTCCATGATTGAAAATATTTTGCAAAGGATAAACTAGCTGTGGCTCAAATAATGATACATCTTGTCTTTAGCTCTTTACCAAACGACACAATTTTAGACTGGTCCAAATTGAAAGCATTTGCAGACGACAAAATAAATGTTACCAAAAAATTGAAGTTTGTCTTCAGTAGGGCAGAAAACATTGTGGGAAAAGGAGAAAATGTTGGTTACCATCATTTTCTCCTTTTCCCACAATATTTTCAAAAAGCTTCTTTCTCAGGGTCGTTAAAAGTCGGGATTGTGTGGTAAAGGGTTAAAAGGAAAGAAAACAGTGTTGGGTAAGAAGATAATATGGTTGCCAGCATTTTCTCCTCTTCCCACAATATTTTCAAAAGCCTTTTTCTTTCAAGATTGGTCTAGCCCTGGTTTGTATAGTAAAGAGCGAAATAGGGATGTGGTGTTAATTTTGGTAGATAAAAGTTTACTGCCATGGGGAAAAAAGTGGCCTGTTGCTTTCATCTGAGGTCATCCGTGTTGTAGGCAAGGGTTTGTTGATTGACTTACCTTTATCCTGCTAAATAACTTAACTCTTTTACCGAACGACAAAATTTTGGGTTAGTCCAAATTGAAAGCAGATGACAAAATAAGTGCCACTGAAAAATTTAAATTTGTTTTGGGAAGGTTAGAAAATATTGTGGGAAAAGGAGAAAATGCTGGTTACCAGCATTTTCTGCTTTTCCCACAATGTTTTCAAAAGGCTTCTTTCTCAGGGTTGTTAAATGTCGGAATTTTGTGGTAAAGGGTTAAACGAAACTTTCAAGCTGAAAGCAAAAATCGGAATAATGCTATTTCAAACTGCTGTTTTGGAGATAAATATCTCCATATCAGGCAGTGTAGATCCAAGATCAGACTGCATGTTTTGTGCAGTCTGATCTTGATCTACACTGTTCGTATAAGGTCAGTGAGTTAGGCTTAGCAGCCAAGAGTTAACCCTTTACCACTCAGTCCCAACTTTAATGACCCTGATGGAGAAGGCCTTTTAGCTCACCTGAGCACGAAGTGCTCATGGTGAGCTATTGTGATCGCGCTGTGTCCGTCATGCGTCGTCCGTCGTCAAGTCTTTACCTTGTGTACGCTCTAGAGGCCACATTTTCAGTCCGATCCTCATGAAACTTGGTCAGAATGTTTGTTTTGGTAAAATCTTGGACGAGTTCCAAATTGGGTCATGTGGGGTCAAAAACTAGGTCATTAGGTCAAATCTTAGAAAAACCTTGTGTACGTTCTAGAGGCCACATTTTCAGTCTGATCCTCATGAAACTTGTCAGAATGTTTGTCTTGATAAAATCTCGCACAAGTTCGAAATTGGGTCATGTGGGGTCGAAAACTAGGTCACTAGGTCAAATCTTAGAAAAACCTTCTGTACGCTCTAATGGCCACATTTTCAGTCAAATACTCGTGAAACTTGATCAGAATGTTTGTCTTGATAAAATCTCAGATGAGTTCGAAATTGGGTCACGTGGGATCAAAAACTAGGTCACTAGGTCAAATCTTAGAAAAACCTTGTGTGTGCTCAATAGGCCACATTTTCAGTCCCATACTAATGAAACTAAGTCAGAATCTTTGTCTTGATGATATCTTGGAAGAATTTGAAACTGGGTCACCTCAGTTCAAAAACTAGGTCACCAGGTCAAATCTTAGGAAAACCTTGTGTGTGCTCTAGCGGATTCATTTTCAGTCTGATACTCATGAAACTTGGTCAGAATGTTTGTCTTGATAAAAACTCGGATGAGTTTGAAATTGGGTCATGCGGGGTCAAAAACTAGGTCACTAGGTCAAAGAAATAACCATGTGCTCACTCTAGAAGCTACATTTTTCGCTCAATTGACTTGAAAATTGGTCATAAAATAGGTCACTAGGTCAAATTAAAGAAATACCCTGTGGGCACTCTAGAGGCCACATTTTTCACTCAACTGACTTGAAAATTGGTCAGAATGTTTGTCTTAATTAAATCTCGGATGAGTTTGAAATTGGGTCGCCTGGGGTCATAAACTAGGTCATTAGGTTGAATCAAAGAAATACCATGTGGACATTCTAGAGGCCACATTGTTTGCTCAATTGACTTGAAAATTGGTCAGAATGTTTGAAACTTAGATCCATTTTAACAACCAAATCATTTATTTTTGGTCGCCACAGGGCCTTTACCAGACCATCCTGAGTTTTAATAGCCCCCAAGAAGGAAAGCTTTAATAAAACATTGTGCTAACCAGTATTTTCTCCTTTTACCACAGTGTTTTTTCTATCCCATAATTGACAAATTACCACATTTGCCACATTTGATTTTGATGTAAGGTCTGCAGATGCTTTCAATTTGGACTAGGCTAAATATTTGTCATTTGGTAAAAATTTAAATCTTTCCTTTCTGTAGACAACACAAGAAGCTTTTGTGGACAGTGTAGATCAAGATCTACCCTGTCCACTACTTTATTCTAGATTATGACCAAAGTGGTTTTTCATCTTGAAGCAGAAGTGTATCAATGGCCTTTGAAAAAGTCTAACTTACTTGTTGGTAGTGAAAGAGTTCAAGAAATAATAACAGGATATTATGTAGTATGTGGCATGAAATACAAAAGAAACTTGTACAGGATACATGACTGTAAATGATTGATTGATTGTATGGTGTTTAACACAGTTTTCAACATTATATCAGTTATATCGCGGTGGCCAGTGCACCTATCCATGCTTTCCTGGAATTTCTTTTACTAGTGCTCCGCACAATATTCTTTCCAAGCCACTGACTGCTTTCCCACATAGCCAATGTCGAAACAATGGTCAGCGGTGGGAGAGGAATGAATCCTCTCGCAATGACTATCATCAATCCTCGGAAAGAAATTGGCAGAGCCGGGGATCGAACCAGCGACCTCCTGTTCTCAAGTCCTGTACGCTACTGACTGAGCTACGGGGCTTGGCTACATGACTGTAAAATGCCCCCTTTTGACAGTACATGTATTTTGAGCCATGCCCTGTGAAAAGGGAGCTTAATGCATCTGTGAAAAGTATCTACCCAGGTCAGCCTGCACAGTCTACACAGGCTGACCTGGGCCGAAACTTTTCCCTATTGTTCAATTTTTGGTATGTCCAAGGACCAGTCTACCTTATGATTAACCCATTCCCAAACGATAAATTTTAGACTGGTCCAAACTGAAAGAGTTTGCAGACGGCAATTCTAAATTTGATGAAAATGACAAAGTACTCCAAGAGGGTTACGAGCGATTTCTCCTTTTCCCACAGTGTTTTCAAAAGACTTGTACTGCAGACACATGAAAACCAGGGCTTGTTTGGGAAAGGGTTAAGTTGGTTGTAAAAAAAAAAAGAAGTGGCTATTATGGATCCATAATTATGTGATGTCAGACTTGCTTGGTATTATGTATCACGGAGATGCATTAAGCCCCCTTTTGCCAGAGCACTGCTTATTTATGTTCTTACTTAACTTCATTATTTCAGATTTTGATATCAATACCTAATCTAAAGATAGGCAAGTGAAGAATCCAAAGATGGCTGAAGAGAGAACAACCCCGTGGTACCATGTGGACAAACGTCTACTTCCTGTGAAAGGGATCTACTTCCTGTTCGTTGCAGGTAGATAACATCATGATAATGTTGTAGAGATTAACCCTTTACCACACAATCACAACTTTTATCGACCTTGTGAAAGAAACCATTTGAAAACATTTTGGAAAAAGGAGAAAATGCTGGTAACCAGCATTTTCTCCTTTTCCCAAAATGTTTTCTACCCTGTCCAAAACAGATTTCAATTTTTGGGTCACATTTATTTCGTCGTCTGCAAATGCTTTCAATTTGGACCTGGTCTAAAATTTTGTTGTTTGGTAAAGAGTTAATGCAACATGATTATGTTTAAATCTAACTTTTTACCAGACAACAAAATAAATGGACTAGTCCAGTTCAAAGCCTTTTCAGATATGATATTGATTGTGTCATAAATAAATAGATTTATTTTAGGCAGCGTAGAGTTGTGCCTTTGTGATTGTGCCATGCCTGTCGTGCATCATCCTATATCTGTCATGTATCGTCCATTATCGACTTTATCTCATGTATGCGCTGGAGGCCACATTTTCTGTCTATTACTCATGAAAGTATGTAAACATGTATGTCTGAACCCTTTACAACATGAAAAAAATCTTAAACCTGTCTAAATTGAAATCATTTGCAGATGACAATTTCAGTGTGGCTCAAATGATGAGATTTTTTTTCGATAGGGTATAAAACATTGTGGGAAAAGGAGAAAATGCTAGTTACCAACATTTTCTCTTTTCCCAAAATGTTTTCTAAAGGCTTCTTTCTTGGGGTCGTTAAAAGTCGACATTGTGAGGTAAAGGGTTAATAATATCTCGGACAAGTTCGAAAAATGGGTCATGTCAGGTCAAAAAGTAGGTCACTAAGGCAGATCTTAAAAAAACCTTGTGCATACCCTAGTAGATCTCGCTCACATGTATCGTCCAATAATTTTGTAAATTTTTCAGACCAGTTTGAAAGGGGTTCATGTCAGGTCAAAAAGTAGGTCACAGGGACAAATTTGATAAAAGCCTTATGTACTCTATAGTCCAATATTCATGAAAATGTTTGTCTTGATCACAAATCGAATGGGTTGAAAAATGGGTCTCATTTGGTCATAAAGTAGGTCATATTGACAAATCATAGAAAAAATTGTGTGTACTCTCTATAGGCAACATATTCAATCCAATAATATAAAGTTCAGTCAGAATGTCTGTCTTAATAATATCTTGGACAACTTGGAAAATTGATCACATCCAGTCAAAAAGTAGGTCACTAGGACAAATCGTACAAAATGTTGTTTTTGGCGGAGAGGCCACACTTTCAGTCCAATACTTATAAAAGTTGGTCAGAATTTTTGTCTTAATGATATCTTTACTTCACAATCCTGAGTTTTAACATCGCTGTGAAAGAAGAAACATTGTGGGAAATGGAGAAAATGCTGATAACTAGCAATTTCCTCTTTTTCCCAAGTTTTCAAGCCTATTCAAGGACAGATATTATAATTCGAAAAACAGTTTAACCCTTTACCACACAATCCTGGGTTTTCATGACCCTGGAGTAGAGGCCTTTGGAAAACATTGTGAGAAAAGAAGAAAATGCTGGTAACCTGCATTTTCTTCTTTTCTCACAATGTTTTCTTCCCTTCTAAAGGCAATTTCTAGTTTTTGAGTCATGTTTAATTTGTTGTCTTCAAATGCTTTCAATTTAGATAAAGGATTGATGACAGTCATAGCGACAGGATTCATTCCTCTCTCACCGCTGACTATTGTTTCAAAGATGGTTATGTGGGAAAGCAGCCAGTGGCTTGGAAAGAATATTGTGCGGAGTACTGGTAAAAGAATGTTGAAATAATGTTGAAAACGGCATTAAACACCATACGATCAATCAATTTAGACAAGTCTAAATTTTTGTTGTGTTGTAAAGAGTTAATTGTCATCCGTAAGTTCTTTTGAAATGGACAAGTCTAAAAGTTTGCCATGTGGTAAAGGGTTAAGGGGTTGGAAAATGGGTCAAATTGTATCCCTTGGACAAATCTTGGTAAAACCTTGTGTACGTTCTAGAGACCACGTTTTCAGTCCAGTATTAATGAAAATTGGTCAGAATGTTTGTCTTGAATGATGATATCTTGGATGAGTTGAAAATGGGTCATGTCAAGTCAAAAAGTAGGTCACTTGGACAAAATCTGGAAAAACCTTGTGTGTACTCTTGAGGCCTCATTTTTAGTCCAATACTCATTAAAGTTGCTTAGAATGTTTATCTTGATGATTTTGTAGGCAAGTTCAAAATCAGGTAAAAAATAGGTAATTTGAACAAATCTTTGAAAAACCTTGTTTATCCCTTTACCACACAATCCCTACTTTTAACGACCCTGAGGAAGAAGCCTTTTGAAAACATTGTGGGAAAAGGAGAAAATGCTGGTAACCAGCATTTTCTCCTTTTCCCACAACGTTTTCTACTCTATCAAGGACCAATTTCATCATCTGAGCCCCCTTTAATTTGTTGTCAGCCACTGCTTTCAATTTGGACCAGTCTAAAATATTGTTGTTTGGTAAAGGGTTATACTAAGGAGGACACATTTTCAGGCCAATCCTGGTGTAAATTGTTCAGAATCTTTGTCTTGATGATATCTTGGTTAAGTTTGAAAAGGCCCACCCGGGTAGCTCAGTGGTTAGCGTATCTGACTCGTGACCTGGTGTTTGTGAGTTTGATAACGCATGGATAGGTGCACTGGCAGCCATGATATAACTGAAATAATGTTGAAAATGGCATTAAACACCATACGATCAATTAATCAATCAATTTAGACAAGTCTAAATTTTTGTTGTGTGGTAAAGAGTTAATTGTCGTCCGTAAGTTCTTTTGAAATGGACAAGTCTAAAAGTTTGCCATGTGGTAAAGGGTTAAGGGGTCGGAAAATTTTCGGTGATTTTTAACCTCTCATCTCTGATGCATGTGAGAAAAGTAGTCCGTGACTTGGAAAGAAAGTTATGTCAATACTGGTGTGAGAAAGCCAGGAAACACATGCGTTGGTGCACTGACCGACGTGATATGACCTGACGTATTAAAAAGGCATTAAACACCAATTCAATCAATCAATCAATCAATTGAGTTTGAAATGGGTCACATCAGATCAAAAGTAGGTCAGAGGTACAAATATCAGAAAAATATTTTCTACACTATAGAGAAAATGGCAACTATTCCAACCAAATTTTATGAATTTACTCAATGACCTACTTTTTGACCCAACCTGGCCCATCTTTAACTCTTTACCAAACAACAAAAATTTAGATTTGTCCAAATTGAAAGCATTTGCAGTTGACAAAATCAAAATGACTCAAAAATTGAAATTCATTCTTGGAACGGTAGAAAACATTGTGGGAAAAGGAGAAAATGCTGGTTACCATCATTTTCTCCTTTTCCCTTGATGTTTTCAAATGGCCTCTTTCCCAGGGTCGTTAAAAGGCGGAATTGTTCGGTAAAGGGTTAAGAGAAAAAAGAGTGTGGGATTGCTTACTTGCTTAAATTACTGTACATATTTCGTTGGATTAGCAACAAAAGGATTTTAATTAAAAGTTAATTGTTCGTTTCAGCCATTGGTGACCTACTGCCATTCATTCCGATATACATGAAACAACTTGGGCTGTCGTCCACAGAGGCTGGTATTATCTATGGAGTCATGCCGTTTATTTCCTTCTTTGTCCGACCGATATTCGGAGCCATCGCAGACAAGACAAAACAACACAAGCTGGTCATGATGGTGTGTATGCTACTGACTGGGATACTGTACTGTCTTCTCCTGGTGACACCACCCAAACCTGAGGGAACTAACGTCAGCAGTGGCGTGCGAACTCAGATACAGTGTGGGCAGATGGATTCATTTGTCAGGGATTGTGAGGATATACGTAATAATGGTACGGTGACTCATCTACAGATGTGTGATATCAGTTTACAACAACTGTTTAGACAATACAATATGACTGATAGGCATGCTAACTGTGAAGTTTCCTGTAAGATAAGTTCACCATTCGTGGCTAATCCACAGGTCTGTTTCACACAGGATGTGGGAGCATCGATGAGCAATTCATGTTCGGCTTTTTGGAATGGTACCTCAAAGGAATCAAAATTGTTGTTTACAATTATGGATATTGGACATGTTCTTGACAGTCAAATATTGGGGGGAAACATGACTCAGAATGGACAGATTTGTAATGACTTTGACATAAAAAATATGACATACAAAAAGGAGCATTATTGGCAGTTTGTATGTAATACTGATATGACATTTGACTGTCTGTTGTCTTGTGGTGAGGAATTTCATAGAACTTGCCTGTCTATAACTTCTCTGAGCAAAACTTTCTGGGTATTTTTTGTAATATTTCTATTTGGCAACATTTTCTTTGCACCTGTTGTAAGCCTTGTTGATGCCATTGCTTATGATATTCTAGGGGAGAGAAGGGGCCTCTGGGGTCGCCAAAGAAATTGGGGAACCATTGGTTTTATCTTATTTGCTCTTACATCTACATTTATCATGGATACATTAAGTAGGTCTAGTCAAAATATTGACTACTCTATAAGCTTCTATATCTTTGTTGCTCTTTGTACATGTTCTTGCATTGTGACTTATTTCGTTCAACTTTCGGAAACATTCCATTGCAATCGAATGTTTAAAAACCTTCGAGATTTGCTGAAATATCCTGAGATAGTCGTTTTCTTAGTTGTGGTTACCGTCTTTGGAATTCTAAATTCCGTGATAGAAGCGTTCTTGTTCTGGTTTTTGAAGGATCTTGGAAGTTCACAGATTACACTTGGGTTGTGTTTGGTGTCAAACTGCATTCCAGAAGCTATCATGTTGTATTTTGCTGGACATATTATGAAGAAAATAGGAGAAGTGCCGTGTATTTACCTGGGAGCCTTGGCCTATGCTATACGCTTTTTCTGCTACTCTTTCCTTACAAATGCTTGGTACGTTTTGCCTGTAGAAGTGTTGCATTGTTTCACGTTTGGCCTGTTTTATGCGGCAGCGTCAGCCTACGGCAGTAAGATAACGCCACCTGGTATGTCTGGGACAGTTCAAGGTCTAATTGGAGGGCTGTACTTTGGGTTTGGTAAGTAAAATGAGGTACTTGTTTAACCCTTTACCACACAATCCCGACTTTTAACCACCTTGAGAGAGAAGGCATTTGAAAACAATGTGAGAAAAGGAGAAAATGCTGGTAACCAGCATTTTCTCCTTTTCCCACTGTGTTTTCTACCTTACCCAAAACAAATTTTAAATTTTGAGTCACATCCGATTTGTTGTCTGCAAATGCTTTCAATTTGGAGTAGCCGAAAATTTTGTCATTTTGATCTGGACCAAACTCAAAGCATTTGCAGACGACAAATTATGTGTTGCTAAAATTTCTGTCTCTGATAGGGTAGAAAACATTGTGGGAAAAGGAGAAAATGCTGGTTAGCAGCATTTTATCCTTTTCCCACAATGTGTTCAAAAGGTATTTCCTTTAGGGTCGTTAACCCTTTCCCAAACGACAAATTTTGGACTGGTCCAAATTGAAAGAGTTTGCAGACATCAATTTTAAATTTGATGAAAATGGCAGAAAAATCTCTAAAAGGGTAGTAAACACCGTGGGAAAAGGAGAAATTGCTCGTTATGAGCAATTTCTCCTTTTCCCACAGTGTTTTCAAAAGACTTGTATTGCATACACATGAAAACCAGGGCTTGTTTGGGAAAGGGTTAAAGTCAGGATTGTGTGGTAATGGGTTTTAGTATCCAAGTTATGATGTAGCTCTTTACCAAACGACCAAATTTTGGATGCCACCAAATTGAAAGCATTTGGAGATGACAGGTCAAATGTAGCTCAAATAATGATTTTTATATGCCCGTCGAAGACAGGACGTATTATGGGATCACCCATGGCGTACGGGCGAGCGGCGTCCAGTTCTTTGTCTGGAGCATAACTTTGTCATTTTCAGTCCGATTGACTTGAAACTTGGCATTTGTGTTTGTTGCAATAATACCGTGTGCATTGTAAGAACCATAACTCTACCTTGTGCTGTCTTTGAGTTATTTCCCTTTGATTGTCATTTTTACAGCATTTTCTGCTTGTCCGGAGCATAACTTTGTCATCTCTTGTCGGAACATCTTCAAATTTGGTATGCATGATTGTTGAAAAATTACACAGTGCAGTGCACAAGAACCCTAACTCTTCATAGCGCAAATTTTGAGTTTTTCCCCCTTTGATCTTCATTTTTAGCTCCACTGGCCAAAGGCCAGCGGGCTTATGTCATGGCCCGGTGTCCGTCGTCCGTCCGTCCGTCCGTCCGTCCGTGCGTTAACTTTTATTTCAAACATCTTCTTCTCTGAAACTACCCATCCGATTTTCACGAAACTTCACAGAAATGATCCTGACATGGTCCTCTTCAGAATTTCTTGAAAGAATTTGATTCCTTCAAAAACTCTGGTTGCCATGGCAACAAAACTGAAAAATATTGGAAATCTTTAAAAATCTTCTTGTCTGAAACCATAAGGCATAGGGCTACCAAATTTGGCATGTAGCTTTATGTAGTAGACCTCTATCAAGTTTCTTCAAATTATAGCCCTGGGGTCAAAATTGGCTCTGCCCCAGGGGTCACAAGTTTTACATAGGCTTATATAGAGAAAACTTTAAAAATCTTCTTGTCTGAAACCATAAGGCTACCAAATTTGGCATGTAGCTTTATGTAGTAGACCTCTATCATGTTTCTTGAAATTATAGCCCTGGGGTCAAAATTGGCTCTTCCCCAGGGGTCACAAGTTTTACATAGGCTTATATAGAGAAAACTTTAAAAATCTTCTTGTCTGAAACCATAAGGCATAGGGCTACCAAATTTGGCATGTAGCTTTATGTAGTAGACCTCTATCATGTTTCTTGAAATTATAGCCCTGGGGTCAAAATTGGCTCTTCCCCAGGGGTCACAAGTTTTATACATAGGCTTATATAGAGAAAACTTTAAATATCTTCTTGTCTGAAACCATAAGGCCTAGAGCTACCAAATTTGGCATTTAGCTTGATCTAGTTGGAGTCTACCAAAAGTGTCCAAAGTATAGTCCTGGGTCAATTTGGCCTCATACTTGGAGGGGGGGGGTTCACAAGATTTACATAGGCTTACATAGGGAAAACTTTTAAATCTTGGTGTACATAGCGATAAGGCTTTGGCTACCAAATTTTGCATATAATTATAGCATTATTTAGTGGACAGTTACAAAGAGGGCCCAAGTTACAGCTCTAGGATCAAGTTTGGCCCTGCACCAGGGATCACAAGTTTTACATGGGTTTATGGAGTGAAAAGTTCAGAAACCATCTTGTTACCAGCCATAAGGCCAAGAACTCCCACATTTGGCATGTTATTCTTCTAATACAATATTCCCCATTTAGTCAGACTGTAGCCATGAGGTCAAAGTTTTATAAGGGCTTATATAGTGAAGACTTTTCTTCGTGGCTTATATTTATAAGCCAGTGGAGCGATACAGGGCCATCATGGCCCTCTTGTTACAGCATTTCTTGCTTGTCCGGAGCAGAACTTTGTCATCTCTAGTCTGAACATCTTCAAATTTGGTATGCATGATTATGGAAAAAATTACAGAATGCAGTGCACAAGAACCATACATCTTCCTAGCATGAATTTTGAGTTTTTCCCCCTTTGATCTTCGCACAGCATATCTTAACCATCTTATTCATAGTTTTTTAATTATTTCACTATTTTCTTAGTAAAGAATTCTAAGTAAGATTTATTCCAGGCACATTTTGTAGCAGTGCAAGTTTGCAGTGGATGCCAAACTTTATACAAGTAGGTATCTGAGTGTTTTTACAACCTGTACAACAGCACTGGGAGATTTCAATGTCGACCATAACAAACCATCTTTAGAACACCAACAGCTTCAGAACCTTATGAGAAAACATGGATATCATCAATACATCAATGTGCCAACACAGACACTGGATCCTTGTTAGACTTAATCTACACAAACCTTACAAATGTGCAGACTGGTGTTCCTGAAGTGTATTACTCGGACCATAAGGCTGTGTGGATAGCCTTGTAGAAACCACAACAGACATATGATGCCATACATTAATATAATACTGAGTAATACAAACTATTTTTTTCCAAATTATTTTTATGCCCCCCGCATCAATAAGACCGAGGCTCATTGTTTTACCAGTGTCCATTTGTCTGTCTGTCTGTCTGTCTGTCTGTCCAAAACTTAACCTGCGAACTTAACATTTTCCTGTTACTTCATGTAGGTAAATGGTTATGTAAGTTATGCTCTGGACAAGCAAGAAATGCTATAAAGATGAAGATCAAAGGGGAAATAACTCAAAATTCATGCTAGGAAGAGTTATGGTTCTTGTGCACTGCACTCCATAACTTTTCAACAATCATGCATTCCAAATTTGAAGATGTTCAGACTGGAGATGACAAAGTTATACTCTGGCTGGAGACATTCATGCCTTTTTCAATCACTTACATGATTTCTGCTGCACTACTATTTTCCTCTACATGCCCTTTACAATTATTATCCCCCTCAACAACTGGCGGTGGGACGGGCGTATCTTGCGACAATTTGCCGCTCTTGTTGTCTTTGATAGAGTAGAAAATATTGTGGGAAAAGGAGAAAATTCTGGTTACCAAGGGTTAAGGGATTTAAAGCAGCATAACACTGGATTATGATGCAAAATAATTTTTGATGGAGAAAGTTTTAATGACCCTGATAAATAGAGCTTTTGAAAATGGTAGGGGAAAAAGAGAAAATGCTGGTAGTCTGCATTTTCTCCTTTGTCCACAATGTTTCTACCTTTTAACTCTTTACCACACGACAAAATTTTAGACCAGTCCAAATTGAGAGCATTTGCAGACGACAATTTCAGTGTGGCTCAGATGATGCGATTTGTCTTTGATAGGGTAGAAAACATTGTGGGAAAAGGAGAAAATGCTGGTTACCAGCATTTTCTCCTTTTCCCACAATGTTTTCAAAAGGCTTTTACATCAGGGTCATTAAAAGTCGGGATTGTGTGTTAAAGAGATAAAGATCTATTTCACATTTTTGGTGACATTATATTTGTTGTCTGCACAGTGCACATGCTTTCAATGTGGGCAAGTCTAAAATTTTATCACATGATAAAGGTTTAAACTTTGTCCACATGACAGAATTTTGGACTTGTTGAAACCCAGAGCATTTGAGGACAACAAATTAATGATACTCAAACTGTGGAAGTTGTCTTTGAAACGGGAGAAAACAACTTAGATGTTTTCAAAAGGCTTCTTCCTCTGGGTCGTTAAAACTCAGGATTGTGTGGTAAAGGTTTAAAGCAATCCTTGCCTATGATTAGAAATGGCAGTCTTTGTTATGATTTTCTCAAAAACTTGCAAAACATAATAGGGATGGTTGCCACTTTAACTTTTTACCAGATGATGATATTTTAGACTGGTGCAAATTGAAAGCATTTGCAGATGACAAATGTGGCACAAATGATTGGAGTTGCTTCTGAAATACTGTTTACCAGCATTTTCTTCTTTTCCCACAATGTTTTCGAAAGCCTTATTCATCAGGGTAGCTAAAACATGGGATTGTTTGATAGAGGGTTACAGTAACTCTTTACAAAAGGACCAAAATTTTGGACTTGTCCAAATCCAAAGCAGTTGCAAAGACAATGTGACTCAAATGGTGGAAATTTTGTCTAAAAGGAAGCTATCTTTCTTCTTCAACACCCTTGTTGTTATTTGAGAATTCAAACCCTTGTGGATGTGTCAATGCTTGTTACTTCTTATCTATATCTGCTTTCTGCAAAACTAATTTTGTGGACAATGTTAGTTTTTTTTTCCCTTTAACCCTTTACCAGACGACAGAATTTTAGCCTTGTCTAAATTGAAGGCATCTGCAGACAACAATTTCAATGTGGCTCAAATGGTGCAATTTTTCTTTGATAGGGTAGAAAACATTGTGTGAAAAGGAGAAAATGCTGGTTACCAGCATTTTCTCCTTTTCCCACAATGTTTTCAAAAGACATCATTCCCAGGGGCGTTAAAAGGCGGCATTGTACAGTAAAGGGTTAATTTTATTCGGGGGCATATAGTTCTGGTTTAGTCTGTCTGTCCATTTTAATGTCTGGGCCATAACTTCTTTCCCTATTTTTTAACTTCAATATAACCTGGCACAAATGTTAAACACATCAAGACAATTTGTCTTGCACAAGATACATGTCTGTAGATTAAATGTGAAATGTGATTGGGAGGGGGATAGTATTCATGTTCAGCCTGTAACTTGTTTAATTATAAATGAATTTCAGTTTTACTTCGCAGAATTGTTAACCACATGAAGACTGTGTCATGCGCACGAGTCATGTTGATAGGTTAAAGGTCAAGGTCACAGCAAGGTCCTTTTTGTGTGTGTGTGTGTGTGTGTGTGTGTGTGTCGGGGGGGGGGGGTTGTATTAATTGGTATCCACCCTGTAACTTTTTCAATTATCAGTAAATTCTAATACAAGTTTTAGAATCGTCAAATATAGTGATGCATGCAAAAATCATGTCCAAAGGTCATCGGTCATTGGTCAACAAAATAAAGAAGATATGTCGCACAGCTTAACTCTTTACCACACAATCCCGACTTTTAACCACCCTGAAAAAGAAGCCTTTTGAAAACATTGCGGGAAAAGAAGAAAATGCTGGTCACCAGCATTTTCTCCTTTCCCCACGACGTTTTCTAACCTTCCCAAAACAAATTTCAGTTTTTTAGTTACATATATTTTGTCGTCTGCAAATGCTTTCAATTTGGACTAGTCTAAAAATTTGGTGTTTGGTAAAGAGTTAAAAGAAAAGTTACTATTTTCGGTGGCATCATTTACTTCTCATGGCATGTCTTGTTTAACTATTTATTTCATGCTTTCCGGTAGGATATCGAGAAATAGCGGTGAAAATATTTTTCGATATTACACGGGTACGACCAGTGAGAATACTGACCACGGGGAGTTTGTACTGATTTTTATGGAAGTCTTGACAAAAAAAGGCGTTAGAAGCATGAAATAAATAGAATATTTGTTTTTTTCGGTAAAAGATAAAAATTTATTTCATCTCGTGAACATCATCACGAGTGGCTGTGCCACTCGTGAAAATATTACTGATGATGTTCATGAGATGAAATAAATTTCGATCTTTCACTGAAAAAAACAAATATCCTCTATATCTTTTTTTACAGGTAAGGGTATTGGTAGTTTAGTCACAGGTAAACTGTTGGAGCCCAAGTCTGGACTAGGTAGCCGATGGACGTTCAGATTTTATGGATTTGTCTCGCTGTTCTTACTCCTGGTGTATGCCACTATTCAGACTTTGTTCTTTAGAAAGTCCACAGAATCCCCATCAAAAACACCTGTAACAAAGGAAGCGTCAGGTATAATTTATAGTAAGCTTTGTACTCAGTATGATATTGCTATAGTGTTTAAATAACCCCTTACCAAACAACAAAATTTTAGATCTGTCCAACTTGAAAGCAGTTGCAGACGACAAAATAAAAGTGATTGGAAAATTGAAATTTGTTTTGGGAAGAGTAGAAAACATTGTGGAAAAAGGAGAAAATGCTGGTTACCAGCATTTTCTCCTTTTCCCATAATGTTTCCAGAGGCTTCTTTCTCAGGGTTGTTAACTCTTTACCACACAATCCCGACTTTTAACGACCCTGAAAAGGAAGCCTTTTGAAAAAACATTGTGGGAAAAGGAGAAAATGCTGGTAACCAGCATTTTCTCCTTTTCCCACAATGTTTTCTACCTGTCCCATAACATATTTAAATTTTTAAGTCACATTTAATTTGTCGTCTGCAAATACTTTCAATTTGGACCAGTCTAAAATTTTGTTGTTTGGTAAAGAGTTAAAAGTTGGGACTGAGTGGTAAAGGGTTAAGTGTTTACCAAACAATGCCAAGTTTTAGTGACTCTAGGAAAGAAGGATTTTTGAAAACACCGGGGAAAGAAGAAAATGCTGGTTACCAGCACTTTCTTTTTTCCCACAATATTTTCTACCCTATCAAAGTTAAATTCCATTATTTAAGATGTCGTCTGCAAGTGCTTTGAAGTCAAGATATTTGTTATAAAAGTTAGACTTGTCCATATTGAGAGCATTTGCAGACAGTAAGTGAATGTTGCTTAAATGGCATGATTTGTGTTTGAGAATGTAGAAAACTTTGTGGGAAAAGGAGAAAGTGCTGGTTACCAGCATTTTCTCTTTTTCCTACAATTTTTTTAGTAGCCTGATTCCTACAATTTTTTCAGTAGCCTGATTCTGTAGGGTTTGTTAGGATCGTTTGATAAAGGGTGAAGTGTTTACTAACTGGTCTTGTGTTCTTACAATCCAAATGAAGAAGACTGCGGGTTACCAGCATTTTCTCCTCTGTCCAACATGTTTTCAGCACTTTCACAGATCAATTCCATAATTTTCACTAAATTTAATTTGTTGTCTGCAAATGCTTTCAAGCGTGAAATTTTGTCCTCTGGTAATGACTTTAACATTATATTTTCAATAAATAATCTTCTCTATATCAAGATTTGTTGTTCAATAAACTATAGTAGTGCATTATGAGGTAAAACAAATAAACCATGAGGGCGATAGCACAAGTGGATTATTCACTGCTCACAATAGTTTTTGCAGTGTTTTTTTAAATGACCATCCAAGATAGAAAGAAGATTATTTCAATTCTAATGTGACCAACTCTTGATCAAAGAGAAACAAGTTCAAAAATAGAGAAATTTTTGGCTTAATTCTACACAACTTTTTTTCCGTGGGTAAATGTCATGTTCATGATGTAATCATACATCACTCATAACTTCATTTTTGCAGCTAGATATACACTATAAGGATGTTTTAATCCTTTCCCAAACGACAAATTTTGGACTAGTCCAAATTCAAAGAGTTTGCAGACGACAATTTTAAATTTGATAAAAATGGCAGAAAGGTCTCAAAACGGGTAGAAAACACTGTGGGAAAAGGAGAAATTGCTCGTTACGAGCAATTTCTCCTTTCCCCACAGTGTTTTCAAAAGATTTGTACTGCAGACACGTGAAAACCAGGGCTTGTTTAGGAAAGGGTTAAACGAAAAGTTCTTTATCTTTATTCATAGTTAATTATTTTATTTTCTCCTTTTCAAATGACAAAGAAGAATGAATTTAGATGTACAATATATTAGGAATCATAAATTAAATTGACACTTGACGTTCATGAATAAAATGTCCAAGGGCGGATACATGGAACAGCCATGTGCAACCTTCTTTAACCCTTTACCACACAATCCTGACCTAACGACCCTGAGAAAGAAGCCGTTTGAAAACATTGCTGGAAAAGGAGAAAATGCTGGTAACCAGCATTTTCTCCTTTTCCCACAATGTTTTCTACACTTCCCAAAACAAATTTCAGGTTATGAGCTACATTTATTTTGTCATCTGCAAATGCTTTCAATTTGAACTTTTCTAGAATATTGTCGTCTGGTAAAGAGTAAATAGAATGACATTGATTTTTAACGACCCTGAGGAAGAGGCCTTTTGAAAACATTGTGGGAAAAGGAGAAAATGTAGGTAACAAGCATTTTCTCCTTTTCCAACAACGTTTTCTGTCCTTTTACAGACAAATCTCACCATGTGAGTCATATCTAATTTGTCATCTGCTAATACTTTCAATTTGGACATGTGTAAAATGTTCTTGTGTGGTAAAGGGTTAAGAGTTGCTGAAACTGGGATTGGTAGTAAAGAGTTTAACCCTTTCCCAAACAAGCCCTGGTTTTCATGTGTCTGCAGTACAAGTATTTTGAAAACACTGTGGGAAAAGGAGAAATTGCTCGTAACGAGCAATTTCTCCTTTTCCCACAGTGTTTTCTACCCGTTTTGAGACCTTTCTGCCATTTTCATCAAATTTAAAATTGTCGTCTGCAAACTCTTTCAGTTTTGACTAGTCCAAAATTTGTTGTTTGGGAAAGGGTTAAGCATTGCATTGTGTTTATAGCAGAATTCATGTCTCATGTTAGAATATGATTTTTTTTCATTCACAGATGGTGATGCAGCAGCTGCTGATGATCTGCTGTTAGGTAACAATACAGTCAGCAATGAAAACTCTGCTCTCTGAAACAGATCGATGTGGGGACAAAACATTGACTATTTGTAATACATAACTCTGCAGCTAGTCCTGTACTCAATAAAATTTGGTTCCTGTTTAACCCTTTACCAGATGACAAAATTTTAACCTTGTCCTAATTGAGAGAATTTGCAGACAACAATTTCAGTGTAGCTCAAACGGTGCAATTTTCTGTTGATAGGGAAGAAAACATTGTGGGAAATGTAGAAGACGCCAGTTACCGGCATTTTCACTTTTTCCCACAATGTTTTCAAAAGACTTTTTTCCCAGGGTCGGTAAAAGGCGGCATTGTGCAGTAAAGGGTTAAACAGGCAAAGGGTTGTGCTGGGTACTATAAAGATCAAACACTGCCTGTCTGCATAATATTACTGTACAGTTATTCAACCTTGTAAGCAATAAAAAAGTCTGATCTGTGCCACAGACAAGAGGCCTCATTGGGATCAAGACATGGCTGTGCACATAGTGATACCCATATGGTCATTCTTTCAATCGAACCATTCCTGAGAACAAACCAAACCAGCTTCAGAATACAAGTGGTTGTTTAACACAGAACTGTATATTGAAAACTGAAATTTAACTCTTTACCACACAATCACGGGTTTTAACGACTCTGAAGAAAAGGCCTCTTGAAAACATTGTGGGAAAAGGAAAAAATGCTGGTAACCAGCATTTTCTCCTTTTCCCACAATGTTTTCTAACCTTCCTAAAACAAATTTCAATTTTTGAGTCATGTTTTTTGTCGTCTGCAAATGCTTTCAATTTGGACAAGTCTAAAACTTTGTCGTTTGGTAAAGGGTTAAGGAACAATAAGTGATTAGTTAACCCCTTACCACACAATCCCCAGTTTTAACTCTTTACCAAACAATAAAATTTGAGACTAGTCCGAATTGAAAGCATTTGCAGACGACGAAATAAATGTGACTGAAAAATTAAAATTTGGGTTTGGAAGGGGTAGAAAACATTGTGGGAAAAGGAGAAAATGTTAGTTACCAGCATTTTCTCCTTTTCCTACAATGTTTTCCAAAGCCTTCTTCGTCAAGGTCATTTATAATTCGGGAACATGTAATAAAGAGTTAAGGACTCTGAGGAAGCAGGTTTTTGAGAACATTGTGGGAAAAAGAATAATATACATGTACTGGAAACCAACAATTTCTCCTTTTCCCACAATGTTTTCTATCCTTTGAAATTTCATGTTTGTAGTAACATTTAATTTTTCATCTGCAGATGCTAAGCAGTTTTAAATTTGGACAATGCTAAACTTTTGTCGATTGGTAAAGTGTTAGTTCCTCCTGAATCATATTTGATTTAACCCTTTACAATCCTGAGTTTTACTGACCCTGAGAAAGAAGCCTTTTGAAAATATGAAAACATTGTGGGAAAAGAAGACAATGCCGGTAACCGGCATTTTCTCCTTTTCCAAGCATGTTTCCTACCCTATCAAAGACAGATTCCACTATTTGAGCCACATTTGAATGGTCATCAGCAAATGCTTTCAATTTGGGCTAGTCTAAAATTTTGTCGTTTGGTAAAGAGTTAAGAAAACTTTCTTATATTTGAGTGGGGCTCACTAGGTTTTGGGTTCAAAATTATTGTTATACATGCAGTCTTTCTACTTTTCACAATTTGTGTCTGTGTTTAAAATAAAAAGGGGGCCTCACTATCATTTCTCACAGAATCTCACATATTAACATTAATCCTTTACCACACAATCCTGACTTTTAATGACCCTGAGGAAGAAGTCTTTTGAAAACATTGTGGGAAAGGAGAAAATGCTGGTAACCGGCATTTTCGCCTTTTCCCACAATATTTTCTACCCTTCCCAAAACATATTTCAATTTTTCAGTCACAATTATTTTGTTGTCTACCAGTGCTTTCAATTTGGACCAGTCTAAAATTTTGTTGTTTGGTAAAGAGTTAAGCCTCCATATATTTTAGTGGGGCTCACTAGTTTTGAGGGCTCACTAGTTTTGGGCTTCAAAGCTACTGCTTTTGTATGCAGTTCAACAAATTTCTTTCCAGAATTTCCTTCTTTGTGTAATGCATTAGAAGGAATTCTCTGTTCTTACTTTACACATTCTGACTAATTTACACTATACCAGATATCAAAATTTTAAACTCGCCCCTTTTTAACTCTTTACCACACAATCCCGACTTTTAACGACCCTGGGAAAAAAAGCCTTTCGAAAACACTGTGGGAAAAGGAGAAAATGCTGGTGACCAGTACATTTAGGGATCCTGCGTAGCTCAGTGGTAAAATGTAGGATGCATGACCTGCAGGCCCTGGGTTTTGAGCCTCACTTGATCCACTAAACTTTTTGTGTGAGAGTCCTTGGGCAAGACACTTCAGAGCCTTAGCCCAGTACTGGTGAACCAAGGAAATACATGTACATGAATATGTGAGCTGTTGCCCTGATACGTCTGAAATAATGTTGAAAGCGGTGTAAAACACCATTCAATCAATCGATCAAATGTTCACATGCATATGACAATTTGGAAAGTTTTCACTGAGCAGCTGTCGACTGGTTAACCGTTTACCAAACAACATAATTTTACACTAGTCCAAACTGAAAGCATTTGCAGACAACAAAATAAATGTAACTGAAAAGTTAAAAGTTGTTATGGGAAGGGTAGAAAACATTGTGGGAAAAGGAGAAAATGCTGGTTACCAGCATTTTCTCCTTTTCCCACAATGTTTTCAAAAGGCTTCTTTCACAGGGTCGTTAAAAGTCGGGATTGTGTGGTAAAGTGTTAATTGCTATTGATTAGTTATTGATGATGTTTTTGTATTTTGTTTATTTTTTATGAATTTGTTTTATTTTTCATAAACCCTTTTAGCTACATAGTGTAAAATAGAGACTAATACCAACAGCATAGATTAAGATCAAACTGGACAGAACTTACAGCCTGATCTTTGATCTTTACCTTCTGCTTATTTTGCCAAGCGTACAAGATAAAACCCTTTATGGGTTTCACTGGATTGTGTTTTCAACTGACTAACCCTTTACCGCACAATGCCGCCTTTTAACGACAGTGGGAAAGAAGCCTTTTGAAAACATTGTGGGAAAAGGAGAAAATGCTGGTAGCCAGCATTTCCTCCTTTTCCCACAATGTTTTCTACCCTATCAAAGAAAAATTGCACCATTTTAGCCACATTGAAATTGTCGTCTGCAAATGCTTCCTTGGACAAGGTTTAAATTTTGTCGTCTGGTAAAGGGTTTAAGAGGTTGAGTTTATACGCTAGGTGCTGAAAGAGTTAATTTTATACCATTCAATTCAAATTTGAGGAAAAGGAAATGTTGGAAAAGGAGAAAATGCTGCTAACCAGCATTTTCTCCTTTTCCCACAATGTTTTCTATCCTTTCAAAGGCAAATTCCAACATTTGAGACTTGTGTAATTTTTCATCTGCAAATTCTTTCAGTTTGGATAAGTCTTTGATTTTGTCGTCTTGTGTAGAGTAAGTCAGTTATTATACTTCTTTATGCCATTGTTGATCGGTATTGGAAACATTGTAGAAAAAAAAAAATCATCTGCTGCAAGATAATAAAAAAAATGCTGGCAGGTATTAATTTGTTACTGTTTTCCTCCCTTGTTTGAATAAATCTGAAGAAGAAATCTTTTGAAAACATTGTGGAAAATTGATAAAATGGTGGTAGCCAGAATTTTCGCATTTACCCACAATGTTTTCTACCCTTCCAAAGACAAATCTTTCAATTTCAGCCAGATTTTTTGTTGTTATTGTTGTCTGCAAATACTTTTTACAGGTCCGAAATTTTTTCGTCTGGTAAAGAGTTGCAATAGCAGAAATCATTAAGGTAGCAGCTGGTAATCTCTTGTTTGATGACTTAGAATGAAACCTTAGAAAATATTGTAAGAAAGGGAGAAAATGCTGGTAACTTCCTGCTTTTCCTTTCCCACAATATTTTCTACCTTTTCAAGAGTTAAAAAAAATGTTGTTGTCTGGGCTGTGTGATATGTTTTTGTAAAAAATGCATGGTGGTCAGTTATTAATACAAACATATACTGGTTGACATATTAACTCTTTACCAAACGACAAAATTTTACACTAGTCCAAACTGAAAGCATTTGCAGATGACAAAATAAATGTGGGTAAAAAACTGAAATTTGTTTTGGGAAGGGCAGAAAACATTGTGGGAAAAGGAGAAAATGCTGGTTACCAACATTTTCTCCTTTTCCCACAATGTTTTCAAAAGGCCTCTTTCTCAGGGTCGTTAAAAGTCAGGATTGTGTGGTAAAGGGCTATGAAACATGTGGTTTGAAATAGAAATATTAGTGCACATCATTCAAGCTGTTGTAACTTAGTCTAAAACAAGTTGTTATGACTAAGTATTGCTTGGAAACGTCAAGTGTCAGTTATATTTTAGTAAGTAAGCTAATTTTAGATATCTTTGCCAGCATTACAACAATCAGGTTTTTCATGTAACTCTTTATCAAACAAGATAATTTTAGACAAGTCCAAATTGAAAGCATATGCAGACAACAAAATAAATGTGACAGAAAAATCAAAATTTCTTTCAGGAAGGTAGAAAACATTGTGGAAAAGGGAGAAGATGCTGGTTACCAGCATTTCTTTCTCAGTTCTTCTCATGGTCGTTAAAAGTTAGGATTGTGTAGTAAACAGTTAATCCTTTACCACACAATCCCGACTTTAAACGACCCTATAAAACAAGCCTTTTGCAAACATTGTGGGAAAAGGAGAAAATGCTGGTAACCAACATTTTCTTATTTTCCTGCAATGTTTTCTACTCTTCCCAGAACAAGTTTCAATATTTGAATCACATTTATTTTGTCGTCTGCAAGTGTTTTCAATTTGGACCAGTCATAAACTTTGTCGTTTGGTAAAGAATTAAGTGTTCCCATGACCACTCTAAATGTTTTAAAAATTTTTGCTATATTTTGTCCTTATCAAGCATGTTTTCATTGCTTAACCCAATACCAGAAGACAAAATTTTAGCCTTGTCCAAATTGAAAGCATTTGCAGATGGCAATTTCATTGTGAATCAAAAGTTGCAATTTTTCTTTCATAGGAGAGAAAACATTGTAGGAAAAAGAAAAAATGCTGGTTACCAGCATTTTCTCCCTTTCCCACAATGTTTTCAGAAGGCTTCTTTCCCAGGGGCATTAAAAGGCTGCATTGTGCGGTAAAGGGTTAATCCTTTACCACATGACAGTACATTAGGCTTGTTCAGAGTGGAAGCATTTTCAGATGACAATAGTTGATAATAAAGGAATTTCTCTTTGAAAGGGAAAAGGTGAAAAACATGGAGGGAAAATATATATTATGATTATCAGTTTTTTTTTTTCCTTTTCCCACAATGTTTTCAGTTTCCCAGTGATTTCAAGGGTGGTTTGTCTCTAAGGATTGTTATAACAAAGGATGGTTTGGCTAAGGATCACAGGATTAACAGCCTTTACCCTTTCCCAAACGATAAATTTTAGACTGGTCCAAATTGAAAGAGTTTGCAGACGACAATTTTAAATTTGATGAAAATGATAGAAAGTTCTCAAAAAGGGTAGAAAACACTGTGGGAAAAGGAGAAATTGCTCGTTACGAGCAATTTCTCCTTTTCCCACAGTGTTTTCAAAAGACTTGTACTGCAGACACGTGAAAACCAGGGCTTGTTTGGGAAAGGGTTAAGGTAATGACCTGTGGAAGACATAGTGGGGTAAAGGAGAAAATGCTTGTAACCAGCATCTTCTTTACCCACAATGTATTCAGCCACTTTGAAAATGACTCGTATCATTTTAGATTGCAGTTTGTCATCTGAAAATGCCTTCAAGTTGGACATATGTTGTCTGGTAAATGACTAAATGGTCTAAGACCAATGGTGCAGTTACTAAATGATTGTGCAGTTACTAAATTATGCTAAGTTATAATATCAGAAATGAGGTGTTTTTGTGTATTGTATTTTATAGTAAGACGCTCCCTCTATGACAGCTTTTGTGAAAAAACACTTTTGATTTATCAGTATCATTTCATTGTTTGACAATTTTTGGTATATCAGATATCCACAATCATGACTTGTTTTAGACTGGTCCAAATTCAAAGTATTATGCCGACGTCAAATCAAATATGGCTCAAATGATGAAACTTCTCTCTGTCAGAGTAGAAAATATTGTGGAAAAAGGAGAAAATGCTGGTTACCAGCATTAAATTTTCTCCTTTTCCCAAAATGTTTTCAAAAGACTTCCTCCCAAGGGTTGTTAAAACTTGGGATTGTTCAGTAAAGGGTTAAATTGTCTCATTTTGTGATTGTCTCATCATTTGTAGTATGGTGGATAGATACTGGCTCAGTTAACCCTTAACCCTTTACCACACAATTCTGACTTTTAATGACCCTGAGGAAGAAGCCTTTTGAAAACATTTTGGGAAAAGGAGAAAATGCTGGTAACCAGCATTTTCTCCTTTTCACACAATGTTTTCTACTTTATCGAAGACAATTTACATCATTTGATTCACATTTCAGTTGTCGTCTGCAAATGCTTTCAGTTTGGACCAGTCTACATTTTTGTTGTTTGGTAAAGAGTTAAACAATAAACCCTTGTTTTTTATGGCCCTGGAGAAGACGTCTGGTAACATTTGAAAAATGAGAAAATTCTGTTAACCCTTTACTTTACAATGCCGCCTTTTGACGACCCTTGGAAAGAGGCCTTTTAATGCTGGTAACCAGCATTTTCTCCTTTTTCCCCACAATGTTTTCTACCCCATTAAGAGAAAATTGCACCATTTTAGCCACATTAAAATTGTCGTCTGCAAATGCTTTCAATTTGGACAAGGCTAAAATTTTGTCGTCTGGTAAAGGGTTAACTCTTTACCACACAACAAAAATGTAGACTTGTTAAAACTGAACGCATTAGTTGACGAAAAATTTTATGTAGCCCAAAAGATAATTTTCTGTCTTGAAAATGGTAGAAAACATTGTGAGTAAAGGATAAATGTTGGTTACCAGTACTCTCTCCTTTTTCCACAATGATTTCATAAGGCTTCTTTCTCAGGGCTGTGAAAACTCGGGATTGTGTGGTAAAGGGCTAAGTAGGAAAGGACTTTCTGTTTTTCCTACAATACTTTCCATCTTTTAACTCTTTACCAGACAACAAAATTTTAGACTGGTCCAAATTGAAAGCAGTTGCAGGTGACAATTTCAGTATAGTTCAAATAATGTAATTTTTCTTTGATAGGGTAGAAAACATTGTTGGAAAAGGACAAAATAAATGTGACTGATAAATTGAAATATGCTTTGGGAAAGGTAGAAAACATTGTGGGAAAAGGAGAAAATGTTGGTTACCAGCATTTTCTTCTTTTCCTACAATGTTTTCAAAATGCTTCTTCCTCTGGGTCGTTAAATGTTGGCATTGTGTGGTAAAGGGTTAATTGGCAAGTTTTATCAATTGAGCCACATATCAGCTTTCTCTACAAAATTAATGCTTTCAATGTGGACCAGTCTAGAATCATGATGTCTGGCAAAGAGTGAGCCAGCCCTTTGCCACACAATCCCGAGTTTTAACAGCCCTAAAGAAGGCCGTTTCTGAAAACATAGTGGGAAAAGGGGAAAATGCTGGTAACCAGCATTTTCTCCTTTTCCCAGTATGTTTTATACCCTATCAAAGATAAAAATCATAGTTTGAGCTACTTTCAAGTTGTCATCTACAAATGCTTTTAACTTTGTCAAGTACAAAATTTTGTTGTTAACTCAACAAACGACAATGTTTTAGACTGGTCCAAATTGAAAGTATTTGCAGATGACAATTTAACTGTGGCTCAAATGATGGACCTTGTCTATCATAGGAAAGAAACCATTGTAGGAAAAGGTTAAAATACTGGTTACCAGCATTTTCTCCTTTTCCCACAATGTTTTTAAAAAGCTTTTTCCTTAGGGTTGTTAAAACTTGGGATTGTGTGGCAAAGGGTTAACAAGTTAACTATGTGACATATTTTCAGCTATGAATGTGAGACTCTTTTGTATGTAATTTTTTGTTTTTTGCGCATTTTACTAACAAATATTGTATTTTTACCTTTTTCATCAGAGATGAATTTTAGGTGCTTGTCCAAACTGTACAGATCATTCTTAACGTTGGAGTCATTGTTCAATATGTGTGTAATTATTGATGTCTGAAAAAAAAAAGTGCATTTAAAAGATGGAATTGGATGTTGCAATATACTGTTACTGCTTGTGTTAACCCCTTTACCACATAACAAAATCTGAGACCAGTCCAAAGCATTTGCAGACGTCCATTTCAATGTGGCTCAAATGATGGGATTTTTCATTGATAGAGTAGAAAACATTGTGGGAAAAGGAGAAAATGCTGGTAATCAGCATTTTCTCTTTTTCCCACAATGTTTTCAAAAGGCTTCTTCCTCGTGAGTCGTTAAAAGTCGGCATTGTGTTGTAAAGGAAATAAGTTCCACCGTTAAAGGTAATCGGTTTTGATGCCATAAGTATCTAGAATCAACCCTTTACCACACAATTCTGAGGTTTAATGACACTTATGAAGAAAAACCCTTAGAAATATTGTGGGAAAAGCAGAGAATGTTGATAACCAGCATGTTCTCCTTCTACGACAATGTTTTCTGCTCATCTAAAGTCAAATGCAATCATTCAAACCCCATTCAATTTGTCATCTGCTATTACTTTGGGAAACTTCTTGACATTTGGTGAGGGGTTAATTATTTCATTATTTTGGCATACATGATTAAAAATTTATGCTAAAAAAGTAAAAGTTATGAGAAAAGCTTGTTCCACAAAGCAAAATGTGAAGGGCTTTTGAGAACTCTGTCTTTTCAGGTGAACACACAGTAGTGAAATTAATGAGCCATTAATGAGCCATGCTCTGTGAAAAGGGGGCTTAATGCATCTGCAAAAAGTATCGACCCAGGTCAGCCTGCGCAGTCCGCGCAGGCTGACCTGGGCCAAAACTTTCTGCCTTATTGTCAATTTTCTGTATGTCCAAGGACCAGTCTACCTCATGACACAGTCTGGTGCTGGACAAAATTGGCCTTATGGATCCATGATCATGTGATGACTTGCTTGGTATCATACATCACAGAGATGTACATGTATTAAGCCCCCTTATTTATAAAGTATTGCATTTTTCATGATTTTGATTTGAAAATTTGAGTTCTGCACCAAATTTTGTGGACGAGTTGACTCATGACACTGACAGTCTACAAATAGGAAATATCCTTGTTAACCCCTTACCACATAATCTTGAGTTTTAACGGCCCTGGAAAAAAAGGCCTTTTGAAAACATTGTTGGAAAAGGAGAAAATGCTGGTAACCAGCATTTTTCTCCTTTTCCCACAATATTTTCCTGTCTATCAAAGAGAAATTCAATCATTTGATCCATGTTAAAATTGTCTCCTACCAATGTTGTAAATTTGGACAAGTCTAATATTTTGTCGTTTGGTAAAGGGTTAAAAACATTCTGTAAAGGTTGCTTAAAGTATTTACACTAACCCTTTACCAAACAATCACATCTTTTAATGACCAAAAAGAAAAACATCTGTTGAGAACATTGTGGGAAAAAGAGAAAATGCTGGTAACTCGCATTTTCTCCTTTCTCCAGGGTTTTTTTTTTTTTTTTTTCAAACCCTTTCAAGGACATACCACATCATTTGAGCCTCATTTAAATTGTCATCAGCTAATGCTTTCCATGTATGTACAATTCTAAAATTTTGTTGTATGTAGTATTAAGATAGATGTAAACTATCAAAAGGGAGACACGCACAATGGGGGTATGTAACCAACAAAATATTTTTGACAGTTATGCCCCTTTTTCAACTTAAAATTTTCACTGAAAGCAACAGTTACTGCAGTTGAGTGCTGGCATCCACATGCACCATTCTTGTTTTTGTTTTGCTGTAATTACTAGTTTCATGCCTGCCATGTTGAGTAACAATTATTTTTATATGTACCATTATCAAAGAATATGTCGGGTTGACAGTAACTATACTCGGGTGTTGATATACAAATCTTGGTTGTTTGTTTATATTGAGGTCCATGATTGTTGTTTATTATTCAAATAAAAATTACAACAATGATTGTTGTTTATAATTCAAATAAAAATAAATAAAATTTATGTTTCTGTGTGTTGTGGTTATGAACCTTTAAAAACTTACAGCACAGATTTATGTACTTTTGAGGACACTGAAGCTCAAGATCAGACTGCACAGATTTGAAGTCTAATCTTGGCTTTGCAGAAGTCTGTTTTGTTAGATACTAGTATTCCAGTCATTCAAGATGCCGATTCCCTCAAGCTCAGAGGCAATGCTAAGGGCTACCAAGCAGGGAGTTCCTTGTTCTATCCTCAGCTCAGCAAAAATGCTTTACCAGACGACAAAATTTTAGCCTTGCCCAAATTGAAAGCATTTGCAGACGACAATTTCAAAGCGGCTAAAATGGTGCAATTTTTCTTTAGCAGCATTTTCTTCTTTTCCCCCAATGTTTTCAAAAGGTTTCATTCCCAGGGTCGTTGTAAGTCGGCATTGTGCGGTAAAGGGTTAAAGTGCCTTTCACGACTATGGTTGCCTTTGAGGCCAGTGTCGATCAAGATCAAGCCTGATCTTTGATCTACACTGTTGGCGTTGCTGAAAAACTGTAGACAAAAGCAACCATGAAATTGCAATTATTGGACTGAGAATTGTCTTGAGAATGCTTGGTGAATATGTACCCAGGGGACTGACATGAGTAGTAGTGACAAGATTCTTTTCTCTCACACAGTTTTGACATTGTTTATGAATAACGAAAACAAGAGGGCCATGATGGCCCTGGATCGCTCACCTGAGTCAATAGGCAAAATTTCACTCCAGGGTCATAATGACCCAATTTAAAACTCATCTGAGATATTATTAAGACAAACATTCTGACCAATTGTCGGGTCAGTTGAGCTGAAAATGTGACCTCTGGAGTGTCCAAGATGTATTTCTTCAATTTGACCTAGTTTATGACCCTATGCGACCATATTTCAAACTCATCCGAGATATTATCAAGACAAATTTTCAGGGCAATTGAACAAGAATTGTGGCCACTAGAGCGCCCACAAGATATTTCTTTAAATCTGACCTAGTGATCTAGTTTATCACCCTATATGACCCAATTTTGAACTCATCCAAGATTTTATCAAGACAAACGTGTTGATCAATTTTCAGGTCAATTGAGTAAGAATTGAGCCTCTAGAGCGCCCACAAAAAATTTCTTTTAGTTGACCTAGTGACCTAGTTTATGACCCAAGGTGACCAAAATTCAAACTCATCTGAAATTTCATCAAGAAAAACATTCTGACCAATTTTTAGCTCCACTGGCCAAAGGCCAGCGGGCTTATGTCATGGCCCGGTGTCCGTCGTGCGTCCGTGCATCCGTCCGTGCGTCTGTCCATGCGTCCGTCCGTCCATGCGTTAACTTTTATTTCAAACATCTTCTTCTCTGAAACTACCCATCCAATTTTCATGAAACTTCACAGAAATGATCCTACCATGGTCCTCTTCAGAATTTCTTGAAAGAATTTGATTCCTTCAAAAACTCTGGTTGCCATGGCAACAAAACTGAAAAATATTGGAAATCTTTAAAAATCTTCTTGTCTGAAACCGTAAGGCATAGGGCTACCAAATTTGGCATGTAGCTTTATGTAGTAGACCTCTATCAAGTTTCTTCAAATTATAGCCCTGGGATCAAAATTGGCTCTGCCCCAGGGGTCACAAGTTTTACATAGGCTTATATAGAGAAAACTTTGAAAATCTTCCTGTACCTAGCCATAAGGCCTAGAGCTACCAAATTTTCCATGTAGCTATATCTAGTGGGCCTCTACCAAGCAGGCCAAACTTTTAGCCCAGGGGTCAAAATTGGCCCCGCCACAGGGGTCACAAGTTTTACATGGGCTTACATAGTGACAACTTAAGAAATCTTCCGGTTTTGATTTTTTTTTTGAAATTAGCCTTGCATCAGGGGTCTTATGTTTTACAGAGGCTTCATATGGACAAAACTTGAAAATCGCCTTATTTATAACCATACAGCGTAGACTTGTATTATTTTGACATGTGGCTTTATCTTGTGGACCTCTGCCAGGGTTCAAGTAATTATAGCTTTGGGATCAAAAATGGCTTTGCCCTGCGGGTCTTAACTTTCACATGGGCTTTTACAGAGAAAACTTTGTAAGTCTTCATTTTGAAACCATTTGGCTCAGAATTGAAATGTTTAGTATTTATGGGTTGTATTTATAAGCCAGTGGAGCGATACAGGGCCATCATGGCCCTCTTGTTAAGTCAATTCAGCAATAAATGTGGCCTCTAAAGTGCCCACAAGGTATTTCTTTAATTTGACCTTGTGACCTAGTTTATGACCCAAGGTATCCCGAATTCAAACTCATCTGAGATTTTATTTAAACAAAGATTCTGACCAATTTTCAAGACAATTGAGCAATAAATGTAGCCTCTAGACTGCCCACAAGGTAGTGACTTAGATTATGTCCCCAGGTGACCCAATTTTGAAGTTATCCAAGATTTCATCAAGACAAACATTCTGACCAATTTTCGGGTCAAGTGAGCAATAAATGTGGCCTCTAGAGTGCCCACAAGGTATTTCTTTAATTTGACCTAGTGACCTAGTTTATGACCCCAACTCATCCGCGATTTAATCAAGTCAAACATTCTGACCAATTTTCAAGTCAATTGAGCAAACAATGTGGCCTCTAGAATGTCCAGATGGTATTTCTTTGATTCGATCTAGTGACCCAGTTTATGACCCAATTTGACCCAATTCCAAACTCATTTGAGATTTAATTAAGACAAACATTCTGACCAATTTTCAAGTCAATTGAGCAAAAAATGTGGCCTCTAGAGTGCCCACAAGGTATTTCTTTAATTTGACCTAGTGACCTACATTATGACCCCAGATGACCCAATTTCAAAGTCATCTGAGATTTAATTAAGACAAACATTCTGACATATTTTCAAGTCAATTGAGCGAAAAATGTGGCTTCTAGAGTGCCCACAAGGTATTTCTTTAAATTGACCTAGTGACCTAGTTTTTGATCCCACATGACCCAATTTCGAACTCGTCTGAGTTTTTATCACCAAACATTCTGACCAAGTTTCATGAGTATCGGACTGAAAATGTATCCTCTACAGCGCACACAAGGTTTTCCTAAGATTTGACCTGGTGACCTAGTTTTCGAACTGAGGTGACCCAGTTTCAAACTCTTTTAAGATATCATCAAGACAAAGATTCTGACTTCGTTTCATTAGTATGGGACTGAAAATGTTGCCTATAGAGCACACACAAGGTTTTTCTGAGATTTGACCTAGTGACCTAGTTTTTGACCCCACATGACCCAATTTTCCAAACTCGACCAAGATTTTATCAAGACAAACATTCTGACCAAGTTTCACAAGTATCTGACAGAAAATGTGGCCTCTACAGCCCACACAAGGTTTTTCTAAGATTTGACCTAGTGACCTAGTTTTTGATCCCACATGACCCAATTTCAAACTCATCCGAGATTTTATCGAGACAAACATTCTGGCCAAGTTTCACAACTATCTGACTGAAAATGTGGCCTCTAGAGCGCACACAAAGTTTTTCTAAGATTTGACCTAGTGACCTAGTTTTTGACCCCACATGACCCAATTTCGAACTTGTCCGAGAATTTATCAAAACAAACATTCTGACCAAGTTTCACAAGTATCTGACTGAAAATGTGGCCTACAGAGCGCACACAAGGTTTTGCTAAGATTTGACCTAGTGACCTAGTTTTTGACCCCAGATGACCCAATTTCGAACTTGGCGAGATTTTATCAAGACAAACGTTCTGACCAAGTTCATGAGGATCGGACTGAAAATGTGGCCTCTAGAGCATACACAAGGTTTTTCAAAGATTTTACTTAGTGACCTAGTTTTTTACCCCACATGACCCAATTTCAAACTCATCCGAGATTTTATAAAGACAAACATTCTGAACAAGTTTCATGAGGATCGGACTGAAAATGTGGCCTCTAGAGCGTACACAAGGTTTTTCCAAGATTTGACCTAGTGACCTAGTTTTTGACCCCACATGACCTGATTTCAAACTCATCCGAGATTTTATCTAGACAAACATTCTGACCAAGTTTCATGAGGATCAGCACGATCACAATAGCTCACCATGAGCACTTGGTGCTCAGGTGAGCTAAAAAGCCATCTGGTCAAAATGTGTTGTGCTGAAAGAAAAACACAGAATACTTGAATAGTTGCAATGGTTGTCATGATATAAACTGAAATTAGCTGAAAGCAGGACAATTTAAATGTTTTTCAAATGATGGTATTTGTTCTGAACAGGTAAAAAATATTGTGGGATAGGAGAAAATGCTGGTTACCAGCATTTTCTCCTTTTCCCACAATGTTTTCAAAAGCCTTCTTTCTCAGGATCTTTTAAAGTCTGGATTGTGTGGTAAAGGGTTAAAATGTGTGGTATTTTGGTCAGTCCATTGTGTAGTAATGTTCACTCGGATCATGTGGTACTCTGGGGTCCAGCATTTTTAAAGTATAGGACTATTAACATGGGGGGGGGGGGGGGGTGAATGTTTCAAGCCCAACTGGAAGTAAATAATGGGAGTATTCTCAGGCAAGACTCTTAGTACTGGTGAAACCCAGGGCATACATGAATAATGTGTGAGCTGTCACCCTGACTGAAATAATGTTGAAAGCAGCTTAAAACATCATTCAGTAAATTAATAATCTGGCACTCAGACTTTACCATAGAAGCTGTATGCAACTTTCATATTCTAAATGGAATCAAAGTGTTGAAAACACTGGTGTGGCATTTGTCAAGGGAGCCATTGTGTGGAATTAATAATTTGAAAAATAAACAACAGAAATAGTTTCAAAATATTCACTTGAAAGTCAACCTACTATATATTCATGCAAAATCCGATAGAGAAGGGTGCAATCTTGTGGGACGAACAAGTCCGGGCAAACAAGCCCTGGGACAAATAGGCCCTGGAACTAAACTGGTTTTGAGACGAACAAGCATGGTATGTGTGTATCAGTACGCCACAATAGAAAGCCATTGTGGATCAAGCTATTTTCAATAAAAAGGAGGTATTTCCACAATCAATGGCCTAACCCAATTTATTGTAATACGCCATTTCAATTTCATATCTGACTGCAATCGAAACACTTATTTGTCTCAGAAAAATTGATTTTAATTGGGTTTACTTCCTTCGGTTTAGCACAAACTACAATCCGTGATTTTCAAAATGCAGTATAGAACTCGTAGTGGCATTGTCTTTGACAAATGCCACAAAAAAGAAACGCAGGGCTTCTGTAATGGGAGCTAGGCCCTTGGAATTGTCATAGGACTGTTATTATCATCTTCCTACACAGAACATGCATTCTGATCTTGGATCTACACTGTTCGATAAGGAGATATTTTTCTCAAAAAAAATAACTTTGATATAACAACATTTGGGTGCTATCGGCTTGAAAGTTTTATTGAACTTATTTAGCAGGTAAAGGGTAAATATAGAATTTTCACTGAAAAAGCAGCTGAAGTTGGTTGCCTTATGTAATGTTCTTGTTACCAGTTTGGAGAGGCTAAGGTCAAAAAAGCATCACAGAAACTGATTTTAACATTCATTTCAATTTATCAAAAAAAATAGACATTAATTTCAATTTATCAAAAACATAAATACTAAATTTATATAGCAAATTTCCCCACAAAGACCCTCTCAAAAACATGAAATTAATAAATGTACCAATTTAGCAAATGGTTATCTACTATAGATAACTTTCACACTATTATCAAGTCTTTATATTCACACCAAACAACACAATTTTATATTTGTCCATATTAAGTCTTTACCACACAAGCAAAATATAGACTTGCAGATGACAATGTAGAAGTCAGAACTGTGTGGTAAGGTGTTAAGCCACATTTTTATTTGCTTTTAAAATCTAATGTGTCCAATCGTAAAGTCTTAAATGTTGTTGTTTGGTAAAGAGTTGTTATACAGACTAACTTAGATCAACCAACAGACTAACTCAGATCAACCAAAAATAAGAGCAATTGACACCAAATACATGAAACATTGAGAAAAAAGGAGAAATTGAAGTCACTCCTTTTTCCACATTTCCAAATGTATCTCAAAACATGAAATTTCCCTTTCATAGAGCAGAAAACATTGTGGGAAAAGGAGAAAATAGTGGTTAACAGCATTTTCTTCTTTTCCCACAATGTTTTCAAAAGGCTTCTTCCTCAGCATTGTCAAAAGTCCAGATTGTATGGTAAAGGGATAGAAACTTGTATCTGGACAGAATATAATTCAAATAAATGCCACTTTCTCAAACAATCCATAATTTTCAATTATCCCAAAGGAGGACTCAGAAAAGATTGTGTGAAAAGAAGATAATGCTGGTAGGCAGCACTTTCTCCTTTCTCCACAATATTCTCTACCCTTTCACAGACAATCCACATAATTTGAGCCACATCTGATATGTCATCTGCAAGTCTTTCAAATAGAGACGAATCTAAATTCTTGTCTTCTGGAAATGAGTTAATTCTTTACCACACAATCCCGACTTTTAATGACCCTGAGAAAGACGCCTTTTGAAAACATTGTGGGAAAAGGAGAAAATGCTGGAAACTAGTGGAAACCAGCATTTTCTCCTTTTTCCACAATGGTTTCTACCCTTCTAGAAACAGGTTTCTGTTTTCATTAATTTTATTCTGTTGTCTGCAAATGCTTTCAATTTGGACTAGTCTGGAATTTTGTCATTTGGCAAAACATTAAGGAGATGTAAGTACATTAAGACTGATATCCCAGTTCCAAGCTTTACCTGTGTCCAAGACAATCCCCGCCACGAGAAACGTTATATCACCAGGATACAACACCGCCTCATCAAGACTAGACAAAATCAAGTTCTCAGTCGCTATTTCCAAGAAAATACTAACAGGTGAAGCACAGCTATTCATTGCCTCAGTTACTGCCCCATAGAGTCCTGACCTTTGAATGACCTTCAAGCACTTGACCCCTGCAACCTCAATGTCGTCATACGTCATTCTAAGTTTTTCATAATGTTCATTCTGAAAAACCTTTAATTTATAGTCAGTGGCATTGACCTTGCTAAGGTCAAGGTCACAAATGCACAGACTCAGATCGACTCCAGGATCAGCACACACTGAATAAATACTGTATTGAGTGATTCGGTCAAAGTTCTGCAGTTGCAGTTGGTTTTCTTCTACACTGTTTGTGCTTACTGCAACAAAAAATATTTCAGAGTTCCTCTGTCCAGGTGATTTTACATACAGGTCCATCTTTGTTGTCTCGGACCCATCCTGAAAATGGGGGAAAAATCACTTGTTACTGACACATCAAAACCAGCACAAGACTCTTTAACAAGAAAATTAACCCTTTCCCAAATAAGCCCTGGTTTTCACGTGTCTGCAGTACAAGTCTTTTGAAAACACAGTGGGAAAAGGAGAAATTGCTCATAACAAGCAATTTCTCCTTTTCCCACAGTGTTTTCTACCCGTTTTGAGACCTTTCTGCCATTTTCATCAAATTTAAAATTGTTGTCTGCAAACTCTTTGAATTTGGATCAGTCCAAAATTTGTCGTTTGGGAAAGGGATAACTGAATCATGCTCTGTGGAAAGGGGTTTAATGCATCTGCAAAAAGTATGTCTCATGTCAGCCTACACGGACTGCCAGGCTTACATGTTATTTGTAAATCTTTTGCATTTCAAAGGACCATTCTATTTCCAGATTTAGTTGGGTGTTAAACAAAATGGATTTGATTTTATGGATCCTTGTTTGGTATAGTGCATCACAGAGATGTGTCAACCCTTTACCACACAATCCCAAGTTTTACTGACCCTGTGGAAGAAAACATTGTGGGAAAAGGAGAAAATGCTGGTTACCAGCATTTTCTCCTTTTCCCACAATGTTTCAAAAGCCTTCCTTTTTAGGGTCGTTAAAAGTCGGGATTGTGTGGTAAAGGGTTAATGTTGTTGACATGTGTCTTAACTCTTTACCACACGATAAAATTTTAGACTGGTCCAAATTGAAAGCATTTGCAGACGACAAAATAAATGTGATTGAAAAATTGGAATTTGTCACTGAAAGGATAGAAAACATTGTGGGAAAAGGAGAAAATGCTGGTTACCAGCATTTTCTCCTTTTCCCACAATGTCTTCAAAAGGCATCTTTCTCAGTGTCGTTAAAAGTCGGGATTGTGTGGTAATGGGTTAAATAACAAACTCAAGTCAGAACATGGGACCCTTAGTAGATTTGAGAAAATTAAGAGACTTTAGTTTTTTCGTGAAAGCTGGCCCTGGTAATCACTTTTTTGTTTTTTCTCATTTCCCACAACACTGCAATTGCCTTCAATATGGAAAAGTCTAAAATCCTGTGGTCTGATAAAAACTTACCTCTTTACCACACAACTAAAATGTAGACTTGTCCAATTTGAAAGCATTTGCAGACGACAATTCAAATGTGACTCAAATGAGGAAAATTGCCCTTGATAGGATAGAAAGGAGAAAATCCTAGTTGCCAGCATTTTCAAAAGGCCTCTTCCTCAGGGTTGTTAAAACTCAGGGTTTGTGTAGTAAAGGGTTAATTTTAAGTATTGTACCGGTGCTTACATTTTTACTTCTTTGAATGTTCGCAATTGTATCAGTTACCAATCTATGACAGCTACCAAATCCACCAGTTATTTTTTCTCCGACGTTCATCTGATGCTTTCTTCTCTCTATCTGTATCTGATTGTTGAGCACTCCAACCACAAACATGGCCAACAAAAAATTGTAGTCATAATTATTCGACCCGGAATCATAGCCTTCACATATACACAAATTAGGCATGATGCGTGGAATATGACTGCAAGTTCGGGATATAGAAACTGGAGAAAACAGACCTTTCTCAGTCACATTAAACTGTTTATTGAACTCTGTAACTTTACTTACGATATTTTCAGTCAAATGCTGATGCGTCACATTGGATTTCATGTAAAGCTGCTCAATTAAGTATTTGAATGTATAGTGCAGATCTAGTAAACTAATCAATCTATGCTGGTTCTCTGTAATTGTGATAAGAGACTGGTTCCCAATTAATGCTTGCACTGTGCTAGGCACAATCAGGAACATAAAAGCATTGTACATTTCTGTTCTACCTTCCAGAGATTCACTGACAAAGTCTCCATAAGCGTTGCCATGATCTGAAAACAAGACTGTGAGGGTATTGTTTAATGTTGCCACATACTCTAAATACTTTGAGAATGCATGATCAAAGTACTGTACCCTCAAACCACTGGACTCATGAGCAATATTTGTCTCATAAAAACTGAAAAATGGCTTTTTAAATTTATCCATCTCCTGGTGAAACATGTACAAGTAATCAAGCAGATAATCATGCTGGTGTCTTCCATTGTAACAAATTCTGTCTGGACCATGAAACGGATCTGCATGTGCATTTGCATGCAGCATTCGACAGCTTGACAATGTTGGACCAATTGTGTCTATATTAACCTCGCCCAAGGTCACCTTGAGCTCCTTCCACATTTCAGCCACACTCAATGTTTTATTATACACAAGGAAATCCTTAGCTATTCCCCATTCCCATAACGGGCACAAATCTTCTATCCATTGCGTCACATATCCTATCTCCCTCAGTGGGGTTATGAGATCTTTGACTCGAAGTCTAGACTTTGGCATTGCCTGCACACCGAATGGTTTTTCAAACGGGTTGATCACACCCGAGAATAATGCTTGAAGGGATTCATATGTCCTTGACCTTACAGCCTGCACCAGATGAAAGTCAAGTATAAGCGGGTTGTCTGAATGAGATTTTTGTCTCCTAAAGATATCATCCAGAACTTTAACAGATTTGGGAAGAGATCGGAAAAAATGAGACCTCGAAACTGAATCAACAAACACAAAATTGAAATTAAATGATTTTTCTGTCTCTGTGTTTATATTTGATTTCACATTTGGTGGTAAAATGAGAATTTGTGACACAGAGTGAGAGGGGTCAATCTCGTCCATGTGTGGCACATGTTTGGGGTCACCCAGCCCGTCATCCCCACCACATCTAATGAGGCAGTAACCCGCATGTTCAGTTTTAAGAATATTTAGGATAGACTCTTCCAGGGCTTTGTGGCCAGTAAACTCAGACCAAATTTCTTCTGCTGTTAGAATGTCAATGGTTCCAAGGTATATGCTCTCATCACATGTTGTTATATCACAGGTTACCTCGTAGGCTTTAGATTTTGTCTGTAAAATACAGGTAATGATGATATCACAAAAGGTGACTTAACCTTTTGCCACACAATGCCGCCTTTTAACAACGCTGGGAAAGAGGCCTTTTGAAAACATTGTGGGAAAAGGAGAAAATTGTAACCAGCAATTTCTCCTTTTCCTGCAATGTTTTCTACCCTATCAAAGACAGAAATCATCATCTGAACTACATTTATTTTGTAATCTGCAAATGCTTTCAATTTGGTCAAATCCAAAACAGTAAAGTTCGAAGGGAGATAATTCTTATATGTCCAACTCTTTAACAGAATTCATTTGCTGAAGACAAATCAAATGATGGGAGCTTTCTTGGATAGGACAGACAGCATTGTTGGAAAAGGAGAAAATACTAGATACTAGAATTTTCTCCCTTTTCCACTATGTTTTTGAAAATCTTCTCAGGGTTGTTTAATTAACTGGGGACTGATTGGCGAGAAAATAACCCTTTACAAGATTTTCTCCTTTTCCGACATTGTTTCCTACCTTTCCATAAAAAAATCATTTTTTGAGTCACATTTTGATTTTGTTGTCTGCAAATGCTTTCAATTTCGCCACAGCTAAACTTTTGTTGTGTGGTGATAAATCCAACAGAAAAATTCAGCCTGAAAATGCCACCTAAATAATTGCAATTTCTTGGTTGCTTTTGTCTGCAGTGTATCAGCAAAGCGGACAGTGTAGATCAAAGATTAAGCTGCATGTTTTGTACAGTCTGATCTTGATCTACACTGGCCGCAAAGGCAACTGTAGTAGTGAAAAGTGCTTTAACCCTTTGCCACAAAAGCCGCCTTTTAATGACCCTGAGGAAGAAGCCTTTTGAAAACATTGTGGGAAAAGGTGAAAATGCTGGTAACCAGCATTTTCTCCTTTTCCCACAATATTTTCTCCCTCATTAAAGAAAAACTGCATCGTTTTAGTTACACAGAAATTGTCGTGTAAAATGTTTTCAATTTGGATGGGTCTAAAATTTTGTCATGCACATAATGTACCTGTTGCAGTTTACAGAATTCCAGTCTTTTCTGATAAGCACAAGCGTTGTCCAGCTGCTTCTGTGAGGGGTCCCCAAACAGCTCCCGGGCCAACATACAGGAGCTCTGTGTAGGTTTCTTTCTCTGACAAGCAGACGGCTCTGAGGAATTCTCTTCCTTTGGAATATGCTGAAACAGTTGAATGATCTTTTTCAGTATAACACAGTTATAAATTAATCCATTACCACACAATCCCAACTTTTAATAACGCCAAGGAAGAAGGCTTTGAAAACATTGTGGGATAAGGAGAAAATACTGGTAACCAGCATTTTCTCCTTATCCCAAAATGTTTTCTACCCTAACAAAGACAAATTTTGTCATTTAGGCCAGCTTTAATTTGTCGTCTTCAAATGCTTTCAATGTGGACAAGTCTAAAATATTGTTGTTTGGTACAAAGTTCAACACTCGTCTTTCAGTATTTTGGCCTACTGCCTTCATCAAAAAGAAAAACATAAACTGTCAACAATAAATCTACATCACTTATTGTATAAATCTCTACCTTATAATTAACTCTTAACAACATGATCCAGAGTTTTAACAACCCCCAAGGGGGAGAGCCTTTGAAAACATTGTGGAAGAAGGAGAAAATGTAATGGAGGCTCTGAAGTGTCTTGCCAAAGGACACCCACAAAAAAAAAAAAAAAAAAACCAGTGCCTTCATTGACGCTTGAACTTGGGGCCTCCTGGTAACAAGTCCTACACTTTACCACTGAGCCACTGAGGGCCCCTTTCCCACACAATCTTGAGTTTTAACGACCCTGGAAAAGAGGGCTTTTGAAAACAATGTGGGAACAGGAGAAAATGCTGGTACCCAGCATTTTCTCCTTTTCCCACAATGTTTTCTACAAAGACAGAAATCAACATTTGAGCAACATTCAATTCATCGTCTGCAAATGTTTTGAATTTGGTCTGGTCCATTTTTATTCATTAGGTAAAGGTTAAAGCTGCATTGAATTTGTCATTTGAAAATGTTTTCAAAGTATTCGGTCAAATTTAATTTTTTTTTTCATCTGGTAAAGAATTAACTCTTTACCAAACGACAAAATTTTAGACTTGTCCAAATTGAAAACATTTGCAGACGACAAAATATATGCAACTGAAAACTAAAATTAGTTTTGGGAAGGGCAGAAAACATTGTGGGAAAAGGAGAAAATGCTGGTTACTAGCATTTTCTCCTTTCCCCACAATGTTTTCAAAGGGCTTCTATCTCAGGGTCATTAAAAGTCGGGATTATGTGGTAAAGGGTTAACTCTTACCAGACAACACTGTGTTAGATTTGTCCATATGGTAAGCAACTGCAGAAGACAAATCAAATTTGTTTCTACTAATGGAAGCTGTAGTTGAAAGGATAGAAAACATTGTTGGAAAAGGAGAAATACTGGTCTCAAACCCTTTAATTCCTTGCGATTGTGATAACACCAGATCATTTGATGAAGGGTATGGTTTGCATCCTTTTTTACCTTTTACCACACAATTCCAACTTCTAACGACCCTGAGGAAGAAAGTTTATGAAAATATTGTAGGAAAAAGAGAAAATGTTGGTAACCGGCATTTTCTCCTTTTTCTGACAATGCTTTATAACCTATCAATGACTTTCTATTCAATTTCTTTATTTGGGCCCCCACTGATTTGTCGTCTGCAAACGCTTTCAATTTGGACCAGTCTTAAATTTTGTCGTTTGCTTAAGTGTTAAGGCCAATATCAACATTATTTCATTTATATAGTGATTTCCGGTGGATTTATGAATGCTTTCACTGATTTTATTGTATATGTACCAAAACTTCACAAAATGTTTTGCCAAAGGCCACTAGCTACTTTCCCACATAAACCAGTGTAGACAAGACACATTGATCAACCATGGCAGAGGAATGAACAATTATCATGATAAATTGTTATGGGGGTATGGATAGAAGTTCTATAGATAAATACAACATAGCCCCAGAGGGCAATATCACTGTGCCCTTAACAGGAAAATGGAAAAAAAAAAAGGCCCCATGAGATTATGCATCATCCGTTACCCACAATAACCTAAAAATTGTCCCTTTACCATACAATCCCAAGTTTTAACAGATCAAATAGCCTTTTGAAAGCCTTGTGGCAACCAGGATTCTCTCCCTTTCCCCTCAATGTATCTTAACTCTTCACCACACAACAAAAGTTTAGACTAGTCCAAATTGAAAGCATTTGCAGACAACAAATTAAGTGTAGCTACAATGGTTTCTACCCTTCCCAAAACAAATTTCAAATTTTCAGTCACATTTATATTGTCGTCTGCAAATGCTTTCAATTTGGACAAGTCTAAAATGTTGTCGTTTGGTAAAGAGTTAAATGGTGATTTGTGTATTTGATAGGGTAGAAAACATTGTGGTAAAAGGAGAAAATGCTGGTTACCAGCATTTTCTCCTTTTCCCACGATGTTTTCAACAGCTTTCCTTCTCAAGATTGTAAAAAGTCAGGATTGTGTGGTAAAGGGTTAACCTTTCATCATTTGAGCCACATTCAATTTGAAGTCTTGAAATGCTTTGGATTTTGACATATCTAGAATTCTGTTGTTTGGTAAAGGATTATCATGTTACCTCTCGTTGTTTTCACCCTATAAGACTAATTATAATTGTCCAACGCTAAGAAAGATACAAACTTTGAAGAATGGGATTTCACATTCAGTAACTGGTGTCAGATTCTTCACCATCTTATCTCCCATCATCTCTCGTAATAAATTGTTTGTTTTCTGATTGATCTTTGACCCTTGATCATCTTGGTGATGGCTTATTACACCTCTGTCATTAGAGCGGTGTGCAAACACAGTCCAGAAATCAAACCTCAGTAGCAATAAGCATATGAATCCAGCAGCTATAACTTGTAAAATCAACTTCTTCCTACGTCTTCGCATATCTTCTCTTTTCTGGCTCATTTGTACATAAACCTGAAATCATGGTAATAAGTAGCTTTGCTCTAGAATATTGATCAAACATATTGATTGTCACCTTGGCTAGCAAAAGTGTGTGACAAGCAATAACTCCTTTCCAACAATATTTATCAAAACTGTAAAGTAAAATAGGCATAAAGTTATATTGGTTTAAAAACTTATTCATTCTACTAAACTCTCCTATGATTTTACGACCTTAGAAAATGGATAAAGTGATGAATAATCATATTTTACTCCTTTTCCAAAAAAACTTGTCTACACTTCCAAAGAAAGGTATACAATTATGCGCTCCATATATATTTTTTTCATCTGAAAATGCATTATATTTGGACAAGTCCAGTTTTGCTGTCCAGCTACATTCATTGTGGAACAAGTTCGTACAATATACACCAATCACTTCCGATTTTTAAACACCTTCTGATTATTCTTATATGCTACATGTATTCACATATCAATCTGTATCATGTATGTGGCGAAACCTGACGGAACGAAACTTCGCTGTTGCGAAACTTCGAAACATCCGACAGCAAACTTGTTCGATCGCAAAGCCTGTGTCATCCGTTAGAAACAGTTGTTTTATTTTTTGTGGAATTAATGAATTGACGCTGGCTGCGTGTGCAACTATTACACAAATAATTATGGTTTTCAGACTCTTACCTGAAAAGTAGGCTTTCGTTGCTTGTTGGCATTGCCACAACAAGTCAGAGTGACATCCCTTGGCTCCAAAATGGCGACCACCATTGCCGTCAAAACTAAGCAGCGCACAAAACGTGGTAATTTCGGTCTTATTTAGCTCATGTCGACTGGTATCTTTGTCTTGAAATTCGAAAATTTTATTTTACATGCAAAAATCCAAATTCATGTAATGAGATGTGTTTGGACGAGCTTGAATTTTTCATAAGAGTGATGATCTCCTTAGTCCTATTTATAAGCCCCTACGTACGTTATTTTTCATTCTGACATTCATCGTGTACGTAGGGTCTTATCGGCTCCTTCATAGTTTCCTTTAGCAAACTCCGACATCGAATTTTGTCGCTGTTTGAACAGCAAATTTGGATACCTTCAAGTGAATTTGTTCAATAAAATATACATCAGAAGTAAGATAAATGAATAATTTCTCGATTGAAAAAGGATATTTGTCCAAAACTTGCCTATTTATGAGCTAAATCCATTCCGATTCAACACCACTCTGTTTTGTTATGAATTGCCGTGGAAGAGATATGATTGTTCCGAATGAACCGTCATGTGCGGGTCAATGCAATTTACAGAATGGTATTATGTCTTTTTTTAAAACGAAATTTTGTTCGCTTCGGTCTTGTTTGATTATTGTAACAGATTTCGTTCATAAACTTAAAGTCAATTCTTATTTGTTATGCAACCGTCTGCATGACTGAAAAACATGGCGGCGACTCTGTCGGCAATCCAACTTGCGAGTGATTTTATTGAATTCTGAATGAATCTGCTCATTATTTATCAAGACAGCGGCTGAATATTTTCAAAAAAAGTTCTATCTACAGGTAAATAAAGTTCTCTTTTGTTATAATTCTGGTTTTAAAGAAGATCGGATTTGCTACATAGAACTGAATGGGACCCATTTAGACGTTACATGCAACAAGAAAAATCAAATGTGAAATGTCCGATGATAAATGTTGAAAGGTAAATAAGCATGTATACGTCTAAATATTTGGACTAATGATCTCCTGTGTTAAGAATGGAGTCATTCGTACCCTGGTTTATTCATCCCAATCAAATCGAACTTTGTATTGTACGAGTTGAGCGATATTTTTAGATCATGACGTGTCTGAATGTTTATCACTGTATAACACATTTGTCAAGTGCCCAAAGATTTAAATTCTCTTCTCCCCCCCCCCCCTCCTTCCAAGATAAAAGAAAATTCAGATGGAAAGGGCTAAGTTTTATAAAAGATAAATTGAACTATGGTCTCAATTCATTATGCTACCCCTGCCATTGTTAAACATTTAAAATATGCATTTGTCATTAAAATTTCAAGGCTCTCCCAGTATTACTTATGTCAGCGAGGTTTGATATATAAGCACTTCATACATGCCTTGCTGTTGAGCTAGGTTTTACAGCAATGTAGTTTGGTGTATTTGTTTCCATAGAAGTTAAGCAACATGAATTAGGTTAGTGCCTGGATAGATGACCAGGCCTTTGCATGTTACACTTGGATGGACACTTACAGTGTGGTATAGTCTGCACTGCCTAATTATAGGTTGATGGTAAATTTACTTTACCTTCCATTTGTGCTTGTAGCTTTCTGCAGGGAATTCTTTAATTATGCACAGACCACTTCGTAGACATTGACAGAGGAGATGAAATCACTCATAATGAGCATTTTTTTCCTTTTATCACAGTTGTCTCGGAGAGAGGTTAGATATATAAGCTCTGCAAACCAGCCTTGCTGTAGAGCTAGCTTTTACAGCAAAGCAGTTTGGTGTATTTCTCTCGGAGATAGTTAAGCAATGTGCATTAGTACCTGGATGGATGACCAGGTCATAGCATGGTACATTGTCATGACATTCTGTGCATTTTGACTTGCCATCTCGTACCATAACGATTACCATTTCGTACCAGTCACAGTGTACCATAATCTTACTGTTTCTTACCTTAATTTATACCATTTCATACCATAATTTTACAACCTTTTTCCATAGTCATACCATTTCGTACCAAGGTGTTTGGGACTTGTGACAAACTTTTGACTAAGAAAAGATTTCATTATGACAGTATTTAGAAGAATGAAAAAAGAAGAAAACAACAAGAAGGCTGTTTATTCAAGTTATATATTTATTCAAGAAATTATGGTTAATAACTGTTTCTGGTTGTCTCCTTTTCCAGTTATGTTTTGAAAGCAGTTTCTTGTTAAAAATGAATTACTTTTGTGAGGTGTTTAATTTAAGCAAGTGAATATTGTGGAAAATTATGTTTTTACAAGAAATTAATCATCACATTGACCTTGATGTTTAACCCTGTCAAACATCAGACAAAAAAAGAAGACAAAAATAAAACAAACAATTTATTACCAAGGGTAATCAAACAATTATAATTCTTTGATTAAATGTTCAGTTTTTCACTTTGTTCCCAACTCTCATAAGCCAACCTGCAACAAACATTACAGACACACAGACCAATTACCAATCTCCTCAGTTCCATACTAATTCCTTTAATTGATTTATGATATCCCTTAAATAAGGTTACCAAAGCATTGGTTTATACTTAAGTAATATATTAAATACCACTTTTTTTCACATTTATTGATATGTTTGGTTAAAGTGCGAGATATGATGATATCATGGTACAAAGTGGTAACGCTATGGTGTGAAATGGTAAATTTATGGTACAGAGTGGTAAATCCATGGTACAAAATGGCCATTCCTGTTAACAGAATGGTACCAAATGGCTATGGTATAAAATGACTGCATACCTGCATTTTCATGTTTATCTGTCAGGCAGCTGTCTGGTAAAACTAGATAAGTTGCGACTGGCAGTGAGAGAGTTAATACAATTTCTTGTATTTTATATAGAGACCACTGCCTACAATGAATTATCTGTTAGACAAAACAATGGTATTCTGGACTACTGCCGCACATCGATGTCATCACTATCTGGGGCTGCTGCTGGCATTCTTGGTCTTACAGGGCTTTATGGCTTTGCTTTCTATTTTGTAATGGCATTTGTACTTTCAGTGAGTATTGCTTTTTTTTATCAACCAGTTTATTGATCCATTTCTGCATAGGCGATCATGACAAAATCTAAATTGCCTTTTTTGTGGGAAAAAGAAACAGGACTGATCTTGGCTCTGTTTATTTTCTTCCATAGGCTTTCAACACATAAATGCCACTTTTCTTGCACATTACTTCTTATTTGCTTTTTGTGCCAGTACAGCAATACTGGGCTATCCTAGCCTTTTTGTTTTCATCTATATTTCAGTTTCTCTTGATGACTAAAGCAGGGACAGGATGGAACAAATATTTCATGTCTAGAAATGATCTGATCACAAAAGGACTATTTGGTGGATTATTTGTATCCTTGTTGTTTATTATCACTTACTGATGATTTTGCCAAATATATCTTCTATTTATACCGTAGAGAGCTAATGTTCACCTTTTCACATTTTTAACTTTACAGCTGTTTTTGCAGCTCGAACACTGTCAGAGTGTATAATGGATACCTTGTGTATGCAACTCCACCTACAGTTTTACCATATGCCTATCCTTTTGAAACTTTACGAGACCTCCAGATAAGAGGGAGTGATAGTATTCTAAATCCATTATTTCTTTTCCAAACCTTATGTTGTGGGTACTTGTTAGAATTGTCTCAATGAGACGGTTCTAATGAGTACCCATAACATAGGGTTTATGGAAGAGTGATTAATATTTTCAATTTTGAAATCAAATCTCTGCCTCTATGTGGAGCTCTGCTTTACGGGTGTTTTAGGCATGGTTTGGAGATATGCCTGTGACTTTTGTATAGTCTTGAGCTTAAATGTTATTACTTTTTTCGCGTTTTTAACCCTTTCCCAAACAAGCCCTGGTTTTCACATGTCTGCAGTAGAAGTCTTTTGAAAACACTGTGGGAAAAGGAGAAATTGCTCGTAATGAGCAATTTCTCCTTTTCCCACAGTGTTTTCTACCCTTTTTGAGACATTTCTGCCATTTTCATCAAATTTAAAATTGTCGTCTGCAAACTCTTTCAATTTGGACCATTCCAAAATTTGTCGTTTGGGAAAGGGTTAATATAGCCATTTTTTTAAGCTCAAACATTATCAAAGTGTATGTATAGTGGATACCTTTTGTGCCCAACCCCTCCTACAGTTTTATCATGTTGATCCTTTTGAAACTTTAAGTATGCGCAAGGCATGTTCTGAAAACATGCATGTGACTCTTGTAAAGTCTTCAGATTAATATTTTTCATTATTTTTTTTTTTACATATTTTTATTTAACTTAGCCATTTTTTTCAGCTCAAACGCTATCAAAATATTTAAATACTGGGTATATTGATCCTTGCCCTCTTGTGCTACCTGTTATATAATTGTTCTGAATTTTTGGGGAACTTTGTACAAAATCTATTTATCTGCATGCCACTTTTGTTCTTGCTTTGCGACAAAGTTTTATACACGATGGGGGACATGTAATAATTGAATTTTTTCATGTTGGTTGCCCATGTTTTACAACGATAGATTTTAACTTTTTTCCTGCAAATTTATTTTAGGCAGAAATACTGTTGTAGCATCACATTCTTTAGCCAGGGTTCCAGTCCTATAAATTTTCCTTGTATATTTTCTCACTGCTGACCATTGTTTTGACAACGGTTTTGTGGGAAAGCAGCCAGTGGCTTGGAAAGAATATTGAGTGGAGTACTGGTAAAAGAAACTCCAGGAAAGCATGGATAGATGCTTTTGCCACTGCGTAATAATGTTGAAAATGGGGTTAAGCACCATACAATCAATCAATCAACCTTACATATATTTGGATGTTACTTTGTCAAAAATGACAATAAATAGGGAACCGATTATCATTTCATTTTCATATTAGCCATGCTCTGTGAAAAGGGGGCTTAATGTATTTGCTAAAAGTATTGACCCATGTCAGCCTGCATGGTCTATGCAGGTTGACATGGTTAGAAAGTTTTTGCTATAAGTCAATTTTCTGCATGTCCAAGGACCATTCTACCTCATGCCTCATGATTAAATCGATTGTTAAAAATGAAATGGATTTTATGGATCCATAATTATTTAATGTGTCACAGAGATGCATTAAACCCCTTTTAGCTAGAGCATGGCTCATATACAAGTATAGATTGTGAAAGGGAACTGTGAACTGGAGTGATTAAAAAATTATTATTGCATGGACCCAGGCAACATATTGCAGTAAAAATGAGTGACATATTTTGTCTTTGGATGAACTAGGCATGAAAAGCGCTTTATTTGTCATAATTTTCCTTAATCCATTGCCCTCAGACATATGTACTGTGTTGGACATTTTTATATGGAATGGTGCATGTATACTGACGGACCTGCAGCTAGTTTAAACTCTTTACAGGACAACAAATTTTTGGACTTGTCCAGATTGGAAGCATTTGCAGAGAACACAAAAGGGGCACAGTGGTGGGGTTTGTCTTCTAAAGGATATCATTCATTGTGGAAAAAGGGTGATTACAGGCATGTTTATCTTTTTGCCATAATGTTTTAAAAAGCATTCTCCCGTAGGTTTGTAAAAACACAGTTGTTGATTAAAGGGTCTATATTTTCTTTTTAGCTCACCTTAGCACAACGTGCTAAAGGTGAGCTATTGTGATCGCCCTATGTCCGGCGTCCGTCGTCCGTCAACAATTTCTTTAAACATCTTCTTCTCCTAAACCACAGGGCCAATCTTGATGAAACTTGGCAGGGATGTTCCTTGGGTGAAGCTCTACCAAAATTGTTCAAAGAATTGAATTCCACCCACAACTCTGGTTGCCATGGCAACAAAAAGGAAAAAAAAGCAAAATCTTCGAAAATCTTCTTCTCTGAAACTAGAAGGCGCAGAGCTTTGATATTTGGTATGTAGCATTGCCTAGTGGACCTCTACCAAGTTTGTTCATTTGATGTCCCTGGGGTCAAAACTGGCCCCGCCCCGGGGGTCACAATTTCCAACGTAGGAACAAAGAAGGAAAACTTTAAAAATCTTCTTCTCTGAAACTTGAAGGCGTAGAGTTTTGATATTTGGCATGTAGCATCTGCTAGTGGACCTCTACCAAATTTGTTCATATGATGCCCCTGGGGTCAAAACTGGCCCCGCCCCGGGGGTCACAATTTCCAACATAGGAACAAAGAAGGAAAACTTTAAAAATCTTCTTCTGTAAAACTAGAAGGCAAAGAGCTTTGATATTTGGCATGAAGCATCTCCTAGTGGACCTCTACCAAGTTTGTTCATATGATGCCCTTGGGGTCAAAACTGGCCCTGCCCCGGGGGTCACAAGTTCGAACATAGGAACAAAGAGGGGAAACTTTAAAAATCATCTTCTCTGAAACTGGAAGGCGTAGAGCTTTGATATTTGGTATGTAGCATTGCCTAGTGGACCTCTACCAAGTTTGTTCATTTGATGTCCCTGGGGTCAAAAGTGGCCCCACCCCGGGGGTCACAATTTCCAACATAGGAACAAAGAAGGAAAACTTTAAAAATCTTCTTCTGTAAAACTAGAAGGCATAGAGCTGTGATATTTGGCATGAAGCATCTCCCAGTGGACCTCTACCAAGTTTGTTCACATGATGCCCTTGGGGTCAAAACTGGCCCCGCCCCGGGGGTCACAATTTCCAACATAGGAACAAAGAAGGAAAACTTTAAAAATCTTCTTCTGTAAAACTAGAAGGCATAGAGCTGTGATATTTGGTATGTATCATCGCCTAGTAGACCTCTGCTAAGTTTGTTCATATGATGCCCTTGGGGTCAAAATTGGCCCTGCCCCGGGGGTCACAAGTTCAAACATAGAAACAAAGAAGAAAAACTTAATTTTTTTTTTTCTCTTAAATGGGAAGGCATAGAGCTTTGATATTTGGTATGTAGCATCTCCTAGTGGACTTCTACTAAGTTTGTTCCAAGGATGCTGCTTGGGTCAAAACTAGCCCAGCCCCTGGGGTCACAAGTTCGAACATAGGAACAAAGAAGGAAAACTTTAAAATTCTTCTTTTCTGAAACCGAAAGGTGTGGAGCTTTGATATTTGGTATGTTGCATCTCAGAGTGGACCTCTACCAAGTTTGTTCATATGATGCCCCTGGGTCAAAACTGGCCCTGCCCCGGGGGTCACAAGTTTGAAGATAGGAACAAAGAAGGAAAACTTTAAATTTCTTTTTCTCTTAAACGGGAAGGTGTAGAGCTTTGATATTTGGTATGTAGCATTTCCTAGTCGACCTCTACCACGTTTGTTCATATGATGCCCCTGGGTCAAAACTGGCCCAGCCCTGGGGGTCACAAGTTTGAACATAGGAACAAAGAAGGAAAACTTTAAAATTCTTCTTTAAAACTGGAAGGCGTAGAGCTTTGATATTTGGTATGTAGTGATTCTCTTCTAAGTTTGTTTGCCCATCTAAGCGCAACAAGTTCATTGAGTTCAAAATTGGGTCATCTTGGGTCATAAACTAGGTCACTAGGTCAAATTAAAGAAATACCTTGTTGGCACTCTCGAGGCCACATTATTTGCTCAATTGCCTTGAAAATTAGTTAGAAAGTTTGTCTTTATAAAGTCTCACATAAGATTAATTTGGGTCAACTTAGGTCATAAACTAGCTCACTGGGTCAGATTAAAGAAATACCTTGTTTGCACTCTGGAGGCCACATTTATTGCTCAAATGACCTGAAATTTGGCCAGAATGTTTGTCTTGATGAAATAGCAGATGAGTTTGGATTTGGGTCACCTGGAACCATAAACTAGGTCACTAGGTCAAAATAAAGAAATACCTTGTGGGCACTCTAGAGGCCACATTCTTTGCTTAATTGCCTTGAAAATTGGTCAGAATGTTTGTCTTTGTAAAATCTCACATGAGTCTGAATTTGGGTCAACTGGGGTCATAAACTAGGTCACTTGGTCAAATTAAAGAAATAGCTAGTGGGCACTCTAGAGGCCACATTTATTATTCATTTGATTTGAAAATTGGTTTAAATGTTTCTTTTGATATAGTCAAAGACCAGTTCAAATTTGGGTCATCTGGGGTCATAATCTAGATCACTAGGTCAAATTAAAGAAATATCATTAGGGCACTCGAGGCCACATTTTTTGCTCAGTTCACTTGAAAATTGGTCAGAATGTTTGTCTTCATGAAATATGAGTTTGAAATTGGGTCACCTGCGGTCAAAAACTAGGTCACATGGTCAAATTAAAGAAAAACCTTAAAGGCACTCTACTAAGGTGAGTGACCCAGGGCCATCATGGCCCTCTTGTTTGTATTATTTCCTTATGGGCCTTGCTCTAGCAAAATGGGGCTTAATGTGCCTCAGTGATGCCTGATACCAATCAAGCTATCACATAATTATGAATCCACAATAGCCATGTTTTTAACAACTGATTTAATCATAAGGTAGAATGGTCCTTTGACACACAGAAAACTAACTTATAGCGAAAAGTTTCGGCCCAGGTCAGCCTGCGCTGGTTGGCATGGGTCGATACTTTTCACAAATGTTCAAGCCCCCTTTTCACAGAGCATGGCTCATACGTTTTGTGCAATTTGTCATTTTCATAAATGTATTTAATACATATATTAATGAGAACAGTTATTAAACAGACATCACACACAGTCAGAGGTCTTTTTTTGTGTTTTTAGCATTTCTTTATGAACTTCGTCAGAGGTCACCTGGCCAGCTTGTTGGAAAGGTATCCAGAAAAGTGTTACAGCTTTTTTTGATGATATGATATTTTCCATCTTTGTCACAAATGAATCTTTGAAACGATGATGAGGGTGGAAGAATGAATCCTGTCACAATGACTATCATCCATCCTTTGAAAGAAACTCACCGTGCTTGGGATTCGAACTAGCCCACCCCTGATCTCAAGTCCTGTACTACCGAGCCTCTGTAAAATGGTTTGGAAAGATAAATTTCTGTATAACTATTTAAAGTTTTTTCATGAATGATTTGGTACAAACAATAAAGAATAAGTTGCAGGACCTTTGCCCTTCACCATATGACAGAATTTTAGAGCCATCCAAATTAAAAGCATTTGCAGACGACAAATAAAATGTCTCGTAAATGATAGAATTTTTCAATTAAATGGTAGAAAACATAGTGGGAAATAGAAAGAATGCTAGTTACCAGCATTTTGTTGTTTTTCCACACTGTTTTTGAAAGCTGTTTTTACTAGGGTCATTAAAATATGGATTGCGGTAAAGGATAATGGAAAAGTCGTCTAATATTGACCAAGGGAAACAATTTTACATTTCAATTAACCTTTGCCTCCCTTGCTGGTGATTTGCATCTGCTAACTTCTTTTGAAGACATGGTGGTAAAGGGCATATTGTTGGGTGTTGAACATTTTTCCCTTTTGTCACATTATTTTTCACATTTGTTTGTGCATCATACCGCGTGGATCATCCATATTTTAAATAGATGAAGATTTTACAAGGATAATATCTTACAATGATACATAGTTTTCCTGAAGGTAAGTAGTTAATTGTCAACACTCAAGGTCTGCAGAGAAGCATACATGTACAAGTTAATTTCTTTGAGCCGAAATAATGCTTTTAAGACCCTTTGTAGATCTATACTCAGAATGTTTACAGATCCGGCTATTCAAATCATATTGATCTCGGTTCGAATACAAATATTGGACAGTATAGATCATTGCTCAGGCTGCATGTTCTGTGCAGTCTGATCTTGAACGACATTGTCTACAAAGGGCTACAAAATTCACCTTTTCACACAGGATTCTGAGAAAACGCGTTCATGAGAGAGGGATAATTTTATGTATATCGGCATAAAAAACGCCTGACCTACCTGGATTGAATGCTCTTGTGCTATTCAAACAAGCATATGATAAGCCTTATTGTGTTCAAAGTTGGGGGTAATAATATCCCGTTAGGATAATGTAGATCCAAGATCAAACTCCATGTTATGTTCAGTCTGATCTTGACCTACTCTGTCCACAAAATGTCCTTGAGTCGCGTTTAGCAGCCTAAGGGTTAACTCTTTACCACACAATCACGGGTTTTAACGACCCTGAAGCAGCAGCCTTATGAAAACATTGTGGGAAATGGAGAAAATGCTGGAAACCAGTATTTCTCCTTTTCCCACAATGTTTTCTAACCTTCCCAAAACGAATTTCAATGTTTGAGTCACATTTATTTTGTCTGCAAATGCTTTTAATTTGGACTGGTCTAGAATATTGTAGTTTGGTAAAGAGTTAAATGCTGCTAAGTGAAATGGACTTTCCTGGTTTAGACAATTAGCCACAGGCTGCTGAGGCACTTGTTTTCTATAACCCAATACATGTGATCCATGCTCTGTGATAAGGCAGTTTAATGCTTCTCCGTGATTTATCATACCAAGCAATTCATCACAGTATTACAGATCCATAAAATCCGTTTCGTATAACAACCGACTGAATCGTGAGGCACACTAGTCATTTAACACGCAGAAAGTTTACCAAAAGCAAAAAGTTTTGACCCATGTCAGCCTGAGGGACTGTGCACGCTGACCTGGGTCAATACCTTTTGCAGATGCGTCAAGTCCCCTTTTCATGGAGCATGACTCATGTATATAAGGTTATAGAGGGCGACGTCTGTATAAAACAACAAGTGCTTGTGCAATGAACTAAGGTTCCAGCCCTCTGAACCTCAAAAAACAACAGATATACTAGTAGTCAGTCCTGAATGTGCAGTCGATATCGACATTGTACCGAAAGCTCTTTAAAGTCATGTTGAGAAAACATGAGTCCATTATCTTCCGCTAGATGACATTTTTCAAATACGTATCCGATATGTGCATTCTGGGTACAGAACCGGGCTGCTTTTCAAGGCGGCAATCAATGCAGTGAATTTCAAAATGAAATAGGGATACACGTCTACTCACTAAAACCTACCTCGTAAGATTCATCCTGCCATGGTTAGCTAGCATATCATCTATGCACCATCCATTTATAAACACAGCCCCTATAAGCTAGGGAAAAAAGTCCTGGTATCAGCCCAGCAAGGTGGGGAGTTATTCTTGTCAGTCTGTTGTACAAATCCCGGTTTTTCCCATGTCTGTATTTAGAAACTGTCTACAGAGATTTGCAGTAAACAATGGTATTTTATAAAATTTTACCCGTTTGAAATCATTACATGTTTAAGAAATTTTTAGCTTGGTTTTTCCACAGACGTATTATTCATGGCCATTTCCCGCTTGTTTTTTAAGCGTTAATTTACGCACCGCATATTAATATTTATCCTGTACAGGCTGGTGATGCGTCATAGCAGAAACGTCCAATATTTGAAGAATATTTACATGCGCAGACAACGACTTTGAGTGAGGTGAAAAAATGCAATACATGCACTATGAAGATTTTACCCATTTCGGTGCATTGATCAGATGGTTTTTGAAAATCGGGGACAAACGGACCGATTTCTTTATTGCCATAAAGTTTAAAGGTCCATTAGAGGCCTAAAGTTAACAATTTGAGGGTCGAAATGGGGGTAAATTTAATTCAAATATAAATAGTACGGTTGTTAATATAATTCTGACAATGTGTTACAGTACAGTCTGTTATGATTTAAATTTGCCAACTCTAATTCTAGTTTTGACATCAAGTTTTCTGCCCGCGACTGGAACTCTGACGGGCCGTATTATAGCACATTGTTAGACGCGTAATAATATCCCGGGCATGCTTTTAAATGGTATGGATCAAATTTGCCTGCAGTTTGAGTCCCGTATTATGTACTATGGGCTGCTAGTGGGCCTATGAACGATCCCGGACAAAATCCTTTTATGTATACATGAATTAGCAATTTCTTTGAGCCGAAATAATGCTTTTAAGACCCTTTTTAGATCTACACTCAGAATGTTTACAGATCCGTCTATTCAAATCATAACGATCTCAGTTCGAATACAAATATTGGACAGTATAGATCATAGCTTAGACTGCATGTTCTGTGCAATCTGATCTTAAACGACATTGTCTACAAAGAGCTACAAAATTCACCTTTCCACACAGGATTCGGAGAAAACGCGTTCATGAGAGAGGGATTATTTTATTTATATCAGCATAAAAAGCGCCTGACCTACCTGGATTGTATGCTCTCGTGCTTTTCAAACGTGCATATGATAAGCCTTATTGTTTCTTTTGGTGGAATTTCCAGGTCGTGTGTACAATTAATAACATAAACTCTTCTCATTCAGTGTGCTAACCTTCCGTGTGGTATATAGAAATCAAATGAACTTTTAAAATGGTAGAAAAAGACTTGGGATTGTAAATTGCGAGGCCGTTTTGGTCGAAAAGTCCAGCATACAATCGGTCAACGTAGAGCTAAGACTGACTGTTTCTCATCTTGATCTACATTGTTTGCAAAACTACATAAAAGTTGCTCAGCACACAAACTATGGATTAGCTACAGCATGTAAATTATGATACACTTGAGTTGAAATGACAGCTACTCGATCTGTGTGAACTCGTTCTTAGCTTGAAATTTGAAAAAAAAATATTTCGGGAACTAGATTAAGCTGACAGATTACGACATTTTATTCCCCAGAGGTAAGTTGCTTTCCCAAATTTCTGTATTCACACTCATGAATGTATGTTTGTAAAATCTGTGTTAATCTTACAATATTTGACAAAATATCAACGAGAAGCACAGTTATAAATGCCAAGGCGTTGCAGAATGGACTTTCCGCAAGGTATCTCCTTGTACCACTTGAATTTCAGTCAAGCCAGTGCTACTTGTCACTTATAATGAGCCATGCTCTAGAAAAGAAGGCTTAACTCTTTCGGTGCCAAATAAACAAACGTGGCCTCTTTTGATGGCTATAAATACAATCCACTGATTCTCCGGAAGACTTTAATCATATAGGCTTGACCAAACAAGCGGAAGGTATAGATCAAAGATCAGACTGCACGTTCTGTGCAGTCTGATCTTGATCTATGCCGTCCGCAAAAGGCCCTGTTTTCGCCTATGGCGCTGAAAGGCTTAATACATCTCCGTTATGCATTATACCATGCAAGTTATCACGTGATTTGGATCAATAAAATCCTTTTTTTTTTAAACAATTGACTGGATCTGGAGGTAGAATGCTCCACTGACGTGCAGAAAATTGACCAAAAGCAAAAAGTTTCGGTCCAGGTCAGCTTGCGCGGACTGCTGAACTTTCTCTAGGCCTAGGGGTGAGGTTAGAATGATTGGGTTCTTGTTAGCTACCCAGACATTGTTTTAAGAGATAACCGCTCTTAACTTATAACAACCATAAATTACAAAAACAAAAATTTGAAAAAGGCGTTTGTTGGTATGAAGAAAAAGAAGTTGAAGACTTCGCTTTTTCGACAGATTTTGTCGCAATATAACACAAAATATCCATCCATGTAGATCCTACGTCCTCTGACTTCTGATCATAATCGTAAAGGAAGCACTGATAAAAAAAGAATGTATTTTTCACATTTAATTAATTGATTCATAAAGTTCATTCACAAGTATTATTGTATATGCAAATTAGTTTAGGCTGACCAAGAAAAATATTGGTATTCATCTTTTTTTGTTGTAGATTCTTGAATTATTTTCATTACAATGTTTTGTGTGTGTATTAGGACTGTGTAAGTACTTGTTTGGATAAAAAAAAATCTATCTATCTATCTAAACTGACCGAAAATGTAACTTAATTTTTTCTTCGAACTTTCAGCACACGAGTCACGTATTCTAGACCTTGAGAAAATAAATATCGAATACACATGAGCCATGCTCTGCAAAAAAAGGGCTTAGTGCATCTCAATGATCCACTAGACTAAGCAAGTCACCACATGATTCTGGATCCATAAAATCCGTTTTGTCTAACAATCCGCTATATCAAGAGGTAGCATGGTTCTTTGACATGCAGAGAATTGACTTGAGCAGACTGCGCAGGCTGACATGGTCGATACATTTTGCAGATGCAGTAAGCCGCCCCCCCCCCCCCCCTTTTCACAGAGTATGACTCACATAATTATTTTATAGGAAAAGGAAACAAGTCCGATAACCAACATTTGAGTGACATTTAATTTGTCGTTTGCAAACGTTTTCAAAATGGACGAGTCGAAAATTTTGTCGTCTGTGGTATAGAGTTTAAAATCAAGGGACTTTATCATGCAAATTAGGTCGGTTTCAATTGATCTAATGTAATAGAAATACCAGTGTTGCCAGTGATAAAGACAAAGCAGTTGTTGAAAGACTTCAACACGTTTATAAATAAGAGATAATTATCTGCAGCCGACTTTTAAACTCGTCTTTCAGCAGGCGAATCATATTTGAAAACAATGTGGCAACAGAAGAAAAATGCTATTAAACGGCGGTTTCTCCTTTTGCCACATTGTTTGCACGCTTATTCATGTACTTAACCCAGTTAATCCATAACTTACAAGGACGCCTTAAAGTTTGTCCGCTTTCAACGTGTTGCATGCGGCAACCGAATAACCAATCTTTAACCCTTTACCACACGATCTCGACTCTTGAGGACCCTGGGGAAAGAAAGCTCTAGGTAACCAGCATTTTCTCCCTTTCCCAGATAATTTTCATCACTTGAGCCACTATTAACTTTTCGTCTGCAAAGTTAACGCTTTCGAATTGGACAGGTTTAAAAACGTTGTCGTCTGGTAAAGAGATTAAAATGGTTTTATTGTTCTCCCGTACCCATATTTTCATTACATGTATATGGCTTTATCTGTGATTATAATAACGAAATATTGGTATTACAAGCAGAACAGCATCTTAGTTTAGCCTTTTCATTAGATCTTTACCAGACGACAAAATTTTAGACTGGCCCGAATTCAAAGCATTTGCAGACGACAAATTAAACGTGGATCGAATGATTGGATTTGTTTCTGAAAGGTTAGAAAACATCGTTGGAAAAGGAGAAAATGCTGGTTACGATACTCTGGTATGAGGCTTTTGAACCCGTTGTAGGAATGGCAGAAAATGTTGGTAACCAGCATTTTCTGTTTTTTTTTTACCTTTTCTCCTCGTTCACCTTAAAATCTCTTGAGTCTCTCATCGACTGCAAATTCGTGCTTTCAGTTTGAACAAGTCTAAAACTTTGTCGTTCGGAGTTATATGGGTCTTTGTCCCATGATCAGAATTTGCTATACTCTAACCCGAGATCGTCAACCACACACGATCAGGACCAATCTCCGAGCAGAGTTGTCGTTCGTTACTCTCACCATACATCTCTGCAACGGGCTAAATGACAAGAATCTTGTTAAACCGAGGAAAACATGTTTTGTTACTTTGTTATTGTTTAACTGTACCATGTGTAACATAATAAAGTAGACAAAGGAAATATGATTCCGGATACATTATAGGTGCATTCAAACTGATGAATTTACCTGTATACAATGGAACTATTTTTTCAAGCTTCTTTACTGATCAGAATCTTACGCCAATTGTAAAAAAAAATGGCTGCGCCAATAATGATGACAATTTAAAAAAAAACCAAGTTATCGTCCTTTAAAAGACATTTAAGCTTTTCAGAAAATCCCTCTTTTTCACATTTCCTACCACTAAGTCCGATTGGCCGTATGCTGTTTGAACAGCACACAAAACAATTGATTAGTCTTTCTTTCACCGGCGTTTGTGTCGCTATTTTGAGTTATGGTCATGTGACGATAAAATCACAAGAAAGCTTTTAAAAACTTAAGATAGAAAAGGGTTAATATCTGGTAACCAGCAATTCCTCCCCAGCTTTCCATTGATAATTTCTGCTTTTGCAATGACTGAAATGAAATAATTTTAGCCGGATACTAAATGATTGTCTGTAGCAAATATTCTTGACGGCATTGTTCATGCTGTTAGCTCTTCACCAAACTGGAGCTGGGAAGCATCTACAAAAGGCAAATCGAATGTGGTGCAAATGATCGCTTTTGTCCTTATAATTATAGAAAAAGATGTGAGAAAAAGAAAAAAAAGTGCCGGTCACCACCTTTTTCTCTTGTCCCCACATTGTTTTCAAATGCTTGAATCTTCCTCGGGGTTGCTGAACACAGGATTGTTGGATAAAGGTATTTATATAACCTAAACTTTGCATTTGTTATTCAAATTTTGTAAACTCTTGAAAACATTTATCTGGTAGGCTAACCGATTTACCCATTAGATCCTGCAGAGTGTTGCAGCTTATCACTTTCGAACATATACATGTAGTGATTGAATGGAAAATGCCTCTTCGACAACAATTTAAAGTTCCATTAGCGGCCAAAAGTAAACAAAGGGGGTAGTAAAATGCATTTACATTCAAATCATACCATTTAAAAGTTAAGAAATTATTGCGAAGATGACAATCTGTTATTGTACAGATTCTTCAGATCAGCCACTGGCAGGAAAATGAATTCTAAAACTAGGTCAAAAGTTGCCAGGTCGCCCTAATTTTGTTTATTTTTTTACCAGATTTTGGAATTCATTTTCCTGCCTGTGACTAACACTTGGAACGACCGTACAATAACAGATTGTCATATTCACAATAATTTCAAATTTACTGGCATTTCCTCAAAGCTGTCTGCGACAAATTTAGCTTTTCGTAGCAATCAGTGAACGGCACAGACATTGAGTTCATTGCAAGGTATACTATATAGCTAGATCTATATAGTTCATTATGTTTTCCCGGAGAAGAAAAAGAAGAAGAGGGAGGAGGAAAAAAGAATGAAAAGACAGAAAGAAAGAAAGAAACAAACAAGCAAAGAAAGAAACAAAGAAAGACAGAAGTCTCATAACCTTTTGTTTGAATGCCATTTAGTAACATTTTATTCAGATGTACAGAAGCTTGCAGATATGTCGTAAACTCGATGAGAATGTGGAGGAACCAGAAACACCTGTCTAGATTATCAATCTGATAATGCAACCTAGATCTAGCCAACTCCATACCAAACGAATCAAAGTACTGAAAGTACTGACAGACTAGCGAATTTGATTGATTGATTGTTTGTATGGTGTTAAACCCTGTTTTCAACATTATTTCAGTTACGCAGCAGTGGACAATGCACATATCCATGCTTTCCTGGAGTTTCTTTTACCAGTACTCCTCACAATATTCTTTCCAAGCCACTGGCTGCTTTCCCACATTTATATTATAACCATCGTCGAAACATGAGAGAGAAATGAATCCTGTCACAATGACTATCATCAATCCTCGGAAAGAAATTTGCCGAGTCGGGGATCGAACCAGCGACTCCTGCTCCCACGTCCTGTACACTACCGACTGAGCTGCTGGGGCTATGCGTGCTATTGGTTAACTGTAATCCAGTTTAAGTTTAACCCTTAACCTGCAAAAAATGTTAAACGAAACTTTCAAGCCGATGATAAACACCTGCATATTGCTATTTCAAAGTTACATTTTAGAGAAAATAATAATTATATCCTCTTATCGGACAGTGTAGATCCAAGATCAGACTGCATGCTCTGCGCAGTCTGATCTTAATCCACAATGTCCGCAAAGAGTCATTTAGTCACAGTAGTGTTGGTAAAAGAAACTCCAGGAAAGGATGGATAGGTGCTCTGGCCGCCGCAATATCACTGAAATAATGTTGAAAACGGCGGTAGACACCATGCAGTCGATTAGTCAACATCCAGTAGCACAAGATGTAGTTAACTATTTAACTCTCTTTACAAAACGAAAAATTTTACTCCAGTCCAAATTCAAAGCTGTTGCAGACCATAAATTAAAAGTGGCTAAAATGATAAAACTGGCCTGATTCCAATAGGCTAGAAAGCAATGTGGGAAAAGGAGAAAAGGATGGTTACCAACATTTCTCCTTTTCCCGCAATGTTTTCAAAGGGATTTTCCCCAGTGACGTTAAAACTTGGGATTGTTTGGTAAAGGGTTAATATTCAAGACTAGAATAACAGTTTGATATAACGGTTTAACTGTACATAATGATCTAAATAATGAATGACTGAATGTAACTGGGATTTGCTACAAGTTACCTAGGTGTATCTATTAATAGATTCATTCATAATGTTAAAGTGGTGTAGGAAAAGGTGATTCTCTGCTTTGCATAGGTCACTTAATTTACATATAAGCAAAGATCTTGTACCTTACAAATGACATCTTGTTCAGTTTATTACTTTGTAAGACGACATGTTCAAATTGGAGTGGTAGAGATTTAGTGGTTTTTGTCAAAATTGTCATATATAACAGAATTACGATTTATAACAGAAAGACGTATTTTTCTGTGGGGCAGTATTTAGCAACTGTGCGGTTTTTTGTTTACTTTGACTCTATGTCAATCTTGATGCCTATAGACTAGCTTTGCTAGTCTAAAAATTATAGACTGGTTCAATAGACTTGTCCAAACTAAAAACATCTGCAGACAACATAATGAATGTGACTAAAAAATTGAAATTTCTTTGGAAGGTCAGGAAACATTTTGGGAAAAGGAGAAAATGCTGGTTACCATTATTTTCTCCTTTTCCCACGATGTTTTTAAAAGGCTTCTTTCTCAGAGTGGTTAAACACGGGACTGTTTGGTAAAGATTTAAATCTAATTCCTTACCGGTCAACATTTTTTTTTTTTTTTTTCTTGTTCAATTTCATCATCAGAATATTTGAATGTAACTCAAATACTGGGATTTATGTCTTGCAACGGGTTGAAAACACTCTGGAAAAAGTAGAAAAATTAATGCTGGTTACAAGTGTTTTTCTCATTTTCCCTAAATGGTGTTTGAAAGTTTACTTCGGGCTAGGAGCCATAAAAAGATGGCACTGTTTGGTTAAGGGTAAAAACAAACAACCACAGATCAAGAATAATGTTGCATACTTTTCTGAGACACGACTGGCAAAAAATTAATGCAAGTTTCTCCAACTCAACTTTCTTCAAAACTTTAGTGAAAGAGCGAGGCCTAAATTTTGTTGTTGTAGTCTGACCTACGTTAAGTTGTGTGGCGCGAGTATAAAATTACACACGCGCCAGGTGCTCGATGTTCATTATTTACAAACCATTTGCATTAATTTCAGTAGTTGGATATCGCTTTGATCGAACTCCGTATCTTGATTTATCATGGTTTCATCGTTCATAACGTGGAAAAGTAGCCTGAAACGGACGCAGTGGGTCTTGAATTAGGCTAAATTATGCCTAAATCTAGAACTCCACTGTTTTGGTCGGTAAGTCTCTGAATCAATGGCGATATGAATAACACTGGAGAGATGCACATGATGCAGCGCCCAGATCATAATGTTGGTATCTTACTTGTAATCTTTCTGCGTCACCCTGTAGAAATTGAATCCATTCCAGTTTTACACAGATGTATATCTTTAACCAAGTTGGACCGTCAACTGATATATGCCTGCTTTAGGCCTAGATCTACTGGATCTATCACAAGCAGACGACTTTTTTCATTTGTAGCAGACCATTTTGAAAACGTGGCGCTAGAGTTGAACTACTTATTATTTTGTCACACTGATTTCACACTTATATAGTTCTAATCATTTATTAAATTGAAAGCATGTGCAGACGACAAAAACAAGTAGATCAAATGATGATTTCTGTCCTTGGAAAGATAGACCACATTGTGGTAGAAGGAGAAAATGATGGTTAACAGCATTTTCTCCTTTTCCCACGAAGTTTTCAAAAGCGTTTCTTCAGGGTCATCAGAACTCAAGGTTTTGTGGTAAGGTTTTTGATAGATCTAATCTAGCCCCTGTTTTACAAGGATTTTAGCAAAGTTGTCAGCTAGAAATTTCAAGGATAAGAAGGTATTTTTATCATAAAAGCTAATAAAAGCAGAATACCAATGTTACCTTTCTTGCTTATAGATCTGTGTATCCTTGATAAAGATGATGGTAGAAGATAGCATAGGCTTACAGAGCATGTTGCCATGGTATCAAAATTCATATTGGCTTCTTAAATGTCATAGTACCTTCAAATGGAGGTCAGTTGAAAGACAGTCTGAATTTCAGACTCCAGTGTTTTAAACCATTACCAAAGCAATGATAAGGATGAAGTCACTTGAAAACATTGTTGGAAAAATGCTGATCAGCAGTTTCTCTTTTACCCATTATATGAGGGGTGGCCTAAAAGTTTTGAGAGAGTGCTTATATCTTCTGAACTATAAGTCACATATCAACAGGAAGCAGCCCATCTTCTGAGTATTTGTGCAAATGATACATTCTATCAAATCTATATCATTAACATAACTAAGGCAATGTAGCTTGAGCACTTTGAAATATGTTTTTCCTGAAATATTTCATTCTCGCAGATCCTTCTGTGCGAAAGAAAAATGGTGCCAAATACTTCTAATAAATTATGCTACATGAAATGAACATATTTTTTTTTTTAAATCATGCAAAATATTAATATCATAACAGGCATAATGGCTACGCAAACTCAAAAAGAAAGAAACAGGTGACTTAAAATGATGACAAAAACACCGACATCAACACCGAAAAACAAAAACTGAGCAGTGATAAAACATTGTTCTAAAAAAGGAATGACTCCTATGGATGCAAATTAAGCAGTGTTTATTACTTTGAGAACATTTTTTTAGGTTTGAAATTAAAGCCTATTTTCTGTAATTTTGAAGATGTAATTTTGAGATGATCAGTATATTTGTATTTTGCTGCACAACATATGATTTTCTTTTTATTCTTTTACTTCCCATACATTATATTATTATCATCTGAGTGAAAGTGAAAAAAAAAACTGGCCGTAGGAAAAAATTGTGACATGTCCTCAATTAACCCTTTACCGCACAATGCCGCATTTTGACGCCCCTGGGAAAGAAGCCTTTTGAAAACATTGTGGGAAAAGGAGAAAATGCTGGTAACCAGCATTTTCTCCTTTTCCCACAATGTTTTCTACCCTATCAAAGAAAAATTGCACCATTTGAGCAACATTGAAATTGTCGTCTGCAACTGCTTTCAATTTGGACAAGGCTAAAATTTTGTCGTCTGGTAAAGGGTTAAGGTTCAAATCCAAGTATTTTACAAAATGCACAATGACATGTTATATGTGCAATATCTTTTATAAATTCTGGTAGTGAGTCAGTTGAAATACCTTAAAAACAATATAAATGCTATTAACCCTTTCCCAAACAAGCCCTGGTTTTCACGTGTCTGCAGTACAAGTCTGTTGAAAACACTGTGGGAAAAGGAGAAATTGCTCGTGACGAGCAATTTGTCCTTTTCCCACAGTGTTTTCTACCCTTTTGGAGAACTGTCTCTCATTTTCATCAAATTTAAAATTGTCGTCTGCAAACTCTTTCAGTTTGGACCAGTCTAAAATTTATCGTTTGGGAAAGGGTTAACTCTTCACCAAACAACAAAATTTTGGACTAGACCCATATTTAAAGCATTTGCAGATCACGAATTAAATGTTACTAAAATGGTCATTGATGAGGTAGAAAACATTTTTTTCAAATGCCTTCTCCATCAGGTCATAAAAAATCGGGATTGTGTGGTAAAGGGTTGACATACCAAGTATGACTCCTCATGGACAAGAGTTTAGTTTTCTGATTTTTGGTTTTATTCTGTTAACTTTAAGAGTTCCATTAATGGAAATAAGAAGAATTACATTTTGATGGTGAACATAGAATGTTTTTCATGAGAGACAGAACATCAGCCTCTCAGTTCTCAAGATTCAAAATATCTTTGACATATGGATCAGATCATAAGTAAATTTTCCCACAATCCGCCCTTCCACTGCTTACCGGTAACTTTTTACCAAATGAGAAAATTTGGACACAGAAAAATTGAAAGCTTTTGCAGACTACAAATTAATAGTGGCTCAAATTGTGAAATTTGTCTCTTAACCCTTTACCACACAATGCTGACTTTTAACGACCCTGTGAAAGAAGCCTTTTGAAAAAATTGTGGAAAAAGGAGAAAATGCTGTTAACCAGCATTTTCTCCTTTTCCCACAATGTTTTCTACCCTTCCCAAAACAAATGTCATTTTTTCAATCACATTATATTGTCGTCTGCAAATGCTTTGAATCTGGACCAGTCTAAAATTTTGTTGTTTGGTAAAGGGTTAAAGTCAGTTTAATTTGAGGCTGTTTGACCATTTCAGGACTATGGAAAAAAAATGTATTAAAACTATAGATACAGAATCAGACTGCAAGCTCTGTACACTCTGATCTTGATTTATATTATCTGCAAAAGTATCTAACTGAACCCCTAACATACTAAAATTTAATCCTAATACTGAGCTAAATAAATGAAACAGATATTCCAAGTGGGTATTGACCCTTTACCACACAATGCCGCCTTTAAACGACCCTGGGAAAGAAGCCTTTTGAAAACAATGTGGGAAACGGAGAAAATGCTGGTAACCAGCATTTTCTCCTTTTCCCACAATGTTTTCTACCCTATTAAAGACAAATTCCATCATTTGAATCACATTTAAGATGTTGTCTGCAAATGCTTTGAATCTGGACAAGTCTACATTTTTGTCATGTGGTAAAGAGTTAACCCTTTACTGCACAATGCTGCCTGGGAAAGAAGGCTTTTGAAACATTGTGGGAAAAGAAGAAAATGCTGGTAATGAGCATTTTCTCCTTTTCCCACAATGTTTTCTTCCTTATCAAGGAACATCGAAATTGTCATCTCCAAATGCTTTCAATTTGGGCAAGGCTAAAATTTTGTTGTCTGGTAAAGGGTTAAACATATAGATATTGCAATTTGAAGGCTGTTTTTAGAATATCTGGCAAAGAAGCAGTCAGTGTAGATCCAAGGTCAGTTTGCACATTCTGTGCAGTCTGATCATAATCTACACTGTCTGCAGAAGCAATTATCTCCAGGTTCAGGGCTACAAAGATTAAGATTTACACTCATGTTTCAAACATGTCATGTTTAAACAAGAACATTCCAAAGTGGTTTGTGAAAGCCATATGCCAGAACTCAAACAAGCCCAGGGGCGTAACCAGGGGTTCAGAAACATTACACACTCTGAATCGAGAGTGCTATTTCACACTTAGGTTGCTAGGCGTGTCGCAGTGTGCTTTTTCACACAGCGTAAATCAAGTTCAGACTGCACAGAATGTGCAGTCAAATCTTGATCTACACTATCTAGACAGTGAAATTTTCCACTGAAAAGAAATAGGATGAAATGGCAATATTTGGCATTTTACTATTGGTTGGAAATTTTCATTTTTCTTAGTAGTTTTAGGCTTAACCCTTAACCACACAATCCCGAGTTTTAATGACCTTGGGGTAGGAGCCTATAGAAGACAGATAAGCAGATATTGCTGCTAATCAGCATTTTCTCCTTTATCCACAACATTTTCTACCATTTCTGATAAAAATCTGATCATTTGAGAATCATTTTATTTGTCATCTGCGAATGTTTTGAATTTGAGCCAGTCTAAATTGTTGTTGTTTGGTAAAGAGTTAATTATGAAGACGGAGTTATCTTAAAAAGTGATGGAAGAATGTTTCACACGTTCCCATTTTTTCTACATTAGGCACTTGCGTATTGTGCATTGTCAACGCTACCGCCTCTTAGCTAATTGGAGAGGTCATCAGACCTCTCCAACAGTGGTGAGCTTAAAAGCCAGACTGCCTCAGAAATTGCTGCCTAACTTCATGCTTTTCTGCGATATTATTCTGATACACAGTCTATTTCGTCATGGTTTTATAAATAAACCGAAATCGAAAAACTGAAATAGGAAATAGACATGTTTTGTTTTTATATGACGGATTTCAAAAAGGATTTGTTATATTGATTTGATTGCAAATGACCTTTCCAGTAGTTGTAATTTTGCATTAAATAAATAAAGCTACACACGAAAAAAAAAGAATTTCGTTAAAAAAGAGAACACCGCGGGAAAAGATCACGTGACTTGAAAACGTGGGTAGAAGGTCACGTGTCTGTCATGTAATGCATAAGAGGTTTCTCCTTTTTACACAGCGGCAGTCATATAATGCCTTACTTATTTGTTTACATGTACCAAAATATACTGAAATTAAAAGCAATAAGCAATTTGAAAACATTGAGGCTGACCTCTCCTGGCTTCTTTTTTAAAGAAGCTAACTTGTAAGATCAGAGTTGGATTGTTGTTAATGCTAGTGGTAAAGTGTAGGACTGGTAACCTGGTGGCCCAGGGTTCAAGCCTTACTGGAAGCATTAGATTTTTTGGTGGGAGTGTCCTTGAGGCTTGGGCAAGACAGTTCAAAGCCCTAGCCTTGTACTGGTGAAACCCGGGAAACCCATGAATATGTGAGCTGTCATCATGATGTAACTGAGATAATGTTGAAAATGGCAAAAAGCACCATTCAATCCATGAGTCAGTCAATCAATATCTGTTATCTTTACTAAATGACAAAATTTTGCACTTGGCAAAATTTAAAGCATTTACATAAATGTGATTCAAATTATAAGATTTAGCTTAGAACGGGCAGGGAAAAGGAGAAAATGCAGGTTACTGCCAGCCTCGGGTCTTTTCCAAGCCTGATTTTAGAGAGCAAAGCTCCTTATGGAAGGGGTTATCAGGCGCAAATTTTCATGAAAGAAATTTTGATTTGTTTTTTTTTTTAACATAATTGTAATAATCAGTCATCATCTTTGTATCATGCTTTTATATTTCCAGGTACATAGTATTTCTCTGTCACTACATGTATCTCTCCTTGAAAAAAGAGCAATATTTTCATGGGCAATGACTGCCCTGCCACCCAGTGATGTCTTTCATGCAAATAAAGATTATAATTTATATATAATCCATCTTTTTTTAACACTTTTGCCTTTTAACATTTAGTTAAAATCTGTTCAAGCTAAAAAATTCTACTTTATCACCTTTTAAGCCTTTACCACACAATCCCCACTTTTAACAACTCTGGAGAAGAAGCCTTTTGAAAACATTGTGGGAAAAGGAGAAAATACTGGTAGCCAGCACTTTCTCCTTTTGCCACCATGTTTTCTACCTTTCCCATAACAAATTTCAGTTTTTGAGGCACAGTTATTTTGTCGTCTGCAAATGCTTTCAATTTGGAAACGTCCAAAATGCTGTCATTTGGTAAAGAGTTAATACAGACATGCATGCTAAATGACCAAAGCTGTCAATGCACCATACAACATCTAAATTCGTTCATGCTTTCATTCTGAAGGTGCATTCCAGTTATTCAGGCATATGCCTGGATGTACTCCCCAGACTGTATGGTAACATACCTGAAGGTTTCCGAGAATTTGTGCCCGCCTGGGTGGCTCAGTGCTGAGCGTGTCGGACTCATGACCTGGTGGTTGTGAGTTTGATACCCGGTTGAGGCGAACTTTCTTCCCGGCGTATTTTCGCCTCTCACCTCTGCTGAAGCATGTGAGAAAAGTAGTCGGTGGCTTTGGAAAGAAAGTTGTGTTAGTACTGGTGTGAGAAAGCCAGGAAACACATGTGCGTCACCGACCGCCATGATATGACCTTAGCTGTTAAAGTGGCGTTAAACCCCAATATAACCAACCAACCAACTACCGAGAATTTGTTGAATAAACACTCAACATGGTCAGCTGTTAGACTGAGTTAAAGGTCAAGGTCTTGGTAGCCATTTTCAGTCATGTTTATTTACATTCTAACAGATAACAAAGATATTGCAGGGAGATATTTTTGTCCATGAAGATTTCAAAACCACTTTATGTATAATCATGTTAATGGCTACATATGATTTCCTTTTGTCTATATGTGCATCACTTCTTGAAAATTCTTGAAAATGATTTAACCCTTTCCCAAACAAGCCCTGATTTTCATGTGTCTGCAGTACAAGTCTTTTGAAAACACTGTGGGAAAAGGAGAAATTGCTCATAAAGAGCAATTTCTCCTTTTCCCACAGTGTTTTCTACCCTTTTTGAGAACTTCCTGCCATTTTCATCAAATTTAAAATTGTCGTCTGCAAACTCCTTCAATTAAGAGTTGAAAGAGTCCAAAATTTGTCGTTTGGGAAAGGGTTAAAACAAGGAGAAATCATACAAAATTAATGTTACTTAACCTTTACCACACACTTCTAACTTTTAACAACACCAAGGAAGATGGCATAGAAAAAAAAAATGTGGGAAAAGGAGAAAATGCAGTTACCACCGTTTTCTCCTTTTTCCCCACAATGCTTTCTACCTTTTGATGGACATATTACATGTTTTGTGTAACATGTAATGTCATAAATGCAAATGCTTTCATTTTGGACCAGGCTAAGATTTTGTTGTGTGGTAAAGAGTTAGATGAAGGGATTTGACTTTGGTAGGGTAGAAAAGATTTGTTGGAAAAGAAACAAATGCTGATCACAATCTTTCTACAAGCAATTTTTGAAAGGCCTCTAAGAGCATGTGCCGAGCCCCGGTAGCGCAGCTGGTCTCGCACAAGACTTGAGAATAAGGGGTTGCTGGCTCGAATCCCAAACCTTGCCAATTTCTTTCTGAGGATTGATGATAGTCATTGTGACAGGATTCATTTCTCTCTCACCTCTGATCATTGTTTTGATGATGGTTTTGTGGGAAAGTAGCCAGGGGAAGAATATTGTGTGAAGTATTGGTAACAGATACTCCAGAAAAGCGTGGATAGGTGCACTGGCTGCCGAGATAAATGTAAATTTAAGTAATATCGAAAACAGTGTTAAACACCAAACAATCACATTCAATCAAAAACATGAGTAGTCTGCTAAAGGGTAAATAATTATATGAGCCATGCTGTATGAAACAGGGGCATAACCCTTTACCACACAATCCCGACTTTTAATGACCCTGAAAAGGAAGCCTTTTGAAAACATTGTGGGAAAAGGAGAAAATGTTGGGAACCTGCATTTTCTCCTTTTCCCACAATGTTTTCTACTCTTCCCAAAACAAATTACAGTTTTTCAGTCACGTTTATTTTGTCGTCAGGACATGCTTTCAATATGAACCAGTCTAAAATTTTGTCGTTTGGTAAACGGTTAATGTATCTGCGTATAAAGTATCAGCCCAGGTCAGCCTGTGCAGTCCGCCTGGGCAGAAACTTTGTGCTGTTGGTCAGTTTTATGCATGTAGAAGCACCATTCTACCTCATGAGTTTGTTACACAAAATGTGGGGTTTTTTTAACCCTTTCCCAAACGACAAATTTTGGACTGGTCCAAATTGAAAGAGTTTGCAGACGACAATTTTAAATTTGATGAAAATGGCTCGTTACGAGCAATTTCTCTTTTTCCCACAGAGTTTTCAAAAGACTTGTACTGCAGACACATGAAAACCAGGGCTTGCTTGGGAAAGGGTTAATCCCTAATTATGTGAAGACTTACTAGGAATCATGCATAAAAAAAGATGCTTTAAGCCTCCTTTTACCAGAGCATAACTCATGTTTAAAGACTTTGATGCAAAAGGAGAAATATCTCCTAATGCCACAGTATTTTCAACAGGTGGTTTTCTTCGAAAAGAAAAAGTTGTCTGTAGAAGGTAGTGAGGTAAAGGAAGTGACGTTAACCCTTTACTGCACAATCCCAACTTTTACCAACTCCGAGTTGAAATATTGTGGGAAAGAGAGAAACTGCTGGTAACCAGCAATGTTTTCTACCCCATTATAGGCAAGCACCATCATTTGAGTCACATTTAAAACATTGTCTGAAAATGTTTTCAGTTTTGACAAGTCTACATTTTTGTTGTGTGGTAGGGATAAGGAAATCCCACACAGGTAAGTTAACTCTGTATCAGGCAACCTAAGACTAGTCTTGTCCAAATTCAAAGCAATTGCAGATGAAAAATCAAATCTGGCTCAAATGATGGAATTTGCTTTTGAAATGGATGCAAACATTGTGGGAAAAGGAGAAAATGATGGTTACCTGCTGGTTCTGCTTTTCCTACAATGTTTTCAAAAGCCTTCTTTCTCGGAGGCATTGAAACACTTGATTTATTTGGATTCATAATCTGATAAATAGTTTAGCTCAGAAATTACAAGGTAATAAAGACAAATCTCCAATTATATAAGCTGTTAGTGAGAAAATAGACCCAGGTGTGCACAGAGCTGTTGAGAGCTTCTGGCAAGGTCATTTCAACACCCAATTATTCCTCTGAAAATGAGCCAGCTATTAATTTTGAATTTTCTGGTTCAAACTTGGATTGGTGCAATCAAATACTTTCACATTTAACCCTTTCCCAAACGATAAAATTTAGACTGGTCCAAATTGAAAGAGTTTGCAGACGACAATTTTAAATTTGATGAAAATAGCAGAAAGTTATCAAAAAGGGTAGAAAACACTGTGGGAAAAGGAGAAATTGCTCGTTACGAGCAATTTCTCCTTTTCCCACAGTGTTTTCAAAAGACTTGTACTGCAGACACGTGAAAACCAGGGCTTGTTTGGGAAAGGGTTAACCAGCTTCATGATTAATTTAACCATTTACCAGACAATGATGCCAAGCATTTTCTTTTTTTCCTACAATTTTCTAACCTTTCAATAGCAGATGTCTACATTTGAACCATATTTGATTTGTCGTTTGCAGACATTTTCAATTTGAATGAGTCTGAAATTTCATTCTATGGTGAAGACGTACAAACCCTTTCTGAAACAACAAATTTTAGATTCTTCCAAACTGAGAGCATCTACAGGCAAAAAATCTGAAAGTGGTATGTATACATGAACTAAGGCTCTTAGACAGGATAGAAAACATTGTAGGAAAAGGAGAAAATGCTGGTTTCCAGCATTTTCTCCTCTTTCTGCAATGGTTTTAGAAGGCCTCTTCAGGTTCGTGAAAGAAGGGAATGGTTTAGGAAAGGGTTAAGGCTAAGAAAGCTGATGTCCATGGGTGTACCAGTACACTAATACCATGTGCAGTGTTATGCCAAGGATTATTCAGACTTGCAGAAATGTGGGACACTCAAAATGAACCCTTTACCGCACAATACCTCCTTTTAACGACCGGGGAAAGAGGCCTTTTGTAAACATTGTGGGAAAAGGAGAAAATGCTGGTAACCAGCATTTTCTCCTTTTCCCACAATTTTTTTCTTTAATACTATCAAAGAAAAATTGCACCACATTGAAATTGTCGTCTGCAAAAGCTTTCAATTTGGACAAGGCTAAAATTTTGTTGTCTGGTAAAGGGTTAATGAGACAACTCTACATGTATCAACAAATAGATTTGGATGGTACATTGGCCCACCTCCATGCATTATAATGGGACATTCTTCCAATTAGACAGGTCAGTGTCCCAGAATCACCCCCTTGGCAGAACCCTGCAAGTGTATAAGAACCATGCTCTGGCCAAAAGGGGTTTAACCACACAATCCCGACTTTTAACGACCCAGGAAAAGAAACCTTTTGAAAACATTGTGGGAAAAGGAGAAAATGCTGGTAACCAGCATTTTCTCCTTTTCCCACAACGTTTTCTACCCTTTCCAAAACATAATTTCAATTCTTAAGTTGCATTTAATTTGTCATCTGCACATGCTTTCAATTTGGAGTGGTCTATAATTTTGTTGTGTGGTAAAGAGTTAATGCATTTCCATGATACATTATACCTAGCAAGTCTTCACATAATTATGGATCCATAATATCGTTTTTGTCAAACTTACTGGATTTAGAGGTAGTATTGTCCTTCCATATGCAGAAAATATACCTAAAGCAAAAGGTTTCAACACAGGTCAGCCTGCGCAGACTGTGCAGGCTGACCTGGATAAATACTTTTTGCAGATGCATTAACCCTTTCCCAAACGACAAATTTTGGACTAGTACAAATTGAAAGAGTTTGCAGACGACAATTTTAAATTTGATGAAAATGGCAGAAAGTTCTCAAAAAAGGTAGAACACCCTGTGGGGAAAGGAGAAATTGCTCATTACGAGCAATTTCTCCTTTTCCCACAGTGTTTTCAAAAGACTTGTACTGCAGACACGTGAAAACCAGGGCTTGTTTGGGAAAGGGTTAAACTCGCTTTTCACAGACTATAGCTCATATATGGAGAAATATCTATATTTCTTCATTCTGTAGTATTGAAATTTTTGCTTCTTTCAGCATCACAACGGATAGACCTGAAACTTGTTAAAAATTTGATTGGCTAACCCCAGTTGTATAACTTTGATGACTGAGTTTGGTCATAAAAAAAGGAATGTAACATTCAGCAAACCTCGGGTGATCTGGTGATGAAGTTAGATGTAGATACGGAATTGGCCGCGTTGTGACAAGTGGGAATGTATATCTGGCAAGAGGTGAATGCTGTGTCAAATCTCAGGCAGTTATTTTATTTGCCGATGACTTCCTTTAAATAAGATCCTTTACAAGATAATCCCTTGTTAACCCTTTACTGCACAATGCCGCCTTTTGACGCCCCTGGGAAAGAAGCCTTTTGAAAACATTGTGGGAAAAGGAGAAAATGCTGGTAACCAGCATTTTCTCCTTTTCCCACAATGTTATCTACCTGATCAAAGAAAAATTGCACCATCTGAGCCACACTGAAATTGTCGTCTGCAAATGCTTTCAATTTGGACAAGGCTATTATTTTGTTGTCTGGTAAAGGGTTAAAACAACACAGGAAAAGAAAGCTTTTTGTAACATTGTGAGAACAAAAGAAAATGCTGATAAGCTATTTCCACAATGTCTTCTACCTTTAAAAACACGTATTGTATGAGTCACGTTCAGTTAGTCGTCTACAAATACTTTTCATTATGGATGAGACTAAAACTTTTAAATTAGTAAAGAGCCTATAAACACTTTGGTTCCATGTTTTGGATTTATCTTTGAAAAGGTAGAAAACATTGTATAAAAAGGAGAAAGATGTCTACCACTACCGATATTTCTCCTTTTGTGACGTTGTTTTCAAAAGTCTTCTTTCTCAGGGTAGCCAAAAGATTGCATTAACTCTTTACCAAACGACAAAACTTTACATTTGCCCAAATTGATAACATACAATGCAGACAGATAAATGTTGCTCAAGCGACAAATTTGTTCTTGATAGTATAGAAAACATTGTGGGAAAAGGAGAAAATGCTGGGTACCAGCATTTTCTCCTTTCCCCACAATGTTTTCAAAAGCTTTCTCTTTCAGGCTTGTTTAACTCAGGATTGTGTGGTAAAGGGTTAATTGTTTTAAGGGTAAGGTGTTGTTATATTTTTCAGAATATCAGAAGCAGACCAGCTTCCCAGATGGTTCATTGCTCCACTGTCAGTTTTCACAAGGTAAGTACCATCTATTTATTAATTTAGATGATTGTCTTTGTTAACTCTTTACCACACAATCCCGAGTTTTAAGAAGCCTTTTGAAAACATTATGGGAAAAGGAGAAAATGCTGGTAACCAGCATTTTCTCCTTTTCCCACAATGTTTTCTACCCTATCAAAGACAACTTCCATCATTAGAGTCACATTTGAATTGTCGTCTGCAAAATGCTTTCAATTTGGACAAGTCTACTTTTTTGTCTTGTGGTAAAGAGTTAAACATGAGAGTACCTGAACAGCTGATTAACTCTTTATCAAAAGACAACATTATAGACTTGTTGAAATTCAAAGCATATGCAGATGACAAAACAAGTATGACTTGTAAATTTAAATTTGTTTTGGTAAGGGTAGAAAACATCGTGGGAAAATGATGAGGTATTGTCATAGCCGTGGCTTCATGTGCAAAAATTTCAGCATTTTATAATATCTCTATTATTATTAAAGATATTTACTTCAAACTTGGACTGCTTGTTAACTATCAAAAGTGGAACCTGTACAACAAGGGGCAGATAACCATCAAAATATTTATTGACAAAGATGTGTCCCTTTTTGATTTAGATTTTTCAATAACAGTAACTGCAGCTGAGCTGTGACACCTCCTGTTGGGATTGGATTGGTTTCACATTACATAGTAAAGAAAGTACTAATGGTTGCAGGTTCGATTCAAGGCAAACTTTCTTTTCGGCAGTTTTTCGCCTCTCACCTCCAGAGCAAGTGAGAAAAGTTGTCAGTGGCTTGGAAAGAAAGTTGTGTCAGCACTGGTGTGAGAAAGCCAGGCAACACCTGCATAGGTGCACAAACGGCGTTAAATTCCAGTACAGAGAAAAATTGTTTTCCACTAATGGCAAGTACAAATTTATGGAAGATTTACAAAATTAAAAGCTACAAAACATGAAGATTAGTCTATTTAACCCTTTCCCAAACAAGCCCTGGTTTTCACGTGTCTGCAGTACAAGTCTTTTGAAAACACTGTGGGAAAAGGAGAAATTGCTCATAACGAGCAATTTCTCCTTTTCCCACAGTGTTTTCTACCCTTTTTGAGACCTTTCTGCCATTTTCATCAAATTTAAAATTGTCGTCTGCAAACTCATTCTATTTGAACCAGTCCAAAATTTGTCGTCTGGGAAAGGGTTAATATTGATGCATGCGAGTCAAATAATTTTGCATGAAATGAAGAGTCTGGGGTACAAGTTGATGGAAGGGAGATAATCAAGGTTAGTTTAGATATTCTATAATATGTAAGGTGGTTAGCTTTTCTTGATACAGCTCATTATCATCTTTTGCTTGCATAAGATAACTTGTGAAAACATTGTTGTCATAGGAGAAAAGGCACTGTAGTCATGAAAGGCACTTCAAGAGTTAATACATGTAGTGTGATATGTCTATGAAATGATAGAAAACAATGTGGAGAAAAGGCCGCTTTCTAGAGGTCATCAAAACCTGTGATTGTTTGGTGCAGGATGGATTTTTCTTATTTTCCAATCTAGTTGTTTAAATTGATGAGTGAATATTTCAGAGAGCTTAGCACAATTTCAAGTATTTCTGAAGCAGGTGCAGATTAAGATAAGACTACTTTTATGTATTTTGGGTACCATATTCACCAATCACTGTAAGTTTCGTTCTTGGCCGTGTTTTAGATTATGAGAGTAACACAACTTCTGATTGGCTTAACCACTTGGTCTAGCCAATCAGAAGTTTAATTTCATACTGTGAAATAATCTACATACAAAACTTCTATCATTTGAGTCACATTAACTTGTTGTCTGCATATGCTTTCAATTTGGACAGTTCTAAGAATTTGTTGTCTGTTAAAGACTTAATGCTCTGAGGTAGTTACTTAATCAAGACAAAACTCTTGTCAGGTGTAAATGTCATTACAACTGTTTTAGTCCTGTAGATGACAGCTTTGGAAAAAATTGCTGGAAAAGGAGCAATTGTTTGTAACAAGCAAATGCTCCTTTCCCACAATGTTTCTGTACTGTAAGAATAGTATTTTTCTGTCCTTTACATGTGCTGTATTATTAAATTTTACAATAGTTTAAGTCCTTGAAGTGCTATGCACAACTGTAGTTGCCTTTGTGGCCATTGTGGATCAAGATCAGACTGCACCAAATGTGCAGTCTGATCTTTGGTCTACACAGTTCACTTTGCTGAAGCATTCTGGAAAAAGGTAACCTTGATAATTATTACTCTTACTTGGGTCTTACTTTTAGACTGAACAAGTGTGTTGGGTTTATTTGGCTCTTGAAGGGATAAAGTAGGTTCAAAACTAGCTTGTCTTCTTCTTGCATGATAATATAAAGGAAAGAAACATGTATAGTTTTGATAATGGAAGGGAGATAATCAAGTACAAACTTGTTATGTAGTATGATTTTGTTGTGTCTGGATGATGTCATTGGAATTTCTAACCCTGCACAAACAATCCTAAGTTTTGATGGAAGAGGGCTTTTGAAAACATGTTGGAAAAAGGAGAATGCTGCTGGTAAGCAGCATTTTCTCCTTTTCCCACAGTGTTTTGTACCCTTTCAAATATAAATCTTATCATTTTAGCCACATTTTATTTGTCGTCTGTGCATGCTTTGATTTTTGCAAAGTCCAAATTGAGTTGTCTGCTAAAAAGTTGAAATTTGTAGTGCTGAACCTGGATCTAAATGTCTATTCAATAAGTTTAGATCAAGATCAGAGTGCACAGAATATGCAGTCTGATTTTTGGTCGACACTGTCCACTTCTTGGTCAGATGACAAAAATAGCCCTGAAAATACAATATCTGCATATGTAGAACTCATTGGGCATGCTCATTTCGATTATTTAGCACTATGAAGGTTGAAATTTCCACTTTATCCCAGTGCCTTGGGAAGGCTGCCTACATAGTACATGTACAGAGTTGTGGCCCAGGTAGTGCAGTCTGTAGTGTACAAGACTTGAGAACAATGTTGCTGGTTGGAATCCCCAGCTTGGCTAATTTCTTTCCGAGGACTGATGATGGCAATTGGGACAGGAATCATTCTTTTCTCACTGCTGATCATTGTTTTGACGATAGTATTGTAGCAAAGCAGTCTGTGGCTAGGGAAGAGTATTGTGGGAAAGCAGCCTGTGACTTGGGAAGAATATTGTTCATAGCACTGGTAACAGAAACTCCAAGATAGCATCGATAGATGCGCTGGCTGCTGTGGTACAAATGAAATAATGTTGAACAACATACCATCAATAAATCAACAGTGTTATGGGTTCAATGTTCAGCTGTGTCATATCAAAATTTCTCCTTTTGCCTCATTGGTTACTAAGTCATTATGCTGCGAGAGGAAAAAAAGTCCTTTGCTTTACTTATTAACTCTGTACTAAACTACATTTTCAACTGGTTTAAATTCAAAGCATTTGCAGAGGACAAATAAGACTGAACATTTAAAATTTCTCTTTGGAAGTGTACAAAACCTTGTGAGAAAAGGAGAAAATGCTGGTTACCAGCATTTTCTCATTTTCCCACAATGTTTTCAGAAGCCTTCTTGTTTAGGGTCATTAAAAGTCGGGAATGTATGGTAAAGATAACTCTTTACCACACGGCAAAGTTTTAGACTCCTTACGGCATAGCTTCTTCCCATATAAAATCAATACCTGACAACTGTGTTAGGGAGAATTCTCTTTAGCTCAGGGGTTAGTGTATTGGTCTTTCAAACCTCGATAAACGAGGATCTTAGCCCGCATAGGTTTGAATCCCAGCCATTACGGTTTTTATTTGAGCTATGCATTTGTTGCAAACTTTCATGTTCGTTAGATGGGGGCTCGTCCAGGATTGGCCTTTGAGCCATTTGTTGTCTGCCTGTTATTGGCCATTTAGCCATTTGTTGTCTAAATAATTGACTTACTGCCTAATAAGGCTTTCTGTCATCAACATGATGACTTCTCTTAAGAGGGGGTGTGTTATGGGAGATCACTCCTTCCTTACGGCATAGCTTCTTCCCGTATAAAATCAATACCTGACAACTGTGTTAGGAAGAATTCTCTTTAGCTCAGGGGTAGTGTATTGGTCTTTTAAACCTCAAATATTGAGGATCTTTGCCGCACAGGTTCGAATCCCAGCCGGAGCGGTTTACATCTGAGCTATGCATTTGTTACGAACTTTCACGAACTGTCCAAATTGAAAGCATTTGCAGACAGCAAAATAATTATGACTCAAAGATGGAAATTCGTTTTTGGAAGGGTAGAAAACATGTGGGAAAAGGAGAAAATGCTGGTTACCAGCATTTTAACCTTTTCCCCCATGTATGCAGATGCCTTCTTGTCTAGGGTCGTTAAAACTCAGGGTTGTGTGGTAAAGGGTTAAACTCTTCTCACCCTGGCTATTTATGGGCCTACAGCCTACAGCTTACATTTGACAAAAGTGCCCATGGACAAGTCTTTTTGCTCTAGCAATAGGACTGATAAATGGGCAGAAGCAAGCATATAATTATGTGCTGTACAAGTGACAAGCAATTTTTCTTTTTCCCACATAGTTTTTAAAATTAATCTGGTGCAGAAAAAAAAAAATATCTGCACATGATTATTATCGAAAGACAACATTTTAGACTTGTCCAGACTGAAAATATTTGCATACAACAAATTAAAGAATGCTCAAATGATGACATTTTGTTCTTGAAAGGGTTGAAAACATAGGGTGAAAAGAAAGGGTAGAAAGGTGGTTACCAGCATCCAGCATTTGCTCCTTTTTCCACACCAAAAAAAGAAATTTTTAAAAAGTTTTCTTCCGCAGGGTCATTTAAACGCTTGTTGTATGTTAAAGGTTAAAATAGAATAAAACCAAACAGTAAGATGTAGTAGCAGAAAACTAGCTGTGTTTCTGTATATCGAAAGTCGGTTGTGGCTTATCAGTCAGGAGATTTCACACATGCAGTGTCTAAGTGCATTTCTGATAAGTGTATGTAACAGAATCTTTCAACCCTTAACCAAACAATCCATACTTTTAACGACCTTGAGAAATAAAGCTTTTAAAAAACATTGTGGGAAAAGAAAAAATTTTCTCCTTTTCCCACAATGTTTTCTACCCTATCAACAATTAGATCCATTATTTGAGTCACATTTAAATTGTCATCTGCAAAGTTTTTTAATGCTCTCAGTTTGGACTAGTCGATAATTTTGTTATTCGGTAAATAGTTAACTACCGGTAGCTGGAAGAAAAAATGCACTGAAATGGCACCTCTTTGCTCCAAACCTCTACAACACAAATATGACCTTTTACCCTCCTTCTGTACAAATCCTGGAGGGAAAACAAGATGGGAAACCAAGAAATTGTTTGTTAATCCACACCCTATGATGATTGCACTTTTCGGTCTTTGTGTCATAATATGGATAGCTTATCATACCCCCCTTTTCCAAATAAAGCTGGGGGGGTGGTGGTGGAATGTGGGAATGTGATTAGAATCAGTGTTTTTCTTCTGTCTGTTAGTTTGTCTGTCTGCCTGTCCATCCGTCCACAGACACAATTTTCTGTTCTCTTCTACTACGGCTTTCAACTAATTTGGCTGAAACCCTCTTGCCCTTTGAAAGAGGCACCTGCTATTTCATTGTGATTCAAGTGTTTAGGATTTCAGTATAATTGGCCAACTACCGTATATAAGGATGTCCTTGTGATTGTTCTAAATTGAAAGCATTTGCAGATGACGAAATAAATGTTACCTAAAATGGAAGTTTGTTTTGGGAAAGGTAGAAAACATTGTGGGAAAAGGAGAATATGCTGGTTACCAGTATTTTCTCCTTTTCCCACAATGTTTTCAAAAGGCTTCTTTCTCAGGGTCATTAAAAGTCGGGATTGTGTAGAAAAGAGTTAAAGGCCTTTTAAAATTTTCTCCCGATCTAATGACAAGGCAACTACCGGTAGTGGGAGGGGGACACAGGTATCCCTCGACCTGCACCAGTTCTGGTTACAGTACTCAGAATGGTAACAGTGCCCATAGCATAAACAAAGCATTAACTAATCTGTAATGAAAATTAACAAATGAAAAATAGAAGTCTATATACTTATTGGACACTGCATTGCAATGAAATGTGTCTCAGATTGTAAAGATACTTGCATTTAATTTTGTTTTGTATATATTGCCCCTTATTTTTGTTTACATGTGGTCCCAGTAATAGGTCTAAATGCTCCTTTTCCTTGAAGAGTTACAGTAATGGAAATTTGAAGTATTATGATCTTGCTGTTAAATGTTTCTTAACTCTTTAACACACAATCCCAGCTTTTAATGACCCTGTGAAAGAAGCCTTTTGAAAACATTGTGGGAAAAGGAGAAAATGCTGGTAACCAGCATTTTCTCCTTTTTCCACAATGTTTTTTAACCTTCCCAAAACAAATTTAAATTTTTGAGTCACATTTTATTTTGTTGTCTGCAAATGCTTTCAATTTGGACAAGTCTGAAATTTTGTCGTTTGGTGAAGGGTTAAAAAGTGTCATCTAAATTGAAAGCATTTGCAGATGACAATTTTAATGTGGCTGGAATTATGCTTTTTGGCTGTGAAAGGATAGAAAATGTGTGGGAAAGGTAGAAAATGCTGGTTAAAAGCATTTTCTCCTTTTCCCATAATGTTTTCAAAAGCCTTTTTTTGTTAGGGTCGTTAAAACTTGGGGTTGTGTGGTACAGGGATAAATAAGATATGCAAAAAAATATAGCGTGTCATAATCAAATGAATAGTTTATAATTTTGAAAATTTTTTCTGTATTAATAAAAAACTTTCCTGCTATTACCAGCAGCCATTTTCCTCAAATTTGCATTGTTCATAGACAACGAAATGATATGCTAGGAGAATGTACATCAATATCGATTTTAGGCTCCCAGTATATTTTCCACAATGATGAAACTCTTTACAAGACGACAAAATTTCAGACTTGTCCAAATTGAAAGCATTTACAGACGACAATTTAGATATGGCTAAAATGATTGGATTGGTTTTTGGAAGGTTGGAAAACATTGAGGGAAAGGAGAAAATTCTGGTTACCAACATTTTCTCCTTTTCCCACAATGTTTTCAAAAGTCTTTCTCCTGAGGTCGTTAAAACTCAGGAATGTGTTGTAAAAGACTAACTCTTTACCAGACGACAAAATTTTAGATTTGTCTAAACTGAAAGCAGAAGCAGATAAAAAATTAACCTTAACCCTTTACCACACAATCCCGACTTTTAACGACCCTGAGAAAGAAGCCTTTTGAAAACATTGTGGGAAAGGTGAAAATGCTGGTAACCAGCATTTTCTCCTTTTCCGGCAATGTTTTATACCCTTTCCAAAACAAATATCAATTTTTCAGCCACATTTATTTTGTCGTCTGCAAATGCTTTCAATTTCGTTCAGTCTAAAATTTTGTAGTTTGGTAAAGAGTTAAAGCACCTTTCACAACTTTTGTTGCCTTTGCAGCCAGTGTATATTAAGATCAGATTACATAAAATATGCAGTCAGATCTTTGATTTTCACTCTCCACTTTGCTTTGACATTCTGAACAATAGCAGCCATGAAAGTGCACTTGTTGGAATTTTACTTCTAGAATGAAAATGACTGTTGGGTTAACCCTTTACCAGATGACAAAATTTCAGCCTTGTCCAAATTGAAAGCATTTACAGACAACAATTTCAATGTGGCTCAAATGGTACAATTTTTCTTTGATAGGGCTTACAACATTGTGGGAAAAGGAGAAAATGCTGGTTACCAGCATTTTCTCCTTTTCCCCTAATGTTTTCAAAAGGCTTCTTCTTTAGGGACGTCAAAAGGCGGCATTGTGCGGTAAAGTGTTAAGTCAGTTCTCTAAGGGTTAAATATGGCTGAATAATAAGTTTAGTCTTCAAGAGGGAAGGAAACATTGTTGGAAATGGAGAAAATGCTGCTTACCAGCATTTTCTCCTTTTCTCTAAATGTTTTCTACCTATCAGAGACATATCACATCATTGTTGTCATTTTGAACTATGTTGTCTGCAGCTTCTAAACTTATATAGACAAGTTTAAAATTTTGTAGTTTGAGAAAGGGTAAGGTTACATTTTGCACTGATATTATAATTAATCCTTGGCCAATTAATCCCGAGTTTTCATGTGCCTGAGAAAGAAAGCTTTGAAAACATTGTTGGAAAAGGAGAAAATGCTGGTAACCAGCATTTTCTCCTTTTCCCACAGTGTTTTCTACCGTATCAAAGACAACTTCCACAATTTGAGCATCATTTGCTTTGTCTTCTGCAAATGTTTTAGGTTTGGACAAGTCCAAAATCTTGTTGTGTGGAAAAGGGTTAAAGAAAATAAAGATTTGTCTTTTGACTTTTGATTAACCCCTTACCACACAAGCCTGACTTTTATTGACCTTGAAAGAGGAGGCTTTTGAAAACATTGTGGGAAAAAGAGAAAATGCTGGTAACCAGCATTTTCTCCTTTTCCCACAATGTTTTCTACCCTATCAAAGACAAAAATCATAATCCTAGCTACAAATTTTGTCATCTGCAAATTCTTTCAAATTGGACCAGTCTAGAATTTTGTCACATGGTAAAGGGTTAAACTGAAGACATATCAAACTATTTCAAACTGCTACATTTGTAAGTGGGATAAAAAGGTGTGTTTATCTCCACCTATGATATACACCAACAGAAAATAACTTTCAAATATTCACATAAATACTGATCAGTTCAGACAAATGTCTGTTTGAATTATCAGTTTATTCCATCACTGGTGCCAAAGTACTGGGAGTACTCAAGAACTGCAGACTGCTAAACCACATGGTGCTTGATAACAAATCTAATTATTCCATTTTGACAGGTGCTTTATGAGCCAAGCTTGTTTACATCACAGATTGCTTTTTGTTTCTTGGAAAGTTTTAAACTAGTCTGACACGAACTGATTGCCAAACAAATATGTTTAAAGAAAAACAGTTATATAGAAGTAAAAAATGTTTCAGTATGTGATAGACAATATCTAACCCTTTCCCAAATAATCCAGTTTTAACAACCCTGGGCTTGAGAATGCAGTTACTGGTTGGAATCCCCAACTCGGCAGTTTCTTTCAGAGAATTGATGATAGTCATTGCGATAGGATTCATTCCTCTCTCACCACAGATCATTGTTTTGACGATAGTTATGTGGGGAAGCAGCCAGTGGCTTGGGAAGAATATTGTGCAAAAGTACTGGAAACAGAAACTCCAGAAAAGCACAGAATAGGGATAGGTGCACTGACTGCCGTGATATAACTTAAATGATGTTAAAAGCACCTCAAACACCATACAATCGATCAAGCAACTCAATGACCCTGAAGAAAAAGGCTTAGAAAACATGATGTTTAAAGCACCGCAAACACCATACAATCAATCAAGCAACTCAATGACCCTGAAGAAAAAGGCTTAGAAAACATGATGTTTAAAGCACCTCAAACACCATACAATCAATCACGCAACTTAATGACCCTGAAGAAAAAGGTTTTGAGAGCATTTTGGAGAAAGAAGAAAATGCTGATAATCAGCTTTTTCTCCTTTTCCCACTATGTTTTCTATTTTACTACCTGATAGCTCAGTCAGTTACAGGACTTGAGGACAGGAGGTCGCTGCTCCCCAGCTTGGCCAATTTCTTTCTGAGGATTGATGATAGTCATTGCTACAGGATTCATTCCTCTCTCAATGCTGACCATTGTTTCGACGATGGCTATGTGGGAAAGCAGCCAGTGGCTAGGAAAGAATATTGTGCTTAGTACTGGTGAGAGGAAAGCATGGATAAGTGCAATGGCCACCGCGATATAACTGAAATAATGTTGAAAACGGCATTAAACACCATACAATTCTATTCTACAAGCCAAATTCCAGCACTTTAGCCTCATTTGGTATGCTGCAATGCAGTTGCATTCAATCGGGACCTGTCTAAAACTTTGTTGTTTGGTACAGTTACATGTGGCTAAAACGATGGAATTTGTGTAACCCTTTCACAAATAACAAATTTCAGACTCTTCTTTGCAAACAACAAATCTGAAAGTGGTACAAATGACCTGAAATTCTTTGACAAGAAGGAAAAAATTGTGAGAAAAGTAGAAAATGCCGGTTAAGACTCAGAATTGTTTGATAATGAGTTAATGAAAAATACCCTACTTTAAACTACCCTGAGGAAGAGGGCTTTTAAGAACATTGTTGGAAATAGAGAAAATGCTGGTGACCAGGAGAACATTCTGCTCACCAGCATTTTCTCCTAGTTTTTTCACAATACATTCTTCCCTTTTGAAGACAAATCCTGATATATGACACACATTTAACTCTTTACCAAACCACAAAATCTTAGACTGGTCCTAATTGAAAGCAATTGCAGACGATAAAGTAAAGGAGGCCCAAATGACATAATTTGTCCTTGACAGGTTAGAAAACATTGTTGAAAAAGGAGAAAGCGCTGGTTAGCAGAATTTTCTTCTTTTCCAACAATGCTGTCAAAAGCCTCTTCCCTCAGGGTCGTTAAAACTCAGGATTGTGTGGTAAAGGTCTTTTTTTGTCTTGCTCTTGATGGCAATTGACTAGTGATGTCACTGGTCTAAAAAACAAATTATTTCTAATCAGTAAAAAAATCACCTGAATGATTTGTATTTCAAAGCTGCAGAAAGTCTCAGTGGACAGTGTAGGTCCAAGATCAGAATGCATGCATGCAGTTTGATCTTGATCTACTATGCCCACATTAGCAAGTTTAGCTGTGATAATCACTTTTAACCTGGTGCTAATTTTATCTCCTTCACAAACAGACACTGTTGTATGTTGATACATCTGTTACCATAGCAACCAATTTTCTCCTCAATTGATAAAAAAATCCGCCATGCTGGGAAGAAGAGTTTGAATTTCTAAGATATCATCAGTAATATGCTGTCAGCCATTTGCATAGTTCAACTCCATGGAGCCTTGTGTAGACTGAGATACATGTATGATGGTGTCTGTGGATTATTATAGATATTGTGTATATTGAATGCTGTGTGAACAGGAAGTTTAATGTGCTCTGTATGTGCATAGAAAGGTATAAGAAAAGTTACTATTTGAGGAATTTTTATGGTTTCTCTTCTGTTGCTGGATTTTGACAGGTTGAAAGATTGCCATCAGGTGCTATAGTTTTGAGTGGGTAAGGGAAGGGGCAAGGGCATAGCCAGGAATGTGGCAAAGATGAAGCCCATGACTAAGTCCCAGTGGAGATTTTCTTGTATTTCATTACTTTCTCTGCATTTTTACCCTGATCATTGTTTCAACGATTGTGTTGTAGGAAAGCAAACAGTGACTGTGGAAGAATGTAATGGTAACAAAGAAAACTCTAGGAAAGCATGGATTGGTTTACCTTCTATCTGAAGGGCAGCTCCGATGTTATTTTTTGAGGAGAAACAATGAAAAAATAACATCAAAGCTCCCCTTTGGATCGAAGGTAGGATAGATTTAGTGCAGTATAAACATATTTTTCATTGATTAAGGAGCAAGTTCTTGCAACTCGTGTACAATTCTGCTGCCTGGAAACTACACCAGTATTTGCACCAAATTTATGAGATAAAGCAGTCCTAAAGTTGACACCCGCTCCCTGGTATTGAACTCAGGACCTTATGGTTACGAGGCCAATGCTCTACCCTACAACCACGGACATCACAACCATGGATGGGTGCACTGGCAGCAGTGACTTGCCTCTATACCAATCTATGTCCACATTGAAAGCATTTGCAGATGATGAAATTTAAGTTTGTTTCGGAAATGATGAAAGACATTGTGGAAAAAGGCGAAAATGCTGGTTGCCAGCATTTTCTCTTTTTTCCACAACATTTTCGAAAGCTTTTTTCACAGGGTCGTTAAAAGTCTGGATTATGTGGTGAAGGGTAAATGAAAATAGTATTCATCAAGCGAACAAACATTGTCTTTTTATGTGGAAAATCATACTTCCAAAAATTAGGCCAATTTTGGAGCCATGTTTTCAGGGGTTCTTCTTGGTTGTACGCCTGGAGGTGTTATTTGGACCTACTTCTAGGAGTTATGGTAAACACATTTACCAAGCTGCTCTTGCCACAATATTTAAAAAGCATTAGACATGTAAATGATTTTGAGGAAATATAAACATTCCTGATCTTTTGTTTGATTTTGATAGGTGGAAAGATTACTACCAAGTGCTTTGGCTGCCATGTTTGAGAGAGTTACATGGACCCACAGCTACGTACTTCTCAGTGTTTGCAATGATATACCTTTATCTTAACCCTCTACCACACAATCTGGACTTTTAATGACCCTGAGAAAGAAGCCTTTTGAAAACATTGTGGGAAAAGGAGAAAATGCTGGTAACCAGCATTTTCTCCTTTTCCCACAATTTTTTTTTTTTCCTTCCAGAACAAGTTTCATTATTTGTTCGATCTTAAATTTGTTGTCTGCAAATGCTTTCAATTTAAACCAGTCTAGCATTCTGTTGTTTGGTAAAGAGTTAGGGTTCTCCTTTGCCGAGTTGTTTCAAGGTCATTAGAAAAATTAAAAATTGAAGAAATCAGTTGTGGGTTTTCTTCTTGTGTTGCTGTATTTTGACAGGTCAACTTACTACCAAACGACATGATTTTAGACTTGTCTAAATTGAAAGGAATTACAAAATTTGGTTCAAACAATGGGATTTGTCCTTGACAGCAGAGAAAACATAGTGGGAAAAGCAAAAAAAATACTGATTACCACAATGATTTCATCCTTTCAAAGATTAAAAAAAAAAACATAAAACATTTGAGCAGTACATGTATTTCATTTTTTGTCTGCTGTCACAATCGATGAGTTCAAAATCTTGTCCTCAGGTGACCCTTCCCCAAACAACCTAAACTTTTAACGACCCTGAGAAATAAACTTTCTGCAAACATTGTGGAAAAGCAGAAAATGCTGGTAACCAACATTTTCTGCTTGTTGGCAATGTTTTTTACCCTCCCAAAGCAAATTTAGCTATTTCAGTCCCATTTATGATGTCGTCTGCAAAGTGCTTTCAATTTGGACAGTCTAAAATTTTGTTATCTGGTAAAAGGTTTAGGGTTGAGATAGATTGGCAGAGGAATTCAGAATGAAATATGGTTGTTTGGGAAAAAGAAAAGAGTTGAGATCAAAGAACTGTGAGTGTGATGAGAGTTGGGGTGAATGATACTTATTCTCCAACCAAAATATTTAGATTTTTGTCCCATCTTTTCACAACATAACAGGTTATTGAACTTCTTTAATTCTGTACCAGACAGCAAATACTTAGACTGGTCCAAATTGAAAGCATTCCCATAAAACAACTTTAACCCTTTACCACACAATCTTTTGAATGATTTTTAATGACACCGAGGAACAAAGCTTTTGAAAACATTGTGGGAAAAGGAGAAAATGCTGGTAAGCAGCAATGTTTTCAAGAGCTTTGTTTGTCAGTGTTATTAACACAGCATTGTTTGGATTGTTTCCATGCTCTCAGTCAGAAGCTGTTTAACTTAGGACCCTGAACTTTAATACAAGTGTTGTTCATAGCCCAAAGAGGTGCCCAATTGTCTTGGGGTCACATGGGTCACAGGTCAAGGTCACAGGTGAACTTTGTTTTGAAAATCATTTCTTTTTTCCGATTGTAGTGATTCAGCAACAGTTCTAGTTGTTTTCAACCCTTTCTAAGGCATAATCATTCATTTTAACCACTTTTAATTTGTTTCCAACTTTCAATTTGGACAAATCTGTAATTTTCAAGTTTAGTGAAAAGGTAATCTAAATATGCTAAAGGCAAACTCAGATACTTTGTTGGACAATGCGGGTCTGGACTAGATTGCACCAAAAATGCAGTCTGATCTTGGATACTATACCTGCCATTACTTTGTGAGATTTATTTGCAAGCGGTAGCCTCAAATTTTATGAGGTTGCAATCCCCTGAAACATACTTATCCCTTTACCACACAATCCCGAGTTTTAATGACCCTTAAAAACAAAACTTTCGAAAACATTGTGGGAGGAGGAGAAAATGCTGGTAACCAGCATTTTCTCCTTTTCCCACAATGTTTTCTACCCTTTCACCGGCAAATTCCAATGTTTTAGCCATATTCAACTTGTCTGCAAATGCTTTCAGTTTGGACAAGTGCAAAATGTAGTCGTTTGGTGAAGAGTTCAGGAGCAGAGGTTTGAAATTATCCTTAGTATAAAACAGTGATGATGTTAATGAATAAACCCTTTACCAAACAACAAAATTTTAGACTGGACCAAATTGAAAGCATTTGCTGGTTACCAGCATTTTCTCCTTTCTCATGGTCGTTAAAAGTAACCAGCATTTTCTCCTTATCCCAAATTGTTTTCTGTCTTTCAGAGACAAATCACATCATTACGAGTTGATTGAATATGTTATTGTCGTCTACAAAATGCTTTGACTTTGAAAAGTTAAAAATTTTGATGCGTGGTAAACGGTTACTGCATCAATCAAATTTAATGATTTATGGCATAATTGCATTATAATAAGCAAGTAATGGCACATAATTGATCCATTTTCTCAGGAAATGAGCTGAATCAGAGGTAGAACAGTCTTTAACCCTTGACCAGACGACAAAATTTTAGACTGGTCCAAATTGAAAGAGTTTGCAGATGACAATTTTAAATTTGATGAAAATGACAGAAAGTTCTCCAAAAGGGTAGAAAACACTGTGGGAAAAGGAGAAATTGCTGGTCACGGGCAATTTCTCCTTTTCCCACAGTGTTTTCAAAAGACTTGTACTGCAGACACGTGAAAACCAGGGCTTGTTTGGGAAAGGGTTAACCCTTGACCAACGACAAAATTTTAGCCTTGTCCAAATTGAAAGCATTTGCAGACAACGATTTCAGTGTGGCTCAAATGGTGCAAATTTTCCTTGATAGGGTAGGAAAAATTGTGGGAAAAGGAGGAAATGCTGATTACCCGCATTTTCTCCTTTTCCTACAATACAGGAAAGCATGGACAGGTGAACTGGCCACTGTGATATGACTGAAATAAAATGAAAATGGCGTTAAACACCATACAATCACAATCCTTTTCCCACAATGTTTTCAAAAGCCTTCTCCCTCAGGGTCGTTAAAACTCAGGATTGTGTGGTAAAGAGTTAATGCATCTGCAAAAAGTATTGATTCATGTCAGCCTGCACAGTTAGTGCAGGCTGACATGGGCTGAATCTTAGAGCTATCTTTAATTTTTTGCATGTCAAAATATTATTCTACCCTGTGATTCATTCGAATGTGAAACAAAATGGATTTTATGGATCCTTGATTATGTGATGCCTTGCTGGGTATAATACATCACAGAGATGCATTAAGACCCCCTTTGCGAGAACATGCCCGTTAGTAATTATTTAGAAAACAGTGAGGAAAAAGGAGCAATTACTGGCTATGCACACTTTTACCACAATTTTTTTTAAAATCATACACTGTATGGGTGTAAAAAGTTGTATTTTTCTTTTAGAACCTGGATATAAGGCTGAAACAAAGCACAGACCACAATCTCTTTGTTTACAATATTTCATGGGCAAAAAGTGGGAGAAAGCCATTCTGGCTTGTTATTGTCTACATAAACAAAGAGCATCCATTTCTTGTCAATAATGATTATCTGTAATGGCTATTTTTCAATGAAGCCTGTAGGTTATTACAGGTTATTATTGCATGGATTTCATATAGTTGGGAATATGTATCATATACCAGAGCTGTTTGATAAATTCATGAAATTTTGTCGTAAAAATAAAACTAGGGGACCAATTGAGATCATTTCTAGCATCTATGTTATACAATCTATACCCGAAACATTCTCCAAATTTCATACAAATTCATAGACAACTACATTTTCAACAGAGAATTACAAAACCTATGTAAATGTACATTGTCGGGGGCCAGATTAGAAAAAATAATGTCAACATCAGTACAAGTCAAGAGATCAGAGTACTTTTTCTATATAATCCCCTCTAAAGCCCAGCGTTTGCTCAATTTAGACATTTCTCGGTCCTGTGTAAGGAAATACCTGTACTGTGGATCAAGACGCACCCTGTAACATGCCTGTCATTATTCTCTTTCTCATGCGCAGTTGCCAAAATTGACACATTACGCTAATCGGCCATCCTTCACGAGGATCATCTTTCAGCGATCTTCTGAATCATTCCTTAATCGCTCATGCCACTTTTAGACAAATAAAATACTAGAGGAACTTAGAAATGTTGACTCCTAACTCAATTCTATGGTCTGTTTTGGTATTTTGCCTAGTCCAACACAAAATTTTATTAATGGGTGAAATTCAACATCCAATGAAGACATCACAGCATCAAAACTTACCTTACACTGACAAGAATAAGCCATGTTATTACAGTAATCTGAAGTACCACATCTATGAAGTTTTACAGAAATGCTGTTATGATCTTATTTGACTGTTTCCACAATTGGGGGCTTTTTTACACATTCCTGAATTTTACACAAAATTACATGTTTCGAATTAGACGCACATTTGAGCCCGGAAATGTTCATTATATGTTCATGCTATTACTGGCAAATTCCTAGCCTAAAATATCAAGAAACGTGGTTTTAACCCTTAGAGCGTCAAATAAACCTATCAGACAGTTTCATCCTAGAAATACAACCCAAAAAATTGCAATTTCATGGTTGCTTTTGTCTACAGTGATTCAGCAAAGCGGACAGTGTAGATTAAAGATCAGGCTGCACGTTTTGTGCAGCCTGATCTTGATCTACACTTGCCGCAAAAGCAACTATAGTCGTGAAAGGCGCTTTAAGGGTTAATAACAAAATTCCACATAGTTATCGAACAGCCATCATATATCCTGAAGAAAGAACACATGATGGCTTGTTACAAGCAGTTGGCCCTTTTCTCACATTGATAATAATAACAAAATTCCACATAGTTATCGAACAGCCATCCTACATCCTGAAGAAATGGAAACTATTGATGTAAAAGGAGCAATTGCTTGTTACAAGCAGTTGGCCCTTTTCTCACATTGCTTTATTGCTCACAAGAGCCTTTGTTGTGGGTAGTCAAATTAGAAATGCTTCATCAAGACAATTCTGGTTGGTACCCAAGACATTGGTTTATCAAGCAATCCAGTGTTTTGACAAACTCAGAAGAAGAAGGCTTTTGAAAACATAATTAAATTTTGAAAGGAGTACATGTAAAATTATGTTGGTAATTAGCATCTTTTTCCTTTTTCTACTCTTTCAAAGACAGAAATCATCATATAAGCTATTTTTTTATTTGTCGTCTGCAAATCCTGTCAATTTGGCCAGGCCTAAGATTCTGTCGATTGGTAAAGAGTTCAGCAAAAAAGTAACCACCACATACATGTAATCCTTTTTATCTGATGATTTCAAAATTTTAGACTTGTCTAAATCGAAAGCAACTGCAGATACCAAAAGAATATGGCTAAAGTGATGGTATTTGTACACTGTAAGTTAAAGGTAGGAAAATGTTGTGTGAAAAAGAGAAAATGTTTGTTTTCATTGGTTTTCTAAAGCTTTCTTTTTCAGGGTTTTAATATCGGGAGACTGTGGTAGAGGCTTAACCCTATACCGCAAAATGCCACCTTTTAACGGCCCTGTGGAAAAAGCCTTTTGAAAACATTGTGGGAAAAGGAGAAAATGCTGGTAACCAGCATTTTCTCCTTTTACCACAATGTTTTCTATGCTAATGAAGACAGAAATAATCACTTAAGTTACATTTGATTTGTGGTTTGCAAATGCTTTCAATTTGGTCTGGTCCAAAATTTTGCCGTATGGTAAAGAGTTAATTGTGCAAGCTGATCTTGATGTACATTGTCTGCAAATGCCGGCAGAGTTGTGCTTGGCTGTCTGGGGGAATTAATCAAGAGATAATTAGGCACCTTACTGACAGATACTTGATCTGTTAGCTTGACTGACAGGTTTATGTGCTATCTGACATGTAGGGCTTCTTGCTATGCAATACCCTATGTGCATCACCCCAGCTAGACAGGTTATTTTTAGACAGACCAAACACTGGTACCTTAGAAACAAAGGAGAAAGTATTTTTTTTTAAAATCAAATTCAAATGACCTGGATTGACCAATCAGATTTTGTATTAGATATTTTACTTCTTACTTATAGTCATTGTGCTATTTGATTTGTTATTTATTTCTACACAGTAGCCAAAAAACAAGCCCGCTTGGGTAGCTCAGTGGTAAGCTTATCTGACGCGTGACCTTGTGGTTGCGAGTTCGATACCCAGTTGAGGCAAACTTTCTTTTCGGCGATTTTTTGCCTCTCACCTCTTATGCATGTGAGAAAAGTAGTCAATGGCTTTGGAAAGAAAGTTGTGTCAGTACTGGTTTCAGAAAGCCAGGAAACATATGAGTGTGTCACTGGCCGCCATGATATGACCTAAGTTGTTAAAATGGCATTAAACTCCAATAGAGCCCAATCCAATGGCAAATACTACATAAAAATGCAGTGTGGCTTATGCAGATTAATGCTTTACCACACGACAAAAATGCAGATTTGTCCAAATTCGAAGCGTTTGCAGACAACAATTTGAATTTGGCTCAGATGATGGAATTTGACTGTACATGTGTACATAGTTAGTGCTTATTATTGCTTTAAATAGCACTCTAAAGGTTAACCCAATGATTATAATATTCAGTCTGAAAATAAGACTTCGCAATTTGATGGTTGCATTTATCTATAGCGTATAAGCCAGGCTGATAGTGTAGATCAAAGATCAGATGGCAGCCTGATCTTGATCTATACTAGCAGCATAAGCAATTGTAGTTGTATAAGAGGCTTTTAGAGTTAAGATATAATGCTTCTAATCTTAGAGGCAATAAGAACAACTGACATTTTTGTTTTCTGCCCAACCCAATATTACCTATGATAAATCAGTCATGAACTCAAACAGAAAATAGACCTATTTGATGTCTGTAGTTTTTTCAGCACCATAGGCAAAAACAGGGGCTTTTGTGGACTGTATAGATTAAAGTCAGACTGCACAAAATGTATGGGATCTATACTGTCCAGCTTTTGCAGGCGACAAAATAATTGTGACTCAAAATTGAAATTTGTTTTGGGAAGAGTAGAAAACATTGTTTACCAGCATTTTCTCCTTTTTCCACAATGTTTTCAAAAGGCTTCTTCCTCAGGGTCGTTAAAAGTCGGGATTGTGTGGTAAAGGGTTAACTCTTTCCCAAACAACAAAATGATAGACTTGCCTAAATTGAAAGCACCTGCAGAAATCATTATGTATAAAATGTGGTTTCATTTGTAACTTGATGATTTTTGGTTCTGAAAGGTTACAAAACATTGTGGGAGAAGAAGAAAATGCTGGTCACAATGTTTAAACTCAGGATTGTGTGGCAAAGGATTAATCAAGCCTGTAAGATAAAAAACTTCCTCAGTTTCAGTCAGTTACTGTATTTTGAGTCCTCAAAAGAGGTTGAGGCAAGCTGGTTGAGGTTATCTCTTTACCGCACAAAGCTGCCTTTTGACGACCCTTAGAAAGAAGACTTTTAAAAACATTGCCGGAAAAGGAGAAAATGCTGGTAACCAGCATTTTCTTCATTTCCCACAATGTTTTCTTCCCTATCAATGAAAAATTGCATCATTTTAGCCACATTGAAATTGTCGTCTGCAAAATTAATGCTTTCAATATGAACAGGGCTAAAATTTTGTCATTTGGTAAAGGGTTAAATTATATGGTGCTGAAAGGGGTCACACAACTAGCTGGAATACCACTTGAAATGACCCTGAGGAAGAAGGCTTAAAACATTGTAGGAAAAGGAGAAAATGCTGGTAAGCATTTTCTCCTTTCCTCACAATGTTTTCCACCGTATTATGGACAAGTTTTCACATCTGGGCCACTGGGCCAACTTTTATTTGTCATCTGCAAATGCTTAAAATATGGACAAGTCTAAAATGTTATTGTTTGGTAAAGAATTAATGTATCCCTTCTCTGCCAAAAACAAAATGTATGGCTAGTGGTCTCAAGAGGCATCCCACCTCAGCAAAAATCCCAGATAACTCTTTACCAAATAACAAAATTTTTGACAGGTCCAAACTGAGAGCATTTGAAGACAACAGATTTAACAAGGCTCAAGTGGTGAAATTTGTTACTAAAAGACTAGAAAACATTGTGGGAAAAGGAGAAAATGCATTTTCTCCTTTTCCCACAATGTTTTCAAAGGGCTTCTTCCCTAGGGTCGTTAAAAGTCAGGATTGTGTGGTATTAAAAGGATAACTGATAATAGTCCGTCAGATGTAATGGGAAAGCTAAGATGATTAATTCAAACTTTTTTTTCTAGGAAAAAAAAAAAACTCTATGGCTTGATGCCAAAATGGCTTTCCTTTGAAATGCAGTGATAGACTTTTTCTTATGAGTCATGAATTGCTAGAAAATGATAAAAGCTTTTTCTTGATGGAGCTAAAAATTTGTCCTTGAAGATCACAGTTCTGTGGGTTCAAATTTTAAAGTTCTGTGAGTTTGACTTTAATAGTTCTGTGGGTTGAAAATTATGAGTTTTTAGATTTAAGGTTGATAGTGCTATTTGATTGTGGTTCACAGTTCTGTGGGTTTGAGGTTGACAGTTCTGTAGGTTGGAGATTCGCAGTTCTGTGGGTTTGAGGTTCACAGTTTAGTGGGTTCGCGGTTCAAATTTTTGTGGGTTTGATTTGCAGAATTCTGTGAGTTTGAGGTTCACAGTTCTGTTGGTTGGAGGTTCAGAGTTTTGTGGATTTGAGGTTCACAATTCTGTGGGTTGGAGGTTCACAGTTTTGTGGGATGGAGGTTCAGAGTTATGTGGGTTTGAGGTTCACAATTCTGTGGGTTGGAGGTTAACAGTTTTGTGGGATGGAGGTTCAGAGTTTTGTGGGTTTGAGGTTCACAATTCTGTGAGTTCGAAGTTCATATATCTGTAGGTTTGGAGTTCACAGTTCTGTGAGTTTGAGGTTCACTATTCATTGGGTTTGAGGTGTGCAATTTTCTAGGTATGAGGTTCATTGTTCTGTGGGTTTGACATTCAAAATTTTGTTGGTTTGAGGTTCACAGTTCTGTGGGTTTGAGACTGATAGTACTGTAGGTTTAAAGTTAACATTTCTTTGGATTTTAGATCTTGAGTGCTTTGGGTAAAGGTTCACATTTCTGAGGGTTTAAGGTTCATAACTCTGTGGGTTTGGGGTCAATAATTATATGGATGTAAGGTTCATTGTTTGGTAAGTTTGAGGTTCACAGTTCTTTGGTTTAAGGTTCACAGTTCTGTTGGTTTGGGGTTTGCATTTCTGACAGTTTGAAGTTTACAATTCTGTGAGTTTGAGGTTGATAGTTGTGTGTGTTTCAGGTTCACAGTTCTCTGGGTTTGAGGTTTTTAGTTTTTTGAGTTCAAGATTTACAGTTCTTTGGAGTTGAGGTTCACAGGTCTAGGAGTTTGAGGTTCACAGTTTTTTGGTTTTAGTTTCATAGTTTTGTGGGTTTGAGTTTCACATTTCTATAGTTGGAGAAATACAGTTCTGGGTTTTAGGTTCATATTTTTGTGGGTTTTAATATATGTTTGAGGTTTACTATTCTGTTGGTTTAAAGTAAACAGTTATTTTTGAGGTTCACAGATTTACAGATCTATGCTCCAGATTTGGTATACCTGGGTTCATTTCCATATACAATATAATTATGTACTTTGCCAAATAGAAAAAATTGTGACCTCTAAGAAACCTAAATAAAGGAAATCTGCAATGTAACCTTTAGCAAATAATCCCATGTTTTAACAACTCTGAAGAAGAGGGCTTTTGAAAACATGCAGGGTAAAGGAGAAGATGATGGTCACCAGCATTTACTCCTTTTCACAAAATGTTTACTACACTTTCAAATAGGAATCTTGATTACCATAAGAGCTACATTTAACTCTTTACCAAACGACAAAATTTCTTGTTTTGGATTGGGTAGAAAACATTGTGGAAAAAGGAGAAAATGCTGGTTACCAGCATTTTCTCCTTTTCCCACAATGTTTTCAAAAGGTTTCTTTCTCAGGATCGTTAAAAGTCAGGATTGTGTGGTAAAGGATTAATTTTTCATCTGCAAATGTTTTCAATTTGGACAAGGCTAAAATTTTGTCCTCATGGTAAAGAGTTAACCCTATACCATACAGTCCTTAATTTTAACGACCCTGAAAAAGAAAGCTTTTGAAAACATTGTGGGAAAAGGAGAAAATGCTGGTAACAAGCATTTTCTCCTTTTCCCACAATGTTTTCTGCCATATGAAAAAAAAAAACATCATTTTCGCAACATGTAAGTTGTCATCTGCGGATGTATTCAGTTTGGTTCAGTCCAAAACTTTGTTGTTTGGTAAAGAGTTAACTCTTTCCCAAATGGCGAAATTTTGCAATAGTCGAATTTGAAAGCACTTGCAGACAAGTCACAGGTGGCTAAAATCAAGGTATTTGTGTTTGATAAGGTTTAAAAAATTGTGGAAAAAGGAGGAAATGCAGGTTTCCAAAGTCTTTCCCTCAGGATTGTTCAAACCTCCAGATTGTTTGGTAATGTGTTAAGGGCTAAATAATGGCAATTTGCAAGGATTCCTATGGCAAATGCCACACGGTATAACTATACATGTATCTAAAATCTGACTTCATGTTTTGCTCAGTTTTGATTTTGGTCTTTGCTATTTGCAAATGTATTTTGTTCTGCATATGGAATGGAAGGATAAGATATCTGGTTATCCCCCCCCCCCCAAAACTCTCTTGACCCTGCACCAATGACCCTGTTAACCCTTTACCAGATAACAAAATTTTAGCCTTGTCCAAATTGAAAGCATTTGCAGACGACAATTTCAATGTGGCTCAAATGGTGCAACTTTTCTTTGATGGGGTAGAAAACATTGTGGGAAAAGGAGAAAATGCTGGTTACCAGCATTTTCTCCTTTTCCCACAATGTTTTCAACAGGCTTCTTTCCCAGGGGCGTCAAAAGGCGGCATTGTGCGGTAAAGGGTTAAGTCTTTACCACTCTACATCATTTTAGACTTGACCAAATTGAAAGATTTTGCAGACTACAGATTAAATGTGACTCAAATGTTGAGATCTGTCTAGAAAAGGGTAGAAAACATTGTTGGAAAAGGAGAAAATGTTCGTTATCAGAATTTTGTCTTTTCCCACAATGTTTTCAAAAGCCTTATAGCCCACAGTTGATAAGACGTGAGATTATACGTTAAAGGGTTAACTGGTATGAGACAGAATTAGAAAAGTACATACAATAGAATGTTCTTTATCTTTTAACTTTATGCCATACAGGAAAAATTTTAGACTTCTCCAGATTCACAGCATTTGCAGACGACAAAATAAATCTGGCTCCAATGATGGGATCTGCTTTAACTCTTTAACTCTTTACCACACAATCCTGGCTTTTAACGACCCTGAGAAAGAAGCCTTTTGAAAACCTTGTGGGAAAAGGAGAAAATGCTGGTAACCAGCATTTTCTCCTTTTCCCACAATGTTTTCTACCCATTCTGAAACGAATTTCGATTATTCAGTCACAATTATTTTGTCGTCTGCAAACGCTTTCCATTTGGACCAGTCTAAAATTTTGTCGTTTGGTAAGATTTAACACATGAGAAAAATATAGACTTGTCCGAAATGAGATTATTTGTAGACTGTTGTAATAAATGTAGTTAAAATAATGGAATTCATCTTTGAAAGGGTAGAAAACATTGTGGGGAAAGAAGAAAGTGCTGGTTACCAGCATTGCTGGTTACCAGCATTTTCTCCTTCTCCCACAATATTTTCAAAAGGTTTCTTCAGGATCATTAAAACTCAGGATTGAGTGGTAAGTAGTTAAAAGGGTAGAAAACATGATGGGAAAAGCAATTTCTCCTTTTCTCAAGCCTTTTCTCTCCCCGGCTCGTTAAAATGCCGCATTGTTCAGTAAAGAGTTACAGTCAATGTCAATGACACAGATGGAACAATTGATTTTCTCCCGGACAAAACCTAATTCCAAGAGATAGAATGTGATACTAGTCATTGTTTTTCAGACATGTTTCTGCCTCTGTTCTTGTAGAAATACCAGATCTTTTTATTGTACGATTGCATTTTCTCTTTGTTTTTAGCTCCACTGGCCAAAGGCCTGTGAGCTTATGTCATGGCCCTGTGTCCGTCATGTGTGTGTGCATTCGTCTGTGCATCTATGTGTTAACTTTTAGTTCAAGGGTCACAAGTTTTATATGGGCTCATATATTGAAAACTTAAAAAGTCTTCTGGTTCTTAACCATAAGGCCTTAAGGCTATCCAATTTGGCATGTGGCTTCATCATAGAAACCTTTACTAAGGTACTACAAATTATAACCCTCGGGTCAAAATTGGCCCTACCTAGTGGGGGGGGTAGAAGTTTTACATTGGCTTGTACATTGAAGACTTGAAAAATCTTCTGTTCCCTAGCCATAAGGCCCAGGGCTGCCAAATTTTGCATGTAGCTTTAATTAGTGGGCCTCTACCAAGATAGCCAAAATAATAGCCCTGGGGTCAAAATTTGTAACAGGTCTCTTCCAAAATTGTTCAAATTAAAGCACTGATGTCAAAATTGGTCCCACACCATGGGTCATAAATTTAACATGTGCTTATAGAATAAAAACTCTAAAACTTTTCTTGCTCCTTACCATAAATCCTAAGGCTACAAACTTTAGATCACTTATTCATAATTTATCCCTTGGTCTGATGTTTTACAGGGGCTTTATATTGAAGAAACTTTAAAAAATCTGCTTGTTTATAACCATACAGCCTTGACCAGTATTACTGACATGTGGCTTTATCTTGTGGACCTCCAGCAGGATTTGGGTAATTATAGCTCTATGGTCAAAAATGGCTTTGCCCTGGGGTCACAACTCTCACATGGGCTTCTGTAAGTCTTCTTGTTTGAAACCATTTGCCCTAGAATTGTAATGTTTGGTATGTGTGGTTTGTACTTATTTAGCAGTGGAGCGATACAAGGCCATCTTGGCCCTCTTGTTTTTCCTGTAATAGTCTGTTTTGCAGACAAGTTTCTGTTTTGCAGAAAAGCAGATTGCTTTTTTATGCAAACAGGTTTGTGTTTTGCAGGAAAAGCAGACTATATTTCAACCGTGGCATATTCCTATAGCTCTTTTGTGACATTTTTTTATAACATGCCTAGCTTATGGTAATTTTCAGTTTATTAAAATCTTTACCAAACAACAAAATTTAGACTGGTCCAAATTGAAAGTTTGCAGACGACAGTTTTAAATTTGATGAAAATGACAGAAAGTTCTCCAAAAGGGTAGAAAACACTGTGGTGAAAGGAGAAATTGCTCGTTACAAGCAATTTCTCCTTTTCCCACAGTGTTTTCAAAAGGCTTGTACTGCAGACACGTGAAAACCAAGGCTTGTTTGGGAAAGGGTTAAAATCTTTACCAAACGACAAAATGTTGGACTGCGTCAAATTGGAAACATTTGCAGATGACAAATTAAATGTTGCTAGAATGATGATTTCTCTTTTTGGAACGGTAGAAAACATGATCGGAGAAGGAAAGGCTGGTTACCAGGATTTTCTCCTGATCCCACAATGTTTTTCAAAATCCCTCTTCCTTGGAGTAATTGAATGAACTCTTTACCAGGCGACAAAAGTATAGACGTGTCCAAATTGAAAGTATCTGCAGATGACAAATGTAACTCAAATGATAATTTCTGTCTGTGATAGGCTGGTTACCAGCATTTTCTTCTTTTCCCACAATGTTTTCAAAAGTCCTTTTTCTCAGAGTCATTAAAACTCAGGATTGTGTGGTAAAGGGTTAAAGAATCATTTGGTAGAGGGTTACTAGTTTCAATAAAAAACAAGAATTTTGCAACGATCTCCAGGGACTTATTCACTCATACAAACCTGATCATTTCTTGTTTTTCTCTCAGAGATATTTTGTCTATGTCTAACCTAGTTCCCTCACCTGAATTCTTTGGTGATAACCATCCTGTTTATCTGGTGGTAGAGTGCCTACCTATAAACATTCGCACATCCTCAAAAACCAATCATGCTGATTCCTTTAGCTATTTGATACTAATTGGCAAAATTGGCCAAGTTAGTGGACTGGTATACCGAATTATTATTGTGTCTTTGTTCAGTCTGGTCAGAAGCTCTTTTGGATTATATTTGTTATTAAGCATTTTCTTCATGATGACTTTTGTTTTAGTGTATCTGTGGTACATAGGGCTGAAAGATGTTGGAATAATATTGGGAGAGATGGTTTATTGTGATTTAAGTTTCAAATGAGCCGATTACATGTATTAGGTTAACCTTTTATGACATGAGAAAATATTTGACAGGCACAAATTGTAAGCAGACGTAAATTTAAAGCCCTAATAGTGGCCAAATGTAAACAATGCAGGTGTTAAAATGCATTTGAATTTAAATCATGCTTTATAAAGGGATTGAAATTATTGTGATGATGACATTCTGTTATTGGTCCACGAGTTAGTCATTGGAAGGAAAAAGATTTTTATAGCCAGATAAAAAGTAAACAAAAGATAGAGGGACCTGGCAACTTTATTCCTACTTTTAAATGCATTTTAACCTTTAAGACCTGCATTGTTTACTTTTGGCTGCTATTGGGGCTTTGAACTTGGCATGAAAGATGAGATTTGTACCTGAAAGCGGGGACATTGTGTGGAAAGGAGGAAATGCTGGGTACATACATTTTCTGCTTTTCATACTAAGTTTTCATAAGTTCTCTTTTTCAGTCATCAAAACTCCTGACTGTGTAGTGAAGGGGTAAAGTTCATGGTTATGTTTTATCAAAAGTGCTTTGGTTAATGACATTCAATAGGCTGCTTTCATTGTGAGCATATCTCTTTATCAAACAGCAATGTTTTAGACTGATCCAAATTGAAAGCATTTGATGACAGATTAAAGATGGCCCAAATAACAAAATTTGTCGCTGATAGGGTAGAAAACATTGTGGGAAAACGAGAAAATGCTGATTGCCATATTTTCTCCTTTTCTCATGGTGTTTTCTTCCTCAAGGTTGTTAAAACCCAGGATTGGGTGGTGAAGGGTTAAGCATGAAAGAATCTCGGGCCCATGTTAGAATTGCATCCTTAGAAATTTTGTATGATTTTTTTGCTTTGGCAAATGCTTTCGGTACGGAAGAGTCTTCAATTTTGTTGTCTGGTCAAAGCATACAGAGTAAATGTTAAATTGTGTCTGTGATTTAACCCGTTGCCAATCAGTTCCATGTTTTGACGACCCTGAAGAAGGAGGCTTTTGAAAACATTGTGGGAAAAGGAGAAAATGCTCCAGCATTTTCTCCTTTACCCACAATGTTTTCTATCCTATCAGAGAACTTCAGCTCCATTGTACCAGTTTCAAATTTGTCATCTGCCAATGCTTTGAATTTGGAAGAGTCCAAAATTTGTGATGTGAGAAAGGTTTAAGTACAAATGCATCTTACTTCCTGATCTACATGTACGCCAGTTTAAAAGGCTTTGTAATTCACAGTTGTACCCTCTATCTTGAAATTGCTAAAACTCAAGATCGTTTGATAATTTGATAATGGGTTTATAGCTGACTCTTTAACAAGCAGTTTCTCCTTTTCCCACAGTGTTTTCCACCCTATCAAAGAAAAAGTGCATCGTTTTAGCCACACTGAAATTGCCATTCTCAAATGCTTTCAGTTTGAACGGATCTAAAATTTTGTCATCTGATAAAGGGTTAAAGGCTTTAGATTTTGTCATTTGGTAAAGAGTTAAGAGTAGATATAAGAATCTTCATTTAGATAGAAATGCATCTTACTTCCTGACCTAATTTGAAAAGGTTTAACTCTTTACCAAACGACAAAAATCTGGAGTCATCCAAATTGAAAGCATTTGCAGACGACAATTTAAATGTAGTTAGAATTAGGAGATTTGGCTGTGAAAGAGTAGAAAACATTGTGGGAAAAGAAGAAAATGCTGGTTACCGGCATTTTCTTCTTTTTCCACAATGTTTTCAAAAGCTTTCTTCCTCAGGGTCATTAAAACTTGGGACTGTGTGGTATAGAGATAATTTTTTTTTCTTGAATGCCCAAGGTTTGGGTTGATCCAGATTTATAGGCCTGAAGTAAAAGAGTCGTATTCAGTCTGATCTTGAACTGAAAGTACACCTTGGAGTGTTTTAGTCTGATCAAAATCTAACTTGAAGCCATCTAATGTGCTGCTTGATCATGGTCTTCACTGTTTTCCAGAGCAACCATCGTTGTGCTTTGCATTAGAACTTTTTAGCAGAGGACAAAACTTGTTTAACTCTTTACCAAACGACAAAATTTTAGACTAGTCCAAATTGAAAGCATTTGCAGACAACAAAATAAATGTGGCTGAAAAATTGAAATTTGTCCTTTGGAAGGGTAGATAACATTGTGGGAAAAGGAGAAAATGCTGTTTACCAGCATTTTCTCCTTTTCCCACAATGTTTTCAAAAGGCTTCTAACTCAGGGTCGTGAAAAGTCAGGATTGTGTGGTAAAGGGTTAAATTAAAAGCACTTGCAGATGACAATATAACTGTGGCTCAAATGATAGAATATGTCTTTGTTAGGATAGAGAAAATTGTGAAAAATGGAGAAAATGCTGGTTACCTGCGGCATTTTCTCTTTTTCCCACCACATTTTTGAAAGCCTTCTTTTTCTTGGTCATAAAACACAGGATTGCGTGGTAAAATAGTCTCTCTTATGTAATCTGATCTTGGATGTACACTTCAGGATGTTTTGTGCCATTGCTAACTCACATCGGAAATAACTTGTCTCATATAATGTTCTTTGAAAATTAATAAAACATTGTGATAAAAGGAGAAAATGCTGGTTACTAAAATTATTTCCAAAAGCTTATTTCCTAAGGTTCATGAAAACTTGGGAATTTTGATAAAGGGTTTTAACCTTTATCGTTCTAACGACCCTGAGGAAGAAAGCTCTCGAAAACATTGTGGGAAAAGGAGAAAATGAAGGTAACCAGCATTTTCTCCTTTTCCCACAATATTTTCTACACTTTCAAAGATTATTAAGAAATTGTCATTTTAGTCACATTTAATTTGTCGTCTGCAATAGCTATCAATTTGGTCCAGTTTACAATTTTGTGGCTTGGTAAAGAAAAGTTAACTTTCAAAGCTTGTTAGATAAATTTCCATTTTTTTTAACCCTTGGAGCCCAAATAAACCTATCAGACATTTTCATTCTTGAAATACGGCCCAAATAATTGCAATTTCATGGCTGCTTTCGTGTTTCAGCAAAGCAGACAGTGTAGATCAAAGATGAGGCTGCATGTTGTGTGCAGCCTGATCTTTGATCTACACTGGCCGCAGAGGCAACTATAGTCATGAAAGGCACTAAAAAAACTTGGTTTATCTGTGGCAGTTTTCCTTTTAGCTACTGGTTTTGGCCTGATTTTCGCTTTACCTTATGACAAAATAATGGACTTTTCCAAAACCAAATGATTTGCAGATGGCGAATTAGATTTGACTCAGAAGGCTGAAATTATTGTTATCAGGGAAGAAAACATTGTGGGCAAAGGAGACAATGCTGGTTACCAACATTTTCTCCTTTTCCCCACAGTGTTTTTTAAAGCCTTCATCCTCAAGGTTGTTAAAAGTCAGGATTGTGTGATAAAGGGTGAAGCCATTAGAGACTGCTTTATTTTTGGAGAAATACTACATGTAATGAAAAAGAGAAATAATGGCTGGAAAGGAATTTTTGTGACAATGTTGAAAATATTATGCAAAAATAAGCATTGCCCCTTTTTCCACAATGTTGTCAAACGCCATCGGCAGCCATTGTGTGTAAAGAGTCATATTTGAATTGTAATGGGTTTCATTCTTTACAAAACAATTGTTTTTACCCTTTACAATCACAGCTTTGACCGTGAGTTAGAGGGCTTTTGAAAACATTGAGGGAAAAGGAGAAAATGCTGGTAACAAGCATTTTCTCCTTTTCCCACAATGTTTTCTGTCCTTCCAACTAAAATTTTCAATTTATTAGTCACATTTATTTTGTCGTCTGCAAACACTTTCAATGTAGACAAGTCTGAAAAATTGTTGTTTGGTAAAGAGTTAATGACCCTGAGGATGAGGACTTTTGAAAACGTGGTGGAGAAAGGAGAAAACACTGGTAACCAGCATTTTCTTATCATTTGTATACGATCCCTTTATTTGAATCATGTTTGATTTGTCGTCTGCAAATGCTTTTGAAAAGGATGAGCCTTGAATTTTAACATCTGGTAAAAAGTTAACCCTTTACCAAACAATGTCAATATTCAACAACCATGAGGAAAAAGACTTTTGAAAAGATGTGGAAAAAGGAGAAAATGCTGGTTTCCAGCATTTTGTCCTTTTCCAACAATGCTTTCTACCCTTTCAATGACAATCCTAGAATTTGAGCCATATTTCATTTGTCGTCTGCAATTGCTTTCAATTTGGAAAAGTCTAAAATTTTGTCGTCTGGTAAAGAGCGTAGCCCTTTACCAGGCAATTCCTACTTTTAGTGATCCTGAGAAAGAAGTCTTTTGAAAACACTGTGGGAAAAGGAGAAAATGCTGGTAACCAGCATTTTCTCCCTTATCCACATTGTTTTCTACCTTTACCAAACCAAATTTCAATTTTTCAGTCACATTTATTTTGTGGTCTGCAAATGCTTTCAATTTGGAAAAATCTAAAATTTTGTCATCTGGTAGAGTTTAACTCTTTACCAAATGACAAAATTTTAGACCAGTCCAAATTGAAAGCTTTTGCAGACAACAAAATAAATGTGACTCAAAAATTGAGTTTTCTTTTGGGAAGAGTAGAAAACATTGTGGGAAAAGGAGAAAATGCTGGTTACCAGCATTTTCTCCTTTTCCCACAATGTTTTCAAAAGGCTTCTTCCACAGGGTCGTTAGGAGTCGGAATTGTGTGGTAAAGAGTTTAATCAATATGCAGCCGAGAAACACTACAATTACTTTGTTTTCAGGGACTTTCTATGTAAATATTCCACGCGTTTACTGACATTTTAACCAGGAAATGGATTAAACTTCTAAACTAGAGCAAATTCCAATACCAGACTTTTCGCTGAATTCCTGTGAATGGACATGGTTCAAATTGCCAATAAACTTGAATTGATCTTTTTTAATGAAATTCTGTGCATAAACTCTGGTGGATGTACTTGATTTAATGTGTGCATAAACTTGTTTTATATGTTTCGAAGACATTTTGTGGGTAAACTCAGTTGAATTTCTAAATATTTTGTATAGATGAACTTCTCGACTTTGCCTGATTAATCGAAGTGAATTTTGTAAACTCAACTGACCAATTCCATTATCAAACTTTATTGGACTGTTTTACTGATTTCTGAAAGATTTCCAAAGGGAAAGAAGATGATCTGACATTTCTATTTTAATCAGTGAATATACACAATACTATCAGCATCTGAAAGTGTTTCCTGTTGGTGGAGTAACTGACATTTATGAAAACCTGTAGAAGACAATCCAGTCAAGTAGTAGTTTAGTTGGATGTTTTTAACACAATATTCATGTTTTGGTCGCTTGATCAAGACTCTTTCGAGAACATGGCAGCAATGCAAAAGTTAGATGAAAGCCTTTCAGCCAGTTTGTCAGCAGCCCTGGAGAAAAGGAAAATGGCAGAGCATAAACGTCTCTGGGAAGATGATTTGAGCTCAGTGAATGTTCCGTCATTGTATAATAGAATGAACTTTGCCACTGTACCAAGAAAGTCTGTGAATAAGAAAACCTGGTAAGTACCTGGATTTTGATTACCTTTGTATTTGAATCATGCTCTGGCAAAATGGGGTTTAATGGATCCTCAAATCATTACATGATTGTGGATCCATAAAATCCATTTTGTGTAACTACCAACTACATGTAAATCATGAGGTACACTGGTCCTTTGACATGCAGAAAATTAACCAGTGGCTAAAAGTTTTGACCAAGATCAGCCTGCAGACTGACCTGGGTTGATACTTTTTGAAGATGCATTAAGCTCCTTTTCACTGAGCATTGCTTGTTCCTTTGATCATTTAATCCTTTACCGCACAATGCCGCCTTTTGACGCCCCTGGGAAAGAGGCCTTTTGAAAACATTGTGGGAAAAGGAGAAAATGCTGGTAACTAGCATTTTCTCCTTTTCCCACAATGTTTTCTACCCCATCAAAGAAAAGTTGCACCATTTGAGCCACAATGAAATTGTTGTCTGCAAATGCTTTCAATTTGGACGAGGCTAAAACTTTGTCGTCTGCTAAAGGGTTAACTCTTTACCACAGAACATAATTTTAGATTTGTCCATATTGCCATTAATGTCTGGCATTTTGCAGGTGAGGAATTTGATGTAGCTCAAATAATTAAATTTGTCTTTGAACATGTAGAAAACATTATGGGAAAAGGAGAAAATGCTGGTTCCATTTTTTTTGCTGGTTTACTAGCTGCATTCTGGGTGAGAATTAATGCAGATGATGAATCATTGTCAGGGGCAAAAACCTTTTTTAGCCCTTATATCCCCAAACAATCCCAACAGGCATGTTTATTCGAGAATAAGACCCTAATGACAGCAATTGCAAGACTGCCTTTGTCAAGAACGTCCCAGTAAAGTGGACAGTGTAGATCAAAGATCAGACTGCATGTTTTGCGAGTCTGATCCTGGTCTAAATTGTCTGCAAAGGCAACTAAAGTAGTGAAAGGAACCTTTTAATGTAGGACAAAAATCACAGACTTGTCCAAATTGAAAGCATTTGCAGCTAACAATTTAAATTTTGCTCCAATGATGGGATTTGTCTTTTATAGGATAGAAAACATGGTGGGAAAAGAAGAAAATGCTTGTTACCAGCTTTTTCTCCTTTTCCAATATTGTTTTCAGAATGCTTCTTCCTCAGGGTCATTAAAACTTTGGATTTTCTGGTAAAGGGTCAAAGGTTTAACTCTGTACTGTACGCTGCTAACTTTCAACTTTTAACGACACTGAGAAACAAGGCCTTAGAAAACATTGTAGGAAAAGGAGTAAATGCTAGAAACCAGCATTTTCTTCTTTTCCCACTATGTTTTCTGCCCTATGAAAGACAATTTTTGTTTTGGGTAACATTTAACTTATCTGCATATGCTTTCAATTTGGACAAAGTAAAAATTTTTCCTCTGGTATCAGGTAAACAGTTCACATGGAACTTATAGCATGGTTTATGTACACTTTGGTATTTGAGTATCTGTGTGACTCATACTGGAACTATGGCAGCAGTAACTTGCTGATAAGCCATGGTGATAAACATGGGGTGAAAATCAACTTTCAGGTAATTTGTACATGTTGTGAAAATAAACAGGCTTGCTGAGGGCTGAACTCTTCACCAGGATCTGACTGCCAAGTCAAAATGTTTTTGGATTGAGGACAAGCAGGGTTTTTTCCTAGATTTTCTCATACAGGGGTCATTAATTGACCTCTCTGCCAAGCCCCCGTAGCTCAGTCGGTAGCGTACAGGACTTGAGAACAGAGGGTTGCTGGTTCGATCCCCAGCTTGGCCAATTTCTGTTCATGGATTGATGATAGTCATCACTGCAGAATTCATTCCTCTCTCACCGCTGACCATTGTTTCGACAATGGTTATGTGAGAAAGCAGCCTGTGGATTGGAAAGAATATTGTATAGAGTACTCATAAAAGAAACTCCAGGAAAGCATTTACCGCACAATCCTGAGTTTTAACGACCCTGAGAAAGAAAGCTTTTGAAAACATGTGGGAAAAGGAGAAAAAGCGGGTAGCCAGCATTTTCTCCTATTCCCACAATGTTTTCTCCCTATACAAGGACAAATACTATCATTTAAAAAAACATTTGAGTTGATGTATGTAAATTCCTTCGATATGGATGAGTCTAAAATTTTGCTGTGTGGTAAAGGGTTAACCCTTTACCAGACAACAAAATTTTAGCCTTGTCCAAATTGAAAGCATTTGCTGACAACATTTTCCAATGTGACTCGAATGGTGCAATTTTTCTTTGATGGGTAAAAAAAAACATTGTGGGAAAAGGAGAAAATGCTGGTTACCAGCATTTTCTCCTTTTCCCACAATGTTTTTAAAAGGCTTCTTTCCCAGGGGCGGTAAAAGGCAGCATTGTGCGGTAAAGGGTTAAAGAAAACCTAGGAAAGCATGGATAGGTGCACAGGCTGCCTCTGTACAACTGAAATAAAGTTAAGATAGATGTATAACAACATAATAAGCAAACCATTTCCCATGATCATGACCAGATCACAATATTTATCCCTTTACCACACAATCCTGACTTTTAACGACCCTGAGGGGGAACCCTTTCAAACACATTGTAGGAAAAGAAGAAAATGCTGGAAACCAGCATTTTCTCCTTTTCTCACAATGTTTTCTACCCTTTGAATGACAAGTTTCATGCTTTAACCCTTTACCACACGACAAAATTATAGCCTTGTCCAAATTGAAAGCATTTGCAGACGACAATTTCAGCGTGGCTCAAATGGTACAACTTTTCTTTGATAGAGTAAAAAACATTGTGGGAAAAGGAGAAAATGCTGGTTACCAGCATTTTCTCCTTTTCCCACAATGTTTACAAAAGGCTTCTTTCCCAGGGGCGTCAAAAGGCGTCATTGTGCAGTAAAGGGTTAAGTAATATTTAATTTGTTGTCTGCAAATGCTTTCAGTTTGATTGAGTCCAAAATTTTGTCGTTTGATAAAGAGTTAAGACTTGTTCATTTTCAGAGCATTCCAAAACAACAAACTTTGTGTGGCTTAATTGACAGGATATGTCTCTGAAAGGATAGGAAACATTTTGGGACAAGGAGAAAATGCTGGTTACCAGCATTTTGTCTGTTTCCCACAATGTTTTCAAAAGCCTACTTTGTAAGGGTAGCTTAGGGTTGCTAAGACTGGAGATCATTTGGTAAATCAATACCTAAAGCAGAAAACAATGTGACAAAATAAGAAATACATGATCAAAGAAATTACTTTTTCATAAAAAGCAGAAATTGCTCTAAAAGAGCAAAATAGCGCTTTAATGGTCAAGGGAGGTAATTATGTAATATGACTAGACTGCATCTAAGAGTTACCCCTCTTTATAAATCTAATAAACATGTAACTTGTGAGACAAACTTACAACAGATTTCTGTGAAAACATAAAAGTTGTCTATAGATGATTATGCTGGTGATTTAACCCTTTACCACATGATCCCGACTTTTAACGACCAAAAAAAAGAGGCCTTTTGAAAACATTTTGGGAAAAGGAGAAAATGCTGGTTACCAGCATTTCCTCCTTTTCACACAATATTTTCTTCCCTTCCCAAAACAGATTTCAATTTTTCAGTCACATTTATCTTGTGGTCTGCAATTGTTTTCAATTTGGACTAGTCTGAAATTTTGTCGTTTGGTACAGAGTTAACTTTTAGCCTTAGAGTAATAAGCTTGACTAAGCTACATTTGGCACTTAGGATCAAGATCATACTGCACAGAAAAATGCTGTCTTGTCATGCAAGGTAAATTTTTACATAAAATTATGTTTTCTTATTTATTTCATCTCTTTCTAGATTTGCCAGGCTCGTAACAGTCTGATCTTGGATCTACACTGTCAAAAGCATTTTATTTTTGCCTTATAATGACTTCAACATTGCAGTATTTCAGTTTTTGTTATTGGCTTGAAATTTCATTAACCCTTGACTAAACAATCCGGAGTTTAACTCTTTACCAAAAGGCAAAATTTTGGACTTGATCAAATTGATAGTATTTGCAGACAACAAATCAAATGTTGCTTAAGTAGTGGAATTTGTCTTTGTTAACCTGTTACCATATGACAAAATTTTAGACTGGTCCAAATTGAAAGCATTGGCAGACGACAAATTAAATGTTACCCTAAATATGAATTTTGCATTTCATAGGGTAGAAAGCATTGTGGGAAAAGGAGAAAATGCTGGTAACCAGCATTTTCTCCTTTTCCCGCAATGTTTTTGAAACCTTTTTTTCTCAGGGTCTTTAAAAGTTGGGATTGTGTGGTAAAGAGTTAAGGTAGGAAACTGGGGGAAAAGGAGGAAATGCTGGTTAACGCTTTACCAAACAATCCTGGGTTTTCGCGACCCTTGGAAAGAAGCCTTTTGAAAACATTGTGGGAAAAGGAGAAAAAGCTGGTAACCAGCATTTTCTCCTTTTCCAACAATGTTTTCTACTCTTTCCAAAACAAATTTCAAGTTTTGAGTCACATGTATTTTCTTGTCTGCTAAAGCTTTCAATTTGGACTGATCTACAATTTTGTTGTTTGGTAAAGGGTTAATCCTTTCCCAATCAAGCCCTGGTTTTCACATGTCTGCAGTACAAGTCTTTTAAAAGCACTGTGGGGAAAAAGAGAAATTGCTCGTAATGAGCAATTTCTCCTTTTCCTACAATGTTTTCTACCTTTTTTGATAACTTTCTGCCATTTTCATCAAATTTAAAATTGTCGTCTGCAAGCTCTTTCAATTAGGACCAGTCCAAAATTTGTCGTTTGGGAAAGGGTTAAAGAGTTAAACTCTGTACCAAGTGACAAAATTTTAGATAAGACTGACTGAATTGCAAAACAAATCAAATTTCATCCAAAGGATGGTTTCTGTCAATGGAAAAAAATACAGCCTCTATCCTTTTCTCACATCCTTTTCAAAAGCATTTTTTCCTTCATGGTTGTAGAAACATGGGATTGTTTAGTATAGGGTTGAAAATGATGTAATTTCTGTTTATCTATTGTGAACAGATTTTTTTGTATTCATGATATGGGTTAATAACGATTGGGCATAAATGATATCTAAAATTGTCACCATATATAGTAAATTTGCCTGACTTTGCTGACTGAAAACTCAAAAACCACAGAAGCATGGGTCTGTGTAGTTTAACCCTTTCCCAAACAATCCCTGGTTTTCACGTGTCTCCAGTACAAGTCTTTTGAAAACACTGTGGGGAAAAGGAGAAATTGCTCGTAACGAGCAATTTCTCCTTTTCCCACAGTGTTTTCTACCCTTTTTGAGAACTTTCTGCAATTTTCATCAAATTTAAAATTGTCGTCTGCAAACTCTTTCAATTTGGACCAGTCCAAAATTTGTTGTTTGGGAAAGGGTTAATATGGGAGATAACTATTGGTAAAAATTAATGAATCATTGGATTTAGAGTTACCTTTCTTTACATGCTAAGAACCCAAGAACTCATGGGCCATTATTGTAGAAACAAGTTGGCTTCTTTAAAAAAGAAGCCAGGAGAGGTCAGCGTCAATGTTTTCAAATAGCTTACTGCTTTTAACTTCAGTATATTTTGGTACATATAAACAAATAAGTAAGGCATTATATGATCACCGCTGTGTAAAAAGGAGAAACCTCTTATGCATTACATGACAGACACATGACCTTTTTCCCACATTTTCAAGTCGCGTGATCTTTTCCCGTGGTGTTCTCTCTTTTAACGAAATTCTTTTTTTGTGTGTATGTAACTTTATTTGTTTAATGAAAAATTACAACCACTGGAAAGGTCATTTGCAATCAAATCAATATAATAAATCCTTTTTGAAATCCATCAGATAAAAACAAAACATGTCTATTTCCTCTTTCACTTTTTTGATTTTGGTTTATTTATAAAACCATGACGAAACAGATTGTGTATCAGAATGATTTCGCAGAAAAGCATGGAGTTAGGCAGCAATTTCTGAGGCAGTCTGCCTTTTAAACTCACCACTGTTGGAGAGGTCTGCTGACCTCTCCAATGAGATACATGCCCCTAGCTAATTACTGGTGAAACTCGGACATGAGTATGGTAGCTGTCACTTTGATATGACTGAAATGATGTTGAAAGCAGCATAAAACATCAATCAGTCAATTAATTAATCAATCAATCAATCTTTCAGTCAATCAACAAATGAGATTTTTTTGCTCCTAACAGCATAATTTTTTTTTTTCAAAGCAGCTGACAGGCAAGAGCCAAGATCAGACTGCATGTTATGTACTGTCTGATTTTCATTCATGCCCACTTAAGCAGTTAAGTTTGGCTTAAGTAAGCCCAACAAGGATTAACCCTTTACCACACTATCCCGAGCTTTAATGATGCTGAAAAGAAAAGGCTTTGGAAAACATAGTGGGAAAAGGAGAAAACACTGGTTGCCATCATTGTCTCCTTTTCAGACAATGTTTTCTACCATGTCAAATATAGAAAGCATTATTTGCGCCACATTTAAATTTGTTGTCTGCAAATGCTTTCAATTTGGTCGAGTTCAAATTTTGTTGTTTGGTAAAGAGTTAATACAGGTACCCATTTTATATCTCACCCAATATGGTAGCCTGGCATTCAGGCCCTGCATTTGAGTTATTCCAATAAACAAGGTACACAACTATTGTAGACTCAGAAATATATGTTGTTACTTGCTTATGTTTTTTTAGAATGAAAATGCTCTATTTTAACTCTGTACCAAACAACAAAATTTTAGTCTAGTCCAAATTGAAAGTGTTTGCAGACAACAAAATAAAAGTAGTAAAAAATTGAAAGTTTGTTTTGGAAAGGTAGAAAACATTGTGGGAAAAGGAGAAAATGCGGGTTTCCAGCATTTTCTTCTTTTCCCGCAATGTTTTCAAAAGTCTTCTTCCATGGGTTCGTCTAAAGACGGGATTGTGTGGTATAGAGTTAAAGGACTTATACCAGTTGACCAACATGATAGCATGTAACTGCAAGGAAGATTATTTGTAAGAAGGAAATAAAAAAAAGTACTAACAGTTGCATTGACCTTCAGATACGTTTTAGTTAACCCTTTACTACTTAACCTATCTTTTAATGACCCTGAGAAAGAAAACTTTTAAAAACAATGTAGGGAAAGAAGAAAATGCTGGTAACCAGCATTTTCTCCTTTTCCCCATTATGTTTTCTACCTTTCCTCCCAAAAAATTTCAATTTTTGAGTAATGTTAATTTCGTCGTCTGCAGATGCTTTCAATTTGGACTAGCCTAAAATTTTGTGGTAGAGTGTCAACCTGTTACAAAACAACAAAATTTTACACTTGTCCAAATTGAAAGCATTTGCAGATGACAAATAAAGTGTGATTCAAATGATGGAAATTGTCTAGGATAGGTTAGAAAACATTGTAGGAAAAGGTGAAAATGCTGGTTACTAGCATTTTGTCCTTTTCTCACATTCTTTTCAAATGGCGTTCTTAAACACAGGATTGTTTGGTAAAGGGTTAGTAAAATTAACATGTAAAACACTGAATAAACCAATGAGACACTTGGAGTGTAGAAATAAGAATAAAATAATTTCAAGACTGCTAGATCTATTTTCCAGAATGTCTCAGCAAAGCGGTGTAGATCAAAGATCAGACTGCACATTTTGTGCAGTCTGATCTTCATCTACACTGGCCGCAATGGCAACTATTGTCATGAAGGCACTTAAAGGGTTATCTATAGCTTTAATTACAGAATAAAACCATGCAAAAACTAGCCCAAGTTAGGCACAGCAGAAATACTGGGTGAAAAGGAAAAAAAAAAATTTTTTTTTCATACACAGTAAAACATTGACAGAAAAGAAGCATCTGCTTGTTTACAGGTGATTGCTACTTTTCCTTCAATCTTAAAAAAAAAACACTTCCAACTTCAAGGATATGACAAGTCCATTTTGTAGAAATTCTGTTGCATTAACCCTTTGCCACACAGTTTCGTGTTTTCACAACTGAGGAAGGAGGCTCAGGAAAACATTGTGGAAGAAATTGATATTGCTGGTAAACAGCGTTTTCTCCTGTTCCCACAATGTTTTCTACGCATTAAAAGACAAATCAATCACTTGAGGCGAATTCAATTTGTCGCCTGCAAATGCTTTGAATTTGGGAGGGTTTAAAAATTTGTCGTCTGGCAGAGTTTAACTACTTTTAAATAGGGCGACACTCCATATTTGTGAAGTGTTAGTGCGCTATAAATAGAATTTTATGTGAGAGTATTTCCTGAATTGATACACCAGAAAAAAAAGGAACTGCTAAAAAACAATATGGAACAAAATTATGTTGCAGAGGGTTTGGAAAGAGGATATCCATGAACAAATTCCAAGCAGGTATGAAAATTATTGAGTATTTAGGGAACAAAGGAAATGCATAGCACCATATTGACAGAGGTTTTGTTTACATTGTAATGTGAGACTGAGAGGAGTGGGTGGGGTAATGTGAATTTGATAGAATGTTGTTGAAACGATATTTGCCTTTGTTCTAAATATGAGAACATAACAACATGTAGTCATATGAGATAGGAATGCTGTCTTATTTGCCCCAAAGGTGTAATTGATGACATTAAACCTGTGTCATTATACAGGAGACCGTTCAAAATTTCTATCAGACGACAAAATTTTAAACCTGTCCAAGTTGAAAGCATTTGCAGACGAATACCAAAATGTGGCTTAATTGATTGGATTTTTCTTTGAAAGGTTAAAGGCACTGTGGGAAAAGGAGAAAAATACTGGTTACAGCATTTTCCCCCTTTTCAACTATTTTTCTTTACCCTTAACCAAACGTCAAATCTTTGACCGGTCTAAATTGATGGCATTTACAGACGACAAATAACATGTATTTGAAAGCGTAGAAAACATTGTGGGAATACGAGAAATTACTGGTTACCATGGTTTTCTTCTTTTCCTACAGTATTTATAAAGACCATCTCCACCAAGCTCGTTAAAACTCTGGACAGTTTGATAAAGGACATAAAGTTTTTTTTTTAGGCTTGTGGAACACAGGGCTGTTTTGTAATTAACCACTTAATCCCAAGTTTTAACGACCATTAAGAAGCTGGTAACCATCGTTTTCTCCTTTTCCCACAGTGTTTCCCATCATTTGAGCCAGATTTAAATTAAATGAACTACAAATGCTTTCAATTTGGACAAGTCTACCTTTTTGTCATATGGTAAAGGGTGAACTATTTACCAAACCCTTACAACTTTTAATGCCCTGAGAAAAATAAAAAGCCTTTTGAAATTATTTTGGGAAAAAGGGAAATGCTGGTAGATCAGCATTTGTTTTTTTTTTCCCCACAATGTTTTCTACCCTACCCCAATCAAATTTCAATTTTTGAGTCGCATGTATTTTGTCGTCTGCAAATGCTTTCAAATTGGACAAATCTACATAGTTCTCATTTAATAAAGGGTTAACTCTTTACCACACAATGCCGCCTTTTAACGACCCTGGAAAAGAGGCCCTTTGAAAACATTGTGGGAAAAGGAGAAAATGCTGGTAACCAGCATTTTCTCCTTTTCCCAATATGTTTTCTATGCTATCAAAAAAAAAAAATTGCACTATTTGAGCCACATTGAAATTGTCGTCTGCAAATGCTTTCAATTTAGATGAGGCTAAAATTTTGTCAACTGGAAAAGGGTTAAAGGGGGTTGTACAAACTTTGTCATGCTGCAATTTGAAACGAATCCTTGCAGTACGATTTTATAGGTAGGATTGTAACAGGAAATATGTTTGAAGACACATTGTTCAAAGTGTGGCATGTATCCTGGTTATTTTTCTTTCATAGCTGTATGATTATGCACCGGAATACTTTAACCCTTTACCACACAATCCCAACTGTTAATGACCCTGAGAAAAGAGCCTGTTGAAAACATTGTGGGAAAAGTAGAAAATGCTGGTTACCAGCATTTTCTAATTTTCCCACAATGTTTTTTGTACCCTTCCCAAAACAAATTTCAATTTCAAAATTACTTTTTGTAGTCTGCAAATGCTTTCAATTTCAACCAGTCTAAAATTTTGTCGTTTGGTAAAGAGTTAATTTAACCCTTTACCCCACAATCCTGGGTTTTAACAACCCCTAGGAAGAAAGCTTTTGAAAAAAATGTGGAAAAGGGAGAAACTGCTGGTATTCAGCATTTTCTCTCTTTCCCACCATATTTTCTACCCTTCCCAAAACGAATTTCAATTTTTTAATAGCGTTGATTTTGTCGTCTGCAAATTCTTTGAATTTTGGACTTGTCTAAATTTTTGTCATTTGGTAAAGAGTTACCGGTAACCCTTTACTACACAATACCGAGGTTTTAGACCTCAGAAAGGGGTCTTTTGAAAACATTGTAGGAAAATGAGAAAATTTTGGTAACCAGCATTTTCCCCTTTTCCCACAATATTTGTCCTTCCACAATCAGTTTTCAATTTTTGTCGTCTGCAAATGCTTTAATTTTGGGCATGTCTAAAATTTTGAGTTAACTCTTTACAAGCATCAAAATTCTAGACCTGTCCAAATTCAAAGCATTTGCAGACAGCAGATAAATGAGACTATAAAGTTAACTATTTACTAAACGACAAAATTTTCGACTTGTCCAAATTGAAAGCATTTGCAGACTACAAATCAAATATGACTTAAATGGTGGGATTTGTCCATGATATGTCATAAAACATTGTGGGAAAAGGAGAAAATGCTGGTCACCAGCATTTTCTCCTTTTCCCACAAAGTTTTCAGAAGGCTTTTTGTTCAGGGTCATTAAAACCCGTGATTGTGTGGTAAAGAGTTAAGAAATGAAACTTTCAAACCCATAGCATAAACCCAAACTTCAAAGGTAGGATACCCAATATGATTTTAGGTTCAATCCATGAATACAGATATGAAAACATTCTTTGAAAGGGAGAAAGTGCATATTGCAAGTAACTTCTTGTTTTCAATAAATGTGGTTTGTTACAAGACCAAACAAACATCTTTCAGAGCTAATATTTTAACCCTTTACCAAATGACAAAATTTTAGACTTGTCCAAATTGAAAGCATTTGCAGACGACACAATAAATGTGACTCAAAAATTGAAATTTGTTTTTAGAAGGTTAGAAAACATTGTGGGAAAAGGAGAAAATGCTGGTTACCAGCATTTTCTCCTTTACCCACAGTGTTTTCAAAAGGCTTCTTCTTCAGGGTCGTTAAAACCCGTGATTGTGTGGTAAAGCGTTAAGGATCTTATAGAAAAAGGCTTCAGAAAACAAGAGTGGTATAGGAGGAAATGCTGGTACATGTGCCTGGGTTGATAATTTTCACAGATGCATTAACTCTTTACCAAACGACAAAATTTTAGACCAGTCCAAATTGAAAGCAGCAGCTGCAGACAACAAAATAAATGTGACTGAAAAACTGAAATTTGTTTTCGGAAGGGTAGAAAGTATTGTGAGAAAAAGAGAAAATGCTGGTTACCAGTGTTTTCTCCTTTTCCCACAATGTTTTCAGAAGGCTTCTTCCTGAGGGTCGTTAAAAGTCGTGATTGAATAAAAAATAAGAATAGTTTAAAAGTCATGTGACCAAACTGGAGAGAAAATACTGGGATCGATGAACCGAGACACAGGTAAGGTATGGTATAAACTGACCAAAGGGACTAGTCATCTGAAAATGACCCTACTACATATGGTAAAGGGTTTTAAGGCCCCTTTCACAGCGCATGGCTCAAAAATATAAGAAAACATTTCTAAGATTATTTTTTTGCCCTTTCTTATCCGATAGTTAAATTTGTACAGAACCCACAGATCTTGTAAAATTGGGGAAAAAAAATCCTGGATTTGGAAACTTTTTTGGGACCGACACTTGGCCCAAAATTAACCCTTTACCGCACAATGCCGCCTTTTGAAGGCACTGGGAAAGAAGATTTTTGAAAACATTATGGGAAAAGGAGAAAATGCTGGTAAACAGCTTTTTCTTTTTTCCCACAATGTTTTTTAATCTATCAAAGAAAAATTGCACCATTTGAACCACGTTGAAATATTGTCTGTAAATGCTTTCAGTTTGAACAAGGCAAAAATTCTGTCGTCTGGTAAAGGTTTAACCTTTTACCACACAATCTCGACCTTTAATGACCCTGTGAAAGAAGCCTTTTGAAAACATTGTAGGAAAAGGAGAAAATGCTGGTAACCGGCATTTTCTCCTTTTCCCACAATGTTTTCTACCCTTCCCAAAACAAATTTCATTTTTTCAGTCATATTTATTTTGTCGTCTGCAAATGCTTTCAATTGGGACCAGTCTAAAATTTTGTTGTTTGGTAAAGGGTTTAGGGTATCAGTATCTCTATGAACTAAGGGAGATAACTGAGAAGACCAAAGATTTTGGGTTTTGATCTCCTGTATTGATTGAATTTGATTCACATGATGTGTAAATATGGTAATTGGTCAACAAGGAATCAATTCTGTGATTACTTTCTCACCCTTTCCTGTCCGTTCTTAGGCTCAGTTGTTTACTTAGTAAATAAATTGGTTGATTGAATGGTTTTTATGCCACTTTCAATATTATTTTAGTCATATCTCAGGGACAACTCTCTTATCCATGTTTGTCCTGGATTTCAACAGTCTTAGGCTAGGGCTCTGAAGTGTCTTGCCTGCTTAACCCTTTACCACACAATCCTGACTTTTAACGACCCTGAGAAAGAAGCCTTTTGAAAACATTGTGGGAAGAGGAGAAAATGCTGGTAACCAGCATTTTCTGCTTTTTCCACAATGTTTTCTACCCTTCCCAAAACAATTTTTGATCTTTCAGTCACATTTATTTTGTTGTCTGCTATTCCTTTCAATTTGGACCAGTCTGTGTCCAGATTGAAAGCATTTGCAGACGACAAATTTGAACCTTGTGCAAATGAGCTGAATTTCCCTGATAAGGTAGAAAACATTATGGAAAAAGAAGATATTGCTTGTTTCAAGCAGTTTCTCCTCTTCCCACAGTGTTTTCAAAGGCTAAATCTATCCTAGTGCCGTTCAACAGCTGGTATTTTGTGGTAATAAAATTTCGTAAAAAAACATTGGGGGAAAAAGGAGAAAATGCTGGTTGCCAGCATTTTCTTCTTTTTCTACAATGCTTTCAAAAGGCTTCTTACTCAGGGTTTTTTTAAAACTTGGAATTATATGGTTGTGGTATTGGGTTAAACTTTGTACAACTGAAGGAGAACGGCACATGAATGAGTGATAACCTGGATGGATGGGCTGTCAATAAATGAAGTGTCTTCTGAGTCACCTGCTGCAGTCTTTATATCTTGCTTCATTACCCCACAACCCTGACTTTTAACCCTAAGATAAACCTGTTGAAAACATTGTGGAAAAGGAGAAAATGCTGGTAACCTGCATGTTCTCCTTTTGCCACAATGTGTCCTACCCTTCCCAAAAACAAATTTCTATTTTTGAGTTATGTATTTTCTCTTCCGCGAATGCTTTCATTTTGGAGAATTCTAGAATTTTGTTGTTCGGTAAAGAGTTAACTCTTTACCACACAAATTCTAGACTCTTCCAGATTGAAAGCATCTACAGACAATATATTTGAAAGTGATTTAAACGAACCAAAGTTCTTTAAGAGGGTAAAAAAGGTGGAGGGAAAAGAAGAAAATGTTGGTTAGCAGCATTTTCTCCTTTTCCCACTATGATTTTAATGGCTTAAATCCTACTCGAGGTGTTAAAGATAAGATAGACGCCTCTTGAAAAGATACTGGAAAAAGAAGAAAATGCTGGTAACCAGCATTTTCTCCTTTTCCCACAATGTTTTGAGCCCATACGTACTCATTTGATCTACATTTACTTGCGGTGTGCAAAGAATTTAAATTTGGACAAGTCATCTTGTAAAGAACAGGTGACGGTAGTTCGAGATCTACCAAAAACTTACAAATTTCACAATGGTAAAACTTTGGAAATTAACTCTACCAAACAATGCCAACTTTAACGACCCTGAGAAAGAAGCCTTTTGAAAACATTGTGGGAAAAGGAGAAAATGCTGGTAACCAGCATTTTCTCCTTTTCCTACAATGTTTTCTACCCTTCCCCAAACAAATTTCAATTTTTCAGTCACTTTTTTTTTTTGTCATCTGCAAATGTTTTCAATTTTGTGGTTTGGTAAAGTGTTAAGGAAAAGCCATTGTTCAACAGTATAGAATACATTGTGGGAAAAGCTTGTTGTTGCAGGGAAATTGCTCCATTTTCCACAATGTTCTGAGCATTTGGCCCATACACATTATGTTTCTCCTAGCTATCAACTGCATTTGTCTTTTGTATACACTTCTGCTTTACTCTTTGTTGCTGAGCCCAGTGGCACAGTCTGTAGTTTACAGGACTTGAGACCAGAGGGTCACTGGTTTGAATCTCCAGCTTGGTCAATTTCTTCGTGATGATTGATGATAGTACAGTAATTGCAACAGGGTTCATTCTCTCTCTCACAGCTGATAATTGTTTCTATGAATGTTATGTGGGAAAGCAGCCATTGGCTTAGGAAGAATATTGTGTGAAGTACTGGTAAATGAAAATCCAGGAAAGCATGGATAGGTGCATTGGCCACCATGATCGATATAACTGAAATAATGTTGAAAAAGTGTTAGACACCATATGATCAATCGATCAATCAATCAGTCAATTGATGTACTCTCAATACAATACAGGGAGCAAAAACTAAAGGATGTAAATATAAAATATAGGGCATTAGGGCAACAGCAAATCTATTATGTTTTATGAAAGTGCTTGAACCTTAGGTCAGGTGCACAATTGCATGCCATTCTGTAACAGTTGTTTAATAGTGTTTAATGAGTACTGCATGGGATTTGTGGCACAGTTTAACTCATGTATGGTTAACTCTTTACCACATGACAATATTTTAGAGTCTACCAAATTGAAAGCATTTGCAGACGACAAAATAAATTTAGCTTAAATGGTGATTTCTGTCTTTTATAGGGTAGAAAACATTGTGGGAAAAGGAGAAAATGCTTGTTACCAGCATTTTCTCCTTTTCCCACAATGTTTTCAAAAGCCATCTCTCCTTGGGGTCATTTAAACTGTGTGGTAAAGGGCTAACCCTACACCATATGAAAAAATTTTGTGCCAGCCCAAATTGAAAGCATTTGCAGAAATCAAATGAAGCTCAGATGATGATTCCAGTTTTTGATAGGATAGAAAACACTGTGGGTGAAGGAGAAAATGCAAGGCACTAGCATTTTCCCCTTTTCCAACAATGTTTTCAAAATACTCTTTCAGGGTTATTAAAACTCAGGATTCAATGTAGAATACTATAGAGTTATCCTTTTACTAAAGGATCTTGTGTTCTAAAGCCACTGAGGAAGAAGCCTGTTGAAAACTTTGTGGGAAAAGGAGAAAATGCTGGTAACCAGCATTTTCTCCTTTTCTCACAATGTTTTCTACCCTCTAAGAGACAAATCCAAATATGTCAGCCGCATCTAATTTGTTGTCTTTACATGCTTTCAATATGGACAGGTCTAATATTTTGTCATTTGGTAAAAAGTTGAAATTTTTGCTGACCTGACATTATTAGATGCAGTTTGTCCTCTGCTTCAAGTATGCAAAAGGAGGCATTTAGTTAAGGTTGTAAATCTTTACCGAACAACATTATGGTCTCTAAAAAGCATTTGCAGACAACAAAATTAACCCTAAGTGCGCCAAATAAACCTAACAGACATTTTCATCCCAGATATATGACCTGAATATTACAATTTCATGGTTGATTTTGTCTATCGGGTTTCAGCAAAGGGGACTATGTAGATCAAAGATCAGGCTGCATGTTTTGTACAGCCTGATCTTGATCTACACTGGCTGCAAAGGCAATTACAGTCTTAAAGGGCACTTGAAGGGTTACTTTGGTGAAGATGACAAGATCGGACTTCAGTGTTTATTGTAGTCTGATCTTGATCTACATTGCCTTTAAATGTACCTTCACGGATGGATTAACCGTTTACCACATAATCCCAAGTTTTTACAACCCTGAGAAAGAAAGCTTTTGAAAACATTGTAGGAAAAGGAAAAAATGCTGGTAACCAGCATTTTCTCCTTTTCCCACAATGTCTTCTACTCTTTCTTTTCCCACAATGTTTTCTACTCTTTCAAAGACAATTTAGAACATTTGAATCAAATTTACTTTGTGTCTTCAAAATGCTTTCAATTTGGACAAGTGTAACTCTTTACCACACAAGGATGAGTTTTAACGGCTCTGGGAAATTAGTCTTTCTGAAAACATCATGGGAAATGGTGAAAATGCTTGTAACCTGCATTTTCTCCTTTTCCCATGATGTTTTTTAGCTCCACTGGCCGAAGGCCAGGGGCTTATGTCATGGCCTGGTGTCCGCCGTGCGTCCGTCTGTGCGTCCGTCCGTCCGTGCGTTAACTTTTATTTCAAACATCTTCTTCTCTGAAACTACCCATCCAATTTTCATGAAACTTCACAGAAATGATCCTGCCATGGTCCTCTTCAGAATTTCTTGAAAGAATTTGATTCCTTCAAAAACTCTGGTTGCCATGGCAACAAAACTGAAAAATATTGGAAATCTTTAAAAATCTTCTTGTCTGAAACCATAAGGCGTAGGGCTACCAAATTTGGCATGTAGCTTTATGTAGTAGACCTCTATCATGTTTCTTCAAATTATAGCCCTGGGGTCAAAATTGGCTCTGCCCCAGGGGTCACAAGTTTTACATAGGCTTATATAGAGAAAACTTTAAAAATCTTCCTGTACCTAGCCATAAGGCCTAGAGCTACCAAATTTTGCATGTAACTATATCTAGTGGGCCTCTACCAAGCAGGCCAAAATTTTAGCCCTTGGGTCAAAATTGGCCCCGCTGCAGGGGTAACAAGTTTTGCATGGGCGTACATAGTGAGACAACTTAAGAAATCTTCCAGTACCTAGCCATAAGGCCTAAAGCTACCAAATTTTGCATTTAGCTTGATCTGGTGGGGGTCTACCAAAAGTGCCCAAATTACAGTCCTGGGGTCAATTTGGCCTCATGCTGGGGGGTGGAGAGGGGGGGAAGGTGCACAAGATTAACATGGGCTTATATAGGGAAAACTTTTAAATCTTGGTGTACATAGCCATAAGGCTTAGGGCTACCAAATTTTGCATAATTATAGCTCTGTCTAGTGGACAACTACAAAGAGGGCCCAAGTTACAACCCTAGGATCAAGTTTGGCCCTGCACCAGGGGTCACAAGTTTTACATGGGTTTATGGAGTGAAAACTTCAGAAACCATCTTGTTACTAGGCATAAGGCAAGAACTCCCAAATTTGGTCATAAACATGTGCTTATAGGGTGAAAATTCAAAAAATCCTTTTGCTCCTAACCGCAAACCCAAGGGCTACCAAATCTGGAGCACTGTTGATTTTTTTTTTGAAATTAGCCTTGCATAAGGGGTCTTATGTTTTACAGAGGCTTCATATGGACGAAACTTGAAAATCACCGTATTTATAACCATACAGCATAGACTTGTATTATTTTGGCATGTGGCTTTATCTTGTGGACCTCTACCAGGGTTCAAGTGATTATCGCTCTGGGATCAAAAATGGTTTTTCCCTGCGGGTCTCAACTTTAACATGGACTTTTACAGAGAAAACTTTGTAAGTCTTCATTTTGAAACCATTTGGCTCGGAATTGAAATGTTTAGTATTTATGGTTTATATTTATAAGCCAATGGAGCGATACAGGGCCATCATGGCCCTCTTGTTTTTTTAACCTTTAGAAACAAATCCAATCATATAAGCCACATTTAACTTTCTGTCTGCAAATGTTTTGAATTTGGGCTAATCTAAAATTTTGTCATCTGGTAAAGATTTAAAGTTTTATCATCAGGTAGAGACTTAACTCTTTACCAAATGACAAAAATTAAGACTAGTCCAAATTCAAAGCATTTGCAGACGACAAAATAAATGTGACTCAATCATTGAAATCTTCTTTTGAGAAGGGAAGAAAACATTATGGGGAAAGGAGAAAATGCTGGTTATCAGCATTTTCTCCTTTTCCCACAATGTTTTCAAAAGCCATCCTCTTGAGTTGTTGAAACTTGGGATTGTGTGGTAAAGAGTTAAATTGGAATTTCCCAAAGCTTGCTCACTGGAAGATTAACAGTATTGTATGCCATGCTATTTCTAAGTTCTCAGTTGACTCTGTAATCCAGACTTTCTTTGACAAAACCAATGGCTTTGAGTGACATAATGGTATACTTGTGAAGGGGGTTATCTAATTTCATGTGCAGATCTGTAATTCAGTGCTTAACTACTGGAGGAAACGGGGATAATTTAAACCACACAGGAAACATGGAGAAGAATGGAAAATTTGAGAAACTTCCCAGTTTCCATACCCTAAATGATACTCTCTGCAGGTAGGGGTGCTATAATATTGGTCTTTAGTTCTTTAACTCTTTAACAAACGACAAAATTTTAGACTCATGGCAAACTGAAAGCGTTTGCAGATAACAATATTAATGTAACTCAAAAATTGAAATTTGTGTTGGGAAGGGTAGAAAACATTGTGGGAAAAGGAGAAAATGCTGGTTACCAGCATTTTCTTCTTTTCCCACAAAGTTTTCAAAAGGTGTCTTTCTCAGTGTTATTTGGGATTGTGTGGTACAGGGTTAATAAAGCTGTACAATGCTATCATGTGTTTAATTCTTTACCAAACAACAAAATTTTAGACTGGTCCAAATTGAAAGCATTTGCAGACAACAAAATTAATGTAACTCAAAAATTAAAATTTGTTTTGGGAAGGTAGAAAACATTGTGGGAAAAGGAGAAAATGCTGGTTACCAGCATTTTCTCCTTTTCCCACAAAGTTTTCAAAAGCTTTCTTTCTCAGGGTTGTTAAAAGTCGGGATTGTGTGGTACAGGGTTAATTCTTTACCAACTATCCTGCCTTTCAACCCTTTAGCAGACAAAAAAATTTTAGAAACGTCCAGATTGAAAGCATTTGCAGACGACAATTTCAATATGGCTGAAATGATGCAACTTTACTTAGATAGGGTAGAAAAAATTATGAGAAAAAGGAGAAAATGCTGGTTACCAGCATTTCCTCCTCTTCCCACAATGTTTTCAAAAGGTTTCTTTCTCAGGGTCGTTAAAAGGGTTAGCCCTTAGAGCGCTCAATAAAACCAACAGAAAATTGTTCATCGTAGAAATATGATCCAAATAGCAATTTCATAGTTGGTTTTGTCTTGTGTTTCAGCAAAGCATTTTGTGTACCCTGATCTTGAGCTACATAGTCTGCAACAGGCAACCATAGTTGTGTAAGGTGGGTTAATGACTGTAAAGGAGAAGGCTATCGAAAACTTTTTGGGAAAAGGAGAAAATGCTGGTAACCAGCATCGTCTTGTTTTTCTATCAATGTTTTCTACCCTTTCACAGCATTTTCACTTTTTTCCAACAATATTTTCCACCTCTTAGAGACATTAATTCTATCATTTAAGCCACATATTTGTTGTCTGCAAATGCTTTTGATTTGGACCTGTTTAAATTTTTGTCAAGTGGTTAAGATTTAACACCCAACAAAGTTTTAAAGTCTTCCAAATTGAAAGCATTTGCAGATGACAAATAAAATGTGGCTCGAATGACATAATATTGGACTAGTCCAAATTGAAAGCATTAGCCTGCCCAGGTAGCTCAGTCGTTAGTGTATCTGACTCATGACCTGGTGGTTGTGAATTCGATACCCGGTTGAGGCAAACTCTCTTTCCAGTGATTTTTCGCCTCTCACCTCTGATGCATGTGAGAAAAGTAGTAGGTGGTTTTGGAAAGAAAGTTGTGTCAGTGCTGGTGTGAGAAAGCTAGGAGACACATGGGTGTGTCACTGACTGCCATGATATGACCTGAGCTGTTAAAATGGCGATAACTTATTATCACACTTTACAAAAGCATTAATTTTGCCGACATGAAATTAAATATTGCCCAAATAATGAGATTTGATTGTGATAGGATAGAAAACATTTTGGGAAAAAGGAGAAAATGATGGTTATCAGCATTTTCTCCTTTTCCCAAAATGTTTCTATAGCCTGTTTCACCTTGGGTCAATAAAAGATGGGATTGTGTGGTAAAGGGTTGAAGAGTCGAAGGGCAGATGTACAGCAGTCATAATGTATAGATCACATAACATAGCTTGTTATGTCATGGGCATTACATCACATGTCAATGTAATAGTGATAATCGTTATTGTTTGTGGGGTCTCATTTCCCCAGACTAAAAAATGATGTCTGATGCAGTAAAAATTCAATAATTTTCCTAGTCATTATATTAACCCTTTACCACACAATCCCAACTTGTAACGACTGAGAAAGAAGCCTTTTGAAAACATAGTGAGAAAAGGAGGAAATGCTGTTAACCAGCATTTTCTTCTTTTCCCCACATTGTTTTTTATCCTTCCCATAACAAATTTAAATTTTTGAAGCACAATTATTGTGTCGTCTGCAAATGCTTTCAATTTAGAATGGTCTAACATTTTGTCATTTGGTAAAGAGTTAACCGAAATTTTAGCCTTGTCCAAATTGAAAGCATTTCCAGATGACAATTTCTCTGTGGCTAAAATGGTGCAATTTTTCTTTGATAGGGTAGGAAAAATTGTGGGAAAAGGAGAAAATGCTGGTTACCAGCATTTTTTCCTTTTCACACAATGTTTTCAAAAGGCTTCTTTTCTAGGGTCGTCAGAAGGCAGCATTGTACGGTAAAAGGTTAAATGGTGGTGTGTTTGTAAATCATATATCCAGAAAATGTATGGAAAACCAGTATTTTTCCCCTTTATCCACAATGTTTTCTCTCCTTTAAGCCTTTCCCAAACGACAAATTTTGGACTGGTCCAAATTGAATGAGTTTGCAGACGACAATTTTAAATTTTATGAAAATGGCAGAAAGTTCTCGAAAAGGGTAGAAAACACTGTGGGAAAAGGAGAAATTTCTCGTTACGAGCAATTTCTCCTTTTCCCACAGTGTTTTCAAAAGACTTGTTCTGCGGACACGTGAAAACCAGGGCTTGTTTGGGAAAGGGTTAACCCTTTACCATACAATCCCCAGTTTTAACAACCCTGAGAAAGAAAGTCTTTAGAAAACATTGTGGGAAAAGGGGAAAATGCTTGCCTTTTTTTCTAGCCTTCCCGAGACAACTTCCACAATTTAAACCACGTAAACCATTTTGACATCAGCAAAAGATTTTTGACAAGTCTAAAATTTTGTCATTTGGTAAAGGGTTAAAGATACAAATCCAATCTTTTGATCCATGTTTAACCCTTTACCACACAATCCCAAATTTCTACGACCCTGAAAAAGAAGCCTTCTGAAAACATTATTGGAAAAGGAGAAAATGCTGGTAGCCAGCATTTTCTCCTTTTCCCACAATGTTTTCTACCCCATTAAAGGACTTTGGTTCATTTGTATTGCTTTCAAATTTGTCGTCTGCAGATGATTTCAATTTTGGAGGGTTCCGACTTTATCGTTGGGTATAGGGTTAAAAGGTTATGAAAACGAACTTGGAAATTTCACTATTTGGGTCATAATTATTTTGTCGTTTGTATGTTTTAACAACTCAGAGGAAGAGGGCTTTTGAAAATACTGTGATAGAAGGAGAAAATGCTGGTAATGGTTAATCTGGGCAAGTCCAAAATTTTGCCGTATGGTAAGAGTTAACTCTTTACCAAACGACAAAATTTAAGACTTGTCCAAATTGAAAGCATTTGCAGACGACAAAATAAGTGTGACTCAAAAATAGAAATTTGTTTTGGAATGGTTAGAAAACATTGGGGAAAAAGGGGAAAATGCTGGTTACCAGCATTTTCTCCTTTTCCCACAATGTTTTCAGCAGGCTTCTTCAGGGTCGTTAAAACCTGTGTGGTAAAGGTTTAAACCATTGTCGCACAATCTCAAGTTTTTACGACCCTAGAAAATCCCACTCCTGAAAATATTGTGGAAAAAGGAGAATAATTGCTGGTAACCAGCAATGTCTCCTTTTCCCACATTATGTTTTCAAACTTTTCGGAAACAAAAATTTAATCCAATGATATGAGCAACATTTAATTTGTTGCCTTCAAATGTTTTCAATTTGGACCAGTCTAAAATATTGTCGCGTGGTGAAGAGTTAACTTAAAAAAAAAAAATGGCAGAGCAATTGTGTGGTGTACACTGCAGAGGTATTAACTGAAGCAAAGGGATCTGTTACAAGCTGTGCTTGTATTATTTTTCCAAACTTTGATGGAGAAAAACAGGCATGGGGGGGGGGGGCGTGAAACATGTATCATTTTGCATGTCCTGACTCACATTTCAACGTGTGACTCAAACAATCAATACTCTGTAAATTGATGGTCTCTTTCCAAAACTCCCTTAGCACTCTCTCTATGCTACATTTGATAATGATAGCACAGTGACATTTCAAGATCAGACTTCAGTGAATATGTAGTCTGATCTTGGATCTGATTATGTTCATTGTAGATTACGAGATATTATAGCAAAGACAGAAGTTAGATGTGCAATAGTTGGGTCAATATGTGTTTGAAAATGTTCAATTATGTTAATCAACCAGTTTACCATACAGTCCTGTGTTTGAACAAGCCTGAGGAAGAAGGCCTTAAGGCTTGTGAAAACATTGATTGAAAAGTAAAAAATGTGGGTAGCTGAAGCCGTTTAACACTTTACCAAACGACAAAATTTTAGACTAGTCCAAATTGAAAGCTGCTGCAGATGGCAATTATAAATGTGACCCAAAAATTGAAATTTATTGGAAGGATAGAAAACATTGTGGGAAATGGAGAAAATGCTGGTTACAAGCATTTTCTCCTTTTCCCACAATGTTTTCAAAAGGCCTCTTTCTCAGGGTCGTCAAAACCCGGGATTGTGTGGTAAAGGGTTAAATTATTCAACATGTTTTGGGGGGAAAATGGATATTTTTCCCGCTAACTCTGTGCCAAGCAATCTTAAGATTTAAATACTCTTTTAAAGAACCTTTTTAGCTCACTTGAGCATGAAGTGCTCATGGTGAGCTATTGTGATTGTGCTGTGTCCGTCGTCCGTGGTGCGTCGTGCGTCGTGCGTCGTCAACTTTTTACCTTGTGTACGCTCTAGAGGCCACATTTTCAGTCCAATCCTCATGAAACTTGGTCAGAATGTTTGTCTTGATAAAATCTCGGACGAGTTCGAAATTGGATCATGTGGGGTCAAAAACTAGGTCACTAGGTCAAATCTTCGAAAAACCTTGTGTACGCTCTAGAGGCCACATTTTCAGTCCAATCCTCATGAAACTTGGTCAGAATGTTTGTCTTGATAAAATCTCGGACGAGTTCGAAATTGGGTCATGTGGGGTCAAAAACTAGGTCACTAGGTCAAATCTTAGAAAAACCTTGTGTACGCTCTAGAGGCCACATTTTCAGTCAGATACTTGTGAAATTTGGTCAGAATGTTTGTCTTGATAAAATCTCGGACAAGTTTGAAATTGGGTCATGTTGGGTCAAAAACTAGGTCACTAGGTCAAATCTTCGAAAAACCTTGTGTACGCTCTAGAGGTTGCATTTTGAGTCAGATACTTGTCAAATTTAGTCAGAAAGTTTGTCTTGATAAAATCTGGGACGAGGTTGAAATTGGGTCATGTGGAGTCAAAAACTAGGTCACTAGGTCAAATCTTCAAAAAACCTTGTGTGTGCTCTAGAGGCCACATTTTCAGTTGGATCCTCATGAAACTTGGTCAGAATGTTTGTCTTGATAAAATCTGGGACGAGTTTGAAATTGGGTCATGTGGAGTCAAAAACTAGGTCACTAGGTCAAATCTTCGAAAAACTTTGTGTATGCTCTAGAGGCCACATTTTCAGTCAGATACTTGTGAAATGTGGTCAGAATGTTTGTCTTGATAAAATCTGAGAGGAGTTTGAAATTGGGTCATGTGTGGTCAAAAACTAGGTCACTAGGTCAAATCTTAGAATAACCTTGTGTACGCTCTAGAGGCCACATTTTCAGTTGGATCCTCATGAAACTTGGTCAGAATGTGCGTCTTGATAAAATCTTGGACGAGTTCGAAATTGGATCTCACACAAGTTCAAAATTGGGTCATGTGTGGTCAAAAACTAGGTCACTAGGTCAAAACATCGAAAAACCTTGTGCATGCTATAGAGGCCACATTTTTAGTCAGATACTTGTGAAATTTGGTCAGAATGTTTGGCCTATTGACTCAGGTGAGTGATCCAGGGCCATCATGGCCCTCTTGTTTGAAAATATTGTGGAAAATAGAGAATATACTAAAGCAGCACTTGATCCTTTTCCTACAATGTTTCCTACCATTCCAAAGACAAATTTCAATATTTTTAACTTGTTGCCTGTGAAGGCTTTCAATTTAAGTGAGAGTAAATTTTCCTTCCGAGGACTAATGGCAGTCATTGTGGCAGGTTTCCTTCCCCTCCAGTCTGTGATCATTGTTTCAATGATGGTTATGAGGGAAAGGGGCCAGTGGCCTGGGAAGGAAATTATGCAAACGCACTGGTAAAACAAACTCAAGAAAAGCTTGGTAGATGCAGTCTAGCTGCTGCAACATAACTAAAGTAGTGGTGAAACTAGTGTTTAACCCTTTACCACACAATCCAGAGTTTTAACAACCTTGAGGAGAAGGCCTTTTGAAAACATTGTGGGAAAAGGGGAAAATACCGGTAACCAGCATTTTCTCCTTTTCTTTTCTTTTCTTTTGATTCGGAAAAGAATAAGGGAAAAAACCTGTTGAATAATTTAAAATGTTTGATGGAAACACTGGCACTTCATTAGCTCTTCACAAAACAATCCCTTGTTTCACAATCAATCCAGCAGAGAAAGGCTTTTGAAAACAATTTGGTAACCAGCATTTTCTCCTTTTCCCATATTGTTTCCTACCCTTGTAAGTTTTAACCCTTTGCCACACAATTCCAAGTTTTAACGACCCTTTTCCCACATTGTTTTCTATCCCATCATGGACAAATTTCATCATTTGGGCCACAGTTAAATTTGTCATTTGCAAATGCTTTCAATCTGGACCAGTCTAAGATTTTGTTGTTTGGTAAAAAGTTTAAGACAAATACTGTCACTTGAGCCACATTAAATTTGCCGTCTGCAATTATACTTTAAATTTGAAAAGTCTAAAATTTTTTTTTTCTGGTAAAGGATGAACCCAAACAAGGTGTGCATGGTTCAGAGTTAGAGTACATTTGAAAAATGCATTGTGGAGGAGGGAGAATTTGCTCCTTCCCCATGACGTTTAGCTATCTGTTAAGAGACCAAATATGTCATTAAAGACAGAAGTTTTCTTCCAAAAACCTGCTATGCTGAATAATTTAAACGCTTTGATTGGAACGCTTGCATGAAAAAAGAGAATGATAAATTATGCTGGTAACCAGTATTAAAATTTCTCCTTTTCCCAAAACATTTCCCTACGCTTTCTAAGACAAAACCTATGATTTTGAGACTTCAGTTTTCTCCGAAACCCTGTTTAACAATTCAACTCTTTACCAAACTACAAATTTTTAGACTGGTCCAAATTGAAAGCAATTGCAGATGACAAAATGTGACTCAAAAGTTGAAATTTGTTTTGGAAAAGGTAGAAAACATTGTGGGAAAAGGAGAAAATGCTGGTTACCAGCATGTTTTCCTTTTCCCACAATGTTTTCAAAAGGCATGCCATTTGAGCATATTTGTCGTCTGCAAATGATTTCAGTTTGGACCGTTCTAAAAATTTGTGGTAAAGAGTTAACAACCCTGCACTGAGAGGCTTCTGAAAACATTTTGGGAAAACGAGAAAATGCTAGTAAACAGTATTTCCTCTGTTTCCCACAATGTTTCCAACCATATCAAAAACAGAAATAGTCATTTTAGTAAAATTGCATTTGTCGTCTGCAGATGCTTTTATCTTTTCCAGTCCAATATTTTGTCGTTTGGTAAAGAGTTAAATATCCCAGAAAGGGTGAGTATTTCAACCACACTTTAATCCTTTACCACACAATCATGAGTTTTTTAATGACTGTAAGAACAGAATTTTGTCTTTTGAAAACATTGTGGGAAAAGGAGAAAATGTATTTTCTCCTTTTTCCACAATGTTTTCTACCTTGTAAAACACAGAAGTCATTATTTTAACAACATTTAATTTGTAGTCTGGAAGGCAATTTGGTTCAGGCCAAAATTTTGCTGTGTGGTAAAGGGTTAACCCTAAAAGGCTTTTCCAAACAAAATTTTAGAAGGGTCCATGCGAAGACAAGAAATTAAAGATTAAATCAAAGATGAATTTTTCTATGGGGTAAAGACAGTGTGGCAAAGGAGAAAATGCTGGTTACCAAAATTGTTTGACAAAGTGTTACACCTCCCAAGTATGGAACCTTGAACTAAAATGTACAAATCTAAATTTTTCTGTTTAACTCTTTACCACACAATTCCGAGTTTTAACACCCCTGGGAAAGAAGCCATTTGAAAACGTTGTGGGAAAAGGAGAAAATGCTGGTAACCAGCATTTTCTCCTTTTCCCACAATGTTTTCTACCCTATCAAATGAAAATTGTACCATTTGAACCACATTGAAATTGTCGTCTGCAAGTGCTGTTAATTTCGACAAGGCTAAAATTTTGTTGTCTGGTAAAGGGTTAACTTTTTACCACACAATTCGGAGTTTTAACGATCCTGAGGAAATGGCCTTTTGAAAACCTTGTGGGAAGAGGAGAAAATGGTAAACCAGCATTTTCTCCTTTTCCCACAAAGTTTTCAACCCTTTTAGAGCCAGATTTCATCAATTGAGCCATATTTAATTTCTTGTCTGCAACAGCTTTGAATTTGGACGAGTGGAAAATTTGTTTGGTAAAGATTTAAAAACTAAAATAATGAAAATGGGGCATACATTTATGAGGTATATTGATTTTAGATCTGTTAACTCTTTACCAGAGGACACAATTTTAGACTCTTCAGTATTAACACTTACAAAACAGCAAAATTTTGGACTCGACTAAATTGAAAGCATTTGCAGACGACAAACAAAATCTAATTTAAATGATGATTTCTGTCTTTTATAGGGTAGAAAACATTGAGGGTAAAAGAAATAATGCTGGTTACCAGCATTTTCTCCTTTTCCCTCAATGTTTTCAAAAGCCTTTTCTTTCAAGGTCATTAAAACTCTTCATTGTGTGGTAAAGGGTGAAAAATATTTGCAGACGACATGCTAACGATTGTTTTTTCTTTACAGAGAAGAAAACATTATGGAAATAGAAAATGCTGGTTACTAGCATTTTCTCATTTTCCCATAGTATTTTCAAAGGCATCTTCTTCAGGGTCGTTTAGACTTGGAAGTGGGTAGTAAAGGGTTAACATTCAAATGTCATTTTATTTTCATTGTTTGGCATTCAATTTGTTACCATTTTGTCATTTTTTGTAAACAGCACTTTCCCACATAATACCAAGTTCTAAAATTTACTTTTGGAGGCAATGATCGTTGTAAATGGTTGAACTGTTTTCTTAATAGATCTTAGTAATTTTTGCAAATTTATCTCTGCATTTTTTAGACTGACCTATTCCTAAGACAGCTGGTGGGGAAAAATGTAAATAGGGTTATGCTATGAGCATTAATTGGCTACCATATGGGCAGTAAAAATATTTAGAGGTACCTCAAAGTGGATCAAAGGAGAAATCAAAGCATTGAAAGCACTGGTGTGGCATTTGTCAAGAAAGCCATTGTGTTGAATTAATAATTTGAAAAATAAACAACAGAAATAGTTTCAAAGTATTTGCTTGAAGTCAACCCACTATATAGTCATGCACAATCCAATAGAGTAAGTGCAATCTTGTGGGATGAACGACCATGGCGAACAAACCCAGGGACGAATAAGCCCAGGAACGAACTGGTTTTGGGACGAACAAGCACGGAATCAATTGGTCAGGAGACAAGGATCGTGTGTATCATTACACCAATAGAAGGCCATAGCGAAAAAAGCTATTTTTGATAAAAAGAAGTGTTTCCACAATCGATGGCCTAATTCATTTTAATACGCCTTTTTCAATTTTTTATCTGAGTGCAATTGAAACGCTTGTTTGTCTGAGAAAAGTTGAGTTTAATTGGGTTTACTTCCTTTGGTTTTGCACAAATTACTATTTCAAAATGCCGTATTATTTAACTCATGGTGGCACTGTCTTCGACAAATGCCACAAAAATTGAGAGAAGGGATGCATAATTTTTGAATGACAAGAAAACAATTATGGGAAAAGGAACAGTTGATTTTTACAAGCAGTAATTGGTCCTTTTTCCTCAATTTTGTCAAATACTGACTTTTAATGACCCTGAGAAAGAAAGCTTTTGAAAACGTTGTGGACATAGAATAAAATGCTGCATCTTCTCCTTTTCCCACTATTTTTTCTATCTGTCCAAAAACAAATTTAATTTTTGAGCCACATTTTTTTTATCCTCTGTAAATGCTTTTAATTTGGACAAGTCTAAAATTTTTATTGTTTGGTAAAGAGTAATGGTTCATAAAAAGTCATATTTGTATGGTAATTTTATTACCTCTGTACCAAACAACAAAATTTTCGAGTGATCAAAATTGAAAGCATTTGCAGACGACAAAATAAATGTGTCCCAAAAGTTGAAATTTGTTTTGGGATGGGTAGAAAACATTGCGGGACAAGGGGAAAATGCTGGTTACCAGCATTTTCTCCTTTTCCCACAATGTTTTCAAAAGGCCTCTTTCTCAGGGTCATTAGAACTCAGGATTGTGTGGTAAAGGGTTAATATACCTACTTGAAAATACTGGAAGACTTAGACCAAAGTACATTAAGATATACGATCTTGTTGTAGAAAGTTGAAACATGTGGTTTTATAAATATGATGACTGGTGGGGATCGTGCAACCTGGGGACATTTCTGCTGATCTGTTTTTAAGAGAATTATATCTCAAGCAGCTTATCAGTTCCAGTCAGACATGCATCATTCCAATAAAAAGGTTCTCATGGGACTCCAGGAAAGGGGCAGGTTAAAAGGATCCCCCACTTAGGAGTTCCAAGGAAATCTTTTTTCCCCCCCGCAAACAGAATCCTGCTGTCTCCTATTCGTTTTATTCTTTGCCCATACACCAAATTTTGGATTCTTTAGAATTGATGCATCTGCACACAACAAATTGGAAAATGGTACAACTATACTGAGGTTCTTGGAAAGGGTCGAAAATACCCTGGGAAAAGGAGAAGGTGCTGGTAAATAATCATTTACCAAATGATAAAATTTTAGCCTTGTCCAAATTGAAAGCATTTGCACGCGACAAATCAATTGTAGTTGAAATGATTTTAATTGTCTCTGAAATTGTAGAAAACCTTGTGGGAAAAGGAGAAAATGCTGGTTACCAGCATTTTCTCCTTTTCCCACACGGTTTTCAAAAGGCTATTTCCTCAGGGTTGTTAAACCTCGGGATTGTGTGGTTAACTCTTTCCCAAACAAGCCCTGGTTTTCACGTGTCTGCAGTACAAGTCTTTTGAAAACACTGTTGGAAAAGGAGAAATTGCTCGTAACGAGCAATTTCTCCTTTTCCCACAGTGTTTTCTACCCTTTTTGATAACTTTCTGCAATTTTCATCAAATTTAAAATTGTCGTCTGCAAACTCTTTCAATTTGGACCAGTCCAAAATTTGTCGTTTGGGAAAGGGTTAAGAGTAAAATGATTTTCTGTTTTTCCTCACAGTGTTTTCAAAGGTGTTCAGCATTGTTTGGTAAAGGGTCGCTTTAGTTTAAATATATTTATTTCACATGGATTGAGAAACTAGTTCTTGTAACTTACACTAATCTCTTGAATCTGCTTCCTGGGAACTACACCAGTACCTGCGCTGAATGTGTGGACCAATGAACAATCGCAATATTGACACCCAGTATCGAACTGGGGACCTAATGGTTACCAGGTTACCAGGGATACCAAAGGTAAAGGGTTAAAAGTTGAAAGTACTAAATTTCTGTTTGAAGTAAAGATTAAAGTTTTGTAGAAAAAGCAACAGACTGCAAGAACCTTTAGTTTAACTTTTTCACAAACTATAAAGTTTTAGACTCAGATAGAGAGCATTTGCAGATGACAAAATAAATGTAGCTGAAAAACAGTAATAGTCTTTGAAAGTGTAGGTTTTGAAAAGGTTATTTCCTGAGGGTCCTTAAAACTAGGTATTATGTAGTACAGAGTTAATTGTTTACAAAACAACAAAACTTTAGACTGGTCAAAGTTGAAAGCATTTGCAGACAACAAAATAAATGTGGCTGAAAAATTGAAATCGGTTTTGGGAAGGGTAGAAAATATTGTGAGAAAAAGAGAAAGTGTTGGCTACCAGCATTTTCTCCTTACCCACAATGTTTTCAAAAAGCTTCTTTCTCAGAATCCTTAAAAGTCTAGATTATATGGTAAAGAGTGAAGGGAGATTTTAAATTTCTGTATGAGGTAAACTAACTGTGAACTCACAAGCATGTAATTGCATGCCTGTGATATATATCAAGAGTTTCGAAGAACTGTCTGGGTTAAGTTGTGTTCCCTGTAGCTCTGAAATGCAGCTGGAAGGGAAATAACTTGTAATGCTTGGTTATGGTTGGAAGGAGAGTAATTTGGAATCTAGTCTGCTACTAGAAAATGTGCAACATGGTACAGTGAGAATAGAGATATCAAATTTTTATTGTAACTTAAAAAAGACATTGAAAATAAGGGACTAGACCCAAAGAGCCATTTGTGATAAAGATCAAGAGCTTTTTGAGCTGTCTGAACTAGTTTGTTCCCAGTAATCCTTGACTATAGTTGGAAGGGAGATAACTTGGAATGTACTGCAACTAGAAAAATTATCAAAGTAACAATAGCTGACAAAAGTAAACAAAGCAGTTGTTAAAATACATTTAAATTTAAATCATACCATTTACTAGTAAGGAAATTATTGTGAAAATGACAATCTGTTATTGTATGGTTGGTCAATAAGTGTTAGTCGCTGGCAGAGAAATAAATGTAGAAATTTAGCAGTCGGCATTTTAAAACATACCGTACAGGGATTTCGACAAAAACCCTTTCGACAAAATGTCATGCACTGCAGTATCACACCACAATTTCATCACCCATCCAAGCACTAACCTTGACCCTTTCCCAAACAAGCCCTGGTTTTCATGTGTCTGCAGTACAAGTCTTTTGAAAACACTGTGGGAAAAGGAGAAACTGCTCGTAACGAGCAATTTCTCCTTTTCCCACAGTGTTTTCTACCCTTTTTGAGAACTTCCTGCCATTTTCATCAAATTTAAAATTGTCGTCTGCAAACTCTTTCAATTTGGACCAGTCCAAAATTTGTCATTTAGGAAAGGGTTAATGTAAGTCGCTTAACTTCATCAGAGAGCTGTGCATCATACCATACTGCTGTGACAGCTACTTGGACATTTACTTTGCAGGGTCACGATGAATAATTATGTGCACATTTTTTACCAATCGCAAGTTACCATCTATTCATTTGATTTCATTATACCTACAGTAGGTCAAAAGCGAGCACATTCAGCTACGCTGAAAAAATTAACTTGGCCTTGTAATGCTTCAACAGATAAAACTTATTTTATCATCTGACAAAAGTTTAGACTGTACTAATTCGAAAGCATTTGCAGATGACAAAATAAATATAGCACAAATGATGGGATTTGTATCAGATGGACTAGAAAACATTGTGGGGAAAAGTAGAAAATACTGGTTCCCAGCATTTTCTCCGTTTCCCAGGATGTTTTCAAAATGCTTCTTTTTCAGGGTCATTAAATTGGGATTATGCGGTAAAGGGTTTATAAAGACAAAGATATATTCCAGCTGCTTGTGTAACCAATAACTTTTTTATATCTGATAACAGTTCACCACAGAACAGCCTCTGTCCGCCTGTGGGTGAATCTACATAACTGTCAAATGGAAAAAGAGCATGCTGTCAAAAACATGGCACATTTCGGCTCAAATCTTCTGTTGGATAATGTTTTTGATCTTTCTTTTTTTTTTAAAAATTTTAAAAGCAAATGAGGTATACTCTGTGAAAAGGAGGTTTAAATGCATCTGCCAAAAAAAGTATTGACCCTGGTCAGCCTGTGCATTCGGCACATGCTGACTTTGGATGTAACTGTTTGCTGTTGGTCTATTTTCTGCAAATCGGTTGTTAGACAAAATGGATTTTATGGATCCATGTTTATGATAAGTTGTTTTGTATAATGCATCACAAAAATGCATTAAACTCCCTTTTGCTGGAGCTTGGCTCATACTGATGTAAGATACTGCATTGTAAAGTTCCAGGCGTGTATACCTGCCATGCAAAAATGTTACACTTATCCAATTTGAAAACATTAAGAAATTTGATAGAAAAGAAATAACCTTTAAGGGCGTTTCACACATATACATGTAGTTGCCTTTGCAGCTAGCATAGATCAAGATTAGACCGCACAAAACTTACCATCTAATCTTTGATCTACACTGTCAGCTTTTCTGAGATATTCTGGGCAAAAGCAACATTGAAATTGTAATTATTTGACCCTTTACCACACCATCCCGAGTTTTAATAACCCTGCAAAAGAAGGTTTTTGAAAACATTGTGGGTAACCAGCATTTTCTCCTTTTCCCACAATGTTTTCTAACCAATAAAAGAAAGCAGTCGCCTTTTGAGCTGCAGTTATTTTCTCGTCTGCAAATGCTTTCAGTTTGGTCAAGTCCAAAGTCAAAGCCAAAGGTGGCTCAAATGATGGAAAATCTCTGACTTTTTAAGAAAAAGAAATTGTTCTTTTAAACAGGAGAAAACACTGGTAAGTAGCATTTTGTCCTCTTCCCACAATGTTTTCAAAAGGCTGCTTCTTTGGGATTGTGAGAAAGAATTAATTGGGTTACTGTAATGTTTGGAATGGTATCCATATGGGAACCACCCCTCTGTTTCTAACAGTAATGTGGAATTGGCTAGAAATTTTTGACAGTCATGAGGGTTCTTAAGACAATTGTACCCTTGTCAAACACTTTTACGTACTTACCCTTAGAGATTGCAGCAGTGTAGTTCAAGTTGCTTTTGCAGACAGTGCACATCAAGATCAGATCCCACCATGTTTTCTACCCTGTCAAAGAAAAATTGCATCATTTGAGCCAAATGAAATTGTCATCTGCAAATGCTTTCGATTTGGACAAAGCCAAAATTTTGTTGTGTGTTAAAAGTTATTCAATATTGTAATGTTGATGCTAACCTATGAATGGGATAACAACCCAAACTCAAAAGTCTAGTGGATGAAAATGCATTTTTTTTTTTTATCAATCAAAATCTTCATGAAAACCAAAGACAGCAGTAGATCTAAGTATACGAAATTTTGGTTTCTTCATAACAAAACAATGTGTTAGAAATTAATGGAGACAAGATGTTTTTTCAAAATTGTTCTGGTAGACAAAAAAGTGTTACAATGAAATCTGACTGGCGATTCTGAGAAATAAAAGTGGCAAAAGAGATTTGTTTATATAATCCTTGTTGGAGAATAAATTCCTGAAAGGCTCATTAAAATTTCTTGTAGACTAGCTTTTCTAGGTTGGATACCATGTTTATTGTTATAGAAGGTTATGGCACCATGTTTTGTTTCCCAAGCTTTTTTTCCACAGAATAATCTCTCCACGAAGGGCGTTATTGAAAAGAAATGGGATAAGAAAGGCTCTTAAACCCTTTACCACACAATCTGGAGTTTTAACGGCCCAGCTGAAGAAGGCTTTTGAAAACATTTTGGGAAAAGGAGAAAATGCTGGATAACCAGAATTTTCTCCTTTTCCAAAAATGTTTTCTACCCTAAGGCTATTAACTCTTTACCAAACGATAAAATTTTAGACTGGTCCAAATTGAAAGCAGTTGCAGATGACAAAATAAATGTGACTGAAAAATTGAAATTTGTTTTGGGAATGGTAGAAAACATTGTGGGAAAAGGAGAAAATGCTGGTTACCAGCATTTTCTCCTTTTCCCACAATGTTTTCAAAAGGCTTCTTTCTCAGGGTCGTTAAAAGTTGGGACTGAGGTAAAGAGTTAATGAAGAATTCAAACGTTTGAACCATATTTGATTTGTCATTTGCAAATGCTTTCAGTTTTGAAAAGTCAAAAATGTTGTTGTTTGGTAAAGTGTTAAATACCAAAAATCATATCTTCTACAGAATGTGATCTAGTTTCTTTAAACTTAGGAAAAAATATATTTTAGTAGAATCTGTCTGTATTTTTCAAGGAGTTTTATTACACAGCAAAAATACGGTAGGCCCCAAAAACCCTCTTCCAAACAATTTTGAGTTTTAATGACCCCTGAAAAAAAAGGTTTTTTTTATAACATTGTGCGAAAAGGAGAATATGCTGGTAACCAATATTTTCTCTGTTTCTCACAATGTTTTCCTTCCTGTCAAAGAACTTCAGTTAATTTATATCACTTTCAGATTTTTTGGCTAGAAGCACTTTCAATTTAGAGGAGTAAAATTTGTCATTTGGGAAGGGGGTAAGATGTCCTTGGGTATCCTATGGGTGGATATCTGCAGTTATTTTATACCTGAAAATTTTCCGGTTCAGATACATGAGTTGCACACAGATAAAATATCACACACAACGGAAAAAAAATATGTATCTAAACAGTGTCAAATATCGTTCCAAATTTGGTATGATGACATATTATCTTGTGCATGGAATAGGCATGCATTGATTTGCGATTTCATTTGTCGAAATGTTATGCTATGACTTTCATCCACCATTCATTTAACCATTTCCCAAACGACAAATTTTGGACTGGTCCAAATTGAAAAAGTTTGCAGACGACAATTTTAAATTTGATGAAAATGGCAGAAAGTTGTCAAAAAGGGTAGGAAACACTGTGGGAAAAGGAGAAATTGCTCGTAACGAGCAATTTCTCCTTTTCCCACAGTGTTTTCAAAAGACTTGTACTGCAGACACATGAAAACCAGGACTTGTTTGGGAAAGGGTTAAACAAAGTTAGAACAGACTAGTCCATTATTTGTTTTATTTTTGTTTACCCTTTTTTATACGCCCGTCGAAGACGGGACGTATTATGGGATCACCAGTGGCGGGCGGACGGGCGGGCGGCGTCCAGTTCTTTGTCCGGAGCATATCTCCAAAACTATACTACCTAGGGTTATGAAATTTCATGAGTGGATAGATCTCATCAAGGGGGAGTGCAGTGCACAGGAGTCATAACTCTTGCTTCCTTAATTTTTGAGTTATTGCCCTTTCTTGTTTTTCATACTTGAATTTTGTCCGGTGAATATCTCCAATACTATACTACCTAGGGTTATGAAATTTCATGAGTGGATAGATGTCATCAAGGGGGAGTGCAGTGCACAGGAATCATAACTCTTGCTTCCTTAATTTTTGAGTTATTGCCCTTTCTTGTTTTTCATACTTGAATTTTGTCCGGTGAATATCTCCAATACTATACTACCTAGGGTTATGAAATTTCATGAGTGGATAGATGTCATCAAGGGGGAGTGCAGTGCACAGGAATCATAACTCTTGCTTCCTTAATTTTTGAGTTATTGCCCTTTCTTGTTTTTCATACTTGCATTTTCTCCGGTGAATATCTCCAATACTATACTACCTAGGGTTATGAAATTTCATGAGTGGATAGATGTCATCAAGGGGGAGTGCAGTGCACAGGAATCATAACTCTTGCTTCCTTAATTTTTGAGTTATTGCCCTTTCTTGTTTTTCATACTTGAATTTTGTCCAGTGAATATCTCCAATACTATGCTACCTACGGTACGGTGGCACAAAAGTGACATGGAAGATATATTTTATACTACGTGCGCACGTAATAGTTATTACATGCGCACGTATTAGTTAATACGTGCGCACGTATTAGCTACTGTGTGCGCACGTACTAGCTACTGCGTGCGCACATAATAACTAATGCGTGCGCACGTATTAGCTAATACGTGCGCACGTATTAACTAATACGTGCGCACGCAATAGTATTACGTGCGCACGCAGTAGCTAATACGTGCGCACATATTAACTAATACGTGCGCACGTATTAACTAATACGTGCGCACGTAATAATCGACCAATCAGTTTATAAGGAACAGAAGCCATATTGTTGTGAGGGAAGGGCAAAATTACATTGGTCCAACACGGCAATAGATGTGCATACATCTGACACCCAAGTAAAAAATCAAGTAGAGCTATTACTTCTTAAATCGTTTAGGCATACTGCGATTATTTTAAGTATCTGTACCTTGGTACGGTACAGTAACTATTAATACTCTAGCCTACGGTCCATCGAATTACCCCAAACCACCCCAAAACACCCCAAACCACCCCAAAACATCCCAAACCACCCCGAAACACCTTTTATATGATATAAAATTATTAATACAGTAAGGGTTGGTTGAATTGTTGGGTAAGGATCACTTTTAACAAAAAATATCTATATTACGTCCTGTCACGTTAGCCTAAGGATAAAAGGACTACATGCATTACATGCGCTAGAGACTTTTTGGCCCCACTGAGATCTGGGACCATAATGTCTGACTGTCTGAAAAAGTTCGTTCATGCCTCCAACCTATATGTAGTCAGAATGGCAAACATTGTGGAACCAGATCCGACTGCCCTTTGAAGGAGCAGTCTAATCTAGGTACATTATGTTTGGTCATGTCTGATTGTCTGAAAATGTTCGTTCATGCCTCCAACCTATATGTAGTCACAATGGCAAGCATTGTGGACCCAGATCCGACTGCCCCTTGAAGGAGCAGTCTAATCTGGGTACATTATGTTTGGTCATGTCTGTCTGTCTGAGAAAGTTCGTTCATACCTCCAAACTATATGTAGTCATGCTGTCAGAATGGCAAACTTTGTGGACCCAGATCCGACTGCCCCTTAAAGGAGCAGTCTAATCTGGGTACATTATGTTTGCTAATGTCTGACTGTCTGAAAAAGTTCGTTCATACCTCCAAACTATATGTAGTCATGCTGTCAGAAAGGGAAACTTTGTGGACCCAGATCATGCGCGGATCCAGATATCTTTCTCAGGGGGGGTCCCACCGCAAACGCACTCTTCTTATTATATGATACTTTGATTTCGGATTTCAGTGGATGTAAGTCAACGTTTCCAGTTTTAACCATGAGGAGGTCTCCACATTTAGAACCGTTTATTTTTTATATTCATGACTGTATTTTACATAAATGCTGTGCAATATCAAACCAGTACCATTTCACGAATCCGATAACCACATTTTTCCAAAATTCCAGGGGGGGTCCGGACCCCCGGTCCCCCCCTCTGGATCCGCCCATGAAGATCCAACTGCCCCTTGAAGGAGCAGTCTGATCTGGGTCCATAATGTTTGGTCATGTCTGACTGCCTGAAAAAGTTCGTTCGTGCCTCCAAACTATATGTAGTCAGAATGGCAACAGATACCGTAATTTATATAAGTTTTAGGGAAGTTAGATATATGCAAACATTGTGCAGCCAGATCATCAGACTGCTACTAAAGTAACAGTCTGATTGGGGTCCACGGTGTTAGGCATTCAAACTACATCTTTTGAACCATAGATATTTCAGTTTAAGGAAAATTAATTATTGTGTATGCCATTTTCAATTTGATTTATACTGTTCCTGCATCTTAAACCGTTGTAAAATGATATCACTTTAAACGCCTTTTTTGTTTTCTTGAGGTGTTTTAGGTAGTTTTCGGTGACAAAACTCCTTGTATAGCTCATCAGTCTTTCGTACCCTACAAATCATTCCACCCCCAACCCCACCACAGTATTAATTTTATATGATAAAAGGTGGTTTGGGGTGTTTTGGGGTGGTTTGGGGTGTTTTGGGGTGGTTTGGGGTAATTCGATGGACCGTAGGCTAGAGTATTAATAGTTACTGTACCGTACCAAGGTACAGATACTTAAAATAATCACAGTATGCCTAAACGATTTAAGAAATAATAGCTCTACTTGATTTTTAGCTCCACTGGCCGAAGGCCAGCGGGCTTATGTCATGGCCCGGTGTCCGTCGTGCGTCCGTCCGTCCGTTAAACATCTTCTTCTCTGAAACTACCCATCCAATTTTCATGAAACTTCACAGAAATGATCCTGCCATGGTCCTCTTCAGAATTTCTTGAAAGAATTTGATTCCTTCAAAAACTCTGGTTGCCATGGCAACAAAACTGAAAAATATTGGAAATCTTTAAAAATCTTCTTGTCTGAAACCGTAAGGCATAGGGCTACCAAATTTGGCATGTAGCTTTATGTAGTAGACCTCTATCATGTTTCTTCAAATTATAGCCCTGGGGTCAAAATTGGCTCTGCCCCAGGGGTCACAAGTTTTACATAGGCTTATATAGAGAAAACTTTAAAAATCTTCCTGTACCTAGCCATAAGGCTTAGAGCTACCAAATTTTGCATGTAGCTATATCTAGTGGGCCTCTACCAAGCAGGCCAAAATTTTAGCCCTGGGGTCAAAATTGGCCCCGCCACAGGGGTCACAAGTTTTACATGGGCTTACATAGTGACAACTTAAGAAATCTTCCTGTTTTGATTTTTTTTTTTTTGAAATTAGCCTTGCATCAGGGGTCTTATGTTTTACAGAGGCTTCATATGGACAAAACTTGAAAATCACCTTATTTATAACCATACTGCGTAGACTTATATTATTTTGACATGTGGCTTTATCTTGTGGACCTCTACCAGGGTTCAAGTAATTATAGCTTTGGGATCAAAAATGGCTTTGCCCTGCGGGTCATAACTTTCACATGGGCTTTTACAGAGAAAACTTCGTAAGTCTTCATTTTGAAACCATTTGGCTCAGAATTGAAATGTTTAGTATTTATGGGTTATATTTATAAGCCAGTGTAGCGATACAGGGCCATCATGGCCCTCTTGTTTACTTGGGTGTCAGATGTATGCACATCTGTTGCCGTCTTGGACGAATGTAATTTTGCCCTTCCCTCGCAACAATATGGCTTCTGTTCCTTATAAACTGATTGGTCGATTATTACGTGCGCACGTATTAGTTAATACGTGCGCACGTATTAGTTAATACGTGCGCACGTATTAGCTACTGCGTGCGCACGTAATAACTAATACGTGCGCACGTAATACTATTACGTGCGCACGTATTAGTTAATACGTGCGCACGTATTAGCTAATACGTGCGCACGCAATAGTATTACATGCGCACGTATTAGTTATTACGTGCGCATGCAGTAGCTAGTACGTGCGCACGCAGTAGCTAATACGTGCGCACGTATTAACTAATACGTGCGCACGTAATAACTATTACCTGTGCACGTAGTACAAAATATATCTTCCATGTCACTTGTGCCACCGTACTACGGTTATGAAATTTCATGAGTGGATAGATCTCATCAAGGGGGAGTGCAGTGCACAGGAATCATAACTCTTGCTTCCTTAATTTTTGAGTTATTGCCCTTTCTTGTTTTTCATACTTGAATTTTGTCCGGTGAATATCTCTAATACTATACTACCTAGGGTTATGAAATTTCATGAGTGGATAGATCTCATCAAGGGGGAGTGCAGTGCACAGGAATCATAACTCTTGCTTCCTTAATTTTTGACTTATTGCCCTTTGTTGTTTTTCATACTTGAATTTTGTCCGGAGCATATCTCCAAAACTATACTACTTACGGTTATTAAATTTCATGCATGGATAGATCTCATCAAGGGGGAGTGCAGTGCACAGGAATCATAACTCTTGCTTCCTTAATTTTTCATTTATTGCCCTTTCTTGTTTTTCATACTTGAATTTTGTCCGGTGAATATCTCCAATACTATACTACCTACGGTTATGAAATTTCATGTCTGCATACATCTCATTAAGGGGGAGTGCAGTGCACAGGAATCATAACTCTTGCTTCCTCAATTTTTCAGTTATTGCCCTTTCTTCTTTTTCATACTTGCATTTTCTCCGGTGAATATCTCCAAAACTATACTACCTAGGGTTATGAAATTTCATGCCTGCATACATCTCATTAAGGGGGAGTGCAGTGCACAGGAATCATAACTCTTCCTTCCTTAATTTTTGACTTATTTTCATAGATGAATTTTGTCTCGAGCATATCTCCAAAACTATACTACCTATGGCTATGAAATTTCATGCGTAGATAGATCTCATCAACTGGGAGTGCAGTGCACATGAACCATAACTCTTGCTTAATTTTTGACTTATTGCTCTTTCTTTATTTTGAAACTTTAATTTTGTCCAGTGCATATCTTCAGAACTATACTAGCTAAGGATATGAAATTTCATGCGTGGATACATTCCATCAACGGGAAGTGCTATGCATATAAATTTCAACTCTTGCTTGCTTAATTTTTCAGTTATTGCCCTTTCTTGTTTTTTTCTCGAACTTGAATTTTGTATGATGCATATCTCTCAAACTATACTACCTCGGGTTATGAAATTTTAGGGCTGGATACATCTCATCAAGGGGTAGTGCAGTGCACATGAAATATAAATTGCTTATTTTTTATGCACCCTTTCAAGACAGGATGTATTATGGGATCAGCCATGGCGTACAGGCATCCAGGTAGCATAACTTACACATCTTAAAACCTATTAACTTTAAATTTGACAGTTGTGTTTGTTGTAATCATATGGGGTGCAGTGTACACAGAGAATAAATCTTTCTTCCTTATGAGTAATTGCCCTTTCTTCTTTTTCATACTTAAATTTTGTCAGCAGCATATCTCTCTTACTACACTACCTATGTACATGAAATTTCAGTGATGCATACATCTCAGATTATTAGAAACATAACTATTGCTTCCTTAACTTTTTCTTATTGTCCTTAGTCATTTTTCAGGCTTAAATTCAACACTATCGTATCTATGGATATCAACATAAAGTGTATAAACAAAAGTTCCATCAACACAAATACACTGCCATTATCTTCAATCAACAGTAAAAAAAATATTCTGCACTACTATTTTTCTATACCTCCCCTTTATCATTATTATGCCCCAACTTTACAACTTGGGGTAAGACGGGCGTATCTTGCGACAATTTGCCGCTCTTGTTTAAAGAAATGTCAATAATTTCAATATTTTGTTGTTGAAAGTTGTAGGTACCGGTATATAATAAAATAAATGTAGTAATAACTTTTGACTGGTGCTTGTATTTGCTTCTAGCAAGATAAGAAAATTTTTACATCTTGCTTTTACTGTTATTACATCTTGCTTGAGCTTCAGTCTCGGGCGATATTAAATTTTCTCACGCTGCTCGAATCAAATGCAAAGACGGGGAAAGTAACAACAACATAATTATTCCGTATATATCTTTCAGATGGTTTCAGTTTTGAAGCCATCCTTAAACCTGCCATTGAGATAATGAGTTAATTAAAACCATAATATTTCCACCATCTGTTAAAATGGGTTTACAGTAAATTATTGATTTTTTTGAGAGCTCCATTTTAGCTAATTGAAATTACCTGTGTGTGTGAGTGTTTTTTGTTCTTTTTTCATTCTCAGTCAGCTGTTGAGATCATACTGTTATTACATCTGACTGCAATTCTTTGTTTGACCCTAGAGGCTCCCGTTTGGCTTCATTGCATGCAGAACCTCCCTAGATTTTTATTGCATGAGGTGGAGCAAATTGTGGCATTCAGTGATTTTTTTTGGTAGGATTGTGGATTTGAATTTATTACATGGTTTTGTTTTTTTTTTGACAGTTGTTGATAATTTTTGTTATTGTTAATTTAAATGTATTACATGAATTTACATGAGTGTGATATTTGTGACAATCAATGTTTAACCCTTTACCACACGACAAAATTTTAGACCCATCCAAATTGAAAGCATTTGCAGACAATAATTTCAATATGGCTCAAATAACATGATTTTTCTTTAATAGGATAAAAAACATTGCGGGAAAAGCAGATAATGCTGGTCACCAGCATTTTCTCCATTTCCCACAATGTTTTCAAAAGGCTTCTTGTTCAGGGTCGTTAAAAGTTGGCATTGTGTGGTAAAGGGTTAACTCAGCTGAAAAGAGGGTTCATTGTTGCTTTGTGTGTATATGAGGGAGTCCTTTGGCACTGGAGAGACGTAGCCCTGAGTAGTGAATAACAGGAAAGTACATGTATAAGTGAGCTATTGCTGCAATCTGGTTGAAATATTATGGAAAATGGTGGCAATTAAAACCCCATCTTGCTCTTTACCAAGGGAAAACATTTTAGACCAGTCTGAATTATAAGCATTGGCATGAAAAATTTATGTAGCTAAAACACTGAGATTTTACTTTAACCAGTTACCACACAATCCCGACTTTTAACGACCCTAGGGAAGAAGGCTTTTGAATACATTGTGGGAAAAGGAGAAAATGCTGGGAACCAGCGTTTTGTCCTTTTCCTACAGTGTTTTCTACCCTAACAAAGACAAATTTCATTATTTAAGTCACATATAATTTATCGTCTGCAAATGCTTTGAATTTGGATAAGTGTCAAATTTTGTCATTTTGTAAAGAGTTACAAGGGTAGAAAACATTTTTAGAAAAGGAGAAAATGCTGGTTACCAGCACTTTTTCCGTTTCCCTCAATGCTTTCAAAAGGCCTCTTTATTACAGTTAGTAAAACCTGAGATTGTGTCGTAAAGGTTTAATCAAGCAAACAACACTTGAAAGAATCCATTATGATGGGTTTAGTGCCTTGTTATGTATGATCCACATTTTGATCCAATTTTGTGGGAGGTATAGAGGTAAGAACTTAACCCTTTACAAGACAATCCAGAGTTTTAACTCTTTACCAAACAACAAAATTTTAGACCTGTCCAAATTGAAAGTGTTTGCAGATGACAAATGTGACTCAAAAATTGAAATTTGTGTTGGGAAGGGTAGAAAACATTGTGGGAAAAGGAGAAAATGCTGGTTACCAGCATTTTCTCCTTTTCTCACAATGTTTTCAAAAGGCTTCTTTCTCTGGGTTGTTAAAAGTCGGGATTGTGTGGTAAAGAGCTAACTACCTGGAGGTTACAGTTAAAGGCCTTTTGAAGAGATGGTGGGAGAAGTAGAAAATGCTGGTAACCATTTTTCATCTGCAGATGCTTTCAGTTTGGAAGAGTATAAAATTTGTCATTTCAGAATGGGTTAACCCACTGAGTACAGCATAAACTTAACTCTTTACCACACGACAAAAATGTAGACTTGTCCAAACTGAAAGCATTTGCAGACGACAATTTAAATGGTGTTCAAATGATGGAATTTGTCATTGATAGGGTAGAAAACATTGTGGGAAAAGGAGGAAATGCTGGTTACCAGCATTTTCTCCTTTTCCTACAATGTTTTTAAAAGGCTTCCTGCTCAGGGTCGTTAAAAGTCGGGATTGTGTGGTAAAGAGTTAATAGACATTCTTAGTTTTAAATAAGGCCCAAATAATTGCAATTTCATGGTTGCTGTTGGCCAGAATGTCTTGGTAAAGCAGATGGTGTAGAGGAATAATCAGACTGCAAGTTTTGTGCAGTCTGATCTTGATCTACACTGTAGACTTAACCTGTGGCAGGGGCTATGAGGGTAAAAAGTAGGTATGTTTGTAATTACATTTATGGTGGATGTCATCATGAGGGAAGCTTTACCTTTACATAATCATTTAATTTAGTTTGGAGTTTAGCCCTTTGCCAACCAATCCTGTGTTACGAGGATGTCTTTTGAAAAATTGAGGGAAAAGGAGAAAATGCTGGTAGCCAGCATTTTCTCCTTTTCCCATAATGTTTTCTACTTTTTCAGAGATTAATTCCATCATTTGAGCAACATTAAATTTTCAATCTTCAAATTCTTTCAATTTGGACCAGTCTCAAATTTTGAGGTTTTGTAAAGAGTTAAAGGTTGTGACAAATCATTCGAAATGCAGCTCTTTACCAGCCAAAGTTTTGTACTTGTTCAAAATGAAGGTGTTTGCAGACAGCAAATTAAGTGTGGCTCAAATAATGAAAATTTTCTTTGAAAGGGTAGAAGACACTGTGCAAAAAGGAGAACATTCTGGGTACCAGCATTTTCTCCTTTTCCCACAATGTTTTCAAGAGGCTTTTCATCCTCAGAGTCGTTAAAACTTGGGATCGTGTGGTAAGGAGTTGCCAGCAACTCTGTACCAAACATGACAAAATTTTAGATTCCTCCAATTCAAAACACAGCAGAAGACAGAATGGATTTGGTCCTAAAAAAAGGCAGAAAACATTGTTGGGAAAGGAGAAAATGCTGGTCACCAGCATTTTCACCTTTTCTTCACAAAAGTTTTAAAAAGCGTTCAATTCTCATGGGCGTTAAACCTTGGGGTTGCTTGGTAAGCTTGAAACACACATTACCACACAATTCCAAATTTTAACAGCCCTGAGAAAGACAGCTCTTGAAAACATTTTAAGACAAGGAAAAATGCTGGTAACCAGTATTTCCTCCTTTCTCAACAGTGTTTTCTGCCTAAAACCAGCATGTTCTCCAATTTCACACATGGTTTCATACCCATCTGAAAACAAATTTCAAGTTTTGAGTCGCATTTACCTTGCTTTCTCAAATGCTTGAAATTGGGATGTCTAAAATTATGTCATTCAGGAAAGTGTTAAGCTATTAGGCTTTAGTACAATTTTCTGATTGGGTCAAAGTTAGTCATTCTAAATTCTTAATTTTCTGACATGCTGCATTCTGATTGGATTTTGATCAGCCAGTATAGAATAGCAGCCATTCAAAAAGCCAATCTTTAATTTGAGAATCGGACCTTTCTGTTTTGTTCATTGCTTAATTATTGTCCACCCTTAAAGTACTGAATCCAATTACAGTTCACATCAAGATCAGACTGCAAAAACATGTAATCTGATCGAAGATGAAAACTTTCTTCTACAGTGTAACCTTTCAACGAAATATCCAACTAATAAGGTAACACTTAACCCTTTACCACACAATCGCGATTTTTAACGTCCCTGAGGACAAAGCCTTTTGAAAACATTGTGGGAAAAGGAGAAAATGCTGGTAACCAGCATTTTCTCCTTTTCCCGCAATGTTTTATACCCTATCAAAGACAATTCCATTACATGTATACGAGCCACATTTAAAATGTCGTTCGCAAAAGTTTTCAATTTCGACCAGCCAAAAATTCTGTCGTTTGGTAAAGAGTTAATTTGTTGTCTGCAGACATTTTCAATTTGGACAAGTCTAAAATTTGACTTATTAGTAAGGATTTTACTCTTTTACCACACTTCAAAAAATTGTAGACTTGTCCAAATTGAAAGCACTTGCAGAAGACAAATTAAATGTGGATCAAAAGATGGAATTTGTCTTCGATAGGGTAGAAAACATTGTGGGAAAAGAAGAAGATGCTGGTGACCAGCATTTTCTCCTTTACCCACAATGTTTTCAAAAGGGTTTTCCCTTAGGGTCGGTAAAAACTCAGGATTGTTTGGTAAAGGGTTAAGGACCTGGGAAATCTGAAATTGTTAGACAACCCAGTGAGAACTGAAACGGAACACTTCTGCAATGAGGGTAGTAGAATGAGGAGAGAAATCATCGCTGTAGGAAGAAAGGTTTTTTGTGCACAATTTCTGGATTTATTTTATTGGATAAATAAACAGAGACTGTTTTCTTTTGTTCTGAATTGTGAAGTTGCAAAGCTGAAGTAAACAATATTTTGTATTGGATTATGGATGGTTCACCAGAATGGTAAAATTTTAGACTTGGCCGAATTGAAAGCTTGTGCAGGTGACAAATTAGATGTGGCTTTAATGATGGGATTGATAATTTTTGAAAGTTTAAAAACATCATGAGAAAAGGGGAAAATTCTGTTGACTTAAGCATTTCTTCCTTTGCTCACTAAGCTTTTCGATAGTCCTCCTACTGCAGGTCATTAACTTGTTACCAAACGACAAAATTTTAGACAGGTCCAAAATGAAAGCATTTGCAGACAACGAAAAAAAAAGTGACTCAAAAATAGAATTTGTTCTGTGATGGGTAGAAAACATTGTGGGAAATGGAGGAAATGCTGGTTACCAGCATTTTCTCCTTTTTCCACAATGTTTTCAAAAGGCCTTTTCTTAAGGGTGGTTAAAACTTGGGATTGTTTGGTAAATGGTTAACTCTTTAATTACCACACAGTCCCGACTTTTAATGACCCTGAGAGAGAAGCCTTTTGAAAACATTGTGGGAAAAGGAGAAAATGCTGGTAACCAACATTTTCTCCTTTTCCCACAATGTTTTCTAGCCTTCCTAAGACAAATTTCAGTTTTTCAGTCACATTTATTTTGTCATCCTCAAATGCTTTCAATTTGGACCAGTCTAAAATTTTGTCGTTTGGTAAAGAGTTAAAGCACTCCTGCAATGAGGGTAGTACAATGAGGAGAGAGAAGATCCTGGTTTCTAGAATTTTTTTGTGCACAAATTCTGGATTTATTTAATTTGCATGTTGGACAAGGAAGAGAGAGACTTTGCTCTATTGTTCCAATTGTGAAGTTGCAAAACAGAAGTAAACAATGCTTTGTATTGGATTATCGACTTTGTACCAGACAACACACAATTGTAAACTTCTCCAAATTGAAAGCATTTGCAGACGACATACTAAAAGTTGTTCTAATATGGGATTTGTTTTTGAAAGTTAAGAAAGCATTGTTGGAAAAGAAGAAAATGCTGGTTTCCAGTATTTTCTCCTTTTCCCACTCTCTCACAGCAAAATCTCACAATTCCAGCCCCATATTAATTGTTGTCTGCAAATGCTTTCAATTTGGACCAGTCTAAAATTTTGTCATGTCATAAGGAGTTAAATCATGGGTTTGTTTTGTAAAGGCTCAGTGCAGTGTCCAGCACATTTCAAGCTGCTTTTCTAGATCAAGATCAGATTGCACAGAATAATAATTCTATAGATTAGAGAGTGGCTGTGCTGTAGAGGAGAGAGTGACTACTGTGTCATGCCAGTTGTGAAAACTTGAATTAACAGTATCTTACCTTGGACTATAAACTGTGGTACACACAAAAACACTGCACTGCAGATGGTGTAGATCAAGATCAGACTGCACAGTACATATAGTCTTACCTGGGATCCACACTGTCTTATATTTTGTCCAATATTTTGGTAAAAATGGCCCCAGCCTTTTTAGTTTTCTCTTTTGCTTTATTTACTGAATGAAAATGAAAACGCCAATAGCATATTTGCCAGGCTGTGTGAAAAGGAGGTTTATTGCATCTGCTAAAAGTATCGACCCAGGTATCACACAGGCTGACCAGGGCTGAAACCTTTTGGGAATGGTTGATTTTCTGCATGTCCAAGGACCAGTTTACCTCTTGATGTATTTGTTTGTTAGACAAAATGGATTTTATGGATCCATAATCATGTGATGACTTGATTAATATCATGCACCATGGAGATGCATCAAGCCCCCTTTTGCCAGAGCATGGCTCATTTATTTGCATGCAAGGATTTTATTTTTAAGATCTACAGCGTAATAAAATTATGATTCAAATTGTGATCTTGTGAAGTCAGATGATCTTGGGTCTCACTACCCTGGGGAAGAAGCCTTTTGAAAACTTGGCGAGTAAAGGAGAAAATGCTTTCTACTGAGTGTTTTCTACCCTGTCAAAGAACTTAAGTTCATTGGCACTACTTACAAATTGGTTGTATGCTGAATGATGCTCTCATTTTGGAGGAGGATGAAATTTTTTTGGTAAAGAGTTAACCCTTTACCAGATGACAAAATTTTAGCCTTGTCCAAATTAAAAGCATTTTCAGACGACAATTTCAATGTGGCTCAAATGATGCAACTTTTCTTTGGTAGGGTAGAAAACATTGTGGGAAAAGGAGAAAATGCTGGTTACCAGCATTTTCTCCTTTTCCCACTATGTTTTCAAAAGGCTTCATTCCCAGGGCGTCAAAAGGCTGCATTGTGCAGTAAAGGATTAAAAGGGTAGATACAATTGTGGTTTTTCTTGTATTCCCACAATGTTTTCCAAACTCTTATCTCGCAGCGTTGGCGAAATTCAGGTTTGTTTTGTAAAGGAATAAGAGATGTTTTTAGTATAAAATCTGTGAACTGAACTTGGTTAACAATTATCATTGTTTCGTTAGGTGGGATTATGAAAGGTTAGGGTGTGAATTTAAAAACTCTAAAATTGAATTTGCATACATCATATTGACGGTAATTGCCAGTGTTTCACTCTATCGGACCATGTAAGAGAGGACTGTTTTTGAGTTTTTAGAAAACAGTAATCATTGTATGTGGAGTTTTTTGAGGCTGACATATATAGAAACTTGGGATTTAAAGTTTAATGGTCTCTGGGGAGAAATTTACATGTGGTGGACTTGCCAAGTTGATGAACTTTGTCTCCATGAGGCTGTGGAAAAAGAAAAAGATGTCCAAGTCATACTATAGGTAAGTTAGAGCTTAGCATCACTGACCTAGTAGATAGTTGCTATACTGCTGGTGGCTAAATGTTACCCATCATGATTGTGTCATATTCGTAAGCTGTCTGTATGTAATTAGATAAGAATTTGGCCATAATCAAATTGACTGGTTTAACCCTTTCCCAAATGACAGATTTTGGACTGGTCCAAATTGAAAGAGTTTGCAGACAACAATTTTAAATTTGATGAAAATGGCAGAAAGTTATCAAAAAGGGTAGAAAACACCGTGGGAAAAGGAGAAATTGCTCGTTATGAGCAATTTCTCCTTTTCCCACAGTGTTTTCAAAAGACTTGTACTGCAGACATGTGAAAACCAGGGCTTGTTTGGGAAAGGGTTAAGCCTTTACCAAACAATCCCAGGTTGTAATGACTAGAGAAAAAGCCTTTTGAAAACATAGTTGCAAAAGGAGAAAATGCTGGTAACCAGCATATCCTTTTTGGTAAAGCATTAAGCCTATGTTGTTCTTTCCCTGTATTGTGTGGTTAGTGTCAAACTACATAATGATGTACATAATGTTTTTTTCCAGATTATCCTGTATAATATTGCATTAATTTATTGGGAAAAAAGTCCAAACAGTTATTAAAGGGGATTAGCTAATGTTACAGGGCATTACTGTTGCAATTAACCCTTTGCCACACAATCCCAACTTTTCACTAAGCACAAGGAAGAAGCGCTTTAAAATACCAGGAAGAGGAGAAAAAACTTAGACAAGGCTGAAATTTTGTCATGTGGTAAACATTTATAACCCTTTACTGATTTATAATACAGGTTTTTGTGTTCAAAAGTAAATGGCATGTGGGGGGCATGGGGGGGGGGGGGGGGGGGGGGGAAAGAGGGAACACCTATTTGGTACCATAAAATGCAAGTGGCATGTGCAATATCAAAACAGGGGAATTTCTGAAAGAGTTGTTGGTAATTGTATGTAAGTTTTCATCCTCATTATTACATTGCAGTCTTAATTCAGCTTATGTAATGATTCCGAAATCCTTGTGAAAAGATTATCTAAGATTGATCCGATGTTTCAACAACCTTGAAGCAGAAGACTTTGGAAGACATGGTGGAAAATGAGAAAATACTTAAAACCGAGATATTGTTTTTTTCCCACAATGTTTTTTGCCCCATAAAAGACAACTTCCATCATTCTAACGGCATTCAATTTGTGCAGGGTTGTGAAAAGTCTGACTTGAGTGATAAAGGGTTACTGGAAACTATATAGCACACAATCCTGAGTTTTAAGATCCTCAGGGGAAGAAACCTTGTAAAAACATTATGGGAAAAGGAGAAAATGCTGGTTACCAGAATTGTCTCCTTTTCCCACAATGCTTTAAATTTTTTTCTTTTTCAGGGTGGTTTAAAGTCAGGATTGTGTGAGAGAGGGTTAATTTGAACTAACATTTTGAATTCTGACAGCCTAATTGCCAATGAGTCTACATGACTGCCACTGGTCTATTTTGTAAAGGGTCAGAGTTTTGAAACTAATCAGAGCCAATTTCTCAGAGAGAAAAAAGCATGGAAGGGGAAGCAATAAACAGTAATTATTCGGCTCCATGTAGCTTTTATAGAGTTTGAATGTTCACCTTTCCGATCGAAGCTTAACTCTGTACCAGAAAATCCTAAATGACCCTGAGAGGGAATGCTTTTGAAAACGTTGTGGGAAAAGGAGAAAATGCTAGTAACCAGCATTTTCTCCTTTTCCCACAATGTTTTCTACCTTATAAAAGACAGAAATCATCATTTGAGCCACATTTGATTTTTCATCAGCAAGACTGGTTTCAATTTGGATAAGCATAGAATCTTGTTGTTTGGTAAAAAGTTAAGCAGACAAGGAAATTTTTTACTTGTTCGTAAGGATTATGAAAGCAAGTGCCAATTACAGATTAACACTTTCCCAAACAAGCCCTGGTTTTCACGTGTCTGCAGTACAAGTCTTTTGAAAACACTGTTGGAAAAGGAGAAATTGCTCGTAACGAGCAATTTCTCCTTTACCCACAGTGTTTTCTACCCTTTTAGAGAACTTTCTGTCATTTTCATAAAATTTAAAATTGTTGTCTGCAAACTCTTTCAGTTTGGACCAGTCTAAAATTTGTCGTTTGGTTAAGGGTGACCAGCCTCAAACGATGGGATTTGTCTTTGACAGGGTAGAAAACATTCAGAGAAAAAGGGTAAAAAGATGATGCCAATATTTTTCTCCTCCTACAATGTTATGAAATACCTTCTTCCTCTTGGTGTTAAAAACATGGTATACATGTAGTTTGATTAACCTTATACCATAACCTTACACCAAACAATCCCATGTTATAGAAGAAAGCTTTTGAAAACATTGTGAGAAAAGGAGAAAATGCTCCTTTCCCCGCAGTGTTTTGTACTCTTTCACAGAAAATTCCCATGATGATAGGCATCTGCAAATGCTTTCAATTTGGAAGATTATGAAGTTAAATTGTCTGGTTAATCCCCTACCACACAGTGCCAGGTTTAACTCTTTACCAAACGACAACATTTTAGACTGGTCCAAATTAAAAGCATTTGCAGACGACAAAATAAATGTAATTGAAAAATTGAACTTTGTTTTGGGTAGGGTAGAAAACGTGGGAAAAGAAGAAAATGCTGGTTACCAGCATTTTCTCCTTATCCCACAAGGTTTTCAAAGGACTTCTTTCACAGGGTCGTTAAAAGTTGGGATTGTATGGTAAAGACTTAAGTGACCCTGAGAAAGAAACATTTGAAAACATTGCCAGAAAAGGAGAAAATGCTGGTGACCAGCATTTTCTCCTTTTCCCACAGTTTTCTACCCTATCAAAGGCAAATTCCAATATTTGAGCCACATTCGTCATCTTCAAATGCTATCAATTTGGACAAGTCTAAATTTATGACATGTGGTAAAGAGGTAAGAAATATGGTTGAAACTGGTACAATTATGAGTTATTAGGTTTAATTGGAACCAGTGTTGCATTTCGTGCAAATTTTTTCATGGCTACCATAATATTTCTTATTATTGCTCCCCCTCAAATTAATGCTCCCCCAGCTTTTTTCTAACCAAAGACAGGCTTACTAGATGGCCAATCCATTGATAAAAACAAAATAAACTTACAGCATCCGCATAATCCCAATTACTTAACAGATCAATGTCATTAACACCTGGCTAGCCAAATATATATACACCTCTCATAATGTTATAAACTTCCGGTCACACAAAATTTGACGACTAAGTTAGAAAAACTTTACGCAAGTTAAGTATCGAAGACCTGTGTCCCATATTAATTGTGAATGCAATTTAACTCTTTACCGAATGACGGAATTCTAGACTTGTCCAAATTGAAAGCATTTGCAAGCAACGAAATAAATGTGAATTAAAAATTGTCATTTGTTTTGTTGTTGGAAAAGGAGAAATGCTGGTTACTAGCATTTTCTCCTTTTCCCACAATGTTATCAAAGGCTTTCTTTTCAGGGTCGTTAAGACTCAGGATTGTGTGGTAAAGAGTTAATTCAAAGCAAACCATGAACTTCAGTAAAATAGATATTTTGGATTCATACAGTGAGGCTTTGAAATGGTGATTGCTCTGCATTCAGCACCAACTTAAACCTGGACGGTTATGGTATCTTTGTCCTTTAAAAAAATTTTTTTTTAACCTCCATTGATCGCCCCTGGGGGCATTGAAAAGAGACAATATGATAATTTTATTCTAGCTCTCTATTTCATGATGCAATTTTGGGTCTTCTTTTATTTGAACATGTTAGGTCTTTACCAAATGACAAATTTTTAGACCTGTCCAAATTGAAATCATGCACAGACGACAAATTACACCGGCTGCAACTGATGAACTACTTTTAACCCTTTACCACACAATCCTGACTTTTAATGACCCTTTGAAAGAAGCCTTTTGAAAACAATGCTAAAATGCTAAAATGCTGGTAACCAGCATTTTCTCTTTTTCCCACAATGTTTTCTACCCCTCCTTAAACAAATTTCAATTTTTAGCTCACCTTAGCACAACGTGCTAAAGGTGAGCTATTGTGATCGCCCTATGTCCGTCGTCCGTCGTCCGTCAACAATTTCTTTAAACATCTTCTTCTCCTAAACCACTGGGCCAATCTTGATGAAACTTGGCAGGGATGTTCCTTGGGTGAAGCTCTACCAAAATTGTTCAAAGAATTGAATTCCACCCACAACTCTGGTTGCCATGGCAACAAAAAGGAAAAAAAAGCAAAATCTTTGAAAATCTTCTTCTCTGAAACTAGAAGGCGCAGAGCTTTGATATTTGGTACGTAGCATCTCCTAGTGGACCTCTACCAAGTTTGTTCATTTGATGTCCCTGGGGTCAAAACTGGCCCCGCCCCGGGGGTCACAAGTTTGAGCATAGTAACAAAGAAGGAAAACTTTAAAAATCTTCTTCTCTGAAACTTGAAGGCGTAGAGCTTTGATATTTGGCATGTAGCATCTCCTAGTGGACCTCTACCAATTTTGTTCATATGATGCCCCTGGGGTCAAAACTGGCCCCGCCCTGGGGGTCACAAGTTTCAAACATAGGAACAAAGAAGGAAAACTTTAAAAAATCTTCTTCTCTAAAACTAGAAGGCATAGAGCTTTGATATTTGGCATGCAGCATCTCCTAGTAGAACTCTACCAAATTTGTTCATATGATGTCCCTGGGGTCAAAACTGGCCCTGCCCCGGGGGTCACAAGTTCAAACATAGGAACAAAGAGGGGAAACTTTAAAAATCATCTTCTCTGAAACTGGAAGGCGTAGAGCTTTCATATTTGGTATGTAGCATTGCCTAGTGGACCTCTACCAAGTTTGTTCATATGATGTCCCTGGGGTCAAAACTGGCCCCACCACGAGGGTCACAAGTTTGAGCATAGTAACAAAGAAGGAAAACTTTAAAAATCTTCTTCTCTGAAACTTGAAGGCGTAGAGCTTTGATATTTGGCATGTAGCATTTCCTAGTGGACCTCTACCAAGTTTGTTCATATGATGCCTCTGGGGTCAAAACTGGCCCCGTCCCGGGGGTCACAATTTCCAACATAGGAACAAAGAAGGAAAACTTTAAGAATCATCCTCTCTAAAACTAGAAGGCATAGAGCTTTGATATTTGGCATGAAGCATCTCCTAGTGGTCCTCTACCAAGTTTGTTCATATAATGCCCTTGGGTCAAAACTGGCCCTGCCCCGGGGGTCACAAGTTCAAACATAGGAACAAAGAGGGAAAATTTTAAAAATCATCTCTCTCTGAAACTGGAAGGCGTAGAGCTTTCATATTTGGTATGTAGCATTGCCTAGTGGTCCTCTACCAAGTTTGTTCATATGATGCTCCTGGGGTCAAAACTGGTCCCGCCCCGGGGGTCACAATTTCCAACATAGGAACAAAGAATGAAAACTTTAAAAATCTTCTTCTCTGAAACAGGAAGGCATGGAGCTTTGATATGTGGTATGTAGCATCTTCTAGTGGATCTCTACCAAGTTTATGCATATGATGCCCTTGGGGCAAAAGTTGGCCCTGCCCCGGGGGTCACAAGTTCGAACATAGGAACAGAGAAGGAAAACTTTAGGAATCATCTTCTCTGAAACTGGAAGGTGTAGAGCTTTGATATTTTGTATGTAGCATCACCTAGTAGACCTCTACTAAGTTTGTTCATATGATGCCCTTGGGATCAAAACTGGCCCTGCCCCGGGGGGTCACAAGTTCAAACATAGGAACAAAGAAGGAAAACTTTAATTTTTTTTTTCTCTTAAATGGGAAGGCATAGAGCTTTGATATTTGGTATGTAGCATCTCCTAGTGGACTTCTACAAAGTTTGTTCCAGGGATGCTGCTTGGGTCAGAACTGGCCCAGCCCCTGGGGTCACAAGTTCGAACATAGGAACAAAGAAGGAAAACTTTAAAATTCTTTTTTTCTGAAACCGAAAGGTGTGGAGCTTTGATATTTGGTATCTTGCATCTCAGAGTGGACCTCTACCAAGTTTGTTCATATGATGCCCCTGGGTCAAAACTGGCCCGCCCCAGGGGTCACAAGTTCGAACATAGGAACAAAGAAGGAAAACTTTAAATTTCTTTTTCTCTTAAACGGGAAGGTGTAGAGCTTTGATATTTGGTATGTAGCATCTCCTAGTGGACCTCTACCAAGTTTGTTCCAAGGATGCTGCTTGGGTCAAAACTGGCCCAGCCCCGGGTGTCACAAGTTTGAACATAGGAACAAAGAAGGAAAACTTCTTGAAAATTCTTCTTTAAAACTGGAAGGCGTAGAGCTTTGATATTTGGTATGTAGTGATTCTCTTCTAAGTTTGTTTGCCCATCTAAGCACAACAAGTTCATTGAGTTCAAAATTGGGTCATCTTGGGTCATAAACTAGGTCACTAGGTCAAATTAAAGAAATACCTTGTTGGTACTCTCGAGGCGACATTATTTGCTCAATTGCCTCGAAAATTAGTTAGAAAGTTTGTCTTTATAAAGTCTCACATAAGATTAATTTGGGTCAGCTTGGGTCATAAACTAGTTCACTGGGTCAATTTAAAAAAGTACCTTGTTTGCACTCTGGAGGCCACATTTATTGCTCAAATGACCTGAAATTTGGCCAGAATGTTTGTCTTGATGAAATACCAGATGAGTTTGGATTTGGGTCACCTGGAACCATAAACTAGGTCACTAGGTCAAATTAAAGAAATACCTTGTGGGCACTCTAGAGGCCACATTATTTGCTTAATTGCCTTGAAAATTGTTCAGAATGTTTTTCTTTATAAAATCTCACATGAGTTTGAATTTGGGTCAACTGGGGTCATAAACTAGGTCACTTGGTCAAATTAAAGAAATAGCTAGTGGGCACTCTAGAGGCCACATTTATTATTCAGTTGATTTGAAAATTGGTTAAAATGTTTCTTTTGATATAGTCCAAGACCAGTTCAAATTTGGGTCACCTGGGGTCATAATCTAGGTCACTAGGTCAAATTAAAAAAATACCTTTAGGGCACTCGAGGCAACATTTTGTGCTTAATTGACTTGAAAATTGGTCAGAATGTTTGTCTTCATGAAATCTGAGTTTGAAATTGGGTCACCTGCGGTCAAAAACTAGGTCACATGGTCAAATTAAAGAAATACCTTTAAGGCACTCTACTAAGGTGAGCGACCCAGGGCCATCATGGCCCTCTTGTTTAGTTTTATTTTGTCATCTGCAAATGCTGTCAGTTAGGACTAGTCTTTGATTTTGTTGTTTGGTAAAGAGTAAAATTGTTGTCTGCATATGCTTTCAATTTAAGTTGTGTGTGACTGTGTTGGGGATGTGGGAAATGAGGGCTGCATATTGAGGTATTTAAGGAGAGGGTTTTTTCATGATGCTTATACACCCAAAATGTCACCATACATTCTTTTGATCTTGGGTTATGTACTGAAAACATAATAATTGGGTTAAACCTTTGGTTAGAAATTGAACAGCGTGCCCTAGCAAAATGGGCTTCACTGAATCTCATCTGAAAGACCTGTTACTGTTAGGGAATACGGGAGATTGGGGAGGCCTGTTGAGGCCAGTTATTTATAGGAGGAGGGCTGTTAAAGCAAATGTTACCATGCATCCTTTTGATCTTGGATTATGAACTGAAAACATATTGGGAAATAAACATTTGATTATAAACTGATTATACACCATGGCAAAATTGGCTTTATATAATATAACCAAGAAATTGCATATAACTATTTTGTGTGTGTGGGGGGGGGGGAATAAAGTAGTTGTTGGATTTTTTGTGCGGGTTATTTTGCAGTACACAGTAATAAAGGGTGTTAGATCTGGATCCCTGCCTCAGCTGGTAATTGTGGAAATGTCCTTTGGCAAGTCAATGCCCTACAAGTGGTAGATGACCAAGCAAACAAAGATACTAAGTGTAGTGTGACAAAGTTAAGACTGAAATACTGTTGAAAAATGATATTAACTCTTTACCAGACTGTAAAACTTCAGACCTGTCTAAATTGAAAGCATTTGCAGAAGACAAATTTAATTTTATCATGATTTAATGATTCATCTTTGGAAGAGTAGAAAACATGGTGGAAAAAAGAGAAAATGTAGGTTACCAGACTTTTCTCCTTTTCGCACAGCGTAGCCCTGGTAGCTCAGTTGTTAGCATAAAGGACTTGTGAACAGGGGCTCGCTGGTTTGATCCCCAGCTCGGCCAATTTCTCTCCAAGGATTGATGATAGTCATTGCGACAGGATTCATTCCTGTCTCACCACTGACCAATGTTTCGACAATGGTTATGTTGGAAAGCGGCCTGTGGCTTGGAAAGAATATTGTCGATGACAAATTAAATGTGGCCCAGATGATGATTTCTGTCTTTGAAAGGTTTGAAAACATTGTGGGGGACAAAGAGAAAAAGCTGGTTAATAGCATTTGTTCCTTTTCTCATAATCTTTCAAAAGCCTGCTTCTCTAGGGTCATTTATACTCTGGATTGTGCAGTAAAGGTTTAATTCCTGGAGGTCAGAGGTCAAATCTTCCATTCAAGCTCAGGAATGTCTTTGGGCAACATACATCCTAGCCCTAGCTTGGTACTGGTTAAACCCAGGATACTTATGAATACATGAGCAGACACCATGATAGTAACCTTAATATTGAAAGTGGCTTAACCCTTTACCGCACGATGGCGCCTTTTAATGCCCCTGGGAAGGAAGTCTTTTGAAAACATTGTGGGAAAAGGAGAAAATTCTGGTAACGGGCATTTTCTCCTTTTCCCACAATGTTTTCTATCCTATCAAAGAAACAGTGCACCATTTGAGCCACATTGAAATTGTCGTCTGCAAATGCTTTCGATTTGGACAAGGCTAAAATTTTGTCGTCTGGTAAAGGGTTAAGTCACCATACAGTCAAAAAAGAGACTATGGAAAACCACTTTGCTAGCAATAATTCATGAAAATTTGCTCGAGTCACATCTGACTGGTTCTTGTCAAAATTCATGTAGCGGTCAATATCTTTTCCAGGGGAACATGATCCCAATCTGTCTGCAACATAATATTTTATAGGAAGTGGAGCTTAAAAGCACTGTGTCTCTTGGGAGAGGTGGTTGTACTATACAGTGGTCTTTGACCTGTTTTATCTGTCTGTGATGTTTTTGGAAGTGGGTGGATTTATCTTTTAAAACTTTAGACCTATCCATTCTGAAAGGATGATTTATATGCTGAGGACAAAGTTAACCTGGTTCAGATGATCAGTATGTCGTTTACAAGATAGAAATCAAAGCGTTGAAAGCATTGGTGTGGCATTTGTCAAGGGAGCCATTGTGTGGAATTAACAATTTGAAAAATAAACAATAGAAATAGTTTCAAAATATTTGCTTAAAAGTCAACCTACTATATAGTCATGCACAATCTGATAGAGTAGTGTGCAATCTTGTGGGATGAACAAGTCAGGGCGAACAAGCCCAGGGACGAATAAGCCCAGAAATGAACTCGTTCTGGGGTGAACAAGCACGCGCAGTTAGGAGATAAAGATTTTGTGTATCTTTACTCCAATAGAAGGCCATAGTGGATCATGCTATTTTCGATAAAAAAGGAAGTATTTCCACAATTGATGGTCTAATCAAATTTATTTTAACTCTTTACCAAACAACAAAATTTCATCTTGGTCCAGATTGAAAGCATTTGCCGACGGCAAAATAAATGTGACTAAAAAATTAAAATTTGTTGTGGGAAGAGTAGAAAACATTGTGGGAAAAGGAGAAAATGCTGGTTACCACCAGCATTTTCTCCTTTTCCCACAATGTTTTCAAAAGCCTTCTTTCTCAGGGTCGTTAAAACTCGGGATTATGTGGTAAAGGGTTAATACACCATTTTCATTTTAATATCTGAGTGCAATTGAAACACTTATTAGTCTTAGAAAAATTGAGTTTTATTGAGTTTACCTCATTCGGTTTTTCACAAACCATGATACATGATTTTCAAAATGCCATATTGGCATAATGTCTTCGACAAATGCCACAAAACATGTGGGAAATGGAAAAAATGCTTGTAACTTATCAAACGGCAAAATATTTGACTTGCCCAAATTAAAACCAATTGCAGATGACAAATTTATTTAATGTGCCTCAAAAACTTAAATTTGCCTATGGAAGGGAAGAAAACATTGTGCGAAAAGGAGAAAATGTTGGGTACCAGCAGTGCCTCCTTTTCCCTCAATGTTTTGAAAAGACTTACTCCTAGGGATTGTTAAAACTTGTGATTGTTTGGTAAAGGTTAAGCCATAACCACACAATCCCGAGTTTTAATGACCCTAAGAAATAAGCCTTTTGAAAACAATGTGGGCAAAGATGAAAATGCTGGTAACCAGTATTTTTCTCCTTTTCCCACAATGTTTTCTAACCTTTAAGAAACAAATTCAATTATTTGAGGCATAGATAATTTGTTGTCTGGAGATGCGTTTAGTTTGGACCAGTATAAAATTTTTTTGTGCCTTAAAGAGTTAAGCAAATAATGGTATGCTCTCCTTTTCCCACAGTGTTTTTCAGTGGCCATCTTCTTCAGGATCTTATAAAAACTGGATTGTTTGGTAAAGGGGCTTACTCTATACCACACAGAAAAAGTAGACTAGTCCAGTTTGAAGGTGTTTGCAGTTGACCAATTAAATGAGGCTCAAACAATAGAATTTTTCTTGAAATGGTAGAATTAACATTGTGGGAAAAGGAGAAAATGCTGGTTACAAGCATTTTCTCCTTTTCCCACAATGTTAGAAAAGCCCATCTTTCAATGGTTGTTAAAACTTTGGATTGTGTGATCAATAGTTAATTGTTTTTTTTTTCCATCATATCCATTATACTACAAAATGTAGGGCCACGCCCCCATAGCTCAGTCGGTAGCGTACAGGACTTGAGAACAGGAGGTCGCTGGTTCAATCCCCGGCTTGGCCAATATTTTTTCTGAGGATTGATGATAGTCATTGCGACAGGATTCATTCCTCTCTCACCGCTGACCATTGTTTCAATGATGGTTATGTGGGAAAGCAGCGGCTTGGAAAGAATATTGTGCGGAGTACTGGTAAAAGAAACTCCAGGAAAGCATGGATAGGTGCACTTGCTGCCGCGATATAACTGAAATAATGTTGAAAACGGCGTTAAACACCATACAAACAAACAAACAAACAAAATGTAGGATGTTTTTGATAGACTGGCAGATATATATCATCTCCTGAGGAACAAAGTAAAACTTCAAAGAGATTATCGACTATTAGATTTCTGCAAATGGTGGAAACAATACTTAGTTTGCACTTGCCGTGAAACATTGCCAAGGTTATATCTAACCCTTTACAACACAATCCAGAGTTTAAACAACCCTGAAGAAGAAGCTCTTGAAAACATTGTGGGAAAAGGAGAAAATGCTGGTAGCCAGCATTTTCTCCTTTCTTACAATGTTTTCTACCATATCATAGACAAATTTCATCATTTGAGCCACATATAGTTGTCGTCTGCAGATGCTTTGAATTTGGACAAGTCTACATTTTTGTTGTTTCGTAAAGTGTTGGGACTTGAAACCAAATATAGATGATAATGGATAAAAACCCCTTGCAGCACAGAGAAGAAATTTAATTCCTATAGTGGCTACTGTAGATTTAAGATCAGACTACACAAAATAAGCAGTCTGATCTTAGATCTACAATGTGTGTTATTTTGAGAAATATCTTGATCGGGAAATTAACAGTACCGGGAAATATAGTACAGACTGAAAATATCCACTTCACCAACTTGATAACATTATCTGGAAATATATTACAGACTGAAAATAACCACTTCACCAACTTGGTAACATTATCTGGAAAATATATTACAGACTGAAAATAACCATTTTGCCAAATTTGTAGTTTTACGTTACTGGCAGTTGTTTTCTGCACAATGTTTTCTGCAGCTCACAACTGCAGGGGCAAAAACCATATATATGTCCAGTAATAGTTTGACCCTAGAGCCACAAATAAACCCAACAATTTCAGCATAGAAATAAGACGCAGACAATTGCAATTTCACGGTTGTGTTTCGTCTTTATGTCTCGGCAGAGCGGATAGGGTAGATCAAAGATCAGACTCCACATTTTGTGTAGCCTGATCTTGATCTATACTGACCGCACAGGCAACTGTGGTTGTGAGAGGGCTCTTTAACCCTTTACCAAACAAACCCGATTTTAATGACCCTGGCAGTGTTCTGCCGAGGCCGCGTATTTGCGATTTTCTCGCCAAAAAATTTAAAATGTCGCAAGAAAATTAAGTCAGAAGCGATTTTTGTCGCAGGGTAAATACATCGGCAGAAAGTCGGGCGGGGGGGGGGCATGTAGGCGTGTATTTTTCATGATGAAAGTAAATTTCACGATACCGTAACAAAAAGGTAAATCCGATTGGATGTCTGCACAATCAGGTGCGAAAAAACTCGCCAATCAATCGTCGTAGAAAGAACAAGTCATTCTTTTGTTTACTTTTGCGTCTGCTCCATGCAAAAATGGATGAGCCACCGCCGAAAAAGCCAAGTACAATCTTAAATTTCTTTTCCAAGTCACGCGATCAACAAGTGACAAATGACAGTTCAACCCCAGATCCAAATCCCGTCCCATCTACGTCTACGGACACCGGAACACAGAAAAAAGTACCAGTACGACGATTTTTCTCGGCTGGAATATGACCGGGAAGAAAATTTTATGACTTGCAAATTATGTAAAAAAAACACTGTAAGAATAACTCATTTACTTAACAAAACACAAATTTTAAAATTTAAACTACTACCCTACACAGACACGCCGAAAGTTCATTCGGCATACCTCGGGTGATCCGGTGATCAAATCCCTCGGCTGTATCACGTAGCTTTGCACCTACGCAGAACATTTCGCACATCTCCGGAAGCACACCGCCTTACCGTTATTGAAATTGTAAGGCTCCTCTTTAGAAAGAACGCATGAATAAATTTTCTATCGTTATCTTTCTAAGAGTATTTCAGTTAGCAAACAGTTTGTACATTCAATTTTTAGCGTGGTTTATCAATTCCGTTAGGAGCTTTCATCAACAGATCGATAGAAGTGAATAACTTCACAGTGGTTGTTCATGTCGTTGCTAAGTGATCTACAGGGGCGCTGCCGTGTTTAAGATCATGTGATTGGTAGTTCAAAATGGAAGCCTCCCTTACACAGACGAGGTTAGATGTAGGTACGGAATCGGCTGAGTTGTGACGAGTGGTTGAAAGTTCTGATCGCAAGGCGGCCCTCATGGCCGAATCCCTACGTGTTGATTTCAAAAAGTCAGGCGGGAAAGTTTTGAGCGAGAAAGAATCGGCCATGATAGTGGCTTTCAAGTCTACATTTTGGATTGAAAAAGAGAATATAGCCCTAAACAAATATGACAAACTGCTCGATTTGCTGTCTCAGTTAAACTGTCCAAATGTAGGCAGTCTGAAAACTTCTTCCAAATGTGTTGACTATACCTCGGACAAAACTGCTGTTGAGATGTTAAAGATTTTGATTTTATAAAAGCCATGGAACAATGGAGAAGCTGCAAGTCAATAAGTTATTCTTGACAAATTAGTTTTATTACCGTAACCAGAACTGTACATACTGTATAAAAGCACTGACTGCATTGTTTGTCACTTTATAAAACTGTGTTCCTGAGTTTCTAAAGTTAATTTTCTAAAGACAGTAAGTCCAAGAAGACATCTAGCCTTGAAATAAGTTATATATAGTCAACAATAAAAGAAACAAGCTGAAATGTAAGATAATTCAGTTTTATTATTTTATTTCATGCTGTGCATGATAACTTGTATATTTGTCCCCATGTTTCCAGAAATGTCTCCAACTTTTTAGGGTGAGTGAGACATTTGTCTCACCTTTATAAAATCCTTGGCAGATCACTGCCCTGGGAAAGAAGCCTTTTGAAAACATCGTGGGAAAAGGAGAAAATCCTGGCAACCAGCATTTTCTCCTTTTCCGACAATTTTTTCTACCCCATCAAAGTAAAATTGCGCCATTTTAGGGACACTGAAATTGTCGTCTGCAAATGCTTTCAATTTGGACAAGGCTAAAATTCTGTCGTCTGGTAAAGAGTTAAGGGTTAAGGTTCATTCCTTTTCATCAAAGTGATTATTGAATGTTTTATGAGGGTATTTATTCTGAACTTCCAAAAAATTACAGCCCAGGCTCCTAATCTTCCCCCTTCCCTTTCTTTGATCTGCAGCACTTGGGTTTCATCAGTCAGTAGTTTTTATGTCAGAGTTAAGCAAGGAATAATTAAGTAATAATTTTAACCCTTTACCAGACCACAAAATTTTAGCCTTATCCAAATTGAAAGCATTTGCAGACGACAATTTCAATGTGGCTCAAATGGTGCAATTTTTCTTTGATAGGGTAGAAAACATTGTGGGAAAAGGAGAAAATGCTGGTTACCAGCATTTTCTCCTTTTCCCACAATGTTTTCAAAAGGCTTCTTTCCCAGAAGCGTCAAAAGGCGGCATTGTGCGGTAAAGGGTTAATGTTTATATCTTTTAAAAAAATGTTTTACTCTTTACCAGGTCACAAAATTTTACCCTGGTCCAAATGCTTTAGATATATCCTTACAGCTAGAGAGGAAAAAACACTGTAAGGATTTGATAGACTTTAGAATGGTTCAAAATTTAGTTAGCAGGTAAACCCAGATAAATACTGATATATATATTGTGTAAGGGATAAATGAATATATTGGAAATATTCAATTTAAAATAGGCAATGTTTGATTCACATTTATGTTGTCATCTACAAGTGCTTTCAATTTTGACCAGTCTTAACCTTAAATTTTGTTGTTTGGTTAACCCTTTACCACACGTCAAAATTTTACACTTGTCGAAATTGAAAGCATTTGCAGAAGACAAATTAGATATAGCCCATACGGGGAGATTTGCCTGTAAATGTACAGAAAACATTGTGGGCAAAGGAGAAAATGCTGGTTACCAGCATTTTCTCCTTTTCCCACAATGTTTTCAAAAGGCTTCTTTCCCAGAAGCGTCAAAAGGCGGCATTGTGCGGTAAAGGGTTAATGTTTATATCTTTTAAAAAAATGTTTTACTCTTTACCAGGTCACAAAATTTTACCCTGGTCCAAATGCTTTAGATATATCCTTACAGCTAGAGAGGAAAAAACACTGTAAGGATTTGATAGACTTTAGAATGGTTCAAAATTTAGTTAGCAATGTAAACCCAGATAAATACTGATATATATATTGTGTAAGGGATAAATGAATATATTGGAAATATTCAATTTAAAATAGGCAATGTTTGATTCACATTTATGTTGTCATCTACAAGTGCTTTCAATTTTGACCAGTCTTAACCTTAAATTTTGTTGTTTGGTTAACCCTTTACCACACGTCAAAATTTTACACTTGTCGAAATTGAAAGCATTTGCAGAAGACAAATTAGATATAGCCCATACGGGGAGATTTGCCTGTAAATGTACAGAAAACATTGTGGGCAAAGGAGAAAATGCTGGTTACCAGCATTTTCTCCTTTTCCCACAACTTTATCAAAAGGCTTCTTTCTCAAGGTCATTAAAACTCGGGATTGTGTGGTAAAGAGTTCAAGAGTTGGTATAAGTTGCCAGAATTTGTTTCACAATCACTGAAAAATAAATAAGTAACATTCTTTTGCAAACAACAGAATTTTGGATGTGTCAAAATCCAAAGCATTTGCAGACAACGAATTAAAAATGTGGCTCAGCAGAATTTGTGGAACAGGGCCTGGTTTCACGAAAAAAACTTAATTCTCTCTTTTTTTTGCTCAAGTCTGCTAACAGACTGATTTTCCAACTTAACTCTTTACCAAACGACAAAAGTGTTGACTTGTCCAAATTGAAAGCATTTGTAGACGACAATTTAAATGTGAATCATATGATGTAAATTGTAAATGATAGGTAGAAAACATGGTGAGACAAGGAGAAAATGCTGGTTACCAGCATTTTCTCCTTTTCTCACAATGTTTTCAAAAGGCTTCTTTCTTAGGGTCATTAAGTCGGGATTGTGTGGTAAAGGGTTAATTTGACTTTGTTATTTCAGACACATTTCACTAACATTAACAGACTTCAGAAACATTTTGAAATCCTTAGTTGACACAGCGTTTCAGGCTCAGCTCAGCCTAGTTATTTTAACAGATTTAACTCTTTACCAAACAGCAAAATTTTAGACAAGTCCAAATTGAAAGCAGTTGCAGGCGACAAAATGAATGTGGCTTTAAAATTGAAATATGCCTCGGAAGGGTAGAAAACATTGTGGGAAAAGGTTAGAAATCATTGTGGAGAAAATTGCTCCAGCATTTTTTCCTTTTCCAACAATGTTTTCAGAAGCCTTTTTCCTCAGGAAAAAGGGTTGTTTGGTAAGGGGTGAAACTGAGCTCTCTCAAGGTAGGCATGAAATGGTATTGGCATTGAAGCAAACATTTGGGCCAGGCAAAATCCTGACCCTGTCTTTGTGGGTTTTGAATTTTAAAAAAAAGTTAAAAGGATTTTTTCAACAACAGAAAGTGAACATTTCTTTGATCTGAAAACATTAAACACCTGGATTTGAAAATGTAGGGTTAGGTTTTGTTTTATCAATCCATTTCTAAGCTGGCAGTTTTAGCCTGTCTGTTTTTCGAAGAAAACTTCAAAGTATTGTCGTAGCCCTGTAACTTATTAAACGTACATGTTTTGAAATATTTTCTCTGCCATTACAGAAGATAATTAATTCAAACTTGGGAGAGTTGTTGAATATCAAAAGGGGAATTCATATCAGAGAGCAGGTAATCTTTAACCAAATTTTGACACACTTATGCTTTTTAGCTCCACTGGCCGAAGGCCAGCTGGCTAATGTCATGGCCCAGTGTCCGTCGTGCGTCCGTCCGTCCATCCGTACGTCCGTCCGTCCGTCCGTCAGTGCGTTAACTTTTATTTCAAACATCTTCTTCTCTGAAACTACCCATCCAATTTTCACGAAACTTCACAGAAATGATCCTGCCATGGTCCTCTTCAGAATATCTTGAAAGAATTTGATTCCTTCAAAAACTCTGGTTGCTATGGCAACAAAACTGAAAAATATTGGAAATCTTTAAAAATCTTCTTGTCGGAAACCATAAGGCATAGGGCTACCAAATTTGGCATGTAGCTTTATGTAGTAGACCTCTATCAAGTTTCTTCAAATTATAGCCCTGGGGTCAAAATTGGCTCTGCCCCAGGGGTCACAAGTTTTACATAGGCTTATATAGAGAAAACTTTAAAAATCTTCCTGTACCTAGCCATAAGGCCTAGAGCTACCAAATTTTGCATGTAGCTATATCTAGTGGGCCTCTACCAAGTGGGCCAAAATTTTAGCCCTGGGGTCAAAATTGGCTCTGCCCCAGGGGTCACAAGTTTTACATAGGCTTATATAGAGAAAACTTTAAAAATCTTCCTGTACCTAGCCATAAGGCCTAGAGCTACCAAATTTTGCATGTAGCTATATCTAGTGGGCCTCTACCAAGTGGGCCAAAATTTTAGCCCTGGGGTCATAATTGGCCCCACCGCAGGGGTCACAAGTTTTACATGGGCTTACATAGTGACAACTTAAGAAATCTTCCTGTTTTGATTTTTTTTTTAAAATTAGCCTTGCATCAGGGGTCTTATGTTTTACAAAGGCTTCATATGGACAAAACTTGAAAATCACCTTATTTTTATGGCTTTATCTTGTGGACCTCTACCAGGGTTCAAGTAATTATAGCTCTGGGATCAAAAATGGCTTTGCCCTGCGGGTCTCAACTTTCATATGGGCTTTTACAGAGAAAACTTTGTAAGTCTTCATTTTGAAACCATTTGGCTCAGCATTGAAATGTTTATTATTTATGGTTTATATTTATAAGCCAGTGGAGCGATACAGGGCCATCATGGCCCTCTTGTTTTGTGACTTTGCTTTCACTGCTGGGCATTGATTTTGTAATGGTTATGTGGAAAAACAGGCATTTGCTTGAAATGAACATTGTGTGAAGTGCAGGTGAAAAAACAAGAAAAGCATGACCATTTAGGTGTACTAGCCACCATGATATTACTGAAAAAAATGTTGCAAACAGCCTTAACCTTTACCAAACAATCATGAGCTTTAATGACCCGAAAGAAGAAAGACTTATTCTACCTTTCCTAAATTGAGCCCAAATTTTTTAGCCAGATTTATTTTGTTGTCTGCAAATGCTTTGAATTTAGACCAGTCTAAAATTTTGTCCTCTGGTAAAGAGTTAAGTAGTTGAAAATATGGAAGAGGACAAAATTTTTTACTTATCATTAATTGTTTCTTTTTTGCACCACAGTGAATTATTTAACAAACCTGATTGGTCGATACACTTTTTAGTAGCATTTAGTTACCTCAAAAGCAGAATTAGTTGCATTGACCAATCAGATTTGTTCAATGTCATGTTTGGACATGTTGTCTGTGTATTAGGCAATAGAGGGCAAAATTTATTAAGCCTTTACCCAGTGACAACCATTAGGCCATGTCAAAATTCAAAGCATTTCCAGGCAAAATAAATGTGACCTGAATGATGGGATTTGTATCAGAAAGGGTGGAAAACATTGTGGGAAAAGGAGAAAATGCAGGTTACCAGCATTTTCTCCATTTCCCACCATGTTTTCAAAAGCTGTCTTTTTCAGCGTTGTTTAAAGTGATTGTGAGTTAACCCTTTACCACACAATTCCGACTTTTAATGACCCTTAGAAAGAAACCTTTTGAAAACATTGTGGGAAAAGGAGAAAATGCTGGTAGCCAGCATTTTCTCCTTTTCCCACAATGTTTTCTACCCTTCTCAAAGCAAATTTCAGTATTTAAGCCACATTCATTTTGTCATCTGCAAATCCTTTCAATTTGGACCAGTCTAAAATTTTGTTGTTTGGTAAAGAGTTAAAGGGTTAAAAAATCAAGTGCCTGTGTTAGCATGCTCAGGAAATGAATCTGTCTTATCACCATGCTCTATTCAACCCTTTACCAAACGACAAAAATTAAGCCTGTTCCAAATTGAAAGCATTTGCAGACGACAAATTAAAGATGGCTCAAATGGCGGAATTCGCCCATGATAGCTCAGAAAACATTGTGGGAAAAGGAGAAAATGCTGGTTACCAGCATTTTCTCCTTTTCCCCCACAATGTTTTCAAAAGGCTTCGTTCCCTGGGTCGTTAAAACCCAGGATTGTTTAGTAAATGGGTAAAGGTATTATTCTCATTGAGTTTTTACAAACTATGGAAGTAAATTTCAACAAATGTCAGTTTAAATTTCATATTTCACAAAAAAAATAAGTCCTTTGGGAGTTGTGAACATTCACATGAAGTACCTTCTTGATGAAAGGAGAATGACATTCTATTAGACAAAAAAAAATTTGGATGTTTTCATTTTGAAAACATTTGCAGACAAAACAAAAGAAATGTGCACAATGATAGATTTGTCTTTGAAAGGGTAGTAAATTGATCAATGTATTTTATGGTGTTTAACCCTTTACTGCACAATGACGCCTTTTGACACCCCTGGGAAAGAGGCCTTTTGAAAACATTGTGGGAAAAGGAGAAAATGCTGGTAACCAGCATTTTCTCCTTTTCCCGCAATGTTTTCTACCCTATCAACAAAAAGTTGTACCATTTGAGCCACATTGAAATTGTCGTCTGCAAATGCTTTCAATTTGGACAAGGCTATAATTTTGTCGTGTGGTAAAGGGTTAATGCCATTTTCAACAATATTTCAGTTATTGCAGTGGCCAGTACACTTATACTTGCCTTCCAGAGGTTTCTTTTCACCACTACTTCCAAAATATTCTACCCAAGTCAGTGGCTGCTTTCACACGTACCCATCTTCAAAACAATGATCAGCAGTGAGAGAGGAATGAATCCTGTTGCAATGACTATCGTCAATTCTCTGAAAGAAACTCGCCAAGCTTTGGATTCGAACCGGCCACCTAGAGTTCTCAAGTCCTGTACGCTACAGACTGCACTACCAGCGCTCGGCTGAAAGGGTGATATACATTGACATGTAAAGGAACAATGTGATGGGTACTTCTGTTTTCAGAAGTACATGGTATTTATCAGAAGTTAACCCTTTACCAAATGACAAAATTTTAGACTTGTCCAAATTGAAAGCATTTGCAGACAACAAAATAAATGTGACTCTTATTGAAATTGTTTTGGGAAGATTAGAAAACATTGTGGGAAAAGGAGAAAATGCCGGTTAACAGCATTTTCTCCTTTTCCCGCACTGTTTTCAAAGGGCTTCTTCTTCAGGGCTGTTAAAACCTGTGATTGTGTGGTAAAGAGTTAATAAACTTGGAATGCTTGGGAATAGTTTGGTTAACCCTTTACCACACAATCCGGATTTTCAACGACCCTGATGGAGAAGCCTTTTGAAAACATTGTGGGAAAAGAAGAAATTGCTGGTAACCAGCATTTTCTCCTTTTCCCACAATGTTTTCTTCCCTTTCAAAGAAAATTTCTTCAATATGATCCGCATCCAGTTTGTCGTCTGCAAATGCGTTAGACTTGGGAAAGCCCACAATTTTACTGTGTGGTAGAGGGTTAAGGGTTATCCTTTTTTTTTGAAGAAGAAAATGTCAGAGGTAACCTTTTTATTGTCCCAAGTGTGAAGATTTCTAGTTGGATTATGGGAAATTTTCGCTGCTGGATGGGTTAATTCAAGAGTTAAGCCCCTTGAGAAAATTCTTCATTTAGCTTTTGCCTTTTCAATTGACAACTTGAACAACCTTTTTGCTAAGTGGGCGATATTAACACTTAGAGCACCGAATAAACCTATCAGACATTTTCATCCTAGAAATACGACCCAAATAATTGCAATTTCATGGTTGCTTTTGTCTAGAGTGATCCAGCAAAGTGGACAGTGTAGATCAAAGATCAGGCTGCACATTTTATGCAGCCTGATCTTGATCTACACTGGCCGCAAATGCAACTCTAGTTGTGAAAGGCGCTTTAAGGGTTAACCCTTACCACACAATCTTTAGTTTGAAGGACCCAGAGAAAATGCCTTTTGAAAACCCGGTAACCAGCATTTTCTCCTTTTCCTACAAGGTTTTCCTACTATTTCAGAGACAAGTACCATCATTTTAGCTAAATGCAATATGTCATTTGCACATACTTTTCAATTTGGACTAATCTAAAATTTTGTCATTTAATAAAGAGTTGAACATGAATTAGCAGATGACAAGATCTTTGACAAGTCCAAACTGAAAGCTGGGATTGTGTGGTAAAGGGTTAAATGTTTCCCAATGGTTAATACTTCTGTCTTTGATGGAATAGAAAACATTATGGGAAAAGGAGAAATGCTGGTTACAAGCATTTTCTCTTTTTCCTGCAATGTTTTCTAAAGCCTTTCTTTATCAGGGTCGTGATTGTTTGGTAAAATGTTAATCCTTTACAACACAATCCCGACCTTTAACAACCCTTTAGAAGAAGGCTTTTGAAAACATTTGGGGGAAAGGAGACGAAGCTGGTAACCAGCATTTCTCCTTTTCCCACAAGGTTTTCTATTCCATCAAATACAGAAGTAATGACCATTGGGCAACATTTAACCCTGCACAATGTTTTCTACTCTTTCAGAAACAAATTCCATCATTTGAACCACATTTAATTTGTGATCTCTAAATGCTTTAATTTGGACCACTCTAAAATTTTGTCCATTTGTAAAAAGTTTAACCCTTTCCCAAACAAGCCCTGGTTTTCACGTGTCTGCAGTTCAAGTCTTTTGAAAACACTGTGGGAAAAGGAGAAATTGCTCATAACGAGCAATTTCTCCTTTTCCCACAGTGTTTTCTACCCTTTTTGATAACTTTCTGCCATTTTCATCAAATTTAAAATTGTCGTCTGCAAACTCTTTCAATTTGGACCAGTCCAAAATTTGTCATTTGGGAAAGGGTTAAGCTCTACTGTCAAGTTATAGAATCCAGGATGCCAGATGGATAAGTTTTGTGGAGTAGAAAGCTGTAGTCTGTAATGAAACACTTAAAAAGTTTTTTGCTCTCGCTCTTGTTTCATTAGGGTGTAAAACAATCCAGCTGTTTGGTTAACTCATTACCAAACAACAAAATTTTAGGCTTGCCCACATTGTAAGCATTTTTCCCACAAGGTTTTCTACACTTTCAGAGATGATTGCCATAATTTCAGCTACATTTAATTAGTCGCTTGCAAATGCTTTCAATTTCGACAAGTCGAAAATTTTATTGTTTGGTAAACTGTTAACCCTTTACCAGAAGACAAAATTTTAGACTGCGCCATATTGAAAGTGCTTGCAGATGGCCAATAGAATGTGGCTTGAATGATGGAATAATGGATTGACAGGGTAGAAAACATTGTGGGAAAAGGAGAAAATGCTGGTTACCAGCATTTTCTCCTTTTCCTATGATGTGTTTAAAAGCAATCATTTTCAGGGTCATTGACACTTTGGATTGTGTTGTAAAGCTGAAATCTTAGTATGAAATGCCTAACGATATTTCATGACACTGGGACATCTTTTCACTATACAAAGGTATAATTTTAGTATATAAGCACAAAATGTTTTGGGATGAAGACAAGTGTTTAGAATGTTCACCAAATTTGCCTCTTTGTGAAGGTATAAAACCCTTCTTCTAATATAACTTCTTTTTTCATGTAGACATACTGATATAACATAAACTACAACATAATAACATGCACATAAAAAAAGTATTAAATAAATGTATATTTCCAAAATACTCAGGCAAACCATCATGTTCATACATACTGATATTACATAAAGTACGATATATATAACATGCACATAAGAAAATATTATATAAAGGTATATTTCCAATATATGCAGGCAAACCATCGTGTTGTTACAGTAAAATTCCAAGTACTTCTTACATGAACATAAAAGGTCAATGCATGTGGCTATCTTATCTTTATATGAAGGTAAAACAACTTTATATATAAGTGATTGCAAATCATCCGTGACGTTCATTCACTTGAGCGCTTGCTGGTAGCAAGCACTTGCTAACAGATTTTAGTCCGAAATGATAGATGGGGGAAACGCCCGCAAACCATTACAAAATCAGCATCATTTTATGGTTTTACTCCAAGGAACAAAATATTAAGCGAAATTTACCATAGATGAAGCAGACTTTCTTAAAATTTCACTCCTAGAATTACTTGAAGTGAATTGAAAATAGCAATAATGAATGAGCCATGCTCTGTGAAAAGAGGGCTTAATGCATCTGCATAATGTATTGCCTCAAGTCAACCTGCGCAGTGCACGAATGCTGACCTGGGTCGAAATCTTTTTCTTTTGGTCAGTTTTCGGTATGTCAGAGGACCAGTCTACCCCATAATTCAGTTGATCGTCAGACAAAGTGAATTTTGTAGATCAGTAATTTTCTGGTGACTTACTTGGTATAATGCATCACGGAGATGCATTAAGCCCACTTTTGCCAGAGCATGGTTCATATATTATTTAAGGATGCTTAGATTAAAATAGTTGAAGATTGCAACAAATTAAAATGGTATTGTTTAAACCCTTTTGAGCGGACTAATCGATCTAGATGAAACATTCACTGATCAAAGGACTCTTTCCACACCTATTGTCACTGTGCTTGAAAGAGCATCATTTCTTTTCTGAAATATGAAACGAGTACTAACTTTATGTTTTTTTTTTAATTCATTCAATTCCTCCATGTGTATGACCGAACCCTGTAGCTCTGTCGATAATGTACTGAAGCTGACAGAAGGGTCGCAGGTTCGAACCTCCAGGCTCGGCCAATTTCAGGCTTTCCAAAGATTTATCATTTTCAATGGACAGGATTCATTTGTCTCTCGTTACTGATCAATTTTTTGACGATAATTATGTGGGAAAGCAGCCAGTGGGATTGGAAGAATACTGTACAAGGCTAGAGAGACTCCGGAAAAGTATGGATAAGTGCCCTGGACGCCATAATATAGATAAAATGATGTTAAAAACAGCGATAAAAACATTTTAATACAATCATTCAACTAATCGATCAATCAGTCAATACTCATATCGAGAGCTACAGGTAAAGGACTACAGGTTGCCAGTTTTCAGGGCCAAATTCACTTTTTTTTTTCATAGGAACAATCATTATTTGTATATCTTCCTTTGTAAAAAAAAATATCTAAGCTGTAAAATGAATACTTTTAGATTTATGACCAGATCAAATCTATTCCGTGATATTTTGTACAATGAGTTTACATTTTATGGTAAAATCATGTCGCCCTCTTCTGCCATATATGAGTCAGAATATTTGTCTTGATGACATCTAAGACACGTTCAAAAAGGGGCATTTTGGGTCAAAGATAGGTCACTGCCTGATATTGAATACTATATGTACATTTTAGGGGCTATGTTTTCAATCCACTACTCACAGAACTTGGTCAGAATGTTTGTCTTGACAATATCTCATATGAGTATGAAAATGGATCATGTTGTGTCAAAAAATAGGTCACCAGGTCAAATATTAGGAAAAGCTTGTGTACACTCATGAGGCTGCATTTCAGTCCAATACTCATGAACATTGGTCAGTATGTTTGTCTTGATGATATCTCATATGAGTATGAAAATGGATCATGTCGTGTCAAAAACTAGGTCACCAGGCCAAATTTTAGAAAAACCTTGTGTACACTCAAGAGGCTACATGTCAGTCCAATACACATGAACATTGGTCAGAATGCTTGTCTTGATGAGTTTGAATATGGCATGCCAGGTCAAAAACTAGGTCACCAGGTCAGATTTTTCAAAAGCCTTGTGGCCTCTCCAGGAACTACATTTTCAGTCCAATGTCTTTGTATTTGTATTGGAGTTTTAATGCCGTTTTAACACCTAAGATCATATCACGGCAGCCAGTGCACCTACGCATGTCTTTCCTGGCTTTCTCACACCAGTACTAACTTTTTTTCCAAGCCACTGACTACTATCTCACGTGCATCAGAGGCGAGAGGTCCAAAATCGCGGGAAAGAAAGTTTGCCGCAACCGAATATCAAACCTTCAACTACCAGCAACTAGCAGGTCACAAATCAGATATGCTAATCACTGAGCTACCCGGCTGGGCTTTTCAGTCCAAAACTCATGAAACTTGATCAGAATGGTTGGCTTGATGATACCTTACACAAGTTTGAAAATAGGTTATTTTGGGGGAAGGAGAAAAAAAAACCTAGGTCACCGGGTCATATCTGTGAAAACCTTGTTTATGCTCTAGAGGCCAGTTTTTTTTTGTCGAATACTCATGAAAGTTTGTTAGAATGTTCGTCTTGATATCTCAGACGAGTTTTGAAATGAATTATTTGGGTCAAACAGTCTCAGGTGAGTGACTTTCGGGCCATCATTGCCCTCATGTTTTTGTATGTTTGTGTGTTTGCATGTGTGTGTCAATTTTTTCCAGCCATTTCTATACCATGAATACTTTAGTGATTAACAATTGCTTAGTGTCAATCTTGCATTCAATCGACATTGAAATGTGTGCTCGTTCTTCCTACCAATAGTAATTTCATGGTACGGTCTGACCTTGATCTACACTGTTGGCAAAAGCACGTCTAAGCAGCAAGAGTTATCCTCATAGACATCCATAATACATGGTATCCCAAAGTTTGACCTTCCCGACAAGATAGGTCAAAGGTCAAATGACGCTCATCATTCGAACATAGTTTGTAGTATTTCTGATAGTGATCATCCATGCCAAACTACAACACACTTTTACTTATGATTCTGGAAAAGATTCTAATTTTTATTTTTTTCATAAATAAAGAAATGATCACCATCTTGTAAAATGGCTAGAATCTGTAAGTTTTCATTGTAAGTCTTCAAAGAAACTGGTTATGATTTGATCAAATTTGCCGATGTCTGTCTGTCTGTCTGTCTGTCTATATCTTTCTTCTCAACTTAAGCGTCACACAACCAGCTATGGCTCACAGGTAAAATTATGACCAGACTATATGTGTACTGACTGCATGAAGAAGGCTGGGACCCAAAGTGCTTACGGTGATGCTCGAAACCGGTGCCTCCCAATTGCGAGTCCTACACTTTACCACCGAGCCACACAGGACCAAGACAGACAAGGAGAGACAGGGAGGGGACAGACAAAAAGAGTCAGGCAGGGACAGACAGACGGACGGGCGTAGTGATCGAGTGACAGACAGTTTGATAGAATTTTTAATACTGTATAGATTTAACTTTTACAAGAATCGGACCAAAAATATTAAACCTTAAAAGGGGTGTCGTTCGAAACTGACATTTTATTGACACCAGCATAGTATGATGATGTGCATGCATACTATTTGTAGTTGGTCACACCAAGGTGGGATTTTGGTGCAAAACTAGGATGGTGCTATAGTAAAAATCCCCATGTGAAAATAATTTACTTTATATAATGATGTTTTCACAGCATAATAAAGAAAAGATACCCACATATATCGATTTTTTACGTCCATGTAATGATGGGTAGAGTGGGGTACACTCTACAGTAAAGTTCGTGAGTTTTGCTATCACAGTATAACAGATTCTGTGCATATATTGGAAATTTGCCTTCATGTATCTAAATTTCACCTTCATGTAATTGAAAATCTACAATATAGCTTTAGAAGTTGTGTACATAGCCTGAAGTTTTGAGTTTAAGCGTTGCTATATCATGTACATGTATAAAGGTTTCACCTTTGTATAACGCTATTATATTCGTATATCATTTCCATATTTCGGCATGTGGTATGTTATTGCCTTCATCCAAAGGACTGTGCCTTTGTGTCATAAACTTTTACCTTTTGAAAATTTATTTTAAATAGTACGTAATTAATTGTTTGCCTTACCTACATAATTGTTATGTACACTTGAGAGATGTTACAGTTTATGTAATTGTGGTATGTGTTTATAAATGAAGAAAGTATGTTTCAAAAACTGTCTCATTTCTGCACATACAGACCTAAATGCCACAACCTGTAAACATTTGCCTTCATCCCAAACTATTTCTTGTTGGTATCATGAAATTGTATCTGTATATAAAAGAATCAATATCATGAAATCTTGTTGTATCAGACAGCTCAGGCGTTCCATATCTTAGGATTGTTTTTGTGTTATAGAATATTGTGTTTTTATTAGTATACAAGTGCATGTTTATCTTGTTTTTGGAAAACCAAAGAATATTTTGTGAAGTACTGGTAAAAGAAATTTCAGGAATGTAAGGATTTGTGGATTAGCTGCCAGGATGTAACTGAAATATTGTTGAAAATAGCATTAAACAACATGAAAACTCACGTACAAACAAAACCACTAGCAGTGATGATCTGATACTGGACCAAAACCAAGAGGTTGCTAAAAAAAGGGGAAAGTTCCTTTAACCCTTTACCACACAATCCCGACTTTTAACAACCCTGCGAAAGAAGCCTTTTGAAAACACTGTGGGAAAAGGAGAAAATGCTGGTAACCAGCATTTTCTCCTTTTCCCATAATGTTTTCTACCCTTCCCAAAACAAATTTCAGTTTTTTAGCTCCACTGGCCGAAGGCCAGCGGGCTTATGTCATGGCCCGGTGTCCGTCGTGCGTCCGTCCGTCCGTCCGTCAGGTCGTCCGTCTGTCCGTGCGTCCGTGCGTTAACTTTTATTTCAAACATCTTCTTCTCTGAAACTACCCATCCGATTTTCACGAAACTTCACAGAAATGATCCTGACGTGGTCCTCTTCAGAATTTCTTGAAAGAATTTGATTCCTTCAAAAACTCTGGTTGCCATGGCAACAAAACTGAAAAATATTGGAAATCTTTAAAAATCTTCTTGTCTGAAACCATAAGGCATAGGGCTACCAAATTTGGCATGTAGCTTTATGTAGTAGACCTCTATCATGTTTCTTGAAATTATAGCCCTGGGGTCAAAATTGGCTCTTCCCCAGGGGTCACAAGTTTTATACATAGGCTTATATAGAGAAAACTTTAAATATCTTCTTGTCTGAAACCATAAGGCCTAGAGCTACCAAATTTGGCATTTAGCTTGATCTAGTTGGAGTCTACCAAAAGTGCCCAAAGTATAGTCCTGGGGTCAATTTGGCCTCATACTTGGAGGGGGGGGTTCACAAGATTTACATAGGCTTACATAGGGAAAACTTTTAAATCTTGGTGTACATAGCCATAAGGCTTAGGCTACCAAATTTTGCATATAATTATAGCATTATTTAGTGGACAGTTACAAAGAGGGCCCAAGTTACAGCTCTAGGATCAAGTTTGGCCCTGCACCAGGGATCACAAGTTTTACATGGGTTTATGGAGTGAAAAGTTCAGAAACCATCTTGTTACCAGCCATAAGGCCAAGAACTCCCACATTTGGCATGTTATTCTTCTAACACAATATTCCCCATTTAGTCAGACTGTAGCCATGAGGTCAAAGTTTTATAAGGGCTTATATAGTGAAGACTTTTCTTCGTGGTTTATATTTATAAGCCAGTGGAGCGATACAGGGCCATCATGGCCCTCTTGTTAGTTAAATGTATTTTGTCGTCTGCAAATGCTGTCAATTTGGACCAGTCTAGAATTTTGTCGTATGGTAAAGAGTTAACACTTTACCAAACAATCCTGAGTTTTAATGACCCTGAAGAAGAAGGCTTTTGAAAACATTGTGTGAAAAGGAGAAAATGCTGGTTACCAGCATTTTCTCCTTTTCCCACAATGTTTTCTTCCCTTCCGAAATAAAATTTTACTGAGCCACATTTTTTTTTTTCATCTGCAAATGTTTACATTTTGGGCAAGTCTAAATTTTTGTGTCCTTTGCTAAAGAGTTAAAGCGGGGAAAAAAAAAAATGAAAAAAAAAACAAGGATGTATCCATGTGTTACACCTCTCAACCCTTTACCACACATTGCTCAGACTATTAATGACCCCAAGTAAGGAGGACATTTGAAAACATTTTGGGAAAAGCAGAAAATGCTGGAAACCAGCATTTCTCCTTTTTCGACAATATTTTCTAACCTGTCGGAGACGAATCCAATTATTTGATCTATACGTAATTTGTCGTCTGAAAATGCTTATGACTTTTGGACAAGACTGAAATGTTGCCGTGTGGTAAAGGGCTAACCTTTAAAGCATCTTTCAAAACTAAAGTTGCTATTAAGGCAAGTGTCGATAAAGATCAGACTGCACATAACATGCAGTCTCATCTTTGATCTACACTGTCTGCTTAGCTTGAACACCATAGGCAAAAGCAACCATCAAACTGCAAGTACTTGGGTCTCATTTCTATATTGAATACGTCTGTTGTGTTTGTTCGGTCCTCTGAGGGTTAATAAAACTTTTACAGAAATATTATCATAAATTCATTCATGCTTTCTACATGTAGATCTGACTTAAAAGATTTGATGATGACAAAATTGATTCAGCTCAAATGATAGGATTTGGCTATGAAAGGGTAGAAAACATTGTGGGAAAAAGGAAAAAAATGTGGCTAACCCACATTTTCTTCTTTTCCCACTTCTCATATTGTTTCCAAAGTTTTCTGTTCAAGGGTTGTTAAAAGGTGGAATTGTTTGCAAAAGATTTTAGCCTCAATGGGTGCAGCTGTCAAATGTTGCAAGCAATAGAAAATCATCTTCCTTTAAGAAACAGATTTATGCCCAATGATGGCTTCCTGCCGGATATTATTTAGGATATTATTACGTAAAATCTGGTAGAATTGATAATAGAGCATAAATATTTATAAGGGAAAGGGTCGAGATAAAAGGCAAAAAATAAGACCCCTTTATTGACCCAGTAGAGGGGAGCACCAAAGGTGAAGATTGATAAAAAAGGAACAACAAATGGTGTGTGAGTTTTCTTGGTACATTTCCCAGCATGCTGTTTGACTCTATACAATACAATCTGCAAGTTTTAACGATTCTGAGGTAGAAAGGTTTTGAAAACATTGTGGGAAAAGGAGAAAATGCTGGTACCCAGCATTTTCCCCTTTTCCAACAATGTTTTCTAACCTATCAAGGGCAAATTTTGTCACCTTTAATTTGTGGTTTGCAATTGCTTTCAGTTTGGACCAGTCTAAAATTTTGTCTTTTGGTAAAGAGTTAACTCTTTACTAGACAGAAAGAGATTTAGACTTGTCCAAATTCAAAGCATTTGCAGACATCAAATTCATTCTTGGTTTAAATAATGGGATTTGTCTTTGAAAGGGTTGAAAAAAATTGTGGGAAAAAGAGAAAATGCTATTTTCCAGCATTTTCTCATTTTCCCACAGTGTTTTCAAAAGCAGTTTTTCTCTGGGGATGGATAAAAAACTGGATTGTTGGGTAAAGTTTTAGGGTCATTAGGAAGTTGTAAAAGGAATTGTGAACATGTTTGCTGTACCAAAGTGAATTTCTTTTTTGAGAGGGAAAGACCTGAAAATATTCAGACTTTTTTTTCTCCTATGTTTTTTTTAATGGGATGAATGTTACACGATGATAACAGAATATGGATTACATAGTTTTGAGCTTCATAGAGGGTTTGTAAATTACTTGTAAATTACTTTGAAATAAGCACAGGCCATTGAAAACGTTTATGTAAATTATGGTTAATTCTTTACCACACAATCACAAAAATTAACTATGCTGAGGAAGAAGGTGTTTGAAAACATTTTTGGAAAAGGAGAAAATGTTGGAAACCAGCATTTTCTTCTTTTCCCACAATGTTTTCTACCCTTTCAAAGACATATTCCGATGTTTGTGTCACATTCATTGTGTCCTCTGCAAATGTTTTAAATATGGTCGAGTCCAAAATTTTGTCATTTGGTAGATGGTTTAACAATGTGAGACAAAGTTTAACCCTTGTTGCTCTGAACCCAGATCTACTTGCTTAATACTTGCTAGTTGTCAACAGTGTAGGTCAAGATCAGACTGTACAGAACATATACTAATAATATTCTGACATTTTTTTTCGAGGGATACTTGAAAGGACTTTTGTAATGATAGGACAGTTTGCTCATTCAAGGACCTAAAAAACTCAAATTATGCACAGGTATTTTTACAGGGATGGCACGGACCCGAGTGATATGGTCTGCCATCTTGATATCTTCTGGAAGGCAGAAATTGTCATGGGCCTAAGCCAGGATTAAAATATTTATACACGCATTGGACTCAATGATTGAGGCCTGATTGAGTGCCGATGGGGGAGGGAGCTGAAACTCACCATTTATTGTAAAGCATAGGCAGGGTTCGAAATTAACACTAGCAAACTCGCAAAATGCGAGTGGAAAAGTGATTTTGCGAGTAGATTTTACGACCACTAGCATTTTTTTGCGAGTACAAATGAAAATTTGTTTGCCGACCGTAATGACCCAATTTTGACTGGTTTGCGTTGTATACCATGCCGACTGGTTTACAATCCTAATCTGAACTCTTACGGTTCCATTCAGCTATGGAATTTTTTGCAAATCGTAAACCAGTCTATTTTTAGCAGATGACAACAATGTCTAAGCGGACGATTGTTGTCTATACAATCCGGATCAAACGTCATCGGTAATAGTAAAACATTGTTTTAACCATAAATATTGAAAGATCTTATAGTGTATTTTGTACAGTTATTAATAGCTTGGAACACTACAAGTCTTGAGTAGGAAATAATGATGATTCGTACCAATTACAATTCGTACACAGCCTGTTTTCACATTTTTTTTCTTTTTATAAATAACATCATGAGAACCTACTCAGTTAACAGTATTACAGAACATTGAATACATCATCATCCCACTGGGCACCAACAAATCTTGCTATCTTTTTGACATCCATTTTAATGAATGTTAAAATTTAGTAAAATTTGCTAGTGAGCGTAAATTTTTGCTAGTAAAAATTTTGTCCACTAGCAAAAATTTGCTAGTGGCAAAAAAAGTTAATTTCGAGCCCTGATAGGGGATGCTGGTATCAGTGCATCAGTTTACCCATCTATTTAATTTGAAAAGGCCCACAGATCTAGAGAAAAATCGATAGATGTATATGATATTGTGACTTACAACTTTGGTTGCAGAATGTTTTCATATGCATGTGCGTATTATGCATATTGGGCACTACACCCTTGATTGTGGTAAAGGCAGCTGGATTTCATTTTGGGCTTATCTGTGCTATAATGTTTTCTAGAAGGTTACTTTTAAACTCTTTGCCATACAATTTCAAGTTTAAATGACCCTCGGGGAGAAGGCTTTGGAAAACATTGTGAGAAAAGGAGAAAATGCTGGTAGCAGCATTTTCTCCTTTCCTAACAATTTCTTCTGCCTTTCCAAGGTACAATCCACAATTTTAGCCACATGAAATGATTTTGTTGCTTGCAGATACTTTGAATTTGGACAAGTCCAAAAATTTATTGACATGGAAGTGGTTCTGTTCTTATAGTTTAGAGCAAGTATCTTGTCGCAGAGCATTATTTCAGATACCAGCCCCTTAACCCTTTACCAAACGACAAAATTTCAGACTGGTCCAAATTGAAAGCATTTGCAGACGACAAAATAAATGTGACTGAAAAAATGAAATTTGTTTTGGGAAGGGCAGAAAACATTGTGGGTAAAGGAGAAAATGCTGGTTACCAGCATTTTCTCCTTTTCCCACAATGTTTTCAAAAGGCTTATTCTTCAGGGTCGTTAAAATTCGGGATTGTGTGGTAAAGAGTTAAAGCCCCAGTGGCAGCCAAAAGTAAGCAATGCTGGTGTTAAAATGCATTCTGTTATTGTATGGTTGCTCCAGATGTTCGTCACTGGCAGAAAAATGAATTTTAAAAGTAGGTCAAAATTTGCCAGGACACTCTTATTTATTTTTTACCTGATTTTAAAATTAACCACTGTCTAACACTTGGACTGACCCTACAATAACAGAATGTCATCTTTACAATAACTTCCGTACTTTTTTAATGTACGATTTAAATTCAAATGCATTTTAACACCTGCATTGTTTACTTTTAGCCACTATTGGGGCTTTAACCCATCATAACTGCCCATGTGTGAGCTGTGAATCAGCAAATCAATCAGATATTTCAACCTATTCAGCAGAAAATGCTACTATTTGCAGTAACAAAACAAAATGTAATGAGTATTGGTATTTTTTCTTGTATTTCAGGTATTTGGTTCACCATACCTATGCCGCATCATCATTTAACAATACCAAAATGGAAGACGTTGGTGACGCGTTCCATTCAATGAATCACGCCGAGCGTATGATGAAAAAGATGGAGACCTACGTGAGTAAACACTCACTGTGTGACGTGGTGCTGGTTGCAGGACAGAGACGGATCCCTGCTCACAGACTGGTGCTCAGTGCCGCCTCAGATTATTTTGCTGCAATGTTTACCAACGACGTACGAGAAGCCTCCATGGAGGAAATAAAGATGAAAGATGTAGATCCAGATGCACTCGCAGCCATTGTAAACTTTGCATACACAGGTATGGGCACCTGCCCCAAGCAGACCTCCAGATAAGCCGGAGTGATGGTATTCTAAAAACATTATTTCTCTTCCAAATCCTATGTTGTGGGTACTCATTAGAATCGTCTTGATGAGATGATTCTAATGAGTACCCATAACATAGGGTTTAGTGGAGAGTGATTAATATTTTCAATTTTGAAATCAAAATCACTCCCTCTGTCTGGAGCTCTGGTACTGTACGATCATTGTATTTACTCTTTGCCAAATATTCTGACAAAAACAGCTTTGGAATTGCACTGTCTGCTTGTTTAGCAGTGTTTCACCCTTCACTTCACAATCCTGAATTGTTACAAACCCGAGGAAGAAGCCTTTTGATAACAGTGTAGAAAAAGAGAAAATGCTGGTAACCAGTATTTTCTTCCTTTTCCACAATGTTTTGATTGCTACCTAAAACAAATTTTGCCATTTAAGCCACATTTAACCCTTTCGCTGTTGGTTAATTTTCTTGTCCAAGAACCATTCTACCTCATGATTAACCCTTTACCACACAATCCTGACTTTTAACGACCCTGAGCAAAAAGGGTTTGGAAAACGTTGTGGGAAAAGGAGAAACTGCTGGTAACCAGCATTTTCTCCTTTTCCCACAATGTTTCCTACCCTATCAAAGACAAATTTCATCATTTGAGCCACATTCAATTTTTCGTCTGCAAATGCTTTCAATTTGGACACGTCTAAATTCTGTTGTTTGGTAAAGAGTGACGTCAGTTGTTAAAAAAGTGGCCATTGTGGATCCATAATTATGTTACGGCTTGGTAGGTATGATGCATCACAGAGATGCATTAAGCCCCATTTTGCCAGAGCATGGGCCATATATGTATATGTACACCAAGCACTCAGAATACAAATTCTGTAATGAGTGAGTGGTCTTGGGTGACTCAGTGGTAAAGTATAGGATTTGTAACGTAGCAGACCCTGGTTCAATCCTCAAAGGCTCTTCAGAGCCCTAGCCTAGTACTGGTGAAATCCAGAACATAAATAATGTGAGCTGTGGCCATGATAGAACTGAAATAATGATGGTGGCATAAAAAATCAATTGATCACTCATTCATATAGATTGAATTTCATCTGCCCCATCTGCAAAAGCTGTGGCCACGATACAGCTGAAATATTGTTGATTGCTGCATTAATCAATCAGTCAGTCCAACCAACCAACCAACCAACCAACCAACCAATCATTTAACCCTTTCCCAAACGACAAATTTTGGACTGGTCCAAACTGAAAGAGTTTGCAGACAACAATTTTCAATTTGATGAAAATGGCAGAAAGTTCTCAAATAGGGTAGAAAACACTGTGGGAAAAGGAGAAATTGCTCGTTACGAGCAATTTCTCCTTTTCCCACAGTGTTTTCAAAAGACTTGTACTGCAGACACATGAAAACCAGGGCTTGTTTGGGAAAGAGTTAAACATATAGATTGAATTTCATTTGCCCCATGTGTAAAAGCAGCTTTCTCTTGGTGAAGACATCGTCTACAAATATTACCCATGATTCATTTGGTGATGAAAAAGATTTTTTACTGGTACCAAAATGTGAGCAATGTGCTATAAAATTGTTAGGATAAAAAGACTAGCGGCAATAAATATTGCTAAAAGAACCGGTAGCTCATAAAAATTAATTACTAATAGATGTTTGGACTGATTAATCCTTTTCTAACCGATCTCGGGTTTCAACAACCCTGTAGAAAACAGCTTTTGAAAACATTGTGGGAAAAGCAGAAAGTGCTGGAAATTGGCATTTTCTCTTTTTCCCCACATAGTTTTCTACTGGTCAAAGAACTTTGGTTGATTTTGTATCACTTACAAATTTGTCATGTGCATATGCTTTCAAGTTAACTCTGTATCACAAGATGAAAATGTAGACTTGCCCAAACTAAAAGCATTTGCAGACGACAATGTAAATGTTACTCAAGTGATGGAGTTTGTCTTTGATACGGTAGAAAACATAGTGTGAAAAGGAGAAAATGCTGGTTACCAGCATTTTCTCCTTTCCCACAATGTTTTCAAAAGGCTTCTTTCTCAGGGTCATTAAAAGTCGGGATTGTGTGGTAAAGGGGATTAGAGTTCTGGTAAATCCAACAGACAACTTTAAGTCAAGAAATAAAACCCAAATAATTGCAATTTCAAGATCTGCTTTTGTACAGATTGTCTCAGCAAAGCAGACAGTGTAGATCAAAGATCAGGCTGCTTGTTTTGTCTTGATCTTCATCGTCTGCAAAAAGCAACTTGGGTCATGGAAGGCTTTTAGGGGTTAAGATGTTTTAACCCTTTACCACACAATCCCGAGTTTTAATGACCCTGGGAAATAGCACTTTTGGAAACACTGTGGAAAAAGGAGAAAATGCTGCATCTTTGTCCCTCAATGTTTTCTAGCCTTCCGAAAACGAAATTTCAATCTTGAATCATATTTATTTTGTTGTCTGCAAATGCTTTCAATTTTGATGAGTCAAAAATTTTTGTGGTTGGTAAAGAGTTAAGCCCAACAGTTGCCAATCAAGTATATGTGGAAGCTTGTTGGCAACAGAGAATGTAAATCAGTTCTTCATCAAAGAAAACGTAATGAGATCAATGGCCCACTTCATTAGCATTTCTACATACCTTTTTGAGTATCTAATTACAGTGTTGTGCCTAGGCCAAAATTTTGGGGGGACACAGGTGTCCCCCTATCGTGATTTCAAGGGGACACTAGAAAAATCTAGGGGACACACTAAATATAACTAGTTTTTCAACCGTCCTCTGCGATTCAATTTCATCTGCAATTTTTCTATTTTTAACACTTCCTGACATAAAGTCGGTCAGCCGCATCTGGCGTTTCGCCATATTGTTTCATTGACAACAGTAAGACTGGTTTAAATATCGGACATCTGTTAAGCGACTTTATCTCAGTAAATTCCTCGGTCACAGTCTACGTTGTGCATGTGCCCATTGTAATTAACGCAATGTACGTAAATACCGAAAAGGACTCCAGATAAGGAAAATCTGGCGGATTTTCGTGAGCGCGCCCGACATCCCGCAATGGTTTAGATTTTAAGGGACATTGGTATAAAAATTGTGGGAATCCCGCAATCCCGCGGCCTAGGCACAACACTGTAATTATATGCTAGAAGGGATGTACACTGTTACGTCCAATGTAGGTTGATCAGTCAGTCAGTCTGTTGGTCCTTTTCTGTCTGCTTTATATCTCTTGAATCACTTGTTAAATTTTGAAAATGCTACTTATGTGTGTGCAATTTAATTAGATGACATGCAAGGCACAGGTTTGAGAAGACAGGCTCCAAGGTCAAGGTCACAGCAAGAGGTGAAAGGTGACATGCCCTTGATAGCTTCATTCTTGCATGTAGTACTGTTTTGCTCAGGTTTTCAGAGCCCTTGTTAACCCTTTACCACACAATGATGCCTTTTGACGCCCCTGGGAAAGAAGCCTTTTGAAAACATTGTGGGAAAAGGAGAAAATGCTGGTAACCAGCATTTTCTCCTTTTCCCACAATGTTTTCTACCCTATCAAAGAAAAATTGCACCATTTGAGCCACATTGAAATTGTTGTCTGCAAATGCTTTCAAATTTGGACTGATCTTGAATTTTGTCGTCTGGTAAAGGGTTAAAAGAAAAGTCTCTACCAAAAGTAAGCGTTGCTAGAAGCTTATAGGGTTCCCTGGAGGGGACGAATACCATAGGGGACACATACCATAGACTTGCCTTGCACCCCGTCTTAGGGTCACTTAATATGGATTCTGTGATAACTGAAAAACCGTATATGCCAACTTTTTGAAACCTTGCCAAATAATTTGTGCATTTTATGTGTATTTTATGCTCCGTGAACCTGACTGACTTTTTAATATATGAAATGGAAGACAAAAATGAGACATACCATCTCATATTTATAAAGGTAAATTGGTTCCTATCTCCAGGAAATACAATTCCTTGGAACTGTGTGAGCTCTGCACATTTGTTAACCCTTTGCCACACAATGCTGAGTTTTGACGACCCCTAGATAGATGCATTTTGAAAACTTGGGAAACGGAGAAAGTGCTGCTAAGCAGCATTTTCGCCTTTTCCGTATTCTTAATTCTTAAGAGCAAATTCCATTATTTAGGCAGCATCTAATTTGTTGTCTGCAAATGCTTTCAGTTTGAGCAAATCTAAATTTTGTCGTGTGGTAAAGACATAATAATGGTTTGCCTTTGTTGATGCTTGAAAGTATTTAGTGGTAAAAAATTTGCAATTTTCTTGTCAAACCAGAAAAGCTTAGAAAAGTTAGGCAGACTCTGAAATGCATGCGCCAGATTCAGAAATGCATATGCCAGACAAAAACAATTATTTCGGGAGTTTTCTCGTAAGTTTGAAATTTTGTTTTGTCTGGAAGAAATGTGTTGAAGCCAATTTGTAATTTTCAGCAGTGCATGTTTCCAATTATTATCTGTAAATCTCTGCCTTGTCTCATTACTGTATGATTGGGACTTTTTCCCGCCCCTGCTGTAAACAACATTTGGAAAATACTGTGGGAAAAGGAGCAGAAGCTAGTTACAAGCATGCGCTATTTTTCCTATCTAGGTCCTGCTTGGCTCAATGGTAGAGTGTAGGACTGGTAACCTGGAGGCCCAAGGCTCAAGCCTCACTGGAGGCTCTGGATTTTTTGTTGGAGTGTCCATGGGTATGACACTTCAGAGTCCCTAGCCCAGTACTGGTGAAGCACATATTATACATGAATAAGTAAGCTGTGGCTGTAATATGGCTGAAAAAATGTTGAAGGCGACATAAAACACCAATCAATCAAAGTTCTTTTCCCATGGTATTTTCTATCTTGTCCTAAAAAGAAATTTTCCCTCCTATGTTTAACTCTATACCACACTATCCCAAGTTTTCACAAACCTGAGAAAGAATGCTTTTGAACACAATTGTGGGAAAAGGAGAAAATGCTGGTTGCCAGTGTTTTCTCTTTTTCCCGCATTGTTTTCTCACCTTTCAGAGACAAATCCCATGATTTGAGCCGCATTTAATTTGTCTGCAAAAGCTTTGAATATGGAAGAGTCCAAAATTTGTCATGAAGTACAGGATGAGGAGTTCAACCTTAGAACACAAATAGAACCAACAGATATGTTCATCCTAGAAATATGTCCGAATAATTGCAATTTCATGGTTGCTTTTGTCCATTGTGTTTCAATGTAGATCAAAGATCAGGCTGCATGCTTTGTGCAACCTGATCTTGATCTACACTGGCTGCTAAGGCAACTATAGTCATGAAATGTGGTCTAAGGGTTTAACTCATTACCACGCAATCCCGACTTATAACGACCCTATTGGAAAAGACATTTGAAAACATTGTGGGAAAAGGAGAAAATGCTGGTAACCAGCATTTTCTCCTTCTCCCACCATGTTTTCTATCCTGTCAAAGAACTTAAGTTTATTTGTGTCACTTTTGAAACTGTCATCTGCAGAAGCTTTCGGTTTGGAAGAGTCTAGAATTTGTCGTTTGGTAGAGTTAAATAAGAAAACAAGAGATATTGAAGAAAACAGATCCATTGCAAGCCAATTGGAACTCCTGTTTGTAATTAAGTAATAAAGCATGGAACAGTGACGACTTTATGGGGTTCAAAAGAGAGGGATTCAGGTCTTTATTTTCAGTTTATTGCTAGGCTTTGACAGTTAAAAGGTGAAGTAATGAGCTTGCAGATACTGCATTGATTGGATATGTGGTTTTAGCTTGTTTGATCTGACTTCCAAGGTTGTCAATGTAACAGATAATATTGCAGTTATCTATTTTGGTTTTCATTGTAATCCCCATGATGAACTTGTCTATTTGTCTGTCCTTGTATTAGTCTGTCTATCTGTAGATACAATTTTTGTGTCCACTTATCCACCTAGTTTTTGCCAAGCCCCTGTAGCACAGTTGGTAGCATACAGGACTTGAGAACAGGGGGTTTCCAGGTTCGAATCCCCAGCTCAGCAAATTTCTTTCAAAGGATTGATGATAGTCATTGTAAAGGACTCATTCCTTTTTTTACTGCTGATAATTGTGGCTTGGGAGGAATATTGTGCTGAGTACTGGTAAAAGAAACTCCAGGCAGGAACGCAAAGATTATAGGGGCACTAGCTGCCATGATATAACGTAAATATTGCTGAAAACACCTTAAACACCAAAACAATCAGTCAGTCATGCTTTGCATGACTTACATGTTTCCTAGGTTCCATTTGCACTAGGTTTGGGATCTGCAGTTCCTTGTCAAAGGACATTCCCCACTTAGATTAGAGATCAAACACCATAATAAGGGCTTGGTCCAGCACTTACTCCTTTTACCATAATGTTTTCTACCCCATCAAAGAGAAATTCCATCATATGAACCTCATTTAATTTGTCATCTGTAAATCCTTTCAATTTTGACAAGTCTAAAATTTTTCATTTCAAGAGTTAACAGCCCTGAGAAAAACAACTTTTGAAAGCAATGTGGAGAAAGGATGAAATGCTTGTAACCAAAATTTTCTTCTTCCACAGTGTATTCTGTCTGATCAAAAACAAATTCCCTATTTGAGCAACATTTATTTTGCCATTTACAAAATTCATACTTCCAAAGTGGATTAGTCTACAATTTTGTCAGTCTTGGAAAGGCTTTTGAAAACATGTTGGGGAAAGGAGAAAATGCTGGTTTTTTGACAGGGTAGAAAACATGGTGGGGAAAAGGGAGAAAATGCTGGTAAGCAGCATTTTCTCCTTTTTCCCACCATGTTTTCTACCCTGTCAAAGAACTTTATTTCAGTTGTATCATTTTCAAATTTGTCATCTGCAGATGCTTTCAACTTTAAAGAGTCCAGAATTTAATGTTAGGTTCAAAGGTTATGCAGTAAAAACCAACATGGAAATTAATTATGGCTGTGAAATATGGGGTTTGTGGGAAACCAAATATACCTGGGAAAAACTCTATACAAAGCAATCCTATATGTATTTACATCCTCAAGGCAGTACACTTTTGAAAAACATTGTAAAAAGAGAAAATCCTGGCTACCAGCATTTTCTCCATTTTCCACAATGTAATTAACACTTTCCAAAGACAAATCCCAAGATTTGATCAATATTTTAATTCATTGTCTGCAAATGCTTTCAATATGGACAAGTCTGAGATTTTGTGTCTTGGTAAAGGAATAACTCTTTACCAGACAAAATAGTAGACTTTTCCAAAATTGAAAGAACTTGCAGATGACAAGTTAAATGCAGCTTATATGCTGGAATTTGGCTGTAAAAGGATATAAAACAATGTAGGAAAAGGAGAAAATGCTGGTAATCAGCATTTTCACCTTTTCTGTCAGTATTTTCAAAAGCTTTGTGTTTCAGGGTCCTTAAAAGTCGGGTATGTGGTAAAGGAATCAACAGCATGCTATCGGGAAATATCAGATTTCAACCAGTTTTTCATGTTGCTTGCATTATGAAGAGTAATTTAAAGCAATGGTTTTCCCCAGTGAAATCTTAGCTAAAATCTATGGGGTTGGATTATATCAAATTGAGTTGAAACTCTGAAAAGTACCCTATCAATTCTTTACTTAGCCTGGCATTCAGGCCCTGCATTTGAGTCTTATAATAAACTATATACCAGTCTATTCTTTACTCAGTTTAACTCTTTACCAAACAACAAAATTTTGGACTTCACTGAAATGAAAGCATTCGCAGCTGACAAAATAAATGTAGCTCAAGCAATGATTTCTGTGTTTGATAGGGTAGAAAACATTGTGGGAAATGTTTTTTTCTTCTTTTGCAACGTTTTCCAAAGCCGCCTTCTTCAGGGTCGTTAAAAGTCAGGATTGTGCAGTAAAGGGTAAACTCTTGAATAAACACTAGATTTGCCCAAATTGAAAGTATCTGCCGACTGCAACTTAGATATAGTTCAAATGATTGGATTTGTCTTTGGAAGGGCAGAGAACATTGTCGGAAATGGAGTAAAAGGGGGTTACCAGTATTTGCTTTTTCTTTTTCCAAAATTGTTTTCAAAAGACTTCTCTCTAGGGATAAATTTCTGTCTCACAGCTAACTGTTGTTTCGATGATGTTTTTGTGGGAAAGTAGCCATTTGCTTTGAAAAACTGTTGTAAGGAAACTCACACACATGGATAGATGCACTTGGGGCATTATATGATTGAAATAATGTTGAAAAACAAAATCACTCACCATACAAGCGACACATGAACTTGTACTCCACAGTTCAAGACCATGTTATCCATATAAATCATCAAAGTTTAAAAAAGCAGCTGCAATTTTATTGGATGGTTGCAGACATGAACTCACCCATCCCTGTCTCAGATAACGCAGTAACAACTACCCCAAGTTTTAACGACCCTGAGGAAGAAGTAAGTCTCAAGAAAACATTGTGTGAAAATAAGAAAATTCTGGTAACCAGCATTGATAACATATTGTTACCATTATGTTCTCCTTTTTCCTACTGTTTTATTTTTCCTTTCAACTATAAATGCTATCATTTAAGACATATATATTTTTGTCAGCAAATGCTTTTAATATGGACAAGTCTACAACTCTAGCATGTGGTAAAGAGATAAAGGAAGATTGGTTGTCAAAATGGTTCTTTTGAATGAAGTGCTTTTATAAAGGACCCTTTATGATATGGAGCATTGGAAATGTTGAAAATTTATTACAAAAACCTGTGTGCCGCTCATAAACAGGCTCTCTCTAAATTTTGACACTTTACCACTCAATCCCGAGTTTTAACGACCCTGAAAAAGAAAGCTTTTGAAAACATTATTTTCTCTTTTTCCTAGAATGTTTTCTACCCTTCCAAAAAGAAATTTCAATTTTTGAGTCAAATTTATTTTGTCTTTTGCAAATGCTTTTAATTTGGACAAGCCTAAAATTTTGTCAATCTAAATGGTAAGTTAAATATGTGTTCCCGAGAATTTATTATAATTATGGTCTTTTCAACCTTTTATTAACCCTTTACCACACAATCCAGACTTTTAACGACCCTGAGAAAGAAGCCTTTTGAAAACATTGTGGGAAAAGGAGAAATTGCTGGTAACCCCATTTTCTACCTTTCCCAAAACAAATTTTAATGTTTTAGTCACATTGATATTGTCGTCTGCAAATGCTTTGAATTTGGACAAGTCTAAAATTTTGCCGTTTGGTAAAGAGTTAAACAATCCCACCACATAATCATCCAGAGAAATATACCTCTTAAGAACATTGTGGGAAAAGAGGAGATGCTGGTAACCAGTTGATTTGTCGTTTGCAGATGTTTTCAAATTGGAAAAGTTTGAAAGTTGGTAAGGAGTTAACCCTTTACCACACAATTCCGAGTTTTAACACACCTGAGAAAGAGGCCTTTTTGAAAACATCATGGGAAAATGAGAATATGCTGGTAACCAGCGTTTTCCCCACAACATTTTTTGTCCTTTCACAGACAAATTTCACCATATAAGCCATATCTAATTTGTCATCCGCAAATGCTTTAAATTTTGACAAAAGTAAAATTTTGTAATGTGGTTATGGGTTAAATCAGTTTATAAGATATTGTGAGTAGCCGGTTGGCAAACGTCGGGTGATCCGTTGGTCAAATCTCTGGCTGCATCAGGATAGGTTATATACACCTACATTGTGCATTTCTTCCACAGTTACAGACCGCTTTCTGATAAAATGGAGAACATGAGGCAAAATTTTCTGTTGAAATCTTTCTAAATACTTTTTTGTCAACAAACAGTTTGTAAATTTATCTTTCACTGGTGGTTTATCAATTCCGTAGGAAGTTTTTACCAACAGGATAATAAATGTAAATAAGATCACTGTGGTTGCCATTGCCTATCGATTTTAATCCACCATGTTTAAGATCACATGACTAAATTTCAAAATGGAAACCACCTTGATGTGGACCAGGTTAGATGTAGGTACAGAATCAGCCGAGTTGTGACAAGTGGTGAGTAGCAATTTAGACAAATTAGACTTTTTACCAGGTGACGAAATTTTAGACTTTCAATATGGGTAAGTCTAAAATGTCGTCTGGTAAAGAGTTAAACCTGTACCACACAATCCCGAGTTTTAATGAGGTTATGATCTTTTGAAAAAACTGCGGGCAAAGGAGAAAATGCTGGTAACCAGCATTTTCTCCTATGCCCACAATTTTTTCTGCTGTTCCCCCCCAAAATTTTCAATCTTTGAGTCATATTTATTTTGTCGTCTGCAAATGCTTTCAATTTGGACTAGTCTAAAATTCTGTAGTTTGTTAAAAAGTTAAAAAGGCATGGCTTCAAACTCTGTTTGTGTAGCACTTTGAATTAGTATGCAAGCTATTGGTAATCTATCCTAATTGACTTCTTGTTTCTGAGCTCCATTTTAAGCCTTTACCACACAGTCCTGAGTTCTAACAATCCGGAGAAAGAAGGCCTTTTGAAAACATTGTGGGAAAAGGAGAAAATGCTGGTTACCAGCATTTTCTCCTTTTCCCACAATGTTTTCTTCCCTACCAAAAACAAATTTCAGTTTTTTAGTCCTATTTAATTTGTTGTCTGCAAATGCTTAGAATTTTGACAAATCTAAATTCTAGTTGTTTGGTAAAGAGTTAATTTTCTTCCTCATTCTCAGCTAGATTTCTTCACAGATGATTGAAATTTGGGACCATTATTTGCTTTGATGTCGCATGCACTGCATGGTTATGACTGAAAACTAAGAGGGGATAAGGTACAGTTTTAGTGAGAGAGTGCAAAATTTTCTGAAAAACAGTCAGAGGTATGAAACCTCCTGCAGGTTTATAATGTAACTGGGAACATAAGGCACGTTCTTTGAGATTCTTCGAGATATGTGAAATGTTTTGGAGATATGTAAAACCGTTCTGTACTAACACAAAGCTCTATGGTATGTCATTTCAGTACAGGTTTATGTCATTACATCTGTAGGGATAAATAAACCTTTCTGCACTGAATATGGGAACCCATGACTCTGTACCAGAGGACAAAAGTTTAAACTTGTCCAGATTTAAAGCATATTCACAGACTGCAAATTACAGATGGTTCAAATTATGAGATTTGTTTGTAAAAGTGTAGAAATGATTATGGGAAAAGAAAAAAAATGCTGATTAACCAGCATTTTCTTCTTTTCCCACAATGTTTTCAATAGCGTTTTTTATCAGGATGGTGAAAACTTTTGATTGTGTGGTAAAGGGTTAAAGTACAACATAAGCCCAAACACATTTAACCCTTGTCCTGCTAAATAAGTCAAAGCTTTCAAGCCGATGATAAAAATCTGAATAATAATATTTTGAACTTATTTTTTGAGAAAATATATCTACTTATCAAACAGTATAGATCCAAGATCAGACTGCACATTCTGTACAGTCTGATTTTGATCTACACTGTCTGCAAGAGGTCAGTGAGTCGCACTTAGCAGCTTAATGGTTGACCCTTAGAGTGCTGAATAAACCCAAAGGACATTATCCGTTCTCTCATCAAGTAATTACAATTTGATGATTGCTTTTGTCTGTAGTTTTTAAGCTAAGCAGACAGTGTACATGAAAGATCTTACTGCATGTTCTGTACACTGGTCGCAAAAGCAACTATACTTTCGAAATTGTTAATCTAGAATAAAAATCTTGATAAGTGCAATATCAAGGTAACTTTTGTCTATGATGCTTTGGCAAAGTGGACATGGTAGAGCAAAGATTAGACTGCATGTTTTGTACAATCTGACCTTGAGCTACTCACTGGCTGCAAAAGAAACAAAGGAAGTGAAAGTCACTGTGAGGTTATCTAATTAATGTACAAATTACATTTTTCGCTTGCCTGATTTAGAAGAAAACAACAACAGTCTATTATTATAACCCTTTACTACACAATCCTGAGTTTTATTGACCATGAGGAAATGACCTTTTGAAAACATTGTGAGAAAAGGAAAAAACGCTGGTAATCAGCATTTTCCCACAATCTTTTCTACCCTACCAAAGACAAAAATCATTATTTGGTTTGGTTTGGTTTGGTTTGGGTTGGGTTGGGGTGGGGTGGGATGGAATGGGGTGGGTTGGGTTTGGTTTGGTTGGGTTGGTGCATCTTTCAACATTATTTTAGTCATATAATCAAGAAATCTCTCTTATTCATGTATGTCCTGGGTTTCACAAGTACTAGACTATGGTTCTGAAGTGTCTTGCCAAAGGACACTCTTGTGAAGAACCCAGTGTCTCCAGGTTAAGAATCCCACACATTACTACCAAACCATGCAGGACCCCTGAGAACTAATAAATTGTAATTCATGAAGGAGGATTTTTCCTGTTGAGGACAGAAAACATTGAGGGAAAAGAAGAAAATGCTGGTTATCAACATTTTCTCCTTTTCCAACAATGTTTACTAGAGCCTTCTTTCTTAAGGTCGTTAAAGTATGGGATTGTCTGGTAGAGGTAAAAGTTAACCATTTACCACGCAGTCCTGCGAGTTTTTTAAAGACCCTGAACTCTTTACCAAGCGACAGAATTATAAAGTTGTCCAAATTGAAAGCATTTGCAGACGACAAAATAAATGTTACTGAAAAATCGAAATTTGTTTTTGGAAGGGTAGAAAACATTGTGGGAAAAGGAGAAAATGCTGGTTACCAGCATTTTCTCCTTTTCCCACAATGTTTTCAAAAGGCTTCTTTTTCAGGGTCGTTGAAAGTCAGGATTGTGTGGTAAAGGGTTAAAATAAATGCCTTTTGAAAACAATGTGTAAAAAAGGAGAAAATGCTGATAACCAGCATTTTCTTCTTTTCCCATGATGTTTTCTCCTATTGATTTTGTCGTCTGAAAATGCTTTCAATTTGGATAAGTCTAAAATTTTGTTGTTTTGTAAAGAGTTAAAAGTGAAGTTTTTCAACAGTTGTTACCCAAATGAATTTGTCTGTTTTACAATTTTATGGTAATTAAGCGTTTACCTCATATCAGCATATTACGATGTAGAAGCAGTTGATTTTTGTTGGAAAACTTTGCAATAGATGGAGAAGTTGCTTCTGATAAGATTTTTCTCCATGCTTTACAATATTTTTGAGAATTGGGTTGTAGGTGATCACGCATGTTTTGGAACGATGTTTAGAAAAACTTGTCTTACCCTGGTTATAACAACTTTGAGGAAATTTTTTTTTACTTTCAAACATTGTGGGAAAGTAATCAGCATTGTCTTCTTTTCAGCATTTTCTTCTTTTTCAACAATGTTTTGTAACCATTTGAAGTGAAATATCCTAAGTTAAAGGACATCTTACTAAATTTTGTAGTCTGCTGAAATGCTTTTGTCTTCTAAAATGCTGTTGTCTAGTGAAGAATAAACCCTTTACCACACAATCATTTTAACAACCCTGAAGAAGAAAGCTTTTGAAAATATTGTAGGAAAAGGGGAAAATGCATTTTCTCCTTTCCATACAATATTTTCTACCCTATCAAAGACAGAAATCATCGTTTTAGCTACATTCAGTTTGTTGTCTGCAAATGCTTTCAATTCGGTCGAGTCCAAAATTTTGTCATGTGGTAAAGAGCTTACTCTTTACCACACCATCCCGACTTTTAACGACCCTGAAGAAGGAGCCTTTTGAAAACATTGTGGGAAAAGGAGAAAATGCTGGTAAGCAGCGTTTTCTCCTTTTCCCACAATGTTTTCTACGCTTCCCAAGACAAATCTCAATATTTGAGTCACATTCATTTTTTCGTCTGCAAAAGTTTTCAATTTGGACTCGTCTAAAATTTTGTCGTTTGGTAAAGAGTTAAGAAGGTGCTGTCACTCACTTATCCAAATTGAAAGCATTTTGTTAAATGACAAAGTAAATGTGGCTCAAATAATTAAATTTTTAGCTACCAGCATTTTCCTCTTTTCCCACCATGTTTTCAAAAGCCCTCTTTCTCTTGGTTGATACTGAGGATGATTTGATAAAGGTTTAAAAGCGCTGCACTGTTTGGTAAAGGTTTAACTCTTTACAACACAACAAAATTTTATATATGCCCAAATGGAAAGCATTTGCAGACAACAAATAAAATGTGGCTTAAATGACCATCTTTGGTAGGATAGAAAACATTGTTGGAAAAAGAGAAAATGTTGGTTACCAGCATTTTCTCCTTTTCCCACCATGTTTCTCAAAAGCTTTCTTTTCCAGGGCCGTTAAAACTCAAGATTGTGAAGGGTTAAATTGAGGCTTCCTCTGGCATGTGAGGTAAAGGGTTTAAATTGAGGCTTCCTCTGGCAGCCAAGGGTCAGAAAAGGCTGTCTAATTTTCCAGATCATTATGTAACTCAGTTCTTGATGATTTAATTGCATTTCCAGGATTTCTAAGAAAAATAGCTGGCAAAAGCAATGCACCATTAGTAATATATTTGGCATTGCACAGTTGTACCCTTTGAGTACTGAATAGCTGTATACCAAACAACAAAAAAAGATCCCAAATTGAAAGTGTTTGCAGACAACAAATTACATTTATTTCAAATGATGGTCTCTGTCTTTGATAGGGTGGAAAACATTGTTGGAAAAGAAGAAAATGCTGTTTACCAGCATTTTCTTCTATGCTCACAATGTTTTCAAAAGGCCACCTCCTAAGGATATCTTGTGATAAAGGGTTAACTAACAAGATACTGCTATGAACTGATTTGCTTAATCAGATTATAGGACTTGATGGACAGACAGATATAGACAGTGCTAAAATGATACTTTTCAGCCTTTCAGATAGGGGATTATGTAACAAACATTTTCAGTTATATATACTATACCAAAATTTTGCTGTCTTCTGGTAGATTATTTCAACAGAGCAGACAGTTTAACTCTTTACCACACAATCCCGACTTAAAACAGCCCTGAGAAAGAAGGCTTTTGAAAAGATTGTGGGAAAAGGGGAAAATGCTGGTAACCAGCATTTTCTCCTTTTCTCACAGTGTTTTCTACCTTTACCTAAACAAATTCAAAATTCTCAGTTACTTTTATTTTGCTGTCTGCAAATGCTTTCAATTTAGACTAGTCTGAAAATTTGTCGTTTGGTAAAGAGTTAAATCCAAGATCAGACTGTACATCTTCAACCTGCAGTCTGACCTTCACTTGCACTGTCAGCAATGACAGCAAAAGTTGTGATGGATACTTCAAGGATTAATCCGTTACCAAACAATCCTCAGTTTTGATGACCCTAAAAGAAAGGCTTTTGAAAATATTGTAGATTAAGGAGAAAGAGCTGATTATCAGCATTTCCTCCATTGCACCAGAGAAAAATCCTTTGACTGGAGCCACATGGAATATGTTGTCTGCAATGCTTTCAAATTGGAAGGTTGTAAAATTTTGTTAATTGTCAGTGCTTTGATGAGGGGTGTCTTGTTTAAGTATTGCCCCTAGATTAAAAGGCTCTCTGTCAAGGCCAAGGGACTCATAGTCTTTACCTGATGACAAAATTTTAGACTTGTCCAATCTGAAGGTATTTGCAAACGACAGATTTAATGTGACTCAAACATTGAAGTTTGTCTTTGGAACAACAGAAAATATTGTGAGAAAAGGAGAAAATGCTGGTTTCTTGCCTCCTTCATTGTTTTGATAAGCCATCTTTCTCACAGTCATCAAAAAGAGTTTTAAAAAAAAAAGAGGCTGGTTATCAGGACTTTCAGTGCTTTGATGAGCTTCCAAAATTAACAGAGGTTGAGAAGATTGTTGCATAGGAAATAAGGATAACAATAATTTTATATGAAGTCACTTAGTTTAAAAGCCCCATCAGACTGATCAGTAAGTATAACCATGTGTGCAGGAGATATGCACTTCTGCTCTAAATCCTCAACTTCCTGTTTCTGATAGACAGGCAATTCTTTGCCAGATGATAAAATTCTAGACTTGTCTAAGTTGAAAGCATTAGCAGACAACAAATTTAAAGTTGGCTACCAAATTTGGTATGTAGCTTTGTCTGATAAGTGGTAAGACCTCAACCAGAATTCTTCAAATCATAGCCTAGGGATCAAAATAGGCCCCGCCCCACTGCCCAGTAGTCACAAGTTTTACATGTGCTCATATAATGAAAACTTATAAATTATCTAGTTCCTAACCATAAAGCATAAGGCTACAAAATTCACCGTGTAGCTTGATCTGGTAGACCCCTATTAAGATAATTAGCTCCACTGGCTGAAGGCCAGCGGGCTTATGTCATGGCCCGGTGTCCGTCGTGCGTCCGTCCGTCAGTCCGTCCGTCCGTGCGTGCGTCCGTCCGTCCATCCGTGCGTTAACTTTTATTTCAAACATCTTCTCTGAAACTACCCATCCGATTTTCATGAAATTTCACAGAAATGATCCTGCCATGGTCCTCTTCAGAATTCCTTGAAAGAATTTGATTCCTTCAAAAACTCTGGTTGCCATGGCAACAAAACTGAAAAATATTGGAAATCTTTAAAAGTCTTCTTGTCTGAAACCATAAGGCATAGGGCTACCAAATTTGGCATGTAGCTTTATGTAGTAGACCTCTATCAAGTTTCTTCAAATTATAGCCCTGGGGTCAAAATTGGCTCTGCCCCAGGGGTCACAAGTTTTACATAGGCTTATATAGAGAAAACTTTAAAAATCTTCTGTACTTAGCCATAAGGCCTAGAGCTACCAAATTTTGCATGTTGCTATATCTAGTGGGCCTCTACCAAGTGGGCCAAAATTTTAGCCCTGGGGTCAAAATTGGCCCTGCCGCAGGGGTCACAAGTTTTACATGGGCTTACATAGCGACAACTTAAGAAATCTTCCTGTTTTAATTTTTTTTTTTTGAAATTAGCCTTGCATCAGGGGTCTTATGTTTTTTACAGAGGCTTCATATGGACAAAACTTGAAAATCACCTTATTTATAACCATACAGCATAGACTTGTATTATTTTGGCATGTGGCTTTATCTTGTGGACCTCTACCAGGGTTCAAGTAATTATAGCTCTGGGATCAAAAATGGCTTTGCCTTGCGGGTCTCAACTTTCACATGGGCTTTTACAGAGAAAACTTTGTAAGTCTTCATTTTGAAACCATTTGGCTCAGAATTGAAATGTTTAGTATTTTTGGTTAATATTAATAAGCCAGTGGAGCGATACAGGGCCATCATGGCCCTCTTGTTGAAACTATAGCCCTGGGGTCAAAATTGGCCTTGTGCCAAGGTCACAAGTTTTACATAGTAGCACATGAAGTCAATATATAATACTGATCAAGAAAAATAACCTTTGTTCAGTCATAACAGATATATCTTTGTTACCTTTTACCTCCCTTGATAATCAAACTGTTTTATTTCATGATAAGTGTTTTTTGGATAGAAAATGTTCAGTTTTCAGTGAGAGTGATGTACTTTGATGTTAATTGTTATGCTCAGATGAGTTAAATATTCCAGAACTTTACAATTCATGCCATTGGAAAAATGTTTTCAGTGACTAAAGTTTTTGAAATCATCTCGTCAAAGCACTCTTTTTGTAGAGTGCATGCACTTTTATATTTGGTATGAACTATACATGATTAAGCATGCTGGGGGAAGGTTTACACCAATTTCTCTATGAAAGTTTATTTATTTCCATACAAACTTCTTTCAGTTAGTGTCTATGTTAATGGTTTACCATTTCCGACAATGTTTCGAAAAGCCTTCTTTTCTGTTCAGAGTTGTTAAGACTTGGGATTGTGTGATAAAGAGTAATAGAGTAAAGGGTTTAGCCAAGCAAAAAGTGTTCAGCATGAAAACATTGGATGTGAAAATTTAGGGTGGATGTGTCACAGGCCCCTATAATTCATGTATATAATGGGGGATGGGCTGAACAGGAACAGCTGGGCTCTGTCAGCGTTTCATGCCCTTATCTATAATAAAATAAACAAAACTAATGTCATGATGTTTGTTTTTTGGCAGTGAGGGTGACTCAGACAAAGACAATGGGATTGACTCGTTTTTAACCCTTTATTAACTCTCACGTTACCACACCAGAAACTCGAAGACTTGTCCAAATCGAAAGCATTTGCAGACGATAATTTTAATGTGACTCAAATGATGAAGTTGTCTTTGATAGGGTAGAAAACATTGTGGGAAAAGGAGAAAATGCTGGTAACCAGCATTTTCTCCTTTTCCCACATAGTTTTGTAGTCTTCCAAGACAAATCTCATCATTTGAATCACTTTTAATTTGCTGTCTGCCCCAGTGAAAAGCTTTCAATATGGGCAAGTCTAAAATTTTGTCAAAGAGTTTACTGATCAATAGACTTTCTATGCCCTCTTAGTGGACTGCTGACGACTTGTGGGAAAAGCTTGTTATCAATAATTGCTCCTTCTCCACAATGTTTTCCATGTAAAACTTAAACTATGCCTCTCAGTAACTCATATACATATAGTACTAAGTCTTGGTTAACCTTTTACCAGAAGACATTTAGGGTTGACTATTGAGGCCAAAATCTACTATTGCGATAGTATTGACATTGGAAAAAATACTATTGCAATAGTATTGATATTGCCTGTTACTATTGCAATACTATTGCGATACTATTGCATGAATTTATTGAATTACACAAAATGAAATTTCACCAAATTACATCTTGAAATCATGTTTTATACTAATACTTTCTTTGGGTAGTTTAAATTTTACCTTTAGTGGGAGTGCTTAATAAATTTCAGAAACTATTTTTTCCAAGTGCAGATGGTTCACAAACAATTAAACATAACTTTACATAAACTCAAACTTTTAAATGTGATTGTCGGATTGATTTACAGAAATGAAAAGCAAAACAAATTATGCTGACAAATGCAGATGGTTCATAAACACACCTTGTAAAAAAGTAATTATAAAGTAACTCTACAGTAAGCTTTTAAAGAAGTCAACTTTTAAAAGCTTACTGCAGAGCCCATAATGCTGAAAGACATTTAACTTCATGCATTGATATCTAAGTAGAGCGTCCAATAAATGTTCCATATTTTTTTTCAGAAACATTAGACAGAAAGTTTTTGAAAACATTATGGCAAAAGGAGAAAATGCTGGTAATCAGCATTTTCTTCTTTTCGCACATCATTGAAAGTCAGGTGCTTCCTTTTCAGGTGGTCGTCAAATTGTTGGTAGATTCTATTCCCGCTGTATTTCAAAATAGGTTGACATATCTTGTACCCGACACGTTTTTTATCTATTTGTCCATTTTCTTGTAATAAGCCAAAATGCTCTCAGACTTGTGATTTTCCCGTTTTTATCATTTCGATTGATGTTGCAGTTGCTGATGCAGTCGCCATGTTTTATATTGCTAAGGAGAACGACCCTGTTTCGCCCGCCGATAATTCGCCACATTGGCGAACAATATTTTTCAACAACAAAAACAAAAGAAAAATAACAGGTATTATGATCAAAAAGAGACAAAAGAAAGGTTAACTGAGAATCAAGCATCACAAATTAACGTCTACGAATGATACAACCATTAAATTTGAATGGTGTAAGTTGTTTCCCACTTAAGTACAAAACCGACCTGGGCGAAACATCCGACAGAACGAATATAGGAAGAATTTATCAGACAGTCGGCGACATTTGGAAGCTTTTTGGGGGCTATTTGAATTCTTTTGATTTTTCTCTTCTTCTTGTTAGTGAAACTATCGAAACTATCGATAGTCGAGGTAAATATCGGCGATTGTTATCGATTTTTAACTAAACCATCGATGCAGTTGCATCGACACGGTCGCCATCGGGATCCATCGATAGTCCGATGTATTGTTACACCCCTAAAGACATTTATATTGAAAGCATTTGTAGACAACATAATTATAATTATCTGGCTAGAATGATTTGAGGAAGGGTAGAAACTGCATGGAGAAAGGAGAAAACACTGTTTACTGGCTTGTTTTCCAAGATCTTCCTTCCACGGGTTGATAATTACATCAGGGCCCGTATTCACCAACCATGCATAAGAACATTTTCAGTCTAATACTCTAGAATTTTCGGAATTCTAAAGTAACACAACCTCTGATTGACTAAACTGAATGGTTTAATCAATCAGAAGTTGTGTTACTTTCAAAATCTGGAATAAGACTGAGAAAGGTTTCATAAATACAGACCCAGATTGTTTGGTAAGGGGACAAGGCCAACTTGTTTGTGATTGATATGTTTATTCAATCAGTTACCTAGTTGGACAATGGTGAGAATTCTTTTATGAATTTGGTTTCTGAGACATTTTGGTACTTTTTTTCCCATCTGGCTGAATGTGCTGATTTTTGACCTACTTTTTTCATACCAGATACTGATAACGAATGAATAAATAGAAATTTCTGATTGGTCAAAAATGTAGACATCTTTATTCCAAGGGCCCCTGCCTATTTGCTGGCATATTTATGCTGTCTGTTTTCTTTAAAGATGTTTTTTGTTTTCATTTTTTGCTATTAAGTGGAAAAGATTTTCAAAGAATGGTGATTTATTATACTAATTGGCATTTTGTTCTGAATGCTTTAACACTTTACTGCATGGCAAGATTGTAGCTTGTCCAACCCCAAACATTAACCGAGCACAAATTTAATGTAGCTCAATAGATAACTTACAGTATGTCTTTGAAATGATAGAAAATATTGTGGGAAAAGGAGAAAATGCTTGTTACCAGCAATTTCTACTTTTCCCACAATATTTTTAGAAGCTTCTCTCCCAAGGGTCTTTAAAACTCAGGATTGTGTGGTAAAGGATTAATCCTTGAAAATTATGCTCATGAGTTTTCAGGATCCTGAGGAAAAGGGCATTTGAAAACAGTGTGGGACAAGAAGAAAATGCTAGAAACCAGCATTTTCTCCTTTTCTCACAAAGTTTTGCAAATCTGCTTAAGGCAGTTCTCATCAGTTGAGCCTCATTAAATGTGTTATCTGCTAATGCTTTCAATTTGGTAGTGTCTAAATTTTTGTCATCTGTTGGAGGGATAATTAAACATTTTCTCTTGAAAGCATTTGCTGACGACAAACTATGTAGCTGAAATGATGGTAATTGCCTGTAAAAAATGTAGAAAAGCTTGTGGGGAAAGGAGAAAATGGTGGTTACCAGGTTTTCAAAAAGCTATTTCCTCAGAGTTGTTAAAACTCTGGATTGTGTGGTTAAGAGTTATAATGTAAGTATCTGTCTATCTGCAGGTTCCATTGAGTTACGGGAGGACACGGTAGAAAACTTGTTGTCAACAGCGTGCATGCTACAGCTGTCAGAGGTTGTGGAGGCGTGTTGTAACTTCCTGATGAAGCAGCTTCATCCATCTAACTGTATCGGAATTCGACAGTTTGCTGATGCTCAAGGTTGCTCGGACCTCTACAAAGTTGCCAATAATTATGTCATGGTAAGAATTTTAAAATTATGTGGTGTTTGGTGTGCCTCATCTTCCCTATCCAAGGATGCTACTCTATTTAATGTTGGCTGATAGAGTCAAAATTTGAAATCCCCACAATATACCACAGACTGGTTTTGAATTATATCATCGAAAACCAGTCAAAGTTAGAGTGACCTACAATTTTCAACCAGATCTGCTAAGGGTGAATACAGCATCCTAGTGATTGTCACCCTTGGCTAGCTAAGATGGGTGTGCTTTCAGAGCGGCTGCGCCCAGTAGCTCAGTTGGTCACATACAGGGCCTGAAACATGTGGGTTCTTGGTTTGAATTCCCTCCTGGTGGGATCCATTCTATCTCCTAGCAGATCACTTTTTGGACTATGGCTATGTGGGACAGCAGCCAGTGGCTTGGGCAAAGTATTGGTGAAAGGAACTCCAGGAAAGCATGGTTAGGTGCACTGGCCACTGTAACATATCTTAACCCATTACCACATAATCCCAACTTTTAATGATCGTGGTGAAAAAACCGTTAGAAAACTTTGTGAGAAAAGGAGAAGATGCTGGTATTCAGCATTTTCTCCTTTTCGCCACAATGTTTTCTAGTGGTGAAACGGTTTACCGATTAACCGATTAACCGCGGTCTATTCAAAGAAAAAAAAAGAAACCGGTTCGAATTTTACCGTATCGGTATTTCTGCAATATGTCAACTTCTCTTAATTGCATCAGAAAGTCCGGTTTTCCCAAAAATTCTGTCAGAAATCGATCGTTTTTCAACTTACAGTTCTAAAGATTTCCGAAAGCGAAAGTTGTTTATTTTTTCCACAGACGGTGTCACCGGTGTTTAGGTAAAACTGTGACCACATAAAATTCACGACACAAACTCCAAATAACTGTCGAGCTTTAATGCTTTTGGATCAACGGAGTTTGTATGTTATTCATTTCTTATAACTTTGTTCACACTTATTTTTGCGTCTTCCGGTAGTTAAGCGGCAAAGTATTAGTGTTAGTACAGTAAGCAACTGAGTAAGTTAGTGCACTGCACTGTCTACTCTGTTGAGCTCCCGAAGTTCGGTATAGTAGCGGTGGTTTTTATATAAACAAGTACGCTCTTGAAGAAAAAAAATGGCAGACGAAAATCGTCAAGATAGCGAGTGTTAAAGACTAGTCAATTTCAGTTTGTTTTTATTTGTTCATGCAAAAGAATTGCTTTTTAGTTCATTATCTTAAAAGAATGGAAGGGTTCCAAGCACATGTACTAGTTTTCTTTATCACCTTTTGAGCATATGCTACCCTAACAGTGACTACAAGTGGTCAGATATGCTAAATGTCAGCATATACAGCATATTGCAATACGTATTGCAATACGGGTCAGCCGTATTGCAATATATTGCAATACGCTTTTTACCGTATTGTTTCACCCCTAATGTTTTCTATCAATTCAAGGACATACTATCATTTGAAAACCATTTGAATTGTTGTCTGTAAATTCCTGCGATATGGATGAGTCCAAAATTTTGCTGTGCGGTAAAGAGTTAAATAATGTTGAAAATAGTGCTGGTTACCAGGATTTTCTCCTTTGCCCACAATGTTTTACCCTGCATTAGACAAATGTCATCAGTTGAGCCACATGAAATTTGTACTCTGCAAAATGCTTTCTATTTGGGCAAGTCTAAAGTTTTTTCTGATAAAGAGCTGGATTCTTCACATGTGTAATTTAATGACCTTTCAAACCTAACCAAATACATGTACATCAGCAGAAATGACATTAAAAAATATGACCAATAAATGAAAGCAAGATGCCATATTGATCATTTTAACTCTTTACCAAATGGCAAAATTTTACGCTAGTCCAAATTCAAAGCTGGAGCAGATGACATGTCAAATTTGGCTCAGTTGATGAAACTTGACTCTAAAAGGGTAGAAAACATTGTGGGGAAAGGAGAAAATGCTGGTTACCAGCATTTTCTCCCTTTCTCACAATGTTTTCAAAAGGCCTCTTCCCCAGGGTAGCTAAAACTAGGGATTTTGTGGTAAAGGGTTCCTTTTCACAACATAATCCCAAATTTTAAGGACCCTGAGGAAGAAGACTTCTGAAAACATTATTGGAAACAGAGAAAATGCTCGTTACCAGCAGTTTCTCCATTTCCGACAATATTTTCTGCTTTTTTGAAAGACAACATTCAAGTTTTGAGTAACATTTAACTTGTTGTCTGCAAATGCTTTCAATTTGGACAAGGCTAAGATTTTGTTGTTGGGTAAAGAGTAAAACAAAGAGTTATGGAGGAAGTGTTCACTTTTAGCTTGAAACAAAAACTGTGATATTATTGTTTGGTCCGAGATAATGTCATGCAAAATGTTGACATTTTCTCATATTTCTGTAGTAACTGCAGATACTACTTAAAACTGAGATAGTTGTTAATTAAATCTTTACCACCCAACAAAATTTTAAGCTCTTCAAAATTGAAAGCATTTGCAGATGACAAATAAAAAGTGCTCCAGATGATGAATACTGTGTGAAATAGGGCAGAAAACATTGTGGGAAAAGGAAAAAATGCTAGTTACCAGTATTTTCACCTTTTCTCACAATGTTTTCAAAAGGCTTCTTCCCCAAGGTCGTTAAAACTCTGGATTGTGTGGTAAAGGGTTAACAAAAGAGGAACATGTACAACATGGGCAGGTAATCTTGACATATTTTTGACTCAATTATGCCATCTTGTTTTTCTTTGAATTTGCACAGACAAAGCAGCTATGGGGGAGCCATGGTGCTGGCCTGGGTTTTTGTTTTCACAAATCATCGGTACCAACTTCTAAAGCACAGCATTCTTATTTATAATCCAAGAAAAATGTTTTTGTCTTAGAATGGTTTATTGTAAATTAAACATCACTGTATGGATCAGATGCCATCTAACTTTCAAAATATGCTTTCAAACATTTGTATTGTAAATGGTCTTTGAAAACAAGATAATAGTTCTCTGAAAAATATCTGAGTGACCATTGAATTGTCGTTAAATCAAAATAATGGAAGTTTTATGGGTTTTTCTTTCCTATACGTAATTACTCAATCATTTCAACCTTCGGACATCAAACTCATTGTAAGATCTTTTTCTTTGTGAAAAAAAATCCATATCATCTAGGTATGACTGTTTGTATGGTGTTTAACCATTTACCAAACAGTCCCTTGTCTTCATGACTCTGAGGAAGAAGCCTTTTGAAAACATTGTGGGAAAAGGAGAAAATGCTGGTAACCAGCATTTTCTCCCATTTCCACAATGTTTTCTACCATGTCAAAAAACTTCAGTTCAATTTAAATTTGTTGTCCATAGATCCTTTCAATTTTGAAGGGTCTAAAATTTGTTGTTTGGGAAAGGGTTAATGTCTTTTGTAACATTATGAGGTCAGCTGTTTTCAAGAAAACAGCAAGGTATTGTTGTTGTCTGTGTCATGCAAGAACTTTGACATTTTGTAAAATCTCTGTTGCTACTGAAGATATTTACTTCAAAGCTGGACAAGTTGTTCACTGTCAAAAGGGAATCCATAACAAGGACAGGTAACCATCAAAATAGTTTTGACACAATTATGCCCCTTTTTCAATGTGGAATTCTCACTAAAAAGACAACTGAATCCTTATATTAGCTCCTCCATGCTCTGCTCTTGTTTTAATACTGATGTGAATATATTCTTAGGAAGGAGCAGGTGCTAGTTATAATAAATTGCTCCTTTTCCAACAATGTTTTCACATGCTGTCTACTACATGGGCATGAAAACTTGAATTACTTTGTGCAGAAATGGGTTAACCCTTTACCAAACAACAAAACTTTAGACTGGCCCAAATTGAAAGCATTTGCAGATGACAAATGTGACTCAAAAAGTGGAATTTGTCTTTTGAAAGGTAGAAAACATTGTTGAAAAAAGAAAAAAATGCAGCTGGTTTCGAGAATTTTCACCTTTTTGCATAGTGTTTTCAAATGTTTCCTTTCTCAGGGTCTCTTAAACTCCTAGTTGTACAAAAATCGGTTAAACAATCTCTGAAATCTGTTTTTGATGGCAGACATTATCAGAAAACATATTACAGATTGGAGAACTGAAACAGCCAGGGTTATTACTCCCTTGACAGTAAATGCATTACCATATTAACCCTTTCCCAAACAACAAATTTTAGACTGGTCCAAATTCAAAGAGTTTGCAGATGACAATTTTAAATTTGATGAAAATGGCAGAAAGGTCTCAAAAAGGGTAGAAAACACCGTGGGAAAAGGAGAAATTGCTCGTTATGAGCAATATCTCCTTTTCCCACAGTGTTTTCAAAAGACTTGTACTGCAGACACGTGAAAACCAGGGCTTATGCTACTTGGATAGTTTAGCCTTTCACTACATAATCCCGAGTTTTTTTCGACCCTGGAGAAGGGGGGACTTTTGAAAACATGGTCGGAAAAGGAGAAAATGCTGGTAACCAGCATTTTCTCCTTTTCCCACAATGTTTTCTATCCTTTCCAAGACAAATCTCCTTGCTTAAGTTACATTTAATTTGACATCTGCAATTGCTTTCAAATTGAACCAGTCAAAGATTTTGTCATTTGGTAAAGAGTTAACATCCACCCCAGAGAAAACTCTTGAAAACAATGTGAGAAAAGAAATAATGACTTCTGCCTATGAGGAAGTTGCCTTCAACAATTGGACAAACAACAGAAATATGGCTCAAATTAAAGAGGGATTAGTCTTTGAAATGGTAGGAACGAAGCATAGTGGGAAAAGGAGCAAATGCTGGTAACAAGCATTTTCTTACTCCCACATGGTTTTCTAACCTTCTTAAAAAGAATACCATTATTTCAGCCACATATGATTTGTCATCTGCAAAGGCTCTGAATTTGAACAAGATAGATTTTGCTGTCTAGTCAAAATAACTTTTTACCAGATGACAAAATTTTAGACTGGTCGAAAATTCAAAGCATTTGCAGATGACAAATTATTGATGGCACAAATGAAGGAATTTCCCTGTGACATGATAGAAAACACTGAACAAATATACCCCTTATCAGCATTTTCCCCTTTATTCAAGGTGATATTGAAACTTTTCTTCATTAGCGGTGTTAACCCTTTACCACACAATTCCAGCTTTTAATGACCTTGAGAAAGAAGGCATTTGAAAGCCTTGTGGGAAAAGAAGAAAATGCTGGTAACCAGCATTTTCTCCATTTCCACAATGTTTTCTATCCTTCCAAAGACAAGTTTCAATTTTTGAGTCACGTTTTATTTTGTTGTCAGCAAATGCTGTCAATTTGAATCTGTCTAGATTTTCGTCGTTTTGTAAAGAGTTAAAAAAGAGGATTGTTCAGTTAAAACTGATTTTTTTTTTTCTTTGCAGGAGCGGTTTGGAGAAGTGATGAACACTCAGGAATTTCTCATTCTACCTCCGGAGGAGGTTGCTAAGCTTCTGGCTAGCGATGACCTCAATATTCAGAGCGAAGAGGTCATCTACTCAGCCCTGGTCATGTGGATCAACCACGACATCCAAAGTCGGAAAAAATACCTAGCAAAACTTATGTCTCATATTCGTCTTCCATTAATGTCTCCACAGGTAAGCACTGTTTAACCCTCCACCCGACTACAAAAGTTTAGGCTGGTCAGAATTGAAAGCATTTGCAGACCACAAATTAAATGTCAACACAAATTATGAAATTTTTCTTTGAAGGTATGAGAAACATTGTGAGAAATGAAGAAAACCTTTTCCCACAATGTTTTCAATAGCCTTCTTCCTCAGGACCTTAACTCCTTATCAAACGACAAAATTTTAGACCTGTCCGAATTGAAAGCTTCTGCAGACGAGAAAATAAATGTGACTCAAATATTGAAATTTGTTTTGGGAAGAGTAGAAAACATTGTGGGAAAAGGAGAAAATGCTGGTTACCAGTATTTTCTCCTTTTCCCACAATGTTTTCCAAAGGCTCCTTCCTGAGGGTCGTTAAAAGTCTGGATTGTGTGGTAAGGGGTTAAACATGATTTCCCGACTTACGACCCTAGGAAAGAAATCTTTTGAAAACATTGTGAGAAAAGGAGAAAGTGCTACCCTTCCCAAAACAAATTTCAATTTTTTAGTTACATTTGATTTGTCATCTGCATTTTCTTCTTTTCCCACAATGTTTTCAAAAGCCTTTTTCTGCTGGGTCACTAAAACTGGGGATCATGCGGTAAAGAGTTAAGTTAGGTATGAATCTACAGGTGAAAATTTCACTGTTTGGAAAAAGGGTAGAAATTATATGTTATTTGTAATTTGTCTGCTGCATGAAAAGATAAGAATAAATGAGACATTGATTGTGATTGGCCTTGAGTTAATGGTGCAGAAATAAAAAATAGTTCCAGATAAAAAAAAAAATATTTTCCGATAAAAGAAATACTTCCAGATATAGATGATCTATGGGGCTGGGCTTATATCAATCAACCTGTGTGTGGCTTTGTAGAAATTATTCCGCATTAAAACACAGGATAAATGGGTTTTACATGTTGCATGCAGCTTCCTGTCGTAGTTATGTACGATTAGATGTTGCTATTGGTTGACACAAACAGCAGGAAATTATGCTTTCTCTTTTCATGATTGTATACCACACAATCCAGACTTTTAACGACCAAGAGGAAAAAGGCTTTTGAAAACATAAATTATAATGGAAAAAGGAGAAAATGCTGGTAGTGGGCATTTTCTCCTTTTGCCACAATGTTTTCTAACCCATCAAGGACATAAATCACCATTTGAGCCATCACTCTAACAAGCTGACATGAAATAAATGACCTTTATTACCATATATTACACACTTGAATTACTGTCCAAACTTAGCTTTGGCTATTGTCGTCTGATTGTGGAACTATGAAGAAACAATTTTCAACTCTTTATGTCTAATAGATTTATCGTGTCTTTCAACGAAAACTAAAAATACCTGAAGTAAACATGATTTTGTTGGTTTAACTCTTTACCAAATGACAGAATTTTAGACTTGTCCAAATTGAAAGCATTTGCAGACGACAAACTGAATGTGAATTAAAAAATTGAAATTTGTGTTGGGAGGGGTAGAAAACATTGTGGGAAAAGGAGAAAATGCTTGTTACAAGCATTTTCTCCTTTTCCCATAATGTTTTCAAAAGCTGTCTTTCTCAGGGTCGTTAAAAGTCGGGATTGTGTGGTAAAGGGTTAAACTGGTAATAAGTTTTGAATGACATTGATCTAAGATGTACTTTCTGTGCAATCTGATCTTGATCCATGTCATCTGAAAAGCTTATTTTGTTTATGACACTAAAAGGATCAAACCATTAATAGAATTTCTGTACCGTCAGATTATGCGAGATGATAGAAATATTTACTCTCTAATTAAAACATTCTTTCCATAAAGTCTAATTTCAGGTCAACATGTTGGAGCTGTACATTTTAACCCTTTCCCAAACAACAAATTTTGGACTAGTCCGAATTGAAAGAGTTTGCAGATGACAATTTTAAATTTGATGAAAATGGCAGAAAGGTCTCAAAACGGGTAGAAAACACAGTGGGAAAAGGAGAAATTGCTCGTTACGAGCAATTTCTCCTTTTCCCACAGTGTTTCAAAAGACTTGTACTGCAAACACGTGAAAACCAGGGCTTGTTTGGGAAAGGGTTAAGTAGTTGTCTGCAAATGCTTTCAGTGTTGGTCAAGTCCAAAATTTTGTCACAGAAGAGTTAAAGAAGGTGGTATTAACACTTTACCACACCATCCAGATTTTTAACAACCCTGAAGGAGAAGGCTTTTGAAAACATTGTAAGAATAGGAGAAAATGCTGGTAACCAGAAAATGCTGGTAACCAGCATTTTCTTCTTTTCCCATGTTTTCTACCCTTCCAGAGGCAAACTTCAGATTTTGACCCAAGTTTAACTTGTCGTATAGGGCTTTATAAATTTGGATAAAATAACAATAAAAGGGTGTCCTGTGTGTAATACTGACTTGGTTTCTACAAAATACGAGCCATGCTTTGCCAAAAAAGGACTTAATGCATCTCTTTGATGCACGATACCAGTCAAGCAATCACATTATTATGAATCCATAACAGCCATTTTTTTTTAACCCTTTACCAGACGACAAAATTTTGGCCTTGTCCAAATTGAAAGCATTTGCAGACGACAATCTTAATGTGGCTAAAATGGTGCAAATTTTCTTTGATAGGGTAGAAAACATTGTGGGAAGAGGAGAAAATGCTGGTTACCCACAATGTTTTCAAAAGGCTTCTTTCCCAGGGTCATTAAAAGGCAGCATTGTGCGGTAAAGGATTCAACAATCAATTGAATTATGAATTAGAATGTTCTTTGACATGTTGAAAATTGACCAATAGCAAAAAGTTTTGGGTTAGGTCAGCCTGCATGGACTAGGCAGCTGAACTGAGTCAATACATTTCGCAGATGCATTAAGCCCCCTTTTCACAGAGCATGCCTCATATGTTACTGCCTGAATTATTTCATGTCCAAATAACATATTACCCCCTGCAGAGTTCTCTTGTTAACCTTTAGAGAGTCAAATAAAACAAACATTTTCTGTCCAGAAATAAGACCCATATGATTTAACTCTTTACCAAACGACAGAAATTTTAGACCAGTCCAAATTGAAAGCTTTTGCAGACAACAAAATAAATGTGAATCAAAAATTGAAATTTGTTTTTTGAAGTGTAGAAAGCATTGTGGGAAAAGGAGAAAATGCTGGTTACCAGCATTTTCTCCTTTTCCCACAATGTTTTCAAAAGGCTTCTTCCTCAGGTCGTTAAAAGTCTGGATTGTGTGGTAAAGGGTTAAATTTTTAGATTTGTTATGTCTAGAATGTCAAAGCAAAGTGGACACTGAAGATCAAAGATCAGACTACACATTTTTTACAGTCTGATTGAGATCTAACCTGGCCGCAAAGGCAAGTAACGCCACAGACAAAAGCAGCCACAAAATTGAAATTACATATGAGCCAAGCTCTGGCAAAAGGGGCTTAATGCATCTCAGTAATGCATTATACAGAGCATAATTATGGATCCATGAAATAAATTTTGCCTTACACTCAACCGGATCCGAAGGTAGAATGTTCCCCGACACGCAGAAAATTGACCTATACTAAAGTTTCAACCCATGTCAGCCTGTTCTGACTGTGCAGGCTGACAATGGTCAATACTTTTTTTGGCAGATGCATTAAGCCCCCTTTTCACAGAGCATGGTTCATGTATATGGGTTTTTATATCTAGACTGACAGTGTCTGTTTGGTTTATTTTGCACTCTAGGGGTGAAGATAAGTTGGCGAGTACTGCTCCAGAATAGCCCATCATTCTAAGAAAATTATTCTAGACAACAAGTGACAGAGGAAAGTCTATACATCATTGGTCTCTCAGAAATTCTTAGAATCTGGGCTTGTACATAGAAGTGTATAAATGACAATGATTGATTGGTCGTTGTAAGTTTTCTGTATGTGGAATAATTACATTTAGGCTCAGGGAAAGGCTCACATCGTTATGTTGGGGAAATGAAATGTTTTTTACTGGAATATTTATTTGACATGCTCATGAACAAAAATGATGGATTTGTTGTGGCCCTTCTTTGACCCTTTTTTATTGAACTTGAGCCTTCTTTTGTATTGATTGGTCAGTCTTCTGTGGTTTAACCCTTTACCACCCAATCCCAGGTTTTAACGACCCTGAGGAAGACGCCTTTTGAAAACATCGTGGGAAAAGGAGAAAATGCTGGTAACCAGCATTTTCTCCTTTGCCCACAATGTTTTCTTCCCTACCAAAGACAAGTTCCACGATTTGAGTCACATACAAGTTGTCGTCTGCAAAAGCTTTCAATTTGGAAAAGTCTACATTTTTGTCGTTTGGTAAAGAGTTAATGTTGTAATCGGAAAGTCCTTGTGTAACCCTTTACCATACAATCCCAAGTTTTAACAACCCCCAAGGAAAAGGGCTTTCGAAAATGTTGCGGGAAAAGGAGAAAATGCTGGTAACCAGCATTTTCTCCTTTTTCCACAATGTTTTCTACCCTATCAGACAGAAGTCATCATTTTAGCAATAATTAATTTGTATCCAAATTTAGACCGTCTGCATGCAACAAATCAACTGAGACTCGGTTGAAACATTGTGTGAAAAGGAGAAAATGCCCATTACGGACATCTTTTCCCACCACCACTCTGTTACCGACCCCGAGAATTCGTTTCAATACAAATGTCTGTTTAAAATAAAGGCCATGATATAAACATATTTGCTTTGTATGTGGAACAAAACGAGGGAGGTTGAAAGCATCAATGGGGATTTTTTGGACTCTCAGAAATTTTGGGCTCAAACATAGAACTTGTTACAAAGAAGAGTAAGAGTTATGCCAACTTGATCGTGTTGCTGATGAATGTTTAGAAGAGGCCAACAGTCAGTTTTAAGAAACGAAAACAGACAAGGGATGTACAGTTCAATAAAAGAATTGTCTCCAAAAAAAGAGACATACTTAATTTGATGGTTGGCAGTCAGTCAGAATGTATTTTGTATATTTATTGGCATAGAGGATGGGTTATTATTGAAGTTAGTTAGTTTGTAGTATGTATATTTATTGGCATAGGGGATGGTTTATTGTAGAACTGCCAAATGTTTAAAGTACAGTTCAAGAGATTGAATACAGTATTGATTTCCCCTCGGAGGTCTAATAACCTTTTCTGTCAATTTGTAGTAGTATTCTCTTTGATAGCTTGTTTTGGACAGTGTAGATTCAAACCAGACTGCATAGTGCATTAACTCTTTGCCAAATGACAAAATTTTCGACTGGTCCAAATTGAAAGCATTTGCAGACAAAATAAATGTAACTGAAAAATTGAAATTTGTCATGGAAAGAGTAGAAAACATTGTGGGAAAAGGAGAAAATGCTGGTTACCAGCATTTTCTCCATTTATCACAATGTTTTCAAAGGTTTTTTTTACAGGGTCGTTAAAACTTTGGATTGTGCGGTAAAGAACAACAAACAACAAACTTTTGGACTGGATCAAATCAAAAGCACTTGCAGACAACAAATGTGGCTCAAATGATGATTTCTATCTTTGATATGGTAGAAAGCATTGCAGCAAAGGAGAAAATGCTGGTTACCTGCATTTCTCCATTTTCTAGAATGTTTTCTAAAGCTTCTTTTTCAGGATCGTAAAACTCTGTGTACCACCTTGTCATTCCAGAATCAAATATATTAACATGATACCATTCTCTTTCAGTTTTTCATACCATGTGGAGAACAAATAGAACAACAGAGACTGTCAAGGTCAAATTTTGTGAAGTCCACCTTTCCACCTTGTCATTCTAGAATCAAATGTTTTATCAGTGCCATTGTTTTATTTAGTTTGTTGCAGACCATGTGGAGACCGATGCATTGTTTAAGGACAAAAAGATTGTTGAAGTCTCATCAATGAAGATGAAAAGTTCCACCTCCTGCAAGGCAGGACTCAATATTCCAGAGTCAAAAATTATATACATGTGTTATCTCTGTGATTGTTTTATTTTAGTTTGTCACTGACCAAGTGGAGACCAGAGCCCTGTTCAAGGACAACAAAGACTGTCAAAGTCTAGTTATGGAAGCCAGAGAAGTGCTCAGCATTCAAGAGCCAAATATGATCATATGACACAATGACAATCCTATTTCAGTTTATCGCAGACCACGTAGAGACCATTGCCCTATTGAAGACAACAAAAATTGTCAATGTCTAATCATGGAAGTCCTAAAGTACCATCTCCCTCCCAGAGCGCACTCATCATTTCAGAGTCAAATAGGATACATAAACACTGTGATGATTCTATTTCAGTTTATTGCAGACCATGTGGAGACCAGTGCCCTGTTCAAGGACAATAAAGACTGTCAAGGTCTAATTATCGAAGCCCCAAAATACCACTTTGTCATTTCAGAGTCAAATATATAAACAGCACCATTGCTCTATTTCAGTTTATCGCAGACCATGTGGAGACCAATACTCTGTTCAAGGACAACAAAGACTGTCAGAGCCTTATTATGGAAGCCCTAAAATACCACCTCCTGCCCGAGAGGCGTTCATCATTCCAGAGTCCACGGACCAAACCCAGAAAATCCACTGTAGGCATGATGTTTGCTGTGGGTGGAATGGACAATAATAAAGGTGAAAGATCCTATTTGTTGTTCAATTAAATGAGTTTTATTTTTTTTGATAAACAGTCCCATGTTTTATCGACCCAGAGGAAAAAGGGCATTTCAGAATGTGATATAACAAGGAAGGAGAAAACACTTGTAACCCATAACCAAACCATCCCTGTTATTCTATGACTTTGAACAAGATGGCTATCAAAAACACTGTCGGAAAAGGAGAAAATGCAGGTAGTGGGTATTTTCTCCTTTTCTCATGATGTTCTCAAGCCTTTCAAAGACTAATTGCATCATTTTGGCTAAATTTTATTAGTGTATGCTTTTATTATGAGAGAGTCTAGACTGTTGTTTCCATGTATAGAGTAACTTAACCCTTATCCTGCTATATAAGTGAAACAAAACTGCCAAGCAGACAGTAAGAACTCAAATTTTGTTATTTCAAAGGTATTATAATCTCCTTAATTGACAGTGTTGATCCAAGATCAGACTGCACATTCTGTGCAGTCTGATCTTGATCTACACTGTCTGCAAAAGTTCCTTGAGTAGCACTTAGCAGCCTAAGGATTAAAGTACTCAAGTAATTGAAGGAGTGCCAATATGGAACGATTCAACTTATGAAATGCATCATACTCTATTATATTTACTAGGACCATCAACCATTGAAAAATATGACCTGCGGACCAATTCATGGACACAGATAGCCAATATGAATGGGCGACGACTGCAGTTTGGTGTTGCCGTGCTAGATAACAAGTTGTACATCGTCGGAGGTCGAGAGGGGCTTAAGACTTTAAATACAGTCGAGTGCTATGATTTGAAAAGAAAGACATGGACCTTAATGCCCCCAATGTCAACCCACAGACATGGTCTAGGTAAGGGATACAAAATCTTTGGACACTGAATTTTTGTATGGTATTAGCTCTGTACCAGACAAAATTTCAGACTTGTCTGAAATTGAATGCTTTTGCAGACTACACATTAAATGTAGCTCAAACTACGTTATTTTCTCTGAAAAGGTAGAAGACATTGTGGGGGGTCCACTGAAAAAGAGGTCCACTGAACTGACTAAAACATTTTGATTGCAATCCATGGGATGGTGAGGTTGAATCCTTCGATGGTGAAAGTTTATGCTAGGGTTTAACTCTTGACTTTACCACACGACGAAAATGTATACATCTGCAAATTGAAAGCAATTGCAGACGTCAATTTATATGTGGCTCAAAAGATGGAATTTGACTTCGAAAGGGCAGAAAACATTATGGTAAAAGGAGAAAATGCTGGTTACCAGCATTTTCTCTTTTTGCCACAATGTTTTCTTAAGGCTTCTTCCATGGAGTAGTTAAAACTCAGGATTGTGTGATAAAGGATTAATGACAGTCATTATGGTATGATTCACTCCTCTTAAAATGGACTTGGCCCATGTAGTAAAGCAGCCAGTGGTTTGGAAGGGGTGCTGTTCACAGTACTTGAAAAGAAACTCCTTGGGTGTATGATTAGGTGCACTGGACACTGTAAGATAACTGAGGTACTGTTGAACATTCGCTTAACCCTGTACTGGACAACAAAATTCTTGTTTGCTATAAGCATTTTCATGGAGCAGGGCTGCATTACCCTCTCTTTTGCACGAGTGCTGCTAAGTGACTGATATGACTTTAAGAACTTATTTCACCATCAAATTGAAACAAGTAAATTCAAACTAAACTAATGCTTATGCTTTGTAATAATATGGTAATTATATAATTATTATCTAACTTGTACAAACATGGGCCTGTAAGCCTAAAATCAGCAATAAATTCTTTTCTTTGTTTTTAAATCATTGTAGCTTACAGATCTATTATTGTAAGTAGATTTGTAATATGAAAATACAGATTTGTAATATGAAAATATTTTGATTTTAAAGGTGTGGGTGTTCTGGAGGGCCCCATGTATGCAGTGGGCGGACATGATGGATGGTCATATCTAAATACAGTAGAAAGATGGGATCCACAGGCCAAACAGTGGAGTTATGTAGCTCCGATGTCAACTCCAAGGAGCACTGTGGGGGTGGCAGTACTGTTTGGAAAGTAAGTATTACGATACATGTACTGGTGTTTATTTAACCCTTTACCAGACAATCCTGGGTTTTTATGACCCTGGAAAAGAAGGCTTTTGAAAACATTGTGGGAAAAGGAGAAAATGCTGGTAACCAGCATTTTCTCCTTTTCCCACAATGTTTTCTACCCAATCAGAGACCTTAAGCTCATTTGTACCAATTTGAAATTTGTCATCTGCAGATGTTTTGAATTTGCAAGATTCTAAAATTTGTCATTTGGGAAAGGGTTAACTCTTTACCTCGCGATCCTGATTTTCAACGACTACAACCCAGCCCTGGTAGCCCATTTGGTAGTGTACAGGACTTTAGAACAGGGGTCGATGGTTCGATCTCCGGATCAGCCAGTTTCTTTCCAAGGATTGATGATAGTCATTGCGACAGGGATAGTCATTGCGACAGGATTCATTCCTCTCTGACCGCTGACTGTTGTTCCAGTGATGGTTATGTGAGAAAGTAGCCAGTGGCTTGGAAAGAATATTGTGTGTAGTACTGGTAAAAGAATCTCAAGGACAATGTTTTCAAAAGGCTGCTTTCTCAGCGTCGTTAAAACTTGGGATTGTGTTGTAAAGGGTTAATAATTGGTACAAAATATTTTTATCCAGGTTGTATGCAGTCGGAGGAAGAGATGGCTCCTCCTGTTTAAAGTCAGTGGAGTGTTTTGATCCACATACAAACAAATGGATGCCCTGTACACCCATGTCAAAGAGGCGGGGTGGAGTGGGTGTGGCTACATGTAATGGTTTCCTGTATGCAGTGGGAGGGCATGAGGCACCAGCCACCAATCCTACATGTAGCAGATTTGATTGTGCAGAAAGGTAAATGCTATTTGATGTCTTTAGCTTGGCTTTTTGCAAAGAAAACATTGAGGTATTTTCATAGGCCTGTGTCCACCAAAAACATGACATTTTCTCATATCTCTGGAAATACTGAACATATTTACTTTAAACTTGGGCTACTTGTTAACTATCAAAAGAGAATCCACATCTCAAAATGTTTTTTGACACAGTTATGTGCCTTTTTTCAAGTTAAAATTTTCACTGAAAAAGCATTTGCAGCCAACCGTTGACACCAGCAAGCAGTAAAAAGTAAACAAAAGATACAGTAACTTGGCGACTTTTCACCTTATTGTAAAATTCATCTTTCCGTTAGTGACCAACTTTTGGTCCGATCGTACAATAACAGATTATCATCTTCACAGTAATTTTGATTCTTTTAAATGGTATGATTCAAATTTAAATGCATTTTATCACCCTCATTGTTTACTGTTGGCCACTATTAGGCCTTTAACCCTTTACCAACCAGTCCCAAGGTTTAATGACCCAGAGGAAGAAGCCTTTAGAAAACATTGTGGGAAAAGGAGAAAATGCTGGTAACCAGCATTTTCTCCTTTACCCACAATGTTTTCAATCCTATCAAAGGCATTTTTCATCGTTTGAGGTACATTTCAATTTTTTATCTGCAAATGCTTTCAGTTTGGACAAGTCTATGATTTTGTTGTGCGATAAAGAGTTAATAAGAATAATTTCAAAAGTTAATAAGAATAATTTCAAGTACTGGCATTTTAGAACAAAACTCACTTTATTTGGCTATTTCCTCTGGTTAAACTTTTTCAAATGGTAAATTTACTTGAAAAGAATGCGCTTATACAATGATTTAACTCTTTTCATGACAGATATGACCCTAAAACTGACCAGTGGACCACAATTGCCCCTATAAGTTCCCCTAGGGATGCTGTAGGGGTTTGTTTATTAGGGGACAGACTGTATGCTGTGGGGGGCTACGATGGACAACAGTATCTCAAGGATGTCGAGGCATATGATCCAATCAACAACGAATGGCAAAAGGTGGGTTTTGAATGTTGTTGATGTCATTTTTAACAATATTTCAGTTGTGTCATGGCATGTTTCTAGATGTCTTGTCCTTTTTCCACAAGGATTTAACTCTTTACCAATCAACAAGATTTTAAACTGGTCCAACTTGAAAGCATTTTCAGATGAAAAAATTAATATGGCACAAATAATGGAATTAGTATCACATAATCTAGAAAACATTGTGGGAAGAGGAGAAAATGCTGGTTGCCAGCATTTTCTCCTTTTCCCACAATGTTTTCAAAAGACTTCTATCCCTGGGTCATTAAAACTTGTGATTGTGTGATAAAGGGTTGAAAAATTATGTCACAAGAAAAAAAATGGTTGTCAGCACATGGTAGCGTGTGAAATGCAATACTGAGGATTGAGATGACCCATAAAATATGGATGACATTTTGCAAACATTGTGTTTAATTCACCATCAACCTTTAGCATTTTCTCTTGCTCTTTTGATTTGGAAAAAAAAATCAGTACCAAGGCTGAACCGTTTAACACACAATCCGGACTTTTAATGACCCTGAGAAAGAGTGCTTTTGAAAACAATGTGGGAAAAGGAGAAAATGCTGTTAACCAGCATTTTGTCCTTTTCCCACATTGTTTTCTACCCTTTCATAGACAACTCCCATTAATTGAGCCGCATTTGATTTTTGTTCTCAAATGCTATGGATTTAGGCAAGTCCACAATTTTGTCGTATTGTAAAAAGTTAACTCTTTACCAAAGAACAATATTTTAGACTTGTCCACATTGAAAGGCTTTGCAGACAACAAGATGAATATGGCTCAGGTGACGAAATTTGTCTCTGAAAGGGTAGAAACATCATGGGAAAAGGAGAAAAAGCTAGTTACCGGCATTTTCACCTATTCCCACGATGCTTCCAAAAGCCTCCCTAGTCAAGGGTGTTAAAACTCGGGATTGTCTGGTAAAGGGTTAAATGTGGAAACTGAAGGAATGCATCATAAATTGCTTAACTCTTTACATAACGACAAAATTTTAGACTTGTCCAAATTGAAAGCATTTGCAGACGACATATTGTATTTAGCTGAAATGGTGGTATTTGTCTGTAAAAGTGTTGAAAACCTTGTGGGAAAAGGAGAAAATGCTGGTTACCAGCATTTTCTCCTTTTCTCACAAGGTTTTCAATAGGCTATTTCCTCAGGGTCGTTAAAACTCAGGATTGTGTGGTAAAGAGTTAATTTTGCTTGAATGTTTGAAAATGAAGTACATGAATACTTACCATGGTAACTCCTGATCATTTCAAATTAGCAGGACTTTAGACTGGTCCAAATTGAAAGCCTTTGCAGACGACAAGTTAAAGGTTGCTCGAACAATTTGTCTTTAATTTTTTTACCAAATAATCCTGAGTTTTAATAACTCTTAGGGTAAGGCTTTTGAAAAATTGGGAAAAAAGGAGAAAATGCTGGTAAACCACGTTTTCTCCTACTCCCACATTGCTTTCTACCCTTTAAGAGACAAATCCAATTATTTGAACTACAAATAATTAGTCATCTGCTAATAAATTTTGACAAGTGAAAAATTTATCTCCTGGTAAAGAGTTAGCAGGATAGAGTACATTCTTGGACATGGAGAAAATGCTGGTCACCAGACGAGGAAAAAATGCTGGTTTCCCAACTAGGAGAAAATGCTAGTAACCAGACAAAAAGAAAATGCTGGTTACCAGACAAAGAAAAAATGCTGGTTATTGTGTTATTTGGTGTAGAAATAAACTAAACATGACTCTGAGAAAGTATGGAATAAGGAGAGAATACTAATTACTAGTGGTTTGTCCTTTTCTCCACTATGATTTTTGCCTTTTTGAAGATCAATCAAAGACAAGTTTCATCATTCAGCCATATCTGATACATTGTATACAATTATATCGTCTACAAATGTTTTCAAAATGGATATATTTAAATGTTGTCATCTGGTAAAAAGTGTATTAATTTCCTTCCAGGCTGCCCCGTTGTGTACTGGTAGGGCTGGCTCTTACGTGGTTCATGTACCTCACAGTTGACATAAACCTCGCTGGTCACTTGCCTCGTTGAAAAAGTGGCCATCCGGATTCTTCAACCGACGGAAATCCAAACTCAACACAAGCGCCTCATCTACATGGGTTTGACAATGAATGAAAATCAGTGTGATACTATTTAACCCTTTGCCAAACAATCCCAACTGTAAGGACTGTGGGAAAACAGGCATATGAAAACACTGTGGGAAGAAGAGAAAATGCTGGTAACCAGCATTTTCTCCATTTCCCACACTGTGTTCTATCCTATCAAAGACAAATCTCGCCATGTTAGCAATACTTGTTTTTAATTTGTCATCTGCATTTGCTTTCAATTTCGAGCAGTCTAGAATTTTTGTTGTTTGGTAAAGAGTTAAATTCACTTTTTCCTGCAGACAACCTTTTTTTGTCATGCAGAATACAAGCTCTTAAAAACTGAGGTGAAAGAAATTGCTGGTGATGAGCAAAATCTCATTTCCTCACAATGTTTTCCATTTTATCCCTTTACCAAATAATCCTGAGTTTTAATGACCCCAAAAAAGAAATACTTTGAAAACAATGTGGGTAAATGAGAAAATACTTTATGTTGCAATATTGTTATAAAATGTCATACATGTAAATGAACCATACTCTGGCAAAAAGGGGCTTAATACATCTCCGTGATGCATGATACCAAGCAAGACATAACATAATTATGGAACCCCTAAAGTCCATTTTGTTTAATAACCGACTGAATCATGAGGTAGACTGATCCTTTGACATACAGAAAATTGTCCAATAGCGAAGTTTCGGCCCAGGTTAGCCTTCGCAGGCTGCACAGGCTGACCTGGGTCGATACTTTTTGCAGATGCATTAAGTCCCTTTTTCACGGAGCAGGACTCAAATTAAGGGTCCAAGCTTTTTCTTTCTTTCGAGATTTCGTTTATTTCAAGAAAAAGCATCTGACTTGAAACTTTGTCATCAATACTGTTCCAAACAAAGAAAATTCAGACTGGTCCGTATGACGGCATCTTCAAGTGACAAATTTGATTGCAGCAAAAATGAAATTAACCCTTTACCAAACGACAAAATTTTAGACTGGTCCCAAATTGGAAGCATTTGCAGACAACAAATTAAAGGTAGCCCAAACGATGAAATCTGCCTTGATAGATTAGAAAACATTGTGGGAAAAGGAGAAAATGCTGGTTACCAGCATTTACTCCTTTTCCCACAATGTTTTCAAAAGCTTTCTTCCTCAGGATTGTTAAAATTCAGGATTGTGTGGTGAAGAAATAAGCTCTCAGACAGAGTAGAGAACAAAGTGGGAAAGCAGAAAACATTTGTAACATTGGTATTGCTTTTTTACTTTTTATGTGTTTGAAAACCAGAATTTAGAAACCATAATAATTAACATTTGCCAAATTATCCCTAAAGAACACACCATGGGGAGGAGAAAATTCTGGTTAGCAACTACACATCATTTTCTCTTTTTACCAGGATGCATTCTGCTCTCTAAAAAAGAATCCCATCATTTGAGCCATATTTAGTATGTCGTCTGCAAATGCTTTCAATTTGGATAATACTACAATATTGTCAGGAAAGAATTTTTTAACACTTCACCACACAATCCTGAGTTTTAACGACCCTGAGGATGAAGCCTTTTGAAAACATTGTGAGAAAAGGAGAAAATGCTGGTAACCAGCATTTTCTCCTTTTCCCACAATGTTTTCTACCCTATCAAAGAAATATCATATTATTTGAGCTGCATTGACATTGTTGTCTGCAAATGCTTTCAATTTGGATGAGTCAAACATTTTTCATGTGGTAAAGGGTTATGGTATTGTAAAATTTTCTTAAAGTTATAATTATATTTTTGCATTTTACAGTAGTTTGTGATAAAATTTTATGTGTCCCATCAGAATGGGGACAGTTTGTCATCATATTTTTTTTTTCTGCAGTAGATCTAGAAACATTAATCCACTATGTGTATCAATACTTGATGTCTAGCCTTTAGTCATGTCAAGTTGGGCCCATCAAAATGAGGACAATTAGGAATCTTGTCCTGATGTCCTACATTTTTTTGCTTCCTCAGTTATAAATCCATTTTGTGCATCACTTGTCACAGTTTAGCAACTGCCCATTTTGTCATATTGTTGTGTAGGTATATTTTACTGTGTTAGAATGCAGTAAGAAGTATGTTTGGCACTTTTTAACTCTTTACCAAATGACAAAAACAGCAAGTTAAGTCTGACTCAGATGATGGAACTTGTCTTTGATGGGGTAGAAAACATTGTGGGGAAAAAGAGAAAATGCATTTTCTCTTTTTACAATAATGTTTTCCTTATCAGACACTGAAAGCTGTCTGAGAAGATTAAATTTTTCTCCTTATCCCACAGTGTTTTTCAACAGCAGATTTTGTCAGAGTTGTTTAAACTTGGGATTGTTTTAGGGAAGAGTTACCCCTGAACTAGACAATCCAACTTTTACTTCCCGGAAGAAGATTTGAGAAAACCTAGTGGAAGGAGAAAGTGCTGTTAACCATCATTTTCTCCTTTTCCCACAATATTTTTTTATATTTTCAAAGAACAAACTTTATGATGCAAGCTACATTTATTATCTGCAAATAGTTTCAATTAACTCTTTACCAAACGACAAAATGTTAGACTGGCTTAAATTGAAAGCATTTGCAGACGACAAAATGAATATGACTGAAAATTTGAAATTTGTGTTTGGAAAGGTAGACAACATTGTGGGAAAAGGAGAAAATGCTGGTTACCAGCATTTTCTCCTTTTCCCACAATGTTTTCAAAAGGCTTCTTTCTAAGGGCCGTTAAAAGTTGTGATTGTGTGGTGAAGAATTAAGATTAATTTAGCCACATACAGGGAAGTCAGTTGTTTTTCTAGAAAATGCTGATCAAAATTAGTTTGTATGGATTATGCTCACAGTTTACTTATTGTCTCATCCTGGGTCCATATTCACCAACCATTCTTAAGAACATTCTTAGACTTGTTCTTCAGATTTTTCTATGTTTGAAAGTAACACAACTTCTGAGTGGCTAAACCATTTGGTTGTGTTACTTTCAAATATAGAAAATGTTGGAGAATAAGACAAAGAACATTCTTAAGAATCATTGCTGAATATGGAACCTGTTTTTCATAGAAAGCTATGTTTATGGAAGGCAGTATTGTTCAGGTAGAATTTTCTCCTTTTCCTGCAATGTTTTCTACTCTTTTTGATTGAAGTCCTATCCTTGATGCCATAATTTGTTGTCTGCAAATGCTTTCAGTTTGGACCAGTCCAAAAGCTTGTTGTTTGGTAAAGAGGAAAATGTTTGCTGGACAATGAATATAAGATTATGCCAAACAGCAAGATTAAAAGAGGGCATAGAAAATGGGCTAGAGATTATCTTCCATAATCCAAAGTGAGGTGCTATATTTAGAAATGATGTAATTTGATGTTTTTTTTTTTGTCTGAGTGCCTTTAAACATGTGTCATATCAATGTGTATATTACAGTAAGTCATCATCGAGTCATCATCGAATAGTGTGTATAGTTTGTAAACAGACATAAAGTCAATCTGTAACATCTGTAACATAGCGTTGAAGTGCGAGAGAAGTAGCTTCTTGTTCAACAGTTTTCTTCTCAAAATGGGTATCTGTTGACCTTTGACATTTTCATGTTGAAGGGTCAATTTTGTTTAGTTGATTTTGAATATGTATCATTATTGACAGTTTATACATGAGCCATGCTCTGGCAAAAAGGGGCTTAGTGCATCTCTTTGATGCATTATACCAAGCAAGTCATCACATAATTATGGATCCATAAAATCCATTTTGTCTAACGATTGGCTGAATCTGGAGGAAGAGTTATCCTTTGACATGCAGAAAATTGACCAATCATTAAAAGTTTCAACGCTTGTCGGCCTGCGTGGACTGCGTGGCTTACATGCATTGAACCCCCTTTTCACAGAGCATAGTTCATTTATTGAAAGAAGATTGTGGTTTTAAAAGAGGGATCTTGTAGTAGTATATTTTCATATTTTTTCATTTAATGTATGGACTTTGCCACAATTGTGTTAATGATGACTTGTGTTCGTATTGTTCTAAATATATGTTGCCATTTTTTATACAAATATTTCATTGTGCATTAAAAGTTGTATTTTTCCCCGATTCAGAGAGAGAGAGGTTCAGTGTGATTTAACCCTTCCCACGCAGTCCTGACTTTTAAAGATCCTGAGAAAGATAGCTTTTGAAAACATTGTGGGAAAAGGTGCTGGTGACCAGCATTTTCTCCTTTTCCCACAATGTTTTCTACCCTTCCCAAAACAAAATTCAATTTTTGAGTTACGTTTATTTTGTCGTCTGCAATTTCTTTCAATTTGGAGTCCTTAATATTTTCGTTAGGTAAAGAGTCAATTAAAAATTTAGATTTTTTCATAGCATACACTAAGTTAAAACCTTCACCAAATAATACTAGGTTTTAATGACCCCAAGAAAGAACTTTTCTAAAAATATTGTTGGTAAAGGAGAAAATGCTGGTAACCAGCATTTTATTTTTCCTACCATCTTTTTTATCCTTGGTATGAAAAGTTTCATGCTCGGCCAATTTCTTTACAAGTATTGATGATAGTCATTGCGATAGGATCGATAGGATTCATTCTCTCTGTCCGCTGATCACTTTTTTAGACGATAGTTATCTGAGAAAGCAGCCAGTGGCTGGGAAAGAATATTGCAGGAATCACCGATGAAAGAAACTCCAGGAAAGCATGGATAGATGCACTGATCACCTGATATAACTAAAAGATATAACTAAAGGAATGCTGAAAACATCATTAAACACCATAAAAACAAGTGGTTATTGAATTTAAATTCAAACAATATTAGTTTTATGACCCTATGCACAAAGGCTTTTGAAAACCTTGCGGGAAAGGAAAAAATGTAAGGAGAATTTTTCTCCACCCACAATGTTTTCTGTTTTATCAGAGAAGTTCATTTGTACCCAGTTTCAATTTGTGGTCAGCAAAATTTCAAATTTTGGTTGGAAGAGCCTAAAATTCACCATTTGGGAAAGGGATAAATATCTGTTTCATTTCTCTGGGGATTTGAATGTTAACTTTTATATTTTAGTGTATACATGTATTTTTTGTTTTATTGTATTTTTTCAACTGATATAATGTTAGTGTATATATTGGTTTGTGTATAAAAAAAAAGAAAGAAGTCAGTTTCTTTCATTTTCTTCATTTATTATAAAATGAATTTTGACTTTTGTATTAGTACTGCAATAATGAAATAAAAACTAAATTTTATGATGTGCTTCTGTGTTTATCTTACTGCTTCTGTGTTTATCTTGTTGTTATTCAGTCGTATTAAACTCGTTACCAAACAACAAAATTTTAGACTGGTTCAAATTGAAACCAGCATTTCCTCCTTTTCCCACAATGTTTTCTACCCTTCCCCCAAAAATTTCAATTTTTGAGCTACATTTGATTGGTCCTCTGCAGCCGCTTTCAATTTAGACCAGTCTAATTTTTTTTGTTTGATAAGGTCTTAAATGAATCCTTTACCAAACAAAATTTGAACAAACAAAATTGTATACTTATCCAAATTGATAGCACTCGCAGACGACAAATCAAATGTGACTCAAATGGTGTGACTGTCTTTGGAAGGGCAGAAAACATTGTGGGAATGGGGGAAAATGCTGGTTACCAGCATTTTCTCCTTTTCTCACAATATTTTCAAAAGCTCTCTTCTTAGGGTAGTTAAAAAATGGGACTGAGTGGTAAAAGGTTAAATTTTCTGACACAGTAAGCAAAACTAAAGGGAAAAATGCAATATCTTTAATCATTCCTCCACAAATCAAGAGAAAAACAAAAATTATGTAAAATTTGATGTACAAAATTAACCTTTTCCCAAATGACAAATTTTGGACTAGTCCAATTTGAAAGAGTTTGCAGATGACGATTTCAAATTTGATGAAAATGGCAGAAAGTTATCAAACAGGGTAGAAAACACTGTTGGAAAAGGAGAAATTGCTCATAACGAGCAATTTCTCCTTTTCCCACAGTGTTTTCAAAAGACTTGTACTGCAGACACGTGAAAACCAGGGCTTGTTTGGGAAAGGGTTAATATCCTACCATTCAATCCAACTCTCAACAAAAAAAAAAATCAAAGTACTAAAAAAATATCACAGTTTAAAATAAACAGCTTACATGAAATAAGTTCATTATTTTATATCATTTATCAGTTTTTTGTCCCCTGTCCTCTCACATGTCTCAACCAGTTTTATTAAGATACTCGATTCTACCCTGTAGTTCTATAGCCTGTTTATAGTCGGATACTGCAGCATGCTTCTTGCCAAGTTTTCCGCGCACGTCTGCTCTTCTCTTCAAGACTAGAGGATCATCAGGTTGCAGATCTAGGGCTAAAATAAACATTGTGAGTCATTAAATTAAACATTTAACTGATTCATGTAGTATAAGTATTGAAGCATGGAACACTTGAAGTTACCTGTACAAGCCAACAAAATTTTAGACTACTCCAAATTGAAGACGACAAAATGATTGTAACTTAAAAAAAGGAAATTTGTTCTGGAGAGGGTAGAAAACATTGTGGGAAATGGAGAAAATGCTGGTTACCAGCATTTTCTCCTTTTCCCACAATGTTTTCCAAAGGCTTCTTTCTCAGGGTCGTTAAAAGGCGGGATTGTGTGGTTAAGAGTTAAAAGCATTTGCCAACAACAAATTCAATTTGGCTAACATAATTCTATTTGCTTTAAAAGGTAAGAAAACTTTGTGATGGTTACCAGCATTTTTCTCCTTTTCGGACAATGTTTTCAAAAGCTTTCTGTCTTGGAGTTGTTAAACAAGAGGACCATGATGGTCCTATATCGCTCACCTGAGTATATTTGTAACCTATATGGTCTATTAAGGGCAGGCTATTCTTTTCACTGCAGGGCAGATATACGCCCAAATATGACCCAAAGGGAAGAATTTTAACAATTTTGGTATGGGGTCACCTAATGATGCTTCAAACAAAATATGAAAGTTCTCGGCCTTATGTTTTGTCACAAGAAGATTTTAAAAGATTCAAATAGGGTGCGCCATGGCAGAGCCCAAATATGACTGCAGAGGGATAATTTTAACAATTTTGGTAGAGGATCATCAGATAATGCTACACACCAAATATGAATGCTCTAGCCATTATGGCTTTTCATCTGAAGATTTTTTAAAGATTTCCTTTTTTGTTTTTATGTAAAATAGGGTGCGCGCGGGCAAAGCCCAAATATGACCCAAGGGGAATAATTTTTACAATTTCGGTAAGGGGTCACCAAATGATGCTTCAAACAAAATATGAATGCTCTCCGCCTTATGGTTTGTCACAAGAAGATTTTTAAAGATTTTAAAATTGGATGCACCCGGACAGAGCCCAAGTATGACCGCACAGGAATAATTTTAATAATTTTGGTAGAAGATCATCAGATAATGCTACATACTTAATAGGAATGTTCTAGCCATTATATTTTGTCATCAGAAGAAGTTTTAAAGATTTCCTTCTTTGTTTCTATGTAAAATAGAGTGCGCCCAGGCAAAGCCCAAATATGACCCTACAGGAATGATTTTAACAATTTTGGTAAGGGGTCACCCAATGATGTTTCAAACAAAATATGAATGCTCTCAGCCTTATGTTTTGTCAGAAGAAGATTTTTAAAGATTTTAAATTAGGGTGCACCCAGGCAGAGCCCAAATATGACAGCAGAGGAAAAATCTTAAGAATTTCGGTAGAGGATCATCAGATAATGCTACATACCAAATATGAATGCTCTAACCATTATTGTTTGTCATCAGAAGATTTTTTAAAGATTTCCTTCTTTGTTTCTGTGTAAAATAGAGTGCGCCCGGGCAAAGCCCAAATATGACCGTACGGGAATAATTTCAACAATTTTGGTAAGGGGTCAAGCAATGATGCTTCAAACAAAATATGAATGCTCTAGCCGTTATGGTTTGTCACAAGAAGATTTTTAAAGATTTAAAAATAGGGTGCATCTGGGCAGAGCCCAAATATGACCGCAGAGGGATAATTTTAACAATTTTGGTAGAGGATTATCAGATAATGCTACATACCAAATGTAAATGCTCTAGCCATTAATGATTTGTCATCAGAAGATTTTTTAAAGATTTCCTTCTTTGTTTCTGTGTAAAATAGGGTGTGCCCGGACAAAGCCCAAATATGACCGTAAGGGAATAATTTCAACAATTTTGGTAAGGGGTCAAGCAATGATGCTTCAAACAAAATATGAATGCTCTAGCCATTATGGTTTGTCACAAGAAGATTTTTAAAGATTTTAAAATAGGGTGCATCTGGGCAGAGCCCAAATATGACTGCAGAGGGATAATTTTAACAATTTTGGTAGACGATTATCAGATAATGCTACATACCAAATATAAATGCTCTAGCCATTATGATTTGTCAGAAGAAGATTTTTTAAAGATTTCCTTCTTGGTTCTATGTAAAATAGGGTGTGCCCGGGTAAAGCCCAAATATGACCCAAGGGGAATAATTTCAACAATTTTGGTAAAGGCTCACTCAATGATGCTTCAAACAAAATATGAATGCTCTCCGCCTTATGGTTTGTCACAAGAAGATTTTTAAAGATTTTAAAATAGGATGCGCCCGGGCAGAGCCCAAATATCATCGCAGAAGAATAATTTTAACAATTTTGGTAGAAGATCATCAGATAATGCTACATACTTAATAGGAATGTTCTAGCCATTATATTTTGTCATCATCAGAAGTTTTAAAGATTTCCTTCTTTGTTTCTATGTAAAATAGAGTGCGCCCGGGCAAAGCCCAAATATGACCCTACAGGAATGATTTTAACAATTTTGGTAAGGGGTCACCCAATGATGTTTCAAACAAAATATGAATGCTCTCAGCCTTATGTTTTGTCAGAAGAAGATTTTTAAAGATTTTAATTTAGGCTGCGCCCGGGAAGAGCCCAAAATATGACCCCAGAGGGATAATTTTAACAATTTCGGTAGAGGATCATCAGATAATGCTACACACCAAATATGAATGCTCTAGCCATTATGGCTTTTCATCAGAAGATTTTTTAAAGATTTCCTTTTTTGTTTCTATGTAAAATAGGGTGCGCCCGGGCAAAGCCCAAATATGACCCCAGGAGAATAATTTTTACAATTTTGGTAAGGGGTCACCCAATGATGTTTCAAACAAAATATGAATGCTCTCAGCCTTATATTTTGTCAGAAGAAGATTTTTAAAGATTTTAATTTAGGGTGTGCCCGGGCAGAGCCCAAATATGACCGCAGAGGGATAATTTTAACAATTTCGGTAGAGGATCATCGAATAATGCTACATACCAAATATGGATGCTCTAGCCATTATGGTTTGTCATCAGAAGATTTTTTAAAGATTTCCTTCTTTGTTTCTATGTAAAATATGGTGCGCCCGGGCAAAGCCCAAATACGACCCCAGGGGAATAATTTTAACAATTTTGGTAAAGGGTCACCAAATGATGCTTCATACAAAATATGAATGCTCTCGGCCTTATGGTTTGTCACAAGAAGATTTTTAAAGATTTTTTCAATTTTCAGCCATTTTGTTGCCATGGCAACCAGAGTTTTTGATGGAATTAAATTCTTTTAACAATTTTTGTAGACCTTCACCCAAGGAACATTCCTGCCAAGTTTTATCAAGATTGGCCATCTGGTTTAGGAGGAGAAGATTTTTAAAGAAATTGTTAACGGACGGACGGACAGATGGACGGACGGACGGACGGACGGACAGACGGACGGACGGACGGACGCCGGACGATGACCGATCACAATAGCTCCCCTTGAGCACGTTGTGCTCAGGTGAGCTAAAAACTGAGGATTGTGTGGTAAAGGGTCAAAGAAAGTTACAAGTTAAAAGATTTTAAGTCTAAATCAGATGATTGACTCCAAATTTCATCTCTAAGTAGGTAATCAACTGAAGTGGATATGTTTTTCCTTAGAAAAGACATAATTAGATTTTGAAGACTGTTTTAACCCTTTCCCAAATGACAAATTTTGGACTGGTCCAAATTCAAAAAGTTTGCAGACAACAATTTTAAATTTGATGAAAATGGCAGAAAGTTGTCAAAAAGGGTAGAAAACACTGTGGGAAAAGGAGAAATTGCTCATTACGAGCAATTTCTCCTTTTCCCACAGTGTTTTCAAAAGACTTGTACTGCAGACACGTGAAAACCAGGGCTTGTTTGGGAAAGGGTTAAAGGGGCCTATTTAGTTATTATGCCATAAATCAAAATTTCTTGTAAAATACCATCAAACACAACTCGTATTTTTCTTAGCAATACATAGTATAAACTGCATGTTTACATTCAATAAAAAAGATGCAATTTTGGGCGTTAAGATAACAGGATGATCATTTCATAATTGGTAACTCCAGTATTTTTTGATGGTCATTTCACAGTCCATAACTCCATCTATTTTTATTACATCAGGTATGATGTCATCCTACTGACTTGAATACGAACCCTCATAATCGATGCATGTTGTTCCCGTATGCCTTTGTGAAACTATGGCACGAAATAAAAAAAAAAAACCTAAGGAGGCTACATAGCCCATTAAGAAAATACCTTTAAAATACATTTTTTTCCTCACTTTTGCCATTCTCCTTAACTTATGATTTGACAGCTATTGTATTGGCTTGGTCTAATTTAGTGATAATTCATTTTTTGAGCTATGAGATTATAAACATCTGAAAAGCTCCCTTTTTTCCTCACTTTTGCCATTCTTCTTATGATTTGACATATATTGTATTGGCTTGTCTAATTTAGTGATAATTCATTTTTTAAGCTGTGAGATTACAAACATCTGAAAAGCTCCCTTTTTTCCTCACTTTTGCCATTCTTCTTAACTTATGATTTGACAGCAGTTGTATTGGCTTGTCTAATTTAGTAATAATTCATTTTTTGAGCTATGAGATAATAAACATCTGAAAAGCTCCTTTTTTCCTCACTTTTTCCATTCTTCTTAACTTATGATTTGACAGCTATTGTATTGGCATGTCTAATTTAGTGATAATTCATTTTTTGAGCTGTGAGATTACAAACATCTGAAAAGCTCCCTTTTTTCCTCGCTTTTGCCATTCTTCTTAACTTATGATTTGACAGCTATTGTATTGGCTTGTCTAATTTAGTGATAATTCATTTTTTGAGCTATGAGATTATAAACATCTGAAAAGCTCCCTTTTTTCCTCACTTTCCCATTTTTCTGTACTTATGATTTGACAGCTATTGTATTGGCTTGTCTAATTTTGTGATAATTCATTTTTTGAGCTATGAGATTATAAACATCTAAAAAGCTCCCTTTTTTCCTCACTTTTGCTATTCTTCTTAACTTATGATATGACAGCTATTGTATTGGCTTGCCTAATTTAGTGATAATTCATTTTTTGAGCTATGAGATTACAAACATCTGAAAAGCTCCCTTTAACCATTAACCACACAACAAATTTAAGACGCTTCCAAATTGAGAGTATCTGCAGAAAAGAAATATGAAGGTGATACTAGTGAACTGAAGTTCTTTGACAGGGTAGAGAACATTGTTGGAAAAGGAGAAAATGCTGGTTACCAGCATTTTCACCTTTTCCTCACAATGTTTTCAAAAGGCCTCTTCCTTAGGGCTAGGAATGTTTGGTAAAGGGTTAAGCAAAGAACACTAGATCTAAGATCAGATTGCACAGTTGATCTTGATCTGCACTGTTTTCAGCTGTGAAGGAGAAAATTGGTAATCAAGTGGTTATAGGTTGATCCCGATTCCAGATGGGAGCGTCCTTGGGCAACACACTCCAGCGCCCTGGCACAGTACATGTTAAATGTTGGACACTGTGAATGAGCCGTCACCTGAACTCTTCACCAAATGACAAAATTGTGAACTTGTCCAAATTGAAAAGATTCGCAAATGACAAATTAAATGTAATCAAAGCATTAAATTTGTCTTTTATAAAGTAGAAAAAACTGGGAAAAGGCAAAAATGCTGGTATCAAGCATTTTCTCCTTTTCCCACCATGTTTTCAAATGCTTTCTTACTCAGGATTGTTTAAAGTCAGGGTTGTGTGGTAAAGGGTAATTAGAACTGAAACAAGAGCACTGCATGCCACTGACAATGCTGGGCTGTGATTACTCAATTTTCAGTAAAAAATTTTAAGTTGAAAAGGGAGCATAACTCTGTCAAAAACTTTGATGGTTACCTGCCCTTGTTGAATATGTTCCCCTTTTGATAATTGACAACTTGTCCAAGTTTGAAGCAAATATCTTCAGTAATAACAGAGATATTATAAAATGTCAAAGTTTGAAGCAAATATCTTCAGTAATAACAGAGATATTATAAAATGTCAAAGTTTGAAGCAAATATCTTCAGTAATAACAGATATATTATAAAATGTCAAAGTTTGAAGCAAATATCTTCAGTATTAACAGAGATATTAGAAAATGTCAAAGTTTGAAGCGAATATCTTCAGTAATAACAGAGATATTATAAAGTGTCAAAGTTTGAAGCAAATATCTTCAGTAATAACAGAGATATTAAAAAATGTCAAAGTTTGAAGCGAATATCATCTGTAATGACAGAGATATTATAAAATGTCAAAGTTTGAAGCAAGTATCTTCTGTAATAACAGAGATATTATAAAATGTCAAAATTTGAAGCGAATATCTTCAGTAATAACAGAGATATTATAAAATGTCAAAGTTTGAAGCAAATATCTTCAGTAATAACAGAGATATTAAAAAATGTCAAAGTTCGAAGCGAATATCATCTGTAATGACAGAGATATTATAAAATGTCAAAGTTTGAAGCAAGTATCTTCTGTAATAACAGAGATATTATAAAATGTCAAAGTTTGAAGTGAATATCTTCGGTAATAACAGAGATATTATAAAATGTCAAAGTTTGAAGCAAATATCTTCAGTAATAACAGAGATATTATAAAATGTCAAAGTTTGAAGCAAATATCTTCAGTAATAAGAGAGATATAAAATGTCGAAGTTTGAAGCAAGTATCTTCTGTAATAACAGAGATATTATAAAATGTCAAAGTTTGAAGCGAATATCTTCGGTAATAACAGAGATATTATAAAATGTCAAAGTTTGAAGCAAATATCTTCAGTAATAACAGAGATATTATAAAATGTTAAAGTTTTCGCAAAATGCAGATGCCAGGGCTATGGCAATACCTCGATGTTGAAATGTTGAAAGCATCATTAACCCTTTCCCAAACAAGCCCTGGTTTTCACGTGTCTGCACTACAAGTCTTTTGAAAACACTGTGGGAAAAGGAGAAATTGTTCGTAACGAGCAATTTCTCCTTTTCCTACAGTGTTTTCTACCCTTTTTCATAAATTTCTGCCATTTTCATCAAATTTAAAACTGTCGTCTGCAAACTCTTTCAATTTGGACCAGTCCAAAATTTGTCGTTTGGGAAAGGGTTGAACACCATTCAATGAATAAATCAATTAATATATGTCTTCCAGACCACCAAATGCTGTAAGCTGTCATAAACAGCCTAACATTTAAAGGAAAACCACCAAACATTGAACATCAAGTCTCACCTCTGGTATAATCCTTTTCGGCCTTGTCAAACTGTTGCATAGACGCGTAGAGATTACCTCTGTTAAGATACATGTGAGCGGAGAACGGACTCAGTGATATGGCCATTTTGAAATCTTCAAGGGCACCTTGAGCATCTTTCATCATCACCTGCAAAATTCATTATAGAACAACCCTCATCATACAAATATTGCAATATTCTCTAGCAAAAGGGGGTATAAGGCATCCCCATGATCCATTACATAATTATGTCATTACATAATTATTGATCTATAAAATCCATTTTGCCTAACAACTGTATGAGAGGTAAAATGGTCCTTGGACATACAGAAAATCAACCAACAGCAAACAGTTTTGGTCCAGGTCAGCCTGTGCCTGGGTTGATACTTTTTGCAGATGCATTTAGCCCCCTTTTAACACAGCATAACTCAAATATGAGCCATGTTCTGGTAGAAGAGGGTTTAACTCTTTACCACATGAGAAAAATGTAGTCTTGTCCAAATTCAAGGCATTTGCAGGCGACAATTCAAATGTGACTCAAATGATGAAACATGTCTTTGATAGGATAGAAAACATTGTGGGAAAAGGAGAAAATGCTGGTTACCAGCATTTTCTCCTTTTCCCACAATGTTTTCAAATGGCTTCTTCAACAGGACTGTTAAAAGTCGGTATTGTGTGGTAAAGGGTTAATGCATCTCTATGATGCAGTATACCAAGCAAGTCATTATATAATTATGGATTCATAAAACCCGTTTTGTCTAACAACCGGCTGAATCCTGAGGTAAAATGGTCCACAAGCAAAAAGTCTAGACACAGGTCAGCCTGGGCAGGCTGACCTGGGTCGATATCGTTTGCAGATGCATTACACATTTTCACAGAGGCTCATTTATATTTGTTTGAATAGGGTTCAATAACACCTTGCGCTGTTTTTCAGTTGTATCATTGAAACAGCTCAGCTTTTTGACTAACTACCTCCTGATACAAATTTGTGACAGACATCTATCAAAATGTCTTGGATAAAATCTTCAGGAAAATGTTCATCAAATTACAATATGTAAGCATTTTTATTTTATGAACTAAAGATGTTAATTTCTTCAACTCTTCCCCAAACAATCCTGAGGAAATTGACTTAGTCTGTTTTAACAAACCTGAGGAAAAAGACTTGGAAACATTGTGGGAAAAAGAGAAAATGCTTTTAACCAACAGATTTCCTTTTCTTACAATGTTTTCTCTCCTGAAAAAGATGATTCCTGCCAATTAATATTTTGTCTATTGTGTTTACAATTTTAACAAGTCTAAAAATCTGTCAGACAGTACAGAGCTCATTTTATAGTCCAAGGCTCATAACCACACAGACTTTTTTTATATCTTTCTCTACCAATGACAACTTATATAGCTTTTGTGGATGGCGTAGATCAAGATCAGACTGCACAGAATGTGCAGTCTGATCTTTGATCTACACCATCCACTACCTGATGCCAGACTAGGACCTACTTTTAAATCTCAAAAAGAAGTCCAATTTCTTGAGTTGGTAGTGAAAGATTTAAACCTGCCAAAAACTAGTAACAAGAGGGCCATGATGGCCTGGTATCGCTCCACTTGCTAATAGATAATTGATCCATAAGCCCTCCACACTTACCTTAGTGATAGCTCTATTCAGCAGAGCAGATTCATCTTTTGGATTAAAAATGACAGCCTTGGAATAGTAGTCTAATGCCTGAAGATACATAGAAAAATTATGTTTTTCAGCTTCCATTCTAATGGCTAGAGGCTTAAGTTTTGAAAATCAAAAACTAACAAACCTTGGTGACACATCACAGTAAGATACATATTATCAAAGTTTATGCTAGTAGCGGAACAAACCAAAATGCAGGATTTCATTGAGATAAGCAATTTGGTGTTCCTCAAGTTCATTTCCTTCATCCTAATTTTATCCTACTTTAAACATATATTTATTTTACATCGATTGAGAAACAAGTTCTTACAACTTATACTAATCTCTCTCAATTCTGCTTCCTTGGACCTACACCAGACCTCATGTTGAATGTGTGGGCCGATGAACAATCCCAAAGTTGACACCCGCTCCCAGGTATCTAACTCGGGACCTCATGGTTAAGAGGCCGATGCTTTACCTCATGACCATGAACCCCACCATATTTTCAAAAGCTTTCTTTATCAAGGTCATTAAAACTCGGGATTGTAAGTAAAGGGGTTAAACTACATGAATCAATGAGAAAACATTGTAGAAAAAGAATAATGTTTTTAAGAGTGATCTGCTAGAACAAACTATTTGTTAAAGTTTACCTGGGAGAAATGTCGAGTCTGGAAGTAAACATTTCCTGCGTTGAAATAGGCCAGTGAATATCGGGGATCTAGTCTTAAAGCCTCTTGGTAATCTCGCATGGCATTCACACGATCGTTCATAAACTGTGAAAAAAATATACTAGAATATATATTATGACAATTATATACAGTTCAACTTTTTGTATTGCCATTTTTTTACAAAAAACAAGAGGTCATATTGACACTAAAGCACTCACCTGAGTAAAGTCATCTAGGATTGGGGAAGTTGAATAGATCCTGTTTGTGATGATGGTTGAAACACATACAAAATGTGTTCAGTGAGCATAATGGGAATTAAGTTTTTTATCCATATAACACTGTGTGTACTACAATAACTGATGTTAGTGCAGTCCTAAGTTTTTTGCAAAAAACTGTGGGGTCCTGTGTGGCTCAGTGGTAAAGTGTAAGACTTGTGACTTAGAGACCTTGGGTTTGAGCCTCACTGGATCTGCTGGTTTTTCGTGGGAGTGTTCTTGGACAACACACTTTGGAACCCAATCCTAGCACTGGTGGAACCCAGGAAATACATGAATATGAAACTGTCGCTGTGATATGAATGAAATAATGTTGAGAGTGGCAAAAAACACCATTCAATCAAATCATTTGTAAAACTGATCAACTGAAAAGTCATTGGACCCTTTCCCAGAAACTTGTTCTTCCTAATGACCTTCAGGTAGAAGGCTTTTGAAAACCTTTTGGTAACCAGCATTTTCTCCTTTTATACCCTTTCAAAGACAACCTCCACCCAAGCCCCGCCCTCTATTTGAACCACATTTGATATGTTGTCTGCACTGCAAATGCTTTGGATTTGAAACAGCCCAAAACTTGATGTTTGGTAAAAAGCTAACTTGAGCAATTACATGTATTTCAGTCAAAAAGCCTGTTTTTGTTTGTATGTGTATAGTAAATGGCAAATTTAACATTTGATTACACATCAAATAGATGGCAAAAACTGATACAACTTAGAAACAAAATTCGAAAGCAATTTACCTGGTTGATAACTCCACGATTTGTTAGCAGTTCTGCTGTTGGGTTCACTTTGATAGCGGCATTAATATCCTGATAGGAGGCAAAGGTATCACTCATCTGTAGGCTGATAATGGAGCGACCTTCCAGCGCTGGCTTGTAATCTGGAATTTATTTACCCCATACCATACAATTCTGTGTTTTAATAGCTTCAAGGAAAAAGCCTTTTGAAAACTTTGTGGGAATAGGAGAAAATGATGGTAATCAGCATTTTCTTCTTTTCCCAGAATGTTTTCCACCTTCTCTAACACAACATTGTTCACAAACAAACATGACAAGAACAACTATAGATCAAATATGCAGTGTAAACAGAAATAAAACTACACTGAATAAGTGAGACAATATTAAATCTTGATCTTATTTTAAGAAACCAGAACACAAAATATTACAATCTGCAGGAAAAATTCTGATGATAATGTAGCAATTTGATGACACTTTTTTTCAACCTTTAAGTTGCAACAAAGTGCAGTTAGGATGTCTAGGACCAAAGTTCCTTACCAGGGTATTTTCTGCAGACAATCATTCCTTTAGTCTCAGCATATATACCTTACAGAAGCAGCCTAACACCTTGACTATCATATTTCATTAGAGCCATGCTATGTGAATAAGGGGCTTAATGCATCTGCAAAAAGTATCGACCCAGGTCAGCCTGCACAGTCCGCGCAGGCTGACCTGGGTTGAAACTTTGCCCTATTGGTCAATTTTCTATGTGTCAAAGGACCATCTTAAATCATAATTCAGTTTGTTGTGGAAAAAAAAGTGGATATTATGCATCCATGATCATGTGATGGCTAGCTTGGTGTCGTGCATCACAGAGATGCATTTAGCCCCGCTTTCACAGAGTAAGGCTCATTTGTATTTATTAACCCTTTCCCAAACAACAAATTTTGGACACATTCAAACTGAAAGCATATACCAACTACAAAAGTGAAATCGGTCCAAATGAGCTGCATTTCTCTGATAGAGTAGAAAACATTGTGGAAAAGGACAAATTGCTTGTTACAAGCAGCTTCACCTTTTCCACAATATTTTCAAAGGCTTTCTTTCCCAAGGTTATTCCAACCCAGGATTGTTTGGTAAAGGGTTAAAGGGGAGTGAGTAATTATGCTTAACAAAAGACACTTACTAGGTTTCAGGTCAATAGCTGTGGTGAACTGTCTCCAGGCTTGCATGAAGTGACCAGATACTTGTAAGGTGTAGGCTAGGTTGATTCTAGCAGGTAGACACATTGGATCATATCTTAACACTCTCTGGTAATCATGCCTATAAAGTTAACAAAAGCTTTCAGTAAACATGTACACATACCATAATTTCATATTTTTCTCAGTGAATTTAACTCTTTACCGATCAACAAAATTTTAGACTGGTCCAAACTGAAAGCATTTGCAGATGACATAATAAATGTTTCAAAAATAAGGAAATTTTTGTTTGAAAGAGTAGGAAAGATCATGGGAAAAGCAGAAAATGCTGGTAACCGGCATTTTCTCCTCTTCCCACATTTCTTTCAACAGTATTTTACCTTGGGGTCGTTAAAACTCAAGATTGTTGGTAAAGGGTTCGTTGAATTTCTTCACAAAAAGTCCAAAAATGTTAAATTCTTTTTATCACATAATTGTTGCTCAAGAATTATAGTTCATAATATGCAAAAGCATAGGCCTGCCTGAGTACTGTGAATATGTGTATTGAAATTTACATGAAGAGAATGCTTCTTTGACAGGTGTGCACATATTTGACAAAAAAATAGTTCCAAATGAAGCTTACATGTAACAACTTTATTTTAACCCTTAGAGCGATAAATAAACCAAACTGAGATTTTCAGTCTACAAATAAAGCCCAAGCAATTGCAGTTTCAAGGTTGCTTTTGTCCAGAATGTCTGACCAAAGTAAACAGTGTAGATCAAAGATCAGACTGTACATTTTGTGCAGACTGATCTTGATCAACACTGGCTGTAAAGGTAACTATAATTGTAAAAGGCGCTTTCGGGGTTAAATCTAAAGATAAAAGAAATTGTAGCTACGTCACAATCATCTATTTTGACAGTTAAATCATCAGGAAAATCTAGGTCATCAATGTTTTAGATGTAAAGTGTATGAATGCAGACCACACTATTTTCTTATCTCAAATATGCGTAAGATAGGAAAATTTTTAATGACTATATTACACTGAAGACAAGAGTAGGTATGTGATTTATCTCTTTTTTTGACAACAAAATTTAAAATATTTTCAAACTGAAGTCATTGGCAGACGACAAATCAAATGTGGCTCAAATGATACAACTTGTATTAGAAAGGGTAGAAAACATGTGGGAAAAGGAGAAAATGCTGGTAGCCAATGCTGTTTTAGAATCATTCTCTGTAGAGGTTGTTAAAATTTGGGATTGTATCTGTAAGATTTAAACATATGGCGTATGATTACAGAGCTAGGATAAATGACTGCACTGTTTGCTTATTTCAAACTTGTATAATATATGAAAATTTGTGATGGTTATATTACAACAAAAACAAGGGAAGTTATGTGATTTAAGTGTAGTAAAATAACAAAAACTTACATAGCCTGTTTAAGTCCAGCCTCATTTCCAAAGTCCATGTAGACATTTCCTCTGGCAATCATGCCATCCAAGAAGAAAGGTTTACTGACAACACAAGCTGTAAAGGTTTTAATGGCTTCTTCTAGCTGACCAAGTCTGTAAATATGACAGGATTTTTATTTTCACTATTTTTTTTCATAGGGTCTGTTCTGGATTGTTAAATATTTACACAATCTAGTGCATTTCTACTACGAACAATATCAACCGATAATCTTGATTATGATGATGATGATAATAATAATGCATGTACATGTACATGTAATGATAATTTTGAAAACATTCTGTGAAAAGGAGAAAATGCTGGAAACCATCATTTTCTACTTTTTACAAAATGTGTCCTAACCTTCCTCAGACAAATCCAATCATTAGCACCAGATATTAGTTGTTGTCTGAAGGGGCTTTCAATATGGACGAGTTTGAAATTTTGTTTTCTGGTATAGACTTAATAGGTAAGACTACAGATCATATTAGAATCCATCTTACTTGTGATAACATAAGCCCAGTGTGTGCAGAATCTTATGATCTTTAGGATCCATGCCAGCCGCGATCTTGAAATCATATAAGGCATTCAGGTAGTCTTTCTGCTCAAAGTACAGCATACCCCGGTTTATCAGCACCTACAAGAAACAAAAGCACAGCATGCAGGTGTCAATGCACCCCTGCAAACTGCTTTTGAGTGCAAAGTCCAAGTCCAAAAAGGAGCATAATTGTTCCAAAAATATTTCAAGGTTACCTGCCCCTGTTGTATGAGTTCTCCTTTTGATACCTACAACTAGCTAGCTCAAGTTTGAACTGGGTATCTTCAGTAATGATAGAGATATGAGAAAATGTCAAAAGTTTTTGCACAGTGATGACAGCCCTATGACAAAACCTGGTTTTCTTTCTCATTTTATTTCACAGCACTGAATCATTTTAATACACCAATGCTGCAAACTAACTTTTAGGGACAGTTTGCAGCCTGACTTAAACAATTTCATGAAATACTGAAAGATGTCAATCTAAGATTAGACCACTGGTAAGGTGAAGACTTGTCATAGATCTACTCTATTTAAAGATGCCACAAGACTTTTATTCTAAGCAGTAACCCTGAAGCAGACAGCAAAGTTTTAGTCTCACCCAAATTGGCTGTAATAGCAGATGACGAAAAACAGAAGTTAAAATATGGAAGGTTGAATTTAGCACACCAGCAAATGATGACAGATTGCTAGCCTGCAGCAAGAGGAGCTAAATATATATTTGTACTTTGTCTGAAAAAAAGCTGTAGGAAGAGATTTGAATACTAATCAGACACATGATTCTACATTATTTTCTGTCAAAACTTGCCAAAGTTATTATTGTTACCTTCAGTTTCAGCTGGTCTCCAATTAGTAACACTATTCCATAATCTGTTAATGCCTGTAAATAAAGGTGAATAAAGTAATGGCTATTAATTTAACTCTTTACCAAACGATAAAATTTTGGACTGATCCAAATTGAAAGCCTTTGTAGACGACAAAATACATGTGACTCAAAACTTAAAATTTGTCTTGAAAAGAGTAGAAAACATTGTGGGAAAAGGAGAAAATGCTGGTTACCAGCATTTTCTCCTTTTCCCGCAATGTTTTCAAAAGGCTTCTTCCTCAGGGTCATTAAAAATCTGGTTTGTGTGGTAAAGGGTTAACCCTTTGACACAGAATACTAAGATTTGACAACCACAATGGAGAAGGGAGAAAGTGTTTGAAAACCTTGTGAGAAAAGGAGAAAATGCTGATAATCAGCATTTTCTCCTTTTACCACAGGCTTTTCAACCCTTTCAAAGGCAACATCCAAGCCACATTTAACTCTTTAACACACGACAAAAATGTAGACTTGTCTAAATTGAAAGCATTTGCAGACGACAATTTAAACGTGGTTCAGTTGACAAAATTCATTTTTGATAGAGTAGAAAACATTGCAGGAAATGGAGAAAATGCTGGTTACCTGCATTTTTTCCTTTTCCCACGAAGTTTTCAAAAGGCTTCTTCCCCAGGGTCATTAAAACCTGGGATTGTGTGGTAAAGGGTTAACTTGTTGTCTACAAATATTTTTAATATGGAAATGTCTAAAACTTTGTCATATGGTAAAGAATTAACCATCTTCTATGTATCTGCCATTTACTAAATCTAAAAGTAGTCTAATATTACATTTACTTGAGCAGTGCTCTTGCAAAAGGGGCTTGATACACTATACCATGCAAGTCTTCACATAACACTTTACCACACAATCCCGACTTTTAACGACCCTGAGGAAGAAGGCTTTTGAAAACATTGTGGGAAAAGGAGAAAATGCTGGTAACCAGAATTTTCTCCTTTTCCCACAATGTTTTCAACCCTTCCAAAAGCATATTTCAATTTTTAGGTCACATTTATTTTGTCGTCTGCAAATGCTTTCAATTTGGACTAGTCTAAAATCTTGTCGTTTGGTAAAGAGTTAACTATGAATCAATATAATCCATTTTGTCTAACAACCGACTAAATAATGAGGAAGAATGGTCCTTTTACATGCAAAAAACTGAACAATAGCAAAATCGTTCGACCCAGACTGCACAGGCTGACCTGAGTCAATACTTTTTGCTAATACATTAAACCCCCTTTTCACAGATCATGACTCATTTATATATTTTCATTCAAGTCTCTCAGCAAAATGTTGTGAGCCGAACCATATGTGACAAAATTTCTGGTTATCAGCATTTTCTCCTTTTCCAACAATGTTTACCAAAGCCCTCTCCCTTGGGGTCATTGAAACAAGGGATTTTGTGGCAAAGGGTCAAAATAAAATAGCAAGAGTGGAGATCTGCTTATATTTTGCTTTGAAAAATTCTTTTTCTTCATTTACTCTTTCCCCAAACTATTGTACTGGATAACACTTTTTCAACTGCTACAACTGCTGTGTGGTGTCCATGGTTGTGAGGTAGAGTGTCGGCCTCATAATCAAAAGGTCCTGAGTTCGATACCCGGGAGTGGATGTCAACTTAGGGACTGACATTTGGCGCGAGTTTCCAGGAAGCAGAATCGAAAGAGATTAGTATAAGTTGTAAGAACTAGTTTCTCAATCGATGTAAAATAAATATGTTTAAACTGCTACAAATACACTTCTGCTGCCAGATGAAGAGAGAGTTCTGTCATAATCTGGGATACAATGGTGAACAGTGAAGGTCAAGATCAGACAGTATGTTTTATGCAGTCTGATCTTGATCTACACTGTCCAAAAAAAAAGCTAATTGTGTCATCCATATTAATGAAACAGTTAACCCTTAAAGTGCCTTTCACAAACATGGTTGCTTTTGCGATCAGTGTATATCAAGATCAGACTGCACATATCATACTGTCTGAACATTGATCTACACCGTATACCTTGCCGAAACACTGCAGACAGAAGCAATCAAGATGGGCACTAAGGGTTAATCAAATGAGAAGAAGGAAAAATGCTATACCTTCTGATAGTCCTTATTTTCCTGGTAGCAGACTGCCCTGTTAAAGTAGGCCAGGGCACAAGAGCTGTCTATACTGGCTGCCTTTGATAAGTCTCGGATAGCAAGCTCATAGGCTTTTATATGGTATTTCAAAGCTCCCCTGTACAGAAAAGAACATGTTAAGATCTGATAGAAACATTCATAATGAGTGCATTTAAATAAATTTCTTCAATCAAAGAGAGTATCAAACAGCAGAAATAATTCAATTCTAAACAACTAAGTTAATTCATTTAACAAAAAAAAAAACAAGGGGACCAAAATGACCCTGAATAGCTCACCTGAACCTGTGTACACTGAGAGAATTTTATAAAGAATAGTCACCAGATCATAACACAGAGAATATTACATGAGTGTTTACCTATTGTATATGTTGTAAGACAAACGTTCTTACCTACTTTTACATATACATGTACTTGATTGAAAATCTGGCCTCTAGAGAGCACAGAAGGTTTTCCAAAGATGTGTCCCAATGACCTACTTTTTGACCCAATGTTACCCACTTTCAAACTCATCCAAAATATCATCAAAACAAACATTCTGACCAACTTTCATACTGAACTGAAAATGTGTCACAATGCACACAAAGTTTTTCTAAAATTTGTCCAAGTGACCTGCTTTTCAACTCAACATAACCCATTTTCACACTAAATTCAAGAAATTGTCAAGATGTACACTCTACTCAACTTTTAAGAGTACTGGACTTAAATGCAGCCTCTACAGTGTACAGAAGGCTCTTTTAGATTTGCCACAGTGAACAATTTTCAAACTAGTCAGAGATACCAAGACAAATTTCTGACAACCTGTCATGAGTATTGGACTGTGAATATGGAAATTACAGTGCACATAGATTTAACCACATGACCTACTTTCTGACCTAACACAACAATTTTGAACATGTCCTTGATATTATAAAGACAAACATTCTGACAAGCTTTCATGAGTCTTGGAATGGAAATGTGGCCTCTAAATTACACACAAGGTTTTTCTAAAATTTGCTCTAGTGATCTACTTTTTGACCAGATGCAACCCACTTTCAAACTCATCCTAAATACCACCAAGAACAATATAATAAACATGTTCCATTAGTATTTGACTGAAAATGTGGCCTCTAAAGTGCACACAAGGAATATGATATCTATCACATGATGGACAACCAATGACAAATGAGAGAACACATACCACATACACAGCATGATCACAAAAAGCTAACATTGAGCACTTTGTATTCAGATAACCTAAAAGCACATGCAGGTGCCAATTCTCTGTAGCAGTTGCTTTTTTCAGTGAAAATTTCTTACCATATAACTAAATTTCAGCCTTATCCAAACTGAAAATATTTGTAAACAGCAATTTAAATGTAGCTCAAGTAATGAGATTTGTCCTTGAAAGGGCAGAAAACATTGTGGGAAAGGGACAAAATGCTGGTTACCACCATTTTCTCTTTTCCCACAATGTTTAACAAAGCTTTCTTTCTAAGATTTTTTTCTATGGGTGAAATGTTTGTAAAATAGAACATCCTATTTGTTTTTGCTACATTGGTAATACCATTCAAAAGGACAACTTAGAAATCAAAAGAGCACAAAATTAGACATATATTTGATCCATGCTTTGTGAAAAACGGGCTTAATGCATCTGCGAAAAGTATCCACCCAGGTCAGTCCATGCAGGCTGACCTTAGTCAAAACTCTTTGCCATCCACAATTCTACCTCATGATTAAGTCAGTTGTTAAAAAAAGTGGCTATTGTTGATCCATAATTATGTGATTGGTATTATTCATTACGGAGATGCACTAAGCCCCCTTTTGCCATAGCAGGACTCATTTAAGAATAAAAACTTTGGCAAATATTAGATAATGTTCATTGAACTTCTTATAGAAAAACAGACTCTTCCGGTACAGCAATAAGGGGACAAATTCCTTATAAGATCAAACTGTGTTGATCTAAAATCAAACTAGATGCATGGTTAAGTCTCATCTGCAGTAAATGCAAAAACTAAGTGCATCATTAAAACCATCTTACCTGTACAGATAAGCTCTAACACTTTGAGGCTGGAGTTTGATGGCCTCATTACAGTTGAGGATGGCCTTTGTGTATCCTCCCTTCATACCATAGTAACAGGCTCGACTCAGATAGGCCTGGAATATGGTTGGGTTGATGGCCAGGGCCCTGTTGAAGTCTTGTATACCTTTAGACATCTTCAACTTCATCTTGGTGATACCACGTTGGTACAGAGCCTGTTAAAGTTTAAAGTTATTCATTTTGCATCCATTGTGATGTGAAACAAAGACTATGACTTACATTACTGGTAATCATTCTCAAAGTTTGTTTCCTGGAAACTTTTAGGAGTACTTGCACCATGAAATGGAGAGTTTCACAGGTTGACCCTGCTCATCAAGGGTTTCAAACCTGAAACCTTTGCTGTAAAAGGTCTACACTCTACCCCCTACACCACTGTTTGCCAATGTTATAAAATGTGGGAGCAATATTTATCTTTTACTATGATTATAGTTTTATTCCAACTTAAGAGGAAAAGATTCAAGAAAAAGAGAAAAAAATGAAACAAACAATTCCCTTTACCACACAATCCTGAGTTTTAACAATCCCAAGGAAAAGGACTTTCGAAAACATAGAGAAAAGGAGAAACTGCTGGTAGCCAGCATTTTATCCTTTTCCTGAATTGTTTTCTGCCCTTTCAAAGACATATTTCATAATCTGTGCAATATTTGTCATCTGCAAATGCTTTCAATTAGATCTGCCTAAAATTTTGTCATCTGGTATGGAGTTAAAGACAAATGTAACAAAATAAACTCAAGTGATATTGAGAAACTTCGCAACTTTCTTTTTATTCCTAATTTCTTTGCCATATTTTACTCTTTACCGCAGGACAAAATTGAAGACTTATCTAAGTTAAAAGCGACTGCAGACAGCCATTTAGATGAGGTTCCAAAGCTGGAATTTAGCCTTGAAACGTTTGACAAGACAGCCAAGGTAACCCTGAATCGCTAAGCTGAGCTTAAGTACCTTTGTAAATGTTTTTATGGCAAACACCCTAAGTTTAATAACTTATGAGCCAAAAAATCTTAAAAGATTTTTTGTAGTGACCTACTTTTTGACTTGACCTGACCTACTTTCAAAATGATTTGAGATGTCATCAGGGCAAACATTCTGGATGACTTTCATGAGTATTGAACTGAAAATGTAGCCTCTACACTAAGGTTATTGTTGATGCCCTCATGACAGATGACATACATGGTGCAATCACAAAAGCTAACTTTGAGCACTTCCTGCTCAGGAGAGCTTAAAAGAGATACAAAGGAACCTGGGGTTAAAAATTAACCCTTTACCACACAATTCCAGCTTTCAATGACCCTGAAAAAGAAAAGCTTTAGAAAACAAAGTGGGAAAAGGAGAAAATGCTGGTAACCAGCATTTTCTCCTTTTCCCACAATGTTTTCTATCACATGAAAGACAGTTTTCATGTTTAGAGTACCAATCCATTTGCTGTCTGCAAATTCTTTCAATTTGGACAAGTCTTAAATCTTGTCATTTGGTAAAGAGTTCAAGTCTGGAACTAAGTGTACCATACTTTACCTTGGCCATATTTGGGTTAAGTTTGATAGCATTTGTAAAGGCCTCCAATGCTCGTAGATAATTCCTCAGTTCCATGTGACACATTCCTGCTAGATAATGGGAATCTGCCGCTTCAATGGGCCATGGGTCTCTGGCTTTCCATGGTTTCTGAAAACCGAATACAATTACTAAAATAGTCATTGAATAGCACTGAGAGTAACAAATTACGTAATGAATGCTGAAATTCTTCATAGTAGATCTTAATTTTCATCTAGTCTTCTAAAACTTAAAATTTGAAAATTTAATTTTTTTCTACAAAGTAAAATAAACCTGAAAAATCTTTGAAATAGGCTTGATGACAAGAAACTTTCTGAGCAGTTTACAATTTACAGCCATATTAATCTTTTCCTGCTTTACCAAACAACAAAGTTTTACACTAGTCTGAAAGAAAAAAGAGAAATTGATACTAACAGCAAATTTGATATTTTCAGTCTGGAAAAGGATCCAAATATTGTGTTTGGAATAAATAAGCCTTAACCACACAATTTCAAGTTTTAACGATTCAGAAAAAGAGGGCTTTTCAAAATATTGTGTAAAAGGGAGAAAATGCTGGTAAACAGCATTTTCTCCCTTTTCCACAATATTTTCTACTCTCCCAAAAACTTATTTCTATATTTGAGTCTGATTTATTTTGTCGTTTGCAAATGCTTTCAATTTGTATAAGGCTAAATTGTTGTCATTTGGTAAAGAGTTAAGGTTTAGGCAAGAAATAGTGGATGATGACCCTACATTTTCCTTGCATTCTGATCTTGATCTACACTGTACCTGAATATTTGCTTGCAAGGCAAAAGGGTTTACCCTTTACTGAACTATTCTGACTTTTAATGACCCTGAGGACAAGGGCTTTTGAAAATTTTGTGGGAAAAGGAGAAAATGTTGGTAACCGGCATTTTTCTCCTTTTCCTACCACTTTTTCTACTCTTTCAAAAACAAACCCCATTACATTGTATTTGTAGCCTGCAAATGCTTTGGATTTAGATAAGTCCCAACTTTTGTCATGTGCCAGAAAGTTAAGCTTTTACCATACAATCCCGACTTTCAATGACCCTGAGAAAGAAGCCTTTTGGAAACTTACCAGCATTTTCTCCTTTTCCCACAATGTTTTCTTCCCTATCAAAGCCATTATGTCATCATTTAAGTCTCACGTCAATTGTCGTCTGCAAATGCTTTCGATTTGGGCAAGTTTACATTTTTCCTCACACAGTAAAGAGTTAAGTGATTTTTTACCTTTCAAACCTTTACCACATGAAAGAAGTTTAGACCCAAGTCCAAAACACATGCAGACAACAAATTAGATGCGGCTGGAATTGTTGAAGTTGTCTTTAATAGGGTAGAAAACTTTGTGGGGAAAGGATAAAATGCTGGTTACCAGCATTTTCTCCTTTTCCAACTATGTTTTCAAAAGCCTTCTTCCTCAGGGTTATTAAAACTCGGAATTATGTGGTAAAGGGTTAAAAGCTGGTTGTATCATAGAACACTATTCTAACCCATTTCACCAGTAAACTAAACTACGGAACCAGGCCAGTATCACCCACCATTCTAATTTCAATTCCAAATTCTAAATCCCAAGAAACCTAGCTAGTATTTGTGCCAATGTTTGGGTTAATCTATACATCCTGGAATCAAACCCAGAACCTCTGATGGGAGTGGCTGACCCTCTATTCTGACACCACAGTCTCCCATATTTGTATGGTAACCCTTTCTAAGTCTAGATTTAATTGCTTATGCAAACAGTGTAGATCAAGACCAAACTGAACAGAATGTGCAGTCTGATCTCGGATCTTCTCTGTCTGCCGCTATGCCAGATCTTGACAAAAAACAGCTTTGAAATTATAATTATATGAGCCATGCTCTGTGAAAAGGTGGCTTAAAGCATTTGTGAAACGTATCCACCTAGGTCAGCCTGCGTAGTCCATGCAGGCTGACCTGGGCCAAAACTTTTCACTACTGGTCAAGTTTCTGTATGTCCAAAGACCAGTCTACCTTACGATTCTGTCCCTTTTTAAAAAAGTGGCTATTATGGATCCATAATTTTGTGATGGCTGGATTAGCATAATGCATAACGGAGATGCATTAAGCCCCCTTTTGCCATATGTGCCATGCTAAGCACCAAGTCATTTATTTACGAATACAGGGATCATCAAATAATTATGGATACTTAAAATCCATTTTGTCTAACAACCCACACAACTCATGATGTAGAATGGCCCTTGGACATGGAGAAAATTTATAAATAGCGAAAAAGTTTGACCCCATGTCAGCCCACTCAGATTGTGCAGGCTAACATGGGTCAAAACTTCTTGAAGACACATTAAATCCCCTTTTCACAGCCCATATCTCCTAAAGGTGCCTGTAGATAAATATTTATTATGGAAAGGGTGAAAGTGAAGAAATGTAGGAAATACAAAAGACAGATCTGCCCTAACTAACATGCTATACTATACCCATAGCCACATGAATTCCAACTGTTTACATTATTTTGGTAGGAATGCTTATTAATAACACTGAGGTAAAAGGAGCAATTGATTATAACAAGTAAGTGCTTCTGTTCCCCTCAATGTTTTCCATAGCATTTTAGAAATAAAATTTGTTATATTTCAAACTTCTTCTTTATATGATTTGCACTAGTAAAATCTTTTACCAGACAACCCTAACTTTTAACAACCCCAAGGAATAACCCAACAACTCCATGTTTTACAAACCCTGAATAAAGCTTTTGAAAACAAAATGCTGGTAACTAGCATTTTCTCCTTTTCTTACATAGGCTTGTTCCCTTTCAAAGACAGATCCCATCTTTTGAACCAAATCCAATTTGTCATCTGCAAATGTTTTTAGTTTGGATAAATCTAAAATGTTCTCATCTAGTACAGAGATAAAAGAAAAGTCAAGATCCTTTTTTATGTATTAATTTTGAACTTGTCCCAGACATAATAAGTTAAATACATTCTGACCATGTGTCATAAAAATTGGAAAGAAGATTTGGCCTCTAGAGTGAACATAAACAAGAAATATCTTTAAGAAAGATAGACTGTGTAAGAGACACTGGAATATGAATACTGAAACTCTTTTGTGGCTCAACATGAAGTAAAATAATGAAGAGTAACCTCATGAGCAACTGTCTCTTTTTTCTAAGTTTTTGATTTTGTTGAAAAGTAGTATTAAATGGGTTATTGGTAATGCTTATAAAAGTATTAAATTTTTGACCAGTCACAAATTACCATCTATTCATTTGTTATCAGTACCAAGCAGTAGGTCAAAAGTCAGCACACTCAGCTACACTGAAAAATGGGGCTGGGACAGGGGGCAGAATTTGCCTTTGAGATGTGCCCCCCACTCCCCTTTTCTGCCCAAAGTACATGAAACTTATAATATGAGTCATCAAAAAAGATAAAATGAGGTACCTGTAAAACAGAATTGACAGAAGGGGTATTGTTTTGACATTTTTCTAAATCCTTACCAACTACCTAGAAGGCTAGTACCTTAACCACTCTAATGTTCTTATATAAACCTGCTTACAAATAGAACCAGGTTTTTCCATGGTTGCGTCAGACAATATGACTCGACTTTTTCACTCAATGAATATGTTACTTTTATTTCATATTTTTCCATATATTGCATTTATTGTGCAAAATATGATGCACTGTACCTAATCAGGACTTTATATGTTTATTCAAATCTTATAATTTTAGTAGAATTGCTAAAACCATCCTCAACAGAAAAGAATTACACATATTCAATTTACAAAACTGGCTACTGGTACATCAATTTAAACATGTCATGAATCACTAAAGAATCTGCTTTCATGTTTCATGAGATTCAACAGTACTTCTATCCGAGATCTGGTGGAGTTATCTCTCCTTGAGCACTCTGGTGCACATTTGGTAAGAAAATGAATAAGTCTCCAGAAAACAGCCAGACAGTATTGGGATATCCATGGTAACCAGAAAAGTAGACCAAATGTTACCCCTTAAGCTGCTAAGTGTGACTCACTGACCTTTTGCAGACAGCGTAGATCAAGATCAAACTGCACAAAACATGCAGTCTGATCTTGGATCTACACTGTCCGATAAAGAGATACTTTACTCCAAAATACAAAATTGAAAAAACATTATTCAGGTTTTTAAGTATTGGCTTGAAAGTTTCATTTGACTTATTTGGCAGGATAAGGGTTAACCCTTTCCCAAACAAGCCCTTTTCTTTTGAAAACTCTGTGGGAAAACGAGAAATTGCTCGTAACGAGCAATTTCTCCTTTTCCCACAGTGTTTTCTACCCTCTTGGAGAACTTTCCACCATTTTCATCAAATTTAAAATTGTCATCTGCAAACTCTTTCAGTTTGGAGGAGTCTAAAATTTGTCGTCTGGGAAAGGGTTAACCTGCCCAGGTAGTAAGTCTAAAAGTGCCCATAATCTGAAGGGTTCCACAAACAGAAATACTAAGTATTGTATACCAACTATAGGCTTTTTCAATTTTTTCAAATATTAGAATCAACTATTTCTTTTCCCCTACCGAAGTCATATTGTTTACAAACTTTCCGCATATATGAGGGAATAACCTGATTCTGCAGGGTGAAAGAAAAGAAAGAACTCAGAACTAAATTTCCCAGGAAAATGTATCAAACCGTTTCATCAAAGTAATGGCGTTTTTGTCTTCTCATCCATAAAGCCTAAAAAATCACATTACCACAGTGCAGATGCAAGACCCATACCCTGCTTTATTGCAACCTTTTACTACCATAGAAAAAAAGAGAAGATCAAAATCAGTCTGCATGTTCAAGCAGTCTGATCTTATTCTGCTCTGTCTATTACCCAATTAACCCTTCTCTAAACAATCCAAGGTTTTGACGACCCAGAAGAAGAGGGCTCTTGAAAAAAGTTTTGGGAAAGGAAAAAATGCTCATTTCTTGCCTTCAAAAGACAGTTCCCATCATTTGAATCTCATTTTGTTTGATGTCTGTAAATGAGCCACACTCTATAAAAAGGAGGCTTAATGCATCTGTGAAAAGTATTGACGCAGGTCTGCCTGTGCAATCCGCGTAAGCTGACCTGGGCCAAAATTTTTTGCAATTGGTCAGTTTTCTGTATGTCCAAGGACCAGTCTACCTTATGATTAAGGCGGTTGTTAAAAAAAGTCGCTATTCAGGATTCATAATTACGTGATGGCTTGATTGGTATGATACGTCAAAGAGACGCATTAAGCCCCCTTTTGTCAGACCTTGGCTCAAATGCTTTCAATATGGATGAGTCTGATGTCTGACTTTCAACCTGACAATGAAGTTTTAGAATTGTCCAAATTCAAAGCATTTGCAGATGAAAAATCAAATGAAGCTGAAATGATGACATTTGCTTCTGAAACAGTAGAAAACATTGTGGGCAGGACAAAATTCTAGTTGCCACCATTTGCTCCTTTTCTCGCAGTGTTTTCAAAGCCTTTTTCCTCAGTTTGTTGCAATGCAGGACTGTTTGGCTAAGACTTACAGTCAAAAATTGAATCCAAAACAACGACTGGTTCAGCTTTCTTTCTTAACCCTTTACCACACAGTGCCACCTTTTAATGACCTCAGGAAAGAAACCTTTTGAAAACATTGTGGGAAAAGGAGAAAATGCTGGTAACCAGCATTTTCTCCTTTTCCCACAATGTTTTCTACCGTATCATAGAAACACTGCACCATTTGAGCCACATTGAAATTGTCGTCTGCAAATGCTTTCAATTTGGACAAGGCTAAAATTATGTCGTCTGGTAAAGTGTTAACAAGCGGGACACAAGTTTTAATAGTATACATGTGCAAGTCTATGACACCTTAATCCTTTCCCACAAAATCACAAGTTTTAACAACCCTGAGAAAGACACCTTTTGAAAACATTGAGGGAAAAGGAGAAAATGTTGCTTTCCAGCATTTTCACCTTTTCCAACAATGTTTTTAAAAGCCTCCCCAGCCCCTCCTTCAGAACATAAAAACTCAGTATCACATAGTAAAGAGTTAACTCTTTACCACACAATCCCGACTTTTAACGACCCTAAGAAAGAAGCCTATTGAAAACATTGTGGGAAAAGGAGAAAATGCTGGTAACCAACATTTTCTCCTTTTCCCACAATGTTTTCTACCCTATCCAAAATGGAAATCATCATTTGAGCTACATTTAAATTGTCGTCTGCAAATCCTTTCAATGTGGACCGGTCTAAAATTTTGTCGTTTGGTAAAGAGTTAACCCTTTCCCAAACAAGCCCTGGTTTTCACGTGTCTGCAGTACAAGTCTTTTGAAAACACTGGGGGAAAAGGAGAAATTGCTCGTAACCAGCAATTTCTTCTTTTCCCACAGTGTTTTCTACCCTTTTTGAGACCTTTCTGCCATTTTCATCAAATTTAAAATTGTCGTCTGCAAACTCTTTCAATTTGGACCAGTCCAAAATCTGTCGTTTGGGAAAGGGTTAAACAGTGCCATTACAAGTGCAACTTCTATGTTGTTTATGTCTTCAACTTTCATACATATATGTGCTTCATCCCAATAGTGTGCAGGTATTTACCATCTTTCTCTATATAAAAATCAGAATGTCAGAGATATCTTTCATCATTCATTGAACATTCAAAGCATTCTAAATATGTAGTAATTAAATATAATCAAAGAATTGTGATCTGTAATTATTAAACATTAAAATTACTTTGCAATACAACAAAAAAATTCAGAAAATATTATGTGCAAATATGCCATACAAATCTTTAAAAGTCTCATCTTCCTTTATCAAGGCATTTGACCTTGAGTTGACCTTGATCTATGGACATGATTCTTAAACATGGCTTACTGCCGTTATCAGGTTGACATAGTTGATCATTTATGCTAATATTAATACATAAATAAAAATATTACAGCCCAAACACAAACATGACTGCAACAGAAAAAAACAATTTTTTTACAGATTTGACCTTATCTTTATGTGGTTAACAATTATGCACAGTAATACTGAAATTCATTAATAATTCAACAGGTTACAGGCTGGACATGAATATAATTTATCTTTTTAAAAATATTTGACCTTGCTGTGAGCTTGACCTTTTACTTACCAACATGATTCCTTCCCACACCACATTATCTGTGTGTGGTTGACAATTCTGCAAAGCTATATTGAAATTCATCCATAAATGAAAACGTTACGCAAAACAAACATGACCTTGCTGTGACCTTGACCTTTGGACATAACTCTTACTCATGACACATCATTTCCATGTGATTAACATTTGTGCAAATTTATTTTTAAATGAAGTAATGGCCTAGACACTGACCAAAAGACGGACACATAGATGTTCCGACCAACAGATGGACGGACAGACCAAACAAAAACTACTGGTATATGCGCTGAAAAATGTCCTAATAAATTTTGGACTAGCAGGCAAAAAAAATTTGTTGGTTATATAGACTAATACTTCACTATAGAAAAATCAGTTGAAGCTCTCCTCCAGGTCAGTTGTATTAGGCAACACACTGCTTACAGAGACCGGTTTCAAAAAACTCCTTACCAAACAGTTTCACCTTAAAAAGGCTGTGAGAAAGAATGTGTTAGAAAACATTGTGGGAAAAGGAAAAAATGTTGGTAAACAGCATTTTTTTCCTTTTCTCACATTGTTTTTTCCTCTAACAAAACCAAATTTCCTCAGTAGTGCCACATCTTATTTGTTCACTGCAATGCTTTCAATTTAATTAAAATCATGTCTTTTGGTGAAGGGATAAACATCTTTTCTAAAATTATTCTTTGACGATGGTTATGTCAGAAAGCAGAAAGTGGCTTGGGAAGAATACTGCACAAAGTCCAGGTAGAAAAAACTCCAGAGAAGCATGGGTTGGTGCACTGGCTGCCATGATAAAAATGAAACAATGATGAAAATGGCATTAAATTCCATACTAACAAACAAACAAACAAACTTTTCTTAAATTAAATTAAATTAACCTGTGTTTACAGACCACCTGTCAAAGAGACCATTTTTCTTAATTCCCTTTGATGGCATCTAAATACAAGTATGACTGTACTTACATAGAGGTCCAGGGCAAGGTTAAAACTGTCTGCAGCATCACTGAACCTTTTGGCTTTCATCTGTGTTTTTCCCAACAACATGTACATTCCAGGAACAGGCTTAGTTCTTGTGGCATTTCTTAGAGCATCAATAGCCTGAAACAAAGACTGGCATATGACTGAAAGGCAATCGAAAAGATGAAACAGCAATATTCTTGTTTTATTACAGCGGATATTTTCCACAATGTGGCACAGGAAGAAATGGCCTAACTCTTTACCAAATGACAAAGTTTTACTCGCGTCCAAATTAAAGCTGTTGCAGATGACAAATCAAAATGCAGCTCAACTGATGAAACTTGACTCTTACAGGGTAGTAAACATTGTGGGAAAAGGAGAAAATGCTGGTTACCAGCATTTTCTCCTTTTCCAACAATGCTTTCAAAAAGTGTCATTTGCAAATGACAAATCAAATCTAGCTCAAATCGTGATTTCTGTCTTTGATAGAGTATAAAACATTGTGGGAAAAAGAGATATTTTATTTGAAAATGATAAACAAAACAAAACATATAATGGTTTAGTGGGTAGTAACTTTGTTTTTATGAATGGCAGATGAATATTATAATGTAACATTTTGACCAATCAAATCACAAATCAATCTATACATTTTCAGCGTGCCAGATACACCACCATACCGTACTTGCAACCGTATTTGATAAAATTTAGATGTGAAATCATTTTCTGTCATGTGTGATATTTTATCCCTGTGTGATGCATTTATTTGAGCCTGAAAATGTACAGATATATGACAAAAAAAAGTATCTGTACATGTTTACCTTATCGTAATTATTAAGGAAGGAATGGACCACAGCTTGTTGTGTAGGTCTCTGTCCCACACTGGATTCACTGCCAGCTAGCTCGGAGGCTTGTCTGAAAATACAAAGATGAATCACATCACCTGCCAATTATTTATTTCCCTTGCTGTATACTGCTTCTGAAGACTGGCAAAAGGAAACAAAACTTATGATGACAAGTTTCTCCTTTTCTCACAATGATTTCACAATGTATCAATCCCTATTGGTTACCCATTATTTGTGATGGCATTTTCAATGTTGGTTGAAGTAAATTCTTTTCAGATGGTAACAAGATCACACAACTACTGTGTTATATTGAAATATCAATACTCTAACCTAACAGAAACGATGACATAAATTTTAAAAAATGGTGTTGTTCTGGTTTTTGTTGTTTATAAAAAAAGAATCTTATGTGTGATCAAGACAATGGACAGGTCCATTCTCTACTTTGAATATTATAATCATCCCTTGAGAACTCTGAATCAATTTGAGCTAAGATTTTCTTTTCTAATTTTTTTTGAGTAGAAACAAACAATTTGTTTTAATATTTCTCCATTCTTTATCTAATCATTTACCATTTTTAAAGATTAAAAATTGTGATCATAAATGTTACTGTAGTTTCATGTATGTGCACCTAAATTTGTGTCAAAATACTAACAATATAAAACGAGACGGTTTACCTGACACAGAATGCAGCAAGATCTAGTTGTCCCAGTTCAAGCAATAACTGACCCTGGAAAACAGTAGGTAACAAAATCAAACATTGTCCAGTGAGCCATATCCCCAAACTATTCTTTCTCTTACACTAGATTTAGAAAGTAACACAAGTTCTGATTAGCGAGAAAGACAAATTTTATGTTTTGAGTTACATTTGTCATCCGCAAGTCCTTTCAATTTTGACAAGTCTAGAATTTTGTCGTAAGTTAACCCTTTACCACACAATCCCGAGTTTTAATGACCCTGAACTAGCATTTTGTCCTCTTCCCACAATGTTTTCTAACCTATCAAAGACAAATTCCATCATTTGAGCCACATTTGAATTGTTGTCTGCAAATGCTTTGAATTTCGACATTTTTGTCATGTGACAAAGAATTAACCTCTTACCAAACAATCTTGTGTTTTAATGTTTCTCATGAGAAAGGCTTTTGAAAACATTGTGGAAAAAGGAGAAAATACCAGTAAGTAGCATTTTCTCCTTTCCGACAATGTTTTCAACCCTATCAGAGAGCTAAAGCTCATTTCTACCAATGCTGAATCTGTCGTCTGCATAATTATGTTTTGAATATGAGAAGTCTAAAATTTGTCACTGTGGAAAGGACTAAATGAATTACAACAATACCTACCCTGTACATGTAATAATGATGAATATCTGGACGTAAGTGGATAGCTCTGGTAAAGTCCCTTAAAGATAGCTTGGTCTGAAAATGTAAGCGAATGTATCTCAGCATGCTCTGTTAAAAGGGGGCTTATTGCATCTCTGTGATGCATTATATCTATCAAGCCATAACATAATTATGGATCCACAATAGCCACTTTTTGTGTCACTGGTTTGATTTCTGCTTTGCCAAATTCTTTAAGAGAATTATTGATAGTCATTGCAACAAGATTCATTCCTCTGTCTTTGCTGAACATGGTTTTAAGGATGTCTATGAGGTCAAGCAGCCAGTGGCTTGGAAACGATGTTGTGCATAGTACTGGTAAAAGAAACTCAGGAATAGACAGGTGCACTGGCTGATGCAATACAACTGAAAATTGATAATGATGGAAACTGGGAAAAAAACAAACACAACTACTTTATTACCATACTGAAACAAGTTTTAGATAAAATTTTAAAACATTGTGGGTGATGGAGCAATTGCTTTTAAGGAGCAGCTACTTCCTGTCCCAAAATATTTAAGCCATGCTCTGTGAAAAGGAGGCTTAACTCTTTCCCAAACAAGCCCTGGTTTTCACGTGTCTGCAGTACAAGTCTTTTGAAAACACTGTGGGAAAAGGAGAAATTGCTCGTAACGAGCAATTTCTCCTTTTCCCACAGTGTTCTCTACCCTTTTTGAGACCTTTCTGCCATTTTCATCAGATTTAAAATTGTCGTCTGCAAACTCTTTCAATTTGGACCAGTCCAAAATTTGTCGTTTGGGAAAGGCTTAATACATCTTTGAAAAGCATCTCCCAAGGTCAACCTGAGCAGTTCACACAGGCTGACCTGGGCTGACACTTTGGTCAATGTCTTTTATGCCCAAGGACCAGTCTACCTCATGATTAAGTAGGCTGTTTAAAAAAAAAGTGGCTATTATGGATCCATAATTATGTGATGGCTTTATTGGTATCATGGATCATGGAGATGCATTAAGCCCCCTTTTGCCAGAGCATGGCTCATTTTTATATGACATGAAATCACTTTAGACTTCGTATCATATAAAAAAAAATGTTTCGGGAAAGGAAGCAAAAAAAAAAAATACTTCATAGGTAACTCTCTCGGACTCCAACTGGAAATTATAAAGAATGGAAATTTTACCTCGTGTATTTTATGATAAGCCTCACCCCTACAGACATAGGCCCTGACATAGGTTGGGTCTACCTTGATGGCTGAACTGAACCTCTTAATGGCCCTGAAACACAAATAAATGAGCCATGCTAAAGGGGGCTTAATGCATCTGTGAAAAGTATCGACCCAGGTCAGCCTGCGCAAACTGCGCAGGCTGACCTGGGCCGAAACTTTTCGCTGTTGGTCAATTTTCTGCATGTCCAAAGACCATTTTACCTCCTGATTAAGCTGGTTGTTAAAAATAGTGGCTATTATGGATCCATAATTATGTGATGGCTTGATTCAAACAATGCATCACGAAGATGCAGTAAGCTCTCTTTTCACACAGCATGGCTCATATACAAGCAGTAAACTAATAGGTAAATTTCAACTCTGTGCTTTTCACCTTTATAAAAAAGATATATGGACAAATAAAGGCTACTTGTACTTTTTCTTTCTTTCCATAAATGGGAAGGAAAGACATACAGAAGGAACTTAAACCTTTTACAAGACGACAAAATTTTAGCCTTGTCCAAATTTAAAGCATATGAAGACAACAATTGCAATATGGCACAAATGGTTACCAGCATTTTCTCCTTTTCCAACAATGTTTTCAAAAGGTTTCTTTCCCAGGGTTGTTAAAAGTCGGTATTGAGCGGTAAAGAGTTAAGTATTGAAAATGAACATTCCAAATTGATAATCTCTTATTAGTAACTCCAGTGTACTGAGAATTACATTGTTCTATAAAATAACTTTGTCCTTGAAACAAGTGGATATTTCTCTGTGTTAAAAATTCATTTCAAATAGACCAGAGAATACATGTGATATCATAACAAAGGAAAAAATATGTCCAACAGCAGCAGACGTACCTGTGATAGTTGCCATAGTGATTCATCATGATCAGTCCAAGGTTGACATGGGAACAGGCATTGTCTTTGTTCAGTTTTAAAACACTTTCAAAATCAGGAATAGCATCTTCTGGCCTGAAACAAAACAAAAAGAATGCTATGGTAAATCATCAGTATAACTATCACATAGTGTAATCTGAAATAGAAAAAGGAGCCATTTCTCCATCTGCAACAATATTTTCTCATTGATTCATGTATTAACTGAATTTAACTCTACACTACACTACAACATTTCAGACTTGTCTAAAGTGAAGATATTTACGGATAAAAAATGTGGCTTTACCCTTTACCACACAATCTCGACTTTTAACAACCCTGAGAAAGAAGCCTTTTGAAAACATTATGGGAAAAAAAGAAAATGCTGGTAACCACCATAACCCTTTAAGAGACATGTGTTATGTTTTGAGCTACATTTGAAATGTCGTCTGCAAATGATTTCAATTTGGACAAGTCTACATTTTTGTTATGTGGTAAAGAGTTAAATTATAGAATGTTAGGGTTACTTTTTGGAAGAGTGGAAAGCTGGTTACCAGCATTTTCTCCTTTTCTCACAGGGCCACTTTCTTCAAAACTCAGGATTGTTTGACAAAAGGATTAAATCAAAATTCAAATTAGTTTGAAGGTTGCCTGCTTTTCTGGTATGGTTCACCCTTTTAATAGCTAAAAACTAGCCATATTTTTTAAAGTAAATATCTTTGGTAATGACAAAGACATAAGAAAATTTCACTGGTTTTGCATCTGCAGGCGACAAATTTTAAGCATGTCTAAAATAACAGTATTTGTCCTTGACAGGATTTGTCCTTGACAGGATACAAAGTATCATGGGACAAGGAGAAAGTGCCTGCCCAGCATTTTCTCCTTTTCCGTAAAAATTTTCAAAAGCCTTCTTCCAAACGGTCATTGAAACTCTGGAATGTTTGGTTTAGGGTTAACTCTTTACCAAACAACAGAATTTTAGACTGGTCCAAATTCAAAGCTTTTGCAGATGACAAATCAAATGTGGCTCAAAAATTGAAACTTGTTTTGGAAAGGGTAGAAAAGATTGTGGGAAAAGGAGAAAATGCTGGTTACCAGCATTTTCTCCTTTTCCCACAATGTTTTCAAAAAGGCTTTGTTTTTCAGGGTCGTTAAAAAAGTTGGGAATGTGTGGTAAATAGTTAAAGTACTTACTTTCCCATAGCATTGTAGAGAATTCCTCGATGTAGATAGGAGCTGACGTTGGACTCTGTGTCATTGATCATCAGGGACACACTGTAATCATGTAGAGCTCTTCTTGGATGGGCCCTGGAAAATACAACATTGGCCATCGTGAGAAATTACATGATGTACATCTACCAGAATAAGAGAAAAATAAGAACTGCTACATACTGACAAATACCCCTACCTGTTGCCTAGTCACTAGATCAGAAAATTAAATTACCCCTTTATCGAACAATCCCAAGGTTTCAACAACCTTGAGGGAAATTGCTCTGGAAAAAACATTATGGGAAAAGGTAACCAGCGTTTTCTCCTTTCCCCACAATGTTTTCTACCATACAGGAGAACTTAAAACTTGTTTGTACCTATTTGGAATTGGTCTTTTGAGTTGTTTTTAAATTGAAAGGGTGTACATTTTTTTTTTTTTTTCATTTGAGAAAAGGGTCAAAGGGTCAAACCTGCTGTAACAGTTGACCAATCAGATGCACAAGTTTGCCTAGTAGGGAGGAGTGTGTGTGAGTGTGTGTGTGCGGGGGGGAGGTGGGGGAGGGGGGGTAATCAACATTATTTCTAGAAATAGATGTCACTTTTCATCACTAGCATATCTAGTATTGTTATTTCTTTGCTTATTATGTTATTATGTGTCTGATGTATATTAACAGGTTGCTGAATTTGAGAACTGCCTAAACTATTTTGTGCACTGGTGAAAAGACAGAGATAGATAGTTATGCCTAAACAACTATATTATTATTCCCTCATTCCTGTTGGCAAGAATTATAAGCAGCCCTTGGCTTGTACTCACAAACCATTTTTAAGAACATTCTCTAGAATCTTATTCTCAAGAATTTTCTAAATTTGATAGTAAAACAACTTCTGATTGGCTAAACCAAATAGTTTAGCATTTGGTTTTGCCAATCACAATTTGTGTTACCTCTAAGTCTAGAATTAGACTAAGAATGGTTGCTGAATACAGGCCCTGGTCATTTTTCAGTAGTAGAACATACTTTCTAAGAATGCAAGCTCTATGATAGAATGCTTCCCAATGATTTGGATCAAGATGTATAGCAGCTGACAGGTCTTCGACGGCTGGGCTCCACTGTCCCATGGAAGCATAGGCACGCCCGCGTAAAACACGTGCAGAGGCATTCAATGGATCAACTCTCAGTAAGTCGGTGAAATCATTTATAGCGTTATTCCAGCTCCTGTGTAGGGAAAAAAACAAACAAACATCAAAAAGTGGAATGATATAAAAAAAAAAAAAAAAAAAGAGCACCTCATGTAGGTGCCAATGCTAGACTGCAGTTGCTTGATTTTCAGTGAAAATTTTAACTTGAAAAAGGGTGATAACTAGGTAAAAAAATTATGGTTACCTGCCCTTGTTGCATGGGTTCCCTGTTTTATAGTTAACAGCTTGTCTAAGTTTAAAGTAAACATCTTCAGTAATTACAAAGATATTGTAAAATGTCAAAGTTTTTGAATGACAATGACACAGACACAGATAATGACACAGCCACGGTAACAACTTGACGTTTTCTTAAAAAATAGCTGAGCGAATAAGTGACACAAATCCATTATTATTCATAATGGGTATATGATACTGAAAACATGGGAGACTATGTGACAAAATGAAATAAATATAAACAAAAATATAAAATACAAAAAAATCATTATCAACAAAAGGCAACTAAAGTCAGCTTACCTGTTTTCAAAATAATACATTCCATGTTTTAGAATAGCATCCACTCGTGTTGGCATTATTTTAGTGCAGGAAGAGTAGTCCTCCAAGGCAAGTAACATGTCTCCACGTTTCTCGTAACACTCGGCACGGGCAAAGTATGCTTCATGGTCCCGGGGGTTCAGCTTTATAGCCTGGGTATAGTTTACTATTGCCATGGTGATGTCATTCTGTTTCTTGTAGATTTCAGCCCTGGAAAGTGGTAAAAATTTAATCCTTAAAGCGCCGAATAAACCCATTGGACATTTTCAGTCTAGAATAAAACCAAGATAATTACAATTTTGTGGTCATTTTTTATGTCTAGTGTCTCAGCAAAGCGGACAGTGTAGATCAAAGATCAGGCTGCACATTTTGTGCAGCCTGATCTTGATCTACACTGGCCACAAAGGCAACTATAGTTGTGAAATGCGCTTTAATTTTGTGTTTGATCCCAAGATCTGATACCCACTTGTTCATAAACTACTTTTTATCCCTTTACCACACAATCCTGAATTTTAATGACTCTAAGGAAAAAAAGGCCTATGAAAACATTGTGGGAAATGAAAAAAAGAAATACTGATAAATAGTATTTTCTCTTTTTCCTGCAATGTTCTCTACCATTCCAAAGGCAATTTTCAGTTTTTGAGTGACCAGCATTTTCTCCTTTTCCCAACAATGTTTTCTAAAGGCTTTTTCTTCAGGGTTGGTGAAAGTCGGGACTGTGCAGTAAAGAATCAAATATTCTTTCAATATTCTTGTACATATTGACCCAGAAAACACACTGATAACATGCATAATACATTAGTTGTTCGTGAAGAGATCATTGACATTCATCGATACTTGTTGCACATTCACCCTAGTTTGTTTTCATGTTGTTACACAAACACTATGAACTCATTCTGGTGTCATTTCAAGTTTGTTTTCAGTGTGTTACATTTACCCTCTGATGAAAACAATTATCTGGTTTTACATATATATGCTAGTTTTGTAATTTTTTTTGCAGTTTGTTCATGGTATGTTCCCTCAATTCATTATTGTGTAAAGGCACCTTTCATTTTCAAACATAACCCAAACAATAACTTTCAAAACATTACAGGTGAACTTTAAGATAAAAAGGAAAAAACATTCTCACATAGATCTGTAGGCTCCAGCATGGTATTTGGAATGTTTTAGAATGAAGGTGAGATCTTCTAAAGCTTCTTTCTTTCTGTCTTGTAAAACAAACAATAAATGTCTGTGCCAGTATGCATCCAATAACAAAGGCTCCATCTCTATAGACCTGAAAATTACACATTTAAATCTTATATGGCCCGCAACATGTGAAATGAGACCTTCGGACATTTGCGTAAAGTGTTGTCCAGGATTAGCCTGTGCAGTCCGCGCAGGCTAATCCGAGATGGCACTTTATGACTAAATAGGATTTTTTCATACAGTAGACTTTCGTGGAACAGTAAATCGCACAAAAACAGGAAGTGTCGTCTCGGATTAGTCACAGACTGCACAAACTGATCTCGGACGGCACACTTTTATGTCCGAAAGCCCCTTTTCGTGTGTTGCTCACCATATCATCTGGCAAAGATATGCTTCTATTATATAGCTAAAAGCCATCCAGTGACCCTTTACCACACAATCCCGAGTTTTAACAACCCTGAGGAAGAAGACTTTTGAAAACATTGTGGGAAAAGGAGAAAATGCTGGTAACTAGCATTTTCTCCATTTCCCACAATGTTTTCTATTCTTTCAGAGACAAATAATTTCTTTTAAGACAGATGTAATTTGTCGTCTGCAGACGCTTTGAATTTGGATCAGTCATCCTTTATGTTGTTTGGAAAAGAGTTAAATAGATGCATCACAAACGGATAAAATCAAACACAATAAAGAAAAACCAAAAAGCAAAAAGCGCATCTACACTGGCTACCAACATTTTCTCCCTTTCCCACATTTTTTTTTCAAAAGCTTTCTTCCTGAAGGTTGTAGGAAGATGTGAATGTTTTGTTTAAATTCAAACAAATTGTGAGTTTTCGAAACACAAGAAAATCCTTTGTCCTTTCGACAGATTATCATAAGTCACATAAACAAGAGATTTACAATACAAATGACAAAAAACAAAACATTGATACCTTGTGAGATCCTCCTCAGCTGCTTTCAAGTAGCCAATCTGAAAGTATTGTAAAACAAGAATTTTTTATTGGAAACTTTCGTTACAATAACAAGGTCTGTAGCAAAAGGTGTATGATTTGAGATGATGATGATGATGATGATGATGATGATTGGAAATAATGATGATTGGAGATGATAATGAATGGAGATGATTGGAGATGATAATGAATTTCCTATCCCACAAATCAATTGCTTTCTTCTGCTGGGATATAAAATGCTGTCTATATGTGGTAATGACCTAACCCTTTACCACACAATCCCAACTTTTAACAACCTTGAGGAAGAAGGCTTTCAATTTGGACAAGTGTAAAATTTTGTCATTTGGTAAAGAGGTAACCCTTTACCAAACAACAAAATTTTTGGATTTGACCAAAATGAAAGCATTTTCAGACGACAAATCAAATGTAGCTCAAATAATAAATTTCTGACTTTGATATGATAGAAAACATTGTTGTGAAAGGAGAAGATGCTGGTAACCAGCATCTTCGCCTTTTCTAATGATGATTTCACAAGCCCTCTCTTTCAGGATCACTAAAACTCAGGATTGTCCGGTAAATGGTTAAAGAAATGACAATACTTGAACAAAAAACCTATAAGTTGGTTTGCCTGTAATTTTTTTTTATTATTCTATGAAAATAGAACCAACTCCTCACATCTGAATCTATGAACAATGAAGTTACTCACTTTTCTATACAAAGCCCCTCGTCTACAAAAATCAAAGGCTTTTGGTGTAACTACATTTTTCATCTCTTCTGTTATCTTTTCTATTTCTTCAGCAATAATCTGCAATGTTGAAAAACGAGTAATTTAACAAAAACAAAATCACAAAAAAAAAAAAAAAAAAACTCCTTAACTCTCTACTAGACAAAAAACTTTTAAAATCATCCAAAATTGAGAGCATTCTGCATAAAACAAAATTTTAGACATGTCCAAATTGAATTTGTTTGTATAAGGCACATTAGAGCTGGCTCAAATGATGGGATTTTTCTTTAAAAGATTAGAAAAACTTATAGAAAAAGGAGAAAATGCTGGATACCATCTTTTTCTTCTCTTCCCACCATGATTTCAAAAGCACTCTACCTCAGGGTTGCTAACTAACCCTTTACCACACAATCTCATGTTTTAATAATCTTGAGAAAGACAGCTTTTAAAAGCATTGCCAGAAAAGGAGGAAACAGTAATAACCAGAGTTTTTTCTTTTTCCCATAGTGATATTTTACCTATTTACTGACATATACCATTATTTGAAAAACATTTGAATTGTAGTCTGTAAATTTTTTAAATATGGTAAAACATTTTGCCATGGGGTGAATTTACCTCACTCCCATCAGTATCAAAATAACAGCAAATAATATTGAAAGCACCCCTGTGCGTAATATGAATTATAAAAATGAATCAAATAATATAAATTAGTCTGTTGTAAGACATGGAAAGGGGTCTGAAACTGGATGGTTCAAGAGCACCACACATGGGTACGAAAACTCAGCTGTTGCGTCAAAAATATTTTGAGGGATACCTGCCTATCTGAACAGGTTTACCTTTTGTTGATTGACAACCAGGCCTAGTTTAAGGCAAATATCTTTAGTAATGATGGAGATATCAGAAAAAGTCAAAGAGTTTCCAAATAGACACCACAGACAATGACAGAGATATCACAATATCTTGACATTTTCTCTACAAGCAGCCTAGCTAAAAAACAACAAAATCCACAATACCTGAATAACTTCCAAATTTTCTTCATTCTCTGTAATTGGTTCAATGTATTCCAGGCCCTCTGGCACTGAGCTAGAAAGTGAATCTTTTCTGTAAAAGTTAAAAGTTACAAGTTAAAAATTAATGAAACTAATATATGAGCAATGCTCTGGCAAAAGGGGGTTTAACACATCTCTGTGATGCAGTATAGCAAGCAAGTCATCTCATGATCATGGATCTATAAAATCCATCTTGTCAAACAACTGACTGAATCATAAGGTATACTTGTCCTTGAACATGCAGAAAAATTACCAATAGCCAAAAACTGTTGACCCAGGTCAGCCTGTGCAAATTGCACAAGCTGACCTGGGTCAATATTTTTTGTAGATGTAGAGCATGGCTCATGTTTTTAAAAAACAAAGACAAAAAGACAAAAAACTTGACAAAATACTGTGGAAGATTTAAGTTAAAGAGAACCTGATCTAGTTGACATTTCAAAGTCAACTCTTCACCACACAACAAAATTTTGGACTAGTCTAAATTGAAAGCATTAAATTTTGAAGACAACAATTTAATGGAGCTAAAAAGTTGTTCTCTCTTTGAAATGGGCTACATTGCCTCTTAAGGTATTTTTAGATTTAGCTCCACAGTTTTGCAAATGCTTGTGGGATTATTACATGATCAATAACATGAGTTGATGATGAATATTCATATTCAAATCAGTATGATGATTTCATATCTGATGTGTTAAATATAGGCAGAGTTACCAATTGTTAAACAACAATCCCATTATCAAACCCCCAAAATTGTATCTGCCTACTGAATTGAACTATACAGTTTATTTGACTGCAAAGACAAATACACCTAGTTGTACATAATTATATTTATCATGTTTTTAATTTATGGCATAAAAACTTAATAGCCCCTTTCAAAGCGTATTTCTGTATTAATGCTTTACCCCACAATCCCATGTTTTTACAACCTTGACTGAGAAGGGTTTTTGAACACATTGTGGGAAAAAGAGAACTTGTTGGCACCAGAAGTTTGCTTCTTTTTCCATATTTTTTATAGATTTTTTTTTTCAGAATTCCAAAAATACCAGAAAGTGAAACTTTGGTATACAGTAAACTTACAAAGCCTTTGAGTGTACATACAAAAAAAACTCAAAATTAACCCTTTAACAAACACTTCTGTGTTTCAATGACCAAGGGGTAAAAGGTTTTCAAAAATATGTGAGAAAAGGAGAAAAAGCTGCTAACCAGCATTTTCTCCTCTTCTCACAATAGTTTCTACCCTTTAAACAGACAAGTACCATCATTCCAGTCAATTTATTTGTTGCCTTCAATTGTCACTTTCAATTTGGACCAATCTAAAATTTTGTTGTCTGCTAATGAGTTAAAATACACATGGATAAAATATTCCTACCTCTTCTTCCTTTTTTCCTCTTCCTCTCTCTCTGCTATTTGTTCTTCAGTTAGCTCTTCCTCCTCTTCATATTCAGAGTCAGATGGTGTCGGAGGGAACACTTCATCAAACCACAAGTTCCATATGTCTCTGACCCACTCTCTTGTGTCATCAGCTCTCCTGAACAAAACAAAGACCCATATTACAGGCATATTTTCTCTGAAGCAGCACAATAAGAGAATGGAAATGATTTTCAAAACAAAGTTCACCTATGGACTTGACCTTTGACCTGTGTGACCCATAAACAACAGGGCACCTCCTTGGGGCATGAGAAACACTTGTACAAAGTTTCAGGGTCCTAAGTCAAATGGCTTTGAGTTAGAGCACAGAAACAAAAACATGGATGGACTGATGAACAGATGGATGGACAGACAGACATGGTGAAACCAGTATACCCCCCCCCCCCCCCCCCTATTACGTAGGTAGAGGGTATAACTGGCACAATGGATTCCGCTTATTGGAAACTCTAATTTGTCAAAGAAAAAATTACAATTAAGCAGTTGTTCCAATAAACCGATGTCTCTTTTCAAACCGTAAGTCTTTCTGAAAATAAGAGCAGACGGATGTGTCATACGCAGATACATGTTCTGCTCTAAAGACAGATGTTCATAACTGGAGCTCTGATCATTCAAGCGTAACATATTTTAAGTCTATAATATATATTTTTTGAATAAAATCTGTTTTTAATTAGCTTTTTGTATACCTGTCATGTAGATAGCATTGAAAAATCATTCTTGCTCTTTACCATGTCAATGTAGTGCAAAGGCCTTTTGCCTTGTGCATAACACATTATCAGCTCTCCTAAGATAAATATTCCTTATTATCTACTGTATCAATTTCTTGCTTCCTTCTGTACATTCTTGAGAAGAATGACAATGTCCTTAGGTATGCTTCAAATATAGGGAAAACATGTACCCATAACACATTACTCGGTGTTCAGAAATTTCAGTCAAAAGTTACATAAAAATGAAAGTACATACTTACTTTAGACCTTTCTTCTTGCCAAAGTCAACAAAATCAAGAATATTAGGCAAACTCCTTCTTGGCCCTTCCCTGACTTTCCTGTAAAATAATGAAGAAAATTCATTTACTATGTCATACATTAAATACTACTCCTAAATTAGAATCCTTTAAAATAGGTTTCTTACCTATTAATCCAGAAAATGCCTTGCACAGCTTTGGTTGCCCTACATTTGTGGCCAGTAAACACCAGTCTGCACAAAAAAAGCAGGCTGATTTCTGATCTGCACTGTCCTCTTTGATGAGAAATTCTGTGCAAGAGCAATGTTGACATTACAATTATTTGAGACTTATTTCTAGTCTAGGTGGAGGTTGGGTGGTAACTGAGGCTGGGAGAGGGGTAAATAAAGAAAATATGGTAAATGTCTACGTACGCAGGTACTCTCAGCTCTTGCACCCGACCCATTACCCTGGGACAGTCTGCATAACTCTGGATGGAGAGTGAGTTGTAATTCTGGGAAGGTGGGGTGGTAAATAAAGAAAATATGTTAATCATCTACTTACGCAGGTACTCTAAGCTCCCTCTCTATAGGTTTTGGTATTCTGATCATGGATTCCGATCTTTTCAAATACCTTGGTTTCTTTCTCAAGAAATTCTCTATATCATCAAGTCTAGCCATGCTTACTGATGACATCTGCTTCTTCTTCTTTCTGGAATGGACAAAAATCAACAGACTAATTTGTTGGGGTTTGTTTCTACTTTAGCAGGACACACACTTGCACCAATACCACAAACATCATCCTTCCAAGCCATAAACATGCTCATGTAATGACTGCATAAAGTTTAGCATACAGACAGGAATAATGATGTTATTATGGTTATAAGCTACACTAGAAATAATAAGCTCGGGTTTTACCCTTTACCAAACAATCCTCACTTTTAACGACCACGAGGAAAAAGGCCTTAACGACTGTTGTGGGAAAAGGAGAAAATGCTGTTTACCAGCATCTTCTCCTTTTCCCACAATGTTTTCTAAAAACAAATTTCAATTATTTAGATAACATTTACTTTGTCATCTGAAAATGCTTTCAATTGGACATGTTTCTATCGTTTGGTAAAGGGTAAAACCAAAGCTCCTGGTTTTGTCTGATATATTAACCATTTACCACACAATCCCCAGTTTTCACAACCCTGAAGGTGAAGGCTCTGAAGAACATTGTTGGAGAAGGAGAAAATGCTAATAACCAGCATTTTCTTTTTTCCCCACCAAGTTTTCTGCCATTTCACTCACAAAGTCTATCACTTGAACTTTGTTTAATTTGTCATCTGCAAATGCTTTGAATTTGGACAAGTCCAAAATTTTGTCATTTAGTAAAGGGTTAGTCTTAGAGAAACAGACATCTTTTCTTTGATGTAATTCGTTAGATATATAATAAAATAAACTTTGTGTTTAGACTTACTTCTTAGGGAGAATGACATATGCTCTTCCTGCGGCCAGTGCAAGCTCAGCTGGAGTTGGTTCATCAGCTATATGAGAACAGAAACGAAGGCACCTTATTTCTACGGAAATCTATAAATGATTTAAATGAAAGAATATGTCTTTGAAAGGGTAGAAAACTTTGTGGTAAAAAGGCAAAATGCTGGTTACAAGTATATTCTCCTTTTTGCATTATGTTTTCAAAAGCTTTTTTCTGGGAGGGGGGAGGCGGGGGCAATTAAAAAATGTGATTAGTTGGTAAAGTGCTACTGATAATTCCTTTTCCCTTTACCTCTTTACCACACAACAAAATCTTAGACATGTCTACAATGAAAGTATTTGCAGATGAAAATTTGATGTGGCTCAAATAATGAATTCATCTTTGAATGGGTAGAAAAAATTGTGGGAAAAGGAGGAAATGCTGGTTACCAGCATTTTCTCCTTTTCCCACAATGTTTTCAAAAGACTTATTTCCCAGGGTCATTAAAACTCCGGATTGTGTGGTAAAGGGTTAAATCTTAAGCGATTTAGAAATTTATTTAACTCTTTACCAAATGACAAAATTTTAAACTCATCCAAATTGAAAGCATTTGCAGACAACAAATTTAATGTGTCTCAAATGGTGCGGTTTGTCTATTGAAATAGTAGAAAACATTGTGGGCAAGAGAGAAAATGCTGGTTACCAGCATTTTCTTTTTTTTTCCACAATGTTTTTGAAAGCTTACTTTTTCAGGGATGTTAAAAGATAGGATTTTGTGGTAAAGGGGTGGGGTCCCAAAACCAGAAGGTGTCTGGACAAACGTATTATTGCCTCTACATCAACAACAAAATTTTAACCCTTTACCACACAATCCTGATTCAACAACCCTTTCACAGAAAGCTTTTGAAAACATTGAGAGAAAAGGAAAAATGCTGCAAACCAGCATTTTCTTTTGTTCCACAGTGTTTCCTACCCCTTCAAAACAAATCACATCATCTGAGTAAAACTAAAACTGTCGTCTGCAAACGCAATCAATTCAGACAAACCTAAATTTTTATCATCATCTAAAGTTACATGAATCCACACTGACAGTATTTGCAGACAACGACAAAAATAAGGCTCAAATGAAGGAATTTGTGACAGGGTAGAAACCATTGTGGGAAAAGGAGAAACTGCTGACTACCTGCAAACTTATGGTAGATTTAGAAAACAAAAGGTGTAAGGACGGGTAGATAAGTAGACTGTCTGTAATTTCTATCCTGGAATTTTACAAGACAGAAGTGACGCAATTACCTTTCTTTTGTGCGGTTGAGTGTACACGAAGAATATCTGGCCTGTACTCCTGTGGGTCAACTCTCTGTTAAAAAAAAAAAAATAAACATAGCATAAATAAATTGAGCCACTGTCTGTGAAAAGGGGGCTTGATGCATCTGCGAAAAGTACCAACCCAGGTCAGCCTGCGCAGTCCGCGCGGGCTGACCTGGGCTGAAACTTTTCGCTATTGGTCAATTTTCTGCATGCCAAAAGACCAGTGTACCTCATGAATCAGTCCATTGTTATACAAAATTGATTTTTTTGATCCATAGATATGTGACGACTTGCTTGGTATCATTGATCACTGAAATGCATTAAGCCCCCTTTTCCCACAGCACAGCTCAATTTCAAAATAAAGCACTTCAACTTGCAAGCTTATCAACCTGCAGACAACTTAGTTCATCTTTCAACAGACCACTTTCAAAAACATTGTGGTAAGAGGAGTACCTTTACCTTAGCAGTGAAATGAAGGTATGTGTATAACTGGCATATCAAAGCCTAACACCAAGGAAAGTTTCATAAACCCTTCTACTTAATTTTGAATTTGAGCCATGCTCTGTGAAAAGGGAGTTTAATGCATCTGCAAAAATAATCAAGCCAGGTCAGCCTGTGCAGACAGTGCAGGCTGAGCTGGGTCAAAACTTTATTGCTAAATTTTCTTCATCTATATGGACCATTCTACCTCATGGTAGTTGGTTGTTAGACAAAGTGGATTTTTTTGATCTATAAACATGTCATAACTTGCTTGGTATCATGCATCACAGAGATGCATTAAATGCCTATCTGCTAAAACATGTCTCATTTATTTTCAGTTCCTCTTCTATCTGATTTTTTAAAAACCCAAACCTTGATTTTTCCCTTAGACTGAAGAAATCACTGTCATCTGCCTATTGTCATCTATATCCACAGCTGAACTTTCATTAACTCTTTACCACACATGAAAAATGTAGACCAGTCCAAATTGAGAGCATTTGCAGACGACATTTTAAATGTGACTCAAATGAGGAATTTTGCCTTTGATACGGTAGAAAACCTTATTGGAAAAGGAGAAAACGATGGTTACCAGCATTTTCTCCTTTTCCCACAATGTTTTCAACAGGCCTCTTCCCCAGGGACGTGAAAACACGGGATTGTGTGGAAAAGGGTTAAGATGATCCTTAGCTCTTTACCATACAATCCAGACTTTTAACAACCCAGAAGAAAACCCTGAAGGAAGGGGCTTTTGAAATCTTTTTGGGAAAAGGAGAAAATGTTGGTAACCAGCATTTTCTCCTTTTCCCAACATGTTTTCTACCATTTTAAAAACACGTCTCCTCATTTGAAACATAATTAGTTTCATGCTTTCACCATGGATGAGTCAAACATTTTGTTGGGTGATAAACAGTAAAAGTTTTTGTGTTATCATACGACCAGGATGTAGGAAGAACAAATGGATCCATTGTGAGCAAAGGGAACATATAACAAATACCTGCAGCTGTTCTATTGTCTCCTCTTCCTCAACTTCCTGAAAAGCATCCATTTCCTCTTTCTGTTGTTGTTGTTTTTTCTGTATTTTCATTTGGCGGATGTTATCTTTCTGTCGTTGAATCTCCTCCATGGCCAAATTGTAATCCTGCCACACCATCAGAGTTTCGTCTTCCTCATCACACAGATCAGGGGCAGAGGAGGATCGCCTAAAACATGGTAGAGTAAAATGTTTAACTTACACAAACAATGATCGGTCTATCATGTTCATCTATGGGTTTTATATCATGAATTGCAGTATTAACAAAGCAATTGAACTTCATTTCTAGTTTCAAATTCTAAGACTGATTGATGATGGTCATCCCGACAGGATTTGTTCCTTTCTCACCATGATCATTGTAGTATTTGGAAGAGTATTGTGCAAAGTACTGATAAAAGGAACTCCAGAAAAGCATGGATGGGTGCAGTAGTCACCACAATATAGCTGAAATAATGTTGAAAACAGCATCAAACACCATACAAACAAACAAATTCAAAGACAAGTGACCAGATTGGCTGGCCAATTGTGTCCGAGTCAATCAGATTGCTGGTTTTGTAATTTGGTCTTTGGACGAGAAAGGAAAATGATGGTATGAGCACAACCTACATATCAGGATCTATTCCCTTGCAAAGTTTCATAAAACTACCTTGTAGATTGATGAAATTGTTGTAGATATGCACTTTTTTTCTGTTTTTGTTTAATTTATTTCATTTTCAAAAGCTCATTTTACAGACAATCAACTCGAGGAAGAAGGCTTTGAAAACATTGTTGGAAAATGAGAAAAGGCTGGTAACCAGCATTCTCTGCCATTTCTGAAAAGTTTCTTCCTGTCCAAAGACAAGTCTCATCATATGAGACATATCCAATGTGTCGTCTGCAAATGCTTTCAGTTTGGATGAAGTCCGGTAATTGTAAGTCCGATAATTGTGTTCTTTGTTAGAGTAAAAGTGAGCTTGACCTCAGCTTAACCCTTTACAACACAATCCCTTGTTTAACCCTTTACCACACAATCTGGACTTTTAACGACCCTGACAGAAAGGCCTTTTGAAAACATTGTGGGAAAAGGAGAAAATGCTGGTAACCAGCATTTTCTCCTTTTCCTGCCATGTTTTCTACCCTTCCCCAAACAGATTTCAATTTTTCAATCGCATTTATTTTGTCATCTGCAAATGCTTTCAATTTGGACCAGTCTAAAATTTTGTCGTTTGGTAAAGAGTTAAACGATACCTGTGGGAGAAGCCTTTTGAAAACTTTGTGAGAAATTGCTCCTTCATCCAAAATGTTTTCTACCCTTTCAAAATCAATCAGATAATTTTAGCAGTATTTAATTTGTCGTCTGCAAATGCTTTCAATCAGGATGAATCTAAAATTATGTTGTTGGGTAAACAGTTAAACTTGAACAGAGTGAAGTATCTTAGTATTGCCATTTATCCTGAAGAGCTGCAAACCAACAATTCTAAATAGCAGTCTTGGTCTTATTTTAGATTTAGAAAGTAACACATTTGTTGAAGAAGCATGCTTTTGAAAATGTTGTTGGAATAGCAGAAAATGCTGGTAACAAGCAATTTTTCCTCTTGAGTCACATTTCATTTGTTGTCTGCAAATGCTCTCAATCTGGACGAGTCTTAAATTTTATCATTTGGTAAACAGTTAACCCTTTACTACACAATCCTGAGTTTTAACGACCCTGGAAAAAAAGGCTTTTGAAAACATAGTGGGAAAAGGAGAAAATGCTGGTAACCAGCATTTTCTCCTTTTCCCATAATGTTTTCTACCCTTCTTAAAAGAAATTTCAGTTTTTGAGTCACCTTTAGTTTGTCGTCTGCAAATGCTTTGAATTTGGACAGGTCTAAAATTTTGTCGTTTGGTAAACAGTTAAACTAACCTTAGAGGTGGAAAACATGGATAAAGAGGTTCATCTACAGCTGGCTTAATTTCTTCAATGACTGAATCTAATAAAACAAAAGAAATAGAAAAAAAACACCCTTTTTGGGGAATGCAAATTGAAAATACCCAGGTTACAGTAAAAACAAGTCCCATAATATCAATCAAAATGGCAATGAATCTTTCTATTTTTTTGACTAAACAAGGTTGTGGATTTTAAATTGCCAGGATGACGAAATTCCAATTCTTCTTACTTGTTAAAAGACAAGCTAAAGATTACTTTCTATTTTTTCCACACAATTAGCTTGAATTAAGTTAAAACTTATCTCTGAAAACGAAACTAATATTCATAAATATAACAGCAGAGATACAATCAGCTGAATTCTTACACAAATTTTTCCTTATTGCCTAACACTATTCATTTCATGCTTTTCAGCAGAGATCGTTATTTCAATAACATTTAATTTGTTGTCTGCAAATGCTTTTAGTTTGGTCCAGTCTCAAGTTTTGTTGTTTGGTCAAGAGTGGAAGTCACATGATTTCGATGTCTTAATATAGACACAAAAAGAAGTCCATTATCTGTACAAACTGTTTCAAGAACATGTACTCTAAGGACCCTATCCACCAACCATTCTTAAAAGCATTCTTTGTCTAATTCTCAAAAATTTTCAAAATTGAAAAGCAACACAATTTATAATTGACTAAACTATTTAGATTAGCAAGTTAAAAATTGTGTTACTTTCTAAATCTAGAATGAAATTTAGCATGATTGGTATCATAGGTAGATTTTATGTTGGGCACAAAATTCCAATCTAAAAGCACATCAATATGCACTTATACCTACAGATTTATAAAGGTCTAGCAAAGTATAACATGTAATCTCCAACATCATGTCCACTCTCTGATTATATGATTGACTGTATGGTGTTTAACACAGTTTTCAGCATTATTTCAGTTTAATCACTGTGGCCAGTGCACCAATCCTTGCCTTCCTGGAGTTTCTGTTTCCAGTACTTTGCTCAACATTCTTTCCAAGCCACTGGTTGCTTTCCCACACAGCTATCATTGAAACAATGATTAGCTATGAGAGAGGAATGAATCCTGTCAAAATGACTATCATCAGTCCTAAGAAAGAAATTGGCTGACCTTGGAATTCAAACCAGAGACCCCCTGTTCTCAAGTACTGAATGCTACCGACTGTGCTGCCAGAGCTCAGTGTCCACTGTCTGACTGAAGAGGATAAGATAAGATATAAAGAAACATGTCATACCTTGTCTACCTTCAGTTGGCTTCTGATCTTTATCCTTCTCCACAATTCTTGGTTCATATGGAAATATCCTCCCTTCTTTGATATCTGCCTCTCTTTGTCTTGCAGCGATGACAAACTCTGTCAGATCTTCATAGGAATTGTGCTTTCTTGTCAGCATTCTACAACAGTAACATCCAACACATTATCACATGCAGATGATTTGAAATCTGGCAGAAGACCAATAAAGAAAACACAGGAGGATAAAGGAGAAATTGCCTGCAATAGGCATTTTCTACTATTGCCACAAAGTTTTCACATGTTTCAAACCTTGACTATACATATCTTAGAAAGATTTTTTTCAAAATAATCTAGGTAGACAGGGACTTGATTCTCTACCAAACAATTAAAAGTTTTAATGACCCTGAAAAGATTCTAGAAATGGGAGAAAATGCTGGTAACCAGCATTTTCTCCTTTCCCCACAATGTTTTCTGCCCTGTCAAAGACAAATTCTATCATTTAAAATGCATTCAACCCTTTACCATCCCAAGCTTTAACTCTTTACCACACAATCCCGACTTTTAATGACCCTTAGAAAGAAGCCTTTTGAAAACATTGTGAGAAATGGAGAAAATGCTGGTGACCAGCGTTTTCTCCTTTTCCCATAATGTTTTCTACCCTTCCACAAACAATCGCATTTATTTTGTCATCTGCAAATGCTTTCAATTTGGACCAGTCTAAAATTTTGTTGATTGGTAAAGGGTTAAAGGCCCAGAGGAAAAGGGCTTTAGAAAACATATGAGAAAATGCAAAAATGCTAGAAACCAGTATGTTTTTTCCATTTCCCAAACTGCTTTCTATCCTTTCTAAATTAAATTCATCATTTGAGCCATATTCAGTGAGTCAATTGTCTGCAAAGAATTTCAGTTTGGACAAGTCTTCAATTTTTTCGTCTGGTAAACATTTTATTTGTTATCCACAAATGCTTTCAATAAGGACAAGTCTAAAATTTTGTCATCTAGTAAAAAGTTAACTACTTTAAAATAAAATTCTAGACTTGCCCGTCCAATTTGGAAGCATTTGGTGACGAAAAGTAAAATACTTTTTGGGACAAGAAATTTGTCTTTCAAAAGGCAGAAAACCTAGAGGGAAAAGGAGAAAATACTGGTTACCAGCATTTTCTCCTTTTCACTCAATGTTTTCATAAGCATTATTTCTCAGGATCATTAAAACTTGCATTTGTACGATAAAGGGTTAAAATGCAGTCTGATCTTTGATCTACACTGTCAGAAATTTTATAATATATTTTAGCAGGAACTGTCCACCTTTCCATTTGTGCCATCTGCTCCTGATCTTCCTCTGTAATCTCGAGCTCCTCCTCCTCTTCCTCACTGCTAGAGGACTCTTCCATGGCCTCCTGCATCTCACTGCTGACAGCACCCACTGTGGGTCTCTGTAACATATATATATATGAGCCATGCTCTGGCAAAGGGGGCTTAATGCATCACCGTGATGCATGATACTAAGCAAGTCATCACACGATCATGGATCGATTAGGTCTATTTTGTCTAACAACCCACTGAATCATAAGGTAAACTGGTCCTTGGACTTGCAGAAAATTCCCCAATAGCAGAAAGTTTCGGCCCAGGTCAGCCTGCGCGGACTATACAGGCTACCGGACTAGAAACTGCTTCCCCCCCCCCCCCCCCATGTATTAAGCCCCCTTTTCACAGAGCATGGCTCAAATGTATCTCACTCATCCTTATCTTATTGCTAACCATTTTTGAAGACACAGTGACAAAAGCAGAGATTTCTAGTGAGCTATTGCTCCTTTTGCCACAATGCTTTTACATGCATTTATGTACACATGAAATGTGCCTTGACTCTTTATGAAATGACAAAATTTTAGACTAGTTCAAATTGAAAGCATTTGCCGACGATAAATGTGACACAAAAATTGAAATTTGATCTGAAAAGGGTAGTAAACCTTGTAGGAAAAGGAGAAAATACTGGTAACCAGCATTTTCTCCTTTTCTCACAAGGTTTTCAAAAGGCTATGCCATCAAGGTCATTAAAACTTGGGGTTGTGTGGTAAAGGGTAAATTCATATTCTCACTGCTTTCCAAGGATGTTTTAATTTTGTCTCCTGCATATTTGCTTCAGGTGATAAAGAGCTTGCCCATTTCTGTACAAATAAAGCTGCTTTGGACCCTGAGGCAAACAGTGTCCATATTTGCCAAACATTCTTTAGAATAGTCTTTGTCTAATTCTCAAGACATTTCTAGATTTGAAAGTAACACAACTTCTGATTGGCTAAACCATTTGGTTTAGCCAATCAGAAGTTGTGTTACTTTCAAATGTAGGAACTTCTGGAGAAAAAGACTAAGAATATTCTTAAGAATGGTTGGTGAATATGGACCCTGTTTTCAAAAATGCTAACTATTTCAGGATTGGCTTGTTACAAGCTATTGCTCCTTTTTCCATACTTTTTTCCAATGTCCATAAACTTTTTTTCTTTTCTGCATCAAAACTTGATTCGGATAAATCAGAGCAAAACTTTGACAGAACACACAAAAGAAGTAAGAAAATCAAAGTACCGATACCTGATATTCTGGAAAAAGAATATCTTTCACTTTAGCCGGTGCAACATCAAGTTTGGGTGGTGCTGGTGTCCAGTAGAGACGGGATTCATCTGTTTTCATGGGAACAAAATTGCCTTCTGCTGTCACTTTAGATTTGGGATCCTCAAACTGCAAGGCATTAACATCAATGCTACACAAATTCTTTAAAATGAAAAAAACATTTGACTTATCAGAAATCAAAACAGTGGCAGACGAAAAATCCAATATGACTTAAATGTTGACATTTATCTCGGAAAGGGTAGAAAGCATAGTGGAAAAAGGTTTTTCATCTAATAAAGGACCACTTGTGAAAAATTTTGAGACAAAAGGAGACATTGCCCTTAGTGAGAAATAACTCCTTTTGCCACCATGCTTTCACTTGTACTCATGTATCAGAGCGGACAAGCCCGATGGTGCAGTCAGCAGCTAAACCAATTTCTTTCCAAGGATTGATGATAGTCACTGTGGCAGGATTCATTTCTCTCTCACCTCTGATCACTGTTTGAGATGATGGTTATGTGGGAAAGCTGCCACGGGCCTGGGAAGAATACTGGGCAAAGCACTCGTAAAAGAAACATCCATCCATCCATTCATCCATCCATCCATCAATCAATCAATCAATCAATCAATCAATCAATCAATCAATCAATCAATCAATCAATCAATCAATCAATCAATCAATCAATCAATATGATTATGAAAGACAAATATGATTTCAAGATGACATGTTTCGTGCTTCATGATCTATAAAACATGAGAAGGAAGAACCTTGCTTAACCTTTTATCAAATGACAAAATTTTAGACTTACAAATCAAAAGCATTTGTATGTGACACATTAAATGTGGTTTAACCCTTTACCACATGACAAAAATTTATACCAGTCCAAATTGAAAGCATCTGCAGACGACAATTTCAGTGTGGTTCAAATGATGTGATTTTTGTTTGATAGGGTACAAAACATTGTGGGAAAAGCAGAAAATGCTGGTTACCAGCATTTTCTCCTTTTCCCACACTGTTTTCAAAAGGTTTCTTTCTCAAGGGCGTTAAAAGTCAGGATTGGGTGGTAAAGGGTTAAATGATGAATAGAAAACCTAGAGGGAAAAGGAGAAAATGTGGGTTACCAGCATTTTCTCCTTTTCCCACAGTGTTTTCAAAAAATTCCTTCCTCAGGGTTGTGATTGCTTGGTAACAGGTTCACCCTATCGTCATCATAGACGACTACAGTAGCTTTTGTGGATGGCATAGATCAAGATCAGACTGAACAAGACTTGAACTCTTTACCATGCTACCCTGAGTTTTAATGTCCCTAAAGAAGGCTTTTGAAAACATTGATGGAAAAGGGCAAAAAATGCTGATAACCAGCAATTTCTCCTTTTCCACAATGTTTTCCACCCTATCAAAGACAGGAATCATTAGTTGAGTAACATTGCATTTGTCGTCTGCAAATGCTTTCAGTTTTGTCTAGTCTAAAATTTGGTTGTTTGGTAAAGAGTTAAAATAAGCCACGGTAGGAATCTATAAATCCTTGATTACAAGCAATGTGCTTTATCAGATGAGCTTACAAGGCTCAGCCTGTGTATACAGTAAGCTATAAAATACTTAGTTTGTATGGAGGTTTATGCTGTTTTCAACAGTATTTCAGATATAAACATAATTATCACATACCACAGTCTCAGCCCTCTGTTGCCATGCCTCCAATGTGTCGTCAGCTTCCTCCTCCTCTTTCACTTCCTGTAAGACCCGCCTGGCAGCAGCTGATATTCGTCTCTGTTCTGATGTCCTTGAACTTTCAGACTGGGCACTTAATTGGGCTTCTACAGGTGGAGTGGGTCCCTGACTACCAAACTGTAAACGTGAAAATATGACCTTGAACTTTCAGACTGGGCACTTAATTGGGCATCTACAAGTAGGGTTGGACTTCCAACATGAAAATATGACCAACAGGTCTCAAATATGCACAATGTCCTTTGTTTCTCACAAATGAAAGGCATTGGTAGGAAAACCAACAACTTTTCCCACAATATCTTCAGCCCTTCCCCAAATAGCAAAACTTTAGATTTGTCCAAATTTAAAGCATTTTCAGATGACCAAAAAAAAAAAATGTGACTCAAAATTTGTTTTTGGAAAGTTAGAAAACATTGTGGGAAAAGGAGAAAATGCTGATTTCCAGCATTTTCTCCCTTTTCCACATTGTTTTCAAAAGCTTTCTTTCTCAGAGTCGTTCAAATTCATGATTGTGTAGTAAAGGATCCTTGGGGTCATAAAAGGGTAGGATTGTCTGTTAAAAATTGAAGACAAAAACAACATAGACTATTACCCTGTATTTCTGGTCAGGCATGGCAAACTGAAACCTGCTAGGTGTATGATACTTTCTGCCAGTGTGTGTGAATTGTTCCGGCAACTGATATTCTGTCGTCATCATACAAAAATGGTGGACGCTTTTCGAAGGTCTGGTCTCCTGTTCAACATCGTCTTCTCTCTTACGTTTCTCGGAAACCGGTTTCCAGGCTGACAAAAATGACACAGAGTCAGAATAGACTGGGGCAGCAGGAGGGGCTTTGAACCCGGGTAGTGGCGGGTGCCGGCCTTCAAGTTGGGTAGATGTACCTGTTACACCAACTAGGTCCTCATGTGTGACGTCAGGTTGTGTGTAATCTTCCCAGGCCTATAAAAACGAGATTTTACCCATTTATCCATATGCAGTGGTCAATCGTTTACCAGGTGACAAAATATAAGACTTGTCTAAATCGAAAGCATTTACAGAAAACAAATTAAATGTTAATCAAAACATGAAATCTGTCTGGTACAAAACATTGTGGGAAAAGGAGAAAATGCTGGTTACCAGCATTTTCTCCTTTCTCACAATGTTTTCAAAACTCTTCTTCTTCAGTGTCGATAAAAGGAGTAATTACGAGGTAAAGGTTAGAAAACACAGTAGGAAAAGAAGAAAATGATGATTACCAGCATTTCTTCCTTTTTTCCATAATGTTTTCCAACAGCTTCTTTCTCAGGGTCGTTAAAACCTGGAATTATGTGGTTAAGGGTTGAGAGAAACAAAATATGAGATTTGGTAACCAGCATTTTTTCCTTTTCCCACAAGGTTTTCTATCCTTTCAAAGAAAAATGACATCATTTGAGCCACATTGAAATTCTCATCTGCAATTTCTTTCAATTCCGATGGGTATGAAATTTTGGCTTGTGGTAAAAGGTTAACCCTTTACCACACAATCCCGACTTTTAACGACCCTGAAAGAAAGTGCTTTTGAAAACATTGTGGGAAAAGGAGAAAATGCTGGTAAACAAGTATATTCTTCTTTTCCCACAGTGTTTTCTACCCTATCAAAAGGAGAAATCATCATTTTAGCAACATTTAATTTGTCGTCTGCAAATGCTTTCAATTTTGTCCATTCCAAAATGTTGTTGTTTGGTAAAGAGTTAAGAGAAATATGAAAATGATTCCATAAATGTATGTAGCAAAGTTGTTATACCTTCTTAATATCAATTTCTTCCTCTTCGTCTTCACTCTCTGATTCCACCAGCTTTTCTAACTTAAGTGGCTCCACCTCTGGGAGGGGCATAGCAGTAGAGGGTGGGGCTGGTGGCAGGGCTCGGTCTGTGATCTCCTGAAAAATTTTATCCAAAAGAAAACATTAGTGTAGACATGATAACGCAGGTGCTATTTTTGCGTTTTCCCCCCACTTAAGTGGCACCACCTGGGATGGGGGGAGGAGGAAGCAGCAGTAGAAGGAGGAGCAGGGGGGTGGGGCTTGTCTATAGTGTTTTCATAATTTTTTTGGGGAAAAACAATACCTACGTGTTTATATGTATAGGCTCTGACATAAGTGGCATTTGAGATAGGATTTTACTCAATGAATCTAGAAAAATGTTATTTAGCAAGCCTGTGGCAAGCTTAATAACACTTTTGTAGACAAGTTTAACACAATTTTTATCACAAAATTCAAGGAATATTGGGTTCTTTTGTCACGTAATAAAATCTTGCAAATTGTTGATCAGAATAAGCAAAAGCATACATGCACAAGCTGTAATTTACTTGAATAAAACATGATTCACTTCTCTGAAAGAAGTATAAACTGACGTTGAACATGATGTCATACGACCCTTATTTCAAATGCGATTAAGATAAAAAACTTTTGTAACGAGTATATCACTTTTAACTCTACCACACAATCCTGAGTTTTAACGACCCCTAAGAAAGACGCCTTTTGAAAACATTGTGAGAAAAGGAGAAAATGCTGATAACCAGCATTTTCTCCTTTTCCCACAATGTTTTCTACACTATCAAAGAAAAACAGATCATTTGAGCCACACTGAAATTGCTGTCTGCAAATACTTTCAATTTGGATGGTCTAAAATTTTGTCGTCTGGTAAAGGGTTATACAAAAATTATAGCCATGGAATGACTGCTCCACCAAAAAGAAAGAATGAAAGCTGCAGGAAATTCAGGAAATTAATGATTACCTGCCGATCACCTAATTGTCTGTCAGCATCTGTTTTGCTTTGGCCTGAAACGAAAAAATTAAATACCGGTGCATATAGAACTTAACTTTCAACCAGATGACAAAATTTAAATGCCTTCAAATTGCAGTCAACAAATTAATTGTGGCTCAAATAATACTAGCATTTTCACCTTTTCTCACAATGTTTCAAAATTTTCACTTCTCAGGTACTGAAAACATGGTCTTGATTGGTAAAGGTTTAAAAAATGACTGTGACAAAAATGAACGCTCTCAGTGTAAGCGTGAAAACCATGGTCTTATCACTGTCAACATGTTTTAACCCTTTACCACACAATCCCAAGTTTTAACGACCCTGAAAAAAAGAGGCCTTTTGAAAACATTGTGGGCAAAGGAGAAAATGCTGGTAACCAGCATTTTCTCCTTTTCCCCACAATGTTTTCTAACCATCCCAAAACAAATTTCACATTTTGAGGCACATTTATTTTGTCGTCTGCAAATGCTTTCAATTTGGACCAGTCTAAAATTTTGTTGTTTGGTAAAGAGTTAAACCTTTTGCTGCCAAAAAGAGAACAAGAACACCCAAGGGTGCAAATGCTCGGTTGCAGATGCTTTATTTTCAATGAACATTTTAACTCATAGAAGGGACATAACTGTCAAAAATACTTTGATGGTTACTTTCCCTTGTTGTACAGGTTCCCCTTTTGATAATTATCAACTTGTCCAAGTATGAAGCAAATATCTTCTGTAATAACAGAAATACTATAAAATGTCAAAGTTTTGCATGACGACACAGAGTTAATTTGAGGTAATAATTACATAAAGTATGGCATGCAAGTGCCAACATTAACTCTTTACCAAACGACAAAATTTTAGACTAGTCCAAATTCAAAGCATTTGCAGATGACAAAATAAACCAGACGCAAAAATGATTTTTTGTTCTGAGAAGGATAGAAAACATTATGGGAAAAGGAGGAAATGCTGGTTACCAGCATTTTCTCCTTTTCCCATAATGTTTTCAAAAGGCTTCTTTCTCAGAGTCATTAAAAGTTGGGGTTATGTGGTAAAGGGTTAAACTGCAACTGCTTTCTCATAGAAAATTCAAAAAGTGCTCACAACTGTGCTAAAACTGAGGGTTACCCACCCTTCTGGAATAGAAGGTTCCCCTTTTTACATAAGTAACAGCTAGCCTGACTATGAAGCAATTATCTTCAGTAAAGATGGAGCTATTGAATTAGATAATAGTTCTTGTAGGACGAGGGCACAGATGCACAGATGCAGACACAGACGATGACAGGCAATGACAGTATACTGTGTTTGATAAATTTTAGGAAAGATAACAAACAAATGAAGCCTGTTGATTGAACAATATTGGTAAATACATAAGTATATCGAATTTCATTCTTCATTTTTTCTATAGAACAGAACAGAACAGAACAGTACTTTTTATTTCACCCAAGTATTTACAACATACAATTAGGGCAATATGCAAAAATGAAAAAATTTAGAAATATACGTGTAATACAGTACTTCCAATATATCTCATTTTTGTGCAAAATCTTAAGAACAGAGGAGACTGTGTAGAGGGATAGAGCCTGAACAAATTGGTTTGCGCGCACCTGCTGTTCACGTGACGGTGCGTAAAGCAACAGGTCATGCAAACCGCGTGAAACTACAGGTAAGTTCTTCATTGTATTATGATTCATAAAAATGAAAACAAGCGGGACGGGCACCATTGTCCACTATAGGTTGTAAACAATGGGACCAGCTCGGCCCGTTTTCATCGTCTGCTTTGAATAGACTAAAATTTGTTTTGATATTTGTGCATAAATCTAGTTCTCTATCAATCAAAGAAAATGGCGGATTCCAAAGAAAATTTTAGACTAGTCGTATGAATATCGGTTGATAACGTGCAGTGGGCTGTTAAAAAACAAAAAACACACAAACACACAAAGACGTGAGAATATTGACTGCTGTAATCTAATTATTTTGTGTATGTTTCCCTGCTGAGGGCCTCTGTGTCATTTGAGGGTTAAGTTAATCGACCAATCAGATCGATTACACATGTATTTGTCATGGTTATGCATGTAAACACAAATGGATATGAATGGGATTCTTTTTGTTTGTATAGTGAGTTGTAGAAGGTTTGTTTACATTTACTTTTGATTGTTTGCAGTGTAGGCCGAAGGTCAGACTACGCTTTCAAAAGCATAGGCTGGCCATCGTCCTCACTGCCCAAAAATATGGAGAGAAAATAGGTTACCGGCTTGACACAAGGGCTATGTACAGCTATCGTTACAGTTACACTACCCTGTTTATATCCATCCTGGTCAATGAAGTTATTGGAATCATAATGGTAAAAGGAGCAAATGCTGGCCACCAGCATTTTATCCCCTTCCCAGCACGAAATCAATCCTTCACTGTGAGTATATTTCTATACCTTCACTCAAATGTAGTATAAACCAAAAGTTATAACCATTAGGGTGCTAAGCGCGACATACTGACCTTTTGCAGACAGTGTACATCAAGATCAGACTGCACAGAAGGTGCAGTCTGATCTTGGATCTACACTGTCTGATAAGGAGATATTTTCTCATATTAAATAGGAGAAGAAGCATTATTCTGGATTTTTAATATCGGCTTGAAAATTTGATTTAATTTATTTAACAGGATAAGGGAGAGTGCATTTACTGATGCATTATACCTCGATGTTTTCTTTGAATGAATGCTGCTTTATGGCGCATCAACAGCTTTGGTCATTTAGCACATATATCTGTGTAAAAGGATGATTAACCCTCTACCACACAATCTGACTTTTAACGACCCTGAGAAATAAGCCATTTGAAAACATTGTGGGAAAAGGAGAAAATGCTGGTAACCTGCATTTTCTCCTTTTCCCACAATGTTTTCTATCCTACCTTAAGCACATTTCAATTTTTCAGTCACATTTATTTTGTCGTCTGCAACTGCTTTCAATTTGGAGTAGTCAAAAATTTTGTCATTTGGTAAAGAGTTAAAGCAGAATTTTTGAGTTGAAACGATTTGAACAAAATGATGACAGTAAAAGGATTGAGTTTAGAGGTATTGATCTTGATTTGCATAATAGACATTACTGAGTGACAGGGCATTTCTCTGAACACAGTCAAGCTAAAAACTGACCTTCACGTGATTCTCCCTCCTTCTCTTCCTCAATTGTGTCCTCTCCATCCTTCTTGTCTACAACAGAATTTGAGCCATGCTCTGGCAAAGGGGGGCTTAACTCTTTACCAAACGACAAAATTTTGGACCAGTCCAGATTGAAAGCTTTGGCAGACGACAAAATAAATGTGACTCAAAAATTAAAATTTGACTTGGGAAGAGTAGAAAACACTGTGTGAAAAGGAAATAAAACGCTGGTTACCAGCTTTTTCTCCTTTTCCCACAATGTTTTCGAAAGGCTTCTTCCTCAGGGTCGTTAAAAGTCGGAATTGTGTGGTAAAGGTTAATGCATCTCCATAATACATGAAACCAAGCAAGTCTTCACATGATTATGGATCCATAAAATCCAGTATGTCTAAGAACCAGCTGTATCATAAGGTCGACTGATCCTTTGACATACAGAAAATTGACCAACAGCGAAAAGTTACTGGCCAGGTCAGCCTGTGCAGACTACGCTGGCTGACCTGGGTTGATACTTTTCTCAGATGCATTAAGCCTCTTTTTCACAGAGCATGGCTCAATTAACATGTGCCAAAAATTTCTTCTTCTCCAATAAAGTACAAGGCTGAAAGTTAAGTTTCAAATCTAGGTAAAGAGCTGCCAAGTCAGTCTATCTTTAGTTTACTTTTTACCTAGTTTTAAAATTAATTTTTCTGCCTGCAACTTGGAGCGGCCATACAATAACAGATTGTCCGACTTCACAATGATTTTCATACCTTTGAATGGTATGATTTAAATCTGAATACATTTTAATACCTGCATTGTTTACTTTTGACCACTATTTACCTTTAACCCTTTCCCAAACAAGCTCTGGTTTTCACGTGTCTGCAGTACAAGTCTTTTGAAAACACTGTGGGAAAAGGAGAAATTGCTCGTAACGAGCAATTTCTCCTTTTCCCACAGTGTTTTCTACCCGTTTTGAGAACTTCCTGCCATTTTCATCAAATTTAAAATTGTTGTCTGCAAACTCTTTCAATTTGGACCAGTCCAAAATTTGTCGTTTGGGAAAGGGTTAAGACATAGATGAAATATTATTTACAGAAGGCCCAATGTGATAAAGATTTCTATTAATCACAATTTCAGGTAAAAGTTTGTCATCAGATTTGAATCAAAAACAGTAGGTACACATTTAGATAAAAAAACTTACAAACCGTATCATCTGTGCATATGAAGTTATGCTATTACTGAAAGAATGAATTCAATCCGAAGTTAACCCTTCAGGCACTTTTCATAACTATAGTTGCCTTTGCGGCCAATTTAGATAAAGATGAGACTGCACAAAACGTACAGTCTGATTTTTTATCTACACTGTCCACTTTGCAGAGACATTCTGGATAACAGCAACCTTGAAATTGCTCTTTCTATGCTCTTTTTTAACCCTATACCACACAATCCCGACTTTTAACGACCCTGAGAAACAAGCCTTTTGAAAACATTGTGGGGAAAGGAGAAAATGCTGGTAACCAGCATTTTCTCCTTTTCCCACAATGTTTTCTAGCCTTTCCAAAACAAATTTCGATTTTTGAGTTACATTTATTTTGTCATCTGCAAAATGCTTTCAAGTTGGTGTAGTCTAAAAATTTGTCGTTTGGTAAAGGGTTAAAGAATGGAAACGTCTGTTGGGTTTATTCAGCCCTCTAAGGGTTAAGATTGATTGATTGATTGATTGATTGATTGTATGGTGTTTAGGGCCACTTTCAACATTATTTCAGTTATATTGCGGTGGCCAGTGCACCTATCCAGGCTTTCCTGGAGTTTCTTATACCAGTACTATCTAGATTATCTCTTTACCACACAATCTCGACTTTTAACGACCCTGGGAAAGAAGCCTTTTGAAAACGTTGTGGGAAAGGGAGAAAATGCTGGTAACCAGCATTTTCTCCTTTTCCCACAATGTTTTCTATCCTTTCAAAAACAAAATTCAATCCTTGAGTTGCATTTGTCATTGGCAAATGCTCTCAACTTGGACAGGTCTAAAATTTTATTGTGTGGTGAAGAGTTATTCTTTCCAAGCTACCGGCTGCTTCCCACATAGCCATCGTTGATGTAAGGATTAAGAAAGGATTTGATTTATAAAAATGTTCATTTAAATGTTTCAAAACTGTATTAGTTAATTAAAATGTTAGAGAGAACCAAAACTGAAAGAATTAAATGTTTGTTCAATAAATTTCTCCTTAAAAAAGAACACCAAATTTTTTCACTCTTTACTACACAACAAAAATATAGACTTATAAGTAAAGGTTTCCAAACCTGTCCAAATTGAAAGCATTTGCAGACGCCAATTTAAATGTGGCTTAAATGATGAATTTTTTTCTCTGATAGGGTAGGAAACAATTAAGGGTGGAGAAAATGCTCTTTACCAGCATTTTCTCCTTTTCTCACAGTGTTAACAAAACGTTCATCCTCAAGGTGGTTAAAACTCAGGATTGTGTGATATAGGGTCACAATCCAGACTTTAACTCTTTACCACACGACTAAATTTTAGACCCATCCAAATTGAGAGATATGTAGACGACAATTTGAATGTGGCTCAAATAATGTGATTTTTCTTTGATGGAGTAGAAAACATTGTGGGAAAAGGAGAAAATGCTGGTGACCAGCATTTTCTCCTTTTCCCACAATGTTTTCAAAAGGCTTCTTTCTCAGGGTCGTTAAAACTTGGGATTGTGTGGTAAAAGGTTAAATAACCCTGAAGAAAAAGATTTTTGAAAACATTGTGGGAAAAGGAGAAAATGCTGGTAACCAGCATGTTTTCTTTTTCCCACAGTGTTTTCTACCCTTCCTAAATCAATTTTCGATGTTTGTGCCACAGATGATTTATAATCTGCAAATGCTTTGAATTTGGATCAGTCTAAAATTTTGTGTGGTAAAGGGTTAGATAAAAAGTTATCAAACAATTATACTACAGTAAAGCTAATTTTCAAAATGTTCATGCATGATTTTTTTATCATAATTGACCTAAAAAACAATAAACAATGATCATCAACTTAAAAATGACTTGACTAGGATTAACGTCCAACGTTGATAATTTTTTCAAAACAAAGATTTCTGTCAAAAATCTTCATGACAAACTATACAGAGTGTTCAAGGGTCCTTCAAACTTTGACCACAAAATTATTATTTGACTTTAGATGTCTAATGATTTACTTAACCCTGTACCACACAATCCTGACTTTTAATGACCCTGAGAAAGAAGCCTTTTGAAAACATTGTGGGAAAAGGAGAAAATGCTGGTAACCAGCATTTTCTCCTTTTCCAACAATGTTTTCTATCCTTCCCAAAATGAATTTCAATTTTAAAGTCACTTTTTTATTTTGTTGTCTGCAAATGCTTTCAACTTCAGCCAGTCTAAAATTTTGTCATTTGGTAAAGAGTTAAGCCAAGTTCTGGCCATGACAAACTTAATTCTGTATTCTGACTGGGTATAATGAAGTTTGTTCATGCATGTTTCCCCAAGCTTGAAGACTTTCAACAAGATGATAGACAACACACTTGCAAGCAGATATCTTTTGATGTTTAGGTGAGCTTAAAAAAACAACATAAAGTTTACAAGGGGATAAAAGCACACAGGTAATGTCAGTGTCAGCTTTGTTTAGCTGTTATATGTATTTAATTGCTGTATGAGGGATTTGTTTTAAAACTTTTGTAGAGCAGCAACTCTGAAACCTTTGAAAGAGACCCTGTTTGAATGCTCATTTTGAGCATTTGGTGTTCAGCGAGCTAATATAAAACAACAAATGTCTAATAGGGGTTAAAAACACACAAGTAATGCCAGTGTCAGGTTTGTTCAGATGGTGTATGAGGAGGTTTTGTAAGGCAGCAATTCTAAGACCCGTATGAGGAACACTGAGTGCTCACATTAAGCACCTAAGCTGCCTTTCACTAAACTGCATGCACATGAAATTTGCATGCACAGTTTATACCTTTGGGTAAAGCAGGGATTGTATGTTTGTATATATACATAGTAAAATTAGTGTTGCACCCCTGTGTTTTTTACTGGGTTTGATTTTCTGACGTGAATGAGATTAAATTGGGTCAAAATTAAAATTCGGCTGCTGCATACACCAACAGACTCGTCTTTTGCCCATAGAATGAACTGAACTGAGGTATCCCTTGACCTCATGGTAAGTGGGAATCTTTTGGATAGATGTTGCTTTCAAATTTAAGAAAAACGAGAAGCGTTTAAGTTTGGTTAAAGCAGGGAATTTAATGTTGAAACAAAACTTATGACAGGTTGAAAGTGACCTGCAGAGAATGGACACACAAAATCAGGCAATATTGCGTACTTCCGCACGGGGCATGCAAAACAGCTTGCAGTCTTTGTCCCACACCTCTCATGAGAGGTTGAAACAGCTTGATCAGTAGCTGCTGCCATGAGGTTAAGGGATACCTCAGTTCATTTCATTTCAGAGACAACAGACTTATTTGTTAATGTATACAGCAGCCAGATTCTAATTTCCAACCCATTTCATATCATTCACGCCAGAAAATTAAACACGTTAAAAACACAGGGGGTGCAACACTAATTTTACTATGTATAAAATCCAAAATAATTTGGGTAAATCTACTCAGTTCATTGAAATGCAGCCCTGGGCTGCCTATCACTACACAGTATAGATTTATGCCAATTATTTGGGATTGTATACACACACATATGATCCCTGCTTAAGTCAAAGGGTATGAGCTGGTGTAAAGTAATACAAAAACTTATTCAACCCTTTCCCAAACGACAAATTCTGGACTAGTCCAAATTGAAAGAGTTTGCAGACGACAATTTTAAATTTGATGAAAATGGCAGAAAGGTCTCAAAACAGGTAGAAAACACTGTGGGAAAAGGAGAAATTGCTCGTTACGAGCAATTTCTCCTTTTCCCACAGTGTTTTCAAAAGACTTGTACTGCAGACACATCAAAACCAGGGCTTGTTTGGGAAAGGGTTAAATTGTAAAGTTATGCAGTTAAGTGAAGCTTGTTTTTAGGCTTGATGCTTGCTTAGTACCCAAACTGTGTATGCAAATTTTGTGTGTACGCAGTTTAGCGGAAGGCAGCCCTGGTATTCAGGTGAGCTTAAAACAAAACAACAAAGGGTCTTTTTGGGAAAAAAAGCACACAGATTACGTCAGTGTCAGGGTTTTTTAGCTGGTATTTAATTAGCAGGGATTTATTTAGCAGCAATTCTCAAACCTGTTTGAGAGACACCATCCTCCTCCCCTATTTGGGAGGTAACTGACCCCTCAGGGCCCTGGTCTGATTTGGGACCCTTTTCTGAAACTGAAATGTCAACAAAACATTGTGTGGTGATGGTGATAAATATTAATGTATTAATAAATATTTTCCTATGCTTATAAAATCTTTTATACCAGTCAAAAAAAAGACCTTTCGTCCAACCTTTCAAATCTTTCTATAAGTGCCTGATATAAATTCTGGATGTTTTTTATATCCGGCAAAGCGACAAAGAAGTACATTTGAAAGCAATGTGCAAAGATCTGATTAGGAATATTAAGACAAAAAAATACAGAAGAAAATACATAAGTAGAGTTACTACAGTTAAGAGAGACAAAAAAAAAAATGCAATGAAATAATTGTCCAACTGGGCCTGGTTTCATGAAAAATTGAAGTATTTTATTTTGCTAAAATCTAACAGAGCCATTTCCGACTTAATTTGAGTTTGCTATTTAAGACACATTTCACTAACATTAACAGGCTTAGTTAACATTTAGTTAACATTCTCAATTCCTGAGCTGACATTATGTTTCAGTCTCAACTCAGCAAAATAAATGGACATAAGTTCATCATTTCACTGAGTTGAGTCTGAAATACTGCGGCAGCTCAGGATTTGAGAATGTTACTAAACTCTGTTAACCCTTTCCCAAATGACAAATTTTGGACTGGTCCAAATTGAAAGAGTTTGCAGACGACAATTTTAAATTTGATGAAAATGGCAGAAAGGTCTCAAAAAGGGTAGAAAACGCTGTGGGAAAAGGAGAAATTGCTCATTACGAGCAATTTCTCCTTTTCCCACAGCGTTTTCAAAAGGCTTGTACTGCAGACACATGAAAACCACGGTTTGTTTGGGAAAGGGTTAATAATAGTGAAATGTGTCTCAAATAACAAACTCAACAAAAGTCAGAAACTAAGTCTGTTAAAAGGTTTGAGCAAAATAACTGACTTAGGTTTTTTTTGTGAAACCAAACCCAAGTTTTCAAGTTTATTTAGAAAGAGGACTCGTGTTCAAAAAGAAATCTGTTTGCAGATTTTTTAAATCTAAAGATTGGCCTACACCACAATGACTGCAGACTACTAGAGGATAAAAATGAGATTTTTTGTTTAACTCATTACCAAATGAGAGACTTGCCCAAATTGAAAACATTTGCAGACAACAAAATAAGTGTGACTCAAAAATCAAAATTTGCTTTTGAAACAGCAGAAAGCATTTTTGGAAAAGGAGAAAATGCTATTTACGAGCATTTTCCCCTTTTTCACACAATGTTTTCAGAGGCTTTTTTTCTCAGGGTTGTTGAAAGTCAGATTGCGTGATAAAGGGTTAAACTCTTTTGTTTAAGTTACGGACTTTCACAATTGTTTGGTATTTTGAAAGACTACTTTCTATTATTACATGCGGATGACTATCCAAAAATATTATGGCAACAAGAGAAATTGCTCAGAATGAGCATTTTCTCCTTTTGCCACAATGTTTTCAAAAACCGTCTTCTTCAAGGTCATTAAATCTTGGGATTTTGTAGTGAAGGGTTGAAGTACAATTCTAGAGGTCACATATCTACATAATCTAATCTGATTAGAAAGTAAAATATAGCAGAAAAATACCAGGAAACTGAAGTAGACCTGAAAACATAAACAGAACTTTCTTGAAAGTATTTCCCACAAACCAAACATTCTAGCAAAGACGGGGCTGACCTTTGACCTTCACTCAACATTACCCCCCCTCCACCCCAAAATGCCAAGAACTCTTCAACTGCTTTTGGACCTACACTGTCTGGTGTTTTCTGAGGTATTCCTTTCAATACAGTCTGGGGATTGAAATATTTTCACCAATTTGAATGATAAAAAAAAATTCTTTTCATTTATTCTACTCTCTTTGAGTTAAGGTTAACTCTTTACCACACGACAAAAATTTAGACCCGTCCAAACTGAAAGCATTTGCATACGACAATTGAAATGTGACTCAAATAATGGAATTTGTCTTGGATAGGGTAGAAAACATTGTGGGAAAAGGAGAAAATGCTGGTTACCAGCATTTTCTCCTTTTCCCACAATGTTTTCAAAAGCCTTCTTCATCAGGGTCGTTAAAACTCGGAACTGTGTGGTAAAGGGTTACCAACTTGTTCAATAATGTTCTCCTTGTACTACAGCAGCAAGTGCATCTATAAATGTATCCTGCTGCACTTTCATCTACAGTGTCTGTAAAATTCTTCCAAAGTCCAAGGCTCTTACTGATGCCTGACATAAGCAAATTACTTAGAAAGCAGAGTGGCAACATGAGAAGGAAAAACCAAGCCCCCCCCCCCTTCCACAAAGATATCTCATTGTCCTTCCTGTGACCTTGAATGATTTGACCTTTGTGACCAAACTTAAATAAATTAGTTCTATTGCATGTCTTGAAATACATGTATCAAGTCACATCAGTCTATGATAAAACACTAGGGAATGTGGAAACCTTTGCCTATATGGACATACAGATATGAGCTCTGTGAAAAGGGGACTTAATGCATCTGTGACAAGTATCGACCCTGGTCAGCCTGCGTGGACTGTGCAGGCTAACCTCGGCTGAAACTTTTCGCTATTAGTCAATTTTCTGTATGCCAAAGGACAAGTCTACCTCATGAATCAGTTGGTTGTTAAAAAAAGTGGCAACAATGGATCCATAATTATGTGATGGCTTGATTAGTATCATGCATTACAGAGATGCATTAAACCTTTCCCAAACAAGCCCTGGTTTTCATGTGTCTGCAGTACAAGTCTTTTGAAAACACTCTGAGAAAAGGAGAAATTGCTCGTAACGAGCAATTTCTCCTTTTCCCACAGTGTTTTCTACCCTTTTTGAGACCTTTCTGCCATTTTCATCAAATTTAAAATTGTCGTCTGCAAACTCTTTCAATCTGGACCAGTCCAAAATTTGTCATTTGGGAAAGGGTTAAGCCCCCTTTTGCCAGAGCATGGCTCATATGATATGGTATGGCTAGATATAGCCTGTGAAGAAGTAAATATGTTACTGTAGTTATATGATTCTTTGTATATTAGACGATCCCTCTTGAAAGTACTGTGCAGCAAGGAGATGTGTAATTTCTCCTTTTACCACAATTTTCTAATTCATCCATGAATTCAACCTTAATTCACACATTATAATGACATTTTAAAAATAGAACTGTTTTAAAATTAGACTTTTGAAAACATTGTGGGAAAAGGAGAAAATGCTGGTAACCAGCATTTTCTCCTTTTCCCACAATGTTTTCTAACCTTTCAGAAAGAAATCCAGTCATTAGAACCACATTAAATGTGTCGTCTGCAAATGCTTTGAGTTTGGACCAGTCCAAAATATTGTCATCTGGTAAAGAGTTAACCTGTGCTGCTAATTTGCTTTTAGAGGTAATAACTAAATAAAGTGCATATAGTTATACAGGGGTGTAGCTAGCCCAAAATAAAGTGTATGCAAAATTAAAACCGAATGTGTTACCCAAGGCGCAAAGCCTCGGGAGCGGGGGAGGGTGCAGGAGAGGGGGTTATTGTCCGCAGAGTAATCTACACATGATCACGAATGGCACAAGGTATAAAATAATTCCAAAGATCAATCGATCATGACCAAGCAATCATGAAGCTTAAGCCATTCAGTTTGAGCTTTCATGCACAGAAAATAAGTATTTCAAAAATTCAAAATCATTTGCACTTGCAACAAGTTTTTTTTTTTTTAATCAAATAAATTTCTTTTTTATTATTATTTCTTTTGTTTTTTTATTTTCTTCTTTTATTTGTGTACATACAGATACGCCCTTTTTATGAATAATTCCTACCTGGATGTTCTTCTTCTATTTCAGATGTGACTTCCCCATCTGAAAAAACAAACATTACTTAGCTCTTCACAAAACAATATAATTTGTGATTCTTCCAAATTGAAAGCATTTGCAGACAACAAATTAAATGTGGCTCAAGTGATGGAATTTGTCTTTGAAAGAAAACATTGAGGGTAAATGGAGAAAATGCTGGTTACCAGCATTTCTCCTTTTCCCCTCAATGTTTTCAGAAGTCTTCTTCCTCATTGTGGTTGAAACACTGGACTGTTTGGTAAAAGTTTCCATGAAGCTACTGAAGAAGACTTTTTAACTCTTTACCACACGACAAAAATACAGACTTGTTCAAATTCAAAGTATTTGCATACGACAATTTACTTATGAATCATATTATGGAATTTGTCTTTGATATAGTTAAAAGCATCGTGGGAAAAGAAGAAAATGCTGGTTACCAGCATTTTTTTCCTTTTCCTACAATGTTTCTAAAAGGCTTCCCTCCCTGGGTCATTAAAACACAGGATTGTTTGATAAAGGAGTTAAATGCTGGTAACCAGCATTTTCTCCTTTTCCCCCAATATCTTTTATCCTATCACAGCCAAAAAACATAATTCCAGCTAAATTGTCATCTGCATATGCTTTCAATTTGGACAACTCTAAATTTTTAAAGGTTTACGTTATAAAGGTAACATTCTTGAATCTTTGTGGACAATGTTGATCAAGATCAGACTGTAGATTCTCTGAAAATGTGGCCAAAATAACGCCTTTTTACAAATCTGGAAATATCTTTTTCATGTTGTAACACTCTCACTTCTCTCTTTACCAGTCAACAAAAGTTTAGACTTGTCCATATCGAAAGTATTTGCAGACAATAAACTAACCCCTTAACTCTTTATCAAACAACAAAATTTAAGACTAGTCCAAATTGAAAGCATTTGCAGATGACAAAATAACATGACTTAAGAATTGAAATATGCTTTTGGAAGGGTAGAAAACATTGTGGGAAAAGGAGAAAATGCTGGTTACCAGCATTTTCTCCTTTTCCCACAATGTTTTCAAAAGGCTCCTCTCTCAGGGTCATTAAAAGTCAGGATTGTGTGGTAAAGGGTTAAGACAGGATCCTGAGTTTTAAGAACCTATGGGAGCTAAGATTTTTGAAAACATTGTGGGAAAAGGACAAAATGCTAGTAACTAGCATTTTCTCCTTTTCCCACAATGTTTTCTACCCTATCAAAGAAAAATCACATTATCTGAGCCAAACTGAAATTGTCGTCTGCAAATGCTTTTAGTTCGGACGGGTCTAAAATTTTATCGTGTGGTAAAGGGTTAATAGAAATTTTATAAGGATTTACTGAGTTAGGGTATTCATAGTTCATTCATAATTTATCATGCATTTTGTCACACATGCAGAAGCTGGCTTTTGAAAAGATAAGGATAAATTGCAATAGTAAATTTTATTAACCCTTTACAAGATGACAAAATTTTAGACTAGTCCAATTTGAAAGCATTTGCAGACGACAAGACAGATGTCACTCAAAAGTTGGATTTTGTTTTTGCAGAGGTAGAAAACATAGGAAATGGAGAAAGTGCTGGTAACCAGCATTTTCTCCATTTCCCATAATGTTTTCAAAAGGCTTCTTTTTCAGGTCGTTAAAAGTCGGGATGTGTGGTAGCGGATTAATCCTTATATTCAGATGTAATCATAGTGATTCAGTGACAGAAAAAACAACGACAACCGAAAAACTCACCTTCCCCAGTTGACCTTGACATCACTCTGTTCATGATTTCTTGAATTTTACGATCTGCTTCTGTCACCCTGTAAAGAAGCCATTTATGATTTTTAGTTTCCAGTAAATTTAAATACTTTGATTACATCACACCTAAAGTTGATTGATTGATTGATTGATTGATTGATTGATTCATTCATTCATTCATTCATTCATTGTATGGTGTTAAACGCCATTTTAAACATTATTTCAGTTATATCACGGTGGCCTGGGTACCTACCCATCCTTTCCTGGAGTTTCTTTACCAGTACTACGCACAATATTCTTTCTAAGCTGCTGGCTGCTTTCCCACATTACCATCGTCAAAACAATGGTAAGCAGTGAGAGAGGAGTGGATCCTGTCACAATGACTATCATCAATCCTTGGAAAGAAATCGCCCTGTTCTCAGTCTGGTGCTGGGCGGTAACTCTGTCAAAAACTCCTGTGAAAGCAGTGTGAGCTATGCGATTTTTACATAACTTTATCCCAAGTTTTCAAAGTTACAGTTGTTTGACTTATATACCTATTTGCATAATGACCCTGACCTTTGATTTCCAAACAACAAAAATGTAGACTGGTCCAAATTGAAAGCATCTGCAGACAACAATTTAAATGAGACTCAAATGATGGAACTTTTCTTTAAAGGGTAGAAAACATTGTGGAAACGGAGAAAATGTTGGTTACCAGCATTTTCTCCTTCCCACAATATTCTCTTACTATTCAGAGACAAATTCCTTTATCTGAGCCACATTTAAATTTCAATTTGTCGTCTGCAAATGCTTTGAACTTGAACAAGTCTAAGATCTTGTCATTCGGTACAGGGTTAAGCAAGCCTTTGTCAAGCTTAAAAAAAGTTTTTTCTAGACAAGTTTAATAAAATATCTAGCTGCATACAAAACTACAAAATTTTAGATTTGACCAAATTAAAAGCATTTGCAGATGACAAATTAAATGTAGCTCAAACGATTATTTCTATCTTTAAAATGATAGTCACATTGTGGGAATAAGAAATTACCAGCATTTTCTTCTTTTCCCACAATGTTTTCAAAATTCTTCTTTAGGATCATTATAACTCAGGGTAAAGGATTAAGGTCTTAAAGTAAACTGAATGTAAGATCAGAACACTGTTTCCAACAAACTGTGATCCCACAAGTTCTGAATTTGCCAAAAACCATACATGAATAAGAGGGACTTGAATCAAATCACATGTTTCATAATGGACCTAAAAACAATGATCATTGTCTTAGCGCTTTACCACACAATGCTGACTTTGAAGGACCCTGGGAAAGAAGCTTTTTTGAAAGCATTGTGGGAAAAGGAGAAAATGCTGGTAACCAGCATTTTCTCCTTTTCCCACAATGTTTTCTACCCTATCAAAGAAAAATTGCACCATTTGAACCACATTTGAAATTGTTGTCTGCAAATGCAACAATGACAATTTGATCCGTGAAGCCATATACATGTACATGTAACTGTATGATTCAAATGAGATAAATTTGAGCCATGCTCTGACAAAAGGGGGCTTAATTCATCTCTGTGAGTGCATTGCACCTGTGAAGCCATTACATAATTATGAGTCCACAAGAACCACTTTTTTTAAACGACGGACTGAATCATGAGGCAGACTGGTCTCAGAAAATTGACCAATACCGAAAAGTTTCGACCCAGGTCAGCATGCGCGTACTGTGCAGGCTGACCTGGGTCGATACATTTCACAGATGCATTAAACCTCCTTTTCACAGAGCATGACTCATATGGTAATAGAACTGATCTTAACTCTTTCACTACTAATGATGACTACCTTTTGCACAGAACGTGCAGTCTGATCTTGATCTACACTGTCCGCTACTCTGTTTTTAAACTATGATGAAAGTCATTTTCAATAGAACTGAAAATCTATTTTTAGAGCTCGGCAAAACACTGGAATTTCAGGAGTTAGTCGTGAAAGAGTTAATTATGCCAAAATATCAATCTTGCTGGCTGAACTGATAGATTATATGGCGTGCAACACACGAAAAGGGGCCTTCAGACCTATGCGTAAAAGTGTGTCGTCCCTGATCAGCCTGTGCAGTCTGTGACTAATCCGAGACAATACTTTCCGTTTTTGTGCGATTTTCTATTTCACGAAAGTCTACTGTACGAAAAAATCCTATGTAGTTGTAAAGTGTTGTCTCGGATTAGCCTGCGCGGACTGCGTAGGCTAATCTGGGACAACACTTTACGCAACTGTCCGAAGGCCCCTTTTCGTGTGTTGCACGCCATTATGTAGGAAAACAAAATTTTGAAAATAACATTTATCACATAACCTCCCTAAAAATAATTTCTTTTTCCTACAATAAACCGGTACCCATTACACGTTTACTTATCTTACATACATTTCAGATAAGCCTTGAGAGACATCATAATATGTGACATCATTTTACACATATTTCAGAGAAGTTAATCAGATTTTCTTCATGAAAGTTACCATGTAAGCATGTATGCTTTTGCATATGTTGTCTTATAATTTCCAATATTCCACTATGTGATAAAAAGAACCTGACAGTTGTTGGCTTCTGAGATAAAATTTTATTATCATGCATTTACAAAAAGGTTATTAATCTCCCCTGGGGGTCCTTTTATAACATATTTTATTTTTTTTATGAGTTGTTTAACCCTTCACCACACAATCCCAAGTTTTAACAACCCAAAAGAGACTGGCTTTTGAAAACACTGTGGAATAAAGGAGTTAATGCTGGTAACCAGCATTTTCTTCTGTTCCCACAGTGTTTTTTATGCTGTCAAAGACAGAAATCATCTTTTGAGCTAGATTTAATTTGTCTTCTGCAAATGCTTTCAATGTGGTCAAGTCCAAAATTTTGTTGTTTTGTGAAGGGTTCATAAAATTTTATCTCATATGCCAATTTACATCAGATCCTATTTGTATCAAAGGCACATTGTGCTTTCTCTCATGACAAACCATAACAATCCTTTGGCATCATAAATTATCATACTTGTCTCAAAAGTTTGCAAGATAAGAAAAGTTTTAATGGCTATATCAATGTTATGTAATCACATACTTTCTTAATTATGTGTTTTAACCCTTTCCCAAACAAGCCCTGGTTTTCACATATCTGCAGTACAAGTCTCTTGAAAACACGGTGGGAAAAGGAGAAATTGCTCGTAACGAGCAATTTCTCCTTTTCCCACAGTGTTTTCTACCCTTTTTGAGATCTTTCTGCCATTTTCATCAAATCTAAAATTGTCGTCTGCAAACTCTTTCAATTTGGACCAGTCCAAAATTTGTCGTTTGGGAAAGGGTTAAAACATGGTATGACAGTTGTGTGCATTGCATACAATAAATGTGCTTAATCCTTTACCAAACGTCAAAATTTCAAACTAGTCCAAATTGAAAGCATTTGCAGACGACAAATTAAATGTTACTGAAAATTTGAAATTTGTTTTTGGAAAGGTAGAAAACATTGTGGGAAAAAGAGAAAATGCTGGTTACCAGCATTTTCTCCTTTTTCCCACAATGTTTTCAAAAGGCTTTTTTCTCAGGGTTGTTAAAAGTCGGGATTGTGTGGTAAAGGGTTAAGCATAAGCATATGGGTCATGCTCTGAGAAAAAGGGGCTTAATGCATCTCCATATTACATGATATCAAGCAGGTCATCACATAATTATGGATCCATAAAAGCAACTTTTTTTAATAAGCGACTGAATCATGATGTAAACTGGCCCTTGGACATACAGAAAATCGACCAATAGAGAAAAGTTTTGGCCCAGGTCAGCCTGCGCAGATTGCGCAGGCTTACCTGGGTCGATACTTTTCGCAGATGCATGAAGCTCTCTTTTCACAAAGCATGGCCCATATGTTTGTAATATTCACAGAAAAACTAATGTAGCAAAACTAAACTGCCAACTAGTATTAAAAACATGCAACTAGCATATAATTATCTGACAACCAACAACTTCACATCAATTCATCATTCAGTAGAACAGTTTTGAAAACATTCTGGCAAAAGGAAAAGTTGCCTGTAAGAGGCAAATTTCACCTAGAGCAACAATACATTAGATCTTTAGATCTTTACTGTGCAATTCCATGTTTCAATAATCATGAGGAACAATCCTTTGCAAACATATTGGGACAAGGAGAAAATGCTCATAGCCGGCATTTTCACCTTTTCCCACAGTTTTTTCCCTTTTAAACAGACAAATTGTATTGGTTAAGCTACATTAAACATGTTGTCTGCAAATGCTTTCAAATTCAAAGAGTCTAAAATTTTGTTGTCTGGTAAACAGTTAATCTATTTCAATTATTTCAATTATTTCCACTATTTTACAGGGATGAATTCAAAATCCTTTACTGCAAGTTTGTTTCAGGAGACATGTATTGGCTTTAACATAAACCAAAATGACGAAATTTTAGACTTAGTCAAATTGAAAGAATTGGCAGACAACAGATTTAGATCCAAAAGATTTTTCTGTCTTGGTGATAGCAGAAAAATTTTAGGAGAAAGTGAAGGTTACCAGCATTTTCTCCTTTTCCCCACATTTTTTTTTCAAAAGCCGTCTTCTTCAGTGTCCTTGCAAACCTATCATTATTTGGAAAAGGGTTAAAACCACATTAAAATCAAACTTGAATCACCAATTGCTACTTAGATTGTTCTTCTGGGCTGCATATATCAAGATAAGAAAGCACAATATATGCAGTCTGATCTTGAATCTATAATATCTTATACTTGGTCAGACATTTTGCCATAGACATTGCATTTTTTTTCTCTGTCAATTTTAAAGTAAGACATGTCCATTTTATTAATTTGGCAGTTTTCGGATTTACCTATATAAATACACATGTAAATGTACATATATTATGCTAACAGGTTAACCACTTCACCATACCAAAAGGATTTAGACTTTTCCATACTGAAAAACTTGCAGACAACAAATTAACCCTTTACCAATCGACAAAATGTTAGCCTTGTCCAAATTGAAAGCATTTGCAGACAAAAATTTCATTGTTGCTCAAATGGTGCAATTTTTCTTTGACAGGGTAGAAAACATCGTAGGAAAAGGAGAAAATGCTGGTTACCAGCATTTTCTCCTTTTTCCCCAGTGTTTTCAACAGGCTTCTTTCCAATGGTCGTTACAAGGCAGCATTCTGCTAAGATTTGTTTTTATGAGGATAGAAATCATGATGGGAAAGGCAGAAAATGCTGGTTTTCAGCATTTTCTCCCTTTCCGATAATGTTTTCAAAGTCCTTCTTTTCCAAGGATTGGTTGGTAAAGGGTTGACTAATAGTGAGTACATGTATTTGCATGCACGACAAACTTCTCTTTCTACGTAGCTCTATGCAACATGCTGTGTAGATACTTACTGCTGTGTTCTAAATCAAACAGAAATACATTGAGTGTGTTAAATGTGTAAAGTATAACAGAGATCTACATAAGTGGGGGTATATCTATTCTACAAAACATTTTTATTTTACATAAAACTTTGTTGTTGGTACTCATAAGCATTATCTCAGCAAACCCACAAAGTAAGTTTAACAAAAGCTCTTTATTGTTTACCAAACACCAAAATTGAGACCGGTCCAAATTGAAAGCCTTTGCAGACAACAAATTCAATGTGGCTCAAATGGTAAGATTTGTCCCTGAAAGGGTAGAAAAAGTTGTTGGAAAAAGAGAAATGCTGTTTATCAGCACCTTTTCCCATGTTGTTTTCAAAATTTATCTTTCTCAGGGTCATTCAAACACCAGACTGTTTGGTAAAGGGCTAAAAAATATCATTAACATATATTAACTAATTCCTCCACTTGTTAATGATTCAGCTGGTGTGTGCCTCCATATTTTCTATTCTATGCAAATTTTGTATGTTTCTACTTAACCCGTTACCACACAATCCCATGTTTTAATGACCCTGTAAGAGAAGGCTTTTGAAAACATTGTGGGAAAAGAAGAAAATGCTGGTGACCAGCATTTTCTCCTTTTCCCACAATGTTTTCTACCCAATCCAAACAGAAATTATCATATGAGCTACATTTGATTTGCTGTCTGCAAATCCTTTCAATTTGGACCAGTCTAAAATTTTGTTGTTTAGTAAAGAGTTAAGTGGTGGACGAAAGTGATTGTTATTGGTGAGGAGGAATAGCATGTAGAAAGGCAAAGCCCTGTAACCGCTTTATCAAACAATCCTTAGTTTTAATGACGTGGAGAGAAAAGGCTTTTGAAAGCATTGTGGAGTAAAAGGAGAAAATGCTGGTAACCCAGTATTTCCTCCCTATCCCAAAATGTGTTCAGTTGAGCTAAAAAAAGAAAGCATAACAAACTTACTGTGAAAACATTTAGGTAAATTAACCATTAAATTCACATTAGGGCAACAATGCTCAGCTGCACTTGCTGGTTTTTTTTTTCAGTGAAATTTTGTCAAAAAAGGGGCATAACTGTTTTAACCCTTTCCCAAACAACAAATTTTGGATTGGTCTAAATTGAAAGAGTTTGCAGATGACAATTTCAAATTTGATGAAAATGGCAGAAAGGTCTCAAAAAGGGTAGAAAACACTGTGGGAAAAGGAGAAATTGCTTGTTATGAGCAATTTCTCCTTTTCCCACAGTGTTTTCAAAAGACTTGTACTGCAGACACGTGAAAACCAGGGCTTGTTTGGGAAAGGGTTAAAAAATATTTTGAAGTCTATCTAGCAGTACGGTACGGGTTCTTTCCACTTTGACAGTTAACAACTAGCCTGAATTCGAAGTAATTTTCTGTGGTAGTGGCAGTGATATCAGAAAAAGTCAAAGTTTTAACAAACAACTAACACATTGATGCCGGGCAATTACAATACCTTGACATTCTAAAACAGCTAAAACTAGAACTAGCCATTCTAAGCATTTTGTGATCTATTGTGTTTCACTGGAAGTCAACTATGAGGCACCCTTTGTACAAAAACAAATTCAGACTATTCAAATACCAAAATGGCTGAAGTCCTCTGATGTGCTAGAAAACACTGTAGGAAAAGGAGAAATTGCTTGTCAGAAGCAATTTCTCCTTTTCCCACATGTTTTCAAAACGTTATCGCTGCAGACATGATAAAACACTGGACTGTTTGTTACCGGACTTAGCAACCAAATGACTGAAAATTGAAGTATCAACTGCAAATTCAATAATAATACATACTGTCCAGTGCGAGACTGATTTCTCAGCGAGGCAATAATTTCATCCACAGTCCTCTCTGTCCTTGGTCCTTCTTTAATCTCCTCCTCCTTTCTAGCTTTAGCTTTTTCTGAGGGAAAAAAAGTCGCATACATATAACTGACCTCCATATGCAACTTAACCCTTTACCGTAGGATGCCGTATTTTAACGACCATAGGAAAGAAGCCTTTTGAAAACATTGTGGGAAAAGGAGGAAATGCTGGTAACCAGCATTTCCTCCTTTTCCCACATTGTTTTCTACCCTATCAAAGAAAGATTGCACCATTTGAGCCAGATAACAAATTTTAGACTTAACCAAATTAAAAGCATTCCCAGATGACAGGTAAAATGTGGCTCAAATAATTGGATCTAGATCTGTGCAGACATTAAAATATTGTCGGAAAGGAGGAAATCCTCTCATTTTCCCACAAAATCTTATACCCTTCCCAAATCACATTTCAATTTTTGAGACACTGTTATTTTGTTGCCTGCAAATGCTTTCAATTCAGACTAGCCTTAACTTTTGTTGATTGGTTCAAAACTGTTTTATGACAAAATGATTGACTTTCCAACATTTGCAAACATGGCAAACAAGAGGGCTGAGTTGGCCCTGCATTGCTACACTTACTGATATTGATTGAAAGGTGTCTCACACTGCTTTCAACATTGTTTCATTCATATCACTGAAATAGTTTACTGATTCATGTATATCCTGGGTTTCACTAGTACCAGACTAGGGCTCTTGAGTTGTCTTGCCCAAGGAAAGTCCAACCAAAAACCCTTTGCTTTGAGCGAGAATCCAAGCTGGAGCCCCTAGGAATCCTGCACAATCAATCCTGAGCAAAGCAGGACCCCCTCCACTTGCTAATAAAGCAATTAACCCTTTACTGCCCAATCCAAAGTTTGAACAACCCTGTACACAAAAACCCTTATGAAAACATTTTAGGAAAAGTAGAAAATGCTGGTAACCAACATTTTTTTCCTTTTCCCACAATGTTTTCTACCTTACCATAGACATATTTCATAATTTGAGCAACACTTGTATTGTCTGCAAATGCTTTCAACTCAAACAAGTCTAAAATTTTGTTCTCTGGTAAAGAGTTACGGCATCATTGGGAAATGACATCAGCATCTATTCATCATCAGCTTGGTAGCTTCAAATAATTGATATTTCAATTCATTAAATGAAAACTTACCTTTTCCCTTCTTTGCATCTTTCTTCACTATTTTCCGTACTGGAGTTTTTTTCCTCATCTTAAAGACGGGTTCAGCACCAGGGGAGGCAATCATCTTGGCTTCCTCTAACATGTCTTTCACAGATAGGGCCTACAGGAAGAGAGAGCACTGCATGCAGGTGCCAACGCTTGGCTGCAGTTGCTCTTAGTGAAAATTGTAAGTTGAAAATGGGGCATGACTTTGTCAAAAATATTTTGATGGTTACCTGCCCCTGTTATAGGGGTTCTCCTTTTGATAGTTAACAACTAGTCCAAGTTTGAAGCAAATATCTTCATTAATGACAAAGATACTATAAAATGTCAAAGTTCTTGCTCAAAGACAATGTAGATAATGAAGCCAGGGCTTCAACATTTTCTTTGAAAACAGCCAAACTCAGAATTTCAAGTCAGATATAAAATCATTAAAAAATTTGTCAATATATAAGACCAGCAAACAGTGGAAACTATTCTAGAGCCCACTGTATTTAGCAGCCCACTGTCTTAACCCTTTACCACATGACAAAATTTTACCCTTGTGCAAACTTAAAGCATTTGCAGATGAAAAAAAAAAAAAGATATGACTCATATGGTGGGATTTGTGTCTAAAAGGGTAGAAAACATTGTGGGAAAAGGACAAAAGGCTAATTACCAACATTTTCTCCTTTTCCAACAAGGTTTTCAATAGGCCTCCACCTCAGGGTCATTAAAACTCAGGATTGTGTGGTAAATGGTTAGCAGAGCTTTGTTTTTTTCTACTGTCATTCTTAACTCTTTACACACTGACAAGACTTAAGACTTGTCCAAAATTGACAATATCTGAACTGTGAAAAAAAAGGGATATCAAAAAAATTACCATATTCTTCCATTTCATTCGTAGTGAATTCAGAATACGTGTTGTTGCATACTGAAAATATCTAACGAGGTTGGGAGAATTGATCACTGTTGAGCCTTGGCGACATTTATCTTTTAACGTCTGATTTTTAATCATTGTGAAAAAGATGTTGAAAGATGTTGAGTGTGATTTCAAGGGAAACAGATCTATTCAATTTCGTTGGATATGGATTAGTTGCTGAAACGACATCATAAATGATGTTGACTATGTCATAAAAAGTGATGTTTACCCGCGGAAAATTCATTAATGTTTTATAAATATGTGTTATATCAAAAATAAAAGATATAAAAATTCACCAATGAACTGCAAATTCACCAATGATTTTATAATTTTATAATTCAGTGTTAAATTTCTTAAACCCTTTAACACACAATCCCGACTTTTAACAACCGTGAGAAAGAAGCCTTTTGAAAACATTGTGGGAAAAGGAGAAAATGCTGCAACCAGCATTTTTTCCTTTTCCCACAATGTTTTCTACCCTTCCCAAAACAAATTTCAATTTTTCAGTTACATTTATTTTGTTGTCTGCTAATGCTTTCAGTTTGGACTAGTGTAAAATTTTGTCATTTGGTAAAGAGTTAAACCACTGAAAACTGTAAAAAAAAAAAAGAACATTCATAATGATAGAAGAAATTCTACAGCACAAAGCTTACTGCTTCAGACACAGCTCCACTTGCACGCCCATCTTCCTCTGGCGCAGGTTTCTGTAACTCTCGCGCACTGTGAGCACTCACAGCAGTTTGCACATTTTCTAAATCATCGTCCATCTCTGCTATAGCATCGTCATACTTGCTGAAAACTTCTTCATCAGGCAGGATCATCTCGCTCTTCAAACTGGTGGATGTGAGCCCACTTTTACCTGGGTAAGTACATGTTAGCAACTTTATTCAACTCAAACTGCAAAATTTAAGACTGGTGCAAATTGATAGCATTTGTACAGTACAAAATAAATGTCCCACATATTAGGAAATTTTTGTCTTAAAGGGTGAAAAAAATCAGCTAACCAGCATTTTCTCCTTTTCCCACAATGTTTTCAAAAGTCCTTTTCCTTTGGGTCATTTAAACCTGACTTCTCCCAGGAGGGTAGAAAATATTATGGGAAAAGGAGGAAATACTAGTTACCAGTCAAGTAGGAATGTCCTGTGACAAGGCACAGCAGAGCCCCAGAATATTACTTGTAAAACCCAGAAAAGACATGAATAAGGGAGCTGTTACAGTGGTATGACAGATATACATATACTGTGTAAAACACAACTCAAAGTTAAAATTTTATTCACATAGGAAACAGAGCTCACTTCTTTTTCTAAGTCTAGCCACTTGATTGGCTGAAGAAGGAACATCTGAGCCAATCAGATGACTTGTCTTAGAAAACAGAATTAGGAGATAATGTAGCATTGAGGGTGAATATGAACCCTGAAAAGTAACTTGTATTTAATTGACTCTTTACCACACATTCCCAACTTTTAACAACCCTGAAAGAAAAGGCTTTTGACAACATTGTGGGAAAAGGAGAAAATGTTGGTATCCAGCATTTTCTCCTTTTCCCTCAATGTTTTCTACCCAATCAAAGACAGAAATCATCATTACAGCTTCATCCAATATGTCGTCTGCAAATGCTTTCAATTTGGTTAAGACAAAAATTGTGTCATTTTGTACAGAGTTAACACACTTTTTCAACTTGCCCAATCCCAGACAAAACTATTCTTTACCCTACAGCAAAATTTCTGAAATGTCAATATTGAAACTGTTTGCAGATGACAAATAAACAAGTTGGTCTGCAGCAAGACAAACAAAAACCAAAATCACCAAAATGACAATTTTGAACATGTCCAAATTGAAAGCATTTGCAGATGACAAAATAAATGCTACTCAAAAATTGGATTTTTTTTTCAGAGGGATGGAAATCATTCTAGGAACACAAGAAAATGCTTGTTACCTCTTTCTCAGGGTTGTTGAAACTAAGGATTGTGTGGTAAAGGGTTAAGAGATAAGACTCTCACCTCTGTATCTCCTCCTATATGATTTATATTTATATTTGGGCTCCCGTGGTGGTCTAGCTGCCAGGGCAACTTTGACGGAAGTACCTTCAGAGCCCAATATGGCAGGCTTCTTCTGGGGCTCCTCATTTTCTTTGTCATCAACCGGGCCTGTATCCACAGCCTCTGTGGGTGTTCCAGGTGTCAATGGGCGTGCAAGGTTAGCCTGTAGAGGTTAACAGCCAATTGTATCATATTGACTTTCTGCTAAATAAGTGAAATGAAACTTTCAAGCCAATAGTAAAAGCCAAGATTTTGCTATTTCAAAAGTATTTTTTTGGGAAAAGATATCTCCTTATTGGACAGTGTAGACCCAAGATCAGACTGCATGTTCTGTGCAGTCTGATCTTGATCTACACTGTCCACAAAAGGACTTAAAGTCGCGCTTAGCAGCATAGAGATTAAGGCTCTTGAAGCTACAGCCCCTTTCATGAAAAAGTTTAACCCTACACCACACAATCTCGACTTTTAATGACCCTGAGAAAGAAGCTTTTGAAAACATTGTGGGAAAAGGAGAAAATGCTGGTAACCAGCATTTTCTCCTTTTCCCCACAATGTTTTCTACCCTTCCCACCACGAATTCAGTTTTTGAGTCACACTCATTTTGTCGTCTACAAATGCTTTCAATTTGGACAAGTCTAAAACTTTGTCGTTCGTAAAGAGTTAAGCCTCTTATTGTCCCCAAATCAGCAAATGGACCTGATTCCAAACTTGAGTTGAGCTTTTTATTTGAGACACATTTCACTAACATTAAAAGACTTCAGCAACATCCTCATGTCTTTTGTTAAAATAATGGACTCAAATCTGTTCACTGAGTTAAGTCTGTTTATTTTGCTGAGTTGTCTGAAACACTGTATCAACTCACGATTATCAAGTTGCACCTAGCCATACTTTGCTGGAGTTTCTTTTGCCAGTACTTTGCAAAATATTCTTCCCAAGCCACTGGCTGCTTTCTCACATAACGATCATCAAAACATTGATCAGTACTCAAGATGGTAATCTTGTAACTGATTTAGAGTAAGAGAGAGCAAGACATGAGAGAATGTGAGCTCACTTTCAATGCTAAAAATAAAAATAAGCCATGCTCTGGCAAAAGAGGGCTTAATGCATCTCTGTTATGCGTTGTACCAAGAAAGTCATCACATGATCATGGATCCAGTTAAGTCCATTTCGTCTAACAAACGACTGAATCAGGTGGTCAGCTGGTCCTTGGACGTGCAGAAAATTGACCAATGGCAAAAACTTTTGGCCCAGGTCAGCCTGTGAGGACTACGCAGGCTGACCTGGGTTGCTACTTTTTGCAGATGCATTCAGCCCCCGCCCCCCCCTTTCACAGAACAAGACTCAAATAAATTCTTACCTCTTCCATCTCATCAAGGGCCACGTCTCGTGAAGGAATGACTGGTCGACCTTCCATGACAACCTTCAAACCTTTGACTTCATTACTGTAACACAATGAAAACCTTTGTTTACATAATATTTGGTGAAATACAGAAACTACCGAGTAAATGCCAACTTCCTAGCTAATTTGAAAATTCATGTGTGACTGTATTAGATCATAAATCCACTACTAATGCAGTGTTGTATCCATTTTCTAAATGTAAAATTGTATTTTGTCACTGCATGATGGGTACGAAGTCACAGTATTTATGCCATGACTCTTAAAACTCTTAACCAAATGATAGAATCTTAGACTTGTCAAAAATCAAAGCATTTGCAGACGCAAAATTGAACGTCAATCATATTACGAGAATCATCTGTATTAGGGTAGAAAACATTCTGGGAAAAGGAGAAAATGCTGAAAATCAGTATTTTCTCCTTTTGCCACAATGTTTTCTACCCTATCAAAGACAGAAATCATCAGCAACATATTCCAGTCAACAGACAAAGCCCATTTAACTCTTTACAAAAATTTTAGATGTGTCTAATTGGTTGCTGGTTACCAGCATTTTCTTCTTTTCCCACAATGTTTTCTGACCTTTCGGAGACAAATGCAATCAAATTATCCACAAGTAGTTTATCATCTAAATATGGTTTGAATTTGGGTGAGTCTAGAATTTTGTTTTGTGGCAAAGGGTTAAAGAATTCTAGAAAATGTTTTAAACTGGATATCTCTGAAAATATTGGACAATGGAGATCAAAGATCAGACTGCAACTTTTATGAAGTCTGATCTTGATCTACACAATGTGGGTTAAGGCACCTTATAGTCCCCCAAGCATATGTAGAATTGAGATTTTTACCTTGTTCTGGTTGGCAACACACCAAGGGAAGTAACTCTTGCTTTGCGCATTGCTGGAAAAAGAATGAGTTCAAATTGAAAGCATTTGCACACGACAAAATAAACATGACTGAAAAATTGGCCAAAGAAGGAGCTTATACCTATCATGTCATCTGCATAACTAGTCCAGACTTTCATGATAAAAAAAAAATATCTTCCTTTTTTTTCTTGCAGACTGTATTCTTGGCACTGGGGGAAAGAAAACTTTACTTATATGGCACTAAAAGAGTTAATTCATTCAATTCAATAAAAATTCACCTTAGCCCTTAATCCTTTACAACACAATTCCAAGTTTTAATGACCCTGAAGAAGAGGGTTTTTGAAAACGTTGTGGGACAAGGAGAAAATGCTGGTATCCAGCATTTTCTTTTATTCTGTCAATGTTTTCTACCCTGTCAAAGACAGAAATCATCACGTCAGCAACATTTGTGATCTGCAAGAGCTTTCAATTTGGTTGAGACCAAAAATTTTGTTGTTTGATAAAAGAGTTAAAGCACCTTAAACAGCTTAACTCTTTACCACACAACGAAAATGGAAAATGTATACTTGTCCAAATTGAAAGCATTTGCAGACGACAAAGGTGACTTGAAAATTGAAATTTGTTATGGGACAAGAAGAAAACATTGTAGGGAAAAGGAGAAAATGCTGGCTACCAGCATTTTCTCTTTTTCCCGCAATGTTTTCATAAGGCCTCTTTCTCAGGGTTGAAAAAGTCGTGATTGTGTGCTTAAGGGTTAAGTTGCCTTTGCAGCTAGTGCAGATCAAGATCAGACATCACAAAGAGTTCAGTCTGACCTTTTATCTACTATGTTCCAATTATAGAGACACTCTGAACAAGGAGCAGCCTTGAAATTAAGTCTTAATTCTACACTGCTAACTCTGCTAGGTTTATACAGCCCTCTAAGGGTTAGAAAGGACTATAAAACTGTACCTTCTGTTGTGATGGTGTTTTCCCTTGTATATGGATAAGATCTGGACGCTTCCCAGCTGGGCTCTTTGATATTACCAAATTTATCCAAAGGGTTGTAAGGTGGTATATTTGGTATCAACATAAACTGGGGAGCCTGTAATAAAAGTCCATGTATATACACTAATAATGAATCAACCCTTTACTGCACAATCCAGTGTGTTATCGACCCTTAGAAATAAAGCTTGTGAAAACATTGTGGGAAAAGGAGAAAATGCTGGTTACCAGCATTTTCTCCTTTTCCCACAATGTTTTCTATCCTTCCAAAGGCAAATCACATCACTTGAATAAAAATGAATTTGTCTTCTTCAAATGCTTTCAATTTGGACAAGCTCAAAATTTGATCATTTGGTAAAGAGTTAATACTAAAAGTAAGTACATCTATGGCTGAGCCCTGTAGCTCAGTCGATAACATACAGGGGTTCAATTTCCCAGCTCTACCAAATTCTTTCAGAGTTTTGATGACAGTCATGGCAGCAGGGTCCATTCCTCTCTTACTGCTGAATGTTGTTTAAGGATGTTTACATGGTCTTTGCTTGAAAGCATGTACAAACAACAAATCTAATATGGCTAAAAAGGCAAGAATTGTCTATAAAAAGTTGTGGGCAAAGTAGAAATGCTGTTTACAAGCATTTTTGCTTTTTTTTCTACAATGTTTCCAAAAGCCTTTCACCTCAGGGTCTTTAACTCTCTACCACACTATTCCAAGTTTTTACAGCCCTGAGAAAGAAGGCTTTTGAAAACGATGTTGGAAAAGGAGAAAATGCTGGTAACCAGCATTTTCTCCTTTTCCAACAATGTTTTCTACCTATTCAAGGACAAATGCTATTATTTGAAACACATATGAATTGTCTAAAATTTTGTCATTTGGTAAAGAGTTAAAGAGTCATCTTTACTTTTGGTTTCTGCTCCAGCAGGTCATCATGAAATACCGGTTCCGACAACATCCTTTTTCGTAGTCTCCTCGGAAAAAATGCTGGTCGAAGTCTCCTGCAAACAGAAAGAAAATGTAATGTTTTAATTCCATTAGTGTCATTTATAAGCATTCATGCCTTAACCGTTTACCACACAATCCCGACTTTTAACGACCCTGAGAAAGAAGCCTTTTGAAAACATTGTGGGAAATGGAGAAAATGCTGGTAACCAGCATTTTCTCCTTTTCCCACAATGTTTTCTACCCTTCCCAAAATGAATTTCAATTTTTCAGTCACATTTATTTTGTTGTCTCCAGCTGCTTTCCATTTGGACTGGTCTAAAATTTTGTCGTTTGGTAAAGGGTTAATGTTTATTTGCAGGACAAAGAATGAGTTCACCTTTTATTAAATAATAAAATTTTAAACTGGTCCAAATTGAAACGATTTGCAGACGACAAATTACTTCTGGCTCAAATGGTGAGATTTATCTTTGATAGGAAAGAAAACATTGTGGAAAATGGAGAAAATGCTGGTTACCAGCATTTTGTCCTTTTCCCATTTAGTTTTCAAAGGCTTTCTTCATCTAGGTTGTTAAAACTCAGGATTGTGCAGTGAAGGGTTAAGGGAGAATGGAGCTTGGTAAGAAGTTTGAGGCGAATTCACCTACCTAATCCCTGCATGCCATTGTTTACTGAACATACCTAAGCACCTTTCTTCTCATTCTGTTTTTGCCTTTGACCCTTCACCTGATGATGTAATTTCAGACCCGTCCAAACTGAAACCACTTGCACGTGAAAAACTTAAATAAGCCATCTGTGACAAAGGGGCTTAGTACATCAGCACAACGTTTCAACCCATGTCAGCCTGTGCAGTCCGTGCAGGCTGACATGGGTTGAATTTTTTTGGTATTAGTAAATTTTCTGCATGTCCAAGGACTAGTTTACCTATTATTCAGTTGGTTGTGTGACAAAATGGACTTTATGGATCCATGATCATAATTTATGATATCAAGCAAGTCATCATGAAATTATGATCATGGTATGGATCCATGATCATAATTTCATGATGACTTGCTTGGTATCATACATAAAAGAGATGCATGGAGCCCTCTTTTGCAAGAGAATGGCTCAAATGTTACTCAAATGGTGGTATTTTTCTTTGAGGTGCTGGAAAACACAATGGAAAAAGGAAAAATGCTGTTAACCAACATTCTTTTTTCTTTTCAAATGGGTTTTTAAAAGCCTTCTTCCTTTGGGTCATAAAAACATGGGCATGTTTGGTAAAAGGTTAACAAAAACAGAACTATGAAAAGTCACCTTGATGCTTAACTCTTTACTAAAGGACAAAGTTTTAGCCTAGTCCAAATTGAAAGCTTTTGCAGATGACAAAATAAATCTGACTCAAAAATTGAAATTTGTTTTGGGAAGAGTAGAAAACATTGTGGGAAAAGGAGAAAATGCTGGTTTTTTTTCCTCAGGATCGTTAAAAGTCAGGATTGTGTAGTAAAGACTTAAGGCTTGTAATGATCAGATATAATCTGATCTATATCTCCTTCTGCAATATATTGATCCAGGTAGGTTTCATTCTTTTTTTGAATACTGTTAACTCTTTAGCAGATAACATAATTTGAGACTTCTCTAAGATGAAACTGTGTACAGATGACAAAATAATTGTCACCTAAAATCTAAAATCTGAACCTTGTAACTGGAAGGGTTGAAAACATTGTTGGAAAAGGAAAAAATGCTAGTTATCACCATTAAAAAGACGTAAACTTTTCTTTTATGGAATGCCATGAGATATTTAACCACCTGCTGTGCAGACAAATCATTTTTGGTCACCAGCTTTTTCTCATTTTCCCTCAATGTTTTCAAGCATCTTCTTCTTTAGGGTAGTAAAAACTTGGGATTGTATCTAGTTACAAGCATTTTCTCCTTTTCCGACAATGTTTTCAAAAGCCTTCTTCATCAAGGTCATTCAAAGGCAGCATTGTGTGGTAAAGGGTTAACTTACCTAGCTGTAAACTCTTCATTATTTATAGGTTTCTGGCGCTCAAGTTCTTTCTTGATGATGATTTCATCTACGGACTTTTTGGCTACGTCATCCAGCTCGTGTCGGAGTGCAATCTCCACCATTCTGTTTGTGCCATACCTGAAGGTCTTCCTGTCATCCCTAACACTTGGGTACAAATCTCTCTCTGCCATGATGTCAAACTCATCAATGTTGAAATTATCTAGAGACAAATGAAAGTCGTGGATATTTTCTTTACATGTTCATCACCAAAATGTATTATGTTAATATCTGACAATTTTAGCTGTTATATTTGTTTCACAGGTGTCTACATCATTTTTCTTCATTACGTTTCAGACACGCATTTCAGTCTGAATTCCAGTTGCCCCCCCCGCCCAACATCATTAATAAGGGACGCGAAAACTAATGAAAATTTTAAAATCGTGTTGAAGACTGTGAAAATGTTCATCACTGAAAATTTTCAATATGAAACAAAAATAAAATGAAGTTTTGGTTACCTAAAAAGCTGGAAGCAGTCTTAGAGGAATGCTTTCAGTAGGGCAGAATTTCAGCTTTTATCAGAGCATCTCCATATTGTTTACACTCGGTTGGTACGATATAATCGTACTAAATAATGCTTGTATAATAATTTCTGGGTACGAAAAAATATTTGTTGTTTTCAACAATTTGATGCAGGAAAGTTGCATGTGTTGATGAATTTAACGTATACATAATCTTTTTAAAATAAGTTACACATATGCATGTTTTCAAAATTCGACAAGTCATCATATATTGCCATAGAACCTTTCGTACCAAGGGACGAAAAAAGTAAACACGAGTAAGTACAATCCAATATGGCAGCGCCCTTATGAAATTACATCGTTTGACATTGGAACGTCAGTTACACACAAATTACTCTGTGACAACCCGTTGAAATCCTCTAATTACAACCGAAACCAACATGCCAGTTAGAAATCATTTCCCTACCTTTCACAAATTGAGTAAGTAGTCCACAAATCGAACATGAAGTACAGATATGTGCCTGTCAAATTATGGCATAAGCGGGACCGTCTTACTCGTATGGCTCAAGTCCGCACAATCCCAACTTTTAACGACCCTGAGAAAGAAATCTTTTGAAAACATTGTGGAAAAAGAAGAAAATGCTGGTAACCAGCATATTCTCCGATTCCCACAATGTTTTCTACCCTTCCTGAAACAAATTTTCAATTTTTGAGTAACATTTATTTTGTCGTCTGCAAATGCTTTAAATTTCAACTTGTCTAAAACCTTGTTGTTTGGTGAAGAGTTAATGAACATTTCCTTCTTTTCCCCAGAAACGGGTGCCTACTCATACTTCTGGACAGACAAGTGTGAGAGATTACTTCCCAAACACTACAAGGAACGATGCCTTGACTACATGATGACAGAACCAGAACCTGTGCACTGGATTCCTGACACTCGTAAATACAACATGGATAAATATGGGCAAAGGTAGGTGGTTAAATTTGTTTTGCTGATTTGTTTGTCCTGTTTAAGCCTTCACCAAACAATCCTATGCTTTAATGACCTTGAAATCTTTTGAAAACATTGTGGGAAAAGGAGAAAATGCTGGTAATCAGCATTTTCTTCTTTTCCCATAATGTTTTCTATACTTTTACAGACAACTCTTTTATGATTGTAACTACATTTTATTTTTTTGTCTACTAAAGCTTTTGATTTGGATAAGTTTAACCCTTTACCAGACGACAAAATTTTAGCCTTGTTCAAATTGAAAGCAATTGCAGACGACAATTTCAGTGTGGCTCAAAAGGTGCAATTTTTCTTTAATAGGCTAGAAAACTTTGTGGCAAAACGAGAAAATGCTGGTTACCAGCATTTTCTCCTTTTTCCACAATGTTTTCAAAAGGCTTCTTACCCTGGGGCGTTAAAAGGTTAACTCATCGCAGTAATTATTATATTTCTTGGTAGTTTTACTATTGTGATAAGTAAATGCAAAAAAGGTGTCAGCAAAGTGTAAATACAGTCACACTGTTTTAGAGACTGCCTGCATTGAGCAACCCACAGCTTTACCCCTTTAGCACAAAATCACAAGTTTTAACAACCCCAAGGAAAGGGACTTTTGAAAACATTGTTGGAAAAGGAGAAAATGCTGGTAACCAGCATTTTCTTCTTTTCCCACAGTGTTTTCTATACTTTACTGACAACACCCATGATTTAAACTGCATTTAGTGTGTCATCTGCCAATGCTTTCAGTTTGGACAAGTCTAAGAGTTAGAAAAGTTGTACATTTCATGGTGATTTTTCTGTTGTTATAAGTAAAAGCAAAGACGGTATTAGCAAAATAAAGATACAGTCACACTGTATTGTAGACTGCCTGTATTAAGCAACCCACAATTTTAACCCTTTACAAACAATCATATGTTTAAATAACCCTGGGCTGGTGTGGAGAGCTTTTGAAAACACAGTGGGAAAGGAGAAAAGGAGACAGAGCTGGTAACTAGGATTTTCTCATTTTCCCACACTTTTTTTCGATTTCTTTCAAGACATATCTCACCATTTGAATCACTTTTCATTTGTTGTCTGCAAATGCTATCAAATTGGACCATCCCACGATTTTGTTGTTTAGAAAAGCATTAACTCTTTACTAGATGGCGAAATTTTAGACTTGTCCACATTAAAGGGAAGAAAAACATTTTCATGTTTTTCCCCTGTGTTTTCAAAAGCCTTCTTTCTCAGGGTTGATAAAACTTGGGAATGTTTAGATTGTTTTTTCCTACAATGTTTCCTACCCATTGAGTTCCGTGTATAATGTAGGCTTCCTGTGCAGAACCATCCGATTCGTGTCCAGTATCCAGATCAGTGTAATAGAGGATTATGGGCCGGTGAAGGAATTGTCTTCTGCTTTGTCAAATACTTCAACAAACTTCCAAGAGATAAAATGAAACCTAGGTAAGACAGCACATTTTTAGTGATAATTATAATTCTGCATTATCTTCCGCTAGGTGGCATTTTTCAAATATATTACCAATCTGATATGGGCATTCTGGGTACAGAACCGGACTATTTTTCAAGGAGGGAATCAATGCAACAAAATTCCAAAAATAAAATTTATGTTTACTCTTTAAATCTACCTTCATCCGGCCATGGATAGCTAGCATACAACCTATGCACCAGCCATTTCTAAACATTAGCCCATATAAGCTTGGGAAAAAGCCCCAGTATAAGCCCAGCAAGGTGGGGACATTATTTTGGTTGTCAGTCTGTTGCACAAATCCTGGTTTTCCCAATAACTCTAGTACTCTGAGACTGTTAACCCTTTAATGCTTTACCAAAATGGCCAGACGAAATTTTGGACAGGACCAAACTGGAAGCAAATGCAGATGACCAATGAACAGATCCTAAAATGATGATTTCTGTCTTTGATAGGGTAGAAAACATTGTGGGAAAAGCAGAAAGTGCAGGTTGCTAGCATTTTCTCTTGTTTCCACAATGTTTTCAACAGCTTTCTCCCTCATGGTTGATTACAGTAAGGGTTGTTTGGTAAAGTAACTGAATACATGTAATGACTATTTACAGCTCTTGAAATTTACTCTGTCCTTTTTCAGTCAATGGTTTCAAAGGCCATCTCCCTTAACGGTGTATCACACAATCCCAAGTTTTAATAACCCTAAAGAGAAATGCTTTTTTATAAACATTGTGGGAAAAGGATTGATTGATTGTATGGCATTTAACGCTGTTTTCAACATTATTTTAGTTATAGCGCGGCAGCCAGTGCACCTATCCATGCTTTCCTGGAGTTTCTTTTACCAGTACTCTGCACAATATTCTTTCCAAGCCACTGGCTGCTTTCCCACACAACCATCATCGAAACAATGGTCAGCGGTGAGAGAGGAATGAATCCTGTCGAAATGAATATCATCAATCTTTGGAAAGAAATTGGCCAAGCCGGGGATCAAACCAGCGACCTCCTGTACACTACCGACTGAGCTACAGGGGCTTGGCAGGGGAAAAGGAGAAAATGCTGGTTACCAGCATTTCCTCCTTTTCCCACAATATTTTCTACAATTCCAAATACATACTAATTTTGTCATTTTGGCCACTTTTGTCTCCTGCAAATGCTTTCAATTTGGACCTGTCTAAAATTTTGTTAGATGGTAAAGAATTAAAGTCAGATGAATAAAGAGTTGAATACATGTTCGTTCTAGATGCCCAAAAATGTACCTGCCGAATTTAACAGAAAGGATCTTATACAGTGAAATACTGGACCAGTGGATTTCTTGTCCCTGTACCGACAGAGCCATGGATCTCATAGACGAGGCTTTTGGATTGGACAATTACATTTTGAAGGTGGGACTTTACCCTGAGGTTTAGGTTTTAAGAGCAAAGGTAGAATTACCGGTATGCTAATAGTATGATTCACAAAATACTAGTATTAGAGGGGAGGAAAAAACTGCCCCCACCCACCCCATACTTCAGCCAGGAGGAAAAACTGCCCCCACCCACCCCATACTTCAGCCAGGAGGAAAAACTGCCCCCACCCACCCCATACTTAGCCAATACCGTATATGATTTTTGAACAGATCCTTCCAAGCTTGGGTAGTTTTGAATTTTCAGTTTTAGCTCCAGAGGGAGGAAAACCTCTAAGAGGAGGAAATTAATTGCTTGATTGATTGAATGGTATTTTATGCTGCTTTCAACATTATTTCAGTCATATCCTGAAAGTTGGAAAAATCGCACCCCTGATGACTGTATATACAGTATTTGTGATACTTTTAGATTCTTTATGATAAATATGAATTTTTTGTATTTGTCTATAGTTTGAAAACAATGTTTGATTGACTGTGTGGTGTTTAACCCTTTACCAGACAATCCCGGGTTTTCATGACCCTGGAAAGAAAGCCCTTTGAAAACATTGTGGGAAAAGGAGAAAGTGCTGGTAACCAGCATTTTCTCCTTTTCCCACAATGTTTTCTATACTATTAGAATCAGGTTTCATCACTTGAGCCACATTAACTTTGTCGTCTGCAACAGCTTTGAATTTGGATGAGTGTAAAATTATGTTGTTTGGTAAGGAGTTAACTCCATTTTAAACATTATTTCAGTTATATCCCATGTTGATATTCACTTTACTCTTTGGTCATTATTCAGAGATGGACTCATACTTCGGTATTATTGTATGAAGCATGAGTCATGCTCTGACAAAAGGGGGCTTTATGCATTTCAGTGATCCGTGTTACCAAGCAAGACATCACATGATCATAGATCTATTACCTCAATTTTGTTTAACAACCGATTGAATCATGAGGTAGACTGGTCCTTTGACATACAGAAAATTGACCAATAGCGAAAAGTTTCAGCCCCGGTCAGCCTGCGCGGACTGTGCAGGCTGATCTTGGTCAATGGTTTTCACAGATGCATTAAGCCCCCATTTCACAGAGCATGGCTCATTTTTATTTTTTTTTTTTATTATTTCATAGACACATGAGAGACATTTAAACTCGAGATTTGCAATGACACTCCAGCGCAAAATGCTGATAGCGCTGGCTAAGGATGAAGTCACACCAGAAATTGCTAAGAAGTACGAAGACTTCAAGATACCTGTGAGTACATTATATTGTAAATTTACAGAGAAACAGATGGGGGGGGGGGGTTTCCATAGTTAACTCTTCACCAAATGACAAAATTTTTCAGGAAGCCAAAATTTAATTGAAAGCATTTGCAGATGACATATCAAATGTGCCTTAACCCTTTGCCAAATGACAGAATTTTAGACTAGTCCAAATTGAAAGTAGTTGGCAGATGACAAAATAAAGGATACCGAAAAACTGAAATTTGTTTTGGGAAGGATAGAAAACATTGTGGGAAAAGGAGAAAATGCTGGTTACCAGCATTTTCTCATTTTCCCACAATGTTTTCAAAAGGCTTCTTTCTCTGGGTCGTTAAAAGTTGGGATTGTGTGGTAAAGAGTTAAGTAATTGAATTTGTTTCTGAAAGGTTAAAAAGCATTGTGGGAAAAAGGAGAAAATGCTTGGAACCAGCATTTTCTCCTTTTCCAACATTGTTTTCAAAAGGCTTTTTCTTCAGGGCCGTGGAAACCTGAGATTTGTTTGGCAGAGAGTTAAAAGTTGCTGAATTGACAATTTCTGTCTTTGATAGGGTAGAAAACGTTGTGGGAAAAGGAGAAAATCCTGGTTACCAGTATCTTCTCCTTTTCCCACAATGTTTTCAAAAGCCTTTTCAGGGTTGTTAAAACAGAAGATTGTGTGATAAAGGTTATTGCGGTTTAATCCGTTACTAAATGGTCTTTGTTTTTGCAGTCCTGTGGAAGAAAGCTTTTGAAAACATTGTGGGAAAAGGAGAAAATGCTGGTAGGCAGCATTTTTGTCCTTTTGCAACGCTGGTTTTCAACTATATCGAAGATAAATTGCATTTTTTCATATAGATGAAAAAAGTCCTCTGGGGATGTTAACCCTTTCCCAAACAACAAATTTTAGACTCTTCCAAACTGAAAGAGTTTGCAGGCGACAATTTTAAATTTGATGAAAATGGCAGAAAGTTCTCCAAAAGGGTAGAAAACACTGTGGAAAAAGGATAAATTGCTTGTTATGAGCAATTTTTCCTTTTCCCACAGTGTTTTCAAACTTGTACAGCAAACATGTAAAAACCAGGGCTTGTTTGGGAAAGAGTTAACCCTTTACCGAACAATTCTATGTTTACACAACCAAGAGGAAAAAGGGCTTCCATAAACATTGGTTGAAAAGGAGATAAAACTGGTAACTGAACCTCCCTAGCTTCCTATCTGGATCTCTTAAAGTAGCGTTGAGATGAACTTAGTTTAACCATTAACCAGATGACTAAAAGAGTATGGCTTGTCCAGTTTAACCCTTTACCACACAATCCCGACTTTTAACAACCCTGAAAAATGTTGTCTGCATGTGTTAACTCTTTACCAAACAACAAAATTTTAGACTACTCCAAATTGAAAGCATTTGCAGACGACAAAATGATTGTGACTGAAAAAATGAAATTTGTTCTGGGAAGAGTGGAAAACATTGTGGGAAAAGGAGAAAATTGCTGTTCACCAGCATTTTCTCCTTTTTCCTCAATGTTTTCAAAAGGCCTCCTTCTTAGGGTCGTTAAAAGTTGGGATTATGTGGTACAGAGTTAAATGTGCTAACTGTCTACCACATGGAAAATGAACTTGAGCCATGCTCTGTGCTCTGTGAAACAGGGCTTAACCCTTTCCCAAACGACAAATTTTGGACTGGTCCAAATTGAAAGAGTTGCAGACGACAATTTTAAATTTGATGAAAATGCCAGAAAGTTATCAAAAAGGGTAGAAAACACTGTGGGAAAAGGAGAAATTGCTCGTTATGAGCAATTTCTCCTTTTCCCGCAGTGTTTTCAAAAGACTTGTACTGCAGACACATGAAAACCAGGGCTTGTTTGGGAAAGGGTTAATGTATCTCAATAATGCATTGTCCCAGGCATGACATCACATAGTTAGGGATCCATAAAGTCCACTTTGTTTAGTAACTAGCTGAATCATGAGGTAGACTGTCCTTTGACATGCAGAAAATTGACTGATAGCAAAAAGTTTCGGCCCAGGTCAGCCTGCACGGACTGCGCAGGCTGACATGGGTTGATACTTTCTGCAGATGCATTAACCCTTTCCCAAACAAGCCCTGGTTTTCACGTGTCTGCGGTACAAGTCTTTTGAAAAACTGGGGGAAAAGGAGAAATTACTCATAACGAGCAATTTCTCCTTTTCCCACAATGTTTTCTACCCTTTTGGAGAACTTTCTGTCATTTTCATCAAATTTAAAATTGTCGTCTGCAAACTCTCTCAATTTGGACCAGTCTAAAATTCATCGTTTGGGAAAGGGTTAAGCCCCATTTCACAGAGCATGGCTCACTTATTTTGAAAGCATTTGCAGACAACAAAATGTGTCTCAAATGATAGAATTTGTTTCTGGATAGGCAGAAAACCTTGTGGGATACGTAGACAGTGCTTGTTACCAGCATTTTTCACCTTTTCCCACCCTGTTTTCCAAAGCATTCTTCCATAGGTTGGGTGAACTCTTGGTTATTTGGTAACAGCTTGATTAGGAGCCAGATGCTTTCATGTACCCTGTTTTGAGTTCTTGCAAGGGAGATAATTGATTTAGAGTAGCATTCAAGTTATCTCCCTTAGACCATGCCTTGTTAAAAAATTCTTGCGGGAGTGGAGGGGAGGGGTGTAGAAGTTGTTAAAGATGTTTTGCTTGGTCCATATCATCACAGCACAAGCATATTGAAATATGAAAGCACAATAATAAACAGAAATGTGATGGAAAACGTGATGTGATGCAATGTGATGGAGATTAATTCTTTATATTTCTGTGCAGGAATGACTTGACTCTTTACAAAACTACAAACTTTTAGACATGTCGAAATTGAAAGCATTTGCAGATGACAAGATGAGTGTGACTGAAAAAATTAAAATTTGTTTTTGGTTAGGATAGAAAACATTGTGGGAATAAGGAGAAAATGCTGGTTAACAGCATTTTCTCCTTTTTCCACAATGTTTTCAATAAGTTTCTCCCTCAAGGTCATTAAAACTTGTGATTGTGTGGTAAAGTTTTAATATCTGGTGATACAAATTTACAGAGGAGGATTTGAAAATGTAGAAAACATTGTTGGAAAAAGGAGAAAATGCTGGTTACCAGCCTTTTCCAACATTGTTTTCCAAAGCCTTCTCCATTTTCCTAAATATTTTCAAAGGCTCTCTTCTTCAGGGTTTCCAAAACTTAGGATTAACGGTATGTGGTTAAAGCATTTTTCAGAGCTAGTTTTCCGGAGGTGCTGCATAGAAATAATGATTAACCTTATTCAAGAAGTGATGAAACTTTTAAGCCTTTACTGCACAAAGATATTTTAGTAGACTCATTCAAATTGAGAACATCTACATGTGACAAATTAATTGGGGCTCAAATGGTAAAATTTGTCTGTGAAATTGGGGGGGGGGGGGGGGGGGGAACATTATGGAAAGAGGAGAAAATGCTGGTTACCACCATTTTCTCTTTCTCCCACAATGTTTTGAAAAGCCTTCTCATAAAGGGTTGCTAAAACTTACGTTTGTGTCGTACAGGGTAAAGCTAATTGTCCTGTTCCAGTCCTGTAGTTTCTTTACCTGTATGGTTAGTATGAAGAAGTTAGAAGGGAGATAACCTAAATTCAAAATTGAAATAGTAATATGTAGTTATCTCCCTTATACCTTTCTGAAAGATATTTTCTTTCCATACACTTTCTGGCATTTTCTCCTTTTCCTACAATGTTTTCCAAAGGCTCCTACCTCTGGGTCGTTAAAAGTCGGGATTGTGTGGTAAAGAGTTTACCCTTTACCACACGACAAAATTTTAGACCTGTACAAATTGAAAGCATTTGCAGACAATGATTTCTGTATGGCTCAAATGATGTGGCTTTTCTCCGATAGGGTAGAAAACATTGTGGTAAAAGGAGAAAATACCAACATTTTCTCCTTTTCCTACAATGTTTTCAAAAGGCTTCTTCCTCAGGATCGTTAAAAGTCGGCATTGTGTGGTAAAGGATTAAGGGTAATTAAAACTCTAGATTGGTTGGTTATGAGTTAACCCTTTGCCAAATAACAAATTTTACTCTCTAACAAGTTGAAAGCATTTGCAGATGGGAAATTTTGTATGACTCAAAAATTGGAAGATGTCTATGATAGGGTTGAAAACTTTGTGGGAAAAGGAGAAAGTGCTGGTTACCAGCATGTTCTCCTTTTCCCACAATGGCTTCAAAAGTTCTTTTCCTTGTTGAAATTCAGGATTGTGTGGTAAATGGTTAAAAAGCTTTAGACAGAGGTAATTATTTTTGTTGAAGTATGTAAAACGAGATGGAAGTTAGCTTTCAGGCAATGTGGTCTTTTATTTCTTTTGTGTAGTCTGATCTTGATTTACATTGTCTACAAATGATCTTAACTTTTTACCAAATGAAAAAATCTTAGGATCTTAACTTTTTACCAAATGACAAAATCTTAGACTAGTTTAAATTGAAACATTATTTTGCAGACAAGAAATCAAAGATGGCCCAAATAACTAAATTTGTCCTTGATAGGGTTGAAAACATTGAGAAAAGGAGCTTTACCATGGTAACCAGCAATTTCTTCTTTTCCCACAATTTTTTCAAAAGCCGTATTTCTCAGGGTCATTAAAACTCGGGATTGTTTAACCCTTTACCACACAATCCCGACTTTTAACAACCCTGAGAAAGAAGCCTTTTGAAAACATTTTTGGAAAAGGAGAAAATGCTGGAAACCAGCATTTTCTCCTTATCCCACAATGTTTTCTACCCTTCCCAAATAAAATTTCAGTACTTGAGTAATATTGGATTTGTCGTCTGCAGATGCTTTGAATTTGGACCAGCCTAAAATTTTGTCGTTTGGTAAAGAGTTAAACCCTTTACTAATCAATGCTGTGTTTTAACCCTTTACCACACAATCCCGACTTTTAACGACCCTGTGAAAGAAGCCTTTTGAAAACACTGTGGGAAAAGGAGAAAATGCAGGTTACAAGCATTTTCTTCTTTTTTTCCACATTGTTTTTTTAAAGGCTTTCTATTGCACTGCTGTTAAAACTCAGGATTGTGTAGTAAAAGGTTAAAATACTTGCAAGTTTTTAGGGGAGTGACAGAAGAAATGTTTTGATTTTGGCTTTTTATGACAGCCAATTATTTACCTAAAATACATAATTTTGACTGATAATGTAAAAGATAACTTCATTACAATGATTACCATTATCAACTACTGAAATGATACCTTCATTAATTTTGGTGTTTATTTTGATAGAGTAATTAATTGTGATTGAACCCTGGTGGTTATTTAACCCATTACCCCACAGTCCCGAGTTTTAATGACCCTGACCTTTTGAAAGTGTTGTGGAAATAGAAGAAAATGCTGATAACCAGCATATTCTTCTTTTCCCATCATGATTTCTAACCAATCAAAGACAAATTCCATCATCTGAACCCAATTTGAATTGTCGTCTGCAAATGCTTTAAATTTGGACAAGTCTAAAATTCTGTCCTCTGGTAATGCAGGACAATATTTTGGACTCATCCTTGATCAAAGTACATGTATTTGCAGATGACAAAGAAAGTGTCTTCAAGTGATTTATACATGTATTTGTCTTTGAAAGGTTAGAAAACATTGTGAGAATAAAGGAAAACGCTGGTTTCCAGCATTTTCTCCTTTTCTCAAAATGTTTTCAAAAAGTTCTCTTCTTCAGGGTTGTTAACATAATTATGGAATACTTTGATTGAGGGGGTGGGAGAATGCATACAATAATGCTCAGCACATGACAGAAATTTGGACTTGTTTATAGTGAAAGCATTTGCAGACGACAAATAAAATACAGTTTAAATAATGGAATTTGTCCTTGATAGAGCTGGCAAATGACGGTTACAAGCATTTTTTTCTTTTCTCACAATTTTGTCAAAGCTTTGATCTTTAAGATCATTTAACTCTTTAGCAAACAACAAAATTTTAGATTGGTCCAAACTGAAAGCAGTTGCAGACGACAAAATAAATGTGACTGAAAAATTGAAATTTGTTTTGGGAAGGGTAGAAAACATTGTGGGAAAAGGAGAAAATGCTGGTTATCTGCATTTTCTCCATTTCAAACAATGTTTTCAAAAGGCATCTTTCTAAGGGTTGTTAAAAGTCGGGATTGTAAAGAGTTGAACTTTGCCTACCGAAGCATTTTGTTGTCTGGTAAAGAGTTTAGAAGCATTTTGTTGTCTGGTAAAGAGTTAAACTCGATACTGTGTGGTAAATGTTTAGAGTTGGCTCAAATTATGACATCTGTATGTGATAGGTTAGAAAAGATTGTGGGAAAATGAGAAAATTCTGATACCATTATTTTCCCTTTTTTCCAGAATGTTTTCAAAAGCCTACTCCGTAAGGGTCGTTAAAAGTTGGGATTGTGTAGTAAAGGTTTAACTCTTTACCAAACGACAAAATTTTAGACAAGTCCAAATTCAAAGCATTTGCAGACGACAAAATAAATGTGACACAACACTAGAAATTTGTTCTGGTACAGGTAGAAAACATTGTGGGAAATGGAGAAAATGCTGGTTACCAGCATTTTCTCCTTTTCCCACAATGTTTTCAAAAGGCTTTTTCTTCAGGGTCGTTAGAAGTTGGGATTGTGTGGTAAAGGTTAATGATTCACTTTGTCTACCAAAGGCTACCTCAGTTTTGTTACAAGCATGCAATGGCAAGGACCAGATAAAAAGCAGATAGTAATCAGTACCTAGGGGGTCATAAATTATTCAAATTTTCCGATGATGTCATAACAGGGAAAGATAATCTGATAAGCCATGTACAACTATTTCAATTAATTAAATCTTTACCAAACAACAAAAATTTGGACTTGTCCAAATTGAAAACATTTGCAGATGACAAATTAAATGTTACCAAAAACATGATATTTGTCTTTCACGGGGTAGAAAACATTGTGGGAAAAAAGAGAAAATGCTGGTTACCAGCATTTTATCTTTTTCTCACTGTGTTTTCAAAAGGCCTATTCCTCAAGGTCAGTAAAACTCAGGATTGTGTGGTAAAGGGTTAATTTAGCATTTTAAGAACTTTTTACATCATACATTGAACAGTAATGAGAAACTGTCATTAATTTAACTCTATACCTTGCAATCACGGGTTTTAACGACCCTGAAAGAAAAGCCTTTGGAAAACATTGTAGGAAAAGAAGAAAATGCTGGTAACCAGCATTTTCTCCTTTTTCCACAATGTTTTCTAACCTTCGAGAAAACAAATTTCAATTTTAGAGTCACATTTATTTTGTTGTCTGCAAATGCTTTCAATTTGGACTAGTGTAAAATTTTGTCGTTTGGTAAAGGGTTAACCCCTTACCCAACCCAAGTTTGAATAACCCTGATGAAGAAGATTCTTGAAGACATAAAAGGAAAAAGACAAAATGCAGGCAACAAGCATTTTGTCCTTTTTCTACACTCTTTTCTACCCTTTCAAGGACAAAAGCCATTGTGTGAGCCAGATTTAATTTCTGGTCTGCAAATGCTTCAAATTTGGACAGATCTAATATTTTGCTGATTGGTAACAAATCTTTGGTGGAAAACACCTGTGGGAAAAGCACCACTTGCATGAAACAGGAAAGCTAAGTCTTTTTTCCACAATGTTTTTAAATACTGATCTATACTATAAAAACATTGTTGCAAAAGGAGAAAATGCTGGTAACCAACATTTTCTCCTTTTTCCATGTTTTCAACCCTTTAACAAATATCCATAACCTAAGCCACATTTAACCTGTGGCCTGCAAATGCTTTTAACCCTTTCCCAAACGACAAATTTTGGACTGGTCTAAATTGAAAGAGTTTGCAGACGACAATTTTAAATTTGATGAAAATGGCAGAAAGTTAACAAAAAGGGTAGAAAACACTGTGGGAAAAGGAGAAATTGCTCGTTATGAGCAATTTCTCCTTTTCCCACAGTGTTTTCAAAAGACTTGTACTGCAGACACGTGAAAACCAGGGCTTGTTTGGGAAAAGGTTAATCTTTGTTGTTTGATAAAGGTCAACTCTTTACCAAACGACAAAATTTTAGACTTGTTCAAATTGAAAGCATTTGCAGACGACAAAATAAATGAGATTGAAAAATTGAAATGTGTTTTGGGAAGGTTAGAAAACATTGCAGGAAAAGGAGAAAATGCTGGTTACCAGCATTTTCTCCTTTTCCCACAATGTTTTCAAAAGGCTTCTTTCTCAGTGTCATTAAAAGTTGGGATTGTGTGGTAAAGGGATAAGTATATTCAAAATGGGAGGAAAGAATGCATAACACAGCAACTAGGGTTTTCAAACTTGTTATTGACATCAGACACAACATACAGCCTGTGTTAGCACTGTAACAAATAAATTAATATTGTTACCCAAAAATTCAGAAATATCTACATACAGTATTTACAGAGTTCACTCCACATCAACCAACCATTTTCACTCCTGTACTTGTTCAAAATTTCAGAACAAGCCTTGTGATTGGACCATTCATTTTGTATTAACCAATCAGAGGGCTAGTCTTGAAACCAAAATTAAGGGTGGTTGGTGAATATTGGCCCTTGATGATTTCCCTTTTTGAAGGAGATATCTTAGTGTTTGATATTAGATTTTCAAAAATTATCAATATGAGCCATGTGCTAGCAAAAGGGGGTTTAATGCATCTCTGTGATGCATTATTATACCAAGCAAGTCATCAAATGCCAGTAACTATAGATCCATAAATCCATAATGTCTAACAAGCAATGAATTATGAGGTAGAATGGTCATGGACATGCAGTTAACTGACGTATAGCAAAAGGTTTCGACACAGGTTAGCCTGCATAGGCTAACACGAGTTGCTTCTTTCTGCAAATGCATTAACTCTTTACTAAATGACAAAATTTCAGACTCAACCAAATTGAAAGCATTTGCAGATGACAAATGTAGCTTAAATGATGATTTCTGTCTTTGATAGGGTAGAAAACCTTGTGGAAAAAGGAGAAAATGCTGGTTACCAGCATTTTCTTCTTTTCCCACAAGGTTTTCAAAAGCCTTCTTTTTCAGGGTCGTTAAAAGTCAGGATTGTGTGGTAAACAGTTAAACCCTTCTTTCACACTACATGGCTGATTTACTTTCCACTTCCCAAAAAACATAGAATAAGAATGTTCAGTTGTTTGAGGTAAGAATAAAATGTAAAACAACCTACAGTTTTAGGAACATTATCAAATGCTTAAAAAGTTGTAAAGAGAACTACAAAAGAGTTTGAAAAAATGAAATAATGATTGAAAAGTAAGAGTGAAAAGATTAACTCCGTACCACACCATCATTAGTTTTAACAACCCCCGAGGAAGAAGCTCTTTGAAAACATTGTTGGAAAAGAAGAAAATGCTGGTAACCAGCATTTTCTCCTTTTCCCACAATGTTTTCTACCCATTCATATGCAAATTTAATTTTTTTAGCTACAATTTTTTTGTTGTCAGCAATCGCTTTCAATCTTTCGAAAAGAGTTTGTCGTTTGGTAAAGAGTTAACTATCTAGCTGATCAGAAATTACAAAGATGTGTAACAGCTTGAATTATTCACTTTCTTTTCAAAATGTTTTTCTATAGCTTTCAGATAAATTAAACACTATGATTATAAAAATACATGTGTCATCAGAAACAAAACATCAAATGAACATTTTTTATCATAATCAAATCATTCTCCCTGAGTGATTGTATACATTCTTACATCTTTACCACGGGACAAAAGTTTCAAAGACTGAAAGCTTTTGCAGATGACAATTTAACCTTTACAGTGCCTTTCACGACTATAATTGCCTTTGTGGCCAGTGTAGATCAAGATCAGACTGCACAAACTGTGGAGTCTGATCTTTGATCTACATTGTCTGCTTTGCTGAAACACTATATAGGTAAAAGCAAGCATGAAATCATAATTATTGGGGTTTTATTTTAGGCTGAAAATGGGGGATTTTTTGTTAACTCTTTACCAAACGACAAATTTTTGGACTAGACCAAATTGAAAGTATTGCAGGCAACAAATTTAACCTAGCTTAACCCTTTACCGCACAATGCCACCTTTTAACGACCATGGGAAAGATGCCGTTTTAACATTTTGGGAAAAGGGGAAGATGCTGGTAACCAGCATTTTCTCCTTTTCTCACAATGTTTTCTACCCCATCAATGGAAAATTGCACCATTTGAGCCATGTTTAAATTGTCGTCTGCAAACGCTTTTAATTTGGGCAAGGCTAAAATTTTGTCATCTGGGAAAGGGTTGAATGATGATTATGTATTTGATAGCATAGAAAGCACTGTGGGAAAAGGAGAAAATGCTGCTTACCAGCATTATCTCCTTTTCTCACAATGTTTTCAAAGTCATCTTTGTCAGGGTTGCTAAAAGTCGGGATTGTATGGTAATGGGTTAAAGGGTTAAAAGTAATATCCCAAATGGGCTCCGTACACCACCTACATGACACCTTTTGTCTTGCAGTGGCCAAATAAATTGAAAGCATTACGGCAAAAAGACATTGCTCATTATGAGCATTAACCGGTATTTCACTTTTTGACACAATATTTTTTCCTCAAAGAAAACACTTATTATTACAATTATTATTGCTGCACAAGGTCATATCAAAGCCATGCACGAAGAGAGACTAGAAAACATAATGATAATGGAAGAAAGAAGATAGTTAAGACAGAAAGATAGTAAAAAAAGAACTGAAGTCAAAGAACAACATAATTATAGGCATCAACTTACTGATTCATGTAACTTATTAACAATTTACTCATTACCGAACGACAAATTTTTAGACTGGTGTAAATTAACTCTTTACCAAATGACAAAATTTAGGACTCAACCAAATTGGAAAGCATAAGCAGACAACAAATTGAATTTAATGCAAATGATTATTTCTCTGTTTAGAAGGGATAGAAAACATTGTGGAAAAAGGAGAAAATGCTGGTTACCAGCATTTTCTCCTTTTCCCACCATGTTTTCAAAAGCCTTCCACAGAAATGTTAAAACTTGGGATTGTCCGCCAAAGGGTTAAAGGCATTTGCAGACAAATATGATGCAAATAATGGGACTGTCTGGAAAAGGGCAACAAATGTTGTGGGAAAAGGAGAATATGCTGCTAGCATTTCCATCTTTTCCCATGATGTTTTATCTCTTTACTACATAATCCCGACTTATAACGACCCTGATGAAGAGGCTTTTTGAAAACATTGTGGGAAAAGGAGAAAATGCTGGTAACCAGCATTTTCTTCTTTTCACACAATGTTTTCTACCCAGTCTAAGACAAATCCATTATTTGAGTCACATTTAAAATTGTAGTCTGCAAATGCTTTCAATTTGGACATGTCTGAAATTTTCTTGTATGGTAAAGAGTTAACTCTTTACCACACAATCCCGACTTTTAACGACCCTGAGAAAGAAGCCTTTTGAAAACATTGTGGGAAAAGGAGAAAATGCTGGTAACCAGCATTTTCTCCTTTTCCCACAATGTTTTCTATCCTTCCCAAAGCAAATTTCACTTTTTCTGTCACATCTATTTTGTCATCTGCAACTGCTTTCAGTTTGGACAAGTCTAAAATTTTCTCATGTGGTAAAGAGTTAAATAGCCTTCCTTCTCAGGGGTCATTAAAACTTGGGATTATTTGGTAAAAGGTTAAGCTCTGTCTAGCCTGGGTTCCAGTCTGATCATTTATTCCCTTTTCTATATTTGAATGTTACTTTGTCAAAAACATTTGACTCGGTAACATCCACATATGAAAAAGGAAACACTGATTGAACTAGAACCCAGGCTAAGCTAGATATCCATTACAGGTTTTGGTTGTATTTGCCCTTTCTATGCATGGAATGAGCGTTTTCTAATTCATAAGTAGGGCCCAAATGTCGATTGGAAGGAAGTTAAATGGGCAAAAAAGTATGTATCTCATGAATGCTGTAGATCAAGATAACATTTTCTCCATTTCCCACAATGTTTTTACCCTATCAGATACAGAAGTCTTCAGTTGCAATACCTTTCACTTGTTGTCCGTGATGGCTTTCAGTTTGGGATAGTCTTATTTTTGTTGTCTGGTAAAGAGTTTATATGTGGTCTAAAAATGCTTTCAATGTAACCCTTTACCAGACAGTTTTGAGTTTAATGACCTTGAGGAAGAAGGCTTTTGAAAACATTGAGGAAAAAGAAGAAAATGCTGGTAGCCAGCATTTTCTTCCTTTCCCACAAAGTTTTCCTTCCTTAAAAAAGCAAAATTAAGTTTTTGAGGCACAATTATATTGCTATCTGCAAATGCTTACAATTTGGACAAGTCGAAAATTTTTTCACGAACGAGTTAACACACACAATCCCAAGTTTTTTACGACACTGGGTAAGGGGTCTTCAAATACGACACTGGGGCGGGTTTTTTTGAAAACATGGTATGAGAAGAAAATGCTGGTTACCAGTCTTTTCCAACAATGTTAATTTACTCTTATAAAGTAGAATTTCATGTTTTGAGTAACATTTAATATGTCATCTGCAAATGCTTTCAATTTGGACCATGTTAACTCTTTACCAAACAACAAAATTTTAGACTAGTCCAAATTGAAAGCATTTGCAGACGACAAATGCGACTTAAAAATTGAAATTTGTCATGGGACGGGTAGAAAACATTGTGGAAAAAGGAGAAAATGCTGGTAACCAGCATTTTCTCCTTTTCCCACAATGTTTTCAAAAGGTTTCCTTTTTAGGGTCGTTAAAAGTTGGGATTGTGTGGTAAAGAGTTAAATGGGTTTAAAATTTTGTCATCTGGTAAAAGAGTAATAAAACTAAGATGATCCTTATTGTACTTGGAAACAGAACTAAAGGCAAAATGGATTTCAAAATATCTTTATACTTTTTACGACTATGTACAGAAAAGAAACAAAAGTTATACACAACAACTTAAAGGAAGAAACAAAAAAAAAAAAAGAACTCAAGAAAGATACAAAAAATATCAATGAATATTTTTTGTATCCTTATAAATAGCACCTCCTTTGTTTTCAAACAGAAATTTACAGGGTCATTCTTATGTTTTGTCAAAATGACATTCCTTCTGGTTTACACATGACCTTCCACGGACAGCTCTTAGTTTTTGTAGCAAACCATTTTTGAAAACATTGTAGTAAAAGCAGAATATAAGTAATAACTCCTTTCACCACAATATTTTCATATATATTTGTAAGTGAAGCAAAAAGATGTCTTTTTTCAGCAACAATTCTTGCTAAAGCAATTTCAACCCTTCAAAAACATTCAAGTAAAAACTATCTTGAAGAAGAGGATGTCTCAAAAACATTATCACAAACAGCAAAAAAAGCTTATTTCCAGCAATTTTTACTTTTTGTCTCAATGCTTTTAATGAATGTTAACTAAAGACATTTATGATTTTCATCCAGCACAACACTTCTTGCATCTTGCAACAGACCAATTTTGAAAACATTCTGGCAAAACAAGCAATTTCTCTTTTTGCCACATATGTATTGGTTAGTAGTCTTATGTTAAACCTTATCTTGTTAATCATTTACTAAGCAGTCCTGAGATTTAACGACCCTGGGAAACAAGGGTTTTGAAAATATTGTTGGAAAAAGAGAAAATGCTGGTAACCAGCATTTTCTCCTTTTCCTACTATGTTTTCTATCCTATCAAAGACAAATCTCACCATTTGAGCAATATTTAATTTATCATCTGCAGACACTTTCAATTTGACCCGATCTACAATTTTCTTGTTTGGTAAAGACTAAAGAGTTAATTGTCTACAGACCTAGGAATCAACCAAATTGTTCATACAGCACTAAATTGACATTGTTTCAATCTTACTAACTGGCAAGTTCAAAGCTTACATTGCACACAATTACTATTAATACTGATGTGATAACTCAATCTGCAGTTACGGAAATGTTACAAGTTCGCCAAGGTCTTGAACTCTGGTTTTCCAGTCTTGTCTGTTTTACGAATGCTATCACTGAATTTCTTAAACTTTCTGATCACTGCCTTCTTGTCCATGACTCTAACTTCACGATGTTGTAGATTGGTTGTTCCTGATGAAGGAAACAACTGTCTCTTGCTGTTACAGTGTCCGTTTTGTACATTAGTGACTTCCTTTGGAGTTGAGGATTTCACTTCTGGTGTCTTGGACTTTCGTCGAAATCTGAACAACTGTCGTAGAGGTTGATTTTGTTTTGGAATTTTAAATACAGGACTTCTGGATTGTGTTGATGCAATGTTCTGCACTTTAGGTGATCCCACAGGAATATTTCTTGGTAATAAGTTCACTTTAGGTGCTTTTGTGTTAATGTTGGAATCAGAAGACTTAGCATCACTTGTAGTGGAGCAGCTGACTCGAGAACTGCTGCTGATATTTGTTCCTGGAGAGTTGTAAGGAGCATTGATACCACTGCTCACACTGTGTGGCGAGTCTGTAAGTATGGAGTCCATGTTAGCACTACCTTGGCTACCCTGGGAGGGGTCTAAAGCGCAAGCACCATTATTGTCATTACTAGAGCTAGATTTACCCTGACACTCTAGTCTCTCTGGTAAAGTTGTACAGTCTTCTTCACTCACACTAGATTCTGGTACACTGTGATCTTCATTTGTATAAACACTTGTGAGATCTGGTAAAGAGGCTCTACGAGCTTCCATTGATGAACTTCCTGTTGAGTTGTCTTGGAGTTTTATTTTAGTACTAGATCGAGGCATTGTGCTTGAGCGTGGAACTATACAGTCAGTGTCTGTGTACATGCTATCAACAAATACAGCAGTTTGTGCACTAGTTTGGTTGGGTTCTATCACTGATATACAATCCAGAATGTTCTTGGAGCAGGGTTCACCTAATAGTTTATGTAATTTGTGATCTTGACAAACTTTTTCAGAGTCACTGTCTCTAGAACTTACACTACCACTTCTACCACGTTTCATAGGAGGAAGAGGCGGCTTTGCCGAGGCCTTTTTCTGACTTTTTGTCTGATGTCGAATGTAGGATTCTTCCAGACTGATATCTCTGTCAGAGCCGCTGTTGTCATCATGTATCGACCAGGTAAAGATACTCTCGCAGTCATTATCGCTGTGAAGACTACATCGACTATCTTGACGGATGATAGAAATCGTGGGTTCGCCACCATGAGGAAGTATAGCAGACTGTTCAGTAATCATTGTTGAGTTGGCCATCGGGAGGGATGCACTTTTGTGACGACTGCTACCTGATCCAGCTGATCCTGACGACAAAAAGGATTCGTTTAACATGGTGGAACAAGCTCGTGGATTAGATCCTGAAGTTCTGTTCCTATGGCTACCACTACTCGATGATCCAGATTCAAATATCATGGTTGATGATGCTTTTGGAATGAGTGAACTTCCACGATGACTGCTACGGCTACTGCTGGATGAGGAAAAACTATCATCGAGCATAGTGGATGAAGCAAGGGGCTGTGACGACCTCTTCCTCCCTGTTCTTTGATTTCGATGTCTTGTTGGTCTGTCACGATGTGCATGACGAGATGTTGGTGTAGACACTATATCTGAGCTTGAACCAGACGTAACTGTTGTCACTATAGGCTTCTTGAAGAGAGGTTTTTCTGGTGAGCTCTCTTTTCCTTCAACATGGCGAGTCAAAATATCATCTTTCACTGGTGAACAGTCGGAGGAGGTACACAAATGGGAAACAATAGAGTTTATTTTTCGCTGTCTGTCAAGAGTGAAGTCTGAATAATACTGCAGACGAGACATGAATTCCTTGTCTAAATCATAACATTCCGGTACAATCTGATTGTCAGTGGACTCATCTGACTTTGGGTATCCATCTGATGATGATGACATTCTGTGAGAACTACTACTACTACCGGTAGAGGAGTTATTTGATGGTGGAGAGAGATGATCCAAGGTTGGAAGTGCTTCAATGACAGGAGTGTCATTATCATTCATCTCACTATGTGGCGAGTCAATGTAATTGGAATTATTGTCCACAACCAAGGTCTTTGAAGAAAGGTTTGAAATGTCTAAAGGTAGTCCATCAGATTCATTCACAATCTGTTCAATTTTACAATCACTAGTGACAGCAAAAAACGATCTGGATTCCTCATCACTGCTGTCTGACAATGCGTATGTTGATTTTCCTGGTGTAGTCTTCATGAAAGTTGGTGTCTCCAAGTTTGTCACGTGAGTTAATGAAGCCGCAGTTGTCTTCATGAATGATGGCGTAGAAGGGGGTGCCATGGTGCCTGAACCACCGTCAGAGTCTATACCCACACTCTCTAATAGCTGATGAAATTTTGATGATATTTCTTCGATTTCTGACTGTAACACTTGCTCTTGCTGTTTAATACTGATCTGAAATGAGAGCAGAATGACCATGAGTGATTTTTAAATCAAACTCTGTATCCGTGAATACCGTTTTGTTGCAACTTATTCATGAGGCAATATTAGCTAGCTCATTATTGCACTAAGGTTTTACCAGTTTCCTTCTGATGGCAGTTTTGATAATTTTTTCCCCTTTAATCCTAATCTTATCCTCTTTTAACCCTTTCCCAAACTACAAATTTTAGCCCCCTTTCAAATTGAAAGCACCTGCAGACGCCTAATTTGAAAGTGGTACAAATGAACTTAAAGTTTTTGGACAGGATAGAAAACATTGTGGGAAATGGAGAAAATTCTGGTTACCAGCATTTTCTCCTTTTCCCACAATGTTTTCAAAAGGCCTCTTCCTCAGGGACGTGAAAACACAGGATTGTTTGGTAAAGGGTTAACTCTTTACCAAACTCTTGAAAACAATTGCAGACGACAGATTAAACATGACTCAGAAACTGAAATTTAGTCTTTTGAAGGGTAAAAAACATAGTGGAAAAAGGAGAAAATGTTGGTTACCAGCATTTTCTCCTTTTCCCACTATGTTTTCATAAGTTTTCTTCCTCAAGATCATTAAAACTCGGGATTGTGTGGTAAAGAATTAAAGTTGTGCCCTTATTAAAGCTCAAGCCCTCTTCACATTAGAAGAATGCAATTCTATTTTTAACTGTACAGCATGCAGCATTTTTCTGCACTGTTGAGCTGTTGAAACATTGTGTAAAATGAAGAAACTGCTAAGAATGGGCATTTTCTGAATTTTTATAGTCTAAATTCGTAAAGAATTAATTTATAACAAGGAAAACCAATTCTGTCAAAAAACCATCCTAATCATTCTTATTTTGTACATTTTTAATCTAAAAAATAAATTGAAGGTGGGGGTTTTGAATTTATCATTTTGATCATTTAGATTTATCAGTTTGATCTCTGCTGTGGAGAGAAAGCAAAGTCTACAAAATTAAATAAGTTTCATTTATCAAATGAAGTATCTCCTTGCCTATGAATAGGCTGCAAATCTCTTTTCAAAAACCATATATCCGCTCAAAAATTAAAAGTCTTGACTTTTTAATCTTTGGTGGATTCTTTTCAAGGTGATTCACAAAATTAACTGAACTATAAAATCATTTATCCTACATCCAGACAAAAATGGGGGCCCACCTGTGACTTCATGAGCCTGATCGGGGGACAAAATGACTTAATCTGTCTCCTCAGTATGGGAAAATAGAGAACATTACTGTTTTTTATAATCTGTGCAGCTTTAAATCCCTTTACAACACAATCCTGGGTTTAACTCTTTACAAAAAAAAAATTTTAGACTGGTTCAAATTGAAAACATTTGCAGACGACAATTCAGATGTAGCTTAAACAATGGAATTTGTTTTTGATGGGGTAGAAAACATAGTAGGAAAAGAAGAAAATACTGGTAACTAGCATTTCTCCTATTCCTACAATTTTTTCAAAAGCACTTTATGTTATGGTCATTAAAACTCATGATTGTGTGGCAAACAGCCCTAGGGAAGAAGTCTTTTGATAAAAATGCTGGTAACCAGCATTTTTTCCTTTTCCCACAATGTTTTCTACCCTTTCAGAGCCAGGTTTCATCTTTTGAGCCACAGTTAATTTGTCATCTGCAACAGCTTTGAATTTGGACAAGTGTAAAAATTTGTCTTTTAGTAAAGAGATAAGATACATCTGCAGCAAACGTATAAAACATAAACAAGAACACAAAATTTAACAGAACTTTGCATTTTTTCCATCTCTTTCAGTGCCTTTCATTATATATTGTGTTGGATTCAAGTTCCAGTATATTTTCAACTGTTCTCATTTCCTTTCTTACAATCAAATCGAGTAATTTTTTGTGTGTGTCAATGCATTAACCCTTAGAGTGCTGAATAAAACCAACAGAAATGTTCATCCTAGAAATTCTATCCAATTAATAGCAATTTTCTGGTTGTTAATGTCTACAATGTTGCAGCAAAGTGGACAGTGTAGATCAAAAATCAGGCTGCATATTTTGTTTAGCCTGATCTTGATCTACACTGGCAGCAAAGGCAACTATAGTCGTGAAAGGCCCTTTATGGGTTTAGCCTGTACCACATTACCCTGTTTTAACGACCCTGAGCTAATATACTTTCAATAAAAAATCAGGGAAATAGAGAAAATGCTTGGAACCACAATACCCTTTATTCTTTCACTGACAAATCTGGTCATCTGAGCTGAATTTTATTTGTAGACATAGTCAATTTGGACAAGTCTAAATTTTTTTTGTCTGCCAGAGTTGATGTACATCAAAGAGTTACTTCCCTTTTTGCTACTAGTGCTTCTTTCTGATAAGATTTATCTGAATAGACTTTTTTCATTAAATTTTGTAATCTTGAGCAACTTTGTTGTTTAAATCTGAAATAGTTTTAAATACTCCGCAATATAAAATGAAAATTATTGACTGAAGGTCAAAAGCTTAAGAACAAATGTCCATTTGCTGTTTAATTTTCCCACATTTTAGTTACTATGATGTTGACCTATCCGAAGCCAAAAGCCTCACAAAACTGTCCAGATCATAACCTTTGCCCCTTAATATCCCTAATTTATTCGTTACAATGATTCAGTTTCTTCTCTCGCTCCTAAATGTCTTAATTTTATCCTGTCTTGCTTGCCGGTATCCCTTAGAACACCAAATAAACCTATCCGACATTTTCCCCCTAGAAATATAACACAAATAATTGCAATTTCATGTTTTCTTTTGGTCTACAGTGTCTCAGCAAAGCAGACAGTGTAGATCAAAGATCAGGCTGCATGTTTTGTGCAGCCTATTGTTGATCTACACTGCCTGCAAAGGCATCTAAAGTCGTGAAAGAGGCTTCAAGGGTTAGGATTTTCAGAGGTCAAGAAAAATATCATTGATGTTGACCCCAAGAAAGCTGACAAAGTGACCGTTTAGTTATCAATGGTCATCTTTTCTCACCTGAGGCCAAGACAATCCGACAACTCTCACCGTGGAATGTTTATTTAAATTTGGCTGGCGACAATTTTGTAATATTTCTAGAACACTGGGCACGTGGAAAGGTACTTCAGGCCTCATTTGAACATGTCAATTAGGCCCTGCTTGATGGTGACAGGATAGGTGAAATGATTTCTTTAACTTTGGACAACTCAATTTTCAAGTTACTGAACCATGTAATCTGTCGCATTCATTTTGGACAAAAAGATTGTGTAACAAGATGAAAACTGGAGAAGTAGGAGTCAAATCTAGTCTAAATTAACTCTTTACCAGAAGAGGACAAAATTTACTTTCCTCTAAATTAAAAGCATTTGCAGACGACAAACTAAAGGTGCATCAAATAATTCCTTTTTCAAATGTTTACAAAAGGCCTTTTTCATTGGGTCGTTAAAAGTAAGGATTGTGTGGTAAGGTGTTAATAGTTAAAATAAGTTTCATACTGAACATGTGCGAAAATCACTTTCCCTAAAGAACAAATTGCACTTTCTGAGCAATTTCTCCTCTAGCCACAGTATTTTTCAAAGTCATCTGCATCATGATAGAAAAAGTTCAGTAGAGGGAATTTAGTTTTTAAAGTCTAAATTTTCAAACCTGTTGGCTTAAGATTTTGTTTCAGAGGTAACATGTTAATCCTTAAGTTAAAGATTTCCAGCCATTAGTGAAAGCAGTTAATAATTCGTTCATCAGAGAAATCTCACTGTACCCAACAATGTAGATCCAAGATCAGACAGCATATTCTATGCAGTCTGATCTTGATCTACTATGTTCTCAAAAGCCCACAAAGTGACGCTTAGCAGCGTAAGTGTTAATGTAAGAATTGGGGTTGGTTAGCCTGTTACGTAGTAAATTCTTAGAAGATAACTCTTTTTTTTTTCTTTAAACATTTGAACGATATTTTGAACACTGAACAAGTCCATCCAAAATCACTGGAATGAAGGAACAATTATTCAGATTTGCTGGTAATCAGGGGTGAATCTGCCCGTGACATATCATATTAATGAAATAATGAAACACTCAGAGGTCAGTCCAATTTAACTGAAGAGGTTCAATCATTACTTGATTAAATTGCAACTGCAGTCAAGGGGTCAGGCCTAATTAATTATCAACAAGAAGGGCCTGTCCCAGCCACACTTACAAAAGAGGGAAGATAGTTGTATCTTGAATTGGTAGGTTGGTCTCAACTCATTTCCATAGAACAAAACTTGTCCAAGTTCAAAGTAGTTACATGCAATAAAGTGTGGCCTGAATGCCAAAATTTGTCTCTGGAAGAGCAGAAAAGATGGTTACCACCATTTTCTCCTTTTCTCACAATGCTTTCTAAAGCACTCTTCCACTTCCACAAGGTTAAAACTCCTGACTGTATGACTTAAATTTGGGCTAACTTACTGCTTAGAATATGACATTTGAAAGAAGTAAGACTGAACCAGCATTTTCTTTTTCCCACAATGTTTTCTTCCCCACTAAGGACATATCAAATAAATGCGAGACATCTTATTTGTTCTTTTCGTTTGACCGATTCAGAATCATCCAGAATGTCTCCACAAAGGGGACAGTGTAGATCAAAGATCAAACATGATCTTGTGCAGTATGATCTTGATCTATAGTGGCAGCCAAGGTGAATGAAGCTGTAAAGGGCACTTTAAAGGTGCAATTTGCAAATCACAATTTGTTCTGCATGTAGCCAAATCTGTACCTATGGCACGGATAGGAGATACAGGACCAAAAGTGTAACATTTGCATAGAGAGTACAGGGGTAAAAAAAGGACCAAAGGGGTTTTAATTGTTGCTACTTATAAAACAATAGTAATTGGAGTAAGGGGGCAGATATAATAAGATCAAAGGATCTAGGGGCCAGGCTAACAGTAGGGGGAAGATAAGAAGGGCACAAGATAACAGTAGTTGGGGACCATTTAACACATTGTTGGTAATTCTACACCAGTGGGGGGTAAATTGCTATATTTTTAGATCATTTGTTTCTGGCCTGATGTGAGTTGGAGCAAAATTCTTTTATCAATTAGCACATTTAGTCATAATGGGAACAAGAGCATTGCTATTATAGCTTCTGACCAGACGAAAAAACTTGGGATGCACCCATATTGAAATCATTTGCAGATGATAAAAGATTCTGACTCAAATGATGGGACAGTCCTTGAAGGAGTAAGGAGCACTTCCTTCTCCTCCCACACTGTTTTCAAAAGTCTCCTACAGGATTCTAAAATAGGACTGCTGCTTTGAGTTCAAAAGCTTTACTCAAATTTCAGAATTCTTAAAATTGTCCCATACTTGAATACCGAGTAGATAGATGTACAATATGGTAATTGGAGTCCAGCATGCTTCAGTGAGGACCCCCCCCATGAGGGTTTAACCCTTACAGTACCAAATTGGTCCAGATATTTAAAAGCCTAATGAATGCAATTTTTAAATGTCTCGCCAAAGATTAATAGTGTAACTCAAAGATCAAACTCCACATTTTATGGAGTTTGATCTAGGTCTACACAGTCTTTTAAGGCTTCAAATTAAATCTGAGAAATGTACGAAGTAGAAAATGTCATTTTTTCAAGCTTCATAAAAGACACTGTAGGAAAAAGGAGCAACTATTGTTTACAACAAGCAAATTGATCTTTTCCACCAATGCCTCAGAAGCCATATTCTGCAGGGTTATGGTATACACTGTGTCGGAGTGTCAAAAGTCGATACATACCATATCAGCCTGAAGCATAAGGTACATCTCGTCTGGGGCCATGGCGTCACTCGAGTCACTGTCCATACCAGCTTGTAAGCGATCTGAAATGGAAAGAAATACAGTTGTAGGATTTGTCTCAACTACATAAAGAACAATTGAGAACCTCAGTTAACTCCTTCCAAAGTGACAAATTTTGAACTTGCCCAATCTAAGACATTTGCAGACAACAAATTAAATGTGACTCAAAACATTTTGATTTCTCTAGGAAAGGGTGGAAAAACACTGTAGGAAAAAGAAAAAATGCTGGTAACCAGCATATTCTCTTTTTCCCTAAGTGTTTTCAAAAGTCTCCATTTTGGGGTCATTTAAACTTTCGATGGTTTGAAGAGTTCTCTCAGCACTTTTGGTAGACATCTTGTAACATGGAATTTCTCGTATTTTCACATTGTTTTAACTTTTTCATATTGTTGAAAACCATGTGTAGCTTTAAAAGTAACCGGTGCATCAATGGGTCAATGCCTGAAATGTTTCCACCACTAAAATAACATTGGTTTCATGCCCCTTCAAAAATGGGAAACATTTTTGGGAAGTGGAGAAATGGCTTATGATATGACAGATGAACATTGCTTTTTCCCCCACAATGTTTTCCAACTGATACAACATTTTTCTATTCCTTTAACTCTTTACCAAAAGACAAAATTTTAGGCTTGTCAAAATTGAAAGCTTTTGCAGACAAAAAAATAAATTTGACCTAACTTAAACTCAAAAATTGAAATTTCTTTCTGGAATGCTAGAAAACATTGTGGGAAAAGGAGAAAATGCTGGTTACCAGCATTTTCTCCTTTTCCCACAAAGTTTTTTTTAACTCTTTACCAAACAACAAAATTTTAGCCTAGTCCAAATTGAAAGCATTTGCAGACGACAAAACAAATGTTACTTAAAAATTGAAATATGCTTTTGGAAGGGTAGAAAACATTGTGGGAAAAGGAGAAAATGCTGGTTACCAGCATTTTCTCCTTTTCCCACAATGTTTTCAAAAGGCTTCTTTCTCAGAGTCATTAAAAGTATATAGTAGAAGTTATCAAGCTTTTCCTGCAAATAGAAAAGTTTTATGAAGATTGATATTACTCTTAACAACAAATCTGTGACAAAATAAATATAAACCTATCAAAAATTGATATATGTATGTTTACAGTTCAAAGGAATACATGTCCACTCCCTTTCTATTGTAATTAATTTATTGCCCAACCCCTAGAGCACCACAGTCATTTTAGGCTATCTTGCAGGTGATGTATGTCCTAGATCAGACTGGTGCTGTGCAAACTGATCTTGGATCTGCTCTGCTATTTTGAGATATTCTTGCCATAGTTGCTTAACCTGTCTTCACCACACAGTCTCCGTTTTTAACGACCCTGAACAAGGGTACCCAGCATTTTCTTCTTTTCCCAACCATGTTTTCAACCTTATGAAATACAAAAAACATCATTTGAGCTCCATTACTTTGGTTGTCTGCAATTTGCCTTCAATTTGGTAAAGACCAAATTTTGGCAGTGAGTTGAATGGTAGGATTAGATTTCCCTCAACTCTTTTTTGTGTGTTTTTTTTCCCTTTAATTTCCTCATGATCTTTATGGCAGAAGAATATTAGTGATAGAAGAATACCTGTATCAATTGCGATAACAAATCCATCTTTAGTCTGGGTATACAACCAGTTAACCATCTAGAATGTTTTTAAAAACTTTCTTATTCAAATACTACTTCCACCCACGTTAACAAAGTCACATTTCAGTGTTATGTTTGAGTATTCAATTTCAGTCACTGTCCTTGTATATTTCAAAGCCACACTGTTAATTTAAATCTACCACTGCTATCCCTATTTCACAACTGTAATCAGGCACATGTGCACACAGTACCGTGAATGTTTTACAAATGACAGTATAACACCCCTGCACACTTCACACATCAATCAAAAATTGTTGAGACCTTCTTGTGCACATGCTATGGAAGGATATGAATAATAAATGAACGTTTGATTGGTCTGTCTGACACACCCCCATTGGTCATACTGAATTCCGATTGGATAATTACCCTTCCAAGCCCTGCCCCCTTGACCACACATTTACCTGTATCTTTGATGGTGTTAGCGGTTATGTAATAGATTTATTTATGCTCCTTTCATGTCCACCATTAACTTAGGTGATAAAAACTTTAATCCTTAATGTTTTCCTGCTGTATTCAGACATGGTGTAAAATCCCCTGAAGAAATTGGAAGGGTATCATTCCCTTCTATTCAACAACATCCCCTAGTCAAACCTTCTGCACACGCCAGCCCCATTAACTCTTTACCAGACGACAAAAATTCTTTTATTATTCCATATTTAATGCAATTGCAGATGACATTTTAAATATGTTCATACTTGATTGCTTGAATTCAAAAATTTAAAAAAAAATGTTGCGTGAAAAGGAGAAAATGCTGGTCACCAGCATTTTCTCCTTTTCTCACAATGTTTTTAAACTTATTTACAGTCATTTAAAGTTTGGTTCATGTTAGAATAGGGTTGAATGGACCATTTTGTGGCAACTTAAAAATTCCAACAATCAAGCTCAGATGTAATTACACCCTGAATTCAGTTTCTCCCTCCTTTAGAAATCAGACTCCCTCTCTAATCCATTCTACTCTTTAGTAGTGCATCAATATTAACGCCATTAAATTTGATCTTTTTTATATGAAACTCCAGGGGTTAAATTGTTCTTTCTTAAATTGGGGGCTTTGAAAATTGTTTTATGCGAGACCTTGACATTTATTAGTTATCAACAAGTGAGCGGTAGCTTTTAATGATTTCTACTTCCGTAGTGCAGGCAGATGTATGAAAATGTGCTGAAAAATCTGCAAAACAATTGCACCGAAATCAAACTTTTTTTTTTTTCTTCTACCAAATAACACTTCTCTCATCCATCCCAACTTTTTACATCTTATACTAGTTCTCGCACAGAATCATTTTACCTTCTACCAACCAGCCATGTTTTAACGACCCTGAGGAAGATAGCTTTTGAAAACATTGTGGATAAAGGAGAAACAGTTTTATCACAAGCAATTCCTCACTATTCCCACAATTCACTTTTTTTTCAACCATTTAAGTGAAATTCATGTCATATGTACCAAAATTCAAAACTTCTGTCCTCAAATGCTTTCAATTTGGACTAGTCCAACCTTTGTGGTCTGGTCAAGACTTAACCCCTTACCACACAATCCTGACCTTTAAATGACCCTGAGGAAAAGCCTTTTGAAAACATTGTGGGACAAGAAGAAAATGCTGGTAACCAGCATTTTCTCCTTTTCCCACAATGTTTTCTACTCTTCCCAAAAACAAATTTCAACTTTTGAGCCACATTTGATCTGTCATCTGCTGTTGCTTTGAATTTGGACCAGTCTAAAATTTTGTCGTATGGTAAAGCCTCAATCCACAATATATCTTCTGGAACAATTTGATGGCAAAAAGACCTTAAAATCATCTTTGGGAAATACGGATTATCAACCTTTATTAAGGTTTGCCACATGAATGGCATAAGAAACATTGTGGCAAAAAGAGAAATTACTCAGTATGGAACATCTGCAGGCGATAAGTTCACAGGGACATTCAAGGTATAATTAATAGTACAAGCGCATCATAGATGATTATTAAAGGTCTGAGATCTTAAGTATTGTTTACCTGCCCAATAGTTTTTTCATAAATTAAATTTGTAACCAGATGGTGCATAATTCACAGAGATACAGAGCTGAATGCGAGTTGAATGCAGAACAAAACCTAGCAAATAATCACACCGGGCAGCACTGGCTACATGAATGAGAAAATCTGCATTACTTGATGACTTGTTGAATGGCTACCATATGATAAATGGTCTTTTACCCTTAGTCGGCTTCATAATGCAATTAGTATTCTCTGTCTGGACGAAAGACTTGTGTGGTTTTGACCCAAGTATCTAAAACAACAGCTGACAGTGTACATCCACGATCAGACTGGATGTTTTATGGTTGTCTGATCTTGATCTAATCTGCAAAATCAATGCTTAGTATGCATTTGACCCATTTACTTCATGAATGGATATTTTTTATCCATCATTCGTACATTGTTTTAATACAAAAAGAGATTTACATGGTACAAACCTCTCTCTCCCTTCTCTCCCCCCATATCTCCTAGACTCTCTCTCTCTAATATCTTTTTCATGCTGAATTTAAGATGTTGTTAATTCTGATCTTTTTTCTGTACTGTAAAAATATGAATGTTCACATTCATCATAAGACTACCCTTTGAAACACTGTGAAAAGAGAAAAATTGCTGGAAACTTACATTAATTTGATCTGGTTAATGATAGTCTAATTGCAATTAATGAGTGTTTTATGGTCTCAAATGTCTTAACCTTTGCCACATGAACAATTTTTTACATTTTTCCAAATTGAAAGCATTTAAAGACGACATATAAGATATGGCTCATATGGTAAGATTTGTCTGTACAGAAAACATTGTGGGAAAAGCAGGAAATGCTGGTTACCAGCATTTTCTCCTTTTTCCACACTGTTTTGAAAAGGCTTCTTCTCCAGGGTTGTTAAAGTGTGATAAAGGGTTAATATGCAATCTGTGTGAAGATAAGAATTCCAAACTAAATCACATTAATTTGCGTTTAATCACAATGTTTCCATTTATAGATAAAGTTGTTTAGATATTACAGGTCAAAATTTACCCCCCCCATTAATATCCCCTTTACCAAAAAATCCCGAGTTTTAATGACCCTGAAAAAAAAAAAACTTTTGAAAACGTTGTGAAAGAAGGACAAAATGCTGGTAACCAGCATTTTCTACCTTCCATGACAAATTTCAGCCACATACAATTTATCGTCTGCAAATGCCTTCAGCGGTTTGGATTAGCGTAAAATTTTGCTGTCTAATAAATGAAGTCTTAAAAGATGAAACTCAAATTCTTTCCACATAGTGAGGTTTCATCTCTTTCAAAAGCTCTTCAAAATTTTATCACATTTTCTTTTTGCAACAGAATTTTGAAAAAAAAAAACCCACCGTGGTAAAAGGAGAAATTGCTAATATTTCATGGTCGCTGGTTGCCTGCTGCAAATTTGTTTCCAAGGGTAATGAACCAAGTTCCTCTCTAATCCCTCCTTATCCATATCCTCTTATCTTGAACATCAAACATAAGTTTGTTTCTACAGTCAACTTAATGTGCTACAGTGATTTCTGTAATTTACTGCACTAGTAGATCTATATAATTTCTCTTTTTGGACAAATCTTCTTTAATTCTTTACCGAATTTTAGACTTGATCAAACTGAAAGCAGTTGCAGATGACAAATCAAATGTGGCTCAAAAATTGAAATTTGTTTAGAGAACATTAGAAAACACTGTGGGAAAAGGAAAAAATGTTGGTTACCAGCATTTTCTCCTTTTCCCACAATGTTTTCAAAAGGCGTCTTTCCGTTAAAACTTGGGATTGTGTGGTAAAGGATTATCTCTTTACCAAAGGACAAAATTTTAGACTAGATCAAATTGAAAGCCATTGCTGACGAGAAACTAAATGTAACTGAAAAATTGAACTTTGTTTTAGGAAAGGTAGAAAATAAAGTGGGAAAAGGAGAAAATGCTGGTAACCAGCATTTTCTCCTTTTCCCACAATGTTTTTTAAAGGCTTCATTCTCAGGGTCGTTAAAACTCAGGATTGTGTGGTAAAGAGTTAACCCACAGAATTAATGAATAAACCTTTCCAATTTGCATTAAAAAAAAAACAGCAGACATAGTGTTATTTAACTCTTTACCAAATGACAATATTTTGGAGTGGTCCAAATTGAGAGCATTTGCAGACAACAAATTAATTGTAGCTAAAATGATATTCATTTGTTTCTGAAAGGTTAGAAAACATTGTGGGAAAAGGAGAAAATGCTGGTTACCAGCATTTTCTCCTTTCCCATAATGTTTCCAAAAGGTTTCTTTCTCAGGGCCGTTAAAACTTGGGATTGTGTGGTAAAGGGTTAAAAGATCTTTAGTCTACCAGTCTATGTATCAAAGTAGTGGACAGTGTAGATCTTAGTCTGCTTATTCTGTGCTGCCTGATCTTAATCTTGACTATTGGCAACAGTGCCAACAGTGCTACACAATGTTTTCAAAAGGCTTCCCTTGTCAAGGTTGTTTAAAAGTCGGGATTGTGTGGTATAGGGTTATTAAGCAGTGTCTGTTTGTCACAATGTTTTGAAACTTACCACCTACAGACATCATTAGAACAAGGGCTCTAAATAAACCCTTCAGATGGCTCTCACATGAGTAAACAAGGAGATTATCCTAAAATGTATCTTCTTTAACCATGGCTAATCCAGGATATTACCTCTTATCCTCTCCCACACAATCTGGTGTCTTCACAACTTCTGAAAACATTGTGGAAAAAGAAGAAAATGCTGATAACTAGCATTTTCTCCTTTTCCCACACTGTTTTTTTGCCTTTTAGATGTTATCCCATCATGTGTGCCACATTTAAGCCTTTACCACACAGTCCTGATTTTATTGACCCTGAGAAAGAGGACTTTGGAAAACCTTGTGGGAAAAGGAAAATATACTCTTCACCAGCATTTTCTCCTTTTCCCACAGTATTTTCTACCCTCTCACAGCCAAATCTCAGAATTCTAGCCGCATTTAAATTTTTGTCTGCAAATGCTTTCAATTTGGACAACTCCAAATACATGTTCTTTGGTAAAATGTCAAAACTATGGGAAACAAGCCTGAGTAGAAAAAAGATAAACTGGTGGTGACATGCATTTCCTCCTTTTCAAACAATGTTTTCTACCCTTTCCAAAGGCAGTTCCATCATTTTATCCACATTTCATTTTTCATCTACATTTTCTTTTGATTTGAACAAGTTGAAAATTTTGTTGTTTGGCACAGAGCATAAGCCAACTTGTCACCACTTAATGTATCAACAAAGTAAATTTGCTCCAAGCTATAGGTATTAATGCAGATTCTTCTTTTCTAAAGGAAGATGCATTAAGTGTCTTTTTTTCTGGAAAAACAAACAGGATATGGATTAGAGAGTGCTTTGGAGTCCCAAAAAGTCTTCTTACACCTTTGCTAGCCTCTTAAAACCTTTTGACATGTGTCAGATACTTTTGAACAGAATGTCTTGACAAAACTGCCGAGAATAATTAACTTTTGGTAATTGTTTTTTCTCTTATATTGATACTGGTATTTTGTTTTCCTCTTATAGTTTCAATATTGCCAACTTCAAAAAACCTTTTTTTTTTAAAATTCAAAGCGGATTGCTGCAGAGAACATTGTTGCAAAAGGAGAAATTGTTTGTACCATGCAATAGTACTTTTGATAACTTTTATTTTGTTATGTTTACTATAATTCCTTTTGGTTATCAAAATTCTACATGGAAGATTTGTGTTTTTCCTACTTTGCATTTCCTCCTTTTGCCACAATGTTTCCATGAGTGATCAAAGGCAAATAATTCATCCATGAGCAGTTCTGAACTAAAGCTACCGAAACTATAACTAGATTAAACCATCTTACCCTCAAGTTCCATTTTTTTGCACTGGTTAATAAGATTAACAATTTCGATCATGTTTCTCACCAATCATTTAAGGTTACATCCAAATCTTTCCAATGTGCCCTATTATTTCTCCAATTAAACTAAACTAGACAAAAAATTACAAGCAAGGACCTGTCCCTGTCCTTTGAAATAAATCCATAAAATTTTACAATGACAATGCCGAAAATTTGTTTCCCATCCAAGATGTAGCAAATACACAAATTTTATCAATCTGATCTACCGTCTATTTTTTTTTTATGTACCATAATATTGACTTTAATTGAAAAAAGATCAGTTGTTCAGCCCAGCTCACAATGTCCTATTGAATTGCGTGTGACACAAAAAACTTTAAAAGAATAGGCTATGAATAATGCATAGCCGTCTTTTTGATGGAAGAAATAGCATGAAATTTGTTTCGGTCCTAGCCGATAGATTTCTCATTTAAAAATTCTGTTTAATGCGAAGGAATTCGTTTTGTGGTATTTCCGATGATGGGGCAAGAGGCATGACAAAAATCTCGTGATAGTTTTATACCTAAGCAAACCCTTTATGTAGACATAGACTATCTCTTTACCATGCAATCCAGAGCTTCAATGACCCTGTGGAAGAAGCCTTCTGAAAACATTGTAGGGAAAGGAGCATTTTCTCCTTTTCCTACAATGTTTTCTACCCTTTCCAAAACAAACTTCAACTTTTAAGTCACATTCATTTTGTCAAATGCTTTCTTTTTGGACAAGTTTAACATTTTATTGTATTTTATATGTATTTTATTATTCCTTACCAGACAACAGAATTTTAGTACAAATTAATCCTGTACTAAACAAATCTGTGTGTTATTAACCCTTTTGGGCTTTTCAAAACAATGTTGCATTGCAAAAGGAGTAAATACTGGTCACCAGCATTTTCTCAATGAGATAGCCCTACACCACACAATCCCGACTTTTAACGACCCTGGGAAAGACAGCTTTTGAAAACATTGTGGGAACAGGAGAAAATGCTGGTTACCAGCATTTTCTCCTTTTTCCCACAATGTTTTCTACCCCTACCAACTCAAATTTCAATTGTTGAATCACATTTATTTTATCGTCTGCAAATGCTTTCAATTAGGGCAAGTCTAAAATGGTGTCGTTTGGTAAAGAGATACAAGTAATTCCCATCATTTGAGCCAAATTTAACTTATAAATTCCCAATGCTTTCACTTTGGACAAGTCTGAAAACTTTGTTATCTGGTAAAAGAATTGGGCACTTGGAGACTAAGCCAGAAAACTCAAGATTTATATTCAAAACAGTTTAGACTTCATTTCTACTTGTATAAATAAAGGTCTGCTTTTCCCATTGACATAAAATTGCCTTATTTTCTTATCACTGTCCAACAAAGCCCCCATTTATTCCAGATTCAGTTTTCTGATTTGGTTTAGTGACATGTCCATTTGATTAATGTGACAATAACCCAATACATTATATGCAAGTTTTGGACAATTTCAAAATTAAAATTAAAAATTGATGAAATTGAATTATCACAAGGGTCTAGAGAGAATGTATAACAGATAAAAACAGATAAAAACAATGAAATTGAATAAAACAACACTGCAATTTGATAAGTGGTCCTCATTCCCCATTATGAGCAGTTTTCACCTTTTGTCACTTAACCCTTTACCACACAATCCCGACCAGCATTTTCTCCTTTTCCCACAATATTTTCTACCCTTCCCAAAACAGATTTGAGCAACGTTTGATTTGTCATCTGCTGATGCTTTCAGCTTGGACCAGTCCAAAATTTTATCATTTGGTCAAGAGATAATGTTACCAAAAACTATAAACCACAACTCGTGCACAGAAATGGGTTTTGGAACAGACCATTATACCACCCACCATAATAACCCCTAATTTCCAATCTTTCTTAGCTGAACATCTTTTGTACTCGGAGATGGGAAAAGTTTCAAAATATTTTCTTATTTCTCCAGCTTATTTCAGTAACTATCATATAAACAATTACATCAAACTTCCTTTCGAATGTTTCTCTTTCGTAACCCTTCACCAGTCCCATGTTGTAATGGCCAAGAGAAAGAAGGCTTTTGAAAACATTGTGAAAAAGGGGATAATGCTGGTGACCACATTTTTTTCCTTTTTCGCATAATGTTTTCTACACTATCAAAAGACAAATACTATCATTTGAACCACATTTTAATTGACATCAGCTAATGCTCTAAATTTGGCCAAGTCTAAATTTTTATCACGTGGTGAAGAGTTAAACAAGTTTAAAATTGTCATTTAGAAAAGATTTTACCCTTTATTACACAATCCTAAGGTTTAAGGACCCTGAGAAAGAAGCCTTTTGAAAACATTGTGGGAAAAAGAGCAAATGCTGGTTACCAGCATTTTCTCCTTTTCTCACAATATTTTCTGCTCTTCTGAACACAAATTTCAAAATTTTAGTCACATTTATTTTGTCGTCTGCAGATGCTTTCAATTTGGACTAGTCTAAAATTTGTTGTTTATTAAGGAGTTCAGTGGCATTCTAAAGGCCCAGATACCTAATACAACATATGTACTCCTCTTCTATATTTCACTATACAGATGAGTGGAGATGAGCAGGTTGATTGTGTCTTAGGTCCTTGTTAGCATCAGAAACCATATATTTTTCCTATCATCATAATAATTTCTTTTTGAACATGAGCATAATAAAAAGGCATTTTATTTCAAAAAGCAAATAAAATAATAAAAGGGCACTGGTATATCTTTGTTGACCTAAAATTGATGTTATCATCTAGTACTAAAAATTAAGGCCACGATTATCAGTAAGACTTTTTCATATAGGAATTTCATTCTACATTCATTTTCCCTTACTTAACAAGTTTTAAATAGCTTTCCGGTCAAATGCTGCTTTTTCTTTTCCCAAACAGCAAAATTTTAGACTGGTCAAGATTGAAAGCATTTGCAGACGACAATTTTAGGTGGCCAAAGTGACAAAATTTGTGCTTTATAGGTAGGAAACATTGTGGGAAAAGGAGAAAATGCTGGTCACCAACATTTTCTCCTTTTTCTGCACAATATTTTTAAATGCCTAAGTCTTCCTCAGGTTATCTCTTTACCACACAACAAATATGCAGTTGTCCAAATTGAAAGCATTTGCAGATGACAATTTAACCCTTTACCTCACAATCATGACTTTTAACGACCCTGAAAAAGAGGCCTTTTGAAAACATTGTGGGAAAAGGAGGAAATGCTGGTAACCAGCATTTTCTCCTTTTCCCACAATGTTTTCTATTCTACTCGGGACAGAAATCACCATTTTAGTTACATATACTTTGTCGTCTGCAAATGCTTTCAATTTGGTTCAGTCCAAAGTCTTGTCGTTTGGCAAAGGGACAAATGTGGCTCAAATGATGGAATTTTTCATTGATAGGATAGAAAACATAGTGGGGAAAGGAGTGGTTAAACATAACTCTTTACCACACAATCCCTCGTTTTAACAACTCTGAGGAAGACGCCATTGTATGAAAAGGAGACAATGCTGGTAATCAGCACTTTCTCCTTTTCCCACAAGTTTTCTACCCTTCCTAAAACAAATTTTAATTTTTGAGTCAAATTTATTTTGTCTTCTGCAAATGCTTTCAATTAGGACTTGTCTAAAATTTTGTTGTTTGGTAAATAGTCAAATGACTCAGAGGAACAAAAAAGGGCAATGGTACCTTTTGGACAAGAATGACAAAACTGCTGCTTAAATGTTTTTCTTTCTACCCTGCTAAACTAAAGTCCTGCTGATTTTTCATTATCAAAGCTACAAAATTCAAAATCCCATGAAAAGTTTTAATGAACAAAAAATAAATACTATTTTCATTCAAAAAAAAAAACAGAAGATCACTCAATGAGAATTACTAGAATCAATAAGTTGTTTCGATTAATTTGAGATGATAATTATATCATAAGCAATTATCAGTTTGCCTTTAAAAGGATTATACTTCAGTTTAGTAATTAATTTCACTTGAGCCATGATAATTAAAGAGGGCCATCATTGTCACTTAACAATGCAAACTGCCAAAGAGCTAAATGTGACATTCTAATGTTTGGAGTAAAAATACACAACAGGAAAAAAAAGATAGCCATGAATTTAAAATTTCAATAAGTAGCTTTTGAATTTTGTATTTTTTCATCCGAGTATTTAAAAACTGACACCCACATTCAATTTTAAAAGCTGGTTGACATGGTGACATCCATGTTTTCTTTTGCCTCCATACCACATGAATGTTCTACCCTTCATCAAAGTCCCACATTGAAAAAACATTGAGGAAGAGGGCATTTGTGAAAATTTTGCCAAAAAATGCTTGTACATGACTTGTGTAACCAGCATTTCTCCTTTTCTCATAATGTTTTCCACTCTTTCAAAGACAATTCTGCCATATTGAAATCCTTGTATGAAAGTCCTTTCAATTTGTACAAGTCTTAAATTTTATCCTTGGGTAAAGTCTTAAATACAAAGGGCAAACAAAGTTAAAAACTCAAAAAACAACAGTTCAATTTTGCGTGACAGCAAAATTCGTATCTCGCAATATCACTTTTGCATATCACACAATTATTTTCAATTTTTATGTGTTACAATAGTTGTCTGTTGCAGATATTCATGGATTAAATGTGGGAGAGGATTGCATGCGTTAGTGACTCAAACATTGGAATCTGTCTGTGATACGGTAGAAAACATACCGGGAAAAGGCGAAAATGCTGGTAACCAGCATTTTCTCCTTTTCCCCAATATGTTTTCAAATAGCCTCTTAAACTCAGGGTCATTAAAATCGGGATTGTTTGGTAAAGAGTTAAGCTTGAATGAAGGAACTGAGAAATGTAAACATTTATTCAGATGCTTGACCTGACTAGAAGTCGCAAAAAAACCTCTTGCTTGTCCCATTATAATATGATCTCAGGTGGAAAGCTTTCCACATCTTAATGGGTAAAGGAGAAAACACTAGTTGATTGGCATTTTCTACTTCCCCCACCATGCTTTCTTCCCTTTCGAAGACAAATCCCAACTTTAGAGACATACATGTATTTAACGTTTAGACTGCAATTGTGTTTTCCATATGGGCAAGTCCAAAATATTTTCATCTAGAGTATGAATCCTGTGTTTCAACTACCTTGAAGAAGAAGGCCTGAGAAATCACTGTGGGAAATGCAGAAAATGCTTGTAACCAGTATTTTCTCCTTTTTCCTTAATGTTTTCTACCTTCCAAAGGCAAACCTCACTTCTTAAGTCTCAATTAGTTTATCTTCTGCAAGTATTTTCAATTTGGACTAGTCAATTTTTATTATGTTAATAGTATAGAGAAAAGAGAGACCATTTTGTGAGCATATTTCTTGAGACAGCCGTTACATTTTCAATCATTTTTCTTTTCAATGGATAGAGTTTTCTCTGTGACTTTACAGTAATTATCAATTTCTCAGTAGAATTTTTTTGCAGTATTCTGCTCATTTACATAGTTGATGATATTGCACACCAAAGCCTGTAAAAACAGGAATCTTGAAATAGTTTTACATCAAAGGGCAGGCAGAAAGAAAATGGTCCAGCTAACTAAACCAGCACTGGCATAATTAAATTTTAAGACAACAAATATTACATGGTCAGTGTCCCAAGTGGACAGTATGAAACCGACCATCAGTCAAGTGTAATGGTGTTTCAAAACTCATTAAAGGTGGCCGTTACACCAGGGGGAATCCTTGATGGTTGGACCTGATAAAACACAACCAAGACGCCACTGCAGATCAACCTTCCATCAAATGTAATCAATCAGTTTATCATAACATCAGGCTTCAGTCACACATCATTCAAAACTAATTAAACAACTCAAAGACAGATCCCAAAAGATTAACAATTGTCTTTGTGAACTTTGTGCAGGTTGCTGAATGTATAAAATATATGGTAGATCAACTTTATTCCAACTAGCAAATAAACATAGAGAAAGAAATGGGCAATTTGAAACTTACTGGTTCAGATTTTTAAGAGTTTGCCTCCAATGCTGTAATGCCCTCCTCCATTGTATCAAAGTGTACAGAATTTTTTTGGGAAAAAAAAAGGGCCACAGTTGGGAATTTATAAAGGTGTTCTGGAATTCCAAGTCATGTTCACTATAAGGTTAATCATTGCAGGACCCCTCCCTCCCAACATTAATAATCTTTATTATTATCAATGCATCATGTATCATAACTAATTGTTAAAAAAAAAAAGAATTACCTTTCACACAATAAGATTTATAATACTGCAGGACAAGTGACTTCAGATGGTTAACATTTGATCCTGAAGTGTTGTACAATTCCATTGTACACTGAATGTTGCTAATATACAAACTTTCAATTATCCAGGTAGATCATAAAATTTTCATATATCATATATCAGATATGGTTTTGAAGATCTCAGAGATAGATATGTCCCCAATTTCTAGAAATCTCTGAATAAGTACCAACTTGACAGGAACTAATTTTACTGTTCACTGACCTTGAAAATGATCTACAAGGTGAGGAACTTCTTCTGTACAATAGACAGGATATGTTCACCATTAATGAATCTTCCCTAATTGATTTCCTTAATTGCAAGTGCATATCAAGAACATACATTACACTTCAATCACTTCCTATATTGTCCATGGAAATTGGAACACAATGGACTAATTGTCAATAAATCATAAATGATAGGTGTTTTGCATTAATAGGTAAATGGAAGTATTTTGTTCTATTTTTTAATGGTCCCTTAACTCTTTACCACACATAAAAATTTTAGACTGATCCAAATTGAAAGCATTTGCAGATGGCAATTTAAATGTGGGTTCAATGATGGAATTTGTTTTTGACAGGGTAGAAAACATAGTAGGAAAAGGAGAAAATGCTGGTTACCAGCATTTTCTCCTTTTCCTACTATTTTTTGAAAAGCCCATTATGTTAGGGTCGTGGAAACTTGGGATTGTGAGGTAAAGGGTTAAAAACTTTACAGGATTTTCAAAAGAATCCAAGATGGTATGGTATGAGAAAAAATTGGATTATCCTTCTGCTCCATTGATAAAGGTGAATCAATTTGACACCAACAAAGCTTGAAAAGTGTGCAGCAATATTGGATTAACTAAGCAGATCTGGTGTCATGGCTTGTTGGGCATGGGTTACAATACCCTATAATGGATTTAACACATGGAGTTGTTGTGGGCCCTCTTTGAAGTGGTCTGTATAAACAGGGAAATGATCTGCTCCAATGTACCTATTATAATAAAACTTCCTGTTCAGTTCATAAAACTGGTGTAAAATATGTATTTTTCCCGCTGCTTTTGCTGTCAGAAGGTGATTTTGATATGATGCTTCTAAAAACTGTCTTATCACATGATTATCACCTTGGCCAATCGGTTGTTGATTGAAATGCAAAGATGGCTACATGAAAGAGATAACTGCACAGGAGAAACAAGATCAGGTTGCACAGAACATGCAAAATTACAGAGTAATTTATTTGGTTATTAGGACACATACACTAAGTAATTTTGAGGAGCATTATGCATCATTTTGGTTTGTTGTCCTCAGAATAACGATTGTCCATCAATCTGAGTGCATAATAATTTAGCTCTATACACCAAACAAAAGCATCTTGTACCAGTCTTATTTCAAAGTATCTGAACATGTCAAATTAAATATGGTTCAGAACTTGCATTTTGAGGAAGAAAACAATGTTGAAAAAGGAGAAAATGCACCCCAAAATTTAACCCTTTACCAGATATTCATGTTTTGACAACCCTGCGGGAGAATGTTTTTGAAATAGTGGGAATAGGGAACCAGCATTTTCTCCTTTTCTCACAATTTTTCTGCTCTTTCAGAAGCAAATCTTATCATTTGGGCTCCGTTTGCTATCTACACATGTTTCATTTTCGACAAGTTTCAATTTGGACAGGTTTCAATTTTAACTGGTTTTGTTATTCTGAAAAGAGTTACCCCTTTACTGCACAATGCCACCTTTTAGTGATCCTGGGAAAGAGGCCTTTTGAAAACATTGTGGGAAAAGGAAAAAATGCTGATAAACAGCATTTTCTCCTCCCAAAATGTTTTCTTCCCTATCAAAGAAGAATTCCGCCATTTGAGTGATACTGAAATTGGCGTCTGCAAATGCTTTTAATTTTGACAAGACTAAAATTTTGTCCTCCAGTAAAGAGTTAGGACGGCCCAATTAGCATTATCATCAACTTGCAGGTTCTAATCTTTTTGCTGCAGTACATTAATTTACACTAAAATCCTTTCAAATAAGCTCTACAGGAAAATTGATCTTGAAAGGAAATCTTTCATAAAATAACTTGTTTTTATGAAGATAATCATCACTTTAGATCTGTATCTATAATTGTCTTGACCATGTTCACCAATAAAAATGTGTCCCAAGGAGTGGGAACTAAGTAAATGACTCACAGCTATACAAATATTGAGGAAATTGTACATGTTCTTTGCATTTTATTGCAATTAAAGTCTCTATCTTTATTGTCAATCTTAACTGCCCTTAAGATCTGTGCAGTGTCTTTAACCTCTTTAACACAACACAAAATTTTAGACTTGTCCAAGTTCAAAGCATTTGCAGACAACAAAATAAAGATGACTCAAAAATTGAAATTTGTTTTTTCGGAAGGGTAGAAACATTGTTAGAAAAGGAAAAAATGCTGATTGCCAGCATTTTCTCCTTTTCCCACAGTGTTTTCAAAAGGCTTGCTCCACAAGGTCATTAAAACTTATGATGGTATGATGAAGGGTAAAAGAGCTTTCCCACAATATTCACAAGTACTCCAAAGAGGGCAACCCACGAAACATTCAACTTCAATTTTACCTTTGGGCATTTCAAATAAAATTAATTTTACACTTTATTTAAGTGACAAACATAAGATTTCACTTGATTATCTTTGTTGACATCATGTTTTATTGTTAAAAGTGAATCTTGCCTTTGTTAGTGTTATCTGAACTGCCTTGTTTGATGTTCAATTTACTAACTTAATCTGATGAACATCTTATTAGAGTAAATATTTACTGCTTACATAGATTTAAAAGTTTAAAGAGATTTTAAAAAAGATGAAACAATATAAGATCCATGTTGGACATTCTGTGATGTTTATCAGACTATTTGTAGTAGTTTATCTCTTTACCAAACAACAAAATTTTAGACAGGTCCAAAACGAAGGCATATGCATAAAAAAAATATAACAAAATTAAGTTTGATGAGATTTGTTTATGGATGGTTATTAAACATTGGGGATTAAGGAGAAAATGCTTTACCAACAATAATTTGTCTTCTTTTTCTACAATGTTTTCATATGTCTAATTTTCAAGGGTTGTAAAAATCTCATGATTGTGTGGTAATCGGTTAACTCTAAACCAAAACAATCCTGTTTTAACGACCAAGGGCAAGAGAAAGAGCTTTTGAAAACATGGTGGGAATAGGAGAAAGTGCTGATAACCAGCATTGGCTCCTTTACCCACAATGTTAACTACCCTATCAATTTTGAATTCCATCATTTGAGGGACAATTGTATACTGCAAATACTTTGCAATAGACAGGTCTAAAAATTTTAATGCATCTTAACCCTTTCCCAAACAAGCCCTGGTTTTCATGTGCCTGCAGTACAAGTCTTTTGAAAACACTGTGGGAAAAGGAGAAATTGCTCGTAATGAGCAATTTCTCCTTTTCCCACAGTGTTTTCTACCCTATATGGAGAACTTTCCGCCATTTTTATCAAATTTAAAATTGTCCTCTGCAAAGTCTTTCAGTTGGAAGGGTCTAAAATTTGTTGTTTGGGAAACTCTTTACCAATCATAAAAACTCAAGACTTTTTCGAACAGAAAGCTTTCACGACATCATTGATATAATTACGTGGCTCGCATCTAAGGATTGTCCTTGATAGAAAAGAAAACATTCTGGGAAATCAGATGGCACCAGTAACCAAAAGTTTGTTCTTTTTCTTCCACAATTTCTTCAAAAGCCTGTTTACTTGGGGCCATTACTCCTTACCGCACAATGCAGCCTTTTAACGCCCCTGGGAAGGAAGCCTTTTGAAAACATTATGGGAAAAGGAGAAAATGCTGGTAACCAGCATTTTCTCCTTTTCCCACAATGTTTTCTACCCTATCAAAGAAAAATTGCACCATTTGGACCACACTGAAATTGTTGTCTGCATATGCTTTCAATTTGGACAAGGCTAAAATTTTGTCATCTGGTAAAGGGTTAAAGGAAACTTTAAAGCCCATAGTTAACACCTGATTGTTGATATTTCAAAGTTACATTTTGTGTAAAAACAAATCTTAATATCTGACATTGTAGTTCCAAGATCAGACTGCACATTCTGTGCAGTCTGATCTTAATCTTCACTGTCCAAAAAAGGTCCCTGGGTTGCGCTAAGCAGCTCAAGGGTTAAATTTTGTACTTGGGAATGAATATGAAAATGTTAAAAGTTATAATGACAAAAAAACATTATAACATCAACTTAACTCTTTACCACACAATCCCGAGTTTTAACGACCCTGTGAAAGAAGTCCTTTGAAAACCTTATGGTAGAAAGAGAAAATGCTGGTAACCAGCATTTTCTCCTTTTCCCACAATGTTTTCTACCCTATCCAAAACAAATTTCAATCTTTCAATTACATTTATTTTGTCGTCTGCAAATGCTTTTAATTTGGACCAGTCTGAAATTTTATCATTGGTAAAGAGTTAACATAGTAAGTAAAATTCATCTTACCCTTACAAGCTTCAATGAAATGCAAGGCTTCCAAGGCTGTTGCCATGGCAACATCAAAGTAAACTTTCAGCAGTTTTTGAAACAGCTTCTTTTGGTCAATTACAATCTTCATTTTGAGAACTTCAAGGCCAAGTTTAGGGGGGGCAGAAAATTATCCAAAAAGTTTCATATTGTTCAAAGATGATTAAAGACTTTTTGATGAAGAAGGGTACACCACCTCTTCTGATGCTAACTCAATATAATTTGATAATAGGTGCTTGATTATATTAAATATCACGATAGATTTTCAAATGAAAATGGAGGTACTTTAATGATTTTTCATACTTAAGAAGCACGACCTTTCTTTAATTAAATTACCATTAAGTGGAGTCTGTCTTCTCAACTTTCTCAACCAGTTATTCAAATTTCTCCATCATCAAGGGGGTAAGTCTTCTCTGTAATGTGTGACAAAGTGTGACAATACATTAGCTTCTTTAATTACAATGTTTGATGTTTTAGATAATGAACAGGTAATCTGAGATGTGTTATTTACACCCTCATATTATCTACACAATGAGGATTGAGCTTGAGGAATGGAGTCTTGCAAATTTAGTTCAAATCTTCCTTGTCATCATTTGATTCATCTTGTTTAACCCTTTCCCAAATGATAAATTTTAGACTGGTCCAAACTGAAAGAGTTTGCAGACGACAATTTTAAATTTGATGAAAATGACAGAAAGTTCTCCAAAAGGGTAGAAAACACTGTGGGAAAAGGAGAAATTGCTCGTAACGAGCAATTTCTCCTTTTCCCACAGCGTTTTCTACCCTTTTTGAGACCTTTCTGCCATTTTCATCAAATTTAAAATTGTCGTCTGCAAACTCTTTCAATTTGGACCAGTCCAAAATTTGTTGTTTGGGAAAGGGTTAAGCAACACAGGAGAATAAAGATGTGAACATTTTGGGAAAAGGAGAAAATGCTGGTAACCAGCATTTTCTCCTTTTCCCATAATGCTCTCTACTTTTTCAACGAAACACAAAATCTATCATTGAAGTCACATTAATTTTAATCTTTTGCCTACAAATGCTTTCACTGTGAATCAGTCAAAAATTTTGAAAATACTATAGAGATAGTAGATGCTAGTAATCAGCATTACAACATTTTCCCACAATTTTCTCTACATTTTCAAACTCAAGTTACATCATTTGACCAACAATGAATTTTTCATCTGGAAATGCTTTCAGTTTGGACAAGTCTAAAGTTCGGTTGCCTGGTAGAGTTAGATATTCCTAGAAGTCACCAAAGAATGTCAAGAACAGTCTCCGACACATGGAATCAAAGCACTGGCAGTGCTGTGTGGCATCAGCATTTTAATTTTTTCCTTAAAACAATTTTTAGCTCCACTGGCCGAAGGCCAGCGGGCTTATGTCATGGCCTGGTGTCCGTCGTGCATCAGTCCATCCGTCCGTCCGTCCGGTCGTCCGTCCATCCGTCCGTGCGTTAACTTTTATTTCAAACATCTTCTTCTCTGAAACTACCCATCCAATTTTCATGAAACTTCACAGAAATGATCCTGCCATGGTCCTCTTCAGAATTTCTTGAAAGAATTTGATTCCTTCAAAAACTCTGGTTGCCATGGCAACAAAACTGAAAAATATTGGAAATCTTTAAAAATCTTCTTGTCTGAAACCATAAGGCATAGGGCTACCAAATTTGGCATGTAGCTTTATGTAGTAGACCTCTATCAAGTTTCTTCAAATTATAGCCCTGGGGTCAAAATTGGCTCTGCCCCAGGGGTCACAAGTTTTACATAGGCTTATATAGAGAAAACTTCAAAAATCTTCTTGTCTGAAACCATAAGGCATAGGGCTACCAAATTTGGCATGTAGCTTTATGTAGTAAACCTCTATCATGTTTCTTGAAATTATAGCCCTGGGGTCAAAATTGGCTCTGCCCCAGGGGTCACAAGTTTTACATAGGCTTATATAGAGAAAACTTTAAAAATCTTCCTGTACCTGTGCCATAAGGCCTAGAGCTACCAAATTTTGCATTTAACTTGATCTAGTTGGGGTCTACCAAAAGTGCCCAAATTATAGTCCTGGGGTCAATTTGGCCTCATGCTGGGGGGGGGGGGGTTCACAAGATTTACATAGGCTTACATAGGGAAAACTTTTAAATCTTGGTGTACATAGCCATAAGGCTTAGGCTACCAAATTTTGCATAATTATAGCATTATCTAGTGGACAACTACAAAGAGGGCCCAAGTTACAGCCCTAGGATCAAGTTTGGCCCTGCACCAGGGTTCACAAGTTTTACATGGGTTTATTGAGTGAAAAGTTCAGAAACCGTCTTGTTACTAGCCATAAGGCCAAGAACTCCCAAATTTGGCATGTTATTCTTCTAATACACATATTCCCCATTTAGTCCGACTGTAGCCCTGGGGTCAAAGTTTTATGAGGGCTTATATAGTAAAGACTTCTCTTCATGGTTTATATTTATAAGCCAGTGGAGCGATACAGGGCCATCATGGCCCTCTTGTTTTACCTATCCCTATTGAAGACAATTTATGTGCTGTTCCAATAATGGGATAGGACTTCAACTCTTTACCACAAGACAAAATTTTGGAATTATCCACAATGAAAGCCCTTGCAGATGACAAGTTAAATTTGGTTCAAATGAAGAGACTTTCTGTGAATGGGTAGAAAACATTGTTGGAAAAGGAGAAAATGCTGGTTACCAACATTTTCTTCTCTCAAACAATATTTTCAAAGGCCTTCTCTTTTAGGGTTGTTAAAACTCAGGACTGTGTGGTATAGAGTTAACAGGGAAAAAACATTGTAGGAAAAATGTAGTGTACAAGCATTTTTTTCCTATTATGTGGCATATTTAAATGCCTTCTTCCTTCGGAAATAAAGGAATGTAACCCAATCTATTATATGGCATTATTACATCCTGAAACACATTTACAAAGGAAATGAGAAGACTCAACATAAGTCAGAATTCTTAGAATTCTTAACAGAATATTGGACAACATCGGTTACTGAGCCATTTTTACCTCTGTACCATTTTTACCCCCCCCCCCCCCCACACACACATACATTGTTTTTAGTTGGAAGAAAACAGGTTAAATTATGCAAATATGATGCTATTTTATCCTGACTACTTCATAAAATATAGGAAATTCAATGTAATTTATCTTATCCAGGACACCTAACAACCATTGCATAGTGTAGTTCCAAGGTAGGACAGCATTTTCTAAAGCAGTCTGATCACTTTTTGCACTATTAGTAAAAGCAACTGAAAAATGTCGACTTGGTATTATTCATTGCTGTAGATTGCAGCATTTTGTGCTGAAAGAGATAGTACAGGATTAGCAAAGATTGGCAATACAGGATATTCAGTAATCTACTCTGAGGTCAGATAACACTCTTACTCTGTACAAAGAGGACAAAGTTCCATCCAAATATTGAAAGTACATGTACAAAACAAAGCTGATTCAAGTGATGTGATTTATCATTGATAGGGTAGAAAACATTGTGTGAAAAGGGAAGAAATGCTGGTTTACCAGGGTTGTTTTTCTTCTCGTACAAAGTTTTCTAAAGCTCTCTTAGTACCCCTCAGGATAATGTGCAGTATCTTTTGGTGAAGGATTTCATGAAGAGGGTATTATCCAAGAATTTGCACAAATATGGGGCAATTTGAGACCACTTCAATGGCACTTAGGGCTAACTTATCTATCCAAATATTGACTTAGTATTAAAGCATTGATATCCAAAGTGTAGGCTTTCACAGGTGTTATATGCTTTCAGACTCTAAGGAATTTGAAAGGGAAAAAAAGTATGGAAGCCATTGTGGGAAGAGGCAGAAATATTATTTACCCAGCGGTTTCTCCTTTTCTTACATTATGTCCACTATCATTTCAAAACATTATCTCATCATTGGTGCTACAATGAAATTGTTGTCTGCAAACACTTCCAATAGTTCAAAGTTTTGCTGTCTGTTGTCTGGTAAAAGAATAAAAGTCAAAGGTTAACACATTACTAAACAATCCAGAGCTTTACAGCCCTGATCATTAGGCTTTCAAAAACTTTATGGGAAAGGGAGCAAATGCTGGTTACCAGCATGTTTTCCTTTTCCCACAACCACAATGTTTTCTACCATTTCAACGACAAAAAATTTAATTATCTAATGAGCGCAACTGAGATCATCATCTGCAAATGCTTCAAATTTTGTTGTGTGTAAAATTTGTGGTCTGGATTTGTTTGGTACTGGGTTAAAGAAAAGACTCTGCATTCTCAATGGTGATTTAGAGCCTCAATTAGAACCCTTAGAACCTTCAGAATGTGAACATTCTTTTGTTTACTCATTTAAACCCAAGGTGTCAATTGCGTCAGAGTTTAATCTCTTTGAGTTATAAATTTATGCAATATTACAATTGCTCTCTAAAACTTTAATCTTAACTGTCTGTATAACGATCATATGCTGTTTCAACAAGCTGTAGAGTGCCGACAAAGAAATCCGACATGAATTTCGTCAAAACGCTGTTGCAGAAGGAACAATTTTTCTCTTATTCCTTAACTAAATATAAATATCTTGGACCCTCCCAAATGTACTACATCTGCTCCAGACAAAAACCTGGTTTCTCAAAGGATGGAAATTGTCTTAACTATGGAGGAAAACATTGTGAAAACAGGAGAAAATGCTGCAGACAAAATTAAAGAATTGCTGAAGGAATGATGAAAGGAGAGTTTTGATACTGTATAGATCTTTTTTTTTTTCCCTGATTTTTTTTTCAAAAAGAAGCAACAGCTTATATATATTAATCACTCCATTTCCAATGGAAAAATTTCTTCTATAGGCATATCAGTTTGATTTAACTTCCTTTAACTTCAAATCTCTCAGATCCCCAAAGAACTTTATATTTGAAAGAGCAACTTATTTGAATATCATGAAATTGATTGTCCAGATTCTGGAAAGTCTGTCACTTAAAACTGCCTCATCAGAACTGATAAATGAAGTACAAAAGCCACCCAATGAAACAATGGACCAATACAGATTGAAGTGGTAATGTGTTAACCCTTTACCATAGCCAAAATTTTACACTTTGTCTAAATCCAAAGCATATGCAGACACCAAATTAAATGGGGCTGAAAATTTGGAAGTTGTCTTTGATAGGATAGAAAACATCGTGGAAAATGGAGAAAATGTCAGTTATGAGCATTTTCTCCTTTTCCCACAATGTTTTCACAGGTCTTCTTTCTCTAGGTCATTAATAAACAGGATCTGGTGGTAAAGGCTTAAATAGCAAAATTTTACATGTGTCAATATTCAAAACATTTGAAGACCATAAATTAAACCTCGCTCAACAGATGGTTTTGTCTTTGAAAGGGAAGAAAACATTGTGGAAAAAGAAGAAAAGGCTGGTTACCAGCATTTTCTTCTTTTCCCACAATGTTTTCAATAGCCTTCTTGCTCAGAGTCAGAAAAACTCAGAATTGTGTGGTGAAGTGTTTAAACATCTATAATCATAGCTGCAGCTTGGTCTACCCTTTACTTACCAATCCTGATTTTAAACAACACAACGGAAGTAAATTTTTTTAAAAACTTTCTAGGAAAAGGAGAAAAGGTGGTAACCAGCATTTTCTGCTTTTCCCCACAATGTTTTTTAACGCAAGTCTTATTTCACCATTTCAGGTACATTACTTTTTCCTCTACAAAATTAATGCTTCCAATTTGGCCAAGTCTTCAATTGTGCTCTGTGGCAAAGAATAATGTGAGGTTCACAAACTGCAGCCAATTTCTAGCAGATTTCTCCAGGGGCAAAGAGTGGTTGCACATCTTTTAACCCTTTACTGCACAATGACGCCTTTTGACGTCCCTGGGAAAGAGGCTTTTTGAAAACATTGTGGGAAAAGGAGAAAATGCTGGTAACCAGCATTTTCTCCTTTTCCCACAATGTTTTCTACCCTATCAACGAAAAGTTGTACCATTTGAGCCACATTGAAATTGTCGTCTGCAAATGCTTTCAATTTGGACAAGGCTATAATTTTTTCGTCTGGTAAAGGGTTAAAATCCAATCAGTCGTTCATCCTTTTTCACCTTTTATCAGAAAATCCTGTAATTTTTCAACCCCGGGGATGAAGGCTTCTGAAAACTTTGTAGAAAATGCAGAATTTTTCTCCATTTCTCACAATGCTTCCTATCCTTCAAAGTCACCATCTGCCACTTGAGCAACATTTAATTTGTGGTTTGTAAATGCTTTCAAATTGGACAAATCAAAATGTTATGATCTCCGAAAGAGTTAACCTTTTACCAGATAACAAAATTTTATCCTTGTCCAAATTGAAAGCAATTGCAGACTGCAATCTCAATGTGGCTCAAATGGTGCAATTTTTATTTGACAGGGCAGAAAACATTACATGGAAAGGAGAAAATGCTGGTTACCACCATTTTCTTCTTTTCTCACAATGTTTTCCAAAGGCTACTTTCCCAGGGTTGTTAAAAGGCAGCATTGTGCAGAAAAGGGCTAACCCTGTACTAAACAATTTGTACTCTATGGCCCTGTGAAAGAAAACTTTTTGAAAACATTGTTGGGCAAGGAAAAAAATTACTCTTAGCCAACAAATTTCCTTGTTCCACAATGTTGTCTACCTTTTGGAAGAAATAAATCCTATCTTATAGGTCATATTTCTTTGTCGTCTGCAAATGCTTTCAAATGGAACAGTTTGCCTTATGGTAAAGAGTAAACCAAAAAGGGCAAAAGCCCACACCACAGAAAATTAATCACATTCTAATTGAATTTAGTGGGTCAATTAAGAACCATCACTTTAAAATTTGATAAATCATGGACCCATGGAATTATCTTGGGGAAGTTGCTATCTACACCAGATTGAAACATTGAAAAATAACACACTTATCAGGGATACATTAATCTACTTATTTATCCAATTTGCATAAATTTCTTCTCTGATCTTGGGATAATCTTAGGACCATATTAATCATCTAATCAGAGCAATCAACCCAGTTTAGTCACCTCAAGTGTAATCAAGACCCGAGTTTGCATTTGTTTTCCCACTTTGACAGACATTACGTCTGACTGAAGAAATTGGGAATAAATGGAGAAATACAGCATATCCTAGTTTGTGCACATTTGTTTGCACACTTCAAAGTTAGGGATTTAAAAGTAATACCTTACAAGCTTATCAAAATATAAATGTGTGATTAACCCTTTCCCAAACGACAAATTTTGGACTGGTCCAAATTGAAAGAGTTTGCAGACGACACTTTTGAATTTGATGAAAATGGCAGAAAGTTCTCAAAAAGGGTAGAAAACACTGTGGGAAAAGGAGAAATTGCTCGTAACGAGCAATTTCTCCTTTTCCCACAGGGTTTTCAGAAGACTTGTACTGCAGACACGTGAAAACCAGGCTTGTTTGGGAAAGGGTTAAGTATTTAAGTAAGTGGCAAAAGGGGATTTAGTGCATCTCCATGATACATAACTGGAAGCAAGTCATCACATAATTATGGATCTATAAGATCCATGCTGTCTAACAACCGACTGAATCATGAGGTAGAATGTACAAAATGCTCAGGCTGACCTGGGGTGATTCCTTTTGCACATGCATTAACCCTTTCCCAAACAACAAATTTTGGACTGGTCCAAATTGAAAGAGTCTGCAGAGAGCAATTTTGATTTGATGAAAATGACAGAAAGTTCTCAAAAAGGGTAGGAAACACTGTGGGAAAAGGAGAAATTGCTCTTTACGACCAATTTCTCCTTTTCCCACAGTGTTTTCAAAAGACTTGTACTGCAGACACGTGAAAACCAGGACATGATTGGTAAAGAGTTAATGCCCTTTTTGCAGAGCATTGGCTCATATAAAATATTTATTTTCTATGCTGTTTGACCATAAAATAGGACATTCATTTCTAACATCACCTTACAAGGTTTAAGGTCATCAACGTAGAAAAGAAATGAATTGAAAGCCCAAATCTTGGCAAACAGAACATTGACCAAAATGAATACATCTAATAGTTTGCCTCAAAACATCATTAAAAAACATGACCATTTCCTAAAAATTTTCATAACATCAAACAGCATGAGTGGAAAGTGACAGTTTCATGAAAGAAAATTGTCAAAGATGAAAATAATTGCAAATCTTCGTGCTTCTTCAAACAATAGTAAAACTTTGTGCTTTTCCAAACACCAGTTAACTCTTTACCACATAATCCCAAGTATTAACAACCCTGAAGATGAAAGCTTTTGAAAACATTGTGGGGAAAGGTGAAAATGCTGGTAATTTCCTTCTTTTCCCACAAATGAGTTAACTCTTTACCAAAAACCAAAATTTTAGACTGGTCCAAACTGAAAGCATTTGCAGACAACACAATAAAAGTTGCACAAAATAGGATTTCTTTTGTTGACAAGTCAGACAAAAATATGGGAAAAGCAAAAAACGCTGCTTAACAGCATTTTTTCCCTTTCCCACAATGTTTTCAAAAGTCCTTTTCCTGAAGGTCACTCATCTCGCAGTTGTGTCGTAAGGATTTAAATTGCCACTGTGGTAATGGACAACAACAACAGGAAGTGGTCAGTGGTAAACTGCTTGTATGCTCGAGATGACAATGTTTTTTGTGATGTAAATAAATGGACAAGATTTACCAACTTACTGAAGATCAACCTATTTAAATGAACATTGTACGCCCATCTTTCATGTTTGCTCTGTTGAGTAAAGATGTAATAGATCCATTACTCTTATGTTTAATGCCATGATTACCTTCAGAGCTGCTTGAAGTGAAGTGCCACTTGTACCTAACCCTTTACCACACAATCCCGGGTTTTAACGACCCTGGGGAAGAAGCCTTTTGAAAACATTGTGGGAACCAGCATTTTCTCCTTTTCCCAGTGTTTTCTACCCAATCGAAGACAGAAATCATCATCTGAGTTGCATATAAATTGTCGTCTGCAAACGCTTTCAATTTGGTCAAGTCCAAAATTTATCATTTGATAAAGAGTTAAGTCTTTACCAAGCCACAAAATTTTAGACTCGTTTAAATCTTTACCAAACAAAAAAAATTTAGACTGGTTTAAAAACTGAAAGAATTTGCAGACAACAAAATAAACATGGCTGAAAATTTAAAATCTGTTTTGGGATGGGTAAAAAACATCATGGGAAAAGGAGAAAATGCTGGTTACCAGCATTTTCTCCTTTTCCCATAATGTGTTCAGAGGGATTCTTTCACAGGGTCATTAAAAGTGAGGATTGTGTGGTTAAGGGTTAAATCAAAAGCAATAACTATTCAGACACAAATTAAATAAATATTTACCGTTTTATCAAACAATCCAGAGCTATAACAATCCTAAAGAAGATGATGTTGACAATATTTTAGGAAAAAAGCTGGGAAAAATGCTGATTACCAGTATTTTCTCCTTTTCCCACAATGATTTTCCAAAGCCTTCATTGTCAAGGTTATCAAAAACTCTGGATTGTGTGGTAAAGGGTTAATTTGTCATGTGCAAATGCTATCAATATGGACAAGTTTGAAACTTTGTTATCTGGTTAAGAGTTAATGTGACTCAAAAGATGGAATTCATATTGCAATGAGGAAGAAGCCTTTTGAAAACATTGTAGGAAAAGAAGAAAATGCTGGTAACCAGAAGTGGTGTACCGATAATCGGCAAGTATCGATTAGCGGCGTGTTGGAAGCTCCCGATGTCGATTATCGATTGAACTTTGTCATAATCGATGATCGGCAAGAAGTCTGCACCGTCGGTCGGGTACCCGATTTTATATACCGGTGTCTGTTACAGCGTTTTTTTTTCCTTCTATGAATGGGTCTGTAAAACGGACCCATTCCCTATGCCAAAAAATGACCTTTTTTCCCAAAATCCAGTTTAAGAAATTCCCAAAACGAAAGACCCCAAGTTGTCGGCTTTTTTTGGATTTCCCATAGCTATATATATATATTCCAATTATCAGCGATGTCATTGGTCAAAAAAAGGTGAATTTCCCAAACACATGTACTTCCTTTTTTTTTTAGATCAACTGGTCCCGGAGTGTGCTCTCTATTATTATTATAAGCCGGGGTCCAGTATATTTAGTTCGGAGAACTCGGTAGTGAACGGCGCTTCGTTTCTGTGGCGCCAAAAACTTGCGATTTTTCACGCTCGGTCTGACATGTGATTTCGCGGAGAGACGAGAACGGTAAATTAACGTGAAAATGAGCCACAACAGCAAATATTACCGAAAAAAGTTAAAACCAACGGGGTGTAAAAGGTTAACAGACTTTATCTGTAAGAGGCCAAGTCATAATTCTAGCCAAGATGAGGTTGACGAGCCTGAGGAAAGTGAACGTAAGCGCTCGTCTGCAATCGTAGATCGAGATCAAAACACTTCAAGTACAAGATATAACCAAGTTATCCCGTTCACAGCAGGCTTGAGTTTTGAGGGTGAGCAAGCTATGTCTGCCATTCAGTGTGAATCTACCTGCCACCCTGATCCCACTGTCAGTAATGAAACTCTGTTTGCCTCTAAAATAGACCATCTACCAGAACCCAGTCCCTCTACCATATTCCCTCTTACTAAAAAACAAATGACACTTGACTCTGAATTGGTATTTTCAGTAACATGAGGAGCAGGGACATTGCCCTTTGAAAAGACCAATTTATTTACAGTACATGTATTTCATGTCATGCTGAACAATAAAAGTAAAATGTCGTGGTAGTATTTTTGAGTTTAGTTTTAGTTTTAATGACTTAAGAGGGAAAATAACCTCTATTTGAGGGTCTAGTGCAAAACTATTGTAAGTGCATATATTTATATAGGCACTTACAGTAGTTTTGTGCTAACCCCTTGTATTATGGTAGTAAATGATATGCAAGGACTGTGTCTAAAATCATCAAGAAAATAATTCCCAATTTTATAGAAAACAATGCATTTTTCCCAATTTGCCTGGTTTCGGACCCGTTCCCAAAACTATGAGAAAAAACGCTGTGTTAACTGGGTTTTATCACTCCCACGATAACAACAACTCCCTCGATAACAACAACAATCAGCTGAAATACTTCTGTGTTACAAAGCCAAATAGCACAAAGCAGAGGTGGTTAAAAACCAAAAGGTGTATAGAAAGCAGGTGCAAAGGTAAAACTACAAAAAGTCTATCTGCAACACAAACAACAGCATAATACATAAATGATACAAGGGTTTACAATGAAACATGCAAATTTATGAGGAACCGATTATAATCGGAAGAATCGCATCGGTAGCAGCAACCGATTCCAACCGATGATCGATTATGATTTCTAACCGATGTCCCATCACTAGCAACCAGTATTTTCGCCTTTTCACATCTACTTATCCCAAAGCAAATTTCAATTTTTGAGTCACTTTTATTTTGTAGTCTGCAAATGCTTTCAATTTGGACAGGTCTAAAATTTTTGCCATGTGATAGAGAGTTAAGAAACAATCCAAGTTTCAACAACCTATGGAAAGAAAGCTTATCAAAACAGTGTGGGAAAAAGAGAAAATGCTGGTGACCAGTATTATTTTCTCTTTCAACCGCTGCATTTTCTATCCTTCAAAAACACAAATCCCATCAGTTAAGCCATTTATTTTGTTGTCTGCAACTTCTTTGTCTAAAATTTTGCTGTTTGGTAAAGAGTTAAACAAGTAACACAGCTATAAACTTCATTAATCTTCTTTGAATAAAAACAAGTGGATGTCACATAGACCACCAAACTTCACACAGAAGTTAACTTGTTCCCTAATCAACCTTGACATTTGTGGCCCCTTCCTGATCCCTGTTATCTGGAGCCCCTGTTACTTTCAGCTCGCTGATCAGTTAAAGGACAATAAAGCTGCTACACATCAAAGGCCATTGATTCTTAAAAATTATCAAGTCCCTGTCTGGATCAGGCAAAATTCCACTTTCACATAACCATCGATTGGGAAACCTTTTTCCTCCAATGAAATGTTTTCTTCAACTCTTTACCACACAATCCCGAGTTTTAACGACCCTGAGAAAGAGGACTTTTGAAAACATTGTGGGAAATGCAGAAAATGCTGGTTACCAGCATTTTCTTCTTTTCTCACAATGTTTTCTAGTATATATGATACAAATCCAGTCATTTGTGCCACACATATTTTGTCAATTGCCAGTGCTTTCAAATTGGACCAGTCTAAAATTTTGTAGTTTCTGGTACAGTGTTAATACTTGTGAAACTTTTTTAATGTTTTGATTTCACAAACCTAAATACTAAAGCTCTTGAAAACATTTAGGAAAAAGGAGAAAATACCACACAATTCCGAGTTTTAATGACCCTGAGAAAGAAAAAATGAAAACAATGTGGGGAAAGGAGAAAATGCTAGTAACCAGCATTTTCTTCTTTTCCCACAATTGTTTCTACTCTTTCTAAGACAATTTTCTCCATTTGAGCCACATTAAAATTGCTGTCTGCAACTGCTTTCAATTTGGGTAAGTCTAATGTTCTGCCGCTTGGTAAAGGGTTAAAGGGTTAATGCTTAGTGCATGTTGCAAAAGTGCTTAAATCTTTACCAAAGGACAAAATTTTATACTGGTCCAAATTAAAAGCATTTGCAGACGGCAAAATAAATGTTACCAAAAATGAAGTTTGTTTTGGGAAGGGTAGAAAACATTGTGGGAAAAGGAGAAAATGCTGGTTACCAGCATTTTCTCCTTTTCCGACAATGTTTTCAAAAGGTTTCTTTCTCAGGGTCGTTAAAGGTCAGGATTGTGTGGTAAAGGGTTAAAGCAATCCCACAAGGGTTATCAATTCTAAATACCACTAAGATGTATGCTACACTATAATAGCCTGAAAATTATGAAACAGTTGATCATTTAGATAGAGACAAATACAATGTAAATTTGAAGGTAGGAAAAAAATGATAAGTTTAGAAACTGCATAATAATTATACTAAATTCTGAATTGAAAAAAGTCTTTGCAGGGACCTTGCCCTGTCTATAACTGAATAAAAATTGATACTATTTTAGATGCCTCCATACTGTAAGCATTTACAGATGACAAATGTGGCTTGAATGATTTTTCTGCCTAGCTGAATGTGCTGGATTTTGACCTAATTTTTGATACTGATCAAAAATGAATAAATAGAGATTTGTGACTGGTCAAAAAAGTGGACAGCCATGTTTATTCTAAGGGCCCCTGCCAGTTTGCTGGCAAATTTACGCTATCTTTTTTAAAGATATTTGTTTCATCTATGAAATAATAGGAAAAAAACTTTGTGGAAAAATTAGAAAATGCGGGTCATGACCATTTTCTTATTAAGATACTGCAATGTTTTCAAAAGCGCTCTTTGGTGAAAATGGTCAAGAGGTAATGAGAATCCATGGCAACAAAGATAATCTATCTTCTGCTGAGACACTTTCTCATTTTTGGTATTCAACAATTTCAAAGAGGTTTATTGGTTTAACTGGATCTTGCTATCAACGTTCGTGTTTCTAAGTAACCATCTAAATGTTGGTTCATATGGGCAATTTGAAAACCATCTGTAGGTTCTGAAATTCTTATTGTATAGGACATTCATAATACTTCTTTTCTTTCAGGGTTATTAATACTCACGATTGTGTGGTAAAGGGTTAATTCATGTTTCTCTATCCATAGTTTACAAGATTTTTTTCAAAGTTGTCTTCTACAAATTATTTCAGGAGCAAACATGTTAAGATACATAAAAAACATGAAGCTTGGCACAGTCAAAATACTATGGTTTTAACATCATGACAAGAGTGACTATATAAACAATCTCTCGAAATTTAACCCTTTACCAGACGACAAAATTTTAGCCTTGTCCAAATTGAAAGCATTTTCAGACGACAATTTCATTGCAGCTAAAATGTTGCAATTTTTCTTTGATAGGGTAGAAAACATTGTGGGAAAAGGAGAACATGTTGGCTACCAGCATTTTCTCCTTTTTCCACAATGTTTTCAAAAGTTTTTTTTTCCAGGGTCGTTAAAAGGCAGAATTTTGCAGTAAACGGTTAAACCTGTACCAAGTATTCCCACGCTTTTAAACCTTTACCACACGATCACAAGTTTTAACGACCCTGAGAAAGAAGCCTTTTGAAAACATTGTGGGAAAAGGAGAAACTGCTGGTAACCAGCATTTTCTCCTTTTTTTCACAATGTTTTCCACCCTATCAAAGACAAATTCCACCATTTTAGCCACATTTAAATTGTCGTCTGCAAACTCTTTCAATTTGGACCAGTCTACATTTTTGTCGTGTGGTAAAGGGTTAAGTCCTGGAGAAGGACAGCTTTTGAAAACATTTTGGGAATAGGAGAAAATGCTAGTTACCAGCATTTTCTCCCTTTTCCAGAATGCTTTTGAAAGCTCTATTTATCAGGGTAATCAAAAATCAGGATTGTGTGGTATAGGGTTAATAAATACAATAGGGCAGGTCCAGGCTCTGTTTTTCAGGGTCATCAAAACCAGGGTTTTCATTTAAAGCTGATTGCCGATCAAAAACATCGGTTGAAATCGGCCTTTAATTGGTTGTTTTTGCTGGATCTGTGAAAAATGAATCACGTTGTTTATATCGAAAATATTTCATGCGTTGGTAACTGTACTGTGACACCGGTTCAATTTTACTGCGAAACCAGAAACAATTGGTTTATGAATGTTACGCAGTCATTCATTGGATACTAGCATCCAATTATCCAATCGTAGGCGACGATACGTTTCTCCGATCTCCATTTGGTAATCATGGACGCCAAAGCCTAGGCGGCCCCCTTGACCCTCGGCCTGTTGTTTTTGTCAATCAATCGGTTGCTTCATTTCAAAATGAAAACCCTGCAAAACCCAGGATTGTGTGCTGGAGGGTTAAAGAAACACAATAGAACAGGTCCAGACTGACCACTGATGAATTTCGCCATTTTCCACATTCCATTTTGATCTGTTTATTTAATACCAGGATTTGAATAATAGGATTAACACATTTATCACAATTTGACTTTTACTTGGTGTGAGATAAAACTTCAATGGAATGATAACCATTTAGCATTATCATGTGAAGACACTAGGTTACATCATAATCTAGTAGCCCATTCAGGTTTGGGGACCTAATAGTAAAACTCCAGTGCCTCAGTATCACCTAACTCTTTACCAAACAATTAACTCTTTACCGAACGACAAAATTTTAGACTGGTCCAAATTGAAAGCATTTGCAGACTACAAAATAAAAGTGACACAAAAATTAAAATTTGATTTGGGAAGGGTAAAAAACATTGTGGGAAAAAGAGAAAATGCTGGTTACCAGCATTTTCTCCTTTTCCCACAATGTTTTCAAAAGTTTTCTTTCTCAGGGTCGTTAAAACTCAGGATTGTGTGGTAAAGAGTTAAATAGATCTAGAGTTTGCTAGGATGATTGGATTTGTCATTGATGGGGTAGAAAACTTTGAGGGAAAAGCAGGCAATGCTGATTACCATCATTTTCTCCTTTTCCAAAATTGCTGGGGATATCATTTCAATGAAATAAACTTGTTTTAAAACAGAAAATAAGGCTTTTTGTTACACACTGTCTGATTGGTGGATTTGGTACATATGAAAACCAATAGCTGCCATTGATAAATCTGCTGTGGTCTTTTGTTTATCAGATGGTTACCATGGGATAAAGACTGGTATCAGTCTGTTAAATAGAGCATTTTCATTGTAACACTTTATCACACAGCAATATTTTAGACATTTCCACATATTGAAAGCATTCGCAGGTGATAAAAATAAATATGACTCAAAGATTGAAAACTGTCTTTGGAAGGATAGAAAACATTGCAGGAGAAGGAGAAAATGCTGGTCACTAGCATTTTCTCCTTTTCCCACAATGTTTTCAAAAGCCTTCTCCTTCAAGGTGGTCAAAAGGTGGCATTGTGTGGTAAAGGGTTAAAAAAAGATTGTCAATAAAACTGCAAAACAAAATTTTTTAATACACTCATATAATTTGAGGGGTCATCAGACCTCTCCAACAGTGGTGAGTTCAAACGGCAGACTGCCTCAGAAATTGCTGCCTAACTCCATGCTTTCTTGCGAAATTGTTCTGATACACACAGTCTATTCCGTTATGGTTTTATAAACAATCCGAAATCAAAAAACTGAAATAGGAAGTAGAAATGTTTTTTTTTTTTAATGACGAATTTCAAAAAGGATTCGTTACATTGATTTGATTGCAAATGACCTTTCCAGTAGTTGTAATTTTTCATTAAACAAATAAAGCTACACACACACAAAAAAAGAATTTCGTTAAAAAAGAGAACACCGCGACTTTAAAACACGGGAGGAAGGTCAGGTGCCTGTCATGTAATGCATAAGAGGTTTCTCCTTTCAACACAGGTCAATCATATAATGCCTTACTTATTTGTTTGCGTGTACCAAAATATATTGAAATTAAAAGCAATAAACTATTTGAAAACATTGATGTTGACCTCTCCTGGCTTCTTTTTTAAAGAAGCCAAATTGTGTTCTCAAGGGCTGATTTAAATTGTATTTTAGATACAACAGGTTCCAATTTGGTCCTTGCTTGATCAGGGCATCCTGAGATTTAGAAAATTTTTCTTTAGCAATTATGATTTACTAAGTTAAGTTTTTTTAAAAAAAATCATCATTTGGAGGTTCAGTATCTGCAAATAGATTTTATGACAACAGATGGGCTAAGCAACCTTTTACCAGACAAGCCCAGGTTTTCACGACCCTGAGAAAGAGGCCTTTTGAAAACATTGTGGGAAAAGGAGAAAATGCTGGTTACCAGCATTTTCTCGTTTTCCACAATATTTTCTACCCTTTCCAAAACAAATTTCAATTTTTGAGTCACATTTACTTTGTCGTCTGCAAATGTTTTCAATTTGGACAAGTCTAAAATTTTGCCGTTTGGTAATGAGATTAAGGGGAACTTTTCAAAACAAACAATGCTCTATGTTACTGGAAGCTTGAGGAAGTTCAGATGTCATAAGGAATGGATTTTGGGCATTATTTTATTTCTCTGATTATGAATATGTGCATTCAAGAAAATCACTGGCTTGTGTTATTAAACATGACAGTTGCTGACCTATGATTGGTCGGATAATTGATGGATTATAAAAGATGCCAAAATAGCAGTTGTATCCAAGGGAGATAACCTGGTTTTGAATGACAGGTCAAGAAAATAAATTGACATGCAGATGCTGAGTTAATTATCAATCAAATTTTTGTCTCTATCCTAGCTCTGTTAAGTTTTGACAGTAGTATACATCTTATTCATTCTGAAAACATACTGTCATTCTGTGGGATATATATAACCTATCTTTCTTGTAAAATTTAATATCACTTTTTAAAATGTACAGCGAAGAGTTATTAAGAATTAATTGTTTGGTGGTTCATGCCATTTTTAACAATGTATATAGTATACAGCAGTGGCCAGTGCACTTAACTCTTTACCACAGGACAAAAATGTAGACTTGTCCAAATTGAAGTCATTTGCAGACGACAATTTAAATGTTGCTTTGGTGGTGGAATTTGTTTTTGATAAGTTAGAAAACATTGTGGGAAAAGGAGAAAATGCTGGTTACCAGCATTTTCTCCTTTTCCCACAATGTTTTCAAAACGCTTCATTCCCAGGGTTGTTAAAACTCGGGATTGTGTGGTAAAGAGTTAAACATGCATTTCTGGCCTTTGTTTGGCCAGTAGTTTTACACAACTTTCCTTCAAGCCATATGTGTAAAGTTGAACATCCATATTTAAAATGCACAATAACAGATTAGAAACAATTGTTCTTTGCTGTTTTAACCCTTTATAACAAAATTCCGTGTTTTAATGATCCCAGGGAAAAAGCCTTTTGAAAACATTGTGGAAAAAGGAGAAAATGCTGGTAACCAGCATTTTCTCCTTTTCCCACCATGTTTTCTTCCCTATCAAAGAATCCTTTAACACAGATATGCGCGCTAAATGACCAAAGCTGTCGATGCACCATAAAACAATATTCATTCATTCGTTCATTCATTCATTCATTCCTATCAAAGAAAACTGCAGTATTAGAGCCAACTGACTTTGTCGTCTGCAAATGCTTTCAGTTGGGACATAGCTACAATTTTGTCATCTGGTGAGGGGTTAACCCAAGTTTTCAACATTATTTCAGTTATATAAATGCAGCCAGTACTAATAACCATACCTTATTTTAACCCTTTCCCAAACAAGCCCTGGTTTTCACGTGTCTGCAGTACAAGTCTTTTGAAAACACTGTGGGAAAAGGAGAAATTGCTCGTAACGAGCAATTTCTCCTTTTCCCACAGTGTTTTCTACCCTTTTTGAGACCTTTCTGCCATTTACGTCAAATTTAAAATTGTCGTCTGCAAACTCTTTCAATTTGGACCAGTCCAAAATTTGTCGTTTGGGAAAGGGTTAACAGTACTTTGCACAACATTCCTTTCAAGCGATTGGCTGTTTTTCTATAGAAACATTGCCAAAACAATGTTTAGCTCTTTCATTGCTAATGATGACTTAAATGGCTTTCGTGGATGGTGCTGATCAAGATTAGAATGCACAGAATGTGCAGTCTGATCTTGATCTACACCATCCGCTACCCAATGATAGACTATGACACAATTCATCCTACATAGCAGTAGGAATCTTCTTTTAGACCTCAGAAAAAAAAGTGAAATTTCTGGAGTACGTAGTGAAAGAGTTACCAGTGAAAAAGGAATGAATCTTGTTTCAATGAGTATCATCAGTCCCTGAAAAGAATTTGGCCAAACCTAGGTTTCAAGCTCTATTACCAATTTAGCCACCTATTTTTAACAACCTTGAGAAAGAGGCCATTTGAAAACATTGTGGGAGAAGCAGAAAATGCTAGATACAAGGACAAAATGCTGGTATTCAACATTTGCTCCTTTTCCCACTATTTTGTCTATTCTGTCATAGACAAATTCCATAATCTGAAAACTTCCGACTTGTTGTTTGCAAATGCTTTCAACATGGGTAAGTCTTAAACATGCAGTAAAGAGTTTACTCTTTACCAAAGGACAAAATTTTAGACTGGACTAAAATGAAAGCATTTGCAGACGACAAATCAATTGTAGCTCACATGATGACTTCTGTCTTTGTTAGGGTATGAAACATTGTAAGAAAAGGAGAAAATGCTGGTAACCAGCATTTTCTCCTTTTCCCCACAATGTTATCAAAAGCTTTCTACCTAAGGATCATTAAAACACAGGATTGTGGAGTATAGGTTAACAAAAAGAAGTGCTTTTTCTCAAAAATATAATTCCGTATGAATGACAAAGTTCGAACAGATTAGAATTAAAAAGAAATTAAAAAGAGTAAAAAAATACATTTTCTGAAGACTCTATCTAAAGATGTCTTTAGGTCAAACATTTTTGTGCGGACCAGAAATATTTGCTTTTTATTTATGATCGAAAACTATGCATATTTCAAAAAAAGCAATTTTTTCACACAATTGTTCAATTTATTTTTTTCATTTCATGCTGCAGTATAAATTTCAATTGACCCAGGTCTCTGTCAACATGGGCTAAGCCCTGGCCATAAACAACCCAAAACTCAATGAATTACTCTGTCTACTCTTTCCCTCCTAAGGACAGAAGTTATTTTGACCCATCTGTGGGATATCAAGTTTGAAAACATTGTGGCATCGCCTTTCTTGTGGTGTCCACAAGTTGACTCTATTGGACAAAAAAATTTTCACACTTGTACAATTCCAAAGAATTAAATTTTGCAGACAACATATTAACTCTCTACTGCACAATCCAGAGTTTTAATGACACTGAGGAAATAGCATTTTGAAAACCATGTTGGAAAAGGAGAAAATGCTGGTTACCATCTTTTCCAACAATGTTTCCACAAGCCTTGTCTTCGAGGTTGTTAAAATGTAGTCTGGATTACCTGCCCGTACCACTACGTTATCGGGTCAGGCAAAGCGCAATAATGGCGGCCTCCTAGGTGTCCTCAACCATACCCCTACATGCTTCCCTGTTTTCCCCAATTTCATGTGATCCAGTTTGATCAGTTAACTCTTTTACCAAACAACAAAATTTTAGACTGGTCCAAATTGAAAGAGTTTGCAGACAACAATTTTAAATTTGATGAAAATGGCAGAAAGTTATCAAAAAGGGTAGAAAACACTGTGGGAAAAGGAGAAATTGCTCGTTACGAGCAATTTCTCCTTTTCCCACAGTGTTTTCAAAAGACTTGTACTGCAGACACATGAAAACCAGGGCTTGTTTGGGAAAGGGTTAATAAAATGAGATCAATTTTGTACAAGGGTTAAAACATTAGCTTCCATGTGATGGTCACCAGTTTCAGTTCACAGTTTCTACAGAACTTAAAGTGGAAAATGAGCAGAGATATATTGATTTGTATTGTTTCTGTGCATACCTTTATGGGAAAGTTCCAAGATGGAATTTCAAGGTAAATATCAACAACATACCTAGAGACGGTTTTGTTTTTGTTTACTTATTGCATTCAAAACAAGACTACATTGGAAACTTATTTCCTTATAATTGAAGCCAATCCATCTGCCTGTCTATTCCAGCTTCAACTCTGTACCAGACGACAAAATTGTAGCCTTGTCCAGATTGAAAGCATTTGCAGACAACAAAATAAATGTGACTGAAAAATTGAAATTTGTTTTGGGAAGGGTAGAAAACATTGTGGGAAAAAGAGAAAATGCTGGTTACCAGCATTTTCTCCTTTTCTTACGGTGTTTTCACATGGCTTCTTTCACAGGGCCGTTAACCCTTTACCACAAAGAAATTTAGACAGGTCCAAATTGAAAGCATTTGCAGACGACAAAATAAATTTGACTCAAATAATGGAATTTGTCTTGGATAGGGTAGAAAACATAGTGGGAAAAGGAGAAAATGCTGGTTACCAGCATTTTCTCCTTTTCCCACAATGTTTTCAAAAGGCCTCTTCCTCAGGGTCGTTAAAAGTCGGGGTTGTGTGGTAAAGGGTTAAAAGTCGGGGTTGTGTAGTAAAGAATTAAGTGCATCTAGCTTTCGTGCATTTAGACCTGTATCTACACTATCTGAAAAAGCTGCTATACAACAACTAGCATTTTCTTCAATTATTCAAAAATTGGAAAATGCACACAAAATTCTTCCTTTTTGTTCACAGCCAACAAACCTGTTGAAAGAAAGTCTTGTAATTTATACCTGAAAAATTCTAATTATCTCTGTACTCCTCTGAATGATGATAGCAATTTGTTATCCTCTAATGGACCATTTTACTCTTTACCACACAACTCCGACTTTTCAAGACCCTGAGGAAGAAGCCTTTTGAAAACATTGTGGGAAAAGGAGAAAATGCTGGTAATCAGCATTTTCTCCTTTTCCCACAATGTTTTCTACCCTTCCCAAAACAAATTTCAATTTTTGAGTCACATTTATTTTGTCGTCTGCAAATATTTTCAATTTGAACTAGTCTAAAATTTTATCAGATGACAAAAATTTAGAGTTGTCTAAGTTGAAAGCATTTGCAGACGAGAAAATAAATTTGACCGGAAAATTGAAATTTCTTTTGAGAATGGTAAAAAACATTGTGGGAAAAGGAGAAAATGCATTTTCTCCCTTTCCCACAATGTTTTCAAAATGCTTCTTCTTCAGGGCCATGAAATTGTTTGGTAAAGGGTTTTAATTCTTTACCAGACAAGAAAATTTTAGACTAATCCAAATTCAAAGCATTGGCAAATGACAGTTCAAATACGGTTCAAATGATGGAATGTGTCTGTGGTATGCTTAGACTTTGTGGGAAAAGAATAAAAGGCTGATTATCAATATGCTCTCCTTTTCCAACAATGTTTAAAAAATCCTCTACCTCGGGTTATAAAAACATGGGGATCAGTTGGTAAAGGGTTCAGCTCAATGGGTCAAATAAATCACTGTGGACTTTGGATACCCCACCTCACATCTGCTCTCACACTTGCATAATACCCACAAACAATACCTGTGGGTTCATGATTGTATTCAAACTTCAGGCCCAGATGCAAAGGGTATTTGAATCTAATCTTGAAGAGACAAAGTTAACATGGATCAGATTTTTTTTTAGTCTCACCAAACTTCCAAAACATTATTCACCACTGGATTAAATAAGGTAATAATAGCTCATAAATCAGTAAAGAATAAAGACAAATGTAAGAAAAAAATATTTTTGAGGGATTATTTTCTTTATTAATGGGCTACAAATATCCTTTTAACCCTTTACCACAAAATCCCTAGTTTTAATAACCCTGAAGAAGAAGGCTGTACAAAGGCCATTTTCACCAAATAATCTAAATTCAGTTCTGCATTAGTAATCTAATTTTTCAGTCTAAAGAAGGATGGGTGACTTTTTTTAAAGGTCTATTTTGCAAGAGGGGCCCTTTACCAAAGCATTGTATTTTAACAACCCTGAAAAAGGCTAATTGACTGAATGGTGTTGCACGCCACTTTTGACATCATTTTGGTCGTATCACAGCAATGGCTTACGTAGTCATGTATGGCCTGAATTTCACCAGTATCTTCTAGTGAAGCACAAACCTGGGACCTCAAGGTTACAGTTCCTATACTCTACTATCGCACCATGCAGGATCCCTGAAGAAGGCAGTGGGAGACTTGCATGGGTTCCAGCTCGACCATTTTTTCCTTTGATGTATTTGGAAGTTACTTTTTCAAATACATCCATCAATATAAAAAAGGAAAAAATTATCAGACTGGAACCCAGGCTCATGGGAGACTCACTCAGGTGTACACATACCTAGTAAAGTTTTTGTCATTTAGTCAAGGCTGTGTGGGAAGGGGTTAACCCTTTCCCAAATGACAAATTTTGGACTGGTCCAAATTGCAGGAGTTTGCAGATGACAATTTTAAATTTGATGAAAATGGCAGAAAGGTCTCAAAAAGGGTAGAAAACACTGTGGGAAAAGGAGAAATTGTTCGTTATGAGCAGTTTCTCCTTTTCTCACAGTGTTTTCAAAAGACTTGTACTGCAGACATGTGAAAACCAGGGCTTGTTTGGGAAAGCGTTAAGTAAGGATGATAAATATTACCACCATTTATGGAGGTGTTTTAAAAGATTACAAGGCGGTAGTTTGCAGTTCAGTCCTGTATGATTATGTTTGTATCTTCAACAATAAAATACATTTGTCCTTGTCAAGGCCATGCTGGCAATTCTCATCAGGCATCTGCTCCGTGTACGGACCTCAACCTTGTGTCAATCAAACCATGTCATTATCTATAATCATCTTCATCTTACTTTTTTAGCTTCATCATGAATTACCCTGACATACCCCCACACCCCTTCAAAGAGAGAAAAGGAAGAAAAAAATGATTTTACACTGTTTTGGACAAAGGACCCTCAGGGTTGTAAATCATATATGGCCTCATGGCCCCAATTTTTTGTTTTCAACAGCAATCATTTTTCCTCTGGAACAATTTGGGTTAGGCTAAAGTCTGATTTCATACTTTTAGACGTGTCTTTTTTTTTCCCTTTAATAATTAGGAAATAAAATAGAACTTGGAACAGCTCTGTAATCCCAAATGAGCCATGCTCTGTGAAAAGAGGGTTTGATGCATCTACAAAAATTATTGATGCAGGTCAGCCTGCGCAGTCTGCGCATTGATACTTTCTTGTTATCGGTCAACTTTGTGCATGAAAGAGGACCTGTATACTTCATGATCCAGTTGGTGTTACACAAAATGAATTTTATAATACTATAATACTGCGATGATTTGTTTGGTATTACGCATCACAGAGATGCTTTAACCTTTACCACACAATCCTGACTTTTAACGACCCTGAGGAAGAAGCCTTTTGAAAACATTTTGGGAAACGGAGAAAATGCTGGTAACCTTTTCCCACGATGTTTTCTAACCTAATCAATACATAAATCAACATTAAAGCTACAATTAATTTGTCATCTGCAAATGTTTTCAATTTGGTCCTGTCTAAAATTTTGCTGTTTGGTAAAGAGTTAAACCCCCTTTTCACAGAAGATGGCTCACATGTAAAGGCCCACACTCTTCTCTGAAGAAACCAACAAACAAGCTTGCTGTTGTTTTCAAATTCACTGGCAATCTCACTTTAGTGGCAAAAAATATCATTAAAAAAATCAGGTCAAATGAGAAGTTGTACCTACTATTAACTGGAGCAGCACCATTCATTTCCAATCACAGAACAGCACTCCATTCCTTTTCAAAGACCTGATGTATTTGGATAAAAATCAAAATCTTATCGTGACAACCTAATTAAAATAATTTTGGTCAACAGCATTTTCAATATATAAACAAACATTCAAGATTGGCATTTTGTAGGTGATATCATTTACTTTCAGTGTTTGCCAATCTGTGCCAGAGATTGACAAACAGCAATATGGTAATTATGTGTTACCTACCCACATGTATTGACCCTATGATTACCTGGGTGTCTGATTTTCCAAGACATTTTTCCACATCTTCCAATTTTAACCCTTTACGGCACAATCCCTACTTTTAATGACCCTGAGGAAGTAGCCTTTTGAAAACATTCTGGGAAAAGGAGAAAATGCTGGTAACCAGCATTTTCTCCTTTCCCCACAATGTTTTCTATCCCATTAAAAAAATCTTACCATCCGATCAACATTTGTCATCTACAAATGCTTTTATTTTGGACCAGCCTAAAATTTTGCTATTTTGGTAGAGAGTTAATGAAAGGAATGCACACTCAATAAAATTTGAGTATAGAAATTAGACCAGTAAATGGCGAATTTTCCTTGTAGAGAGAGCCAAAAGTGATGCATTAACATTTGTCTATGTGTCTGTATAACAGCATCAAAATGGTCAAATGGGGCCATGATAACAAGAGCACCACATGCGAGTGCCAGTACTTGGCTGCTTTTGATTTTAGAAAAGAATTGATTGTCAGTAAAATATTCTAATTCGAAAAAGGGGCATATCTGTGTCAAAAATATTTTGATGGTTACCTTGGTTTGTTTTGTATTGGAGTTTAATGCCATTATAACAGCTCAGGTCATATCATGGCAGTCAGTGACGCACCCATGTTTCCTGGCTTTCTCACACCAGTACTGACACAACTTTCTTTCCAAAGCCACTGACTGCCTTTCTCACATGCATCAGATGTGAGTGGCAAAAAATCGCTGGAAAGAAAGTTTGCCTCAATGGAGTATCGAACTCACAACCACCAAGTCACACGAGTCAGATACACTAACCACTGAGATACCCTGGCGGGCTGATGGTTACCTGCCATGCTTCTATGGGTTCCCCATTCAATATTTAACCCTTTCCCAAACAAGCCCTGGTTTTCATGTGTCTGCAGTACAAGTCTTTTGAAAACACTGTGGGAAAAGGAGAAATTGCTCGTAACGAGCAATTTCTCCTTTTCCCACAGTGTTTTCTACCCTATTTGAGACCTTTCTGCCATTTTTATCAAATTTAAAATTGTCGTCTGCAATCTCTTTCAATTTGGACCAGTCCAAAAATTTTCGTTTGGGAAAGGGTTAACAGCTAGTTTGAGTCAGAAGTAAATATCTTCAGTAATGACAGAGATATTATAAAATGTCAAAGTTTTTGCTCCAACAATGTTACAAGTTCAAGACCTGTCCATACTTAACATATTTGCAGACAACAAACTAGAAGTTGCTCAAACCCTGAAATTTGTACTCAAACAGGTAAAAAAAATGGTTTCAGGTTGACTTAAGTCGACATGCCATAATCTTAGGTACACATTTTCATTCTGAAACAAGACCGAACCTATACCTTGAATATCTCTATACAGACCCCTCTAATCTCTGGAGAAAAAGCAACACTTATCATAAATAAGTTATTGTTATCAGCCATAAAATATAATCCCTTTTATCTTGTAATAAAACAAGATTTATCATATATAATAACATTAATTATATCAGCATTTAATTAAAGATTATTCTATTTATATGCAAACACATTTTGAGGGATAATAAATTCTTAATCCTTTCTTGAATTTTTTGCATGCAAGGGAAAAATGGAAAGGCCTTCTGGGACAGTTTAAATCAAGATTGGACACCACAGATCTTGCATTCTGACTTCACAACAATTCAACCCCAAGAAATTTGTAACCGGCATGCAGAGCCCAGGTAGCTCAGTCTGTAGCAAACAGGCCTGGAGAACAGGCCGCTGGCTAAAGATCCCCAGGTTGGCAAATTTCTTTCCGAGGATTGATGATAGTCATTGTGACAGGATTCGTTCCTCTCACTGCTGACCATTGTTTTGACAATGGTTATGTGGGAAAGCAGCCAGTGGCTTGGAAAGAATATTGTGTTGAGTACTGGTAAAAGAAACTCCAGGAAAGCATGGATAGGTGCACTGGCTGCCACGATGTAACTGAAATAATGTTGAAAACGGCCTTAAACACTATTCAATCAATCAATCAATCAATCAATGTAACCAACATTTTATTGCACGATTGAAAATTTGAGAACTGGATTACTTTTAGCCTGTTTACTTCTTGCATCCATCTGGGTAAAAAAGTAGTTTTTGCACTAAGGTCACAGATAAAGCATCAAAGTGTTGCTTTATAAAAGCAGTGTTACAATGTGCATTTAAGTCTTTACCACACAATGAAAACGAAGGCTTTTCCAAATTGATAGCATTCGCAGACGACAATTCAAATGTGGCTCAAATGATGGACTTTCATGTCTTTCTCTTTGATAGGGTTGATAAGATGTGGGAAAAGGAGAAAATGCTGGTTACCAGGATTTCTCCCTTTTCCCACATTGTTTTCAAAAGGCTTCTTTCTCAGGGTCATTAAAACTCAGGATTGTGTGGTAAAAGGGTTAATCTTTTACCATACAATCCCAAGTTTTAAGGACCCTGATGAAGAAGGCACCTGAAGAGGTAAAAGAGAAAATGCTGGTAACCAGCATTTTCTCTTTTACCCACCAAATGTTTCAAATGTTCCAAAGGCAAATTTCAGTTTCGAGTCACATTGGTCATTTGCCATTGCTTTAAATTTGGTACAGTCCAAAATTTTACCATTTGGTTAAGTGTTAAATTTGGTATAGTCTAAAATTTTACAATTTGGTAAACAGTTAACTCTTTACCACACAATCCCGACTTTTAATGAGCCTGAGCAAGAAGCCTTTTGAAAACATGGTGGGAAAAGGAGAAAATGCTGGTAACCAGCATTTTCTCCTTTTCCCACAATGTTTTCAACCCTTCCAAAAGCATATTTCAATTTTAACGCCACATTTATTTTATCGTCTGCAAATGCTTTCAATTTGGACTGGTCTAAAATTTTGTCGTTCGGTAAAGAGTTAAATATGTTTCAGAACTTTGTGGTTTCTTGAATCAAGTTGACCAATTGAAAATTTAGACTCATGGATTTGAAAACTATGATGAGAAACAGACACCCCAATTTTACCATTTGTTGGAGAAACTTTCATCACATTAACCCTTATCCTGCAGGATCAGTTAACCCTTTGCTTCACAATCCTGACTTTTAACAAGTTTGAGAAAGAAGGCATTTGAAAACATTGTGGGAAAAGGAGAAAATGCTGGAAACCAGCATTTTCTCTTCTTCCAACAATATTTTCTACCCTTCCAAAGACAAATTTCAATTTTTGAGTCACATTTATTTTGTTGTCTGCAAATGCTTTCAATTTGTCTAGAATCTGTCTAGAATTTTAATACCTTCAAGTCCATTGTAAAAACCCAAAATGTTGCTATTTCAAAGTTATTTTGGGGGGCAGAAATAGTGTAGATCCAAGATCAGACTGCACATTCTGTGCAGTCTGATCTTGATCTACGCTGTCCGCAGTAGGTCAGCGAGTCCTGCTTAGCAGCCAAAGGGTTAAGTGAGAAAGAGATGATATTTCATTAACATAATGTGAGTAACTCAACCTGACTTATCTTAATGTTGCGTCTGGTCTCCTCATTTTGTAATTAGTGTGCAGCAATTTGTCATCATGTTCCAGTAAATTTAGCACATGTCCAATGTCCCATTTCAACATGGATTGTTTTGAACCCTTTACCACACAATCCCAACTTTTAACGACCCTAAGTAAGAACTCTTCTGAAAATATTGTGGGAAAAGGAGAAAATGCTGTTAACCGGCATTTTCTCCTTTTCCCACAATGTTTTCTACCTTTTTCAAAACATTTAATTTCAGTTTTTGAGTCACATTTATTTTGTTGTCTGCAAATGCTTTCATTTTGGACGTATCTAAAATTTTTATTGTTTGGTAAGGAGTTTACCCTCAACCCTTTTCAAAATGAAAAGTTTTTGACTTTTTAAAATTGAAAGCATCTGCACACGACAAACTGATGCAAATGGAACAGAAAATATTGTGAGCAAAGGAGAAAGTACTGGTTGCTTCTCATTACTGATTATTTAGTCAGGAATATATTTGTCAAACACAGACAAATTTTCATACCAATCCTTACTCTTTTGTAGAAGTTTACACTATTTTCAACCTATTGCAATTTACCATTTATTCATTGGAGACTCAGATACCGATAGGACAGAAAAGATTATGGGAAAAGGAGAAAATGCTGGTTACCAGCATTTTCTCCTTTTCCCACAATGTTTTTTAACCCATCAAAGACAGAAATAATGATTTTCGCAACATTTAAGTTGTCATCTGCAAATGCTTTGAATTTGGTCCAGTCTAGAAATTTGTCATTTGGTTACAGAGAGTTAAAGTTGAAACTGTGTGATAAAGGGCTAGATATACTATACATCTAGAGTTTCAAGCATTTCACCTGTAACCGTGCTGAGACATTTGGACAATGGCTAATCACACCTTTTTGTGACAGAAATGACATGCTGCGACAGTTTTATAGCATCATTAATGTCACTTACTGCCGCTTCACGTTCTACGTCAAATGATACATCACTATATGCATGGAAAAGTATATTTTTTTGCGCTTATATGCATTTTTCATCTTCTAGGGAAATTTGATCAGCTGTAATTTTCAAATTCTTTACAGTCTCAGATTTTATTTACAGCCCCTGTGGTAACCCTTTATGCACACCTATCTATGGAGTTTCATACACCCGTATTAAAGCACATCATTCTTTCCAAGTCACAGGTTGCTTTCCCACATAAACATCGTCAAAACAATGTTGGCAGCGTTGCAAAAGGAATGAATCCTGCTGCAATTACTATCATAAATTCTCTGAAAGAATTTGATGGATCTGGGGAACAGAACCAATGACCCCCTTGGCTTTAAGCCCTGCATGTTACACACTGAGCTACCCTGGGGCTTCGTTGATCCACCAAAAACAGCTCACACAGGGTGAACCTGACAATCTGACAATATATTGTGGTTGTGTGATGTCCATGGTTGTGAGGTAGAGCATCGGCCTTGTAACCGTAAGGTCCCAAGTTTGATACTCGGGAGTGGGTGTCAACTTCGTTCATTGGCCCACACATTCAGTGTGGGTACCAGTGCGGTCCCAAGGAAGCAGACTCTAGAGAGATTAGTATAAGTTGTGAGAACTTATATGTAGAATAAATATGTTGGAACAAAACTATTGTGGCTGTTATATGCCTAATTAGATAAAATAACTAAAACATTACGTAAAAAAAATAAGAGCCAAATAGAAAATTTTGTTGCTGGATTTAAATATTCATAGCAAAAAACAAAAATATCTAATGGCAGAGTGAGTCCTGTGTCCAGAGCTTACTGACTACAGATAAAGTGTTGACACAGAAGTGTTACAAGTTACCTCAAAATTAATGTGAAAGGGAAGATATACTATGCAAAGTACTGGCAAAAGAAACTCCAGGAAAGCAATTGGATATGTTCACTGGCCATTGTGATACAACTGAAATTATGTTGAAAACAGCCTTAAGTCTTTACCGCGCAGCAAAAGTTTAGACTCCACCATATTGAAGGAATTTACAGAAGTTAATTTAAATGTTTTTTGGATGATAGTAATTGTCTTTGAATGGGTAGAAAACATGGTGGGAAAAGGAGAAAATGCTGGTAGCCAGCGTTTTCTCCTTTTCCTACAATGTTTTCAAAATTCTTTCTTTCCAAAGGTCGTTAAAACTCGCAGTTGTGTGGTATAGGGTTAAACACATATAGATAAGCTTATCCAGTTTGTCATAATGTTTGCCAAATTTTTCTGAGACAGACATTTCAAAACTTTTTTGAACAAGGGTTAGCTATATATATCATGTTTTAAATTTAATCCAGTCATTAATTAGAGTCCATTTTTATAAGGGTATTGATTTACCTGCTGATAAGCCTGGTAGTAAATCTATCCTGTATAATGATTCCCGTTTACAGGTCATTTGCATGGTCATCTTTCAACACTGGCCACTGAATGGACCCATCTCCTATCATGTTTTATCACTCATAGGTGAGATAAAATCATAACTGACTTCCTTCCTGTGTGTCAGGTCTGTCACCTGTTTGCTGTCTGTGATACTTCATATTAACTCTTTACCACACCACAAAATTTTGGTCCTGACCAAATTGAAAGCTTTTGCATATGACAAAATCAAATTTGGCTCACATGATGAAATCTGTGTTTGATAGTATAAAAAACATTGTTGGAAAAGGAGTAAATGCTGATTACCAGCACTTTCTCCTTTTCCCACAATGTTTTCAATAGCCTTCATCCTCAGGATGGTTAAAACACAGGATTGTGTGGAAAAGGCTTAAATTTTGCAGTAACCTTAAGAGCACCTAAAAACAATGGACACTTTTCACTCCAGAAATATTTTTTCTCCCCAATATTTTGTCATTTCAAGGATACTTTTGTCCAGGGTCTGTATTCATTTTAAATTGCAGTCTTAGTCTTTTTGTACATTTAACAAGTAACACAATTTCTGATTGGCTTAATAAAATGGTTTTGCCAATCAGAAACTATGTTCCTTCAAAATTTAGGAAATTCTTTAGAATTAGACTAAGTATTAAGAATGGTTGGCAAATACAGGCCCTGAATGCCTACGAAAAGCTGACAGTGTAGGTCAAAGATTAGACTACAATCATATTCAATTCTGTGCAGTCTGATCTTTGATATTCACTGGCAGCAACAATGATAAAGTTGTGAAACCTGGGGCTTGGAAGGAAATAGGCAACTTTCTGAGTCTTGCTACAGACTCCTTTTTAAAACATTGTGGGAAAAGGAGCTGTAATAAATGAGATAAGATCAAAACTGACTTCTTGTGTCAGGCTCATCACCTGTTTACTGTCTGTGATATCAGCCTTTCACTTCCTATCAGGATGGTCAAACACCTTAAAGCTCATTTATAAATATCCATGATTAATGAAATAATTTAACCCTTTCCCAAACAAGCCCTGGTTTTCACGTGTCTGCAGTACAAGTCTTTTGAAAACACTGTGGGAAAAGTAGAAATTGCTCGTAACGAGCAATTTCTCCTTTTCCCACAGTGTTTTCCCCCCTTTTTGATAACTTTCTGCCATTTTCATCAAATTTAAAATTGTCGTCTGCAAACTCTTTCAGTTTGGACCAGTCCAAAATTTGTCGTTTGGGAAAGGGTTAAGGGATTACCATAACTGAGAACTGTTCCTTCATTGGTTAGTATTGTTAACCCTTTCCCAAACGACAAATTTTGGACTAGTCCAAATTGAAAGAGTTTGCAGACAACAATTTTAAATCTGATGAAAATGGCAGAAAGGTCTCAAAAAGGGTAGAAAACACTGTGGCAAAAGGAGAAATTGCTCGTTACGAGCAATTTCTCCTTTTCCCACAGTGTTTTCAAAAGACTTGTACTGCAGACACGTGAAAACCAGGGCTTGTTTGGGAAAGGGTTAAGTGGGAAAAGCACTGACTATACCAAAACCAGTTCAGCACATTATGGTTACTGCACCTTAATATCTCATTATAAATATCCATAATTCTGCTAAGACAATAACCTTACGATACAATACAGGGAACACCCATAACAGAGGGATGTCTTCTCAACCAGATCCAGTCCTGTGCCTTCATCAGTTTGATTGTAAAACCAGTAAAGCACCAACGAATGAATGACTTATTTAAATACCATCCTACTCAGCGTAATGGTCAGGTGCCTCAGCTCATTATAAATGTCCATATGTTAACACCAAATGCCAAAATCTTTGACTGGTCCAAACTGAAAGCATTTTGCAGATGACAAATCAAATGTGACTCAAAAAAAAAAAAATAAATTTGTGTAGGGAGGGGTGGAAAACATAGTGGGAAAAGGAACAAAATCCTGGTTTTCAGCTTTTTCTCTCAGGGTTGTTAAAAGTCAGGACTGTGTAGTAAAGGGTTAAGACAATAATCATATAATTTAGGGAACACCAATAACAGGGATGTTTGCATGCACTGTCCCAATAATTTAAGCAGATTCAGAGCTGTTCTTTCATCAGTTTGAATTATACAATGGTAAGGTACTGACTACTATGGCAATGTTTAAGGACTAGACAGACAGCCAGCACTACATAATGGCTGGGTGCTTTACCTCATTACTGATGTCCATATGTTAAGACAATAATCATAATTTAGGGGACATTCATTACAGAGGGATGTTTACATGCACCATGCCATTAACTGGATTCAAAACTGTTCCATCATCAGTGCATCTGTCATTGACCTTTGAAGTCTCCCTGCTCTTGGTATTTTTACAGTATTTAACTCTTTACCACTCAATCAGGAGTTTTAATGACCTTGAGGGAGAAGCTTTATAAAAACATAGTGGGAAAAGGAGAAAATGCTGGTAACCAGCATTTTCTCCTTTTCCCACGATGTTTTCTACACATCAAATGACAAATATCACCATGTTAGCAACTTTTAATTGGCCGTCAAAAATGCGCTCAATTTGGTCGAGTCCAAAATTTTATTATTTGGTAAAGAGTTAATTTTGATCCTGTACAGGGAACCAAGAATAGTTGTCACTCCTAAGTCCGAACTCACCAACCATTTTGATATTCGTAGTCAAATTCTTAACCCTTTCCCAAATGACAAATTTTGGACTGGTTCAAATTCAAAGAGTTTGCAGACGGTATTTTTAAATTTGATGAAAATAGCAGAAAGTTCTCAAAAAGGGTAGAAAACACTGTGGGAAAAGGAGAAATTGCTCGTTACGAGCAATTTCTCCTTTTCCCACAGTGTTTTCAAAAGACTTGTACTGCAGACACGTGAAAACCAGGGCTTGTATGGGAAAGGGTTAAGAAATTTTTTAAAGTTATCAGTAATAGTATTTCACATGGTGTGCCTGCAGCTCTGCAGGTAGGATTAAATATTAAAGTAACACAATTTCTGATTCACTAAACTATATTGATTGGCTGATCAGAAATTGTGCTTCTTTCTAAATTTGGAGTTGGACTAACAATACAATGTGGAATTGTTTAGCCCAATCAGACATTAGTCCATGAATGCTTTTTTAGAATGGTTGATGGATATGGATCCAGGTCCCTTTGCAGTTAACCCTTTACTGCACAATGACGCCTTTTGATGCCCCTGGGAAAGAAGCCTTTTGAAAACATTGTGGGAAAAGGAGAAAATGCTGGTAACCAGCATTTTCTCCTTTTCCCACAATGTTTTCTACCTTATTTAAGAAAAATTGCACCATTTTAGCCACACTGAAATTGTCATCTGCAAATGCATTCAATTTGGGCAAGGCTAAAATTTTGTTGTCTGGTAAAGGGTTAATGTACGTCATGAACAGTTGTTCAAGAATGGTCCAGTAACATAGATATAATATAGAATAATTGTTCAAAAGTTCTTTCATTGTCAAGTTGTAATACAAGACATCAGCAGGTCTAAATATTAATCAATATAAATCAACCATTTTACAGAATATTGTTCTATCTTTAACTTCCTTGATCAGTAATTCGAATGAATCTGCCCATGGAAAAGGGCTTTTATATACGTATAATGGGGGAAAGAATAGATGCTGGTAACCAGCATTTTTCTGATGCTGGTAATCAGCATTTTCTAACCATGTTCTCTACCCTTATAGAGACAAATTGCATGATTCGAACCTCACATGTTGTCTTTAAATGTTTTAAATTTGGACAAGTGTAAAATTTTATAATCCAGTAGAGAGAGTAAGATTTTCAGAGTGAGAATGAATAATGTGATACATATATAACATGAGCAAAGTGTTACCTTGTAAATCACTTATACCATCTTCCTATTCATTATGTTCACTTTGATGGTAACATTTGTTTCTACACAAGAACTTTGTGACATATGTGCAATAAATTCCACAGTGTCAATTTGACAACACATCCTGAATGGTACATCAATTATCACATCAGTTTGAGTGCAGAAATATTTCCAAAATCTGTCAACTCCAATTGAGATGGTGTCTCTTTGTCCCAGTATCAAATAAAGCACAGAAAAGACAGTGTTGACTTCAACATGTTAGCACCAATTCCCTAGTTAAAGAAGTGGTAATTAAATTTTAACCTTGAGGTCAAATTGAACAGTGACCTTTCACCCTGCTACAATGGACAGTTTCTGGACAAGAAACAAAATCTCAGATTTGAAATTCTACTTTTTCCCCGTGATTTGACAGACTTTTAGAAATTGAAAACTGTAGACACTTTTGTTTTCAAATATCAAAGGACTTTTCTTTTCAACATAATCTATGCATTTTTGCATATTTTGTTACTGCTAGATGAAATGACAAACTCTGAGAGATGTGAGGGGATAAATTTTAGCACCCTGTTTGTTTATCAACGATACTTTTCTATTGATGTAAGTGGACATTGTATGAATGACCATTTGTTTGCATTTTCTGTTATACCCTTTATTTTATTGATACTACCAAGTTGAAATGTTTCTTCTTGTGTCAGGAGAAATTATGGTTACAACTTAATTTCTTTAGAACTGTCATCTGCTACACAGAAATTTTTGGATTCTCTTTTAAGCAAGTGTAAATGCAATCCGTAATTACCAACCATTCTTAAGAACATTCTAAGTCTTATTCTCCAGATTTTTCCAACTTTGAAAGTAACACACCTTCTGATTGGCTAAACCAAATGTTTTAGCCAATCAGATGTTGTGTTACTTTCAAATTTGGAAAATCTTGGAGATTAATACTAAGAATGTTGTTGGTGAATATGGACCCAGATCTTGGTTGTATATAACTAAATAACTGCCCATAAATGGCAGTTTCTTGCTACAGAAAGTTGTCAAATCAAGAGTTTTTAGGCCTTTCTTTCCTTTATTATGCCACATGGCAAAAAAGACTGTCGAGTCGAAACCAATACCTACAGGCAGTGCAAAATAAGGTAAAATGTCTTGTAAAATGACTTAAAAAACATAGAGCAAACTGGAGCAAAAGTGAATTTTTAACCGGGAATAACTGCTCCTTCTCCAATCTTGATCACAAGTGATCTAATGCAGGGGGCTCAACTCTATACAAAAAGAAAAAAAAATTATGATAAGCAATAGATAGATTTGAGACTAATTTTGGTCAGAATATCAGTGGATCTAAAATCAGGCAGTACAGCAGTAGTTGTTCAGTTGGATCTTCATCTACAACATCCACCATAAGCATCTACACTAACTCTGCTTGTACAAAATAAAGGTAACTAAAGCAAGCCAAATTAACTCTACCAAACAAGAAAATTTTAGACTGGTCCAAATTAAAAGTAATTGCAGACAAGACATTAAAGGTGGCCCAGATGACAAAATTTGACCTTGATAGGTTAGGAAACATTGTTGGAAAAGGAGAAAATGCTGGTTACCAGCATTTTCTCCTTTTCCAACAATGTTTTCAAAAGCCTTCTCCCTCAGGTCGTTAAAAGTCTGGGTTGTGTAGTTTAGGGTTAAGCACCCAATACTTTTGACACAAGGTGATATGTGTATTTCACTGGCCGATCCTGACCATTTCCTAAGGCAGTATTCTAACTGGAGATTTTTTTAACACTTTAATGCAGACATGAAATAGCATTGTACTTGACTGTTAATGCTTCAATACAATCGGGGTCTTTTAAATAATGGCAAGTTTTCATTACCTGTACAAATATTGACTCGCCGAAGAATGATACTAAAACTTGATTCTTTTCACACAATGCCAAAAACTGGTGACATGAAATACTAAACAAGGGAACCCAATGGCGGGCAAACAAACTAAAGAATTTTACTGTTTACAGGTAAACTAGAATTTTCTCTACTAAACCAGGTACCAAACAATTCTGTTTTAATGACCCTGAGAAGAAAGGCTTATGAACAAAATTTAACAATTTATTCATTTTAATTATGACAGGCATACCAACAAAACATGTACAACACTTTGGGAAAACTCTCTCTTTCTCCTCCACAATGTTTTACCCCTTTATCACACATTCCCGAGTTTTAACAACCTTGAGAAAGAGGCCTTTTGAAAACATTGAGGGAAAAGGAGAAAATGCTGGTAACCAGCATTTTCTCCTTTTTCCACAATGTTTACTATCCTTCCCAAAACAAATTTCAATTTTTGGGTCACATTTATTTTGTCGTCTGCAAATGCTTTCAATTTGGACAATTTTAACCCTTTCCCAAACGACAAATTTTGGACTGGTCCAAATTGAAAGAGTTTGCAGACGACAATTTTAAATTTGATGAAAATGGCAGAAAGGTCTCAAAAAGGGTAGAAAACACTGTGGGAAAAGGAGAAATTGCTCATTACGAGCAATTTCTCCTTTTCCCACAGTGTTTTCAAAAGACTTGTACTGCAGACACGTGAAAACCAGGGCTTGTTTGGGAAAGGGTTAAAATTTTGTCATTTGGTAAAGAGTTAACTCTTGATCAAGAATTAATGAATATACCATTGCTCCAAATTTTATTTTATATTTTTGGCTTGAGTGTTCTGAAAGACAAGAATGTTGTCGTCTGTGTTGTTGTCATAGAAAAACTTTGACATTTTATAATATCCCTGTCATAACTGAAGATATTTATTTCAAACTCTGACTAGTTGTTAATATCCCTGTCATAACTGAAAATATTTATTTCGAACTCAGACTAGTTGTTAATATCCCTCTCATAACTGAAGATATTTATTTCAAACTCTGACTAGTTGTTAATATCCCTGTCACAATTGAAGATATTTATTTCAAACTCTGACTAGTTGTTAATATCCCTGTCATAACTGAAGATATTTATTTCAAACATTGACTAGTTGTTAACTATCGAAAGGGGAATTCATATCAGTAAGGCAGGTAACCGTCAAAACATTTCTCATACAGTTATGCCCCTTATTCAACTTAGAATTTTCACTGAAAATCAACCTTTTTCTAATATCTTTGTCATTACTGAAGATATTTACTTGGTCGGATAAGTTGTTTACTATCAAAAAGGGAACCCATATCAGTGTGGCAGATAACCTTCAAAACATTTTTGACAAGATTATGCCCCTTTTTCTACATAGCATTTTCACCATCTCTAAAAGCAACTGCAGCCAAGTGTTCACAGCTGCATGAAGTGGTGCTCATGTTTTTTGATTATGCTAACTTTCTTAAAGTAATGAAGAAAGAAACTGTTTTTACGTGAGAACCAAATAATATAATTTAATGAAGTAAAAGTTTTAAGTTTCTCTAAAAATGGATTTGTTTGCTAATTTTATTGAAAGGTGACATTAACTCTTTACCAAACAAGCCCTGGTTTTCACATGTCTTTTGAAAACACTGTGGGAAAAGGAGAAATTGCTCATAACGAGCAATTTCTCCTTTTCCCACAGTGTTTTCTACCCTTTTTGAGACCTTTCTGCCATTTTCATCAAATTTAAAATTGTCGTCTGCAAACTCTTTCGATTTGGACCAGTCCAAAATTTGTCATTTGGGAAAGGATTAAACAAGTTTTATCAGTGACAAACCACTTAAACTTCTTAACCATTAACCCTATACCACATGACAAATGTTTGGACCTGTCCAAATTGAAAGCATTTGCAGATGACAATTCCAGTGTGGCTCAAATGATATGATTTTTCTTTGATAGGGTAGAAAACATTGTGGGAAAAGGAGAAAATGCTAGTTACCATCATTTTCTCCTTTTCTCTCAATGTTTTTAAAAGGCTCTTCTTCAGGGTCATTAAAAGTAGGCATTGTACAATAATAACTAACCAACAATGTTAGCTTATGAAACTTTTTTTTTATTTAAACCTCCTAATAACAAGAGCAATGTAAGCGGGTGCCAATACTCTGCTGCACTTGCTTGATTTTCAGTGAAAATTTTAAGTCAAAAAAAGTGGCATAAATATGTTGAAAATATTTTGATGGTTGCCTGCCCCTGTTGTTAGGGTTCCACTTTAACCCATTACCATATGACAAAATTTTAGCCTTGTCCAAATTGAAAGCATTTGCAGACGACAATGTCAGTGTGGCTCATATGGTGCAATTTTGCTCTGATAGGGTAGAAAACATAGTGGAACAAGAGCTTCGCAGAGCGGCGCATATACGCCCGAAGGGGCTTGTCAGTGAAACGAGTTGAAATGAAGGATGGGCCGTGAATGTAGACTATTTATTCTCCATGATAAAGAAAGTAAGTCTTGATTGTCTGTAATAGTTTATGGCCCGGACCAAACTTAAAATTAACAAAAGGCAATAACTCAAAAAATAAGAATGGCAAAGTTATGGTTCTTGTAAACTGCACTTCTTCATAACAATGTTCTATCAGTGTTTGAAGGTTCGAGTTGATTGCTTCTATAGTATGGAAGTGATGGCCTGAACAAAATTTCAAAGTGAAAAGTTGACTATTTCAGAAATCAAGGGCAGATAATTTTAGAATGCAAACACCTATCCAAATTTTAACAGTCACATGCACAACTAGACATCATACAGATTCATTCTGGCAAGTTTCAAATAATTCCGATGGAAACTGTAGGAGGAGTTGCGCACAGATGAAATTGCTAACGGACGGACGACCGGGGGTATAACATAATACGACCCTTCGAGTGTATAAAAAGGGAAATGCTCCACATGTGAAAGAAAGGCCCTAACTGTAAATAATATCGAAGGGAAATTACTCAAAAAATAATGGCAATAAATCAGGAAAGAAGAGTGGCAGAGTTATGGTTCTTGCACACTGCACTTCTCCACAATGTGTGCTATCAGTGCTTGAAGTTTTAAGTTGAGAGCTTTTATAGTTTGGAAGTTATGGCCCAGACAAAAATTCAAAGTAAAAATTTAAAAATAAATAAAGGGCAATAACTCAAAAAATAAGGGTATCAGAGTTATGGTTCTTGTACATGACACTTCTCCATAATGTGTTCTGTCAGTGTATGAAGTTTCAAGTTGATAGCTTTTCTAGTTTGGAAGATGTAGCCAGGACAAAAATTCAAAATGAAGTTATTAAAGGGCAATTACTCAAAAACTTGGGGTGACAGAGTTATGGTTCTTGTTTACTGCACTTCTCCACAATCTGTTCTATCAGTGTATATTGTTTCAAGTTGATAGCTTTTATAGTATGGAAGATCTGGCCCAAACAAAAATCTAATGTGAAAAATATTAAAGGGCAATAACTAAAAAAATAGGGGTGGCACAGTTACAATTTTTGTGAATTGCTCTTCTCCACAAGGTGTTCTATCAGTCTTTGAAGGTTCAAGATCATAGCTTTTATAATTTAGAAATTATGGCCCAGACGAAAATTCAAAGTGAAAACTAACAAAGGGCAATAACTCAAAAAGAAGGATGGCAGAGTTATGGTTCTTGTGCAATGCACTTCTTCATAATGTGTTCTATTAGTCTTTGAAGTTTCAAGATAATGGATTTTAAAGTTTGGAAGTTATGGCCTGGACAAAAATTCAAACTGAAAATTAACAAAGGGCAATAACTCAAAAAATAAAGGTGGCAGAGTTATGGTTCATGTGCACTGCACTTCTCCATAATGTGTTCTATCAGTGTATGAAGTTCCAAGTTAATAGCTTTTATAGTTTGGAAGTTATGGCCTGGACAAAAATTCAAACTGAAAATCAACAAAGGGCAATAACTCAAAAAGCAAGAGCAGCAGAGTTATGGTTCTTGTGCACTGCTTTTCTCCATAATGTGTTCTATCAGTGTATGTAGTTTCAAGTTGATACCTTTTATGGTACGGAAGTTATGGCCTGAACAAAAATTCAAAGTGAAAAGTGGGTTATTTCAGAAATCAAGGGCAGATAATTTTAGAACGCAAACAGCAATCCAAATTCTAAGAGTCAGGTGCACAACTAGACATCATGGAGATTCATTGTGGCAAGTTTCAAATAATTCCGATGGAAACTGTAGGAGGAGTTGTCCACACAAGAAATTGCTAACGGACGGATGGACGGACGGACGACCGGGGGTATAACATAATACAACCCTTTGGGCGTATAAAAAGGAGAAAATGCTGGTTACCAGCATTTTCTCCTTTTCCCACAATGTTTTCAAAAGGCTTCTTTCCCAGGGGCATCAAAAGGTGTCATTGTGCGGTAAAGGGTTAAATAGTTAACAACTTGTCCAAGTCTGAAATAAATATCTTCAGTATGGACAGAGATATTGCAAGATGTCAAAGTTTATGAAAATTTTAAATCTGAAAAGGGGCATAACTGTCAAAATTTTTAGATGGTTACCTGCTCCTTTTGTATTGGTTCCCCTTTTGAAAGTTAACTGGTCTGAGTTAGAAGTAAATTTCTTCAGTACTGACAAAGATATTAAACAAGAGCAACCTATGCAGGTGCCAACGCTGGGCTGCAAGTGCTTGATTTTTAGTGAAAAGTCTAATTTGAAAAAGGGGCATAACTGTGTTAAAAAATACTATGATGGTTATCTGTCTGTTCTATGAGTTCCCCCCTTTTGACAGTTAACAACTTGCCTAAGTTTTAGGTAAATATCTTGAGTAATAACAGAGATATTGCAAAATGTAAAAGTTTTTGCACCACGAGTCATGACGCAGACAGCACCAGGGCTGTGACAATAACTTGTTTTCTTCGAAAACAGCCAAGCTAAAAATGTTAAAGTTTTTGCACAATGATGCAGACGACAACAGGGCTACAAAAATACCTTGATGTTCTCTTCAAAAACAGCAGAACTAATAAATAGGGAAAAACTGGTATGATTTACTCAGTAGCTATCAATTATTCAAGCAAGGGGACAAAGGTAGTAACTTTTCTCACAATAGCAGAAAGAATAAAACCTAATAAACAGTGTAAGTAGACTTCGCTAAATTCCCATCCCATTCAAGTATTCACAATTGGGGTCATTCCCAGCCCCTTATTTGGTGACCATATGCAGGATGTCCATCATTTTTGTACCCTTTACCGTAACAATCCTGTGTTTTACACTTGAGGGAAAAAAGGCTCTCATTATAGGAAAAGGAGAAAAAACATTACGTCCTGTTCCAATAATGTTTTCTACCCTGTCCATTAAAAATCTACTAATTTGAGGCACTTTTAATTTTTTGTGTGCAAATGCTTTCAAAATGGACAGATCGAAATTTTATTGTCTTGTAAAGAGTTAAACCTTGACCACATGACAACTCTCAAACCGGTGTAAATTGAAAGCATTTGTAGACGACAAATTAAATATGGCTCAAATAATGGAATTTGTGTTGGGAAGGGTAGAAAACATTGTGGGGAAAGGAGAAAATGCTGGTTACCAGCATTTTCTCCTTTTCCCACAATGTTTTCAAAAGCTTTCTTTCTCAGAGTCGTTTAAAGTCGGGATTGTGTGGTAAAGAGTTAAAGGCCCTCTTCAGCACAAATGAAGATACAATCAGACCTCCCACCTTTTTGTTGCTGATTTTCTGCATGTTAATTCCCAAAAAAGCTTTTGTATTTGTATTCATTTGCATCTAAACTTGTTGATTTTTCTCAGTGCATTGATACTTGTCATTGTGATTTTGCTTTCCTTGAGATGGATCGGATTGAAAGAAATGCTGTACAGAGAGGAACTTCCATTGTCTAACCCTTTTCCAGATGACAAAATTTTAGACTGGTCCAAATTCAAAGCATTTGCAGACAACATATGAAATGTGACTCAAATGATTTGTTTCTGAGAAGTTGAAAAAAAATGTGGGAGAAGGAGAAAATGTTGGTTACCAGCATTTTCTCCTTTTCCCACAGTGTTTTCAAAAGCCTTATTTCCCAGGGGCCATTCTCTTTACCAAACGACAAAATGTTGGACTGGACCAAAATGAAAGCATTTGCAGACAACAAATTAAAATGCAGCCAAGTGATGATTTTGCTCTTTGATAGGGTAGAAACATGGTGGAAAATGGTGGTTACCAGCATTTTCTCCTTTTCCAATGTTTTCAAAAACCTTCGTGTCCAGGGTCATTAAAACTTGGGATTGTGTGGTAAAGGGTTAAAACTCTGCATTGTGTGGTGATGGGTTAACCATTTATCATACAATCCTGAGTTTTAGTGACCTTAAAGAAGAAGACTTTTTGAAAACCTCATGAAAATGCTGGCAGCCTTTCTTAGACATATCCCGTCACTTATGCTATGATTGCTATCGCTTGCACACGCTTTCAACTTCGACTACTCTAAAATTTTTTTGTTCGGTAGAGAATTAACCCTTTACCACATTATCCCAAGTTTTAATAACCCTCAAGGAAAAGATTGCGGAAGAAAGGAGGAAATGCTGTTAACCAGCATTTTCTCATTTTCCCACAATGTTTTCTACCGTTTTAAAGAAAATTTTCCTAATATATGTGTAGCATTTAGTTTTTTGTCCTCTGCAATGCTTTCAATTTGGACCAGTCCAAATTTTTTTCATTTGCTTCAGAGTTAAGACTGATAAAAGAAAAGCTGTATTAGGAGCTTCCATGAAGGTGTTGAAGGTTTTTTTTTTATTGTTTTGGTACAGATGTTTTTCCTTCAACTGTTACAATCCTATGTATGCTGGTAGGATGGTATCTCTTGACCAGATAAACTTTTAGGTTTGTATTTTAGGGAAGCATTTTCAGACAACATAGATTATGAAAGATGGCGTAACTCCTAATCGAACATAAAAGATATAACTTGTCCACATTTCACCCTTAACCCTTTCCCAAACGACAAATTTTGGACTGGTCCAAATTGAAAGAGTTTGCAGATGACAATTTTAAATTTGATGAAAATGGCAGAAAGTTCTCAAAGAGGGTAGAAAACACTGTGGGAAAAGGAGAAATTGCTCTTCACGAGCAATTTCTCCTTTTCCCACAGTGTTTTCAAAAGACTTGTACTGCAGACACATGAAAACCAGGGCTTGTTTGAGAAAGGGTTAAAAACCATCCCGAGCTTAAACACCAGTTACAAAGTTTTTGAAAATATTGTGGGAATAGGAGAAAATGCTGGCAGCCAGCATTTGAACAAGTCTAAAATTTTGTTGTTTGGGAAAGAGTTAAAATATTTGCAGAAAAGTACAGTACATTGTGGCAATAGACAAAACAGCTTCTTATGGGTGATTTCTCCTCTGCTGCAAGATTTTCATATACATGTATATGCAATAAACAATCTTTTGTTTTCATGCTGTGCAGGGGGTGGGGGGGGTGCTCAAATACTGAGTGAAAAGGAGTAAACTTACATTTACTCCTTTTCCCACAATGTTTCTCACCTTTCAAAAATCCAATCCAATCATTTTTCACTGTCACCTGCTACAAATTTGTGCCAGGAGGTAAATGAGTGGCTAGTTTTTCGAAGATCCATTGTGAGAAAACTTTGTGATTAGATGTACGGAAAAAGTCATCAATCATCTTGTAAATTTAATAAATAACAAAATTAAATTTCCAAATTGTGCATGTTTAAGATGTTGGCACTCAACTAAAGAGGGTCATTTTAATATTGCAAACCTTTTTTTTAACCCTTTACCAAACAATCCAGGGTTTTAATGACCCTGAAGAAGGCTTCTGACATTGTGGGAAAAGGAGGAAATGCTGGCAACCAGCATTTTCTCCTTTTCTCACAATGCATTTTATCTATCCATAGACATCCTATCCTTTGGGTTGGATTTTATCTGTTGTTTGCAAATAAATTGGATAAAATTCAGTATTTGGATCAGTCTAAATCAGCCTTATCCCCTCCATGGAAACATTTTAAATCATAAGCATTGAATATTGTGGAAAGTGGAGAAATTGCTGATCTGATTTTCTTCATTTTAAAACATATTTTGTAAAATTCTTCATCATTTTGTATTCTCAAAGGGCTGTTATTTTGAAAATATCTGACAAATTTCAAATGATTTAAAATTTGAAATTACAGTTCTGTCATAGCCATTTCAGATTAAGCAGTCACAGAAATTTATAGCGGAAAGCTTTTATTAATATTCAACAAGTTAAACATCTGTTGAGGTCCTCTATAACATGCATTTGAAACTGAAGGTCATCTTTGACCATCGGTCAAGCAAAATGATCAAGGAAAATTGGCAGTTGGACTGTGGTACCAGGACTGGTTATTGGGCGTAATTTGTTTGTATCCAATTTCAACTGGTCACTTTCCTTTGTGCACCATTGTGATTGTTAATATTTTAATTGAGATTTAAAGACCACTCTCTATGAAGACACTGTAAACCCATTTTCCTCATGTGACTTTCAGTTAACTATTTACCCCTTGCAGACATTGCTTTGTCATATTAACTCTTTACCACACAACAAAATTTAGACCAGTCCAAATTGAAAGAGTTTGCAGACGACAAATAAATATGGGGCACAAACAACAGTATCTATCTTTGACAATGTTGAAAACATTGTGGGAAAAGAAGAAAACGCTGATTACCAGCATTTTCTTCTTTTCCCACAATGTTTCCAAAAGCCTTTTTCTCCAGGGTCGATAAAACTCAAGATTGTATGGTAAAGAGTTAAGCTCCTTTTTTATATGACATTTACCACAGACTATAAACAAGAGCACAGCATAATGGCACCAAAAGCTGCCGATAATCTGCTGCATTTGCTGCAGTAGCAACAATTTAAAGTCAGGAAAGGGTTATAACTGTGACAAAACATTTTTAGGATTACCTATCCTTCTGGTATGGATTCGGCTTTTGAAAGTGAACAGCTAGCCCGAATTTGAGGCATTCTCCTTTTGATGGATAAAAAACCAAAATTTGAAGTAAACATCTTCTGCAATGACAGCGTTATCAGAAACTGTTTCAGTTTTCTTATTTTCTTGAAGTAACAGGCAATTTCAAAACCAGTTTGCCGCTAGATGCAAATATAAGAGGCATTTTCAAAACCAGTCTACTGCAAGATGCAACAGTAGCGGGCATTTTAAAAACCAGTCTGCTGCAAGGGGCATATTGGCAGGCATTTTCAAAACCAGTCTGCTGCAAGGTGCATTATATAGCAGGCATTTTCAAAACCAGTCTACTGCAAGGTGCAAAACTAGCAGGCATTTTCAAAAACCAGTCTGCTGCAATATGCAGAAGTAGCAGGTATTTTCAAAACCAGTCTGCTGCAAGAAACACCAGTAGCAGGCATTTTCAAAACCAGTCTGCTGCAAGATGTAATACAGCAGGCAATTTCAAAACCAATCTGCTGCAAGGTGCAAAAATAGCAGGCATTTTAAAAACCAGTCTGTTGCAAGGTGCAAATACAGCAGGCATTTTCAAAACCAGTCTGCTGCAAGATGTAAAAATAGCCAGCATTTTTAAAACCAGTCTGCTGCATGATGCAAAAGTCGGCTGCAGGAGGTAAAATGCTCACTGATTTGTTCACAGTGAAGTACACAGTTTCAGCCGATACATTTTACAATGCTGGTAACCAGCATTTTATCCGTTTCCTGCAATATTTCTTGGCAATTTACAGCCAAATTTCATAATTTCAACCATGTTAACTCTTCACCAAATCAAATATTTTATACTAGTCAAAATTGGAAGCCTTTTTGGACAAATAATAAATATGGCTCAGATGATGGGATTCCTAAATGAATGGGTAGAAAACTGGGAAATGAAGAAAATGCAGATTACCAGCATTTTCTCCTTTTCTCACTATGTTTTTAAAAGCTTTCTCGCTCAGGGTAGTTCAAACATGGGATTGTTTTTTTTTTGTTGTCTACACATGCTTTGATTTTGGACTAGTCTAAAATTTTGACAGCTGGTAAAGATATAACAACACAAACACCATTGTAGACATGGACCTCTAAGCAAGGTCTTGATGTTAACAATATGTATAACTAGATAATCTATAGATGTAAATGACAGAATGATCACCATCTTCACTTTAATTAGGGGCCATACAGGGATCCAGAAGGGTTTTGCACCATTCTGACCCTAGAGTGTTGGGATGATTGACAAGTGGGGATACACTAACCCATAAAAACTTACTGGACCCTACTGGCATTCCTTATGGATAAACCTGGTAGATTTTAACTCTACCAAACGATCAAATTTTAGAGTGGCCAGAATTGAAAGCATTTGCAGACAACCAATCAAATTTGGCTTGAACAGTAGAAAACACTGTGGGAAAAGGAGAAAATGCTTGTTACCACCATTTTCTCCTTTTCCCACAATGTTTTCAAAGGGGTTTTTCTTCAGGGTCATTAAACCCTTTATCAAACAATCCCTTAAGTTTTACTGACCCTTCTGTAAAAAGCTTTTGGAATCTTTGTGGGGAAAAAAATGCTGGTTACCAGCATTTTCTACTTTTCTGACAATGCTTTAAAAAGGCATCTTACTCAAGGTTGTGGAAAGGCGAGATTGTGTGGTAAAGGCCTGAGTGTAAGCACTTAAATCTTTACCAAACAACAAAATTTTAGCCTGGTCGAAATTGAAAGCATTTGCAGACAGCAAAATAAATGTAGCTCAAGTGATGATTTCTTTGATAGAGTAGAAAACATTGTGGGAAAAGGAGAAAATGTTGGTCACCAGCATTTTCCTTTTTCAACAATGTTTTCAAAAGGCTTCTTCCTCAGAGTCATTAAAAGTCCGGAAACGGTAACCAATCAATCCCATTTTCTGGTAATCAGCATTTTCTCCATTTCTCACCATGTTTTCTACCCTTACAAAGCAACTTCCATCATTTGAGTCACATTTGCATTGTCGTCTGGAAATGTTTTCAAATTGGATGAATTTTCTTTTTTTGTGTGTGGTAAAGAGTTGTGGTAAGAACATTGAAAATTTGTGAGAAAAAGGAAAAAAAATAATTATTATCATTTTCTCTTTTTCCCAAAATATATTCTACCCTTTCAAAGACAAGCTCCATTATTTTTCAGCTTAAAGAAGATGACTATTGAAAACAGCATAGGAAAATGAGAAAAATGCTCATTTTTCTCCTGTTCCCCAAAAGTGAATGTATTCTACCTTCCGAAAATAAGACTTTTATTTTAAGTCAAGCAAAATCTTGTCCTCTGTAAATGTTTTCAACTTGGACAAGTCTAAAATTTTGTCATCTGGAAAGAGTTTGGTAGCTAATGAGATGAAACAATTTATAACTTTGGCAGTAGGTATTTTGTACTCTCAAAGAATCTAGCATACTTTGCAGCAGACAAATGCTTTCGAAAGTGTCTGCTGCAAATCTGCATGTCTTTCAAAAATTAATGAGATAAAGCAATTAATAAGTTTGACAGCGAACATTTTTCACACACAAAAAATTAGACAAACATGCGGTTATTTGTATTTGTTTCTGCAAAAATGTTCAATTTGGAGCGGTCTAAAATTATGTCCCTTAGCAAAGAGTTAAATATAAATAAATTTGTACGAGAGACAGAGTACTTTGAATATTTTATATTCGTAAATTGATCAAATATACAATCATGATGTAATTTTGAGAGCGAAAGTGCGGTGATAGAAAATGTGAGAGTGAGAGAGAGAGAGAGAATTGTATCACGTGGGACACTTTGAAAATTATTTTGATTGTAACTGACTATGTACAGGATGTATAAGTCAATAAAGTCATTCATTCATTCATAAGATTTAATGTGTGACAATACTGGTATCTTTCCAGGTTAACTTTTACTGGTCGATAAATTTTCAGACTTGCCAAAATCGAAACCATTGATGAAATTTGTTTCCTAGAAGATAGAAAGTATGGCAGGAAAAAGAAGAAAATGCTGGTTTCAAGCAGTTTCTCCTAATCCCAAAATCTTCTCTAAAGCCCAATTTTCAGGGTTATTATAAAACATTAGATTGTGTGTAATAGTTTAACCCTTACCAAACAATCTCAAGTTTTAACGACCTTGAGGAAGAAACCTTTTGGAAGCATTGTAGGAAAAGGAGAAAATGCTGGTAACCAGCATTTTCTCCTTTTCCCACAATGTTTTCTTTCCTACCAAAGACAAATTCCATCATTTGAGCCATATTTAAATTGTCGTCTGCAAATGCTGTCAATTTGGACAAATCTACATTTAAGTTTTGTGGTGTGGTAAAGAGTTAAGTTGTCATCTGTAAAGGCTCCTGATGTGGAAGAGTCCAGAAGTCTTGTCTTGCGGTATACAGTTTAGAGGTAACAGATTTTAATCCAAGTCCTCGCCAGCCTGTAACTAATGATTTCAATGCAGTACTGTCTGTGATTAATTAATCCCATAATTCCCCTAGTTACTTCACCAATTATGTTCCAGTTTCACAGGTACTTGTTCAATTGATATCAAAGAGATTGATAAACCAATAAGTAATGGACTGCATGCCTGTTCACAGTCTGGTGTAAATTTTTTCAGGCTTGTGATCATTAATTCTTTGCCAAACAATCCCGAGTTTTAATGCCCATGAGAGGGACTGACTTAGTGTGTATCAACAAATCCAAATTCAGAATTAGTAGAACACTGATGCTTAGTCTGAGCAAGATTCTATCAATTCAGGGGAGATCAATCCAACAAACTTTCTTGATCTTTTTTTTTAAAGAAGGGAAGTAACTTACTTGTGCCCCCCCCCCCCATCCCCTTTTTTTGGTGGGTCCCAAACTCAAAATATGGTGTCAGCTAGAATAAATTAACACATTATTCTTCTTTTTGCCTTTGTATAAAAAAGAAATATGACTACATTATGTTTGATTCTTTAACCCTTTCCCAAACAAGCCCTGGTTTTCATGTATCTGCAGTATAATTAAGTCTTTTGAAAACACTGTGGGAAAAGGAGAAATTGCTCATGACGAGCAATTTCTCCTTTTCCCACAGTGTTTTCTATCCTTTTTGAGACCTTTCTGCTATTTTCATCAAATTTAAAAGTGTCATCTGCAAACTCTTTCAATTTGGACCAGTCCAAAATTTGTTGTTTGGGAAAGGGTTAAGGGCTCCTTATCCTAATATCATATTGACCTTCATATCTAACTGCAGTAAGTTTAAGGACAAAGGCTTTTGAAAACATGGGGAGAAAAATGGAAAATGTAGGTGAGCAGCATTTTCTCCTTTTCCTACAATGTTTTCTACCCTTTTGGATACAACATGCATCATTTAAACCACATTTACTTTGTCCTCCAAATATGCTGTCCACTTTGACAAGTTGAAAATTTTAAAATCTGGTAAAGCATTAACCCTTTACCATCCAATACTAAGTTTTAAATAACTTCATTAAGAAAGCTTTCAGAAACATTAAAGGGAAAAGAAGACAATGCTGATAACCAGCATTTTCTCCACTTTCCACAATGTTTTCTAACCTTACAGAGGCAAATCACATCATTTGATGGAAACTAAATTCATCACCTACAAAATTAATTCTTTCAATATTGACAACTTCAAAGTTTTTACAATCTTTATCAAGTTAATTGCTTCAACAATTAATTTTGAAATAACTAGGAAAATTAACTCTTTACCACACAATCACAGGTTTTAATGACCCTGAAGAAGAAGCCTTGTGAAAACATTGTGGATAAAGGAGAAAATGCTGGTTACCACCATTTTCTTCTTTTCCCACAATGCTTTCTAAGCTTCCCAAAAGTAATTTCAGTTTTTGAGTTACCTTTATTTTGTCGTCCGCAAATGCTTTCAATTTGGACAAGTCTAAAATTTTGTCTTTTGGTAAAGAGTTAATAATTATACAAAAACTCAAACGTGAAAAAGAAGCAAAGATGATAATAAACACCATAATTATTTACCTCATACACTCTATCATGTTGCAATCCAATTACTAGTCAATCAAAAAATAAATCCAAATATAGTTTCAAACAGCAGAAAAACAAATTACGGATACATAACTTCCAAACTCACTTTTCGCCTCCACTGTTACATGAAAATACAGATACTTTTTAGATAATTATGATACATTTGATGATGTATAATCATCATTCACAAACAAGCTTATAATATTTCGTATTAATATTTCCAATTTACAAAATCAAGATAGGTAACTTCCAAACCCACTTTTCATTCACTTCAACTGCTACATGAAAATACTGATATTTTTTGGTAGAATTTCTTATAAAAATCAAATAATATTTGATAATGTCGAACTATCAGTTACAACAAAGCTTATAATATTTCACAGTTGTTTGAATGTGTCAATCAGATTTATGTGAACCCTTTGCTACATGACAAAATCCTAGACTTGTCCAAACTGAAAGCAATTGCAGACCAGAAATAAAATGTAGCTAAACCAAATAGGGACTGTCTTTTGAAAAGTTAGGAAACATTGTGGGTAAAGGAGAAAATGCTGATTTCCGACATTTTCTCCTTTTCTGACAATATTTTCCAAGCCCATTTTTCCTCATGATCATTAACTTTGGATCGTTTGTAAAGGGTTAAATCCCTCAATCAAAATTCTTTTGAATTTCAATATGCAGGTAAAATTTGTTGTTCACACTTCATCTAATGATGTCACAATCTGTCCAGGGTTGGTTGCCACAAAGTACAATGATGAAGTATCATTTTGCCAGCTAATTATCACTTACCTCTCAGAGTGCCAAGGAAACTCGGTGAAACTCAAGATCAGACTACACTGAACATGCAGGCAGATCTTGGATCTAACACAGTATCTATGTTTTAACCCTTTGCAACATAATTCTGAGTTCTGACAACCCTTATGAAGAAGGCTTTTGAAAACCTTGCAGGAAAAGGACAAACCAACAACCAGCATTTTCTTCTTTCCCACAGTGTTTTCTGATCTATCAAAGACAGAAGTTATCATTTGGTTTAGGAATAATGCTTAATTATGCATTTGCAAACAAATAAATGTTACTCAAATATGTGATTTGCCTTTGAAAGGGTAGAAAACATTGTGAGAAATAGAGAAAATGCTGGTTACAAGCATTTTCTCCTTTTCCTGCAATGTTTTCAGAAGCCTTTTTTTCTAGAGGTTCTGAAAACCAAGGCTTGTCTGGTAGAAGGAAGTAAAGGATATAGCACCATTCAGTGGAAATAAGGAAATCTAGAGATATATGTCTTGTAACTGTGTTTCCTCAAAGAGAATCATTAGCTGTTTTTCTGTGGACAGTATAGATTGAGATCAGATAGGCTGTACAACAAGTATGCAGGAAAATTGTGTCCAATAAGCCCAGCACTGGTGATAGAGTGCTCCAAGAGCTGTTATTAGAGCTACAGGGTTAATCACAGCTTTCAACAAAGAGTATTATGATAACTCTGTGCTTTTGCACAGTGTAGATTAAGATCAGACTGCACTATATAAGCACCAAAATTATTGGTGCCTCTCAGCGCTCCAGGCATGTTTGGAAAACTCATCCCCTTTAGCCACAATGTGATCACAGTCTTTTTGCCAATCTTGCAGCCTTTGTGTCAATGTGGACCACACAGATCAAGATCAGACTACATTAACCCTTTACCAAACGACAAAATTTTAGACTGGACCGAATTGAAAGCATTTGCAGACGACAAATAACATGTAGCTTAAATAGTGATTTATGTATTGGATTGGGTAGAAAACATTGTGGGAAAAGGAGAAAATGCTGGTTACCAGCATTTTCTCCTTTTCCCACAATGTTTTCTAAAGGCTTCTTTCTCAGGGTCATTAAAAGTCGGGACTGTGTGGTAATGGGTTAATGGAAGGTTCTTATAGCTGTAATGATTATTAATCCTTCAAGCGCTGAATAAACCTTACAGACATTTTCATTCTGAAATAAGACTCAAGTAATTGAAATTTTGTGTTGAGTTTTTGCAAAGCTGGCAGTATGGATCAAAGATCAGACTGCATATTTTGTGCAGTCTGATCCTGATGTAGACTGGTACAAAGTCAACTATACTAGTGAAAGGTGCTTAGATAGTAGGACAAAGGTCCCTCACTGGTCTGGTCATCCTCCGAGCATATTTGGTATGTGTGAACAGAAATCGTATCAACCAAAGCCGCAGTGTGATTACAGTTTTTGCCAATCTTGGGACATATTTGTGGCTAATATAGACCAAGATCAGACTACCCTAAGAGCGCAGTAAAGTCCTTGGTGCAAGAATGTCAAGTGATGGAATGCCCCAAATTAGCTTTCACCAAAGCCATAGCGTAATAACAGTTATTACCAAATAGTGTCACCACATCCTGCCATTTTCTGGCAATTAGCTAATCTTTCTCTCGTACGTAAGTGCTGCTTTGGAAAAAGGGGCTTATTGCATCACTGTGAGCCACTATACCAAGCAAGTCATTACATGTTAATGGATCCATAAAATAAATTTTGTCGAACTGAATCATGACATTTGACATGCAGAAAATTGACCAACAGAAAAAAAGTTTCTGACTCAGATCAGCCTTTGTGGATAACACAGGCTGAACTGATTAACAGCTTTGAAACTGCTTGTTTCCTCACAATGTTTTCTACACTGTGATAAATTTTAACATTTTTTTTTTCTATAATTATCCCTTAACCAAACAATTCTGCATTTTAATGCTCCTTAATCTAACTCTTTACAAAAAAACAAAATTTTAGACTCATTCAAATTGATTTAGCAGCTGTAGACAACAAAATTAATGTAGGTCAAATTTAATGTAGGTCATAAGATCATTTCTGTCTTATAAATGGTAGAAAACATTGTAGAAAAAGGAGAAAATGCTGGTTAATAATGTATTCAAAAGCCTTCTTTCTCTGGGTTGTTAAAATTCGGGATTGTTTGGTAAAGGATTAACAAACATGTGAGTAGTGCAAGTACTTTGATTGTATTTTTTTATATCACATGATTACATTAGATTTCAGATGACTCTGTAAAACTAGTAATCAAAGATAATCACAATTTTGTCAAGTAGAAAAAACAAACCCAGGTATTTTCACCTGTCTTGTCCTTAAAAATTATCTGGCAGGTGTCTTCTGGCCAGTCTTAAGAAATGAAATTTTACCACACAATCCTATGTTTTAACTCTTTACCACACAATCCCGAGTTTTAACAACCCTGAGATAGAGACCATTTGAAAACATTGTGGGAAAAGGAGAAAATGCTGGTAACCAGCATTTTCTCCTTTTCCCACAATGTTTTCTACCCTATCACGAACAAATTCCATCATTTATGTCACATTTTATTTGTCGTCTGCAAATGCTTTCAAATTTGACAAGTCTGAAATTTTGTCATATGGTAAAGAGTTAAATGGTCCAGATGAATCTGGATTTTGAGAATAATGTGGGAAAAGGAGAAATGTTGGTAAGCAGCATTTTTCCTTTTCTCACAATGTTTTTAAAAACCCCCTTTTCTCATTGTTTTTAACTCTTTAACACACAATCCTGACTTTTAACAACCCTGAGAAAGAAGCCTTTTGAAAACATGGGAAAAGGAGAAAATGCTGGATTCCAGCATTTTCTCCATTTCCCATAATGTTTTCTAACCTTTTCAAGGAAAACTTTCACCATCTGTGCCAGAATGTAATTTGTCGTCTGCAAATACTTTCAATCTGGACAAGTCTTGAATTTTATTGTTCAGTAAAAAACGGATCAGTGTTTGGCATGCTATGAATTAAGAGCGACATAAAAAACGTCCAAAGGGGTAACAGGTAAAATTATTTCTATATCAGATAAGGTCTGTTAACTCTTTACCACAAAATCCCGACTTTTAACAACCCTGAAAAAAAAAGCTTTTTGAAAACATTGTGGGAAAAGGAGAAAATGCTGGTAACCAGTATTTTCTCCTTTTCCCACAATGTTTTCAACCCTTTCCGAAACAAATTTAAAATTTTGAGCCTCATTTGATATGTCGTCTGCAGCTGCTTTCAATTCGGACCTGTCTAAAATTTTGTCATTTGGTAAAGAGTTAACTCTTTACCAAAGGACAAAACTTCAGAGTTTCTTTTCTAGTGCTAATCTCTCAATATTTTCAAGCCATTAGCTGCTTTTCTACTGGTGCAAATTTGAAAATGTTAGGCGTCGAGATGATTGTAAGTATTGATTGCTTGTATGTTAACATCATTTTACACGTTACTCCAGACATATTCTGGCAGCAGTGCAGCTATCCATGCTTTCCTGAAGTTTCTTTTACCAGTAATTCGCACAATATTTTTCCAAAGCCACTGGCTGCTTTTTCACTTAACCATCCATGAAACACTGATCAGTGGTGACAAAGGAATGAATACTGTTGCAGTGTCTATCATCAATCCTCCGGAAATAAATTCGAGTGGGGGATTCTAACAAAGGACCCCTGTACCAGGCTTGTCCTAGAGAGGAAAGAATCCCAACTCAAGGACTTTTTGAAAACACTTGTAACCAGCATTTTCTCCTTTTCCCATAATGTTTTCTACCTGTTCAAGGTTGAATTTTATCATTAGAGCATCGTCTGATTTGTCAACTGTAAATGCTTTTAACCCTTTACCACACAATCCTGACTTTTAACAAGCCTTTTGAAAACATAGTGGGAAAAGGAGAAAATGCTGCTTACCAGCATTTTTTCCTTTTCCCACAATGTTTTCTACCCTTCCAAAAAACAAATTTCAATTTTTCAGTCACATTTATTTTGTCGTCTGCAAATGCTTTGAATTTGAAATTTTCTAAGATTTTGTCATTTGGTATAGGGTTAAATTGGACAAGTGCAGATTTTTGTTGTTCAGTAAAGGGTAAAGAGTTACCTCCACACAATTTTAACTCTTTACCAAACGACAAAATTTAAGACTGGTCCAAATTGAAAGCATTTGCAGACGACAATATAAATGTAATTGAAAAGTTGAAATTTGTTTTGGAAAGGGTAGAAAACATTGTGGGAAAAGGAGAAAATGCTGGTTACCAGCATTTTCTCCTTTTTCCACAATGTTTTCAAAAGGGTTCTTTCAGAGGGTTGTTAAAGTCGGGATTGTGTGGTAAAGAGTTAATCATTATCTTGTCAGTCTCCAGAGTTCTGGAATAATTAGAAATAAAATTTTTATGAATATGTTGCCTTACCTTTGATTTAGTAAAAATCACACCAAAGCAATTTATTTTAGTAGGATTGATTTGACTTTATCGAAAATGTAGGTTAAAAAAGAACACTGTAAAAAGTTCCATCTGACCTACACCGCAGTAAAAGCAACATGATTATTTTGTCTTCTATGACTGGAGGAAACAAGTCACTCTTCCAGTATCATACCCTCTACAAAGACTTTTTGAGTTTTCAACTCCTTACCAAACAATCGCGAATTTAAGGACCCTGAAGTTGAAGGCTTTTGAAAACTTTGTTGGAAGAGAAGAAAATGCTGGCAACCAGCATTTTCTCTTTTTCCACAGTGTTTGCTAGCCTTACAAAGACAAATGCCACATTTTGAGCAATACTGAATTTCTCATCTTCGAATCCTTTGAATTTGGCAAAGTCAGAAGTTTTCTTATCTGGTTAATGACCTGACATGGAGGAAGCAAATCAAGAATTGTTTCTCTGACAAAGACTTTTTGTAAATTAATCCTTAACCACACAATCCCAAGTTTTAATGTCCCTGAGAAAGATGCCTTTTGAAAAAATTGTAGGAAAAGAAGAAAATGCTGGTAACCAGCATTTTCTCTTTTTTCCGCAATGTTTTCCATCCTATCAAAGACAAATACCATCATTTGAGCCAAAGTTCAATTTTTGTATGCAAATGCTTTCAATTTGTGCAAGTCTTCATTTTTGTGGTGTGGTAAAGAGTTTATCAGGAAGTGCTATCAAGTTATATTTTTTATGAGAAGAATAGCAAACAAAACATTTTCTACCTGATCTCTGATTACCTGAGAAAAAACACAGCTTTATCCATACTTGTTTTTCCATTGGCAGTCTGAAAGATTTTCGTCACACACAAAAAGAGTTGTTTTTTTCCTCCTGTAGTCATAACAATGGTTTATACCATTCAGTTCATCCTTGTTGACATCAACTGTCCTGAGGTAAATAATTTCCTTTTTACCTTGAGACCTTTTGTTCATCAAGTCTCTATTTGATAGGCTCGAAATTCAAATGTCAGCTGTTATTTGTTCTCTTGAAAACTAATATCATTTACATTAATTACAAATTTTATGAGCTGTTTTATTTCCACAGGAACATAAAATTATTCCTCTGCAAGGATCATAATTCTTGTAGTTCTTTTAATTCAAATCTGTTTCTGTAACTTGACACCATATTGATTCTCTAAAAAATTGTACAAGTTTGAAACAATGTATGAAATTTTTGAAATAGGGCAAAATTATAATTAATATTATAACAGGTTTAACAAAATGTCACAGTAAGGGGTCCTACAGATAACTGTGAATGAATCTCACTGGCTACAATTTTGATCAACATTTCATTTGTCGCCCATAATTCCACACAGAGACCAATGATGTCAGATTATCAAAAATTCCAATATCCCCAAACTTCCCTGCAGCAATAGAATGATGGCTGCTGATGCAGATTTGGAAATGTACCATATTGTCACCTGGTGATGACAGGTGCAAACATTCTCATACAGTGAGTGCCCTTAGAGAACATTTCCACAAAATTGATTTTTAACCCATACACTGCCTTTCACAACTGTAGGTGCCTTTGCAGCATATGAAGATCAAGATCAGACTGCACAAAACATGCAGTTTCTTCTTTATCTACATTGTCCACTTTGCTGAGACATGCAAGATAAAAGACACCTGGAAACTGCATTATTTGAGACTTTATAATTTCTGGATTGAAAAGGTGTGATAGTTTTATTCCACCTGCAATGGTTCAGTCTTTACCAAACAACCAGTTCTTAGTTTGGTTCACATTGAAAGCATTTGCAGACATCAAATTAAATGTGACTCATATGAATGGATTTGACTGTGAGGGGGCACAAAAAGATTGTGGGAAGAAACCTTTGAAAGCATTGTGGGAAAAGGAGAAAATGCTTGTAACCACCATTTTCTCCTTTTCCCAAAAAGTTTTTCAAACTTTCACAGAAAATTAGTCATTTGAGCTAATTTCAACCAGTCATTTGTAAATGGTTTCAGTTTGGATCAATCTAAAATTTTGTTATGTTTTAACCATTTACCACACAATGACAACTTTTAATGACCCTGAGGAAGAGGGCTTTTGAAATCATAGTGGGAAAAGGAGAAAATGCTGGTAACTAGAGCTGGGACGGGTAGAAATTTTGTACCCGGGTACCCGTGGCCGTATTACCCGCGGGTACTCGGGTACCCAATGTTATCAATTCTGATTAAAAACACCAATAGTTGTCTATCTTTATGCATCCTGGCACTTGCACAGCTAAACATGGCTTCAAATAGCCAAGCTTCGTCAAAAAGCGAAGTTTGGCAGTTCTTTAGTCTTCTGCAAGACAAACAGAAGACAAAATAGAGTAGTTGATGAGATAACGGCCTTTGATTGTGTTGAGTTTTTCGTGATGATATGAGCTGTTATAAATAAATCACAAAATATGCACGTATGTTTTGCTTTTAATTCAAATTACCATTGTCTATGTTAAATGAACCTAAAACAATGAATGGGCAAATATATAACAATATTTACCCATTACTGAAGAGTTATGCGTTGCAGGGGATATAAGTGGTACAGCCTAATTTCAAGCTATTTCGATGATCTACTTCCGGTTCATGTACGGGAGTGGGTAACATGTTTTTTGCTTGTATTTAAATTAAGATCAAATTATATCATTGAAACTTCAAAATTAATAAGTCACTATATAATTATCGGGTACCTGGGTAATGATTTAGTACCCGGGGTACCAGCGGTACCCTACCCTATACCCGGGTACTCGAGTACTCGTCCCAGCTCTACTGGTAACTAGCATTTTCTCCTTTTCCCACAATGTTTTATACCTTATCAAAGGAAACCACATCATTTGAGCGACAATGAAATTGTTGTCTGCAAATGCTTTCAATTTGGACGTGTCTAAAATTTTGTCGTCTGGTAAATGGCAAGAAGCCTTATGAAAACATTGTGGTAAAAGGAGAAAATGCTGGTAACCAGCATTTTCTCCTTTTCCCACACTGTTTTCTACCCTATTGAAGCCAGAAATAATCATTTAAGTTGCATTTAATTTGTCGTCTGCAAATGCTTTCGATTTGGTCTGGTCCAAAATTTTGTCGTTTGGTAAAGGGTTAACTGTTTACCATTTAACTCTGTACCACAAAATCCCGGGTTTTCATGACCCTGGGAAAGAAGGCTTTTGAAAACATTGTGGGAAAAGGAGAAAATGCTGGGAACCAGCATTTTCTCCTTTTCCCACAATGTTTTCTATCTCATCATGGACAAATTTTGTCATTTGGGCCACTTTTTAGTAGTCGTCTGCAAATGCTTTCAATGTGGACCAGTCTAAAATTTTATCGCTTGGTAAAGTGTTAACTAACTGGGTTAGTTTCTTCAAATTGAAAGCATCTGCAGTCGACAAATTTGAAGGTGGTACAAATGAACCATAGTTCTTTAACCCTTTACAAGACGATAAAATTTGAGCCTTGTCCAAATTGAAAGCATTTGCAGACAACAATATTAATGTGGCTCAAATGGTGCAAATTTTCTTTGATAGGGTTGAAAACATTGTGGGAAGAGGAGAAAATGCTGGCTACCAGCATTTTCTCCTTTTCTAATAATGTTTTCAAAAGGCTTGTTTCCCTGGGTCGTTAAAAGGCGGCATTGTGCGGTAAAGGGGTTAACAGTATAGAAAACATTATGGGAAAAGGAGAAAATTCTGGCTGACAGCATTTCCTCCTTTTTCCACAATGTTTTCAAAAGCCTTCTTTTTCTGGTTCAGGATTGTGTTGTAAAGAGTTGAAGTAGTATTTTTAAAAGTTATCCCTTTATGGTAATGGGTAAATAGGGACTATACTTTTACACAGGCAGGCCATTTCTCTGGGTAGCCCGTCAACAGGGAACAATAGGAGAAAAACCCAGATTTTCTATAGATCTGGACCGGCCATTATATTTTAATTGTCATTTGATGGCAGTAGGCTTTTTGGCTGTGGTATCTGGGAAAACATCAGAAAACTGAAGTTCACACTATTAACACCTTTTCACTAATTGATTTTACTTTTTATCGGAAAGAAAGTTAGCTCTTTACCAGAGGACATAATTTTAAGCTTGTTCGAAGTAGCTCTTCACCACACAATCCCGATTTTTAACGACCCTGGACCCCGGGAAAGAAGCCTTTAGAAAACATTGTGGGAAAAGGAGAAAATGCTGGTAACCAGCATTTTCTCCTTTTCCTACAATGTTTTCTACCCTTCACAAAACAATTTTTTTATCACATTTATTTTGTTGTCTGCAAATGCTTTCAATTTGGTGCTGTCTAAAATTTTGTCGTTTGGTAAAGAGTTAAAACATTAATACTGACAACAATTTAGATGCACCTGATAACAGGATTTGTCATGAAAAAGTAGAAAACATTACGGGGACAGTAGAAAATGCTGGCTTATATTTTCAAAAGCCAGAGTCGTTAAAACACAGGACTTTTTGGAAAATGGTTAACCCCTGGTAACCAGCACTTTCTCCTTTTCCCAAACTGTGTTAATTTTACCAGCACTTTCTCCTTTTCCCAAACCGTGTCAATTCTACCAGCATTTTCTCCTTTTCCCAAACTGTGTCAGTTTTACCCCGTCAAAGACAATTTCAAATACTGAGCCACATTCAACTTTGTTGTCTGCAAATGCTTTCAATTAGAACAAGTCTAAATTTTTGTTGTCTGGTTAAAACTTAACCCTTTCCCAAACGACAAATTTTGGACTGGTCCAAAATGAAAGAGTTTGCAGACGACAATTTTAGATTTGATGAAAATGGCAGAAAGTTCTCAAAAAGGGTAGAAAACACTGTGGGAAAAGGAGAAATTGCTCGTTACGAGCAATTTCTCCTTTTCCCACAGTGTTTTCAAAAGACTTGTACTGCAGACACGTGAAAACCAGGGCTTATTTGGGAAAGGGTTAATCCTTTGCTACACCATCCCTGTGTTTTAACAACCCTGAGGAAAAGACCTTCGAAAACATAGTGGGAAAAGGAAAGAAAGGTGGTAGCCAGCATTTTCCCTTTTTCCAATTATGTTTTCAAAGACAAATTCCACAATGTGAGCCACATGCAATTTATTGTTTGCAAATACTTTCAGTTGGAACAAATGAAATGAACTTTTTTTGAGAGTGCAGTAAACATTGTGGGAAAAGGAGAAAATGCTGGTTACCAGCATTTTCTCCCTTTCTCACAATGTTTACTAAGTCGTTTTTTTTTTTTGGGGGGGGGGTGATTGTGTATTCAAGGGTCACACTATGCCCAGGTATCAGTAGTATGCATCAGAACTGGAAGTTTTGAGCACACACATGCATCCTGGGATTGACAGTGTTGTATGGCCACTCACTGGACCATGGTGACCCTATAGTGTCCATCAAGTTTTTATCTGATAAGCCATTTCTAATTTGTGATGGATTTTCCATATGCACTCTACACACACAGACACTTGCTAGCATTCTTTGCCTTGCAAGATGATTTTGTTTTCCATGTTTTCTTGTAGCTGACTGTTTGTCACAGTAAATCTGCCATAGATAACTGAAAAACATAGTACGGATTACATGTATAAGTTTTCTTCTTTCCCCAAAAATCCTAAGTTTCAACAACCCTGAGGAAATGGACTTTTTAAAACTTTGGAAAAAGGAGAAAATACTTGAGACCAGCATTTTCTCCTTGCCCAAAAACATTTTTTATGCTTCCAAAGACAAATTTCAGTTTATGAGTCACATTAAATTTATTGTTTGTAAATGCTTTCAATACTATTTCTTTAGATGTACAATTTTCGCATCTGGTAAAAGCCCAGCCGGGTAGTTCAGTGGTTAGCATATCTGACTTGTGACTTGGTGGTTGAGGGTTCGATACCTGGTTGTGGCAAACTTTCTTTCCTGTGATTTTTCGTCTCTCACCACTGATGCGTGTGAGAAAGGTAATCAGTGGCCTGGAAAGAGGGTTGTGTCAGTACTGGTGTGAAAAAGCCAGGAAATGCATGTGTAGGTGCACTTAACGCCATGATATGACCTAAGTCGTTAAAACAATTTAAACTCCAATACAAACATATCATCTGGTAAAGAGTTAAGAACATACAAATATATGAGCCATATAATGTGCAGTCTGCACAGGCTGACATGGGCCGAAATTTAATGCTATTTGTAAATTTCCTTCATTTTTAAAGACCGTTCTACATCATGATTTGGTCAGTTATTAGAAAAAATGGATTTTCCTTTACCAGATGACAAAATTTTAGCCTTGTCCAAATTGAAAGCATTTGCAGACGACAATTTCAATGTGGCTCAAATGGTGCAACTTTCTTAGGTAGGGTAGAAAACATTGTGGGAAAAGGAGAAAATGCTGGTTACCAGCATTTTCTCCTTTTCCCACAATGTTTTCAAAAGGCTTCTTTCCCAGGGGCGTCAAAAGGCGGCATTGTGCGGTAAAGGGTTAATGATTTGCATGGTATAATGCATCATAGACATGCATTAAACCCCCTTTTGCCAGAGCATGGTTCATTTGTAGAATTATTCTGGCTGAAATAAATTGATCAATTTGATATTAACAACTTCTCCTTAACCCTTTACCAAACAATCCCGTGTTTTCACGTCCCTGAGGAAGAGGCCTTTTGAAAACACTGTGGGAAAAGGAGAAAATGCTGGTAACCAGCATTTTCTCCTTTTCCCACAATGTTTTCTACCCTGTTAAAAACCCTTAAGTTCATTTGTACCACTTTCAAATTTGTCGCCTGCAGATGCTTTCAATTTCAGAGGGGCTAAAATTTGTCATTTGGGAAAGTATAATCCAAAGTATTTCCTACAAGTCATTTTAACCAGACAAATTTGAATTATCCCCCCCAGTTGCACCCCAAAGACCCCCTGCAGTTAAAATACCTCACTCAGCATGCCTGTGTGAATTAATTAATAGTCAATTATTTACCAGGTATGTGTCAATCGTAGATGATTAACTGACAGACCCTCATTTTTCATATTTCAGAATATTCAACAAAATTTAACCCCCAATCAGTCCACATAATGGATGAAGCTGTGCATTATATTAATGTAATGGACTTTTACATTCTGTAAACTCTTTACAACATTACAAATTTTAGATTTGTTCATACTGGAAGCACTTTGCGAACACCACTCAATGTGACACAGACAATGTACATGTAGTTTGTCTTGTTTGAAAGGGTAGAAAACATTGTTGGAAACGAAGAAAATGCTGGTTGCTAGCATTTTCTCCTTTACCAACAGAGCCTTCATCTGCCTAGTCATGAAAACTGATGGCCCCTTCCCCCTTTCCTGCCAAGCTTCTGTAGCTTTCACTTGGATAGTCATCCATGGTTGCAAGTTTGACTACATTCCAAGTTTGCCTCTTTTCCAAGGTTAATGAATGGCACTGAAACAGTATTTATTCCTTTTTAAAAAGATCGTTGGTGTTCAATCTAGCTTTGCTTTGTAAGGGGGCCCATCAGGCCCACAGACTTTGAAATAGGGGGCCATGTTGGAAAACTGGGGCCCACACACAAAACATATTTTATTACTGATATATCAACCTTTTCATTTAACAAGAGTTACCTTTTTATTTAACAAGTGTATTCCCATTCATGAATCTATGAATACTATGCTAATAAAACTGTAACACTGCAGAAATTATCACTGTTAATTGACACAACCATATTTCCACCATTAATTTAAATCTAAAAAGTGACGAAATATGCCTGTCAGTGGTAGACTTTCGAAATTCGGACATCCCATCCCAGAGAGATTTTCCCGCCAATCACCCAAACTACAATTTATTTTCTTGTCATAAACTAACTGTCTTTGATCCGATCGTCCAGGGGCCATTTTGGTTGAAATTCGCGTTACAATAGGGCTTTATTTTCGTCGCTTGAACTAGCTGTTGGGACCAGCCCAATTGTGCTTTCCGAAGTAATACTTTCAACAGGTTTTGCCTTTTTCGGGCCATTGATACTTCCAAAATACTCAGAAAATTGCTTCATTGCTATCTTGAATGATCTGAGGAAGCTCAAGGAATGTAACTTTTGGTATCCATTGTAACTCTGGTAACCTTTGGATACGAAGATCGACAACAGGCTACCAGTTTGATGTTAACTATAACATCCCTTGGCTTATCAAATAAATTCTCACTTGCAAGCTCAGAAAAAGCAGAAATGAACGAAAAGTACTGTAATTTGCAGAATGGTTCTTTTACCATTGAGTGTGCCTGACGGGCCCGAGGTTGGTTTAAAATTGCGCCAAGGGGGCCTTAAGGGTGCAATGGCATACTCTAGATTGAACACTGAAATTGTTACTAGCTTTTTCTCCTTTTCCCACAATGTTTTCCAGCCTTTCAACCACAAATCCTATCATCTTAGCCACATTAGATATTTCATCTGCAAATGCTTGCAACATGGCCAAGTCTAAAATTTTGTCTCTTATACAGAATGAATCCTTGACCTCACAATCCCTTGGTTTATCACAACCCTGAGGAAGAGGGCACTGAAAACATTGTTGGAAACAGAGAAACTGCTGATTAACAGCATATTCTTGTAGTCTCACTATGTTTTCTACCCTTTTAAAGACCAAATTTCACATTTGAGCAAAAATTCAATTTTTCCTCTGCAAATGCTTTCAAATTCGGTGCGGAGTACTGGTAAAAGAAATTCCAGGAAAGCATGGATAGGTGCACTGGCCGCCGCGATATAACTAAAATAATGTTGAAAACGGCGTTAAACACCATACAATCAATCAAATTTGGTGTCTGTTAAAGAGTTAACCTTTTCCCAGATGACAAATTTTCGACTGGTCCAAATTGAAAGAGTTTGCAGACGACAATTTTAAATTTGATGAAAATGGCAGAAAGGTCTCAAAGAGGGCAGAAAACACTGTGGGAAAAGGAGAAATTGCTCGTTACGAGCAATTTCTCCTTTTCCCACAGTGTTTTCAAAAGACTTGTACTGCAGACACGTGAAAACCAGGGCTTGTTTGGGAAAGAGTTAAAGAGTTAACAACCAAATCCTAAGCATTAGTAGCTGACAATTTCAGTGTGCCTGAAATGGAGGGATTTTCTTTGAAGGGGAAGAAAACATTGCAAGAGAGAAAATGCTGTTTACCAGCATTTTCTCCATCTCCCACGATGTTTTCTTCAGCCTCCCTCCTCACAGGTGTTGAAAGTTAAGATTGTGTGGTAAAGGGTTAAAGAAACCAGTAGTCCAGTCTTGTGGTTAAGTGTAGATTACAAGAGGCTTGTGCCCAGTCTACAAATTACAATGTAAAAGTGAAGAACCAGTCAACTTGACATGTTTATTTAACAAACAAACAAATCCCTGACCTTAATGGAGAAACCATTTGCTTGATGAAAGATCCAAACATTTGGAGTGATCATTGTGTAGACATCTTATCTTCTTCACATTGTTCAGTGTCATCACTGCTTTCATGGTCCTCCTTTCTTTTCTACTTGATTTGAGTAAGTGTTGACCACAATAAACTCTTTACCACACAACAAGGACTTTTAATGACCTCCAGGAAGAAAACTTTTCAAAAACATTGTGAGAAAAAGAGAAAATGCTGGTGAACAGCATTTTCTCTTTTTCCCACAATGTTGTCTACCTTATCAAAGGGAAATTCCATCATTTCAGTCACATTTAAATTGTCGTTTGCAGACAATTTGAACAAGTCTACATTTTTCTTTTCCAGTACAGAGTGAAACCAAACCACAATAGTTTAGGCACGTCCAATCGTAGTATCTGCAGATGACAAATTAGAGGTGTCTGCAATGATGGAATTTGCCTTTTCCCACAATGTTTTCCAAAGCCATTTAAACTCCAGATTGTTTGGTAAATGGTTAGCCAAAATTGTGTGACATGATTCCAACCTGCAATTGTTTGACACGATTCCAACATGCAACCCCTGTTTTTCTGACTCTTGACTTGTTTCTGGGATGGTTTATGTGAGAAAGCAGCCAGTGGTATCGGTACAAGAAACTTCAGGAAAGCATGGATGGGTGCACTGGCTGCCACCATATCACTGAGATGATGTTGAAAACTGCATGAAACACCCTACAGTCAGACAAAAAATATCTGACGCTTGGCCATGCCACTGGCTCAGCACTACAATGCTACTGCCTTTTGCTCCAAAATGTTGCAAGTCTTGTCTGTCCGGCTTTGCCAAAAAGCCTCAAGGTTGGCCAACTCTGAGGAAGAAGGTCTTTGAAAACATTTTGGTAATAGAAGAAAATGCTGGTAAACAACATTTTCTCCTTTATGCACAATGTTTTCTACCCTTTCATATGCAGATCCCATCATTTAACCCTTTACCACACAATGCTGACTTTTAACAACCCTGATAAAGAAGCCTTTTGAAAACATTGTGGGAAAAGGAGAAAATGCTAGTAACCAGCATTTTCTCCTTTTCCCACAATGTTTTCAACCCTATTAACGGCAGAAATCATCACTTTAGCTACATTTAACCCTTTACCAAACAAAAAAATTAGACTGGACCAAACTGAAAGCATTTGCAGACGACAAATTAAGTGTAGTTTAAATACTGATTTATGTTTTGGATGGGGTAGAAAACATTGTGGGAAAAGGAGAAAATGCTGGTTACCAGCATTTTCTCCTTTTCCAACAATGTCTTCAAAAGGCTTCTTTCTCAGGGTCGTTAAAAGTCAGGATTGTGTAGTAAAGGGTTATTGTGTCTTCTACAAATGCTTTCAAATTGGAGTAGTCTAGAATTTTGTCGTCTGGTATTTCTCCTTTTCTCGGAATCTTTTCTATCTTTTGCAAAACAAATCTCAAGTCTTCAAATTTATTTTGTTGTCTGCAAATGCTTTCAGTTTGGACTAGTCTGAAATTTTGTCATCTAGTACAGACTTAATGGAGATTTATTGATAATCAATTTACAAACGTTTCGAACTGGAAAGTAAATCTGAAGAGCAAGCAGAGCCTAATGAGGAGCGGAGAGGAAAACAAATATGAATAAAAGCAGAAGTCAAAAGTCCATTATTTTTTCCAACAAAGAAAAAACAAAGTCTGAACAGAAGTAACAGCTGTTTTTTTCACTAGTAGAGTCAGACCCGATGGCCAAACCATTGACAAAATCCAAGAAATAATTCCAATTATTGAAAATTTAATTGGAGCCAAATTATAGGGAAGAAATCATCTTAACTGAAAATTTCATTATTTGCTTCTCTAACTGTATTGTCTGAGGGTCCTAGCACTCAAGAGTCAAGGAAAACACTGCTATTAAAAAGTCTTTAATAACTCTAAAATGTGGTGTCTCCAACATCTGCAGCCAACCAAGGTTGGAAACAGTTTTGGAAAAGACCACAAAATTTTAGACTCCTCCCAACTGGAAACGTTTACAGACGATACATGCATCTCAAATGATGGTATGTGTGTCATTGAGAGGGTAGAATATCTTGCCAGAAAAGGTAACCAGCATTTTATGCCTTTTCTAAAGTTTTCTCTACCTTTTCAAAGACAAATCCCGTCATCAGAGGCACATTTAACTTATTGGATGCTTATGCTTTCAATATGGACAAGTCTAAAGTTTTGTTCTCTGGTACAGGGTTTGCTTGTTTGAAAGGTGTTTAACCCTTTACCACACAACAAAATATTAGCCTTGTCCACAATGAAAGCATATGCAGGCATCAAATCAAATGTCTCTTAAAATATAAAAAAATGTTATTGAAAGGGTAGAAAACATTGTGGGGAAAAGGACAAAATGCTGGTTACCAGCATTTTCTCCTTTTCCCACAATGTTTTCAAAAGGCCTCTCCCTCAGGGTTGTTAAAAGTCGGCATTGTGTGGTAAAGGGTAAATCTTTACCGAGCAACAAAATTTTAGACTGGTCCAAATTAAAACAATTTGCAGACAACAAAATAAAAGTGACTGAAAAATTGAAAGTTGTTTTGGAAAGGAAAGAAAAGATTGTGGCAAAAGGAGAGCATGCTGGTTACCAGCAGTTACCACAATGTTTTCAAAAGGCTTCTTTCACAGGGTCAGTAAAAGTTGGGATTGTGTGGTAAAGGGTTAATTGATTGATTGTTTGGTGTTTAACGCCTTTTTCAAAATTATTTCAGTTATATCGTGGCATCCAGTGCACCTATCCATGCTTTCCTGGAATTTCTTTCCAAGGACTGATGATAGTCATTGTGACAGGATTCATTCCTCTCTCACCACTGACCATTGTTTCGATGATGGTTAAGCCGGAAAGCAGCTAGTGGCTTGGAAAGAATTTTGTGCAGAGTACTGGTAATAGAAACTCCAGGAAAGCATGGATTGGTGCACTGGCCTCCCTGATATAACTGAAATAATGTTGAAAACGGCATTAAACACCATACAATCAGTCAGTCCTTGAGAAGACTTTGGCTGGGCTGGGAAATGGAACCATGCAGCAATCTTTAGGTGTTTTAAGATCTGAAAATGTTGTCAGGTCAAAGTCTTACCATCCAGTGCAATAATATAAAACTTTAGAGCATCAAAGTTTGGATTTACCTTTACTTAGACAAAGATTCAACTCGTATGACAACAGAGGCTGTAATAAAAAGTTTTCAGTGAATAATGTTTATATCTGTCTAACCTTTTATCAAACAACAAAATTTTGGACAGGACCAAACTGACAGCATTCACAGACAACAAATTTACTGTAGCTCAAATCATGATTTCTGTATTTTAAAGGGTAGAAAACATTGTGGGAAAAGGAGAAAATGCTGGTCACCAGCATTTTCTCCTTTTCCCACGATGTTTTCAAAAGCTTTCTTATCAGGGTTGTTAGAACTCGGAATTGCGTGGTAAGGAGTGAACTAATTGCCAAACCACAAAATTTTAGACTAGTCCAGCGTGTATGCATTTGCAGATGGCAAATTTAATGTGGCTCAGTTGGTGAGATTTGTCTGTAAATGGATAGAAAACTTTGTGGGAAAAGAAGACAATAACGGTTACTAGCATTTTCTGCTGTTCCCACCATTTTTTCAAGACATCTTTCTCGGGGTAGTTAAAAGCAGGGATTGTGTGGTAAAGAGTTGGTCTCATACCTGACCTGTCAAAAGAGAGCTTTGATACATTTATAGAGAGAGATTCTGACAAAATGTAAAAAGTTATTCAATATTTTGAAACAGTTGGAATTTAACATGTACTTTATACTTACATGGCAAGGAATTCAGATTTCTAAAACTGTAGTAGTTGCCTATGAATTGTCCAGGATGTACCATGGTGCCAAACCTTTGGTCCTTGACAATATCTGAAGGTCAAGGTCACCAGTAGACAGGTATCTTCATTCATAGCCTTGTCTCTGCTTTAAAATGTTTGTCAACCTATATAGAAACATTGAAAACAATGTTAGATGCCTCCTTTAGGAAGATTTCATTCAATACACTTTCAATGAACAATCCAAGTTTCACTTGTGTAGATTGACTGTTGATATCTCGTAAGTCTTTTGTGTTGTTTGTAAACAAATTCATGGAAAGAACATAATGTAAACAAAAAGGTACACAGTCCTATAAGATTAAAATCCCTTATTCACCTCCCTAACACATTCATCACCATTTATACTGAAGCTTTCCCACTAGGGTCACTTTCAATAAAGTTTCCCTGTTCACAGAGAAATACACAGTATTTTGTGTAAATTGTCTGGTCCTTGAAACCCAAGACGGCAGATGTCCATCTTCATTAACCAGCACTTGTATCTTATTTCAATTCACCATTAAATTCCAAAAATACTTCACACAGCAAACAAATAATGAAAGCAAACTCATACATACACATTAGTCTGGTTGTAAAACTCCCTTTTACAACTTTTGGTAACTAAGTACCCTAAATTGTTACTATGCAGCCTTGATTACACACAAAAATAGGCATAAACAAATCAATTTCTAGAAATTTGGACAGCTAGCCATCACTGGAGGGGGTACACAATAGGGAATTTGCATACCTAATCCCTAATTATTTGGCTATTTAGTTTGGTTGCCAGGTTGATGGGCCCCATTTAGAAGAGGAGACTGATAAATTAGACTGGTACACCGGGTTAAAATTGTGACTGGGGACATTATGGTCACACTTTGATTACTTTTAATTAATAAACTACTTGCAGAGAGTTTTTGCAGACAGTTTTTTGACAACAATGAAAAGGAAAATTAAATGAAATTTTAACTGGTTTTTTACATTTATTTTTTATACAGAATTATTTTTAAATGATATTTTTTGTGACAAGGTAAGCAACAACATAAATGCCTTAACTTTTAACCTGGTGAACAACAAAAGTTAGAATTCTTCTGAATGGAAATCATCACTAAGAAATTAAATGTGGTCTAAAAATTGGGATTTGTCTTTAGAAGAGTAGAGAAGACATTGTGGCAAACAAAGAAAATGCTGATTACTAGCATTTTCTCCTTTCACATCAATGATTTTAAAAGACTTGTTAGGTTAACCCTTTACTGCACAATGACGCCTTTTAAGGACCCTTGAAAAGAAGCCTTTTGAAAACATTGTGGGAAAAGGAGAAAATGCAGGTAACCAGCATTTTATCCTTTTCCCACAATGTTTTCTACCTTATCAAAGAAAATTTGTGCCATTTGAGCCACATTGAAATTGTCATCTGCAAATGCTTTCAGTTTGGACAAGGCCATAATTTTGTCGTCTGGTAAAGGGTTAGGGTTAATCCATTTACCTCTCATGTTTATTTGTTTTTCTGTTCCGTATATAATGCATTATACCCACTTGTAGACTACTTTTCTGCTCTCGCAATGTTTTTTTGAAAATAAACAAATTAAAAAAAAAATTGTGCATTACTTGCTCTCCTATATATCTGAATAATAACAATTTATTTATTTACCCTTTACAAGATGATAAAATTTTGGACTGGACCAAATTGAAAGCATTTGCAGACGACAATTTAAATGTTGCTTAATTGATGGTTTTTGTCTTTGATAGGATAGAAAACATTGTGGGAAAAGGAGAAAATGCTGGTTACCAGCATTTTCTCCTTTTCCCACAATGTTTTCAAAAGGCTTCTTCCTCAGGGTCGCTAAAAGTCTGGATTGTGTGGTAAAGTGTTAACTCATTACCAAAGGACAAAATTTATAAGACTGGTCCAAATTGAAAGCATTTGCAGATGACATAATATTATTGAAAGCAGCCCAAATGACAAAATTTGTCCGTGATGGGTCAGAAAACATTGTGGGAAAAGAAGAAAATGCTGGTTACCAGCATTTTCTTCTTTTGCCACATTGTTTTCAAAAGCCCTCTTCCTCAGGGTCGTTAAAGTCGGGATTGTTTGGTAAAGGGTCAACTCATTACCAAATGACAAAATTTTACACTAGTCATGATGGAAAGCATTTGCAGATGACAAATGTGACTCAAAAATTGAAATTTGTTTTGAAAAGGGTAGAAAACATTGTGGGAAAGGGAGAAAATGCTGCTTACCCAGTATTTTCTCCTTTTCCCGCAATCTTTTCAAAAGGTCATTTCCTCAGGATCGTTAAAACTCAGATTTATGTTGGTTAAAAACCATGACTTTGTCATTTTGTGTAAAATTACTTCTTCTAAGTGCGATGACAATATTTCAGGCTTATCCATCCTCAAAGCACTTGCGGATGACAAAATGTAATCTGCTTCAAATGATAGGGCCTTTTTCCCCCACAATGTTTTCTACCCTTCCTGACACAAATTCTGTAACTTGAGCAACATTTCATTTGCCCTCTGCAAAATTAACCCATTACCAGACGACAAAATTTTGACCCTGTCCAAATTGAAAGCAATTGCAGACGACAAAATAAATGTAACATAAATGATAATTTATGTCTTTGATAGAGTAGAAAACATTGTGGGAAAAGGAGAAAATGCTGGTTACCAGCATTTTCTCCTTTTTCCACAATGTTTTCAAAAGGCTTCTTTTCCAGACGCGTTAAAAGGAGTCATTGTGTGGGAATGGGTTAATGCTTTAAAATATATGTAGTCTAAAATTCTGTCATCTGGTAAAGAGTCAGGGGAAAGCACATGGCGGAGAATTCATCCATGGACATTTGCACCGACTTACCTGATATACAGAGTAATGTTGAAAGTGGTGATAAACTAACTACATAAAACTGCATACAACCAGGTAAAATCCTACTCAATGCTGGTTGCCCTTTCATAACCGGTCAGTGAACCAGTTATAGCAGAAAGTGACCCTTTCTAGTTACACAGGGTACTATCATTCATCAATCTGGCCCAGCTTTGTCCCCTAATCAGTCCCTGCTGAGTCCGAGAACAGTTAGAAAGGATTCATCCTTTCCTTCATGTAGATGTTTTATTGCAACACATCCCAGGGACAGGTCTTTTCAAACCCAAAGTGAGGAAAATGAAGTGAAGAAAACTGTTCACTTCCAGTTTATCATATTCCCTACTAGCTTGGCATACATACTCTGGTATTTTACTTCCTTATATACATTGGGTACCTAACTGTTTACTAGAAACAAAAGTTTAATTCTTTTCAAAGTGAGCGCATTAATTTGCAGACGACAAATTTAACCCTTTCCCAAACGACAAATTTTGGACTGGTCCAAATTGAAAGAGTTTGCAGACGACAATTTTAAATTTTACGAAAATGGCAGAAAGTTATCAAAAAGGGTAGAAAACACTGTGGGAAAAGGAGAAATTGCTTGAGCAATTTCTCCTTTTCCCACAGTGTTTTCAAAAGACTTGTACTGCAGACACGTGAAAACCTGGGCTTGTTTGGGAAAGGGTTAAATATGCTTTAAATGATGGGATTCATACTTTACCAAGTAGAAAATATTGAAGGGAAAGGGAGAAAATAATGATTTCAAGCATTTTCTCCTTTTCCTACAATGTTCTCTTCTTCAGGGTGATTAACTCTTTACCAAATGACAAAATTTTAGCCTAATCCAAATTGAAAGCATTTGCAGACGACAAAAGAGTGTGACTGAAAAACCAAAATGTATTTTTGGGAGGGTAGAAAACAGTATGGGAAAAGGAGAAAATGCTGGTCACCAGCATTTTCTCCTTTTCCCACGATGTTTTCAAAAGCTTTTTCTCAGGGTCGTAAGCGTCGGGATTGTGTGGTTCTTTGGTATAGAGTTAATATCTTTTAACTCCGAACCTCCATAGATAACTGGTTTTGCCTTGCAGCTGACAACTTTCACTCATTGTGATTATTACTCTTTACCAAACAACAAAATTTTGGACTCAACCTAATTAAAAGCATTTGCAGACGACAATTTAAATGTGATCAAAATGATGATTTCAGTCTTTGAACGGGCAGAAAACATTGTGGGAAAAGGAGAAAATGCTGGTTACCAGCATTTTCTCCTTTTCCCACAATGTTTTCAAAAGTCCTTTTTCTTGGGGTCGTTAAAACTGGGGATTGTGTGGTGGTAAAAGGTTAACTCATTAATACCGCGAAATTTTAGGCTGGTCCAAATTTAGAGCATATGCAGAGGACAAATTAAATGTTACCTGAACCTCTTTTCATGTGAAAGGGATGAAAAAAAGTTAAGAAAATGCTGGTTACAAGTATTTTCTCCTTTTTCCACAATGTTTTCAAAAGCCCATTCTAGTTCAGAGTTGTTAAAACTCTGGATTGGGTGGTAAAGAGTTAAAAACAGGAAATTTTATGTTTTTATTATGGTTTCTCCCTTTGCCACAATATTCTCACATAAAATGAAGACTTTAATTTATGTAACTATGGTCACCCATAATTTAGCCATGTCCTAGCAAAAGGGGGTTTAATGCCTTACCGTTGTGCATGATACCAAGCAAGTCATGACATGATCATGGATCCGTAAAGTCCATTATAACTAACCCAACTGAATCATGAGGTAAACTAGTCTTTGGACATACAGAAAATTGACCAATAGCGAAAAGTTTCGGCCCAGGTCAGCCTGCTTGGACTGCGCAGGATGACCTGAATTGATACTTTTCGCAGATGCATTAACTCTTTACTACAGAATCCCGGGTTTTAACGACCCTAAACGAGAAGGCATCTGAAAACATTGTGGGAAAAGGTGAAAATGCTGGTAACAAGCATTTTCTCCTTTCCCTAAAATATTTTCTAACCTATAATAGACAGTAATCATCAGGTAAGCTAATTTCTCATCTGCAGATGCATTCGATTTGGTTGCGTCTAAAATGTTGTTGTTTGGTAAAGAGTTAAGCCCCTTTTTCACAGAGTATGGCTCAATTATTTTGTCAGGATGTTTTCATTGTCTTCTGCTGTGAATTTTGTTTGAGGATGTAAGGAAGATAATCAAACTACCTGCTTTAACCCTTAGCTCTTTACCACACGACAAAATTTTAGACTGGTCCGAATTGATAGCATTTGCAGACGAAAAATTAAATATGACAAAATGGCAAGATTTGTCCCTGATAGGGTAGAAAACATTGTGGGAAAAGGAGAAAATGCTGGTTACCAGCATTTTCTCCTATTCCCACAATGTTTTCAAAAGGCTTCTTTCTCAGGGTCGTTAAAGTCGGGATTGTGTGGTAAGGGTTAACCAAGCAATCCTATGTTTTAACTATCCTAAGGAAGAAGCCTTTTGAAAATGTTGTGGGGAAAGGAGCTGGAAACCAACATTTTTCTCCTTTTCCCTCTGTGTTTTCTATCATGTCAACAACTCTTTTTACCACATTCAAATTTTTCCTCAGCAGAATCAAATGCTTTCAAAATGAAATACTCTAACAATGTTTAGTTTGAGAAAGGGTTGAGAAGCTTGAGATATTTATCTCCATTCAGTTTTCACTGTTCTCTGCTTTATCATTTTCCTCTGCCCTGTCCATCTTATCAAGTGGGGAAAAATTTGGAGAACTTAAGTCTTTACCACACAACAAAAATTTTCTCCTTTTCCCACAAAGTTTTCAAAAGGCTTCTTTCTCAGTGCCGTGAAAACCCGGGATTATTTGGTAAAGGGTTGATACAAACACATGAACATGCAGACTTGTCCAAATTGAAAACAGTTGCAGACGACACTTTAAATGTTGCTTTGTCTTTCAAAGGGCAGAAAAAATAATTTGGGAGTCAAAATGTTGGAGTAAACTCCTTATTAAAGGACAAAATTTTAGTAGAGTCCAAACTGGAAGCGTTTGCAGGCAACAAAATAAATGTTACTCTAAAATTAACCTTTTTGTTGGGAAGGGTAGAAAACATTATGGGAAAAGGAGAAAATGCTTGTTTCCTGCATTTTCTCCTTTTACCCCAATGTTTTCATAAACCCCCTTTCTCAGGATGGTTAACCCTTTACCACACAATACCAACTTTTAACGACCCTAAAAAGGAAGCTTTTTGAAAACATAGTGGGAAAAGGAGAAAATGCTCATAACCAGCATTTTCTCCTTTTCCCACAATGTTTTCTACCCATCCCATAACAAATTCCAATTTTAAGTCACATTTAATTTGTTGTCTGTAAATGCTTTCAATTTGGACAAGTCTAAAATTTTGTCGTTTGGTAAAGAGTTAAAAGTCCAGTTTGTGTGGTAGTATGTGCCCATGAGAATTATAAGTAAAGATCAGACTGCAGAAAAAGCAGAAAATGTGATGTCTTATCTTACACCTTCCTATAATTGGAACAAATGTGCTTATTCTGCTGACTGAAAATGAAAAAACATAAATGACCTGTAACACAACAAAGATTTAGACTTGTCCACAATGAAAACACCAACAGGCAACAAATCAAAAGTTACTCAAATGTTAGAATAAAAACTTTATCTATGAAAGGGTAGAAAAATGTTGTTGGAAAAGTGGAAAATGCTGGATAAGAGCATTTTCTGCTTTCCAGACAATTTTTTTCAGAAGAATTCTTCCTTGGGGTTGTAAAAACACCGGATTGTATGGTAAACCAGATTGTTTGGTAAACCGTTAAAAGAATAGACCAAACCTAAACTTAGCATTCTCTCAGATGCTTTACCAAACAACCAAATTTTAGACCATTCCAAATTAAAAGCATTTGCAGACAACAAACTAACTGTTGCACAGATTAGGAATTTTTTATTTTTGCTTTGAAAGGGTAAAAAACATTGTGGGAAAAGGATGTTTTCAAAAGTCTTTTTCCCCTATGTTTTCTACCGTATCACAAACGGAAATTATCATTTTGGCTACAGTTAATTTGTTGTCTGCAAATGTTTTCAATTTGGTCCTGTTGTCAACGCTCAGGACTGTGTGGGAGAGCGGTATCTGAGAAACCTTTCTTTCTACTGTTCACAAGACATGTCACATGGAGCTAATATGCTGTCTCCTGAAAATGTTGGAGAAAAATAGAAATGTGATTTTGTTAAATACTATACTTGTTGAACGTAAATGAGAGAGCAATAAACTGAATGCATAAATAAAGTGTGAAAGTGGGGGCAAAAAGTGCTACAGAACTTCTTGCACTTTGATCTTACTCTCTTAATTACAATGGGAACAGAAGTTATTTTTTCACTTGAATAAAACTCTCACTAAATGGGAACCGGTACTTAATATTGCAGTTGAATGAGCCTTTTGAAAAAGAACATGGTATTTAGGAAGAATGGAAGGAAAGGAGTTGATTCAGGAAATGAAAAGGTTGTGGGAAAATACAAATGAATACTAGTTTTCATGGTGATTTTATTGCAAGGGACATTTAATATGTTTTTGAGGCACTGGTCATTTTGAGGAGTAGAATATACAGGTTGGCAATAAAAAGCAGATCAAGTATATAATGAGTGGACAACCAAACATCTGCCTATCTTTGCAACCCACTCCCTGATATGCTTTATTTAGGCCTCTCTAATTCAACTCTTTACAAGATATTAGACACATCCAAATTGAAAGCACCTGCTGACAACAAATGATAAAATTTGTCTCTTAACTCTTTACCAAATGACAAAATTTTAGACTGGTCCAAATTGAAAGCATTTGCAGACGACAAAATAAATGTTACTCAAAAATTGATATTTTTGGGGGGAAGAGTTAAACATTGTGGGAAAAGGAGAAAATGCTGGTTACCAAAAGGCTTAGTCCCTCTGCCTCGTTAGAATCTGGGATTATTTGTCAAAGGGTAAAAATTCTCCATTACAAAGCAAAATTTTAAACTGGTCTATATACAAAGCATTTGCAGACAACAAATTAAGTATGACAGAAAGGATTTAAAGTGAAAGGTTTGAAAACCTTGACAGCATTTTCTCTTTTTCCTTCCATATTTTTAAAAGTAGCTTGTCCAAGGGTAGTAGAAACATGAGGCTGTTCAGAAAGAGCTTTAACCCTTTACCACTCGACAAAATTTCAGACTGGTCCAAATTGAAACCATTTGCAAACGACAAAGGTGTCCCAAAATTTGTCTTTGACAGCTTAGAAAATACTGTGGAAAAAGGAGAAAATGCTGGTCACCAGCATTTTCTCCTTTGCCCATAGTGTTTTCAAAAGTAATTTTCTTTAAGGTTGTTAAAAGTCGTGATTATGCGGTAAAGGGTTAACCCTTTCCCAAACGACAAAACTTGAAATTGAAAGCATCTAAGGATGGCAAGTAGATATTGGAACAAAGGGAGAGAAGCCCTCTGACAGGGTGAAAAACCTTACCAGCATTTTCTCCATTTCCAACAATATTTTCAAAAGGCTTCTTCTTCTTGGTTAAGACACAAGACTGTTTGATGAAGGGTTAAAGAAAATTACAAATCGTGGCTAAAATGTTTTTTCCTCACAATCAAATTACAAGGTATGACAGAGGATCTAACCAATGGGTATGCTGAACAATGGCTGTCTTTGTTCGAGCCATTTAAAAAAAAAAATCCAGGTCCACCATAATCAATCAAGGAAAAGGGAATTGGAGAGCAAAGCATGACACAATGGGTAAATATTTGATTATGGAATTTCAAACAGAAGTTTTAAACTTTGAAATTAGATCCAAGAATCGATAGAAGTCACACTCACTCGAATCCCTGTATTTTAACCCTTTCCCAAACGATAAATTTTAGACTGGTCCAAATTGAAAGAGTTTGCAGACGACAATTTTAAATTTGATGAAAATGACAGAAAGTTCTCCAGAAGGGTAGAAAACACTGTGGGAAAAGGAGAAATTGCTCGTTACGAGCAATTTCTCCTTTTCCCACAGTGTTTTCAAAAGACTTGTACTGCAGACACGTGAAAACCAGGGCTTGTTTGGGAAAGGGTTAAATTGAGTACCGAGGAAGAAGGCTTTTGAACACATTGTGGGAAAAGGAGAAAATGCTGGTAACCAGCACTTCTCCTTTTTTTTTTTTATAATGTTTTCTACCCCATCAAAGACAAAAATCATCATTTCAAGCTACATTTATCGTCTCCAAAGGCTTTCAAGTTGGTCCAGTCCAAAATTTTGTAATTCGGTAAAGAGTTTAAAACTTTGAAATTGGACCCAAGAATTGATGGAACACACTCCACAGAATATCCATATTTTTGAAAAGAAAAATTAGTTTTTAACAAAGACATTTTCTCCCTTTACATTTTCATTGTTGTAATTCTACATTTTGTTTCTCATGTAAAAAGTTCCTAAACATACAGATTTTGTCTCAAACCTAAGCTAGCTGTAAAGTTTTAGAAGTTATGTACCATAAATTAATTTAAAGTCCCAATAAAGTCCAAATGTAAACAATGCGGGGTAAAAAATTAAGTTAAATTTTAATCATACCATTTAAAACTATGTAGATTAATATAACGATGACACTCTCTTAATGTGCGATTGGTCAAAGTTCCATTCGCTGGCAGAAGAATTACTTTCAAAACTACAAGAAATACTACCAGGTATCTCTAACTTTTGTTTACATCAATAACGATGACGTAGGTACACCACGTGATATCTAGGAGCTAAGGTAAACGAAAAACAAAATGGAGGACGGTGTGACGGTGTGAGAATCATATTCGATAGAAAACCAAGTTCGTTTACCGAATTTGCCGAAGAGCGACACACAAAGAACAAACGGGCGTCTATTTTAGGATTTGTTTCTTTTGTTTTGAACAAGAAGCTCCGTGTAAATATACAGAATGAGCGAACTGTCTGAAAACAGATGCGGATTTCAGTTCGCATTCTTGAATCGGTAAGCCGCAAGTTCATCTTATATTTATTGTGTTAAAAACAGATTTATCGCTATATCTGTATTGATTTCCCCATTTACTGTTGGAACAGGATACGTAAGCACTTTTTGATTAACCCTTTAAGTGCTGAAATTAAGATTTGGACCTTTTTAATCTGGAAAAACAGTCCGAAATTTTGCTATTTTAAGGTTTCTCCATTTGAAAATGTAACATAATAGCAGACAGTGTAGATCCAAGGTCAGACGGCACATTTTGTGCAGTCTGATCTTGATCTACACTGTCTGTAAAAACAACTTGGAGTCGGTTCCAGGGCTGTAAGGGTTAATGAATATCGTGTAGTAAGATGAAACACAGGCGAACGGCGAGCGACAGGATAAATCATATATTACACACTAATTTACTATTACTCAGTGTGTAATATATGAATTATACTGTCGCTCGCCGTTCACCTGTGAGGTGAAAATGATCTTTCATTTTTGCGCAGCACCCGATTGACCCATTTTCTATGCAGAGAATGCAGATAATGATTAAATGTGCATGAATGTAGTCTGAACCTCGGATATACGCGACGCATATTTATTCAGAGATTGGCCATTTACCAAGCAATCCCTAGTTTTTATGACATTGAAAAAATGCTTTTGAAAACATGGTGGAAATAGGAGAGAAAGTTGGAAGCCGACATTTTCCTCCTATTTCCACAGTATTTTTCTTGTATCACAGACAAATTTCATTATTTGAGAAATATTTGTTTTTCCACAAATGCCTTAGTGTTGGACAAGGCTAAGTATTTGTTATTTGTGTGTATGTGTGTGTGTGTGTTTATAACTTTAGAAATGCAACTGAAACTCAATGTGCTGAATTAAATCTGCACCATTTTTTAAAAAATTTGGCTGAATTTCTTGGGTGTCACAAATTTGAACGTAGAACCCAATTATCTTTCCCTAATCTGGTCAGTGCACATATCAATGGCATCCTGGTGATTTTTTTTTTTTTGGCAGATGACACAATTTTGGACTTGTCTAGATTGAAGCCATTTGCAGACGACATGGCTTGTATTGGATCTACATGATTTGTATTTGAAACAGGAGAAACAATTGTTGAATCAAAGGTAAATACTAGTCAACAGCAGCATTTTCTCCTTTTCCTACAATGTTCTCAAAAGTTTTATGCCTCTGGGTCATTACAGCACTGGATTGTATGTTAACCCTTTATTACACAATCCCCAGTTTTAACAACCCTGAGAAATAAGCCTTTTGAAAACATTGTAGGAAAAGGAGAAAATGCTGGTAACCAGCATTTTCTTCTTTTCCCACAATATTTTCTCCCCTATCAAAGACCTATTCTATCATTTGGCCCACATTAAATTGCCGTCTGCAAATGCTTTCAATTTGGACAAGTCTAAATTTTTGTCATTGGGTAAAAAGTTAAAGTGGGAATTTGCACATTATTAGGTCTGGGGTTCGATTGGCTGGTATTTTCGTGGGAGTGTATTCGGGCAAGACACTTCAGAGCCCTAGCCTAGTACTGGTGAATCCCAGTAAATACATAAATTTGTGTAATGTCGCCATGATATGACTGAAATACTGTTGAAAGCGGAGTAAAACACCACTATATTTCTAGCACAGTATGTTAAATGATATGTAAATGATATTCCAGAGTATGGAGAGAATTACTTTACACATCTCTGGCCAATGTGAATAGATCCTCCTACATGATGATACACATACTGTATTATACTGACTGAGCAGATGCAGATGAGCCTTGGTTTCTGACTCTGTTATGATTGTGAATCCATTCCAGTAGATCCAGAATTTGTCGACCTCTTTTCAGGTACATGTGTCTCAATCAGATAAAACAACTTTTATTTTCAGTAGCCAAATTCCAAAATTTACATGATTGGTAAAGCCATGAAAATTCAAAACAATGTACATGTACTGCAGTTTCAGGGATTCACCTCTACCCACCACCTGGGTTATACCTATAAAGAAGCAGTGTAGATTCAATATTACTGGTATACTGCAAGAAGTTTTTGCTGTCTCATCTAGATCTTGAATGAAACCCTTATTATAGGCCAGGATGAAAATGAAGCAGAATTCTTGAAAATATGCTGTTGGACAAAATACCGGTAGACAGCTGATTAAGCTACTGCTTTGCTTATGCAACTGAATTTTGTTTTGTCACTTAGGGCATCACAGTTCTCCTGTATTACACAGCTCTTACAAAGACAGATATGTTTCATGCAACAAGCAAGGCAATATGGTGTAATATTATTTTATTATTTTAAATACATGTACATCACAATAGTCTTACAAGAAGAATTTGTGGACAAAAAATAAAAAATATATTCATACATACAGAGCAATGTTAGAAGCTATTGCTTGCCCTCAACCCTTACTCTTTACCAAACAACAATATTTTGGACATTTCCAAATTGAAAGCATTTGAAGATGACAAAATAAATGGGACTCAAAAACTGAAATTTGTTTTGGGAAAGGTAGAAAACATAGTGGGAAAAGGAGAAAATGCTGGTTACCAGCATTTTCTCCTTTTTCCACAATGTTTTCAAAAGGCTTCTTTCCCAGGGTCGTTAAAAGTTGGAATTGTGTGGTAAAGGGTTAACCAAAACATCCAAGTTGTTATTTAAAGCACTATTTAATCATTTTAACAAAGAAAAATGCTTTTGAAACATTTTGGAAATAGCAGAATTGCTGATAACCAGTATTTTTTCCTTTTCTCATAATGTATACTATTCTTCTTGAAGCAAAGCTTTTCATTTGAGCTACCACGTCCAATTTTTCATCTGCAATTGTTTCCAATTTGAACAATTTCTAAAATTTTACCAACTGGTAAAGGGTTGCGCACCTGCTTGGAAAGTAAGAAAACGGTAGTGGCTTTGCTTTATTTTGACAAAACTTGTTTCATAGTAGTAGACAGTATAGATCTAAGATCAGACTGCATGTTACATGTATGTGCAGTCTGATCTTTATCTACACTGTCTGCAAACACAACTTTTGTCTGCAAAAACAACTTAAGTTGGTTCCAGGGCTTTAAGCCGCACCCTGTAGTTCAGTCTGTAGCGTAAGGGACTTGAGAATAGGAGGTTGCTGGTTCGATCCCCGGCGCGGCCCATTTCTTTCCGCCAATTGATGATAGTCATTGCGACAGGATTCATTCCTCTCTCACCCCTGACCATTGTTTTGACAATGGCTATGTGGGAAAAGCAGCCAGTGGCTTGGAAAGAATACTGTGTGAAGCACTGCTAAAAGAAACACTAGGAAAGCATGGATAGGTGCACTGGCCGCCATGATGTAACTGAAATAATGTTGAAAATGGCATTAAACACCATAGAATCAATCAATCCAGGGCTTTAAGGGTTAAGGAATGTCCTTAGGCAAGACATTGCAGAGCCCCAGCTTTGTGCTGGTGAAATACAGAAAAGACAGTAATAAGTTGTCACACTGACATGAATAAAAATCTGAAATAATGTTCAAAGTGGTGCAAAATGCTCCAACAAATAAACACCCAATCTTTACAAGAGAAGAACATTTTAGTCTTGTCTAACTTGAAACTATTTGCAGATGAAAAAGTACATGTAACTCAACACAATAAATGTCTCTCTGGAAGGGTAGAAAACGGTGTGGGAAAAAAAAGAAAAAAAAAATGCAGGCTAACAACATTTTCTGTTTTTTCTACAGGCTATATTGTACCAAAATTTTCTCTTTATCCCACAATATTTGCAGAGGCTGTCTTGCTAAGAGTTGTTAAAACTTGGATTGTTTGAAAAAGGTTTAAATTTAATAATGCTCCTTTTACCTCTATTTCATATACTAGTAATTCTCAGCAAATTCTCTAAAATTCACTGGCTGTTTTCCCCCATGAGCAAACCCAAATCATGTTCAGGAGTTTGAGAGGATCAAATCCTGTTGCAATGACACTCAACTCTTTACCACACAGCAATATTTCAGATTGGTCCAAATTGAAAGCATTTACAGATGACAAAATAAATGTGACTCAAAATTTGAATTTGTTTCTGGTAGGGTAGAAAACACAGTGGGAAAAGGAGAAAATGCTAGTAACGAGCATTTTCTCCTTTTCCCGGAATGTTTTCAGAAGGCATCTTCCATAGGTTCGTTTAAACCTGGATTTGTGTGGTTAAGCGTTAATAAACAAGGACGTGAAAATGCTTGCAAGCCAACCATGGCCTTTTGGTTGATATGATTTGTAAAACATGTTCAAAATTCAAATGTAGCTGGAGCTTGATAGGTAGTTTCCTACAAAAACTGACCTCCCCCAGCTTTATTGCCAGTAATATCTCTTTACCAAACGACAAAATTTTAGACTGGTCCAAATTGAAAGCAGTTGCAGACGACAAAATAAATGTGACTGAAAAATGGAAATTTGTTTTGGGAAGGGTAGAAGACATTGTGGGAAAAGAAGAAAATGCTGGTTACCAGCATTTTCTCCTTTTCCCACAATGTTTTCAAAAGGCTTCTTTTTCAGGGTCGTTAAAAGTCGGGATTGTGTGGTAAAGGGATATCAGTTATTGACCCAGTGAACATGAGTAAGTGTACAGCAACTGCTATACAGTTGAAATACTGTTGAAAATAGATTTATTGCATTGTGACATATATCAGTCAAATACATTTACTTGTTTCTGTTTCTCTTCCTACCTTAGGTGCTCTATGATGGAAAGTTTTACGTGAACAGTATTTTTGCCCAAGATACAGATAGCCAGTATTAAGTTTTTACACCAGTCATGAAGAATATTGAATTAAGATTACCAATATGATTAACTCTTTACCAAACAACAAAATTTTAGACTGATCCAAATTGAAAGCACTTGCAGACGACAAAATAAATATGATGGAAAAATTGAAATTTGTTTTGGAAAGAATAGTAAACATTGTGGGAAAAGGAGAAAATGCTGGTTACCAGCATTTTCTCCTTTTCCCACAATGTTTACAAAAGCCCTCTTCTTTTTAGGGTCATTAAAACCCGGGATTGTGTGGTAAAGAGTTGAGTGTGATATTTCTGTGACCATTGTTTTTTATTACTAAAAGGAAAATTATTGAAAGATACTAAACTCTATTTCTAGTTTAAGCCTTTACCACACACTCACGGCTTTAACAGCCCTGAGAGAGAAGCCCTTTGAAAACATTGTAGGAAAAGGAGAAAATGCTGGTAACCAGCATTTTCTCCTTTTCCCACAGTGTTTTCTTCCCATCCCAAAAAGAATCTTAATTTTTGAGTCACATTTATTTTGTCAACTGCAAATGCTTTCAATATGGACTAGCATAAAATTATGTCATTTGGTAAGGGATTACAGTTTTAATTCATGTTTATGAATTTTAAAATAAAACCATATCTTACAAAGTTCGAGACCAATAAAAAGTATATTTGAGCAAACTGCAATTGTTTTCACTATCTACTTATTTTCAAGCTTTTAAATCAAGCATACAATGGTCCTTTAGCAGACAGTCTCGTCTTTTAATGACCCCCAGGGAGATAGCTTTAGAAACTTCGTGGGTGAAGGAGAAAATGTTGGTAACCAGCATTTTCTTCTATTCTCTCAATGATTTCTACCATTTCAAAGACAAATCTAATCCTTTACCCACACTGAATTACAGTAGTTGTCTAAAAACACTTCCAATTTGGACTTGTCCAAAATCTGTCATCTGGTAAATGGTTAACCCATTTCTGCACATAGTTTTTAACTCTTGACAAAAAACAAAATCTTAGACTTGAAAGTATTTGCAGATGATAAATGGGACTCAAGTATTGAAATTTGTCTTTGAAAGGGTAGAAAACATTATGGGAAAAATGAAAAAAAAATGCTGGTAACCAGAGAATTTCAACAATGGTTTCAAAAGTCTTCATCTCCAGGGTCGTGAAAACTCAAGATTGTTTAGTAAAGGGTTAAACCGACAAAAACACTTTTTAAAGTACCTCACACAATAATCTTTTCAAGCCACTGGCTGCTCACTCAAATTGTTCCAAAAGAAACCTCCAAAATCCACAATTTTGATCCAAAATTTCTAAAATTACGATCACCAATCACTGCAATAGTCCATTCCGATGTTACTGGTATATTTTTACGTTAGTAGATGCATTAATATTGTCCATATTTGTCTATAAAATGAGAGCGATTTTTTTCCTGTCCACACTGTTCAAATGTCACGTCACTCTGTCCAGAATGAGACACTGAAATGACAAGAACATAAATTTCTTTTTAACTCTTTACCACACAATCCCGACTTTTAACGACCCAGAAAGAAGAGGCTTTTGAAAAAATTGTGGGAAAAGAAGAAAATGCTGGTAACCAGCATTTTCTCCTTTTCCCACAATGTTTACTACCCTATCAAAAAGAGAAATCATCAGTTTAGCAATGCTTAATTTGTCGTCTGCAAAATTAATGCTTTCAATTTGGTTCAGTCTAAAATTTTGTTGTTTGGTAAAGAATTAAATAATGCAAAGTATGTCTGGGCCATGCTCGGGCAAAAGGGGGCTTAATGCATCTCCAGGTGTTTTGGAAACATTGTGAGAAAAGGAGAAAATGCAGGTAACCAGCATTTTCTTGATTCCACACTATGTTTTCTACCCTATTAAAAACAAATTCCATCATTTGAGCCACAGTTAAATTTTTGGATGCAAATACTTTGAATTTGGACTAGTCCAAAATTTTGTTGTTTGGTAGAGTTAAATGAACTCCTAAAGAGACCATTTAACAACTATGTCCTTGTATCTTACACAGCCATTGAGACTGCATTCGCATTTTGAGTCTGAAATACAAATTTATATAAGGTCTCCCTGGCTCAGTGGTAAAGTGTAGCACTCATAACCTGGAGGTCCAAGCTTTGAGCCTCACTGGAAGCAATGGGTTTTTCATAAGAGTGTCCTTGGGCATGACACTACAGAGCCATTGCCTTGTACCATTAAAACCCAGGGTATACATGAACAAGCAAGCTGATGCAATGAAATGACTGATATAATGTTGAATGCGGCATTAAACACCATTCAATCAATCAAGTAAATTTAGATTGAAAAACACATGTATTTTTAATCTACTACTCTCAGATTGTATCTCTAGAACTATTTTACAAGATATGTTCATTTCTTTATACAGTAAACCCTGCCCTGGTGGCCACCTTTATATACTAATTCTTTTCAAGATGATAAAATTTCCAACTTGTCCAGATTGAAAGCATTTGCAAACAACAAATTGAAGTGGCTCAAATGACAGAACTTGTCTAAAAAGATAAAATCACCTTTCGAAGTAGAAAATGTTGGTTTTCACCTTTTTTCATTATGTTTCAAAAGCCTTCTTTTTCAAGGTAAAAAAACAACACAATTTGAGAGTCTCTTTGGTGCTGGCTTAATTCAAAGCAACTTTTTTGAGTGTACCTTTTGTGCTTGCTTACTAAAAGTTGGACTTTAATTTGTTTTAGCCCCAAGGCATGCCTTTTTCTCTCTGAAGAGTACATTACTTTTACAAAATACTACTGCAAAGCCCTAGTGGTGCAGCTAGTCGCATACAGGACTTGAGATTGGGGGATTGCTTCTTCAAATCCCTAGCTCAGCCAATTTCTTTCCCAGGATTGATGATAGTCCTTGTAACAGGATACATTCCTCTCTCAATGCTAATCATTGTATTTACAATGATTATTTGGAAAAACAGCCAGTGGGATATTATGCAAAGTACTGGAAACAGAAACTCTTGATAAGGATGGACAGCTGCACTGGCTGCCGTGATAAAACTGAAATAATGTTGAAAATGGCCTTAAAAACCGACAACTGGGGAATATTCACAAAAAAAAAAAATCATCTAAATGGAGAAATGTGAGAAAGGAGCAGTTGCTTGTAGCAATCAATTGCTCCTTTCAAAAATTTATGGCAAGGGTGTAAAAAAGTTGTATTTGATCAATTATCCCTTCAGCAGCTGATCCTTTCTAAGCTTGAAATATAATAGACTTCAAAGTTCTAACATTAATGTGTAATAGATGTAGATCTAAATATCATTCAAATACCTGTTGACATGGACTGTGCTAAAATCTGTGAAAAAATAAAAATGTCGTACAGCAGAGATATAACACCAGACTGGGATATCTATTTGTCAGTTAACAAACATCTTGGTCTCTCTGTATCACACCCTAAAAAGATACACTGTTTTTAGATTGGAAAGAAAAGAGATCAGTAAAAAATGACATAAAAAATATTTTTCTTAATCACAATCTGGTAGATAAATATTACTTGAGTACTAGTAAACTTCTACTTTTGTCTTCAATTGTCTTGAACTCCAACAACTTGAAATACATGTATTTATCAGCTTTGGAATATGTATCTATAATTTTGAAAAATAAATTAATATGGTTCATCTGCATGCAATAACTTGATTGATGAAGTAACATCAACTCTGTCTTCAAAAACTAGCAGTAAAAATATCTATAAGCGATGTGTTTTACTAAACTCTTGAAAGTTGAGAAATATCCTTTGTTGACAGCATAGATCGAGATCAGATTGCACCTAGTAAGAGGTCTGGCCTTCCATATAAAACGACCACCACCTGATGCTAAACTCAGGTCAAAATTCGCTAGTAATTACAGACCAAAAAAACACCACAAAGTTCTTAACTTTTTCATTACCTACAAAGATCAAGATCAGATCGCACATAATGTAAAGTCTGATCTTCGTTATAAAATGTCCACATTTTGTTTGACTTATTCTCCATGGCTCATATTACAAACCTTTATACCCTGTGTAGTCATTCGATTTTGTATATGCGCCGAATTTCTTACTAGTCGAAATTGTAATAGGCCGAAAGTGTTATAGGCCGAGATGTCATTCGATGTTTGGACGACTCTTGACAAGAAGAAATAGGCATATCATGATCGAAATAAAGATAACACAACTCCGATTTACCAGTCAAATGCATACAAATAACTTAGATACGATGAGCGCTGGTAATTTAACGAAAATTAAAGACTTACCGAAGTTTCGCAACGTTTTTTAAGGAGAGAAAGCACATCGTCTGTGTAATACGTCATCGGTCACATGGTGTCTACAAATAGGACACTAGAATGATTCCGAATAGTGCGTGGCAACGTCACTTGGGAGAATTGATAAAAAATATTAGGATTTTTTGTATGGTTCTGTGACATGAACCGATGCTGCAATGAACGTCCCTATCCCCTTGGCGACAAAATAAGAGTAAATCTAACAGATTCGTGCCTTTTTTCAAGCATAAAAAAATTCTAATTTTGGACTTTATTGGGGCTTTAACCCTTTACCACACAATGCCACCTTTTTACCCTTTACTGCACAATGCCGCCTTTTGATGCCCTTGTGAAAGAAGCCTTTTGAAAACATTGTGGGAAAAGGAGAAAATGCTGGTAACCAGCATTTTCTCCTTTTCCCACAATGTTTTCTACCCTATCAAACAAAAATTGCACCATTTGAGCCACATTGAAATTGTTGTCTGCAATTGCTTTCAATTTGGACAAGGCTAAAATTTTGTCATCTGGTAAAGGGTTAACGCCCTTGGGAAAGAAGCCTTTTGAAAACATTGTGGGAATAGGAGAAAATGCTGGTAACCAGCATTTTCTCCTTTTCCCACAATGTTTTCTACCCTATCAAAGAAAAATTGCACCATTTGAGCCACAGTGCAAATGTTGTCTGCAAATGCTTTCAATTTGGACAAAGCTAAAATTTTGTTATCTGTTACAGGGTTAACTAATGATATGTACATGCTTCTTATTTAGATAAGGAAAAGTAATTTATCAGTTTTGAAGATGTGAATTTGAATTATCAAGTCAACGAAAGGATTTTGCTCTCCTTCAAAACTGAAAATATTTACAGATGACAAATTAAGTTGTCATTGGTAACATCTACCAAGAAGCCCAGAGTTTTAATCGCCAAGGATAATAAGGCTTTTGAAAGCATTGTGAGAAAAAGAGAAATTGGTTGTCACTAGCATTCTTTCTATTGTCCGCCTTTTTTCCCTCCATTTTGAGGACAATTCCCATTAGTGGAGCAGCATCTAATTTGTTGCCTTGAAATGCTTTCAAGTTGGACGCGTCCAAAATATTGTCTCTTGGTAAAGAACAAACTCTTAACAAAAATTTAGACTTGTCCAAATTGAAAGCATGGGCCGATGTCAAAATGAAATATGTGACATAAAAAGTAAAACTTGTTTTTTGAAGGATAGAAAACATTGTGGAAAAAGGAGAAAATGCTGGTTGCCAGCATTTTCTCCTTTTCGCACAATGTTTTCAAATGCTGACCAAGGTCATTAACTCTATACCAAACGACAAAATTTTAGACTAGCCAAAACTGAAAGCATTTGCAAAAGACAAAATATATATAACTAAAAAAGTGAAATTTGTTTCGGAAAGCGTAGAAAACATTGTGGGAAAAGGAGAAAATTCTGGTTACCAGCATGTTCTCCTTTTCCCACGATGTTTTAACCCTTTCCCAAACGACAAATTTTGGACTGGTCCAAATTGAAAGAGTTTGCAGACGACAATTTTAAATTTGATGAAAATGGCAGAAAGTTCTCAAAAAGGGTAGAAAACACTGTGGGAAAAGGAGAAACTGCCCGTTACAAGCAATTTCTCCTTTTCCCACAGTGTTTTCAAAAGACTTGTACTGCAGACATGTGAAAACCAGGGCTTGTTTGGGAAAGGGTTCTTTCACAGGGTCATTAAAAGTCGGGATTGTGTGGTAAAGGGTTAAACTATGGATTGTGTGGTAAAGGGGATAACCCATCACATAATTTTAGGTGCTTTGCAAGCAGTGTAGACTGGGATCAGTTCGCAAGAGAAGAAGTCAACATTGGTATTTTGTTGGAAGCCGGCTCTTGATACCTGTATTGTTGATGAGTTTTGGATTTTTGGATTCTGGCAACCAACAGTATCTCCTTTCCCCTTAATGTTTCAACAATTTCAGTGACTGAAGTATCTTTTGGGCTACACTGAATTTGTCATCTGCAAGTGCTATCAAATTGGTTGGGTCTAAAACTTTGTTGTTTGGTAAAGAGTTAACCCTTTACTACATAATCCCGACTTTTAAGGACCCTGAAAAAGGAGTCTCTTGAAAACATTGTGGGAAAAGGAGAAAATGCTGGTAACCAGCATTTTCTCCTTTTCCCACAATGTTTTCTACCTTTCCCAAGACAAATTTCAATTTTTAAGTCACATTCATCTTGTCGTCTGCAAATGCTTTCAATTTGGACAAGTCTAAAATTTTGTCGTTTGGTAAAGAGTTAAAAAGACAACATAAATACATATTTTATTTCAAAGTTGGGAGTAATTATCTTCTCATACAACAGGACCTCCCTTGCATTATTAGTTGCGGTGCATTTTAATACTGGAACAAGGGGTCAAGTTCCAAGGGCCATGGGGGTCTGTAGGGAGGCCAATTTGCTGTAATTAGTTTAAGCCCAAACTGCTCAAAAGTGAAATATGCCCTTCCTTTGAAGTCATATGTATGCCATATAAAATTCACCAACAGGAAAATTGAATAATTTATATGAAAATAGACTAACTTCAGGGAATTGCAATAGATCTAAGCTCTACTTTGTTTTGATTAGTTTAACAGACATGCACTTCTAATTACAGACGATGAAGTTCCAGTTTCTATTTATGAAACCAACAGATTTTCCCACAATTAGCTGGGTGTTTTATCATTATTCAGCATTGTTTTATAATTCACTGTTAACCCTTTCCCAAACAAGCCCTGGTTTTCACGTGTCTGCAGTACAAGTCTTTTGAAAACACTGTGGGAAAAGGAGAAATATGCCTTTCAAAAGCATTGTGGGAAAAGGAACTAGCATTTTCTCCTTTTCCAACAGCGTTTCCTACCCTTTCCAAAACAAATTTCAATTTTTCAGTCTCACTAATTTTGTCATCTGCAAATCCTTTCAATTTAGACCAGTCTAAAATTTTGTAGTTTGGTAAACAGCTCTTGACCAGATGACAAATTTTAAACTTGTCCAAATTGAAATCATTAAATTTTATTAACAATCCTGGGATTTAACAACCCTAAAAAAAAAATACTTTTGAAAACATTATGGGAAAAGGAGAAAATGCTCGTAATCAGCATTTTCTCCTTTCCCCACAGTATTTAGACTTTTTGAAACAATCCAATCATTTGAGTCATATTTAACCCTTTACCACACAATCCTGACTTTTAACGACCCTGAGAATGAAACCTGAAGAAAATGCTGGTAACTGTCGTTTTCTCCTTTTCCCACAAAGTTTTCTTTCTTATGAAAGGCCAATTTCATGTTTAAAGCTTCCTTTTGATTTGTCGTCTGCAAATGCTTTCAATTTGGACAAGTGTACGATTTTGTCATTTGGTAAGGAGTTAAAAGTCGTCTGCTGTAAGATAAAAAATTTGTAGAAATAGGGAAGATAACAAAACTTTGCAATTTTGAAATTTTTCAGTTCTTTCCTTGATATGTTTGAACTCTTTACCAAACAACATTTCAGACTTGTCAAAATTCAAAGCATTTGCAGATTACAAGCCAAACGTGACTCAAACATTGGAGTTTATATTGGGAAGGGTAGAAAGCATTGTGGGAAAAGGAGAAAATGCTGGTAACCAGCATTTTCTCCCTTTTCCGCAATGCCTTCAAAAGCCTCCTCTTTCAGGATAGTTGAAGTCGGGATTATGTGGTATAGGGTTAATTCATGTTCATGTTTCAGGTATGTAGAACAGTTTCTACTGAAACGAAATAAAGTGGTTTTTTTTGTAGTCTTCTTACTTATCACAAAATTACCGTAAATTGCTTAAGTTTTGGGACAGTAACAAATAATTAATTTTTTAGATGTCCTAATATTTAGGTTGACGAAAAATAATTACTTTCCGTGGTGTCCCAAAACTTATGGTCAAACAGGGATCGTATATTACACGTAATTGCCTTGAAACGGGAGATTCCCGATGATATCTAGAGAGTTTGGAAGCAATGCTTACGTGCAGAAATGAAACTGCGCGAAGCAAATGCTTGTAAACAAAGGTTATCAAGGGGATGAAAGATTTTTTTTTTTTCAGAGTAGATATTCACCGTCCCAATTCTTTGTAACAAAGAAATACTGTCTTATTTTGCAATTTTTAGTATGGCCCAAATCTTTGGGTCATGAAAAATAATTATTTTCACGTTTTTTGGGTGTCCCAAAATTTAAGCAAAATACGGTATACAGGGTTTTACAGCCTTGAAGATAAAGACCTTTCAAAAACTTTTTTGAAAAGTTGAAAATGCAAACAACTAGTATTGTCCATTTCCCACAATGCTTTCTACCCTTTAAAAGCCAAATTCGATCATTAAATTTGAGCCACATTTGCTACCTGCAAATAATTTCAACCTGGACAAGACTAGAATTTTGTCATCTTGTAAAAGAGTTCAACATTTTTTTGTGTGAACTTCTGACACGCCCATTCAAATACAAAATATTAGCAGACTTCCGCCATCCGGTGTAATTGATACATTTTGTAATATTGTATTTGATCAGATGAAAGCAATCTTTTTTGATGTTTGTATGAATTAGTTCCATCATAATTCAGTCATCTTTTTGATGTATCATACAGATGTTACTCACCAAACCAATAGATAATGCCAATTAGTGATGGGACATCGGTTAGAAATCATAATCGATCATCGGTTGGAATCGGTTGCTGCTACCGATGCGATTCTTCCGATTATAATCAGTTCCTCATAAATTTGCATGTTTCATTGTAAACCCTTGTATCATTTATGTATTATGCTGTTGTTTGTGTTGCAGATAGACTTTCTGTAGTTTTACCTTTGCACCTGCTTTCTATATACCTTTTGGTTTTTAACCACCTCTGCTTTGTGCTATTTGGCTTTGTAACACAGAAGTATTTCGGCTGATTGTTGTTGTTATCGAGGGAGTTGTTGTTATCGTGGGAGTGATAAAACCCAGTTAACACAGCGTTTTTTCTCATAGTTTTGGGAACGGGTCCGAAACCAGGCAAATTGGGAAAAATGCGTTGTTTTCTATAAAATTGGGAATTATTTTCTTGATGATTTTAGACACAGTCCTTGCATATCATTTACTACCATAATACAAGGGGTTAGCACAAAACTACTGTAAGTGCCTATATAAATATATGCACTTACAATAGTTTTGCACTAGACCCTCAAATAGAGGTTATTTTCCCTCTTAAGTCATTAAAACTAAAACTAAACTCAAAAATACTACCACGACGTTTTACTTTTATTGTTCAGTATGACATGAAATACATGTACTGTAAATAAATTGGTCTTTTCAAAGGGCAATGTCCCTGCTTCTCATGTTACTGAAAATACCAATTCAGAGTCAAGTGTCATTTGTTTTTTAGTAAGAGGGAATATGGTAGAGGGACTGGGTTCTGGTAGATGGTCTATTTTAGAGGCAAACAGAGTTTCATTACTGACAGTGGGATCAGGGTGGCAGGTAGATTCACACTGAATGGCAGACATAGCTTGCTCACCCTCAAAACTTGAGCCTGCTGTGAACGGGATAACTTGGTTACATCTTGTACTTGAAGTGTTTTGATCTCGATCTACGATTGCAGACGAGCGCTTACTTTCACTTTCCTCAGGCTCGTCAACCTCATCTTGGCTAGAATTATGACTTGGCCTCTTACAGATAAAGTCTGTTAACCTTTTACACCCCGTTGGTTTTAACTTTTTTCGGTAATATTTGCTGTTGTGCCTCATTTTCACGTTAATTTACCGTTCTCGTCTCTCTGCGAAATCACATGTCAGACCGAGCGTGAAAAATTGCAAGTTTTTGGTGCCACAGAAACGAAGCGCCGTTCACTACCGAGTTCTCCGAACTAAATATACTGGACCCCGGCTTATAATAATAATAATAGAGAGCACACTCCAGGACCAGTTGATCTAAAAAAAAAGGAAGTACATGCGTTTGGGAAATTCACCTTTTTTTGACCAATGACATCGCTGATAATTGGAATATATATATAGCTATGGGAAATCCAAAAAAAGCCGACAACTTGGGGTCTTTCATTTTGGGAATTTCTTAAACTGGATTTTGGCAAAAAAGGTCATTTTTTGGCATAGGGAACGGGTCCGTTTTACGGACCCGTTCATAGAAGGAAAAAAAAAAATGCTGTAACAGACACCGGTATATAAAATCGGGTACCCGACCGACGGTGCAGACTTCCTGCCGATCATCGATTATGACAAAGTTCAATCGATAATCGACATCGGGAGCTTCCAACATGCCGCTAATCGATACTTGCTGATTATCGGTACACCACTTATGCCAATACACGTTCTGTCAATTTGTGCCCTTCCTTTGGTCGTCCTTAGGTGAGTGGGTGATCTGTTGATCAAATCCCTTGGCTGTAGTAACTCTTTACCAAACAACAATTTTTGAGACTAGTCCAAATTGAAAGCATTTGCAGACGACAAATCAAATGTGGCTCAAAATTTGAGATTTGTTTTGGGAAGGGTAGAAAACATTGTGGGAAAAGGAGAAAATGCTGGTTACCAGCATTTTCTCCTTTTCCCGCAGTGTTTTCAAAGGGCTTCTTTTACAGGTTCGTTAAAAGTTGGGATTATGTGGTAAAGGGTTAAACACTTTTAGATCGGCTGTTTTAGAAGAAAACAGTGAAGTATTGTCATAACCCTGGTGTCATCGTCTTCTGGATTGTCTGTGTCATGCAAAAAATTTGAAGTTCTATGGTATCTCTGTCATTGTTTAAGATATGTTACTCTTTACCACACACAATATTTTAGACCCGTCCAAATTCAAAGCATCTGCAGACGACAATTTCAATGAGGCTCACTTGATGCGGTTTTTCTTCGATAAAGTAGAAAACATTGTGGGAAAAGGAGAAAATGCTGGTTACCAGCATTTTCTCTTTTTCCCACAATGTTTTCAAAAGCCTTATTCCTCAGGGTCATTAAAAGTCGGCATTGTGTTGTAAAGGGTTAAAACTTGGACAAAAATTTAGACCAGTCCTAATTGGAACTGTTTGCAGACGACAAATAAAATGGGGCACAAACGACATATATCTGTCTTTGAGATTGTTGAAAACATTGTGGGAAAAGAAGAAAATGCTGGTAACCAGCATTTTCTTCTGTTCCCCCAGTTTTCAAAAGCCTTCTTCCTCAGGGTTGTTAAAACTTGGGATTGTGTGATAAAGAGTTAAGCATCAAAAGGGGAACCCATACAGCAGAGGCAAGTAACCATCAAAATACATTTGACACAGTTATGTCCCCTTTTTCCCCTAATGTAATTTGTTGGTTTTCAATTTGGACAAGTCTAATATCTTATTCCCTTGAAAAGGAAATAACTCTTTACCAAACGACAAAATTTTAATCTTGCCCAAATTGAAAGCATTTGCAGAAGGCAAAATAAATATGACTCAGAATTTGAAACTTGTTTTGGGAAGGGTAGAAAACATTGTTTCAAAAGGAGAAAATGCTGGTAACCAGCATTTTCTCCTATTCCACAATGTTTTCAAAGGCCTTCTTTCTCAGGGTTGCAATAAGTCAGATTTGTGTGGTAAAGGGTTAATCACATTCACATTCCAAGGGAGGTAACTTGTAAACTGTACCAGTAAGAAGTATTTGATCATGCTTTACCTCCAGAGGCTTAAATGGGCAGCTGACTTTTTTAAAAATCCTTGTAAACTATGATTTATTAAATATCTTTGCCATGCTCTGGCAAAAGGGGGCTTAATGCATCTCTGTGATGGATGATACCAAGCAAGTTGTCAAGTTATCATTGACCCATGAAATCCATTTTGTCAAACAACTGTCTAAGTCATGAGGTAGACTTGGTCCTTTGACATACAGAAAATTGACCAATAACGAAAAGTTTTGGTCCAGGTCAGCCTGCACAGACTCAGCAGGCTGACCTGGGTCAATACTTTTCGCAGATGCAGTAAGCCCATGTTCACAGAGCATGGCACATTTATTAGTCCCCTACCGGCAAAGCCGAAGGGGACTTTAGGTTTGCACTCCGTCCGTCCGTCCTTCTGTCCATCAGTCCTGCAATTCATTTTTCCAGACTTTTTCTCTAAACGCTGGTATATATTGAGCTGAGTTTTGGTGTGTAAGTCACCCACCATCACTTACAGATCAAGTTCGAGTTTTGTTCCGGTCCACTTGTTTTTCACAGATTTACTGGCCTTGGAGTTACAAATTTCACTGATAAATCAGTTTTCCGGACTTTTTTCCTAAACGCCGGTAGGTATTGATCTCAGATTTGCTGTGTAACTCAACCACCATGACTTACATGTCAAGTTCAACTTTCGTTCCGGTCCACTGGTTTTTCATGGATTTACGGGCCTTGGACTTACAAAATTTCACTGATAAATCAATTTTCTGGACTTTTTTTTCTAAATGCTGGTAGATATTCACCTGACTTTTGCTGTGTAAGTCAACCACCATGACTTACAAATCAAGTTCGAGTTTCGTCCCGCTCCTCTGCTTTTTCACCCATTTACAGGCCTTGGACTTACAAAATTTCACTGATAAAACATTTTTCTGCACTTTTTCTCTAAACGCTGCTACATATAGAGCTGATTTTTGGTGTGTACATCAACCACCATGACTTACACATCAAGTTCGAGTTTCGTCCCGCTCCTCTACTTTTTCACCCATTTACAGGCCTTGGACTTACAAAATTTCACCGATAAAACATTTTTCTGCACTTTTTTTCTAAACGCTGCTACATATAGAGCTGGTGTGTACATCAACCACCATGACTTACACATCAAGTTCGAGTTTCGTCCCGCTCCCTTGATTTTTGACGCATTTACGGGCCTTGGACTTAAAAAATTTCACTGACATGCCAGTGATACATACGGCCGGCAGGGGACTGGGTATTGCTTGCTATGCAATACTATCAGAATGCTTGTTTTAAAATAAATGTGAAAATATTGTGATTAAATAAGACTATTGGTTGCCTGAAGCAACTCCTCATTTTGCCACAGTATTTTCAACAGTAATCTATATTGCAAGCCCCAAAAAAAAGGTTCTCCCCCCCTCACCCACCCCCCACCCCCCCCCTGCAGGCTGTAATGAGATAAAGAGGAAATAATAAAAGTGAACAAACAGGTTGACAAACAGATCATAGAGTCACCTATCCAGACATCAAAGAGTACTAGACATAACATTTAGTGTGACAAAAGGATCAGTATTGTAACAGATTGCACAAGGTGACAACCCTTGATAGGATTAGGGATTGCAACAGTTTGATTCTTTCTTAACTCTTTACCAGACGACAAAGTTTAAGACTGGTCCAAATTGAAAGCAATTGCAGACGACAAAATAAATGTGAATGAAAAAGTGAAATTTGTTCTGGGAAGGGTTGAAAACATTGTGGGAAAAGGAGAAAATGCTAGTTACCAGCATTTTCTCCTTTTCCCACAATGTTTTCAAAAGCTTCTTTCTTAGGGTTCGTTGTTAAAAGTCGGGATTGTGTGGTAAAGAGGTAATTCTTTACCAAACCACAAAATTTTAGAACTGGTCCAAATTCAAAGCATTTGCATATTAGATTTTGCTGAAACAAAGATTATTGTCTGTGAAAGTATAGAAAACCTTGTGGGAGAAGGAGAAAATGCTGGTTACCAGCATTTTCTCCTTTTCCCACAATGTTTTCAAAAGGATTCTTCCTCAGGGTTGTTAAAAGTCGGGATTGTGTGGTAAAGGGTTAAAGCACCTTTCACAACTAAAGTTGCCTTTGTGGCCAGTGTAGATTAAGATCAGGCTGCACAAAATGAGCAGCCTGATCTTTGATCTACACTGTCTGCTTTGCAGAAACACTGTAGACAAAACCAACTATGATATTGCTATTATTCTGATCATATTTCTAGGATGAACATTTCTGTTGGTTTTATGTGACGCTTTAAGGGATAAGAATGGTTTGTGAATATGTACCCAGCATTTGCTGCTTTTCTGACAATGATTTTAAAAGCCTTATCCTTAAGGTTGTTAACCCTTTACCACTCAATCCTGACTTTTAATGACCCTGAGAAAGGAGCCTTTTGAAAACATTGTGGGAAAAGGAGAAAATGCTGGTAACCAGCATTTTCTCCGTTTCCCACAATGTTTTCTACCCTATCAAATACATAAATCACTGTTTAAGCTACACTTAGTTTATTGTCTGTAAATGCTTTCCATTTGGTCCAGTCTAAAATTTTGTCATTTGGTATAGTGTTAAAACACAGAATCATTTGATAAGAGGTTTAATACATCATCATGCAGTTTCCAATCACAATCTGTCAAAACATTAACAAGGTTAGAGAGCAGCAATCATTTTATTCCTGAGTGAAAGTGTTAATCTTTAAGTCACATATGGGTATATTTTTAAAAGAAACAGGTTTTGCAATAGGGAACAGGAAATCTGCGTGATGCAACATTTCCTAATCTATTGTGTGTAAGATTTAATTGCCCTTTGATGTGATGCAGGATAATGCACCAGTGTCTATAACCCCTTGATTTATTATGTAACAAAAATAGCAATAGTTAGTGCAGAACAGCTTGTATGCATTAACTTTAATATTATAGCCAAATCCAACCTTAACCATTGGACTCTTTACCAAAAAAAACAATTTCAGACCAGTCCAAATGTATTTAAAGCATTTGCAGACAGAAAAAAAAATGCAAATCAAAAACTGAAATGCTTTTTGGGCACAGTAGAAAACATTGTTGGAAAAGGAGAAAATGCTGGTTACAGGCATTTTCTCTTTTTCCCATAATGTTTTCAAAAGCCTTATTTCTCAGGGTTGTTAGCATTGTGTGGTAAAGGGTTAACTCTTTACCAAACAATCCCAGATTTTAGGAGCCCGAAGAAAAAGCCTTTAGAAAATATTGCGGTAAAAGGACAAAATGCTGGTAACCAGCATTGTCTCTTCTTCCCGTAAGATTTTCTAACATTTCATTAAAAAAAAAAAAAATCCTGTGATTTTATTGTTTAACACTTGACCCTTTACCAAGCAATCCTATGACTGGTTACCGGCATTTTCTCATTTTCCCACAATGTCTTCAAAAGTCCTTTTCCTTCAGGTTGTTAAAAACAAGAGGGCCATGATGGCCCTGTATCGCTCCACTGGCTTATAAATATAAACCACGAAGAAAAGTCTTCACTATATAAGCCCTTATAAAACTTTGACCTCATGGCTACAGTCTGACTAAATGGGGAATATTGTATTAGAAGAATAACATGCCAAATGTGGGAGTTCTTGGCCTTATGGCTGGTAACAAGATGGTTTCTGAACTTTTCACTCCATAAATCCATGTAAAACTTGTGATCCCTGGTGCATGGCCAAACTTGATCCTAGAGCTGTAACTTGGGCCCTCTTTGTAACTGTCCACTAAATAATGCTATAATTATATGCAAAATTTGGTAGCCTAAGCCTTATGGCTATGTACACCAAGATTTAAAAGTTTTCCCTATGTAAGCCTATGTAAATCTTGTGAACCCCCCCCTCCAAGTATGAGGCCAAATTGACCCCAGGACTATACTTTGGACACTTTTGGTAGACTCCAACTAGATCAAGCTAAATGCCAAATTTGGTAGCTCTAGGCCTTATGGTTTCAGACAAGAAGATATTTAAAGTTTTCTCTATATAAGCCTATGTATAAAACTTGTGACCCCTGGGGAAGAGCCAATTTTGACCCCAGGGCTATAATTTCAAGAAACATGATAGAGGTCTACTACATAAAGCTACATGCCAAATTTGGTAGCCCTATGCCTTATGGTTTCAGACAAGAAGATTTTTAAAGTTTTCTCTATATAAGCCTATGTAAAACTTGTGACCCCTGGGGAAGAGCCAATTTTGACCCCAGGGCTATAATTTCAAGAAACATGATAGAGGTCTACTACATAAAGCTACATGCCAAATTTGGTAGCCCTATGCCTTATGGTTTCAGACAAGAAGATTTTTAAAGTTTTCTCTATATAAGCCTATGTAAAACTTGTGACCCCTGGGGCAGAGCCAATTTTGACCCCAGGGCTATAATTTGAAGAAACTTGATAGAGGTCTACTACATAAAGCTACATGCCAAATTTGGTAGCCCTATGCCTTATGGTTTCAGACAAGAAGATTTTTAAAGATTTCCAATATTTTTCAGTTTTGTTGCCATGGCAACCAGAGTTTTTGAAGGAATCAAATTCTTTCAAGAAATTCTGAAGAGGACCATGTCGGGATCATTTCTGTGAAGTTTCGTGAAAATCGGATGGGTAGTTTCAGAGAAGAAGATGTTTGAAATAAAAGTTAACGCACGGACGGACGACCGGACGGACGGACGCACGCACGACGGACACCGGGCCATGACATAAGCCCGCTGGCCTTCGGCCAGTGGAGCTAATCAGGATTGTGTGGTAAAGGGTTCACTGTGGCTTGAAAGCTAGGATTTACCTTTGACCCTTTACCAAATAATTCCGAGTTTTCACAATCCTGAAAAAGACAACTCCTAAAAACATTGCAGGGATAGAAGAAAATGCAAGTAAACAGCCTTTCTTCCCTTTCCCGCATGGTTTTCTACCTTTTCACAGAAGAAAAAAACTCATAATTTGAGCCACATTAAATTTTGATTTGTTGTCTGCAAATGCTTTTTGTTAGGACAAGTCTGATGACTTGTTTTCTGATGAAGGGTTAAAAGGGTAGAATACATCGTGGAAAAAGCAGAAAATGCTGGTTGCCACTGTCTCTTTTTCCCACCATGTTTTAAAAGCTTTTTTTTTTTTTCAACAGGATTGTTTAATACAGGACCATGTGGTAAAAGGTTACCACACAACAAAGTTGGAAACCCGTCCAAATTGAAAGCATTTGCAGACGACAATTTCAAAGTGGCTCAAATGATGCGATATTTCTTTGATAGGATAGAAAACATTGTAGGATAAGGAGATAATGCTGGTTATCAGCATTTTCTCCTTTTCCCCCAATGTTTTCTATAGGTTTCTTCCTCAGGGTCGTTAAAAGTCGGATTTGTGTGGTAAAGGGTTAAAATGAGCAGCTGAGCATTCCAAATTAGCCTAATCCCCTCCCCTCCAAGTATATAGGATCAAGCCTCTACAAAAACAGTTGCACAATTTTATTTCATTTAAACCCTTTACCAGACCACAAAATTTTAGCCTTGTCCAAATTGAAAGCATTTGCAAGCGACAATTTCAATGTTGCTTAAATGGTGAAATTTTTCTTTGATAGGGTAGAAAACATTGTGGGTTACCAGCATTTTCTCCTTTACCCACAATGTTTTTACAAGGCTTCTTTCCCAGGGTCGTTAAAAGGCTGCATTGGTGCTGTAAAGGGTTAACTGTTTATCACACAATCTCGACTTTTAATGACCCTGAAGAACAAAGCTTTTGAAACCATTGCAGAAAAAGAACAAATTAATACTGGTTACCAGCATTTTCTCATTCTGCTACAATGTTTTCTATCCTATCAAAGACAGAAGTCATCATTTGGGCTACATTTAGTTTGTTGTCTGCAAATGCTTTCTATTTGGTCATGTCCAAAGTTTTATCGTATGGTAATGAGTAAAGTCTTTTCCTAATGAAAAAATTTTAGACTTGTCCAAATTGAACACATTAGCAAGCGACAAGAGAAATGTGACTCAAAAATTAAAATTTGCTTTGGGAAGGGTAGAAAACATAGTGGGGAAAAAAAAAAGGAAACTGCTGGTCACAAGCATTTTCTCCTTTCCCTGCAAGGGTTTCAAAAGGCTTGTTCCTCAGGGACGTTAGAGCTCGGTTTCAATGACCCTGAGAAAGAAAGCTTTCGAAAACATCATGGTAAAAGGAGAAAATGCTTGTAGCCAGCATTTTCTCGTTTTCCAATGTTCAGTGTTTTCTAACCTTTCACAGACAAATCCTGATACGTGTGTAACATTTACTATACCACCTGCAAATGCTTTCAATTTTGGACCAGTCTTGAATTTTGTCATGTGGTAAAGAGTAAACACAACTTGACAACATTTTAGGCTTGCATTTTTTTCATGCTATCAGTGTTATCCATAGTACCAGACTCTGATCCTTAGCCTTTTACCACACAGTCCCGACTTTTTACAACCCTGAGAAAGAGGTCTTTTGAAAACATTGCAGGAAAAGGAGAAAATGCTGGTAACCAACAAAGACAAAAATTGTGATTATAGCAACATCTGATTTGTTTCCTGCAAATGCTCTGATTTTAGATCAGTCTAAAATTTTATAATTTGGTCACTATTAAACCTTTACCAGACAATCCTGATTTTTAATGACCCCGAGGAAGAGGCCATTTGAAAACATTATAGGAAAAGGAGAAAATGCAGGTAAGCCGCATTTTCTCCTTTTTTAGCTATGGTTTTTCTACCCTTTCAAACAGAAAGCTGATAATTTAAACAACACCAAATTAGTTGACAGATTGAAAAACATAAGAAGTTACATGCAGTTACTCCTTTTCATGTAATGCTTTCTAATACAATCCTTCTAGGTATCAGAAAATCATTACATCAAAGTATTCAAAAAAGAAAATAAATAATCGTCTACATGTAAAGAAAAGGTTATTGGCTATTTTTAAAACTTTTAATAAAAAAAAAAGGAGCCATTCTACCTTGAAAAAAATTCAGTTTGTAAAATGTTCAAAAACACCATGATGACAATCTCCCAGTATCATTTCTTGACTCTTTACCAAATGACAGAATTTTGGACTAAACCAAATGAAAGCTTTTACAGACGACAAATTATATGTAGCTCAAATGAAGATATCTGGCTGTGATAGAGTAGAAAACATTATGGGAAAAGGAGAAAATGCTGTTACCCACAATGTTTTCAAAAGCCTTCTTCCCCGGGGTCATTAAAAGTTGGGACTGTGTGATAAAGAGTTAGCTCTACCAAAGGACAAAAATGTAGTCTGGACCAAATTGAAAGCATTTGCAGACGAAAATTTAAATGTGAATCACATGATGTAAATTGTCTTTGATAGGGTAGAAAACATTGTGGGAAAAGGAGAAAATGGCGGTTACCTGCATTTTCTCCCATTCCCATAATGTTTTCAAAAGGCCTCTTCCTCAGGGACGTGAAAACACGGGATTGCTTGGTAAAGGGTTAAACCATCTTTCATTCAGATGGTGCAAGATTGATGAAAGAAATATTTACCGTCAACAACTATACAAAAAAAACCCAATTATCACTTTTAAGGAAAATGATAATTATATGCCTCTTTCTAAACTGATAATTCAGTTATTTATAGTGATGATATGTAGATTTTTTCAACCAATCATTTCTGTCTGGGGAGATACAGATAGATCTGTTACAAACAGTGTGGGAAAATTCACAGTTTATCAAAAACTGCATAAGTCTTTATAAAGCCAAGACTAAAACTAAGCCAACAGGAGCTGTACCTTGTTACTTCCAACACCTGAAATTCCACTTTTTTCAAGGTACTTTTTTATACCCTTTACCACACAATCCCAATAAGTTTTAATGACCTCCTAGAAAGAGGGCTTTTGAAAACATTGTGGGAAAAGGATAAAATGCTGGTAACCAGCATTTTCTCCTTTTCCCACCATGTTTTCTACCCTTCCCAAATGATATTTCAATCTATCAGTCTTATTTATTTTGTCGTCTTCAAACACTTTCAATTTGGACCAGTCTAAAATTTTGTCGTTTGGTAAAGAGTTAACCCTTTTCAACAATCTGAAGTTTTAACAACCCCGCTTTTGAGAACATTGTGGGTAAAGGAGAAAATGCTGGTAACCAGCATTTTCTCCTTTTCCCACAATGTTTTCTATCCTATCAAAGACAAATTCCATCATTTGAGCCATGCTTAAATTGTCGTCTGCAAATGCTTTCAATGTGAACAAGTCTACACTTTTGCAGTGTAGTAAAGAGTTAAAAAGTCGATTTCCAGACGATGACTTTTGGTCATAGTTCAGAGTCAGGTAGCTGATGGTATATATTCAAGATCTGATTGCAAATTCCGTGCAGTCTGATTTAGATCTACATAGTCTGCAAAAAGCTTGTATCACTTTTACTCACATTGATTTTAAAAGCCTTCTTTCCACAAGGTTGTTAACCCTTTACCACACAATTCCGACTTTTAACGACCCTGAGAAAGAAACCTTGTGAAAACATTGTGGGAAAAGGAGAAAATGCTCGTAACCAGCATTTTCTCCTTTTCCCACAATGTTTTCTACCCTACCAAAAACAAATTACAATTTTTGGGTCACACTTTTTTTTGTCATCTGCAAATGTTTTCAATTAGGACAGGTCTAAAACTTTGATATTTGGTAAAGAGTTAAAACACAGGATTGTTCGGTAAAGTGAAAGAGGTTTAACCCTTTATCACACAATCCCGACTTTTAACGACCCTTAGAAAGAAGCCTTTTGAAAACATTATGGGAAAAGGAGAAAATGCTGGTAACCAGCATTTTCTTCTTTTCCCACAATGTTTTCTACCTTTCCCAAAACAAATTTCAATTTTCAAATCACTTTTATTTTGTTGTTTGCAAGTGCTTTCAATTTGGACAGATATAAAATTTTGTCGTTTGGTAAACAATTAATCTGGCCGGCAAGGTTTTATAGGACCCTTTTGAGACTTTTTGCTATGAATTAACCCTTTACCACACAATCCCGACTTTTAACAACCCTGAAATAGAAGGCCTTTGCAAACATTGCGGGAAAAGGAGAAAATGCTGGTAACCAGCATTTTCTCCATTTCCCACAATGTTTTCTACCCTGTCCAAAACAAATTTCAATTTCTCAATCACATTTATTTTGTTGTCTGCAAATGCTTTTAATTTGGACCAGTCCAAAATTTTGTCATTTGGTAAAGATATAAGCCATTACCACACAATCCTGACTTTTAACGACCCTGAAATAGAAGGCCTTTGAAAACATTGTGGGAAAAGGAGAAAATGCTGGTAACCAGCATTTTCTCCTTTTCCTACAATGTTTTCCACCCAATCAGAGACAGACAACATCATTTGAACTCCATCTATTTTGTTGTCTGCAAATGCTTTCAATTTGGTTGAGTCCAAAATTTTGTCGTTTGGTAAAGAGTTAAAATCTATGTTAAACACTGATAAAAACTTCAAAATATAAGTTACTGTATACATTTTTTATACTGGAGGTAACATACAGTCAAAAGGTACAAATTAAATTGGCATTCAAAGAACAAATTTGTGTCTTTGCAATCGGTAACACTGTCTATTCTTATTAGATGGAACATGATATCATCATACTCATTTTATAATATTGTCACCTTTGTGAAATTTTGGTGTAAACTCTAAAAATACATTGAAAGGCTACATAGCTCATGAAGAAAATACCTTTCATCTTCCTTCTTTATTGATAGTCTGCCAGCTATCGCTGTAGTTAGCTTAACCCACAAGCTGCTAATCGCGACCCACTGACCTTTTGCAGACAGTGTAGATAAGATCAGACTGCACAGAACGTGCAGTCTGATCTTTGATCTACACTGTCCGATGGGATATTTTCTTTCTGGTAAAATCAACTTTGAAACCGCAATGTTTCGGCTTTTAGTATCGAGTAGAAATTTGTGTTTCATTTATTCAGCAGCTTAAGTGTTAATATTGTGAATCATTTTGAAGTTTGGTGAGATTATAATAATTTGAAAAGCTCCCTTTAACAAATAAATGTAAAATAATGTAATGCCTAACAATGCTGTTGCTGTTTTCCCCGATGATTAATTTTGATGGTGTTATATGATGTCTGGGAGATGACAGTTCGAGGGCCATTACTAAAGAAATTAAAGTGAAACCTATTATCTCGGTTACATTATGTTTTGGGCAAAATAAGCACTAGATAACATCATATAACTGCTGTATCACCTTGCTGTATCATTGTGCTTAGCAGGGGTTCTCAGATTAATCAGGTATCGTAACTCTTTACTTAAAGAAAAAATTTTGGTCTGGACCAAATTGAAAGCATTTGCGATGACAAATGTTGCTAAAAATGGTGATTTCTGTCTTTTATATTGGGTAGAAAACATTGTGGGGAAAAAAAGGAGAAAATGCTGCTAGCCAGCATTTTCTCCTTGCCCCACAATGTTTTCAAAGCCTTCTCTTTCAGGGTCATTAAAACTTGCGATTATATGTGTGGTACTTGTCCACAATGAAAGCATTTGCAGATGATAAATCAAATTTTACTCAAATGACATAGTCCTTGAAAGAGTAGAAAACGATGTTAGAAAAGAAGGAAAAATGCAAGCAGTACAGTAAATGTATTTTCTTTGTTTTCCGGCAAAGTTTGCAAAGACCTTCTTCCATTCTGTGGTGCCAAGCCCCCGTAGCTCAGTCGGTAGCGTACAGGACTTGAGAACAGGAGGTCGCTGGTTCGATCCCTGGCTTGGCCAATTTCTTTCCGAGGATTGATGATAGTCATCGCGACAGGATTCATTCCTCTCTCACCTCTGACCATCGTTTCGACAATGGTTATGTGGGAAAGCAGCCAAAGGCTTGGAAAGAATATTGTGTGGAGTACTGGTAGATGAAACTCCAGGAAAGCATGGATAGGTGCACTGGCCGCCGGCGATATAACTGAAATAATGTTGAAAACGGCGTTAAACACCATACAATCAATCAATCAATCCATTCTGTGGTAAAAACTAACAGGATTTTGGTTAACCCTTTACCACACAATCCCGACTTTTAATGACCCTGAGAAAGAAGCCTTTTGAAAACATTGTGGAAAAAGGAGAAAATGCTGGTAACCAGCATTTTCTCCTTTTCCCACAATTTGTTCTACCCTTCCAAAAGCATATTTCAATTTTTAAGTCATATTTATTTTGCCGTCTGCAAATGCTTTCAATTTGGACCAATCTAAAATTTTGTCGTTTGGTAAAGAGTTAATGGGTTAACCAGGCAACCATTTAAAACTCTTCTTTCAAAGTTTTTAATTATCAAAAAAAATATATCCCAGGTTTTTCCTTTAACTCTTTACCGCACAATCCTGACTTTTAACTACCCTGTTAGAGAAGACTTTTGAAAACATTGTGGGAAAAGGAGAAAATGCTGGCAGTATTTTCTCCTTTTCCTGCAATATTTTCTACTATGTCAAAAAACTTCAGTTTATTTATGTCACTATCGAAATTGTTGTCTGCAGCAGAGGTTTTCAATTTGAAAGAGTCTTGGATTTGTCTTTTGGTACAGAGTTAATGAGCCTCTTTAACCCTTTCCCAAACAACAAAGTTTGGACTGGTCCAAATTGAAAGAGTTTGCAGACGACAATTTTAAATTTGATGAAAATGGCACAAAGGTCTCAAAAAGGGTAGAAAACACTGTGGGAAAAGGAGAAATTGCTCGTAACGAGCAATTTCTCCTTTTCCCACAGTGTTTTCAAAAGACTTGTACTGGAGACACGTGAAAACCAGGGCTTGTTTGGGAAAGGGTTAAGATTAGTAACAATTACAGTTCTTGCCATTTGTGAAAAATATGGGAACAGGCAATCACTTTCCATTGGATAGACTTGCAATCACAAGATTATTTCTTTCAGATTGGAAAAGATTTGAGGTGAAGGTTAAAAACCAATGAATCTGAATGATAGATGTTATAAGGATCCATGTCACTGGTTTAACTCTTTACCAAACGACAAAATCTTAGACTGGTCCAAATTGAAAGCATTTGCAGATGACAAAATAAATGTAACTCAAAAATTGAAATTTATTTTGGGAAGGGTAGAAAACATTGTTGGAAAAGGAGAAAATGCTGGTTACCAGCATTTTCTCCTTTTCCCACCATGTTTTCAAAAGGCCTCTTTCTTAGGGTCGTTCAAAGTTGGGATTGTGTGGTAAAGGGTTAAGCATAGAAATGAAAAAAAAAAAGTTCCCTAAGGAAAACTCTGTACCAGATAATCTTAAGTTTTGATGACCCTAAGGATTAAGACTTTTGCAAACATTGTCGAGAAAGTTAGTTTTGATCACAAATCTCCCAGGGCATCAGACAATGCAAGAGTGACGGATGGTCTGCTAAGCATTACAAAAGGAAACAACCCTTTAACTCTTTACCAAACAACAAAATTTTAGACTTGTCCAAATTCAAACCATTTGCAGACGACAAAATAAATGGGCCTCAAAACTGAAATTTGTTTTGGGAAGGGTAGAAAACTTGTGGGAAAAGGAGAAAATGCTGGTTACCAGCATTTTCTCCTTTTCCCACAATGTTTTCAAAAGGATTCTTTCTCATTGTTGTGAAAACCCAGGAATGTGTGGTAAAGGGTTAAATCTTTACCACACAATCCCTAGTGAAAACATTGTGGAGAAAGGTAAAAATGCTAGTAACCATTTCAAGGACAAGTTCCATCAATTTACCTGTATTTTCTGTCTTAAACAAAAGTCTGAATTTTTTGTCCCCTAATTCAGAGTTTAACCTTTACTAAACAAAGAGGGATTATTAACCCTTTACCGCACAATGCCGCCTTTCAACAACCCTGGGAAAGAAGCCTTTTGAAAACATTATAGGAAAAGTACAAAATGCTGTTAACCAGCATTTTCTCCTTTTTCCACAATGTTTTCTACTCCATCGAAGAAAGTTCACATTACTGGAGCCACATCGAAATAGTTGTCTGCAAATGCTTTCAATTTGGACGGGTCTAACACTTTGTCGTGGGGTGAAGGGTTAAATAAATGTAAAGAGTAATATTTTTGAGAATATTATAGGAATAGGAGTAAATGCTGGTAACCAGCGTTTTCTCCTTTTCCTACAATGTTTCTGTCATTTTGTAAACAAAATGAATCCTTTGAGCCATATCAATTTTTGGTCTTCTTTAACCCTGTACCAGACAACAAAATCTTAGCCTAGTCCAAATTGAAAGCATTTGCAGAAGACAATGTCAATGTGGCTCAAATGGTGCAATTTTCTATTGATAGGATAGAAAACATTGTGAGAAATGGAGAAAATCCTGGTCTCCTTTTCCCACAATGTTTTCTAAAGGCTTCTTTCCTAGGGTCATTGAAAGGCGGCATTGCATGGTAAAGGGTTAAGTCAGGAGGACATGATAGTGAACAGTATTTTCTCATTTTACCTACAATGTTTTCAAAGGTTTCAAAGGCCTTCTTCTTAACTCTTTACCACACAATCCTGACTTTTAACGACCCTGTGAAAGAATCCTTTTGAAAACATTGTCGGAAAAGGAGGAAATGCTGGTAACCAGCATGTTCTCCTTTTCCCACAATGTTTTCTACCCTTTCCAAAACAAATTTCCATTTTTCAGTCACATTTATTTTGTCGTGCTTTTAATTTGGACCAGTCTAGAATTTTGTCATTTGGTAAAGAGTTAACCCTTACCCAAACAAGCCCCGGTTTTCATGTGTCTGCAGTACAAGTCTTTTGAAAACACTGTGGGAAAAGGAGAAATTGCTCATAACGAGCAATTTCTCCTTTTCCCACAGAGTTTTCTACCCATTTAGAGACCTTTCTGCCATTTTCATCAAATTTAAAATTGTCGTCTGCAAACTCTTTCAATTTTGACCAGTCCAAAATTTGTCGTTTGGGAAAGGGTTAAGCATCATTGAAACATAGGATTGTTTGGTAAAGAGCCAAACTCTGTGACATTATCACAGATGCTAGATTCTCCAAACCTGTTAAGTCAGGAGGACATGGCATAAAATTGGTCAGTTATTTTAGGACATAATTTCACAGATAATTAATGTGAATTCAATGAAATCACACGTAATGAGAGGACCATTTTGTGCCTGTGTGAACATTTCTCAATGCATCATCATTAGACCAACCCCTTCTTTAAAAACCAATATTTTTTTTTCCAGAAAATGGAAGAGTTTGGAATAATGTTATGAAATAACTGTAGCCCTTTTAGTGAAGAATAAACCCAAGACATTTTCAGAATAGAAAATACACACAGATAATTGCAGTTTCAAGGCTCTTGTTAACTCGGCTGTTTTTGAAGAAAACATCGAGGTATTGCCTAGTGGTGTACCGATAATCGGCAAGTATCGATTAGCGGCGTGTTGGAAGCTCCTGATTTCGATTATCGATTGAACTTTGTCATAATCGATGATCGGCAGGAAGTCTGCACCGTCGGTCGGGTACAGAATTTTATATACTGGTGTCTGTTAACCGGGTTTTATCACTCCCGTGATAACAACAACTCCCTCGATAACAAAAACAATCAGCCGAAATACTTCTGTGTTACAAAGCCAACTAGCACAAAGCAGAGATGGTTAAAAACCAAAAGGTGTATAGAAAGCAGGTGCAAAGGTAAAACTACAAAAGTCTATCTACAACACAAACAACAGCATAATACGTAAATGATACAAGGGTTTACAATGAAACATGCATGTAAGAGCGAATTTATGAGGCACCGATTATAATCGGAAGAATCGCATCGGTAGCAGCAACCAGTTCCAACCGATGATCAATTATGATTTCTAACCGATGTCCCATCACTAGTATTGCCATAGCCCTGGTGCCATCTGCAGCGTTGTGGGGAGCCTGGAATTTTGTAATATATCTGTTATTACTTAAAATGTTTACTTAAAACTTGGACAAGTTGTTCATTATCAAAAAGAGAACCTATCTAACATGGGCTGATAAACATCAAAGTAATTTTGATACACTTACAGTTTGATACAGTTACAGTTATGCCCCCTTTTTAGACTTGGAATTTTAACTGAAAATCAAGGAACAGCAACCAAGTGTTGGCACTGGAATGCAATGGACTTGTTCATGTATCATTTTGTATATTGCAGTAGTCGACCTTTCAAAACATGTTGGCAAAAGAATAAATTGCTTGTCAGAAGTAATTTCTCCTTTCACCATAAGATTTACACATGTAAACCATAATACATGTTAAATTTTTACAAAACAATGTTGGCAAAAGAATAAATTGCTTGTCAGAAGTAATTTCTCCTTTTACCATAAGATTTACACATGTAAACCATAATACATGTTAAATTTTTACAAAACAACAAAATTTTAGACTAGTCCACATTGAAAGCATTTGCAGACAACAAAATAAATGTGACTCAAAAATTGAAAGTTGTCTTCCAATGAGTAGGAAACATTATTGAAAAGGAGAAAATGGTAGTTACAAGCATTTGTCCTTTTTTTCCCACAGTGTTTTCAAAAGTCCTCTTTCTCAGGGTCCTTAAAACTCATGACTGTCAGGTAAAAGGCTAACTGTCCATCTTTTAACTCTTTACCACATGACAAATTTTTTAACCCTTTCCCAAACAACAAATTTTGGACTGGTCCAAATTGAATGAGTTTGCAGACGGCAATTTTAAATTTGATGAAAATGGCAGAAAGTTCTCAAAAAGGGTAGAAAACACCGTGGGAAAAGGAGAAATTGCTCGTTACGAGCAATTTCTCCTTTTCCCACAGTGTTTTCAAAAGACTTGTACTGCAGACACGTGAAAACCAGGGCTTGTTTGGGAAAGGGTTAAATAGTCCAAACTGAAAGCATTTGCAGATGACAATTTCAGTGTGGCTCAAATGGTGCAATTTTTCTTGTTACCAGCATTTTCTCCTTTTCCCACAATGTTTTCAAAAGGCTTCTTTCCCAGGGTCATTAAAAGTCAGCATTTTGTAGTAAAGGGTTAATGGAATTATTTCAAAGTTGTCTGCTTCAAATGTTCCAGGAGGTTTATGATTTACAGCATGAGAATGCTATCAATTTGTTTTATATGGAGAATGGTTCAGTTTGACCACAGATTGCCTGAGAAAAGTAACAGATGTTTCCAGCCAAACTTTTTGATGCTTTAAATATGGAGTGACTACAGACTGGCACTATATTTAGATAAATCAAGATGCTATTCACTCTGTTAAAAATGCAGAGACAGACCATATCAAATATGGGGTGACTACAGACTGGAACTATTTTTAGATAATTCAAGATGTTGTTCATTCTGTTCAAAATGCAGAACCAGACCATCAAATAAGGAGTGACTGCAGACTGGCACTATATTTAGATAAATCAAGATAATGTCCAATCTGTTAAAAATGATGAACCAGACCATTAATGGCTGTAATGACCACTGACTTTGAAAGCAGCAGCAGGCTTTTACCAAAGACAATAAATTTAGACTTGAAATATCTTTACAAAGGGATATTTCCTTGTCATTTGACTTTCTGCACATTCTTGTGTTGCTTACTCTAAAATAGAATGAAATTTTGCATGTACTGTATCTTCCAAATCTACCATAAATTGTTGATAAACAAGGAACTGATTCACCTTGCACCAGACTTCGATAAACTAGACAAAGTTTCTAGACCCTTTCCCAAACAAGCCCTGGTTTTCACGTGTCTGCAGTACAAGTCTTTTGAAAACACTGCGGGAAAAGGAGAAATTGCTCGTAACGAGCAAATTTCTCCTTTTCCCACAGTGTTTTCTACACTTTTTGATAACTTTCTGCCATTTTCATCAAATTTGAAATTGTCGTCTGTAAACTCTTTCAATTTGGACCAGTCCAAAATTTGTCGTTTGGGAAAGGGTTAAATCATCCCACATAGGTTTGATCAGACCACAATTTATGAATTTTCCAGAACTGGAAAAACATGTCAAAAGTCAAAGAATTATACAAAAGCCATACTAAACTAGACAAAGCTATAATCATGCCGGTTAAATTTGATTTGACCAAAATCTACAGATCTACTGGAACTGGAAAAACATGCCAAAAGTTTCGGGAGAGTAGACAACTAGGGAGCTACAATGACATTTTCAAAGTGTTTTTCTGCAAATTTGTTTCTAGAAGTAATGGTTAATCCCTTTTTGCCACACAACGAAAATATAGACTTGTGCAAATTCAAAGCCTTTGCAGACAACAATTTGAATGTTACTCAAAGAATGGGCTTTACCTTTGATAGGTTAGAAAACATTGTGGGAAAAGGAGAAAATGCTGGTTACCAGCATTTTCTCCTTTTCCCACAATATTTTCAATAGGCCTCTTTCTCAGGATTGTTAAAAGGCGGCATTGTGTGGTAAAGGGTTAACCACTTTTTGCCAAACAATCTAGAGTCTTAACAACTGTAAGGAAAAAGGCTTTCTAAAACACTGTGGGAAGAGGAGAAAATGCTGGTTACTAGCCTACAATTTTGTCGTTTGTTATCGAATTAAACAGATTATGCCAAATATACAAAAGCATACATCATTGCCAATGACTCAGATAGACAGACCTTAGAACATAACATTATTTATGGTGACATTTTGCTGTCACAAGCCCACAATTAGTATGGACCTGTAATTAATGTTGATAACTAAGTATCAGTCATTAACTCTGTACCAGACGACAAAATTTGGTACTTGTCCAAGTTGAAGGTATTTACAGATAAAAATTTAACCCTTAAACTGCGAAATAAGTTACACAAAATTTTCAAGCTGATGGTAAAAACCCAAATAATGCTATTTCCAATTTATTTTTTGGAGAAAAACATCTTATCAGACAGTGTAGATCAAAGATTAGAATGTGATGTCTGATCTTGATCTACACTGTCCACTGTGGGTAGCGCTTAGCAGCCTAAGGGTTAAACATGACTGGATATCATCTTTTATGGGTTAGAAAACATTGTTGTGAAAGGAGAAAATGCTGATTACCCACAATTCCTCCTCTTTAACAAAACTTCATACTTGTCCAAAACTGAAAGTCTTAAAGATGACGAGTAGCACATGACAAGATTTGGTCTCTTACAGGACAGGAAGCAATTTTTGAGAAAATGGCAAGATTACCGCATTTTTTCCTTTTTCAACAATGCTTTTTACAGGGTGCCTAGCTTTTAAAAGGCACATAGCCGCAGAAAGTAAACAATGCATTTGATAGAATGTATTTAAATTTAAATCATACCATTTAAAAGCATGAAAATTATTGTGAAGATGTCTGTGATAATTCACCATCAGTCCATATTATAGTTGCTGACAGAAACATTAATTTTAAAACTGGGTCAAAAGTTGCCAGGTTGCTCTATCTTTCGTTTACTTTTTACTTGGTTTTAAAATTTATTTTTCTGCCAATGACTAACATGTTGACCAACCATACAATAACAGATTGTCATCTTCATCATAATTTCATTACTCTTAACTCTTTACCAAACAACAGAATTTTAGTCTTCTTCTAAATTGAAAAAAAATGCAGACAACAAATTAAATGCGACATTAAAATTAAAATTTGTTGTGGGGCAGGTAGAAAACATTGTGAGAAAAGGAGGAAATGCTGGTTACCAGCATTTTCTCCTTTTCCCACAATGTTTTCAAAAGGCTTCCTTTTTAGGGTTGTTCAAAATCAGGATTGTGTGGTACAGGGTTAAATAGCATGATTTAAATTATATGCATTAAATGCGTTGTTTACATTTGGCTGCTTTGGGAGCATTAAGAGGAGGTGGAGAGCATCAAGTGCTTTTTCCAAAGTAATAGACCAGGGTCGTATTCACCAACCATTCTTACAAAAGTTCTCAGTCTTATCATTCAGACTTTTCTAAATTTAAAGGTAAAGCAACCTCTGATTGCTAGCCCATATGGTTTTGCCAATCAGAAGTGTTACGTTCAAATTTGGGAAATCTTAAAGAGTAAGACAAATAATGTTCTTAAGAGTGATTGGTGAATACAGGTCCAGAATCCGATGGCCAAGAATATGCATTTGTGAAAGGTCAAAGGGTTGGAAATCTTTTCCTATTGCAGCGTATAGGATAATGATTTCTGATGGCTCAATACAGGACATTACAGCAAGTAAGCCCCCAATAATGTACCAACCATTGTGGCCATTATGGTGACATAAACCTGACAGATTTATACTGTCCTAATTGTCCGAGTGTGTTCATCGAGGACATTGGAAACTTTGGCCCCTAGACTGTCACATAACATTATGAAGATAATTGTTCTTTGTACCATGGTATCAGTTTTTGTTGCTGCCATATTAACCCTTTACCACACAATCCCGACTTAACGACCCTGAGAAAGAATGCTTTTGAAAACGTTGTGGGAAATGGAGAAAATGCTGGTAACCAGCATTTGCTCCTTTTCCCACAATGTTTTCAAAAACCTTCTCTTTCAAGGGCGTTTAAAGTCGGGACTGTGTGGTAAAGGGTTAATAGACGAAAAAAAGATTTGACTGTGCAAGGTTGAAAGAATTTGCAGATGACGAATATGACTCAAATAATTGGAATTGTCTTTTGAAAGGGTTGGAAACAATGTTTAAAAACGAGAAGATGCTGGTCAGTATAGATCAAGATCAGACTGCACAGAATGAAAGATTATAGACAAAAGAAACCATGATATTACAATTGTTCAGTTCTTAATTCAGAATTGAAGGGTTTATTCAGTGTTCTAGGGGTTAACAGGTCTGTAGATGACAACATAGTGGTAAATGTAGGGATTGCTCCTGACTAAGCAAGTACTTCAGAGAATGCTGGAAGTCTGATTTGATTGATTTTCATTTATCTATTGTTACCACCGGTATCCCTAATGGCAATGCCCCAAGAAGACTCTTAGTTATGTTAACCCTTTCCCAAACAAGCCCTGGTTTTCACGTGTCTGCAGTACAAGTCTTTTGAAAACACTGTGGGAAAAGGAGAAATTGCTCGTAACGAGCAATTTCTCCTTTTCCCACAGTGTTTTTGTACCCTTTTTGAGAACTTTCTGCCATTTTCATCAAATTTAAAATTGTTGTCTGCAAACTCTTTCAATTTGGACCAGTCCAAAATTTGTCGTTTGGAAAAGGGTTAAAGAGATAATGCAAGGTACAGGATGAAACCGTCCTGAGTTACACCTGGTTCTTGAACCTGCTCTGTGTAAAGCACTACCACACTGGACCTAGGTTTAACATGTCATCTAAAAGACTTTGTAAGGGATAGAAAATGAGTGTCGTGGTATATGGGAAATATACACGAGCGTTAGCGAGTGTATATTTCCCATATATCACGGCACGAGATTTTCTATCTCACTTAGACCACGTGACTATTCGTGCTTTTTATGTCATAATCCAGGAACATGTGCTTATGAGACAAAAGTTTTTTTCTTTTACAAAATGGAAGCATCATTTGATTTGGATTTTGATTTGAATGAGCTATTTAAAGATGATCCTGAAGTTACAGTAACTCAACTTGACAATTTGCCGACACAGGATTTGGTGGTAAATAAATTCGAAAATGAGAGATTTAAGAATACTGATATATTGACTGAAAGCCAGCTGAAAGAGTTTAAAGCTGAGCTGAGGGAATTCCCACAATCCTTTTCACTCTTCTAAAATCAAGTTTCAATTTTTGAGTCACGTTTATTTTGTCGTCTGCAAATGCTTTGAATTTGGACAAGTCTGAAATTTTGTCGTTTGGTAAAGAGTTAAAAAATTATTTCATTGACATGATTTACTAGATGGTACCCTTTACCTTCACGGATTATATTTTTTGTACCCCCCCGAGGGGAATTTAATCAGTATTTGTCAAAATAAAAGGAAAAATTGAGAACTTTAAAATGTTTTGTAATTGTCAAATGAAGTACTGTACCTAATTTCAAAATTGTTTAATTCTTTACCAAACCGTTGTCTGCGCATGTCATACTGTTCGAAGATTCGACCTGTCTTATATGACGCATCACTAGCCCCGAAAGCCCGCAGACTGTTTTAGCAAACGACAAAATAAATGTGACTGAAAAATCCAAATTTCATTTGGGAAGGGTAGAAAACATTGTAGGAAAAGGAGAAAATGCTGGTTAACAGCATTTTCTCCTTTTCCTACAACGTTTTCAAAAGGCTTGTAACTAAGGGTCGTCAAAAGTCGTCATTTTCTGATAAAGGGTTTACAGTGAAGGCTACATTTTGTCTCGACTCGATCTTGCAAACAGAAGTCTGAATTCACGTGCAGGATATACTAGCATAGTATATCCAGATATACAACTGCGGGAGTTGTATCTTCGATATATACTATGACAATACTGAACGCTGATTGGTCAGCTTGCTACATACGTGGTCTAATTAGTAATTTTAGGTGGCCAGCAGTGGGAATCAAAGCCACAGCCTTAACCCTGTACCGCACAATGCTGCCTTTTGACGCCCCTGGGAAAGAAGCCTTTTGAAAACATGGTGGGAAAAGGAGAAAATGCTGGTAACCAGCATTTTCTCCTTTTCCCACAATGTTTTCTACCCAATCAAAGAAAAATTGCGCCATTTGAGCCACATTGAAATTGTTGTCTGCAAATGCTTTCAATTTGGACAAGGCTGAAATTTTGTAGTCTGGTAAAGGGTTAAGTGGCTGGAGATTTGACAAGTCTTACACTCTGCTTCTTCAGCTACTGGAGCTTGTGTGGAAGTCTGGATGCAATCTTGAAATTTTAGATACCAAGGGAGACAATCATTTCAATCAATATTTTAATGTAATGATACTTGTCTCCCTTTAATATGCTTGAATTACCGAATTACCCTTGAAATTAATTCTATGTAGATAAACCCCACAATTTACCAAACAGAAATGATCTTGGAAAAGAAGTGCAAAAATATTTCAAAATTGAATAAATTTACTTGTATAACCCTTTCCCAAACGACAAATTTTGGACTGATCCAAATTGAAATAGTTTCCAGACGACAATTTTAAATTTGATGAAAATGGCAGAAAAGTCTCAAAAAGGGTAGAAAACACTGTGGTAAAAGGAGAAATTGCTCGTTACGAGCAATTTCTCCTTTTCCCACAGTGTTTTCATAAGACTTGTACTACAGACACGTGAAAACCAGGGCTTGTTTGAGAATGGGATAAGATAAAGTAATTCAACAACTTAAAAAGTATGCAGGTTTGATACTGCATAATACATGTAGTCTTATCTCGTATTTAGACAAAAACCTTAAAAACTTCATATCTTCTTGTTTTTTTTTTTTACAAAATGAATTTACCCTTTCTTGAAGACTTTATGGGTAAGGAAGTTTCTACTGATATTTGTTGTTACATATCAACAAAGAACTACTGGAATTCTGTCTAGCAGGGCACTCTCCTAGTTTATTCCATGCTCTTTGGAAGTTTAACCCTTTACCAGACGACCGACTTTTAGCCTTGTCCAAATTGAAAGCATTTGCAGACGGCAATTTCATTGTGGCTTAAATAGATCAATTTTCCTTTGATAGGACAGAAAACATTGTGGGAAAAGGAGAAAATGCTGGTTACCAACATTTTCTCCTTTTCCCACAATGTTTTCTAAAGGCTTCTTTCCCAGGGGCATTCAAAGGCTTCATTGTGTGGTAAAGAGTTAACGAGAAATAATGGTACATTATGGCATGATAATTTCACTGTTTCAACACCTGAATTTACCGATTGTTAAGGAAATACCGAGAGCTCTCCTGTACTTAGCAAGTCCCAACAAAAAAGGGATTAGAAGCATGAAGTAAATAGAGTATTTATCCTTTTCAGTGAAAGACGGAAATTTATTTGGCTGTGCCACTCATGAAAATATTACCAATGATGTTCACTTGATGAAATAAATTTCAATCTTTCACCAAAAAAACCCTCAATTATCCTCTATTTATTCATATCCTAATTTTGATTTGTTCTTTTGGCCATGACAAAATTGTGAATGTAAATAAATAAATCAAAACTCACATAAAATCAGCAGGTGTAGAGTTAAGCAACAAGTCCAAATCAACACTGAATTCCTCCTAACTTTCATAACATGTCCCACTCATTTTTTTTTTTCAAATTAATTGCACAGTGATTTACCACATTTACTACATCAGAGTACAGAGAATAATTCATACCAATAAATGATGATTTTTTTGTTTCTACCATACTCAAATATGGTTAATGTCATAAATTACCCCTTCACTTCAGGCAATACAATATTTTTTGCTAAAAATTTGGGAGACCTTGCAAGTGTTGGAGCTTATAGTTCAAAAACTATTATTCTATAATAGTCACTGGGACTTTATTGATTTGTTTTTTTAATAAAATAACTTTTGTTGACTTTGAAATGATGAAGAAGAAGGTGTTTGTGTTTTTATGCCCGCAGTTTTAAAATGTTGTTGATAGTTGAATATGCAGTTCGGGCACAGGGTAACAGAGCTTGCTCTGTGACATCCAGACATGTCCACAACTAGCCACAGGCAACTATTTACAAATATTGATACAGGGTTATCTATCCTTTTGGATGATAAGTAAAACCGTTCCATGTTTGCATTGAGAGTAGTGACCAGTTGAAGAAAAGCTTATATAAAGCATTTTTTTTTAGTTTGCATAGTAATTGTCTTTGTTTAATTTACATTATTTTCATTAGTTCTTTTCAAACCATTGTTGTTCAGTTTTCTACCAAACAAAAACAGACGAAAAGTGGCTCAAGATTTAAAGGGTTATTTATGGTTTAGTGACCAAATTTTGCCATTGTTTTGGAAAGGAAAAGGTCTGCAGGGCATATTTGTAGGTCATAAAGGCAGGGGTTTTGTTATAATAGGGATGTTGTAAAGGGGGGGGGGGGGTTTGTTGCTATCAGAATATTTTATCTAAAGATAATAATGTCTAAGTCTGTTTTGTTGTATTACAGTGACATTGATGGTATATTATGATAGGATTGTGTTGTTGGCTTTTGCACAACTTTCAACAGTATTGCAGTTACATATAATTTTAAACAAGAGCACAGCATGCAGGTGCCAATGTTCAGATGCAGTAGCTTTTAGTGAAAATTCTAAGTCGAAAAAAGGAAATAACTGAAAAAGATCTTTTTACCTGCCCCTGTTGTATGGTTACCAGCATTTTCTCCTTTTCTCACAGTTTTCATAAGCCCTCCCTTTCAGAGTTGTTAAAACTCGGGATTATGCAGTAAAGAGTTTGCAACCCTGGATGCAAAGGCTCTTGAAACATCTTGGGGGGGAAAATAGAAAATGCTGGTTACCACCATCTGTTTCTTTTCCCACGATGTTTTCTATTTCAAATGCAGAATTCTTCTTTTGACCTTGATTTCTTCAAATGCTTACAAGTTAATCATTTACCAGACGACAAAACTTTAGCCTTGTCGAAATTGAAGGCATTTGCAGACGACAATTTCAAAGTGGCTCAAATAGTGCAACTTTTCTTTGATAGGGTAGAAAACATTGTGGGAAAAGGAGAAAATGCTGGTTACCAGCATTTTCTCCTTTTCCCACAATGTTTTCAAAAGGCTTCTTTCCCAGGGGCGTCAAAAGGCGTCATTGTGCAGTAAAGGGTTAATTGATTCTAAAGTTTTGTCAATTAGAATTATATCCATAAGATGCATTCAAACCATAAAATAAACATAACTCAAAATACAGACATCCTAACATGTGTATCATCTCCTCGGCTGAGAACCAAATGCTAGTCTCACAGACAAAACTCCAGGGTCTGTACATTCTTAGTCTAATTCTAGATTTAGAAAAGTAACACAATTCTGATTGGCTAAAATAATGGGTTGAGCTTATCAAAGTTGTGTCACTTTCAAATTGAGAAAAATCTTGAGAACAAGCCTAAGAATGTTCTTAAAGTTGGTTGGTGAATACGGACGATAGAAATGCACATTTTACTTCCTGTTGCTGTTGTGGAATAACCATTTACCAGACAATCCCTACTTTTAACAACCCTGACAAAGACAGCTTCTGAAAACATTGTGGGAAATGGAGGAAATGCTGGTTACCACAATGTTTTCTACCCTCCCTGAAACAAATTACAGTTTATGAGTGGCATTTATTTTGTTGTCTGCAAATGCTTTCGATTTGGACTAGTCTAAAATCTAGTCATTTGGGAAAGAGTTAACCCAAAATTTTGGAGAGACAAAATTTTGAACTTTTTTAAATGCAGAGCATCTGCAGATGACAAACAAAATGTGGCTCAAACATTAGAAATTGTTTCATAAAGCACAGAAAACATTATGGGAAAATGTTTAGTTACTAGCATTTTCTCTTTTTCCCATAATGTTTTCAAAAGACTTTCTTTTTCACAGTTGTAAAAGCTTGGGATTGTGTGGTAAACGGTTAAACATTTAACTCTTTACCACACAATCCCGACTTTTAATGACCCTGTGAAAGAAACATTTTGAAAACATTATGGGAAAAGGAGAAAATGCTGGTAACCAGCATTTTCTCCTTTTCCCACAATGTTTTCTGCCCTTCCCAAAACATACTTCACTTTTTCGGTCACATTTGTTTTGTCGTCTGCAAATGCTTTCAATTTGGACCAGTCTAAAATTTTGTGGTTTGGTAAAGGGTTAAACATTTAATTCTTATGTTCACTGTTTTCCTGTGGTAATTATAGTAACCCATGTCTCTGTGTATTTTTAGTTGGAGGAAGCAGAATGGATAGGACTGTCTACCAAAGAAGCCTTGGAGTTAGCCGAATCTCGCTTACAAGTACCGTTACCAGAAAACACCGTGAAAAAATTGGCACATGAAAAGATTCTGAGAGAGTTTGCAGGTAACTTTATATCTTTAACTCTTTCCCAGATGACAAAATTTTTGGACTTGTCTGAATTGTTAGCAATTTCATACAGAAATTTAAATATAGAGCAGGCAATCAGACTTGTCTTTGGAAGGATAGAAAACATTTAGGAGGAAATACTGATGATCAGCATTTCACCCTATACCTGCAATGTTTCTAGGAGTCATATTAAATTGTGATTGTATGATTGTATGGTGTTTAATGCCGTTTTCAACATTATTTCAGTTATATCGCGGTGGCACCTATCCATGCTTTCCTGAAGTTTCTTTTACCAGTACTTCACTCAATATTCTTTCCAAGCCACTGGCTGCTTTCCCACATAGCCATTGTCGAAACAATGGTCAGCGGTGAGAGAGGAATGAGTCCTGTCGCACTGACTATCATCAATCCTCGGGAAGAAATTGGCCGAGCCGGGGATCGAACAGTGACCTCCTGTTCTCAAGTCCTGTATGCTACCGACTGAGCTACGGGGCTCGGGAATAAATTGTGATTATGTGACGAAGAGCTGCTGTCTTGACTAAACCACAAAATTTCAAGACTTGTCCAAATTGAAAACATTTTGCAGACAACAAATTAGATATTGTGGTAGGAAACATTGTGGAAAAGAGAGAAAATGCTGGTTATCTGCATTTTTTCCTTTTCAAACAATAATTTCCAAAGCCTCGGTCTCTTGGGTCTTTAAAACTCTGAATTGTTTGGTAAAGAGTTGAACAACTGGCAGGAGGGAATTTTTAAATGACCTTTGTAAACTTTAGGAAAATCAACATAAATTTGTGGTTTAACATATGAATACATGCAAAAACTTGTGTCAGTGGTGATATTGCTCAATGTGACTAATTTTCTTCTAGCCAAAGTGGCTTCAAAGGATTTAGGCTCAACCAATCTAAGGGAAACAAATAGTGTTTGCCTACTTTTCATATCTTAATTATCTCCCTTGCTATACACAAACAGCCCTTGATGAAAAGTTTCTTTTTAACTCTTTACCAAACAAAAAAATTCTAGTCTTGTCCAAAGTGAAAGCACTTGCAGACAACAAAATCAGCTTGACTCAAAACTTAAAATTTGTTTTTGGATGGGTAGAAAACTTTGTGGGAAAAGGAGAAAATGCTGGTTACCAAATTTTAGACTCTACAAATTTGTAAGTACGTGTATCAGCAGATGTGAATTTTGCATTACATCTGAGCTGAAGTTCTCCAATTGGTTTATTGTAGGAAAAGGAGAAATTGCTTTATACAAGCAATTTATGCTGGTAACCAGCATTTTCTCTTTTTCTCACAATGTTTTCTGCAATGGAAAAAAAAAAATACTATCAGTCACATATATTTGATTGTCTGCGAATACTTCCAATTTGGACTACCGGTTGTGTAAATTTTCACCATGTGGTAAAGAGATAAATTTGTCATCTGGAAATGTTTTCGAAATGGACAGGTCTAAAATTTTATGGTCTGGTCATTGGGTTTTTGTATATTTCAGCTGATCGAGAGGCCAGATTGAAAGAAGAGGAACTGAAAAAAGAGAGCATGAAGGAAGCGGAAAAGTAAGGACTTTGTATATGAGCCATGCTCTGGCGGAAGGGGCCTAATGCATCTCCGTGATGCATTATGACAAACAAGTCATCACATTATTACGAATATATAATAGCTACCTTTTTTTATCAACCAATAGAGTCACGAGGTAGACTGGTCCTTGGTCATACAGAAAATTGACCAACAGAGAAAAGTTTGGGCCCAGGTCAGCCTGCACAGACTGCGCAGGGTGACCAGAGAGGATTCTTTTTGCAGATGCATTAAGCCCCCTTTTAAAAGAGCACAGTTCATTTGTAAATTTCCCCTGTTTAAATCTTTACCACACAGTCCGTAGTTTTAATGACCCTAAGAAAAGAAGCTTTGGAAAACCAGCATTTGCTCCTTTTCTAATATTGTTTTTTTTCCTCTTTCAAAGGCAAATTTTTATTGTTTAGTAACAATTATGTTGTCTGTGAGAGCTTTCAGTTTGGTCAAGTCTTAAATTTTGCCTCAAAATACTTTATACACTGGTTTTCTGTAATTCTGTTCTTATCCCTTAAGCACAAAATCCCAAGTTTAATTGACCCTGAGGATGAAGCCTTTTGAAAACATTGTAGGAAAAGGAGAAAATGCTGGTAACCAGCATTTTCACCTTTTCCAACAATGTTTTCTACCCTATCAAAGAGATATCATATTATTTGAGCCACACTGACATTGTCATCTGCAAATGCTTTCAATTTGGATGAGTCTAATATTTTTCAGGCGGTAAAGGGTTAATAAAAGTATTAACAAAGAAAATAAAAGCTTCAATTTCCTATCTATCGGCTTAACACATCACCCACAGTTTTACATACCTTGAGGAAGAAGGTTATGAAAACATTTTTGGGAAAGGAGAAAATGCTGGTAAATGTCATTTTCTCCTTTTTGGGAATGTTTTCCATCCTTTTAGGGTAAATCCAGTCATTTCAGCCATGATTAGATTGTTCATCTGCAAATGCTTTCATTTTGGACAATTCTAAAATTTTGCTGTTTGGCATGGAGTTAATTTGCCCTCTAACTCTTTACCACACAAAAAATCCTGACTTTTAACGACCCTGAGAAAGAAGCCTTTTGAAAACATTGTGGGAAAAGGAGAAAATGCTGGTAACCAGCATTTTCTCCTTTTCCTACGATGTTTTCTACTCTTCCCAAAACAAATTCCAACTTTTAAGTCACATTTATTTTGCTGTCTGCAAAAGATTTGAATTTGGACAGGTCTAAAATTTTGTCGTTTGGTCAAGAGTTAAGGAATAGCTTTGTACCAAATGACAAAATTTTAGATTGGTCAAAGTTGAAAGCATTTTTGTGACACTTTATCAAATTTTGTGGTGGAAATTGGTTATGAAGGTGCAGAAAACTTTGTGGGAAAAGGAGAAAATCCTTGCAACTGGCATTTTCTCCTTTTCCCACAAGGTTTTCTTACTCTTTTAAAAGCAAATCTCATTATTTGATCAGTCTTGAGTTATCTTTTGCAAATGTTTTCAGTTTAGATTAGCATACAATTTTGTCATTCAAAAGTTAATCAGTTCATACAAATCTAAAACTATGCTCTGGTAGAGTTATAGCCCAGACTTATGCACATTGTCAAGAAAGATGCCTGCCACAAGTTTGATTTATCAATTTATAAGATAATCAGAAGTTTCTTTTAACTTTGTATTTCACAGAGAGTCAGGTTTTTCTAAGGTGAGAAAGGTGCTTGCTGGTAAAAAGTAGATGTCTCCACATCAAACACAGCACAGTCAAAACAGACCACAACAGACCAGTTCCTGTATAAATACAGATCCATGAGCCAAGATCAAACTCAAGATACTGAGTGTAACTTTTCCCCACATGTTCATTTCTGAACCCATAACCACATGATGACATGTTTAAACTCTTTACCGAATGAGAAAATTTTAGACATGTGGAAATTGAAAGCTTTTGCAGACGACAAATTTATGTGCAGCTCAAAATAGTGGAATTTGTTTCTGAAAGGCTAGGATTTGTTTCTGAAAGGCTAGAACCATTGTGGGAAAAGGAGAAAATGATGGTTACCAGCATTTTCTCCTTTTCCCACAATTGTCTCAAAAGGCTATTTCCTCAGGGGCGTTAAATGTCAGGATTGTGTGGTAAAGGGTTAAGCACCCAGAAGAAATAGGCTTTTGAAAACATTGTTGGAAAAGGAAAACCTAATGGTAATCAGCATTTTGTCTTATCCCACAATGTTCTCAAACCTTTCATAGAAAAATCCAGTCATTCGAGCCATATTTAATTTGTTGTCTGCAATTTTGAAAGAACTGGAACACTATTTGAATTTGGTCAGAATCATAGGATTTGTCTTTGAATGAGTAGAACACATTGAGAAAAAAGGAGAAAATGCTGGATAGCCAGCCTTTGTTCCTTTTTCCACACTGTTTTCTATGGTTTTAAATGGCAATCCCATCATTTTAGCCACATTCATTGCCTGGAAATGCTTTCAAGTTTGACAGTTCTAAAATTCTGTCGTCTTGTGAATAGCTAACCCTTTACCATACAATCCTGGCTTTTCACAAACCTGAGAGAGAGAGAAAGCTTTTGGAAACATAGTGGTAAAAGGCGAAAATGCTGAAAACCAGCATTTCTACTTTTACCACAATGTTTTCTACCTTACCAAAGACAGAAACATCATTTTATCAACATTTGTTTTATGCAAATGCTTTCAATTTGGTCCAGTCTAAAATTTTGATATGTGGTAAATAGTTAAACCATTTGAGTGCTGAACTAACTTAGACATTTTCATCCTAGAACCACCGCCTAAATAACTGCAATTTCATGATTGCTTTTGTCTACAGTATTTCAGCAAAGCAGACAGCGTGGATCAAAAAAGATCAGGCTGCACATTTTGTGCAGCCTGATCTTGATCTACACTAGCTGCAAAGGCAACTATAACTGTGAAAGGCACTTCAATCTTTTACCACACAATCCCGACTTTTAACGACTCGGAGAAAGAAGCCATTTAAAAACATTGTGTGAAAATGAGAAAATGCTGGCAACCAGCATTTTCTCCCTTTCCCACAATGTTTTCTGCCCTTCTCAAAACAAATTTCAATCTCTCAGTAATCTTTATTTTGTCATCTGCAAATAATTTCAATATGAACCAGTCTGAAATTTTGTTGTTTGGTAAGGAGTTACACCTTTACCATACGGTCCCGGCTTTTAACAACCCTGAGAAAGGAGCCTTTTGAAAAACATGGTGGGAAAAGGAGAAAATACTGGTAACCAGCATTTTCTCCTTTTCCCACAATGTTTTCCACTCTTCCCAAATCAAATTTAAATTTTTGAGTCACATTAATTTTGTCATCTGCAAAAGCTTTCAATTTGGACTGGTCTAAAATTTTGTTGTTTGGTAAAGAGTTAAGCATTATATGATACATGCAAACCAGCATCCGGAAAAATCATAGAACAAATCTACCTCTTGTATTTATCACTGGCTCACTGTAACTTCCATGATTAAGATAAAACTGAGTATGTAACTTGTGTTTGAAGGAATTAAAGATTAAAATGACTGAATTTTTTCATTCTTGTGTTCTTAATGGTTTACCACACAGTCCTGTGTTTTAATGATCCTTAGGAACAAGGTTTTTCAAAAGATCATTAATTTCTCCTTTTGTTCTTTACCACACAATCCCGAGTTTTAACGACCCTGAGAAAGAAGCCTTTTGAAAACATTGTGGGTAAAGGAGAAAATGCTGGTAACAAACGTTTTCTCCTCTTTCCCACATTTTTTTCTACCCTATCGAAGACAAAAATCATCATATGAGCTGCATTTGTTCTTTCGTTGGCAAATGCTTTCAATTTGCACAAGTCCAAGAATTTGTTGTTTGGTAAGGAGTTAAGCTATATCTGATTTGTCATATGCAATGCTTTCAATTTTGAAAAGGCTAAAATCTTGTCATCTGGTAAATAGTTGACTAACCCTTTCACAGCGAAAGTGAGTGATTGATTTTCACATAATTATCGTTGCCAACGGTTGACCATATGGGCCATACCCCCAGAAGACTGTTAAGTTATATTACAGGGGATAGTGTTACATACAGGGTGAAACCCACTTTAACCCTTCCCAAACGACAAATTTTGGACTGGTCCAAATTGAAAGAGTTTGCAGACGACAATTTCAAATTTGATGAAAATGGCAGAAAGTTATCAACAAGAGGACCATGATGGTCCTAAATTGCTCACCTGAAATGCAACTCAGCTCAACACCATAATGCTACATGCCAAATATGAAAGCTCTAGCCCTTATGGTTTGGGACAAGAAGATTTTTAAAGATTTCCTTCTTTATCTCTATGTGAAATCGGAGAACCCACAACATAGGGTCAACTTTTAACACCAGGGCCATAATTTAAAGTATTTTGGTAGAGGGTCACTAGATGATGCTACATGCCATATATGAAAGCTCTAGCCCTTACGGTTTGGGACAAGAAGATTTTTACAGATTTCCTTCTTTATCTCTATGTGAAATCCGAGAACCCACAACATAGGGCCAATTTCAACACTAGGGCCATTATTTGAAGTATTTTGGTAGAGGGCCACTAGATGATACTACATGCCATATATGAGAGCTCTAGCCTTTATGGTTTGGGACAAGAAGATTTTTAAAGATTTCCTTCTTTATCTCTATGTGAAATCCGAGAACCCACAACATAGGGCCATTTTCAACACTAGGGCCATAATTTGAAGTATTTTGGTAGAGGGCCACTAGATGATGCTACATGCCAAATATGAAAGCTCTAGCCCTTACGGTTTGGGACAAGAAGATTTTTACAGATTTCCTTCTTTATCTCTATGTGAAATCCGAGAACCCACAACATGGGGCCATTTTCAACACAAGGGCCATAATTTGAAGTATTTAGGTAGAGGGTCACTAGATGATGCTACATGCCAAATATGAAAGCTCTAGCCCTTAAGGTTCGGGACAAGAAGATTTTTAAAGATTTCCTTCTTTATCTCTATGTGAAATCCGAGAACCCACAACATAGGGCCATTTTCAACACTAGGGCCATTATTTGAAGTATTTTGGTAGAGGGCCACTAGATGATACTACATGCCAAATATGAGAGCTCTAGCCCTTATGATTTGGGACAAGAAGATTTTTAAAGATTTCCTTCTTTATCTCTATGTGAAATCCGAGAACCCACAACATAGGACCATTTTCAACACTAGGGCCATAATTTGAAGTATTTGGTAGAGGGCCACTAGATGATACTACATGCCATATATGAGAGCTCTAGCCCTTATGATTTGGGACAAGAAGATTTTTAAAGATTTCCTTCTTTATCTCTATGTGAAATCCGAGACCCCACAACATAGGGCCATTTTCCACACTAGGGCCATTATTTGAAGTATTTTGGTAGAGGGCCACTAGATGATACTACATGCCATATATGAGAGCTCTAGCCCTTATGGTTTGGGACAAGAAGATTTTTAAAGATTTCCTTCTTTATCTCTATGTGAAATACGAGAAACCACAACATAGGGCCATTTTCAAACTAGGGCCATAATTTGAAGTATTTTGGTAGAGGACCACTAGATGATGCTACATGCAAAATATGAAAGCTCTAGCCCTTACGGTTTGGGACAAGAAGATTTTTACAGATTTCCTTCTTTATCTCTATGTGTAATCCGAGAACCCACAACATACGGCCAATTTCAACACTAGGGCCATAATTTGAAGTATTTTGGTAGAGGGCCACTAGATGATACTACACGCCATATATGAGAGCTCTAGCTTTTATGGTTTGGGACAAGAAGATTTTTAAAGATTTCCTTCTTTATCTCTATGTGAAATCCAAGAACCCACAACATAGGGCCATTTTCAAGACTAGGGCCATAATTTAAAGTATTTTGGTAGAGGGCCACTAGATGATACTACATGCCAAATATGAGAGCTCTAGCCCTTACAGTTTGGGACAAGAAGATTTTTACAGATTTCCTTCTTTATCTCTATGTGAAATCCGAGAACCCACAACATAGGGCCATTTTCAAGACTAGGGCCATAATTTAAAGTATTTTGGTAGAGGGCCACTACATGATACTACATGCCAAATATGAAAGCTCTAGCCCTTACGGTTTGGAACAAGAAGATTTTTACAGATTTCCTCCTTTATCTCTATGTGAAATCCGAGAACCCACAACATAGGGCCAATTTCCACACTACGGCCATTATTTGGAGTATTTTGGTAGAGGGCCACTAGATGATACTACATGCCATATATGAGAGCTCTAGCCCTTATGGTTTGGGACAAGAAGATTTTTAAAGATTTCCTTCTTTATCTCTATGTGAAATCCGAGAACCCACAACATAGGGCCATTTTCAACACAAGGGCCATTATTTGAAGTATTTTGGTAGAGGGTCACTAGATGATGCTACATGCCACATATGAAAGCTCTAGCCCTTAAGGTTTGGGACAAGAAGATTTTTACAGATTTCCTTCTCTATGTGAAATCCGAGAACCCACAACATAAGGCCAATTTCCACACTAGGGCCATAATTTGAAGTATTTTGGCAGAGGGTCACTAGATGATGCTACATGCCAAATATAAAAGCTCTAGCCCTTAAGGTTTGGGACAAGAAGATTTTTACAGATTTCCTTCTTTATCTCTATGTGAAATCCGAGAACCCACAACATAGGGCCATTTTCAAACTAGGGCCATAATTTGAAGTATTTTGGTAGAGGGCCACTACATGATGCTACATGCCAAATATGAGAGCTCTAGCCCTTAAGGTTTGGGACAAGAAGATTTTTACAGATTTCCTTCTTTATCTCTATGTGAAATCCGAGAACCCACAACATAGGTCCAATTTCCACACTGGGGCCATAATTTGAAGTATTTTGGTAGAGGGCCACTAGATGATACTACATGCCATATATGAGAGCTCTAGCCCTTATGGTTTGGGACCATAAGATTTTTAAAGATTTCCTTCTTTATCTCTATGTGAAATCCGAGAACCCACAACATAGGGCCATTTTCAATACTAGGGCCATAATTTGAAGTATTTTGGTAGAGGGTCACTAGATGATGCTACATGCCAAATATGAACGCTCTAGCCCTTAAGGTTTGGGACAAGAAGATTTTTACAGATTTCCTTCTTTATCTCTATGTGAAATCCGAGAACCCACAACATAGGGCCATTTTCAACACTACAGCCATAATTTGAAGTATTTTGGTAGAGGGCTACTAGATGATGCTACATGCCAAATATGAAAGCTCTGGCCCTTACGGTTTGGGACAAGAAGATTTTTACAGATTTCCTTCTTTATCTCTATGTGAAATCCGAGAACCCACAACATAGGGCCAATTTCCACAATAGGGCCATTATTTGAAGTATTTTGGTAGAGGGCCACTAGATGATACTACATGCCATATATGAGAGCTCTAGCCCTTATGGTTTGGGACAAGAAGATTTTTAAAGATTTCCTTCTTTATCTCTATGTGAAATCCGAGAACCCACAACATAGGGCCATTTTCAATACTAGGGCCATAATTTGAAGTATTTTGGTAGAGGGCCACTAGATGATGCTACATGCCAAATATGAAAGCTCTAGCCCTTACGGTTTGGGACAAGAAGATTTTTAAAGTTTTTTCTCTCGGTTGCCATGGCAACCAGAGTTCTTCATGGAATTCAAATCTTTGAAGTATTTTGAAAGTGCATCACCTAAGGATCATTTCTGTGAAGTTTCACTGAAATCTGTTGGGCGGTTTCAGAGGAGAAGATTTTTTAAGTAATTGTTCACGGACGGACGGGCACACGGACGGACAGACGGACGCCGGACAACGATCGATCACAATAGCTCACCCTGAGCACTATGTGCTCAGGGTGAGCTAAAAAGGGTAGAAAACACTGTGGGAAAAGGAGAAATTGCTCGTTACGAGCAATTTCTCCTTTTCCCACGTGTTTTCAAAAGACTTGTACTGCAGACATGTGAAAACCAGGGCTTGTTTGGGAAAGGGTTAAGAACTTACTTCTGGTTCTTTAACATGCTAAGTGTATAGCACTGTCACACAAAATCTGGGCTTCTTGTCTCATCACAAAGACTTTTTAGTAATTTTGGGGCCAGCCATGGGGATCAAACCCACATTTTCAAGTAGCCCAAGATTTGAACTTTACAAGGCTTATAGTCTACCACCTCAGCTATTGGGGCTGGTCAAAGAGAAAGCTAGTAAAATAAGCCCGCCTGTGGGTTTTCACTATCCTACCAAACCTCTGTTTTTCATAAACTTCACTGAGCATCATCATCAAAAGTTTACTTTTCTCAGTTGACCTTTTATCACTTAATATTAACCCTTTACCAAACAATACCGGGTTTTCATGACCCTGGGAAAGAAGGCTTTTGAAAACAATCTAGGAAAAGGAGAAAATGCTGGTAACCAGCATTTTCTCCATTTCCCACAATGTTTTCTGCTCTATCAGACAGCTTAAGCTCATTTGTACCAAAGTTCATTTGTCATCTACAAACACTGTGAAATTGGTCTAGTCTAAAATTTTATTGTATTGCAAAGGGTTAATTCTATCTCTTAACGACTCTGAAGAAGGCCTTTGAAAAATTTGTAGAAAAGGAGAAAATACTGGTATATAATCATGACATTTATCCTATGTTTTAATGGCCCTGTGGACCAGCGCATTTGACAACATATGTTTCAGGTAATCTGTTGACTGCAAATGCTTTCAGTTTGCCAAGTCCAAAGGTTTTCAACATAGCTGAATGCGCTGGATTTTGACCTATTTCTTGGTACTGATAAAGAATGAATAGAATGTAATTTGCGATTGGTAAAATATGTGCATATGTTTATTTAATGGGCTCCTGCTGGCATATTTGCTCACACATTTGTGAAACCACTATTAACAAGTGTTGCTACTGCTAATCGATACCCAAGGGCCTTGATTCATGCAATAGCAAAATAATGTAGTAGAGAATGATTCTTTTCTTGTGCTGTTTGGAAATTCAATACTTTCATAAGCGTCGCCCGATAATCCAATACTCTTCTTCAACAAAATGAAAAACAGTGATGAAAAAGAGGCAAATGCAAAGGTTACTATTCATTATTTTACTTCAAATTGAGCCACAAGAGTTTCAATATTCATATTCCAGTATCTCTTACACTGTCTATCTTTTTTAAAGATATAAATTTCTTGTTTCTTCAGATAAATATAGTTACCACATAATGCTGACAAAGACAACCCTGAGAAAGAAGCTTTTTAAAAACATTGTGAGAAAAGGAGCAAATGCTGGTGACCGGCACCAAGTTTCTGATCTTTCAAGTATAAATTTCAATGACTCATGTTTAGTTTGTTTTTCTGCAAAAGCTTTCAAAATGGCCAAGTCTAAAATTTTGTAGTCTTTCAAGACAGTTAAGTAGGAAAGATAGAGAATTAAGTTTTCTTGGACATAGAACATAAGCTAAGCATAAGGCCAGACCACTCTTTCGTGTCGTGTGATCTTGGGTCTACAATGTCTGCAAAACCATCTTCAGTTACTATGACATGACGAGGCTTCTTGTACATGTTAACTTTGGAAATTTGACCAGAGTTAGTCTGACGGAAACAAGGAAATTGCTATTGGCAAACAACGTTTGTATTTTACGCCGCCACAAACAAGCTGCAGCGTTTTCGGAATTCGTCTGCTTCCCGATCACGCATGTTCGACATGCGTCCACCGTGAATACATTCTTGACTGATCAAAACTGAAAATAGATCTATGTTAATTCCTACCTATTCTACATGAATCGAGCATATTTGACAAGCGATGCCCACAGCACAACAGTTTATTTTACGAATGGTTTGTAGAACTTCCTGCTGACTCTGTAGTTCCATCTTCTCGCACCAAATAACTTGTGAAGTGCATTTCCGGTCACATGCTCTTTATGACGTCACGTTGTTAAAAGTGTCTCGACAGTGTTTCGTTTTCTAAGCATATTCAATCAGAAAAATCATTATCAGTGTTACATCCGCTGAACATTGCTTAACGACGTTAATGGGGAAAATTAGCCAGTGGCTTGGGAAGAATAATGGTAAAAGAAAATCCAAGAAAGTATGGATAGATCCTATTTCTTTTCGATGGAAAATTTCACTCTATCGGGCAGTGTACATCAAGATCAAAATGCACGAACTGCGCAGTCTGATCCTGATTTACACATTCCACAAAATCGCACAGCGTCTTGCTTAGCAGGCTAGGGGTGAAATATGTAACGCTGTCAATTAGGATGGCTGATGAGTCTGAACCCCTGGTTACGCCCCTGTACAGAATGCACCTTTGTTTTCAATTTGTTTCTAGGGCTTTGACCCGGATTTAAATGTATTCTCTATAAGTTCAACTGATTAGAGTGCAAGCCTCGTCCCACGGTCTGTCGACTAAGAGGAAATATGCTCATTGGTTAGCGATCATTTTAAGTCCAATTGCCGAAAACCTGCCCTAATGTATGTAATGATCCCGTGTCCTCCATGCATGTGTGCGTCAACTTTTATTTTAAACATCTTCTCTGAATCCATTACTGAACCAAATTTGACAAACTTTAATAGATACGATCATTCTATGGTCTAGTTTAAAATTCCGTTAGAGAATGTGATTCTATTAAGAATGATGGTTGTCATGGCAAAAAACCTAAAACTATTTAAAATCTTCAAAAAGCCTCCTCCAAAACGACTCGGTCGATTCCCTGCAAATCGGCTTAACCATTTACCACATAACAAGGAACTTTAACGCCTTTGGGAAGAAAGCTATTGAAAACACTGTTGGAAAAGGACAAAGCGCTGGTAATCAGCGCTACAACGTTTTCTACCCTTGCAAAGGCATATTAATTTTTTTTTTCTGTTTTTGACTTACATTTTTTTTTTTTTTTTGTCCTCTGCAAATGCTTTCAATGTGCATAAGTCGAAAATTTTGTTGTCTGGTAAAGGGTTATAGGATCATTGGATGTATCTCTATCTGATTTGATACAGTTTTAGTTCTTTAACTCTCTACCAAACGACAAAATTTTAGACTGGTCCAATTGAAAGCATTTGCAGACGACAAAATGTGATTGAAAAATTGAAATTTGTTTTGGGAAGGATGGAAAACACTGTGGGAAAAGGAGAAAATGCTGGTTACCAGCATTTTCTCCTTTTCCCACAATGTTTTCAAAAGGCTTCTTTCTCAGGGTCGTTAAAAGTCGGGATTGTGTGGTAAAGAGTTAAAGAATATTGTTTCCGTCGGCTTGGCTAATTTTGACCTCATTGAGCCAAAGTCAAGCGTATATAATGGTCGAAGGGAAGCAACTCCTATAATATCCCTGTAATAGGTATATGATACTATTTCTCTCCCTTGACTACTATATACGCACTGCAATACTGGTTGGTATCGTTTTTCAAGTTTTCTAGATATCAAATTTTCCTCTTTTCCAGTCACAATGCTTTAACCTTTTTCTAGACAATCACGAGTTTTAACAACCCTGAGAAAGAAGCCCTTAGAAAATATTTTGGGAAAAGGAGAAAATGCTGGTAACCAGCATTTTCTTATTTTTCCACAATGTTTTCTACCCTATCAAAGATAAATTCCAGTCATTTGAGCTAAATTTAAAGTGTCGTCTGCAAATGTTTCCAATCGGTATAAGTCTACATTTTTATCGTTCGATAAAGAGTTAAGTTATGCTCTGTGAAAAGGGGGTCTAATGCATCAGGCCAGCCTGTGTCGACACTTTTTGCTATTGGTCAATCTTCTGCTTGATTCCGTCGGCTGTTAAACCAAATGGATATGATGGACCTAAAATAACATGATGACTTGCTTGATATATTGCATTACGGCGATGCATTAAATCCCCTTTTGCTAGAGCGCCTCTCATTTATTTTGATGTTTTAAGTTGTGCTCAGATGTGTTGAATAGAAAACAATACGCAAGGTTTGCATCATTCAACGTTTTGGTCTAAAACTTTGACCTCATAATGAGCCAAAGTCAAGTGTATATAATGGTCAAAGGGAAGCAACTCCTATTATATCTCCTGTAACAGGTATATGATACAATTTCTCTCCCCTGACTATCATACGCACTGCAACATGACTGGTATCATGTTTTCAAGTTTTCTAGGATATCAAATTGTCCTCTTTTTCAGTCATAATGCTTTAAGGTATGCTCTCTGAAAAGGGGGTCTAATGCATCTGCAAACAGTATCGACTCAGTCCAGCCTGTGTCGATTCTTTTTGCTATAGGTCAATTTTCTGCTTGATTCAGTCGGCTGTTAAACCAAATGGATATTTTGGACCCATAATAATATGATGACTTGCTTGGTACAATGCATCACGGCAATGCATTAAATCCCCCTTTGCCAGGTTGCCTCCCATTTATTTTGATGTTTTAAGTTGTGCTCAGATGTGTTGAATAGAAAACAATACGCAAAGTTTGCATTATTCAACGTTATGGTCTAAAACTTTGCCAATTACGCAAAAAGGAAAAAATGGATTTTCAGCTACATTATTTGGGAAAATCTTTCATGTCAGAAATTGTTTGTCAGAGTTCATCGATATTTGTTATGAATGATCCTTGACTAGACTTCCTTTATATCCATTGAAATCATTGTGGCATGTATCAAAAAAATTTAAAAAAAAGGTGATTTTTTTTTTTTCGGGCTTCGCTTTATTTTCTCTATGAAATCCCACTGCAACACAGGCGTCTTACAGATAATAATCTCTGTCTTTGTAAATCATATGAGCCATGCTCTAGGAAAGAGGAGCTTAATGCGCCTGCAAAAAGTGTCGTTCCAGGTCAGCCTGCGCAGTCCGCGCAGGCTGACCTGGACCGAAACTTTTTGCTAAAGGTCAATTTTCTGAATGTCAAAGGACCAGTCTACCTCATGATGTAGTCTGTTGTTAGACAAAATGGGTTTTATGGATCCCTAATCATATGATGATTTCTTGGTATCATACCCTACGGAGATGCATTAAGCTTCCTTTTGCCAGAGCATGGCTCATATCTATAAGAAAGTGGAGCGATTGGACCATCTTAGCCCTCTTGTTCGACTCTTTACCAAACAACCCCGTGTTTCAACGACCCTGAGGTTGAAACCCTTTGGCGATAATGTGGACAGAATTTACTGGAAAAGGGCGAATATAAATTTTAGTTTACTATCCCGATATTTCTGGGATCTTTTCAAAAGTCGTCTGCTTCATATGAAACAAAACGTTTTGAAAGCTTTGTGTCCGAACACATTGCTTCTCACAATAGACTTAAACTCCTTACGAGACGACAAAATTTCAGATCTTTCGAAATTGAAAGTATTTGCAGACGACAGATCTGAGGTAGATCGAATGATAGAATTTGTCTTTAATAGGGTAGACAACTTTTATAGAGTAGAAAACATTGTGAAAAAGGAGAAAATGCTGGTGACCAGCATTTTCTCCTTTTCCACAATGTTTAAAAAAAAAACATTCAAGGTCCTGAAAACGTAGGATTGTATGGTACAGGGCTAAAGCGTGCTGCAGGCTTCACTAATTTGATTCCAAGCTCGGCCAATTTCTGTCGGAGGACTGTTGATATGCACAGGCCTTTGTTCAAAGCTCCATTGGTCTGTCACGAAATTTTAATTGCTCCATCATCGGACACCGTTACTAATCAAAGCACGGAAAGCACTGCCGAGGTGGGATGCGTTTAATCCAATTCAAGCTGAAATCCAAGTGTCAGACCAAATATGCAAGAAGTGCTGCATTATATTTCATAAAGAGTTGTAGAGAAAAAATAACATTTGAAGAACGTTAGCTCTATATAAGTAATTCAAAGGATTTACACTGCATTTTAAATATTTACTTGTCCGGTTGCTTGCTTGCCTGTGTATCTAATAAAATCAATAAAACAACTGATTCAGCTTAATATCAGTTCACAACATGTTATTTTCATGTCACTTCTGATTTTTTCATACACACCTGATTGATTACTATACCGGTTTTTCCGAGTAAATGAGTATTTCTCGAATAAATCTCAGAACACATTTGCTGTTTTCAAGCTACGTGTATTTGCTGTTAGCGAAAACCAAAACGGAGACCGGTGAAATTTACATGGAAAACCTGGGATTTACCACGGCACGTCTGTTTTTTCTGAATTATGTCTCATAGAGTCAGGATATTTCTAAACCAGGCGATTAGCAAAAAGCTCTGCAAAAAGGGACGGATGTCCCTGGTCATTTTCAATAATTATTTTGTTCTGTATGGGGTTAATTATTATTTTGTTTCTTTTTGAGAAAAAAAAAAAAAAAAAAACTGGGACTTCTCCATGAGTCTGAATAGGCGGTGGCCATATCGAGTAGCTAGCATAAAAGACAGCCGTCGCTGTAAGTTTAATTTAGCACCTCTGCCAAAGGCCAGTAAGCTTAGTTATAATTTAGTTAGTAAGTCAGTTATCCATTGTCCGTCATATGCGTGTACGAGCTTCCTTAAACTTTTATTCTAAACCATTTCCTTCTATGAGACTACTGAAATTTGACAACTTGACAGATTGATCCTACAGTGGTCTTCCTAAGAACTGATTAAAAAATATTGACTCCATCCAGAAGCTTTTTAAACAAAGTATATAGCAGCACGTATCCGCCTAAAAGGTGCATATATATGTGTAGAAAGCAATTTGAGCTTAAGCAAGCCAATAAGAAACAATTGATTGACTCAAAAGGAAACACTGCTCTTTTTGTTTTTAGAAGGTAGTCCGACAGTTCAGATCAAAAGATTACAAGGTGTTTGACATGAATCCCCACAAACGGTTTCGCCATTTCAGAGTTCTATAATATGACGAGTGTGTTGAGAGGTTATTTCCGTGTAATTACTATAAGCTTAAGCTTCGGGATGGAATCAAATTCTTTAAATTAATTCTTAGGAAGACGACTTAGGATCACATGGTAGAACGAGTAAGCCTCTTCCAAACAATGGCCTAGCATCCATAAAGCACAATATACAAGTGTTTAATGAAAAAAAAAGGGGGGGGGGGAATATTCTTAACATTATCACTTTATAGAACAACTTCATCTTCATAACTAACTTACACTTCTTTTTAATGAAATTTCCACCCAATAGTAAAAGGTCAAATATTGTGATTGCATCCTATAGATCAGACTGCACATTCACCTTGTCTGCAAAAGCGCATAGCGTCCCGCTTGGCAGCCTAAGGGTGAACTAGTGCTCTCTATTTAGACTACATAACGATTCTAAACCCCTGGTTACTGTCCTGCAAATGTGACTGAAATAATCTTGAAATGATGTTAACCCTATACTAAACAATCCTGACTTTTAACGACCCTACAGAAGACGATCTTTGAAAACATTGTGGGAAAAAAGGAGAAAGTGCTGGTTACCAGCATTTTCTCTTTTTGCCACAATGTTTTCTGCGTTCTCAATCACAATTCACAGCATTTGAGCAACAATAGTCGTGTGAAAATTTTCCTAATTTTGGTGGCTCTAAAATTGTGTCGTCTGGTAAAGGGTTAATCACCAAGCAGACAAGATTTGTCTTTGAATTTTAACGGGGTATAGGTGAGCCCGAAATGGATGTAAAAATCGAAAGAAAGAAAATATATAAAGACACAACTGTAGTGTTTAGAAAAGACGAAATGGCTGCATTTAACTGGAGCTCTACATGTACAATACTTGAATTGCCAGAGTGAGATGCAAGATCAAAAGTTTCAAGTTTTCAACTTTCCATGCCACTATTTAATTTTCTCTTACTTATTTGTTAGAACCATCTTCTACCAAATTCTCCAAATGACGTACTTGCTTACTGTGTGTGTTTTCAAGTATTTCAATATGGATATCTAAAGTCCCTTGTTTTTTTTAACCTTTTACCAAAAAGTCAAGACTTTTAACATCCCCGAGAAGAAAAGCTTCTGAAAACAAAGTGCGAAAAGGATAAAATGCTAGTAACGAGCATTTTCTCATTTAACCACAATGTTTCCTACCATTTCAAAACCAGTCCCAGCATTTGATCTACCTTTAATATGTCGTCTACAAATGCTTCCAATTTGGACAAGTCTGAAATTTTGTCGCCTGAATAAGGGTTAACTGTTATTGTCATTATTTTTAACATTTTTGTTTTTTTTTAACCCGTATCCTATTGACTCTCTTGATCCCGAAGAATAGTCGAAGGTGTCGTTGATATTTCTGTCATTTACATGTAGGGTATCCCTTTACCACAATCTGGCGGACCCCGATAGCGCGGTCGGTAGCGTACAGGACTTGAAAACAGGGATTTGCTGGTTCGAATCCACAGCTTGGCCGATTTCTTTCTAAGGACTGCTGAAAGTCATTGCAAGAGGATTCATTCCTCTCTCCATGCTGATCATTGTTTTGACGATGGTCACGTGGGAAAGCAACCAGTGGCTTGGGAAGAATATTATGCAAAGTACTGGTAAAAGAAACTCCAGAAAAGTATGCATAGGCGCGCTTACTGCCACGATACAACTAAAATAAAATTGAAAACTGCCTTATAAACCATACAATCAATTAACCACTACCGCACAATACTCAGTTTTAACGACCCTGAAAAAGAAGCTTTTGGAAAACAGCATTTCCTCTATTTCCAACAATGCCCTCTACCCTATCAAAGACAGAAGTCATCATTTGAGCTACATTTATTTTGTCGTCTGTAAATGCTTTCAATTTGGTCCAGTACAAAATTTTCACGTTCGGTAAAGAGGCATAATATGATTGATAATCTTTTGTTTTTATCTAGCTAGTCATTCTAAAAACGATAAAAAAAAACCCTAAGGCTTTGCGGAGTCTTTATCGCTTTTGAATGACAAGCTCAGTACTAAAGTTATACAAGGTGAAATGATAGCCGGAAAAAAAAATCAAGACTTTACTTTCATATTTTTCCAAAGTTTTTAACTCTTATACTAAAATCGTAATTTACAATACCAGTATTTCTTCAAGGCAATCTTACACAGCTAGATACATGTAAACCCTTAAATTCTTATCAGACTACAACATTTAGGTATGTCCATGCTGAAAACATTCGCAGATTAAAAAATAGATGTTGCTTAGATCATTGAATGTTTTTGAAAGAATACTGAATATTGTGGGAAAAGAGGAATAGGCTATTTACCAACATATTTTCCTTTCCCCACAATTCTTTGACTCTTCACCAAACGACAAAACTCTACACTTGTCCAAATTGAAGCATTTACAAACAAAACATAGTCCAAATGATCTTATCTATCTAACTCTTTACCAACAAAATTTTAGACTCCTTCAATTCAAAAGCAGTGGCAGACGACAAATTTAATGCGGCAACAATGATGAGACTGGTCTCTAAAAGCGCAGAAAGCATTGTAGAAAAAGGAGGAGCTGCTTGTTATCGATATTTTCTACTTTCCCCAGAATAATTTCTAAAACCTTTTTCTTCAGGGTCGTTAAAAATGTGGTCGTTTGGTAGAGGATCAAAAGAGTGCAAAACGTTGTTGGAATAGGAGAAAATGCTGGTTAGTTAGACTTGTCTAAATTGAAAGCATCTACAAATGACCAACCGAACATAGTGTAAATGATGATTTTTATCTTTCAAAGGATTTAACATCAAGAAAAATGGACAAAACGCTGGTTAGCAGTATTTTCTCTTTCACCCACAATGTTTTCTGAAGGTTTCTACAGCAGCATCGTTAATACAGCAGGATTGTTTAGCAAAGGGCTTTGCTTCAAGGTCTTCAAAAAGCAGTATTCTTTGGAAAAGGATTAAAGTTTTATTTGTGGTTCTCAGATAATTCTAAAGAATAACACTTAATTTCTTGAAGTTTTACTGAAACTGAGTTTCTAATAATTTGCACTTTTTGTGTCGTCTGATCTTACAACTTTTTGTGAAATGAGTTACTAAGTATCTGATCAACATTTTTAAATCATATTTCCAATATGTATTTGAGACGAGAGGAAGTGTTGGCGGCAAAAAAAGCATTTTTTTTTTCATACATTTTTGACTTTGCTACATCCACCACTTAGTTAGGTAATGCGAGCACTTTAACATATTTCTTTACAAGTGGACAAAATTTTAGACTTGCCCAAATTTTAGAACATTTACAGATAAACAATTTGAACATGTCCAAATGATAGGATTCTTCCTTGAAGGAGTAGAAAAAATATTGTAAAAAAAAAAAGGAAAAATGCCGTTTCATGCATAGTGCGCCAATTACAACTTAACCTGTTTGTTGAAAGTGAACATCAAGATCAGTCTTCTTTTTCCTTACACTATACAACAACAAATATCTGGCCGAAATGCAATCCAGTTGTGAGTCTCTATGAATGCGAACCAACACTATGCATTCATATAAAGAGTGTTAAACGGAGTTTGTACAAATGTAGTCTTGGACCGCACTCTTCTCTTCCCTACTACTGGTCTCTGTAATTTAAATTCCCGTGAAGTAACAATAGGCTAAAGCATGGCACATTAATGAAGGTGAAGGATTCACAATTCATTTTGTCTCATACTACGTAGTGTCCATGATTTCTGTTGTAGCGGTGGGTGGTACACTGTGTCCATGGTTTCTATTGTAGTGGTGGGTAGTACATGTCAATGGTTTCTGTTGTAGTATTTGGTGGTACAAAGTGTATATGATTTCTGTTGTAGTAGTGGGTGGTACATAGAGTCCATGGTTTCCGTTGTAGTGGTTGGGGTACATCATGTCCATGGTTTGTAGTGGTGGGTGGTACATAGTGTCTATGATTTTTGTCGTAGTAGTGGGTGTTACACTGTGTCTGTGATTTCTGTTGTAGTTTAGGGTCGTTCCTATGGTCCATGGTTTCCATTGTAGTGTTGGGTGCTACATAATGTCTATGGTTCCTGTTGTAGTGGTGGATGACACATGAAATCCATCATTTCTGTTGTAGTAGTGGGTGGTACATAATGCCTATGGTTCCTGTTGTAATGGTGGGGGTACATTGTGTCCATGGTTTCTGTTGTAGTGGTGGGTGGTACATAGTACCCATCATTTCCGTTGTAGTGGTGGGGGTACATAATGTCCATGGTTTCTGTTGTAGTGGTGGATGACACATGGTATCCATCATTTCTGTTGTAGTAGTGGGTGGTATATAATGTCTATGGTTCCTGTTGTAGTGGTGGATGGTACCTAGTATCCATCATTACTGTTGTAGTAGTGGGTGGTACATAGTATCCACCATTTCTGTTGTAGTGGTGGGTGGTACATAATGTCTATGGTCCCTGTTGTAGTGGTGGATGACACATGGTATCCATCATTTCTGTTGTAATTGTGGGTGGTATATAATGTCCATGGTTTCTGTTGTAGTTGTGGGTGGTATATATGATCTTTGTTGTAGTAAAGGGTGGATCTTTTCATGCCTACACAAGATAAATATAACATTAACAACTATTTTTCTTTTGTCAAACCATCATATCTATAGTATGCTGAATAAATCACACAACAGTGCGAAGCAATGAACTGAATTTCAGCCATGTAAGATTTCTCATGTATCAAACTGTAACGTAAGCTCGCATTTTTTTCGGCAGTACAATACTATCTCAACCCGTAATATGCCCATCGCTACTAAGGTTTAAGACGCTGTAGACGCTGTAGATCAAGGTTGAAATATACAAAGTGTCTTTCTCTTTACCACGTGACAATAATGCAGACTTATCCAAATAAAGCATTTGGGGACGACAATTTAAATGTGGCTCAACTGATGGATTTCTCTTTGATAGGATAGAAAACATTTTAGGAAAAGGAGAAAATCTTGCTTACCAGCATTTTCTGCTTTTCACATAATGTTTTCTAAAGGCTTCTTTCTCAGGGTTGTTAAAATCTCGGGTTTGTGTGGTAAAGTGCTATAATTTCCAATAACATCTAATAATCAAAGCGTTGATGCTGGTGTGGCATTTGTCAAGGGAGTCATTGTGTGGAATTAATGATTTGAAAAATAAACAATGTGTGACGAACAAGCCAAAGGACGAACTGGGTTTTAGACGAACACGGTCAGGCGACAAAGGTTGTGTGTATCATTGTTCCATAGCGGGTATAGATATTTTCAATATAAAAGGAAGTATTCCCATGATCGATGCCCTAATCCAGTTTACTTTAATACACGTTGTTAATAATATATCTGGAGTGCTATCGAAACACTTATTTGTCTTACAGAAATTGACTTTAATTGGGTTTACTTCCTCCGGTTTCGCACAAACTACGATACATGATTTTTAAAATACCATATTGAACTCATAATGGCATCGTCTCCAACAAATGCCACAAAAACTGCCCTGGCCTTGTTATATTTATTCACATAACCCTTTACAAAAGCAAAACCAGGTTGATTACCCTTTGAAAGAAGACATTTGTAAACATAGTTGAAAAAGGACAAAATGTTGGTATTTAATTTGTTGTCTGCAAATGCTTCTAACTTGTCATTTGGTAAAAAGTAGAAACAAGTTTGGTTTTATCACATATTTCCATTTTCTGCTGTATTCCACGTACAAGAAGATGTGCAAAAATGGATAAAGGGTGACAAACAAGATGATAAAGGATTGACTGAATGGTATTTCATTCCACTTTCAGCATTATTTCGGTCACAATGACAGCTCACATATTTAAATATGTTTCCTGGATTTCACAAATAATAGGCTAGAGCTCAAGGACACTCACACAAACGACCCAGGTCATGTGTCCTACACTTACACTTTACCACTGAGCCACGCAGGACCTCAAAAGATTATTAAGTCTGATAATAAGACAATAAATCAAATCACAAAAGACATATCCTCTACATGTACTCACCAATGATTTTTTTGAAAAGGACCAGCCCTCTTTTTATTTAGATGAAATTACAGCTTTTCTAGAAAGCTGAGGGAGATTGATCTACTACCAGATATTTGATGTATGTATTTTCATAAGCTAGTCACAAAAGGCACAGTCTTTTGATATACTCATCCATGATTTTTTTTAAGAAAAAGGATCAACCCCTATTTTTTTAGTGAGAATAAAGAAACAAAAACTTACCGGTACTGAAATTTTCAAGAGAAATACATTACACAAGATATAGCAATTTCAGTGCATGGTTAAAGAGATATGAACAAAAACTTACTAAATTTCAATTAGAAATATGAGATGTAGACAGCTGAGGGAGATTAATGTATTACCAGATCCTTAATATTTTCATAACTAGTCTTATGTCAACCATCGCACATTTGGCTAGCTTCTATGATGTTTCATGAGTCTGTCTGCTCTGAAAGTAGAAAAGATTTAGGGTAAGGAGCAAACCACATCTCCATGTGGGTCAAATTTATCACTAGCTGCATACATGCATTTACCAATTAACATTAATTACGATGAAATGAATGGACCAGAAGCTAAACATGATAAGATTAACCAATACAAAAAATCAAGGAAAAGGTAAATACAAACAAAGCATGTTTAGATAGATATATTCAAAAAACTCACTCAAATTTTCAAGACAAATACATACAAATTCATTGCACGGTTACAGAAATATGAACAAAAACTCACTGAATATTGAACCAGGGTTAGACAAATATAAAAGACACCTTACTGAAATTTTCAAGAGGAATAGATCTACATACATAACATATAGCAAATATAAAACATGGTTAGACAAACATGAACGAAACCTTACTACAATTCATGTAAGAGGTACATACACAGAGTAACGCAAATTCTGAGGATGATTAGACAGGTATTTACAAAAACTTACTCATATTTTTGAGACTATTTCATACACGAGATAGAGCAAATTAGAAGCATAAAGCTAGAGATGTATAAACCAAAACTTAATGGAAATTTCAAGAGAAATACATACACGATAGATACCAAATTTAAGCCAAGGCTAGACAATGAAGAACAAAACTTGATAAGTTAACATTAGAATAAATGAATAAAAGAGATCATACTCCGAGTATTCTTTTTGAAAAAAAAAAAAAAAAAAATTAATACGTTCTACTTTCGGGTGGGATCTGCTTGATGAAAATTATAACCGACGGATACAATCTGTTAAGACCTCTAAGAACACTATTGAGAAAAATATTTCAGTGCAAGCCAAGTTTGGCCATTTTAACACTTTTATCGATGGATCTCCATTTTGCGTATAAAAACCAATGAATAAAAGCAGAGAAAAACTCTGAGTGCTTTATTTAGGATGATATATTTTGATTCGGACCATCTTGAAAATTTAACGAGGTACCTCCAAGGTAAGTAGTCACACCAATGGATAAAAGCGGTAAAAACTTTGAGTACTCTTTTTTAAGTTAATTCTTTTTTTTTTTTTGGCTAGGTTCCTACATTCTTCTTTAGAGGGACCTTCGTGGTGAGTATTAAAAGCAACGGATAATAGCGGTAAAAATCCTGGTACTTTCTGTTCCGTTTGTGTAAAATAGTTCGATCCTGGCTAGGTTCAGCCGTTTTAAAACTATTGAGGGACCTCCCATGTGAGTGCAAAAAAGTAATGGATAAAAGTGCTAAAAACTCCGAGTACTCTTTGAGTCTAATATTTTGATTCTGTTTATGTTCAGCTATTTAAAACCTCTAACATGGGACCTCCCTTATCAGTGTTATAACCAGTGGATAACATCGGTAAAAACTTTGAAAACTCTTATATCAGTATAAAATGGTTTGATGCTAGGTTAGTTTGGCCACTTTAAAACCTCCATTGAGGGATCTCCTGGTGGGTATTAAAACCAATGGATAAAACCTGTAAAACTCAGAGTACTCTTTTGTAAGACTACAAATATTTCATCCTTGTTATATCAGCTAGAGTAAAACAAACTTTTCTCAAGAGACCTCTCTGGTGGGTGTTAAAAGCAATGGATAAAAGCGGCTAAAATTTTGGAACCTTTTATTTTGTCTTGCCGTTTTAAAACCTTCATCGAGGAACCTCACTGTTGGTGTTAAAACGATGGATAAAAAACGGTAAATACTCCAAGTACTCTTCCTTTAAGGGTAAAATATTTTCATCCTAGCTAGGTTCTGCCATTTTTTTTTTAAATTGTTAAAAACTGCCTGGTAAGTATTTACAAAAAAAAAAAAAAAAACTCTGAGAACTTTGTTAAAGTGTTAACCTTTACCTCAACTCTTTACCAAATGATAAAAGTTTAGAATGGTCCAGATTGAAATCATTTGTAGACGTCATTTTAAATGTCACTCAAAACATAGAATTTGTCATTCAAAGGGTAGAAAACATTCTGGGAAAAGAAGAAAATGATAGTACTACCATTTTCCTCTTTTTCCTCTTTTCTCATATTTCTCATATTCTCATGTATTTACAGAACGTCTTTTTTTCAGGGTCGTTAAAACCAGGATTGTGTGGTAAAGGTTAACACTTTAACAATCAGTCCTGTATATTAACAGCCCAAAGAAAGATGCTTTTGAAAACAATGTGGGAAAAGGACAAAATGCTGATAGCGCCATTTCCTCCTTTTTCCACGATATTTTAGTAACTGGCACCTTTTCAAGACCAGTTCTAGCAATTAATTTTGTTATCTGAAAATGCTTTCACATCTTTACCAGTGTCACATTTAATGATCTGTCCGTATAAACTCTCTACCAAATGACAAGATTTTAGATTGGTCCAAATTGAAAGCATTTGCAGAAGATAAAGGTCACCAAATTGACCAAAATGTTCTTGATGAAGTTACCAGTATTTACTCCTTTTTGCACGATGTTTTTTTTTTTAAAAGCCTTCTTCCTCGGGATGGTTTAAAGTCGAGATTGCTTGGTTACGTGTTTGGTAAAATGTTCAAAGCATTTTTCATGTTTATGGACATCATGTAATAACTAGGTCAATTTGATTAGTTACCCATGCAGTGGGTAAATTTGTCCTTTTTCAACCGCCAAAAATACAATTCAATGATAGAAACATTTTCTTTTGTTAGCTTGACTAATCAAGCAGACAATAAAGATCAAAGATCAGGCTGAATATTCTGTACAGCCCGGTCTTGGCCTAGTTTCACCAATTGCACAGGAAAGATTTATGTCTCTCTTTTTTTCAATGAAAAAAAAAAGTTTTTGTAAAAACCTGGAGAAGGTTGGCGCATTGCAGATTCTTGGCTTTTCTTGACAACTATTTCATAATTATGACAAATGGTCTGATACCTTTTAGCAACTCAGTCTTTAGTCCTTAACCCTTGGTCCTTGTCATTGATATTTTAATAAGCTAGTCTATTGCAAATACCATCAGTTGTATATCTCTCATCTTTCCATTTAATCCTTCTGTTTGCTCTAAAAGTAGAAAAAAAATAGGGTAAGGAGCTAACTAAGTCTCCATGTAGGCCGAATTTATCGGCAGTTGCTTACATATACTTAATCAACGAAACATTAGTTACAAATACCATTTCCACATGCTGACATAATTATTATGCACTGTTTTATATACACTTCATACTCTAAGCCAGACAAGACTATTTACTAAGCACAGTGTGACCACTCAATGGAATGGCTTCTAAAAACCAATAGATAAAAGCAGTAAAAACTCTTTGATACTCTTATTTTACGGTAAAATAATTTTGATCTTAACAAAGTTTGGCATTTTTAAAACTTTCATCGAGGGACGTCACTTGTTCAGCTATTTTTTCTCAAGGGATCTCCTTGGTGAGTTAGGTCCTTGGTGACTGTTAAAACCAATGGATAAAAGCGGTAAAAACTCCCTAGTGCTCTTTTATTAAGGTAAAATATTTCTATCCTTATTTTGTTCAGCTATTTAAAAAACAAACAAACAAACAAAAAACTTTCTCAAGTGACCTCCTCCTTTATCCAATGGATAAAAGTGGTAAAATCTCCGAATATTCATTTATTATCAGAAAATATTTTCAGCCTTGTTATGTGCAGTTATTTCTAGAAAAAAAAATTTTCTCAAAGGACCTCCCTGGTGAGTGTTTAAACCAACGGATAAAAGCGGTAACCTACCCCCCTTTTTTAATCAGGGTAAAATAGTTATGTCGTTGTTATATTCAGCTATTTTAACACGTTTCTCAAGGGACTTCCCTGTTGACTGTAAAAACCAATGGAAAAAAATGGTAAAAACATCGAGTGCTCTTTTATAAGGGTAAAATATTTCTATCCTGGCTTTTTTTCAGCTATCTTAAAAACCTTTCTCAAGGGACCTCCCTGGCAAGCAAGGTCCCTGGTGACTGTTAAAACCAATCGATAAAAACGATAAAAACTCCGAGTGCTCTTCTATTAGAGTAAAATAATTTATCCTTGTTTTGTTCAGCTATTTCAAAAAAGAATCTTTCTCAATTGACCTCCCTGGTGGGTGTTAAAACCAGTGGATAGAAGGGGTAAAAACTTCGAGTACTCTTTTGTAAGGTTAAAATAGCTTTTTATCCCTGTTTTGTACAGCTATTTAAAAACAGAACCTAGTGTGTGATAAAACCAATGGATACAAGTGGTAAAACCTTTTTCAAGGGACTTCCCTACTGACTGTTAAAAACAATGGATGCTTTTTTATAAGGGTAAATATTTCTATGTTTTTTTTTTTTTTTTTTTCAGTTATTTTAAAAACCTTTCTCAAGGGACCTCCCTGGTGAGTGGTATGTGTTAAAACCAATCGATAAAAGTGGTAAAATCTCCGAGTACTCTTCTATTTGGATAAAATATTTTTATCCTTGTTTTGATCATCTTTTTTAAAAATCTTTTCTCAGTTGACCTCCCTGGTGAGTGTCAAAACCGATGGATAGAAGCGGTAAAACCGCCGAGTACTCTTTTATTAGGTTAAAATAATTTTATCCCTGTTTTGAACAGCTTTAAAAAAAAATGTTTTCCGAGGGTCCTCCCTGGTGAGTGTTAAAACCAATAGTTACAAGCGATAAAAACTCCGAATACCCTTCTATTATCATTAAATATTTCATCCTTGTTTCGTTCAGCTATTTAAAAAAAAAACCTTACCAAAGGGACCGCCGTGGTAAGTATTAAAGGCAATACATAAAAGCGGTAAAAAAACTCCAGTGCTCTTGTATTAAAGTAAAATATCTTTATCATTGTTATATTCAGCTATTTTAAAACCTTTCGCAAGGGACTTCTCTGTTGACTGTTAAAACCAATAGATGAAAACGGTAAAAACTCCGAGTGCTCTTTTACTACAGTAAAATATTTCTATCCTTGTTTTGTTCAGCTATTTCAAAAACTTTTCTCAACGGACCCTCCTGGTGAGTGAGGTGCAATTGATAAAAGTGGCAAAAACTCCAAGTACACTTTTACTAGGGTAAAATGTTCTTATTCTTGTTTTGTTCAGCTATTTAAAAAAAAAAAGAACCTTTCACAAGTGACCTTCCTTGTTGGTGTAAAAACCAATGGATAGAAGCTGTAAAAACTCCGAGTACTCTTTTGTTAGGGTAAAATGTTTTTATCATTGTTTTGTACAAATATTTAAAACAAATGTCGAGGAACCTCCATGTTGAGTGTTAAAACAAATCGTATAAGTGGTTAAAACTCCGGATACTCCTTTATTATCATAAAATATTTCCATCCTTGTTTTGTTTAGCTATTAAAAAAAAGGGGAAAAAAAAAAAAAAAAAAAAAACTTTCTCAAATGACCTTCCTGGTGAGTGTTAAAACTAATGGATAGAAGCTGTAAAAAGTCCGAATACTCTTTTATCAGGTTAAAAAAATCGTGTCCTTGTTTTGTACAGCTATTTATAAAACAATCATTCTGGAGGGACATCGACGGTGAGTGTTAAAAACCAATGGATAAAAGTAGTAAAAACTCTGCATACTCTTTTGTTATCATAAAATATATTCATCCTTGTTTCATTCAGATATGTGAAAAAAAAACCTTTCTCAAGGGACCTCCCTGATGAGTGTTAAAACAAATGAATAAAAGAGGTAAAAAACTCCGGTGCTATTTTATAAGGGTAAAATATTTTAAATAATTGCTATATTCAGCTATATTAAAACCTTTCTTAATGGACCTCCCTGTTGACTGTTAAAACCAATCGATAAAAACGGTAAAAACTCCGAGTACCCTTTTATTACGGTAAAGTATTTCCATCCTGGTTTTGTTCAGCTATATCAAAAACCTTTCCCAAGAGACCTCCCTGGTGAGTGAGGTCCCCGGTGACTGTTAAAACCAATCGATAAAAGCTGTAAAAACTCCGGGTGCTCTTTTATTCAAATAAAATGTTTTTATCCATGTTTTGTTCGGCTTTTTTAAAAACCTTTCTCTATTGACCTTCCTACTGAATGTTTAAACCAATGGATAGAAGCGGTAAAAACTCGGAGTACTCTTTTATTAAGGTTGAGTATTTTAATCGTTGTTTTGTACAGCTTTTCAAATTAACTTTCTCGAGGAACCTCCCTGGTGAGTGTTAAAACCAAGGGAAAAAAGTGGTAAAAACTCTGAATACTCTTTTATGATCATACAATATTGTGTCATCCTTTTGTTCAGCTATTTAAAAAAAGACCTCCCCGGTGAGTGTTAAAACCAATAGAAAAAAGCGGTAAAAAACTCTTGTGCTCTTTCATTAGGGTAAAATATTTTTATAATTGTTATATTCAGCTATATTAAAACCTTTCTCAGGGGATTCCAATGGAAAACAATGGAGAAAACGGTAAAAACTCCGAGTGGTCTTTAATTACGGTAAAATATTTTTATCCTGGTTTTGTTCAGTTATTTTTAAAAAAAACTTTCTCAATGGACCTCCCTGCTGATTAAGGTCTCTGGTGACTGTTAAAACCAATGGATAAGAGCGGTAAAAATTGTTTTATTTGGGGTAAAATGTTTTTATCCTTGTTTTGTTCAGCTATTTTAAAAACCGTTTCTCAACTGAGCTCCCTGGTGAACTTTAAAACCAATGTATAGAAGCGGTAAAACTCCTGACTACTCTTTTATTAGGGTAAAATATTTGTATCCTTGTTTTGTACAGCTATTTAAAACAAAAAAATTCTCGAGGGACATCCGTGGTGAGCGTTAATATCAATGGATAAAAGCGGTTAAAACTCCAAGTAATCTTTTATTATCATAAAATATTTTCATCCTTGTTTTGTTAAGCTGTCTTAAAAAACCTTTCTCAAGGGACCTCCCTGGTGAGTGTTAAAACCAATGGATAAAGGTGGTAAAAATCTCCGTTGCTCTTACATGACATTAGCCGTTTAAACGGCGTGTAACACCAATACAAACAAACCTACCAATAATTGCCACAGAACAAGCATAAGGCCATATATCTTTCTCTATTCAACTGAACATATCGGGAATATCATGGCTGACCTATTACTGGGCTACATGAGTGCTGACAGCACTGCACAGAAAACGTCTGCAAAAAAAAAAAAAAAAAAAACCCAAAAAACATGAAAAAAGCTACAAGAAACAAATATGGTTTGATAAACAAATACAAATACAATCAAGAAAAAAGTAAGTGCAGACAAAGCATGGTTAGACAAGTATATACAAAAACTTACTCAAATTTTCAAGACAAGTACATGAATGACATACAGCAAATGCAAAGCATAAGAGAAATATGAAAAGAAAAACTAACTGAACTTTTCACGAGAAACACATACGAAAGATAAAAGCAAATTCAAGCCAGGGTTAGACAAATATAAACATCGCACTTTTGGCTGGCTTCTATGATGTTTCATGGGTCTGTCTGCTCTGAAAGTAGAAAAGATTTAGGGTAAGGAGCAAACCACATCTCCATGTGGGTCAAATTTATCACTATTTATTACCAATGGATAAAATCGGTAAAATTTTGAAAACTCTTATTTCAGTATAAAATGTTTTGATGCTAGGTTAGTTGGCCACTTTAAAACCTCCATCGAGGGATCTCCTGGTGGGTATTAAAACCAATGGATAAAACCTGTAAAACTCAGATTACTCTTTTGTAAGACTACAATTATTTCATCCTTGTTACATCCGCTAGAGTAAAACAAACTTTTCTCAAGAGACTTCTCTGGTGGGTGTTAAAAGCAATGGATAAAAGCGGCTAAAACTTTGGACCCTTTTGTTTTGCCATTTTAAAACCTTCATCGATGGACCTCACTGTTGGTGTTAAAACAATGGATAAAAAACGGTAAAAACTCCAAGTACTCTTCCTTTAAGGGTAAAACATTTTCATCCTAGCTAGGATATGCCATTTAAAAACTGTTATCGTTTGACCTGCCTAGTAAGTATAAAAAAAAAAAAAAAAAAAGCTGGTAAAACTCTAAGAACTTTGTTGTTGTTGTTTGTTTGTGTGAAAAATATTTTGGCCAGGCTCGGCCATTTTAAAATTTTTCTCAAGGAACCTCCCTTTTGACTGTTAAAACCAATGGACAAAAGCAATAAAAACTCCGAGTGCTCTTTTATTTGGGTAAAAATTTTTATCCTGGCTTTATTCAGCTATTAAAAACCTTTCTCAACTAATAAAGTAATAAGACTAAATTAACTAAAAACTGATCATAATTGGGATGAGAAGCATATATATGAGATACAGCAAATTCAAAGTATGGTTAGTGAAATATAAACATATAACCACAAACTTACTAAAGTTTTCATGAAAAGTACAAACAGGAGATAAGCTAATTAGAAGCACGGTTAGACAAATGTAACTAAAAACTTATCATGATTTGGATGAGAAGCACATATATCAGATACGGAAAATCTGAAGTATGGTTAGTGAAATATAAAACACAAATTGAATAAAGTTTACATGAGAACTACATACAGGAGACAAAATAAATTCAAAATGGGGTTAGCAAATATAAACACCCAGTTTACTGAAATTTTCATAAGGAAGACATACACCAGACATAGCTAGTTCAGAGCATGGTCGGTAAAATAATACACAATCTTACTGAAATTTTATTAAGAAGTGCATAAACGGAACAAAACGAATTCAAAGCATGGTTAGACAAATACAAACAAAATCTTCTAGTAACTACAATTCTAATGCCAAATACATACACAGGATAAAGCAAATTTAAAGCATGGTGAGAGAAATATAAGGAAAAAATAGACAAAGTAAATTCAAGCACGGTTTGAGATATACAGTACAAACAAAATTAACTGCAATATTTAAATATATATAGATACACAAGCTAGTTCAGAGCATGGTCGGTAGAATAACACTTCACTTTTAATGACAAATACATACAATGTATGAGTAATTCTAAAACATAGAGAAATCAGAAACATTAACAAAAACTAATCATGATTTTGATGACAGACACATACCTAAAATAAAAGCGAAAACAAAGTATTGATTTACTCCAGAAAAATCTGATAAATTCAACCCACCTCTTTCCTCATTCCACAAGCTGCCGTTATATCTTTATAGCATCCTCCATGTTGAAATCTGAAAAATGATAAAATATCAGATCAGTACTTCTGTTTCAAAGTATGCCAAAGTATTCCTGTCTCTTCTCCTCATGGCTCATTTACTCATTTTTTAATCCAGCTTTCATCAGTATCAAGCTGGGGGCATTACCGTGCACTGCACAAAGATACTGTGATAATACTCATGCAACAAAACATAGGGAAGGTCAATTGCTGGAATTTTTCATTATAGGTAAACTCATGGACTCAACTCTTTACCAAATGACAAAAGTTTAGACTGGTCCAAATTGAAAGCATTTGCAGACGACATATCAAATGTCACTCAAAACATAGAATTTGTCATTCAAAGGGTAGAAAACATTCTGGGAAAAGAAAAAAATGGTAGTACTACCATTTTCCTCTTTTCTCATAATATTTACAAAACGTCTTTTTCTCAGGGTCGTTAAAACTAGGATTGTGTGGTAAAAGGTTAACACTTTAACAATCAGTCCTGTATTTTAACAGCCCAAAGAAAGATACTTTTGAAAACAATGTGAGAAAAGGACAAAATGCTGATAGCGCCATTTTAGATATTTTAGTAACTGGCACCTTTTCAAGACCAATTGTAGCAATTAATTTTGTTATCTGAAAATGCTTTCACATCTTTACCAGCCATCACATTTAATGTCCTGTCCTTAGTAACTCTTTACCAAATGACAAGATTTTAGACTGGTCCAAATTGAAAGCATTTGCAGAAGACAGATTAAAGGTCAACAAAATGACCAAATATGTTCGTGATATAGTAACCAGCATTTTCTCCTTTTTGCACAATGTTTTTTCAAACGCCTTCTTCCTCGGGATGGTTTAAAGTCGAGATTGTTTGGTAATGTGTTTGGTAAAGTGTTCAAAGCATTTTTCATGTTCATGGACATCATGCAAATTAACTAGGGCAATTTGATTAGTTACCCATACAGTGGGTAAATTTGTCCCTTTTTCAACCGCCAAAAATACAATTCAATGATAAATAGAAACATTTTCTTTTGTTAGCTTGACTAATCAAGCAGACAATACAGATAAAAAATCAGGCTGGTTTTGGCCTAGTTTCACCAATTGCACAGGAAAGATTTATGTCTCTCTTTTTTTCAATGAAAAAAAAAAAAAGTTTTTGTAAAAACCTGGAGAAGGTTGGCGCATTGCAGATTCTTGGCTTTTCTTGACAAATGTTTCATAATTATAACAAATGGTCTGATACCTTTTAGCAACTCAGTCTTTAGTTCTTAACCCTTGGTTCTTGTTATTGATATTTTAATAAGCTAGTCTATCGCAAAATACCATCCGTCGTATATCGCTCTTCTTTCCATTTCATCCTTCTGGTTGCTCTAAAAGTAGAAAAAATAGGGTAAGGAGCTAACTAAATCTCCATGTGGGCCGAATTTATCGGCAGCTGCTTACATATACTTAATCAACGGAACATTAGTTACAAATACCATTTCCACATGTTGACATAATTATTATGCACTGTTTTATGTACACTTTATACTCTAAGCCAGACCAGACTGTTTACTAAGCACAGTGTGGCCACTCAGTGGAGTAAATTTTAAAAACCAATGGATAAAAGCGGGAAAAACTTCGATACTCTTGTTTTAAGGTAACATAATTTTGATGTTAACCAAGTTTTGCAATTTTAAAACTTTCATCGGGGGACGTCTCTTGTTCAGCTATCTTAAAAACCTTTCTCAAGGGATTTCCTTGGTGAGTGAGGTCCTTGGTGACTGTTAAAACAAACGGATAAAAGCAGTAAAAACTCGGAGTGCTCTTTTATTAATTAAGGTAAAATGTTTCTTTCCCTGTTTTGTTCAGCTATTTAAAAACAAGCAAAAAACTTTCTCAAGTGACCTCCCTGGTTAGTGTTAAAACCAATGGATAAAAGTGGTAAAATCTCCGAATATTCATTTATTATCATACAATATTTTTATCCTTGTTTAGTGCAGCTGTTTCTAAAAAAATCCTTTCTCGAGGGACCTCCCTGATGAGTGTTTAAACCAACGGATAAATGGGGCAAAAAACTCCGGTGTTCTTTTATAAGGTGAAATATTTATATCATTGTTATATTCAGCTATTTTAAAACATTTCTCAAGGGACTTCCCTGTTTACTATAAAAACCAATGGAAAAACATAGTAAAAACATCGAGTACTCTTTTATCAGGGTAAAATTTTTCTATCGTTGCTTTTTTTTCAGTTATCTTAAAAACCTTTCTCAAGGGACCTCTCTGGCAAGCAAGGTCTCTGGTGACTGTTAAAACCAATCGATAAAAGCGGTAAAAACTGCGAGTGCTCTTCCATTAGGGTAAAATGTTTTTATCCTTGTTTTGTTCAGCTATTTGAAAAAAATCTTTCTCAGTTGACCTCCCTTGTAAGTGCTAAAACCAATGGATAGAAGCGGTAAACCCCCCGAGTACTCTTTTATAAGGTTAGAATAGTTTTATCCCTGTTTTGTACAGCTATTTGAAAAAAAGAACCTTTCTCATCTGACCTCCCTAGTGTGTGATAAAACCAATGGATATAAGTGGTAAAAACTCCGAATACCCTTGTATTATCATAAAATATTTTCATCCCCGTTTTGTCAGCTATTTCTTTAAAAAAAAATAAAAAATTTCTCAATGTACCTCCCTGGTGAGTGTTGAAACCAATGGATAAAAGCGGTAAGAAACTCCGGTGCTCCTTTATCAGGGTAAAAATATGTATCATAGTTACACTCAGCTAGTTTAAAACCTTCCTCAAGGGACTTCCCTGTTGACTGTAAAAACCAATGGAAAAAATGGTAAAAACTTCTAGGGCATTTTTATAAGGGTAAAATATTTCTACGATGTTTTTTTTTTTTTTTTTCAGTTATTTTAAAACCCTTTCTCAAGGGACCTCCCTGGCAAGCAAGGTCCCTGGCGACTGTTAAAACAACTCGATAAAAGCGGTAAAAACTCCGAGTGCTCTTCTATTAGGGTAAAATATTTTTATCCTTGTTTTGTTGAGCTATTTAAAAAAATTTTTTTCTCAAGTGATCTCCGTTGTGAGTGTTAAAACCAATGGATAGAAGCGGTAAAACCCCCGAGTACGCTTTTATAAGGTTAAAATAGATTTATCCCTGTTTTGAACAGCTATAAAAAATCTTTCCCGAGGGACCTCCATGGTGAGTGTTAAAAACGATGAATACAAGTGGTAAAAACTCCGAGTACCCTTTTGTTATCATTAAAATATTTCATTCTTGTTTCGTTCAGCCATAAAAAAAAATTATAAAAGGGTGCGCCGTGGTAAGTGTTAAAACCAATACATAAAAGCGGTAAATACCTCTTATATTAGTGTAAAATATTTTTATCATTGATATATTCAGCTATTTTAAAACCTTTCTCAAGGGACTTCCCTTTTGACAGTTAAAACCAATGGATGAAAACGGTAAAAACTCCCGAGTGCTCTCTTATTAAGGTAAAATATTTTTATCCCTTTTATATTCAGCTATTTTAAAACTTTTCTCAAGGGACTTCACTGTTGAATGTTTAAGGCAAAGGATGACGACGATAAAAACTCCGAGTGCTCCTTTATTTGGGTAAAATATTTCTATCATCGTTTTGTTCAGCTATTTCAAAAACATTTCATAAGGGACCTCCCTGGTGAGTGAGGTCCCTGGTGAAAGTTTAAACCAATAGATAAAAGTGGTAAAAACTCCAAGTACACTTTTATTAGCGTAAAATGTTCTTATCTTTGTTTTGTTCAACCTTTCACAAATAACCTCCCTGGTGAGTGTTTAAACCAATGAATAGAAGCTGTAAAAACTCCGAGTACTGTTTTGTTAGGGTAAAATGTTTTTATCATTGTTTTGTACAACTATTTAACAAATACTTTCGAGGGACCTCCCTGTTGAGTGTTAAAACCAATTGATAAACGTAATAAAAACTCCAAATGTTCCTTTATTATCATAAAATATTTTCATCCTTGTTTTGTTCAGCTATTAAAAAAACAACCCTTTCTCAAGGGACCTCCCTAGCGAGTGTTAAAAACCAATGGATAATGCGGTAAAAAAAATTTGGTGATCTTTTATTAGGGTAAAATATTTTAATAATTGTTATATTCAGCTATTTAAAACCTTTATCGTGGGACTTCCCTGCAGACTGCTAAAAAATAAAGGATAAAAACGGTTAAAAACTTCGGTGCTTTTTCATTCCGGTAAAATATTTTTATCCCTGTTTTGTACGGCAGCTTTTTTTTTTTTAAAGAAAACTTTCTGAAATTACCTCCATGGTGAGTGTTAAAACCAATGGACTGAAGCGGTAAAAACTACGAGTACTCTTTTATTAGGGTTAAAAAATGTATCCTTGTTTTGTACAGCTATTTATAAAAAAATCTTTCTCGAGGGACATCGCCGGTGAGTGTTAAAAGCAATGGATAAAAGTAGTAAAAACTCCGAGTACTCTTTTATTATCATAAAATATATTCATCCTTGTTTTATTCAGATATGTTAAAAACCTTTCTCAATGGACCTCCCTGATGAGTATTAAAACAAATTAATAAAAGGGGTATAAAAAATCCGGTGCTATTTTATAAGGGTAAGATATTTTTATCATTGATATATTCAGCTATATTAAAACCTTCCTCAAGGGACTTCCCTGGTGACTGTTAAAACCAATCAATAAAAACGGTAAAAACTCCGAGTACCCTATTATTACGGTAAAAAAATTCTATCCTGGTTTTGTTCAGCTATTTTAAAAATCTTCTTCAAGAGACCTCCCTGGTGAGCGAGTTCCCTGGTGACTGTTAAAACCAATCGATAAAAAGCAGTAAAAACTCCGAGTGCTCTTATATTCAGGTAAAATGTTTTTATCCTTGTATTGTTCAGCTTTTTTAAAACCTTTCTCAACTGGCCTTCCTGTTCAGTGTTTAAACCAATGGGCAGAAGCGGTAAAAACTCTGAATACTCTTTTATTAGGGTTAGATATTTTTATACTTGTTTTGTACAGCTATTCAAAATTAACTTTCTCGAGGGACCTCCCTGGTGAGTGTTAAAACCAATGAAAAAAAGTGGTAAAAACTCTTGATACTCTTTTATGATCATAAAATATTATCATCCTTGTTTTGTACAGCTATATAAAAAAGGACCTCCCTGGTGAGTGTTGAAACCAATAGAAAAAAAGCAGTAAAAAACTCTTGTGCTCTTTCATTGGTCTCTTTCATTGGTAAAATATAAAGTAAAGTATAAAGTAAAATATTTTTATACTTGTTATATTCAGCTATATTAAAACCTTTCTCAAGAGACTTCCATGAGGACTGTTGAAAACAATGGAGAAAATGGTAAACACTCCGAGTGCTCTTTTATTATGGTAAAATATTTCTATCCTGGTTTTGTTCAGTTATTTAAAAAAAAAAACTTTCTCAAGGGACCTCCCCGTTGATTAAGGCCCATGGTGACTGTTAAAACCAATGGATAAAAGCTGAAAAACTGCGAGTACACTTTTATCAGGGTAAAATGTTTTTATCCTTGTTTTGTCAAGTGACCTCCCTGATGAGTGTTAAAACCAATTATTAGAAGCAGCAAAAACTCCGAGTACCCTTTTATTAGGGTCAAATATCTGTATCCTTGTGTTGTACAGTCATTAAAAAAAAACTTTTTCGAGTGACCTCCCCGATGAGTGTTAAAACCAATGGATAAAAGTGGTAAAAACTCCGTGTACTGTTTTATTATCACAAATAATTTTCATCCTTGTTTTATTCAGCTATGTTAAAAACCTTTCCCTGTGGACTATTAAGACCAGGCGATAAAAACGGGAAAAAGCTCCGAGTGCTCCTTTATTATGGTAAAATATTTCTATCCTGGTTTTGTTCAGCTATTTAAAAACCTATCTCAAGGGACTTCCCTGCTGAGTGAGGTCCCGGGTGACTAAAAACCAAAGGATAAAAGCGGAAAAACTCCGAGTGCATTTTTATTAGGGTAAAATGTTTTTATCCTGGTTTTGTTCAACTATTTTGAAAAAAAAAAACCTTCCTCAAGTGACTACCCTGCTGAGTGTTAAAACCGAGGATAGAAGCGGTAAAAACCTCCGAGTACTCTTTTATCAGGGTAAAAAATTTTTATCCTGGTTTTTGTACTGCTATTTAAAAAAAAAACTTTCTCGAGGGACCTCCCTTTAGTGAGTACTAAAACCAATGGATGTTGTAAGAACTCCAAGTACTCTTTTATTATCACAAAATATTTCCATCCTTGTTTTGTTCAGTTATCTTTAAAAAAAAAACTTTCTCAATGTACCTCCCTGGTGAGTGTTAAAATCAATGGATAAAAGTAGTAAAAAACACCGGTGCTCTTTAATTTGGGTAAAATATTTTTATCATTGTTATATTCAGCTATTTTAAAACCTTTCTCAAAGGACTTCCCTGGTGACTGTTAAAACCAAAGGATAAAAACAGTAAAAACTCTGAGTGCTCCTTTATTAGGGTGAAATATTTCTATCCTGGTTTTCTTGAGCTATTTTAAAAACCTTTCTCGAGGGACCTCCCTGGTGAGTGAGGTCCCATGTGACTACTAAAACCAATTGATAAGAGCGATAAAAACTTTGAGTACACTTTTATTATGGTAAAATGTTTCTATTCTTCTTTTTAAGCTATTAAAAAGCGTTTCTCAAGTGACCTCCCTGCTGAGTGTTAAAACAAGTGGATTGTTCTAAGCGGTAAAAACTCCGAGTACTCTTTTACTAGGGTTACATATTTTTATCCTTGTTTGTACAGATATTTTAAAAAAATACTTTCTCGAGGGATCTCCCTGGTGAGTGTTAAACCAATGGTTAAAAGTGGTAAAAACTCCGAGTACTCTTTTATTATCATAACATATTTTCATCCTTGTTTTGTTCAGCTATTTGAAAAAAAAATCTCAAGGTACCTCACTGGTTAGTGTTACAACCAATTGATTAAAGCGGTAAAAACTCCGGTGCTTTTTTTATTAGGGTAAAGTTTTTTGTCAATGATATATTCAGCTATTTTAAAACCTTTCTCAAGGGACTTCCCTGTTGACTGTCAAAAACAATGGATAAAAATGGTAAAAACTCCAAGTGCTCTTTTATTTGGGTAAAATATTTCTATCCTGGTTTTTTTCTAGCTATTTTAAAAACCTTTCTCAAGGGACCTCTCTGGTGAGTGAGGTCCCTGGTGACTGTTAAAACCAATGGATAAAAGCGGTAAAAACTCCGAGTACTCTTTTATTAAGGTTAAATGTTTTTATCCTTGTTTTGTTCAATTATTTTAAAAACCGTTTCACAACTGACCTCCTTGGTGATCTTTAAAACCAATGTATAGAAGCGGTAAAAACTTCCGAGTACTCTTATATTAGGCTAAAATATTTGTATCATTTTTTGTATAGCTATTTAAAACAAAAAATTGTCGAGGGACCTCCCTTGTGAATGTTAAAACCAATAGATAAAAATGATAAAAACTCCGAGTAATATTTTATTATCATCAAATATTTTCATCCTTGTTTTGTTAAGCTATCTTAAAAAACCTTTCTCAAGGGACCAACAAGATGAGTGTTAAAACCTATGGATAAACTCTGGTGCTCTTATATGACATTAGCTATTTAAACGGCGTGTAACACCAATACAAACCAACCTACCAATAATTGCCACAGAACAAGCATAAGGCCCTATATCTTTCTCTATACAACTGAACATATCGGGAATATTATGGCTGACCTTTTACTGGGCTACATGAAAAAGACTGCAGAAAAAAAAACATAAAAAAAAAAAAAAAAAAAACTACAAGAAACCAAATATGGTTGGATAAACAAATATAAACACAATCAAGAAAATTTAATGCAGACAAAGCATGATTAGACAAGTATATACAAAAATTTACTCAAATTTTCAAGACAAGTACATAAATGACATACAGCAAATGCAATGCATAAGAGAAATATGACAAGAAAAACTAACTGAACTTTTCACGAGAAACACCTGCGAAAGATAAAAGCAAATTCAAGCCAGGGTTAGATAAATATAAACAAAAACTTACCGGTACTGAAATTTTCAAGAAAAATACATACACAAAATATAGCAATTTCAATGCGTGGTTGAAGAGATATGAACAAAACCTACTAAATTTCGATTGGAAATATGAAATAAAGCTAAAAAATGCATGGTCATACAAATGAAAGCAAAATCAAATTATGATTTGGATGGGAAACACACACATGAGATAAAGCAAGTTCAAAGCATGGTTAGTGAAATATAAACAAAATCTTACTAAAGTTTTGAAAAGAAATTACCTAAGACATAAACCATATTCAAAGCATGGTTAGTGAAATATAAACAAAAACTTACTTAAGTTTTGAAAAGAAATTACCCAAAACATAAACCATATTCAAAGCATGGTTAGAGAAATATAAACAGAAACTTAGATATATCTATAGACAAAACCTTAATGCAATTTTTATGAGAAATGCATATACAAGATACAAACCATGGTTGACAAAATAAACAAAAGCTTACTAATTTTTCATGAGAAATATGGACGTTAAGGCAAATTCAAAGCATGGTTAGTGATTTATAACACAAACTAACAGAAGTTTTGGTGAGATATAACTGCAAAAGATTAATTTAATTCGAACTATGGTTAGACAAATATGAACAAGAACTTTCTGAAGAAATACATGTAGGAGACAAAACGAATTTATAGCTTTGTTTGAGTACTAAAAACGAAAACTAGACAAAACAAAGGCAAAGCATGGATAGAGAAGTATATGAAACAAACTAACTGCAATTTTGATAATAAAATACACACACAACATAAAGCAAACTCAAAGAATGGTAAGGGGAATACAAATGAAAACTTAGTAGAACTTTCATGAGAAATAAATTCATGACACACACACAAACACAGACACAAAACTTCTTGCATGGCAAGACAAATACAGACTACAACTCAATCAAATTTTTGTGAGACATACATACTCTAGATAAAGCAATTTTAAAGGATGGTTAGAATGAAAAACAAAAATTAATTGCAAGTTTGATGACAAATACATACAAGAAATAAAGCAAATTCAAAGCATGCAAAAACATGTGAAAACTTGAAACCATTCTTGTCTGAATTTCTTCCTGGTCTAAGGAGTTGTGATGAGAATGGTCTCATCCTACCAAAGAAAAACTGAATGATAAATTTAACCCACCTCTTTCCTCAAGCTGTTAATACATGGCACCCTTCATGTTGACATCTGAAAAAAAATCAATACTTTTCTTTGAATGGTGTTTTCATTGCATATAATGACATTTCAGTCATTTATCAGCAATAGCTCACTTGTGGCTTTCTTAGGTTAACCAGTAGAAGGCTGGACCTTTGTAGTGCCTTGCACAAGGCTACTCCCAGGTGATCCATGCTTCAAACAAGGATTAATCTCAGGCTTTTACAATTATCTATAAATCAACTTTACCAGACAAACCAGTGTTTAGACGGCCCTAAGAGAAGATGCTTTTGAAAAGATTGTGGGAGAAGGAGAAAAACCTGATAATCTGCATTTATAGACCTGTCTGAAATTTTAATGTCTTGTAAAGAGGTAATCACTGAGTAAAATTGGAATCTTCAATTTAAAAGGCTAGGCACAATCTTTTGTTTTATTAAAATTAGACCACTAAATGTGTAGTTTGATCTTCTAGCCTTATCTCTGGTATGTCTGATATTTCTAATATAATTATTTCCTGCTAAACATTGCACAGGCATGTTTTTTTTTTTTTTTTTTTCTGTGGGAAAGCAGCCAGTAGCATGGAACTGGTAAAAGAGCTCCATGTAATCATATTATTAGGTGCACTTGCCACAGCTATATAGCTGAAATAATATGGAAAATGGCAATAAACAGCATTTGTTCAACAAATGTCTGACATTTTGTGCATTGATCATCAAAAACAGGTTTGATCGTGTAGTAAACATCTTTGTCCATCATTCTGATTGATAAAGTCAAATCCATTAATTTGTTTCTCCAGATGTTAGAATATGATCTTTATTAACTTTTAACCACGTGATATAATTTTTGACCTGTCTAAATTGAAAACATTTATAGATGAAAAATTCTGCATGACTTAAATGATATATTTAGTCGTTAATAGGTTAGAAAATATTGTGGGAAAAGGAGAAAATGCAGGTTACCAGAATTTTCTCCTTTTCTCACAAAGTTTTCAAAAGCCTTTTTTTTTTTTTTTTTTTCTCAGGACCATTAGAACTCAGGATTGTTTGGCAAAGGGTTAGCTCTTAGGGACCAAACCTAGTGGGCAGGTTGGCCAAGTGAACTCGGCTTGAATCAAAGGGGTCTAAACTTGATTCCTAGCTAGGTCATACCCTATCCGAAGAGTTAATGACATGTCATTGCTATAGGATTTATTCCTTTCTATTCTAACCCCTGAACATTATTTTGATATAAGAAAGCAGCCAGTAGTTTGTAGGGAATGTTGTGCAAGGAATTGGCAAAAGAAACTTAGGAAAGCATGAATAGGTGCACCAGCCGTCGAGATAAAACTGAAGAAATGCTAGAAAACAGCATAAAACACCTTTCTTACAAATTAATCTTAAGAGAGCTGACTTAATGAAATGAGCCTTTTAACCCTTGACCAAACAACCACACGTTTTAACGATCCTGGAGAAAAAAGCTTTTGAAAACAATGTGGAAATAGGAGAAAAATACTGATAACCTGCGTTTTGTCCTTTTTACACAATGTTTTCTACCCTTCGAGAAACAAATTTCAGTTTTGAGTCACATTGATTTTGTCGTCTGCAAATGCTTTCAAGTCTGACAAGTCTAAAATTTGGTCAATTGGTAAGAGTTAAATAGGGCAGAGCCAAATGTTGCAATTTCAAGTTCAGAATATGTTACACGGTATTGGGCTGTGTAGGTCCAAAATCTGATTGGATTTTCTGTGCAGTCTGATCTTGATCTAGATGTATACAACAACAACATGAGTTTTGCCGAGAGCTGAAATGTAAAATGGTATCCTGCTACAAACAAATTTATTCATCTTGCAGCTGACCACTCTAGAACACATAGTGGTGAAATGTCATATTCCAGAGCACGTCTGATTCATGAGTTTCCTTACAAGCACTACACATGTTATATACTCTTTTAAGTCCTTACCAAACAACAAAATCTTAGACATGTCCAAATTGAAAACATTTGCAGAAGACAAATGCGACTCAAAATTTGAATTTGATTTTGAAAGGGTAGAAAACATGTGGGAAAAGGAGAAAATGCTGTCAGCTAGCATTTTCTCCTTTTCCCACAATGTTTTCAACAACATTTTTTCCTTTTCCCACAATGTTTTCAAAAGGCTTTTTCTTTAGGATCGTTAAAAGTCATGATTGTGTGGTGAAGGGTTAAAAGACACTAGCTTATTGCCAAAATATACAAAGTCAAAGCCAGTGGGATGTTCAGTGGTAGGAGAGGAGAGGAGAGGAGAGGAGAGGAGAGGAATAATAATTTTGTCACCAGGACTTTCATTATCCCCTAACTTTTCAGGTGTCAAATGAACCCAACATACATTTTAAATCTGGAAGGGACCCAAGTAAATAAAATATCAAAGTCTTCACTCGCCTCAAAAGCAACTACAGTTGTAAAAGGGGCTTAAACCCTTTGTCAATGCCGTGTTTTAATGACCCCGAGAATGCAAGCTTTTGAAAACATCGTGGGAGAAGGAGAAAATGCTGGTAACCAGCATTTTCTCCTTTTCCCACAGTGTTTTCTACACTTCCAAAACTAAATACAATTTTTGATGGTTTGAATTTAGGCTAGTCTAAAATTTTGTTGTTAGGTAAAGAGTTAAAGGTTAAAAAGAGTTTATTGCAGAGCTAGGATGCAAACTCAACTCCTAGCTTATAAGCATCACCATTTAGTTTCCAACGTTCAAAGATTTTTTTTCGGTGTAGCTGAATGTGCTGGCCTTTGACCTGCTTTTTGGTATTGATAAAAAATGAATAAATAGAAATATGTGATTGGTCAAATATGTAGACATAATTATTTTAAGTGCCCCGGCCTACTCGCTGGCAAATTTACACGATCTATCTTTTTTTAAAAGATATTTCTAAACACAATTTTGAAAAGGATGGGAAAAAAGAAGAGAAATGCTACAAAGTTTTGTTAACATTACCGTTTCACCATTTATCCCAAGGCAAAATTTTAGACTTTCCCAAATCAAAAGCATTTCCAAAAGACAAATTACATGTGGATGAAATGATTGGATTTGTATCTAAAGGCATAGAAACATTGTGGGAAAAGGAGAAAATGCTGTTTTCAAGCATTTTCTCCTTTTCCTACAATGTTTTCAAAAAGCTTCTTCCTCAGGATCGTTGAAACTTGTAATTGTATGGTAAAGGGATCAACCTGTCCATACTAAAAGCATTGTCAGACATTGAATTAAATGTAGCTAAATGGATGGAATTATCCATGAAAGGCTAGAAAACATTGTGGGATAAGGAGAAAATCTAGGTTAAAAGCTTTCTCTACTTTATCACCAATGTTTTCCAAAACAGGTCTTCTCAAAGTTGACATCATGAGAGAGTGTGGGTAAAGCCAAAGAATGTTAATAACTATAGAGGAATCACCCTCGTTAGTACTTTTTCTAAAATATTTACCAGTATAATTAACAAAAGACTTAGTAATTGGGCAGAAACTAATAATGTATTAAGTGACGCTCAATTTGGTTTTCGTAAAGGAAGATCGACAGTAGATGCAATTTTTGTTTTAAACGGTATAGTGCAGAAGTTTTTAAATGAAAGTAAGAGGTTATACTGTGCATTCGTTGATCTGAAAAAAGCATATGATAGCGTCTATCTTAATGGTCTATGGTTTAAATTACATAAAATAGGTATAAAGGGTAAAATGCTTAGGATAATTAAGGACGTGTATAATAAAGTGAAATGTTGTGTTAAGGGATGTAACTCTTATTCTGATTTTTTTAGCTGTGCCGTTGGGTTAAAGCAAGGGGAGGTAATTTTCCCTCTGATGTTCTCCCTCTTCATTGAAGATTTAGAATTATTTTTGCAGGACAAGCATTCCTCTGGGTTACTTTTAGATGATATTATGTTTATTCTCATGCTCTTTGCTGATGATATGGCTATTCTTGGAAATTGTGTCAATGACTTACAAAATAGTTTAAATTTGCTTGAAGATTATTGTAAGAGGTGGGGTCTAGAGGTTAATACTGATAAAACTAAAGTCATTGTGTTTAGAAAGCGGGGTAAAACACGAAATAATGAAAAATGGTTTTATTGTAATAATGTTTTGAAAGTTGTAGATAACTTTAATTATTTGGGAACTGTTTTTAGTTATATTGGAACATACAATCTAAATTATGAGACCCTAGCTGGAAAAGGATTGAAAGCTATGAATCTCTTGCTGCATAATACTAATCGACTAGATTTGAAACCCTCTATATTGATGCAGCTCTTTGACGCTTTTGTAGGCTCCATTTTGAATTACAGTTGTGAGGTTAATGGCTTCAGTAAAAATAAAAATGTTGAGAGAATTCATTTAAAATTTTGCAAAAGGATCTTATACGTTAAAAATTCCACTTCTAATATGGGGGTGTATGGTGAATTAGGTCGTTACCCACTTTTTGTAAACCGTTATTCAAGGATTGTCAAGTACTGGTGTAAAATTATTGAAACTGATAATATTTTGATAACTCACTTCTAGTGGATGTGCAGAGGGGTAAACAAAATTGGTGTAGTAATGTTAAGTACTTATTGGATACATACGGGTTGTCTTTTGTTTGGGAAAATCCATCATCAGTTAATTTAAAAGCCTTTCAGACTGAATTTAGATTACGAGTTGTTGATGTATTCAAACAAAACTGGTACAATAACAATTAATTCGAGTTCATTACTTTTATATAAGGACTTTAAGGTAAAATTTGATTTTGAAAAATATTTAGACAATCTGCCGTTAAGTAGTAGAATAGCTATGTCTAAATTAAGACTCTCCGCGCACAAGCTAAGAATTGAGACTGGTCGATATAAGCAGCAAAGAATTGAAAGATCCCTAAGGAAATGTCAATTATGTAATTCTCAAGATTTGGAAGATGAATATCATTTTTTACTTATTTGTCCAGTTTATACAGATATTAGAAAAAAGTATATTAACAAATTCTATTTCGTCAGGCCAAGCGTTTACAAGTTTGTTTGTCTGATGAGCAGTGCTAATACCCTTGTCCAGAAGAAACTAGGTCGATATGTGGATGAGTCCTTTAAGTTAAGGAAATCTCTCACTTAATATTTCCATTATTTTTTTCAAATGACATTCTGTTCTTCCTCCTATTGCCCTATTTTTAGCTTTACCCTACTTTTTCCAATGTCTTTACCTTTCTTTTCACCATGTATTCATTTTTTTCTTTTTTCTTTCTCTTCTAACATTGTAAAAGTATCTAGAGCAGCAATGTTGTTTACGCTAAAAGTCTCTATATGTGACACTGACCTATACCGAAATAGAATTATGTCAATTTTTTGTGGTTGATGACGAAAAACTCTGTAGTTTAAGTCAATAAAATATTCTGATTCTGATTCTGCTGTTTGTCGACTGCTTGCCAGAATATCAAAGGTATTCGGTAGTTTAAGCTTTTACAGAACGAGTCAACCCCTTACCAAACAATGCCGCGTTTTTACCACCCTTCAGAGAATAGGCTTTTGAAACCATTTTTGCTGGTAACCAAAATTTTTCCTTTTTTCCACAATGTTTTCTACCACATCAAAGACAGAAATCACCATTTAAGCTGCATTTATTTTGTCATCTACACATGCTTTCAATATAGTTGAGTCTAAAATTGTTTGGTAACGAGTAAAATGCTGAAGTTTATTATTAACATTGGATAAAATTGAACATGGGAAAACATAGTCTGATCAGGGATAGTGTATAACATGTAATTTACGATCCCTTGTCTGATCCAGCAGATCCATAACAAGGGAGTCAGCATAACCCTTTACCACACAATCCCAACTTTTAATGACCCCGAGGAAGAGGCCTCTTGAAAACGTGGGAAAATGAGAAAATGCTTGTAACCAGCATTTTCTCCACTTCCCCCGGTGTTTTCTAACCTATCTAAGACGAATTCCATTATTTGAGCTACATTTAAATTGTCCGCAAATGCTTTAAGATTGGAAAAGTCTATATTTTGCTTGCGTGGTAAAGAGATAATGCACTGAAACTGTTGCAAAAAGAATTATCAGGTATAAGTATATTGACACCTGCTTTCGTGACGCAGATACACGTAGCCTGAATACATTGCAGCAAAGAGCAAACTTGCTTATGAGGAACAATTTCCCTTTTAGCCACGTCTTTTCTTTTATTCAGGTTTACATGCATTCGACATTTGTAACAAGCACATTCTTTCAGAAATTTTGATAATGAATCCTCGTAATGTTTGTTTACATGTATACAGTTATATACTTTGCTGATATCGTTATGGAAACAACAGCAGTCAATGACGGAGGAAAAAAATATTGAGAACTGACATATAAAGTTCAAGGTATTTGAAATAATACTCGTACTAGACATGGCCATTTGTAAAATAAGCATGATAATACAGTTGGGCCATGCTCTGTGAAAAAGGGGCTTTATGCAACTGCTAAAAGTATTTCCCAGGTCAGCCTGCGCAGTCCGCACATGCTGACCTGAACTGAAACGTTTCGTTACTGCTCAATTTTCTTTATGCCAAAGGACCATTCTACCTCATGAATGAGTCGGTTGCTAAAAAGTGGCTATAATGGATCCATAACTATGTGATGGCTTGGTCGGTATCATGGATCACAGAGATTCATTAAGCTCCCTTTGCCAGAGCTTGGCTTGGTTAAAGTTCATGTATCTGAAAGATTAATTGGTACTCTAGGTCCAAAATTAAAACCTCCTGTCCTGTCTGATCTTGATCTACATCGCCTGCAAATGCAACTGACGTTGATTTTCATTCTTGTCGAGTCTTATATTACTAAGAACAAAAACATGCATGCAATAGATGTACATGTATTACCTCTGACTTTGTATTATATCACATCAACACACAGATGCTGTTAGAGGACTCCATAACCCCGTAAGAAGACTCTGTATCCGGCAGAATTTAACTCAAACTGTGTAACCTCTAATAAATCAGAAAAGTTTACCAAAATCCCTTCAACTTACAACACAAATTGACTATTTAAAAAAGCTCACTTGCACAACAATGGAGTATTGTCCACAACACGTGAACAAACAACTCATGGGTCAGGTCAGCTTAATACCTGAGAAAATCTTAACCTTGATTTAACCATTAGGCTGCTAAGCACGACTCAAGGCGCTCTTGCGGCCAGTGTAGATCAAAATCAGACTGCACAGAACGTGCACTCTGATCTTGGATCAACACCGTAAGACATGGAGGTATTTTCCCCGAAAATAACTTTGAAATTGAAACCTTTTGGGTTTTTAACTATTAGCTGGAACGTTGCATTTAACTTATTAAGTAGGTCAAGGGTTAAAATGCCTTTCAGAAGTAATGAAGGTTTTGCGGACAGTATAAATCGAGATCAGAACGCAGAGCACGCAGTCTTATTTTGGTCTACGATGGCGTATTCCAGAGACATGCCGACCAAATGCAACATTTAGACAACAATTATTTATGTGTTTTTTTTCCTGACTATGTTAGGCCTAAGTTTGTTGATTTGGCATATTAAGGGTTAACCCGTCCAGCGCTAAATCAATGAAATGGACGTTTTCAGTTGTTGAAACATCCTATATATCGCAATACATTACATCTCTTATTTTGCCACAGTATGTTACAAACTAGCGGACAGTGTAGAGCAAATATCACTGTTCACAAGTTATACAATCTCATTTGAATCTAAATTGTCTGCGAAACCAACATAACTGCTCTCCTACGATAAATTCCTTACCAGATCACAAAATTTTAAGCCTGTCGAAATTGAGAGCGTTTGCAGACGACAAATGATTAGATTTGTCCTTGAAAGGGTAGAAAATATTGTGGAGAAAAGAAAAAAAAAAAAACGTGGTTCTTTACCAGCGAAAGAAAATTGGGGTTACATTCGGCAAAGAAAGCAACATTCACCAAAAATGGTCAATTTCCAACGTGAATATAATATTATCTAATCTTTTACCAAACAATCCCGTGTTTTGACGATCCTGGAGACGGCTTTTGAAAACATCGCGGGAAAACGAGAAAATGCTGGTAACCTGCATTTTCTCTTTTGTAACAATGTTTTATACCCATTCACAGACAAAATTAATCATTTGAGCCACTTTTAGTTCTCGTCTGCAAGTGCTTCCAATTTTGACACGTGTGAAATTTTGTCGTCAGGTAGTCGTGTAAATTTTCCTTTCGTTAACGTCATTTAAGTCTTGCATTAATGCTAAACTGAAAAAAAGGAGAGTTTTCTCTTTGGTACTATTTTGTCAGGTATTGATTTTGCGATGTTAGGTACCCAATAATCAATTTTTGGGGGTTCAGTTTCCCATATGATAAATGAGTTCGGATGCTCCGCACCCCACCTCAAAAATAGCATGTGTGCACATCGCCTCTATATCGTATATATCAAAGATTTCGAGGCGATGCGCCAGTGTGCTTACAGTGTCCGATGATCGAGCAACGAAAATTTTGGTGTTTCGTGATAGACCAACGGAACTTCGGTGGCCTTTGATGATAGTCAACAGCGACGGTGTTCATTCTGCTTTCACCGCTGATCACGGTTAGGTCGTAAAGCAACCAGTGGAATGGAAAAGAATGTTTTGCGAAGTACTGGGAAAGGAAACTCCAGGAAAGCATGGATAATTATGTGCAGTAGCTAATGCGATATAACTGAAATAATGCTATACCGGTGTTACACGCAAACCAACAAACAAGTGAGGCTTACTCTGTGAAAAGGGGGTTCATTGCATTTGCAAAAAGCACCGACCCAGGTCAGCCTGCGCAATCGAACCTTTTTCCTATTGGACAATTTTCTGCTTGTCCAGGAACTCGTTTACCTCATGATACAGTCGGTTGTTTGACAAAATAGATTTTATGGGTTCATTATCATGCGATGACTTGCTTGGTATCATGCATCACAGAGATGCATTAAACAGTATGTCATAGTATGGCTCAAAACAAGTACTTGGTTGTAAATGTAGCAGAAAGTTTTGTATAAAATCGTAATTCATGATTGTTTCTACATTTTGTGCAGTTGTATTTTCAAAGTCGTTTGCCGTAAGTTTGTTTCATCAATCCAGGGAAAGACTTCTAGGGAATCGAAGCAGCGACCCCGTGTTTCGAGCCACGCACGTTATCTGTTGAACTACCGGCTCATTTCTCAGTGGTTGAGGCGCTGAATTTATGCTCCAAAGCTTACGACTTTGATTCCCGCTGGCAACGCTGATCTCGGCGGGGGACGGGGGTGTGGGGTCCTCAGGCAAGGCACTGCAGAGCCTCAGCATAGTTGTTAAACAAAGGAAACACGAGAAACACACAATTCACACAAAAGACTTGATTTGATAGTTGATTATCTAAAAAAAAAAAAAAAAAAGGTAGACGAGCCATACTCTGTGAAAAGGAGGTTTACTGCATCTGCAAAAAGTACCGACTCAGGTCAGCCTGCGCAGTTCGCGCAGGCTGACCTGCGTAGAAACTTTTTGCCATGGGTCGATTTTTCTGCCGTTCGAAGGATCAGTTTACCTTCAGTTGGTTGTTAGAAACAATGGATTTTACGGATCAATAATTATGTGATAACTTGCTTGGTATGGTGAATTAGAAAGACGCATTAAACGCCCATTTCCAGAGTACAGTTCAGATAAATAGGATTCCTGGAAGTCGTTGCTAAGATCTGGCTAATTATTCATGATTCAAGCAGATAAGCTAGCAACAAACTTACACCTACAATAAATGTGAATACCACAAGTACAGTCAATGCTACAATATCTATTGCATTCGCAACTTCAAGCCATGTGACCGTTCTCTCGCTGGTTTCCGCCCTGTGATCGTCTTCTACCGAAACCTTTCGTTTCAGGTGCAGATTACCTGTTCGTATACCTCTCAGTGAACGATCCGTCGAACCGTTTAGTGCAGCGTGTTTACTTGCCCGTCTGTTGGCTTCCAGCGTGTGAGTTGATTCAAAGCTATTATTGTCACTGGTTTTATGTTTTGAGTCTTTGAAACGCTGTTTATTTAGAACTGGATACCGGTTTTTGCCTTGCCACCGAAGACGTTTTGCAAGTTTGACTAATGAGAGTGGTATTGAATGTTCGGTGTTGCAGTGAGCCAGTCGACACAGTATGACACTCAGGGCTGTGGAAACTGTAGAACAGCTCATGCATATTGACATGAAAATCGACACAAGAGAAATCTTGGAAGAATTGTGTGGAAGCCCTTCCGTTACAATAGCCTGCCAGAACACAAACGCAAGGAGGACCGTGACTGCGTATGAAATTCTTTCTCCAGAGTTCAAGGGTATGAGATGGACAAACAGATTGCTGATCACGAGGAGTATTAAAGGCATCGCCTTGTGAAGCAAGATGAATTCAGATCTTCTGTCGAATACCACCGAGTAAACAACTCCCTGAACATTCTTGTCTAGAGCCAGTCTAGTCACTTTGCTCACGGATGAATCTTTTACCACCCATTCTCCGTGTTCTCGCATTCGGGTCAAATCTAGTCCAAGGGCCTCGTGCTCGATTCTAATTTCAGAAGTCGAATAATGCGGGGAAAGAAATTCAAAGTCACACCTGTGTTCGTCATTTGGATAAAAACGAATATCTAAGGTACAAAATGTTGTATATCTTTTGGAAACACCCCAGGCCACGGTCCCATTCTTCTCCACTACCACCGAGACTTTCTCTACCTCCTCACCGACAGTGTCATACTGAGCTATGTCTGGAGTCCACAAGCTCTCTCCCTGTTCGAAAGCTAATCTTGGTATATCGTCAAACTGGGTACCAGACCATGCTATACTCTCATCAGTCCAGATACCAGCTACAAAACCAACCGCTTCCAACTGGCCATTCATCATGTTGATGTCAATTAAGTTCAGCAATGCGAATGTAAGTGTCACCTACAAGAAAACGCATCATGACGTATTGTATAAGTGAGCCATGCCCTGGCAAAAGGTGGTCTATTGCATCTCCGTGATGAATGTTACTAAGCAAGTCATTACATGATTATGGATTCATAAAATCCATCTGGTCTATCGATCAACTAGATCTAGAGGTAGAACGGCCCTTTGACATACAGAAAATTTACAAATAGCAAAAAGTTCAGGTCAGCCTGCGGAGACTGCGCAGGTTGACATGGGTAGATACTTTCTGCAGATGCAATAAGCCATCTTTTCAAAGAGCATCTTCCATACATTCTAAGTTTTGCCTCTTTAAACGTTTTCTTATACGCATTTATTAAAACTTTACCGGACGACAAAACTGTACACTTGTCCTATTTGGAGAATTTCAAACGACCAATTAAATGTGGCCCAAATGATGGAATTTGGCATCTTCTCTTTTTCTCACAATGTTTTCAATGATTCATTTCCTTTAGGTAGTTAAAACCCAGGATCGTTTTGTAAAGATTTCAGCTTATTATCTAATGCCATTTCAGTCTTTGAAGTTGGCGCGACATTAGTGTTTTTTTTTTTAACTTATTTAACGGGTTAAGGGTTATATAACTGCGCCAGGTGTGGGCTGCAAAAATTGTGAGCTCTGTATTGTTTGCCAAATTCGAGTGGAATGCTATTTTATAGACATGTACAAATCAGCATGAGGGTATATAAGTGTGCATTTGTTGGATATATGATCTTACAATTTGGATTTTTTATGTGGATTTGTGAAAATTTGGATTTAAAATTCCAGAATAGTGATATTCATAGTCCAAAATATTAGATTATGCCCCCAGCAATGGAATGTGAACACATATCAAGGGTTATACAGTATAACAGTAATGACTTGTATAAACTACGGAGATCAACACTCACTGGAAAACCTAACTCTCTTATAATGACCAGGTTAAAACAGTTAGGTATTTTGAGATTTAGACAATCCCGAGGGCGAAATTCAACGGTTAAACGAGCATGGGATACAAATGAAGGGGCCAAACTTCATAATCTGCAGACATTGCCCGAAGCAATTAGTACCGTTATTTCTCTACAACGAACACAATCTAAGTGTGAAAGGCCAACTATGACTTGTAATATTTTAAAGATTAACACCTGCAACAAACCACTGAATTACACAAAAGGAATATCCTACATAAAGATTGGCAGTTTAAATGCAAGATCAGTGAAAAATAAAACTTTATCAATATGCAGTTACATTCTGTCCAATAAATTCAACATTGTTGCTATAACAGAAACATGGCTTGGGACACAAGTTGATAAGGCTTGCATCAGTGAACTATTACCAAATGGTTATCAGATCAGTCATGTCCCTCGCACTGGTAGACGTGGAGGGGGTGTAGCCATTATACATTCTAATGCTGTTAACCTTCGTATCGTAGAGTCAAATCAGGACAAAAAATTCTCCAATTTCGAATACATGGACTGCAATCTTGTTATAAATGGATACTCTTTGCGATTGGCTGTAATATATAGACCTCCACCCACACGTGAGAATGGTCTTAGTACCAGCGATTTTCTTGACAATGAATGGCCAACATTCTTAGCAAAGTATACAACAATTAGTAGTAATATCATAATAACAGGAGATTTGAATTTCCATATGGACACTCCTACAGATCGTGATACTGCAAAACTCATTAGTGTTCTTGAATCGTGCGGACTAAAACAGTATGTTTCCCAATCAACACACATAAATGGTCACACTTTGGATGTTATCATCACCAGGGATGCTGAGCATATTCTATCAAACATAGCAGTTGCTGATCCGGGGCTTTCTGACCATACCGGTACCGCTTTCTGTGATCATTACGCGTTGGAATTCAACGTACAGGCAACAAGACAACCCCCATTAGTAAAACTGTTTCGTATAGGCGACTTAGCTCTATCAACATTGATACTTTTAAGCAAGATATCTCTGACTCGGAAATATTACGTTGTGCTATGCAATCAAACGATGTTGATACTTTACTGGAGGCTTATACCACTGGATTGCAATCACTTGTTGATAAACACGCTCCTTTAAATACTAAAACTATTGTGCTAAGACCTGGTTGTCCTTGGTTTACGGAGGATCTCCATGATGCCAAGCACTTAAAACGAAAGCTTGAGCGTCAGTGGCGTAAGAGCAATCTGAATGTTCATCATGAAATTTACAGAAACCAGTGTTCAACTGTAAATAAACTTCTTAAATCAACTAAACGAGCACATTACTTGGAGAAGATTGAGTCTTGTGGGCGTGACCAGAAGAAGTTATTCAAAGTAACTAACCATCTTCTTGGGGTCACAAACGGTGTTACTTTACCCTCTGATACATCTACACAAGCCCTAGTTCAGAAATTTAGTGACTTTTTCGTCAACAAAGTTGAGACTATACGAAATGGAATTAATTCCAGTGCATCGTCAATATCACTATCTGAAGCGTCCGAAGAGGAACAATCATCATCATCTAATATTCTGACAGAATTTCGGCCAGTTACAATCGATGAAGTAAAACGCATCATACTTCAATCTCCAAACAAAAACTGTGAGTTAGATCCAATTCCTACATGGCTTCTTAAATTGTGCATTGATGATCTTGTTGAACTCATCACAAAACTAATAAATTCATCATTGGAGTCATCATATGTGCCTAGACTGTTTAAAAGTTCACATGTAAAACCTTTGTTAAAGAAACCCGGTCTGGACAAAAATGAACTGAAGAACTATCGACCCGTTTCGAATTTACCTTTCGTCTCAAAAGTGCTTGAAAAGGTCGTAGACGTTCAAATAGAACAACACTTGTCCGAAAATAGGCTACATGAATTGCACCAGTCCGCCTATAGAAAATTTCATTCAACCGAAACAGCTCTACTGAAAGTTCAAAATGACATATTGAAATCACTAGATATGGGCAATATCACTATCCTTGTACTGCTTGATCTGTCGGCGGCGTTTGATACAATAGACCACGACATTCTTCTTCGTCGTTTAGAACAGCATTTTCATATCTCCGGTAAACCGCTTGCCTGGATGAAGTCATACTTAACGGACCGTCATCAATCTGTCTATATAAACGGTGTTTTATCAGACCCAGTGCTAATGAAATACAGTGTACCTCAGGGTTCCGTGCTTGGGCCCAAGAACTATGTCATGTATACAAAGCCAGTCGGTACGATCTGCAGAAGGCATGATCTTGATCATCATTTCTACGCAGATGATTCGCAGCTCTATCTTTCGTTTAAACCCAATGACAGTGTTTCTAGAGATGAAGCTGTCAGACGCGTTGAGTTGTGTTTGAACGATATCACTCACTGGATGAACCACAACATGCTCAAGCTCAATGCTGATAAAACTGAACTGATAGTCTTTGCGCCGAAAAATCATCTGAACCAAATCGAAGATATATCAATTAAAGTTGGTAGTTCCGAGGTGAAATCTGTAATGTCTGTCAGAAATCTTGGTGCCTTTTTTGACTCACAAATGAACATGGAATCACATGTAAATAGTGTTTGTAGATCCTGTTATTCCCAGCTTTGTCAAATTGGACATATCAGACAATATCTAAATAGTGACGCTACTAAGTCTCTTGTCAATTCTTTGGTTACGTCAAGGTTAGATTACTGCAACTCTTTACTTTTTGGACTATCCCAAAAAACTCTGAATAAGCTGCAGATAGTCCAAAATACGTCCGCTCGTATTATCACCAGAACACCGAGCCGCCATCATATCACACCAGTCCTGAAGGAGTTACATTGGATACCTGTACAACACAGGATTCAATTTAAGATATTGACTTATACGTTTAAAGCTCTCCATGGACAAGCCCCAGATTACATCGCATCACTTTTAGACGTATACAAACCAAACCGTAAACTTAGATCCGGGTCAAATGGCACAACACTTGTAGTACCCAAAAGCCGTACTAAAACGTATGGAGATCGTAGTTTCATGACTGTTGCTCCTTCATTGTGGAATTCTCTGCCATCCGAAATAAGAAGTTTTTCTAAAATTTCATCTTTTAAGAAGTCCTTAAAGACTCATTTATTTTTACAGATTTATGGAAATTGAACAATTTTTACTGCGTAAAACGTCCTTCTTTTACGGTTTATTACTTATTCAATGAATACGTGTTGTTTTAAGTGTTTCTTAGCTATCAAACTCTTTTTTTTTTTTTTTTTTTTAATATTTCTCAATGTGTTGCTTTTACATGGTTTATTTATGTCATATTCTGTTTACATGTATGTTTTAGTTGAGATTAATTTTGTAAAGCGCTTTTGAACGTACTCCTGTATGATAAAAGCGCTATATAAATGTGGTATTTAATAATAATAATAACATTATAGTGACAGCAGGAATTTTGGGTTCACTCGAATACTGGACTGATATATCTAGAGTATGGCTAACCACAAAACGTTCCACATTGGCTTTTTTTGCTTTTAACGAGTTTTTTTTTTTTTTTTTTTTATTCTTAGATTAATTCATTTAGCAGAAATCGTGTTTATTCAAATGCCATAGTCAAATTATGTTTAGCTGATCGCCTTACATCGGCCTTGTTTGAAGAACGATTGTTAGCTGTTGGTTAAACTATCAATGTAGATTCTGCTCAAATGCCCGGTTTTTTACCGACTGCGCTCAAGTGCTGGGCTTGTTTTAGGAGAAAAAATGTTGAATTTATTGATAAAAAATTTGTTTAATGTCTAATGTTTAACTCTTGTACAGCCAATGGTGATTTAAATAACGTTTAGATGCATGGATCAAGATAAGGTTGCAAAAAAGTACATTCTGATCATGGATCTGCACTATTTGCTAACTAATGCTAAAATTTATAAAGATCATCTTTATATACCTTTCGATATATACTTTTAGACATCGTAAAACGTCGACTTACTTCAGTTTGTAGTGAGAGACTCAATTGTCTAGCACCTTACCAATTTTACGGACTTCTGCTTTAAGCGAGATTCAATAAATTTACTGCTAACTTAAGAAAACTGCCACACAATTCTTTAGTTCAATAACTACTGGCATAGCTCAAAAACGGATTTTGCTCAGTTATGAACAATACAAAAACCTCTTGCTCGGTGCTGTCCGCGCTTTGATTAAAAAAAAAAAAAAAAAAAAATGCTCCTCAGCGCATGATATCTTTGGGCAGCTGAAACTTATCTTATAGGTTTGACTATACAAGAGAATTAGATACAGAAACGGAAGGTATAGATCCAAATCAGACTGCACATTCCTAGCAGTCTGATCTTGGTTTTTACCGTCCGCAGAGGCCCCTGTTTTCGCCTATGGCGCTGAATATGTCAGACAAAAGCTATATTTTACTGCTGGCAACAACATTTTTTCCTTTTTCCACAATGCTTGTAAAAGCTCTTCACCAAAGAGCCTGCTTTAGAATACGGGTTTGTTTCATAAAGGGTCAAACAAAAAGGGCAAAAATTGATTAATTGATTGGCGTTTGCGCCGCTTTAAACATTCCCATCATAGCGGCATCTCATGCATGTCCTGGATTTCACCAGCACTAGGGTAGCGCTCTGAGGTGTCTTGCCCAAGGACGCTTCCAAGACAAACAAATTTGCTTCGGGTCAGGATCGAACCCTGGGCCTCCAGGTTACGAGTACTACGCTATACCACTGAGCAACACAAGACTTGCAAGAAACCAGATTCCACATGAAGGTAAACGCTTTACTTGACAAAATTGTAGACCCGTCTACATTGAGAACATTCGCAGACTACAAACTAAATGCGGTGCAAATAATGGGGACTTGGTTTAAAAGGGTAAAAAACATTGTGAGAAAAGGAGAAGAATGCTGGTTATCAATTACTCTGAAAGCCATCTTCTTGAAGACAGTCGAAACAGGAACTGATCGGTAAGAGATGAACTCTAATACAGAGCATAGGAATATTTTCGGTATTTCACTCTTTACCAAACGACAAAATTTTAGACTGGTCCGAATTGAAAGTATTTGCAGACGACAAATTAAAGGTGGCCCAAATGATGAAATTTGCCATTGATAGGTCACAATGTTTTCAAAAGGCCTCTTTCTCAGGGTCGTTAAAAGTTGGGATTGTGTGGTAAAGGGTTAATACGTGAATAAGATTATGCAATTATTTGTGTGCTTGTCTGCTGCTTAATTCCTTACCAAACACTCCTGAGTTTTAACGATCCCGAGGAAGAATATTTTTCTCCTTTTCCCCACAGTGTTTTCAAAAGGACTCTCAAAATCATTTAAACTCGTGATTGTGTGGTAAAGGATTAAGTCACGATATATTGTGATATGTGGGTAAAGTTTTGCAAAATGAAATTTTTTTCGTTTAATTTGAACACCAGACTGGTCAAAATTAGTCGACGCGTGAATGGAGAGCTTTGCTTTAACTGGTTGTCACATCGTAAATTATTTACTATTTCATTGACCACCGTACCGTACACGCTATCTTTTTCTAGATCTTGATCCGTGTTCATCAACCATTCTCAATTTCATCTCGATCTAATTCTAGATTTAAAAAATGTAACACAACTTCTGATTGGCTTCACCATTTGGTTTAGCCAATCAAACTCTCCTGTTACTTTACAAATATAGAAAATTCTCAAGAATGGTTGGTAAATACAGATCCTAGACTATGAATATTTTTTTTTGACAGAAGGGGCCGTATTCACCAACCGTTCTAAATTGCTTTCTTAGTCTAATTCTCAGGGATTTTGTTTACTTAAAAGTAATACACTTTCTAACTGGCTGAACAAAATGCTTTAACCAATCAGATATTCTCTCTCTCACTCTCTCCGTCCTTTTTTCTGTACTTCTTAAATGTAAAGTTTACAAAAAAAAAAAAAAAAATAAATAAATAAATAAATAGATAAATAAATAAATAAAATAAACCGATTTAAATCGTGTTCAGAATCTTAAGGGAGATACTTGTCAGAATCTTTGTCAAAACTTTGGACTGGATTATTCCAATACGTGACATTGTCTGTAAATGTTTTCGTATATAAGATCAGTTCCTGAAATGTGTGTAACGACATAATCACTGTTTGAACCTTTTAATTTTACAAAACGACAGTATTTTGTCTTGTCGAAAGTAAATCGTTTGCAGATGACAGACTGGATGAAATTAATGGCGAGATTGGTCTTGAATACTTTGTACCAACCACTGACGCACGATATTAACACATTTCAAAACGACAAATTGAAGACTCTTGTTGCTAGCATTTCTCTCATTTCCCCCCACTTTTTGAAAGCCTTTTTCTCCACAGTCATTAAATTGGTAAAAGGTTTCGGGAAAAAAAAAAAAACGATTTCATAATAAACGAGGAGACAAAATACACATCTTACCTGAATAGGATTACTCTGGTTGACTATTGGTCGAATCGACGAATCGTAATTTCCTGCAATATATTCCCTCAGTCGAGCGACGTCCGTGATATTGTACCCTAACGTACTTTGATTCCACACCAAGAGGCAAACCACAGTTCTCCACAGGCCCATCCGTGTTTCCGACGTCATGACGCGGTTCTCCTGGTTTTGACTCTTGTTAAATCGAGTACAGGGTCCGTATTCACCAACCATTCTTAAGAACGTTCTTAGGCTTATTCTCCAAGATTTTCTAATTTCGAAAGTAACACAACTTCTGATTGGCTAAACCAAATGGTTTAGCCAATCAGAAGTTGTGTTACTTTCAAATATCAAACATTCTGGAGAATAAGACTAAGAACATTCTTAAGAATGGTTGGTGAATACGGGCCCAGGTATTTTCCTCACCGAACGATAATTCAAATATTGGTCACCTTTCTTGTTGCTGTTGTTTTCAGTTGTTGTTCGGTTAACAACAGTTCACTGACACATCTGTATGTCCCGTGAATCCTGATTGTGTAGACTCTGAAGACTCTCTTCTGACCTGAAAACTTTACTATAATTTTTGTTACAATTTATCCTGGGGTCGTCACAGAAACAGACGAAGTATGTGCCGAACAATAATTTGTCTCAGTTCAATAAATCCACACACTATATATATACATAAGCTTGATAAAAATAAACAGACCGCTTATATCTAATCATGCATACAGTGTCCTCCTCGTCAATTTCTAAGCTATTATATTTTACCCCGAAACAAAGTTGAAGCCTTCTTCTTTAACCCTTTACCACATGATCTCGATTTTTAACAAACAGTCTTCTGAAAACATAGTGGGGAAAATCAGAAATGCTGGTGCTTTTTTCCACAATGATTTTTACCTTTTCACAGACAACTTCTGTTACTTAAGTTACTTGAGAGTCGTCTGCAAATGCTTCAAGTTGGACGATCGAAAATTTTATAGTTTGGTAAAGAGTTAAGAGTAAATTTGGATAGTATGGGTAACCAACATAAAATAAGGTTTGATACAGGAGTGCACGTAAAAACATTCTGGTAAAAGAAGAAATTACTAGTAGCGAGCAATTTCTATTTTTGTCATGATGTTTTCAAAATTCTTGTGTTATAGGACAAAAACGTCATCTATAAGAGGTAAAATATGTTGATATAAATAACTATGTAACTAACAATAACACTATGTTATGAAGATGGTATACCTTTCATAATAATTGATACTGTGATATGCCTCAGTGAACGCGGTTTACTTTTTACCAGATGACAAAACCTTAGGCTCGTCCATATTGAAAGCATTTGCAGACTACAAGTTAAATGGGGATTAAATAATAATTTTTGCATTTGGAAGGGAAGAAAACAAAGTGTGACAAGGAATAAAATGCTGGTAACCAGTATGCTGTCTATTTCCAACAATGTCTTTAATGGCGGTCTTTCTCTAGGTAATGAAAATACGGGTTGGTTTGGTGAAGAACCCTTTTCCTGCCGAATATATATCAATGGCTATTACCAGACAAGGTTTCGTGACTTTTCATGCAACTATTGCCAAAGACCCACGATTTTCATGGTCCTAACCCTAAACCATACAATCCCGTCTTTGAATGATCTCGTGAAAAAATGCTTTTGAAAAAAGCATAGAAAGTATGGGAAAACGAGGAAAATCTGGAAACCATTCCCTTCACCTTTTCCCGCAATGTGTTTTTTTCTTTGTAAAGTCAAATCCTAGCAGTTGAGCTGTAATTAGAGTGTCATCTGTCAATGCTTTCAAGATAGAAAATTCTATACTTCTGTCGTTTGGTAAAGCTGAGGTTTCATTAGTATGGCACACCTTGGAAAGGAGTAACCACTGCAGTTGTTCGATTGTCGTCTGATTATCAAGGCTCCCAGAAACGGTTTTTGGGATCGAGCTTAGCATCGACTTTAGATAGCATGGGTTCAAGCCTGACGATCTTTTACTTCAGAATCCGGACGTTACTTTGTCAAAAATGTCAGAGTATATAAAAGGAAAAAATGATCGGACTGGAACCCAGGTTGACTTTGAGAATGCATCTTGGTTCATAAATTGGTCCCTGTTGTACATATACAGATATACGATGGCTGCTCGGTAAATATATGGAAATCTGTTGTAAAAATAAAATAAAAAATAAAACTGTTTGACCAATTAAGATCATTTTTGGCATACGTAAAAAACCATCTATATCCAAAACTACTCCAAATTTCATACAAATTCATAAAGAAATACATTTTCAACAGAGAATTACAACACACATGTAAACGCATATTGCCGGGCTCCGGAGGTGATAAAAATAACGTCAACGTCACTACAAGTGAAGAGATCATCGTACTTTTTCTACATTGTACCCTCGAAAACCCAGCGCGCTCACTTCGGACCATCCTAGATCCTGCCGTGTAGTAATATAATGTAAAGTGGAACAAGATACACATGTGTAAGTCGTCCTATATGCAACGCAAAATGACCCGCCGGACGTTATTCACCTTGTCACGCACAGTATCCAAAATTGACGCCGTTACGATAACCGCCCTCCCATCACGAGGATCATATTAGAGCGATGTTCTTCCATTCCTGATGGTGTCATACAACTGTGAGATTGCTTTCGGGTCTTAGTTGTCAAACGTAGTCCCATGTAAAAATTTATAGAAGCACTTATGTTGCACTGTTTCATGGAGTTGAGAAGGCTTGGTGGTATATAATTCAGATTTGCTTCAAATATGGGCATTTGGGGACCACTTAGATGTGTTTTATTATACACTGACAGGACTATTTTGTGTCAGTGGAGGAACAAAAACTTGGGGTCATGGCCATAAACAGGTGATCCTGAGAGGACAAAATCTAGGGTGCCTAATTTAGCGTAAAACGCAATCGGTTGACATGGGTTTTTTGGCATTTTTTGTAGGTCTATGGATATAGCTTTGAGAGCAACGGACCGAGAAGCCATAGTTTTGTCATTAAGCGGTCTATGGAGCAGTCAATATGGTCAAATTCGCTCTTTATTCGATGTGGTCAAAAACCACTAGTGTGACACCTGAATCGCTCATGCCTCTTGTAGACAAATGAAATGCTACATGAACTTGAAGGTGTTGTCTCCTTAGTAAATTCTATAGTCTGTTTTGGTGTTTTACCGAGCCCAACTCAAAACTTTGTTGTTGCGGGTAATTCAGTATTCATTGGAGATGTCATTGCGTCAAATATCATCTGACACTGACGAGACAAAAACTTTCTTACAGTGACCGGAAGTGCCACGGCGATGATGTTTAACGGAACTCTGCGATGGTATTATTTGACCGTCTGCACAGTTGATGCCATTATTACACAATTCTGAATGTTCATTTTACACCAAATAACATGTTTTAAATCGGGAGAAAATTGGAGCCCGGCAATAAGTTTATAATATGTGGTGATGAGTTTATTTTAACGAACGATAAAACTGATGCCGATGTTATGCTAGACTGCCCGCTTAGAGAGAATATATTGCACTTCTGGACGGACCAGTCCGATACCGTGACCCCAATCCGAATTAGGACTTCTATTCCACGAAATTATAGACATGTCCATATTGAAAGAATCTGCAGAGTACAAGTTACTCAAATAATGATGCTGTCTTTGAAAGAATGGATAACGCTGTGGGAAAAGGAGAGAATGGTGGTAATCAGCATTTTCCTCTATTCCCAATAGTGTTTTCAAAGGCCCTCCTCCCAAAGGTCCTTAAAAAGAAGACTGTTCGGTAAAGAATTATCAGTGTGAATGGCATTACTCTCAACAGTGACAAAACGCCAGAAGTTTTCCTTTTTTCACATTACGCACTTGAATATCGTGCGGCGTTACAAGCGCCATGCCTTTGTCAATCCCATCCAGCACATGTGGAAAGAATCGTAGAGCATTCAACCTGCAAAAATTTCGCGGAGCTGGGTGCTTTGACATCCAAATAGGATAATTTTGAAACTATAAGGGAGTATGAGGAGAAGATGTCAACAGCAACAGGTAACATGCTCGATATAAATCCTACATCAGCGTGCATCGCTAGCTTTTCGGGAAAATCTTTAAAATAAGACATTTTATCAAACGCACTGTTTTTAATGGTCATATTACTCCTCAAATTCTGTAACCATGTAAAACCACAGTAAAAAGTATCTTTTTTTAAAACTAAGTCATTAAACAATGGGCAAATTGAAATTTATAAGAAAGAAAAGCATAAGAAAAGTGTAATCAATACTTAAATTTTCTTTGTGCAAGGCAAACTTTGAGCAGTATAGTATGGAATATCTCGTTAAGCCGAGGACACTGCATTGCTTGTTTTTCAGTCTAAAGGGCGATTTTTTTTCCGCGTTTCAAAATCTCTTCTAAAATAGTAACAAAGACTTCGTTTTTCTTCTCAAAAAACGTGAAGAAACTGGATGTATACGTTCAGTAAAAAGGTGTATTTTGACATTTAAAGGGGGATGACCCATTTTCGATCGGGAACTCCGTCTATTTTCACGAGACCAGGGCCCTGTTTGAGGAAAAACTTAAGTCTCTCATTTTACTCAAATCTAGTAACGGTCCCAGGTTCTGACTTAAGTCGATTGAGACATATTTTAGCACCATTAACAGACTGTAGTAACGTTCTCAAATCCTGAGTTGACTACGTTTCAGACACAACTAAGCAAATAAATGGACTTAAGTCAATTAAGACTCGAGCCCATTATCTTGCTGAGTTGAATCCGAAACGTTGTATCAACACAGGACTTGAGAATGTTGCATAAGTCTGTTAATATTAGCGAAATGCGTCTTGAATAACAAACTCAAGTTGAAAATAAGTTTGTTTGCAGATTTCAGTAAAATAACGGACTTAAGATTTTTGGTGAAACCGGGGCCTGATGTTACGTCATCTCATCTATTTGAATACGATGCCACATGCGACATGTGATATTGAACATGTAACATTTCCACACAGCATTTGCAAAATCTCGCACAAAATCTTAAACTACTCTAAAAGCGACGAATGACCGGCAGGAAATAAAACTGATTATTTTTCCCTTACACTTTTCTCTCCTTATTTGCCGATGATTTGAAAACCGTTGCCTTACCAAAATTAAGTGATAAAACAATTTTGCTGTTTGTTGCTGTTTGATATGATCATAGAAATTTAAATAACTCCCTTTAATTCAAAAACTCTTTGTTGCTTCGGTTGAAGAGTTGGTAGCATCAAAGACACAGGGTTCAGTACATCAAAATAAGGAATATCGACTGTTAAGTCTTTATCAGGCGATAAAATTTTAGTCTTGTCTATTTTGACAGCATTTGCAGAGGACACGCTGAATGTGGCTCAAATGACTGAAATTAGCTTTAAAATTTGCTTTGGTTACCAGTATTTTCTTTCTTACATTTCCAGATGATTTCGGAAGTCTTCTTTCTCAGGGTCGTTAAAGCTCGGGATTGTCTGGTAAAGGGTTAAGTAAACACGATTCATTGTCTAAAAGAGAGAACAAATATTAAATTAATCAGTGTCTGATTATAATACAAATTCTTAAAGACAATGCAGAAAGTAAGAACACCGATTGTAATAAAGGCACGGATTCGTGTCTGATAAAAATACCAGTTGTTAAAGGCGCTGCGGAAAACAAGACCACTCATTGTAATAGAGTCGATGCTTCGTGTTTAATAGAAAAATAAGAAATAACAATCGTTAAAGGCGGAAAATAAGAACAACCATATTGTAATAGAGCTATGGTATAGTAACTCATGAAAATACCAGTTGTTGAAGGCACTGCGGAAAATAAGAACATCCACTGTAATAAAAGCACAGCCAAGAGTCTAATGAAAATACCAATTGTTAAAGACACTGCTGAAAATAAGAACACCCATTGTAATGAAGGCAGATTTTAGTGTCTAATAAATATACCATTTGTTAAAGGCGCTGCGGAAAATAAGAACACCCATTACAATAGAGGCACGGTTTAATGTCAAATAAAAATACCAATTATTAAAGGAACTGCGGACATTAAGAAGAGCCATTTTTTATACAGGCACGGCTTCGTGTGTGAAAATATCAATTGTTAAAGGCACTGCCGAAATTAAGAACCTCCTTTGTAACAGAGGCACGGTTTAGTGCCTAATAAAATACCAACTGTTAAAGGAACTGCGGAAAATAAGAACTCCCATTGCAATAAAGACACGGTCAAGTGTTTAATAAAAATACCAATTGTTAAAGACACTGCTGAAAATAAGAAGCCCCATTGTAATAGAGGCACGATTAAGTATCTTATTAAAATACTAATTGTTAAAGGAACTGCGGAATATAAGAATACCCACCTGTTAATTTGGTCGCCTGCAAATGTTTTCAGTAGGGAAGAGCCTTAAATTTTGTCTGGTAAATGGCTTACACTTTATCACACAATTCCGACTTTTAACGACCTAAAGCAATGAGGTTTTGGAACATGAGAGAATGGTAACCGGCATTTTCTTCTTTTCCCACAATGTTTTTTACCATATCAAAGACAGAATAATCATTTAAGCGACAACGATTTTGTCGTCTGCAAATGCTTTTAATTTGGTAAAGTTCAAAACTTTGTCGTCTGGTAAAGTGTTGAAGAAACCCTGGCCTAATACTTGTGAAATTCAGGATATAAATGACTAAATGGGCTGTCGCCGTGATATGACTGAAATAATGTTGAAAGTAGGGTAAACCACGATTTAAAACTCTTTACCACATAAATCCGACTTTTAACGACCCTGAGCAAGGAGGTTTTTTGAACAGAGGGAATGCTGGTGACCAGCATTTTCATCCTTTCCTGCAATGTCTTCTACCCTTTCAAAGACAAATATCATCATTTGGGCCGTATCTAATGTGTCGTCTGCGAATGCTTTGAATTTGGACAAGTCTACTTTTTGCTCGTTTGGCAAAGGGTCAACCAATGAATTAGTGTCTGAAAATAAGACCGAAACCAATGATCGTGCCTATGGTTACAAAAGCATGACAAAAGACGAAAATGGTATCAATGCTATTCGCTGCCTCGACCCATGTTACCGGTTTTTGAAACATCTCATCACACTCGTGTTCCAGTTTTTCTTTAAGTTCACGGTCTTCTATGACGTCACCATTTTTAATGTGGCCGTTATTTTGAGTGACTCTCTTTAGATATTCGGTTTTTGCTTTTTCTATTCTTTTCAATTCTCTTTTCTTTTTCCACCGACATCTTCTTGAAAGTTTTTTCAAGAATTCCGGTACTGGTCGGTCCTCGTCAAAATGGGCTATTCGGCAAAGGATCACACTCGTCACCGTCGATATACCGGACACCGTCATACACACCGTCATAATGATGGAAAATATAGATATCTGGGACGAGTTCTGTGGCAGTTCTTCAGTTACAATGGCTTGCCAAAATACAAACGCCAATAAAAGAGTCACGGCGTAGGATATACGTTCGCCGGAATTCAAGGGTACAATGTGTATGAATATATCAGCAAACTTCAGGATAAAGAGAGGTACTGCCTTGTGTAGAACAGTAAACCCGGACTGTCGGCCCATTATATAAACACATTCGATACCAGCTGTTGTATATTCCAGATTTTGTCTGAATTTTTGGCGAATGTACGCCCCCTTTGCAGTCCATTCCCCGTGTGATCCGAGAACACTTAAATCAACTTCATTGTTATTTGGAACTATTTTCATTTGTGTGGCGGGGTAACGAACAGATACAAATTCAAAAGAGCAGACATGTTCATCCGCGGGATAAAATCTCATATTAAGCTGACAAAATGTGATATATTTCCTTGCCACCACTCTAATGGCTGAACCGTTGCTATTCAGAGCAACGGTAGAAAGTTCTATCTCCTCGCCCACAGCATTCAACTGGGCCATTCCTGGGCTCCAGATGGCGCCATCTTCGAGAAAGATTGTCGAGATGTTTCTGAATTCAGTATCATTCCAAGCCAGGGTTTCATCTCTCCACGTTTCCGTTAAATATCCCATGGTCTCCAGCTTCCCGTTCGCCATGTCGAAGTCAACTATGGTGTACAGGGTGAGATGGACACCAACCTGAAAGTAGATTTTTTTGGCATAGCTGAATGTGCTGATTTTGGTCCTACTTTTTCGTATTGATATATTCAAATGAATAAATAGAAATTTTCGATTGGTCAAAAATGTGGAAATACTCATTCTGCGGGCTCATGACCTATTTGCGGGCAAATTTACGCCGTCTTTTTGTGTGTGTGTATTTTTTTTAAAGATATTTTTTTTAAAGTTAGTATAGGTTGAACGAATTTGTACATATCTGTGTCAGTCCTTGTTTAATGACACGGTTGGCTAGACACTGTTTCATATTTTATAAATCAATTACAGATTTAACCCTTTGCCACACAACCCTGACTTTTAACAAACCTGAGGAAGATTTTGAAAACATTGTAGGAAAAGGATAAAACGCTGGTAATCAGCATTTTCTCCTTCTCCCACAATGTTTTCTACCTTTTCAAAAACAAACTAATCATTTGAGCCATGTTTGGTTTCTCCTCAACAAATGCTTTTAATAGGGAATAGTCAATATTTTTGTTGTGTGGTAAAGGGTTAACCGTTTTACTATGAATGTTTATTTTACACAGCAAAAAAGCATCACAAAAACTGACAGAAGTTTGATTTGTTTGTTTCTATGGTGTTAAACGCCGTTTACTTATATTATCACATTAGTGTACATGATAGGCATATGAAATAACCGGCTTTCGGTAAGGATTAAACCTCGCAGGACTACAGGGTTGTAGCGTACCTGAATTCTGTACTTTTTTTTCCCTCATTTGTGGTATTCTTTCATATTTATATACATGTACGTAATTTAATCTCCCACGAGGAGGATAAATAAATAAATAAATAAATAAATAAATAAATAAAAATAAACAAAACATGTTCTTCAATGAAATCTTCTAGTTTTTTTCTTGTGCAATTTAAGGATTAAATGCACTTGAAAGGGCCAACTTTTTTGTTTTGTTTCTTCACATTTCAAAATATTATCTTAAAAAACGAGTAGGCGGATGCGAGTAGACACACAGCTTTGCTTTTGAACCGTGACATTTTTATGATCAGATATTTACTATTAACAATGATTTTCCATCTCAAAACAATACAGGCTATTTTTTTTTTTTTTTTTTTTTTTTTTTTTTTTTTGTTCTCTTCAAAAACTACTACAAGTCTGGTAAAATACAAATATTACAGAAAAAAGAAAATACAGCTTTTCAACAGTATAGGAAACTGTAGAAAAAGGGGCAAACTTTCCCGCCCCTCAATGTCACGCGCACAGCTGCCAAGACGTGTGTACGCGACTAAATCCAAACAAATCTGCCCCAAAATAAAAATCAAACTGTTGAAAACACTGGTGTAGCATTTGTCAAGGAAGCCATTGTGTGGAATTTATCACTTGAAAAATAAACAACAGCAACAAATTCAAAATATTCACTTGAAAGTCAACGTACTATATATTTATGTACAATCCAATAGAGAATGGGGCAATCTTGGGACGAACAAGCCCGGGCGAACAAGCGCTGGGACGAATAAGTCCAGTAACGAACTGGTTTTGGAACGAACAAGCACGGTATGTGAGCATCATTACGCCTCTATGGAAGGTCATAGCGGATCAAGCTATTTTCGATAACAGGGAAGTATTTCTACGATTGATGGCCTCATCCAATTCATTGTAATACGCCATTATCAATTTCATATCTGAATGCAATCGAAACACTTATTTGCCTCAGAAAAATTGATTTTAATTGGGTTTACTTCCTTCGGTTTTGCACAGACTACGATACATGATTTTCAAAATGCGGTATTAAACTCATAGTGGCATTGTCTTCGACAAATGCCACAAAAAAAGAAATACTGCTTTAGAAAAGGGTTTGAGCTACGTTCTGGGCTGGGTTGATAATTTTCGCTATTGGTCAATTTTCAGAACAGAATGTGCAAGGATCATTCTATACCTCATAATTCAGTCGGTTGTTAAACAAAATGGATTTTATGGATCCATAATTATATGATGTTTTGCTTGGTATCATGCATCACGGAGATGCATAAAACCCCCTTTTCACAGAGCATAGCTCGATTACTTGTAGCTTTATAGTCCTAACCTATCGAATTTCAGAACTAAATAAAGCACAACAAAACGCACAGAATGTCCAAGATTTCACTAGGTATATTTTCAAACTTTTCCGGGGGCGGGGGATGCCCTCGCACCCGTCTTGCACATTTTTGACTCCACATCATCTGAGAGCTGGCTAAGCTCGCAAAGTGCTTAATTTCAGACAGTCATTTGTATTCAGCAGATCTATTGGTCTAAGTCTATAGTCAAAACTTTTTGTACCTTTTGCCTTTCAGTCCCATATGTGAAAACAGCGGCTTTTGTGGAAGGCGCAGACTAAGTCCAGACGACACAGGTCATGCAAGACATAGCTCGGACATTGCGTAGACATTGCCAAGGCATAGCTTTTTCACGACAAAGACATGGCTTAGGCATGGATGAGAAAGGAGCCCAGACATTGATTGAACAAAGCTGAGACCTAGTGGGAAGAAAGTTACAAATAGACGTAAGACTCGTTTCGCTTAACTCTTTACCAAACGACAAAATTTTAGACTAGTCCAAATTGAAAGCATTTGCAGACGACAAAATAAATGTGATTGAAAAATTTAGATTTGTTCTGGGAAGGGTAGAAAACATTGTGGGCAAAGGAGAAAATGCTGGTTACCAGTATTTTCTCCTTTTCCCCATAATGTGTTCATTTAAGTCCTACTTTTTAGGGTCGTTAAAAGTCGGGATTGTGTGGTAAAGGATTAATTTAGTGATAAATCATTTTTTAAGTTGTGTGAGATTATAAGAATCTAAATAGCTCCCTTTAACCCTTTACCAGACGACAAAATTTTAGCCTTATCCAAATTGAAAGCATTTGCAGACGACAATTTCAATGTGGCTAAAATGATGCAATTTTTCTTTGATAGGGTAGAAAACATTGTGGGAAAAGGAGAAAATGCTGGTTACCAGCATTTTCTCCTTTTCACACAATGTTTTTAAAAGGCTTCTTTCCCAGAGTCGTTAAAAGGCGGCATTGTGATGTAAAGGGTTGAACAAAGTATTTCGTTGAAATAATATCTCCCGCCGAAAAAATCCATCTTATTCCTGGACTTGGCATTAAATAATGATAATAATAGTAATAATAATAGGTGGACTATCATAAGGAACACATGTATGAAGTTTCCTAAAATTTCGCCATAAAATTTTAGAAGATATCTGTCCGGACGGACGGATGGACGGACGAACGGACAGACGGACGGACAGACGCAAAAACTATATCCTCTCGCCTTCGGCGGGGGATAATAATAAACATAACATAGCATAGCATAGCATAACATAACATAGCATAGCATAGCATAACATAACATAACATAACATAACATAACATAACATAACATAACATAGCATCTCTTTATTACACCCAAGTATTATACAATACAATATGGGAAAATAATACAAATAGGGATGTAAAGTAAAAGTAAAGAAGTTCCGGGAAAAAACAAAAACAGACAGAGATTGGAAGCAAGATAAAGAGAAGATTCCTTTTTTAATAAACATGCAGATGTAGAATGTTTTACCTGAATTAGTGCAGTCTGGTTAAGCACAGGTCGTATAGACCCATCGTAGTCGCGGAATAAGTGCTCCTTAAGTCTTTTGACATCGTGATACGATTGGCTGGTGACTGTAGACACAAGGAATAGAATACACAGAAAAGGATTCTTCATCATTTGCACTTCCAAAGTTTGACAGTCATCTATTTTTGTAAACTTTCTTTTTGCTTTAAAACTCAACAAAGTCAGTTGTTATTCACTAGACAGTTGAACGAATTTGTACATGTCTGTGTCAGTCCTTGTTTAATGACACGGTTGGCTAGACACTGTTTCATATTTTATAGATCAATTACCGATTTAACCCTTTACCACACAACCCTGACTTTTAACAAACCTGAGGAAGATTGTGAAAACATTGTAGGAAAAGGAGAAAACGCTGGTAATCAGAATTTTCTCCTTCTCCTATAATGTTTTCTACCTTTTCAAAAACGAACCAATCATTTGAGCCATGTTTGGTTTCTCCTCAACAAATGCTTTTAATACGGATTAGTCAAAATTTTTGTTAGCAAAAAGGGTCAAGGGTAAAGGGTTAACCGTTTTACTTTGAATGTTTATTTTACACCACCAAAAAGCATCACAAAAAATGACAGAAGTTTGATTTGTTTGTTTCTATGGTGTTAAATGCCATTCACAACATTACTCGTTCATATTGCGGCCAGTGCACCAGTCCATGCTTTCACTGAGTTTCTTTTAATAGTTACTGATGATTTCCTACATTATTCTTCCCAAGCCACAGGCTGCTGTTGAAAGTAAAATATCGTCTCAAACATGTACAGAAGTCAGAGAAGAATGAATTCTGTTGCAATAATTACCACCAGTCCTCGAAAAGAAAAATGGCCAAGTTGGTGAAGCAAACCCGCGACCCCCTGGTTTGAAGCCGTGTATGTCACAGACAAAATAATATAAACGGCACAAGACTTTAAATGTGTATTAAATCGATATGGAAAATGTAGAAAAGCGAGCAATTGTTTTTTACATGCGATTGCTCATTTACCCTTCATTTCTTGAAAGGTTCTAATTGGGGGGGGGGGGGGGGGGAACATGAGCGGCGTTCTGGCAAAAAGGGGATTGATGCATCTCCGTGATATATTATATCAAGCAAACCATTACATAATTGTGGATCCATAAAATCCGATTGGTGTAACAACCGACTGAATCAGGAGGTAGACTGGTCCTTTGACATTCAGAAAATTGACCAATAGTAAAAAGTTTCGACCCAGGTCAGCCTGCGCAGGCTGCGCACGCTTACCTGAGTCGATACTTTTTGCAGATGCATGAAACCCCCTCCTTTTTGAGAGAGCATGGCCCAAACGTTTTTCAACGGTAATGGGACGAATATTGACCCTGTATGTGTAATAAGAGAGGGTACAAATCGGAGCAAGTAAGGAGAAATAGAGCCGGTGTAATGCCGGTGTAATGCAGAGAAATGACCCTCCCCTACAAAATGACCCATGGGTCATTTCACTACGTAGAGGAATGACCCGGGTCATTATTCTACGTAGAGAAATGACCCCAGACTGTAGAGAATGGACCCCCCCTCTAGCTGTAGTAGTAGTAGTAGTAGCAGAAACATCAGCAGCATCAGCAGCATCAACAGCAACAACAATGTTAAGGCAAAAAGGGGGTAGTAGAAGTACGAGTAGTAGTAGAAGTACGAGTAGTAGTAGTAGTAGTAATGGTAGTAGTAGTAGTATCAGCATCAGCAGCAACAAAAATGTCACAGGGGAAAAAAGAGGGGTCATTTCTCTACCGGGGTCCTTTCTTTTCATGAGGGGGGGTCATTCTACTACAGCTAGAGGGGGGTCCTTTCTCTACGGTCTGCGGTCATTTCTCTACGTAGAATAATGACCCGGGTCATTCCTCTACGTAGTGAAATGACCCATGGGTCATTTTGTAGGGGAGGGTCATTTCTCTGCATTACACCGGCAAGAAAGAGAAATATTAAATCAGAAGTAAGAAAAAGCTGTTGCAAATGGGAAAAAATGCTTGTCAAGGGCATTTTTGTCTTTTGCCTTAAAATTTACACAAGTTGACAACAGTCCTGTTCTTTAGAGCCGAGGGACTTGATTAATGGATCACCCGAGGTTTGCCGAATGCTACACTTCTGTCTCGCACTGAAGAGCCCGGGCATAGTGGTGGCAGAACCAAGGAAAAAGTACTTGAACAAGTGAACAAGTGAACTGTTGCAGCGATAAGTCTGAAATATTGTTAAAAATCTCGTGGAACGCCATTTACAAAAAGAAAATACTACAGTGTATGTTTACAATCTTTAATGTAAATTTTACATTCACACTATTTTTCGCCCTTCGGGCATGTTTGTTAACGTAAATTTAGACTTAAGTCATTACCAGACGATAAAAATTTACTCGTATATTTGCAGACGGCAAATTAAATATGACCCACATGATGGGATTTGTCTCTGACGGTGAACAACACATTGTGGGAAATGGAGGAAATGCTGGTTACCTGCATTTTCTCCTTTTCCCACACTGTTTTTAAAAATCTTTTCTTTTTTAGAAACGTTAAACAGCGTGAAAAGATCTGATCTCCTTCTTGTTTTCGACTTCAAGTTTAGATCATAAAAAAGAAAACATCCGGTTTCAGCTTTTAAAGTGAATATTTTTTGTTACGAAATTTATATTTCATATGACGTTTTTTTTTCTACTCTGCCTTTTGATACACAAATTATTTTAGACCTGTCAAAACCTGATACGAATTATGTCAAACATCAATATTCAAAAGAAGAGGAAAATAGGTTTCAATCCTTTATCAAATAATCCCGTCTTTTAATGACGCTAAGTAGGAAGCCTTTTGAAAACATTGCGGGAAAAGAAAAAAAAAATCTGGTAACCAGCATTTTCTCCTTTTCCAACATTGTTGTCAACGATTGCAAGGATAAATTACCTCATTTGAGCCATGTCTAATATATTTGTCGTCTGCAAATGCGTTCAGTATGATAGAGTCCAAAATTTTGTCGTCTGCAAAAGTTTTGAATAACCAGGAGAGAAAACATAGATGAAAGAGGAGCCATTACTTGTTAAAAGCAACTGCTTCTTTTCCCACACTGTACCTTAAAGCTCTAAACGATAGAGATACAAAATGTACTCGTGTGATGTTGAGTGTAAAGATGGTATGCAGAAAATAATCTAACTCTTTACCAAACAACATTTTGGACTCGACAAAACTGAAAGAATTTACAGACGACAAAACTGAAAGCATTTGCAGCCGACAAAGCAAATGCGGCACAAATGATTATTTCTGTCTTTGATCGGGTAGAAAACACTGTGGGATAAGGAGAAAATGATGGTTACCGGAATTTTCTCCTTTACTTACAAAGTTTTTCAAAAGGCATCTTCCTAAAGGTCGGGATTGTTCGATAAGAGTTAAATTACGTTATCGCCCACGGATACGAAGCAAAAAGTGTATAAAGCACTAACAAGCCCATCATTTATTGTACAGCATAAGGTCGCTTGTACGTGGCTGCGCTTTCGGATACCAGCTGTGATAAAATCTTTTTCAAAGATCAATGAAAGTCGTATAGCTTGAGGGTTAACAATAAGCAATTTTGCAATCCAGGGCTGCCTTTCACGAAACTGCGTGGATTTACACAAATTGTTTGGATACATACGATCCCTGCTATATCCAAAGGTATCCGCTGGCCAAAAATTATGCAAATATTTACTCAAATCGTAAAGTTATGCAGCTTAGAGAAGCTTGTTTTCAGACTTGATGCTTGACTACCTAAACTGCGTACGCAAATTTCGAGCGCACGTAGTTTAGTGAAGGGTAGCCCTAGACTCATATTCACCAACCATTCTAAAGAATACTCCTAGTCTAATTCTTAAGAAGGTCCTAAAATTGAAAGTAACGCAATTTCTGATTTGCTAAACCATTCCAAGGATAAATAGCATGCTTTGAGCCATATTTAAACCATTCGGTTTAGCCAATCAGAAATTGCGTTACTTTCTAAATCTAGAATAGAATAAGACTAAAATTGCAATTCAGAATGCATGGTGAATACGAACCATGTTGCAGTATGATAGTAGAATATTGCTTTTTTGGCGCAGGTAAAGAAACAACAGGAGCTTAACCCTTTCCCAAACAAGCCCTGGTTTTCACGTGTCTGCAGTACAAGTCCTTTGAAAACACTGTGGGAAAAGGAGAAATTGCTCGTAACGAGCAATTTCTCCTTTTCCCACAGTGTTTATTACCCTTTTTGACAACTTTCTGCCATTTTCATTAAATTTAAAACTGTCGTCTGCAAACTCTTTGAATTTGGACCAGTCCAAAATCTGTCGTTTGGGAAAGGGTTAAGGGTAGTGGCACTGGCTGCCATGACAAATAAAATACGGTTACCAGTATACACATTATGTATGTCTGTCCTGACCCCTCTCTTTAACACTTTACTACACATTCCCAATTTTTAACGACCCTGGAGAAAGAACTTTTGAAAAAAATTGTTGGAAGAGGAGAAAATGCTGGTAACCAGCATTTTCTCCTTTTCCCACAATGTTTTCTACCATATCAAAGGCAAAATTCCTCATTTGAGTCACATTTAAATTGTCGTCGGCAAATGCTTTCAATTTGGTCAGGTCCACATTTTCCTCGTGTAGTAATTAGTTAAACCCTCCCCCCACATTATTCGAGAGTGAAAATAAGAATAACCGCTATAGTACAGGGTATAACGAGGATCGTGTGTATAAAAAAAAGTAACATATCGATAGCATTGGCCGCCTCAAGCCAGGACACTGGTCGTAAGTCCTCTGCAATCTTTGCCACGTTTTTGGATGTGTTTCCAATTTCTTTTGTAGCATGTCCATTTGTATGATTTTGCTTATCGTCACTACTGTAGATGTCACTCAACTTTGAATCCTGTCTTTGAAACTTTTCGTAAATTTTCATCTTCGTCCGGCATTTCCTCGACAGCTTTTGGAGACTTTCCGGTATCTTTCTATGGGGGTCAAGGTCTGCGATCCTACAAAGCGTCACGCTCATGATCGTAAAACATGCTGACACAATTAAAAGCGCTGTTACAAGACAGGAAAATATGGATATCTTTGCTGAATTCTTGGGCAGTTCCTCTGCTACTGTTGCCTGCCAGAAAATGAAGGCGAGCAGCAAAGTCACGGAGTAAGAAATTCTCTCCCCAGATTTCAGCGGAACAATGTGTGTGAAAAGAGTACTTAGTCCCAGAACAGCGAGAGGAACAAATTTGTGAATTACATTGAAATCTGGCTGTCTATTTAACACAAGAGAGTAAATGATAGATTCGGTTCGTAATCCGCCAAGGTCGATATCTATGTAGTGCTTCTCCACCGAGGTTTCTTTAACGGACCATTCTCCGTGATGATTAAGGATAGATGTGTCAACACCGTGAATGTCCGACTTACCCTTGTCAGGTATCAAAGATAATTCATCTGCTCCATACTTAACGGACAAAAATTCAAATTTACATTCATGTTCATCGCTGGGATAGTATCGCATGTTTAACTCACAGAATGTGTAAAATTTACGGATCTCCACTCTGATAACTGTCCCGTCTTTTAGTAACGTAAGGGACTCGAGCTGAACTTCTTCTGGCATCGCATCTACCTGTATAATGTGGGGGTGCCAGAGATCGTCTTTATCTAAATGAAGTGCCGCAATATGATCGAACCTAGAACCGTTCCATGCTAACTTCTCGTCTCTCCAAAAAGTGACCATATACCCCATTGTGTCCAGTTGACCGTTAGACATGTCAAACTGTATGAGACTACGTACTATGAACCTGACATTTACCTGAAATTAAAAAGAAGATGTCTTTCATAAAATCTTGACAAGCTGACCCTAGTCGATACTTTTTGCAGGTGCATTTAACCCCATTTTAAGAGAGTATGCCTTATTTATTATATGTTTTTCAACCTTACAATATTCATTTTTTTTTTACAAACACATACCCACACTAAATAATGTGAGTGTCTGCTTTCTTTTCGGTCAGAATTTATCCATACATCCCTGACGATAAAAACACACATATGATAATCAAACCAATCGCGACAAGCGGCTTTTAATCACTAAGCTGATTCTCTTTAAGTCATAATTAAAGGCCCGGTCCACTGGCCGATGGACACAAAACGTATGCAAAAAGGACACAGCGGACGAGCAAAATTTCGGGGACGGCTCCATCCGTTTTCATCCGCTCCAGAAATGGACAAAAATGGCGAAAATTTGCGAAAACAGAACGGAAAAGAACAGACGTTGGTAGTATGTAGCGGGGATGTTAAACGGATGTTCATCGGAAGCCTAGCGGATGAAGCGGATGCACCACGTACTCCTAACGGAAACAAAGGGGATGCAGCGCTGATGTATATCGGATGCAAACCGTTCACTGCGCATGCGTGGGGTATGAATTGCGTCCGCTCCGCGGATAGAAAGGGATGCAGCACGCACGCAGTCAGCATAAAGCGTAAAGACGTGCTGGCGGCTACATCGATACATCTCTACTACATCTTCTCACGATCCATCCTCGGACCCACACAGCTCTTGGACGTCTCCTTCTGTCTAAAACTTGATACAGTCTGAACATGTTGTGGTTCTGCTGTTGAATGAGTGCAGCTATAATATGGACTCTTTGATCATCCATGGTGGAGAACAATTGATGATGTTGAAGAACAAGACCAAGGTTGGTGAGGTCTGTACACCACGGTTGCTCGACTCATACTGAGATCCAGATGATTTTCTCTTCCTTTTTATACAAAATATCGGTTGTCCGCCAGGTGTCCATCTGCATACTCTAGACATACTACAGAAATCCTAAATATACGAGATACATCCCAGATACAAGGGCTTTGTCCATTTTGAATATTTTATATACGTGATGCATACGCTTACATCCTTTCTATTTCCATGCTACTTACGATGTATAGACGTTCCATGTACCTTATCTTTCCCCACTCTTTCCGTTTTCAGCTGCAGCGGATGTGAGTTGCGAGGATGCCCAGAGGATGCAGAGAGGATACAGCGGACGTTTAACGGATGATAACGGACATAGAACGTTTGTTGCTGGTATATGACGCGGATTTACATCGTACACGGCTGAAAGTTCATCCGTTCTAAAAGTTTTGTGCAGCTCAAAACTTTTTGCGCGGATGAAATCACAGTGGACGGATGCTCGGTGGAAAGAGCGTATGAAACACGTATGCAATGAGTACACAACGGATGCATAGCGTTTTCCAACGGATGGCAAGATTTTTTTACGTTTTACATCCTCTTTGCATCCGTAAGTGCAGTGGGACCGGGCCATAAGTAAAACGAATAGATTTTTTATTGATCCATGAAAGAAAACTGTGTTTTTAAGTTATAAACACATACACAACGTGCATTATTTTATTGTAATAGCACAAAAAGCTCAGTGTCGGATAAAAGCGAACTTAAAAAATTCAATTATTTAAAACATCTTTAACTGGCAAGTTTTTTTAAACACTGAAAAGGCAGTCCTTTTAAAAAAAAATAGTTATTTTGTTCTATATTCAAAACAACAACAACAACAACAAAGAAAAAAAAATGAAGTGCATTGTCTCGTTCTTTGCACGCGAAAAATTTTACTTTGGTTACAAGCAAATAAAAAAATTGAAATATCTTATTTCTATTCACCGAAAAGTCAGTTTCGTTCACAAACAAATAAATAAAATAGTATAAAATTTTGATTTATCTCCTGACTGAAAAAGGCCATTTTGGGTTTCGAAGAACACTTTTTTTAATTTCCCGTAAAACCTCAGTTTCAGCTATAAAGGAATGAGGATTGTTCATTTTCACAAATGACAACGAATTTCAATATTTTTTTAAATTTTTTCTCACCAAAAAGGTCGGTTTCGGTACTAAACAAGCAAAGGGAAAGATTCGGCTGCAAATACACAGTCAAACACGTTTTCTTTTTATTACCTGACAAAGAACAGTAGCTAAAAATATTTTGTCGGAGACAAACGTACAATTTGATTTTTCTTGTTACCGATTTTCAAATGTCATTTTGGGTTATTGTGATACAGTTTAACTACATGTGCCTGTATTGAAATTTTGAATATAACTGATAAAACATTTATGATTTATCACATAGACCTTTACACCGTATTTACATGTATATTGCATTTCAATTATGACTTTTGAAATTCTATGTCTGTATAAATTGATTGAAAATCTTTACGATATTTTTTAAGCACTGTATAACATCATGTGCTCTTCAGAAAATGTTCATTGTAACTGTTGATTATATTTGCTGTAAGACTGTTTTGCTCTGTATTATACATACTGATTGCAGAAAAAAATGGTAGAAATCCCCGCCTAGATTTTGTGCGCACGTTTACACTTTCATATTTTCACACATTGACGACAAAACTAGAATTTGAACATACCTGTTGCTTGTGTATTCAATAATCCTTCGTTTCAAATACAATAATTTCAATTTAAACGCCAAAAAAATAAATAATTATTCTTTCACTCCAGCAGATGTTAACGTGTCCCAAATAGACACAAAAATGGCTGCCAAACACGACAAATTCCGTTTTTTTTCTTCGAGATTTACGTATGAACGACTTTTAAAAAGCGCTTTAGGTAATGAAACCTTTAATAATTTGCTCTTGGTTATGTGTGTCACTAAAAAGTAATTGCATTTCGTTGCAACAAAGATTAAACAGACTAAACAGAGAGTCAGTATAGTTCTATAGCTTTTCTGCATGTAAATTCACGTGGACTTGCCACGGTACGGTGCACCATAAACGCCTAAACATGAAAAGAAGTATCGTAAACTTCTCATTATTGAGGCTAATTGACACAATGCTTTCAAAAGTGATCTGGTGCAAGAAGAAAAGTCATATGCAGATCGTAGAAGGATAGTATGAAACATAATAGTCATGATCTCGCAAGTTCCCGTAACTTAACCCTTTGCTACACAAATCCCGAGTCTAAATAAGCCTAAGGACAGTGAATTTAAAAAAAAAAAAAAAAAATGTGGGAAAATGAGAAAATGCTGGTTTCCCACAATGCTTTCAACCCTTTCAAAGATAATTTTAATAATTTGTGCTCCATTTAATTTGTAATCTGCAAGTGCTTTTAATTTTGAAACCGTTTTGAAATTCCGCAGAGCACTCCATTCTCATTTTGCCTCTGTTCACTACAAAGGGGTCGAGGACAAAGGCGTTTTGTGAAGAACTTCGCCGTGTTTATAATCTAATGTCTTATATATCATATCATATAGATGGCGAAGTTCGTCACAAGCCGAACACCTGTGATCGAGGATCAAAACTTGAACTGAATTTTACTCGTATGTAGATTATCCATCAGATTATCCATCAGAATCCAATATACAGGTACATGGATGTTAAAAATCCAGTTTCCGAAGAAATAGTAATGATGGCAAAAGCACTGTTTCTAATAGAAATTTCACAAATAAGGTACTGCCAACGGACATTGGATGTTTTACCCAGAATCGAGGAAAATCGGACGGCGCCAGACCAGCAGCAGTTGCAATGATTAGCTTAAAATTTGGTCTTTATGCGGCGCCCGTTGGAGGTTTAGGTATCTTTTAAAGGTTAAGGGCTACCGCGGATTTTCTTTCATTTCGTACAACAACATGTCAGCAGGGCGCCGTTCGATCGCTGTCGGGCGTCCTGACGACGTTGTGCTGGATCGGACGGTAGCTTTTCAATATTCTCCTATAAATATCGCCTATCCTAGATTTGTGGCCGTCTTTACATAGTCCGCTGAGTGCACAACATATCTCATTTAGAATTTTTTACCGTCTTCAGAAGTTGTGTTGGATTTTAAAAGCTTCAAGGAACTGGATCTAGCTTATAGCATGATGCCTCCTTCTGGAATTATCGCTTTAAATTTCTCTTTGATAACACAGCTGCAAATATTATTGTGCCTCAGTGGACGCATTTCTGTTGTAAATAGAAATGCCATCATAACGCATTTCTGTTTTAACTAAAAATGCCATCAGATTATTTGGGCACTTATTTCATTGTTTCCAACTTATTAATTAGCCTATCATATGTATAAGACCTGTCCGCGGCATAGATTTACCGGTTAGCAAAGAAACATTTTATAGTGGTACATTGCTACAAGATAAGCTAGAGTGGGAATGATATTTCATCCATGCCGGAATTCATCCGTTATCATAAAAGACCTACTAGTATTGTTGATTAAGTGTATACACATTCTGGACAATCCTTGCACATGGCTTTTGCACAGTAATACGCGATTACCATTTGATTTACTTGGAAAGTAAGTCTTTGATATCAGCTGGAATGACACCAATCACAATACTAGTACTGTGGCTTCTTTTGGAAAATGTGAACAGATATCCTTATAGATACAATATGGTAGCAATAGTTTCACTATATTTGGGTTTATTGAAGCCGTATTAAATTGTTCGCCTCTTGGGACGTAATATAAACTCAAAGAATCAGTTTATATTAAAATAGAAACGACTTGGATAAGAATTTGTCGCAGAAATTACTAATCAGATGAAAAAGAAACATGACAAGGCTGAATGATGAAATCTCAAATTTTGGCCATTGTATGTGCGGGTTACGAATCTAATTCATAACATTTAGAACCTTTTTTTTTTCCATATGACAGCCTTGGCTTAATACATGTGACGGAGTATTTAAAGCTACGTCCTATGCATTTGATAGCGTTACAAATTAACACAGGTATGACTATTACCTGCATCTTATCATGATTTTTAGCTGTAATGAGACTTACAATTCAATAATTCAAGTTTATTCATCGAATAATTTTTTTTCACTCAATCCGTTATATGACTCAGTTTTGACAACTCATTATTTAATCACATGACTCTGTGTCAGATTTTATGTGATGTCAGTCACTGGAAGAACGGTCCAGGCTTTTATTATTTATCATAATAAAGAAATGATCATGCACATCGCCATTCTGTCACTTCCAAACTCGACACAGAAATTCTGATGCAGAATGTAGTCAGTGAATAATCATGACCACAGTTTGATGATAATTACCGTAGCAAGTAAGATTTGGGCCATACTCTGCAAAAGGGAGCTTAAAGTCCCAATAGTTGCCAAAAGTAAACAAGACGGTCCAAGTGTTAATCGTTGGCAGAAAACTGAAATTTAAAACCAGGTAAAAAGTAAACAAAAGACGTAGCGACATGCCAACTTTTGAGTTACATTTAACCCTTAAGCTGCTAATCGCGACCCACTGACCTTTTGCGGACAGTGTAGATGAAGATCAGACTGCACAGAACGTGCAGTCTGATCTTTGATCTACACTGTCCGATACGGTATTTTCTGTCCGGTGAAATCAACTTTGAAAACGCAATGTTTGGGCTTTTAGTATTGAGTAGAAATTTGTGTTTTATTTATTCAGCAGCTTAAGAGTTAAAATTTGTTATTCTGCTAGCGACTTACACTTGGACCGACCTGTTGGACCGCAGCTATTGGGGCTTTAATGAATCTCCGTAATGCTGTAATGGAAGCAAGACATTACATAATCATGGGTCCATAAAATCTATTTTGTCTGACAACTTCCTGAATCCTTAGGTAGAATGGTCCTTGGATATGCAGTAAAATGACAAAAGGCAAAAAGTTTCGAGCCAGGTCAGCCTGCGCGGATTGCGCAGGCTGACCGGGGTCGATACTTTTTGCAGATGTTTTAAACCCCCTTTTCACAGAACATTGTTCATTTTAACTTTAATCTTTATTGTAAGAAAGCAACAACTAGTTTGAAAAGAATGTATTCTACTGGTACACACACAAAAAGGAATGGAAAAGCCGAAATTCATGTTCTCATCGAGCCGTGATATGATACAGATCTAATGTATCTGCTAAAAGTTAAACGAAGGGAGAGTGTTACAGTAATTTCTATAAACTGCGATACCGTTAAATTTTAAATACTTACCTCGACTGGGTTAGACTGGTTGAATAAGGGCCTAATTCCGACATCACGTTTCATCATTGAAGTCATAGTCTTCAAGCTTTCCACATCTTTATCAGTGTATCCATACACCGTACAAAATAACAATACGAAACAAAGTGTTTTTCTCATTTTCACTGTATAACACTATGATGGGACCTCTTACTTTCGTTAAGCAAGTGTTATACTGATGGACTGAGACAGGACGTTTGCTACAGACCATTGAGCTGGAACGATTATGTGGTATGTTGTTGTATTTTTAAAGCATAACTCTAACTCGATAAACCTGTCGTTAACAGTTCATGTTACTGCTTGTTTTTGGGAATACACGTTTAAAACCATGAAACGTGACGAGATAATATAAACGTTATTGATTGGGTTTATAAATTATCTCTATGGAATGCCATAGCAGAAAATATTCAAGATATAAAAACACTATTAAGATATTTAAAATATTCAATCAAGATAGTCGCAATTATACCAAAATGATGTATAAATTTGATATATGACAGCAAAATTATCATATCAAAACATAAAACCACTTCAAGACAAATAAATATACTTCAAGATGTAAAAACAGCATCAACATTTTAAAAACCACACCAAGACAAATAAATATACTTCAAGATGTAAAAACAGCATCAACATTTTAAAAACCACACCAAGACAAATAAATATACTACAAGATGTAAAAACAGCATCAACATTTTAAAAAGCACACCAAGACAAATAAATATACTTCAAGATGTAAAAACAGCATCAGCATTTTAAAAATCACACCAAGACTCACGTGACCAATCAAGACTCACGTGACCACAAAATCCACGACGTCATCACTTGGCGAAAAGAACGTACACACACTGCTGCTGCTTGACTGTTGACAGTCACACTGTCATTTTTTCATTCGGCGTATTAACGTTAATCATGGACCACCCAGACGAAGTTACTCGGCTGTTTAAGACATTCGCAGTTCCAAGATCTCATGAGAGACCTCTGGAGGAGTGTTTCAGATGCCCCTTCAAATGTCCGTGATGTTGTTTCATTCATTAAAGCATAAAGTGTAAGATCATACTGCATGTTTGTGCAGCCTGAGCCTCCTAAAGATCAGATAGATGAATGGACACACGAGGGCAGACAGACGGACGGACGGACGAACAAACAGACAGTCATAGGGAATACCGACAGATAAACACAGACACACAAACAAAAAGAGAGATAGACGCACAGACCGACAGATAAACAGACCCACAGAGAAAAAGACAGACAGTCGTGCACATGAACAGACGGACTGACGGACGAACGCACGAAAAAATAGACAGAAAAACATGGGAAGACGGACAGAAAAACACTGTGCAGTCTGATCCTCCAAAAGATCCGAAAGGTTAACGGACCAACGAAGGGCAGACAGACACCCATACATATGGACAGACGGACACACGAAAACAAAGACACACATATAAAATAGACGGACGGACCAACAGATAGACAGATATAGGGAAGACCAACAGAAAGAAAGACACAGACAGACAGCCAAAGAAAAGAAAGACAGACAGACGCACAGACCGACAGAGTAAGGGACACACAGTGGGCAAACGGACACGATTACATATTGACAGACGGACAGACACACATACATATAGACGGACGGACGGATGAGCAGACAGACAGACATAGGGAAGGCCGACATAAAGATACAGACAGACAGGCAAAAAGACAGACGCACAGGCCGACAGATGAATAGACCTACGGAGGGCAGACAGACACACATACATATACACGGACGGACGAACAGGCAGACAGACAGATAGGAATTGCAGACAGAAAAGACACAGGCATTTGAAAAGATAGTGAAGGCCTACAGCCTGATCTTTTGCTACACAATCGTAACAATGCAATGGCAATGCCAGATACCGTATCGTATGTATGGTAGGCCTCTATTACTAGAAGTGCTGTGCATATATCGTCGAGTGTCCTTATTCCGTGAGTGTCCTTGAACCGGTGATTTTTGTGTACATCTCGTAGAGCACATATTTTGATAACCCTTACCAATATTCGAATGTCTCATTGCCCTTGAATTTCAGACATATACAAGACAAATACACCGGAAAATAAACTAATTATTGTATGTTAAAGAAATCTACTTCTTTTTTCTTGATGCTAAGTAGTGTTACTTCTCAAAAAAATGCAAAGATCATCGACTTTCTGCAGTAAATACTGCCGAGCTACCGGAATTAGGTCACGCCATGTTTGCAGAAGAAGGCCGACGGTATGTTCTTTATTTATGCACATTGAACATGAAAATAGTTATCTAAGTTATTCTTTTGATATGAGAGTGACCAGAAATGATTTTTTTATGAAGGCAAGTAATTTCTAGCTCATATTCTGGTCTCAATTCTTAATTTCATCAAGTTGTTTCCTTATCATCACGGAATACGGACACTTTTCGCCAAGTGATGACGTCGTGGATTTTGTGGTCACGTGAGTCTTGATTGGTCACGTGAGTCTTGGTGTGGTTTTTAAAATGTTGATGCTGTTTTTACATCTTGAAGTATATTTATTTGTCTTGGTGTGGTTTTTAAAATGTTGATGCTGTTTTTACATCTTGAAGTATATTTATTTGTCTTGAAGTGGTTTTATGTTTTGATATGATAATTTTGCTGGCATATATCAAATTTATATATCATTTTGGTATAATTGCGACTATCTTGATTGAATATTTTAAATATCTTGATAGTGTTTTTATATCTTGAATATTTTCTGCTATGGCGTTCCACATATCTCCTCGCGGTACGTGATTTTAAGCTATTATCCCAAACATGACCAATAATTTAAACTGATAATGAGTGGTTTATCGAGTGAGATCTATATCATACAAACGCGATAACTGTAGTATTTGTTTACCAATATTAAAAATATATATATATTTGTTGTGGATATAGCTGTTATTCTACATTGCAAGCAGAGTGTCTACAGCCTTGGTACAGGTCGTAGGACTGTCGATGAAGCGTGTCAAGTTTGATTAATCGATTCAAGTGAATGGCAAATTTGTCACGTTTAGTTTATAGTTTTGGCGCATCTATACACACGATAACGAATGGAAACGACATATTGTAATACGCTGTGATGACACAGAAGTCACATTCAAAATACAAATATGAATATGAACCACACGTTATAATTATGTAATCCATTAACGGGCATATCCGAGTCTTTAAGCTCAGGGTCCATATTCGTCAGCCATTTTTAAGAATGGTCTTAGTCCAGTCTCTAGAATTTTCTAACTTAGTAACACATCTTCTGATTGACTAATCCATTTGGTTTATGAAATCAGATGTTGTGTTACTTAGAACGTTCTTAAGAATGGTTGGTGAATACGGACCAAAACCTTTAAATCACTGTAGTATTATGGGAGAAAAACAGACTGTTAACATTCATTTACGTCTCTATGCAGTCAGTCTAGGTTTCATTTCATTGCACGACAACACCCACCTCGACACCATCTAGGTAGACGGGTACTTTTCATAGGAAGCAATAGAGTGATTACCATGGTTTGCCTTACCATTTGACTGCCATCCAATCAAACTTGTCCGAGACTTGCCATATATATAGAGGGTCCTTTCTTGCAAAATGGTTAAGAACGGCGTTAACCTTTAAACTGCTAATTAAATTAAACGAAAATTTCCACTTAATGGTAAAACCCCAAATATTGCGGTTTAAAAGTTGATTTCACCAGAATCGGACAGTGTAGATCAAAGATCAGACTGCACGTTTTGTGCAGTCTGATCTTGATCTACACTGTCCACAACGGCGCCCCGGGTCGCGCTTAGCAGCATATGGGTTAAACAACGAACAAACAAAACACATTCGAAAATCTAAGTTTACACCTATGTTTTAATTTAATGATTTCTGCTATGCTTCAGAGTCACCAGTTTTAAGTAAATGAAAATTTCGCATAAAAGTTTATAAAACAGATTTTTCAGGTACAACAAAGGAATTATAGATGGCAGAAATGGTTCTTATAGAATTTTTGAACAGTATTATATAAACACAAGAGCATTAAAATATGACCTACCTAAAACTAGCTGAAAATATTATCAACCCCCATGCATCAATTGTACCATAATAGTTCCGCAGTGTTTCTGATACTTGTTTTTCATACAAAGCTTCCCTAAGTGCTTTCAAAGGCCTTCTTTTTCAGGGTAGTTTAAACTCGGAATTGTTTGGTAAACATTAAAGCTTCTGGTTTCTTACAGAAACGGATGCCATCATGGTAATATGACTTGGAAAGCTCATTCGAACTCTTTTCCCACAATGTTTTCTATTTTTTTCATTGAAAAAAAAAAAAAAAAAAACCTCTCATTTGATTTTGTTGTCTACAAATGCTTCACGTAAGGAGGGTCCAAAATTTTGTGGTCTAGAACAAAGTAAAACTTTGGTGTAATCGAAATAATTTCACCTTATTTCACATGACTTGTAGTGATTCGAACATATTGTTGGAATGGACATGTGTCTCGACAGAAGTGCGTTGTGACCAGGGGAAAATGATTGCTATCAGGATACCACAAACACACACACACACACACACACACGCGCGCGCGCGCGCGCCCTTTACCACTGAACAATGTTCCGACTCTGTTAATGTTGGAAATACGTCACTGGCTTGGAAATACCTTTTTGCAAAATGTCGTCAAAGAATTAAGGCTCACCAAAATTAAAAAAAAAATATTAATCATTACAATAAGTAAGGCAGTAGCTTGCCAGCCATCGGTATGGAAGACAGACACAACACTTTTCCAAGGTATTTTCGCAATCGACTACCTAGCTCCCGAAGGTATTTTTAGATTTCGTGGTGGAATTGCACAAAAGTTTGTGGGAATGTCACGTGGTCAATAACACGCATCGAACCGATTACAAAGCGACCAACCCGTCATTTTAACGCCAAAACTGCACCTTTTTACTTTTACAGTTTCTTTACATTTGTAGATAAAAAGTGTATATTTGATATCAGCACTTCAAAAAAGAAAAATTAATTCCCTTTCAAAACTCCAAAAGTTCCCTTCAAATGGCTTAAATGATCGCCGTGATACAACTGAAATACAGTGTAACCGTTTCTTCTATCTCTTTGTTTCTCGACCACAAACAAAACTTTACTCTAGAGTGAAAATAAGAATAACCGCAACAGACGACAGTATAGCAAAGGTCATGTGGATTATAAATAGTAACTTGTCGATAGTATTCGCCACCTCATACCAGGATACCGGCCGAGAATCATCCACATACTTTGCAACGTTTCTGGATTTGTATCCATTCACTTTTGTAACCGGTCGTTCATTTGCGTAATTATGTGTTTGTCTATTATGCCTGTGATCGCTTCTATAGATATCACTCAGCGAGTCCTGTCTTTGAAACTTTTCATTCACTTTCATCTTTGCCCGGAACTTCCTGGTCAGTGTTTGTAAACTATTTGGTATCCTCCTGCTGGGGTCAAGATCTGCGATCCTACATAGCGTTACGCTCATTATCGTAAAACATGCAGATAGAAACAAAAGTGCAGTTACAAGGAAGGAAAAAATGGATATCTTGGACGAATTCTTGGGCAGTTCCTCTGCTACAAGTGCTTGCCAGAAAATGAAGGCGAGCAGCAAAGTCACGGAGTAAGAAATTCTCTCCCCAGATTTCAGCGGAACAATGTGTGTGAAAAGAGTACTTAGTCCCAGAACAGCGAGAGGAACAAATTTGTGAATTACATTGAAATCTGGCTGTCTATTTAGGACAAGTGTGTAAATTAAAGATTCGGTTTCTATTCCGCCAAGGTTTATATTCATGTATCGATTCTCCACGTAGGTGTCCTTAACCAACCATTCGCCATGACTGTTGAGGAGAGACACGTCAACGCCAAGAGTATCCGCATAATCGGTGTCAGGTATCAGAGATAACTCATCTGCTGCATACTTGATGGACAAAAATTCGAATTTGCATTCATGTTCATCACTGGGATAGTACCTCATGTTTAACTCACAGAATGTGAAAAATTTACGGATTACGAATCTTGCCACCGTGCCATCACTAAATAATGTAACTGAGTCGAGCTGAACTTCTTCCGGCATCGCATTTAGCTGTACAATGTGTGGTTCCCAGAGCTCGTTGCTACTTAAATGAAGCCTCGGGATATGATCGAATTCGGTACCTGTCCATGCCAATTTCTCGTCATACCAGACCGCTACCATATATCCAATTGTGTCCAGTTGACCATTGGACATGTCAAAGTTTATGAGACTTCGTAAGATGAATCGGACATATACCTGAAATAAAACATTACTTCATGTACTATTTATATCAATGAATACAGTGAAAATCTGATTGGTCAAATATATTTGAACCATGCTCTGTAGAATTGGGGTTTAATGCAGGCTACCCTGGGTCGAAACTTTTTTCTATTAGTCAATTTTCTGCATGTCAAAGGACCACTCTACTTCGTGAATCAGTCAGTTGTTAGAGAAAGAGGATTTTACAGATCCAGAAATATATAATGACTTGCTTGGTATGATGCATCATATGATGTATCAAACCCCGTTTGAATAGAACGCCTTCGTTTTTTTGTCTGGTTTTAACGCCGCTTTTAACAATTATTCTGTCATATTTAGGCATCCTGCACACCTGTCCATTTGTTACTTTTTTAACTAGTATTTCACACAGCACCATTTAAAAGCGAATGGTTGCTTCGCGGATAAACAAGGTCGAAACCATGCTCAGCAGTGAGTCGGAATGGCTATCATCAAAATATCAGAAAAAGAGATTCGCAGAGTTGGGGTTCAAAGTGGCAACCCATGGATAAAACAGCCAGTTGCGTTACCGACTAAGCTATCAGCGATCAATGTGGACAAGTTTACAATGTTGTCGTATGGAAAAAAAGTTAAATTAATAAGTCAACGATTCCTTCAAAATGTTATCAGAAACTGCAGTTTTTCGAGTGAGGAATTGATTGTTACACGTGTCCATCTGCTAAACAAGCAATACAATAAAATACAATACAATACAATACAATACAATACAAATATTTTTTTATTCGGAAATGAAGGCCATCGGCCCATAAAACAAAATTTCAAATACAATATAATATATAGTAAAGAGTTGCAAATAACATTTACATGAAAAATTATAATAACTTAAATGAGTATCCTTTAACGTTAAAATTAATAAAATGTACTTTGCTACCTTTCTAATAGTTACAATATTTTACTTTTCATTAGATTATAAAACGACCGTACACCTTTTCTACCTCAGTACCGAAAGAACAGATTTGTTTGTGTTTCTGCATTGAATACAGAACAATGGAAAAAAGGGTGATGTTCAGTTGCTACAACTAAAATGTCATGATTTAACTCTTTACCTCACTACAAAAATGTAGACTCGTCCAAATTGAAAGCGACTGCAGACGACAATTTAAATGTGGTTCAAATGATGGTAGTTGTCTTTGATTGGGTAGAAAACATTGTGGGAAAAGGAGAAAATGCTGGTTACCAGCATTTTCTCCTTTTCCCACAATATTTCCAAGAGGCTTCTTTCTCAAGATCGTTAAAAGTCGGGATCGTGTGGTAAAGGGTTAATAAACAATGGTGGCACACCCTATCATCTCTCAGATGTTAAAGTGTCTATCTAGTCCTAGGTTGAGTTTATAGCTAGAACACCTGAATCTTGCGAAAGCAAGGAGGATTATCCATAATTCAAGAGGATATTTACACCATCTTCTGCTCCATATTTTGTATCAGGAGGCAATGGCCTAACGCTTCCCACACAATCCAGACTTTTAACGACCCAAACGAAGATGGCTTTTGCAAACGTTGTGGGAAAAGGAGAAAATGCTGGTAACCTGCATTTTCTCTTTTTCCCCACAATCCTTTCTACCCTTACAAAGATGAATACCATCATTGGTGCCACGTATGATTTGTCGTCTGCAAATGTTCTCTCCAGCAAATATATCTGATTAAATACTATATTAAAATTATCGTACGTTCAAATGGTAGAGAAATAGAAGATATTTGTTTTTTTCAGTGAAAGATCGAAATTTATTTCATCGAGTGAACATCATCGGTAATATTTTCACTAGTGGCGCAGCCACGAATGAAAATATTATCGATGATGTTCACGAGATGAAATAAATTTCGATCTTTCACCAAAAAATAATTCTATTTATTTCATGCTATCTATTTTTTTTGTCGAGACTTCCATAAAAATCAGTACAAACTCCCCGTGGTCGGTATTCTCACTGGTCGTACCCGTGTAATATCGAAAAATATTTTCACCGATATTTCTCGATATCCTACCGGAAAGCATGAAATAAAACGGCATACATGCATTTCAGTTACTTACATCGATCGGCTCGGACTGGTTAACCAGTGGCCTAATTCCAACATTCCGCTTCTTCATAGATATCATTGTGCGTAACCGTTCCACTTCTTCATCTGTGTAACCGTAAACCACACAAAATAGTAATACGAAAAAAATTAATGCTTTCATTTTTTTCTTTTTCTTTTTTTTTCAATTACACAACCTGTAGTATATGTTTGCTCATCGAATGAAACCAATGATAGAGAAAATGGCCAGACACTTCACGGTCCAAGTGAGATAGAACGCTCTCATCCATATTATAATTTGCGTATTTTGAAATACGAGGAGTTTAAAAAAATCAGCCTAGATCTAAAAAAGGAAACGATAATTACTCATAAATCCCCCCCCCTATAAATGAGCCATGCTCTCGCAAAAAGAGGTTTAACCCTTTACCACACAATCCCGACTTTTAACGACCCCGAGGAAGAAGCCTTTTGAAAACATTGTTGGAAAAGGAGAAAATGCTGGTAATCAGCATTTTCTCCTTTTCCCACAATGTTTTCTACTCTTCCAAAAACAAATTTCCACTTTTGATTTGCATTTATTTTGTCGTCTGCAAAAGCTTTTAATTTGGACTGGTCTATAATTTTGCCGTTTGGTAAAGAGTTAAAGCATCCCCGTGTTGCATTATATCAAGAAGTCATCACATTATTATGGACCAATAAAATCTCTTTTTGTCTAACAACCGGCTGAATAGTAGAATGGTCTTTTTACATGCAGAAAAGGGACCAATAGCGAAATGTAACGACACATGTCAGCCTGCGACATGGTTCGATACTTTTTGCAGATGCGTTAAACTGCCTTTTTCGCAGAGCATGGCTTATCTTTTCTTCACGGGTAATGAAATCAAAGTTTGCCTATTCGTTAGTCTATATAAGGTTTACGCCGTTTTCATAACTATTTTACTCACATAGCGAATGCAACTTACAAAGCCCTGGCTCTCGACTGACTTGCCCACGTGACCCTCACACGTGACTAGTGCCGCTAGTAGATATCGAACCAGGACCTCCCGATGTACATATCTAACGTCTTAACTGAGCCAAGAAGGACCTTTGAAAAAACTCGCGAATTTCGACGTATCCCATACTTATATTTAAAGGTCCAGTAGCAGCCAAAAATAAACAATGTGAGTATTAAATGCATATGTTTAAAAAAAAAAAAAAAACAACAACAACAAATGATTACGATGTTTTGTTTAATATTTGAAATTTAAAAAAAAATAGCTTTTGAAAAAAAGGAACACCTTGAATTCATAACGTTTTACATATACTATCACATTCCTCCGCAACACCGATTGCGACGAATTGCCTGTTTATTCAACAATTTATGAATTGATACATAAATTTTCCATATTTCTTTTCTCATACTTTGTGTTAATGTTGTAACCACATGATATCATATTCACGATGTACTAGTATGTACAAGTGGGAAATAAAGCTACTACTACTACTACTGAAATTCATACCATTAAAAGTATAGAAATCAATGTGAAAATGACAAACTGTTATAGTACGGTTGGTCCAAGTGTTAATAGCGTCCAGAAAAATGAATTTCAAAAGCAGGTAAAAAGTAAACAAAAGATAGAGCAACTTGGCAACTTTTGAACTTTTTTTAAAAAATGCATTTTTCTGCCAGCGTGTAACACTTGGACCAACTGTACAATAACAGATTGTCATCTTGATAAAAAATGCTCATACTTTTATGTTATGACTTGAATTTTAATGCATTTTAACATTTTAACACCCACATTGGCCGCTATTGGGCTTTTAATCGTTCAGTGAATTAAAAAAAAAAGCAACGTGATCTCGACAACAGAGCAGACAAGAAGATTTATTCAACCTGTTTACGTATTAGATCTATTACAATTTTGAACGGCCTGTAGTTCACAATCTTTGCCAGAATAATGGGAAAACTGTTTCTGGCAGATTTTTGTTTATATTTTTACTAAACAACAAAATATTGCACTGGTCCAAATCCAAAGCATTTGCAGACGACAAATTAAAAATGGCTAAGATGATTGACATTATCTTCTAAAGGTTAGAAAACGTTGTTGGGAGAGGCTATTCCTATTCCTGCATTGTTTGATTTCTATCTTACCACTTAGGCTGCTAGGCTCGACTTTGTGGGATTTTGGGGACAGTGTATACAAGATCAGACTGCGCGCAGTCTGATCTTGATATACACTGTCCGGTACGGTGAGATTTTTTTGATGAGCAAAATTTTAAATCGTAAACTATGGGTTTTCACCATTGGCTGGAAATCTTTAGTTTATTTTTGAGTAGTGGTCTGTGAAAAGGGGGCTTAATGCATCTGCAAAAAGTATCGACCCATGTCAGCCTGCGCAGTCCGCGAGGGGTGACATGGGTCGAAACTTTTTGCTATATGTAAATTTTTCTGTATGCCCAAGGACCATTATAACCCAATATCCAGTCAATTGTCAGACTAAATGGATTGTGCGAATCAATATATATATCTTGCTTGGTATAATGCATTACGGAGGTACATTAAGCCCCTATTTACCATAGAATGACTCATTTAATCAGCAGCTTAACGGTTAAGGTCGTTAAAACTGGGGATTCTGTGGAAAACGGTCAAAATCACATATTGTTCTAAAATTAATTGTTCTGGTTTGATTTTTTGTTAATCAATTATGATCACTACTTCATTATTTATGATTGAATTTCTGGGACCGTATTTAACAACAAATCTTGATATTGTTCTAATTATCTTACATCTAGAAGCTGGCCATCTGATTGGTCGTGGGGAAATGTCTCGACCAATCAGATGACTAGCCTGTAATATTAGATAGAATGGTTGATGGATACAGCCTTTGATCTTGATAAATACTTCTTATTTTTATTAGTGGGACTCTTTAAAGTCCCAATAAAGTCCAAAATTAGAATTTTTTTATGCTTGAAAAAAGGCATGAATCTGTTAGATTTACTCTTATTTTGTCGTCAAGGGGATAGGGGCGTTCATAGCAGCATCGGTTCATGTCACAGAACCATACAAAAATCCTAACTTTTTTTTATCAATTCTCCCAACTGACGTTACCACGCACTATTCGGAATCATTCTGGTGTCCTATTTGTAGACACCATGTGACCGATGACGTATTAAACAGACGATGCGCTTTCTCTCCTTAGAAAACGTTGCGAAACTTCGGTAAGTCTTTAATTTTCGTTAAATTACCTGCGCTCATCGTATCTAATTTATTTGTATGCATTTGATTGGTAAATCGGAGTTGTGTTATATTTATTTCGATCATGATATGCCTATTTCTTCTTGTCAAGAGTCGTCCAAACATCGAATGACATCTCGGCCTATAACACTTTCGGCCTATTACAATTTCAATACAAATAATTCCGTAGGGAGTTCAACACTTAAAATAAAATAAACATAGTCACTCAGTTTTTCAATATTTCGGCCAGCGGCCTTTCTCAAGAAAGGCCGCTGGCCGAAATATTGAAAAACTGAGTGACTATGTTTATTTTATTACAATTTCGACTAGTAAGAAATTCGGCGCATACAAAATCGAATGTCTACACAAGGTATAAAGGTTTGTAATATGAGCCATGGGGAATAAGTCAAACAAAATGCGGACGTTTTATAACGAAGATCAGACTTTACATTATGTGCGATCTGATCTTGATCTTCGTAGGTAATGAAAAAGTTAAGAATTTTGTGGGGTTTTTTTTCGGGTCTGTAATTACTAGCGAATTTTGACCGGAGTTTAGCATCAGGTGGTGGACATTTTATATCAAAGGTCAGACTTCTTACCAGGTGCAATCTGATCTCGATCTATGCTGTCAACAAAGGATATTTCTCAACTTTCAAGAGTTTAGTAAAACACATTGCTTATTGATATTTTTACTGCTAGTTTTTGAAGACAGAGTTGATGTTACTTCATCAATCAAGTTATTGCATGCAGATGAACCATACTTTTCAAATTTATAGATACATATTCCAAAGCTGATAAATACATGTACTTCAAGTTGTTGGAGTGCAAGACAATTGAAGACAAAAGTAGAAGTTTACTAGTACTCAAGTAATATTTATCTACCACATTGTGATTAAGAAAAATAATATTTTATGTCATTTTTTACTGATCTCTTTTCTTTCCAATCTAAAAACAGTGTATTTTTTTAGGGTGTGATACAGAGAGACCAAGATGTTTGTTAACCGCCAAATAGATATCCCAGTCTGGTGTTATATCTCTGCTGTACGACAATTTTTTTTTCACAGATTTTAGCACAGTCCATGTCAACAGGTATTTGAATGATATTTAGATCTACATCTATTACACATTAATGTTAGAACTTTGAAGTCTATTATATTTCAAGCTTAGAAAGGATCAGCTGCTGAAGGGATAATTGATCAAATACAACTTTTTTACACCCTTGCCATAAATTTTTGAAAGGAGCAATTGTTTGCTACAAGCAACTGCCCCTTTCTCACATTCCTCCATTTAGTTGATTTTTTTTTTTGTGAACATTCCCCAGTTGTCGGTTGTTTAACGCCATTTTCAACATTATTTCAGTTTTATCACGGCAGCCAGTGCACCTGTCCATGCTTATCAAGAGTTTCTGTTTCCAGTACTTTGCATAATTTCCCACTGGCTGCTTTTCCACGTAATCATTGTCAATACAATGATTAGCATTGAGAGAGGAATGTATCCTGTTGCAATGACTATCATCAGTCCTGGGAAAGAAATTGGCTGAACTAGGGATTTGAAGCAGCAATCCCCCAATCTCAAGCCCTGTATGCGACTAGCTGCACCACTAGGGCTTTGCAGTAGTATTTCGTAAAAGTAATGTACTCTTGAGAGAGAAAAAGGCATGCCTTGGGGCTAAAACAAATTAAAGTCCAACTTTTAGTAAGCAAGCACAAAAGGTACACTCAAAAGCTGCTTTGTATTAAGCCAGCACCAAAGAGACTCTCAAATTGTGGTTTTTTTTTTTACCTTGAAAAAGAAGGCTTTTGAAATATAATGAAAAAAGGTGAAAACCAACATTTTCTATTTCCAAAAGTGATTTTAGCTTTTTAAACAAGTTCCGTCATTTGAGCCACGTTCAATTTGTTGTCTACAAATGCTTTCAATTTGGACAAGTTAGAAATTTTATCAGCTTGAAAAGAATTTGTATAAAGGTGGCCACAAGAGCAGGGTTTACTGTATAAAGAAATGAGCATATCTTGTAAAATAGTTCTAGAGATACAATCTGAGACTAGGAGATTAAAAATACATGTGTTTTTCAATCTAAATTTACTTGATTGATTGAATGGTGTTTAATGCGGCATTCAACATTATATCAGTCATTTCATTGCGTCAGTTTGCTTGTTCATGTATACCCTGGGTTTAAATGGTACAAGGCTATGGCTCTGTAGTGTCATGCCCAAGAACACTCTTATGAAAAACCCATTGCTTCCAGTGAGGCTCAAAGCTCGGACCTCCAGGTTATGAGTGCTACACTTTACCACTGAGCCAGGGAGACCTTAAATAAATTTGTATTTCAGACTCAAAATGCGAATGCAGTCACAATGGCAGTGTAAGATACAAGGACATAGTTGTTAAATGGCCTCTTTAGGATTTCATTTAACTCTACCAAACAACAAAGTTTTGGTCTAGTCCAAATTCAAAGTATTTGCAGCCAAAAATTTAACTGTGGCTCAAATGATGGAATTTGTTTTTAATAGGGTAGAAAACATAGTGTGGAATCAAGAAAATGCTGGTTACCTGCATTTTCTCCTTTTCTCATAATGTTTTCAAAACACCTGGAGATGCATTAAGCCCCCTTTTGCCAGAGTGTGGCCCATACATACTTTGCATTATTTAACTCTTTACCAAACGACAAAATTGTAGACTGAACCAAATTGAAAGAATTAATTTTGCAGACGACAAATTAAGTGTTGCTAAACTGATGATTTCTCTTTTTGATAGGGTAGTAAACATTGTGGGAAAAGGAGAAAATGCTGGTTACCAGCATTTTCTCCTTTTCCCACAATGTTTTCAAAAGCCTTTTCTTTCAGGGTTGTTAAAAGTCGGGATTGTGTGGTAAAGAGTTAAAAAGAAATTTATGTTCTTGTCATTTCAGTGTCTCATTTTGAACAGAGTGACGTGACATTTGAACAGTGTGGACAGGGAAAAAATCACTCTCAGTTTATAGACAAATATGGACAATATTAGTGCATCTACTAACTTAACAGTATACCAGTAACATCGGAATGGACTTCTGTAGTGATTGGTGATCGTAATATTAGAAATTTTGGATCAAAATTGTGGATTTTGGAGGTTTCTTTTGGAACTCGGTCAAGGACTTGAGAACAGGGAGTCAGTGGTTTGATTCCTGGCTTTTCCAATTTCTTAGAATTGATGATATTCATTGTGACATGTGGGAAAGCAGCCAGTGGCTTGGAAAGATTATTGTGTGAGGTACTTTAAAAAGGGTTTTTGTCGGTTTAACCCTTTACTAAACAATCTTGAGTTTTCACGACCCTAGAGATGAAGACTTTTGAAAACATTGTTGAAATTCTCTGGTTACCAGCACTTTTTTTCATTTTCCCATATTTTCTACCCTTCCAAAAACAGATTTCATTACTTGGGTCCCATTTATCATCTGCAAATACTTTCAAGTCTAAAATTTTGTTGTTTGTCAAGAGTTAAAAACTATGTGCAGAAATGTGTTAACCGTTTACCAGATGACAGATTTTGGACAAGTCCAAATTGGAAGTGTTTTTTGACAACTACTGTAATTCAGTGTGGCGTAAAGGATTAGATTTGTCTTTGAAATGGTAGAAATCATTGAGGGAATAGAAGAAAATGCTGGTTACTAACATTTTCTCCTTCACCCACAAAGTTTCTAAAGCTATCTCCCTGGGGGTCATTAAAAGACGAGATTGTTTACTAAAGGACCATTGTATACTTGATTTAAAAGCTTGAAAATATGTAGATAGTGAAAACAATTGCAGTTTGCTCAAATGTACTTTTTATTGGTCTCGAACTTTGTAAGATATGGTTTTGTTTTAAAATTCATAAACATGAATTAAAACTGTAACCCTTTACCAAATGACAAAACTTTATGCTAGTCCATATTGAAAGCATTTGCAGTTGACAAAATAATTGTGACTCAAAAGTTAAGATTCTATTTGGGAAGGGAAGAAAACACTGTGGGAAAAGGAGAAAATGCTGGTTACCAGCATTTTCTCCTTTTCCTACAATGTTTTCAAAGGGCTTCTCTCTCAGGGCTGTTAAAAGCCGTGAGTGTGTGGTAAAGGCTTAAACTGGAAATAGAGTTTAGTATCTTTCAATAATTTTCCTTTTAGTAATAAAAAACAATGGTCACAAAAATATCACACTCACCTCTTTACCACACAATCCCTGGTTTTAATGACCCCTAAAGAAGAGGGCTTTTGAAAACATTGTGGGAAAAGGAGAAAATGCTGGTAACCAGCATTTTCTCCTTTTCCCACAATGTTTTCTATCCTTCCCAAAACAAATTTCAATTTTTCAATCGTATTTATTTTGTCGTCTGCAAGTGCCTTCAATTTGGACCAATCTAAAATTTTGTCGTTTGGTAAAGAGTTAATCATATTGGTAATCTTAATTCAATATTCTTCATGACTGTTGTAAAAACTTAATACTGGCTATCTGTATCTTGGGTAAAAATACTGTTCACGTAAAACTTTCCATCATAGAGCACCTAAGGTAGGAAGAGAAACAGAAACAAGTAAATGTATTTGACTGATATATGTCATAATGCAATAAATCTATTTTCAACAGCATTTCAACTGTATAGCAGTAGCTGTGCACTTACTCATGTTCACTGGGTCAATAACTGATACCCCTTTACCACACAGTCCCGACTTTTAACGACCCTGAGAAAGAAGTCTTTTGAAAACATTGTGGGAAAAGGAGAAAATGGTGGTAACCAGCATTTTCTCCTTTTCCCACAGTGTTTTCTACCCTTCCCAAAACAAATTTCAATTTTTCAGTCACATTTATTTTGTTGTCTGCAACTGCTTTCAATTTGGACCAGTCTGTTTTGTTCTTTGGTAAAGAGATATTACTGGCAATAAAGCTGGGGGAGGTTACTTTTTGTAGGAAACTACCTATCAAGCTCCAGCTACAGTTGAATTTTGAACACATGTTTTACAAATCATATCAACCAAAAGGCCATGGTGGGCTTGCAAGCATCTTCACGTCCTTGTTTATCAATCCTTAACCACACAATTCCGGGTTTAAATGAACCTATGGAAGATGCCTTCTGAAAACATTCCGGGAAAAGGAGAAAATGCTCGTTACCAGCATTTTCTCCTTTTCCCACTGTCTTTTCTACCCTACCAGAAACAAATTTAAATTTTGAGTCACATTTATTTTGTTGTCTGTAAATGCTTTTAATTTGGACCAATCTAAAATAGTGCTGTGTGGTAAAGAGTTAAGTGTCATTGCAACTGGATTTGATCCTGTCAAACTCCTGAACATGATTTGGGTTTGCTCATGGGGGAAACAGCCAGTGAATTTTAGAGAATTTGCTGAGAATTACTAGTATATGAAATAGAGGTAAAAGGCGCATTATTAAATTTAAACCTTTTTCAAACAATCCAAGTTTTAACAACTCTTAGTAAGACAGCCTCTTCAAATATTGTGGGATAAAGAGAAAATTTTGGTACAATATAGCCTGTAGAAAAAGCAGAAAATATTGGTAGCCTGCATTTTTTTCTTTTTTCCCCCACACTGTTTTCTATCCTTCCAGAGAGACATTTATTGTGTTGAGTTATAATGTACTTTTTCATCTGCAAATAGTTTCAGTTTAGACGAGACTAAAATGTTCTTCTCTTGTAAAGATTGGGTGTTTATTTGTTGGAGCATTTTGCACCACTTTAAACATTATTTCAGATTTTTATTCATGTCAGTGTGACAACTCATTACTGTCTTTTCTGTATTTCACCAGCACAAAGCTGGGGCTCTGCATTGTCTTGCCTAAGGACATTCCTTAACCCTTAAAGCCCTGGATTGATTGATTCTATGGTGTTTAATGCCATTTTCAACATTATTTCAGTTATATCGTGGCGGCCAGTGCACCTATCCATGCTTTCCTAGCGTTTCTTTTAGCAGTGCTTCGCACAGTATTCTTTCCAAGCCACTGGCTGCTTTTCCCACATAGCCATTATCAAAACGATGGTCAGCGTTGAGAGAGGAAAGAAATTGGCCGAGTCAGGGTTTGAACCAGCGACCTCCTGTTCTCAAGTCCCTTACGCTACAGACTGAGCTACAGGGTGCAGCTTAAAGCCCTGGAACCAACTTAAGTTGTTTTTGCAGACAAAAGTTGTTTTTGCAGACAGTGTAGATAAAGATCAGACTGCACATAATATGTAGTCTGATTTTAGATCTATACTGTCTGCTACTATGAAACAAGTTTTGTCAAAATAAAGCAAGACGGCTACCATTTTCTTACTTTCCAAGCAGGTGCGCAACCCTTTACCAGTTGGTAAAATTTTAGTTCAATTGTTCAAACTGGAAACAATTGCAGATGAAAAATTGGACGTATTAGCTCAAATGAAAAGATTTGCTTCAAGAAGAATAGTATTATGGAGGAAAAAATACCGGTAACCAGCAATTCTGCTGTTTCCATAATGTTTCAAAAGTATTTTTCTTTGTTAAAGTGATTAAATAGTGCTTTACATAATAACTTGTATGTTTTGGTTAACCCTTTACCACACAATCCCAACTTTTAAAGACCCTGGGAAAGAAGCCTTTTGAAAACATTGTGGGAAAAGGAGAAAATGCTGGTAACCAGCATTTTCTCCTTTTCCCACAACGTTTTCTGCCTTTCCCAAAACAAATTTCTGCAAATGCTTTCATTTTGGAAATGTCCAAAATATTGTTGTTTGGTAAAAAGTTAAGGGTTGAGGGAAAGCAGTAGCTTCTAACATTGCTCTGTATGTATGAATATATTTTTTTATTGTCCACAAATTCTTCTTGTAAGACTATTGTGATGTACATGTATTTAAAATAATAAAATAATATTACATTATATTGCCTTGATTGTTGCATGAAACATATCTGTCTTTGTAAGAGCTGTGATCTGAACCAGCCAGTTTTATATCGTAGTACTGAAGGCCAAGTATTCACATGCTACATATTCTTCAGTAACACCACAGAATGTCTTTGGAAATCTGATTATTCTGCTGTATATCTGAAAAATAAAAAAAAGACGTATTCTCTTTTTTAATTTATCTAAATCTGAAACTGTAAAAAAAACAAAGACAGCAGTATAGTAATAGGTGTAGGTTTACTCCAACTTCATTCCATTTGATAACAGAATTGATTGCAGCATTTGTCCAGCATGTGGTTGAACTTAAATAATGTTGAAAACTGTACATGTATGAAGTCATAACTGTACAAATACAGCTTTTAACAAACCTGTTTCGAAACAGCATTGGTAATTACTTATCATTTGTAGGGAAGAAAACGTGTTCCATCTTCCACAATGTTACTTTTCCATATGGATCAAAATTGACTGCTGCTGCATTTCCAACCTTTTACTAATTTTCTTCACATGTTCTTTACTCTAGTATGGCATATGTCTCAAAGCCCGAATAGTAGCAAAAAGTACACAAAAAGTAGGTCAGTAGTTGCTATGCTGCTCTATCTTTTGTTAACTTTTTACTTGATTTCAATTTTTTTTTTGCCATTGACTTGCACTTGGATCAACTGTACAACAACAGATTATCATCTTCCCAACAATTTCATACTTTCAAAAGGTATGACTTAAATCAAAATGCATTTTAACACCCACTTTGTTTACTTTTGGTGGCTGCTGGGCCTTTAAACAGTAGCACATACAATTATGGGTATGGGCTATACATCAAACAAATGAATGTAGTTTTTAGCCTTTCAATTTCTGACAATCATTCTGTTTACATGTATGATACATGTAAATTCTAGAACAGTGTAATGCAGTATCTTTTACTCAATAATCAGCACTTTTGCAAATGAAGCCCAGTTTGATTGACTGAGTGATACATACATGTAGCTTGCAACATTATATCAGTCATACCATTTTGATAGATCGTTAATTCATATGTTTCCTGAGTTTTAACAATATCTAAAGTAACTTGCCCATGGACATCCCAACAAAACCCAGTGAGAATTGAATCTGAGTCATGGATTACTTATATTATGCATTTACTACTGAGACATGAAATAATCGTTGAGCCCTTTACATCTGTTCAGTTGAATAAAACTTGTGGCATTACTAGTATCACAAGGGTCAGCTCAAGTAATATAGGAGAACTGTGAAGCCCTAAGTGACAAAACAAAATTCAGTCGCATAAGCACAGTAGTAGCTTAATCAGAGGTCTACCGTTTATTTTGTCCAACAGCATATTTTCAAGAATTCTGCTCCATTTTCATCCTGGCCTATAATAAGGGTTTCATTTAAGATCTAGCAAAATGAGACAGCAAAAACTTCTTGCAGTATACCAGTAATCTTGAATCTACACTGCTTCTTTAAAGGTATAGCCCATGTGGTGGGTTGTTGTGAATCCCTGAAACTGCAATACATTGTTTTGAATTTTCATTACTTTACCAGTCATGCAAATTTTGTGAATTTGGCTATTGAAACTAAAATTTGTTTTATCTGATTGAGACACATGTACCTGAAAAGTGGTCGCCAAATTCTGAATCTACTGGAATGGAATCACAATCATGACAGAGTCAGAAACCAAGGCTCATCTGCATCTGCACAGTCAGTATAATTCAGTATGTGTATCATCATGTAGGAGGATCCATTCACATTGGCCAGAGATGTGTAAAGTAATTATCTCCATACTCTGGAATATCATTTACATATCATTTAACATTCTGTGCTAGAAATTTAATGGTGTTTTACTCCGCTTTCAACAGTATTTCAGTCATATCATGGCAGCATCACACAAATTCATGTATTTCCTGGGATTCACCAGTACTAGGCTAGGGCTCTGAAGTGTCTTGCCCAAAGACACTCCCATGAAAAAACCAGCAGATCGAACCCCAGACCTAATAATGTGCAAATTCATCTTTTACTCTTTACCAAACAACAAAAATTTAGACTTGTCAAAATTGAAAGCATTTGCAGACGACAATTTAATGTGGGCCAAACGATAGAATATGTCTTTGATAGGGGAGAAAATATTGTAGGAAAAGGAGAAAATGCTGGTTACCAACATTTTCTCCTTTTCCTACAATGTTTTCAAAAGGCTTATTTCTCAGGGTCGTAAAATCTCGAGATTGTGTAGTAAAGGGTTATCATACAATCCAGTGCTGTAATGACCCAGAGGCATAAACCTTTTCAGAACATTGTAGGAAAAGGAGAAAATGCTGCTGGTGACTAGTTTTTACCTTTAATTCAACAATTGTTTCTCCTGTTTCAAATGCAAATCATGTAGATCCAATACAAGCTATGTCGTCTACAAATGTTTTCAATCTAGACAAGTCCAAAATTTTGTCATCTGCTAAAAAAAAAACCACCAAGATTCCATTGATATGTGCACTGACCAAATTAGGGAAAGATAATTGGGTTCTACGTTAAAATTTGTGTCACACAAGAAATTCAGCCAATTTTTTAAAAAAAAAATGGTGCAGATTTAATTCAACACATTGAATTTCAATTGCATTTCTAAAGTGTTATACAAACCCCCCCCCCCCCCAAATACTTAGCCTTGTCCAACACTAAGGCATTTGCGGAAAAACAAATATTTCTCAAATAATGAAATTTGTCTGTGATACAAGAAAAATATTGTGGAAATAGGAGAAAATGTCGGCTACCAACTTTTTCTCATATTTCCACCATGTTTTCAAAAGCATTTTTTCAATATTGTAAAAACTAGGGATTGCTAGGTAAATGGCCAATCTCCGAATAAATATGCGTCGCGTATATCCGAGGTTCAGACTACATTCATGCACATTTAATCATTATCTGCATTCTCTGCGAAGAAAATGGGTCAATCGGGTGCTGCGCAAAAAATGAAAGCTCACTTTCATCTCACAGGTGCCCGGCGAGCGACAGTATAATTCATGTATTACACACTAAGTAATAGTAAATTAGTGTGTAATATATGAATTATACTGTCGCTCGCCGTTCACCTGTGTTTCATCTTACTAGCCGAAATTCATTATTCAGAAAGTGCTTACGTATCCTGATCCAACAGTAAATGCGGAAATCGATACAGATATAGCGATAAATCTGTTTTTAACACAATAAATATAAGATGAACGTAAGGCGACTTACTGATTCGAGAAATGCGAACTGAAATCCGCATCAGTTTTCAGACAGTTCGCTCATTCTGTATGTTTTCACAGAGCTTCTTGTTCAAAACAAAAGAAACAAATCCTAAAATACACGCCCGTTTGTTCTTTCTGTGTCGCTCTTCGGCAAATTCGGTAAACGAACTTCGTTTTCTGTCGAATATGATTCTCACGACCGTCACACCGTCCTCCATTTTGTTTTTCGTTTACCTTAGCTCCAAGGTATCACGTGGTGTAACTACGTCATCGTTATTGATGTAAACAAAAGTTAGAGATACCTGGTAGTATTTCTTGTAGTTTTGAAAGTAATTCTTTTGCCAGCGAATGGAACTTTGACCAATCGCACATTAAGACAGTGTCATCGTTATATTAATTTACATAGTTTTAAATGGTATGATTAAAATTTAACTTCATTTTTTACCCCGCATTGTTTACATTTGGACTTTATTGGGACTTTAAGTTAAAGGCGCGTTTAGACCTATAACTGGGACCATGCGTAAACAAAAATCAATGGCAAGATACACGAAATCCAATCAAATGCAACTGTTTCTACTAAACGGGGCGCATTTCATTGCAATACAGTGTCTAATGAGTATAAATATGTTTTTATTTCTGATTTGCTCTTCTCGTTTCGGATTGTCTTATGTTTTGTTTTCATTATGGGCACCGTATCTGACCTAATAAAATCACACTGTCTTGATAGACTTGTTAATTTTCTTACCAAATATGCAGAAGAGTGTTCAAAGAGAGATAATTCTATTTGAGTGGCGATAATGAGTATTGACGGCCAAGTTTACATATTTTTCACTGAAAAGTTTCCAGCCCATTGATCCGTGTATTTGGTAAATGCTCACTTCACCGTTAAAAGAATAATAAAGAGATAACACAAACATGTTTTCATACAAATGCGTATGAAGAGATATTTAGAGTTCAATGAGGTTCAATTTTTTTAAGGTTAACCAATTTGAGCATGCTCTGGCAGAAGGGGGTTTAATGCATCTCGTAATGCATTATATTAAGCAAGTTATAATATAATTATCGATCCGTAAGACTCATTTTATCTAACGACCGACTTAACTCTTTACCAAACGACAAAATTTTAGACTCGTCCAAATTGAAAACATTTGCAGACGACAAAATAAATGTGCCTAAAAATTGAAATTTGTTTTGGGAAGGGTGGAAAACATTGTGGGAAAAGGAGAAAATGCTGGTTACCAGCATTTTCTCCTCTTCCCACAATGTTTTCAAACGACTTCTTTCCCAGGGTCGTTAAAAGTCGGGATTGTGTGGTAAAGGGTTAACTTAATAATAAGGCAGACTGCTCTTTAGACATGCAGAAAATTTACCAATAACAAAAAGTTTCGAGCCATGTCAGCCTGCGTGCATTGACATGGTCGATAATGTTTTTTTTGCAGACGTATTTAAACCCCTCTTCACAGAGCATGACTCATTTGTTTTACATCGATTGTGAAATAAGTTCCACAGCTTATAATGATCACTTCAATGATTGCTCCGCGCAAAGCTTTACCAGTAATCACGCCGTGATGTGGGTAGTTCTAAAGGTTAATCCCGCTCATCACGGGATTTGATACCGGAACCTCTTACGTGAGAGACCGAAACCTTTGTCACGGAGAGAGGTAAGTTAATTATATAAACACTTCAAACCTGCCTTGCTGTTGAGATAGCTTTTACAGCGATGCAGTTTTGTGTTCTCTCCGTGGAAAGTTATTCAACGTGCGTTAAGTTAGTGCCTGGACGGGTGACCAGGCCATTGCACGTTACATTTGGTAGCAGAGGTGGGATAATGACAACTGCCGGACTGGAGCTGCCTTATCCCGGGGTATTCCCCTGGTTTATTTGTATCTCGGGGTCAAGACTTCTCGTATGGTGAGTAATGTCACAGAGAGAGGTTAGATATATAAACACTTAAAACCTGCCTTGCTGTTGAGCTAGCTTTTACAGCGATGCGGTTTGGTGCATCTCTCTCCGTGCAAAGTTATGCAATGTGCGTTAGGTTAGTGCCTGGATGGGGTGACCGGACCGTCGCGCGTTACACTTTACCCCTACACCACTGTTACCCATTTGAGTAACAGGCTGCCCATACAAGATGACTTTTACACAAAACAGAACTGTCCACAAGTTTGATCGAAAATTATTCTCCTAACGCAACAGTTAAAGTGCTATCTAGGCCAAAACGCTCAAACTTTACCTCAGCTAAAATGCAACGTTTAGGGAACGCTAAACGTCACCAGACCATAGGCAGGTGAGAGCCGGACTTTCAGTTCGTAAATTAGGACGTTGAATACGCTTTTCTTAAACTACGTTTACACCATTTGCCCGGCTGCCATGTTTTAGACAGCCGAGAACCAAACGGGATTGACGTAAGGCAACGCAGAGGAACGGGATAAGCAAACTTGACAGACCGTGATTGCCTTGGTTTGCCGTGATTGCTGTGTCAGATTTTTAAGCTGTCCCAGTGTTGATGAGAAACCTAACAGTCGATCGCACCAGAACTTACCAGCACGCAATAAGACGTAACAAGACTCAGAGACTATCCGTGTTGGGACGTGGAAGCACTGTTCTCACCGGTATGTCACGGTTCTTTCAAGTTTTGTCTGGTTTTGTTGCGTTGCTTCGCGGTTCTCTCGGCAAGCTCAGATATGTCCTAGCCGTTTCGTTGCGTTCTATTAAGGTACATCCCGGTTTATGTCAGTTATGAATCCGGCGTGTTATGGCGCGTTGCGCTTTACTACGGCCTGACCGGACGTGCACGGTCTGGGAGCATATAAAAACTGTGATAAGAAAATGAGCTCAAGAAGTCAAAGTTCGCATTGTGCAAGCCAAAAAACAAAAACGCTCAAGGTCCATCTTGGTGTGGTGTCCGTATTTGCAAGGTCCCAAGTTCGAAACCCGGTATCGGATGTCAACTTTGGGATTGTTCATTTTGCCCATAAATTCGGCGCGAGTACTGGTGTAGTTTCCAGGATGCAGAATCGAGACAAATTAGTATTAGTTGTAAAAACTTGTTTCTATATCGATGTAAAATAAATATGTTTAAACCAGCTGCCCTACCACCAATGCTACAACTGGAGGATCAGGTTCAACCTGATGATCCTCGAGGGCCTGATGTCTCTCAAACTCCAGTGCCAGGACTCTTCAGTAATCAGGCGCCACAGGAACACTTCGTCAGTGTACGCTTCTACAATGGCATTGCACACTTCTCACACCATATGGCAGATCTGGCTGCTTTACTACACTAAAATGTATTGAAAAGTGATGATTAATTATCTTCTTTAGCCAGATGTCTCAGAATCAGGAATAAGTTCGACAAGGTTGCGATGCAAAGCGGTACGGCGTTACCCTTTCCATGATTTCGTTAAAGGGGCACTGGAGACATCCTTAGATAATTCTGGAATGTGTTTATATCGTCATTGCAAAATTCTCTGGTGAAAATTCTTCAGCTGTGGCAAGTTTGTTGCTTCCTTTTTCTATATCCATTCGAGCAGCAACATGGATCTTGTAGAGTTTGCCCTTAACCCATGTTCCTTTGAATTTGGACCCCGACCCCCCCCCCCCCCCCCCCCCCCCCAGTTTGCTGAATGTCCCCAAAATTTATATGTTTGCTTTCTTAAATTCATTTGAAGGGATTCAAATGACACCTATATGACAAATATGATCTTAATTTTCTCCGCCTCCTTCTTCTCTTTCCTCTTGCCTACTGCCATGTGGCAGTCCGTCCCCACTGTATTCTCTCTCATTCTGAGGTAAAGATTGTATGTATGCCAAAAGCAAATATATAAAAACAAAATCTTCATCTTTGCATGTCGTGTTGACATGTCGAATTATTAGACTACAAAGATAATTACTGCTTGGGAGGCCTTCCTATACCATGGAATCAAAAGTACTTCAAGATGCCCGTCCACCACGTTCCATCCCTCTTACATCTTGACAGAACGATAAGAACGTAAAAGACCTTGACAGGTACGTTAGAAACGTAAGGGTGCTGATCAGAACTTGACCGGCCGAGATAAAACGTACTCGCATCCGTGGTAGAACGCAGGTCGAAACGTGGTAGATCTTTGGGTACCGTGAAAATGAGCAACCCTTTCCCCCAGGGCTTGTCACGGATACCGTGAGGTACCCTTAAGAAAACTAGCTAGACCTAAAGGAACTTGGTAAATGGAAAAAAAAACAAGAGGGCCATGATGGCCCTGTATCGCTCCACTGGCTTATAAATATAAACCACGAAGAAAAGTCTTCACTATATAAGCCCTTATAAAACTTTGACCTCATGGCTACAGTCTGACTAAATGGGGAATATTGTATTAGAAGAATAACATGCCAAATGTGGGAGTTCTTGGCCTTATGGCTGGTAACAAGATGGTTTCTGAACTTTTCACTCCATAAACCCATGTAAAACTTGTGATCCCTGGTGCAGGGCCAAACTTGATCCTAGAGCTGTAACTTGGGCCGTCTTTGTAACTGTCCACTAAATAATGCTATAATTATATGCAAAATTTGGTAGCCTAAGCCTTATGGCTATGTACACCAAGATTTAAAAGTTTTCCCTATGTAAGCCTATGTAAATCTTGTGAAACCCCCCCCTCCAAGTATGAGGCCAAATTGACCCCAGGACTATACTTTGGACACTTTTGGTAGACTCCAACTAGATCAAGCTAAATGCCAAATTTGGTAGCTCTAGGCCTTATGGTTTCAGACAAGAAGATATTTAAAGTTTTCTCTATATAAGCCTATGTATAAAACTTGTGACCCCTGGGGAAGAGCCACTTTTGACCCCAGGGCTATAATTTCAAGAAACATGATAGAGGTCTACTACATAAAGCTACATGCCAAATTTGGTAGCCCTATGCCTTATGGTTTCAGACGAGAAGATTTTTAAAGTTTTCTCTATATAAGCCTATGTAAAACTTGTGACCCCTGGGGAAGAGCCAATTTTGACCCCAGGGCTATAATTTCAAGAAACATGATAGAGGTCTACTACATAAAGCTACATGCCAAATTTGGTAGCCCTATGCCTTATGGTTTCAGACGAGAAGATTTTTAAAGTTTTCTCTATATAAGCCTATGTAAAACTTGTGACCCCTGGGGCAGAGCCAATTTTGACCCCAGGGCTATAATTTGAAGAAACTTGATAGAGGTCTACTACATAAAGCTACATGCCAAATTTGGTAGCCCTATGCCTTATGGTTTCAGACAAGAAGATTTTTAAAGATTTCCAATATTTTTCAGTTTTGTTGCCATGGCAACCAGAGTTTTTGAAGGAATCAAATTCTTTCAAGAAATTCTGAAGAGGACCATGTCAGGATCATTTCTGTGAAGTTTCGTGAAAATCGGATGGGTAGTTTCAGAGAAGAAGATGTTTGAAATAAAAGTTAACGCACGGACGGACGGACGGACGGACGACCGGACGGACGGACGGACGGACGGACGGACGCACGACGGACACCGGGCCATGACATAAGCCCGCTGGCCTTCGGCCAGTGGAGCTAAAAAACTACCCAAATCTCGCTGCGCACTACGTTTCGGACAAACGGGTCTACCGTGGTCGCCGGGAAAATGGTGCAAACGTAGCATTATCAAGAAATCATGCACAGGTCTTTGAACCTCAACTTTTCTATCACGAAACATCGAATTTTTCATTGCTCGATCATCGGACACCGTTTCTAACAATAACACAACAGAAACATTTTGCTATGGGTAAATTTTCCACATGTACAAGGACCATTCTAGCTCATGACTCAGTCGGTTGTTAGACAAAATAGATTTTATGGATCCATAGTTACGTGATCACTTGCCTGGCACGAGGATGCATCAATCACCCTTTTGCTGGTGCATGCTCTTATGTATTTTCCCGTTGTAAAAAAGAAATAGACAATTAACGCCAGAATTAATGATATCGATCGGTTTAGGTAGATGTCGGCATATGAATTCTGATTATTGCGCAATTTAGTCTGCGGAAACCATCACAGGAATTAGACACAAACAATAGGATGATAGTTCTTGTCGCCTGTTTGCTACTTTTCTCGATGGCAAATGGATACACTTATAGCGATGTGGAAAAGCTGAAAGCGCATTTATTCAGTAATTACGATGCATCCATTCGACCGGTTTTGAATCAGTCGAAACAAATACAGGTATGTCATTGTTAAAATTTTTCGTAAACAACCTTTACGACTCTTTTTTTTATCGGCGTAGCTGAATGTGCTGGCTGTTGACCTACTTTTTGGAACCGATAAAAAGTAAATAAATAGAAATTTATGATTGGTCAAATATGTAGACATGTTTATTCTAAGGGCCCTGTAGTAAAAAATGTTGACATGTTTTTTCTAAGAGCCCTTGCTTATTTGCTGATAATTTTATGCCGTCTATCTTTTTTTTTTTCTACAGGTATTTCTTGTTTTTCATTCTTTTCTTTTCCCAGCGACATTCAAATCTGTGCCTCTCCCATTTATGAAAAAAAAAAAAAGAAAAAAACTGAGCTGAAGTTTTGGTTGAGTAAGAATACACTGGCACTCTTTCTCTAACAAAGACAACGATAAGAACAAAAATTATATTGTTTAACTTTTTTCTCATCACATGTTCCTTTGAATAAAAGAAACAAACGAGACACGCTCTGAGAGAAGGGAGCTTAATGTTTCTGTGGCAAGTATTGACCGAAACTCTACGCTATCTTTAAATCATTGGCAAAGGATAATTCAACCTCATGATTCAGTCGGTTGTTTGACAAAATGGATTTTATGGATCCATAATTAGGTGTTGTCTTGCTTGGTGTAATGCATTATGGGGATGCATTAAGCCCCATTTTGCATGAGTACGGTTCAAATGCTTCAAGACATGTTCTCAGAACCCATTGTTTTTCTATCATATTCAACAGTTTTATTATAACAACATCGTCATTTCGCTATTAAGGGCAAATAAAAGCTTTTGGGATGTCCATAGTAACTTTAGGTGCTTTGTAAACAGGAAACGTAGTCGATATTGTGCAAGACTTAAAAAACACTTGAAAGGCGATCTTTCGTGAAGGCAAAAATCATCATTTTAAGTTTTTACCACACATTTCCGGCTTTCAACGACCCTGAGAAAAACAGCTTTCGAAAAACATTGTGGGAAAAACAGAAAATGCTGGTGACCAGCATTTTTACCCTTTTCCACAATGTTTTCTGTCCTTCCCAAAATAATTTTCAATTTTTGAGTCACGGTTATGTTGTCTGCAAATGCTTTCGATTTGGACCAGCCTAAAATTTTATCGTTTGGTAAAGGGTTGACATGTTTAAGTTACAGGGTAAAGATGAACGATCGTTACACAATACGGTATGGCACAAGCATGCAGTCTCACTATGTCAAGCGGAATTTAAGTGCTGTTAAACCTAAAACAGGTTATTGATAATAATTGAAAGGAACAGTAATTCAAATAATTAACAAGAAATATCTTTATAAAAGATAGACGGAGTAAATTTGCCAGGAAATAGGCAGGGGCCCTTAAACTACCAATTACAACTTTCTGTTTATTTATTTGTTATCAGAACCAAAAAGTAGGTCAAAAGCCATCACGTTCAGCCGAAAACGGTAGAGTTCGCCCAATCCTTTGGTTGCCTTCCTGTGATTAAATTTTACAGTCTTTATATGTTCGTGGAATTTGATAGAGAAATGTAACTATTTCGGAACTAGCGCTTTTAAAACAACATAACTGTGGAGGAACATTGATCCAATAACTACAGTATATCGGAAAGCGAGAATTTATCCGGAGTATTTTGTTTAGTAACTTTCCTGCTAGTTGTATTTGCTTCGAGCAGCGTGAGAAAATTTGATGTCACAGTTTTATTCAGACGGCTACAAAAATAAATCAAAGCGTTGAAAGCACTGGTGTGGCATTTGTCAAGGGAGCCATTGTGTGGAATTAATGATTAGAAAAATAAACAAACAATAAAGTAGGACGAACAAGTCCGGACGAACAAGCCAAAGGACGGACAAGCCCCGGGACGAACTGGTCTGGGACGAACACCGTCAGGAGACAAAGGTTGTGTGTATCTTTGCGCCAATAGAAGGCCATAGCGGGTATAGATATTTTCGATAATAAAAGAAGTATTCCCATGATCGATGCCCTAAGCTAGTCTACTTTAATACTCCATTGTTTATTATATATCTGAGTGATATCGAAACGCTTACTTGTCTTAGAAAAAATTAGTTTAATTGGGTTTACTTCCTTCGTTTTTACACAAACTACGATACATGATTTTCAAAATACCGTATTGAACTCACAGTGGCATTGTCTTGACAAATGCCACAATAAATACAGGTGTCATTTTTATGAATGCCGATGTATACTGTAGCATTACCTTTAGACAAATCATATGGCAAACCAATGTGTCCCGGTACGTATTCAACGCGCGGGATACGTCATCACACCAAAAAATGAGCGTTGGTCTCAAAAAAGGGGTTTAACTCTTTACCACATGAGGAAATTTTAGACTCGTCCAGATTGAAAGCATTTGCAGATGACAAAATGTACTTGACTGAAAAAAACAGCAATTTGTTTTGGGAAGGGTAGAAAACATTGTGGGAAAAGGAGAAAATGCTGGTTACCAGCATTTTCTCCTTTTCCCACAATGTTTTCAAAAGCATCTTTTCTCAGGGTCGTTTAAACTCGGGATTGTGTGGTAAAGGGTTAATACATCTCCGTGATGCATTATACCAAGCATGTTATCATACTATGATTCCATAAAATCCATTTTGTTTCACAACCGACTGAATCATGAGATAGACTAGTCACTTGAAATACAGAAAAATGGTCAATAGCAAAATTTTCAGCCTGCCCTGCGTCTATACTTTTCTTTTGCAGGTGCATTAAACCCCCCTTTCACAGAGTATGGTTCTCTAATACATTTCATTGAATTAAGCCTTATCCTGCTGAATAAAAGAAATGAAACTTTCAAGCCGATAGTATACTACACTTGCTATGTTTTTGAGCACATAGTCTTAAACATTTCAATGTCTTGTTTATCTTTAGATCATGAATTATCTTGCTATTTCCAACCTACGAGGCTGCTGATGCAGAATGAGACCTTTAAGCATTGTAGAGTGTGGACTGTGATCAGTCAGTACTTGAGTGCACACTGATCTTAACCCACACTCTTGACCACAGGATTTGTGTTGTTGTTGTTTTTTTATGCCTTTTGAAAACATTGTCTTTAGCTTTGCAATGTCCTCTTTATCTTTAGATCATAAATTATTTGCTATTTTCTACCTATGAGGCTGCTGACGCTGAAGGAGACCTTAAGCCATTGTGGAGTGTGAACTGGGATCAGTCAGTACCTAAGTATGCGCTGATCTTACCCACACTCTACATGATTTGTTATGCTCTTGAGCTATATAAAGCCTCCAACATTGTCATTTCCTGTTCATCTTTAGGTTAGTGTTTTATTCTTCCTACATTCAACCTTCTTGGTTCATATTCTTTGTATTCATTAGTGCTCTTTAAATTCTTATTCAACAGTCATGAACTATTGACCGCGCCAGCTAACATCATATCAAAATTCTGTGGATGATGTGGTTAATGATCGGTCTACACATTTGTGCTAATTGATCATGACCTACATTTTCACAGTCCAGTTAATTGCATGTGATTTATGTTATGTATGTGTTGTGTTGAGTTGTGTATGTGTGTGGGGTGCGAGTGAGGAGGAGGAGAGAGAGAGAGAGAGAGTAAACAAATACATGTAGTGTAAACAGACCCATTTAGATCTAGTGTTTTGAATGACTCTTAAAATGCTAAATGAACTTCTTATCTACCGAATGGATGTTCAGTGGACACGAAGTTCAAAAAAACATAGAAATTAATCGACAAACATGTACTTACACTGATAAGCATAAAATCCATTAAATTTTCATTGAAACATCCGACAACTCTCTATTTATAAGGACTTTACAGTCTACAAAATTGTAGTATCACTCCATAGAAAAACTGTTTATCACGTGCACATTTGTTTATTTACCTAACCTAATCAATGAAACCACGTCACTGTGTGTAAAACGAATTGACCAATCAAATAAAAAAGGCCCTTTTACATTATGTCCTATAGTCTATTTCTTATTCTGACCAAGGTTATGGCCCCCCTAACTTTTCTAACCTATTTTTCCCCGTCACTTTCTATAATTTTATATGTATGTAAGTTGTACTCTTTGTTCGTGTATCATGTATGTATGATTTGAACAAATAAACTTGATTGATTGATTGATTGATTGATTGAGTATAAGCCTAAAATTTTCCTGTTTCAAGGGTATTTCTGGAGGAAAGATATCTCTTTATCGGACAGTGTAGATCAAAGATCAGACTGCACGTTTTGTGCAGTCTGATCTTGATCTACGCTGTCCACAAAAGGTCCGTGGGTCGCGATAAGCAGCCTAAGGGTTAATGTTACAGAAATACATGTATAGCAGTTGAATTTGAATATTTTCATCCCATGAATATTTGTTTTAATTTATTTCATCTTATTATTCTATTGTGTTTTGATAAATTTCCCTCAATGGAATGTAACTACAAACTTCTTTTGTAATGAAATAAACTGACTATTTGCTCATAATGGTGTCAAAGAAAAATCAAAACCCAAACATGTGTCTTTGTTAAGTTCGTTTTGTTGTTTCAAATTTTAAAGATATCATGTTTTTGAGACTACGATTTTGACAGACATAGCTGCTCCCCATATGTGTGATTCTTTACTAAACCGTCCCCATATCATGTTGGAACTCTCTCAAACTATCAATTGTTCTGTGATTGCACTTGAAAGTTCTGATTAATTGTTAAAAAAATCATTATTACAAGTTTTATAAAATAAGTTGTTTATTGGGAGGGAAGAAGGGGGGGGGGGAAACAAACAAACGCTTGACTCTTTACCAAATGACAAAATTATAGCCTGGCCCAAATTGAAAGCATTTGCAGACGAAAGTTAAAATGTGGCTCAAATGGTAGAATTTGTGTCTGATGGAGCAGAAAACTTTGTGGGAAAAGGAGAAAATGATTAAACAAACGCTTGACTCTTTACCAAACAACAAAATTATAGCCTGGCCCAAATTGAAAGCATTTGACAGTTAAAATGTGGCTCAAATGGTAGAATTTGTGTCTGATAGAGCAGAAAACTTTGTGGGAAAAGGAGAAAATGCTAGTTACCCGCATTTTCTCCTTTTCCCACAATGTTTTCAAAAGCCTGTTTCCCTAGGGTCGTTAAAACTCGGGATTGTGTGGTACAGGGTTAAATGATCAGAACCATGTCATTTATATATTCCAGCATACACTTCAAATTAGTAAAATGTACGACAAAAAAACCCATGAACGAATAATAGATATGACCCATGCTCTGGCAAAAAGGAGCTTAATGCATCCCCCGTGATGCATGATACCAAGCAAGTCGTCACATGATCATGGCTCCATAAAGTCCATTTTGACCAACAATCCACTGAATCATGAGGTAGACTGGTCCTTTGTCATACAGAAAACTGACCGATAGCGAAAAGGTTCGGCCCAGGTCAGCCTGCGGGGACTGCGCAGGCTGACATGGTCGATACTTTTTGCAGATGCATTAAGCCCTCTTTTTCACACAGCATGCCTCATATTTTATATTATTATCATCCGCTTGCAGATAAATGTCTCCATCACCCTTCGGAGTGTAGTCGATCTTGACCTGACCAATGGATACCTGGACACAACAGGGTACATGTTAATGCTGTGGACAGATGAAAACATGCAGTGGAATGAAACTGAACACGCTGACATTCAGACTATTTGTCTTGAGGATGAACTGTGGAGTCCCACTATTGCTCCCGTAAATTCCATCAACTCGGGTCCTGATTCTCGTTCGATTTTATTGTCGTCAGATGGCACTGTAATGCAATTTACGGTCGGAAGATTAAGCACATTTTGTGAGCTTGACATGAGACAATATCCAAAAGACAGCCATACGTGTAACTTTGAGTTTCTCTCTATTAAATATTCCAATCAGGATCTACAGCTGGTTCCAATGTCACCTGAAGTAGACATCTCTTCTCTAACTGCTCACGGAGAATGGAGGATAACAGGATCTTCAGTGGCTCAGTCTTCGGCAGGGAATAGCCTGATTAATGTCCACGGATCGACAGTTATCTTTTCTGTAGTACTCGAAAGACAGCCTGATTTTACAGTTATACACAAAATTATTCCACTTTTCATTTTGGCTTGTGCTGCTCTATTTACTCACGTCATACCTCTAAATTCCGGGGAGAGGATATCCTACGCTGTCACTGTTTTACTGGCCTTTGTATTTTGGCAATCAGTGGTATCAGAGGAACTGCCAAAGAATTCGTCAAAGCTGTCCCTGTTTTCTATTTGTATTACTTGCTGTATGTCTGGAGCAGGGCTAACTACGATAGTCAGCGCCATTCTCTGCAGAGTTGCGAGTTTCGGGGAAGAACGGCCCATTCCTGATATTTTGCAGTTTTTCATTCGCAGAAGGTTTAGGAAAACGAAAATTGAAAATAATTCCAAGATACAGCCTCCGGTCTCCGAAGTTGTAAATGAAAGTCTTAATCCACAGTGCGAAGGTTTTGGAACTGAAAAAGTCGACAACCATGACAGCAACGTACTCGATGGTGCCATTCAAGTGAACAATACTCGGATCATGTGGGCTGAAATCGCGCATTTTTTCGACTTATTTCTACTAAAGGTTCAAGTTGTTATCACAGCTGTCCTTGCGATTGTATGCTTATTAATTTTCATAGTTTAGAACAGGTAAATTTGTTTACCACAATAATGGTCAACTTGCTTATCGATGATTTTGTTATATGTGACATGGGCGTCTAAATGCAATATTGTGTGGCCACTTTCGTGCAGTGTAACTGATCTCGCGTATGGAACTTTGACGTTTAATATTATATTGTGGTACATAAATGAGCCATGCTCTGGTAAAAGGGGACTCAATGCATCTCCGTGACTTATCATACCAAGCAAAACATCACATTATTAGGGATCTATAAAATCCATTATTTCTAACAACCGATTTTATCATAATGTAGATTGGTCCTTTAACATACAGAAATCTGACCGATAGCGAAAAGTTTCCGCCCAAGTCAGCCTGAGCGCACTGCGCAGGCTGACCTGGGTTGATACTTTTCGCAGATGCATTAAGCCTCCTTTTCACATAGCATTGCTCAAATACATGTACACAAATTTCCATAATTTCAACAGACACAAAGACCTTTGCTTGTGCTTCAACTATACTGAATTTGTCTTAAACGGTACAGCAAGGCCTGTTGCAGTAAATATATCATAACTCAAATATTGTCATCTTTTCAGTTTTACCCGTGAAGTTTGAATAAGTATTTAGATCTATTAAAGTGTGTAAATTACTTTCAAACTTAAAAAGACGACAGCATTTATCTGTACTTTATGCGAAACTAGCGAACATAGTGTTTTTTTTATACTAGGTATATTTATATGTCTGGTTATTCATGGTAACCATTGGTGACTGACTCCCATGTTTCGATTAATAGATTTATTTCATAAATTATGAATTAAATGGCTGTCTAGAACATATTGTTGATCCCACTGTTGGCCACTATGACCTGCTAGTTGGAAGAGCTATCATTAATTATGGAGTACTAGTGAAATTTTTGCTCTGCCGTCTTTGTCAGAATTTGAAAATAAAACAATAATTAAGCCATGCTCTGTGAGAATAGGGGCTTAATGCATCTGCGAACAGTATCGAAACTCTTTGCTATCGATCAGTTTTCTGCATGTCAAAGGACAGTCTACCTCAGGATTCAGCTTGTTGTTAGATAAAGTAGATTTTATGGATACCTAATTATGTGATGTCTTGCATGGTGCAATGTATTACGGAGATAGATTAGCCCCTCTTTTGCCAGAGCATGGCTCATATCAAAATGTACTGGGTCCTTCTATACAGCTCTATGTGGACAATTAGTTAGTGGATTCTTCTTTTATGGAGTTAGATATAAACAAGTTTATCGTGATCGATAGCAGCTTTATTCTCTATGCTGTCTTGGTCTAAAATGGGGCAATTTTTCATTGTATGGGACAAATAAGAATACCTAACAAATACTAATCCATTGTGCCATAGCTCCATATTGCATATGTTCTTTTTCCTGAGTTTTGGAATAGTATACCAAAAAATACGGAAACCCTGTTACTTGTTTCTTCTGACATGATATGACAGCAGATTCCACGAACAAGGATACGGCATATCACCTCCAGTATGTCCGACAGGTGTCGTGCAGATGTTGCTGCACATGGAGGTCACACCCGATATTGGTTTGGATTCCATTTCTTTTATATGTTTTCGATAAATAAAGAATTACCTCCAGATGAAATAAAAGGGTTTCCTTATTTTTGATTCTACGAATAAATGTCAACCATTCTTGACCTTAGGGCTGTGTAGTGAAGCAGACAGGGTTGTGATATAAATAGAAAGATTTTAGAACTCCACACTGCAATAAATTTGGTATTTGTATAACAATATAGATATGACCTATGGTTGTGTTAGGGCTTCTAGTTGGTTTATAAATTAGTTCTGACAGCTTTGAAAAATAATAGAGAACATGTCTACTTGTAACTGATAAGCCTGGGTTTAAATTTGAAATTGTCGCTTAGTCCTATAGGACGCTTCATCTCATCTTTTACTTTCCTAGAAGTTATTTTGTCAATATGAAATTCGTTCGGTATATGAGCCATGCTCTGTGAAAAGGGGACTTAACGCATTTACGAAAAGTATCGACCCGGGTCAACCTGCGCTGTCCGCGCAGACTGACCTGGGCCGAAACTTTTAGCTATTGGTAAATTTTCTGCACGTCTAAGGACCAGTGTACCTCATGAATCAGTCGGTTGTTAGAGAAAATGGATCCTATATAGATCCATAATTATGTAATGACTTGCTTGGTATCATGCATCACGGAGATGCATTAAGTCCCCTTTTTGCAGAGCCCGGCTGACATGTAAACACTGTTCCTTCGGACACAGCACTTAACTCTTTCACTACCAACTCAAGAAAATCGACTTTTTTTCGAGGTCTAAAACTAGATATCTACTTCTGTCGAAGTTGGCTTTGGCCATAGTCTAGCATCAGATAGTAGATGGTGTAGACCAAAAATCAGACTGCGCGTCCTATGTAGCCTGATCTTGATCTACGCCTTCCGCAAATACCACAAAATCGTCATCGGTAGTGAAAGAGTTCATGCTTTATAAGGTAAATTAGCGTGTTTCGTGGTAGAAAGCAAGACAACAGCCTCTGACATAAAGTCACCTTGTACTCATCGATGAATCGTTATAGCAGTTGCATGCCAAAGTTTGTCTAGGCGTCAACGTAGTATTGTAAGATCAATCAACAGGAAATTCTCTTAGAAGTGTCTTTTCCTTCTTTCTCTGCTGTTGTGGTTTACAAGTGTTTACTGTTTTGTCGTGGATGAAATTTTATGTTAGCACGGTAAAAATTTCGAAAGAGGAATAATGGCGCGGCTCTGTGTCTTGAGAATTTCAAGATACTGTACAACCACGCCACCTTACCAAAAGTGTTTCTCTGGTGCCGACTGGAGAATGCCACGGGCTGCTGTCACAGTGAGCTGTCACTCAAAACTCAAATCAGGAAATACAGTATCTCTGTTCGATAAACTCTTTACCAGATTACAAAGTCTGAGAGTAGTCCATATTGGAAACATTTGCAGATGACAAATCAGTTACTGCTTACATGTTGGGACTTGTCTCTAAAAGGGCAGAAAACATAACTAGAGAAAAAAGGAGAAAATCCTGCAAACCCAAAATTCCCCATGATGTGTTCAAGGGTTGTAAAAGCATGGGATTGTAAGGTAATAGATTACAAATGGGCCGAACTTTAGTGGCAAGAGCTTGCAAGCAGTCAGTCAGAAAGAGACCGTGGATATGCTAATAGTCTCTAAAACTAACGTGTTTGCATTGCCATAGAAACGGAAAAGCAAGATAAACACACATTTACCCATTAAAATGCTTTTAGATGTTTAATTGTCTCTCGTTAATACTCGTACGGTAATGATAGAGATATAATTTAAAAAAAAGGAGAAACATTTGGTATCGATGAATGAAGCCCTTAATTGATTTTTGGAGACTCACTTTCAGACCAGTCCATATGTATAGTTTTGACTCTTTAAGCTCCAAATATATAAACTCGACCTCTCTTGATGGCTGATCATACAATTCACTGAAACCAAGAAAGATTAATGAGCCATGCTCTGTGAAAAGGGGGCTTAATGCATCTGCAAAAAGTATCGACCCAGTCAGCCGGCGCACTCCGCGCAAGCTGACCTGGGTCGATATTTTTTGGTATTGGTCAATTTTCTGCATGTCCGAGGACCAGCTTAGTTCACTGCATGATTCAGTCAGTTGTTAGACAAAATGGATTTCATGGACCTATAATCATGTGATGACATGCTTGGTATCATGCATCACGGAGATGCATTTAGCCCCCTTTTGCCAGAGCATGTCTCATTTTTTTTTTTTTTTTTTTTTTGACTAAACAAGCATCTGGTATAGATTCAAGATCAGGGTGCGAAGTAAATGTAGCATGATTTTAACCGCAAAAGTCCTCCGTTTTAGCCTATGGCACTGAAAGGGTTACTCTTTGGATATATGGAAAAGCAAAATTAGGCTATTTTTCGACAGTACACTTTTACTGAGACCAAGTCGACTGAAGAAGCCATTCATCTTCACTATCTGGTTCGTGTACTGTAATCTTAACCAATACAGGAATCATTTGAAACACTTAGTTCTATTTTTGAGGCCATCAACTGTATACAGTCATACACCTTTACCAAACAGTCCTGTGTTTTAAGACCCTGTGAAAGATGACAAGAAAATGAGAAAATATTGGTCAACAGCATTTCCTTTTTCCACCAGCGATGTTTGCAAGGCTTTAAAAGACGAATTCCATCACTTTTGCCTTGTGTAATATGTCGCGTATGCTTTCGATTCAGACAAATCTAAAATTTTGTCGATTAGTAAAGAATCAGAAACCTCATGCCCTTGTCGATGTAGCATTTGGTGAATTATAAATGCAAACAAACTATCATTTTGATACCCTCTGTGTTAAACTTTTGGTTAAAAAGTTAATTTCGGAAAATCCCTCGAACACATGATTCAAGGTAAGACTAGCAATATCACAGGGATGGAGGCATCATGCATAGGAGTATGCGCACTGACACTTCCGGGATGTATCGCGTAAGCAGTGATGGATTTACATGATGATACATTTCCATGGCCATTTTTAAAACAAATGAGACTATCTTTACCATGCTGCTTGTTTCATGTAGCATAGCCAAAACTTATAATTATTGCCATGCAATCATTGCTTTCTTCTTTCTCCCGTAAAGCCAACACCAGAGGCATGTTTAATATACCTATACAGTTATTTAGTTAAAAAAGCTACAGATAGCGAGAAACCGCTCAATGTTCTGGAGCTAAATCCTTATTTACTCAGTAACAAACTACAAAATTTTAGACTGGTCCAATTGAAAGCATATGCAGACGGCAAAATAGATATAGTTCAAATGATGATTTTTGCCTCTATTCAGGTAGAAAACATTGTGGGAAAAGGAGAAAATGCTGGTTACCAGCATTTTCTCTTTTTCCTACAATATGTTCACAAGCTTCCTATATCAGCGCCGTTAAAACGCGTGACTGTTTGGTAAAAAGTTAACGTTTACTTAACACGCAGGAATAGCGATACTCGTCCGCTCGTAATAAATCCTCATTAAACCGAGAGACGGTTTTTAAAGATATTTTAGGAAATGAAGAAAATGCCTGTTACCAGGATTTTCTCCTTTTCCCACATCATTTTTAACCATTTAAAAGACAGATGTTATACAGTATTGAATTTATCGTCTACAAATGCTTTGAATTTGGTCGAGTCTAAAATTTTGTTGTTCTGTTGGGAGTTAAGTTGTGCTGGCACTCTAGGGATTTACAAAAACAGGTTTTCTGTAATCGATATCCGTAACAGACTTTTTGTAAGAGATTTTGAAGCACTGGAAATTAGTCCATTAGAACTCTAAAAGCATTCTAAATCATTCCGCCTTCCAATCATGACGGGAATGAAGGCAGTTTTATTTTTGAACTTGTGCTTGTTGTTCGGTTCTGTAGCAGGTTATTCCGCCGCCGAGGTGACAGAACTCAAAGTAAAGCTTTTCAAGGACTATGATACATCAGTACGACCGGTATGGAACCAGTCGAAATCTCTGGAGGTAAGTGACTTTATCTTGGAACTCTTCAAATCTTTAACAAACGACGACGCAGACGACGACAAGGCTATGACAATACATCATATTCTAACAACCCGAAGGAGGAGGTTTATGAAAAAAAAAAAAAGGAAAAGGCGAAAGCGCTGCTTACCACCATTTTCTCCCTTTCCCATTTTTTTTCTACCTATCAAAAACAAATCCCATCATACGAGCAACATTAATATGATCGTCTGCAAATGCAGACCAAGTCCAGTTTTTTTTTTTAATCTGATAAAGAGTTAACCAGTGGCCAGTCAAGGAATATTTTACTGCCAGTTGCATACCAGAATGTGATTGTAATTCGATATCAAACCTTGTACAAATTATACAACACACAAATTCCCAGTGAGTGTTACGATTTCTACTTAATCATTGCTTGATGAAGTTCATTGCTTCAATACGCAGATAAGGAGTTTATCTGAAACCCTTTTTAATGAATGCTAGACATCAAATTTATAGTTTATATGAGATCGATTCGAAAACATTATGGCTCCCACCTTTTTCCCCTCTTTCGTTTTCCATCTTTTTTCCTTCCTCATTTTTTCCTTTGCTTTCCCCCTTTTCTCCCCTCCCCCTTTCTTTTCTTTGTGCTTCCCATTTTTCATTCTTTTTTCTTTCTGCTTCTCCTTTTTTTTCGTATTTCTTTTTTATTTCTTAAATGTGGAAGTCCATGAGAAATCCATTGAGAAGTCCATCGAGAAGTCAACGACGAATTTGACTGAACCATCCTCTCAAAATACCGTCATAGTGGTTTGATTTTTCAAAGTTTTGCAAGCAAGATGACTACGATGATAAATAAACTCAAACAAACAAACAGCCACACTTTAAAAAAAAACCCTTTGGTTTGTTACATGCAGTCCATCTCAAAAGAGCTTCAATTCTTGAGGTTTAACACATTTTTACCTTTAATTGAGGCTTTTAAGTCTTTACATGTGCAAATTGGTAGTCTGTTGTTACCAGAAATCAACAAAAGTTACGTCTGAAAGGTACTTTTGCTTTATCTGCTTTAAATACTAGTATTAGTTGCCCGAAAAGGGGCTTTTGAGATTTTTATAATTAAACCAAACATGAATAATAATAGTGATAATGATAATAATAACAATCATCATCATCGCTGAATTTATTAAAGACATAGCAGCAAACAACCAGTGCATAAAAAGACGTATAAGAAAAAGACATTCCGTTCTGGGAGAGGTATTTTCAGACTTGGTGCAAGAATTCCATCATGCCCTGTGGGAATGTGTCACAAAGTTAATGATAACTCTGTTAATTATGCAGGATCCTGTTCAAGCAAGTGCGATCACGTAATACCTGATCTCATAAAAGTAGAGACGGAGTTACCAATATGCAAAACAATCACCCCGTTTATAGAATGCCAAAGTTACACCGTTGTAACCATCTAAGTTGTTTTAAAGGCTTGAAAAGAAACTGTATCTGTTTCATTTAGAAGTGCTTCAAAACAAATTTGCTTCTCAGCAAAATAATCTAAAGATGAAAAACCCGATGAAGAGAACTCGCGACAACCTCCATACGCCTGAAGCGTTTTGATTCTTTCGTCAATCATTTACTTGTTGCTCGTAACTAAAGCTCGTGGTTTCCTTTTCTAATGTAGGTGAAAGTCCAGTTTCGTTTGAAGTCCATGGTGAATGTCGATACGGTCAGTGGCCAGCTGGTTCTGAGAGGTATGATGGCCGCAAGTTGGGTGGACGAATATCTAACTTGGAACTACACACAATATGGTATAGACAGGATAACAATCTACGACGATAAAATCTGGGAGCCTCATTTTGAATTTTACAGACCGCCCTCAGGTACACTGAGTACTGTAAAACAATTGTTTGCTTCCGGTCTCGTTGTATTGACTATACTTGCTGATTTTGAGATGTACTGTGACCTAAACATGAGATATTTTCCAATGGACTCGCACTACTGTAGAACATCTTTGATGTCCAGTGCAAATTCGAAGGAACATGTAACACTAACTGCAAAGGAAGACGGAATAATTAATGTACTTTGTCCGCACGGGGAATGGACAGTCGATGAAACCTTGGTTACCAAGGGAGCATTTGTAGAGCCATTCACAAACTATGGGATTGATGTTTTAAACTTTACCTTATTGTTGTCGAGAAAATATGCATTCAACCTGCTCCATAAAGGCGCCCCACAGTGTTTGCTGACTTTTGCCAACATCTTTGTTCATTTAATCCCTGTAAATAGTGGCGAGCGCGTCTCGTTCGCTGCAACAATATTTCTCGCGTTTGTCTTTTGGCAAACCATTGTTATAGACGATTTACCCCAGAACTCGGCGAAAATTTCATTGTTTTCCGTTATTCTGACCCTTTGTATGACATTAAGCACTCTTTCTCTCGTTGTCAGCATAGTGCTGACCAAAATATCGTTTGAAACTGACAAACCAATTCCAGAGAGACTTCATCGACTTGCAGTGTTAATGAAAAAAACAAAAAGGCAACAGAAACATCAAGTTCATGGGTTAGAAAATAAACAGGCATTTGGTAAATACACTAGGGAAGTAGGTAAAGAACTCAATGGTAAGCCAATAAACAGACAGGACTTCAATGAAAACAACTCTGATATCTTTGAAAGTGATCTTGATTCCGTTATTGAAAAGCTGAAAGCAGAAACCAAGGTTAATGAAGTGAAGAAAAACGACAAAGGGAATGTAACAGGGGGTGACGATATAATGGTCACGTGGTTAGATGTTGTTGATTTAATCGATGTCATATTATTTTGGGCCTTGATCATGACTATAGTGATTGGAATAATGATTTTCGTTATGCTCTTCAATTTTCGGCATTACTGATACATGTTTATTTGATATGTTTTCTATCTCTCCTGGCTTAAATAAATTATGAACGATCGTAGTGATCATGAATGGTGAAATGGATGATAAAATTTGACAAGTTCAAGAGAGTGGTTTATAGTTATACATTGTTTCATATTCGATGTGAAATAAATGGTTCAAAATGAAATATCGCTTACAGTAATTTTGGCCTGTGTTCCGTGTAAATTCCATAAAAAAGCGAAAAGTTCTTCCTCTAAAGTGAATGAGATATATCTGATTGAAGACCTGACTATGAACAAAATTTCTACATATGAATAATTTGATATGTGTAAGACAAAACACGGGCAAGAGAGTTGTTTTTATTCAAGGTCATTTGTTTGTATAAAATATTTGATGACATCAGACTGTATGACGACATAAACTCTTGATTGTAACTGAGATATTTCTCATGAAAACCATGAAGGTCAGAATATTTAAATCAGTTCCAGTTTATCAGATTCAAAAGAGTGTCATTCAAAGAGACATTAGGTAAACGTTAATTACGCGCAAATTCTAGATCTGTATCTCTTATTTTCATCTCTACCTTAACTAGAGGAGAGTTGGAAACAAAATTTAACAATGGGAAATGTATTTATCCCGGTTAAAGCGAAAAGATGAGGTAGAAAATTCGAATCCGAAAAGTAGTATTTCACATGACGATGATGATGGTAAAGATAATGCGAATTTAGTGACTGCATTTCGAAGTGTTACATTGAATCACTTTTGATTTTCTTGTTGTATTTCTAGTTATGAATTCTGATTGATTGATTGATTGATGCCCGCATGAGTAAATGAGTAAATGAATGTTACATAAGCACAATGACTTATATCAAATAACACGACAGATATAAAACATCTGGATTCTCAGAACTTATGATTATTTGTCAACGGCAAACAATTTCCTTGAGTTCGGAAATGGCTGAAACCTGTTTTTTTTTTTTTTTTTTTTTATTATTTTAAACTTTAAATGCCATACAAATACCAAATACCGTTTTGGAAGTTGGCAAGTTTTGAAAAGGTTGAGGATAAGAGATCATTTGCTTATTGCTTTTCCAATTACAGATAGAAAAGGAGCAAATCCACTCCCTCATTTTTCATATTTCTAACGTCATTTTATAAATGAAATTTTCTGCCCTGTCCTGTATTTTTTTTTAAATTTGTCACCAACTGCAATCATTACATAAATCGTTTCTTGATCGGTCGAAATTGGGTCATGTTACAAAAAAGTCATGCCATTTCTTAATGAAAGCAATGGGACTATTTTTTATTTTTCCAAACTGTCGTGTTTTGTCTAATTTTAGATTTCATGCAAGGTTATTATATGTTATTTTAAGTTTTCCACTGTTGAACAGTCCAAATGTGGATAAATTGATTTCTTTTGCTTCAAAAACTCGAAATAAACCAATAAATCTGAAAGAAATGTTTTTTATCATTGCTCCCTAAACATTGACATTATATGGATGAGTATCATGGTGGTTAATGGCTCTCTCGTGATAGCAGCAAAAGAATACCAGAACAGCATTATTTATGGCGTTTTGGCCCCTTCTTTCAATTTATACACGCCGATGAGGCCAGATTAGAAATTGTTTTGGACAACGTTTTATCATTAAACATCTGAAAATAGTTGTTGACTAAAGGGTTCAAAACTTTGCTAGCGGCTGCCTCAAAAAAAAAAAAGAAATGTTCTGGAAAAAACTGTTCTGGACTATGGACGGCTTTGTATGAGTTTGTTGTAACAGAGTTAATAAATTTGCCATTGTCATCAGTTTTCCGCGGTAAATCATTCTATCTTTCATCGTTATTGTTGTTCAAGTTATAGCACAACGGCACAACCTCGTTTCTTCCCGGTGTGACTTTTATACGGGGGGTCATTTCTTTGACCCTTTACCAAACAATCCTGTTTTAAGGATTTGGGGAGGAAGTCTTGTCCTTTGGAAAAAAATGTGGGAAAAGAGTAAAATGCTTTTTAGTTTGGACCAATCTAAAATTATGTTTCTTTTTTTTCAAAGAGTTTATGCATTTTTTTCTTTTCTTTTCATAAATGGTAACTGATTGGCGTAAGATATGAGTTAGGGGACTGTGAATGCTCTGTTCTATTGCTAAAATTCTGAAGAGGTTGCAAATATACCACTCCTTTATAAAAACCCCTAATGATTTGGAAATTATTCTTTTCCTAGTTTTGTTGTCCTTAATGTTGTTGTTGAGGGTGAATTTCTCATTTTCTGACACAATATTCCACGTTAATGAGAACGTTTTTACGCCTGTGTAATTATTTGAGTATTTTCCCAATATGCAACATAAATCCCAGACCAATGGTATCGATTGCTTAAAAGAGCCAAGGATAAATTAAATCAGATTATTTGGCCAAACCATCTCTCACTGTGGAAGCATCGCTAGAAACATACAGAAACCGTAGGATGACGCTCCTTGCATTTTCTTTGCTTCTTTTCTCTACGGCACATGGATACACTTTTAGCGACGTGGAAAAACTAAAAGCTCATTTATTCGATAAACATAATGTTTCAGTGCGACCAGTTATCAATCAGACGAAACCCATTCAGGTATGCCTTGGTAATCATTACACTAATTCAATTTTTCTTTACACCTGATTATTACTTTTCTATTCATTTATCTACAGCAAAAATGTGTGCAGTTCCCATGTAGAAATTACAGTGTGAAACTTTTTGATGATAATAATAATAATGATAATAATGTCCTTTATTTCTTTTTGATGAATATAGCCTTTCTAACGAGACACTGCTTAAAAAGTAGAAGGAAAAAAATACCATCTGTATAATTATTTTGAAAGTTGTGACTAATATCGGCTTTTCAGGATACTCTGAGCTATGTGCTACTTGTATATTTTCTGTGAAAACATAAATAGATGATTGTGTTTGGAAAATGTATATGTAGGTCGATACTGTCAAAATTATTATCCCGTTATTGCACCGAGATATAAAGTTTGAATTTAAAGTGCTTGTTGATTATAAACCTAGCCTGGGGCCAAGGCGATGATAATTTCGTTATCACTCCTTTTCGCAATCGACTTATTAACAGTCTTTATAGTTCTGCGGCAGTAAACTGTTAATCCGTTCCTTAATTATTACAGTTTTTGACAAAGTAACGTCAGAATTATATGGGCTATGCTCCGGCGAATGAAAACTTAATGCGTCTCCGTGAAACAGTCTACCTAGCAAGTCATCACATAATTATAGATCCATAGCACCCATTTTGTCTAACAACCAACTGAATAATAAGGTAGAATGGTCCTTGGACATGCATGCAATTTACAAATGGCTAACATTTTCGACCAATGTCAGTCTGCGCGGACTTCGCAGGCTGGCATAGGCCGATAAGCTTTACAGATGCATTAAGCCCCCTTTTCACATGTATTGCCCTTCTGTAAGGAAAAAGATGATCAAACGAAAACCAAGGAAACTGGTACAAATTAGTTAGCTAGTTACGTAGACTAAGATCAGTCGCTTCAAATGAGGCGACTAATCCGAGTACTCGGTTTTCCCTTCCATCTGTTTGAAGTATGAATTAGAAATAAGAATACAGTCTACCCCCGCTCTCTTAACCTTTTACCACGCAATCCGAGTTTTAACGACCATGGCTTAAAAGGCTTCTGAAAACATTGTTGAAAAGGAGAAAATGCTGGTGACCAGCATTATCTCCTTGTTCCACAATGTTTTATACACATTTCCACGACAAGATTTAACATCTGTGCCAAATGTCGTCTTCAAGCGCTTTCAATTTGGAGAAGTCTGACTTATCATCTGTTAATGGATTTGAAAACATAAAGATTGGACTTTGATAAATTTTATCATCTTTTCATCACAAGTTTTACCATGTCAGTTGAATCTTTTTTAAATATGCGCCCAGGGGTCGTCTACCAGTTCAGTTGTCCTTGAATGCATGCAACTTATTTTCTATCCTCAGATTAATATCTCCATGACACTCCGGAGTGTGGTTGACCTTGACCTGACTAATGGATACCTGGATACGACAGGATTCATGTTAATGGTGTGGAAGGATGAGAATTTGTTTTGGGACGACTCTGAATACGCCGAGATCGAGAACCTATGTCTTCGAGACGAAATATGGAGTCCAGCTATTGTCCCTCTAAATACCATCGATTTGGGGGAGGATTGGCGCTCTACCTTGTTGGCGTCTGACGGTACAGTCCTTCAATTTACCGGGAGGAGGTTTAGCACATTTTGCAAGCTCAACATGAGGTTGTATCCAAAAGACAGCCATACGTGTAACTTTGAGTTCATCTCTGTGAAAGACGATGCCCTGACTTTGCAGCTAAATCCAATGTCTGATGAAGTTATCACATCTTCTCTGAGTGTGCATGGAGAGTGGAGAATACGAGAAACATCAGTGGCACAGTCCATAGTGACGGATAAAATGTTTGGTATCCATGTATCGCAAATTATTTTCACTGTGGTTCTTGAGCGACAGCCTGAATTCACAATATTACACAAGTCGGTTCCACTCTTCGTTTTGGCTTGCGCAGCTCTATTTACTCACGGTATACCTCTGAATTCTGGAGAGAGGATATCATACGCTGTCACCGTTTTGCTGGCCTTTGTATTTTGGCAGTCAGTTGTATTAGAGGAACTGCCAAAGAATTCGTCAAAGTTGTCCTTGTTTTCCATAGGTATTGCTTGTTGTGTGTTTGGTTCAGGACTGATTACGGTATTAAGCGTTATTTTCTGCAGGCTTGCGACTTATGGAGAGGGCAGGCCTGTCCCTTCTATTATTATGTTATTCATTGGCAAATGGTTCCGGAAAAGAAGAATTAAAAACGATTCCAATTTACATATTCCTGTCTCCGAACCTAGAAATAAATGTCTAGATCGCCTAAACAAAGATCTTGAGACTGAAAAGGTTTCGGCAAACGACCATGACACTGGAAAAGATGATGGTGCCTTTCCAGATAGCCACGATTCTGTCACGTGGGCAGAAGCAGCACATCTATTTGACGTGTTTTTACTGAAGGTACACGTAGTAGTGGCAGGTGTCATTGCGATTGTGTATGTCTTAATTTTTGTAAGCTGATTCTTTACCAGACAAAATATTTTAGACCTGTATGAGTTAAAAGGGTTAGTAGTCGACAAACCAAATGTGGCTCAACTGATGGAATGTTTCCTTCAAAGAGTTGTTACCAACATTTTCTACTTATCCTACTATGTTTTCAAAAGCTTAATGCCCCTTGGTCTCAGAACAGAGATAAAGAGTTTAAAAAGAAACCCTGTCGTCAGCTCATGGTCAATTAATTTGGTAATAATAACCAGTTACCTCTGGGTGGACTTTGGTGCTCTATTTGTTACCACTCTTGCACGCTGAATCCTGCCTGATGTTGTTGATAAAACTTTGTTTTTTATCGCAACATGTGTATCAATCGCAATTTTTTTACTCCTTAATGACATACCCGCTGTTAGTATATGAAACTTGCTGGATTTTGATATAATTCATCGAAGAGCAAGACCTGGAAGAGAAAATAATTTGAAATAAAATTTGGAAAAGCAAAGTGGTACTGTTCATATTCATGGCCCATATCATCTTTCTATCACATCAGTTTGATTTGCATACGTATCATCAACTGAATCATATGAATTGATTACATTATCGGAATGCAAGATATTATCATTAATCTCGACTTTATTGTGACACTAGCGGGCAGAATTTTACAGTAACACTAGCGGATAAAATTTTACAGTAATAACTGTATCTGCGTGATGGAAATCAATGTTAACCCTTATCCTGCTAAAAAAAACTACTGAAACTTTTAAGCCCGCAGTAAAACCATTTTTTTTAATTTCAAGGTATTTTTTGGAGGAGAGATATCGCCTTATCGGACAGTGCAGATCGAAGACCAGACTGCACGTTCTGTGCAGTCTGATTTTGATCTACACTGTCCGCAAAAGGTCAGTGAGTCGCGCTTAGCAGCCCAATGGTTGAACAAGTATCAGTCATACAATGTTAGTTGGCTTAATAACGTTTTGAATGGCGTACCAGTATATTGATAGAATATTAAACTGATTTTTATTCTTATTTACATGTATTCTTCTTCTACAATATCTTCGATTTCGCGCATTTTGGTCAGCAAAAGCAGATATCTACTCTTCAGCAAAACCTTTTCTAACGAGACGCTCTAAATTTCGACTCGTTAGCCTATTTTTTACTCATTGAGCACTGCAACCAACATAGTCCACATAGTTTGTCTCCAAGAGATGCCTTTTCTGCTTTCAGAATATCACATCGTCCTTCTAAAGTAAATGGGTTTTCCTCTATATACCTTTCGTTTCTTTTATTTCACTCGAACTTCTTGCGATCTAAAATATTTCCTAAATGAACTTGTCGGGAACTGACTGAAATTCAAGAACACCGTATTTTGAAATGATTCGCCGTGAATGACCCAAATCTTTCAATGACGAGACAACATACAGAATATGCAATTTTCTCTTTTGTTATATGAAATTAGTCAGTAGGAGTTTCCGAAATGGAGATTAGGGACTGATTTATTTATTCTTTTTTTTTTGCCCGTAATATTAAAGTCCTTCGCCTTAGAGTATGATTAATTGAAGTCTGTATATCTATCTTGACCAATCAAAATGCGCGAAATTGACGGTATCGGATTTCAACTTGGATCTCAGACTAAATGGTTTCTCTTTGCGACTTATTTGCTTCCTTGACTTATCGCGTCCCCATCAACACTTATACTGTAAGCTTCGATCGTACCTTGTTCCTCGACTAAGGTCACCTACATTTAATTTTCATTTTCCTTCATTCGCAACAGAAAGGTGTATGGTCTTTCGGCATCCTCTGCCAAACGAACTGTATGTTCACGACGGGTGAACATGGCATAATTAGGATTACCTTAATTAACCCTTTCCCAAACGATAAAATTTAGACTGGTCCAAATTGAAAGAGTTTGCAGACGACAATTTTAAATTTGATGAAAATGGCAGAAAGGTCTCAAAAAGGGTAGAAAACGCTGTGGGAAAAGGAGAAATTGCTCGTTACGAGCAATTTCTCCTTTTCTCACAGTGTTTTCAAAAGACTTGTACTGCAGACACGTGAAAACCAGGGCTTGTTTGGGAAAGGGTTAAGGTTAAACATTGCAAGCAATGAGGCAAAACGATGATAACTAATCTTTATGTGCAATTTTCTTTTTGTCCGGATGGCTTCAAAAGTGGTATGCTGTATGAAGAAACAAATAGATAGCAGGCAGTAATGACTGTTATCACCGCTTCTGTGAGACCAACGCAGATACTGCCTGTTAAACGGAAAATTTCGACTTTAGGTTTTTATGGTTCGGGTCTTACCAAACAGCATTTCGGTTATTTCATAATGACAATGGAATCGTGCCATGCGATCTGAATGTTTCTGTACCAGGCCTATTCATGCCATTCCGTGAAAGCTATTTGCTACCCTGAGTTAGAACGTCAATCAGCATTTATAAAATCAGTGTCCATGTATATTAAAGTTACGTATAGTCCTTGTTTTTTCTTTAACGAAGAACTTTGAAAATTAAAATCCAGATAAGCTGGGAGGTCACGATCGGATCACATAATTGATTATGTGACATTCCCACGAGGCTTTGCTAAATTCTATTACCTTAAGGATAAACCACTGGAAACTTTTTTTTTTTTTCTCACACTTCTCTTCCTTCTCTTAGGATGGTTTGCATACTGTTGCCGTACTCATCATTTTATCATTTTGATTTGGATATAATTATATGATAGCCCCCTTCAAGATCAGTCTCCAGTGCTCACAGGTTGTGATCCGTACTTTTAGAAGATCGGTCGGACATGCTAACAGCCGGTTCATTACTTTAATGCATTGGTATAACCATAGAAATGGACAAATGAAATAAAACCGCGGCTAACCATAAATTGCTTTTTGATGTTAGATTGTTTTTCATAAATAACGATATAGAAGTAATGGAAAAACTCAGAAACATTTAATATTGATGAATCACGCAAATTGATTCTTGGAGGATCACTGTCAGATTTTGTCACGTACAACGATAGTGGTAGTTTTACCTGACGATATAATTTTGTGCCTTGTCAAATTAAAAGTATTTGAAGATGAATTAAACCTTTCAGCGCCAAAGGCGAAAGCAGGGACTTTTGCGGAGCGTACAGATATAGATCAGACTTCACGTTCCGCTCAATGTGTCGAGCCTGTAGATTTCTATAGAAATTTAATGGATTGTATTTTCAGACGTCGAAAGAGGTCGGGTTTACACCTTTGGCGCTGAAAGGATTAAAAGTGCTGGGCTCGAATTATGAGATTTGCCTTGAAAGGGAAGAAAAGACTTTTTGGGAAAATGAGGAACCAGAATTTTCTTCTTTTACCGCGATAATCTAAAAAGCCTCTTCCTTATGCTTTGAAACATGGAATTGCTTCGTAAAGGGTTAACTTGTGTTTTTATGACGTTGAAGACAAAGGCGCTTTTAAAACATTATTTACAAATGCAGAAAGTGCTAGTAATCAGCATTTTCTTTTCCCAACGTTTTCTACCCTTTCAAACACAAGACCCACCATTTCATCCAATTTTTACTTTGTCTTCAGCTAATGCTTTCAAAACTGACTGGTCCAAAATTGCGTTGTTTGGTAAAATATTACCTTCCGAATGTTGACAACAGCTGTAGGCATTTTGCGAAACGTTAATCTACGATTAGACTGCGCAGCACAGAATGGGCAGTCTTATATTTTACCTTCATAATTCGTTAACTATGAGAAATAATCCGCCCCTTTTTTTATTTTGTGGAACGCTGGCACCTGTTTTTATTATTGTTATTATTATAATTATTTCAATAAATTGCCAAAAACTTAATAACTCTCTAACCAAGATAGTTGTTTTGCAGGCAGTGAAATTTTATTAATTTCATTACGAAATGAAAAATCCAAGAACAACAAGAAAAAGAAAATTCAAGTTAATGATAAATTAGTCGACTTTTTACCATTTTGGCTTTTTCGATGGTTTTATGCAGTGTTATTGACATACTTTCATGTACCACAAAAGGTCAAATTCAGAGGTATAATAATGAATTATGTTTTGGTTTTAAGCATTGTCCACTGCAAACCCTTTGAGAATTTTGAGGCCAAAATAATTGCATATGATTACTAAAAAACGCACATTTTAAGCGTGCTAGTGGAATTAGACTAGAGTTATAATGTGCACCAATCCAATCCCATTACCAAAGGATTAATTCAGATTGTTAGAAGTCCTAAACGGTGTTCGATTTTCACTTAAAATACTACGTTTCCATCTCAGCATTATTCATTGTGGGAACATGGAAACCAATTTCTGTCAAAAGAATTATGTATGGTTATTAAAAATAAAACCTCTCGCAGATTACCTGTGATCAATATCTGTGATAGACCTGTCGTCATGGGCGGTGAAGTCAGGTATGTTAGTCCATTAGAGCTCTAGATAACAGCTTTCCAAATCATTATGGTTTCTAATCATGGTGGCGTTGAAAACATTTGTTATTCTCAAACTGTGGCTTCTTCTTTTTGACTGTGTACAATGTTATTCCTCTACCGATGTGAAAAAGCTTAAATCAAACCTGTTTAAGGACTATGATGCATCAATACGACCTGTCAGGAATCAGTCGAAAACTCTTGAGGTAGGTGTATTTTTTTTCGGAATTTCTGTTTTGAAAAAAAAAAAAAAACTGTAACAGTATTTACGCAGCTGGTTTTGTTAAAGGAAAAATAGGAACACTTTCGTGGTAAATGTTGACAACTGCATGCATTATTAATGGGCTGCCACATAAAATACAAAAGAAAAATATATCTCATGCGACTTGATTAAATCTCCGGTCAGATATATAAATTATTTTACGTCGTTATCGCGTTGATTAGAAATACGTGGAAAATTAATAAAAATATTTGCAGTCTGAAAACCAAAATACCAACCCCAGCGAACTATTGTTTAATACAGAGAATGTAGGTTTACATGCAAAAGCTGCCGTGAAACACATAATATACTTCAAATAAGACATTAAACGTGAAATATATCAAAATGATGTGAATATTGGTCAAATCGTCAAAACACGCTTCTTAACTCTTTACCAAATGATAAAATTTTAGACCAGTCCAAATTGAAAGCATTTGCAGGCGACAAAATAAATGTGACCCAAAAATTAATATTTGTGTTGGATCGGGTAGAAAACATTGTGGGAAAAGGAGAAAATGCTGGTTACCAGCATTTTCACCTTTTCCCACAATGTTTTCAAAAGGTTTCTTTCTCGGGGTCGTTAAAAGTCGGGATTGTGTGGTGAAGGGTTAAAGGAGATACAGGTATTACGAACTGAAACGTATACATAGGACCTTTCTGTTAGAAATGAGTAGTGCCATGTGAAAAAGTTTTTAATTCATCTGAAAAAAGTATCGATCCAAGCTAGCCTGCACACTCCTAAACTTTTGCCTATTGATAAATTTTCTGCATGTCAAAGGCCCATTCTGCTTCATGATCGAGCTGGTTCTTTCTGACGAAATGAATTTATTTGATGCGAAGATGCAGTTGTAACAACTACTAGTATAGAAGTTCCATCTTTCTTTTTGACATTGGCCAAGTTCAAGTGTAGATGTACAAGTCCAGTGACGTTGGGTCTTTATTCTTCACTTGAATAAGACTTTGATCTTAACTTGAGAATGGTTTGGGGCTCTGTGATTCTTTAACTGCACGAATTCTCGTAAGCACTACTTCCATTGCGTCTGTTTTCAACATCTGTTTTGCGCTGTAAACTATGCTTTTCAATAACACCAGTCAATAACACAGTAATTAAAAACAAAATAATCAAATTCCAGAATTCATCCAGCAACTTGATATGCATTTCTATGTCTTTAAACATGTATTTATGGCTCGAAACTTGAATGTGTCCGCTTCCTTCTCCAATGTAGGTCAAAGTACAGTTTCATTTGAGGTCCATGGTGTCCATAGATACGGTCAGTGGCCAGCTGGTTCTAAGGGGTATGTTGGCAGCAAGTTGGGTGGACGAATATCTTACATGGAACCAGAGTCAAAATGGTATAGACAGATTATCACTCTACGACAAGAAAATCTGGGAGCCTCACTTTGAATTCTACCGACCGACTTCCGTTACACTAGGTACTGTAAAGCAAGTGTTTGCCTCCGGTCTTGTTGTGTTTACTATTCTTGCTGATTTTGAGACATACTGCGACCTGAACATGCGCTTATTTCCGATGGACTCTCACTACTGTAGTATAGCTTTAATGTCCAATGGAAATTTAAAGGAATATGTTACATTATCTGCAAACGACGATGGAATTTTTAATATGGTACTACCCCATGGAGAGTGGACGGTCGATGAAGCCTTTGTTATAAAAGAGATTTTTAAAGAGCCATTTACAAACAATGGCATAGATGTGTTAAACTTTACGTTGTTGTTGTCTAGAAGACACGAATTCAATCTGCTCCACAAAGGCGCTCCACAATGCTTGTTGATGTTTGCCAATATCTTTGCTCATTTAGTCCCTGTAAATAGTGGTGAGCGCGTCTCGTTCGCTGTTACGCTATTTTTGGCGTTCGTCTTTTGGCAAACCATTGTTATTGACGACTTACCGGAGAACTCGGCGAGAATTTCTTACTTTTCCATAATTCTAACTTTCTGTATGACAATGAGCACACTGTCTCTCGTCCTCAGTATAGTACTGACCAAAATATCATGTGAAAATGACAAACCGATCCCAGGGAGTCTTCATCGACTTGCATTGTTTATGAAAAAAATGAAGCGTAAAAGAAAACACCCTGTCCATGAGTTTGAAAACAAACCAGTCAATGGTAAATACACAACGGATGTTGGTAAAGACTTCAAAACCATGCAAGAAAGCAAACAGGATGTCAATGAAAGCAAATCTGAAGATATTGATAGTGATTCTGTTATTTACAAGTTAAAAACAGAAACCAAGGATTATGAAATGAAAAAAAAAGTCGAAGAGATTGTGACGAGAGGGGATAACAGTGATATAAAAGTCACCTGGTTAGATGTTGTTGAGGTAATTGATGTCATACTATTTTGGGCTTCGATTGCAACAATAATAATTGCAATTTTTATATTTATGATTCTTTTCAATTTTGGGCAAAACTGAATCACCTTTTAGTATTTTGTCCTGTCCTTTCTGAATTTATGAGGAAAATTCTGTACTGCTATAGTAATTATGATTAGAGATTATTTTTAGTAGAAAACTATACATACAATTTTACGTGAATGGCATTGCGTCAGTGTTTATATATTGTCATTTTTGAGGTGGAATATAAAGCATTCTGTTATTAAATGTTTATGTTATTTTCCTCTTCATCCTTTTAATATATTTGTTGAAAAGGGTCTTTTTCTCACAGATGACGTTGCCAACACAAGTCCTACACTGACAGTTCAAAACTTGTTTATTCAAATACGCACCGTCTAATAGCCTTTAAACTAAAAGATAACGTCATTCAGTTAACATGATTTATCGTCGCGAAATTTCGACAACGTGATTGTTTAAAGTATCGCAGAGTTAAGTAAAGACTTTGTCCCATAAAAACGGCCCGCGGAAATGCAAATTCTTCTAAACGTAGAGGGGTATTAAGTTTCTACAATTTTTGCAAATTGAAACAAAGCATAAATCTCACTATCATTCGATATTTTAACGAAAAAATTATGTCAGCTATGGTAGAGCAAAGTCTACAAATATTTTGAACAGCCCTCGTATACTGTGCCAAATGAATTTTTTAAATAATACGGGCTCATTGAAAACATGACCACTGGCAATAAGTTGCGAATATAGTTACTATTTTACATTGCCAGCAGTGCATCTGCTATAGTAGTGTAGTGGTCTGTCGTAGGACTGCCGAAGAAGTGATTTAAGTTTGATGGATTGATCCAGGTGGCTAGCAAACTTATCGCATTCAGTTTATACATCAGCACTTGTGTTTTGACAACATTCGTCCACTATAATATTAAATGTATTTGTATGAATACTAGAGATTTGCTGATAAAGCGGAGACGGGGAACGAACATCGAGGTTTGGGGTACAACGAGGGGTTGTCTCAAAGCTGTATTTCATATGCAAAGCCAAGTAAAATAAATGGTTGGTCATTTGTGATAATTCAAATAACTCATCGATTGAAAATTCATGTTTTATTTCAATTCTTGAACTTACTCCGAGAATTCTCATCAATTTTGGAATCTTTTTTGTAATGAACTCATTGTACGCTTCCTGATAACTTCTATTTAGCTCAGATAAAGGTCTCTTTCTTTGACGAGCTCTAGTCGGCTGCTGAGGAACATCGCCATCGGAAGATACATTAGCCAGTATTTCATCCCTAGTAACAGAGCTCCTTTGTTGTCTTACGGCCGGTTCCGATCCAGATGGAGACCTTGCAACTGTATGTGGTCTACAGGAAAGACCTGATGTCGGCTCCCCTCTTGTGGAAGGTCCTGCTACAGGTTCCTGTCCAGAAGAGGGGCATGTTACAGACACTGATCGAGATGAAGGCAACTCTGATGTTTCGAACACGAAGCAGGCGTTGATGCTGAATCATGTCTGGACGTTTGTCTAGGTGCTGATGCGGAAGCTTGATCGGGCACCAAGCGTCTCTCCATCGCTATAATGTCGCGTACTGCCGCCCTACACTGACAAAAATGTTACCGATTACCAGACCAAACATTAACGATTTACCACCTATCAAGTTTTGTTAAAAGGGGAGAGCAGATACATCCGTTTTCACACCATACGATGGACAGACTGTGTTCGGAAGAAAAAAATTAAAAAGGCATGATTCATTAACAAAACGAGGTAGCAGTTTCGATGCTAGGCCGAATGGCGCAAAACATCCGTGAGTGACTTATGATTCTTATAAAATATATCTCATGTAGATTTCAGTAAAGGACCTGTCTCGGCAAATAACCTTGAAATGATTTACAACAGAATTCGCCTATCGATGCAGTGTAGAACCCATTCTCAAACGACAAATTTAAGGCCGTCCCAATTTGAAGGCATATGCAGACGACAATTTCAAAATTTGTTCAAAAGAGCATTAGCTTTCCGATAAGGTAAAAACATTGTGGGAAAATGAAAATTTGGTCATTATGAGCAATTTCCCCTTTTCCCATAATGTTTTCACAACTTTTCTATGCTAGGATCGTAAAACTTTACAAGCCATTGCTTGAGACATTTGTTTATTTGTATTGGAGTTTAACGCCCTTTTAGCAGTTTGGGTCATATCACGGCAGTCAGTGCATCTAAGCGTGTACTTCTTTGCTTTCTTACACCAGTAATGACACAACTTTCTTTCCAAGTCACTGACTACTTTTTTCACTTGCATCACTATGTTAGAGACGAAAAATCACAGGAAATAAAATTTACCTCAACCGGGTATCGAACCCGCAACCACCAGGTTACAAGTCAGATACGCTAACCACTGAGTTACCCGGGCGGGCTGCTTCGGACGTAGTACACATATAGATCTTGCCATTGTACGTCCAGCTATCGGCCTACAGTGATGTAAGAACTTTTACAGTAATCGAGCTAAAATGAATTATGAAGACTGTCGAGATGAAATACCCTAACCTATAAACTTACCTTATGTCCACGTCTGCAATATCTTCTAGACTTTTCTTCATTAAGGCACTCGTTTTTCCAGACATCCTGTCTCTCAGTTGTTTCAGTGTACCAGTTTCGTACATCTACCTGGCTTCTGGCGACATTACGGTCAAATTGGCTCGTATTTCTTCAAGAATTTCAGACCAACTGGTAGGATGATTCGTGTATGCCCGTAAACTTAATAGCGTTTCCTCCTTGTTAACCCTCACCAGCTTCTTCCGTTGTTGTAACAATGTTCCTGAAATTGCAATTATACAATGGAGAAAACGCATGTTCTCTGAAACATATTAAATCTTTAAACCCAGAACGAGTAACAAGTTTGACGTTCACCCAGTATTTGCATTTTCTTGGCCTACAGCCACGGGCACGTACGCTGACTGAATTAAAACAACGGTCAGCATAAACAAACATGACAATGCACGTAAATATTAAATTTTCATCGAAGTTTTCACTTACCCGCAGAGTCCATTTTACATGTAGTGGTTCTTTTTCAACAAAAAAGCTGCGCTATGTAAGTTTTCGATGCGTAAAACGGTGTGTAGCCTCGATAAAAGCGTACAAAAAGTCCACGTGAATTTAGCGAAACCAACCGGTCTAGATGTATAGGGCTTATAAAAACTTGTACAAACGACTGCAATACGTCGTTCTCAGATGTAGTCAACTCATTATTGTGTCAAAACGTGTCTGCTAATATATTGAGATATACAAAACACCCCGAATTTTGCTATTATATATTTATCATGGATCGAAGAACAAGACGGATTATTCTATGTTTACTGCCGGCGTTGGTTCAGCCACCCCCTGATGTTGCACAATATTTTGAAAATATATTATCATTTAACTGTGCTACGATTACCGCTGGTTCATGTATTAAGTATACGCCATCGCTTGTTTGATGCAGATGAGCAATAATTATACGATGGACGAAATCTTTTCCGCATGCTAGCCGAACACCGATACCAGTTTTTCCAAGTGACTGGTGAAAACACCAGAAACATTTTTAAGTTTAATTCAATATTTACACGTTGGTATCCATCGTGTACATTCTTTGTCTGTATGCAATAGAACTTTGTTTATATTGATATGGTTACGCAGTTATCCAACATATCACTTTCTTTCCGCTATGTTCAACATCAGTATTTCTACTGTAAGAGATGAAATACGATTGCTTCTACCATCGTTATACTTAAAATTGAGGAATTTTATTGTATGGCCGTCAGTAGACGAGTGGAAAAGCATGGCATATACCTGGGAGAAAATTCCCGCCGCTGTGGGGGCTATTGATGGCACATCTCATGAGATTTACCGACCAAGTGATGAAGATCAAGCGATTTATTATTCCTGGCCATAGACAATACCACCGAATTCACACACAGGTCGTAGTGGACAATAATGGTAAAATACGGGACGTTGAAAGCGGATTTCCTGGACATCTAAATGACGCTCAGCAATACAGATTAATGAACGATATTGGAAATGTCTTACCATTTCCTAATGATTGTATTTTACTAGGAGATAAAATTCACCAAAATAGACACCCGATCTTAAAAGAATTCACCGAATTACAGCTACGTCAAAGGGCCGACAGACTAAGATGTCGTAAGCTCAACAAATACATCCGTCAATACCGCGTATATGTCGAACATGCCATTGCTGAAATAAAATGCTATAGATCAGTAGGGACCATTTGGAGACACCGACGGTGTACCTTACTGTTGTGACTATCTGTGTTGGGTGAGTCTGTGAAAGAAAGACATTGGATTGATTTTATAAGGTTTGTGTTTCAATCTGACAGATTTGCAGAATATTGTTTAATACATTTGAGACAACCCCTACTTAAACTTAGAACCTCGATGTCCGATCCCGTCTCCACTCTTATCCACAAATTTCTACTTTAAGGCCTTAGCTCTTTACCAAACGACAAAAGTTTGGTCTCAAGGAAAAAAAAAAAAAAAACATTTGAGGCGAAAAAATGAATATAGCTTAAGTTATGATTTTTGTCTTTAACAGGGCAGAAAACATCGTGGGAAAAGGAGAAAATGCTGGTTACCAGTATTTTCTCCTCTTTCCACAATGTTTTGAGAAGCCTTCTTTTTCAGGGTTGTTAATACTCGGGATTGTGTGGTAAAGGGTTAAATACTGGATATTGTCAAATAACAAATGCCTCTGGGCAAGAACTATAAATCGGACTATTTTATGCCTATTAAAAATACTGGATTACTGCCCTTACATGGCGGAACGAGATGTTATAGCCGGGCCACGTATGACTGACCTTCATGACCCCATGCAACCACAAAAAGATATCTTCTTCATTGTGTTTCGAAAAGACATGGAAAAGACTAAAGGTAAAACAAAGTTTGAATGATTTCCTTATTGTCTAACTTAAACCGTCAAAATATGAGAATCAAACTTATGAACTATTTAGGCGAAGAAAAGGTTCTATCAAATTTTGTATGCTCCACTTTTATTTTAGGAATTTTTTTTTTTCTAACTTTTTCAGTTCACAGCACTGAATAAAAATGAATGGAACCATTTGTACAGATTATGCGAACCTACACCAAGTATCATATGTCATTGCTCATTCTGCGCAGTCCTCCTTGTTTCACAATACTTTTATGAATCGTGTTCTACAAATGGGTGCAATTGGACCGAGTATGAAGGAATAACAGTTAACCAGTCAAGGGGGCGTGTCGGGAATGTCACGTGTTTGCCTCGCGACAATTGACAATCGTCAATCTGGGCCTAATGACAACACATTAATTCCGTCTTGTATCAATTTCCAGATTCTGAGCCCCCGTGTGGCTGACCACGCCTACTTCTTGTTATTATTCACCCGTGCACGTTTTATGAATTAATCGCTTCGTCAAATGTCTTTGATACAATAACAACAAATACACACGTTTGAGAAAATATTTCAGAAAACCAATGTAAACTTTCGATGTTCTGACTTTTTTAAAGTTGGAAAGCTCAAGCTCTTCTCCCTTTAATAAGCTCCCCACCTCCCCGACTGAACTACAAGTTTCGCGTTCGTGTCCTGCTACATGGGCCAAGCCCAGAATCTCTGTCGGTATTGTAGAGGGCTTGGAACCAGAGAGTCGCCGGTTCGAATCCTTAGCCAATTTTTCCCCGAGATTGATGATAGTCATTGCCACAGGACTGATTCCACTCTTATTACTGATCATTGTTTGAACGATGGTTATGTAGGGAAGCACCAGATGGCCTGGGAAGAAAATTGTTCGAGGGACTGATAAAAGGCAGAGACATTTAAACATAGACATTTTTATACGGTATCCACCGTCTCATAATACTAAAAAACAAAAGTACAAATATTTGACAGAGAGTAACTTCTAAATTTCTAAGGAAAACTTAACATAGATTCTTTAGTCCCTCTAGAGAACGGAGTACATGCTCGTGACTATAACAAAACAAAATAGATCGACATTTAAATACTAAAAAAAATGACCGAATATCCAAGGACGATAGAAAATGTTGAAATGTGGGATTAAAAGATTAAAAAGTTCTCATGGCTGGAAATAAAACGATTTAGAATTCGGCGATAAATACAAACATACTAAACAAAAATGTTGCATGGACTTCAATCTCATAGTTTCTGGTGATTAAGGTATGACATTAATTTTGTTACTCATGTCCCAAAAGTTAGACTGTAGATCCGAAAATTTAGATCCTCGATATTTTTGTCCTGACCATGACCAAGGCAAAAATAATCTGAAACTTTCAATATTAATGTAAGCTTAAGGATACAGATGGTTTAGGTTACTTTTTCGACTTTCGGTCGAATTAAGAAATTGTCTGTCTTTTACATAACCTTTTATGGCTCATTCATCATTTTTACAGCATATGTCGGAAGGTGACCGAAAGTCGAGGGGCATTTTTGTCAAAGAAATACATTTCCGGGATGAAAAATACGTGCATTTATGTATCTCCATTTTTTTCGTTAATTCTGGGTTGTATCTCGAGGGAAACGTTACCTTTTTTTTTTTTACTTCTTGCCAAAGCTTACAGTCTTTTTTGTCAACAAAGAAATAAGGCTTGGTTTCTAGTATTTGCGGTAATTTTATTTTCCAACCGATGGGAAATGCGTAATTCTGTAAGGGGAGTAGATTGTTAATCTCATGGGAAATAAGTACGTAAGTGCAGCTGCAGCCGACCTTTAACCCTTTACCACATAATTCCGAGTTTTAACAATCCTGATCGGGAAGGCCTTTGAAAACATTGTGGGAAAAGGAGAAAATGCTGGTAACCAGCATTTTCTCCTTTTTCAGATTTTTTTCGACTCGTTCATTGACAAATCCCACCATTTGGCCCACTTTTAATTTGTCGTCTGCAATTGCTTTGAATCTGGAATCTGGAAAAGTCCAAGACACTGTTGTAAAACTCTTGGCCGGTCAGGCTCAATGCAAGTTGCTTTTTGCAAACTGTGTAGATCAAGATCAAACGGCAGTCTTATATTTGATCCACACCGTTTAACTTAGAAACATTATGACCTAATCAGCTTTTGAATAAGAATTGGTCTTTTTCGGCGTAGCTGAATGTGCTGGCTTTTGACCTAATTTTCGGTACTGATAAAAAATGAATATGTAGACATGTTTATTCTAAGGACCCCTGTGGTGAAAAATGTAAACATGTTTATTCTAAGAGCCCCTGCCTATATTTTTTTTTACGCCGTCTATCTTTTCTGAAGATATTTCTTGTTTGCTGTTGCTGCTTGTTTGTTTGTTTGTTTGTTTTTTCCGTTTGTTTGTTTGTTTTTAAAATTTCAGTTTTATTTTTTGACTGCTCTTAGGTATAACTCTTTGACTGCTAAGTGTGGGTAGACGCCCATTTGTGGACAGTTTAGATCAAGCTCAGACTGTAAAGAATGTTGAGTCTGATCTTATTTCAACATTAGTGTAGATGGCACTGAAAGTGCAGTCTGACCTTGCACCTTTACTGTTCGACACTGTGAGATTTTTCGAACAAAAATAAACTTGAAATATTAATACATGTACATGTATCTTGGCGCTTACTAGTATCAGGAAATAAACATTATCCTTATAGTGTCTTTTACGGTTCAAGTTGCCCTTGTTGTCAGTGTAGACTTGATCAGACTGCACAAAAAGTGAGGTCTGATCTTTGATCTACCCTGTCCACTTTGCCTAGACACTCAGGACACAAGCAAGCTTCAAACTCCAATTATTTGGGTTTTATTTCTGGGCTGAAAATGTACATTGGGTTTTGTTGGCGCTCGAAATTGTTAATACCTAGCAATTTAAAGAGTTAACACTTTAAAACACTATTCCGTGTTGAAAGGACCCTTAGGAACAAAGCTTTTGAAAACATTGTGGAACGCACAGCCCAACATCTTTTCGCAGAGCCCGGTAGCTCAGAGAGTAACGTGCAGGGCTTGAAACCAGGGGTTTTAGTTGGTTTCAATGATTCAGCGAATCAGAAATTGCCTTACTTTATAAATCCAAAATTAGAAGAGGTAAGCAATTTAGAAAAGTTGGCGAATACGGCACAAGAGCAGCCACTCAGTCAATACCTGACACGCTGTTACTTTACTTACCCCCGTGTAATCGTTTTCTAATTGACTACGTATTTGTTCCCATGACTTATTCATGGGTTTTGATGCCCCGCTCTGTTCGGGATAATTGAATTACGCCTGCAATAGAAAACAATAGCTACACAGCTACTTCATGATTGATAGCAAAGCTACAGAAAAACTAGCACATTTTTTTCGTGCCGGTTAAAAATTAGGATAGGTTTTGTAATACCCCCGTCACACCGAACTCGTTCTCATTACGTTCCGAAAATAGTTGCCAAACGGACTCAAACTGTGTTCGAACGGAGTGGACGTAGTAGCAACCTTTTACGATCTGTTTGCGAACTTCATGGACGGGCTAGGATGGGAAGAGTGCTCCAGAACTTTGAGCCTGCTCAAAATTTTTTGCCGTCCATCCCGTCTTGTAATTTGACGGAGTGACAACGTACTTAAAACGAGAGGGACGTACTACAAACGGACCTGCTGTACTTCGATCCTTTTAGGGACGTGTAACGACGTGGTGCAGTGGACATTCAATTGGCAGTACGCTTGCAAACCGAATAATATTACATATTCTACTCCGACCGCAACCCGTTTTACGATTTTTTTTAGGACAGGGCAAGGCGTTCTAAGAATTACTTCGGTGTAACGGGGGCTTTAGGCATAATTAGGCCGAAATTACACGTCCTACCTAGACCGCAACCCGTTTTACGATTTTGTTAGGACGGGGTAAGACGTTCTAAGAACTAGTTTGGTGTGACGAAGGCTTAAGACTCAATTCGCAATGTTTCGGATAATCATCAGTTCAGTCACAGATCGGACAACTTTGGATACTCCCCTTTTTTGACGGATGAATTTAGAAATCAGACACAAATCACAATGTCTCGGGTAAATGGTCTGATAAGTGAAAAAATAGGCGAACAATAGATCATATTCCGTATGTCGGAATAAACTGAGAATATCCTTCTTAAGACTCAGACTTCACGGCGCACATATCCACCAACCATCCACCAACCATTCTTAAAGCAGTTTTAGTCCAATTTTCAAGAATGTTCCAAATTTGAAAGTGACGCCATTTCTGATTGGCTAAATCAAATGGTTTGGTGAATTAGAAATTGATTTACTTTCTAAACCTAGAATTTGAGTAAGAATTAGTATAGTTTAAACATATTTATTCTACATCGATTGAGAATTAAATTCTTACAACCTATACTAATCTCTCTCGATTCTGCGTCCTGGATACTGCGCCATTACTATAGCGCCGAATGTGTGGGCCAATGAACAGTCCCAAAGTTGACACCCGCTCTCGGGAATCGAACTCGGGGCCTTACGGTTGCGAGGCCGACGCTCTACCTCGCGAACACGGACACCACAAGAGTAAGAATGCAACTAAGAATTGTTGGAGAATACATCCCAGATAAATATTCTGAAATTTAAAGATAGGAGAACAAAATTAGTGCAGAATCAAACCCTTATTAAGGAAGCAGCTATGTGACACTGTAAGATGTGTCTGCTTAAGATTGATTGATTGATTGTTGATTGATTATATGGTGTTTAACGCCGTTTTCAACATTATTTCAGTTATATCAAGGCGACCACTGCTCCTATCCATGCTTTCTTGGAGTTTCATTTACCAGTACTCCGCACAATATTCTTTCCAAGCCACTGGCTGCTTTCCCACATAACCATCGTCGAAACAATGGTCAGCGGTGAGAGAGGAATGAATCCTGTCGCGATGACTATCATCAATCCTCGGAAAGAAATTGGCCAAGCCGGGGATCGAACCTGCGACCTCCTGTTCTCAAGTCCTGTACGCTACCGGTATGCTTAAGACGTGCTTTCTGAGCACAGGTACATTTTAACATATTTTCCTCCAAGGGGAGCTCAATATATGAGCTACTCTCTTTGAAAGGGGGTTTAATGCATCTGCAAAAAGTATCGATCCAGGTCAGCCTGCGCGGATTGCGCAGGCTGACCTGAATCGACACTTTTTGCTTTTGGTATATTTTCTGCGTGTCCAAGGACCATTCTACCTCCAGATTCAGTCGGTTGTTAGACAAAGAGGGTTTAACGTTACCACACAATCCCGACTTTTAACGACCCTGAGGAAGACGCCTTTTGAAAACATTGTGGGAAAAAGAGAAAATGCTGGTAACCAGCATTTCCTCCTTTTCCCACAATGTTGTCTACTGATCCCAAAAGAAATTTCAATTTTTGAGTCACTTTTATTCTGTCGTTTGCAAAAGCTTTCAATTTGGACTGGTCTAAAATTTTTGTCGTCTGGTAAAGAGTTAAAAGGATCTATAATTATGAGACGATTTACGGAGAAGCATCAAACCCCCTTTTACCAGAGAGCGGCTGATATCCTTACTGAATACAGGGTTGCTTGCTAAATAGAGATGGTCACCCTAAGACAAGTGCTACTGTTTATGTGCTAATTTTTTGTCAAATGAATTAGGAGATCCTTCTATAAACTGATTGGCACTATATACCTGAGTTAGTAGTCCCTTCCAATTCTAAATATTGTTCTCGTACAAAATTCCACGGCGGGGCTTTCTGATTGGTCGAGACTTTTCTGTCGCAGCCAATTAGAATGCTTGTCTTGGAAACAAGATAAAAACTGAATTTAGAATGACTGGTCAATTACTATTGGGCAAAATCCTGACTTGGTATTCCCTAAAGATTCTGAATTTTGTTTGTGTTTTAATTTACAAGACAAACTACCTGGTAGGCCCAGACTTTCTGTATAAGCCAATCAGATGGCTAGTCCTGGATATAAAGATAAAAACTAATTGAGCCATGCTCTGGCAAAAGGGGGCTTAATGCATCTCCGTGATGCATTATACCAAGCAAGTCATCACGTGATTATGGATCCATAAAATCCACTTTTTTTAACAACCGACTTAATCATGAGGTAGACTGGTCCTTGGACAAATAGAAAATTGAGCAATAGCGAAAAGTTTTGGCCCGGATCAGCCTGCACGGACAGCGCAAGCTGCCCTGGATCGATATTTTTCGCAAATGCATTAAGTCCCCTTTTCACAGAGCATAGTTCAAATTTAAAGTGACTCGGTAAAACGGCTGCCAGTCTTGCATACTTGGTGTGGTCAAACCTTAACACCACGTGCCGCCTTTTTCGTTGCAAAAGTTAATCAGCAAGAACTGATTGACTGAATGGTGCTTAAAGCTGCTTGCAACACTATTTGAGTCGCATCACGACGGCAGCTCACATATTCATGTGTGTTCTGGCTTTCACCAGGTCTAAGGATCGAAAGTGTCTTGCCCAGGGACACTTCTGCGAAAAGCTCAGTATTTTCAGTAAGGCTCGAACATAGAACCTCCAGCTTACGAGTCCTACACTTCACCACTGAGCCACGCAGAAACCCCTAATCAATAAAGAAGATGGAAGTCAAAGGAGCCTAAACCCTTATCCTGCTAAATAAAAGAAATGAAACTTTCAGGCCGATAGTGAAAACGCGAATTTTGCTGTTTCAAAGGTATTTTTGGAGGAGAGATATCTCCTTATCAGACAGGGTAGATCCAAGATCAGACTGCACGTTCTGTGCAGTCTGATCTTGGTCTACGCTGTCCGCAAAAGGTCAGTGAGTCGCGCTTAGCAGTCCATGGGTTAATATCTGAAAACATAAGAAGCTTTTTATTTTTGAATGGCAACCAACACTGCCGTGAAGAACCTTGAATATCTTGAAAATTCTATGTTACTTTTCTTTGACCGAACAATCCAGTTTCAAGACCTCGAGGAAAGGGCTTTCTGAAAATATAATGGGAAAAAATAGAAAAAAATGATAACCCGGAGAACCTGTAGTGACCAACGTTTTATTTTGTATTTCCACAATGTATTCTATTCTTTAAAAGAAAACAAAATCAGTCATTTTAGACGCATTATGTTTTCGTCTGCAAATGCCTTCAGTATGCCCAATGTTAAAATTTTATTGTTGTCTGGTAAAAAAATTGAATTCTTAGAAATTCGTATGGAGAAATGCACTTCAAGCCTCTTGCCTACTTCCTGCTGTGTGATATAAAGTAGGTCGTGCTATATCTGTAGCTTCTTAACCCGTAGAGAGCCGAATAACCCGAAAAATGGTCTCAGACCGGAAATACTATGTAACGCCCAAATTATTGTAATTTCAAGGTTGCTCATATTCAGAATGTCAGAGCAAGCTGACAGTATAAGTCTTTGTGCAGTCAGAGCTTTGATCCTATACGGTTCGAGGCAACTATAGTTACAAAAGGTGTTTTAGGAGTTAAACTGCTAAATGTAATCTATTAATGGCTCCTTTCGTTTTCTTTTTATCGCGGAAGTTCATTTTTGTTGAGTGTCAAACACTTCCGGTTGGACATTGTATCTATCATAACCTGCTACCCGTTGTTTCTCTCGTTATCATCCGATAGACAAAAGGCAACAACCGATGTATCAATGACAGCGATTCGTTGTCAGTCTTGACATACGCTCCAATCAGACAGCGCGTAACATAATGCCTTATTTCATTCTTTAAGATAACGGAGCTATTTCATGTTTCTTCGTCTAAAATTTTCATGACAGATAAGGATTATTCTGACCAGGATCATTTTGTCGAACTCGCTAAAGATTTCAATCTTTCGTGATAAAGACTGTCTTTGTTTATAGATGATGTCACAATTTCAATTTCCAAGTCTCGCGTTATCTCATGAAGTCTCACACCGGTCAGATATTTGCCTTGTAGCTTTGCAAAAAAAAAAAACCCGAAAGATATCCTACAATTAGGCTACCAGGTCTTATGTTCATATTTCTTGTTTAGTAATATTTTGATGAGTCAAATGTCTGGTCTATGGCCATTTCAAATTTAATGGCGTTAAAATGTCGTCTGTCGGTAACCTTTTTAAGAATTCCGTCACTATAGCAGACGAAAAATTAAACAGTAAAATTGGTATCATAAACTGAAATAGTAACAAGTTGCTACATAAATTTACATTTTTTTTTTTCTTCTTTCTATCATAAGCAGTTTGAAGTCATTACTTTCTGAAACAATGCAACAGTAGGTCACTTAGAATAAACAAATTAAAGATTAAGAAATTGTTGATGTATAACATCAAGGTCGCTGCGAATTGTAAGGCCAAAAAACTTTACAACTCAGATTTACCCTTTACCCCACAATCTAAATTTTAACGACCCCGAGGAAAAAACGCTTTTGAAAACATTATTGGAAAAGGAGAAAATGCTGGTAACCCGCATTTTCTCCTTTTTCCATAATGTTTTCTACCTTATCAAGGACAAATTTCGTCATTTAGACCAACTAAACTCGTCGCCTGCAAACGGGTTCAGTTTGAACCAGTCTAAAATTTTGTCGTTTGGTAAAGAGTTTAATTGTCTAAAACTGCGTATACAATGTTATCGGCGAAGACAGCAATTGAGTATCATTATTTACGATTTCTTTGTTTTACATTGCTGAATTAAATCAAATGATCACTTGTTTTCCAGCACTAATTAAAAAAAAAAATAATAACATGACTTGCTCTATATAAGATTATGAACATTCGGACCAGATTATTCACTCAAATGGGTTTGACTAATTTTGCGAGGATAACTAACAAAAGAATATTTCTGGGATATTATATAGGGGTAATTCACGTTTTTGAGGTCGCTAACATTCGCAGGGGCTCGAAAAATGGTTTAACGCCCGAGTGCGAAGCACGAGGGTGTTTAACCATTTTGAGGGCCTCTTCAAATGTAAACGACCGAGAAAAAAAGAAACGTGCTTTAACACTATTATTGCATAAAATAAATGTATTTTAGCAATAATTTGCAACGAAAGCAAAAAATGTTTCCATAGAAATGCAAAGAAACGGACTTGAAATGTACCGGACTTGTACCGGTCAAAACCGGAATTCGACTATGAAATTTTTGTTACGCGTAGTGAAGGGCCTTAGTCCTGTGCCACTGTTTTGGACTCTCGCTGTAATTAACTTCTTATGATACTTAATGCATAGCGAACTTTGGTTGGATTAACTTGCACATTTTTTGGATCTATTACAACTAGGATAAATGAGTGGATATGAAATTTCTGTAACTGAAAGACGTCAAAGGGATATATCAAGCGAAGGAATTGCCGACCACGTTAGGAAAGTGGGTGGGATGTAGAGTGCATTACGATTGATTTTTTTTCTCAGATCTCGATAATACTGAGATACTGGGTAAGATTTCGTTTGTGGTTTACTAAAATCACCAAAGACAAGCCATAATAAGGATCTAATATGGTACAAGTCCCTACATCATAGTTGGTCGGAGTCTGGGATGTATAACAAGAACAAAAGTTCAGCGTACATTGTTTACAAGGTAGGCTCTGATCGAGGATATTGAGAGTACAAAGCCGGGCGTTAACGGCGCATGATGTTACTGATTAATACACGTTTTCTCCCGTTAACGCCAGGTTTTTTCCCGTTAATACATGCTTATAACGGTCCGGAAACTTACATTTTGGGCAATAATACAAGTTAACAATGTATTTTTTACCTGCAGCTGTATGAACTTTTGTTTAAACTTTTTAAGACGAAGATAAACAACTATTACGTAGTCTCTTTTTTGGACTCAGCTGTCGCTAGATTGGTTACTTCCCTTGAAATAGATAATGTGTAATAAATGAGCCATGCTCTGTGAAAAAGGGATTTAATGAATTTGCAAAAGGAAAAAAAATTGACCCAAGTCCGTCTTCGCAGTGAGCAGGCTGACCTTGGTCAAAACGTTTTGCTCTCGGTCAGTTTTGTGCGTGTTCAAGGACCATTTTACCTCATGATTCAGCCGGTTGTTTGACAAAAATGGCTTTTATGCATTCATAACTACATCTATGTGATGGTCTGCTTGGTATAATGCATCACGAAAATGCATTAAACTCCCTTTTGCGAGAACCCCACTCATGTATATTTATGAAAAACGGGAACCAATTTCGGTTCTCGCTCCGTCCAAAAATATAGACTGGTTGTGCAGTGTACTCCTCAGTTTAGTATAGTACTCAAGCATGTAGCCTGGGTTCCAGTCCGATCATTTTTTCCTCTTTTATTTTCGGACTTTACTTTGTCATTTGTTAAAAATGACAAAGTAAAGTCCAATTATAAAAGAGGAAAAAATGATCGGACTGGAACCCCGACTACCAAGCATGTTAAATAACTCGTAGTATTTTACGTGTCTCCCAGATGGGAAAAACATTAAAGCGGTGTTTTGTTCAAGATGCGTAGTACATTTATCACGGAGACGATGTACCAATTAAAATTTAATTTTTAATGAGACGCTGAAGCGCATTCAAAATTGAAAATTTAATTATCTGGCAAAGAGAAAAAACATTGAGTGAGAGTGGCTTGTATACCAATTAACCCGTTACCGAAAGATAAAATTTTAGACTCGTCCAAATTGAAAGCATTTGCAAACGACATATCAAGCGTGTTTTTGCGAATGGAATTTTACCATGGAATGGAAGAAAACATTGTGGGAAATGGAGAAAATGCTGGTTACCAGCATTTTCTCTTTTTCACATAAAGTTTTTAAAAGCCTACTTCTTCAATGTCGTTAAAACTCGGGATTGTTTTGGGAAAGGTTTAAGACAGCTTTGATAGAGAAAATAAATCTTGGAAGAGTTTCCGAGTTTTAGGGGGAATTTTACCATCTTTTATCACCCGGTTTAGCAGTTCCTTAATTATTGCGAGTCCTAGTGTATTTTTGTACGAGAGTCGATCGAGATCAGACTGTATGATCGTGCAGTCTGATTTTTTCTCGCTCCACTGGATATTTATTTACTCGTTTTAACTCTGTACGAAACAAAAAAAAGAAAAAAATGGTCGGCACTGAAAGCATTTGCACAAGACAGAGTAAATGAGTCATGCTCTGTAAAAAGGGGGCTTAATGCATCTGCAAAAAGTATCGACCCCATGTCGCAGTCCGCTAAGGCTGACATGGGTCGAAACTCTTTGCTATTGGTCAATTTTCAAATTGTCAAAGGACCAATGTACATGTACCTCATAATTCAGCCAGTTGTTCTACAAAATGGATTTTTATGTATCCACAATTATATAATGACTTACATGTATTTGGTATAATGTATGGAGGAGATACATTAAGCCCCCTTTTGCCAGACCATAAGTCAAATGTAAGTAAAGCTCAAATCCTAGTGATCGGAAGTTGATTATTTTACTATTTAACAGTTTACCAGATGACAAAATGATACAGCAGTCCTTGTTTTAAACAGTTGCAGACGACGTATAAAATATGGCTCAAACGTTGGAATTCATCTTTAAAAGGTTAGAGATAATTATGAGAAAAGGAGAAAATGATATTTTTTCCCTTTTCACACAATATTTTCAAAACCTTTTATCGCCGTGGCTGTTTAAAACTAAGGCTAATTTGATAAAACGTATTTAATTCAAGACTCAGACGAATCCGTCAAGTATTTTAATTCCGAAAGATAAAGGTCATAAGGTTAAAAATAAAACATTAAATACTGTATTCTGAAGTTTCTGAAAAGAAAAAAAAAAAAATCGCCTTGAGCAGTCAATTGGGTTTCTCGGAATAAATCTAGCTTGTGAAACGCCAATCCTAAATGATTAATAGTTAGACGGCTACAGGAAGTGACGCAATCAAAGTCTTCATGACAACGTAATACCCGGACTGAGTTCGGAATTTTCGGACTTTATGGTTGAACAAACACAGAAAATAACAACGTCAAAACAGCGAGGAAAACTTCATCTTGTCGTTCTTGAGAATGAATAACATTTTCGTCTTGTCAACGTAGCGCACACGACCTACTCGAACGATATGAAACGCTCTTTAGGGATTGTTCGTCTGGTACATTAGGCATGCACAAACAAGGACGGAGTCTGGACGATAGAAAACAGAGCGAGTTGAAATAAACAAAAACAATTCTCGCTCGATGATTACTTTAGGGCTTATATGGTCTAATCTGAGACCAGATGGGACGCTATAGGTTTATAATTACGGGCTTCCATGGCCGTGGCCTCAAATTTCATTTACCGATTTACCGTTATGATTAGCTAGCCAAGTGGAAAGCGGTTGGAATTTGATCATTTTGTTGTGTGGCAATGAGAGCCAAATGCCTAATAATGGCTGAACGAAATCTACAAAGAGTTTTCCCGAACTATCGGCTCTCTAAGAGAGTCTTCAATTAAGGTATCGAATGGCGTATTTTAATCACATAGAACTCGCCTTTTAACTCTTTACCAGACGACAAAATATTAGACCAGTCTAAATTGAAAGTATTTGTAGACGACAAAATAAATGTAGCCCTAAAATTGCTGTTTTCTCTGGGAAGTGTAGAAAACAAAACATAGTGGAAAAAGAAAAAAAGCTTGTTACCAGCATTTTTTCCTTTTCCCACAATGTTTTCAAAAGGTTTCTTTCTCAGGATCGTTAAAACTCAGGATTGTGTGGCAAAGGGTTAACTCTTTACCAGACAACAACATTTTAGACTAGGCCAATTTGAAAGCATTTGCTGACGACAAATAAATTTGACTGAAGATGGGATTTTTTCCCACTCGAAATGGTAAAAAAACATTGTAGGAAAAGGAGAAAATGCTGGTTACCCAGCATTTTCTCCTTTTCCCACAATGTTTTCAAAGGCTGTTTTCCTTAGGATCGTCAGAAAAAGGGATCGTTCAGTAAAGGCTTAGATCGCTTTATGACCACGGGAAACATCATTCACAACAACTAAGTTTGATCAAATAGGATTTTTGTGGAATTACCATGTTGTGCTCCGACTGCTTAAAGCACATCAGCATTTTTAGAGCTGTGATACACAAACTATCTTTTTCGGCGTGGCTGTATAATTTCATTTCCGACATTTTTCGGTATTAACGTAGCCTCGATTCAGGTGATAGTGATTTTTTAATCACTCCTTATCGTGGTTTCCTTTTACGGTCTTTACCACAGTGTAGGACCGGCACTCCTTATCGTGGTTTCCTTTTACGGTCTTTACCACAGTGTAGGACCGGCACTCCTTATCGTGGTTTCCTTTTACGGTCTTTACCACAGTGTAGGATCTGCACTCCTTATCGTGGTTTCCTTTTACGGTCTTTACCACAGTGTAGGACCGGCACTCCTTATCGTGGTTTCCTTTTACGGTCTTTACCACAGTGTAGGACCGGCACTCCTTATCGTGGTTTCCTTTTACGGTCTTTACCACAGTGTAGGACCGGAAGTATGCACTGTATGTGACTTGGGATTCTCGTACAGTGACGATCTGTGACTTGGGTGTTAAAAAATTGTTTTCACGCGTTGAGTCAAGCTGGTGATTTCTCCCTTTTTTTAGATAACTATCAAAATAAATGAAAAATCACCAGCTCGACTCGCCGTGTGAACACAATCACCAAGTGACAGATCGTCCCTGTACAGAATCCCAAGTCCCATACAATGCATCCTGCCGGTCCTACACTGTGTTTACATGGTTGTAGTAAAACTGTTGACTGGTCGGTTCCATACTTATTTAAATTGTCAATTTTGACAAAGTGACGTCCGAATATATGCGTAAAAGAGAGAGAAAAAAAAAATGATCGAGCTGGAACCCAGGCTAGTATTAACGTGATATAAATGAATACTCATTCGCTATTAGTTAATAGTGTAAAAAAAAGGTAAAGGTAAGTGTAGAAATTTGCCTATGTCTGACAAAATTATTCGTGACTGTATAATTGTGTTATTTATTTATGACATTAAACTAAAGTCGTACAATGCAACACTGGAAAGAGATGCTGCTTTAAATATGATATAGGTTGCCCGGGTCTCGCTGACCGAGTCGGTAACGCACAATGGCTAATAATCCAGAGTTGCGAGTTCAAACCTGCGCCAGTGTTCGGTAACCATTCTAAGTTGCTGTCTTAGTCTTAGCCTTAACAATTTTCTAAATTTCAAAGTAAGACAATGTCTGATTGACTAAACCACATGGTTTAGCCAAAACCACATGGTTTAGCCAATCAGAAATTGTCTTACTTTCTGGATTTAGAATTAGACTAAGGCTGCAATTTAAAACAGTTAGAGAGTAAAGTTGCTGGGCTACCCCAAATTTTGTCGGAGAAAAATTAGTCCGACAGAATTTAGTCCTCTCTAAACTTTCGGCATTGTTTCAACTTCATAGTCTCTCTTGGTATTCGAATGGTGAAAGTTGTGCACCGATAAATTTGGTAATTTTACCTCAAATTATTAGTTTCCGCAATATTCATAGCCTAGATTCTTTCCGAGAACACAAATTGCCGTAATTATTTCACTTTTCTTCAAGAAATCATTGGGGAGCCGTTCGAGGATTTTACGACTATAAATTGAAAAATATGAAGCCATAACAGCACAGATGGATTAACCAATTAAACAAACGGTCCCGACTTCTCGTGTAAAATTTACGACAAAGTCATTCCCATGATTTCAAAATGGCGTTATTATTTGTGAGAACAATAAAAAAAAGTTTTGATTCGTAGTCATTGAAATATGTTAGCTTTTGAAATTATTTTTCTGGACTGGTTATTATATTTGGGGAGAAATAAGCGAGAACCATCGAATCACACCGTGCAGTCGACATCGTTTAAATTTTGAACATTTATGTTCTAAGAATACTCGTAAACATTAGACAGGAATAACATTAAATGTAAAATAACGCTTTTAACTTTTCCAACGCCAAAAATATGAAATCGACCTCTTTTGAGGACTGGAAACACAAACTTCTGATACTAAGAAAGATTTTGTCCTATAAGCTTGTTTTACCAAGAGGACAGAAAATACCAGTATGGAAATTTCCAGTCGATTGCAAAAAACCGAACACAGTCTTAATACACACCGTCCGCAAATAAATGAGCCATGCTCTGGCAAAAGGGGGCTTAATGCATCTCCATGATGTATATACCTATCAAACCATCACATGATTATTGATCCGTAACAGCTACTTTTTTTAACAGCCGACTTAGGCATGACGTTGAATGGTCCTTGGACATACAGAAAATTTACCAATTGCGAAAAGTTTTTGCTCAGGTCAGCCTGCGCAGACTGCGCAGGCTGACCTGAGTCAATACTTTTCGCAGATGCATTAAGCACCCTTTCACAGAGCATGGCTCATATAGAAAAACAATTCGTTTTTCTGCTGTTGTTTTCGTCTGTATACTGTACCGTTACTATACAAAACGATAAAACCAACAACCTTCTCAACCTAATAATTGTGTTACAATTGATTGGACAGAAACAAATCTTGTCCACAGAGATATTGTATACAGAAAACATATACCCTCTCTGTAATATGTGGTCTTCTTTCGGCGTGGCTGTGTCAGCTGGGGTTTTTGACCTATTTCTTGGTATTGATATTCTCGAATGAATAAATAGGGATTTGCGATTGGTTGAAAAATTTGAACATGTTTATGCTGCGTGGCCCTAAAGGCCCATTTGTGGGCCTATATAGTGTTGCCACCGCTAATCCTACCCATGTGCGCTCATTCATACCTTAACAATTGAATAATATCGGGCATAATCCTTATCTTGTACTCATGCATGATTTAACACTTAGAACGCCAAAATAACCAAAGATAGATTTTCAGTCCAATACCAAGAGCCAGACTTTTTGCAAAATTTCAGGGTCAATTTTAACCAAAATAGTCAAACACGGCAGACATTGCAGATCAAAAATCAGCATTTTCTACATTTCCCACATTTTTTTCTTCGCTTTCAATCAAATTCCATTCATTTGAGTTATATTTAGTTTGTCTTCTGCAAGTGCTTTCAATTTCGACAAGTCCAATATTTTGTCGTCTGGTAAAAAATTAAGTGTTGCGACAGGATTCGTGTTTCACCACTGAAAATTGTACCATGTGACCTTGTCGATGTAAAAAAGCTACCAATGACCTCGAAATAGTGTTTAGGCGGGTAAAGAAAAAAACGTGTTTGCAAAACTGTTCGTCTGAAAAAAAAAAATCGTCTGCTGCAAATTTGTATCTTTAGACAATCGTTTTATTAACTCTTTACCAGAAAACAAAATTTTGGACTGGGCCAAATCAAAAAAGCATTTGCAGATCATAAATTTAATGTTGCTTAAATGGTTATTTCTGCATTTAATAGGGTAGAAAACATTGTGGGAAAAGGAGAAAATGATGGTTACCAGTATTTTCTCCTTTTCCCACAATGTTTTCAAAAGCCTTTTTCTTTCAGGGTCATTAAAACTAGGGATTGTGTGGTAAAGAGTAAACAACGTAATAGACTTGTCGAAGTTAAAAGCATTTGCAGACGACAAAATTTTAGACTTGTCAAAATTCAAAGCATTTGCAGCAGACAAATGAAAAGATGTGGCTCAAATGACGGGATTTGTCTTCCAAAGCGCGTAAAGCATTGTAAGAAAAGGAGAAAATGCTGGTGTCTGTAGTCATGAAGTAGAGCGTCGACCTTGCAACCGTGAGGTTCCGAGCTCTATACCCGGGGCAGAGTGTCAACTTTTGGGCTGTTCATTGGCCCACACATTCGACGCGAGTACTGGTGTAGTTTCCAGGAAGCAGAATCGAGAGAGATAAGTAGAAGTTGCAAGAAATTGTTTCTCAGTTGATTTAAAATAAATATGTTCGAATTAATTATGTTTAAATACTGGTTACCAGCATTGTCTCCTTTTCCCACAAAGTTTTTAGAGTCTTCCCTGTCAGGGTCGTTAGAATTCGGGTTTGTTTGGTACAGGACTTAAGTAGCACCTGCAGTTATTGGAGTAATACAAAGTTGTTGACAAAAAAAGAAAACGACGTTTGCTTGGTGGAACAAGATATATAAACAGACGAAGATTAAAGTTGCACCAAAGGTCGTCAGATTAAACAACTGTTCGTCTGCTGCAGTCGACAGAAATACTATAAAAGTCCGAAAGATCAGAGACGCCTCAAATTCAAAACTAACCGAAGCAGAACACTTTACAAGTTAAGAAAATATGGTCATTTGCCGTGGGATACAAGAATAATTACGTCCATTAAACGGATGGGTGACATCACAGGCACGTGACCACACCTCACGTGACAATGCCCGTGGCATGGGACAAGATTGGACAGTGTAAGGTGTCAGATGCTTTCTCCCAACTTGACAGGCCGTCTTTTGATGGTGAGAGAAAACAGAATGTATCGCTGCGGTCCGAATTGTGTTCCAACTGTTTCTTTTGTCAGTCGAATTAATGGTATCGTAAGGAAAAACAAGTGATGGAAAAGTAATCTCTGACTAAGACAGCCTTTGAATAACTTTTCTCTCTACGTCATATATATGAACCATGCTCTGGCAAAAGAGGGCTTCGTGCATCTCCGTGAAGCATGAGGCCAAGCAAGTAATTATTTGATTATGGATCCATAAAATCTATTTTGTATAACAAACGACTAAGTCATGGGGTACACTGGTCCTTTAAGCTGCAGAAAATTGACCAATAACAAAAGGTTTCGATACAGGTCAGTATTCGGGGAATGCGCAGGCTGACCTTGGTAGATACTTTTTGGCAAATGCATTAAGCTCCTTTTCACAGAGCTTGGCTCAATATGAGCAATCTGAGCGGCGATCTGGCAAAATGGGGGGTTGAATGCATCTCCGAGATGCATTACATACCATGCAAGTCATCACATAATTATTGATCTATAGACCAATTGTGTCTAACAACCGATTGAATCATGAGGAAGAATGGCCCTTAGACATGCAGAGAATTGATCCAAAACAAAACAAAAAGTTTCAACACAGGTCAGCCTGCGCAGTCCGCGCAGGCTGACCTGTGTCGAAACTGTTTGCAGATGCATTAAACCCCCTTTTCAAAGAGCAAGACTTGTGTGCATATAGTCTTGCGCTTTCGACGATTAAAAATACAATCCGCTAACCCCAGGAGAGATCTTTATCCTCTACGAGAGAAGCGAACGATCAAGGTCCGACGTCTTTAAATACAAACCCCTGAGACTGAGAAAGATTTTTTTTTTCTTATAGACCTGACTAGATAAGCGGACGTAATAGATCTAAGATCAGACTTCAAGTTCTGTGCAGTCTGATCTTGATTTGGGCCGTCTGCAAAAGCCCCTGTTTTAGTCCATGGTACAGAAAGGTTTAATAGTATTGTTAAGGATGACAAATGATGGAAATTCAATACCTGATTAAGACAGCGTTCGCATGAAGTTTCTTTTGACCTCTTGCAGCAGCAAATATAAGTGAGCCATGCTCTAAGAAAAAGGAGATTTAATGCATCTAAACGATCCATTATACCAAGCAAGTCATCAGACTAAATTATCGATCTATAACAGCCATTTTGAATTACAATGGTCTGAATGAAGAGGTACACTGATCCTTTGACAGGCAGAAATTTTACCAAAAGTAGAAAGTTTCGAGCCAGATCAGCCTGCGCGGAAAGTGCAGGCTGACTTGGTTTGATATATATACATTTTTCAGGTTCATCAAGCCCCCTTTTTTTTTCATAAAGCAGGGATCATATACTCTTCCGCTCAATACAACCTAATGAAAATCGGAAAGATTTTTGTCTCATACTGGCATGTTATAAGAAATGGCGGATTTTATCGAAAATCGAATTTATCTTAATCATCATAATTATATACCATTTAGATAAGATTTTAATCTAACACACCATGTTTTCAAAAAAATATCAAACGGAAATCATTCTTCGTACCCACGGGATTTACAGAACATATGGAAAAGCGTGGTACCATTTGTACCCATCTCATACGGAGTCAACCCTGAATAAAAGGAATTGAAAACGCACAGTATTTGAAATACAGCTAAAACAAAACAAACCTCAAAAAAATGTGGAAGCAAGAAATATCATTCAAAATATCGTAACACCTGAAACAAATAAGAGTAACATTGTGACGATTTTCCCACTTTTTAACACTTCATTCTCGGCAACATAACAAAGCGAACATTAGGTTGAGAGAGACACTGTGATGGAACCGTAGTTTCACGTTATTAGGCACACTTCATGAATCTTTAAAACAAGGAGTGCAGATATTAGCGCTTCTGAAAAACAGACTGGAAATACTACATCGGGAACCGTATAATGGGAAAAATAGTTCCACTGTTTACAACCGGAAACCAAATAATGTAAAACACCGTGCGAATGTTTAAATCCGGGAACCAGATAATTGGAAAAAATAGTTCTACTGTTTATTACCTGACGCTGTCTGGGTGATACCATTCGTTGTCTATACAACGAGAGCGTAATGTTGTTTCTAAATGGTGTTTCTAACGCACAACCATCTAAATGTATTCCTTCGTCGTGTCCAGTTTGCTCCGTCACACACAACATCCACTCTTGAGTCTTGGAGCTTTAGTCTGCTAGCTACAACTTCTGTGGAAAGTATTATGGATGCGCTACTTTATTCTCTTCATAACTATTGGCATTAAAATCTCTACAAGAAGACTATGTAAACATGTAGAAAGTAATACAATTTCTGATTGGCTAGACCAAATGGTTTAGCCAGTCTGTGGTATTGCCATCAAATTGACTGGTAATACATAGTTGACAGACTAGAACAGGGAGTGTAATCCTACTGCCATTACTTTAAACCACTGTTTTAAAACAATTAAGTAACACATGTAAAATGTAACTATATATCTGAGCTTTGTTGTGTGAAAAGGGATTAAATTGAATCTACCAAAAGTATCGGCCCACATCAGCCTGCACAGTCCGCGCAGGCTGACCTGGGTCGACACTTTCTGCTATTGGTCAATTTTCTGCATGTCCAAGGACCATCTTACCTCATGATTCAATCGGTTGTTATACAAAATTTATTTTATGAATCCATAATTATACAATAACTTGCTTGGTATAACGCATGACGGCTATGCATTAAACTCCCTTTTGCCAGAGCACTGCTCATTTCATTTGGTTTGAAACAACGTTATCTTTTCAGAGCCATTTCAAAATTATTTATTATTGTTTTTCTTCGCAATATGTAAACAGAATGCTATCAGATTAATGAATACTATAAACTGAATGCAATAAATTTGCAATTTTCTTGGATCAATCAATCAAACTTGAATCGCTTCATCGACAGATCTACGACCTGGCCACTATACCATTTTACTTGCTGGCCACTATACCACGGTAGCATATACACCGCTCACTCGTCACAATTCGGCCGACTCCGTACTTAAATCTAACCTCTTCCGTATAAAGGAGGTTTCCATTTTGAACTACCAATCACATGATCTTGAGTATGGCGGCGCCCATGTAAATCGCTTAGCAACGACACGAACAACCACGGTGAATCATTTACATAATCCATCGATCTGTCGGTGAAAGTTCCCATTGGAATTGATAAACCACGCTAAAAATTGAATATACAAACTGTTTGCCGACGCAAATATTCTTATAAAGATACCGAAAGAAAATTGTGACTCATGTTTACTTTTTCAAGAGAAGCCTCATAATTTTACTAACGGTAAACGGTGAATTTCCGGCGAAGAACTGTACTGTGTAGGTGCATATCAAGCCACGTGATACAGCCGAGGGACTTGATCACAGGATTACCCTAGGTTTTCCGAATGATACAACGCCGTTAATATCAACTATAAGCACAACTTGCGACATGTTTTTATGTTTTCAGTGAGCCAAGATTGGCAAACAAATGCCACAGTTATCGCGTTCGAATTTATACATTCAACAGAGTCTATAAATAAAACTTTTATAATTAATTCTTACTCTATACAAGACTGCAGCAGCCTCTAGTTCCAGAATACCAAGTCTCAATTCATGTCTTGGGTACTCAATATTTTGATGATGTCGTTTTCTCTATAATCAGTGGTAAGTCACCGTTATTACCTACAAAGTTTTGCACCCTTTGGAAGACAAATTAAACATCTGAGCCACGTGTATGCATTTGTATCTACAAATTTTATCAGTTTGGACAAGTCTAAAAGTTTTTCGTCCGGTAAATAATTATATTCTGAAAATATGTGAGGTGTCGTCTGCAAATGTTTTAAATTTGGGTCAGTCTAAAATTTTGTCGTCTGGCAAAGAGTTAAATTACGGAAGCATGTTGATGCTCTCCAAACTTAAAGTGTCGTACATTTTAACATGGGTTTATCGGGGGACAAAAACAAGTTAATTAAAAACCAGCAGTTCTCTAGTTTTCGATTGGGTCTGTGGGGAAAACATTGATTATCAATGTTGTCGAACTGGGCCCCTTATAAAACCCTTTTCCAAAAGTTACTTGTATTTAGTAGGGTCTACCCAAGGCCATTTTGATTGGTTGGTTAATCGCACGCTGGTTTACGGCATTTTAAACCTTTGCCACACAGTTCCGAGTTTTATCGACCCTGGGGAATAAAGCTTTTGAAAACATCAAGGGAAAAGCAGAAAATACTGGTTACGAGCATTTTCTTCTTTTCCCATGGCCGGTATATTCTGTAGTAATTTGAGCTCACAACCCCTTGATCTTGTGCTTTACGGGATGAGCTGCCGGGCCTCGAAGAATATTTATGAAATCGTTTTCAGCAGCAGCTACAACAACAAACTAACAAACATTCAAAAAACAAACAACAACAACAGAAAGTTCCTTACCCTAGTGAAACACTTAAACAATTTAAGAAAGATGAACATCGACAATATATGTCATAAACTTTTTCTACAATATTTGCAATTTCAAGGGTTTCGCTTTGTAAGAATATCAAATAAAATACCGAGTAGAGTAGATTCAAGACCAATCAGGCTGCATCCTTGGTGCAATCACGTCGTCCACAAAACACAATAGCCACCATCCAAATTGTAAACTTCAGTTTTAGTCTAAATTAGTTTCAACTCACTTTCAGAAGATCAAGTATTATAACATTCTTCTGGCATACGACTACTTACTGCATACTTTTAAAGTTTTAAAGTATTTTTTGCAAACGGAAATTTGCAGCATACTCTCTGTAGATGACTTTTATATAAATAAAAAAAAAAAGCATACGGCTGTTTAAAACATCACTTATTTTGTCACAGAATTTGTGCGATAAGATGGGGTTAGTAGATTTTTGGGCTACAAAGGAAATGCTAGTATTAGCCTGATTACGCAGTCACAAACAGACCCAAACTGAAGATATTCATGGAGGCAGAATGAAAAAAAGAAAAAATAAATGAATGAATGAAAAGTTACTCTCTTTTCGACGTTGTACATTTAAAAGTAATCTGCCATGTACGAGTTGAAAACATCTTCATGAGGGAAAAATCTGAAGAGGTTTTGAAGTGGGGAACACTTCATATTGTCAAGAAGAACCTGTCAGGAGTCGTGATGGATGAGTCTCGAGGTTTGAGCCAAGTTCCTTGGTCCCTTCTGATTCAACCTCCATGCCGTCTGATGTCAGCTCAGAACATAAGTTTTTTAAAAACCCAGACAATTTGGGATTTTATTTTTTTGTGCCACTGTTCTGAATCTTTTCACTGAAGTAATATTCATATAATTTCTTTTTTCTCTCCGCAGCCACTTTTCAAGATTTGTAGTCCATCTCTTGCCGAAAGCTAAGCCTGGTAGCTAAGTCCATATTGTACATGGCTTGAAACTAGGGGGTGGCAGGTTCGATTCCTCGGGTCATCTTATTTTTTTTTTGCTCTATGAAAAAGGGCTTTAATGCATCTGCAAAAAGTATCGATTCATGTCAGCCTGCGCAGTGCGCGCAGGCTGACATGGTCGACACCTTTTTGCTATTTTTTTTTTGCATGTCCAGGTGCTATTCCTCCCCATGATTCAGATTCAGGTTCTTAGACAGAATGGATATTTATGGATCCATAATTATGTGATGACTTGCTGGGTATAATGCATCACGGAGCTGCTTTAGACCCCCTTTTTCCAGAGCACTGTTTTTATATTTTCGCATGAAGGAAATACTAGATTTGAACGATTTTGTCATTTTCCAGATTGCCACTAATAGTAATTCGCCTCAAAAGCGGGCTTAACTCTTTCGCAAACGACAAAATTATAGACTGGTCCAAACTGAAAGCATTTGCAGAAGACAAATCAAAAGTTGCGTAAATTATGAAATATGTCTTTAAAAGGACAGAAAACATTTTTGGAAAAAGAGAAAATGCTGGTAACCAGCATTTTCTCCTTTTCCAACAATGTCAGAAGTCCCTTTCCTTGGGATCGTTAAAACTCGGGATTGTGTGGTAAAGGGTTAAGTAATGAAAATGGGGGGAGGGAGAAAATACTACAGTAACTAAAATGCTTTAAAATTGAGTGCACTAGTTTTGCGGACAAGCCCCGAAACGTCGCCATTTAAAAGACAATTGATGTTATACATCCGAATATGGTAGACATAATGGTTTCAACTGCCGGAATAAAGTAGTCTACCAGAATTTACGTTCGTTAACCATTTGCCCTACCATTTCATGTTTGTCGTCCATGATTTTTGAAATCATCGTTGGAAAAGGAGAAAATGCTGGTGATCAGACAATAGGCTATACAGAGAGCGCATTCTCAGAATGAGAAACGCGCATGAGAACGAAGACGAACGATACGGAAATTTGTGTTCTCCTGACGTTCGTTTTTAATCGCTATCAGGTAAAGTGTGACATGTGTTCTTTTACAGTTAACTCTTTCAACGCGATTAGGTTCATAACTAATTTTTACAGACAGTTTAGATCAAGACCAGACTGCACAGAACGTGCAGTCTGATCTTGGATCTACACCGTCGGCAACTTGTCTAGAAATGTTGACGAAAAAATTTCTTCAGTAAGCTTGGAAATTTCATATCTAGACCTCATAAAAGGGCATTCGTTTTTATCATACGAAGAAAGAGCTAAATCGAGTTCTTAAAAAGAGTTTTATCTATTTCATTCTGCATACAGCCGCCATGCGACATTTGCAAATTTATGACTAACTGGCATAACGCTGTGCCGATTCAGAATAATGTGATACTTAATCAAAGCACTGGTGGTACTGAAAGCAGAAAGATAGATAAATACCTAACTACCCTCTTATTGAAGGGATTTTATACTGATAAACGATAATTTTAGGAAAGCCAAACTAAGTCATGTGGCGCAGTTGAAATTAAAGGCCCCTTAGTGACAAAGGTAAATTATTCGGAGGCCAGTTGCAGATAAATTTAATTCATGGCATTTAAAAGTATTGATGTTATCATTATTCTAATTAGGTGTTGTAAAACTAGAACAAAAGCTGCCAACTTTTGTTCTAGTTTTATATTACATTTTTTTTTTGCCAGCGACTGGAAATTTGACCGACTGCACAATAATACATTGTCAGACTCATCAAAATTTATTTAATTGGCATGGATTAAATTTGTCTGTATTTTGATCCCCGAATAGTTTACTTTTGGCTGTTTGTGTGCCTTTAAGGAAATGCATCAAATTTTAATACAGTCGGATTCTCTAAAATGCTGTCAGAACAGACAGCTTTTCTGTTACTGAAAGTAACTGAGTGATAACAGAAACTGTAATTAGAAGTGGTAGAGCACGTGATTTGTGATCACGGGATACTCTAGGATACTCTAATGCGTGGGTTCGATTCCCACGGCTGGCCAACTGAAATGACTAATAGTCTTTCTGATTAGACCTTAAACTGAGACCCCATGTGACGTTGCTATACACCGAGCACGTTATAAGGAACTATGTGAAATTTAGAATGGGTTCGTTTTATATCTTGCACTACCCCCTTCGACATAAAGTGACCAACAGCCTTCTGGGAAAGTTGCACATATGAGCAACTAGTGGAGACGATAGATAAACCCAAAGCAAGCAGACAAACCGAATCTTTTGCCAGTTTACCTATGAGCCACATAAGATTAATCCTATGAAAAAAGTAGAGCGAGTATTCTAACAATGTTCGTATCACATGACTCAAGCTACAGGCATTGTTGAAAGTTTTATGCTAAACCCTTGTGTTGCTAAGCGCGACTCACTGACCTTTTGCGGACAGTGTAGATCAAGATCAGACTGCACAAAACGTGAAGTCTGATCTTGGTTCTACAATGTTCGATAAAGAGATATTTTTTCTCCAAAAATGAATTTTGAAATAACATTATTCGGGTTTTTACTATCGGGTTGAAAGTTTTGTCTAACTTATTTAGCAGAATAAGGGTTAAATAGAAAAATATGCTTGGGGGCAAAATTATGCGGAGTTGTAACGACATTTTTGTTTCTTTGGTCTGTATGTTAGAGAGGGGCGGAACAATATTGTTTTCAAGTTTCTGTATTTTTCTTTTCCCCTCTTCTATTGCTTCTGTTCCATTTCTTTCCAACGACTAGACGTTGAAAAATTCCGCGATAAAATAACTCGTGATAGAGTTTTGATTAACCGCTTAATAGCGGTGATTTTTCTGTATTTAGATGGCTGTATGGACTTTTATAGATGTCATTTCCACGGTTATGTTTCGTTCGGTCTTTAAATGTTTGGAATTATTTACGACGACAAGCTCTTGTTTATTTTTTGTGCCTCCTCCCGTTTTCCATTTTAAGATATAAAAGCCAGCCAAGGCCTGTATAAACGAATTACACCGCAAAACTATTGATTCACCACTAAAGATGAATTAACTCTTTACCAGACGACAAAATTTTACACTTGTCAAAACTGAAAGCATTTGCAGACGACAAATAAACTGTGGGTCAGAAATGAAATTTGTCTTTGAAAAGGTTGAAAATATCGTGGGAAAAGGAGAAAATGCTGGTTACCAGCATCTTCTCCTTTTCCAACATTTTTTGCAAAGGTTTCTTTCTTAAAGTCGGGATTGTGTGGTAAAGAATTAACTCTTTACCAAACGACAAACTGTTAGACTTGCCCACATTAAAAGCGTTTGCAGACGACAAATTAACTCTGGGTCAAATGATAGGATTTTATTTTTAAAAGTGTATATAAAAAACATGTACTGGAAAGGAGAAAATACTGGTCACAAGCATTATTTACTTTTCTCGTGAAAAGTTTCTTAAGTCTTTCCCACTTGATCATGACAAGAATGAGACCGTTGGGTAAAAGGTTAACTCTTTACCAAATGACGAATTTTCAGACTTGGCCGAATTCAAGGCATTTGTAGACAACAAATTAAATGTAGTTAAAATAATTGTACTTGTCTTTAATAGGATAGAAAACATTTTGGGAAAAGGAGAAAATGCTTGTAACCGGCATTATCTCCTTTTCACAAAATGTTTTCAAGAGCCTTCCAACCCAGGGTCATTATCATAGGGGCTTGTTTTGTACAGGGTGTACTGATTGCCCGGACCGGAAACTCAAATTGCTCTTTGCCTCTCCCAGCAATTTTGTCAAAAGGCCCTCTATAACGTCCCCTGATTGAAAAACTTGTCCCCAGTACGGCTGATGGATAATTAATTTTTCAGATTGCGATATTATTACTTTATTGGAGTGTGTAATATCGCTTTAACAGATTGATTTTCCGGGAAAAAATTGCCGCGCGTTCCCCCGAGACATTTGGGATCCTCGGAACTAATCGCTGATCTCGCGATACCGCCAGAGAGGGCGAGATCGTTTGATTTTTCTGCACAGATGGTTAAACTAACGTTTAACGGGACAGCACTGATATCTATTGAAATTAATTAAACTAGAAAATAGATAGCCTGGATCAAGTTATGATTGCTCGCATCGCAGCTTTAGTTCGAGATGAAAACAAAATACGGATTCATTGCCCAGGAAATAATGAGTATTGCCGTTTTTTGAAGGCATTGTAAAATGAAGTTAAGACCCTTGAGAGTCGGCCAATAATAAAAGGCAGACATAAATTTGACGACTTTGTGTACCCCTAATTGATGTTTTTATAGCAGAAAATGTCTGTCGCCAGTTGTAAATAAACTTGGGTACTTTTGGGCTACTGCTCGATGACGATGATCCAGTCTCCCTCTTAACCCTTTATCAACTTTATTAAGCAATCCCGAGTTTGTGACGATCCCGAGAAAGAGGGCTTTTAAAAACATTGTGAAAACATTGTGAGAAAAGGAGAAAATGCTGGCAACCAGTATTTTCTCCGTTCCCCACAATGTTTTCCCCTTTCTAATACAAATTCTATCATTTTAGCCACATAAAACTTGTCTTCTGAAATTACTTTCAATATGGGCGAGTTTGTTTTTTCGTGTCGTCTGTTAAAGTTTTAACCGTGTACAAAACAATCCCGAGTTTTGACCACCCTGAAAGAGTGGGTTTAGATTATCTTTTTCCTACAATGTTTTCTATCATTAGAAACAAATCTATTTTGCCGTCTGCAGATGCTTTCAATTTGGTAACATGCATTTTCTCTTTTTCAGACAATGTTTTTCACGCTTTCAATGGCAAATACCATCATTTGAAACAAACCTAATATGCCGTCTGCAAATGCTTTCAATTTGGACATGTTTAAAATGTTAAACGACAATGTCATTGATAGGTTAATTGCTTACTACAAGGCTTTGGCCTACATTTGTAAGACTTCTGTTTCTGTGTTTAACTCTTTACCAGACGACAAAACTTTAGCCTTCTCCAAATTGAAAGCATTTGCAGACGACAATTTCAATGTGGCTAAAATGGTGCAATTTTTCTTTGATAGGGTAGAAAACATTGTAGGAAAAGGAGAAAATGCTGGTTACCAGCATTTTCTCCTTTTCCCACAATGTTTTCAAAAGGCTTCTTTCCCAGGGGCGTCAAAAGGCGTCATTGTGCGGTGAAGGGTTAAAGAAAGGCATGGTAAAATGGTACCAGCAGAGTTAGAAAAATAAATGAGCCGTGCAAACCAATGGGGTTTAGTGCATATGCAAAAAAGTATCGATTCAGGTCAGCCTGCGCATTCCGCAGTCGAAACCTTATGTCATTTGTCAATTTCGTGCGTGTCACAGGACCAGTTTACCTCATGATTAAGTTTATTGGTATATAAAACAGATACCATGGATCTATAATTATATGATGACTTGCTTTGTATAATGCATCACGGAGATGCATTAAACCCCCTTTTGTCAGAGCATGACTCATACTTGATTGAATAAATAATCAGAAACAGAACGCACTTATCTGTGCTAATATCCAACCACTAATCTTTTATTTGTAATTTAACTTAAAACGATACTGTGCTTTTATAAATTTCCACCGAAGGGAGGTAATTCATGGAATCATTGTAATGAAAATAAAGTGGTTACTTATAAGCAGACGATGATTCAAAGAAAGCTAAACTAAAAACAAAAAAATGTGCCTCTGTTAAGAGTATGTAATTGTTTTTTAATTCTAATTCAATTTTGATATCATTAAATTTCGTTACAAAAGACATGGCTGTTCCGGATTACCCAATGCCGTCCATGCTTTACCTTAACTTGGTCAAACGTCAAGTTTCAAAGCTATATATGAATTTGATATTTCATAGAGTAACTTCTTGACTTTTGGAGTTTTGCACCCCTCCTCTTATTGAATTGAAGAATCCATGCTGGTTGTTCTTACTATCTGAAGTATTAATGAAATTCAACATTCAAGTTTTGTAAGCATGGACCCATATTGTGTTCAAACCGTTTCCTGTATTTCAGTCATAAAGTGACAGTCAAATGGCACGCCTCTTGTCAAAATTCACTTTGTTAACAAACAACTGCTTCTTTTCCACAATATGTTAAAAAAGAATTCATTCGCAAGAACGTAAAAAGGCATATGTATAACAGTACTTGCTTTAACAGGAACACAATTTAGCCTAGATCTGTTTGGCAGTATACCAGTTAACAAAACTTTGTATCTTCACTGAGCGACAATAAAAAAAAAAAAAAAAAACATCGCAACATACATATGGAATATTATTTTAGGGTAGCTTTCTTGATGCTTCGACCGCAGCGAGAAGCAAATCGAAGCGTATGGAAAGTTACCACTACATAGTATTCCTTATATCATACCAGTAATATACCTACAAATTTTAACACCAAAGTATCGCAATTAGTGACAATTTTATTCGAAACCAGTTGAAAAATTAAAACAAAACAGTAGTAGTTTAGTGGGTAATTACGCATTTTTATGAATGGCAAATGATTATTATAACGTAATAATTTGAATAATCTAATCGGAAACCAAGTCGAAAGAAGTCGTTACGCGAGTTACCTCATAATACCATATTTTTAACCTTGCTGACACTGTGTAGATACGAATACGGATCTTTCCTCCGTCCTGTTTGATTTTACCAGCATACGTCACATGTCGTTGAGCCGAAAATTTTATAGCAATACTTTAAAAGTATATAGATCGAGCAGAAAAAATGGACATGTCCCTAAATATTTACCGTGGAACTTTTTTCTTACCAATTAGAAGTGCCATCTGGATCTAGCTCTGCCTTTTCGACTTATCTATATTGAAAGCATTAGCAGACAAGATATGAAACGTAGCTCGCATGATGAAATTTGTCGTTGGGAGGGTAGAAAGAATGGTTGGAATAGGAGAAAATGCTGGTAAATCGCTTATTCTTGAGATGATCTAATCGTGTACAATAATATGAAATCCTTGACTTTTGTGGTAATTGGGTACAGATGCTCCTCTATGTGAAAGAGGGATCTTTGAAAAAGATTACATTAAACTGGCCGGCGTGGGGCGAAAATAGAAATGGTGTAAGTGGGCTGGGGGCTGTACGTCAGTGTGAGGTGTAAGGTCTGCGAGTATTCTCTTTATCTTTTCACCAAACGACAAAATTTTGCACTTCTCCAAAGTGAGGGCATCTGCAGACAACAATCAAATGTGGATCAGATGATGGGATTTGTCTATGAACGGGTTAAAAACATGTTGGAAAAGGAAAAAATGCTGGTTACCAGCATTTTTTCCTTTTCCTACAATGTTTTCAAAGGTCTTTTTCTGAAGGGTGGTTAAGCCACGAGATGGTTTGATAAAGAATTAAATGGACGAGTTCAAATCTAAGCACTGCCCCTTCGTTGTTGCTGTCTTCAGTAACGTCCATATTCTACCTTTGGGTTTTCAGTGTCGCATTACTTGGTTCTTTTGTTTTCTTGTTCTGTCCATTTGTTGCAGTCCTGCCTGCGCGGATCTTTCGTAGTCTTCTTCAGAGCTGTTTTTTGTCAACCTTAATGTGTTGCTTCTGGTTATCGGTAGAGCTTTTTTTATTTATTTCTTTTTTTCCTATTTCTTCCCTTTTTTTTACCTTTATTTACTATGATAAGAAGTACTTTCCAACAGGCGACTTTATTGAAGTATGTATTCTTAAAACATTTAATTGCAACATGCTGAACTGTTCTCTGTACGTATTTTTTGTGTCTTGTTTTGCGCCTTAACAAACAATCACTAGTTTTCACGACTCTGCGAAAAAAGCCGTTTGAAAACATTTGGGACAAGGAGAAAATGCTGGCAACCGGCATTTTCTCCTTTTCCCAAAGTGTTTCCCATCTTTTTCACACAAAAGAAAAAAAAAATCCAACCATTTTTGTCACATTTAAAAAGCCGTCTGCGAAGGCTTTCAATTTGGACCAGTCTAAAATTTCGTCGCTTGGTAAAGTTTAACAGTATTCAAGTAATAGAGAAGCGATCAAAGTACCTATCCATGCCTACCCTGTGTTTCTTTAACTAGTGCTAAACATAGCGCTCTTTCCGTACAACTGTCTGCTACTCGACATATAAATAATCGAAAGAATAGTAAACTATTAGAAAAAATCAGGTTCAAATGGCTTCAATCAACCGCAGATCTGGCATATCTTAGTTAGGGGCTGCGGTAGTCACGTTATTTTTATCATTTATTCCCAATCACAAGTACTGAAATTCGTTCTTGTTATTAATAATTAATAATTTTGCAACCAAATATTTATGTCTTTATCTGTTTTTATGTAATTACTTGTATGGAAAGAACAGGTATAATGAAATCCAGAAGTATTGTATATCTCGGAACATAGCTTATCGTTTGTAAGTTTTATTTTATATATTTCTACCGAAAAACCACTTGTTTAACCCTAATCTTACCAATGTATTCATCCATTTATTTATCTTTTTTCCGTTTATTTCAAAGGGATTTTTTTCCGGTGTAATATTTACATAACTTTCAAATGTTCAAAATTTCTTATTTTAAAAAAGATCATCTGTAGTTTTGACACAAATTCTGTCGATCTTATTCAGTCCTTTATTTTTCGTCGCAAATTTAACATCAAAGTGAAATAATATTTAAAACGGCATTAAACTCGCTACAACAAAAAAATATCAGTGCATGAATCTTTATTTACTCCGATTAAAAATTCTTTGGCCACAATATTGCAGGAAACAAACAATCGCCTAGTATTCTGTACTTTACAAATCTATTTCACGGTGTTCTACTATAAAAAGTAATTTCATCTGACATTTTTGTTTTCTTACTTACATGGATCGAACAAGAATCCAGCTACCTCAACAAGAAAAAATACTAGCGGAAAAGATAAAATGCATCCTTTATGAGTTTACTGACCCCCCTTTTTTTTCATTTATTTATTTATCATTCTAAATTCCTATTTGCAGATCAAATCGAAAACTAACTGTAAGATGTGTTTACCGCCAATGAATCGCAACAGAAATGCAAAGAAATTATTTCACTTTGAATGTACTCGGAAGAGAAACCGTTTCAGTTGCCACTTTTCACAAATTAAAGAATGATGAAATTAAGTCCGAAGACAAAGATTAAAAAAAAAAAAAAAAAAAAAGAAAAAAAAACTATTGGGTAATTTTTATAACTGCTGTTTGATAATTCATCGAAAACTTTTCCAGGGACAGTAAAATAAAATAATTATAATAAATAACGTCGTTTCAAACAATATCATGCTGTGCAATTTACTCTAATTGATACCACTTCTGCTGAATATTAGAACTCTTTAAACTATTGTCGCCTCTCAACAGACACCATACTCTCCAGTGCTGTCGGAAACATGAAGCTATTTTAATAACCAAATTATCATTTACTATGTCAAACCATTCCATGCAACAATCTTAAATGTTGTTAATGAATTCCGCTATATGAGCCGTTTCAGCATACATGTATTGAAACAGGTGTCTATTTTTAAAAACTGTACAAATGCTCTTATTCGTGATTTTTTTTTTTTGCAGATGTTTAATCGCTATTCAATCGCACATAAAACAACTAAGAAAGTAAAATACTTTCACTTCTTCGTGGCTTTAATTACTGAAATGCACTTTTAATCTCTTCCTAAAGCATCGGTAAAATTATATGAATATATGTATATCATATATGAATCAACATGTTAATGGCTCCGAAAAATAAGGCAGCGGTTTTGTAACACAATTGGTATTTATAATTTTGAACGTCGGAACTTGATTTTCGTTTTTCTGTTTTTCTCTCATATTTGTTTTTCATAGGAATTTCTCCGTCATATTCTGATTCTTCAGAAAAAAATTTATGGTTTAAAAAGCTGGTAATTTTTATATTTAAGCGTTTCCTGTTTAACAGACAGCGTATAAAAACATGCATCATGCATATGTATTACTTACACAATCCGAAGGTGGTTGTTTCATTTCTTACTTTATCTGTTTTTTTATGGTATTAATTAATTTTTACAATGGTACAAATATTAAATTTCGACAAAACTATATTTTGATTTTCTGCTATCATCTTTATGAAACATTCTAACATATTTTAGCGCAAGCGTTGATACTAATTGTACTTTGAAAATGCCAAACTATGAATTAAAGAAAAAGTCACGATAATTTTAGCACACTCTCGATTACTATTTTTATCAATGGATGATATTTAGCACATCTTGATTGAAAACCTTCATTAAAAATCGGCAAAACTCGAGTGCCAAACAAATGAGTACACCAAGATTAAACTCACAATGCCGTGATAAGCTGTTGAACCCGACAACTTTCTTGAAAATAATTTCCATCATTGTGTTCTCGAAAAAAAGTTTCAGTAAAGAAAAGTAATCAGTTATATTAAGTCTGAAGCGAAAAGAAAGAAAAACAAACCGTCGCCATTTACTTAAGTGCCTAATTTGCCGTAAGCTCCCCAAGTATGTCATCTTCAGATATTCGTCTTTGGCCACCGTTCCGACCCCGAAGCAATAAGTCTGCTTCCACATGGATTCATCCAATAGCGTGTCTGTGTTACAAAGCGGCTCATTTGAATATGCAAATTTAGATAGGAGGTCGCTCCAGAGACAGAAGTCTCTTGCAAAAATCAATATCCCAAAAATTGGCAAATGGAAACAGCCTATAGCATTTAATATCAGAGATGTATTATAATTAGATTATTCCTATAATGGTTCATATTCCCATGAGTTACTAGATATATCACTTACTTTTTTATAAATTTGATGACCATTCATTTGATGTTATCAAATGATCGTTTAAGTCATATTTAAGAAAAGAAGTTAGAATCAAAGTTGAGTGCCGAAATAATTGTTCATATATTAAATACTGTACTCGCGATCGAAAACGACGTCATCTGCTCTGAACGTGGAGACGACCAAACTTTTTCGTCGCTGGAAAATCTAATTAGTCGAGACCGACAGTTGGAAGAGAACAGTAGTTTTGTGTGTGTGCTCAACAGTTTCTTTCCCAAATGGATTACCCGTACTTGAGTCAACATAATTCCTTTGATACATCATGTACTCTACCCGGAATGGAATCCGCTCTTCAGAACTGCAATATACCATGCAGTTACGGAGACTCGAACCCATTTGGGCAGATGGCCCAAGGGTATCGTTACAATGGAGTGAGGTCTTTTCCACCGGCCCCCTCTATGGGCTCGGCCTCCTGCAGCATGGTACCTAGACCAAGAGATCACACGCAGCCTCCAGTTTTTCCGTCTGGTAAGTAAACTTGATTTACCAGTTTATATTATGGCAGCAACGCGGTGAAAATAAGATTTGGGCAAGGTAAATTGTTTTAGTATAGCTTAACAATGTTAGAGTCGTCTATTTAGCGTCGGTGATTGGTAGAAATTGAATTACTTAATGTGGTAATGCGAGTTTTACATAATTTTCACCCGAGCCGAAAATTTTCTATTTATTTATGACAGAAGAGTGATACAAACAAGAAAAATTGTTCAAAATCAAATTTGGATGATCGTCAAGTGGTGTCAAGTTGAGTTGGTCTGACTTGACGGCGTTTCTCGCTGGTTTGGTCATATTATACGCCATGTGGCTTCTTGCTTGAGACGTCCCAAGCAATTGAATTATACTGTAGATTCTAATTTTATAAAGAATATCAAATAGCCCGACTTATTTCATTTTGTTGTGTTTAGAGGCCAGAAATTGTATCAATTGGATCTGAAGCACCCGAGTGCCACGTAATGAACTTTAGTGTCTGTCTTAATTTATTTTTTAGCCTATTATCCGAGAAATAAAAGACGAATAAAAAAGACTTGTGTATATTACACAGAGCATTTACCAATCATTTGTTGTTTACTCACCCGACACAGATTCAATCAAAAGAGCGGAACTTTGTAGGGATTTTACTCGAAAAGTAGGAATAAATAAAATTAATCAAAAAGTGAATCCGCTGTATCAGATAATGGCCTACAAGCACGGTAGAGTAACGAAGTTTAGATATTCCCAAGGAATATTAGTCGAATTTATCTAAGATTCCTCTCTTTTAGGAATCTAATAATATTGTTCTCTGAAACTATAAAGATTGAATTAAATTCACATCTTCCGTATGGCTAAATGTTATATATACAAACTTCTTGTTATCATTATGTCAGACTTTCGTTGTTTGAATATTGTGTAATATAAGGGGTAACTTCTGACGAAACGGATAGTCTAGATAGATGTGTCACTAAAACAATGACATACCGTTGTAAAAAATATAATTGGAGAAAAATGTGATTTGTTTTCTTATTCCCTTCATCTTATAGAATTCTACTATGGAATAATTCATGTCTATTTTAGATTTTTATGATTTTAAGGAAACGTATTTATGAATTAATAAATTCGTGCTTGGGATTGTAAAGACTTTTGAGGGAACCAGAATCACACTACTAAGATTATATCGTTGCATGCATTATATCTATATACATATATAGGGAGTAGAATCGGAGGCATGACTGAAACAAGAAAAATTTCAGACTTTTATTTCAAATGAATTTGTTTAAAACGAATTTTTAAAGAGATCTTTTATGTGTTTTTCAACTGAAAATGTTCAATACCTTAACAACATATTTGGTGGTTAGGCAATGGAAAACTTACACTCATAGTCGCTTAAACACCTTCTCCAACTTTTTACTTTCTCAACAACATAAACGGACCCTTGTACTTACAGAAAACATGCATATGCAGAAGAAAATAGAACAGTAGCGGTTCCCATTGGTTGTAAAGTTTTCACAGCCCATCCCATACAAAACAGTGAAGTAAACGAAACAAACTAATGTGTTAAGGTGGTAAAGATAAGGGTTATTCAGTGCGACTTGCGCGAAGATTTCTTTTCGAAAAGCTTTTCAAAATAATGCTTAAAATTACTTGGAAAAGTTCTTCAGAATCACGCTTTAAATCACTTGCTCATCTTTTTTTGTCTGCATAGATAGCCTAAGGCTCAGATGATGGCAAAAAACATAAGTTAAAAATACGGCGAGTGTCCTACCTTTTCGTTATTTTTCTGCAAAATTCCTGCCAGCAATTCGAAATCGACGAGGAGATATATCGTTTTTGGTGTATCTACGTTTAAGTACATTGTGGGTCTAGTCGTCAAAATATAATATCTAAGGTTTATATATTTATACATTAATTTAAAATCTATAGTCACATGTACCTTTGTAGAAATCTTTTGATGTCTTACGACCTGTCACCTTTAAAAACTTGTTGATAACATAAGAACTTATATTTTCTATGAGAATATTCTTTAATTTCGCCGATTTAATTTTATATGTGTTCATGTATTAAGCAAACCTTAGTTGCCTAAGGTTAGCTTTGCTGTTAAAATACTGAAGTATCACAGAAGTTCAATGAATGGCGTTTTGCTGCCTTCAGATTTTTCATTTTAATAAATCTTTGAAATAGACAATGCGTTACCTTTGTTACGTTGCTTTTTTACATTGAAAAAAGTGAATTTTATATGAAACGGTTTATGTTAGAAAGATCAAACATTTGTACACAACTCACCGTAATGTCGTCGATCGATTGTAAAAAAGAACATTTTCTGAAGAGTACATAATGCTATAGTGAATAAAATATATTACAAGAGTTTCAGTCAGTTTATAAAGACATAAATTGTAAAGGACATTGTCGAAATACATGTATGCATGGTATGAAAAGCTATGTAACTACTCATAATTAATTAATTAACTTCAATTAAAATACGTCGTGTTTGTTTGCATTTTAACGTGGAAACGAATTGTCATAATCAAGTTTTAGAACAAAATGATTTCACAGTGGTATTTTCTGGCATATAGTAAATATATTAACCACACATTGAATATATTGGCTTCACTGAAACAACCGGTAATTCTGTAGAATAGATTTGTTTGATTATTAAAAAAAAACTGATAACGTTTGCATGTGCGAATTTAACTAGATGGCTTAATCAATAGGCAGTTCTTAACTGGCTATCGCGGTGGACTTAAATGCTAAATGTTGAAATAACTAATAACGGTGAAATTCATAAACATACATAACCATGTGGTACATTTATCTGCATCAATAATTCAAATAAAAGAAGAGTTTTTCTTTTAGAATCTTACAATCAATAGGAGTAATGTGTAGTAACTGCGTGTATTTATGCGTGTTGCAATATTGAGATAATAGTACAGTGCACCACCGCATATACCCATTGGAGTCTTGCTCTGTGAATATGTATTAACCAAAATCATCGACTCAGGTTTAGCCTGTGCAGTCCGCACAGGCTGCTATAGCTTGAAACTGTTTGCTATTTGTACATTTTTTGCATGTCCAAGGACCATAATACTCCATGATTCAGTAAATTGTTTGACAAAATGCTTTTTTTATGGATCCATTATTGTATGACGACTTGCCTATTATAATGCGCCACGGAAATGTATTAAACCCCTTTTTCACAAAGCAGGGCTCATTTCTTTTAATTTAATTTCCATAATTCACGTTTGTTTTTACTAAGGTGTGTTAATGTTTGTCAAATCCTTCATGTGTGAACAATTTCTTCATCGTAATAATGTACATTTATTCCTGTCTTGCACTGTATGTAGATCATACACGTTGATATCCTTTGTCTTTTCGGTCCGATGATTGTCTTTAAAACCGATATGACACATTTTAAAAGAAATTTGATTAAGTAATGAATAATATAAATGGTGGTTTAAGTTTTTGAAATTTTATCATTTTACAATATTCAACAACATTCAGTTGGATTTTAGTGCGTGTATCTTTTTTTTTTTTACTTTTTATCAGTATTTCATTTTAGTTATCCATCGTTTAGCAAAAAGCTTGTCTGATTAATGAATGATCTTTTAAGAAGAACAATGTGATCTTGAATCAGCATCATTTAATACCCTTTGCTTTATCATTCAAAAACGTCATATATGGTTAGAGTAGCCTAGTCTTCCATCTACAGTTTTGCTGTTTAGAACAAATCTGTTACATAGAGAATTTTAAATGGGTCATGCTCTGGCTAAATGCATCTCCGTGATGCATGATACCAAGCAAGTCATTACAGTACCATGGATCCATAGAAATCCAGTTTGTAAAACAACATACTCAATCATGAGGCACAGTGTACTTTGACATGCAGAAAATTGACCAATAGCAATAGGTTTCAGCCCAGGTCACCTTGTCAATATTTTTTTTTCTTTCCCGCAGATGCATTAAGCCCCCTTTTCACGGAGCATTGCTCAAATGCATTTACGGCAGACACGTGTATTCATAACAAGTTACACAAGAGGAGGATTCTATATTATTTTAATAAAATTTTCCGCCATGACCCGGTTTCGATATTTTTATTTTTGTCCTCTTTTGTTTCTTGCTATTTCCTGAAGACCCACAATTAAAAAAACGAACACTTGGCAAAAAGTGGCTTTCCTTTACAACTTTCTACTTGCAGATTCAAGAAAAAATGGGCGGAGAAAAAGTCAAATTATATGAAAAATCATATTTAATTATCAATAGGTATTATTTAAAATATAAACAGTCTTCTGCATAATGAAACAGTATCCATTGACACACGTGCATGTGTTGTTTTCGAAGTTTAGCACTTGTGTAGTACGGTCATGTCGATATATCTACTCTAATTTTTGTGTGATATTTAGAGAGAAAAACTTATACCATTCTCATTGTGCAAAATGCTTTCGAAACGGCTTTTTATGGTAGCAAATAGATATAAAAAAGTTCTTTAGAAACAACTGGGCTACTATACATTAGCATGTCGCTCCATAAAGTTACATTGCCTTCATTAATCCTTTGTAGTGCCACTTAAACTAGCCTGGGTCCCAGCCCGATCATTTTATGCCTTTTATACCTTCAGATATTACTTTGTCATTCTTGACAAAATAACGTCCGAAGATAGAAAAGGAAAAAATGATCGGACTGGAACCCTGAACTGAACTACACTAAAACAGACCTTTGAATTAACATCAGTTCAGATGAATAAATGAATGCAAGTCAAATCAGTGATGCAAAAGGCGTAATAGCTCGTTGCGTCTGAATTTTCATTTGGCAACCATGTTTTCAAGAGTGGTCTGCAAATAGACTAAAAAATGTCGTATGCAGTTGGTAATGTTTTTATCTATTACTATGGTCTGTTGGACTAGATCAGTATAAGGACACAATGTTTTGAGTAAAGAAAATCAGTTTTTGAATAATGTGGGATTTTTTTTTTTTTAAAGGAGCACAAACAGTTGTGCTTTTTTTGACCATGTTTTCAAAAAAAAAAAAAAAAAAAAAAAAAATAGTTTAAGCGAAGAAATAGTCATAGGTCTAGAAAGCAAACATAGTTATACGTTCAATGTGTCAATGATGAAATAACAATCTACCACAATCAACATGATGGATAAGTCTATTATTTGATTTGTATTCGCAAAACTCTTATCTTTGGAAAAATAAATTTATATATGTATCTGCATGTAGATCTATATGTGATTTTCTAAAGGTTGAAAAAAAGGAACAATTTTACCTTTATATTTCATATTTGCCCGGTATTAGATTATTTAGGTTATTTAACTCTGATAGTTTACAAACCAATGTACCATAAAATATTTCCAGCAAGTGAAAATTTGTTTTGGCATAAGAACACATAGCGTCTCATATGACAGAACTTAAATGACTCGTCTGCAACGGATATGAAATATACGATGAAAAATTTATGATGTAATTCTTGCAGTGTCAGAATAGGAAATTATGTCAGTATTTTTTTCTGTATTGCCATGGAAACAAAATTCTGTTTGCACCCCTGTTGATTATTTCTTATCTTTTTCCAGGTAAATTTCAGAGAGGAAAAATTGCCAAAGAGTTCATCACGTGCAATTTTTCGAAGTTTCTAAAATATTTAAACGCCAAAACAAAATTCGGATTTAGCAGAAAATGCACGGCTAGCGAAACAGTAGATTCTGAAATCGCTAGGAACATTCGGTTTATTCTCTTTTGCTATCTTTTAAGCAAAGTCTTATAACTGTACTTAATTTAACCGGAAATGCTTGTCAAATTACCCTCAACAATTTGTATTACTACACCGAAAAATAGATCGGTTTAACCCTCAACCAGACGACAAATTTAGATTTGTCCAATTTGGAACCATTTGAAGACGACTTTCCAACTGCTGCTCGAAAGATAAGAATGTCTTTGAAAGTATGGAAAATAGCACGTTCGTCACGAGCATTTTCTCAATTTCCGAACGAAGCGATCTAAAAAAAAGTCCAATTATATGAAAAATCATATTTAATTATCAATAGATATTATTTAAAAAATAGTCTTCTGCATAGTGAAACAGTATCCATTGACACATGCGCACGTGCATGTGTTGTTTTCGAAGTTTAGCACTTGTGTAGTGCGTTCATGTCGATGTATCTACTCTAATTTTTGTGTGATATTTAGAGAAAAAAACTTATACCATTCTCATTGTGCAAAATGCTTTCGAAACGGCTTTTTATGGTAGCAAATAGATATAAAAAAGTTCTTTAGAAACAACTGGGCTACTATACATTAGCATGTCGCTCCATAAAGTTACATTGCCTTCATTAATCCTTTGTAGTGCCACTTAAACTAGCCTGGGTCCCAGCCCGATCATTTTATGCCTTTTATACCTTCAGATATTACTTTGTCATTTTTGACAAAATAACGTCCGAAGATAGAAAAGGAAAAAATGATCGGACTGGAACCCTAAACTGAACTACACTAAAACTGACCTTTGAATTAACATCAGTTCAAATGAATAAATGAATGCAAGTCAAATCAATGATGCAATAGGAAACGAAAACGTGGATTGTGTGGTAAAAAGTCTAACGACTGTAATTCGAGTTCGTTGATTACACGAACTGTAATACAAAAGTGTATTAATTTACATTCTGTTTTGCTCCATGGTATTCGAGGGAAGAGAAAAAAAACCTGGCACTCGGTACTTTAAGTACTTTGATTTTGTAATTAGGTCATTTGCAGATAAGTTAGAATACGTCTAGCGAGAAAAGAGTTGAAAAATCAAAAGAGCAAAATTAACAACAAGAGAAGCACGCTCTGTGAAAGGGGGGGGGGGGTTAATGCATCTGCGAAAAGTATCGGCCAAGGTCAGCCTGCGCAGTCCGCGCAGGCTGACCTGGTCCGGAACTTTGCGCTATTAGTCAATTTCTGTACGTTCAAGGGCCAGTCTTCCTCATGATTAAGTCTGTCGTTAAAAAAGTGGTTATTATGGATCCATAATTTTGTGATTCTTTTTCTTGGTACAATGCTCACGGAGATGCATAAGATCCCCTTTTGCCAGAGCAAGACTTAATAATAAGTTACCATTGAGAAATGGTTGTTTGTTTCACAAGAAAAAAATGATGGATGGAAATGGAATTCATCAACATTGGTGTATTATTCAATTTATTATTTTCTTTCGTATATCAGCCCTACTGTATCACAGTACAGTGAATCGATCCTTAGGGATGAGATTGGGGATTTTTGTGCTTTTCAGATATAATAGATCAATATCGGATTGCACAGAATGTACAATCTAAGCTTGGATGTATACTGTCCGTTATTTTTGGGAATTCTTTAGTCTGAAAAGGCTATGAAATGCTTATAACTGCGGGTTTTTTTTTTTTTTTTTTTCAAGTGGCTCAAAATTTCTCATTCAAATTGTCAAAATCCGTACCGATTCTTGTAGAATTAAGGAAGGAAGGAAGGAAGGAACGAACGAACGAACGAACGAACGAACGAACGAACGAACGAATTTCTACGAAGTCGGTATCACTAAGAATAATCTTGCAAGTGGCTTGCAAAAATCCAAAAAGGAAAAAAAAATATAGTGATTTTGTGTCAGAAGATATTTAAAGAACAATGTATATTTATTCCAAACGCGTGCATATGTTTTTGCGCTTATGTTATTTTATGTAAAAGACATGTTTTTTTTTTGTTGTTTTTTTTAATCAATGAAACATACCCTCAGAAATCGTCCTTTTTACGGACTTTCAGTCGACTGCTCTTAAAAGCTATGCAGGAAAAGGAAAAGTACTTGATACCAGCATTGTTCCTATTTAACTCGGCTGTCTTCGAGACGTCGAGATGTTGTCGTAGACCTGGCGTTGTAGTCTGCGTTGTCGCGCGAAAACTTCAACATTTTATAATATCCCTGTTATTACTGACGATATTTGCATCAAACTTTGACATTTTATAATATCTCTGTTATTACAGAAGATATTTGCTTCAAACTTAGACATTTTATAATATCTCTGTTATTACAGAAGATATTTGCTTCAAACTTAGACATTTTATAATATCTCTGTTATTACTGAAGATATTTGCTTCAAACTTTGACATTTTATAATATCTCTGTTATTACTGAAGATATTTGCTACAAACTTTGGACAAGTTGTTGATTATCACAATGGGAACTTATACAACAAGCTGGTGACCATCAAAGTATTTTTGACAGAGTTATGCCCCTTTTTCGAATTTTCACTGAAAAGCAAGCATCCGCACTCGAGCGTTGGCATGCCGTGCTCTTGTTTTTTCATAAAAATTTTAATATCACTGGAATTATTTTTTTCTTTCACCTATTTTGCATTTTGGACAACTTGGCTTTAAAAAGGTCTCTGTGTGTATGTGTGAATGTTTTTGATGGTCTTCAGCAACCTTTTTTTTAAAACCTTTACCAAAGAATTCCGTGCATTAACGACCCTGAAGAAAACGGCTTTTGAAAACATTGTAGGAAAATAAGAAAATGCTGGTAACCAGTTTCAATTTGGATAAGTCTACACTTTTTTCATTAGTAAAGAGTTAATATATGTCACAGATTAGGAATAGTTGCATAGAAAAGACAGCTTATGCAGTCTTAAAATATGGGAGAGGGGGTTATTTTATCTAGCAACGAAAGCCGGGTTACTTCAGTGTGATTATTGCGAAAATATTTGGAAGAAAATACCTCCCCGTGGGCCCGGAGTTCACACTTTTTGTGTCGCTCACATTTCGGCTGTCAGAAGTCGCAGGGATAAAATTGGTTAGTTTCACACGCTGGAAATGAAACACTTTCATGGGAGAGATATTTTAGATGCAGCACATTTTGGCGACAAAATCCGAGTGATCCAAAGAGCTGATCTACAGCTGTAAATATTTCGGAATGTTCGGATTTTATGGGTATAAATAAACACCTAGACCGCTTCCGGTAATCCGGAGAAGTTTTAATATTAATGACTTTTAAATGCGAAGAACTTGTGGCAGACTTTTAGACTGGAAAACTTTAAACATAAATTTAAAATCACACTTTTAAGGAAAAAAATGTCTGACATATTACAACAAATATAAAAGCAAAATGTACATGGAATCGAATTATTACCGTGGCAGAATCTCGCATACCGCTTTACCAGGTGACACAATTTTAGACTTGTCTCAACTGTAAGCAATTGCAGGGATCAATTTGATGCGGTTTTAAAGAAGGAATTTTGCTGTTAAAGAGTCGAAGATATTTTGGGAAACGGAGATAATACTAGTTATCATCATTTTCTTCTTTTCCCACAATGTTTTCAAAAGCGTTATCATTCAGGGTTGTTAAAATCCGGCACTTTTGGCAAAAGCAATCAGTATACACAAAAATGGCCTTTTTCATTCAAAGGAAAAACAGTACATCAAGCAATGTGAGTGTTGAAACTCTCACAAAATATCGCAAAGTGTGGATAGAAAATCGGTCACTTGATAACCATTATGGATGCGTTTGAAATTATTTCGTCAGCTGAAATACTAACCAGTACTTCACTTTTACCCAAAACTGTGTGCATTTTTTTTTATCGATGAACTCATTTCTCTACTTTTCAATCTGAACAAAAGTTGTTAGAAAAAAAAATATTCAATAATGGTAATTGTTATGATAATTAACTATATATAATAATGATGATAAGAAAATAGAAACAGCGAAAAAATTAACAAAAAGAAAATAAAAACAATTGAAATAGATAACCAAATGCAAATGTAAATAACAGACACTATTCTAACTGACTCATTTGGGAAGAAAAGAAACTACGGCTCAAGTTGTAGTTGTTGTAAAGGAAGTATTCAATAAATGCTGCCAAAGGACAATTACAAACTAAGTGATTCATGCTCTTGCAAAGGGGGGATTAATGCATCTGCACGATGCATGATACTAAGCAAGTCATCACGGTATTATACGTCCCTAAAATCCGTTTTGTATATCAGCCTACTGAATTATGAGGTATACTGTCCTTTGAGCTGCAGGAAATGAACCAATAGCAAAAAGTTTCGGCCAGGTCAGCCTGCGCGGACTACGCAGGCTGACCTGGTCAATACTTTTTGCATATGCATGAAGCCCCTTTTCACAGAGAATGCCTCATTTATATTGTAAGGAGCTGCGATATAATAAATTGGATGTTTTCCCTCAGTTCTAGAAACAGTTACTCTGTCTTGAACAGCCAGCTAAGGAACAAATACTGGCATCTGAAGGCATATGGTTTTTTAACACAGAGGGCGTTGTCTTCAGTATTCGGATTCGGGACCTTGTGTACTTGCTTAATACACGCGTCTACTTAAAATGAAAACACTGACACAGATTTACCTCTTTTTAACCTGTTATAATTTCAAAGTTTTATTTTACACTCAGGAGGTCAGGGCACCATTGAAGTGAAACAGATAATAATGTTTGCTTGGAAAATAGGCATACTCATTCCAATTTAATAGCTTTTTTGACCAAGCTATATCATAATCCACAGACCAGAGTAGATCCAAGATCCGACTGTAGATTCTGTGCAAAGAAACTTACTATGTTGCAATCGGTGTCGTGAAGGTATTCCTCACCAAAAACCCTGTGTTTTAACGACCCTGAGGCAAATGACTCTTGGAAACATTGTGGGAAAAGTAGAAAATGCTGGTAACCAGCATTTTGTCCTTTTCTCACAATGTTTTATACCCCTCCAAAGACAGTTCCTGTCATTTTAGCGACATTTAATTTGTAGTTGTCTTGCAAATGCTTTGAATTTGTGTAAGTGTAAATGTTGTCGTTTGGCAAAGAATATAGTAAGAACTTGTCACACAACTCCCCCTGTTTTCAATGTAATATAACCATTATGCATTTTCTTGTCTCACACACGTTTGAGATAAGAAAGTTGTGTCGTATTTGGTCAACACTCTGCAATTATACACCTCATTTCTAAAACATTGTTGAGCTAGGTTCCTGTGTGAAATTAACGATCAAAATTGGCAATCATGACAGACAGACAGACAGACAGACAGAACATTTTATTGAAAGACTTGTACAAAGTACATTGTCATCCAAAAAATACATATGTACAAAAATTATTATATACAACAACGGGAATTGAAATAAATATATCTGTTCAATCATTAAATTAGTAATCTGAGAAAAAAAATCCTTTACGCGAGGATTTCATTACTTCAATATCAATTTGGTGCCGCAGAATACACCTATACATTTTAACTAATCAAACCCATCAAAATTTGCAATCAAAATTGGCAGTCATGATAAAGTTGCGAATTTAATCACTGTTAGATTCAAAACAAAATCACTAGGTACGAGTTTCTTTGGAAATATTTTTCGTTCGTAATGTACCTGTCAAAGTAGATACATGTAATAGGCTTCTTGTAAATTTCATTACCAATTGTACATGTATGCCTATGCTTTAACTCTTTACCAAACGACTAAATTTTTAAATGGGCCAAGTTGAAAGCCTTTGCAGACGACAAATTAAATGTTGCTAAAATGATGATTTCTCTTTTTGATAGGGTAGAAAACATTGTGGGAAAAGGAGAAAATGCTGGTAACCAGCATTTTCTCCTTTTCCCGCAATGTTTTCAAAAGGCTTTTCTGTCAGGGTGGTTAAAAGTCGGGATTGTGTGGTAAAGGGTTAGTACATCATGGACTATAATTCTTGTTATATGGGATAAAAAGAATCTGACATTCGTTGGTTTTTTGAGGTAGAAATTTATTAAACTTGTCCGCAAAAAAATGCAGTTAAGCACGCCAAAGGCTCGCTAAATAGCAATTTTGTTGACTCCTTTAACCCTTTACCACTCGACAAAGTTTTAGACTGGCCCAAATTCAAGGCCTTTGCAGATGACAAATTAAATGTGGCTCAACTGATGGGATTTGTCTCTGAAAGGTTAGAAAACGTCGTGGAAAAAGGAGAAAATGCTGGTTACCAGCATTTTCTCCTTTTCCCACGATGTTTTCAGAAGTCGAATTTCCCAGAGTTGTTAAAACTAGTCATTGTGTGGTAAAGGGTTAATAAAATTTTATTCCAAATACCAACTCATGCCAGATCCTATATATCTCAATGATTTGACCAAAGGCAGATTGCACCAAAAAATTCGAGGTCCGGGGTTGCTTTCGGGGTTTTATAAAGTTTAATATTTGTGCTTTTGGCTCCGCGTGTCAAGTACCTTCGTAGCTTTCATCAAAATTTAACACCCCTCCCCAACCCATTTAAAATTAATCATTTACCATCCAGAAAAAAAAAGACAAAAACGCAGCTAAGCAACAGTGACTCTTCAGAAAATGCGACAAAACAATATTATCTGCGCATGCGTCACCGGACATTTATTGCCTATATCTATCGTATCAAACCAATAAAATCCAAGTCTCGTCACACGTGAGATCTTCCTGGTTCCTGCTGTTTAATGGGGAACGTTTAGCAAGTTCTAGCTAAATCCTTTACTCCCTTGCTGGTACATGTTCACGGACTTGCTGCAGACACGATAAATGATCACAGTGTGAAAATTGTAGAAATTGTTCCTAATGCGGAAATTACCTATTAACTACCGTTTTTCTATTCTTTCAAATAAAATCTTACTTATCAAAAATCTTCAGTCCAGTTGTTGGTCGATTTTAATGTGCAGGGTGTCTATATTTTGTGATGCTGAATCAAGCGTCGGTACGAGTCGTTTAACAAAATCTTGCCAGATGTATTCCTGTCAGGTTTAATTCTTTATTTTTTAACAGGATCCCATGAATTTGCGTCCTTTCACCCCGGATACGGTTTGTTACAAAAACCCAATCTGTAATCATTTGAAACCCGAGCCCAAAGCGACCTAACGGTACAAGTTTTTATTGATCATCAATCAAAAATTCAATTGAAGCTATCCCCCACCCGCGGGGCTTTGTAATTAATATATTGAAACTGGAGTTAAAGGGCCAGCGATTGGGCTAAGGCGTCTAATGACAATGGCCGCAAAAATGATCAGTTTTCATCCAAAACACAAAGTGGATGTGTTAAAATACCGATTTTCTGCTACGAAGAAAACTCTTTACCAGTAGACAAAATTTTAGACTTTTTTCCGAATTCAAGGCATTTGCAGACTACATGAAAGATGAGTCTCAAACGATTGGATTTATGTAGGAAATGGTTAAAAAATATGTGGGAAAAATTAGAAAATGCTGGTTACCAGCATTTTCACATTTTTCCCACAATGTTTAGGAAAAAAAAAAACAGAACTTTTTTTCTTCACAGGGTCATATTGCAAAGGATGAACATGAGTTATCCCTTTATCACACAATCCCGAGTTTTAACGACTGTCAGATATGGAAAGGGTTCTTGAAAACATTGTGGGAAAAGGAGAAAATGCTGGCAACCAGCATTTTCTCCCTTTTCCCACAATGTTTTCTCCTCTCCGAAAGACGATCTCCATGGTTATTTGAGTCTCATTTGATTTTTTCGTCTGCAATTTCTTTCAATTTGGATGTGAACAAAATTCTGTCGTTTGGTAAAGAGTTATACGGAAGTATGAAAAATGGCTCAAAATTACCGCAACAGAATGCGTCGTTATCGGAAGCATTCTGTTGTCGCTAACCCTGGTTCCACGCTGTTGATCAAGATGCACGTGGGCATCTAAGATTGCACGCGCGATCTTCGACCAGCCTCCCTGATTAACCAGTCGGAATTTGCATGCTAATGATTGGTTGAGTGTCCTGAGGCCATTAAAAGTCTATTGCCTCCATTTAACTGTAATAACAATCGGTATAAGATTTTGTAACAGTTTGATGTCGTGAAGAGATAACTCCCCGCTACACAATGGGACCCCGTCACGCGACAGCGGCACGAAACATGTTCACCGATGGCGGCCATTATTCCGCTAATGTAAACGAGATGTTAATAGGGTTATAATATACATTCACGCTGATTTAATAACCTTTAATTGAAAACTTTGTATTCTATTGTTTTTTTCCGCCACGAATGACTGAGCGACAGACATTGGACAATCTGTTAAGAAATTTGTTAACTTTGGGTTATGTTAAAAAAAAAACCACGTAGTTCCGCAAACCAAATCAACGTAATTAACTTAATCGATAGTACTTTTCTGGTTTATTATGCCATTGTTACATGTATGCTATGTTGTACTTATAATGTAAAGATGAACCGCTGTGTAGTTCTAGTTCAAACAATAAAATGTTCTGTTCTGTTAAAGTCATTAAGTATCATATTGAGTGTACAGAAATATCGTGAGCACCAGTATTCTTTTAGTCCGTATTACTTAATATCGTGATTTCTTTTAGTCCGAATGGGTTTTAATCCGGTTATCTTTTATTCCAAATATCTTTTAGTCCAGATATCCTGCTGATCGCAAATACTGATGACCTCTTCAATGAGAGAAAGTCAAGCTACACATTCTAGCAGTCTGATCGGAGTCAATTATCTTCATTCCTACACTTTTCTTTGTCCATTTTTTTTTGTCCAATTTAAAAGCAGTTAGTATTAGGTTTAACCCTCTACCAGACGACAAAATTTCAGCCTTATCCAAATTGAAAGCATTTGAAGACGACAATTTCAATGTGGCTCAATTTGGTGCAATTTTTCTTTGATACGGAAGAAAACATTGTGGAAAAAGGGGAAAATGCTGGTTACCAGCATTTTCTCCTTTCCCTACAATGTATTCGAAAGGCTTCTTTGCCAGGGTCGGGATTGTGCAGTGAAGGGTTTAAGACAATGGTCGGTTTCGTAGAATATTGTAATTAGAGTAACGGCTAAGAAAGGTACGATGATAAATATCATTTGAATCACGCTCCGTGAAACGGGGGCTTAATGCATCCCCGTGATGCATGATGCCAAGCAAGTCATCATATAATTTCGGAATTTCGGATCCATAAAATACGTTCTATATAACAACCTTCTTAATTATGTGGTAAACCGGTCCTTCAACATGCAGAAGATTTACCAAAAGCAAAAAGTTTCGACCCAGGTCAGCTTGCGCGGACTGCGCAGGCTGACTTGGGTCGAAGCTTTTTGCAAATGCATCAAGCCCTTTTTTGCCGGAGCATGGCCCATTTATAAATGAAAGAAGAGTTGAGTTTTACAAGAAACAACTATTTTATAAACTCTCTACCAAAACGAACCATTGTTTTAACGACTCCGTATGAAGAATGTGTTCTAAAACATTGTTGAAGAGAAAAAGAGAGAAAATGAGAGAAAATGCGGGTTACAGAAGACAAACCACATTTAATGGCTAATTCTATTTGGTTGGACAAAATCTTGTCGTCTAGTCTAGTGAGGTGAAACTGAAAACGTAAATACCGGTAGAATCGAAATACGTTTTTGTTGACTTGGGGACATTCTTTCTCGTGGTAAAAAAGAATGGGAGCATTTGTTAGTCTGAAAACAAACCGTTCAATCAAATTTTCTGTGTTCAATAACAGGAACGTTGCAAGTATCGCTGAAATGATATCTTTTACATTATAAGATAGCTTTGGGAAATCCATGATGCCAGCATATTTCGCATATACCGCCGCATATTCTTTCCATTCACTGGTTTCCGCACATCATCGGCGTCAATACCGACTTTCGTCATTCGTCACAACCCGGTCGGTTACTTATCTAAAGTCATATGTTCCATGGAGGCTCCCATGGGGAAGCAATTTTTGGTCACACGATCTAGAACATGGCGGCAACCTTGAAATTCTTTAAACAACTGGAGTGAAGTTACTGTTATTTATAATTAACGATCTCCACTTACAACCGTCGAAGAATTGACGAATCTCGTAAAAATGTATCAACAAACTGTTTGCCAACGGTAATGTCAGCTATCTTGAACGATTTTCACCAAAACTTGCGACTCGTGTATCTTCGAGCGCAGTCTTATTCCGGTGAAGAAATGTAAGGTGCATGTGCATATCACACACCGTTAAACATTCCAGGGACTTGTGAACAACTGATCACACGAGGTTTGCCGAATGTCCAGAAAATTTAGTCGTGCTATCTTGACCGGAATTTGGCGAAAGAAGATGTCGGAGATACCTGAGTCTTGCCGATTCATTATTCTCCAAACACTTCAATCGTTTCGTCTTTCCCTCGTACCAAATCAACGATTTTGTATCCGTCTTTTAATAACTATTTTGGTTATTTATTTTCGTTTATAGTATAGTATTATGTGAAATAAATGTGATAGACAGAAATAGTGAATTAATTGTCGCCATAACTACCCTACATAAAACTATGTCTACTGTAAGAGGGGATGTCTGGTACAGGTGCCAGGTTTCTCGAGGTGCCAGCCATCGAAAATTACAATAAGTAGAATTTAATCTAATTAATTCTAAATAACATTGTAATAAACATACGATTCTCGTATATACCATAGACTATGCCAACCCTTAAGGTGTTTGCATGGAATCATTGAATGAAAAAAAAAAGTTTTTAACCCTTACGCTGCTAAGCGCGACTCACTGACCTTTTGCAGATAGCGAAGATCAAGATCAGACTGCACGTTCTGTGCAGTATGATCTTGGATCTATGCAGCCCGATAAGGCGATGTCTTTCCTCCAAAAAATACCTTTGAAATAGGAAAAGTTTGGTATATACTATCGGTCTGAAAGTTTTATTTCTGTTATTTAGCAGGTTAAGGGTTAACATTTATACTTTTATCAAGTTTGCTCTAGCATCAACTTGGTAACTTATTTTCCATAATTTTCAACTTTTCATGTTATTATTATTATTTTGTTTTCTCCATAATTGATGACCTATAAGCTATTTTCTTAAGTGTATTTCTCTTCAGCTGTAGCACGGTGACATTGCATTCTGTATATTTATGTATACTATATTTATGTTTATGACTATAAACTATGTAAGATTTTGTCATTAAAATATTTCGTTCGTTCGTTCGACAAACACACATACAGTCAAAAAATTCAATTACTTGTCTGCTGTTCTTTTTGTTCTTGTTGTTGTTGTTGCTGCTGCTCATAGTATTTAGGAATCGATTGAAAAATCTCAGATACAATATAACTAAATGCCTTAATTTTTTTATTGCTTCTGTTCAAGAAAATGACGTGCATGCGCTAGGGACATCTTAGCTTATTTTTTTCCTTGTGATGCGGTATCACAGGAAATGAAAAATAGGGGAAAAAATCTTTCACAAAACTTTGACCACTATGCTTGAATCTAAAACTGGCTATCTACATATTTTCCCTAAATTTCAATTCCTTTGAGTAACTACATGCACATATAAAAAAATATACATGTACGTCGGACACAGGAAACAACCTTAAGAACAATATCATTTTCCTTTACATATCTTATTTACATTTTAACCCGACCACATCTTATCATAAATACAAATATCACAGAGATATTCAATAGTTTAGCTGCAACAGTATTAAATTATGGGACGAACGTGTTAGGTGTTACAGCAATAAAAATAACCCGTTATACGGTAATGAGGGCAAAGACATAAAATTGATTCATTGTAAATTTGAATAAAAAGAAAAACATTTTATGCCCCAGATCAAATCTTTACGGTTTATATTGAAAAAAAAAAAGAGGCGTTATATGATGAAAATTAGAAGACGAATTATCATGGTTAAATGTTGGTCAAAACTGATTAGGTACTAATAATATTGTGGCTTGAACATTTTTAACATTGTTGAAAAATAATGCAAATAACACGTTAGAAGGGGTTAACTGGGCATCGCACTAGAAAACTCCACTTGTTCGACAACAATATGCTAATCTGTATTTTTCATTTATTTATTTATTTATTAGAGTCTCATTCATGTACAGCAATTACAGGTAGCATAAAAGACACAAAGATAGATGTACATGACCATTCAATACAGAGTTATAAGAGACTATCACAACTAAATTAAAAACAATGCATAAACATTCTATACATTCTACGTGAGTAGTAAGATTCAGCTGCTAATTGAGCCATAGAACTCATAATTCTTAAAACGTATTTAAAAATTACAGTTTATAGCTAGTTACATTAAAATTAGGGTCGCTTGGACCGTATTCAGGCATGCAAGACAACATGGACCGTATCTGTGGGCATTCAAGACAATATAACTATCAACCTCAATTACATGAAACAACGAATTATAGATAACTACATTCAAACTCGGCATTCTTACTGACATGAATCTTACAGACTGAAATCTGCGAATTCAAGGCAAATTTAGAATTAAAAAAGCTCCTTCGCTAAAAAGTAATAAAATATATAAAACAGCTATAACAATGTGAGCGATAACTTCACTGTTATTTGACTTGTATTTGGTTTGTTGCTACGCATGTTCCATGTTGTATGTATTTTCTCAGACCAGGAAGAAATGAACTTTTACAGTAAAAGTAAATATATGGACTTGATAAGAGACGAACACCACTTTCAAGTATAGAACTCAAATAAAGTTCCCTGCGTTCGTCCAAATTACGTGAATATTAACCCCCAAACAAGCTCATAAATCATTGTTGCAGCTTGCCAACAGTACAAAAATGGAAAAACCTAGTTTCTTCGTAATCTAGAAAAACTTAATTGATTCAATTGATTATATGCATTTCAAAGTAAGATCAGATCTTGGGGAAGTCTTAATTATTTGTTTGTTTTTTCTGTATTTTATTTAGAAGTTCTGTTCTTAAATTTTCTGTTCTCAATTTATAATCAGTTACAATTAGATATTTTACCAGATCAATATTTGCAAATGTCACAGACAAAGCAGATAATTATATGTTCGAGGCCACATTTGAGGCATGGTATGTGTAGTACAATAGACCACTACATTATTGTTATCTATGACATATGTATTTACTTTTAATTTTTCCCTTTTTCATCTAGTTTTTTTCAACGCATGTGTACATATTTAATATATTTTCATGCTATCAGCGAACGGTTTTTGTAATTCTGTGCTAGATAATGTGATTTGAGTTTAGTTGAATATTTCATCACATTTATTTCAATTTCGTGTGAAATAATTGTCAAAATTTGTATTTTGTTAATGTATTTTCTGCCTTTTTTTACGATCAATATATTAAGTTCTATGAAATAGATTAAAAAAAAAAAAAATTACAAGTATTGGCAATTATGTCTTGAAAGTTTCTCGGACAACAGAATTATTTTTCTTTTTAATGACACATTTTAATTTCATTTTATACCCATATAACCAAATACAAAAAAAAAAAAAGAATAGAAAAATCATACTTCGAAATTGCATTTTATTGTTGTATTTGGCCAGAACAAATGCACAACAACGGAGAGGATAGTGTAGACCTAATCTCATACTGCACATTTTGTATTTTTTGGTTTTCATATTGATGGCCTCACAAAAAGCCAGAGTTTTGACAGACTAAGACTTTAAAACGAGCAGACTATCTTGTATCACACTTTCTTGCAATCTTGACAACTGTCCTGCTTCTTTGAATTTCTTATTCTTCATTCTGTAATGATAATCAGCTGTAATGCAGTCTCTTTTAGTCATACCCATTTTTTATTTCTTTTGATTTTTTAAAAGTAAATTGTACTATCTTCAACAGAGCTGTTAATCTGAACATCCTCATTCTGTAATAGAACAAATAAAAAAGAACTGGAGAGAGCGCCAAATCAAAACGATCCAAAATCTCTACTCCATGAAACTAGCAAAGCTACTTGGATTTCCCTTGTTGCCATAAATTTCCCCAATATTATCAAATTATACTGTTCTAGAATTATTGCAACTTTGCCTACACCGACAACCGATATATACAAATTGAAAGAATTTGTTATTACATACTGTAATAATGTCAAAATGCATCCGAGAATCTCTAAATCATTTACATAAAAGTAATGTTTTCGATATACATACGATAAAAAGAGAGGTGTTGAAAATATTATTTCTAAACTCTTCATCACACAATTCCGTGTTTTAACTATCCTAGGGAAAACAGCTTTTGAAAACATTGTGGGAAAAGGAGAAAATTCTGGTGACCAGAATTTTCTCCTTTTCCCATCAATATTTTATACCCTTTCATAGACAGGTCTCAACATTTTAGTGAACAACAACAACAATAAACTTTATTCGTTCCACGTATGTAAACATACAGTATGGCAATAAATTAAATAACATGAACTAGAGATAAGAATGTGGTTGGACCTTAAAAATATAGATTCTGTAGAAGAAGGATAGAGAGTAGAGTGGAGTGGAGAGATTATGAAAGGGGAGTATGACATTTATCTATAGCGGGAAAATCAATAAAAAGTTTGAAATAGAGGCAGACAGTTATGTCAAGATACATATCTTAAATTGCTTATATGTTCAAATAATAACTATACAGAAAATTGCAGAAAATGTGGACATAGCTCAGGCAGCGCAAATGCGTTAAGTGAGTTTTGATATGTCGTCTGCAGTTTGACAAGTCTAATAAAGTTTTTTTTTCATCTGGTAAAAATTAATTACAATGAAATCTCGTTTATGCAAGCACAAATATTCTGAAAATATGTTGGTTATTTGGAAATGCATGAAACAGCGTTTCAAGGGACAAGCGTGAGGCAGCTTTTATGTTGTTTGCAAAGGGAAAAAATGTCTTTTTAAATAGTCCCCGTGAATATGAAGTTTATTATCTTAAATACACGCATTTCTTCTAAATAGCATATTAACGTTTCCGGAGGCACATCGATGTGTTTAAAGACATTCTGGTGTATTTGAAGGCATATTAATGTGTTTGAATATATTTTGGTGTGTTTAGAGACGAACTAATGTGTTTGGATACATATCGATTTGTATGAAGGCATACCGGTCTATTTGGAGGCATATTAATGTGTTTGAAAGCATTCCGGTGTATTTGGAGACATTTTGATGTGTTTAAAAGGTATATTTTGACGTGTTTGGAGGCATATGTTTTCTACTACAATTTAAAGATGTAAAACTACTATTCAAGATCCGTCAGATATGATCAGCCGATGTGTTTGTACTAATAAAATGCATATAATTTTCGTTTAAAGAAATCCTATTTCCAATTGCTGGCGGGAACATATACATAAAATATAACCGTGGATATTTGTACCCGAATTACTGCAGTTTTAACCCTTTACCAAACAATCCTGTGTTTTAAGACCTTGATACATTATTATAGCATGCATAGCGATAAAGATAATGGTCATATATAAGAACTAAATTTGGATACCACTTTCTCTTCATCAGTTCGATATCTATATGAGCCATGCTCTGTAAAAAAGGGGGCTTAATGCATCTGCGAAAGGTATCGACCCAGGTCAGCCTGCGCAGTCCACGCAGGCTGACCTGGGTCGAAACTTTTCGCTATTGGCCTTTTTTCCGCAACTCAAAGGACCATTCTGCCGAAGAATTCAGTCGGCTACTAGACAAAGTGGATTTTATGGACCCATGACTAAGTGATAACTCGCTAGTTATCATGCATCACGGAGATGCATTAAGCCCTCTTTTGACAGAGCACGGCTCATATGTATATGCACTGTCAACAAAGGAAAACCCCATTATAAGCACAACATTCCAAAGGATACTAATTAGACTGATAGGGCAGAACGGAACATCCATTAAAAGATTCATTCACACATGACAACTCAGCCATACTCTAGCTAAAGGGTGTTCAACACACCTCCGTGAAGATTTAAACCATGCAGGTCATCACATAATTATGGATCCATAAAATCTATCTTGTCTAACAACCGGCTGAATTCTGAGGAAGAATGAAGAATGGACACGTGCAGTTCGCGCAGGCTAACCTGGATCGAAATTTTTTGTTATTGATCAATTTTCTGCAGCTTAAAGGACCAGTTTACCTCGTGATTCACTTGGTTGTTAGACAAAGTGATTTAATGAATCAAGAACTATGTAATGACTTGCTTGGTATAATGCATCACGGAGACACATTAAAACTCCTTATGCCAGAGCAATGCTCAAATATATTAGTCTGTTTTGACGGCACAATGTACCGGATGTCGGAGAAGTACCAACTTCCGGGGAATACCGATACAAGACTGTCTTTTCGTGGCATTTTGTACCGGATGTCGAGACGTTAATACTTCCGGTGAATACTAGTACACGAGTATTTTTTGTTGGCATATATATATACCAGATGTTAAAGATATACCTACTTCCGGGTAAAACTGAAGATATGCCTTTACCACACAATCCCGAGTTTAAACGACCCTGATGAGGAAGCCTTTTGAAAACATTGAGAGAAAAGGTCACCCGTATTTTCTCCTTTCGCCACAACGTTTTCTACCCTCTCAAATACAGAGCTTGCCATTTAAACAATATTTAATTTGTCGTCTGCAAATGCCTTCAATTTAGTCCAGTGAAAAATTTTGTCGTTTTGTAGAGAGTCAACCCCTAGACTGCTAAGCTCAACTCGAGAACCTTTTACGGACAGTGTAGATTAAGATCAAACTGTCCAGAACGTACAGTCTTATCTGGAATCTACATTGTCCGATAAGATTTCTTTTCCCCAAAATACCTTTGAAATATCAGAATTTCGGTTTTTACTGTCAGCTAGAAAGTTTCATTTCAGTTATTTAGCAGGATCAGGGTTTACATATATTCTGCGTCCTGCATTTAACCCTCCTTTCACGGAGCATTACCTAAATACAAACATAATAAGACAGGATGGGACTCTAAAAAATACATACCTGACGATACGGCCACTGTAGCAAGCAATCCTAAAGAATTGTGGGAAAAGGGGAAAATGCTGGTAACCAGTATTTTCTCTTGCTTCTACAATTATTTCTGCCTTTTTAAAGACAAATTCCATTATTTGAGTCACTTTTGTCATGGGTAAATGCTTTCAATTTTGGACAAGTCTAAAATTTTGGTGTCTGATAAAGAGTTAACCTTTTACCACACAATCTGAGTTTTAACGATCCTGAAGATGAACCTTTTGAAAATATTATGGGAACAGGAGAAAATGCTGGTAACCAGCATTTTCTCCTTTTCCCGCAATGTTTTCTACCCCATCACAGATGAATTCCATCACTTAAGTCATATTTGAATTCTCGTCTGCAAATTCTTTCAATTTGGAGAAGTGTACATTTCTATCGTTTGGTAAAGAGTTAAAAAAGAAAGATAAACCTAAATTAGAGGACTTACTAACACGTCGAAGCGGTGGTATTTCGTATTATTTCTTCTTAACCCATAGGCTGCTAAGCGCGACTCACTGACCTTTTGCGGACAATGTAGATCAAGATCAGACTGCACAGAACGTGCAGTCTGATCTTGGATCTACACTGTCCGATAAGGAGATTTGTTTTCTTCAAAACATAAGTTTCAAATAACATTATTCGGGTTTTTACTATCGGCTTGAAAGTTTTATTTAACTTATATAGCAGGATTAAGGTTAAAGCATTTTCACTTTTTCAGCACAAAATACATAAAAAAGCAATTTCTTCAGACAGCCGTAAATTACAGTCCACTGAAACTCTAAAAGATCATTTTATCACATGAATCCCTTTGTTTTCAATATAATGCAGCCATTACGAATTTTCTTGTCTCACACACGGTAGAGATAAGAAAATAGTGCGGTATTTGGTCAACACTCTGTAATTATACACCTCATTTCTGAAACATTGCCGACCTAGATTCCTGTATGATATTAACGGTCAAAATTGGTCATCATGATAAAATTGCAAATTTAATCACTTTTAGATTAAAAATCAAATCATTATATGTAAGTTTCTAAGGAAATCTTTTTCGTACGTAATGTACCTGTCAAAGAAGCGATAAAGCTTCATATAAATTTCATTACGCCCTGAACATGTATGTATGTATGTTTAAACACATCATGGACTATAATTCTTGTTATACAGTTATGTGATAAAAAGAATCTTACTTTCGTTGGCCTTTGAGGTAAATTTAATAAAACTAGTCCACAAAAAATGTTATTAAGCTCGCAAAAGGCTTGCTTAATAGCATTTTTTGTAGGCTCATTTAAAAAAAAAAAATTCTATCTCAAACAGCAACTCATGCCACATCCTTTATATCTTAAAGTCTTGACTAAATTAGCAGACAGTACAGATCCAAGATCAGACTGCACGTTCTGACCTGATATTGATTTATGCCTTCCGCAAAAAGCCCCATTTTCGCCACTGGCGGTGGATTGGTTGATTCCAATCATTTTTTTGCCTGTTACTTTGGAAATTATCCTCCATACAATGTGCTAAAAGGTTGGTTATGTTACAGATTGTTGGGTCTTTTTGGTCGAAACTGTACACGCCATGCACTTCTGTTTTGAGATATGATTACTCGTAAACTCAATTAGCCAAAACGTTAATTTTCATAGCAATAATGGAAACAAATCTGCGCATGTCTTTTAGGTGCATATATGCCTTTGTCTTCTACAGCTAGTGCACTGTATGTGCCGGTATTTCCTATCCTTTGACCGTGTACCAAACGAAAAAAAAAAAAAAAAAATGGACTAGACCAAATTCAAAGCATTTAAAGATGACAAAATCGACCTAGCTCAATCGATTTTTCTCTATTATAGGTTAGAAAACAATGTACGGAAAGGAGAAAATGCTGGTTAAAAGCATTTTCTCCTATTCCTACAATGTTTTCAAAAGCCTTCTTTCTCAAGGTCGTTAAACCTCGGAATTTTATGGTAAAGGGTAAATCCTCAGTTTTAACCGGAAGTAGGTATATCTTTGTCACCTGATATAAAATGCCAACAAAAAATGCTCGTGTATCGGTATTTACCGAAAGTATTAACGTCTCCACATTCGGTTCAAAATCCCGGGAAAAGACATTCATGTATCTGTACTCTGGGTCGTTTAACCCTTTCCCAAACAAGCCCTGGTTTTCTCGTGTCTGCAGTACAAGTCTTTTGAAAACACTGTGGGAAAATGAGAAATTGCTCGTAACGAGCAATTTCTCCTTTTCCCACAGTGTTTTCTACCCTTTTTGATAACTTTCTGCCATTTTCATCAAATTTAAAATTGTCGTCTGCAAACTCTTTGAATTTGGACCAGTCCAAAATTAGTCGTTTGGGAAAGGGTTAAACTCGGGATTGTGTAGTGAAGTGTTGATCCGTTTCGGCCATTGTGGATCAAGGTCATACTGTGCCAAACGTTCGCTTTGCTGAGCCATTCTGGGCGAGAACAACCTTGAAATATATGGCTGTAATTTTTTTGGCTCTAATGAATGCATCGCATACCAGACACAGCGGGGAAAAAAAAAACAAACGTTTCTACACATCCGCGCGCGGAAAAACTTTCAGAATGTATTGCGATTTGATAGGTCACAAAGTTTCGTCTGAAAACACGCTGACTTATGCGCAGGCTGACATGGTAAATCTTTTTGTAGATTCATTAAGCCCCCTTTTCACAGAGCTTGGCTCATTTATGAAAAAAAAATTACATACATGTTTCAAAATTTATAGTAGTACAGTCACAAAAACAATACCATAGTCCAACCAACATAAAATGTTTTGTTCCGTGCTGTTCTGTTAAATAACAAAGATTTAATCTATAGACAATATTTGAGACATTTCTATGGTAACAGATCGCAAGTCCTTGTGCAGCTATTATTGATAGACGGACAGATAGGTCTTTGTGCATTTGCGTCACAGGGATTTTTGTGTGTGTGTGTAGGGGGGGGGGGGGGGGAGGGGGGAAGAAAGAGAAGAGGGAAACATTTAAATAAATAGAGAAATATGTCCCAAATAAGTGAAAATCAAATTTGTATGAGATGAAAAGCATGTTGAAATGTTTCCAAAAAGCCATAAAGTAAGAATAAAACAGTAAAATCTAATTAATTCTTTACCATACAATCCCGAGTTTTTAAAGACCCTGAGAAAACAAGTTTCCGAAAACATTGTGCTGAACAGCATTTTCTCCTTTTCTCACAATATTTTCTACTCTTTCAAAGACGACCATCATCATTTGAGCTACATTTATGCAGTCGTCTGCAAATGCTTTGAATTTGGACGAGTCTAAAATTGTGTCGTTTGGTAAAGGTTTAATTGGAATATAGGAAAGCCAAATAAAATGATTAACCCTTTACCGCACGACAAATTCTGGACTCGTCCAAACCCAAAGCACTGGCAGAAGACACATCAAATATGGCTCAAATTCTGGAAGTTGTCTTTGATAGGTAGAAAGCATCGTGAGAAAAGGAGAAAATGCTGGTTACCAGCATTTTCTCCTTTTCCCACAATGTTTTCAACAGTTTTCTTTCTCGAGGTTGTAAAAAGCCGGGATTGTGTGGTAAATTGTTAGAACAATATTTTATGACGCTTTCAACAATATAATTAAATCTCGAACTTTCACGTGTGCAGAAACCCTCTACCAAATAATCCCGAATTTTAACAACCATGAAAATAATTTTGGAAACATTGTGGGGGGAAAAGAGAAAATGATGATAGAAAGCATTTTTTTCCCTGCAATGATATCTTCCCTTTCAAAGACAAGCCCCATCCTTTGAGCAAGATGTAATTTTGTCGTCTGTAAATGCTTTCAATTTAGACCAGTCTGAAATTTTGTCGTTTGCTAAAGATTTAATTTAAGTACAGGGATTAATCAAGGCGCCTTAACCCTTTACCAAACTTCCCGGAGTTTAACGGCCCTAGGAAATTTATGCCTTCTAAAACATCGTGGGAAAAGGAGAAAATGTTTGTAACTTCTGTATTTGGGTAACAAATATTTCTTCGTCTGCAAAGAGTTTCAATTTGGACCACTCTGAAATTTTGTCTGCTGGTAAACTTAACTTAGAACAGTTGGTGAATAAAATCGCTGATCAAATCTCAGAAGAAAAAATGAGCCATGCTCTGGCAAATGGGGGCTTAATGCATCTCCGTGATCCATGATACCAATCAAGCCATCACATAATTATGGATCCATAATAGCCACCTTTTTCAACAACTGACTTAATCATGAGGTAGACTGGTCCTTTGACATACAGAAAATTGACCAGTGGCGAAAAGCTTCGGCCCAGGTCAGCCTGCGCGGACTGCGCAGGCTGACCTGGGTCGATACTTTTCGCAGATGCATTAAGCCCCCTTTTCACAGAGCGGGGCTCAAAGGTATTCGATAAAACTAGATCAAATTACTGAGGCGTGAAAGAAGTCAGTCTGCCAGATCTAGCGGTTGGTACAGCAATAATTCCAGTCGTATAATTTTGGATAGACCAAGGAAACAATATGGAGGATGCGGGACCAGCATAGACGGGCAATCTGTACTTCGTAAGGACTTCATCAATGCCCGACAGCAGTGCCTTTCCAGAGAAAAAAAGGTTTTAAGTCGAAAAAGAGGCACAACTTTGTCAAAAATATTTTTAAAGTCACCTGCCCTTCTATAGCCTGGGTTCCAGTCCGATCATTTTATATTATTGGACGTTACCTTGTCAAAAAATGAAAGTAAGAATTACGGTACCGTTTTGCAACAGATGTACTTAAATTTGAAGCATACCATTTAAAAGTAGGGAAATCATTGTGAAGATGACAATCTGTTATTATACGGTTTGTTCAAGTCTTAGACGCAGGCAAAATAAATCAACTTTAAAACTAGATAAAAAGTTGCCAAGTCGCTCGACCTTATGTTTACTTTTTAGCTGTTTTTTTTTTTTAATATTCATTTTTCTGCGAGCGACTGACACTTGGACCGACTGCACAATAACACAATGTCATCTTCACAAAAAAATTCCACTTTTAACCCTTTAGCTGCTAAGCGCGACTCACTGACCTTTTTTGCGGACGGTTTAGAACAAGATCAGACTGCACAGAACGTACAGTCTGATCTTGGATCTACACTGTCCGATAGGGAGATATTTTTTCTCCGAAAACTAAGTTTGAAATAACATCATCCGGGGTTTTACTATCGGCTTGAAAGTTTGGTTTAAGTTATTTAGCCGGGTAAGAGTTAAAAGGTATGATTTAAATACAAATATATACATAGTAAAATTAGTGTTGCACCCCCTGTGTTTTTTACCGGCTTTGATTTTCTGACGTGAATGAGATAAAATTGGGTCGAAATTAGAATTCGGCTGCTGCATACACCAACAGACTCGTCTTTTGCCCATAAAATGAACTGAACTGAGGTATCCCTTGACCTCATGGTAAGTGGGAATCTTTTGCCTAGATGTTGCTTTCAAATTTAAGAAAAACGAGAAGCGTTTAAGTTTGGTTAAAACAGGGAATTTAATGTCGAAACAAAACTTACGACAGGTTGAAAGTGACCTGCAGAGAATGGACACACGAAATCAGGCAATATTGCGTACTTCCGCCCTTGCAGTCTTTGTCCCACACCTCTCACGAGAGGTTGAAACAGCTCGATCAGTAGCTGCTGCCATGAGGTTAAGGGATACCTCAGTTCATTCCATTTCAGAGACAACAGACTTGTTTGTTCTTGTATACAGCAGCCAGATTCTAATTTCCAACCCATTTCATATCATTCACGCCAGAAAATTAAACACGTTAAAAACACAGGGGGTGCAACACTAATTTTACTATGTATATTTTAACACTCGCATTGTTTACTTTAGGCTGCTACTTGGCCTTTTAATTCTTAACCAAACGAAAAAAAATTAGACTAGACCAAATTGAAAGCATCTGCAGACGACAAAATAAATCTGACTGAAAAATTTAAATTTGTTGTGGGAAGGGTAGAAAACATTGTGGGAAAAGGAGAAAATGCTGGTTACCAGCATTTTCTCCTTTTCCCACTATGTTTTCATAAGGCAGCTTTCTCAGGGTCGTTAAAAGTCGGGATTGTGTGGTAGAGAGTTAAGGAAGAACTGATCAACCTGGAATCCTGGCTACTTTTCCCGTAAGTTTTTCAAAAACTGTCTGCTTAATGAAAAAAAAAATGTGTTTGTGAACTGATGGCGGTAAGGGAGACAACACCAGAGAGTCTCCGCGGCTTGTAATATTATCATCAAACGAAGATAAATTATATGTCTGTAATTCGTCTGCTTTTAGGCAGATTTTAAAATGGGGGACCTTTTATCGAACATTAGGTTTCAGAGTACGAAATTAGCAGTAAGTAACATTGTACTTTGCTAATGGAAAATGTTGTCAACCCTTTATCATATTATCCCGAGTTCTAACGACCCAAAAAATGAAAGGCTTTTGAAAACATTGTGGGAAAAGGAGAAAATGCTGGTAACCAGCATTTTCTCCTTTTCCCGCAACGTTTTCTAACCTTCCACAGACAGAAAATCACTGTTTAAGCCACATTTAATTTGTCGTCTGCAAATGCTTTCATTTTCGTCGTATCCAAGATTCTGTGGTCCGGTAAAATGCTAAACAATAGCGCTGCTCTGATAGATTATTTTTGCAGATAAACGTTTTTTTTTTATTTCTTCTTTAAACCCTTTCCTAAACAAGACTGTTGAAAAAAAAGGCGGATGTTTACATTACAGCGTTTACATACTTGTTTATTGTTTAGTTTCCATGACAGCACCGGTGACAAGACTAAGGATCCTATCTGTATTTACGATCTAGGGCTGCAACCAACTCTTGACTCTGAAACTGAACCGTCCGCTGCAGCTCAACCGACCGCCTAACACCGCCTCACTATAGCACTAATTGATGCTCGACTTACTGACCTTTTGCGGACAGCGTAGATCAAGATCAGACTGCACAGAACGTGCAGTCTGATCTTGGATCTACGATGTCCGTCAGGGAGATATCTTTCCTCATTAAAAAAATCTTTGAAATAGGAAAATTTGAGTTTATACTATCAGCTTGAAAAAAAAAGTTTATTTAGCAGGATTAACAATAAACTCAGAATAATCTTAACCCTTAGGTTGCTTAGCGCGACTCAAGGACATTTTGCAGTGTAGATCAAGATCAAACTGCACAGAACGTGTAGTCTGATCTAAGATCTATACTGTCCGATAAGGAGAAAGATTCTATCTTTCCTACAAAAAATACCTTTGAAATAGCAAAAACTTGGTTTTTACTTTCGGCTTGAAAGTTTCATTTCACTTCTCTAGCAGGATAAGGATTAAAATTCTGCATTAATTTGCATGTTAGCCCTTTACTAAACAATCCCGTAATTCAACGACCCTTAGAAAAAAAAAAACGTTTTTTGAAAACATGGTGGGAAAGCGAGAAAATGCTTGTAACCAGCATACTAGTATTTTTCTTTTCCCATCACTTTTTGCAGATGCATTAAGCCCCCATTTCACAGAGCATGGCCCTTTTTTGTTACATGTAATCTCTCCGTGTATCAGAATGTTTTCAAAAGCTCTCCAATGCAGGAACGTTAAAATTATTACATGTGACAGTTTTCTTTTGCTCGTAATTTTTACGGTTATGATATAAAAGGACAAAATTTTTTTTTTCCGGAAAAGAAGGAGGATTTTCCGGCTTCTTTTGAATTATTTGTCAGTACCCTTTACATACTTTCTATTACATATGGCTGAAACTATACTAACCCTTTACCACACAATCCCGAGTTTCAACGACCCTGAGAAAGAGGCCTTTTGAAAACATTGTGGGAAAAGGAGAAAATGCTGGTAACCAGCATTTTCTCCTTTTTCCACGATGTTTTCTACCCTTTCGCAGCTATAAAGCATAAGTCCAGCCACACATGAATTGTCGTCTGCAAATGCATTTAATTTGGACAAGTCCAAATTTTTGTCGTTTGGTTAAGAGCTATCTTCCAAGGGAAAAAAATCATTTTTTTTTAAATCTAGACCACTAATTCAGTATGAATACTGTATGTTTATTGTCTGGCGACTTCTTTCGGCATCTCTTTATTTCAAATATTGTATATTTTTTTGCAGAGTGGCGGGAACTGTAAAAATCAAGAAAAAAGGAAGAGACTTGTATATTTCTTTATAAGCGGAGACGTCAGAAAACTATCAGTTTACGCGGGAAATTACGCAGCACTCCGTCACTTTGATTGAATACAGACTTTAACCTTTATATGAATAACAAAATCATCCCATTTTCGCATTACATATATAAAGGGGAAAACAAGTGAATTTTCCACTTGGATCGATTCACGTGCCCTTATGGTTGAATCGATTGCCAAGAAGGCACGGTAACCCTAAAATTAAACTACACTTAAACAATTATTCATAGGAGAGACACAATCTCAATAGAAACTGCATTTAGAGTAATTAAGGGGGTCTGAAACATCAAGGTCTGGATTCCGTCTCACATGACGATAAAACGTCAAAAGACGGGGAACCAAATTATACCATGTCTCCGGAAAACGACTCACGCGGCACCAGAAAAAGACGGGGAAAAACAAAATCGATGGGAGAAATGGACAATCTTTAATATTTATTTATCAAAACTTTTATCTAATAATTCCCCCCACATATTGTCTGTTATTCTGTGTATGCTGGCATTAAATTGGAACAATGGAATGAAAGGGCGACCCTTCGAAAACACGATCCACGGCGGTGCGGTCTGGTTTTCGTCAAACGTAGGAGAACGGTCGGAACGGGGACATAATGGCTTCCCAGCGGATCCGGAATGGCATCAACGATTTGTAATGAATCGCTTCGTCCCGTAATTGGAATCGATTCTTGCGTTATGTCGTATATCAGAGAAGAGCAAGGCAACCCAATGCCTTGCCAATCACAACCGTTACTTTCTTTTGCGAAGCGATCAGATCAAGGTTAGACTGTACATCCATGCAGTCTGATCTTGATCTGTTCGCTTCGATTAACAAATTAATTGTTTTTTTTTTTATTTACCCGTTTACATAAATAAGCCTGTCCTAAATGGTAGTCGGTCCCAGCGTAAATCATAATTCAGGGGAGAAAGACGATCATTTTTATTTTTAGACTTGTCCAAATTGAAAGTATTTGCATACAGCAAATAAAATATGTCCAAAATGATAGCACTTGTCTTTTTTAGGGTAGATAACATTGTTGGAAACGGAGAAAATGCTGGTTACCACAATTTTCTTTTTTCCCAAACAATTTTTTTTCAAAAGCATTCTTACTTGGGGTCGTTGAAACTCGGGACCGTTTGGTAAAGGATTAATAAAAACAGATCACGAAGATAAGACATGATTTTCTTCCAGAATTAAAAGTTTTATTGTGACAAATTTATGCATTTCGTAATTCAGTATATTTATTCCGGGTGATAAAAACCTTGAATAAAAAAATAAGACGAATTTGGCTCCTTCATCTCTGTGATAAATCGCCATGGAAACCGTTTTGTCTTTTGAGTGGAAATTTGTGTGATTTGATTCAGATTTGGCGATCATTTTTTTTATCAGGAATGCCAGATTTGTTCACATGGTAACAGAAAATGAATCATATATTTTTGGAAGAGATATCGAGACGGGGAAACATTGCTGGGTTATAATGTTCTAATTTATTTCATCAAAGCATGCAACAGTGATACCATTTAGTATGAATACAACCCACTGCGTTGCAAAAAAAACTAATTTGTAGTTTACTCAAAAGTTCTTTAAAAAGTATTAGTGATTTAAATTATTTTACTTCTGAATAGCTGAAAAGGTTTTTAAAGTTATTCCAAGCTGGAGAGAACATTGCTGGATTATGGTGTTATGATTTACTTTATCAAAGCATTGCAACAGTTGTACCGTCTAATATAGATGGCCTCCTCATTGCAAAACTGATTGGTACATAGCGCAGAATTTCGTTAAAATATTGAATATTCAAGTAAGTTTACCACTGAAAAGAAAAAAAAAGTATGGAAATGACATATCAAGTCGGGGGAAAACATTGCGTGTGGATTTGTTCTGATTTATTACAATTATGCTTGCAACAGTGGTACTACAGAGTATAAATGGTGCTTTTAAACAGCAATCCCATCCCCTTCGTTTAAAATTAATTTATAGTTCACATAAGAGTTCTTCAAGATATAAAAAGGATTTAAATTAATTTATCATTTAATTGAAAAAGGGGGAGGGGTCGAAGTGCTCTCTGGCCGGAGAAAGCATTGCTTGGTTATGATATTCTGATTTAGTATAGGATGCCAAAGTGGCACCATTTAGTATAGATTCACCTCTCATTAAATAACTAATTTGTATCATACGCAAATGATCTTCAAAATATCAAGTATCTAAAACACAAATGACAAGACAGAAGAAAGTTTGGAAGCCGGGGAAAACATTGATTGCGGAGTAATGATGTTGTCATGCAATAGTGATACCACTTAGTATGGACCTTTCTTTCCCTTCCCCCCCCCCCCTTTTATTGCAAAAGTAATTTGTAGTTTACGCAGAAGTTTTTCAAAATATTACGGATTTAAATTATTGTACCACTGAATGGAGAAAAAAGTGCCGGGGAAAACATGGCTGAGCTGTAGTGATCTGATTCATTTTACCAAAGCATGCAACAGTGATAGCATTTAGTATAGACGCCCTCTCATTGCGAAACTAAAATGTAGTTTACACAAAAGTTCTTTAAAATATTACGAAGTTGAGTAATTTTACCACTGAATAGGTAAAGAAGAAATGATTTCAAGCCGAAGAAAAGATTGCTGGGTTATGCTGTTCTGATACCACTTTATGAAAGCATACTGCATTGGTGCCATCTAGCGTGCAATGGCTCCCACATTGCAAAACTAGTTTTTACTTTAGGCAAAATTTCTTGAAAATATTAACCCCTAGGCTGCTGTGCGCGACTCACTGACCCTTTGCGGACAGCGTAGACCAAGATCAGACTGCACAAAACGTACAGTCTGGTCTTGGATGTACCCTGTCCGATGAGGAGATATCTTTCCTATAGAAATACCTTCGAAATAAGAAAATTTGGGTTTTTACCATCGGCTTGACAGTTTCATTTCTTTTATTCAGCAGGATAAGGGTTAAGGGTTTAGTTGTCTTTACCACTGAATGGACAAATAAGGTTTTGGAAGTGATATCGAGCCGTGCAAACCATTGCTGGGTAATGATCTTATGATCTCTTTTAACAAGGCATGAAACAGCGGTACTGTGTATAACTAGTACTGGACAATAACGCCGGCCAATGATGTCTTGGCTTACTTTTGAAAAAGATGCAGCAGTGAGACCATTCAGAATGGGTGTTATCCACCTTTCTGAAAATTATTAAAGTAAATTATGCAGACGTTTTTCAAAAGATGGAGGACTTTGAAAACTTTCCCAATGAATCAGGCTAATGTAAGAGATGAAAGGTACTAGAAACTACCCTTTTGGTTCATCAACAAGGTGGTCAAATTTATTTTAAAAACATTTTACAGGCCTGTTTGAGTATTCGCTGTACTTTTAGGGTAAACATGTAATTACAGAAAAAAAAGGTTTTAATGTATTGTTATACACCGAAGTTTGGAAACGTTGAAATGAGCCATGCTGTGGCAAAAGGGGGTTTAATGCATCTCTGTGATGCAGAAAACGAAGCAATGCATTATGTAATTAGGATTCATAAAATCCATTTCTTTTTTCTAACACTTGACTAAATCTGGAGGTAAAAATGGTCCTTGGACATGAAGAAAGTTTCCAAATAGCAGAGTTTCGACCCATGTCAGCCTTCGCGGACTGCATTTAACCCCCTTTTGATAAAGCATTGATCAAATGCATGTACATGTACATTAAAACATTCCAGTATTTTGTGTAAACTACCTGTTGAAGACAAGCATATCCTTTCAAGGACTTATTAGCATATGTTTTAGAACTTTTTACACCGACTATGCAAGGTACTAGATGTTTCCTTCTATCTAACCCTGCATTTTCCCCGTTCTTTCTCTGTTGCGTTTAATTTGTACAACTTAGGAAATCTTATACGGCCTGTATGTCTGTCCGTCAGTCGATCACACTCTGTCCGTCCGTCCGTCTGTCTCCATCCTTCCTCCCTCTATCTCTCTCTCACTCTCTCGTCGCTCTCTCTCTCTCCCATCGCTCTCTCTCTCTCTCTCTAATTCAGTTACACCAGACATATCAATGAATCAACGAATAACAGCGAGGGGAGATTAATCGAAGCAATTTTCTTTCAAGACAAACTACGTGTCTACTTTCAAACCAGTCCGAATTCAATTAGCAGGCAGTATGTAGAAAAATCAGTCCATTTATCAAAACCGAGAGAACATTCTGCAGGTCTGATTGAAGATAAGGAATTTAACGCATTGCTCCCCCCCCCCCCCCCCCCCAAAAAAAAAAAAAAAAAAACAAAAAACATCAGACAACAATATCCTTTTGAAATATGACCTATCAACTTGATTTTTACCAGACGAAAAAAATTTAGACTTGTCCAAATTGAAAGCATTTTCAGACGACAAATTAAACTCATTTGATAAGATTTGTCTTTGACCTGTTGAAAAACATTGTGGGAAAATGAGAGAAAATGCTGGTTACCAGCATTTCTCCTTTTCTCACGATGTTGTCAAAAGTCTTATTCCCTCGGGTCATTAAACACGGGATTGGTTAGTAAAAAATTAAAGTTTTGTCAGAGCACATTGGGCAGAAAAGACAAATTGCTAGTAAAAGATTCTCCCACAATGGATTCAAAAGTGGACTGCTGGTATGATACGTAAATTTCAATCCTCTGCAGATAGTAATTAGTTAGAAAGAAAGCATAATTTCATGTTAAAATATTATTCTGACAACTGGAAATACATGGCTATAATAATACTTATACTTATAATAATAGCAGTACTAAAAATGGTAACCACTACGACAATAGATTGATTGATTGATTTGATGGTGTTTAACGCTGTTTTCAACATTATTTCAGTTATATCGCGGCGGCCAGTGCACCTATCCATGCTTTCCTGGAATTTCTTTTACCAGTACTCCGCACAATATTGTTTCCAAGCCACTGGCTGCTTTCCCACATAACCATCGTCGAAACAGTGGTCTGCGGTGAGAGAGGAATGAATCCTGTCGCGATGACTATCATCAATCCTCGGAAAGAAATTGGCCGAGCCGGGGATCGAACCAGCGACCTTCTGTTCTCAAGTCCTGTACGCTACCGACTGAGCTACGGGGCTCGGCACTGCAATAATAATAATAATTATTATCCTCCACAATTTGGCGGTCTCTCCTCCAGCGTCAAAGCGTTGGCATGCCTCTCCTTCTACCATAATGTTTACTATCCTTTTATAGGCAAAAATTATCATTCAATCAGTCGATATCGTTTTTCCTGACTACAAACTGTCTCTTTCCTTTCCCGACGGTTTCGTGAATAATCGCCTGAAACAATCGATTCACTTCTCGGAAAAAGACAAACGTCTCTTTCCCCCCCCCCCCCCCCCCCCACAAGCCTCGTAGCACTGGCATGCCCCTCGGGTGCTATAACTGGCTTAGGAATAACGGGCCTACCTTAGAAACAAGGAGAAATTTCACTGGCGCATATTGATATCGCTTTTATATCGAGTTAACTCTTTACCAGACGACAGAGTTTTAGACCCTTCCAAATTCAAAGCATTTGCAGACGACAATTAAAATGTTGCTCAAAAAACGAGATTTGTTTCTATTGAAAGATAGAAAACATTGTGGGAAAAGGAGAAAATGCTGGTAACCAGCATTTTCTCCTTTTCCCACATTGTTTTCAAACGCCTTTTTTTTTCCCCACCAGGGCCGTTAAATTCAGGATTGTGTGGTTAAGACTAAAACCCTGCCCTTCGCAGGCATGCATTCTGGGTACGATTTTTACAAGACGACAAAGATTCATCCAAATTGAAGGTATTGCAGACGAAAATAAAAGTGGATCAAATGAATGAACTTGCTTTTGAAAGGGTAGAAAACATTGTGGGAAAATAGTTTCCCTCATCATCTTTACAACTCGGGATCGTTTCGTAAAGGGAAAAGCAGAAATTGTTCATGATAAGAAAAAGTTTTTTTTTTCCCCATGATGTCTTTCCTAGATTTTCATTTCATTTTACGAAATTTCTTTTAAAGCACAGATTGTCTTTTAAACCGTAAATTCCAAGATTAATGAAAGTAACATTTTGCGGTAAGTTCATGGGAGAAAGCGATTGATGTGTGGTGTTTAAAACCGTTTTCAAAATTTTTTAGTTATATCGCGGCCAGTGCACCTATTCATGCTTTCTAGAGTTTCTGTTACCAGTGCTTCCGAAAATATGCTTTTCAAGCCTCTGCCTGCTTTCGTCGATAAAATGGAGAAAGAGTAAGGTGCACAGAGGCGGACCTGTCGATCATTGACTGAAATATCAGACAGTGTAGATCCAAGATTAGATTGCACAGTGTATGCAGTTTGATCTTGATCTACAATGTCTGCAAAAAGCGATTTCATTGTCACCAGTGTGTCTAGATTTGAAACAGATAAAAGATTCTGAAGAAGACGTCAGGGATACTTTAACGGGTTAATTCTTTGTCACACAATCCCGGGTTTTAACTCCCATGAAAATGGACACTTTTGAAAACATTGTGAGAAAAGGAGAAAATGCTGGTAACCAGCATTTTCTCCTTTTCCCACAATGTTTTCTATCCATTCTAAAAACCATATTCCACAATTTGAACAACATTTAATTTGTCGTCTGCACACGCTTTGGATTTGGGAGAAGTCCAGATTTTTCTCGTTTGGTAAAGAGTTAATTCAATTTCCAGGGACCTTAGATTACATTCGTATTCCGCGTAGGGGATCGGAGAAATGAGCCTAGCTTTCCGACAAGCGTAGACAAGTGATTATCTGGGCAACCCGGGATACACGTTTATGTCTTGGAGCGAACGTGAGCGGGGATTCCGCGGAAACTTTTATTTAATAAATATCCAATTATGAACAAAGCAAATGACGTGCAATTTGTCAAGCGGGAAGCCTTTTCATTGGAAGAGAGGGGAAAAAATCTGATTAAAACGTTTTTCGCCGGGCGGATGAATGCATCGCTCTCTGAATCTGAAAAGAATTAATCAAAACACAGGCGAAAAAAAAAAATTCCTGAAAAACGATTTCGTAGAGAATTCGTTTCTGTAACTGGTAATAGCAACTTATATCACTATTATAGTTCCACCATGATAACTGAGCACGCGGGAAAGCATGCTATAATCCACAAAGGGGGGGGGGGGGGGTCGACATTGCAATTTATCCGTTTTTGACCACAATACATCTGCAAACAGATGGCTTCTCTTCTCTGACCAATTTCGAAAACATTGTGGCAATATTTGCCACATCTTTTCAAATGAGCCATACTCTGTGAAAGGGGGTGGTGGCTTAATGAGTCAACAAAAAAATACAAAAAGTATCGTCTCAGGTCAGCCCAGGCAGACCTGTGTCGAAACTTCTCACTTTTGGTAAATTTCCTTCATGCCCAAGGACCGTCCTACCTGATGATTCAGTTGGTTGTTAAGACATGTGGATTTCGTGGGTCCGTGATTATAATGACTTGTTTAGTACAATATATATATAGACGGGGAAAAAATGAAATAACCCGGTTATTTCCGGACAGACACAAGTGAATTAGATAGGTAAATTAAAAATAAGACGTAACGCGCCTATAATGCGTGTATTTTCATTATAAAATAACTAAACAAACATGTTTCGGCTATCGCCTCATCAGTGTAACGTTGTTACTTGCGGCAACGTCGTTCATTACGTCACTTCCCTTGTAACGTCATTGAACAGCATAATAAAAGGGGGTCTCATTCATATACAAAGCAAAGTTAACCCCTAAGCTGCAAATCGCGACCCACTGACCTTTTGCGGACAGTGTAGATCAAGATCAGACTGCACAGAACGTGCAGTCTGATCTTTGATCTACACTGTCCGATACGGTATTTTCTTTCCGGTAAAATCAACTTCGAAACCGCAATGTTCGGGCTTTTAGTATTAAGTAGAAATTTGCGTGTCATTTATTCAGCAGCTTAAGTGTTAAAACACATTTAGGAAAAATTCCAGTAAAAAGTATATGACCATTCTACAAAAGAATTATAAGAGACTAGTATTTAAATGTTACATAAAAGGAATAGAAAAGAGACAATATTTACGAGCAAAGTTAGCGATTAAAAAAAAAACGCCAAGTTGCTTATAATACTAATGCATCACGGAGATACATTAATCCCGACTGTTACCAGAGCGTGGCTCTAAAGATTGCTTGCTCTATAGTCGACAAGGGATAAAAACCAAGAAAGTGGAAAACATGGTATGCTCCTTAACCGGGGTGTGAAAATAATGTATTAAAATTATCACATTTGAAATTATCAGTTTATGACCACATTTTCATCTGCATTCAACTGATTCGATTTTGTTTCGCAGACAATATTGTGACGAGCAATTTCTCTTTTTTTTCCCTCATGTTTCCGTGTATAAAATAGTAGGAAACAAGCACAGGTTTTCACAAATTATTACAAACTCTCCAAAAATGTGCAAAGTTATCCTGAGAAAACCAGTTCCATGTTATTGTTTTTGTATGTATTGTACATACGAGTGACACAATATCAACCTTTAACAGCTTTGGTAACGATATGTTGATCGAGGTATTATACTTCTCACAAGAGTTGGGCAACAAACTGATAATTTGCATTTTTTTTTTTCTACCAACACAAAATACTATACTTTTCTTTTATTTTCACCATCCTCAAAAAATGCTGTTTTTTTTTTTTTCCATTTTAACACCATACATACAAGGTGTTTCATATTATCTGTCCTTATTCTAGATATATAATGTCTGAAAATGAGAGTTTATCATAAATGGAAAGCTACCACCTTCTTGCAGACACATTACAATTTTATTTGATATATAGTGCACAGACATTACTTAACCCTTTACAACACAATTCTGACTTTAAACGACCCTGTGAAAGAAGCCTTTTGAAATCATTGTGGGAAAAGGAGAAAATGCTGGTAACCAGCATTTTCTCCTTTTCCCACAATGTTTTCTTCCCTTCTATAAACCAATTTCAAATTTTTAATCACATTTATTTTGTCGTCTGCAAATGCTTCCAATTTTGACCAGTCTAAAATTTTGTCGTTTGGTAAAGAGTGAAACATTCGTTGATATACACGTACATGTACTACACTTTTTACGACAAGTCCACTTCACATCAAGTGTCCTACATAACGACAATTCTGGAGATTTAAATTACGTCAACTCTTTGTTTAAGGATTATCTTAGAAACGTACAGGTTTACAAGCAGCAAATTGAGTTTAGGACAACAGAGAAATCACTCGGTCCGTATTCACTTACCATTCTAAAGAACATTCTTGGTCTTGTCCTCCAAAATTTTCCAAATTTGAAATTAACACACCTTCTGATTGGCTAAACCAAATGGTTTAGCCAATCAGAAGGTGTGTTAATTTTAAAATTTGGAAAATCTTGAAGAATAAGTCTGAGAACATTCTTAAGAATGGTTGCTGAATACGGACCCAGGCTTTCATATTGAAAAAAATATTGAAAAACTGTTACACAATGAGGCAATTACTTTATGGACTACTTTGAGTGCAGGCGGTATTGTGGTTCCCATGTTTTTCGCAGATGACGAGGACAAGGCTGACACTGTAACTTAGGAGGGAAGGAGAACCTTCCCAGGAAGAATTTCATTCCAATGAATAACAACAACGAAGAAATAATAAAACATTGAAGACACGTGTACCAGTACATACATTAGGTTTCAGCATTGTGGAGCCACACAAAACATGACTGAAAGCATAATTGAAGGACTTTCAAAAGCATCCTGGCAAAAGTTCATTTCTTTCAGGAACGGCAACACACTGAGACCGTCAAGACTTGTTCTTGTATGGTGCATTATAAAAGGTGTGCAGCCCGATGTCTGGAAATGCATAGGACTTTAAAACTGCAATCAAGAAAGAAATTTATGGAAATAGCAGGGGGACAGGCAGACATGTAATAAAAAACTCTCGAAAAAAAAAATTGACGTCATTTATAGCTGCTCAGAATGGAGGTCATGTAGGGCAACTCTTATAGAATGGACTTATCGGAAAAAATGTGCAGTGTATTAACTATTATTAAAGTAATGCCAATTTACTACTTATAAAATGAAATTTCATTATGTCTACAAAATGTTGGAAGCTTTTAATTCAGTTTAACTCTTTACCAAGCGACAAAATTTTAGACGGGTCCAAATTGAAAGCATTTGCAGACGACAAAATAAATCTGACTAAAAAATGGATTTTTTTTTAATGTTTTGAAAAGGCTTCTTTCGCAGGGTCGTTAAAAGTCGGGATTGTGTGGTAAAGAGTTTAAATAGAAAATTAGTAGAAATTTTTGACAATAAGAATAAGGGCAAAAATGAAACACCATGTATGAGCGTTCATCTAGCGGTTTTTTTTTTTGTCGAAATTTTCTGCTGACAAAATATGTGCAAATGAATATATTCTACCATTATTATTATTATTATCATTATTATTATTATATCAAAATGATGCTTTCAATTTGGGAGAGTCTGAATTTTGTCGACTGATTAAGAGTATACAAGAAAATACAGGACATATAAACCTGACATACATTAGGAGAACTACTTATTTTAAAAGCATCATGAATTACAAAATGTGAGGTGATAATGCGTACCTCTCAGTTTATGTATATTCTACATACAATAGATTGTCTTTATTGATTATCCCATTACCAGACAATCCCGTGCATAAATGACCGAAAGGAACAATTTCTTTGAAAACATTCTAGAAAAAGGAGAAAAGTTGGTAACCGGCATTTTCTCCTTTTCCCTCAATGTTTTATACCATTTTGAAGCTAAACCCCATCAATTTTAATATGCCATTAAAGAAACAATACCTGATAATATGTCGATTTTTTTTTTTATAAATGGAAACGCATTCTATAACAACACGTATGAGTTTCATTTAAAAGTTTTTATCAATGTTTCGGCTTGCACCTTCTTTCAGAATGTTTACAGAATTTTAAGACACATAAAAACAAGCGATGCTCTGTGAAAAGGGGGGCTTAATGCATCTTCGTGATCCATGGCACCAGGAAAGTCATCACATACTTACTGATCTACAATATCCACATTTTTTAACAACCGATTTAATCATGAGGTAGACTGGTCCTTTGACATACAGAAAATTGACCAATAGCAAATAGTTTCGACCCAGGTCAGCCTGCGCGGACTGCGCAGGCTGACCTGGGTCGATAATTTTCGAAGATGTATTAAGCCCCCTTTTCACAGACCATGGCTCAAACATTTTTTTTTTTTTTTTTTTAAACGGGAGTTTACTTTTACTTTACATTTAAAGTGTCAAGGAATGATATTTTACAAAACTGCCAATGACTGAGAACTGAAAATACAACACGTAAATATCTAGTCTTATCACAGTCCACTATATTCCTTCCCTTATGCATAGCTTATTTTATGCAAATAAGTTTTACCGATATACAGTGTTTGAGTAACTAGATGTATATATAAATCGAAGTTTGTAAGTTCGGATGTCTCAGTCTTTTGTCTTAATTCGATGCTTTAGCAAGTCGATATTGTATCTGGCCGGTCGGTCTCATAGGTAACGGGTGATTTCTCCTTTTGCCTCAATGTTTCCAATTGAATGCTTCGTAGTTGATTTTGAGAATGTATTACAAACGACGCTGTTTTCCAAGTGATCTGTAGCATACTTGTCGCGGTTGGGAGGTTAAAAGTTAATAACACTTTCAGTGCAAATCATTAATACATGTATATGAGCCATGTTCTGTGAAAAGGACGCTTAATGTATTTGCGAAAAGTATCGACTCAGGTCTGCCTGCGCAATCCGCGCAGGCTGACCTGGGCCGAAACTTTTCGCTATCGGTCAATTTTCTTTATGTCTAAGGACCAGTCTACCTCACGATTTAGTCGGTTGTAAGACAAAATCGGTTTCATAGATCCATAATTATGTGATGACTTACCTGGTGTGATGCATCATGAAGATGCATTAAGCCCCCTTTTGCCACAGCATGGCTCATATAGATTCGATCTCTTTGGACAGCTGAAAATACAATCCACTGAAACTGAGACAGACTTTGATCTTATATGTTTCACTAAACAAGAAGACGGGTTATATCCACGATCACACTGCACGTCTTATGCAGTTAGGCTCCGTGCTTATAAAATCTTTTCGTACTCAACTCAGTTAAGCATGAAATTAAATATTATATACATGTAGATATATTTTGATACTACTTATGGAGCAAATTCTTAATTTTTAGAGCAATCCCTTCCTTCTTTCTTTCGCTTATAGTTATGTCTATTTCTCAAATTTTCAAGCTGCCTGCCTGAAGAATTAATGAAATAGGGGAAAAAATGATATCCAAATTATCTCCCTTGTTAGATAAAAACCAAAGTAACAGAGTGCGACAAGGTCCTTTTATTTTATTTACTTTGTTTTTGTCCTTGCTTTACTAACAGAAGTTGCGATTGTTATAATTTGACTTGTAATGTATATGTAAGGTCTTCATGGTATTTGCAAATCGAATTTCACACACTATTAAGATTGAAATGCGTCGAGTAGATCGAATTTGTGGTTTGATAAATTTTAAAAGAGATATTTAAACGTGAATGTTCCTAAATGGTGCAAGGGATATCAAGGATAAAAACCAAGTAATACCTCTTTTAGGACCTTTGATGTGGTGGAGAGCTATCAAGGGAAGTAATTCTCTTTTGTCTCCAATTCAAAGTTGAGCACAGATTCAGCTGTGCATGAAATCATGTTTTGTAAGCACAACCCTTGATCTTGATCTATGCAGTCTGCAAAAAGCCTCTGTTCTTGCCCTATAGCGCTGGATTAGATTGTTCATTTTGTGTCTAAGGCTGTTGCAACATTACTTCAGTTATATCTTGTCTATAATAATACTTATACTAATAATAATAGCAGTACTAAAAATGGTAACCACTACGACAATAGATTGATTGATTGATTGTGTAGTGTTTAACGCTGTTTTCAACATTATTTCAGTTATATCGCGGCGGCCAGTGCACCTATCCATGCTTTTCTTGAGTTTATTTTACCAATACTTCACACAATATTCTTCCAAAGTCCCTGGCTGCTTTCCCATGTAATCATGGTCGAAACATTGATCAGCGGTGAGGGAGGAATGAATACTGTCGCAATGGCTATCCTCAATCCCTTGGAAAGAAATTGGTCGAGCTTGGGATTCGAACCAACGACCCCCCCTGGTTTCAAGTCCTGTACGCTACCGACTGCGCCACCGGGGCTGAAAGGGCAAAAGGATCTACATGTGATAGGCAATAAAATATAACTGGCAAAGTTAAATGTACTAATAGATCATCTTTGACATTTCCTGAAAGTCTACCAGACAATATGATTTAGGGAAACATTTGCGGCATATTCTCACTTCTTATCGCAGACACAATCCCCCTCCCACTAACAGCATTTACAACACTTATCTTTTTAACCTCTTACAAAACAATCCAGAGTTTCTATGAAATCGCAATGAAAAAGAGTGCTTTTGAAAACCCTGTGGGAAAAGGAGAAAATGCTGGTAATCAGCATTTCCTACTTGTCCACTGTGTTTTCTCTTGCTTATCAGAGACATGTCCCATCATTTGTGACACTAAATTTGCCATCTACAAATGAGCCATGCTCTGGGAAAAACGGGGCTTAATGCATCTGCGAAAAATATCGACCAAGTCAACCCGCGCAGTCCGCGCAGGCTGACCTGGGCCGAAACTTTTCGCTATTGGCCGATTTTCTGTATGTCCAAGAACCAGTCGATCTCATGATAAAGTTGGTTGTTAAAAAAAGTGGCTACTACGGACCCATAATTATGTGATAACTTGATTGGTATCATGGATCACGGAGATGCATTAAGCCCCCTTTTTGTCAGAGTATGGCTCAAATGCTTTCAATTCAGTCAAGATAGAAAAGTTGTCATCTGATATGTTAAACATCTTTGTATAATACGAATGATGTAATAATTTTTTACACATGACCTATGTGAAAATTAAATAGAATTAATAAAGGTATGTGAGAACAACACTGCTTGGCAAAACGAGGAATGGGTCGTTACTAACAGTTTCACCTTCAGTCTTAATGTTTTCCTGGGCAGTTTTCTGTAAGACAAATGGTCCATTAGCTCGTTTCATTAGGAGTTTTACAAGAGCTACTGCGTCTGACCAGCAATACTCGTAGCCAAAAGTTTATTGCTTGTTATGTCATTGCCGTTTGGTGTGCGCATTGGACATATGGCCCGCAACATGCAAAATGAGACCTTCGAACATTTGCGTAAAATGTCGTCCCGGATAAGCCTGCGCAGTCCGCGCAGGCTAATCCGAGACGGCACTTTACGACTACATAAAAATTTTTCATACAGTAGACTATCGTAAAACAGAAATCGCACAAAAACGGAAAGTGTCGTCGCGGATTAGTCACAGACTGCACAGGCTGATCTGGGATAACACGCTTTTACGCATATGTCCGAAGGCCCTTTTCGTGTGTTGCACGCCATATAATCTTACTAGTATGTAAGAAGAGGGGATTCAGCAAGGTCAGCACACTGAAAGTTTTACAAGAGCTTCTGTGTTTAACCAGCAATGGCAAAGTAGTTTATAGCTTATGATGTCATATTCATCTGGTGATTGCATTGAGAATATATGTGGCGGCAGGGATGGAAACCAACGAAGTGCATCCATTTTCATGGCAATTTCAATGCTCTAGGCATTGGTTCTATTTGCAATACACAAACAAGTTGAAGTGTGACACTTTATATTTATCCTTCATTTATCCTGCTTCAAGTTTTTGATGTAACATCTTATAGTCAGAATTTATTCATCCCGTCTCAAGGGCGAGCATATCAGATAACATGTTTCGGATATGACACCTTATACATGTATTCATATTCTATTTGGACTAGTATCCTGTCTCCAGGTCAGTCGGAGTAGAAATCAAGTTTCCAATATGATACTTATTAATATTCATTATGAAGTAATTTTTTTTTCTATCGTGGTTTATCGTTCAATCGTTCAATAAACTACGGTTGTGAGATATGAGTCACAATAAGTAATCCACAAGGGCGATAGCCCGAGTGGTTTATTCATTACACCTCATAACTCACAACCGTGGTTTATTGAACGATAAATAACGACAGAAAGAAGATTATTTCGATTCTAACGTGACCAACTCTTGATGAAAGGAAAGCAAGTTCATACTTCATGTACAAAAGCGGATGCGGATTAATTCTGACTTTTCATAGAATATAGAATATTACATGTATATTTGTCCTGCTTCAGGTCAAACGGAGAAGATCACGAGTTACCGGTGCGAAGCCTTAGTTCTATTTTTTATCTAGCCTGTTTCAATGTCAGTCGTTTGTGATACATGTAAAAAAAAATTCCAGTGTGATACCTCTAATCTACTTTTTATCCTGTTTCCAGGGCTGTCCTATAAGATGTACCAACACAGTCACGAAAACGGAATCAGTCCAGAGAAAAGAAAACAGAGACGTATCAGAACTACGTTTACCAGTGCTCAGCTTAAGGAATTAGAAAAGGCTTTCTCAGAGACTCATTATCCCGATATTTATACACGAGAGGAGATTGCAATGAGAACAGACTTGACCGAGGCCCGGGTGCAGGTAAAGTAATAAACGATATTTTAACGCCATTTTCAATGAATTGTCTTTTTTTTTAAACGCAGCAACCGGCATTACGTAGAGGCATGCTTCATGTGACATCGACAAAAACTGTTGATGAAAGATACCATGTCCAAGTGCATTTTCTCCGTAACCGCTTTGAGCGGGATCGCCTCGGGACAACAGACGTATAAGTTACCGACATCATCCATTAGGTCTTGGCAGTCCTCAGGATAAGAGCAATACTTCTTAAAAACTTCAGAATCTCTAACTTTTTAAAATGTATATTCTCTTGCTCAATTCTTTCAGTGCTAATTACACGAACTCGACCGTTTTCGACGGGTTATGCTTCAATCCGCTGAAACCCACACAAATCTTTGTACTATAGGCTTGACTAGACAAGTGGACGGTAAAGATACAAGATCAGCCTGCACATTCTTTCACAATGTTTTCAAAGGTGGTCTGCGAGACAAGGAAAGAAGAAAGTCGGTTATACTAAGTCAATCATACATGAGTTATGCTCTGGCAGAATGGGGCATAATGCATCTATATGATGCATTATACCAAGCTTACCATCACATAATTATGGACCCCCTAAAATCCATTTAGTTTAACAACCAAATAAATCATAAAGTAGACTAACCGTTTGTTATGCAGACAATCTAAAGATAACAGAAAGTTTCGGCCCATGTCAGCCTGCGCGGACTGCGCAGACGGACATGGGTCGATAAATTTTGCAAATGCATTGAGCCCTCTTTTCCAAGAGCATGGGTCATTTCATTTCCTGCCTCTTTAAGGTGTGGTTTCAAAACCGACGTGCCAAATTCCGGAAGATGGAGCGAGCCAAACAGCAACAGCAGCAGCAGAATCAGCCGCAGAGTCCGCCAGTCAAACAGGAAAACAACACATCTAGTAGCAACAACAACAACAACAATAATAATAACAACAGTAATAACAATAATAACAATAAGGAGAAACCTAAACCGCTGGAAGATTCTAGAGGTAAAGTTATCAACATCATCATCATCATTATTATTTATTTATTTATTTTGATAGTTCTATGTTGTATTGGGAAAACTGTAGCTAAAATGAGATTAATTGCCTGTAACAAGCATTGGAAATTCACACAGAATATTATGTGGAAGAAATTTTGTTGGCGTTTGTATAAATTTGTGTGGGCACGGTGAGAAATTTTGATATCTCGCGAGACAAGAATCTTCCTACGCAACAGGGAGCCAATACAACCCCGAAGAAAGTTACTATAACGTATATAGTATACTGTATATTATTATATATCTTTAAATTTATTTATCACAAAATATTGCAATCATTGACAATTTTATTCGAAACCGGTAAAAAATTAAAACCTCTGCTGGTTGAGCGGGTGACAGTTTTTGCAAATGGCGGATGAATATTATGACGTAATATTTTGACCATTCGAATCGGAAACCGAGCTGAAAATAGGGCTACGTCATCTGACCATATCTTAGACCGTGTTTTATACTTTCAGTTTCGGGTTATATTGCCCGTCGTATGTGATTTTATCCACTTGCGACGCACGTATTTTAGCTAGGAAATATGTATGTATATAATTAATATAGATCTTTCAAGAAAGGCAAAGTACTGATTAGGTTGTTGAAAAGTTAATTATGCTATTTGAAACATCTGTTGTTTAGCTATTTTCAGAAAAAAAAAGACCATCGAATACCAGTCAAGACACGAAAATCCACTTTACTCAATATCATATTTCTTTCTTTCTTTACAGCAAAATCACCAAACGAGGGGCAGAAATGGACAAATGCAATCAATAATTCAAACAAAATGACGTCATCTATGCTGGGGGTTCCGTCACTTCCGGGGCCATATTCCGGAATCTTATCTTCGTCAGTTTCCGACTACCCGCCGAGCGGTATGGACACGAAAATCCCAATATCAGCACCCATGTTTTAAACCTTAGCTTATTTACTGGCATAGTTATTTGTACAGGGAGTGGTTAAAATGCTGGTTATGCTGAATCCAAGCACAGTTTTTGTCTCCGAAAAGAAAAAAATATTATGAAGATATTGATGCCTGAACAAAGTCAGAATAGGATCTTTTGGAGGTTTTGGCTCAACTGTATGCAAAACGAGTCACAACCTGATTAGGTCATGATGAATGTCCAAATATTAGTAATATAATTTCTAAATCAAAAACCGTACACTTCGAAACCTCAACATGTTTAACCCTTTACCACACAATCCCGACTTTTTACGACCCTGGGGAAAGAAGGCTTTTGAAAACATTGTGGGGAAAATAAGAAAATGCTGGTGACCAGCATTTTCTCCTTTTTTCCACAATGTTTTCTACCCAATCAAGGACAAATTATGTCATTCGGGCCACCCCATAATTTGTTGTCTGCAAATGCTTTGAATTTGGAGCAGTCTAAAATTTTGTCGTGTAGTACAGAGTTAACTAGGATCGACAAAAGTTTTCTAAGAAAATTGCGCTTGATCCTTTACCACACAATCCGGAGTTTTCACGGCCCTTGCGGAAGGGGCTTTTGAAGGCATAGCGGGAAATTGAGGAAGTGCTGGTCACCAACATTTTCATCCTTTCCTACATTGTTTTCTACCCTCTCAGAGACAAAGCCAATCATTTGAGCCACACTAAATTTGTCGTCTGCAGATGATTTCAGTTTGGAAAGTCAAAAGGTTTTGTCGGTTGGTAAAGAGTTCAGAAATAGTTTCAAAGTGTTCAAAAAGTGATCTTCAGAGAATGAAATAATGACAACGGAGACAGGGGCCTAGTGAACGATATCAGCAATTTACAAAGAGGAAGTACGCGAGAGTGTGTATGATTCATGATAAACGTAGGATCTAAGTGAACAATGTTGAACTGGAAAAATGTGCGCAGTGGTTGTATCAGTACTTTGATTCGTGCTTGTTTAAACGGATGCCCTCGGCCAATATCGAGGAAAGTTCATTTACACCACTGCGGCATCTAGCAGCCCACTAATTTGAATACTAGCAAATTAAAAGTTCAACAGCGAGAACATTTATAAAGTCCAACGCTCTGAGCTTTCTGATGACCCTTTTTTAAGTTTGGAACTGGACCTATCTAGTTATAACATATTGCTGAACGCAAGAGAGAGGGAATAGAGTTGTGAAGATTCGTTCAGCAGTTCATTTTTTTGTTTGTTTGTTTGTACTATAGGAAAAATTCAAAATTTCTGCAGTGAGAAATACATTACCAATGAGCATCATCTAGACAAGATTTTAGCAACACTCCTTCATTCGGAAAGCTTGTTTTCTTGTCTGAAAAAGAAGTATTCTTTTAAACATAAAGTGGCCGTATCTTTACACATACAAGTCAGATACTATGCAGATAATGTTTTAAGCTGCATAGAAGCGTCATAATTGTTTTAGATCTAAACTGTCCATTATCTTAACCATTTATCAAAGAATCTTGTGTCTTTCTCCGACACAGATGAGAAAGGCCTTTGAAAACATCTTGGGAAAAGGATAAAAATGCTGGTACCAGAATTTTCCCTAAAAATAAACATATTCACGTGCAAAGTTCCGTTACGTGCCAAACACAGCAAGATACAAGCTCTTCAAGATGCATCGAGACTTACATATTTATTCATTTATTCCAGTATTCAGATTTTAACACTTAAGCTGCTGAATAAATGAAACGGAAATTTCTACTCAATACTAAAATCCCAAACATTGCGGTTTCAAAGTTGATTTCACCGGAAAGAAAGTACCGTATCGGACAGTGTAGATCAAAGATCAGACTGCACAGTCTGATCTTGATCCACACTGTCCGTAAAAGGTCAGTGGGTCGCGATTAGCAGCTTAAGGATTAACAATTATTCATATTTTTTGTGGTTTACTTGGTTTATTTGTTTATCTAGATCTATGTTTCATCCAAGTTAACTTCGAAATTTTAAAAGATGCAATTTTACGTTCACTCATTTTTTATCACATAATCTCCCATGTCTTCAGTGTAATAATATTATAAATGTTAAAGGCCAAATAGCGACCAAAAACACAATGAAGGTGTTGAAAATACATGTACATTTGAATTTAATTCATACCATTTAAGAGTTGGGAAAATATTATGAAGATGAAAATCTGTTATTGTTGTGGTCGGTCCCAGTGTTAGTCGCTGGCAGAATGAATTTAAAAATCAGGCAAAAAGCAAACAAAAGATAGAGTGACCTGGCAACTTTTAACCTAGTTTTGAAATTAATTTCTCTGTCAGCGACTAACATTTGGGCCGACCGTACAATAACAGATTGTTATCTTCACAATAATTTCCATACTTTTAAATGATATGATTTAAACCTAAATGCATTTTAACATCTCTTTCCTTACTTTTTGCAGCTATTGTTACTTTAACCCTTTACCAAACGACAAAATTTTAGACTGGTCCAAATTGAAAGCATTTGCAGACGACAAATTAGATGTGGCTGAAATGATTGCATTTATTTCTGAAAGGATAGAAAACATTGTGGGAAAAGGAGAAAATGCTGGTTACCAGCATTTTCTCCTTTTCCCACAATGTTTTCAAAAGGCTTCTTTTTCATGGGTCGTTAAAAGTCGGGATTGTGTGGAAAAAGGGTTAAAAGATGCAATTTCATGTTACTACATGATTTCCTGAGGCTGACATTTTTCAGTCTTGCAGGAAGAGAGAAAGGTAAGTCTAGATTTAACCCATATACAAAGTTCCGTTACGTGCCAAACATAACAGGATACATGCTCTTCCAGACGCATTGAGGCTTCCATATTGGTTACAGCTTATAAATGATATATTTGTATTTTTATTTACACAGCGATCGTGCCAAAACCAATGTAGTGTTCTTTGATTAGTTTCTTTTTACCTTGTAAACAAGTGACGTCCTTGTTCGAGTAACCCAGCTGTCTCTCAATTGTTTTGTTTAACCCTTTACCAAACGTCAAAATTTTTGACTGTACCAAATTGAAAGCATTTGCAGAGGACAATTAAAAATTGACTCAAATGATCGAACTTGTGATTGATTGGGTAGAAAACATTGTAGGAAAAGTAGAAAATGCCGGTTACCAGCATTTTCTCCCTTTCCCACAATGTTTTCAGCAGCTTTCTTCCTCAGGGTCGCTAAACCTTGGGATTGTGTTTTGAGAGGTTAAAGAAAGGCAAGTTCCCCAACTGTATACGTGTACATTTCGCCCTCGTACTATTCGCACCAGTGTCGAGTACGTATGTTCATGTTCTGACGTAGATAATTATTGGGAAAACCGGGTTTTTACCGAAACCATCATACATTTATACTCCGATAAGATGAAATGATGACAATTCATTCATTGTAATGATGATTAACTATTTTCACGAATGATTTGTTTTTTCATTTTCTTCTTACCTCATACTAATAACGTCACCGATTCTAGTCAAAATACATTATTATTCATGTATATTTATGAATATTCATATCATGTAAATGTTGTAATGTAGTTTTATGTCATCTTATTATACAATGTTTGTGTGTTTCATGTTCATATTAATGTAAATATCTTCATGTTATTTGAACGATCTACTATAGTTTGCCAACGATAACTGTGAACGCGGGAAAGCATGGTATGTGATCCAAAGCGGAGTCGGCATGATGCAATAAAATTATCTCAGTAGAAATTAGCATTTAATTACGTCTTTGTCACTTGCATACTTCTCTTGTTTTCCTTTATTTGTTTGTTTGTATGGTATATAACGACGTGCTGAACACAATTTCAGTTTCATTGTGGCAGCCAGTGCACCTATCCATGCATTCCATTTAGTTTCTTTTATTATTACTTAGCACAATATTCTGTCCAAGCCACTGGCTGTTTGTCCCCATAACCATTATTGAAACAATGATCAGCGCATGTCGCAATGACTATCATCGATCCAAGCATGAAATTGACCGGGCACGGGGATTCGAACAAGCGACCCCCAGGTTTAACCCTTTCCCAAACGACAAATTTTGGACTGGTCCAAATTCAAAGAGTTTGCAGACGACAATTTTAAATTTGATAAAAATGGCAGAAAGGTCTCAAAAAGGGTAGAAAACACTGTGGGAAAAGGAGAAATTGCTCGTTACGAGCAATTTCTCCTTTTCCCACAGTGTTTTCAAAAGACTTGTACTGCAGACACGTGAAAACCTGGGCTTGTTTGGGAAAGGGTTAAAGTCTCGTTGGTTTTGCAGACACCCTGTGAAAACATTCTGGCGACGAGCAATTTTTGTTACCGGTATTGCCACATATTTTAAGGTGTATGTATGCATTTAACTGAGGTGTCAAACAGAAATTATTCAATAGAAACTCTCTCGCGAAGAATTTCTTTACAAATAAAGTTATCCTTGGTTATGGTTTAACTGTAATATTATGTCACCTTGAAAGATTTCAAACAGATGGACTTTAAATAAAGCAGGTGTAAACGACACTTATATAAATCGTATTATATTACATTCCAAGATATTTATATACAAATATTCCAATTTACATTATATCCATATTGAACTATTGCCAGTTTGTAAACAAGTGACATAATATCATCGTTTATGTATGATAACGTACCATCCATACTACTCAAAATTTGCGAGGGATCACCATCGCAGATTAAGTTTATTGATAATAATATACATATACTGTACCGTCTACTTCCGATACGATTTTTCACTTTGAATATTCAGCGGCTGGCTTTGTTAGACGTGTTCACCAACCCGACTAAATATTTTCCTAAACCTAAATTTCTAGACTAGCCTAGACACTGTTTGGCTGAAACAGAGCATCTCAGCCAATCAGACTGTTAGTCTTGGAATTCAGATATAGAGACAAAATGAAATTTTAAATGCCTGATTACTGCGGCCGTAGAGCTGTCAAAGGAATGCAAGAGTTCCAGCCAATATCACAAACAATGGCCTAAGAAAAAAAAGTTAACAAACTGATGCAGTTTTAATGAAATCGTTGAAATTTTGAAATAGAAAGAAAGATTTGTTAAAACATTCATTTATTTATTTATTGACTTATTCATTTATCCGTTTATTCATTCGTGCATTTACTTGCTTTTTACCCATTTATCGGTTCATTTATCATTCTTTTTATGAGTTAGTTATGTGTTTGTTTTCATTAATTTAAGGTATGTTTCACAGGAATTTCACGCTCCCTGATACATTCGCACAAGAACTTTGCTGAATCTCTATATAGTGCAAAAACATTATTTTGGCGGGTTATCGAGTGTTTCTCATTGATTCTTAACGGTTTGACCCTTTCAGCACCACATACGAAAACATGAAATTTTGCAGACGTTATAGATTCAGATCAGACTGCATAGAGCGTGCAGCTTGATCCTGGATCTATACCATCTACTTCTTTAACTCTTTATCACACAATCCCGACTTTTAACAACCCTGAGAAAGAAGCCTCTTGAAAACATTGTGGGAAAAGGAGAAAATGCTGGTAACCAGCATTTTCTCCTTTTCCCACAATGTTTTCTACCCTTCCCAAAACAAATTTCAGTTTTTCAGTCACATTTAATTTGTCGTCTGCAAATGCTTTCGATTTGGACCACTCTAAATTTTTGTCGTTTGGTAAAGAGCTAATCAAGCCTATATGATAAAAGTCTTCCTGAGTTACGGTGGGTTGTAATTTCAGACATGAAAAAAAAGTTTGCGCTGAAAGGGTGAAACTTTACCAATCAGTCCCGAATTTTAACGACCCTTTGGAAGAAACCTTTTGGAAACATTGTGGGAAAATGAGAAAATGCTGATTACCAGCATTTTCTCATTTTTCCATGATATTTTCTACATGGCCAAAGATAAATTTCAGTTTTTGAGTCACATTTAATTTGTCGTCTGCAGATTCTTTCAATTTGGACAGGTCTGAAATTTGGTCGTTTGGTAAAGTGTTAAAGGCGCAGTGCCCTAACAATCACCAGCTGATGTAGTTTTTATATATATATATATATATATATATATAAAATGCAGAATACGACTTCTGAAAACATTGTGGAGAAAGGAGATCACTAGTTTCTGTTGCTGCAGCATTTTGGAATTCACTCATGTTCATGTTTATTATTCGCAAAACACCATTCAATCAATGATTGCTTTTCCATTAATGTTCGGAAAAACTCTCCACTACAAGTATTTTAACCCTTTACCACACCATGCCGAGTTTTAACGACCTGAAGGAAAAATGCATGTGAAAACACTGCTGTAAAAGGAGAAAATACTGGTGACCAGCATTTTCTCCTTTTCCATAAATGTTTTCTTTCGTTCCAAAGTTCTTGAGTCACGTTAAATATGTGCGTCTGCAAATGCTTTCAGTATGGACCAGTCTTAAATTTTGTTGCTTTTAAAAGAGTTAAATAAGTCTTGTTTCCAAGGTAACAAATTCAATCCATTATACTTTGTTCTATATATATTCTCTTATGTTTTCATTATTTATTTGATATGGTCTCCAACATTTTATATTGATATCTTTAGGTTTTCATTTTAACCCTTTACCTTGAGGAAAGAGTCTTTTGAAAACATCGTGGGGAAAGGAGAAAATGCTGGTTAACCAGCATTTTCTCCTTTCCCAACAATGTTTTCGACCCTTTACAAAGCTGTTTTACACTGTTCATGCCATGGCGTTTCCATATGCTTTCGATATGGGAGATTCTAAAAAATTGTCGTCTGATAAAGGGTTAAAACTGTTTGTATTTTTTTTTACACTGTCATACGGTAAATCATATGTCTACTTTGTCCAAAATAAAATAAAAAATAAATGAATGAATCTGAACTTTGATACAAATTCTATTCTTGTCGTTATTTGCTTGTCTTTCTTTGTATTTCCTCTCGTTTCTGATAATAATTAAAACATTCTGGTCTAATTTTTGAATTGGGAAAGTAACACGATTTGTGATTGGCTAAACTAGTTTGTTTAGCCAATGAGAAATTGTATTACTTTTTAATAGTATTTTATAAAATTTTTGAGATCAAGAAAAAGAAAGCAATGTTGGTGAATACGTTCCCACGCTCGAACAGTGTTTTATTTTTTTTTTGTAAATACCGGTAATTCGCAGCTGAACTTCTGACTCGTTGACTCACATAAGCAATCTGCTGCTACGATTTATTGCCATATAAACGTTGGGCCATACGAGTGCGTACGTTTTCAAATTAAGTTGCCACAGTTCTGACTCATAACTCAACGAAGCAAACTGATGCTACGATTTATTACAATATAACAACGCTGGAACATACGAGTACGTACTTTTGAAAAATAAATTGCAACACGTCTGACTCGTAACTCACCGGGGCAAACTGCTGCTACGATTTATTACAATATAAAATCTGGAACAAAGGGATATGTACATTTTTAAATAGAATTGCAACAGTTCTGACTTATAACTGGCCGAAGCAATCTGCTGCTACGATTTATTACGATGTAAACGCTGGAACATACGAGTACATACTTTTATTTTATGAAATGAATTGCGAGGCTTATGACTCGTAACTCACCGAAGCAATCGTTTGCTACGACTCATTCCACAATTTTTTTTTTTTTTTTTGGAGGGGTGGGGGGCTGAAGCAACACCACTGACTAGTTATGTGGGTTCTCATAACTTCTCCTGTTGCTACACATTTTTTCAACAACAAAAAAAAAAAATGAATAATATGTTTGAAGACTGGTGTCAGAAAAGAAGTTTATTTCATTTATTAATCACAAGAAAGCCAGCTTTGAAAACTGCTGTCTTCGAAATTAAGTCTTTACCAGACGACATCATTTTAGACTTGTCCAGATTGAAACATTTGCAGACGACAAATTACATGTTGCTCAAAACATGAAATTTGAACTTGATAGGGTAGAAAACATTGCGGGGAAAAGGAGAACATGCCGGTAACCAGTTTTTTTTTTTTTTTTTTCTTTTTCTCACAATGTTTTAGAAAAAGCTTAATCACCAGGGTCGTTAAAAGACGGGTTTTTTTTGGTGAAGAAGGTCGTAATCAGGGGAAAAAATTCTTTTCAATTTTCAGTAACTCATGAAGTACACAAAAGGTACCAAATTTAATACCAATACTTACGACTGGAATGGTACTATTTCAATTTTCTACTGTTACTAATTAACGGGGAAAAAATCTGCTTCGAATGGAAGCTTGTTTCTCTTATAAAGGCTCGGTGTCAAAGAAAAACTTGTAAAAAGTGCCTGACTGTCTCCCCGCGACGAAAGTTAATTAATCAAAAAGCCATCGTCATGTAATGCTGGTACCCTAAATTTTTCTTATGCTTCGAAAGAAACTTTCGTCATGCATAACTTTTCTTATCTTTTTTCACTTGCTTTTGACCTACATTTTGGTTTTGATACGCTCGAATAAATGAATACTAGTTTACGATTGGTCAAAAATAAAGACATGTTTATTCGGGGGCCCCCTGCATGCCTATTTGCGGGCATATTAATGTTACCAATATACAAGCGTTTATACCGCTGATCGATACCCCGTGGGCGTGTTCACACCATACCAGATGAATCTGATAGGGGATAATCCTTTTCTTGAACTTTGATCTTTTTAATCTTACCCTAGAACCCATTACTGTATGCCTATATGTATTTTCAGACATGTCATTTTTAACAGCAGATGCCCCTTTTCCTGCAGTAATTTGGAATAACAACTAATCTTGAAAAATATATGAGTCATGCTCTGTGAAAAGGGAGCTTAATACATCTGCAAAAAGTATCGACCCAGATCAGCCTGCGCAGTCCGCGCAGGCTGACCTGGGGCGAAACTTTTTGCATTTGGTCAATTTTCTGTATGTCAAAGGACCAGTGATGTCTCATGATTCAGTTGGTTGTTATACAAAACGGATTTTAGGGGTGTATAATACTGTGATAAATTGCTTGGTATCATGCATTACGGAGATGCATTAAGCCCCCTTTTGCCGGAGCATGGCTCATATCTAATTGAAAATTTAGCTTCAACAATACGCAAAACAATGAGAAAAAACGAGCAATTGATGGCAGTTTTTCTTTTTTTTTTTCATTATTTCTCTTCATATTGAACAACAGAATATTCAGATTCCAGTACCTTTTCTGTCTTCCTTTTTTTTTTTTTTCTTGTAAAAGATCTTTCTGGTTTGCAAATGTGTATATTGACTCAAAGCTCTCGGCTTATGTCTTATTTTGTCTTGCAGCAGAATCCTCTGAGAAATACATGTATCGTGTCAAAATAAAACAATGCCCGTAACGAGCAAAATCGCCTGTTTCCATAAGTTTAATCTTACATGCATTTATGAATTAAACGGAAGTTCATGTTGCACATCAATTTTGATAAAAAAAGTTTTGCTTTTTTTAAAACTCGATACTGGACAAAACTGCTGTACTCGAAATTAAGTCTTTACCAGACGACCTCATTTTTGACTTGCAGACGACAAATTTAGCGTCATTCATAATATGAAATTTGTCTTTGGGTGTATAGCAAAACGGTTGTGGGAAATGAAGAAAAAGTAGAAAACATTGTGGGGAATGGAGAGAATGCCAGTTACCAGTATTTTCTCCTTTTCCCATCATGTTTTAAAAGTTTTTTTTTTAATTTTCTTTTGGTTTGGTTTGGCTTGGTTTAGTTTAGTTTGGTTTAGTTTGGTTGGTTTTGAATTCGATTGGTTGGTTGGAGGGTTGGTTTTTTGGTTGGTCGGTCGATCGGTCGGTTGGTTGGTCGGTCGGTGAGTCGGTCGGTCGGTCGGTCGGTCGGCTGGCTGGTTGGCTGGCTGGTTGGTTGGTTGTTTGGTTGGTTGATATTTTACGCCGTTTTCACAATTATTTCAGTCTAGTCATACCGTGGCAACAGCTCACGTATTTATTTATGTCCTGGGTTTTAACCAGTACTAGGCTGGGATTCTGAAATGTTCTATCCAAGGATACTCCCACAAAAACCAAGGGATTCCAGTGAGGCCCGAACCCGGGCCCTCCAGGTTACGAGTCCTACACTCTACCACTGGGCTCCACCCCTATGAATAGATTCGAATCATCGCTTAAGTCACATTCAATTTGTCGTCTGTAAATGCTTTTATTTCAGACAAGTCTAAAATTTTGTTGTTAGTTTAATTGTTTTTTTTTTTTTTTTTTCTTCCTCTTTTAGCACTGCTTTAAAAGGCCGTCTTTGGCACTGCTTTAAAAGGCAGCCTGCAGCAAAATGCAATAAGAGCACCACATGTGGGTGCCAACGCTCGACTGCGGTTGCTTGATTTTGAATAAAAATTCTACGTCGAAAAAAGGGGCATAACTCTGTCAAAAATACTTTGATGGTTACATGCCCTTGTTGTATAGGTTTCTGTCTGGATAATTAACAGCCTGTCCAGGTTTGAAGTAAACATATTTAGTAAAAACAGAGATATTATAAAATTTCAAAGTTTTTGCATGACGAAACAGACGACGACGCACATGCAGACGACGACAACGCCACAGCTACGACAATAACTCGACGTTTTTGTTGAAAACAGTCGAGCTAATAAGTTATCGACCGGGGGCACTCGTCACAACTCGGCCGATTCCGTACCTACATCTAACCTCGTCCGTATAAAGGAGGCTTCCATTTTGAACTACCAATCACATGATCTTAAACATGGCGGCGCCCCTGTAGATCGCTTAGCAACGACATGAACAACTATGATGAAGTTATTCACTTCTATCGATCTGTCAATGAAAGCTCCCAACGGAAATTGATAAACCACGCTAAAACTTGAATGTACAAACTGTTTGCCGACTGAAATATTCTTAGAAAGATAACGACAGAAAATATACCCATGTTTTCATTTTTAAGGGGATCCTTACAATTTCAATAACGGTAAAGCGGTGTGCTTCCGGAGATGTGCGAAATGTACCGTGTAGGTGCATATCAAGCTACCTGATACAGCCGAGGGATTTGATCACCGGATCACCCGAGGTATGCCGAATGCGACCGGGGGCTATGAGTCAATGTACACGCTTGCAAAAAAGGGAAGTTATTTTTAGTAGAAGTCGACGGCGTAAGAGTTACTGGAATGAGAATATGCAAACAAAGATAAGAAAAAAAAAGACATTCACGGAGAAATTTTCTTTTGAAGCATAATGAAATTTAGTCCAGTAATAAATGAATTCCCACCTAGGAAATTTTATCGAGCATAAATCGGTGGGATGTTGCCGTGATATAAATGAGATACAGAAGCTGCAGTCCGATCTTGGATCCATACCATCTCCTTGCGCTGTCAATAAAATCTCTTTGAGTTTCAGTGGTTTGTATTATCAGCCGTCAAAAGTCATCCGATTTGTATGAGCCATTTTCTGGCAAAAGGGGGGTTAATGCACCACTTTGATGCATTAAAACCATTTACCACACAATCACGACTTTTAACGACCCCAAGAAAGAAGCCTTTTGAAAACATTGTTGGAAAAGGAGAAAATGCTGGTGACCAGCATTTTTTCCTTTTCCCACAATGTTTTCTACCCTTCCAAAAAACAAATTTCAGTTCTTGAGTCACATTTATTTTGTCGTCTGCAAATCCTTTCAATTTGGACCAGTCTAAAATTTTGTCATGTAGTAAAGAGGTAACCCAAGCAAGTCGTCACATAATTATAGATCCATTATATTTATTTTCTATAACAAACGGCTGAATCGTGAGATAGAATGGTTCTTGGACATGCAGAAAATCAACCGAAAGCAAACGGTTTAGCCAATCAGAGGTTGTTTTGCTTTCAAATTTAGAAATTAAGAATTTTATTCTGGAGAATAAGACAAACGGTGTTCTTAGGAATGATCGGTGAATACACACTAAGATCTCTAAGATCTAGTTCTTTTCTTAACCCTTTTAGCGCCATAGGCGAAAACAGGGACTTTTGCAGACGGCATAGATCAAGATCAGACTGCACAGAACGTGCAGTCTGATCTTTGATCTATACCCTCCGCTTGTTTTGTCAAGCCTATATGATAAAAATCTTCCGGAGACTCAGTGGATTGTATTTACAGCCATCAAAAGAGGCTGAGTTTATTTGGCGCCGAAAGAGTTAATTAGAATTATTTATTAACATGAAGGAACCACCCCATTTTATATCTACGTAAAATCCTCACGTCGTATAAGCAACTTGTTGTGTCTTGAATCAGACCATTTTTTTTTAAACATCGTGGCAAAAGGATAAAATGCTCGTAATGAGCATTTTCTCCTTTTGCCACGATGTTTTCAAAAAGTGGTGACTGAATGTCAAACCTTAAAATCGATTTTGATTAATTCTATCTATTATTTGAGCTTTGCACAGTGAAAAGGGGGCTTAATGCATCTGCAAAAAGTATCGACTCGGGCCAGCCCCGGCAGTCCGCGCAGGCTGACCTGAATCGATACTTTTTTGCAGATGCAGTAAGCCCCCTTTTCACAGAGCATGGCTCATATATTTGGCAGTGAAAGAGTTAAGTTTTATTATAATTATTTTTCAACTTCTCAATTAGGATAAAAAGGAAAATATATTTTTACACGTTTCCTTTGTTATAATTATGGCGGTCTACAAAACAAATTGTTTAGCACATCCAGGTAAGATCTATTACCCTTTGAAAAGCTGAGGTATAAATTCTGTTTGAAAAAATGTACAATTATATCACAAAATATGAGGCAGTGTAGATCCAACGGGCAACCTGAAATTGATCTATAGATACTGTCCGCAAAAAGTAATTTTATTTACCATTTGTGCTTTAAGAGTGCATAAAACACACCACACAAAAAAGAAAAACCTAACAAAAAATGCGTCTTTGCCGCAACCCCAATTGCTTCAATTACGGACTTTTTTTCAATGGGAGAAAGAAAGGTTTGTTTTCTAAACTCGGGACAACTCGAATTAAATGGACAAGGCAAGTTAATTTATCCGGCTATATTCAGTTACAGTGTTTTCCATGAAAATCAAAGCTTTTGAGAGCGTCGCTAAAGTCGGGGCTAAAACTGCCACCATCAATATCCCGATGTGTGAATGAAGTGTCCGAAGTATTATGGGGCCGAGAGAGACCGGAAAGATGAAGTGGGTGTGAAACCTCACATGTTGATGGACCAATCAAATGCAAAAACCTTTGTCATCCGGCGCTTGACTGCCGTACTACTTGTCAGGCGTAGGAATATCCCAGTAATTCAGGTGGCGCAGAATGACAAGCGTGCGCGGCGGTAATGAGTCCTTGCTCTACGTAATTCAATTAGGATTGATTGCGCAGGAAGTTAATGATAACTTAGATTTCCCCAGAGACAAATGACTATCACAACGGTGTCATTAAACCCATGTCCATGTGACATATAATTTTTTATAGTTTTTCTTTATTTTACAAAGACGGGTAAGCACAATTAGTTTCCAGCAAAGAAACGTAAAATTTCGAGCTTCGTAAACTCAAATGTTCAAGAATAAATCAAATCGTTTTCTCCTTGCAGCGCCCTGCTTCCTCATAGTGAATGGTGATAATGTTAGAATATTTGTGGTCAGTTTCTCTGTAAAATCTTGCTGAATAAATGATATGAACGATTTGAATCAGAAAGGAAGAAAGAAGTCAGGGCTTTTTTTTGTTTTTTCAGCAGGAATGTCCAAAGCAGTCATGTTGTGGATCGAAGATCTTAGGTCACGCTAAATGAACTTATTAAGCAAGTTGTTGTCTGCTGCTTCATTTATCTATATAACAGTCTGTTGGAAACATTAGAGTGCCCAAAATTCAAAGCATTTTAACCCTTAAGCTGCCACGTAAATAAAATGAAAACTTTCAAGTCGATACTATAACTCAAATATTGCTATTTCGAAGTGTGGGGGGGGGGGGGATATCTGCTTATCGGACAGTGTAGATCTAAGGTCACGTTCTGTGCAGCCTGATCTTGATCTACCCTATCCGCAAGAGATCAGTGAGTCGCGCTTAGCAGCTTAACCCTTTACCACACAATCCCAACTTTTAACGATCCTGAGAAAGAAGCCTTTTGAAAACATTGTGGGAAAAGGAGAAAATGCTGGTAACCAGCATTTTCTCCTTTTCCCACAATGTTTTCTATTCTTTCTAAAAACAAATTTCAATTTTTGAGTAACATTTATTTTGTCGTCTGCAAAAGCTTTCAATTTGGACTGGTCTAAAATTTTGTCATTTGGTAAAGAGTTAAGGGTTTACAATTAACGACAAAATTTTAGACCAGTTTATACTGAAATCATTCGCAGAAAACAAACAAGATGCGGTACAAATGATATGAAATATCTTAAAGATGAATATGTGAAATATCTTAAAGATGAATGTGTGAAATATCTTAGAGATGAAAATGTGATGTGAAATATCTTAAACATGAATATATGATATGAAATATCTTAAAGATGAATATGTGAAATAAAGATGCATCCTTACAGACAGAGGGACGGGAAAAAAAACGCTGTAAAATTTGATAGACTGTAGACTGGTTCAAATATTTAGTCAGCTCTGTAAACATAGATAAATTACCGATATACATCGTGTAAGGGACAGATAAATAAAATTAATATATCGGAAATCTTCGATTTAAAACCGGAAACGTCAAAACAGTGATGGCCCCAAGAAAATCAAATGCAATTTCTTATCAGTCGTAATCTACGCAACCTTCAACCGTCTGGGACAACATTTGGCATGAAGATACAAAAAATGATTATAGTTTGATAAAACAAAGATGAAATCGGGAAAAAAAAGAAATGGCTAAAAACGAGTATAGATGTACCTTTAACCATATTAGCACCATAGGCGAAAAAAGAGGCTTTTGCTGTCGGCATAGATCAAGATCAGGCTGCACAGAATATGAAGTCTGATTTTGGATCTATACCATCCTCTTGTCAGTTTAGTCAAGTCTATAAAATAATGATAAGCCATGACGTGGCAAAGGGGAGCTTAATTCATCTGCATAATACCAAGCAAGACATCACAAAATGACGTATCCATAAAATCCGTATTGCCTCACAACAGACTGGTATTTGGACATACAGAAGATTGACCAATAGCGAAAAGTTTCAGCCCAGGTCAGCCTGCGCGGACTGCGCAGGCTGACCTGGGCCGATACTTTTCGCAGATGCATTAAGCCCCCTTTTCACAGAGCATGGATCTGATCTTTCTAGTTTCAGTGGATTGTATTTTCAGCAGCCAACAGAGGCTGAATTTATATGTTTGGGACTGAAACAGTTAATCCTTAAGCCGCTAAATTGATTGTATTGATTTTATTGTGTTTAACGCACAACATTATATCAGTTACATCGCGGCGGCCAGTGCACCTATCCATGCTTTCCTGGAGTTTCTTTTACCAGCACTATGCACAATATTCTTTCCAAGTCACTGACTGCTTTCCCACATAACGATCGTCGAAACAATGATCAGCGGTGAGAGAGGAATGAATCCTGTCGAAATGACTATCATCAATCCTCGTAAAGAAATTGGCCGAGCCGAGTAACCTGCTAAATAACTGACATGAAACTATAGTAAAATAGTAAAGAAAAAAAATTGCTATTTCCAAAATATTTTTCAGAGAGAAATTCTTCCTATCGGACAGTGTAGATCCAAGATCAGACTTCAGGTTCTGTTCAGTCTGATCTTGACCTACTTTGTCCGCAAAAGGTCCTTAAGTCGCGCTTAGCAGCCCAAGGGTTAAAAAAATTGTCCGCAAATTCGCCCATTGCTGTCCGAAGCATGCTTCGAGATGAAAACGATAAGCATTTTAAACATTCGGAAGGCCATCGATTTTTTTTTTCGACGTTTTTGTAAGCTGTCTTCAACATGAGGCTTAAAAATTTATAAGCCTTGCTCTGTGAAAAAGGGGCTTAATGCATCTGCGAAACGTATCGACCCAGGTCAGCGGACCGCGCAGGCTGACCTGAGTCGATACTTTTTGCAGATGCATTAAGCCCTCTTTTCACAGAGCATGGATCGATATTTTTTGCAGATGCATTTAAACCCCCTCTTCACACAAAACATGGCTCGTATGGTTATTGTATGGTGTGAAGGGAGCCCGAATATGTCTTATGCTAATATACATTTTTACAATTTACTCTGGGGAGGATATTCCGCTGCTTTTGTCAAATTTAGGTACAGTTGGCAGATACGAGCACTTAAGACGCAGGTCCCCGGGGGGAGAGTTTCGGAATGAGGATATAATCATGATTGCCTGAAATAAAGAAGAAAAGAATAGTGATGCAGTTGTGTGTGTAATTTTAGAGAGAGAGAGAGATACGGACGGACGGACGGAGACAGCGACAGAGAGGGAGCGAAACGGAGACGAAGATAGAGAGAAAAAATGACAAACAGACAAAGAGAGAGGCAGAGAGACAAGCGGAGGGCGGGAGGGAGAGAGAGAGAGAATACTGGTTCGTCACGATTTCCTTAACCCTTTACCAAACAATTCCAAGTTTAACGACCCTGTGGAGGAAACGTATGGAAAACATTGTGAAGCAAGGAGAAAACACTGGTAACCAGCATTTTCTCTTTTTCCCCAAAATGTTTTCCCATTCTTCTAAAGTCGAGTTTTACCATGTAATTTACATTGACTCTGTCTTCTTCAGATGTTTTCAATATGGATGGGTCTAAAAATTTCCCTTCTGAAAAAGGGTTAACAGGAGACTGAAACAGCCGTTTACTTTTACTTTCAATACTAACAAATAAAGACACCAACAGTGGGTAACGAAAGTGGCTTGTCTTCAAACATCGCCCGTTCGAAACTAGAGTCAATGGTTGATTGATTGATTGATTGATTGACTGTGATTGATTGATTGATTGATTGATTGACCCGTATTAGTCAACCATTTTAAGACGCATTCTTAGTCTATTCTAGAATTATACTGTAACGCAATTTCTGACTTTTAAATCATCTGCATGCAATTTATTTATTTATTTATTTATTTATTTATTTATTTTTAGAATTACATGTTTCTACTGAGATTGTTATCAGCTATTTGTCACACAATTCTGAAATTCTGAATTTTAACAACCATAAGGGAATAGGCTTTTGAAAACATTGTGGAAAAAGGAAAAAAAAAAAAAAATGCTGGTTAACCCAGTACCCGTAAATTGCGTTGAATTCACAAGCATAAGAGAAATACGGACGAGAAAAGTAATTATTCCGTATCACCCCTTGCTAGCATTCGGAATCATTTTAAAAACGTCGAGAGGTTGAGAAATAAGACAAACATTTGATACATTTACTGCTGTGGTGCGCACATCCGTCTTCCTCAGACACCTTGTAACTCTGTACCAGAGGTCAAAATTAACCCTTATCCTGCTAAATAAAGGAAATAAAATTTTAACCCTTTCCCAAACAAGCCTTGGACTTCATGTGTCTGCAGTACAAGTCTTTTGAAAACACTGTGGGAAAAGGAGAAATTGCTCGTAACGAGCAATTTCTCCTTGTCCCACAGTGTTTTCTACCCTTTCTGAGACCTTTCTGCCATTTTCATCGAATTTAAAATTGTCGTCTGCAAATTCTTTCAATTTGGACCAGTCCAAAATTTGTCGTTTGGGAAAGGGTTAAAGGCCATAGTGAAAGCCCAATTCTTCCTATTTCAAATGTATTTTTGAAGAAAAGATGTCTCCTAGTCGGACATTTTCGGACGTTTTAGATCCAAGATCAGGCTGCACGTTCGGTGCAGTCTGATCTTGATCTACGCTGTCCGCAAAAGGTCAGTGAGTCGCGCTTAGCAGCCTAAGGGCTAATACGGACTCGTCAATTTTAACAGCATTTGCAGAGGAACAAATTAAAAATTACTCAAATCGTGTAATTTGTCTGTAAATGATAAGAAAACATTGTGAGAAAAGGAGAAAATGCTGGTTACCAGCATTTTCTCTTTTTCCCGAGATGTTTCCAAAAACCGTTTTTTTTCCCCTCAAAGTCTTAAATAGGCCTACACGAGATCGTTTGAAAAAGGTAAAAACCGTAATTTATGATCCGAAATCTTGACATTTCTCTGAAAATATCAGTAATTTAGTCAAATGAGGCCTCGGCGTTGATCCTAAGTATTTTGCTGAACGGCTGTACAGAGAGAAATATTGTACAACTTATAATAAATAAGATTTGACTTAACGAGTCACCCTGCGTAATGTTAACTGTTTAAAAGTGCACAGAAGGTGTCACACCACTCGTTTTTTGCTGCAATGAATATAGAGCGAAAATTATCATTGACCCTGGGCTGCTGTTTTATTGGCGAACTTAAAGCTTTGCAGTTCGTTTCTATCAAATAAATATCCAGTGCCCACACAAATTATAATAATTATGATGATGATGATGATAATGATGATGATGTCACCTAAACGGATTGCGTTTTTTGCTCTTCCATCTCAAACACAACTTCCCTTGAAAGATCAAGGTATAAAAAAGACCCTTGCTGGTTACAGACGTTTCTTTATGTAGTCAGATGCGCACACACAAAAAATAGCCCCCCCCCCCCCACCAAAAAAAAAAAACACACGCTCTCAGTTTCCAAAGAAATCATCAAGTCAACATTAAAAACACATTTTAAATCTGTCCTTCCATTTGCTATGTTTAACTCTTAGAATGCTGAATTGATGAAAAGGACCTCTTTACACAAGAAATACCATTTGAAATATTGTCATTTCAAGCTTGTTTTGGTCAGAATGTGCAAAAAGTTAGCCGACAGTGAAGATCCCAGATCAGACTGCACATTCTGTGCAGTCTGATCTTGATCTACACTGTCCGCAAAAACAACGTAAGTCGGTTCCAGCGCTTTATGGGTTAAACAATGCTGAAAAAAAGTGCTTGCTTGTAAATTTTCAGAACTGACGACTTTTGATACCATGACCCGGAAGCAGTTCGAAGAGGTGCAACACCAGAGCAACTTAGGTTGCTTTTTGTGGAGAATATATGAGCCATGCTCTGTGGAAAGGGGGCTTAATGCATCTGCCAAAAGTATCGACCCAAGTCAGCCTGCGCAGTCCGCGCAGGCTGACCTGGGCAGAAACTTTTCGCTATCAGTCAATTTTCTGCTTGTCAAAGGACCAGTTTACCTCATGCTGAAATCGATTATTAAAAAAAAGTGGCTTTTATGGATTCATAGTTGTGAGATGACTTTATTGGTATTTTGCATCACGAAGCATGGCTTACGTAGATCTACTCAGGGTTAGAGGGCACTGAACGGCTGTACAAAGAGAAATATTGTACAGCCTAAAATAAATAAGATTTGACTTAACGAGACACCCTGCGTAACAATAACTGTCTAACCCTTTACCAAACGACAAAATTTTAGACTGGTCCAAATTGAAAGCATTAAACGTTATAATTAAATTAAATGTTATCAAAAAATTGAAGTTTGTTGTGGGAAGGGTAGAAAACATTGTGGGAAAAGGAGAAAATGCTGGTTACCAGCATTTTCTCCTTTTCCTACAATGTTTTCAAAAGGCTTCTTTCTCAGGGTCGTTAAAAGTCGGGATTGTATAGGTTAAGGTGCACATGAGTCACACCACTGTCATTTTTCTTTTTTTGCTTCATTGAAAATAATGCAAAAATCATCACCTTTGACCCTCAGCTACAATTTTATTGGCGAGCTTTGCAGTTCTTTTTATCAAATAAATGTCCAGTGGACTACACAATTAATAATAATAGAAATAATAATAATAAAAAAAGTGTCATGTGTCTAGGAATGCGTTTTTGCATCTCAAACACAACTTCTCTTGAAAGATCAAAGTGAAACGATGACCCGGAAGCAGTTCGCAGAGGTGCACACCAGAGCAATTTAGGTTGCTTTTTGTGGAGAATATATGAGCCATGCTATTTGCATTTTTACTCAGTCGGTAACGTACAGGACTTGAAACCAAGGGGTCGCTGGTTGCATTCCCTGGATCGACCTATTTCTATTCGAGGATTAATGATAGTCATTGTGACAGGTATCATTCTTCACCCACCACTATATATATATATTTTTTTTTTTTGTGTGTGTGTGTGTGTGGAAAAGCAGCTAATGGGTTGTAAAGAATATTGTGCGAAGCACTGGTGAAAGAAACTCAATGCATAAAAAGGTGCACTGGCTGACGCGATATAACAAATATTGTTGACAATGGCATTCAACATCAACCAACCTATCTTTCCAAACTAAAGGCGATTTTCCTACAGGTTACGTGTGTATCATGTCGGTGTCTTTCATCCATCAGGGGGTGTGATAAATGAAATACCTGACCCTTTCAGTAAATACATACTTTCTAAGCAGATCCTTGTGATTTGAAAGTTTTGAATTTCTGCTTTAGATTCTAAGTGAGGAGCTGCCCTGAAAGGAGGAAAAAACATAGCTCTGGTCAATTTTTGTAGAGTTAACGGTCCAAACAGAATTTCAACCATAAACTCCTGGGTTGCAAGCACCGAGTGTCATCAGCATATTTTGCAATAGGAAGTTCAACCCTGGTTTCAACCCTTCATCAAATCATCACGTGTTTCACCGGCCATCAGGCAAAAAAGGCGTTCCAAAGATTTGTGAAAAGGATATGATGGTGACCAGTATTTTCTCCCCGTTTCTTCAATGTCCTCTTCCCTTTCAAAGACAAATCCCATCATTTGAGCAACATCTAGTTTGTCATTTGTTATACATTTGAAAGTAACACAACTTCTGACTGGCAAAACCATTTGGTTTAGCCAATCAGAAGTTGTGTAACTTTCAAATTTAGAAAATCCTGGAGAACAAGACCAAGAATGTACTTAAGAATGGTTTGTGAATACGGACCCTGGAAGTGTTTTGAATACAGAAGTGTCTAAAATTTTGTCATCTGCTCAAAGGTTTATTCTTTACCAAATGATAAGATTTTTTTTTAACTTATCCAGCTTGAAACCATTTGCAGACGACAAAATAAAGACGACTCCAAAATTGGAATTCGCTTTTGGAAGGGAAAAAGTCTTCTCCTTTTGGGTAAAAGGTTAAATTCTGAGGCACAAGGTCTGGGATGGACTTGACTCGATGGTTTTTGACATGGCTAAAATGTTTTGTCTAATAACCAGCATTTTCTCCTTTTCACACAATGTTCACAAAAGCTTTTTTCCTAAGCCATGAAAGAGTATTCTGTGGCTTTTCATGGGATATGAAAAACTAGCACACTTTCTATATTTGAGCCCTGTACATTTGTGACTGTGAGCTAAACTTGTTCTGAAGTTTTCTTATCATAAAATGACAAAGTACTACACAGATACTACTAAAATTGTTTAATCTATAATAACCCATTGTACTATATCTCAATGCATAATTAACAACAACAGGTAAAAGTCTGAACAACACAAAAAAGGAATTAAATACTGTAAACCCATTACTGTACACTGATGAAATTTTATGCCTCTGATATTTGAAACTGTTGAAACAAGATTGGACGAGGACTGATTTCTCATTCAAAGAATATCCTCTTTTCCCCACATTTTTTTCTAGAAATTATAATTTTATCCTTATTATATTTAACCCCTAGGCTACTAAGCGTGACTCACGGACCTTTTGTGGACAGTGTAGATCTAGATCAGACTGCACAAAATGTGCAGTCATATCTTTGATATACACTATCTGATAAGGACATTATTATTTCCCCCAAAAAACAGCTTTGAAAAAGCTAAGTTTGGGTTTTTTACTATTGGCTTGAAAGTTTCATTTCATTTATTTAGCGGGATAAGGCTTAAAATATTTATTAACTCTTTACCAAACAAAAAAATTTTAGACTAGTCCAACTTGAAAGCATTGGCAGACGACAAATTAAATGTGACTTAAAAATTGAAATTTGTTATGGAACGGGTAGAAAACATTGTGGGAAATGGAGAGAATGCTGGTTATGAGCATTTTCTCCTTTTCCCACAATGTTTTCAAAAGGCTTCCTTTTTAGGCTCGTTAAAAGTCGGGATTGTGTGGTAAAGAGTTAAGAGGTCCAAAATGTACAATATAGGGTTCATTTGAACACAAAAAAAGGCCAGCAAACTTGGTGAAATAATCAGTTTATACACCATTGAGATTTTAAAAACATCACTTAAAACTTTAACAAAAAAAAGTGCTCTATAATGATAAATGCAAATGACTCATGCTGTGGCAAAAGGGGGCTTAATGCATCTCTGTGATGCATCATACCAAGCAAAACATCACATATTTGGGATCCATAAAATTTAATATGTCTAAAAACCCACTGTATCTTAAGGCAGATTTGTCCTTTGGCAAACAGAAGATTGACTAATAGTGGAGAGTTTCAGCCCAGTCAGCCTGCGCAAATTGCGCAAGCTGACGTGGGTTGATACTTTTCGCATATGCATTAAGCCCCCTTTTCCGAGCATGGCTTATCAATATATTGCCAGCCTGAGAAGCAAGTGATGCTTTAACCCTTTACAACACAATGCCGACTTTTAACGACCCTGAGAAAGGGGCGCTTTTGAAAAAATTGTTGGAAAAGGAGAAAATGCTGGTAACCAGCATTTCTCCTTCTTCCCACAATTTTTTCTACCCTTCCAAAAACAAATTTCAGTTTTTTGATTCACATTTATTTTGTCGTCTGCAAAAGCCTTCAATTTGGACTGGTCTAAAATTTTGTTGTTTGGTAAAGAGTTAACCTCAAATGATCTTTGGAAAATAATGCTTAAATGCAAATGCTTGAAAAAAAAAACTTCAGCGACATGTAACCTTTCATTTGATTTTTCAATACTGAAAACATTGTCAAATTACAAAATTGCCACATTTTTTTCTGCACGAACTCATTCTATGAAATAGACTATCCAAGAATGCTTTTGAACAAGGAATTTCCCTATTTGTCACAATGTTTTTTCATACACGCATAAATTCTGTTTGATTGTCCCAGAATATTTACAAAGAAATACCGCAAATTTGTTGTAGGAGAAATTGAGTAAACTGATAATTTTGACTTACTGCATTTTCATCATTAAGAATACAATTACACTGTATTTTACCCAAGCCTGTGTTGTTGGTACTCATTATAATAGTCTTGATCAAGCATCCATCATCCATACCCACAACATAATAATAAATAAGCAAAGTGTTCTGGACTTGTAATATAAACTCATCTACGTCTAGATTTCTACAGTACATTTCACAGCAATGCACCTTAACTCTTTACCAAATGACAACATGTTAGACCAATTTAACCCTTTACCACAAAATCCCGACTTTTAACGACCCTGAGAAAGAAGCCTTTAGAAAACATTGTGGGAAACAAAGAAAATGCTGGTAACAAGCATTTTCTCCTTTTCCCGCAATGTTTTCTACCTTTCCCAAAACAAATTTTAATATTTCAGTCACATTGATATTGTCATCTGCAAATGCTTTAAATTTGGACAAGTCTGAAATTCTGCCATTTGGTAAAGAATTAAATTGAAAGCTTTTGCAGATGACAAATCTTACTCAAATATTGAAACTTGTTTTGGGAAGAGCATTTTCTCCTTTTCCCACAATGTTTTCAAATGGCTTCTTTCTTTAGGGTCATTAAAAGTTGGGATTGTGTGGTAAAGGGTTAAATCAATATCTCCTAAAACAAGTTGAAGAGGACAACTTGAAAGCATCCTTGTTAAATGTGGATAATTGACATGTGTTCAGGTTGACATACAGGACACATTAGGAAACATCTGGCAAATAGGATAGAAAACATTGTGGGAAAAGGAGAAAATGCTGGTTACCAGCATTTTTTCCTTTTCCCACAATGTTTTCCACAGCCTTTTTTTCAGGGTTGTTAAAACTCGGGACTGAGTGGTAAAGATTTAAAAAGTGAAGTCACAAAACGAAACCAAAAATGTTATCTATGACAGGCAATTGTTTTAAAAGCATAAAAAAAAAAAAAAATCGAAAAGACATGGCTGTGAAAACACTGTCTGTGGCAAAAAGGTTTCAGAGTAGTTAACAACAGATAACAAGAAAATAAAAAGTCATCATGTCAAAAAGGTCAACATTTTAAACAGTCTCTGAGAATACAACGGACATGCCCATTACTAATTCTAAAACAAACTGCTTTGGCAAGAAAGCACAAGTTTCTGATCAATCAAAATGCAAACATGAAACATGCTCTGTGAACAGGTGGTTTAATGCATCTGCAAAAAGTATCGATTCAGGACACCCTGTGCAGTCAGCACATGCTGACCTGGGTCAAAACTTTTTGCTCTTGGTCAATTTTCTACATGTCCAAGGACCAGTCTAAATCGTGATTAAGTCAGATCTTAGACAAAATGGATTGAACTGATCAATAACAAAACTATGATGACTTAATTGGCAGCATAGAGATGCACTAAACCCCCTTTTGTCAGAGCATTATTTCACATTTTTATGAGATAGACAGCAAGCACATTTTCTTACAAATTCTCCCTCCCTCACAATGTTTGTTTACCTTAAGCTTACCCTGGCTATGAATACTTTTAAGCTCGTTACCAAACAACTTTTCAGACTTGTCCAAAATAAAGCATATGCAAATGACAAATTTGAATGACTCAAAATACTGATTTGTCTCTGAAAGAGTGGAAAGCAATGTGGGAAAAGGAGAAAATGCTGGTTGCCAGCATTTTCTTCTTTTCCCACATTTTTTTAAAATGCATTTTTTTTCTCAGGTTCATTAAAACTCAGGATTGTGTGGTAAAGATTTAAATAAACAGAATCACATTGCAGGTTCATAAAACTCAATACAATCTGGTGTTAACATTTATTTCTTTAACTCTTTAACCCTTTACCACACAATCCAGACTTTTAACCACCCTGAGAAAGAAGCCTTTTGAAAACATTGTGGGAAAAGGAGAAAATGCTGTTTACCAGCATTTTCTCCTTTTCCCACAATGTTTTCTACACTTCCCGAGACAAATTTCAGTTTTTGAGCCACACTTATTTTGTAGTTTGCAAATGCTTTCAATTTAGACTGGTCTAGAATGTTGTCGTTTGGTAAAGAGTTAACAGACAACAAAATCTTAGAATCCACCATACTGAGAGCATTTACAGATGACAAATTAACGCTGGCTCAAATAATAAAATTGGTCTTTAACCCATTTCCAAATGATAAAATTTCCAAAACTTTTCCAAAACTGAAGAGTTTTAAACAGGTAAAAAACATTATGGGAAAAGGAGAAAATGCTGGTTACCAGCATTTACTCCTTTTCCCACAATGTTTTCAAAAGCCTTATCTGTCAGAATTATTTACACTCAAAACTGAGTGCTAAAAGGTTAAAAGGCAGAAGCAATATGGGAAAAGCAGAAAATGATGCTTACCACATTTACTTCTTTTCTCAAGATGTTTTAAAAAGCTTTCTCACTAAAACTCATTAAACCATTTGTTAAGGTTTAAGCCTTTCTATCAGTTAACTAGGAACACTTTAAGAATTTGTCAACCAACACCTATCAAAATATTGTGAAAAATTGGTATAATTGGCAATTTCTCCATTTCCAACAATATTTGCATCATAGCTTTAGACACGAGTAATTTTTCTTTTTTTCCAAAATATTTTCAATAAAAATCCGTACAGGAATTTTTCTACTTTGAAATTCTGTACTCCTCATCTCACTAAGCCAAAAGATAGGCTGGTCCAAGAGAAATTACCGGTTCTGACTATAAAAGATTTCTGTCCAAGATCAGACGACACAAAAAATAATTATGCAGTCTGATCTTGATCTACATTCTTGGTAGAGGACATCAGAAGTTGAAAAAACATGTATAGATGCACTTGGCGCTTTATACAAATACTGTAGAACATAACACAACCACATTACACATGCATTGTTCATCATGACATTAACCCATATCTACACAATCCCGACTTTAAACGACTCCGAGAAAGAAAGCTTTTGAAAACATTGTAGGAAAATGAGAAAATGCTGGTAACCAGCATTTTCGCCTTTCCCCACAATATTTTCTAGCCTTGCTAAAACAAATTCAATTTTTGAGTCATAGTGAATTTAATTTTGTAGCCTGGACAAGTCGAAAATTTTGTTGTTCGGTAAAGTGTTCAGTGCATACAAATTGACTCTTCACCTACATCTACTTATTCATGACTAGCAGTAGACAAATTCTAAAAACACTAGGGCAAAAGAAGAAACTGTTTGCCCTTTTCATATTTTTAAAAGGTTGTTACCCCTTTACCATATAATACCGAGTTATAAAAACGTGAGGAAGGAGACTTGCTTTTAAAAAAAATTGTGGAAAAAAAGGAGAAAATGCTGGTAACCAGCATTTTCTCCTTTTCCCACAATTGTTTTTTTTTTCCCCACAAACAAATCTCATCATCTTAGACATGTTTAGTTTATCCCCTTCAAGTCTCCTCTCGTCTTTCATTATGGGTGAGTCTAAAACTTTGTAGTGTGGTAGTGTAGTGGGCCAACTGTTTGGCCTTGACTCTAACTTTTTACCACATGACAAAATTTTTTTTAATTGTCCAGTCTGAGAGTATTTACAGGCAACGTATTAAATGTGGCTCAAATGATAGAATTTGTCTCTGTAAGGCTAGAAAACATTGTGGGGAATAGGAGAAAATACTGGTTACCAGCAGTTTCTCTTTTTCCCATTATGTTTTCAAAAGCCTTCCTTTTCAGAGTTGCTAAACTTCATGCTTGTTTGGAAAAGGGTTAAAAAGTCACTTTTGATGCAATATGTCACATATAAAGCTGTGTAATTAATTAAAACTGTGAATACAGAGAGTCACATCTACATATGGCTGAGAGTGAGAGATTTGTTTAACCATTTACCAGACGACAAAATTGTAGCCTTGTCCAAATTGAAAGCATTTGCAGACGACAATTTCAATGTGGCTCAAATAGTGCAATTTTCCTTTGATAGGACAGAAAACATTGTGGGAAAAGGAGAAAATGCTGGTTACCAGCATTTTCTCCTTTTCCCACAATGTTTTCAAAAGGCTTGTTTCCCAGGGGCGTTAAAAGGCGTTATTGTACGGTAAAGGGTTAACTCTACCACAAGGCAAAAATCTAGCTCGGTCCAAATTGGACGCATTTGCAGACGACAATTTAAATGCGGCAAAAATGATGGATTTTGTCTTTGATGTGGTAGAAAACATTGTTGGAAAAGGAGAAAATGCTGGTTACCAGAATTTTCTCCTTTTCCTATGATGTTTTCAAAAGCCTTCTCTGTTGGGGTTGTTTAAATTTGGGATTGTGTGGTTAAGGGTTAACGTATGGTCGCATGTAAACTCTTCAGACTTGCATTTGTTGAAAAAAATTGCAGATGACAAATTAATTATAGCAAAAATAACAGCATTTGCCCAAGAAAGGGTTGAAAAACATTGTGGGGAAAGGAGAAAATTGCTGGTTACCAACAATGTTCTCCTTTTCCAAAAATGTTTTAAAAAAAAGTCTGCTACCTCTATCAGTAAGTTGTTGATTGTTTGGTAAAATTCTGACCACACAACAAAATTTTTGACTTGACCAATTTGAAAGCAATGATTTTGCAGATGACATATGTTGCTCAAATGAGGATTTCTATTTTTGATAGGGCAGAAAACATTGTGGGAAAAGGACAAAAAGCTGGTTCCCAGCATTTTCTCCTTTTACAACAATGTTTTCAAAATCCTTTTCTTTCATGGTCTTTAAAACAAAGAATTGTTTGGTAAAAGGTTTAAAGCACATACTGACTAGAAGAGGTTAAGTTACATTTCCCAATATGGCAAGGTCTCTGCCCCTCTGTATATCTCCCCCACATTCTAAAGTAAAGTTTCTCCATGTTGTTTGTGTAGTTTTTACAGTCAAATAATTTACTCGACAACCGCCCCTTCCACACTTTTGCTCTAATCGCCTGCAAACTGAAATTAAACAAGAGCACCATATGCGAGTGTCAACGCTTGGCTGCAGTTGCTCTTAGAAATGGATTGATTTTCAATGAAAATCCTGAGTCAAACAAGAGCACTGCATGCAGGTGCCAACATTCGACTCCTATTGCTTGATTTTTGGTGAAAATTGTAAGTCGAACGTGTGGCATAATTTGTCAAAAATAATTTGACAGCTGTTGTATAGGTTCCCCTTTTGATATTTAACAACTTGTCCAAGTTTGAAGCAATAACAGCGATATTATAAAATATCAAAGTTTTCGAATTACGACGCAGACGAGGCAAGGGCTACGACAATATCTCAATGTTTTCTTCGAAAATTAAACAAGGGCATAACTGTGTCAAAAATATTTTGAAGGTTACCTGCAGTACTGGTATTGGTTTCCCTTTTGGTAACAACTAGAAGGGCCTGAACTAAATATCTTTAGTAATGACAGAGATATAAAATGTCAAATTTTCTGCACAATGATGCAGACATAGACAGGGCTATGACAATACTGCGTTTTCTTTGAAAACAGCCAAGCTATAAATTAAAGAATTATTGTTTTTTTTCTTCTTGATCTTCTATTAGTTCAACCAGAGCCTGGAATCTCAGTTGGTTACACACACAGCTTCAAACTCAAGGGTCACTAGTTTACTGGCTTATTTCATTGCAATGATTGATAATCATTGCCGCATGATTTATGTGTAACTTGGTAATCTAAGTTTTCTCCTTTTCCCACCATGTTTTCTAAAGACTTTTTCTTCAGGGTCATTAAAACTTGTGATTGTGTGGTAAAGAGTCAAAGGCCCAGTGGTGGCCAAAAGTAACAAATGTAGATGTTGAAAAGCATTTAAATGTAACTTATGCCATTTAAAGCATGGAAATTTCTGTGAAGATGACAATCTGTTATTGCATGTTCATTACTAGTGTTAGTTGCGGGCAGAAAAGGAATTTTAAGACTAGGTTAAAAGTTGCCAAGTTGCTTGATCTTTTTGTTTACTTTTTACCTGGTTTAAATTTCATTTTTCTGCCAGCAGCTAACACTTGGACTAAGCATACAATAACAGATTGTCATCTTCACAATAATTTTCACAATTTTAACAGGTATAATTTAAATTCAAATTCATTTTAACACCTGCATTATTTATTTTTGGCAGCCACTGGGCCTATGGAGGAGGATATAATGACTTTTCTGAATAAATTGTAAGTGGCTTATTTCCTCATTGTAGAAAAAGAGACAACATTACATCTACCATCTGAGTAACATAGTATAAGAAATCAAAATCACTCACTATTCCCAATCAGTTCCTAATTGAACAGCAATGTCAATATAGTCCTTTCTGTCTGTAGCAATCAACTCTGGACAACCCAAAGCTTTTAGTTGAGAAGAAGAGACTCTAGAAGCCAGGGTTTCTTTAGGCATACAGACCATAGGTGCACCCGACCATAACACGTCCATACCAGTGGTGTGTCCGTTACACAGCGGAGAATCTAGGCAGACATCCGCTAACAAACCACGTCTCACATGCTCCTCCTTTTTTAAAAAAAAAATAGCAGATTGGCATCATCACATAACTGCCTAGCCTGTGAAATTTCATGTATGTAGCTCCAATAAAATAGCAATTATTGACATACAGCTGTAAATACAAATACAGGATAAAATGCTGGATATAAAATAAAGGCACTTCAAAAGGTTCTTGGCCTTACTGGAATTACCCAAGCAGAGGCAGTTATTGATCATACATTTTTCAACAAAGCCTCAATGACCTTTAATGCACTTGGCCCATTGATGTTTTGCAATCTCTTCTTGAAAGGCTTCATCTGTGCTTCACAATGCTCATTAAACAGTATCATCACTTCAGGAGTGGTCTCCAAAAAGGTAGCATTTCAGTTTGGGGAAAAGGTAGAAATCAGACCTGTGTCCACACTCACTAACTATTCTTAATTTGATTCTAAGTCCATTTCTAGATTTAGAAAGTAACACAACTTCTAATTGGCTAAACCAATTGGTTTACCTAATCATAATTTGTTTTGCCAATCAAAAGTTGTGTTACTTTCAAATCTAGAAAATTCTTGTAAATAAGACTAAGACTCTTCATAGGAATGGTTGGTGAATAAAGACCTTGGTGCAGGACCCAGTGAGTAAAGGACATGGTACAACATTTCAAATCCAAATTTTTCAGTTTCAGCCACAGCCATTTGTGCTGTTTGTACTGAGGCATAGTTGAACATGAAAAGAGTGCCAGATTGAAATCACTACCCAACTCCTATCAAATTGTATCATCTGACTCTATAAACACAACATATACACCACAAATGGTGGAGATAGTTATCAGACTTAGTATTACATTGATAACTTTGTATTACATTGATAACTTTGTATTACATTTGTCTTGAAGAAGTATCATGCAGTAACATTTTTTTTTAAAATGTGAGGTAGAGAACATTTTGAAGTGCCCTTTACCAGCACTCACCTCTTAACCCTTTACCACACAACCCCGAGTTTGAGGAAAAAGATTTTTGAAAACATTGTGGGAAAAGTAGAAAATGCTGGTAATCAGCATTTTCTCCTTTTCCCACAATGTTTTGTACCCTGTCAATAAAATATTCCATTATTTGAGACCCATTTAATTGTGAATTGCTAACACTTTCAATTTGGACCATTCTAAACTTTTACCACATGGCACAGAGTCAAAGAAACTACATAAATAAAGTTTCTCACCTTTGGAGCCACAGGGGAGAAGATAATTCTGCCATCATTTATGCCTGCATTTTTGGCACTCTGGATCACATTGGGCTCACCAACAGCAGGGAATCGTAACAACCATAAAACACTGTTTGGTACCTGTCTCAGGATTTCAAACCACATGTGAAGAGTATCTGGATCTATCTTATATAGCTGGTTAAAGTTACAATAGACCATGGCATTTTCTGGGAGATGATATTGGGACCTTGCTGTTACAATGATAGACTTTGGGACTTCCTCACCACTTGCATACTTGTTGTTTGTCTGAAATAGGACAAAATGTGGTTGTTTTGTTTGGTCCATTTCAATGGGCATTTACGTCATTTTCAAAAAGTGTTTCTGCAATTCAACTCTTTATCACACGACAAAAATGTAAGACTTGTCCAAATTGAAAGCACTGGCAAATGAAAATCAAAATGTGGCTCAACTGATGGAGTTTGTCTTTAATAGGGTTACCTGCCTGGTTACCACCATTTTCTCCTTTTCCCGCAATGTTTTCAAAAGGGATCTTTAAGGTCCTTACAACTGGGGATGGTGAGGTGAAGGGTTAAGCACATTAGCTCATATACTTTCTGTCTGGGTATCAACTGCAAAATGTTGAGTCTCTGTAATGCTTTGCTCAAGGACATTCCAATGTGACTAGCAGAAATGAAAACAAGCCACTTTCTTCATTTCCCTGAGGACAAAAGTTTTGGACTTGTCCATACTGAAAGCATTTGCAGACGACAAATTCCAGTCAAAAAAATGACGTGGGAAAGATTTAAGGGTCATTAAAATCTGTACTTGGTAATGGGTTAACTTGTGACCAGACAACAAAAATGTGGACTAGTCCAAATTAAAGCATTTGAAGAAGAAAAAATAGGGCTCAATATGGTAAAATTTGTACTTGATAGGGCAGAAGACAATGTAGAACAATGAGAAAAAGCTGTTTACCAGCATTTATTTCCTTTTCCTTAAATGTTTTCAAAAGGACTCGGAACTCCTCATCCCCAGGGTCACTAAAACTCATTAAAACTCAGGATTGCGTGGTAAAGGGTTAAAAGAGTTATTGTACCAACCTGTTGATTTGTGACACCATTTTGGATCTGCACATCACCCAGTATGTTTGTAAATGCTTCTCCAGTCTGGGCCATGTGCTGCAATACACTGTTTAAGTCTAGGGCACAAGTCTCGTACGTAACAGTGCCTGGTCTTCCATCGGGCAGGTCTGTGGTTTCACCTGGGGCACATTGTACTGTGAGTCTCTATACATGACAAAAATATTGCGGTATATAACAAAACCTACACAATCAGGGCACACCACACCGTGTTATTCTACATATTGTGTCATCTGGTGCTACTTTTCTTTGATAGGATGGATATCAGCATTTTCTCCTTTTCCCAGAATGTTTTCATACAACTTCTTTCCCAGGGTCATTAAAAGGCAGCATTGTGCCGTAAAGGGTTAATCCATCTACAAAAAGTATCCAACCATGTCATTCTGCTCAGTCCGTGCAGGCTACATGGTTATAACTTTTTGCTGTGGGTGAATTTTCTGCATGCCAAAGGACCAGTCTACCACATGATTCCTTTATTTGACAGACAAAATGGACTTTATGAATCCCTAATTATGTAATGACTCTCTTGGTATGATGCATCACGGAGATGCATTACCCTTTACCAAACAATCCCGTGTTTTAACGACCCTGAAGAAGGAGGCTTTTGAAAACATTGTGGGAAAAGGAGAAAATGCCGGTAACCAGTATTTTCTCCTTTTCCCGCAATGTTTTCTAACATTTCAGAGACAAACCTGAGCCACATCTAATTTGTCGTCTGCAACAGCTTTGAATTTGGACAAGTCTACAACTTTGGTGTTTGGTATAGGTTTAAACCCCCTTTCACCAGAGTGCCACACTAATAAATTTTGTGGTAAAAGTTCAAAGATAGATGTAATGAAACATGACAGAACCCATAATGTCTTACCTTTATATCAACTGATTGTCTCACGGGTGATAAATCAATTCCACTCAAAACTATGTTATTGTCTCTATACTTCTGCCCATTTGAAGATCCTATGATTATTTTATCCAGAAGGTGTGGAAACATTTGTGCATGATCACCAATAAAGTATGTGTCTGGTATATACGCAAATTTCTCTGAGTAATGGCGTTCCATTTCGAGAGGGGATGTGAAATCGTCTGTGAATATATAATCCATATAACTGGCTCCACTTGTACCAGGGTATCCAAGCCACATTACCTGTGAATAGCAAAAATAGGTATTTTTTTGTGTGTTAAAAAAAACTAGAATAACTATCACTAAAGGTGATAAATACCCCCCCCCCCCCTTACATTTCATGTCACAGGGGCAATAACTCTGTAATGTCAATTTAGGGGCAATAACTCCGTAATCATTAGGCCAACACTCATGAAATTTGTGCTTTGCACATCTACTGCTCCTGGTGAATATCATGACAAATATCAAGTGAATAAGACTTAAAACTGAAGGAACAGTTCTCTGGACAAGAAGTTTTGAGTAAATTCAGGGGTAATTAATTTCGCAAACATTTGAGAAAAATGCATCTTGAACCTCTACTGCTCCTGGTGAATATTTATGCAAAGTATCAATTTAATTGGACACAAAACTAAATGAGTGTAAAAAAGTGTAGACCATGATCTGACAATATGTCTGAGACACAGCGGCTCCGGACAAGCATTTTTAAGTCAAATCAGGGGCATTGACTCAGTAATTCTTGATGAAATTTTTACAAAATGTGTGTCTTGCACATCTACAACTCCAAATGGACACTTCTGCCAAGTATAAAGCGAATAGGACTGAAATTGTAGGAGGAGTTGTCCGGACAAGCATTTTAAATGTGAATCAGGGGCAATAACTCATTAATTCTTCATAGAATTTTCACGAAAGTTGCGTCTTGCACATCTACGACTCCTATTGAACACTTATGCCAAGTTTAAAGTGAATCAGACAGAAACTGTAGGAGGAGTTGTCCGGACAAGCATTTTTAAGTCAAATCAGGGGCAATAACTCAGTAATTCTTGATGGAATTTTTACAAAATGTGTGTCTTGCACATCTACAGCTCCTAATGAACACTTCTGCCAAGTTTAAAGTGAATCAGACAGAAACTGTAGGAGCAGTTGTCCGGACAAGCATTTTTAAGTCAAATCAGGGGCAATAACTCAGTAATTCTTGATGGAATTTTCACAAAATTTGCGTCTTGCACATCTACAACTCCAAATGGACACTTCTGCCAAGTATAAAGCGAATCGGACTGAAATTGTAGGAGGAGTTGTCTGGACAAGCATTTTAAATGTAAATAAGGGGCAATTACTCATTAATTCTTCATAGAATTTTCACAAAAGCTGCGTCTTGCACATCTACAACTCCTGATGAACACTTATGCCAAGTTTAAAGCGAATCGGACTGAAATTGTAGGAGGAGTTGTCCGGACAAGCATTTCAAATGTGAATCAGGGGCAATTACTCATTAATTCTTCATAGAATTTTCACAAAAGTTGCGTCTTGCACATCTACAAACTCCTGATGAACACTTATGCCAAGTTTAAAGTGAATCAGACAGAAACTGTAGGAGCAGTTGTCCGAACAAGCATTTTTAAGTCAAATCAGGGGCAATAACTCAGTAATTCTTGATGGAATTTTTACAAAATGTGTGTCTTGCACATCTACAGCTCCTAATGAACACTTCTGCCAAGTTTAAAGTGAATCAGAGAGAAACTGTAGGAGGAGTTGTCCGGACAAGCATTTTTAAGTCAAATCAGGGGCAATAACTCAGTAATTCTTGATGGAATTTTTACAAAATGTGTGTCTTGCACATCTACAGCTCCTAATGAACACTTCTGCCAAGTTTAAAGTGAATCAGACAGAAACTGTAGGAGCAGTTGTCCGGACAAGCATTTTTAAGTCAAATCAGGGGCAATAACTCAGTAATTCTTGATGGAATTTTCACAAAATTTGCGTCTTGCACATCTACAACTCCAAATGGACACTTCTGCCAAGTATAAAGCGAATCGGACTGAAATTGTAGGAGGAGTTATCAGGACAAGCATTTTAAATGTGAATCAGGGGCAGTAACTCATTAATTCTTCATAGAATTTTCACAAAAGTTGCGTCTTGCACATCTACAAACTCCTGATGAACACTTATGCCAAGTTTAAAGTGAATCAGAGAGAAACTGTAGGAGGAGTTGTCCGAACAAGCATTTTTAAGTCAAATCAGGGGCAATAACTCAGTAATTCTTGATGGAATTTTTACAAAATGTGTGTCTTGCACATCTACAGCTCCTAATGAACACTTCTGCCAAGTTTAAAGTGAATCAGAGAGAAACTGTAGGAGGAGTTGTCCGGACAAGCATTTTTAAGTCAAATCAGGGGCAATAACTCAGTAATTCTTGATGGAATTTTTACAAAATGTGTGTCTTGCACATCTACAGCTCCTAATGAACACTTCTGCCAAGTTTAAAGTGAATCAGACAGAAACTGTAGGAGGAGTTGTCCGGACAAGATTTTGCGGACAGACCGACCGCCCGACCGACCCCATGACCGACCGACCGACAGGCTGATTCCAGTATACCCCCCACAAACTTCGTTTGCGGGGGTATAATGAACAATTCTTTGTAGCCTCTAACCTCTTTACACCAAAGATAAAATAGCTAGACAGAATTTCAAATCTGTTATAATTCCACTCATCTTTATGCAGTGACTTCTCAGAGCTCCAGATAAGAGGTAGTGATAGTATTCTCAATCCATTATTTCTCTTCAAAACCTTATGTTGTGGGTACTCATTTGAGTCGTCTCTATGAGACGATTCTCATGAGTACCAATAACATAGGGTTTAGTGGAGAGTGATTAATATTTTCAATTTTGAAATCAAAATCACTCTCTCTATCTTGGGCTCTGACTTCCATTAGGGGAAAAAAACACATGAAATATATCCCTTTTACAAGACTCATTCAGAGTTCTATAAACATATCAATCTTCTCGTTTCTTTTTCTCCTTTTCCTACCAAGTCTTCAAAAGAATTTTCCTCCCCAGGTTATTAACTTACAGAATGGTTTGGTAAAGGATTAGCCCTTTACCACACAATCCAAAGTTCTAAATGACCCTGAGAAAGAGGTCTTTTGTATTCAAAACATACTGAAAAAAGAAGAAAATGCTTGTAACCAGCATTTTCTTCTTTGACCATAATGATTTCTTCATTTTCATTGCAAATTCCATCGTTTTAGTGTGTTTGATGTGTGCAATGGTTTTAAAAATGAACCAGTCTATAATTTTTTTGTCTGGTAAAACAGTTAAAAGAAATTGCCCTTGCATCCACAATATTTCCACAAACAGCCTACTGCAGGAGACATAATAGGCATTAGCAAAAGGCAGTCAGTTAACCCATTACCAAACAATCTCCAGTCTTAACAACCCTAAAGAACCAGAACTGTCCCAAAGCGAACAAATACCCTCTCCTTCCCCCCAAGCAACTTGTCACTGAAGCAGCACAATCAGAGAAGACAAAGTGCACCTGTGACTTTCACCTTTGACTCACGTGACCCAAAAACAAAAGTGCACCTCCTTGGGCCAGGAGCAACACTTGTATGGAGTTTCAGGGTCCTAGGTCAAATGGCTTTTGAGTTAGAGTACGGAAATGAAAAACTCTACAGACGGAAGGACCAATTAACAGACAGATGGACGGACAGACAGACAGACATGGTGAAACCAGTATACCCTCCTCTACTTTGTAGGTGGGGGGGGTGTATAATAATACTTTTGAAAACACTGTGGAAAAAAGGAGAAAATGCTGTTAACCAGCATTTTCCCTTTATCCCACAATGTTTCCTTTCCTCCCAAAAACAAGCTGCAGTTTTTTTTTTCACTTTCACTTTGTTACCTGCTGTCAATTTGAGTAAGTCTAAAATTTTTGTCATTCAGTTATGCATCAACTCTTTACCAAACAAATTTTTAGACTTGTCCAAATTCAAAGCATTTGCAGATGACAAAATAAACAGGTCTCAAAAATTGAAATTTATTTCTGAAAGGGTCAAAAACATTGTGGGAAAAGAAGATAATGCTGGTTACCCGCATTTTCTCCTTTTCCCACAATGTTTTCAAAATCCTTCTTTCTCAAGGTCAGTAAAAGTCGGGGTTATGTGGTACAGGGTTAAACACTATGACTGGTGTTATACCTGTACTGGTGCAGGTTTAAGTGCAAAAAGTTCATTCCTGGCTCCTTTAGTATACCCATTCATGTTCACAAGTATGTGGATTCCATCTTCATTAATTTTGTCAGCTGCCTTACCATTACAGGGAATCTGAAAATAAATACAGAAAATGTCTAGCTGAGCTCCAGTAGTGCAGTTGGTAGAGCACAGGACTTTAGAATAGGGAGTCACTGGTTTGTATCCCCAGCTTGGGCAATTTCTTGCCGAGGATTGATGATAGTCATGGTGATAGGATTCATTCCTCTCTAATTGCTGAGCATTGTTTTGATGATGCTTATGTGGAAAAGCAGCCAGTGACTTGGGAAAAATATTGTGCATAGTACTGGTAAAAGAAAATCCAGGAAAGCATGGATAAGTGCACTGGCCACCCCAATATAACTGAAACAATGTTGGAAGCAGCATTAAAATCATACAATCCATCATTCAGACCATGTTTAGAGAAACAGAGACTGTTTCTTATACATTAGGCTATTCTGTAATTTCTGCACAAATCAGTCCCAAGGAAAGAACCCTAAGGAGACAGAAAATGTCTTTTTCAACAAGCAAATACTTATCTTTTTTAAATTCTTTCAAAAACTCTTTATTGCTAGGGTACAACAAACTGTTAGGTTTGTACAACTAGGTTTTAATCCTTTACCACATAATCCTGAGTTTTAAGGATTCTGAGAAAGAAGCCTTTTAAAAACAAGGTGGTAAAAGGAGAAAATGCTCGTAAAAAACATTTTTTCCTTTTCCTACAGTATCTTCGACCCTTTCAGTGACAAATCTTATCACTCCAAGGACATTTAGTATGCCATTTTCAAATGCTTCCAGTTTGGACATGGCACATTTTATCATCTAGTTTGAATTATGATCAACAATTTAACAGCAAAGGCAAGAACTATTTACGTATATGCCTGAGAAAAAGTCGTGAGTTCAACTCTTAGTAGACAGCGGTAACAATATGTTTATAAATTGTATGCTATGTAAAATGGGCCAGAGGCTTTAACTACAAAATAAAATGTTCTGAGTTCTGGTTTAGGGGTGGAGTGTCAGCCTCTCAAAATAAGGTTTAGGTTTAAATTCTGTGATGGGTTGGGTAAAATTTTGGAGGTACCCACATTCCAGTCAAGGTTTCAAGGAAATAGTTATCAAGAGTGATTAACCTTAGTTGTAAGAAGATGTTTCACAATCAATGTAAAGTATATATAAGCGATGCTCTTTATAAAATATCTTTCAAAAATATGAACAAAAATGAAACATCAGATAGCATGTCCCCTGCAATCTGATCTTGATCTACTCTGTCTGCAAAAGCGTCTATTAATGCCCAAAGCTTCGTCAGATATAACACTTTAGCAAACAGTCCCAAGTTTTAACAACCTGACTGAGAAAAACTTTTGAAAACATTGTGGGAAATGGAGATGATGGTGGTGACCAGCATTTTCTCCTTTTCCCACAATGTTTTCTACCTTATTACAGAACTTGAGCTCACGTGAACCAATATCAAAATTTGTCATTTGCAGATGTTTTGAATTTGGAGGAGTCTAACATTCGTTGTACGGGAAGAGGGTTAAACTGTACCTGTGACAGGTCTACAAAATGTTCAGCTTCTCTACAAATTTTCTGTCGGAAGTTAGTCCCATCATCTGGAGTCAGTGCATAGCAGAAAACCTGAAACAAAGGTGAGCAGGTTTTAAACTGTCAGAGCAGTAACTCTTTCTTATATAAAAATCTGTAGCAAATGATAAAATTTTAGATCTGTCCAAATTCAAAGCATTTGCTGACAACAAATTAAATGTGGCTCAATTGTTAGAATTTGTCTCTGAAAGGATAGGAAACATTGTGGGGAAAGGAGAAAATGCTGGTTACCAGCATTTTCTCCTTTTCCCACAATGTTTTTGTAAGGCCTTTTCCTCAGGGTTGTTAAAAGACGGGGCTGTTTGGTAAAGAGTTAAACTACAATATCTGTGTAAGGGGCTGCCACTGGCAATGGAAAGAAACGTTTGCCATGGAGACCCAAATTCATCTTTGACATTTCAGAATGACATTTCCTAGCCTTATGTGTACCTCAGCATGAAAAGGATTAACCCTTTACTGCACAATGCCACCTTTTAACAACCCTGGGAAATAAGCCTTTTGAAAACATTGTGGGAAAAAGAGAAAATGCTGGTAACCAGCAATTTCTCCTTTTCCCACAATGTTTTCTATCCTATCCAAAAAAAACTTGCACCATTCGAGCCACATTGAAATTGTCATCTGTAAATGCTTTCAATTCGGACAAGGCTAAAATTTTGTCATCTGGTAAAGGGTTAAGTCAGTCAGGAAAATGCTGATTATCTTTCAGAAGCAACCTATTTCACAATTTTTTGTGGGAATCTGAATGCAAGCCTAACATTATCCATTTATTGTCCTGCATTTTTGACTCAGTCTTTCATCCAATTTATGAACGCGTTTCAAAAGCTGAAATCACAATCCACTGAGCCCAGCTCAAACTGATTTTTATCTTAAAAGCTTGACTATACAAGCCCTAGGAACAGATAGAAATCCAAGATCAGGTTGCACATGCTGTGCAGTCTGACCATGATCTATGCCATCCACAGAAGCCCCTGTTTTTGTCTTTGCTGGATTAAGGATTAATGCATTACCACCAGCAGGCAACTTTTTCTGTCTTGCAACAAACCGCCTAAAACAGTTTGAATGTGGCGTCAACATTACGGCTTGCTACTAATCAGCTGTTTTTTGTTTTTGCCACAAGCCTTTTGAATCTTTCCTCAGAGTTGTAAAACAAACACGGGAAGAACTTGTTAAGGATAACTTTGTATAGATCTTTCATATCAAAGAAAAAAAAAATAAAAAAAAAATCATTGTTTGAAAATTTGTTTTTAGAGTTGTCAATTAAACCCTTTACATTTTGGACTGCATGAAATTTAAAGCATTTGCAGACAACAAATTAAATGTTGCTAGACTTGATCATTTCTGTCTCTGATATGGTAGTAAACATTTTGGGAAAAAGGAGAAAGGTTACCAGCATTTTCTCCTTTTCCTTCAATGTTTTCAAAAGCCTTCCTTTTCATGGTTGATAAAACTCAGGGTTGTGTGGCAAAGGGTTAGGTGCTGAATCCAGCTTTAGTTGATTTTGCCGACAGTGTAGATCTCAGACTGAACAGAATAATATTGAATGCCTACCGTCTGCTACCTTGCAGAATTTTCTGACAAATAGAGCCTTGAAACTGCCGTATTTGTATCTATGGTTCTGCCTGAGAATGTCCTTTGTTACTATGTAGCACCTCACAGGATAACTCTTTACCAAATGACAGAATTTTAGACCAGTTCAAATTCAAAGCTTTTGCAGACGACAATATAAATGTGACCCAAATATTGAAATTTGCTTTGGGAAGAGTAGAAAACATTGTGCGAAAATGAGAAAATGCTGGTTACCAGCATTTTCTCATTTTCAGACAATGTTTTTAAAGGCTTCTGCCTCAGGGTTGTTAAAAGTCGGAATTGTGTGGCAAAGAGTTAATCCTTTACCACACAATCCGGACTTTTAATGACCCCTCAGAAAGAAGCCTTTTGAAAACATTGTGGGAATAGGACAGAATGCTGGTAACTAGCTTTTTCTCCTTTTCCCACAATGTTTTCTAACCTATCAATGATGAATTTCATCATTTGGGCTTTCAATTTGGACCAGTCTAACATTTTGTTGTTTGGTAAAGAGTTAAAACAAACTAAGACTTACCTCCACTTTCTCTTTATCATGAAGCCCAGGTATACTCTGCATAAGATGTGATGTAGGATGATTGCAGAAATCTGAACTTACATAACCTATTCTAAGTCTCCCTCCACTGGCCACAAGGTCTTTGGGATGTTTGTACGGGGGTTTATGGAGAATACTGATCTAAAAACAAAAAGAATATGCTAAAGTAGACCATAACATGATTGATTGATTGATTGTACGGTGTTTCACACAGTTTTCAACATTATTTCAGTTAGATCACGGCTGCAAGTGCACCTATCCATGCTTTCCTGCAGTTTCTTATACCAGTTTTATGCACAATATTCTTCACAAGCCACTGGATGCTTTCCCACATAACCGTCATGGAAATAATGATCAGCAGTCAGAGGGGAATAAATCCCGTCACAATGACTATCATCAATCCCCAGAAGAAATTCGCCAAGCTTGGGATTGGAACCAAGGACTCCCTGTTTTCATGTCCTGTTTGCTACTGACTGCGCTATCTTAGCTCAGGCCATAACACAAACTTGTAGAGCCGAGTATGTGTGCTGTTAAAGAAGACTACAAAAACAGACAAAACTTCAAAATTATTTAACCCTTTCCCAAACGACAAATTTTGGAATGGTCCAAACTGAAAGAGTTTGCAGACGACAATTTTAAATTTGATGAAAATGGCAGAAAGGTCTCAAAAAGGGTAGAAAACACTGTGGGAAAAGGAGAAATTGCTCATTACGAGCAATTTCTCCTTTTCCCACAGTGTTTTCAAAAGACTTGTACTGCAGACACGTGAAAACCAGGGCTTGTTTGGGAAAGGGTTAACTACTGAATTTAGTAAGGCAATAATTTTTAAGCCATCAGTGAAGAAAGAGAATGTCTCGCAATGTTTTCAACAGTACAGACCTACATGGTAATGTGTAAAACTTACTGCTTAGGATACCATATGGTGTGCAACACACGAAAAGGGGCCTTCGGACATATGCGTAAAAGTGTGTCGTCCCAGATTAGCCTGTGCCGTCTGTGACTAATCCAAGACGACACTTCCCGTTTTTGTGCGATTTTCTTTTTTGTTAAAGTCTACTGTATGAAAAAATCTTATGTAGTCATAAAGTGTCGTCTCGGATTAGCCTGCACGGACTGCGCAGGCTAATCCGAGACAACACTTTACGCAAATGTCCAAAGGCCCCTTTTTGTGTGTTGCACGCCATATAATAAAATCACATACTGTTAGAAAAGGTTTGAAATTTTTCCAGCCATTATGTATAAAAAGGTTTTTTTTAGAACATTATACATATGAGAATTTTACTTTTTCCAAACATAACCTACTTACATTTTTTCAACATAATATTAAGTTTTAACTTTTTCACACATAACATATGAGCCATGCTCTGGCAAAAGGGGGTTTAATGCATCTCCGTAATGGATTATACTAGGCAAGACATCACATAATTATGGATCCATAAAATCCACTTTGTCTAACCATCGACTAAATCAAGAGGTAGACTGGTCCGATGACATACAGAAAATTTACCAATAGTGAAAAGTTTCCGCCAAGAGCAGCCTGCACGGACTGTGCAGGCTGACCTGAATCAATACTTTTTGCAGATGCATTAAGCCCCCTTTTCACACTGTATGGCTCATATACAAAGTTTATGTTTTTTCCAAACATTATACATTTAAAGTTCTTACTTTTTCCAAACATAAGTTGGCATGTTTGGCAGCAATTGCCCTTCTGACATGGTGTTTCAAAGGATAAAGCATGGTGTGATGTGGATGGACTGAGGGGAGACGACTCTTGTCTAACTGCTCATCCACAATTTGTATCAGTCGTCTCATCCTGTTATCATAGTCGGACCAGTCACAAACGATCTGAAGTAAAGTAGTACAAACTATCATTTATATGACGCTTCATTCATTATGGTCAATGCCAGATCTAGATTGACTGAATGATGTAATACTCAACTTCTTGAGTCATATCACAGGTTTCACCAGTATTAGGCTAGGGCTCTGAAGTGTCTTGCCAAAGGATGAGACCAGGAAAAACCAAGTGCTTCAAGTGAGGGTCAAACCCTTGGCCTTGAGATAACTAGTCCTACACTTTACTGCTGAGCCATGCAAGACCTTTGGTTCTAGACCAACGAAAAAATTGACAAAAGTGATGGAACACAAAAACATTGGAGTCTATACCTATTTAAAGTTGTAAATAACACACCATCATCTTGAATTAACAAAGGTAATATTCATGTGAAAGATCTGAAAGTTTGAGTAAGATATTGTCCTTACTAAATAAATGTTATGTAACAGTTGCCTTTAACCCTTTACCAGACAACAAAATTTTAGCCTTCTCCAAATTGAAAGCATTTGCAGACGACAATTTCAATTTGGCTAAAATGCTGCAATTTTTCTTTGATTGGGTAGAAAACATTGTGGGAAAAGGAGAAAATGCTGGTTACCAGCATTTTCTCCTTTTCCCACAATGTTTTCAAAAGGCCTCTTTCCCAGGGGCGTCAAAAGGCGTCATTGTGCGGTAAAGGGTTAACAAAGTTTTGGGGGTTTCATTTCTCGCACATGAGAAACAGCTTACAGGTTACAGATTTTTTTTCTTTTTTTTTTTATTTTAGAATAAAATATTTTAATCATGAACATCAAATTTCAATATTCTGCTAGCGGAGACATAGTTTCCAAAATATTTAAAATAATAGCTTAAGGATAACATTTCTTTGTTAACATTAAAACATTTCAATCATGAACACCAGTATACAACAAGCAGAGTTACAAAATTTTCATATTTTACAAAATATTTGAATCACTGGGACTTCAAAGTTTGCTGTTCACTCTGTGAAACGATAAAAGTAAACTGACATCAACTCTTTACCAAATAGCTGACAAATTTTTTGACTTGGCCACAACTGAAAGCATTTGTAGATTACAAGTTACATGTGGCTAAAACAATGGGCTTAGTCTTTTAAAGGAAGAAAACACTGCTGATTACTAGCATTCTCTTCTTTTCCCACAATGTTTTCAAATGCCTTCTTCCTTATTGTCGTTAAAATTGAGGATTGTGTAATAAAGAGTTAAACAGAACCATGTTTTCCGTTTTCCTCCACAAAGGGATAAAGTTTATTTACCTGTAAGCAGTGGGCCAAGTTACAATAAGCATCTGGAAAGTCTGGTTTAAGCTTAAGGGCTGTCCTGTAGGAGCTGATAGCATCAGGAATATTACCTCCATCCTAAAAATACATTTTGCAATTATAAAGTAACAGTATTTTAGTTCTGCTGTTTCTTCAACTAATCAATGAAAATTCAACATACAGATTTAGAAAACTGTAAAACACTAACACCCAGCAAATACAGCAGATCTGGTGGGTAAGTAATATGACCATGTATGATGTGCCAGGAAGGTGCCAGGAATGAATATTTTGCATTGAAAAAAATATTTAGCAATATCATTTTTTCTGTGTCAGGCCAAGAATTTTCTGAGCTGGCCTTGAAAAAATTATTACTATGTCAAAAACTGTAACATTATAGTGATATCTACTCACATAACTGAGCCATACTCTGTGAAAAGGGGGCTTAATGCATCTGCAAAAAGTATCGACCCCGGTCAGCCTGCACGGTCCGTGCAGGCTGACCTGGGCTAAAACTTTTCCCTATATGTCAATTTTCTGTATGTCAAAGGACCAGCCCACCTTATGATACAGGCGGTTGTTAGACATAATGAATTTTATGGATCCCTAATTATGTGTTGTCTTGCTTGGTATCATGCAGCATGGAGATGCATTGAGCCCCTTTTTGCCAGAGCATGGGTCAAATGTAAGTACATGTTCTTCAAGTCAAACTCACAACAACAGATACTGTACATCCATACACATGAGCAATGCTCTGGCAAAAGGGGGGTTAACACATCTCTGATGCATCATACCAAGCAAGTCATCACAAAACTAGGAATCTATAAAATCCATTTTGTCTAACAACCAACTGAATCATGTAGTAGAATGGTCCTTGGACATGCAGAAAATTGGCCAAAAGCAAAATGTTTTAACCCAGGTCAGCCTGCGCAGGCTGACATGGGTTGAAACTTATTGCAGATACATTAAAGACCCTTTTTTACAGCGCATGAAAGTCATATGTATGTGCAATTTTCTTTTAGATATATACGTTAAATATATTTAAATATATATATCAAAATGAAAATTACACAGAATACTAGAAATGTGCCTATAGAGACTTTGTTTCCATGTTCCATATACATACAGCTTTACATATACCAAATTTTCATTTCACACAAGTGAGAAAAAGTAAGATAAAGGGAGAAAACAAATTAAACCTTATGAATAGATGCCAGATTGCTATGAGCATCAGCAAAACATGGATTGATCTGTATGGCTCTCTGATAACACTGCATGGCTCCTTGTATATCCTGCATCTCCTTCAGTAAATTACCCATATTGGAATAGGCATCCGCAAATGATGGAGAGATTCTGTAAACATACATAATAAATGAGCCATACTCTGTGAAAAGGGGACTTAATGCATCTGCAAAAAAGTATCAACCCAGGTCAACCTAGACGAAACTTTTTGCTATTGTTAAATTTTCTGCATGTCCAAAGACTACTCTACCTCATGATTCCATCTATTGTCATACTGGATAGATGCTAAGGATCCATATTATGTGATGACTTGCTTGGTATAATGCTACACTGAGATGCATAAAACCCCCTTTTGCCAGATTACAGCTCAACTAATTATACCAATGCCACATCTATAAAGGTATCTTAAATTACAATCCAAAATGTCATTTGTAGCCTATTACCACAGAGAATGCTAATTGAGCTACAAAACACTATCACAATATTACACTAGGAATAAACATGTGAGGAAGGAATGTGTTGGGTTTTTGTGGAGGGCACAATTTATTTGAAAATCTGTAGTATGAGACTCAGCAATATTATATGAGGGGCTGACAGAAAATAAGGGAAACACACCTAGGTCTCACGAGATATGAAATTTTCTCATGCAGCGCAAAGCAAATACTAGCCCCAGGAAAGCTAATACAACATATTTCTTATGAATCTTTACTGTTTTAAATTTTCTGTGCCAATGAATCAAATACAACACATTTCTTACTGAAATCAAAAATAGCAAATTTTGAATATGTCCATTTCCAAGATAAATGGATAGGTTCCAACCATTGATAACAAAGCCTCACAAATATTTAACCCTGTATGAAATGAAAAAATTTTAGACTTGTCCATATTGAAAGGATTTGCAGATGACAAATTTGACATAAACTCATAAGGTGGGATTTGCCCGTGATACGGTAGAAAACATTGTGGGGTGGGAAAAGGAGAAAATGCTGGTTACCAGCATTTTCTCCTTTTCCCACAATGTTTTCAAAAGGCCTCTTTCTGGGTGTCATCAAAACTCGGGACTGTGTGCTGAAAGATTAAGTATAATACCTGATAGCTGACTTATAGTGCGATAAAGCTTCATGCAGTTTTCCTTGTTGTTGTAACACACTGGCTAGGTTGGAATGGGCCACAGCAAAGTCTGGGTACACTTCTAAAGCTTTTAGGTACAGTTTAACGGCCTCCTCTGTGTCCCCTTGTTCTCGCTTTATGTTGGCTAGATTGTTGAGGGAGTCAGAATGTGTTGGTACTAAAGATAGAGCTGTGTTGTAACACTCTTCTGCGTCTTTCACCTAAAGGATATTGTAATAATGAAAATTACCTTTTCCTGACCTGTGAGGAAATGTTTTAACCATTTACCATATGATTCCAAGATTTTAAAAACCCAACGAAGAAGACGTTTCAAAACAGAAAAAGGAGAAAGTACTGGTAACCAACATGCTTCTAATCTTCATTCCATCATTTAAGCCACATTAAATCTCAAGCCTGCAAATGGTTTCCATATTGAAAAGTGGCCTAGCTTTTTCCCAAAATGAACGAACAAATGAATGAATGAATGAATGAATGAATGAATGGCTACAGCAGAGGTCTTATGCTTGTTTTGCATAATAGGGTCTTCATATTATTCCTAAAGACAATACCAAGAAAATACATGAAGAATCCTTCATAAAGATGTGAAAACAATTGACTTTCACTTATTGCACTCACAGGATACTCTCCATCTAAACCCATGTTTTCAACCATTTGTACAATTAAAATCCCTTCAAAACTTGTTGTTCGCGTATTATACCTTGGCAGGTAGAGTTCCCTTTGTCACAGTCAATTCATTTTGATGGGAATTTTGTCCAAAACGCTATTTAAGCTTTATTTTTTCATGTGCTTCAATGTATAAAGCTAGAACTGTTGCAAAGTGGACAAATACGCCCAACCAGCACCTTGTCACTGAAGCAGCACAATCAGAAACAGGAATGATTTTCATAACAAAGATCACTAGTGACCTTGATCTTTGACCCATGTGACCCAAAAACAACAGGGCACCTCCTTGGGTCATGAGCAACACTTGAATAAAGTTTTAGGGTCATAGGTGAAACAGCTATTGAGTTAATGCATGGAAATGATTTTCAAACAAAGTTCACCTGTGACCATGACCCTTGACCCATGTGACCCCAAAACAATAGGGCACCTCCTTGGGTCAAGAGGAACGCTTGTATCAAGTTTCAGGGTCCTAGGTCAAACTGCTTTTGAGTCAGAGCACAGAAACAAAAAAGTTTACAGATGGATGGATTGACAGAAGGATGGACAGACAGACATGGTGAAACCAGTATCCCCCCCCCTACTTTGCATGGTTTGTATTGGAGTTTTAACGCCATTTTAACAGCTTAGGTCATATCATGGCGGTCAGCGACGCACCTATGTGCTTCCTGGCTTTCTCACACCAGTACTGACACAACTTTCTTTCCAAAGCCACTGACTACTTTTCTCACATGCATCAGAGGTGAGAGGCGAAAAATCGCCGGAAAGAAAGTTTGCCTTAACCGGGTATCGAACCCACAACCACCAGGTCATGAGTCCGACACCCTAACCACTGAGCTACCCGGGCAGGCCCCTACTTTGCAGGTGGGGGGTATAACTAAGCTATACATAGTACGAGGGACACTTTTTAAGTTCGTAGAGTAAGCCTATAACTTTTTAACGCGATTATGAAGTTGCACGATTTTTTACACAGAACTTGCGTAATCATTCCTCTCTCGAACGGTGTCATGGTATGCGGCGCACAAGGTCCACGTGCGCGCTGCGCTGGGTATTTTCAACACGTGGTTTTATACACTATAGTAAAATATAGCGTTCAATATGGCTGGAAAAATCTCTGAACAGAGGGTATATTGTAAGATTCGAGCACAGCTCATGTTTCCGCCAACAGAAATTCATGCTGATTTGCAGAAAGTTTATGGGAATGGTGCTTTAAAATATGCTACAGTTTGCAAGTGGGTACGTCGTTTTAATGATGGTCGGGAGTCAATTGAAAATGACCCTCGGGTGGGTAGGCCGGTTTCCGTTTTGATGGAAAAGAACGTTGCTACTGTGAAAACGTTAATTGAGGAAGACGCACGTTATACCGTGCAAGAGATAGAAGAATTAAGTGGCATTCATTCGTCAAGTGTTTTGAAGATCTTACGTGAACGACTTGGGCTACGTAAGATCTGCGCGCGCTGGGTGCCCCATTTGCTCACTGACGAGCAGAAACAAAGTCGGGTTAGACTTGCATTGCAAGTTATAGAAAAATATGATAAATGTGACCCACGTCATTTGGAAGAGATAGTTACAGGTGATGAAACCTGGATCTATCATTTTCAACCCGATTCTAAGGCTAAAAATAAGGTTTGGGTTTCATCTGAGGGCGACAGACCTGTCATTGCGCGCCGTTGCAAAACATCAAATCACATGTTGTATGCGATATTCTTTGATTCGAAAGGTCCAGTCCTTCAAATTCCAGTCCCGAAAGGTAGTTCTGTCACTGGAAAGTTTTACAGAGAAAGTGTTCTTACTCAACTTGTTGATTTCTATCAGAAACGCAGACCGCGCACCGGTGTCCGCGGCATCAAATTACTCCATGATAACGCACCGGCCCATAAATCCGCTACGGTACAGGAATATCTGAAAGAATCTGGGCTCGATGTCTTAGATCATCCCCCATACAGCCCTGACCTGTCCCCCTGTGACTTTTGGTTGTTCCCAAGACTAAAGGAAATGCTGGCAGGGCACCGTTTTGAATCCCGTTGTGGTATAGGCAGTGCGGTCTACCAGTGTCTACAACATATACCTAAAGAGGACTACTGGGCGGCGTTCCGGAAATGGGTAGATCGGTGTAAAATGTGTGTGGAGGCAGATGGGGCATATTTCGAAGGTCTTAGATAAATAAAATTTTGATATTTCAAGCGGTTTTAAAAAGATCGCCCTACTCTACGAACTTAAAAAGTGTCCCTCGTATTTATATTCATGACATTTACAAAAGAATGCAGCAAAACTTATGTTACCATTCCTTTCTCTTTCAAGGCATTTGCCAGATTACAGTAAGCATCTGGAAAGTTAGGTTGAAGTTCTATTGCCTTTCTGTAGGTGTCTATAGCTAAATCTATCAACCTAAAAATAAAAGGAAGACTGCATAAATCAGGCAGTATAAAACTCATGCTAGGAACCTGGTTACCAGCATTAACCCTTTACCATACAATTCCAACTTTTAATGACTCTAAGGAAGAGGGCTTTTGAAAACATTGTGGGAAAAGGAGAAAATGCTGGTTACCAGCATTTTCTACTTTTCCCACAATGTTTTCTACCTTTTCAGACACAAATTCCATCATTTGATCCACATTTCATCTTTTGTCTACACACTTTCAATTTGGACCAGTCTAAAATTCTGTCCAATGCTAAACTGTTAGACATTGTGATCAAGAATCAAGACAACACTGTATCAAACAAAAACATTCTTTTTTTTACATCCCTAAGTATTTAGCTTATGAAAATGTTATATGAAAAGGGTACTTGCTTATGCAAGGAATTTCCTTTTCCCCCACAATTTTTCTGATATCCATCAATTAAAAAGAAGACAAAAATCACTAAAAAATAGTGACCTTTTACAAAAACATCCTGTAATAGTAATGCTTTAAAGCAAAGACACCTGGTCTTTCACTTTTAACACAAATAAGGTACACCTTTTCAACTGCTACAAATACAGTTCTGCTGCCCGGTGAAGAGATAGTTCTGTCATAATCCAGAATAGATAAGAACGCATTGTAGATCCAAGATCTGGCTGCATGTTCTGTCCAGTCTGATCTTCATCTACACCGTCTACTAAAACTCACTGTGTCATCTATTCTAAAGAAAGAGTTAAAGATATCCTGCCAACAAGGTGTTTTATCAAAATGTAAAGAGTACTCATGAAGTAAAGTTATCCCACTGTTAGGACAATTTCGTTATTACATATGAGTCATGCTTTGTGAAAAGGGGGCTTAATGCAAAAAAAAAGTACTGACCCATGTCATCCTGTCCAGTCTGCACAGGCTGCTATGGGTGGAAAATATCTGAGCCATGCTCTGTGAAAAGCATCTGTGGAAAGTATCATCCCAGGTCAGCCTGCGCAGGCTGACCGGGGCCAAAACTTTTTGCTATTGGTCAATTTTCTGTATGTCAAAGTACCAGTCTACCTCATGATTCAGTCGGTTGTCAGACAAAATGGACTTAATGGATCCATGATCATGTGATGACTTGCTTGGTATCATGCATCACAGATATGCATTAACACCCTTTTCACAGAGCATGTGTCACTTGTCATTTGTCTCGGGCCTCTGCAGCAGTGAGAGTTTTTTACAACTTGTCTGGAAAGGAGCTATTTGTCCTTAACCCTTTCCCAAACAACAAATTTTGGACTGGTCCAAATTGAAAGAGTTTGCAGACGACAATTTTAAATTTGATGAAAATGGCAGAAAGGTCTCAAAAAGGGTAGAAAACACTGTGGGAAAAGGAGAAATTGCTCGTTACGAGCAATTTCTCCTTTTCCCACAGTGTTTTCAAAAGACTTGTACTGCAGACACGTGAAAACCAGGGCTTGTTTGGGAAAGGGTTAACCCACGATAAGCTCGTATCTTCAATAAATCAGCAGCACTTTAGCAAAATGGGGTTATGGATCCATAAAATCCATTTTGTTAACAATAAACTGGATCATGAGGTAAAACTGTCCTTGGGCAGGCAGAAAATTTACAAATGGAAAAAAAGTTTCGACCCATGTCAGCCTGCACTGACAGCCTGCTGTGCAGGCTGATATGAGATGATACTTTTTGCATTTATCGCCCTTTTTACAAAGCATGACTCAAGTATATTGACTTATACCATTTTACATATCAATTCTATCTTTTCATGTGATCTGAGGCCTAGTAGCTTGAAACGGTAAAAAATATCATGATCACAAAGTAGAAAATATACAGTACAATAACAGACCAACTTACCCTTGTTCATAATATACACAGGCAAGATTTCCATGAACAACTGCATGACTGGGGTTAAGGTTTAGGGCTCTCAGGTAGGCAGCCACAGCCCTACATATCAAAAACATGTAGATTTTAACTTATAATTCTGAATCAATGCTGCACCCGATTTATAGCACTCAGCTGAACCGAGTTTACGATTATGAAAATGCTCTGTAACACATCTCATAGAGTAACTTTTTTAATCTTCTGAGGATTCTTTCTTCTTAAAAGAAAGCTGTAACTCAATATTTTCTTACTACCTGAATCATGAAAGTTATAATTTAAGAAGGAACCTAACTGAGCAATGAGCCAGTTTTCATAAGCACAGAGCCTTGTGACAAGTATACAGGAATCACGAAATAAACAGGAATTTATAAAGAATGAAAACTTAAAGAGCATCATTACTCTCTGGCAGGAATGAAAAAAGCCACTAATCACCAATTTACCTGTCAAATATGCGTGCTTCCTTCAAAACATTTCCCAGATTAATGTATGCATCCAAAAAGCTCCCATCTAAAGCAACAGCCTGAAATTACATACACAAGACAATCAAATTCTAAAGTTTGACTGTCATAAAACTTGTCGAAATTACAAATTAGTACTTTGTTTCAAATGGGCCAATTCTGATGCACATTTAGCAAGTAACTGATGAAAACATCATGACAAATGGAAATCAAACTGTTGTATAAAGTATGTTTTACCCTTTAGAAACCATCCTCACTCTATACAACCTTGTAAAAGAGACCATTTTAGAAAATATTGTGGGAAAAGGAGAAAATGCTGGTTTCTCCTTACTCACAATGCTTTCTCCCCTTTCAAAGAAATTTTGTTATTTCAGCCACATTCAAATTATGGTTGCCTGTTCATATATCCAAAACCCTTAATCCTTTACAAGACAATCCCGAGTTTTAACGACCTTGAGAAAGAAGACTTTTAAAAACATTGTGGGAAAAGGATAAAATGCTGGTAATCTGCATTTTCTACTTTTCCCACAATGTTTTCTACCCCATCAAAGACAACTTCTACAATTTTAGCCACTTTTAATTTAACATCTGCAAGTGCTGTGGGATTGGACTGATCTAAAATTCTGTTGTGTGGTAAAGGGTAAAGGGATCACAGATCTTAAATGCAATATGCACAGAACTGTTTGGATTTAAAATGAGATTATTCTTCAGCACTCAACAGAAAGCTATTTAAAATTGAATCTTGTACTCCAAGTTTCTGCTTAATAGTTGTGCAATGTTTTCAAACAATGATAGCAAAAACAGAGGATGGGATTTGGGACACAAATATATCGATGTGTATGCAACTGACAATAGATGGAGAGGTAGATGACAGAAAGATAGGTGTTAACCCTTTACCAAACGACAAAAACTTAGACCCATCCAAATACAAAGTATTTGCTGATGAAAAGATAAATGTGGCTAAAAAATTGAAATTTGCTTTTGGAAGGGTAGAAAACATTGTGAGAAAAGGAGAAACTGCTGGTTACCAGCATTTTCTCCTTTTCCCACAATGTTTTAAAAAGGCTTATTTCTCAAGGTCGTTAAAACTTGTAATTGTGTGGTAAACAGTTAAGCAAGCTCATTGTAAGTGCCCCAGTAGGTGCTTGCAGAATACAGGACAGACTTCATTTCAGAGAAATCAGCGTGGGTAGCAGTGATTAGGGTATCTGACACGTCACCTGGTGGTTGTGAGTTTGATAACCGGTTGAGGCAAACTTTCTTTACGGGGATTTTTCGCCTCTCACCTCTGATGCATGTGAGAAAAGTAGTCAGTGGCTTTGGAAACAAAGTTGTGTTTGTACTGGTGTGAGAAAGCCAGGAAACACATGGGTATATCACTGACTGCCATGATATGACCTGAGCTGTTAAAATGGTGTTAAACTCCAATACAAACCAATACAAAGAGAAAGCAGCAATTGGTCACAGAAGAAATGCTACATACTTCAATGATTCCTGAATCAAGTAAATCATTTTTTTTGTTGCCTTCACCATTTCAGATAGACTGTTCCAAAGTTTATTGATTGATTGATTGTATGGTGTTTAACGATGTTTTCAACAATATTTCAGTTATATCACAGTAGCCAGTGCACCTATCCATGCTTTCCTGGAGTTTCTTTTACCAGTACTACGCACAATATTCTTTCCAAACCACTGGCTGCTTTTCCACATAACCATCTTCGAAACAATGGTCAGGGGTTAGAGAGAAATAAATCCTGCCCCAATGACGATTATCAATCCTTTGAGAGAATTTGGCCAAGCTGGGGATCGAACCAGTGTTCTTGAGTCCTGTACGCTTGCGACTGAGCTACCGGGGCTTCGCTGTTCCAAAGTACAAACTGACATCAGACAGACCAAAGACTATTGTTGTAACAACACAAGAGGGACAAGCTATCAAGCTGCGTCTTATTATGGACCTTACCTTTTCAAAGTGATGAATAGCAAGCCATATCTCCCCTTGAGCATGAAAAACACATCCAAGGTTGCTCCAGGCCACAGCAAAGTTTGGTTGCGTCTCAATAGCTTTTAGATAGCAAGCCTTTAATGCATAATACAAACAACAGATTAATTACAAATTTAAGAACGTACGGTCTTCAACTGCCCCCTTGGAGTTGCAGCTAGAGTAAGAAAAAGTAAATCGCATTGCATGCCATTATGCGAAGCAGCTTATCATTTAAAAGAAATATGAAAGAAAATATGACTATGCATTCAGCATTCTTCTTCTCGACCTTTAGAGCGCCAGATATTTCTAGCTGTTGTTGTAGGCAGAGCAGACCAAGATCAGATTGCAAATTACTGTAATATCTTGGTAGTTCGTAATGCAAGGGGCCAAAACTTTTTATACAATTAAATGTAGTACAAGGCAAAAAGTGTGACTGTGTTCCAGTATATTTGGTACTGTATACTTTGTGGGCATAAAGTATGCTATGAACTCCGACCACTGGTGCCCAAAATATTTAGAGGAATTAAACAATGAAAAAGAAGGATAAATGCCAGGTTTGGAGATAGCATTAGAACCACTACGTAACTGTGAACCAGCAACATGTGAACTTACAAGATTCTACTGTATACAGTCTGATCCTGGATCTACACTGTCTGCTTTTGTACGTGATATTATCCAACATAGCCTTGAAATTGCGACATATGAATATTTCTTATTAGATTAAAATTGTCCATTTTATTTACATGGCAGTCTAAAGACTAACCTACTAACAAAGAAGTTTTTCTATTTACATTGTACACAAGTGCCAACTCAATCTTGTTGCTTTCATAACACTTTAATAATCCCTTCAAGTCTCACTCCCTTAATGTACAATTACTGCATTTTTGAGTAAGACTGTAATTAATCTCTTTATCATTTCCCACAAAAACAAAGGCTGTTAACCCTTATCCTGCTAAATAGGTTTAATTAAACTTTCAAGCCGATAGTGAAAACCCGAATAATACTATTTCAAACTTATTTTTTGGAGAAAAATATCTCCATATCCAACAGTGTAGATCCAAGATAAGACTGCACATTCTGTGCAGTCTGATATTGATCTACACTGTCCAAAAATGGTCTGTGAGTCGTGCTTAGCAGTCTAAGGGTTAAATGTATCTCGATACTTTCAATATTCCCAAATTAACAAGAAATTTCACTTGAATCTAGTCTTTTGGACTCAGAGAGATTATTTTTGATGTTACACAAAAGAAACAAATTCTGGCATTTTCAGTTTATCATGTGAAATTAGTTTCAAAATTTTTGGAAAAGCTAAATTCAATTTGCAAACACTTCTGTGGGTTATTATCATAAAAATGAAACATATATTCCAGCTCAAATAGAAAATAGTTTTCCATTTTCAATAGAGAAAATGGAGGAAAATTTTTTTTTTATCCTGTATTTTATATCTGTCTAACCAATAGCATCACTTGTACTTGCCATTTGGTATGACTGTTTGAAACTAAAATCACATGATATTACAGATCATATTTTATGTAAGTTAGAACTGCTCTTTACTCCATTTCAATCATTTCTATGTATGTCTTTTTTCAACAGAATTTGTAAAACAGTAATGAAAACCAGCCTTCCATCTTTAAAGTTTTATTTTTTCTTCTACATCTTTCAGTTCTTCAAAATTTTATGATCATATTACAAATTCCACCTAAAGCTTTTAAAACTTTTATTTTGAACATTCAACCTAGTAGTAACTAAATGTTGAATGCTCTGATCCTGACTGGTTGAAAGTGATTCCTCATTTCCAAAACTATTTCAGTTAGTTTAAAAATAAACTTGTCACCAAATTCATGGAGCAAAGAGAGACTGGGGTAATAAACAATCACCCAAAGAAGCCATTTTTATAGGTATTTGCCTGTTTAACAAAAACAAAGGGTACAGCAATTACATTGTTAATGTGACATGAGATGGTTGGATAAAAATATGTAAAATTTACTCCAGGATACTATATCAATGTATAATGTGAAGGAACAGACCTTAACCCAGGTTTAATTTTTACGTTAATACATGACCTCAATTACTTTCTTCAGTAATAGTTTTTCTCCATCTCTTTCTTCCTTACACTGAACATAGCATAACAGTATTAAAAATATACATAACAGCGTTAACAATATACATGTATTGTCGTAGTGATTGTTCACTTTCCTCTATTAATACATGCTATTTCTAAATCAATAAAGATCTAGGATGTAAAATTGTAGTCTAACATAAATTGTAAAAAGTTTTTGAACGTTGTGAAAAACACAGTGTTTGCATAAAGTGCATGATTAATCAGGACTTGAGAATCATTAAATGCATTTTTTTACACGGATAAAAATAAAAATTCTGACAAATTATGTCCAAACAAGGACTACAGAAAATGAGATGAATTAAAGACATGAAATCTCGGACATCTTAACAGCTGTTTCCAAGTCAAGGCATTTCTTCATTTTCCAAATTGATTCATGTACACTACTTACTAACTGCATTGGAACTTCACTAAAAAATATCCAAAACTTTTCAGAGATTAAAATCAACCTTATTCAGTAATATCGCTACTATGGCTTCACTGGGGTTGTTTTAGATGAAATCTACAATGAAGTTTCTTTCATATTTCTTCATCTTCAGTGCACTGAAACAATCTGAACAGCTTTTGTGATAATGTGCTATAAAAGAAATTTTCATTCTCATCAAAAATGGAACCTAATCTTCAGATTCTGTTAAGAGATTCATTTTGAAAACCAACAATTACTCTGTTCAAATTGTCTGAATGCATATGATGCTTGCTTGCAGACCCTGAGCGCTGGTGCAACAGAAGCATTATACAGTGTACAATGTATTACCATCTTTGAAGAAGTATTTGCAGAGTAAAAATAGTCAGTCAAGAATTATTTGCAATAGACATAAATCATTTTTCCTACTATAAATTTGAATAATATTGCTTTTTATAATTACTTTTATGAAAAAAAAAAAAAAAAAAAAAAAAAAAGCATTATATCGATGTAAATTCTATTACCTAAACAGCAAAAAAGGTATTTCCTCACTAAAACAGTTGCATAATGACAATTCAAACATCTCAGAATAAAGGTAGCTCTTTGTAGACAATCAATAATAATGGCTAAAAATTTTAAAAACAATTGCTGAGACCACCTGGTAGTTCTTCATTAACATTAAGTACATTTTCAGCTCAGAAAATTGATGGTCTCACAATTTTGATAAGAATAGAGAGATTCTCATAACCTAGAAAAACATTCACATCTTTCCTGTGAATTTTAATTGACAGAAAGTTGTGTGACTGACTATGCTTCATACTACCTTCAAACCTGTAAAGATCTCTATTTGACCATTTTGTATTTTTTCCTACCACATGATCTGGTACCAGTTGTGGCCTTCCATCGTCGTCTATCCTGGTAGAATATACATAGTGTTAACTGTGTCCTTGTGTGCCTTGCAAAGTCAGAAATAGAAATATATAACAAATATCAATGTTGTCCTTTTTTTAAACCACATTTTTTATCTCAAACTAGTGTTCTATCAGCATAAACACAGTCAAATCATTTAAACATTTTGGGAAATTAAGGGTATGACTTTACCTATTTAAAATACTGCACTTACATTGTGCTAACAAATTTTCAACTTGCCATAATTTTTAATATGTAAACTTGTATTGGCCTATCGGGTATTAAAGATGAAATGACACTGTGAGCTGAATCTTTTTCTAGTAATTTTGGAAGTGCATGTCCTAAATGTGAATGTTTATTATTTTTTCCCTAAATTATTTTCATTATTCAAAGGAAGATTTATATTTCTGGCACTATCATGTTTCAACAGAACTTTTGTACAATGTAAACCGGCTAAACTACAAACTTGGACATGCTCGCACCTATTTGTTGGGGCTTTGTATTTTTATATTAAGGGTGGAAATTGTTATAGTATAACCTCATTTAAAACCTATTTGCTTTGGCAATATCAATTTGCTTTCACTCAATAAGATCCAACAAAAAATACCTGATGTTTCAACAGGGGTCAGACGTTCTACCACTAATAGCTGATGTATGCTGCTTAATTGAAATGATTAACAAACCAAATTTATATATTGAATATGCCTTACTGATAATTGTTGCATACAAAAACAAAATGATATAACATTAATACTTTTACAGATTCTTCTTTTTTGTCTTGTCTTCTAAAACTCTCAAAGGAAATGAAACAATTTTGATATCTGAAAATCACAATTGTAAACAGCATACTTTGCACCATTGTGATGAAAGTCTAATCTGGCAAATAGATGGCTAAACTTGTCCAAGTTTGTAAGTCCAACTATCATACAAGCGCATTTTTAAACTTGTTAAAGACTTTTTACAACAAAGAAAAGCTGCTATGGATGTGAAGCTACTTCTGCGTTATACCACAAGTATGTCTTTGAATGTGAAATTTCAAGGCATTCTGAAACCTCAAATTAAAGAATATACTTCCACATCTGCTGTGTACATAAAACCAACATTGTTTTTGGTTTTCTTTAGAGCCAATAACTATTTAAACGCATCATAAACTCCAAAATATGATTCTATGGAACATTTAATATCAATGGAATGAAGTGTGTAACTGCACTCTACAATCATTTCAGTATAAATGATTTTTTTTCTCAGTGCTGGAAATGAAAAGATGTTCAGGACAAACAGAAAATCACATCACAAACAGCAGCAGCCTTTAGCTTTATTCATCTGAAAATCATACATCTTGTCATTTCAAGTCTGTACTGGAAATTCTCCATTTTTGATGACTGTTGATTGACAATTTTTGTAACATTCAAAAACATTCTGTTAAGGACAATGAATCTAGTAGAATAGGGTTATTGTGCTAAGTTATTTTCTTTTTGTTTTTTTTCAGAAATATTAAGTAATTAAATTCTCGCCTGTTTTCATATAAATTATCTCAGGTCATTCAAACTATGTATAAATATTACTTATGTATGAAACCTTGTGCCACTGAAATAAGCACTCATACAAAAGAAAACCTAAAACAATGATGTATCATTTAATGGAATAAAACCGTAGATGCAAAACTTATCTGCTTAATCCAGTTTACTGCCAAAATTAAAATGCATTTCATTTTTTTTTTCAATTCCATTCTTATCAAAAAATGGAGAATTCACTTGATCATGACTATCCATGAAAAATAGAGTTTTGTTTGTCTCTTGGCCAATAAAATGTCAACATGATATGTCAGTAAAACATAAATCTTCCTATTGTTTGGGAAATATATGTAACTAAATGAAAAATAGATATCCGTAATTGACCAACATTGGAATGAACAGTGTCATCACATCAACAATTACTGCTTCCTTAATCCTTTATCCCATAATCCCAAGTTTTGACCACCTTGAAAAAGTTAGCTTTGGAAAACATTGTGCAGAAAGGAGAATATGCTGGTAACCCATTTAGTACAGAGTAAATGTTTTGAGTATGTAGTAGCTAACTTGATGGTAACCATTACACTCATATTTTATTTTTAAGAGGTTTCTCTGTACATGTATGCCAAATTTTTCTCAAGAGAGTTCCAACAAAAAATGGCTTACCTCCATTGTATTCATTAATACATGTCACATAGAAATTTAAAAAGAATCATATACTTTTGCAGAAGTTCTCAAAAAATGAAAGGTTACAGTGAGCTAGCCCCAATCTCTCATATAAAATTATAATTACTTAATTTCCATTACTTGCTACCATTCTTTGGCAAAGAAAAAAATAAATGAGAAACTTATCTTCACAACTTGCACTAGAATTTGTGTCCATTAAAAGTACAAAGACATGTTTGGTATTTATCACCAAGAATAATGTGAAAGGGGGATGTGGTTCTGTGTTACACACACATATGATAACTCAACATATTTTTCTTTTCTTGCTTTTTCTGAATCAAGTTCAAGCCTCTTTGAGAATGAAATAGCCTATCACATCATGGCTACAATAGACATCAGTTGCATCCACTTGACCTGTTCAGATTGGGAAACCTTGAATAAAGAAACTGACCATGTTGAGCTTCTGTTCAAACTTAGTTTACAGTGATTCTAAATCATTCTCACAACTTATATCAATTACTCTATGATTGCTTTCTGGAAACCTTAACCAGTATTCATGCCATGATGTGGGTAGTTCCAAAGGTTGACCCTGCTCCTTATGGGATTCAAACAAGGAACCTTAGATATGAGAGAATGACGCTCTACCCCTACACAACTGTTGCCCACATGTTAAGTTTTAACCCTTTACCAAACAACCATGAGTTACAAAGACCCTAGTGGAGAAGGCTTTTGAAAACATTGTGGGAAAAAGAAAATGCTGGTAACCAGCATTTTCTCCTTTTCCCACCATGTTTTCTATTATATCAAATACAAATACCTTGATTTCAGCCACTTGTGTTAGGTCATCTGCAAATGCTTTCAATCTGGATGGGTCTACAAGTTTTTGGTTTGGTAAAGAGTTAAACATTTTAGTTTACATTGATTGTGAAACAACTTCTACAACTGTAATAATCACAATTGATAATTTCTTCCTGGAAAGCTAACCAGTACTTGCAACATGACATAATTCCCAACGTTTGATTGATCGAATGCCTTCAACGTATCATGGCAACAGCTCACATATCCTTGCATTTCCTGGGTTTCACCAGTACTAGGCTATGGCTCTGAAGTATCTTACACATGGACACTCAAATGAAAAGCCCAGTGGATCCAGTGAGGCTTGAACCCTGGGCCTCAAATTCGCAAGTCCTACACTTTACCAGTGAGCCCTGCAGGACCCTAATTCCCAAAGATGATCCTGCTTATCAAGCTGTTCCAACCCAGGACCTCTGGTATAAAAGGCTGAGACACTGCCCCTACATTATTGTATGGTACAGACAATTTTGTATGCCACAGAACTTCCAATCCATGGTCCATATTCACCAATTATTCTTAAGAATATTTTTTGTTTAATTCTCAAGAAGTTTCTAATTTTGAAAGAAACACAACTTCTGACTGGCTAAACCATTTTGGCTAAACCAAATGGTTTAGCCCATCAGAAGTTGTGTTACATTCATATCTAGAAAATTCTTCAGCACAAGTCTATGAATATTCTTAAGAATGTTGGTTAATACAGACCCAGAATTTCTGCTATGAAAAGCAGACACCCCTATATTATTGTATGACACAGACCTTGTTTTTGAATTGTCTTCATACAATAGTCCCAGAAATCCTTTTCACCAGTTTGTTGCTTGTATGTCACCATGACAAACAAACTCTAACCTTACCTTGGCTTCATCCAGTCTTCCCAAAGCTTTTAACAGATTTCCTAAATCACTTCTGACACAGTAAAGATCCTGCAACAAAAGTAAGCGCATGAAATCTTAAATGAGAGGTAACACACAAACCAAGTAGGTACTTCATTCAAACAAACTCCTTACTGAAAAACAAAATCTTGCACATTTCTGCATCAAAGGCGATTTGCAGACCACAGATTAACTCTTTACCAAACGACAGAATTTCAGACTGGTTCAAATTGAAAGCATTTGCAGACAATGAAAATGCTGGTTACCAGCATTTCTCTTTTTCCCTCAATATTTTCAAAAGCTGTCTTCCTCAGGGTCGTTAAAAGTCGGGATTGTGTGGTAAAGGGTTAAATGTGGCTCAAATTGTGGGTCTGTTTTTTAGGGGATAGACGCCATTTTTGATCGAGGAGAAAATGTTGGTCACCAGCACTTTTCTCCTTTTTCCGTGATGTTTTCCAAACACTTCTGTGTCAAGATCTTTGGAACCCTGGATTTTGTTGTGAAGGTTTAACCCTTTCCCAAACGACAAATTTTGGACTGGTCCAAATTGAAAGAGTTTGCAGACGACAATTTTAAATTTGATGAAAATGGCAGAAAGTTATCAAAAAGGGTAGAAAACACTGTGGGAAAAGGAGAAATTGCTCGTTATGAGCAATTTCTCCTTTTCCCACAGTGTTTTCAAAAGACTTGTACTGCAGACACGTGAAAACCAGGGCTTGTTTGGGAAAGGGTTAAAGTTTCCCCAAACAAATTCTTCCAAAACAGTTGTCATTGCTCTCTTTCTGCATGATATGTAATTATACAAATGTCACCCACAGTTTCGTTTATCCAGGAATGGGAAAACCAAGTTTCTGTTTTGTCCAACAACATGTAAGGGCAAATAAAGTTTCAAGCATTCTGCAGCATCATTACTCCACAAACAAGGAGATCATCATTTCATTAAATTTTAAATTCCTCATCCTAGTTGATTATTCACAGTCTAAACCAGCCTGTAACATGCTTCAGTAAAGGCTATATATATTCATCAAGTCTAATTACTGACATAAGCAGACAAAAATGAAATCATTTACCAGTCGACATAACTGAAATACAACTTCTGAAGGGAACAAAACCTTATGGGAAAAGGAGAAAATGCTAGTGACAAGCATTTTCTCCTTTTCCCACAATATTTTCAAAAGCTATCTTTCTCTGGGTCATTAAAACTAGGGATTGTGTGGACCAGGTACAGGCTGAAGTATGTGCACCATAGCAAGACTTACTGATTTCCTAGGAATACAAACTTCATATAGACAGAAAATTATGTGCAATCATGTTTGTTGGATGGTGTTTTATCTCACTTTCAACAGTATTTATGATAATTCAGGGGGACTTTGTTTTTTCAAAAACCAGATTATCATATTATAGAACTCCTTTCATTTTTGTCAGAGAGCATACAGGACTTGAGAACAGTAGGTTGCTGGTTTTGAACCCCTGCTCAGCCCATTTCTTTCCAGAACTGACAATAGTCATTCAGACAAAAATCATTCCTCTCTCATCCCTGATCATTGTTTCTACAATGGTTATCTGGTGAAGCAGCCAGTGGCTTGGGAAGAATATTGTGCAAGGTAATGGTCAAAAGAACTCCTGGAAAGCACTGATAGGTGCACTGGCAGCCACTATATAACTGAAATAATGTTTTAAAAGATACAATCAATCAATCAATCATCTTTTTCAACAAATAACTTCATGAAAGATCACTGTTAGAGTTAAAGTAAATTCTTATCTACTTACACTGTTGTACTGCAAAGCTGTCACATATGCATTCACAGCTTGTTCCATATCTCCGGCTGACACCAGGGCCGCAGCTAGATTAATGTAACCATCAATGAAGTCCGGCTTTAATCGTACGGCATATCGGTAATTTTCAAGTGCTTCCCTAAGCTGTCCATATTCCTTATACACATTTCCAAGGTTGGAGTAGGCCTCTGCTAATGATGGGTTCTGCTTGATAGCCAGTTGGCTGAAATATGCGGATCTGAAACAAAGTTTTAAAAGCTTTGTGTAGAATTAACTCTTTACCACACAATCCCGACTTTTAACGACCCTGAGAATTCAGACGGTCTTTTGAACACATTGTGGGAAAAGGAGAAAATGCTGGTAACCAGCATTTTCTCCTTTTCCCACGATGTTCTCTAACCTTCCCAAGACAAATTTCATTTTTTAGTCACATTTATTTTGTTGTCTGCAACTGCTTTCAATTTGGACTACTCTAAAATTTTGTCGTTTGGTAAAGAGTTAAAGATGCTATGCCTAAACTCTTTACCAAACAACAATATTTTAGAAGAGTCCAAATTGAAAGCATTTGCAGACAATAAAATAAATGGGACTGAAGAATTGAAATATGTTTTGGGAAGGGCAGAAAACATTTCTCCTTTTCCCACAATGTTTTCAAAAGGCTTCTTTCTAAGGGTCGTTAACAGTAGGGACTGTGTGGTGAAAGTTAATTTTACTCTAGTCATAATTTGTAAAACAGGCTAGAAAGAAAGAAGTCATTGCTAGTTCTCTGGACAAATGGTTAACCCTTTACTACACTGCAAAATCACTCACCCATACTGAAGGAATTCACAGATGACTACTAATTTTTTTTTTCAAATGATATTTTGTGTCCTCAAATAGGTAAAAAACATTCTGGGAAAAGGAGAAAATGCTGGTTACCAGTATTTTCTTCTTTTCCCACCACATTTTTAAAAATCCTTCTTTCCCTGCTTTGTTAAAATTCAGGATTGTGTGGGATAGGGTTAATCTTTGTAGTGCTGAACACAGATCTAATTAGTTGTGTAGACAGTCGAGATCAAGATCATTCTGCACAGAATGTGTCTTTTTCATCTACATGTATTTATTGCGACATGTACATAGGTTTACTATCTTCCTCATATACCATATACCATTTTGATTTAATGCTAGTGTCTTACCCCTTTGTATGGACAACTTTGTCATGTCTAATTATAAGATCAGCCTGGCTGGGTAGCTCAGTGGTTAGCATATCTGACTTGTGACCTGATAGTTGTGAGTCTGATACCTGATTGAAACAAACTTTCTGACAATTTTTCACCTATCACCTCTGATGCAGTTAGTGACTCAGAAAGAAAGTTATGTCCGTACCGGTGTCAGAAAGCCAGGAAACACATGCGTAGGTGAACTCAACCCCATGATATGACCTAAGCTGTTAAAATGGCATTAAACTCCAATTCAATCAACCAATCAATTATAAAATCAGCTGATTTAGACTGCTGAATGTATTTCACTCTTTGGCTTTAAATATACATTTAACTCTACCACACAATCCCGACTTTTAACCACCCTGAAGAAGAAGGCTTTTGAAAACATTGTGGGAAAAGGAGAAAATGCTGGTAACCAGCATTTTCTCCTTTTCCAACAATGTTTTCTACCCTTTGAAAGACAAATATCATTCAATGACTCAATTTTTATTTGTCGTCTGCTGTTGCTTTCAAATTGGACTGGTGTAAGATTTTGCCATTTGGTAAAGAGTTAATCTTCTACCACACAACTACCATGTGTTATTGACCCCGAGAAAGAGGGCTTTTGAAACATTGTGGGAAAGAAGAAAAATGCAGGGCAGGTAACCAGAGTATTTTCTATTCTTCAAAAAACCAATCCTATCATTTGAGGCTTTTAAAATTTATCGTCTACATAATCATGCGTTTTCATTGTGGACAAGTCAAAAAATATGTTATTGGTTGAATGGTTATCCTCAATGACAAACATAAAATATACCCTTGCTAGCCTCTTGTATAAATTTGTGTCCAACCAATACCAATTCTGTATAATCCTAAAACAGATAAATCACAAGAATTTACCATAAGTCAAATACAAATTGAATTATTCTTTTTTACCCAAACTACAAAAACTTTGCTTCTCTAATTGCAAGGTTATGTATAATTACCTTTCCAGCTTTCTCTGTTGAAAATGTATGGAACTCAGCAGTAAGAGTACTCCTGTATTTTCTGGTTCCTGTCTCCATAGCTGCATACAATGTTGCTCAGCTAACTCGTAATCACCTGACTGGTACTCAGTGTGAGCCAACTCTGCAAGACCTATTTTTGTAAATAAATATCCCAGAGTCATGAAAATTCATTCCCCTAACCCTTTACCTCATAATACCAAGTTTTACCAACCCTGGCAGAAAATGCTTTTGAAAACATTGTGGCAAAAGGAGAAAATACTGGTAAGTTGGTAACCAGCATTTCTGCTTTTCCCACAATGTTTTCTACCCTTACATAGAAAAATCTCGTCATTCAATTGCCATTTTATTTGTCGTCTGCGATTGTTTTCTGGTCTAAAATTTTTTGTGTGGTAAAGAGTTAACCCTTTACCACACAGTCCTGAATTTTAACCACCCTGTAAAAGAAGCCTTTTGAAAACACTGTGAGAAAAGGAGAAAATACTGGCAACCAGCATTTTCTCCTTTTCCCACAATGTTTTTACCCTACCCATAACAAATTTCAATTTTTCAGTGCCATTTATTTTGTCTGCAAATGCTTTCAATTTGGACCAGTCTAAAATTTTGTTGTTTGGTAAAGAGTTAACCCTTAACCACACAATCCCGAAAAAATCTTAAAGACCTTGTGGAAGAAGGCTTAAAACAAACATAGGTAACCAGCATTCTCTCCTTTTTCATAATGTTTTCTACCTTTCAAAGACAAGTTTTACTATTTCAGAATTTATTTCACTTAGTGTCATAAAATTTTATTCGATAGCATCATTAAGATTATGAGATGAATTTAAATGGTTAAAAAATGGGCAATGAAGTATGTAATAGAAAAAAGAACAATTTGCTCGGGAATAGTTTTCAACTATATAAAACAGGAGAGGGTGCATTTCTTGCCGAGTATAAATTCTTGCATGCACTGTATAACTAGAGGCGCTTGAGCGCCTGTATTGCTCCACAGGCCTGATATTTCTATAATGGCGAAAAGAAGTTTTTAACAATTACCATTCAATCCTGCATTTTAGCTCACTAAAGAAAAAAGGTATGGAAAAAACTTGTGAGAAAAGAAGAAAAAAATGGTAACCAGCATTTTCTTAGTTTCCCACAATAATTTCTATCCTTTTTTATATATGTCTTACTAATTTGAAGATATGTTGTCTGCAACAGGTCCTTTCACAAACCATTTTGGGTGGGGAAACATCAAAATATAGAAAATATGTCTTTCTCAGGGTCGTTAAAAGTTGTGATTGTGTGGTAAAGGGGTAATCTAAAAGAACAGCTAGGAGGGCAAATGAATGAATGTTATAGCAATATAGATCAACTTACATCAATACACCAGATAGAATGAAATATGCTGGCATACAATGAACACCTAATCCCTAATAATCAACTTTTCACAGTTAGAATGTCTTCTGTGGCAAACAACACAAAATGGTCTACAAATGCATTTACATAAATCAAATATCCTGCTCCAGGGCACAGATTAATTCTGGTGTACTGAAGTTGTGGGATCAGTTTGACTGGGTAACATTAATGCCTTATCACAAATGTAAAGCCCTGTCCCACTCACAGGTGAACGGCGAGCGACAGGATATATTAGTGTGTAATATAGGATTTACACTGTCGCTCGCCGTTCACCTGTGGTCCCACTGTGTACCAGGTCACCAGGATTTACACCCCTTCTCTGTCCACTCTGCATTTACTCATTAGTAGGTCAACAAACCTTTACCAGAACTAATAAAAGTGCAGAGGTTCTCTTGTTCTATATCAAAAGGACTATAAAGTACCTACAACATGGGGGTTTTGTTATTAAAATACTTTTTCTTTTTTATCTTGGCATGGTTACTCAGGCTTAGTAATAAGGCAAAATTGAAAAGCTCAAGTTGTGAAAGGTGCTCAAGCTTTTATCTTATTTATGGCCAGTGATATTTCATTACTAGTACTAACTAATAGCATATCATTGGAGTAAATTGTGATCTTAATACCAAGGAAAATGTGTGGGCTTAAATAGGACAGCCCTGACTAGGTCAAGTCAATCCAATTTTCTTCCTTTTTCTTTGTTAGTCGATAAAACTAACACAATAAATAGTTTTGGAGAAGAACATTTTTTTGAAATATAAGCCTTGTCTATAAAAAAATGTGTTTTTAGGTGTATCATTTTTTTAAAAGGAATTTGGTATACAACCACCATAGAAACAATTTGGCAGACAACCACCATAGGAACTTACCTGCAAAACAACAATGAAATCCAATGAATAGTTTTAGAGAAGAAATTTTTCAAAGATTTTACTTTATACCATAAAAGGAAAATGAGTCTCCCATAAAAGCCATGTTTTTTGACAGATCATTTTTTTTTAAAGGAATTCTGTAAACCTGTATCTAAGGAACATTCCTGCAAAATAATAATGCTATCCAAATAGCGGTTTGGGAGGAGAAGATTTTTAAAGGTTTTTTACTTTGGTTGCCATGGCAACCAGAATTCTTCATGGAACACAATTATTTGAAGGAATTTGAAAGAGGACCACCAAAGGAACATTCCTGTGAAATTTGGTAAAAATCCAGTCAATAGTTTCTAAGGAGAAGTTTTTTAAAGAAAAAGTTTACGGACGCACGCACGGACGAACGGACGGACGGACGGACGCACGACGGACACAACGCCATGACAATAGCTCGCTGGCCTTCGGCCAGTGGAGCTAAAAACCCACAATTTGTTTACAAATCTGGTCTGAATTTGCAATAAATAAGTTACACATATGTTATCAGAGCAAAGGATTTTACAAACTGACTGAAACAATTTCCACTCTTGTTTCACCAACATACTTTTACAAAACTGATTGGCATACTGTGCACAATACTCCATAGACAACCATTGCAGGTATAGCAACTGAGGGGCTTGTACACACTCTATCTTTTGGTGTCATGAACTTTCTCCCTGTATATCAGATTGCAGATTCCAAGATTTGGCTTACACTTTATCTGGGCTAGCTTCAAAGATTTGTTTTCCCATTAATCAGAGCGATTAACTGAATTACGGATGTTTCGTACCATAACCATTTTGTACCAGTCACTTCGTACCATAATTTTACCATTTCGTACCATACTTTATACCATTTTGTACCATAATTTTACCACATCGTACCAGTCATACAATTTCGTACCATGTACTTCGGGACCTATGATAAAGTTTTGACTATGAAAAATTATCATTATGACAGTATTAAAAGACGAAAGCAAAAACGCTATTTATTTAAGTTAAATATTCATTAAAGAAATTATGAGCATAACACTTTCTGATTATCTCCTTTTCCCATTTTCAAAGCAGTTTCTCCAAAGGTCGTTAAAAATAAATTGCTTTTGTAAGGTGTATAATTTAAGTGAGTGAATACTGTAGAAAATGATGTCTTTACGAGAAGAAAAAAAATCGTCATATTGACTTTGACCCTGTCCTTGTCTCGGCATCATACAAGGCTCATCTAATTTCAAAACATACCCATAGTCAAACATACAAAATAGAAGACAAAAAGGATAATAGACAATCTACAATCAATGGTAATCAAACAATTATAATTCTTTGATTAAATGTTCATTTTAATGTAATGTTTGTTCCCAGTTCTAATTATCCTACCTGCAACAAACATTACAGACAAACAGACCAATGACCTATCTTCTTAGTCAAATAGTAACTGCTTCCTTTAATTAGGATTTATGATAATACCCTGTAAATAAGGTAACCAAATCATTCGTGATTCTTGCCCTACGTCATATCCGGCGAATTCGGAATACCACGGATTCTATTTCCGCTTAGTACGCCTTAGCAACACGTTACTCGGTGGACGCTACCCGAAATGGACATTTTGCTACTGTAAAAAAAGAAGCTGTATTCGACAGCAAATCGTTATTTGCGCGTCAAAATTTTATTTGAACACGATATACGATTATCATGGCCGTCTTCCGGATGTAGTTCAAGCGCGGTGTAATTGAATTTGATGATTGTTAAAGAATAACTCTATTGTGTACCCTCTGAATAATCAAAGGTTTCACTGATATTTCTCTAAACTACTTCAGATTTATATCAAAGCCAAAACCATAGAAATTATTACAAGAGCAACGTCGGGCATCCGAGCATTTTCGAGAATCATTTTAGGGGGTCATAATCAAATAGATCGACACTGAATTTGGTAGATCTACGGAGAATAAGAACGAACATACCTCTGTGACTTGTGTAAAATTCCAAATCCTATCCACAAATAATCAACAAAAGGGTGAATTAAGATCAAGAACTGATAAGAAGTAACAATTTAAAGTGACACGTGTGCGTTAAATTGTGTGAATCAGTCAACCACATTACAGCTGTAAGGTCTGCCACCCAGCTGTGCGATACCGAGATCAAAGGAGCACCGAGTTAACCCTTTATCCAATTTTCATGAAAAATAATATGACGCATGTTTCCTTTTCTGAAAAATATAGATAGAATATAAATATCTTGGAATGGAAGGTTTAAAATTTGAGCTCAAGCTTCTTTTCTTATGTTCATGATCTAGACTCTATTACAGCTATTCGTCCGTAGGAACATGACTAAAGTTGCAACAAAGAAGGTTCTTTTTTTTTTAGATTGGAATTTTCTTAAAGGCCAAATTAGGACTCGTCCATATCCAAAGAATGTGGGTGAAATGGTGGAAATTGTTATGATATGCATATAGTGCTGTAAGTTTAGTTGAGAAGCTAAACAGTCCCGAGTTTTAATGACCCTAAGAAAGAAGGTGTTAAAAAAATATTGGAAAAAGAGGAAATGTTTGTAACTAGAGTTTTTTACCTTTTCCCACAATACTTTCTACTTTTTCAAAGACAATTTCCTCCATTTCACCCACATTTAATCTGTCGGCTTAACATTCTTTGGATTTGGACGAGTCCTAATTTGGCCATTTGGTAAAAGGTTTTAATCGAATAAGCTCTCACTTTTACTGTTTAACTTCTGAAGGTCCAATGTCGTGAAAAAAGGGCGAACCTGGTAGCTAAGTCGGTAACGCACATGTAGGTGTTGATACCATGGGATCGTTGGTTCAAGTTATTTAGGCCTATATAAAGCTATCGATATGATATTTTTTTTTATTAAAAATGTCAGTGTCTGCAAAAAGACGGACAGTCCATTTACAAAAAAAAAAAAAAAACTTTAACACCATATTATTGAGAAAATCCCGACCCAAAAAATATCTTTTTTGTCACGTTCCTGTTTAAACTACCTTAAGATGACGATCCTAAAAAAAAAAAGAGTGAAGTCAGGTCAAATTAAAAACCTTCCTTTCATCCTCCAAAAAATGTAATTTCAGCTTCATTTTGAGTCGGGAAATATCTGCTATAGTTGTTTTCGTTGAAAAGCTGATAAAGGGTTAGCCGAGTGTTCTTTTGATCTCGGTATTTCACTGCCAAAGTGGGCGACATGTAGAAGCGCTGTGATGTACTTGCTAAGGGCAGATTAATACACACGTGTCATGGTAAAGTTTCTATCCTGTTAAATTGAATTATGATCATTCGCAAAAATAGGATCTGGAATTGTTAAAATCTGTTACTGAGGGTAAGTCCATTTTAATTTCTGACCCGAAAGTTGCATTTTTTTTTTTTTTTTTTTGTCCGAACACTTTTTTCTTTCAAATGCAAAGGTATGAATAACTGGGTTTCAATATTTTTCTCAATTCTTGCCCTGTACAACCAAGGCAGTATGCCGTGATGTTCAATGCTTCTATCTGGATGCTTCATTTTGACTCCATAATAATGTAGTCTGCACACGAAAACTTTTATCATACCGCCCAACAGGAGACAGGGCTTGTCTTAAACTTGTATACATGACTCCTCTTTATGTAGGCTATACCGTGATCTTGATAATATGACATTTCTTTTTTGTCTTTTCGAAAAGGATAGTATTCATAACTGGAAAAGGTTTTAGAAATCTTTATCACAATTGCCCGAGAAATCCAACAGAACTTTACTGAAAAAATATGACGCTGATAGTGTCCGATTACATGCACTGTCCGTTTATATGTGTACACAGTAAGTTTATCACCGAGTAAAAATTTCTGAGTGCGAGATATTGCGATTTAGCGAAAGTACCGGATGACAAGAATCACGAATTGGTTTATACCGAGTAAATATATCAAATACCACTTTTTATCTCATTTTTTGATATGTTTGGTCATAGTAAGAGACGGTTTTATCATGGTATGATGTGGTAATGCTATGGTACGAAGTGGTAAATCTATGGTACAAAATGGTCATAGACTGAATGGTACGAAATGGTCATAGACTGAATGGTACGAAATGGTTATGGTACGAAGTGACTGCATACCGATTAACTTCACATTGGATTTCTTCATAAAGGCATGAGCCGAAATACTGAAAACAGAGTAAACATTTTCAAATTTTGTAAGAGTTACTAATAATAAGGTAGCCGGACCAGACGATCAAGCTAGAAACTGATACCGGTTCATTACCCACTACTGACACTGTACTGATATTCAATTTCAAAAATTCAAGAGAGGATGTCGAATGTTTTTTAAATATAATTAGATCAAGTCGACGCTACACCTTTCCTACTCCTAACATTTTCTTACTTGCAGATTCATTGAGGTTCGACATCGTTGGCATTTGAGAATAAACACCATAGATAAATATATTGCTGAATAACGCAAGGATGCCTCCACTTCCGTTAAGTCGACAATGGAAAATTTTGACATTAATTCATAGCTTCCTGTGACGCTGTTTCCGGTTTCCGCTCTTTATTACGGAACTTATCGGTATGATTCGTACTTTTCCGTCTGGCATTATTCACACTCGCCATGATTCGGCTTTTTCCGTAAATATACATCCAGGCGGAACAACGGATCACCCGAAGATTTCCGAGTTGCTTCATTCATGCATGATATCGAGTAAAAATACTGTGTTCACGTCAATAGCGAATGGAAACTACCGAAACTCCTTGTTGTGGCGAGGGCATGACACAAATCACAGATTCTACAGGTTTGTAGAGAACATGGTTATAATCTATATGTGTGATGCTATAAACAAACGATGAGTTTACAAAGCTGTTTGGATAATCGTTGAAAATTCCTTACGCGTGATGGCGAACAAGTTATTGTTGTAGATGGCTGCGTATTTCATTTCCGGTTGACCCGTTTAGTCTAATTTATCTTCAACTTTTGCGCGATTGATGTCTTGCAATACACCTGTATTGATGGAAAGAGTCAGAAAGAAGAGTAGGAGAATTCGCGATCCCACAAGATTCGGGTCCAGGACGCTCCAAGTACATTACATATTTGGGTGACTGGACATTTCGGCCCATAACAATTTCGGCCCATTACAATTTCGGCCCATAACGATTTTGGCCCATGATTGGTGTATCATAAATACTGCACGACCTGACGAGTCCTTTTACTAAATGTTTGGTGCATAAAATTTCACTATTAAACATTGTTTCTTTTGCATCAATAAACATTTTGGATATTTGTTTTACGTCCTGGTATAATGTTTACACCATGGTAAAAGAGTGTGTACAATGTGAGCAAAGGAAAACCAATATAATCATATGGTAGACGTTAAATCTTGGTTTGTATCGAAGATCAGACTGTAAATATCGTGTAGTCTGGTGTAGACCTTCGCCATCCACAAAAGATACTAAGTTGCCATCGACTGTGGAAGAGTTTAGAACTAAATTAGCATCAGGTAGTGAACGTTATAAAATGAAGAGTTTTCGTCACTTTAAAAGTACAATCTGATCTTGATCTAAGCTCTCCATGACAGATACTTAGGCAGAGTTCCCGATCACGCAAAATCGGGCGTGAAACACGTATAAATGAAATAAAACACGTACAAAATTACAAACCTATACGTGAAATCACGCACAAAAAATACAGAAGATCACACAAAAAAAGTAGGAAACACCTGCATAGAACAGCTCACGCAAGTGTGATTTGCAGAAAATATAAATCATCGGAAACATTTTGGATTTCCAGCTTTCTATTTATAGAATATTTACATGATCGGCGTACTCGGTATTTATTATCGCGATCAATAATATTGCAGACTGGGACTCGTTTGTTTCCAAATAAATCCTTACTTCAGCTCTCCTTTGTTTAACGCAGTCGATAAAAAAGCGTTTTGTCGATGTCAACGTCTTTCGTCTGAAAACCTGTATTTGGAATATCTCAGAAATATAGGCCTACTTTAGACGCTTTCGGAATTCAGAATTCGGGTTCCCGTAGGCGAGCAAGGTACACTAGTTGTAGAACCATTCAAAATGTAGAAAAAAGAATTCAGTTCATGCAGAAAGACTTATCCATAAATGAACGGACATGAAAGATTGATCGGTCCATAAAACACGGAAACCCATGACACAACAAAATGCTCCATTTTACATTGTCTGATCACAGTCACTTTCTACTGTCTTTTCAGGTTTTAATAGGTGTAAGCTGTAAATTTCCACAAATATCTTGATATAACGAACTTTTTTGGTGCAAATCATCTGTATCGATTGCTTTGAGAATCATTACTGTCATAATCTCAAAATCAAATATGAAATCTAGACCCCCCCCCCCCCCCCACAACTCAAGGGGTAAGTGTGTACTCCTGAAATAAAAAGCTAGTGGGAACACTGCATATTGAATACAGCAGTCTTCAGTCAGACTTCTACAATGTTTAATGTAGATAAGGCATGTGAAAAGATGAGCATAAAGACTACTAGTTAACACTTTGACAAACAATTCTTTAAGTGTCAGTTACGTTTAAAAATGTATATTTACATAGTAGATCTATATGATTGTTCTGCATCTGATCGAAAATGAGGCATTAAGTAAACAATTTAGAGTTGTGGGCATATTAATTTTTCTCTTTCAATTTGTACCCCCATTTTTTTTCTTATACCCCCATTTTTCAATTGTAGGGGGTACAAAACCCCCAAATAAAATTTTCAGTGGGAACACTGTTAGGTCTCCGTCGGAACTGAAATGGTAAAGTTAAATCCATTGTTTATTGATCTTTTTACCTTCTTTTTTGCAGGCAGATTTAATCATACTGTCTTTTTTAGGTCCTCCAATCTGGGTTAAGGGTTTAAACCATCCAGTATCCGTAATGTCATAATATCGTCTAAGATATCTGTCAAATTTAGGTACACGCTTCGTTGCGTTTTATTATCTTGGGTGTTGTGAATCTGGTCTCCTTGACAACCAAGTACATGTGAAACGGGTATTTTATAATCATATTGTGCTATTAGAAGTACAGAGCAGTGCAATTAGTAATAATACTCTCATAATTGCCCTAAAATAGTGGTGATCAAAGACAACTGGTATCAATAGAACTTCCAAGTTTCTGACTTGTATACTGTAACAAATTTGTGCTAAATTTCTGCTCCAAATCACTTTTTCTGGGGTCTTGAAATACTTGTATCACAATCTCATTCTGATTTCAATTCTTAGTGTGTATGTGAAAACGCGCTGTTCTAAATACTTTTCCAAAATACTGCAAGGCATGGGTTAAAAAAAAAAAAATGAAAACCCATGACAAACCTTGTATCATATTGACATCGTCCGATCATAGCCCCTTCAAACTGACTTTTTTTTTTTAAATCTAGAGAACAACTTTATATAGCTGACTTGTATAGACGCTATATAATTTATAATGTTGGAGCTGGGATATCAGTCACTACGAAAAAGGTCAGAAAATTTTTTATAAAATAAAGTCTATTATCGAACGACGTAGATCGGAAAGGGGGAGGTGTTTACTTGTTGGCGTGAGTGCTCTAAAATTTGTGTAATTTAAGGCGGGGGGGAAAATAATTGAATGGATGCAACTTCAATAATTATTTTCAGTAATAATTGGCACAATAAGTCTTGTTTGGTGCATTTTCTTATTCGTGACAATTGACTGTTTACCAAGGATTCATGTTTTTAACCCTTTACCACACAATCCCGAGTTATAACGACCCCAAAGGAGAGAGACTTTTGGAAACATTGTCGGAAAAGGAGAAAATGATGATAACCGGCCTTGCCTCCTTTTATCACCATGTTTTCTACCCACTCAAAGACAGGTTTCATAATTTGTGCAACATTTACTTCGACGTCTGAAATTACTTTCAATTTCGATCAGTCTATAATTTTGTCGTTTGGTAAAAAATTCAAAGAAATGGTAAGGTAACTGTTTTTTCAATTTATTTCACTACAGCATCCAGATCAGAGAAGAATTTAATTGCTTAGTTAGCACTTAATTTTTCTCCTGACCTCAGTTAACCCTATCGATGTCGGAATTACGGACGTTTCGTACCATAACCATTTCGTACCAGTCACTTCGTACCATAATTTTACCATTTCGTACCATAGTTTATACCATTTTGTACCATAATTTTTCCACTTCGTACCATAGTCATACCATTTCGTACCATGTTTTTTTGAGACCTATGACAAAGTTTCGACTAAGAAAAACTTTCACTATGAAGATATTAGAAGAAGAAGACAAAAAACTGCTATTTATTCAAGTTAGATATGTATTCAAGAAGTTATGCACAATAACACTTTCTGATTATCTCCTTTTCCCAAGATGATTTCATAGCAGTTTCTCCAAGAGTCGTTGAAAAACGAACTGCTTTTGTAAAGTGTGTAATTTTAGTAAATGAATATTGTGCAAAATGATGTATTTACAAGAAAAAAAAAATCGTCATATTGACCTTGACGTTTAACCCTGTCCCTGTCGCAGCATCATACAAGGCCAACCTAATTTCAAAACATACCCATAAACAAACATACAAAAAAGAAGACAAAAAGGAAATAGATAATTTACAATCAAGGGTAATCAAACAATTATAATTCTTTGATTAATTGTTCAATTTAATGTGATCAGTTTGTTCCTAATTCTGATTATCCAACTTGCGACAAGCATTACAGACAAACAGACCAAACACCTATCTTTCTCAATCGCATACTGATTCTTTAAATTGATTTATGATAATATCCCGTAAATAACATAAGGTCCAAAGAATTGGTCTATACCAAGTAAATATATTAAATACCACTTTTTGTCACATTAAATTACATGTTTGGTCATAGTATGAGAAGATTCTACCCTGGTACGAAATGGTAACGCCTAGTGGTGTACCGATAATCGGCAAGTATCGATTAGCGGCGTGTTGGAAGCTCCCGATGTCGATTATCGATTGAACTTTGTCATAATCGATGATCGGCAGGAAGTCTGCACCGTCGGTCGGGTACCCGATTTTATATACCGGTGTCTGGTACAGCGTTTTTTTTCCTTCTATGAACGGTCCGTAAAACGGACCAGTTCCCTATGCCAAAAAATGACCTTTTTTCCCAAAATCCAGTTTAAGAAATTCCCAAAACGAAAGACCCCAAGTCGTCGGCTATTTTTTGGATTTCCCATAGCTATATATAGATATTCCAATTATCAGCGATGTCATTGGTCAAAAAATGGTGAATTTCCCAAACACATGCACTTCCTTTTTTTTTTAGATCAACTGGTCCCGGAGTGTGCTCTCTATTATTAATATAAGCCGGGGTCCAGTGTATTTAGTTCGGAGAACTCGGTAGTGAACGGCGCTTCGTTTCTGTGGCGCCAAAAACTTGCGATTTTCCCCGCTCGGTCTGACATGTGATTTCGCGGAGAGACGAGAACGGTAAATTAACGTGAAAATGAGCCACAACAGCAAATATTACCGAAAAAAGTTAAAACCAACGGGGTGTAAAAGGTTAACAGACTTTATCTGTAAGAGGCCAAGTCATAATTCTAGCCAAGAGGTTGAGTGAAAGTGAAAGTAAGCGCTCGTCTGCAATCGTAGATCGAGATCAAAACACTTCAAGTACAAGATGTAACCAAGTTATCCCGTTCACAGCAGGCTCGAGTTTTGACATGTGATTTCGCGGAGAGACGAGAACGGTAAATTAACGTGAAAATGAGGCACAACAGCAAATATTACCAAAAAAAGTTAAAACCAACGGGGTGTAAAAGGTTAACAGACTTTATCTGTAAGAGGCCAAGTCATAATTCTAGCCAAGAGGTTGAGTGAAAGTGAAAGTAAGCGCTCGTCTGCAATCGTAGATCGAGATCAAAACACTTCAAGTACAAGATGTAACCAAGTTATCCCGTTCACAGCAGGCTCGAGTTTTGCTATGTCTGCCATTCAGTGTGAATCTACCTGCCACCCTGATCCCACTGTCAGTAATGAAACTCTGTCTGCCTCTAAAATAGACCATCTACCAGAACCCAGTCCCTCTACCATATTCCCTCTTACTAATTTTATAGAAAACGATGCATTTTTCCCAATTTGCCTGGTTTCGGGCCCGTTCCCAAAACTATGAGAAAAAACGCTGTGTTAACTGGGTTTTATCACTCCCACAGTAACAACAACTCCCTTGATAACAACAACAATCAGCCGAAATACTGTGTTACAAAGCCAAATAGCACAAAGCAGAGGTGGTTAAAAACCAAAAGGTGTATAGAAAGCAGGTGCAAAGGTAAAACTACAAAAAGTCTATCTGCAACACAAACAACAGCATAATACATAAATGATACAAGGGTTTACAATGAAACATGCAAATTTATGAGGAACCGATTATAATCGGAAGAATCGCATCGGTAGCAGCAACCGATTCCAACCGATGATCGATTATGATTTCTAACCGATGTCCCATCACTAGTAACGCCATGGTACGAAATGGTAATTTTATGGTACGAAATGGTAAATCTATGGTACGAAATGGTTATAAACGAAATGGTACGAAATGGTTATGGTACGAAGTGACTGCATACCTCGATGTCGTGGGTACTAACTCATTGTCTACATGTAATAATTCTAAACATGGGGTTTTTAGAAGGATTGCATATATTTTTCATGCTGAAGCCCAAATTAACACTTTCATCTGTTCCATGGTAAAATTGAGGAAAAAAATGGATTTGTGGTATTGCCCCTTCCCAAATTTTCATAAAAAAACAAAAGAATTTTAAAGTGACATCTGGAATTTCAAAATTCCTAGAAATTAGTCCTAAATGAAGGCTCTGCATAATGAACTATCCTTAGAAAACATACGTTCTTCAGCTAAAACTGAGTTTGAAATTAGTTATGGTTGGCAAGTTTACAAGTCTGGAAATGCCTTTGTGTTGTTTCAAACGCTGACACTAATCCTCCCTTACCCAACACGGCAGTTTTGTTTGGCAAACCTTCGAAGGTGTAGACCAGCGGCTAAAACAATGTCATATAAAAGCAATCAATCAACACAAATAGTGGTAGCAAGACAGGTCGGAGCATGCAAGCAGACAGACAAACAAACGGGGAAACATTCAAGTGTCTTTTAATTGGTATTTAGACTATGGGCCGAAATTGTAATGGGCCGAAATTGTAATGGGCCGAAATGTCCCGGAATCCATATTTTGGGCATGTGTATCGGGTAAATTCGTACCCTGGAAAACACATACCCTAATTAACCAAACGACAGCTGTCAATTAAAAAAACCAATAAGCCAGTCAGCGATAAGCATTTTTCCATTCAGAGCGGAAGCCGTCTTGTCGTTATAAAACCTAGACATTCTGAATCAGTAGGAGTTATAACTATATATAAATGTATAGCATATTTATGAGAAAAATACTGATGGATGACTTTAAACTTGATATCCATTATTAATCCTTAGGAATGCAATTTCAAGATGCAGATTTACACCAGGTAAAACTATTGCTGCAGAAGACAAATTCAGATTTAAAAGGAGAAAAATAGATGAATACTTCTTGTTAACATGCTTTTTTATTGTCATAAATTTTCCAGAATTTCTATCTTGGCAACAGATACCCATTTCTTTACTAAAAGAAATGTATAGATAATATTTTAGCCAACTGATTGGATTTTATCATGTTCAGTTATTTATTTCCTTTACCTTATTTTTCATTTAAATATAGACTCGATAATTCATTTTCTTACCAAATCGAGTTGACTTGTTATTTTGAATGCTGGTTATATGTCTTTTGTTGATTTTTTTTCCCTCGCAAATTATCCTTAGATAAAATTTGAATCGATGAAATTCACGTAAAAATGGTTTTCATATAGTCATCATAGAAGTCAAACGTAAACAGCGCGGCCCCCCCCCCCCCCCGCTTTTAAAATAAAATGCAGTGTAAGCACAGATAGACATTTGCATAAATTAAAAACAAATGCCATCTTCCTCCATCAGTAAACCATTTAAAACATTGTTCACATTGGTCATTGTATTTTATCATATCTATGAGTGCAAACTTAAAGTCTGTTAAATTAAAGACGATATGCCACCCTCTATATATTACCATCTTTCCCCTCCCTTTATTTTCAATCTTTTAATCTCCTTTAAACTATTATCTAATTATCGAAAATCAAACAGAAACCAATCCAGCCGTTTTCATTTGATTTGTTGTACATGTTGCGACTTTATGCGTGTCATATCAGTCTGACTCTTTGTGACCTTCTATAACCCCTTTCAACGATTATTAGTGTTTGAAATTTGGATTATACATGTTCAATGTGTAAGTCTATTTATTTTTAGCTCACCTGAGCACGAATTGCTCATGGTGAGCTATTGTGATCGTGCTGTGTCCGTCGTGCGTCGTCAACTTTTTAGCTTGTGTACACTCTACAGGCCACATTTTCAGTCCGATCCTCATGAAACTTGGTCAGAATGTTTGTCTTGATAAAATCTCGGACGAGTTCGAAATTGGGTCATGTGGGGTCAAAAACTAGGTCACTAGGTCAGATCTTCGAAAAACCTTGTGTACGCTCTAGAGGCCACATTTTCAGTCAGATACTCGTGAAACTTGGTCAGAATGTTTGTCTTGATAAAATCTGGGACAAGTTCGAAATTGGGTCATGTGGGGTCAAAAACTAGGTCACTAGGTCAGATTTTCGAAAAACCTTGTGTACACTCTAGAGGCCACATTTTCAGTCCGATCCTCATGAAACTTGGTCAGAAAGTTTGTCTTGATAAAATCTCAGACGAGTTTGAAATTGGGTCATGTGAGATCAAAAACAAGGTCACTAGGTCAAATCTTCGAAAAACCTTGTGTACGCTCTAGAGGCCACATTTTCAGTCAGATACTCGTGAAACTTGGTCAGAATGTTTGTCTTGATAAAATCTGAGACGAGTTTGAAATTGGGTCATGTGGGGTCAAAAACTAGGTCACTAGGTCAAATCTTCGAAAAACCTTGTGTATGCTCTAGAGGCCACATTTTCAGTCAGATACGTGTGAAATTTGGTCAGAATGTTTGTCTTGATAAAATCTGAGATGAGTTCGAAATTGGGTCATGTGGGGTCAAAAACTAGGTCACTAGGTCAAATCTTTGAAAAATCTTGTGTACGCTCTAGAGGCCACATTTTTAGTCAGATACTTGTGAAATTTGGTCAGAATGTTTCTCTTGATAAAATCTCGGACGAGTTCGAAATTGGGTCATGTGGGGTCAAAAACTAGGTCACTAGGCCAGATCTTGGAAAAACCTTGTATATGCTCTAGAGGCCACATTTTCAGTCAGATATGTGTGAAATTTGGTCAGAATGTTTGTCTTGATAAAATCTGAGATGAGTTCGAAATTGGGTCATGTGGGGTCAAAAACTAGGTCACTAGGTCAAATTTTAGAAAAACCTTGTGTACGCTCTAGAGGCCACATTTTCAGTTGGATCCTCATGAAACTTGGTCGGAATGTTTGTCTTGATAAAATCTGAGACGAGTTCGAAATTGGGTCTAGTGGAGTCAAAAACTAGGTCACTAGGTCAAGTCTTCGAAATAATTTGTGTACGCTCTAGAGGCCACATTTTCAGTCAAATACTTATGAAACTTGGTCAGAATGTTTGGCTTGATAAAATCTCACACGAGTTCAAAATTGGGTCATGTGGGGTCAAAAACTAGGTCACTAGGTCAAATCTTCGAAAAACCATGTGCACGCTATAGAGGCCACATTTTCAGTCAGATACTTGTGAAATTTGGTCAGAATGTTTGGCCTATTGACTCAGGTGAGCGACCCAGGGCCATCATGGCCCTCTTGTTCTATTACTCTTACAGAACAGTATTTAGCGGCGAATGCTTAGAAATATATTCATGTTTTTATTCTTTTTATTCTTCACCTTGGGTTTTTCCCTCGAACTTGAAAAAAACAATTTGGTAAAACTATCATTTGAAAAATTTTTTTTTTTTAATTTCAATTCAAACACCTGGTAATCATATTACCCTGTTAAAAACATTTGTATTTCATTTGGTAATGTAAAAGTCTTGCAGTTTGTGGTGAAATTATTGAAGCATATATCTCGGACTAAGTAATGTAAAAATCTCTGTAATTGAAGTCTGAACTTTGAAAAAGCTTATTTTTGTACAGGTAAAAGATGAATTGCATTTGAAGACCAATGACTTTAAGAAATATTTAGGAAGCATGAGTTACATGTACACGTATAATACCTACATTGTCAAATGTAAATGGCTTAAGAGGTGTAAGTCAACTGACTTCGAAATAAACAGCCTCTATTTCAATTTTCACCTTTAAAACTTCGAAAAACCTTAATCCACAAGATGTAACTACCTTTTCTCATTTTTTTCCCATGCTTATTTTATCTTGAACAATTATTCGTGTTAAAATATCTTCTGGTAACTTGCATATGTCTCCTAGCTAAGCCCTTGTGTCTGGGTAATGTTTGTCTAGGTTTTTAGATCCGTGGGTCACGTGACATCAGTGGGAGGAGCGATCTATCGTCTGTCGTTTGGTTAATTACCCTAATTTCTAGGATACAAGTTCTCCGGAAAAATCATACCAATGCTATAAGTTCTTATTGGTAATTTGTTCTCCATGGATGAATAAATAATATTTTAACATCTCCTCAATTAATATTCATTTTTTTTTTTTTTTAGATTTTAAAGAGATTTGATCGTTTTATAAAGTTAGAATCAAATAATCTTAAGCCAGTTAACCCTTATCCTGCTAAATAACTTAAATGAAACTTTCAAGCTGATGGTAAACATTAAACTGTTGGTATTTCAAATTTATAGGGTTTTGGGAAATATGACCTTATTGGACAGTGTAGATCCAAGATCAGACTGCATGTTCTCTGCAGTCTGAACTTGATCTACAGAAGGTAGAAAACATTGTGCCAACAGGGGAAAATTCTGGTAGCAAGCTTTCCTTCCTTTGACACAATATTTTCGTTACTTTTTAACATTACTTACATCCTTTGAGTAATTATCTATTTGCCTGCTGTAAATGTTTTTGACTTGAGATTTAGAAGTTTTTCTTGCCTGGTCAGGGACAAGGATTTTAATATATATGATCCCTGGTAAAGATAATTATTTTTAGCAAATATTTTTGTCCAGGAATTTGGAAAGAAAAATAGTGCTTCAATGATTTTTGGGGGAAAAATGTGCTAGGAGAAACCATTGCTCACACCAAGTATTTGTTTTCTCTTTCCATAATGTTTTTATCCAAAAAGTGTATGAATTGGGAACAAGACAGTTCCCCGATAAGACAGTTCCCTGACACAAGTTTTCGAGACAGTTCCCCAACAGATTTGAAGACAGTTCCCCAACAAATTTGAAGACAGTTCCCCGACACTTTTGATTCATGCCAAATAACCTGTTACTGATATTTATGATTGATAATCACGAGAAATTGGAAATATTTGCGTATAATTGATGTATTGTACAGTGGCACAAAAGTGACATGGAAGATATATTTTATACTACGTGCGCACGTAATAGTTATTACGTGCGCACGTATTAGTTAATACGTGCGCACGTATTAGCTACTGCGTGCGCACGTACTAGCTACTGCGTGCGCACGTAATAACTAATACGTGCGCACGTAATACTATTGCGTGCGCATGTATTAGCTAATACGTGCGCACGTATTAACTAATACGTGCGCACGCAATAGTATTACGTGCGCACGCAGTAGCTAATACGTGCGCACGTATTAACTAATACGTGCGCACGTATTAACTAATACGTGCGCACGCAATAGTATTACGTGCGCACGCAGTAGCTAATACATGCGCACGTATTAAGTAATACGTGCGCACGTATTAACTAATACGTGCGCACGTAATAATCGACCAATCAGTTTATAAGGTACAGAAGCCATATTGTTGCGAGGGAAGGGCAAAATTACATTGGTCCAACACGGCAACAGATGTGCATACATCTGACACCCAAGTAAAAAATCAAGTAGAGCTATTATTTCTTAAATCGTTTAGGCATACTGCGATTATTTTAAGTATCTGTACCTTGGTACGGTACAGTAACTATTAATGCTCTAGCCTACGGTCCATCGAATTACCCCAAACCACCCCAAAACACCCCAAACCACCCCAAAACACCCCAAACCACCTTTTATCATATAAAATTAATACTGTGGTGGGGTTGGGGGGTGGAATGATTTGTAGGGTACGAAAGACTGATGAGCTATACAAGGAGTTTTGTCACCGAAAACTACCCAAAACACCTCAAGAAAACAAAAAAGGCGTTTTACAATGGTTTAAGATGCAGGAACAGTATAAATCAAATTGAAAATGGCATACACAATAATTAATTTTCCTTAAACTGAAATATCTATGGTTCAAAAGATGTAGTTTGAATGCCTAACACCGTGGACCCCAATCAGACTGTTACTTTAGTAGCAGTCTGATGATCTGGCTGCACAATGTTTGCATATATCTAACTTCCCTAAAACTTATATAAATTACGGTATCTGTTGCCATTCTGACTACATATAGTTTGGAGGCACGAACGAACTTTTTCAGGCAGTCAGACATGACCAAACATTATGGACCCAGATCAGACTGCTCCTTCAAGGGGCAGTTGGATCTTCATGGGCGGATCCAGAGGGGGGGACCGGGGGTCCGGACCCCCCCTGGAATTTTGGAAAAATGTGGTTATCGGATTCGTGAAATGGTACTGGTTTGATATTGCACAGCATTTATGTAAAATACAGTCATGAATATAAAAAATAAACGGTTCTAAATGTGGAGACCTCCTCATGGTTAGAACTGGAAACGTTGACTTACATCCACTGAAATCCGAAATCAAAGTATCATATAATAAGAAGAGTGCGTTTGCGGTGGGACCCCCCCTGAGAAAGATATCTGGATCCGCGCATGATCTGGGTCCACAAAGTTTCCCTTTCTGACAGCATGACTACATATAGTTTGGAGGTATGAACGAACTTTTTCAGACAGTCAGACATTAGCAAACATAATGTACCCAGATTAGACTGCTCCTTTAAGGGGCAGTCGGATCTGGGTCCACAAAGTTTGCCATTCTGACTGCATGACTACGTATAGTTTGGAGGCATGAACGAACTTTTTCAGACAGACAGACATGACCAAACATAATGTACCCAGATTAGACTGCTCCTTCAAGGGGCAGTCGGATCTGGGTCCACAATGCTTGCCATTGTGACTACATATAGGTTGGAGGCATGAACGAACATTTTCAGACAATCAGACATGACCAAACATAATGTACCTAGATTAGACTGCTCCTTCAAGGGGCAGTCGGATCTCGTTCCACAATGTTTGCCATTCTGACTACATATAGGTTGGAGGCATGAACGAACTTTTTCAGACAGTCAGACATGACCAAACATAATGTACCCAGATCAGACTGCTCCTTCAAGGGGCAGTCGGATCTGGGTCCACAATGCTTGCCATTCTAACTACATATAGAGGCATGAACGAACTTTTTCAGACAGTCAGACATGACCAAACATAATGTACCCAGATCAGACTGCTCCTTCAAGGGGCAGTCGGATCTGGGTCCACAATGCTTGCCATTCTAACTACATATAGAGGCATGAACGAACTTTTTCAGACAGTCAGACATGACCAAACATAATGGACCCAGATCAGGCTGCTCTTTCAAGGGGCAGTCGGATCCGGGTCCACAATGTTTGCCATTCTGATTACATATAGTTTGGAGGCATGAACGAACTTTTTCAGACAGTCAGACATTATGGTCCCAGATCTCAGTGGGGCCAAAAAGTCTCTAGCACATGTAATGCATGTAGTCCTTTTATCCTTAGGCTAACGTGACAGGACGTAATATAGATATTTTTTGTTAAAAGTGATCCTTACCCAACAATTCAACCAACCCTTACTGTATTAATAATTTTATATCATATAAAAGGTGTTTCGGGGTGGTTTGGGATGTTTTGGGGTGGTTGGGGGTGTTTTGGGGTGGTTTGGGGTAATTCGATGGACCGTAGGCTAGAGTATTAATAGTTACTGTACCGTACCAAGGTACAGATACTTAAAATAATCGCAGTATGCCTAAACGATTTAAGAAGTAATAGCTCTACTTGATTTTTTACTTGGGTGTCAGATGTATGCACATCTGTTGCCGTGTTGGACCAATGTAATTTTGCCCTTCCCTCGCAACAATATGGCTTCTGTACCTTATAAACTGATTGGTCGATTATTACGTGCGCACGTATTAGTTAATACGTGCACACGTATTAGCTAATATGTGCGCACGTATTAGCTACTGCGTGCGCACATAATACTATTGCGTGCGCACGTATTAGTTAATACGTGCGCACGTATTAGCTAATACGTGCGCACGCAATAGTATTACGTGCGCACGTGTTAGTTATTACGTGCGCACACAGTAGCTAATACGTGCGCACGTATTAACTAATACGTGCGTACGTAATAACTATTACGTGCGCACGTAGTATAAAATATATCTTCCATGTCACTTTTGTGCCACCGTAAACAAGTTTTCGAGACAGTTCCCCAACAGATTTGAAGACAGTTCCCCAACAAATTTGAAGACAGTTCCCCGACACTTTTGATTCATGCCAAATAACCTGTTACTGATATTTATGATTGATAATCACGAGAAATTGGAAATATTTGCGTATAATTGATGTATTGTGATGGGATTATCTGTACGTTTTAATTAAAAATTCTATTATACAATGACAGCTACTTATTCTGTCATGGGTGAATTCACGATGGAAAGAGATGGAAATATTTTCATTAAATTTACATGGATTTCTATCCAATCAAACTATTAAGTTGTTAAAATATTGTTACTTCCTTCTTTAATTCCGACCGCGTCTGCATTTTAATGTCCATCTGAACTTCTCCTCAAAGTCTGACCACTTCTCCTCATTTTGAAAAACTCCCAATTCTCAGACTAAGGAGAAGTCACTTCTCCCCAAAGTCTGAGAGTTGGCAGAGGCCTAGTAATGGATAAACACATACAATGGAAATCTTCAATTTAAAACTGGAAATGTCACAACAGTGATTTCATTGATGGCCTCCAGAAAATGAATTGCATTTTCTGTCGTTCATAATCTGTGCAACCTTGCAACTGTCAGGGGCAACATTTGGCATGAAGATTCAAGAATGATTATTGTTTGATAAAATAAAGATGGAATGGGTTAGAAACTGGCTGAAAACGAGTATAGATGTATCTTTAAGTTTAGATATTAAAGGTAGGTAAACCTATAGGTAAAGATACCTAAAGATAGGTAAACCTATAATGAAAATATTGTAGGTTTACCTATAGTTCAACATAATTCTAAGTATTTTTTATGAAATGATACATGTGTATATGAATGAGGTTTAACTCTTGGTAAAAAGACAAAATTTTAGACTAGTCCAAATTGAAGACATTTGCAGACGACAAATTAAATGTGACTTAAAAATTGAAATTTGTTGTGGGACGGGTAGAAAACATTGTGGAAAAACAGTGTTCCCACTCATATCTTTTTTTGGGAGTGCATGCACTCCCAGGAGGACAAGTTTGGGAGTGCAAGAGAAATTCTAGGTGTGCACTTAATGATGACAATTTTAGAGCTTCTATGGAGGAAAGTAAGGGTCTGTTGTATGGAAAATTTGTTTTGATGAGTCTCACTCTGCAGTCATCTGTTCTTGAACACAATATGGGTAATTTAAAAAAGAAGTTGCCTGTAATGTTTCCTTATTCACTGGACCAAGTTCGGAGGGACAACTTACAACCAGTAGAATTTTCCATTTCACTGTCAATAGCAGACACTTATAAGCTTTTACTTATTGTGTAAATTCACTGTTTAAAGTCATTAATAAAGCTGAATAGACAGTTTGAAATGCCTATGATCAGACAATGTCAAATTGATTTTTGTTGTGTCATGGGTTTTCACGTTTTTTGTAGCAATCTATTTTTTCATGCCAGTTAATTTTTGAAGTAGTATTTCCACATAATTTGACACAAATTTGTCAATTAGGGTAACAAGTAACTTCAAAACTTGTAATTTTACACTAGAAAAGTGGATTAATACCATTTATACTTTTAGATAAATGATAAAAGAACTTAATTAACGGTGATAAACAGTGACCTTCATACTTGATACCTATATTGTATACATCAGAGTTTTGATCTTTTAAAGACATTACTTGTTACAATGAGATTCGCGAGTGCTTCTGTTTTGGTGACATTTTCTCTAACTTTTCCCAATTGGCGCCACTAGTGATCGACAGCGGGAGCCATGAAACCTGTGCGTGCATGCACATTTCACTTCATATTTTTGTGCGTGATTGTTCAATTTAGTGCGTGAATCATGCACATATGTGCTTGAATGGGAACCCTGGAAAAAGGAGAAAAGGCTCTTTACCAGCATTTTCTCCTTTTCCCACAATGTTTTCAAAAGGCATCCTTTTTAGGTTCATTAAAAGTCGGGACTGTGTGGTAAAGGGTTAATCTTTTCGTTACAAGAAAAGTTTTAGCATTATTTAACTCTTTACCAAACGACAAAATTTTAGACTGGTCCAAATTGAAAGCAATTGCAGATGACAAATTAAATGTGACTCAAAAATTGAAATTTGTTTTGGGAAAGGTAGAAAACATTGGGAACAGGAGAAAATGCTGGTTACCATCATTTTCTCTTTTTCCCACAATGTTTTCAAAAGGCTTTTTTCTCAGGGTTGTTAAAAGTCGGGATTGTGTGGTAAAGAGTTATTTGGGCTAGAAAAATGATACTACTTCATAATCCTATCAAAATTTGTACTGTTGCATGAAAGGCCAAGTCACAGCCAAATTAAACAAAGCCGGTGTTAAAATGCATTTGAATCTAAATCATACCATTTAAAATTATGGAAATTATTTTGAAGGTTTACGGTGTGTCATTGTATGGTCAGTTCAAATGTTAGTCGCTGGTAGAAAAATGAATTTTAACATCAGGTAAAAAGTGAACAAAAAAATGATGTGGCAACTTTTGAACTCCCTTTGAAATGCATTTTTCTACCAGAGACTAGTAGTAGTTATGAATTTTTTTTTTGACAGGCCTTGCAGAGTTGGCCCATGCCGAGTACCAGTCAGGTGATTATGAATCAGCAGAACAACATTGTATGCAGTTATGGAGACAAGAACCAGAAAATACAGGAGTACTTCTGTTGTTGAGTTCAATACATTTTCAACAGAGAAAGCTGGAAAGGTAAACTGAATGAAGAAAGTTTCCATAGAGTTTTTTGAAGCCAGACAGAAATCTTTGTCCTAGCAAAGCCTCTGTCTCTATTTCCAAAACCTTTTATTCAACATATTCATTGTTTGACTCTTTACCTCACGACAAAAATGCAGACCTGTCCAAATTGAAAGCATTTGCACACAACAACTAAAACATGGCTGAAATGATGGAATTTGCCTTTGATAGGGTAGAAGACATTGGTTACCAGCATTTTCTCCTTTTCCCACTATGTCTTCAAAGGGCTTCTTCTTCAGGGTCATTAAAACTTGGCATTGTAGGGTAAGAATTAACTCTTTACCAAACAATCTGAAGATTTAAACGATCCTAGGGAGAAACACATTTGAAACCATATGGGAAAAGGATAAAATGCAGGTAACCAGCTTTTTCTCTTTTTCCTGATACTGTGTTCCACCATTGCAATGACAAGAGTGTAGTCCCAGCATTTGAGCCAGAGTTAGTTTGTTGTCTGCAAATGCAATATGGAGGAGACTTCCAATTTTTTCATTTGATAAATAGTGAACTTGTTATCACCATGCTTCTCAATAGGTTCTGAATTTCAAGAGTCATTAACTCTTGGGCCCAAATTTTCAGGAGTCAAAATGGAATTACCTAGATTCAAAGACATGTCCGAGGGCCAAAAAACTTGGTCATTATCGACAGATAAAGGTGAGATAAACACAATTTTTCAAAGATATTCAGTGTATAGATGGGATTATCCATGTCAGTATCATAAGCCAATCAATCATGAAGTTTTAGCCATTCTTGCCTAAATTTTCTCTTGATTTTGGGTTCTGGACTCTTCAGTGTAGGTTCAGTCTCTTCCTTTTGACATTTGTTTGAACTTGAACTACCACCAAAAAATTGTAATATGTTCTTTTTAGCCATGATGTATATTCCTGTAACAGATATGTATCATTATTGTTAAAATCGGGATGCCATTTTAAACTGTTCAAAACGCAAACAGCTATAAGTATAATAAATAATTGCATGTGAACATCATGAAATGCCATGAAGATTAAAAGTAAACTGCTGCTCTTTCATTCTTTAGTGATCAGTAAAATTGCAGCTGACTAATTCTGCACTGTGATAACTACTGCCTGTAATATGGAACAGTAAACGTTATATTGCAGATGTTTTGAAAACGAAACAAGACATGTGGAGTATTTAATCTGGTGATCATTTATGACCTGTGACAATGTTTATTCATCTCAGTAAAGCATGCAAAACATAGCAGATGCCTTTGTCAAACCTTTGTCAACCAAAAAGTACATTGGATTCATCATTTACAAATGCGTATTGACTATATATACATAATTATGCTGGGAAATCGAGCAAAATGAACACAAGAATAATATTCCGTTCTGCTTGGTGAAATTAAAGTGGGCGCACCCTGAAACAGGGAAGCAAATGTGTGTTCTAGTCAAACGCTTATCTGTCTAATTGGTGAGTAATCTTTATCAGAGACAATATCTCTACCAGCTGCATGCGAGCTAATTTATAAGGCACTTCAGTTTATAATCTCATGCGTCAGATTGATGCTTAGATAGATATTTTTGAGTCTCAAAAAACGGGTTACTTCCAAGGATCAAAACCTTGGATCCCAGGTCAAATGAGAACCCTGGTCACACAATAAAATTTTAGACTATTCAGATTGTAAGCAATTTGCAGACAACAGATTAAATGCTGCTCAAGTAATCAGACGTGTCCTAGAAAGGTAAGAAAAAATTGATGGTACAGGAGGAATTGCTGCTTTTCCTACAATGTTTTCATACGCTTTCTTTCTCAGGCTTATTAAAACTTGGGATTGGGTAGTAAATGGCTTACAGAATTTTTTGAATGCTGTAAATTGTAAGCATGTAAAATATTTTACCCGTATAGAAATGGTTAACCCTTTACCAAACAGTCTCAATTTTTTTGGACTGTAACAGAAAACTTTTAAAAATGTTATAGGAAAGAAGAAAATGCTTGTAATCTGCATTTTCTCCTATTCCTGCATTGTTTTCTATCCTTTCAAAGACTTATCCAATCATTTGAGCCACATTTTTTCTTTTCCCAAAATGTGTTCTACCCTTTCTGTTACAGATGTATTATATTTGACTAATTCAATTTGTCGTCTGCAACTGCTTTCAGTTTTGGCCAGTCTAAAATTTTGTGGTTTGGTAACAGGTTAATGTGTCATTTTTAAATTCTTCAGCATGGACACAGTCTAAATTTTGTTTTCTGTTAACTCTTTGTCAAACAATCCAGACTTTTAATGACCCTGAGAAAGAAGCCTTTTGAAAACATTGTTGGAAAAGGAGAGCTGGTCACCAGCATTTTCTCCTTTTCCCATGATGTTTTCTACCCATTCCAAAATAAATTTTAATGTTTCATTCAAATTAATATTGTCGTCTGCAAATGCTTTGAATATTGACAAGTCTAAAACTTTGTTGTTTGGTAAAGGGTTAAAGAGTTAAGCTTTTCTGTCTAATTTACAGATCTGCCTACTTCAGCCAACTTGCCATAAAACAGAACCCAATGCTAGCTGAAGCCTATTCCAACCTTGGTAATGTATACAAAGAGTGTGGTCAATTACGAGAGGCGCTGCAGAATTACAGATACGCTGTACGTTTAAAACCAGATTTCATAGATGGCTACATCAATCTTGCAGCAGCGTTAGTTGCCTCTGGGGACATGGAGCAAGCAGTCAATGCTTATGTAACAGCTTTGCAGTATAATGCTGTAAGCACTTTTTTCTTTGTATAACCCTTTCCCGAACAAGTCTGAGTTTTAACTCTGAAGCTGCTAAGCATGACTCACTGACCCTTTGCGAACAGTGTAGATCAAGATCAGACTGCACAGAACGTGCAGTCTGATCTTTGATCTACACTATCCGATATGGTGTTTTCTTTCTGGTGAAATTGACTTTGAAATCGCAATATTTGGCTTTTTACTATTGTGTGGAAATTTTCTTTTCATATATTTAGCAGTTTAAGGGTTAATAACCCAGAGGAAAAGGCTCTTGAGAACACTTCAGGAAAAGGAGGAAATGCTGGGTCTGTATTCACCATTCTTAAGAACATGTTTTTAGTCTTATTCTCAAGAATTTCCCGAATTTGAAAGTAAAACAACTTCGGATTGCCTAAACCAAATGATTAGTCAATCAGAAGTTATGTCACTTTCTAAATCTAGAATTAGACTGAGCATGGAACTGAGAATGGTTGGTGAATATGTACTGGTAGCCACCTTTCTCTTTGTTTCCGACAGTGTTTTCTACCTTTTCAAAGGCATATTTCATTACTCAAGCCGCATTTAATTTTTGATTTGCAAATGCTTTAATTATGAAAAGTCTAAAATGTGGTAAAGGGTTAAGCCATATTTTTATGGATGGGCGAAGGAATTAACCAGGGTTTTAACGACCCTGGGAGATTGAAAACATTGAGGGAGAGGTAGAAAATTCTGGTAAAGTACAGGATTGTAACTAGACCCTTGATTTAAGCCTCACTGGAAGCACTGGGTATTGAGTCCAAGTCTAGTATTGGTGGAACCTAGAACATACATAAAGATGTGAGCTGTCTACATGACTGAAGTAACGTTAAAATTGGCCCTTCCATTGTCTCACCTAGACACATGTCATAGGATTGTTTTACTGAAGAATGTAAATATTGCTGCAGATGAAATCTCAAACCCTATGTAAAACCATGCTTATTTCTTTTTTTCTAAACAGGATCTGTACTGTGTACGAAGTGACTTAGGCAACCTGTTGAAAGCTCTAGGCAGACTGGATGAGGCTAAGGTATGAGTGGTTAAAGCAGGGGGTGATAATTATGTTTTTTAACTTTACTGCAAACATGTACTCTTTTGTGTGTATCTTTCAATCTTGTCACTTTCGAACTGACCAAGAAAAATGCAAATTTAGAAGTACATTGTTTGAATATGGGCAAGTGCGGCCAGGATTGGTTTACAAGGTAATGCATTCTATCTGTTGTACATAGCCTTCATAAATTCACAGAAATTCTCTTGAAATGCAAAATTTCCGAAATAAAACTTGAGATGAAGCTGAGAAAAAAGGGCATGTCTAATCTGAAGTATGATATCAAATAGATAGTTTAACCCTTTACCACACAATCCTGAGTTTTAAGGACACTGAGGAAGAAGCCTATGAAAACATTGTGGGAAAAGGAGAAAATGCTGGTAACCAGCATCTTCTCCTTTCCCCACGTTTTCTACTCAACCAAAAACAAACTTCAATTTTTCAGTCACACTCATCTTGTTGCCACACTCATCTTGTCGCCTACAAATGCTTTCAATTTGGACATGTCTAAAATTTTGTTGTTTGGTACAGAGTTGATTATGCCAACATATTGGGTATAGGTTTGTCCTGAAAATTGTTTTTTTTATTAACTTTTTTCTGTGTAAATATGAAATTGACCTTGCAGCAGACTGTATTTTGAAAATATTGAGGGAAAAGTCAGAAACTTTCTATTCCACTGATTGATCTTGAGACAGTAGAAAATACTGGGTCCTTTTTATAGGAGCACAGTATGGGCTAATATATCAGGCAGGGGAATTTTTCACGGGCCCATGCCAAGTTTGATATCTCAGTAGAGCCAGTCATGCTAAAAGTTTCTATGGTTAAAATATAAACAGTCAATGAAAATTTAAACTTGACAGCATGGAAAACAATTGAAGATGACAAATAGGGCTTGAATAATGAAATGTGGTGAAATGAGAAATGCTGGTTACCAGCATTTTGTCCTTTCCCACATTGTGTTAGACAGTTGTTGTCTTCTTCATTATAAATCATGGGATTGCCTGGTATAGGGTTAAGACATTTCTGTAGCCCAGGGCCAGGTTTCACAAAAAACTTAAGTCTCTTATTTTACTCAAATCTACTAACAGTCCCAGGTTCTGACCTAAGTTGAGTTTGTTATTTGAGACAAATTTCAGCAACATTAACAGACTGTAGTAACATTCTCAAATCCTGAGTTGACACTACATTTCAGACTCAACTAAGCAAAAAAATGGACTTTGGTCAATTAACAGACTTGAGTCCATTAATTTGCTGAGTTGAGTCTGGGATGTTGTGTCAACACGGGACTTGAGAATGTTACATAGGTCTATTCATGTTAGTGAAATGTGTCTGGAATAACAAACTCAGGTCAGAAAATAAGTCTCTTTGCAGATTTTAGTGAAATAACAGACTTAAGTTTTTTTTGTGAAACCGGGGCCAGGTAATGATGTATAGCACAGATAGCGTGTATAAGTGAACTGAATTCAGATTTTAAACATGTGAAAATACTGTGGAAAAATGAGAAATTGCTGGAATGATAAGGAATTTGTTATTAGCCATTTCTCGTGTATTCACATTTTCAAAGTTGGTCTTTTAAAAGACTGAAAAAAAGGTTGTCTGCAGCTGGTAGTGCAGGAAAGAAACAAAATGAAAATAAGCACATTAGATTATGAAATCTTAACCCTTAGAGCGCCGAAAAAACCTATCAGACATTTTCAATTTAGAAATATGACCCAAATATTTTCAATTTCATGGTTGCTTTTGTCTTTAGTGTTTCAGCAAAGCAGACAGTGTAGATCAAGGATCAGGTTTTGTGCAGCCAGATCTTGATCCACACTGGCCGCAAAGGCAACTATAGTCGTGAAAGGCGCTTTTTGGGTGAAAAGCAAGTCTGGAAGGGAATCCACCTGAGAAGATATGATCAATATATGGTCAATTGTCGGTAAACCTGGGTTGTTGTTCAACTTTTTCTTATATCTTTAAACAGTGAATGCATATGATATGCTCAGTACTGACTGTTCACATATTTTGGTTTTTAAGTAATATTTGGTCCTGCTTTGGGAAACTATTAATTACGAATCATGAGAACACTTCAAGCACTGTTGTTAATGCCCATGGTCGTGCTGCTGACATTAAATAATTACGTATGAGATTTGCTCTTTGAATGTCAAATATTATGCTTGACATTTCTGATAGTTTCAATGGTAATGTGCCAGGATTGTGATGTTGAAGATACATTTGAGTGATGCCCTGGCCAAAGGGGGTTTAGTGTATCTCAATGATGTGTGATACAGTGCAGGTCTTTACCTAATGATGGATTTGTAAGATATTTTCTAATAACTGACTGAATCAGGTAGAATGGTCTTTAGACATCCAGAAAATTTACAAGTATCCAAAGGTTTTGATTCATGTCAGCCTGCATGTGCAGGCTGATATGGGTCGAGACTTTTTATAGATGCATTAAATCCCCTTTTCACAGAGCATAACTCATATCTAGAGAATCTAGAGGTTAGAGCATGGGAATAAAACCAAAAGGGTGTAAACTTGCTCTGCAGTTGGAGTGATGAATTATGAAATTTGTGATGCTGTGTAAACATGAAAACAGAGTGTTGTATTCCTTTGTGTGCATCCAGCTTTGCTTCATATGAACAGTACTATTTTAACACATGGACCAAACCCTAAGTTTCCTTCATTGATAAGATAACTTCATATAGTAAACTATGTTTCTTAAGCTATGTTGATTAAATGATACTTATTTTCAGTTCCAAAATAATTCCCATAATTCACTTTCATCCTGATAAAAGAAATCTTACAGACATGAAAAATTTACTTTTCCAGTACACTTTAAACAGTCCGTAAGATATGGAGTTGAAGTTTGACAGATGGGTCAGTCTTTATTGACAGAATGTTTAACTCTTTACCACATAACAAAAATGTAGTCTTGTCCAAATTGAAAGTGTTTGCAGACGACAATTCTAGTATGGCTCAAATAATGGAATTTGTCTTTAATAAGGTAGAAAATATCGTGTGAAAAGGAGAATATGCTAGTTACTAGTATTTTCTTCTTTTCCCACCATCATATTTTCAAAAGGATTCTTCCTCAGGGTCATTAAAACTTGGCATTGTGTGGTAAAGGGTTAAAGGGTTATGGAAGAAATACTATGGAACCAAAAAAAATCATTAAATGAAAAAAGTTTACAGCATAGGGATAAACAAATGCTTTTTATTTTTAAAGGAAAAATCATTCCCATTTTTCTCTTTCATTTTATACTAGGGAAGGTAATACATGTAGTATAATTAATTGACCAACCACTCTGTCAAACTTTTGCTCAAATGATATTTCTCTTTCATCAGATAGATAGGAATAGTTCAAAATTTGACAAATGAAACCAATAATATAGTTTTTCAAGTACTAAATGAACAGGATTGTCAGTTATTTCTGTATTATTGATAGAGGAAACTTTGGTATATTGAGTGAAATACTGATTTTCCCCTGATAAATGAAAAAGAAGTGACTTATGCATAAAAAATGCAAAATGACAGTTACATGTCATTTGATATTTACAGAAGTAATGGAAATGATTGGAAAAGAATCTTGTTTTTGTAACAAAATATTGGAAAAAGATTTTCATCAAAAATGTAAAATTCCAATTTAAATTCAATCTGCAGGGTTTGAAATGTTACAAATAGTTTCCTATTTGTAAGACTTGTGACACACAGCAGCTTGTAGATGAAAAATGTATTAGTGCAAATACTATGATAAGTGAGTTATTTTTGTTGTTGCTAAAAAATCTGATGAAAGAGAAATAGGATGATATTTGTTATATTAATTCTGTTTATTTATTTTGCTTGAAGATCGGTAATCCATTGCTGTTATGAAATAAGTTTGATTATTTCAGTGTACAAGAAGTACTCTCATGATTAAAATGCTGAAGTTTTTAAAGAGGTTATTAGGTAAGTATCAAAATTTAAGAAAAAGTCTGAAGGATGATGGGAAATTCACAAGGAATAAATCACATGCATTCACTGGTAAAGAATTATTGATGGCAAATGACATGGTCTTCCCCCTATTAATGAGATTTGTTTTATTTCTATTTGAATCTAAAGGTTGGAGATTCCCGTCGATGATGTCACGACTTACCCAGCAGGATTCAAGGTGACACCGTAGGGAGTAAGAAATAATCAAAATTAAGTTATAAAGTCAAGGTAGTATCCTTCAGGAGTCAGTCTTGTGTTTTAGGTTTAGATCTGTTTTATAGCTGATTTCACCAGACTTCTCTCTTTGGATTTTATTTGCCATTTGGCTTTTTTTTTCCTTTAATATTTTTTTTTTGTCTGAAAATTTTCCACTGTCTTCCTTGGTGAACCAAAAAAAAACCTCAAAAGTTTTCTAAATTCATTGCTTAAAGACTGACCTTAAATTCTTAGAAAGTTACGAAATTAACTTTAAAAGCAAGCATGCCAGCGCAGCGGCGGCAGCAGCAAGCGTTCGAAATCTTTTGCAAGCATAAGCAATTTGTTGCGCGCTCTTAAGGTGCAAGCATTGCATGAACAAGGATTTTGCAACAAGTTCTTAGACCCAAGTGAAGTTCTGTCTTTGTTTGATTTAGATGAAAATGATGAATTTTCATGCAAACTTTATTAAATAGTTTTTTTGTTAATTTGGTTCTTTTTCATTCATTCATTCATGAAACAATATCTTCATGAAAAATACTCAGAATTTTTAAGTTGCTGATAGTGATAAACTTGGAACTAACAACTTGCAGTACAATTCTTGTGAGGACATGCTGCCAGCAAGCGACTTGCTGCAAGCGAAACCTATCAGTGGCGCTGCGTTTTTTGACTGCCAGCGAAACAGAAGGAAAAGAGAAAATAAAACAGCATTGCAAAGTTGTTGATGTCCTATGTTTGGAAATGTGTAGGTTTTTTTTTGTAAAATGTACTTGTAGTTCATTCAAGACTAAAGTTCAAAATATTCATACTCTCATAAAAAAGGTAGCTGTGAAGGACTTTATGAACATTTATGCTGTTTAATGGCTCTTTTTCTTCTTAGTTTGAAATGTCAATGCACATATATGAAAGGAAAATATAGCCTTTTTGGTCTTCCAACTTTATTTTTGGTCCTTACTTCTTCATTTGCAGAAGATTACCTCAGGTGAACATGTTTATTTTATATTTTCAAATTTTAAGGTTAGTTTCAGCTAACAGAGAATACAAAGTTATACAGGGAAAAGTATCTGCTTTTATCATGAAACAATGATTAAGTGTGTTGGAGTTAACAGTTACATAGAAAAAAAGGGTATCTGAAAGAATCAGAAGCCACTCTTGAGCAATTTTCCTTTCAAATATTGGCAGATTTCAAACTGCGCAAGCTTTGCTGCAGCGGTGAGTATAAATTGCTGTTTGCGATAGGATAAGCTTAGATGCGTCATCAGTGCGCTTTAAAACACATTTTACAGTCTTTTCATGGTAAATGTTTTTCTTTCTAGGCCTGTTATCTAAAAGCTATTGAGACTCAACCAAACTTTGCTGTGGCCTGGAGCAACCTTGGATGCGTTTTTCATGCTCAAGGGGAGATATGGCTTGCTATTCATCATTTTGAAAAGGTAAAGTCATTTGTTAAAATGCCATGTGATTGTATACATCACATTTTCTCGTACAGACAGGTTAAAATGTTTAGAAAAGAAGCACTTGCTCCTTCTGATTCACTGTGATTTGTTTTCAGTCCTGGGACCATATTTACCAACAATTCTTAACTCTTTACCAAACCACAAAATTTTAGACTAGACCAAATTGAAGGCATCTGCAGACGACAAAATAAATGTGACCGAAAAATTGAAATTTTTTGTGGGAAGGATAGAAAACATTGTGGGAAAAGGAGAAAATGCTGGTTACCAGCATTTTCTCCTTTTCCTACAATGTTTTCAAAAGGCTACTTTCTCAGGGTTGTTAAAAGTCGGGATTGTGTTGTAAAGGGTTAACCCCTATCCTGCTGAATAACTCAAATGAAACTTTCAAGGCAATAGTAAAAGCCTGAATAATGCTATATCAGTCTTATTTTTTGGAGAAAAATATTTCCTCTTTGGACAATGTAGATCCAAGATCAAACTGCATGTTCTCTGCAGTCTGATCTTGATCTACACTGTCTGCAGAAGGTCAGTGAGTCGCAGCCAAAGAGTTAATAACATGTCGTAGTCTAATACTCACGATGTTTCTAGATTTAGAAAATGAAATAATTTCTGATTGGCTAAAGCAAATGGTTTAACCAAATCAAATGGTTTAGACAGTCAGAAATAGTATTACTTCCTGATCTAGAATCAGACTGAGAATGCAGTTTAGAATGATTTTAATATGGTCCCTGTAGTACAGCTGCCAAGCCTTAAAGCTGACATCCAGAGCTAGCAATGCAGGGGTCACAAGTTTGAATCTCGGTGCAGCCATGCACTTTTTAGGGATTGCTGATGGTCATTAGGACAGGATTCATTTTTCTTTCACCACTGAACAATGGTTCAACAATGGTTATATTTGTAAAGCAGCCATTGAGTTAAAAACAGTACATGTATTTGCAAAGTTCTAGTAAAAATTCCAGGATGGGTGCTGAGATCTGACTGAGAACATGCCAAAAAATGTTTTAAATACAGTACAAAAAAGGAATATACTTTACCTCATTGCAAGCATTTGACCTTGAGGTTATTGTCTATCCTGTCTTGTGAATCTTTTGCAGGGTTTGATACCCAGTTTAGGCGAACATTTCTTTCCAACGATTTTTCACGTCCAACCTCTGTTGCATTTGAGAAAAGTAGTCATTGGCTTGGAAAGAAAGTTGTGTCAGTACTGGTGTGAGAAAGCAAGGAAACATGTGTAGGTGCACTGGCTGCCATTATATGGCCTAAGCTGTTAAAACAGTGTTAAACTCCTTTACATACAAACAAACAATCAAACTATGTTGTCTTTTGTATTTGTAAATATCCTGAGTTTAAATATTTGAATAAAAAAGTGACTTGTCCTATCTTTTATCAATGTTGCTCTACTTGTATTTTTGTTTTGTTGTGCTTACCCTGAATCCTTTAAAAAATTTTGTTACTTACATTAACCCTTTATCACAAAGTTCCAGGTTTTAATGACCCTGGGAAAAATGTCTTTTGAAAACAGTGTGGGAAAAGTAGAAAATGCTGGTAACCAGCATTTTCTCCTTTGCCCACAATGTTTTCTGACCTTTCAAAGGTTAATCCCTTTATTTGAGCTACAGTTAAATTGTCTACTACAAATGCTCTCAATTTGGGCATGTCTCAAATTTTGTCCTGTGGTAAAGAAAAATAAAAGATAAATGAAAGTGGACTTTAGAACACTAAACCATTTTTTTTTTCATATTTCCAAACAGGCAGTAGGACTTGATGCGAATTTTCTGGATGCTTACATCAACCTGGGAAATGTGCTCAAAGAAGCTAGGATATTTGACAGGTAATACACAGGTTTTATTGGTTTGTCATGGCATACAAATGAAAAAAAATTGGTCTGTTCTGCTGTGCTGATTTTTCAGTCTTATATGTATGCTGTGCTAGTTTCCAAGCTTGAATCACAGCTGGATCAAACTGTTTTTCAAGCGTTGATGATTGTCAGTGCAACTGAATTGTTTTGAATATATTTTTGAGAAAGGCAGCCTATTATTTGGAAAGTGTTTTGTGCTCAATACCTACGAATTTCAGGAAAGTATGGATAGTTGCACTGGTTGACTCAGTTGAGCATGACGTTTCAAAGTTATATAATTTCTAAGTCATAGAAATAAAACTTAATACAGCTATTGGAGAAAATATTTTATTTTAGAGCAATCCCTTCCTTCATCTTGTTAGAATAATGTTTACTTTTCAATTTTTAGTGTCTCAAGCATCAATGAAATTTCCAAGTTGAGCATGAGCATAGACTCAAGTTTTATAAGCTTTGACCCTGGTTGACGGTAAAGCAAACACACTAAATTTATTTTTTGCTGTCATTTTATTCCCATATATGTAGATTATGATAATTTCGATTTACAGGGCAGTGGTTTCATATCTAAGGGCTCTGAACTTGAATCCAAACCATGCAGTTGTACATGGAAATTTAGCTTGCGTTTATTATGAACAAGGGTATGTACTTTCATTCAATGTATCTTGTACTTAATGACCTGGTAGCCAGCATTTTCTCCTTTCCCCACAATGATTTCTTTTTGGAAAAACAAATTCCATCATTTGAGAAGCATCAAATGTGTCATGTGCAAATGCTATCAGTTTGGACCAGTCTAAAATTTTGTCATTTGGTAAAGTGAGAAGTGATGCAGAATACTGTATAATGACAAGATTAACTCGTTATCAAATGACCCTGAGAATGAAGGCAAGGCTTTTGAAAATGAGTTGGAAAATCAAAAAATGCTGGTAAACAGCATTTTCTCCTTTCCCACAATGTTTTCTCCCCATTCAGAATTAAATTCCATCAGTTGGGTAATATTTAATTTGCCCTCTGCAGTTGCTTTTAATTTGGACCAGTGTAAAATTCTGCCATCTGGTAAAGTGTTAAACTTTTTCTGCTGCTTTGTGCCTAACGCATATGATTACACCCGTCAGCAGATTGCTTTTGAAAACAGTCAGGGAAATGACGTAACTGCTTGATGCAAGAAACTTCTCCTTTCCCTACAATGTCTTCTATGACAGTAAAAAACACACATTTTCCTATCCTTTAAAAAATACTGGTATCCTTTCTGGTTCAGTCATGTTCTTGTTTGCTGCAAGTCTGAATATAGCCTTTAATATAATCAAAAGTATTTATCAACTATTCTTAATTTCATTCTAAGTTTAATTCTAGAGTTAGAAAGTAAGATAACTTGTGATTGGGTAGACCATTTGGTTTAGCCAGTCAGAAGTTGTGTTACAGTCCAAACTCGAAAATCTGTTAGAATTAGACTGAAAGCGTTCTGAAGAATGAATGATGAATTCAGACCCAGGTGTGACTCTTCATCAGATATCGATGTTGTTGACTTGTCCATATTGAAATTAGTGGTGAAACCTGGGAAATACATAAATAGGTGAGCTGTCATAGTCGATAATTTGATGCTTGCTTATATGGTAAGACAGGCCTAAAATTTTGTCATGAGTTAACCCTTTACTGCACAATCTGGCTTTTTAACAACCTTGGAAAAGAAGCTTTTTGAAAGCATTGTGAGAAAAGGAGAAAATGCTGGTAACCAGCATTTTCTCCTTTTCCCACAATGTTTTCTACCCCTTCAAAGAAAAATTGCACCATTGGAGCCACACTGAAATTGTTGTCTGCAATGCTTTCAAGTTGGACAAGGCTAAAATTTTGTCGTCTGGTAAAGGGTTCAAGAGTTCAAAAGGCAGCAAATGTTGTTTGGAAAAGAGACACTGCTGGCTATCAGCTTAGCACAAAGGGTAGCTCATGTTAACCTTTACCACACAATCCTGAGTTTTAACTACCCTGACAGAAAAGGCTTTAGGAAACATTGTGGAAAAAGGAGAAATGCAGGTAACCAGTATTTTCTCCTTTTCCCACCATGTTTTCCTACCATTCAGGCACTAATTCCATTTTTTATGCCACGTATAGTTTGGTGTCTGCAAATACTTTCAGTTTGAGCCAGTTTAACATTTCATTGTTCGGTAAAAGGTTAACTGTAAATTTTATTTTTCGCCATCAGGTTGCTGGATCTTGCCATTGATACCTACAGAAAAGCCATAGAATTACAGCCCAACTTCCCAGATGCATACTGTAATCTGGCAAATGCGTTGAAAGAAAATGGAAAGGTATAGTAGAGAACAGTTTCTTATGCAAAGTTTTTCTTATTTAAGGTTTTCCTTATGTAAGGTATGGCCTAAATATTTATGCCCCCCTTCAACGAAGTGGGGATATATTGCTTTGCACATGTCGGTCGGTCGGTAGACCTTATCTTGTCTGGCAAATAACTAGACACAGAATTGGCCTAGGTTCGTCAAATTTGGCACAGACATGCGTCTCTGGAGTGTAGATGATCCTTATTGATTTTGAGGTCAATCGGTCAAATGTCGAGGTCACAGTGACCGTCAACATGTTGATATATAGACTAAACCTTGTCCGGATGATAACTAGACACAGAATTCACCTAGGTTCATCAAATTTGGCACAGACATGCTTCTCGGAGTGTAGATGATCCCTATTGATTTTGAGGTCAATCGGTCAAATTTCAAGGTCACAGTGACCATCAACATGTTGATATATAGCCCAAACCTTGTCCGGAGGATAACTAGACACAGAATTGACCTAGGTTCATCAAATTTGGCACAGACATTTGTCTCGGGGTGTAGATGATCCCTATCAATTTTGAGATTAATCCATCAAAGGTCAACGTCAAAGTGGCCTTCAACTGAATGATATATAGACCAAACCTTGTCCAGATGATAACTAGACACAGAATTGACATAGGTTCTTCAAATTCTGTACATATATTCATCTCGGAGTGTAGATGATCCCTATCGATTTTTAGATTAATCCATCAAAGGTCAAGGTCACAGTGACCTTCAACTTAATGATATATAGACCAAACCTTGTCCAGATGATAACTAGACACAGAATTGACATAGGTTCTTCAAATTCTGTACAGATATTCATCTCGGAGTGTGGATGATCCCTATCGATTTTGTGATCAATCCATCAAAGGTCAAGGTCACAGTGGCCTTCAACCTAATGATATATAGAGCAAACCTTGTCCAGATGATAACTACACACAGAATTGACCTAGGTCCTTCAAATTCTGTACAGATATTCAACTTGGAGTGTAAATGATCCCTATTGATTTTAAGGTTAATCCGTGAAAGGTCAAGGTCACAGTGACCACCAGATGATTCAGGGCCCGCACTGCCGTTCGCCACTTGAGCCATTTGCTAAAGAAAAAGTAAGGTGTCTCAAAAATCATCATATGTGGCTCAACTTGTGGCTCCAACATTTTATTCGCGTATTATCAAGGATGTAGTAAGCATCGAAGTCGACTGGGAAAAAGCGGAAGTCGAACGCGCGTGCCGAGAAGAAAATCGATAACTCAGTCTGTGTATCGGCGACTGTTTACAATCTTGTATGTATACACACGGCGGTGTGTATTATTATGCGAACTGTTGACAGATTATCACGTTTAACAATTGAAGTGGGCTATAAATCAGTCAAAGGATGTTAATTACTTGATTAGCGATTATTGCCGATGCATGTCAGTACTTTGACCCATCACCAATTAAAGATGGACTTGTCAACAAATTATCGGCAATTAAAGGATCGAATTATGTGGATGTTTTTCAGCGATTGATATCAGTTTATGAACTGTGCCACTTCCTGTATCAATGTAGCAGTAGGGGGGCATGACTGTTTTACAAACAGACATCGTGTTACTTTTACTTTTGAAAGAAAATACCTTGATCTAAGCTTTAAACCCTGTACCACATGATCCTGACTTTTAACGGCTCGGAAAGAAAAGGCTTTTGAAAACATTGTGGGAAAAGGAGAAAATGCTGGTAACCAGCATTTTCTCCTTTTCCCCACAATGTTTTCTACCCTATCAAAAAGAGAAATCATTGTTTTAGTAACATGCAATTTGTCCTCTGCAAATGCTTCCGTTTTTAACCAGTCATAAATGTTGTTGTTTTGTAAACAGTTAAATTGGTAGGAGTCTTCTTCAGCAAGTTTCAGATGTACATATAAGGGGATTGTACTGGGATTCAAAGAGCTACTGTGTTTCTTTTCTCTAGGAGATTCTAATGAGCACCCATTACTTAAAATCTTGTACAAGTAGTAAATACAGAAGAAAAAAAACAAGATTCTTTAGTAGTCCAGAAAATGTAGTTGGAATACAAGAGTTGACTCTACTGCATTGTTATTCCAGTGAAGCTTTATCTCATTAGGTACTACACCCTTGCAGGGCCTTTGGCTGTGGCTTTTGCAGATGGTATAGATAAAGATCAGATTGCACAGAGCATGCTGTCTGATCTTGGATCTATACCATCTGCCTGTTTAATCCAGGCTGTAAGAACAAAATCTTTCCGAATTACAGTTTATTGTTTCTGCAGCAATCTAAAGAGGTTAAACAATTACCCTTTACCATACAACCCCATGAATGAAAGCTTCTGAAAACACCGTAGGAAAAGTAGAAAATGCTGGTAACCAGCATTTACTCCTTTTCTTAAAGTGTTATTTAGCCTTTCCAAGACAAATCTCGTCATTTTAGCCACTTTTCATTTGTCGTCTGCATATGTTTTCAATTCTGATGAATCTAAAATTTTGTCGTCTGGAAAGGAGTTAAAAATTTGGTGCGCACAAAGAGTTAATGTTCACTACAGGTTCAAGAAGCTGAAGAATGCTACAATACAGCTTTGACTTTGGCACCTAGTCACTCAGATTCCCTGAACAACTTGGCTAATATCAAAAGAGAACAAGGAAACACTGAGGAAGCTGTCAAATTATATATGAAGGCCCTGGAGGTGTACCCTGAATTTGCTGTAGCCCACTCTAATCTTGCAAGTGTCCTACAACAGCAGGGGAAACTACATGAAGCCCTGGTACACTACAAGGATGCTATAAGGTAGGTTAAGTGTCAGGATGTAATTCAGGGGTTGTGTGTTAAAAACCGGGCTTGGCCAAAGCTTAGAGGATTTATCTAAAGCATTGACATATTTCTCTCTAAGTCTTCACCAGATGACAAAATGTTGAACCTGACCAAATTGAAAACGTGCAGAAGACAAAATAAATGTACCTCAAATGTAGCTCAAATGATGATTTTGGTTTTGGTAGGGTAGAAAACATTGTGGGAATAGAAAATGCTAGTTATCAGCATATTCCCCTTTTACCACAATTATTTCAAAAGGTTATTAAAACTAGGGATTGTGTGGTAAAGTGTTCAGTTGGCTGCTTCGGGCAATTACTACATTTCCTACAACAGTTTTCGGAAGCTGTCAACTTTAGGGAGTGCAAAAAGTGCATATGTATTAGAAAGGGTTTATTAGCAATTTCTCCATCTATCTGAAGTTTTCATGATTGTCTGCAACTTTAATCTGTTTATGTCTTAAATTTTCTTTCTCTCAAAAAGCTTTCAAAGTAGAGATATTTAACTCTTTGCTAAAGGACAAAATTTTTAGACAGGTAAAAATTTTAGACTAGTCCAAACTGAAGCATTTGCAGACAACAAATTTGAGATCACCCATATCACTTCAGAATGGTTGGTGAATACGACCCTAGGGGAAAAATTCTAACGAAAGAAATTGTATCATACATAGTACTTCCTTACTTCTCAAGTTTGGTTTACAGAATCTCACCATCATATTCCAACATGGATAATTTACTGAAGGAAATGCAGCACATACAAGAAAAATTGACCAAAAGCAAAAGGTTTCAACCTAGATCAGCCTGTGCTGACTGCACAGGCTGACCCTAGCTCGATTCTTTTAACAGATGCATTAAGCCCCCTTTTCACAGAGTATGGCTCATTTATTATGTATGTTTACAGAATCTCTCCATCATTTGCGGATGCCTATTCCAACATGGGTAATTTACTAAAGGAGATGCAGGATATACAAGGAGCTATGCAGTGTTATCAGAGGGCCATACAGATCAAACCAGCATTTGCTGATGCTCACAGTAACCTTGCCTCAATTTACAAGGTACAGAATTAATGATAGCAACTCATGAAACACTTAGCCCCTGTATACTAGCATTTGCAGAAAGTGTAGTGCATGTAGTTGTAAAATTAGACCATTCACAATCAAATTTGTGATGAAACTTTAAGCTTCAGATAGTAAGAAAATTTGAGATAACTCTTTACCAAAAGACAAAATTGAAAGCATTAATTTTGCATGACAAAGATGACCCAAATGTGGAAATTTGTCCAGGATAGGATAAAAACAATGTGGGAAAAGAAGAAAATGCTGGTTACCAGCATTTTCTTCTTTTCCCCACAATGTTTTCAAAAGCCTTTGTTCTCAGGGTCAATAAAAGTCGGGATTGTGTGGTAAAAGGTTAAGAAAGAAATTAAGAATTAATCACAAAACTTAGATTGTAATGTTGTGGACCTATTTTTGTTTGAAGTTCATTCTTTTCTGATGGTTTATCTTTTTTTTTGGGGGGGGGGGGGGCGGAACTTGTACATCCGGGGCAGATAAAATTTCAACCTAGAATTTTTGCTGAAAATCAGTCTATCTCTGAAAGCAACTGCAGCTGATTTTTTGGCTGAAAATCAATCTGTCTCTGAGAGCAACTGCAGCCAAGTGTTTGCACCCACATGAGGTGTTTCTCTGAACATTTCAAGAGGTCCTGGTTTTGTTTGAAGATGAGAAATGGTTAGTCAGAGCAAATAATGAATTGGTGGTTGTGTCGGTGATATTCCTGGAATATGCTGCAATATTGTCAAACAGAGGTCTTTCTCTGCGCAGAAATGTGATATATTTAACATTGTTGTTGAAATGAAAACCTAGCAATGGATTTTTAATACAACGGTTGAAATGTACATTTAACCCTTTACCACACAATCCCAACTTTTAAAGACCCTGGGTAAGAAAGCTTATGAAAATGTAGTCAGGTTTTCTAGCCTATTATAGACAAATTTTGAGTCACATTTAATTTATTGTCTGCAAATGTTTTTCGATTTTAATGAGGCTAAAATTTTGTCAATTGGGAAAGTGCTAAATATGTTAACACCGAGGCTGCTAAGCGCGACTCACTGATCTTTTGCTGACAGTGTGGATCAAGACCAGACTGCTGCATAGAATGTACAGTCTGATCTTGGATCTGCACTCTCCGATAAGGAGATATCCCCTCCCCCCCCCCCCCCCCCCCCCCCAAAAAAAAAAAAAAAAAAAAAAAAAAAAAGGGCAGTATTTGGTTTTTTTACTATCTACTTGAAAGTTTCATTTTAGTTATATAGCAGGATAAGGGTTGAGTTATAAGTATTCAATCAGATTGCTTGAATTTAGGTAGTTTGTTTCATGCTACAAGACTTGCTGTCACACAATGTAAGTTCACACTGAAATGAAACAAGATTTGACTCTACTCATCTTGTGTCTTGACAGGATTCGGGTAATATACAAGAGGCCATTTCTTGCTATAGAACTGCATTGAAGTTGAAGCCAGATTTTCCAGATGCCTACTGTAACTTAGCCCATTGTTTACAGGTAGGTTTTAGTTTAAATCAAACTGCTTTGGAATCATTATGATAGAATAAAGAATGTTTTGCTTCTCACTTGTGGACAAACTATTTATTAGGTGTTTAACATAGTTTCTAGTGTTATTTCAGTCATATTTGCAGGGACCAGTATGCCTATTTACATCTTGCTGGAATTTCCTCTTTCATTCTTTACACAACATTCTTTTCCATCAAACTGGCTGCTTTCCCACATAAAAATTGCCAAAGCATTCTTTAATGGTAAGAAAAGGAATAAATCATGTTGCAATGACGATCACCAGTCCTCAGAAAGAAAATGTCCAAAATGGGAATCAAACCAGTGAATCCTAGGAGAGAAGAAGCAATTACTATGTTATATGAGAAAGGACTGATCGCTTGTTAATTATAATTGCTTCTTTTCCCTGTCTCTTTTTTTTTTTTGCATACAAAATTGAGAAAGCATTTTTCCGTGCTTTAGGCATTCCTTTTGAAATTTTCTTTCCCATTGATTTTATACAAGTAATGTGTAGAGGAATATGGAGTATATGTATTGAGCTGTTGTTTCACGTTCTTGGATCCTGAAAACTCAAATGAACAGGTTTTAATAGAATTGATACAATTATTTAGATGATAGAGAACTTGATGGGTAGAGATGAGTCAGCAGATGTTAAGTCATTAACTATGTGTAACCCTTTCCCAAATGACAAAATTTTAGACTGGCTGAAATTGGAAGCATTTGCAGATAATAAAATAAATGTGACTTTAAAATTCAAATTTGTTTTGGGAAGGGTAGAAAACATTGTGGGAAAAGGAGAAAATGCTGGTTACCAGCATTGTCTCCTTTTCCCACAATGTTTTTAAAAGGCACCTTTCTCAAGGTTGTTAAAAGTCGGGATTGTGTGGTAAAGGGTTAACTCTTAACCATGCAACCCCAAGTTTTGGCAGTCCTAAGGTTTTTGAAAACATTGTGGGAAAAGGAGAAAATGCTGGGGACTATTTTCTCCTTTTCCCAAAATGTTTTCAACCCCTTTGAAGACAGATAGTATTACTTCACCTACATTCATTCTGGGAATGCTTTCAGGTTGGGCAAGTTTAAATATTTTCAATGTGGTATGAAAGAGTTAACTTGCTTTCCATTGGATAAAAGGTTTCTTAGTTTATAACAAATATTGAGCAAAAGATGTAAAACCAAGATTATTTATTATTCATTTTAAAGTTCATTTGTGACTGGTCGGACTACACAGAAAGAATGAAGAGATTAGTCCAGATTGTAGCAGAGCAGTTAGAGAAGAACCGACTTCCATCTGTCCATCCACATCACAGCATGTTGTACCCACTGACACATGAAATGAGGAAAAACATAGCAGCCAAACATGCTAATCTCTGTATGGAGAAGGTAAGGTATTTTTGAAAAGCCTTGGCATGTATTCTACAAACATTTTAACTAACTTTCCATGTCTAGTTGTAAGTTTTGAAAGAAACACTATTTCTGATTGGCTTAACCATTTGAGTCATGCTCTGACAAAAGGAGGTTTAATGCATCTCTGTGATGCATTATACCAAAGCAAGTTACTATATAATTATAGATCCATAAAATCTATTTTGTCTAACACTGGAATGAATTATGAGGTAGAATGGTCCTTGGACATGCAGAAAATGTACAAAAGCAAAATGTTTTGACCTATTTGAAACCTTTTGCAGATGCATTAAATGCCGTTTTCCAAAAGCATGGCTGATTTGGTTAAGCTAGAATTATGTTGCTTTGAAATATGAAAATTCATAAGAATTAGATGAAGATTGCAACTTTGAATGCTTGTTGAATATGGCCCCTGATTTTAACTCTTTACCACACGACAAAATTTTAGACTAGACCACTTTGCAGACGGCAAACTCAACTTTGGTACAAATAAGCTTGAGCTCTCTGATAGAGCAGAAGACATTGTGGGAAAAGGAGAAAATGCTGGTTACCAGCATTTTCTCCTTTTCCCACAATGTTTTCAAAAGCCTTCTCTCCCAGGGTCATGAAAACCTGGGATTGTTTGGTAAACGATTTAGGGAAAGACTGATTTGTTGAAAGGGTGTAATTTCATGATTTAGGCATTGTATTGGTAATGAGGAAATCCTGAATTTATCCAAGCAGGAAAAGCTGGTCAGGAAGAAATGCCCTTGGGCAAGGCAATCCAGAGCCACAGAATGGTTCTAATGAAACCCATGTAGGACTGGAATAAATTTGCATTAGCTACGTTATGACTGAAGCAGTGTTTAAAGTGACATAAAAAAAACTGCTTTGCACAGTTTTCGTTTCCCAAAACTGGGGATTGTGTGGTAAAGGGTTAATCATGTTATGGTCTAAATTATTAATATTTCTTTTCTTTCACTAGATCAACATTCTACATAAACCCCCATACAAACATCCCAAAGACCTAGTAGCCAGTGGAGGGAGACTTAGAATAGGTTATGTAAGTTCAGATTTCTGCAATCATCCTACATCACATCTCATGCAGAGTATACCTGGGCTTCATGATAAAGAGAAAGTGGAGGTAAGTTACTGTTTATTTTAACATGTGAGGTGCTACATAATTGAAATAGAGGTAAAAAGGAAAAGGACAGAATTTAACCCTTAAGCGGCTAAGTGTGACTTGGGGCACATTTACTGATTGCATAGATCCAAATCAGACTTAACAGAATGTGTAGTGTAATCTTAGATTACTCTGTCCAATACAGTAAGGTTTTCTTTCTCTAGGGGAAAACAACTTTCAAGTAGTAATGTGTGTAGTAATGGGTTTTTCACTATTATTGGCTGGAAATTTTCATTTATGTAAGAGTTAAAGGATCAAAAGATGGTTTTAAAAATGATCACTGCTTGAAGTTTTACTCTCCTTTTAGAGTCAATGCTGAAATTGGTAGATCATGTTTAAATTGGATTGATAAACTGTTGTCTTAGTTATTTCATATAGAAAGTTAATGTAAATGCTTTAAAGCTAAATTTTATTTAGTAGTACATAATTTTTCTTTCAATTGAGAGGGCATGTTACATGAAAAAAAAAAAAATTAACCCTTTACCAAACAAGCCTGCGTTTAAACGACCCTTGGAAAGAAGCCTTTTGGAAACATTGTGGGAAAAGGAGAAAATGTTGGTGACCGGCATTTTCTCCTTTTTCCACAGTTATTTTTTCCATATCAAAGGCAAATTCTATCTTTTGAGCCACATTTTAATTGTCATCTGCAAATTGTTTCAATTTGGACAAGTCTATATATTTGTCCTGTAGTAAAGTGTTAAGCTGACCTAGCAGCATTGAAAAGTATCAAAGGGAATTTTGTTAAGTTACTAAATTTTGGCTCAGGTGCTCTTTTTGTGTTTCTTAACCATGTTCTTTCACCTTTTCAGGTGTTTTGCTATTCCCTTAGTGCTGATGATGGAACATGCTTTAGAGCAAAGATAGAGAAAGAGACAGAACATTTTGTAGATATGTCACAGGTTTGTTGTCGCTGTTTTTCAAGAGTTGGCATAAGTTAACTTTACCTACAACCCTACCATACAATCTTGTGATTGAACAGCCTTGATGGATATGGTTTTTTAAAATATTATGAGAAAAGGAGAAAATGCTGATAACCAGCATTTTCTCCTTTTCCGACAATGTTCTCTACTCTTTTGCAGACAAATCCTATCATCTTAGCCACTTTTTATTGTCATGTGCAAATGCTTTCAATTAAGATGAGTCTAAAATTTTGTCGTTTAGTTAGGAGTTACACCTTTTCTGTAGCAAATATGACTTTTAAGCCCCTAGAATGGACAGAATGAATCATGCTCTTTTAAAAGTATCAACTCGTATCAGCCTGTGCAGTACATGTGGGCTGACCTGGGTTTAAACTTTTTGATGTTGGTAAATTTCAAGCATGTCAAAGGACCAATCTACCTCACGATTCAGTTGGTTGTGTGACAAAATGGATTTTATAGATCCATAATTATTTGACAACTTGCTTGGTGCCATGGATCGCAGAGATGCATTGAATCTCCTTTTACCAGAGCATGGCTCAGATTAATTTCCTTCCTTTGATGCTTAACACTGACTGAGAAATTTTTTCATGTGTCACAGAAATTAGCTTTGAAAACAAGATACCACTGATATATCGAAAAAACTGCCTTCTCAGATGCAGTGTAATTTGTTTTAATGCTGCTGAATGCCATTCCAAACTAAGTTTCAGTCAAACACTGCCTATGGGCATCTTGAGCTCTAAAAAGCTGTCAAATCTGGCACACTAAAACACTTGTGCTGCAGAGGTCACATATCAAGTCTTTACCAAACGACAAAAGTTTTAGACTTGTTAGAAATTAAAGCATTTGCAGACAACAATCCAAAAGGGGCTTAAAAGCTAGAATTTGTCTGAAAAGGTTAAAAAAAACAAATAGAAAAAACAGAAAATGCTGGGTACCAGCATTTTATCCTTTTTGCACGATGTTGTGATAAAGAGTTTTTCATCAGGGTCCTTAAAACTTGGTAAACTGTTTAACTCTCTACTACACAGTCCCGACTTTAATCTACCACACAGTCCCGACTTCTAATGACCCTGAGAAAGAAAGCTTTGGAAAACATTGTGGGAAAAGGAGAAAATGCTGGTAACCAGCATTTTCTCCTTTTCCCACAATGTTTTCTACCTTTTCCAAAACAAATTTCAATTTTTGAGGCATACTTTTTTTGTTGTCTGCATGTGCTTTCAATTTGGAATAGTCTAAAATTAATTCTGCTAAAGGCCATTGAGTCACGCATAGTAGCCTAAGAGTTAACAGAAAGATATTGAAAGAAGTGTTTAGATTGCTATTTTACATTCTGAAATTTTTAGATTCCCTGTAATGGTAAAGCAGCCGACAAAATCAATGAAGATGGAATACACATACTGATTAACATGAACGGTTATACAAAAGGAGCCAGGAATGAACTTTTTGCACTTAAACCTGCACCAGTACAGGTAAACCAACATCTTGGGGTTGCTTCTAATGATACATACCATATCAGAAGGGACAGACTTGAATTAGCTAATCTGAGAATTCTTTTTACTCCAAGCATGCAGATTCGTAATCAAGTGTAAGGGAGTAGCTGTGCCAGAGTATTCTGCAGTACTCCGTCGTCTGAGGTGGTGCCGTTGGAGAACTCGTCACCTATTCCCCCCCCCAAAAAATGGCAGAAAGGCGAGCAGTGTTCGAATGTGAAGATTTGCAAAAGACGTTTTTGTTTATGTGGAAGTTTTCTTAAGACATTCATGTGTATTGCAGGCTGGAATTTACACATCATTAATTGAAATAATAGTTTGCAGTTTGTGAATGCAGTCTTTTATCATTGTTGTCGGCCATCCTTAATTTTTTCCTCCCACTTGATTTATTTTGGAAGTACACTTGGTTTTACTTGATTTAGTGTGCTGCTCCAGTGCAGTCGGAGTACTTTGAAAAAAATCAAATCAGCCCAGAGCATTGCTTAACATGATATATGTAGAGTTATTACCTACCTCAAACCTTTAACACTTTCCAGGACTTGAGAATGGGAGGTCGCTGGTTCCATCCCTGGCTCGGCCAATTCCTTTCCAAGGATTGATGATAGGCATTGTGACAGGATTCATTTCCCTCTCACTGCTGACCATTATTTTGTCAGTGGCTATGTGGGAAAGCAGCCATTGGTTTGGAAAGAATATTGTGCGTAATACTGGTAAAAGCATGGATAAGTGCTTTGGCCGCCAAGATATAACTGAAATAATGTTGAAAACTGTGTTTAACACCATACAATTTATTTATTGCCTGCAGGTATTTTTCAATTGGCACAAGTTTAAACTGTTGTCATCCAGATAAGACTTACCCCTTTACAGCACAATGCTGCCTTTTGACGCCCCTGGGAAAGAAGCCTTTTGAAAACATTGTGGGAAAAGGAGAAAATGCTGGTAACGAGCATTTTCTCCGTTTCCCACAATGTTTTCTACCCTATCAGAGAAAAATTGCATCAATTGAGCCACACTGACATTGTCGTCTGCAAATGCTTTTAATTTGGACAAGGCTAAAATTTGTCATCTGGTAAAGGGTTAATGTTGAACTCTGTTGTAGGTTATGTGGCTTGGATACCCAGGTACGAGTGGAGCCTCCTACATGGATTACATCATCACGGACTCCTTTACGTCACCTGTGGAGCTGGAGGATCAGTACTCAGAGAAGTTGGCCTGCATGCATGACACATACTTTATCGGAGATCATCAACAAATGTTTCCACATCTCCTAGAGAAGATTGTGATCCTGCAGAAAGAAGGGGAAGAGTTCCATGACACAAATGTGGTCCTATTTGGCATCGATCTATCAACAATTAGGAGTAAATTAGAAATAAAGGTTAGTTTTCGTATTAACCTTTTTACCACACAAACTGGAGTTTTGTTAACCCTGAAGAAGATGCTTTTAGAAAACATTGTGGGAAAAGGAGAAAATGCTGGTAACCAGCATTTTCTCCTTTTCCCACAATGTTTTCTTGCATATCAAAGACAGAATTACAATTTATTTTGTCGCTTTCAATTTGATCAAGTCAAATATTTTGCTGTTTGGTAAAGAGTTAAATCTCTTTTCCCATTACCACACAATCCCGAGTTTCATGACCCTGAGCAACAAACGGTTTTGAAAGCATTGTGGGAAAGAAGAAAATGCTGGTAGCCAGTATTTCCTCTTTTCTCACAATGTTTTTTAATGTTTAAGAGACGAAAACCATCCATTTGCACACCTACGCTGTGCAATGATTTCTCATGTATTTTTAAGCACAGCCTTGAGTTTGAAATGCAGTAGAACCTGTCATACTAGTCACCTTGCAACTTGTTAGCTTGGCTCTTTTCGAGGAAAAAATCAAGGTATTCTCCTAGCCCTGTTGTCATTGTCTGCACCGTGCTGTCTGCATCATGCAAAAACTTTTACATTTCTTAATACCTCTTATTGCTGAAGATATTTACTTCAAGGACAGTTATCCAACAAAGTATTTTTGACACAGTTATACCCTCTTTCAATTTAGAATTTTCACTGAAAATCAAGCAACTGCAGCCAAGCATTGGCACCAGCATGTGGTGCTCTTGTCTTAAACATTAATTGAATTCCCAGTGCAGCCGAATATGTTGAACCTGTCTGGAACATACCTTGTACAAGTTGAACTGTATCTGTAAAATTTCTGTTCAAAGAAGAAAAAGTGTTAGAGAAAGTCACTGTAATTCAAAAGCCATTCTCCTTGGGGTCATCAACCATTTACCATGCAATCGTAAGTTTAAACAACCCCAACAAAAAAGGCTATTGAAAACACTGTGGGAAAAGGAGAAAATGCTGGTAAACTCCTTTTCACACAATGTTTTCTATCCTTTCAAGGACAAAGCCTTCCATTTAAGCAACATGTGTCAACTGCAAATGCTTTGAGTTGGGATCAGTCTAAAATTTGGTTGTGTGGGAAAGAGTTAAAATACAGGATTGTTTGATAAGTGATTATGAGCAGTGTCACAGTGCTTTCAGAATAACTCTAAAGAATATATGATAATATTTGAGCCATACTCTGTGAAAAGGGAGTTTAATGCATCTGTTAAAAAGTATCAACCTAGGTAGGCCTGCAGTGTCCGTGCAGGCTGTCATGGGTTGAAACTTTCAGCTATTGATCAATTTTCCGCAAGTCAAAGGACCTGTGTACCTCAAGATTCAGTCGGTTGTTATACAAAATGGATTTTGTGGATCCATAATTACGGTATATGATGACTGGCTTGGTATAATGCCTCACAGAGATGTATTAAGCCCCCTTTTTCCAGAGCAGGGCTCATGTACAAAGAAAAAGAAATGTTGACTAACTGGTTTTACATGTCAATTCCTGCAGATGACTTGGGTGACTTGCTTAGGCAATTCTTTAGAATATTATGGCAGATGGAGAATATAGTGGGCAATTTTTGTCTTTGCTACAGTGTTTCAACATGTAGTTGACAGATATATTTTGTGTTTCCATATTTTGTAAAAATGTTTTTAAAATTAAATTGCCTCAAAAGTTAGTTACATTCAAAGTTTATTTACATTTGGTTGCTGTGATGTGATTGTAATGATGTTGAAAGTGATGTAAAAGGTTCTTCAATCCATCAATCATTCATTAAAATTTGACAGGAATTAACAATCGAGTGTGCCCCTGGGATTACAACTGACGAGGAAGATGGTTCACCAGGTACGGTAACGTACGATACCACAGTGTTACAGGTCGGCCCAGTTCTTACACAGATGATACAAAACGGACAGTCCCATGCTTCCATCAGTGAGGTTCTGATTCAGAGTGGAGTCACAACAACCCAGGTAGATATTGTATATGAACTGCTCTCTGGGAGAATGGGGGTTTAACTCTTTACCAAATGACAAAAATGTAGACTTGTCCAAATTGAAAGCATTTGCAGGTGTCAATTTAAATGTGACTCAAGTGATGGAATTTGTCATATATAGGGTAGAAAACAATGTGGGGAAAGGAGAAAATGCTGGTCACCAGAATTTTCTCCTTTTCCCACAATGTTTTCAAAAGGCTTCTTTCTCAGGGTCGTTAAAACTCGGGATTGTGTGGTAAAGGGTTTAAAGCATCTTTGTATTGGATTCTGCCAAGCAAATTTCCAACAAATTGTCCCATAATATGGGCCAGTTTTATCAAGAAACTGGCTGAATCATGAAAGAGATCTTTTGACATGCAAAAAATTTACTAATAGCAAACACTTTCAACCCAGGTATGCCTATGGTGACAGGACAGGCTGACTTGAGTCTATACTTTTTTCCAGACGCATTAATATTTTTTACCATTTTCCCAGACTGAAATGACTCCATGTTATTTCTTTAGTGTATTTTGAGATAGTTTTCCGATGATGGATCTACATTTTCCACATATTTTTTCTTTTGGTAATAATCAGCTTTTATGTATCCCCAGACTTAAATGGATTGATTGTATGATGTTTAACAACATTTTAAACATTATTTCAGTTACATCATGGAGGCCAGTGCACCTATGCACCCATGCTTTCCTGAACTTTTTACCAGTATTTTGCACAATATTCTTCCCAAGCCACTGACTGCTTTCCCACATAACCATCATCTGAACAATGATCACCTGTCAGAGAGGAATTAATCCTTTTGCAACGATTATTATCAATCCTTGAAAAGAAATTTGCCATGCTTGGTAATCAAACCAATGACACCTTTTCTCAAGTCCTGTACACTACCGACTGTGCTACAGGGACTCAGCTCCAAGACTTACAGTAACCGGTTTCATTTAATGAATGTTATTTTTGTTATGGTGCTTTTTCAGACCAACAACAAGACGGCCACAGGAGAGGAAATCCCACAAAACATCATTATTAGCGCTAGATGTCAGTACAATCTTCCAGACGATGTTATCGTGTACTGTAATTTCAATCAGCTCTATAAGATAGACCCAGATACCCTAGACATGTGGTTAGACATCCTTAAGCAAGTTCCTGACAGTGTACTGTGGCTGCTGAGGTTTCCAGCTGTAGGAGAACCCAATGTGTTACAAACTGCCAAAAATGCTGGAATTGAGCCCAGTCGGATTGTATTCTCACCTGTCGCTCCAAAGGTATGGGGTTATTTGTCCTGAATAACTAGGCCTGTTAACAACTTCTAACGACCCTGAGAAAGAGGACTTTTGAAAACATTGTGGGAAAAGGAGAAAATGCTGTCTCGCAAGACTTCTTACCAAATATTCCCAATTGTCCAAAGAGAGATAACTCTAACTGCCTTGCAATAAGAAGTATTGACTCTTTTTAAGTCTAAGATTAGGCCCTAGTATTGCATTTTTAGCTCACCTGAGCACGAAGTGCTCATGGTGAGCTATTGTGATCATGCTGTGTCCGTCGTCCATCGTGCATCGTGTGTCGTCCGTCGTCAACTTTTTACCTTGTGTACGCTCTAGAGGCCACATTTTCAGCCAGATACTTGTGAAATTTGGTCAGAATGTTTGTCTTGATAAAATCTCGGACGAGTTCGAAATTGGGTCATGTGGGGTCAAAAACTAGGTCACTAGGTCAAATCTTAGAAAAACCTTGTGTACGATCTAGAGGCCACATTTTCAGCCAGATACTTGTGAAATTTGGTCAGAATGTTTGTCTTGATAAAATCTCGGACGAGTTCGAAATTGGGTCATGTGGGGTCAAAAACTAGGTCACTAGGTCAAATCTTAGAAAAACCTTGTGTACGCTCTAGAGGTCACATTTTCAGTCCGATCTTCATGAAACTTGGTCAGAATGTTTGTCTTGATAAAATCTCGGACAAGTTCGAAATTGGGTCATGTGGGGACAAAAACTAGGTCACTAGGTCAAATCTTAGAAAAAACTTGTCTATGCTCTAGAGGTCACATTTTCAGTCCGATTTTCATGAAACTTGGTCAGAATTTTTGTCTTGATAAAATCTCGGACAAGTTCGAAATTGGGTCACGTGGGGTCAAAAACTAGGTCACTAGGTCAAATCTTAGAAAAACCTTGTGTACTCTCTAGATGCAACATTTTCAGTCAGATACTTGTGAAATTTGGTCAGAATGTTTGTCTTGATAAAATCTCGGACGAGTTCAAAATTGGGTCATGTTGGGTCAAAAACTAGGTCACTAGGTCAAATCTTAGAAAAACCTTGTGTGTGCTCTAGAGGCCACATTTTCAGTCCAATCTGCATGAAACTTGGTCAGAATGTTTTTCTTGATAAAATCTCGGAGGAGTTCGAAATTGGGTCTCTTGGGGTCAAAAACTAGGTCACTAGGTCAAATCTTAGAAAAACCTTGTGTACGCTCTAGAGGCCACATTTTCAGTCCGATCCTCATGAAACTTGGTCAGAATGTTTGTCTTGATAAAATCTCGGACAAGCACAAAGTTGGATCATGTGGGGTCAAAAACTAGGTCACTAGGTCAAATCTTCGAAAAACCTTGTGTACGCTCTAGAGGCCACATTTTCGGTCAGATACTTGTGAAATTTGGTCAAAATGTTTGTCTTGATAAAATCTCAGACGAGTTCGAAATTAGGTCACTAGGTCAAATCATAGAAAAACCTTGTGTACGCTCTAGAGGCCACATTTTCAGTCAGATACTTGTGAAAGTTAGTCAGAATGTTTGTTTTGATAAAATCTAGGATTAGTTCGAAATTGGGTCATGTGGGGTCAAAAACTAGGTCACTAGGTCAAATCTTAGAAAAACCTTGTGTGTGCTCTAGAGGCCACATTTTCAGTCAGATATTTGTGAAACTTGGTCAGAATGTTTGTCTTAATAAAATCTCGCACAAGTTTAAAAATGGGTCATGTGGGGTCAAAAACTAGGTCACTAGGTCAAATCTTAGCAAAACCTTGTGTGAGCTCTGGAGGCCACATTTTCAGTCAGATACTTGTGAAACTTGGTCAAAATGTTTGTCTTGATAAAATTCGGACAAGTTTGAAATTGGATCATGTGGGGTCAAAAACTAGGTCACTAGGTCCAATTAAAGAAATGCCTTGTTGGTACTCTACAGGCCACATTTTTCGCTCAATTGACTTGAAAATTGGTCAGAATGTTTTTCTTAATTAAATCTCAGAAAACTTTAAATTGGGTCACCCAGAGTCATAAAGTAGGTCACTAGGTCAAATTAAAGAAATACCTTGTGGACACTCTAGAGGCCACAGTTTTCGCTCAATTGACTTGAAAATTGGTCAAAACATTTGTCTTAATAAATCTTAGACGAGTTTGAAATTTGGTCACCTGGGGTCATTTTGCCTATTGGCTCAGGTGAGTGATCCAGGGCCATCATGGCCCTCTTGTTTTATGTTAATTGATGGGGAAATATTTGGAAAATGTGGATAAAGTAAGTTGAAGATAAGGGTACATATTCCATGCAGTCTGATCTTACATTTACCTTGTTCACAAATACCCCAATTGACAATACTAAAAGTAACTTATTTCGCTACAGGAGGAACATGTGAGAAGAGGCTCCCTGGCTGATGTGTGTCTAGATACCCCTCTGTGTAATGGTCACACCACTGGTATGGATGTTCTATGGGCAGGCGCACCCATGGTGTGCTTGCCACAGGAAACCCTTGCGTCCCGAGTCTCTTCATCCCAGCTCAAAGCTTTGGGCTGTCCCGAATTGATTGCGACAGATAGAGACGATTATGTGGAGATTGCGTCCAGATTGGGGAATGACAGAAATTAGTATGTGAATTAAGCTTCATTTATCCCTTTAACAATCGACAGAACTTTAGACATGTCCAAATTGAGAACATTATGTTATTAATGTTACACAAAAATTGATAACGTATTTGGAAGGATAGAAAACTTAGTGGGAAAAAGGAGAAAATACCAGCATTTTCTCCTTTTCCCTCAGTGTTTTCAGATGTTTTCCTCAGGGTCATTTAAAGTCGGGATTGGCAAATGGGCCAATATCTTATTTCAAAGTTCCTTTCCCATTTTTTTAGATTGAATTGTGTAGGGGGGGGGTACCTTTTTGGAAAAGGGCCAGTTAGGTCAGGTTAGGTGAGGTTAAGTTGATTATCTTTTCTTCTTCAAGGATTTATGCTGAAAGAGTCATATTGTGCCCCTGGTCTTCTGTCTGTCTGTTTTGCAGCAATTATGTTTTCAGTCTGTATGAGCTGTGCCCTGACAAAAGAGGGCTTTATACATCTCATGATCCATGACATCAAGTAAGTCACTGCATAATTGTGGATCCATAAAATCCATTTTGTATAACAACTGACTGATTCATGACATGGGTCCTTTAAAAGGCAGAAAATTGACCAGTAGGGGAAAGTTTTGGCCCAGGTCATCCTGCACAGACTGTGCAGGCTGACCTTAGTCGATACTTTTTGCAGATGCATTAAGCTCCCTTATTACAGAGGGTGGTTCATATGTATTGAATCCCTATTCTGGTTTTGAAAATATTTCACCTTGAGATGAGGTACAAGAGCAGGAGGTTTCAGACTCCAGTCTACAAGGTCAAGGTCACAGCAGGGGCTCAAAGGTCACATGCTCTTATCTCCACTCAGTATCTCTTGAACTCACGGTCTGATTTCAAAAATAATGCACGCATGTTTGCACCTTGATCCTATTTTGAACTTCATAAAGATGAATCTTGTTCCTTTGATATTGTCAACAAAATGAGGAGGAGAAATTATTTGTTGTGAGCGATTTCTCCTTTTCTGTTTTTTCATCACAAATTCATTGAAGACACTTGACCCTTTGGCAAACAATCCCAAGTTAAAAGAGCCGTGAAGAAAGAAGGCTTTTGAAAACATTGTAGAAAAGGAGAAAATGCTGGTCACCAGCAGTTTCTCCTTTTCCTACAGTGTTTTCTAGCCTATCAAAGACAGAAACCATCACCTGAGCTACATATATATAGTCATCTGCACATGCTTTCAATTTGGTCGAGTCCAAAATTTTGTTGTTTGGTAAATGATAGAAAAACAAAGGATTGTTTGTTAACCCTTTACCAGGCGACAAAATTTTAGCCTTGTCCAAATTGAAAGCATTTGCAGTCGACAATTTCAGTGTGGCTAAAACTGTGCAATTTTTCTTTGATAGGGTAGAAAACATGGTGGGAAAAGGAGAAAATGCTGGTTACCAGCATTTTCTCCTTTTCCCCACAATGTTTTCAAAAGGCTTCTTTCCCAGGGGCGTCAAAAGGTGTCATTGTGCGGTAAAGGGTTAAAAGATTATAGCCTGGCCCTAGTGAACAAGTTGGTCCATTGTGTCCAAGGGTATTGACTGTTGGTAGCCCCCTTCAGGTGTGTATTGCCCCGCTCTTTCTGCACTTGTTTTTGAGTCACATCTGCAGCAAATTTCTACCATGAGGGTTCAAATCAATAAGTCATTGTTTCCGACTAGTAACTTGCCAAGCCTCGGTAGCTCAGTCTCTAGCGTACAAGACATGAGAACGGGGTTTCTGGTTCGATCCCTGGCTCGGCCAATTTCTTTCTGCGGATTGGTGATAGTCATTGCGTCAGGATTCATTCTTCTCTCACTGCTGACCATTGTTTCAATGATGATTTTGTGGGAAAACCTGGAAAGAATACTGTGTGTAGTACTGGTAAAACTTTATTTAAGCATGGATAGGTTCACTGGGCGCTGCCATATATAACTGAAATAATGTCGAAAACAGCATTAAACACCATACAATCAACAGACTGATAAAGTTTATATGCTCTGTTTCAGCCTGAAAGCAATCCGAGCCAAGGTGTGGAAAGCTCGTCTCACTAGTCCTTTATTTAGCTGTAAAACATATGCCAACAATATCGAGAGATTATACTGGGAGATGTGGAGGAAATACTCTGAAGGAAAGCCTGCAGATCACATTATAGATTAGGATGTTTTTGGTCTCTTACCCATCTGTTTGTCAGCTTTTTACTGAAGCTATTGTACATTGAATTTTCAGTCAATCAAATATGCAATGATCTGAATATATTGGCAAATACAAAATTCTATGTTGAAGCAACTTTCCTGGAGCTTGTACTTGCTTTCAGCTCTGTAGGAAAATTTGGTATGCTGCAAGACTTAAGTCTGTATCACATGACAAACCTTTAGACTTTTCGAATTTGAAAGCATTTACAGACAACAAATTAAATGCAATTTAAAGGGGGAAAGTTGTCTGAGAAAGGGTAGAAAACATTGTGGGAAAGGGAGAAAATGCTGGTAATCGGTATTTTCTCCTTTACCCACAATGTTTTCAAAAGTATTCTACTCTAGGGTCGTTAAAACTTGGGATTGTGCAGTAAAGATTTCAGGTCTAGCAAGATGTCAGAATTTCTCCACACAACTCAAAGCAACTTTTGTGTTGATCTAAGATTAGACTACATGTTTTGTATCGTCTAATCTTGATCTACACTGAAGTTGTGGAAGACCCAATAAGAAGTAAAGGGAAGCATCTTATGAATTGCATGTATCTTGCAGTGCTGAAACAAAATCAAACTACTTACTCTGTGTAGTCTGATCTTATGTGTTATAATATCTTATCCTACCCTGTGAACACCAAGATTTCCTTAGCATGTTTTAGAGTTAAGGTTAGAGTTTGGGGCTGTTAAGAAAAAAAAGGAACACTTTAACCCTCTCAGCGCCATAGGCGAAAACAGGGACTTTTGCGGACGGCATAGATCAAGATCAGACTGCACAGAACGTGCAGTCTGATCTTTGATCTATGCCCTCTGCTTGTTTTGTCAAGCCTATATGATAAAAATCTTCCAGAGACTCAGTGGATTCTATTTACAGCCATCAAAAGAGGCAGAGTTTGTTTATTTGGTGCCGAAAGAGTAAACAGAGAATTAGCTGGAGTTTCAGCATTGTCTGCATTTAGCCTGTCTAGGCATGTTAAGCTTTGCTTGCAGCTCAAACGTTTAACACCTTCAGCGCCAAATGTAACTGAGCCATGCTTTAGCAAAAGGGGGCTTAATGCATCTCCGTGATGCATTGTACCAATCAAGCTATCACATAATTATGGATCTGTAATAGCCACTTTTTTTACCGACTGAATCATGAGGTAGACTGGTCCTTGGACATACAGAAAATTGACCAATAGCGAAAAGTTTCGGCCCAGGTCAGCCTGCGCGCAATGGGTTGATACTTTTCGCAGATGAATTAAGCCCCCTAAACACAGAGAATGGCTCAAAAAACTTACTCTCTTTCCGCAGCTGAAAGTAGAATCGACTGGAACACAGAAAGAATTTCATCTTATTGGCTAAACTTCACAACTGGACGGTATAGATCCAAGATCATACTGCGCATTCCGTAAAGTCTGATCTTGATCTACATTGTCTGCTAAAGCCCGAATTTACACTGACTGTACTGAATGAGTAAAGGACTTTCCTTACAAGGGCATTATTCTAGATTTTAGTACCAGTCTCTATGTCAGACAGTGTGCAAAAAAAAATTCTTTCACATACAATTATCATCAGGAAGAACTTACGTTCATATAACCCATAACTAGACAAGAAAATTTGACTCTAGCTTATGTTTCAGAGCAATTGCAAACAACAACAAATGATGGGATGTGTCTGGTAAACAGTAGAAAAACATTGTGGGAGATAGAGAAAAAGCTGTTTTGCAGAATTTTCTTTCTTTCTCAAGGTTTTTAAGGGCCTTCTTCCCCGGGTTGTAAAACCCAGCGGTAAAACATTACTCCTTTTAAAGTTAAATCCCTTATTTATGGGTATTGGTATGTTAACATTACTTTACCTACATCTTTGAACTTTGCTTATGCTTTATTATTGGTCAATATCAGCAGTTTCTATATTTAACCCGTTACTACACAATCCTGACTTTTAACCACCTGCAGAAAGTTAGCTTTTGAAAACATTGTTGGAAAAGGAGAAAATGCTGGTTACCAGCATTTTCTCCTTTTCCTACAATGTTTTCTGCCCTTCCCAAAACAAATTTCAACTTTAGAGTCGTGTTTATTTTGTCATCTGCAAATGCTTTCGATTTTGACTGGTCTTGAATTTTTTCGTGTGGTAAAGAGTTAATCCATTGAAATAAATTTCTAGCAGACAACTTAAGTCTGTATGGATTTTTGCTAAATTTGGGTATTTGACCTGAAACTAGGTCTAATTCTTTACCAAACATTGTAGACTTCACCAAATTGAAAGCACATGCAGACAACAAATTAAATATGGCTTTGATAATGGTGTTTATCTTTGAAAGGGCAAAAAAAAATTTGTTGAAAAGGAGAAAACCAGTATTTTCTCCTTTTCCCACAAAGTTTTTGAAAGCCGTTTTCTTCAGGTGGTAAAAACATGGGATCGTTTGGTATAGGGTTAATTCCTAAAATGCCAAGTACGTTTTGCATTGCTATGGGCACAGTGTAGATCAAGATCAGACTGCACAGAGTTTGCAATCTGAATTTTGATATGCACTGTCTAGTACTTTACAAGATATTCTAGCCTTTGAAATCGCCATACTGAGGTTCTTTTATTTTTCTTTTATTTTAGAACTGATGGTTAAGGTTTTCTTCAGATTTCTGTTGTATATTTAAGAAATGATCTTCCTTCTACTATGGTTTATTGTTTAATAAACCACGGTCATGAGTTGAGGCACAATAAATAATCCATGAGGGTGATAGCCCAAGTGGTTTATTAGTTGCCCCTTAAAACTCCCAACCATGGTTTATTGAGCAGTATACCACAGTAGAAAGGAGATTATTTCGATTCTAATGTGATTAACCCTTTCCCACACAATCCCTGGTTTTAATGACCCTGAGGAAATAGGCTTTCAGAAACAGTTATCATATTTTCAGCTACATTTAATTTGTCGTCTGCAAATGCTTTCAATTTCGAAAAGTTGAAAATTTTATCGTTTGGGAAAAGGTTAAAGGAAAACAAGTTTATACTTAGATTACAAAAGGAGATGCAGATTAATTTTTATTATACATGGAAAGATGTTTTACTATGCTTCCGTTGCAATGTGTTTATAGAGCCGAATTTATGTGTCATGTTAGAATAGATAACTATCTCTACAGAGTTGACTGCTTAGTTTTATTATCAAATCTTTTTAGAAATTACAACACACAGGTTGAATTTCTGAACAAAAAACATTCATTTCCCGTATTTCAACCCTGTAGGGGTTCACCTTGTAGTCAACAAAGTAGTCAGGCATATACAGTATGTATTTATTCTTTATCTGTTCATTTCGTCCTCTTATGTCTTATTTATTCTCAGTAATGGGGTGTGTGTTAATTTTTTAGCCTTCCTTTCACCATTTAGTGTTGATGGATTTGTTTGGAAATAATAAAAGTTTAATTATTGATTAATGCTGTTTTTGTTGTGTACTTTTTGACTTGCCATGTATTAGACCATACAGGATAAAAAAAGAAAATGACCTCTTTATGCTGAAAGCATTCGAAGATGGCAGGGTAAAAGTCAATCAAATAATGGGATTTGTCTTTGAAAGGATAGCAAGCATCAGAGAAAATGGAGAATGCTGGTTTTCCTTTTCCATCAATATTTTTCAAAAGCCTTTTTGCTTCGGGATTGTAAAAACATGAGCGCCATGGTGTTTTAATCCCAGGCTCTAAGAACTCTAAGAAAACAGACTTGTCAGAGGTAAAGAGTTAAACCTTTACCTGACAATAATTTTTGGACTTGTCCAAATTTAATACACTTGTAGACCACAAACTAACTCTGTACCACATGACAAAAATAAAGACTGGTCCAAATTGAAAGCATTTACAGATGACAATTTAAATCTAGTTCAAAAGATGAATTTGTCTTTGATAGTGTAGAAAACGGGGGAAAAAGGGAAAAATGCTGTTTACCTGCATTTTCTCCTTTTCCCACAATATTTTCTAAAGCCTTCTTCAGGGTCGTTAAACCCGGGGATTGTCTGGTACATGTATAATGCCTTTGAGAGAGCAGTAAACATTGTTGGCAAAAGGAGAAAATGCTGGTTTGGAAGAAAATATTGAAGTATTGTCACAGCTCTGTTGTCATTATGGTGCAAAAACTTGGACATTTTATTGTATCTCTGTTATTACTTGAAATATTATATCAAACCTGGACTAGTTGTTAACTATCAAAAAGGGAACCCATACAAAAGGGGCAGGTAACCATGAAAATATTTTTGACCCAACCATGCCCATTTTCAACTTAATAAAATCAAGTGCAGCCGAGAGTTGGCACCTGCATGCAGTGCTCGTTTCCATTTCCAACTACTGTAGAATTAGACATTGTGGGTCTAAAATTATACCAATGACAGAATACTGACCTTATGTGTGGATTAATTTCTGCCAAAAACTGCAACAGCACAATCTTGCATGTGAACTAAATTATTTTATTCTTAACTTTAATAAATCTCCATTTTAACTTCAATAAAACATGTTTAATTGGCATGATTAACAACCACTAGACTGGTATTCTTGTTGACTTTGATGAGAAAAGGCACTCATTGATGTTGATAAGGATCCCAGTCAATCACTTCCTCATGACCTAGCATCTGGGTAAAATATATTGGTACCTTAATGTCGCTTAAATTTACACTGGCCAATATCTTCACGATTTTTATCAATGCCCAGCATTTGCATGATGCGAATATTACCAGTATTACAGTATGTTTTCTAAATCTTTTTTTCCTTGAGGCCATTAAAACTCCAGATTGTTTGGCAAAGGGTCAAGACATTACTATCTCGCTTTCTCAGGGTTGTTAAAACATGGTATGTTTTGTAAAAGGTAAAAAATACATGAATGAAAGGAACACAAGCATTGTGTGTATTAGTAACATTTACTTTATCATTTCTAATTAACAAACATTTCAACCCATGATAAGGTACCTTACAAACAGTAACAAACATAATAATGTTTACAAGTGAGTCTTGCTCTGTAATAAGGGGGTTCAATGCATCTGCGAAAAGTATCGGCGCAGGCTGACCTGGCCCAAAACTTCGCCGTTGGTCAATTTTCTGCATGTTCAAGGACCAGTCTATCTCATGATTAAGTCCGCTGTTAAAAAAAGTTGATACCATGAATGCGTAAGTATGTGATGGCTTGCATGGCATAATGCATTACGGAGATGCATTAGGCCCCCTTTTGCCAGAGCATAACTCAAATATGGACAACAACAAATTCCTTGTGAAAGAGAACAACAGCTATCAAGTTCTACAGTTGCATCAAATCTAACATCACTCTACAACCCTTTACCACACAATCCTGAGCTTTAACGACCCTGAGAGAGAGAGTGGGCCTTTGAAAACTTTGTGAAAAAGAAAATGCTGGTCCAGCATTTGAAACTTTCCCCACAAAAATTTGTGAGTGTAGGACACAAGCCCCATAGTACAAAGCCATGCTTTTTAAGAAAATGATAATATTAACCCTTTCCCAAACAAGCCCTGGTTTTCACGTGTGTCTGCAGTACAAGTCTTTTGAAAACACTGTGGGAAAAGGAGAAATTGCTCGTAACGAGCAATTTCTCCTTTTCCCACAGTGTTTTCTACCCTTTTTGATAACTTTCTGCCATTTTCATCAAATTTAAAATTGTTGTCTGCAAACTCTTTTAATTTGGACCAGTCCAAAATTTGTCGTTTTGGAAAGGGTTAACTGCCTTAAGATCTGGGCAGTGTCTTTAATCTCTTTACCACACCACAAAATTTTAGACTTTTTAAGAAAATGATATATTAAGAGCAATGACTTCATATCCTCAAATTTGTAAAGTCAATGTGGTTCCCGTAACCCAAATTTTCTACCCTTTAGGACAAATGCAATTGTTGTAGCCACATGTATTCAAAAGCCTTCTTCAACAGGTTTTCTAAAACTCAGGATTGTTTAGTGAAGAGTTAACAGCCTACATGATAAACTTCCAATAAAGCCATGAGGAACAGAAACCATTCTTGGTGTGGTTAGAATGAATACATAGCTAACTGCAAAGTGATAAAAAGTTATCTGCGTCCATCCTCTTTACCAGATCACAAAACTACAGACTTGTCCATATTGAAAGCATTTGCAGATGACAAAGTAAACTGACTCGCTCAATAATGGGAATTGTCTTAGAAAGGAAAAAAAGCATTGTGGATTACCAGTATTTTCTCGTTTTACTACAATGTTTTAAAATGCTCTTTTTCTCAGGGTCATAAATATATGGAAGAGTGCTAGCTTAGAATTAACTCTTTATCAAACGACAAAAATGTAGACTAAAAGTCAGGATTGTGTGATAAAGGGTTAAAGTGCAAATTATGGTGTACAATCTTTTCAGCTCACCTAAAGACAACCTGGTCAGATGCACTTTTGTGACTGTCAAATCTCTCGAGTCAAATGGTCACAACAGCGTGACCCAAGATGGCTACCACTAAGTACTTTGATTTAGCAGTCAAAAAAAAGCTCAAAATTGTTTCTGTAATGGGATGGAAAATGGTAATGAAACTTGATAAGCCTTGTCATGATCAATTCTCACGATTTTGTTAAATTTAGGCGTAATATGTGGCATGTATTCACTGAACCACTCTAAAGGCCAGTTGCTATTTCAAATTTGTTGCAACACAAGTGCTAGAACACATCGTGTAAACCCTCTTTTAATGGGGGAATTGCTAGCAAAATTGTAGAGGAGAGCAAATAGGACATGTTCTATTTCCCCTGTTTTTTCAGAAAGAACAGACCAATCAGTGCCCAGGATGGCAAATTCCAGCCGTTTATCTTGATATTAATTATACTTTTAGTACCATCCAAATGATTACTTTTGTTTTCTATACATTAAACAGACCCCCTATCTTGTGGAAAGTCACATACAATTACACAACTGACAGGCGGTGATTTATCCCATTGAAGGGGTAAAATAGATAATAGAAAGCAGATCTTCTGAACGTACCGTGTAAACATAAAATATAGATATGCTTGAAATTTGACCTATATTATCATTCTGTTAAAACATACTGTGTAAACTAGCCTTAAATTGCATTCTCTAGGATTTTCTTAGTATCTTAACCCTTTACCACACACTGCCAACTTTTAACTACCCTGTGGAAGAAGCTTTTTGAAAACATTGTTGGAAAAGGAGAAAATGCTGGTAACCAGCATTTTCCCCTTTTCTCACCATGCTTTCTACTCGTCAAAGAGAAATTCCATCATTTGAGCGCTATTTTCACTGTTGTCTGCAAATGCTTTTAATTCGGACTGGTCTACATTTTTGTCGTGTGGTAAAGAATTAATTCTACTGTAACACAATTTCTGACTGGCTGAACTAACCATTTGGAAATAGTGCTCCTTTACAAATTTAGAAACAAAATAAGACTGCGTTTAAGCTTTATCCTACTAAATAAGTGAAATGAAACTTTCAAGCCAATAGTAAAAACCCAAAATTTTGCTATTTTGAAGGTATTTTGAGGGAAAATGTATCTCCTCATCAGACAGTGTGGATCCAAGATCAGACTACACGTTCTGAGCAGTCTGATTTTGATTTACACTGTCTGCAAAAGTTCCTTGAGTCTCGCTTAGCAGGGGTTTAGGGTGGTGAGTGAATTGGAAGCCTGGCAAAAAAGTGATATGCTAAACACCAATCTTATCACGTTTTCAAAGCTGAAACCTCCAGAAAACAATAGAAAATAAAACTTTTTTTGAGATGAAATAATAAATAAGATGACACAGTAATATAAGTTTCAAGGGGTGAGAAAAATACATGTACTTTGATAAATGTGATCTTCAGAAAATCGAACAAACATGTAAACAGTGAAGTGTCTACAATTGACAAGTGTTCAAAATTGAGAATAAAATTATAAATCTAGTAAATGCTATACTTCCTTACTATCTCTGATAGTAGTTTTTAGTTTGTTTTTTTTTCAGCCTAAGAACATGTTAAAAAAAAAAAACTATATGAGATGAAATAATAAATATGACAACACAGTAAAAAACAAATCCAAGGAGTGAGAAAAATACTTTGATAAATGTGATCCTGAGAAACTCAAACATAAAATCTGTGACACAGTCATGGTTTACAAGAGGTGGAAATGGGGACCCTGATTATAGCAAACATGTACCAGTATTTCTTTACCAAGTCACTGTTTCTAACAGACATGATTTTTAATCTTGTATTTGATCTCTCTTGAAAACTTTGTGACAAAAGGAGAAACTGCTTGGAACAAGCAATTTCTCCTTTTGCTACAATGTTTTCAAATGTATTCATGTGCTGAGCCTTCATTAATGTTAATCATCCCTGTTCTACAAAAATGTTTGACAGGCTGCAGATTTGTTTCTGGAGACAATGATTTAACTCTTTACCACACAGTCCCGACTTTTGACGACCCTGTGAAAGAAGCCTTTTGAAAACATTGTAAGAAAAGGAGAAAATGCTGGTAACCAGCATTTTCTCCTTTTCCCACAATGTTTTCTACCCTTCCCAAAACAAATTCTAATTGTTCAATCACATTTATTTTGTTGTCTGCAAATGCTTTCAATTTGGAAAATTTCAATTTCTAAAATTTTGTTGTTTGGTAAAGAGTTAACCTTTACCAAACAATCCAGTACTTTAATGACCTTGAGGAAACTGGCTTTTGAAAAAATTGTGGAACAAGTAGAAAATGCTGGTTCCAACATTTTCTCCTTTTCCCACAACTTTTTCAACCCTTTCAAGGACCAATCTTATGTAACCCAGATTTAACTTGTCATCTGCAAATACTTTCAATTTGGACTAGTCTAAAATTTTTGTCGTCTGGTAAAGAGTAAAGCGCTTTTTTTACAATACATATTTTGCAATACAGTTGTTTATAATGCCAGTCAAGTGATCGTCTAACAACATACAATTTGTTTGTTTGCTATAACAAAGTTTTCATAAATATTTCAATAACATCACTGCAACCCCAAGTTCTGGGGAAACCAGCAAACACATAATAAAGAGGGTTGCAGCAATGACATGACTAATTTAACCCTTTACCACACAATCCCTAGTTGAAAAAGCCTTTTGAAAACATTGTGGAAAAAGAAAATGCCAGTAATCAATAAGCAGCATTTTCTCCTTTTCCCAAAATATTTTCTACCCTATTGAAGACAAATTCTACCATTTGAGCCACACTTGAATTACTGTCTGCAAAAGCGTTTCAATTTTGACAAGTCTAACATTTTTGTCGGGTGGTAAAGAGTTAATGTTGGAAGCTGGTAAAACACTGTTCCACTGATCAATTAATATATTCTAGAAAATTCTTTCACTATTCACCAGACAACAAGATTTCAGACTTGTCCAAATTGAAAGTATTTGCAGACGACAAAATAAATGTAGCTCAAATGATGGTTTTTGTCTTTGTTAGGGTAGAAAACATGGTGGGATAATGAAAATGCTGGTTACTAGCTTCTTTTCCTTTCCCCACAATGTTTTCCTGTTCAGGGTTGTTAAAACTCGAGATTGTGTGGTAAAGGGTTAAATATTCACCAGATGATGAAATTTCAGACTCATCCAAATTGAAAGCATGTGCAGACGACAAATTAAATGTGGCCTGCATGAAGGACATGATGTCTTTTACAGAGTAGAAAACATCATGGGTAAAGGGGAAAATGCCGCTTACCAGCATTTTTTCCTTTTCCTACAATGTTCTTAAAAACCTAGAGTTGTTAAAACACAAGATTGTTTGGTGAGGGGTTAACCATTTCTTTGCAGAATACATTCTCTTCGCAGGCTGCTTTTCTTTACATGTACAAAGTTCAAAACTATGGTCAGCCATGACAGAAGAATGAATTCCATTGCAACAGTTTTCATAAAATCTTTGTCTAACAGATAAAATTGTTTTTGTCCATATATACATCTCTACAGATCACAAAAATTTTGCAGCTGCTCTATAAAACCAAATAAAACTAGAAATGTCACAAAGCTGACAAATACCCGCCACCAGCACCTTGTCACTAAAGCAATGACAATAAGAGAAGGAAATAATTTTCAATACAAAGTTCACCTGTGACCTTGAGCTTGAGTTAAAGCACAGAAACAAACAGATGACCAATATGAGAAACATTTCTATAAAGTTTAGGGTACTAGGTTAAATGGCTCTTGAGTTAGAGCGTGGGAATGATTTTCAAAGTTCACTTGTGACCTTGACCTTGACCTTCGACCTATGTGATCCCAAAACGATAGAGCACCTCCTTGGGTCATGAGCAACACTTGTATAAAATTTCAGGGTCCTAGGTCAAATGGCTTTGTACGGATTGATGGACAGATGGATAGACAGACAGACAGACATGATGAGACCAGTATACCTCCCTCTAATTCATGGGTGGGGGGGTATAATTATAAAATCTTGACACTCATAGAGTGCCAGTCACAATTCCACTTGCTTTTGTAGACAGTCATGATCAAGATCAGACTGCTCAGAACATGCAAGCTGGTCTTTGATCGACACTGTCCTTGCTGATCAATCTACCTATAAATAGCTAGACTTTCAACCCTTTACCACACAATTCCAGGTTTAAACGACCCTGAAGAAGAAGCCTTTTAAAAACATAGCGGGAAAAGGAGAAAATACTGGTAACCAGCATTTTCTCCTTTTCCCACAATGTTTTCTACCCTATCGAAGACAAGTTCTATCATTTGAGAAATATGACTGAAATATTTGCAATTTCAAGGATGTCATTGTCCAGGATGTCTCAGCAAAGCCGACAGTGTAGATCAAAGATCAAACTTCATGATCAGTACAGTCTAATCTTGATCTACACTGGCAGCAAATGTAATTTATATTGTGAAAGGTGCTGTAAGGGTTGTAAGACAAATCACAGATATTCATGTAAACCACGATCTAGGGTTAAAGTTCTTGTTTCTGCAACCTGCCTTTATATCACTCTATACCACACAACAATATTTTAGGCTGGTCCATATTGAAAACATTTGCAGACAACAAAATAAATGTGGCTTAAATGATTAGATACGTTTCTGAAAGGTTAGAAAACATTGTGGGAAAAGGAGAAAATGCTGTTAACAGCATTTTCTCCTTTTTTCCACAATGTTTTCAAAAGTCTAATTTCTCAGGGTCGTTAAAATCCAGGATTGTGTGGTTATGGGTTAAACCATTATCCTACAGACTGCCTTCTGACCCAACAGAAATTGATAAAATTGACACAAAGAAGAAATATCAAAAAGCAAGGAAAATACCTATCTCCAATTGTGTGAATCACACTGGAAGGAAGAGAGCAACTACTTGTTTGATCAAATTAATCCTTTTCCCTGAGTGTTTCCAAAAACGGTTTACTGAAAGGAAATAAAAACCTTGTATTTGTGAGGTTTACGGTAAAAAATTCAAATAAATGGGTATTTACAATTCAATTTTCAGAGACCATAATTATCTGCTTTAACTCTTTACCAAACAATCCCTTGTGTTAACAACAGCACCACATGTGGGTGGCAATGCTCGGCTGCAGTTGCTTGATTTTCAATGAAAATTCTAAGTCGAAAAAGGTGCATAACTCTGTAAAAAATACTTTGATGGTTACCTGCCCTTGTTGTATAGGTTTCCCCTTTTGATAGTTAACAACTTGTCCAAGTCTGAAGAAATATCTTCAGTAATAACAGAGATATAAAATGATGCAGTTTTTGCAGGAGGACGCAGACAAAGATGCTAGGGATACGACAATAACATGTATCTTAAGGGTTTCTTTGAAAACAGCCGCGCTAACAATCCTTAGGAAGGAAACTTTTGAAAACATTACAGGAAAAGGAAAAAATCTGGTAACCAACATTTTCTATTTTTTCCCACAATGTTATCCACAATGTTATCTACTTTTCAAGGACATGTCCCATAATTTAAGTCACACTTTCAGCCACATTTAATCTGTTGTGGGCAAAGGCTTTCAATCTGGACAAAACTAAAATCTTGTCTTTTGATAAGGACTTCAACACAGAATGGATGAATCAAAGAACTTAAAGTAGAAAAAACAGCTTCATGTCAACAAAGTTTTTACATAGATAACTATCAGTGTAGTCGACTCTTCTGTCTTTGACTTTAATGGCAATCTTCAGAAAATCAAATTTCTTAAATGTTTCTTCACTAAAAACCAAATATTTTACTTTTTTTTTCATGTTCTAAATTATAACTCAACTGCAATGGAAATACATTTCTTCATATAGAAAATGAGACTCAAATTAAGGACGGTAGATCCAAGTTTAGACTGCACAGAACGTGCAGCCTGATCTTGATCTATGCTGTCCTCAAAAGCCCATCTTTCTCACCCATGGCAGATAAAGAATTTAACTGACATCAACAATGTGCTCAGGATGTTCCCCATCTGTGAAGTTGGCCCACATTTTCCAGAATACTTTTTCCATGTTACTGGCATAACTGTGACAGTTAAACAGGGGGCTTGACAGTCTTGCCTTCCATACCTTGGCTTTCATAGACCGCAAACTGAAATATACAGACATGGTAATTTGAATAAAATTAATAATAACAATAAATTTGACACTTAGAGTGCCAAGTGCATTTTCCATTGAGTTTGTCAACGATACAAATCAAGATCAAACTGCTTTGTTGTAGAACAAGATCAAACAGCACATAGATCTTAGATCTACACTGTCCCCTCTTCTGTAAAGTATACAAAACACCCTTTAACCCTTTCCAAAAGGACAAATTTAAGACTCTTTCAAATTCAAAACTTCAGCAGACGACAAATTCAACAATGGTAAATACAAGCTTAAACTCTTTGATACAGTAGAAAACATTGTGGGAAAAAGAGAAAATGCTGGTTACCAGCATTTTCCCACAATGTTTTCAAAAGCCGTCTTTCTCAGAGTTGGGGAAACCTGGAATTGTTTGGTAAAGGGTTAAACTGCAACAATAAAGCCTCTTTTCCTGAATGGAAAAGTCCATTTTATTTACATAGCATCTTTTGAGTTGATCTATGGAACATCCAATTATTAAAATGAGCCATGCTACGTCAAAATGGGGGCTTAATGCACCTCCAAGATACATTGTACAAATCAAGCCATCGCATGGACATGGATCCATAATAGCCACGTTTTTTAACAATGGACTGAATCATGGGGTAGACAGGTCCTTGTAGACACAGAAAATTGACCAACTGCAAAAGGTTTCGGCCCAGGTCAATACTTTTGGCAGATTCATTAAACCCCTTTTTTACAGAGCATGGTTCAAATAAACATGTATATCATGTATATCCCAGTACTTATTAACTCTTTACTACATGAGGAAAAAAATGGAGTTGTCCAAAATGAAAGTGTTTGCAGACAACAATTTAAATATGGCTCAAAAGGATGAAATCTGTCTTTAAAAGGATAGAAAACATCGTCGGAAAAGGACAAAATGCTGGTTACCAGCATTTTCTTTTTTCCACGATGTTTTCAAAAGGCTTTTTCTTCATGGCTGTTAATACTCGAGATTGTGTGGTAAAACACAGCCAAGCCTGGTTGCTTTGTTAGTAACAATGGGCTAGAAATCAAGGGCGCATGACCTTCAATAATAGCTATCTATGATGTTAATTGCCATTTTCAACATTATTTTAGGTTTATCACGGCAGCAGGTGCACCTATCTATGTGTTTATAGAATTTCTTTTACTATTACAACACAAATGCTCTTTCCAAGCCACTGGCAGCTTTCCTACATATTAAACACTGTTGAGACATTGTTCTGCGATGAGGAATGAATGAGCACTTTTGCGCTGACTTGAAATTAAAACAATTAATGTCAAAGTGAGTATTGAATGCAACCCAAAGGCATGACTGAAATCAAAATGAGCCATGCTCTGTGAAAAGGGTGCTTAATGCATCAAAAAAAAAAAAAAAAAAGTATCGACCTAGGTCAGCTTGTGTGGACTGCACAGGCTGACTTGGGCCAAAACTTTCTGCTACTGGTCAATTTTCTGTAAGTCCAAAGACCAGTCAGACTCACGATTCAGTCCATTATTAAAAACACATAGCTTTCATGGATCCATGATGACTTGCATGGTATAATGAATAACAGAGACGCATTAAGCCCCCTTTTGCCAGGGCCTGGCCCAAATATGTGAGCCATCCTCTATGAAAAAAGTTTAAAGCATCTAAAAAAAATATCAACCCAAGTTAGCCCAGCCATTAAATGACGACTTATTGGTATAACAGATCACTGAGATGCATTTACCCTTTACCACACAATGCAACCTTTAGACAACCCTGGGTAAGAAGCCTTTTGAAAACATAGTGGACAAGGTAACCAGCATTTTCTCCTTGTCCTACAATGTTTTCTACCCTATCAAAGAAAAATTGCACCGTTTGAGCAACACTGAAATTGTCATCTGCAAATGCTTTCAAATTAGACAAGGATAAAATTTTGTTGTCTGGTATATGTTAACTCTTTACCACACAATCCCAACTTTTAACGACCCTGGGAACAAAGCCTTTTCAAAACATTTTCCACAATGTTTTCTACCCTTTCCGAAACAAATTTCAATTCTTGAGTTGCATTTCATTTGTCATCTGCAAATGCTTTCAATTTGGACAAGGCTAAAATTTTGTCGTCTGGTAAAGGGTTGAGCCCCTTTTCCCAGAGCATCACTCATATTTCAGAAGAGTAAAAAACAAGACAAACAACATACTAATTCTTGTCATTTCCAAGTTTGACGGCAATGTTGATATAGTCCTCCCGATTTTTTGCAATCAGCTCAGGACATCCCAGCGCTCTGAGCTGTGAGGAGGCCACTCTCGAGGCCAGAGTTTCCTCTGGCAAGGTAATCATGGGAGTCCCAGCCCACAATACATCCATCCCTGTGGTGTGTCCATTACACAATGGTGTGTCCAAACAGACATCAGCTAGCTGACCTCTCCTCACATGTTCCTCCTGTAAAGTTTTGTTATATAGAAATGTACATTTTTACATGCACATGTAAAGTTTAACTCTTTACCAAACAGTCCAGTGTTTTAACAACTCCTTGGGGCAAGTCTTTTGAAAACATTGAGGGAAAAGGAGAAAATGCAGGTCACCAGCATTTTCTCCTTTTCCCACAATGTTTTCAAAGGTTTTTTCTTAATGTCATCAAAACTCAAGTTTGTATAGTAAAGGACTAATAACTAGGCTCAAATTGAAGTAGGTACTATTCATTTATGACAGAGATATCAGGAAATGATGAAGCTTTCACATGATGATAACAACATGGACACGGACAACAACAGGGCCATGAACAAACTTCAATGTTTTCTTTTAACCCTTTACCAGACAACAAAATTCTACATCAGTCCAAACTGAAAGCATTTGCAGACGTCAATTTCAATGTGGCTCAAATGGTGCAACTTTTCTTTGATAGGGTAGAAAACATTGTGGGAAAAGGAGAAAATGCTGGTTACCAGCATTTTCTCTTTTTCCCACAATGTTTTCAAAAGGCTTCTTTCCCATGGGCGTCAAAAGATGGCATTGTGCGGTAAAGGGTTAAAAACTACCAAGCTAGAAAGAAGGTTATATGGACTTAAGTCAAAAGATCAAATTCAAAATACCTTTGGAGCAACAGGGGAGAAAATCACCCTACTAGCATCAATCCCTGCATTTTTCGCTGTCTGGACAATGTTGGCTTCCCCGACAGCTGGAAACTTCAGCAACCAGAGTACACTGTTTGGTACCTGCTTCAGAATGTCAAACCATGATGTCAGAGTATCAGGGTCTATCTTGTACAGCTGGTTGAAGTTTCCATAGACAACAGCTTTCTCTGGAAGGTTGTACTGACTGCGGGCTGTGATCATTATACTCTGTGCCGTCTCTTCCCCTGTAGCACATTTGTTATTGGTCTGAAAAAAGACAGAAAAAAAAAAAAGAAACATTTTCAACAAACGAGTCATGCTCTGGGAAAAGGGGGCTTAATGCACCTCTTTCATGCATAATACCAAGCAAGTCCTCGCAGAATTATGGATCCATAAATTCCATTTCATGTAACAACCAGCTGAATCACAAGGTACACTGTCCTTTGACATTCAGAAAATTGACCAATGGAAAAAAGTATCAACCCAAAGCAGCCTGTGAGGACTGCATTAAGCCCCCTTTTCACAGAGCATGGGTAAATATATTCAATGACAAAACAATGGCATGGCTGAAAAACCCAACAGGTCAAATACAAGAACTAAATACTTTTCGCAGACTGAAGCATTGGACATTACAAAAAGAACATTACACCAGCAGTCTTTATTCATATCCAGACACTGTAACACTCTATACTGGTTGAAGTAATTTGCATTTTTCAAATACATAACCTATCTGATATGAGCATTCTAAGTACAGAAACGGACTACTTTTGGAGGCGGCAAAACAAGACAGCCAATTTCAAAGTAAAATATACATTTACTTACTGAAACTTACCTTGTATGATTCATCCAGCCACAGTTAGCCAGCATATAACCTATTTACAAGCCATTTAAAACATAACCCCCATAAACTTGATAAAAGGCCCCGATATAAGCCCAAGTGTGCACGTTGTCTTTGTTTTCAGTCTGTCACACAAATCCCTGTCTTCCAAATATCAATATTAGAAACTGTCTACTGAGATTTGCAGTAAACAATGGTATTTTATCAAACTATTTTCCCCCGTTTGAAAACATTATATTTATATATTATATTTACAAGAAACTTGTAGTAAAAAAGTGGCTTGATTTTTCCACAGATGTATTATTTATAGCCATTTTCCGCTTGCTATTTCACATATAATATTTATACAGTACAAAATAGTGATGCATCATAGCAGACAGGTCAAATCTTTGAAGAATATTGACATGCACAGACAACAATTCAGTTGTTTTACACATCTTTCAACATCATTTCAGTCATAACACAGCCAGGATTGAGCATCTTGAGCATCATAGCAAATCAAAAAACTAATTTTTGAATTCAGAATTTGTGCAATGATTCAGCATTTTGGGTGAATATGAACAAAGAATTATATACTCTTGACATATTTTTACAACCCTGATAAGGAAGGCTTTTGGTAAAACTGGGTAAAAAGGAGAAAATCCTGGTACCCACCATTTTCTCCTTCTCTCCCATCTCTACCTCTACAAAGACAAATCCTGTCATTTGCTACAGATTTCTTATCAGCAAATGCTTTCAAAATGAACAAGTCCACTAGTTTGTACAGTACAAGAGTTAAGCCTTTACAAAACAATCCAATGTCTAAGAAGCTTTTGAAAGCATTGTGGGAAAAGAGAAAATGCTGGAAACCAGCATTTTCTCCTTTAGCAACAATGCTTTCTACCCTTTCAAATCCAATTTCATCATTAGTGCCACGCTTAAATTGTCATCTGCAAATGCTGCCAAGCCCTGGTAGCACAGTTGGTGGCATATAGGTCTTGAGACCAAGGGGTTGCTGGTTTGAACCCCCAGCACGGCCAATTTCATCACAAGGATTGATGATAGTCATTGTGACACAATTCATTTCACTCTCACCACTGATCATTGTCTCGACAATGCTTATGTGGTAAAGACGCCAGTAGCTTGAGCAGAATACAGTGGGAAGTACTGGTAAAAGCAACTCCAGGAAAGCATGGGTAAGTGCACTGGCTACTGCACTATAACTGAAATAATGTCAAAAACAGTGTTAAACAAACAAACAAACAAACAAACCAATTACAAACACTTTCAATTGTGACAAGTCTAGAATTTGTCTTATGGTAAAGAGTGTTTACCTGTGTTGTGGTAACCCCACTCTGTACAAGGACACCACTGATGGATGCATGGGACTGACCGTTCTGTAACATCTGTGTGAGGGCCGGGCCGACCTGCAACACTGTTGTCTCATAGGTAACTGTCCCTGGTGACCCATCTTCCTCATCTGTAGTACTGCCTCTGGCACAAGTGACTTTTAAATTCTGTGTATAATATAATAAAACAGAAAATAAATTGTAGACAAGCTGGCCTTTATCAATAGCATGCCATCATTTTTGTGGTCAATATAATGTACAGAGCTCCAGATAGAGGGAGTGATTTTGATTTCAAAACTAAAAATATTAATCCACTAAACCCTGTGTTATGGGTACTCATCAGAATCGTCTCATCAAGACGATTCTAATGAGTACCCACAACATAGGGTTTAGAAGAAAAATAATAGATTTAGAATACTATCACTCCCTTTTATTTGGGGGTCTGCATGTACTTCTTATTTCCATTAACAAAGCTCTTCAAATTAAAGGCGGTTAAGACCTACTACCAGGACCACAGGTAGACAAAAATCAATGGCATCATAAATGAAGTAGTATCAAACACAGCCATCTGTCCTAGTGTAGGCACATTTTATTGCGCTGCAATGTCTAATAAGTAAATTAAAACTTTCATTTCTCATTTTCTGTTCCCATCATGGATTAGTAAACAAATTGGCTATGTTACAGGCACCGTGTAGTTCCAACATTATCCCCCTGTCTTGCAAGACTTGTTTATTTTTTTACCATATACATAAAAGAGTACTCAAAGAGAGACAACTCTTTCTTACTGGCGATAAAAAATATTTCATTTTCACCAATCATTCTAAATACCATTCTTCATCTAATTCTATATTCAAAGAGTAACACAGTTATGATAAACTAAAACTAGTGTTCTTGTTTTGGGCTACACTGGGCCAGTCCCTCTGTGTGCAAGCACATATTTCTTTTAACTTTGAAAAATTTCCCTAAACAGACATAGCTTGAACTTGCAATGAAAACATTTTTCAAACATATAATCAAAGGCACAGCTTCTGAAATTGGCCTCTTTTGTTGCAGTGAGAGATTTAAACTACAAGTAACTAGCGTTTATACATAGACATGTCTATGCTTTCCCTGGTAGCAATTTTTTTCAAGTCCACTTTTCAACTCCATACTAAGTCACAAAATTTTACACTTGTCCAAAATAAAAGCATTCCCAGATGATGAATTAAATGAAGCTCAAATGGCAGGATTTGTCTTTGTTTACCAGCATTTTTCTCCTTTACAAAAGCCTTTTTCCCCCAAGTTAATTGAAACTTGGGATTTTCTGGTAAAAGGTTAAATTATAAGAAATCATGAATGAAATCCCAATACAGACTGCTTTGATTGGAACCTATGTATGGGTTCATATAAACTTGTTGATACAATTTATATGGTCACTTGACAATGTGACTAGGTTTATTATGTCAGTTGGTCATGTGATCGAGGTGTACTAGGCCAGTTAGTCATGGTGCTACAAGCAAGAACTTTTTTTTTAAATGCCAGTACAAGAAGTCAGTATCTATTGCTTAAAAATATGCTGCCTATGTTGATCTTTATTGTTTAAAATAAAACAGAATTCCTCATCACAACACTTTTCAGTTGGTCATGTGATCAAAGATTATTAGGCTAGTTAGTCAGGCTACCAGCAAGAACTTTTGTTTGAGTGCCAATACATGAAATCATTATCTTACAGTATAACCATTGCTTAAAAATATGATGCCCATGTTGATTTTTAATATCTAAATTAAAATAGAAATCTTTGCCACAACACCTCTCTGCAATTAAGCATAACATTTATGACACAGTCAATATCATTCATGACATCATTATTGCAGGTGCAAAATCAAGAACTCTTTATACATACTGTTTTATTTTTTCTCATAGTGAAAAACACGTACATAGATTCTAAGTGTTTTATTTTGAGCAAAATATTCAATTCAGTCACATGTGGATTATAAATGAAAAAAATCGGATAATTAGAAAAGATGGTTGGTGTCTTGGATCAGGCTCAGCTACAGAATTTATCTGTTTCACCTTCGGCTCATGAGATAAATTCCTCTGCACCCCTTATATTAGAGATTTTCCTAGGAAATCATGAGAATGCTATAGCAGGGATGATTTTAGTTTCATACGAGGAGTGTTCAAATATGAATGCATCTAAGCATCTAAAATTCGATTCTTTCTAGGTTTCACTGAAATTTTTATTTTGTTCCCTCAGAGTATTCAACTCCAACAAAGTTTAAGTCTCCAGATCCAATCTTTGAAGGCATTATCATGTTTGAAAACATTGTGGAAAAGGGAGAAAATGCTGGTACCCTGCATTTTCTCCATTTCCCACAATGTTTTCTACCACTCCCAAAACAAATTTCAATTTTTGAGTTACATTTATTTTGTCTTCTGCCATCGGCAAATGCTTTCAATTTGGACTGGTCAAAAATGTTATGGTTTGGTAAAGTGAATGATTTAATGGTGCTTTAGCTGTTTTTGACATTATTTCAGTCATGTCACAGCAATAGTTCACATATTCACATATATCCTGGGTTTTACCAATACTGGGCTAAGGTCTCCAAAGTTTCTTGCCTAAGGACACTCCCATGAAAAAACCCAGTGCTTCTAGAGAAGCTCAAACCTGGGGAGTCCAGATTACAAGTCCTATACTTTCCCAACGAGCCGCACATGACCTATGTTTTGTAAAAGAGTTAAATAAAGTCACAACCTACCTTAATTTCTACCACATCTCTGATGGGCTGGAGATTGACTCCATTCAATATAATACTGCTCTCTGAGACTTCAGTTCCCTCATTCTGGGTGACCAGGATCTTTTCCATCATATGTGGAAACATCTGTTTGTGATCCCCAATAAAGAAAGAGTTGGGCATACATGCCAGTTTCTCCGAATACTGATGCTCAAGTTCTATCGGAGACGTAAAACAGTCTGTTATGATATAGTCCATGAACGAGGCCCCACTTGTGCCCGGATATCCTAACCACATGGCCTGAAATGAAATTAAATCTTTTACAAAATGACAAAATTTGGGACTAGACCAAATCGAAAGCTTTTGAAGGTGATAAATTAAATGTCACTCAAAAGATGACTTTTATCTTTGACAGGGTAGAAAACATTGTTGGAAAATGACAAAATGCTGGTTACCAGCATTTTTTCCTTACCCACAATGTTTTCAAAAGCTGTTTTCTTCAGGTTGTTAAAACATGGGATTGTGGGGTGAAAGGTTAAACAATACTGCACTCAGATAGGCAGATAGGTAGAGGATAACTGTTTTTTTCGGTGTTAGATCAAAATATAATTAAGTCATGCTCTGGCAAAGGGAGGTTCAATGCATCTCTGTGATGCATTATACCAAGCAAGTCACTACATAATTATGGATCCATAAAATCCATTTGTCAAACTACCAACTGAATCTGGTGGTAGATAGGTCTTTTGACGTTTGACATACAGACAATTGACTAATACAAAAAGTTTCAACCCAGGTCAGCCTGTGCAGGCTTTTTTGCAGATGCATTAAAGTCCCTTTTTATAGAGCATGGCTCCATTTCTGAATGAACACCAAAATTGAAACGTTCAGAGGCAAAGCCATGGGTGAAAATATTTTATTTAACAACCAACTGAATCTGGGCGTAGACAGGTCCTTTTCAAAGACCATGACCCAATTTCTGAATGAACACCAAAATTGTTATTTTCAGTCATAAATTCCATGGGTGAACATATTCGAGCCATGCTCTAGCAAAAGGGGGCTTAATGCATCTCCATAAAGCATTATACCAAGCAAGACATCACCTAATAATGGATCCATAAAATCCATTTTGACAAACAACTGACTGAATCATTGGTAGTATTATCATTTGACGTGCAGAAAATTTAAAGACAGTGAAAAGTTTTGGCCCATGTCAGCCTGTGCAGACTGCGCAGGCTGACATGGGTCGATACTTTTTGCATGTGCATTAAGCCCCTTTTCACAGAGCATGGTTCATTTTATTTTTGTGTTCATGAAGGACAGTATTATCCTATCTTGATCTCGCATCAAAGCACACATTTTTTTTTTCTATTTCTTATATGCTAAAAACAGAATGCCAAAATACCCTTAAAGGCTATTCTTCCCAAGCCACTACCTCTTTTCGCACATAACCATCATCAAAATGACCATCAGCTGTGAGAGAGGAATGAATCCAGTAGCGATGACTATCATCAATCCTCGGAAAGAAATTGGTCAAGCTGGGAATTCGAACCAACAACCTCCTTTTCTCAAGTCCTGTAAGGCACTGACTGCAGTATCGGGGCTTGGCATTGTCTATTGCAAATTTGTTTCAGAGGTAAGGAACTACGAAAGATCAACATATTATACTGCACCTGTACTGGAGCAGGTTTAAGAGCAAAAAGTTCATTCCTGGCTCCTTTTGTATAACCGTTCATGTTAATCAGTATATGTATTCCATCTTCATTGATTTTGTCGGCTGCTTTACCATTACAGGGAATCTGCAAAAATAATAAACTTGGAATTGTAAAAATCGAACCTGAAAACACTGATAAATGAGCCTTGCTTTGCGAAAAGGGGTTTAACCCTTTACCACACAATCCGGAGTTTTAACGACACTGAGAAAGAACCCTTTTGAAAACATTGCGGGAAAAGGAGAAAATGCTGGTTACCAGCAATTTCTCCTTTTCCCACAATTATTTCGAAACGCTTCTTCCTCAGGGTCGTTAAAAGTCGGCATTGTGTTGTAAAGGGTTAAACTTTTCCTGGTCTAAATTTGATCTTAATAATGCCTTTCACACTTAAAGCTGCCTTTGCAGCCACTGTAGATCAAGATCAGAAACCTTATCTCACGTGGTTTCTAAAAGTCTTTTTTGTCAGGTTCATTTAGCCCTTTACCGCACAATGCCAACTTAACAACCCTGAGAAAGAAGGCTATAGAAAACATTGTGGGAAAAGGAAAAAATGCTGGAAACCAGCATTTTCTGGAAACCAGCATTTTTTCCTTTTCCTACAATGTTTTGTACCCTATGAAAGACAAATTTTATGTTTTGAGTTATATTCAAATTGTTGTCTGCAAATGCTTTCAATTTGGGCAAGGTTTGAATTTTGTCTTCTGGTCAAGGTTAAACTTTTGTATAACCATTTATGTTAATCAGTATATGTATTCCATCTTCACTGACTTTGTCCAGTAACCAGCAATTTCTTCTTTTCCCACAATGTCTCCCTTAAGTCTATTCTGACAGGGTTGTTTGGTAAACTGTTATACACACGCATACACATTTAAAGTTTGTCTCTGTATGTCTGTCTGGGGGGATGAGGGATTTGGGTTGTGTTTACAAAAAAAAAAAAAAAAACCTAAATACCTCTGATAAATCCACAAAGTGTTCTGCCTCCCTCGAGATTTTGGCCCTAAAACTTGTGCTATCATCTGCACTCAATGAATAACAGAAAACCTGAAATGCATCAATAGGCAATTTAACATGTCACTGAAAGCTTTCCAACATAAACAGAGTTAAAACCTTTTACCACACAATACTGAGTTTTAATGACCCTGAGGAAAAAGCCTTTTGAAAAAATTGTAGGAAAAGGAGAAAATACTGGTAACCAGCATTTCCTCCCTTTCCAACAAATTTTCTTTCCCTATCAAAGACAAATTCCATCATTTGAGCCACATATAAATTGTTGTCTACAATTCCTTTGAATAAACCACAGATTCTGTCGTTTAGAAAAGAGTTAAGAGGTTACAGAAATTTGAATCCTGTCATAATCAAAGCTGAGGACCAAGACTGTATTCAAACTCTCTAGTGTTATGGGCTGAGCTATGGATCTTTCTCCCATTCACTTGTTAGGTCTTATCCAGTCACTGAATCCAGTCCTTGCATAAAATACCCCTTTGCTAAATGTCACACATACATCCACATACTTTCCTTGTCTGTACCTCTCATTCTGAATTAACACTTAACAAGACCCTCAAATTCTAGACTTGTCCATTTCCATTTTGAAAGCATTTGAAGACAACAAATAAAACATGCCTCATATGATATGACTTGTCTTTGAAGAGGTACTAGTTACAAGCATTTTCTCCTTATCCCAAAATATTTTCTGCAGCTTTATCTTAATTCTTTGCCAAACAACAAAATTTTTGACTAGTCCAAATTAAAAGCATTTAAAGACAACAAAACACACATGACCAAAAACTGAAATTTGTTTTGGGAATGGTAGAAAACAGTGAGGGAAAAGGAGAAAATGCTGGTTACCAGCATTTTCTCCTTTTTCCACAATGTTTTCAAAAGACTTTTTTCTCAGGGCTGTTAAAAGTCAGGATTGCGAGGTAAAGGGTTAAGGGTCATTATAACACAGAATTGTTTGGTAAAGGTATAAAGCAACATGCTTGCATGTATTTGTCAGAACATTGTTTTTGAGCATCTTTTCAAAATGTGTAACAAATCTCCCATGGAAAGATAAAATTTTTAACACGCGCTCTGCAAAGTGAAACAAAAGTTGCCCCGACGAAGCCAATACCAGTATGACGTCTTTGAGCCCTTGCTGTGTCCTTGACCCTAGATCCTGCTATCTAAAACCTCTGCTCTGCACATCGTGTCAATAAGAGGCACACGTGTGTAGAATGTTTTCAAACTCAGACCAGGGGTTCAAGAGATATGTATGTAATTTATTTGACCCTTGATCCCCACCGCTGCAGTGACCTTGACCTTGGAGCCTTGGGATTGAAACCTCCTGCTCCACTTCATCTCATCAAGATGCATGTATGAATGCCAACATCAAGATGCATGTATGAGTGACATATTTTCAAAATTAGATAAGCTGTTTAAGAGATATACAGCAGATACGAAATTGTTAACAGACAGACAGTCGGAAAGACAACAAGAGGCATAACATAATGGTTCTTAAGCCCTTTACCACACAGCAAAATTTTCTACCCATCCATATTTAACCCTTTCCCAAATGACAAATTTTGGACTGGTCCAAATTGAAAGAGTTTGCAGAAGACAATTTTAAATATGATGAAAATGGCAGAAAGTTATCAAAAAGGGTAGAAAACGCTGTGAGAAAAGGAGAAATTGCTCGTTATGAGCAATTTCTCCTTTTCCCACAGTGTTTTCAAAAGACTTGTACTGCAGACATGTGAAAACCAGGGCTTGTTTGGGAAAGGGTTAAGGAATTTACAGACAACAATTCACATGTTTTTCAAATGATATTTATTTGTCCTTGAATTGGTTACCAGCATATTCTCTTTTTCCCACAGTGTTTTCAAAAGCCTTATCATGGTTGTTAAAACTACAGATTGTGTGGTGGAGGGTTACCATGTAGAATAAAAAGACTCACCTCCACTTTCTCTTTATCGTGTAAACCAGGTATACTTTGCATTAGGTGAGATGTTGGATGGTTCCCAAAGTCTGAGCTCACATAACCAATGCGCAATCGACCTCCACTACCAACAAGGTCTTTTGGATGGTTATAGGTTGGCTTATGTAAAATATTGATCTGAAACAACATGGAGGATATCATATGGACTAAAATCTATTTAGAGGCTATATCAGATGTAACAGTTACTGGTCTTTTTGCACTGATTTGATCAACAGTCCAAATAAATGATGGAAAAGAATTAATTTGTGCAGTCCGATCTTGATCTACGCTGACCACAAGGGCAACTAAAGTGTTGATAGGGGCATTAAGGATTAACTCTTTACCAGAAGACAAAATTTCATCCCTGTCTAAATTGAAAGCATTTGTAGACAACAAATTAAATGTTACCCAAAACATAAATTTTGTCTTTCATAGAGTAGAAAACATCATGGGAAAAGGAGAAAATGCTGGTTGCCAGCATTTTCTCCTTTTCCCACAATATTTTCAAAAGGCTTCTTTTTCAGGGTTGTTAAAACTCTGGATAAGGTGGTAAAGGGTTAAGAGTCAATACATGAATGCATTTGAAAACATTGTGACATATAACTCAAGAGCAATGCTTACAATGCCAATGCCTGGCTGGCTGTGTTTTCCCTGTGAAAATTCCAAGTTGAAGAAGGGGCATTACTGTGTCAAAAAAAACCTTGACAGTTACCTGCTCTTCTGGTATGGGATGGGCTCCCCTTTTGGAAGTTAACAACTTGCCCAAGTTTAGAGTAAACATCTTTAGTAACGACATAGGTAAGGGATAATGTCAAAGTTTTCAAATGGCAGTGTTTCAGATGCAGCAGAAATCAGAGCTAGGTCACAACATCAATGTTTCCTTTGAAAACAGCCCACCTAGAACTTTCTTGTTGCAACTAATTTCTCCTTTTGCCATTATATTTTCAATGGTTGTCTGCTACAACTTGCAAAGTGTTGACTGATGGATTGTATGGTGTTTAACACCCTTATCAACATTATTTCAGTTATAGTGTGGTGGCCAGTGCACCTATCCATGCTTTCCTGGAGTTTCTTTAACCAGTATTATGCACAATGTTCTTTCCAAGCCACTGGCTGCTTTCCTACATAACCATATTAAAAACAATGATCAGCAGTGAGAGAGGAATTAATCCTGTTCCAATGACTATTATCAATTCTCAGAAAGAATGTGGCCGAGCTGGGGATTCAAATAAACCACCCACTGTTCTCAAGTCCTGTACGCTACCAACTTTGCTAATGCGGCTTGGCACAACTTGAGAAAAAAAACTTTCTATAAAATCTTAATCAATGAATGTACATCCTCACTTACCTTCTCCATGCATAAGTTGGCATGTTTGGCTGCTATGTTTTTCCTCATTTCATGTGTCAGTGGGTACAACATGCTGTGATGTGGATGGACAGATGGAAGTCGGTTCTTCTCTAACTGCTCTGCTACAATCTGGACTAATCTCTTCATTCTTTCTGTGTAGTCTGACCAGTCACAAATAATCTGTCATGATTAAATATTGTTATACTTACAGTCAGCCCAACACTGATTGTTTGAAAAGATGAGATGTAAAGCACTGTAACTAAATAGTGAAAATTTGAAATCACAATGCTAAAAACTAACTATGCTTTAGTTTGTGGTGTAAGTACCAAAGTATGCTGACTGAAGACTAAACTTTTTCTACCTCTTTACCACACAATCCCGAGTTTTAACGACAATGAGGAAGATGGCTTTTGAAAACATTGTGGGAAAAGGAGAAAATGCTAGTAACCAGCATTTTCTCCTTTTCCCACAATGTTTTCTACCCTTTCAAAGACAACTTCATAATTTGGGCAACATCTAATATGTTGTCAGTAAATACTTTCAATCTGGACAAGTATAAAATTTTGTTGTGTGGTAAAAGGTTAATATGCGTGTGTATCAGGCATTCAGAGAGTAAAGATCATTGGGACAGTGATGAAAGATGTGGAGAATACAATATACCTGTAGTGGTTAACACTTTACCACACAGCTAAATTCTAGACCCATCCATATTGAAGGAATTTACAGACGACAATTCGAATGATTTCAAATTATATTATAATGTCCTGAGATAGTAAAAAAACATTGTGAGAAAAGGACAAAATGCTGGATACCAGCATATTCTCCTTTTCCCACAATGTTTCAAAAGCCTTCGTCCTCAGGATGTTTGAAACTCAAGATTGTATGGTAAAGGGTTAAGGTATATTTTCTCTTGTCCCCCTTACAAACTTCTCTGATGGTCCCTATTTTTTCTGATAAGGGAGTGGCTTGTCAGTCTGATAGATATGATTTCTAGAATGAACGATGCATAATTTACCTGTAAACAATGGGCCAAATTACAATAGGCATCTGGAAAATCTGGTTTCAGTTTTAGAGCTGTTTTATAGGACGCAATGGCTTCTGGGATATTACCTGAATCCTGAAAGAAATAGATACAGTCTTTCTTTATGCAGTATTAAACCTTTACCAAGCCAAGCCCTGTAGTGTACAGAACTTGAGGCCAGGGGGGTCGTAGAATTCCCAGGTCTGCAAATGGCCAATTTCTTTCCCATGATTGATCATAGTCATTACGACAGCATTCATTTTTCTTTCATCTTTCACTACTGATCACTGTTTCAACAATGGTTGTGTGGGAAAGCAACTAGTGGCTTGGGAAGATTATTATGCAAAGTATTGGTAAAAGAAAAATCCAGTAAAGTACAGATAGGTGCTCTGGCCTCCACAATATAACTGAAATTACACCAAAAAGGTCATTAAACACCAATTAAACAAACAAACCTTTAACCAAACAATTCCCTCTTCTAATAAACCTGAGGAAGAAGGCTTTTGAAAACATTGAAAAAAAGGTGCCAACATTCACCTGCAGGTGCTTTTTCAGCGAAAATTTTACATCGAAAAAGGGGGCATCGTTTACTTTCTTTTCCCATAATATTTTCTATCCTATCACACACTATCCCATAATATGAGCCACATCTTATTTGTCGTCTGCTAATGCTTTTAATTTTGATGAGTCTAACATTTAGTCGTCTGATAAAGATTTATTCCTATCAAAGTATGAAAGGTAAACCAACCTTGTGTATTGAAGCCAAATTACTGTGAGCATCTGCAAAGGCAGGGTTTATCTGTATTGCCCTTGTGTAACATTGTAACGCTCCTTGTACATCCTGCATCTCTTTGAGGGTGTTACCCATGTTAGAGTAGGCATCCGCAAACGTCGGAGATATTCTGTAAAATACAATGAAATTTGTGTATGTAATCAGTCCCAATGTTTAGGTAATAAGTATTCACTCTTTCCCTCTTGCAAACAAATTTACGTTCACCTGAAACAGCCTTTGTTGCAAAAGCTAAAAATATTTACAGCAAGTAATTCCTCCATTTGCCACTGTGTGCTCATGTCCTCATGTACTAGACAGTGAATATTTTGATTTTTCTTCTTTCACAGGGATGTTTTCAAAGTTTTCTACAGTAAATTTACTTTATGTGGAAATGAGTTATGTGCAATTAGTGTAATCTGTTTCAGCACCATACACAAAAAACATTGACATTTTGGGATGGCATAGATCAAGATCAGACTGCACAGATTGTGCAGTCTGATCTTTGATCTATACCAATTGCTTGTTTAGCAAGGCCTATAAGGTAGGAATCTTTCTAATGTTTCTTTCTGGAGTGTATATTTTAGCTAAGGAAAGAGGCTGAGTTTATGTACTTGGCTCTGAAAGAGTAACCTACACCAATCAGTGTAATTAAAATTCCAATATATGACAGAAGAGCTCCTGTTAATAAAATACAAACATATAATGTATTTCATAATTATTCTTTTCTTATTTGTAGAGAATATTCTGCAGAAAAATCAAATTGCTCCTGGTTTTTCAAAACCTTTCAGCAGCCAAACTCTTAAAGTCAAATTGGTTACAGAAAGATCTTGGTAAAGGTACTTTCTGAATATTGAATTCATGTTGTCTGACTTTTTTGTAATGTCAACACTACTAATCTTACTTGTGGTTCTTCTATAGAAAGAATGAAGAATCATTTTTGACAAAACCAGAAAGCTGCGATCTTAAAAAAACATTACAGCAAACAGAGAGCCATGGCTTATATAACAAATGCTCCTTTCTAATCTATGTTTTCAGTATCATTTAAAAGACATGATTGATAATGGAACACGACTGACCGTTTACCACATAATCCTGCGTTTTAATGGCTGTAATGAAAAGGGTTTTGAATACATTCAGAGGAAAAAGAGGAAGTGCTGGTAGTCAGCATTTTCTCCAATTCCAACCTCCCATTCCAGAGACAAGTTACTTCATTTCAGCTGCACTGAACTTCTCGCCTGTAAGTGCTTTCAGCTTGGACGAGTCTACAGCCTTGTCTGGTACGAGTTGACACACTACCTGATAGCCTCTTTATAATGTGTGAGAGCTTCATGTAGCTTTCCTTGTTGTTGTAACACACAGGCCAAGTTGGAATGGGCCACGGCAAATTCTGGGTACACTTCCAGAGCTTTCATGTACAGGCTGACAGCTTCCTCAGTGTTCCCTTGTTCCCTTTTGATGTTTGCTAGATTGTTCAAGGAGTCCGAGTGACCAGGGGCCAGAGAAAGGGCTGTGTTGTAGCAGTCCTCTGCTTCTTGAACCTGCAATATTTTGTTTGATCCTTTAACAAAATTCTTTTTTGCAACTTTTTTTTCTTTGTCTGGGAGTGTCGTTGGGCAAGATACTTAATCCTCTACCACACAATGACCTGTTTTAACAACATTGAGGAAGAAGCCTTTTGAAAACAATGTGGGTAAAGAAATTGCTGGTAACCAGCATTTTCTCCTTTTTCCACAATGTTTTCTGTCCTATTAAAGACAAGTTCCATAATTTGAGTCACACTTAAATTGTTATTTGCAAATGCATTCAATTTGGACAAGTCTGCATTTCTGTCATTTGGTAAAGAGGTAAGAACCCTAGCCTAGTTCTGTTGACCAAGGACACACTAGTACACACAAGAAGTGACCTTTCAATGTAATGTAAAACATTGATCTATCAATCCATCAACCAAATCTTACAAAATGTCACGAGTAACATTCTGTTTTTGATCATCTGAATTTGATAAAATTTTCAGAATATCATAGGTATTTCTGTCTCAAAGTTGATAATCCTTTACCACAAAAATTTAGACCCATTCATAAGCATTTGTAGATGACAAACTAATGGTGACTCATATGATGAAATTGCCCTAGAAGGGGTAGAAGAAATTGTGGGAAAAGAAGAAACTACAGGTTATCAGCATTTTCTCCTTTTCAAAAGGCATCTTCCTTGGATTTGGTAAAAACTCATGATTCTGTGGTAACAGGTTAATGTACCTGGGACCTAATTTAAATGCTTATCACACAACAGGGCAAGAGAACGATATTCATATAAGGTAACAAATCTGTCAGATTTAGAGATCAAATGATTTTTCAGCAATACCATTCATTCTCCAATTGAGCTGAGCCTGTTACCATAGCTTGTAACATATAGGGCTTGAAACCCAGAGTTTAACCCTTTACCACACAATCCTGATTTTTAACGACCCTGAAGAATAAGCCTTTTGAAAACATTGTGGGAAAAGGAGAAAATGCTGGTAACCATCATTTTCTCCTGTCCCCACAATGTTTTCTACCCTTTTCCCACAATGTTTTCTACCCTTCCCGAAACAAATTTCTATTTTTCATCCATATTTGATTTGTCGTCTGCAAGAGCTTTCAATTTGGGCCGGTCTAAAATTTTGTCATTTGGTAAAGAGTTAACAACATACAAATTTTTCTGAAAGTCCATTTGATCTACAAAGCAAAAGTTTTGTCAGTTATACCTTTCCCTGCTCCTTAAGTGCATTAGCCAGATTACAATAGGCATCTGGAAAATTAGGCTGAAGTTCTATAGCTCTCTTATAGGTGTCTATAGACAGGTCTATTAACCTGAAAAAAAAAAAAAAAACAAAGCTCAGAAAACAGATACTACATATTTTTGTTTAATTAAAACTGAACTCTTTACCACACAATAATGGGTTTTAACGACCATGAACAAAAAGCCTTTTGAAAACGTTGTGGGAAAAGAAGAAAATGCTGGTAACCAGCATTTTCTCTTTTTCCCACAATGTTTTCTAACCTTCCCAAAACAAAGTTCAATTTCTGAGTCACATTTATTTTGTTGTCTGCAAATGATTTCAATTTGGACTGGTCTAAAATTTTGTTGTGTGGTAAAGAGTTAACCAAAAAAAAATCATGTCTTTTAACAACCTCAGGAGAAAGGTTTTTGAAAACATTGTGGGAAAAGGAGAAAATGCTGGTCCTCATGATTCTCTCCTTCATCCACCATGTTTTCTACCCTTTCAAAGAAATATATCACCATCTGAGTCATATTTAATATGTCATCAGCAAATGCTTTCAATTTGGTCAAGTCAAAAATACTGTCTTTAGGCAAAAAGTTAAAACATTTCAATACTAAAAATTACTTTTTTATCATCTTTAGCCAGGCTGTACTGAAAACTGGAAATACAGTGCAAAAGAAGCATTTTTTTCCCACAATGTTTTACAAGTATTCCTGTATGAACTCTTTACGAAACAACAAAATTTTAGACTCACTGCAATTAAAAGCCTATTCTGATGACAAATCATATGTAGCTCAAGTCGTGGAATTTGTCTCTGAATAGGTAGGAAACATTGTGGTGAAAGAAGAAAATGCCAGTGACCAAGATTTTCTCCTTTTTCCAACAACATTTTCAAAAGGCTTCTTCCTAAATGTCCTTAAAACTCCAAATTGTGTGGCAAAGGGTTTTAACCCTTTGACCATTTATGTATTTCAAAGATATTATTGAAGTCAACTACTGTCAATTTCATTATACTCTTTACCACAAAATCCTGAGTTTTAACACTGATGAAGGGACTTTAAAACCTTTGAAAACATCATGTGAATAGGACAAAATGCTGTTAAACACCATTTTCTCCTTTTTTCCACAATGTTTTAAACATCTCCACAAACAAATTCCAATATATGAGTTACATTTACTTGTCATCTGCAAAAGCTTTTGATTTGGACGACAAGTCTAAAATTTTGTCATTTGGTAAACAGCATACTTTTGGCAGAGTATTTCATCCTTATCAAATATTGCTAAACCCTTTTCCAAACAAAAAATTCAGACTCTTCAAAAGTAGTAGCATCTGCAGACAACAAATTCAAATGACCTGAAGATTACAATCAATATTCAGACATCTAGCCTTGTTTTGACAAATCAGTATTTAAGACTGTACAATATGGCATGCAACACACAAAAAGGGGCCTTCTGACATATGCATAAAAGTGTGTCCTCCCTGATCAGCCTGTGCAGTCTGTGACCAATGGGAGAAAACACTTCCCACTTGTGTGCAATTTTCTATTTCATGAAAGTCTACTGCATGAAAAAATCGGACTGTGCAGGCTAATCTGGGACGACACTTTGCGTAAATGTCTGAAGGTCTCATTTCACATGTTGCGGGCCATATGAATCCAGCTATTTTGTACTTGCTTGGTAGTATTAGAGAAATTTCAGTGGTCATCATGATGTAGGTGTGAAATTAATAACTTTATATTCTACTCACCCTTGTTCGTAATACACACAAGCAAGATTTCCATGAACAACTGCATGATTTGGACTCAGATTTAAGGCTCTCAAATAGGAAGCTACAGCTCTAAAAATAAAGAAAACATAATTTTCTCTGGCAATCTTTTACAAAAACTATGTGAGCATAAAAAAAATCTTATCCTCAATGGACAAAAACGTCATAACTGAAAATTGTTTCAACATACATTATAGATGGCAAAATTTGAACCATGCCAACATTAGTAGAAAAGTTTACATACTTAAATAAGACTGAGCCATTTACCAAAAAATTCTTCAAAAACATGGTGCAAAAAGGAGAACCAGCATTGGTAACCAACATTTTCTCCTTTTCCAGCAATGTTTTCATTCCTTTCAAACACATATTCCATCATTTAAGTTAAATTTATTTTGTCATCTGCAAATGCTTTGAAATTTGAAAAGTCTAAAAGTTCTGTCATCTGGAAAGGTTTAAGAAAAGGGCTACATCAAAGCTGTTTTGGGAAAAACTGAAAATACAGACAAACAAATTATTTGCTGCAAACACCTTTTTTTTTTTTGGTCTTGCATTAGCAAACTACTTTAGAAACAACTGAAAAAGAAGATTTGTTTGTTTGTTTTGTGTTGTTTTTTAACGCCACTTTAAATATCATTTCAGTTATATTACAGTGGGCAATGCACCTATCCATGCTTTCCCCCCTGAGTTTCTTCTACCATTATTTCCCACAATATTCTTTCAAAGCCACTGGCTGCTTTCCCATGTAATTGTCATCAAAACAATGAACAGCAGTGACAGATGAATGAATCCTGTAGCAATGACTATCATAAATCCTTGGAAAGAAATTGGCCGAACTGAGGACTCAAACCAGGGGCCCCATGGTCTAAAGTCCTGACGGCTACCGACCGCTATCAGGGCTCAGCTTGAAAAAGAAGGAAGAAATTCAAAAGGGGCAACTTCTCCATTTTTTCATTTAACCCTTAACCACATGATTCCGACTTTTAAAGATCCATACATTGTGCAATATGGAGAAAATGCTGGTAATGAATGTTTTCAACCCTTTCACAGACAAATCTCATAATGTGAGCCAAATTAATTGGCATCTGCAGACACTTTCAATATGGATGAGTCTAAAATTTTGCCACCTTGCGTTAAAGCCAAATACAAGTACAATTATGTATAAACAATATGACAATAAAGTGCTTCGACCTTGTTTTTCAGTAAACAGGTCTACAAATGGATAAAAAGACAATCAATTAAATACCTGTCAAATATTCTTGCTTCTTTAAGGACATTACCCAGGTTTATATAGGCATCCAGGAAGTTGGCATCTAGGGCGACTGCCTGAAATAAAAGTCATTAACACTTTTACCATACAATCCCGCGTTTGAATGACCCTGGGGAGGAAAACATCCTGAAAAAAGGAGAAAATGCTCGTAATAAGCATTTTCTTCTTTTTCCACAATTTTTTCTAACCTTTTCTGATACAAACTCTATCACTTGTGCCACATTCATTTTGTAGTATGCAAATGTTTTCAGTTTGAACCGGTGTTACATTTTGTTATTTCGTAAAACCTCTCAGCACCAAAGGCATATTTAACCCTTTACCACACAATCACGATTTTTAACGACCCTAAAATAGAAGGCTTTTGAAAACATTGTGGAAAAAGGAGAAAATGCTGGTAACCAGCATTTTCTCCTTTTTCCACAATGTTTTCTACCCTATCAGAGACAGAAATCATTATTATAGCCACAGTTAATTCGTTGTCTGCAAATACTTTGAATTTGGTCTAGTTAAAAAATTTGTCGTTTGGTAAAGAGTTAAGGACTACTATGATATGCAAGTTGAGAGACATTCCTACATAAATTCACCAGAAGAGTGCCTAGCAGAATTATAGTTGCTCATGTAGGCAATTACAGACTAAGATCAGACAGTCAAGAGTGTACAGTTTGGTACTAGATCAACATTATTTCTTGCTCTATGAGAAAGTTCTGACCAAAACAGCAAATGACCCTGCATTACAGATGTTATTGTTTTTTTTCTTGTCTCCCTTCAAAAAACAAAAGCATGGCATGCATGTGGCAATGCTCGGCTGCAATTGCTTTTAATGAAAATTATAAATCAGAAAAGGGGAAACTAGTCAAAGTTTGAGGTCAATATCTCAGTAATGACAGAGATATAACAAAATGTCACAGTTTTTGAAAATTCAAAGTCGAAATAAGGACATGAATGTGTAAAAAAATATTTTGATGGTTACCTGCCCCTGTTGTATGGGTTCCTCTTTAGATAGTTAATAGTTGGTCCAAGTTTGAAGAAAATATCTTTAGTAATGATGGAGATATTATAAAATGTCGAAAGTTTTTTTCATGATGACGCAGATGATGACAATGACCCCAGGACAATGAGAATACCTCAAACATTTTCTTTTAAAACAACAGAGCTAAAAAAGAAAGAGATTAAACACTAAGGATGCATTTACCTTTTCAAAATGGTGAATGGCCAGCCATAATTCTCCCTGTGCATTAAAAACACATCCTAAATTGCTCCAGGCAACAGCAAAGTTTGGCTGGGTCTCTATTGCCTTCAAGTAACATGCCTACCACAGAAAGAAAAAAAAAAAAAAAAAAAAAACAGACATTAAAAGGATCCTTTTTTCCCTTTTCAATGCTTCTGCAAGCATAAATGTTAAGTTCAACTCAGAACAAATGCCAACACTTTAGATCTGTCCAAAAATGTAAGCCTTTGCAGATGACAAATTACATACAATTCAAACGATAGGATTGGTATTTGAATAATTATAATAAAACATTGTATGAAAAGAAGAAAATGCTGATTACTTTCATTTTCTACTTTTCCCACACTTTTTTCAAACAGTTTGTTCAACAGGTTGTTAAAACTTGAGACTCTCTGGTAGGTTAAAGTCCATACCCATCCTAACACACTCTGACATTTTCATTGAACAAGGGCTGTCATGTGTCTGAATGACAAAACTTGCAAATAGAACTGAGTTATAGAGACACTACTGAATGAAATACAAGTGATTGATAAGTAATTCACATGTTGGGTTAGTTACCAATGCAACTGGGAAGACAGTGTTTTAGCTTTGCCTGAAATATCTTCAGTAAGTGCAGAAATGAGAAAATGTCAAAGTTTTCACATGACAAAAACACAGACGACAATAGGGGTTAGGCAGTATCTCAAAATTTTCTCTGAAAACAGCCAAATTAAAAATGGACAAATGTAATTGACTGTTTACCTGATGAAAAAAATTTAATGAAATACTGTACAAGTGACAAGTAAGTAATCACTTTTTGGGTTTGTTAATGACCCTATATACAAATAAGTGAACCAATTGGGAAGACAGGGTTTTAGCTTTGCCTTAAGCTTCCTTGTTACCTTTCTTTTTCTTTCTTTACCAGATGACAGCAGTAAAGACTTGCTCAAATTGAGAGCAGTTGCAAATGCCATAATCTGATGTGGTTCAAACTTCAAATAAATGTGTACAAAACATTAGGGGAAAAGAAAAAAAAAATGCCTAATTTACCAAGTTGTCTGAAAATATTTTCAATTTGGACCAGTCTAATTTTTTTTGCCCAGTGAAGAGTTAAGAACATTCCTAGTGTTATTCTCATGAATTTTCTGAATTTGAAAGTACCAAATTCTTTGACAGGCTTTTACTTTTTATTTACTTCTACAACAGACTTACCTTAGCTTCATCTAACCTGCCCAGTGCCTTGAGTAAATTTCCCAAATCACTCCTTACACAATAAAGATCCTGTTAAGAAACAGAATGAAACAATAAACCATAATGAAACCTGACCCAACGCCAAGAGGAACATGAGCACCACATGCAGGCTCCAACATTCAGCTTCAGTTACTTTTTCAGTGAAAATATCAAATTGAAAAGGCATAAAACTCTGCCAAAACATATTGCTGGCTTCCTGACCTTCTATGGGTCCCACTTTGGATATTAATACATGTGTATTGAATAACCTTTCGACTTTGAGCTCTTTACCACACGACAAAATTTTAGATTTGTCCAAATTGAGAAAATTTGCAGACAATAAATTAAATGTGACTCAAAAATTGAAATTTGTTTTGGGAAGGGTAGAGAACATAGTGGTTACCAGCATTTTCTCCTTTTCCCACAATGTTTCTAAAGCTTTCTTTCTCAAGGTTATCAGTACTCAGGATTGTGCGGTACAGGGTTAATAATTACAGGGATATGAAAGAAAAAAAGAACTTTGAAGTTTTTGCAAAATGACAATTACAAGATTGACAACTACAGGGTTATGACAATAACTCGATGTTTTCTTTGAAAACAGCCGAGCTAAAAATTGCTTTAGATGAGACATGTTCCTTGAGCCACAATGTTTTTTTCATGAATTCATGTACCAAAACATACTTCATGTTGGTCATCTCTCTTTACAGGCATAGCTCAAAGTCCATCGCTGCAAATACACTGTGTGTTCCAGAAGTTAACCCTTTCCAAAACAAGCCCTGATTTTCACGTGTCTGCAGTACAAGTCTTTTGAAAACACTGTGGGAAAAGGAGAAATTGCTCGTAATGAGCAATTTCTCCTTTTCCCACAGTGTTTTCTACCCTTTTTGATAACTTTCTGCCATTTTCATCAAATTTAAAATTGTTGTCTGCAAACTCTTTCAATTTGAACCAGTCCAAAATTTGTCGTTTGGGAAAGGGTTAATAAGTAAATAAAAGCTTAACCCTTTGCCACAAGGCAAAATTTTAGTCTTGTCCAATTTGAAAGTACTGGCAGACAACATTTTAAATGTGGTTTAAAAAAATGGGAGCTTCCCTTTAAATGGCTAGAAAACATTGTGGAAAAAGGAGAAAAAGCTGGTAACCAGCATTTTCTCCTTTTCCAACTAAGTTTTCAAAAGCTTTTTTGCTCCAGGTTGTTTCGTTGTTTAAACTCCGAGCTGTGTGGTGAAAGATTAAACCAATCACATACCGGGTTATACTGCAGTGCTGTAACATAGGCTTGCACTGCTTGTTCCATCTCCCCTGCTGCAACCAGAGCTGCTGCTAGGTTGATGTAGCCATCAATAAAGTCCGGTTTCAGGCTCACAGCATGTCTGTAGTTCTCGAGTGCCTCCGGAAGATGACCTTTCTCTTTATAAACATTGCCCAGATTGGAGTAGGCCTCGGCTAGCATAGGACTCTGTTTTATTGCCAGTTGACTAAAATAAGCTGACCTGAAATGGAAATATCAATGACCTTTGCAGCCCTGACCCTTAATTTAACCCTCTATCGTGCTATCATGAGTATTAACGACCCTATGAAAGAAGCCTTTTGAAAACATTGTGGGAAAAGGAGAAAATGCTGGTAACCAGCATTTTCTCCTTTTCCCACAATTTTTGATACCCTATCAGAGACAAATTCCATTGTTTGAATCACACTTAAATTGACATCTGCCAATGCTTTGAATTTGGACTAGTCTACAGTTTTGTTGTTTGGTAAAGATTTAATCCCTTATGTGGACAGTGCAGATCAAGATCAGACTGCACAGAATGTAGATATAAATCCGCCGGCCTGAATGGAAGTATAATAACCCTTGTAGAGAAAAACATGCAGTCTGATTTGAACCTACACTGTCGGCTTCTATGTCAGTGCACTAAGTTCCAGTATCACAGTCTATACTGAACAGGTCGCTGGTTGACTGGTTGATTGAATGGTGTTTTACGCCACTTTCAACATTATTTCAGTCATATCACAGCGACAGCTCACATATTCATGTATTTCCTGGATTTCATTAGTACAAGGCTAGGGCTCTGAAGTGTCTTGCCCAAGGATACTCCAACGAAAAACCCAGTGGGTTCAGTGAGGCTCAAACCCGGGCCTTTAGGTCATGAGTCCTACACTTTACCACTAAGCCATGCAGGACCCCTAGGAGGTTACTGGTTCAACACACCAGCTTAACTCTTTATCACACAAGAAAATTTCGGACTTGTCCAAGTTGAAAGCATTTGCAGATGGCAAAATAAATGGGACTCAAAAAGTGAATTTTGATTTGGGAAAGATTGGAAACATTGTGGGAAAAGGAGAAAATCCTGTTTACTAGCATTTTCTCCTTTCCCCACAATGTTTTCAAAAGGCTTTTTGTTCAGGGTCGTTAAAACATGTGATTGTGTGGTAAAGAGTTAACCGATTTCTTTCCACTAATTGATGATTGCCATTGCAACAGGATTTGTTCTTCTCTTGCCCCTGATCATTGTTTCAATGACGGTTATGTAGGAAAGCAACCAAAGGCTTGGAAAATAGTGCAAAGTACTGGTAACAGAAACTCCAGGAAATAATGAATAGGTGCACTGGCCAGTGCGACATAACCAAAAAATTTTGAAAACAGCATTAAACTCCATACAATTAATCAATCAATCTTTGCTAGTATTCTGACAAAAACAGGTCTGAAATGTTATGACAGGAGGTTTGCAAAAGATATGAATTTCTATCGTACCACTGTGGTATGGAGTAGCAGCAATTTGAAAACATTGCAGGATATGGAGAAAAAGCTGCAATGTTTTCTGACTCTGTTACAAACAAATCCCACCATTTGGGCTACACCTAGCCCCTTTACCATACAATCCTGACTTTCAACAACCATGAGGAAGAAGACATTTACAAAAACTGTGGAAAAAGGAAAAAAAATGGTGGTACTTCTGCAAACCCTTTTGAATAGAAATCCAAACATTTGAACTACATTTAACCCTGCAATAGACGACAAAATTTTAGCCTTGTCCAAATTGAAAGCATTTGCAGACGAGAACTTAAACTTGGCTAAAATGAGTGTATTTGTCCTTTAAAGTTTACAAAACATTGCGGGAAAAGGAGAAAATGGTGGTTACCAGCATTTTCTCCTTTTCACACAATGTTTGGAAAAGGAGAAAATGGTGGTTACCAGCATTTTCTCCTTTTCCCGCAGTGTTTTCAAAAGGCTTCTTTCCCAGGGTTGTTAAAACTCGGGATTGAGCAGTAAAGGGTTAATTTGTCTAGAATTGGACTAGTCTAAAATTTTGTTGTATGATATAGAATCTTCATACCTTTCCAGCTTTCTCTGTTGAAAATGTATCGAACTCAACAACAGAAGTACTCCTGTATTTTCTGGTTCCTGTCTCCATAACTGCATACAATGTTGTTCAGCCGACTCATAATCACCAGACTGGTACTCAGCATGGGCCAACTCTGCAAGGCCAGCGACCAGGCCAGCTATCATTTTAACTGGCCACAGCTACAGAACACTGAACTTGATCTTTTTGTGTCTTAGATAACTGTGCTGAAATTTCCAGTTATTTACTGAAAAGACAAACAACCATTCATATACTTTTAACTCTTTCCCACACAAAACAGGGCTTTATTCATGAATTTTTGGAAAAGGCCCCTAGCTTTATTGGGAAATAAATTCATGGACAAAATGGCGAAATTGGGCGAAAACAGATTAATAAAACATAAAAAGTTAGGAACGCATTTAACTAATATTTCACTGATAAATGAGGCATTTCTTGTACTACTGAATCATTATTAGTTCTTTTTCAGTCTTTTTCTGTCTTCCTTCTTTGAATATAACTATATAATTTAATGTTATACCTGGCACTCATATGTCTCTTAACCCTCTCTTACTTTCAAAAGAAGCCTTTCGAACAAATTGTAAGAAAAGGATAAAATGCCAGTACTAAGCTTTTTTTTCCCTTTTCTCTCGAGGTTTTCTCCATTTTCAAAAGCAAATTCAATCACTGCAGTGGCATTTATTTTGTCATCTGCAAATGTTTTCAAATTGGAACAAGTCTTAAAAAAACATAGACAAACAAAACTTGGAAATATGTATGGGGATGTTGGTGGAGGAGGAGAATTTAACTAATTACCATGCTAACCCGACTTTTAACAACCCTTACAAAGAAGTTTTTTGGAAACATGGTGTAAAAAGGAGAAAATGCTGGTAACCAGCATTTTCTCTTTTTCCCACAATGTTTTCTACCTTTCCGAAAAGAAATTTCAATTTTTCTGCCACATTATTTTTGTTGTCTACAAATGTTTTCAATTTGGACACAGATCTATCTAAAATTTTGTCGTTTGGTGAAAATTTACCTATAATCTTGAATAAACAAGAGGGTCGTTTTGACCAATACCGGAACATTTTTACCCTTACAGCACCAAATTAACCTAACTGAACAATTTAGATAAAGATCCGAATAATTGCATTATCGTGGTGGCTTTTGTCTTTGATTTCACAAAAGCTGACGGTGTAGATTCAGAGCGTTTTATGCTGTCTGATCTTGATCTACACTGTCCGTTAATAAAAGGCGCTATGGGGATCAAGTGTGGGACGTTTGAACTGGATGCCTCTCTGTGGCAAAGGTACGTTGTTCAACTTTCAAAAACTTTCTAGTATTGTAAATTTGGCAATAGGAAAGAAGAGTCTTAGGTCATTTCTTTCGTCTGAAAAAAATGAACAGATTCCCGTCGTCCGGGACCGATGGCATATTTGTCCGCGCATGATACAGAGTAGCAGTTCTAGCGTTAATGCCGCAACATTATTCGAAGGATAGCATAGTCTTTACTGGATCTTACCTTTGTTATTTTGTGAATTTACAAACCGTAACTTTCATGCCACATTATAAACATGCTCCAAATTTCCAGGTTGCTCGACACAACGATATGCGCATAAGCAAAACACATCCGATATGAGATGGTATGTAGTCACTTCGTACCATAACCATTTCGTACCATTTCGTTTATAACCATTTCGTACCATAGATCTATTTACCATTTCGTACCATAAATTTACCATTTCGTACTATAGCGTTACCATTTCGTACCAAGGTAGAACCTTCTCATACTATGACCAAACATGTAATCTAATGTCACAAAAAGTGGTATTTAATATATTTACTTGGTATAGACCAATGCTTTGGACCTTATGTTATTTACGGGATATTATCATAAACCAATTTAAAGAATCAGTATTGAGAAGATCTATCTAGGTGTTTGGTCTGTTTGTCTGTAATGCTTGTCGCAAGTTGGATAATCAGAATTAGTAACAAACTGATCACATTAAATTGAACAATTAATCCAAGAATTATAATTGTTTAATTACCCTTGATTGTAAATTGTCTATTTCCTTTTTGTCTTCTTTTTTGTATGTTTGTTTATGGGTATGTTTTGAAATTAGGTTGGCCTTGTATGATGCCGCGACAGGGACAGGGTCAAACGTCAAGGTCAATATGACGATTTTTTTTCTTGTAAATACATCATTTTGCACAATATTCATTTACTTAAATTACACACTTTACAAAAGCAGTTCGTATTTCAACGACTCTTGAGAAACTGCTATGAAATCATCTTGGGAAAAGGAGATAATCAAAAAGTGTTATTGTGCATAACTTCTTGAATAAATATCTAATAAATAGCGGCTTTTTGTCTTCTTCTTCTAATATCTTCATAGTGAAAGTTTTTCTTAGTCGAAACTTTGTCATAGGTCTCAAAAAAACATGGTACGAAATGGTATGACTATGGTACGAATTGGAAAAATTGTGGTACGAAATGGTAAAAGTTATGGTACGAAATGGTAAAATTATGGTACGAAGTGACTGGTACGAAATGGTTATGGTACGAAACGTCCGTAATTCTATGCCATGATGTTTCTAATATGCGTGGTAAGGGCCTAGCAAATTAATCGATGTAAATGACGTTATTAAAATTATGGAAAGTAACGGTAACTCTTACATCTCCTACTTCAGTAATGAAAGATTTACCTTTCTTATATGGCGGCGAAGCACTCGGAGAAAGACTGGATGGGCAAAATCTTAGTCCAGATAACTGTCCCCGAATGCGATTTTACTTCGGTGCGGTGCACGGTAAATGTCCAAATGTGAAAAGAAGCACTGCAAACATCTCATTATTGAGACTAGGCAAAATTTGTCTTTTTCAAATGACTTTGTAAACACAACTTGTAAAGAAGTGGTTGATCGTGGCAAGCAAATTGTCTTTTTTCCCTAACGCGTTCTCGAGCACGCTGTTATACCCTTTGGGAGGAAAAAGGCGTAGGGATATTATGTTGTACCGTTGCATTTTGAAAATCATTCAGACTAGATAGTCTTGGGTCAGAAAATTAGAGAAAAGGAATTCATTGCATGTGAATACAGTGTCGAAACACGGGAATATTTTATTTAAACTGGTCATGAAGATGGTGGGTGGGGTTTGTTTGTTCAATTTGAAATCATAAGTTTCAAATTGTAGTAATTTATGTTTTTCAATTGAATTGACTTTGAATTTTGAGCATCTGGAAAAGAGAGCACTTTAAACGTTGTAGCTGACGCAGAAAATGCCGGTAAATAGCGCCTTGTTCTTTTCCAATAATGTCTTCACCCTTTTCAAACTCGGACAAATCCCATAATTTTATTAACAGAACAGAACAGAACAGAACATTTTATTGCTTGAACTTGAACTACATAGCAGTTCATAGTTACATTATAAGTACAACATAGCATACATGTAACAATGGCATAATAAACCAGAAAAATACTATCTATTAATTTAATTTACTTTGATTTGATTTGAGGAAGTAACCCAGCTTAGTTGTCTTATTCAAAATTAAATGGCAGGTTTTGTAATTTTTTCATCTAACATTTAATATTCTGTCTGCAACTGCTTTAAATCTGAACGGGTCTTAATCTTTATTTTGCTGAATAAGTGAAATGAAACTTTTAAACCGATAGTAAAAACCCACACATTACCATTTCAAAGATATTTTGGGGGCATAAAATGTCCTTATCGGACAGTGTAGATCCAAGATCAGACTGAACATTCTGTGCAGTCTGATCTTTATCTACGTTGTCCGCAAATGGTCCTTAAGTCGCTCTTAGCAGCTCTTAGCAGCCTAAGAGTTAAATTTTGTCATATGGTAACGATTTAACTTTACTACACCAAACACTCACGTGTTTGAGACTTTGGGGAAAAGATTTATGAAAACATTGTTGGAAAAGGAGAAAATGGTGGTAACAATCCCTTTCTTCTTTTCCCTAAATGTTTTCTACCCTTTCGAAGTCAATTTCATTTATTAGATTTGTCATCTTCAGGTGCTTTCAATAGGGACAAAGTCTGAAATATGGTTGTCTTGTAAAAGGCTGAAACTTCATTTAATTATATTCTGTTATCTATACCTTTACCACGTGACAAAATTTTACACATATCCAAATTGACAGCATTTGCAGACAACAAGATATGAATTATTAACTCTTCACCTGCTAAATAAGTTAAAAGAAATCTTCGACCCGATAGTAAAAACCCAAAATATTGCTATTTCAAAGTTATTTTCAGGGAGAAATATCTCCATATAGGACAGTGTAGATTTAAGATCAGACTGCACGTTCTGTGCAGTCTGATCTTGATCTACACTGTCTGCAAAAGGTCCTTGAGTCGACGCTTAGCAGCCTAAGAGTTACACAATATTTTTTTAAACAGGGTATAAAGCAGGGGGGGGGGGGGGGAAAAAAGCTGGTTACCAGCATTTTCTCCTTTATCCATGTTTTCCAAAGCTATCCTCCATAGGATTTTTAAAACACGGGACTGTTTTGTTTTTTTTTTGAAGGGGCCAACTCTTTAACTAAGTGATCTTAGCTGTTTTTCAATAAAGTGCATAGATGTACGCATATTGTCTGGGATTATGTATGAGCCATGCTGTGGCAAAAGGGGGCTTAATGTATCTCCGCGATACATTATACCCAGCACGTCATAAGATGATAAGGGATCCATTAAATCCATTTTGTCAAACAACCAACTGTATCATAAGGCAGAATGGACCTTGGACATGACGAAAACTGACCTGTAGCGAAAAGTTTCGGCCCGGGTCAGCCTGCGCAGACTGCGCAGGCTGACCTGGGTCGACACTTTTCGCAGATGCATTAAGCCTCCTTTTGCCAGAGCTTGGCTCATATACATGCACACACCTACGACCCCTGCTTTACCCAAAGATATGAGTTGGCATAAAGTTACACAAATATTTACTCAGATAGTTAAGTTGGGCAGTTTAGTGAAACTTGTTTCCAGACTTGATGCTTGCTTACTTAACTTAGTGACTGCGTAAGCAAATTTCGTGCGTACGCAGTTACGTGCCTTCGAAAGGCAGCCGTAGTGTTTTTGGGATCCCGAGGAAGTAGGTTTCAGAAGACAATCTGGCCGGAAAAGCAGAGACTGCTGATTACTAGCATTTTCAACTTTTCCATATTGTTTTCTTCGCTTCAAAAGAAAAAAAAAAAAAAAAAAGAAAAATCCCAGTATTTGATTTTAGATTAGATTTTATTTATTTGCAATGTTGAAGAACGTACATGCATCAGTTATTAGCGAGGCTGTTTATGGACGAAACGTTGACCTTGTGGAGTCAGGCTTTTGAAAATGTGGTAGGAACAGGAGAAAATGGTGATAACCATTTTTTCTCCTTTTCTCACAACGTTTTCTCTCCTTCGGAAGACGAATCCTGTGCATTAAGCCACATTCAATTTTATGTCTGCATAATGCTTTAAAAAAAAGACATCATGATATCATTACTGAAACAATTATGCTTCATTTTAGAATTTTCACTGACATGGACCGCAGGCGATCAATGGCACACACTTGTGTTTCTCCTGTTAGCTGTACTTGACGAAGGCCAAACAGCCGATGGCATGGCCCAGTGTCCATCTAGGTTCTGTATTTCAGTGCGTAACTTCTCATTTTAATTACCTTCTTCCATGAAACTATTAAACCGATTTTAACAGAATCCATACTAGAAAACTTAGGTAACTAGAAAATCAGTTATGCCTCATTTTAGAATTTTCATGGAAACAAGGGTACTTTAGGCGAGTGGTGGAATCCACTTATGTTTCTCTTGCCCTTTGTCCATCTAGAGTCCATACTTCTAATTTGGACAAGTCTAATATTTTGTCATTTGGTAATGGTTTAAGCCGTTACGTAACCTTTTGTGTGGATTGCATAGTAGGTTTAGAATCTAGTTCATTTAATATAACAAAAAATACGACTCTGCTGTTCTTCGTGTTTATTAATTACAACACAAGTAACTACTCAAACGTGCTATATAAACATGAATCAGTTACTGTAGTCAAACATCATCATTGGAGAGGTCATCAGACCTCTCCAACAATGGTGAGTTTAACAGGCAGACTGCCTCAGAAATTGCTGCCTAACTCCATGCTTTTCTGCGAAATTGTTCTGATACACAGTCTGTTTTATCATGGTTTTATAAATAAACCGAAATAAAAAAACTGAAATAGGAAATAGACATGTTTTGTTTTTATATGACGGATTTCAAAAAGGATTTGTTATATTAATTTGATTGCAAATGGCCTTTCCAGTGGTTGTAATTTTTCATTAAACAAATAAAGCTACACACACAAAAAAAGAATTTCGTTAAAAAAGAGAACACCGCGGGAAAAAATCACGCAACTTGAAAACATGGGAAGAAGGTCACTTGTCTGTCATGTAATGCATAAGAGGTTTCTCCTTTCTACACAGCGGCAATCATATAATGCCATACTTGTTTGTGTACATATACCAAAATATATTGAAAGCAATAAGCTATTTGAAAACATTGATGCTGACCTCTCCTGGCTTCTTTTTTAAAGAAGCCAACTTGTAGTCACTAGATTGGTTACCTCCCCTGATACAGCAAGTGTATAGGGATCGGTACAGACTACTAAATACGGGCGGAATTCTGCCCGTCTATTTTTAGAACAGCCATGACGCAAGTTTATTATAGAGATTCATGGGAGGTCACTCTCACATCGAAAGCAGAGGATTTTCCGATATTTTTGACCTCACGAATAAGTGAATTGTATTTTTGATATCTTCTTATATGTTTACGTCTGCTAATATTCTTTTTAGTTTCGATTACCAGTTTCAAATTCTGCAAAAAATCGCAATGTTACCTCTACAGCCAAATTGGAAATGTGTATGCTGCTCTGATTGGCTATTCTGATATACATGTAGCCCAATGAAAAGCAACGACACAATAGCCTGTGCCAGTTGCAATATGTATATCTAGAACGGGACCAGTTCACATAGTCACTGAAACCAATTTTTCTTTCATTCAAGATCTTACTACTTTAGTGGGATGGTACTGCAACATTCTGCCCCGGGCCAGTATTTACCACCCATTCTTAAGAACATTTTTAGTCTTATTCTAAAGAATTTTCAACATTTAAAAGGAACCGAATGTCTTATTGGCTAAACCAAATGGTTCAGACAGTCAGAAGTTCCGTTGCTTTTTAAGTTCAGAAAAATACTTAGAATGAAATGAACCCTTAGGCTGCTCAGCGCGACTCGCGGACCTTTTGTGGACAGTGTAGATTAAGATCACGCTGCACAGAACCAGCAGTCTGATCTTGGATCTACAATGTCCGATAAGAAGGTATCTTTTCACGAAAAATATCTTTGAAATAGCAAAACTTGGGTTTTTACATTCAGTTTAAAATACAAAGTAGACAGATCTTGTGCAGTGATTATAATAGCGAAGGGAAAGTTCGTCCCAGATCCATTCACTGAAACCGCAGTGTTTTATTGTATTAAAGATGCTTTACTACACCAAATTCTTGTATTTTTGAAGATATATTTTCATAGTTGACAACCAGGCGTTAAAACACTTCAACATGTTCACATCCTGATTTTACCCATTATTAAACAATTTAGAGTTTTAACGACCCCGACGAGGAAAGCTTGTGGAAACACTTTGAGTAACATTGGAGTAAATGCTGGTAACAAGCATTTTCCCTTTTTTTCCGCGCTTTCTTCTTCCCCTTTAAGGATACATCGATACACCTTTTCAGCCATTTTTAAGTCATTTCATCTTTCTTTCATGAACCTGTAATCATTCTTGTATTTTCATGCCAAATGTTGCCATGACGGCTGTGCACGTTGCAGAGATTACAACAGATGGACAATATATTTCATTTTGTGGATGGCTTCAAAGAAATCATTGTTGTCGTTTCCGGTTTTAAAGGAGGACAAATCCCTGGAGTTTCTCTATTCCTTACACAATATATATTGGTAATTCTGAGCCATTCTACACAGTTTCAAGTTTTAACAGCGATTTTTCTCTCTGACTACAAATCCAGTCACAGCTAATAAAATGCCACAGTTAATATCTCGTCTGCAAGTGTTTGCAATTTGGAGAAAACTTAAATGCTGTAATCTAGTAAAGATTGGATTGTCTGGTAAAGGGTTAAACTGCTCAACAGACAGTGATTAAAAAAGGCCAAGCGAACCAAAGTATGAACTCTGTTGATCATGGAATTCAACCCTAAAGCTTCTTCTTAACCCTTTACCACACAAGCCCGACTTTTAACGACCCTGAGAAAGAAAGCTTTTGTAAACATGGTGGGAAAAAGAGAAAATGCTGGTAACCAGCATTTTCTCCTTTTCCCACAATGTTTTCTACCCTTCCCAAATCAAATTTCAATTTTTTAGTAACAGTTATTTTGTCGTCTTCAAGTGCTTTCGATTCGGACTAGATCTAGTCTAAAATTTTGTCGTTTGGTAAAGAGTTAATCGTTGAAGACTGTCTACTAAGTTGAACAAATAATTTTTTCATAATCAAATGGCCCAAGAGTAATAATGGGTCGAGACGAGAAAATGCCGGTCATCAACATTTTCTCCTTTTCCCACAATGACATTTTCCCTCAGGGTCGTAAAGACAGTCGCTTGCTTGTTAAAGGGTAAATTAAACTATCAACGCTAAACAACACGTTAGGGCTTTGAAAAACTGGGATAGTAAAGTTAAATTCTTATCCTGACAGTGAAGCCAGATCAAGATCAAAGTGAAACTTTCAGCCTGTATTCTTGGATCTACCCTATCAAATATGTCACATCAGTGTCAGAATAAGGGTGGCATGGGTGGCAGCCGCCGCCCCCATTTTTTTTAACTCTTTATAACACAGTCCCGACTTTTAACGACCCGAGAAAAAAAGCTTTTGAAAACATTGTGGGAAAAGGAGAAAATGCTGGTAACCACCATTTTCTCCTTTTCCCACAATGTTTTTTATCCTTTCAGAATCAAAGAGCAAAATTTCAACTTCATCTAAATTGTCGTCTGCAAATGATTTCAATTTGAACTACTGTAAATTTTTGTCGTTTGGTAAAGAGTTAATCATAACAGAAAACCGAAAAGAGGTTCAGCTTCTCATGCGACGACTTTGTCGAATAAACAAGTGTCATCTGCGCCCTAATATGTAAAAACCCCGAAGGATATAGGACAGTTGCACGTTGCAAGTCTGATCAGCGATCTTATATACACATGTGTACATATGATCCCTTGTCTGATCTTGATTTTACTATCCGAAAATGAAACTATAATTCGTCTTTGGCATCGATCGTGTCGGTTCAGTCGGTTTGAATAACAGAGTGCTTGCAATACACAAATCATTTTCATTTTGGGAATTTTACTCTTCTAAGAATGTTGTCATACTCATCCCGTTTTCGCCCCTTTGTATTTCATAAAAATTTGTTTCGAGCATTGGCTACTTTGCAGAGTTTACCACTTTGTTTTTAACGTATAAGTAGGGCGAATAAAGCGTTTTTGTGGTGCTGTAATATTCGCACAGAATGAAAGCCAAGAAAACGAGAACTCTGTTGTTACTTAGTCAAATTTATGTAAAAAATCTGTCATAATTTCGCGACGTTCTCCGTCGTAGAGAGTAGGACAGTTTTCCGGCATGTTCTCTCGCGAGACACAAAGCCGGGCCCAGTTTTCAGGAAGGTTTATTTTGCGGTTTTGTGAGTAAATATTCGCCTAGCGGTTATTCTACAGTCCTATCAGGCTATATGAGGCCATAGCAATTCTCTATACAGTGTCTCTTATCTACAAATCTTTACAGCAAACATATAAAATGTGCTGACCCATATTGCAGAGAAAAATTAACGAACTCGATGTCTCCTGTACATAAGTTTGATCTGAAGACGGTTGAGTAGAAAATAGGAATAATTATCAATTCTCTATACAGTGTCTCTTTTCTACAAATCTTTACAGCAAACATATAAAATGTGCTGACCCAGATTGCAGAGAAAAATTAATGAACTGGATGTCTCCTATACATAAGTTTGATCTGAAGACGGTTGAGTAGAAAATAGGAATAATTATCATTAAGCATGTTCAACAGCAACATCAGAAATCTACAACGAGTATTCCCAAATGTCTTTGAATCGAAAGAATGGTGTTTTACGCCACTTTGAACATTATTTCAGTCATATCACGGCGACAGCTCGCATACTCATGTTTTTTCCTGGGTTTCACCAGTACTAGGCTGGGGCTTTGAAGCGTCTTGCCCAAGTGCGCTCCCACGAAAGAATCCAGTGGATCCAGTGAGACTCGAACCCGGGGACTCCAGTTTACGAGTCCTACACTTTACTACTGAGCCATGCAGGACCCCGTCTTTGATAATGATAATGATGATGAAAACATACTGCTGCGAATGAAATGATTGTTAGAGTCGTAGTGTTAGCTTTAGTATTGATGACGACGACGACGGCATTGATGATGATGACGAAGATCGTATTAGCCGTGGAATGAGAAATAAAATAGGGTAATTATCTGAAAGTAACCCACATCCTGTCAAATTTGCATCGTTTACTATTATCTATCACCTTAACTACATTCACTAATATTTGAGCCATGCTCTGTGAAAAGGGGGCTGAATGCATCTGCGAAAAGTGTCGACCTGGGTCAGCCTGTAGAAACGTTTAGCAATCGGGCAATCGGTCAATTTTCTGCGTGTCAAAGGGCCGTTCTACTTCATGATTCAGTCGGTTGTTACACAAAATGATTTTTTTTTTGCACCCATTTTCATGCGATGACTTCCCTGGTACAATGTATCATGCAGTTGCACTATGCCCTCTTTTGCCAGAGCATGGCTTATTTCATTTGCTAAGAATTACACGACTCGACTAAGAAAAGTTATTGAAAGCAAAGCAGAGAGCGTAGATGTACATTAGACTGCACATGGAGGGAATCTGACTATATGAAGTTTGATAGGCTACTGGTCTTCATTCATCCGAAATATACATCCATAGATGCGTGTTGTACGATGAACGTATATATTTGTGCCATGCTCTGGCAAAAGGGGGCTTAATGCATCTCCGTGATGCTTCATATCAGGCAAGACATCACATAGTTAGGGACCCATAAAATTCACTATGTCTAACAACCGACTGTATCATAAGGTAGACTGGTCCTCTGACATACAGAAAATTGACCGATAGCGAAAAGTTTCGGCCCAGGTCAGCCTGCGCGGACTGCGCAGGCTGACCTGGGTCGATACTTTTCGCGGATGCATTAAGTCCCCTTTTCAGAGAGCATGCCTCATTTCCAGTTCTTTCTTGTTTTGACTTTTTTTTTTATGTTTAAGCCTTTACCACACGGTCCCGAGTTTTAGTGGCTCTGGGGGACTTTTGAAAACATTGTGAGAAATTGAGAAAATGCTGGTAATCTACCCTTTCAAAGAGAGTTCCTAACATTTAAGCCCATTTGATTTGTCGTCTGCCAATGAGCCATGCTCTATGAAAAGGGGGCTTAATACATCTGCAATAAGTATCAACTCAGGTCAGCCAGCGCAGTCCGCGCAATCCCGACTTTTACAAACCCTCAGAAAGAAGCCTGTTGAAAACAATGTGGTAACCGACATTTTTTTTCCAACAATGTTTTCTTTCCTATCCAAGAAAAATAGAAAATTTGAGCCACCTTTAAATTGTCGTCTGCGAATGCTTTCAATTTGGTTAAATCTAAGATTTTGTTGTCTGGTAAAGAGTTAATGCATCCTTTTCGGAAATTGACCCCAGTTTGATTTTCAAGGAAAACAAAAGAAACTATTCGCTTGTCGTCTGCAAAGGCCACCATTTTCGACAAGTCTAAAATTTTGTGATCTGGTAAGGAGTTTATCGTGGGAGAGCACTTATGTTGGTTTTGTAGACAATATAGATCAAGATGAGATTGTATAGATTGTCAAGATTGATATTTGCTCTACAATGTCCTCTAGTTTGTGACAGGTTGTGGCAAAATATGTTATGTAATGTATAGAGAATATTTGTTTTTTTCGGTGAAAGATCGAAATTTATTTCATCTGCGCCACTCGTGAAAATATTACCGATGATGTTCACGAGATGAAATAAATTTCGATCTTTCACAAAAAAAGAAAAATATTCTATTTATTTCATGCTATTTATTTCTAACGCTTTTTTTTTTGTCGAGACTTCCATAAAAATCAGTACAAACTCCCCGTGGTCGGTATTCTCACTGGTCGTACCTGTGTAATATCGAAAAATATTTTCACCGCTATTTCTCGATATCCTACCGGAAAGCATGAAATAAATTACGATATATAGAATGTTTCCACAACTGACAACATCCATTTTGAACATTGATTTACCCCTTCAGGGCCAACCCTTATTGTCAACAAATCAACAAAATTAACTTGGGAAAAAGCACATAAATGACTGTTGTTAAAATATTGCTCTCGGTCACCATATTCCTCGAATGCGGTCGTCGTAGAGGCAAAATCAGATTGCGAGTTTTCTTCAATCTGATCTCGACCCAGCTTGCCGCAAAACTATCGATAATTTTGAAAGGCATTTTAGGGGTTAAGATTTTTTCAGTTAATGAGCTCAGCTGACGCGTGCGTTTTTCACGTGTTGTGTACAATACCCAATTGTTACTCAGGTGAGCGTTTTGAGCCAGGTCTTGTTGTAAGTTGAGTGGATTTTGGTCAACTTTTCTTGATTTATCAGAGGTTGGTCAGTTCGAGTTAAATTCTACCGAATACAGAGACGACATTATAGAGTCTCCCAAGGCGTCACTTGATGCGATATTTATATAACACAAAGGTAATACATCTATTGCATGTTTTTGTTCTTAGTAATATTAGACTAAACAGGAAACGAAAATCTGAAGGCGATGTCGGTCAAGATCAGACAGGAGAGGAAGTTCTCGTTTTGGACCTTGACCATTATTTTGCTAATTAAAAGAAATGAAACTTTCGAACCGATAGTACAAATCCAAATTTTCATATTGCAAAGGTAGGTTTTTTTTTTGGAGGAAAGATTTAGATCCTTATCGAACAGTGTAGATCCAAGATCAGACTGCACGTTCTGTGCAGTCTGATCTTGATCTACTCAGTCTTCAAAACGTGAGTCGCGACTAGCAGCCTAAGGGTTAATTTTTCAGGTACATGCACTTTGGCAAAGATGATAAATAATTGTATTATCATGCTTATTTTACTGATGGCAATGTCTAATATTCTACTGGTGAGCCCGAGAAAGCCATGAATAAGCGAGTTATTGCTGACAAATTACTAAAATAACATTGCATGCACTGAAAACACCATTCAAACAAAAGTGTTGAGAGTACTAGTATCCTTGCGTAAGGCAATACAAAGCTCAAGCAATAAAGGAGCTATTGGTAATAAATCACTGAAATATCATTAAATGCAGTGAAAGCACCATTCAAACAAAGGTTTTTATTTCTTTTTTAGATGTCAACCTGGAGGATGCCATGTAACAACAGTTTGACGAAAGAGGTGGGTTGAATTTATCATTTAGTTTTTGTTTGGTAGGATGACACATTTGTTATCACAACTAACCATGCTTTCTTTTTACTTTATGGTGAGTATGTATTTATCATTAAAACTGTAGTTAGTTTTTGTATGTATTTCTTTATCCATGCTTTGAAGTTGTTTTACGTTGTGTATCCATTTATCATTAAAATTGTAGTTAGTTTTTGTCTTTATGTCTTAATCCATGCTTTGAAGTTGCTTTACGTTGTGTATGTATTTATCATTGAAATACTAGTTAGGTTTTGTCTTTATTTCCTGAGCCGTGCTTTGAAGTTGTCCATTTTGTGTATGTATTTATCGTCAAAATTGCATTTTGATTTCGTATATGTTTATCTATCGTTGCATTAAATTTGCTTTATATAGGTTTTGTATATATTTCTCTAGCTATGCTTTTAAGTTGCTTTTTGTTGTATAAGTATTTATCATTAAAATTGCATTTAGCTTTTGTATATATTTCTCTATCGATAATTTGAATTCTCTTCATCTAGGTTTTGTATATATTTCTCTATACATGCGTTGAAGTTGCTCTGTCTAGTTTTTGTTTATATTTCTCTAACCATGCGTTGACTTTGTTTATTTGCTAGATTTGTTTATATACTTCTCAAACCATGTGTTGAATTATATTCTAGTTTTTGTATATTTTTGTATGCTTCCAGTAGCCTAGGAATAGGTAAGCATGTAGAAAAGGTACATTGTAATCAATGTTTGTTGATTTGATACATGTTAGTAGCTGCTGATAAATTTGACCCACAGGGAGATGTGGATTGCTCCTTACCCTAATTCTTTTTTCTATTTTCAGAGGAAACAGAAGGATGAAATAGAAAGCAAATATGCAACAGATGGTATTTTACGATAGACTAACCAATTTAAATATCAATAGCAAGGACCAAGGATTAAGGATTGCAGACTGTATTGCTGAAAAGGTGAAAGATCATTTATTTTACATGTAGTCATGAAACATTTGTCAAGAAAAGTAAGGTTCTGTAAAGTGCAAGTCTTCTCCTGTTTATACAAAAGCTGCAGTTCAAGCAAAAAAAAACAACAACAAAAGGCAATAAGTGTGATAGGCAAAAGCAAGGTTTTGCAGACGGCATATAGATGTAACAAAGATCAGACTGTACAGAATATTCAGTCTGATCTTTGAAATTTGCCGTCTGCTTGATTAGTCAACCTTCTAAGATGAAATGCCTGTACTTGTCAATGAATTGTATCTTTCGTGGTGGCAAAAGGCCAAATTTCCGTATTTTGCATGGATAGCTTATCAGCTTGCCCTAGGAAATTTACATGATATTCTAGTTTTGTTACTACAAGTTACCAGTTCTGTTAAGGTTTTGCCCTTTTGAAACATCAGTGAATAAGGCAGTACATGATTAACCCTGTACTACACAGTCCCAAGTTATAACAATCCAGAGAAAAATGCCATTTTGAAACATTGTGGGAAAAGCAGAAAATACTGGTTACCAGGATTTTCTCCTTTTACCACTTTGTTTTTGCCCTTTACCAGATGACAACAATTTGGAGGCTTTCACTGTAAAAAGAACTGTAAGCAAATAAAATGTGGCTCAAATGATTAAGTTTGCTTAAAAAAGAAAAAAAAAAAAAAAAAAAAGGAGAAAGAAATGTGGAAAAAGGAGAAAATGCTGGCTACCAGTATTTACTCTTTTTCCCACAATGTTTTGAAAAGACTTCTTCTGAAAAGTGTAAAACTTGGGATTGTATGTTAAGGGGTTAAGTAACCAGTATGTCTTCATCACATGGTTTACTGTCTTAAGTATCAGACTTAATAATGTAGTTTGTCACCCCATGTTCATATTTCCAAACGACCTTGTTTTTAAAGATGTAAAATGGTTTTAACCCTTAGAGCGCTTTTCACTTCTACAGTTGCCTTTGCAGACAGTGTAGATCAATATCAGACTGCACAAAACACGCTGTCTGAACTTTGATCTACAATGTCCACTTTGGGGAGACACTCTGCAGAACAGCAACCTTGAAATCAGCCTTATTAGGGTCTTATTTTTAAACTGTAAATGCCTGATGTGTTTATTTGGTGTTCTAAGCGTTAATGCGGACAGGTCATAAAATGTGTTGACTGGTAAAGATGTGACCATACTTTTTCCACGCATTTCAGTTTTTCCAAACTTGTGGCTTTAAAAAAATCTCAGTGGTAATGCAGTGAACTGATGATCCATGGTACTCTTGAAAACGAGCAATTTTTCCTCATGCCACAGTGTTTTCTAGACTGGTCTGCTGCAATATGAATATATAATGTCTGTATAGCTTGAGAGCACTTCCCCTTCTGAGCACTCAGAAAAAGTTGTGGTGCTGTTGTTGACAATACAAATCCAGATCAGACTGCATAGAACATGAAGGCTTCTCTTGGGTCTACACTATCTGAAACTTTGTAACATATTGTAACCAAAGCAGTTTAAAAATTAGAATAGTTTGCTCTTGTCCTACTAAGAAGAGATGAGTCCCAAGTGATGGGATTTTGTTCTCTGCGGGCAGAAACACCGTGGGACATGGAGAAATACTGGTTCTGTTTCTTTCACAGTATTTTTTAAAGTCCTTTGCTGTTAGTTGTAAAAACTCGTGGCTGTTTTGGAAAGGATTAAATGAGATCTTGTGTTGTAATTTTCGAAAGCAGCTCTCAGGACCGTGTATAAAGATGGGTTTGTCTGGAACAGTTGATTTATAGGTGATAGTTAAAGCCTGAGATTGATCCTTGTTTGGAGCTTGGATCACATGATGGTATGTGTAAGGCACTACAGAGCTCGAGTCTTGTACTGGTGAAACACAAGAAAGCCATGAGTGAGTTATTGCTGATAATTACTGAAATAACATTGCATGCACTGCAAACACCTTTTAAACAAAAGTGTTGAGAGTATCCTTGCGTAAGGCACTACAATGCTTCAGCAGTAAGCGAGCTATTGCTGATAATGACTGAAATATCATTGCATGCAATGAAAACATCATTCAAACAAAGGTTTTGATGTCTTTTTTTTTTAGACGTCAACCTGGAGGATGCCATGTAACAACAGTTTGACGAAAGAGGTGGGTTGAATTTATCATTTAGTTTTTCTTTGGTAGGATGAAACAATTGTTATCACAACTAACCATGCTTTCTTTTTAGTTTATGGTGGGTATGCATTTATCATTAAAATTGCAGTTTTTATATGTATTTCGTTATCCATGCTTTGAAGTTGCTTTACGTTGTGTATGTATTTATCATTGAAATTGTAGTTAGTTTTTGTCTTTATTTCTTTATCCATGCATTGAAGTTGCCTATGTTGTGTATGTATTTATCGTCAAAATTGCATTTTGTTTTCGTATATATTTCTCTATCCTTGCATTGAATTTGCTTTGTCTAGTTTGTGTTTATATTTCTCTAGCCATGCTTTTAAGTTGCTTTTTGTTGTATAAGTATTTATCATTAAAATTGCATTTAGCTTTTGTATATATTTCTCTATCGATAATTTGAATTTTCTTCATCTAGGTTTTGTATATATTTCTCTATACATGCGTTGAAGTTGCTCTGTCTAGTTTTTGTTTATATTTCTCTAACCATGCGTTGACTTTGCTTATTTTCTAGATTTGTTTATATACTTCTCAAACCATGTATTAAATTATATTCTAGTTTTTGTATATTTTTGTATGCTTCCAGTAGCCTAGGAATAGGTAAGCATGTAGAAAAGGTACATTGTAATTAATGTTTGTTGATTTGATACATGTTAGTAGCTGCTGATAGATTTGACCCACAGGGAGATGTGGATTGCTCCTTACCCTAATTCTTTTTTCTATTTTCAGAGGAAACAGAAGGATGAAATAGAAAGCAAATATGCAACAGATGGTATTTTACCATAGACTAACCAATTTAAATATCAATAGCAAGGACCAAGGATTAAGGATTGCAGACTGTATTGCTGAAAAGGTGAAAGATCATTTATTTTACATGTAGTCATGAAACATTTGTCAAGAAAAGTAAGGTTCGGTAAAGTGCAAGTCTTCTCCTGTTTATACAAAAGCTGCAGTTCAAGCAACAAAAAAAAGGCAATAAGTGTGATAGGCAAAAGCAGGGTTTTGCAGACGGCATATAGATGTAACAAAGATCAGACTGTACAGAATATTCAGTCTGATCTTTGAAATTTGCCGTCTGCTTGATTAGTCAACCTTCTAAGATGAAATGCCTCTACTTGTCAATGAATTGTATCTTTCGTGGTGGCAAAAGGCCAAATTTCCGTATTTTGCATGGATAGCTTATCAGCTTGCCCTAGGAAATTTACATGATATTCTAGTTTTGTTCCTACAAGTTACCAGTTCTGTCAAGGTTTTGCCCTTTTGAAACATCAATGAATAAGGTAGTACATGATTAACCCTGTACTACACAGTCCCAAGTTTTAACAATCCAGAGAAAAATGCCATTTTGAAACATTGTGGGAAAAGCAGAAAATACTGATTACCAGGATTTTCTCCTTTTACCACTTTGTTTTTTCCCTTTACCAGATGGCAACAATTTGGAGGCTTTCACTGTAAAAATAACTGTAAGCAAATAAAATGTGGCTCAAATGATATAAGTTTGCTTCAAAAAAAAAAAGATAGAAAGAAATGTGGAAAAAGGAGAAAATGCTGGCTACCAGTATTTCCTCTTTTTCCCACAATGTTTTCAAAAGACTTCTTCTGAAAAGTGTAAAACTTGGGATTGTATGTTAAAGCGTTAAGTAACCAGTATTTCTTCCATCACATGGTGTCACCCCATGTTCATATTTCCAAACGACCTTGTTTTTAAAGATGTAAAATGGTTTTAACCCTTAGAGCGCTTTTCACTTCTACAGTTGCCTTTGCAGACAGTGTAGATCAATATCAGACTGCATAAAACACGCTGTCTGATCTTTGATCTACAATGTTCACTTTGGGGAGACACTCTGCAGAACAGCAACCTTGAAATCAGCCTTATTAGGGTCTTATTTTTAAAGTGAAAATGCCTGATGTGTTTATTTGGTGTTCTAGGCGTTAATGCGGACAGGTCATAAAATGTGTTGACTGGTAAAGATGGGACCATACTTTTTCCACGCATTTCATTTTTTCCAAAATTGTGGCTTTAAAAAAATATCAGTGGTAATGCAGTGAACTGATGATCCATGGTACTCTTGAAAACGAGCAATCTTTCCTCATGCCACAGTGTTTTCTAGACTGGTCTGCTGCAATATGAATATATAATGTCTGTATAGCTTGAGAGCAGTTCGCCTTCTGAGCACTCAGAAAAAGTTGTGGTGCTGTTGTTGACAATACAAATCCAGATCAGACTGCATAGAACATGAAGGCTTCTCTTGGGTCTACACTATCTGAAACTTTGTAACACATTGTAACCAAAGCAGTTTAAAAATTAGAATAGTTTGCTCTTGTCCTACTAAGAAGAGATGAGTCCCAAGTGATGGGATTTTGTTCTCAGCGGGCAGAAACACCGTGGGACATGGAGAAATACTGGTTCTGTTTCTTTCACAGTATTTTTTAAAGTCCTTTGCTGTTAGTTGTAAAAACTCGTGGCTGTTTTGGAAAGGATTAAATGAGATCTTGTGTTGTAATTTTCGAAAGCAGCTCTCAGGACCGTATATAAAGATGTGTTTGTCTGGAACAGTTGATTTATAGATGATGGTTAAAGCCTGAGATTGATCCTTGTTTGGAGCTTGGATCACATGATGGTATGTGTAAGGCACTACAGAGCTCGAGTCTTGTACTGGTGAAACACAAGAAAGCCATGAGTGAGTTATTGCTGATAATTACTGAAATAACATTGCATGCACTGCAAACACCTTTTAAACAAAAGTGTTGAGAGTATCCTTGCATAAGGCACTACAATGCTTCAGCAGTAAGCGAGCTATTGCTGATAAATGACTGAAATATCATTGCATGCAATGAAAACATCATTCAAACAAAGGTTTTGATGTCTTTTTTCTTTTAGATGTCAACCTGGAGGATGCCATGTAACAACAGTTTGACGAAAGAGGTGGGTTGAATTTATCATTTAGTTTTTCTTTGGTAGGATGAAACAATTGTTATCACAACTAACCATGCTTTCTTTTTACTTTATGGTGGGTATGCATTTATCATTAAAATTGCAGTTTTTATATGTATTTCGTTATCCATGCTTTGAAGTTGCTTTACGTTGTGTATGTATTTATCATTGAAATTGTAGTTAGTTTTTGTCTTTATTTCTTTATCCATGCATTGAAGTTGCCTATGTTGTGTATGTATTTATCGTCAAAATTGCATTTTGATTTCGTATATATTTCTCTATCCTTGCATTGAATTTGCTTTGTCTAGTTCGTGTTTATATTTCTCTAGCCATGCTTTTAAGTTGCTTTTTGTTGTATAAGTATTTATCATTAAAATTGCATTTAGCTTTTGTATATATTTCTCTATCGATAATTTGAATTTTCTTCATCTAGGTTTTGTATATATTTCTCTATATATGCGTTGAAGTTGCTCTATCTAGTTTTTGTTTATATTTCTCTAACCATGCGTTGACTTTGCTTATTTGCTAGATTTGTTTATATACTTCTCAAAGCATGTGTTCAATTATATTCTAGTTTTTGTATATTTTTGTATGTTTCCCGTAGCCTAGGAATAGGTAAGCATCTAAAAATGGTACATTGTAATCAATGTTTGTTGATTTGATACATGTTAGTAGCTGCTGATAGATTTGACCCACAGGGAGATGTGGATGGCTCCTTACCCTAATTCTTTTTTCTATTTTCAGAGGAAACAGAAGGATGAAATAGAAAGCAAATATGCAACAGATGGTATTTTACCATAGACTAACCAATTTAAATATCAATAGCAAGGACCAAAGATTAAGGATTGCAGACTGTATTGCTGAAAAGGTGAAAGATCATTTATTATACATGTAGTCATGAAACATTTGTCAAGAAAAGTAAGGTTCTGTAAAGTGCAAGTCTTCTCCTGTTTATACAAAAGCTGCATTTCAAGCAAAAAAAAAAAAGGCAATAAGTGTGATAGGCAAAAGCAGGGTTTTGCAGAGAGCATATAGATGTAACAAAGATCAGACTGTACAGAATATTCAGTCTGATCTTTGAAATTTGCCGTCTGCTTGATTAGTCAACCTTCTAAGATGAAATGCCTCTACTTGTCAGTGAATTGTATCTTTCGTGGTGGCAAAAGGCCAAATTTCCGTATTTTGGATGGATAGCTTATCAGCTTGCCCTAGGAAATTTACATGATATTCTAGTTTTGTTCCTACAAGTTACCAGTTCTGTCAAGGTTTTGTCCTTTTGAAACATCAATGAATAAGGTAGTACATGATTAACCCTGTACTATACAGTCCCAAGTTTTAACAATCCAGAGAAAAATGCCATTTTGAAACATTGTGGGAAAAGCGGAAAATACAGCTTTCCTCTTTGTCAAACAATGTTTGTTTAGAACGCTTCTTCTGTAAGGTGTAAGGTTGATAAAACTTGGGATTATTTGGTAACGGGTTGCGTTGCTATTATGTCTTCCATCACATGGTTTAGTGACTTATTTATCAGACTTTGTAATTTGGCCTGTCATCACCTGTTCATATTCCAATAGACCATGTCTATGAACATGTAAAATACTTTTAACCTTTACGTCGCCTTTCACAACTTTTATCATCTTTGCGGACAGTGTAGATCAAGATCAGACTGCACAAAAAATGTTGTCTGAACTTTGATTTACACTGTTCGCTTTGCTGACAACACTCTGCAGAACAGCAACCTTTAAATCAGTCTTATTTTGGTCTTATATTTAGACTGAAAATGCCTGTTGGATTTATTCGGTGTTCTAAACGTTAAAGCAGAAGGGTCATAAAATGCGTTTGCTGGTAAAGATGTGACCGTACTTTTCACTCCTACCTTATTATTTCCCAAACTATGTTTCTTTAAAAGTCTCAGTGGTAAAGCACTGAAATGATAATCCAACTTTGATCTATGTACAGTCTCCAAAACCATAATGATGGGCATAGTACATGTTGCTATAATATTCCATTGCTGCAAAAAAATGGCCCTTGCGAGCTTACCTTGTAGTTGATACATGAGAAATGTTACATGGCTGAAGTGCCTTTCATTGGTTTGCATTGTTGGGTGATTTATTCTACCTGATACAGGTATGATGGTTTGACAAAAAAATAGCGATTAATGTTATGTTTATCTTGTGTAGGTCAGAAAAAGGTCCACCCATTACTACAACAGAAATCATGGACGATATGCACCACTCACCACTACAACAGAAATCATGGATGCTATGTACCACCAATCACTACAACAGAAACCACGGACACTTTGTACCACCCATCCCTACAACAGAAATCATGGACAGTATGTACCGTCCACCTTTACAACAGAGATCATAGACACTATGTACCACCCGCCACTACAACAGAAATCATGGACACCATGCACCACCCACCACTACAATAAAAACCATGGACACTTTGTACCACCCACCACTACAAATGAAATCATGGACACTATGGACCACCTACTACAACAACAGAAATCATGGACACTATGTATCACCCACCACTACAACAGAAATCATGGACACTATGCACCACTCACCACAACAACAGAAATCGTGGACACTGTAACATACACCACAACAACAGAAATCATGGACACTATGTAGCAAGAGACAGATTACGCATCCTATGTACCGTCAATACTGTGCCATGCTCGAGCCTATTGTTATTTCATAGGAATTTATATGATTGAAACCAGAAGTATGGAAAAGAAGAGTGTAGACAAAGATCAGGCTGCAAGTGTGCAATCTCTACTGAATACTCTTTATATGACTGCATGGTGCTAATTTGCGTACATAAAGAGATTCACAACTGGATTGTTTTTCGGCCAGATATTTATTGTTGTTTAGTTTAAAAAATAACTTTTCAACCACTGATCTTGATTTACACTTTCAACAAAACAAGTTAAGTTGTGATTGGTGCACTATGCATTAACTGTTTACCAAACAAATTATGTTTTAATGACTCTGAGTATGAATGCTTTTGCAAATATGGTGGAGAAAAAGGAGAAATGCTGCTGACCGGCATTTTTGCTTTTGTCACAATTTTTCCGCCATCCAAAGACAAATCCCATCTTTTGGCACATATTCATATTGATCATCTGGAAGTGCTCAATTCGGGTAAGTGTAAAATTTTGCCCTCGTGTAAAGAAATAATAATATTATTACGTTAAGATGCTCACATTGTCCCACTAAGTGGCAAATGTAGCAAAGTTAAATGTCCATTAGGCTTTGTAAAATGTTTCTAAAAAATTGCTAGCATTTATTTATTTATTTTTTTTTTTATTATTTTTTTTTTTTTTTTTTTTTTTGCCAAAACTTTTTCTTATCTCAAAGAAATATTAGAAATATCATTTAGACATGTTTTTCAGATAATCAGTTTCATAAAAAGTTGCAAGCAAGATCAGACATCACAAAAAGCGCAAAATGTTAGAAACTCGGACAAGATTGAAAATGGGTCACATCAGGTAAAAAGTCAGATCGACGGATCAAATTCATGGAAAACCATGTGTATGCTATAGAGTTTGATACCAATGAAATTTTGGTCAGGATTTTAGTCTTATAATATCTCAGACAAAATTCGATCATATCAGGTTTAAAACTAGGTCATTAGGTGAAATCTTTAAAAAAAAATCTTGGGTACACTCTAGAGGCCACATTTTCAGTCCAATACTCATGACAGGTGGTCAGAATGTTTGTCTTGATATCTCGGACAAGTTCAAAAATGGCTCATGTTGGGTAAAAAAACTAGGTTACCAGGTCAAATCTCTGAAAAATCTTCTGTACACTCTAAAAGCCACATTTCCTAAACCATACTTATGAAAATCGGTCAGAAAATTTGTCTTGATATCTTGGACGAGTTTGAAAATAGGTCACATTGGGTCAAGAACTAGGTAACCTAGTTAAATCTTAGGAAAAAACCTTGTGTACAAGGCAGCATTTTCTGTCCAATACACGTAAAAGTTTATCAGAATATTTGTCTTGATGATATCTTGGATGATACTGAAAACGGTTACGTAGGGTAAAAAAATAGGTCACTAGGTCAAATCGTAGAAAAACCTTCTGTACTCTCTAGAGGCCACATTACCCATGAAAGTTGGTCAGAAAAGTTGTCTGGAAGATATCTTAGATAAGTTTGAAAATGGTTCATCTCTGGTCAAACTCTAGGTCACCAGGCTAAATCTTAGAAAAATCTTGTGTGCACTCTAAAGGCCAAAGTATCTGTCCAACACTCATGAAAAGTGGTCAGGATGTTTGTTTTGATAGTTTCTGCGAGTTGAAAATGGGCCTTGTTAGGCTAAAAATTAGGTAATTACGACAAATTCTAGAAAACGCTAGTGTGCACTCTTTTCGCCACATTTTCAATATTTATGAAAGTTTGTTAGAATGTTTGTCATAATATCTTGGAACAGATTCGAAATGGGTCAGGTTTGGTCAAAAGGTTCAATTAAGCGACTTCAGGGCCATCATGACCCTCTTGTTTCCTTTCCCACAGTGTTTACACCCTTTTAATCCTCTAACAAACGATCACGTTTTAATGATCTCAAAGAAAAAGGCTTTTGAAATCATTCCGAGGAAAGAAGAAAATGCAAATAACAAGCATTTTCTCCTTTTCCTACAATGCTTTCTACCCTTTCAGAGACCAGTCTCATCATCGTAACCGCATTAAATTTGTCGTCTGCCACTTTTTGAGATTTGGAGGGTCTAAAATTTTTTTGTATGGTAAAGAGTTAAAGGATGAATATTGTCATTTGGACTGTTTTGTTTATTGTCTACAAATGCTTTCAATTTTGAAAGTGTAGAGTTTTGCAGTTTAGTGAAGAGTCAAAAAATTGTTGGAAAAGGAGGAAAATATGTTGGTGGGTGAAAAGCCTTTTTCCTCTTTTCCCGCAATATTTTATACTCTTTCAAAAACAAATTCTATGATCTAAGCAACATATATTTTGTCATCTGCGCATGTTTTCAGTATTGACATGCCTAAATTTTGTAGTCTGATAAAAATCGAAGACCTAAAATGTTTTATTGCAAGGTGTACATGTATCTAGCTATAGAAGATTGCTTTGAAAAAATACTGGTGTTGTATTTTTTTTTTTACTGTAAGTGTTAATAACTAGAAAAATAAAGAAAAAGTAAAGGCTTGACGGTTTTATGTATTGTTTCACCTTATGTAACCTCAGAACTGAACTTGTCATTCAACAACGATAAAAACGCGGCAGAACCCTGTTTTTTGTCGTTGTTAGAATAACTTTCTGAGATAAAAACAGTCAAAGATTACTAGTAATATAATACCTCTTTCCTGAACGCTGAAATTTGGACTCAACCAAATTTAAAGCATTGCAAACAACAAAATAAATGGAGCAAGCATGATGAATTAAGTCTTTGATAAGGTAAAAGACATTGGTGGAAAAGGAGAAAACGCTGGTTTACAGCATTTTCTCCTTTTCCCACAGTGTTTTGATAAGCCTTCTTCTTCAGCTTTGTTAAAACTTAGGATTGTGTAGTAATTGATTGATTGTATGGTGTTTTACGCCATTTCAACCTTATTTTGGTTATTGTATCATGGCGGCCAGTGCACTTATTCATGCTTTTCCGGAGTCACTTTTACCAGTACTTTGCACAATATTCTTCCCTAGACACTGGTTGCCTTCCCACATAACCATTGTCAAAATAGTGATCAGCATAGAGAAAGAAAGGAATCCTGTCGCAAAGACTATTATTAATCCTCAGAAAGAAATTTGCAGAGCTGGGGATCAAAACCAGCGACCCCTGTTCTCAAGTTTTGTATGCTACTGAAGTTTTGTATGCTGCAGGGGCTCAGCGGATTGTGTGGTAAAGGGATACCCATGCACTATATAATGACAGAAAAAATAACCACAGCTTCGACTATTCTTCGGGATCTAGAGAGTCAATAGGATGCGGGTTTAAAACAAAAAAAAAATGTTCAAGATAAATGACAATATCCTTTACCAGACAACAAAATTTTAGAATTGTCCAAACTGAAAGCATTATTTTGCAGATGACATGTGGTGCGTGGCTTAAATGATGGGATTGGTTTTGAAGTGGTAGAAAACACAGTGATAAAAGGAGAAAATGCTGGTTACCAGCATTCTCTCCTTTTCCCATTATGTTTTCAGAAGCTTCTTTTCTCAGGTTCATTAAAATTCTGGATTGTTTGGTAATGGGTAAAAAAATAGATTATGATATCCATATTGAATTACATGAATACACACACTACTTAATTATGTCATAGGGGAAGATGTTTCTCACAAAAAAGGAACAAAGTTACATCAAAGTGGCATACAAAAGCTGAACACTTCAAAAATGTTGCTGTTGCATCTCACTTTGATAAATCAAGTATTTTATTACATTTAGAGCTGCAGTTAAATGCAACCATTTTGTCTTTTCCAAACACTACAGTTGTTTCCTTTGATTTTTTTTCTTTCGGTTTTAACATCCATTCGGGGCTTTTCTGTACCTTGTCAACATCAAAGGCAAATCTAGTCTTCTTGGTGATTAACTCTACCAGTAAACAAAGTTTTGGACCCATCAGAATCTAGAGAATTTGGACACAACTAATGTTGCTCATATCGTGTGAATTGTGTTTTAGAAGACAGAGAACAATGTGGAGAAAGGAGAAAATGCCAGTAACAAGTACCTTCTCCTTTTGCTACACTGTTTTCAAAAGCCATCTTCTGTCGGGTCGTTAAAAATCAGGACTGTTTGGTAAAGGGTTAACATTAATTTCAACGTTATTTCCGTAACAAGTACCTTCTCCTTTTGCTACAATGTTTTCAAAAGCCATTTTCTGTCGGGTCGTTAAAAATCAGGACTGTTTGGTAAAAGGTTAACATTAATTTCAACGTTATTTCTGTCACCTTTGTAGGGCGTAACCACGGGTTCAGAATCATTATGCAACCCAACTAAAGATTTCTAATTCTCTCTTGGGCTGCTAGGTGTGCATCAAGATTAGACTGCATAGAATATTGCAGTGTGATCTTTATATACACTGTCAGATATAGTCATATTTCCATCAAAAGGAAATAGGATGAAATCACAACATTTGGCTTTTTTTTTTTTGCCCCCCTTTCCCCCTCCCCCCCCCACCCCCGCCACCCAACGTTTACTTAGTCCCAAAATATTCCGACTCCCATGTATTGAGCTATTCTAACAAAAATCAGACCTTATTTTTAAAGATACATCTTTACTCACTTCAGCCAGTATTAACCCATTTCATCTTTATTTTATCAAACTATAGTCATTCTTGTATATTCATGTCAAATGTTACCCCTGACGGTTGCATAGATTACGACCAACGGAAAATGCGTTTCATTTTCTGTAGGCCATCAAAGAAATCACCGTTGTGAAGCTTCCGGTTTTAAATCGAAGATTTCCGATATATGTATTTATCCCTTACACCATAATATATATCAGTATTTTAGCTATGTTTACACATCTGGCTAAATTCTGAACCATTCTACAGTCTATATAATTTTAACAGCGTTTTTTTTTTTCCTGGCTGTAAGGATGTATCCTTAAACTTAATATTAAGGAAAATGCATATTTCTTCAGCATTATGATGAGACGAATCATTATAATTAAAGAATCCCATGCAGGATTCTCAAAACTTATCCTTAATCCTTTACCAAACGACAAAATTTTACATTTGTCCAAATTCAAAGCATTTGCAGACGAAAAAATAAATATGACTCAAAAATTGAAATTTGTTTTCAAAAGGGTAGAAAACATTGTGGGAAAAGGAGAAAATGCTGGTAACCAGCATTTTCTCCTTTTCCCACAATGTTTTCAAAAGGCTTTTTCTGTAGGGTCGTTAAAACCCGGGATTGTGTGGTAAAGGGTTAACTGCTGAATGAATAAAATAGCTGCTAGTTAAAAAATATTGCTATTTCAAAGCTCTAGTTTCATCTTGTTGGATGGTATAGATCCAAGATTAGAATGCAGATTCTGTACAGTCTGATCTTGATCTTTACTGACCCCAAAAGCCCATTTATTCTTGCATAGCAGGAGAAGGGTTGATACCAATCCATTCCTTTTTTACTATTACTTTTTGAACTCGACCACAAACGACCCAGAAGAAGAAGGCTTTTAAAAACATTGTTTGAAAAGCAGAAAGTGCTGGTATATCAGTAATTAGCATTTTCTCCTTTTAACACAATTTAAAAAAAAACAGAAATCATCATTTAAGCCACATTTAACTTGTCATCTGTAAATGCTTTCAATGCGATCTGGTCCAAAATTTTGGTGTTTGGTGAAGAGTTAAAGATAGAATATTACTCAACTTTCAGCCAGATAGCAAGATCTAGTTCTTGGCCATATTGAAAGTACTCACAGATGACAAAGTAAATCAACGGTGGATTAACTCTTTGCCAAACAATCTAGAGTTTTAATGACCCTGAGAAAGGAGGCCTTTGAAAACACTGCAGGAAAAGGAGAAAATGTTGGTAGCCAACGTTTTCTCCTTTTCCTACAATGATTCTTACCCTTCCAAAACATTTTTTTTTTTTAATTTTTGAGTCACATTTACCTTGTCGTCTGCAAGTGGTTTCAGTTTGGAAAGGCCTAAAATTTTGTCGTCTGGTAAAGAGTTAAATGATGGAATTTGTCTCTGGGAGATGAGGGACTCTGACAACTAAACTGGAATATTGTCTCTGCTAGAAGAGTAGGGACTATGACAACTAAACTGGAATATTGTCTCTGCTAGAAGAGTAGGGACTATGACAACTAAACTGGAATATTGTCTCTGCTAGAAGAGTAGGGACTCTGACAACTAAACTGGAATATTGTCTCTACTAGAAGAGTAGGGACTATGACAACTAAACTGGAATATACTATTTCTATGATATGACATGTCCTGTGAAGCAAATTGTTAAGACTTATGCTGCTGAATAAATGAAACGCAAATTTCTACTCAATACTAAAAGCCTAAACATAGCGGTTTAAAAGTTGATTTCACCTGAAGGAAAATACCGTATCGGACAGTGTAGATCAAAGATCAGACTGCACGTTCTGTGCAGTCTGATCTTGATCTACACTGTCCGCAAAAGGTCAGTGAGTCTCGATTAGCAGCTTAAGGGTTAAGGTGTAATATCCCTGAATTGATATACATGTTGGTAAAAATGTTTTGGGGGCACAGTTCACTGGGCAACTTAAAGGTGGTTATTTAGATTTTCAACACCTTAACGAATTAAAAAATATTTACACCACAGAAATTACCAAGAAGAAACAATGCAAATCTTCAATAAATAAGAATAATAAAATTATTTAAAACATTTTTCATGGTATTCCCTTGAAAGTCTACGTAGCTATTGCTTACCGTCAGATCCTGTGCGAATGTTCGGATACCTTTATATACATGCTGTACATTCATTGGTAACAAAGTAATGCCTTTTTAACATGGGAAAGCATGTACAATGAAAAAACAAACATCTGTAGGGATTCTATATACTTGCAAAGGTCGACTGAAAGCATCTTGAAGGGCATCGATTCAACACCTCAAAGGTATTGAAGGCATAATATGGTCTTCATGCAAAATATGCCGGAACCCTGCGAGAGTTATAATAATATCAAAATGAAATTGATTAATTGGATGTTGGTTAAGGCCATTTTCAACATTATTTCAGATATATCGCTGCGGCCAGTGCACCTATCCATGCTTCCCTGGAGTTTCCTTTGGCAGTAATACACACAATTTTCTTTCCAAGCCACTGGCTGCTTACCCATATAACCATCGTCGAAACAATGGTCAGCGGTGACCGAGGAATGAATCCTATCGCAATGACTATCATCAATTCTCGGAAAGAAATTGGCCGAGCCGGGCATCAAACCAGCGACCCCCCGTTCTCAAGTTCTGCATGCTACCAGCTAAGCTACAGGGGCTCGGTACCAAAATGAAGGAAGAACAGAAAAGAAAAAAACTAAAATTCCATTTCCGTCTAAAATATTGCATCAAATATGTTCGAGTTCGTGCCATTTTTCCCAAACACAGGTCCTGCTAAGGGATTGTCTTTTAGATGAACTAATTCTGATTCTGACTAGATTTTCAAATCTGCAAACCACGCATGAGTTGACGCGAATTTTCAGCAATTGTTTCTGTATGCTCTCCACATAAAACGTGGGATAATCCAAGAATAATGATACAAAAGAAATATGATAAATTGAGAAAAGAATGGAATAAAAATCGCTTTGCTGGATTTCGTTCTATTTCGTTTCGTTCTATTTCGTTTGGTTTGATTGCGTTTCGTTTCGTTGCGTTTCGTTTCAGTTCCGTTTCTAAGTTTATAGGGACCCATACAGTATCTAGTTGAAAATCGGCGAGTCGTAGTACTACGTTATGATGGGTGTGGTTCTTTAACCACATTGGGTTTGCCTGTGCTAGAGGCACAACCAGCCACATAGATATTTTTTGATTGCCCAAAATTAAACCTCTGCCAAACAATCCAATACTTTACATCACTAGGAGAGAGAGACTTTGAAAAAATTGTGGAGAAAATGCTGCTTTACCCACGAAATTACGACCCTTTCAAAGACAAATCCCGGTTTTTTTTTTTTTTTTTTTTAATACTTTGGAAGAGTCTTAAATTTCGTTGCGTTGTAAATGTTTATGTCTATGCTCTCCTTAAAATGAAAAAATATAACGCAGAGGAAACATGGGTACAGTGCCTTAGTTGCAAAAAGTGGTCACATAAACAACGTAAATTTGCGGCGTACACGTGTCAGATGTGAGTCTGTCGACAAGTAATCTTTACTAGTGGGCTAAGCAAGAACTTTTTGCCTTTTGCATACAGCGAAAATTTAGAGCAAACATTTTGGAATGTGAAGCCTGGTCATTGTCCCACACTGTCAGTCACTTATTTGTTCACCCAAAGCGATGGGTGTTTTACGCCGCTTTCAACATTATTTCAGTCTTAGCACGGCAACAGCTCTCTTATTCATGTATGTCCTTCGGTTTCACTAGTACCAAGCTAGGTCTCTCAAGTGTCTCGACCAAGGACACTCCCGCGAAAAACCCAATTCCTCGGGTGAGGATCGAAGCACGGGCTTCCAGGTTACGAGTCATACCCTTTACCACTGAGCCACACATATATTTGTTACACATTCTGCCCAAAAGCCTGAAATCCGCAATCCTTTTTGATTGATTTCCCTAACTAAAGAGGTCCTTTCATTAATTCAGCGGTCTTGCTTCTATAGTGCATTGTGATTTCTGTTCGAAAAGAAATTGTGTTCTGTGAAAAAAATGTGTTTAGAAATATTTCAGAAAGTTGCTTCTGATTAAGTATTGCTCAGTTGTTTGAATAAAAGAAATGCATCTCAAACGTACATACAGAGATTTAATCCTTTACCACACAATCCCGACTTTTAACGACCCTGAAAAAGAAGCCTTTTGAAAACATTATGGGAAAAGGAGAAAATGCTGGTAACCAGCATTTTCTCCTTTTCCCACTATGTTTTCTACTCCTCCAAAAACAAATTAGAATTTTTGAGTCAGATTTATTTTGTCGTCTGCACATGCTTTCAATTTGGACCAGTCTAAAATTTTGTCGTTGGGTAAAGAGTTAAGCGGAGTGACTTACACTTAAAGCCTCTCAAATGGAAAATTGAAGGGTAGGAGAGGAGAGAATAGGGGAGATGAGAGAAAGAATTCAAACATTCGAATTCACCCCATAAAGAGTGTCTTTCTGTAGAATTTTTTGTTCATCACTTTTTCTCTGGAACTACTTATAGTCTGGATTTGAAACTCCAAATTCGTCATTTTGGTCTCAAAAGGGTTTAAAAGACCAAGTCCACTATTTAATGCATATCTTCAAAACTAGACCATTTTTGAAGATTTAAACATTTGACATGATATCCAGATATTTGAATATTCGTTACCATTCCCCAAAACGAATTAAAGTCAGTGACAGGAAGCAGTTGCATTTCATTCATAGTCTGAGAAGGAATTACAAATGATCAAAAGAAATTTATTGGATAGAAAGTATGAGAAAATGGTTCGGGAAAAGTGAGAAAAAGCCAAATGAGGAAGGGAGACAAAATTCCTTTTTCGTGGTACAACCATCCACGTTCAGTGGCATTATAACCTTTCCCAGACACCGGGGTTGCTTGTGCCACTAGAGTGTGTAACTTTTATTAGCAAATTCTGGTTGTAAAATGCATATAAAATTCTTGTATCATTTCTAACATGTGCGGAAATGATTAGATCGAAACACAGCTAGTTGAGATAAGAAAAAATGGACATTTAAATAGCCGCAATAAGAATAAAATTGAAAAGTGGCACAACCGTCCCCGTTCTGCACCATATCCTTGAGCATGGCACCCCATGGCCATAGACTAACAATTGTTGAAGCATTACCAAGAAAAGATATTAACCCCTACCTTGCTAAATAAGTTAAATGAAACTTTTGTAACAATACAGACAGGCACCTAGAATGGATATTCTAGATGGTTGGTTGTTGTTGTTTCAAGGCGAGACAGCTAATGAGGTTTCACTCTCTTGCACCTCTGTAGTTGGCTCAGAAAGTAGTCCGTCATCACGTGATATTTTCGTCACATGACCATAACTCAAAATGGCGACACAAACGCCGGTGAAAGAAAGACCAATCGATTGTTTTGTGTGCTGTTCAAACAGCATACGGCCAATCAGACTTAGTGGTAGGAAATGTGAACAAGAGGGATTTTCTGAAAAGCTTAAATGTCTTTTAAATGACGATAACTTGTTTTTTTAATCTTACAAACTTAGATCCATCGGTGTGTTCAACTGTCATCATTCATGGGCGCAAGATTCTGATCAGTAAAGAAGCTTGAAAAAATACTTCCATTGTATACAGGTAAATTCATTAGTTTGAATGCACCTTTAATGTATCGGGAATCATACTTCCTTTGTCTAATTTATTATGTTACACATGAAACAGTTAAACAGTAACAAAACATGTTTTCCTCAGATTGACAAGATTCTTGTCATTTAGCCCGTTGCAGAGATGTATGGTGAGAGTAACGAACGACAACTCTGCTCGGAGATTGATGAGGTTTATGTAATGCGTGACTACCTGCACAGGTATACACAATTAGCTGGACATTCATGTGGAAGTAGACATGACTGTTAAACAAGTACTAGGCCGAGTCATTGGCCATTTACACTGTGTTTTACAAGGCGTATGGTCATTTACTGACAATCACATAGTTGTCAATCCCCCTGTTGGATTCGTATTTACAGCAGGCCATTTCAGTCAATCTTTAGTGTATGTACCCGCACCCCAGCTGGAACGAACGAACCTGGGACTTCCTTCTTTATTAAACGTATTGGAAATCTGGACGTTTTCTTGTTGTGCTACACTTTCAAACCCATGGTAAAAACTCAAATAATATTTCAGACCTATATTTTGGAGAAAAATGTCTCCTTTTGCGGACAGTGTAGATCAAGATCAGATTGCCATTTTGTGCAGTCTAATCTTTATCTACACACTCCGCAAAAGGTCGGTGAGTCACGCTTAGCAGCCCAAGAGTTAATAACAACAAGTACGTAAGCTGAATTGCTGTGGAACGCAACATGAAACTCCATTCAAACAAATATTTACAAAGATTTAAAAACAAAAAACAAAAAAAAAAAAACTCTAGAAATTTTCAGTCTTTACTTTCTCCCTGGATCCATGTAAGTAAGCTATTTTTGTTGTTCATAAGGTTAATTACGAAATACAGTGTTGTCAAACTATGACTAAATAGATAAGATTTCATTTAATGCTGATATCAGATAATGACAGGGAAAAAAATATAATTTTCACCAGCCTCTTATGAACTTATCCTGTTTGATAGTTTGGACATTTGATACTTTAGACTTTTTTTTTTGGGGGGGGGGGGAAGGGGGGCTAGGGGTTGATTGAATGCTGTTTTACTCTCCTTTCAAATCATTTTAGTCGTATCAGGCTGACAGCTCACTTTGCCATGTATTTTCCTTGGTTTTACAAGTAGTTTATGCTCAGGATGTGCCTTGCTTTGCTCACAGACACTCCCATATAAGTAAAACATGATCTCGGATGAGGATCAAACCCAGCACCTTATGATTGCTAATTCATCAGTTTAACTGTTTTGCTACTGAATAAATAAACAGCATTTTCTCAAAGGCTAAAAATTACATTCCTTCTGCAAGATCAAGAGACAGTCCGGTCTTAACCTAGAATATAGCAGTGGGCATTGTAGATCAGAGACCAGACTGCAGGATTAAACGCAGCACCTTATGATTGCAAATTCATCATTTTAACCGTTTTGCTACTGAATAAATAAATAGCATTTTCTCAAAGGCTAGAAATTACATTTCCACTGCAAGATCAAGAGACAGTTCAGTCATAATCTAGAATATCGCGGTTTACATAGTAGATCAGAGACCAGACTCAAGTTCTGTGCAGTCTGATTTTGATCTACACTGTCCACAAAAGCTTCTGGTGTATGGTATGGAGAGAGAGCACAGTGCCACCCAAGAAAACTCAAAGCTTTCTGGAGGGTGCCATTTTAACCCAGATCCAACAAGTGTTTACAAAACTTTTATGTCGTACTCTGATTTTGTCTAATTTTGTTTACCTCGAGGTCTGGAAATAAAGGGTTGAAAATGTTTCAAGGAACTGTTTGTTTTGATAGATTGAAAGATGCAACAAATTTATTCAGATAAATCCGTCAGTCCATTTGTCAGTCTGTCTTTCTGCCCATACTCCCTCAAACAGACCTATTGATAAATTAAGACGGGGGTTATGGTGGCTGATATGGGACTCGAACATGATGCCGCTGGCTGACGGGGTATTGTAGTACTAACTTGAAAAGCAACAAAGCAGTTATAAAAATCACCTTTAATTTATCAAAACAAGCAGTTCATCGAAAAATTTTCATCTATTTACTTCCAGGGGTAAACAAAATTTAAAAAAAAAAAAGGTTTGTAAACATTTGTTGGATTTGGGTCAAAATGGCAACCTCCAAAGAGTTTTGAGAAAACAATAGATAACTCTGCTCGCCGTTAGGCTTTGTCTAAATTCATATTAATTCTTGTATTTATCAATACAAATGTAATTTGCCTGTAAAATAAGTAAATATACAATTATATCTTTGTACACTACAACGTTGGTCATTGTCAGCCATCTTGGATTTTGTCGGCCATATTGGATCAAGATTGTTCTTTAAAATGTGCAAAAAATGACGAAGGGTATAAACTTTTATTTTAACCCTTTTTTCAGCATGACTACTAACTATTCTTGAGAACGTTCTCGGTCATATCCTCGAGAATTTTCTAAATTTGAAAGTAACACAACTTCTGATTGGCTAAACCGTTTGATTTATCCAATCAGATGTTGTGTTACTTTCAGTTTTGGAAAATCTTGAAGAATAAGACTTAAAATGTCCTTAAGAATGGTTGGTGAATATGGATCCTGGAATTAACCTGTCCGCCCGTCTGTTTGTCTGAAGACATTCACTCCAATTTAGCTGCTATTTTAATGCAGCTTTGTTCAACTATCAACCGGATGATTTTGTACGTGTACAGAACATTATTTTCTGAAAGGGCAGTTAACACTTTACCGAGCGACTATGTTTTAGACCTGTCCAAATTCAAAACACTTGCAGACGATAATTTAAATTTGATTCAATCGACGGGGTTTTTCTTTGAAAAGGTATGAAACATTGTGAGAAAAGGAGACGATGCAATTTACCAGCATTTTCTCTTTTTTCTCGCGATATATTCAGATGCCTTCCTCCCCAGGGTTGTTTAAACACGAGAATGTCCGGTAAAGAGTTATGCAGTCGGATCTCGGTCTACACTGTCCACAAAAATACGTTGAGTCAAACTTGTCAGCTAAAACCCTTATCCTGCTGAATAAGTGAAACAAAAAATTCATTGATTGTATTGTATGGTGTTTAACGCCGTTTTCAACATTATTTCAGTTATATCGCGGCGGCCAGTGCACCTATCCATGCTTTCCTGGAGTTACTTTTACCAGTACTCCGCACAATATTCTTTCCAAGCCACTGGCTGCTTTCCCACATAACCATCGTCGAAACAATGGTCAGCGGTGACAAAAAATTCAAGCTGATGGTAAAAACCCGATTAATGTTATTTCAAACTTACTTTTTCGAGAAAAATATCTCTTATCGGACCGTGTAGATCCATGATTAGACGGCACGTTGTGTGCAGTCTGATCTTGATATACAGGGTCCGCAAAGGTCAGTGAGTCGCGCTCAGCAGTCTAAGGGTTAAGGGCTAATTTTAACCCTTAAGCTGCTAATCGCGACCCACTGACCTTTTGCGGAAATGTAGATCAAGATCAGACAGCACAGAACGTGCAGTCTGATCTTTGATCTACACTGTCCGATACGGTATTTTCTTTCTAGTGAAACCAACTTTGAAACCGCAGTGTTTCGGCCTTTAGTATTGAGTTAGAAATTTGCGTTTTATTTATTCAGCAGCTTAAGTGTTAACTTGAACCATTCAGGACAAAAATTCTAAGATAGTATTTCGATTTCCAAAGTTATGGTTTCTACCTTTTTGCCAGTTAACTCTTTACCAAACGACCGACAAAATGTTAAATTTTAGACAAGTCCAAATTGAAGGCATTTGCAGGCGACAAAATAAATGTGACCGAAAAAAAAATTTTTTTTTTATTTTATTTTTTTATTTTATTTATTTATTTTTTTTTTTTTCGAAAGCCTAGAAAACGTTGTGGGGAAAGAAGAAAATGCCGTTAACCACCATTTTCTCCCTTTGCCACAACGTTTTCAAAAGGCCTTGTTAAAAGTCGGGATTGTGTGGTGTTCTTTGAACACTATGTTTCTAAAAGCAACACTGGCTCAAATAATGCGATCTGTAATTGAACGGCTATACGAACACATTGTTGCAAAAGGGAAAAAAAGGATTCTAGCATTTTCTTCTCTAACCACATAAAGATCACATTAGCTCTACTGAAGGGATAAGTCACTGTTCAAAGGATGTTTACCCTAATCCCGCTAAATGATTTATATAAAACTCTCAAGCCGATAGTAAAAACCCGAGTACTGTTATTTCAAACTTATTTTTTGAGGGAAAATATCTTCTTATCGGACAGTGTAGATCCAAGATCAGACTGCACGTTATGTGCAGTCTGATCTTGATCTACATTGTCCGCAAAGGGTCAGGGAGTCGCGCTTAGCAGCTAAAAGGTTAACATCAAAAGTTTACAACTTTTCATACTGAAATCATTGGCAGACGACAAATTAAATGGGGCACAAATTGTTGGGTTTGTCTTTGAAATGGTAGAAACATTTCGGGAAAAAAGACAAATTTCTGGTTACCAGCATTTTTCTTCTTTTCCCGCTATGTTTACACAAGCCTCACCTACTCGAATGATGGTACTTGTGTATAAAGGTTACTAGAAAATATGGCGGCAAAAAATGAAAATCTTGTTCATTCTTTTTCCACGATGTTTGAAAAGCCTTTGTTTTCTAGAAATACTGAATGTCAATGTAAAAGTCCTTGAGAGAGATCGTATATATATATACCTATCTACGTACTTAAGTGTGCCTTAGATATATCCCAAAATATACATGAACCATGCTCTGTGAAAAGGGGGCTTGATGCATTTGCGAAAAGATCGAACCAGGTCAGCCTGCGCAGTCCGCGCAGGCTGACCTGGGCCGAAACTTTTCGCTATTGGTCATTTTTTTTGTATGTCCAAGGACCTGTCTACCTCATGATTAAGACGGTGAATTGACAAAATAGACTTTAAGGACCTGTGATCATGTGATGACGTGCCAATATTGAAAGAAATCGCTAGGATCACGTATTTTCATTTCAACACGTTTTAGAGACTCAAAATAGCCTTTCCAGGAGTACCAGAGGATACCTTCAGGATCTTGACTTTTTTTATCCTGGCTGTATGGCGCGTTCAATTTGGCCGCAAAACAGCTGTTGTACCACCAGCCACCTTTCCAGCGCTTTGCACAGTTACCCCAGTATTTGTCGTTATCAGAATCAAACGTACTAAACTGCATTCCCGCATGATTGTTATCAACATCATCTGTATCTATAAGAGAGTCCCCAGCAGTTCCACTGTACCCACTCACATGCAGTCTATATTTGTCTTCCTCAGCCCCAACTTGAAATTCTTCATACACGGCAAACGCTGTATTTCCGTCAAAGTCCTCCATATCTATTCTCAGTTGCAATGGTTTTTCCTTTGTCAACCTGTACAAAAACTCGTTTCCTGCCCAAAATTCGCCGTCCGGACTTCCAAATCCGAGTTTATAGTCTAACCAAGAACGGAAGAAGTTCACGGAACCGTCTTGACGTCTCATGAACACAATCCATCCACCACCATCTGTATCCTGGTCGCAATAAACAGTTACAGGTGATATAATTAACTGTAGATAAAGAGTATAGACCCCACTTTCTGGAACAGTTGTACAGTCTGTGTTGGTAATCGGAACGGTAGTTATTTCGGGCATTACAGATTTCGATTCGGTTTTTAGCAAATGTTCATCTATTCTATCGCTGATTGTAGTCATAAATATTGTCATGTTGTTGCGAATGTCACGGTATATATCGGCAATTGAGTCCTCGATCGATTCCCTCATAGATCGTAGTTGATTTTGTAGCTCTCGATCTTTCTCATTATCCACCTTTTTGCTCGCCGTATTCATCAATGTCATCTTGCTGCGAAGGTCTCGGTAAATATCAGCAATTTTGTCCTCGATCGATTCCCTCACTGATTTCAGTTGATCCTGTAGATACCGATCTCTCTCGTTAGCCGCCTTTTCGTACGCCGAAATATTGTTTTCCGTTAATCGCAGTCGACTCTGTAGCTCTCGATCTCTCTCATTAGCGACCCTTTCTCTCTCTGTATTCATCAATGTCATGTTGTTGCGAATATCTCGGTAAATATCAGCGATTGTCTCCTCGATCGATTCATTCATTGATTGCAGTTTACTCTGAAGTTCTCTATTCATTTTCTTTTCAGTAACAAATGCTTTGATCAAGCTGTTGTATTTTACTGACACTTTGTTACTTTTTACCTCTACCATATCCTGCCTTCCATCATGGTTCGTCAGTGGTAGACAGCTTGTTTTATTACCGGGTATAAATAAACCACAGCCTTCGACCACCGATATGTTGAGTTGGTTAGTCTTTTCAAACAATTCTGTAATATCCTTTCTTGTCAAAGACATGCCCTTCTTGAGGGTTCGAACTTCTTTCCGAATGCGCTTAAATTCTTTCCGAATTCGCTTCGCCCCATAAGAAGCTGTTTCAGAGCACATCAATGATATAATTGTCATGAAAACAGCGAAACGCAATTTCGCGATTTCCATAATGAAATAGAGCTTATATGTAAATATCCCCTGCTCAGTACCACGTTAGATTAAGTTCTGCAGCGCCAACAATCGGACGTGATATTATGAAAGAGAGCACTACAACAAGAGATTTGTTAGTTGATACGCGCGCACCTGGCTGTATTTATTCTACGTGTTCATTTAGAGTTAAGAATTAGTGGAGATCTATTAACCCTTTCCCAAACGATAAAATTTAGACTGCTCCAAATTCAAAGAGTTTGCAGACGACAGTTTTAGATTTGATGAAAATGACAGAAAGTTCTCCAAAAGGGTAGAAAACACTGTGGGAAAAGGAGAAATTGCTCGTTACGAGCAATTTCTCCTTTTCCCACAGTGTTTTCAGAAGGCTTGTACTGCAGACACGTGAAAACCAGGGCTTGTTTGGGAAAGGGTTAAACCCCCTTTTGCCAGAGCATGGCTCATATACATGTGCGTCTTGAAAATTGATCAGTAGAGCTTGTTTTAATAAAAAACTAATAATAATACTGACATGTTTCTAGACCAAAGTAAGATTGATACCTTATCCTGCTAAAAAAGTTTAGATAAAACTTTCAAGGCGATGGTAAAAACTCGAATAATATTATTTCAAACTTAAGTTTTGGAGAACAATATCTTCTTATCGGACAGTGTAGATCCAAGATCAGACTGCACGTTCTGTGCAGTCTGATCTTGATCTACTCTGTCCGCAAAAAGTCAGTGAGTCGCGCTTGGCAGCTTAAGGGTTAAAACTTATGTAACATCTTTAAGGTCATTAATGAACTTGATGAGCTACAAGTAGGTAAACCGTGGCATCAAAAAAGGTGTGAAATATGGTATGCATTTTATCTTCCATTCATTTACTTGGTAAGAACAACTTTTCACGCTCTCGTATTTGACAGCTTCGGAAAACATTCTGGGAAACGATAGCTATTGCCTGTAACATATAAGTGCTTCATTTTACCCACAGTATTGTCAAAACTGTTGAGAAGATCCCCCTTTTTTTTTCCTTTCTCTCAAATACTTGTCCTTTGAGTAAGTTGTAGAAGTTTTCGGTAATTCTAAAAATAGTCTGTACACGTATGCATTAACTCTTCACTGCTTCAGTTGCCCTTGCAGCAAGATCAGACTGCACCGAACGTGCAATCAAAACTAAAACCTTAAAGCCCCGATACTGGCCAAAGGTAAACAATACAGGTGTTAAAGTGCGTTTAAATTTAATTCATACCATTTTGAAATATAAATGAGTCATGCTATGGCAAAAGGGGCTTAATGCATCTCTCGTAATGCATGATACCAAGCAAGCCATCACATGATTATGGATCCATGATAGCCACTTTTTAACGACCGACTGAATCATGAGGTAAACTGGTCCTTGGGCATACCGAAAATTGACCGATAGCAAAAAGTTTCGGCCAAGGTCAGCCTGCGCAGACTGCGCAGGCTGACATTGGTCGATACTTTTCGCAGATGTATTAAGCCCCCTTTTCACAGAACATAGCTCAAATATAAATATTATTGTGAAGATGACAATCTGTTATTGTACGGTCGGTGCAAGTGTTAGTCGCTGGCAGAAAAATGAATTTTAAAAGTAGGTCAAGAGTTGCCAGGTCGCTCTACCTTTTGTTTACTTTTTAGCATGTTTTAAAATTCATTTTTCTGCCAGTGACTAAAACTTGGACCGACTGTGCAACAGCAGATTAGTATCTTCAAAATGATTTCCATATTTTTGAATTCAAATGTATTTTAACACCCACGTTGTTTACGTTTGGCTGCTATTGTGCTTTAAACAGATGAAAAATCGAGTGAGGCTCAAGTTGTGATGTTTTCGGCGTGGCTGACTGTGCATTTTGGTCCTGGTTAAAGTGAATGATTAGAAATTTGTGATTGGTAAAAAATGTAGACATGTTTATTCTAAGGGGCATTGCCTATTTGCGGGCAAAATTACGCCGTCTATCTTTTTTTTTTTTTTTTTTAAAGATATTTCTTGTTTCTGGAATAGGGTACAAAACACTTTGGGAAAAGGAGAAAGTTCTGAAAATCAGGATTTTCACCTTTTCCCAGAATGTTTTCGCAAGGCTTCTTCCTCGGGTTCGTAAAAACTTGGAATTGTTTGTTAAAGGGTTAATCCCTTACCAAATGACAAACATGTAAGCTTCCTTCAGCAGACTGAAAAATCAAATGTGGCTCATTTGATGAATTTTCTTGGATAGGGTACGAAAAATTGTTTGAAAACGGGAAACTGCTAGTAAACAGGATTTTCTTCTTTTCCTACAATGCTATCGAAAATTGTCTGTTTCAGGTCGTTTTATTCGTGTGGTACAGGGTCAATGAGTTACAAGGGCTCTTCTCAATCAGGAAAAAAAAAAAACACTTATGTGAATATATAACTCCAAGAACACTTAGAACCACTTAGAATCAAAGTGCCTTGGCAGAGAGTGAAGATAAAGACCAGACTGCACAGAATGACAATGTGATCTTGGCTATGGACTGTCCACATTTTGTTGGCATTGTTGTGAGCAATTTCTCGTTTATTTTTTTACAATATTTGCAAGAAAAGAAAAAAATATGTCTACCCCTTTACCAAACAACATTTTAAACTTTAATCGATAGAAGTTACAGATGATAAATAAATTATGGCTTAAACTACTTTTGGATTTGTCTTTTGAACTGTGGAAAATATTGTAGGAAAAGGAGAAAATGCTGGTGACCAGCATTTTCTCCTTTTCCTACAATATTTTCAGAAAAAATTGTGTTTGACCCTTTACTAAACGACTACGTTTTCGACTCGTCGTAATCGATAGCAGTTGCAGAAAACAAATAAACTATGGCTTTAACTTTGAGATTTGTGGTTCACAAAATCATGGGAACCTACAGAAGTTATGTCATTTAACTGGCAAAGGAAGAAAATCCTGGTAACCAACAATTTTCTCCTTTTCCACATCGTTTTCAAATGCTCCATTCCTCAGGGCGAACTTTATACTGTCGCGAGTGTTCTTAAACAGGCTAAGTAGGATTTCCGTTCCTTTTGGTCTAGTGGCCCTTAAACGACTTAACCTGTTTTTCATTGTACACCTATCTACTTTTCATAAGAAGAACTTTGGCACGACAGCCTCGGCCAAAGTTTGAAAACATTGTGGTGAATGGCGATTTGATCACAGAAAGTAATAGATATACATACATTTTGTCTTTCGACAATCTAAGCCCCCCTTTTCACAGAGCGCGGCTTATATTTTTTCTCAGTACAGATGATATATCGCGCTTTTTTCTTCTCCCAAGCATTCCTGTCGAAATCAATTCTGCATGAAAAAGAAATAGACATTTGAAGTCTGTTGAATTTATCAAAATACTGAAAAGAAAGATTAGATCGAAACTTCATAACAAGTATCTGACGTGTAACGGTATGGTCACCCATCTAGGCAATAACCATAATGTATGTTGCTGAACATTCACGGAGAAAAATACAGCAAACCGCATCGGTTTAAAGTTAGCTCAACAACAAAGCAGGTTTGAAGTGGTTATGCATCTAACCACTCTCTCTGTGACATTACTTTCCCTCTCGAGAAGTCTCGACCCCGAGACTTATATACAGATAAACCTGGGGAATAGACAATGGTAAGGCAACTTCAGTCCGGCTATTGTCATAACCCCACCTCTGGCACCAAATGTGACGTGCAACCCCGGACACCCATCCAGGCACTAACCATAACGCACGCTGCTTAACTTGCACAGAGAGAAACATAGCAAACCGCATCGCTGTAGAAGCTAGCTTAGCAGCAAGGCAGGTTGGAAGTGCCTTATACTCTAACCACTCTCCGTGACACAACAGTCACCAAAGTGTCACATGTACTTATAACATAGGACAACGTATCTGGTGTTATCCCCGCCCAGAATCTTTCATATATGACATTGTAAGTATCTGATGATTTTCCCGCTCCCGTCAAGATTTTTTCAATATATGACAGTGTTGGTATCTAGAGTTACCACCGCCCCTGTCCAGAATCTTTCATATATGACAATGTAAGTATCTGCTGTACGCCCCCGTCCAGAATCTTCATATTTGACGGTGTAAGTACCCACCGCCCCTGTCCAGAATCTTTCGTAAATTTTTGGCAGTGCAAGTAACTGGTGTATCCTTTGCCCGTCCAGAATCTTTCATATATGGCGCTATAAGTACATTTATCTGGTGTAACACCTGTCCCCGCCCAGAATCTTTCATATATGACACTGTAAGTACGGTATCTGGTGTAACTCGTCCCCGTCCAGGATCTTTTATACATGATAGTGTACAAACGTTGCTTAAATATTTTACAGGTAAGTGTAATGGGTAAAACTACACTTATAAAATTGGACAGCATTTCCCCTTTAATATGGTACATTTTTCACTGTTACGGACATTCTAACATAAAAGAGACATTTGGTTTAAAGTGTATTACATATTATGAAACACCCTGTAAGTATCTGGTGTAACCCCTACCTCCGTCCAGAATGTTTCATATATGACACTGTAAGTATCTAGTGTAACCCCTGTCTAAAATCTTTCATATATGACACTATTAGTATCTGGTGTAACTCCCGCCCCCTTCCAGAATCTTTCATTTATGACTAGTAAGTATCTATCTAGTGTAACCCCCGTCCACAGGCTTTCATTTCTGACAATATAAATATCTAGTGTAACTCCCGTCAAGAATCGTTCAAATATGACAGTGTTGTATCGTTACTTTCCGGGAGAAGCTCGGATCCCGGAATCTACCCGAGTTTAGGCGAAGAGTTGCTTATAAACAACTCTGGGAATTATCCAATGGAAATACAGCTGCCCATCCTGCGCATGCGCAGGTGTTTACCTGGGCCTGGACCGCTCCAAGATTCGCCGCACTCGACTTCACTACCCTCAACTTAATTAATACATCTCTGAAGCACAGCTCCCCACGAGGAAACTAGCTTACACCACGTTTTACAGACTGGCCGGCCAGAAGTTCTGAATACTACATCCAGATAACTGTAAGTTGCCGGCTAAGCTGTATTGATATACATGTATTCTTATAGAGACTAATTACTCTATAATTGGCGCTGCAAGCAGGGCTTTTATACGTGGATTAATGACTTAAAAAGAAAAAGTGTGGATTGATGACTTGAGACAGAAAAGCGCATTTACACCTATATTAATGTCTTGAGACAGAAAATGCGCTTCTTTGTGTTGCAAAGTAATAAATGAAACGAGAGTAAAAGCACCTACACATTTTTTTTTTTAAATCAGAAAGCATCTGCATATTTATTGATTAATACAAAGCATCCTCAATCTGAAAAAAAACAATGTATCGTACAAATTTGCTTGAAAAATATACATAAACACATTTATCGATTCATAAAAAAGCACCTACACATTTATTGGAGGGAGTAGCGGCGTGCGGCGGATATCTGTAGATACAAGATCAGACTGCTCCCATGAGCCGCGCTTAGCAGCCAAATGGTTAAAATGGTAGAAACTTTACGGGAAAAAAGGTAAGAATGCTAAAAAGATTTTTTCCTTTCCATTCTCACTATGTTTTCAAAAAGACCAAAAGGTTAAAATGGTAGAATTTGTATTTGGCTATACGAACACATTGTTGGAAAAGGAAAAATACAGGTTTATCTTCCTTTCCCATTATGTTTCAAAAATCCAGATGCCTGAAATTATGGGATTGTATTTGAACGGGTATAAGAACACATTGTCGTCAAAAGAGAAAAGATACACGTTATCAGCATTCACTTCTTTTCTCACATAAAGGTCACATTGGCTCAAATTATGTCGTAATTTGCAGGACGTGAATATCAAAATTTTAGATTTTCTATTATGAATGCGTTTGCAGACGACATATCAGATGTTTTAAATGATTAAATTTGTCTTCGAAATAGTTAAATAGACATTGCGGAAAAAGCAGAAATGTTGGTTATCAGCATTTTCTCCTTTTTTCACCATGTTTTCAAAAGCATGAGGCTTGTAAAAACACGTAATCGTTTACTTAGCTGTTCAAAGTCCAAAAACAGAGTAAGCATATATTCAACCCCTTACAACAAAATCCCCACTTTTAGGAAAAAGGCCTTTGAAAACATTAAGGGAAAAGGAGAAAATGCTGGTAACCAGCATTTCCTCCTTTTTCCCTTAATGTTTTATACTCTTCCAAAAACAAATTGCAATATTTTAGTCACATTTACTTTGTCATCTACAAATGCTTTCACTTCAGACAAGTCCAAAGTTTTGTCGTTTGGTAAAGAGTTAAGACAGGAATAGTATATAGACATGTTCCCGTATGGGTCCCTGTGTGAGGTTTTTTAGATATATCTGTACATGTCTTCTATGTATTCGTTTATATCGATATTATGAGGTTAACGTATTTTCATTTCAGCACGCTTTAAAGACTCTTTAAACACCAGTTGTACCACCAGCCACCTTTGTATTGCTTTGCACATTTACCACTGAAATTGTCGTTATCAGAATCAAACGTACTAAATTGCATTCCCGCATGATTGCTAACTGAAAGTGTATCTATAAGAGAGTCCCCAGCAGTTCCACTGTACCCACTCACATGCAGTCTATACTTGTCTTCCTCAGCCCGAACTTGAAATTCCTCATACATGGCAAACGCTGTATTTCCGTCAAAGTCCTCCATATCTATTCTCAGTTGCATTGGTCTTTCTTTTGTCAACTTGTACAAAAACTCGTTTCCCGCCCAAAGTTCGCCGTCGGGACTTCCAAATCCGTGCTTATACTCTGACCAAGAACGGTCGAAGTTCACAGAACCGTCTTGATGTCTCATGAACACAATCCATCCACCACCATCTGTATCCTGGTCGCAATAAACAGTAACAGGTGACATAATTAACTGTAGATAAAGAGTATAGACCCCACTTTCTGGCACAGTTGCACAATTTGTGTTGATAATCGGAACGGTAGTTATGTCGGGCTTTACTGATATTGTTTCGGCTTTTAGCAAATGCTCATCTATTCGATCGCTGATCTTAGTCATAAATGATGTCATATTGTTATGAAGGTCTCGGTCAATATCTGCAATTTTGTCCTCGATCGATGCTTTCATTGATTGCAGCTGGTCCTGTAGCTCTTGCTCTCTCGCATTAGCCATCTTTTCGTACGTAGAAATAATTGTTTTCACTGATCGCAGTCGATTCTGTACTTCTCGATCTCTTTCATCAGCTATCCTTTCGCTCTCTGTAATCATCAATGTCATGTTTTTGCGAAGATCTCGGTAAATATCAGCAACTGTGTCCTCTATCGATTGCCCCATTGATTGCAGCAGACTCTTTATTTCTAGATCTTTCTTGCTTGCCACTTTTTTGCTCGCCGAAATAGCGCCCTCCATTGATTGCAATCGACTCTTTACTTCCCGATCGCTTGCCGAAATAATGTTCTCCATGGATCGTACTTGGTCTTGTAACTCTCGGTTGATCCTTTTTTCAGTAACAAATGCTTTGATCAAGCGTTGATATTTTATCAACACGTTGTTAATGTTCACCTTTACCATATCCCGCCTTCCATCATGGTTCATCACTGGTGGACCACTTCTTTTATTACCAGATATACACAGACTACAGCCTTCGATCGCCGACAGATTGAGCTGGTTAGTGATATCAAACAATGTTTTAATATCCTTTCTTACAAAATATATGTCGTCCTCGACGGTTTGTAGTTGTTCCCAAACTCGACTCGCCTTATAACCAGTTGTCTCAGAGCACAGGAATGATATAACTGTCATGAAAAAAGCGAAATGGCACTTTATGAATTCCATGATAAAATAGAACTATTATATACGTATATACCCTGTGCTCTTCACCACGTCAGTTTAAATTCTGCCGCTTCAAGTAGTCGTTCGTGAAATTGTGAGAGAGCACTATAACTAGAGATTTGATAGTTGATACACGCACACCTTACTGTATTTATTCTACGGGATTTCGAGCTATGAATATGAAGTGTACGTGCAAGTATCGTGAAAGATCTATAAAGAACGGTTTGTGTTTGTTTGAATAAGGTTTTATTCTGCTTTCAGTAGTTTTTTTAGTTATATCACGGCTACAGCTCACTTATTCATGTCTTTCCTGGCCCAGAATGGGTGTCTGCTACTCCTTGTATCAGAACACTTCTGCATGATGCCCAAAGCCTGGCAGGGATCTAACTAGGACGTTCTAGTAACTTATCCATTGAGTTCGTTCACATAATGAAAGATAAGGCTCACAAAAATAAATCACATTGTGACTCGGGAGTCTCGGAACGATTTCTAGGAGTGGTCGCTGCTCAAGTGTGGTCTTTACTTTACTTTCCCAGAATATAATTTCCAAGTCTGTTTTTGTCAAACGACCCCGAGGTGAACTCATGATTCTTTATACAGACCATACCAGTATTTGACGTAACGTTGGCAACATGATATCCTAACAAACGCAATCTCTCGGTGTATAACAACAACAACAACTATCATCACCGCCATATCATCATCACTATAGACATTTCCTCTGGATCCCTTTCGATCTTAGTTGCTTTCGTAGACAGAAAAGATTAACTCTTATCCTGCTAAATAAGTGAAATGAAACTTTTAAGTTGATAGTAAAAACCCAAATTTTGCTATTCGATAGATGTTTTTGGTGAAAAGGTAATTCCTTGATAGGGTAGTATAGATCCAAAATCAGACTGTGCAGTCTGATCTTTATCTACATTGTCCGCAAAATGTCCTTGAGTCATGCTTAGTAGCCGAAGGATTACGATAAGGATCTACAGCAATAAAGGCCTGATCATATATCTACAGAGTCCAATTTTTGGTGACTTATTCTGAACTAAAAGATTTTTAAAATTGCAATGCGTACGTCTAGTTTTTCCAGTCGTATTGAATATGTAATTTTGGACCATTGTAATAAAATGATGAGTAATAGTAGTAGTAGTTATTGTAATAGTAGTGGTTGTTGTACTACGAAGATGATGTCGTTGGCGATGACGATGATGATGAAAATCACCCTCATCGTCGTCATCGTCGTATCGTCGTCGTAATAATAATATGCATAATAATAATTATTATTGTTGTTGTTGTTGTTGATGTTGTTGTTAAGACCCGATATTATAAAAAAATATATATATAAATCTTAAAAATTGTCCGGTAGAGCTTGTTTTAACCCTTTCCCAAACGACAAATTTTAGACCCTTCCAAACTGAAAAAGTTTGCAGACGACAATTTTAACTTCAATGAAAATGGCGGAAAGTTCTCCTAAAGGGTGGAAAACACTGTGGGAAAAGGAGAAATTGCTCGTTACGAGCAATTTCTCCTTTTCCCACAGTGTTTTCAAAAGACTTGTACTGCAGACACGTGAAAACCAGGGCTTGTTCGGGAAAGGGTTAAGCAATAAAACTTTCTCACTTACATTTAGATAAAATAAGATTTAAAACACAAGTATCGTTCTTAAGCCATTTATTAATTCAAAGAGCTATGAGGAGGTAAACTGTGGCATCAAAAAGGGGGACAGACGGTAAACTACATATGTATGCCAAATACACTATACTTTTCATTCTATTACTTTATATATATAGGACTATTAATGCTCCCGCAATCAACACCATAAGACGTAATGGAACGGAAGTTCTATTCCACTTGTTTTAACCCTTAGGCTTCGAAGCGCGACTCAAGGACCTTTTGCGGACAGTGTAGATCAATATCAGACTGAACAAAACGTGCAGTCTGATCTTGAATCTACACTGTCCGATAAGGAGATATATATCGCTCCCCCCCCCCCCCCAAAAAAAAAAAAAAAAAAAGAATACCTTTGAAATAGCAGAATTTCGTTTTTTACAGTCGGTTAGAAAGTTTCATTTCACTTTTTTAGATGGATATGGGTAAAGATTTCGCGTCGGTAGATAGTTCACTCTCTGGGCGATTAACTCTTTACTAAAGAGTTTCGTGTTTGAACGACTTTTGAAATGAAGGGTTTTCGAAAACATTGCGGCAAAAAGAGAAAATGCTGGTAGTCGACATGGTGTCCTTTTTTTTTTTTTTGCACAGAAAAAGTACTTTTTACTATTTTGTAAAACAAATTTGGAAAGTATATCAAGCGGGGCATTTGTGAGAGATACATACGGTGCATTTTTAAAAGCTAATAAACGTGCATTTCAACGCCTGTGATTTCCAGATAATTAAAAGGCAACCGACATATTACAGATGAAAATATACTATTTCTCTGTCATACTAACCCAGTGTTATGTAATAGAGTTACAAAAAAGAAACATGCGCAACCCGGTGAGCAGGAAAAACTGTGGCATATATCATTAAAGTAATTTTAAACAGAATTTTTGCCGGAACTTTTTACTATTGTTATTTATTTCATGCTTTCCGGTAGGATATCGAGAAATAGCGGTGAAAATATTTTTCGATATTACACGGGTACGACCAGTGAGAATACCGACTACGGGGAGTTTGTACTGATTTTTATGGAAGTCTCGAAAAAAAAAAAAGGGGGGTTTGAAGCATGAAATAAATAGAATATTTGTATTTTTTTTTCGGTGAAAGATCGAAATTTATTTCCTCGAGTGAACATCATCGGTAATATTTTCACGAGTGGCTGCTGCGCCACTCGTGAAAATATTACCGATGATGTTCACTCGATGAAATAAATTTCGATCTTTCACCGAAAAAAACAAATATCCTCTATTTCTTTTTTTTTTTTATGTCCGAGGAGCTCATGATTAAATCGGTTGTTTGACAAAACTGATTTTAAGGATCCACAAGATTGTGATGACTTGCTTGGTATAATGCAACAAGAAGATGCATTAAATCCCCTTTTGCCAGAGGAAAGCTCTAATATATTGAATAAAGGTGTTTTGTCGGTATATCTAACAAAACCGGGGAGAGTGTAGATCCAAGATCCGACTGGACGCTGTGTGCTGTCTAATCTTAATCTTCACAGTCCACAGAAGGTCGTCTGATCTTGACCTATATTGTTTGAAAAACAACTATAAGTGAACTCCGTGTTCTATGATTTAATGATAAAAATGATTTTATTCTCTGAACTTACAAAAAGCATCTCAAGCTTTTTTTTAACATTACGCTCTTGCGTTTCTCGCATTATGGGCGTTACGCACTCGAGAAGCTTTTCCGGTCTAGTTATTTATGTCGACTTCACTTCCAAGCGTTAGTCTCGAATGAAGTAACCCTAGATTGGTTACCTCCCCTGATACAATAAGTGTCTATGTAATATGTATATCTAAAACAGGGACCAGTTAACAAGTAACCCTTGAAGCGACTTTCACAACTGTAGTTGTCTTTGCAGTCAGCGTAGATCAAGATCAGACTGCACAGAACATGCAGTCTGATCTTTGATCTACACTGTCCGCTTTGCCGAGGCATTCGGGACCATAAGCAACCTTGACACGGGCCTCTTTTGGGTCTTAATTCAGGAATTAAAATGAGCCGTGCTCTGGCAAAAGGGGGCTTAATGCATCTTCGTGATGCATGATACCAATTAAGCCATCGTATAAATATGGATCCATTATGGCCACTTTTTTTGATAACCGACTTAATCATGAGGTAGACAGGTCCTTTGACATACAGAACATTGCGACAAGTTTCGGCCCAGGTCAGCCAGCGCGGACTGGATCGATACTTTTAGCAGATGCTTTAAACCCCCTTTTTCCAGAACCTGACTCAAATGTATGTTAGGTTTATACGGCGATCTCAGGGTTGATAGTCACGGTATTTTGCGATTGATAAAAAGTGTTGACATGTTTATCCTGCGGGCCTGTTTGCGGACCTGTTTGCGGATCCATCATGACACCAATATACAAAGGTAAACCACAACATAGGTTTCAGTGTCGAACTAAGGGCAGTTACTCTCCAAACCAGGCAGAAAGGGCAGAGAGTCGAGGAGTGAAACAGTTAACCTTTATCCTGCTAAATAAAACCGATGAAACTTGCAAGCCGATAGTAAAAACCCAAGTTTTCTGATTTTAAGAATATTTTTGGAGAAAAGGTGTAGATCCCAGAAGAAGTGTAGATCCCAGATCAGACTGTACGTTCTGTGCGGTCAGTGAGTCGGGCTTAGCAGCCTAAGGATAAATCCATTCAGCGCCCGGTAGGCGAAAACAGGGGCTTTTGCGGAGGGCATAGGTCAAGGTCAGGCTGTTCATGAATCTATACCATACGCTTTGTTCAGTCAAGCCTGTTAAATAAGAACCTTTATTTCATGCTTTTCGGTAGTTTATCGAGAAATAAAGGTGGATTATTGTTTTATATTTCATGGTTAAGACCAGTGAAAAAACCGATTTTATATTTTCTAATTCTTCAATTGAAGGCGGGAACGGTAGTTACCTAGGTAATCAGTGCGTGCCATTCAAATGGAGAGAAATATGACGTAATTTTCGCTATATTTCTCGCGCTCAACGTAACATTATATAATGCGTTGTTATGTGAGGAAGTACGCCACAGGGAATTACCGAAAACAACTGTACTGGATTTCGATGAAAGTTCCAACAAAATAGGGGTTTAAAGCATGAAATCAATAGATTTTTTTTTTTCGGTGAAAGATCGAGCGCCACTCGTGAAAATATTACCGATGATGTTCACGAGATGAAAAATAAAAAAAATTATCTTTCACCGAAAAAAAACAAATATATATTTCTTAGTTTGAGTAGATTGTAGATTCGGCCGTCGAAACAGGCTGAATATTGTATTTTTGCGCCGAAAATGTTAACCCTTATCCTGCTAAATAAGCTAAATAAAATTTTTCAAGTCGAGAGTTACAACCCGAATAAAGTCATTTCAAAGTCATTTATTTATTTATTTATTTATTTATTTATTTTTTTATTTATTTTATTTTATTTATTTATTTTTTTTTTTTTTTTGAGACAGAGAAAGATATCTCCCTATCTGACAGTGTAGATCGAAGATCAGGCTGCACGTTCTGTGCAGTGTGATCTTCGATCTACACTGTCCGCAAAAGGTCAGTTAGTCGCGCTCAGCAGCCTACGGGTTGAAATATGGTTTTCAAATAAGAATAAGACAACATTTCGTCAATTTTATTTTATTTTTTGTAACAGAAACATGGTCAGGTTGAACTCTGTCGACTAGACCTTCCCCTGTACTGTTTGCCATAGCCTGAAATACAAAACATGAATTTATTAGAAAGTGATGTAAAAACCAGGCACGTGTAATTTTCAGTAGAGCAAAATTTGGCTTAACCCTTTACAAAAACAATCCCATATTTTAATGGCCCCAACGAAGATTCATTTTGAAAAAAACAATGTGAAAAAAGGAGAAAATGCTGATATCCAGCATTTCCTCCTTTTTCCACAACATCTTCTATTCTCTCTGTGACAAAAATAGTATTTGAGTCACATTTCTTTTGTCGTCTGTAAATTATTTCGATTTGGACAAGTCAAAAATTGTCTCGCCTGGTAAAGAGTTAACCCTTTACCACACAATGCCTCCTTTTAACTACCCTGGGAAAGGAGCCTTTTGAAAACATTGTGAGAAAAGGAGAAAATGCTGGTAACCAGCATTTTCTCCTTTTCCCACAATGTTATCTACCCTATCAAAGAAAAAGTGCATTATTTGAGCCACATTGAAATTATCGTCTGCAAATGGTTTCAATTTGGACAAGGCTAAAATTCTCTCGTTTGTCAGACGACAAACAAACTTTCAAACCCGTCAAAACTGAAAGCGTTAAGACGATGAGTCCAATCTGACCCAAATGATGAAATAGCCTTTAACTCTTCACCAAACGACAAAAATGTAGACTTGTCCTAATTGAAAGCAGTTGCAGACGACAATTTAAATGCAGGTGAAATATTGATTTTCTTTGTTTGAAAAGGGTGTGATATTAAGTGTACTGAAATCAAACGATATTTCCACGACTCCACTATAGTAGTATATACGGAATTTGTTTATGTAAAATGAAATCTGGGAACATGTAGATTTACTTACAGTTTGGCATAATAATATTATAATATCCAAAACTAGCCGAATCATTTGAAAACAATTTTCCAAACAATTTTCCAAAAGATTTAAAAAAAAAACACACAATTTTTGGTGTATATATGACGAATGAACGGGAAAAATGTCACTTACGTGCCTTTTGTTTATTTGTCGAACTTTATCAATGAAACCTTACCACTGTGTGAAAAGTCGACTGACCGATCAAATAAGGCCCATTCACTATAAGTAAAATGTCAAGACCTATAGTCTATTTCATGTTCTGACCAAGGTTACGGCCCCCAACTATTCCAACCCATTTTACTCCGTCACTATTTGTATGTTAGTTGTAATGTGTATGTTTGTTCGTATATCATGTATATATATGATTTGAACAATTAACTTGAATGATTGATTGAGTAGGAAAACTAGTGATCACAAACTGACATGATTTAATTCATCAGTGAAAAACAAAGGGATAGTAAATATCAATGTGCTGTTTGTCATCTTTGCTGATAGCACGAGAATGGCAGTTCTAGGCAGTTTTCATCAGGGCCGTGAAGTTTTTCAGGCATGCACTTCGCAGCAACTTTGGTACTATGCATCAAAATTTTCTTGTCGTCTCTATTTTAAAACGTAGTGATAGAAGCTGTTAACTCTTTACCGAACGACAAAATTTTAGACTTGTTCAAAATTTAAAGTATTTGCAGACGACAAAATAAATTTGACTCAAAAATTGAAATTTGTGTTCGAAAGGGTAGAAAAAACATAGAAAACATTGTGGGAAAAGGAGAAAATGCTGGTTACCAGCATTTTCTCCTTTTCCCACAATGTTTTTTTTTTTTTTTTTTTGTATGGTCGTTAAAAATTGTGTGGTAAAGGGTTAAAATGTTCAAGGCCAAAGAACTCTTTCTAGTACAGCAATTTTGCTGCCATTTATCTCCCTTCGTTTGCTATGCTTTACAGCATTAGTTCGGTATAAGCAAAACCATTACGTTTTTCAGCCATGCAATTCGCGGCATCTTTGATGCTATGAATCAATATTTTCTTGTCGTCGCTATTTGAAAGGCAGCAAAATAAACTATTGAATGTTTAAGGCAAGAGAACTGTTTCTAACAACACAAGTTTTGTTGCGATTTATCTCCCTTTTGTTGCTATACTGTACAGCAAAATGATTACTTTTGCATAGTTCTTAATTAACCCTTTACCAAAGTCCACGTGTTTTAACGACCTTTGTGAAGGCATCATTTGAAACAAAAAGGAGAAATTGCTTGTAAAAAGCAATTTCGCCGTTTCCCACAATGTTTTCTACCCTGTCGGAGATCTTAATTAAGCCCATTTGTACCTGTAATATAAGTTATATTAACCCTTTACCACACAATCCCCACTTTAAACGACCCGAGGAAGAAGCCTTTTGAAAGCATTGAAGGAAAAGGAGAAAATGCTGGTCTAAAGCATTTTCACCTTTTCCCACAATGTCTTCTACCCTTACAAAGAAAATTTCCATCATTTGTAAAACATTTAATCTGTCGTCTGCAAATACTTCTAATTTGGACAAGTCTAATATTTTGTCATTTGGTGATGGGTTAAGCCGTTACGTTAACTTTTGTTTGGATTGTATAGTAGGTTTTAGAATCTACTTCATTTAATATAACAAAAAAATACGACTCTGCTATTTTTCGTGTTTATTAATTACAACACAAGTAAACTACTCAAACATGATATATAAACATGAATCAGTTACTGTAGTCAAACTCTTCATAGTCACTAAATTGGTTAGCAAGTGTATAGGGATCGGTACAGGCTACAAAAAACGGGCGGAATTCTGCCCGTCTATTTTTTAGAACAGCCATGACGCAAGACTAATAGAGATTCATGGGAGGTCACTCTCACATCAAAAGCAGAGGGTTTTCCAATATTTTTTACCTCACGAATAAGTAAATTATATTATTGGTATCACCTTTTATGTTTACGTCTGCCAATATTCTTTTTAGTTTCGATTACCAATTTCAAATTGGCCAAAAAAAGGCAATGTTACCTCTACAGCCAAACTGGAAATGTGTATACTGCTCTGATTGGCTATTCTGTGATATACATGAAGCCCAATGAAAGGCAACGACACAATAGCCTGTGCCAGTTGTAATATGTAATATCTAGAACGGGGAAAAGTTCACATAGTCACTGAAACCAATTTTTCTTTCATTCAAGATCTTACAACTTTAGTACGATGATACTGCAACATTCTGCCACGGGCCAGTATTTACCGCCCATTCTTAAGAACATTTTTAGTCTTCTAAAGAATTTTCAACATTTAAAAGAAACCGAATGTCTAATTAGCTAAACCAAATGGTTCAGACAGTCAGAAGTTCCGTTGCTTTCTAAGTTCAGAAAGATACTTAGAATGAAATGAACCCTTAGGCTGCTCAGCGCGACTCGCGGACCTTTTGTAGACAGTGTAGATTAAGATCACACTACACAGAGCCTGCATTCTGATCTTGGATCTACAATGTCCGATAAGAAGGTATCTTTTCACGAAAAATATCTTTGAAATAGCAAAACTTGGGGTTTTACATTCAGTTTAAAATACAAAGTAGACAGATCTTGTGCAGTGATAATATAATAGCGAAGGGAAAGTTCGTTCCAGATCCATTCACTGAAACCGCAGTGTTTTATTGTGTTAAAGATGCTTTACTACACCAAATTCTTGTATTTTTGAAGATATATTTTCATAGTTGACAACCAGGCGTTAAAACACTTCAACATGTTCACATCCTGATTTTACCCATTATTAAACAATTTAGAGTTTTAACGACCCCGACGAGGAAAGCTTGTGGAAACACTTTGAGTAACATTGGAGTAAATGCTGGTAACAAGCATTTTCTCTTTTTTCCGCGCTGTTTTCTTCCCTTTTAAGGATACATCGATATACTTTTTCAGCCATTTTTAACTCATTTCATCTTTCTTTCATGAACCTGTAATCATTCTTGTATTTTCATGCCAAATGTTGCCCATGACGGCTGTGCACGTTGCAGAGATTACAACAGATGGACAATATATTTCATTTTGTGGATGGCTTCAAAGAAATCATTGTTGTCGTTTCCGGTTTTAAAGGAGGACAAATCCCTTGAGTTTCTCTATTCCTTACACAATATATATCGTTAATTCTGAGCCATTCTACACAGTTTCAAGTTTTAACAGCGTTTTTTGTTTTCCCTGTCCAACTGTAAGGATGTATCTTTAAACACAACTCCAGTCACAGCTAATAAAATGCCACATTTAATATCTCGTCTGCAAGTGTTTGCAATTTGGAGAAGACTTAAATGCTGTAATCTAGTAAAGATTGGATTGTCTGGTAAAGGGTTAAACTGTTCAACAGACAATGACTAAAAAAGGCCAAGCGAACCAAAGTCTGAACTCTGTTGATCATGGAATTCAACCCTAAGGCTTCTTCTTAACCCATTACCACACAAGCCCGACTTCTAAAGACCCTAAGAAAGAAAGCTTTTGAAAACATGGTGGGAAAAGGAGAAAATGCTGGTAAGCAGCATTTTCTCCTTTTCCCACAATGTTTTCTACCCTTCCCAAATCAAATTTCAATTTTTTAGTAACAGTTATTTTGTCGTCTGCAAATGCTTTCGATTCGGACTAGTCTAAAATTTTGTCGTTTGGTAAAGAGTTAATCGTTGAAGACTGTCTACTAAGTTGAACAAATAATTTTTTTCATAATCAAATGGCCCACGAGTAATAATGGGTCGAGACGAGAAAATGCCGGTCATCAACATTTTCTCCTTTTCCGACAATGATATTTTCCCTCAGGGTCGTAAAGACACTCGCTTGTTTGGTAAAGGGTAAATTAAACTATCAACGCAAAACAACACGTTCGTGCTTTAAAAAACTAGGATAGTCAAGTGAAATTCTTATCCTGACAGTGAAGCCAGATTAAGATCAAAGTGAAACTTCCAGCCTGTATTCTTGGACCTACCCTATCAAATATATCACATCAGCATCAGAATAAGCGTGACATGTTGGCGGCCGCTGAACCCAATTTTTTTTTTAATCATAGTAGAAAACCGAAAAGAGGTTCAGCTTCTCATGCAACGACTTTGTCGAATAAACAAGTGTCATCTGCGCCCTAATAGGTAAAAACTCCGAAGGATATAGGACATATGTAAGTTGCAAGTCTGATCAGAGATCTTATATACACATGTGTATATATGATCCCTTGTCTGACCTTGATTTTACTATCCGAAAATGGAACTATAATTCGTCTTTGGCATAGATTGTGTCGGTTCAGTCTGTCTGAATAACAGACTACTTGCAACACGCAAATCATTTTCATTTTGGAAATTTTACTAGTCTAAGAATGTTGTCATACTCATCCCGTTTTCGCCCCTTTGGATTTCATCAAAAATTGTTTCGAGCATTGACTATTTTGCAGAGTTTATCATGCTTAGTACCACTTTGTTTTTAACCTATAAGTAGGGCGAATAAAGCGTTTTTGTGGTGCTGTAATATTCGCACAAAATGAAAGACAAGAAAATGAGAACTCTATTGTTACGTAAGTCAAATTTATGTAAAAAATCTGTCTTAATTTTGCGACGTTCTCCGTCGTAGAGAGTAGGACAGTTTTCCGGCATGTTCTCTCGCGAGACACAAAACCGGGCCCAGTTTTCAGGAAGGTTTATTTTGCCGTTTTGTGAGTACATATGCGCGTAGCGTTTATTCTGCAGTCCTGTCAGGCTATATGAGGCCATAGCAATTCTCTATACAGTTTCTCTTTTCTACAAATCTTTACAGCAAACATATAAAATGTGCTGACCCATATTGCAGAGAAAAATTAATGAACTGGATGTCTTCTATACATAAGTTTGATCTGAAGACGGTTGAGTAGAAAATAGGAATAATTTTCATTAAGCATGTTCAACGGCAACATCAGAAATCTACAACGAATATTCCCAAATGTCTTTGAATTGAAAGAATGGTGTTTTACGCCACTTTGAACATTATTTCAGTCATATCACGGCGACAGCTCGCATACTCATGTTTTTCCTGGGTTTCACCAGTACTAGGCTGGGGCTCTGAAGCGTCTTGCCCAAGGGCGCTCCCACGAAAGAATCCAGTGGATCCAGTGAGGCTCGAACCCGGGGACTCCAGTTCACGAGTCCTACACTTTACTACTGAGCCATGCAGGACCCCGTCTTTGATAATGATAATGATGATGAAAGCATATTGCTGCGAATGAAATGATTGTTAGAGTCGTAGTGTTAGTTTTGGTATTGATGACGACGACGGCGTTGATGATGATGATAACGAAGATCGTATTAGCCGTGGAATGAGAAATAAAATAGGGTAATTATCTGAAAGTAATCCACATCCTGTCAAATTCGCATCGTTTACTAGTATCTATCACCTAAACTACATTCACTAATATTTGAGCCATGCTCTGTGAAAAGGGGGCTGAATGCATCTGCGAAAAGTGTCGACCTAGGTCAGCCTGTAGAAACTTTTAGCAATCGGGCAATCGGTCAATTTTCTGCGTGTCAAAGGGCCGTTCTACTTCATGATTCAGTCGGTTGTTACACAAAATGATTTTTTTGCACCCATTTTCATGCGATGACTTCCCTGGTACAATGCATCATGCAGTTGCACTATGCCCTCTTTTGCCAGAGCATGACTTATTTCATTTGCTAAGAATTACACGACTCGACTAAGAAAAGTTATTGAAAGCAAAGCAGAGAGCGTAGATGTACATTAGACTGCACATGGAGGGAATCTGACCATATGAAGTTTGATAGGCTACTGGTCTTCATCATCCGAAATATACATCCATAGATGCGTGTTGTACGATGAATGTATATATTTGTGCCATGCTCTGGCAAAAGGGGGCTTAATGCATCTCCGTGATGCTTCATATCAGGCAAGACATCACATAATTAGGGACCCATAAAATTCACTATGTCTAACAACCGACTGTATCATAAGGTAGACTGGTCCTCTGACATACAGAAAATTGACCGATAGCGAAAAGTTTTGGCCCAGGTCAGCCTGCGCGGACTGCGCAGGCTGACCTGGATCGATACTTTTCGCGGATGCATTAAGTCCCCTTTTCAGAGAGCATGTCTCATTTCCAGTTCTTTCTTGTTTTGACTTTTTTTTTTATGTTTAAGCCTTTACCATACGGTCCCGAGTTTTAGTAGCTCTGGGGGACTTTTGAAAACATTGTGAGAAATTGAGAAAATGCTGGTAATCTACCCTTTCAAAGAGAGTTCCTAACATTTAAGCCCATTTGATTTGTCGTCTGCCAATGAGCCATGCTCTATGAAAAGGGGGCTTAATACATCTGAAATAAGTATCAACTCAGGTCAGCCAGCGCAGTCCGCGCAATCCCGACTTTTACAAACCCTCAGAAAGAAGCCTGTTGAAAACAATGTGGTAACCGACATTTTTTTTCCAACAATGTTTTCTTTCCTATCCAAGAAAAATAGAAAATTCGAGCCACCTTTAAATTGTCGTCTGCGAATGCTTTCAATTTGGTTAAATCTAAGATTTTGTTGTCTGGTAAAGAGTTAATGCATCCTTTTCGGAAATTGACCCCAATTTGATTTTCAAGGAAAACAAAAGAAACTATTCGCTTGTCGTCTGCAAAGGCCACCATTTTCGACAAGTCTAAAATTTTGTGATCTAGTAAGGAGTTTATCGTGGAAGAGCACTTATGTTGGTTTTGCAGACAATATAGATCAAGATGAGATTGTATAGATTGTGAAGATTGATATTTGCTCTACAATGTCCTCTAGTTTGTGACAGGTTGTGGCAAAATATGTTATGTAATGTATAGAGAATATTTGTTTTTTTCGGTGAAAGATCGAAATTTATTTCATCTGCGCCACTCGTGAAAATATTACCGATGATGTTCACGAGATGAAATAAATTTCGATCTTTCACAAAAAAAGAAAAATATTCTATTTATTTCATGCTATTTATTTCTAACGCTTTTTTTTTTGTCGAGACTTCCATAAAAATCAGTACAAACTCCCCGTGGTCGGTATTCTCACTGGTCGTACCTGTGTAATATCGAAAAATATTTTCACCGCTATTTCTCGATATCCTACCGGAAAGCATGAAATAAATTACGATATATAGAATGTTTCCACAACTGACAACATCCATTTTGAACATTGATTTACCCCTTGAGGGCCAACCCTTATTGTCAACAAATCAACAAAATTAACTTGGGAAAAAGCACATAAATGACTGTTGTTAAAATATTGCTCTCGGTCACCATATTCCTCGAATGCGGTCGTCGTAGAGGCAAAATCAGATTGCGAGTTTTCTTCAATCTGATCTCGACCCAGCTTGCCGCAAAACTATCGATAATTTTGAAAGGCATTTTAGGGGTTAAGATTTTTTCAGTTAATGAGCTCAGCTGACGCGTGCGTTTTTCACGTGTTGTGTACAATACCCAATTGTTACTCAGGTGAGCGTTTTGAGCCAGGTCTTGTTGTAAGTTGAGTGGATTTTGGTCAACTTTTCTTGATTTATCAGAGGTTGGTCAGTTCGAGTTAAATTCTACCGAATACAGAGACGACATTATAGAGTCTCCCAAGGCGTCACTTGATGCGATATTTATATAACACAAAGGTAATACATCTATTGCATGTTTTTGTTCTTAGTAATATTAGACTAAACAGGAAACGAAAATCTGAAGGCGATGTCGGTCAAGATCAGACAGGAGAGGAAGTTCTCGTTTTGCACCTTGACCATTATTTTGCTAATTAAAAGAAATGAAACTTTCGAACCGATAGTACAAATCCAAATTTTCATATTGCAAAGGTAGGTTTTTTTTTTTGGAGGAAAGATTTAGATCCTTATCGAACAGTGTAGATCCAAGATCAGACTGCACGTTCTGTGCAGTCTGATCTTGATCTACTCTGTCTTCAAAACGTGAGTCGCGACTAGCAGCCTAAGGGTTAATTTTTCAGGTACATGCACTTTGTCAAAGATGATAAATAATTGTATTATCATGCTTATTTTACTGATGGCAATGTCTAATATTCTACTGGTGAGCCCGAGAAAGCCATGAATAAGCGAGTTATTGCTGACAAATTACTAAAATAACATTGCATGCACTGAAAACACCATTCAAACAAAAGTGTTGAGAGTACAAGTATCCTTGCGTAAGGCAATACAAAGCTCAAGCAATAAAGGAGCTACTGGTAATAAATCACTGAAATATCATTACATGCAGTGAAAGCACCATTCAAACAAAGGTTTTTATTTCTTTTTTAGATGTCAACCTGGAGGATGCCATGTAACAACAGTTTGACGAAAGAGGTGGGTTGAATTTATCATTTAGTTGTTGTTTGGTAGGATGACACATTTGTTATCACAACTAACCATGCTTTCTTTTTACTTTATGGTGAGTATGTATTTATCATTAAAACTGTAGTTAGTTTTTGTATGTATTTCTTTATCCATGCTTTGAAGTTGTTTTACGTTGTGTATCCATTTATCATTAAAATTGTAGTTAGTTTTTGTCTTTATGTCTTAATCCATGCTTTGAAGTTGCTTTACGTTGTGTATGTATTTATCATTGAAATACTAGTTAGGTTTTGTCTTTATTTCCTGAACTGTGCTTTGAACTTGCCCATTTTGTGTATGTATTTATCGTCAAAATTGCATTTTGATTTCGTATATGTTTATCTATCTTTGCATTAAATTTGCTTTGTATAGGTTTTGTATATATTTCTCTAGCCATGCTTTTAAGTTGCTTTTTGTTGTATAAGTATTTATCATTAAACTTGCATTTAGCTTTTGTATATATTTCTCTACCGATAATTTGAATTTTCTTTATCTAGGTTTTGTATATATTTCTCTATACATGCGTTGAAGTTGCTCTGTCTAGTTTTTGTTTATATTTCTCTAACCATGCCTTGACTTTGCTTATTTGCTAGATTTGTTTTATTACTTCTCGAACCATGTGTTGAATTATATTCTAGTTTTTGTATATTTTTGTATGCTTCCTGTAGCCTAGGAATAGGTAAGCATGTAAAAAAGGTACATTGTAATCAATGTTTGTTGATTTAATACATGTTAGTAGCTGCTGATAAATTTGACCCACAGGGAGATGTGGATTGCTCCTTACCCTAATTCTTTTTTCTATTTTCAGAGGAAACAGAAGGATGAAATAGAAAGCAAATATGCAACAGATGGTATTTTATCATAGACTAACCAATTTAAATATCAATAGCAAGGATCAAGGATTAAGGATTGCAGACTGTATTGCTGAAAAGGTGAAAGATCATTTATTATACATGTAGTCATGAAACATTTGTCAAGAAAAGTAGGGTTCTGTAAAGCGCAAGTCTTCTCCTGTTTATACAAAAGCTGCATTTCAAGCAAAAAAAAAAAAAAAAAAAGGGCAATAAGTGTGATAGGCAAAAGCAGGGTTTTGGAGACGGCATTTAGATGTAACAAAGATCAGACTGTACAGAATATTCAGTCTGATCTTTGAAATTTGCCGTCTGCTTGATCACCTTCTAAGATGAAATGCCTCTACTTTTCAGTGAATTATACATTTCGTGGTGTCAAAAGGCCAAATTTACGTATTTTGCATGGATAGCTTATCAGCTTGCCCTAGGAAATTTACATGATATTCTAGTTTTGTTCCTAAAAGTTACCAGTTTTGTCAAGGTTTTGCCCTTTTGAAACATCAATGAATAAGGTAGTAGAAGATTAACCCTGTACTACACAGTTCCAAGTTTTAACAATTCAGAGAAAAATGCCATTTTGAAACATTGTGGGAAAAGCAGAAAATACTGATTACCAGGATTTTCTCCTTTTACCACTTTGTTTTTTCCCTTTACCAGATGGCAACAATTTGGAGGCTTTCACTGTAAAAAGAACTGTAAGCAAATAAAAGGTGGCTCAAATGATTAAGTTTGCTTAAAAAAAAAAAAAAAAAACTGAGAAAGAAATGTTGAAAAAGGAGAAAATGCTGGCTACCAGTATTTCCTCTTTTTCCCACAATGTTTTCAAAAGACTTCTTCTGAAAAGTGTAAAACTTGGGATTGTATGTTAAAGGGTTAAGTAACCAGTATGTCTTCATCACATGGTTTACTGTCTTAAGTATCAAACTTAATAATGTAGTTTGTCACCCCATGTTCATATTTCCAAACGACCTTTTCTTTAAAGATATAAAATGGTTTTAACCCTTAGAGTGCCTTTCACTTCTATAGTTTCCTTTGCAGACAGTGTAGATCAAGATCACACTGCACAAAACACGCTGTCTGATCTTTGATCTATAATGTCCACTTTGGGGAGACACTCTGCAGAACAGCAACCTTGAAATCAGCCTTATTAGGGTCTTATTTTTAAAGTGAAAATGCCTGATGTGTTTATTTGGTGTTCTAAGCGTTAATGCGGACAGGTCATAAAATGTGTTGGCTGGTAAAGATGTGACCATACTTTTTCCACGCATTTCATTTTTTCCAAAATTGTGGCTTTAAAAATATCCCAGTGGTAATGCAGTGAACTGATGATCCAAGGTACTCTTGAAAACGAGCAATTTTTCCTCATGCCACAGTGTTTTCTAGACTGGTCTGCTGCAATATGAATATATAATGTCTGTATAGCTTGAGAGCACTTCGCCTTCTGAGCACTCAGCAAAAGTTGTGGTGCTGTTGTTGACAATACAAATCCAGATCAGACTGCATAGAACATGAAGGCTTCTCTTGGGTCTACACTATCTGAAACTTTGTAACATATTGTAACCAAAGCAGTTTAAAAATTAGAATAGTTTGCTCTTGTCCTACAAAGAAGAGATGAGTCCCAAGTGATGGGATTTTGTTCTCAGCGGGCAGAAACACCGTGGGACATGGAGAAATACTGGTTCTGTTTCTTTCACAGTATTTTTTAAAGTCCTTTGCTGTAAGTTGTAAAAACTCGTGGCTGTTTTGGAAAGGATTAAATGTGTAAGTTGTAAAAACTCGTGGCTGTTTTGGAAAGGATTAAATGAGATCTTGTGTTGTAATTTTCGAAAGCAGCTCTCAGGACCGTGTATAAAGATGGGTTTGTCTGGAACAGTTGATTTATAGATGATAGTTAAAGCCTGAGATTGATCCTTGTTTTGGAGCTTGGATCACATGATGGTATGTGTAAGGCACTACAGAGCTCGAGACTTGTAATGGTGAAACACAAGAAAGCCATGAGTGAGTTATTGCTGATAATTACTGAAATAACATTGCATGCACTGCAAACACCTTTTAAACAAAAGTGTTGAGAGTATCCTTGCGTAAGGCACTACAATGCTTCAGCAGTAAGCGAGCTATTGCTGATGATGACTGAAATATCATTGCATGCAATGAAAACATCATTCAAACAAAGGTTTTGATGTCTTTTTTTTAGACGTCAACCTGGAGGATGCCATGTAACAACAGTTTGACGAAAGAGGTGGGTTGAATTTATCATTTAGTTTTTCTTTGGTAGGATGAAACAATTATCACAACTAACCATGCTTTCTGTTTAGTTTATGGTGGGTATGCATTTATCATTAAAATTGCAGATTTTATATGTATTTCGTTATCCATGCTTTGAAGTTGCTTTACGTTGTGTATGTATTTATCATTGAAATTGTAGTTAGTTTTTGTCTTTATTTCTTTATCCATGCATTGAAGTTGCCTATGTTGTGTATGTATTTATCGTCAAAATTGCATTTTGATTTCGTATATATTTCTCTATCCTTGCATTGAATTTGCTTTGTCTAGTTTGTGTTTATATTTCTCTAGCCATGCTTTTAAGGTGCTTTTTGTTGTATAAGTATTTATCATTAAAATTGCATTTAGCTTTTGTATATATTTCTCTATCGATAATTTGAATTTTCTTCATCTAGGTTTTGTATATATTTCTCTATACATGCGTTGAAGTTGCTCTGTCTAGTTTTTGTTTATATTTCTCTAACCATCCGTTGACTTTGCTTATTTTCTAGATTTGTTTATATACTTCTCGAACCATGTGTTGAATTATATTCTAGTTTTTGTATATTTTTGTATGCTTCCAGTAGCCTAGGAATAGGTAAGCATGTAGAAAAGGTACATTGTAATTAATGTTTGTTGATTTGATACATGTTAGTAGCTGCTGATAGATTTGACTCACAGGGATATGTGGATTGCTCCTTACCCAAATTCTTTTTTCTATTTTCAGAGGAAACAGAAGGATGAAATAGAAAGCAAATATGCAACAGATGGTATTTTACCATAGACTAACCAATTTAAATATCAATAGCAAGAACCAAGGATTAAGGATTGCAGACTGTATTGCTGAAAAGGTGAAAGATCATTTATTATACATGTAGTCATAAACATTTGTCAAGAAAAGTAAGGTTCTGTAAAGTATAAGTCTTCTCCTGTTTATACTAAAGCTACATTTCAAGAAAAGAAAAAAGGCAATAAGTGTGATAGGCAAAAGCAGGGTTTTGGAGACGTCATATAGATGTAACAAAGATCAGACTGTACAGAATATTCAGTCTGATCTTTGAAATTTGCCGTCTGCTTGATTAGTCAACCTTCTAAGATGAAATGCCTCTACTTGTCAATAAATTGTATCTTTCGTGGTGGCAAAAGGCCAAATTTCCGTATTTTGCATGGATAGCTTATCAGCTTGCCCTAGGAAATTTACGTGATATTCTAGTTTTGTTACTACAAGTTAGCAGTTCTGTCAAGGTTTTGCCCTTTTGAAACATCAATGAATAAGGCAGTACATGATTAACCCTGTACTACACAGTCCCAAGTTATAACAATCCAGAGAAAAATGCCATTTTGAAACATTGTGGGAAAAGCAGAAAATACTGGTTACCAGGATTTTCTCCTTTTACCACTTTGTTTTTTCCCTTTACCAGATGGCAACAATTTGGAGGCTTTCACTGTAAAAAGAACTGTAAGCAAATAAAACGTGGCTCAAATGATGGAGTTTGCTTTAAAAAAAAAGGGAGAAAGAATTGTTGAAAAAGGAGAAAATGCTGGCTACCAGTATTTCCTCTTTTTCCCACAATGTTTTCAAAAGACATCTTCTGAAAAGTGTAAAACTTGGGATTGTATGTTAAAGGGTTAAGTAACCAGTATGTCTTCATCACATGGTTTACTGTCTTAAGTATCAGACTTAATAATGTAGTTTGTCACCCCATGTTCATATTTCCAAACGACCTTGTTTTTAAAGATGTAAAATGGTTTTAACCCTTAGAGCGCTTTTCACTTCTACAGTTGCCTTTGCAGACAGTGTAGATCAATATCAGACTGCACAAAACACGCTGTCTGAACTTTGATCTACAATGTCCACTTTGGGGAGACACTCTGCAGAACAGCAACCTTGAAATCAGCCTTATTAGGGTCTTATTTTTAAACTGAAAATGCGTGATGTGTTTATTTGGTGTTCTAAGCGTTAATGCGGACAGGTCATAAAATGTGTTGGCTGGTAAAGATGTGACCATACTTTTTCCACGCATTTCATTTTCTCCAAAATTGTGGCTTTAAAAATATCCCAGTGGTAATGCAGTGAACTGATGATCCAAGATACTCTTGAAAACGAGCAATTTTTCCTCATGCCACAGTGTTTTCTAGACTGGTCTGCTGCAATATGAATATATAATGTCTGTATAGCTTGAGAGCACTTCCCCTTCTGAGCACTCAGCAAAAGTTGTGGTGCTGTTGTTGACAATACAAATCCAGATCAGACTGCATAGAACATGAAGGCTTCTCTTGGGTCTACACTATCTGAAACTTTGTAACATATTGTAACCAAAGCAGTTTAAAAATTAGAATAGTTTGCTCTTGTCCTACTAAAAAGAGATGAGTCCCAAGTGATGGGATTTTGTTCTCAGCGGGCAGAAACACCATGGGACATGGAGAAATACTGGTTCTGTTTCTTTCACAGTATTTTTTAAAGTCCTTTGCTGTTAGTTGTAAAAACTCGTGGCTGTTTTGGAAAGGATGAAATGAGATCTTGTGTTGTAATTTTCGAAAGCAGCTCTCAGGACCGTTTATAAAGATGAGTTTGTCTGGAACAGTTGATTTATAGATGATAGTTAAAGCCTGAGATTGATCCTTGTTTGGAGCTTGGATCACATGATGTTATGTGTAAGGCACTACAGAGCTCGAAACTTGTACTGGTGAAACACAAGAAAGCCATGAGTGAGTTATTGCTGATAATTACTGAAATAACATTGCATGCATGCATGCACTGCAAACACCTTTTAAACAAAAGTGTTGAGAGTATCCTTGCGTAAGGCACTACAATGCTTCAGCAGTAAGCGAGCTATTGCTGATAATGACTGAAATATCATTGCATGCAATGAAAACATCATTCAAACAAAGGTTTTGATGTCTTTTTTTTAGACGTCAACGTGGAGGATGCCATGTAACAACAGTTTGACGAAAGAGGTGGGTTGAATTTATCATTTAGTTTTTCTTTGGTAGGATGAAACAATTGTTATCACAACTAACCATGCTTTCTTTTTAGTTTATGGTGGGTATGCATTTATCATTAAAATTGCAGATTTTATATGTATTTCGTTATCCATGCTTTGAAGTTGCTTTACGTTGTGTATGTATTTATCATTGAAATTGTAGTTAGTTTTTGTCTTTATTTCTTTATCCATCCATTGAAGTTGCCTATGTTGTGTATGTATTTATCGTCAAAATTGCATTTTGATTTCGTATATATTTCTCTATCCTTGCATTGAATTTGCTTTGTCTAGTTTGTGTTTATATTTCTCTAGCCATGCTTTTAAGTTGCTTTTTGTTGTATAAGTATTTATCATTAAAATTGCATTTAGCTTTTGTATATATTTCTCTATCGATAATTTGAATTTTCTTTATCTAGGTTTTGTATATATTTCTCTATACATGCGTTGAAGTTGCTCTGTCTAGTTTTTGTTTATATTTCTCTAACCATGCGTTGACTTTGCTTATTTGCTAGATTTGTTTATATACTTCTCAAACCATGTGTTGAATTATATTCTAGTTTTTGTATATTTTTGTATGCTTCCAGTAGCCTAGGAATAGGTAAGCATGTAGAAAAGGTACATTGTAATTAATATTTGTTGATTTAATACATGTTAGTAGCTGCTGATAGATTTGACCCACAGGGAGATGTGGATTACTCCTTACCCTTAATCTTTTTTTTTATTTTCAGAGGAAACAGAAGGATGAAATAGAAAGCAAATATGCAACAGATGGTATTTTTTAAGATATACTAACCTATTTAAATATCAATAGCAAGGACCAAGGATTAAGGATTGCAGACTGTATTGCTGAAAAGGTGAAAGATTATTTATTATACATGTAGTCATGAAACATTTGTCAAGAAAAGTAAGGTTCTGTGAAGCGCAAGTCTCCTCCTGTTTATACAAAAGCTGCAATTCAAGCAAAAAAAAAAGAGGCAATAAGTGTGATAGGCAAAAGCAGGGTTTTGCAGACGGCATATAGATGTAACAAAGATCAGACTGTACAGAATATTCAGTCTGATCTTTGAAATTTGCCGTCTGCTTGATTAGTCAACCTTCAAGACGAAATGCGTCTACTTTTCAATGAATTGTATCTTTCGTGGTGGCAAAAGGCCAAATTTCCGTATTTTGCATGGATAGCTTATCAGCTTGCCCTAGGAAATTTACATAATATTCTAGTTTTGTTCCTACAAGTTACCAGTTCTGTCAAGGTTTTTCCCTTTTGAAACATCAATGAATAAGGTAGTACATGATTAACCCTGTACTACACAGTAGTACACCAAGTTTTAACAATCCAGAGAAAAATGCCATTTTGAAACATTGTGGGAAAAGCAGAAAATACTGGTTACCAGGATTTTCTCCTTTTACCACTTTGTTTTTTCCCTTTACCAGATGGCAACAATTTGGAGGCTTTCACTGTAAAAAGAACTTTAAGCAAATAAAATATGGCTCAAATGATGGAGTTTGCTTTAAAAAAAAGGGGGGGGAGAAAGAAATGTGGAAAAAGGAGAAAATGCTGGCTACCAGTATTTCCTCTTTTTCCCACAATGTTTTCAAAAGACTTCTTCTGAAAAGTGTAAAACTTGGGATTGTATGTTAAAGGGTTAAGTAACCAGTATGTCTTCATCACATGAGGAGACACTCTGCAGAACAGCAACTTTGAAATCAGCCTTATTAGGGTTTTATTTTTAAACTGAAAATGCGTGATGTGTTTATTTGGTGTTCTAAGCGTTAAGGCGGACAGGTCATAAAATGTGTTTGCTGGTAAAGATGTGACCATACTTTTTCCACGCATTTCATTTTCTCCAAAATTGTGGCTTTAAAAAAATCCCAGTGGTAATGTAGTGAACTGATGATCCATGGTACTCTTGAAAATGAGCAATTTTTCCTCATGCCACAGTGTTTTCTAGACTGGTCTGCTGCAATATGAATATATAATGTCTGTATAGCTTGAGAGCACTTCGCCTTCTGAGCACTCAGCAAAAGTTGTGGTGCTGTTGTTGACAATACAAATCCAGATCAGACTGCATAGAACATGAAGGCTTCTCTTGGGTCTACAATATCTGAAACTTTGTAACATATTGTAACCAAAGCAGTTTAAAAATTAGAATAGTTTGCTCTTGTCCTACTAAGAAGAGATGAGTCCCAAGTGATGGGATTTTGTTCTCAGCGGGCAGAAACACCGTGGGACATGCAGAAATACTGGTTCTGTTTCTTTCACAGTATTTTTTAAAGTCCTTTGCTGTTAGTTGTAAAAACTCGTGGCTGTTTTGGAAAGGATGAAATGAGATCTTGTGTTGTAATTTTCGAAAGCAGCTCTCAGGACCGTGTATAAAGATGGGTTTGTCTGGAACAGTTGATTTATAGATCATAGTTAAAGCCTGAGATTGATCCTTGTTTGGAGCTTGGATCACATGATGGTATGTGTAATGCACTACAGAGCTCGAAACTTGTACTGGTGAAACACAAGAAAGCCATGAGTGAGTTATTGCTGATAATTACTGAAATAACATTGCATGCACTGCCAACAGCTTTTAAACAAAACTGTTGAGAGTATCCTTGCGTAAGGCACTACAATGCTTCAGCAGTAAGCGAGCTATTGCTGATAATGACTGAAATATCATTGCATGCAATGAAAACATCATTCAAACAAAGGTTTTGATGTCTTTTTTTTAGACGTCAACGTGGAGGATGCCATGTAACAACAGTTTGACGAAAGAGGTGGGTTGAATTTATCATTTAGTTTTTCTTTGGTAGGATGAAACAATTGTTATCACAACTAACCATGCTTTCTTTTTAGTTTATGGTGGGTATGCATTTATCATTAAAATTGCAGATTTTATATGTATTTCGTTATCCATGCTTTGAAGTTGCTTTACGTTGTGTATGTATTTATCATTGAAATTGTAGTTAGTTTTTGTCTTTATTTCTTTATCCATCCATTGAAGTTGCCTATGTTGTGTATGTATTTATCGTCAAAGTTCCATTTTGATTTCGTATATCTCGTATTTCTCTATCCTTGCATTGAATTTGCTTTGTCTAGTTTGTGTTTATATTTCTCTAGCCATGCTTTTAAGTTACTTTTTGTTGTATAAGTATTTATCATTAAAACTGCATTTAGCTTTTGTATATATTTCTCTATCGATAATTTGAATTTTCTTTATCTAGGTTTTGTATATATTTCTCTATACATGCGTTGAAGTTGCTCTGTCTAGTTTTTGTTTATATTTCTCTAACCATGCGTTGACTTTGCTTATTTGCTAGATTTGTTTATATACTTCTCAAACCATGTGTTGAATTATATTCTAGTTTTTGTATATTTTTGTATGCTTCCAGTAGCCTAGGAATAGGTAAGCATGTAGAAAAGGTACATTGTAATTAATGTTTGTTGATTTGATACATGTTAGTAGCTGCTGATAGATTTGACCCACAGGGAGATGTGGATTGCTCCTTACCCTAATTCTTTTTTCTATTTTCAGAGGAAAGAGAAGGATGAAATAGAAAGCAAATATGCAACAGATGGTATTTTACCATAGACTAACCAATTTAAAATATCAATAGCAAGGACCAAGGATTAAGGATTGCAGACTGTATTGCTGAAAAGGTGAAAGATCATTTATTATACATGTAGTCATGAAACATTTGTCAAGAAAAGTAAGGTTCTGTAAAGTGCAAGTCTTCTCCTGTTTATACAAAAGCTGCATTTCAAGCAAAAAAAAAAAAAGGCAATAAGTGTGATAGGCAAAAGCAGGGTTTTGCAGACGGCATATAGATGTAACAAAGATCAGACTGTACAGAATATTCAGTCTGATCTTTGAAATTTGCCGTCTGCTTGATTAGTCAACCTTCTAAGATGAAATGCCTCTACTTGTCAATGAATTGTATCTTTCGTGGTGGCAAAAGGCCAAATTTACGTATTTTGCATGGATAGCTTATCAGCTTGCCCTAGAAAATTTACGTGATATTCTAGTTTTGTTACTACAAGTTACCGGTTCTGTCAAGGTTTTGCCCTTTTGAAACATCAGTGAATAAGGCAGTACATGATTAACCCTGTACTACACAGTCCCAAGTTATAACAATCCAGAGAAAAATGCCATTTTGAAACATTGTGGGAAAAGCAGAAAATACTGGTTACCAGGATTTTCGCCTTTTACCACTTTGTTTTTTCCCTTTACCAGATGGCAACAATTTGGAGGCTTTCACTGTAAAAAGAACTGTAAGCAAATAAAATATGGCTCAAATGATGGAGTTTGCTTTAAAAAAAAGGGGGAGAAAGAAATGTGGAAGCAATATGAATATATAATGTCTGTATAGCTTGAGAGCATTTCCCCTTCTGAGCACTCAGCAAAAGTTGTGGTGCTGTTGTTGACAATACAAATCCAGATCAGACTGCATAGAACATGAAGGCTTCTCTTGGGTCTACATTATCTGAAACTTTGTAACATATTCTAACCAAAGCAGTTTAAAAATTAGAATAGTTTGCTCTTGTCCTACTAAGAAGAGATGAGTCGCAAGTGATGGGATTTTGTGATGGGATGATGGTTAAAGCCCAAGATTGATCCTTGTTTGGAGCTTGGATCACATGATATTATGTGTAAGGCACTACAGAGCTCGAAACTTGTACTGGTGAAACACAAGAAAGCCATGAGTGAGTTATTGCTGATAATTACTGAAATAACATTGCATGCACTGCCAACAGCTTTTAAACAAAAGTGTTAAGAGTATCCTTGCGTAAGGCACTACAATGCTTCAGCAGTAAGCGAGCTATTGCTGATAAATGACTGAAATATCATTGCATGCAATGAAAACATCATTCAAACAAAGGTTTTGATGTCTTTTTTTTTTTTTAGACGTCAACGTGGAGGATGCCATGTAACAACAGTTTGACGAAAGAGGTGGGTTGAATTTATCATTTAGTTTTTCTTTGGTAGGATGAAACAATTGTTATCACAACTAACCATGCTTTCTTTTTAGTTTATGGTGGGTATGCATTTATCATTAAAATTGCAGATTTTATATGTATTTCGCTATCCATGCTTTGAAGTTGCTTTACGTTGTGTATGTATTTATCATTGAAATTGTAGTTAGTTTTTGTCTTTATTTCTTTATCCATGCATTGAAGTTGCCTATGTTTTGTATGTATTTATCGTCAAAATTGCATTTTGATTTCGTATATATTTCTCTATCCTTGCATTGAATTTGCTTTGTCTAGTTTGTGTTTATATTTCTCTAGCCATGCTTTTAAGGTGCTTTTTGTTGTATAAGTATTTATCATTAAAATTGCATTTAGCTTTTGTATATATTTCTCTATCGATAATTTGAATTTTCTTCATCTAGGTTTTGTATATATTTCTCTATACATGCGTTGAAGTTGCTCTGTCTAGTTTTTGTTTATATTTCTCTAACCATCCGTTGACTTTGCTTATTTTCTAGATTTGTTTATATACTTCTCAAACCATGTAATAAATTATATTCTAGTTTTTGTATATTTTTGTATGCTTCCAGTAGCCTAGGAATAGGTAAGCATGTAGAAAAGGTACATTGTAATTAATGTTTGTTGATTTGATACATGTTAGTAGCTGCTGATAGATTTGACTCACAGGGATATGTGGATTGCTCCTTACCCAAATTCTTTTTTCTATTTTCAGAGGAAACAGAAGGATGAAATAGAAAGCAAATATGCAACAGATGGTATTTTACCATAGACTAACCAATTTAAATATCAATAGCAAGAACCAAGGATTAAGGATTGCAGACTGTATTGCTGAAAAGGTGAAAGATCATTTATTATACATGTAGTCATAAACATTTGTCAAGAAAAGTAAGGTTCTGTAAAGTATAAGTCTTCTCCTGTTTATACTAAAGCTACATTTCAAGAAAAGAAAAAAGGCAATAAGTGTGATAGGCAAAAGCAGGGTTTTGGAGACGTCATATAGATGTAACAAAGATCAGACTGTACAGAATATTCAGTCTGATCTTTGAAATTTGCCGTCTGCTTGATTAGTCAACCTTCTAAGATGAAATGCCTCTACTTGTCAATAAATTGTATCTTTCGTGGTGGCAAAAGGCCAAATTTCCGTATTTTGCATGGATAGCTTATCAGCTTGCCCTAGGAAATTTACGTGATATTCTAGTTTTGTTACTACAAGTTAGCAGTTCTGTCAAGGTTTTGCCCTTTTGAAACATCAGTGAATAAGGCAGTACATGATTAACCCTGTACTACACAGTCCCAAGTTATAACAATCCAGAGAAAAATGCCATTTTGAAACATTGTGGGAAAAGCAGAAAATACTGGTTACCAGGATTTTCTCCTTTTACCACTTTGTTTTTTCCCTTTACCAGATGGCAACAATTTGGAGGCTTTCACTGTAAAAAGAACTGTAAGCAAATAAAACGTGGCTCAAAGATGGAGTTTGCTTTAAAAAAAAAGGGAGAAAGAATTGTTGAAAAAGGAGAAAATGCTGGCTACCAGTATTTCCTCTTTTTCCCACAATGTTTTCAAAAGACATCTTCTGAAAAGTGTAAAACTTGGGATTGTATGTTAAAGGGTTAAGTAACCAGTATGTCTTCATCACATGGTTTACTGTCTTAAGTATCAGACTTAATAATGTAGTTTGTCACCCCATGTTCATATTTCCAAACGACCTTGTTTTTAAAGATGTAAAATGGTTTTAACCCTTAGAGCGCTTTTCACTTCTACAGTTGCCTTTGCAGACAGTGTAGATCAATATCAGACTGCACAAAACACGCTGTCTGAACTTTGATCTACAATGTCCACTTTGGGGAGACACTCTGCAGAACAGCAACCTTGAAATCAGCCTTATTAGGGTCTTATTTTTAAACTGAAAATGCGTGATGTGTTTATTTGGTGTTCTAAGCGTTAATGCGGACAGGTCATAAAATGTGTTGGCTGGTAAAGATGTGACCATACTTTTTCCACGCATTTCATTTTCTCCAAAATTGTGGCTTTAAAAATATCCCAGTGGTAATGCAGTGAACTGATGATCCAAGATACTCTTGAAAACGAGCAATTTTTCCTCATGCCACAGTGTTTTCTAGACTGGTCTGCTGCAATATGAATATATAATGTCTGTATAGCTTGAGAGCACTTCCCCTTCTGAGCACTCAGCAAAAGTTGTGGTGCTGTTGTTGACAATACAAATCCAGATCAGACTGCATAGAACATGAAGGCTTCTCTTGGGTCTACACTATCTGAAACTTTGTAACATATTGTAACCAAAGCAGTTTAAAAATTAGAATAGTTTGCTCTTGTCCTACTAAAAAGAGATGAGTCCCAAGTGATGGGATTTTGTTCTCAGCGGGCAGAAACACCATGGGACATGGAGAAATACTGGTTCTGTTTCTTTCACAGTATTTTTTAAAGTCCTTTGCTGTTAGTTGTAAAAACTCGTGGCTGTTTTGGAAAGGATGAAATGAGATCTTGTGTTGTAATTTTCGAAAGCAGCTCTCAGGACCGTTTATAAAGATGAGTTTGTCTGGAACAGTTGATTTATAGATGATAGTTAAAGCCTGAGATTGATCCTTGTTTGGAGCTTGGATCACATGATGTTATGTGTAAGGCACTACAGAGCTCGAAACTTGTACTGGTGAAACACAAGAAAGCCATGAGTGAGTTATTGCTGATAATTACTGAAATAACATTGCATGCATGCATGCACTGCAAACACCTTTTAAACAAAAGTGTTGAGAGTATCCTTGCGTAAGGCACTACAATGCTTCAGCAGTAAGCGAGCTATTGCTGATAATGACTGAAATATCATTGCATGCAATGAAAACATCATTCAAACAAAGGTTTTGATGTCTTTTTTTTAGACGTCAACGTGGAGGATGCCATGTAACAACAGTTTGACGAAAGAGGTGGGTTGAATTTATCATTTAGTTTTTCTTTGGTAGGATGAAACAATTGTTATCACAACTAACCATGCTTTCTTTTTAGTTTATGGTGGGTATGCATTTATCATTAAAATTGCAGATTTTATATGTATTTCGTTATCCATGCTTTGAAGTTGCTTTACGTTGTGTATGTATTTATCATTGAAATTGTAGTTAGTTTTTGTCTTTATTTCTTTATCCATCCATTGAAGTTGCCTATGTTGTGTATGTATTTATCGTCAAAATTGCATTTTGATTTCGTATATATTTCTCTATCCTTGCATTGAATTTGCTTTGTCTAGTTTGTGTTTATATTTCTCTAGCCATGCTTTTAAGTTGCTTTTTGTTGTATAAGTATTTATCATTAAAATTGCATTTAGCTTTTGTATATATTTCTCTATCGATAATTTGAATTTTCTTTATCTAGGTTTTGTATATATTTCTCTATACATGCGTTGAAGTTGCTCTGTCTAGTTTTTGTTTATATTTCTCTAACCATAGGTTGACTTTGCTTATTTGCTAGATTTGTTTATATACTTCTCAAACCATGTGTTGAATTATATTCTAGTTTTTGTATATTTTTGTATGCTTCCAGTAGCCTAGGAATAGGTAAGCATGTAGAAAAGGTACATTGTAATTAATGTTTGTTGATTTAATACATGTTAGTAGCTGCTGATAGATTTGACCCACAGGGAGATGTGGATTACTCCTTACCCTTAATCTTTTTTTTTATTTTCAGAGGAAACAGAAGGATGAAATAGAAAGCAAATATGCAACAGATGGTATTTTTTAAGATATACTAACCTATTTAAATATCAATAGCAAGGACCAAGGATTAAGGATTGCAGACTGTATTGCTGAAAAGGTGAAAGATTATTTATTATACATGTAGTCATGAAACATTTGTCAAGAAAAGTAAGGTTCTGTGAAGCGCAAGTCTCCTCCTGTTTATACAAAAGCTGCAATTCAAGCAAAAAAAAAAGAGGCAATAAGTGTGATAGGCAAAAGCAGGGTTTTGCAGACGGCATATAGATGTAACAAAGATCAGACTGTACAGAATATTCAGTCTGATCTTTGAAATTTGCCGTCTGCTTGATTAGTCAACCTTCAAGACGAAATGCGTCTACTTTTCAATGAATTGTATCTTTCGTGGTGGCAAAAGGCCAAATTTCCGTATTTTGCATGGATAGCTTATCAGCTTGCCCTAGGAAATTTACATAATATTCTAGTTTTGTTCCTACAAGTTAGCAGTTCTGTCAAGGTTTTTCCCTTTTGAAACATCAATGAATAAGGTAGTACATGATTAACCCTGTACTACACAGTAGTACACCAAGTTTTAACAATCCAGAGAAAAATGCCATTTTGAAACATTGTGGGAAAAGCAGAAAATACTGGTTACCAGGATTTTCTCCTTTTACCACTTTGTTTTTTCCCTTTACCAGATGGCAACAATTTGGAGGCTTTCACTGTAAAAAGAACTTCAAGCAAATAAAATATGGCTCAAATGATGGAGTTTGCTTTAAAAAAAAGGGGGGGGAGAAAGAAATGTGGAAAAAGGAGAAAATGCTGGCTACCAGTATTTCCTCTTTTTCCCACAATGTTTTCAAAAGACTTCTTCTGAAAAGTGTAAAACTTGGGATTGTATGTTAAAGGGTTAAGTAACCAGTATGTCTTCATCACATGAGGAGACACTCTGCAGAACAGCAACTTTGAAATCAGCCTTATTAGGGTTTTATTTTTAAACTGAAAATGCGTGATGTGTTTATTTGGTGTTCTAAGCGTTAAGGCAGACAGGTCATAAAATGTGTTTGCTGGTAAAGATGTGACCATACTTTTTCCACGCATTTCATTTTCTCCAAAATTGTGGCTTTAAAAAAATCCCAGTGGTAATGTAGTGAACTGATGATCCATGGTACTCTTGAAAATGAGCAATTTTTCCTCATGCCACAGTGTTTTCTAGACTGGTCTGCTGCAATATGAATATATAATGTCTGTATAGCTTGAGAGCACTTCGCCTTCTGAGCACTCAGCAAAAGTTGTGGTGCTGTTGTTGACAATACAAATCCAGATCAGACTGCATAGAACATGAAGGCTTCTCTTGGGTCTACAATATCTGAAACTTTGTAACATATTCTAACCAAAGCAGTTTAAAAATTAGAATAGTTTGCTCTTGTCCTACTAAGAAGAGATGAGTCCCAAGTGATGGGATTTTGTTCTCAGCGGGCAGAAACACCGTGGGACATGGAGAAATACTGGTTCTGTTTCTTTCACAGTATTTTTTTAAAGTCCTTTGCTGTAAGTTGTAAAAACTCGTGGCTGTTTTGGAAAGGATGAAATGAGATCTTGTGTTGTAATTTTCGAAAGCAGCTCTCAGGACCGTGTATAAAGATGGGTTTGTCTGGAACAGTTGATTTATAGATCATAGTTAAAGCCTGAGATTGATCCTTGTTTGGAGCTTGGATCACATGATGGTATGTGTAATGCACTACAGAGCTCGAAACTTGTACTGGTGAAACACAAGAAAGCCATGAGTGAGTTATTGCTGATAATTACTGAAATAACATTGCATGCACTGCCAACAGCTTTTAAACAAAACTGTTGAGAGTATCCTTGCGTAAGGCACTACAATGCTTCAGCAGTAAGCGAGCTATTGCTGATAATGACTGAAATATCATTGCATGCAATGAAAACATCATTCAAACAAAGGTTTTGATGTCTTTTTTTTAGACGTCAACCTGGAGGATGCCATGTAACAACAGTTTGACGAAAGAGGTGGGTTGAATTTATCATTTAGTTTTTCTTTGGTAGGATGAAACAATTGTTATCACAACTAACCATGCTTTCTTTTTAGTTTATGGTGGGTATGCATTTATCATTAAAATTGCAGATTTTATATGTATTTCGTTATCCATGCTTTGAAGTTGCTTTACGTTGTGTATGTATTTATCATTGAAATTGTAGTTAGTTTTTGTCTTTATTTCTTTATCCATCCATTGAAGTTGCCTATGTTGTGTATGTATTTATCGTCAAAGTTCCATTTTGATTTCGTATATCTCGTATTTCTCTATCCTTGCATTGAATTTGCTTTGTCTAGTTTGTGTTTATATTTCTCTAGCCATGCTTTTAAGTTACTTTTTGTTGTATAAGTATTTATCATTAAAACTGCATTTAGCTTTTGTATATATTTCTCTATCGATAATTTGAATTTTCTTTATCTAGGTTTTGTATATATTTCTCTATACATGCGTTGAAGTTGCTCTGTCTAGTTTTTGTTTATATTTCTCTAACCATGCGTTGACTTTGCTTATTTGCTAGATTTGTTTATATACTTCTCAAACCATGTGTTGAATTATATTCTAGTTTTTGTATATTTTTGTATGCTTCCAGTAGCCTAGGAATAGGTAAGCATGTAGAAAAGGTACATTGTAATTAATGTTTGTTGATTTGATACATGTTAGTAGCTGCTGATAGATTTGACCCACAGGGAGATGTGGATTGCTCCTTACCCTAATTCTTTTTTCTATTTTCAGAGGAAAGAGAAGGATGAAATAGAAAGCAAATATGCAACAGATGGTATTTTTTAAGATATACTAACCTATTTAAATATCAATAGCAAGGACCAAGGATTAAGGATTGCAGACTGTATTGCTGAAAAGGTGAAAGATCATTTATTATACATGTAGTCATGAAACATTTGTCAAGAAAAGTAAGGTTCTGTAAAGTGCAAGTCTTCTCCTGTTTATACAAAAGCTGCATTTCAAGCAAAAAAAAAAAAAAGGCAATAAGTGTGATAGGCAAAAGCAGGGTTTTGCAGACGGCATATAGATGTAACAAAGATCAGACTGTACAGAATATTCAGTCTGATCTTTGAAATTTGCCGTCTGCTTGATTAGTCAACCTTCTAAGATGAAATGCCTCTACTTGTCAATGAATTGTATCTTTCGTGGTGGCAAAAGGCCAAATTTACGTATTTTGCATGGATAGCTTATCAGCTTGCCCTAGAAAATTTACGTGATATTCTAGTTTTGTTACTACAAGTTACCGGTTCTGTCAAGGTTTTGCCCTTTTGAAACATCAGTGAATAAGGCAGTACATGATTAACCCTGTACTACACAGTCCCAAGTTATAACAATCCAGAGAAAAATGCCATTTTGAAACATTGTGGGAAAAGCAGAAAATACTGGTTACCAGGATTTTCGCCTTTTACCACTTTGTTTTTTCCCTTTACCAGATGGCAACAATTTGGAGGCTTTCACTGTAAAAAGAACTGTAAGCAAATAAAATATGGCTCAAATGATGGAGTTTGCTTTAAAAAAAAGGGGGAGAAAGAAATGTGGAAGCAATATGAATATATAATGTCTGTATAGCTTGAGAGCATTTCCCCTTCTGAGCACTCAGCAAAAGTTGTGGTGCTGTTGTTGACAATACAAATCCAGATCAGACTGCATAGAACATGAAGGCTTCTCTTCGGTCTACATTATCTGAAACTTTGTAACATATTCTAACCAAAGCAGTTTAAAAATTAGAATAGTTTGCTCTTGTCCTACTAAGAAGAGATGAGTCGCAAGTGATGGGATTTTGTGATGGGATGATGGTTAAAGCCCAAGATTGATCCTTGTTTGGAGCTTGGATCACATGATATTATGTGTAAGGCACTACAGAGCTCGAAACTTGTACTGGTGAAACACAAGAAAGCCATGAGTGAGTTATTGCTGATAATTACTGAAATAACATTGCATGCACTGCCAACAGCTTTGAAACAAAAGTGTTAAGAGTATCCTTGCGTAAGGCACTACAATGCTTCAGCAGTAAGCGAGCTATTGCTGATAAATGACTGAAATATCATTGCATGCAATGAAAACATCATTCAAACAAAGGTTTTGATGTCTTTTTTTTTTTTTTAGACGTCAACGTGGAGGATGGCATGTAACAACAGTTTGACGAAAGAGGTGGGTTGAATTTATCATTTAGTTTTTCTTTGGTAGGATGAAACAATTGTTATCACAACTAACCATGCTTTCTTTTTAGTTTATGGTGGGTATGCATTTATCATTAAAATTGCAGATTTTATATGTATTTCGCTATCCATGCTTTGAAGTTGCTTTACGTTGTGTATGTATTTATCATTGAAATTGTAGTTAGTTTTTGTCTTTATTTCTTTATCCATCCATTGAAGTTGCCTATGTTGTGTATGTATTTATCGTCAAAATTGCAATTTGATTTCGTATATATTTCTCTATCCTTGCATTGAATTTGCTTTGTCTAGTTTGTGTTTATATTTCTCTAGCCATGCTTTTAAGTTACTTTTTGTTGTATAAGTATTTATCATTAAAACTGCATTTAGCTTTTGTATATATTTCTCTATCGATAATTTGAATTTTCTTCATCTAGGTTTTGTATATATTTCTCTATACATGCGTTGAAGTTGCTCTGTCTAGTTTTTGTTTATATTTCTCTATACATGCGTTGACTTTTGCTTATTTGCCAGATTTGTTTATATACTTCTCAAACCATGTATTGAATTATATTCTAGTTTTTGTATATTTTTGTATGCTTCCAGTAGCCTAGGAATAGGTAAGCATGTAGAAAAGGTACATTGTAATTAATGTTTGTTGATTTGATACATGTTAGTAGCTGCTGATAGATTTGACCCACAGGGAGATGTGGATTGCTCCTTACCCTAATTCTTTTTTCTATTTTCAGAGGAAAGAGAAGGATGAAATAGAAAGCAAATATGCAACAGATGGTATTTTACCATAGACTAACCAATTTAAATATCAATAGCAAGGACCAAGGATTAAGGATTGCAGACTGTATTGCTGAAAAGGTGAAAGATCATTTATTATACATGTAGTCATGAAACATTTGTCAAGAAAAGTAAGGTTCTGTAAAGTGCAAGTCTCCTCCTGTTTATACAAAAGCTGCAATTCAAGCAAAAAAAAAAGAGGCAATAAGTGTGATAGGCAAAAGCAGGGTTTTGCAGACGGCATATAGATGTAACAAAGATCAGACTGTACAGAATATTCAGTCTGATCTTTGAAATTCGCCGTCTGCTTGATTAGTCAACCTTCTAAGATGAAATGCCTCTACTTGTCAATGAACTGTATCTTTCAAGGTGGCAAAAGGCCAAATTTCCGTATTTTGCATGGATAGTTTATCAGCTTGCCCTAGGAAATTTACGTGATATTCTAGTTTTGTTACTACAAGTTACCAGTTCTGTCAAGGTTTTGCCCTTTTGAAACATCAATGAATAAGGTAGTACATGATTAACCCTGTACTACACAGTAGTACACCAAGTTTTAACAATCCAGAGAAAAATGCCATTTTGAAACATTGTGGGAAAAGCAGAAAATACTGGTTACCAGGATTTTCTCCTTTTACCACTTTGTTTTTTCCCTTTACCAGATGGCAACAATTTGGAGGCTTTCACTGTAAAAAGAACTGTAAGCAAATAAAAGGTGGCTCAAATGATGGAGTTTGCTTTAAAAAGAAAGGGGGGAGAAAGAAATGTGGAAAAAAGGAGAAAATGCTGGCTACCAGTATTTCCTCTTTTTCCCACAATGTTTTCAAAAGACTTCTTCTGAAAAGTGTAAAACTTGGGATTGTATGTTAAAGGGTTAAGTAACCAGTATGTCTTCATCACATGGTTTACTGTCTTAAGTATCAGACTTAATAATGTAGTTTGTCACCCCATGTTCATATTTCCAAACGACCTTTTTTTTAAAGATGTAAAATGGTTTTAACCCTTAGAGTGCCTTTCACTTCTATAGTTGCCTTTGCAGACAATGTAGATCACGATCAGACTGCATAAAACACGCTGTCTGATCTTTCATCTACAATGTCCACTTTGGGGAGACACTCTGCAGAACAGCAACTTTGAAATCAGCCTTATTAGGGTCTTATTTTTAAAGTGAAAATGCCTGATGTGTTTATTTGGTGTTCTAAGCGTTAATGCGGACAGGTCATAAAATGTGTTGGCTGGTAAAGATGTGACCATACTTTTTCCACGCATTTCATTTTTTCCAAAATTGTGGCTTTAAAAAAATCCCAGTGGTAATGCAGTGAACTGATGATCCAAGGTACTCTTGAAAACGAGCAATTTTCCCTCATGCCACAGTGTTTTCTAGACTAGTCTGCTGCAATATGAATATATAATGTCTGTATAGCTTGAGAGCACTTCCCCTTCTGAGCACTCAGCAAAAGTTGTGGTGCTGTTGTTGACAATACAAATCCAGATCAGACTGCATAGAACATGAAGGCTTCTCTTGGGTCTACACTATCTGAAACTTTGTAACATATTCTAACCAAAGCAGTTTAAAAATTAGAATAGTTTGCTCTTGTCCTACTAAAAAGAGATGAGTCCCAAGTGATGGGATTTTGTTCTCAGCGGGCAGAAACACCGTGGGACATGGAGAAATACTGGTTCTGTTTCTTTCACAGTATTTTTTAAAGTCCTTTGCTGTTAGTTGTAAAAACTCGTGGCTGTTTTGGAAAGGATGAAATGAGATCTTGTGTTGTAATTTTCGAAAGCAGCTCTCAGGACCGTTTATAAAGATGGGTTTGTCTGGAACAGTTGATTTATAGATGATAGTTAAAGCCTGAGATTGATCCTTGTTTGGAGCTTGGATCACATGATGTTATGTGTAAGGCACTACAGAGCTCGAAACTTGTACTGGTGAAACACAAGAAAAGCCATGAGTGAGTTATTGCTGATAATTACTGAAATAACATTGCATGCATGCATGCACTGCAAACACCTTTTAAACAAAACTGTTGAGAGTGTCCTTGCGTAAGGCACTACAATGCTTCAGCAGTAAGCGAGCTATTGCTGATAATGACTGAAATATCATTGCATGCAATGAAAACATCATTCAAACAAAGGTTTTGATGTCTTTTTTTTAGACGTCAACCTGGAGGATGCCATGTAACAACAGTTTGACGAAAGAGGTGGGTTGAATTTATCATTTAGTTTTTCTTTGGTAGGATGAAACAATTGTTATCACAACTAACCATGCTTTCTTTTTAGTTTATGGTGGGTATGCATTTATCATTAAAATTGCAGATTTTATATGTATTTCGTTATCCATGCTTTGAAGTTGCTTTACGTTGTGTATGTATTTATCATTGAAATTGTAGTTAGTTTTTGTCTTTATTTCTTTATCCATCCATTGAAGTTGCCTATGTTGTGTATGTATTTATCGTCAAAATTGCATTTTGATTTCGTATATATTTCTCTATCCTTGCATTGAATTTGCTTTGTCTAGTTTGTGTTTATATTTCTCTAGCCATGCTTTTAAGTTGCTTTTTGTTGTATAAGTATTTATCATTAAAATTGCATTTAACTTTTGTATATATTTCTCTATCGATAATTTGAATTTTCTTCATCTAGGTTTTGTATATATTTCTCTATACATGCGTTGAAGTTGCTCTGTCTAGTTTTTGTTTAATTTCTCTAACCATGCGTTGACTTTGCTTATTTGCTAGATTTGTTTTATTACTTCTCAAACCATGTGTTGAATTATATTCTAGTTTTTGTATATTTTTGTATGCTTCCTGTAGCCTAGGAATAGGTAAGCATGTAGAAAAGGTACATTGTAATTAATGTTTGTTGATTTGATACATGTTAGTAGCTGCTGATAGATTTGACCCACAGGGAGATGTGGATTGCTCCTTACCCTAATTCTTTTTTCTATTTTCAGAGGAAACAGAAGGATGAAATAGAAAGCAAATATGCAACAGATGGTATTTTACCATAGACTAACCAATTTAAATATCAATAGCAAGGACCAAGGATTAAGGATTGCAGACTGTATTGCTGAAAAGGTGAAAGATCATTTATTATACATGTAGTCATGAAACATTTGTCAAGAAAAGTAAGGTTCTGTAAAGTGCAAGTCTTCTACTGTTTATACAAAAGCTGCATTTCAAGCAAAGAAAAAAGGCAATAAGTGTGATAGGCAAAAGCAGGGCTTTGCATACGGCATATAGATGTAACAAAGATCAGACTGTACAGAATATTCAGTCTGATCTTTGAAATTTGCCGTCTGCTTGATTAGTCAACCTTCTAAGATAAAATGCCTCTACTTGTCAGTGAATTGTATCTTTTGGTGGTGGCAAAATGCCAAATTTCCGTATTTTGCATGGATAGCTTATCAGCTTGCCCTAGGAAATTTACATAATATTCTAGTTTTGTTACTACAAGTTACCGGTTCTGTCAAGGTTTTGCCCTTTTGAAACATCAATGAATAAGGTAGTACATGATTAACCCTGTACTACACAGTAGTACACCAAGTTTTAACAATCCAGAGAAAAATGCCATTTTGAAATATTGTGGGAAAAGCAGAAAATACTGGTTACCAGGATTTTCGCCTTTTACCACTTTGTTTTTTCCCTTTACCAGATGGCAACAATTTGGAGGCTTTCACTGTAAAAAGAACTGTAAGCAAATAAAATGTGGCTCAAATGATGGAGTTTGCTTTAAAAAGAAAGGGGGGAGAAAGAAATGTGGAAAAAAGGAGAAAATGCTGGCTACCAGTATTTCCTCTTTTTCCCACAATGTTTTCAAAAGACTTCTTCTGAAAAGTGTAAAACTTGGGATTGTATGTTAAAGGGTTAAGTAACCAGTATGTCTTCATCACATGGTTAACTGTCTTAAGTATCAGACTTAATAATGTAGTTTGTCACCCCATGTTCATATTTCCAAACGACCTTTTTTTTTAAAGATGTAAAATGGTTTTAACCCTTAGAGTGCCTTTCACTTCTACAGTTGCCTTTGCAGACAGTGTAGATCAAGATCACACTGCACAAAACACGCTGTCTGATCTTTCATCTATAATGTCCACTTTGGGGAGACACTCTGCAGAACAGCAACCTTGAAATCAGCCTTATTAGGGTCTTATTTTTAAAGTGAAAATGCCTGATGTGTTTATTTGGTGTTCTAAGCGTTAATGCGGACAGGTCATAAAATGTGTTGGCTGGTAAAGATGTGACCATACTTTTTCCACGCATTTCATTTTCTCCAAAATTGTGGCTTTAAAAAAATCCCAGTGGTAATGCAGTGAACTGATGATCCAAGGTACTCTTGAAAACGAGCAATTTTTCCTCATGCCACAGTGTTTTCTAGACTGGTCTGCTGCAATATGAATATATAATGTCTGTATAGCTTGAGAGCACTTCCCCTTCTGAGCACTCAGCAAAAGTTGTGGTGCTGTTGTTGACAATACAAATCCAGATCAGACTGCATAGAACATGAAGGCTTCTCTTGGGTCTACACTATCTGAAACTTCGTAACATATTGTAACCAAAGCAGTTTAAAAATTAGAATAGTTTGCTGTTGTCCTACTAAAAAGAGATGAGTCCCAAGTGATGGGATTTTGTTCTCAGCGGGCAGAAACACCATGGTACATGGAGAAATACTGGTTCTGTTTCTTTCACAGTATTTTTTAAAGTCCTTTGCTGTTAGTTGTAAAAACTCGTGGCTGTTTTGGAAAGGATGAAATGAGATCTTGTGTTGTAATTTTCGAAAGCAGCTCTCAGGACCGTTTATAAAGATGGGTTTGTCTGGAACAGTTGATTTATAGATGATAGTTAAAGCCTGAGATTGATCCTTGTTTGGAGCTTGGATCACATGATGTTATGTGTAAGGCACTACAGAGCTCGAAACTTGTACTGGTGAAACACAAGAAAGCCATGAGTGAGTTATTGCTGATAATTACTGAAATAACATTGCATGCATGCATGCACTGCAAACACCTTTTAAACAAAAGTGTTGAGAGTATCCTTGCGTAAGGCACTACAATGCTTCAGCAGTAAGCGAGCTATTGCTGATAATGACTGAAATATCATTGCATGCAATGAAAACATCATTCAAACAAAGGTTTTGATGTCTTTTTTTTAGACGTCAACCTGGAGGATGCCATGTAACAACAGTTTGACGAAAGAGGTGGGTTGAATTTATCATTTAGTTTTTCTTTGGTAGGATGAAACAATTGTTATCACAACTAACCATGCTTTCTTTTTAGTTTATGGTGGGTATGCATTTATCATTAAAATTGCAGTTTTTATATGTATTTCGTTATCCATGCTTTGAAGTTGCTTTACGTTGTGTATGTATTTATCATTGAAATTGTAGTTAGTTTTTGTCTTTATTTCTTTATCCATCCATTGAAGTTGCCTATGTTGTGTATGTATTTATCGTCAAAATTGCATTTTGATTTCGTATATATTTCTCTATCCTTGCATTGAATTTGCTTTGTCTAGTTTGTGTTTATATTTCTCTAGCCATGCTTTTAAGTTGCTTTTTGTTGTATAAGTATTTATCATTAAAATTGCATTTAGCTTTTGTATATATTTCTCTATCGATAATTTGAATTTTCTTCATCTAGGTTTTGTATATATTTCTCTATACATGCGTTGAAGTTGCTCTGTCTAGTTTTTGTTTAATTTCTCTAACCATGCGTTGACTTTGCTTATTTGCTAGATTTGTTTTATTACTTCTCAAACCATGTGTTGAATTATATTCTAGTTTTTGTATATTTTTGTATGCTTCCTGTAGCCTAGAAATAGGTAAGCATGTAGAAAAGGTACATTGTAATTAATGTTTGTTGATTTGATACATGTTAGTAGCTGCTGATAGATTTGACCCACAGGGAGATGTGGATTGCTCCTTACCCTAATTCTTTTTTCTATTTTCAGAGGAAACAGAAGGATGAAATAGAAAGCAAATATGCAACAGATGGTATTTTACCATAGACTAACCAATTTAAATATCAATAGCAAGGACCAAGGATTAAGGATTGCAGACTGTATTGCTGAAAAGGTGAAAGATCATTTATTATACATGTAGTCATGAAACATTTGTCAAGAAAAGTAAGGTTCTGTAAAGTGCAAGTCTTCTCCTGTTTATACAAAAGCTGCATTTCAAGCAAAGAAAAAAGGCAATAAGTGTGATAGGCAAAAGCAGGGCTTTGCATACGGCATATAGATGTAACAAAGATCAGACTGTACAGAATAATCAGGCAGATCTTTGAAATTTGCCGTCTGCTTGATTAGTCAAACTTCTAAGATAAAATGCCTCTACTTGTCAGTGAATTGTATCTTTCGTGGTGGCAAAATGCCAAATTTCCGTATTTTGCATGGATAGCTTATCAGCTTGCCCTAGGAAATTTACATAATATTCTAGTTTTGTTACTACAAGTTACCGGTTCTGTCAAGGTTTTGTCCTTTTGAAACATCAATGAATAAGGTAGTACATGATTAACCCTGTACTACACAGTAGTACACCAAGTTTTAACAATCCAGAGAAAAATGCCATTTTGAAACATTGTGGGAAAAGCAGAAAATACTGGTTACCAGGATTTTCGCCTTTTACCACTTTGTTTTTTCCCTTTACCAGATGGCAACAATTTGGAGGCTTTCACTGTAAAAAGAACTGTAAGCAAATAAAAGGTGGCTCAAATGATGGAGTTTGCTTTGAGAAAAAAAGGGGGGAGAAAGAAATGTGGAAAAAGGAGAAAATGCTGGCTACCAGTATTTCCTCTTTTTCCCACAATGTTTTCAAAAGACATCTTCTGAAAAGTGTAAAACTTGGGATTGTATGTTAAAGGGTTAAGTAACCAGTATGTCTTCATCACATGGTTTACTGTCTTAAGTATCAGACTTAATAATGTAGTTTGTCACCCCATGTTCATATTTCCAAACGACCTTTTTTTTAAAGATGTAAAATGGTTTTAACCCTTAGAGTGCCTTTCACTTCTACAGTTGCCTTTGCAGACAGTGTAGATCAAGATCACACTGCACAAAACACGCTGTCTGATCTTTGATCTACAATGTTCACTTTGGGGAGACACTCTGCAGAACAGCAACCTTGAAATCAGCCTTATTAGGGTCTTATTTTTAAAGTGAAAATGCCTGATGTGTTTATTTGGTGTTCTAAGCGTTAATGCGGACAGGTCATAAAATGTGTTGGCTGGTAAAGATGTGACCATACTTTTTCCACGCATTTCAGTTTTTCCAAAATTGTGGCTTTAAAACAATCTCAGTGGTAATGCAGTGAACTGATGATCCAAGGTACTCTTGAAAACGAGCAATTTTCCCTCATGCCACAGTGTTTTCTAGACTGGTCTGCTGCAATATGAATATATAATGTCTGTATAGCTTGAGAGCACTTCGCCTTCTGAGCACTCAGCAAAAGTTGTGGTGCTGTTGTTGACAATACAAATCCAGATCAGACTGCATAGAACATGAAGGCTTCTCTTGGGTCTACAATATCTGAAACTTTGTAACATGTTGTAACCAAAGCAGTTTAAAAATTAGAATAGTTTGCTCTTGTCCTACAAAGAAGAGATGAGTCCCAAGTGATGGGATTTTGTTCTTGGCGGGCAGAAACACCGTGGGACATGGAGAAATACTGGTTCTGTTTCTTTCATAGTATTTTTTAAAGTCCTTTGCTGTAAGTTGTAAAAACTCGTGGCTGTTTTGGAAAGGATGAAATGAGATCTTGTGTTGTAATTTTCGAAAACAGCTCTCAGGACCGTGTATAAAGATGGGTTTATCTGGAAAAGTTGCTTTATAGATGATGGTTAAAGCCTGAGATTGATCCTTGTTTGGAGCTTGGATCACATGATGGTATATTTTAAGGCACTACAGAGCTCGAGCCTTGTACTGGTGAAACCCAAGAAAGCCATGACTGAATTATTGCTGATAATTACTGAAATAACATTGCATGCACTGCAAACACCTTTCAAACAAAAGTGTTGAGAGTATCCTTCCGTAAGGCACTACAATGCTTCAGCAGTAAGCGAGCTATTGCTGATAAATGACTGAAATATCATTGCATGCAATGAAAACATCATTCAAACAAAGATTTTGATGTCTTTTTTTTTTAGACGTCAACCTGGAGGATGCCATGTAACAACAGTTTGACGAAAGAGGTGGGTTGAATTTATCATTTAGTTTTTCTTTGGTAGGATGACACATTTGTTATCACAACTAACCATGCTTTCTTTTTACTTTATGGTGAGTATGTATTTATCATTAAAACTGTAGTTAGTTTTTGTATGTATTTCTTTATCCATGCTTTGAAGTTGTTTTACGTTGTGTATCCATTTGTCATTAAAGTTGTAGTTAGTTTTTGTCTTTATGTCTTAATCCATGCTTTGAAGTTGCTTTACGTTGTGTATGTATTTATCATTGAAATACTAGTTAGGTTTTGTCTTTATTTCCTGAACTGTGCTTTGAAGTTGTCCATTTTGTGTATGTATTTATCGTCAAAATTGCATTTTGATTTCATATATATTTATCTATCGTTGCATTAAATTTGCTTTGTATAGGTTTTGTATATATTTCTCTAGCCATGCTTTTAAGTTGCTTTTTGTTGTATAAGTATTTATCATTAAAATTGCATTTAGCTTTTGTATATATTTCCCTATCGATAATTTGAATTTTCTTCATCTAGGATTTGTATATATTTCTCTATACATGCGTTGAAGTTGCTCTGTCTAGTTTTTGTTTATATTTCTCTAACCATGCGTTGACTTTGCTTATTTGCTAGATTTGTTTATATACTTCTCAAACCATGTGTTGAATTATATTCTAGTTTTTGTATATTTTTGTATGCTTCCTGTAGCCTAGGAATAGGTAAGCATGTAAAAAAGGTACATTGTAATCAATGTTTGTTGATTTAATACATGTTAGTAGCTGCTGATAAATTTGACCCACAGGGAGATGTGGATTGCTCTTTACCCTAATTCTTTTTTCTATTTTCAGAGGAAAGAGAAGGATGAAATAGAAAGCAAATATGCAACAGTTGGTATTTTACGATGGACTAACCTATTTAAATATCAATAGCAAGGACCAAGGATTAAGGATTGCAGACTGTATTGCTGAAAAGGTGAAAGATCATTTATTATACATGTAGTCATGAAACATTTGTCAAGAAAAGTAGGGTTCTGTAAAGCGCAAGTCTTCTCCTGTTTATACAAAAGCTGCATTTCAAGCAAAAAAAAAAGGCAATAAGTGTGATAGGCAAAAGCAGGGTTTTGGAGACGGCATATAGATGTAACAAAGATCAGACTGATCTTTGAAATTTGCCGTCTGCTTGATCACCTTCTAAGATGAAATGCCTCTACTTGTCAGTGAATTGTATATTTCGTGGTGGCAAAAGGCCAAATTTACGTATTTTGCATGGATAGCTTATCAGCTTGCCCTAGGAAATTTACATGATATTCTAGTTTTGTTACTACAAGTTACCAGGTTTGTCAAGGTTTTGCCCTTTTGAAACATCAATGAATAAGGTAGTACATGATTAACCCTGTACTACACAGTCCCAAGTTTTAACAATCCAGAGAAAAATGCCATTTTGAAACATTGTGGGAAAAGCAGAAAATACTGGTTACCAGGATTTTCTCCTTTTACCACTTTGTTTTTTCCCTTTACCAGATGGCAACAATTTGGAGGCTTTCACTGTAAAAAGAACTGTAAGCAAATAAAAGGTGGCTCAAATGATGGAGTTTGCTTTAAAAAAAGGGGGAGAAAGAAATGTGGAAAAAGGAGAAAATGCTTGCTACCAGTATTTCCTCTTTTTCCCACAATGTTTTCAAAAGACTTCTTCTGAAAAGTGTAAAACTTGGGATTGCATAATAAAGGGTTAAGTAACCAGTATGTCTTCCATCACATGGTTTACTGTCTTAAGTATCAGACTTAATAATGTAGTTTGTCACCCCATGTTCATATTTCCAAACGACCTTGTTTTTAAAGATATAAAATGGTTTTAACCCTTAGAGTGCCTTTCACTTCTATAGTTTCCTTTGCAGACAGTGTAGATCAAGATCACACTGCACAAAACACGCTGTCTGATCTTTGATCTATAATGTCCACTTTGGGGAGACACTCTGCAGAACAGCAACCTTGAAATCAGCCTTATTAGGGTCTTATTTTTAAAGTGAAAATGCCTGATGTGTTTATTTGGTGTTCTAAGCGTTAATGCGGACAGGTCATAAAATGTGTTGGCTGGTAAAGATGTGACCATACTTTTTCCACGCATTTCAGTTTTTCCAAAATTGTGGCTTTAAAAAAATCCCAGTGGTAATGCAGTGAACTGATGATCCAAGGTACTCTTGAAAACGAGCAATTTTTCCTCATGCCACAGTGTTTTCTAGACTGGTCTGCTGCAATATGAATATATAATGTCTGTATAGCTTGAGAGCACTTCCCCTTCTGAGCACTCAGCAAAAGTTGTGGTGCTGTTGTTGACAATACAAATCCAGATCAGACTGCATAGAACATGAAGGCTTCTCTTGGGTCTACAATATCTGAAACTTTGTAACATATTGTAACCATAGCTGTTTAAAAATTAGAATAGTTTGCTCTTGTCCTACTAAGAAGAGATGAGTCCCAAGTGATGGGATTTTGTTCTTGGCGGGCAGAAACACCGTGGGACATGGAGAAATACTGGTTCTGTTTCTTTCACAGTATTTTTTAAAGTCCTTTGCTGTTAGTTGTAAAAACTCGTGGCTGTTTTGGAAAGGATGAAATGAGACCTTGTGTTGTAATTTTCGAAAGCAGCTCTCAGGACCGTGTATAAAGATGGGTTTGTCTGGAACAGTTGATTTATAGATGATAGTTAAAGCCCAAGATTGATCCTTGTTTGGAGCTTGGATCACATGATATTATGTGTAAGGCACTACAGAGCTCGAAACTTGTACTGGTGAAACACAAGAAAGCCATGAGTGAGTTATTGCTGATAATTACTGAAATAACATTGCATGCCCTGCCAACAGCTTTTAAACAAAAGTGTTAAGAGTATCCTTGCGTAAGGCACTACAATGCTTCAGCAGTAAGCGAGCTATTGCTGATAATGACTGAAATATCATTGCATGCAATGAAAACATTCAAACAAAGGTTTTGATGTCTTTTTTTTCAGACGTCAACCTGGAGGATGCCATGTAACAACAGTTTGACGAAAGAGGTGGGTTGAATTTATCATTTAGTTTTTTTTTGGTAGGATGAAACAATTGTTATTACAACTAACCATGCTTTCGTTTTAGTTCATGGTGGGTATGCATTTATCATTAAAATTGCAGTTTTTATATGTATTTCGTTATCCATGCTTTGAAGTTGCTTTACGTTATGTATGTATTTATCATTGAAATTGTAGTTATTTTTTGTCTTTATTTCTTTATCCATCCATTGAAGTTGCCTATGTTTTGTATGTATTTATCGTCAAAATTGCATTTTGATTTCGTATATATTTCTCTATCCTTGCATTGAATTTGCTTTGTCTAGTTTGTGTTTATATTTCTCTAGCCATGCTTTTAAGTTGCTTTTTGTTGTATAAGTATTTATCATTAAAATTGCATTTAGCTTTTGTATATATTTCTCTATCGATAATTTGAATTTTCTTTATCTAGGTTTTGTATATATTTCTCTATACATGCGTTGAAGTTGCTCTGTCTAGTTTTTGTTTATATTTCTCTAACCATGCGTTGACTTTGCTTATTTGCTAGATTTGTTTATATACTTCTCAAACCATGTGTTGAATTATATTCTAGTTTTTGTAAATTTTTGTATGCTTCCAGTAGCCTAGGAATAGGTAAGCATGTAGAAAAGGTACATTGTAATTAATGTTTGTTGATTTGATACATGTTAGTAGCTGCTGATAGATTTGACCCACAGGGAGATGTGGATTGCTCCTTACCCTAATTCTTTTTTCTATTTTCAGAGGAAAGAGAAGGATGAAATAGAAAGCAAATATGCAACAGATGGTATTTTACCATAGACTAACCAATTTAAAATATCAATAGCAAGGACCAAGGATTAAGGATTGCAGACTGTATTGCTGAAAAGGTGAAAGATCATTTATTATACATGTAGTCATGAAACATTTGTCAAGAAAAGTAAGGTTCTGTAAAGTGCAAGTCTTCTCCTGTTTATACAAAAGCTGCATTTCAAGCAAAAAAAAATAAAAGGCAATAAGTGTGATAGGCAAAAGCAGGGTTTTGCAGACGGCATATAGATGTAACAAAGATCAGACTGTACAGAATATTCAGTCTGATCTTTGAAATTTGCCGTCTGCTTGATTAGTCAACCTTCTAAGATGAAATGCCTCTACTTGTCAATGAATTGTATCTTTCGTGGTCGCAAAAGGCCAAATTTACGTATTTTGCATGGATAGCTTATCAGCTTGCCCTAGAAAATTTACATGATATTCTAGTTTTGTTACAACAAGTTACCGGTTCTGTCAAGGTTTTGCCCTTTTGAATCATCAGTGAATAAGGCAGTACATGATTAACCCTGTACTACACAGTCCCAAGTTATAACAATCCAGAGAAAAATGCCATTTTGAAACATTGTGGGAAAAGCAGAAAATACTGGTTACCAGGATTTTCTCCTTTTACCACTTTGTTTTTTCCCTTTACCAGATGGCAACAATTTGGAGGCTTTCACTGTAAAAAGAACTGTAAGCAAATAAAATATGGCTCAAATGATGGAGTTTGCTTTAAAAAAAAGGGGGAGAAAGAAATGTGGAAGCAATATGAATATATAATGTCTGTATAGCTTGAGAGCATTTCCCCTTCTGAGCACTCAGCAAAAGTTGTGGTGCTGTTGTTGACAATACAAATCCAGATCAGACTGCATAGAACATGAAGGCTTCTCTTGGGTCTACATTATCTGAAACTTTGTAACATATTCTAACCAAAGCAGTTTAAAAATTAGTATAGTATGCTCTTGTCCTACTAAGAAGAGATGAGTCGCAAGTGATGGGATTTTGTGATGGGATGATGGTTAAAGCCCAAGATTGATCCTTGTTTGGAGCTTGGATCACATGATATTATGTGTAAGGCACTACAGAGCTCGAAACTTGTACTGGTGAAACACAAGAAAGCCATGAGTGAGTTATTGCTGATAATTACTGAAATAACATTGCATGCACTGCCAACAGCTTTTAAACAAAAGTGTTAAGAGTATCCTTGCGTAAGGCACTACAATGCTTCAGCAGTAAGCGAGCTATTGCTGATAAATGACTGAAATATCATTGCATGCAATGAAAACATTCAAACAAAGGTTTTGATGTCTTTTTTTTCAGACGTCAACCTGGAGGATGCCATGTAACAACAGTTTGACGAAAGAGGTGGGTTGAATTTATCATTTAGTTTTTCTTTGGTAGGATGAAACAATTGTTATCACAACTAACCATGCTTTCGTTTTAGTTCATGGTGGGTATGCATTTATCATTAAAATTGCAGATTTTATATGTATTTCGTTATCCATGCTTTGAAGTTGCTTTACGTTATGTATGTATTTATCATTGAAATTGTAGTTATTTTTTGTCTTTATTTCTTTATCCATCCATTGAAGTTGCCTATGTTGTGTATGTATTTATCGTCAAAATTGCATTTTGATTTCGTATATATTTCTCTATCCTTGCATTGAATTTGCTTTGTCTAGTTTGTGTTTATATTTCTCTAGCCATGCTTTTAAGTTGCTTTTTGTTGTATAAGTATTTATCATTAAAATTGCATTTAGCTTTTGTATATATTTCTCTATCGATAATTTGAATTTTCTTTATCTAGGTTTTGTATATATTTCTCTATACATGCGTTGAAGTTGCTCTGTCTAGCTTTTGTTTAATTTCTCTAACCATGCGTTGACTTTGCTTATTTGCTAGATTTGTTTTATTACTTCTCAAACCATGTGTTGAATTATATTCTAGTTTTTGTATTTTTTTGTATGCTTCCAGTAGCCTAGGAATAGGTAAGCATGTAGAAAAGGTACATTGTAATTAATGTTTGTTGATTTGATACATGTTAGTAGCTGCTGATAGATTTGACCCACAGGGAGATGTGGATTACTCCTTACCCTTAATCTTTATTTTTTTATTTTCAGAGGAAAGAGAAGGATGAAATAGAAAGCAAATATGCAACAGATGGTATTTTTTAAGATATACTAACCTATTTAAATATCAATAGCAAGGACCAAGGATTAAGAATTGCAGACTGTATTGCTGAAAAGTTGAAAGATTATTTATTATACATGTAGTCATGAAACATTTGTCAAGAAAAGTAAGGTTCTGTAAAGCGCAAGTCTCCTCCTGTTTATACAAAAGCTGCAATTCAAGCAAAAAAAAAAGAGGCAATAAGTGTGATAGGCAAAAGCAGGGTTTTGCAGACGGCATATAGATGTAACAAAGATCAGACTGTACAGAATATTCAGTCTGATCTTTGAAATTTGCCGTCTGCTTGATTAGTCAACCTTCAAGACGAAATGCGTCTACTTTTCAATGAATTGTATCTTTCGTGGTGGCAAAAGGCCAAATTTCCGTATTTTGCATGGATAGCTTATCAGCTTGCCCTAGGAAATTTACATAATATTCTAGTTTTGTTCCTACAAGTTACCAGTTCTGTCAAGGTTTTTCCCTTTTGAAACATCAATGAATAAGGTAGTACATGATTAACCCTGTACTACACAGTAGTACACCAAGTTTTAACAATCCAGAGAAAAATGCCATTTTGAAACATTGTGGGAAAAGCAGAAAATACTGGTTACCAGGATTTTCTCCTTTTACCACTTTGTTTTTTCCCTTTACCAGATGGCAACAATTTGGAGGCTTTCACTGTAAAAAGAACTTTAAGCAAATAAAATATGGCTCAAATGATGGAGTTTGCTTTAAAAAAAAAGGGGGGGAGAAAGAAATGTGGAAAAAGGAGAAAATGCTGGCTACCAGTATTTCCTCTTTTTCCCACAATGTTTTCAAAAGACTTCTTCTGAAAAGTGTAAAACTTGGGATTGTATATTAAAGGGTTAAGTAACCAGTATGTCTTCATCACATGAGGAGACACTCTGCAGAACAGCAACTTTGAAATCAGCCTTATTAGGGTTTTATTTTTAAACTGAAAATGCGTGATGTGTTTATTTGGTGTTCTAAGCGTTAAGGCGGACAGGTCATAAAATGTGTTTGCTGGTAAAGATGTGACCATACTTTTTCCACGCATTTCATTTTCTCCAAAATTGTGGCTTTAAAAAAATCCCAGTGGTAATGTAGTGAACTGATGATCCATGGTACTCTTGAAAATGAGCAATTTTTCCTCATGCCACAGTGTTTTCTAGACTGGTCTGCTGCAATATGAATATATAATGTCTGTATAGCTTGAGAGCACTTCGCCTTCTGAGCACTCAGCAAAAGTTGTGGTGCTGTTGTTGACAATACAAATCCAGATCAGAATGCATAGAACATGAAGGCTTCTCTTGGGTCTACAATATCTGAAACTTTGTAACATATTGTAACCAAAGCAGTTTAAAAATTAGAATAGTTTGCTCTTGTCCTACTAAGAAGAGATGAGTCCCAAGTGATGGGATTTTGTTCTCAGCGGGCAGAAACACCGTGGGACATGGAGAAATACTGGTTCTGTTTCTTTCACAGTAATTTTTAAAGTCCTTTGCTGTAAGTTGTAAAAACTCGTGGCTGTTTTGGAAAGGATGAAATGAGATCTTATGTTGTAATTTTCGAAAGCAGCTCTCAGGACCGTGTATAAAGATGGGTTTGTCTGGAACAGTTGATTTATAGATGATAGTTAAAGCCTGAGATTGATCCTTGTTTGGAGCTTGGATCACATGATGGTATATTTTAAGGCACTACAGAGCTCGAAACTTGTACTGGTGAAACACAAGAAAGCCATGAGTGAGTTATTGCTGATAATTACTGAAATAACATTGCATGCACTGCCAACAGCTTTTAAACAAAAGTGTTGAGAGTATCCTTGCGTAAGGCACTACAATGCTTCAGCAGTAAGCGAGCTATTGCTGATAATGACTGAAATATCATTGCATGCAATGAAAACATCATTCAAACAAAGGTTTTGATGTCTTTTTTTTAGACGTCAACCTGGAGGATGCCATGTAACAACAGTTTGACGAAAGAGGTGGGTTGAATTTATCATTTAGTTTTTCTTTGGTAGGATGAAACAATTGTTATCACAACTAACCATGCTTTCTTTTTAGTTTATGGTGGGTATGCATTTATCATTAAAATTGCAGTTTTTATATGTATTTCGTTATCCATGCTTTGAAGTTGCTTTACGTTATGTATGTATTTATCATTGAAATTGTAGTTAGTTTTTGTCTTTATTTCTTTATCCATCCATTGAAGTTGCCTATGTTGTGTATGTATTTATCGTCAAAGTTCCATTTTGATTTCGTATATCTCGTATTTCTCTATCCTTGCATTGAATTTGCTTTGTCTAGTTTGTGTTTATATTTCTCTAGCCATGCTTTTAAGTTGCTTTTTGTTGTATAAGTATTTATCATTAAAATTGCATTTAGCTTTTGTATATATTTCTCTATCGATAATTTGAATTTTCTTTATCTAGGTTTTGTATATATTTCTCTATACATGCGTTGAAGTTGCTCTGTCTAGTTTTTGTTTATATTTCTCTAACCATGCGTTGACTTTGCTTATTTGCTAGATTTGTTTATATACTTCTCAAACCATGTGTTGAATTATATTCTAGTTTTTGTATATTTTTGTATGCTTCCAGTAGCCTAGGAATAGGTAAGCATGTAGAAAAGGTACATTGTAATTAATGTTTGTTGATTTGATACATGTTAGTAGCTGCTGATAGATTTGACCCACAGGGAGATGTGGATTGCTCCTTACCCTAATTCTTTTTTCTATTTTCAGAGGAAACAGAAGGATGAAATAGAAAGCAAATATGCAACAGATGGTATTTTACCATAGACTAACCAATTTAAAATATCAATAGCAAGGACCAAGGATTAAGGATTGCAGACTGTATTGCTGAAAAGGTGAAAGATCATTTATTATACATGTAGTCATGAAACATTTGTCAAGAAAAGTAAGGTTCTGTAAAGTGCAAGTCTTCTCCTGTTTATACAAAAGCTGCATTTCAAGCAAAAAAAAAAAAGGGCAATAAGTGTGATAGGCAAAAGCAGGCTTTTGCAGACGGCATATAGATGTAACAAAGATCAGACTGTACAGAATATTCAGTCTGATCTTTGAAATTTGCCGTCTGCTTGATTAGTCAACCTTCTAAGATGAAATGCCTCTACTTGTCAATGAATTGTATCTTTCGTGGTGGCAAAAGGCCAAATTTACGTATTTTGCATGGATAGCTTATCAGCTTGCCCTAGAAAATTTACATGATATTCTAGTTTTGTTACTACAAGTTACCGATTCTGTCAAGGTTTTGCCCTTTTGAAACATCAGTGAATAAGGCAGTACATGATTAACCCTGTACTACACAGTCCCAAGTTATAACAATCCAGAGAAAAATGCCATTTTGAAACATTGTGGGAAAAGCAGAAAATACTGGTTACCAGGATTTTCGCCTTTTACCACTTTGTTTTTTCCCTTTACCAGATGGCAACAATTTGGAGGCTTTCACTGTAAAAAGAACTGTAAGCAAATAAAATATGGCTCAAATGATGGAGTTTGCTTTAAAAAAAAAGGGGGAGAAAGAAATGTGGAAGCAATATGAATATATAATGTCTGTATAGCTTGAGAGCATTTCCCCTTCTGAGCACTCAGCAAAAGTTGTGGTGCTGTTGTTGACAATACAAATCCAGATCAGACTGCATAGAACATGAAGGCTTCTCTTGGGTCTACATTATCTGAAACTTTGTAACATATTCTAACCAAAGCAGTTTAAAAATTAGAATAGTTTGCTCTTGTCCTACTAAGAAGAGATGAGTCGCAAGTGATGGGATTTTGTGATGGGATGATGGTTAAAGCCCAAGATTGATCCTTGTTTGGAGCTTGGATCACATGATATTATGTGTAAGGCACTACAGAGCTCGAAACTTGTACTGGTGAAACACAAGAAAGCCATGAGTGAGTTATTGCTGATAATTACTGAAATAACATTGCATGCACTGCCAACAGCTTTTAAACAAAAGTGTTAAGAGTATCCTTGCGTAAGGCACTACAATGCTTCAGCAGTAAGCGAGCTATTGCTGATAAATGACTGAAATATCATTGCACGCAATGAAAACATCATTCAAACAAAGGTTTTGATGTCTTTTTTTTTTTTTTAGACGTCAACGTGGAGGATGCCATGTAACAACAGTTTGACGAAAGAGGTGGGTTGAATTTATCATTTAGTTTTTCTTTGGTAGGATGAAACAATTGTTATCACAACTAACCATGCTTTCTTTTTAGTTTATGGTGGGTATGCATTTATCATTAAAATTGCAGATTTTATATGTATTTCGTTATCCATGCTTTGAAGTTGCTTTACGTTGTGTATGTATTTATCATTGAAACTGTAGTTAATTTTTGTCTTTATTTCTTTATCCATCCATTGAAGTTGCCTATGTTGTGTATGTATTTATCGTCAAAATTGCATTTTGATTTCGTATATATTTCTCTATCCTTGCATTGAATTTGCTTTGTCTAGTTTGTGTTTATATTTCTCTAGCCATGCTTTTAAGTTGCTTTTTGTTGTATAAGTATTTATCATTAAAATTGCATTTAACTTTTGTATATATTTCTCTATCGATAATTTGAATTTTCTTCATCTAGGTTTTGTATATATTTCTCTATACATGCGTTGAAGTTGCTCTGTCTAGTTTTTGTTTATATTTCTCTAACCATGCGTTGACTTTGCTTATTTGCTAGATTTGTTTTATTACTTCTCAAACCATGTGTTGAATTATATTCTAGTTTTTGTATATTTTTGTATGCTTCCTGTAGCCTAGGAATAGGTAAGCATGTAGAAAAGGTACATTGTAATTAATGTTTGTTGATTTGATACATGTTAGTAGCTGCTGATAGATTTGACCCACAGGGAGATGTGGATTGCTCCTTACCCTAATTCTTTTTTCTATTTTCAGAGGAAACAGAAGGATGAAATAGAAAGCAAATATGCAACAGATGGTATTTTACCATAGACTAACCAATTTAAATATCAATATCAAGGACCAAGGATTAAGGATTGCAGACTGTATTGCTGAAAAGGTGAAAGATCATTTATTATACATGTAGTCATGAAACATTTGTCAAGAAAAGTAAGGTTCTGTAAAGTGCAAGTCTTCTACTGTTTATACAAAAGCTGCATTTCAAGCAAAGAAAAAAGGCAATAAGTGTGATAGGCAAAAGCAGGGCTTTGCAGACGGCATATAGATGTAACAAAGATCAGACTGTACAGAATATTCAGTCTGATCTTTGAAATTTGCCGTCTGCTTGATTAGTCAACCTTCTAAGATAAAATGCCTCTACTTGTCAGTGAATTGTATCTTTCGTGGTGGCAAAATGCCAAATTTCCGTATTTTGCATGGATAGCTTATCAGCTTGCCCTAGGAAATTTACATAATATTCTAGTTTTGTTACTACAAGTTACCGGTTCTGTCAAGGTTTTGCCCTTTTGAAACATCAATGAATAAGGTAGTACATGATTAACCCTGTACTACACAGTAGTACACCAAGTTTTAACAATCCAGAGAAAAATGCCATTTTGAAACATTGTGGGAAAAGCAGAAAATACTGGTTACCAGGATTTTCGCCTTTTACCACTTTGTTTTTTCCCTTTACCGATGGCAACAATTTGGAGGCTTTCACTGTAAAAAGAACTGTAAGCAAATAAAAGGTGGCTCAAATGATGGAGTTTGCTTTAAAAAGAAAGGGGGGAGAAAGAAATGTGGAAAAAAGGAGAAAATGCTGGCTACCAGTATTTCCTCTTTTTCCCACAATGTTTTCAAAAGACTTCTTCTGAAAAGTGTAAAACTTGGGATTGTATGTTAAAGGGTTAAGTAACCAGTATGTCTTCATCACATGGTTTACTGTCTTAAGTATCAGACTTAATAATGTAGTTTGTCACCCCATGTTCATATTTCCAAACGACCTTTTTTTTAAAGATGTAAAATGGTTTTAACCCTTAGAGTGCCTTTCACTTCTACAGTTGCCTTTGCAGACAGTGTAGATCAAGATCACACTGCACAAAACACGCTGTCTGAACTTTGATCTACAATGTCCACTTTGGGGAGACACTCTGCAGAACAGCAACCTTGAAATCAGCCTTATTAGGGTCTTATTTTTAAAGTGAAAATGCCTGATGTGTTTATTTGGTGTTCTAAGCGTTAATGCGGACAGGTCATAAAATGTGTTGGCTGGTAAAGATGTGACCATACTTTTTCCACGCATTTCATTTTTTCCAAAATTGTGGCTTTAAAAATATCCCAGTGGTAATGCAGTGAACTGATGATCCAAGGTACTCTTGAAAACGAGCAATTTTCCCTCATGCCACAGTGTTTTCTAGACTGGTCTGCTGCAATATGAATATATAATGTCTGTATAGCTTGAGAGCACTTCGCCTTCTGAGCACTCAGCAAAAGTTGTGGTGCTGTTGTTGACAATACAAATCCAGATCAGACTGCATAGAACATGAAGGCTTCTCTTGGGTCTACAATATCTGAAACTTTGTAACATATTGTAACCAAAGCAGTTTAAAAATTAGAATAGTTTGCTCTTCTCCTACAAAGAAGAGATGAGTCCCAAGTGATGGGATTTTGTTCTTAGCGGGCAGAAACACCGTGGGACATGGAGAAATACTGGTTCTGTTTCTTTCATAGTATTTTTTAAAGTCCTTTGCTGTAAGTTGTAAAAACTCGTGGCTGTTTTGGAAAGGATGAAATGAGATCTTGTGTTGTAATTTTCGAAAGCAGCTCTCAGGACCGTGTATAAAGATGGGTTTATCTGGAAAAGTTAATTTATAGATGATGGTTAAAGCCTGAGATTGATCCTTGTTTGGAGCTTGGATCACATGATGGTATATTTTAAGGCACTACAGAGCTCGAGCCTTGTACTGGTGAAACCCAAGAAAGCCATGACTGAATTATTGCTGATAATTACTGAAATAACATTGCATGCACTGCAAACACCTTTCAAACAAAAGTGTTGAGAGTATCCTTCCGTAAGGCTCTACAATGCTTCAGCAGTAAGCGAGCTATTGCTGATAAATGACTGAAATATCATTGCATGCAATGAAAACATCATTCAAACAAAGATTTTGATGTCTTTTTTTTTTTAGACGTCAACCTGGGGGATGCCATGTAACAACAGTTTGACGAAAGAGGTGGGTTGAATTTATCATTTAGTTTTTCTTTGGTAGGATGACACATTTGTTATCACAACTAACCATGCTTTCTTTTTACTTTATGGTGAGTATGTATTTATCATTAAAACTGTAGTTAGTTTTTGTATGTATTTCTTTATCCATGCTTTGAAGTTGTTTTACGTTGTGTATCCATTTGTCATTAAAGTTGTAGTTAGTTTTTGTCTTTATGTCTTAATCCATGCTTTGAAGTTGCTTTACGTTGTGTATGTATTTATCATTGAAATACTAGTTAGGTTTTGTCTTTATTTCCTGAACTGTGCTTTGAAGTTGTCCATTTTGTGTATGTATTTATCTTCAAAATTGCATTTTGATTTCATATATATTTATCTATCGTTGCATTAAATTTGCTTTGTATAGGTTTTGTATATATTTCTCTAGCCATGCTTTTAAGTTGCTTTTTGTTGTATAAGTATTTATCATTAAAATTGCATTTAGCTTTTGTATATATTTCCCTATCGATAATTTGAATTTTCTTCATCTAGGATTTGTATATATTTCTCTATACATGCGTTGAAGTTGCTCTGTCTAGTTTTTGTTTATATTTCTCTAACCATGCGTTGACTTTGCTTATTTGCTAGATTTGTTTATATACTTCTCAAACCATGTGTTGAATTATATTCTAGTTTTTGTATATTTTTGTATGCTTCCTGTAGCCTAGGAATAGGTAAGCATGTAAAAAAGGTACATTGTAGTCAATGTTTGTTGATTTAATACATGTTAGTAGCTGCTGATAAATTTGACCCACAGGGAGATGTGGATTGCTCTTTACCCTAATTCTTTTTTCTATTTTCAGAGGAAACAGAAGGATGAAATAGAAAGCAAATATGCAACAGTTGGTATTTTACGATGGACTAACCTATTTAAATATCAATAGCAAGGACCAAGGATTAAGGATTGCAGACTGTATTGCTGAAAAGGTGAAAGATCATTTATTATACATGTAGTCATGAAACATTTGTCAAGAAAAGTAGGGTTCTGTAAAGCGCAAGTCTTCTCCTGTTTATACAAAAGCTGCATTTCAAGCAAAAAAAAAAGGCAATAAGTGTGATAGGCAAAAGCAGGGTTTTGGAGACGGCATATAGATGTAACAAAGATCAGACTGATCTTTGAAATTTGCCGTCTGCTTGATCACCTTCTAAGATGAAATGCCTCTACTTGTCAGTGAATTGTATATTTCGTGGTGGCAAAAGGCCAAATTTACGTATTTTGCATGGATAGCTTATCAGCTTGCCCTAGGAAATTTACATGATATTCTAGTTTTGTTACTACAAGTTACCAGGTTTGTCAAGGTTTTGCCCTTTTGAAACATCAATGAATAAGGTAGTACATGATTAACCCTGTACTACACAGTCCCAAGTTTTAACAATCCAGAGAAAAATGCCATTTTGAAACATTGTGGGAAAAGCAGAAAATACTGGTTACCAGGATTTTCTCCTTTTACCACTTTGTTTTTTCCCTTTACCAGATGGCAACAATTTGGAGGCTTTCACTGTAAAAAGAACTGTAAGCAAATAAAAGGTGGCTCAAATGATGGAGTTTGCTTTAAAAAAAGGGGGAGAAAGAAATGTGGAAAAAGGAGAAAATGCTTGCTACCAGTATTTCCTCTTTTTCCCACAATGTTTTCAAAAGACTTCTTCTGAAAAGTGTAAAACTTGGGATTGCATAATAAAGGGTTAAGTAACCAGTATGTCTTCCATCACATGGTTTACTGTCTTAAGTATCAGACTTAATAATGTAGTTTGTCACCCCATGTTCATATTTCCAAACGACCTTGTTTTTAAAGATATAAAATGGTTTTAACCCTTAGAGTGCCTTTCACTTCTATAGTTTCCTTTGCAGACAGTGTAGATCAAGATCACACTGCACAAAACACGCTGTCTGATCTTTGATCTATAATGTCCACTTTGGGGAGACACTCTGCAGAACAGCAACCTTGAAATCAGCCTTATTCGGGTCTTATTTTTAAAGTGAAAATGCCTGATGTGTTTATTTGGTGTTCTAAGCGTTAATGCGGACAGGTCATAAAATGTGTTGGCTGGTAAAGATGTGACCATACTTTTTCCACGCATTTCAGTTTTTCCAAAATTGTGGCTTTAAAAATATCCCAGTGGTAATGCAGTGAACTGATGATCCAAGGTACTCTTGAAAACGAGCAATTTTCCCTCATGCCACAGTGTTTTCTAGACTGGTCTGCTGCAATATGAATATATAATGTCTGTATAGCTTGAGAGCACTTCGCCTTCTGAGCACTCAGAAAAAGTTGTGGTGCTGTTGTTGACAATACAAATCCAGATCAGACTGTATAGAACATGAAGGCTTCTCTTGGGTCTACAATATCTGAAACTTTGTAACATATTGTAACCATAGCTGTTTAAAAATTAGAATAGTTTGCTCTTGTCCTACTAAGAAGAGATGAGTCGCAAGTGATGGGATTTTGTTCTCAGCGGGCAGAAACACCGTGGGACATGGAGAAATACTGGTTCTGTTTCTTTCACAGTATTTTTTAAAGTCCTTTGCTGTTAGTTGTAAAAACTCGTGGCTGTTTTGGAAAGGATGAAATGAGATCTTGTGTTGTAATTTTCGAAAGCAGCTCTCAGGACCGTTTATAAAGATGGGTTTGTCTGGAACAGTTGATTTATAGATGATAGTTAAAGCCCAAGATTGATCCTTGTTTGGAGCTTGGATCACATGATATTATGTGTAAGGCACTACAGAGCTCGAAACTTGTACTGGTGAAACACAAGAAAGCCATGAGTGAGTTATTGCTGATAATTAATGAAATAACATTGCATGCACTGCCAACAGCTTTTAAACAAAAGTGTTAAGAGTATCCTTGCGTAAGGCACTACAATGCTTCAGCAGTAAGCGACCTATTGCTGATAAATGACTGAAATATCATTGCATGCAATGAAAACATTCAAACAAAGGTTTTGATGTCTTTTTTTTCAGACGTCAACCTGGAGGATGCCATGTAACAACAGTTTGACGAAAGAGGTGGGTTGAATTTATCATTTAGTTTTTCTTTGGTAGGATGAAACAATTGTTATCACAACTAACCATGCTTTCTTTTTAGTTTATGGTGGGTATGCATTTATCATTAAAATTGCAGATTTTATATGTATTTCGTTATCCATGTTGCTTTACGTTATGTATGTATTTATCATTGAAATTGTAGTTATTTTTTGTCTTTATTTCTTTATCCATGCATTAAAGTTGCCTATGTTGTGTATGTATTTATCGTCAAAATTGCATTTTGATTTCGTATATATTTCTCTATCCTTGCATTGAATTTGCTTTGTCTAGTTTGTGTTTATATTTCTCTAGCCATGCTTTTAAGTTGCTTTTTGTTGTATAAGTATTTATCATTAAAATTGCATTTAGCTTTTGTATATATTTCTCTATCGATAATTTGAATTTTCTTTATCTAGGTTTTGTATATATTTCTCTATACATGCGTTGAAGTTGCTCTGTCTAGTTTTTGTTTAATTTCTCTAACCATGCGTTGACTTTGCTTATTTGCTAGATTTGTTTATATACTTCTCAAACCATGTGTTGAATTATATTCTAGTTTTTGTATTTTTTTGTATGCTTCCAGTAGCCTAGGAATAGGTAAGCATGTAGAAAAGGTACATTGTAATTAATGTTTGTTGATTTGATACATGTTAGTAGCTGCTGATAGATTTGACCCACAGGGAGATGTGGATTACTCCTTACCCTTAATCTTTATTTTTTTATTTTCAGAGGAAAGAGAAGGATGAAATAGAAAGCAAATATGCAACAGATGGTATTTTTTAAGATATACTAACCTATTTAAATATCAATAGCAAGGACCAAGGATTAAGGATTGCAGACTGTATTGCTGAAAAGGTGAAAGATTATTTATTATACATGTAGTCATGAAACATTTGTCAAGAAAAGTAAGGTTCTGTAAAGCGCAAGTCTTCTCCTGTTTATACAAAAGCTGCAATTCAAGCAAAAAAAAAAGAGGCAATAAGTGTGATAGGCAAAAGCAGGGTTTTGCAGACGGCATATAGATGTAACAAAGATCAGACTGTACAGAATATTCAGTCTGATCTTTGAAATTTGCCGTCTGCTTGATTAGTCAACCTTCAAGACGAAATGCGTCTACTTTTCAATGAATTGTATCTTTCGTGGTGGCAAAAGGCCAAATTTCCGTATTTTGCATGGATAGCTTATCAGCTTGCCCTAGGAAATTTACATAATATTCTAGTTTTGTTACTACAAGTTACCGGTTCTGTCAAGGTTTTGTCCTTTTGAAACATCAATGAATAAGGTAGTACATGATTAACCCTGTACTACACAGTAGTACACCAAGTTTTAACAATCCAGAGAAAAATGCCATTTTGAAACATTGTGGGAAAAGCAGAAAATACTGGTTACCAGGATTTTCTCCTTTTACCACTTTGTTTTTTCCCTTTACCAGATGGCAACAATTTGGAGGCTTTCACTGTAAAAAGAACTGTAAGCAAATAAAATGTGGCTCAAATGATGGAGTTTGCTTTAAAAAAAAAAGGAAGAAAGAAATGTGGAAAAAGGAGAAAATGCTGGCTACTAGTATTTCCTCTTTTTCCCACAATGTTTTAAAAAGACTTCTTCTGAAAAGTGTAAAACTTAGGATTGTATGTTAAAGCGTTAAGTAACCAGTATTTCTTCCATCACATGGTGTCACCCCATGTTCATATTTCCAAACGACCTTGTTTTTAAAGATGTAAAATGGTTTTAACCCTTAGAGCGCTTTCCACTTGTACAGTTGCCTTTGCAGACAGTGTAGATCAATATCACACTGCACAAAACACGCTGTCTGATCTTTGATCTATAATGTCCACTTTGGGGAGACACTCTGCAGAACAGCAACCTTGAAATCAGCCTTATTAGGGTCTTATTTTTAAAGTGAAAATGCCTGATGTGTTTATTTGGTGTTCTAAGCGTTAATGCGGACAGGTCATAAAATGTGTTGGCTGGTAAAGATGTGACCATACTTTTTCCACGCATTTCATTTTTTCCAAAATTGTGGCTTTAAAAAAATCCCAGTGGTAATGCAGTGAAATGATGATCCAAGGTACTCTTGAAAACGAGCAATTTTTCCTCATGCCACAGTGTTTTCTAGACTGGTCTGCTGCAATATGAATATATAATGTCTGTATAGCTTGAGAGCACTTCCCCTTCTGAGCACTCAGCAAAAGTTGTGTTGCTGTTGTTGACAATACAAATCCAGATCAGACTGCATAGAACATGAAGGCTTCTCTTGGGTCTACACTATCTGAAACTTTGTAACATATTCTAACCAAAGCAGTTTAAAAATTAGAATAGTTTGCTCTTGTCCTACTAAGAAGAGATGAGTCCCAAGTGATGGGATTTTGTTCTCAGCGGGCAGAAACACCGTGGGACATGGAGAAATACTGGTTCTGTTTCTTTCACAGTATTTTTTAAAGTCCTTTGCTGTTAGTTGTAAAAACTCGTGGCTGTTTTGGAAAGGATGAAATGAGATCTTGTGTTGTAATTTTCGAAAGCAGCTCTCAGGACCGTTTATAAAGATGGGTTTGTCTGGAACAGTTGATTTATAGATGATAGTTAAAGCCTGAGATTGATCCTTGTTTGGAGCTTGGATCACATGATGGTATGTGTAAGGCACTACAGAGCTCGAGACTTGTACTGGTGAAACACAAGAAAGCCATGAGTGAGTTATTGCTGATAATTAATGAAATAACATTGCATGCACTGCAAACACCTTTTAAACAAAAGTGTTGAGAGTATCCTTGCGTAAGGCACTACAATGCTTCAGCAGTAATTGCGCTATTGTTGATAAATGACTGAAATATCATTGCATGCAATGAAAACATCATTCAAACAAAGGTTTTGATGTCTTTTTTTTTTTTTAGACGTCAACCTGGAGGATGCCATGTAACAACAGTTTGACGAAAGAGGTGGGTTGAATTTATCATTTAGTTTTTCTTTGGTAGGATGAAACAATTGTTATCACAACTAACCATGCTTTCTTTTTAGTTCATGGTGGGTATGCATTTATCATTAATATTGCAGATTTTATATGTATTTCGTTATCCATGCTTTGAAGTTGCTTTACGTTGTGTATGTATTTATCATTGAAATTGTAGTTAGTTTTTGTCTTTATTTCTTTATCCATGCATTAAAGTTGCCTATGTTGTGTATGTATTTATCGTCAAAATTCCATTTTGATTTCGTATATATTTCTCTATCCTTGCATTGAATTTGCTTTGTCTAGTTTGTGTTTATATTTCTCTAGCCATGCTTTTAAGTTACTTTTTGTTGTATAAGTATTTACCATTAAAATTGCATTTAGCTTTTGTATATATTTCTCTATCGATAATTTGAATTTTCTTCATCTAGGTTTTGTATATATTTCTCTATACATGCGTTGAAGTTGCTCTGTCTAGTTTTTGTTTATATTTCTCTAACCATGCGTTGACTTTGCTTATTTGCTAGATTTGTTTATATTCTTCTCAAACCATGTGTTGAATTATATTCTAGTTTTTGTATATTTTTGTATGCTTCCTGTAGCCTAGGAATAGGTAAGCATGTGAAAAAGGTACATTGTAATTAATGTTTGTTGATTTGATACATGTTAGTAGCTGCTGATAGATTTGACCCACAGGGAGATGTGGATTGCTCCTTACCCAAATTCTTTTTTCTATTTTCAGAGGAAACAGAAGGATGAAATAGAAAGCAAATATGCAACAGATGGTATTTTGCCATACACTACCCTATTTAAATATCAATAGCAAGGACCAAGGATTAAAGATTGCAGACTGTATTGCTGAAAAGGTGAAAGATCATTTATTATACATGTAGTCATGAAACATTTGTCAAGAAAAGTAAGGTTCTATAAAGTGCAAGTCTTCTCCTGTTTATACAAAAGCTGCATTTCAAGCAAATAAAAAAGGCAATAAGTGTGATAGGCAAAGCAGGGTTTTGCAGACGGCATATAGATGTAACAAAGATCAGACTGTACAGAACATTCAGTCTGATCTTTGAAATTTGCCGTCTGCTTGATTAGTCAACCTTCTAAGATGAAATGCCTCTACTTGTCAGTGAATTGTATCTTTCGTGGTGGCAAATGGCCAAATTTACGTATTTTGCATGGATAGCTTATCAGCTTGCCCTAGGAAATTTACATGATATTCTAGTTTTGTTCCTACAAGTTACCAGTTCTGTCAAGGTTTTGTCCTTTTGAAATATCAATGAATAAGGTAGTACATGATTAACCCTGTACTACACAGTAGTACACCAAGTTTTAACAATCCAGAGAAAAATGCCATTTTGAAACATTGTGGGAAAAGCAGAAAATAGAGCTTTCCTCTTTGTCAAACAATGTTTGTTTAGAACGCTTCTTCTGTAAGGTGTAAGGTTGATAAAACTTGGGATTATTTGGTAACAGGTTGCGTTGCTATTATGTCTTCCATCACATGGTTTACTGACTTATTTATCAGACTTTGTAATTTGGCCTGTCATCACCTGTTCATATTCCAATAGACCATGTCTATGAACATGTGAAACACTTTTAACCCTTACATCGCCTTTCACAACTTTTATCATCTTTGCGGACAGTGTAGGTCAAGATCAGACTGCACAAAAAATGTTGTCTGAACTTTGATTTACACTGTTCGCTTTGCTGACAACACTCTGCAGAACAGCAACCTTTAAATCAGTCTTATTTTGGTCTTATATTTAGACTGAAAATGCCTGTTGGATTTATTCGGTGTTCTAAACGTTAAAGCAGAAGGGTCATAAAATGCGTTTGCTGGTAAAGATGTGACCGTACTTTTCACTCCTACCTTATTATTTCCCAAACTATGTTTCTTTAAAAGTCTCAGTGGTAAAGCACTGAAATGATAATCCAACTTTGATCTATGTACAGTCTCCAAAACCATAATGATGGGCATAGTACATGTTGCTATAGTATTCCATTGCTGCAAAAAAATGGCCCTTGCGAGCTTACCTTGTAGTTGATACATGAGAAATGTTACATGGCTGAAGTGCCTTTCATTGGTTTGCATTGTTGGGCGATTTATTCTACCTGATATAGGTATGATGGTTTGACAAAAAAAATAGTGATTAATGTTACGTTTATCTTGTGTAGGTCAGAAAAAGGTCCACCCATTACTACAGCAGAAATCATGGACGATATGCACCACTCACCACTACAACAGAAATCATGGATGCTATGTACCACCAATCACTACAACAGAAACCATGGACACTTTGTACCACCCATCCTTACAACAGAAATCATGGACAGTATGTACCATCCACCTTTACAACAGAGATCATAGACACTATGTACCACCCGCCACTACAACAGAAATCATGGACACCATGCACCACCCACCACTACAATGAAAACCATGGACACTTTGTACCACCCACCACTACAAAAGAAATCATGGACACTATGGACCACCTACTACAACAACAGAAATCATGGACACTATGTATCACCCACCACTACAACAGAAATCATGGACACTATGCACCACTCACCACAACAACAGAAATCGTGGACACTGTAACATACACCACAACAACAGAAATCATGGACACTATGTAGCAAGAGACAGATTACGCATCCTATGTACCGTCAATACTGTGCCATGCTCGAGCCTATTGTTATTTCATAGGAATTTATATGATTGAAACCAGAAGTATGGAAAAGAAGAGTGTAGACAAAGATCAGACTGCAAGTGTGCAATCTCTGCTGAATACTCTTTATATGACTGCATGGTGCTAATTTGCGTACATAAAGAGATTCACAACTGGATTGTTTTTCGGCCAGATATTTATTGTTGTTTAGTTTAAAAAATAACTTTTCAACCACTGATCTTGATTTACACTTTCAACAAAACAAGTTAAGTTGTGATTGGTGCACTATGCATTAACTGTTTACCAAACAAATTATGTTTTAATGACTCTGAGTATGAATGCTTTTGCAAATATGGTGGAGAAAAAGGAGAAATGCTGCTGACCGGCATTTTTGCTTTTCTCACATTTTTTCCGCCATCCAAAGACAAATCCCATCTTTTGGCACATATTCATATTGATCATCTGGAAGTGCTCAATTCGGGTAAGTGTAAAATTTTGCCCTTGTGTAAAGAAATAATAATATTATTACGTTACGATGCTCACATTGTCCCACTAAGTGGCAAATGTAGCAAAGTTAAATGTCCATTAGGCTTTGTAAAATGTTTCTGAAAAATTGCTAGCATTTTTTTTTTTTTTTTTTTGCCAAAACTTTTTCTTATCTCAAAGAAATATTAGAAATATGATTTAGACATGTTTTTCAGATAATCAGTTTCATAAAAAGTTGCAAGCAAGATCAGACATCACAAAAAGCGCAAAATGTTAGAAACTCGGACAAGATTGAAAATGGGTCACATCAGGTAAAAAGTCAGATCGACGGGTCAAATTCATGGAAAACCATGTGTATGCTATAGAGTTTGATACCAATGAAATTTTGGTCAGGATTTTAGTCTTATAATATTTCAGACAAAATTCGATCATATCAGGTTTAAAACTAGGTCATTAGGTGAAATCTTTAAAAAAACTATCTTGGGTACACTCTAGAGGCCACATTTTCTGTCCAATACTCATGACAGGTGGTCAGAATGTTTGTCTTGATATCTCGGACAAGTTCAAAAATGGCTCATGTTGGGTAAAAAAAATAGGTTACCAGGTCAAATCTCTGAAAAATCTTCTGTACACTCTAAAAGCCACATTTCCTAAACAATACTTATGAAAATCGGTCAGAAAATTTGTCTTGATATGTTGGACGAGTTTGAAAATAGGTCACATTGGGTCAAGAACTAGGTAACCTAGTCAAATCTTAGGAAAAAACCTTGTGTACAAGGCAGCATTTTCTGTCCAATACACGTAAAAGTTTATCAGAATATTTGTCTTGATGATATCTTGGATGATACTGAAAACGGTTACGTAGGGTAAAAAAATAGGTCACTAGGTCAAATCGTAGAAAAACCTTCTGTACTCTCTAGAGGCCACATTGCCCATGAAAGTTGGTCAGAAAAGTTGTCTGGAAGATATCTTAGACAAGTTTGAAAATGGTTCATCTCTGATCAAAAACTAGGTCACCAGGCTAAATCTTAGAAAAATCTTGTGTGCACTCTAAAGGCCAAAGTATCTGTCCAACACTCATGAAAAGTGGTCAGAATGTTTGTTTTGATAGTTTCTGAGAGTTGAAAATAGGCCTTGTTAAGCTAAAAATTAGGTAATTACGACAAATTCTAGAAAACGCTTGTGTGCACTCTTTTCGCCACATTTTCAATATTTATGAAAGTTTGTTAGAATGTTTGTCATAATATCTTGGAACAGATTCGAAATGGGTCAGGTTTGGTCAAAAGGTTCAGTTGAGCGACTTCAGGGCCATCATGACCCTCTTGTTTCCTTTCCCACAATGTTTACACCTTTTTAATCCTCTAACAAACGGTCACGTTTTAATGATCTCAAAGAAAAAGGCTTTTGAAATCATTCTGAGGAAAGAAGAAAATGCAAATAACAAGCATTTTCTCCTTTTCCTACAATGCTTTCTACCCTTTCAGAGACCAGTCTCATCATTGTAACCGCATTAAATTTGTCGTCTGCCACTTTTTTGGATTTGGAGGGTCTAAAATTTTTTTGTATGGTAAAGAGTTAAAGGATGAATGTTGTCATTTGGACTGTTTTGTTTATTGTCTGCAAATGCTTTCAATTTTGAAAGTGTAGAGTTTTGCAGTTTAGTGAAGTCAAAAAATTGTTGGAAAAGGAGGAAAATATGTTGGTGGGTGAAAAGCCTTTTTCCTCTTTTCCCGCAATATTTTATACTCTTTCAAAAACAAATTCTATGATCTAAGCAACATATATTTTGTCATCTGCGCATGTTTTCAGTATTGACATGCCTAAATTTTGTCGTCTGATAAAAATCGAAGACCTAAAATGTTTTATTGCAAGGTGTACATGTATCTAGCTATAGAAGATTGCTTTGAAAAAGTACTGGTATTTTTTTACTGTAAGTGTTAATAACTAGAAAAATAAAGAAAAAGTAAAGGCTTGACGGTTTTATGTATTGTTTCACCTCATGTAACCTCAGAACTGAACTTGTCATTCAAAAACGATAAAAACGCGGCAAAACCCTGTTTTTTGTCGTTGTTAGAATAACTTTCTGAGATAAAAACAGTCAAAGATTACTAGTAATATAATACCTCTTTCCTGAACGCTGAAATTTGGACTCAACCAAATTTAAAGCATTTGCAAACAACAAAATAAATGGAGCAAGCATGATGAATTAAGTCTTTGATAAGGTAGAAGACATTGGTGGAAAAGGAGAAAACACTGGTTTACAGCATTTTCTCCTTTTCCCACAGTGTTTTGATAAGCCTTCTTCTTCAGCGTCGTTAAAACTTAGGATTGTGTAGTAATTAATTGATTGTATGGTGTTTTACGCCATTTTAACCTTATTTTGGTTATTGTATCATGGCGGCCAGTGCACCTATTCATGCTTTTCCAGAGTCACTTTTACCAGTACTTTGCACAATATTCTTCCCTCGACACTGATTGCCTTCCCACATAACCATTGTCAAAACAGTGATCAGCATAGAGAGAGAAAGGATCCTGTCGCAATGACTATTATTAATCCTCAGAAAGAAATTGGCAGAGCTGGAGATCAAAACCAGCGACCCCTGTTCTCAAGTTTTGTATGCTACTGACTGCGGTACAGGGACTCAGCGGATTGTGTGGTAAAGGGATACCCATGCACTATATAATGACAGAAAAAAATAACCACATCTTCGACTATTCTTCGGGATCTAGAGAGTCAATAGGATGCGGGTTTAAAACAAACAAAAAATGTTCATGATAAATGACAATATCCTTTACCAGACAACAAAATTTTAGAATTGTCCAAACTGAAAGCATTATTTTGCAGATGACATGTAGTTCGTGGCTTAAATGATGGGATTGGTTTTGAAGTGGTAGAAAACATAGTGATAAAAGGAGAAAATGCTGGTTACCAGCATTCTCTCCTTTTCCCATTATGTCTTCAGAAGCTTGTTTTCTCAGGGTCATTAAAATTCTGGATTGTTTGGTAATGGGTAAAAAAATAGATTATGATATCCATATTGAATTACATGAATACACACACTACTTAATTATGTCATGGGGGTAGATGTTTCTCACAAAAAAGTAACAAAGTTACATCAAAGTGGCATACAAAAGCTGAACACTTCAAAAATGTTGCTGTTGCATCTCACTTTGATAAATCAAGTATTTTATTACATTTAGAGCTGCAGTTAAATGCAACCATTTTGTCTTTTCCAAACACTACAGTTGTTTCCTTTGATTTTTTTTCTTTCGGTTTTAACATCCATTCGGGGCTTTTCTGTACCTTGTCAACATCAAAGGCAAATCTAGTCTTCTTGGTGATTAACTCTACCAGTAAACAAAGTTTTGGACCCATCAGAATCTAGAGAATTCGCACACAACTAATGTTGCTCATATGGTGTGAATTGTGTTTTAGAAGACAGAGAACAATGTGGAGAAAGGAGAAAATGCCAGTAACAAGTACCTTCTCCTTTTGCTACAATGTTTTCAAAAGCCATCTTCTGTCGGGTCGTTAAAAATCAGGACTGTTTGGTAAAGGGTTAACATTAATTTCAACGTTATTTCTGTCACCTTTGTAGGGCGTAACCAGGGGTTCAGAATCATTATGCAACCCAACTAAAGATTTCTAATTCTCCCTTGGGCTGCTAGGTGTGAATCAAGATTAGACTGCATAGAATATTGCAGTGTGATCTTTATATACACTGTCAGATATAGTCATATTTCCATCAAAAGGAAATAGGATGAAATCACAACATTTGGCTTTTTTTTTGGCGCCCCCCCCCCCCGGCACCCAACGTTTACTTAGTCCCAAAATATTCCGACTCCCATGTATTGAGCTATTCTAACAAAAATCAGACCTTATTTTTAAAGATACATCTTTACTCACTTCAGCCAGTATTAACCCATTTCATCTTTATTTTATCAAACTATAGTCATTCTTGTATATTCATGCCAAACGTTACCCCTGACGGTTGCATAGATTACGACCAACGGAAAATGCGTTTCATTTTCTGTAGGCCATCAAAGAAATCACCGTTGTGAAGCTTCCGGTTTTAAATCGAAGATTTCCGATATATGTATTTATCCCTTACACCATAATATATATCAGTATTTTAGCTATGTTTACACATCTGGCTAAATTCTGAACCATTCTACAGTCTATATAATTTTAACAGCGTTTTTTTTTTTTTTTTTTCCTGGCTGTAAGGATGTATCCTTAAACTTAATATTAAGGAAAATGCATATTTCTTCAGCATTATGATGAGACGAATCATTATAATTAAAGAATCCCATGCAGGATTCTCAAAACTTATCCTTAATCCTTTACCAAACGACAAAATTTTACATTTGTCCAAATTCAAAGCATTTGCAGACGAAAAAATAAATATGACTCAAAAATTGAAATTTGTTTTCAAAAGGGTAGAAAACATTGTGGGAAAAGGAGAAAATGCTGGTAACCAGCATTTTCTCCTTTTCCCACAATGTTTTCAAAAGGCTTTTTCTGTAGGGTCGTTAAAACCCGGGATTGTGTGGTAAAGGGTTAACTGCTGAATGAATAAAATAGCTGCTAGTTAAAAAATATTGCTATTTCAAAGCTCTAGTTTCATCTTGTTGGATGGTATAGATCCAAGATTAGAATGCAGATTCTGTACAGTCTGATCTTGATCTTTACTGACCCCAAAAGCAGGAGAAGGGTTGATACCAATCCATTCCTTTTTTACTATTACTTTTTGAACTCGACCACAAACGACCCAGAAGAAGAAGGCTTTTAAAAACATTGTTTGAAAAGCAGAAAGTGCTGGTATATCAGTAATTAGCATTTTCTCCTTTTAACACAATTTAAAAAAAAACAGAAATCATCATTTAAGCCACATTTAACTTGTCATCTGTAAATGCTTTCAATGCGATCTGGTCCAAAATTTTGGTGTTTGGTGAAGAGTTAAAGATAGAATATTACTCAACTTTCAGCCAGATAGCAAGATCTAGTTCTTGGCCATATTGAAAGTACTCACAGATGACAAAGTAAATCAACGGTGGATTAACTCTTTGCCAAACAATCTAGACTTTTAATGACCCTGAGAAAGGAGGCCTTTGAAAACACTGCAGGAAAAGGAGAAAATGTTGGTAGCCAACGTTTTCTCCTTTTCCTACAATGATTCTTACCCTTCCAAAACATTTTTTTAATTTTTGAGTCACATTTACCTTGTCGTCTGCAAGTGGTTTCAGTTTGGAAAGGCCTAAAATTTTGTCGTCTGGTAAAGAGTTAAATGATGGAATTTGTTTCTCGGAGATGAGGGACTCTGACAACTAAACTGGAATATTGTCTCTGCTAGAAGAGTAGGGACTCTGACAACTAAACTGGAATATTGTCTCTGCTAGAAGAGTAGGGGCTCTGACAACTAAACTGGAATATTGTCTCTGCTAGAAGAGTAGGGACTATGACAACTAAACTGGAATATTGTCTCTGCTAGAAGAGTAGGGACTCTGACAACTAAACTGGAATATTGTCTCTGCTAGAAGAGTAGGGACTCTGACAACTAAACTGGAATATTGTCTCTGCTAGAAGAGTAGGGACTATGACAACTAAACTGGAATATTGTCTCTACTAGAAGAGTAGGGACTATGACAACTAAACTGGAATATACTATTTCTATGATATGACATGTCCTGTGAAGCAAACTGTTAAGACTTATGCTGCTGAATAAATGAAACGCAAATTTCTACTCAATACTAAAAGCCTAAACATAGCGGTTTAAAAGTTGATTTCACCTGAAGGAAAATACCGTATCGGACAGTGTAGATCAAAGATCAGACTGCACGTTCTGTGCAGTCTGATCTTGATCTACACTGTCCGCAAAAGGTCAGTGAGTCTCGATTAGCAGCTTAAGGGTTAAGGTGTAATATCCCTGAATTGATATACATGTTGGTAAAAATGTTTTGGGGGCACAGTTCACTGGGCAACTTGAAGGTGGTTATTTAGATTTTCAACACCTTAACGAATTAAAAAATATTTACACCACAGAAATTACCAAGAAGAAACAATGCAAATCTTCAATAAATAAGAATAATAAAATTATTTAAAACATTTTTCATGGTATTCCCTTGAAAGTCTACGTAGCTATTGCTTACCGTCAGATCCTGTGCGAATGTTCGGATACCTTTATATACATGCTGTACATTCATTGGTAACAAAGTAATGCCTTTTTAACATGGGAAAGCATGTACAATGAAAAAACAAACATCTGTAGGGATTCTATATACTTGCAAAGGTCGACTGAAAGCATCTTGAATGGCATCGATTCAACACCTCAAAGGTATTGAAGGCATAATATGGTCTTCATGCAAAATATGCCGGAACCCTGCGAGAGTTATAATAATATCAAAATGAAATTGATTAATTGGATGTTGGTTAAGGCCATTTTCAACATTATTTCAGATATATCGCTGCGGCCAGTGCACCTATCCATGCTTCCCTGGAGTTTCCTTTGGCAGTAATACACACAATTTTCTTTCCAAGCCACTGGCTGCTTACCCATATAACCATCGTCGAAACAATGGTCAGCGGTGACCGAGGAATGAATCCTATCGCAATGACTATCATCAATTCTCGGAAAGAAATTGGCCGAGCCGGGCATCAAACCAGCGACCCCCCGTTCTCAAGTTCTGCATGCTACCAGCTAAGCTACAGGGGCTCGGTACCAAAATGAAGGAAGAACAGAAAAGAAAAAAAAAACTAAAATTCCATTTCCGTCTAAAATATTGCATCAAATATGTTCGAGTTCGTGCCATTTTTCCCAAACACAGGTCCTGCTAAGGGATTGTCGTTTAGATCAACTAATTCTGATTCTGACTAGATTTTCAAATCTGCAAACCACGCATGAGTTGACGCGAATTTTCAGCAATTGTTTCTGTATGCTCTCCACATAAAACGTGGGATAATCCAAGAATAATGATACAAAAGAAATATGATAAATTGAGAAAAGAATGGAATAAAAATCGCTTTGCTGGATTTCGTTCTATTTCGTTTCGTTCTATTTCGTTTGGTTTGATTGCGTTTCGTTTCGTTGCGTTTCGTTTCAGTTCCGTTTCTAAGTTTATAGGGACCCATACAGTATCTAGTTGAAAATCGGCGAGTCGTAGTACTACGTTATGATGGGTGTGGTTCTTTAACCACATTGGGTTTGCCTGTGCTAGAGGCACAACCAGCCACATAGATATTTTTTGATTGCCCAAAATTAAACCTCTGCCAAACAATCCAATACTTTACATCACTAGGAGAGAGAGACTTTGAAAAAATTGTGGAGAAAATGCTGCTTTACCCACGAAATTACGACCCTTTCAAAGACAAATCCCGGTTTTTTTTTTTTTTTTTTTTTTAATACTTTGGAAGAGTCTTAAATTTCGTTGCGTTGTAAATGTTTATGTCTATGCTCTCCTTAAAATGAAAAAATATAACGCAGAGGAAACATGGGTACAGTGCCTTAGTTGCAAAAAGTGGTCACATAAACAACGTAAATTTGCGGCGTACACGTGTCAGATGTGAGTCTGTCGACAAGTAATCTTTACTAGTGGGCTAAGCAAGAACTTTTTGCCTTTTGCATACAGCGAAAATTTAGAGCAAACATTTTGGAATGTGAAGCCTGGTCATTGTCCCACACTGTCAGTCACTTATTTGTTCACCCAAAGCGATGGGTGTTTTACGCCGCTTTCAACATTATTTCAGTCTTAGCACGGCAACAGCTCTCTTATTCATGTATGTCCTTCGGTTTCACTAGTACCAAGCTAGGTCTCTCAAGTGTCTCGACCAAGGACACTCCCGCGAAAAACCCAATTCCTCGGGTGAGGATCGAAGCACGGGCTTCCAGGTTACGAGTCATACCCTTTACCACTGAGCCACACATATATTTGTTACACATTCTGCCCAAAAGCCTGAAATCCGCAATCCTTTTTGATTGATTTCCCTAACTAAAGAGGTCCTTTCATTAATTCAGCGGTCTTGCTTCTATAGTGCATTGTGATTTCTGTTCGAAAAGAAATTGTGTTCTGTGAAAAAAATGTGTTTAGAAATATTTCAGAAAGTTGCTTCTGATTAAGTATTGCTCAGTTGTTTGAATAAAAAAAAATGCATCTCAAACGTACATACAGAGATTTAATCCTTTACCACACAATCCCGACTTTTAACGACCCTGAAAAAGAAGCCTTTTGAAAACATTATGGGAAAAGGAGAAAATGCTGGTAACCAGCATTTTCTCCTTTTCCCACTATGTTTTCTACTCCTCCAAAAACAAATTAGAATTTTTGAGTCAGATTTATTTTGTCGTCTGCACATGCTTTCAATTTGGACCAGTCTAAAATTTTGTCGTTGGGTAAAGAGTTAAGCGGAGTGACTTACACTTAAAGCCTCTCAAATGGAAAATTGAAGGGTAGGAGAGGAGAGAATAGGGGAGATGAGAGAAAGAATTCAAACATTCGAATTCACCCCATAAAGAGTGTCTTTCTGTAGAATTTTTTGTTCATCACTTTTTCTCTGGAACTACTTATAGTCTGGATTTGAAACTCCAAATTCTTCATTTTGGTCTCAAAAGGGTTTAAAAGACCAAGTCCACTATTTAATGCATATCTTCAAAACTAGACCATTTTTGAAGATTTAAACATTTGACATGATATCCAGATATTTGAATATTCGTTACCATTCCCCAAAACGAATTAAAGTCAGTGACAGGAAGCAGTTGCATTTCATTCATAGTCTGAGAAGGAATTACAAATGATCAAAAGAAATTTATTGGATAGAAAGTATGAGAAAATGGTTCGGGAAAAGTGAGAAAAAGCCAAATGAGGAAGGGAGACAAAATTCCTTTTTCGTGGTACAACCATCCACGTTCAGTGGCATTATAACCTTTCCCAGACACCGGGGTTGCTTGTGCCACTAGAGTGTGTAACTTTTATTAGCAAATTCTGGTTGTAAAATGCATATAAAATTCTTGTATCATTTCTAACATGTGCGGAAATGATTAGATCGAAACACAGCTAGTTGAGATAAGAAAAAATGGACATTTAAATAGCCGCAATAAGAATAAAATTGAAAAGTGGCACAACCGTCCCCGTTCTGCACCATATCCTTGAGCATGGCACCCCATGGCCATAGACTAACAATTGTTGAAGCATTACCAAGAAAAGATATTAACCCCTACCTTGCTAAATAAGTTAAATGAAACTTTTGTAACAATACAGGCAGGCACCTAGAATGGATATTCTAGATGGTTGGTTGTTGTTGTTTCAAGGCGAGACAGCTAATGAGGTTTCACTCTCTTGCACCTCTGTAGTTGGCTCAGAAAGTAGTCCGTCATCACGTGATATTTTCGTCACATGACCATAACTCAAAATGGCGACACAAACGCCGGTGAAAGAAAGACCAATCGATTGTTTTGTGTGCTGTTCAAACAGCATACGGCCAATCAGACTTAGTGGTAGGAAATGTGAACAAGAGGGATTTTCTGAAAAGCTTAAATGTCTTTTAAATGACGATAACTTGTTTTTTTAATCTTACAAACTTAGATCCATCGGTGTGTTCAACTGTCATCATTCATGGGCGCAAGATTCTGATCAGTAAAGAAGCTTGAAAAAATACTTCCATTGTATACAGGTAAATTCATTAGTTTGAATGCACCTTTAATGTATCGGGAATCATACTTCCTTTGTCTAATTTATTATGTTACACATGAAACAGTTAAACAGTAACAAAACATGTTTTCCTCGGATTGACAAGATTCTTGTCATTTAGCCCGTTGCAGAGATGTATGGTGAGAGTAACGAACGACAACTCTGCTCGGAGATTGATGAGGTTTATGTAATGCGTGACTACCTGCACAGGTATACACAATTAGCTGGACATTCATGTGGAAGTAGACATGACTGTTAAACAAGTACTAGGCCGAGTCATTGGCCATTTACACTGTGTTTTACAAGGCGTAGGGTCATTTACTGACAATCACATAGTTGTCAATCCCCCTGTTGGATTCGTATTTACAGCAGGCCATTTCAGTCAATCTTTAGTGTATGTACCCGCACCCCAGCTGGAACGAACGAACCTGGGACTTCCTTCTTTATTAAACGTATTGGAAATCTGGACGTTTTCTTGTTGTGCTACACTTTCAAACCCATGGTAAAAACTCAAATAATATTTCAGACCTATATTTTGGAGAAAAATGTCTCCTTTTGCGGACAGTGTAGATCAAGATCAGATTGCCATTTTGTGCAGTCTAATCTTTATCTACACACTCCGCAAAAGGTCGGTGAGTCACGCTTAGCAGCCCAAGAGTTAATAACAACAAGTACGTAAGCTGAATTGCTGTGGAACGCAACATGAAACTCCATTCAAACAAATATTTACAAAGATTTAAAAACAAAAAAAAAAAAAAAAAAACTCTAGAAATTTTCAGTCTTTACTTTCTCCCTGGATCCATGTAAGTAAGCTATTTTTGTTGTTCATAAGGTTAATTACGAAATACAGTGTTGTCAAACTATGACTAAATAGATAAGATTTCATTTAATGCTGATATCAGATAATGACAGGGAAAAAAATATAATTTTCACCAGCCTCTTATGAACTTATTCTGTTTGATAGTTTGGACATTTGATACTTTAGACTTTTTTTTGGGGGGGGGGGGGGGGAGGGGGGCTAGGGGTTGATTGAATGCTGTTTTACTCTCCTTTCAAATCATTTTAGTCGTATCAGGCTGACAGCTCACTTTGCCATGTATTTTCCTTGGTTTTACAAGTAGTTTATGCTCAGGATGTGCCTTGCTTTGCTCACAGACACTCCCATATAAGTAAAACATGATCTCGGATGAGGATCAAACCCAGCACCTTATGATTGCTAATTCATCAGTTTAACTGTTTTGCTACTGAATAAATAAACAGCATTTTCTCAAAGGCTAAAAATTACATTCCTTCTGCAAGATCAAGAGACAGTCCGGTCTTAACCTAGAATATAGCAGTGGGCATTGTAGATCAGAGACCAGACTGCAGGATTAAACGCAGCACCTTATGATTGCAAATTCATCATTTTAACCGTTTTGCTACTGAATAAATAAATAGCATTTTCTCAAAGGCTAGAAATTACATTTCCACTGCAAGATCAAGAGACAGTTCAGTCATAATCTAGAATATCGCGGTTTACATAGTAGATCAGAGACCAGACTCAAGTTCTGTGCAGTCTGATTTTGATCTATACTGTCCACAAAGGCTTCTGGTGTATGGTATGGAGAGAGAGCACAGTGCCACCCAAGAAAACTCAAAGCTTTCTGGAGGGTGCCATTTTAACCCAGATCCAACAAGTGTTTACAAAACTTTTATGTCGTACTCTGATTTTGTCTAATTTTGTTTACCTCGAGGTCTGGAAATAAAGGGTTGAAAATGTTTCAAGGAACTGTTTGTTTTGATAAATTGAAAGATGCAACAAATTTATTCAGATAAATCCGTCAGTCCATTTGTCAGTCTGTCTTTCTGTCCATACTCCCTCAAACAGACCTATTGATAAATTAAGACGGGGGTTATGGTGGCTGATATGGGACTCGAACATGATGCCGCTGGCTGACGGGGTATTGTAGTACTAACTTGAAAAGCAACAAAGCAGTTATAAAAATCACCTTTAATTTATCAAAACAAGCAGTTCATCGAAAAATTTTCATCTATTTACTTCCAGGGGTAAACAAAATTAAAAAAAAAAGGTTTGTAAACATTTGTTGGATTTGGGTCAAAATGGCAACCTCCAAAGAGTTTTGAGAAAACAATAGATAACTCTGCTCGCCGTTAGGCTTTGTCTAAATTCACATTAATTCTTGTATTTATCAATACAAATGTAATTTGCCTGTAAAATAAGTAAATATACAATTATATCTTTGTACACTACAACGTTGGTCATTGTCAGCCATCTTGGATTTTGTCGGCTATATTGGATCAAGATTGTTCTTTAAAATGTGCAAAAAATGACGAAGGGTATAAACTTTTATTTTAACCCTTTTTTCAGCATGACTACTAACTATTCTTGAGAACGTTCTCGGTCATATCCTCGAGAATTTTCTAAATTTGAAAGTAACACAACTTCTGATTGGCTAAACCGTTTGATTTATCCAATCAGATGTTGTGTTACTTTCAGTTTTGGAAAATCTTGAAGAATAAGACTTAAAATGTCCTTAAGAATGGTTGGTGAATATGGATCCTGGAATTAACCTGTCCGCCCGTCTGTCTGTCTGAAGACATTCACTCAAATTTAGCTGCTATTTTAATGCAGCTTTGTTCAACTATCAACCGGATGATTTTGTACATGTAAAGAACATTATTTTCTCAAAGGGCAGTTAACACTTTACCGAGCGACTATGTTTTAGACCTGTCCAAATTCAAAACACTTGCAGACGACAATTTAAATGTGATTCAGTCGACGGGGTTTTTCTCTGAAAAGGTATGAAACATTGTGAGAAAAGGATACGATGCAATTTACCAGCATTTTCTCTTTTTTCTCGCGATATATTCAGATGTCTTCCTCCTCAGGGTTATTTAAACACGAGAATGTCCGGTAAAGAGTTATGCAGTCGGATCTTGATCTACACTGTCCACAAAAATACGTTGAGTCACACTTAGCAGCTAAACCCCTTATCCTGATCAATAAGTGAAACAGAAATTTCAAGCTGATAGTAAATACCCGAATAAGGTTATTTCAAACTTACTTTTTCGAGGAAAATATCTCTTATCGGCATGTTGTGTGCAGTCTGATCTTAATCTACACCGTCCTCAAAGGTCAGTGAGTCGCGCTCAGCAGTCTAAGGGTTAAGGGCTAATTATAACCCTTAAGCTGCTAATCGCGACCCACTGACCTTTTGCGGACAGTGTAGATCAAGATCAGACTGCACAGAACGTGCAGTCTGATCTTTGATCTGCACTGTCCGACACGGTATTTTCTTTCTATTGAAACCAACTTTGAAACCGCAGTGTTTCGGCCTTTAGTGTTGAGTTAGAAATTTGCGTTTCATTTATTCAGCAGCTTAAGTGTTAACTTGAACCATTCAGGACAAAAATTCTAAGATAGTATTTCGATTTCCAAAGTTATGGTTTCTACCTTTTTGCCAGTTAACTCTTTACCAAACGACCGACAAAATGTGAAATTTTAGACAAGTCCAAATTGAAGGCATTTGCAGGCGACAAAATAAATGTGACTGAAAAATCATTTTTTTTTTTTTTTTTTTTCGAAAGCCTAGAAAACGTTGCGGGGAAAGAAGAAAATGCCGTTAACCCCCATTTTCTCCCTTTGCCACAACGTTTTCAAAAGGCCTTGTTAAAAGTCGGGATTGTGTGGTGTTCTTTGAACACACTGTTTCTAAAAGCAACACTGGCTCAAATAATGCGATCTGTAATTGAACGGCTATACGAACACATTGTTGCAAATGGAAAAAAAGGATTCTAGCGTTTTCTTCTCTAACCACATAAAGATCACATTAGCTCTACTGAAGGAATAAGTCACTGTTCAAAGGATGTTTACCCTTATCCTGCTAAATGAAGTATATAAAACTCTCAAGCCGATAGTAAAAACCCAAGTACTGTTATTTCAAACTTATTTTTTTAGGGAAAATATCTCCTTATCGGACAGTGTAGATCCAAGATCAGACTGCACGTTATGTGCAGTCTGATCTTGATCTACACTGTCCGCAAAGGGTCAGGGAGTCGCGCTTAGCAGCTAAAAGGTTAACATCAAAAGTTTACAATTTTTCATACTGAAATCATTGGCAGACGACAAATTAAATGGGGCACAAATTGTTGGGTTTGTCTTTGAAATGGTAGAAACATTTCGGGAAAAAAGACAAATTTCTGGTTACCAGCATTTTTCTTCTTTTTCCGCTATGTTTACACAAGCCGCACCTACTCGAATGATGGTACTTGTGTATAAAGGTTACTAGTAAATATGGCGGCAAAAAATGAAAATCTTGTTCATCCTTTTTCCACGATGTTTGAAAAGCCTTTGTCTTCTAGAAATACTGAATGTCAATGTAAAAGTCCTTGACAGAGATCGTATATAGACCTATCTACGTATTTAAGTGTGCCTTAGATATATCCCAAAATATACATGAACCATGCTCTGTGAAAAGGGGGCTTAATGCATTTGCGAAAAGATCGAACAAGGTCAGCCTGCGCAGTCCGCGCAGGCTGACCTGGGCCGAAACTTTTCGCTATTGGTCATTTTTTTTTGTATGTCAAAGGACCTGTCTACCTCATGATTAAGACGGTGAATTGACAAAATCGACTTTAAGGACCTGTGATCATGTGATGACGTGCCAATATTGAAAGAAATCGCTAGGATCACGTATTTTCATTTCAACACGTTTTAGAGACTCAAAATAGCCTTTCCAGGAGTACCAGAGGATACCTTCAGGATCTTGACTTTTTTTATCCTGGCTGTATGGCGCGTTCAATTTGGCCGCAAAACAGCTGTTGTACCACCAGCCACCTTTCCAGCGCTTTGCACAGTTACCCCAGTATTTGTCGTTATCAGAATCAAACGTACTAAACTGCATTCCCGCATGATTGTTATCAACATCATCTGTATCTATAAGAGAGTCCCCAGCAGTTCCACTGTACCCACTCACATGCAGTCTATATCTGTCTTCTTCAGCCCCAACTTGAAATTCTTCATACACGGCAAACGCTGTATTTCCGTCAAAGTCCACCATATCTATTCTCAGTTGCAATGGTTTTTCCTTTGTCAACCTGTACAAAAACTCGTTTCCTGCCCAAAATTCGCCGTCCGGACTTCCAAATCCGAGTTTATAGTCTAACCAAGAACGGAAGAAGTTCACGGAACCGTCTTGACGTCTCATGAACACAATCCATCCACCACCATCTGTATCCTGGTCGCAATAAACAGTTACAGGTGATATAATTAACTGTAGATAAAGAGTATAGACCCCACTTTCTGGAACAGTTGTACAGTCTGTGTTGGTAATCGGAACGGTAGTTATTTCGGGCATTACAGATTTCGATTCGGTTTTTAGCAAATGTTCATCTATTCTATCGCTGATTGTAGTCATAAATATTGTCATGTTGTTGCGAATGTCACGGTATATATCGGCAATTGAGTACTCGATCGATTCCCTCATAGATCGTAGTTGATTTTGTAGCTCTCGATCTTTCTCATTATCCACCTTTTTGCTCGCCGTATTCATCAATGTCATCTTGCTGCGAAGGTCTCGGTAAATATCAGCAATTTTGTCCTCGATCGATTCCCTCACTGATTTCAGTTGATCCTGTAGATACCGATCTCTCTCGTTAGCCGCCTTTTCGTACGCCGAAATATTGTTTTCCGTTAATCGCAGTCGACTCTGTAGCTCTCGATCTCTCTCATTAGCGACCCTTTCTCTCTCTGTATTCATCAATGTCATGTTGTTGCGAATATCTCGGTAAATATCAGCGATTGTCTCCTCGATCGATTCATTCATTGATTGCAGTTTACTCTGAAGTTCTCTATTCATTTTCTTTTCAGTAACAAATGCTTTGATCAAGCTGTTGTATTTTACTGACACTTTGTTACTTTTTACCTCTACCATATCCTGCCTTCCATCATGGTTCGTCAGTGGTAGACAGCTTGTTTTATTACCGGGTATAAATAAACCACAGTCTTCGACCACCGATATGTTGAGTTGGTTAGTCTTTTCAAACAATTCTGTAATATCCTTTCTTGTCAAAGACATGCCCTTCTTGAGGGTTCGAACTTCTTTCCGAATGCGCTTAAATTCTTTCCGAATTCGCTTCGCCCCATAAGAAGCTGTTTCAGAGCACATCAATGATATAATTGTCATGAAAACAGCGAAACGCAATTTCGCGATTTCCATAATGAAATAGAGCTTATATGTAAATATCCCCTGCTCAGTACCACGTTAGATTAAGTTCTGCAGCGCCAACAATCGGACGTGATATTATGAAAGAGAGCACTACAACAAGAGATTTGTTAGTTGATACGCGCGCACCTGGCTGTATTTATTCTACGTGTTCATTTAGAGTTAAGAATTAGTGGAGATCTATTAACCCTTTCCCAAACGATAAAATTTAGACTGCTCCAAATTCAAAGAGTTTGCAGACGACAGTTTTAGATTTGATGAAAATGACAGAAAGTTCTCCAAAAGGGTAGAAAACACTGTGGGAAAAGGAGAAATTGCTCGTTACGAGCAATTTCTCCTTTTCCCACAGTGTTTTCAGAAGGCTTGTACTGCAGACACGTGAAAACCAGGGCTTGTTTGGGAAAGGGTTAAACCCCCTTTTGCCAGAGCATGGCTCATATACATGTGCGTCTTGAAAATTGATCAGTAGAGCTTGTTTTAATAAAAAACTAATAATAATACTGACATGTTTCTAGACCAAAGTAAGATTGATACCTTATCCTGCTAAAAAAGTTTAGATAAAACTTTCAAGGCGATGGTAAAAACTCGAATAATATTATTTCAAACTTAAGTTTTGGAGAACAATATCTCCTTATCGGACAGTGTAGATCCAAGATCAGACTGCACGTTCTGTGCAGTCTGATCTTGATCTACTCTGTCCGCAAAAAGTCAGTGAGTCGCGCTTGGCAGCTTAAGGGTTAAAACTTATGTAACATCTTTAAGGTCATTAATGAACTTGATGAGCTACAAGTAGGTAAACCGTGGCATCAAAAAAGGTGTGAAATATGGTATGCATTTTATCTTCCATTCATTTACTTGGTAAGAACAACTTTTCACGCTCTCGTATTTGACAGCTTCGGAAAACATTCTGGGAAATAGCTATTGCCTGTAACATATAAGTGCTTCATTTTACCCACAATATTGTCAAAACTGTTGAGAAAAATCCCCCCCCCTTTTTTTTTCCTTTCTCTCAAATACTTGTCCTTTGAGTAAGTTGTAGAAGTTTTCGGTAATTCTAAAAATAGTCTGTACACGTATGCATTAACTCTTCACTGCTTCAGTTGCCCTTGCAGCAAGATCAGACTGCACCGAACGTGCAATCAAAACTAAAACCTTAAAGCCCCGATACTGGCCAAAGGTAAACAATACAGGTGTTAAAGTGCGTTTAAATTTAATTCATACCATTTTGAAATATAAATGAGTCATGCTATGGCAAAAGGGGCTTAATGCATCTCTCGTAATGCATGATGCCAAGCAAGCCATCACATGATTATGGATCCATGATAGCCACTTTTTAACAACCGACTGAATCATGAGGTAAACTGGTCCTTGGGCATACCGAAAATTGACCGATAGCAAAAAGTTTCGGCCAAGGTCAGCCTGCGCAGACTGCGAAGGCTGACATTGGTCGATACTTTTCGCAGATGTATTAAGCCCCCTTTTCACAGAACATAGCTCAAATATAAATATTATTGTGAAGATGACAATCTGTTATTGTACGGTCGGTGCAAGTGTTAGTCGCTGGCAGAAAAATGAATTTTAAAAGTAGGTCAAGAGTTGCCAGGTCGCTCTACCTTTTGTTTACTTTTTAGCTTGTTTTAAAATTCATTTTTCTGCCAGTAACGAAAACTTGGACCGACTGTGCAACAGCAGATTAGTATCTTCAAAATGATTTCCATATTTTTAAATTCAAATGTATTTTAACACCCACGTTGGTTACGTTTGGCTGCTATTGTGCTTTAAACAGATGAAAAATCGAGTGAGGCTCAAGTTGTGATGTTTTCGGCGTGGCTGACTGTGCATTTTGGTCCTGGTTAAAGTGAATGATTAGAAATTTGTGATTGGTAAAAAATGTAGACATGTTTATTCTAAGGGGCATTGCCTATTTGCGGGCAAAATTACGCCGTCTATCTTTTTTTTTTTTTTTTTTTTAAAGATATTTCTTGTTTCTGGAATAGGGTACAAAACACTTTGGGAAAAACAGAAAGTTCTGAAAATCAGGATTTTCACCTTTTCCCAGAATGTTTTCGCAAGGCTTCTTCCTCGGGTTCGTAAAAACTTGGAATTGTTTGTTAAAGGGTTAATCCCTTACCAAATGACAAACATGTAAGCTTCCTTCAGCAGACTGAAAAATCAAATGTGGCTCATTTGATGAATTTTCTTGGATAGGGTACGAAAAATTGTTTGAAAACGGGAAACTGCTAGTAAACAGGATTTTCTTCTTTTCCTACAATGCTATCGAAAATTGTCTGTTTCAGGTCGTTTTATTCGTGTGGTACAGGGTCAATGAGTTACAAGGGGTCTTCTCAATCAGGAAAAAAAAAACATATGTGAATATATAACTCCAAGAACACTTAGAACCACTTAGAATCAAAGTGCCTTGGCAGAGAGTGAAGATAAAGACCAGACTGCACAGAATGACAGTGTGATCTTGGCTATGGACTGTCCACATTTTGTTGGCATTGTTGTGAGCAATTTCTCGTTTATTTTTTTACAATATTTGCAAGAAAAGAAAAAAAATATGTCTACCCCTTTACCAAACAACATTTTAAACTTTAATCGATAGAAGTTACAGATGATAAATAAATTATGGCTTAAACTACTTTTGGATTTGTCTTTTGAACTGTGGAAAATATTGTAGGAAAAGGAGAAAATGCTGGTGACCAGCATTTTCTCCTTTTCCTACAATATTTTCAGAAAAAATTGTGTTTGACCCTTTACTAAACGACTACGTTTTCGACTCGTCGTAATCGATAGCAGTTGCAGAAAACAAATAAACTATGGCTTTGACTTTGAGATTTGTGGTTCACAAAATCATGGGAACCTACAGGAGTTATGTCATTTAACTGGCAAAGGAAGAAAATCCTGGTAACCAACAATTTTCTCCTTTTCCACATCGTTTTCAAATGCTCCATTCCTCAGGGCGAACTTTATACTGTCGCGAGTGTTCTTAAACAGGCTAAGTAGGATTTCCGCTCCTTTTGGTCTAGTGGTCCTTGAACGACTTAAGCTGTTTTTCATTGTACACCTATCTACTTTTCATAAGAAGAACTTTGGCACGACAGCCTCGGCCAAAGTTTGAAAACATTGTGGTGAATGGCGATTTGATCACAGAAAGTAATAGATATACATACATTTTGTCTTTCGACAATCTAAGCCCCCCTTTTCACAGAGCGCGGCGTATATTTTTTCTCAGTACAGATGATATATCGCGCTTTTTTCTTCTCCCAAGCATTCCTGTCGAAATCAATTCTGCATGAAAAAGAAATAGACATTTGAAGTCTGTTGAATTTATCAAAATACTGAAAAGAAGGATTAGATTGAAACTTCATAACAAGTATCTGACGTGTAACGGTATGGTTACCCATCTAGGCAATAACCATAATGTATGTTGCTGAACATTCACGGAGAAAAATACAGCAAACCGCATCGGTTTAAAGTTAGCTCAACAACAAAGCAGGTTTGAAGTGGTTATGCATCTAACCACTCTCTCTGTGACATTACTTTCCCTCTCGAGAAGTCTCGACCCCGAGACTTATATACAGATAAACCTGGGGAATAGACAATGGTAAGGCAACTTCAGTCCGGCTATTGTCATAACCCCACCTCTGGCACCAAATGTGACGTGCAACCCCGGACACCCATCTAGGCACTAACCATAACGCACGCTGCTTAACTTGCACAGAGAGAAATATAGCAAACCGCATCGCTGTAGAAGCTAGCTTAGCAGCAAGGCAGGTTGGAAGTGCCTTATACTCTAACCACTCTCCGTGACACTACAGTCACCAAAGTGTCACATGTACTTATAACATAGGACAACGTATCTGGTGTTATCCCCGCCCAGAATCTTTCATATATGACATTGTAAGTATCTGGTGATTTTCCCGCTCCCGTCAAGATTTTTTCAATATATGACAGTGTTGGTATCTAGAGTTACCACCGCCCCCGTCCAGAATCTTTCATATATGACAATGTAAGTATCTGCTGTACGCCCCCGTCCAGAATCTTCATATTTGACGGTGTAAGTACCCACCGCCCCTGTCCAGAATCTTTCGTAAATTTTTGGCAGTGCAAGTAACTCGTGTATCCTTTGCCCGTCCAGAATCTTTCATATATGGCGCTATAAGTACATTTATCTGGTGTAACACCTGTCCCCGCCCAGAATCTTTCATAGATGACACTGTAAGTACGGTATCTGGTGTAACTCGTCCCCGTCCAGGATCTTTTATACATGATAGTGTACAAACGTTGCTTAAATATTTTACAGGTAAGTGTAATAGGTAAAACTACACTTATAAAATTGGACGGCATTTCCCCTTTAATATGGTACATTTTTCACTGTTACGGACATTCTAACATAAAAGAGACATTTGGTTTAAAGTGTATCACATATTATGAAACACCCTGTAAATATCTGGTGTAACCCCTACCTCCGTCCAGAATGTTTCATATATGACACTGTAAGTATCTAGTGTAACCCCTGTCCAAAATCTTTCATATATGACACTATTAGTATCTGGTGTAACTCCCGCCCCCTTCCAGAATCTTTCATTTATGACTATGTAAGTATCTATCTAGTGTAACCCCCGTCCACAGGCTTTCATTTCTGACAATATAAATATCTAGTGTAACTCCCGTCAAGAATCGTTCAAATATGACAGTGTTGTATCGTTACTTTCCGGGAGAAGCTCGGATCCCGGAATCTACCCGAGTTTAGGCGAAGAGTTGCTTATAAACAACACTGGGAATTATCCAATGGAAATACAGCTGCCCATCCTGCGCATGCGCAGGTGTTTACCTGGGCCTGGACCGCTCCAAGATTCACCGCACTCGACTTCACTACCTTCAACTTAATTAATACATCTCTGAAGCACAGCTCCCCACGAGGAAACTAGCTTCACCACGTTTTACAGACTGGCCGGCCAGAAGTTCTGAATACTACATCCAGATAACTGTAAGTTGCCGGCTAAGCTGTATTGATATACATGTATTCTTATAGAGACTAATTACTCTATAATTGGCGCTGCAAGCAGGGCTTTTATACGTGGATTAATGACTTAAAAAGAAAAAGTGTGGATTGATGACTTGAGACAGAAAAGCGCATTTACACCTATATTAATGTCTTGAGACAGAAAATGCGCTTCTTTGTGTTGCAAAGTAATAAATGAAACGAGAGTAAAAGCACCTACACATTTTTTTTTTAAATCAGAAAGCATCTGCATATTTATTGATTAATACAAAGCATCCTCAATCTGAAAAAAAAAAAAAAAAAATGTATCGTACAAATTTGCTTGAAAAATATACATAAACACATTTATCGATTCATAAAAAAGCACCTACACATTTATTGGAGGGGGTAGCGGCGTGCGGCGGATATCTGTAGATACAAGATCAGACTGCTCCCATGAGCCGCGCTTAGCAGCCAAATGGTTAAAATGGTAGAAACTTTACGGAAAAAAGGTAAGAATGCTAAAAAGATTTTTCCCTTTCCATTCTCAGTATGTTTTCAAAAAGACCAAAAGGTTAAAATGGTAGAATTTGTATTTGGCTCTACGAACACATTGTTGGAAAAGGAAAAATACAGGTTTATCTTCCTTTCCCATTATGTTTCAAAAATCCAGATGGCTGAAATTATGGGATTGTATTTGAACGAGTATAATAACACATTGTCGTCAAAAGAGAAAAGATACACGTTATCAGCATTCACTTCTTTTCTCACATAAAGGTCACATTGGCTCAAATTATGTCGTAATTTGCAGGACGTGAATATCAAAATTTTAGACTTTCTATTATGAATACGTTTGCAGACGACATATCAGATGTTTTAAATGATTAAATTTGTCTTCGAAATGGTTAAATAAACATTGCTGATAAAGCAGAAATGCTGGTTATCAGCATTTTCTCCTTTTTTCACCATGTTTTCAAAAGCATGAGGCTTGTAAAAACACGTAATCGTTTACTTAGCTGTTCAAAGTCCAAAAACAGAGTAAGCATATATTCAACCCCTTACAACAAAATCCCCACTTTTAGGAAAAAGGCCTTTGAAAACATTAAGGGAAAAGGAGAAAATGCTGGTAACCAGCATTTTCTCCTTTTTCCCTTAATGTTTTATACTCTTCCAAAAAACAAATTGCAATATTTTAGTCACATTTACTTTGTCATCTGCAAATGCTTTCACTTCGGACAAGTCCAAAGTTTTGTCGTTTGGTAAAGAGTTAAGACAGGAATAGTATATAGACATGTTCCCGTATGAGTCCCTGTGTGAGGTTTCTTAGATATATCTGTACATGTTTTCTATGTATTCGTTTATATCGATATTATGAGGTTAACGTATTTTCATTTCAACACGCTTTAAAGACTCGTTCCAGCCTCTCCAGGAGTACCAGATGACACTCTGCCCCGATTCCACATTTTTATTGTGGCTGTATTGTCCGTTCAGTCTTGCCGCACCACACCAGTTGTACCACCAGCCACCTTTGTATTGCTTTGCACATTTACCACTGAAATTGTCGTTATCAGAATCAAACGTACTAAACTGCATTCCCACATGATTGCTAACTGAAAGTGTATCTATAAGAGAGTCCCCAGCAGTTCCACTGTACCCACTCACATGCAGTCTATATTTGTCTTCCTCAGCCCCAACTTGAAATTCCTCATACACGGCAAACGCTGCATTTCCGTCAAAGTCCTCCATATCTATTCTCAGTTGCATTGGTCTTTCTTTTGTCAACTTGTACAAAAACTCGTTTCCCGCCCAAAGTTCGCCGTCGGGACTTCCAAATCCGTGCTTATACTCTGACCAAGAACGGTCGAAGTTCACAGAACCGTCTTGACGTCTCATGAACACAATCCATCCACCACCATCTGTATCCTGGTCGCAATAAACAGTAACAGGTGACATAATTAACTGTAGATAAAGAGTATAGACCCCACTTTCTGGCACGGTTGCACAATTTGTGTCGACAATCGGAACGGTAGTTATGTCGGGCTTTACTGATGTTGTTTCGGCTTTTAGCAAATGCTCATCTATTCTATCGCTGATCTTAGTCATAAATGATGTCATATTGTTATGAAGGTCTCGGTCAATATCTGCAATTTTGTCCTCGAGCAATGCTTTCATTGATTGCAGCTGGTCCTGTAGCTCTTGCTCTCTCTCATTAGCCATCTTTTCGTACGTAGAAATAATTGTTTTCACTGATCGCAGTCGACTCTGTACTTCTCGATCTCTTTCATCAGCCATCCTTTCGCTCTCTGTAATCATCAATGTCATGTTTTTGCGAAGATCTCGGTAAATATCAGCAACTGTGTCCTCTATCGATTGCCCCATTGATTGCAGCAGACTCTTTATTTCTAGATCTTTCTTGCTTGCCACTTTTTCGCTCGCCGAAATAGCGCCCTCCATTGATTGCAATCGACTCTTTACTTCCCGATCGCTTGCCGAAATAATGTTCTCCATGGATCGTACTTGGTCTTGTAACTGTCGGTTGATCCTTTTTTCAGTAACAAATGCTTTGATCAAGCGTTGATATTTTATCAACACGTTGTTAATGTTCACCTTTACCATATCCCGCCTTCCATCATGGTTCATCACTGGTGGACCACTTCTTTTATTACCAGATATACACAGACTACAGCCTTCGACCGCCGACAGATTGAGCTGGTTAGTGATATCAAACAATGTTTTAATATCCTTTCTTACAAAATATATGTCGTCCTCGACGGTTTGTAGTTGTTCCCAAACTCGACTCGCCTTGTAACCAGTTGTCTCAGAGCACAGGAATGATATAACTGTCATGAAAAAAGCGAAATGGCACTTTATGAATTCCATGATAAAATAGAACTATTATATACGTATATACCCTGTGCTCTTCACCACATCAGTTTAAATTCTGCCGCTTCAAGTAGTCGGTCGTGAAATTGTGAGAGAGCACTATAACTAGAGATTTGATAGTTGATACACGCACACCTTACTGTATTTATTCTACGGGATTTCGAGCTATGAATAAGAAGTGTAAGTGCAAGTATCGTGAAAGATCTATAAAGAACGGTTTGTGTTTGTTTGAGTAAGGTTTTATTCTGCTTTCAGTAGTTTTTTTAGTTATATCACGGCTACAGCTCACTTATTCATGTCTTTCCTGGCCCAGAATGGGTGTCTGCTACTCCTTGTATCAGAACACTTCTGCATGATGCCCAAAGCCTGGCAGGGATCGAACTAGGACGTTCTAGTAACTTATCCATTGAGTTCGTTCACATAATGAAAGATAAGGCTCACAAAAATAAATCACATTGTGACTCGGGAGTCTCGGAACGATTTCTAGGAGTGGTCGCTGCTCAAGTGTGGTCTTTACTTTACTTTCCCAGAATATAATTTCCAAGTCTGTTTTTGTCAAACGACCCCGAGGTGAACTCATGATTCATTATACAGACCATACCAGTATTTGACGTAACGTTGGCAACATGATATCCTAACAAACGCAATCTCTCGGTGTATTACAACAACAACAACTATCATCACCGCCATATCATCATCACTATAGACATTTCCTCTGGATCCCTTTCGATCTTAGTTGCTTTCGTGGACAGAAAAGATTAACTCTTATCCTGCTAAATAAGTGAAATGAAACTTTTAAGCTGATAGTAAAAACCCAAATTTTGCTATTCGATAGATGTTTTTGGTGAAAAGGTAATTCCTTGATCGGGTAGTGTAGATCCAAAATCAAACTGCACGTTCTGTGCAGTCTGATCTTTATCTACACTGTCCGCAAAATGTCCTTGAGTCATGCTTAGTAGCCGAAGGATTACGATAAGGATCTACAGCAATAAAGGCCTGATCATATATCTACAGAGTCCAGTTTTTGGTGACTTATTCTGAACTAAAAGATTTTTAAAATTGCAATGCGTACGTCTAGTTTTTCCAGTCGTATTGAATATGTAATTTTGGACCATTGTAATAAAATGATGAGTAATAGTAGTAGTAGTTATTGTAATAGTAGTGGTTGTTGTACTACGAAGATGATGTCGTTGGCGATGACGATGATGATGAAAATCACCCTCATCGTCGTCATCGTCGTATCGTCGTCGTAATAATAATATGCATAATAATAATTATTATTGTTGTTGTTGTTGTTGATGTTGTTGTTAAGACCCGATATTATAAAAAAATATATATATAAATCTTAAAAATTGTCCGGTAGAGCTTGTTTTAACCCTTTCCCAAACGACAAATTTTAGACCCTTCCAAACTGAAAAAGTTTGCAGACGACAATTTTAACTTCAATGAAAATGGCGGAAAGTTCTCCTAAAGGGTGGAAAACACTGTGGGAAAAGGAGAAATTGCTCGTTACGAGCAATTTCTCCTTTTCCCACAGTGTTTTCAAAAGACTTGTACTGCAGACACGTGAAAACCAGGGCTTGTTCGGGAAAGGGTTAAGCAATAAAACTTTCTCACTTACATTTAGATAAAATAAGATTTAAAACACAAGTATCGTTCTTAAGCCATTTATTAATTCAAAGAGCTATGAGGAGGTAAACGGTGGCATCAAAAAGGGGATGACAGACGGTAAGCTACATATGTATGCCAAATGCACTATACCTTTCATTCTATTACTTTATATATATACGACTATTAATGCTCCCGCAATCAGCACCATAAGACGTAATGGAACGGAAGTTCTATTCCACTTGTTTTAACCCCTAGGCTTCGAAGCGCGACTCAAGGACCTTTTGCGGACAGTGTAGATCAATATCAGACTGAACAAAACGTGCAGTCTGATCTTGAATCTACACTGTCCGATAAGGAGATATATATCGCCCCCCCCCCCCCCCAAAAAAAAAGAATACCTTTGAAACAGCAGAATTTCGTTTTTTACAGTCGGTTAGAAAGTTTCATTTCACTTTTTTTAGATGGGTATGGGTAAAGATTTTGCGTCGGTACATAGTTCACTCTCTGGGCGATTAACTCTTTCTAAAGAGTTTCGTGTTTGAACGACTCTTGAAATGAAGGGTTTTCGAAAACATTGCGGCAAAAAGAGAAAATGCTGGTAGTCGACATGGTGTCCTTTTTTTTGCACAGAAAAAGTACTTTTTACTATTTTGTAAAACAAATTTGGAAAGTATATCAAGCGGGGCATTTGTGAGAGATACATACGGTGCATTTTTAAAAGCTAATAAACGTGTATTTCAACGCCTGTGATTTCCAGATATTTAAAAGGCAACCGACATATTACAGATGAAAATATACTATTTCTCTGTCATACTAACCCAGTGTCATGTAACAGAGTTACAAAAAAGAAACATGCAACCCGGTGAGCAGGAAAAACTGTGGCATATATCATTAAAGTAATTTTAAACAGAATTTTTGCCGGAACTTTTTACTATTGTTATTTATTTCATGCTTTCCGGTAGGATATCGAGAACTAGCGGTGAAAATATTTTTCGATATTACACAGGTACGACCAGTGAGAATACCGACCACGGGGAGTTTGTACTGATTTTTATGAAAGTCTCGACAAAAAAAGGCGTTAGAAGCATGAAATAAATAGAACATTTGTTTTTTTTTTTCGGTGAAAGATCGAAATTTATTTCATCGAGTGAACATCATCGGTAATATTTTCACGAGTGGCGCCACTCGTGAAAATATTACCGATGATGTTCACTCGATGAAATAAATTTCGATCTTTCACCGAAAAAAACAAATATCTTCTATTTCTTTTTTTTTTTTTTTATGTCCGAGGACCTCATGATTAAATCGGTTGTTTGACAAAACTGATTTTAAGGATCCACAAGATTGTGATGACTTGCTTGGTATAATGGATCAAGAAGATGCATTAAATCCCCTTTCGCCAGAGTAAAGCTCTAATATATTGAATAAAGGTGTTTTGCCGGTATATCTAACAAAACCGGGGAAAGTGTAGATCCAAGATCCGACTGCACGCTGTGTGCCGTCTAATCTTAATCTTCACAGTCCACAGAAGGTCGTCTGATCTTGACCTATATTGTTTGAAAAACAACTATAATTGAAATCCGTGTTCTATGATTTAATGATAAAAATGATTTTATGCTCTGAACTTACAAAAATCATCTCAAACTTTTTTTTAACATTACGCTTTTGCGTTTCTCGCATTATGGGCGTTACGCACTCGAGAAGCTTTTCCGGTCTAGTTGTTTAAGCCGACTTCACTTCCATGAGTTAGTCTCGAATGAAGTAACCCTAGATTGGTTACCTCCCCTGATACAATAAGTGTCTATGTAATATGTATATCTACAACAGGGACCAGTTAACAAGTAACCCTTGAAGCGACTTTCACAACTGTAGTTGTCTTTGCAGCCAGCGTAGATCAAGATCAGACTGCACAGAACATGCAGTCTTATCTTTGATCTACACTGTCCGCTTTGCCGAGGCATTCGGGACCATAAACAACCTTGACATTGGCCTCTTTTGGGTTTTAATTCAGGAATTAAAATGAGCCGTGCTCTGGCAAAGGGGGGCTTAATGCATCTTCGTGATGCATGATACCAATTAAGCCATCGTATAAATATGGATCCATTGTGGCCACTTTTTTTGATAACCGACTTAATCATGAAGCAGACTGGTCCTTTGACATACAGAACATTGGCCAATAGCGAAAAGTTTCGGCCCAGGTCAGCCTGCGCGGACTGCGCAGGCTGACCTGGGTCGACACTTTTCGCAGATGCATTAAGCCAACTTTTTCCAGAACCTGACTCAAATGTATGTTAGGTTTATACGGCGATCTCAGGGTTGATAGTCACAGTATTTTGCGATTGATAAAAAATGTTGACATGTTTATCCTGCGGGCCTGTTTGCGGACCTGTTTGCGGATCCATCATGACACCAATATACAAAGGTAAACCACAACATAGGTTTCAGTGTCGAACTAAGGGCAGTTACTCTCCAAACCAGGCAGAAAGGGCAGAGAGTCGAGGAGTGAAACAGTTAACCTTTATCCTGCTAAATAAAGCCGATGAAACTTGCAAGCCGATAGTAAAAACCCAAGTTTTCTGATTTTAAGAATATTTTTGGAGAAAAGGTGTAGATCCCAGAAGAAGTGTAGATCCCAGATCAGACTGTACGTTCTGTGCGGTCAGTGAGTCGGGCTTAGCAGCCTAAGGATAAATCCATTCAGCGCCCGGTAGACGAAAACAGGGGCTTTTGCGAAGGGCATAGGTCAAGGCCAGGCTGTTCATGAATCTATACCATACGCTTTGTTCAGTCAAGCCTGTTAAGTAAGAACCTTTATTTCATGCTTTTCGGTAGTTTATCGAGAAATAAAGGTGGATTATTGTTTTATATTTCATGGTTACGACCAGTGAAAATAACGATTTTATATTTTCTAACCCTTCAATTGAAGGCGGGAACGGTAGTTACCTAGGTAATCAGTGCGTGCCATTCAAATGGAGAGAAATATGACGTAATTTTCGCTATATTTCTCGCGCTCAACGTAACATTATATAATGCGTTGTTATGTGAGGAAGTACGCCACAGGGAATTACCGAAAATAACTGTACTGGTTTTTGATGAAAGTTCCAACAAAATAGGGGTTTAAAGCATGAAATCAATAGATTTTTTTTTTTTTTTTCGGTGAAAGATCGAGCGCCACTCGTGAAAATATTACCGATGATGTTCACGAGACGAAAAAAAAAATCTTTCACCGAAAAAAAAAACAAATATATATTTCTTAGTTTGAGTAGGTTGTAGATTCGGCCGTCGAAACAGGCTGAATATTGTATTTTTGCGCCGAAAATGTTAACCCTTATCCTGCTAAATAAGCTAAATAATTTTTTTCAAGTCGAGAGTTACAACCCGAATGAAGTTATTTCAAAGTTTTTTTTTTTTTTTTTTTTTTTTTTTTTTATCTATTTATTTATTTATTTATTTTTTTTTTTTTTTTGAGAGAGAGAGATATCTCCCTATCTGACAGTGTAGATCGAAGATCAGGCTGCACGTTCTGTGCAGTGTGATCTTCGATCTACACAGTCCGCAAAAAGGTCAGTTAGTCGCGCTTAGCAGCCTACGGGTTGAAATATGGTTTTCAAATAAGAATAAAAAAACATTTCGTCAATTTTATTTTATTTTTTGTAACAGAAACATGGTCAGGTTGAACTCTGTCGACTAGACCTTCCTCTGTACTGTTTGCCATAGCCTGAAATACAAAACATGAATTTATTAGAAAGTGATGTAAAAACCAGGCACGTGTAATTTTCAGTAGAGCAAAATTTGGCTAAACCCTTTAAAAAAACAATCCCATATTTTAATGACCCGAACGAAGATGCATTTTGAAAAAAACAATGTGAAAAAAAGGAGAAAATGCTGATATCCTGCATTTCCTCCTTTTTCCACAACGTCTTCTATTCTCTCTGTGACAAAAATAGTATTTGAGTCACATTTCTTTTGTCGTCTGTAAATGCTTTCGATTTGGACAAGTCAAAAATTGTCTCGCCTGGAAGGGACTTCCGGTGGTTGGACCGAGGCGGACATGATTTAAAACAGCTCTGTCAATAATTGCTGATCTGTCATCTATTTCGTGTTTTTTGCGCGTCTTTGCGTCGATCTCTTGCCCGATAAAATTTTGGACTTTGCAACATGAGTAACAGAGGAAAACAATCAGGGAGAAGCAAGGAGAATCGAGGAAATAAAGGGTCTGGTCAGAGCGCAATCAACGATGGAGCTGCAAATATGGCGCCCATTTCGGCGGGAACAGGACAAAGAGTGTCGTCAACAAAGGTTACAACAAATGTACAAGCTAGTGATTGTGAATCAAGTGCATTTATTGATGACAGTGATACAGATACTGGATATCGAATTGTGAGAAATGAAAAACGAAATGAAAAACGAAAACGGGTTAACACGGGAGACAGTCAAAACACAGGTGAGAGCCCATGTACACAAAAAAATTTGACCAACAGCGAAAAGTTTTCCCTTATCCTAGATAAGCTAAATAAAAATGAACAATTAGTGAGATCATTTGAAGAAAAACTGAATTCTGCGGTTGATCAGTCTAGAGTTATAGAACTTGAAAACACAATAACGGCTCAAGAGAAACGAATCACGGTTTTGGAGTATAAATCCATCGACCTTGAGGCACGATCCCGTAGAAAAAATCTCATTTTTCGTGGCATTAGCGAGAGTTTTCATGAGAACTGTAAAGAAAACATAGTGTCCTTTGTCCGCATGAAAATGAATATCCTTGATGATATTGTCATTGATCGAGCACATAGACTAGGCAGGTTTAAGAGGGACTTTACCAGGCCCATTATGGTAGCTTTCCGCGACTATGCTGATACTGAATTGATTATGTCTTCAGCCCGATCCCTAGCCAACACAGGGTACGGAGTAAGCCGAGATTATCCTCCGGAAATAACTCAAGCCCGCAAAGCACTGTGGCCGATTTACAAGGACCTAAGGTCAAAACACGGAAACACTAATGTTAAACTTGTTTTCCCAGCCAAGATTGTCGTGAACGGAAAAGTAGCAGAAGACATGTTTCCGGACTGGGATGAATATGTAAACACACCACGTGTAAAGCCTTGTATAAACACTACACCTAGTACACACACTATTACTCGTCCAGTGAAGAAACACATAAAACCACAGGCCCTTGTTGAGATTGAATCTTCCCACTCTGGTACTGAAAATACATCTTCTCCAGTTACATCACGCCCTGACGCCAAACAGGATCAACCAATGAGTCCCAATGCTAGTCAGGCTAACTTTCGCCCATGGGATACCGGTATTCTACAGCACGATGGAGACAGTGGGTAGGACAGGCCAGGGAAAATCTGTAATAATTCGAAAAACAGTGTTAGTGTCAGTGATACTATTCAATGTGGATTTATAAACGTAAATGGTCTTAAGCGTAGGCTACATTACCCCGATTTCTTAGAACACTTAATGAAGTATGATGTGATAGGTATCGCAGAAACTAACATTGACTCTTTTGATGAAGTAGGTATACCAGGTTATGTGTTTTATTCTAAGTGCAGAAAATCTTTTCACTCCAGAAAATCAGGCGGCTTAGGAGTTTTCATAAAAGAAACTATCTCAAAATATATCTTGGAAGTTATGACAGAATGCGAATATATCTTGTGGATTAGATTGTGTAAATCCCTTTTTTGTGCTGATAATGATGTACATTTAGGCATTGTTTACCTTCCCCCAGATAAATCAAAGTACCTTAATGAAAATGACTTATCAGATTTACAAGATGAAATAGCATTTAAATGTAGCAACCATTTCAATATTTTGATAGCAGGCGACTGGAATGCAAGAACTGCTGAGCTGAGAGATTATGTTGAACATGATAATTTTCTGTTAACAGAATTGTCATTGGATGAGCATAATTTCACCAGCCCAGATAAGCTTAAAACCCTTGAAAACATGAATATCCCCTTACAAAGGGTGTCCAGAGATCGCAAAAGTAATAGTCATGGTCTCACTCTACTAGATATTTGTAGAAATAATGAACTATTTATCCTAAATGGTCGTGTTGGTAGAGACAAAAATATTGGAGAACTTACCTTTAGAAATACATCCTTGATAGATTATGTCATCTCATCTGCTGACTGTCTCAAATTCGTGGATAACTTCGCTGTACAGGAAACTGATCCACTATTTTCAGATGGTCATGCCCTCCTTGAATGGTCATTTAGAGCCTACAATAAAAGTAAACCAGACAAAAGCAATAAAAAACTAAAATCTAACTATATTCAACAATGGGATGGAAAAAAGACTGAACTTTATAAAAAGAATATTGACACAGAAGAATTGCAATATATTTTTGAATATATACAAAACTGTGGGAACTCACCTGAATCCATTGAAAAGGTAACAAAAGATATTAGTAATTTATTAAATACAACAGCAAACAAAACATTTCAACCCAATACTACTCCTTCTTTACATGTCAAAAATAAAAAACCCTGGTTTGGTACAAAATGTAAGAAACTAAGGAAAGCGTATCATAAGTGTAGATCAAATTATTCCAAGTCAAGAAACCAAAGAAATAGAGAAAATTTGAATAAAGCTAGCAAAGAGTATAAAAAGACAATGAATTATTTCATCAATACATATAAGCAAAAAACTGCAAAAAAATTAAGACAACTTAGTGCGAAAAATCCAAAAAAATACTGGAAAATACTAAAAAATACCAAGACGCAACCTGGGCAAGATGAAACAACCCCTCCATTATCAGACTTTTATGACTTTTTCAAAAATGTAAATGCAAATCCTACAGGAGATTCTTTCACAGCATTGGATGAAATTGACCAAAATGATATCTTTGATGAATCAAATCTTAATAAAGAGATAAGTGATGACGAAATAGAAAAAGCCATTAATAACTTAAGTAACTCAAAGACACCAAGTAAATCTGATAATATACTTAACGAATATTTGAAAACAACAAAAGATAAACTTTTACCAGTATATAAATTCCTCTTTAATGCCATTTTGGAAACTGGATATTTACCAGAGTCATGGCTTAGTGGAACAATACACCCAATTTACAAAGGAAAAGGTAATCCAAAGGACCCAAGCAATTATAGACCCATCACCATCCTCTCATGTTTTGGAAAACTATTTACTGCAATTTTGAACAAAAGATTAAACCTCTTTTTAGAAGACAACGACATCCTAATGAAAAACCAAGCTGGATTTAGAAAGGACTATTCATGCTCTGACCATATTTTCACTCTCAAATGTCTTATACAAGCTTTGAAAAAGAGAAAGAAGAAACTTTTCTGTTGTTTCATAGACTTTTCTCAGGCATTTGACAAAGTGTGGAGAAATGGACTATGGTATAAGTTATTATCCTATAATATCAAAGGAAAGATATTCAAAGTAATCTATAATATGTATCTAAGTATCAAGTCATGCGTATCTGTCAGTGGTCATACATCATCTTTTTTCCCTTGTGAAAATGGTGTCAGACAAGGTGAAAATCTATCCCCAATACTGTTTTCTATTTTCCTTAATGACCTAGAATCACATTTAATATTCACTGGAAGCAATGGAATTGCTTTCCCATGCAATTTTAATGCAACTATATGGCTAAAGATTCTAGTGTTATTATATGCAGATGACACTATTATTGTAGCAGACTCAGCAAAGGATATGCAAAATAGCTTGAACAGTTTTAGCCAGTACTGTGACCAGTGGAAGCTTAAAGTGAACCTAAGTAAAACAAAAATAATAGTCTTTGGAGCTCGAAATCTGCAAAACTATAAATTCACATACAATAATAATGAAATTGAAATCAACTTAACATACAAATATCTAGGTCTTACCTTTACAAGCAATGGCTCATTCCTGAATGCTAGGAAATCTCTGGCTGAACAGGCACAAAATGCAATGTACTCAGTCCTTATAAAATCTCAGAGCCTGGAGCTCCCCATCGATCTTCAACTTAAATTATTTGATCATACTGTTGTCCCTATTTTGCTCTATGCCTCGGAGATCTGGGGCTACGAGAGTCATAATGTCCTGGAAAAGATACACATAGAATTTCTGAGAAAAATTACAAAATCAAAAAAGTCAACTCCACATTACATGCTGTACGGAGAACTAGGAAGGTTTCCTTTATCTATTAATATAAAATCAAGAATGATAAGCTTTTGGAATAGACTTGTCTGCAGTACAAAGAATAAGCTGTCAAACCAAATATATAACTTCATTCTAAATGATACAAGACATGAGTACAAATGGCTTTCCTACATAGCTAATATCTTTAACAATACAGGAAATGGCATAATATGGCTAACACAAAATCAAAATAAGGTGAAAAACATACATAAAATTATTGAACAATCCTTAAAGGACCAATTTGTGCAAGAATGGTCAAATCTCTCCAGCCTTTCAAGCAAAGGTAAAAACTATAGACTCTATAAGAGTGACTCTGGTTTTGAATCTTACCTTACAAAACTACCCAAGTCTCTTGCAGTCAACATGTTTCTGTTTAGAACATCTAACCATAAGCTACCAGTTGAAACTGGAAGATGGAATGGCACAGCCCTTCCTGAAAGAACATGTAAACTATGTCAACAATCGAAAATAGGTGATGAAATGCACTATTTATTATCTTGCCCCGCATTCTCAACATCCCGCTCTTATTTCCTAGGCCAACAATATCTCACAAATAATACACACACATTCTCAAAACTAATGAAAACAGAGAATCAAGGCCGTCTATATAATTTAAGTAAATTCATGTCACAAATAATGAAAGAATTACAAAACACTTGTGATGGAACCCAACATAGGTAATTAAAAAACTAATTATAAAAAGCTATTCACTGAAACTCTGATATACTTACATAGAGAATTTTTTTGATGAGATGCATAATGTAGACACTGTGCAAGCTGACATTTTTTACACTGTGAGCAGCATTTGTTTATCTGACCCTTTGTTTATTTGACCCTTTGCTAATTTTGTTAATATGGGGTAACACACACCAAATATTGTTCTACCAAAGTAAATGGTCATTCATAGAAATTTGGCTTGATGCAGTCAGTATAGACTTTAGACGGCAGCATATCAAGTGAATCTGTATCCATGTAATATTTTCGGTGTGCCTGCTTTAACTGATCCACTATTACCACTATTTTATTTTTCTTAGTACAAACAAATTTACATAAACAATAATCCTTTGATGAAAAAGAAAATGCCCACTGTGTGGGTTCGTGGTTGGGCGCCACGTTGTGTGCAGCCTTACATTGTCTGCACTGTGAGCACAATTCAATTATAATGTTATTATTGTTGACGTTGATTACAAATGCAAAACAAGTACTAATTCAGGATATGACAAATACATAGCTCTGATTTTTGACCAGGCAGCATATGCAGTGCAGCCTGATACTGTCTATACTGTGAGCATTTGACCCGATTCACTGTTGTCTCTATTCAACTTAATCACAATTTCAAAATTAATATCTGTAAGAGTGCAGATTTTGGGTCAGCTGGCACAGTGTGTGCAGCATGATAATGTATATACTATAATCTGTAAAATGTATAAATATATGTACATACTATAAACAGTAATAGATACATGTGTATATATAATTTGACCCATTACCACACAATCCCTTCTTTTGATGACCCTGAGAAGGAGGCGTATAGAAGGCATTGCGGAAAAAGAAGAAAATGCCAGTAACCGGCGTTTTTCTCCTTTACCCACAATGTTTTCTTTTCTTCACAAAACAAATCTAAAATTTTCAGTCGCTTTTATTTTGTTGTTTGCAAGAGTTTTCAATTTGGACAAACCTGAAATTTTGTCGTCTGGTAATGAGTAAAATGGCACCATTGTTCATCTTGATGACCCGATATTTTGTATATATTTATATAAACACTTAGGCTTCAACCATGCATACAATGTAGATCCTGGGTGAGGAGGCACCTAATATGCAGCCCGATTGTACATACACTGTCACATGCAACATGTGGTTATTTATTTCCCACTAGTGTTTATTTTGAGTATTTGATATGTTGTACATTGTAAATAGCTACCCTTTTGAGTACATGATAAACGGCATAGCATGGTTTAACCCATTACCACACAATCCTGATTCTCAACGACCCTGGGAGAGTAGCTGTTTGAAGCCATTGTGGGCAATGTTTTCTACTCTCTCTAGATCAAGTTTCATTTTTTTTTTTCAGTTACAATTGTTTGGTTATTTGCAGAATGCTTTCAATTTGGACAGGTCTGAGATTTTGTCGTTTGGTAGAAAGTTGAAGTTCATATTGCACATCATGCGCTACTTGATATTGGCTATGCTGAGAGCAGTCGCCCTTTTGGCAGACGACAGAACTTCAGACTTGCCCAATTTGGTGGCATTTGCAAACATCAGAAGAGACTCAGCTTGGATGATAGTGGAATACTGTGTTAGAGGGAGAGAAGACTAGTTACTAGTATTTTCTCCCTCTCTCAAATCAGTATGTCCTCTTTCTCGTCATCATATAAAACCCGAGATTGTGTGGTAAGGGGTCTAGTTGATCACATCTTATTTCATCATTGTTTAGTTAAAAGTAACTTAGATTTATGTGTTGTAGAAATGTGATTAGTTACCTACCAAGAACCTGTTTAGTGCACGCATTGTGAGTTTCTGATCGGATGGCATATTACTTGTAGTCTGATCTAGTTTGCACTGTGAGCACTGAACGGACTTACCGTTTCCACCGTCGCTAATGCTATTTTGGGTCAATCTTAACTTCATTAAATATCACACACTGTAAGAAACTTACTGGTACAGCCATGCACATTTTATACTTGAGTAATAAACGAAATAAGACTAGTCTAAAAAAAAAAAAGGAACAAAAATAATTAAAAAAAAAACCTTTAACTATAGTCAATATTCCTCGTTTCACCACATCTACACATTCTCTTGACGACAAAATTTTACGTTTACAAACGAATGGAATGTCTTCATTGACTGTCTCGACTAGAACGTTCTCAGGAAAAAAGCGTGCAGCATGCGAATGACCCGGATGAGCCTAAAATATCACGGTACCTGGCCCAATGAAAGATTAGTTACGGTATCCGTTATATACGGATCACACGAGTTGTGTATTTCAGAAATTTATTGTTGTAATTAGCTTAGTAATTTTTTTTTAAGTTGTGACTGGCTGTACACACTACATACGTTGATTTTGTTCATCACTAAACCTAATTATAGTTAGCAAATTTGTTGCAACTGTACTTCTTCCCATGATTATTTTTGCTATTTTTAGCTCTAGATATTCCAGATCAGAATGCACTTTATTTATTTATTTATACATCATATGCAGTGCAGCCTGATTTCAAGTTGTGATTCACATTTATTTTGTCATCTGCAAATGCCTTCAGTTTGGACTAGTTGAAAATTGTGACGTTTGGTAAACAGTTATGTACCTGTTACAAGCTTAAAATTTCTGATTTTCCCAATTTAGACAATTTATGTTAACCTTTCTCTAAACTTTCTACTCTTTCTCTTTTTTTATACTCACAAGGTCCAATCACATTATTATTTCTATGTCATTTATTTATTTTTTATATTTCCATACTGTATGTTGTACATACGTGGATAAAATAAAGCTTATTGATTGAATTGGTAAAGAGTTAACCCTTTACCACACGATGCCGCCTTTCAACCACCCTGGGAAAGGAGCCTTTTGAAAACATTGTGAGAAAAGGAGAAAATGCTGGTAACCAGCATTTTCTCCTTTTCCCACAATGTTTTCTACCCTATCAAAGAAAAAGTGGACTATTTGAGCCACATTGAAATTATCGTCTGCAAATGCTTTCAGATTGGACAAGGCTAAAATTCTCTCGTTTGTCAGACGACAAACAAACTTTCAAACCCGTCAAAACTGAAAGCATTAAGACGATGAGTCCAATCTGACCCAAATGATGAAATAGCCTTTAACTCTTCACCAAACGACAAAAATGTAGACTTGTCCTAATTGAAAGCAGTTGCAGACGACAATTTAAATGCAGCTGAAATATTGATTTCTTTCTTTGAAAAGGGTGTAATATTAAGTGTATTGAAATCAAACGATATTTCCACGACTCCACTACGGCTACACATAATGGAAATGGGGGGGGGGGGGGCGGAGAGAGAAGGGGCATGGTTTAACTCTATACCAAACGACAAAAATTTTAGACTTGTCCAAATTGAAAGCATATGCAGACGACAACAAAATGCGACTAAAAATTTGAAATTTGTTTAGGGAAGGGTAGAAAGCAATGTGGGAAGTGAAGGAAATGCTGGTTACCTGCATAATTATCCTCCTTTTCCCACAATGTTTTCAAAAGGCTTTTTTCTTCAGGGTCATTAAAACTCATGATTGTGTGGTAAAGCATTAACTCAGTAATTTGAATAATCGTCTGCTGTCAAAAACGTTTTGTGAAGTCTGATCCTGATTTACACTGTCCGCAAAGCGCTCCATGTCGCTCTAAGCAGCCTAGAGGTAAAATAATACTCTCGATTCGGAGCGCGTAATGATGCTGAACCTCTAGTAACGCCCCTGGAAGAATAGGGGTCGGTATTCACCAACCATTCTTGAGAAAGTTCCTCGTCTAATTCTCCGGAATTTTCTAAATTTGAAAGTAACACAACTCCTGATTGGCTAAACCATTCGGTTTAACCAATCGGAAGTTGTGTTACTTTCAAATTTTGAAAATTTTGGTGAATAAGACCGAGAATGCTTTTAAGAACGGTTTGTGAATACTCGGACCCAGATCTATAGAAAAGGGACAAAGTTTACCGCTCTAAGTAAGCAGTAGCTATCCATATCGGTGTAAACAGCAATTTTTTGTCCTCGGCCAATTCCACATCGGACAAAAGTTAAAGGTGGTTTTTTTGTGACAATAGATCGAGCACCGACACACGTGACCGTACGGAAGGCCTATGAAATGAAAAAAGAAAGTGAAAATTATTCACTCTATATCAGACCACAAAATTTCAGACTTGTCTAAATTGTAAGCATTTGCAGACGACAAATTAAATGTGGCTCAAATTATTCAATTTGTCTTTGATAGGTTAGAAAACATTGTTGGGAAAAAGAGGTGTTCTTACCAGCGTTTTCTCCTTCTTCTCCGATATAAATATCACAGAACTATCTTCTTGTGCGTGCATACATTTCAAACCGAACATACTTCTGAAAACATGGACCCGTTAACGGTATGTAGGTTGAAAATGATCATGCAGGATGCCTATTTGTCTGTCATTAGTTTTATGTGATAAATTGAATCTCACATTCATGTTTATGTATTATCTTTTTTTTTTTTAAACTCGTCGACCAAAATGAGTATGACGCTCGCCAAGGCTCGCGTCATATAATTTCAGTCAACTGGCTTTATAAAATGATAATACATAAATATACTCATGTAAGATCCTTTATTGGATAAAATATCACATACGACAGAAAATTTACGCTATGATATTTATCACAGAAAAAAAAAAGTTACCAGCCACTACACCATTGCTTGTTTTATTTTGTTTAACAATTTACGACTAAAATGTCAATAATTTCAAAATTTTGTCGTTGAAATTTGTAGGTATACAATAAAAGGAATATTATGTTGTAATAACTTCTCTGGTGCTTGTATTTACTTCTTGCTGTGTAAGAAAATTTTGACATCTCGCTCGACCTTTGGTCTAGCGTGATATCGCATGTCCTCGCGCTGCCCGAATTAAATACAAGCATAGGAAAAGTTACTACAACATAATATTCCGTATTTACCACCTACAACCTCCTCCGGCAGTGTATTTTTGATAATACACTAGTGTATTATCGCTTTTTGGGTCCCGGTTCTGACCAGTTTTTAGTCACGAGCGTATTATCGGTTTTTTTTTTTTTTGGTCCCGGTTCCGGTTATTTTTGTTGTTATTAGCGCGTGAAGCCGGCAAAACTTTTGCAAACCATGGCACGTGCCGGAATTTGTACTACTACGCCGTTTGGCGGAAAAAATGACATCATTGTTGCAAAGTTCTATTTGCATGGAAAGTTTTTGATTTTCATGTATAACAAAAACCAAGACACGCAGCGAAAGTTTAGAAAAAAAAAAAAATGCTGAAATAGGTGGACTTACCCCCCGTACAGCTGTTTCATTCTACTTTCAGTTTTATGTTAAAGAACTATCAACTTGTATATGTACACATTTGAAACCGAACTACAACTGTAAATATGGACCCGTAAATGATGTATAGGCTAAAAGTGATGATGGAGGATATTTTTTGTCTGTCATTCGTTTTATGGGATAAATAGAATCTCACAATCGTGTCTACGTATTATCATTTTTATCAAACTCGTTGACTAAATTGTAATTGACGCTCACCAAGGCTCACATCATACATTTTCAGTCAACTTGTTTGATAAAAATGATAATACACAAACACTCATATAAGTTTCTCTATTTATCACATAAAACCTCCTCCAGCAGTGTATTAAACCCATGACTTATTTTCGATAATACTCTAGTGTATTATCGTTTTTTGGGTCCCGGTTCTGATTATTTTTGTGGCTATGAACTGACCGAGGCGGACATGATTTAAAACAGCTCTGTCAATAATTGCTGATCTGTCATCCATTTCGTGTTTTTTGCGCGTCTTTGCGTCGATCTCTTGCTCGATAAAATTTAGGACTTTGCAACATGAGTAACAGAGGAAAACAATCAGGGAGAAGCAAGGAGAATCGAGGAAATAAAGGGTCTGGTCAGAGCGCAATCAACGATGGAGCTGCAAATATGGCGCCCATTTCCGCGGGAACAGGACAAAGAGTGTCGTCAACAAAGGTTACAACAAATGTACAAGCTAGTGATTGTGAATCAAGTGCATTTATTGATGACAGTGATACAGATACTGGATATCGAATTGTGAGAAATGAAAAACGAAATGAAAAACGAAAACGGGTTAACACGGGAGACAGTCAAAACACAGGTGAGAGCCCATGTATACAAAAAAATGTGACCAACAGCGAAAAGTTTTCCCTTATCCTAGATAAGCTAAATAAAAATAAACAATTAGTGAGATCATTTGAAGAAAAACTGAATTCTGCGGTTGATCAGTCTAGAGTTATAGAACTTGAAAACACAATAACGGCTCAAGAGAAACGAATCACGGTTTTGGAGTATAAATCCATCGACCTTGAGGCACGATCCCGTAGGAAAAATCTCATTTTTCGTGGCATTAGCGAGAGTTTTCATGAGAACTGTAAAGAAAACATAGTGTCCTTTGTCCGCATGAAAATGAATATCCTTGATGATATTGTCATTGATCGAGCACATAGACTAGGCAGGTTTAAGAGGGACTTTACCAGGCCCATTATGGTAGCTTTCCGCGACTATGCTGATACTGAATTGATTATGTCTTCAGCCCGATCCCTAGCCAACACAGGGTACGGAGTAAGCCGAGATTATCCTCCGGAAATAACTCAAGCCCGCAAAGCACTGTGGCCGATTTACAAGGACCTAAGGTCAAAACACGGAAACACTAATGTTAAACTTGTTTTCCCAGCCAAGATTGTCGTGAACGGAAAAGTAGCAGAAGACATGTTTCCGGACTGGGATGAAAATGTAAACACACCACGTGTAAAGCCTTGTATAAACACTACACCTAGTGCACACACTATTACTCGTCCAGTGAAGAAGCACATAAAACCACAGGCCCTTGTTGAGATTGAATCTTCCCACTCTGGTACTGAAAATACATCTTCTCCAGTTACATCACGCCCTGACGCCAAACAGGATCAACCAATGAGTCCCAATGCTAGTCAGGCTAACTTTCGCCCATGGGATACTGGTATTCTACAGCACGATGGAGACAGTGGGTAGGACAGGCCAGGGAAAATCTGTAATAATTCGAAAAACAGTGTTAGTGTCAGTGATACTATTCAATGTGGATTTATAAACGTAAATGGTCTTAAGCGTAGGCTACATTACCCCGATTTCTTAGAACACTTAATGAAGTATGATGTGATAGGTATCGCAGAAACTAACATTGACTCTTTTGATGAAGTAGGTATACCAGGTTATGTGTTTTATTCTAAGTGCAGAAAATCTTTTCACTCCAGAAAATCAGGCGGCTTAGGAGTTTTCATAAAAGAAACTATCTCAAAATATATCTTGGAAGTTATGACAGAATGCGAATATATCTTGTGGATTAGATTGTGTAAATCCCTTTTTTGTGCTGATAATGATGTACATTTAGGCATTGTTTACCTTCCCCCAGATAAATCAAAGTACCTTAATGAAAATGACTTATCAGATTTACAAGATGAAATAGCATTTAAATGTAGCAACCATTTCAATGTTTTGATAGCAGGCGACTGGAATGCAAGAACTGCTGAGCTGAGGGATTATGTTGAACATGATAATTTTCTGTTAACAGAATTGTCATTGGATGAGCATAATTTCACCAGCCCAGACAAGTTTAAAACCCTTGAAAACATGAATATCCCCTTACAAAGGGTGTCCAGAGATCGCAAAAGTAATAGTCATGGTCTCACTCTACTTGATATTTGTAGAAATAATGAACTATTTATCCTAAATGGTCGTGTTGGTAGAGACAAAAATATTGGAGAACTTACCTTTAGAAATACATCCTTGATAGATTATGTCATCTCATCTGCTGACTGTCTCAAATTCGTGGATAACTTCGCTGTACAGGAAACTGATCCACTATTTTCAGATGGTCATGCCCTCCTTGAATGGTCATTTAGAGCCTACAATAAAAGTAAACCAGACAAAAGCAATAAAAAACTAAAATCTAACTATATACAACAATGGGATGAAAAAAAGACTGAACTTTATAAAAAGAATATTGACACAGAAGAATTGCAATATATTTTTGAATATATACAAAACTGTGGGAACTCACCTGAATCCATTGAAAAGGTAACAAAAGATATTAGTAATTTATCAAATACAACAGCAAACAAAACATTTCAACCCAATACTACTCCTTCTTTACATGTCAAAAATAAAAAACCCTGGTTTGGTACAAAATGTAAGAAACTAAGGAAAGCGTATCATAAGTGTAGATCAAATTATTCCAAGTCAAGAAACCAAAGAAATAGAGAAAATTTGAATAAAGCCAGCAAAGAGTATAAAAAGACAATGAATTATTTCATCAATACATATAAGCAAAAAACTGCAAAAAAATTAAGACAACTTAGTGCGAAAAATCCAAAAAAATACTGGAAAATACTAAAAAATACCAAGACGCAATCTGGGCAAGATGAAACAACCCCTCCATTATCAGACTTTTATGACTTTTTCAAAAATGTAAATGCAAATCCTACAGGAGATTCTTTCACAGCATTGGATGAAATTGACCAAAATGATATCTTTGATGAATCAAATCTTAATGAAGAGATAAGTGATGACGAAATAGAAAAAGCCATTAATAATTTAAGTAACTCAAAGGCACCAAGTAAATCTGATAATATACTTAACGAATATTTGAAAACAACAAAAGATAAACTTTTACCAGTATATAAATTCCTCTTTAATGCCATTTTGGAAACTGGATATTTACCAGAGTCATGGCTTAGTGGAACAATACACCCAATTTACAAAGGAAAAGGTAATCCAAAGGACCCAAGCAATTATAGACCCATCACCATCCTCTCATGTTTTGGAAAACTATTTACTGCAATTTTGAACAAAAGATTAAACCTCTTTTTAGAAGACAACGACATCCTAATGCAAAACCAAGCTGGATTTAGAAAGGACTATTCATGCTCTGACCATATTTTCACTCTCAAATGTCTTATACAAGCTTTGAAAAAGAGAAAGAAGAAACTTTTCTGTTGTTTCATAGACTTTTCTCAGGCATTTGACAAAGTGTGGAGAAATGGACTATGGTATAAGTTATTATCCTATAATATCAAAGGAAAGATATTCAAAGTAATCTATAATATGTATCTAAGTATCAAGTCATGCGTATCTGTCAGTGGTCATACATCATCTTTTTTCCCTTGTGAAAATGGTGTCAGACAAGGTGAAAATCTATCCCCAATACTGTTTTCTATTTTCCTTAATGACCTAGAATCACATTTAATATTCACTGGAAGCAATGGAATTGCTTTCCCATGCAATTTTAATGCAACTATATGGCTAAAGATTCTAGTGTTATTATATGCAGATGACACTATTATTGTAGCAGACTCAGCAAAGGATATGCAAAATAGCTTGAACAGTTTTAGCCAGTACTGTGACCGGTGGAAGCTTAAAGTGAACCTAAGTAAAACAAAAATAATAGTCTTTGGAGCTCGAAATCTGCAAAACTATAAATTCACATACAATAATAATGAAATTGAAATCAACTTAACATACAAATATCTAGGTCTTACCTTTACAAGCAATGGCTCATTCCTGAATGCTAGGAAATCTCTGGCTGAACAGGCACAAAAAGCAATGTACTCAGTCCTTATAAAATCTCAGAGCCTGGAGCTCCCCATCGATCTTCAACTTAAATTATTTGATCATACTGTTGTCCCTATTTTGCTCTATGCCTCGGAGATCTGGGGCTACGAGAGTCATAATGTCCTGGAAAAGATACACATAGAATTTCTGAGAAAAATTACATAATCAAAAAAATCAACTCCACATTACATGCTGTACGGAGAACTAGGAAGGTTTCCTTTATCTATTAATATAAAATCAAGAATGATAAGCTTTTGGAATAGACTTGTCTGCAGTACAAAGAATAAGCTGTCAAACCAAATATATAACTTCATTCTAAATGATACAAGACATGAGTACAAATGGCTTTCCTACATAGCTAATATCTTTAACAATACAGGAAATGGCATAATATGGCTAACACAAAATCAAAATAAGGTGAAAAACATACATAAATTTATTGAACAATCCTTAAAGGACCAATTTGTGCAAGAATGGTCAAATCTCTCCAGCCTTTCAAGCAAAGGTAAAAACTATAGACTCTATAAGAGTGACTCTGGTTTTGAATCTTACCTGACAAAACTACCCAAGTCTCTTGCAGTCAACATGTTTCTGTTTAGAACATCTAACCATAAGCTACCAGTTGAAACTGGAAGATGGAATGGCACAGCCCTTCCTGAAAGAACATGTAAACTATGTCAACAATTGAAAATAGGTGATGAAATGCACTATTTATTATCTTGCCCCGCATTCTCAACATCCCGCTCTTATTTCCTAGGCCAACAATATCTCACAAATAATACACACACATTCTCAAAACTAATGAAAACAGAGAATCAAGGCCGTCTATATAATTTAAGTAAATTCATGTCACAAATAATGAAAGAATTACAAAACACTTGTGATGGAACCCAGCATAGGTAATTATAAAAAGCTATTCACTGAAACTCTGATATACTTACATAGAGAAATTTTTTGATGAGATGCAAAATGTAGACACTGTGCAAGCTGACATTTTTTACACTGTGAGCAGCATTTGTTTATCTGACCCTTTGTTTATCTGACCCTTTGCTAATTTTGTTAATATGGGGTAACACATACCAAACATTGTTCTACCAAAGTAAATGGTCATTCATAGAAATTTGGCTTGATGCAGCCAGTATAGACTTTAGACGGCAGCATATCAAGTGAATCTGCATCAAGGTAATATTTTCGGTGTGCCTGCTTTAACTGATCCACTATTGCCACTATTTTATTTTTCTTAGTACAAACAAATTTACATAAACAATAACCCTTTGATGAAAAAGAAAATGCCCACTGTGTGGGTTCGTGGTTGGGCGGCATGTTGTGTGCAGCCTTACATTGTCTGCACTGTGAGCACAATTCAATTATAATGTTATTATTGTTGACGTTGATTACAAATGCAAAACAAGTACTAATTCAGGATATGACAAATACATAGCTCTGAATTTTTAACCAGGCAGCATATGTAGTGCAGCCTGATACTGTCTATACTGTGAGCATTTGACCCGATTCACTGTTGTCTCTATTCAACTTAATCACAATTTCAAAATTAATATCTGTAAGAGTGCAGATTTTGGGTCAGCTGGCACAGTGTGTGCAGCATGATAATGTATATACTATAATCTGTAAAAATGTATAAATATATGTACATACTATAAACAGTAATAGATACATGTGTATATATAATTTGACCCATTACCACACAATCCCTTCTTTTGATAACCCTGAGAAGGAGGCGTATAGAAGGCATTGCGGAAAAAGAAGAAAATGCCGGTAACCGGCGTTTTTCTCCTTTACCCACAATGTTTTCTTTTCTTCACAAAACAAATCTAAAATTTTCAGTCGCTTTTATTTTGTTGTTTGCAAGAGTTTTCAATTTGGACAAACCTGAAATTTTGTCGTCTGGTAATGAGTAAAATGGCACCATTGTTCATCTTGATGACCCGATATTTTGTATATATTTATATAAACACTTAGTCTTCAACCATGCATACAATGTAGATCCTGGGTGAGGAGGCACCTAATATGCAGCCCGATTGTACATACACTGTCACATGCAACATGTGGTTATTTATTTCCCACTAGTGTTTATTTTGAGTATTTGATATGTTGTACATTGTAAATAGCTACCCTTTTGAGTACATGATAAACGGCATAGCATGGTTTAACCCATTACCACACAATCCTGACTCTCGACGACCCTGGGAGAGTAGCTGTTTGAAGCCATTGTGGGCAGTGTTTTCTACTCTCTCTAGATCAAGTTTCATTTTTTTTTTTTCAGTTACAATTGTTTGGTTATTTGCACAATGCTTTCAATTTGGACAGGTCTGAGATTTTGTCGTTTGGTAGAAGGTTGAAGTTCATATTGCACATCATGCGCTACTTGATATTGGCTATGCTGAGAGCAGTCGTCCTTTAGGCAGACGACAGAACTTCAGACTTGCCCAATTTGGTGGCATTTGCAAACATCAGAAGAGACTCAGCTTGGATGATAGTGGAATACTGTGTTAGAGGGAGAGAAGACTAGTTACTAGTATTTTCTCCCTCTCTCAAATCAGTATGTCCTCTTTCTCGTCATCATATAAAACCCGAGATTGTGTGGTAAGGGGTTTAGTTGATCACATCTTATTTCATCATTGTTTAGTTAAAAGTAACTTAGATTTATGTGTTGTAGAAATGTGATTAGTTACCTACCAAGAACCTGTTTAGTGCACGCATTGTGAGTTTCTGATCGGATGGCATATTACTTGTAGTCTGATCTAGTTTGCACTGTGAGCACTGAACGGACTTACCGTTTCCACCGTCGCTAATGCTATTTTGGGTCAATCTTATAGGAGTAGATCTAGTAACTTCATTAAATATCACACACTGTAAGAAACTTACTGGTACAGCCATGCACATTTTATACTTGAGTAATAAACGAAATAAGACTAGTCTAAAAAAGAAAAAAGGAACAAAAATAATTAAAAAAAAAAAACCTTACCTTTAACTATAGTCAATATTCCTCGTTTCACCACATCTACACATTCTCTTGACGACAAAATTTTACGTTTACAAACGAATGGAATGTCTTCATTGACTGTCTCGACTAGAACGTTCTCAGGAAAAAAGCGTGCAGCATGCGAATGACCCGGATGAGCCTACAATATCACGGTACCTGGCCCAATGAAAGATTAGTTACGGTATCCGTTATATACGGATCACACGAGTTGTGTATTTCAGAAATTTATTGTTGTAATTAGCTTAGTAATTTTTTTTTAAGTTGTGACTGGCTGTACACACTACATACGTTGATTTTGTTCATCACTAAACCTAATTATAGTTAGCAAATTTGTTGTAACTGTACTTCTTCCCATGATTATTTTTGCTATTTTTAGCTCTAGATATTCCAGATCAGAATGCACTTTATTTATTTATACATCATATGCAGTGCAGCCTGATTTCAAGTTGTGATTCACATTTATTTTGTCATCTGCAAATACCTTCAGTTTGGACTAGTTGAAAATTGTGACGTTTGGTAAACAGTTATGTACCTGTTACAAGCTTAAAATTACTGATTTTCCCAATTTAGACAATTTATGTTAACCTTTCTCTAAACTTTCTACTCTTTCTCTTTTTTTATACTCACAAGGTCCAATCACATTATTATTTCTCTGTCATTTATTTATTTTTTATATTTCCATACTGTATGTTGTACATACGTGGATAAAATAAAGCTTATTGAATTGAAAAAAATTGAACGCTTAAAGCCGGCGAAACCAACCGCAGCACGCGCCAGAATTTGTACTACTTCGCTATTTCGCGGGAAAATGACGTCGTTGTTGCTAAGACGTATACGTGTGGAAAATGTTATAATTTTCATGTTTATTCACTACAAGAAATGAAGCATAAGATGACTAAAGTCAACAAAATTGTGGAAATATTTCTATTTACTACATCTATAAACTGTTTTATTCTACTTCCGATGTAAATGTCACAGAGTTATCTGTTTTGTGTATGCACACATTTCAAACCGAAGTACATCTGTAAACATGGACCCATGAATGGTATGTAGGCTGAATGTTATGATGCAGGATACTTATTTGTCTGTCATTGCTTTTATGATAAATAGAATCTCACATTCGTGTTAATGTATTATCATTTTTATCAAACTCGTTGACTAAATGTAAATGACGCTCGCCAAGGCTTCTCGCAGTATAAGAAAACTTTGACATCTTGCTCGACCTTCAGCCTCCATATCAAATTTATATACAGTCTACACCATGAAAGTGGAAGAATAAAAACTGCTTCTATAGTTTTGTTTAACCTGTCGCTAGGCAATAGTTTTGAAAGTCATGAGTTCTAAACCAAGCAGACGAAAATTGATTTAGCAGTATTTTATTTTTTTTTCCCTGACAAACATCACGTTCTTATAAATTTTCCTATAAAATATCGACTCCTGACTCCCTCCCCCCCCCCCCCCCCCCCCCACAAAAGAGGGGGGGTTCAAAATATAGTTTTTTTTGCTGGTTTAAATGTCTTTCTTGTATTTTGATTTTCATTTTGACCCATTACTAAAGAGACATTAATTTTAAATACCTCCGCGGCAGAAACATTTTGATAAGTTTGCTCTGTGAAAAGGGGGCTAAATGCATCTGCGAAAAGCATCGGCCCAGGCTGTACGTGAAGGCTGACCCGGGCAGAAAATTTTCACCATTGGTCTATTTTCTGTATGTCCAAGGAACAGTCTACCTCATGATTCAGTCGATTCTTTGAAAAGAAAAGTACTATTATGGATCCATAATTATGTGATGGCTTGGTGGCATAATGCATCACAGAGATGCATTAATCCCCCTTTTGCCAGAGCATGGCTAGTTTATACTTTAAGTAGTGTTTTTCAGCATTTCACAATAAATTTTGATTCGCTGTAAAAATAAGGTTTAGGTGGCGGTGATAGTAGACGTAGAAAAATTAAGGGGCAACAACGGTATTATTGAACTGAATAACTTTTTCACTTACCTTCTAAGACTGGGGCAAAGGCTGCAATCAACAAACCACGAATACAGCGGCAAGAAATAATGTTGGCCTTCTTATGTTCGCTATTTTACACATCGATTAGCTTCTCCTTAACGTACAACAGTTTCTGGTGCGCCTTGTTTTAAATAGATGTTTGGTTTTTTTTTCAAAGGTCCACGTGACTGTAGGAATTATCCAGTTAGATTCACCATCACTTAACTCTCTATCAAACGACAAATTATAGACTCGTCCAAATTCAAACCATTTGCACACGAGAAAATAAATGTGACTGAAAAAGTGAAATTTGTTTTGAAAAGGGTAGGAAACATTGTGGCAAAAGGAGAAAATGCTGGTTACGAGCATTTTATCCTTTTCCAACAATGCTTTCAAAAGGTTTCTTTCACAGAGTCTTTAAAACTCGGGATCGCTATTTCATAGCAAAAACCGTTGTGAATTTACTGCCCTGAAGACAGGTGTACGCCGAATTGGTGAAAAGAAAGAAAGAAAGAAGAGGCCGTATTCATTCTAAATCGTTTACTTAGTTTTATTCTGGATTTCGAAAGTAACGCAATTTCTGATTGGCTAAACCACCTTAGTGGTGTCTGAAATTTCCACTCTGCATGTCGTCTCATCTAGGTGCAAATATGTATGAAATATTTTCAAAAATCAGACAAGAGGTATAAGAGATACAAAGCGGACAAGAAATTCTTTAGGGACAGACGGACGACCAGGTAATAACAGAAAGCGCCCTTTCGTGTGTATTAACCCTTAAACTGCTGATTGCGACTCAATGACCATTTGCAGACAGTGTAGATCAAGATCAGACTGCACCGAACGTGCAGTCTGATCTTGGATCTGCACTGTCCGATAAGAAGATATTTTTCTCGAAACAATAAGTTTGAAATAGCATTATTCGGGTTTTTAAAGCAGGATAACGGTTAAAAGAAACAAAGAGCTTGGCGCAATCTATTATGTAAATTAAAGGCCTAATAGCAGCCAAAAGTAGACAATGTGGGTGTTACAATACGTTCGAATTCAAATCATACCATTTGAAAGTATGGAAGAATGGAAGTTATTGTGAAGGTGACAATCTGATATTGTACGCTAGATCAAAAGGTTAGTCGCTGAAAGAAAAAAATGAATTTCTAATCCTGGTAAACAGTAAACAAACGATAAACTGATTTGGCAACTTTTTACCTAATTTTAAAATTCAGCCAGTGACTATCACCTGGACAGACCGTAAAATAAGAAATTGTCACGATTATTTCCATATTTTTTATTGGAATGATTTCGATTCAAATGCTTTATAACACATGCACTGTTTATTTTTGGCCGATATCGGGCCTTTATTGACAGTTCGCAAGCTCGGAGGGACCTCGTTTAACCCTTTCCCAAACAAGCCCTGGTTTTCACATGTCTGCAGTACAGGTCTTTTGAAAACACTGTGGGAAAAGGAGAAATTGCTCGTAACGAGTAACGAGCAATTTCTCCTTTTCCCACAGTGTTTTCTACCCTTTTAGAGAACTTTCTGCCATTTTCATCAAATTTAAAATTGTCGTCTGCAAGCTCTTCAATTTGGACCAGTCTAAAATTTATCGTTTGGGAAAGGGTTACCTCTTTTTATTATACTCTTAATGAATCGTATGGTAAAACAACATTTTGTCGTTTAGCGTCATTTTTGTGTGTGCGTGTTTTTATGTAATTATTCTGCAAGTTTTATCAAATACAAATCTTTCATGTTCAATCACTGGTAAAAACAATGCAGTTTATGTTAAAAATGATGCTAAAAAAATAGATCAGATTATTGAGCGTTGTTTAACCCTATACCTCACAACCCGACTTTTAACGACCCCGTGAAAGAAGCCTTTTGAAAACATTGGGGGAAAAGGAGAAAATGCTGGTAACCAGCATTTTCTCCTTTTCCCACAATGTTTTCTACCCTTCCCAAAACAAATTTCAGTTCTTGAGTCACATTTATTTTGTCGTCTGCAAATGCTCTCAATTTGGACCAGTCTAAAATTTTGTCGTTTGGTAAAGAGTTAAAATGCATCTCTCGATTTAACTGCCTTAAAAATCCTATTATATTTTATAATTGTTTATGACCACGCAACTAGATACTGAAAACATTTGAGCTGTGCTAAGGAAAAAGGGGGGTTTAATGCATCTCCGTGATGCATGATACCAAGCAAGTTATCATCATGGATCCATAAAATCCATTTTTTCTAAGAACCTACTAAATCATGAGGTAGACTGGTCCTTAGACATAAAAAAATTGACCAATAGTAAAATATTTCGGCCCTGGTCAGCCTGCGCGGACAGCGCAGGCTGACCTTGGTCGATACGTTTTGCAGATGCATTAAGCCCCATTTTCACAGATCATGGCTCATTTGCGGATGGCAAAATTACTATTACTCATTGGATAGGATTGGTCATTGAAATATAACATTTAAGACTTGTCCAAATTGAAAAAATTAAGAAACAAATTGATAAGGGCTCGATTGACAATATTAGTCATTATTTAAACAGTAGAAAACATTGTGAAAATAGGAGAAAATGCTGGTTACAAACATTATCTCCTTGTCCCACAGCTTTTCTATAGGCTCTTTCCCCGAGGGTCGTTATAACAGGGAACTGATTGGTTCTTCGCCGGAAGTTTACCGCTTTACCGTTCTTAAAATTTCAAGCACATGTACTAGTAAAAGAAATTCCTTGGTTAGGTCACTTGCAAATTAAAGGGGGGAAAAGCCAATTGATGAGTATTTTCCATTATGTCCTCATTTTGAAACACAAAAGAGTACCAATAGTCATATTCCAGTGCCTCTTACGCCGTCCATCTTTTGTTTTTAAAATACATGTACATTGCTTCTTAATCTTGTTGCAATGATTTCCTGTAAAACTTTAAAATTATATACTGGCTTGGTGTGTCTTGAAAATATCTTGCCGTGCCAATGCGCACGCACAGGTTGTTAACTTGAATTGTTGTTGATGGCCGTGGTTTGATTCCTCAAAATTGCTCAGCTGTAAACACTCTTAATTATCCTGCAAATCTCTGCAGACAGTTTCTAAATATAGACATGGGGAAAACTGGGATATGTAGAACAGATGACAACAAAACTAACGTCTCCACCTTTCCCAAGCCTTTTCCCAAGCTTATAGGGGCTATGTTTTCAAATGGCTGGTGCATAGGTTATATGCTTGCTAACCATGGCTGGATGAATTTTAACCGTTTACCAGACGACAAAATTTTAGCATTGTCCAAATTGAAAGCATTTGCAGACGACAATTTCATTGTGGCTGAAATGGTGCAATTTTTCTTTGATAGGGTAGAAACATTGTGGGAAAACGACAAAATGTTGGTTATCAGCATTTTCTCCTTTTCCCACAATGTTTTTAAAATGCTTCTTTCCCAGGATCGTTAAAAGTGGGCATTGTGCGGTAAACGGTTAATGAAGCCGAGGGACTTGATCAAAGGATCAACCGATGTTTACAAAATGCAGAGCAAGAAAGTGGTTCTAGTCCCAAGCACAGTCTAAATCTAAGTTAGAGCAATGCAACTGGGTGGGGTGATTGTGGTTGATAAACCATGCTTTTATTTATTTATTTATTTATTTATTTATTTATTTATTTATTTTAACCTTGCTCTGTTAAAAGGGGGCTAAATGCATCTGCGAAAAGTATCGACCCAGGTCAGCGGGGAAAAGACAGGTATTTGGCAGTCCGCACAGGCTGACATGGGCCGAAACTTGTCGCTATTGGTCAAATTTCTATGTGTAAAAGGACCATTTTACATCATGATTCGGTTGGTTATTTAAAAAAAAAAAAAAATGGCTATTATGGATTCATAATTAGGCATCACGGAAATGCATTAAGTCCCCTTTTGCCAGAGCATGGCTCATTTACATACGATGTTTATATATAGTCAGTTCTGGCATTCAAATCTTTTGGCAAAATATCGGCCATGACAGAGCTAGTTTTAATAGACTGCTGTCATCAGAGTCTACCTAAAAATTCGTCAAGTGGCATGTGTTTTGTGTTATCATTTATCAGTTGTTCGGTGTGTGTGTGTTTGTGTGTGTGTGTGTGATGGAACACTGAAGTTACAGTTGTTCATATGGTATGCAATTTTTATTAAAACTTAGCACGAGAAAGACTAAACTGATCCCCATTGTAGATATTACAATTGGCACAGGCTATTGTATCCTTGCTTTTCATTGGGCTACATCTGTATCACATAACAGCCAATCAGAGCAGCTTACACATTTCCCGTTTGTCTGGATAGGTAAAAGTGTTATATTTTTGCACAATTTGACATTGGCAATGGAAACTTAAAGAATATTAGCAGAAATAAACATTAAAAGGTGATACCAAAATACAATTCAAATACTCGGAAAATCTGCTGCTCAGGAAGTGAGAGTGACCTCCCCAGAATCTCTGTTAGTCTCGCGACATGGCTGTTCTAAAAATAGAAGGGCGGAATTCTGCCCGTTTTTAGAAGCCTGTACCGATCCCTATACACTTGCTGTATCAGGGGAGGTAACCAATCTAGAAAAAGGCAGGATCATTTTTAACAATAGTATATTTTTAACTGCTAGACGAGGGGTGATCAGAAAGAACGTGGACTTCACATAATGTTATAAAAAATTGCACAGATGAGAATTAATTATCTGGTAACTGACTCAAGCTTTCAAATATCGTCATATTCAAGTAGGGAAAGTGTGACATCATATTTATGACGTCATATACTGAATTAGCAGTCCAAAATGTCAGACGACGTTTCATTTGAGCCGAGAGTAATCATAAAGTTTTACGTCAAACTCGGGAAGTATTTATAGGAAATCAAAACCGATTTAGAAAAAAGGGGACTCTGTACTCAAGAAATCTGATATTCGTAAATGGAGAAGAGTGCGATACTCTTAATATGACCCTAAATCTGGCCGTCCATCAACATCAGTCACAGACAAATTTTTTCACCCTACCCGACTTAAATACATGTAAAAGCACATTGACAGTTACTAAAATATGATAACCCGTATTTTACGTTAAGGACTTATGCCACAGTTTTCCCTGCTCGTCAGTTTGCGCATACACTGTTATATTACACTGGATTAGTCTCACAGAGAAGTAGTATATTTTTATCTGTAATATGTCGGTTGCCTTTTAAATATCTGGAAATCACCAAAGCCAAAGACTAACGGGAGATTTGTAAATGATCACGGTACCAAATCATTCCAAAGTCGACGTTTATTATAATGGAAATAATTCAGTATGTCAATTACTATCAAAGACCAAAATCGTTCTGAGCATTTTATGTTATGATATTTATTGTTAATACTTCCTTTTTTTCTGAAAACAGACATTTCTTTTAAAACAAAGGGCGTGTTTTAACCATAGATATAAATACTATTTAAGTAGAGTTTGACAGCCAGTTTGACACTGTTTAGCCTCAATATCACTCAAGAAAGCACTGATATCAATCACAAAAAATGATAATAACAATAATTATTATGACAATAATAATAATGATAATAATAATAAATTATCATCAAAGTAATTAAAATGATAATGACTATGATTCTGATATCAATCTCACACAAGAAAGCATTGATAACAATAGCAAAACTGTTTAAGAATAACAACGTTGATAATAAAAATGTTAATAAGGTTTTTTCTTTGTCAAAATTTAAAGGGAAAAACAGGTATTCGGAACAACAACAACAACAAAATAGTATATTGACCCTTTGGCTACCAAGGGCAAGTCAAGGACCGTTTGCGGACAGTGTAGATCAAGATCAGACTGCACAGAAGGTGCAGTCTGATCCAGAATCTACACTGTCCGATAAGGAGATACCCCCCCCCCCAAAAAAAAAAAAAACAGAAGTCTGAAATAGCAAACTGATTAGTTTAACTATCGGCTGGCAAGTTTCATTTCACTTATTCAGCAGATCAAGGGTTAGCATAAGTTAAAATGATCACAGCACATACTTTCACTTCTACCGCGTAAAAATCGAAAACTAAACTTGACATCTTTCGACGGTTGAAGTTACAAACAACAGAAACCCAGAAAGATTTGCATCTTATAGGCTGGACTAAACCAGCACGTTTGCACGTTTTGTGCAGTCTGATCTTGGATCTACACCGTCCGCAAAAGTCCCTGTTTTCGCCGATGACACTATTTTTTTTTTTGCCCGTAACATGCGAGACCTTCGGACATTTGCGTAAAGCGTCGTCCCGGATTAGCCTGCGTAGTTCGCCCAGGCTAATCCGAGACGGCACTTTACGACTACATAAGATTTTTTCATACAGTAGACTTTCGTGAAACAGAAAATCGCACAAAAACGGGAAGTGTCGTCTCGGATTAGTCACAAACTGCACAGGCTGATCTGGGACGGCACACTTTTACGTATATGTCCGAAGGTCCCTTTTCGTGTTTTGCACGCCATTTAAGACGTTTTATATCACATATCGAACAGAGGCAATAACAAAAACAATAACATTGCCAAATGGTATAAACATCTTACAAAAAAAAATAGTAACAAGAAAAGAAACTGACAAGCACGCACTATTAAAGGTATCAACTCATTTGTACATTAAGTTGATGAATAGTTTACACGGAAACAAAAATGGACGAGTGTTGTACATGTATACGGTAAATCTACGTGCTCTCTGCAAAATAAGGGCAAATTTAACTCTTTGCCTGTTGACGAAATTTTGGACTTATCCATATTAAAAGCATTTGCAGACGACATATAAGATTGTGTAAAGTGCAAATAATGTGATTCGACTTTGAAAGGGTAGAAAATGTTGATTGGGAACACAGGAGATGTTTTCCTTTCCCCACAATGTTTTCGAACACCGTCAGAAATATTGCCTGGTAGTCTCCAGAAATCAGAATTATCCGTCCAAACTATGAATTATGATAATCTAACACCTAACAAGACTGCTCTGAACGTGCATACTGTCATAAGTCGCTTCCATTTTCCATTGTAAACGAAGAGATTACCATATGCAACTAGTATGAAACAATCTTCTTTCTATCGTGGTTTATCGTTCAATAAACCAAGGTTGTGAGTTATGAGGCACAATAAATAATCCACAAGGGCGAAGCCATTCATAAAAATGATGTTACTAGCTACTCTCCATTTTTTTTTTTTTTTTTACCAGTTTACGAATAAAATATCAAGAACTGCAAAATTTTGTCGTTGAAGGTTGTAGGTATATAATAAAAGAAATATTATGTTGTAGTAACTTGCCTGGTGCTTGTATTTACTTCTCTCTGCGTAATAAAATTTTGACATCTCGCTCGACCTTTGGTCTCGCTAGTCTGGTACCCGCTGTACTTCAAGAGTACGTCAGGCAAAGCGCAACAATGGCGGCCCCCGTTGGTAATATGGAGAGGAGACGGGATATTGTTATTTCACATGATCAAATCGGATCATAGGTTTAATTCAAAACAGATCCCTTGCCATAAGGTAATGACAGTGAGTTTTTCCACATGTCGTTCTTATTTAGCGAGAAAAACTACATATCGGAAATGCTTTAAGTATCCGAAGTGTCAAACAGACCTATATAACGTCCGAAAACAGGGCTACTTTTAAAATGATTCGTGGTCAAATTTATATTTAAACCATACTCCAACGGTACGTTTTAGATTCTGTAATGTATTTTTGTACAGAATTGATCTCATTTTATTCACTGATCAAACTGGATCACACGAAATTGGGTAAAAACAGGATAGCATGTAGGGTACGCTTGAGGACGCCACGGAGGCCGCTATATTATTGCGCTTTGCCTGATCCTATATAACGTAGTGGTAGGGGCAGGTAATCCAGACTATGGTCTCGCGCGATATTAAATTTTCTCACGCTCCTCGAATTAGATACAAGCACCGCGAAAGTTACTACAACATAATATTCCGCATTTATCAAACTATAATCATTATTGTATCTTCATGCCAAATGTTGCATCTGACAGTTGCCAGAGCACAGATTACGATCAATAGAAAATGCATTTCATTTTCTGGAGGCCAACAAAAATAATCACTGTTGTGACGTTTCCGTTTTTAAATCGAAGATTTCTGATATACATGTATGTATTTATCTCTTACATCATTTATATCGATAATTTCTATATGTTTACAAAGCTGGCTATATTCAGAACCATTCTACAATCCATCAAATTTTAACAGTGTTCCTGTTTTTTGCTCTCTGGCTGTAAGGATGTATCTTTAAATGGTAATCTTTTTGTAACCTGTATTTGTTTAACCCTTTACAAAACGATCTCGTGTTTGTTACGACTCAGTAGAAAACATTGTGGGAAAAGGAGAAAATGCTGGTAACCAGCATTTTCTCGTTTTCTTACAATGTTTTACCCATGTAAGAAGAGTTCTAATTATTTGACCTACGCCTAATTTTTCTTCTGCAAATGTGTGAAAACTATAGACATATCTTAAAAAGTACTTCTCTGATTAATGGTCAATTTCAACTATAATTAGCACAGGATAACTGTGCACGCTGGAAAACACGTCAGACTGCACAGTCCGCGCAGGCTGACCTGGGCCGAAACTTTTCGCTATTGGTCAATTTTCTGTGTGTCAAAGGACTAGTCTACCACATGATTCAGTCAGTTGTTATACAAAAAAGATTTTAACACTTAAGCTGCTGAATAAATGAAACGCAAATTTCTACTCAATACTAAAAGCCCAAACATTGCTGTTTCAAAGTTGATTTCACCGGAAAGAAAATACCGTATCGGATAGTGTAGATCAACGATCAGACTGCACGTTATGTGCAGTCTGATCTTGATCTACACTGTCCGCAAAAGGTCAGTGGGTCGCGATTAGCAACTTAAGGGTCAAGGATGTATAATCGTGTGGTGATTCGCTCGGTACCATGCATCACGGAGATGTATTAAGCCCCCTTTTGCCAGAGCACGAGTCAAATATATTTGAGCCATGCTCTGGGAAAAGGGGTTTTAATGCATCTCCGTGATGCAGTATAACGTGCAAGTCATCACATATTGATGGATCCATAAAATGTGATTTATCGTACAACCCAATGAACCATAAGGTAAACACTGATCCTTGGACATGCAGAAAATTTACCAAAATCAAAAGATTTCGACCAGGGTCAGCCTGCGCAGTCCGCGCAGGCTGACCTGGGTCGAAACTTTTTGCTTTTGGTAAATTTTCTGCATGTCCAAGGACCAGTCTACCTGGTCGATACTTTTTGCAGATGCACCAAACCCCATTTTCCAAGGGCATGGCTCATTTATATAAATTAGACAAAATTAGCAAGAAGTTGGTGCACTCAGTGTCTCGAACTCCTTATTCCAAACGCAGGACCATAGGTTGAAATCTCGAATGGGCTCGCAGGCGCGACTTTTGTCCACCCTTGGCGAGGTGGCATGCAAACCTATATTCTTCTTGATTTGATCCAGTATGTCCATAGCACTATGGTATCGGTAGGTCATCACGAGCTGTTTGTCTTTAGAGACAAGGTGCGGTAGACTGTTATAGCGCGGTAGATTGGTGACAGACTCGCGCGCCCTCTGTGACGCAACACTACTTGGGAGACTGCGGTAGCAAGGCGGCGTAGGCAGACGGTTGTAGCCTTTGTTACTCGACGAAAAGTCTGGAGAGACACTAGTTTCCGCCGTTTTCAACTCTCTTGAAGATGCATTGGTAGAATTATTAGGCGAAGGCGACAGGTGAACTGAACCGTCAACTCTGTCTTTGTCATTTGGTGTCTTGGTGCTGGATTCGCGCGTTTCAAATTTGGAACTTCCGGCGTCCAAATCTTCCCGGGAGTTTGGTGCTTCTTCGATCACTTCAGGCACTTTTACCTTGACGCCTGTAAGCGGTGTTCGGTTACGTCTAAGTAGCGGTCGATATTCGGGGTAAGAACGACTTAAGTATCCGTACACAACGTCCTCATAACCTTTCATCATGGCGTACTGGGCTTCGCAAGACAAAGTTGACGCAAACCTGGGTTCTTTCGGAAGTTCTTTTATTTCTGAAGCTTTGACAACCTCTTCCTCCTCAACCTCGAAAGTCGGCTTCTTTCTAACGCCCCTATTAAATACATTCTTCACCTTCAACAAATTAGTAACTTTGTTACCAATGGCGCGGAATGATGATCTCCGACCTTGGGGCATCAGGGTTACAACCGATTGGCGGCGTTTTCTTTCCGTATTCGGTTCTGTGTTCTTCGATGTTTTCTTTTGAAGAAGTTCAAAACGTCTGGTTAGAGAATCACGTCTTTCTTGCAGTTCAGAAAGTTTCAGTGAATCACGTCTAAGCTGAGCTTTTATCTCCTGCATGTTTACTTCTTTCTTGACGGATGTAAAGGATGCAATCGAAGCCCTTCTGGTCGGCCTGTACAGCTGAAATGGTTGTGAACTTGAAGACTGGGTCGACGGTGAGGACATTTCATCGGTCACATGTGGCTTAACACTACCTTCGTCGATAGGTGGAAGGGCCAGACTAGGTCCCCTGTATTTTCTACGGAATTCTGAAATTGACGCATCCATTTTCAAAAGATTTTTATGTTCTAAATTCCAAAGTCAACTAAAAACTTCGCAACAACAGGTTGAGTGCGAATTTTAGACGTTCTTTCCAGTCAATTCTTATGAGTTTAACTGGATTATAAAATGCTGACAAACATCAAGGTATTACTATCTGTAACAGAATTGATTAGTCAGTCAAATCCTGCGTGACACAATAGCAATGTGCATGTTCTGTTACAAAAATGTAAGTAGTCACTAACAGCCAAATAGAATATATTACAATGTATAACTGTAAAGTACAAATGGCTTGTTTATCACATTAACTAGATGCCAACAATTCACCGACAAGTATTACTGCACGTTATAATCCGTTTCAAGTGTAATTGCTTTTAAAGTCAATAACTAATTTTTCGTTGTCGCTGTTTATATCAGTTATGAGGCTCCAAGAGAGTGCAATAACCAAAACACAGGGATATTCCACTGAATATTTCATGCGTGCGATCAATTTCCGTAGAAATTTTTGTCCGTTACAAAATCACGGTGATGATTCTTGTACATTATTGATATTTTAATGCCGACTCAATCTGTCTATGAACCCAGTCTGGGTGAATGCCCGAATTAAAACTTTGTTTTGTTTCGTTTTTTAAATACTCTGAAATAGATTCTTATTATGTCACTATCAAATCCTTTTCCGAAAATAATTCCCCTACAGGAATTTCCAATCCGTTTACGTTCGTCTGCGTTCTGTTGACATAAAGACTTTGCAGCAGACTGTCTGATTTGCACTACTAGAACTCAATCACGTGATCACTGTTGCTCGGAAACGTCCATCGTGTTCCGCAGTTTGCAGCGTAATGCTTTAATGGATGTATTTTATATAATATTGAAATAAATATCCGATATCGATGTATCAGTCCTAATTATTCATCGAGGCTCATAAGTTATCCACACGTAAAATCAATAATCGATCTATAGTTGTTTCTTTGATGCTGATTTCTAAACCCCCGTGAAAGCCTGGCGGTTTCAGACTGTTTTCTTGTATTCATGCAGAACAAATCCCCACACCATTTCACTCCACCTTTTTAGCTATCATTTACCATACTTCACTGATCAAGTTGAATAGATTTAATCCTTTACCAAGCGACAAAATTCTTGACTGGTCCAAATTGAAAGCATTTGCAGACGATAAATTAAATGTAGCTCAAATGGTGATATTTCTATTTGACAGGGTAGGAAACATTGTGGGAAAAGGAGAAAATGTTGGTTACCAGCATTTTCTCCTTTTCCCATAATGCTTTCGGAAGTCTTTTCTTCTGGGGTTTTTAAAACTCTGGATAGTATGGTAAATGGTTACCCCTGTATCTTCCATGAACACCTCTCATGACATCCATGCAACGAATGATAAACACTTACTCTCAAGGTTGTCTGTCTGTCTGTCTGTCTGTCTGTCTGCAGTTTTCAACATTATTTTAGTTATATCGTTGAGGCCAGTGCATCTATCCATGCTTTCCTGGAGTTTCCTTTATCAGAACTGGCCCATGAGCAACCAGTCTCGCGTTCAACCATTATCTTGCTCAAAAATGAAATGAAACTTTCAAGCTGATAGTAAAAATCCTAAATTTTGCTATTTCAAAGGTTTTTTTTTTGTGTGTGTGTGTTTTTTTTTTGTTTTTTTTGGTTTTTTTTGCGTGGGGGGGGGTAGGGGGAGATATCTCCATATCGGACAGTGTAGATCAAGATCAGACTGCACGTTCTGTTCAGTCTGATCTTAATCCACACCGTTCCCTAATGGTCTTTGAGTCGCGCTTAGCAGCCTAAGGATTAACTCGTTACCTAACGACAAAAATGTAGACTGGTCCAAATTGAAAGCATTTGCAGACGACAATTTAAATGTGTGTCAAATAACGGAGCTTGTCTTTGAAAAGATATAATACATTGTCAGAAAATGCTTGTTACTGGCAGTTTCTCTTTCCCACAATATTTTTTTTACAGTCGTTTCTCATGGCGGGGGGGGGGGGGGGGGCTTTAACCCATTACCACGCAATCTCGAGTTTTAACGACCCTAAAGAAGAAAGCTTTTGAAAACGTTGTGAAAAGGAGAAAATGCTAGTGACCAGCATTTTCTCCTTTTCCCACAATGTTTTCTACCCTTTCGAAGACAAATCTCATTGATTTAGTCACATTCATTTTGTCGTCTGCAATTGCTTTCAAATTGGACCAGTGGCAGATTCTGTCGTTTGGAAATGAGTTAAACTCGGGATAGTGGTTTACACTGCATATCCCATGAATACCGTTTCATAACACTCCATGCCTGTGTTAACAGACACTTACTATTCTGGTTGTTTGTTTATTAGCTTGGCTTTTAATGCCATTTTCAACTTTATTTCAGTTATATCAGTGAGGCCATTGCATCTGTCCACGCTTTCCTGGAGTTTCCTTTTATCATTACTTTGCATTTACTGTCCATTTACCGAACAGGTTCGTGTTTAAACGACCCTGGGAAAGAAGACTTTTTAACCCTCGGGCAGCTAGGCGCGACTTAAGGACCTTTTGCGGACAGTGAAGATCAAGATCAGACTACACAGAACGTGCAGTCTGATCTTGTATCTACACTCTCCGATATGGAGATATTTATCCTTTAAAAATATCTTTGAAATAGTAAAATTTGGGGTTTTACTGTCGGCTTGAAATTTTCATTTCACTTCTTTAGCGGGATAAGGGTGAAAACATTGTGTGAAAATCTACAAATAAGCATTTTTTTTTTTTTCAATTCAGATATATGACCCAAGGTTACTATTGTCCAGAATGTCTCGACAAGGCGGATAGTGTAGAGTAATGATCAGACTAGACGTTTTGTGCAGTCTTATTTTGATCCACGCTGGTCGCAAAGGGAACTTTGGTAGTGAAAACATTAAACTAAGCATATGAGGCATGCTCTGGTTAAAAGGGGGCTTAATGCATCTTCGTGATTCATTATACCAAGCAAGACATCACATAACTTTGGGTCCATAAAGTCTATTTTGTCTAACAACCGACTTTATCATGGGGTAAAGTGGTCCTTGGGCATACAGCAAATTGAACCAAAAGCGAAAAGTTTCGGCCCAGGTCAGCCTGCGCAGACTGCGCAGGCTGACCTGTGTCGATACCTTTCGCACATTCAAAGATTGCTCCTGTATAGAAGGTCTCGACAACGCGGACAGTGTGGATCAAAGATCAGACTGCACTTTTTGTATCATCTGATCTTGATCTACACTGACCCCCCAAAGGCAACTATAGTTGTGTCTTCGGCTATGACATGCTGTACCATCTGCGAGTACCGGTGTACGACATTTCGTCGAAAGAGTGTTTCGTCGAAATCCATGTCTGTTTTAAAATACCGATTGCTAAATCCTAGATTTATTTCATGAAAAACTCTGTCTGGGAGAAAGATTTCAGCCACAATTTGTCTGGGTTAGAGTACATGTCAGGGGCTAGGGATAGTTTTCGACGAACGTGGTTTTCAACGAAATGTCGCGGACCCGTGGGTACAAGTGACCAAGATGCCAAGATGAGGGGGATATTTGATAAACATGAATGGGAAAAATGTCAATTTGAGAAGAAATATCGTGGGCAAAGAAGCAACTGCTGGTTTTTGCTCCTTTCCTCGCATTGTTTTTGGACCCTCGTTTACCACCAGGGTGTAAAAGGTCGTATTTGTAGAATCGATATCAGATATCATGAGGCAATATTGTATCAATGATCCATTAAAGTCCAATGTTATGTAACTTCTAGACGACTTAAATACATGTAGCCTAGTTTAGTGCCTTTAATCCGTACTATTTTTGCGTCAGTTTAGTAAATATCTCACCTCTATTCGTCCGTCTTACATAAGCCGTTTTTCAGTACTAGTGCCTTAAACACACGTGTTCCTCTCTCTCTCTCTCTCTCTCTCTCTCTCTCTCTCTCTCTCTCAATTGCCTGCCAATCTCAACTGCCTGCCAAATCTGTCCAAAATGACTTTATGAAGTTTCGCTGATAATATAACTGAACTACCGTCATTTAAAGAGGCGTAAGACCAAATTCTAACATATTATTCGTTGATTTTCTTCGTTCAGGAGAACAAACTGCTCAACTTTATTTAGAAGTTTAAGATTTTTTTTTTTTTTCAAAGAATTGCTCCTTTTAAACGGAAGACGTAGCTTCTTAGGGAAACTTTGATGCAGCAGAAATACGTCTATGCAGATGAATCAATTACCCACACCAAGATGAGCTTGACAGGATGCCTATTTGTTCGTGTGTTTCCATGTCTGAGCCATTATATTCAGTCCAAGTATCCAAGTCGTGCAAGGGAATTATGAAGGTCAGGTCCCGGATTCACAAACCTTCATCTGAACAGCATTCTTAGTCTTATTCCAGTTGAAGAAAGTAACGCATTTTTTGATTGGCTAAACCATTTGGTTTAGCCAATCAGAAATTGCGTTACTTTGAACTACAGTATTTAAAAAATTATGAAGGCCAGGGTCTGTTTACAGCGTCATTCTAAACTGCATTCTTAGTTATTTTATTCTAAGCTAAGAAAGTGACGCACTTTCTGATTGGCTAAACCATCTGGTTCCTGGAGTTACTGACGATGATGTAGGCCTATGTTGTAATAAGCTCATTCAACAAGTAGCATTGGCTTTGACAGATTAACTCTTCACCAAAGGACAGAATTTTAGACTGGTCCAAATTCAAAGCATTTGCAGACGACAAATTAAATGTTTCTGCAATGGTGGGATTTTTCTTTCAAACGTTAGAAAACATTGCGGGAAAAGGAGAAAATGCTGGTTACCAGCATTTTCTCCTTTTCCCACGATGTTTTCACAAAAGACTTCTTCCTCGTGCTCAGAAAAACTCGGGATTTGTTGATAAAGTGTCAACTCTTTTAGTGCCAATATATATACACTCAACCTTTTTCGACTGCTGAAAACACAATCCATTTAAAGTCAGTCAGAATTTTATCTTACGGACTCGATTCGACAAGCGGACGGTAGAGATCCAAGATCAGACTGCAAGTTCTGTGCAGTCTTATATTGGTCTATACCCTCCGCAAAAGCCCGTGTTTGTCGCCCATGGCGCTAAAAGGATTAATAGTCTCAAGTGCTTCGAACTAAAGATACACGCTCTGTAAGTGGCGGGTTGTACAATAGTCAAGGTTAAACTTTGCTTTAACCCTTTACCAGTTGATTAATTGATTGTATGACATTAAACGCCGTTTTCAACATTATTTCAGTTATATCGCGGCGGCCAGTGCACCTATCCATGCTTTCCTGGAGTTTCTTTTTACCAGTATTCCGCACAATATTCTTTCCAAGCCACCGGCTGCTTTCCCACATAACCATCGTCCAAACAATGGTCAGCGGTGAGAGAGGAATGAATCCTGTCGCAATGACTATCATCAATCCTCGGAAAGAAATTGGCCAAGCCGGGGATCGAGCCAGCGACCTTCTGTTCTCAAGTCCTGTACGCTACCGACTGAGCTACGGGGGCTTGGCGGACCTGAAAGTAGAATGGTCCTTTGAAACGCAGAAAATTGACCACTGGCAAAAAGTTTCCGCCCAGGTTTGCCTGTGCGGACTGCGCAGGCTGACCTGAGTTGATGCTTATTACAGATGCATTAAGCCCCCTTTTCACAGAATCATTGACTTGCTTGATATAAAATACATCACGGAGACGCAATAAACCCCCTCTTGCCAGAGCATTGCTCAGACAGATCAGTCACCCTCAACTATTTCTTCCTGGAAACCTTAACCAGTACTTGTGCCGAGATGTGGACAGTACAAAAGATTAACCCTTAGGCTGCTTGGCGCGACTCTAGTCTGGATTACTTGCCCCTACTACTACGTTATAGGGTCAGGCAAAGCGCAATAATGGCGGCCTCCGTGGCGATCTCAAGCTTAGCACTAAATGCTCTCCTGTTTTTCTTAATTTCATGTGATCCAGTTTGATCAGTGAATAAAATAAGATCAATTTTGTACAAAATATACATTACAGAATCTAAAACGTGCTTTTGGGATATGGTTTAGATATAAATTTGACTATGAATCATTTTAAAAGTAGCCCTGTTTTCGGACGTTATATCGGTCCATTGAAATTTCGGATACTTAAAACATTTCTGATACTTTCTTTTTTTGCTAAATAAGAAAGACAATTAAAAGAAACTAACTGGCATTACTTTTTTGCAACCGATCTGTTTTCAATTCAAACTCTAGTAGGATATGATCAAGTGAAATAACATTAATCCGTTACTTCTGCATATTACAAACGGGGGTCGCCATTATTGCGCTTTGCCTGACATACTTTTGAAATACGGCGGGGTACCAGACTAGGCGCGACTCATGAACCTTTTTCCGGACAGTGTAGATCAAGATCAGACTGCATAGAACGTGCAGTCTGACCTTGGATCTACGCTGTCCGATACGGAGATATCTTTCCCCAAAAATACACCTTTGAAATAGCAAAATTTTTGGGTTTTACTACTGGCTTGAAAATTCATTTCACTTATTTAGAAGGATAAGGGTTAAAACCGCTCATCACAGGTATCGAGCCCAGAACTTCTGATGTAAGAGGCCGACGTTCTATCCTTACACTTCTGTCTCCCGTGACTCCAACAAGCAAGCCCGGACTAGTCCTACACGAAAGAAGCACATTTGGATTTCAGGTTTAACTTTGGAAGTAGTAAACAGGAAATATCTTTGGAAAATAAGATAGACGGCGTAGGTGGGTATTGGAATATGAGTAATGGAACTCTTTTGTGGTTCATTGAAGAGAAGTTAGGAAAACTAACCGCACCAGAAACTGCCTTTTTTTCCCGATTAGTTTGCATATTGCTGAAAAGTGAAATTTTCAATTAGATATATATTTGAAGATAAGATGGTAATCCAAATTTTGGAAAAGGAGCAGTTGCTGTTAAAATTTATGTGTCTGAAAATATATGTAGGCATACAACAGTGGGTTACAAGGTAACGCTCGAAGGTACATCTATACTCGTTTTCAGCCAGTTTTTCAGTACATTCATAGTTGTTTTATGAAAATGTAATCATTCTTGTATCGTCATAACCAAATGTTGACCCTGACGAATGCAAGGTTGCACAGATTAAGACCGAAAGAAATTCGTTTCATTATCTGGAGGCCATCAAAGAAATTATTGTTGTCATTTCCGGTTTAAAGTCGAAGATCCCTTGAGTTTCTTTATCCCGAACACCATATTATATCGGTAAGTTATCTATGTTTACGCACGTGACTAAATTCTGACCATTTTACACACCATCAAGTTTTGAAAGCTGGTTTTTTTTTGGTTTTTTTTTTTGTTTTTTTTTTTGTAGAGATGTATCTTTAAGGAATTTTAGCGTTAGCAAGGCTTCAAGTATTTTGTTGTCAGAAATTTGCCCCTAAATAGGCCTCCAGGGGCCCGCAAAATAACATGCCGCCATTTTTTACCAATCGCAACTTACTATTTTATTCATTCGAATATCGAATGCATCAATACCAAAAAGTAGGCCAAAAGTCAGTTACACCTAAAAATTTTATTTGGCAATAAAACATTCACTTTAACGTAAATTCTTTACGGCAATACGTTGTATAATGTAATTACTTTTGTAATTTATCTCGGACAAATCGGAAAACGGCTATTTCCATTAGTCTATTTACATCGTATGAGTCCAACCTTTTTTTACAAGTCCCTGTGACAGAAAAAAATTGGAAAACGCTATTGGAAAAGAAGTCACTATTTGACATTACAAGACAGTGCTCCTTTTCCCTCAAAGCTTTCCCTACAACTCAGAAATTTGAAAAACCAATGTGTCCTTTATCTTTTCTTTTTTCTATATTCTTACTGTTATGGAAATCTGTCGCACATCTAACAAAGCTGTTATCGTAATGAGAACTATTTCAGCGCCACATATGGCCCGCAACATGCGAAATGAGACCTTCGGACATTTACGTAAAGTGCCGTCTCGGGTTAGCCTGCGCAGTCCGCTGGACGGCACTGTACGACTACATAAGATTTTTTCATACAGTAGACTTTCGTGAAACAGAAAATCGCACAAAAACGAGAAGTGTCGTCTCGGATTAGTCACAGACTGCACAGGCTGATCTGAAACGATACACTTTTAAGCATATGTCCGAATGCCCCTTTTCGCGTGCGACACGCCAGTTATACTCCTGACCTCTTTCATCGGCTGAAAATACAATCCACTGAAACACAGAAAGATTTTTCAATTTTACAGGCTTGACTATAAAGCGGTCGGTACAGATCCAAGATCAGACTGTACCTTCTGTGCAGTCTGGTCTTGATCTATACAGTCCGCAAAAGACCTGTTTTTCTCACAGATAGCGCTGAATGCGTTAAGAACACAATAGCACTAGTTTTTGTGTTGGTGAAAATTTATTAGATATTGGTTGTTTCGTCCCAATCTGTTTTTATTCATGAGTTAAAGGTAATTTATTTTTTATTGCCTTTGATCAGAAACTCAGATGAATTTTGCGAGGTCAGTTCTATATAGCGCTTTGAATGGACAGGACCAGGCCCCTCTCTCCCTGTCTCTCTGTCTGTCTGTCTCTCTCTCTCGTTCTGTCTCTCTCTGTCTCTTTCTCTCTGTCTGTATGTTTCGCTGTCTCTGTCTCTCTCTGTCTCTCACTCTCTCAGTGTTTGTCTGTCCTTGTCTCGCAGTCTCTGTCTCTCCCTCCCTCCCTCTCTCTCTCTCTCTCCCTCTCTCTCTCTCTCTCTTTCTCTCTCTCTCTCTCTCTCTCTCTCTCGCTCTCTCTCTGTTTGGAATTGTTACTGTACGAAATATAGTTACGTTATACATGTACTCAGTCCATTGTATATGTGGAAAATTAGATAGTAGGCTTGGATAGAATGCTTTGCAAAGTACTCGGAAAATGTTTAAGGAAAGCATGGATAGGTACACTGACCGCCGTGATACAACTAAAGTGATGGTGAAAACGGCGTTAAATAAATAAAGGAAAATACTTGTTGTTGATAGATGTTTGCAGATATTAACAATACTCTTTTTTGCCTTTAACTTAAACCGTAAATTAGTGGTCATGATTAGTGCCTCATTTTATTAAGATATTACTAGTAATCTGTTTTAGGTGAACAAATTTTGGGTTAAAATAACGTTTCTCTTCTTAACCCTTAAACTGTCTTTCACAACTTAAGCTGCATTTGTGGCCCATGTAGGTAAAGATCAGACTGCACAGAACATACCGTCTGATCTTTGATCTACACTTTCCGCTTTGCTGAGACAATCCGGACTTGAACAACATTGAAACTGCAATTATTATTTTTTACTTTTTTAAAATGAAAATGTCAGTTAGGTTCATTTGTCGATCGAAGAGTTTAACTCATTACCAAACGACAAAATAGTGGATCGGTCCAAGTTGAGAGCATTTGCAGACGACAACTTAAATGTGGCTTGAATGCTGAGATTCGTCTGTGAAAAGTTAGAAAACATTGTGGGAAAAGGAGAAAATGCTGGTTACCAGCATTTTCTCCTTTTCCCACAATGTTTTCAAGAGCTTTCTTTCCCCGGTCGTTAAAACGTGGGATTGTGTGATAATGGTTTTAAGTCAAATGACATAAAAGATGCTTCCATGTGAAATGTGTGTAGGATGGTGGCATGTACTTTCTCTGTACTTGCTATTCGATAAGGGAAAAACAACAAAGTATCACCTAGGTATGTAAACGGCGATAAAACTATTTCTTTGCTTTGTCTTTCAGTTAGTGTCACAGAAAATGTCATTCCATTTCATTCAGGCGTTTGAAATTAAAAAACAAACAAACAAAAAAAAAAAAAAGACCTACACCACTATCCCTCAGCCCTCAAAGGCTTGAAATGGTGTCATGTGATCTTGCTATCTATTAAAGGGGGTGTAGGCCTAACTTTTTAGCGTTGGATCGTATCTAAAAGAACATGATGAAATAAAATTGCCTTATATCTTGTAGCCAAGCCAAGTCTGCCATAAATTTCACTTTTTATTAAATCATGGATAATTAAAAATCGTAGAACGGTAAGGTAAATAACCCATAAGGGAGCAAGCTAGGGCATACATGTATGTCGCTTTCACATTGTTTTCACATTTTGATTCCCTACATTTCAACCCTTGTACTTTTGATCTTTTCTAAGTAATCTAATCTACGTTCACAGTTATTTGCTTTGACGGAAAATTATCGATTAACAACAACCCAGAGAAAGAATAAACCGCGAAATTTCCCTGCCGTGACTGAAAGAGCTGAAAAAGACGACAAGCAGTTTTCCGAGACTTTCCGATTATGTATTAGGCCAGACCTAAAGGCAAAATTTACCTCCCATTTTAAAGATCTAGTTTATGCATCTCCAAGGCAACTGGATTCATCAATTTTTTGCAATGTATCAAAAGAAAGAAATTTATTGATTTACAAGGTTTATCAAACAAATATTTCGATAATCATAGGCTAGACACAAAAATTAGCCATACTAAAATGATTTTTTTCAGATAGGCATACTAGGCAATTGAAGAGAAATGTCGCTCGCCGAACAGAAATACGATCTTGCCTTGGTCAACACCGTAACGGATAAGAAAATTCGACAAAAACCATGGTGAGCTTTTCATTTATAAACTAAGACTCTGATTTTTTGTGACCAGAACTTATTTCGATTTTAAACATGTTCGGCTCTAGATCAGATGGGTGCACATGACTGAAACATAATTCGGATAACACATAAATACGGATATAAAGTTCAATCAATCTTCTCTGCCGTCTCTTGTAATTTAAACTTTAGTGCAATATTTGCTTTAAAAAACACTATTCATTTTCATTCTTGTGATATCTGTTTCATCTTTTTCTTGAATACTGTCTTTTTTTTTTTTTTGTCTTTTTTCTGTCTTTCTCAATCTGCCTTTCTCTCTCTAACACTTGTGTATGTAGTGAGGGAGGAAGCTCAAATAGAAGCAACTATGTGAGTGAATCCCAGTTATCATACAGCTCTCATCCAGAGCTGATTAATCCTTGGGGCAGAATCTACACTTCACCTGTTTTACAAAGAACAATTAGCAGGAAATGGTAAGTATTGATGCTGACCGTTGAAACTTGAAGAAAAAAGGTGCAATAACTTATTTCTATGCTAAGTACTAATTTGAGTAAGAATTCTACTCAGAAACAGTGTAGCAGCAATTTTAATTGATTGTTTGAGGAATGCTGTAGTAATCAATATTTCTGCAATACTTTCATCTGAAAATATACCCATCCCACTAAAATCATTGATCTGTTTGCATTAATGCATGCTTAAGAAATATAGGTTTTTATTGTAATTACGTAACTAAATGAATGGTGTTTTGATATGTTTACACATACTTTTTCATTGTTTTATATTAGTTGGCAGTCTGAATTTGAATCTAAACTATTGGATGTTTATTGTCTAAATGTTGGAATAAGAGTCAGTTGTCCATTTAGGTTATAAAAGACACTACGGTCTTTATTCTTCGATAATTGCTTTCAATATGTATGAACCATGCTCTGTGAAAAGGGTGCTTAATGCATTTGCAAAGAGTATCGAGCCATGTAAGCCTGCACAGTCATCACAGCCTGACATGGATCAAAAGTTTTTGCTATTTGTAAATTTTATGCATGTCCAAGGACCATTCTTCCCCTATATCCAGTCAGTCGTTAGACTAATTGGATTTTACAGATGTAATATTTTGCCTGGTAAAATGGATTACAGAGATGCACTAAGCCCCCTTTTGCCAGAGCATGGCTCAGTTATGCAATCATGTTTATGATTATCTTAAAGAAAATCTTTACTCTTCCCATACATAGGTATAAAGAGAGATTAGAAACAACATACATTAAATCCAGAAAACCAACAGATACCAACAAGAACCTGGTTGGCAAAAACTGGCTATTTATGAAAGATGGCCTGGATGACTTCAGAGATGGTCTACCCCCTCCAATTGATGGAGACATAACACTGAAAGTAATATCTGAAGTTATAATTTTAATCTTTAATCAATCATTTACATATTTTATATATGATAATGCCTTATATGAGCAGCACAGCAGTTCTGGATAATTATGAGCGTAGGTCTCGTTAATCCATTCATGCATGTCACTAATTAGATGACGAGGCATTTGGCTACCTTTAGAGAGTGATAGTTACCATGTTATCATGTTCAGTTTTAGCCAACAGTTCATTCTTCCCTGTTAAAACACCTGGAAGAAAAGGTTTTTGAAAACATTGTGGGAAATGGAGAAAATGCTGGTAACCAGCATTTTCTCCTTTTCCCAAAATGTTTTCTAACCTATCAAAACAAGAAATCATCACTTTAACAGCATTTGTTGTCTGCAAATGCTATCAAATTGGACAGGTCCAAAATTTTGTCATGTGGTAATGGGTTAATATAGATCTTGTTTCACAATCATTTTAAACTAAGGGTTAAATGAACTGTTAGCTAAAACTGAACATGATAAATCGCTGACACTTTACTTTTGTTCTTTTTTCAATTAGAGCTCTAAGGGTCCAGGCCCTACCATCAAGAATTCCAGTGAAAACTTATCTTCAGTAAAACAGCCAGCTGTACGGAAGAGATTCAGTAAAAATCAGATATGTTTTTCAAGACTAACTCCCCTACAACAACAGAGAAGGGAACATATCAACCAGATAGAGTATGGACTTACACAACATCCACTTGCTTTGTATCCTCATTTAGAAGAAAGTGTTAATCCAGAGGTAAGTCATCTGAAGTTTAATCCTTAGCCACACAACCTCGAGTTTAGACTATCCTGATGGAGAAGGCTTTTGAAAATGAACCATGGGAAAGGAGGCTTTTAAAAAAATTGTGGAAAAGGAGAAAATGCTAGCAACCAGCAATGTTTTCTACCCTTTCTTAGACAATTTCATTGTTTTAAGGCCCAATAATGGTAAAAAAAAATCAATGTGTTAAAGTGCATAATTAAAATTTAAATCATACCATTTCAAAGTATGGAAAATATTGTGAAGATGACAATCTATTATTGTGTGGTTGTTCCAGGTGTTAGTTGCTGGCAGAAAAATGGTTTTTGAGATCAGGCAAAAAGTAAACAAAAGATGAAGTGACCTTGCATTTTTTACCTAGTTTTTAAATTAATTTCTCTGCCAGAGACTTACACTTGGACCGACTGTAAAATAACAGAATGCTATCTTCACAATAATTTCCATAATTTTAAATGCATTTTAATATTTATATTTAAATGCATTTTAACACCCCCTTTGTTTACTTTTGGAGGCTGTTGTTACTTTAACAAACATATAATTCATTTTCTACAAATGCTCTCAAATGGGGCAGGTCTATAATTTTGTTGTCTGATGAATAATTAAAACATGTTTGTATTGTTCCATTTTAGCTGTTTGAAGACATCATGAATATTCTGGATCCAGAGATGAACTTGCTAGATGAGGAGGAGGGATCTCTACAGGAGGAGGAGGAAGATGAGGAGAAGGAGGAGCTAAATGCCAGCGAGCAAGAGGACCCCGACAGGGAATCTGGGAACAAAACAGAACTGAGGGAGTAAGTTTTTATGAGAGTGTTATTAAAGTTGCAAAAAGGTCTAAAAATCTTAACTTTTTTTATGCTATATTTTAAATGTCCACGTAAAAACTAGAATACTGTTTCATAGTAATTTGTACCTCATAAGCCTTCGTTGATGCCTGTATTATCTTTTACCATGTAATTCTTCATTTCAACACCCTGAGAAAAAAGGGTTTTGAAAGCATCAGGAAAAAAGAAAAAGTTGGTTACCAGCATTTTCTCTTTTTCCCACAGTGCTGTCAAAGGTAATTTTCCTCATGGTTGTTAAAACACAGGATTGTGTGGCAATGGAGTAAATTTACCGAATAACTCTCTTATGTTTCAGAGCATCATAGAAGTACTCTTTTTTTATGCCATTTCTTGCATTTACTGATTATCTTGCACAACACGCAAGAAGAAAAATTAAGATTTTCTTTTTCCAAAAATTACAGATATTTGATTCTGTAATATTTTTCATAATTGCAGCCTTGGTGCTTTACTAAATATTCCCAAGTTTTGACAACTTTGAGGATGAAGTCTTTTGTAAACATTGTTGAAAAAGTAATAAATGCTGGTTACCAAGATTTTCTCCTTTTCTTACTATGGTTTCAAAAGGCTTCTTTCTCAGGATTGTGAAAAATGGGTAAAGTTTGGAATAGGGTAACCAATTACCATACAACTATGTATACAACATTTTGTGCAATAGACAACTTGTGAAAACATTGTGAAAAAAGGAGCAAACTGGTTGTTACAAGCATCTGCTCATTTCCCTCATTGATTTCTGTGGCATCAGAACATGCAATAAAGTGCTACCAAATCACAATTTGTGGTCACATTAATATTTCCGAGACTAATAATTTTTGACTCTAGTTTTCATTGTGTTCTACTTTAACTCTTTACCAACAAAACAACAAAATTTTAGACTTGTCCAAATTGAAAGCATTTGCTGACAACAAAATTAATGTGACTCAAAAATTGAAACTTGTTTTGAGATGAGTTTAAAACATTGTGGGAAAAACAGAAAATGCTGGTTACCAGCATTTTCTCCTTTTCCCACATTGTTTTCGAAAGCTTTCTTTCACAGGGTTGTTAAAAGTTGGGATTGTGTGGTAAAGAGTAAACAGTTCATTACTATCATTTTTTTTCCCATTTTCAAGGTGAAGTCTGTTTCACTAACACTCTTTTTTCATGTCTCATTTTTTTTTTTTTCATGCTATATTTAGAACTAAGTCACGAGTTTTACGATCGAGTGTTTGGCGATCACGCTGGTATAGATGGTATGGCTATATATAGATATTGTTCTTAATTCTTTCACTGCCATGAGAAAGTTAACTCTTTACCAAATGACAAAATTTTAGACCAGTCCAAATTGAAAGCAGTTGCAGACGACAAAATAAATGTGACTGAAAAATTGAAATTTGTTTTGGGAAGGGTAGAAAACATTGTGGGAAAAGGAGAAAATGCTGGTAACCAGCATTTTCTCCTTTTCCCACAATGTTTTCAAAAGGTTTTTTTCTCAGGGTCATTAAAACTCGGGATTGTGTGGTAAAGGGTTAAGTAGTTTTTATGGACAGTGTAGATCAAGATCAGACTGCAAGGAATGTACAATTTGATCTTGGTTTCACAGGGTCCACTTGCAGGAAATTTATATTTATAACCATCAGAAAAGTCAAATTTGTTTACTTGGCAGTGAAAAGTTAAATATACATGTATAACAGCAAACCCCCATTCCCTGATGTGGTGAAATATGAAATTTGTGCATTTGTTATTTCTAATAGGTATGTTATCTTGTAAGGTTGTAGTATATAGAGCATGCATAATATAGCTAAAAATAAGTGTTGTAAGTAAAATTATGCTATAACCAAAGCCTGTATTCGCTTCCCTCTCTGCATCCTGTGTTTACTTCAAGGTAAGAGACATACAGGGACAGCAGAGTATGCTTGTCTGTGAATAAAAAAATCCTTGATTTTTAGTTGGTTGTTTTCAAAGAAAACATAGAGTTATTGTCATAGCACTGGCATCATTGTCTGCATCATTGTGCAAAAACTTTAACATTTTATAATATGTCTATTATTACTGAAGATAACTTCAGACTTGAACTAGTTGTGAACTATCAAGAGTGGGACCCATACAACAGGGGCAGGTAACAATGAAACTATTTTTGACATAATTATGCCCCTTTTTCAACTTAGAATTTTCAAAAAACTTTGACATTTTGTCATACCTCTGTCATTACAGAAGATATTTACTTGAAATTTAGACTAGTTGTTGATTATCAAAAGGGGAACCCATACAACAGGGGGATGTAACCATATAAATATTTTTGACACAGTTATGCCCCTTATTTGGCATAGAATTTTCACTAAAAGCAACTGCAGCATTGGCACCTACTCGGACACTAGGTGCTCTTGTTTTGTATCTGAATTATCCTTTACCAAATGACAAATTTCTAGACCGGTCCAAATTGAAAGCTTTTGCAGACGACAATTTCAATATGGCTCATAGACCATGAAAGGGTAAAAACATTGTGGGAAAAGTAAGAAATGCTGCATAAGAGTATTTTCTCCTTTTTCTACAATATTTTCAAAAGCATTCTTCCTCAGGGTTGTTGAAACTTGGGATTATTTGGTAAAGGATTAGCTCGTTGCCTCTTTAACTCTTTACCAGACGACAAAATTTTAGACCCATCCAAATTGAAAGCATTTGCAGATGGTAATTTCAGTGTGACTCAAATGATATGATTTGTCTTTGATAGGGTCAAAAACATTGTGGGAAAAGGAGAAAATGCTGGTTACCAGCATTTTCTCCTTTTCCCACAATGTTTTCAAAAGGCTTCTTTCCTCAGGGTTGTTGAACATCGGGATTGTGCGGTAAAGGGTTAAATGATTTTGCAGCCAATATAAATTAAAGTTTCATACATCAATACATCCTAAGATATTGTGAAAAAAGATGGATTTGCTTAGTAGGAGTTTCTCCCTTTACCAAATATTTCCAAAAAGCTTTTTGCTGTTAGAAGCAAGAATTCCCCTCCAGGAGGCGATGAATCAATAATAAATAAAAAAAAAAAAGCTGCTGGCAGAAAAATGAATTTTGAAATCAGATAAAAGAAAAAGATAGAGCGACTTGGCAACTTTTAACCTAGTTCTAAAATTCATTTTTATGCCAGAGACCAACACTCGGACAGACCCTACAATAAATTAACAGATTGTCATCTTCACAATAGTTTCCATACTTTTAAATGGTATGATTGAAATATAAATTAATTTTAACCCTTTCCTGTACAATGCCGCCTTCTGACGACCCTGGAAAAGAAGCCTTTTGAAAACATTGTGAGAAAAGGAGAAAATGCTGGTAACCAGCATTTTCTCCTTTTCCCCACAATGTTTTCTAGCCTATCAAAAAAAAAAAAAAAAAAATGCACCATTTAAGCCACACTGAAATTGTCGTCTGCAAATGCCTTCAATTTGGGCAAGGGTAAAATTTTGTCGTCTGGTAAAGGGTTAACACCCACAAATTTTACTTTTGGCCCCAACCAGGGCTATAACAAAAAGTTAGCCTCGGCATATTATGGGCGGTTTGAAGAACTTGTATAGGCATTTAACCTTTTCCCAAACGATAAATTTTAGACTGGTCCAAATTGAAAGAGTTTTCAGACGACAATTTTAAATTTGATGAAAATGGCAGAAAGTTCTCAAAATGGGTAGAAAACACTGTGGGAAAAGGAGAAATTGCTCGTTACGAGCAATTTCTCCTTTTCCCACAGTGTTTTCGAAAGACTTGTACTGCAGACACATGAAAACCAGGGCTTGTTTGGGAAAGGGTTAAACGATGCCTTGACTCTTTAATAGATGACAAAATTGTAGATTGGTCCAAATTGAAGACATTTGCAGATGATTTTATGAAATGTGGCTGAAATGTGTGTATTTTTCTTTGAAAGCATAGAAAAGATTTTTGAAAAAGAAGAAAAACCTGGTTACCATAATTTTCTCCTCTTCCCACAATCGTCCTGGTAGAAACACTGGATTATTTGGTAAGGGGTCAATTATTGTAAATTTTTACATGAAGATGACAGTTCATTTTGTCAAACTGACTTATCTTGACATGGAAGTATTTAGTCATAGTTGTCCCCTGTATAAACTCTATACCAAACCATAAGATTTTGGACTCGATCAAATTGTAAGCATTTGTAGATGAAAAGTTAAATGTAGCTAAAGTGAAGTTTTCTGTCTTTGATAGGGAAGAAAAACTGAGGGAAAGGGAAAATGCGATTGAGCCATTCTCTGTGAAAAGGGGACTTAATGCATCTGCAAAAAGTATCGACCCAGGTCAGCCTGAGAAGTCCGTGCAGGCTGACCTGGGCTGAAACTTTTTGCTATAGCTCAAAGGATCAGTGTACCTCATGATTCAATTGGTTTTTATACAAATTGGATTTTATGGACCCATAATTAAGTGATGGCTCGCTTGGTACATTGCATTATGGTGATACATTAAACCCCCTTATCCAGAGCATGGCTCAATTTCTTTTTTCATTAAAGTATCCTGATTGTGTGGTAAAAAGTTAGACAACAAGCAGGTCTTTGGAGGCTGACTATTTGTTTCAGGAATGTTGGCTTAACTCAATGACAAAATTTTAGACTGGTCCAAATAAATAGCTTTTGCGTATAACCTATTAAATCAGGCTAAAATGATAGAATTTATCTCTAAAAGAGTAGAAAACATGGTTGGAAAAGGAGAAAATGCTGGTTAACGGCATTTTCTCCTTTTTCCGCAATATTTTCCAAAGAATTCCTCCTGAGGGTCATTAAAACTCAGGATTATTCGGTAAATGGTTAAGCATGCACTTTTAGAATTTCTGTAGCTGCTTGTGAGATACATGCTTGACTCTGCAAGTATTTAACTCTTTACTATACAATCCCAACTTTTATCCACCCTGAAGAAGAGAGATTTTGAAAACATTGTGGAAAAAAGTAGAAAATGCTGATAACCAGCATTTTTTTCCTTTTTCCACAAAGTTTTTTACCCTATAAAGAATAAATTTTGTCATTTGGATCACATTTTATTTGTCGTCTGCAAATACTTTCAGTTTGGACCAGTCTGAAATTCTGTCGTGTGGCAAAAAGTTAGATTAATTGCATTTTTGTTTTTGACCTTAGAATCAAAGCTTAGAGCAGTAAAGAAGGTACAAATATGATAAACATTTAAAGAAAAAAGAACCAATTAAACAGTGACTCATTTTGTCTTACTGTAGTTATTTGTTTTTGTTTTTTTTTTGCTAGGTAAGGGTGCTCTAAAGGTAATTTCTTGAAATGAATAATTTCTCTTCTTACCACAATGCCTTCTAGTCCACATATTATTATCATTACATCATTTTGGGCTCGAGATACCCAACTTATCTTCAACAAATTAAATCAAGCCTCCAAAAGAATAAAAACACAAGCTGATATACATTTTATTTGTCTTGTACAATTTTAGGACTGATGAAGGAGTGATAAGAAATCCATACAAGTGGATCTCTAAAAGAGAGGAACAGTTGAAGAGGGACAAGAAGAAAATTGGGGAAAAGCCCTCAGACACTTCTCAGGTAATTGTTTTTGCTAGAACATAGAACAGAACAGAATTTTATTCAGACTTTTTCATCACAAAAATGGTCTAACGGCTTAATACCCCACAAAGTGGCTAACTAATGCCATGTGATTTCATGGAGTTTTTTTCATGCAAATGCAAAAGAGCAGTGCTCTTTTAAAAGGGGGCTTAATGCATTGGCATAGTATTGACCCATGTCAGTCTGTGCAGTCCAGGCAAGCTGTCAAACCTTTTTGCAAATTTTCTTCATGTCCAAGGACCATTAAACCTCCAGATCCTGTCAAATTGTTAGACTACTGAATGGACTTTATGAATCTACAATTATGTGTTCAGAGCTCCAGATAGAGGGAGTGATTTTGATTTCAAAATTGAAAATATTAATTACTCTCCACTAAACCCAATGTTATGGGTACTCATAAGAATCGTCTCATCGAGACGATTCTTATGAGTACCCACAACATAGGGTTTGGAAGGGAAATAATTGATTTAGAATACCATCACTTCCTTTTATCTAGGGGTCTGTGTGTTGACTTGCTTGGTATAATGCATCAAAGGGATACATTAAGAGCATGGCTCATGTATATGAATACAAGGAATAAAGATTTTGATACTGCTTTAGGAGAGTTCTTACTCGAAACAAAGCAAATACTTCAAGAAAACATTTAAGAAAGAACTTATGCTTAATTCTCTATCAGACAACAAAATGTAGACTTGTTCAAGACTTAGTAAGCAGCATTTTCTCCTTTTCCCACAATGCTTTCAAAAGGCTTTTTGATCAGTGTCATTTAAACTTGGGATTATGTGGTAAAGAGTTAACAGCTGTAATGTATACATGTATAACCAAAAAATTACAGATGGAACATTTCTAACATAAAATGCTTCCTTAATTTATCTAGAAAAAAAATTGCAACACATTTTTATCTTTCATTTTAAAAAAATTGACACAGTTTAAACATCGATGGTATAAGATAAAACATTTTGAGCATAAAGTTAGATTTAAACCTAATTAGTATTGTAGCCTATTGTTGGACAGACCATGTAACAATAATTATTACAAATTGTTCAGTGAAAGAGGAAAGGAATAAAACTTTTTTTCTTAGTTTGGAAAATATTATAGGCAAGAGGAGCAACTGCTTGTTAAATGCAGGTGTTCTTTTACCCACAATGTTTTCCAAGGCTTGTACTGCAGGGATGCAAAAAATTCTCACTACAGTGTATGATGCCCATAAATTTTCTGGCTCAAATAAATTCTAGTGTCAAGAATGAGATGGATAAGATGCTTCTTTTCATTTTTGGACATTTATTGTACACCATACCATTTCAAGTCCATCGTTATTTTTCAGAAACTGAAATTTTTCAGCGCTGTACTTTTTTTCTTCTTTGTCTGTTTAGTCTGTGTTGCAAAATGGAGTTAATTTTTAGTGAGATACATGTACATGATCAAAATCTGTAGGCATACAATGAATATAAATATAATTTTTCTTGCAGGAGGAACACATAAAGAAGGTTACAAAGGAGTTTTGTGACTGGGTTGCAAGTTTAGGAGGTCAAAGTAACAATATAGAGGAGAGCACTATAACCAGTCTGTTTGCCAGTGGATATGAGACCAAGCCTGCCCTCTCGGTGCCCATACACGTTGTTGAGCTGACAAATGTTCCGCCAGAGTTGAGAATGTCTGCCACTGTCCCACAACAACAACAGCAGAATAAAAATCTTCCGCAGGATGAAAAGAAACAAACTAAATGGGTATGCTTGTATTTTGATAGTTTTTACCTGGACCTGTAACCAACCAGTCATCAACCATTTGATTTTATTCCAAAACTAGCAATCTGATTGGCTGAGACAGAATTTCTCAGCCAATCAGATGGCCAGTATTGGAATAAACATTTAAAACTAAATTTTGGTGAATACAAATCCCAGATATTTTGTGTAATTGTAATAGAATTCCTACCACTCTCTATATAGTGATCATCCAATAGAAGAGCTGTGTACTTAACCCTTAACCCTTTCCCAAACAAGCCCGGGTTTTTATGTGTCTGCAGTACAAGTCTTTTGAAAACACTGTGGGAAAAGGAGAAATTGCTCATAACGAGCAATTTCTCCTTTTCCCATAGTGTTTTCTACCCTTTTTGAGAACTTTCTGCCATTTTCATCAAATTTAAGATTGTCGTCTGCAAACTCTTTCAATTTGGACCAGTCCAAAATTTGTCGTTTGGGAAAGGGTTAACATGCTAAATAAGTCAAATAAATCTTTCAAGCCAATAGTGAAAACCCAAATGTTGCTATTTCAAAGTTATCCTTAAGGGAAAAAATATCTCCTTATCGGACAGTGTAGATTAAGATCAGAATCCACAATCTGTGCAGTCTGATCTTGATCTACACTGTCTGCAAAAGGTCCTTGAGTGGCGCTCATCAGCCTAAGGGTTAAATTATGATTATAGTGCAAATAATTGAAGACAAAATTAAATAGAAAATCTCTGATAACATAACATAAACATAATATCTCTTTATTACACCCAAGTATTTTTTGTACAATACAATATGGGGAACTAATACAAATAGGATTGTGAAATAAAAACTAATGGCGTTCCGGGTAAAAAAAAAAAAAACAGATAGCATGAAAATAAAGTTGTTGAAAGAGAGTTTGATTGCGGACTTAACCTTCCACTAGAGAGTCCCATGTTTTAACATCTGAGTAATATGGCTTTTGAAACATTTTGGAAGAAGTAGAAAATGCTGGTAACCAGCATTTTCTTCTTTTTCTACCTATATAAATGCAAACTCTATCTTTTTAGACACATTGAATTTGCCGTCTGCTTTGTATTTGGGCAAGTCTGAAATTTTCTCCTCTAGCAAAGATTTTTCAGAGAAATAGACATTTTAGTAGACTTTTTATTGTTTAAGGAGAAGGGACAGAAAAAAATGGTATGATAATATTGTGTAAAAATCAAAGCACAGATAGTTCTGCACTGTTCTAGTTTAGTTCTGCTCTTTTACCACACAATCCCAACTTTTAATGATCCTGAGAAAGAAGCCTTTTAAAAACATTGTGGGAAAAGGAGAAAATGCTGGTAACCATCATTTTTTCCCTTTCCCACAATGTTTTCTACCCTTCCCAATACTCATTGAAATTTTTGAGTCACATATATTTTGTCGTCTGCAAATGCTTTCAATTTGGACTAGTCTAAAGTTTTGTTGTTTGTTAATGAGTTAAGCAAAGAGCACCTCATTGTTACATGCAAGTACATGTAGTGTTGACCCTTTTAGTGCAATATAAACATTACAGACATTTACATGCACTAGCAACATTAGGTTTGTTTAGAACGTCTCTGCACAGCAGGTGTAATCAGAGATCAGACTGCACATTTTGCTCTGTCTGATCGCAAATTACACTGACCTAAAAGGCAACTTATAGTTGTGAAAGGCACTTCATGGGTTAGGCTGTTGTATTACATGTCTATTGATCAGTCTTCTATAGACTTATATTAAATCAATTGCCCTTTTAACCCTTTCCCAAACAACAAATTTTGGACAGGTCCAAATTGAAAGAGTTTGCAGACGACAATTTTAAATTTGATGAAAATGGCAGAAAGTTCTCAAAAAGGGTAGAAAACACTGTGGGAAAAGGAGAAATTGCTCGTTACGAGCAATTTCTCCTTTTCCCACAGTGTTTTCAAAAGACTTGTACTGCAGACACATGAAAACCAGGGCTTGTTTGGGAAAGGGTTAACCCTTTACCAAACCATAAAATTTTAGACAAGTCCAAATTGAAAGCATTTGCAGAAGACATTATAAATGGGACTCAAAAATTGAAATTTGTTTCCTGAAGGGTAGAAAACATTGTGGGCAAAGGAGAAAATGCTGGTTACCAGCATTTTGTCCTTTTTCCACAATGTTTTCTACAGCTTTTTTTCTCAGGGTCATTAAAAGTCTGGATTGTATGGTAAAGGGTTAAAGACTAATCAATCATGATTATAAAACTACAGAAAGGAAAAACATTTGAAGGAAAGGAAAATATTACTTTCCAACAATCCTGAATACATGGTTGGAAAGTAAAAAGCAATTGCTCCATTTCAAATAATATTTTCTAAAATGGACCTGAGAAAAGCTTGTTCTGTCAAAGTTTAGTTTAAGCAACTTCTGATCGGCTTAACCCAATACCCCACAACAAAATTTTAGACTGGTCCAAAGTGAAAGCCTTTGAAGACCAAAAACTTAATGTTTCACAAAGTAGGGAGTTTTTCTTTGAAAGGGTAAAAAACATTGGGGGAAGAAGAGAAAATGCTGGTTACCAACATTTTCTCCTTTTCCACAATGTTTTTAAAAGTCCTTTTCCTTGTGGTCATTAAAACTCGGGATTCTGTGGAAATTTTAAAGGGGTAACCATTTTTTGATTGGCAAAACCGAATGAGCCATGCTTTGGCAAAAGGGGGCTTAATGCATCACAGTATTATGGATTCATGAAATCCATTTTGCCTAACAACTGACTGAATCATGTGGTAGACTGGTCCTTTGATCTGCAGAAAATGTACCCAAAGCAAAGTTTCAGCCCAGGCCAGCCTGTGCTGACTGCCTAGGCTGATATTTGTCAAAACTGTTTCCGGATGCATTAAGCCCCCTTTTCACAGACCATGGCTTACATGGTGTAGCCAGTCAGAAATTGTGTTACTTTTCAAATTTAGACTTAGAATGCAATTTAGAATGGTTGATGAAAAGGGACACTGATGTGCTCTGTTACATACCCAGTAATGTTTCTGAAGATAATTGTTGCAGAGGGGGGTATTCAAGGGCTATCAACTTTGTTGGCTGTCAGAATAGTACAGATTCAGCAGAGTGCTAGAATATAGGTAGCTATGCGCATGAAGACATAATAAGCTTATTTTACATTTATGGTAGTCCATTTTAGGTCCTTCTTTTTCTACGCAACACAATAGTAGAGTTGATTTGTTCTATATAGAGAAAAATATACACCTGATAGTGATTTGTGGATAGATATGTAATCTTTAGTGGCAGTGAGTTTGTATTAATAATTTGTCATTAGATGTCATTTGAAAAGTTATATTTCACAAACCAAAACAGTAAAACATGACAGTTAACTCCAGCACTTTCTTTTTCTTGACCGATCACCAAACAGTCCAGTATTTGAAAGATTCTGAGAAGGAAGCCTTTTTAAAATATTCCGGGAAAAGGAGAAAATGATGGTGATGAGCATTTTCTCCATTTCTGACAATGTTTTTCACCCTTTATGATAAAAGTTTCATCATTTGAGCCGAATTAAATTTGTCATCTGCAGAGAAGTCTATAATTATCTCGTCAGGTAAATACGCAATATTATGTTGTAGTAACTTTCCTGATCCTTGTATTTGATTCTAACAGAGTGAGAAACTTTGGCAATGCGCGAGACCAAAGGTCAAGTGAGATATCTAAATTTTCTTGTGCTGCCAGAAGTAGATAAAAGCACCAGGAAAGTTACTATAACATAACATTCCTTTTGTTATATACCTTCAACGTTCAATGGAAAAAAATATTGCAATTACTGGCATTTTATTTGATAAAGATAAACGAAATCAAACAAATAATGGATTAGTTTGTAATAACTTTGTTTTTATGAATAGTGGATGAATATCACAGCATAACATTTTGACAAATCGCAAATCAATGCATGCCTATTCTGTGCACAAGATATGTCATCATACCATATTTGGAAGTGTATTTGACACTGTGTAGGTACAGATTTTTTTACTGTTGTGTGTGATATTTTATCTGAATGTGAGGCGTGTATTTGAGCCGGAAGATTTTCAGGTATATAATAAGGTGTAATTTGGGTTTTTGTACAGTCATGCACTTCATAATGTTTGTATAGAAGTATCAGTTAGGTGATTTTAGCCGCAGATATTTGTAAAAGAGTTTCTGATAACTTCTGTTTTATTACATATAGCTTTATAATTGAAATGCATAATCATCCATTTTATGGCTGTACTTTGAAAATGCATTGTAAATAAATATTTTGTCTCTGAAAAAGCAAAAAACTAGATTTTGACCCTTTCCCGAGGGGGGAGAAGGGGATGTAAGAGAAGTTGAACTTTGGAAGGAAAAACTTTAAGGATGTGACAGTTTTCTCTTACGAAAAAAAATACTGCATAGATAATTTGTGTCTGCTGGGAAGATTATCATAATATAGTGGTATATGCCAAATCGATATGAGTCATGTGCTAGGAAAAGGAGGTTTAATGCAACTCTGTGATGCATTATACCCAGCAAGTCATCACATAATTATGGATCCATAAAATCCATTTTGCCTAACAATTGACTGAATCTGGAGGTAGATTGGTCCTTTCTAATGCAAAAAAAAATTTACAAATAGCAAAAAGTTTTGAGTCATGTTAGTCTGCATGGACTCTGCTGGCTGACATGGGTCGATACTCTTTTGCAGATGCATTAAACCCCCTTTTCACAGAGCATGACACATATTTTTTTTTTATTTCCAGCAATATACTGGTCAGTATGAACCTAGCTGGGTAAAGTTCAAATATGGAGCATGGTACCTGGATCCTAAAGGCTGGAAGAAGCGCGATGCTGATGAGCCTTTGATGGACCCACAAGAATTAAAAGATAAAGAAATGTCAGAAGCCAAGAAAATGAGCAAAGGATTGGTATGTCTTTTTACATGGAACATTGTCAGTCACCTATACTTTTATCTCCTTGTTTGAATCTTTGCCACATAATCCAGAGTTTTAAAGAATTTAACAAACAAAGCATTTGAAAACCTAGAGGGAAAAGAAAATGCTGTGTAACCAGCATTTTCTCTTTTTCCTGCTATGTTTTCTGCCCTGTCAAAAAACAGATTTCATAATTTACTTTGTCATCTGCAAAATTAATGCTCTGAATTTGGACTTGTCCAAAGTTTTGTTGTTTGAATAAAATTATGCATAGCTTTGTTGTAACCAGCCATTTTGCACTAAAGTATGTGTGATATATAGCATATTCTAACATGACACATGAATTCGGCTCTATAAACACAGTGCAACGGAAGCGTGATAAAATTGACATCATTCTGTTTGGTTTATTCAAAGGAATTAATCCGCATCCACTTTTGTATACTAAGTATGAACTTCTTTTCCTTAGATCAAGAGTTGGTCATGTTAGAATCAAAATAATCCTCTTTCTATAGTGGTTTATCATTCAATAAACCACGGTTGTGAGTTATGAGGCGCAATAAATAAACCACTGGGGCTATCACCCTCATGGATTATTTATTGTGCCTCATAACTCACAATCATGGTTTAGTGAACGATAAACTATGATAGAAAGCATTTTTTTTTTTTTTTTTCTTGATAATTACAAATACAGTGAAGTCTAGATCATTCAAACACTGCAAAGGTTGAATAGATTTGTTTATTTGAAAAAATTTTTGGTAGCAGATTTTAGATCCTAGATTTTACCCTTAACCACACAATCCTAAGTTCTAACAACCTTAAGGATAAAGGCTTTTTGAAAACATTGTGGGAAAAGAAGAAAATGCTGATAAACAGCATTTTCTTCTTTTCCCACATCATTTTCTACCCTTGTATAGAAGAGTTTCTATTAGTTCAACCATATTGAAGATTTTTTTCCACAAATGCTTTCAGTTTGGACAAGTACAATTTTTAGTTGTTTGGTAAAGATTTAAATGTGCTAAAGTATAATATCACAAATGGATACAGTGTTGCACCAGTAGTAAATTGATGACCATTATGTTATCATTGTGATATCACAATTTTACCGGAAAACTGTTAGGTTTATAGTTCACTGAGAAATTTCTTTAACCTCAATGATAAGTAAAGAGAAGTACGTGTATTGATTGTCCCAGTGAAAAGCATGAACAACTTGTAAGTTTCTATCATACATGGATCCGTGGCGATGAGATAAACTGACTTCCTTGGTTACTGTCGTTAAGGGCTCACAAACAAACACAGTAAACACAGTAGCAGAAAGGCTACTTAAATCGTGCTGTCATGACTGTTTCTTTCGATTAAATTCCGGAAAAATATTCCTTATCATAATGTTTCTGCCAATGATGGATTCTTGGTAAGAAATATATGGATACTTGAACTTATTTACGCAAGGATTTGTACAAAAAGTGTGAATTTCATGGGCTACGGACAATGTAATGCATGTGCCAGCAAAGTTTTGAAATTCTACGAGAAAGAATGAAACACCTCATAATCTTCAGTTTTGCTTAAAAATAATAGAATTAAAGATAATTAATATTTTTGTAAGGCTTGTTAGGTTGTCTCAACATAGTATTCAATAGTAAATTACACTAAATTACAAGTATTTTGAAATATTTATAAATTGTCTCATTCAACAGAGAGGTGGAAGTCTGAGAAATGTTTAAATTTCAAGTTAAGGGAAAATGGTTGCCTGATGATTTTAAAAAGTGTAAAGTGTGCTGTCAAATAAAAAAATTGTTAATATCATTGGCAGTAGTAGTTTGTTTTATCTTATGATATACTGAAGGCAACGGGTGGTTGAGTGGATTACAGTGGCAATCAAACACACATCCTATCAGTTAACAGTTTACCGACATACCCTTTGAAATGGCACCTAAATATGGCTAAGTCAAAAGCTGATTTAATTAACATAGGTTACCTTTTAAGCTGAACTTTCATAATTGAAATCTACATGTACCTTCAGTAAATAATACACGTAAATGTACTTAATTTAAGTAGCAGTGATTTGAATCCAAGAATAAACTGCATTTTTTGCACTCTGATCTGTATCTACACATTCAGCATTCTTCATGCACCAAGGGTTAATGTTAACGTCAAACCTTCTGGATGTGCAGAGGTTATTAAACAAGATTAGCTATTTGAGTGAATGTACTTTCTTTTTATTAGTATTTCATATATTTTACCTTTGTTTTCCACTGTAAAACAGTTTAAGTTGTTTTCGGAGAGTTTCAGAGGGAAAAAAAAAAACTAACATTAATTAATCCATTGCGTAATATAGCGTTGATCGAAACTCTTGTCCCATGTCCCATTGTCAATCATAATCATAATCCAAACTTATAATCTCTTCGTATATCTCACGTAAGCAGTACACGATCGCAAAGCACATCTTTTAAACTTTTTCCTAAAATTCAAGCGTTTAAACACACATAATATCGCACTTCTCCATCATTAACAGTTGCTTGTTTGTGATCCAAAATCGCAGACAGCAAGGCTGCACATCAGGCCAAATAAATGCGATGACCTGATTAGTCAAATATCGATTTCCACGGATCCATGTATTGCCTTTCTCTTCATTTTCAGAATAATGAATTAGCAACCATGCATGGTGTAAGCTTGTTTAAAGAATTTGTGGACAAGAAGAGCAAACGAAAGCCAGAGGTAAATGTTGAGTCACTTTATTTTATTCCTTATACTGGTTAATTCTTTACCACACATTCCTGAGTTTTAACAACACTAAGGAAGAAGCCTTTTGAAAACATTGTGGGAAAAGGAGAAAATGCCAATGACCAGGATTTTTTCCTTTTCCCACAATGTTTTACACCCTATGAAAGAAAAAATCTGTCAAATGAGTCAGATCAAAATTGTCATCTGCAAATGGTTTCATTTTGGACAAGTCTACATTTTTGTCATTTGGTAAAGATGTGAATCATTGTTCATTGCTGAGCCTGGCATCTTACTTGGTATTGCACAGGGTTTGAAAGTCAGATGGGGGTTGCTGGTTTGATTCCCAAGCCTGGCTAAATTCTTCGTGAACTTTGATGATGGTCATTGTAACAAAATTTTTCTCCCTCTTGCTGCAGAACATTTTTTTTGGTGATGTTTATGTGAAAAAGCAGCCAGTGGTTTGGAAAGAGTGTTAGTTAACCCTTTCCCAAATGATGAATTTTAGACTGGTCCAAATTGAAAGAGTTTGCAGACGACAATTTTAAATTTGATGAAAATGACAGAAAGTTCTCCAAAAGGGTAGAAAACACTGTGGGAAAAGGAGAAATTGCTCGTTACGAGCAATTTCTCCTTTTCCCACAGTGTTTTCAAAAGACTTGTACTGCAGACACGTGAAAACCAGGGCTTGTTTGGGAAAGGGTTAAAGAAACTCCAGGAAAACATGGATAGATGTGATGGCTGCCATGATAATACTGAAAATAATGATGAAAAGGATGTTAACTCTTTACTAAATGATAAAATATTTTACTTGTCCAAGTTGTAAGCATTTGCCAAAGACAAATGTATGGTAGCTGAAATGATGGCATTTTTTATCTCCATGCTTTCCTGGAGTTTCTTTTACCAGTACTTTGCTCAATATTTTTTCCAAACCTCTGGGTGCTTCCCACATAACCATTGTCAAAACAATGATCGCTGGTGAGAGATAAATGAATCTTGTTGCTGTGATTATCATTAATAGTTAAAACCGAATTTAGAATGGTTGGTGAAAAGAACCCCAGAACATCATATGAAACTTACTTTGAACATCTCATTATATCACATAACTCCCCTTGTTTTCAGTGTAATACAGCCGTTAAGAATTTTCTAGTCCCACATGTTTGAGATAAGAAAATAGTGTCGTATTCGGTCAACACTCTCAAATTTTACACCTCATTTCTAAAATATTGCTTACCTAGATTTCTGAGTGAAATTAATGGCCAAAATTCATAATCATGAAAAGTTGTGAATTTAATAACTTTTGGATTCAAAACAAAAGTACGGTAATATGCAAATTTCTTTGGAACTATTTTTTTCGTTCATGAGAATTTCATTACACATTGTACATGTATGCCTATGTTTTAACACATCATGGACTATAATTCTTGTTATACAGTTATGTGATCTGACATTTGTCGACTTATCAGAAGAAAATTTATTAAACTTGTCCACAAAAAATGTTCTCAAGCTCGCCAAGGGGTCACTCAATATAATAATAATTATTAATTTTTTATAATAATAATAATTAATAATTTTTTGTAGACTCAATTAATAAAATTTTATCTCAAACATCAGCTCATGCCAGATCCTATATTTCTGTTCAATAAAATTTTCATTTCTTTCATCTGGTCTACAGTTTTTAGATGAAGTTGAAGAAATCAAGAAGAAAGCAGAGGAAGAAGAGCAGAGGCGTATTGAGGCTGAACAGGCTGCCAAGAAAAAACGAAGTCATGTGAAAAAGACTGAGGAAGAACAAAAACCTCCTAACTGACCTTCTCTAGAGTTGTGTTAATGCATTTTTACACTGTGGATACTAAGAATATGCTCACTTGTCATTTTCTTTTCAATTTGATTTTCATATTTATGAATATTTGTAAGCTGATAAAAGGAAGTTAAAGTTAGAGAATATAATTGTTTTTATATACAAACCATGCTGTGTGAAAAGGGGACTTAATGCATCTATGAAAAGTATCGATCCAGGCCAGGCGCAGGCTGACCTGGGTCGAAACTTTTTGCTATTGGTCAATTTTCTGTATGTCCAAGGACCAGTCTACCCCATGATTACATCGGTTTTTAAAAAAGTGGCTATTACGGATCCATAGTTTTGTGATGGCTTGATTGGTACAATCCGTCATAGAGATGAAATAAGCCCCTTTTGCCAGAGCATGGTTCAGACATAATTATCCTATTGTTACGAGGCATTCAAAATCCTAACCACCTCCAAGTGACTTTTTCCTCTTGTAGCAGAGCACTTTGAAAATGAGTGATGCTCTGGCAAAAGGGGGCTTAATGTGTCTCCGTGATGCATGATACCAAGCAGGTCTTTACATAGTCATGGATCTATAAAATTTATTTTTTCTAACAATTGTCAGAATCCTGAGGTAGAATGGTTCTTTGACATGCAGAAAATTGACCAGTAGCAAAAAGTTTTGGCTCAGGTCAGCCTGTGCAGACCGCACAGGCTGACCCAAGTTGATACTTTTTGCAGATGCATCAAACCCCCCTTTTCACAGAGCATGACTCAAATATTTTTGCAAAAGAAGAAATTGATCATAACAAGCATTTCTCCTTTTGCCACAATGTTTTCACATAATGTACTTATGATCCAAACCTTTACCACTGTACCTAGTTTTAAAGACGTTTTACAAAGGTTTTGAAAACATAATTGGAAAAGAAGAAAATGCCAGTAACCATCATTTTCTCCTTTTCCGACAATGTTTTCTGCCCTTTCAGAAACAAGTCCTATTATTTTTACCATATTTGATATGTTACCTGGCAATGCTTTCACGTCTAAAATTTTGTCATCGTCAATAGAAGAAAAACTTATTCTATGTTGATTTTCTATATTTTAACTCTTTACCAAGCAATAAAATTGTAGACAGCCAAATTTTAAGCAGTTGAAGACAAAAAATTAATGTTAGCTTAAAAGATGATTTCTGTCTTTGAAATGGTAATACATTTCTTTTAACTCTCTACCAAACGACAAAATTTTAGACTAGTCCAAATTGAAAGCATTTGCAGACGACAAATTGAATGTGACTTAAAAATTGAAATTTGTTATGGAATTGGTAGAAAACATTGTGGGAAAAGGAGAAAATGCTGGTAACCAGCATTTTCTCCTTTTCCCATAATGTTTTCAAAAGGCTTCCTTTTTAGGGTTGTTAAAAGTCGGGATTGTGTGGTAAAGAGTTAATACATGTACTTTCTCCTTGTCTCACAAAGCTTTCCAAAGCCTTATCTGTTAAGGTTTTTAAAATTCAAGATTGTGTGTTAAAGAGGTTAACTGGTTCATTGTAATAAAGGGTGTGTGGTTAAATCTAGGTCTAGTTGTTTATAGCTAGAGAAAATCACAACCAAGGAAAACAGAACATAGCTTTTTACCAGAAAACAGAGTTTTATACACATCTGACTTTAAAGCACTTGCAGAAGACAAACGTGGACTGAATGATTTCAGTTTGAAAGGGCAGAAAGGAGAAAATGCTGCATACCATCTATTTCTCCTTTTTTCACAATGTTTTCTGCCCGTTCCAAACAAAGGCCCTCCACCTTACCCAGATTTAGTTTTATGCCTGCAGATTCTTTCAATTTGAAAGAGTTATCAATTCTGTCATTCGGTAAAAAGTTTACTTTTTACATTAGGATGACAACTTTGGATTCCCCTACTGCTGCAGCTTTTTGGACATAACATGATGCATGGAGAAACAGCTCATATTGAGCAAGTTCTTCACTTGTAACAATATTCAGCACTTTGTGATGAGATTTTCTTTTTCCATATTTGTATTATTTTCCTTTTACACTTGTAACTTAACCCTTCACTGCACAATGACGCCTTTTGACGCCCCAGTGAAAGAAGCCTTTTGAAAACATTGTGGGAAAAGGAGAAAATGCTGGTAACCAGCATTTTCTCCTTTTCCCACAATGTTTTCTACCCTATCAAAGAAAAGTTGCACCAAATGAGCCACACTGAAAGTGTCGTCTGCAAATGCTTTCAGTTTGGACAAGGGTAAAATTTTGTCGTCTGGTAAAGGGTTAAATCCAAAAGAGCAAATTAAGGGTGCTTTTCATGACAAATGTTACCTTGCTGACTAACTCTTTACCAAACAGTTCTGTTTACCTTGCTGACTGACTTTTTACCAAACAGTTCTGTGTTTTAACAATGGAGTAAAACTTTTGAAAATATTGTGGGAAAAGGATAACGTGCTACAAATTTTATTATTTGAAATACATTTTATTTGTTGTCTGCAAATGCTTTTACTTTAGACAAGTCAAAGATTTCACTGTCTGATTAATTCTTTACCACATGACAAGTTTATGAACTCGACCAAATTAAAAGCATTTGCAGACGACAAATGAAATGCAGCTCAAAAGATGACTTCTGTGTTTGATTATGTTAAAAACCTTGTGGGAAAAGGAGAAAATGCTGGTTACCAGCATTTTCTCCTTTTCCCACAATGTTTTCAAAAGCCTTGTTTCCCTGGGTTGTTAAAAGTGGGCACTGTACAGTGAAGGGTTCACCGTCCATGTTGCTAGTATGAGCAGGTATCAAATTAGATGTGACTCAAATGATAGAATTTGTCAGCTTAGGGGTAGAAAACATTGAGGAAAAAGGAGAAAATGCTGGTTACCAGCATTTTCTCCTTTCACCACAATGGCTTTAAAAGCATCTTTTGTTGGAGTTTTTGAAAAATGGAATTGCTTTATACAGGGGCACACATCACACATGGACAAAGAAAGTTGTAATTTCATGTTTTTAGAAAAAAATAAGACATGTATACCCCAACAAATATCATGACAAAGAAAGTTGTAATTTCATGTTTTAGAAAAAAATTAGACATGTATACCCCCAACAAATATCATTCTAAATTTCTAGACTAGCCTTTGCATTGGCTGAGTTTATTTATTTCAGCCAATAGGGTAGCTTTTCTGACAGATTTTTTTTTTTAAAGAAAAGATATACACATGAATTATAAGGAAGCATTTTATTTCTGTTTCAAGATATGTATTTGTGAAAAAGTGTTAAACATTGTGCATGTTATAAATTTGTTTTTATGAATAAAGATTTAAAATTCAAAATTTCAGTCTTTTGATATTCTGTTTACTCCACGTTTTTCTGTATATTCTAGAACCTTAGTCCTTTCCATAGTACCAGTATATATATGTATGCACATATTTGATATAACAGACCTGTGGCTGTTAAGTGGTTAAGTTTATTAGCTTTGTTGCAAAGAAACTAGCTTTAGTAACCCACATGATCAGAGTGCCCTTGGGCAAGGCTCTTTTTCTAACATGGTACCATGATAGAAGTATGAATTTCTTAGATGAAGAAATTTCAAATTTCTACAAATTGAAGTTTTTTTTTGTTTTTTTTCTGTTTAACGATGTTTTATGGCGCATTGACAGCTCTGGTCATTTAGCGTGCATGAAAAGTAATGTATCAAAATGAAAGAACAAAATGCTAATTTGAAAGTTAAAATGACTTTATAAACAAGAAGTTACAAATATAGTCAAAAATGTTAAAATGGTCTACCAAACTGAAGGTACTTGCAGAAGATATATCGAGTGTGACTCTAGTGATGGGATGATTCTTTGAAAGGATGGCAAACACTGTGAAAAAAAAAGAAGAAAATACTGGTTATCAGCATTTTCTTATAGTTCAAACACGTTTTCAAAAGCCTTGTTCATCATGGTCATTTAACCCTTAGATTGCTTATCGCGACTCACAGACCTTTTGCGGACAGCGTAGATCAAGATCAGACTGCACAGAACGTGCAGTCTGATCTTGGATCTACACTGTCCGATAAGGAGATATCTTTCCTCAAACAATACCTATGAAACAGGAAAGGTTTGGGCATATACTATCGGTTTGAAAGTTTCATTTCTTTTATTCAGCAGGATAAGGGTTAAAAACTAGATTGCTTACTGGTTTGAGTTAATAGCAATAGTTCACATATTCTTTTTTTCCTGATCTATTTCAATACATTGACACAAAGCCAAGGACTTTTACTGCGTAGCTGAATGTGCTGGCTTTTGACCTACTTCTTGGTACTTATAAACAATGAATAGATGGTAATTTGTGATTGGTCAAAAATGTGCACATGTTTATTAGGCAGGCCCTTGCTGACATATTTGCTCACACATTAATGAAACCACAATTAACAAGCGTTCCTACTGCTAATTGAAATCCCGTGGCCTTGATTCATACCATAGCAAAATGCTGTAGTACAGAATGAATCTTTTCTTGTGCTTTTTGGAAATTTAATATTTTTATAAGCGTTAGGCAATAACCTAGTACAACTTTTCAAGAAAATGAAAAACAGTGAGGAAAAAGAGGTAATTGGTCGTGAGGTTACTTTTCATTATTTTACTTCATATTGAGCCACAAAAGAGTTTCAATATTCGTATTTCAGTATCTCTTACACCAGCCCGTCAATTTTTTTTTTTTTTTATTTCTTGTTTATTCTTGTGGCAGACTACTGATAGGTGTGAAGCTACCCCGGGATCCCATGGGTAAAACAAAGCATCAATGGAAATTTCTACAATTAGATTCGGACTGGAACCCGAGACCTTTGCATTAGTAGTCTTGTAATTTAGCACTTCACTGCTTCTCTACCCTAACAAAAAAGTAATCGTCTGCAGATGATAGTATGTTTACAAGACGACAAAATTTTAGACTTGTCTAAATTGAAAGCATCAGCAGACAACAAACTGAGTGTGGCTCAAATGATAGAGTTTGTTTGTAAAAGTGTAGAAAACATTGTGGTGAAAGGAGAAAATGCTGGTTACAAGCATTTTCTCACAATGTTTTCAAAAACTTTCTTTCTCAGTAATTCGTAAAGGTTTACATAAGATGGGAAATTATTTTTTTATGGGTTGTAATTTGTTGTGTTATATGTCTTTCTGAAATGCACATTACGGTGATTTTCAAACGGCGTCTTAATTTATTTACATAACACTTAGTTTAAACATATGAGCCATGCTCTGTGAAAAGGGGGCTTAGCGCATCTTCAAAAAGTATAGATTTATGTCAGCCTGCGCAGTCCACACAGACTGACATAGGTCGAAACTTTTTGCTATCAGTCAGTTTTCTGCATGTAAAAGGACCAGTCTACATCACAATTCATTTTGCTGTAACACAAAATAAATTTCATGGATCCATAATGCATCACAGATGCATTAAGTCCCCTTTTGCCAGAGTGTGGCTCATATTTATTTGACGTTGAATTTGAAACAAGTTTCCTCCTGGGAACTTTAACCAGTGCTTGCGCTGTGTCATGGGTAGTTGTGAAAGTTGACCCCATACATTACGAGATCTAAACCCAGAACCCTCAGTGCGGGAGGCCGACGCTCCACCCCTTTCTCCACTTTCTCCCACAGGATCGTTGGAGACTCAGTACTAGGATGAAACACCCACTTTGGAAATTGTAGATTTAAATCCAGAATGTGATGGTTGTAAGCCATAATTACTGCAGTATACTGTATTGTACATGTATATATGTTTTACTGCGCATGCATAAATACTTCTGCAGTGTCCGCACCGCCACATTACTCGTGGAATAGATTTTAAAGTGACCACACGTTTGTGTTAGATTGTTATCTAAACCTCATTTGGGAATTCCAATTGTCAACTTATTGTTAACGAAGAATACAACAAGGTGTCAAAATAATGAACTTACCCAAACTATTAACTGTGGGCTACATATATCAGTTTGTAACACTCATTTAAAAATGGATTTGTCTGGAATTACACCGCCCTGGATAGCCTGGGATAGTTCGAATCTCCCAGAAACGTGGGAAAAGTTTCATAGACACTTAGAAATCATATTCCAGTGTCCAATAAAATCCAAAGAGGAAGAGGAGAAGGTTGCCTATTTGTTAACTTGGGTTGACGCCAAAGGCAGGGACATATATGTCAATTTTGGTCTCTTGAAGGGGACGAGGCCAAAGTACACAAAACATACTATGACAGATTCAAAAGTCGCTTGCAACCCAAATTCAGTTTAGTGTTTGCTCGCTGTCGGTTCAATACTGAAGTGCAAGGAAACGAATCAAGTCAAAAACACGTGACTAGGCTAAGGTTACAAGCCAGAGACTGCGGGTATGCAGACAAGGAGGACGAAATGATACGGGACAGAATCGTTTTCGGGTCAAGCAGTTCACAAATTCGCGAAAACTTACCGGTAACAACGAATGTGAAAAAGTAACGTTGGATAAAGCGATTCGAATAGCGCGGAAAACTCTGGGATCTGTCGACAACAAAGAACCACGATGAACATGGTCGACACAAACAAGCCGTTGACGCTATCAGGATAAAAAACAACAAACCATAATCGGGGACCCAAAAGCAGACGACGATGTCCCCTACTCCAAAGAACCATTGCGGGAACTGCAGGAAAGTACATGGGAAAAACAACAACAAAAAAATGTCCAGCATACGGAAAAACATGTAGACAGTGTCATAAGCTGAATCATTTGAGTCATGCTCTGGCAAAAGGGAGCTTAATGCATCTCCGCGATGCATTATACCAAGCAAGGTATCACATATTTAGGGATCCATATAATTCATTACGTCTAACAACTGACTGTATCATAAGGTAGACTGGTCCTTTGAAATACAGAAAACTGACCAATAGCGAAAAGTTTCGGCCCATGTCAGCCTGCGCGGACGGCACTTGCTGACATGGGTCGATATTTATCGTAGATGCAATAAGCCCCCTTTCCACAGAGTATGGGTCATTTTCAATCAATGAGTTGGTCAAAAGTAGTGCACGATATTGACACAGCCGTTGAGAGCAGTGACTATTATGTGCCAGTGGCTGTGACGGTTTTTCATACGAAGGACATATAAAGAACATTTTATTGACATTATCGATAAGGGTAGGGTAAGCACTTTTTCACATTTTCCAGACCGTGCATTTGTGTTCCTTGCCCTTGGTCCAAAGAAAATTCCTGTGTCAAAATCGACACAGGCAGTGAAGTGAATATCATTTCATGTAAAATATTAGACAAGTAAAATGTTCAAACCCAGTTAGATTGCAAACTTCCCTCGTATTCGGGCGGTGCCGTAAATGCCATCGGACAGATAATAGTACAGATCACTGCCCCTGAAGGCAATTTTAGTTTTTGATTGGTCGCCTCCGGTGCACAACAAATGTCCAAATAAGAAAAGAAGCCCCGTAAACGTCTCATTTGTGAGACTACGGACAGTAACTGCTTCCTGCTGTTTTAAAGCAACATCAATTAACTCTTTACCACACAATCGCGGGTTTTAGCGACCCTGTAGAAGAAGACTTTTGAAAACATTGTGGGAAAAGGAGAAAATGCTCGTAACCAGCATTTTCTCCCTTTCCCACAATGTTTTCTAACCTTCCCAAAACAAATTTCAATTTTTCAGTTACATTTATTTTGTCGTCTGCAAATGCATTCAATTTGGACAAGTCTAAAATTTTGTCGTTTGGTAAAGAGTCAAGACATCAATTTATGTCGTGGACAGCAATGCTACAGCTATTATAGGATGAAAATCATCCATTGACTTAGGTCTTCTAATGCTCACTTATCACGACTAATTATCACTACAGTTACAAGAAAAAGGTCTTTGTAAGAAATGTATTACCACTGAATATTGTGATTTGCTCAATGGGATAGGAGTTATACCAGGTACACGTCACTTACACTTAACCCTTTACCAGATAAAAAATAAGCTGGTCCATATTGACAGCATTTGCAGATCACAAATTAGAGGTGACCCAAACTACAAAATTTGTCCTTGAACGGTTAGAAAACATTGCGGGAAAAGGAGAAAAATTTACTGTCTACCCGATGCGCATGCCGCGACAGTTATTCACAAACGTTGGGGATTATGTGCATTTGCCACGAAACGGCATTTGCGATAATCTTGTTAGTAATAACGGACCACAATTTACATGCTCAGAGTTCGAAGCGTTGTTATATTCTTCGAAGATTTATGTATTTGAACAATGCCACCTAACGGAAGATAATGGAGTTCGAAGACTTTCCTAAAGATTGGAACTTCAAGCATATGACTTCATCGCCGATCTACCCACAAGGAAATCCGACGGCGAAAAAAGGTGTTGCAATCGAGAAAAAATATTATCAGAAAAGCAAAGGATATTGGTCAAAGCCCTTACATCAGTTCTAGAATACGGAAATTCTCCACTGGACTGTTGGTACTCACCGGCACAACTTATTTACAACAGACGAACGAAATCAGTTTTTACTAGTTTCGAACAAGACTTTAACTCCAAAACTCGTAAATAAAAAGAATAACATAAGTCAATGGACAACTTCAAAAATCTTCAAAAACAAAATTACAGCAAAACATTGTTGAAGCATCTTTCTTTAGATGACTCGGTTAGAGTTCATTATGGTAGAGGATGGAGACCTGGGAAAGTTGGGCCAATTCACCCAAATGGCCAAATTCTATACAAACTAGGGATGGTGCAGTTTATCACCGGAACAGTAGGTTCATAAACAAAACAAACGAAAGTACATCTGACATTAAACCGGCAGATTTTAATATTTTGGTAAATATCCGTTGTCTGCGCATGTCAGTATTCCTCGAGGATTTGACTAGTCTGTTTTGACGCATCGCTGTCCCGTACAGTAAAGGATAAATATTAATACGCGGTGCGTAAGTTGACGCTCAAAATAGCAAGCGCAAAATGACTATAAACAATACGTCTGCGTTGTCTGCGCATTTCAATATTCTTCGAAGATTAGACCTATCTGCTATGACGCATCAAGTGCTATACTTACAGGATAAGTATTAATATGCGGTGCGTAAATTGACGCTAAAGATGGCAAGTGAAAAAATGGCAATAAATTATACGTCTGTGGAAAAAATCAAGCCATTTTTTCGCTGCAAATTTCTTTAAAAATGTAATGATTTCAAACGGGGATAATAAACATGGATAATAATTTTATGAAAACCATTGTTAACGGCAAATCTATGTATACAGTTTCTAAATATAGACATGGGAAAAACCGGGATTAGTGCGATAGACTGACAACCAAAATAACGTCCCCACCTTGTAGGGCTTACACCGGAGAATTTTTCCAAGCTTATGTTTATAAATGGCGGGTGCCTAGGTTATATGCTAGCTATGCATGGCTGAATTAATCGTACAACGTAGATTTTGGTGAGTAAACGTATATTTTATTTCACTTTTGCTGCATAGATTACTACTTGAAAAGTAGTCCGGATCTGTACCCAGAATGCCAAAATCAGCGGCAAAACTTTTGTGATCCGGTGATCAATCGGCTGTATCACGTAGCTTGATATGCACCTACATGGTACATTTCTTCGCCGGAAGTACACCGTTTTACCATTTTTAAAATTGTAAGGTTCCTCTTTAAAAAGAAAACATGAGTCACAATTTTCTATCGATATCTTTCTAAGAACATTTCCGTCGGTTAACAGTTTGTACATTAAATTTTTAGCGTGGTTTTCTGCTTTATCAATTCAGCTGGGAACTTTCATCGACAGATTGATAGATGTGAATAACTTCACAGTGATTGTTCACGTCGTTACTAAGCGATTTACATTGGCACCGCCATGTTTAGGATCATGTGATTGGTAGTTCAAAATGTAAACCTCCTTTATACGGACGAGGTTAGACTTAGGTACGAAATCGGTCGAGCTGTGACCAAAAAAAAAAAAATGCCACATAGCGGAAGATAATGAAATGTCTGTGGAAAAATCAAGCCAGTTTTTGGCTAAAAATTTCTTAAAAATACAATGATACAACCACCTTGCTTAGCTTACACCGGGGCATTTTCTCAAGCCTTTTGGGGCTATGTTTATAAATTGCTGGTGCATAGGTTATATGCTAGTTAACCATGGCTGGATGGATCTTTCAAGGTATGTTTTAGTGGGTAAACGTATATTTTATTTTGAAATTCGCTGCATTGATTGACGCTTTGAAAAGTAGTCCGGTTCTGTACACAGGAAGCCCATATATCAGATAGGAATGTATTTGAAAAATGCCACCAGCGGAATATAATGGACAAAACCTTTGAATCTTACCCCCAAATGAACCTTAAAGAAAAGGAAATCAGGCCAACACCCCAGACCCATTGCCAAAATAACCATATATCACACGGTCTGGTAGAGTAGTGAAATGTAATCTGCGCTATATGTTAACATTTTCCCCACTGTTTTCTATCCTTTCAACAAAGAACCCATCCTTTTGACCACATTTACTGTAAATACTCCAATTTGAGAAAGTCTAATAAAATTTTGTCATCTAGTAAAGGGTTGTATCTTTCCCCGAATCAAACTAGATGTACTAAATAGTTATAGGCAATTAAACTATGAACCATTTGAATACAAAATAGTGGTTTTACTCCATCTCAGTTGAAGTTGTCCAAGAATTTGCGATTTGGTAAGCAGATCAATATACCGAAAATGGCAAACCACGTAGACGACGGGCAGGGATTTGATGATTTTCATAAACTACATGCGCAGAATACAAATGTGGTATGGCTGTAACTTAATCTCTCGCGTTTTCGTATATTTATGAAGGTTTTGTTTTCAGGACTGTTACAAATATTCAGCACATGGAGTTCAGGCTGTGATGTCATGACGTCCCCAGCGAGATCGTACCTGTCAAACTAGAAATGTATTGGTGGTTGTCGAAAGTGAAAGTTATTTTTCGATGAATCTTACACAGTGTACTCTAGCATATCAGGTCCATGTATAACCTAAGATACTCTTAAATCTCTCACTACTAATGATGACTTGAGTAGCTTTTGCGGACGGTGTAGATCAAGATCAGGCTGCACAGAACATAGTCAGATCTTGGATCTGCACTGTCTGCTACCCTGTTTTTAAACTGAAAAACCTGGAAAAAAGTGGAATTTCCAGAGTTAGTACTAAAAGAGTTAAAACATTATGGGCCAGTTGCTTAATGCAAGTTTAAAGAAAACCTTGAGCTTTACACTATTCTTTTGTATAAACATAGTTTACTATGACTCAGACTTAATGGTAAACCTAGAGGTTTTCTTCATTATAGTTTAGCCTAACTGTACGTTTGAATTAACCCAGTCATATGTGAAATCTAAACCTGCAAAGAGGCAGGTTTTAGCTTCAGTTTAAGGTGAAAACCGTAGCTCATTTCTCTTTATAAAGAGAAGATAGCAAACAATATTCTATTGGTGGTCCAACAGAATGCAGAATTGCCTGTGCAAGGTGATATAAAGGATTTGGCTCCAAAGGATTATTTATCCCTTGAAAATTATTTGGGTATAATTTGGTTACTGGAAGAATTGGGTTTTTTTTTTTGTGGGAGTGTCCTTGGGGAAGACGCTCCAGAGCCCTAGCCTATTATTGGTGAAATCGAGGATTTTAAAATGAGAGCTGTTGCCATAATATGACTGAAATAATGTTGAAAAAGAAGGCCAAAAACAACCTTCAATCAATAAAACCATAAAGATCAGTCAAGTATATCAATATCAAATCCAAAAACCCCATTTCCTCCCCCCCTCCTTTATTTAAACTTATTTTAAAAACAGTAACTAGCTTTGGACTGGTGTATTAGAAATGTATAAAAAATATACTTGAAAATGTTTTGGGGAAAGGAGACATTGTGCTTAATGAAGAAATTCAATTCAAATTCCTGTTGTAAAGAGTTAAAGTTGGATTCATAAATGCATTGGAAATAAAAATTGTTACCAAGGTAAAACTGACCAGACTGAGCAATTTCTGTTTTTGTCACAATGTTTTCAAAAGTTTTCTATTGTAAAAGAGAAAGAAAACTCCCATCTGGAGAAAATTAGTTAACTCTTTACCACACGAGAAAAATTTAGACCAGTCCAAATTGAGAGCATTTGCAGACGATATTTTAAAAGTGACTCAAATGTGGAATTTGGCCTTTGATATGATTGAAAACATTGTGGGAAAAGGAGAAAATGCTGGTTACCAGCATTTTCTCCTTTTCCCTCAATGTTTTCGAAAGAGCTTTTTCTCAGAGACGTGAAAACGGGATTGTTTGGTAAAGGGTTAACTGTTTACCCGTAGCCAGATGTTAGACTGGTCCAAATTGAGAGCATTTTCAGACAACAAAAGTAATGTGACTCAAAAACTGAATTTTGTGTTTGGAAATGAAAACATTATGGGAAAAGGAGAAAATGCTGGTAATCCCTTTTTCTCTTTTTCCAACAATGTTTTCGAAAGCTTTTTCTGTCAGGTCTGTTAAAACTCTGGATTGTAAGGTAAAAGCTTAAATGTTTTTGCATCATGAGCATAACTATTTAATTTCCTAATTACCTCTAAGTCTAATTATATCATACATTTAGGTTCAGTGTAACAACATATAGTGTGTTTTAAGTCAGCATGGCATATAAGTTCCCAAAATATCCAAGAGAACATTTCATCTTAAATGATGAGGTAAAAATGCATGTTAGTGAATAGACTTTCAGTTTTTATGAACCCTTTACCACACAAGCCTGACTTATAATTTCCCTGAGGATAAAGGATTTTGAAAACATTGTGGAAAAGAGAGAAAATGCAGGTAACTAGCATTTTCTCCTTTTCACACAATGTTTCGTATCCTATCAAGAACAAGTTTCGTCATTTGGCGACCTTTGTCTTCTGCAAACGTTTTCAATTTGGACCAGTCTAAAATTTTGTTGGTCGGTATAAAGTTAACCCTTCCCAAAACGATTCCATGTTATAACAATTGTTCAGAAAAAGGCTATTTAACATAATGCAAGGAAAAAGAGAAAATGCTTGTATGCAGCATTTTCTCATTTTCCCACACTGTATTACTAGCTTTTAAAAGACAAATTCCATTATTTGAATCACGTTTGATTTCCGTCTACAAATGCATTCATTTTTGACAAGTCTAAAACTTTGTTGTCTTGTAAGGGGATTAGTTTAACTCTTTACCATACAATCCCGACTTTTAATGACCCTAAAAAAGAAGCCTCTTGAAAATATTGTGGGAAAAGGAGAAAATGCTGGTAACCAGCATTTTCTCCTTTTCCCACAATGCTTTCTACCCTTCCCAAAACAAATTTCAATTTTTCAATCACATTTATTTTGTCGCCTGCAGATGCTTTCAATTTGGACCAGTCTAAAATTTTGTCATTTGGTAAAGAGTTAAGACTTGCCCAGGTCCCATGTATAAGAGGAGGGTATATGAGTTCTCTGGATTCATGATAGTTTCAGTAAATTACAAGTGAGGTTCAAAGGTTTTGTATCATAAATGGAATGAGGTTTTGGTAGTTTTTACCCATTTAACTCTTTACCACACGAGAAATATTTAGACTGGTCTAAATTGAAAATATTTGCAAACAACAATTTAAATGTGACACAAGTAATGGAATTCATCTTTGATAGGATAGAAAACGTTGTGGGAAAAGGAGAAAATGCTGGTTACCAGCATTTTCTCTTTTTCCCACAATGTTTTCAAAGGCATCTTCCTTAGGGTCATTAAAAGTCGGGATTGTGTGGTAAAGGGTTAAGTACTTGATCCCGAGTACAGTCTCTGTCAAATTACATGTCCTGTATAGTCATTGGTCTAAACCAAGCGTGTTTTAACTCTTTACCACACGACTAAACTTTAGATGGAACCAGACTGAAAGCATTTGCAGACGACAAAATTAATGTGACTCAAAAATTGAAATTTGTTTTGGGAAGGGTAGAAAACATTGTGGGAAAAGGAGAAAATGCTGGTTACCAGCATTTTCTCCTTTTCCCACAATGTTTTCAAAAGGCTTTTTTTTCGGGGTCATTAAAAGTCGGGATTGTGTGGTAAAGGGTTAATGTCACCCGTTATTATATGCACATTTTTTTCAATTGCTGAATTTAATACTTAAATTTTTCCCTGAAAGAAACCTTGCACACATGGTTTTTAACCCTTTCCCAAACAAGCCCTGGTTTTCACATGTCTGCAGTACAAGTCTTTTGAAAACACTGTGGGAAAAGGAGAAATTGCTCGTAACGAGCAATTTCTCCTTTTCCCACGGTGTTTTCTACCCGTTTTGAGACCTTTCTACCATTTTCATCAAATTTAAAATTGTCGTCTGCAAACTCTTTCAATTTGGACTAGTCCAAAATTTGTCGTTTGGGAAAGGGTTAAACAAAACAATATTATGTATTGATTATTCCTTACGTAAGAAGCCTCTTTTTTAAAGTTTACAAACCGTTATTTTATGTTCCAAAATGCTGATAGAGTTTAGTTTGCTGCGTTGATAATAAAAATTACATAGTAAAGTTTTGATTTTCAGCTCTGTCGTTGCATGGCACATGTGGTGAACAGTTCATTTTACGTTTTTTATTCTTCAATAATTTAAGGGAAAAAAGACATTCAAAGTCCTGTAACATGTACATTTACCAGCGACTCTTTGCCAAATGACAAAATCTAAGACTTGTCCGAATTGAAAGCAGATGCAGACTACAAATTAAATTTGGCTTAACCCTTTACCAGACGACAAAATTTTACACTTGTCCACATTGAAAGCATTTGCAGACGACAAATTAAGATATGGCTTATATGCTGTGATTTTTCTGTAATAGGACAGAAAACATTGTCAGAAAATTAGAAAATGCTGGTTACCAGCATTTCTCCTTTTCCTACAATGTTTTCAAAAGGGTTCTTCCTCACAGTTGTTAAAAGTAGGGATTATGTGATTAAGGGTTAAACAATAGGATTTGTCCTTGAAAGAGTAGAAAACATTGTGGGAAAAGGAGAAAATGCTGGTCACCAGCATCTTCTCCTTTTCCCGGAATGTTTTCAAAAGCCGACTTTCTCAGGGTGGTTAAAAGTCAGGATTGTTTGGTAAAGAGTTAACCCTTTACAAGATGATGTTGTGTTTGTGAAAACATTGTCGGCAAAGGGGAAAATGTCTGAAACTTTTACAGCAATGTTGTCCTCCCTTTTGTAGAGAAGTATGAAATACCTTTTTTTGTGACACTTTTAATTAATTTTGTATTCTGCAAAATTAATGTTTTAACCTTTATAGCTTATATATATACATCTTCAAGTGTTAAAGATCTGGAGGAAACAGGCATTTGAAAAATTTGGTAAAGTTTTCAACCCTTTCAAAGAAAATTTAAGATTACTTAGTCACTTAACCCCTTTACCACACAGTCACGGGTTTTAACGACCCTGAACAAAAAGCCTTTTGAAAACATGGTGGGAAAAGGAGAAAATGCTGGTAACCAGCATTTTCTCCTTTTCCCACAATGTTTTCTACCCTTCCAAAATAAATTTCAATTTTTGAGTCACAGTCATTTTGTCATCTGCAGAAACTTTCAATTTGGACTAGTCATAAAATTTTGGCATTTGGTAAAGAGTTAACCCTTTACCAAATGACAAAATTTTAGACTGGTCCAAATTGAAAGCATTAACAGACAAATTAAATGATGCACAAATTATGAAAATTGTCTTTGATAGAGTAGAAAACATTATGGGAAAAGGAGAAAATGCTGGTTACCAGCATTTTCTCCTTCTCCCACAATGGTTTCATAAGGCCTTTTTCTCTGGGTCTTTAAAACATGGGATTGTGTGGTAGACGGTTTATAACATTTAACCCTTTACGAAACAGTCCTGGGTTTTAATGACTCTAGGACTCAAGGCTTCAGAAAACATTGTGGGAAAAGGAGAAAATGCTGGTAACCAGCATTTTTCTCCTTTTCCCACAATGTTTTCTACTCCATCACTACCATATTCCACTTTCTTTTATGTAAATATTATATTGTTCCCTTCATTTTCTTTAATTTGTCTGCTGCAAAGCATGGAATGTCAGTAACTTGGAAAGGGTTAAAACTGACTTTTCCTCCAAACAACCAAAGATATGGATGAATGAATGGCTTGCTGTTTTATGTCTGTCAACAGTATTTCATTCGTCATACAACGATGGAAGGGTGATTATAAAAGGCTTAGTGCAATGAAGTGCTATTTAGGTCCTGCAGGAACCAAACCTGGAACTCTGTGATCCAAAGTTGGGAGCACTAATCACATGGCCTGCCGGTCATTTCTACAACCAGTCAACCACCACACTCTGTCATTCTGCGGCAGTGGATATAGCTGTCCCTCAGGCTGCCTTCTTGTTTAAGGTTATATTGAGGCAGCCATTGCTTTTATAAATGGAGTTGCCTTTACCAGAAATTGGTACGATATTCTTCCCAAGCCACAGGCTACTCTTCCTCTCCAGTCAAAACAATGATCAGCAGTGAGAGAAGAATGAACCTTTTTGCAATCACTATCATCTATCCTGGGAAAGAAGTTAGCCATGCTGGGGTTTCAAGCCAGCAACTGGGGCTGAACCCCCCCCCCCCCCCCAAGGTTTCAAGCCCTGTATGTTACTGACAGCTACTGGGCACTGCACATGATGTAGTAATGAAAGTATAGTTAACCTTTTACCACACAATGCGAAGTTTTAACGACACTGACAAAGAAAACCTTGGAAAGCATTGAGGGAAAAGGAGAAAATGCTGCAACCAGCATTTTCTCCTTTTCCATCAATGCTTTCTATGCTTTCGCATAAAAGTTCGTCATTTGAGCCACATGTAATTTGTCGTCTGCAAATACTTTCAATTTGGACCTGTCTAAAAATTTGTCGACTGGTGAAGAATTAACCAGACTATACACTTGATAGATACACAGTGGTCTTTGTGGTTTGTAGCAGCAAAGATTTGAGAAATATAAATGATCCATGCTCTTTGAAAAGGGAGCTTAATGCATCTGTAAAAACTATCAACCCAGGTCAGCCTGCGCAGTGTGCACAGGCTGACCTGGACCAAAACTTTTGACCATAGGTCAATTTTCTGTATGTTCAAGGACAAGTCTACCTCATGATTTAGTCTGTTGTCAAACAAAATAGACTTTATGGATACATGATCATGTAGATGGCTTGATTAGTATCATGCATCGTGGATATGCATTAAGCCCCCTTTTGCAAGAGCATGGCTCATTTGTGCAAAAGAGCAGTGCTCTGTGAAAAGAGGGCTTGATGCATCTTTGTAATGCACTAAATCAAATAAATTGTTGTGTACTTATACCAATATGGGTAAATTCTGTCTGTAAAACCAGCTGAACCTCGAGGTAGAATGGTCTCTTTACATGCTGAAATTTTTACCAAGACAAAAACTTCTGATCCATATCAAAGACATGCGCACGCTGCGGTGAATAGCTACATTTTGCAGATGCAACCCCCTTTTCACAGAGCATGATTCAAAACAGTAATTCTTTACCAGATGACAGCATTAAAATTTTAGACTTGTTTGAATTTAAGGCATTTGCAGATGATAAATGTGGCTTAATCCTTAGTCTGCTTAGCTTGCCTCGAGGACCTTTTGTGGACAGTGTAGATCAAGATCGGACTGCACAGAATGTACAGTCTGATCTTGGATCTACACTGCCCATTAAGGAGATATCTTTCCCCAAAAAATGCCTTTGAAATAGCGAAATCTGGGTTTTTACAATGGACTTGAAAGTTCCATTTCGCTTATTTAGCAGGATTAGGGTTAAATGATAGGAATTGTCTTTCAAATGTGCTTACACACATTTTCTCCTTTCTTCACTATGTTTTCAAAACCTCCTTCCTCAGTGTATTTAAAACAAGGGACTGTTTAGTAAAGGGTTGACGCATTACCTCATAAATGCTCTTGCAGATGATTTGTTTTGTCCTATAGTGGACCAGTCTTGAAAACCTTGTGGCAAAGTGAGAAATTGCTCATTATAAGAATTTCCTTTTTTTTTTTTTTTGGTGTGTACAAGACATTCACTTGTATTCTAGTTTTATCTTACTTTTTGTCAATTTTGTGTGTTTTATTAAATTGTTTTCAAGGTCATGTGACTTAAATTGGTGACAGTATTTAACTCTTAACAACAAAATTTTAGACTTGTTCAAATTCAAAACATCTACAGACAAAAAATTGAAATTGGCTTGCTGGTATTTGTCTTTGAAAGGCTAGAAAACATTGTGGGAAAAAGAGGAAATGCTGATAACCAGCATTTTCTCCTTTTCCCACAATGTTTTCAAAACTTACTTCTTTTTGGAAAGTAAACATGTGATTGTTTGCCATGGGATTAACCCTTTATTAGATGATGAAATTCTAGGCTTGTCCAAATTGATGACAAATTTGGCTCAAAAGATGAAATTTGTCTTTGAAATTATTAGAAACATTGTGGGAAAAGGAGAAAATGATAGTGTCCAGCATTTTCTCCTTTTCCCACAATGTTGCCAAAAAACTTTCTTCCTTCAAATGGTTAAAACACAAAATTGTTTGGTAAAGGGTTTACCCACCACCACACAGTCCTGAGTTGTAACGACCCTTACAGAAAAGGCTTTTGAAAACATTGTGGGAAAAGGATAAAATGCTGGTAACCAGCATTTTCTCCTTTTCCCACAATGTTTTTTACCCTATTAATGACAACATCCAGCATTTGAGCCACATTTAAATTGTTGTCTGCAAATGCTTTCAATTTGGACCAGTCTAAATTTTTTGCCTGTGGTAAAGAGCTAAAGAGTTAAGAATGAATTATGGTAAGAAGTAAAAGAAAAGCCACATGGATGTGAGGTTTTCATAGCAGGAAGCTGGCAATTATGCAAAGGAATGAAAACTTTGTGGAAAACGGCAACTCTTTTCACAAGAGATTTTTAGCTCAGCTGTTTTCGAAGAACGCGTCAATCATCAGCATTGTCATAGCCCTGTTGTCATCTGCATGGTTACGGTCATGTACAATTTTGACAGCTTATTTGACAATTTTACATTGAATTTTTTGAAATTTTATTAAATCTCTGTCTTTACTAAAGATTATTTACTTCAAAATCAGACTAGTTGTTAGCTGTCATTAGAGGAACCCATACCAGTTTGGCAAGTAACCTTCAAAATATATAATTTTTGACACAGTTATGCCCCCCTTTTTTTTTCACTTAAATTATACACCAAAAATCAATCTACATGTATGTCTAAAAACAAGTGCAGCTGAGAGTTGGTACTCCATAGCAGTACACTTGTTTCAAAGTTGAGCCAGGTAATAACAATTTTCTTTTTCTATCAAGTTACAAAACAGTTTGCAACAATATCACTCAGTAGAAATATAAGAAAGACTAAATTTTCAACATTGAAAGCAGTAGATAGTTTATGCTTGTGTTTGACAAGTAATGTTAACACTGAGAGTGCCAAATAACCCCAGCTGGCATTTCCATTCTTGAGAAAAAGGGCCTTATAAATGCAATGTCAAGGTTGCTATTGTCCAGAATGTCTCTTCAAAGTAGACAGTGTAGATTAAGATCAGACTGCATTTTTTTGTGCAGTCTGATCCTGATCTACACTAGCTGCACAGGCAACTAAATTTGTGAAAGGGGCTTTAACTCTTTACCGCACAATGATGAGTTTTAATTCCTCTGGGAAATTAGACTTTTGAAAACATCATGGGAAAAGGAGAAAATGCTAATTACTCAGAAACAAATCCCATCATTTAAGCCACATTTAGTATGTCATCTGCAAATGCTTTCAGTTTGGACTAATCTAAAATTTTGTAGTCCGGTAAAGAGTTAAAGGTTAAAGGAAGTTAACTGTGCTCTCTCTCTTTATTACAGACAGTGGATTTGTCAAAGCTCTCTGAAAGAGAAAGAATGAGGTAATATCTTAATTTTTCTATACTCTGGATTATTCACATGACTAATGATTCACACATATCAGTTGTCCTGTTGTCTTTACCAGATGACAAGACTTCAAATGTGACTACCAGTAAATTGAAAGCATTTGCAGAAAATGACAAATTACTGCTAAAATGTGCTTAAATGATGGGATTTGTTTTCATACGGGTAGAAAACATCATTGAAAAATGGAGGAAATGCTTGTCACCAACATAAAATTATTTTCTTCCTTCTTCTACAATGTTTTTAAAAGTTGTCAATTCCAGGATCATGAAAACAAGCAGAATTGGACATGCACTTTATATATTAAAAAAAAAGATAAGTTGAAAATAATTCATTTATAAAATACTTTTGATTGGTTGGTAGGTTGGTTGATTGATTGATTGATTGTAACATGTTAAATAACACTTTCAACATTATTTCAGTAATATCATGGCGGCCAATTCACCTATCCAGGCTATTCTGGAGTTCTGTTTACCAGTACTCTACATAATATTCTTTCCAGGCCACTGGCTGCTGTCCCACATAACCATCGTCAGCGGTGAGAGAGGAAGGAATCCTGTCACAATGACTATCATCACTCCTCAGAAAGAAATTGGCCGAGCCAGGGATCGAACCAGCAACCTCCTGTTCTCGAGTCCTGTACGCTAGTGACTGAGCTACAAGGGCTTGGCAATATACTTTTTAGGACAGAACATGTAGGATTTCATGAGAAACGGAAAGGACAGACCCTTGATAAATTTATTTCACTGCATGCTACTTTGTACGTGGTATTTTATTAGGTTGGCTGTTGTCAAAGAAAATATTAAACTGTTGTCATAGCCATGTCGTCATCTGCATCTCTCAAAAGCTTTAATATTACCTGATATCTCTGTCGTAACTGACGATATTTGCAAATGTCTTCTTCTCCAAAGTCATAATACACAGGGTTGCCTGGTAAAGGGTTAACCCATTACCTCACAATCTGGACTTGTAATGACCCTGAGAAAGCAGCCTTTTGAAAACATTATGGGAAAAAGAGAAAATGCTGGTAACCAGCATTTTCTCCTTTTCTCATAATGGTTTTTAGCTCCACTGGCCAAAGGCCAGCGGGCTTATGTCATGGCTTGGTGTCCGCCGTGCGTCCGTCCTTGCGTCCGTCCGTGCGTCCGTCCGTCCATGCGTTAACTTTTATTTCAAACATCTTCTTCTCCGAAACTACCCATCCAATTTTCATGAAACTTCACAGAAATGATCCTGCCATGGTCCTCTTCAGAATTTCTTGAAAGAATTTGATTCCTTCAAAAACTCTGGTTGCCATGGCAACAAAACTGAAAAATATTGGAAATCTTTAAAAATCTTCTTGTCTGAAACCATAAGGCATAGGGCTACCAAATTTGGCATGTAGCTTTATGTAGTAGACCTCTATCAAGTTTCTTCAAATTATAGCCCTGGGGTCAAAATTGGCTCTGCCCCAGGGGTCACAAGTTTTACATAGGCTTATATAGAGAAAACTTTAAAAATCTTCCTGTACCTAGCCATAAGGCCTAGAGCTACCAAATTTTGCATGTAGCTATATCTAGTGGGCCTCTACCAAGCGGACCAAAATTTTAGCCCTGGGGTCAAAATTGGCCCCGCCGCAGGGGTCACAAGTTTCACATGGGCTTACATAGTGACAACTTAAGAAATCTTCCTGTTTTGATTTTTTTTTTTGAAATTAGCCTTGCATCAGGGGTCTTATGTTTTACAGAGGCTTCATATGGACAAAACTTGAAAATCACCTTATTTATAACCATACAGCATAGACTTGTTTTATTTTGGCATGTGGCTTTATCGTGTGGACTTCTACCAGGGTTCAAGTAATTATAGCTTTCGGATCAAAAATGGCTTTGCCATGCGGGTCTCAACTTTCACATGGGCTTTTACAGAGAAAACTTTGTAAGTCTTCATTTTGAAACCATTTGGCTCAGAATTGAAATGTTTAGTATTTATGGTTTATATTTATAAGCCAGTGGAGCGATACAGGGCCATCATGGCCCTCTTGTTTCTCTTCTCAGAACAAATTTCAATTTTTAGTTTGCAATTATTTTGTTGTCTGCAAATGCTTTCAATGTGGACCATTCTAAAATTTTGTCATCTGGTAAAAAGTTAAAACTGGAAGACATGAGATTTTCTTTTCAGGATCGAACACATGAGACTGCACGAGAAACACAAAGGTCACGAAGCAATGCATGCGGAAATGATGATCATCTTGATTGTCACTCTCATTGTTGCACAGATTCTATTGATGAAATGGAAAGAGTGGCATTTTAGATCATATCAGGTGGGGAGGAATATTGTGAACATATTGATTGACTGATTGTTTGGTGTTTTATGCCACTTTCAGCATTATTTCAGTCATGTCACTTACAGCTCATCAGTCATGTCACTGTTACAGTTCACTAAATTATGTAAATCCTGACTTTCACCCATTCTATGCTAAAGCTCTGAAGTGTATTGCCAAGGACACTCCCACAAAAACTCACTGCTTCCAGTGAGGCTCAGACCTGTGGCTGCCAGGTTATGCAAGTCCTAAACTTTAACCATGAGCCTCACAGGACCCCCTAGGACATATCAAATATGGATCAAATGATAAGCCTTTTTTTGTCAGGATCTTAACCCTTTACCACACAATCCCAAATTTTAACAACCCTAACTGGAGATAGTTTTGGAAAATAATGTGGGAAAAGGAGAAAACTCTGGTTACCAGCATTTTCTCCTTTTTCCACCATGTTTTCTATCTACCGGCAAATTCCCTGACTTTAGCCACATTGCAAATGCTTCCATAAACACTGGTTCAAAATTTTGTCATGTGGTAAAGGGTTAAAAAAACAGGATAAAGGGCTTACAGGATAGATAGAATATTATGGGGAGTGTTTTCCATGAGAAGCATTGATCAGACTCGGCTCTTGAATGTATTCTCTGGCAGTAACAAAGACCGTAGCCAGTCCAGTAATTATATCTCTTTGAGCACTGTTTTGCATATTTAGTAAGAAGATGAACAAGCCTTGCGAGAATGCACAATATTATCAGGAAATACACAGTAAACCATAAAGTACACTAAATGTTTACTCTTTACCACACAGTGACAAGTTTTAACACCTCTTGGAAATTAGACTTTTGAAAACATTGTGGGAAAAGGAGAAAATGCTGGTTACCAGCATTTTCTCCTCTTCCCGCGATGTTTTCTAACCTTTCAGAAATAAATCCTATCATCTGGGCCACATCGAATTTGTCGTCTGCAAATGCTTTGAATTTGTGCCAGTCTAAAATTTTGTCATCTGGTAAAGAGATACATTTAACTAGCCTTTAACGAGAATAACAAATGAGACATGAAAGACAGAATATACTTAGTAGATGCTGCACCACAACGAAATGTACCTCCATTGGTAAAGATGGTTGCATTTGGTTGAACTTCATGTATAATGCCATTGATTTTTATTTACGTGTGGTCATGATAGTAAGTCTAAACGAGCCTTTAACTTGACAAGTTGTACTATTGCCTACTTCATTTATCCTGACCCAGGTCAACGTCATTTATGTAAATTAAAATTCTATTTTTACCCTTGGCATTTCATGAGGCTGCCTTCGGCATATTTCCCAAATGGTCACGGAAATATTTCGTACAGTATGTGCGAATTAAAATTGCTTACCTGTGGATATAAGTACCTAACAGAAAACTAGCGCAAGTCTTCCATAACTTCAGGAAGTGCGAATTAAGCTTCCGGAATAATAGTCAGACTTCTATTTATATGCTTTCTTATTTATTCAGCATAAAGGTCAGGATCATGTTAAATGAAGTAAGCAATAATAGAAATATGCATGTATTTTCAGAGAGCCACTTTACTTGGTATGTGGATCATCCCAATCGCCTTCAGTGTATATAACATTTACGTCAGATTTATAGTTGTGTGGTCAAGTTTCTCATTTATAACCGGGATAATTGTGTTCAAAGCTACAAGAAAACCTCTAGATGGTCGAACACCAAGGTAAGCATATATGTATGAGTGTTGCTTTGGCAAAAGGGGGTAAATGCATTGCTGTGATGCACTACACCATGTAAGTCATCACATAATTATGGATCCATAAAATCCATCTTGTCTAACAACTGAATAAATAATGAGGTAGACATGGACATGCAGAAAATTGACCAATAGCAAAATAAATTTTGACCAAGGTTTGTTTTTGCGGACTGTGCAGGCTGACCTCTGTCGGAATGGTTTGCTGATGCATTAAACCCTTTTTCACAGAGCGTAGCTCTATATATTTTGATTTATGAATAGTCTGAATTTATGATAGCTCAACCAGATAATTTAATGACCTGATAATGTACATGTAGAAATTTTGCTGGGACAAAGAGCATTATTTGAGCTTTCTTTGGTGTTTTTAAATTCCCAAAGTTCAAGTGACTGCTGTTTGACTGCCATGTGTTTAACCCTTTCCCAAACGACAAATTTTGGACTGGTCCAAATTGAAAGAGCTTGCAGATGACAATTTTAAATTTGATGAAAATGGCAGAAAGTTCTCAAAAAGGGTAGAAAACACTGTGGGAAAAGGAGAAATTGCTCGTTACAAGCAATTTCTCCTTTTCCCACAGTGTTTTCAAAAGACTTGTACTGCAGACACGTGAAAACCAGGGCTTGTTTGGGAAAGGGTTAAGTAGCTCCACTGTTTTTGTTGTTGTTAAGTTTCTAGTTGTTAACCCAGTATTACATAATTCTGCATTTTAACGACCATGAACAAGGAGGCTGTAGAAAACATTGTGGGAAAAAGAGAAAATGCTGGTCACCAGCATTTTCACCTTTTCCTACATGTTTCCTGCCCTTCCCGGACCAAATTTCAATTTTTGGATCACATATATTTTGTTGTCTGCTCTATATATTTTGATTTATAAATAGTTTGCTTTCAGTTTGCACAAGTCCAAAATTTTGGTGTGTTAAAGATCGAAACTATCAAGAGGGAAATTCATACCAGATGTGCAGGAAACTTTCAAAGTGTTTTGACACAGTTATCTCCCTTCTTTACTTAAAATTCCCATTGAGAAAGCACCTGCAGCAGTGTACCTGCATGGGATTCCCATGTTTTTGCTGTTGTTGTTGTTTCTATCTTTTGTTATGCAATTCACTTGTATTGCAGAATAATTGACCCTTTACCATACCATCCTATGTTTCAACAGCCATGAAGAGACAGGATTTTGAAAACATTGTGGGAAAAGGAGAAAATTCTGGTAGCCAGCATTTTCTCCTTTTCCCAAAATGTTTTCTATCACTCCAAAATCAAATTTCAAGTTTTGAGTGGATTTTATTGTGTTGTTTCCAAATGCTCTCCATTTGGACAAATGAAAATGATCCATGCTCTATGAAAAAGGGGCTTAATGCATCTGCGAAAAAGTATCAACCCAGGTCAGCCTGCGCAGTCCACGCAGGCTAACCTGGTCTGAAACTGTTTGCTATCAGTCAGTTTTGTGTATGCCAAAGGACCAGTCTTACTCATGATTCAGTCAGTTGTTAAAAGAAGTGACTATTATGAATCCATAATTATGTGATGAATTTCTTGGTACCATGCATCACAGAGGTGCATTAAGCCACTTTTCACAGAGCATGGCTCATATTTTTAATAATTATTATTATCTTCTATTTTCAGGCTTGTTTATAAATGGTTTTTGATGGTATATAAAGTTAGCTATGCTCTAGGTATAATGGGCTATATGGGCATCGTGTTTACTATCCTAGGACTTAACATGTTATTTTTAGTGAGATCTAAGGACGCTCTAGACTTTTCAATATTAATATTTTTCTACGGACTATACTACGGTGTTGTGTCCAGAGATTTTGCAGAAGTGTGCAGTGATACAATGGCAGCTCATATAGGGGTAAGTGTGCACAGGCACTTGTTTTTTTTTTTGACAAAACTCTGCTTCCTAGATTTGAGCCATGCTCTGTGAAAAGGGGGTTTAACCCTTTACCAAATGACAAGTTTTTAGATTTGTCGAAATGGACAGCATTTGCAGACAATATAAATGACACTCAAGAATTGAAAGTTGTCGAAAGGACAGAAAACATTGTGAGAAGAGGAGAAAATGCATGCGACCAGGATTTTCTCCTTTCTCCACACTTTTCAAAAGCCTTCATCCTCATGGTCCTTAAAAGTCAGTATTGTGTGGTAAAGGGTTAATGCATCTTCAAACAGTATTGATGCATGCCAGCCTGTGCAAACTGATCTGGGTTGAAACTTTCTGCTATTCATAAATTTTCTAGTCAAAGGAACAGTCAGTCTGTTGTTAAACAAAATGTTTTTTATGGATCCATGACGGATTACTTGCTTGGTATAACGCATCACGAAGATGCACTAAGCACCCTTTTGCCAGAGCATGGTTCATTTCTAATAAATAAGACAAGGTGTCCAGATACGACCTGCAGTCAATTGTCAGTATTATTTACAAATTTTAAACTAGATTGGAAATAGTTCTTATTAGCTCACCTTAGCACAATGTGCTAAAGGTGAGCTATTGTGATCGCCCTATGTCCGGCGTCCGGCGTCCGTCAACAATTTCTTTAAACATCTTCTCCTCCTAAACCACTGGGCCAATCTTGATGAAACTTGGCAGGGATGTTCCTTGGGTGAAGCTCTACCAAAATTGTTCAAAGAATTGAATTCCACCCACAACTCTGGTTGCCATGGCAACAAAAAGGAAAAAAAAGCAAAATCTTTGAAAATCTTCTTCTGTGAAACTAGAAGGCGCAGAGCTTTGATATTTGGTATGTAGCATCTCCTAGTGGACCTCTACCAAGTTTGTTCATTTGATGCTCCTGGGGTCAAAACTGGCCCCGCCTCGGGGGTCACAAGTTCGAACATAGGAACAAAGAGGTAAAACTTTAAAAATCATCTTCTCTGAAACTGGAAGGCGTAGAGCTTTGATATTTGGTATGTAGCATTTCCTAGTGGACCTCTACCAAGTGTGTTCATATGATGCCCCTGGGGTCAAAATTGGCCCTGCCCCGGGGGGGTCACAATTTCCAACATAGGAACAAAGAAGGAAAACTTTAAAAATCTTCTTCTCTGAAACAGGAAGGCATGGAGCTTTGATATTTGGTATGTAGCATCTTCTAGTGGATCTCTACCAAGTTTGTGCATATGATGCCCTTGGGGCAAAAGTTGGCCCTGCCCCGGGGGTCACAAGTTCAAACATAGGAACAGAGAAGGAAAACTTTAAGAATCATCTTCTCTGAAACTGGAAGGCGTAGAGCTTTGATATTTGGAATGTAGCATCGCCTAGTAGACCTCTACTAAGTTTGTTCATATGATGCCCTTGGGGTCAAAATTGGCCCTGCCCGGGGGTCACAAGTTCAAACATAGGAACAAAGAAGGAAAACTTTGTTTTTTCTCTTAAATGGGAAGGCATAGAGCTTTGATATTTGGTATGTAGCATCTCCTAGTGGACTTCTACCAAGTTTGTTCCAAGGATGCTGCTTGGGTCGAAACTGGCCCAGCCCTTGGGGTCACAAGTTCGAACATAGGAACAAAGAAGGAAAACTTTAAAATTCTTCTTTTCTGAAACCGAAAGGTGTGGAGCTTTGATGTTTGGTATGTTGCATCTCAGAGTGGACCTCTACCAAGTTTGTTCATATGATGCCCCTGGGTCAAAACTGGCCCCGCCCTGGGGGTCACAAGTTCGAAGATAGGAACAAAGAAGGAAAACTTTAAATTTCTTTTTCTCTTAAATGGGAAGGTGTAGAGCTTTGATATTTGGTATGTAGCATTTCCTAGTGGACCTCTACCAAGTTTTTTCATATGATGCCCCTGGGTCAAAACTGGCCCAGCCCCAGGGGTCACAAGTTTGAACATAGGAACAAAGAAGGAAAACTTTAAAATTCTTCTTTAAAACTGGAAGGCATAGAGCTTTGATATTTGGTATTTAGTGATTCTCTTCTAAGTTTGTTTGCCCATCTAAGCGCAACAAGTTCATTTAGTTCAAAATTGGGTCATCTTGGGTCATAAACTAGGTCACTAGGTCAAATTAAAGAAATACCTTGTTGGCACGCTCGAGGCCACATTATTTGCTCAATTGCCTTGAAAATTAGTTAGAAAGTTTGTCTTAAAAAGTCTCACATAAGATTAATTGGGGTCAACTTGGGTCATAAACTAGTTCACTGGGTCAAATTAAAGAAATACCTTGTTTGCACTCTGGAGGCCACATTTATTGCTCAAATGACCTGAAATTTGGCCAGAATGTTTGTCTTGATGAAATACCAGATGAGTTTGGATTTGGGTCACCTGGAACCATAAACTAGGTCACTAGGTCAAAATAAAGAAATACCTTGTGGGCACTCTAGAGGCCACATTCTTTGCTTAATTGCCTTGAAAATTGGTCAGAATGTTTGTCTTTGTAAAATCTCACATGAGTCTGAATTTGGGTCAACTGGGGTCATAAACTGGGTCACTTGGTCAAATTAAAGAAATAGCTAGTGGGCACTCTAGAGGCCACATTTATTATTCATTTGATTTGAAAATTGGTCAAAATGTTTCTTTTGATATAGTCAAAGACCAGTTTAAATTTGGGTCACCTGGGGTCATAATCTAGGTCACTAGGTCAAATTAAAGAAATATCTTTAGGGCACTCGAGGCCACATTTTTTGCTCAGTTGACTTGAAAATTGGTCAGAATGTTTGTCTTCATGAAATATGAGTTTGAAATTGGGTCACCTGCGGTCAAAACCTAGGTCACAAGGTCAAATTAAAGAAAAACCTTTAAGGCACTCTACTAAGGTGAGCGACCCAGGGCCATCATGGCCCTCTTGTTTTAATAGTGTTCTGCTGTAAATTATCTGGTGCATGGAATGAAACAAATGATAAGTACATTTCCTTGTTTTAATGACCGTAAGGAAGGCACCTTTTGAAAACATTGTGGAAAAAGGAGAAAATGCTGGTAACCAGCATTTTCTTCTTTTCCCACAATATATTCTACTTGTCAGAGAACCTCAGATCATTTGCATTAACTTTGTCATCTGCATATATCAGTTTTGAAAAGTCTTACTTTTGTCATTTGGGAAAGGGTTAAGAGAGATATACTGGTCAAGCTTTTCTCATTCCACCTTAACCCAGTACCACACAATCCCAAGTTTAAACGACCCTGAAAAAGAAACCTTTTGAAAACATTGTGGAAAACAGAGGGAATGCTGGTAACCAGCATTTTCTCTTTTTTCCACGATGTTTTCTACTCTATCAAAGACAGATTCCATCATTTGAGCCACATTGAATTTTTCGTCTGCAGATGCTTTCAGTTTGGACTGGTCTGAAATTTTTTCGTGTGGTAAAGAGTTAAAATGGAAATTTTACTACCACTATGGACACACTGAATGAATCTGATTGGTTAGTTAAACATAGCTTTTAAGTTTTGAAATAACGGCAAGCTGCTAAAAATAGTATTGACCAATCAGATTCATTTGAGGTAATTACTGGGGTAGTAAAATTTCCATGTTGTTGTGGGAATACAGAAATTTGACGGCCTCCAAAGTTTCAACCTTCATAAGTCTTATAATGTCTATGTATTTGTTTGATGTACCAGATTAAAGATAAAAGCTTTCAGGGGTAAACTTAAATCATTCTTGCGATTGGTCTCTGTCCTTTTGCCTAGTTGCAATTGTATAATAATTGTAGTTGTCAAGAATACTCCTACCATTTGAATTGTTTTACTGTCATTGTTAAATCACTATTAATTAAAAGCAAAGTTTGTGCAACAATTAATTCTTTACTGAACTACAGTACTTGATATCATTTCAAAGACAGATCTTCTTTTGAGTTATGTTGGATTTGTTGCCTGTTAATTCAGTGTGATTGAATCTAAACCTATGATGCTTGGTAACTTGTTAAAGATGTAATACATGTATTTGAATGCTTAGGGAGCAGTCATAATCCAGCATCAATTTCCTTGGATGGCTCCATCGATAAGTTTTCGGATATTTAATCCATGATATTGCGGAACAAATCCTGCAGATTGTGCTGGTCACACGGGAGTGTCCTTGAGCAAGGCACTGGTGAGCCCCAGCAGAGAACCAATGAAAAGTAAGTTGTCATGCTGTGTGATTATTGAAATACCATTGCAAGTGGGGAAAACTACATGCATAATAAAGAAATGAAAATACACATGTACTTAATGTTTAATCCGTTACCAGACAGTCCCAAGTGTTAAACAACCTTGAGAAGTAAAGCACTTAAAACCTTTTGGAAAAAAGATTTTTGGAAAAGGATTGGCAAGAAGATGCTTTCAATTTGGACAAGTATAAGATATTGCCATGTGGTAAATGGTTAAACAGCGACAGTGTTATGATAGCATGATATGTTCATAACCTTTGTTTTCAGTACTATACAACAACAGGTTTACCTGGGAAGAGATTAGATCCCAATATCTGTGCTATTTGTGGAAATCCAATTCTAGTGCTTGATAATAAAGACGCAATCATAGAAACTACCTGTACATTAGATTGTGGCCATGTGTATCCTTTTACTTTTCCCAAGGCCCCCTGACCATATTCACAAACCAGTTTTAATTCCTTTCCAATTTTCAAGAATTTTCTAGATTTCTAGGACCACAATTTCTGATTGGCCAAACAATATGATCTGGCTAATCAAAAATTGTTTTACTTTCTAAGTGTAGGATTCAGACTATGAATGGTTCATAGAAGTAAAACCAGTAGGTGCTTATTCTCAACTTCGATTATGTGGAAATGACTGATGTGCCTATTACTAGTAAGGAAACACCTAGAGAGCACAAACAAATGCTCTCGATGCTGTGAATTCAATAAGATTAATATGTGAGTGCCAAGAGAATATGTATTTAATTGCTGTTCATTTAAGCAGAATGTAGATAAGGCATTTCCAAACAAAGGCAATTTTTTGCCTGCAGAAGATACAGATTTAGAAATCATGATAAGAAAGAAAAGGATTGTTCATGTTTAGTCCTTTACCGGTCAGTCATATGAGGTAGAAGGAATTTGGAAAACATTGTGAGAAAAAGAGAAAATTCTAGTTACCAGCATTTTCTTACCGACTATAGGTTCTACCCTTTCTATGGTAGAGTAGACCCCATTATTGTATCCAAACTGAATTTGTCTTCGCAGATGCTTTCGTCATTGACAACACACATATGTAACTCAACCAAACCATAAAGTGTACTTATTGAAATAGAAAGCATTTTTAGATGAAAAATTGAATGTGACCCAATGATTGGATTTGTCTGTGAAAGGGTAGAAAAGGTTCTCTACAATGTTTTCAAAAGCCTTCTATATAAGGGTTATTGGAACTCTAGACTGTTTGGTATAGGGTTTGTATTTCTGTTTGATAATGAGGTAACTTACTGATGTTTACATGTATTAAAACAATTTCCATTTTATGATTAACTCTTTACTATACAATGCTGCCTTTTAATGACCCTGGAAAAGAAGCCTTTTGAAAACATTGTGGGAAAAGGAGAAAATGCTTGTAACCAGCATTTTCTCCTTTTCTCACGATGTTTTCTACCCAATCAAAGAAAAAATGCACCATTTGAGCCACATTGAAACTGTTGTGTGCAAATGCTTTCAATTTGGACAAGGCTAAAATTTTGTGGTCTGGTAAAGGGTTAAAGTAACTTTCTTTTGTAACTATTTTCCTTAACTAGCTATTTCAGATTCCATGAGTTTTGTATACGAGGCTGGTGTATTGTGGGTAAAAAACAGACCTGTCCATATTGCAAAGAGAAAGTAGACCTCAAGAGAATGTTTCCAAGTCCGTATCCTTTCTGTTTGTCTGTATTATTGTAGCACAGATTTCTGCCATAACCCTCTACCACACAACCCCAACTTTTAACAACCCTGGAAAAGAAACCTTCTTAAAACATTGTGCTAAAAGAAAATGCAGGTAATCACCATTTTCTCCTTTTAATTTGTCATCTGCAAATGCTTTTAATTTGAACAAGTCTACATTTTTGTGCTGTAGTAAGCCGAGCCCCCGTAGCTCAGTCAGTAGCGTACAGGACTTGAGAACAGGAGGTTGCTGGTTCGATCCACAGCTCGGCCAATTTCTTTCCGAGGATTGATGATAGTCATTGCGACAGGATTCATTCCTCTTTCACCGCTGACCATTGTTTCGACGATGGTTATGTGGGAAAGCAGCCAGTGGCTTGGAAAGAATATTGTGCGTAGTACTGGTAAAAGAAACTCCAGGAAAGCATGGGCAGGTGCACTGGCCGCCGCAATATAACTGAAATAATGTTGAAAATGGCATTAAACACCATACAATCAATCAATCAATTGTCCTGTAGTAAAGAGTTAATGTCATCTGCAAATGCTATCAGTTTGGACCAGTCTAAAAATTTGTTGATTGGTAAGAAGATATGTGTAGGTGCTTCTACATACAAAGTGCCCAGCCAACCATACAGCCTACTAGGTAAAGCACAGGTTTAGTAATCAATAATCACTGACCAGTTCATATAGCTCAGGTGTTAGAGCATAGGATTTGGAAACGTCAAGTTTCAGGTCACTTGAGGGTGTAGGTTCGATTCCCATGGTTGGCCATCTAAGATTACTAATAGTCTTTTGGATGAGACGTTAAACTGAGGTCCCGTGTAACGGTGCTATACACCAAGCATGTTAAAGAACCAGGGTCCATATTCACCAACCATTCTTAAGAACGTTCTTAGACTTATTCTTCAAGATTTTCCAAGTTTGAAAGTAACACAACTTCTGAATGGCTAAACCATATGGTTTAGCCAATCAGAAGGTGTGTTACTTTCAAATTTGGAAAATTTTGAAGAACAAGACCAAGAATGTTCTTAAGAATGGTTGGTGAATACAGACCCTGGTGTAACTTAAGATGGGTTTCGTCCTATATCTTGCACTAACCCATAACTAACAGCCCCCAGGGAGTGTCACCCATATGGGCAACCGGTGGCAACGATAAATAAACATATATCCAATCAATCACTAATCAAGTTGCAGACTGTAGTGTAGGGGTAGAGCATTGGTCCATTAAATCAGAGGTTTCAAGTTTGAACCCTGTGAAAAGTGCAGTCAACCTTTGAAACTGACCTCATCACAGATCAAGTACTGGTTAGATTTTAAGGAAGCAGTCTTCAACAGTGATTTGTGTAAGTTGTAATAACTGGTGAAATAACCAGTTTTAAACTATTTTTAGTTTCTGTCGGTTGTAATCTTTGCAAACTCACAACCACCAGAGGTAATATTTGGCACGAAGCCACAAGAATTACTGAAATTTAATGAATTAACCCTTTCCCAAACAAGCCCTGGTTTTCATGTGTCTGCTATACAAGTCTTTTGAAAACACTGTGAGAAAAGGAGAAATTGCTCGTAACGAGCAATTTCTCCTTTTCCCACAGTGTTTTCTCCCCTTTTTGATAACTTGCTGCCATTTTCATCAAATTTAAAATTGTCGTCTGCAAACTCTTTCAATTTGAACCAGTCCAAAATTTGTCGTTTGGGAAAGGGTTAAAGACAAAATGGAATACAGTTGACTGAAAATTAATATTTCAGTAACTTTAATACCTTTATTCTGCCAAACTCTTTCTGAAAATTGATGAAAGTAAATGCATTGCGGTTGATCCCCTTGTCACTTCTCGAAATGGACTCCTATGGTCTAGAAAAAAAAAACAACAAACAAATACCATCTTAGGACAGAAAAAAATAATAATTTTCCTTAACAACCATAAATAGATGGGACAGAACACATGTTATGTTTGGAAATCTATTAGACTGGGTTAGATATTTCGTAGCATGGCAGCCAGTCATCATGATGTTTTTACAAGCAGTAAATGTCACACTTGGGCTTGAGTGATATCCACGGAAAATTTTGTGCAGCTAATACATTTTACCCCTTACCACACAATCCCATCTGTTAACAACCCCAAGGACCAAGGAGAAAGGGTTTTGAAAATATTTTGGGAAAAAGAGAAAATGCTGGTAACCAGCATTTTCTCCTTTTCCCAAAATGTTTGCTACCCTTTTAAATGCAAATCCCATGATTTTAGCCACATTGATTTTGTCTTCTGCAAATGCTTTCAATTTTGACAAGTCTAAAATAGTGGCCTCTGGGAAAGAGTTAAAGAATTCCTGATCAAAGGTAAAGTCTAACCCCTGGACAGAGGACAGCTTTGGAAAACAACGTTGGAGGAGATGCAATTGAGAAACTGTTATAAACTTGAGAATGTGTCCTGATTGTATCAGAAAACAATGTTACAGTTTGTTTCTAATTTTTTTTGTTCATTTGTTACTTTCTTTTGACACTTATTATACCCCTACACACAAAGTCACATGGAGTCACCTTGTCCGTCCGCTGAAATTCTGTCTGGAGCAAAGTATAAAAGCTAATAACATCAAACTTTAAATACAGATAGATCACATTAAGGACAAGTGCAGTGCAAAAGGTTCGAAAGTCTATCCTCAGTATTTTTTTTTAAGTTAATACCCTTTATTATTTCACATTTTGGATTTTTATCTGTAGCATAACTTCCAAAGCATAGAAGTTAGATATAAATTAAAGATAAGTGAAGTGCACAAGATCCATAAGTCTTTCTTCATTACCTTTGAAGTTATTATCCATAGATTTTATTTATTTTTAGCTCACCTGAGCATGAAGTGCTCATGGTGAGCTATTGTGATCGTGCTGTGTCCGTCGTGCGACGTGCGTCGTCAGTCGTCAACTTTTTACCTTGTGTACGCTCTAGAGGCCACATTTTCAGTCCAATCCTCATGAAACTTGGTCAGAATGTTTGTCTTGATAAAATCTCGGACGAGTTCAAAATTTGGTCTTGTGGGGTCAAAAACTAGGTCACTAGGTCAAATCTTAGAAAAACCTTGTGTGCGCTCTAGAGGCCACATTTTCAGTCAGATACTTGTGACATTTGGTCAGAATGTTTGTCTTGATAAAATCTGGGACAAGTTCGAAATTGGATCATGTGGGGTCAAAAACTAGGTCACTAGGTCAAATCTTCGAAAAACCTTGTGTACGGTCTAGTGCCCACATTTTCAGTCAGATACTTGTGAAATTTGGTCAGAATGTTTGTCTTGATAAAATCTGAGATGAGTGTGAAATTGGGTCATGTGGGGTCAAAAACTAGGTCACTAGGTCAAATCTTAGAAAAACCTTGTGTACGCGCTAGAGGCCACATTTTCAGTCAGATACTTGTGAAATTTGGTCAGAATGTTTGTCTTGATAAAATCTCGGACGAGTTCAAAATTTGGTCATGTGGGGTCAAAAACTAGATCACTAGGCCAAATCTTAGAAAAACCTTGTGTGCACTCTAGAGGCCACATTTTCAGTCAGATATTTGTGAAATTAGGTCAGAATGTTTGTCTTGATAATATCTCGGACGAGTTCGAAATTTTTGTCTTGATGATATCTCGGATGAGTTCAAAATTGGGTCACATAGGGTCATAAACAATGTCATTGGGTCAAATTGAAGAAATACCTTTTGGGCACTCTAGAGGCTACAATTCTAGCTAGATTGACCGGAAAATTGGTCTAAAAATTTGACTTGATGATATCTCGGATCAATTAGAAATTGGGTCTCATAGGGTCATAAACTAGGTCACTGGGTCAAATTCAAGAAATGTATTGTGGGCACTGTAGAGGCCACAGTTTTTGCTCAAGTGACCTGAAAATTTGTCAGTATGTTTGACTTGATGATATCTTGAATGGATTTTAAATTGGATCACATAGGGTCATAATCTAGGTCACTAGGTCAAATTACAGAAACCCCTTGTGGGCGCTCTAGAGGCAGCAATTCTTACCCAATTTACCTGAACCTTGGTCAACAAGTTCGTTTTGATGTTTCGGATGAGTTTGAAATATGGTCACATAGGGTCATATACTAGGTCACTAGGTCTAATTGAAGAAAGACATTTTGGACACTCCGGAGGCCACATTTTCAGCTCAATGGACCTGACAATTGGTCAGAATGTTTGTCTTAATAATATCTCAGATGAGTTTTAAATTGGGTCATTATGACCCTGGAGTGAAATTTGGCCTATTGACTCAGGTGAGTGATCCAGGGCCATCATGGCCCTCTTGTTTGTTTTTGTTTTTGGTCCATAGCATTACTTCCATAGAGTAAATGCTATTAACTTGAAACTTCAAAATCAGGTGGATCACATTGAAAGGAGTACAGTGCCCAAAATCTGTAACTCTGTCTGCAGTGTTCTTGGAGTTATTGCCCGTTGTTATTCTACATTTTGGGCTTGGAAAGTTGCAGTCATCCAGTGACAAGGCATCAGGTGGGGGTATTTGTGCAGTTCTAGGTTATGTTAATCAAATGAGTTCACTGCCATTTTAGAAATGTTTTTGTTCTGTGCTGTGTTTCTTCATAGCAAAAAGAGAGAAAATGTCAAAAATTTACAATCCATACTGTACAGGCTTGTGAAGAAATAGTATAAGAGACAGAAGCATTTGAAGGCAAAGTGAATTTTGAGTAATATGGAAAACATTGTGGGAAATGGAGCATTTGCTTCTCAAAGCAACTACTTGTTTTTCTTATGTTTTCAAAAGATACTGACAGCAGTGGTGCAAAAAACGTGTAAAACAGATACCAACAGCAGACTCGATATACGAGGGTTGATCAATAAATTCGCGGACACCGCCCACAAAGGCTTTGTTTTTTATTTAAAAACAAAGCGAAAATTGTAGAAAATATCTCTGATCTTTTATGAATATATTGTATAAATTTCACATAAAAATTACAGTAAGCTTACACAAAAACGAGAATTTACTACATCCATACCAATGAGATCACCTCAGATCAAGCGCAAAATAACGTCAAAAACGATGTCAAAGTTACATTTTCTCAACGTAACAACCATTAGCGTCAACACGGCGTTCATGTCTGTGCACCCACTGAGTGAAAATGTTTGCATAAAATGACTTGTTGAAAGATCTCAACACCGCAATTGCCTTGCTCTGTAGGTCGTCGAAGCCTGTAACCTGTGACCCTTTAACTCGGCCTTTGACTTGGGGAACAAGGCAAAATGGCAGGGCGCAAGGTCAGGTGAGTATGGTGGGTGTTCCAAGATCTCGGCCCCTAGCGAAATGGTGATGGTTGTCTGGGTTTGCAATGCTGGGTGACTCGGAGCGTTGTCTTGGTGCAGAATGTTGTTTTCCAAGTCACTGTAAACATTTGGCCGCTTCTGTCGTATCGCTGTACATAGGTTATGGCGGATGACCTGCAAATGCAATGATCTGTCTTAAAACTGTAAAATTACCGTTTTACTAAGACAACTATTACTAACAGTAGTATACTTGATGGTAGAAACAATTATTAAAAATATTCCTACCTTCGAGTAGCACTCGGCATTCACCATCACACCACATGGCATGGCGTGGCATAGCAGCAGTCCTCGGCTGTGGAAAAACATGATTAACATGTGTTTTCCCATCGATCTTCTGGCCCGAGCTTTCTTTGGTGGCGGTGAATCAGAGTTCTTCCACTGGCTACTCTGTTGCTTCATCTCTGGATCATAATAAGAAAGCCAGGTTTCATCGGTAGTGATAATCCTGTTGAGAAATCGCTGGCCTTCCCGTTTGTACCGTCTCAGAAACCACTGACTAAACCCGCTCTTGTTTCCATCTCCTGTTCTGACAGTATCCTAGGTACCCATCTCGCACTTAATCATCTCATATTCAGGTCTACAGTCAATATCTTCTGAACAGAATCATAACTCAAGCTTGTTTCTTCGCATAGTTACCAAATTGTTGTCCACCTATCCCTGTCCATTACCTCTTTTACCAAAAGAACATTGCTGTTATTCCATTCTTCCATTGGTCGACCGCACCTTCAATCTTCTTCAATGTCCTCTCTGCCCTCACGGAATCTCTTGTGCCACTTGTAAATCAGTGATCGACATACATATGTTTTCCTTTCCAGAAACCTTCTCACTATTCTGTTTCGTCTGTTGTGGTGTCATTCCTAATTTCACACAAAATTGTACCATGGCTCTTTGCTCTAACGACGTCACATGTCACTCTGATGCACACATCCCTGTCTCCATTTCCATTATTAACAAAACAAGATAACAATTTTGAATGCTTGTTTTTTCCGGTTCTGAAGAGGTTATGCAATGATGTTGACGTCATTTCCGTTATGTGCGAATGCGCGCCAAAATTAGTCTTAATTCTAATGATGTGCCATTCTCAAGAATATATAATTATGAGCTGTGGTGGTCTTACTGCACTGGGTTGCCATGGTGATTCTTGGCGTCCATATACCAAATAAAGTTCTGTTAGAATTTGCACACATGTATTGTCATTTTATGGTTCTACAAAATAGTAAAATTCAATAGCAGTGCAATTATTTGTAACAGAGATATCAATGGTGTCCTCGAATTTATGGATCATCCCTCGTACATGTATCATCTTTTGAAATGCAAGTTTCGTGTTTTGAGATACGTGTAAATTATGGTGTCTGTGGTGGTGAGGTAGAGGGTAGGCTTCATAATCATAAGGCCCTGATTTCGATACCCAGGAGCAGGCATCAACTTCAGGGCTGTTGATCGGCCCACACTTTCAGTGCTAGTACTGATGTAGTTTCCAGGAAGCAGATTCGATGGAGATTAGTATAAGTTGCAAGAACATGTGTCTCAATGGATGTAAAATGAATATGTTTAAACTGTAAATTATTGTCTGCAAATGATTTCAAGTTGGACAGGTTAAAATTGTCTCTTTTCTGTACAATCCCGTATTTTAATGACTCAAAAGAGAAACCCTTTTAAAAACATTGTGGGAATAAGAGAAATGCTTACCAGCAATTTCACATTTTTCCACAACTTTTTCTACCCTTTCAAAGACAAATCATATCATTTGAACCACAACCAACTTTTCGTCTGCAAATGCTTTGAATTCGGACTTGCCAAAATTTTGTCATCTGGTACAGAGATGAGCAAGTAGAACTTTACCATCAGTAACGCCGTCAGTCTTAACTCTTTACCACTCAATCCCGACTTTTAACGACCCGAAGAAAGAAGCTTTTTGAAAACATTGTGGGAAAAGGAGAAAATGCTGGTAACCAGCATTTTCTCCTTTTCCCACAATGTTTTCTACCCAATCAAAGGCAAGTTCCACAATTTGAGTCAGATGTAAATTGTCTGCAAATGCTTTGAATTTGGAGAGGGCTACATTTTTGTTGTTTGGTAAAGAGTTAACTCTTTACCAAACGAAAAAATTTAAGACTAGTCCAAATTGAAAACAATTGCAGATGACCTAATAAATGTGAATTTAAACTTGTTTTGGGAAAGGTAGAAAACATTGTTGGGAAAGGAGAAAATGCTGGTTACCAGCATTTTCTCCTTTTCCCACAATGTTTTCAAAAGGCTTCTTTCTCAGGGTTGTTGAAAGTGGGATTTTGTGGTAAAGGGTTAATCTGTCATGCTTACCCCCAGGGTCATTAACTCTTTACCATGCTACAACATGTTAGACTTAAAAGCAATTGCAGACTACAAAATAATCAAATTGGTCTGCCAAGAGGGAAATTTGGGATATTGTCCCATTGAATATTAAAAATGTCCCACCATAATGCCTTCAGATCAGACTTTGTCCCCTTCAAATTGGTCTACCACAGTGGAAATTCTGGGATATTGTCCCATTGAATAGTAAAGATGTCCTACCATAATGCCTTCAGATTGGACTTTGTCCCCTTCAAATTGGTCTGCCAAGGGGGAAATCTGGGATATTGTCCCATTGAATAGTAAAGATGTCCTACCATAATGCCTTCAGATCGGACTTTGTCCCGTTCAAATTGGTCTGCCAAGGGGAAATTCTTGGATATTGTCCCAATGAATATTAAAGATATCCAACCATAATGCACTCAGATCTGACTTTGTCCCCTTCAACTTGGTCTGCCAAGGTGGAAATTCTTGGATATTGTCCCAATGAATATTAAAGATGTCCTACCATAATGCACTCAGATTGGACTTTTTGTCCCCTTCACATTGGTCTGCCAAGAGGCAAATTCTAGGATATTGTCCCATTGAATACTAAAGATGTCCTACCATAATGCACTCAGATCAGACTTTGTCCCTTTCAAATTGGTCTGCCAAGGGGGAAAGTCTTGGATATTGTCTCATTGAATATCAAAGAAGTCCTATCATAACGCACTCAGATTGGACTTTGTCCCTTTCAAATTGGTCTGCCAAGGGGGAAAGTCTAGGATATTGTCCCAATGAATATTAAAGATATCCTACCATAATGCACTCAGATCAGCTTTGTCCCCTTCAAATTGGTCTGCCAAGGTGGAAATTCTTGGATATTGTCCCAATGAATATGAAAGATGTCCTACCATAATCCACTCAGATCGGACTTTGTTCCCTTCACATTGGTCTACCAAGAGGCCAATTCTGGGATATTGTCCCATTGAATACTAAAGATGTCCTACCATAATGCACTCAGATCGGACTTTGTCCCTTTCAAATTGGTCTGCCAAGGGGGAAAGTCTTGGATATTGTCTCATTGAATATTAAAAATGTCCTACCATAATGCACTCAGATCAGACTTTGTCCCTTTCAAATTCATCTGCCAAGGCGGAAATTCTAGGATATTATCCCGTTGAATATTAAAATATCCCACCAATATGCACTGAGATTGGATTTTATCCCCTTCAAATTGGTCTGCCAAGGGGGAAATTCAGGGATATTGTCCGATTGTATATTAAAGAAGTCCCATCATAATGCTCTCAGATCGGACTTTGTCCCCTTCAAATTTGTCTGCCAAGGTGGAAATTCTGGGATATTGTGTCATTGACTATTAAAGATGTCCTATCATAATGCCTTCAGATCAGACTTTGTCCCCTTCAAATTGATCAGTCATGGTGGTGTCCTACCATAATGCCTTCAGATCAGGCTTTGTCCCCTTCAAATTGGTCTGCCAAGGTGGGAATTCTTTGATGTTGTCCCATTGAATATTAAAGATGTCCTACCATAATGCCTTCAGATCAGACTTAGTCCCCTTCAAATTACTCTGCCAAGGGGGAAAGTCCGGGATATTGTTCCATTGAATATTAAAGATGTCCTGTCATAATGCACTCAGACTGGACTTTGTCCCCTTCAAATTTGTCTGCCATGGGGAAAATTCTGGGATATTGTCCGAATAAATATTAAAGATGTCCTATCGTATTGCACTCACATTTGATTTTGTTCCTTTAAAATTTATTATCAGCCATGCTCTGTGAAAAGGGAGCTTAACACATCTATTAAAAAAGTATCATCCCAGGTCAGCCTGCGCAGTCTGTGCAGACTGACCTGGGCCCAAACCTTTTGCTATAGGTCAAGTTTCTGTGATGCCTTGCTTGGCATCATACATCATGGAGATGCATTAAGCCCTGTTTTGCCAGAGCATAACTAAATTTGATAAGGTCTTGAGTGCATTTGTCTCACTGATTTTGAAAGTGTTCCATATTTCTGCAAGTATATGGACCAATGTCCCTGAATACTCCATGGGAGAGCACTGACTACTATTTTATATATGTATGTATTATAATTTTAAACTTATTTATTTCAAAGTGTCAAAAAATTGTATTGGAAGTTTTTGACAAAAACTGTAGCAAATGAGCTAAGGTATATATGTAACTAAAAAAGAAGTCCATGGTACTGCTTCAGGTTTGTTTGGAAACCTTTGGAATGTGAATTTGCTACCATAGCTATTAACCCTTTACCACACAATGCCAAGTTTCAACGACCCTTTTGAAAATATTATGGGAGAAGGAGAAAATGGTGGTAACCAGAATTCCCTCTTTTTCCAATAATATTTTCGACCTTTTACAGTCAAATCTACTCATTTAACTCTATACCACTCAATCCCAAGTTTAAACAACCTTGAGAAAAAAAGCTTTTCAAAAAATTGCCGGAAACGGAGAAAATGGTGGTTACCAGCAATGTTTTCTACCCTTTTATAGACATTTTCAGTCATTTGGGTTACGTTGAATTTGTTGTCTTCAATTGCTTTTAATTTGGACAAGTGTAAAATTTTATCATCTAAAAAAGAGTTAAATCATATTTAATTTAATGTCTCTAAATGCTCTCAAAATGTGGATAAGGCTTTGTTATGTGGTAAAGTGTTGAAATATGTTGTTTAAGTATGTCATGTTGTTTGGTTGAAATATGTCATGTTGCTTTGTCGAAGTATGTAATGTTATTTTGTTGAACAAAGTCAAGAATCTGTGTGTGTAAATATGTGATGTACACGAGGCAAATAGTATCTCAACCCTTTACCGCATAATCCCAAGTTTAAACGACCATGGGAAAGAACCTTTTTGAAACAATTGTGGGAAAAAGAGAAAATTTTGGGAACCAGCATTTTCTCCTTTTCCCACTACAACTACAGACAAATCCAGTGATTTGTTGTTGCAAATGCTTTCAATTTGGACAGGTCTACATTTTTGTCATGTGGTAAAGAGTTAACCCTTGACCACATGACAGAACTTTAGACTTATCGATATTGAAAGCATTTGTAGAGAACCTAATCATGACTCAAATGATGAGATTTGGTTTTGTCCAAGTAGAAAACATTGTGGGAAAAGGAGAAAATGCTGAGAACCAGTATTTTCTCCTTTTCCCACTATGCTTTCAAAAGCCTCTTTCTTTAGGGTCATTAAAACACAGGAATGTGTGGTAAAAGGTTAAGAAATGAAATTTCTATTAAATTTGAATATGAACACCACCAAAACCAGAGAAGATTGAATCTTTACCAAATGACAGAATTTTTGACTTGTCCAAATTAAAAGCATCTGTAGAGGACAAATAAAATGTGGCTCAAATGATGTGATATGATTCTGAAAGAGCAGGAAACATTTGGGGAACAGGAGGAAATGCTGGTAACCATCATTTTTTTCCCTTTTCCCAATGTTTTCAAAAGCCTTTTTTCTCTCAGGGTAGTTTAGAAGCAAATACCGGCACCAGGAAAGTTACTACAACTTAATATTTCTTTTACTATATACCTACAACGGGAGTTTCCCTGGACTTTCTGGTGTGGGGGTCATTTGACCCCCTTCAAATGTATAAAAGAAGACAAACATGAGCTGCGCAGGCTGACATGGGACATGCAGAAAATTTACAATAGCAAGTTTTCACCTCATGTAAGCCTGCGTGAACTGTGCAAGCTAACATGGGTCAATACTTTTTGCAGATGCATTAATCCTTTACCACACAATCCTAAGTTTTAATGACTCTGAAGATGAAGGCTTTGTAGGAAAAGGAGAAAATGCTAGTAACCAGCATTTTCTGCTTTTCCCACAATGTTTTCTACCCCATCAAAAACAGAAATCATCACTTTAGCTACAATTATTTTGTAATCTGCAAATGCTTTCGATTTGTTAAGGTCCACAATTTTGTTGTTTGGTAATGAGTTAAACCACCTCATGTGTACTTATCTTTTATGCAGAAAGATGGTCAAAGAATTGTATTACACTAATACATTGGTCCTTCAAACTTGTTTCTTGTCTTTCTTGTATTCAATTTATTAATTTTTGTACTGTGTTTGTATCTATTTATCACTTAAAATTGTCCAAATTCAGTATTGCAGATAACACATTTAGTGTGGCTTAAATGATGGATTGTTTTTGAAAGGGTAAAAAAACATTTTGGGAAAATGTGAATGAGAAAATGCTGCTCACCAGCTAAAACATCTTTTCCCACAAGTTTTCAAAGGTGTTTAACCACAGGGTCATTAAAACTCCGGATTGTTTAGTAAATGGTAATAAAAGTGCTCTGATTGCCAAACAGTAATAAAATGATCAAATTTCTGAACAAATATTTATAGGTAGTGGTTGTTCTTTCTTTTTGGCAAAGGTCTCTCTAACCAACAGATCACCTTCAAGTGATGGATTTTTTGTATGGTGTTCTTAAACTCTTTACCTCATGACAAAATTTTAGACTTGTCCAAATTAATATCATTTGCAGACAACAAATTTACTGGCATTCAAATAATGTGATTTGTCTATGTAAGGGTAGAAATCATTGTGGGAATAGGAGAAAACGCTGCTTACCAGCATTTTCTCCTTTTCCCACGTTTTCAAATGCTTTCTTTCTAATGGTTGTTAAAACTAGGGATTATGGGGTAAAGGGTTAATGCTATTTTCAACATTATTTCAGTTATATTGCCATGAGCAGTGTACCTATGTGTGCTTTTCTGGAGTTTCGTTGACCGGTACTTCCCAGAATATTCTTCTCAAGCCACTGGCTGCTTTCCTACATAACCATCGTAGAGACAAGGTACATGTATTGTCATAGCCTGTAATTGTCAAACTTTGTAGGTAATTCTCAAAATAACAGCATTTTCTCCTTTTCCCACAATGATTCTCAAAACACTTGCATTTTCTCCATTTCCCACAATGTATTTAAAAGAGTTCTTCCCACTGGTCATAAAAATCAAGGACTGTCTAGTATTATAATCCAAGTTTTTCAAAAATGCTTTAACCCTTCACCACACAGTCCCAACTTTTAACGACCCTAAGGAAAAAGCCTTTTGAAAACATTGTGGGAAAAGGAAAAAATGCTGGTAACCAGCATTTTCTCCATTTTCACAATGTTTTCCTCTCTTCCCAAAATAAATTTCAATTTTTGAGTAACATTTATTTTGTCGTCTGATAAAGGTTTCAATTTGGACTGGTCTAAAATTTTGTCATTTGGTAAAGAGTTAAAGGTGCCTGCTACCATGTTATATGTGGAGGTAACTAGTGAAGCCATTACCGCACAATCCTGACTTTTAACAATCGTGAGAAAACAAGGTGGGAAAATTAGAAAATGTTGGTAACCAGCATTTTCTACTTTCCCCACAATGTTTCTACCTTTCAAGTGTCAACTGTCATGTTTTAAGTAGCATCTGATTTGTTGCCTGCAAGTAAATTCAATATGGAGAAGGCTAAAATGTTGATCTCTGGTGAAGGTCTAATTATGGCATGGTTGAATATTCAGTGAAATTCTTTGAAAAAAAAATATGTATTAATGAGCCCTGTAATCCAGTCTGGGCTTTCCTTTTTGATGCAATCTCTTTCAATGGATAGATCATGGTCATTGCAATAGGACTCGTTCTTCCTCATTGCTGATTATTGTTTCGACGATTATTATGGGGGAAAGCAGCCAGTGGCTTGGGAAAAATATTGTGCGAAGTGCTGGTTAAAGAGAGCATGAATAGGTGCACTGGTCACCGCAATATGACTGAAATAATGTTGAAAATAGCGTTATTCACTATACAATCAATCAATCAGTTAATTAACCTTTTTGAAGGTAAATGACCAGCTGAAGTTAGTATCTTCAGATATGATACAGATATTAGAAAATTTCAAACTTTTTGCACGACCCAGATAACACCAGGGCTATGACAACACCACTACATTTTCTTCAAATGTAAAAAATCTAAACTAAAAAAGTCCTGGCTGACTGATCGTGGGCCTACACTGAGACGTCTGGGGAAAAAATACCCATTTTGCTAACTGTTGTCATCATCTTGTTATCATTCAGACTAGTGTTTAACTCTTTACCACACAACAAAAATTTAAACCTTAAAATGGAAAGCAATAAATTTTCCTGAAGACAATTCAAATGTGACTAAAAATGATGGAATTTGTCTTTAATATGGTAGGAAACATTGTGCAAAAAGGAGAAAATGCTGGTTACCAGCATTTTCTCCTTTTCCCACAATGTTTTCAAAAAGTTTCTTCCTCGGGCTTGTGCGGTAAAGGGTTAACTGTTAGATGTATTACTGTCCAGTGAACCCACACTTACAAATCCTTTATCATACATAATACTCTCAGGCATACAACAGATGAGAAAAAGTTGAAGAAAGGAAAATCTCTTATGGATTCTCCGAAAAGCATAGCTGAAACTGATTGTTTGTATACAAGCAGGTATTTTGTGCTGTTTCCAACATTATTTCAAATTATATACAGCCAGTGCACCTATCCATGCTTTTCAGGAGTTTCCTTCACCAATACTTTGCACAATATTCTTTCCAAGCCACTGGCTGCTTTCCCACATAAACATAGTTGAAACAATGATCAGCAGTGAGAGAGGAATTAATTCTATCGCAATGACTATCATCAATCCTCAGAAAAAAATTGGCCAAGCTGGGGATTCAAACCAGGGACCCCCTGTTCTCAAGACCTGTACGCTACCGACTGAGCTACCGGGGCTCCGCAGCAGGAAATGAAGTTACTTGTTACAAGAAGTAGGCCATTTTGCCCACAGTGTTTAAAAGGTCTCTAATGCAGGGCACGAAAAGTAACATTTGTGTGTGTTAATGCATTAACTCTTTGCCACACAACAATATTCTAGACTTGTCTGAATTGAATGTGTTTGCAGAAGTCTTTGTAATGCAGCTCAAAAGAAAATTTTTGTTCTTGAAAAACGGTAGAAAAAATGTTTTCAAAAGGCTTCTCTCTAACTAGTCATTAAAACATGGGGTTGTTTGGTAAGAGATTAACTCTTTACCAAACGACAATATTTTGGACTCGACCAAATTGAAAGCATTTGCAGATGTAAAATGTAGCTGAAATGATGATTTTTGTCTTTGATAGGTTAGAAAACTTTGTGGGAAAACGAGAAAATGCTGGTTACCAGCATTTTCTCCTTTTCCCACAAGGTTTTCAAAACCCTTCTTTTTCACTGTTGTTATAAGTCTGGATTGTGTGGAAAAGAGTTAAATGGACTGTAATTTTTTACATTCATCCAAATCTGCATTTCAGCTTCTGTCATTTTATTTAACCATCATCCCTTTCAGGTTTTTCCAGAATTATCATTTTCACCGTCAAGTTCATTTCCACTCTCAAAATCTGAATCACTTTCCCATTCATCATCATCATTTTCATCACCATCATCATCATCATCACTGCTGTCCTTAACACCATAACTTGTACCTGGCCCAGCTTCATCCATCAGTCCAGAAAAGAAATCGCCCTTATTGGAAGATTTCAAAAACTTGTTCCTATCTCCTTTCTTGGCTTTCTCTTTCTCATTAACTGTCTCTTTCTCTATATTTTCAACATTCCAGAATTTTATTTTCTGATCATGTGAGCAGCTAGCGAGAAGTTTTTTATCTCTGGATAAAGCAATGTTCTCCACAGGCAAGTCACCAGTATGCTCCCCGACCACACCAATAAATCTGTTAGGCATGATGTTAACAGCTCTGAAATATTTGATAGTTGTTAGTTATTAACTCTTTACCAAATGACAAATATTAGACCAGTCCAAAATGAAAGCCTTTGCAGATGACAAAAAAAAATGTAAAGCAAAACCTGCAATTTGTTTTTGATGGAGTAGAAAACATTGTGGGGAAAAAGAGAAAATGATGGTTACCAGCATTTTCTCCTTTTCCCACAATGTTTTCAAAAGCCCTCTTCCTTAGGGTCGTAAAAAGTCGGGATTGTGTGGTAAAGGATTAACCCATTACCATACAATCCAAAGTTTTAACAAAAAACACTAATGATAATATTGTTGCATAAGGAGAAAATGCTGGTAGACAGCATTTTCTCCTTTCCCCACAATATTCTCTACTCTTTCAAGGAAAAAGTTTATGCTTTGAGTAACTTTCAAATTGTCCTCTGTCAACGCTTTCTCAAGCTGGACAAGTTCAAATATTTGTAGCTTGGTACAAAGTTAACCAGCATAATCAATTTTCCTCATTCGCCACAATGTATAAACTGCTTCTTGATTTGTAAAGTTGTTGCTTTAGAGAATCATATTCTAAGGTTCTACCCTTCACCAAATAATCTCCGTTTTGACAAACCTGTGGAAAATGGCCTCTAGAAAACATTGTGGGAAAAGGAGAAAATGCTGGTGACCAGTATTTTCTCCTTTTCCCACACTCTTTTGCACACTTTCAAGGACAAAGTTTTATCTTTTGAGTCACCTTGAATTTATAATCTGCAAATGCTTTCAATTTCTACAAGTATTTAAATTTTAGTGATCTGGTAAAAGCTTCATTTTAGAGCATACCTTACCCCTGCTATTGAAATGTCTGGCTTTCTCTTACCTAATTTTACCATCACAGGAACCAGTCAGTATAATGTCATCAGTAAGGGGAACCATACAGTCAATTGACATGGGATGTCCTGGGAACCGGTCACTGATGTTTCCCCATTCTCCCCAGTTAAAGATGTTCAACTCTCCCATACCACATCCACACACTACCTTCCGACCTCTCTGAGAGAAAAAAGGGTAAGACTTTATGGAAACAGTCATGCATGTCATCATTAAATTGTACGGGAACAGTAGTCATTTTACATAAATCCATCTTGGAATCATGAATTTTTCATCCATTCTCCCCAGTAAATTTTTACAAGACAACAAAATTTCAGACTTGTAAATATTGCGAGCACTTGCAGATGACAAATTATGTAAATGACGCTCTAATGGAACTTTTTCTTTGTCAGAGTCAAAATCACTGTAACAGAAAATGCTGCTTTCCCACATTTGCAAAAGCCTTTCTCTGCAAGGTCATTGAAAGGTTTCATAAAAGGTTGAGCTGTTCAAATCTTCAATACCACATCCACAAACCACCTTCTGAGCTTACTGTGGCAAAAAATGATGCCTTTTTTTTTTTAAGACTTACTAATTTACACCAAGCACACTTCTTTTTTCTAATAGCAAAACACTTCTTACCGCCCTGTGATAAACTGAGAAATTGACTTGCAACAAGCCATTTCTCCTTTTACCTGAAAGACAAAGTTTTGGCTTCATCCTTATTCAAAACATTGGAGGAGACGAATATCGATAATGAATCCAAAACTTTGGAAGAGAAGAATATGGCTCAGATGATCAGATATGTAACTGAACGGTAAAAAAATATTGTTGGAAAAAGGATAAAGTGGTTACCAGCATTTTCCGCTTGCCCACAATGTTTCAAAGGTCTTCATTGCAGTTGTAAAAACATGAGATTGTTTGATTAAGGATTAATATTGCTGAAAAGTGTTTAACTCTTTACCAAATGACAAAATTTTAGACTTATCAATATTGAAAGCTCTTGCAAACAACAAATAAAATGAGGCCCATATTATGCAATACATCTGTGAAAGGGAAGAAAACATTGTGGGAAAAGGAGAAAATGCTGGTAACCAGCATTTTCTCCTTTTCCCACAATGTTTTCAGAAGTCCTTTTCCTTGGGGCCATTCAAAGCCTAGCTTGTGTTGTATAGGGATAATCTTTCACAGACCTTTACAACTGCGAGTGACAGAAACTCCGAATCGAACAGTTCTGATTGCAGTTCAAGCTTCCTTCTGCGTAGATTGAAAGCCGTCAACGTCCCATCTCCACTGAAACAGAAATATCAGTCGCCATCCTTTGAGAACTTATTACAAATGAGTCATGCTCTGTGAAAAGGGGGCTTAATGCATCTCATAAAAGTATGACTAAGGTCAGCCTGCGCAGTCCGCACAGGCTGACCTGTGCCGAAACTTTTTGCTTTTGGTGAATTTTCTGCACGTCAAAGGACCAGTATACCTCATGATTCAGTCGGATGTTATACACATGTATTTTACGGACCCATAATACTGTGATAATTTGCTTGGTACAATGCATTCAATGAATGATTCAAACCCTCAAACATACAATACCCTTGAGGAGAAAAGACTGTAGGAAAAGGTAACCAGCATTTTTCTCCTTTTCCAACAATGTTTTCTACCCTTTCAAAGACAAATTCCACAATTTAAGTAACATTCCGTAATTTGTTGTCTGCAAATAGTTTCTACCCTTTTAAAGACAAATTCCATAATTTAACCCTTTACCGCACAATGCCGCCTTTTGACGCTCCTGGGAAAGAAACCTTTTGAAAACATTGTAGGAAAAGGACAAAATGCTGGTAACCAGCATTTTCTCCTTTTCCAACAATGTTTTCTACCCTATCAAAGAAAATTTGCACCATTTGAGCCACGCTGAAATTGTCATCTGCAAATACTTTCAATTTGGACAAGGCTAAAATTTTTTCGTCTGGTAAAGGGTTAAGAAACATTCCATAATTTGTTGTCTGCATATAATTTCAATCTGGACAAGCCTAAAATTTTATTTCAAAGAGTAATTATCTTTCTTAGCTGTCTAACTTTAATCCTTTACCAAACAACAAAATTGTAGACTTGTCAAAATTTAAAGCACTTGCAGACAACAATTGAAATGTGACTCTAACTATGGAACTTGTCTTTGATTGGGTAGAAAATATTTTGGGAAAAGGAAAAAATGCTGGTTTCCAGCATTTTCTCCTTTTCCCATAATGCTTTCAAAAGGCTTTTTCCTCAGAGGCTTTAAAACTCAGGATAACCAGCATTTTCTCCTTTTCCCACAATGTTTTCTGCCCTATCAAAGACAGAAATCATCATTTGAAAGATATTTATTTTTGTTTTCTGCAAATGCTTTCAATTTGGTCAAGTCCAAAATTTTGTCATTTGGTAAAGAGTTAAAACCTTGGACTGTCTGGAGCAGAATCAGTGTATTCAAACAATTACCATGAGGTAAAAATGTCTGCTATACTGTGCAATTTCCCTGACCAAATTTTCTCATTTTACCACAGTGTTTTCAAAAGTATTCTTCCACATGGTCATTAAAGAACAGCATTATCTGTTAAAGGGTTAAACGCAGTGTCTCTGTAAAGGTAAAAATGTCTGCTATACTCTGCAATTTCCCTGACCAAATTTTCTCATTTTACCACAGTGTTTTCAAAAGTATTCTTCCACATGGTCATTAAAGAACAGCATTATCTGTTAAAGGGTTAAACGCAGTGTCTCTGTAAATGTATCACTTATAAACTCTGCATTTTCCATGACTGGAATTTTCTCCTTTTACCACCTGTTTTAAAGTAATCTTCCTCGGAGACATTTGATATAAGGATACAATGAAATGTGTTCAGAGAATTACCTCTTTACCAAATGACAAAATTTCGGACTGGACCAAATTGAAAACATTTGCAGACAACAAATTAAATGTAGCTAAAATAATGATTTATATCTTTGATAGGTTATAAAACATTGTGGGAAAAGGAGAAAGTGCTGGTTACTAGCATTTTCTCCTTTTCCCACAATGTTTTTAAAAATGCATCTTTCAGAGAGTCGTTAAAACTTGGCACTATGTGGTCAAGGGTTACCTTGTTGTTAGAAGAACTCTCCTCTGTGTGTCTGTCACTATATCACTGATAAACTCTTCATTTTCCCGGACCTCCATTACAGCACTCTTTAACCTCAAGTCCCATAACTACTGCAACACAATGAAAAATATTAACAACAATGATGCTAAGTGACACTTTACCAGCTGCAATATAACTTTATTCATATTGTCTAGAAGAACATGACAACTGAAAACATTGTTGTAAAAGGAAAAACAGTCAAAAAGATGAATTTTCCTGTTTGCCATTATTTTTTTTACATGGATATGTGTATCAACTCTACCAGATGACAAAATTTTAGACTGGTTGATGGCAAATCAAATGCTGCTCAAATGATGGAGTTTGTCTTTGAAAGGGTGGAAAATATTGAAGGAATAGGTGAAAATGCTGGTAACCAGCATTTTCTTCTTTGCCCACTGTGTTTTCAAAACTCCTCTTTCTTGGGGTTGTAAAAACATGGGACTGTTTGGTAAAGGGTTAAACCACAATTCATGTTGATTTCTCATATTTTTCAGAACTTTAATCCTTAACCAAACAATCCAACATTTAAATGACACTACACATTTCCTACCCTCACGAAGACAAATTTCAACTTTTGTGTCAAATTTATTTTGTAAACTACAAATATACATCAATTTAGACATATCTAGGACTAGGCCCTGTGGTAAAGATTTAATGGGAACTGTTTAGAGTTTTTAGCTGCCAATTCAACTTTTAGCTCAACTGTTTTTGAAGAAAACGCCGAGTTATTGTCATAACCCTGGCATCTTTGTCCACATCATCATGTCAAAACTTTGACATTTTATAATATCTCTGTTATTACTGAGATATTTACTTCAAACTTGGACAAGATGTTAACTATTAAAAAGGGAACCTACACAACAGGGGCAGGTAACCATCAAAGTATTTTTGACACAGTTATGCCCCTTTTTGACTTAGAATTGTCAGTAAAAATCAGACAATACGTTACCACACAACTTTGATTCTTAATGACCTTGGGGATGGAGACTTTGGAAACATTGTGGTACCCCGAATTTTATCCGTTATCAACAATGTTTTCCACTATTTTAAATCAAATCCAACACTTTGAGTCACATGTAATTTATTGTCTGCAAATGCTTACAGTTTCAAAAAATATGACAGTTCTGTTGCATGGTAAAGACTTAACCCTTTACCACACAACAAAATTTTAGACTAGACCAATTTGAAAGCATTTGGAGACAACAAATTCAACTTTGGTACAAATGAGCTTAAGCTCTCTGATAGAGCAGAAAACATTGTGGGAAAAGGAGAAAATGCTGGTTACCAGCATTTTCTCCTTTTTCCGCAATTTTTCGAAAGCCTTCTTTCCCAGGGTCATGAAAACCCTGGATTGTTTGGTAAAGCTTTCAACATCTTACCTTTAAATAACCATCATCATCCCCAGTAGCAATATAATTCTCACCAGTCACCAGCATACTGTATATTGGGCAACTGAAATGAAATAAATCTCCATTCTTTACTTTGACATACCGGTAATAAGTTGATATATTTTCCAACTTTAATCTTTAAAAAATGACAAAATTTTAGACCTATCTGAATTGAAAGTATTGGCTCAAAAAGTTGACAATTGTTTCTACACAGGTTAAAAAACATTGTTGGAAAGGGAGAAAATGCTGGTTTTTAGCATTCTCTGCTTTTCCCACAATGTTTTCAAAAGGCTCTATTCTCAGGGTTGTTAAAACTTAGAATTGTGTGGTAAAAGGTTAAGAACATATTTTTACAAATGATCAAAATGCTCATATTGACCTCTTTCAAGATCCTTAAAACTTGAGTTGTGTGGTTAAGGGTTAATTGAACATTTTCAATTTGGAAAAAAAAAATAACTAATTAAAATATTAAAGACACATATATACTCATTTTCAGCCAGTTTTGATCCATTTCAACTTTGCTTTATGAAACTATAATCATTCTTGTATCTTCATGCTAAATGTTGCCCCTGATAGCTGCAAGGTTGCACAGATTACGGCCGACAGAAAATGCATTCATTTTTTTGGCAGCCTTTAAGAGAAATCATTGATGTTGTTTCCAGTTTCAAATAAGGACAAAGCCCTTGACTTTACACCATTACACCCTGACACCATATATATTGATAATCTATCTATGTTTACACAGCTGTCCAAATTCTGAGCCATTCTGTGTACTTTCATGTGTTAACAGCGTTTTTTCTCTCTGACTGTAAGGATGTGTCTTTCATAATTCTACATAATAAAATGTAATACTATATCAAATTTTTGTAAGCACAAACTAAAATTTGTATTTACCCAATTCTGTAAAAGATTGAGTTGTAAATACCAATTACTACTTCAAAAAGTCGTCTGTAGTTTTAAAGAAAAGTTTCATTTTTTCATTGGTAACAAGACATTGTGGAAACGGAATTACTGTATTTGCTTTCTATTATACCATTGCTGAAGGTAACTTCTGAAATCATTGTCAGAAAAGAAGCACTTTCGTTTCTAAAATGTTTAAATATTGTAAAATAATGGTTATACATGTGTTTTGAATCAGAAAATTGTACCTGTGTGCCTCTGATATTGTGTGCCTCAACTTGCCAGCATTTAAATCTATCACATTAATGGATTTATCCTTTGACCCTGTGTAGAGAATTTCTCCATCCTCTGAAAACCGAAGCACTCTGCAAGTCTTCTTGTGATGAGAAAGTTTCATCAGTTCTCCATTTTCAGCTGTTTTTGAGTAGGAGTACCTGAAAATGAAAAAGATATGAGCCATGCTCTAGGAAAAGGGGGTGTAATACCAAGCAAGTTATCATATCATTATGGATCCATAAAATCTATTTTGTCTAACAACCAACTGAATCACTGGGAAAAAATGTCCTTGAGGAAAGTGGCTTTTGAAATAATTGTAGGAAAAGAAGAAATGCTAGTAACCAGCATTTTCTCCTTTTCCCACATCTTCACATCATTTAAAAGATATCAAATTTGTAATCTGCAAATGCTGACAATAAAACCATTTTTGTTGTTGTTGTCTGGTAAAAAGTAAAAAAGTGACTGTAAAAATGAAAAACTCACAGAAGAACATCCCCTTCAATTGTACCAGCACTTATAACATCCTTTCCTGGATGAAAGGTAATATCAACAACCATATCATCAAACTGGATATCTTTTGGTTTAGATCTTTCAGGTGCCTGGAAAACAAAAGTCAATGAAAAACTTTCTGGACAATCAAACAGTATCTGCAGGTTGGTATTGTATATTAAACACTATAAAAGAATACAAAAATAAAGCTTGCTTCAATAAACACACGTTTGAAACGATATTTCTGTTTTAAATCTATCATTACGATGCTGTACTATATCTCAATAACTGATATCGAAAATCATATGGTACGAAAGGTAAAGCATCACTCTAGGCACCATAATCTTCTTACAACGTGATAGTTTATTCTTCATAAAATACGTTTCTGGCACAAAAGTACTCTTAGAAATTTATTTTCACATTACAATTCGAAAAAAGGCCACCTATTAAAGATACGCAAGAATCGTTTATCGTTAATCAACCACATGCTCACTTTAGCTGCCATCTTGGAGTAGGTCAAACCTCACTGTTTCCTCATCGTCCCGGTGCAACGGATTGTGCCTCCGCACAACCCACATCTACAGAAAATACTCAGATCAGATATTCTCGAAATTGTATGGTGTTTCCTACGTCGAAGAGAATTCTTCGTGTTGATATTTTGTTTACTTCATCCTTTCTGAGCAAACTCTTTGTCTTAGAATGATATTGAAAAAGGAAAACACATGGCTACTTGAGAGGGAGTTTCGAATAAGAAGGTATGGGCAGCAATCTAAGAGTAGCTGGTAATAAAATGCACACAAAAAAACCTCTTTTGCTGCCTAATAATTGATATACCATCTGCACACCTGGAGAATACCATATCTTTTCCTTTCCGCTGAAGGAGCAGGGGGGAGGGGCGTCCCTACTTAGCTCACTCGAGGTCCCCGGGTTCTAACCTCACTCGAAGCAGTAGATTTATCGTGATAGTAGCCTCGAACAGGTCACCTCGGAGCCCTAGCCTGGTACCCGTGAAACCAGGTTTTATCCGAGTAAGTGAGTTGTCGCCGTGATATGGCTGAAATAAACTAGAAAGCGGCGGAGTAAACTAACATTAAACAATCAAGAACAAGGCCTAAAGCATGCTGCCGCTGACGCTTATGCAAAACACAGTTTCTGATATAGGCCAGGGTGTGATGAAAGAGCAATTTCCACGATGTTTCTATGCATGCAGATGCAACGTTTCACACAAGAATTTGGTGTTAAAAATAATGATTTCCATGGTTGAGAGGAAAATAGTTACTATAGCAACATTTTTCGCACGTTACCCGCCAAGCCCATTTGTTCAGTTAGTAGCGTACATGGCTTGAAACCCGTCGCTGGTTCGAGCCGGGCATATTCTTTGATGGTTGATGGCCTAACGCTCATAAGGCATTTACGTAATGTACAAGAGTGGAGCGTGGAGCACGAGGCGTTTTGTTACTGTAGACAATAATTCATTCACATTGAGAACTCTTTACCGAACAGTTTAAGTAACGACCTTTGGGAAGGGGACTTTTGAAAACGCTGTTGGAAAAGGAGAAAATGCTGTTAACCAGCATTTTCTCCTTTTCCCACAACGTTTTCTATCTTTTCAAAGACGAATATCATTCATGTGAGCTATAATTAGATTGTCCTCGGCAGATGCTTTCAATTATCGGCATGTCCAATCATAATACAAGCCAGGCAACTCAAAGAAGGAAACACACGGAAAATATACCAATTGCTGTTTCTAAAAACAAGTGTGGAAACATTGTTGGGAAAGGAGCCGGTGCTCTAGCCGGCAATTTGCTGGTTAATTATAGGAAGATCGTAAAAAAAAAACAAAGTTCTATTTATTATTATGAATAATTTATTGTTATATGATCTGCGCAATAAAATAATTTAAGATATCCAACTTCCGTATTTTCTAGCAATACAACCCTTTCCTCTATAATAGCCTACCAAATGACAAAAATTCGGACTTGTCCATATTGAAAGCATTTGCAGACGACAATTTAGAAGTGGCCCAAACGATGATATTTTAGTATTTTAGAAGCGATAGAAAACGTTGGAGAAGGAGGAAAATGCCGATTACCAACATTTTCACCTTCTATCATAATGTTTTATAAGAGCTTTCTTCCTCAGGGCCCGAAAACACTGGTTTGTTTCATAAAGGGTTATACATGCCTACGGCAATTTCTTTATTGTGGACAGTAAACAGAACGCGCAATATGGACTCTGATCTACACTGGGTGCTTGCTATCATGATGCATCGAGAAAAACACTCATACAATCGCCGAAATTAATTTTGCATCATCATCATCATCATCATCATTATTATTATTATTATCATTATTATTATTATGTAAACGTTGCAATCAATGAATTTAGTCAATTTCTCCTGCAGAAGTTCTTTTTTTTTTTTCCGCTACAGGAGACCTTTTTTTTTAACATTGGATGAAGAGGAGAAATGGTATAATTTAGCAGTTTATCTTTTTGTCACCATGTTTTCATGTTCTTTTAACCTTTACCGTACTATGCCGCCTTTATAACACCCTGGGAAAGACGCCTTTTGGAAACATAGTAGGAAAAAGAGTAAAATGCTGGTAACCAGTATTTTCTCCTTTTCCCACATTTTTTTCTACCCTATCGAAGAAAAAATGCACCATTTAAGCCACACTGAAATTGTCGTCTGCAAATGCTTTCATTTTGAACAAGGCTAAAATTTTGTCATCTGGTAAAGGGTTAGGTATGATTTCAGTCGATAACGCATAATTTATAAAGTTGTCTGCTTCAAATTTATTTCAGGATGTAAATGGCTCTGTTAAGATCAGTCCAAACTCAATAATGCCATTTCTGGTTTTCTGCGGTTGTTTGCTTCAAGGTATAAAATGGGTGGGGTGTGGGTTTACAATACTTTCACCGTTCAGAGTTCTAAGATATAGTTTTTGAAGGTTAAACGATCTGGGGGTTGCCTTTTTTTTTTTGCGTAGATGCATAAGCTCACTTTTGACCCTTTTCTTAGTAATAGTCTCGAACAAATAAATAATAGTTTGCGATTGGTAAAAAAAATACGGACACGTTTATTCTACGGGCCTCTTGGCGGGCCCATTCATGACACATATAAGAGTTGCTACCATTAATTGATACCCCGCGGCACTTATTCACACCAAAGAAAATGGATATGATAGAGAATAAATCTTTTTCTTGTACTAAATAGTAATTTAATACTTTTTTAAACGTTACGCTGTAGCCCATTACAGTGCATTCTACAGGTGCAAGATTTTTCAGCGTTGTCTGCGCATGTCAGTATTCTTCGAAGTATTAGAAAAATGAAACCTAGCGGAAGATAATGGAATTTTCAGATACACCTTTTTTTTTTTTTTTCTTATTTAGCAGCAACTGCTCCTTCTCCAACGTTGGTCTGGATTGAGACATTATCTTGAAAAATAAATCTTACATTATTTTACTTTTAACCCTTATAGTGATGAATAAATGACTTGGACCTTTTAAATTTGGAAAAACAGCCAGAAATATTGTTATTTCATGACTGTTTTAGCCAAGATATACAGCCAAGTAGCAGACAGTGTAGACTGAGACCACACTGCACATTATGTGCAGTCTGATCTTGATCTACACTGTCCGCAAAACCAACTTTAGTCGGTTCCAGCGCTTTATGAGTTAAACAATATGCAAAGCAATGAGCAAAAAAAGGGGTAATAACTGGTGTGGTTACTTTTCATAATTTCTCTTAATATTGAACCACAGAAGAGTTTCAGTTCTTATATTCTAATACCTCTTGGAATCTTTATTTTTTCATTTTTTTTTTTTTGTGTGTATAAACTCATTAACAGACGACAAAAATGTTGGATAGAACCAAATTGAAAGCATTTGCAGATGTCATATTAAATGTTGCTTAACTCTTTACCAAACGACAAAATTTTAGACCAGTCCAAATTGAAAGCAGTTGCAGACGACAAAATAAATGTGATTGAACAATTGAAATTCGTTATGGGACGGGTAAAAAACATTGCGGGTAAAGGAGAAAATGCTGGTTACCAGCATTTTCTCCTTGTCCCACAATGTTTTCAAAAGGCTTCTTTCTCAGGGTCGTTTAAAGCAGGGATCGTGTAATATACGATCCTTGTTTAAAGTCGGGATTGTGTGGTAAAGAATTAAATAATGATTTCTGTCTCTGATGGGGTAGAAAACATTGTTGGAAAAGAAGAAAATGCTGGTTACCAGCATTTTCTTCTTTTCCAACAATGTTTTCAAAAGCATTCTCTTTCAGAGTCGTTTAAACTCGGGATTGTGTGTTAAAGAGTTAATTTGCCCAGGTAAAATTTTACCTGTTGCTTAGGTGTCAACAGTTGTCGATATGGAGATTATGAAGTTCAACCCTTTAGCTTTATGAATGACGAGTTAGCGCTTTACCACACAATCCCGACAGAGAAAGAAGAATCTTGAAAACAATGTGGGAAAAGTAGAAAATACTGATAACCAGCATTTTCTTCTATTTCCACATTGTTTTCTATCCCATCAGAGTAAAATCTGGTTTATGCTTAGGAGGTCTAACATTTTGTCATATCGTACAGAGTTTAACACCACACAGACCGACAGACCGACCGACAGACCGACCGACCAGACCGACAGACAGACAGCCAGACGTACTCGATTATATAAATAAAGAGCACACCGAATGTGGGTGCGGATTGGGTGTGGGTGGGGGTGGGGATGGGGTGAGGTTTTCATCGTTTCCTAGATTTCCTCGCATACGCAAAAAGTGATAAAGTCGCTTTCATATTGAAGCGTGTTAATCCTTAGATTGAACCTAAAAAAGCAGATTAGATGGACATACATGTATTTAGGCATGAGAAATAAGACCTACAGTTTGCTAATTCGCAATGGTAGCAGACTCTAGATCCAAGATCAAGTTGCACAGAACGTGCAGTCTGATCTTGATCTATGGTGTCAGAAAAGACAAGTTATGTTGCACTCGAAAGGATGAAAATGGGAAGTATTTTCATCCTTTATGAAAACATTTTGATAAGCTTATAGATTTATTCCCTTTACGTTATCTATGCTAAGAAAAACACATAATTGCAAGATAATTTTTTTTTTTTTTCTAACCCTCTGTTTTAACCCATTACAGAGCAAATACCGTACTTTAATATCTTTATGAATACCTAGTTTTAATCTTAATTTGTCGCCCACGATGCTTTCGTTTTATCCGGGAACAATGTAAGATTTTGAAATGTTACAGTTTGAGTGAGATGCTCTCTACGTCGTTTTCTGCCTCATTATTCTGTAAAGTATAGTTTTGCTTGCTTGCTTGCTTGAGCGAGTGAGCGAGCGAAGGAAGGAAGGAAGGAAGGAACGAACGAACCCAGGCTACTCTCACATTATCATTTCAGTCATACTGTAACGGCGATAACTTACAGTAATGCTTTTTGGGTTCATCCGATGCTTGGCCGAAGCTCAGCGCAGTGCTCTGCAAAGGACCTCTCGATTTAAACCCGGTTCCGTGGAGTAGGATCCAACCGAACACCCCTTTACCACTGAGCACATACGGGAAACATATGCATTTACAAATGAGCCGCGCTCTGTGAAAAAGGGGCTTTAATACATCTGCGAAAAGTACCGACCCAGGTCAGCCTGCGCAGTCGGTACTTTTCGCTATTTGTCAATTTTCTGTACGCCAGTCTATCTCATATTTTAGATAGTTGCTCGACAAAAAGTATTTAATAGATCCACAATAACATAAGGACTTGCTAGGTATCATCCATCACCGAGATTCGTTAAGCCCTCCTTTTCCAGAGCGTGGCTCAAATTAATAAAACATAACCTGTTGTGTTATTTTTCCCTAGTGTATAGTAATTTGCCCTTCGGGTGTTAAGTGCTAAATAACTTACTATATTATACAATTAAGATTTAACCCTTCACCCCAAAAACCCGTGATTTAACGACCCCGAGGCAAAAGGCCTTCTAAAACATTGTAATAGAAATTGCAGGTGACCAACGTTTCCTAGTTTTTCCACAATGTTTTCTACTCTTACAAATCTTACCATGTGAAACACATTAAATTTATCGTCTACATAAAGTTTCAATTGGAATAGGTCTTATATATTGTAGTTTGGAAAAAAGATTACGGAACAATTTAACGTGGTGTTGGTGAAAAATGAATGTATTCCAAGATCAGCCTGCATGAAAAGTCCAGTCTGATCTTGGATCTGTGGTCAACTTCGGACCGCGGGATATCCTGGGATGAAACTACAATAGAACTTAAATATTTATTTTTTTTTTTTTTTATAACATTATTGTTGTCGATTGAACTTTTTATTTAATAAAGTCGACACCCAAACGTTTAAGTTCTTAAATGCACCCTTTACCACACAATGCCGAGGTTTAACCACCCTGGAGAAGAAAGCTTTGAAAACATCGTAGGAAAAGGAGAAAAGAAACTGGTAACCATCACTTTTTCGCGATGTTTTCGTATCTTTAGCAGACAAATTCAATAATTTGAACCACAAATAACTTTTTGTCTACAAATACTTTCGATCTGGATCCACAAGTATACAAATGATTCGTGTGTTTAACCCATGACCATTTAGTCACGAATCTTAACGACTCTTTGGAAGAAGTCTTTTGAAAAAATTGTGGGAAAAGGAGAAAATGCTGGTAACCAGCGTTTTCTCCTTTCCCCATAATGTTTTCTACCCTATCAAGCACAAGATTCTTCATTTGAATTACATTTAAATTGTCATCTGCAAATGCTTTGAATTTGGACAAGTCTAAAATTTTGTCCTTTGGTAAGGAGTTAAGAATAAACCCACGAACATTACATACTTTGTTTAGGCTAGACAGTATAAGTGAAACAAATGAGCGGTAAAAAGTATGGGGCCTTATGTATTTTTATTTTTTTTTCCCCCAATAATCTGAATGTGGGCTAAGGAAGAAATGCTTGTGATTAAATACTTGCCTATTTTTGCACAATTTCTTCAAGACCTACTCACTGCAGTTGAAGATTAATGTTCTACTTTGTATTTATGGTAATGAGGTAACCGTTAAACATAACTAAATTTAGATTTGTCCCAAATGAAAGCATTTACCGATGACAAGTTCAATCTGGCCCAAAGGCTAGAATAATCTTAAAAAAGAAATAGAAAATATTTTTTGGGGAAAAAATGCTGGTAACCAGCATTTTTTTTCTTTTTCGTATAATGTTTTTAAATGCCTTCTTTCTCAGGATTATTAAAACTCGGGGTTGTTTGGAAATAGGTTAACAAATACTAAAATCGTTGTCTAAACGCCGATGGAGATAAACTTTATCCGACAAAGAAGGTGTAGATTGGTTACTGTGATAGTTTTTATCCGAAGGTGTTACACTGGTTGGATTTTAGCGCTCCCAGACAAAATTTGTGCTAAAAGTCCTCGTGCTCAGTGAACCGTGAATTGGTTTTAGCTTCTTACCAAACGACAAAATGTTAGACTTGTCAAGTTGAACAAGTTGAAAGTATTTGAAGACGAGAAATTGAATATACATGTAGTTCAAATGAATGAAATCATGTTTGAAAAGGTAGAAAACATTGTGGGGAACGGAGAAAATGCTGGAGACTAGCATTTTCTCCTTTCCCCACGATGTTTTTTTTTTTCAGATGATATGTTTTCAAAGGTCGTTATTATATGTACGAGTTCGTAGTTTTGTAAACCCTACGTAAACTTACACACAATGCTTGACTTGCGACTGTTTCGTGTAAAATACACTTCTGTTGGGCTAAACGTTGCTTCAGCATAAGTTAAACCCTTTGCAAAACAATCCAGATTTCCAATGACGGAGAAAGCTTTTGAAAACATTTAGGTATTTTTTCCACAATGTTTTCGTTCTTTACAAAGACAAATTTCAGTTTTGTTTCATCTTGAGTTAACAGTTCTAGCACCCCTTTGAATTACAAATAAAGATTGTCCTAGTAATTTGCTACCTCTTTTAACATTTTGGTATGATCCGAGCAGAGAAGGAGTCATCTATGTAAACTTAACATTTATTTGGCATTTAGTGGAAAATAGCCAAAACGTTTTAAAACCAAAGAAGGATTGTTCCAAAGATAGCAAATTCTCCTTTTACCACAATGGTTTCACAACATGTAACAAAATAATGAATCGGCAAACAGATTTACTGTACACAGTGACATTTCAGAATTTATTCAATAACCACCGTTCCATTTCAATACAGATTCAGCTCTGTAGACATCGCCCACCTTGTGCAGTAGACACTGTTTGAAAATCTTTTTTTAAAAGAAAAAATATCAACAGTAATTTGATTAAATATGAATTTACACCTCTGTCAATAATTTTGAATCGTTATTCTTTTGAAATATCATAAAATTGGTGTTAGCGTGTAGGAAATCATTACTTGTAAACTATCATAAATTTTATTTGTGCTATGTTAAGCCTAAATTTATGAATGGAAAAATTCGTTCTTGAAATCCGTAATCCACTTCCTGTTAACGGAGAATCCCGAAAATATACGAATGATGTTTAAATCAGTTGTATATCATGTGACCATCTAAACAAGAATTTGATTGGTTCATTTAGGGGCAGCGGGGATTTTCAACCATTTACACAGCTGGGCTTGACATGTTCAGTTCGTTCAAAAAATATTCTTTGAATTCACGTTAACAAAGACTTGGAGCGAAAGTCAAGAATTAAAATTTGTGTAGATATATGTTTTACAGCTACAAGTTAAATATTTCCTCTAGAAAGAGGATATAAATTGCATTATCGTCATTTGAAACTTGTCAATAAAGGAACCGTTTGAACTGGGAAAAAATGTCGTACGCATTCGGACTTCAACCAGCACAGGATGCAGAAAACCAAGGCGGACGGCGTGGCAAAGCTATGACTACGAGAAGCAGTGCCCAAGCTGGTCCAAAAAGAACCGCTTTGGGTGTTATTACCAACCAAGTTAACCAGCAGGTTCGAGTTCAACCATCACGGGCAGCGAAACCGAAGGTAAGAATTTGAATTTTTGAAATCCATGCCGCTGCATCGACACTCTTATGTATGATAAATTATCGTAAGATAAAGGAGTTGACAGCAAATGTAGAGTCCACTTTATTTCTTAAACCTTAAATAGATTGTTGATAGCCTAAATTTAAAAAAATAATAAAAAAAAATCTCGTCCTTTTCGATGAACAAAAGAAAGATTGGGTCCTGAGACTTGATGTCACTGGCTTGACTACTATGATGCAACAAAATAATGTTCTTGTTTTAGGTAAATGTGTAATTTGGCCAGCGAGTATGATAGAAAATTATTATTTATTCATTCTAAGCCTTTTATTTGTACTTTTTTTTTTTTTTTTTCTTCAGACTACAGAAGTGTTTCAAGATGAAAATGCATTTTCAAAGAAACCTGGGAAGGCAGCTGTCCCAGGTGGAGGCTCTTTTTCTGTGTTTGTAGATGAACCTGTGCGGCAAGGAAAACCTGTAGCAAGACAGCCACTCAAAACTCTAGAAGTGAGCAAGTTATCTGAGGCAGTCACTGCAGTTCCAAGTGATAGCAAACTCCCACTTCCACAGTTACCGTCCAGTCCCGATGTGATTTGTCTGGAAGACAGTGCTGGTAGGTGATGCAGATCAAACAACAATTTTAGAGTTGTCTTTGCAAAGCAGTTGCAGACAGTAAACTGAATGTAGCTAAAATGATGGGATTTGTCATCTGTGATGGTGAGGTAGAGCGTCGGCCTCGTAACCGTAAGGTTCTAAGTTTGATTCCAGGGAGTGGTCGTCAACATTTGGATTGTTCATTAGCTCACACATTGAGGACGGGTGCTGATCTAGTTCCCAGGAAGCAGACTTGAGAGAAATTAGTATAAGTTGTAAGAATTTGTTTCTCAGCAGATGTAAAATGAATATGTTTAACCCCTTCCCAAACAAGCCCTGGTTTTCATGTGTCTGCAGTACAAGTCTTTTGGAAAAACTGGGAAAATGAGAAATTGCTCGTTACGAGCAATTTCTCCTTTTGCCACAGTGTTTTCTACCCTTTTGGAGAACTTTGTCATTTTCATAAATTTAAAATTGTCGTCTGCAAACTCTTTCAATTTGGACCAGTCTAAAATTCATAATTTGGGAAAGGGTTAAACAAAAAATAAGGCTTTTCAATGAAAACACACACTTGTTTTTCAATAGGTGGAAAGAAATCATGTAAAAATTTTATGACATCAGATACTTTAAAGTATTGCCACAGCTATTTTGAATTTTTTTTTTTTGGGGGGGGGGGGTAAAAACATCAAGAGATTGGCTAGGACCATCCCGCAAGTTTTTTCAGTAAAGTAATGAAATTTTTTTTTTGTTTGTATTTCAGAATCTCCTATGGTACTGGATGTGTCTGTTGAGGAGAAAAAGCCAATTGATCGAGAAGCTGTGATACTCACTGTGCCAGAATACGAAGAAGACATTTATCAATATCTTAGACAAGCAGAGGTATGTGTGTCAGCTAGCACAAACTAGTAATGAGTGAGCATTGCCAGGATTTATTTAACTCTACCAAACAAAAAAATTCTAGACTTGTCCAAATCGGGAGCAATTGAAATCGACCAATTCATTGTCATGCAAATGATGAACTTTGCCTTGAAAGGGTAGAAACGGTGTGGGAAAAGAGAAAATACTGGTTACCAGCATTTTCTCCTTTTCCCACAATGTTTTCAAAAACTCTGCTTCTCAAGGTCGTCAAGTCAGGGAAAGGGTTAAACATGGCTAACATGCTAATTTGAAGACTAGCTGTATGATGATTTGTCATAAAAGCATCAGAAACTTAAATGCTGTAGAAGATTAATGCATTCGGATCTATTAGTCCTGGGCAGAACTGTCAATGTTTTTTCCCCAGGGGATTTGTGTATTTTCATTTGTCAATCTCTTTTCCACACGATAAATTTTGGACTGGTCCAAATTGAAAGAGTTTGCAGATGACAATTTTAAATTTGATGAAAATGGCAGAAAGGTCTTAAAAAGGGAAGAAAACACTGGTAAAAGGAGAAATTGCTCGTTATGAGCAATTTCTCCTTTTCCCATGGTGTTTTCAAAAGACTTGTACTGCAGACACGTGAAAACCAGGGCTTGTTTGGGAAAGGGTTAACATGGTACCAAGCACAATGTAGATTGCTTTTGTCACTAAAAACAAGACTGCACACAATAGATGTACACTTTTAGCTATTTAGAATTTTATTTTTTTAGTTAAAACATAGACCAAAACCTGGATATATGAAGCGTCAACAAGATATCACAATATCAATGAGAAGCATCCTTGTAGACTGGCTTGTAGAAGTTTCAGAGGAATACAAACTTCACAGAGAAACTCTGTTCCTTGCAGTAAACTACATTGACAGATTTTTGTCAAAAATCTCTGTACTACGAGGAAAGTTGCAGCTTGTTGGTGCAGCAAGCATGTTCCTGGCAGCGTGAGTACTTTATACTAAATGTTTGCCACTGAAAATTTAAAAAAAAAAATTGAAGTTTCATCTTTACTACCATTAACCCTCTACACAACAATGTTCACTCCAATTTTAACAACCCTAAGTAGAAGGCTATTGAAAACATTGTGGAAAAAGGAGAAAATGCTGGTTACTAGCAATTTCTCCTTTACCCCAATTGTTTTCCACACTATCAAAGACAAATACATTGAAGTTAGCCACTTGCGCAAGTGATTTCAATTGAAGGGGTAGAAAACGTGGTGGGTAAAGCAGAAAATGATGCTGAACCCTTTCCCAAACGATAAATTTTAGATTGGTCCAAATTGAGAGAGTTTGCAAATGACAATTTTAAATTTGATGAAAAGTTCACCAAAAGGGTAGAAAACACTGTGGCAAAAGGGGAAATTGCTCGTTACGAGCAATTTCTCCTTTTCCCACAGTGTTTTCAAAAGACTTGTACTGCAGACACGTGAAAACCAGGGCTTGTTTGGGAAAGGGTTAACAACATTTTCTCTTTTCCCCACAATGTTCAAAAGGCTTCCACCTCAAGGTTGGTAAACCCTTTTTTTTTTTTGTAAATGGTTTGACCATATTTTCAAAAGATGCTTTTACAAATAGGTTACAAATTCGGCATCTTTATGAGAAGATATTTTGGCAAAAAAAAATCTATATTGATTAGTTTTTCAGACGAGAATATTGTTTAAATTATTGAGTAAATCTTTAAAATCTTTAGCCTGTTCAAAATTTCATTCCACTCCCATTTTTAGCAAATACGAAGAAATCTACCCACCGGATGTGTCCGAGTTTGCCTATATTACTGACGATACATACACAAAACAGCAGGTCCTTCGAATGGAACATCTTATCCTCAAAGTATTAGCTTTTGATGTAGCTGTGCCGACTTCCAACTGGTTCTGTGAAGATTTCTTAAAGGCTTGTGACGCTGATGACAGATTGAAAGCTTTAACCATGGTAAGATATACACTACTTAACTCTTTACCACACAATCCCCGAGTTTTAACGACCCTTAAAAGGAAGCCTTTTGAAAACATTGTGGGAAAAGGAGAAAATGCTGGTAACCAGCATTTTCTCCTTTTCCCACAATGCTTTCTCCTCAGTTGAAGGCAGTTTTCATTTTTTCAGCCATCTTTGATTTGTCACCTGCAAATGCTTTGAATTTGGAGATGTTTAAAATTTTGTTGTGTGGTAAAGAGTTAAATGAAAATGTATCTTTGAGACTTACTTTGACAGGTAGGTAGGTGACCACATATATCTGCTAATGTGTGCGTGTTGTATTTCTTGAAGTATAAGCCCAAGTTTTTCAGAAAACATACTTTTTCATATTGGAAAGCATTTGCAGACAACAAAAAATTACACGTTACTCAATTGATAGCATGTCTTTGAAATAGTAAAGAAATTGTGGGAAAAGCAGATTTTTTTTTTTTCCCATAAATGTTTCAAAAGCCTTTTTGTACAGAGTTGATAAACTGTTAGAGTGCTGAATAACCCAAACGGTAATTTTTAGCTTGGGTATTTTCGAAGAAAATGTCAATTATTATCATAGCCCTGTTGTCTGTGTAGTTTTTGTCTGTTAATTGTGCGAAAACTCGGTATTTTACAATATCTCATGTCATATTTAGTCAAACTTTAACTAGTTGTCGAGCTATCAAAAGGGAAACTCCTACAGCAGGGACAGATAAACCGGAAGTGCTGTAACCATCAAAATATTTTTGACAGTTTTGCCCCTTATGTTAACCAGGAATTTTCACTGAAAGTGCATCATGAATGCTTTTTTTTTCCAAATAAGACCAAACAACTGCAATTTCAAGGTTTTTTTTTTTCTTGTCAAGAAACTTTTGGCAAAGCTTACAGTGTTGATCAAACATTTGTGCAGTCTGATTTTGATCTACACTGTCTACAAAGGCAATTAAATTCATGAAAGGGCTTCAACTCTTTACCACACAAGAAAATTTTAGACCAGTCCAAATTGAAAGCATTTGCAGGTGAAAAAATAAATGACTCAAAAACTGAAATTTGTTTATACACTGGTAAAAATATATTGGGGGGAAAAAAGAAAATGTTGGTTACCTGCATTTTCTTCTTTTCTCACAATGTTTTCAAAAGCCCTCTTTCTCACGGTTGTTAGAAGTCAGGATTGTGTGGTAAAGAGTTCAAGGTTTACCCTTTTATACACAATCCAGAGTTTTATAGACCCTATAGAAGAAGTTGAAAAGAGGATTGGAAAAGGAGAAATGCTTGCTAGCAGCATTTTCGCATTTTCCCACATTGTTTTCTGCCCATTCAAAGACAAGTCCTATGTTGGCACCAATTAATTTATTATTTGCAAATTCTTTCAATATTGAGGAGTCAAAAATTTTGCAGTTTGGCATAGGGTCTAATTCATTTTTGATTATTTGGACAGTTCCTGACAGAGTTGACCTTGATAGACATGGACACCTACCTACAGTATATACCCAGCGTTGTGTCTGCTGCTTCATTGTGTCTGGCTAGATATTCCCTTGGATTGGAACCATGGGTAAATATGTGAACAAATGTTGATAACCTGGTGCATAAAGAATTGATCTTTTAATCATTTTGCTGTATTTAGCCAGGTTTTAGCCAATTTTTGTTTACTTCCATATTTCAAGACCTCTTAAATACTTGATGAGCTGGACCTGGCAGCTAAGTCAGAAATGTACCAGGCAGGTAAAACAAGGGTCCAGTAAGGCAAAACTCTGTCCAAAATTCAATTATGGTCATTGAGGAGGGACTTACTTGTATTCCTCTCTCATGGTTTGACATTCCTTTAATTTGTTTGCTACTCCAAATTTTACAGATGTGAATAACTGGAAAAATATACACGAAGGACAGGGTGTATCCTTTCATCAGTTTTTCACAAAACTTACCAGATCAGCAAGGACAAAATCCAGAAACTTTTCTGAAAACTGGCTTCTTGCAGACAGTTTAGATCAGTCTAATAATACAGTTATTAAATCTTCAATCTTTACTCCGGATGTCTTTCGTAGAAACTGAAAATTTGCAGGGGATTTCCCCCCTCCCTCTCCATCTAGAAAATAGGGAGATTTTTAAAAAAGCGGGAACACTGAGTGGGCCATTTTTGGGCTGGGCCAATTTTACCCACTCTGTTGAGACAAGTTACTTAAATGGACAGGGATGTTTTGAAAAAAGGCAATGATACAGTTTTATTCAAAATGGCTATACTTTCTGCGAGGCATGATTAAATACTTTGTTTTGGGACTTATTCAATGTTTATTTTTCATGTGGGACTGTCACACATTGGGTCTGAATTTATGCTGGATCTGAAAAAAATTTCTTTTCTATAAAGGGCCCGCCCGGTTAACTTGGTGGTTAGGGAACCGACTTGTGACTTGGTGGTTGCGAGTTCGATACCTGGTTCAGGCAAACTTTCTTTCCAGAGATTTTAGTGCCTCTCACCTCGAATGCACGTGAGAAAAGTAGTCAGTGGCTTTGGAAAGAAAGTTGTGTCAGTACTGGTGTGAGAAAGCCGGGAAACACATGGGTGCGTCACTGACCATCATGATATGACCTGAGCTATTAAAATGGTGTTAAACTCCAATACAAACAAACAAACTTTCCTTTAGAGTTAGTTTCATGTTAACATTTTATAATACTGTGGCATTAACAGACACTTTTGGTTTATGTGATTGGATTACACTTTTACATAAACTGGGTTTCTATGCATGTGCATATACAGATCTAGCATGTCAAATATGAGTCAGGTGAAGATTTGACATTTATTAAATTTTCTTCAAATTTTAATCTTTTTTTCAGCCACAGTCACTGGTCAAGAAAACTGGGTATGAAATTGGACATTTTGTGGACTGTTTGAAAGATCTTCACAAAAGTTACACAACAGTTGAAAGTCATCCACAACAGGCAATAGTGGAAAAATACAAAGTGTCAAAGTAAGTTAATTGCAGAAGTTTATTGCCGAGCCATGGTAGGGAAGTCGGTAGTGTACAGGACTTGGGAACGGGTTCACTGGTTTGAGTCCCCAGCTGGACCATTTTCTTTCCACAAATTGATGATGGTCATTGCGACAGGAGTCATTCCTCTCTTACTGCGGATCATTGTTTAGACAATTGTTACGTGGGAAAGCAGCCAGTGGCTTTGGAAGAATATTCTGTATAGTACTACTGGTAAAAGTACTGTGTACTGATAAAAGTACTGTGTGTAATACTACTGATAAAAGAAACTCCGTGAAAGCATGGACAAGTGTAGCTGGGTACAGATATTTGGTGATGTATCGTGCGGCCGTATCGACATGTGGTTCGGTAGCTCATTTGGTTAGAGTGCAGGAACGGTATTCCTGAGGCCCTGGGTTCGAATCCTGGTCGAGCCATGATATTTTTCACCACCTGTTACACAAGTACACTAGCTGCTGTGATAGAACTGAAATGTTGAAAAGTGTGACAATTAAATTGATCTTGAGCATTAATCTGTTTTAACAACCACATGTAAAATTTTTGTAATCCAGATGAATTGAAGTTCAACACAAATGCTTTTGAAATTGTTTGCTCTGAGGAGATATTCCTTTTTAAAGAACAAATCTCTCCTTTTTAACCACAATGCTTTTGAACCTCTTCCACAGAATCTTGAATAAAACAACCTTATGAAAACATGTAAAAATGAGAAGTATTTTCTCCTCTTACCCACATTGCTATCCTCCTGCAGACAAGCATCATTTGTCATCAGCAAATGCTTTCAATTTGGACAAATCTAAATTGTTGTTTAAGCCTTCACAACATAATCCTGACTTTCAATGATCTTTGAGAAAAAGCTTTTGAAAAAAATTACGGGAAATGGAGAAAATGGAAACCAGCATTTTCTTCTTTTCTCGCGATGTTTTTGAATAGAAGAGATCAAACTCCAAATTAACATTTCACAAAAGTACTTTAACCTCTGCTAGTTTTAGTTAATTTAAACCTTTATCAAGTGACATTGAATATATATAAATTTGTGGTCTGCAAATGGTTCCAATTTAGTTAAGCCTAAAATTTTACATCTTGTAAAGAGTTAAGTCATCTGCTAAAAGATGCAAACAGTCCTTTGTCTGAATAATTGTTTTTATGATAAACTGATTGTTTTTTGCAGGTTCAGCCATGTATCAGATTTCACAAAATTCCCACCTCCACACAGCTTGACTTTGTTGAACTTGTAACCTTGAGGGGAAATCTCATCTGTAACCTTCAAAAGACTATAGTGTTGTGTTCAATTTTACCAGAGATCTTTCACTGACTTACAAATGTCTGAGAGTGCATTTAACTGCCCAGAGATTATCTCTTCTGAACTCTTGAATAGTTTTAACCCTTTACCAGTTTTAGATTTTTTCTAATTGAATTCATTTGTAGAGGACAAATTAAATGACTTGAATTATAGATGGGATTTGTAATTAAAAGGGTGGAAAAAACATTGTGGAAAAAGGAGAAAATGCTGGTTACCAGCATTTTCTGCTTTTCTCAATGTTTTCAAAAGCCTTGTTTCTCTGGGTCTTTAAAAGTGGGGATCTTGTGGTTAAGTGTTTATCTTTGTGGTGCTCTATGAATTAAATAAACATCCTCAGCAAGAACGAAATATGCAGCGATTGCAATTTCAGGACTGTTTAACCCTTTACCACACAATCCCGAGTTTTAATGACCCTGGAACAGAAGGCTTTAAAAAACATTGCGGGAAAAGCAGTAAATGCTGGTAACCGGCATTTTCTCCTTTTCCCACAATCTTTCCTATCCTTCCTAAAATTAATTTTAATTTTTTTAGAGTCATTTATTTTGTGGTCTGCAAATGCTTTCAATTTGGACATATCTAGAATCTTGATTGGTGAAGAATTAAAACATTTTTACACAACTTCAATTGATAGAGAGAAAATTTCTAAAATTTGCAATATTTTGTATGAAATAAGTGTCAGCAGAAAAAAAATTCTTCAAAGACACATTGACAGAATTTTCTTTTTTTCTTATGTTTTGGAGACGATGTTTGAAGTCGCCTGGAAATTAATTTCTTTCCTTCAGTAGAGATACTCTCTGGGTAGGTTAACCCTTTACCACATGAAAATTCCAAAATGGAAGCAATTGCAGATGACAAAATTAATTCAACTCAGAAATTTATTTTTGGAAGGACAGAAAACTTTGTCGGAAAAGGAGAAAACGCTGGTTACCAGCATTTTCTCCTTTTCCCATGTTTTCAAAAGCCTCCTTCGTCGGGGTTGATAAAATGCAGCAATGTGTGGTAAAAGGTTAAAAGTACATCAGGCTGTTCTGGGCATCTGCATCTAGGCAAAGCTTTAGCTGTAGAATTTTGATTCAAAGTGTTTGAATGTGTTTTTATTCTTGAAGAATCAAGTGAATGATTTTATTATACATGTACATTGTTTTAACACTTTGATTTTATGTGCGAGAAGAGAGAGTAGCAGGAAGAAAATACACATAAGTGCAAAGAGATCAAAATCAGTTCATTTACTTGTTTCAAAACATGTAGTGGCACAAGATCTTTTTTTTTTTCTTGTCAATGAAAGTAAAACAAACCCTTAAAGTGCTGAACATGGGTTCCGTTGCAGTTGTGGACAGTGTAAATTAAGACCAGGATGCACAGAATGTGCAGTCTGATCTTAGATTTGCACTGTTGGCTTGTACATATTTTGGCCGAAACAACCTTAAAATTGCAATGTTCTTTGTTTTACCCAACTGAAAAGTTCTACTTCTCTAACTCAGACCTTTAACCCTTTACCAAGTAATCCTGTGTTTTAATGAATCTAAAGATGTGCTTTTGAAAACATAGCGAGAAAATACTTTGACCAGCATTTCCTCCTTTTCCCACAATGTTTCCAGCTTGATCCACATTTAGTTCATCAGAGGCAAAAGCTTTCAATAAGGACACGGCATATATATTTGGTCATTTTGTAAAAATTAAGGTGGCGCTTTAAGGGTTCAGAAAACTTTCGGCCAAAAATTTTTCAATTTTATATGCAAGATTTTGATACAGAGATATTGAGCTCTAAAAATATACAGAAAAAAAAGTAGCCTTGCCCTGACAAAAGGGGGTTTAATGGACCTAGTGATGCATTAAAAACCAAGCAAGTCATCACATCATTTTGGAACCCGTAACCCTTTACCGCACAATGCCGCTTTTTGACGCCCCTGGGAAAGAAGCCTTTTGAAAACATTGTGGGAAAAGGAGAAAATGCTGGTAACCAGCATTTTCTCCTTTTCCCACAATGTTTTCTACCCTATCAAAGAAAAATTGCACCATTTGAGCCACATCGAAATTTTCGTCTGCAAATGCTTTCAATATGGACAGTGCTAAAATTTTGTCGTCTGGTAAAGGGTTAAAACCATTTAGTCTAACAATTGACTGAGTTTAGAGGTACACTGGTCCTTTGACATGCAGAAAATTTATCGGTAGCAAAAAGTTTTGACCCATGTCGGCCTGTTCGTACTTCGCAGGCTGACATAGATCGATACTTTCTGCAGATGCATTAAACACCCTTTTCACAGAGCATGGCTTATATTTAAACAGCTTTGTAGACTTGACATAATAGTTTCACATAATGTTTATTTGATAAAGGCAATTGTATGCAATTGAACATGCTATTTTAGGATGCTTCCCAGAAAGCAAGCCATGATACTACAGAGAAAGAAAATTGTAAAAGTCAAATTTCTAAAAGGAATATAGTTTTATGAGTGTACATTATGTATATATAGTATATATGTGTTTGCTTGATGCTAGAGAAAAACTTATAGGTTTAATCATGAAATTCATTAGCTTTGAGAACCAGGTATGAACGAAAACCTGTTTTGTTAAAACGTGTTATCAATGCATGTCAATTCTTAACCTCTAGTGTAAGTGTTTTTAGCTTGTCTAATGTGTAACTGTACTCTATGTAATCTATTCATCAGAACAAAACTTGTTCTTCTATATTTTGACCTTCAGAATGTGGGATAAATGGAACATTTACAGTGTTGACAGTGAAACTGATCGGCACATTGTTTAACCCTTTACCAGAAGACAAAATTTTGGACTTGTCCAAATTGAAAGCATTTGCAGATGACAAAATGAATTTGACCAAAATATTTAAATTTTAGTTTGAAAGAGTAGACAACATTGTGGGAAAAGGAGAAAATGCTGGTTACCATTATTTTCTCCTTTACCCACAATATTTTCAAATATTTTCTTCTACAGGGTTGTTGAAAGTCTGGATTGTGTGGTAAAGGGTTGAATGTCAAAATCACAACATCTAAAAATCTGGCAGTGTGAATCTTGCATCACACAGCAAGCTTTGTGCAGTCTGATCTTGATCTGCATTAAAAAAAAAAAAAAAAAAAATAGCTAGTTAAGACACGACTAGCTAAGGTTAAATCGGGAAATGAGTTAAAATCTAAACCCATTCTCAAATGATCTTAAGCTTTACGGTGACTTGTATCTTTGGTTGATAGAAATTGACGCGAAACTTAACTCTCCAAAAAAGAAGCAAACCTATAATTTCTTCTTTTTTAATGTTTTCACTGTTCTTTTATACTGATGTTGCTAACAGATGAGTGATTGTGATGTTCTCCTGTGTGTGTGTTTTTTTAACTTATTTATAATAAAAGTTTTATGTAATAAACTTTGACTTGTTATCATCTTTAGCTGGGCTGTTTTCGAAGAAAGCACAGTTATAGTTGTGGTTGGTGTCGTCTGCGTTGTAGTGCAAAAACTTCGACATTTTTAATATCTCTGTTCTTACTGAAGCTAATACTTAAAACTCGAAGTTCTTGCCATCAAAAAGGGAAACCCAACAGGGACAGATAACTATCAAGTTATTTTTGACAGAGTTATGCCCACTTTTTGACAGAAATTTCGCTGAAAATCAAGCTAGTGCAGCCATGTATTTGCATCAATATGTAGTGCTCTTGTTGACTCCACATGCAGATGAACCAATCAACATGCAGGCTTTAGAACCTATTGACTCTTTACCGTACAATCCCAAATTATTGCAACCCTTAGGACTGGAAAAAAGAAAATACTGCTAGCCAGCATGTTCTTTTTTCCCACGTTTTCTCCCATTCTGATACATATCCAATAATTCAAGTCATGTGATAACTATAGATGAGCCATAATCTGTGAAAAGGAGGCTTAATGCATCTGCGAAAAGTATAGACCCAGGTCTGCCTGCGCATTCCGTGCAGGCTGACCTGGGCCAAAACTTTTCACTATTGGTCAGTTTTCCGTATGTCTGAGGACCAGTCTACCTCGTGATTCAGTCGGTTGTTAGACAAAGTGGTTATTGTGGATCGATAATTATGTGATGGCTTAATTGGTACAACACAAATGCAATTAGCCCCCTTTTTCCAGAGCATGGCCCTTAATTATGCGTGTCATCTGCTGATGCTTTGAATTTGTACCATTCTAGGATTATGGCATTTGGTAAGAGTCAAAATGACGCACAGTATAAACAACTATCTGTGCTTACTAAACCCAATGGCGATTTTCAGAATAGGAAAAAAAAAACACTTTACAGTAATTTTATGCTTGTTTTTAACATTAGTGTTACACCAGGGTGATAAGTCATGATGAAAGATCCAAGACATTGCATGTTTATGTAGTTGGATTGTGATCCACACTGACCACCAAGGCATTAACTCATTACCACACAAGTTTTAACGAAAAGGAGAAAATGCTGGTAACCAGCATTTTCTCTGTTTTCCACAATGTTTTCTATCAAATACAAACTATATCACTTGAGCCAGGTTTAAATTGTCATCTGCAAATGCTTTCAATTTTGACAAGTCTACATTTTTGTCATGTGGTAAAGAGTTAATAGTTGTGAAAAGTGCCAGAAAGGTTTATTCTTAACAGAAGGTCAGGTATTTAACAACCATGAAGTTTTGGAAAACTTTGTGAAGGAAGATGTTGCTAGTATCAAGTATTTTGCTATAAACTTCTATACCCTTCAAGCCGAGCCCAGTAACATACAGGGCTTGAAACCAGGGGTCAATGGTTCAAATACCCAGCTCTGTCAACTACTTTCAGAAGATTGATGATGGTTATTGCAACAGGATTCATTCCCCTCTCATTGCTGTTTATGTTTTTTTTTTGCAATGGTTATGTGGCAAAATAGCCAGTGGCATGGGAAGAATCCTGTATAAAGTATTGGTAAAAGAATCTCAGGGAAGAATGGATAGATGCACTGGCTGCTGCAATATAACTGAAATAATGCTGAAAGCAGCATTAACCCTCCACCACACAATCCTAACTTTAACAACCCTTTGAAAAAAGCCTTTTGAAAACATTGTGGAAAAAGGAGAAAATGCTGGTAACCAGCATTTTCTCCTTTACCCATAATGTTTTCTACCCCTTCCAAAACAAATTTCAATATTTCAGTCACATTTATTTCGTCATCTGCAAGTGGTTTCAATTTGGACCAGTCAAAAAAATTGTTGTTTGGTAAAGAGTTAAACATGATACAAACAAAAATTTATACTCTACAAATGACAATGAAACAGTCATAAGGAATCATGCTTTCAAACAGGGCTAGGGAAAAATTGTCATTTGTTAGAGATGAAGTAAACAAGAAATGCCTTCTTGAACCATTTTTAAATCATTGTGGAAGGGGAACCAAATGCATTTTTCATAGAAACAGAATCTTGTTGCATCAATAGTTTTCTAAAAGTTGTCTTAACTCTTTACCACAAAATCCAGAGTTTTACAACCCCTGAAAAAGAAACCTTTTGAAAACATTGTGGAAAAATGGTAACCAGCATTTTCTCCTTTTCCCACAATGTTTTCTACTCTATATCAGACAGAATCCATCATTTGAGCCACAGTGAATTTGTCGCCTGCAAATGCTGTCAATTTGGACCTGTCTGAATTTTTTTCTTGTGGTAAAGAGTTAAGCTGACTGGAAATAGTTTGACCCTTTACCAAACAACAAAATTTTGGACTTGGCCAAATTCAAAGTATTTGCAGACAACAAATTAAAGTGGCTCAAATGATGGAATTTATGAATGAAAGGGTAGAAAACATTGTGGTAAAAGGAAAAAATATTGGTTTCCAGCATTTGCTCGTTTTTCAACAATGTTTTCAAAAGTCTCTTCCATCAAGGTTGTTAAAACTTAGGATTGTGTGGTACAGGGTTACCTCGAGAATATAATGCATCCAAGGTAAAAAAAGAAATTTTGCACATCATGGCATGAAAGTAAAACAGGTTTCCTGGGAGCAATCATCCACTCTGATTAACTCTTTACCATGTAATCCAGAGTTTTACAATCCAAAGGAAAAGGACTTTGAAAACATTGAGAAAAAGGGAGAAAATGCTGATAACTCGCATTTTCTTCTTTTCCAACAATCTTTTCTACATTACCAAAAAGAAATCTCAGTTTTTGAACCACATTCAATTTGTCTACAAATACTTTCAATTCGGACAGGTATAAAATTTTGTTGTTTGGTGAAGAGTTAAACATGTACATCTTGCCTCAAGTTAATGTAACATCAATGGCTTTAATTTGTATGGCGTTTAATGCTATTTCAAACATTATTTAACCCTCATCCTACTAAATAAGTGAAATGAAATTTTCAAGCCGACAGTAAAAACCCAAGTGTTGTTATTTCAAAGGTATTTCTGGAGAAAAATATCTCAGACAGTGTAGATCTAAGATCAGACCACACATTCTGCAGTTGATCTTGATTACAATGTTCGCAAAATGTCAGTGAGTAGCTTAAATTATAATGCAGCTGCCAGTGCAACTATCCGTACGCTCCTGGATCTTCTTTACAAATGAATATATATGTACATGGTCAGTTTTCATAAAGACATTTTTTTTATTTGTCTGAAAGAAAATTTATCTGAATCACTCTGAAATTGGTCAAAGGAAAATAGCAAAAACTCAGTTAACTACAATCACACTGATGATCAGTTTTTATAAAGATTTCTTTCTTCAATAAAGAAACTCTAGGCAAGTCCTTGGAAATTAGAAAAACCCAGTTAACTACAGCTATACAGTTACTATTTTACTCAAATGTCATAGTGATTATTAACAATAAAACTGTTTAATCAACAAAATATGAAATATGTCTCAGATGAAATATGTACATGAATTTCTGTACAAGTAATGCAAAATTTTTCATTCATAAAGCAGCATCATATCTGATAAGATGTAATAAAAAGCCTGTTTAACCCTTTACCGCACAATGACGCCTTTTGACGCCCCTGGGAAAGAAGCCTTTTGAAAACATTGTGGGAAAAAGAGAAAATGCTGGTAACCAGCATTTTCTCCTTTTCCCACAATGTTTTGTAAACTGTCAAAGAAAAATTGCACTATTTCAGCCAAATTGAAATTGTCGTCTGCAAATGCTTTCAATTTGGACAAGGCTAAAATTTTGTCATCTGGTAAAGGGTTAAACTACTTACAAAACAACAAAATCTCAGACTTGTCCAATTTGAACACTTGCAGACGACAATAACAAATATGTCTTTTTTAAAAGGGTGGAAAACATTGTGGGAAAAGATGAAAATGCTGGTTACCAGCATTTTCTTCTTCTTCCACAATGCTTTTTCAAAGCTTTCTCTCTCAAGGTTATTAAGGTTATTAACTTTGGATTGTGTGGAAGAAGGTTTAGTGTTGTTTAGTTTGTCCTTTCAGAATCTTATCTTCATTCCTTATCACTTGGATACAAATTGAATATAGGTGTAAAACAGAAAAGAAGCAAACATTTTTTTCTTTTTCAAGAAATGACTTAGTTGTTTCACTTCCTTCAAAAAAGGTTGAGCAACTTTTTACAACATAATACCATTATACATCTATAATTTGGATACCCTTGCAACAAAATCAACCCTTTACCATACAATTCTATATTTTAACTACCTTGACAAAGGTTGTTGAAAACATTGTGGGAAAACAGGAAAATGCTGCCAACCAGCATTTTCTCCTATTCCAACAATGTTTTCTACCCTTTCAGCGACAAGTATCATAATTTGAGCCATACTAAATTTGTCGTCTGCAACTGCTTTCAATTTTATCGAATCCAGATTTTTTACCTTTGGTAAAGAGCCAACCACTCAAAAAATCACGTAAAGCAAAAGGTATTGCCAACTCGTATCATATGAGCAATGCCCTGTAAAAAATGGGGGTTTAATGCATTGGCAAAAAGTGTCGATCCAGGTTAGCCTGCGCAAACTGGCCTTGGTTGAAACTTTTTGCATTGGCTAACTACAAATACAATTACTATAACACATAATCTTCTGCAACCCACATTTGAAAACATTAATTTCCCTTTTGTACAATGTTTTCAAAGACCTTCCTCTTCAGGGTTGCTTTTTGGAAAAGCTGTCTGCTCTATAGTTGTCAAGTTGTATTTGTACGGCAATGGGATAAAAAACACACTTCCTGAAATCTTAACAAACAATTTTAAAAATTGCACTTATTCAAAATTCAAATGGCTACTGTGGGACTTCAGTTTTATTGAACTCTTTACCAGACGACAGAGTTAAGACTTGTCCAATTTCAAAGTATTTTCAGAGGAAAAAAAATCAAATGTAGCCCAAATGTTGGATTTTTCTAATTTAGGGTAGAAAACACTGTGGGAAAAAAAAATGAAAAATCTTGCTTACCAGCATTTCTTCCTTTTTGCACAATGTTTTCAAAAACTGAATCTTTCAGCGTTGTTAAAACTCAGGATTATGTGGTCCAGGGTTAAAGCAGTTTCAAAACTGTTTTGGTAATGTAATGGTGACAAGAGAAAATCTATTCTAACATTCCCAATTTTTTAACTCTTTACCACATAATCACGAGTCTAATCGACCCTGAAGGAAAAGCCTTTTGAAAACATTGTGGGAAAAAGAGAAAATGCTGGTTTCCAGCATTTTCTCCTTTTCCCACAATGTTTTCTACCCTTCTTAAAACAGATTTCAGCTTTTCAGCCACATCTATTTTGTCGTCTGCAAATGCTTTGAATTTGGACAAGTCTAAAATTTTGATGTTTGGTAAAGAGTTAAACAAGCTTTGCCCTTCTATAGCCACTGGCTACTTCTCGAAAAAATGCCACACTGAAACAAAGTTTGGCAAAGGGAGATGATTTCATCCTGTCCAAATGAATTTCATTAATCCTATGATTGCTGAGCCTTAGATGCACTGGAATTCAGACTCAAGCACCAAGATTATTTTCCCTACCATTACCACTCGGGTTCCTGAACTTTCCTCTCATAAGTAGAATAAGAACAATATTTAAAATTGTTGGCAAAGACAAAATCCCCATATATTGAGTTGCCTCCACATATTAAGAACAGATCACAGAATGATGAATGTGGTGACAGGACCAGTCTACAAGAGTGCAATGTTGGTTCCTATATCTTTATAGCTAAACTGTCTACACACATCAAGTTTCCGAGGAGGTCTTTTTGTCAGGATCTGACGTAGATTCTCCTGGGTTTGTCCTGTTAAGTTCAGAATCTATTCTTTCTTTAGCTCGAAAAACCTGAAAGAAAAAAAATCTAAATTCTAAATTGTACATCATGGATGCAAAAGTTCCAGTCTCAGTCTGCAGTTAAGCGCAAAATGTCGTCTGCTAAAAGTGATCCTGAGTCTGCCAATACTTTTAACCCTCTACCAAACAATATCCTGGTGCAAAAGCCTTTTAACCCTTTCCCGTACAATGCCGCCTTTTAACGCCTCTGTGAAAGAAGCCTTTTGAAAACATTGTGGGAAAAGGAGAAAATGCTGGTAACCAGCATTTTCTCCTTTCCCACAATGTTTTCTACCTTATCAAAGAAAATTGCAGTATTTGAACCACACTGATATCGTCGTCTGCAAATGCTTTCAATTTGGACAAGGCTAAAATTTTGTCATCTGATACAGGGTTAAAACCATCATGGGAAAAGAAAGAAATGATAACCAGCATTTTCTCCATTTTCCACAATGTTTTCTACTCTTTCTTAAAGACAAATCCTTTAACCTAACCAACCATTATTTTAACGACACTGAGAAAAAGGCAATTAGGTATTTACTGGTAACCACCATTTTCTCCTTTTCTCACAATGTTTTCTACCCTTTTAAAAGACAAATCCTAACATTTAAGGCACATTTGAATTTTTGTCTGAAAATGCTTTCAATTTGGACAAGTCCAAAATTTTGCCTTTTGGTAAAGATTTAACCCTTTATTGCACAATGCCGCCTTCTAATGCCCTGGGAAAGAAGCCTTTTGAAAACATTGTGGGAAGAGGAGAAAATGCTGGTAACCAGCATATTCTCCTTTTCCCACAATGTTTTCTACCCTATCAAAGAAAAATTGCGCCATTTGAGCCACATTGAAATTGTCGTCTGCAAATGCTTTCAATTTGGACAAGTCTAAAATTTTGCCTTTTGGTAAAGAGTTAGATATTACCTTTGACTGTAAGTAGAATGATCCTCCTTTAGATTTTTCATTAACCTCAAAGAGATGTTTGTACTTTTTGTCTAGCTCTTCAAAGTCATGTATATCAGAAACATTCAAAATGTCCTTGGCTTCCTGCAAAACATGAAAATGTACATCATGAAAACGGGGCTTTGCATCTACAAAAAGTATCCATCCTGTTCAGCCTGAGCAGGCTGACCTGGGCTGAAACCAGAGCTCTAGGTAAGAGGGAGTGATGGTATTCTAAATCCATTTTTTCTCTTCCAAACCCTATGTTGTAGGTACTCATTAGAATCGTCTCGATGAGACGATTCTAACGAGTACCATAACAGGGTTTAGTGGAGAATAACTAATATTTTCAATTTTGAAATCAAAATCACTCCCTCTATCTGGAACTCTGTGAAACTTTTTGCTTTTGGTCAATTTACTGCAAGTCAAAGGTCCAGTCTACCTCATGATTCAGTCAGCTGATAGACAAAATGGACTTTATTGATCCATGATCATGTATTCACTTGAATTGTTTCATGCATAACGGAGGTGCACTAAGCCCCTTTTGCCAGAGCATGGATCATATGTATATGAACAGTCTATAACGAGCTTGGTTACTCAGTCAGCAACATGCTTTGGCTTGAAACCAAGGGGTGGCTTGTAACTTTGCCAATTTCTTTCCAAACAACATCTGAACATGATATGCAATGCCCCATAGCTCAGTCTGTAACTTACAGGGCTTGATACCAGCGGGTTGCTGATTTGAATCCACAGGTTGTCCAGTTTCTATTCAAGGACTGATGGGGGTCATTGTGACAGTATTCATTTCTCTCACCACTGTTCATTGCTTTGATGATGGCTACACAAGAAAAGAAGCCAGTGGCTACACAAGAATTTTATGCCAAGTACTGGTGAAGGAAATTCCAAGAAAGCATGCTTAGGTAGCACTGGCTGCCCTAATAGTAACTGAAACGATGTTGAAAACAGCATTAACTCATTACCACATAGTTTCAAGTTTTAATGACCTTGGGAAAGAAGGCTTCTGAAAACATTGTGGAAAAAGGAGAATGCTGTTAACCAGTATTTTCTCCTTTTGCCAGCAATGTTCTCTATCCTTTCAGAGACAAATCTCACAATTTGACTCACATTTAATATGTCATGATCTGCAAATACTTTGGATTTGGGCAAGTTCAAAACTTTGTCATTTGGAAAAGAGTTAAACACACACAAAAAAAACCCTGAACATTATGACTAGGTATATGTACTCCTCACCCACATGGCTTGTGGTTCTTTGTTGCTCACTGGTCCTTTACCAAACAATACAGCTTTTTCATAACACCCCCCCCCACACCCCCACCGCCAGGAAAATGCTTTTGCTGGGAGCTAGCATTTTCTCCATTTCCCACATTTTACATTTTTTTCTTGCATTTATCTAACAAATTTTCATTCATGTTGATTATCTACTTTTTTACATTTATGATTTGAACAATGTCGTCTGTTTCTTTCTTTTTTTCTGTGAAATAATATGATATCCCTAATTAACTCTTCACTTAACGACAAAATTTTAAACTAGTCCAAATTGAAAGTATTTGCAGACGATACAATAAATGTGATTTAAAAAATGGAATTTGCTTTTGGAAGGTTAGAAACAATTGTGGGAAAAGGAGAAAATGCTGGTTACCAGCATTTTCTCCTTTTCCCACAATGTTTTCAAAAGGCTTTTTTCTCAGGGTCATTAAAAGTGAGGATTGTGTGGTAAAGGGTTAAAGAATCCCATTTTTTTACGATCCTTAGGAAGGAGGTTTTCCAACACATTGCCAAAAAAGGACAAAATCAGTATTTTCTTCCATTCTCATATTGTTTTCTAATCTTTCAAAATTCCATGCATGTTTTCTATTCTGTCAAAGTCAAATCCAGTCATTATGAGTAACACTGTAAGTCTAAATCTGTCAACTGCAAAACCTTTAAATCTGGAAGGGTCTACAATTTCTGTGGCCTGGTGAGAAGTTATTACCTGTAATGATATCCCTGAGGTCATATCAGCTGCACTCTTTCTTGGGGCATCTTGTTTACTTTTTCTCATTTGTTCTGCAGCCTGCTGACTTGCTCTGAGCTCCTGTCTGAAAGCTCTCAAAAAAGCCCGGCCCACAACCTGGCCCCCAGCTAAAACAATCTGAATTAACTGTTTCCACTGTAAGTAAAATGTAATATTAAACCCTTTCACCACATAATCCCGAGTTTTAAGGGCCCTGACACAGGTTTTTTTTTTTAAAACACAATGGGAAAAGGAGAAAATACTAGCTACCAGCATTTTCTCCTTTTCCCACAATAATTTCAACCCTTTCACACCCAGATCCCATAATTGTAGCCAACTGGCCCACTGATCCAAATATATTTTGTAGCTTGTAAATGCTTTCAATATCGCCCTCCCCCCATTCTTAATCGACTGAATGGTGTTTTAATGTCTTTTTCAATATCATACATGCATTAATTACATCATGGTAACAGCTTACTTGTCATGTCTCTGCAGTGCCTTGCCTAAGGACAATCAGAAGAAACCTAGTGCCTCTGGTAAGTTTCAAATGCAGATCCCCCAGATTAATTATTTATATCTTTACCTTGCAGACCCCCCTGACAGAGATATTACAAAATGGCACAATGATGACTGAAAACCTCTATAAAAAAATATATGCATGCAAATTTATGAAGTTATTATGGAAGTTCATTAAAGTGGATTTGAGCATTTTTCAAATCAGGATCTGTATTCACCAACCATTATTTATTACCAGTGTTCTTAATCTCATTCATAAGAATTCCTTAAATTTGAAAGTAAAACAACTTCTGATTGGCTTAACCAAATGGTTTGGCCAATCAGAAGTTATTTTACTTTCAAAATCTAGAATTAGACTTGGAATAAAACTAAGAATGGAGGGAGAACATGAACCCTGATCATAGGTATAATGTTTTGAAATTTCATACACAAAAGCTTAATTTGTTAGTTGTAGGTAAAACAGCACCCATTTTAGCCTATGAAAACTGATACCAACGAATGGCAGTAGCTTCAGTCGTAATCTTTTTTTATTGCTTCTCATACTACCTGGCTACACACAGCTGCTTAACTCTTTAGCAGACAATCCCGACTTTTAACAGTCCTATAAAAGAACCTATAAAATCCTATAAAAGAACCTATAAAAGAAGCCTTTGATAGCATTGAGGAAATAGAAGAAAATGCTAGTAACCAGCATTTTCTCCTTTTCTTACAATGTTTTCTACCTATCCAGAAACAAATTTCAATTTTTGAGTCATAGTTATTTTGTCATCTGTATATGCTTTCACTTTATACAAGTCTGAATTTTTTTTGTTTGGTAAAGAGTTTATACTTTACCACACAACAAAAAATACATTTGTCCAAACTGAAAGCACTTGCAGACAAAAAATTAGATATGGCTCATATGGTGAGATTTGTCTGTAAAAGGACAGAAAACATTGTTGGAAAAGGAGAAAATGCTGGTTACCAGCATTTTCTCCTTTTCCAATAATTTTTCAATAGGCCTCTTTCTCAGGGTTGTTAAAATTCAGGATTGTGTGGTAAAAGGTTAATTATATTTTGGAGAAAAAAAGAAAAAAAAGTTTACCGGCATTTCCTCAAATGGCTATAATTGTCTTTCTGTTGTCTTTCTGTTCTTTGGCTAATAATATGGCGACGGAAAAGATCAATGTCACTCTCCAACCAAATATCTAGAATGAAAAAAATTCTCAACTGTTATCTTTATGTAACTCTAATTTTTTTCAATTCTATGTAAATAATCATTGACCGATTAGTGCTGAAATTAGAGCACAGTGATAACATCAATGGGCATGTCACAGACATAGACCTGTCTGTAACAAATTACTTCTGAATAAACCCTTTACCATACAATCCCATGATTTAATGACCCTTACAAAGGTTTTTAATAACATTGTGGGAAAAGGAGAAAATGCTGTGAACCAGCATTTTCTCCTTTTCCCATAATGTTTTTCAACCTGTGCGTAGACAAATCCCATTATTTGAGCCACAATGAATTTGTAGATTGCAAATGCCTTGACTTTGGTCAAACATTCAAAACAATCACTAAATATGATAGAAAACCAAACAAATTTTTTGGGGCCGTCGTCACCTAATTTCTGGGGGGATGCAGTCACTTCGTACCACAACCATTTCGTACCATTCAGTTTATGACCATTTTGTACCATGCATTTACCACTTCATACCATAAATTTACCATTTCGTACTATAGTGTTACCACTTCATACCATGACAATACCATCTAGAACTATGACCAAACATATGAATAAATGTGACAAAAAATGGTATTTAATATATTTACTTTGTATGAACCAATGCTTTGGTTACCTTATCTAAGGATATTATCATAAATCAATTAAAGGAATCAGTGAGCATGTGATTAAGAAGATAGGTAATTGGTATGTTTGTATTGTTTGTTGCAGATCGGGTAATGTAATTAGAACTGGGAACAAACTGATTACATTAAAATGAACATTTAATCAAGTGATTATGATTGTTTGATTACTCTTGATTGTAGATTGTCTATTATCTTTTGTTTCTTTCTTTTTGTATGTTTATTTATGGGTATGTTTTGAAATTAGGTGAGCCTTGTATGATGCCAAGGCAAAGACAGGGTCAAACGTCAAGGTCAATGTGATGATTTTTTTTTCTTCTACAAACATCATTTTCCACAATATTCATTTACTTAAATTATACACCTTACAAAAGCTATTCATTTTTTTTAACAACCCTCGGAGACACTGCTTTGAAACATAATGGGAAAAGGAGGTAATCAGAAAGTGTTATTGCTCATAATTTCTTTAATAAACATTTAACTTGAATGAATAGCGTTTTTGTTTCCATCTTTTGATACCGTGATCAGGATAGTTTTTCTTAGTCAAAACTTTGTCAAAATTATGCTACATAGTGACTGGTAGGAAATGATATTGGTATGAAACATTTGTAATTCATTTCTGGGTCGTCCTTTTTGATAATAAAATGTAAAGCTGACAACAAATTTTGGTTTCAGATAAATTGCTAATTACATCTCAACTTAAAGATTTTTTTAAGTGAGGAACTATCGATTAGTTAAATGTATGTTTCTATTGATTGCATGCATATTTCAAAAGATTGGCAGGTGATTTGGTGCATTTTCGGTATAATTTGTCGGTGAATTGTGTACATGTGTGTCCGTCAGATCTCGGTGACCTGACAGTTCCTAAACTTTGAAGATTTATTTAACCCTTTCCCAAACGATAAATTTTAGACTGGTTCAGTTTGAAAGAGTTTGCAGACGACAATTTTGAATTTGATGAAACTGACAGAAAGTTCTCCAAAAGGGTAGAAAACACTGTGGGAAAAGGAGAAATTGCTCGTTACGAGCAATCTCTCCTTTTCCCACAGTGTTTTCAATAGACTTGTACTGCAGACACGTGAAAACCAGGGCTTGTTTGGGAAAGGGTTAAGTCATCTCAGTGTAATTGTTCTCGTGCATGTATGCGGCTTTTCAAGAAAAACATGTGTATCAATGATGAAAGGCATAGTTACAGGATTTTTATGGGTCTTGTGGTAGATTTGGTAAATTGACTAAACCAAGGTAGTTTGTTGTTTGGAGTTGCATACTTTTCTAATTATAGAAACACACAATTCAATTTTTTTCTTTATCATGCAATCAGCACCTTTGCTTGTACAGTATACAGTGGGGTTCTTTTGGATTACACAATGTGACATTTCATCAGATTTTAAGTTTTTAGTGTTTTTCTTTCTTATTCAAGTATTACTCAAAGGCATATGTACAAAAGAAAAAATCCAAAGCCACAAGATGACAATCAGGTCTTAAATGAAGCTTTACGAACTTACAATTACATGTAATTTTGAAAAAAAGAACATACAATTTTGACTTTGCGTCCTCCAACCTCGTCACCTCAAATCCGAATTTTTCAGCAGCCGTTTAGTCCTTGCAGCCAATCATCGGTCTTGCATGAGAATGGGTATGTAGTAAAAATGGTTTCCAGTCATTTCGTACCTAGGTCATTTCGTACCTAGGTCATTTCGTACGATTTTGGTCATTTCGTACCCACCTATACTTTTCATTTTGGTCATTTCGTACCCACTTTGGTCATTTCGTACCTACTTTGGTCATTTCGTACCTACTTTGTAAATTGGTAATTAATCAGCTTTTAATTTCATGTTGGTCATTCAGCAATTAGTGTTAACTTTTACTCTATTTTTATGTTTGCAGAATTGCTGCTGCTTTTTCACTTTGCTCCAGTCGAAATAATGTTAAATTTCGCCGAAGAATGGTTATGATTGTGTCTATGCATTTTAAGTCTTTTCCTATCAAGTAATAAATTTCAGTGCATTTCTTTCTTACCTAAACATGCATATTTGCATGTGAATAGTGATTGTAGATGTTTCGCTAAATGTTCGGTACATAGGACAAACATGGTAAATTGGTTGGAGGTTCGGTTACAGGGTAATCCTCTGTATTCATATAGAATAACTTTTTTTTCACAGTAGATTACCTTGCTTTGATTAGTTTTCCACTTATAAGCGAAACTCAGGTGTTTCTTTTTTTTTATTGTTTTGTTATTTGCGAAGACACAATCAAAGGTTCACCCCGAAACAAGGTAGGGATGAAATCCACTTGGAAAGGTAAAACTCTAGGATTACCAATACTATCTTATATACTCAGAATTCAAACATTTAAGTGCTGAACAAATGGGTAGCGAGTTATTAAGATTGAAAGAGGTATTATGGTTGCGCTTAAAACTATAAATGTAACCACCTCGTTTAAAATACCTCCAACTAATTTACCATATTAGTTCAATATACCAAATATATCTTTCACGGGAAGAACAGCAAGTCATGGATTGAGTGCTTTCAATTATGACCGTGTCTTGATAATGATTTAATAACAATCAACGAACTATTAAACAGAACAGAACAACTTTTTTATTTTGCGACAAGTGTACATTTGTACATAGTCTATGAAAATACAAAAATAATGATAATGAAAAATCACCAGATACAAGGCCATAATGCAATAATATTTAAAACCAAACTGTTTAGCAGTGTAGCAAGCAAGGAAGATAAAGATCCTTTGAGCAGATGCTCCTTTAACCCATTACTGTCGTTCTCTTTGTGGAAACATAGCTGGCAAACAAATGTTACTCCACCAAGTCTTACAGCTTCACGATATGCAACAAGCGAAATACCTGTTTAGAGAAAGAAACACAGAATTCAACTAATTTCAACTTGGATCAGAATACACTCTGCGGGCTGTAAAAAATTGGAACTGTGCCGTCCGCTTGTCTATTCAAAGGCATAAAAAAAAAAAACTCGTTAAACTGAAATTCGCCGCAAACCGTTAATTGAAATTTGCCAATGCAGTAATTTAAGCTACCATGAAAAACTGTTTGCGAAGAGAAGAAAAGTGATATTGAAATGCCAAGGTATGTCTTTCGTAAAAGGTATCTTTCAAACAAAGATTAGTCTTCTGCTCAACATGTATTATGTTGCTATCAAATGCTTTTAACTTGAAATAACAATCGTTCAAAAATTGTCGTCTGGTACGGTTAGAATAAAATATTCCTCATTCATTCCCACAATCCTTTGCGAAATTATGGCGCGAAATTTTAAACAAAAAAATTAAAGAGACCCCTTTCTGGCATAATTACTTACCTGCAATAGTGGGAGATATTGCGAGAGAGAGAGAGAGAGAGAGAGAGAGAGCGATAACGGGGGAGAAAGGGAAGAGACCAAGATGGGGGTGAGATTAGGTAATGAGAGAGAGAGAGAGATATGGAGGAGGAGACAAACGTAGAGAAAGTGGCGGAGAGAGAGAGACAAAGAGCAATATAGTGGGGAGATAGCTCGATTAAAAAAGCAGAATAGATGGTATGGTAGATCATACCTCGCGCTAATTAAAAAAAAGAAGTTTTTTTTTTGTGGGGAAAATTCAATTTCAAATACCTGTGTTACACGTTCGATGTTGCCACCGACTGCACCAATCACACTCTACTGCTTGCTGCCGTGGTCTTACTTCGCGATTACAAACTCTACATGGAAATTCCCTTTTTTTAACATAAGAATCACCAGAAAGAAAATACAATTTTAAGGACGCATACACAAACACCCACCCTCACACACACATTTATATCCAGCAAATAGTCATTGAGGCACCTGTTATTAAAGTCAAAGTCAATAATTTGTCCTTGAAATCATAATATAATATAACTTAATTTGAAATGTCACTTACGAACTACCAAGACGATTTAGAAAAGTGTGGTATACATGGGGGAAAAATTGGTTTCATATATAGCTGTAGTGCAAAATAATAACATTTTGTCAAACACCTGTCTGTATGTGAAACACCTGTAATGGCATCCAATTTGCTGGTATGACAGTGTCACCCATAACGGAATTCACAATATGACATGTCCTAGCCAGAGGATTAAGCCGTGAACCGTTCACACCTGTGTATGCATTTCCATATCATAAAAAAATGATGAAATTGAATGAAAAAGGGTCGATGTTCAGTGTAAAGAAGTGGAAAATATTGCAGAAAGAAAAGGGCCCAGAAATTGGTATTATCTCAAATAATAATGATACTAACAAATAGTCATAAACTTTTCTTTTCCTGAAGGTATAAGGTATTATAAGGTTAATTAATAACAGGCCAATAGACTCTTTAAAACTGCTACTTATATTAGATAAATTGATTGATTGTAAGGTATTCTACGCTGTTTTTTACATTATTTAAGTTTAGATCGCCGCGGCCAGAGCACCTATTTAGGCTTTCTGGGTATCGCTTTTACCAGTACTCTTCACCATAAACCATGGCTGCTTTCCCACATAACCATCGTCGAACACATGACCCCCATGTTCTAAAATAATGCACGCTACTACCGTTTTGGCTCGGTGTATAAGACAGAAGACATAATTGAAAAAAAAAAACTATTTGGGTACGAAATGACCAGATCAAAGTCATTTCATACCCATTAAAATGGGGACGAAATGGACTAGGTACGAAATGGTTGCCAGTAGGTACGAAATGACCAAAGAAGCAGGTACGAAATGACCAAAACCGTACGAAATGACCTAGGGAATGGGGACGAAATGGACTAGGTACGAAATGGTTGCCAGTAGGTACGAAATGACCAAAGAAGCAGGTACGAAATGACCAAAACCGTACGAAATGACCTAGGTACGAAATGACCAAAGAAGCAGGTACGAAATGACCAAAACTGTACGAAATGACCTAGGGAATGGGGACGAAATGGACTAGGTATGAAATGGTTGCCAGTAGGTACGAAATGACCAAAGAAGCAGGTACGAAATGACCAAAACAGTACGAAATGACCTAGGTACGAAATGACCAAGGTACGAAATGACCGGTTACCGTAAAAATAAGTTGTACGTCGTTCGCCTTGTTTACATTCGCGAAATATTAAGGGGGGGGGAAGCAAAAGACAGGGAGAGAGAGAGAGAGGAACAAAGCCCACGAAGGAAGAGAGGAGTGAAGGAAGGAATGAATGAATGAATGAATAAGTGAATGAATGGACAGAATGAATGAATGATTGATTTCTTGATTGTTTGGAGATTGGCATAAAGGGTGTTATAATAATGGGAAATACCCATTGCCATTCTGATTATAGAATACACTGACTCTGCAAGTGTTACTTGACCCCTTTTATACTGTGTGCATTCGTCTTTGATATAGACTGAAACTCGATAGCATAGATTAAACATCAAACCAGGGATCATAAATTACATTTTGATCCCTGATCTAATGGAAACCTACTACCTGTGTTCATTTACCCTGCTCCCAGATCACCAAAAAATATAACAAATGGCATGGGCTGTGAGCTAGCATATTTCAGTGTGACAGTAGCACTGGGTGAGTGAGGAATTTGAGTTTTAACCCTTGTAGCACCTTTCACGGCTGTGGTTGCTTTTGCGGCCAGCATAGATCAAGATCAGGCTGCACAAAACATGCAGCCTGATCTTTGATCTACACTGTCCGCTTTGCTGAAACACTGTAGATGAAAAGCAAAAATGAAATTGCATTTACTTCGGTCATATGTAATTTGTCCCATTCTTAACAAAAACACTGACGTTGGACAGGGATTGTAAATTAAAATCCCGGTGTTGAGTAAATACATACATTTGGTTGAGATACGAAAGTTTTTTGGACTAATCCATTCTGAGTAAAAAGTTCCGGATATTTTTGTTGACTGTGGAATAAAAGTAAAACCAGGGTCCGTATTCACCAACCATTCTTAAGAAAATTCTTAAGTCTTATTCTCCAAGATTTTCCACATTTGAAAGTAACACAACCCCTGATTGGCTAAACCAAACAGTTTAGCCAATCAGGGGTTGTGTTACTTTCAAATGTGGAAAATTCTGGAGAACAAGACCAAGAACATTCTTAAGAATGGTTGGTGAATATGGACCCAGGACATGATCAAATTTGAATTATACCATATTTGATTAAAAAATCCACAGGCTTCTATGTGTGACTCTAGATGCATCAGAGAAAATTTGTATGGAAGGTCGCTGGGGTCACCTGTTAATTTTCAGAAAATTATGTCAATATTGTGTATCAATTAATTGTGTTGATACAGTGCACACAACTAGTGCACACCTTGATGACTCTGGCAGTCTTGAACTAGATTAACCTCTCTAATTTTCCTGTATTTCGGCACTCAGATCCTGAAGCACTCTGCAGGCATACCCATGGGTTCAGAATCATTACGCACTCTGATTTGAGAGGGTCCATTTCCTCCCTAGACTGCTTAGCCTGATATAGAGGGTTTTTACAGTGTAAATCAAGATCAGACTTGAACAGAATGTGCGGTCTGATCTAAATCTACACTGTCCAATACTGTGAGATTTTCCATTGAAGTGAAATCCCAAATATTTTGCTTTTACTGCTGGTTGAAAGTTTTCATTTTTTTAGCAGTTTTGCCCGAATTTATGAAGAAAGATTGTTCTATAAGGCAATAAACAAATGTGTCTCCTGTTCCCATTTTTTCTACATTATGCACTCTCGTCGTTATGGATTCTATGCCCTTGTTCTTGGTTGAGGAACTCTGTGACACATGATGACCTCAACTGTCACAATACATACTTGATAGGAGACAGGTTGGTGGATCAAGCTGACAAATAAATTTAATTGACATTTTCATTGTGAATTTGATTGACAGTTTCATTGAGCACAATCAGCTATCTATGGGAATGAACAAGTATGTCTTTTGATGCCAAAAAGCCTCCACTTCAAAACTTGTCAGGTTCAGCAAAGGTGCAGAAGGAATTCGTTTACCTTCTACAATATCAAACTCAGAGTCACCTGTGTTTTTCAAAAGCAGTTACAATGTATGGCATAATTACTGAGTGGATTTGATAAGGCTGCTTTAGGATGCAAAATAAGCTATGTTAACTTTGAGATATTTTTACTCAACCATGCTGCTGAATAATCCTTGTTTTTTTTTCTGTGCAACAGAGTGAAACCAATTTCAACGTTAGAGTCTACACAAAGTATAGTTTATTGATGTTTTTCTTTTGCATACAAAATATCATTGACTATAATTGCCATTTTGCATAGGTTTTACTCAAAAATAAAAAATATTCCCGACATTTTTTGTTTGGTGTAATTCTCTGGCATACATGTATGTAGATCTAATGGGTATAAGCTTGAACGAAATTCCTAGGTAAGAAATATCCTGTTACGAAAATGCCAATAACTGTTAGCGAAGCTGGAAACCAGCGATTCAAAGCGGAAGTGTAACGTTGTTCCGTTTTTTTTTTAGAGCAGTTCCAGATAAAACGATTTAAAAAAAAGATGCCGAAAGGTAGCTATCGTGACATGGTGGAAGATGGCGAATTGGATTTGAGTCTGAACAATATGACAGTCGTTCCTGTCAAAGATATAGTATGATATTGTTATTGCTTTGCTGTCTATTTATCGAAGTATTCCTACTTTCAGTTTTGCGGACCCTGGATCTTCTGTTGCGGCGTCATTCCGATGATAGTGTTGGTACCGGTCTTCACAACAGCCAGTCTTTATTTTCTTTTAATCTTTCCAATCATTTTTGCATTGGATCTTTGTGTCTTTATTTTGCTTGTCACCAATGAAGATGGACTTTGATTGATAACAGTGGGAGTGGGTCAAAACGGCCCACTTCCAAAACGGCCCAGTCCAAAAAGGCCCACTTTACCTAAACGTCCCACCTTATTTGAGCCCCGAAAAGGTCAACTTTTGAATTATTAATCAGTCATATAAATCAATTTTATCAGAATGAATTTTATAACTTTCCAACTCTTACCTATTTTTGGAACATGGAATTAATTTTCAGACCTTGGACCTTGATTTGCCCATGTACTTAACTCTTTACCACACAATCCAGACTTTTAACGACCCTGACAAAGCATTTTGAAGCACGACCATGCCCCTTTTTCACCTTGGGATTTTCCCTGAAAATCAATCACCGGCTGCTGAAGTGTATTCACGCAATAAATATAGATATGGGTAAAAAACTAATCAAATAAAAAAATGTTTTCTCATTTATTTCATTGCTCATGATACAACAAAGAGAAGACATTTTATTGACCAATTTTTTATCATGGCCAACCCCATGTACTTTCATTTTAAAAATAGCACCAACTGGCTCCAATTATTTTAATGTGGCGCAAACTTTTCTCATTTGGCGAAAGTGGTGGCGAAAGAAAAAAAAGGGCCAGGGGGACCCTGCTAAAGCAAATTCAATTTTTGAGTAACATGTATTTTGTCGTCTGCAAATGCTTTCAATTTCGCCTAGTCTAAAATTTTGTTGTTTGGTAAAGAGTTAAGTGAGTTGTACTCTGCATTCTTGTCTGATGTTAACTATTATGTGTTCTCGTTTGTTCCCCTCATGTTCTTTTCGCATGATAAAGTGGCATTCTTCGAAGTATTGATATGTTTGGGTTTGCTTTCTAAAAGTGTGATAACTGTGTGTACTACACAAATTACAAATGTCAAAAACAAGTGATATTATTCTGGGAAGGAGAACATGAATGTCTCCATCAATTTGTAAAGGCCGATCATCTCTCTTGCTTCACATGATCATTGTTCATTTTATAAGTAAAATGTATAAAAAGTAATGTTGTGATCCAAAGGACTGTGAAAAACCTCAAAAGCTTTTAAATACAAATCAAAAAGTGGGCTGTTTTGGTGATTGGCTGTTTCGGCACTGGGCCGTTTTGGTACCGGGCCGTTTTGGAAGTAGGCCGTTTTGACCCCCATCCGATAACAAAGGCTAGATAAGTAACTATCTACCCCCATCCTGATTCCAAGTGTAGCTCAGATATTATTTGCTTCCCTTCATGTCAGCCTTCCTTTTAACCTGTCACCACACAATCCCAAATTATAATGACCTTGAGGAAAAAGGCTGTTGAAAACATTGTGGGAGAAGGAGAAAATACAGGTAGCCAATGTTTTCTATGCTTTTAGACAATTATCAACATATGAGATGCATTTACTTTGTTGTCTGCAATTTATTTATATTTTTTGTCATTTGGTAAAACTTGATGCCATTATACATTACAAAATTTAATGTCATCTGTCAGCTGGTTGTATATTATGTATGCCTTTAATCTGTTTGTCAGCTGTGAAATGGGTGTGTATTGATAGATAAAAGATCAAACCTCATGGCACCCAATTTAACACAAAGTTTTCATTGGTCTTTTTGGTACCTACCTTTTTCTGATATAAACATGTCTGGTTAACTTGTAAAGAAACTCTCAGTCATTATTAATTCGATAGACTGCGTGTAACAGTTTTGACAATAGCCTCCCAAGGCAGGGATTGAATCCAGGACCTCTAAGTCCCAAGATTAACACTCTACCTTGTCACTACAAAAGCTAGCTCTATAGCAAGGTAGTATACAAACACAAGCTATACATTTATATCTGTCTCTGAGATAGACCAGCATACTACATTCTCCCCCACCATATGAAGATAATCCACAAATCCCTCAATTACTGTAACTTTATTTCTCAACTAAGTAGGTTTTTTATGGTGGGTGCGAATGAAATAGTTTGACAATACCCTAACTAGGCAGGGATTGAACCCAGGACCTCTAGGTCCCATGGCAAATGCTCTACCACGTCGCTACAAAAGCTAGCTCTGTAGCAAGGAGGTATACTTGTCCCCTTACACAAACACAAGGTGTACATTTATGTCTATCTTTGGGATAGACCAAGCATATTACATGCGCATGAGCAATGAGCATTCAACTTGATTTAAAAAATAGTGCATTATGATAGGCAATTTAAATGCTTCCTATTACTCAATCTAAATGAAATACATACGGTGTAAATTACCTTTATTCAACAATATATTCGGACACTATGAATTCAGACAATTCTTGAAATAATTTTTTTACATCTTTAATTTCAGACAGGTGGTGCTAGCATTTTTTCTATTAATTCAGACACCAAATTCAAGTCTGAAAATTCTGGACAAGGATTTTTCATCAACCTAGTTTAACTACTCTTACCGAAAGAGGTATTATACTAGATGAAGGGTAAGTTAAAAAAATGTCTGGCAAGTGTTAATAGGGTTGTTGATCAGAGTAAGAGGCTCATGTTTTGTCATGCTTCAGTAGTCTACTTGGCTGAAAAACCCTTTCCCCTCAGCATCAGAACAAATCTAATCGGCTAAATTCAGATTTTAAATTATCCCTGATCCTACTATTTTTGACAGTTCATTTATGCAGGCAGTGTTATTAAAGATCAGCCAGTATATTCATGCAGACTTACCTTGGTCTACACTCAACTAAAATACACATCAGTTTTGAGCCAGTCTCAGCAGTCAGAGGAAAAAGTCTTACAGTATTGAAGACAAAGTTCACAAACGAGATGGGTGGGTTACATGTATTTTCTTAATAGAAAGGAGACACAGTCTGCAAATTACTAATCACAATTTCTCAGCGAAAAAGTCCAAGAATAATGACCGAATACACTGATTATGAAAATGGCCTAAATTTAGATAAAGCTGGAATTGCAAAGATTACGTGGTCTAATTGTTCTCCGAAAATCGTTTTGTGTTATTGAAATATGCACAGGTCCTGTATGTAAGTTACTTCTACTCTGTTGATTTTTTCTCTCTCTGACCATATTTTTTGTACATGATTTTGCTTAAAGGATCGCTCATCTTACCTTAGAGCCTGATTCAACATGTTGCATTCAATATCGGGTAATTAACTAGTTGATCAATGCATTCTGTTTTCTCACCATATACACAAACACTTCGCTCACTGATTGGCTGATATCAATTTTTGTAGGCGGAGTCATTGTTTTTTGACTTCGTAATTGACAAGGGTTTTTTATTCTCTATGTTTTTGGACACCGACGGGGACAATTATCTATGAGCTCTCTCTCTCTCTCTCTCTCTCTCTCTCTCTCTCACACACACACACACACACACACACACACACACAATTTTATTGTGTCTGACTATATGGATGAATTAAAGAAGTTCCCTTTTTATGCACATCTTGATAAAAGAGAAAGCCGATGAATTGTGATTACTGCTAAAAAAAGAAACTTTAACTGTGACTATGGTAAATTACAAATGCATTGATGAAAACAATGTATTAACCTGGGTGTCAACATGAAGTTAAATCATTATTTATAGATACTCGTCCATTTTCATAGCTGATAGGCTGACGAAAGATACACACAACTGGCTGATGGATAACCTATGAGATTTTGAAATTTCCAGAAGCATTAAAAGAAGGGCTGCGGAGAAGGGGAGCAGAGAAAAAATCACTAAAATGACAACTTGGGTCAGACTATAGGGCTTGAAAATACCTTGAACAGGTTCAAAATATGCTCATCTTGGGTTAAGATGTAGGTCATAATTATAATCATATTCTAGGTTCCAGCATTTTATAAGTATGCATAGATTGTACAAAAAGTAGTTGTGAGTGCCTTTGATTCTTCACCATATAATCATACATGTTTACTCTTTACCACACAATCCTGAGTTTTAACGACCATGAGAAAAAGAGCCTTTTGAAAACATTGTGGGAAAACGAGAAAATGCTGGTCACCATTAATTGGTCATCTGCAAATGCTTTCAATTCCCACCAGTCTAAAATCTTGTTGTTTGGTAAAGAGTTGGTGACCAGGAAGAAAACAGCTTTTGAAAGCATTGTAGGAGAAAGAGAAATACTGATAACCAGCATTTTCTCCATATTCTTGTCAGTGTTTTTAACCCCAATAGAAATAAATCTGATCATTGGAGCCACATTTGTCATCTGCAAATACTGTACCTTTAAGTGTTGTTTTGTGAAGACTTAAGTTTTACCATAAAACATGATGTTTTTGAGTAATGCTTTTGTAAAGTGGGTTTAACCCTTTACCACACAATCCCGTGTTTTAACGACCCTGAGGAAAAAGCCTTTTGAAAACATTGTGGGAAAATGTTTTCCCACAATGTTTTCTACTCTTCCCAAAACAAATTTCAATTTTTGAATAACATTTATTTTCTCGTCTGCTAAAGCTTTCAATGTGGACTGGTCTAAAATTTTGTCGTTTGGTAAAGAGTTAATGCATTTCCCTGACGTATCATACCAAGCAAGCCTGCACATAAGTATGGATCTATTAACCCTTTCCCAAACAAGCCCTGGTTTTCACATGTCTGCAGTACAAGTCTTTTGAAAACACTGTGGGAAAAGGAGAAATTGCTCATAACGAGCAATTTCTCCTTTTCCCACAGTGTTTTCCGCCCTTTTTGATAACTTTCTGCGATTTTCATCAAATTTAAAATTGTCGTCTGCAAACTCTTTCAATTTGGACCAGTCCAAAATCTGTCGTTTGGGAAAGGGTTAAATCCATTTTGTCTAACAACCAACTGAATCATGAGGTAAAATGGTCCTTGGACATGGAGAAAATTTACAAATGGCATAAACGTTCTTCCAGTGTCAGCTGGTGTGGACTGAGCTGGCTAACATGGATTGATACTGTTTGCAGGTGCATTAAAACCCCTTGTCACAGAGCATGACTGATTTGCTTTATTTTTCAGGGAGAAGTGCCAAAAGCCATCAACTTAGATTTATCATGCAATCTGTTAACAGAGTTGCCAGTAAGTGAACTTTTTGGTTTGTTTCATGAGCCCTGTATCTCATGACAAAATTTTACATCTGTCTAAACCCAAAGCATTATGCATACACCAAATTAAATGTGGCTAGAATTTTGGACGTTGTCTTTGATAGGGTAGAAAACATTGTGGGAAAAGGAGAAAATGCTGGTTGCCAGCATTTTCTCCTTTTCCCACAATGTTTTTAGCCCGCCCCGGGGTAGCTCAGTGGTGTAGCGTATCTGACTTGTGACCTGGTGGTTGCAAGTTTGATACCTGGTTGAGGCAAACTTTCTTTTCGGCGATTGTTCGCTTCTCACCTCTGATTCATGTGGGAAAAGTAGTCAGTGACTTGGAAAGAAAGTTGTGTCAGCACTGGTGTGAGAAAGTCATGGAAAAACTTTGGCATTTTATAATATCTCTGTCATTGCTAAAGATATTTGCTTCAAACTAGGACTAGACCATAAGGTATGATAAAGGTCCAATAGTGGACAAAAAACCAATGCAGGTGTTACAATTCATTTAAATCATACCAATTAACCCTTTACCGCACAATGCCGCCTTTTGACGCCCCTGGAAAAGAAGCCTTTTGAAAACATTGTGGGAAAAGGAGAAAATGCTGGTAACCAGCATTTTCTCCTTTTCCCACAATGTTTTCTGCCCTATCAAAGAAAAATTGCACCATTTGAGACACAATAAAATTGTCGTCTGCAAATGCTTCCAATTTGGACAAGGCTAAAATTTTGTCATCTGGTAAAGGGTTAAAAGTATGGAAAATATTGTGAAGATGACAATCTTGTATTGTGTGGTTGGTCCAAGTGTAAGCTGAAAAATGAATTTAAAAATCAGACTAAAAGTAAACAAAAGATAGAGTGACCTGGAAACTTTTAACCTAGTTTTGAAATTAATTTCTCTGCCAATGAATAACACTGCGACTTTGACAGACTATGCAACAACAAATTGTCATCTAATGTTCACAATAATTTCCATACTTTTAGTTCGGTGGGAGTGTCCTTGGGCAAGACACTTCAGAGCCCTAGTCTAGTACTGGTGAAACCCAGGAAATACATGAATATGTGAGCTGTCGCCGTAATATGACTGAAATATTGTCGAAAGCGACGTAAAACACCATTCAATCAATCAATCAATTAATCCATACTTTTAGATAGTATGATATAAATTTATATGCATTTTAACACCTGCTTTGTTTACACCTGCAAAAAGTATCAACCTATGTCAGCCTGTGCAGTCCGCTGAAGCATTTTGCTGCTCGTCAATTTTTTGCATGTCTAACGACCACTTGTCCTTAAAACTCGGTCAATCGTTAGACAAATTTGTCTTTATAGATCCATAATACTGTGATGACTAGGTAGATATCATGCATCATGGAGATACATTAAGACCCCTTTTGCCAGAGTATAACTCATTTATGTGAGCTGGATGTCTTTCTATGCATGCTTTTGATTTATGAAAATTACTTTCGACATCATCATGGTACACATATTTCATAGTTTACCTGAAATTTCATATAACAGGAGTTTTCTATAATCATCCCCGGAATTCTAGTTTTAACCCTATACCACACAATCACAACTTTCAATGACTTCGAAGAAAAAGGCTTTTTGAAAACATTGTGGGAAATGGAGAAAATGCTGGTAACCAGCATTTTCTCCTTTTCCCACAAGGTTTTCTACCCTTTCCAAAACGAATTTAAATTTTTGAGTCACATTTTGTTTTGTCGTCAGCAAATGCTTTTAATTTAGACTAATCTAAAATTTTGTCGTTTGGTAAAGAGTTAACAGAAAAATAAACAACATGGTATTATGTTTGAAACTACATGATATGTTTATCTTACCCAAGTGTGACCTCACACTTTTTTCTGTGTCCATTGAATTTACTCAAAAGGGTGCATGACTTTAAATGTAGCTCCAGTGATACGATTTGTCTTTAAAAGGATTGAAAATATTGCTGGAAAAGGCTACAAGTATTCTCTACTTTTCCCACTATCTTTTCAAAAGCTTGTTATGAAAGTGTTGAATCCTGTGCCAAAGGGTTGAAAACATTATTTGATACATAATATTTTATCATTTAACCCTTTACCAAACAATCACGGGTTTTCACGACCCTGAGAAAAAGGCCTTTTGAAAACATTGTGGAAAAAGGAGAAAATGCTGGTAACCAGCATTTTCTCCTTTTCCCATAATGTTTTCTTCCCTTCCCAAAACAAATTTCAATTTTTGAGTCACATTTATTTTGTCGTCTGCAAATGCTTTGAATTTGGACTAGTCTAAAATTTTGTCGTTTGGTAAAGGGATAATTGAGTCGTGCTCTGTGAAAAGTTGGTATATTGCATCCTCTCAGCCCTTATCCTGCAAAAATAAGTTAAATAGAACTTTCAAGCTGATAGCAAAAACCCGAATAATGTTATTTCAAACTTAGTTTTTGGAGAAAAGTATCTCCGTATCAGACAGTTTAGATCCAAGATCAGATTGCATGTTCTGTGCAGTCTAGTCTTGATTTACACTGTCTGCAAAAGGTCAGTGAGTTCCGCTTAGCAGCTTGAGGATTATTGTATTTTTGTAAGCATTTAGGTGCATGTAATGGTTTCATTTTGTCCGGAAAGCCGAACCTCGGTAGCCCAGTTGGTAGCATACGTGATTTGAGAACAGGAGGTCACTGGTTCAATCTCCAGCTTGGCAAAATTCTTTCAGAGGATTGATGATAGTCATTTCGACAGGATTCATTCCTCTCTCATCGCGCTGATCATTGTCTCGATGATGGTTATGACAGAAAACAGCCAGTGGCTTGGAAAGAATATTATGCAGAGTTTTGGTAAAAGAAACTCCTGGAAAGCATGGATAGGTGCACTGGCCACCGCAACATAAATGAAATAATGTTGAAAATGTTGTTAAACAGCATACAATCAATCAATCACTAGAATCAGGCTAAATCAGGAAGTAAAATGATCCTTTGACCCGCAAATAGTGTATCAATAGCAAAAAGATCCAACCCAGGTCAGCCTTCGAGGGTTGCCCAGCTGACATGGTTTGATGCTTTTTGCAGACCTGTGCATTAACCCTTTACCACATAATCCTGAGTTTTAACGACCCTGGGAAGTTATACTTTTCAAAACATTGTGGGAATAGGAGAAAATGCTGGTAACCAGCATTTTCTCCTTTTTCAACGATGTTTTCCAGCCTTTCAGAAAGAAATCCAATCGTTTGAGCAACATTTATTATCCCTTTACCGCACAATGCCACCTTTTAATGCCCCTGTCGGCAATGGTTATGTGGGAAAGCAGCCAGTGGCTTGGAAAGAATATTGTGCAGAGTACTGGTAAAAGAAACTCCAGGAAAGCTTGGATGTGTGCACTGGCCGCCATGATATAACTGAAATAATGTTGAAAATGGTGTTAAACACCATACAATCAATCAATCATTTAACGCCCCTGTGAAAGAAGCCTTTTGAAAAAATTGTGGGAAAAGGAGAAAATGTTGTTAACCAGCATTTTCTCCTTTTGCCACAATGTCTTCTACCCTATCAAAGAAAATTGCACCATTTAAGCCACACTGAAATTGTTGTCTGCAAATGCTGTCAATTTGGACCAGTCTGAATTTTTCTCGTGTGGTAAAGGGATATGTTGTCTGCATATGCTTTCAATTTGGATCAGTCTAAAATATTTTTGTGCAATAAAGAGTGAAACCACTTACTGGTATTCACAGAGCATTTCTCAATTATATTTGTGCATGTTTTCGTCCTGAATCTAGAATAATTGCCCATTGTTTTTACAGGATACATTTTGTACACTCACCCACCTGGTAAAAATTGACCTGAGCAAGAATTTCTTGTCCAATCTGCCAGAAGATTTTGGGAACCTGGGAAAGTTGCAGCACCTTGATCTCCTGGGTAACAAGCTGAATATGTTACCAGTCAGTATGTACCAGCTCACAAAGCTGCGATGGTTAGATCTCAAGGACAATCCTTTAGAACCAGAGCTGAAGAAAGTGGCTGGAGACTGTCTGGACGAGAAACAGTGCAAGAAGTGTGCTGTAGATGTAAGTAGGTTTTGACCTCACCAAGAGACTGTATTCACCAACCATTGATTTATTTCATAAACAAATCACTCTCTTGTTTGATATTTTGATTATTACCTTTTTCAAGAGTTTCAGATCTCTTTAAACCTTTACCAAATGGCAAAGTTTTAGCCTGGTCCAAATTGAAAGCATTTGCAGATGATAAATCAAATGTGGCGCAAAAATTGAAATTTGATTTTAGAAGGATAGAAAACAATGTGGGAAAAGGAGAAAATGCTGGTTACCAGCATTTTCTCCTTTTTCCATGATGTTTTTAAAAGGCATTTACTTTGGTGTTATTAAAAGTCAAGATTGTGGTAAGGGGTTAACCCTTTACCGCTTAATGCTGCCTTTTGACGCCCCTAGAAAAGAAGCCTTCTGAAAACATTGTGGGAAAAGGAGAAAATGCTGTAACCAGCATTTTCTCCTTTTCCCACAATGTTTTCTACCCAATCAAAGAAAAATTGCGCCATTTGAGCCACACTGAAATTGTTGTCTGCAAATGCTTTCAATTTGGACGAGGCTAAAATTTTGTCGTCTGGTAAAGGGTTAAAGAGGCAATAGCCGAAATATTAGCCCATAAATGTAACAGACATTTTCAGTCTAGAAGTGAAATCCATATAATTACAGTTTCATGTTGCTTTTGTCTATATTGATTCAGCTAAGCGGACAGTGTAGATCAAAGATCAGACTGCACGTTTTGTGCAGTGTGATCTTGATCTACACTGGCCACAAAGGCAACTATGTTATTGAAAGTTGCTTCAAGAGTTAAACAATAGAATGATTTATTTTTAGCTCACATTAGCACAACGTGCTAAAGGTGAGCTATTGTGACCGCCCTATGTCCGTCGTCCGTCGTCCGTCAACAATTTCTTTAAACATCTTCTTCTCCTAAACCACTTGGCCAATCTTGATGAAACTTGGCAGGGATGTTCCTTGGGTGAAGCTCTACCAAAATTGTTCAAAGAATTGAATTCCGCCCACAACTCTGGTTGCCATGGCAACTAAAAGGAAAAAAAAGCAAAATCTTTGAAAATCTTCTTCTCTGAAACTAGAAGGCGCAGAGCTTTGATATATGGTATATAGCATCTCCTAGTGGACCTCTACCAAGTTTGTTCATTTGATGTCCCTGGGGTCAAAACTGGCCCCGCCCCAGGGGTCACAAGTTTGAGCATAGTAACAAAGAAGGAAAACTTTAAAAATCTTCTTCTCTAAAACTTGAAGGCGTGGAGCTTTGATATTTGGCATGTAGCATCTCCTAGTGGACCTCTACCAAGTTTGTTCATATGATGCCCCTGGGGTCAAAACTGGCCCTGCCCCGGGGGTCACAATTTCCAACATAGGAACAAAGAAGGAAAACTTTAAAAATCTTCTGTAAAACTAGAAGGCATAGAGCTTTGATATTTGGCATGAAGCATCTCCTAGTGGACCTCTACCAAGTTTGTTCATATGATGCCCTTGGGGTCAAAACTGGCTCTGCCCCGGGGGTCACAAGTTCGAACATAGGAACAAAGAGGGGAAACTTTAAAAATCATCTTCTCTGAAACTGGAAGGCGTAGAGCTTTGATATTTGGTATGTAGCATTGCCTAGTGGACCTCTACCAAGTTTGTTCATATGATGCCCCTGGGGTCAAAACTGGCCCCGCCCAGGGGGTCACAATTTCCAACATGGGAACAAAGAAGGAAAACTTTAAAAATCTTCTTCTGTAAAACTAGAAGGCATAGAGCTTTGATATTTGGTGTGTAGCATCTCCTAGTGGACCTCTACCAAGTTTGTTCATATGATGCCCTTGGGGTCAAAACTGGCCCTGCCCCAGGGGTAACAAGTTTGAACATAGGAACAAAGAGGGGAAACTTTAAAAATCATCTTCTCTGAAACTGGAAGGTGTAGAGCTTTGATATTTGGTATGTAGCATTGCCTAGTGGACCTCTACCAAGTTTGTTCATATGATGCCCCTGGGGTCAAAACTGGCCCCGCCCCAGGGGACACAAGTTTGAGCATAGTAACAAAGAAGGAAAACTTTAAAAATCTTCTTCTCTGAAACTTGAAGGTGTAGAGCTTTGATATTTGGTGTGTAGCATCGCCTAGTGGACCTCTACCAAGTTTGTTCATATGATGCCCCTGGGGTCAAAACTGGCCCCCGCCCCGGGGGTCACAATTTCCAACATAGGAACAAAGAAGGTAGACTTTAAAAACCTTCTTCTCTGAAACAGGAAGGCATGGAGCTTTGATATTTGGTATGTAGCATCTTCTAGTGGATCTCTACCAAGTTTGTGCATATGATGCCCTTGGGGCAAAAGTTGGCCCTGCCCCGGGGGTCACAAGTTCGAACATAGGAACAGAGAAGGAAAACTTTAAGAATCATCTTCTCTGAAACTGGAAGGCTTAGAGATTTGATATTTGGTATGTAGCATAGCCTAGTAGACCTCTACCAAGTTTGTTCATATGATGCCCTTGGGGTCAAAATTGGCCCTGCCCCGGGGGTCACAAGTTCAAACATAGGAACAAAGAAGGAAAACTTTAATTTTTTTTTCTCTTGAATAGAAAGGCATAGAGCTTTGATATTTGGTATGTAGCATCTCCTAGTGGACTTCTACCAAGTTTGTTCCGAGGATGCTGCTTGGGTCAAAACTGGCCCAGCCCCTGGGGTCACAAGTTTGAACATAGGAACTAAGAAGGAAAACTTTAAAATTCTTCTTTTCTGAAACCGAAAGGTGTGGAGCTTTGATATTTGGTATGTTGCATCTCAGAGTGGACCTCTACCAAGTTTGTTCATATGATGCCCCTGGGTCAAAACTGGCCCCGCCCCGGGGGTCACAAGTTCGAAGATAGGAACAGAGAAGGAAAACTTTCTTTTTCTTTCTCTTAAACAGGAAGGTGTAGAGCTTTGATATTTTGTATGTAGCATTTCCTAGTGGACCTCTACCAAGTTTGTTCATATAAAGAAATACCTTGTTGGCACTCTTGAGGTCACATTATTTGCTCAATTGCCTTGAAAATTAGTTAGAAAGTTTGTCTTTATAAAGTCTCACACAAGATTAATTTGGGTCAACTTGGGTCATAAACTAGTTCACTGGGTCAAATTAAAGAAATACCTTGTTTGCACTCTGGAGGCCACATTTATTGCTCAAATGACCTGAAATTTGGCCAGAATGTTTGTCTTGATGAAATACCAGATGAGTTTGGATTGGGTCACCTGGAACCATAAACTAGGTCACTAGGTCAAAATAAAGAAATACCTTGTGGGCACTCTAGAGGCCACATTCTTTGCTTAATTACCTTGAAAATTGGTCAGAATGTTTGTCTTTGTAAAATCTCACATGAGTTTGAATTTGGGTCAACTGGGGTCATAAACTAGGTCACTTGGTCAAATTAAAGAAATAGCTAGTGGGCACTCTAGAGGCCACATTTATTATTCATTTGATTTGAAAATTGGTTAAAATGTTTCTTTTGATATAGTCAAAGACCAGTTCAAATTTGGGTCACCTGGGGTCATAATCTAGGTCAAATTAAAGAAATATCTTTAGGGCACTCGAGGCCACATTTTTTGCTCAATTGACTTGAAAATTGGTCAGAATGTTTGTCTTCATGAAATATGAGTTTGAAATTGGGTCACCTGCGGTCAAAAACTAGGTCACATGGTCAAATTAAAGAAAAACCTTTAAGGCATTCTACTAAGGTGAGCGACCCAGGGCCATCATGGCCCTCTTGTATGGTGTTTTGTCAATTTTCTGAGGAATTCACAGAGTCATTGTAGATATTTGTTTGAATTATAAATTTCAAGGCCGAGCCCGATAGGTCTGTCTGTAAGGTACAAGGCTTGAAGCCAGGGGGTTGGTGGTGTGACTCTCCAGCTTGACCAATTTCTCTCAGTTCTCATTGTGACAGGATTCATTTCCTGTCACTAATCATAATTGTTTTGATGATTGTAAGGTCAAAAAGCAGCCAGTGGCTTGGGAAGAATACTGTGAAAAGAGCTGGTAAAATAAACTTCAGGACAGCATTGATAGGTACATTAGTTGCCATAATATAACTGAATTACTGCTGAAAACAGCATTAAACAACATACAAACAAATAACTAAATGCGCAAACTGCTTAGCTCATGACAAAACTTTAGGCTTGTCCAAATTGAAAGCATTTGCTGACAACAAGTAAAAAGTGTGTCACATGCTGAAATTCATCTCTGAAAGGTTGGGATACATTGTGGGAAAAGGAGAAAATGCTGGTTACAGCATTTTCTCCTTTTCCCACAATGTTTTCAAAAGTTTTATTCTTCAGGTTGGGTAAAACTTGGGATTGTGTGGTAAGGTCTTAACTCTTTACCACACTACAAAATCTTAGACTGGTTCAAACTGAAAGAATTTGCAGATGAAAATTTAATTGAGACTCAAAGAATAAAATTTGTTTTTCATAGGGTATAAAGCATTGTTGGAAAAGGAGGAAATGCTGGATACCAGCATTTTCTCATTGTCCCACAGTGTTTTCAAAAGGCTTCTTCCTAAGGGTCGTAAAACTCTGGATTGTGTGGTAAAGGCTTAAAGTGAAAAGATAGGCCCACAGTACTTTATATACTTTGATTATGAAAGTCAGTCTTATGTAAAACATTTTATAGACTTGTAGTAGTACATGAAATGCACATTTTGAGGGAAGATCATGATTCAAAAGTGTAGGCTTCACTGCATTAGGTAAAATATATATATGAGCCATGCTGTGGCAAAAGGGGGCCTAATGCATCTTTGTGATGCTCTGTACCATTCAAGTTATCACATAATTTTGGATCCATTTATCCATTTTGTTCTAACAACTGATTGAATCCTGAGGTAGAGTGGTCGTTGGAAATGCAGAAAATGGACCAGAAGCAAGAACTTTCGGTCCAGGTCAGCCTGTGCGGATTGCGCAGGCTGACCTGGGTTGATACTTTTTGCAGATACATTAAGTCTCCTTTTCACAGAGCATGGCTCCTGTTTGTCAGGGGAATTTATGGGTAGTTGTTAGCTGTGTACCAGACAATAAAATTTTAGACTTGACTGTTAGGAAAACATTTGCAGAGATAAATGTAATGATCAAATGGTTGGATACATCTTTGAAAAGGTATGAAATGTACATTTTGTTAAAGTAGGAATTATCCTTGAATAGGAGAAAATGCTGGTTTACAACATTTTATTTCATGCATTTTGTTAGTTTATCAAGAAATAATAGTGGATTATGGTTTTATTATTTCACATTTTTGACCAGTGAATTTACTGATCGATCACCTCACTGGTATGGAATGACCTCCCCTGTGCTTCACCCTAAACACATCAGGGCCCATATTCACCAACCAGAAGTAGTGTTTCTTTCAAATTTAGAAAATCTTGGAGATTTAGACTATGAATATTCTTAAGAATGGTTGGTGAATACAGACCCAGATCTGTTTCAGATAGTGATTGATTCAAGTAATGATTTTGATTATAGTCCCAAATAAAAAAGGGGTTTGAAGAATGAAATGAATAGAATATTTTTTTTTTATGAAAGATCAAAATTTCGAATCTTTTTTTTATTTAGTTAACATCATATGGTAATATTTCACTTGTGGCTGCACCACTTGTGAAAATATTACTGATGATGTTCACTCGATGAAATAAAGTTTGATCTTTCACAGAAAAAAAAATATATCCAGTATTTCTCCTTTTCGTACAAATTTTTCAAAAGGTTACTTCCTCATGAGAGTAAAACATGGAATTATGGGGTGGTAGATGAAATGCAGACATTGTTTCGTCTTTGCGAATGAGCATGTATTAGTTTTCATGCATTCTCTTGCATTTTGGAAAGATTTGATTGTAGTCCTGTACCAAACAATTCCATGTTTTAATGACTCTCAACAGGAAGACTTCTGAAAACATTGTGGGAAAAGGAGAAAATGCTGGTAACCAGCAGTTTCTCCTTTTTCCACAATGCTTTTCACTGACTGAAAGACAGATATCATTTTTTGCGGTACAGTTTGTTGACCAAGAAATTACCAGGAATGCTTTCAATTTGGTCAAGTCCAAATTTTTATCTTTTGGTAAAAAGATACATAAAGTGGGGATTTTTGTAAGATATATAAGTGAGGATTTTTGTAATATTTTTACACATGCGAAAGTTTGGACAAGGTTTAACTCTATACCACAGATTCCAGAGTTTTATGGACCCTTAGGAAATAACGCTTTAAAACACTGTGGGAAAAGGAGAAAATGCAGGTGATCAGTATTTTCTCCCTTTCCCCACAATGTTTTCTACCCCTCCTCAATCAAATTCCAATTTTTCAGATTTTACCTTAAAATGATTTATATTTGGACCAGTCTAAAATTTTGTCATTTTGAAAAAGAGGTAAGGCTTAACCTTAAATAATGTTGAATATCTCTGTTTTACATGGATGTTTTAAACTCTTTACCATACAATTCCAAGTTTGAATGATCCCAAGAAAGAAGCCTTTTGAGAACATTGTGGGGGAAAAAGAGAAAATGCTTGTAACAAGCACTTTCTCCTTTTCCCACAAGGCTTTCTATCCTTTCGCAGACAAATTTAAGCATGTCAGTTTGATTTGATTTGTTGTCTGTAAATGATTTGAATTTGGACTGGTCTAAAATTTTGTTATTTGGTAAAGAGGTAAGGCTTAACCTTAAACCTTTACCACTCAATCCCGACTTTTAACGACCCTGAGAAAGAGGCCTTTTGAAAACATTGTGGGAAAAGGAGAAAATGCTGGTAACCAGCATTTTCTCCTTTTCTCACAGTGTTTTCTACCCTTACCAAAACAACTCTCAATTTTTCAGTCACATTTTTCTTGTCGTCTGCAATTGCTTTCAATTTGGACTAGTCTGAAATTTTGTGGTTTGGTAAAGAGTTAATCAGTGTTGAATACCGTATTTCATCTAATTAATGCCCCCTCCGTAATAGTAGCTCTGCCGCTATATTACTTACTCCAGAAGCCCCAGACAACCCCCACCCACACTGGACCTTTCCTTAAAATTGACAACAAGTGGCAAACTTCTAAACACAAGATAATTTCACTGAAACTTTTCAAATCTAGACAGAGGAAAATCAGTAATGACTGATATTTTATAAATGAACTTACGGGTATGGCATTGACATAATCCTAATTTCTTCACAAATCAATGTAGATTATCATCTGATTGTCTGAATGCACATACATGTTCAATACCATTATAAACTTCCTGTAACACAAAATTTATCAAATTACTTGGAAAAACTGTAAGAAAGTGAAGAATCTAATACCAGTGTCCCATACCAATCCTGAATGATATTTAATGTTCAAATAAATCATGATCATATGTCTAAATAAATCATGATCATTGGTAAAATCAATATTCTGCATTAATACTGCAGATCTTTCAAAATGGCAACTGCTTTACAGTTGCCACTGACTGTAATCTGGATCAAAGTACCGAGCTTTCTCTACGTGACGGCACTTAAATTTCGGGAAATTGGCTATGAAATAATATCACCCTGTTGGTGTTTTGCATAGCTCCCCAGCTATTAGGTGAAATATGGTATCTCTGTTACATGGATGTTTTCAATGTTTACTTCTACAAGACTGTTTCAGGAAGTACAAGTAATGACTTTGTCCATCGTCGTATATGACTTTTTACACACATGTATTTTGACAGCTTTGGATTGAGCCCCAGTGGCGTAGTTGATTGCAAAATTATAGGACAGGGGGTCTCAAGTCCAAATCCCTAACTCAGCCATTTTCTTTCCAAGGATTGATGCAAAATCATTGTGCGACAGGATTCATTCCTCACTCAATACAGATCAAAACCCCAGGAAAGTATGTTGAAAAGTGCACAGGCTGCCAGTATTTGAAATGATTTTGAAAACAGCACAAACACCATACAATCCATCAGTCAATCAAATGACAGCTTTGAGTTATATTGTTGGAAAAGGACCCATTTTTTGTAATAAGCAAATTGCTCCTTTTTCCAGAACATTTCCCACACTTTCAAACATTTTACCACACAATCCCGAGTTTTAACAACCTTTAGAAAGAAAGCTTTTAAAAACATTGTGGGAAAAGCAAAAATGCTGGTAACCAACATTTTCTTCTTTTCCCACGTTTTCTATCCTTTAGAAAACAAATTCCATTATTTGAGCCACCTTTGAGTTGTAGTCAGACTGCATGTTTTGTGCAGTCTGATCTTGATCTACAATGGCTGCAAAGGCAACTTTAGTTGTGAAAGGTATTTGACCCTCTACCACACAATCCCAACTTTTAACAACCCTGAGGAAGAAGCCTTTTGAAAACATTGTGGGAAAAGGAGAAAATGATGGTAACCAGCATTTTCTCCTTTTCCCACAATGTTTTCTGCTGTTCCCATAACAAGTTTTGAATTTTGAGTCACATTTATTTTGTCGTCTGCAAATGCTTTCAATTTGGAGTGGTCTAAAATTTTGTCGTTTGGTAAACGGTTAAAGGTTAAAGCTTCTTACAGGATTGTAATACTGGTATGCATTATTCTTAACCCTTTACCATACATTCCTAACTTTTAATGACTTTGAGAAAAAAAGCCTTTCAAAAACATTTTGGGAAAAGGAGAAAATACTTGAAACCAGCATTTTCCCCCTTTCCCACAATGTTTTCTACCCTTTCAAAAACAAACTTTGCCATTTGAGCCACTTTTAATTTGTCGTCTGCAAATGCTTTCAGTTCGGACTGGTGTAATATTTTGTCTCTTGGTAAAGAGTTGATGGCCTGGACACAAAATGTATGCCTGTAGAGGTACACTGTCTCTTGTTAACACTTTACCACACAATCCTGACTTTTAATGACCCTGAGAAAGAGGCCTTTTGAAAACATTGTGGGAAAAGGAGAAAATGCTGGTACCCTTCCCAACACATATTTCAGTTTTTCAGTCACATTTATTTTGTCTTCTGCAATCGCTTTCAATTTGGACCAGTCTAAAATTTTTTCATTTGGTAAAGAGTTAAACAACTTGAATACCGCTGCCAACAGCTTCATGGGTTTTCAAGTTGTCAGGTTGATTCCTGATTTCAGGATTTTTTTGGCGGATCAAAGAAAAATTTTTTTTCTTTATCTTTGCAATAAAAATTGAGATATTGTAGGATGTCAGAAAATTTCAGGATTTTCAAGAAATCTTTTTTCACCCATGCAATATTGAGTTAGGGCTCTGAACAGATAAAACGCTCTCTTTATTTGTCAGTTTTGGGCAACATTGTATGAAAACAAGCAGTTGTTAATTGCTATTTTTTCCCGCAATGTTTTTCTGATGACTACAGAGAAAAAGTAATTTTCCTCTCTAGCAAAATTAATATTTCTCTCTCATGTCTTGGTTTGGGGACTTGGAAAAAAGTTCTGAATGTTGTAATGGAGAAGAAAATTCCAGGAATGGTTAACTAGGTGCTCTGGCAGCCTTGATATAACCAAATTATTGTTGAAAACCATTTTAACAGCAGTGGACATGTACAAGACAAAATGTGTCTTGTCATTTTGATGGGACAAAAAACATCTCGAGTGAAAATGGGTTAGTCATCAAGTAGACAATTGGTTTCTACTGCCTGAACTCTTTACCAGACAGGCCAGTGTCTTAACCCTTAGAGCGCAGAATAAACCTATGAGACAGTTTTATCCTAGAAATATGACCCCAAAAATGGCAATTTCATGGTTGCTTTTGTCTACAGTGTTTCAGCAAAGCGGACAGTATAGATCAAAGATCAGGCTGCACTTTTTGTGCAGCCTGATTTTGATCTACACTGGCCATAAAGGCAACAATAGTTGTGATCAATTGACTGCAGTTGCTTTTAATGTTTATTAGGACCAGTCTAAATTTTGTTGTTTAGGAAAGAGTCAAGTATTTGGCCAGGATTTGTCCTCCATGTGTATAACTAGTATCCTTGTTCATCCTTTATCTAACTAGTATTTTTTTATGAGGATTAGAAAGACATCTTTTGAAAACATTTTGGGAAATGAAGAAAATGCTGATAAGCATAATTTTCCCCTTTTTCCTTATTGTTCTCTTTCCTTCCTATAACAACTCCAGTCTTCTTAGCCGCATTATAAGTTTCTGTTTGCAATTATTCTCAATATGTCAATATGGTTGACTGATTGATTGTATGGTGTTTAACACCATTTGTACCATTATTTCAGTTATAGCCAAGCTGCCAGTGCTTTCCTAGGGTTTGTTTTTACCAGTACTTCACACAGTATTCTTCCTAAGCCACTGGCTGCTTTCCCACCAAACCATCATCAAAACAATGATCAGTGGTACGAGAGGAATGAATCTTGTTGCAATGACTATCATCAGTCCTCGGAAAGAAATTCTGCCAGGTTGGGGATTTGAACCAGAGACACCCTGGTCTTGAGTCCTTTATGCTGCCAACTGTGTTACGAGAGCTCTGCTCTCTCAGTATGGATGAGTCCAAAATTTTACTTGCTGGTAAAGAGTTAACTGTTTATCACACAATCCCGACTTTTAACGACCCTGAGAAAGAACCCTTTCGAAAACATTGTGGGAAAAGGAGAAAATGCTGGTAACCACCATTTTCTCCTTTGCCCACAATGTTTTCTAGCCTTCCCAAAACAAATTTCAGTTTTTCAGTCACATTTATTTTGTCGTCTGCAACTGCTTTCAATTTGGACAACTCTAAAATTTTGTCGTTTGGTAAAGAGTAAAACCCTAAAAGCACAAAGTGTGACTTACATTGCACTGACAGACAACATATATGTAGATCAAGACCAGACTGCCATTTGCTGATAGTGAGGATCAAGATCAGGCTGCAGAAAGCAAGTGGTCTGATCTTGCATCTACCTTTTCTAGTTTTTTTTTTGTGGAGTACTGTGGGAAAAACATCATTGAGACTGCAAATGTTGTGTTTTTTTCTTTTTTGTAACTTTGTACATGTACCTAGTGACAAAAATGTACACTTGGCAGACGACAATTTAAAAATGGCCCAAATGATGGAATTTGTATGGACTGGTATAAAACATTGTAGGAAAAGGAGAAAATGCTGTTTACCAGCATTTTCTCCTTTTCCCACAATGTTTTCAAAAGCCTTTTTCGTCAAGGTCGTTAAAACTCAGGATTGTGCGATAAAGGATTAAACCTAACCAAAAAATCTAATTTGTCTAGCTTCCTCAGGGTAAATTCATATCCACACAAGTACATAGTTGTATTTTACTGCAGTGAACAGACACTGAGGATGAAGGGGCCATTGCTTGATTTTAGTACTAGATACTTTCTCTTAACCCTTTACCAGATGACAAAATTTTAGCCTTGTCCAAATTGAAGACAATTGCAGACGACAGTTTCAGTGTGGCTGAAATAGTGCAAGTTTCCTTTGATAGGACAGAAAACATTGTGGGAAAAGGAGAAAAAGCTGGTTATTAGCATTTTCTCCTTTTCTCACAATGTTTTCAAAAGGCTTCTTTCCCAGGGGCGTTAAAAGGCGTCATTGTGTGGTAAATGGTTAATTGCTTTCTTAACAATAAATCTATACAGAAGACTTTTTTTTTCTTTCCAATGAATATTCTCTGATGCTTTTTGCATGACTTGGTGTAATTTTTTATGAGGTTCAAATTCGTCTGAGCTGTAATAGGTTTTCTTCTTGTTGTGCAAATGCATTTTTTTAAACACCCTGCAGTTAACCCCTTCCCAAACAAGCCCTGGTTTTCACGTGTCTGCAGTGCAAGTCTTTTGAAAACACTGTGGGAAAAGGAGAAATTGCTCGTAAGGAGCTATTTCTCCTTTTCCCACAGTGTTTTCTACCCTTTTTGAGAACTTTCTGCGATTTTCATAAAATTTAAATTTTTCGTCTGCAAACTCTTTCAATTTGGACCAGTCCAAAATTTGTCGTTTGGGAAAGTGTTAAATGGTGTAGAAAACAGGCTGGGGAAAGGAACAAATGTGTTTTGCTCATTCAACCACAAGATTATCTGTTCTGTGGAACGATTAAATTTTGTTTACTTTTAATCCCGAGTTTTAATGACACTGAGGAAGAAAGAAAAAGCTGGTAACCAGCATTTTTCTCCTTTTCCCACAATGTTTTCTACCTTTCAAAGACAAATCCCATTGTCTGAGCCACAATTTTATTTGTCATCTGCACATATGGTTTGAATTTGAACAATTTTTGACAACTCTTAAATTCTGTTTTCTGGCAAGGATTGAAAAAGCTTGTACAGAAATGGATTAACCTTTCACCCCACAATTCTGAGCTTTCCCAGGAAAATAAGGCTTTTGAAAACATTGTGGAAAAAGGAAAAAAACGCTAGTAGCCAGCCTTTTCTCCTTTTCCCACAGTTTTTTTTCTTCTCTATCAAAGACATGTATGATTATTTTAGCCTCATTAAATATGTCCTCTTGAAAAGCTTTGGATTTGGACAAGTCCAAAATCTTATCGTCTAGTAAAGAGTTAACCCTTTACAACACAGTCACAAGTTTTAATGACCCTGAAAGAGACCATTTGAAAAAAATTAATGGAAAAAGAAGAAAATGCTGGTAACCAGCAATGTTTTCTGCCCAATTACAGACAGTTTCTATCATTTGAGTTACATTTGTTGTCTCCACGAGCTTTCAATTTGGACAAACCTATCTATAATCTTGTCGTTTGCTAAAAAAGAGTTAACCCTTAGAGCGCCGAATAAACCTATCAGTCACTTTCATCCTTGAAATACGACCAAAATAATTGCACTTTCATGATTGCTTTTGTCTACAGTGATTCAGCAAAGTGGCCAGTGTAGATCAAAGATCAGGCTGCACGTTTTGTGCAGCCTGATCTTGATCTACACTGGCCGCAAATGCAACTATAGTCGTGAAAGGCACTTTAAGGGTTAAGGCATGTCAATTACATCGTGTAGAGAGCAGGGATATACTGTACTTTATAGGATGTGTAAATATGATGCAGTGATAAAACCAGTATCTTCTATTTTATGACATTAGGTCTACTGATGTTCTTTTAAACTTTTTATGATGCTTCTAAAGACTCTTTCTTATTGAAAACAATTGCAGATGACAAATTAGATGTCACAAAGATTATAGGATTTGTCATTAACTCTTTACTTGTCCAAATTGAAAGCAGTTGCAGACGACAATATAAATGTGACTGAAAAATTGAAATTTGTTTTGGAAAGGGAGAAAACATTGTGGGAAAAGAAGAAAATGCTGGTTATCAGCATTTTCTCCTTTTCCAACAATGTTTTCAAAAGGCTTCTTTCTCAGGGTTGTTAAAAGTCTGGATTGTGCAGTAAACAGTTAATGGGCCTTTGTAAAGATTGTGGGAAAAGGGGAAAATGCTGCTTATCAGCATTTTCTCCTTTTCCCACCAAGTTTTGCAAAAGCCTATTTCCTCAACATCATGAAAACTGTTGATCAATGGGTAAAGTATTAATATTCATGATAATGACAGAGCTAGTTTGAAATATTGTAACTGTTGTGGTTATTTTTTGTGAAATGTTACAACGTTAACGACTCAAGGTCAGTAATGTTCTATTTCTCTGATAACTTTTGCATAATGTTTAACTCTTTACCTAAATTTTTTACAAAAAATTTAGGAGTATACCAAATTGAAAGCAACAAATTGAGAGTAGCTCAAATGATGATTTCTGTCTTTCATGTGGTAGAAAACATTGTGGGAAAAGAGGAAAATGCAGGTAACCAGCATTTTCTCCTTTTCCTGCAATTCAAACGTTTTTTTCTTCAGGGTCGTTAAACTCGGAATTGTGTGGTTAAGAGTGACTGTTTACCAGATGAAAAAAGTTTGGACCTGACCAAAATGAAGGCATTTGCAGACAAAACATTAACTGTGTGAGATATTCAAAAGTCTTCTTCGGGGTTGCTAACTCATCACCAAACAACAAAATTGTAGACTTGTCCAAACTGAAAGCATGTGCAGACAAAAAATTGACACTTTACCAAACAATCCTGACTTTTAACTGACGGAGAAGCTTCTTGAAAATGTTGTGGGAAAAGGAGAAAAGGCTGCTAACCAGCATTTTCTCCTTTTCCCACAATGTCGTCTGTCCTTTGAATGTCAACAGTCATGTTTTAACTAATAATAAATTTGTTGCATGCAAATGCTTTGAATTTGGACAAGGCTAAATTGTGTTGTCTGGTACAGGATTAAAGGCGACTGAAAAATTAAAATTTGTTGTGGGAAGGGCAGAAAACATTTTGGGAAAAGGAGAAAATGCTGATTCCCAGCATTTCCTCATTTTCCCACAATGTTTTCGAAGGGCTGCTTTACTCAGAGTCAATAAAAGTTGAAATTTTGTGGCAAAGGGTTAAAATATAGGATTGTTTGGTAACTTTACCAAATAATCAAGTTTTGACAACCTTGATGAAAATGCCTTGTTTTGAAAACATTGTGGGAAAAAGAGAAAAAGCTGGTAAACAGCATTTTCTTCTTTGCAAAAATTTTTTTTTTTTACACTAACAGAAACAAATCTCATAATTTTAGTCAAGTTTGATTTATTGTCTGCAAATGCTTTCAATTTGGACCAGTCTAAAATTGTGTTGTTTGGTAGAGTTGAATGTCGCTTTATCTACTGTAAACAAATTTTAGCTGATAACCTTGAAAACATCCTTGTAAAAAAAGATCTTTAAACAAGAATTACACTTTTCCACACAATCCCGAGTATTAATGACCCTGAAAAAGAGGACTTTAGAACATATTGTGAGAAAAGGAGAAAATGCTGGTAACCAGCATTTTCTCCTTTTCCCACAATGTTTTCTACCCTATCAAAGACAGTAATCATCATTTGAGTCACATTTAAATTGTCGTCTGCAAGTGCTTTCAATTTAGACAAGTCTAGAATTTTGTCGTTTGGTTAAGACTTAAATCTTTACAATACAACCCCCATTTTGAACTACCCTGACAGAGAAAGCTTTTGAAAACATTGTTGGAAAGGGAGAAAATGCTGATATTTAGCATTTTCACCTTTTCCCACAATATAGGTATTTTATACAGTTTTAAAACCAAATTTCAATTTTTGAGTCACTTTTATGTTGACGTCTGCCAATGCTTTCAATTTAGACAAGCCTAAAATTTTTTCAGTAGGTAAAGAGCTGAGTGTCTCATTCTCTGCTGTAAACAGACTTGCAGCAGACATCCTTGAAAATATCCTTGTAAAAAAGATTTATCAACATGAGTGTACCCTTTACTATACAATCCCCAGTTTTAACAACAGAAAAGCTTTTGAAAGCATTGTTGGAGAAGGGGAAAATGCTGGTATTTAGCATTTTCTCTTTTTCCCACAGTATTTTATACCCTTGCAAAAACACATTTTGACAAGAATTTTCTTCATGTGAAAGTAACACTACTTATTAAGTAACCCATTTGGTTTTGCCCATCAGAAGTTGTGTTACTATCATATTTAGAAAATTTTTGAAAATAAGACAAGGAATGTTCTTAAGAATGGTTATTGAATACAGACCCTGTGGAGTTTTTGAAAGTAATTAACTCTTTCACTTTACCAAATGAGAAAATTTTAGACTCATCCAAATTAAAAGCTTTACAGATGACAAAATTTATGACTCAAACATTGAAATTTGTTTTGGGAAGGCTAGAAAACTTTGTTAGAAAAGGAGAAAATGCTGGTTACTAGCATTTTCTCCTTTTGCCACAAAGTTTTCAAAAGGCTTCTTTCTCAAGCACGAAAACCTGGGATTATTTGGTAAAGGGTCAAGAAAAAAGAAGCAGATGGATGTTAAAAGCAGTTACTTCCCTTTCCTTCAACAACTTCTATTCTGTTCATAAATTTGTCCTTTCCATCAAATTATTATTTTTCACACAAGTTTCCCTTGTTTTAGTTTTGAAGAAAACATTGAGGTATTGTCATAGCCTTGTCGTCATCATTGTGCCAAAACGTTGGATTTTAAGTTAAAAAGGGGCATAACTCTGTCAAAAATCTGTCGAGAGGTACTGGCCCATTGGGTATGCGATCCCCTTGGCACAGTTAATATTTAGCCCAACTCATATTTTAATCAAATCTACCATGGTCCCAGGTTCTGAATTAACTTGAGTTTGTTATTTGAGGCACATTTCAGCAACATTAACTCTTTACCACACAACAAAATTTTAGACTTGTCCAAATTGAAAGCATTTGCAGACAACAAAATAAATGTGACTCAAAAATTGCAGTGCTCATGTGGTTGGTATAAATATGACAAACAAGATGAGAACTAAGATTTTATTGTATAATTTTCAGTTTGTGGGATACATGAAAAAAATGCAGGAACGTATAGAAGAAGAAAAACAGAAAGAAAGAGAGAAGGCAAAACGTAAGCTATTAATGCTTCACTATACATTTTATCCCTTTGCCACACAATCCTGAGTTTTAACAACCCCGAGGAAGAAGTGTTTTGAAAACATAGTGGGAAAAGGAGAAAATTCTGGTAAGCAGCATTTTCCCTTTTCCAAAGACAAATTCCATTTTTATGAGCCATATCTATATTATTGTCTGCAAATGCTTTCAATTTGTATAAGTCTTCATTTTTCTCATGTAGTACAAGGTTAAACTTGTTGGAAATGAAAGCATTTGCAAACCTCAAATTGAATGTGGCTTGAATGGTGGGATTGGTCTTCAAAAGGGTAGGAAACATTGCTGGAAAAGAAGAAAATAAGTGCTGGTTACCAGCATTTCATCCTTTTCTGACTAAATGTTTTTTTTTTTCAAAAGTCTATTTCCTATTGGTCCTGAAAGCACTTGATTGTTTTACCTGTTGAGAGGTTAACTTTTTACCAAAAGACAGAATTTTGGACCAGTCCAAATTGAAAGCATTTGAAGACTACAAATCATACATAACTGAAAAATTGAAATTTGTTTTGGGAAGGGCAGAAAAAAATTGTGGGAAAAGGAGAAAATGCTGGTTACCATTGAAGAGTTAACTTTTTGTCTGACAGCAGAATTGTAACTCTCCTTCCTGTAACTCTTTACTACATGACAGAATTTTAGACCAGTCAATTTTCAAAGAATATGCAGGCAAGTTGAATGTGGCTCAAATCTTGGAATTTGTGAAAGGGTAGAAAACATTGTGGGAAAGGGAAAAAATGCTAGATTACTTAATGAAAATGGCATTTTAGTTCCAACCAATTGCTTTTATCCAAGCCATCATGCATATGGTTACACAGAAGTTTTGCAGTAAAGTTTAAACCCTGACAAAGTCTTTACCAGATGACTAAATTTTAGATTCTTCCAAACTGAAAACCTTTTCAGACAATAGATAGAACTTGGCTCAGGTGATAAAGTCTGTCGTTGAAAGTGTAGAAGTCAATGTGGAGCTAGGAGACAATGCTGGTTACCACAGTATTTTCCGAAGTCTGTTTCCTATTAAATACATGTGATTGTCTGCTAAAGGCTTAACTCCTTACAAAACAATTCTAAAATTCTCTGATTTAACCCTTTTCCACACAATTCAGAGTTTTGATGACCTTGAGAAAAAAGGCTGTGGAAAAAAAAAATTGTAAGAAAGAGAGAAAATGCTGGTAAGCAGCATTTTCACCTTTTCCCACAATGTTTTCTACCCTTGCAAAGAGCACTGTCAGCTTTTCAGTCACACTGACTTTGTCATCTGCAAATGCTTTCGAGTGTAAAATTTTGTTAAGAGTTAACAAGCCTGCCAGGGCCTGGGGGGAAAAGGGCTTTGCAAATCATTGTATGAAGAGAAGGAAATGCTGGTAACCAGCATTTTATCCTTTCACATCATTTGAGTCACATTTGATTTGTCGTCTGTCTGCAAATGCTTTCAAGTTGGGCAAGTCTAAAACTGAGTCATCAAGTATAGGATTAATGGATTAGCACTTAAGACCCTTTTTGATTTTTTATTGTATGCAGAAGCTGAAGCTAAAAAAGAGGCAGAAAGACGGAAAATGAATGAAGAGAGAAAGAAGAATAAGAACAAAAATAAACAGCATGAACAGCAACAAACCAAACAGCCAAAGTTAAGGTCGGATACCAAACAGAAACCAGGCTCAGGTCAACCAGCTCAAAAAGGTATGGGTGCAGTTTTATCACAGGTTTTAAACCCTTCACTCTTTACCAAACAACAAAATTTTGGACTTTTCTAAATTGAGAGCATTTGCTGGAGACAAAATAAATGTGACTCAAAAGCTGAAAATTATTTTGGCAAGGGTAGAAAACATTGTGGGAAAAGGAGAAAATGCTGGTCACCAGCATTTTCTCCCTTTCCCACAATGTTTGCCAAAGGCTTCTTCCGCAGGGTTCTTAAAAGTCGGGATTGAGTGGTAAAGGGTTAACTATGTATCAAACATGAAAGAATTAAACTTGTGTTCCCCTTGATTCAGTTGGTTATTATGCAAAATGGATTTTATCGATCCATGATTATGTGATGAATTGGGTACATTGCGGAGATGCATAAGCCACCCTTTTCATGTGCATATATGTAAATTTTCAAGATTTCATGATTTTACAAAAATCATTTTTCCACTTACTGGTATGTTAAGATTAGATGTACAAATACTTATGAAAACTTATGGCATAAGGAGACATTGCAAAAGATACCACAATGTTGTTTTGAAAAGTGTCTGTTAGGACAGTCATTAGCATGCAGGATTTGAAGCCAAGTGGGGTTGATGGTTTGATTCCCCAGCACAAGAAAATTCTTTCTAAGGACTGATGGGAGTCAATGCGACAGGATTTATTCCTCTTTCACGGCTGATTGTTTGGATGATGGTTATGTGGGAAAGGAGCCAGTGGCTTTGGAAGAAAATTGTACAAAGTACTGGGAACCAAAATTTCAGAAAAACATGGGTAAGTGCATTGGCTGCCATGATATAACTGAAATGATGTGGACGACAGCATAAAACACCAAACAAACAAATTAAAAATGTATACTGAAAGATGAAAAAAGTTCATTGTCAGCAGCTAAAGTGTCTATGCATTATGTACTTCCAGGACAGGGTACCCCTTCAGGAAAAGTTCCAAAACAGAGTGCCAAAGAAAAAGGTATGCACTTTTTGTCTCTTGCCTAAAGGTGGAGAGATCTTGTTTAACTCTATACCACACAACCCCGACTTTTAACGACCCTGAGAAAGAAGCCTTTTGAAAACATTGTTGGAAAAGGAGAAAGTGCTGGTAACCAGCATTTTCTCCATTTCCCACAATGTTTTCTACCCTTCCTGCAACAAATTTCAATTTTTCAGTCACATTTATTTTGTCGTCTGCAACTGCTTTCATTTTGGAGTAGTCTTAAATTTTGTCGTTTGGTAAAGAGTTAAGCATCGCCTGTCTGTCTTTGTTCGCAGTGTCCGTCTCTGTACTCTTTGTCCATTCCTGTCTGTCTGTCCATCTTTTGGTGGGGATACTGGTTTTATGCATTGGCTTGGTACTTTAGCGCTCAAAATTTTAGACTCGTCTGTATTGAAAACACTTGTAGAAGACAAGTATGGCTCAAGTTATTGGATTTGTGTGTGAAAGGGTAGAAAATATGTGGTCAAAGGAGAGGAAGGGTTAAGACTGTACCACACAATCCAGGTTTTTAATGACCTAGAGGTTACTAGCATCTTTTCCCTTTTCTCTTTTCCAAAATAGTTTTTTACCCTTTCAAAGTTTTTACCCTTTCAAAGACAAACCTTTTCATTCTAGATGTGAAAGCTTTTAAACTATACAAGTTCAGACAAGTCTAGAATTAGCTGCCTGGTAAAGAGTTTAATGGGGGTCCGTGTGGAGATGAGGGTGTAGGATTTGTAATCTTGTGGTTCAGGGTTTGATCCCCCGCATATAACCAGTATCTTCTCATTTTACTATATTGTTTTCTACCCACAATGTCTTCTACTCTATCCCGGATGAAATCCTTTGTTTAAGTCACTTAATATGTCATCTGCAAATACTTTGAATTTGGTCAAGTCTAGAATTGGTAAAGAGCTAAGAAAAAATCATGCAGTATTTGCCAACAGGGAATGCAGTGTATTCTTGCTGACCTTTGATTTCATTCTTCTTTCCAGGACATGGATGGACTTTATGCTGTCTTCGACTTTTCTTCTGGATATTTTTAATTCTCGGACTCCTCATATCAGCGTTCACAGGTGTGCTTGTGTTCTGCCAGAATAATGTGAAACATGGTTTTTGTGAAATAGCTCATTTTGAAGACATTATAGTACCTAACGTGAGGCAGCATTTGACCCCACGCATTCAGGCAGGTCAGAAATTTGCTGGAGAGCTCTATGAAAGTGGGCATGCCTACACAATCAAAGCTATAGAATGGTTAGAAATCAGTGGAGGAAAAGTCATTGTATATACTGCAGAAACCTGGTCAGTAGTAAAAGAAAAAACAAAGTTTTACCACTCAGAGTTTATGGAGTATGCTACCAAGCAATACAGATCATTTACTGGTGAAGATGAAGAAACAGTCCCACAGAAAGATGACAGAAAACCTTCAACCTTGAAATCATCTGAAGAGAAACCTTCCACTACTAGCACACAGAAACCAGCAAGCACCACAACAAGTAAACCACCAACAACCACGACCACAACACAACAACCTTCTACTACCACATCTACACCGCCTCCTCCCACAACAACAGCACAGAAACCAACTACGACAACTCAGAAACCCACCACTACTACCACAACTACCCCTCCTCCTCCCACAACAACCACAGAGAAACCCACCACTACCGTAACACAGAAACCCACTACAACAACACAGAAACCTACCACCACAACTACCCCTCCTCCTCCCACAACAACCACAGAGAAACCTACCACAACCACAACACAGAAACCAACTACGACAACACAGAAACCTACCACCACAACTACCCCTTCTCCTCCCACAACAACCACAGAGAAACCTACCAGAACCACAACACAGAAACCAACTACGACAACTCAGAAACCCACCACTACCACCACAGCTACCCCTCCTCCTCCCACAACAACCACAGAGAAACCCACCACTACCACAACACAGAAACCCACTACAACAACACAGAAACCTACCACCACAAGTACCCCTCCCCCTCCAACTACAACCACCCAGAAACCCACCACTACCACAACACAGAAACCTACCACCACTACCACAACCCCACCACCTCCAACCACAACACAGAAACCTACCACTACCACTACAGAGAAACCAACAACTACTACACAGAAACCCACCACGTCTACACAGAAACCAAAACCTACTACCACTACAACTACTACACCACCCCCACCAACCACAACCACACAGAAACCCACAACCACACAGAAACCCACCACCTCTACTACTACAAAAGAACCCAAAACAACTACACCACCACCTCCAACCACAACAACAACCATACCGCCAGCAACCACCCAAAAACCAACAACGATGGAAAACCCACAGAGCACTTCCAGAACCCCACCTCCTCCCAGCAGTACAACCACACAAAAACCCACCACTACCACTCAAAGTACCGCAAGTACTCAGAAACAGTCTACCAACACAGAAAAACCATCTTCTACACAGCAAGCCAATGTCCAAGTGGAAGATGAAGCAAAAACTATCAGGGGTGGAAAGAGAAACACAAACCAATAGAGTTTCTTTTCTGCTCTAGTTTGACTGCATATCGTAAAGTGCAAAGTATCATGGACCATCAGCATCTTTATATACTACTCAAAATTTGCTAGGAATCACCATGTTAGACTAAGCAGATATAAATATATATGAGCCATGCTCTGTGAAAAGGGGGCTTAATGCATCTCTGTGATGCATGATAACAAGCAAGTAATCACAGTATCATACATCCCTAAAATCCGTTCTGTGTAACAATCTACTGAATAGTGAGGTAGTCTGGTCCCTGGACATACAGAAAATTGATCAGTGGTGAAAAGTTTCGGCCCAGGTCAGCCTGCGCGGACTGCGCAGGCTGACCTGGGTCGATACTTTTCTCAGATGCATTGAGCCCCCTTTTCACAGAGCACAGTTCATATGTGTTGCATGTATCAGGTATGGTTTTTCAATGTTACATTGCCACACTGATGTAATGAACTACATGTGGAAATGGATCTTTTAATGCAAAGCTGTATTGTTTAGAGGCATACCCATATTGAAATATCTAACTGATCCCTATCAAAAGTGTGAGTAGTATATTTTATTAGCCCATTACCAAATGGCAAAATTTTAGACTTGTCCAAAGTGAACGCATTTGCATATGAAGTAAGTTTGACTCAAAAATTGAAATTTCTCTTTGGATGTGAAAAAAACATTGTGGGGAAAGGAGAAAATGCTGGTTACCAGCATTTTCTCCTTTTCCAACAATATTTTAAAAAGCCTTCCCCCTTTGAGTTGCTAAAATTCAGGATTGTGTGGTAAAGGCTTAACCCATAATTATAATGTTGTGAACAACTGTTGGTGGTTATCTGAACAATATGGATCAAGATCAGACAGTTACAGAGACTGCAGTCATATCTTGGATCAAGTCTGTCTGATTATCTCTAGGCAAAGCACGTTTGGAATATGAGCTTTGCAACCTGCTAAAAATAGCTCATTCTATTGTTAGGTGGTGGTATGGCTAGAAATATTTAACTTTCAGTGCCAAATACATGTGAGCCATGCTCTGTGAACAGGGGGCTTAATGCATCTGCAAAAAGTAAATACCCTGATCAGCCTGCGTAGGCTGACCTGGGCCAAAACCTTTTACTATCTGTCAATTTTCTGCATGTCAAAGGACCAGTCTGCCTTATGATTCAGTCGGTTGTTGGACAAAATGGATTTTATGGACCCTTAATTGTATGATGTCTTGCTTGGTACAATGCATTACAGAGATGCATTAAGCACCCTTTTGTCAGAGCATAGCTCATTTATATAAACTCCAGGGCCTTGTCTCACGAAAAACTTAAGTCTCTCATTTTGTTCAAGTCTCCAACATACTCATTCTTGGACTTAAGTTGAGTTCATTATTTGAGATGTATTTCACTAACATTAACAGACTTAACCCTTTATCAAGCAATCCCAAGTTTTAACAACCCTTAAGAAGAAGCCTTTTGAAAACGTAGGAAAAGGAGAAAATGCTGGTAACCAGCATTTTCTCCTTTTCCCATAATGTTTTCTACCCATTCAAAGATGAATTCCATCATTTGAGCCACATTTGTTGTCTGCAAATGCTTTAAATCTGGGAAAGTCTAAGATTTCCTCAAGGGATAAAGAGTTCTGTAATGTTGTCAAAGCCTGAGTAGACACAGTGTTTCAAACTCAATTCAGCAAAATAAACAAACTTAACTCGGTAAACAGAATTAGCCTGTTATTTTACAGAGTTGAGTCTGGAACTTTGTGTCAATTCAGGGGTTTAGAACTTTATTTCAGACTGTTAATGAATGCGTCTGAAATAACAAATTCAACCGAAGTCAGAAAATTAGTCTGTTAGCAGATTTGAGCAAATAAGAGACTGAAGTTTTTTTTGTGAAAGGAGCCAAGTCCTCTTTTGGCGGGTGAAATACTGAACACTTGGAAAGATAGTATCTTATAGGCTTGACTAAACATGGGTAGGGTATAGATCCAAGATCAGACTGCACATTCTGTGTTGTCTAATATTAAACTATGAACTACATGTATTGTTCTGCAAAAGCCTCCTTTTTAGCTCACCTTAGCACAACGTGCTAAAGGTGAGCTATTGTGATCGCCCTTTGTTCGTCGTCCGTCGTCTGTCGTCCATCGTCCGGTATTGATATTTGGCATGTAGCATCTCCTAGTGGACCTCTACCAAGTTTGTTCATATGATGCCCCTGGGGTCAAAACTGGCCCCGCCCCGGGGGTCACAAGTTCGAACATAGGAACAAAGAAGGAAAACTTTAAAAATCTTCTTCTCTAAAACTAGAAGGCATAGAGCTTTGATATTTGGCATGAAGCATCTCCTAGTGGACCTCTACCAAGTTTGTTCATATGATGCCCTTGGGGTCAAAACTGGCCCTGCCACGGGGGTCACAAGTTCGAACATAGGAACAAAGAGGGGAAAATTCAAAAATTATCTTCTCTGAAACTGGAAGGCGTAGAGCTTTGATATTTGGTATGTAGCATTGCCTAGTGGACCTCTACCAAGTTGTTCATATGATACCCCTGAGGTCAAAACTGGCCCTGCCCTGAGGGTCACAATTTCCAACATAGGAACAAAGAAGGAAAACTTTAAAAATCTTCTCTGAAACAGGAAGGCATGGAGCTTTGATATTTGGTATGTAGCATCTTCTAGTGGATCTCTACCAAGTTTGTGCACATGATGCCCTTGGGGCAAAAGTTGGCCCTGCCCCGGGGGTCACAAGTTCGAACATAGGAACAGACAAGGAAAATTTTAAGAATCATCTTCTCTGAAACTGGAAGGCGTAGAGCTTTGATATTTGGTATGTAGCATCGCCTAGTAGACCTCTACCAAGTTTGTTCATATGATGCCCTTGGGGTCAAAATTGGCCCAGCCCCGGGGGTCACAAGTTCAAACATAGGAACAAAGAAGGAAAACTTTAATTTTTTTTTTCTCTTAAATAGGAAGGCATAGAGCTTTGATATTTGGTATGTAGCATCTCCTAGTGGACTTCTACCAAGTTTGTTCCAAGGATGCTGCTTGGGTAAAAACTGGCCCAGCCCCTGGGGCCACAAGTTCGAACATAGGAACAAAGAAGGAAAACTTTAAAATTCTTCTTTTCTGAAACCAAAAGGTGTGGAGCTTTGATATTTGGTATGTTGCATCTCAGAGTGGACCTCTACCAAGTTTGTTCATGTGATGCCCCTGGGTCAAAACTGGCCCTGCCACGGGGGGGTCACAAGTTCGAAGATAGGAACAAAGAAGAAAAACTTTAAATTTCTTTTTCTCTTAAAAGGGAAGGTGTAGAGCTTTGATATTTGGTATGTAGCATTTCCTAGTGGACCTCTACCAAGTTTGTTCATATGATGCCCCTGGGTTAAAACTGGCCCAGCCCCGGGGGTCACAAGTTCAAACATAGGAACAAAGAAGGAAAACTTTAAAATTCTTCTTTAAAACTGGAAGGCGTAGAGCTTTGATATTTGGTATGTAGTGATTCTCTTCTAAGTTTGTTTGCCCATCTAAGCGCAACAAGTTCATTGAGTTCAAAATTGGGTCATCTTGGGTCATAAACTAGGTCACTAGGTCAAATTAAACAAATACTTTGTTGGCACTCTCGAGGCCACATTATTTGCTCAATTGCCTTGAAAATTAGTTAGAAAGTTTGTCTTTATAAAGTCTCACATAAGATTAATTTGGGTCAACTTGGGTCATAAACTAGTTTACTGGGTCAAATTAAAGAAATGCCTTGTTTGCACTCTGGAGGCCACATTTATTGCTTAAATGACCTGAAATTTGGCCAGAATGTGTGTCTTGATGAAATACCAGATGAGTTTGGATTTGGGTCACCTGGAACCATAAACTAGGTCACTAGGTCAAAATAAAGAAATACCTTGTGGGCACTCTAGAGGCCACATTATTCAGTGCTCTCAATAAGGGTCCATTTCAGGAATTTTTGTAATTCCATGTTGAAATTTTAGGAATTTTTTTTTAAAAAATCAGGAATTTTTTTCCGCATTGGTCAATGTGGTCAGAGGCTTAGATTTATTTTGATTGTAATGCGGAATGTCCAATCCTAATTTCAAACCCTATGTTGTGATTACTCTAAGTATCCAGTCTATGTCAGATTTCCTTGTCTCTATTTAAGAACTTTAGAAACCTAAAATTTTAAGTCTTTACCAGACAACAAAATTGCAGACTTGCCCACATTGAAAGCATTTGCAAATGACGAATAAAGTTTTAACCAGAAAGACATGTCCTAAGGATAACCATATAATAGGGTTAGAAATGTATATATATCTATAACAACACTGATTATATGGTAAGTGTTTAATTCGTTGGTCAATTATAATCGGCAAGTAATCAAAAACAAATTAAAATCACTAATTATTATCTGTGATTGGCTGGCAATGATGGAACCATGGCATTAAGATTAAATAAGCAAATCACTGTTTCATAACTGTAATAATGACAATTCATTTGCAAAAGGTAAACCAAGTGATCATGCTAAAACATCTATCTTGAATTTTTTGATGTGCATGATTTTCTTTCAGTTTCTTAGTGGTTTTTGGAAGAAACGTATCTCGGATAGATGTGGTTTCCTTCGTAACGACGTCCATGTTGCACGATGATTTTTTAAAGAAATTTGCCAAATTGCTCTGCATAATTCCCAAATAAAATGCGTATCGAAATTATAATCTGCCGATTTTTAAAGAGTTGGACAAATAATTGATATTACTCGATTATTTCAATTTCTTTCATGTTGCATGTTTGCAAACAAACAACATTCCCCGATCTTGATTGCGTGTCTTATTAATTGCAATTATCCGTTAATTGCTACAGCTGCAGTCAAATTAAAGACGGTTGATTACTTGCCGATCATAGTTGACCAACCAATTAAACACTTACCATAATCTGGTCATAATTGGATAAACAATCGCATATGTGTAATTGTCATCGCTACACCGTAATCTGGATCACCAAAATGCTTTTACATGATAAGAGACTCTTTGTAAAGCGCCTTCCTGACATTGAATAAACGATATCGAAGTTTTCCACACTCGTCAAACCCTTTGTGCATTGTTTTTTGAAAAAACATCCGGGTTGAAATTCTCGGATATTTTTGTCAAAATATGGACGTAAAAAAAACGTCCGACTTTCAAAATGCCGACGTTTTTTCTCCAAATTTGGACGTAATATACGTCGACGTCTGCTTATTGAGAGCACTGATTATTTGCTTAATTGCCTTGAAAATTAGTCAGAATGTTTGTCTTTGTAAAATCTCACCTGAGTCTGATTTTGGGTCAACTGGGGTCATAAACTAGGTCACTTGGTCAAATTAAAGAAATAGCTAGTGGGCACTCTAGAGGCCACATTTATTATTCATTTGATTTGAAAATTGGTTAAATTGTTTCTTTTGATATAGTCAAAGACCAGTTCAAATTTGGGTCACCTGGGGTCACAATCTAGGTCACTAGGTCAAATTAAAGAAATATCTTTAGGGCACTCGAGGCCACATTTTTTGCTCAGTTGACTTGAAAATTTGTCAGAATGTTTGTCTTCATGAAATATGAGTTTGAAATTGGGTCACCTGTGGTCAAAAACTAGGTCACATCAAAGAAAAACCTTTAAGGCACTCTACTAAGGAGAGCGACCCAGGGCCATCATGGCCCTCTTGTTTTGTATATGGTGCTGATGGGGTTAACTCATTACCACACAATGCCGACTTTTAATGACCCTGAAGGAGAAAGCTTTTGAAAACATTGTGGGGAAAAGGAGAAAATGCTGATAACCAGCATTTTCTCCTTTTCGCACAATGTTTTCTTCCCTTCCTAAAACAAATTTCAGTTTTTGAGTAACGTTTATTTTGTCGTCTGCAAAAGCTTTCAATTTGGACTAGTCTAAACTTTTGTCGTTTGGTAAAGAGTTAAGGTATCTCATAATGTAACAAATATTTGGGCAAGACACCTCAGAGCCTGAGCCTAGTGCTGGTGAAAGCTAGGACAAGCATGAATATGTGCACTGTTGCTGTGATATGCCTGAAATAATATTGAAAGTGGCGTACAACAGCATTCAGTGAATTAACCAAGGCCATATTTCAGTCAACAGGTCAGAGAGTTTGGTCTGGATCATTTGATGAGTTTAAAAATGAGTCACCTCGAGTCGAAAGGAGGTCTCTCGGTCAAATATTTAAAAAACCTTGTTACACACTCCAGGCCACATTTCAGACCAGTGCCCATAAAACTTGCCTAGACTGCCTTCAAATACATTTACTTAGATCATACATGTACTTAGATTGTAAAAAAACATCATGTGTGCACTCAGTGGCAACACTTTATCTGAAATAGTTTGTCATATAGAATCCTTGAAAAGGTTAAAATATAGGAAACTTGGGATGAAAATATAGGTTACTAGGTCAGTGTCAGGAAAAAACATTTTCACAGATTGCCCAGGCTGGTCTCAATATTTATTTGTAGATGCATTTTCACAGAGCATGTCTCATTTATTATTTTACTTCCAAAGATATAAAGGGTCAGGTGAGCTTTCCAGGGTCATCTTGACACTTTTGTTCTGTTAGTCTTAGAAGTTTACTAGTCATTTACTGATGTATTTTTAGCTCACCTTAGCACAACGTGCTAAAGGTGAGCTATTGTGATCGCCCTATGTCCGGCGTCCGTCGTCTGTCGTCCGTCAACAATTTCTTTAAACATCTTCTTCTCCTAAACCACTGGGCCAATCTTGATGAAACTTGGCAGGGATGTTCCTTGGGTGAAGCTCTACCAAAATTGTTCAAAGAATTGAATTCCACCCTCAACTCTGGTTGCCATGGCAACAAAAAGGAAAAAAAAGCAAAATCTTTGAAAATCTTCTTCTCTGAAACTAGAAGGCGCAGAGCTTTGATATTTGGCATGAAGCATCTCCTAGTGGACCTCTACCAAGTTTGTTCATTTGATGCCCCTGGGGTCAAAACTGGCCCCGCCCCGGGGGTCACAAGTTTGAGTATAGTCATAAAGAAGGAAAATTTTAAAAATCTTCTTCTCTAAAACTTGAAGGCGTAGAGCTTTGATATTTGGCATGTAGCATCTCCTAGTGGACCTCTACCAAGTTTGTTCATATGATGTCCCTGGGGTCAAAACTGGGCCCGCCCCGGGGGTCACAATTTCCAACATAGGAACAAAGAAGGAAAACTTTAAAAGTCTTCTTCTCTAAAACTAGAAGGCATAGAGCTTTGATATTTGGCATGAAGCATCTCCTAGTGGATCTCTACCAAGTTTGTTCATATGATGCCCTTGGGGTCAAAACTGGCCCTGCCCCGGGGGTCACAAGTTCAAACATAGGAACAAAGAAGGGAAACTTTAAAAATCATCTTCTCTGAAACTGGAAGGAATAGAGCTTTGATATTTGGTATGTAGCATTGCCTAGTGGACCTCTACCAAGTTTGTTCATTTGATGCCCCTGGGGTCAAAACTGGCCCCGCCCCAGGGGTCACAAGTTTGAGCATAGTAACAAAGAAGGAAAACTTTAAAAATCTTCTTCTCTGAAACTTGAAGGCATAGAGCTTTGATATTTGACATGTAGCATCTCCTAGTGGACCTCTACCAAGTTCGTTCATATGATGCCCCTGGGGTCAAAACTGGCCCCGCCCCGGGGATCACAATTTCCAACATAGGAACAAAGAAGGAAAACTTTAAAAATCTTCTTCTCTAAAACTAGAAGGCATAGAGCTTTGATATTTGGCATGAAGCATCCCCTAGTGGACCTCTACCAATTTTGTTCATATGATGCCCCTGGGGTCAAAACTGGCCCTGCCCCTGGGGTCACAAGTTCGAACATAGGAACAAAGAGGGGAAACTTTAAAAATCATCTTTTCTGAAACTGGAAGGCGTAGAGCTTTGATATTTGGTATGTTGCATTGCCTAGTGGACCTCTACCAAATTTGTTCATATGATGCCCCTAGGTTAAAACTGGCCCCGCCCCGGGGGTCACAAGTTTGAGCATAGTAATAAAGAAGGAAAACTTTAAAAATCTTCTTCTCTGAAACTTGAAGGCGTAGAGCTCTGATATTTGGCATGTAGCATCTCCTAGTGGACCTCTACTAAGTTTGTTCATATGATGCCCCTGGGGTCAAAACTGGCCCCGCCCCGGGGGTCACAATTTCCAACATAGGAACAAAGAAGGAAAACTTTAAAAATCTTTTTCTCTGAAATTGGAAAGCATGGAGCTTTGGTATTTGGTATGTAGCATCTTCTAGTGGATCTCTACCAAGTTTGTTCATATGATGCCCTTGGGGTCAAAATTGGCCCTGCCCCAGGGGTCACAAGTTCAAACATAGGAACAAAGAAGGAAAACTTTAATTTTTTTTTTCTCTTAAATGGAAAGGCATAGATCTTTGATATTTGGTATGTAGCATCTCCTAGTGGACTTCTACCAAGTTTGTTCCAAGGATGCTGCTTTGGTCAAAACTGGCCCAGCCCCTGGGGTCAAAAGTTCAAACATAGGAACAAAGAAGGAAAACTTGAAAATTCTTCTTTTCTGAAACCGAAAGGTGTGGAGCTTTGATATTTGGTATGTTGCATCTCAGAGTGGACCTCTACCAAATTTGTTCATATGATGCCCCTGGGTCAAAACTGACCCCGCCCCAGGGGTCACAAGTTCAAAGATAGGAACAAAGAAGGAAAACTTTAAATCTTTTTTTCTCTTAAACGGGAAGGTGTAGAGCTTTGATATTTGGTATGTAGCATTTCCTAGTGGACCTCTACCAAGTTTGTTCATATGATGCCCCTGGGTCAAAACTGGCCCCGCCCCGGGGGTCACAAGTTCGAAGATAAGAACAAAGAAGGAAAACTTTAAATTTCTTTTTCTCTTAAACGGGAAGGTTTAGAGCTTTGATATTTGGTATGTAGCATTTCCTAGTGGACTTCTACCAAGTTTGTTCATATGATGCCCCTGGGTCAAAACTGGCCCAGCCCCGGGGTCACAAGTTCGAACATATGAACAAAGAAGGAAAACTTTAAAATTCTTCTTTAAAACTGGAAGGCGTAGAGCTTTGATATTTGGCATGTAGTGATTCTCTTCTAAGTTTGTTTGCCCATCTAAGCGCAACAAGTTCATTGAGTTCAAAATTGGGTCATCTTGGGTCATAAACTAGGTCACTAGGTCAAATTAAAGAAATACCTTGTTGGCACTCTCGAGGCCACATTATTTGCTCAATTGCCTTGAAAATTAGTTAGAAAGTTTGTCTTTATAAAGTCTCACATAAGATTAATTTGGGTTAACTTGGGTCATAAACTAGTTCACTGGGTCAAATTAAAGAAATACCTTGTTTGCACTCTGGAGGCCACATTTATTGCTCAAATGACCTGAAATTTGGCCAGAATATTTGTCTTGATGAAATACCAGATGAGTTTGGATTTAGGTCACCTGGAACCATAAACTAGGTCACTAGATGTTTGTCTTTGTAAAATCTCACATGAGTCAGAATTTGGGTCAACTGGGGTCATAAACTAGTTCACTTGGTCAAATTAAAGAAATAGCTAGTTGGCACTCTAGAGTCCACATTTATTATTCATTTGATTCGAAAATTGGTTAAAATGTTTCTTTTGATATAACCAAAGACCTGTTCAAATTTGGGTCACCTGGGGTCATAATCTAGGTCACTAGGTCAAATTAAAGAAATATCTTTAGGGCACTCGAGGCCACATTTTTTGCTCAATTGACTTGAAAATTTGTCAGAATGTTTGTCTTCATGAAATATGAGTTTGAAATTGGGTCACCTGCGGTCAAAAACTAGGTCACATGGTCAAATCAAAGAAAAACCTTTAAGGCACTCTTACTAAGGTGAGCGACCCAGGGCCATCATGGCCCTCTTGTTAAAGATTTTACTGACTAATGAGTTGATTTTATGAATGAGATTTTGAATCCTTTGAGTGCCAGTTGTACTGTAGTTCTGTTTGTTACAATTTAAAGATCAGATTGGACAGAGCACTTTGCATGGTATCTAAGTACAGCATAACCTTTGGTATATTTTCACCTCACCTGAGTACAGAGTGCTCAAGGTGAGGTATTGTGATCATATTGTGTCCTTCATTCATTGTCCAGGTAGCAATGATTAATGAATCTCGTACAATTTTGAAATTGGGTCAAGTCAGGTCAAAAAGTACTGTAGGTCACTAGACAAATCTTAAAAAAATGTGTGCACTCCAGAGGCCATGTTTTTTGTCAGATACTCATGAAATGTGGTCAGAATGTTTGTCTTGATAACTTTGACAAGTTTGAAATTGGGTCACAACAGGTCAAAAAGTAGGTCACTTGTACAAATCTAAGAAAAACTTTGTGTGCACTCTTGAGGCCTGATATGATACTGATGAAACTTGGTCAGAATGTTTTTCACCCATTCAGCCTGATACTTAAGAAAATTGATCCAAATGTTTGTCTTGATATCTCTGATAAGATTGAAATTTGGTCTTGTTGGGTCAAAAAATAGGTTACTTGGACAAGTATTAGAAAAACCATGTGTGCACTCTAGAGACATTTTCAATGTCATACTGAGGAAAATTGGTCAGAATATTTGTCTTCTTGATATTTTGTACAGATTCAAAATTGGTCACATGGCAACAAGAATTAGGTCACAGGGGCAAATCCTAGAAAAACCGTGTGTGCACGTTAGAGGCCATATTTTCAGTCTGATACTCATGAAACTTGGTTTAGAACATTTGTCTTGATACATCTCGGACAAGGTCAAAAATGGGTCACCTTGGGTGAAAAAGTAGTCACTAACACGTTTTTGTGTTTTACGTGATGACAACCAGGATCTCTTCAGCTTTATCATTCCTAGATGACTTTGCTCATTTGAGTGCTTTAGGGCCAGTGTCCCTCTTGTTTCGATGTTCTGACAGAAACCATAAGGGCACCACATACCAACACTCTGCTGCATTGTGCTTTTTCAAAAAAAAAAAAAAGCCAAAAAAGAGGTTGTGTGAATTTTTTTTCTAGGGTTATTTAGCTTTTTGGTGTGGGTTCCTGTCTGGATAGTGAACAATCAGTTCAAGTTTGAGGTAACTATCTTGAGAGATAACAGAGATATGATAAAATGTCCAAGTTTTTGCTTGATGACAACAGTGTGATGACAATACCTCAACTTTTTCTTCAAAAACAACCAAGCTAAAAAAACGGGCTTGGCCCCCCAATAAATAAGGGTGAGACCAAGGAAACCTGAATGAGTGATTTATGGTTGTGAGAAAACTCAAATAGTGTGGAAACTGGTGAAAGACATTTAACTCTTTACCAAAGGACAAAACTCTAGACTTGTCCAAATTGAAAGCAATTTGCAGATGACAATTTAAATGTGGCTCAAATGATTGGTTTTCTATGATGGGCAAGAAAACACTCTTGGAAAAGGAGAAAATGCTGGCTACCAGCATTTTCTCCTTTTCTAAGATGTTTTTTAAATGATTTCTCTTCCAGGGTCATTGAAACTCGGGATTGTGTAGTGTAGGTTAAACAGTCATAACGTTCTTTCTGAGAACATAAAGAAAAGCTTGGTTTTCAGTGCTTGATGGGTTTTTAAATTTACCGAGTTTTAACGACCTTCAAAAGAAAGCACATGAAAATACACGTATTGTGGGAAAAGGAGGAAGTGCTGGTAACCAGCGCTTTCTCCATTCACTATGTCGTCTGCAAATGCTTTCTGGTTGGACCAGTCTAAGATTTTGTTGTATGGTAAAGATTTATGGAGACTAAATTATGGATTTCATCTGTATATTTTCATTGATATTGTCTAAATTTGTAGAATATATTATCAGAATTTTGTAAAAACAATAACACTCTTTCATAGATATATGTATAGATAAATATGGAAATAAAATTTTAGAAATACATGTATTCCATTTATAGAATCTATTCCAATCCACTTTGTACCAACCTGTTTTTATATCAACATAGGCCAATGAGGTTGAATCATGGCCCCTGACTATTGCACGAGGGTTGTGTGTGTCTTGACCAAGGATGCTCAGGAGTAAATCCAGAGACTTGGGGAAGGACTGAACCTGGATCTCAATGATTGAGAATCCTAGACCTTCACCATTGAGCCTCACAGGATCCCTCCCCTAGGTTACTAGCATTAGTGTTCATTTGGCGACATACTTCACCAACTAGATAATGTAATATATTTGACATGGGTCCAAGCTTACTTTTACAACAATGTTCTCAAAAGCCTTCATTATAATCACAAATTCTTTACCAAACAACAAAATTCTAGACCTATCCAAATTGAAAGCATTTGCGTATGACAACATAAATGTGACCCAAGAATTGAACTTTGTATTGGGAAAAGTGAAAAAGATTGTAGGAAAAGGAGAAAATGCTGGTTTCCAGCATTTTCTCCTTTTCCCACAATGTTTTCAAAAGCTTATTCTCTATTATTAGGGTCATTAGAAGTTGGGATTGTGAGGTAAAGGTTTACAAAACAGGAATGTTTGGTATAGGGTCACAAGGAAGGCAATCTTACCACTGCTTTGTGATCACTAACATGACCTGGCTGTTATTTGAACTTACAATCTCATTCTCAGAAGGACAGCATTATATGAGCCATGCTCTGTGAAAGAGGGACTAAATGCACCTGCAAACATATCGATCCAGGTCAGCCTGTGCAGGCTGACCTGGACCGAAACATTTCGCTATTGGTCAATTTTCTGTATTTCCAAGGACCAGTCTACCTCATGATTAAGTTGTTGTTAAAAAAAAAAAAAAAAAAAAAAGTCTATTATGGATCCATATATTTATATGATGGCCCGATTGGTATGATGGATCACGGAGATGCATTAAGCCCCCTTCTGCCAGAGCATGGCTCATTTTGGTGGCTAGAAGAGTGGTCAACAAAGAAAACGTGGTTACCAGCATTTTCTCCTTTTCCCACAACGTCTTCTACCCTATCAAAGACAAATTCCATCATTTATGCCAAATTTAAATTGTCATTTTCAAAAGCATTCAAATTAGACAAGTCTACATTTTTGTCATCCTGTTAACTCTTTACCAAACAACAAAAATTTGGAAACATCCTAATTGAAAGCATCTGCAGACAACAATTTATATGTGGCTGGAATTATGCATTTTAAATAAGAAAGGATAGAAAAACATTGTGGAAAAAGGAGAAAATGCTAGTTACCAGCACTTTCTCCTATTCCCACAATGTTTTTAACATACTTATTTTTCATTGATTGAGAAACAATATAAGTGAAAGGAAGACATACAGCATATACAATAATAGAAATCTTGTAGCTTCCTCAATTTTATTGCAAATCATATAGACTTTTCTGAAGTTATAATTTTAACAGGTCAATCGATAGTCTATTCTCCGAGATATTGTGAGATACTGTTATTATCAAACATCTTGAGTGTCATGGTTGCAATACTTGCATGGACTGAAAACCTTGTGTTCAAGGCAAGCTTTTTTAGATTTTTGTCAAAATTTCAATGAAGTATTGGATTTTTTTCTTTTTCCGTCTCTTTCATGTTTCTTTTACTTTTAATCCTTTACCGAGCGATCCTGAGTCTAAATGACCCTGAGAAATTTGGCTTTTGAAAACATTGTGGGAAAAGGAGAAAATGCTGAAAACCAGCATTTGATCGGGTTCTTTCCATCACTGTTTTCAAAAATCTTCATGCCTAAGGTGGTTATAATTCGGGACTGTGTGGTAAAGAATTGAATGCTTTGCCATGAAAAACACAAAACTATAAAAGCCATGCTCTGTGAACAAGGGGTTTACTGCATCTGCAAAAAGTACTGACACGATTCGCGCAGGCTGACCTGGGTCGATACTTTTTGCTATTGGTCAATTTTCTGTAGCTCAAGTGTACGTCATAATTTAGTCAGTTGTTAAACAAAACGGATTTTATGGATCCATAATTATGGGATGACTTCTTTGGTATCATGCCTCATTGAGATGCATTAGGCCCCCTTTTGCCAGACCATAGCTCTAATGTAACTATAAAACTGAATACTTTTTGGCAATATTAAAAGTGGTTCTAGAGATCAGAAGGTAACAACAATATTTTGACAAGCAAGAAATTCATATTTTCACAAAAAAAAACCTGAGTATCTCTATTCAACACTATTCTTTACCAGACATTAAAGTTTGCTAGTTACCAGCATTTTCATATTTCCCCACAATGTTTTCGAAAGTCATCTGTTTCAGGTTTGTTAAATCTTGAGGACATTTGGCATAAGATTAAATTCTATCAAGAATAGACATATTTTTAATGATACCAAAAATAGTTAAATACATAACAATGTGAACAAGTTCTCATATATTTTCAAATTTAATCCATTTCTCTAAGCAGTGAACTTAATTTCCAAACTAAAAAGGAACAGTTTAGACAGATCAGAAAATCTAATCATTGTACAGAATGTAACATCATACAACTCTTGTGCTATCTTTAATGCATACAGCAAAGCCACAAAATTGTTACAGCAACAGCACCATTTCCAACTATGCTATCAAAACTTATTAGCTGAAGAGATTAAGCTCTTTACCACACAACCCCGAGTTTTAGTGACCTTGAAAAAGAAAGGCTTTTGAAAACATTGTGGGAAAAGAAGAAAATGCTGGTAACCAGCATTATCTCCTTTTCCCACAATGTTTTCTACCCTATCAAAGACAATTATCATTATTTGACCTACATTCATTTTATTGTCTGCAAATGTTTTCAACTTGGTCGAGGCCAAAATTTTGTTGTTTGGTAAAGAGTCAATTATGATTAACGGGCAACTGCTCCATTTCCCTCAGTGTTTAACTGTTCACTAGACAATCTTTTTTTCCTTTTTGTGTGTGTGTGTTTTTTTAAAGACCCTGAGGAAGAATGTTTTCTATCCTTTCAAAGACATATCTCATTATTTGAGCCACATACTAGTAACTATGTCATGTGCAGATGCTTTCAAATATGGAGAAGTCTAAAATTATCTCATTGGGTATACAGTTAAATAAGATATCCTTGTCAACCATGTAGTATACCATCTTTGTTGTGATGAGTTTTTGGCTTTTTCCTAATCCAATATTTTTCAGTCCTGTTAATCCATGAAGTGTAAGAAGTACAACAACTCTACTGAATCTGAAAGCACACAACATCTTTCCTATACAGAAATATGGAGAACTTTTCATACAACAAAATGAACTTGTTCTGTAACTTTGTAGTATAGAAGTAGGGTGACTGACAAAATAATTAATTCTAGAAGTCTTTATTTGATGACAAAATTTTAGAGTGGTCCGTACTGAGTACAGTGACTGTTACAGACAACAAATTGAAGATGGCTCAAATGATGGGATTTGCCTTTGAATAGGTAGAAAACATTGCAGGAAAGAAGAAAATGCTGTTAACAAGCATTTTCTTCTCTTCCCACAATGTTTTCCAAAGCCTACTTTTTCAAGGTCATGTTTGCACAAGATTGTTTGGTTAAGGCCAAGCCATGATAAGTGAGACAAGTATCTAACAGTGTTTGAATTAATATGTAACTATCTGTAGACATTTTTTCCCCAGGCCTCCTTTGACAGACAAGAGAAATTGTCCTTTTGTCAAACTGTTTTAAATGTATTCACATGTTAACCCGTAAAGTGCCTTTCACAGCTACATATGCCTTTGCAGCCAGTGTAGATCAAGATCAGACTGCACAAAACCAGCTAGTCTGATCTTTGATCTAAACTGTCTGCTTAACTGAGACACTCTAGACTAAAGCAACCACGTCATTCCAACTATTTGGATATTATTTCTTGACTGAAAATATCTGTTGAGTTTATTTGGTGCTCTAAAGGGTTAAATCTACATTGTGGACTATCAATCTTTCATAAGGATATTCATAAAGTTATAAGCCATGCTCTGAGAAAAGGATGCTTAATGCATCTGCAAAAAGTATTGAAACATGTCAGCCTGCGCAGTCCATGCAGGATGGCCTGGGCCGAAACTTTGCTTTTGGTATATTTTCTGTATGTCAAAGGACCATTCTATCTCAGGATTTAGTCCCATTGTTAGACAAAATGGATTTTATGGGTCAATAATTATATGATGACTTGCATCACGGAGATGCATTAAGCCCCCCTTTTGCTAGAGCATGGCCCTATCTTATGCAAAATGGTCTCAGAGAGTAACAAGCTGATCTAATACCATGTGTATTTCATTTAAACATTGTAGCACAAACTCAGCACTAAGTGATGCTACACAGCAAAACTCTGATGAGTAAACAATATCAAGTCCCTGCATTTGCATTAAGACATGTGTCAATGTACAAAAATGTGCAGTCCTTAAAAAAGACACCATTCATCATGATTTTTTTGAGTGTTTTCCACTTCTCTCCTTGTCAGATCTGTCTTTCTTCTTCTCTTTCTCCTTGCTCTTTGACCTCCGTGACCTTGACTCATCCAGGTCAGAGTCTCGTACTTCCTTTGAAAATAAAAAAAAAGCAAAAAACGATCAAGCCATGTTAGACCAACACTCATTAGACAGGAAAATTCAATTATCTCCTGTACCAGCAGTCACAAACCCTTCTTAATAATATAGGCACATGGCCTAATTCTTATCAATTATTTTCTAAATTTGAAAGAAACATGATTTCTGATTGGCTGAATGAAAATGATTTAATCAATAAGACATAGTGTTACTTTCTAAATCTAGAATCAAACTGAAAATGTACTTTAGAATGATTGGTGAATACTGGCAAAGAAATGTATCAGGTAACCAGCATTTTCTCCTTTACCCTCAATGTTTTCAAAAGCCTTCCTACTCCTGGGTCGATTAAACTTGAATAGTTTGGCATAGAGTTACAAGGATCATGGTCAGTACAGGTAGAAGATATTATCTTATAGGCAGCCAGCAAGCTCAGCTGGTACAATATCTACACTGTGTGCTTTACTCTTTCAGAGCCAAACATAGAAATTCAACCTATTTAACAGCTCAAAATACAATCTACTAAACTTGGAAAGATTTTTTTTTCTGTTGGCTTGACTAAACAAGTGGATGGTATAGATCCAATATCAAACTGCATATTCTGTGCAGTGTGATCTTGATCTATGCCACCTGCAGAAGCTTGATTTCCACTATGGCACTGAAAGGGTAAAGGTCATGGATTTTGAGCCCAAGGTTTCCTATGTGTTTAGTTTCTTCCTTTGCAACCTTTTGCTCTCAAGAGGTTTGCTTTGGCAATACAAAGGTGCATTCATCTCAAAATCTTATATCACTGGCTTTTGGTTTTTCCTTACTTGGTTAACCCCTAACCACACAATCCTAAGTTTCAACGATCCAAAAGAAGACGGCTTTGGAAAACAGTGGGAAAAGGGGAAAATGCTGGTAACCAGCACAACGTTTTCTACCTACCTCTTCAACGACAGAAACTTTTTTTGAGGTAAATTAAATGAGTTGTCTGTAAATTAAATGCTTTCAAGTTGGTCGAGTTCAAAATCTTTTCGTTTGGTAAATTCAGTTAATTCATAATCAAATTTAAGGGTATAATATCTCCATATTGGACAGTATAGATCAGACCGCATGTTTTGTGCAGTCTGATCTTGATCTATCGTGTCTACAAAAAGTCTTAGAGTCACACTTAGCAGCCTTAGGGTTGATCATATATTTCCAAGGTTTGCCAGCACAAGCAAGGGGTTTTGCAGAGCCTCGCCAAAAAATACTTCAAGAGGAGCAGCTCTTCATAGGGGAGAATTAAACAATGATTTTCTGACAACAAACTCCCAATTCTACAACCCCTGGGGCATGGCATACCCGTGATTTTGATCAAAGCTGTGAAAGGGTTATTGTCTGTCTGCCACATAATCCTGTTTTCATATGTCTGAGGGCAGAGCCTTTTGAAAACATAGCTGGTTACCCCTATCTCCTTTCACAATGTTTTCTATCCTTTCAAAGACAATTCCCATCACTTCAACCACATTTACTGTCATTCTTAAATGCTTTCAATCTAGACAGGAAGAAAATTTTGTCTTCTGGTAAAGGGTTAATACTATGGCTAAATTGTACAGAAAGCTGTGTATCAAGGACCTGCCTTCTAGTAGGGTCAGCGTTATATCTGGGTCACATACTAATGGTTTTCCACTTTACCTTTCTACTGCTAGCCTTAGCATGACCATCATCTTTGTTCCTTACACGCTCATCTGTCTCACCATTTAGCTTACTGGACAATCGACCTATATAAAAAATATTCAAAGAATTTGAAAAGTGTGGATATCATTGCCTCCTAAGTGAATTCCAACAGGAAGATTTTACAAGCATCCTATTAAAAGAAAGGACAAGAGACCCACGATGGCCTGAATCGCTCTACTGCTGGTTACTGGCCAATATAGCTATTAATTAATTAAAAGAATCTGTGCAATTTTCATGAAAATCTGACCAAAATTGATTTAATAATGTTTACAAAAAAAAGACTAATGGACAGAAAGAAACCATGCTATGACATAAGCTCTGTTGGCTTTTGGACAGCAGAGATTAAAATGAATATGAATTCATGTTTAAAATGAACAAATGTGACAAAAAAAAAAGAAATTGGCATGAGCCGAAATTGTTCATCACGAGCAATTTCCTCTTTGGTTACAGAATTTTCAAAAGAGATCAGTTTCAGGTAATAACTTCAATGACACAATTAAGGAGAGAAGGTCTGTTGGAAAGTAGTGGATATAACATATCCAAGATCAAATGGCACTCTTTGTGCAGTTTGCTCTTGATCTATGCTGTCAACAAAAGCATCAAAAGATGATAAAAGCATCCTTACTACTTTGTGGCTCAGCACTGCGTCTCTTCTTTGAAGAAGAACCCACTGACGTATCCACATCACTGTGGTCCTGGAATAGATAAACAGAAATCAAATAGAGGTTACAAACACAATGGTTTCTTTCACACATCTGAAAGTATGACAAGAGCTGATACATACAATGGGGAAAACTTCTAGCAAGCTACTTGTAATTTACTCTAGAGATCATTCCTGTTTTTTAACTCTTTACCATACGACAAAATGTTAGAACAGTCCAAATTGACAGCATTTACAAACAAATTAAAGGCGACTCAAGCAACAAAATCAGTGTCTGATAGGGCAGAAAAAATTGTGGGAAAAGGAGAAAATGCTGGTTACCAGCATTTTCTCCTTTTCCTACAATGTTTTGAAAAGTATTTCCATCAGGGTCTTTAAAACTCGTGATTGTGTGGTATAGGTTTTAATCATTTTCCAACAGTATGACCAACATTGTGAGATAAAGTGCAACTTCTGAATAAACAAAATGCTGCTCTTCCCACAACATTTTCCAAAGCTGTCTGCGAAATGTCAAACAGTTATTTTTGATTTATTTAGTTTCACTCTCATGTTTTATATTCTTAAGCTTATAGCATTGCTTTCCCGCTTTACAAAACAAATAAACTGTAGACTCATCCTAGTTGAAAGAGCTTGTTGATGATGAAAAGGATGTTGTTCAAATCATGTGATGTCTTCAGTACAGAGAAAATATTGGTGGAAATGGAGAAAATGTTGATTACCAGTACTGCCTCATTTTGAAACCCTTCCACAGACAGATTCTATTATCTGAACCTCTTTTTATTGCATTGTCTACAAAATCACTGCTCTCAATTTTTTTCCTTTTCCCACAATGTTTTCTACCCTTCTGAAAACAGATCTCAATTTTTGAGCCACATTTATTTTGTTGTCTGCAAATGCTTTCAATTTTGACAAGTCTAAAACTTTGTTGTTTGGAAAAGAATCTGTGACTATTAAGAATGATAAAGCATGGCAAAATGCCAGCTTTGTGCTTTCTGATAATGAACCATGTTGTCTGCAAAAAGCATCTTAGTTCTTCTTGGCATCCAAAAGTTAACCCTTTACCACAAAATCCTGAGTTTTAACAACCTTGAGGAGGGCTTTTGAAAATATTGTGGGAAAAGGAGAAAATGCTGGTAACCAGCATTTTCTCCTTTTCCCACAATATTTTCTACCCTTCAAAAGATTGAAATCATCATTTGGGTCACATTTAATTTGTCATCTGCAAATGTTTCTTTTAATTTAGACAAGTCTAAAATTTTGTCATTTAGTAACGGTTTAATCCTGAAATCTTAAGCAATCAGTCCTGTGTTTTTAACGACTGTTAGGAATACAACTTTTGAAAACACTATGGGAAGGTAAGAAAATGTTGAGAAGCATCATTTTCTCCTTTACCAATGTTTTTTCTACCCTTTCAAAGACATCCTATCAGATATGCAATAACTACATCATGTATATCATTATACTTGTAAATGTCTTTTGCAAAAAACAAAACCTGGACTTGATTGAAGACAGTGGCATGATCAACCCTTTACAAACAATCTGAAAGCATTTGCAGGTAAGAAAATAGTGCCATATTTGGTCAACACTGTAATTTTACACTCATTTCTGAAATCATTGCTGACCTAGATTCATGTGTGAAAATAACTGTCAAAATTGGTAATCATGATAAAGTTGCGAATTTAATCACTTTTAGATTAAAAACACTCAATATATGCAAGTTTCTTTGAAAGTATTTCTCGTTCATAATGTTCTTATAAAAGAAGTAAATAGGCTTCAAGAAAATTTCATTACTCATGCTACATGTTTGCATATGTTTTAACACATCATAGACTTTATCTGACATTCGTTGGCTTTTGAGGTAAACATTTATAGAACTTGTCCACAAAAAATGTTATTAAGCTCATCAAAGGCTCACTTAACATTTTTTGTAGACTCATTCAATAAAATTTTATCTCAAGCACCGACTCATGCCAGATCCCATTATATAAAAAATTTACGAGATATTCTGGCCAGAACAGAATTGAATTTTGCAATATTTTGCAATATTCTGCACTCTCCTACATACAGTATCCATGTCATCTATATAGTTCTTTTAACCTTTAACCCTTTCCCAAACGACCAATTTTGGACTGGTCCAAATTGAAAGAGTTTGCAGACGACAATTTTAAATTTTATGAAAATGGCAGAAAGTTCTCAAAAAGGGTAGAAAACACTGTGGGAAAAGGAGAAATTGCTCGTTATGAGCAATTTCTCCTTTTCTCACGGTGTTTTCAAAAGACTTGCACTGCAGACACGTGAAAACCAGGGCTTGTTTGGGAAAGAGTTAACCTTTAACTGAACAATCATGAGTTTAAATGACAACTTTTGAAAACATGGCAGGAATAGAGGAAAATGCAGGTAACCTTCTTCTTTTCCCCCACAGTGCCTTCTACTCTTTTTGATAAAAGTCCCATTCCTTGTGCCAATTTGTCTACTGCAAATGCTTTGAATTTGGACAAGTCTAAAATATTGCCATTTGGCTACGAGTTAACACCTGAGAATGTTTGGGACTGAATTCTAAAATTTAGACTTATCCATACTGAAAGCTTTTGCAGACAACATATTATTAACACCTAAAGTGCTGAATTAATGAGTTGGACTTGTTCAAGTAGGAAAAGCAGCCCAAATATTGCTATTCCAAGGTTTTTCAACCGTAACATGTAACAAAGAAGCGGACAGTGTAGATCTAAGATCAGACTGCATGTTCTGTGCAGTCTGATCTTGATCTGCATTTTCCTCAAAAGCAACTTTAACCGGTTCCAGCTCTGAACAGGATGAGACTAAAATTAACTCTTTACCAAACAACAAAATTTTAGACTGGTCCAAATTGAAAGCATTTGTGGACGACAAATGAGATGCTGCTCAAAAATCAAAATTTGATTTGGGAAGGGTAGAAAGCATTGTGGGAAAGAGAGAAAATGCTTGTACCATTTTCTGGGCCGTTAAAAGTCGGGATTGTGTGGTAAAGGGTTAAAGGATTTATCTCTGAAAGGGCAGAAAACATAGTGGGTCAAGGCAAAGATGCTGGTTACCAGCATGTACTCCTTTTCCCACAATGTTTTCAAAAGCCTTTTTCTAAGGGTCATTAAATTGTGGATTGTCTGATATAGAGTTAATAATATCTGTGATTGTTTGGGATTGAATTCTTTATCAAACAACAAAATTTTAGACTTGTAAAAATAGGGAGTATTTACAGACAATAAAATGGATGTTGCTCAAATGATGGGATATGTCTTTGAATGGGTAGTAAATATCTCGAGAGAAGGAGAAAATGCTTGGAACCAGCATATCTTCCTTTTCCAACAATATTTTCAAAAGCCTTCTCTCCGTTGTTCATTAAGAATATGGGACTGATTCATAAAAAGTTAAGGTTGTTTTCATTAGTATGTTAGTTACACTTAGGCAGCCAGTGAACTAAAACCATGCATTCCTTGAGATTCTTTCAAAAGTTCCCCTGCTGCTTTCTCACATAAACATGTTGAGCAACAATCCATGCATTCCAAGAGATTCTTTCACAACTACACTGGCTGCTTTCCCACGTAAACAAAGTCAAAATTATGACTGTGAGCCATGCTCTGTTAAAAGAGGGCTTAACCCTTATCCTGATAAATAAAGGAAACAAAACTTTCAAAGCGATAGTATGAACCCAAATTTTCTTATCTCAAAGGTGCTTTTGGAGGAAAGATCTCCGAAACGGGCAGTGTAGATCCAAGATCAGACTGCACGTTTTGTGCAGTCTGATCTTGATCTACATGGTCCGCAAAAGGTCAGTGAGTCAGGCTTAAGGGTTTATACATCTCTATGATGCATTATACCTGTCAAGCCATCACATAATTATGGATCCACAAGAGCCATTTTTCTAACAACCGACTTAATCATAGAGTAGAACGGTCCTTGGATATACAGAAAATTGACGGATAGCGAAAAGTTTCTGCCCAGGTCAGCCTGCGCGAACAGCACAGGGTGACCTAGGTCAATACTTTTTGCAGATGCATTAAGCCCCCTTTTCACAAAGCATGGCTAATGTGTAATGCTCAGAGAAGAATAAATCCTATTGTAATGCCTTTTACCCATACTTAGAAAGATCCTTTGGCTAGGCCTGGATTCAAACTCACAACTCCTTGGTCTATATTCACTAACTGTTCTTTATTTCATTCCAAGTCTAATTCTAGGTTTAGAAAGTAATGCAATTTTTGATTGGCTAAACCATGGCTAAACCATCTGGTTTGGCCAATCAGAAATTGTGTTACTTTCAAATTTAGAAAATTCTTGAGAATAAAGCTAAGAATGTTCATAAGAATGGTTGGTGAATACAGACCCTGGTTTACTTGCTCAGTGCATAAACTTTCGACTACGGGTGCTTGGATTAATTGTTTGGTGCCTGACACTGCTTTCTAAATCACTTTAGTTACTTTTTCATAGTATTTCTTTCTAAGTCACTGACTGCTTTCCCACATAAACATTGTCAAAACAAACTGGGAGGGGCTTAAAAAAGATAGATAGAAAGACAGGCAGACAGATAAAACATTTCTATTGGGGCTAGTTTGTCATTTTTTCTCTCTTTCGTACCTCTGTGGCATCAACATCAGGCTGTGTTTGACTGTTATCTAGGGAACTATGTTTGCCATCTCTCTTCAACTTTTTTGTAATGAAAAATGAACAGTTAAAAAAAATCAGCCTCTATTATTTTATCCGTAACAGAGCCAATGACAATTCTACATGATTTTGTGTGCAGCACAGATGAAGATCAGACTGTAGATATTGTAGTCTTATCTTTGATCTACACTTTTACCTATTGTACCAGATAATTATTATACCGAGCAAATGATAATCTTAACCCTTTACCAAACGACAAAATTTTAAATTTGTACAAATTAAAAGCATTTGCAGATGACAAAATAGAAGCGACCCAAAAATTGAAATTTGATTTGGGAAAGGCAGGAAACATCGTGGAAAAGGAAAAAATGCTGTTTATCTGTATTTTCTCCTTTACCCACAATTTTTCTAGAGCTTTCTTTCCCAGGGTTGTTGAAAGTGGGAACTGTGTTGTAAAGGGTTAACCCTTTACCAAACAATCCTGTTTAAAATTTTTCGACACAGTCCTGACTTCTGATGACCCTGAAAACATTCTGGAAAAAGGAGAAAATGCTGGTAACCAGTATTTTCTCCCATTCTTACAATGCTCCTACTTTTCCCAAACAAATTTCAATTAAGTCGCATTTATTTTGTCATTCTGCAAATTCTTTCAATTTGGAGAAGTTTAAAAATTTGTTGTTTGGTAAAGGATTACCAAGCCTACTGAGAGTTTTTCATACCACTGTTTGCTTGTAACAAGAAATTGATCCTTTTCCCATGATGTTTCCTACCCTATAACAAGAAATTGATCCTTTTCCCATGATGTTTCCTACCCTGTCAGAATCAAAGCCAATCATTTGAACCACATTTACCATTATTGTTGTCTGCAAAATGTAATGTTTTAAATATGGACCACTCTACCACATGACAAAATTTTTTACCAGTCCAAATTGAAAGCATTTGCAGATGACAAATTCAGTGCAACTCAAGAATTGAAATTTGTTTTGGAAAGGGTAGAAAACACTGTGGAAAAAGGAGAAAATGCTGTTAACCAGCATTTTCTCCTTTTCCCACCATGTTTTCAAAAGGCTTCTTTCCCAGGGTCATTAAAAGTGTGGTAGAGTTAAATAATGTTGTGTGGTGGAGTTAACTTTTTACCTGATGACAGAATTGCTGAGTGGACCTTACTGAAACATTTTCACATGTGAAATCAAATGAGCAATCCTCTGGCAGAGAGGTGTTTATCCTTTACCAGACAACAAAATTTTAGCCTTGTCCAAATTGAAAGCATTTGCAGATGACAATTTCAGTGTGGCTCCAATGGTGTAATTTTTCTTTAATGGAGTAGAAAACATTGTGGGAAAACATTGTTTTCAAAAGACTTCTTTCCTGGGGTCGTTAAAAGGCGGCACTGTGCGGTAAAGGGTTAATGCGTCTGTGTTGCATTATACCAAGCAAGTCATCAGATCATTATGGATCCAAAAAAATCCATTTTGTCTAATAGCTAACTGAATCATGATGTAAACTGGTTCTTTCGTATGCAGAAAATTGACCTATGGCTATAGTAAACTGTTTCGACCAAGGTCAGACTGCGTGGACTGTGCAGGCTGAGCTGGGTCGATACTTTCTGCAGATGCATTTAACCACCTTTTCACAGAGCATGGCTTATTATCACTTGTTACCAAACATGTCAAAATCAAAGCATTTCGAAGCAACAAATTAAATGTGGTTTAAATTGCTAGATTTGCCTTTGAAGGGTTAGAAAATGTGGGGAAAGAAAGTAAATGTTAGTTACCAGCATTTTATTCTTGTGGCAAAGGGTTAAAAGGTTGGATTACAGTAGTCTTTAACAGGGTAGAGACCATTATGGGAAAAGGAGACATTGATTGTTACAGCAATGACTTCAAATGCAATTTCTCATCTACTTGTTACATACATTAACCCTTTTTTTTGTATCCCAAAAAGTTTCCATGTCATTCTTAAAATAGCATTTCCTATCCTATACATATTTTTCCTGTGTTTCAATCATACTGTTAACAGGTTACATAGACAGAACAGTGCACAAACATCCAGGAGAATGATGTTCAATTTAGATTATCCTAATCTTTATATGAATGGAATGAATGAATGAATGAATGAATGAATGAATGCATGAATGAATGAATGAATGAATGAATGAATGAATGAATGGATGGATGGATGGATGAATGGATGAATGAATGAATGAATGAATATTTTATGGAACAATTATAACCCACACAAAATGTTATGTACATGACTATTCTACAAAGTAATATATGAGCCATGCTCTGGCAAAAAGGGGCTTAATACATCACTGATGCATGATACCAAACAAGCATCACATGATCATGGTTCCATAAAGTCCATTTTGTCTAACAACCGACTGAATCCTAAGGTAGACTGGTCCTTTGACATAAAGAAAATTGACCGATAGTGAAAAGTTTCAACCAAGGTCAGCGTGTGCAGACTGCGCAGGCTGACCTGGGTCGATACTTTCTGCTAATGCATTAAGCCCCCTTTTCAGAGCATCGCTCATATACAAGTGGATGCAGCGTAACAAAGGAATGCATGAATGAATCAATCCTTCAGAAACTGAACGAATGTTTTTTTGGTGCATCAACAGCAACATAAAACATAACTATTCTACAAAACGTTAAATAGGTAATTACCTCATTTGTTTGATTATTTGGGTATAAAAAAAACCCCACCATCACAAATACCATGCAAAACTTACTTAACCTTTTTCTGGACTCTTTTAGATATAGAACAGAATTTCCTGAGCCCTTTACTATACAATCCTGAGTTTTAATGACTCTGGGAAAGATGCCTTTTCCTTTTTCCACAATATTTTATATTGTCAAAATATCAAAGACAAATTTCGATCATTTAAACCATATTTAAAAGGCAACTGCAGACAACAAAACTAAAAATGTAAAATGATGGGATTAGACATTTGAAAAGGTAGAAGAGTGTGACAAGAGGAGAAAATGCTGATTACCAGCATTTTCTCCTGTTACCATGTTTTTTGAAAGACATTTTTTCTATGGGATTGTTTGGTGTAACTAAGACTGGCTACTGCTATTTTACAAGGATGGTTCTGATTCACCAGCTATACAGTTGTTTCAAGAGGTACTAAGTAGACTTGTCCATTTTGAAAGCAGTACCTGTTGCAAACTGAAAGATGGAGCAAATTTGACTAGAAGAACTATTAACTGTTTGGTGAAGGGTAGAATACATTGTGGGAAAAGGAGAAAATGCTGGTTACGTGCATTTTCTCTTCTTCGAAAAATGTTTTCTAAAAGGAACTTCCTCAGGATATATAAAACTCTACATTGTTTGATACATAGTTAAGCTGTCATTATTTATGTGTTTTCCCTCATTTCCTACAGCAGAAACCCATCATTAAAATTTGTCCAGAAAGGGGTTAACCCTCAAGTGCCAAACAAAAACTTACTTTGAATGCTTGTACAGTCAGTTTAGATCAAGATGTGACTACACAGAAGTTTAGATTTTTAGATCTGTACAGTCAGATATTTGAAGATATTCAGATAAGTGGCCAATGAGGGCCTGTATCACTCTACTGGCAGTTAATGACCAGTTTATATCAATGTGTAGGAAGAGTTAAATTTAATAAAAAAAAATATTTGCCATGACTGCAAATTCTAACCCATTATGTTATGTTTCAGGATTTCATGCACACAAATGAATGATAGACTTCAAATAATTTTAGGATATACTGACATTTTCTTTCGTCTATTTTTATCCCTTTACCTCACGATGGAGCCTTTTAATGACTCTATGAAAGAAGCCTTTCGAAAGCATTGTTGGAAAAGGAGAAAATGCTGGTAACCAGCATTTTCTCCTTTTCCCACAATGTTTTCAACCCTATCAAAAGAAAACTGCACCATCTGAACAAAATCATCGTCTGCAAATGCTTTCAATTTGGACAAGGCTAAAATTTAGTTGTTTGGTAAAGGGTTAATAAACTTATGGTGAAAAAGAGAAACTATTTTTTGCAGGTTTTAACCCATGTTGGTCAGGCTAACAGAGAATACACAATCCCTGCAAATTTGAAAGAAATGAGACCATCTGGTTTGTAGTGGAGTTTAATGCCATTATAACAGCTCAGGTCATCTCATGGCAGTCAGTGACGCAACCATGTGTTTCCGGGCTTTCTCACACCAGTACTGACACAACTTTCTTTCCAAAGCCACTGACTACTTTTCTCCAATACATCAGAGGTGGGAGGTGAAAAATTGTCGAAAAAAAAGTTTGCCGCGACCGGGTATTGAACTCACAACCACCAGGTAAAGAGTCAGATACGCTAACCACTAAGCTACCCTGGCAGGCCAACATGGGTTAAAACCTGCAAAAAATTGCCCAAAATATGAGTGCACACAAGGTACTTGTTGCTGCATTGGCGACCCCAAAGGATGCTGGATACAACACAATATCTAAAGCTTATCTTGAGCAGTTTGTATTCTGGCCAGCTAAAAAATGTGGACTTTACTGCATACACGAGACATTTATATCTTTAACTCTTAATGGCTCCTTTTTGCCATTTGATTGTTTTCTTCATATCAAACAGGATTCAAGTTATTATTAGCATGAACATAATCAGCAAGTTTCACAAAAGTCCATTCTCATATGCAGGGTTTTTTTTTTTGAAATGAAGCAACAGATTGATTGACAAAAACAACAGGCCGGGGGTCAAGGGGGCCGCCTAGGCTTTGGCGTCCATGATTACCAAAATTTTAATGGAGATCGGAGAAACGTATCGTCGCCTACGATTGGATAATTGGATGCAAGTATCCAATGAATGACCGCTTAACATTCATAAACCAATTGTTTCTGGTTTCGCGGTAAAATTGAACCGGTGTCGCAGTACAGTTACCAACGCATGAAATATTTTCGATATAAACAACGCGATCAATTTTTCAAAGATTCAGCAAAAACAACCGATTAAAGGCCGATTTCAACCTATGTTTTTGATCGGCAATCGGCTTTAAATGAAAACCCTGCATATGCAGACTTTTCTGAGTAAGAAAAGGAAAAGAGTAGGACAGACTGTGGAAACGACACCATGACATAAGCTCTTCTTGCTGAGTAGAGCTAAAATATCAGCCTACAATGTCCAATTCATTTTGGCCATATTCTGTAAAAAGGGGTTTAATGCATCTGCAAAAAGTACCAACCCAGGTCATTTTGCGCACTCTGATCCGTGTCCAAGCTTTTTGCCATTGGTCAATTTTCTGCTGGTCAAGACCATTTCACCTCAGAATTAACTCTTTACCAAACGACAAAATCTTAAACTGGTCCAAATTGAAAATACATGTATTTGCAGACGACAAATTAAAGGCGACTCAAATGACAAAATTTGTTCTTGATAGAGTAGAAAACATTGTGGGAAAAGGAGAAAATGCTGGTTACCAGCATTTTCTCCTTTTTTCCACAATGTTTTCAAAAGGCTTCTTCTTCAGGGTCGTAAAAAGTCGGGATTGTGTGGTAAAGGGTTAAGTGGGCTGTTAGACAAAATGGGTTTTTATAGGTCCATAATTATGTGATGACTTGCTTGGTATTATGCAGCACAGAGATGCATTAAATCCCTTTTTGCCAGAATGTGGCTTATTTATTTGGCACTCTTGGGGAAAAACAGTTGAAAGGCACTTTCAACCAACAAACACCATGCTAAAAGGTGGAATAATAATAAAGTTAGGGCCTTACCCGTTTTTTCTCCCGGCGGTCCCTGTCTTTTTCACTTCTCTCTGCCACTGGAGATGTGCTCTGAAAATTGCATGTTGTTTTCTTATCTTAAAAACACATCAACTACTTGTTTCATCCAAGGAAGAATTTTGCACATAAAATACGAACTCTTCTGTCTTTATAATTTTTGTTTAACTCAATCCTCCCAACGTAGGGGAACCCCCCCCCCCCCCCAATATTATAATGCATCTGCGAAAACTATCAACCCATGCCAAGCCTGTGCAGTTGGCGCATGGAGATGCATTCAACCCCCTTTTGGCAAAGCATGGCTCAAAGTTAGTATAAGACCCATGTCCTTATTACAAGCCACTGTATACAGCCTTTATTCCTTTGAAATCCCAGAAATCACCAGGTAGTCATGCTGTCAAACTATAAAAGCACCTGCCAAGCCCTGGAAGCATACAGGACTTGAGAACAGGAGGTAGCTTGTTTGAATCCTTAGCTCAATTTCTATCAGAGGACTGATGATAGTCATTATGACATGATTCGTTCCTCTCTCACAAATGATCATTGTTTTGACAATGGCTATGTGGGAAAGCAGCCAGTTGCTTAGGAAGACCACTGTGCAGAGTACTAGTTAAAAGAAACTCCAGGAAAGGATATAGGAGCACTGGCTGCTGTGATATAACTGAAATAATGTTCAATACGGTGTTACACATGATACAATCAATCTCACATTTAATTTTCCCAGGATAACTTCGAATGTTCGAAAACATGGTGTGGTCAACAACATGGAATTTGCAATTTTAGAGTCACATTTATTTTGTCGTCTGCAAGTGCCTTCTGTTGTGCTTTCAATTTAGGTGACCCCAAGATTTTGTTGTCTGGTAATGATTTAAAACTTGAAGTTGTAAGGTAATGGGTTTTTTAACTGTAGTAATGAGCACAAGTCTTCACAAAACAATGAAGACATCTTGGAGATCTTTCCTGCCTTCTTTTCAACAAGTAAACACACCAATAATTACAACAGTAAAACTGTCCTTTAACCCTTTGCCACACAATACCCACGTTTAACAACCCTGAAGATGACTTTTTAAAAAAATTGTGGGAAAAGGAGAAAATGCTGGTAAACAGCATTTTCTCCTTCTCCCAGAATGTTTTCCACCCTCTCTGAAACAAATCCTATCATCCGAGTATCATTTTATTAGTCATCTGCATATGCTGTGAATTTGGACCAGTCAAAAATTTTGTCATATGGTAAAGAGTTAAACAGGTCAACTCATATCTGACATGCCAAAGTTTTTGTTTTCCATTGTAAGTGAGGATGCCTTAAAATACCTTAAAATCATCAGGTAGTCATATTGATTGATCGATTGTTTGTATGGTGTTTAACCCCATTTTGAACATTATTTCAGTTATATCGCAGCTGCCAGTGCACCTATCCATGCTTTCCTGGAGTTTCTTCAACAGTACTCCGCACAATATTCTTTCCAAGTCACTGGCTGCTTTCCCACATAACCACTGTCGATACAATGGTCAGCGATGAGAAAGGAATGAATCCTGTCGCAATATCTACCATCAATCCTTGGAAAGAAATTGGTCAAGCTGGGGATCAAACAAGTGATCTCATGTTCTCAAGTCCTGCACACTACCAACTGAGCCACTAGGGCTTTGCAGTTATTCCTGTGTAACATGACAATGGGACAAGTCAAATGTGTGAAAATATTGCAAAAACCACATAAAATTTATGTATGGGGATGATAACCAGTTGTCCAAGAAGCTTCAAAAACAGTTGTATCAACACTTGGAGAGCAACACCTTTAGTTGTTGTTGCCAATGTGCTGACCAAGATCAGGTTTCATTGAATATATAGATTTTTGATCCACACTGACCACTATGTTGTGAGTTCTAGTAAAAATAGCTTTACTCCTTACCACACAATCCCGACTTATAATGACTCTCAGAAAAATGGCTTTTGAAAACATTGTGGGAAATGGAGAAAATGCTGGTACCAGAGTCTCTCCATTTCCCTCCATGTTTTCTACCCTATCAAGGTCACTTTGATTTGATGTCTGCAAATGCTTTTCATTAGGAAAACTCTAAAATTTTGTTGTTTGGTAAAGAGTTGAAGTCCAATATTTAGGTCTATTCTTAAGACCAAAAACTGAAATCCCTTCGATAAATTCAGCCTTCTTAGCGTTATTTCTTTCCACCATTGTAGCAAGTTTTAACGCCTATGCAGAGCAGTGCATTTGCAGCATTGTGTTAAAACTGAGGAATTACTCATAGTGAACAATTTCTAAATTCGTTTCTATATTAAAAGATTTTTTTCTATGCACCAGATTATCTTGGGAAATATATCAAGTCTCTTATGACATAATCTCATTTTTAGTGTAATATACCTATTACAAATTCTCTTACCTTACACAATCATGTTCAAGATAGCATTGTGACATCATTTTATGCTTTTTATAGAGGTGTGAATATTGTTATTTTCATGAAAATTCCCAGGTGTGCATTACATGGTTTTATATGAGTCATACACTGGCCAAAGGGGGCTTAATGCATTTCCGTGCTACATTGTACCAATGAAGCTATCACTTATTTATGAATCCATGATAGCCACTTTTTTTTAACAACCAACTGAACAAGATGTCTGTTTGTAAAACAGTCATGCCCCGCTACTGCCACATTGATACAGGAAGTGGCCACACCGCCGTGTGTATACATACTAGATTGTACACAGTTGCCGATACAGAGACTGGGTTATCAATTTTCTTCTCGGCATGCGTGTTTGACTTCCGCTTTTTCCCAGTCGACTTCGATGCTTACTATGTCCCCAATAATACGCGAATAAAATGTTGGGAGCCACAAGTTGAGCCACATATGATGATTTTTGAGACACTTTAATTTTTTTTGAGCAAATGGCTCAAGTGGCGAACGGCAGCGCGGGCCCTGAATCATCTGGTGGTCACTGTGACCTTGACCTCTCACGGATTAACCTTAAAATCAATAGGGATCATTTACACTCCAAGATGAATATCTGTACAGAATTTGAAGGACCTAGGTCAATTCTGTGTGTAGTTATCATCTGGACAAGGTTTGGTCTATATATCATTAAGCTGAAAGGCCACTGTGACCTTGACCTTTAATGGATTAATCTCAAAATCGATAGGGATCATTTACACTCCGAGATGAATATCTGTACAGAATTTGAAGAACCTGTGTCAATTCTGTGTCTAGTTATCATCTGGACAAGGTTTGGTCTATATAAGTTGAAGGCCACTGTGACCTTGACCTTTGATGGATTAATCTCAAAATCGATAGGGATCATCTACACTCCGAGACAAATGTCTGTGCCAAATTTGACGAACCTAGGTCAATTCTGTGTCTAGTTATCATCCGGACAAGGTTTGGTCTATATATCAACATGTTGACAGTCACTGTGACCTTGATATTTGACTGATTGACCTCAAAATCAATAGGGATCATCTACACTCCGAGACGAATGTCTGTGCCAAATTTTACAAACTTAGGTCAATTCTGTGTCTGGTTATCATCCAGACAAGGTTTAATCTATATATCAACATGTTCACGGTCACTGTGACCTTGACATTTGACCGATTGACCTCAAAATCAATAGGGATCATCTACACTCCAAGACAAATGTCTGTGCCAAATTTGACAAACTTAGGTCAATTCTGTGTCTAGTTATCATCCGGACAAGGTTTGGTCTGTATATCAATATGTTGATGGTCACTGTGACCTTGACATTTGACTGATTGACCTCAAAATCAATAGGGATCATCTACACTCCGAGATGTATGTCTGTGCCAAATTTGACGAACCTAGGTCAATTCTGTGTCTAGTTATCATCCGGACAAGGTTTGGTCTATATATCAATATGTTGATGGTCACTGTGACCTTGACATTTGACCGATTGACCTCAAAATCAATAGGGATCATCTACACTCTGAGATGTATGTCTGTGCCAAATTTGACGAACCTAGGTCAATTCTGTGTCTAGTTATTATCCGGACAAGGTAAAGCAATATACCCCAACTTCGTTGAAGGCGGGCATAATTATGATGTAGGCTGGTCAATGGACATACAGAAAACTGACTAATAGTGAAAAGTTTTGGCAGTTTCTGTGCAGCCCATGCAGGCTGACCTGGGTCGACACTTTTCTCAGTTGCATTAAGCCCCCTTTTTATGGCTCATATATTCTGACCAATAAGTCGAGAGATTTCAGTATGTGACAAAACGAATACGAGATTTATTAGCAATTAAGATAGAATTTCATTACACTCATCTACAAAAATGAAATTAATCTTGCCAGTGGATAGCTTAATAATTCCTTTCTAGACTTGTTCAATAAAAGTTTTACTTAACCCTTTCCCCAACGACAAATTTTAGACCCTTCCAAACTGAAAGAGTTTGCAGACAACAATTTTGAATTTGATGAAAATGGGGGAAAGTTCTCCAAAAGGGTAGAAAACACTGTGGGAAAAGGAGAAATTGCTCGTTACGAGCAATTTCTCCTTTTCCCACAGTGTTTTCAAAAGACTTGTACTGCAGACACGTGAAAACCAGGGCTTGTTTGGGAAAGGGTTAAAATGCCAAATAAATAAAAATAATTTATTTCATGCTTTTCGGTAGTTTATCGAGAAATAATGGTGGATCATGGTTTGATATTTCATGGTTAAGACCAGTGAAAAATGCCGATTTCGTATTTTCTAACTCTTCAACTGAAGGCTGAAATAGAAGTTCCTGCGCACTAGTTATCTAGGTAAACAGCCCATGCCATTCAAATAGAGTGGAATATGATGTAATTTATGCTCATTTACCCTGTATTTCTTGCGCTTTACGTAATATTGGCAAAGTTACCCCTCAAAAAGTTAGAAGAGTGGCTGTGCCACTCGTGAAAATATTACTGATGATGCTCACTCGATGAAATAAATTTTGATCTTTCACTGAAAGAAAAAACCAAATATCCTCTATATATTTCACAGCTAAAAATTATTCTAGTTTCCAAAAGCAGTTCATTGAGGAAGTGTAAAAATTTCATTATCTACCTAAAAATTTCTGGCTCAAATGCTTAATTTCTTACCATTTTCTAATAAAATTGTCAACAATTGCACTATTTTATCGTTAAAATCTGTAGGTATGTAATAAAAGGAATATAATGTTGTAGTAACTTTCCTTGTGGTTGCATTTGCTTCTCATTGTTAGCATTTTGACCTTTGATCCCTAATCAAATTTTCCAGAAATTGTTCTCCTTTTTGCTCGATGCAATTGAAGCCCTCAGAGTTACGTGTCATGCTCCATGAAAAGGGGGCATAATGCATCTGAAAAACGTATCGACCCAGGTCCAGCCTGGGTCGAAAATTTTTGCTATTGGTCAACTTTTTGTATGTCTAAGGACCAGTCTACCTCATGATTCAGTTGGTTGTTAGATAAAATGGATTTTATGGATCTGTAATTATGTGATGACTTGCATGGTATCATGCATCAGGGAGGTACATTAACTCTTTACCAAACGACAATATTTCAGACTGGTCAAAATTGAAAGCATTTGCATACGACAAATTAGATGTGGCTAAAATGATTGCATTTGTTTCTGAAAGGTTAGAAAACATTGTGGGAAAAGGAGAAAATGCTGGTTACCAGCATTTTCTCCTTTTCCCACAATGTTTTCAGAAGGCTTCTTTCTCAAGTCAGGATAGTGTGGTAAAGGGTTAACCTCCTTTTGTCTAATCATGGCTCACATGCAGAATCTTATCTTTTAGTAACCTTCCCGAGACTTGCATAGAGCTGCATGGAAAAATGTTGGTATCTCTGGAGACCGAAATTTGACCTTTCAATTTCCCTGCCATGACCATGAAGCCTGGCATTTAAAACCTCAGCTCAGCATGTTCAGGGTTCACATGTACTTGAAATAGCTTTTAAAAATGAACCAGAGGTTCAAAAGATATGTAATGGACAAGATTTAAGCTTCGAGTTTGGAATTTAGCACTGCATTTCATCTCATATTGGTGAAAACATATGTGAAATTTTCAAAATCAGATCAAAGATTTCAGTAATAATAGAGCAGGTAAAATGTTAGAGCATGTGACATTTGCCACTTTGTCATGGCCTTGACCTTTGAGCCTAGTATCTGAAACATTCCCTCTGTATGTCTCATAAAGAATGAACTATTATAAAAATCAGGCCAGGGCTTCTAGAGGTACAGAGGACTGGTTTTCAAAAAGTGACTTTTGGTTCCCCTGCTGTGACGTCGACTTGGAAGTCTAGAATCTGAAACTTCAGCTTCTGATGAGGGTTTCACCAGATGTAGAGTGGACAAAAAAATTCATATCAGATGGACAGAGGGATGACAAGGGGCCTCGAGGAGTATAGTAAAATGAAGTGTTGTCCAGAAATCATATATCACTGTAAAAAGTGATATCATCACTAGAGATGAAATTAACAACAGAAACTCTAAAAATTAACTGATAAAGCCCTGTACAACATTGGTAGGTACTCGTATATAAAAATGAATGCTATTTACCTTTCTGTGTCGAGATTTAGATGAACCACTGGAGTCCTCCTAGAATTACAAAACATGTCAATCTTCGTGATTTAACAGCCTGGTCTGAAAACAAGCTTCAGATCACATGTACACACAGATTTTACAGACATGTTAGATCACAGTCATTTTATCACAGTCAAAAATGTTAAATCACATTTCTATTACATTACCATACAGTAGTACTAATAAAATACAAATTATTCTATGCATTAATATTCATAAAGCTACCACACCATAAAATATTGGACCAGTCCAAACTGAAAGGCTGTGCAGACAACAAAAGAAATGTGGCTCAAATGACAGGATTTGCCCTTGAAAGGGTAGAAAACATCGTGGAGAAAGGAGAAATGCTGGTTATCAGCATCTTCTTCTTTTCCCACCATGTTTTCAAAAGTCTTCTTCATCACAGTTAAAATAGGATTATGTAGTAAAGGGCTATGTGTTTTTGCAGCCTGTGTAGATCAACATCAAACTGCATAGAATAAGCAGTTTGATCGTAGACATACACTGTATGGTATTGTTAGATTTTCTAGCCCTGAAATACCAATATGTTGGTCCTTTTATACTAACTGAAAATGTTTATTTCTGTTACTTGGCACCATAAAGAATTAATGCTTTACCTGATCACAAATAATTTGACTTGTCCATATTGAAAGCATCGGTGGACATCAAATTAAGCATGACTCAAATGATGCAATTTTCTTTAACCTTTCACCACACATATCCAAGTTTTCCAAACCCTGAGAAAGAAAGCTTTTAAAAACATTGTGAGAAAAAGGAGAAAATGTTGGTAACCAGCATTTTCTCCCTTTCCCACATGTTTTCTAACCTTTCACAGACAAACCCATTACTTGTGCCAGATTTACTATGTTGTCTGCAAATGCTTTTAATTTAAAGGCTAAAATTTTGTCCTGTGGTAAAGAATTTAGTGTACAAATATTGTATGAAAAAATGAAAATACTGGCTGCCTCCAGGTTCCCTTTTCCTCACAAGGTTTGCACAAGTCTTCTCTGTAGACACAGAGTCAATTAAAAAAAAATTATGAAAAAGTATCAAGCATTATTCTGGTGACAATCAATTAGTACAGCATAAACCTAAATTACTTATTCAAAATCAAAGAGTGTAGACTAACTCAAACAGCCCCAATGTTTAGGTTAGTCTTAGTCTGCACTTGTTCCAAACAGTGTGACAGATTGCAACACATACAACACTGGAGAAGGGGTGTCCAGATTTGTTTTCTCCCACTAGTTGGACTATTAACCATTAACAATCCCGACTTTTAACGACCCTGAGAAAAGAAGCCTTTAGAAAACATTGTGGAAAAAGGAGAAAATACTAGTAACCAGCATTTTCTCCTTTTCCCACAATGTTTTCTACCCAATCAAAGACAGAAATAACTATTTGAGCCACTTCTAAATTGTCATCTGCAAATGCTTTCAATTTGGACAAGTCTAAAATTTTGTTGTTTGATAAAGAGTTAAAGCATCAAGTTATTCAGCCTAGAATAAATATCCTAATAAGTGCTATGTCAAGAATTCTTTGTCCATAGTGTGGTAGCAAAGCAGACAGTGTAGATCAAAGATCACACTGCATGTTTTGTGTAGTCTGATCTTGATAAGATCACTGCATGGGGTGCCACAGCTTGACTGCAGTTGCTTTTGGGGAAAATTCTAAGTCAAAGAAGGGATATAACTCTGTCAAAAATATTTTGATGATTACTTGCCCCCTTTGTATTGGTTTCCCTTTTGATATTTGACAACTAGTCTGACTTTACAGTAAATATGTTCAGTAATGAAAAGAGATTATAAAATGTCAAAGTTTTTGCACAATGACGCAGATGTCAGGACTACGAAATACCTCAACATTTACTTCGAAAATAGCCGAGCTAAAAAATAAACGAAAGGCACTTTTAACTCTTTACTACACACCAAAACTTTAGACTTGTCCAAATTGAAAGCATTTGCAGACGACAATTGAAATTTGGCTCATATGATTGAATTTGTCTTTGATAGGGTAGAAAACATTGTGGAAAAAGGAGAAAATGCTGGTTACCAGCATTTTCTCCTTTTTCCACTATGTTTTCAAAAGGCTTCTTCTCAGGGTCATTAAAATTCCGGATTGTGTGGTAAAGGAATAAGTGATTAAAGTTACTTTAAGGCAATGTGTATGAAAAGTTCAGACTGTATATAAAGACTGTCTGAAGACTGATCCACACAACTTTGACAGCAGTGTTTAAAAGTTATTGCTCTCTCAATGTTTAACTTTTTTTTAAACTATCTTTTTTTTTTTTTTTTTTTTTTAACGTATCTCTTCAAATGCAATATATTAAAAAAAAGATCAAATACAAACTGACATAGCAAATTTAACAAAGACACAAGGATTTCCTGAATAAAAATACATGTACATGTAGGGTAAGAAAAAAAAAAAAAAAAAAAAAAGTAAAATCTAATCAAAACTATTAGAAATCATGTACGAAAAATAATCACAAGTATTATAAATTGATAAATTCATTTAACAACAAAAATGTTTTCGCATACTTTAAAAGCCAACTCAAATGATTTGGGATATATGTAACTGCATATGCTTTAATTTGGACTCATCTCAAATTTACCTTATTGGTAAGTCAGCTTTTCAAGTGCCAAAAATAAGTTTTAATATGCTTCCTGTAATGTTTTCAAACATATGTCTGCTCAAGGTCATTGAAACTATGGGTTGTTTTGTGAAGGAATACCGGTAAGTCTATGTAGTTTAACACTGTCTCTTGCAATATGAAGGACAGGCATTTAAAGAAATCAAGACTTAGCTTTTTCAGTTCTATGGAAAACATTTAACCCCTCAGCCGCTTTAACATACCATATAATGTAGATCTAAGCTCAGACTGCATAGAATGTGCAGTCCAAAATTTTAGATTTACACTTTCAAATACTATGACACATATTCTGGCCAAAAAGAACCTTGAAACAGCAATGTTTATGTGTTCATTCTAAGTTAACCCCTAACCACACAATCTTAAATTTCTAACAATCCTGAGAAAGAAGACTTGAAAGCATTGTTGGAAAGAGAAAATGCTGGTAAACTGGCATTCTATCCATTTTCCACTGTTTTTTACCCTTTCTATAAGTTACATGTTATAAAAAGCATTTAATTCAATGTCTTTTAACCCTTTATCACACTGAAAAATTTTATACCAGTCCTACTTGAAAGCATTTGAAGTCAACAAAGTAAATATGGTTCAAATGATGAAACATTCCTTTAAAGGATAGAAACCATTGTGGTAAAAGGAGAAAATGCTCATTGCCAGCATTTTCTCCTTTCCCGCAATGTTTTCAAAGGCTTTCTTAAGTAGTAGTAGTTAAATCTTTTGCTAAGGACAAATCTAAACTAATGTTGATTGGTAAAGAGTTAAAAAGGTGTATTGCATTATCTCTTTACCATACAACAAAACTTGTAGACTTGCCCAAATTGGAAGTGTTTGCAGACGTCAAATGTTGCACAAATTATGAAACTTGTCTTCGAAAGGGTAGAAAACTTTGTGGGAAAAGAAGAAAATGCTGGTAGCCAAAGTATTCTTCTTTTTTCACAGGTTTTCATAAGTCCTTTTCCTTGGGGTCGTTAAAACTCAAGATTGTGTGGTAAAGAGTTCACTAATCACAACACAATTCTAAATTTTAACTACCCTGACAAGGAAAGCTTTTCAAACATTGTGAGGAAGAGGAGAAAATGCTGGTAACTATTTACTATAACTTCAACTCTATTTACAAACAAATGTCTCCAGGTTAGCCGCATTTAATTTGTTGTCTAAAAATGCCTTCAATTTGGACTTTTCTAAAATTTTACCATCTGGTAAACAGTAAATTTATCATTTTAAGGGTCAAGGGTTAAATGAATACAAGCATTTTCTTCTATTCCAACAATTTCCCACTTTAACTGCCAAGATTATTTTCTTCATTGGCTGAGTTATCACATGGGCCATGCTCTATGAAACAGGAGCTTAATGCATCTGTGATGACTTGCTTGATGTAATGCATCACCGAGATGCACCAGGCCCCCTTTTGCCACAGCATAGCTCACACACGTGTCATCATATCACAAGGCTAATCTTGGAACTCAAAAGTAAAATTCACTTCACAATGGTTGTGAATACAGCCACAGATTGTTGTAACCCATAAAGCACTGTAACCAACTTAAGTTGTTTTTGCGGACATTGTAGATCAAGATTAGACTGCACAGAATGTGCAGTCTGATCTTGGATCTACACTGTCCACAACTTTGATACATATTCTGGCCAAAACAACCTTGAAATGACAATATTTTACGAAGGTCCATTTCATTAATTCAGCACTCTCAGGGTTTAACTATGCTGTAACTAGGTAATGAGGAAAACACAAAATTGTACTATTTCAGTGCCAAATACATAAACTTGACCTATTTCAACTACTTTAAATATAAAGTGAGGTTTTTATCTTATAGGCTTGATAAGCAGATAGTATAGATGTAAGACCAGGATGCATTTTATATGCAGTCTGGTCTTGATCTATACCAACCATGCATTATGTGAAGAAGTCATCACATATTTATGGATCCAGAAAATCTGTTTTGTCAAACAAAAACTGAATGATGAGGTAGAATGGTCCTTGGACATGCAAAAAATTTGCCAAAAAGCAAAGTTTTGACCTATGTAAGCCTGTGCTGGCCGATATGGTTTGATCCTTTTTGCAGATGCATTAAACCTTCTTTTCAAAGAGCATGGCTCATGCAATTTGAATGGAACTACACATAAAATAATTTTCAAGTAGGAACAAGCATGCACATTTTCAGAGAACGTAATCAAGTATAACTAGTGCAAAACACAACTATAAATGGAAAGTAACCAAGACAAACATGATTTCAATAAATATAACAGCTTTAAATCCTCAAAAATATCTCCCACAACTGACATCTCACTTTTAGCCAACCACTTACAGAACTTTCAAAGTAATTTTCTATTTCATGCATTTTTTACTCCCTTGCAGTACAAAAATACTCCATGGTTCACTGACTTTTATCCCTCATTGGAAAATCTCTCTATCTTTCTGTAGTTTTAACCTTTTACCAAACAATTCCATGATTTAATAACCCTCAGGCTGTTGAAAACATTGTGAAGAATAAAAGATAAAATTCTGGTAACCACTAGTTTCTCCATTTCTCACAATATTACCCTTTTAAAGACAAATTCCAACATTTCAGTCATACATATTAGTCATCTGCGAATGCTTTCAACATGCACAGGCCTAACATTTTGTTGTTTGGCAAAGGATAAACCCTTTCCAAATTGACCCTCTCCTAAATAACAAAATCCTAAAATTGTCCCAACTGAAAGCAATAGCAAACTACATATTGAATAGGACTCAAACAATGGGATTTGTCTTGGAAAGGGTAGAAAACATTGTGGAAATGGAGAAAATGCTGGTTATCAGCACTTTCTCCTTTTCTCACAATATTTTCAAAAGCCTTCCTGCCAGGGTTTGTTAAAACTCCAGACTGTTTGGTAAAAAGTCAAGGGTTTGAAGACATGGAAATGGAGAAATAGCTTAGAACGAGTAATTTCCAAATTCATTCACAATTTTTCTATTTTGTATAGGGTGATCTATCGCCAGATACAAATCAGTGTATTCTGTCCAAGCAACATGCTAGTTTTTGAAACATCGCATTTTTTTTTATATGTGGTTGGTTACACCGATTTTTTTTAATCTATTTCCATAAAATAATGTTTTTGTTGCTTTTGGGATTTGAACTTTGTGTATTTATAAATCAAATTCATTGAAAAAGGGCTTAATTCTTTTTAAGTTTCATTGCATTTCTTTCTTTCTTCTGACCTTATCAATATTTTCCTCTGGATTTTTCGCTATTTATATTCCTGTCGGTCTTCTCTATCCCATGATGTGTAATCTTTGCAGTAGATTTCCTGGTAGAATTTCATCAGTTGTTGTAGATGTTCAACTTTTCTTTTTAATATTTAGGTTGTCTGTGATGTACATCAAATAGCATTAGCTTCTGTAAATCTTCTGTCATATTGTGCATGTAGCTTCATCTTCCTTCATGATGTTACATTAGATATTGCCTTTGTACTTCTAATCTCCTTTTATAGGGACATCTCCTTGGAAATGGTATCAATATTTATCTTGGCATTTGACTAAGCCTGGTTTAAGAGATAGAAAGTTCTTCAAATTGAAATAACCATTGCTGGTATGTACCAGGGGTCAAGACGGTGGCAGATAAGAGGTTGGATGATGCTGGTCCCGAATGACTATTGTATTGTACTAGATTTTGGTTGCCTCATCCCGAAGATTTGATGATGTAGGTCTGGACTGACATTGGACCATTTGAAAATTTTTGACAGCTGCATGAAGATCTAGACTGACCTTGAAAGGTTACATCCTACCAGAAAGTTTCCAGATGTGGTAGAGAGGAGATCATCAGATGTTCATCCAGACTGACTCTTGACCTCTTGCGTCTACTGAAGATATACTTCAGTTGCTACAAATGACAAACAAGCTGGTCTAGACTTATCTTTGAGATGTTGTATTCCACTACACGTTTTGGCAGCTGCAGGGAGGATGAAGATAATAGGCTGACCTATGAGCTGTTGTACTGTACTTTGAGATCTGTTAGCTGCAGCCGGGGTGATGTAGGAGGGTATTGGTCCAGGACAATCCACATCCTGTGCTATGATGATTTCAACCCATGCTGACCAACGACCTGTTGTACTGTGCTGCAAGATAATTCAGCAGACATGATGGTGTGGTATGATGACTCCCTCCCACATTGAATATAACCTGTTGTAGGGTGCTACAAGATGTTTCAGGTGTCATAGAGAAGAAGTTGGCTGATTTTGCTCCATATTTTCTACCATATAGCTCTTGTACTGCAAGGGGTTGCACCACATCAATGCTCAACCAATTTTCCGAAACAGCCTCTGTTGTAATCTACCCTTCTACTCTTAGAACAAGATACCTTCCATCTCAAATTTCATTGAAAAAATAACTTCTGTAGTGAAGGCACTCCTTGGATGTTGGCTAACATCAGGCTCCAAACTTGGATTTCCAGAAACGTCTTCCCCATGGAGAGCTTTGTTGGACATGGCCTTTTCAGTGATCATATATGGGCTTTGGTATTTCAATGATCAATTTGCTATGACAAAAATTAAGTCTTGATTCAATGAGTCTTTTCTCCCCATTTTGTACCGTGATTTCATAAACAAGAAATTTTATTTTGATGATCACTCATGCAAAACAGAAACACACAAGATGAAACTCTTCAGCTCTTCATTGACTGTCCATATACACACATGGCTTTACCACTAAGACTTCCTCCCAATGTTTGTGTATGATATTTCCACGTTGTGTGCAATACTTGAGGTAGATATCCACTCCACTAATGGCCCCCATCACCAGCATATTTACATATTTAGATACTGGTATAACATACAGACATAATTAAAAAGGACTAATTGACTGATGAGGTATTTCATGTTGATATGTGGACTAAGGAGGAGCTGCTGTTTAGCACTGCTTGGTGGATGAAACTTTCTTCCTGGTAGCCCTTCAAAAAAACAAAACATAGCAACTTTTTTAAGGTAGAAAAACTTGACAAATGCATGAAGATCTTCATCTGTGACTCGTCTGTGACCTTTTGTTGAACTTTGACCTCTTGGATGACCTAGAGCACATTAAGAACCAGGATACATGGTATAAATGGTTGCTAGGTAACCTCCATCATGGGTGATAACACCTCACCTATACTAACCTTTGAACTTGAAGCAACCACATCTGTTTTTCTTCTCTTTACATCTGGAAAGAAAGGTTCAGATTCTCCACTTTACAAAGTGTCCCCTGCTGACTGCATTTTACCTCTAGCAGCAGATCACATTTGACAAAATCAAGGCAATAAAAAATTTCTCCTTTTTCTAGAGTGTTTTAAGATGTATTTGTTCCTTTTAACTTAATTCAAGATAACCCTTTACCAGATGATAAAATTTTAGCCTTGTCCAAATTTAAAGCATTAATTTTGCAGATGACTATTTAAGTGTGGTTCAAATGATGCAATTCTTCTTTGATAGGGTAGAAAACATCATGGGAAAAGGAGAAAATGCTGGTTACCAGCACTTTCTTCTTTTCCCACTATGTTTTCTAAAGGCTTCATTCTCAGGGTTGTTAAAAGGCGGAATTGTGTGGTAAAGGGTTAATAGTTTGCACTGAAACACTGTAATGTGGTTTTAATTGAGAAATTTACAAAAAACACCTTACAACATGTAAGAAGGTTGAATGTCCTTGTTTTTGTGGATAAATTGAAGCTATTTGTATTTAAACAGATATACTTAAAGAATATCTCTTAACAAGAAAGCCAGCAAATCTAACCTCTTTCGTCGGAGTTTCTAGGCGATTCCTCTGGACTGTGATGGTGGGATCTGTGACTGCTGCTGTTAGACGTGACGCTGCCTCTCTCCTCCCACTCCTCTCTGTACTGGTCACGTTGATCTTCTGGGCTGTAGCTTCTTTTCAACTTAATCCTCTCTTCCCTCTTTGAATCTTTATCCTTCTTCTCTGCAAGATCATGAAGGTTTGAGTGATAAACATCTCAATTAATATGTATGACAGTGGTGGGTTTCAACATTTCAGATATAGGACATTATGAGGTTTTCTGGTTAACCCTTTCCCAAATGACAAATTTTAGACTCTTCAAAACTGAAACTGTTTGCAGACAACAGATTGGAAGTTGGTGCAAATGAGCTGAAGTTCTTTGATAGGATAGAAAACATTATGGGAAAAGGAGAAATTGCTTGTTCCAAGCAATTTCTCCTTCTCCCACAATGCTTTCAAAGGCTTTCTTTCCTCAGGATTGTTAAAAGCCGGGATTGTTTGGTAAAGGGTTAAGTAAAATTTGAGCCATGCAATGTGAAGAGGGGGTTTAATACATCTGCAAAAACTATCGACCTATGTCGTCCTGTGCAGTCAAAATGACAAATTGAAAGTGCTTGCATATGACAAATAAAATAATACGCAAAACATGAAATTCGATTTTCAAAGAATTGACAACATTGTGGGAAAAGGAGAAAAAGCTAGCTATCACCCTTTTCTCAAATGTTTTCAAAATGCTCTCTTGTTCAAGGTCTTTAAACTAATTTTTTTAAAATTCAAATCAGTGGAATTCCTCGTTCTCAAACCAAGTTACAGAAAAAAAATAAATGCTAAATACAGACTGGTTTGATTGTTAACTGGCTTAACAAACACACAACCAGATCACTTTTGAAAACATTCTGCCTACTGGATAAAAAATCCTCTGAAAAAAAAAAAAATTTTTTTTTCTCCTCTTTTACCACGGTGTATCCAAATATATTCATGGATTAAACTTACCAAAGTTTTACATGAATGTTTTAAAAGGTTCTGCTACATTTGAGCCACACTCCATGAAAAGGGGGCTTAATGCATTTGCAGAAAGTATCAACCAAGGTCAGCCTGAGCAGTCTGCACAGGTTGACCTGGGCTGAAAGTGTTTGCTTTAGGTCAATTTTCTGCATGTCTAATGACCATTCTCCATCAGGATTCAGTCATTTTATGAGAAAATGGATATAACAGATCCAAAATTGTGTGAGGACTTGCATGGTATAATGCATCACAGAGATGCATTAAGCCCCCTTTGCCTTTATGGCTCACAAAATTTTTTTCCCAGGAGATATTGGATCAAAACACATCTCTGAAGAGTCTGCTAAGCTAAATTCACAAGGTATGGTAAGAAAGGTGATATAAAAAAAATCAGCAGCCACTTTATGAGTGACTTTATTCTTTACTATACAATCCCTTCTGTTAATAGTGCTATGGAAGACGACTTATGAAAACACTGTGGGAAAAGGAGAAAGTGCTGGTACTAGTGTTTTCTCCTTTCATGTTTCCTACCTATCAGATCCAAATATTTATGCCACATATAGTTTGCCTTCTGCAAATGCTTTCATAATTGATATCTCTAAAATTTTCTTAATAAAGGGTTCAAATGAAGTTGCTTTTATCAATGCTCACACTAATATGATTTTAGACTAGGCTGTAGACATATGCTGAAAACTCTTATAGGCAATTATTTCCTATGAAATTACTTGTATAGACTTCCCTCTTTCTATCAAATGTCTTCCCGTCCATGATTAAATTTTTTTGCTTATTTCCCATGCCTTAAGACTGCAAAAGGTTTAGCCTTCCAGAGCTCCAGCTGTGCATGGTACATCATTTGGTTATGTATAGGGCATGAAACCAGGGCGTTTGATAGTTCAAATTCCCAGCTTGGCTTTTTTTCTGCTCTGAGGTTTGATGCTAACCATTGCAGCAAGATTCACTCCTCTCTGTGGATCGTAATTTGATGACAGCATTGTGGGAACACAGCCAGTGACTTGGGAAGAATATTATGAGAAATACTGGTTAAAAAAAAAAAATTCTAGGCAACCATTGAAAAGTGTACTGGCACCTGCAATATAACTAAGTGTGCTGTGATTTAACTGAAACAATGTTGAAAACGGTGTAAACTCTTTAAAAACAAAATGAGTTTTAACAACCCTGAGGAAGAAGCCTTTTGAAAACATTGTAGGAATACAAGAAAATGCTGGTAACCATTTCAGATACAAATCCAATTAATTCATCCACATGTAATTTGCTGTTTGAAAATGCTTTTAATTTGGGAAGGTCTAAAATTTGTCTTGTGGTAAAGAGTTAAACACCATACAAACAAACAAATCCTTACCTTTAGATTCCTCTCTAGAACTTTTATCACTTTTCAACCTCAGTTTTTCAGGTTTCGCATCGTAATCACTATCTCTCTTCTCCTCCTTTATCTTGATCTCTCTTGCACGCTCCTCCTTCTCCTCTTTCTTCTCCCTTGATTTCTCCTCCTTTGTCTTCCCTTTCTCTGACTTGTCTGCAGAACTTTTATCTTCTTTCACTTTCATTTTCAGCACAAGGTCATCATCTTTCTTCCTTTCTTTTTCATCATGTGACTTTTCAGGCTTGCCCTCAACTTCCTTTTCTTTGGACTTTTCTTTTTCAGGAACTTTCCTCTCTTTTTTCTCTTTTGACACAGCAATCTTTGAGCTACACAAAAAAATGATAGAAAATATATGAGCTATATTCTGGCAAAAGGAGGTTGGAGGCATTTGTGTGAAAAATGATACTAAGCAAGTTATCACATGATTATAGCTCCATGAAATCCATGTAGTCTAACAATTGACTGAATCTGGAGGTAGAATGTCCTTGGACATGCAGAAAATCGACAAACAACACATTCGACCCATAGCGTGTGTGAACTGCACAGGCTGACATGGGTTGGTGCTATTTTGCAGATGCATTAAGCCCCCTTCTCACAGAGCATGGCTCATATAAAATGAAGACAGACTTTTGTTTGTTTGAATGGGGCCGTATGCTGCCTTTACAGTATTTCAGTTATACCACAGCTAGCTCCTTTAACCATATCTTTTCTCAGTTTCACTAAATATTACACAATTGAAGAGATATTTTTGTTTGCTTGTTTGCATAGTCTTTATGCTGCTGTCAACAACATTTCCAGCACATCACAGTAGCGCTTGCTTATCCATGTTATGCCTGAGTTTCGTCAGTGCTAGACTGAGGCTTTGCAATGCTAAAGTTGATTAAATGGCGATATACTATGCTTTCAACATGATTCAGTAAGACAGCTAATTCATATTTTCTGGTGTTTCACTAATGCTGTACTACATGTAGTCTGGGGTTGATTGTCGATTGATTATATCATGTTTAATGCCGTTCTCAACATTATTTCAGTTGTATCGCGGCGGCCAGTGCACCTATCCATGCTTTCCTGGAGTTTCTTTTACCAGTACTCTGCACAATATTCTTTCCAAGCCACTGGCTTCTTTCCTACATAACCATCATTGAAACAATGGTCAGCAGTGAGAGAGGAATGAATCCTGTCGCAATGACTATCATCAATCCTCGGAAAGAAATTTGCCAAGCCGGGGATCGAACCAGCAACCTCCTGTTCTCAAGTCCTGTACGCTACCGACTGAGCTACAGGGGCTTGGCTGTAGTCTGAGGCTAATTAGCGTACCACATTCTTGCTAAAGGACGCTGTCACATGTTCAATGAATACCTGCAGCAGGGATCACATCAGGGTTTTAATATTGCATTCTAACACACATTTTAGTATTCAATAGACAAGAAAATTTCAGACCTATCCAATTTGAAAGCATCTGTAGACAACACCTGTGACTCAAAAGGCAGGATCTGTCTTTGAGTGGGTGGAAAACACTGTGGAAAAAGGAGAAAATACTGGTTTCCAGCATTTTCTCCTTTTCTTAAAATGTTTCCTCAGCTCTCATCCTCAGAGTCATAAGAACACAACAGATTGTTGGGTAAAGGGTTAAACCATTGGGTTACTAAAGACCCTTACTGATGGATGATCACTATCATACATGTTCATTTTTTAATTGTGACTTGAATAAATCCTCACATTTATCCTTATTCTTTTCTCTTTGAAATTCACCCTTTACCAGACAACGAAATTTTAGCCTTGTCCAAGTGAAAGCATTTGCAGATGACAATTTCAATGTAGCTCAAACGGTGCAACTTTTCTTTGATAGGGTAGAAAACATTGTGGGAAAAGGAGAAAATGCTGGTTTCCAGCATTTTATCCTTTTCCCACAATGTTTTCAAAGGGCTTTTTTCCCCAAGGGCGTCAAAATGCGGCATTGTGCGGTAAAGGGTTAAAGAGTATACCTGGCGTAATTGTGTACAGAATGTATGATTTTCGTTAAAGTCACGCATGGTTAAACTCTTTTAGTTGCAATGTACTTTGTTTTTTATGTTCAATGTTTAAAACTGTTTTCAACATTATGTCAGTTTATGATTTTTAACTTGATAATGGACTGCAGTTTTTGTTAAGTCTCTATTTTACATGTATACACATATCTTTATGTAAAGCTTCACCAGACAACAAAAATTTAAAACATGTCCTTATCAAATGCATTTGCAGTGGCAAAGATAATTGTATCTCAAGTAACAAAATTTACCCACATCAATGCTGGTAACCATCATTATCTCCTTTTCCCATGATGTTTTCAAAAGTCTGCAACCTTTAGGTTGCTAGAGCACTAGATCTTTCTGTATTGGGTTGGAATAACAGATTATGAAAAAGAAAATACTTCGGCAACTCTTTCTTTTCTGTCTCTGTAGGTGGCTTTTTGGACTCTGCACTGGTCTGAGCTTTAGGCTTGTCTTCTGTTCGTACTTTTTCTGTTTTCACTTTCACTTTGATTTCTTTCCCAGTGCTCCCAGTTTCTAGAAAGTAATTGACAGCTTTAAAAAAGATGACAAAATATTAGACTAGTCACTAAGGCAAGCATTTGCAGATGCCAGACTAAATGTGGCGCAAACGATAGAATTCATCTTCGAAGAGTAGAAAGCATTAAGCGAAAAGAAAATGATTTTTTACCACAATGGTTTCAAACATTTGTTTCCTCGGGGCTGTTTAACTCTTTCCCAACATCAAAATTAAAGGCAAATCCAAATCCAAAGCATTTGCAGGCAAAGAATTAAATGTGGCCAAAATGGTAAAATTCGTGTAGGAAAAAGTCGAAAACATCGTGGGAAAAGGAGAAAATGCTGGTTACCAGTATTTTCTCCTTTTCCCACTATGTTTTCCGAACCCTTCCATCTCAGGATTGTTAAAACTCAGGATTGTGTGCTAAGTGTTAAAGAATTATAAAACGATAATAGCATGCCTAAAAGAGAATATTGCAAAGCAGCAACATGCAGGTTTCAGTCTAGTATGTTACTGATTAAGCAAAGGGTTTCAGACTCATATCATAAAAGTGTAAGCCTTAAGAAATTCTTGGGTATTAAAGATTCAACAAGTTTTTAAATCTCCAAAGATGGACTTACATACTCCAGTTGTTTTTGCCGACAGTATAGATCATTACAAAATTGAAGGGAAAGTGCATTTTGATCCTGTATCTGTGCTATACCTAATGCTATGTTGTGATATTGAGGGAACAGCCTTAAAATCCCAATATTGTTGTCTTTTATCATAACACTTAAAGGAAAAAACCCATCACCAAACAATTCTTTGTTTTTTACAGAATTTCATTACTCGCACACTGCTGAACAATGTTTACAAGGGGAAGGGGAAGAAGCCAGTGGCTTGAAAAGAATGTTGTGAAAAAAAAAAAAAAAAAAAAAAAAAAAAGGTGTCTCAGAGACACGGATGCCCCCGCTAAATGGTACTGGTCACAGGTATGTCATATGACACTAGTACTCAAAATGGAGAACAAGTTTGCCAAGTTATTTTGAAATTCATTGATAAATGTAGAAGTGGTGCTCCAGACAAGGTCAATTTTATCATTTGACCTTGAACTGTGACCTTGACCTTGGGCGTATCTAAACAAACTTTTCGCATGACACCAGTACTTGTTAAGGAGAACAAGTGTGTGAAGTTTTTTTGAAATCCATTGATAAATGTAGAAGTTATGCTCAGGACAAGGTTAATTTAAACATTTGACCTTCAACTGTGACCTTGACCTTGGGCGTATCGAAACAAACTTTTCGCATGACACTAGTACTTGTTAAGGAGAACAAGTGTGTGAAGTTTTTTTTGAAATCCATTGATAAATGTAGAAGTTATGCTCCAGACAAGGTTAATTTAAAACATTTGACCTTCAACTGTGAACTTGACCTTGGGCGTATTGAAACAAACTTTTCGCATGACACTAGAACTTGTTAAAGAGAACAAGTGTGTGAAGTTTTTTTGAAATCCATTGATAAATGTAGAAGTTATGCTCCGGACAAGGTCAATTTAAACATTTGACCTTCAACCGTGACCTTTACCTTGGGCTTATCGAAACAAACTTTTCGCACGACACTAGTACTTGTTAAGGAGAACAATTGTGCAAAATTATTTTGAAGTCCATTCATAAATGTAGAAGTTATGCTCCAGATAACGTCAATTCAAACATTTGACCTTCAACTGTGACCTTGACCTTGGGCGTATTGAAACAAACTTTTCGCATGACACTAGTACTTGTTAAGGAGAACAATATATGTGCAAAGTTTTTTTGAAATCCATTGATAAATGTAGAAGTTATGCTCCGGACAAGGTTAATTTAAACATTTGACCTTCAACTGTGACCTTGACCTTGGGCGTATTGAAACAAACTTTTCGCATGACACTAGTACTTGTTAAGGAGAACAACTGTGCAAAATTTTTTTGAAATCCATTCATAAATGTAGAACTTGTGCTCCGGACAAGAATGGGACACACACACTAACACACGCACGCACGCGCACACACACACACACAGACGGACACAGGTAACTCTATATGCCCCCCCCATTTCATGGCGGGGGCATAAAAAAAAACCGAGAAACTCCAAGGATGCACGGATAGGTGCACTAACTGCGGCAGTATAACTGTAATGTTAAAAATGGTGTTAACCACTGAAAAAACAAATAAATTTGTAATCCCTGACAGACAGATTAAAAACAGCAATCACGAACTCACTTTCTCCATTCATCATTTTGGCCTTGTCTTTAGACGAGCTCTCAGCCTTGTTACCTCCTGCACCAGAGCTATCTGTATTGTTTGCCTGCGCAGCTGCTGCTGCAGAACCCTTCTTCTGTAGACAAAAGAAACGTGAGAAAAACATGAAGCTTAACCCTTTACCACCAATTCCAGGATTTAACAACCCTGAAAGACTTTTGAAAACATTATGGGAAAAGGAGAAAATGCTGGTAACCAGTATTTTCTCCTTTTAACTTTTCTTGACATGAAAAAATCCAAGACTTGTCCAAATTCAAAGTATTTGCAGATGACAAAGAGAATATGGCTAAAATGTTATGATTTGTGTTGGAAGGGTAGAAAACATTGTGGGATAAGGAGAAAATGCTGGTTACTCTTTTCCCTAGACATTTTCAACAGGCTTTTTCTTCAGGGTACATATATTTAAAGATTGGGATTATGTGGTAAAAGCTTGTATCTATACTGTCCCATATGGAGATATTTTTCTCCAAAAAGTATCTACCATGTCCTATATGGAGATATTTTTCTCCAAAAAGTAAGTTTGAAATAACATTTATTCAGGTTTTCACAATCGACTTGAAAGTTTTATTTAACTTATTTAGCAGGAATAGGGTTAATCCCCCCCTCCCTCACAGATAGGTCCTGTCATTTTACTTCTAAGGCAAGAAGTAGTGTGTTGAGACTTTTTTATAAAACTTCAGAATCAAGCAGTCAATAAGGTAGATCCAAGATCAGACTGCACTTTCTGTGCCATCCAAAACCTTTATCTACTTGCCTTTTGTCGCGACTGTAAAGGCTGACTTTGTCTCAACTAGCAAAGTGCACCACAGAGCAGATAGGACTAGCCAGACAAATATGGCAAAGGCGTGTAGCTGACAAACTGAAGCATCTGTCATATTCATAGAAATAAGCCATGCTCTGTGAAAAGCGAGCTTAATGTATCTGCAAAAAGTATTGACCCAGGTAAGCCTGTGCAGTCAGCGCTGAAACTTCGCTATTGGTCAATTTTCTGCATGTCAAGGGACAAGTTTATCTCATGATTCATTTAGTTGGTTTACAAAATGGATTTTATGGATCCATCATTATCCGATGACTTGCTTGGTACGATGCATCACTGAGATGCATTAAGCCCCATTTTGCCAGAGCAAGGCTCAAATGTTTCAGCCTCTGACGATACACCTAAACAAGCACCCCAGTACTTTGCCTAGCCTGTCATTCATTAAACTCTTTCACTACTAGCAACGACTTGAGTAGCTTTTGCGGACAGTGTAGATCCAAGATCAGACTGCACGTTCTGTGCAGTCTGATCTTGGATCTACACTGTCCGCAAAAGCTACAGAACGTGCAGTCTGATCTTGGATCCACACTGTCCACTAACCTGTTTTTAAACTACGATAAAAGTTGTTTTCAATAGTAGTGGAAATCTATTTTCAGAGCTCAGAAAAAGTGGAATTTCCAGAGTTAGTAGTGAAAAAGTTAAAGGGTAGCAATTATGCAAGCTATAACAACTTCAATGAAAGGAATGGCTAATCAACATACATCCTTATCTCTGAGATGAAACTCCGTCTCATTTACCCAGCTGCCCTTTTTACTCTTCAGCTGTCCTGAGTAACTGAAAAGAAGTACTACAATTCTAAAACAGTGAAAATACTACTGACTACTGCTACTAAATAGCAACACAAGGAAGAATTATTCCCTCAGCTGATGACAAAGTTTAAGACATGAAAAGGTAGAAAAGTTAGGAAAACACTGTAGGAAAAGAAGATAATGCTGGTTACTAGCATTTTCTCCTTCACCTGCAATGTTTTCAGAAGCTTGACAGAGGACGAAATATTAGACATTTTATCATTTTCCCCAAATACTTTATAGACGTTTTCCTCAAGCTTATGAAAACATGGGATTGTTTAAGGATAACAGGAAGATTTTTTTTTACAATAGAAACAGAAATGCACAGAAATCAACTAGCAAAACACATCAGCCAGTTACAGCAGTGAGTGAATATAGCAGACTGAGGGATCTATCATTTCAATATAAATGAGCTGCACTATGGCAAAAGGGGCTTAATGCATCTTCATGATGCATGATTCCAAACATGTTATTATGGATCTACAAAATCCATATTGTCAAACAGCTTCTAAAGCATCACATTAGACTGGTCCTCTGACATACAGAAAATTGATGAATAGCAAAAAGTTTCAGCCCAGGTTGGCCTGTGCAGACTGACCTGGGTGGATATTTTTCCCAGGAGCATTAAGCCCCCTTTTCACAGAGCATGGCTAAAATACTTCAATCCCAACTTTTATTTTTTGTTTCATTGTGTGGGATAAAGATTAAACCCATTCATCAATCACAATAAAATGTTTTACCCTATTGCAAGAGCATATAAATCTGGACGTTTTTCCTTCTCCTCCTGTCTTAGTCTATCAACCCTTCTTTCGAGTGGAGAACCAAACTGAATGATTCTTGGGTAATGTGGTAGAATCTGGGGAAAAAAAAAAGTCAAGCATATCTTGTAACATGTGTGCCTTTTGTGTACACCATCTTATTCATACAAATCATACAACAATCTGATATCTATCACATAATTACCCTTGTTTGCAGTGTAAAAAAAAAATCTAACAAAGTTTCTTGTCTTTTTACCAAACGCCAAAATTCTAGACTGGTCCAAATTGAAAGCATTTGCAGACAACATATTGAAAGTTGCTGAAATGATTATTTCTGTCTTTAATAGGGTAGAAAACAAGTGGGAAAAGGAAAAAATGCTGGCTATCAGCATTTTCTCGTTTTCCTACAATATTTTCGAAAGGTTCCTTCTTCAAGGTCATTAAAACTCAGGATCCTGTGGTAAAGAGTTAACCCTTTACCATTCAATACCGACTTAAAACGACCCTGGAAAAAAAAAGCCTCTTGAAAAGATTTTGGGACAAAAACAAACTGCTGGTAACCATTATTTTGTCCTTTTCCCACAATGTTTTCTACCCTTCCCAAAACAAATTTCAATTTTTCAGTTGCAATGATTTTGTAGCCTACAAATGCTTTCAATTCTGACAAACCTAAACTTTCGTTGTTTGGTAAAGAGTTAAATTTCTTTGAGATCAGATTTACCCTGCCTAATAATGTGATGTCATTTTATACTTCTTTCAGAGAAGGGAATAGGGTATTCATGGAAATTCAAACAAAAGCATGAATAGTGTGGCATATTCTGACCTATAGTTCTCGAGATAATTGTTGGGAAAACTAATCCGACATTTTCATCAAACATGTCAACAGAAATGCCATTAAGCTCACCAGGGGGCTTCCTGATGACACTATTTTTAGATTGTAGAAAAATGTTATAATCTCAAATACCAACTTTTGTAAGATCTTATAAATATTAAAACTAAACTGGTTCAAAGCTTTAATGCTAAAATTCATTGTCAAAACCATTTCACCTGCATATCACTTTTTAAAAGATGTCAAGATTTGGAACTTTGAAGCTGTCAAACAGATGTGGCTAAAAAGATATGATTCAAGTCTGAAAGGGTAGTACACATAGTGAAAAAAGGAGAAAATGCTGGTCTTGTTTATTTTGCAAAAATGAAATTACCTTTGTCAGTACAATGAGAGCATTCCTGATTTGTATGTAGTTGCCTGATTCTATACAAGCCACCATGGCTTTGGTAATCCTAAAATGCCATTTATGACAAACATGTCTGTAGTTCTCGAAGTCCAACTGGTCAGCTTTATTGTTACTGTTTTCCCCTTTTCTGAACACCGTCACAAACCCTGGGTATGTGCCACACTCCTGGAAGATGAAAAAAGAATTAAGTCATAAATTCTCCTTTGTTCCAATCACTGTTAACACCTCTTTGAACAGGTTTTCAGAAAAACCAGTGCAGCTCACTTATTCATGTGTTTCTAGGGTTTCATCAATACTTGCCTCGGGCTCTACAGTGCCTTTCCAAAATATATTCCAGTGGAAGCAAGCAATAACAAGGAGAATCAAACCAAGAACCTCCCTTTACAAATCTATGACCTTAACTACTGAGGAGCACTTAATCCTTATCACTCAATCCTGTGTTTTAACAACTCTGAGGAAGAAGGCTTTGAAATACTTTCTTATTTTCCCAAAAAGGTTTTTGCCCTTTCACTCACAAATTCCATCATTTCAGCCACATTTCATTTGCCCTCTGGAAATGCTTTGGATTTAGACACTGAAAAAATTTTGTTGTTTGGTATAGGGTTAAAGTGTAATATGTTACATAAAAAAAAAAAGAACCCTTCGGCCGTACATCCAACAAGGTAAGGGTTTTACATTTTGTTTTTAAAAACTCTCTCTTAACTCTTTTCCAGCCTAAAACAATCTTGGGTGTTTTTGCAGAATATAGATCAAGATCAGATCGGAAGAAAAACAAGGACTACATTAAACAATCAAAAGAAGGTGATATTTTACTATTCTTTAACTTTTACCTGCTGAATGCTATTATAAAGTCTTTACTGCAAGCATTGGGAAAAAATTACCTTATCATAGAACTGCTTGTTGCTGTGCCATTTCATGACTGTTTCCAGGGCAGCACAGAGAAATCTACCATATCTGTGGGCTTCATTCTCTGTACATGAGGACACGGTGTATGTTATATCACAGAAAATCTATTGGAAAGACAAATCATAGAAAATTTCTAAGCAACGTAAAACAAATGAAGATAAAAAATCTGGAATAAGTGTGCACAAATAAAAAAAAGACAGAATGTGTCAAAATACTTGTTGTTGCGAGGTCCATTCTTGACTTATCAAACAGCAGAATCTTGACCTGTCAATACTGAAAGCATCTGCAGGTAACATATCAAACATGGATCGAAAGATAGGATTTGCCCTTAAAAGGGTAGATAACATTGTGGAAAAAGAAAAATTTGCTGCTTGAGGGCTTTTTCTTATTTTCCCAAATGTTTTCAAAAGCCTGTCTCCCATGGGTTGTTGGAAACTAAGGATTATTTGGTTCAGTATTATGAGAAATATGAGAGAACATCAAAGTTTCTGCAACAATGACAATGATACTGTAGACAACAACAGGGCTATCATAATGCCACAATGTTTTCTTTGAAAACAACGCAGCCAAAATTAAGAAATAAAAAGAATGCTTCCTCACCCTATCATAACAAATGAGAGTGGAGAAATTCGGCGTTTTCAAGTTGTGTAGTATATGAATGAACTTCGCACAGTACACAGCATCATTGGCAGTGAAGCAGCATCGAGGAAATATACAGAGTTGTAGAAACTGTGTGATTGTCTCATTCTTCGTTGAACCTGCAAAGCAAAGCAAGACCATAATTAACCTTTTATTGCACAATGCTGTGTTTCTATAACCCTCTGGAAGAAATCTTTGGCAAACTGGAAAAAAGGAGAAAATACTAGTAACCAGCATTTTCTCCTTTCCCCACAATGTTTTCTACCCAGTAAGAGATTTCCCACAACATTTTCTATCCAGTAGGAGACAAATTTGATCATTTGAGCAACTTTTAATTTGTCAAATGCTTTAAATTTATGCAACTTACAATTTTGTCATTTTGTGAAGAGTTAACCCATTACTGGATACGCTATTTCAGATCAAAACAAAACTTGTGCACTGACATAAAGCAAACAAACAACTCTCAATTAACTGTAATAGATAGAAATAATAGAAAACATAGGAAAAAGAGCTGTTGCTTACTCCTTTTGCCGTATGTTTTCAAAACTGTCTTCTGCAAAGAAGTAAATTGTCATTTTTGAGGGTTAAATTAATTTTCAATTTTAGTCTGACAGGGAGAGGACAAAGCTACAATTTCTAGGGCATTTCCATCATGATTAGTCACAGACAAGACTGCAGCTTCTGTGAAGTCTACACTGTCTGGAAAGGGAAATTAAAGTTATGCCATGTGATCTAAGAGATGAAAATAATAATAAAAGATAAATAATAGACATTTATGGCCATTTTCAACAGTTCTTCAGTAATACAAGAGAAGTCCTAATTCCTATCAATGCATTCCTAGAGTTCCTTCACGGCTACTATTAAAAACATTGCACAAGCCACTAGTTGCTTTCCATATACAACTACACATTTCCATATACATCTACACAAAGTCCAAACAATATCTAGTGGTGAAAGAGGAATGAACCTGTCAACTTTCCCATATGAACAAATTTTAGACTTATCCAAACTGATTGCATTTGCAGAAAAACAAATTCAATGTAGCTCAAAAAATAATTTCTGTCTTTGAAATGGTACAAAACATTGAGGGAAAAAGGAGAAATTGATGGTTATCATCATTTTCTCCCTTTTCCACAATGTTTTCAAAAGGTTTCTTCCTCAGGGTCATTAATACTTGGAATTGTGAGGCAATGAGTTAAAATGACTATCATCAACTCAGGAAATGAGTTTAGTGAAGGTGGGGTTTCAACTTATAATTCCTTGATTATGAGCCCAGTGCATTACTAACCTAAGATGGGCTAAGTTCTTGAATGGAGCAATTATAAAATGTATGCAAACATACAAGTATTAAGAAAACTGTATCTTATACAACTTACGAGAAACAAACCAGCTTTCTTTTTCATTCCTGAGCCTTGCTAACACTCTCTGTGCGTGTTCATTTTGTTTTTTCTCCTCATCTTTCAGTTTGTCTATTAGCTGGTTACATCGATCTTTTTCCTTTTTTCTCTTACTCTGAGGCTAAGTTCATAAAAACAGAAACACATCACACTGATATAGACGTTGCATTAACCTCTTCACAAACAACAAATGTTAGACTCTTCCAAGTTTACAACAGACAAACTATTTGCAGGCAGCAAATTTGAAATTAGTACAAGTGAGCCTAACTTCTCTGATAGAGTGAGAACTGTGGGAAAACGTTACCAACATTTTCTACTTTTCCCATAATGTTCTCAAAGCTCCTTTTCCATGGGTCGTTGACACATGGAATTGTTAAGTAAAGGATTAAATACAAATGCAAAATTTCCTTGTCTGTACATGAATAAATGAGCTTTGATGGTGCATCAAATGCCAAGGTCATTTGGAGCACATGACAGACAATATTGTTATAAAAGGATAAAAGTCCTATTGTTACAATGTTTTTGCAATTATTGTAAAGCTTTATTTTAGATGATTATCCTTAGTTTATAGGAATGTTTTACATATTTGTCTGCTACACATTAATGACTTAAAAATACTCATTAGGAATAATGGGAATAGCTGAAAACCAGTCTAAAATGATGAAACTGTAGAGCAAAGAAAAGCAAGAACACCCCTCTGCTGCTGCACTTCTTTCACACAGAAGTCAAAAAAGTGCATAACTGCGCCAAAAATATGATGGCTACCTGCCCTCCTAGTATAAGTTACCATTTTAATAGTTACAAAGTAGCCCAAGTTTGTAGAAAAGTTTTTCCCCAAACGATGATGGCAACATAGACCCTGACTTTGACAGTGTAATGACAGTACCTCAATGCTTTCTTTGAAAACATTTGAGCCAACGGAAGACAAAGGCTACATGCTGTGCCTGTTCCAAACTTACCATATCTTTGTTGTCTTCTATAGAACTGATTTGTTGATTCAGTTGAGCAACTTGTTTGTCATAGGCAGTGGTAGGGACATGTATGTCATACATGGACAGTGACCAGAATGTTACATAGAACGTAGGACTGTAAGAAAAATAATTCAAAGAGAATAATTGTTACTTTAACCCTTTATCACACAATCCCGACTTTTAATGACCCTGAGGAAAAAACCTTTTGAAAACATTGTGGGGAAAAGAGAAAATGCTGGTAACCAGCATTTTCTCTTTTTCCCACAATGTTTTCTTCTCTTCCCAAAACAAATTTCGATAGTAACTATGGTATGAGCCATGCCCTGGTAAAAGGGTGTTAATGCATCTCTGTAATGTAATATACCAATAGAGTCGTCTCACGCTTTCGGATCCATAAAATCCATTTAGTCTACAATCTTACTGAATCAGGAGGCAGAATGGGTCTTTCACATGCAGAAGATTGACCAACAGCAAAAAGTTTTGACCCATGTCAGCCCGAGTGGACTGGGCAAGCTGACCTGGGATGATACTTTCTGCAGATGTATTGAACCTCCTTTTTCAACAAGCATGGGTCACATGTTCATGAGCAGCTTTACAGTAGGAAGAGATACTTGTGTCAAAACTAGAAATGTCATATTCATTTTCCTCTTTTCAATTATGTGTTCAAGACAGTTACTGTTACAAAACACACCTTCAGAACTTTCCACCTATAGATTTTGAGAGTTTGTGTCCAATAGCATTTCACTCATGTCACGGTAGGCAATGCTTCTATCCTTGCATTCCTCGGCTGCTTTTTATCTTGGCTATGCATAACTCTTCCCAGCCATTGGCTGCTTCCCACATAAAGCCTGTCACAGACTATAGTGTTCATCAGTAAGAAAGGAAAGATTCCTATCCTAGCTACTGTTATCAACCTTGGGAAAAAAGTAGGCAATGCTAGGATTCTACCTTCCCAGCCCTGTATTACTTAACCTGTGAATGACCAACAGGGACAATCAGGGCACCCTCTTGAAACACACACTGAGTTCTAACAGAAGTATCTCATGTGGGTGCCAACACTCAGCTGCAGTTACTTGATTTTCAGTCAGTATTTTAAGTTGAAGAATGAGCAAAACTGTGTAAAAAATACTTTGATGGTTACCTGCCCTTGTTCTATGAGTTCCCATTCTGACAGCTAACAATTTTTAGGAATCTGAAGTAAATATTTTTGATAATAACAAAGATATCAGTAAATGCCAAAGTATTTGCACGACAGGCTGAATCACAGGGTAGAATGATCCTTGGACATGCAGTAAACTGATCAATAGCAAAAAATTTTGACCCGAGGCAGCTTGTGCCAACTTTACAGGTTGACATGGGTTAATACTATTTTTGCATGTGCATTAAACCCCCTTTTCACAGAGCATGACTAATTTCTTGTCATCAAATCCGAAGAGTTTCAACACAATGTCAGCAAAGCTGAGAGAGTACTTTGCACCACAAATTTCCTAAGATACATATACAAGAGACAGACGGTCAAGTTTTCTTGCAGTATATGTCATCTGCATCATGTAAATGTAAGATATTTATGGTACCTGAGATCTTCCCATATTTTGGATGATTGTAGAGGACCAACACACTCGACTATGGGTGACATGACTGCTTCAGCTGCCTGTATGTATAACTGTACCTGAAAATGTATAAATAACATCTCTGCTGATCAGCAAATAAATAAATGTCTTGTCTTCTCTTTTTTTTGGGGGGGGTGGGGGGTGGGGGGGGAAGGTCCAACAGTTAAATCCTTCACCAGATGACAAAACGTTTAGACTCATTTGAGCCATGTTCCAGCAAAAGGGGGCTTAATGCATCCCCTGATGCATGATACCAAGCAAGACATCAAATGATCATGGGTCCTTTAAGTCCATTTTGTCCAACAACCGACTGAATCATGAGGTAGAATGGTCCTTTGATATACAGAAAATTGACCAATAGCGAAAAGTTTTGGCCCAGATCAGCCTGAGTGGACTGCACAGGCTGACCTGTGTTGATACTTTTCGCAGATGCATTAAGCCCCCTTTTCAGAGAATGGCTCATTTATTTTCAAAACATGGAGAACGCGTATCAAATGTGATTCAAAATGTCAGATAGGATTTGTATTTGAAAAGATGATCAGTATTTTCTCCTTTTCCCAGACTGTCTTCAAAAGCATTCTTTCCCAAGGTTATAAAAACAAATGGCTCTTTGGAACTGTTAAGTAATCAGAACTAAATAATATTGACACAGGATAAACCCAACAAGCATTTACGACCTAGAAAAGGCCCAATAATTGCAATTTCAAGGTTGCTCTTGTCCAGCACAGCAGACATTGTAGATCAAAGATCTGACTGCATTGCAGCCTGATCTTGATCTACACTGGCCAGAAAGGCAACTGTACTTGTAAAAAGCACTGTAAGGTTAAGCATACCTTTGAGGTACTTGAACTTTTCTTCTCTTTGTCCATTTTCTCCGCTTTTCTCAGCTCATCAAACTTTGCCTGGAAATAAAATTACAGTAAAACCTCGATATTTCCAGTCTCGAAAACTCGAGAACCCCGCATTATTCGAGGAATTTTCATAGTCCCGGCAAAAACTCCACTATAATGCACCAAAAGCAAATCGGTAATTTCGAGTCTCGATAATCTGAAAATTCGAACACGTGTGCTGGTCCCTGTCATCATATTGCTTCTTTAAATTGATTGTTAATTCGAACACAATACTTTCTCACCTCTCGAGTAATTGTTTTCACACCTTTTGTGTGGAAAGGATTTCGCGAATCGGTCCGTGTACGGTGTGGTGTAAGTTTTACAATCCATGACAATTACTAAAGGGGATTCACACTATCCAATAATTTGGGAAGAAATTGACATTGATTTGATGATGACAGGTTAATAATGAGAAGATGTGACGACCTCCCCATCTCATTTATGTTGTCTGATATTTCATCTTATAAAATTCACAAAAGTATTTTCTTCCTGATTAAACAAGGGATTTTATCTCGACCTCAATTTTCCGTAGTATGTTCGTACATCAACTGTTCAAAGTCATTGTTGACGCTAAAAAGACAGTTTAAAGCGTTTGTGATCGGACGATGTCTAATTTCTTATCCGTTTTCGTGTCTATCTATTTATAGCATCAGGGTTTTCCAAAGTCGCTTCGTCACAAAATAAAAAAAAAAGTCTGATCACATTTTTTTCTCCATCTTTTTAGGGTGACGTCGTTTTTCAAGTTTGCGTGAATATCATTGGTGTATTTACATGTCACAGAAATTTTCCTGACTTTGACACTGACAGGTTAATGTTATTTTTCACGGGTGTGTAGATATCATGATGCATTCTTCTTTCATATAGACATTGAAAAGCAACGTAGAACACAGAACCGCTTGTAAACGATTACATGTATCGACACCAAAATAACTTTTCCGTACATTCCTGAGTTTTAGCGAGAAGTAAATCGCACATTCTCCTTTTTTTTTTAACTTTTGACATCTTGCCCGCTTTAATTCTTCGGTCGTTTTCAACTCATTTCTAGTTGCATATCGCCGTATTCAAGTATATTTCAGGGAAGCACTAGTGTCGGAGGAAGTTATAAGTGTAAATTTTCGATTTTTTTTTTTTTTTTCTGGAATAATGCAAGCACGATATTAATATTACCTTCTGCCGTTTTCTCAGTAAACAAATAAAAGTTCGCATACTTTCCTGTCAGGTGACAGTTATTGGGGGCGAATGCAAAAGGCGAGATTTTACGATTTCGTAAAAGCTACAGTACCGACCTTCCTGGAAAAAAGGTGATTAGAGTGATTAATTTCCAAGAACTCGTGTAATCAGAAACGTGAATTTACAAAAAATAACCCATTCGATGAGATATTATTTGAATGTTACGAAAAAAGGAACAAAATTCGGTTGCATTGCTTGGGGAAGTATACTTTGATTGCCGATCATAGACGGAATGCAAACTTTGTTTTCACTGATATTTTGGATAATTCGAGAACTGCGATAATTCGAACATTTTGCTTGTCCCCTTGGGACTTTGAATTATTGAGGTTTTACTGTAATGTGAAATGTAGATGTGATAATTCTTCCAAAAGATTCTTTGACCAATGCTTTGCTTTCATACATGATCCTGATGAAGGAGGCATTTGAAAATATTGTGGGAAAAGGAGACAATGCTGGTAACCAACCATGTTTTCTAACCTTCAGAAACAAATTCTATATGGTAACCAGCCATGTTTTCTAACTTTCAGAAACAAATTCTATCACCTGAGCAACATTTGTAATCTGCTAAATGAATGCTTTCAATTTGTACTAGTCTGAAATTTTGTCATCCTGTAACGAATTAGTCTTCCCTCCATCTGTTCCCCTCTTGAGCCATTTACACCTAAGTGATGCTCTCTGAAAAGGGGGTTTAATGAATGTCTGTGATGCATTACACTACGCACGTCATCATACAATTATGGATCAGTTAAATTCGTTTTGTTTAACCCTTTACCGCACAATGCCGCCTTTTGATGCCCCTGGGAAAGAAGCCTTTTGAAAACATTGTGGGAAAAGGAGAAAATGCTGATAACCAGCATTTTCTCCTTTTCCCACAATGTTTTCAACCCTATGAAACAAAAGTTGCACCATTTGAGACACACTGGAATTGTCGTCTGCAAATGCTTTCAATTTGGAAAAGGCTAAAATTTTTTTGTCTGGTAAAGGGTTAACAACCAACTGAATCATTAAAGATTGGTCCTAGGATACGTAGAAAATTAATCAATAGCAAAGTTTCAATCCAGACTGCACAGGATGACCTAGGTCAATAACTTTTGAAGAAGCATTAAACCCCCTTTTCACAGAGCCTGCCTCACCTGTTTTTGGGAGTTTTGTGGCAAAAGAAGAAATTGGCTTATATTCAGCAGTAGATATACAAATGAGGGCTAAAGGATATTTCTGAATCCTTTCACAAACCCCAGTTTTAACGACTGAAGAAGCTTGCATATGAAAACACAGAATGTGTTTTATTCTTTCAAAAACAAATACCTACTTATTCAAGGTTGTAAAAACACAGACTTATTGGCAGAATATTAAAGCTTTGAAATATTCCACTGTAGATATTAAGTCATGGCTAAAGCAAAGGTACTATAAACATGAAACTATCGAATTTCAGTTCTGCCTACTTACAGATATTTCATAGCTGTACAGAGGTCTGGACAAGAAAAAGGCAGCATCAGCTGGAACATAGTACTCGGACACCATCTTGTCTATGGGTGGTAATCTCTTAACAAACTCCTCTGTGCTTAACTGCATTGACAGGAAACTGCCAAACTGTACCAGCGTGTCTTGACACTGGAAAATTAAAATCTTTGTTACTTAACCCTTTACCACACAATCCCAAGTTTTAATGACCCTGTAAACGAATGCTTTCGAAAACATTAAGGGGAAAAGGAGAAAATGGTGGTAACCAGCATTTTCTCCTTTTCCCACAATGTTTTCTATCCTTTCAGAGTCAAATTTCATCATTAGAGCCATATTTGTTTTGTCGTCTACAAATGCTTTCAATCTGGACTTGTCCAAAATTTCATCATCTGGTAGTAAAGACAAATTCAAAAATTACTACAAATTCAAAGTAGTTTTTAGTATTAATTAATACTACTCTGGTTCACTCAAATGAACTTTAGACACACAGAGTATTTCATGCATGAGATTCTCCATCTAGTCACCAGAAGGCTTACAGCAGTCTATCAAAAGCATGTCAAAATCTATGACATAAGAAACAAGAGTATCGCATGTGGGTGCCAACGCTCGGCTATACTTGCTTTTAGAAATAGATTGATTTTCAGTGAAAATCCTTTTCTCGGGTGCAGTTGCTTCTAGAAATAGGGCAGAAAATCCTAAGTTCAAAAGGGGACATAACTGTGTCAAAGATATTTTGATGGTTACCTGCCTTTCTTGTATGGGTTCCCTTTTGGATAGTTGACAACTATTCAGTTTGAAGTAAATATCTTCGGTACTGACAGTGATATTACAAAGTGTCGAAGATTTCGCATGATGATGCAGACGACACGGAAGACGACAGGGCTATGACAATACCTCAACGTTTTCTTTAAAAACAGGCAAGCTAAAAACAACATTGTAGTAGGTTGACAAATACCCCAATCAGATGCCTTGTAACTGGATCAGTCAGAATTCAAATAGCTATATCTCTTGTATATATGCCAAACAATTACACTCAATTTTGCAAGTGCCCAAGTTCCAATGGTAAGAAAGCTTCCCTTTGATTTTTGGCCAAACTGATTGAAGACTGTCTAAAAGGGCACAAAAAGGAAATCTACATGCCAACAGACAGTGGATGGACATCCTGTTTCCAGTATATCCACCCCACCCCCCCACAAACTCGGGGGTGTGGGAGGCTAGACTTCCTTTCTTCCTTCCTTGAACCACTAGGCTTCCTTTCTTCCTTGAACCAATAATGCAGTGCAAAAACTAAAACCTAGATTGGAAATACACACTTTGTACAACAATAAGTTCTTCTGCACAAAACACTATGGTTACAAATGTACATTGCATAAATTATTTTAAAAAGCATTTCTTAACTCTTTATCAAACAACAAAATTTTAGAGTGGTCCAAATTGAAAGCTTTTGAAGACAACAATTTAGATGTAGCTGGAATTATGTTTTTTGGCTGTAAAAGGTAAGAAAACATTGAGAGAAAAGGAGAAAATGCTGGTTACCAACTTTTTCGCCATTTCCCATTGCTCAAGGTCATTAAAACTCTGGACTGTGTAGTAAAGGGTCAGTATCATAGTACGATGACCACAACCCTACCTGATCATAAAGTTTTCCAACCAGTTTTAGATGTCGAGTAGATCCCTCCTTGTAAATGACAGCATCCCTTTGTTGAGATATAAGAAGGCACAGAGAAAGGGCAAGGTCATTCTCGAGCACTGTTTCTTTTAGCCTGTTAGATGATTTCTTTGTGTTCCTGACCTGAGCAAAGTAACCTCCCTACAAAAAAACAAAAAAAAAAACCCCAAACCAAATAATCATTTCTCAGTTGATTTGAAGTGTTTTAACCCTTATCCTGCTAAATAAAACTTTCAAGCCGATAGTAAAAACCCAAATTTTGCTATTTCAAATGTATCTTTTGGGGAAAAAATATCACCGAATCGGTCAATGTAGATCTAAGATCAGACTGCATGTTCTAAGCAGTGATCTTGATCTGCACTGTCCGCAAAAGGTCAGTGAGTCACGCTTAGCAGCTTAAGGGTTAGTATTCAGCATGACAACAGTTTACTCATTAGCATATTTCCTGGTTTTCACAAAAATACCAGGCAGGGGCTCTACAGTGCATTGCCCAAGGGAACTCCCATAGGACTCCCTCATGTTCCCAGAGCTCATTCAAATACTTTTAAGCAAAACAGATATCTTTATTGATTGGGCTTGCAGTAAATAGCTTTTTTCCGGAAATTATGTCAAGCATTGAGAAAGGAGCTTGCCAATTAACCCTTTACCAAATGAAAACGAAATTTTGGACTAAAACAAATTGAAAGCATTTGCACACAACAAATGATAACTGCTGTCTTTGAAAGAGTAGAAAACATTGTGGGAGAAAGAAAACAACACTGCTTACCAGCATTTTCTCCTTGCTCTCCAATGTTTTCAAAAGCCTTTTCTTTCTTTGAAACTTGCGGGTGTACGGTAACGGGTTAAAGACCATGAACAATCTCCATGATGTTTTCTTTCATCACAGCAATACAATATACTTTCAGAAACTATAGTGCTAGTTAAAGTGCTTTACCCTGCATGCTAAGCAAAGGAAATGGGCACTTCACATAAAATCATGGGTGAAAGTTGAGTTTATGCAAAGTCCTGAAAATTTATTAACTCTTTACCAAACGACAAAAATGTAGACTGGTCCAAATTGAAAGCATTTGCAGACGACAATTGAAATATGAATTAAATGATGTAAACAGTCTTTGATAGGGTAGAAAACATTGTGGGAAAAGGAGAAAATGCTGGTTACCAGCATTTTCTCCTTTTCCCACAATGTTTTCAAAAGGCTTGTTCCTCAGGGTCATTAAAAGTCGGGATTGTGTGGTAAAGGGTTAATTTCAACAAGGAAATGAAGAAAAAAGAGGGTTTGGTGGCCTAAAAATCCTGAAATCAGGAATATAACTGATAATCTTCACCTTTGTAAACAACACTAAAATAACATTTCCAAGATTTTCTTGCCTATAATATTTCAAACACTATCAGAGAGTCTACAACAAGATCAGGCTGCACGTTCAGTGAAGTCTGATCTTGGTCTAGACTGTCTGCAAAAAGGTCTTTAGTCACCTGTACTAAATACAGTCTATACCGCATTACCTCTTGTCTCAGCAGCTCTCCACCAGACATAGCCTCTAGTTGGTCCATTGTTATTTCCTCCGAGATTTCAACCCCAGCCATCTTCTGTACAATCTCTCTCATTAACAACATGTCAATACTGAAACATAACAACAACCAATTTAAGCCATGCTCTGTGAAAAGGGAGTTTAATGCATCTGCAAAAAGCATCAACCCAGGTCTGCCTGCGCGGACTGACCTGGGTCTAAACTTTTTACGACTGCTCCATTTCCTGCATGTCAAAGGACAGTTTACCTCATAATTCAGTCAGTTCTTAAACAAAATGGATTTTAAGGATCCCAAATTATGCGATGACTTGTTTTGTCTAATGCATCACTGAGATACATTAAACCCCCTTCTGCCAGAACAAGGCTCATCTACAGGCATTTTTGCACTTCTTACAGTATTTAAGCTATCCTGCAGTGGTCAGATCTACTGTCCAAATATTCCTGATGTTTCTTTTTACCAGTACTACCAACAATGCTTTCTTCAAGCTTCAGATTGTTTTCCATTCAAAAAGTCAAACAGGGTGATACAGCAAAAAAAAAAGTGCACCTCAAGCAGGTGCCCATGCTCGGTTGCAGCGGCTTTTAGTGAAAATTCTACATCGAAAAAGGTGCATAACTGTCAAAAATATTTTCATGGTTAACTGCCTCTGTTGTATGGGTTCCCCTTTTCATAGTTTATGACAATTTTGAGTTGAAATAAATATTTTCATCAATTACAGAGATATTATAAAATGCAGAAGATTTTAAACAGCACAGACAATGACAAAGCTATGACAATACCTAAACATTTTCTTCAAAAACATCAACAGTACAAAACAGTGTTGCATCCAGGATGACCTCAGAGAGGGGGAGATCCCCCATCATATAATAAAACTGGGGGGAGTGAACAATTTGAGTGCACCGCAGATAAAAACTCATCTAAATTACCTTTGTTTAGCATGAATATACCTTTGGAATTATGTCGCATATATTTACCTTTGAACAAATTACCAACATCATATACTAACAGTTAGTATCTGAACAATATCATATACTTACAGTTAATTAACACTTTTGAAATAAACGTCTCTCCTTCTTTTTTTTCCACATAGCCACTGCTGCTTCAAAGTCAAAAGAATTGCCACCCTCGATCTGAATCAGCATGAGCTGATTTACACGTTTACATGAGCGAATTTAAAATGTATTCCGCGTTCAAATTTGATACACAATTTTACTCCTGCACGCGTTGAAATTACTACCGGGGTATTCCTCAATAGCACATATCCCAATTACGTCATTCGAGGAATTGAACAATGCCATCTATCCCTCTAGCCGATTACGTCATACGGGTATTTCCCCAGAAAGATATCGATAAACTGATGTAAGTGAAATTGTAGAATGTAATGCTTACGACCTTATTTCGCTACCGGCATAACTGATATGCGGGTTATTATTTTTGGCCGGAATCGAGTACATGGAGCGTCTTCCTTGTAAAATGCAATTTTGTTGCGCACAGACTATTGCAGAGCGGGGGATTATATCCGTGTCTGCGGGAGTTGCCACCCGAAAAAATCTAAAATTGCGGGACTTTAAGTAAAAACAGCGGGATTTGCGCAATCGCGCGCCCTGGATGCAACACTGCAAAATACAGGTAATCAGCATTTTCTTCTTTTTCTTACAATATTATTTGAGATTGACTTAATCTAACTTCTGCAAATATTTTCAAAATGGACAAATCTAAAATTTTTGTCTGGTATAAAGCTAACTTACCTTTTGCCTGCTTTTAACTGGTTAGTGACATACTGCATCAGTCCTCCAAGTTCTACCTGATATTTCTTACATATAGATCCAGCAAAGTTGGCTATACCTACAAATAACAATAACATGAGCCTTCCTCCGGCAAAAGAGGGTTTAATGCATCTCTGTGATACATTATACCGAGCAAATCATCACATAATTATGTATCCATAAAATGTCAACTGCAGAGGTATACATCTTTATAAGTTGTCTTGCAAACGACTTTAAGTACCCAGCTGATTTCTTCTTGGCAGTGTCTTTAGACATAACAAATTTCTAACTTTACTTCAATGAGCTCAGACAGTTCTCAAACTTTACTGATCCCGAATCTAAGTTTGTGTAGCTCAGTGGGAATGCCCTGGGCTAGTAACCTGGAGATTGCAAGTTCAAACCTTGGCTGAACAAAACTTCTTTCCAAAGATTTATGTACTCATCTCTCACAAACTTAACATGGTTTCAAAAGTTTATTAGTATTTGGGAAAGCAGCCAGTGGCTTGTGAAAGGAACTGTGTAGTACTTGCACAGAAACTCCAGAAGCCAATGAATACCATCAAAAAAACTGAAATACTGTTGAAAACAGTGATAACACTTTACCAGACCATAAAATGCTACACTCATAAAAAACTCATGAATTGCCCATGACATATTAGATGTGGCTCAAATGATGAGACTTTTCTCTAAGAGAGTACAAAACATTGTGGGAAAAGGAGAAAATAAGTAACTAGCATTGTTTTCTTTCCCCACACTGTTTTCAAAAGCCTTCTATACTCGGAATGAAGAAACTTGTAATTGCTTGGTAAAGGGTTTTAGACCAAACAAACTTACTCTGAAGCCATAATGATAGACTGGTATCATCAAACTTCATCTTCTCTTTCTCCGGATTGGCCACTGCCTCTATTATGCAAACTGAAACATCTGTTAAGTCTTATTATTGTGTTTGATTGTTTATTTAGAACACTAAATCCTTGTAGCACTGAACCCAGACTACTGTGTATACAGACAGTGTCCATCAAAATCAGACTGCATGAAACATGCAGCATATAACTTTTAACTTTTAGTCAGAGAAGCTAGCAAATGGTAAATTTTGTCAAGTTGACTAAGTACATGGAAATAGGAACAGACCAAAAATGAAATATTGTCAGTTTAAGATTCAACAGAAGTCCAAATATCACCTTTTACAGTTTTGTGCATAAAAACATGTGAATAAACTGTGAGAAACTGTAATACTGCTCATCACGGGCAATCTCTTCTTTTGACACATTATTTTTTAAACGTGGCCTGCTCAATGATGGAGGACTGCGTGAGATGCTTAAGTTCCCCTGCAGGTTAATTTCAGTTGAAGTCAACAAAAGGCCATAACTGTGCCAAAAATGTGTTGAGAGTTGTCTACCTGCCCTTTTCATATGGCTTCCCTTTTCAATAGAAAACAACTAGCCAAAGTTTGAAAAAAATATCTTCAGTACTAACAGAAATATGAGAAAATGTAAAAGGTTTAGCACCAAGGCAACACAGGGATTTATACGTTACCTGTATGAGGTAACTTAAACTGAATAGTATCTAAACCAGACTTATCAAAGAAGGATACAGACTAAGATGTCGTAGGAAAAGTTGGTCAGGTACTTCAAAGAATCCACAACTGGTCCAATCAAGTTATCATACTTCTCTATCTGTTTTATAACCTGTGGAAAGCAATTGCAAACATTGCATGAAAATGTTGCAAATCTTTATCTCTCTACAGAGTTACTTACTCTTTATCAGACAACAAAATTTAAGACAATTCCAAATTGAAAGCATTTGCATATGAAAAAGCAATGTGGCACAAATTATGGGTACTTGTATTTGAAAGGGTAGAAAATGTGAAAAAAAAAGCAGAAAATGTTGGTTACCAGCATTTTCTCCTCTTCAGACAATGTTTTTAAATGCCTCCTTGTCAGGTTCATTAAAACTAAGGACTGTTTGGTGAAGTTACTTATCATTCATGTAACAATTTATGTAAATGTAGTATGGTAAGTCCAAGTATGGTATTCTCCCTTTAAATCTTCCGGCATGGCATATTTCCTTCCAAGGAATGATGATAGTACAGGGGATTTTCTTCCTTTACTAAGGGGCTGAATTTCGGCCCCATTCCCAATCGCCAAAAGTGTATTTTTTTCCCAATTCCATAAAATAGAATTCCCAATTAGACGCTAGTAAAAGAAAACAAGTCTGATATCAGCCAGGGTTTTCCCTGACACACAAATTTGCAGGCATTGACCACAGTTCAAGCAGGAAATCGACAATCGTCGTATTGTAGGTACGAAACTATTCGGGGGCGAATGAACTATAGACTGCGTCCGTATATTTTCAATCGATTCATGCATAGACTCAATTGTCTGGCTGTAAACCGTTATTGGTTTACACGTCGTAAAAATAGCATGTTAACTTCTTAGCAACCGCCTCGCGTATATGCAGCGAAGCAGAGTTTTGTAAAGCAAAAACAAAGAACCCAGCTCCTATAATAACAAGCTCCTATAATAATAGTCCTGAAACAGGAACATGTTATGAAAAAATATCCAACCTAATCTAGACCACGAGTTTTTTCCTCTCAAATTTCGAGCGGTTGTGCTTCCTCTTTGTCTTAGCAAAGTGATCGTCTGATTAATTTGTGAGCAGAGCTTGTCGTCGGCCGAAATGGATAATCAAATAAAAAGCAAGCTAATTCATTTTGGGCCTTTTAAAGTCATCAGTTATGGGTTATAAATTAAAGATGTTAATTAAAGAGCCGGTATCAGTATGGCTGTGGGACTATCGACACACCCGAAGTCATATAACGCAATAATCTAGTGTGAAGTGTCCTTTTCACAATTAATTTTTAACATTTTTTTTTTTCCAATACTGTACTAGATCTACCTCAGAAAAGGACGATTTATCAGTCTTTCTTTATATGTCAAAACACACAAAAAATCATTTTCAAAGATTAATCATCATGGAAAAAAACCACGAAAACACATGACAAAACATTGCCAAAAAGACCTCAACCGATCAGAGGCTCTTCAATCTGTCTCGTTTAGCCTTGATAATGACTTCTATTAGCTGACTTGCATTGAAAATAAAACATGAAATAATTCCTCTGTTCATTCACCAGAAAAACAGATATCTTAATAAGAGAATTAAAAAATCCTACTTAACTGGGGTTGGGGGTGTTGTCTTACAGCTTAGAGACTGGAACTAGTATGAAAGACTACAGAGAAACATCCAAAAAGAAAGAAGTTTGGAGGAAGAAAAAAAACAACAAAACAGTATTGATTTAGTAGTTTATTGTAAGGTTAAATATGTTTCAAACTTTTTATGTTTCATCAATATTATTTTCCCAATTTTGACATTTTGTCGATGATTTTTTTCCCAATTTGGCCAGGGGCCTTTTCCCAAAACGCCTGGATAAAGCCCTGTAGTAATTGTAACAATATCCTCCACTGATCACTGTTTCCACTATGCCTATGTAGGAAAGCAGCTAGTGACCTGAGAAGAATATTGTACAAAGTACTAGTAAAAGAAACTCCAGGAAAGCATGGATAGGTGTACTGGCTGCCACGATATAACTAAAATAATGTTGAAAATTCAGTAAAAATCACATACAGAATTACTTTTTATCTATGAAGATAGGCTAAAACATCAACAGTCCATCTGAGGTTGTATCTGACATCAGTATTTAAATTGAATAATAATTCTACTGCAAGCCATTTAATAGGCAGAGATATTTTGTCTTCTTGCTTATACTTTCTCTCTACCAGCTTACACCTTTTTCATGGATACTGCTAACTTTTTACTTGATTCATATTTGAAGGCAGTGTATATAAATAATGTATCAAGGATATAAATCAAGATGACTTCAAACTTACATATTCAAATAGAACACCAGGATTACTGTGACTCAACTTTCCCAGCTGGCGTCCTGAAGGTTTCACATTTTCCTTGGATAAACGCCTACAAAGAAAACAAAAGCAGAATAAATCTAGTCTCCTTGAGAAGATCTTTACCCATAAACTCACTGTCAGGCATTTTCATAGGCATGGTAGATCAAGATCAGACAAAGAAGGCATATTTCCTTTGATAAATGCCTACAAGAATACAAAGCATAACAAACCTGGCTTCTTTGAGAAGAATTTTACCCAAAGGCACTTTTAAAGAAATAGTAGAGAAAGATCAGATAGCATGAAATGTGCAATCTTATTTAAGAAGTCCAATATATTGAGACATGGCAACAACAAGTCTTCCTCAGATTGTATCTGAAATAATTCTGACAATGAAGAAGAATTTTTATCTCGTTTGGTTACTCTTTACTAAAACAACAATCTCCTTGGCCTGGATGAAGATGAAATAAAAAAATGCTTTCAACAGCCAAGTTACCTGATATTTGATATAGTCTTACAAAACTGGACAGCTATGTCATCCAAATGTTTGATAATTACATCAAATACTTACTTCATGATGTACTTTGCTTTTTCCAGACAATCTGCTTTGACTCTGACCAGTTTTGCATGTTGAGAATACATCTCATTTTTCCAGTTCCCATACATTCTGTATCTGTGATGGAAAAAGAGTAACAGAAGATTCTTTACATGAGCAGCATAAAACAACATGCACATACATCAGTATAGCACAAATCATTAAATATTCATGATAACATGAAGTAATTTCCCATTATTGTATAAATGCCTTATCTGCAACTTACAAACAAGAGGGCCATGATGGCCCTGGGTCGCTCACCTTAGTAGAGTGCCTTAAAGGTTTTTCTTTAATTTGACCATGTGACCTAGTTTTTGACCGCAGGTGACCCAATTTCAAACTCATATTTCATGAAGACAAACATTCTGACAAATTTTTAAGTCAATTGAGCAAAAATGTGGCCTCCAGTGCCCTAAAGGTATTTCTTTAATTTGACCTAGTGACCTAGATTATGACCCCAGGTGACCCAAATTTGAACTGGTCTTTGACTATATCAAAAGAAACATTTTAACCAATTTTCAAATCAAATGAATAATAAATGTGGCCTCTAGAGTGCCCACTAGCTATTTCTTTAATTTGACCATGTGAGACCCCAGTTGACCCAAATTCAGACCCATGTGAGATTTTACAAAGACAAACATCTAGTGACCTAGTTTATGGTTCCAGGTGACCCAAATCCATACTCATCTGGTATTTCATCAAGACAAATATTCTGGCCAAATTTCAGGTCATTTGAGCAATAAATGTGGCCTCCAGAGTGCAAACAAGGTATTTCTTTAATTTGACCCAGTGAACTAGTTTATGACCCAAGTTGACCCAAATTAATCTTATGTGAGACTTTATAAAGACAAACTTTCTAACTAATTTTCAAGGCAATTGAGCAAATAATGTGGCCTCGAGAGTGCCAACAAGGTATTTCTTTAATCTGACCTAGTGACCTAGTTTATGACCCAAGATGACCCAATTTTGAACTCAATGAACTTGTTGTGCTTAGATGGGCAAACAAACTTAGAAGAGAATCACTACATACCAAACATCAAAGCTCTACGCCTTCCAGTTTTAAAGAAGAATTTTAAAGTTTTCCTTCTTTGTTACTATGTTCGAACTTGTGACCCCCGGGGCTGGGCCAGTTTTGACCCAAGGGCATCATATGAACAAACTTGGTAGAGGTCCACTAGGAAATGCTACATACCAAATATCAAAGCTCTAAACCTTCCAGTTTAAGAGAAAAAGAAATTTAAAGTTTTCCTTCTTTGTTCCTATCTTCGAACTTGTGACCCCCGGGGCAGGGCCAGTTTTGACCCCAGGGGCATCATATGAACAAACTTGGTAGAGGTCCACTAGGAAATGCTACATACCAAATATCAAAGCTCTAAACCTTCCAGTTTAAGAGAAAAAGAAATTTAAAGTTTTCCTTCTTTGTTCGTATCTTTGAACTTGTGACCCCCGGGGCGGGGCCAGTTTTGACCCAGGGGCATCATATGAACAAATTTGGTAGAGGTCCACTCTGAGATGCAACATACCAAATATCAAAGCTCCACACCTTTCGGTTTCAGAAAAGAAGAATTTTAAAGTTTTCCTTCTTTGTTCCTATGTTCGAACTTGTGACCCCAGGGGCTGGGCCAGTTTTGACCCAAGCAGCATCCTTGGAACAAACTTGGTAGAAGTCCACTAGGAGATGCTACATACCAAATATCAAAGCTCTATGCCTTCCCATTTAAGAGAAAAAAAAAATTAAAGTTTTCCTTCTTTGTTCCTATGTTTGAACTTGTGACCCCCGGGGCAGGGCCAATTTTAACCCCAAGGGCATCATATGCACAAATTTGGTAGAGATCCACTAGAAGATGCTACATACCAAATATCAAAGCTCCATGCCTTCCTGTTTCAGAGAAGAAGATTTTTAAAGTTTTCCTTCTTTGTTCCTATGTTGGAAATTGTGACCCACAGGCTGGGGCCAGTTTTGACCCCAGGGGCATCATATGAACAAACCTGGTAGAGGTCCACTAGGAGATGCTTCATGCCAAATATCAAAGCTCTATGCCTTCTAGTTTTAGAGAAGATGATTCTTAAATTTTTCCTCCTTTGTTCCTATGTTGGAAATTGTGACCCCCGGGCAGGGCCAGTTTTGACCCCAGGGGCATCATATGAACAAACTTGGTAGAGGTCCACTAGGAGATGCTACATGCCAAATATCAAAGCTCTACGCCTTCAAGTTTCAGAGAAGAAGATTTTTAAAGTTTTCCTTCTTTGTTACTATGCTCAAACTTGTAACCACCGGGGCGGGGCCAGTTTTGACCCCAGGGGCATCATATGAACAAACTTGGTAGACGTCCACTAGGCAATGCTACATACCAAATATCAAAGCTCTATGCCTTCCAGTTTCAGAGAAGATGATTTTTAAAGTTTCCCCTCTTTGTTCCTATGTTTGAACTTGTGACCCCTGGGGCGGGGCCAGTTTTGACCCCAAGGGCATCATATGAACAAACTTGGTAGAGATCCACTAGGAGATGCTTCATGCCAAATATCAAAGCTCTATGCCTTCTAGTTTTAGAGAAGAAGATTTTTAAATTTTTCCTTCTTTGTTCCTATGTTGGAAATTGTGACCCCGGGGTGGGGCCAGTTTTTACCCCAGAGGCATCATATGAACAAACTTGGTAGAGGTCCACTAGGAGATGCTACATGCCAAATATCAAAGCTCTATGCCTTCAAGTTTTAGAGAAGAAGATTTTTAAAGTTTTCCTTCTTTATGACTATGCTCCAACTTGTGACCCCCGGCGTGGGGCCAGTTTTGACCCCAGGGACATCAAATGAACAAACTTGGTAGAGGTCCACTAGGAGATGCTACATACCAAATATCAAAGCTCTGCGCCTTCTAGTTTCAGAGAAGAAGATTTTCAAAGATTTTGCTTTTTTTTTTTCCTTTTTGTTGCCATGGCAACCAGAGTTGTGGGTGGAATTCAATTCTTTGAACAATTTTGGTAGAGCTTCACCTAAGGAACATCCCTGCCAAGTTTCATCAAGACTGGCCCAGTGGTTTAGGAGAAGAAGATGTTTAAAGAAATTGTTGACGGACGACGGACGACAGACGCCGGACATAGGGCGATCACAATAGCTCACCTTTAGCACGTTGTGCTAAGGTGAGCTAAAAATGGCTCAGCACTTTCAAGATGACTGGCCTGATAAAAGATTACTAACACTCATCACAATTTGCACATCAACATTTTTAGCGTCTTTGAAAGTTCGATACATTTTGGATAAACACAAAAAATCGCCCAATCTACAACCATTCATTATATTTCTGGTAAGTATTAAGTCTGACAGTTGCCTGATGGTTGTACTGTTATGAAATAGCCATCATAACAATATGGAAAAAACAAGAATAAAAGAAAGCATTCAAAAGCAGATATAGGATGTGTTCTGGTTTCAATGAGACTTATCACCCTTGTTCTTCATCATAACCTATGCTGCTGTAATGAGAACCTACAACATAGGTCTGATTTACTGAAGAACTAGTGGTCTTTTTTTTTTTTTTTTTGGCTGTACCCACAAAATAGATTTTTCAGACAAACTAATGGTTTTTAGATTTTGTACACAAAATAGATTTCATTGAAGAATTAATACTTATTGTTTTTTGCTTTGTACAACAAAATACACCTTACTGAAGAAATAATGGTCTTTGGATTTTGTACACAAAAAAAGTTTCACATAACTAATGATTTATGGATTTGTATCCACAAAAGATGTTTTTCTGTAGAAACTAGTCATCAGATTTGGAGCTCTAATATTCAAAACAAGATGTTTCATAGAAAGAAAAGGTCTTTTTATTTTAGCCATGCTCTGGTAAATGGGGTTTAATGCATCTCCCTGATGCATTACACCATGCAAGTCATTACATAATTATGGATCCATAAAATCCACTTTGTCTAACAACCAACTGAATCAAGAGGTAGACTGGTCCTTGGACATGCAGAAAATCTAGATAGCAAAAAGTTTTAACCGAGGTCAGCCTACTCAAAATGTGCAGGATGACCCAAGTCTTTGCAGATGTATTAAACCCCCTTTTCAGTGTTGCATCCAGGATGACCTCAGAGGGAGGGAAGATGCCCAACGTAGAATCAAAACGGGGTGGGGGGGTGGAAAGTTTGAGCGTGTTGCAGATAAAAACCTATCTCAATAATAACCTTAGTTTAGTATATCTTTTAAAGAAAAAAAGTGTCTTAATCATATACATACTCACATGAACATTTTTACTTCAGACTCATCTGAAACTCTGATATATAATAAAAGTACCTCAACTCGTATGGAAACATCTTCAGTAGCGTCCAGAGTTCCTCTGATACACAGCAGTTACATGTCAGAAATGACATACTAGGTATAATGACTTCATCCATCATATTCAGGAGTCCAAAATACATGATGTTATCTTCCATACTGAGAGAACCTTGATTACGCTGTGAACAAACACAAGAGAATAGAATCAGTTGCTTTTTTTCCACCCATTTTCAAACAATCCTGTGATTCAACCATCATGAAGAAGAAGCTTTTTTAAAACACTGTGGGAAAAAGAGAAAATACTTGTAATTAGTACACAGTTATGATTTCAAGTATGCATTGAGAATACTCTGAATGACTGAAAACCACTTCAACCCTTTATCAAACAATCCAGAGTTTTAAAACCCTGAAGAAGAAGCCTTTGGAAGACATTGTAGGAAAAGGAAAAGGACAAAATACTGGTGACCAGAAAACAATTATAACTTAACTCTTTATCAAACAACAAAATTTTACACTGGTCCAATTTCAAGCAATTGCACACGAAACACTAGACATTGCTCAAGTTGTCTCTGCCAGGGTAGAAAACATTGCTGGGCAAGAAGAAAATGCTGGTTACCAGCATTTTCTTCTTGTCCCACAATGTTTTCCAAAGCCTTTGTCGGCAGGGTCGCTTAAACAGAATTGCTTGGTAAAAGGTTAAAATTTGCATTGACAATGCACCAAATGGCTGGAAACCACTTCAACCTTTTTTTAAACAATCCTGAGTTTTAATAATCCTTTTTCCACAATGTTTTCTACCCTTTCAAAGGCAAATTCAATAATATAAGCCAGATTTAATTTGTTGTCTTCAAATGTTTTTAATTTAGGCAAGTCTTAAATTATGTTCCCTGATAAAGAGTTGACTGAGCTACTGTAAAAATGGGTATTATTGCGGGTCTAAAATTTCGCGAATGACCAAATACTGACCTTACGTGGTTCTAATTTTCACTATGACTGCAACAGACAATCTTGCATTTTATTCAGTCTTTTTACTTTGATGAAACATATTTAACTGGCAGTACTAACAGCCATTAAACTGGTATTCTAGTCATTTTTGATGAAGAAAGGCACTCACTGATCTTGACAAGAATCCCAGTCACTTGTCATAGCAATGTTTTTTGTGTGGTGTCCATGGTTATGAGGTAAAGCATCGGCCTCGTAACCATAAGGACCTGAGTGATTCCCGGGAGCGGGTGTCAACTTTAAGGTTGTTCATCAGCCCAAACATTTGGCATTTTGGAAGCTAGTGGGCTGTAAGAGCCAGTAAACCATTGCACATATAAATCAGCTGTAGGAATATTACCTTTATCATGTAGTATCTGCCAAGTCTAATCAGTTTGACAATCAACACAGGATCACAAGCCACATAGGGTCCCAGGTAGGTCACAATGGGGAAAACTAGATTGTGCACTTCCTTAAAGGTAGAAGCTTTCTGTATACCATTTCCTTCCCATTCCTGTTTTCCCCGCTTTGCCATGAGTTTGGTAGACATACCACTGAATCTGTAATAATAAATGAGTGATGCTATAGGATATGGGGGTGGGGTGTGTGTGTTAACGCATTCCCATAATGTATTATACAAGGCAAGTTGTTGCATGATTATGGATCCATTTTGCCTAAAAACACCCTCAATCATGAGGCAGAATGGTCCTTTGACATGCCAATAGCAAAAATGTTTGACCTAAGTAAGCCTGTGTGGGATGTGCAGGCTGACATGAGTCAATTCTTTTTACAGAGGTGTTAAACCACCTTTTCACAAGGAATGACTCAAATATCATATTGAACAAAGAATGCCTATTAACCCTTTACCACACCACAACTTTAGACCTATCCAAATCCAAAGAATATGCAGATGCCCAAATAAATGTGGCTAAAACTGTGGAAATTGTCTTTGATAGGGTAGAAAACACTGTGGGAAAAGGAGAAAATGCTAGTTACCAGCATTTTCTCCTTTTCCCACAAGTTTTCAAAAGCTATCTTTCTCAAGGTCTTCAAAAGTCAGCCTTATGTGGTAATGGGTTACGGTAGAATTAGAATACACCACACCATATAAAAGGCTGGAAAATATGCTTAAATATGCACCTTTTCTACTCAACATATTCGACGGAGGTTCAGGGTCCCCCGGGCCAATTTTTTTCTTGCGTCACCACTTTTGCCAAATGAGAAAGGTTTGCACCACACTGAAATAATTGGAGCCAGTTGGTGCGATTTTCAAAATCAAAGTACATGGGGTCGGCCATGACAGAAAAAAATGGTTAATAAAATGTCTTCTCTTTGTTGTGTCATGAGCAATAAAATAAACAAGAAAACATTTGCTTTTTTTTTTAAATTAGTTTTTTATCCATATCTATTTATTGTGTGAATACAGTCAGGCAGCAGGTGCTTGATTTTCAGTGGAATTCTTTAGTCGAAAAAGGGGCAAAGATGTGTCATAAATGCTTTGATTGTTACCTGCCCTTGTTGTAAAGGTTCCCCTTTTGATAGTTACTACTTAGACGGGAAAAATCAATCACGCCAATTCCAGTTTGCAAACATAAGTAATGAGCCAATAAATCAGTTATCCTGAGGTCCGATCTTCTTCAATTTACATGTCAATCATCAAATTAATCCACCCGCACATAATGAGGTTGTTGCTATTTACACACCATAATGCCCGGCATGGATTCGTGACAGGTTGCATATAACCAAGAATCACGGTGTGGCTTTAGAAGTGATGGGCGGTGACTAAATCTCGTATGTGATTCCTGACTGTTTTGCAGTATTGCAAACTGTGTAAAAATTCTGTGTAACATTGGATGCAGATGGGGCGTGGTGAAACTTGACATTCGATTAATTAGCACTGTATGATGTATAATGCGTGTATTGTGTGTAACTAGACAAACCCCACAGACTGTTATTTAAGACCACCTGCTCTGAAAGGGTGTGTCGGCGACCTTCCAAAATCTGTCGCAAATGGCGCCAAACGCGAGCCCAGTGGGAATCCTGGAGATTTTTTTTTTTCCCATGAACATTAATTGTAAAATTCTTCTTAGACAATTGGACAGGGGAGGACGCTTTGAAAAACATCATGGGAAGAGGCAAACCAGCATTCTCTCCTTCTCTCACAATGTTTTCCATTCTTTTCAAAGTCAAATTTTACTATTTGATCCACATTAACTTTGTCACCTGCACATCCTTTTAGTACAGACAAATCTATAATTTTGTCTTCTGGTAAACATTCAACAAAAACTGATAGTTTGGCTAAATTTTCCAAAACCATTACACATAATATTTTTACCTAATTTCACAGTCATACTGGGATTTCCAACTACACATGAGCCACGCTCTAGGAGGTTTAATTCATCTATCTGATGCACTTTACAAAGTATGTCATCTCATCACTATGGATTCATCAAATCCATTTTGTCTATCAACAACTGAATCATGAGGTAGACTGTCCTCTAACATAAAGGTTGGTTGGTTTATGGCGTTTAACGCCTTTTTCAACATTATTTCAGTTATATAGCCGCGGCCAGTGCACCTATCCATGCTTTCCTGGAGTTTCTTTTACCAGTACTCCACACGATATTCTTTCCAAGCCACTGGCTGCCTTCCCACATAACCATCATCTAAACAATGGTCAGCAGTGAGAGAGGAAAGAATCCTGTTGCAATGACTAGCATCAATCCTCAGAAAGAAATTTGCCGAGCCGGGGATCGAACCAGCGACCCCGTTCTCGAGTCCTGCACACTACCGACTGAGCTACCGGGGCTCCGCTCTAACATAATGGAAACTGACTAATAGCAGTAAGTTTTGACCCATACAATACATACTTTCTATAGGCAGGATCTAGGACTGTGTGAATCAAGGCACATAGAGCTGATGCCACTGGTTTGTAAGTGGTACCAAAAAATTCAGGTAGACGGTCCAGTATTGACTTTGCTGTGTCCCAAACTCCAATACTTAACAGGGCTTCTGCCAGACCAAGTTTCTGATTGTTTTCATGCTGAAATTTACATAAAAATAAATTCTATTTAAACCCGCAAAAGTACTGAATGCCTAGTATACATTTCGAACATGTTTTGCATATCTAAAGGCATGCTGAAATCCACATATATCTGAGTAGTATTTCTGCTAGCACATCCGTGACTTCCCGTTTGAAATTTTGGGGGTCATTCAGACATTTTACGTGTCATGGTCTTTAAACTTTTACTTTTTTTTTTTTTTTACATGTTTTTTGCCTTTGTAGATGTTGCATGATGCTAAACATGCATGACAGTGTGACCAAAGGAGGAAGCAGACAAGGATCAGCCTGCACATCCTTGCAGTGTGATCTTAGTCTGGTTTTAACAATGACCACACTACTGAGATTCACTACTTACCAGGTCTATTTCGCCCTTGTCTTCCTCTGCTTTCTTGTCTTCATTGCTCTTATCTGATAGGCTCACAACAAGAAACTTCCGTGCATATGCTTTGGCATCAGCCATTTCCTTTTTGCTGTGATCTAGTATGGAACTGTCAGAGGGACTTAGCTGTGAAAGTATGGTAAAAACTTGTTTATTACAATAATTTTCATCATACAGGTCCATATTCACCAACTGTTCTTAAGAACATAATCAGTCTTATTCTCCAATTTTTTCTGAATTTGCAACTTGTCATTGGATATACCATTTGGTTTTGCCAATCAGATGTTGTGTAACTTTCAAATTTAGAAGACTTTGAAGAAAAAGACAAAGAACGTTCTTAAAAATGGTTGGTGAATACGGCCCTAAGTTGATTCTTCACCAAGCCACAAAATACCTGACTTGTCAAAATTCAAACCCTTTGCATACGATGAATGACATGTAGCTTCAAGTCATGATTTTAGATCTTTGAATGAGTATAAAACATTGTGGGTAGCAGCATTTTCTCCTTTTCTAATAATGTTTTGAAAAACCGTCTTTCTTAGATATGTTAATACACAGCATTGTTTGGTAAAATGGTTCAGGTTCTCCAAAAAATGAAAATACACCCACATGCTTGATATCCCATAAAAAATCTTGAAGGTATCACTTACATGTAAATAAAGAGAATCTAGTTCAACAAGTCCGTTCTTCAGCAGCAATGCTGCAAGCTTATACAATGATGATGGAGTTTCCTCGTCCTGAAATAGAAAGAAAAATGTTGTCTTTACCTCTCAACGTGCTACACACAACTTCCAAGCTGATGGTAAAAACCCGAATAATGCTATTTGTAACTTACATTTTGGAGAAAAATATCTCCTTATTGGACAGTGCAGATCCAAGATCAGTCTGCATGTTCTGTGCAGTATGATCTTGATCTAAACTGTCCACAAAAGGTCAGTGAGTCGTGCTTAACAGCCTAAGATTAACTCTAAAGCATGCTGTGGTCAACATAAGGTAATTCTGCACGCAAGTGGATCAATGACTGTAAATTTGTTTAGGAAAGATTTAACCCTTTACCAAACGACTTGCCCAAATAGAAAGCTTTGGCAGACGACAAATTAATTGTGACTCAAAAATAGAAATAGGCCATCAGAAGGGTAGAAAACATTAAGGGAAAAGGAGAAAATGCTGGTTACCAGCATTTTCTCCTTTCTCCACAAGTTTCAAAAAGCCTTTTTCTTGGGATGATTAAAACTCAGGATTGTGTGGTAAATGGTTAAACATGATGAATCACTCTGCTTCTTAATATTTCAGCTGACTTTATATGCAGTTAACAATGTTCCAATCAGATTAAATGTTTCAACACTTTTGAAAATGGCAGTAGTTTAAATATCAAGAAACAGAGAGATATGAGCCATGCTCTGTGAAAAGAGGACTAAAATGCATCTGCGAAAAGTATTGGCCCAGGTCTGCGCAGGCTGACCTAGGCTGAAAGTTTTCACTATTGGTCAATTTTCTGTACGTCAAAGGACCAGTATACCTCTTATAATTTCTCTTAGAACAAATTCATCATTTACCTACCTTGAAAAACTGGAATTTAAATCCAAGAATATGGCACAAGGTTTCATTGTTTTGGATATATGACTTGATCAAAGGTATATAAAAGTCTTCTAGATCTGGATGGTTTTCAAATGATTCTAGTAAAACATCTATAACTCGATTGGGATCCAAATTAAAACAGCCTGCAATATAAAAGGACAAGTGATAATTCATTCTACAATTACCAATTACAGAGCATTTACTTAATAAGAAAATCAATCATTTAACCCTTTACCACACAATCCCAACTTTTAACAATCCTATCAAAGAAGCCTTTTGACAACATAGTGGGAAACCAGGATTTTCTCCTTTCCCACAATGTTTTCTACCCTTTCCAAAACAAATTTCAATTTTTCAGTCACATTTATTTTGTCATTTGCAAATGCTTTCAATTTGGACCAGTCTAAAATTTTGTCATTTCACCTGCTGGTACCAAGACAAATGTTTGATATACAATCATCTACTTAGAGAGATAAAAGGAAGTTATTTTAGACATTAGAAAATCAAGCTTTTAGAATGAAACTGAAGATAGTGTGGTAAAAAACTGAAATCAAACGGTTTCTGTGAAGGATCGTCATGACTTGATAATCATTCTCTATGTGATCAGGATATAATATTGCCAATATCATTTCTCCCAATGAGTGACAAACCCTCCCTGAAAATTGAGGTGTTTTTAGTCACAAATACCCCAAATGCAAAGCAAATTACCCCCTTATCCAGAGCTAAAATTTAATCTCCCTCCTCAACACTTCAAAAAGGTCAAAGGCGTAACCTCTCCTACCCATCATACTTAGGTTCCCTCACCCACTTTACTTTCCCTAGAAAAGCACTAAATGAACATGATAACAAATTCAAAATCATACCAATCAAAGATTTGATATTTTGAAGCATTTTCTCTGGAGTGAGTCTGTCTGTCAGTTCTTGATTCAGTTCTGCTACCAGTTTTGAATATCCCTCACTTTCCTCCCTCAACAAGTTGAATTTTTGCTGCTTGTAGCTGGAACAAAAATGCATTCTATTTCTTCAAATAGGAATTTAATTAAAAAAAAAATTAATTCAGAGTATTTCCTGATAAAGAGGTGTCCTTTAACCCTTTATCACATAATCCTAATTTAAAGACCCTCAGAAGGAGGGCATTTAAAAATGTGGGAAAAGGAAAAAATTGTGTTTCTTCAAATATGCACTGAATTTAAAAAAATATTAATTTGAAGTTATTCCTCAGAAATTTCTTTGAAGGTAGCCAGCTGTGATGGTTATCTGCCCTTCCTCTATAGGTTCCTTTTTTGATAATAAACAACTTGCGCAATTTTGAAGCAAATATCTTCAGTAATAACAGTTATTGTAAAATGTCTGAGTTTTCGCATGACGACGTAGACAACGCCAGGGCTATGGCAATACCTCAACATTTTCTTTAAAAACACCCGAGCTAAAAAGTTGCCTACAGCAGGTATTGAGTAACATTTAGATATTTGGTAGCCACTTACTACAGTCTTGTCTTTATCTTTACATGCCTTTGTGTGAATACAGTTTTATTTGGAACGAGCCCTGCATTTTCAAGGGTATCAGCATCCAGCCTAGACTTCAGTAACGCCTCGCAGTCTAACCCCTGCAAACATAGGCAAGAAATTAGCACTAATAACCTGCAGTATTCTACCAAGCTAAGGATTCTTGGACCCTGGCCAATTTATAATGCACAAAGGTGGTTTGAGAATAAGTCTCTCACAGAGAAAATATCTCCTCTTTTTTATGTCCATTAAACGATTGTCCCTTCTCTAAATGATCCTTGGCAAAACACTTAAAGTCTTTACTAAACAAAAAAATTTTAGACCTATTAAAATCAAAAGCATTTGCAGATGCCAAAATAATTATGACTGAAAAATTAAAATTTGTTTTGGGAAGGATAGAAAAAATTGTGGGAACAGGAGAAAATGCTGGTAACCAGCATTTTCTCCATTTCCCTTATTTTCAAAAGGCTCATTTCTCTAGTCATTAAAACTCAGGATTGTGTGGTAAAGGGTTAATACAGGTACATGTACTTTAATTTAAATGAGTCATGTGAAAAGGGAGTTTAATGTCCAGACCGAGTAGGCTGACATGGGTCAAACCTTTTTGCGAATTTTCTATCTCACAAATCAGTCAGTTGATTGACAAAATAGATCTCATGGATCCATAATTATGTGATGACTTGCATGGTACAATGCATCACAAAGATGAATTAAGCCCCCTTCTGCCAGACCATGGCTCATATATAAAGGTCCTAATCCTTTGCCATACAATTCTTGGAATTGATGAGTTTGAAAAGAAGGCATTTGAAAATATTGTGGGGGAAAAGGAGAAAGTATATTTCAATTATATTGCGATGGCCAGGGCACCTGTCCATGCTTTCCTGGAAGTTTCTTTTACCAGTACTCCGCACAATATTCTTTCCAAGCCACTGGCTGCTTTCCGACATAACCATCATCTGTCAGCGGTGAGAGGGAGGAATGAATCCTGTTGCAATGACTATCATCAATCCTCTGGAAGAAATTGGCTGAGCCGGGGATCAAACCAGCAACCTCCTGTTCTTAAGTCCTGTATGCCACCAACTGAGCTACCAGGGCTCGGCTCTCAGATTGCTAGAAGTTGGGATCATTTTGTATAGAGTTAAGAAAGCTTGTAAACCAAACATACAACTAACAAATTTGTTCAACATACATGAGCGCATGCCTGTACCAGGGATATAAACCTCTCCTTTATCCGTTTCCCCTCATCTGTGCAGCCAAGTTCAATGTCTGTAAAACAGTAAATACTCATGGAAATATTAGCATTTAAAAGACCAATACTCACTCATCAACTATCAACAATCTAGGATGAAAAGCTTCATAAAATACTGCATTTTAAAATCAAATGAGCCATGCTTTGTGAAAAGGGGGCTTTATGCATCTGCAAAAAGTATTGACCCAGGTCAGCCTGCACAGTCTGTGCAGGCTGACCTAGGCCGAAACTTTTCACTACTGGTCAATTTTCTGTATGTCAAAGAACCAGTCTATCTCATGATTGAGTTGCTTGTTAAAAAAATGGCTATTATGGATCTATAATATTATGTGATGGCTTGCTTGATATAATGGATCACGGAGAAGCATTAAGCTCCCTTTTGTCAGAGCATATTGTTTGAACCACACAACTGTCTGAATGTGTTCTGAATATGCTTGGTTGTCTGACAAAACTGGGGGAAAAAGGAGAAAATGTTGGTTACCAGGTTTTTCTCCTGGTTCCCAAGGTTATCAAAGACTTTTTTCTTCAGGGCTGTAAATACACAAGCCTGTTTCGTATAGAATTATCATACTATATTAACTTAAGCTGTCTTCTCCATGAATCCAAAAAGTCATACATGTATTTGTGTGACAACTGTTTAGAAATTTGAAAGAATAAGAATTAACTACAACATCGTTTCACGACCTTGTAGAGAGTGGTTTACGAAAACATTCGATTATTTGAGACATATTAGTGGTCTGCAATTTCTTTCCATTTGGACAAGTCTAAAATTTTGTTGTTGGTGAAGTTATTAATTAACCCTCTCAATCCTCTCCCACATAACAAAATTTTAAATCTGTCCAACTCGAAAGCTTTTGCAGACGACATATTAGATATGGCTCATATGGTGAGATTTGTCAGTAAAAGGACAGAAAACATTGTGGGAAAAGGAGAAAATGCTTAACCAGCATTTTCTCCTTTTCCCTGAATGTTTTCAACAGGACTGTTTCTCAGGGTCGTTCAAACTCGGGATTGTGTGGTAAAGGGTTAACATTATGCCAAAAAACCCTATTTCCACCACCCTGAAGAAAGAGACTTATAGCATGTCAAATACAATTCCCATTATTTGAACACCATTTAACCCCTTACAACACATTCCCAACTTTAAATGAAACCCCCCCCCCCCCATTGGAAAAAACCCTTTAAAAAAATTGAGGGAAAAAGAAAAAATGAGCATTTTCTCCTTTTTCCCACAATGTTTTCTACTCTATCACAGACAAGTTCCATCATTTCAGACACCTTTTATTTGTCATCTGCAAATGCTTCCAAACTGGGCATGTTTAAAATTTTGTTGTCTGGTAAAGAGTTAATTCATCTTCTGCAAATGCTTTCATTATGAACAAGTCTAGATTTTTCATATCCAGTGTGCAAAAAGTAAACATTTTCAGTATACACCTTTATGTTCATACGGTGTACTGCTGATGATAGAATTCATCCAATATATTAGCTCTGATACACAAAATTTTTCTCTTTAATGGCATGTATCTAAAAAAGTGTTGTTGGATTCTACAGGGCTCAGGGGTTCAATCTCTGCTGTCAGCCCAGGACATGTGGGACTGTCCTTGAGCAAGGCAATGTGAAACAACAGCCTAGAACCTCAAGAAACTCACATAAGACAGAAATATGCAATCTGTTGCTCTTCTATAACTGAAATACTGTTGAAAGCAGCATAAAATAAAACCTATTCGAGAATACTTAACCCTTTACCACACAATCCCCATGTTTTATCAACCCTGACAGAGAATGCTTTTAAAAACAATGTGGGAAAAGGAGAAAATGCTGGTAACCAGCATTTTCTCCTTTTCCCTCAATGTTTTTACCTTATCATAGACAGAAATAATCATGATTTAAGAAATATTAATTTTGTTGCCTACAAATGCTTTCAATTTCGTCCAGTCTAAAATTTTGTTGAATGGTAAAGAGCTGACAGTCCAAAGTGTCACACTCAAAGCTCATAAAACAGTACTAAAATGTAAAATGTTTCTGTACAAACACAACACTTACCGATAAGTCCAAGTATATCCACCAGTAGAGACAAAAAGTCTGAGTATCTATCCTGAAAATTGCAATCATTTTGTACTTGTTATATCCTTGAATCATACTCTTTACTGATTATCTCAAATGTTAAGTCTTTACCACACAGTCCTGAGTTTTAACCACCATGAAGCTGTTAGAAAACGTTGTGGGAAAAGAAAAAAATGCTGGTAACAATGTTTTCCATCTTATCAAAGACAGAAATCATTATTTGAGCCATGTTTAATTTGTCATCTGCAAATCCTTTCAATTTGGTCTAGTCTAAAATTTTGTCATTTGGTAAAGAGTTAAACAGACAAAATTTAACAATGGTCCAATTTCAGAGCATTTGCATGTAGCACAAATGATGGGATATGTCTCTGAAAAGGTAGAAAACATTGTGGATAAAGGAGAAAATGTTGGTAACTGGTTAATACCAGCATTACCTTTTTTTTCCAACAATGTTTTCTAAAGTCTTCTTCAGGGTCTTTGAAACTTGGGATTGTGTGGTAAAGGGTTACAGACTGAAATGTGCTGAACTGTTATAGTCCCAAGTACACCTTCAGCTGCTTTTTTCTGGGCCTTGTAGATCAAGCTCAGATAGCACAAAATGTGCAGTATAATTTACGATTTACACTGATTTACAATGTCCTCCCTTCCTGAATATTTGGACAGAAATTTCATCTTAATGTAACAATTCTTTATCCCTGCATCACAAAGTTCTTTCCCAGTACATGTAGTCGTTTTTATACGAATAATTTCTCTAAGCCCCCGAAAGCTGTTTTGGTTTTGCTTATTTGAAAAAGTTGTTGAATTAGGAAGTGTCATATACAGTACTGATTAATGAATCACCAAGATAGGTGCGCTTGCCATGTTGAATAGCTTAACTTTTAGCTATTTTCAGCAAAAATGTGCATCAACTTAATAATGAAGATCATACAAGAATTTGTCTTTAGTATTAAGACAGAAAACATCGTGGGAAAGGAGAAAATGCTACTAACCTCTTACTACACAATCCCAACTTTTAATTAAGAAAGACCGCAAGAAAGAATACCTTTGATAACATTGGAAAAGTGTAATACATCTACGAAGGCTCAGGTTTGCCATTGTACAGGTATGAGTATGATTTAGTCGTCAAATGGCATCACATGGATGAATCATTACCCATGCATCTTGTATAACATTATGAATATCTAACTCTCTCCTCAGACTGGGCACTCTCATAAATACTGGCAGACAGTAGGAGTGACGGGGATTCTCTGTTTGATTCTCTTGAGCGGCTGTTTGCATACTTTACGAAGTTTCTCAAAAAATTAAATACGGTTGATTAACTTTGAACATTTTATTTTATTCTCTCCTCATTGTGCCACAAAAGGAGAAAATGCTGGTAACCAGCATTTTCTCCTCCCCCAGTCCCAACTGTGTTTTCTACCATTCCAAAGTCAGATTTCAATTTTTGAGTCATACTTATATTGTCATAAAGCACATGTATTCAATTTGGAAAAGTCTAAAGTTTTGTTGTTTGGTAAATGGTTACTGCACAATGCTGACTTTTAACACCCCTGAGAAAGATGGCTTTTGAAAACATTGTGGGAAAAGCATTTTCTCCTTTTCCCACAGTGTTTTCTACCTATGACAGACCAGTTTTATGGTTTGAATAACATTTATTGTCTGCAAATGCTTTTAATTTGGGCCAGGCTAAAATATGGTCGTCTGGTGAAGAGTTAATAATTAGGATCATGGTGTAAAGGGTCGAGCATCAAACCAGTAAATACATACATTTAAGTCCATAAATGCAGAGATCGCTTGATCCTGTTTAAGGTTCCCTTTAACAACATGGTGGCAAAGATCAAATACAGCTTGTCGGAAGTCATGATTCCCAAGGCTGGCTAGGATTGTTTTCTCTCCAACTCCGTGACAAAATTTCAAACTGGAAAGAAAGAAATAAAAAAAAACTCTTTCAGCAAAATATTCACAAAAGTATTCACTGGTACATGTACTATGCCTCAAAATTGATCTGACTGACCAAATATAAATACACTGCAACACCTTCATGAGAAACTCATTTGCTACTAATCCTTTATTAATCCCTTTATCTCACAATTCCAAATTTCAATGACCCTGAGGAAGAAGGCTTTCGAAAATATTAAGGCAAAAGGAGAATATGCTTGAAACAATCATTTTGTCCATTTCCCGCCATGTTTTAGACCCTTCCTGAGATACATTCCATCATTTCACAGCGCCCCAGATAAGCTGAGTATTTGCTTATTTTACGCTATTTGGAACAGCAAATACGCAACAAAACTTATTTTAAAGCATAACAAATATGCACATGTTTCTCACCATACGCAATTTGATTGATTTTCATTGCATATTTTGTTGACAACCGAGATCGTCACCATGATTGGCTGTGTTGTCACTGAAACGCTCACATATCATTTTCTGAACGAAATGCAAGCTTCTTAGATCAGCTAATTATACTACTTGTCACAACTCGGCCGATTCCATACCTACATTTAACTTGATCAACGGATGACCCGAGGTTTGCCGAATGCTGATTATATGTGTACTTGATTTGGCATTCAGCAAACCTCGAGTGATCCTTCGATCAAAATTCCTCGGCTGTATCACGTAGATTGATATGCACACAGTACATTTCTTCTCGAAAAATACACCGCTTTACCGTTCTTAAAAATTGTAATACTCTACTTAGAAAAAGAAAACACTTGTCACAATTTTCTCTTAGAATCTTTCTTAATACATTTCTATTTAAAAATAGTTTGTACATTAATTTTCTAACTTGGTCTATCAGTTCTCATTGACGCTTGGAAATTTGAAATGACCCGTGTTTTTTTTACGCTAAAAAATATCTACCGAAGGGTCAGTCTGACACATGAGATCATCAGCTAAAGCTTCATGTAAATTAGCTTGCGAGCCAGGGTTCTCCCCAGAAAAGTTGGAAGGCGTAGTGCTACTTACCGGCAAAAATGTTGTCCAAAGGATTTCGAAGGACACCATAAATGTTGTTAAAAGAGGGATATATTTCAATACCATGCTAACTCTTGTCCTGCTGAATCAAATTCAATTCCTGTTTTCAAATATTCAATCCATTTCCCTTGATTTTGTATTGAAAAAGCATTCTAAAATGCTAAAACTGCACGCTGTGATATGTGCAGGCTGATCTTTGTCCATGCTGCCTGCCAAAGCAGGAATATTTCGGGATCAGCAGTAGAAAGGTTCAGAAAGAAAGAAAGATATGGGTTACATTTTGTCTTCAATTTACTTATTGTACTAGTACAGTGGAATCCATTTATTAGCAACTCGGATTATAGCGATTTTCGGATATTAGCAACTTTTTGCCCAGCACAAAACCATTTCCTCTTTAATCTATGTAAATTTTCTCGGATAATCGAAATACCGTTAAAAGAAATTTTCAGATAATGGCAACAAAATATTTGCACTATCAACATATTTTGTCGTTTATTAGAAATATTATGCCGTAATTTCGAGAAAAGAATCAATGAAATTTCTGAAAATTAACTGAAACTTCGCATTATTTTGCAGGTGTAGACACGCGTGTCCAGTAAATACACACATACATGTCGATGTGATGTCATTTTCGCACCTACGCGGGAGTAATTGTTCTCCTGATGTGTCGATAAAAAACTGGAATAAATGACTTACTTTATAGACTTGGACTTTTTTTTTAAGACTTAATGTAGTTTCCATTTTGATTAAAAACCATCTTTATTTCTTCGGCATGATTTTCATGCCTTCATTTTACAAAGTTAAACCTACAGCTCTTTATGGCCATATTGTTTATAACGCCTCGCATCAAGTCACCAATCAACATTCTTTAACCAATTAAAACACTTTAATTGATTCTTTCAACTGGAATCGTAAAAAATGCACTCAAAAAAGGCACATTCGATTTCCTTCGGAAGGGCAAAATAAGCCGTATAATAAACCTAATGCATAATATGTACATGTACATATGCCGTGTGTAGCATGAGTGAATAGGTAAACAATGTAGGAAAACAGGTCGACTTACCACTACAGCTCTTCAGATACTAATATGAGAGGCAATTCAGTAAACTAATAACTACAAAGACAACATTTTCTAATCACTTTATTAATATTGGATTACAAATTTATAACTAGCAATCTATTGCGGAGGGAAATAGTCTACTTTCGGTTTAGCGACGACTTCTTAGTCCCCACTCTCATGCGAGTTCATGCCTCAAATGAAATTGCAGATAATAGCAATGATCGCTTAATGGCAATTTTTCTTCTGACAAATGGGTATTGCTAATAAGCGGATTCCTCTGCATTACATTGTATTTCAATAGTCATCTGAAGCAAAATAAAATTTAAACTTAAGTTATAAAATTCCAAAAATTAACAAATTTTTTATGCTATCTGGCCACATCTCTTCAGAAAATCATGTTTGTGAATATCACATTTCATTGATTTGTCCTTAAAACAGTTTAATTCTTCTATCTTTTTCTTGAGACCAAAAATTTACATATTCTTCTATGTCAAATTCTGTGCTGATTATCCTTCTAAAGAGACAGTCAATAGTAAAATATGGCCTGAAAGGTCTGTAATGATTCTTTTCAATGTGTAAAATCCTCTTTCACAGTCTGAAATGTATTATGATTTTTTTTTTTTTTTTAAAATGAAAGTATTGAAAATTAAATTTTCTGCAAAACTCAAAATGCTACGATGATTTAAGTGCAACTGAATACATTAAAAATGGAGCTCTGCTTCCAAGTCTGAAAAACCCTGAAATTTAGCCTTATCATTATGGTTGAAAAAGTCCTTCAGGATTATGAATTGATAATCAAACGTAAAGCCCTATCCAGAGAGTCAATTCTTGCATGAAACTGATATAGTAAGAATCAGTAACAGAGCAATGAGTAGCAGCCATAGATTGGAATGCACAGATGTGCATACTGATATTTGCTTGCATTATCAGGCTATCAGCAAAAGCGACCAATCATTTGGAAAAGCAGAATCAGGCCTATAGTATTGAACCCCTCCCCTTGCTTCTTTCAGAAGATCTGCTCACATTCATTTTAGTTGGTGGTTCATTTTCTTCTGAAATTTCATATTTGTCTCTTGACCGACTAAAAATGTCAGAGATCTGACTGAATGACCTCTTTGCCATGGTGAATCTATGTCCTCACAAGGACAAACACTAACAGTGTTCCCACTCACATCTCTTTTTGGGAGTGCATGCGCTCCCTGGAATACAAGTTTTGGGAGTGCAAGAGAAATTCTAGGAGTGTACTTAATATTGACAATTATAGAGCATCTATGGATGACAGTAAGGGTCTTTTGTATTGAAAATTTGCTTTGATGAGCCTTACTCTGCAGTCAGCTGCTCTTGAAAACAATGTGGGTAATTTTGAAAAAAGAAGACACTTGTAATAATTTCCTTTCTCACGGGACCAGTTTCAGAGGGACAACTTACAGCCTGATGGCCAGAAGAATTTTCCATTTCACTGTCAATTTCAGACACTAATTAAGTTTCACTTATTGTTTTATAGAGATATTTATGTAAATTTACTGTTCAAAGTCATTTATAAAACTGAATAGACAGTTTGAAATGCTCATGATCGGACGATGTCAAACCAATTTTTGTAGTGTCATAGGTTTTCGCGTTTCTTGCAGCGATCTTTTTTTCATGCCTGTTAAGTTTTGGAGTAGTATTTCCGCATGATTTGACATAGATTTGTCAATAAGAATAGCATGTAACTTCAGAACCTTTGATTTTACACTAGAAAAGCGGATTGATACCAAGTTTGATTAGTGGTGATAAACAGTGACTTTCACACTTGTTAACTTGTCCCAACTGGCGCCACTGGTGATCGACAACGGGAACCCTGAAATCTGTGCGTGCATGCACGTTTCACTTCATATTTTTGTGCGTGATTATTCAATTCAGTGCGTGAATCACACACATATGTACGTGAATGGGAACCCTGACTAACTAAATGCCTTTGGTGATTCATTTTATACATCATTACTAAGCCGGTCAGGTTGGAGAAAGGGCCTTTAACACAAGAACAAAATTATGTCAAACAAAACAGGACTACGGATTTTTGGTGATTTATCACTGCATTCTCACCTTTACGTCTGGTATACATGGGATATAGTGGGATCCTTACCTGTCTACAGGCAGACTGCTTCATAATTAACACCTTCCAAGATTATCTTGGAGTCTGTGGCTTCCGATTACTACAGATTGGTAATTGATTTTACGACCTTTGCTGGGAACCATTACAAATTAACTTCTCATTCTAGTTTACGACATTACACATGGGAACCAGCTTTACTGGAAATATTGGTTCCTTCTACCTGGTCAACGCTTGAGTGATTATAGGGATGTGTATATGTTGTTTTATTACCCCCCATCGGGAAAAACAGCATGAAGGCCTCCAATAAAGGGATTAATTAGGGTCTTTTGCCACTTTTCTTCAGGGTATAATTAGGAGTATCGGATCGGCAAATAAGCTGTAGCGGCATTTCAAAGGCGTATCAGAAAAAGGGTAAATCTTTTGAAGGCGTGTCGGGCCGATACGCCATAAGGGCCTAGGGAGAACCCTGCAAGCATGTACCTGGCAGATGCATGGGCCTTAATAAGTAACACAATCAGTATCAAATGTGAAGTACGCACACGGCTCTGTTTATCACAGCTAATCAAACTGGCAAGTCATTTTATAAAAACATTAAAAGTGTTCATCCCTTTATCTAGTGTAAAATGACAGGTTTTAGAGATACCTGCTACTCTAATTGAAAAATTCATGTCAAATGATGCAGAAATACTTCAAAGATTAACTGACATGAAAAATTGGACGCTGAAAAAAAAAAAAAAAAAACGTGAAAGTCCATGACATAACAAAGGTCAGTTTGATGTTGTCCGATCAGAGGCACTTCAATCTGTCTCATCATCTCTAAGAATGATTTAAACAGTGAATTTACACAAATCTCTACAACTCGAGTAATGGAAGCCAAAATATCCGTTTCATAGTGAGTAAAAACCATTGGTCGTGTTATGAAATAAAAATATATGACAACCTACAAATTAGACAGGGGAAGGTGGAGGTTAGGCTTTCTTGTTTTACAGTGTTAGCACTGGAACATGTGTTAAAGAAGGTATTGGTCACTCATGTAAAGAAAGAAGACCAGAATGAAAGAACCCATTAATGATGATGGCCTTTTTCTCCCTTTTCCACTATGTTATAGTATGATATATGAAAGACAAATCCTGTCATTCAAGCCACATTTGAATTGTCGTCTGCTACTGCTCTAAATGTGAAAGAGTCTAAAATTATGTTGTTTGGAAGACCGTTAAAACATTGTTTGTGTCCATTTATTCATAATGAGGAATTGCATGCTAGGGTTAAAATTTGTCTCTCCATCTTTCTGATGATCAAGTGCTTGGAATTACTAAACAGTTGTAATCAATGTATCCATATTTTAGCAAAACATTTTCTTTATATACCATACTCAGCATATAACAGATAAAAAGAGCAAAATAAAATTGCCATATTTTTCAATCAGTGTTACCAGCTGGACACTATGAAAAAAAAAAAAATAACATGATGGGATTGAAACATACTATGTTCAATGATGGGGTAAAACTTGATTTTTACACTACTATTAGAATTTTCTTGCTTAAAAATTTGCTGCTTAAGCACAGTCATTTCATTTTACCCCTCTCATAAGAAAATGGTACTTAAGTATTCCTTGGCTCAAAAAATTATCTGGGGCTGTGATTTCAGCCATATTTAAATAACCACAAGTACAAAATTTTGTTGTTTGGTTAAGAGTTTAGACCAGAAAAAAGAAAATGAAATTGTGTTTCACATGGCTCGACCAACCCTACCCAATGGCCACAGACTTTTTGCAGATTTTGCACCTTAAGCTTCATTCTGAGCCATTTCATTCAATTTCAGTAAATCATTGTGACCAACACTGATGTCTTTCAAATGATTGGCCTAAAGTAGCTTTGGAAATTTTTCACTTGACCGCCAATTTCAGACAATGAAGATTTCCATATCTTAGAACATTTTCCCTTTCATCCAATTCACCGAAAAATTTCCAGTATAAATTTTAGGCCAACCCTTTTTCAGAGTCAGACACTTGAAATCAGCGTCTGCATGATTGTGGACTTCCTCCAAAATCATGACATAGCAATTGCCATTCTCTCAGTCACCATGAACAAATGTCCCCATTACGGGGGCATTTAGCTCAGATCCTATTCCAATACTATGCCCATAATGCAGTATTTGGCTGCAGAACCACCTACCACAAGGGAAGTGTACTATATCGCACTTGCATGGAATTTGTAAACAATACATCCGTTTTGGTCCCGAATTTGCCTGGCAATTAAAAAGGGGGGGGGGGGTAAAGCTAGAAATGTACAGAATAAATGTTGAAATGGTAAAAATACATGTCCTACGAATAAATCATTTCAATATTCATTCCGTGTATTTCTTGCTTTCACCCCCCCCCCCCCCCTCCCCCCAACCCCATCTTACCAAGCAAAATTCTTGGTGCGGAGTTCCCTGCATTATGCCATGAAACCGAACACATACATGAAATAGTGAAAAAAATGTGATTTGACTGGGTTAATGTTGAGAGCTGCGTACAACGTCACGCATTTAATCGATGCAATGTGGTTATGATAGCGTGTTTGTCAGAGCAGAAAAGTGGAACCAGATAGGCAAATACTTTGGGTTCCTGGAAGTAGTGATGCTGTGGAATAAGAAGTTTAAACAAATGCATTTAGATTATTGACATCATTCTATTGATTTTGAAGCTCATAAAACACCCTTACAATTCTTGTTTCCCCGATTTTTCCCAAGATTTGCATTGTTCGGCGGTCACTGAAGAAGCCGCCATTTTTTTCCTGCTATGACGTCATAAACTGTAGATTTGTTTTAAACGAATTTATTTGTTAGGAATAAGAGATTAAAACAAAAGATAGATTCTTTTTATGAGTATCTTATTTTTATTATTATCATTTTTTTAAATAAAATGTATTAGAAAGCTTGCATGCTATGATTCGTAAAAATTGGAATCATTTGATTTTCCGTTTTATCTTGTAATGGTTCCCTACTAAACTCAGAACTGAAAGGAACCAGTGGCAAAAATGGCAGCATCTGGCAGAAGTCGACATGTTAAGTTGGTTAAGAAACTTAATAAACATGCGCAGAAGTTGTTGAAACAAGAAAATCTTCATCTTTCGGAAGAACCGACCTCGGTAATTTCACTGATATGTCTTGTAGTGGGTGACATGCAGGATTTGGTGTTTTTTCCAATTATTTATCAACGAATTTCTAAAAAATTGTCCCTCAATGGCCTTATGCGGGTGCATGGAAAAATCGAATTTCACTTACAACCGTATTTCACCACTTGATGACCGTATTTCACCTCTTGATGGGCATATCTAACATCAAATGACGAAATATTCTCCCTGGTGCTACAAATTTAGCTGAATTTATGAATATGAAGTAAACATAGCTATGGTCGACCATAGGCCACTGAAACTCCATTGGTCTATTACTGGACAACGAAATTTTCCTTATCGGACACTGTTACTATAAATAGCACATTGGCAACTGCCTCTATATTGTATATAATAAGACAAAGTGTGCAACGAAATCGAAGAAAATTTTTACCCCTGTCCCTTTTCAGAGATAATATTTAACCAAAAATGGAAAAATAAACCTAGTTACCATTGCAGATGGGTTGACCAATGATTTCTCTTGAGTACCTTGACCTTATTAAGTTCCAATTGGCTCTTGCGATCAAGCAATAGCTCTGACCTTAAAAAATTTAAAAAGATTCTACATTTTCCGGATCGCCATGCGCTGATGTCACACAATTCATTATGATGCAGCGAATTATAACTCACATGAATTTAATATCAAAAGACGTGCCAAAGTTTTTGACCAATAAACGGTAAATAGGCATTTGAAAAGATACGAAATGGAAGTTGAAAATCGTGATACTGGATTAGATGAAAAGATAAATTATAACAGACGAAATATTAATTTGATAATTTCATCAGTATATCAACAAAAGAATTTTAGATCTTTGTTTGAAAAAAATATTTTAGTTATAATTCGCTGCGGGATTATAAATTGTGTGACGTCAGCGCATGGCGATCCGGAAAATGTGGAAGCTTTTTAAAATTTTTCAGATCAGAGCTACAGCTTGATCGCAAGAGCCGTTTGGAACTTTCGAACTTTCACAATAAAAATCATTTGTGAACCCATCTGCAACAGTAACAAGCTTTATTTTTCAATTTTCGGTAAAATATTATCATTGAAAGGGTACAGGGGTAAAAATTTTCTTTGATTTCGTTGCACACCTTGTCTTATATACAGCTGCCAATGTGCTATTTATAGGAACAGTGTCCGATAAGGAAAATTTCGTTGCCCAGTAATAGACCAATGGAGTTCCAGTGACCTATGGGTCTACGTACCTATTTTTGTGGGGTACCTGTTTTCGATTCGGAAATGATATCCAAGTTTTCTTGCGAACTATGTAGTGAATGACATCACTGTTCTGTGTGAACTGCTATTTGAATGTAAACAACATTGTCACTGCTGCTAATTTATAAAGTGCAACAAAAACAAGACGGTATGTATGTTTCTAAAGGAAAGATCAATTTTAGTGACAAATTTCTTATTAGCCGTTTTCAACCGGAATGTGCCCATTTTAAATCCTTCGTCTGATATTTAATTTTAATCCGGAAAAATATGTGACATGTGACATAGTCAGTCTTGATGCCAAAAAGTCATGTGACCATACTGGAATGATGTGACAAGATTCTGATCTATTATTAGATCAGAGAATTTAGTGACCTATTTCATTCGGTCGCTTACGAATGAACAAATTTTCCAGAACATTCGCCGCTACAAAGAGAAAATGTTTCCGACCCTTTTATTTAGACACTCAATATTTTCAGATGTTTTATGATGAAACGGTGGTTACAACAATTCCTATTCTGTCCTTGTAGGTGCATATAAATTGATAGAAGGGACCAAAATGCCTTAATTTTTATTGTTCTGGTATTCTCGTGCTGCCATCACGACAGGGCAAATGGCCGCCATGACACTAATCCATCCTTTTTATCGCACTTCAAAAGCTTAGGATAATTGACTCAGAGCTGTTCATTTTCATTGTTCAAAACAGTTCCTTCTTGTGATACAGGTTTTGAAGTTACCTTCTACCCTTTTTTACAAAGTCTTGTCAAATCATGAGGAAAAACTTACCCAAAATATGATAGGCTTGAAAATTTGATCACTGCAAAAAATGTGAAAACCCATGACGCAACAAAATACTGGTTTAACATTGTCCGATAAGAGGCACGATAGACTGCCTTTCAAGCTTTAACAAGGACTTTGAGCAGTACATTTACATAAGTATCTGTATAAATCAGTAAGTGCATGCTAAAATCATTGTATAATAATGAGGAAAAAAAAAATCGGTGATTTTTTTTAACAACCTACAGATGGGGGGGGGGGGGGAATAAGCTTTCATGTCTTACAGTGATAGCACTGGAACAAATGTTAATGAAAAAAAGTATAAAACATTTATAAAAAGAAAAAAGTCCAAGATAAAAGGATTTTATTTGCTATTTTAATAGATATGGCCTTGTGGAAGAAAGCTTTTGAAATCATTGTGGAGAAAGGAGAAAATCAGCATTTTCTCCTTTTTCCCACAATGTTCAAACCAATGAATGACGTTCAAACCAATGAATGACAAATTGCATAATTCAAGCAACATTTGAATTGTTGTCTACAATGGCTTTCAGTATGAATGAGTGTACAATTTTGTTGTTTGGTAAACAGTTAAACGGTTGTCTATGCTCATTTGTTCATAATGATGAATTGCATTCTCTGGCTGTCATTTGTTCATAATGATGAATTGCATTCTTTGGCTGCAAATTAAGATTTATAGAATCTAATATGCACTTCATTCCAACTAGTCTGTAAGTCAGATAAGGTATCTTTGTGTTTAATTTTGGCATAATTTCTCACCAGACCCTTGTTAGTATTACTAAGTGCATGTAGAATTGTCTGATTATTGTGACAATAATTTACTTTAGTGAGAAGCAAAAATTTCAGGAAGAGCATAAGAATGTTTATAATGCTGAAGCCAAAATACCCAATCTTATAAAGACCACAGATAAAATGGGAAAGGGGGGGGGGGGGGGTGATGTTACAAAAATATCAAGAAGTTCTTTAATTTTTTCATCCAATCTCTAGAAATTCTCACAGGTCTGCAGTTTTACAATTACAGCACTGTATTGCCATACAAATGCAACTTCTATGTCCCTGCAGCTCACAGCCTTGAAAAATCCTGAAGGAAAAAGAACATTTCCATATCATTGCATCTGTATGGTATAAGTGGCAAGCACGGGTTTATGGAGCAATGGATTTAGTGGCTACAACATGAACCAATACACTGAAAGTTTAATCTACTTGGTGGCTCCCTCAGTTGGCTCTTTTTATGAGTTGACAAATTTTATGGCGCACAAACAAAACTTTGCAGGGGAAGCCCTGAAACAGACTGTATTTCACCTCAAAATGACAAAATACATGTATAACACAACAGTAACATAATTTTTGTCTTTTGCCCAGATTCTCTAAAGAAAAATTTAACTCTTTACTAAATGCCAAAATTATAGACAAGTCCAAATTCAAAGCATTTGGAGATGACAAGATGCATGTAAATTTGATTCAAAAATTGAAATTTGATTTAGAAATGGTTAAAAAAAACATTGCAGGAAAAAGGAGAAAATGCTGTTCACCAGCATTTTCTCCCTTTTTCCACCATGTTTTCAAAAGCCTCTTCCATCAGGGTCATTAAAACTTGGGATTGTGTGGTAAAGGATTAATTTAAAGTGTAATACAATACTACTTGATACCGTGTACGCCTGTGTCTGGTCTGCATTTTTGTAGACAACAAAATTACATTTTACTGATATAATTGCACTACATGTATTTGTCTTTGGGAAGATAGGAGCATGCAAAAAAAGTAAGCATTTATTTGACTCCTTTTCTACAAAGTTTGTAAAAAGCCTTCATACTAAAAATTGTTTAACCCTTTACCACACAATCCAGAATTTTAACTAACCTAAGGAAGAAGCCTTTTGAAAACAATTTTGGAAAAAGAGAAAATGGTGGTAACCAGCATTTTCTCCTTTTCCCACAATGTTTTCTACCCTATAATATACAAATTTCATCATTTGAGTCACATTTAAAATGTCATCAGCAAATGCTTTTAATTTGGACAAGTCTACATTTTTGTTGTCTGGTAAAGAGCTAAACACTGGACAGTTTGGTAAAGGGTAAATGGAATCCTGTGTTTCAGATTGTCTGTGTTTGCAATGGTGGTTTAAGCAATGGTGTTTCCCAGGAGGAAATTTTCCAGCTGTTCAGACCGTATGGTAACGATCCTGAAGTGTTGATGTTACCCCAGAAGTCCTACTGCTTTGTGTGTTTCTCATCAAAGACAGACGCAGAGAAATCATACATAGACTTGAATGGTCAGACTATACCACCCACACAACAGCGGCAGACAGATGTCATTTTGTACATGTTCTATGTAAGGGAAGGTAAGGTGTTTTAGTCAAAACAGTATTTATCATGCTGGCATGCATAGTTTCTTTTATATAACCCTTTACCAGACTGAAAAACTTAAGATCAGTCTAGAAATGACAAGTTTAAGAAAGTATTGTGGGAAAAGGAGGAAATGCTGGTAACCAGCATTTTCCCCTTTTTAGCTCACCTGAGAACGAAGTGCTAAGGTGAGGTATTGTGATGGGTCATTGTCCGGCGTCCGTCTGTCCACAATTCCTTTAAACATCTCCTCCTCCTAAACCGCTGGGCCAATCTTGATGAAACTTGGCAGGGATGTTCCTCGGGTAAAGCTCTACCAAAATTGTTCAAGAGATTGGATTCCACCCAAAACTCTGGTTGCCATGGCAACAGAAAGGAAAAAAATAGGAAAATCTTTGAAAATCTTCTTCTCTGATTCTAGAAGGCGTAGAAGTTTGATATTTGGTATGTAGCATCTCCTAGTGGACCTCTACCAAGTTTGTTCATATGATGCCCCTGGGGTCAAAACTGGCCCCGCCCTGGGGGTCAAAAGTTCGAACATAGGAACAAAGAAGGAAAAATTTAAAATTCTTCTTCTCTGAAACTGAAAGGTGTGGAGCTTTGATATTTGGCATCTAGCATCTCCTAGTGGACCTCTACCAAGTTTGTTCATATGATGCCCCTGGGGTCAAAACTGGCCCCGCCCCGGGGGTCACAAGTTTTGAACATAGAAACAAAAAAGGAAAACTTTAAAAATCTTCTTCTCTGATTCTAGAAGGCGTAGAGCTTTGATTTTTGGTATGTGGCATCTTCTAGTAGACCTCTACCAAGTTTGTTCATATGATGCCCCTGGGGTCAAAACTGGCCCCGTCATGGGGGTCACAAGTTTTGAACATAGGAACAAAGAAGGAAAACTTTAAAAATCTTCTTCTCTGATTCTAGAAGGCGTAGAGGTTTGATATTTGGTATGTAGCATCTCCTAGTGGACCTCTACCAAGTTTGTTCATATGATGCCCCGGGGGTCACAAGTTCAAACATAGGAACAAAGAAGGAAAACTTTAAAATTCTTCTCTGAAACTGGAAGGCATGGAACTTTGATATTTGGCATCTAGCATCTCCTAGTGGACCTCTACCAAGTTTGTTCATATGATGTCCCTGGGGTCAAAACTGGCCCCGCCCCAGGGGTCACAAGTTTCGAACATGGGAACAAAGAAGGAAAACTTTAAAATTCTTTTTCTCTGAAACTGGAAGGCGTAGAGCTTTGATATTTGGTATGTAGCATGTCTTAGCAGACCTCTACTAGTTTGTTCATACGATGCCCCTGGGGTCAAAACTGGCCCCGCCCGGGGGATCACAAGTTTCGAACATAGGAACAAAGAAGGAAAACTTTAAAATTCTTCTTCTCTGAAACTGGAAGGTGTGGAGCTTTGATATTTGGCATCTAGCATCTCCTAGTGAACCTCTACCAAGTTTGTTCATATGATCCCCCTCGGGTCAAAACTGGCCCCGCCCCGGGGGTCACAAGTTCTAACATAGGAACAAAGAAGGAAAACTTTAAAATTCTTCTTCTCTGAAACTGGAAGGCGTAGAGGTTTGATATTTGGTATGTAGCATCTCCTGGTGGACCTCTACCAAGTTTGTTCATACGATGACCCTGGGGTCAAAACTGGCCCTGCCCTGGTGGTCACAAGTTCTAACATAGGAACAAAGAAGGAAAACTTTAAAATTCTTCTTTTCTAAACCTTGAAGGCATAGAGCTTTGTTATTTGGTATGTAGTGAACCTGTTGTAAGTTTGTTAGCCCACCTGAGCACAACATGTTCAGTCAGTTCGAAGTTGGGTCACCTGGGGTCATCATAAACTAGGTCACTAGGTCAAATTAAAGAAATACCTTGTGGGCACTCTAGAGGCCACATTCATTGCTCAAATGACCTGAAATTTGGTCAGAATGTTTGTCTTGATAAAATCTTAGACGAGTTTGGATTTGGGTCACTTGGGATCATAAACTAGGTCACTAGTTCAAATTAAAGTAATACCTTGTGGGCACTCTAGAGGCTTAATTGACTTGAAAATTGGTCAGAATGTTTTTCTTGATAAAATTTCACATGAGTCAGAATTTGGGTCATGTGGGGTCATAAACTAGGTCACTAGGTCAAATTAAAGAAATACCTTGTGTGCACTCTAGAGGCCACATTTATTGTTCAGTTGATTTGAAAATTGGTCAAAATGTTTGTCTTGATGAAATCTAGGATGACTTCAAAATTGGGTCACCTGGGCTCATAATCTAGGTCACTAGGTCTAATTAAAGAAATACCTTTAGGGCACTCTAGAGGTCACATTTCTTGCTCAATTGACTTGAAAGTTGGTCAGAATATTTGTCTTGATGAAATATTGGGTGAGTTTGAAATTGGGTCAGCTGGGGTCATAAACTAGGTTACTGGGTCAAATTTAAGAAACACTTTCTGGGCACTCTAGAGGCCACATTTATTGCTCAATTAACTTGAAAACTGTTCAGAATGTTTGTCTTGATAAATTTTTTGATGAGTTCTAAATTGGGTCACGTGAGGTGATAAATTAGGTTACTAGGTCAATTTACGGAAATTCCTTGTGGATGCTCTAGAGGCCACATTTTAAGCTCAATTGACCTGACAGTTGGTCAGAAATTGAATTATGCACGTTGAGTAAATTTCGCCTATTGACTTAGGTGAGCGATCCAGGGCCATCATGGCCCTCTTGTCTAGCAAATGTTTTTTAACTTTTAGATAGTTAAGTCTCATCATTTGATCCAGATTTGATTTGTCATCTGCATGCTTTCAATGGTTTCAGTTTAACCCTTTACCACACAATCCCGAGTTTTAATGACCCTGAAAAAGACAGCTTTTGAAAACATTGTAGGAAAAGGAGAAAATGCTGATAACCAGAAAATGTTTTCTACCCACCCCGAAACAAATTTCATGTTTTCAATCACATTTATTCTGTCTTCTGCAAATGATTTCAATTTTAACCAGTCTAAAATTTTGTCATTTGGTAAAGAGTTAAGCAAGTTTAAAGGCCCAGTAGCAGCCAAAAGTAAACAATGCGGGGGGCGGGGGTAAAAATGCATTTCATTTTTAAATTATACCATTTAAAAGTATGGAAAATATTGTGAAGATGACGATCAGTTATTGTATGGTCCATCCAAATTTTAGTGGCTGGCAGAAAAATGAATTTTGAAACAAGGCAAAACGTAAACAAAAGAGCAACTTGGTAACTTTTGACTCAGTTTTAATTTTTTTTTTCTGCTAGTAAGTGGTGTAGTTTGTATCCATGGGTAGTTGCTTCTGACAGGTTTTTGAGTATGTTGTCGAGTGTTGTTGTTTATGTCTGTGTGGATGCTTATTTCAGGTTTGAGAGCCTGTTGCCAAGTGATATTGTTTGTATCCATATTTGTGGTTGCTTATGTTTGGGTTTGAGTGTAATGTATGTATCATTGTGTATTCCAGCCCCTTGCTTTGTGTCCCCCTCTAATGACAAACCTGCAGGTCTTATACTTCTGGAGGACTTCATCACACAGGAATATGCTGAACAAATTATGGATTCAATCTGTTGGGGTGACAGTAAAGAACCAGGTACATTGTATTATCTTACTATTTACCAAAACAACAAGTTTTGGACTAGTCCATATTGGAAACATTAGCAGACAACAAATAAAATGTGTCTAAAATATAAAAAACAATTGAAAAAAAAAAAGAGAAGAATTAAATTTTAGGAAAAGGAGAAAATGCTATTCAGCTGCATTTACTCCTTTTCCCACAATTTTTCCAGAAGCCTTCTTTGCTTGGGTTGATAAAACATGGGATTGTTTGGTAAAGGGTTAGCTCTTTAACAGACCACAAAATCTTAGATTTCTCCAAATTGAAAGCATTGACAGATGACAATTGAAATGTGAATCAAATGATGTTGTCTTTGATAGGGTAGAAAACATTGTGGGAAAAGGGGAAAATGCTGGTTACCAGCATTTTCTCCTTTTCCTGCAATGTTTTCAAAAGGCCTCTCTCCCAGGATCGTCATAAGGCGGCATTGTGCAGTAAAGGGTTAAAATGTTCATATTTTATTTACTCTATATGATGAGTTGTGTAAAAGTAGCTTATTATATGACTACACCCTTTGTTTCACCTTAAGCTCAGACACAGGAGTTGAAGCATCGTAAAGTCAAACACTACGGATATGAATTCAAATACAGCATAAACAATGTAGACCCAGATGAACCACTGGCAGAAGGAATACCTGATATCTACAAACCAATGTTGGAGAAGCTTATCCAGACGGGCCATGTGAACCACTATCCAGATCAACTTACAATCAATCAGTACCAGCCTGGACAAGGTCAGTTAGCTCTTTATCAAATGAGATGGAGTTTCTTTGACTCTGAGGAGGAATGGTTTTGAAAACCTTGTGGGGAAAGGAAAAAATGTTCCTGACTAGTACTTTTCTCCTTTTTCTAAATTTTCTTCCTTTGCACAATAGCAAAAGGAAAAAAAAAATGTTGGTAAACTAGTGATTTTCTCCTCTTTCCAGAGTTTTCTTCCTTTTCAAAGATAAATCATACTACAGTCAAACCTGCCTAGATTACCACCTGCATTAATCCTTTAGCACACAAGTCCGAGTTTAAACGACCCTGGAGAAGAAGGCTTTTGAAAACTATGTGGGGAAATAAGAAAATGCTGGTAACCAGCATTTTCTCCTTTTCCCACGGTGTTTTCAACCCTTCCCAAAACATTTCAGTTTTTCAGTCACATTTATTTTGTCATCTGCAATTGCTTTCAATTTGGACTGGTCTAAAATTTTGTTGTTTGGTAAAGAGTTAAATGACTCTCTGCTGTAAATGGCCATATAAAATTACCCCCCATGAATTTTCCTGTTGTAATTACCTGTAGTAAGAATTCTAGTGTCTCCAACCAATGACCATGGCATGCAAATGTATTTGAATTACAATTAATCTCTTGCCAGCAAATACTTTCTGTATGTACAATGCTAAATTTTGTGGTGGGAATGATAGCCAGAAATACATTGGTATGTAAGTGTAAGCCAAAAGGTATCTTTCATTATGTAGTATTCATTAGTATTTATGCTTTTATAATGTTTTTATACTGACTAGGACAGAATATTTTCTAAAGAGCCATACATAAGGATGCTGAGCCCTGTGGATGCAGGTAGTAGCATACAGGACTTGAGAACAGGGAAATGCTGGTTCTAATCCCCAGTGCGGACAATTTCTTTCCAAGGATTGACAATAGTCGTTACGACAGAATTTATTTCTCTCTCACTTTTGATCATTGTTTCATGTTATGTGGGCTAGCACCCAGTGGTTTGGGAAGAATTCTGTGTGAAGTACTGGTAACAGAAAGCAGATAGGTGCACTGGCCGCTGCAGCATAAATAAAATAAGTTGTCAAGACCATAGATCAGTTGTAAGGAACCCAAGTCCTTAACCCTGTACAAAACACCAAAATTTTAGACTCACTAAAACAGAAAGAATTGCAGATAACAAATTAGCTCAGATGACCTCAAATTTTGTCGTGCAGGATTATGGAAATTGTGGTTAAAGGAGAACGTGCTGGTTACCAGCATTTTCTCTTTTACCCACAATGCTTTTAAAACCTTTTTCCTCAGGGTCCCTAAAACATAGGATGTGCAGCAAAGGTTTGATGATAAATGTTTTAAACCTTTTCAAAAAAGCAAAAATTTTTGCCACTTTACAATGAAAGCATGTGCAGACCACAAGACTCAAAAATTGAAAGCTGTTTTGGAAAGGGTCGAAAACATTGTGGGAAAAGGAGGAAATGCTGGTTACCAGCATTTTCTCCTTTTCCCACATTGTTTTCAAAAGGCTTCTTTCTCAGGGTTTTTAAAAGTCAAGATTGTGTGTTAGAGGGTTAAGGATCAAGCAGGTAGCCTTATGATTGTCATCTGTTGTTTTTATCTATTGACGGGGTCCTCTGTGGCTCAGTGATAAAGTGTAGGACTCGTAACGTAGAGGCCCTGAGTTTGATCCTCACTGGAAGCACTGGCTTTATAATGAGAGTGTCCTTGGGCAAGACACTTCAGAGCCCCAGCGTAGTAATGGTTAAATTCTGGACATACATGAATATGTGAGTTGCCACAGTTACACTACTCAAATAATGTTGAAAGCAGCATAAATCACCATTCATTCAACATTATCTCTTGACAGTGTACTCTCTACCACACAATAAAATGTGGACTTGTCCAAATTGATATTTTGGGCAGATGCCAAATTAAATAAGGCTCAAATTATAAGACTTGTCTTTGAAGATTTGATAAGGAAAGTATGCTGGTCACCGGCATTTTCACCTTTTCCCAATCTGCTTTCAAAAACTTTTTTTGCCCAGGTTGTTAAAACTTAGGACTTTTTGGTACAGAGTCAAAAACTAAAAATTTAACCAATGAAAGCCAAGTAAATGAACTTTAACACCAACCATCCTTTTCCTGGAGTTATTAACAGATATATTAGAGTTATTGCACAAGAGTTTTTGCATGACTAAAACAGGAGCATTACATGCAGGTGCCAATGCTCGGCTGGGGATGCTCAGTTTTCAGTGAAAATTTTAAGTTGAAAAAAAGGCATAACTCTGTAAAAAGTACTTTGATGGTTACCTGCATTTGTTGTATAGGTTCCCCTTTTGATAATTAACAACTTCTCCAAGTTTGAAGTAAATATCTTAAGTAATAAGAGAGATATTATAAAATGTAAAAGTTTTCTGACAACAACGCAGACAACAACACCAGGGTTACGACAATACCTTGATACTTTCTTCAAAATTTGCCATTTGGGAAAGGGTTAAACTAGAATTCACTGTATCTGTAAATGTTGTAGACAATGCTACATGTAGGTAACCTAACCATTAATTCTGGTTTCTTTCTAGGCATTCCACCCCATATTGACACTCCATCAGCCTTTGAAGATGGTCTTGTATCCCTCAGTCTTGGGTCACAGGTTCGTTCTCACTCAACTTCATTAGCCTCAGGGGAGATATAAAACATGAATCCTTGGGCAGTTCTTACAACCCTTCCCAAAAGTAATTTAACTCTTTACCAAACAACAAAATGTTAGACTGATCAAAATTTAAAGCATTTGCAAACGACAAATTGAATGTTTGCACAAATTATGAAATTTGTCCTTGAAAGGTTAGAAAACATTGTGGGAAAAGGAAAAAATGCTGGTAACCAACATTTTCTTCTTTTCCCACAATGTTTTTAAATTCCCCTTTCCTTTGGGTCATTTAAATTCAGGATTGTGTGGTGAAAGGTTAATTCCACTACTAACCATTTGATTGGGTTAGACATAATGTCTCAGTCAGTCACAAGTTAGTCTTTGAATTTAGGTATTTAAAATTGTTGGTGGATACCAGTACTGGCTTGTGCACTGAAGTTCTGTCCCAGGTCTAACCCTTTACAACAGAATCAGAATCATTTATTTCTGAATAAAAGCCACCTGCCCAAAATACACACATACATAAATGATAAAAGAAATCACATCCAAGATCTGAATTGTAAATAGTAAACTCATCATCATCATCATCATTATCATTATCTTCATCCATATATACCCACATTAGAATTTTAAAGCAGAGAAATAGAACTGAAAATAACAATGACAATAATAATGACAATCACTGTCATCATCATCATCACCATCCATACATAACTATATCCAAAGCTAAAAGCAATGAAATAGAAATGAAAAAATAATAGCAATAACAATCACCTTCATTATCCTCATCATCATCACCATCATCATCATTATGAAAATCAGAATGAAAAGTGTTAATTTGCTTACATCTCAGTATGAGAAATCCTTTTCATCATCCTTCATGTCATTGTCATCATCATCATCATCATCATCAGTATATTCTTATAACAAATTTATAAGAGTAATAGAAATGAAAACATACTAACAATATTAATCTCCTTCATCATCATTATCATCCTAAATTTTTTTGATTCTGATAACGCTTTTGAAAGCATTGTGGTAAAAGAAGAAAATGCTGGGAACCATCCATTTTTCGTTTTCTCACAAGTCTTCTAACCTTGCATTGTCAAATCTTATTATTTGAGCCACAGTTAGTCTACTGTCTACAAATGCTATCCATTTAGATAATTCCAAAATTTTGTTGGTTGGTCAAGAGTTAATGGTTGTCTGTGTGACAGGAGTCAATTTTTTATTACTACTGAACTTAAATATTTTTGCATGTGAAAAAGCTGCCAGTGGCTTTTAAATGATTTATATGATTCTATTCCCATGCAGTTTCTAACATTCAAAAATGTTGGGGGACAGCGATTGCTTGTAAAAAGTGATTGATCTTGCTCCTATGATGTTTCCCACATGGTATAAATGTGTCCATTTTGTAATTTGTAATAGTTTTTGGTCAGTTTGAAATGAGCATGTACAAGAATGATTACCAACCCATTACCAAACAATTCTGTGTTTTGGCAAAACTGAGAAAGAAGCGTTTTGTAAACATTGCCAAATTGTGGGAAAAGGAGAATTGGTGGACAATGGGCATTTAAACCATTGCCTTCTGAAATAAATTTACAATTCAGTAGTAGATAGTTTATGGACCCATTGTGGCAAATGGAACTCTTTCTCACATGGCTATATTTAACTCTACCAAACATCAAACTTTTGGACCAGTCCAAATTGAAAGCATTTGCAGAAGACAAAATAAATGTGGCTGAAATATTGAAATTGGTTTTGGACAGGGTAGAAAACATTGTGGGAAAAGGAGAAAATGCTGGTTTCCAGCATTTTCTCCTTTTCTCACAATGCTTTCTAAAGGCATCTTTCTCGGGGTCGTTAAAACTTGGGACTGAGTGGTAAAGGATTAGGACATGCCCAAATTGAAGAGTTTTTTGACAACTTTTATTTGGCTGAAATGATGTTGTAGAAAAAGAAGATGCTGTTTACCTGCAATTTCTTTTTTTTCCCAACAATTTTATCAAAAGCCTTTTTTCTCATAGTTTTTTTTGTTTTATACAATTGCCAGCTGCAAGTCTGGGGAAATTGACTGGAATTGTAAATATGCTTATTTTGCAGGTTTTGATGGAATTCAGGCATGCAGATGGTCGACATCTGTCAGTTCTTCTCCCTGAGAGAAGTGTGCTTATAATGACAAGTGAATCAAGGTACACAACTCTTCCTAAATCTTTGGTTACTGTCTTTGGTAACCTTTTGCCAAACAATCCCATGTTTTTTGGAGGACCCTGACAAAGAATTGCCAAGCCCCAGCACTGCAGACCATAGTGTACAGGACTGAGAACAGGGGATCATTTGTTCAGATCTCTAGCTTGGCAAATTTCTTCCAGAGGATTGATTACAGTTATTCCAACAGGATTCATTCCTCTCTCATCTCTGACCATTTTTCGACGATGGTTATGTGGGAAAGCAGCCAGTGGCTTTGGAGGAATATTCTGTTAAGTACTTGTAAAAGAAACTCCAGGAAAGGATGGTTAGGTGCACTGGCCGCCTCGATTTTACTGAAATTAAGTACTGAAAACGGCAGTAAAAACCAACCAATGAACATAAGGAAGAATGCATTTGAAAAGATTGTCGAAAAAGGAGAAAATCTGGTTACCGGTATTATCTCCTTAAGGCACAAAGTTTTCTACTCTAACAAACACAATCCCATCATTTTAGCCACACATATTTTATCATTTGTAGGTGTTTTGAATATGAGTATGTATAAATTTTTCTGAATGGTAAACAGTCCATACATGTATAGCACTGTCTGTAAATCTGATACTCTTGTGAATAAACTTGTGTGAATTGTCTAGACCCTTTACCAGACAATCTCGTTTTTCAATGACCCTTGGAAAAAAGGTGCTTGATGATATTGGTGACCAGCATTTTCTGCTTCTGCAATGTATTCAACCCTTTCTTATACAAGTTCCATCATGTGTGCCACATTTGATTTGATGTCTGCAAAAGCTTTAAATTTTGACAAATCTTTGCTGATTGGTAATAAGTTAACTTTTTTTTATCTGATTACAAAATTTTAGACTGATTCAAATTGAGACTGTTTCTAGACAAGATAAATGTAGCACAGATAATTGAACTGGTCTTTGAAAAGGTAGAAGCATTGTAGTTAAAGCAGAAAATGTTGGTCACCAGAATTGAATGCTGGATACTGCATTGATGCATTGAGTAACTTGCACCATGGAAGTAAAGCATCAACTTGCTTATTGGCTTGAATCTATTATGTTTGCCCAAATTCTATTTACAGGTACAGCTGGTCACATGGGATAACACCAAGAAAATCTGACATAGTCCCTTCTTCAGGAGGTGGCCTCACATTAGCACAGAGGGGTGTTAGGACATCTTTTACATTTAGAAAGATAACTGGTGTGAAGCCTGAATATTTAAGGTATTTATTGAACATTCTGTACAGGGAATATTATTTTTGTGATTAATCTGAGTAAACACATGAATCAGTCTTTTGAAAGCATTTAAAGTCATTTACACAATTTTTTTTAACAAAATTTGTGAGTAATTCTTAAATCAACTTGTAAGTAGATTTTGACCTCAAAATATCCTTTTTGGAAATTTAATACTTCAGTGAATAAAAATGTATCAGTTAGCCATGACTTATTAGTCTGAATTGGAAAAGGATTTGAAACGTACATGTACTTTGCCATTTTTAGTTCAGCTATTTTTGGGGTATTGGCATAGCCTAGTTGTCATCTATTTGGTCACCTGCAAAGAGTTTGACATTTTCTGATATCTCTTCCATAACTAAAGTATATTTTGTTTACTATTATATCTAACTATCAAAAGGGGAACTCAAGAAGGGCAGGTAGCCCTCAGAGTATTTTGGATATTGTTACATCCCCTTTTTAACTTGGTTAAAGGTCAACTAATACATGCAAAAGTTTTATTTATTTATTTTTGTTAAATAATGTCACTTTATGGTTAATTTTTTAGTCTAAATCCTGCCTTACCACAAACAGATGAGATGGCTGCTGAACTAGAAAATCTACATGTACATAAAGTTAGTATTGCTTGTATGTGGTGGCTATTTCTTGAGAAATTATACATAGGTATTGATTGCATTTGTTGGTCAAACTATGTGGCAAGTATTATGGCAATGGTTTACCTAACTCTTGACCAAACAATCCCAGGGTTTGTCTTCATCAACCATTCTAAAGAACATTCTTTGTCATATTCTCCAAGATTTTCCAAATGTGAAAGTAACACAACTTCTGATTGGCTAAACCAAATGGTTTAGCTGATCAGAAGTTCTGTTACGTTCACATTTAGAAAATTCTGGAGAATAAGACTAAGAATGCGGACTCTTGTTTTAGCAGTCCAAGGAAGAAGGATTTTGAAAATGTGGGAAAAGGAGAAAATTTGGGGTACTTGTATTTTGTCCTTTTTCCACAATGGTTCTTACTCTTTCACAGACAAGTGCAATCATTTGAATCATATTAAATCTGCTTTCAATTTGGACAAGTCCAACTATTTGTCTCCTGGTATAAGGTTTGCATTTTGTGTATGGACTAATCTTGATCTATGCCATGCATAAAAGCCTATGTCACTTCTGGTTATCTCGTGTATGAAAGAGGTTTCTTGCAAGAACAAGAAAAAAAATGTCTATAGGTGGTATTAAATATGTTTAGATAGAGAACAATCATGCGTGTCGTCTCTTTGGCAATGATTTCTGAAGCATATGCTCTTTGTTTGTTAAGATTCTGTGCTGCTAGTTTATTGCATCTGCACTGGGTTTCCCAAACTGTCAGTTTCATAACTTACATTTAAGTTTGTATATTATAAATACTGAAAGCAGTTGCTATGAAATTGTAATTGTTGTATAGCAAACCTAGCCAATATGAATACCATGGTATGTTGCTATGCGACAGTTTGGAAACCAATGTAATTTGAAACCAATCGACAAACTGCCTTTGCCTGAAAACATGGCAGCTACTTAACCTTCTGGTATTTATAATATACAGAAATAGATGCAAGTTGTGAAACTGAAAGTTCAGGACACTTAGTGCCTAGGTTTAATGTTATCGATGTAACTTTTTTTTTTGCTTTTATCAAGGTTTATGAAGAAATAGCTGACCATTTTAGTGGGACAAGACATACTCCCTGGCCTAGAATTGCTGAATTCCTGAAGAAATGGCCACCAGGTTCACTCCTTGCTGACTTTGGATGTGGAAATGGAAAATATTTTGGGATAAACAGAACCATTTTTGAGGTACAAGTAGAAGTGAAGTAGATATCATTATGGATACTTGTACCTTTTGTAGCACACATAAACAGTCTTCAAAGCATGATTAACTCCTTACCTAACAACAAATTTTAGACTTGTCCAAATTGAAAGCCCTTGCAGAAGACATGTTATATGTGCTTAAAGTGATGGTATTTGTGTTTGAAAGGGTAGAAAGCATTGTGGGAAAAGGAGAAAATGCTGGTTACCAGCATTATTTCCTTTTCCCAGAAAGTTTTCCAAAGCTTCGTTCTTCTGGATCGGTAAAACTCTAGATTGTGTGGTAAAGAGTTAAAACATAATCTTTGCAGCATCCTTACATCCTTTGTAACATATGGAATATTCATAATCTTCAGGATTTGGTTTGGTAAATCACCTTAATGTGCAACTCATTGATTTAACATGTGAAAAGCTCCTTACTGTCTGAAATAAGTTTTAAAAACTCTTTACCAAAGAAATGTATGTTTTAATGACCCTGTGAAAAAAGGCTTTTTAACACTCTGAACACCAGCAATTTTAGCTCGGCTGTTTTCGAAGAAATATCACGGTATTGTCATAGCCCTTGTGCCATCATCACCTGCGTAATTGTTCTGCAAAAAAACTTAGACATAAATTTTTGTAATATCTCTGTTAAAACCAAAGATACACTAAACCGAGCTTCCAACACAACACCAAAATTCTGTGATTTAATGAAGTGGACTTCTTAATCAGGATAGAAAGCTGAAAGAAGTTGATAGTGTAGTTTCTAAGATTGGACTGCTTTTTCTGTGTAGTCTGATCTTGATCTAAATTGTCTGCAAAAGAAACATTGTTTGTGCATTGGACCCTAAAGGCCATACTTTAATCTTCGACATTTGACAAAAATTTGGACTTTACTAAATTATAAGCTTTTGCAGACGAGAAAATGATTGTGATTGAAAAACAGAATTTCACTTTTGAAAGGTAGAAAACATTGTAGTAAAAGGAGGAAATGCTGGTTATCAGCATTTTCTCCTTTTCCCCACATTGTTCTCAAAAGCCTTTTTTCTGAGGGTCATTAGAACCTGGGATTGTGTGGTAAAGAGTTAAAGTACTGTTTCTGTCTTGTATTCCATAGATTGGCTCTGACAGAAGCTTTAATCTTGCCAAAATCTGCCAGGAGAGAAACTTTCAAGTTTTTGTTGGAGATGTTCTCTCTATCCCTTTAAGAAGTGATGTATTTGATGTGTGCCTCTGCATTGCTGTCATTCACCATTTATCTACAAAGGTTTGTTAAAAGATTTATAAATCTTCTGAATACAGTCTTAACCCTTTACCACACAATCCTGACTTTTAACGACCCTAATAGATAGGCCTTTTGAAAACATAGTAGGAAAAGGAGAAAATGCTGGTTACCAGCATGTTCTCCTTTTGCCACAATGTTTACTACTCAGCCCCCAAAAAAATGTCAAAGAGTTAATCCTTTACAAACGACAAAATTTTGGATTTGTCCAAATAGGAAGCATTTTCAGACGAAAATTTAAATGATGAAATATGTCTTTGATTTGGTAGGAAACATTGTGGGAAAAGGAGAAAATGTTGGTAACTAGAGTTTTTCTCCTTTTCTCACTATGTTTTCATCAGGTTTCTTTCCCAGGGTCGTGAATACTTGGGATTGTGTGGTAAAGGGTTGAAGACAACCTGCATGAACTCTTTACCGTGCCGACAAAATTTTAGACTTATCCAAAGTGACAGCAAATTAAATGTGACTTGAATAATGGGATTTGTCTTTCAAAGGCTTTTGAAAACATTTCAGGAAAAGGAGAAAATGCTGGTTGACAGCTATGTTTTCAAACACTTTCTTAAAGGTTTTGAAAACATGTGCTTATGTTTAGGAGTTAAGCAACCCAGTGCTCAAGGAGACCATTTTTTTAAATTTTGCATTCCGTCATAAGTTAACCTACTTGAACTTGTATTAAAGAAAACAACCTGGTATAAGGGACCACTTATGTACATGTACTTGCCTTTTGTGGTCTCTGAATACAGGTTTGCTATTGGTCAAATTTGCCTTAAGCAGCCAGCCCATAAGAGCAACTGGCTGTCTAACACAAGGCAGTATTGCATTCACCAAAGCTCATATTTAAGAGCTTGAAATAATTATTGTTAAATAGAGATGCCTGCTTAACCCTTTGCCAAACAGTCCCGACTTTTAACGACCCTGTGAAAGAAGCCTTTTGAAAACATTGTGGGAAAAGGAGAAAATGCTGGTAACCAGCATATTTTTCCTTTCCCCACAATGTTTCTCTTCCCTATCAAAGGCAATTTACATCGTTTTAGCCACTCTGAAATTGTCGTCTGCAAACGCTTTCAATTTGGACAAGTCCACATTTTTGTTGTATGGTAAAGGGTTAAGCAGCCAGCCTGTAAGAGCAAGTGGCTGTCTAACACAAGGCAGTATTGCATTCACTAAAGCTCATCAATAAGAACTTGAAATAATTATTGTTAAATAGAGATGCCTACTTAATGCAAGTGACTATGAACTTACAATTGTTTTAATTATTATCCACTGAGGAAAAGGTTGGGATTTTTGTGCACATTGTATATCATTCACGAAGCTCTATAGAGGTTTGGACACAGATAAAGTAGAGGGAAATACATATTTTGCTCAAAGTATAACCAAGCTGTATTAGAGTTGAGAAACACATTATTGTTTAACTCTTTATCAAACAACAAAAATTTAGACTGGACCAAAATGAAAGCATTTGCAGATGACTACATAAATGTGACACAAAAATTGAAATTTAGTTTTGGAAGGATAGAAAACATTGTGGAAAAAGCAGAAAATGCTGCTTACCAGCATTTTCTCCTTTTCCCACAATGTTTTCAAAAGGCCTTTTCTTTAGGGTTGTTTAAACTCGGGATTGTGTGGTAAAGGGTTAATTGTCTGCCAGAGGATAAAGTTTTGGTGGCACCAGTACTTAAAGCATTTGCAGACCTCAGATTTAGTGTGACATAAATGCTGGAGAATGTCTTGAAAATGATAGAAAACACTGCCGGAAAAGGAGAAAATGCTGTTCACCAGCATTTTCTCCTTTTCCCACTATGGTTTAGACAGCCTTCTCTTTCAAGGTTGTCAAAACGGGGGATATTCTGGTATAGGGTTAAGGTAGATTATTGTTTGTTACTTTTTCAGTGTTTCCACAAATCAAAATGGCACTAACTGTGTCAGAATTTTGCTCTTTACCAGCCAACAAAATTTTTTGCTTTTCCATAACAAAAGCATTTCAAGAAGAAGAGTTAGATGACTCAAATGATGTTTCCTATGCTTTTAAAGGATAATTTCTACTATTTGAGATAAATTTGATTTGTCATCGGCAAATGCTTTGGATTTGGAAAAAGTCAAATATGTTGATTATCGTTTGGTTTAAACAAATGAGCCATGCTCTGTGAAAAAAAAAAAAAAAGAAAAAAAAAATCAACTCAGGTCAGCCTGCACAGGCTGAGCTGGGTCAAAACCCCTGTGAAAAAGGGTTTTAATGCATCTGCAGAAAGTGTTGACCAAGGTCAGCCTGCGCAGCTGGCCTGGGTCGAAACCTTTTGCTATTAGTCAGTTTTCTCCATCACAGAGATGCATTAAACCCGTTTTGCTAGAGGGCTACTCAAATCTCTTAAAGGAATTTTCTTTATTTAATTAAGGAAAGGCGTGTTAAGGCCTTGTCAGAACTGTTGAAGATACTACGTCCAGGAGGGCAGGCCTTGGTGTATGTCTGGGCTTTGGAACAGGAACTCAACAAGGTAAAATCTAAGTACTTGAAAAAACATTGTGAAAGTGAGAACAACATGGATCAAATCTGTTTGGATAAGCAGCCTAGTAAGACAAGTAAGTTTGACAGTGATTGTGTTGAAAGCAAAGTGTCGGACATGGTAGAAAGTGTTCACCATGAACACAAAGTTACAGCTTACCATGAACACGAGGTGACCGACAAATTTGAAAGTGTTCACATTGAGGACAAAGTTAAAGACAAGTTAGACATAGATAACCATGGAAACAAAGCCTCAGACATGTTAGAAAGAAATTGCACAGAAAACAAAGATTCTGGGAAGTTAGGAAGTGTATGCCTTGAAGACAGAACTTCTTCATCTGATAAAGGTTCAAATAATACGAGTAGTGACGAAAAAGTGTTGCAGATATGTGATAAAACTGATGATTTGTCCAAAACATGTGAAACAAAAGATGATATTTCAGTGACATGTGATGCAACAGTTGGTGCATGTTTAGGAACCCATAATTCTGAATCACATGATAAAGTGTCTCATGATCAAGAACTTCCAGGCCAAGGAAAATCATCCATGCTTTCTACATCATCAGCAAAACTAGCAGTGCATGTGAACAGAACTAAATTTAAACAACAGGATGTGCTGGTTCCCTGGCAATTGAAGAGTATGGGGAGCCAAACCAGTAATAACAATACATTTCATAGGTTCTATCATGTGTTTCAGAAAGGAGAGATTGAAGCTCTGTGTGAAGGTATTGACAATTGCAGGGTAGTAGCTAGTTACTATGATCAAGGAAACTGGGCTGTGATTCTGGAAAAATGTTGATAAAAATCAGTTTTTCCTTTATTCTTTACCAGGCATCAAATTAGACATGTCTGAATTCAAAGTACTGGTATTATGTCCTCTGCAGATCATTTCGATTTGGATGGGTCCAAGATCTTGTCATGTGGGAAAGGGTCAGCATGTCCTCTGAAAATGTTTTTGGTATGGAAGACTAAAATTTTTTTGTCTGGAAAGTTATCTCAAAGGATCTGACTTGTCTTTCAAAGAGTATAAAACTTTGTGAGAAAAGCAGAAAACACTGCTTATCTGGATTTTCTCCTTTTCCCACAATTCTTTGAAAAGCTTTCATTTTCAGGGTACTTAAAAATTGGGATTGATCAGAGAAGAGTTTAAGTATCTTTGCATGGTATGATGCATCATGGAGAAGCATTAAGCTCCCTTTTGCCAGAGCATGACTCATAACTGATTTAGTATAATGGCAAGAGTGTGCATATAGAAGGGGTATAAAATAATGCTTCACTCTTTACTAGACAACAAAATCTTGAATTTGTTCAAATTGAAAGCATTTGCAGACAACAAATTAAAGATGGCTAAAATGGCAAAAGTTGTCTTTAATAGAGTAGAAAACATTTTGGAAAAGGGAGTAAATGCAGGTTACCAGCATTCCTTCTTTTCACGTATTTTCAAATGCCTTTTGCAGGGTTTTCAAGACTAGGGGTTAAATCTTACAAACAATACACGGAATATTCATACACAAATATACTGAACTTTAAAACATCCATTCTGTGTTTTTATATTGGACCTTTGTTGATGTACAAGTTGACACAATATTGCAGCCTAAGTATTCATCTTTTAGACTGACCTGTGACAAAATTAATATGTGGTTCAGGTACATTCATGTACATCCATATGTAGCCGTGATATGCATGTAGTTTAAAATTAAGATAGGTAATGGAACATACTTCAAACTATTTGAAAGGATAACACAGTCGCTTACCCATACAAAGACCCTGAGTCTGTAACATGTCACTTTATTTTCTGGCTATCAAAAAATAAACGAAAAAAGGTCACAGACTAGGCAAATGTCTCGGGTCAGTCCAAAAGATTGCCATGGTAATTTGACTTGAATTTACAGATGAACAGTATTCGATACGATACTAAATATTGACTTGCAAACAATACTCACATAATGGTATATACAGAAAGCAGTCTAAGAATCATGTTACATTTTGGGTGTTTTATTAAACAATCTTCAGAAAAATATATAAAAGACTAGATTTTCATGTGAACAGTACAGTCTTGAAGTAAAATATTTTATTCTGATAGAGAATAAAGATTGATGACATACTGATTGATTGAATGGTGTTTTATGTCGCTTTCAACATTATTTCGGTAATATCAAGGCAACAGCTCACATATTTAAGTATGTCCAGAGTTTCACCAATACTAGGCTAAGCTCTGAAGTCTCATGCCCAAGGACAATCCCACGAAATATCCAGAGAGGCTCAAACCCAGGGCCTCAAGGTTACAAGTCCTACACTTTACCACCGAGCCATGCAGGACCCCTGAGTGCCCCGACGACTTGCTGAAATTTATTCCTATAGAGAGGGTGATGGAAGGGCGTGTTTTTTTGTTTTTTTTTCACTCTTGCTTACAGGTTTGACTCAAGGCCCTATTGCTGCCAAAAGTAAACAATGCAGGTATAAAAAAGCATTTAAGTTTAAATCATACCATTTAAAATTATGTAAATTAATGTGAAGTTGACAACCCGATTTGAAAATTAATTTTTCTGCCAGCAACTATAAATTGGACCAGCTGTAAAGTAACATATTGTCATTCTCACAATAATTTCAATACTTATAAATGGAATGGTTTACATTTAAATGCATTTTATTACCCCATTGTTTACTTTGGCCGGCTGTAGGCCCTTTAACCCTTTACCAGACAACAAAATTTTAGCCTTGTCCAAACTGAAAGCATTTGCAGACAATAATTTCAGTGTGGCAGAGATGGTGCAATTTTTCTTTGATTGGCTAGAAAAGATTGTGGGAAAAGGAGAAAATGCTGGTTACCAGCATTTTCTTCTTTTTCCACAATGTTTTCAAAAGGCTTCTTTCCCAGGGTTGTTAAAAGGCAACATTGTGCGGTAAAGGGTTAACTATTTGCCACACAATCCCGAGTTTTAACAACCCTGAGAAAAAAAGGCGAATTGAAAACATTGTGAGAAAAGGAGAAAATGCTTGTAACCAGCATTTTCTCCTTTTCCCACAATGTTTTTTATCCTACCACAGACAAACCCTACCATTTGGTCAATATTCTATTTGTTGTCTGCAAATGCTTTCGATCTGGACCAGTGTAAAATTTTGTCATTTGGTAAAGAGTTGATATCAAATGAATTCCATATCTGTTCACCCTTTGTAGCACTGGACCTTGGTTTCCTTGCTTATACTGACAGTGTAGATCAAGATCATACTGCACAGAGCATACAGTTTGATCTTGGATCTATACTGTCAGCTTCTTTGCCAGATATTCTTAAATAAACGGCCTTGGTACTGAAAATATACATGCATCTTAAGTACTTGCTGAGAATGTCAATTTTATTTATTTAGCTCTGCAAGGATTAACTCTTTACTACACGACAAAAGTTAAGGCTTGCCCAAAATGAAAGCATTCGCAGACAACAAAATAAAAGTAACTCAAATACTGAAATGTGTTTGGGAACGGTTGAAAACATTTTGGGAAAAGGAGAAAATGCTGGTAATGAAATGCTGGTTACCAGTATTTTTCTCCCTTTCTCACAATGTTTTCAAAAGGTTTCATTCTCAGAGTCGCTAAAAGTCGGGATTGTGTAGTAAAGGATTAAAAAGGCATTGACAAAATAACATTTTTCTCCAGAAAAGAAACAATCAGAAAAACTTAGGTCACCAGGAGGGCAAACTGTCACCAAAAAACTTTTTCTATGGCTAAGCTGTATTAGTTAGAAAAAAAAACCACACACACAAACAAGAGGACCATTATGGTCCTAGATGGCTCACCCGAGTATAGAGAAAAAAAACAATATTGTCAAAAAGTATAGGTTGATAGATTGAATGCATGGTGTTTAATGCTGTTTTCAACATCATTTCAGTTATATCACGGCAGCCAGTGCGCCTATCCATGCTTTCCTGGAGTTTTTGTTACAGTACTATGCACAATACCGAATGACTGGTATTTTTTGCGGCAACATATTATTTGCAGAATTTGTGGGTGGTGTCAGACCGCAAATTTTAAATGCGCAAATAATTACTGATTTTACCCTTCCTGTCCCTCTTAACAGCAGACCACCTGATAGCCACTACACCGTGACCAATTATTGATTTTCACCTCACGATAAGGTACACCTGTGTATCGATTGATTTTATCAGTTTTTATCAGTCTCTGACAGTTTGTGTATTGAAAAAATAAAAATGGCATTGCTAAAATACTTAGTACGGAAAGGTCTGCCAGACCCTAACAGACCTTTATCTGCAGCTCTGTCACCCAGCGAGATATCAGACTGTAATTCTGTTGTTCGAGATTTTACGAGTGCTGAAAAAAGAAACACATATGACTCTAGCTGTTTGAAAGCCCACTCTTCGAGGGGATCTTTGAGTAAGAAGCGTGGAACTTGCACTAGCTTTAAACCAGACCGACAGGCAAAAATTGTGAAGTACGCTGCTATGCATGGACCAACTGATACGTTGAGACACTTTAAAAAGGAGTTTCCTAACCTGAAGGAAAGCACAGTGAGATATTTACATGATAAATTGTGTTCAATACCTGAAGTTGTTCTTTTAAAAAAAAAAAAAGCTAACTCAGGTTAAGATACCGCAAAAATTAAATGCGCAAAAATTAGTTGTACCGTTTTTGGCCCCAAACCACAAAAATTTGCGCCCACAAAAATAACCAGTTATACGGTTTTCTTTCCAAGCTACTGGCTGCTCTCCCACATAACTATTGTCAAAACAAGAGAGAGAATGAATCCTGTCACAATGTGAAAACAGATGTGACTAAAAATTTGAAATTTATATTTGAAAGATTAGAGAACATTGTAACATGGTTACTAGCATTTTCTCCTTTTCCCACGTTTTCAAAAGGTTTCTTCCGCAGGGTCGTTTAAAGTCAGGCCTGTGTGGTAAACGGTTAAACTACATTTAATTTGTCGTCTGCAAATGCCTTCAATTTGGTCAAGTCCAAAGTTTTGTAATTTGGTAAAGAGTTAAATCCATGTAAAACCGTCAATACCCTGTATAGTTATATTTTACCCCAAGGTTATTAATTAAAGAATCTTGAAAAAGGTCCAACAGGTGAAGCCCCAAGGCAGTTTTTTTTTTACAGACAGAGGCCTGATGATTTTCTACAAGACATTTTTTTCTCTTTAAAATTTTCACTATTTCAATCTTTGTAAAACGTGACCCCCAGGGTAATTATAAAACACTATTTAATGTACCCGTACAAATTTTGACCCACAAGCCAAGGATATTTTTGCCCCAAGGCTATGAGTTGTACAATTTTAGTACAGATCCACCAGAAGAAGCCCCATGCAAAATTTGGCTGCCCTGGGTCCTATGATTTCGAACAAGATCATTAAAGATTTACCAAATATACCCTTTTATTGTTGCCATGGCACCTAGTGTTCTGCATACAAACCCTTTATAAAACTTTGAAGTGCTTTACCCAAGGAACAATTCTGTGAAGTATGGTTGCTATAAGCCAGGGATTTAAATGTTGAGGGAAGACGGACATTTGAACGACCACAATAGCCTACCTTAGCACTTTGTGCCAAGGTGAGCTAAAACTTAACTCCTTACCAGGGGATAAAATTTTAGCCTTGTCCAATTTGAAAGGATTTGCAGAAGACAATTTGAATATGGCTCAAATGGTGCAAGTTTTCTTTGATAGGGTAGAAAACATTATGGGAAAAGGACAAAATACTGGTTACCAGCATTTTCTCCTTTTCCCACAATGTTTTCAATAGGCTTCTTTCCCAGGGTCATTTTAAGGTGGCATTGCGTGGTAAAGGGTTAAGCTGCATGCATGTTTAAAACATGTAAGTAAAAAATATCATTTGGCACATACTGGCATAAATCAAGCTTAACAAATACTGTTGAGTCATGCTCTTTGAATGTGTCATGCTCTCAGAAAAAGGGTTTTAATGCATCTTCGAAATAGGTACATGTACCAGCCTACACAGGTTGACCTGGGTTGAAACATTGCTTTTGGTAAATTTCCTGCATGTCCAAGGATCAGCCTACCTCATGATTCAATAGATTTTTTAACAAATAACATTTTATGGATCCATAATTGTGATGAATTGCGTGGTATAATGCACCAAGGAGAAGCACTAAACCCCCTTTTGCCAGAGCATGGCTCATTTTAACCCTTTACCACACAATCACGAGTTTTAATGACCCTGATGGAGAAGGGTTTTGAAAACATTGTAGGAAGAAGAGAAAATGCTGGTAACCAGCATTTTCTCCTTTTCCCACAATGTTTTCAACCCTTCCACACCACACACATACTTCAATCTTTGAGTCCCATTTATGTTGTCATCTGCAAATGCTTTCAATTTGGACTAGGGTAAAATTTTGTCCTTTGGTAAAGAGTTAAAAAGAAAACTGAAGTGCTACAGAGTAACACAACATAAAAAGCTTTGAAGCTGTAACTCTTTCAGCACCAAACATGAGCCATCCTCTAGCAAAAGGTGGCTTAATGCATCTCCATGATGCATGATACAAATCACATAATTATGGATCCATAATAGCCACTTTTTTTAACAACCAACTTAATCATGAGGTAGACTAGTCCTTAGAAATACAAAAAATTGACCAATAGCGAAAAGTTTCGGCCTAGGTCACTGGTCAGCCTGGGCAGAGTGCGCAGGCTGCCCTGGGTGGAACTTTCCGCAGATGCATTAAGCCCCCTTTTCACAGAGCATGGCTCATATAAACTCGGCCTCTTTCAATGACTGAAAATACAATCCACTGAAAGTGCAACTTTCATCTTGTAGATGGATGGTTAAGGTCCAAGATCAGAATATATGTTCTGTGCAATCTAGTCTTGATCTATGCCTTTCCCCAAAGCCCATTTTCACCTGTGGTGCTGAAAGGCCAGGAAATTTTTACTCCTTAACTCTTTACCAGACAACAGAATTTTAGACCCATTGAAATTGAAAGCATTTGCAGACAACAAATTCAGTGTGATTCAAATGATGTGAATTGTCTTCAATAAGGTAGAAAATATTGTGGAAAAAGGGATAAAATGATGGTAACCAGCATTTTCTCCTTTTCCCACAATGTTTTCAAAAGGCTTCTTCTTTAAGGTCATTAAAAGTCGGGATTGTGTAGTATAGGGTAAAAAAGGTCTTTCTTCTTTGGTAATCAACATGAGAATCAACAATTCCCTAGCCTGGGTTCCAGTCTGATCATTTTTTCCTTTTCCATATTATTCAGACTTTGTAAAAAATAACTACAGAACTGTAAAAGAGGACCACAATAAAGTGTGACTAAGAAATGATTATCACTTGGAACCGGGCCTAACACTCCCCACCATTTCTAATATCATTCAGCCTACTTCCTAAGTGTCCCAGATTTCCACAATTTCTAATATCATTCAGCCTACTTCATTTGGACAGGCCTTCTTTATACAGGCACATTTTTCTTTATTCCTATGTGCATTAACCCATAAACAGACAACAAAATCTCAGACATGTCCATAATGACAGCATCAGCAGACAAAAAAATTGATTGTTGCTAAGTTGTAGGACCATGTTTTAAGACCCTGGGGGAAAAGCTTTTTTAAAACATTCCTCCTTTTCCAAAATTGCTTTCTACCCTTTTCAAGAAAAATCTCAACATGTGAGTCAATTATGATTTGTAATCGACAAATGCTTTCACTTTGAACAGGTCTAAAGTGTTGTCATCTGGTAAAGAGTTAAGCTTTCATCACACAATAAAATTTTAGATTTATCCATATTGAAAGCATTTGTAGAAGAGAAACTAAACATAACTCAAATGATGAGATTTGTTGTTGATAAAATAGAAAACAATGAGGGAAAAGGATAAAATACTAGTTACCAGCATTTTCTCCTTTTCCCACAATGTTTTCAAACACCTCTTTCCTCATGGTCGTCAAAACTCAGGACTGTGAATTAAAGAGTTAAAGCCCATTCTAATTGAGTCTTATTGTCAACTCTTAACTCTTTACCAACGACAAAATTTTGGAAAGGACCAAATTGAAAGCCACTGTAGACAACAAATGTTGCTTAAATGACAGTATCTTTCTTTGATAGGGAAGAAAACATTGTTGGAAAAGGAGAAAATGTTGGTTACCAGCATTTTCTCCTTTTCCCCCAATGTTTTCAAAAGCTCTTCTTAAGGGTCTTCAAAAGTCGGGATTGTGTGGTAAAGGGTTAACCACATGACAAATCTCTGGACTGATTTTACAGCACTTGCAGATACCAAGCATGATTCAAATGATGGGATGTTTTTGATAGGGCAGAAAGCTTTATTCCTCATGGTTGTTTACCCTTTACCACACTTTCCTTATTTTTAACGACCCTGAGGAAGAAGCCTCCTGAAAACATTGTGGGAAAAGGAGAAAATGTTGGTTACCAGCATTTTCTCCTTTTTCCACACTGTTTTCTACCCTATCAAGGGCATTTGAGCCACCTTTAATTTGTTGTCTGCAAATGCTTTCAATATGGACCAATCTACATTTTTGTTGTTTGGTAGAGAGTTAAAGCACAGGACTGTGTGGTAAAGGGCAAGCCATATCAAAAAATTTAAGACTTGTCCAAATTAAAAGCATTGCAGATGAAAACTCAAATTTGGATAAGAACATGTGGTAAGGAAATGTTACAAAACTTTGTGGGTAAAGGAGAAAATGCTTGTTACCAATATTTCCTTTTCTTCCACAATTTGTTTTCAAAAGGCTTATCGCTCAGGGTCGTTTAAACTCAGGATTCAGTTGTAGAGGCAAAAGGTTATGGTGTTTGATTGCCTTGATAAGCCGTTAGATTGGAGGTGTAATGTGTTGGGTATCCCATAATTCCCCACAAACTGGCCAATGTCTGGTTCAAAGCTGTTTCAGAACCATTCTGCTGATTTGAAGTGGACTGGTTTATAAGCCTTTGCTGATCCTTTAAAGAATTGACAGTTGTTCCTGGTAGAAGTGATACTGATAACAATGGACTGGTCGTCTGAAGGTCTGATTCTTGACTTTGTTGTTCAAGATCGCCGAGGCTATTAGGCTCTAATATAATTTTATTAACAGACTGTATCTGTGAGATTGAATTTGGCAAGTTCATGAAATCAGTAACTTGTAATGCACTGTTACTGTAATTGATATTTAAAGTATTGGAACTAGGCTGCCCTGTTGAAATATCATAAACACTGGTAGCTTGTATGTCAGTATGATGATTCACATTGCTTTGTACAGGGTCTAAATCTGTGAAAGTGTATTCAGCTTTATAATCAACTGCGTTTATCTCGTTGGATGGACGTGCAGACTGGACTGAGAAATTTTGAGGTGAAATAATTTCTTTTGAAGTATTTACAGATGGTATAACTTGATTCTCTTTTGAATGTTCAGTTTTAGATTTACTTTTATATGTGCGGTTTTGACCTGATCCTCCAAGAACATAGTAATCTGTTTTTCTTTTAACATTACAAACTATGTCATCTCTCCAGTTGTTCACCGTTTTCTGATGTATAGCCTGCATGTGACGTCTAATAGTAGATGCATCTCCAAAGGTTCTCTGACAAGGTATACAAGTATATGGTTTGATACCAGTGTGAATTCTCTCATGCCGTTCCAGGGCCTGCTTTTGAGAAAACCCTTTACCACACCGGTTGCATATATGATCTTTTACAGTTTTATGAACTTTCATGTGAATCTGCAAAGTTGTTCTCTGTCTGAATGCTTTTTCACACAAGTTACACTGGAACCGTCGGATGCTATCATGCATGTATTGGTGTTCTTTCAGAGATTTATGATATGTAAATCCTTTACCACAAGTACCACATACATATGGCTTTACCCCATAATGAGCATTCATATGCTGCTTATAGGAGTTTCTCTGGGTGAATTTCTTTCCACAAACTTGGCACAGGTATTCTCTTTTTATTCCAAGATGTTCCATTTTATTGTGAACATTCAGACCATACTTGGTCGTGAAGAATTTATTACACACTTCGCAGGCAAACTTGGGCTTTACATATCCCTTCTCATGTGTTTTTAAATGTAATTCAAAGACTGGTTTGGATTTGTAGAACTTTGAGCACCTATCACAGAAGTAAGAAGTGTCTGAATGGACATTGATTTTGTGTCTCTGTAAATCTCTTGCAAAACCAAACTTTTTAACACAAATATCACAAGACAGTGTCAATCTGTGGTTTCTTCTTATATGTCCATTTAAGTGTTTCTGAGATGTTCCTACATAGTCACACTCAGGGCAGTGAAAAGACAGCTGAACTTTTGGTTTCTCCTTTTTAGGACGGCCTCCTTTAGCTTTGAATTTATTTTCTGGATCAGGAAATCCAGGACATTTATGTCTGTGAAGATCAGTTGGATACCCAAAACGTCTCAAACAAACATCACACTGAAACTCTTTTATGTGTATTCTGCGCATGTGTTCCATATATCTTTTTCTGGACTTCAGTGTTACACCACATTTATCACAAGTATGCTTTTCATTGTAATTGATGATTTTAACTCTACTCCAATATCCTTTCTCACCAGGTTTCTTCAAAACTCTGGTTTTGCAAGGTTCGCCTTTTTCTGATACTTCTATATTTGCAGTCCTAGTATTTCTGCTACTATGCTTGTTACATGTATCATTGTCATTCTTCTCTCCTTTTCTCTCATTGTTTACTTTTGATTCACTTCCAGCTAATGACTCATCAGTGAAAACATTGTTGCTATTTCCTGTTGTTCGCTGTTTACTTACAGCAGGACTAAGGAAAATTCCTCTTCTGTTTTCTCCAGATTGCTTCTTTGAAGATTTCCTCGTCTTAATGTTTGCCTCTGCATAATTTTCGCCTCTCCAAGTTTTGCAAACTTTTGGCTGTTTTTCCTCCTTCAATGAACTATCTGTTAAATATGCAACATTTTGATTTTTATGTTTTCCTTCTGAGTGGTTCTTTACATGCTTTAGTCTGATAAAGTTATCTTGTTTATGTACTGAAACTTCTGACGAAACACGATGGCTTAATAAGCTGGTGTTACTTTCCCGTATATTGTCTGGGTGATTACTTGAGTCAATATTTTTTTCCGCAGATAAACCATCTTCCACCATCACCTGTTTGAGAATATCCAAATCTGCGGTCGCCTCGGCAGCAAGGTCATTAGGGACCTCCGAGTGCTCATTAATAGATAAAGAAGAAGTGTGTACAAAAGGTTCATCTTCCGGGTGTTCAATCCATCGTTCAAGCAAAAGAAACGCTTCGTTCACCTGTTCCCACGACCCTGACAGTGCGTATGTCGTGTTTGCCTTACTAAAACGAATCCCCGTGACCGACCTAACTTTGCTCAGCTTAGAAACGAGCTGTGATGGAGCGAACATCTGAACACACTCTTCTGTAAGAAGAACTGTAGTTGTGGTGAAGAGAGGATCCATTTTTATCGTCGCTATTTTCAAAATGGATATTCATTCTTTTCTTTCTATTATTTAAATTCTAACAAATCGATAGTCCAGCGGCCAACAAGCGGATAAAAGCGACCGGAAGTACGAAAAATTATTAAAGGGAGAGAACTATTGGAGATCCGTCTTTGTATAACGGGTATGAAGTCACTTCGTACCATAATCATTATACTCTTCCGTTTATGACTATTTCGTATTATAGATCTTTCACTTCGTGACATAAATTAACCATTTCGTACCATAGCGTTACCACTTCGTACCATGATAATAGCATTTCTTACCATGACCAATCATATCAATAGATAACACAAAAAATGGTATATTGATTAAGTTTATGATATACATGTATTTTGAAGCATACACTATTCAAACTGCCGTTGCATCATATACGTCTGGAATCGATGAAATATACAGGCTGAGGGAATTAGGAATGAAAGGAAGCGAAATTAATATAGGGGAGTACTTTTTTCGAGGGAAATGGTAAACCTCATGGACTGAGATTACAGGACTATGAACTTTAGGAAAACAACATTAAGACCGTACCTGATTATCCGATGAAGCGCGTGAGAGGGATAAAGGCAAAGAGAAAGAGAGAGAGAGAGAGAGAGAGCGAAAGAGAAAGTAACCAAGAGAGAACGACAGAAAGAAACAGAGACATGACAGAAATGAAGATGAAAGCAGAAAGAGAGGAAGGGGAGAGAAAGATAGAGGAGAGAGCACGAGAGAAAAACTAGGAGAGAGAGACAGAGAGACATAAAAAGAAAGAGAGAGGGGAGGCAGAGAAAGAAAGACAGAGAAAGGAAAGACGAGAGTGCAGAAAGAGAGACAGACAAAGACACACCAAGAGAGACAGAGATGGGGAGTGAAGCCAAGATAGAGAGAGGGAGAAAGAGAAAAAAAAAAAAAAAAAAAAACAGAGAGAGAAAGAGAGTTTCCTTGGATGAACTAAAAAGTGAATGTGGCTGGGAGTCACTTGGCGATCGCAGGCGTAAACATAAACTTATACTGTTCTTTAAAATGACTAAAGGCATTGTTCCTTCTTACCTAGTTGATCTTGTCCCTGATTTAAATAGCAACCTTAACGATTACAAGTTGCGCAGTTCTAACAATATACGAACCACTGCTTGTAGAACAAATCTCTATTAAAAAATCCTTTCTCCCATCCGTTGTGGAAGAGTGGAACTCAATCCCTCAAGATATCAGAAATTTAGATTCCTTGTCATGTTTTAAGAGGTATCTGGACATTAATAGGCCGTATCCAAATAAATTGTTTTTCATAGGACAAAGACGCCTTCAAATTTTACATACAAGGTTACGAAATAAGTGTAGTTCTCTAAAGCACCATCTGTATTTAAGAAATGTAGTTGATTCTCCTAACTATGTATGTGGTGCTATAGAGACAAATGCACACTACTTCTTCGAATGTCCACTTTATGAAACTATAAGAAATAAGTTTATTCGCTCCATATCGTAACATGAAATAACTATAGACGTTCGAACACTGCTCTTTGGAAATGATTTCCTTACTTTTCAGGAAAACGAAGAAATCTTTCTGAAAGTTCAGTTGTACATTTATATAAAGGAAAGCAAAATATTTAATGAATGATTTCCAAAAAGGTCCATCCCTCTCTCTCTCTCTCTCTCTCTCTCTCTGTTTACCAAATGTCTCTATAACAATGTTGAATTTTGTATTTTTTTGTTTTGTTTTTTTTGTCATATGTTGTTACTTAGGAAAGGGACTCTATAAGCTTTTATTAGCTTTCGTCCCAATCCATTTGTATGTTTATATATACAATAAAATATGTTTAAACTAAACTACCTAAAGTAGATAGAGAACAGGAAGGACGAGAGTGCAGACAGAGAGAGACAGAGATACTGCAAGGGAGACAGGGACAGGGAGAGAAGCACAGAGACAGACAGAAAGACACGAAAAAGACTGTGAAAGTTAAAACAAGTTTTAGGGCCTTAGGGAATATCCGACTGACTGAGGTACATCTAAATAACTGAGGTTTTATATTGCCAACGTAAGGTTCAACGCACCGACTGTTGGTATAAACACAGTCAAGAAAAAGTAATAGTAAGGGAACAGTTACCCGCTGAGAGTACATTGCACAGATTTAGGGTACATTTCAGGAACGGAGAGTATAGTCAACCAGTGCAAAGGATAGCATTCGAGTAAAGGCAGTGGTTCAGGGACTGGGGATACATTCAACTGACTATAGGTACGATTTTAAAGTCAAAGAGGACAAAGAAAAGACCGAGGGAACATTCCAAGAACTAAAGATACAATCTCAAGGACTCAGTGTGGAAATAACGGCGTGAGAGTTAAATTTAGTGAATGTGGGGATAGAATCGCCGACTGCGGGTACAAGCCGAGGAATCCCTGTGGTCACAGGAAGGTAGAAGTACAGTTTCAGGGCCCAACAACAATTTCAAGTGGTAAAGGATTTGCTTTAAAGGCTTAAGAGTAAATCAAACAATAAGAAGAAACATTCCTCCAACTGGAGCCATATCGCATGGAAGAAAGGTTCATCGAATAGACTAAGCGAACGATCTAACGTCATTTAATAGTAAATGAAATCAAAGGAAATACTAATTTCTGGTCCTGCATTTAACTTAACAGACCGGGGGTACATCTTACAGACAGACGGATGCATAGGACCAACCAAAACTAAATCATATCGAGTAGTTTTCGAGGGGAAGAGTCAATCTTATGGACTGAGAGTACAGCAAAGTAATTTAAGAAATAAGAACTTGACTAAATCTCAAGCGTTGGTTGACTCATCTCACGGGCTAAGGGTATATCTCACGGACTGACGGTACATACTGTCGGAGAGTTGGTTAACTGAGAGCAAGGATATTGATATGGAGTAATGGATCAGTGTCGCAGACTGAAAATATTTCTCAAGATGTGAGAGTACATACTGCGGACAGAGGGTTGAATCACACAGAGTGAGAGTACATTCCATGGAATTAATAATAGTCATTGCAACAAGATTCATCCTTATCTCAGCGCTGATAATCATTTTCTATGAAGTTATGTGAAACAAGTAGCCAGTGGCATGGGAACAATATTGTGCGAAGTACTGGTGAAAAATCTCCTTTCACATACTTTATTACCTTATCTAATTTTTCACTTAATCCATGTTTTTGCAGAAAATATCAAGTCTCTATATTCTGCACACTTTTTAAAATATGTACATAAAAATCTACCTAGGAATATACATTTCGCTTTTCCATCATCATTCCTTACAACAACTGCAGTTTTTGTTCCTTCACTACAACCTTTCAATAATAAAGAAAACATGTCAAATTCAAATACTCTTTCTTTCTTTCTTTCTTCCACCAGAATAACTTGCCCGTCTGCTCTGTGGGTAAAGTACATGGCTTTGAAACCAAGGCGGTTACATGGTCGATCGCCACAATTGTGCCAAAATGTGTCCGAGGTTTAATGATAGTCATTTCGACATGTGCGAAGTACTGGTAAAAGAAACTAGTTATCTCCTTCCACTTATTTATATTTTGTTTGACCGAATCCATAACTTTGCGGAAAATATCAAGCAACAAGTAATAAGGTTATGCAAACTAAAATCTACCCTGGAATATACATTTCGCTTTTCCATCATCATTCTTTACAAAAAAATGCACTTTTGTCCCACACTACAACCCTTCGGGAATGAAGTAAACATATCAAGATCAAATAATATATATCTCTCTCTCTCCCTCCCTCCCTCCAGTAAAATGCCTTGCCGATCTGTACAGTCGGTAATATACATGGCTTGAAACTAAGGCGGGCGCAGGTTCGATCCAATAGCCAATTTCTGTCCGATGTTTGATAAAGTCATTTCAACAAGATTCATTCTACACTCAAAGATGGTCATTGTTTCGACGATGGCCTTTTTAGGAAAGTAGCTAAAAGCTTGCATAGCACTAGTAAAAGGAAGCTCCAAGAAATCTCAAATAGGTATACTTATCGACCGATATACATGATGTATAGTTCAAACGACAACACCGCACTACCGGTACATTCCATGGAATTAATAAAAGACATTAAGACAGGGTTCATCCTTTGCCGGTAATCTTTTCAACGAAGTTTTGTGGAAAAAGCAGCCAGTGGCTTGGAAACAATATTGTGCGAAGTACTGGTAAAAGAAACTAATTATCTTCTTCCACATACTTTATTACTTTATTAAATGATTCACTGAATCCATATTTTTCCAGAAAATATCATGCTCCTAAAAGTTAACCTGGAATATACATTTCACTTTCTCGTCATTATTCTTAAGGAAAATTCCAGTTTTTGTTTCTTCACTACAACCTTTAGGAATAAAGTAAACATGTCAAAATCAAATACTCTCTCATTCTCTCCTCCAGAATGCCTAGCCCGTCAGCTCAGTCGGTAAATTACATGGCTTGAAACCAAGATCCGACCCAATGGCTATGCCAGTATCTGTCCGAGGTTCGATGACAGTCTTTGCGACATGTGCAAAGTACTGGTAAAAAAAACTAGTAACCCCATTCCATATACTTTATGAAATTTATCGCTGAATACACAACTTTCCAGAAAATATCGAGCCCCTTGAAATTAACATCTGCACACATATTAACATATGAACATTTAAATCTTCCCTGGATTATACATTCGCCTTTTAATCATCACTTTTTAGAAAACTGCATTCTTTGGCTAACACTACATCCCTTCAGGAATGAAGTAAACATGTCAAAATTAAATGCTCCCTCTCTCTCTCTCTCTTCCCCACCAGAATGCCTTGCCCGTCTAGTTAGTCGGTAACTGATATGGCTTGAACTGAAGGTGGGCGCAGGTTCGATCCAGCAGATAGGTGCACTGGCCCACTATGTACCTGATATTTAGTAAAAACGGCATTAAAACAGCACACTAACAAAGAAATCTTTCTCCACTACCATTTGTTTTTCACCATCATCATCAACATTATCATCATCATCTCAGCAATGATTAAATAGCGTCATAATGATCTCAAACAGTTTTGCTCATGGCCTTTTGTTCACTTCTAAAATTCTTTAAAGAAATCAGAAATAAAAGCTTTGTTCCACATTAAATTAATTTCTCTCTTTATTTTTTTAAAGGTTTTGAACAGTGTTTCTGAAATTTTTATCTTACTATGAGATTTGACTCTTGTCCAAAATCACTGAACGCTCACGCTCTCTCTCTCTCTCTCTCTGTGTCTACAAGACATTGCCAAGCCCGGTTCCTTAGTTGGTAACGTACGCACCTTTAAACTTGGGAGGTCGCAGGTTTGATTCCCAAGCGGTTCCATTTTTTTGTTCAATATATGATGACAGTTATTGCGACAAGATTAATCTAATTCTCTTACTGCTGATGATTGTTTCGACGACGGCTATGTGGAATAGCAGCCATTGGCTTGGAATCATATGAAAAGTACTGGTAAAAGAAAAACCCAAGAAACCATGGATATGTGCTCTGGTCACCGAGATATAATTAAAATAAAGTTGAAGAGCGTGTTAAAACACAAAAAAGAAACAAATCTCTCCACCACCAAATTCACAATCAGCATCATCATCATCATTATCACCACCACAACAACCACATCATTTTCTCCCTTTTTAACAATGTTTTCAAAAGTGTTCCTCTCTAAGGTCCAGCAAACATGAATTGTTAACATAACTTTTATTTGTAAAAACGTTAAAACTTGAAAATCTACCTCTAAACAAATTCATCCTCTTAAAGCTGCTATCGTTACCCTTTTGACGTTTACTGTGTTAAACGATTAAACCGTCACTTAATACAACGCGAAGGTCGGCAGCTCAGTCGGAAACCTACAGAACTTAAGACCTTGGGATGCTGGTTTCAATCCCCAGCTAAGCAGATTCTTTCCAGGGATCGATGATAGCCATTTCAACAGGATTCCTTTCTATTTCTCTCACTGCTGGTTATTGTTTCGACGATCTTAAAGTGAGAAAACTGACAGTGGCTGGAATACTGTGCCGGTGCCACTTGTTTAAGAAACTCCAGTAAAGTATGGATAGATGCACTGTCCTTCGTGATATAACTGTAATAATATTGAAAACAGCGTGAAACAAAACACACACGATTTCACAATAGGGCCATAGCTCTGAATCGCTCCCTTGAACATGTAAAAGTTCTATAGAATTATACGAAGTGTAGTTAATGTATAATTATGGTACGAAAAATCTTACATGGGTGTTTGATATGTGTTATCACTCGTATTAAACAAGATGATTTTAATCATATTATGCGAATCTACCTTTATTTTGCATACTAAAGGTTAATAACAGACGTTGCTACAGCACTGGAAGTGATGTATGTAAGAATGCAGGGGCGATTTCGTTATTTGTTTGATAAGACCAGTATGTTTGATTTGTGCCAGTTACACCAGTAATATTTGATAGTGCAAAATGTAACGCAGAATTATAATAAGTTCTGATATACATATATCTTGCATCATATGGACCTAGAATCAATATATTATACAAGCTGAGTGAATAAAAGAAGGAAAGGAAGCTTAATTTATAGCAGGGAGTACATTTTTGGAGGAAATAGGCAAACCTAATGGACTGAGAGTACAGGCTTATGAATTCATGAAAGCAATATCAGATAATAGCTGAATATCTGATGAAGCAGGTGAGAGGAATAAAGACAAGAGGAAGAGAGAAAGACAGAGGGACAGAGAGAAAGTCACGAAGAGACAGACAGAAGAGAGAAAGAGACAGAAACATGACAGAAATGAAAATGAAGGCAGAAAAAGGGGAGAGAAAGAGAAATAAGGGAGAGAGCATCAGAGAAAAGATAGGAGAGAGAGAGAGAGAAAGAGAAAGAGAAAACAAGAGAACAAGAGACAGAGAGAAATAGAGAGAGCGAAAGAGAGAGAGATATATATAAATGGAGAGACGGAGGGAGAGACTGAGATAGTGAAAAAGGCAGAGGAAGAAAAATAGCGACAAGGAAGTACGAGAGTGCAGAAAGAGAGAGACAGACTGAGACACAGTAAGAAGACAGTAAGCGAGACAGAGACAGAGTTAGACAGTGACAGTGAGAGAAATAAAGAGAGATAGAGAGGGAAATAGGCAGAGAAATAGAGACAGAGAAGAGGAAGGACGAGAGTGCGGACAGAGAAAGAAAGCCAGAGGCACAGCAAGAGAGACAGAGACAGGGAAAGAATGACAAAGAGAAAGACAGAGAGAGAGAGAGCAAGAGACAAAGAGACAGAGAGAGAAATCGACTCAAAGACTAAAAATACCGGCTAAGAGTCTTGGGTTTAAAAAGAGAAATTACAAAGTTCACAACCTAAAGTTTAAATGGATTGAGAGGACGATCACAAACCGACTGAGAGTCCATCCTAATGAAGTACTGGTCAAAGAACAGAAAGGGCACAAGTTGCAACGGTAGAATATTCATATAATCAATTGGCGGTACATGTCACGCATAGAGGGTACATCTCAGAGACTTAGTGTGCAGACGAACAGACTGGATTAAATGAGAGTAGGATATAGCACCAGAGCCTGTTGGTACACAGACTTTGTTTAAGAGCTCTCAGAATGAGGGAATAGTTCACGAAGTGGAGAAAAATTTGACAGACCGCATCCACAAGGTAATCCACTGGAAATGAATTAAGAGTAAGGGCACAAATGTAAATATTGAGGACACATCTGTCGAACTGTGGGTAAAAATCACCTACTGTGGGTACATGCACACATCATGGGGTTGAAACAAAATAGGGACACATTGTCAGGGTTTGAGGGTACATCACACTAAGGCTGCATTCTTAACGTCTGAGAGTACGTAGTGGGATTGAGGAAACATTTCACCGACTGTCGTGTAGGCTGATTGATTGCATATTAAATCTTAAAGAAGACACAGGTTTATGGCTGGAGGTTCCTTCCACTGAATACGGGTACGATCTCAATTCCTGGGAGTACATGAAAACGACTGTAACAGGTAAAACAAGTCTTAGGGCCTCAGGGAATATCCGACTTACTGAGGCAAATCTAACTGACTGAAGTTTTATATTGCTAACTTAGGGTACAACGCACCGACTGCTGGTATAAACAGACTGAAGAAAAAGTTATAGTTAGGGAAAAGTTACTCGCTGAGGGTACTTTGCAAGGATTTAGGGTACATTTCAGGAACGGAGAGTATAGACAAACAGTGCAAAGGATAGCATTCGAGTTAAGGCAGTGGTTCAGGGACTGGGGATACATTCAATTGACTATAGGTACAATTTTAAAATCTAAGAGGAAAAAGTAAAGAGCGAGGGAACATTCCAAGAACTAAGATACAATCTCAAGCATTCAGTATGGAAACAACGGCCTGAGAGTTAATTTTAGTGGCTGTGGAGATAGAATCGCCGACTGACTGCGGGTACAGGATGAGGAACTCCTGAAGTCACAGGAAGGTAGAAGTACAGTTTCAGGGCCCAACAACAATTTCAAGTGATAAAGGATTTGCTTTAAAGGCTTAAGAGTAAATCAAACAATAAGAAGAAACATTCCTCCGACTGGAGCCATATCGCATGGAAGAAAGGTTCATCGAATAGACTAAGCGAACGATCTAACGGCATTTACTAGTTAATGAAATCAAAGGAAATACTAATTTCTGGTCCTGCATTTAATTTGACAGACCGAGGGTACATCTTACAGACAGACGGATGCATTGGGCCAACCAACACTGAACCATATCGAGGAGTTTTCGAGGCGATAGGTCAATCCTATGGACTGAGAGCACAGCAAAGTAATTAAAGAAATAAGAACTTGACTAAATCTCAAGCGTTTATTGACTCATCTCACGGGCTAAGGGTATATCTCACGGACTGACGGTACATACTGTCGGAGAGTTGGTTAACTGAGAGCAAGGATATTGATATGGAGTAATGAATCAGTGTCACAGACTGAAAATATTTCTCAAGATTTGAGAGTACATACGGCGAACTTAGGATTTAATCACACAGAGTGAGAGTACATTCCATGGAATTAATGATAGTCATTGCAACAAAGATTCATCCTTATCTCAGGGCTGATAAATTCTTTCTATTAAGTTATGGGGAACAAGCAGCCAGTGACATGGGAACAATATTGTGCGAAGTACTGGTGAACATTTTCCTTTCACATACTTTATTACTTCATCTAAGTTTTCACTTAATCCATATTTTTGCAGAAAATATCAAGCCTCTAAATTCTGCGCACTTTTTAAAATATGCATAGAAAAATCTACCCAGGAATATACATTTGGTTTTTCCATAATCATTCCTTAAAACAACTGCAATTTTTTGTCCTTCACTACAACCCTTCAAGAATAAAGCAAACATGTCAAATTCAAATACTCTCTTTTTTTCTTTCTTTCTTTCTTTCTATATTTCTTTCTTTCTTTCTTTTCTTCCACCAGAATAACTTGCCCATCTGCTCAGTAGGTAAAGTACATGGTTTTGGACCAAGGCGGTTGCATGGTTGATCCCCCAGTTGTGCCAAAATCTATCCGAGGTTTAATGATAGTCATTTCGACATATGCGAAGTACTTGTAAAAAAAAAGCTAGTTAACTCCTTCCACTTATCTATACTTCGTTTGACCGAATCCACAACTTTGCAGAAAATATCAAGCCCCCAAATAATAAGGTTCTGCACACGTCTTAACATATGCACATTAAGGTCTGGAATATACATTTCGCTTTTCCATCAGCATTCTTTACAAAAAATGCACTTTTGTCCCACAATACAACCCTTCGGGAATAAAGTAAACACATCAAGATCAAATACTCTCTCTCTCTCTCTCTCTCTCCCTCCCTCCAGTAGAATGCCTTGCCCATCTGTTCAGTCGGTAACATACATGGCTTGAAACAGGTTCGATCCAATAGCAAATTTCTGTTCGATGTTTGATAATAGTCATTGCAACAGGATTCATTCTACACTCAAGGATGGTCATGGTAACGACGATGGCTTGTTCAGGAAAGTAGCCAAAAGCTTGCGAAAATGTTGTGCGTAGCACTGGTAAAAGGAAGCTCAAAGAAACCTCAAATAGGTATACTGGCAAACCAATATACTTGACGTATAGTTCAAAGGAAAACACCACACTACCGCTACATTCCATGGAATTAATAAAGGGCATTCCGACAGGGTTCATCGTCAGCCGATCATCTTTTCAACGAAGTTATGTGGAAAAAGCAGCCAGTGGCTTGGAAACAATATTGTGCGAAGTACTGCTACAAGAAACTAATTATCATCTTCTACATACTTCTAAGCTCCTAAAAATGATCTTTTGCACACTGCTTAATATATGCACATGAAAATCTACCTTGGAATATACATTTCATTTTTCTGTCATTATTCTTAAGGAAAATTCCAGTCTTTGTTTCTACCCTACAACCTTTGGGAACAGAGTAAACATGTCAAATTCAAATACTCTCTCTCTCTCTCTCTCTGTGTCTCTCTCTCTTTCTCTCTCTCTTTCGCTCTCTCTCTCCTCCAGAATGCCTTGCCCGTCAGCTCAGTCGGTAAATTACATGGCTTGAAGCCAAGATCCGACCCAATGGCTATGCCAATATCTGTCCGAGGTTTGATGACAGTCTTTGCGACATGTGCAAAGTACAGGTAAAAGAAACTAGCTACCTCCTTCCACATACTTTATGAAATTTATCGCTGAATCCACAACTTTGCAGAAAATATCGAGCCTCTTGAAATTAACACTTGCACACATCTTACCATATACACATTAAAGTCTTCCCTGGAATATACATTTCGCTTTTAAATCGTCACTTTTTAGAAAACGGCATTTTGTTGGCCAACACTACACCCCTTCAGGGATAACGTAAGCATGTCAAAATTAAAGGCTGTCTATTTCTATCTCTTTCTCTCTCTCTCTCCCTCTCTCTTCCCCCCCCCCCCCAATGCATTGCCCGAGTAGTTACTCGGTAACTTTTATGGCTTGAACTGAAGGTGGGCTCAGGTTCGATCCAGCAGATAGGTGCACTGGCCATCTATGTACATGATATTTAGTAAAAACGGCATTAAAACAGCACACTAACAAAGAAATCTTTCTCCACAATCACTTCTTTTTTACCACCACCATCATCATCATCATCATCTCATCGATAGTTACATAGCGTCATAATGAACTTAAACAGTTTTCCTCATAGACTTTCGTTCACTTCTAAAATTCTTTAAAGAAATCAGAAATAAAAGCTGTGCTCCACATTCGAATAATTGCTTTTTTTAAGCTTTTGAGCAGTGTTTCTGAAATTCTTATCTTAATATGAGATTTGATTCCTTCACAAAATCATTGAACGCCCTGCCCTCTCTCTCTCTCTACAAGACATTGCTAAGCCCGGTTGCTTAGTTGGTAACGTACGCACCTTTAAACTTCGGAGGCCGTAGGTTCGATTCCTCAGCTGTTCCAAATTCTGTTCGATATTTGATGACAGTTATTGCCACAAGATTAATTTAATTCTCTTACTACTGATGATTGTTTCGACGAGGGTTATGCGGAATAGCAGCCATTGGCTAGGAATCATGTGAAAAGTACTGGTAAAAGAAAAATCCAAGAAACCATGGATATGTGCTCTGGCCACCGAGAGAAAATTAAGATAAAGTGTTAAAACACAAAAAAGAAACAAATCTCTCCACCACCAAATTCACAATCAGCATCACCATCATCATTATCACCACAACAACCACATCATCAACATAATCGTCATCATTATCATTATAATCATCACCAGCAACATATCATTATCATCACCATCATCATCATCATTTTCGAAATACCATAATTTGCATCTTAATTTGAGATTAATTGAGATAAATTAATTCCTGAAATAATAGAATAGCAACAAAATACAGATTCAAATTCCTGTGTCTCCTTTATAAACTAAAACTCACTCGTCCATCGTTATTACCTTAGAACTTGATAAATGTTTCAATTCTCCCTAATAAATAACGATAAATTGACAGGCATTTTCTCCCTTTTTAACAATGTTTCAAAAGTCTTCCTCTCTAATGTCCAGCAAACATGAATTGTGGACATAACTTTCATTTGTAAACATTAACACTTGAAAATCTATCATGAAACAAATTCATCCTCTTTAAGCTGTTATCATTACCCTTTTGACGTTTACTGTGTTAAACGATTAAACCATCACTTAATAGGTCGGCAGCTCAGTCGGATACCTGCAGAACTTGAGACCTAGGGATGCTGTTTCCAATCCCCAGCTCGGCATATTTCTTTCCGGGGATCGATGATAGTCATTGCGACAGGATTGCTTTCTATCTCTCTCACTGCTGGTTATTCTTTCGACCATCTTAAAGTGAGAAAACTGACATTGGCTGGAATATTTTGCGGACCACTGGTTTAAGAAACTCCAGGAAACCATGGATAGATGCACTAGCCTCCGTGATATAACTGTAATAATATTGAAAACAGCGTGAAACACCACAAACATAATTTAACAATAGAGTCATAGTTCTGAATCGCTCACCTGAACAGCATCATCATCATTATCACCATCACAACAATCACATCATCATCATAATCATTATCATCATCACCAGCAACATACCATCATCATCATCAAAATTAGCATCCGAATTTGAGGTTAAACTTATTCCAGAAATCATTGAACAGCAATTCAAAATACAGATTCAAATTCCTGTGTCTGCTTTATAAACTGAAACTCACTCGTCCATCGTAAATACATTGGAACTAGATAAGAAATGTTTCAATTCTCCATAATACAATACATTGAGGACGATAAATTAACCAGCATTTTCTCCCTTTTTAACAATGTTTTCCTCTCTAAGGTCCAGCAAATATGAATAGTTAACATAACTTTCAGTTGTAAACGTTAACACTTAAAAATATATCTTTAAACAAATTCCTCTTCTTTAAGATGGGATCATTACTCTTTTGACTTTTACTGTGTTAAACGATTAAACCATCACTTAATACAACGCAAGGGGCGGCAGCTCAGTCGGAAACCGACAGAACTTGAGACCTAGGGATGCTGGTTCCAATCCCCAGCTCAGCAGATTTCTTTCCGGGGATCGATGATAGTTATTCCGACAGGATTCCTTTCTATCTCTCTCACTGCTAGTTATTGTTTCGACGATTTCAAAGTGAGAAAACTGACAGTGGCTGGAATATTGTGTGGACCAGTGGTTTAAGAAACTCCAGGAAAGCATGGATAGATGCATTGTCCTTCGTGATATAACTGTAATAATATTGAAAACAGCGTGAAACACCACACACACTGTTTCACAATAGGGCCATAGCTCTGGATCGCTCCCTTGAACATGTAAAACTTGTACAGAATTATACGAATTGTAGTTTATGTATAATTATCGTATGAAAAATCTTCCATGGGTGTATGATATATGTTATCACTCGTATTAAACAAGATGATTTTCATCATGTTATGCGAATCTACCTTTATTTTGCATTCTAAAGGTTAATAACAGAGGTTGCTATAGCATTTGAAGTGATCGTGTGTATGAATGCAGAGGCGATTTCGTAATTTGTTTGATCAGACCAGTACGTTTGATGTGTGCCAGTTACTCCAGTAATACTTAATAGTGGAAAATGTAATGCAGAATTATGATAAGTTCTGACATACATATATTTTGCATCATATGGACCTAGCATCAATATATTATACAAGCTGAGTGAAAAAAGAAGGAAAGGAAGCTTAATTTATAGAAAGGAGTACATTGTTTTGAGGAAATGGGTAAACCTAATGGACTGAGAGCACATGCTTATGAATGAATGAAAGGAACATTAAGTCAATGGCTGAATATCTGATGAGGCAGGGGAGAGCGATAAACGCAATAGGAAGAGAGAAAGACAGAGGTACAGAGAGAAAGTCACGAAGAGACAGACAAAAAGAAAGAAAGCAACAGAAACATGACAGAAATGAAGATGAAGATTCAAATTCCTGTGTCTCCTTTATAAATTAAAACTCACTCGTCCATCGTCAATACCTTGGAACTAGATAACAAATGTTTTAATTCTCCCTAATAAATAACGATAAATTGACAAGCATTTTCTCCCTTTTGAACAATTTTTCAAAAGCCTTCCTCTCTAAGGTCCAGCAAACATGAATAGTTAACATAACTTCCATTTGATAATCTATCTGGAAACAAATTCATCCTCTTTAAGCTGCTGTCATTACCCTTTTGACGTTTACTGTGTTAAACGATTAAACCATCACTTAATAGGTCGGCAGCTCAGTCGGAAACCTACAGGTTCCAATCCCAAGCTCGGCAGATTTCTTTCCGGGGATCGATAATAGTCATTGCGACAGGATTCCTTTCTATCTCTCTCACTGCTGGTTATTCTTTCGACCATCTTAAAGCGAGAAAACTGACATTGGCTGGAATATTTTGCGGACCACTGGTTTAAGAAACTCCAGGAAACTATGGATAGATGCACTGGCGTCCGTGATATAACTGTAATCCTATTGAAAACAGCATGAAACACCACACGCACAATTTAACAATAGAGCCATAGCTCTGAATCGCTCACTTGAACAGCATCATCATCATTATCACCACCACAACAATCACATCATCATCATAATCATTATCATCATCACCAGCAACATACCATCATCATCATCAACATTTGCATCCGAATTTGAGGTTAAACTTATTCCAGAAATCACTGAACGGTAATCCAAAATACAGATTCAAATTCCTGTGTCTGCTTTATAAACTGAAACTCACTCGTCCATCGTAAATATGTTGGAACTAGATAAATATTTCAATTCTCCATAATACAATACATTCAGGACGATAAATTAACCAGCATTTTCTCCCTTTTCAAATCCTTTCCTCTCTAAGGTCCAGCAAACATGATTAGTTCACATAACTTTCATTTGTAAACGTTAACACTTAAAAATCTATCTTTAAACAGATTCATCCTCTTTAAGATTTTATCATTACCCTTTTGATGATTAAACCATCACTTAATACAAAGCGAATGGCGGCAGCTCAGTCGGAAACCTACAGAACTTGAGACCTGGGAATGTTGGTTCCAATCCACGGCTCGGCAGATTTCTTTCCAGGGATCGATGATAGTCATTGCGACAGGATTCCTCTCTATCTCTCTAAACGCTTTTTATTGTTTCGACCATCTTAAAGTGAGAAAACTGACATTGGCTGGAATATTTTGCGGACCACTGGTTTAAGAAACTGCAGGAAAGCATGGATTGATGCACTGTCCTTCGTGATATAACTGTAATAATAGAATTATACGAAGTGTAGTTAATGTATAATTATGGTACGAAAAATCTTCCATGGGTGTATGATATGTGTTATCACTCGTATTAAACAAGATGATTTTAATCATGTTATGAGAATCTACCTTTATTTTGCATACTAAAGGTTAATAACAGAGGTTGCTACAGCACTGGAACTGATCGTGTGTATGAATGCAGAGGCGATTTCGAATTTGTTTGATTAGACCAGTATGTTTGATTTGTGTCAGATATACCAGAAATATTTGATAGTGGAAAATGTAATGCAGAATTATGATTAGTTCTGACATACATATATTTTGCATCATACGGACCTAGAATCAATATATTATACAAGCTGAGTGAAAAAAGAAGGAAAAGAAGCTTAATTTATAGAAGGGAGTACATGTTTGGAGGAAATGGGTAAACCTAATGGACTGAGAATACAGGCTTATGAATTGATGACAGCAACATTAAGACAATAGCTGAATATCTGATGAAGCAGGGTTGAGTGATAAAGGCAAGAGGAAGAGATAAAGACAGAGGGACGGAGAGAAGGTCACGATGAGACAGAAAGAAAGAAAGCAACAGAAATATGACAGAAATGAAGATGAAGGCAGAAAGAGAAGAAGGGGAGAAAAAGAGAAATAGGGAGAGAGCATCAGAGAAAAGATAGGAGAGAGAGAGAGAGAGAGAAAAGGAGAACGGGAGAGAGAAATAGATAGAAAAAAGAGCGTGAGATAAATAGAGAGACGGAGGGAGAGACTGAGATAGGGAAAAGGGCAGAGAAAGATAGATAGCGACAAGGAAGTGCGAGAGTGCAGAAAGAGAGACAGACCGAGACACAGTAAGAAGACAGTAAGGAAGACAGTGAGAGACAGACAAGGAGACAGAGAGAGAAATTGGCAGAGAAAGAGAGACAGACAGAGAGACAGAGAAGAGGAACGACGAGAGTGCGGACAGAGAAAGAAAGCCAGAGGCACAGCAAGAAAGACAGAGATAGGGAAAGAAGGACAAAGAGAACGACAGAGAGAGAGAGAGACAGAGACAGAGACAGAGACAAAGAGAGAGAAATCAACTCAAAGATCATCGGTACCGCCTAACAATCTTGGATTTTAAAAAGAGAAATTACAAAGCTCACAACCTACAGTTTAAATGGATTGAGAGGACGATCACAAACGGACTGAGAGTCCAAGCAAATGAAGTAGTGGTCAAAGAACAGAAAGGGCACAAGAAGTTGCAACGGTAGAATATTCATATAATCAATTGGCGGTATATGTCACGCATAGAGGGTTTTGGTTTTATTTTTCTGTATTGGATTTTAACGCCATTTTAACAGCTTAGGTCATATCATGGCGGTCAGCGACGCACCCATGGGCTTCCTGGCTTTCCTCACACCAGTACTGAGCATAGAGGGTACATCTCAGAGACTTAGTGTGTAAACGAACAGATTGGATTAAATGAGAGTAGGAAATAGCACCAGAGCCTGTTGGTACATAGACTTTGTTTAAGAGCTCTCAGATTGAGGGAATAGTTCACAAAGTGGAGAAAAATTGGACAGATCGTTTAATTCCATAGACTTTGAATAAGAGCTCTCAGAATGAGGGAATAGTTCACGAAGTGGAGAAAAATTGGACGGACGGCATGCACAAGGTAATCCACTGAAATGAAATAAGAGTAAGGGCACAAATGTAAATACTGAGGACACATCTGTCGAGCTGTGGGTAAAAATCACCTACTGTGGGTACATGCACACATCATGGGGTTGAAACAAAAGTAGGGACACATTGTCAGGGTTTGAGGGTACATCAAACTAAGTCTGCATTCTTATCGTCTTAGAGTGCGTAGAGGGACTGGGGAAACATTTCATCGACTGTCGTGCAGGCTGATTGATTGGAAGTTAAATCTTTAAAAAGACATGGGTGTATGGCTGGAGGTTCCTTCCACTGAATACGGGTACGATCTCAATTCCTGGGAGTACATGAAAACGACTGTGAAACTTAAAACAAGTCTTAGGGCCTCAGGGAATATCCGACTTACTGAGGTACATCTAATTGACTGAAGTTTTATATTGCTACAACGCACCGACTGCTGGTGTAAACAGACTGAAGAAAAAGTTATAGTTAGGGAAAAGTTACTCGCTGAGGGTACTTTGCACAGATTTAGGGTACATTTTAGGAACGGAGAGTATAGACAAACAGTTGAAATGATAGCATTCGAGTAAAGGCAGTGGTTCAGGGACTGGGGATACATTCAATTGACTATAGGCAGGATTTTAAAGTCTAAGAATAGTTAATTTTAGTGGCTGTGGGAATAGAATCGCCGACTGCGTGTACAGGATGAGGAACTCTTGTGGTCACAGGAAGGTAGAAGAACAGTTTCAGGACCCAATAAAAATTTCAAGTGATAAAGGATTTGCTTAAAAAATGCTTAAGAGTAAATCAAACAATAAAAAGGAACATTCCTCCAACTGGAGCCATATCGCATGGAAGAAAGGTTCATCGAATAGACAAAGCGAACGATCTTACTGCATTTACTAGTAAGTGAAATCAAAGGAAATACTAATTTCTGGTCCTGCATTTAATTCGACAGACCGAGAGTACATCTTACAGACAGACGGGTGCATAGGGCCAACCAACACTAAATCATATCGAGTAGTTTAAGAGGCGAAGGGTCAATCCTACGGACTGAGAGTACAGCAAAGTAATTAAAGAAATAAGAACTTGACTAAATCTCAAGCGTTTGTTGATTCATCTCACGGGCTAAGGGTATATTTCACGGACTGACGCTACATACTGTCGGAGAGTTGATTAACTGAGAGCAAGGATATTGATATGGAGTAATGGATCAGTGTCACAGACTGAAAATATTTCTCAAGATGTGAGAGTACATACTGAGGACTGAGGATTTAATCACACGGAGTGAGAGTACATTCCATGGAATTAATGATAGTCATTGCACCAAGATTCATCCTTATCTCAGTGCTGATAGTTTTTTTTTCTATTAAGTCATGGGGAACAAGCAGCCAATGGCATAGGAACAATATTGTGCGAAGTACTGGTGAAATCTTTTTGTGCCAAAATCTGTCCGAGGATTAATGATTGTCATTTCGACATGTGCGAAGTACTCGTAAAAAAAGCTAGTTATCGCCTTCCACTTATCTATATTTCGTTTGACCGAATCCATAACTTTGAAGAAATTATCAATGACCAAACAATAAGGTTCTGCACATTCCTTAACATATGCACATTAAAATCTAGCCTGGACTATACATTTGGCTTTTTCATCATCATCTTTACAAAACATGAACTTTTGTCCCACTCTACAACCCTTCGGGAATAAAGTAAACATATCAAAATATCAACATCAAATTCTCTCTATGTCTCTTTCTGTCTCTGTCTCTGTCTCTCTCTATCTGCCTGTCTCTTTCCCTCCAGTAGTATGCCTTGCCCATCTGTTCAGTCGGTAAAATACATGGCTTGAAACTAATGCGGGCGCACGTTCGATCCAATAGTCAATTTCTGTCCGATGTTTGATATTAGTCATTGCAACAGGATTCATTCTACACGCAAGGCTGGTCATTGTTTCGACGATGGCTTCTTTAGGAAAGTAGCCAAAAGCTTACGAAAATGTTGTGCGTAGCACTGGTAAAGGAAACTCGAAGAAACCTCAAATAGGTATACTGGCCGACCAATATACTTGATATATACATGTAGTTCAAACAACACCACACTACCGCTACATTCCGTGGAAACATTCCTCCAACTGGAGCCATATCGCATGGAAGAAAGGTTCATCGAATAGACTAAGCGAACGATCTAACTGCATTTACTAGTAAATGAAATCAAAGGAAATACTAATTTCTGGTCCTGCATTTAATTCGACAGACCGAGAGTACATCTTACAGACAGACGGGTGCATAGGGCAAACCAACACTAAATCGTATCAAGTAGTTTAAGAGGCGAAGGGTCAATCCTACGGACTGAGAGTACAGCAAAGTAATTAAAGAAATAAGAACTTGACTAAATCTCAAGCGTTTGTTGATCCATCTCACGGGCTACGGGTATATTTCACGGACTGACGGTACATACTGCCGGAGAGTTGATTAACTGAGAACAAGGATACTGATATGGAGTAATGGATCAGTGTCACAGACTGAAAATATTTCTCAAGATGTGAGAGTACATACGGCGGACTGAGGATTTAATCACACGGAGTGAGAGTACATTCCATGGAATTAATGATAGTCATTGCACCAAGATTCATCCTTATCTCAGTGCTGATAGGTTTTTTTTTTTTTTCTATTAAGTCATGGGGAACAAGCAGCCAATGGCATAGAAACAATATTGTGCGAAGTACTGGTGAAATCTTTCACATACTTTATTACTTCGTCTAATTTTTCACTTAATCCATATTTTTGCAGAAAATATCAAGCCTCTAAATTCTGCACACTTTTTAAGATATGCACATAAAAATCTACTTAAGAATATACATTTCGCTTTTCCATCATCATTCCTAACAACAACTGCAATTTTTTGTCCTTCACTACAACCCTTCAAGAATAAAGCAAACATGTCAAATTCAAATACTTTCTTCATTACTTTCTTATTTTCTTTCTTTTCTTCCACCAGAATAACTTGCCCGTCTGCTCAGTAGGTAAAGTACATGGTTTGGAACCAAGGCGGTTGCATGGTCGATCCCCCAATTGTGCCAAAATCTGTCCGAGGATTAATGATAGTCATTTCGACATGTGCGAAGTACTCGTAAAAAAAGCTAGTTATCGCCTTCACTTATCTATATTTCGTTTGACCGAATCCATAACTTTGCAGAAAATATCAATACCCAAACAATAAGGTTCTGCACATTCCTTAACATATGCACATTAAAATCTAGCCTGGACTATACATTTCGCTTTTCCATCATCATTCTTTACAAAAAATGAACTTTTGTCCCACTCTACAACCCTTCGGGAATAAAGTAAACATATCAAAATATCAACATCAAATTCTCTCTATGTCTCTTTCTGTCTCTGTCTCTGTCTCTCTATCTATCTGCCTCTCTCTTTCCCTCCAGTAGTATGCCTTGCCCATCTGTTCAGTCGGTAAAATACATGGCTTGAAACTAATGCGGGCGCACGTTCGATCCAATAGTCAATTTCTGTCCGATGTTTGATATTAGTCATTGCAACAGGATTCATTCTACACGCAAGGCTGGTCATTGTTTCGACGATGGCTTCTTTAGGAAAGTAGCCAAAAGCTTACGAAAATGTTGTGCGTAGCACTGGTAAAGGAAACTCAAAAAAATCTCAAATAGGTATACTGGCCGACCAATATACTTGATATATACATGTAGTTCAAATAACACCACACTACCGCTACATTCCATGGAATTAATAAAAAACATTCCGACAGGGTTTATCCTTAACCGATCATCTTTTCAACGAAGTTATGTGGAAAAAGCAGCCAGTGGCTTGGAAACAATATTGTGCGAAGTACTGGTAAAAGAAACTAATTATCTTCTTCCACATACTTCATTACTTTATTAAATGTTTCACTGAATTCATAACCTTGCAGAAAATATCAAGCCCCCCAAAAATAACTTTTGCACACTCCTTAATATATGCACATAAAGGTCTACCTTGGAATATACATTTCATTTTTCCGTCATTATTTTAAGGAAAATTCCAGTTTTTTCTTCCCTACAACCTTTAGGAATAAAGTAAACATCGAAAATTCCAGTTTTTGTTTCTTCCCTACAACCTTTAGGAATAAAGTAAACATGTCAAATTCAAATACTCTCTCTCTTTCCTCCAGAATGCCTTTCCCGTCAGCTCAGTCAGTAAATTACATGGCTTGAAACCAAGATCCGACCCAATGGCTATGCCATTATCTGTCCGAGGTTTGATGACAGTCTTTGCGACATGTGCAAAGTACTGGGAAAAGAAACTAGTTGCCTCCTTCCAGACACTTTATGAAATTTGTCGCTGAATCCACAACTTGGCAGAAAATATCGAGCCCCTTGAAATTAACATCTTCACACATCTTACTATATAAACATTAAAATCTTCCCTGGAATATACATTTCGCTTTTAAATCATCACTTTTTCATAAAACTCCATTTCTTTGGCCAACACTACACCCCTTCAGGAATATCGTAAGCATGTCAAAATTAAAGGCTCTCTCTCTCTCCCTCTCTCTCTCTCTCTCTCTCTCTCTCACCCTCCCTCCCAACTAGAATGCATTGCCTGTCTAGTTAGTCGGTAACTTATATGGTTTGAACTGAAGGTGGGCGCAGGTTCGATCCAGCAGATAGGTCCACTGGCCCACTATGTACATGATATTTAGTAAAAACGACATTAAAACAGAACACTAAGAAAGAAATCTTTCTCCATTACCACTTGTTTTTCACCATCATCATCATCTCAGCAATGATTAAATAGCGTCATACTGAACTCAAGCAGTTTTACCCATAGATTTTTGTTCACTTCTAAATTTCTTTAAAGAAATTAGAAATAAAAACTTTGTACCACATTCAAATAATTACTCTTTTTTAAAGCTTTTGAACAGTGTTTCTGAAATTCTTATCTTAATATGAGATTTGATCCTTTTCCAAAATCATTGAATTCTCTCTCTCTGTCTCTCTCTCCCTCTCTCTCCTTACAAGACATTGCCAAGCCCGGTTGCTTAGTTGGTAACGTACGCACCTTTAAACTTGGGAGGTCGCAGGTTCGATTACCGACCTGTTCCAATTTCTGTTTGATATTTGATGACAGTTATTGCGACAAGTTTCATTTAATTCTCTTACTGCTGATGATTGTTTCGAAGAGGGTTATGTGGAATAGTAGCCATTGGCTTGGAATCATGTAAAAAGTACTTGTAAATGAAAAACCCAAGAAACCATGGATATGTTGTCTGGTCACCTAGATATAATTAAAAATGAAATTGAAGACCGTATTAAAACACAAAAAAGAAACAAATCTCTCCACCACCAAATTCACAATCATCATCGTCATCATCATTATCACCACAACAACCACATCATCACCATAATCGTCATCATTATCATTATTAACTTGAGACCCAGGGATGCTGGTTCCAGTCCCCAGCTCGGCAGATTTCTTTCCAGGGATCGGTGATAGTTATTGCGACAGGATTCCTTTCTATCTCTCTCACTGCTGGTTATTGTTTCGACGATCTTAAAGTGAGAAAACTGACATTGGCTGGAATATTTTGCGGACCACTGGTTTAAGAAACTCCAGGAAACCATGGATAGATGCATTGGCCTCCGTGATATAACTGTAATAATATTGAAAACAACGTGAAACACCACACACACAATTTAACAATAGAGCTATAGCTCTGAATCGCTCACTTGAACATCATCATTATCACCACCACAACAATCACATCATCATCATAAATCATTATCATCATAACCAGCAGCATACCATTATCATCATCGTTATCATCATCGTCATCATCATCATCATCAAATTTGCATCCGAATTTGAGGTTAAACATATTTCAGAAACCATTGAACGGTAATCCAAAATACAGATCCAAATTTCTGTGGCTGCTTTATAAACCGAAATTCACTCGTCCACCATAAATACGTTGGAAGTAGATAAGAAATATTTCAATTCTCTATAATAAATTACATTGAGGACGATAAGTTAACCAGCATTTTCTCCCTTTTTTAACAATGTTTTCAAAAGTCTTCCTCTCTAAGGTCCAGCAAACATGAATTGTTAACATAACTTTCATTTGTAAACATTTACACTTAAAAATCTATCTTTAAACAAATTCATCCTCTCTAAGCTGCTATCATTACCCATTTGACGTTTACTGTGTTAAACGATTAAACCATCACTTAATACAACGCGAAGGTCGGCAGCTCAGTCGGAACCCACAGAACTTGAGACCTGGGGATGCTGGTTCCAATCCACAGCTCGGCAGATTTCTTTTCGGGGATCGATGATAGTCATTGCGACAGGATTCCTTTCTATCCCTCTCACTGCTGATTATTGTTTCGAATATCTTAAAGTGAGGAAACTGACAGTGGCTGGAATATTGTGCGGATCACTGGTTTAAGAAACTACAGGAAAGCATGGATAGATGCACTGTCCTTGGTGATATAACTGTAATAATATTGAAAACAGCGTGAAACACTACACACACTATTTCACAATAGAGCCATAGTTCTGAATCCCTCCCTTGAACATGTAAAAGTTCTATAGAATTATACGAAGTGTAGTTAATGTATAATAATTGTACTAAAACTCTTACATGGGTGTTTGATATGTGTTATCACTCGTATTAAACAAGATGAATTTAATCGTGTTATGCGAATCTAACTTTATTTTGCATAATAAAGGTTAATAACAGACGTTGCTACATCACTGGGAGTGATCGTGTGTATGAATGCACAGGCGATTTCGTAATTTGTTTGATCAGACCAGTATGTATGTTTTTTGTGCTAGTTACACCAGTAATATTTGATAGTGCAAGACGTAATGCAGAAATATGATAAGTTCTGATACACATATATTTTGTATCATATGGACCTAGAATCAATATATTATACAAGCTGAGTGAAAAAAGAAGGAAAGGAAGCTTAATTTATAGAAGGGAGTACATTTTCGGAGGAAATGGGTAAACCTAATGGACTGAGAGTACAGGCTTATGAATTGATGAAAGCAAAATTAAGACAATAGCTGAAATCTGATGAAGCAGGGGAGAGGGATAAAGGCAAGAAAAAGAAAGAAAGACAGAGGGACAGAGAGAAAGTCACGAAGAGACAGACAGAAAGAGAGAAAGAAACAGAAACATGACAGAAATGAAAATGAAGGTAGAAAGAGAAGAAGGGGAGAGAAAGAGAAATAATTGAGAGAGCATCAGAGAAAAGATAGGAGAGAGAGAGAGAACGAGAGAGAGAGAGAGAGAGATAAATAGAGAGACGGACGGAGAGACTGGGATAGTGAAAAAGGCAGAGAAAGAGAGATAGCGACTAGGAAGTACGAGACTGTAGAAAGAGAGAGACAGACTGAGACACAGTAAGAAGACAGTAAGCAATACAGAGACAGAGTTAGACAGTGAGAGACAGTGAGAGACAGACAGAGATAGAGAGAGAAAGAGGCGGAGAGAGACAGACAGAGAGACAGAGAAGAGGAAGGGCGAGAGTGCGGACAGAGAATAAAAGCCAGAGGCAGAGCAAGAGAGACAGAGATAGGGAAAGAATGACAAAGAGAAAGAGAGAAAAAAGAGAGAGAGAGAGAGAGACAGAGAGAGACAAAGAGAGAAATCGACTCAAACACCAACGGTACCGGCTAACAGTCTTGGGTTTAAAAAGTTAAAAAGAAAAATTACAAAGTTCACAACCTAAACTTTAAATGGATTGAGAGGACGATCACGAACCGACTGAGGAACCAACCTAATGAAGTACTGGTCAAAGAACAGAAAGGGCGCAAGTTGCAACGGTAGAATATTCATATATTCAATTGGCGGTACATGTCACGCATAGAGGGTACATCTCAGAGACTTAGTGTGCAGACGAATAGACTGGATTAAATGAGAGTAAGAAATAGCACCAGAGCCTGTTGGTACATAGACTTTAAGAGCTATTAGAATGAGGGAATAGTTCACGAAGTGGAGAAAAATTTGACAGACCGCATCCACAAGGTAATCCACTGGAAATGAAATGAGAGTAAGGGCACAAATGTAAATACTGAGGACACATTTGTCGAACTGTGGGTAAAAATCACCTACTGTGGGTACATGCACACATCATGGGGTTGAAACAAAAGTAGGGACACATTGTCAGGGTTTGAGGGTACATCAAACTAAGGCTGCATTCTTAACGTCTGAGAGTACGTAGGGGGACTGGGGTAACATTTCACCGACTGTCGTGCAGGCTGATTGATTGGATATTAAATCTTTAAAAAGATCTTTCCACTGAATACGGGTACGATCTCAATTCCTGGGAGTACATGAAAACGACTGTGAAACTTAAAACAAGTCTTATGGCCTCAGGAAATATCCGACTGACTGAGGTACATCTAATTGACTGAAGTTTTACATTGCTACAACGCACCGATTGCTGGTATAAGCAGACTGAAGAAAAAGTTATAGTTAGGGAAAAGTTACTCGCTGAGGGTACTTTGCACAGATTTAGGGTACATTTCAGGAACGGAGAGTATAGACAAACAGTGCAAAGGATAGCATTCGAGTAAAGGCAGTGGTTCAGGGACTTGGGATACATTCAATTGACTATAGGTCCGATTTTAAAGTCTAGGAGGAAAAAGAAAAGACCGAGGCAACATTCCAAGAACTAAGATACAATCTCAAGCATTCAGTGTGGAAACAACGGCCTGAGAGTTAATTTTAGTGGCTGTAGGGATGGAATCGCCGACTGCGGCTACAGGATGAGGAACTCCTGTGGTCACAGTTTCAGGGCCCAACAACAATTTCGACCGATAAAGGATTTGCTTTAAAGGCTTAAGAGTAAATCAAACAATAAGATGAAACATTCCTCCAACTGGAGCCATATCGCATGGAAGAAAGGTTCATCGAATAGACTAAGCGAACGATCTAACGGCATTTACTAGTAAATGAAATCAAAGGAAATACTAATTTCTGGTCCTGCATTTAATTTGACAGACCGAGGGTACATCTTACAGACAGACGGATGCATAGTGTTAAACAACAGAAAATCATATCGAGAAGTTTTCGAGGGGAAGGGTCAATTTTATGGACTGACACCACAGCAAAGTAATTAAAGAAATAAGAACTTGACTAAATCTCAATCGTTTGTTGACTCATCTCACGGGCTAAGGGTACCGCGGTATATCTCACGGACTGACGGTACATACTGTCGGAGAGTTGGTTAACTGAGAGCAAGGATATTGATATTGAGTAATGGATCAGTGTCACACACTGAAAATATTTCTTAAGATGTGAGAGTTTACACACTTCTCAATATATGCACATAAAAGTCTACCTTGGAATATACATTTCATTTTTCCGTCAGTATTCTTATAGAAAATTCCAGTTTTTGTTTCTTCCCTACAACCTTTAGGAATAGAGTAAACATGTCAAATTCAAATACTCTCTCTCTCTCTCTTTCTCTCCTCCAGAATGCCTTGCCCGTCAGCTCAATCGGTAAATTACATGGCTTGAAACCAAGATCCGACCCAATGGCTATGCCAATATCTGTCCGAGGTTTGACAGTCTTTGCGACATGTGCAAAGTACTGGTAAAAGAAACTAGTTACCTCCTTCCACATACTTTATGAATTTTATCCCTGAATCCACAACTTTGCAGAAAGTATCGAGCTCCTTGAAATTAACACTTGCACACATCTTACCATATACACATTAAAGTCTTCCCTGGAATATACATTTCGCTTTTACATCGTCACTTTTTAGAAAACTACATTTTGTTGGCCAACACTACACCCCTTCAGGAATAACGTAAGCATGTCAAAATTAAAGGCTGTCTATTTCTATCTCTATCTCTCTCTCTTTTTCTCTCTCTCTCTCTCCCCCCCTCTCTCTCCCCCCACTAGAATGATGCATTGCCCGTGTAAATAGTCGGTAACTTATATGGCTTGAACAAAAGATGGGCTCAGGTTCGATCCAGCGGATAGGTGCACTGGCCCACTATGTACCTGATATTTAGTAAAAACGGCATTAAAACAGCACACTAACAGAGAAATCTTTCTCCACTACCACTTCTTTTTTACCACCACCATCATCATCGTCATCATCTCAGCAATGGTTAAATAGCGTCAATAATAAACTCAAAGTTTTGCTCATAGACATTTGTTCATTTCTAAAATTCTTTAAATAAATCAGAAATAAAAGCTGTGCTCCACATTAAAATAATTGCTTTTTTTAAACCTTTTGAACAGTGTTTCTGAAATTTTTAACTTAATATGAGATTTGATTCTTCTACAAAATCATTGAACGCCCCCTCTCTCTCTCTCTCTCTCTACAAGACATTGCCAAGCCCGGTTGCTTAGTTGGTAACGTACGCACCTTTAAACTTGGGAGGCCGTAGGTTCGATTCCTCAGCTGTTCCAATTTCTGTTCGATATTTGATGACAGTTATTGCGACAAGATTAATTTAATTCTCTTACTGCTGATGATTGTTCGAAGAGGGTTATGTGGAATTGCAGCCGTTTGCTTCGAATCATGTGAAAAATACTGGTAAAAGAAAAACCGAAGAAACCATGGATATGTTGTCTGGCCACCGAGAGATGATTAAGATAAAGTTGAGGACCGTGTTAAAACACAAAAAAGAAACAAATCTCTCCACCACCAAATTCACAACCAGCATCGTCATCATCATTATCACCACAACAACCACATCATCACCATAATCGTCATCATTATCATTATAATCATCACCAGCAACATATCACCAAAATCATCATCATCATCATCATTTTCGAAATACCATAATTTGCATCTTAATTTGAGATTGAATTAATTCCTGAAATAATAGAACAGCAACAAAATACAGATTCAAATTCCTGTGTCTCCTTTATACACTAAAACTCACTCGTCCATCGTCAATACCTTGGAACTAGATAACAAATGTTTCAAGTCTCCCTAATAAGTTACGATAAATTGACAAGCATTTTCTCCCTTTTTAACAATGTTTCAAAAGCCTTCCTCTCTAAGGTCCAGCAAACATGAATTGTGGACATAACTTCCATATGTAAACGTTAACACTTGAGAATCTATCTTGAAACAAATTCATCCTCTTTAAGATGTGATCATTACTCTTTTGACTTTTACTGTGTTAAACGATTAAACTATCACTTAATGCAACGCGAATGTCGGCAGCTCAGTCGGAAACCTACAGAACTTGAGACCTGGGGGTGCTGGTTCCAATCCCCAGCTCGGCATATTTCTTTCCGGGGATCGATGATAGTCATTGCGACATGATTCCTTTCTATCTCTCTCACTGCTGGTTATTGTTTCAACGATCTTAAAGTGAGGAAACTGAAAGTGGCTGGAAAATTGTGCGGACCACTGGTTCAAGAAACTCCAGGAAAGCATGGGTAAATGCACTGTCCTTCGTGATATAACCGTGATAATATTGAAAACAGCATGAAACACCACACACACTGTTTCATGATAGGGCCATAGCTCTGAATCGCTCCCTTGAACATGTAAAAGTTCTATAGAATTATACGAAGTGTAGTTAATGTATAATTATGGTATAAAAAATCGTACATGGGTGTTTGATATATGTTATCACTCGTATTAAACAAGATGATTTTTCATCATGTTATGCGAATCTACCTTTATTTTGCATACTAAAGGTTAATAACACGGGTTGCTACAGCACTGGAAGTGATCGTGTGTATGAATGCAGAGGCGATTTCGTAATTTGTTTGATCAGACCAGTATATTTCATTTGTGCTAGTTACACCAGTAATACTTGATAGTGGAAAATGTAATGCAGAATTATGATAAGTCTGATACACATATATTTTGCATCATATGGACCTAGAATCAATTTATTATACAAGCTGAGTGAAAAAAGAAGGAAAGGAAGCTTAATTTATAGAAGGGAGTACATTTTTGGAGGAAATGGGTAAACCTAATGGACTGAGAGTACAGGCTTATGAATTGATGAAAGCAACATTAAGTCAATAGCTGAATATCTGATGAAGCAGGGGAGAGGGATAAAGGCAAGAGGAAGAGAGAAAGACAGAGGGACAGAGAGAAAATCACGAAGAGACAGACAGAAAGAGAGAAAGAAACAGAAACATGACAGAAACGAAGGTGAAGGCAGAAAGAGAAGAAGGGGAGAGAAAGAGAAATAAGTGAGAGAGCATCTGAGAAAAGATAGGAGAGATAGATAGATAGATAGATAGATAGATAGATAGAGAGAGAAATAGAGAGAGAAAGAGAGACATAAATAGAGAGACGGGGGAAGAGACTGAGATAGTGAAAAATGCAGAGAAAGAGAGATAGCGACAAGGAAGTACGAGAGTGCAGAAAGAGAGAGACAGACAGAAGGCAGTAAGCAAGACAGACAAAGTAAGACACTGAGAGACAGTGAGAGACAGACAGAGAGATAGAGAGAGAAATAGGCAGAGAAAGAGAGACAGACAGACACACAGAGAAGAGGAAGGACGAGAGTGCGGACAGAGAAAGAAAGCCAGAGGCACAGCAAGAGAAACAGAGATAGAGAAAGAAGGACAAAGATAAAAAAGACAGAGAGAGGGAGAGAGAGAGAGAGCGAGCGAGCGAGAGACAAAGAGAGAAATCGACTCAAAGACCAACGGTACCGGCTAACAGTCTTGGGTTTAAAAAGAGAAATTACAAAATTTACAACCTAAAGTTTAAATGGATTGAGAGGACGATCACAAACCGACTGAGAGTTCAAGCCAATGAAGTACAGCTCAAAGAATAGAAAGGGCACAAGTTGCAACGGTAGAATATTCATATAATCAATTGGCGGTACATGTCACGCATAGAGGGTACATCTCAGAGACTTAGTGTGCAGACAAACAGACTGGATTAAACGAGAGTGAGGAAATAGTAACACAGCCTGTTGGAAAATGACATAGACTGATCGTTTAATTCCATAAACTTCCTATAAGAACTCTCAGAATGAGGGAATAGTTCACGAAGTAGAGAAAAAAATGGACAGAGCGCATCAACGAGGTAATCCACTGGAAATGAAATGAGAGTAAGGGCACAAATGTAAATACTGAGGACACATCTGTCGAACTGTGGGTAAGAATCACCTACTGTAGGTACATGCACACATCATGGGGTTGAAACAAAAGTAGGGACACAATGTCAGGGTTTGAGGGTACATCAAACTAAAGCTGCATTCTTAACGCATTCTTAGAGTACGTAGAGGGACTGGGGAAACATTTCACCGACTGTCGTGATTGATTGGATGTTAAATCTTTAAAAAGACACATGTTTATGGCTGGAGGTTCCTTCCACTGAATACGGGTACGATCTTAATTTCTGGGGGTACATGAAAACGACTGTGAAAGTTAAAACAAGTCTTAGGGCCTCAGAGAATAGCGACAGACTGAGGTACATCTAATTGACTGAAGTTTTATATTGCTAACGTAGGGTACAACGCACCGACTGCTGGTATAAACAGACTGAAGAAAAAGTTATAATTAGCGAACAGTTACTAGCTGAGGGTACTTTGCACAGATTTAGTGTACATTTAAGGAACGGTGAGTATAGACAAACAATGCAAAGGAAAGCATTCGAGTAAAGGCAGTGGTTCAGGGACTGGGGATACATTCAGTTGACTATAGATACGATTTTAAAGTCTAAGAGGAAAAAGAAAAGACCGAGGGAACATTCCAAGAACTAAGATAAAATCTCAAGCATTCAGTGTGAAAACAACGGCCTGAGAGTTAACTTTAGTGGCTGTGGGGATAGAATCGCCGACTGGGTGTACAGGATGAGGAACTCCTGTGGTCATAGGAAGGTAGAAGTACCGTTTCAGGGGCCAACAACAATTTCAAGTGATAAAGGATTTGCTTAAAAATGCTTAAGAATAAATCAAACAATAAGAAGAAACATTCCTCCAACTGGAGCCATATCGCATGGAAGAAATGTTCATCAAATAGACTAAGCGAACGATCTAACATCATTTACTAGTAAATGAAATCAAAGGAAATACCAATTTCTGGTCCTGCATTTAATTCGACAGACCGAAGGTACATCTTACAGACAGACGGATGCATAGGACCAACCGAAACTAAATCATATCGAGTAGTTTTCGAGGGAAAGAGTCAATCTTATGGACTGAGTGTACAGCAAAGTACTTTAAGAAATAAGAACTTGACTAAATCTCAAGCGATTGTTGACTCATCTCACAGGCTAAGGGTATATCTCACGGACCCTACGGTACATACTGTCAGAGAGTTGGTTAACTGAGAGCAAGGATATTGATATGGAGTAATAGATCATTGTCACGGACTGAAAATATTTCTCAAGATGTGAGAGTACATACTGCGGACCGAGGATTTCATCACACAGAGTGAGAGTACATTCCATGGAATTAATGATAGTCATTGCAGCAAGATTCATCCTTATCTCAATGCTGATATTTTTTCTATTAAGTTATGGGGAACAAGCAGCCAGTGGCATTGGAAAAATATTGTTCGAAGTACTGGTGAAAACTCTCTTTTCACATACTTTATTACTTCATCTAATTTTTTACTTAATCAATATTTTTGCAGAAAATATCAAGCCTCTAAATTCTGCACACTTTTTAAAATATGCACATAAAAATCTACCTAAGAATGTACATTTCCTTTTTCCATCATCATTCCTTACAACAACTGCAATTTTTTGTCCTTCATTACAACCCTTCAAGAATAAATCAAACATGTCAAATTCAAACAATCTCTTTCTTTCTTTCTTTCTTTTTTTTCTTCCACCAGAATAACTTGCCTATCTGCTCAGTAAGTAAAGTACATGGTTTGGAGCAAGGCGGTTGCATGGTCGATCCCCCAATTGTGCCAAAATCTGTACGAGGTTTAATGATAGTCATTTTGACATGTGCGAAGTACTGGTAAAAAACTAGTTATCTCCTTCCACTTATCTACATTTCGTTTGACCGAATCCATAACTTTGCAGAAAATATCAATCCCCAAATAATAAGGTTCTGCACACTTCTTAACGTACGAACATTAAAATCTACCCTAGAATTTGTATTTCGCTTTTCCATCATTATTCTTTACAAAAAATGCACTTTTGTCCCATACTACAAACCTTCGGGAATAAAGTAAATATATCAAGATCAAATAATCTCTCTCTCTCTCTCTACAGTAGAATGCCTTGCTCATCTGTTCAGTCTGTAACATACATGGCTTGAAACGAAGGCGGGCGCAGGTTCGATCCAATAGCCAATTTCTGTCCAATGTTTGATAACAGTCACTGCAACAGGATTCATTCTACAATCAAGGATGGTCATTGTTTCGACGATGGATTCTTTAGGAAAGGTAAAGAAAGCTCAAAGAAACCTCAAATATGTATACTGGCCGACCAATATACTTGATATATAGTTCAAACAACATCACCACACTACCGCTACATTCCATGGAATTAATAAAAGACATTCCGACGAGGATCATCCTTAGCCGATCATCTTTTCAACGAAGTTATGTGAAAAAAGCAGCCAGTGGCTTGGAAACAATATTGTGCGAAGTACTGGTAAAAGAAACTAATTATCTTCTTCCACATACTTTATTACTTTATTAAATGTTTCACTGAATCCATAATTTTGCAGAAAATATCAAACCCCTAAAAATTAACTTTTGCACACTTCTTAATATATGCACATAAAAGTCTACCTTGGAATATACATTTCATTTTTCCGTCATTATTCTTAAGGAAAATTCCAGTTTTTGTTTCTTCCCTACAACTTTTAGGAATAAAGTAAACATGTCAAATTCAAATACACTCTCTCTCCTCCAGAATGCCTTGCCCGTCAGCTAAATCGGTAAATTATAAGATCCGACCCAATGGCTATGCCAATATCTGTCCGAGGTTTAATGACAGTCTTTGCGAAATGTGCAAAGTACTGGTAAAAGAAACTAGTTACTTCCTTCCACATACTTTAAGAAATTTATCGTTGAATTCACAACTTTGCAGAAAATATCGAGCCCCTTGAAATTTACATCTGCACACATCTTAACATATGAACATTAATCTTCCCTGGAATATAAATTTCGCATTTAAATCATCACTTTTAATGCATTGCCCGTCTAGTTAGTCGGTAACTTATATGGCTTGAACTGAAGGTGGGCGCAGGTTCGATCCAGCAGATAGGTGCAACGGCCCACTATGTACCTAATATTCAATAAAACCGGCATTAAAACAGCACACTAACATAGTAATCTTCCTCCACTACCATTTGTTATTCACCATCATCATCATCATCATCATCTCAGCAATGATTATATAGCGTCATAATGAACAGTTTTGCTCATAGACTTTTGTTCACTTCTACATTCTTCAAAGAAATCAGAACTAAAACCTTTGTTCCACATTCAAATAATTGCCCTTATTTTTTTAAGCTTTTGAACAGTGTTTCTGAAATTTTTTTCTTAATATGAGATTTGATTCTTTTCCAAAATCATGAAACACACTCTCTCTCTCTCTCTCTCTCTCTCTCTCTCTCTCTTCAAGGCATTGCAAAGCCCGGTATCTTAGTTGGTAACGTCCGCACGTTTAAACTTGGGAGGTAGCAGGTTCGATTTCCCACATGTTCCAATTTCTGTTCGATATTTGATGACAGTTATTGCGACAAGATTAATTTAATTTTCTTACTGCTGATGATTGTTTCGACGAGGGTTATGTGGAATAGCAGCCATTGGCTTCGAAGCATGTGAAAAGTACTGGTAAAAGAAAAACACAAGAAACTATGGATATGTTCTCTGGCCACCGAGATAGAATTAAAATAAAGTTGAAGACTGTGTTAAAACACAAAAAAGAAACAAACTCTCCACCACCAAATTCACAATCAGCAACATCATCATCATTATCACCACAACAGCCACATCATCACCATAATCGTCATCATTATCCTTATAATCATCACCAGCAACATATCGTCATCACCATCCTCTTCCTCTTCCTCCTCCTCCTCTTCATCATTATCATTATTTTCGAAATACCATAATTTGCATCTTAATTTGAGATTGAATTAATTCCTGAAATAATTGAACAGCAACAAAATACAGATTCCAATTCCTGTGTCTCCTTTATACACTAAAACTCACTCGTCCATCGTCAATACCTTGGAACTAGATAACAAATGTTCATATGTTTCAATTCTCCCTGAAAAATTACGATAAATTGACAAGCATTTTCTCCCTTTTTAACAATTTTTCAAAAGCCTTCCTCTCTAAGGTCCAGGAAACATGAATAGTTCACGTAACTTTCATTTGAAAATCTATCTCGAAACAAATTCGTCCTCTTTAAGCTGCTATCATTACCCTTTTGACGTTTACTGTGTTAAACGATTAAACCATCACTTAATAGGTCGGCAGCTCAGTCTGAAATCTACAGAACTTAAGACCTAGGGATGCTGGTTCCAATCCCCACCTCGGCAGATTTCTTTCCGGGGATCGATGATAGTCATTTCGACAGGATTCTTTTCTATCTGTCTCACTGCTGGTTATCGTTTCGACCATCTTAAAGCGAGAAAACTGACATTGGCTGGAATATTTTGCGGACCACTGGTGTAAGAAACTCCAGGAAACCATGGATAGATGCACTGGCCTCCGTGATATAACTGTAATAATATTGAAAACAGCGTGAAACACCACACACACAATTTAACTATAGAGCCATAGCTCTGAATCGCTATCTTGAACAGCATCATCATCATTATCACCACCACAATAATCACATCATCATCATAATCATTATCATCATCACCAGCAACATAGCATCATCATCATCAATATTTGCATCCGAATTTGAGGTTAAACGTATTCCAGAAATCATTGAACGGCAATCCAAAATACAGATTCAAATTCCTGTGTCTACTTTATAAACTGAAACTCACTCGTCCATCGTAAATACGTTGGAACTAGATAAGACATGTTTCAATTCTCCATAATACATTACATTGAGGACGATAAATTAACCAGCATTTTCTCCCTTTTTAACAATGTTTTCAAATGCCTTCCTCTCTACGGTCCAGCAAACATGAATAGTGCACATAACTTTCATTTGTAAACGTTAACACTTAAAAGTCTATCTTTAAACAAATTCATCCTCTTTAAGATTTTATCATTACTGTTTTGATGATTAAACCATCATTTAATACAACGCGAATGGCGGCAGCTCAGTCGGAAACCTACAGAACTTGAGACCTTGGGATGCTGGTTCCAATCCCCAACTCTGCAGATTTCTTTCCGGGGATCGATGATAGTCATTTCGGCAGGATTCCTTTCTATCTCTCTCACTGCTGGTTATTGTTTCAACGATTTTAAAGTGAGAAAACTGACAGTGGCTGAAATATTGCGCAGATCACTGGTTTAAGAAACTACAGGAAAGCATGGATAGATGCACTGTCCTTCGTGATATAACTGTAATAATATTGAAAACAGCGTGAAACACCTCACACACGATTTCACAACAGGGCCATAGCTCTGAATCGCTCCCTTGAACATGTAAAAGTTCTATAGAATTATACGAAGTGTAGTTAATGTATAATTATGGTACGAAAAAAAATCTTACATGGGGGTTTTAAATGTGTTATCACTCATATTAAAAAAGATTATTTTAATCATGTTATGCGAATCTATCTTTATTTTGCATACTAAAGGTTTATAACAGTGGTTGCTACAGCACTGGAAGTGATCGTGTGTATTAATGCAGAGGCGATTTCGTAATTTGTTTGATCAGACCAGTATGTTTGATTTGTGCCAGTTACACCAGTAATATTTGATAGTGCAAAATGTAATGTAGAATTATAATAAGTTCTGATATACATATATTTTGCATCATATGGACCTAAAATCTATATATTGCACATGCTGAGTGAAAAAAGAAGGAAAGGAAGCTTAATCTATAGAAGGGAGTACAAGTTTGGAGGAAATAGGTAAACCTAATGGACTGAGAGTACAGGCTTATGAACAGATGAAAGCAACATTACGACAATAGCTGAATATCTGATGAAGCAGCAGAGAGTGATAAAGGCAAGAGGAAAAGAGAAAGACCGAGGGACAGAGAGAAAGTCACGATGAGACAGACAGAAAGAAAGAAAGAAACAGAAACATGACAGAAATGAAGATGAAGGCAGACAGAGAAGAAGGGGAGAAAAAGAAATACGGAGAGAGCATCAGAGAAATGATAGGAGAGAGTGAGAGGGAGAACGAGAGAGAGAAATAGAGAGGAAAAAAGAGAGAGATAAATAGAGAGACGGAGGGAGAGACTGAGGTATGGAAAAAGGCAGAGAAAGAGAGATAGCGACAAGAAAGTGCGAGAGTGCAGAAAGAGAGACAGACTGAGACACAGTAAGAAGACAGTAAGGAAGACAGTGAGAGACAGTGAGAGACAGAGAGATAGAGAAAGAAATAGGCAGACAGAGACAGACAGACAGAGAGACAGAGAAGAGGAAGGACGAGAGTGCGGACAGAGAAAGAAAGCCAGAGGCACAGCAAGAGAGACAGAGATAGGGAAAGAAAGAGAAAGACAGAGAGAGAGAGAGAGAGACAGAGACAGACAGACAGACAGACAGACAGAGAGAGAAATCAACTCAAAGACCAACGGTACCGGCTAACAATCTTGGATTTAAAAAGAGAAATTACAAAGTTCACAACCTAAATTTTGAATGGATTGAGAGGACGATCACAAACCGACTGAGAGTCTAAGCCAATAAAGTAGTGGTCAAAGAACAGAAAGGGCACAAGTTGCAACGGTAGAATATTCATATAATCAATTGGCGGTACATGTCACGCATAGAGGGTACATCTTAGAGACTTAGTGTGCAGACGAACAGACTGGATTAAATGAGAGTAGGAAATAGCACCAGAGCGTGTTGGTACATAGACTTTGTTTAAGAGCTCTCAGAATGTGGGAATAGTTCACGAAGTGGAGAAATATTGGACAGACCGCAAGCACATGATAATCCGTTGGAAATGAAATAAAAGTATGGGCACAAATGTAAATACTGAGGACACATCTGTCGAACTGTGGGTAAAAATCACCTATTGTGGATACATGCACACATCTTGGGGTTGAAACAGAAGTAGGGACACATTGTCAGGGTTTAAGGGTAAATCAAACTAAGTCTGCATTCTTAACGTCTGAGAGTCCGTAGAGGGACTGGGGAAACATTTTACCGACTGTTGTGCAGGCTGATTGATTGGATGTTAAATCTTCAAAAAGACACAGGTTTATGGCTGGAGGTTCCTTCCACTGAATACGGGTACGATCTCAATTCCTGGGAGTATATGAAATCGACTGTGAAAGTTAAAACAAGTCTTAGGGCCTCAGGGAATATCCGGCTGACTGAGGTACATCTAACTGACTGAAGTTTATATTGCTACAACGCACCGACTGCTGGTATAAACATACTGAAGAAAAAGTTATAATTAGCGAACAGTTACTCGCTGAGGGTACTTTGCACAGATTTACGGTACATTTCAGGAACGGAGAGTATAGACAAACAGTGCAAAGGATAGCGTTCGAGTAAAGGCAGTGGTTCAGGGACTGGGAATACATTCGATTGACTATAGGTACGATTTTAGAGTCTAAGAGGACAAAGAAAAGATCGGGGGAACATTCCAAGAACTGAGATACAATCTCAAGCATTCAGTGTGGAAACAACGGCCTGAGAGTTAATTTTAGTGGCTGTGGGGATAGAATCGCCGACTGCGGGTACAGGATGAGCAAGTCCTGTGGTCACAGGAAGGTAGAAGAGCAGATTCAGGACCGAATAACAATTTCAAGTGAAAAAGGATTTGCTTTAAATGCTTAAGAGTAAATCAAACAATAAAAAGAAACATTCCTCCAACTGGAGCCATATCGCATGGACGAAAGGTTTATCGAATAGACTAGGCGAACGATCTAACGGCATCTACTAGTAAATGAAATCAAAGGAAATGCCAAGTTCTGGTCCTGCATTTAATTCGACAGACCGAAGGTACATCTTACAGACAGACAGATGCATAGGACCAACCAACACTAAATCACATCGAGTAGTTTTCGAGGGGAAGGGTCAATCTTATGGACTCAGAGTACATCAAAATAATTGAAGAAATAAGAACTTGACTAAATCTCAAGCGTTTGTTGACTCATCTCACGGGCTAAGGGTATATCTCACGGACTGACGGTACATACTGTCGGAGAGTTGGTTCCTTAGCAAGGATATTGATATGGAGTAATGGATCAGTGTCACAGACTGAAAATATTTCTCAAGATGTGAGAGTACATACTGCAGACAGAGGATTTAATCACACAGAGTGAGAGTACATTCCATGGAATTAATGATAGTCATTGCAACAAGATTCATCCTTATCTCAGTGCTGGTAATTTTTCCTATTAAGTTATGGGGAACAAGCAGCCAGTGGCATGGGAACAATATTGTACGAAGTACCGGTGAAAAATCTTTCACAAACTTTATTACTTCATCTAATTTTTCACTTAATCCATATTTTTGCAGAAAAAATCAAGCCTCTAAATTCTGCACACTTTTTAAAATATGCACATAAAAATCTACCTAAGAATATACATTTCGCTTTTCTATCATCATTCATTACAACAACTGCAATTTTTTGTCCATCACTGCAGCCCTTCAAGAATAAAGCAAACATGTCAAATTCAAATACTCTCTTCCTTTTTTTTTTTTCTTTCTTTCTTTCTTTCTTTCTTTCTTTTCTTCCTCCAGAATAACTTGCACGTCTGCTCAGAAGGTAAAGTACATGGTTTGGAACAAAGGCGGTTGCATGGTCGATCCCCCAAATGTGCCAAAATCTGTCCGAGTTTTAATGATAGTAATTTCGACATGAAACTAGTTATCTCCTTCCACTTATCTATATTTCGTTTGACCGAATCCATAACTTTGCAGAAAACATCAGGCCCCAAATAATAAGGTTCTGCACACTTCTTAACGTATGAACATTAAAATCTAGCCTGGAATATACATTCCTTTTTCCATCATCATTCTTTACAAAAAATGCACTTTTGTCTCACACTACAACCCTTCAGGAATAAAGTAAACATATCAAGATCAAATACTCCCTCCCTCCCTCTGTCTGTCTGTCTGTCTCTCTGCCTCCAGGAGTATGCCTTGCCCATCTGTTCAGTCGGTAACATACATGGCTTGAAACTAAGGCGGGCGCAGGTTGGAGCCAATTTCTGTCCGATGTTTGATAATAGTCATTGCAACAGGATTCATTCTACACTCAAGGATGGTCATTGTTTCCACGATGGCTTCTTTAGGAAAGTAGCAAAAAGCTTTGCGAAATTGTTGTGCGTAGCACTGGTAAAAGGAAGCTCATAGAAACCTCAAATAGGTATACTGGCCGACCAATATACTTGATAGATGGTTCAAACGACAACACCACATTACCACTAGATTCCATGGAATTAATAAAAGACATTCCGACAAGGTTCATCCTTAGCCGATCATCTTTTCAACGAAGTTATGTGGGAAAACCAGCCAGTGGCTTGGAAACAATATTGTGCGAAGTACTGCTAAAAGAAACTAATTTTTTTTTCCACATACTTTATTACTTTATTAAATGTTTCATTGAATCCATAATTTTGCAGAAAATATCAAGCCCCTAAAAATTAACTTTTGCACACTTCTTAATATATGCAGATGAAAGTCTATCTTGAAATATACATTTCATTTTTCCGTCATTATTCTTAAGGAAAATTCCAGTTTTTGTTTCTTCCCTACAGCCTTTAGGAATAGATTAAACATGTCAAATTTAAATAGTCTCTCACTCTCACTGTCTCTCTCTCCTCCAGAATGCCTTTCCCGTCAGCCCAGTCGGTAAATTACATGGCTTGAAACCAAGATTCGACCCAATGGCTATGCCAATATCTGTCCGAGGTTTGATTACAGTCTTTGCGACATGTGCAAAGTACTGGTAGAAGAAACTAGTTACCTCCTTCCACATACTTTATGAAATTTATCGCTGAAAACACAACTTTCCAGAAGATATCGAGGCCTTTGAAATTAACATCTTCACACATCTTACCATATACACATTAAAGTCTTCCCTGGAATGTACATTTCGCTTTTAAATCGTCATTTTTATAGAAAATTGCATTTTTTTTGCCAACACTACACCCCTTCAAGAATAACGTAAGCATGTCAAAATTAAAGGCTCTCTCTCTCTGTCTCTCTCTCTCTCTCCACTGGAATGCCTTGCCCGGCTAGTAAGTCGGTAACTTATATGGCTTGAATTGAAGGTGGACGCAGGTTCGATCCAGCAGATAGGTGCACTGGCCCACTATGTACCTGATATTTAGTAAAAACGGCATTAAAACAGTACACTAACAAAAAAATCTTTCTCCATTACCATTTGATTTTCATCATCATCATCTCAGCAATGATTAAATAGCGTCATAATGAACTCAAACAGTTTTGCTCATAGACTTTTGTTCACTTCTAAAATTCTTTAAACAAATCAGAAATAAAAGCTTTGTTCCACATTCAAATAATTGCTCGTTTTTTAGGCCTTTGAACAGTGTTTCTGAAATTTTTGTCTTCATATGAGATTTGATTCTTTTCCAAAATCATTGAACGATCTCTCTCTCTCTCTCTCTCTCTCTCTCTCCTTACAAGACATTGCGAAGCCCGGTTGCTTAGTTGGTAACGTACGCACCCTTAAACTTGGGAGGTCGAAGGTACGATTTCCCAGCTCTTCCAATTTCTGTTCGATATTTGATGACAGTTATTGCGACTAGATTAATTTAATTCTCTTACTGCTGATGACTGTTTCGAAGAGCGTTCTGTGGAATAGCAGCCATTGGCTTCGAAGCATGTGAAAAGTACTGGTAACAGAAAAACCCAAGAAACCATGGATATGTGGTCTTGCCACCGAGATATAATTGAAATAAAGTTGAAGACCGTGTTAAAACAAAAAAAAGAAACAAATCTTTCCACCACCAAATTCACAATCAGCATCATCATCATCATTATCACCATAACAACCACATCATCACCATAATCGTCAACATTATCATTTTAATCATCACCAGCAACATATAATCACCATCATCATCATCATTTTTGAAATACCATAATTTGTACTCCAGAATTTGTATTCCAGAAATCATTGAACAGCAATCCAAAATACAGATTCAAATTCCCGTGTCTGCTTCATGAACTGAAACTCACTCGTCCATCGTAAGGTAAGAAATGTTTCAATTCTCAATAATAAATCACATTGAGGACGATAAATTAACCAGCATTTTCTCCCTTTTTAACAATGTTTTCCAATGTCTTCCTCTCTAAAGTCCAGCAAACATGAATTGTTAACACAACTTTCATTTGTAAACGTTAACACTTAAAAATCTATCTTTAAACAAATTCATCCTCTTTAAACTGCTATCATTACCCATTTGACGTTTACTGCTATCATTACCCATTTGACGTTTACTTCGCTTAAAACAACGCGAAGGTCGGCAGCTCAGTCGGAACCTACAGAACTTAAGACCTGGGGATGCTGGTTCCAATCCCCGGCTCGGCAGATTTCTTTCCGGGGATCGATGATAGTCATTTCGACAGGATTCCTTTCTGTCTCTCTCACTGCTGGTTGTTGTTTCGACGATCTTAAAGTGAGAAAACTGACAGTGGCTGGAATATTGTGTGGACCACTGGTTTAAGAAACTCCAGGAAAGCATGCACTGTCCATCGTGATATAACTGTAATAATATTGAAAACAGCGTGAAACACCTCACACACGATTTCACAATAGGGCCATAGCTCTGAATCGATTGCTCCCTTGAACATGTAAATGTTCTATAGAATTATACGAAGTGTAGTTAATGTATAATTATGGTACGAAAAATCTTACATTGGTGTTTGATATATGTTATCGCTCGTATTAAACAAGATGATTTTAATCATGTTATGCGAATCTACCTTTATTTTGCATACTAAAGGTTTATAACAGAGGTTGCTACAGCACTGGAAGTGATGTGTGTATTAATGCAGAGGCGATTTCGTAATTTGTTTGATCAGACCAGTATGTTTGATTTGTGCCAGTTACACCAGTAATATTTGATAGTGCAAAATGTAATGTAGAATTATAATAAGTTCTGATATACATATATTTTGCATCATATGGACCTAGAATCAATATATATTATGGTGAAAAAAGAAGGAAAGGAAGCTTAATTTATAGAAGGGAGTACATTTTTGGAGGAAATGGGTAAACCTAATGGACTGAGAGTATAGGCTTATGAATTGATGAAAGCAACATTAAGACAATAGCTGAATATCTGATGAAGCAGGGGAGAGGGATAAAGGCAAGGGGAAGAGAGAAAGACAGAGGGACAGAGAGATAGTCACGGAGAGACAGACAAAAAGAGAGAAAGAAACAGAAACATGACAGAAATGAAGATGAAGGCAGAAAGAGAAGAAGGGGAGAGAAAGAGAAATAAGGGAGAGAGCATCAGAGAAAAGATAGGAGAGAGAGAGAGAGAGTGAGAAATAGAGAGAAAAAATAGAGAGAAAAAAGAGGGAGATAAATAGAGAGATGGAGGGAGAGACTAAGATAGTGAAAAAGGCAGAGAAAGAGAGATAGCGACAATAAAGTACGAGAGTGCAGAAAGAGAGAGACAGACTGAGACACAACAAGAAGACAGTAAGCAAGACAGAGACACAGTTAGACAGTGAGAGACAGTGAGAGACAGACAGAGAGAGAGAGAAATAGGCAGAGTAACAGAGACAGACAGACAGACAGAGAAGAGGAAGGACGAGAGTGCGGACAGAGAAAGAAAGCCAGAGGCACAGCAAAAGAGACAGAGATAGGGAAAGAAGGACAAAGAGAAAGACAGAGAGAGCGAGGGAAAGCGAGAGACAAAAGGACAGAGAGAGAAATCGACTGAAAGGCCAACGGCACCGGCTAAGAGTCACAACCTAAAGTTTAAATGGATTGAGAGGACGCACAAACTGACTGAGAGTCCAAGCTAATGAAGTGGTGGTCAAAGAACAGAAAGGGCACAAGTTGCAACGGTAGAAGACCGAGAGAGAGAGAGAGAGAGAGAGAGAGAAATCGACTCAAAGGCCAACGGTACTAGCCTACAGTCTTGGGTTTAAAAAGAAAAATTACAAAGTTCACAACCTACAGTTTAAATGGATTGACAGGACGATCACAAACCGACTGAGAGTCTAAGCTAATAAAGTAGTGGTCAAAGAACAGAAAGGGCACAAGTTGCGACGGTAGATTATTCATATAATCAATTGGCGGTACATGTCACGCATAGAGGGTACATCTCAGAGACTTAGTGTGCAGACGAACAGACTGGATTAAATGAGAGTAGGATATAGCACCAGAGCCTGTTGGTACATAGACTTTGTTTAAGAGCTCTCAGAATGAGGGAATAGTTCACGAAGTGGAGAAAAATTGTACGGACTGCATGGACAAGGTAATCCACTGGAAATGAAATAAGAGTAAAGGCACAAATGTAAATACCGAGGACACATCTGTCGAACTGTGGGCAAAAATCACCTACTGTGGGTACATGCACACATCTTGGGGTTGAAAGAAAAGTAGGGACACATTGTCAGGGTTTGAGGGTACATCAAACTAAGGCTGGATTCTTAACGTCTGAGAGTACATAGAGGGACTGGGGAAACATTTCACCGACTGTCGTGCATGCTGATTGATTGGACGTTAAATCATTAAAAAGACACTGGTTTATGGCTGGAGGTTCCTTCCACTGAATTCGGGTACGATCTCAATTCCTGGGAGTACATGAAAACGCTTGTGAAAGGTAAAACAAGTCTTAGGGCCTCAGGGACTGTCCGACTGACTGCGGTACATGTAGCTGAATGACTGGTATAAACGGACTGTAGAAAAATTTATAGTTAGGGAACAGTTACTCGCTGAGGGTACTTTGCACAGATTTAGTGTACATTTAAGGAACGGTGAGTATAGACAAACAATGCAAAGGATAGCATTCGAGTAAAGGCAATGGTTCAGGGACTGGGGATACATTCGATTGACTATAGGTACGATTTTAAAGTCTAAGAGGACAAAGAAAAGACCGAGGGAACATTCCAAGAACTAAGGTACAATCTCAAGCATTCAGGGTGGAAACAACGGCCTGAAAGTTAATTTTAGTGGCTGTGGGGATAGAATCACGGACTGCGGGTACAGGATGAGGAACTCCTGTGGTCAGAGGAAGATAGAAGTACAGTTTCAGGGCCCAACAACAATTTCAAGTGATAAAGGATTTGCTTTAAAGGCTTAAGAGTAAATCAAACAATTAAAAGAAACATTCCTCCAACTGGAGCCATATCGCATGGACGAAAGGTTCATCGAATAGACTAAGCGAACGATCTAACGGCATTTACTAGTAAATGAAATCAAAGGAAATACCAATTTCTGGTCCTGCATTTAATTCGACAGACCGAAGGTACATCTTACAGACAGACGGATGCATAGGACCAACCAACTCTAAATCATATCGAGTAGTTTTCGAGGGGAAGGGTCAATCTTATGGACTGAGATAACAGCAAAGTAATTAAAGAAATAAGAACTTGACTAAATCTCAATCGTTTGTTGACTCATCTCACGGGCTAAGGGTATATCTCACGGACTGACGGTACATACTGTCGGAGAGTTGGTTAGCTGAGAGCAAGGATATTGATATGGAGTAATGGATCAGTGTCACAGACTGAAAATATTTCTCAAGATGTGGGAGTACATACTGCAGACAGAGGATTTAATCACACAGAGTGAATTAATGATAGTCATTGCAACAAGATTCATCCTTATCTCAATGCTGATAATTTTTTTTCTATTAAGTTATGGGGAACAAGTAGCCAGTGACATGGGAACAATATTGTGCGAAGTAGTGGTGAAAAATCTCCTTTCACATACTTTATTAATTCATCTAAATTTTTACTTAATCCGTATTTTTGCAGAAAATATCAAGCCTCTAAATTCTGCACACTTTTTAAAATATGCACATAAAAAATCTACCTAAGAATATACATTTCGCTTTTCCATAATCGTGTCTTAGAACAGCTGCAATTTTTTGTCCTTCACTACAACCCTTCAAGAATAAAGCAAACATGTCAAATTCAAATACTCTCTTTTCTTTCTTTCCTTCTTTCTTTCTTTCTTTTCTTCCATCAGAATAACTTGCCCATCTGCTCAGTAGGTAAAGTACATGGTTTGGAACCAATGCGGTTGCATGGTCGATCCGACAATTGTGCCAAAATCTGTCCGAGGTTTAACGGTAGTCATTTCGACATGCGCGAAGCACTGGTAAAAGAACTAGTTAACTTCTTCCACTTATCTATATTTCGTTTGACCGAATCCATAACTTTGCAGAAAATATCAAGCCCCCAAAAATAAGGTTCTGTACACATCTTAACATATGCACATTAAAGCCTGGAATACATTTCGCTTTTCCATCATCATTCTTTACAAAAAAATGCACTTTTGTCCCACACTACTACCCTTCGGGAATAAAGTAAACATATCAAGATCAAGTACTTACTCTCTCTCTCTCTCTCTCTCTGTCTTTCTCTCTCCATCCAGTAGAATGCCTTGCCCATCTGTTCAGTCGGTGACATACATGGCTTGAAACTAAGGCGGGCGCAGATTCGATCCAATAGCCAATTTCTGTCCGATGTTTGATATTAGTCATTGCAACAGGATTCATTCTACACTCAAAGATGGACATTGTTTCGACGATTACCTCTTTAGGAAAGTAGCCAAAAGCTTGCGAAAATGTTGTGCGTAGCACTGGTAAAAGGAAGCTCAAAGAAACCTCAAATAGGTATACTGGCCGACCAATATACTTGATATATAGTTAAAACGACAACACCACACTACCGCTACATTCCATGGAATTAATAAACGACATTCCGACAGGGTTCATCCTCAGCCGATCATCTTTTCAACGAAGTTATGTGGAAAAAGCAGCCATTGGCTTGGAAACAATATTGTGCGAAGTACTGGTAAAAGAAATTAATTATCTTCTTCCACATACTTGTAAGCTCCTAAAAATTATCTTTTGCGCACTTCTTAATATATGCACATGGACGTCTAACTTGGAATATACATTTCATTTTTCCGTCATTATTCTTAATGAAAATTCCAGTTTTTGTTTCTTCCCTACAACCTTGGGAAATAAAGTAAACATGTCAAATTCACCCCCCTCTCTCTCTCTCGCTCTCTTTCTGTCTCTCCTCCAGAATGCCTTGTCCGTCAGCTCAGTCGGTAAATTACATCCGACCCAATAGCTATGCCAATATCTGTCCGAGGTTTGATGACAGTCTGTGCGACATGTGCAAAGTACTGGTAAAAGAAACTAGTTACCTTCTTCCACATACTGTATGAAATTTATCGCTGAAACCACAACTTTGCAGAAAATATCGAGCCCCTTGAAATTAACATCTTCACACATCTTACCACATAAACATTAAAGTCTTCCCTGGAATATACATTCGCTTTTTAATCATCACTTTTTAGAAAACTACATTTTTTTTGGAGGGGGGGCAAACACTACACCTCTTCAGGAATAACGTAAGCATGTCAAAATTACAGGCTCTCTGTCTCTCTGTCTCTCTCTCTGTTTCTCTGTTCCCCCAACTAGAATGTATTGCCCGTCGAGTTAGTCGGTAACTTATATGGCTTGAACTGCCGGTGGGGTCAGGTTCGATCCAGCTGATAGGTGCACTGGCCCACTATGTACCTGATATTTAGTAAAAACGGCATTAAAACAGCATACTAACAAAGAAATCTTTCTCCACTACCACTTCTTTCTTACCACAGCATCATCATCATCCTCATCATCATCAGCAGCAGCAGCAGCATCTGAGCAATAGTTAAATAGCGTCATAATGAACTCAAACAGTTTTGCTCATAGACTTTTGTTCATTTTGTTCACTTCTAAAATTCTTTAAAGAAATCAGAAATAAAAGCTGTGCTCCACATTCAAATAATTGCTCTTATTTTTAAGGTTTTGAACAGTGTTTCTGAAAATTTTATCTTAATATAAGATTTGATTCTTTTCCAAAATTTCCAAAAGCGTTGAACGCTCTCTCTCTCTCTCTCTTTGTCTGTCTGTCTCTCTCTTCCCTCTCTCTCTATACAAGACATTGCCAAGCCCGGTTGCTTAGTTGGTAACGTACGCACCTTTAAACTTTGGAGGTCGCAGGTTCAATTTCCCAGCTGTTCCAATTTCTGTTCGATATTTGATGACAGATATTCGACAAGGTTAATTTAATTCTCTTACTGCTGATGATTGTTTCGACGAGGGTTATGTGGAATAGCAGCCATTGGCTTCGAATCATGTGAAAAGTACTGGTAAAAGAAAAACCCAAGAAATCATGGATATGTGCTCTGGCCAACGAGATATAATTTTAAAAAAAGTTGAAGACCGTGTTAAAACACAAGAAACAAATCTCTCCACCACCAAATTCATAATCAGCATCGTCATCATCATTATCACCACAACAACCACATCATCACCATAATCGTCATCATTATAATCATCACCAGCAACATATCACCACCACCACCATCATCATCATCATTTTCGAAATACCATATTTGCATCTTAATTTGAGATTAAATTAATTCCTGAAATAAAAGAACAACTAAATACAGATTCAAATTCCTGTGTCTCCTTTATACGCTAAAACGCACTGTCCATCGTCAATACCTTGGAACTAGATAACAAATGTTTCAATTCTCCCTAAAAAAATACGATAAACTGACAAGCATTTTCTGCTTTTTTAATAATGTTTTCAAAAGCCTTCCTCTCTACGGTCCAGCAAACATGAATCGTGGACATAACTTTCATTTGTAAACGTTAACACTTGAAAATCTATCTTGAAACAAATTCATCCTCTTTAAGCTGCTATCATTACCCTATTGACGTTTACTGTGTTAAACCATCACTTAATAGGTCGGCAGCTCAGTCGGAAACCTACAGAACCTGAGACCTAGGGATGCTGGTTCCAATCCCCAGCTCGGCAGATTTCTTTTCGGGGATCGATGATAGTCAATCGTTCACTTGGACAGCATCATCATCATTATCGCCAACACAACAATCACATCATAATCATAATCATTATCACCATCACCAGCAACATACCATCATCATCATCAAAATTTGCATCCGAATTTGAGGTTAAACTTATTCCAGAAATCATTGAACGGCAGTCCAAAATACAGATTCAAATTCCTGTGTCTGCTTTACAAACGATTAAACCATCACTTAATACAACGCGAAGGTCGGCAGCTCAGTCGGAAACCTACAGAACTTGAGACCTGGGGATGCTGGTTCCAGTCCCCGGCTCGGCAGATTTCTTTCCGGGGATCGATGATAGTCATTGTGACAGGATTCCTTTCTATCTCTCTCACTGCTGGTTATCGTTGTTTCGACTATCTTAAAGTGAGGAAACTGACAGTGGCTGGAATGTTTTGCGGACCACTGGTTTAAGAAACTCCAGGAAAGCATGGGTAGATGCACTGTCCTTCGTGATATAACTGTGATAATATTGAAAACAGCGTGAAACACCACACACACTGTTTCACAATAGGGCCATAGCTCTGAATCGCTCCCTTGAACATGTAAAAGTTCTATAGAATTATACAAAGTGTAGTTAATGTATAATTATGGTATAAAAAATCTTACATGGGTGTTTGATATATGTTATCACTCGTATTAAACAAGATGATTTTTCATCATGTTATGCTAATCTAACTTTATTTTGCATACTAAAGGTTAATAACAGAGGTTGCTACAGCACTGGAATGATCGTGTGTATGAATGCAGAGGCGGTTTCGTAATTTGTTTGATCAGACCAGTATGTTTGATTTGTGCCAGTTACACCAGGAATATTTGACAGTGCAAAATGTAATGCAGAATTATGATAAGTTCTGACATACATATATTTTGCATCATATGGACCTAGAATCAATACATTATACAAGCTGAGTGAAAAAAGAAGGAAAGGAAGCTTAATTTATAGAAGGGAGTACATTTTTGGAGGAAATAGGTAAACCTAATGGACTGAGACTACAGGCTTATGAATTTATGTAAGCAACATTAAGACAATAGCTGAATATCTGATGAAGCAGGGGAGAGGGATAAAGGCAAGAGGAAGAGAGAAAGACAGAGGGACAGAAAGTCACGAAGACTAAGACAGAAACAGAGAAAGAAACAGAAACATGACAGAAATGAAAATGAAGGCAGAAAGAGAAGAAGGGGAAAGAACGAGAAATAAGGGAGAGAGCATCACAGAAAAGATAGGAGCGATAGACCGCGAGAGAGAGAGAGAGAAAGACAGAGAGAGATAGATAGGGGGATGGAGGGAGAAATTGAGATAGTGAAAAATGCAGAGAAAGAGAGATAGCGACAACGAAGTACGAGAGTGCAGAAAGAGAGAGACAGACTGAGACACAGTAAGAAGACTGTAAGCAAGACAGAGACAGAGTGAGACAGTGAGAGACAGACAGAGAGATGGAGAGAGAAATAGGCAGAGAAAGGGAGACAGACAGGGAGACAGAGTAGAGGAAGGACGAGAATGTGGACAGAGAAAGAAAGCCAGAGGCACACCAAGAGAAACAGAGATAGGGAAATAAGGACAAAGAGAAAGACAGAGAGAGAGAGAGAGACAAAGAGAGAAATCGACTCAAAGACCAACGGTACCAGCTTACAGTCTTGTGTTTATAAAGAGAAATTACAAGATTCACAACCTACAGTTTAAACGGATTGAGAGGACGATCACAAACCGACTGAGCGTCCAAGCGAATGAAGTAGTGGTCAAAGAACAGAGAGGGCACAAGAAGTTGTAACGGTAGAATATTCATATAATCAATTGGAGGTACATGTCACGCATAGAGGGTACATCTCAGAGACTTAGTGTGCAGACGAACAGACTGGATTAAATGAGAGTAAGGAAATAGCACCAGAGCCTGTTGGTACATGACATGGACTGATCGTTTAATTCAATAGACTTTGTTTAAGAGCTCTCAGAATGAGGGAATGGTTCACGAAGTGTAGAAAAATTCGACGGACCGCATGCACAAGGTAATCCACTGGAAATGAAATAAGAGCAAGGGCACAAATGTAAATACTGAGGACACATCTGTCGAACTGTGGGTAAAAGTCACCTACTGTGGGTACATGCACATATCATGGGGTTGAGACAAAAGTAGGGACACCGTGTCAGGGTTTGAGGGTACATCAAACTAAGGCTGCATTCTTAACGTCTGAGAGTACGTAGAGGGACTGGGGAAATATTTCACCGACTGTCGTAATTGATTGGATGTTAAATCTTTAAAAAGACACAGGTTTATGACTGGAGGTTCCTTCCACTGAATATGGGTACGATCTCAATTCCTGGGAGTACAAGAAAACGACTGTGAAAGGTAAAACAAGACTTAAGGCCTCAGGGAATATGGACAGACTGAGGTACATCTAATTGACTGAAGTTTTATATTGCTAACGTAGCGTACAACGCACCGACTGCTCGTATAAACAGACTGAAGAAAAAGTTATAGTTGGGGAACAGTTACTTGCTGAGGATACTTTGCACAGATTTAGGGTACATTTCAGGAACGGGGAGTATGGACAAACAGTGCAATGGATAACATTCGAGTAAAGGCAGTGGTTCAGAGACTGGGTATACGTTCAATTGAATATAGGTACGAATTTAAAGTCTAAGAGGAAAAAGAAAAAACCGAGGGAACGTTCCAAGAACTAAGATACAATCTGAAGATTTCAGTGTAGAAACAACGGCCTGAGAGTTAATTTTAGTGGCTGTGTGGATGGAATCGCCGACTGCGGGTACAGGATGAGGAACTCCTGTGGTCAGAGGAAGGTAGAAGTACAGTTTCAGGGCCCAACAACAATTTCAAGTGATAAAGGATTTACTTAAAAAAAATGCTTAAGAGTAAATCAAACAATAAAAAGAAAAATTCCTCCAACTGGAGCCATATCGCATGGAAGAAAGGTTCATCGAATAGACTAAGCGAACGATCTAAGGGCATTTACTGGTAAATGAAATCAAAGGAAATACTAATTTCTGGTCCTGCATTTAATTCGACAGACCGACAGAACATCTTACAGACAGACGGGTGCATAGGGCCAACCAACATTAAATCATATCGAGTAGTTTAAGAGGCGAAGGGTCAATCTTACGGACTGAGAATACAGCAAAGTAATTAAAGAAATAAGAACTTGACTAAATCTCAAGCGTTTGTTGATTCATCTCACGGGCTAAGGGTATTATTCGCGGATTGACGGTACATACTGTCGGAGAGTTGGTTAACTGAGAGCAAGGATATTGATATGGAGTAATGAATCAGTGTCACAGACTGAAAATATTTCTCAAGATGTGAGACTGCGGACTGAGGATTTAATCACACAGAATGAGAGTAATTCCATGGAATTAATGATAGTCATTGCAACAAGATTCATCCTTATCTCAGTGCTAATAATTTTTTTCTATTAAGCCAGAGGGAACAAGCAGCCGGTGGCATGGGAACAGTGTTGTGCAAAGTACTGGTGAAATCTGTCACATACTTTATTACTTCGCCTAATTTTTCACTTAATCCATATATTTGCAGAAAATATCAAGCCTCTCTAAATTCTGCACACTTTTTAAGATATGCACATAAAAATCTACCTAAGCATATACATTTCGCTTTTCCATCATCATTCCTTACAACAACTGCAATTTTTTGTCCTTCACTACAACCCTTCAAGAATTCTTTCTTATTTTCTTTCTTTCTTTCTTTTCTTCCACCAGAATAATTTGTCCGTCTGCTCAGTAGGTAAAGTACAAGGTTTGGAACCAAGACGGTTGCATGGTCGATCCCCCAATTGTGCCAAAATCTGTCCGAGGATTAATGATAGCCATTTCGACATGTGCGAAGTACTGGTAAAAAAAGCTAGTTATCTCCTTCCACTTATCTATATTTCGTTTGACCGAATCCATAACTTTGCAGAAAATATCAAGCCCCAAATAATAAGGTTCTGCACATTTCTTAACATATGCACATTAAAATCTAGCCTGGAATATACATTTCGCTTTTCCATCATCATTCTTTACAAAAAATGTACTTTTGTCCCACACTACAACCCTTCGGGAATAAAGTAAACATATCAAGATATCAACATCAAATTCTCTCTCTGTCTCTCTCTCTCTGCCTCTCTCTTTCCCTCCAGTAGTATGCCTTGCCGATCTGTTCAGTCGGTAACATACATGGTTTGAAACTAATGCGGGCGCAGGTTCGATCCAATAGTCAATTTCTGTCCGATGTTTGATAATAGTCATTGCAACAGGATTCATTCTACACTCAAGGCTGGTCATTGTTTCGACGATGGCTTCCTTAGCAAAGTAGCCAAAAGCTTACGAAAATGTTGTGCATAGCACTGCTAAAGAAAACTCAAAGAAACCTCAAATAGGTATACTGGCCGACCAATATACTTGATATACAGTTCAAACAACACCACACTACCGCTACATTCTATGGAATTAATAAAAGACATTCCGACAGGGTTCATCCTTAGCCGATCTTCTTTTCAACGAAGTTATGTGAAAAAAGCAGCCAGTGGCTTGGAAACTATATTGTGCGAAGTACTGGAAAAAGAAACTAATTATCTTCTTCCACATACTTTATTACTTTATTAAAAGTTTCACTGAATCCATAATTTTGCAGAAAATATCAAGCTCCAAAAAATTAACTTTTCCACACTCTTTAATATACGCACATAAAAGTCTACCTTGGAATATACATTTCATTTTTCCGTCATCATTCTTAAGGAAAATTCCAGTTGTTTCTTCCCTACAACCTTCAGGAATAAAGTAAACTTGTCAAATTCAAATACTCTTTCTCTTTCTCTCTCTCTCTCCTCCAGAATGCCTTTCCCGTCAGCTCAGTCGGTAAATTACATGGCTTGAAACCAAGATCCGACCCAATAGCTATACCAGTATCTGTCCGAGGTTTGATGACAGTCTTTGCGACATGTGCAAAGTACTGGTTAAAGAAACTAGTTACCTCCTTCCACATACTTTATGAAATTTGTCGCTCAATCCACAACTTTGCAGAAAATATCGAGCCCCTTGGAATTAACATCTTCACACATCTTACTATATAAACATTAAAATCTTACCTTGAAAATATATATTTCGCTTTTAAATCATCACTTTTTTTTTTTTATAAAACTGAATTTCTTTGGCAAACACTACACCTCTTCAGGAATATCGTAAGCATGTCAAAATTAAAGGCTCTCTCTCTCTCCCTCCCTTTGTCTCTCTCACCCTCCCTCCCAACTAGAATGCATTGCCCGTCTAGTTAGTCGGTAACTGATATGGCTTGAACTGAAGGTGGGCGCAGGTTCGATCCAGCAGATAGGTGCACTGGCCCACTATGTACCTGATATTTAGTTAAAACGGCATTAAAACAGTACACAACAAAGAAATCTTTCTCCATTACCACTTGTTTTTCATCATCATCATCATCATCATCATCTCAGCAATGATTAAATGGCACCATAATGAACATAAACAGTTTTGCCAATAGACCTTTGTTCACTTCTAAAATTGTTTAAAGAAATCAGAAATAAAAGGTTTGTACCACATTGAAATAATTGCTCTTTTTTTAAGGTTTTGAAAAGTGTTTCTGAAATTCCTATCTTAATGTGAGATTTGATCCTTTTCCAAAATCACTGAACTCTCTCTCTCTCTTTCTCCCCTTACAAGACATTGCCAAGCCCGGTTGCTTAGTTGGTCACGTACGCACGTTTAAACTTGGGAGATCGCAGGTTCGATTTCCCGATTTCCCACCTGTTCCAATTTCTGTTTGATATCTGATGACAGTTATTGTGACAAGTTTAATTTAATTCCCTTACTGCTGATGATTGTTTCGACGAGGGTTATGTGGAATAGTAGCCATTTGCTTGGAATCATGTGAAAAGTACTTGTAAAAGAAAAAAGCCAAGAAACCATGAATATGTTGTCTGGCCACTGAGATATAATTAAAAATAAAGTTGAAGACCGTGTTAAAACACAAAAAAGAAACAAATATCTCCACCACCAAATTCACAATTAGCATCATCATCATCAATATCACCAAAACAACCACATCATCACCATAATCGTTATCATTATCATTATAATCATCATCAGCAACATATTATCATCACCATCCTCTTCCTCCTCCTCCTCATCATCATTATCATTATTTTCGAAATACCATAATTTGCATCTTAATTTGAGATTAAATTAATTCCTGAAATAATAGAACAGCAACAAAATACAGATTCAAATTCCTGTGTCTCCTTTATACACTAAAACTCACTCGTCCATCGTCAATACCTTGGAACTAGATAACAAATGTTCATATGTTTCAATTCTCCCAGAAAAATTACGATAAATTGACAAGCATTTTCTCCCTTTTTAACAATGTTTCAAAAGCCTTCCTCTCTAAGGTCCAGCAAACATGAATCGTGAACATAATTTTCATTACCCTTTTGACGTTTACTGTGTCAAACGATTAAACCATCACTTAATAGGTCGGCGGCTCAGTCGGAAATCTACAGAATTTAAGACCCAGGGATGCTGGTTCCAATCCCTAACTCGGCAGATTTCTTTCCAGGGATCGGTGATAGTCATTGCGACAGGATTCTTTTCTATCTCTCTCACTGCTGGTTATTGTTTCGACCATCTTAAAGTGAGAAAACTGACACCAAAATACAGATTCAAATTCCTGTGTCTGCTTTATAAACTGAAATTCACTCGTCCATCGTAAATACCTTGGAAGTAGATAAGAAATGTTTCAATTCTCCATAATAAATTACATTGGGGACGATAAATTAACCAGCATTTTCTCCCTTTTTAACAATTTTTTCAAAAGTCTTCTTCTCTAAGGTCCAGCAAACATGAATTGTAAACACAACTTTCATTTGTAAACGTTAACACTTAAAATTATATCTTTAAACAAATTCATCCTCTCTAAGCTGCTATCATTACCCATTTGACGTTCACTGTGTTAAACGATTAAACCATCACTTAACCCTTTCCCAAACGAAAAATTTTGGACTGGTCCAAATTGAAAGAGTTTGCAGACGACAATTTTAAATTTGATGAAAATGGCAGAAAGTTATCAAAAAGGGGAGAAAACACTGTGGGAAAATGAGAAATTGCTCGTTACGACAGTGTTTTCAAAAGACTTGTACTGCAGACAAGTGAAAACCAGGGCTTGTTTGGGAAAGGGTTAATACAACGCGAAGGTCGGCAGCTCAGTCGGAACCCACAGAACTTGAGACCTGGGGATGCTGGTTCCAATCCACAACTTGGCATATTTCTTTCCGGGGATCGATGATAGTCATTTCGACAGGATTCCTTTCTGTCTCTCTCACTGCTGGTTATTGTTTCGCAGATCTTAAAGTGAGGAAACTGACAGTGGCTGGAATATTGTGCGGATCACTGGTTTAAGAAACTCCAGGAAAGCATGGATAGATGCACTGTCCTTCGTGATATACCTGTAATAATATTGAAAACAGCGTGAAACACTACACACACTGTATCACAACAGGACCATAGTTCTGAATCCCTCCCTTGAACATGTAAAAGTTCTATAGAATTATACGAAGTGTAGTTAATGTATAAATATGGTACTAAAAATCTTACATGGGTGTTTGATATGTGCTATCACTCGTATTAAACAAGATTATTTTAATCATGTTATGCGAATCTACCTTCATTTTGCATACTAAAGGTTAATAACAGAGGTTGCTACAGCACTGGAAGTGATCGTGTGTATAAATGCAGAGGCGATTTCGTAATTTGTTTGATCAGACCAGTATGTTTGATTTGTGCCAGTTACACCAGGAATATTTGATAGTGCAAAATGTAATGCAGAATTATGATAAGTTCTGATACACATATATTTTGTATCATATGGACCTAGAATCAATATATTATACAGGCTGAGTGAAAAAAGAAGGAAAGAAAGCTTAATTTATAGAAGGGAGTACATTTCTGGAGGAAATGGGTAAACCTAATGGACTGAGAATACAGTCTTATTAATTGATGAAAGCAAAATTAAGACCACAGCTGAATATCTGATGAAGCAGGGGAGAGGGATAAAGGCAAGAGGAAGAGAGAAAGACAGAGGGATAGAGAGAAAGTCACGAAGAGACAGACAAAAAGAGAGAAAAAAACAGAAACATGACAGAAATGAAAATGAAGGCAGAAAGAGAAGAAGGGGAGAGAAAGAGAAATAATTGAGAGAGCATCAGAGAAAAGATAGGAGAGAGAGAGAAAGAGAGAAAAAGAGAGAGAAAGAGATAAATAGAGAGACGGAGGGAGATACTGGGATAGTGAAAAAGGCAGAGAAAGAGAGATAGCGACTAGGAAGTACGAGACTGTAGAAAGACAGAGACAGACTGAGACACAGTAAGAAGACAGTAAGCAAGACAGAGACAGAGTTAGACAGTGAGAGACAGTGAGAGACAGACAGAGAGATAGAGAAAGAAATAGGCGGAGAGAGACAGACAGAGAGACAGGGAAGAGGAAGGACGAGAGTGCGGACAGAGAATGAAAGCCAGAGGCAGAGCAAGAGAGACAGAGATAGGGAAAGAATGTCAAAGAGAAAGACAGAGAGAAAAAGAGAGAGACAGACAGAGAGACAAAGAGATAGATCGACTCAAAGACCAACGGTACCGGCTAACAGTCTTTGTTTTAAAAAGAGAAAATACAAAGTTCACAACCTAAACTTTAAATGGATTGAGAGGACGATCACAAACCGACTGAGGAACCAACCTAATGAAGTACTGGTCAAAGAACAGAAAGGGCACAAGTTGCAACGGTAGAATATTCATATAATCAATTGGCGGTACATGTCACGCATAGAGGGTACATCTCAGAGACTTAGTGTGCAGACGAACAGACTGGATTAAATGAGAGTAGGAAATAGCACCAGAGCCTGTTGGTACATAGACTTTAAGAGCTCTTAGGATGAGGGAATAGTTCACGAAGTGGAGAAATATTGGACAGACGGCATGCACAAGGTAATCCATTGGAAATGAAATGAGAGTAAGGGCACAAATGTAAATACAGAGGACACATCTGTCGAACTGTGGGTAAAAATCACCCACTGTGGGTACATGCACACATCATGGGGTTGAAACAAAGTAGGGACACATTGTCAGGGTTTGAGGGTACATGAAACTAAGGCTGCATTCTTAACGTCTGAGAGTACGTAGAGGGACTGGGGAAACATTTCACCGACTGTCGTGCAGGCTGATTGATTGGATATTAAATCTTTAAAAAGACACAGGTATATGACTGGAGGTTCCTTCCACTGAATACGGGCACGATCTCAATTCCTGGGAGTACATGAAAACGACTGTGAAACTTAAAACAAGTCTTAGGGCCTCAGGGAATATCCGACTGACTGATGTACATCTAATTGACTGAAGTTTTATATTGCTACAACGCACCGATTGCTGGTATAAACAGACTGAAGAAAAAGTTATAGTTAGGGAACAGTTACTCGCTGAGGGTACTTTGCACAGATTTACGGTACATTTCAGGAACGGAGAGTATAGACAAACTGTGCAAAGGATAGCATTCGAGTAAAATCAGTGGTTCAGGGACTGGGGATACATTCAATTGACTATAGGTACGATTTTAAAGTCTAGGAGGAAAAAGAAAAGACCGAGGGAACATTCCAAGAACTAAGATACAATCTCAAGCATTCAGTGTGGAAACAACGGCCTGAGAGTTAATTTTAGTGGCTGTGGGGATGGAATCGCCGACTGCGGGTACAGGATGAGGAACTCCTGTGGTAACAGTAAGGTAGAAGTACAGTTTCAGGGCCCAACAACAATTTCAACTGATAAAGGATTTGCTTTAAAGGCTTAAGAGTAAATCAAACAATAAGATGAAACATTGCTCCAACTGGAGCCATATCGCATGGAAGAAAGGTTCATCGAATAGACTAAGCGAACGATCTAACGGCATTTACTAGTAAATGAAATCAAAGGAAATACTAACTTCTGGTCCTGCATTTAATTTGACAGACCGAGGTTACATCTTACAGACAGGCGGATGCATAGTGCCAACCAACAGAAAATCAAATCGAGAAGTTTTCGAGGGGAAGGGTCAATTTTATGGACTGATACCACAGCAAAGTAATTAAAGAAATAAGAACTTGGCTAAATCTCAATCGTTTGTTGACTCATCTCACGGGCTAAGGGTATATCTCACGGACTGACGGTACATACTGTCGGAGAGTTGGTTAACTGAGAGCAAGGATATTGATATGGAGTAATGGATCAGTGTCACAGATTGAAAATATTTCTTAAGATGTGAGAGTACATACTGCGGACTGGGAAAACATTCCATGGAATTAATGATAGTCATTGCAACAAGGTTCATCCTTATCTCAGTGCTGATAATTTTTTCTATTTAGTTATGGGGAACAAGCAGCCAGTGCCATGGGAACAATATTGTGCGAAGTACTGGTGAAAAATCTCCTTTCACATACTTTATTACTTCATCTAATATTTCACTTAATCAATATTTTTGCAGAAAATATCAAGCCTCTAAATTCTGCAAAATTTTTTTAAAATATGCACATAAAAATCTACCTAAGAATATACATTTCGCTTTTCCATCATCATTCCTTACAACAACTGCATTTTTTTGTCCTTCATTACAACCCTTCAAGAATAAAGCAAACATGTCAAATTCAAACAATCTCTTTCTTTCTTTCTTTCTTTTTCTTTTTTTTTTTTTTTTCCTTCCACCAGAATAACTTGCCTATCTGCTCAGTAGGTAAAGTACATGGTTTGGAACCAAGGCGGTTGCATGGTCGATCCCCCAATTGTGCCAGTGCCAAAATCTGTCCGAGGTTTAATGATAGCCATTTTGACATGTGCGAAGTACTGGTAAAAAACTAGTTATCTCCTTCCACTTATCTACATTTCGTTTGACCGAATCCATAACTTTGCAGAAAATATCAATCCCCAAATAATAAGGTTCTGCACACTTCTTAACGTACGAACATTAAAATCTACCCTAGAATTTGCATTTCGCTTTTCCATCACTATTCTTTACAAAAAATGCACTTTTGTCCCATACTACAAACCTTCGGGAATAAAGTAAACATATCAAGATCATATAATCTCTCTCTCTCTCTCTCTCTCTCTCCAGTAGAATGCCTTGCTCATCTGTTCAGTCTGTAACATACATGGCTTGAAACTAATGCGGGCGCAGGTTCGAGCCAATAGCCAATTTCTGTCCAATGTTTGATAACAGTCACTGCAACAGGATTCATTCTACAATCAAGGATGGCCATTGTTTCGACGATGGATTCTTTAGGAAAGGTAAAGGAAGCTCAAAGAAACCTCAAATATGTATACTGGCCGACCAATATACTTGATATATAGTTCAAACGACATCACCACACTACCGCTACATTCCATGGAATTAATAAAAGACATTCCGACGAGGATCATCCTTAGCCGATCATCTTTTCAACGAAGTTATGTGAAAAAAGCAGCCAGTGGCTTGGAAACAATATTGTGCGAAGTACTGGTAAAAGAAACTAATTATCTTCTTCCACATACTTTATTACTTTATTAAATGTTTCACTGAATCCATAATTTTGCAGAAAATATCAAGCCCCTAAAAAAGAAACTAGTTACTTCCTTCCACATACTTTATGAAATTTATCGTTGAATTCACAACTTTGCAGAAAATATCGAGCCCCTTGAAATTTACATCTGCACACATCTTAACATATGAACATTTAAATCTTCCCTGGAATATAAAATTCGCATTTAAATCAAAACTTTTTATGCATTGCCCGTCTAGTTAGTCCGTAACTTATATGGCTTCAACAGAAGGTGGGCGCAGGTTCGATCCAGCAGATAGATGCAATGGCCCACTATGTACGTGATATTCAATAAAACCGGCATTAAAACAGCACACTAACAAAGTAATCTTCCTCGACTACCATTTGTTATTCACCATCATCATCATCATCATCATCATCATCTCAGGAATGATTATATAGCGTCATAATGAACTCAAACAGTTTTGCTCATAGACTTTTGTTCACTTCTACATTCTTTAAAGAAATCAGAAATAAAACCTTTGTTCCACATTCAAATAATTGCTCTTATTTTTTTAAGCTTTTGAACGGTATTTCTGAAATTTTTTTCTTAATATGAGATTTGATTCTTTTCCAAAATCATGAAACACACACACTCTCTCTCTCTCTCTCTCTCTCTCTTCAAGACATTGCAAAGCCCGGTTGTTCGGTTGGTAACGTCCGCACGTTTAAACTTGGGAGGTAGCAGGTTCGATTTCCCACCTGTTCCAATTTCTGTTCGATATTTGATGACAGTTATTGCGACAAGATTAATTTAATTCTCTTACTGCTGATGATTGTTTCGACGAGGGTTAAGTGGAATAGCAGCCATTGGCTTCGAAGCATGTGAAAAGTACTGGTAAAAGAAAAACCCAAGAAACCATGGATATGTTCTCTGGCCACCGAGATATAATTAAAATAAAGTTGAAGACCGTGTTAAAACACAGAAAAGAAACAAATCTCTCCACCACCAAATTCACAATCAGCAACATCATCATCATTATCACCACAACAGCCACATCATCACCATAATCGTCATCATTATCCTTATAATCATCACCAGCAACATATCGTCATCACCATCCTCTTCCTCCTTCTCCTCCTCCTCCTCATTCTTATCATCATTTTCGAAATACCAGAATTTGCATCTTAATTTGAGATTGAATTAATTCCTGAAATAATAGAACAGCAACAAAATACAGATTCCAATTCCTGTGTCTCCTTTATACACTAAAACTCACTCGTCCATCGTCAATACCTTGGAACTAGATAACAAATGTTCATATGTTTCAATTCTCCCTGAAAAATTACGATAAACTAACAAGCATTGTCTCCCTTTTTAACAATTTTTCAAAAGCCTTCCTCTCTAAGGTCCAGCAAACATGAATACCGTAGTTCACGTAACTTTCATTTGAAAATCTATCTGGAAACAAATTCGTCCTCTTTAAGCTGCTGTCATTACCCTTTTGACGTTTACTGTGTTAAACTTTATAGGTCACTTAATAGGTCGGCAGCTCAGTCGGAAACCTACAGAACGTGAGACCTAGGGATGCTGGTTCCAATCCCCACCTCGGGAGATTTCTTTCCGGGGATCGGTGATAGTCATTGCGACAGGATTCCTTTCTATCTCTCTCACTGCTGGTTATTGTTTCGACCATCTAAAAGCGAGAAAACTGACATTGGCTGGAATATTTTGCGGACCACTGGTTTAAGAAACTCCAGGAAACCTTGGATAGATGCACTGGCCCCCGTGATATAACTGTAATAATATTGAAAACAGCGTGAAACACCACACGCACAATTTAACAATAGAGCCATAGCTCTGAATCGCTATCTTGAACAGCATCATCATCATTATCACCACCACAACAATCACATCATCATCATAATCATTATCATCATCACCAGCAACATACCATCATCATCATCAACATTTGCATCCGAATTTGAGGTTGAACGTATTCCAGATATCATTGAACGGCAATCCAAAATACAGATTCAAATTCCTGTGTCTACTTTATAAACTGAAACTCACTCGTCCATCGTAAATACGTTGGAACTAGATAAGAAATGTTTCAATTCTCCATAATACATTACATTGAGGACGATAAATTAACCAGCATTTTCTCCCTTTTTAACAATGTTTTCAAATGCCTTCCTCTCTAAGGTCCAGCAAACATGAATAGTTCACATAACTTTCATTTGTAAACGTTAACACTTAAAAATCTATCTTTAAACAAATTCATCCTCTTTAAGATTTTATCATTACTCTTTTGATGATTAAACCATCACTTAATACAACGCGAATGGCGGCAGCTCGGTCGGAAACCCACAGAACTTGAGACCTTGGGATGCTGGTTCCAATCCCCAGCTCGGTAGATTTCTTTCCGGGGATCAATGATATCAATGCGACAGGATTCCTTTCTATCTCTCACACTGCTGGTTATTGTTTCGACCATTTTAAAGTGAGAAAACTGACAGTGGCTGAAATATTGCGCAGATTACTGGTTTAAGAAACTCCAGGAAAGCATGGATAGATGCACTGTACTTCGTGATATAACTGTAATAATATTGAAAACAGCGTGAAACACCTCACACACGATTTCACAACAGGGCCATAGCTCTGAATCGCTCCCTTGAACATGTAAAAGCTCTATAGAATTATACGAAGTTTAGTTAATATATAATTATGGTACGAAAAATCTTACATGGTGTTTGATATGTGTTATCACTCGTATTAAACAAGATTATTTTAATCATGTTATGCGAATCTACCTTCATTTTGCATACTAAAGGTTAATAACAGAGGTTGCTACAGCAATTGAAGTGATCGTGTGTATTAATGCAGAGGCGATTTAGTAATTTGTTTGATCAGACCAGTATGTTTGATTTGTGCCAGTTACACCAGTAATATTTGATAGTGCAAAATGTAATGCAGAATTATAATAAGTTCTGATATACATATATTTTGCATCATATGGACCTAAAATCTATATATTATACAAGCTGAGTGAAAAAAGAAGGAAAGGAAGCTTAATCTATAGAAGGGAGTACATGTTTGGAGGAAATAGGTAAACCTAATGGACTGAGAGTACAGGCTTATGAATTGATGAAAGCAACATTAAGACCAATAGCTGAATATCTGATGAAGCACCAGAGAGTGATAAAGGCAAGGGGAAGAGAGAAAGACCGAGGGACAGAGAGAAAGTCACGATGACACAGACAGAAAGAAAGAAAGCAACAGAAACATGACAGAAATGAAGATGAAGGCAGAAAGAGAAGAAGGGGAGAGAAAGAGAAATAAGGGAGAGAGCATCAGGGAAATGATAGGAGAGAGACAGCGAGAACGATAGAGAGAAATGGAGAGGAAAAAAGAGAGATAAATAGAGAGACCGAGGGAGAGACTGAGATATGGAAAAAGGCAGAGAAAGAGAGATAGCGACAAGAAAGTGCGAGAATGCAGAAAGAGAGACAGACTGAGACACAGTAAGAAGACAGTAAGGAAGACAGTGAGAGACAGTGAGAGACAGACAGAGAGATAGAGAAAGAAATAGGCAGACAGAGACAGACAGACAGAGAGACATAGAAGAGGAAGGACGAGAGTACGGACAGAGAAAGAAAGCCAGAGGCACAGCAAGAGAGACAGAGATAGGGAAAGAAGGAGAAAGAGAAAGACAGAGAGAGAGAGAGAGAGAGAGAGAGAGACAAAGAGACAGAGAGAGAAATCAACTCAAAGACCAACGGTACCGGCTAACAATCTTGCATTTAAAAAGAGAAATTACAAAGTTCACAACCTACAGTTTAAATGGACTCAGAGGACGATCACAAACCGACTGAGAGTCTAAGCTAATAAAGTAGTGGTCAAAGAACAGAAAGGGCACAAGTTGCAACGGTAGAATATTCATATAATCAATTGGCGGTACATGTCACGCATAGAGGGTACATCTCAGAGACTTAGTGTGCAGACGAACAGACCGGATTAAATGAGAGTAGGAAATAGCACCAGAGCCTGTTGGTACATAGACTTTGTTTAAGAGCTCTCAGAATGAGGGAATAGTTCACGAAGTGGAGAAATATTGGACAGACCGCATGCACAAGATAATCCGCTGGAAATGAAATAAAAGTAAGGGCACAAATGTAAATACTGAGGACACATTTGTCGAACTGTGGGTAAAAATCACCTAGTGTGGATACATGCACACATCATGGGGTTGAAACAAAAGTAGGGACACATTGTCAGGGTTTAAGGGTAAATCAAACTAAGTCTGCATTCTTAACGTCTGAGAGTACGTAGAGGGACTGGGGAAACATTTCATTGACTGTTGTGCAGGCTGATTGATTGGATGTTAAATCTTCAAAAAGACACAGGTTTATGGCTGGAGGTTGCTTCCACTGAATACGGGTACGATCTCAATTCCTGGGAGTATATGAAATCGACTGTGAAAGTTAAAACAAGTCTTAGGGCCTCAGGGAATATCCGACTGACTGAGGTACATCTAACTGACAGAAGTTTTATATTGCTACAACGCACCGACTGCTGGTATAAACAGACTGATGAAAAAGTTATAGGTAGGGAAAAGTTACTCGCTGAGGGTACTTTGCACAGATTTAGGGCACATTTCAGGAACGGAGAGTATAGACAAACAGTGCAAAGGATAGCATTCGAGTAAAGGCAGTGATTCAGGAACTGGGAATACATTCAATTGACTATAGGTACGATTTTAAAGTCTAAGAGTACAAAGAAAAGACCCAGGGAACATTCCAAGAACTAAGATACAATCTCAAGCATTCAGTGTGGAAACCACGGCCTGAGAGTTAACTTTAGTGGCTGTGGGGATAGAATCGCCGACTGCGGGTACAGGATGAGGAACTCCTTCGGTCACAGGAAGGTAGAAGTACAGTTTCAGGGCCCGACGACAATTTCAAGTGATAAAGGATTTGCTTAAAAAATGCTTCAGAGTAAATCAAACAATAAAAAGAAACATTCCTGCAACTGGAGCCATATCGCATGGAAGAAAGGTTCATCTAATAGACTAAGCGAACGATCTAACGGCATTTACAAGTAAATGATATCAAAGGAAATACTAATTTCTGGTCCTGCATTTAATTCGACAGACCGAGAGTACATCTTACAGACAGACGGATGCATAGGGCCAACCAACATTAAATCATATCGAGTAGTTTAAGAGGCGAAGGGTCAATCTTACGGACTGAGAGTACAGCAAAGTAATTAAAGAAATAAGAACTTGACTAAACCCGACAGGGTTCATCCTTAGCCGATCATCTTTTCAACGAAGTTATTTGGAAAAAGCATCCAGAGGCTTGGAAGCAATATTGTGCGAAGTACTGGTAAAAGAAACTAATCATCTTCTTCCACATACTTTATTACTTTACTAAATGTTTCACTGAATCTATAACTTTGCAGAAAATATCAAGCTAGAAAAAAATTAATTTTTGCACACTTCTTAATATATGCACGTAAAAGTCTACCTTGGAATATACATTTCATTTTTCCGTCATCATTCTTAAGGAAGGTTTCCAACCTTTAGGAATAGAGTAAACATGGAAAATTCCAGTTTTTGTTTCTTCCCTACAACCTTTAGGAATAAAGTAAACATGTCAAATTCAAATACTCTCTCTCTCTCTCCTCCAGAATGCCTTTCCCGTCAGCTCAGTCGGTAAATTACATGGCTTGAAACCAAGATCCGACCCAATTGCTATGCCAATATCTGTCCGAGGTTTGATGACAGTCTTTGCGACATGTGCAAAGTACTGTTTAAAGAAACTAGTTACCTCCTTCCACATACCTTATGAAATCTGTCACTGAATCCACAACTTTGCAGAAAATATCGAGCCCCTTGAAATTAACATCTTCACACATCTTACCATATAAACATTAAAATCTTCCCTGGAATATATATTTCGCTTTTAAATCATCACTTTTTATAAAACTGCATTCTTTTGGCCACCACTACATCCCTTCAGGAATAACGTAAGCATGTCAAAATTAAAGGCTCTCTCTCTCCCTTTCTCTATCTCACCCTCCCTGCCAACTAGAATGCATTGCCCGTCTAGTTAGTCGGTAACTGATATGGCTTGAACTGAAGGTGGGCGCAGGTTCGATCCAGCAGATAGGTGCACTGGCCCACTATGTACATGATATTTAGTGAAAACGGCATTAAACAGTACACTAACAAAGAAATCTTTCTCCATTACCACTTGTTTTTCACCATCATCATCATCATCATCATCATCTCAGCAATGACTAAATAGCGTAATAATGAACTAAAACAGTTTTGCCCATAGACCTTGGTTCACTTCTAAAATTCTTTAAAGAAATCAGAAATAAAAGCTTTGTACCACATTGAAATAATTGCTCTTTTTTTAAGCTTTTGAACAGTGTTTTTGAAATTCTTATCTCAATATGAGGTTTGATTCTTTTCCAAAATCATTGAACTCTCTCTCTCTCTCTCTCTCTCTCTCTCTCCTTACAAGACATTGCAAAGCCCGGTTGTTTGGTTGGTAACGTTCGCACCTTTAAACTTGGGAGGTCGCAGGTTCGATTTCCCACCTGTTCCAATTTGTGTTTGATATTAGATGACAGTTATTGCGACAAGTTTAATTTAATTCTCTTACTGCTGATGATTGTTTCGACGAGGATTATGTGGAATAGTAGCCATCGAAAAGTACTGGTAAAAGAAAAACCCAAGAAATCATGGATATGTTGTCTGGCCACCGAGGTATAATTAAAAATAAAGTTGAAGACCGTGTTAAAACACAAAAAAGAAACAAATCTCTCCACCACCAAATTCACAATCAGCATCATCATCATCGTTATCACCACAACAACCACATCATCACCATAATCGTCATCATTATCATTATAATCATCACCAGCAACATATCATCACCATCCTCTTCCTCCTCCTCCTCATCATCATTATCATTATTTTCGAAATACCATAATTTGCATCTTAATTTGAGATTAAATTAATTCCTGAAATAATAGAACAGTACCAAAATACAGATTCACATTCCTGTGTCTCCTTTATACACTAAAACTCAGCCGTCGTCCATCGTCAATACCTTGGAACTAGATAACAAATGTTTCAATTCTCCCTAATAAATTACGAATAATTGACAAGCATTTTCTCCCTTTTTAATAAAGTTTCAAAAGCCTTCCTCTCTAAGGTCCAGCAAACATGAATCGTGGACATAAGTTTCATTACCCTTTTGACATTTACTGTGTCAAACGATTAAACCATCACTTAATAGGTCGGCAGCTCAGTCGGAAATCTACAGAACTTAAGACCTAGGGATGCTGGTTCCAATCCCCAGCTCGGCAAATTTCTTTCCAGGGATCGATGATAGTCATTGCAACAGGGTTACTTTCTATCTCTCTCACTGCTGGTTATTGTTTCGACCATCTTAAAGTGAGAAAACTGACATTGACTGGAATATTTTGCGGACCACTGGTTTAAGAAACTCCAGGAAACCATGGATAGATGTACTGGCCTCCGTGATATAACTGTAATAATATTGAAAACAGTGTAAAACACCACACACACAATTTATCAATACAGCCATAGCTCTGAATCGCTCACTTGAACAGCATCTTCATCATTATCACCTCCACAACAATCACATCATCATCATAATCATTATCATCATCACCAGCAACATACCATCATCATCATCATATTCATCATCATCAAAATTTGCATCCGAATTTGAGGTTAAACTTATTCCAGAAATCATTGAACGGTAATCCAAAATACAGATTAAAATTACTTAATTTGTTATCAAATTAGAATTTTATAAATGGATTTATACTCACCTGATGGGAAACATACTTAAGGATTATATTCCCGAATATAGTCCACAAATCCGCAAAATAAACACAGAAATAAAGCGTCTATTAATATGTATCACGTGATCCACTCTAGACGCTAGGTGGCGACACACACTCTTCAGTTTATTTCAGAAGTAAAACGTGAATAGACTCCACTGTAAAAAACAAACCATGGGGAGGTGGGAGGAACCTCCCATCAGGTGAGTATAAATCCATTCATAAAATTCTAATTTGATAACAAATTAAGTAATTTCATTTCATGATTTATACTCACTTGATGGGAAACATACTTAAGGATAGATTACAAAGCAATCTTACCTTGGTTGTGGATGGTTTCTTTATTTTCATTCTGTATGAATACTGTATCATATCCTACTGTAGTGAATATCAATTATAACCACTCTATACACTCAATGTTCAACACTAACTGTGTCTAAAAAAGTACTTTTAACCACCTTTTTACAAACGAATCCGTTGGAAATAAACTTCCTTGTTTTTGAACTACTCTGAACTCAAAACCTGAGGAGATACCTCTCTCCTATAGAATTTGATAAATGTCGATTCTCTCGACCGGTCTGCAGCTTCCAAAACCGACCTGATTGAAGCTCCTTTCTAAAGTGCCCATGATGGACCTAAGGCCCTAGTAGAATGTGCTCTGACTTTCATAGTCTTATCGTCATATGCTTCCCGGATAGTCTATACAATGTAAGAACTTAATCTCTGAGCTGATGCTTTCTTGTAAGGTTCGTTTATTGTCAGAAACAGACTTGTTTCATCTTTACCATTCTTATGCCTAAATGGTTCTGTCTTCTTCAGATAGATAGAAATAGCCCGTTTATGATCCAATAACTTGTTAGATTTGAATTTAGGCACAAAAATCTTAGATGCACAATGATTGGGTCTGTCTTGTTTTGCCAAACCTTGCCGTACAAAGGTGATTCCATCAGGCTGGATAGAAACTGCATTTTCTCCCAGCTTTAATGCTTGAAGGCCACTGACTCGTCGAAACGTCGTGATCGCTGTCAGAAAAACATTTTTGTAAGTAACGTATTTCAAAGAAGTTTTCATAAGCGGTTCAAATGGGTATTTTTGTATAGCCTTCAATACCTTAGGCAAGTCCCATTCTGGTACCAGCCTACAAATTGGAGGTCTCAAATTAAACACTCCTTTCAGAAGTCTTATAATGTAGGGATGTTGACCTATAGAAAATTTATCCACAGGTTCTAGAACAACGGAAAGCATTAATCTATACCCTGCTATGGTTTTGTACTGAAGGCCATCTTTGTACAAAGACGCTAGAAACTCTGCACAGTCAGTCAAAGACGCTGAATACGGATCAATTTGTTTTGTATCACACCAGCTATAGAATTTCTTGAATTTTGATGCATAGTCTTTCTGAGTTCCAGTTCTCCAACTGGCTGTGAGCAGTTTTCTAACTTTCTTTGAAAATCCCTTCTTTCTGAACTGTCTGTTGATAGTAGCAACTGACATCTCCAATAGAGTTGTGTACCAATGTCGCCTTGGCCAAAGAGGTGCAATGAGAATTACTTTGCACTGACATTGTTTCAAATGATTCAGAACTCTGGGTAAAAGGCACAGAGGAGGGAATGCATACGCAAACATTCCGTCCCATGTTATTGTCAATGCATCTGTCGCTAGAGCTAGAGGATGGAGAATCCAGGAGCAGAAAACCTGTGCTTTGCGGTTGTGAACTGACGCAAACAGATCTATGTTTGGAAACCCCCGCTGACTGAATACTTTGAATATCACTGCAGAGTGTAAACTCCACTCTGTTGGTTGTATTTTGTTCCGGCTCAAGAAATCCGGACGAACATTGAATTTGCCCACAATATGAGCTGCTTTCAGTTGCATTTTGTTTTGAATTGCAAACTGCCATAATTTCCAGGTCATCATGCATAGAGATGGAGACTTTGTGCCCCCTTGTTTGTTGATGTATTGTACTACAGTAGTATTGTCTGAACGAATTGGAACATTCTGACCTTTGAGTATGTGAATGAATTTCTTCAGAGCAAGAAACACTGCTTCCAGTTCCAGACAATTTATGTGTAACTTCTTTTGAACAGGTGACCAAGTCCCTTGGACAAGATTTGAGCCTAGACATGCACCCAAGCCCTTCGTTGATGCGTCTGTCTCCAGAACATGTTTTGCCGACCAGGGTAGAAAAGACTTGCCCTTTAAAACATTGGCTGAATGTAACCGCCATTTCAAATGGTCCCTTACATGTTGAGTTAATGGAATTCGAAAAGATAAGTCTCTTGAACTGGGTCTCCAGAAGGCTAGTAAATGTAGTTGGACCGGTCTCATATGTAGACGAGCATGAGACACTGTTTCTATGCATGATGACATTAGACCTACTAAATGTAAGAACTCCTTGGCACTTGCGGAATTCAACTCTGTTAGACTCATAATTGCTACTACAATCTTTTGATCTCTGTCTGGTGTTGGCGACACTATACCAAGCCTTAATATAAAAATATATGTAAAATATATTCCCGAGAAATATTAAAACCTGAGTAGGCTGCAACACAGACTTTTTTGCATTGATCATGAAGCCCAGTTGTAGTAGGAGATTTTGCATGAACAATTGATCCCTGCACAGATTTTGGCGTGAACTGTTCAACCCTAACCAGTCGTCTAGATAGACTGCTAGACGCAAGCTCTGTTGCCTTAAATACGCTGCTACTACTGCTACAATCTTTGTGAACACTCGCGGCGATGATGTGGGACCAAAGGGAAGCGACTTCCATTGGTACACGTTTTGTTGAATTGCAAACCTTAGGTACTGTTTTCTTGGGTACTAGAAAAAGTGTACTGTAAAAACCTGTTTCTCTCTCTGCTGGAGGAACTAACTCTATAGCCTGTTTTTGCAATAATTCTTCTACCTCCAGCAGTATAAAATGTAACTGTTCTTTGGGTATTCGTGTTTGGCGTATCCCACTGAACATCGGTTTTTGATTGAATTCTAGTTTGTACCCATTCAAAATTGTGTCTAGAACCCACTGATCGTCTGTAATTTGAGTCCATTTGTTGTAGAAATGAGAAAGACGACCCCCTACAGGTATCTCTGGATGCAAACAGATCACGTCATTATTGTTTATTTCTGGGACGAAAAGTACTTACCCCCGACGGTCTTGAGTTGTTTCCTCTATCCTGTCCTTTCGTGAAACCATAATGTCCTCTACCACTATTACTAGGGCGTTTCACCGGCCTAGCACGACCTGACTCTTCAAAGCGTGGTCTTTTCCACTGATAATTAGAAGAAACCTGTAGTTTTCTTTTCCTGTCATTGTCAGATAATAAATCACACAACTGATTTTGTAATTCCTTCCTATCTTTTAATCTTTTCTCAAGACCTGTCCCAAAAACACCACCATGAGAAAGAGGTAAACGATAAAAGTGATCTTTCATATCTGGTATGTCATGAAGCCCCGAGTCATACATAGCGGCTCTCCGTCTAATAAGATGATGAAATGCTCCGGCACGAGCAACCTGATCAAAAGCTTTTGTGCTCATTGCGAAGGTGTCACGTACACACTGAATAGCACTATCAATATTAGCATTCTTATCTTTGAGAATAGTTAACAAGTTCCCAAGTGCTTCTTGTAAATAAGCGTTAATGACTATCCCCATACGAGCAGCATGTTGACCTTGATATGCTAATTTCTCCAAAGACCTAAGAGGTTGAGAGCATAGAGATTGAGATTTAGAGCCTTTACTACCAAATTCTTACTAACAAAGTTTCAATCATGCTATCCAAAGAAGGCGCACTAAGCACTGACTCAGATGCTTCACTAACAGGAAATACCGTACGGTATCCTTCTTTGTAAGCTGTCAATTTGGAAGGGTCTGCACACCTCCATGAAGCTTCAATAACTTTAACTTGCGAGTTATCTAAAGTGATACCCAACTTTTCTGAAGTAGAAGTAATCACGGCGTCCTCGCCAAACATCTCAGCCAAAAGCGCTGCAGTCTTACTACTGTACTTAGAAAAACGATCAGGCATAGTGGTTTCCTCATCTACCAACACTACATCACTATTAGATCAACTAGAACACCTGTCAGAAGTAGCCCAGTCAACTTCATGGCGTTCTCTTTGTCCTGGTTGAAGAGACAAGACATCATCTTCTCTATAAGCGTCTTAAACCCCATACTCTGCATTGAGTGAATTACTCAAGCTAAAATAAGGTCTACGCTCCCCTGAAGGGCCGTTTTCCGTAGTGTGGCAAGGTCTACGCTCCTCCGGAAGGACGTTCTCCTTGTCAACGTCTCTGCCCGACTGCCCAAAACGGCTCGGTTGCGAGGATATAAACTCATTTAACAAGGACAATTTGGAATCAATAGAATCCATTTTACCTTGAAAACTGGAAACTTCTGCCTTCAAATTATCAAACTCCTTCTTACTGGCACGTGGAATACGTTTTCCCTTTTTGCTCGCCTTCCTCGGCGTTTCCGAAACCGAAGTTCTGGACGACAAATCGTCCTCCCTATCATTATCCGACATAAAAATGTCCAACGTAAAGCCAAAAGGCAAAATAACGCAAAACTAAATCGGTTAAAAGCCGTAGAAATAAAAATTCACACACGCGAAAACTAAAAACAATGCGGATGTGAACGTTTTGCACGCTGGAAATAAACTGAAGAGTGTGGGTCGCCACCTAGCGTCTAGAAAGGATCACGTGATACATATTAACAGATGCTTTATTTCTGTGTTTATTTTCCGGATTTTGGACTATATACGGGAATATAATCCTTAAGTATGTTTCCCATCAGGTGAGTATAAATCATGAAATGAAATTCCTGTCTATTTTATGAACTGAAATTCATTCGTCCATCGTAATTACGTTGGAAGTAGATAAGAAATGTTTCAATTCTCCGTAATACATTACATTAAGGACGATAAATTAACCAGCATTTTCTCCCTTTTTAACAGTGTCTTCAAAAGTCTTCCTCTCTAAGGTCCAGCAAACATGAATTGTTAACGTAACTTTCATTTGTAAACGTTAACACTTAAAAATCTATCTTTAAACAAATTCATCCTCTTTTCAGCTGCTATCATTACCCATTTGACGTTTACTGTGTTAAACGATTAAACCGTCACTTAATACAACACGAAGGTCAACAGCTCAGTCGGAACCCACAGAACTTGAAACCTGGGGATGCTGGTTGCAATCCACAGCTCGGCAGATTTCTTTCCGGGGATCGATGATAGTCATTTCGACAGGATTCCTTTCTGTCTCTCTCACTGCTGGTTATTGTTTCGACGATCTTAAAGTGAGGAAACTGACAGTGGCTGGAATACTGTGCGGATCACTGGTTTAAGAAACTCCAGGAATGCATGGATAGATGCACTATCCTTCGTGACATAACTGTAATAATATTGAAAACAGCGTGAAACACCACACACACTATTTCACAACAGGGCCATAGCTCTGAATCGCTCCCTTGAACATGTAAAAGTTCTATAGAATTATACGAAGTGTAGTTAATATATAATTATGGTACGAAAAATCTTACATGGGTGTTTGATATGTGTTATCACTCGTATTAAACAAGATTATTTTAATCATGTTATGCGAATCTAATTTTATTTTGCATACTAAAGGTTAATAACAGACGTTGCTACAGCACTGGGAGTGATCGTGTGTAAGAATGCAGAGGCGATTTCGTAATTTGTTTGATCAAACCAGTATGTTTGATTTGTGCCAGTTACACCAGTAATATTTGATAGTGCAAAATGTAATGCAGAATTATAATAAGTTCTCATATACATATATTTTGCATCATATGATCCTAGAATAAATATATTATACAAGCTGAGTGAAAAAACAGGGAAAAATTTATAGAAGGGAGTACATTTTTGGAGGAAATGGGTAAACCTAATGGACTGAGAGTACATGCTTATGAATTGATGAAAGCAAAATTAAGACAATAGCTGAATATCTAATGAAGCAGGGGAGAGTGATAAAGGCAAGAGGAAGAGAGAAAGACAGGGGGACAGAAAGTCACGAAGAGACAGACAGAAAGAGAGAAAGAAACAGAAACATGACAATAAAGGCACAAAGAGAAGGGGAGAGAAAGAGAAATAATGGAGAGAGCATCAGATAAAAGATAGGAGAGAGAGATAGAGAGAGAGAGAGAGAAAAGAGAGATAAATAGAGAGACGGAGGGAGAGACTGGGATAGTGAAAAAGGCAGAGAAAGAGAGATAGCGACAAGGAAGTACGAGACTGCAGAAAGAGAGAGAAAGACTGAGACACAGTAAGAAGACAGTAAGCAAGACAGAGACAGAGTTAGACAGTGAGAGACAGACAGAGAGATAGAGAGAGAAATAGGCAGACAGAGACAGACATAGAGATAGAGAAGTGGAAGGACGAGAGTGCGGACAGAGAATGAAAGCCAGAGGCAGAGCAAGAGAGACAGAGATAGGGAAAGAATGACAAAGAGAAAGACAGAGAGAGAGAAAGGGAGAGACAGAGACAGACATAGAAAGAGAAAGAGACAAAGAGAGAAATCGACTAAAAGACCAACGGTACCGGCTAACAGTCTTGGGTTTAAAAAGAGAAATTACAAAGTTCACAACCTAAAGTTTAAATGGACTGAGAGGACGAACACAAACCGACTGAGAATCCAAGCTAATGAAGTAGTGGTCAAAGAACATAAAGGGCACAAGTTGCAACTGTAGAATATAATATATATAATCAATTGGCGGTACATGTCACGCATAGAGGGTACATCTCAGAGACTTAGTGTGCAGACGAACAGATTGGATTAAATGAGAGTAGAAAATAGCACCAGAGACTGTCGGTACATATACTTTAAGAGCTCTTAGAATGAGGGAATAGTTCGCGAAGTGGAGAAATATTGGACAGACCGCATGCACAAAGGTAATCCAGTGGAAATGAAATAAGAGAAAGGGCACAAATGTATATACTGAGGACACATCTGTCGAACTGTGGGCAAAAATCACCTACTGTGGGTACATGCACACATCATGTGGTTGAAAGAAAAGTAGGGACACATTGTCAGGGTTTTAGGGTACATCAAACTAAGGCTGCATTCTTAACGTCTGAGAGTACGTAGTGGGACTGGGGAAACATTTCACCGACTGTCGTGCAGGCTGATTGATTGGATATTAAATCTTTAAAAAGACACAGTTTTATGGCTGGAGTTCCTTCCACTGAATACGGGTACGTTCTCAATTCCTGGGAGTACATGAAAACGACTGTGAAAGTTAAAACAAGTCTTAGGGCCTCAGGGAATATCCGCCTGACTGAGGTACATCTAACTGACTGAAGTTTTATATTGCTAACGTAGGGTGCAACGCACCGACTGCTGGTATAAACAGATTGAAGAAAAAGTTTTCAGCTACATTTCAGGAACGGAGAGTATAGACAAACTGTGCAAAGGATAGCATTCGAGTAAAGGCAGTGGTTCAGGGACTGGGGATACATTCAGTTGACTATAGGTACGATTTTAAAGTCTAAGAGGACAAAGAAAAGACCCGGGGAACATTCCAAGACAACGGCCTGAGAGTTAACTTTAGTGGCTGTGGGGATAGAATCGCCGACTGCGGGTACAGGATGAGGAACTCCTGTGGTCACAGGAAGGAAGAAGTACAGTTTCAGGGCCCAACAACAATTTCAAGTGATAAAGGATTTGCTTTAAAGGCTTAAGAGTAAATCAAACAATAAGAAGAAACATTCCTCCAACATATCGCATGGAAGAAAGGTTCATCGAATAGACTAAGCGAACGATCTAACGGCATTTACTAGTAAATGAAATCAAAGGAAATACTAATTTCTGGTCCTGCATTTAATTTGACAGACCGAGGGTACATCTTACAGACAGACGGATGTATAGTGACAACCAACACAAAATCATATCGAGAAGTTTTCGAGGGGAAGGGTCAATCTTATGGACTGAGAGCACAGGAAAGTAATTAAAGAAATAAGAAGTTAACTAAATATCAAGCGTTTGTCGACTCATCTCACGGCTTAAGGGTATATCTCACGGACTGACGGTACATACTAAGAGCAAGAATATTGATATGGAGTAATGGATCAGTGTCACTGACTGAAAATATTTCTTAAGATGCGAGAGTACATACTGCGGACTGAGGATTTAATCACACAGAGTCCTCCCTATCATTATCCGACATAAAAATCATAGAGTGAGAGTACATTCCATGGAATTAATGATAGTCATTGCAACAAGATTTATCCTTATCTCAGTGCTGATAATTTTTTCTATTAAGTTATGCGAAACAAGCAGCCAGTGTCATGGGAACAATATTGTGCGAAGTACTGGTGAAAAATCTCCTTTCACATACTTTATTACTTCATCTAATTTTTCACTTAATCCATATTTTTGCAGAAAATATCAAGCCTCTAAATTCTGCACACTTTTTAAGATATACACATAAAAATCTACCTAAAAATGTACATTTCGCTTTTCCATCATCATTCCTTACAACATCTGCAATTTTTTGTCCTTCACTACAACCCTTCAAGAATAAAGCAAACATGTCAAATTCAAACATTCTCTTTCTTTGTTTCTTTGTTTGTTTGTTTCTTTCTTTCTTTTCTTCCAGCAGAATAACTTGCCCGTCTGCTCAGTAGGTAAAGTACAAGGTTTGGAAACAAGGCGGTTGCATGGTCGATCCCCCAATTGTGCCAAAATCTGTCCGAGGATTAATGATAGTCATTTCGACATGTGCGAAGTACTGGTAAAAAAAGCCAGTTATCTCCTTCCACTTATCTATATTTCGTTTGACCGAATCCATAACTTTGCAGAAAATATCAAGCCCCAAACAATAAGGTTCTGCACATTTCTCAACATATGCACATTGAAATCTAGCCTGGAATATACATTTCGCTTTTCCATCATTATTCTTCACAAAAAATGCACTTTTGTCCCATACTACAACCCTTTGGGAATAAAGTAAACATATCAAGATCAAATATTCTCTCTCTCTCCCTCCCTCCCTCCAGTAGAATGCCTTGCCGATCTGTTCAGCCGGTAATATACATGGCTTGAAACTAATGCGGGCACATGTTCGATCCAATAGCCAATTTCTGTCTGATGTCTGATAAAAGTCATTGCGATAAATTTCATCCTACACTCAACGATGGTCATTGTTTCGACGATAGCTTTTTAAATACAGTAGCCAAAAGCGTGCGAAAATGTGCGTAGCACTGGTAAAAGGAAGCTCCAAGAAACCTCAAATAGGTATAATGGCCAACCAATATACTTGATATATGGTTCAATCGACAACACCACACTACCGCTACATTCCATGGAATTAATAAAAGACATTCCGACAAGGTTCGTCCTTAGCCGATCATCTTTTCAGCGAAGTTATGCGGAAAAGCAGCCAGTGGCTTGGAAACAATATTGTGTGAAGTACTGGTAAAAGAAACTAAGTATCTTCTTCCACATACTTTATTACTTTATTAAATGTTTCACTGAATCCATAATTTTGTAGAAAATATTAAGCTCCTAAAAATAATCTTTTACACAATTCTTAATATATGCACATGAAAGTCTACCTTGGAATATACATTTCAATTTTCCGTCATTGTTCTTATGGAAAATTCCAGTTTTTGTTTCTTCCCTACAACCTTTACGAATATAGTAAACATGTCAAATTCAAACACACTCTCTCTCTCTCCTCCAGAATGCCTTGCCCGCCAGGTCAGTCGGTAAATTACATGGCTTGAAACCAAGGTCCGACCCAACGGCTATGTCAATATCTGTCAGAGGTTTGATGACAGTCTTTGCGACATGTGCAAAGTACTGGTAAAATAAACTAGATATCTCCTTCCACATACTTTATTAAATTTATTGCTGAATACACAACTTTGCAGAAAATATTGAGGCTCTTGAAATTAAAATCTGCACAAATCTTACCATATGAACATTAAAATCTTTCCTGGAATATACATTTTGCTTTTAAAGCTTCACGTTTTAGAAAACTGCATTTTTTTGGCCAACACTACACGCCTTCAGGAATAACGTAAGCATGTCAAAATTAAAGGCTCTCTCTCTCTCTCGCTCTCTCTCCCCCCGCAGTAGAATGCATTCCCTATCTAGTTAGTCGGTAACTTATATGGCTTGACCTAAAGGTGGACGAAGGTTCTATCCAGCAGATAGGTGCACTGGCCCACTGTGTACCTGATATTTAGTAAAAACGGCATTAAAACAGTACACTAACAAATAAATCTTTCTCCATTACCACTTGTTTTTCACTATCATCATCATCATCATCATCATCATCTCAGCAATGATTGAATAGCGTTATAACGAACTCAAACAGTTCTGCTCATAGACTTTTGTTCACTTCAAAATAAAGAAATCAGAAATGAAAGCTTTGTTCCACATTCAAATAATTGCACCTTTTTAAGCTTTTGAACATTGTTTCTGAAATTTTTATCTTGATATGAGATTTGATTCTTTTCCAAAGTCATTGAACGCTCTCTCTCTCTCTCTCTCCTTACAAGACATTGCCAAGCCCGGTTGGTTAGTTGGTAACGTCCGCACCATTAAACTTGGGAGGTCGTAGGTTCGATTTCCCAGCTGTTCCAATATCTGTTCGATATTTGATGACAGTTATTGCGACAAGATTAATTCTCTTACTGCAGATGATTGTTTCGACGAGGGTTATGTGGAATGGCAGCCATTGGCTTGGAATCATGTGAAAAGTACTGGTAAAAGTAAAACCCAAGAAACCATGGATATGTTGTCTGGTCACCGAGATATACTTCAAATAAAGTTGAAGACCGTGTTAAAACACAAAAAAGAAACAAATCTCTGCACCACCAAATTCACAATCAGCATCATCATCATCGTTATCACCACAACAACCACATCATCACCATAATCGTCATCATTATAATTATAATCATCATCAGCAACATATTATCATCACCATCCTCCTCCTCCTTCCCCTCTTCCTCATCATTATCATCATTATCGGCATCATCCTCATCAGTTTCGAAATACCATAATTTGCATCTTAATTTAAGATTGAATTAATTCCTGAAATAATAGAACAGCAACAAAATACAGATTCAAATTCCTGTGTCTCCTTTATACACTAAAACTCACTCGTCCATCGTCAATACCTTGGAACTAGATAACAAATGTTTCAATTCTCCCCAATAAGTTACGATAAAGTGACAAGCATTTTCTCCCTTTTTAACAATGTTTCAAAAGCCTTTCTCTCTAAGGTCCAGCAAAGATGAATCGTAGACATAACTTTCATTTGAAAATCTATCTGGGAACAAATTCGTTCTCTTTAAGCTGCTATCATTACCCTTTTGACGTTTACTGAATTAAACCATCACTTCATAGATCGGCAGCTCAGTCGGAAACCTACAGAACTTGAGACCTAGGGATGCTGGTTCAAATCTCCAGCTCGGCAGATTTCTTTCCGGGGATCGATGATAGTCATTGCGACAGGATTCTTTTCTATCTCCTCACTGCTGGTTATTGTTTCGACCATCTTAAAGTGAGAAAACTGACATTGGCTGGAATATTTTGCGGACCATCGGTTTAAGAAACTCCAGGAAACCATGGATAGATGCACTGGCCCCCGTGATATAAGTGTAATAATATTGAAAACAGCGTGAAACACCACACACACAATTTAACAATAGAGCCATAGCTCTGAATCGCTCACTTGAACAGCATTATAATCATTATCACCACCACAACAATCACATCCACATTATATTCATTATTATCAGCAACATACCATCATCATCATTATTATCATCATCATCGTCATCATCATCATCAAAATTTGCATCCGAATTTGAGGTTAAACTTATTCCAGAAATCATTGAACGGCAATCCAAAATACAGACTCAAATTCCTGTGTCTGCTTTATAGGCTAAAACTCACTCGTCAATCGTAAATACGTTGGAACTAGATAAGAAATGTTTCAATTCTCCAAAATACATTACATTGAAGACGATAAATTAACCAGCATTTCCTCCCTTTTTAACAATGTTTTCAAAAGTCTTCCTCTCTAAGGTCCAGCAAACATGAGTTGTTAACATAACTTTCATTTGTAAACGTTAACACTTAAAAATCTATCTTTAAACAGATTCATCCTCTTTAAGCTGCTATCATTACCCTTTTGACGTTTATTGTGTTAAACTATTAAACCGTCACTTAATACAACGCGAAGGTCAACAGCTCAGTCGGAACCCACAGAACTTGAGACCTGGGGTTGCTGGTTCAAATTCCCAGCTCGGCAGATTTCTTTCCGGGGATCGATGATAGTCATTTCGACAGGATTCCTTTCTGTCTCTCTCACTGCTGGTTATTGTTTCGACGATATTAAAGTGAGAAAACTGACAGTGGCTGGAATATTACGCGGATCACTGGTTTAAGAACCTCCAGGAAAGCATGGATAGATGCACTGTCTTTCGTGATATAACTATAATAATATTGAAAACAGCGTGAAACACCACACACGCGATTTCACAATAGGGCCATAGCTCTGAATCGCTCCCTTGAACATGTAAAAGTTCTTTAGAATTATACGAAGTGTAGTTAATGTATAATTATGGTATGAAAAATCTTACATGGGTGTTTGATATGTGTTATCACTCGTATTAAACAAGATGATTTTAATCATGTTATGCGAATTTACCTTTATTTTGCATACTAGAGGTTAATAACAGAGGTTGCTACAGCACTGGAAGTGATTGTGTCTATGAATGCAGAGGCGATTTCGTAATTTGTTTGATCAGACCAGTATGTTTCATTGGTGCCAGTTACACTAGTAATATTTGATAGTGCAAAATATAATGCAGAATTATAATAAGTTCTCATATACATATATTTTGCATCATATGGACCTAGAATAAATATATTATACAAGCTGAGTGAAAAAACAAGGAAAGGAAGCTTAATTTATAGAAGGGAGTACATTTTTGGAGGAAATGGGTAAACCTAATGGACTGAGAGTACAGGCTTATGAACTGATGAAAGCAACATTAAGACAATAGCTGAATATCTGATGAAGCAAGGGATAGGGATACAAGCAAGAGGAAGAGAAAAAGACAGAGGGACAGAAAGTCACGAACAGACAGACAGAAAGAGGGAGAGAAACAGAAACACGACAGAAATGAAGATGAAGGCAGACAAAGAAGGGGAGAGAAAGTGAAATAAGGAAGAGAGCATTAGAGAAAAGATAGGCGAGAGAGATAGAGAAATAGAGAGAGAGAGAGATAAATAGAGAGACGGAGGGAGAGACTGAGATAGTGAAAAAGGCAGAGAAAGAGAGATGGAGACAAGGAAGTACGAGAGAGCAAAGAGAGAGACAGATTGAGACACTGTAAGAAGACAGTAAGCAAGACAGAGACAGAGTTAGACTGTGAGATACAGTGAGAGACAGACAGAGAGATAGAGAGAGAAATAGGCAGAGAAAGAGAGACAGACAGAGAAACCAAGAAGAGGAAGGAAGAGTGTGCGGACAGAGAAAGAAAGCCAAAGGCAAAGCAAGAGGGACAGAGATAGGGGAAGAATGACAAAGAGAAAGACAGAGAGAGAGAGAGAGCGAGACAAAGAGAGAAATCGACTCAATGACCAACGGTACCGGCTAACAGTCTTGGATTTAAACAGAAAAATTACAAAGTTCACAACCTAAAGTTTAAATGGATTGAGAGGACGATCACAAACTGACTGAGAGTCCAAGCAAATGAAGTAGTGGTCAAAGAACAGAAAGGGCACAAGTTGCAACTATAGAATATTCATATAATCAATTGGCGGTATATTTCACGCATATAGGGTACATCTTAGAGACTTAGTGTGCAGACGAACAGACTGGATTAAATGAGAGTAAGGAAATAGCACCAGAGCCTGTTGGTACATGACATGGACTGATCGTTTAATTCCATAGACCTTATTTAAGAGCTCTCATAATGAGGGAATAGTTCACGAAGTGGAGAAAAATTGGACAGACCGCATGCACAAGGTAATCCACTGGAAATGAAATAAAACTAAGGGCACAAATGTAAATACTGAGGACGCATCTGTCGAACTGTGGGTAAAAATCACCTACTTTGGGTACATGCACACATCATGGGGTTGAAACAAAAGTAGGGACACAAGTTCAGGGTTTGAGGGTACATCAAACTAAGGCTGCATTCTTACTGTCAGACAGGCGGGTGCATAGGGCCAACCAACACTAAATCATATCGAGTAGTTTAAGAGGCGAAGGGTGAATCTTACGGACTGAGAATACAGCAAAGTAATTAAAGAAATAAGAACTTGACTAAATCTCAAGCGTTTGTTGATTCATCTCACGGGCTAAGGGTATATCTCACGGACTGACGGTACATATAGTCGGAGAGTCGGTTACCTGAGAGTAAGGATATTGATATGGAGTAATGGATCAGTGTCACAGACTGAAAATATTTCTCAAGATGTGAGGGTACATACTGCGGACTGAGGATTTCATCACACAGAGTGAGAGTACATTCCATGGAATTAATGATAGTCATTGCAACAAGATTCATCCTTATCTCAGTGCTGATAATTTTTTCTATTAAGTTATGGGGAACAATCAGCCAGTGACATGGGAACAATATTGTGCGAAGTACTGGTGAAAAAATTTCCTTTCACTTACTTCATTAATTCATCTAATTTTTTACTTAATCCATATTTTTGCACAAAATATCAAGCTCTAAATTCTGCACACTTTTTAAAATATGCACATAAAAATCTACCTAGGAATACACATTTCGCTTTTCCATCATCATTCCTTACAACAACTGCAATCCATATTTTTGCAGAAAATATCAAGCTCTAAATTCTGCACACTTTTTAAAATATGCACATAAAAATCTACCTAGGAATACACATATCGCTTTTCCATCATCATTCCTTATAACAACTGCAATTTTTGGGTCCTTCACTACAGCCCTTCAAGAATAAAGCAAACATGTCTTTCTTTCTTTCTTTCTTTCTTTCTTTCCTCCACCAGAAGAACTTTCCCGTCTGCTCAGCAGGTAAAGTACACGCCTTGAAACCAAGGCGGTTGCATAGTCGATTCCCAAATTGTGCCACAGCCTGTCCGAGGTTTAATAATAGTCATTTAGACATGTGCGAAGTACTGGTAAAAGAAACTAGTTATCTCCTTCAACTTATTTATATTTCGTTTGACCGAATCCATAACTTTGCAGAAAATATCAAGCCCCAAATAAAAGGTTTTGAACACTTCTTAACATATGCACATTACAATCAACCCTGGAATATACATTTCGCTTTCCATTATCATTCTTTACAAAAAATATGCGTTTTTGTCCCACACCACAACCCTTCGGGAATAAAGTAAACACATCAAGATCACATACTCTCTCTCTCTCCCCCTCCAGTAGACTGCCTTGCCCATTTGTTCAGTCGGTTACATACATGGCTTGAAACCAAGGCGGGCCCAGGTACGATCTAATAGCCAATTTCTGTCCGATCTTTGATAATAGTCATTGCAACAGGATTCATTCTACACTCAAGGATGGTCATGGTTTCGACGATCGCTTTTTTAATACAGTAGCCAAAAGCGTGCGAAAGTGTGCGTAGCACTGGTAAAAGGAAGCTCCAAGAAACCTCAAATAGGTATACTGGCCGACCGATATACTTGACATATAGTTAAAACGACAACACCACACTACCGGTACATTCCATGGAATTAATGAAAGACATTGCGACAGGGTTCGTCCTTGGCCGAGAATTTCTTCAACGTAGTTATGTGGAAAAAGCAGCCAGTGGCTTGGAAACAATATTGTGCGAAGTACTGGTAAAAGAAACTAATTATCTTCTTCCACATACTTTATTACTTTATTAAATGTTTCACTGAATCCATAATTTTGCAGAAAAAAACCAAGTTCCTAAAAATTAACTTTTGCACACTTCTTAATATATGCACATAAAAGTCTACCTTGGAATATACATTTCACTTTTCCGTCATCTTTCTTAAGCTTAAGGAGTATTAAAGTTTTTTCTTCACCACAACCTTTTGGAATAAAGTAAACATGTCAAAGTTAAATACTCTCTCCCTCTCTCTCCTCCAGAATGCCTTGCCCATCAGCTTAGTCGGTAAATTACATGGCTTGAAACCAAGATCCGACCCAATAGCTATGCCAATATCTGTCCGAGGTTTGATGACAGTCTTTGCAACATGTGCAAAGTACTGGTAAAAGAAACTAGTTACCTCCTTCCACATATTTCATAAAATTTATTGCTGAATGCACAACTTTGCATAAAATATCGAGCCCCTTGAAATTAACATCTTAACATTATTATGGACATTAAAATTATATAATCTCTCTCTCTCTCTCTCTCTCTGTCTCTCTCTCTCGCTCTCTCCACCGACCAGAATGCCTTGCCCGCCTAGTTAGTCGGTCGCTACATGGCTTTAAACAAGGGTGGGCGCAGGTTCGATCCAGCAGCTGTGCCAATCTCTGTCCGAGGTTTGACGATAGTCATTGCCGTAGAATTCATTCTACGCTCAAGAACAATTATTGTTTCGACAATAATTTTCTTGAAAAGCAACCGAAACCTTGGGAAGACTGAACATTGTGCGTGTGGTAAAAGAAACTCCAAGAAAGCTCGGATAGGTGCACTGGTCCCGCTATGTACCTGACATTTAGTAAAAACAGCATCAAAACACCACACTAACGAAGACATCTTTCCCTACTACCACTTTTTTTCATCATCATAACCATCATCATCATCAGCATCATCATCATCAGCTCAGCAATGATTAAATAGCGTCACAATGAACTCAAACAGTTTTGCTCATGGCTTTTTGTTCACTTCTCAAGTTCTTTAAAGAAATCAGAAATAAAAGCTTTGTTCAACCTTCGAATAAATTGTATTTTTTATTTAAAGCTTTTGGACAGTGTTTCTGAATTTTTTTTCTTAATATGAAATTTGATTTTTATCAAAAATCATTGAAACGCTCTCTCTCTCTCTACAAGACATTGCCAAGCCCGGTTGCTTATTTGTTACCGTCTGCACCTTTAAACTCGGGAGGTCGCAGGTTCAGTTCTCCGGCTTTACCAATTATTTTCGATATTAAATGACAGTAATTGCGACAAGATTCATTTAATTCTCTTACCCGTGATGACTGTTTCGACGAGAGTGATGTAGAAAAGCAGCCATTGGCTTGGAATAATGTGAAAAGTACTGGTAAAAGAAAAACCAACAAACCATGGATATGTGCTCTGGCCACCGAGATATAACAACCACATCATTATCATAATCATCATCCGTATCATTTCCAAAGTTCCAAAATTTGCATCTTAATTTGGGGCTAAACTAATTCCTGAAATCATTGAACAGCAATCCAAAATATAGATTCAAATTCCTGTCTCCTTTATAAAGGGAAACTCACTCGTCTATCGTCAATACGTTGGAACTAGGTAAGAAATGTTTCGATTCTTCCTAATAAATTACGATAAACTGACAAGCATTTTCTCCCTTTTTAACAATGTTTCAAGTCTCTAAGATCCAGCAGACATAAATCGTTAACATAACTTTCATTTGTAAACGTTAACACTTGAAAATCTATCTTTAAACAAATCTATCCTCTTTAAACTGCTATCACTACCCTTTTGACGTTTATCATACCATAACGATTAAACTATAACTTAATAATACAACGCCGAGGTCGGCAGCTCAGTCGAAAACCTACAGAACTTGAGACCTAGCGGTGCTAGTTCCAATCCCCAGCTCAGCAGATTTCTTTCCGGGCATCAATGATAATCGTTGCGACAGGATTCCTTTCTGTCTCTCTCGCTGCTGTTTATTGTTTCGACGATCTTAAAGTGAGAAAACTGACAGTGGCTGGAATATTGTGCGGACCACTGGTTTAAGAAACTCCAGGAAAGCATGGATAGATGCACTGTCCTTCGTGATATAACTGTGATAATATTGAAAACAGCGTGAAACACCTCACACACGATTTCACAACAGGGCCATAGCTCTGACTCGCTCCCTTGAACATGTAAAAGTTCTACAGAATTATACGAAGTGTAGTTAATGTATAATTATGGTATAAAAAATCTGACATGGGTGTTTGATATGTGTTACGACTCGTATTAAACAAGATGGTTTTAATCATGTTATGCGAACCTATCTTTATTTGGTTAATAGCATAGGTTGTTACAGCATTGGAAGTTATCGTGTGTATGAATGCAGAGGTAATTTCGTAATTTGTTTGATCAGACCAGTATGTTTCATTTGTGCCAGTTACACCAGTAATATTTGATAGTACAAAATGTCATGCAGAATTATAGTAAGTTCTGATATACATGTATTTTGAAGCATTTAATATTCAAAGTGACGGCCTGAGGGTGCATCATATACATCTAGAATCGATAAATTATACAAGCTGAGGGAAATCAGAACGAAAGGAAGCTTAATTTATAGAAGGGAGTACATTTTTGGAGGAAAAGGGTAAACCTCATGGACTGAGAGTACAGGCTTATGGATTGATGAAAGCAACAATAACACCATGGCTGAATATCTGATGAAGCAGGTGAGACGGAAAATGGCAAGCAAGATGAAGAGAGAAAGACAAAGAGAAAGAAGGAAAGTCACGAAGAAAGACAGAGGGAAAGGCAGAAAGAAACAGAGACACGACAGAAATAGAGATGTAGGCAGAAAGAGAGAAAGGGGAGAGAAAGAGAGATAAAGAAGAAAGCATCAGAGAAAAGATACGAGAAGGAAAGAGAGAGGGAGCGAGATAGAGAGGCGGAGGGAGAGACTGAGATAGAGAAAAAGGCAGAGAAAGAGAGATTTCGACAAGGAAGGACGAGAGTGCAGACAGAGATATGGAGAGAAGCACACAGAGAGAGAGAGAGAGAGAAACAGACAGAGAAATAGGCAGAAAAAGAGAGACAGACGAGAAAGGACGAGAGTCCGGACAGAGACAGACAGGCACACAGCACAGGAAACAGAGATAAGTAAATCAGGACAGAGAGAGAGAGAGAGATCGACTCAAAGACCAACGGCTAACAGTCTTTGGTTTGAAAAGAGAAATTACAAAGTTCACGGCCTAAGGTTTAAATGGATTGTGGGTACGATCTCAAACGGACCGAGAGTCCAAGCTAATGAAATAGTGGCCAAAGAACAGAAAGGGCACATGTTGCAACGGTAGAATATTCATATAATCAATTTGCGGTACATGTCACGCTTAGGGGGTACATCTCAGAGACTTAGCGTGCAGACAAACAGACTGGATTAAATGAGGGTAGGAAATAGCACCATAGCCTGTTGGTACATGCCATGGACTGACCGTTTAATTTCATAGACTTAGTATAAGAGCTCTCAGAATGAGGCAATAGTTCACGAAGAAATTACACAGACCGAATGCACAAGGTAATCCATTGGAAATGAAGAAAGAATAAGGGCACAAGTTTAAATATTGAGGGTAAATCTGTCGAACTGTGAGTAAACTCACCTACTGCGATTACATGCACACATCATGGGGTTGAAACAAAAGTAGGGACACATTTCAGGGTTTGAGGGTACATCAAACTAAGGCTACATTCTTACTGTCTGAGAGTACGTAGAAGGGACTGGGGGAACATTTCACCGTCTTTCGTGCAGGCTGATTGGGCTGGAAGTAAAATCTTTAAAAATCCACAGCTATATGGCTTGAGGATACATGTCACTGACTACGGATACGATCTCAATTCCTAGGAGTACTTGAAAACGACTGTGAAAGTTAAAACAATTTTAGGGCCTCGGGAAATATCCGCCTGACTGAGTTGCATCTATAATACTGATGTTTTATATTGCTAACGTAGGGTACAGCGCACCAACTGCTAGTATAAACGGACTGAAGAAAAAGTTATAGTAAGGGAACAGTTACTCACTGAGGGGTACTTTGCACAGATTCAGCGTACATTTCAGGATTGAGAGAATAGACAAACAGTGCAAAGGATAGCATTCGAGTAAGTGCAGTGGGTTAGGGATTGAGGATACATTCAGTTGAATATAGGAGCAATTTTTAAGTCTAAGAAGACAAAAAGTAGACCGAGGAAACATTACAAGAACTGAAGATACAACCTCAAGGACTCAGTGTGGATACAACGGCCTGAGAGTTAATTTTAGTGCCTTTGGCGATAGAATCGTCGACTGCGGGTACAGGATGAGGAACTCCTGTGGTCACAGGAAGGTAGAACTACAGTTTCAGAGCCAAACAACAATTTCAAGTGATAAAGGATTTGCTTTAAAGTCTTCAGAGTAAATTAAACAAAAAGAAGAAACATTCCACAAACTGGAGCCATAGACTAAGCGAACGATCTAACGGCATTTACTTGTGAATGAAATTAAAGGAAATACTAGTTTCTGGTCATGCATTTAATTTGACGGACGGAGGGTAAATCTAACAGACATACGGGTGCATAGGGCCACCCAACTCTAAATCATATCGAGTAGTTTTCAAGGGGAAGGGTTAATCTTATGGACTGAGAGTACAGCCTAATCAATTAAAGAAATAAGAACTTGGCTAAATCTCAAGCATTTGTTGACTCATCCAATGGCATAAGGGTATATCTTACGGACTGATAATACATACTGACGGAGAGTTGGTTAACTAACAGCAAGGATATTGATATGGAGTAATGTGTCAGTGTCACAGACTGAAAATATTTTTCAAGAAGTGAGAGTACATACTGCGGACTAAGGAATTAAACACATAGAGTCAGAGTACATTCGATGGAATTAATGATAGTCATTGCAACAAGATTCATCGTTGTCTCAGCGCTGATAATTTTTTTTTTTTTTTTTTTTTTTTTATATAAAGTTATGTAGAGCAAGCAGGCAGTGGCATTTGAACAACATTGTGCGAAGTACTGGTTAAAAAAAATCTTCTTCCACATACTTTATTACTTTATCTAATTTTTCACTTTATCCATATTTTCGCAGAAAATATCAAGCCTCTAAAAATTAAATTCTGCACACTTCTTAAACTATGCACATAAAAATCTACCTAGGAATATACATTTCGCTTTTCCATCATCATTCCTTACAACAGTTGCAGTTTTTGGTCCTTCACTACAGCCTTTCAACAATCAAGCAAACATGTCGAATTCAAATACTCTTTCTCTGTTCTTTCTTTTTTTTATTTATTTCTTTCCTTCCATCAGAATAACTTGCCCGTCTGCTCAGTAGGTAAAGTACATGGCTTTAAACCAAGGCGGTTGCATGGTCGATTCCCCAATTTTGCCAAAATCTGTACCAGGTTTAATGAGTCATTTGGACATATGCAAAGTACTATTAAAAGAAACTAGTTATCTCCCTTACATTATTTTTTTTTACTGAATCCATATCTTTGTAGAAAATACCAAGCCCTTAATAATAAATTTCATCACAGCTCTTAACATATGCATATTAAAATCTACCATGGAATATACATTTCGCTTTTCCATCATCATTCTTGACAAAAATTAAAATCTTTTGTCTCACATGACAACTTTTCGAAATAAAGTACTAACACATGTATTTTAAAACCTACCACATGGAATATACATTTCGCTTTTCAATCATTGTCCTTTACAAAAATTACATTTTTTTATCCCACACTACAACCCTTCGGGAATAAAGTAAACATGTCAAGATCAAATACTCTCTCTCTCTCTACAGGAATGCCTTGCCTGTATGTTCAGTCGATAACGTACATGGCTTGAAACCAAGGTGACCGTAGATTTGATCCAACAGCTGTGCTAATTTCTGTCCGAGGTTTGACTATAGTCATTGCAACAAGATTCATTCTTCACTCAAGAATGAACATTGGCTCAACAAGAGTTTTATCGGAAAGCAACCAAAGCTTAGGGAGACTGTTGTGCATGGCTCTGGTAAAAGAAACTCCAAGAAAGCGGAGATAGGTGCACTGGCCGATATAACTTATATATTGTTAAGATAGCATTAAAACACCACACTTACAAACAAATCTTTCTCAACTACCACTTTTTTCATCATCATCATCATAGAGTTCAGCTATGCTTCATGTTTTTTTGTTCACTACTCTAAAATTCTTAAGATAAATCAAACAGAAAAAAGTTTTGTTCCACATTGAAATAAATTCTACTTTCTGATTTGAAACTGTTCCACAGTGTTCCTGAATTTTTTTTTATATTATTTTGAACTTTGGTTCTTTTCCGAAATCATTAAAGAACAATCCAGTATACATTTTACACTTCCTGTGTCTTCGTTAGAAGTGGAGGGAATGAGGGGCATGGTACCAGTATTTTCTCCTATTGCAACCGTCTTCCTCTCCAAGATCGTACAATATTGATTCACGAACGCGTCTTTCGTTTACCTAAACATGGCTTCTTTCAAGATCCGATCAATGTCAACCTCATTAACATTATTCATTGCTTTTTTTACTATTTCATTAGAAACTAACACTGTGTTAAGAATTCCTAAATATGGGATACACGCGCTCGCTCGCTCTCTCTCTCTCTCTCTGAACCCGATGGCGCTGTCAGTAGCGTTTTGCGCTCGCAACCCAGGGGTCGATGGTTCGATTCCCAAACTGTTACAATTTCTTTCCAGGATGGCTTACGTTTATTGCGACAGGATTCAGCTTTCACTAATCTTTGATCTATGGTTCGACTTTTTTGTGGAAACCAGCCAGTAGGTTGGCAAAGATAATGTGCAAAGTACTGGTAAAACAAACCCCAACAATGCATAGGTTATAGCAACATAACTCAAATTTTGTTTAAGTCGGCGTTGAAGTCGTGCACAATACTGGTAAAATAAACTCAAATAAAGCATGGATAAATGGGATATAACTCAAATGGTGTTGAAGTAGGCGTTAAAACAACAAGAAAACAAACAAATATATCTCCATCAACAAATCGACAATCAGCACCACAATCATCAACAACAACGACTCCACCACTACAACGGCTACCAACACCAACATAATCAACGTCATTATCATCCAGTCAATGATCAAATAGCTTTACAACGCATTAGCTTTGTGGATGATTCACGAACGTGTCTTTCGTTTACATAAATCTGGCTCCCTTTAAGATCCGATCTATTTTAACAGTAAACTTCATCAACACAATTCACTGCTTTTCATATTTCTTTAAAGCTTTACAACGTGTTAATGATACCTTAACATCGGATGCCTCTCTCTCTCTCTCTGCGAACATCGACGACCCGATGACGCAGTCATTAATGTTCCGCGCTTTCAACTCAGCGGTGGATGATTCGATTCCCCAGCTGTTCCAATTTCTTTTCAGAATTGTTTGTTCATCGTGACAGGAGTCATTCTTCTTTCATGCTTGATCAATGTTTCGACTTATTTATGTGGGAAACCAGTCAGTGGATTTGGAAAGATAAAGTGCATCATCGTTACCAATAACTGCACCGCCACAACCACCAACAACACAAACACCACCAAAATAACTACCATCATCATCATAATCGGTGAGAAACAACGCACAAACCATATCAGAATAAGGCCATGGCCCTGAATCGCTGACTTGAGCCTGCGAATCTTTGAAAGAATTAAACGAAGTGTAGTGACCGTTTAATCATGATACGGAGAATCTTACGTGAGTGTTATCGTTATTATTAATCAAGTTGATTTTATATCATATTATGTGAACCTTGGTTAATCCGGCATGCTCAATCTTCATCGAGTGACGGCATTTAATTGAAATCAAAGTAAAGATCAGATTCTAGGCCTTCATTTACATTTGACGGACGGGAGGTACATAGACATCTTAGGAAAGACAGATACATAGGGCCAAATTATGATAATTCATATTGAAGTTATTTCAAAGAAAATAGAGATAAATTCGTATGAATAATACTTTTCAGGGGAATGGTTCATCTCATGGACTGAAAGTACAGCCTAATGAACTAGAAATATAAAGAGAAATAAAGAAATAAGGACTTGGCTAAATCTCAAGCGTTTGTTGACTCACCTCACGAATTCAAAGTATTTCTCGCGATGTGAGACTACACAGGAATGAAAATACAATCTCACAGAATGAAAATACAATCCATGGAATTAATGATAGTCATTGCGACGGGGTTCATTCTTATATCAGAGCTGATAATTATTTAGACGAAGTTATATGAGAAAAGCAGCCAATGGCACGGGAACAATATTGTGCGAAGTACTGGTAAAGGAGACTAGTTTTGCCCTTCCACATACTTTATAAGTTTACTTTCTTTGTCACTCAGTCCACAACTTTACAGAAAACGTCAATCCTCAAAAGATTGACGTCTGCAAACTCCTTAACATATGCTTATTAAACTCTACCGAGTAATATGCATTTAGCTTTTCCATCATGATTTTCTACGAAAATTACAGTTTCTTCTCCCACACTACAACCCATCAGTAAGAATTTACATGTCAAAATGAAATACTCTCTCTCCACAAGACCGCCTAGCCCGGTTGCTCAGTCAATAACGAACATGGCTCAAAACCAATGCAGTTGCAACTTCGGTTCCCAACTGTGCCAATTTCTGTCTGAGGTTACGACAGGATTCATTCTTCACTCAACAATTGTCATTCTTTCGACGATAGTTATGTTGAAAAGCAGTCAGTGGCTTGGGAAGACTGTTGTGGGTAGCGCTAGTAAAAGACACACCAAGAAAGCGTAGATTTGTGCACCGGCTGCGCGATATACCTGATAAATAGTTAAAACGGTGTTAAAACACTACACTAACAATGAAATCTGTTTCCACGACCACAACCACAATCATCATTACCAAAGCGATGATTAAATAGCTTCACACCTTCTCTAAACTCAAACAGTTTTGATTCATAACTTTTTATTCGCTGCTCTTCAACTCTTTAAAAAAAAAGGAAAGAAACCTTTGTTCCACATTTTGTGGTGTTCCTGGTCGTGAGGTAGACATTGGCCTCGTAACCAAAAGGTCCTGAGTTCGATTCCCGGGGATTGCTCATTGGCCCACACGTTCGGGGCGAGTAATGGTGTAGTTTCCAGGAAGCAGAATCGAGAGAGATTAGTATTAGTTGCATGATCTTGTTTCTCAATCGATGTAAAATAAATATGTTTAAACTGCATCAGGTCCATTTCTTTAATTGATCTGAAGCTCTTCCACAGTGTTCCAAAAAGTTCGTCTTAAGTTGAGGTTTGACTCTTTTTCCGAAATCATTGAACAACAAAGCCGAAGGTACACTTCCTCTGTCTTCGTTATAGACTTGAATTCCTTCTACCATTGTCAATCGATTTGAATTTCGATGACAAACCTTTAGATTCTTTCGTTATTAATCAATTTATATAATTTAAGATCTCTCTCTCTCTGCCAACATCGCTAAACCCAATGACGCAGGCAGTAACGTTCCGCGCTTGCAACCCAAGGGTCGATGGTTCAATTCCCCATCAATTTAAATATCTTTTTCAGGATTTTTTATGTTCATTGCGACAGGATTCATTTTTCGCTCATCGTTGATCAATGTTTCGACTTTTTGATGTTGGAGAGCAGCCAGTGGATTGGGAAACATAAATTGCAAAGTACTAGTAAAAGAAACTCCAATAAAGTAGGGGTAGATGCGATATAACTGGAACAATGTTGAAGTCGGTGTTCAAACACTAAGCAAATAAACAAATATATCTCCATCTACAAATTCACCATCAGCACTATGATCATCACCAACAACGACTCCGACACCACCAATACCCTAGTTATCATCATCATCCAAACAATGAATAAATAGCTTCACAACTCCATAGCTTTGTGATAAGAAAACTCTAAAAATTTAGGGAAAACGTGGCTCTCTTTAAGATCGCATCAAAAGCAAAACTTCATCAGTATAATTCTTTAATTTTCACTATTTTTTTTTTTTTTTTTTTTTAAGTTACAATGCGTCAAAGATTCTAACACATTTGATCTCTCTCTCTCTCAATCAATCTATCAATCTATCTCTACCTCTCTCCATTTTACTCTCTATCTCCAAGACACTGCTAAGCCCAGTTGTTCAGTTGGCAACGTACAAGGGCGGATAATAGGAGTCGCCGATTTGATTCCCCAGTTGTTCAATTTTCTTTCCAAAGTTCAGTGGCAGTCAAAGCGACAGAATTCATTCTATTTTCATCAATAATTGTTGCGACTAAAAATAGCTTGAAAAGTAGCCATTGGAAAAATGTGCAAAATACTGGTATATGAAAGACCAAGAAAGCATAATGGACGCACTAGTCTCTGCGATATAACCGAAATAAGGTTGTGGACTGTCTTCCAACTTCCTGTGTGCCCTTATAAACTTGAACTACTTCGCCCGTCGTCAATACTAAGTAAGAAATGCTTAGATTGTCCCTAATAAATTATATTATGGACGATAAATTAAATGTGGCTCATATGATGGGATTTGTCTCTGGAAGGATATTGTAGAACTGAGGAAAGGCGATATGAAACCATCATTTCAACAATGTTTTCACAAGTCTTCCTCTCTAAGATCGTGCAAACACAGATCATAATTATAACTTTCATTTATGTTAAAGTTGCATCTACGAAGGCTGAGCAAAAAGTTCGTAGAATTTCTTCAAAACTTTTTAATTTGATGTCCGATTGTTTTCAGTTTTTCACTTGTGTAATCATGGTCTTATATAATTTCCAGGTAAAAAATTACCAGTCTGATTTGCTACCCCGGAGCACGCCGTAAAATCACTGTTTTCATGCTTTTAAAACCAATTATATTTCTAAATTGTCATATTCAAGCCTCCTGAAATCACATCAACATAATGGGTGGCTCCATTTGACGTCCTTTGCGAAAGTTCTAATGTGACTTCCAAAAACCAACGTTAGTCCGACTGTGTTTGTGATATCTATTGAAGGAAAAATAAGGTAAAAAATGATGGTTTAAGAAGTGGTAGAAACTGACGCAGCAATAACATTCTGTGTAAACTTAGGGCATAGTCCGTCTGAAACGTTTAATTTATTGAAAGAAACTGGGATAAAGCCAAAATTGAAAAAACCTTCAGTATTCAAGTGGCATCCACGATTTAAAAAATGGCGAAAGAGCATTGAAGCTGATCCGACAGAGAGCACCGACATAAAATTAATTAACATTCTAGTTAAATGACGTTAACGTCATGCCGTGCTCCGGGCAGTCCTTTCGATCGTTGTAAAAGGAGTCATAGCAATTTTGTTTTTTAATCAATTTGTCTGAAACTTCCCAACTTTGTCCGTTATGAATTGAACTTAAATATATGAAAATTTAAGTGTAAAAGCACTTGTACTTCCACGAACTTTTTGCTCAGCGCTCGTATATTCGTTTTCAGCCAGATTTTTAATTCATTTCATCTTTATCTTATGCAACAATAATCATTATTGTACCTCCATACCAAATGCTGCACCTGATGGCTGCAAGGTTGAACAGATTACGACGGATAGAAAATTAATTTCATTTTTTTGGAGGCCTTCAAAGAAATCGCTGTTCTCGTTTCCGGTTTCAAGTGAGGACAAAACCCTTGAGTTTCTTTGTCCCTTACACCATATGTATTGGTAATTTATCTATGTTTACACAGCTGAGCCATTCTAAACACATTAAAGTTTTAACAGCGATTTTCTCTCTCTCTCTCTCTGGCTGTAAGGATGTATCTTTAACACTTGAAAATCCATTTTAAAACAAAGTTATCCTCTTCCAGCTGCTTCCTTTACCCTTTTGTCGTTTACTGTATTAACGATTATGCCTTCAATCAATAAAACAATGCCTAGTTCGGTAGCTCAGCCGGTAACACACAGGGCTTGAGTCCAGGGCGTTCTCCGGTTCAATTCCCCAGCTTGGAAAACTTTTTTCAGAAGATTTACTTTTTCTCTCACTGCTGGCCATTGTTTCGACCGTGGTTATGTGGGAAAACAGCCAGTGGCTAGAATATTGTGCGGAGTACTGTTTTAAGTAATTCTAAAAAAGTACGGATAGATGCACTATCTGTTTCGATATAACTGAAATAATGTTGAAAACGGCGTGAAACACAATACGAACAAACCATAAAACAATAGGGTCATGGCCCTGAATCGCTAATCTGAGCCTGTGTAGTTACTGTGAAAAAGGGGTATGCAGAACCCAACTTGAGTGTATACGTATTATCATTTTTATTAAACAATTTGCTTTAAATCATAATCATTATGCGAATGTTGGTTTAGTCGGCATTCTAAAAAAGTTTTTTAGTGGAAGCCGAAGACGAGAGCGGACAGCAGACTTTTATGTGGGGTTGTCTTGAAGAATTATGCATTTTCTATTATCTACAAGTTCTATAAATTACCCGTTCACTTTATTTAATTATACTATATACCTTTTCCATTGATGAAAAGCTTTGTATTTTAAATATTACCAGGCCTTTCTCTCAATACCACTTTTTGGTATTCCATAAGCGTTTAATAAGACAAAACCAGGACTTAATTAATTATGGCACCATTAAATCAGACTGTAGTTGTTGGATGTAAATGGTGTGCTCCGAGGAGAAGGGGGATTGTGCTTATTTAAACAACAACTCCCTTCTCTGAAATGATGTTTCTAAATAAAAGTAAAGGATAAAATTCTGTAACCTAATTTAACGAACGGTTTTAGAGTCATTAACACAGATTTCTCATACCTTTCGGCCCAGTAGAATTTCAACAAGAACCACAACTTACAAACACTCTAGTCTTTTAACACGGATTTGACAATATCTGTATGCTTCGAAATAGGTTCGAATTTCATAAATCTCGCTCATAAACACTTGAACCTGTTGCATATTCCATTTCTTTTTCAAGTTATAAGTGACAGTGCCCTTGACCTTCGCTTCAGCCTAAAACTCACGATGCAAAGTTTCATTAACATATATTCAGAATGAATGAGATGAATACAGATTTCTATAAATCTATGCACAACATATTACCCTTCATAAAAGGCACAACTCTGACCCAACGGCCACATCTGACCCAACGATCTCTAGCGCTGAGAGTTAATCACAGTTGTAAAAGACTAAGATACGTAATTTTTCAATACCAGTTATCTACCTCAACATACTTTTTTTATTTTTTACTCAGTCCACAACTTACCATAAACTGTCAAGTCCATGAAAGTTAACTTCTGCAAACTTTTTAACATACACCCTTATCTCTTTACTCCACAATCCCGAGTTTTAATGACCCTGAAGAAGAAAGCTTTTGAAAACATTGTGGTAAAAGGAGAAACTGCAGGTAACCAGAATTTTCTCCTTTTGCCACGATATTTTCTACCCTTTATCACACACCTTTCCCCATTGGAACCACATTTAAGTTGCCGTCTGCTAATGCTGTTAATTTGGACAAACCTGACATTTTGTCGTATGGTAAAGACTTAAAAATCTACCATGGTCCATATATTTTACTTTTCCATCATTATTCAGAAAAGAAACAGTCTTGTCCGAAACTACAACCCGTCAAGAATAAGTTAAACTTGTGTCTAAGTCAGATAATCTCTCTCTCTCTGTCACACACAACCACATTGCCGAGCCAGTTTGCTCAGTCGATAACGAATACGGCTTGAGACCGGTGAGTTGCTGGTTCGATTCCGAAGCTAGGCCAATTTCTTTCCAAGGATAGAAAATAGTCATTCCGACAGTGCATTCTTTCGACGATAGCGGCCAGTGGCTTTGGAAGAATATTATGTAGTGCTGGTAAAAGAACTTCGAGGAAGCATTGATAGGTGCATTGACTAACGCGATATAACTGAAATAATATTGAAGACGTCTTTAATGCACCAAACAAACCAAATCTTTCTCCAGCAATAAATGTACCACGATCATCAGCAAAATCATATCACCACCACAATAATAATAATCATCATCATCCAAGCAATAATTAAATAGCATCACAATTCCTTTAAACTCAACCATTTGGGCTCCATAGCTTTTTTTCTGTTCTCTATAATATTTAACGAATTCGTTCTATATTCAGATCAGCACTATATCTTTAATTCATCTAAAACTCTTCATCAGCTTTGCCAAAATATGCACCTAATTTTGAGGTTTGACTCCCGAAATCATCCAACAGCAATCCAAATCCACTTTGCACTTTCTGAGTCTCCGAGATTGTTTCAAACATAGTCAATCTATTTGCGCCCTGACAACAAATGTTTCGATTCTTCCATAATAATACATTTTTAGGAAGATAAATTAAGTGTTAGTGGAAAGGTGTCAAATCTTGGTGGAAAGGGGGAATGTAACCAACATCTTCTCCTTTTCCAACAGGGTCGTGCAAAACTGAATCGTAAACTTATTTTAGTTCCATGAATATGGTCCCATTTCATATGTGATCAATTACAAAAGAAAGCTTCATCAACATGATTCTTTCCTAATAATGCGTCAATGACTCCTTGACATAGCATGTGCCACTCTCTCTGACCCACACACCCACATTCACAATATGAAAATCTGTATCAAAACAAATCCAACCCCATCCAGCTAGTAACTTTACCCTTTTGACGTTTACTGTATTAAACGATTAAATCATACAACAAAAGTGGCCCTGAATCGCTCACCTGCGCCTGTGTATCGTTGAGAGAATTATACGAAGTGTAATTATCGTATAATAATGATATAGAGAATCTTACATGAGTGCTTATGTATTATCGTTTTATCAAACTAGTTTATTAAAATCATAAATGAGAGCCTTGGTTTATTCGGCAAACTAAGGACTAATAGCTGAGTTTGATACGGCGTTGAAACTGACCGTCCGTATTAATGCTCAGCGCAATTTGCTAATTTTGTATGAAAAGATAAAATTTCAAATGTGGTTCAATAATGCCCGCAAGGTTTTGACCTCGCGACCTCTTTTTTGAACAGATTAAAACCTGTCTCAAATATCATTGTGACAAAGATTCTGGCCAACTTTCATAACCACTGAATTGAAAATGTGGCCTCTAGAAAGCAAAAACGGTTTTTAAGCTTTGTCCCAGTGATCTACTTATTCACCTAACGTGACCTATTTTCAAACTCGCACTTGTAAGTTATTATCTAGACAAACATCTTAAAGAAGTTTCATAAGAACTGGACTGAAACTATGGCCTGCAGCGTGGACACAAAGTTTCTCCAAGATTTTTGCCCTCATCCGTGATATCATCAAGGCAAACACTATGACTAAGTTTCATTAGCATCGCACTTATCTTGCCTCTAGAATTTACACATGTTTTTTCTAGGATTTCTCCATTTGAACAACTTTTCACCCAAAGTGACCTATTTCCATGATCCTCGGAAATACCATCAAGACAATATTCCTGCCAAATTACATGAGTAATGGACTGAAAATGTGGCCTCTAAAGTGTAAACAAGGTTTATCTAAAGTTTGTCCAAAAGACATTTTGACCCGGCGGCATAATTATCTGGACAAACATTCTCATCAACTTTCATGAGCACTGGACTGAACTTGCGCCTTGCAGAATGAACTCAATGTTTTTCTACGATATGTCCCAGTGATTTACTTATCGACCCCGTGTGACTTGCTTTCATAGTCCTTTAAATTATCATCAAGCAAAACATTCTGACCAACTTTCCAGAATACTGGATTAAAATTGTCGCCTCTGGTAGGCCTACATATACAGTAGGTTTTAAGATTTGTCCCACGGCACCGACCTACTTTATGACCTAACCTGACCCATTTTCCAACTCATGCGAAATATCGTCGAGACAAACATCTAGAAAAAAACTTCACGAGAGTCATATTCAGTGAAAATGGGTTAACTGCATCTGCAAAAATATCGATTCATGTCAGCCTGCGCAATCCGTGCAGGCTGATATGGGTCGAAAATTTTTGCTATCTTTAAATTTTCTGCATATCAAAGGACCATTATACCTAAAGATTAAGTCGGTTGTTAAAAAATTAAACAAAATCGAAACAAAATCTAGAATTATGTGATGACTTGCTTGGTGTAATGCATCACAGAGATGAATTTAAGCACCTTTTTCACAGAGCATGGCTCGTAAGTATTAGACAGGATATGTAGTCCTAGAGTACAGACAAAGTTTCTGTTGACGTTCGAACGACGGACTCAATCAACTGGGTTCCATAACGCTTTTTTTCTGTTCTCTGTAACATTTGAAGAATTAAGAAGGGGAAAGAACTCATTTCTATATATTTACATCAGTTCCATTTTTTAATCAATTTAAAACTCTTAAACGGCGGACAGAGGACAATCACAAAAGCTCACATTCAGCACTTTTCTGCACAAGTGAGCAAGAAATTCATATTCTGAACTCTGTAACTCTTCACCAAACGTCAAAATTTTGGACCAGTCCAAATTGAAAGAATATGCAGACGACAAAATAGATGTGACTCAAATACTGAAATTTCTCTTTGGAAGTGTAGAAAACATTTTGGGAAAAGGAGAAAATGCTGGATACCAGCAAAAGTTTGGAGTAGTTCAGATTCAAAGCAGTTGCAGACGACGATTTAAATGTTCCTAAAGTAATGGAATTTGTTGAATGGAATGCTGGTTACAAGCACTTTCTCCTTTTCCCGCTGTTTTCAAGAAACTTTTTTGTTAGGGTCGTTAAAACTCGCGATTGCCAGACAAAGGGTTAACAAACAATCCCCAGTTTGAAATTTCCTAAAGAAGGCTGTTGGAAGCATTGTCTCCTTTTCTCACATGGTTTTCTACCGTTCAAAGACAAATTTCAATGTTTGATTCATATTTACGTTTTCGTCGGCGAATGCTTTGAATTTTTGTTGTTTGGGAAAGGGTTAAAATTTTTTTTGCTGGAAATAATTTCCCCCCTTTATTTCGAATCCCTTTTATATCTACCTTATACCCTCCAACCCCAACCCACATACAAAAACCATTTTTGAACTCTTTTCGTTATCTAAGACCATTACGATTAAATTCTTAACCATGCGACCAAAATTTCAGACGTCTCCAAATCAAAAGCATTTGCAGACGACAAATTATATGATAGGAATTGTCTTTTAAATGTAAGACACGCTGAGGAGAAATGGGGAAAATCCGGACAGTAGTATTTTCTCCTTTTCCCGCAATCTATTTTAAAGGCATCTTTCTCAGGATTGTTGAAACACTGGATTGGTTAGTAAATGGGTAAAAATGGCTTTTTCCACTTACCTTTCGTTGCAGGGTCCCCGCTTCAACCAGAATTTCTTGCTGAAAATCTAACACATGCAAACAACGAAAACCAACCTAAAAAATATGACGAAATGTGAAACAAACATGCACATAATTAATTATGCCAGAAATCAAGTGATTGAAATGTAAGCTTACTTCTTCTATTAGACAATAAGCGTTACGTGTGTATGAAGAATTAGCGCTATGATAAACTTATAATATAAAATTTTGATATTATAAATGAGCCATACTCTTGGAGAAGGAGGCTTAATGTACCTCCGAGATGTACATATATTATACCAAGCAAGTCATCACATAATTATGGATCCATAAAATCCACTTTGTCTAACAACTGACAAAATTATGGGGTAGACTCGTCTTTTGACATGCAGAAAATAAAAAAAAAAAATAGCAAAAATGTTTCGACCCATGTCCGCAACCCTAGCCCAGTCCGCGCAGGCTGACATGGTCGATACTTTTTGCAGATGCATTAAGCCCCCTTTTCACAGAGCATGGCTCAAATTATTCAGGTGTAAGTTTTTTCCTTCCAGATTTACGTGATAGACTTTTAAATTGTCATAAAATCACGTTGCGAAATTCAAGCACTCGATTTTTGTCGACAAACTTCGGGTTTGGGGAGACAGAATGGATAGAATAGGGCTCAATACTAAATTTAACCATATTATACATTATACATGTAGCCTACACGTGTCTACCAACAATCTTATGTTTTTGCTATTTGATCTTTTTCTCCGTTATTTATCCGAAGCATTGTACCAGTCAGTGCAAACCAGTAGACTTTGCTTATCCCACGAACACTGTTTTTCAGAAATTTATAGAAAGTACCGGAGCTGCGTTTCAATAGACTGCGTATATTTACGCAAAATACTTGGGAAATGCATATACACACATACAGTTTTTGCTTTACTTAAAACAATGAGCTGGCGTAAAGTTATGCAAATATTTACTCAAATCGTTAATTTATGCAGTTTAGTTAAAGTCGTTTTCAGCATTGATGCTTGCTTACCTAACCTACGTACGCAAGTTTCGTGCGTACGCTGTTTAGTGAAAGACAGCCCTGGTATATTACACAGTAGACAGTTTTAAGAAAGTTGTGAACTTCTCTAGAAAGTTACTAGAAAGTTACTTATCTTCAAAATCTTCCGAAGATTACTCACTGAGGTACAAAATGTTCATTAACACTCGTGAGAAAAAAGCTTAATTGAGTGAAGTAACGTATAGAATAAGATTAGACTCCACCCATATACTGGACAAGTTGGCTTCTTTAAAAAAGAAGCCAGGAGAGGTCAGCATCAATGTTTTCAAATAGCTTACTGCTTTTAATTTCAATATATTTTGGTACATATAAATAAATAAGTAAGGCATTATATGATCGCCGCTGTGTAAAAAGAAGAAACCTCTTCTGCTTTACATGACAGACACGTGACCTTTTTTCCCACGTTTTCAAGTCGCGTGATCTTTTCCCGCGGTGTTCTCTTTTTTAACGAAATTCTTTTTTTGTGTGTGTGTGTGTAGCTTTATTTGTTTAATGAAAAATTACAACCACTGGAAAGGTCATTTGCAATCAAATCAATATAACAAATCCTTTTTGAAATCCGTCAAATAAAAACAAAATACGTTTATTTCCTATTTCAGTTTTTTTTATTTCGGTTTATTTATAAAACCATGACGAAATAGACTGTGTATCAGAACGATTTCGCAGAAAAATATGGAGTTAGGCAGCAATTTCTGAGGCAGTCAGCCTTTTAAACTCACCACTGTTGGAGAGGTCTGATGACCTCTCCAATTATCTTCGTCCATAAAGTAGCAGCGCATGACCGGGTTAAATATCTAGTCCCTATTAGCCCTTAGGCTGCTAAGCGCGACTCACTGACCTTTTGCGGACAGTGTAGATCAAGATCAGACTGCACAGAACGTGCAGTCTGATCTTGGATCTACACTGTCCGATAAGAAGATATTTTTTCTCCATAACATAAGTTTGAGATAACTTCTTCGGGTTTTTACTATCGGCTTGAAGGTTTAATTTAACTTACTCAGCAGGATAAGGGTTGGTAACGCTTTAATTATGAACGAAATTGTGCATGTATCCGAAAAGCTATTTGGGGCAGAAAATTCCAGGTCATTTTGATCAGTGTACGGTGAATCAAACCTCAGACTGCACTCTATGTTCAGGCTGGTCTTGATCACTTGACACTGCCAGCACTTAGGTACAGTCTAATCTTGATCTGCACTGAGAATTACCTAAGGCTATTCTTCAGCACCCTAAATGGTCAATGCAATGTTGAAAAAACTAAGTCTCGTTTTATTATACCCTTACCCTTTTAAATCACAATTTATGTTGCTTTCGTGGACAGTATGGATCAAGATCGGCCTGCATTGAACGTGTAGTCTGATCATGAATCCACACTGCACACTACATGAAAAATGCTCTGACCAAAACAACTTTGGAATAGCAATCATATTGGCTGTTTTCCTGAATTGTAAAGGTTCATTTCATTTGTCAATTAAAAGTGTTGAAACACAGGTTTGATACATGTGCAGTTGCAATTTTTGTAAAACATTGTGATAAATGAAACTTGTCTATCTACCGATAACGTCGCCATTTTGATTATGTGGACTCAATTTTGGCCACTTAGTGTATTGAACACTAGTATTCAATAAATGAAATGAAAATTTTTTGCTGATATTTAAAAAAAAAAACATTGCGACTTCAAAGTTTCTTTCTCGGAAATTGTCTCGTTGTATTAGACAGAGTAGATCCAAAATCAGACTGCACGTTCTGTGCGGTCTGATTTGATCTATACTGCCCGCAAAAGCGCATCAGGTCGCGCTAAGCAGCATGGCTGAATTTCGTCTTCTGACATTTTGAGCGGATTTTTTTTTTGTTGGATGTCATTTCTTCAGAATCCAACTTAGCATATAATAGACGTACCAGCTATGCATAGAGTGAACCCTTTCTATCTGAAAATAGTTTTTTGCGTCTTTCAACGGAACATTGTTAAAAAAAAAAAACACTGTGACCGGAGAGAAACTGTTCGTACCCCGCACTTTATCCTTTTGCCTCGTTTATTCTAGTCCGATCATTTTTTTTTTTATTCGGATATTATTTTGTCATTTTTGACAAAGTAACGTCCGAATACAACCAAGGAAAAAATGATCGGACTGGAACCCAGGCTACGTTTATTAATCGGCTATTATAAGCCGAGTTGATTTTTGATACCATACAAGACCCTTTTTAACCCTTACCAAAACAATAACGAGTTTTGACAACCCAAAAGAAAAGGATTTTTGAAAACATGGTGGGAAAAAGGAGAAAATGCTGGGTTTTAACTACCCAAAATGAAGATTACCTATGAAAACATGCGGTGGGAAATGGTGACAATGCTAGTAACCAGCATTTTCTTCTTTTTCCACAGTGTCTTCTACCTACTCAAGGACAAATACTGTCTTTTTGAAAAACATTTAAAGTGTCGTCTGTAAATTCCTTCAATATGGACGAGTCTATTTTTTACATGTGGTAAAGGGTTAATGCTGCGAATTTGTTTCGACAGTTAGTGAGTCAACTCTTTACCAAAAGGCAACATTTTGGATTCGTCCAAAATGAAAGAATTTGCAGACGACAAATTATATATGTCTCAAATGATGACACAGTTCTTAGAAACGGTAGAAATATTGTGGGAAAACGAGAAAATGCTGACTACAAACATTTTCTCCTTTACACACAATGTTTACAAAAGCCTTGGTCGTTAAAACATGTGATTGTTTGGTAAAGGGTTAAAAGCATTTATAGATATCAAAATGAATGTGGCACTAATTTGTCTTTGAAAGCAGCATTGTCTCCTTTTCCCCCAATGTTTCAAAATGCCTTTTCATCACGGTCGTTAAAACAAGGGCTCGCTGAGTAGAGGGCTAACACTGTACCAAATGACAAAATGTTAGACGTGTCCAAATGGAAAGAATTTGCAGGCAACGAATCATATATAGTTGAGCCACGTTCTGACAAAAAGGGGCGTAATGCATCTCCGTGATGTATCATACCAGTCAAGCCATCACATAATTATGGATCCGTAAGAGCCATGGACATCACAAGGTAGACTGGTCCTTGGACATACAGAAAATTGACCAGTGGCGAAAAGTTTCGCCCAGGTCAGCCTGCGCGGATTGCGCAGGCTGACTTGAGTCGACACTTTTCGCAGATGCATTAAGCCCCCTTTTCACAGAGCATAACTCAGTTCCAATGATAGAATGATAGGTGGGTTGTCTACCCTTGCAAGATGGTGCACGTGATTTTTTAGCTAACGTGGCAGTAATTTTGAAAAACAATAATGGGAGTAGATTTGTGTATCTATAGACTGCGTATTGGTATTTTTTCAATGCCAAATAAGTGTAAGAGTGTACTCCATGGACTATGTATGTCTAGGAAAGCTGTAAGTACGAATTTGAAACTGGCTATTCTGTTGTCCGTGCTTCTGACCATGGGTGGGGGTGTTGAGAGAAATCCGGGCCCGGATAGACTATCTGCTTTCTCAAGTTCGGTTGGCAACCGAAAAGCCAATGAAACAGAAAGCCACTCCCTTTCTCCAGCAGTAACCAGGTCCGGGGGTGCTAGTGGTGTGACAAGTACGCGGAAAAATGTAAATAAGCAGGGCACTCTTACGTATGCAGAAGTGTCTGCTTCTCCGAGCAACACTTCACATAATACCCAAGACAGAGCAAGTCGGTCTAGGGCACCGAGACACCAAACCCGAGTAGAAGAGGTAACGTCGGCTCAGTTGGAGAAAAGGGGTAATTCAGATGATCCATTGCCTGAGAGTTCTTTACCCGATAGTCGTAGAAATACTCGTCAAACTAGATTGACAATAGGGGAAAAGGGCGAGGTCAGTGTAGCCGACATGAATTCTACCAGTAATTTGTCCGAACTGATTTTATCACTCAAGCATGACATGAATATAAACATGGCCTCAATAAACAGTCAACTGTCCAGTATTACCACAACTATTTCAAGTTTAACCGTCAAAGTGTCCGATGTTGTTAGCACCTGTGAATCACTAAAGGAGAATAATGAAAAACTATCTAAAAGTAACTCCCTGCTACAGAATAAAGTGAATCAATTAGAATCTGTAATTGATAACCTAGAAAACCAGTCCCGACGTTCAAATTTAATTTTCGATGGACTAGAGGGATCAGCCGACGAGACGTGGAGTACTAGTGAGGACAAAATTCGCGATGTTTTGAGACATGATCTACACTTATCCGATGCAGAAGAAATAGGAATTGAAAGAGCTCATCGCCTGAGGCGTAAAGGAAACCGTAGCTGTCTGCCTGTTATTGTAAAATTCACGAGTTATAAAGGTAAACAAAAAGTCCTTAGTGCGGCAAAAGAAAAATTGACAAGAACCAGCAACGTTTCGGTTAGGGAAGATTTTTCCCAGCGAATACGAAAACATCGATATGAACTGGGTAAACACATGATAGAAGCTAGACAAAATAATCGCTTCGCGTCAATATCCTACGACAAACTTATAATTGATGGTAATGTCTACAAATACAATGAGAGCGATGATAGCTTGGTGTGTGTTAGTCAACGTAAAAATAGTAAACAAACTACACGTGGTTTTCAGCGCGGCAACCCATCGGCTACAACCAATCAAAACGAAGAGGATTCCTCTACTTTGAATATGAATGATAGCACCACACACGTCGATGGCTCGTCAACCAATCAAGCGCAAGCACGTTCTCCCACACACGAGAGTGAGAATACTGCGCATGCGTACTGATATTCTGGCCACCACCCAGGCGCACGTGATATTTACAGTCTACAAACAATATCATGGAATATAGCGGGGTTAAAAAAGCATGTTAACAATGAAGAATTAAAAATGTATCTTTCTCAGTTCGATGTAGTACATCTATCCGAGACTTGGAGTAAAGAAAAATCAGAATTTAAAAATCTCCTACATGATTATTTATATTTTGATATCGTGCGGGCAAAGATCAACAGAGCTTTGTGCAACAGCGGGGGAATCTCCGTATTCATAAAGGGCGATGCATTCAGGGAAATCTTCAGATGTCGAATACACGAGGAGTTCTCTGAATGCATAGCCTTTCTGTTAAAAGAAAATATTTATGAGATATTCCACAGGCACTTGATTATGGTATTTGTGTATATATCACCAGAAGGGTCTGTTATTTACGACCCTGATGAACCAAATGGTATTGAAAATCTTTGTAATCATTTATTATTGTTGAGAGATGAATACCCTGACTGCCTATTTTACATAGCAGGTGATTTTAACGCCCGTACCAAAGATTTTCTAGATTACATTCCGGACGACTCGTTAGACTTTGTATTTGGTGATAACCCTTTTTTCTCAGACAGTTTTTCATTTGCTAGGAAAAATAGAGACACAAAGTATAACGAATTTGGAAAGTCACTTGTTGAAATGTGTTGCACTCTTAATATTCATATTTTGAATGGTCGATTGTTTGAAGACAGGGAGGGCAATATTACGTGTATTTCCGGTAACGGAGCTTCAGTGGTAGACTACAGTATTGCATCCACTGACTTATTTCCTTTAGTGACAGATTTTGAAATCCTGACAAGAGACGAATCTGACCACTTCCCTATTAAGTGTTCGTTAGGGTTGCAGGTCAAGCACCATCCAGGTACTAAGACGTTGGCTCAAAATTTAAATGGGTCGCAAGAAATTTTTCATAAATTAGATAAATATTATTGGAAAGAAGACAAAAAAGGATTTATTTGTCTCTACATTCACACTCAAATGTAACTTAATTTATGATGAACTATTGCAACTGATTAACCTAGATACAGCCGCAATGATCTCTAAACTCAATCATTTATACACATCAACAGCTGAGGATTTAGGTCTAACATCAACAGTTCAACAACCTAAACCAAGCACACCATAAAAACAACCAGAATGGTGGGATCAGGAACTACAGGAACTAAAATGCAGAAAGTACATAGCTCTAAAAACGTTCAGAAAGATTAATTCACCAGATAACTTGAAAATTTACAAAGAGCAAAAACAGATTTTTAAACATACGTGTTGGAAAAAGAAAAACACTTTCAGACACAAAAACAAAATGGATCTAGTAAACGCAAGAAAAAATCCTCGTACTTTCTGGAAACTGCTTAAATCAAATAACACAAATTCAAGTAATAATAACAATATTTCAGGGACACAATGGGTTAATCATTTTTCGAGGCTTTTAAAAGGAGAAGACAATTTTAACTATAGTGTAGAAGAGCTAAATATCAATCCATGCAATGAGTCTTCGTGTGATATTCTGAACTCGGAGATTTCAGAACAAGAGATTAAGGAAACTATCTCTAAAATCAACATAAATAAAGCCCCAGGACCAGATGGAATTATTGGTAACTTTATTGTCCTTACAAAACATACAGTGATTCCGATTCTTACTAGGCTTTTTAATCGCATTTTGACAACGGGCACAATTCCTTACCAATGGACAGAAAGTATTATCTGTCCACTACACAAAACAGGAGATATCAATGATCCAAATAATTACAGAGGGATTTCTCTCATCAATGTGATATATAAAGTATTTTCTTCAATCCTGAACACACGACTGTGCAATTGGGCATTTATTAATAATCAAATAGATGAATCACAGGCAGGTTTCAGAAAAAATTATTCACCAGTTGATAACATGTTCATAATGCATGCACTTATCCAAAAGTATTTATCGAAAAAAAGGGGCCGTCTTTACATAATATTCATTGATTACGAAAAGGCATTTGATAATGTCTCCCATAAAGTTTTGTTCGAAATCCTTGCAAGGAAGGGGGTGTGCTGCAACTTTCTGAAAATTCTATTAAATATATACAAGAGAAATAACTGCTGTGTAAAAGTGAACAGTTTAGGGACGGGTTCTTTCCCTTGTTCGAAAGGTACCCGACAAGGCGATTTAAGTTCGCCGATGATATTCGATCTTTTTATAAACGATATTTGTACCTATTTAAGGACAGAATGTAATTCTGGCATCTTTGTAACTGAAAATATACCCAAAATAATTTCTTTAATGTTTGCGGATGATGTAGCAAGTCCAGCCGACACGGTCGTGCAGTTGCAGCGACAAATAAACTCTATAGAAAAATTCTCGAACGAGATAGGCATGAAAATCAATTATAGCAAAACCAATGTTGTGGTATTTAGAAATGGAGGCCCATTGAGAAAAAACGAGAAATGGTATTTTCATGACAATCCAATAACCATATCATCTTTTTACAAATATATGGGTCTGATATTCACACCTAAATTAAAGTGGTCTAGAGCGCTATTTGCCCAAGCAGCGCAAGCTAAAAAGTCACTGAATTGTATCCGCGCTCAATATAATCGATTCGGATCTATACATTATAATGATTTTTTCAAAATTTTTGATGTTATGGTAAAACCAATCCTATGCTATGGGGCAGAACTGTGGGGGTTCGGGTATAGGGATACCGTAGAAAAAATACAAATCTCAGCCTGTAAACAATTTTTGGGTGTAACTAAAAGAACAAGTAACTTGATGGTGTTAGGTGAATGTGGCAGATTTCCCCTTTGTCTTGAATATTATGTAAAATTTATAAAGTACTGGTTAAGAATAATACAAATGCCAGGCCATAGATATCCTAAACAATGTTATTTGATGTTAAAAAGGCTTGATGACGATAACAGACACACATATGCATCAGAGGTCAGAAACTTATTATTCAGTTATGGATACGGATATGTCTGGATTGCGCAGGATATAGGAGATATAAATTTATTTATTCTAGGTTTTAAACAAAGGCTTAAGGATTCTCTACAACAAGAATGGCATAATTCTCTAAGTAATTCGGGGAAAGGGCAGTTTTACACGCAGTTTAAATCACTTTTAAATGTAGAATTTTACTTATCTTTCGATCTGCCATTCTATTTAAGGAAAGCATTAGCAAAATTTCGCTGCTCAGATCATAATTTAAATATCGAAGTAGGAAGACACTATAATGCCCCGAGAGAGGAAAGGCTTTGTACTTACTGTCTTGAGACATATGGAGCCGAAGCTATTGAAGACGAATACCACGTATTTTTTCTCTGCCACCGATACGATTTTTATAGGAAAATATATATAGGCGAGCCTAGGAATAAAACATACGATTCATTCTTTAGATTTATGTCAAATCCTAATCAATACAGTCTCCTTAATATTTCAAAGTTCGTACACAAAATTCTACAAATTAGGAACGAAATCACTTAAACAACACATCCTTTATTTACATATTCCAGAACTGTACACTTACAAAAGAGACCGGATTGTAACAAGCTGACAGTACTTAACATTGCGTGAGATGGAGAATATGCACGCTAAGGGCATTTTCTCCTTCTCAATCAATGTCAAACATCAAACATGGACGTGTTGAGTTTTAGACAAGGCTAAAATTTTCACATCTGACAAGTGTTGAACTAAAAGTTTAATTATTGTAAATTTATGCATTTTTTCTGCGTAAGATATTTTATCGCAAGGTTTGATCCATGGGCCGATGGCCTATAACTTAGAATAAGAAATATATAACGTAATAAGCTGATAGCACCCGTGCATTGATTGAAATCGAGGATCTGCACCCTATGAGTATTTTCTCCTTTTCAGTCAATGTCAACTTTCGCATGCAGATATTTTTGAATTTGGACAAGTCTAGAACATTCACATTTGGTAAGATAGAAAAACTTAATTATTGTGGACTTATGTTTTTTCTAAGTGTATGTCTTAGAATAACCATTTTGAGTGCAACACATTTTTTACACCTGCACATTGTGTGAAATGGAGGAAATGCACATTGGGTGCATCTTCTCCTTTTCAACCAATGTCAACGGTTGACCGTAGATATTTTGTATATAGATAATTAAGACAGCATTATAAAATTTATAAGGGTCTTTGTTTTAGAATAGCCATCTAGATCGTAACAAGTTGAAAGCACCTGAGCATTGCGTGAAACGGAGAAACTGCACAATAGGGGCATTTTCTCCTTTTCAATCAATGTCAAACGCCAACCGCAGACGCTTTTAAATTTGGACAAGGCTAAAATTCTCAAATCGGATAAGTTTAAAAGGTCTAATCAGTGTGAACTTATGCATTTTCTTTTGTAAGATAGGGTTTTGAAAATGTTTGAATCATCGGCCGGTGGACTATTGTTAGAACAGCTATTTTAATGTAACAAGTTGACAACACCTGAACATTGTATGAAATGGAAGAAACTCACGTTATGAGTGTATTTTCGTTTTCAATCAGTGCCAACCACCGAGTGTAGCAAATCTGGACTAGACTAGAATTTTTGTTGGTAGGTGTCAGTAATATAAACTGTTTGAACCAAAGGCCGGCAGCCTTTATTTTAATATTTTAGTAAAATAATTTTCAATGTAATAATTTATTACATTTTGAACATTGCGGTAAGGAAACCTCAAGTGGGCGTTTTGGGAAAAGGAGAAAATGCTGGTAACCTGCGTTTTCTCCTTTTCTTACATTGTTTTCTACCCTTCATAAAACAAAAATCCAATTTTCAGTTACTTAATTTATCGTCTGCAAATGCTTTTGATTTGGACAAGCCTAGGGTGTTGTCGTTTGGTAATAAGTCAAATGGAGGAAATGCACGCTGATGGCATTTTCTCCGTTTCGAGCAATGTCGACTGCAGATGTTTTACTTTTGGACAAGGCTAAAATCTGATAAAGTGCAAAGACGAAAACAGTTTAATAATTGTTAACTTAAGCATCTCCTATAGGTAACAGATTATATTTTGTGAGGGACTGCATGGTAAAATTGTTTATATATTATGGGCCGGTGGCCTATATATTTGAATAAAATATCTTGAATCTTGAATCTTGAAATGTGTCTTTAAAAGGCCGAGGCTCCAAACCGAAGGAGAAAATCTTGGTTATGCGCGTTTTCTCCTTTTCCCACAATGTTTTTTAAAAACCTTTTTCTTCAAGGTCGTAAAAACACAATGTTTTCAAAAGCCTTCTTTTTCAAGGTTAAAATACGGGAATATTTGAAAGAGGGTTAACCCTTATCCTGCGAAATAAGTTAAATGAAGCTTTCAAGTCTATAGTAAAAACCCAAATGTTGCTATTTCAAAGGTATCTGTGAAGTTAAAATATCTCCTCATTAGACAGTTCAAATCCAAGATCAGACTGCACGTTTTGTGCAGTCTGATCTTGATCTGTATACGCTGTCTGCAAAAGGTCTTTATGTCGCACTGTGCAGCCTAGGGGTTAATAATCGTCCGGTGGATAAGGGAGTCAAAACAACAGGTGCATGCAGGTGCATGGGATTGGCTCAACAAAACATGCCGGAAGTGTCACCAAACGGAAATCAACCTCTCAGTTACCCTCTTTGACGTATACTTTGTGTAGAAAAATCTTAAAAAAGAACATTGGGGCAACTTTAATTGTTCAATATGAGCGTTGTGTATTTTTTTTTACACAATGTTTTCCCTGTCTGTACGAGTACATTTGACCTTTGGGATCTGAACTCTGATGTGTTTCATATGGTAATCATGGGAAACTAGACCATCAAAGGCTGAATAAATCAAATTGACTAATATTCACAACGAAAAAAAAAATGAGCCATACTCTGGCAAAAGGGGGCTTTCTGCATCTCCGTGACACATTATACCAATCGAGCCATCCCATAATTATGAATTCATAATAGCCACTTTTTTAACAACCAACTTAATCATGGGGTAGACTGGTCCTTGGACATAAAGGCTGACCTGGCTCGATACTTTTCGCAGGTGCATTAAGCTCCCTTTTCACAGAGCATTGCTCAAATATAATTTTACCGGATTAGCTCAAGGTATTAGACAGTGCAGGTTCAAGATCAGACTGCTTTTTCGGTTTTGACTGATCTTTATCTACTCAGTCAGGAAAAACCGGCTGCTGTCCTTGGCATTATAAGACTTAAGGGGGTTACAAGGCACAGCTCTATGCCTATTTCAGACAGTGTTGACCACGATCAGACTGCACAGAATATGCAGTCTGATCTTTGATTTGCAGTGACCAATTACCTGAGATTTTCTGGCAAAAGAGAACTTTGATACACCGAAAATTGCAGTTTTACCATTGGCTATAAATTTTCATAAAACTCTTCACCAAACAATTCAGTTTTGACGATCTTTGGACATTTGAAAGCATTGTTGAAAAAGATGAAAGTGCTGGTAACCAGCGTTTTCAACTTTTCTTTTCCCACAATGTTTCCCCTTTCAAAAACAATTACAAAAACATGAGCCACAATTTGATTTGTCCTCTGCAAGTTTTTTTTTTCTTCTTTCTTTCATTTTTATGTAGGCTGGTCTCAATCTTGTCATTAGGTAAAGGGTAAATGATTTAACTCTTTACCACACAATCACAACTTTTAACGACCCTGAGAAAGAAAGCTTTGGAAAACATTGTGGGAAATGGAGAAAATGCTGGTAACCAGCATTTTCTCCTTTTCCTGCAATGTTTTCTACCCTTTCCAAAACAAATTTCAATTTTTGAGTCACATTTATTTTGTTGTCTGTATGTGGTTTCAATTTGGAACAATCTAAGATTTTGTTGTTTGGTAAAGACCTAATCAGAAATAGCTAAAAACCCCCACCTTCTACAAAATCGAACTGATTTTGATTTCAGAAGCTGAGAATCAAGTTTGATTACACTTTCTTTGGCAAAAGAACTGTAAAATAACGACACTACAGATATACCACAAAAGATGAATAGGTTTATGTTAAGCCTTAGCCTTCTAAATGAGTTTAATGAAACTTTCAAGCCATTACAGTATAAACCCAAATTTCAAAGTTATTTTTTGGGTAAAAAGTATCTCTCTATCAGTTAGTGTAGATCTAAGATCAGACTGCACATGCTGTGCAGTCTGATCTTGATTTGCATGTTCTGCAAAAGGTCCTGAGTTGCGCAGAGCAGCCTAAGGGTTAAAGTACCCATGCTTAAACAGAACTAAATTCTATCATTTTAAATGTTTCAGCGAGTCATTCTGGCTAATTTAGTGTATAAGACGAAACAAAACGCTTCTACTTTCGATTAAAAATCTCGAATTTTGTGACCCATCATATGCTCTAAACCCCTTCAGTGTTTGTGGTATATCTATCTATGCAGAATTCATTCTCTTCAAATGGACAGTTATGATCAAACCCTATTTGTTTAAACATTTACCACATGGCAAAATTTTAGACCCAACTAAACTGAAAGCATTTGCAGACAACAGCTTAAATGTGGCTCAAATGATGTGTTTTTTCTTTGATAGTGTGGGAAAAGGAGAAAATGCTGGTTACCAAAAGGCTTCTTCCTCAGGGTCGGTAAAAGTCGGCATTGTGTGGTAAAGGGTTAAATACCTCAAACCATCTGAATGAGTAATATATAGCTATGTACATCTATTGTTGACAGGCTCATTATTTAGGGAAAATTTGGGGTGAGGTGTATTAACTCTTTACCACACAATCCCAACTTTTAACAACCCTGAAAAAGAAGCCTTTTGAAAACATTGTGGGAAAAGGAGAAAATGCTGGTAACCAGCATTTTCTACTTTTCCCACAATGTTTTCTAACCTTCCCAAAACAAATTTCAGTTTTTGAGTTACATTTATTTTGTTGTGTGCAAATACTTTCAGTTTGGACTAGTCTAAAAATTTGTCGTTTGGTATAGTGTTAAATAACTAAAAAATGACAGCAAGAGTATGTAACACAATAGCGGAAATTGTAGATTAAGATCAGACTGTACATTCTGTGCAGTCTGATCTTAATCTACACTGTCTGCAACAGCAACGGGTTTCAGCAGTTTAACCTATTACCAAACTATCCCAAATTTAACAACCCTGAGCAAGAATCCTTTCCAAAAGATCGGGAAAAGGGAGAAAATGCTATTAACCAGCATTTTCTCCTTTAACCACAAACTTTTCTGCCCTTTCCCAGACAAATCCCATGGCTTGAATTGAGCTTGATTGCCAGTCCAAGAATTTGTCATTGGGTAAAACGTTAACACTTAGAGCACCAGGTAAACCCATTTTAACACTCTTCAGTCAGGGAATCAGGCCCAAATAATTGTAAACAAGAAGGTTGCTATTGTCCCAACTGTCTCAGCAAAGCAGACGGTGTAGATCAACGATTAGGCTGCATGTTTTGTGCAATCTGATCTTGATCTACACTAGATGCAATGGCAACTACAGTTGTAAAGGTGCTTTAACCTTTTACCAGACGACAAAATTTTAGCCTTGTCCAAATTGAAAGCATTTGCAGACGACAATTTCATTGTGGCTCAAATGGTACGGTTTTTCTTTGATAGGGTAGAAAATATTGTGGGAAAAGGAGAAAATGCTGGTAACCAGCATTTTCTCCTTTTCCCCAATTTTTTTTAAAAGGCTTCTTTCTCAGGGTCGTTAAAAGGCGGCATTTTTCGGGTAAAGGGTTAAGGGTTAACTTTTTACCACACAACCCCAAATTTTTACGATCTTGAGGATGATGGCTTTTGGAAACATTGTGGGTAAAGGAGAAAATACTGATAACAGACACACCCCATAATTTGAACCAATTTTGGTTTGTCATCTGTAAGTGCTTTCAAATTGGCTCAGTCTTAAATTTTGTTGTGTGGTAAAGGGTTAAGTGCTAAACCTTTGACACTAAAAAACATCAATATGCAAACATTCTGTTAGCTTGTATTTATTAATCCCTACATGTATCTATGACAAAATTTTATACTCATTCAGTTTAATTCATTCATGGCAGACAAACAGTTAAATATGGTTAAAATGATGTTAATTCTCTTTGAAATAGTGGCAATATTGTAGGGTTACCAGCATTTTCTGTTTTTTTCCAAAAATGTTTTCCATTTTTTTTTTCCACAGGATCATGTAACTCTACCAAAAGACAAAATTTAAAACTTGTCTAAAACTGAAAGCATTTGCATGGGTCGTATTAAATATAGCTCAATTGATGACATTTGCTCATGAAATGGTAGAACTCATTGTGGCAAAAGGGGAAACTGCTGGTTACCAGCATTTTCTCATTTTCCAGTATTGTTTTGAACAGTTTTCTTCTGCAGGAATGTTTAAACCTTTACCACACAATCCCTAGTTTTATGGTCCCTGGGGAAGAAGCCTTTTGAAATATTGTGGGAAAAGGAGGAAATGTTGATAACTTGCAATTTTGTCCTTTTCCCACAATGTTTTCTTCCCTATCAGAGACAAATTCCTTCTTATGAGCCACATCTAAATTGTCATCTGCAAATTCTTTCAATTGCGGTCTAAAATTTTGTCCTGTGGTAAAAAGTTAAACACATGATAGCTTGGTAAAAGATGAGATTGCTAAGTGAAATCTGTACCATCAGGGAGGTGAAAGACATACATACTGATCAATGCTTTCCATGAATCTTTTTACCAGAATAGCTAATGATATGGGGAAGAGTGTAGATTAATAATCAGGCTTATGTTCTATGCAGTCTGATCTGTACATATGCTGTTTGTTAAATTCGTTAAGTTGTGTTTAGTGCAAAAGGGTTTATCAAAAAAAACAAATTACAGCAGCCAGGTCATTGAAGAATGAATTCTGCATTTTAACCATTGATTTTTAACATACAGTTTCTGCTTCGGAACTAAGTTGTACTTCCTGCTCGTGCATTTGCCATTCTTCAGACTTAATGCTATCTCTGCCTCAGCTGAATTCTTGCAGATTTTGTTGCTCGCAGATTCCATCAAAGTTTTGTTTCTGTGTTAACCATCAGCCTGTAACTTATTGTTTTAAAATACAATTATTTTAACCTTTCACCAAAGGACAAAATTTTAGACTTGTCCCAACTGAAAGCTTTTGCAGACAACAAAATAACTGTTATTCAAAAATGAAATTCACCTTTGGAAGGATAGAAAACACTGTGGGAAAAGGAGAAAATACTGATTACTAGCATTTTCTCCTCTTTCCATGATGTTTTCAAAAGGCTTCTTCCTTACGTTTGTTAAAACTCGGGGTTGTTTTGGTAAAGGGTTCATATTATGCTTTAACAAGAGTACCCACTTCTTTCACTGCCAGTGTAATACAGGTCATGCTCCAGGCAAATGAGCCATGCTCTGTCAAAAGGGGGTTTAACTCATTCCCTTGATGCTTGATTGATTGTATGGTGTATAACATCGTTTTCAGCATTATTTCAAATATATTGCAGCAGCCAGTCCACCTATCCATGCTTTCCTCGAGTATTTTTTACCAGTACTGTACACAATATTCTTTCAAAGCCACTGGCTGATTTCCCACATAACCCCCGTCAAAACATTGGTCAGCGCTGAGAGACATTTCCTTGATGCATTTTACCATCACATAATGAGGAGCTATGAAATCCATTTTGTCTAACAACCAATCAAATCATGAGGTAGACTGTTTGACATGCAGAATATTTACCAACAGTAAAAAGTTTCAAACCAGGTCAGCCCAGTCACAAGTTTTAACAACCCTGAGAATGAAGACTTTTGAAAGTATTGTTGGAAAAGGAGAAAATGCTGGTAACTTGCAATTTTCTCCTTTTCACGCAATGCTTTCTACCCTTCAAAAAATAACAAATCCTATTATTGTAGCCACAATTTAGCGGTCATCAGCAACATCTTTAATAAAATAAATTTTTTCGTAGGGTAAACAGTTAATTAAAGATTAAAAAAAATTAAATTAAGGTAAATCTGCTGTGGATTGTATTTCCAGCTATTGAAATTGAGAAAGAGAGAGAGAGAGAGAGAGAGATGGAGAGAGTGTGGGAGAGAGAGAGAGGAAAGAGAGAGAGAGGAATGAAGGGCAATTTCATAAAAAAAAGTGAAGTCAAAGTGTGACATAGAGGTAAAAAATTAGACAATGTTTAAACTGAATGATTTCTATGTCAATTTCTCTCTCAGACATCAAAGTGTAGGGAATTAATATTACCTGCAGTAGAAAACCACTCAACTTTTTTGTATTGTCTATGGTTCAGGAAATATTTGATTTTTTTTTTTCCTGAACATGGAATAGACCATATAACTAGAGCTACCCTTATTTCAGATATTTTTCAACCCTTAGGCTGCTAAGTGTGACTGAGCGCATTTGTGGACAGTGTAAGTTAAGATCAGACTGAACAAAATGTGAAGTCTGATCTTTGATCTACACTGTCTGACACAGTATTTTCTTTCCAGTGAAGTCAATTTTGAAACCACAGTATTCAGGTTTTTACTGATTTGAAATTTTTGTTTCAATTATTTAGCAGCTTAACTCTTTACCACACAATCCCGACTTTTAACGACCCTGAAAAAGAAAGCTTTTGAAAACATTGTGGGAATAGGAGAAAATGCTGGTAACCAGCATTTTCTCCTTTTCCCACGTTTTCTACCCTTCCCAAAACAAATTTCAATTTTGGGGTTACTTTTATTTTGTCGTCTGCAAATGCTTTCAATTTGGACCAGTCCAAAATATTGTCGTTTGGTAAAGGGTTAAGTCAGTATTCTGGTAGTGTTTAACTAGACATACATGTATATCAAGATATGATTGATTCTATGCTATTGATTTGAATACTTTCTGCATAATTCTTTTTTTTTTTTTGCTTTTTTTTTTCTTTTGATAAATTCAATGCTGAAATTGCTTTCTTTACGTACAGAAGTTTTCTTTTTCACTTGACTTTTTCAAATATTTATGCAAAAAGTATTTCTCATTCAAAATTAAAGGCAATCCTGGTACACCTGATGAATTCCTTTCATTCAGAACGTTATTCCCAGTACAAGTGGGCTTTTTAAAAGTGGTCTATTTTTTTAAAATTTTATTGCACTTGGGACAAACACAGTCCCTTGGAATCTCTGCTGATTAGCCAAGATGTCAAACAACAAAAGGGAAGCAAACTTGGTGTGTGGTAAGCAATATAGGATTACACCTGACTGTTGGGTGAGGGAGGGTGGTGATCTGGTTTGAAACATTTATCTTTACCACACGACAAAAATGTAGACTGATCCATATTGAAAGCATTTGCAGACAAAACTTTCAATGTGGCTCAAATGATGCAATTTTTCGTAGACTGGGTAGAAAACATTGTGGAAAAAGGAGGAAATGCTGGTTACCAGCATTTTCTCCTTTTTCCACAATGTTGTCAAAAGGCTACTTCCTCAAGGTCATTAAAAGTCTGCATTGTGTAGTAAAGGGTTAACTCTTTACCACACAATTCCAACTTTTAACGACCATAAGAAAGACATTGTGGGAAAAGAAGAAAATGCTGTTAACTAGCTTTTCCCTTTTTCTCACAATGTTATCTTCCCTTCCCAAAACAAATTTCAACTTTTGAGTCAAATTCATATTGTCATCTGTAAATGCTTCAATTTGGATAAGTCTAAAATTTTGTCGTTTGGTAAAGAGTAAAACAAACTTCCCCAAAACAAGTTTTCAGTAGCCCATGCATCACATGTCAGAGATTGCTTTATCTTTTTACCAAAAAATCCTGAATTTTAACAACCCTGAAAGAGATAGCTTTTGAAAACCTTTTGGGAAAAGGAGAAAATGCTGGTAACCAGCATTTTCTCCTTTTCCCACAATGTTTTCTAACCTATTGAAGATAGAAATCATCATTTGAGCTATATTTATTTTGTTGTCTGCACATGCTCTCAATTTGATTGAGTCCTAGATTTTGTTGTTTAGAAAAGATTTAAATAGTTTTGCCCTGACTTGCTGACTCTGGAGTGAAAAAAAAACTAAGTATACAGAAAATGGTTATATGGTGGAACAAAAACTACAGAATTTGCACTTGCGACAAATCTTAGTAACAGATTATAGCACCTATTTTTGAAGTTATATCAAGAGTTCCAAATGTATGATGGCAGGTACTAGTAATTAACCACAAGACGTTATGTTTTGTCATTTACAACATGTTATACATCTCCGGCATATAGTTTGGGAAATATTACTGCTGCAAGTTAAACCAAGCTATTTCCACTGTTTGCATGAAATAGTTTTCTTTGAACAGGTAAATAGGACATGATGCATATAAATTACATTGTAAACTACAAGTGGCTTTATGATGCTTGACACCCTAGAGTTGTTTTTGGAAGGTATTTGAAACTGATGATACATTAAAAATGTCACACTAAAACCATTGCACTTGGGACAAATTTGGGTATATTTAGAAAAATAACTTCTGACTGAATCAATCAGTTGTGACAAAACTTTACATCAACTTTCACATCAATATAATTTTGGCACAAACTTACCATAGAAAGACCAAAACGTTTCAGCGGAGCTTGTATTAAAAAAAAGGCTTTTCTTGAAAATCACCCTGAAATGGGATAGTAACAGATTGCATGAATAGCATTTCAGTCACAGCACGATGGCCAGTGCACTTTCCATTCATTTCTGGAGTTTTGTTTTTCAGTGATACCCGCAACATTCTTTCGACCTACTGGCTGCTCTTCCACTTAAACATCGTCAAAACATCGTCCAGAATAGAGAGAGTAATTCATCCTATCGCAATGACTATCACCAGTCGTAGAAAATAGTACGAGCTGGCACGACATCTGCATTCAGTTTGAATGATACCAAATGAGCTGGGGAGGGGGGGGGTCGACTGGTGAAAAATACTGATATTCGATCTCACGACCCCTGCAGTACAAGGCCTAGAGGTTACCAGGCTCACTCTGTTGTTCTGACGGTGAAAAGATGCCTGAGCCTAAACCATATTCTCCTCGTCACAAGCTAAAGTTGTCTTTTGTCTTTGCAATACGGGTAAACCAACATCAGGCTTAACACGTCCGTGAAGTCTGATCTTAGACAGGGACAGAAAGGCACATTTTGCGGACCAACATCAGGCTGAATATCCGTGAACGGTAAAGTTTGATCTTTGATAGGCGCAGACAGGCGCTTTTTGCGCATGGCATAAATCAAGATCAGACTTCACAGAACATGCAGTCTGATTTTGGGCCTATACCGTCTGCTTGTAAGCGAAAAAAGACGGAATTATTAATTTGGCGCCGAAAGAATTAATAACATTCCAGTCGTATCACCTGTCCTTGCTCAGGAAATGATAAAACTGGATGTCGAGCTATTTCGCTCTTTCTAACCATGTAAATATTAAAAAAAAAAAGATGGTAATTTCTTTTCAGTAACAGGGGATGCCTGTCATTCTCATTTTTGGAGGAAAAGATAATCATAGGATGTGGAAAAACACTGGAAACGGATAGAGACTTTAAATGAAAACATGACTGCCATAAGCTCAAAGAAGGACGTTGAGCGAATGCCTTTGGATTAGTTTCAATACAGAATTTACGTCAAAAGATAAAAAAATAAACCTGGTAAATTGTTTATAGTTCCAATAATTTAAATAATCCATACCTGGAAAAGCCGTATTCAGTTCCTAATACATCAAAATTCACTTTTTCATAGAGAAAAAACAAGAGTGCCTTTTCCACTTTCAAACACTGCAGCCGAAAAGAATGACCATGTTCGCTGATTGGGTATCTGGATCATGTGACTATAAAGCTGTGCGTTGATTGGCTCTCTAGACCAGATGATCAGCAGGCTACGCGCTGATTAGTTACCTGGACCATGTGACCAGACTGAAAAGAACATATTAGGTCTGCGCATGCGCAACCTGGAAATTGGCGACAACAGCCTACTTCTTGTAAACATTCCCTAGGTGAATTGTAGGCTTGGGAATCGCTTTTACACAACAATTCCTCAACAAAATGAAAAAATTAACTTTGTAAATCATGTATAATTCCGATAACACGTGGTGTCCATACCGAGAAGCCGTTTGTTAATCCAAAACAAAGTATTTTCAACTCACAAGCGGAGCAAATTAGCAGCACTATTTCCATTATGAATTTCCGCGGCCGAAAAGTATTACTGAATCACGTGATCAGTTGGTATATTTAGATATGCCATGTTTCTGTCGATTAATTTTTGACAGGATTCTGGAGCACATCGTTTATTGCATCAAGCTAATAAATTAGGATATCACAAAATTGCTGTTAGGTCATTCTCCCTCTCATCTTCTTCCATATTCATATTCCAGCGTGGCCGTTTCTTTTGTAGTCATGTAATCTGTCGAGAAAGTTTGAGAGGGAAAAGATGAACTAAATGTCCTTAAAACCTTCCAATCCAGTAATTGTTTAACCCTTTCCCAAACAAGCCCTGGTTTTCACGTGTCTGCAGTACAAGTCTCGTAACGAGCAATTTCTCCTTTCCCCACAGTGTTTTCTACCTGTTTTGAGACCTTTCTGCCATTTTTCATCAAATTTAAAATTGTCGTCTGCAAACTCTTTCAATTTGGACTAGTCCAAAATTTGTCGTTTGGGAAAGGGTTAAAATATTATATTTCTCATATATGAGCCATACTCTGGCAAAGAGGCTTAATGTATCTCCATGATGCATGGTACCAGCAAGTCATCACATTATTCATCCCTAAAAGCCGTTTTGTATAACAACCTACTGAATCATGAGGTACAGTGATTTTTCAACATTCAGAAAATTGACCAAAAGCGAGAAGTTCGGCCCAGGTCAGTCTGCGCGGACTGCGCAGGCTGACCTGAATGGATACTTTTTGCATATGCATTAAGCCCCTTTCACAGAGCATGGCTCTTATATAATATATATCTTTTTGGTCCTTTAGAAGTATGGAGGACGAAATGATTATCTTTCTTATGGCTTCTCTTCATGATGTGCGACCGGTTATTTTCGAATCATTTTTTAAACCAGTACTGCGCACAACATTCTTTCCAAGTCACTGGCTGCTTTCCCACAAAACCATCGTCGAAACAATGATTAGCGGTTAGAGAGGAACAAATCCTCTCGCACTTACTGTCATCAATCCTCGGAAAGAAATTGGCCGAGCAGGGGATCGAACAAGCAACCCCCTCTGTACACTACCGACTGAGCTACCGGGGCTGGGTCACCAGTGCTAGTAGATAGATTAATGTTTCGCGGCTGAAAAGAATGACTGAACCACGTGGTCAGTACTGCTACATTTAGACATTCCATGTTTCTTTCAATGTTTGGGAGGACTCAAGTGTATTGTCTTCATTGCATACATTAGAATATCACAAAATTGTCTGTAGGTTCTTCTTGTTCTTATCTTTTTCAATATTCAGAGTCCCCAAATAACAATTTCTTACAACAAGCACCCATGTGCTCTTTAGTGAAAGTTGGGGGGGGGGGGGGGGGGGGGGGGAGTCAAATATCTTCTCAATCTTTTATCATTTTACCCTACCATCTCGAATTTTAACAACACTTAGAAAATGAGCCATGCTCTGGCAAAATTGGGCTTAATGCATCTCCGTGATACATCATACCAAGCAAGATGATCATGCATCAATAAAGTCCATTTTGTCTAATAATAATCAATTTGATTATGATTTGTCTGGGCCTTTGACATACGGAAAATTGACCATTGGCGAAAAGTTCCGGCTCAGGTCAAACTGCGCGGACTGCGTAGGCTGACCTAGGTCGATACTTTTCGCAGATGCATTAAAACCCCTTTTCACATAGCATGGCTCAAATATTCTGGTTAGCGGCGCTTTCTCCTTTTCCAATAATGTTTTCTACATTTTCGAAGGCAAAAGCCTAAAACTTCAGCCGCATTTTTCCTACGCTTTAACCCCTTGCCACACATCGCGTGTTTTAACGGCCCCGAGAAAGAAGGTTTTTGAAAACAGTGTAGGAAAATGAGAATATGCATGTAACGAGCACTTTCGAGCCAATTTTGAGCTAGTTTTGATTTGCCGTCTGCAAACGCTTTAAATTTGGACAAGCTAAAACTCGGGCACTCCTTAAAGTTTTTCGTTTGGTAAAGGGTTAGAAAAAATGGTGGGATGGGAGGGTATCAAAACAGCTGACCCTTAGTTTTGGTGTCAAATGTAGAATTTGATCGATCGATCGATCAATCAATCAGTTGATCAGTCGGTCGGTCGGTATATTTTTGCGGAGAGTGTAGATCAAAATCAGACTGCACAGAATGTGCAGTCTGATCTTGGATCTACACTGTCCGAGAAGGAGATATTTCCCGGGCCTCCATAACTTTGAAATACCAACATTTTGGTTTTTACCAAGGGCTTGAAAGTTTCATTTACGTTATTTAGCAAGATAAGTGTTAATCTTATTCCACGGTTACAAAGTAACGCAGTTTCTGATAGGCTTAACTATTTCGGTTTAGCCTAGCAAAAATTAAAATACTTTTAAATTTAGAAAAATCTTGAGAATTAGACAGAGAACGTTCTTAACCCTTAGGCTGCTAAGGGCGACTCAAGGACCTTTTGCGGACAATGTAGATCAAGATCACACGGCACAGAACGTGCAGTCTGATCTTAACCATTTTGGTTTAGCCTAGCAAAAATTAAAATACTGTCAAATTTAGAAAAATCTTGAGAATTAGACAAAGAACGTTCTTAACCCATAGGCTGCTAAGGGCAACTCACTGACCTTTTGCGGACAATGTAGATCAAGATCAGACTGCACAGAATGTGCAGTCTGATCTTGGATCTACACTGTCCGATAAGAAGATATTTCCACCCAAAAAATAATTTCGAAATAGCTACCTTTGGTTTTTTACTATCGAACTGAATGTATCATTTAACTTATTCAACTGGATAAGGGTTAAAGAATGATTGGGGAATACAGTAGTATACGGGCCAGAACGCAAGTCTGCGAATTTCTCATCACGCACAACATGACAGATAAGGATTGGGTGTCCGTGGTCGTGAGGTAGAGCGGCAGCCTCGCAATCATTAGGTCCAAAGTTCGATTCCCGGGAGCGGGTGTCAACCTTGGGACCGTTAACCCTTAGGCTGCTAAGCACGACTCACAATAAGTATATTTTTCATTTCAGTTGAATCTGTTTTCATTTGAAGATGAGCATCAGATATCGGACGGCATAGATGGAAGATCAGACTGCACGTTTTGTGTGGTCTGATTTTGGTCTACGCCTTCTACCCATTGCAACATTAGCAGTGAAAGAGTTAAGTATATGTGAAGGAAAAAATTGATTTTGTTTGAGTGTTTGGTGATGTTTTCAACAGTTTTTCAGTTATTGTAGCCTGTACACCTATCTATGTGCCTGGAGTTTATTTGACCCATTCTGGACCGTGTTTTAGAGACCCTGGACTGGAGATGAGAACAACAATTGAAATCACTGCGAATAGCCGGGATAAAATGTTGGTAACAAACTTTGCAAACTTAACATAACGTCAGAGCTAGGTCTACCCTCCAAATCAGGTTAGGTCATTTTTTTTTTTTCTTTCGATGAATTACAACGAAGTCGGTAGGGTGATAGTGTACATGTAGTTAGACAGGAACGAACCTTTTCGTCCCTGGGCTTGTCCGACTACAAACTCTATGATTGATTGGTTGGTTGGTTGGTTGGTTGGTGGGTGGGTGGGTGGGTAAGTGGATGGATGAATCGATGGATTGGTGGGTGGGTGGATGGATGGACGGACGGACGGACGAATGGATGGATGGATTGAATGATGGATCGATCCATTGATTGATTGATCCGCTCTCTTACAAAAGCATTTCGTTTTTAACGACCCTCTGAGAATCTCCTTTGAAAAAGTAGATCCCAAAAAACATGGTACGAAATAGTATGACTATGGTATGAAATAGTAAAATTATGGTACGAAATAGCATAAATTATGGTACGATAATTATGGTACGATTGGCATAGCTATTTGAACAGAATCCCAAAACTCATGTATTATTGCAATTTAAAATTTGAGAAAAACCTTCAAGCAATTAATCATGAACAACGACGAATCCATCTTACTCGAATAAGATTAAGTTCTCACCCATTAGAAATTGAAACTGGTCGGAGAAATGGTATTGATAGAAATAATCGTCTTTGTAAATTATGTGATATGAATGCTGTTGAGTCTGAATACCATTTCATTTTATGTTGCCCAAAATATTACAGTTTGCGCAAACAATATATTGGCATAATTGGATGACCTTCGTTACAAAAATTTAGTTAACTCATGTCACAAACTGATGATAGAAAATAGTATAAATTGTCCAAGTACATTAAGGACGCAATGACTTCAAGGAAAAATCATCTCGATAGTATTCTGACTTAGAGGACCCAATTAACATAATTATTCCTTCTGACGTATTTTTTCTGAAAAAAAAGATTTTGTTTTATATTCTACAATGTTGTAGTATTTATTCTAACAGCTTAGTTATGGTAATACAAATATACTCCATTGGTGCTCTGTAATGCGCTAACTGTCCGGTTTATATTATTTTCGTCTTTTTTTTTGTCCGCTTTATTTCATGCTATTTCAAGCTTGAGTTTTGTTTATTTACTTTGAAATGATGTCTGTCATCGTTGTTTTTAGCTAAAGACATGTTTATGTAGAGTGCTGAATAAAAAGTATGTATGTATCACTAAACACTCTTTAACTCTTTATCAATCAAACTAAAAATTGCAGACCTCTCCAAATTGAACGTACTTGCAGATAACAAAGTAACTATTGCTAAAATTATGCAAGTTTCGGAAGAAAGGGTACAAAACATTGCGTGAAAAGGCGAAAATGCTGGTTACCGGCATTATCTCCTTTGAACCCACGATGTTTTCAATTGGACTTTGCCCCTCTAAAAATACAACGAAAATAGCGTGTGATTGCGGCCTCTTTCCACATTTCTTTCCTGTGAGATTTTTTTCAGACTACGAAAATAAGTCGTCCAGTTCAATGCCAAAATTGCAACCTAATGAAAATAGCTTGTGATAACAGTTTAAGTCACCACGGAAATAGTTTTGTCACATGAATATACGAAAATAGCTTGATCGGAATATAACACCTCTGATAATGATGTGTTATGATTGTCACACTTGCGATAATCGTTTTCGGTCTTCTACTTGGTGCTTTGGTACAGCCCAATAGGCTATCATTCTGTCAATCATTGTACTATGTTTTAAACAATTATCATGTAAGTATAAATAAATAAATAAATAAATAAATATTAAACAAAACTTGCAATAGGGCTATTTTCGTAATTGTAATGTGCTATTTTCGTCGCAGATGTTTGCATTTGTAATGCTTCGTAATTAGCATTTTCCTCTTTATTTTCTATATTGTTGTTCAATGATTAATTTGCTTTTACAAAAACCGAACAAATACAAAGAAATTACGCCTTCTCAACATGTTTCCAGTATATAATGAAAGATAGTATATGTATCAATCAATGGAAGCTATTTTCGAGGAGGGAAAGCTATTTTCGCGAAAAAAAGGCTTATATGCATGGTCTGGTCGTTTAAAAAATTTAAGATTGATTAATTACAATTCACGCTTTTTCAGTGCGTTTTCAAAAAATATATTATGAAAGATAATACATAAAAAAAAACCAAATAAAAGCAATATATTCAAACATGTATCCATATATGAGCCGTGGTCTGGCAAGAGGGGGCTTAATACATCTCCGTAATCCATGATACCAAGCAAAGCAACACATATTTATGGATCAATAAAATCTATCTTGTAGAACAACCGACTAATCCATGAGGTACACTGGTCTTTTGACATGCAGAATATTGACCCATAGCGAAAAGTTTCGGCCCAGGTCAGCCTGCGCGAACTGCGGGTCGATACTTTTCGCAGATGCATTACACCTTCTTTTCACAGTGCGCGGTTCATATCAATTGAAGCTATTTTCGCGAAAATATTATTTTTTTCGCGAAAATAGGCTATTTTCGGTATCTAGTTATATACCCTCCTTTTTTCGCAGTTTGGTTTTCCCGTTTCCGTTTCCGGTCCGTCAGTCGGCCTTCCTCAAAATTTTGCAGAAACTGAGATGATATCTTTCCACTCGACGAAATGGTACTGATATTTACCCAGACGACGACCTGCTTAGCCACAGAATTCGTAAATTCATTTTCTGCAGAAAACCTTGCTCTGTATCTTTTTAGAGTAGCCAAGGAAACTGGAGTGGAATTTAATCGACGAAATCGGACATTCACGATTATCGGACAGTGGAATTCGATTATTGCAGCTCACAAAACACTTGAAAGTATTCTCATAGAAAAGTCCCGAAGTCTAGAGGAAAACGAAAATGAACAATTGTATGAAATTCCTTGTAAAGTGGACCCGCCGCGTAACAACCTTTCTGAATCGGACGGATGCCAGCGAGGTAGAAAACCAGGTTACACTCTTCAACCAGTAGAATACAGTGTTCCTGACCCGCTTGTCTACATCAAGTTTCAAGCTCAAGAAACAGAAACAACTCAAAGACCAATTAAACTCATTAAAAATGACACTAAAATTGTGTCTTCTAGTGATGTAGGAACAGTTGGTGCAGTTTCTGACTTGCAAAATCAGTCAGTAGTTGCTAGTTACAAAAAATCTGATATACATTCCAAACAAGATGGCATAATTTGTAAACAAGATGACATAAGTACTAAAAAAGATGAAAGAAATTCTGAACAAAAAGAACAAACTGTAGGAGACGTTGTTACTCTTGAAGAACCATGTGAAATTTCAATTAAGTCTGCTACAACAGACAACACATTTCAAATAACAGAAACACAGACTGCAGAAGACAGTGTGAAGCTTGATACAGTTTGGATTAAACAAGAAAATGTTGGAAATGATGATTACATGGATGAAGATACAGACATAGATGAACAGTTTATATTGGCCCAGGCTCCTAACTCATCTGAGAAGAGTTCTGAGAAGAGTTCTGAGAGTGAAAGTCTGAACACAAATAAAGAAGACACAAGATTGTGTGAAGCAATGCACCACGCAAATAATACTGTAGTTAAAGTGGAATTAGAAGACTGTAGAGCAAGAGGCAACTCAAGAGGGAAAAAAGACACACCTGTTAAAACTGGGGAATTCAAATGTGAACTTTGTCCATATGTTGGGAAGAAAAGGAGTAATCTTAAAAGTCACAGGAAAATACACAGAAAGAAATTCGCATGTGACCTGTGCACTAAGAAATTTAGTGCTAACAAAGATCTTAAGAGACATCTCAATGTGCATGAGAACGGTAGAAAGCCAAGACAGAGACGGACAAAACTGAAACAGCCAGAACTGAAACCGACTGAAAAGCAGGAGATGAATGAGGAGAAAACAGAATATAAATGTGACATTTGTCCTTACGTTGGGTTTAAAAAAGAAAACTTAAAAGACCATATGAAACGAAAGCATAGAAATAAATTTACTTGTGATGTATGTGATAAAAAGTTTGGTCTCAACAAAGATTTAAGAAGGCATAAAAAACAAGTACATTGTGAACCAAAGTATTCGTGCGAGAAATGTCACAAGCTTTATAAAACAAAAAGAAGGCTTGATCAACATGTAAAAACTCATGAAGCAGACTATGTCAAACCCAATTTTGACTGTAAAATTTGTAAGAAATCTTTCAGTACAAAGTATGTTTTGGCAGCTCATATCAAATCAGAACATTTAGGAATGAAGAAAACATATCTATGCCCTACATGTGGAAGAAGTTTCACTCAAAGGAATTCCTATATAATGCATGCCAATGTTCATGCTGGAATTAAACCATATGTTTGTGATACGTGCGGTAAGTTTTTCAGAAATCTGATTTAAATCTGTGTTGTTAAAGTATACATGTAGTATGGTCCAACAAATCACCGAAATACCACCGAAACACTGAAATATTACCCCTATTTTCAGATAACAGATATAAGTATTCAGGATTTCACGACAGTTTTAAATGGCATGTTGATATTTTGTCATTGGGTTTTAAACAAACCCTCCTTCATAAATGTATCCACAAGTTATGTCAAAAACCACAACTTCAGTCTTCTGAATTCAATAACTAAAAAAAAAATTGGGGTATTCCGGTATTTTGGTGGTATTTCTGCGATTCGTTGGACCCTGTGTAATATACTATCAGGGGTATCAAGATCAGCTGGTCAGTCATACAACTGACTTGTATGTCCCGGAAAAATCAACTGCTTTTTTTTTTTCAAAAGCCCTTGTCTGTAGGGTCATAGAAGTACATGTACTGGGTTGTTTTGTGAAGGGTAAGAGTCAGTTAGCAATGGTTCTGGTAGGTAATCTGTGTCATACTATAGTATAGTTGAAACTTTGTTATCTGTAATAGAAAAAAATGGAACACATGGGCAAATAAACACCTTTTAAAGGCTTTTTAAGAATCTTGAGGTACCATGTTTAACCCTTTACCACACAGTCCAGACTTTTAACAAGCCAACAACCCTGTGGAAAGAAGGCTTTTGAAAACATTGTGGAAAAAGGAGAAAATGCTGGTAATCAGCATTTTCTCCTTTTCCCACAATGTTTTCAACCCTCTGAAAGAAAACTTTCAGCTTGAGAGCATTTTTTTAATTGCCATCTGCAAATGCTTTCAATTTGGGCAAGTCTAATATTTTGTCGTTTGTTAAAAGAGTTTTTCCAATCTCATTTAAATTTTGTCAAGATATTTTCTGTTACAAGTGTGAAACTGGATCTTGTAGTTTAACCCTTTCCCAAACAAGCTTTGGATTTCATGTGTCTGCAGTACAAGTCTTTTGAAAACACTGTGGGAAAAGGAGAAATTGCTCGTAACGAGCAGTTTCTCCTTTTCCTGCAGTGTTTTCCACCCTGTTTGAGACCTTTCTGCCATTTTCATCAAATTTAAAATTGTTGTCTGCAAACTCTTTCAATTTGGACCGGTCCAAAAATTGTTGTTTTGGAAAGGGTTAAAAGCTAAGTCGCTAGATGAATTTCATAATAAAAAAAGCCTTGGTAAAACTAGCGCAAATTTTTCATCGAGTCTGCACCATGAAAAATGTTCTGTTCTGATTCAAGTGGAAAACGTTGTGAGATAAGGAGCAATCAGAGCTAGCTTACTATGAATTTAAGAGTCAGCCTAAAAGTGTATGTTACCTGTACATGTATTATATAATGACACTGTTGTAATGCATTTTGTTGTATATTTCCAGGTAAAAGTTTCACATATGAAAAGTCGTTAAAAGAGCACAAGTACATGCACGACAAGGTCAGACGATTCCAATGCCATATTTGTGCGAAATCCTTTCGGCAATCTACATGCCTTCGTATTCATATGAAAATCCACCAAGAAGTCAAAGACTATATTTGCAAATGCTGTGGAAAAGGTATATGTGCCATGTTTATTTTGATCCTCTCCAAAGCATTCCAGTGTTTTAACTACTCAGAAGAAAGCTTTTGAAAACATTGTGGGTAAAAGACAAGATGCTGGTATACCAAGTTTTCTCATGTTTTGTAAACAATGAACATAACGCTTGGTGTCCTAATAAGTGATTGCATGAAAAAGAGTTTCATGTCATAATAGTCTTAACCCTTTACCAGACGACAAAATTTTAGCCTTGTCGAAATTGAAAGCATTTGCAGACGACAATTTCAGTGTGGCTCAAATGGTGCAATTTTCTATTGATAGGGTAGAAAACATTGTGGGAAAAGGAGAAAATGCTGGTAACCAGCATTTTCTCCTTTTCCCACAATGTTTTCAAAAGGCTTCTTTCCCAGGGGCGTTAAAAGGCGGCATCGTGCGGTAAAGGGTTAACTCTTTACCACACAATGGCGACTTTTAACGACCCTGAGCAAGAAGCCTTTTGAAAACATGGGAAAAGGAGAAAATGCTTGTAACCAGCATTTTCTCCTTTTCCCACAATGTTTTCTACTCTTCCCAAAATGAACTCCAATCTTTCAGTCATATTTATTTTGTCGTCTGCAACTGCTTTCAATTTGGACTAGCCTGAAATTTTGTCGTTTGGTAAAGGGTTAACCCTGTACCACATGACAAAATTTTGGACTTACTGATGTTGAAAGCATTTTTAGAGGGAGAAACTAAACATGGCTCCAATGACGGGATTTGTTTTTGACAAAGTAGAAAACATTGTGGGAAAAGGAGAATTTCTCAGAAATTGCTGGTTATCAGCATTATCTTCTTTTCCCAATGTTTTCAAAAGCTCTTTTCTTCAGGGTCGTTAAAAGTCAGGATTGTATTATGATTATATAGGGTTAATAGGTTTGTTTTGCAAAATACGAGTATTTGCATGCTTCAACATTTGTACACTTTTGTTAGCAGGTGTGATATTTGCAGCTATGTTTAACCCTTTGCCACATAATCCTGAGTTTTAACGACCCTGAAGAAGAATGCTTTTGAAAACATGGTGGGAAAAGGAGAAAATGCTGATAACCAGCATTTTTACCTTTATTCACCATGTTTTCTATCCTCACGAAATCAAAATTTCCATTTTTAAGTCGCGTTTATTTTGACGTCTGCAGTTGCTTTCAATTTGGACAAGTGTAAAATTTTCTAATGTGGTAAAGAGTTGAGCACACAACAAAATATTTAATTTTTTATTTTTAACTGAAAGCATTTGCAGACAAGAAATTCCACATTGCATTAAAAAGGTAAAAGTCATTGTGGGAAAAGGAGAAACGCTGGTAAACAGCATTTTCTACTTTTCCCTCACTGTTTTCCAAAGTTTTTCTCTTCAGGCTTGTTAAAACTTAGGACAGAATGGTAAAAGGTTAACCCTTTATTGCACAATGCCGCCTTTTAACGACCCTGGGAAAGAGACCTTTTGAAAACATTGTGGGAAAAGGAGAAAATGCTTGTAACCAGCATTTTTCTCTTTCCCACAATGTTTTCTACCGTATCAAATTAAAATCCACCTTTTGAGCCACATTGAAATTGTCGTCTGCAAATGCTTTCAATTTGGACAAGGCTAAAATTTTGTCATCTGGTAAATGGTTAAGAAATGACAAGGGAGTTGTCCATTGGCAAGATACTTTGCCCCAGTATAATATCGAGAAATACACAAATGATGTAGCTTTGGTCATGATATGACTGAAGTAATGTTGAAAGCTACTGAAAGGAAGTTGTATCCATATGCGCTCACTGAAATGGTTATCAACAGAAAACGCGAAATTTACTTAATTCAAAATTGGATTTATTCCTTACCGAAGAATCCCAAGTTTTAATGATCCTGAGGTAAAAGGCTTTTGAAAACATTTTTAGAAAAGGAGAAAATGCTGGTAACCAGCATTTTTCATTTTCCAACAATGTTTCCACACTGTCGGAGACAAATGCCAATGTTTTAGTCACATTTAATTTGTTGCCTGCAGATGCCGTCAATATGGACAAGTTTGTGACCCTGAGAAAGAAAGCTTTTGAAAATGTTGTTGGAAAAGAAGAAAAATGCTGATGAATAGTATTTTATCCTTTTCCCACAATCTTTTCTTCCCTTCCCTAAAACAAATTTCAATTTTCGAGTTACACTGATTTTGTTGTCTGCAAAACCGTTCAATATTTTATTCAAAATTTTATGGTTTGGTGAAGGGTTAAACTTTTTTTTGTCTTGTAAAGGCATAAGGGGTCTACTTTTTCCACATAGTTATGTTATATACTTCCAGGCTTTGCCCAGAAAAATGCTTTGATGAGACATGAAAGAATCCACTCGGGTGTCAAGCCATACGTTTGCTCTCTGTGCAAGAAAGCATACAGTGATATATCGATTCTGCGACGGCACCTGATCTTGATTCACAAATCAGACACCAAGAAATGGAGGGATGCTGTGATTTCGACCACAAAGAGAGATGAGACATACTTTATACCCATCACTGACCAGGCTGATAAAGCCAAGAAAAGCACCCAGGAACAGGAAACTCTGCCTAGTGTGACTGGAGTTAAATCTGTACAAAATAGTGATGTATCGGAATCTCTTGAAACAAATAGCAGGGTGTCAGATGTAGCAATTCAAGCAAAACCGTATGTGTACCCAGATACTAATTTAGGTGCAAATTCCATGCCAGTTAGTTACAGTACACCAGTCAGTATCTCAGCCCATTCACAGCAGCAACCTCTTCATATGACCCAACCTGTAAATACAGCCCAATGTTTAAATAGGACTCAATCTGTACTTACTATTCAACCGTTAGATACTACTGGACCTATACAGACAACTGTGTTGAATCCCTCTACTTCTGATAATTTTTCTGGTGTGACTGTTAGAAACAGTGAAGGAACACAACCAAATGTTGACAGTAGCAATGCTGTAAGATGGAGTTATACAGGTTTTCCTGAGTACTCCTCATGGAATCATTATAGATCATCTAATTAACTCTATACCAGACAATCATAAGTTTAAATGATCTTGAGAAACAAAGCCTTTTGAAAACCCTGTGGGAAAAGCAGAAAATGCTGGTAACCAATATTTGCTCCTTTTCTCCCACGGTTTTCTAACTTTTCAAAGAAAAATCAAATCATTTGAGTGTCATCTTATTTGTTGTCTGTAAATGCTTTCAAGTTGGACCAGTCGGGAATTTTGTCGTCTGGCAGAGTTTACTCATTACCATACGACAAACTTTTGGATTTTTTGTGACAACAAATTACATATGGCTCAAATGGTCAAAATTGTTGTTGATGAGTAAGAAAGCATGATGAGAATATGCTGGAAGTAAGCATTCTTTTATTTTTCCACAGTGATTTTTACTCTTTTCAAATTAAAGACGAATACCATCATTTCAACCATATTTGTCATCTGCAACAATTTCAACATGGACAAGTCTAAAACTGTGTGGTTTGGTAAAACAAAAACTGAGAAGAGTTGTATAGTTGAGCCATGCTCTGACAAAAGTGGGACTTAATGCATCTCCATGATGCATTATACTAATGTTCAAACCATCACATAATTATGGATCTGTAATAGCCACTTTTTTTAACACCCGACCGAGGTAGACTGCTCCTTGGACATACAGAAAATTGACCAATAGCAAAAAGTTTTGGCCCAGGTCAGCCTGCATCGACCATGCAGGCTGACCTGGGTCAATACTTTTTGCAGATCCATTAAGCCCCCTTTTCACAGAGCAGTTCCTTTAATATTCAAAGCCATGATGATTTGACTTAACAGAGTTGAAAGCATTTGGAGATGACAGTTGAATAATAGTTCAAATCACAGGATTTGTGAATAAAAGGGTGAAAAATTTTTTTGGGAAAAAAGATAAAATGCTGGTTACCAGCATTTTTTCCATTCCACAGTGTTTTCAGATGACATTTTTCTCAGTCCTAAAAATACAGGATTGTCTGGCAAAGAGTTAAAAGTAGGCCCATGAAATTACCTTGATTTATCAGTATTTCCAATTTAATCATTTGCTTTACCGGTGCATTTTCTAATTTCTAGTCTATGGTTGTTTAACTCTTTACCACACAATCCCAAATTTTAACGACCTCTAGAAAGAGGCCTTTTGAAAACATTGTGGGAAAAGGAGAAAATACTGGTAACCAGCATTTTCTCCTTTTTTCCCACAATGTCTTCTGTCGTATTACAGACATATCTCACCACATGAGCCATATCTAACTTGTCGTCTGCAAATGCTTTCAGTTTGGACAAGTGTAAAATTTTGTCTCGTGGTAAAGGGTTAACTCTCTGCCAAACAACAAAATTTCAGCCTTGTCCAATTAAAAATGTTTGCCGACAACAAACTAGATTTTGCTCAGTTAACCCTTTACCGCATAATGCCGCCTTTTGACGCCCCTGGGAAAGAAGCCTTTTGAAAACATTGTGGGAAAAGGAGAAAATGCTGGTAACCAGCATTTCCTCCATTTCCCACAATGTTTTCTATCCTATCAAAGAAAAATTGCGCCATTTGGGCCACATTAAAATTGTCATCTGCAAATGCTTTCAGTTCGGACAAGGCTAAAATTTTGTCGTCAGGTAAAGGGTTAAATGGGCTTTGCCTGTTGTTTTCAAAAGTCCTCTCTGTCAGAGTTGTTAAAACTCGGGACGGTGCAGTTCACTATTTATAAGATGAGAATGTTGGACTTTTCCGTATTGAAAGCATTTACATGTATGGCAGCTGACCCAAAAACTTGTGTTCTTTGAGAGGGAAAAAACATGGAAGAGGAGAAACTATTTGTGGACTGTATTTTGTGCTTTAGTGATGTTTTCTAATACCTTCTTCCTCAGAGTGGGGAAATCAATAGATTGTATTGTAAAGGATTGATGTAAATGTAAGTCATCTGTTTTTAGCCTCTCTGGCTAGCTTATGTGATGGCCAAGTCTGACGTGGGTGTCTATGGTAACTTGTATTTCAAATGTCTTCTCTAAAACATCATAACTCTTTACCAAGCGACAAAATTTTAGACCTGTCCAACTTGAAAGCATTTGCAGATGACAAAGGTGGCCCAAATGATAAAATTTGTCATTGATAGGTTAGAAAAATTAGTGGGAAAAGGAGAAAATGCTGGTTACCAGCATTTTCTCCTTTTCCCACAATGTTTTCAGAAGGCCTCTTTCTCAGGGTCGTTAAAAGTTGGATTGTGTGGTAAAGGGATAAACCAATTTTACGGAATATTAGCAGAAATGATCCAGGCCCCCTCTTTTTGTATTTGACTTCTTGGGCCTAATTCCCAATTTGTGAAACACTTGCAGCTTCTGTGTTCTATACTTATTCATGTTTTGAGTACAGTCAGAGCTTTTGAGTAAAACAAATTGTTACTGGATGGATTCTGTCTGTAATTGATACTGTCATAATAAATAAATGTGTACATGTAAATAGATAGATTTCATTCTATTCTCCTTTCTGATTGGTTGAGAACATTGTGACAAAAAGGTAAAATTGCTCAAGGTGAACAATTGTACATGCTGTCAAAATACTGTCTTAACCTCTCAGTAGCCAAAACCACTTCATTTAACTCTTTACCAAGGAACAAAATTTTGGACTGGTCCAAATTGAAAGCATCTGCAGAGGACAAATTGAATGTAGCTCATATGATGATTTTTGTCTTTGATAAGATAGAAAGCATTGTGGGAAAAAGAGAAAATGCTGGTCACCAGCATTTTCTCCTTTTCCCACAATGTTTTCAAAAGCCTTTTTCTTTAGGGTTTATATAACTGGGGAATGTGTGGTAAAAGGGTTTACCCAGAATCCTATGTTCTTACAGGCCTGAGGTAGATGGCTGTTGAAAAAACTGTAGGAAAATGAGAAAATTGTTAACCAGTCTTTGCTCCCTTTGCTAGAATGTTTTCTGCCCTTTCAGAAGGCGAGCCCAAGTAGGATACAGGACTTGAGAACAGGGGTCACTGGTTCGATTCCTGGCTTGGCCAATTTCTTTCTGAGAACTGATGATAGACATTGCGACAGGATTCATTCCCCTCTCACCACTGACCATTGTTTTGATGATGGTTATGTGGGAGAGCAGCCAGTGGCTTGGAAAGAATACTGTGTGTAGCATTGGTAAAAGAAACTCCAGCAAAGCATAGATGGGTGCACTGGCCATTGTGATATAACTTGAAATAATGTTGAAAAGGCATTAAACACCATACAATCAGACAGCTAAGTTAATTCATAAAATATCACAAAATATTGCCCAATGCTGATCCAGGACCGTACTGTACAAAATGTGTTCAGAATTCAGCTTATGCCTGGTAGTCCAGTAGATACATGTAGCATACAGGACTCGAGAACGGGGTTGCTGGTTCGAATACCATGCTCAGCCAATTTCCCTCCGAGAATTGATGGTAGTCATTGCGACAGGATTCATTCCTCTCTCACCAGTGATCATTGTTTTCATGACAGTTATATGGGAAAGCTGCCAGTGGCTTTGGAATCATCTTTTGTGAAGTACTGGTAAAAGAGACTCCAGGAGAGCACTGGCTGGTGGGATATGATGGAAATAACGTTGAAAACGTTGTCACACCAGCCAATCAATCAATCAGACTCCAACTTGGAAATTAAAGAAAAATGAGATTTTGAAGCAAAGTAAAGTAAAGGGCTGCTTTACTGTACAAGTACAATATGACCTTGGAAAAGGTTCTAAATTTTTATTGCAACTCTCTATCTTTATTGCACAACATTAGAGCATCTACAAAAATATTACTTCAGGTCTGCTGAAACACAAACGGTTACAGTATACATGAATTTTTTTTCCTCACACTTTGCCTCTGCAAATAAAGAAGCAGGCAACTTGATAAAGGTCTCTGCAATAAATGGATATGGCCTAATACATAAAAACATAGTGGCTAAAGCAGAACATTTGTGTTGACTCTTTATCAAACGACAAAATTTTAGACTGGTCCAAATTGAAAACATTTGCAGATGATAAAATAAATGTGACTGAAAAATTTAAATTTGTTTTGGAAATGATAGAAAACATTGTGGGAAAAAGAGAAAATGCTGGTTATATACCAGCATTTTCTGCTTTTCCCACTGTTTTCAAAAGGCTTCTTTCACAGGGTCTTAAAAGTCGGGATTGTGTGGTAAAGGGTTAAATACGGACAGCAAACATAAAATAAGGTTTACCTCTTTACCAAACGACAAAATTTTAGACAAGTTCAATTTCAAAACTTTTGCAGACAACTATATAAATGTGACTCAAAACTGAAATTCATTTTGGGAAGGGTTGAAAACTTGTGGGAAAAGGAGAAAATGCTGGTTACCTTTTCCCACAATGTTTTTCAAAAGGCCTTTTTCTTCAAGGTCGTTAAAAGTCGTGATTGTGTGGTAATGGGTTAACTCTTTACCAAATGACAAAATTTAAGAATGTCCAAATTGAAAGCATTTGCAGACAACAAATTTAACGTGACTCCAAATGTGAAATTTGCCTTTGGAAGGGTAGAAAACATGGGTAAAGAAGAAAATGGTGGTTACCAGCATTTTCTGCTTTTCCCGTAATGCTTTCAAGGGCCTTTTTCCTCTGGGTTTTTTACAACTCGGGATTGTATAGTATAGGGTTAATACAGGAATATATGTGATAACGTTGTGGCAAACTAAGAGTTTGCCCTTTTGGGCAATTTATCCTTTAACCAAGTCATTTAACCCTTTAACAAACAATTCTGCGTTTTTATGGCCTTGAGAAAAGAATTTTGAAAACATGATGGAAAAGGAGAAAATGCTATCAACCAGCATTTTCTGCTTTTCGCACAATGTTTTCTACCCATTCAAAGACGGGTCTCATAACTTGAGCCCCATTTTACTTTTATGTAAATCCTCTCTGGATGAATATGAAAATTTGTCAGTAATCTGGTTAAGTGCTAAAGCATCCACTGTACGTAAATATATTGGTGATGCGTTGAAAAAAATTCAGACTGCAGATAATAAAACATTAGATATATTGGATCTGATATAAGTTGGCATCTGAGATAAAACTGTTGTATATGAATCTAGAAAAATGTTATTAACTCTACAAGATGACAAAATTTTGAAAGCATTTGAAGATGACAAATTACATTTCACTCAAAATATAAAATTTGTCCTTCATAGGTTAGAAAACATTGTGGGAAAAGGAGAAAATGCTGATTACCAGCATTTTCTCCTTTTCCCCACAATGTTTTCAAAAGCTTTTTTTTGGGGGGTCATTAAAAGTTGGCATTGTGCATTAAGGTTAAATGAGCCTCAGGTCTACAAAATTTTTGTAGATATGTTTAATAAAAATTTTATCTCAAAAGGCATCAAATGTCAGTCAGGTTCCTTTTACCACCTAACAATATTTCACAAATTATTGGTGAGAGTATGCAGAACCATACAAGCACATGCAGTAATTTCCATGTATAAAACCTGGGTCCGTATTCACCAACCATTCTTAAGAATATTCTTGGTCTTATTCTTCAAAATTTTCTACATTTGAAGGTAACACAACTTCTGATTGGCTAAACTATTTGGTTTAGCCAATCAGAAGTTGTGTTACTTTCAAATGTAGAAAATCTTGAAGAATAAGACTAAGAACGTTCTTAAGAACGGTTGGTGAATACGGACCCTGATTCACTTCTTTGAAAGAAGTATAAAGTGATGTCATATAATGACTGTTGACACCACACTATGCTTATCTCAAACATGTGTAAGAAAAATAATTCATAATGCATATATTACACTGAAAACAAGGGATGTTATGTGCAATGACATACTTGAAAACTGAATACACAGATTTACTAATAAATCTTTATTAACCCTTTACCACACAATCCCGACTTTTAACAACCCTGAGAAAGAAAGCTTTTAAAAACATTGTGGGAAAAGGTGAAAATGCTGGTAACCAGCATTTTCTCCTTTTCCCACAATGTTTTCTAGCCTTCCCTAAACGAATTTCAATTTTTGAGTCACATTTAATTTGTTGCTTGCAAATGCTTTCAATTTGGACAAGTCTAAAATTTTGTTGTTTGGTAAAGAGTTAATAAATATACAATGTTGACATAATACAAAAGAAACGAAGCATTGGAGGCATAACCTCATTACAGCACCATAAAAAAAAAATCTTGTAAAGCAAATAGGTACAGTACGTTATTTGCTATTGTGTGGACATCAGCATTTCTACACTGCCTATACATCTTGTTACATGCTATAGAAAGAAATTCTTTATTCTAAAGATATACACGACAGACTTAGATCTGATCTGTATCTTCATATTTTGTCCTTTTCCGGTTTTATGGGAAAAAGCAAGTAACTCTTTATCAGAAGACAAAACTCCAGACTAGTCCATATTAAATACATTAATTTTGAAGACCTCAAATAAAAATTAGAATATGACCAAAATGATAGGAGTTGTCCTTGAAAGGGCAAAAAAAAAACGTAGGAAAAGGAAAAAGTGCTGGTTACCAGAATTTCCTCCTCTTCCTAAACTAGATCTATAAATATCAATCCTTTAGCAAACATTGATGTGTTTCAACAATCCTATGGAATAAGGCTTTTGAAAATAATGTAGGAAAAGGAGAAAATGCTCCTTTTCCCACCATTTTTTTTAGCCCTTTCAGGATAATTAACATTTAACCCACATTTTATTTGTTGTCTGGGTATATTTCCATGTTGGACAAGTCTAAAATTTTGTTGTCTGGTAAAAAGCTTTGGACTGACCCAAATTGATTTCCTTTGCAGACTACCATACAAATTAAATGTAGATTAACCCTTTACCACACAATCCTGACTTTTCACAAATAGGAAGAAGGAGGACTTTGGAAAAGAGTTAAAAGATGATTTGTGTCTGAAATGGTAGGAAAATTGGGAGAAAAAGCTGGTTACAAGCATTCTCTCCTCCTGCCATAATAATCTTTGATGTCTCTTTCTTCAGGGTCATTAACTCTTTACCAAACGACACTATTTTAGACTGGTCCAAATTCAAAGCGTTTGCAGACGACAAATTAAAGGTAGCTCCAAAGGTGAAATTTGTCCAAGATAAAGTAGAAAACATCGTGGAAAAAGGAGAAAATGCTGGTTAATAGCATTTTCTCCTTTTCCACAATGTTTTCAAAAGGCTTCTTCCTCAGGGTGGTTAAAACTTGGGATTGTGTGGTAAAGGGTTAACTCTTCCACACAACAAAATTTTAGAATGGTTCAACTGAAAGCATCTGAAGATGACAAATCAAATGTGGCTCTAATGAAACAACATGTCTTTGATAGGGTAGAAAACATGAGAAAAAGGAGAAAATGCTGCTTCCAATTCCAGGGTTCAGAGCTCCAGATAAAGGGAGTGATTTTGATTATAGAATTAAAGATACTGATTATTCTCAACTAAACCCATAGTTATGGGTACTCATTAGGATCGTCTCATCGAGACGAATCTAATGAGTACCCACAACATAGGGTTTGGAAGAGAAATAATGGATTTAGAATACCATCACTCCCTCTTATCTGGAGCTCTGAGGGTTACTTATAGTTGGGATTGTTTGGTAAAGGGTTAACCCTTTACCGCACAATGCCGCCTTTTTATGACCTTTTGAAAACATTGTGGGAAATGCAAAAAAATGCTGGTAACCAGCATTTTCTCTTTTTCCCACAATGTTTTCTACCCCATCAAAAAAAAGGGCACCATTTGAGCCACCTTGAAATTGCCATCTGCAAATGCTTTCTATTTGGACGAAGCTAAAATTTTGTCGTCTGGTAAAGGGTTAATTGTTTTGCAGAGTTACTTAGAGTTCTGGGTGGTCCGTGGTTTCTGTATTTGGCAACATGTAAGGTCCCACATTCATATACTGACTGGCAAGATTCGAGTAGTATGTATACAACTGAGACATGTTTACACATTCTAAAGATTCTGCACTCTCACTTGCTTTCCCCTCAGTTGTTTCTTTGGCTACAACCATTGATGGGTCTACACTACCTGGAGGCCTGAGCTGTTCCAGTGATGCACCAGGAGTACCTGCAGAAGCTGTTTCTACTACTTCTGCATCTGGTTTGGTCATACTTTCAAGGCTTTGCCTCAGTTTACCAACATCAGTAACTGTATATGAATCATCAGCTGTTTGTAGCAGATACTGGGCTGTATTGGGCTTACTGTTCTGAAAATTCTCGGGGGGTTCACCATCAAGCCCTAGATTGTTTGGATGCCCATACTGAAGTGTCTTTCTAGGGTCAGATTTATGGGCATCCATATCGGCCTGTGATTCTGCTTTTACTCCATTATCCAAGGTGAACTCTACTGGGCTCATGGTGTAATTATACTGTACTGATGACACTGTTGTTGTGTGTGCATAGTCATGATGTGGTGGTAAAGTGTAGTTCATTTGCCTAGTGATGTTTGCTGGCTGTTCTTGTACACCACCATCTGGATTAGGATTGTTCAGCTCATGCGTAAAACTTTCAACTGGCCTGAAATTATGAATGGCAGTCACTGGAGGAAGGCGTATGTTGCTTTGGCCATTTTCAGCCTCTGCTGTGTATGTTTGAACATGATCATGATTTACAGATGTAACCATTTCATCCATACTTAATCTGTCTCTTATCTGATTATTCTTTTTTGTGAGAGAATCACTCTCTTTATCATTCACATATGAAATAATGTCTTCACGCCATTCTGACGGAAGTTTAACAACTTTGTGTACAAGAATCAGGTGCCTGCGAATCACTGATGCTTCACCAAACTTTCTGAGACAGAACTTGCAGGTAAACGGCTTTACACCTTCATGAGAACGTAGGTGCCTTTGTAAAGCCTGTTTTTGAGTAAATCCTCTATCACATTCAAGACACCTGAAATCTTTTGTCTCTTTATGTATTTTCTCATGCATTTTCAAAGCTGATCTTTGTCTGAATGCTTTATTACAGTTTGGGAAGTCACACTGAAACTTTTTTGTACCTTCATGAATATTTAAATGATCACGAAGGGCAGACTCATAAAAAAATGATTTTCCACAATCTTTGCACTGATACGGTCTTACACCTATGTGTACGTTCACATGCTGTTGTAATGTGTGCTTGGTTGTAAAGCTTTTCCCACATGTCTGACAGAGAAAACTTTTCTTTATACCCATATGCTCAGATTTAACATGACACTCTAAAACATAATTTGAACAAAACGATTTTGGACATTGTTCACACTTGAATTCTGGCTTGACAAATGTTTTGTCATGACGCTTTTTGTGCTCCCTTAGTGCTTTTAGAACTTTGTATTGTTTACCACAAATATCACAAGCATGTTTGGGGTCACCATGGGATAATCTGTGACGTTTCATATACCGCAAGTTAGGAAAGATTTTGTTGCAGATATCACACTTTGTCAGTTCTGCCTTGTGCACTCTACGTCTGTGGTCTGCTATAGCATTTCTTGTTTTACCTTCATAGTCACATTCATCACATGGAAACGTTTTACGCTTTTCTTTTTTTTCATTTTTTAAGCTTTCAGCCTTGTCTTCTTTACTATCTTTTGTCTGTAAAGATACATGTATATTGGTATTTTCCTGTTGACCCACATGTATTTTGTCTTTTGAAGTTATGGTGTTTTGGGCTCCTGTCTTTGTCTCTGGAGAGTGATTATCTATATCAGTGTAGTCAATCTTCACAGCATTGTCAGAAACATTGTCATGTAATTGTTCCTGCACAGAGTTTTGATTTAGCAGAATATTTTGTTCTTTTATGTCAATTGTTTTTGCACAAAAAGCATCATTTACATAACTTCTTATACCCTGTTCATCATTATAGAATATATAGTCATAAGTGTCTGCATCACTGGTATGACAATTCTCAGCAGCTTTCCCTTCATTTGTGTGGCTTTTATCATAAGGTTCATTAGTCTGGACAGCACTAACATTAGCCATACATGTTAGTGAAACACTTTGTGTACGCAAATCATTATAACCATGGTCTGTTATAGGTTCCATGCTCATCAATTCTTTCTGCACTTGTTCCTGCAGCTCTACACCACGACTGATAGCTTCAGCTGCCTCAACTAGAGCCGAGAAAGGACGAGACCCTTGAGACAGCATCCCTTCTTGCTCTTGTCGTACAATATTGGATGAGCCATATACAGCTAGTGTGCTGACCAGCATATTGTGAGCTTTACCGATAGTGTTCCAGTGGCCTTCCAGGTTGAAGGTGTTTCCAATCGTTGAAATCACAACACCAACATCATCACAGATTCTTTTTAACATGCCTTCAAAATCAAACTCGATTGGAAAGTTGTCGATAAAATCTGGAGAAATATCGGCCGAAACTCGGCAAAATACCGCAACCATAATTTGAAGTATGTTTCACTGAATTTTGAGAATGTATCGTGTATCAAACAGCAGTTGCTCAAACCCAGTATAAGTGAGTACAAAAATGGATGTTTTACAGCAATAGCACTCTTTTTGATAATTTTTACAACCATTTCGGTACTTTATATACCTCTATCACTAAAGATCCACTACGTACGAGTTAACTCCCTTCGTGAAGTTAAAGGGTAAACTTTTTTTTTATAATGGTGTCGGAGGTACGCATGGATCCGTGGAAATCGATATTTGGCCTATCAGGTAATCGCATTTATTTTGGTCGATGTGCAGCGTTGCTGTCTGCTCTTTCGGTCCCCAATTAAGCGACTATTAAGTTGGAGAGATGCTATTTTATTTATCTATTTTGTCTTTAAAACGCTTGAATTTAAGGAAAAAAATTTACAAGATGTGCTTTGTGAACGTGTAACGCTAACGTGAGATATACGCAGAACAGAACAATCCGTTTATTCACCCATGTACAAACGGGATACAACATGGGGTTATAACATACATAATGTTTATATCGTCAATTTAAAATAAAATTTCCTGATAAAGAGAGATGGAGACAGAGACAGATACACAAAATGCGAGAGAGAGAGAGAGTGAGAGAGGATTTCTTAAAAGGGGAAAGACTGGAGTATATCCTTTTTGGTGACACTCGATGCGCTCCTGTAACTGGCCGCACCACAACTATACTCATGCAAGGGCATTAAAAGTAGTTCGCGATGTGTAGTTAGAGAATTCAAGATGGACTTGTTTGCTTCATATAATTAGACTCAAAGGAGCTACTTAGGAGAATATCAGCCATGAAAGTTTTCATGCAGATGCTACACGTTTGCATTATAATAATGGTTCACGATGGGACATGTGCAGAGAGTTTTGATCACCACTACATAACACAATGGAATAATTAATGCCATATTCCCTCTCTGAAAGAAACATAAGTGTTTTACAGTGGAAAGCAAAGGTAAAAAACTAAGAAATACTAATATGAAAAGAAAGTACGTTGACTCAAAATATCTAACCTTGTTTAATAACCTCTGCACATGAAAAACGTGGCTATTGTCATCAATGTTTCACTTTGACGTCAGCCTTAACCCTTGGCGCGTGAAGAACAAGCTGAATATGAAGAAGAGAACATTTCTTTATTTCACTCAAAAGGTACATAATGCACGACAGGGAGATTTTGAAAAAAGAAAAAAGAAAAAAAAAAAAAAAAAAAAAAAAAAAAAATGTTACGAGTAGTAAAAAACACAACAACAACACTAAACAAATAAATAGCTGTTCCGATAAACGAGAGGAGAAGTATGGGGTGTAGGAAAATGGAGGAAGGGAGACACAAGTCAAAAATGTTTACATAAGAATATCACATGATATACCAATGTGCGTTATGTCAGTAGCGTGATGAGGCTTGGTCCCTGAAAATTACTTAGCCTGTGTGTGTGTGTGGGGGGGGGGGGGGGTTCCACAAAATAGAGTGAATTGTGAATTTAGAATAAATGCATTTTCCAATATGACTTTGCAGACATAGATCAGATTGCAAATACGTGTAACATGCAATTTAATCTTGGATTTAACCTATCTGCTGTACATTCACGTGTATTCCTTACTCAAAGTAGATTTCAATTATGAAACAGTCTAAGTTCTGTTCTGTCCAATACGTTTAGTGCACTATAGATCTATAAATATGTTATCGCTTCTCCATGGTCATTCCTTATTATCTGGACAGAAGGCTTCTTTCTTCCCCCCCCCCCCCCAAAAAAAAAAAAAAAAAAACAATTTCCCCACCACCTTCTACATTTAGTCTTTTCTTAGAAAAGGTTGAACAGTCATCCCTCTATTTCCTAAGTTATTTCCTTTCTTTTTCTTCCTTTTTGAAATTTTCCTCCTTCCGCTTCTGAGAGATTAACTGTTATTTTCTTCTGTTTATATCTTTGTAATAATTAAAGGCATGTTTTACAAAACTGTTAAAAATTTATTAATGTATTGATAGCCCCATGTTTGATATAACATCACTGGGAGAATAAATGGTAATGTTGTTGTTGTTGTTGTACTGTTTTGGAAGTTCAGCTCAAAAAGCAACTTGATTAAATCGACTTTTGACTCAGCCATTGTTAAGTTGATTATTAATTGATTATTGATTCTCGTTAAGTGGCCATTTCAAAGGATGAGTCGGTAAACTGTTAGTTGATAGGATGTGTGTGCAAAGCATATTATCGCTCTAATTCACTCGACCACCCGATGTCTTCAGTATATCATAAGATAAAACAAACTACCGTCAATGATATTAACGCGTTTGTTAATTGACAGCACACTTTTTTAAAAACACATTTTAAAATTATCAGAAAACCATTTTCCCTCAACCTGAAATTTAAAATTTTTCTTGGACATGCACCACTCTGTTGAATCAGGCGACCAATAAACATTTCGAATGCTTGCAATCCAGTGTAATTTATTATCGAATATGATGTTGAGACGACTAGTCCTCCGAAAACAACTAGCATCTTTAATTTTGTTATTCTTTGGCAAATTTGATGTCTATGAGGTGTTGTATTCTTATTCATTGAAGTTCAAAACTTTCATGAAACAAGTATTACCGGTACATTGTCCGCAGCCCACGAAATTTGCATTTTTTTGTACATATCATTGTGTAAATCAGCTCAAGCATCTCTTAAATTCTTACGGAGAATTCATCATCCGCAGAAACATATGATAGGAATATCTTTTCCCCGAAAGTTTATCGAGAGAAACGGTCATGACAGCACTATTTAAGCAGTATATCTGGTGTATTTATCGCGTTTGTTTGGGAGCCCGTAGCAACAGCAACCAAGGAAGTCCTCATTTGCTGACATGTCAATGTATTTTGAAAGGTTCTTTAACTTAGTCAGTTTATAGCACCATCATACAAGACCGAGGCTAAAAGAAAAAGCGTCTAAAAAAAAAAAAAAAAAAAAGCGTCTCATTCTGAGGCTTCTTATAGCCAGCCGTAGAAATCAAACCCGCACCTTCAAGTTGCCCGGGATTTGCCGTTCATAAATCTGACGCTCTATCTCTTTAAATAGCTTTTAGGACCGGTCGGAGTTGTTGTAGGGAACCTGTGTCAAAAGATTGGTGTTGAGAGAGGTGATCTAGTTCACAAAAAATCGGTTCAGGCCGTCGTGCTAGTTCAATTTTACCATGAAGAAACTGGAAGGTTTTAGTAAAAAGCCTCAAAATTTATGGAGTTTGAACAACAGGATGGTCGGTTTTCAATCAGGAACTAAAACTATTTTCATGAGACCAGATACGACAGCAAAGGGCCTTTTGCAATTCCAGACAAATGGCTCACAGCTTGGCTCGGAAGATGAAGTGAAATCTTTTGGCAGGGAGGGAGGGGACTTAGGATTAATCCACGTGCCTTTTCAAATAAGATCCCACGTAATGAACGCATGGTTTTCATTACTTGTGCAAACTATAGTCCAAAAACTGGGGAAAAAATTAACATGCAATGTATCCCTTGAAGGAAATAACCCAAAAGATTTTATTTTCACACTTCAAAGTTTTTGCCAAAGGATAATCAAACAAGTTATTGACTTGTAATTTGTTACTTGCGAATACTTGAGATCCTTTAGATGATACTTTGAGGCAATATAGAATAGGCAAATTGTTGCACAATCGTCACTATTCTGTTAAAATCACCACACGAAATATAGAATAGTAAAATCTAAGATTAGACTTTACACTCTGTGCAATACCGTCTTAATCGACACATCTACATATTTAAATAACAAAAGTTGCACCAGGCATTCTAATGATCGGATTTGACCAATATAAGTTGTGAAACATAGTTGATGATCAAGATGTATGTAGACATATTTGAGAGATTCTTCGAACGTCCTCCCACCTGTGGCATGAAATGAATTTATATCTAATTTGAATAAATGAAGAAGCGTAAAATTTCTTTGCATTCAAAATATTGAAAACGAGGGTTTGATTGGTCTACACAAAACATGACGTCACCCACACACAGCTTTTGTCAGTCCAATCTTATGTGTTGATTATTTCTGAACGTAATCTTCTCAGCGTTTTTTTTTTTTTTTTTTTTATCCGTCGGACAATGTTTTCGATCTAGAACTTTCGTTTACATTAGGAATTTCTTACCTTATACATGTAGACGTTAAACATGTACACCGTTAACTTATTACAATTTGTGTCCACCCTTTAAACTGCAACTCTTCAATATGGAGACCATAATCCGCCATTTTCGAACGAGAATACAACTTGTTGCAACATGTAAACAAAACAAAACAAACACACATCTTATGTCTAATGTCATCTACCACTTTTGACCGAGACGTCTTTCCATGTATGCATCTAATGCCGTAGCAGATTTCTATCGTTTCATTCATTAATACAGAATAAAACTTCCTGCAGATAGTGTTTTTCGGCTTGAGAAAAATTGCATTGAACTGGCAAGTGGGTGGGATATGTGTCGACATACTGTACATTTGAAATGCTTTTTCTCCCGAGATGAAAGCGAATTTATTTGTGACATATTTTTTTGCAATGCGAAGTATGCCCTGGTAGCAACTGAAATGTCGATGTGAAAAACTAGCTTGAGGAACTAACACCAACCTCGTCACCAAACGACAAGTATTTTTGACTTGTCCAACTTTTAAGCATTTGAAGAAGATAAGATTAATGTGTTTCTGGAATCAAACATTAGTCCCTTAATCGGTAGAAAACGTTGTGAGAAAAGGAGAAAATGCTGCTTGCCAGCATTTTCTCCTGTTTTCACAATGTTTTCAAGAGTCTCTCCCTCTACACTTTGGGTTGTTAAAACTCTGGGTTATGTGTTCAAGGGTTAAGTTTGATCATGGATCTACACTGGTCACTGCCTGATCAAGGCAGCCTCGAAGTTACAAAACAGCCAAGCCTGTGTGCAACAGGCAGGTGAGGAAAGATATAAAATTGGCTGCAGCACTCAGGTTGGCTGCTGCTCTCTGGGTTTGACAACCATCTAGATAATTACTTAAATAACATTTTTGCCATTTAACGCTTTACTAAGTGACAAAATTCTAAGACTCTGCCAATTTGAAAGCATTTGCAGAGGACAAATAAATTGTGGTTCAAATGATGGAATTTGTCTATGAAAACAGAGAAAACATTGTGGGAAAAGGAGAAAATGCTGATTATCAGCTTTCTTATTCAGGTACATTGAAAGCCTGGACTTTGTGGTAAAGACTTGGATTTGTCTGAATCAGAAGCATTTGCAGACAACCGATCAAATGTGTCTTAAATAATGAGAATTGTCAGAGAAAGAATAGAAAACATTGTGGGAAAAAGAGAAAATGCCAGTCATTCACATTTTCTCCTTTTCCAATGATGTTTTCAAAAGCATTCTGTCACAATACCATTTAAAGTCGGGATTGTTTTGTAAAGGTTAATTTCATCCTATATTGCAGAATTTCTTTGGATGGATAGAAATCTATAACTAGGGGCTTATAACAAAGTGTGGTCAAAATGAGTGGGACAGCTCAAGCTCAACAGAAGTTTTCCAACTTGAGAAAGCGGCTAGATCAGCTGGGATACAAGCAGCCACTTGGAGTAGAATCTTTACCTCTTGTAGAAAAACTGTTTGCTGATTTAGTGCACACAACTGAAAGTTTAAAGAATGCCAAATTAGCGTTAGGTCAACAGACGACTGAAACAAAAGACTTAGATTCGGCCATTGAGCCCTATAAAAGTGACAATGCCAAACTTGTGAGAGAGAACAATGACTTGCATAAACAGCTGATTAAACAGAAAGAGGAATCGGACGCTCTTCATAGAGGTAAGACTATTGTCTGTCAGTTTTGTAATTATCTCCCTTGGGTTCACTGCCCTTCCACATAAAACCAAGCCCTGGTAGATCAGTGGTATGGCACAGGGCTTGTAATCCAGGGCTTGCTAGTTCAAGTGCAGGGGTGAAACTCTTTACCAAACAACAAAATATTAGACTGGCCCAAATTGAAAGCATTAGCAGACGACAGATTCAGTGTTACTCAGATGATGGAATTTGTTTCTGAAAGAGTAGAAGACATCGTGTTTCTCACAATGCTTTCAAAGATTTCCTCCTACAGGTCATTGAAATTTGGGATTGTTTGGTAAACGGTGAACACCTATGATACACTGTACACCATTGCATAATGTGAATAAAGTTGGGTTAGATGAAAGTTACTTTTTTATCACTGTTGTAATGTTCTTCTCATCAATAACTCCTAGTGCCCTGACCACAACTTTTGTGGTTTTTGTAGACAATGAAGATCAAGGTGAGTCTGCTTGATGAGGATGGTTTAGATCAAGATCAGACTGCTCACAACATGCAGTCTGATCTTAGATCTTCACTGTACACTATATCGTTACATTATAGCTGATAGAAATGATTCCTTGTTTTAAAAGTGACATCATCCAACACATATAATGTTACATTGACTGGTTCTAGTTCATAAAATGGTATATGGACAGGGCATGTCTATTTTCTACAATAGGTCAATTTCTTGCTTTACCCTTTACCGCACAATGCCACCTTTTAACACCCCTGGGAAGGAAGCCTCTTGAAAACATTGTGGGAAAAGGAGAAAATGCTGGTAACCAGCATTTTCTCCTTTTCCCACAATGTTTTATACCCTGTCAGAGAAAAATTGCACCATTTGAGCCACACTGAAATTGTCATCTGCAACTGCTTTCAATTTGGACAAGGCAAAAATTTGTTGTCTGGTAAAGGGATAAACCAGAGAACAGAATTTCTTTATCAAGACAAAACACTGCTAAAACCACTCTAGAGGAAAACTTTGTGGAAAGGGAAGTTATTGCCTGTTCTAGCAAGTGCTTCTCTTTCCAAGCTGTTTTCAAAGGCCCAAAGTTGAAATTCTTTTCTTCAAATCTTGTTGTAATGCTTTATACACAAGATGAATGTATGGTGAAGTACTTACACTCAGTCCTGCTTGGGCCGCATCATTCTAGAGTTTATGGTCTACAGTTTCATCTTTATCTGGGTTTGGTATACAATGAACATTCAGTGGTTGTCCGTGAAACCATTTACTGTCTTTCAGTTTGTGATTTGATAGATGCAGTATAATATACACCTCATTTAAATACATCCTTTTGTTTACAGTGTGACATCTGGTCCATATACATATAATGATAATATATTGATCGGCCCTGGTCCATAAAAAGGTTTTTGGTATATGAAAACATTTTTCTGTCTTTTGATGCCTCATTTCATAGATTCAGTATAATATAACAAAAATTGCAAGACCTTTTGGGCAATATGTATGTTTATCGACTGTTATGTTGGACCATTGATGTGATATGCTTCTGTCAAGTTCAATTTAACGTCTCTGATCTAATAGACCAGTTGGTAAAGTTCCATACTGCCCTCAAGGCCATGTCTGATTTGTTGAAAATATACAGACAAAACACCCATAAAACTGCATTTTCCACCCAGATTGGTAAAGTTCACTTATTTATGACAACAACATGGCAAGTGATTATGAAAAGAATTAATGAAGAAATAATTTGAAGTGTTTGGTTGTATGTATCGGTAATTCCATATGAGCCATGCTCTGTGAAAAGGGGGCTTAATGCCTCTGCGAAACGTATTGACCCAGGTCAACAGTCCGCGCAGACTAACCTGGGCGGAAACTTTTTACTAAAGGCCAATTTTCTCTATGTCCAAGGAGAGGTCTACCTTATGATTAACCCTTTACTGCACAATGCCGCTTTTTGACGCCCCTGGGAAAGAAGCCTTCTGAAAACATTGTGGGAAAAGGAGAAAATGCTGGTAACCAGCATTTTCTCCTTTTCTCACAATGTTTTCTACACTATCAAAGAAAAGTTGCACCATTTGAGCCACATTGAAATTGTCGTCTGCAGATGCTTTCAATTTGGACAAGGCTAAAATTTTGTCGTCTGGTAAAGGGTTAAGCTGATAAAAGTGGTAATTATGGATCCATAATTATGTCATGGCTTGATTGGTACAATACATCACAGAGATGAATTAAGCCCCTTTAGCCAGAGCATGTTTCATATGCATTTTGCATGCACATGTAATTCCTTGCGTCTATTTGTATCCATGTTGTAACTTATGATAATCAATTCAATGTATTTTTAGAATTGAAAGCTACTTTAAGAAAGTTGGAACATGAGAATGCAGATCTGAAGTTCTTGAACAACCAGTATGTCCAGAAAGTGCGAGGTCTGGAAAAGGAGTCCAAGGAGAAGTCAGATAGGATATTGAGTTTACAGGAGAAAAACTTCCACGCTGTGGTCTCTACACCAGGTACTTATGTACTTGATGTTGTTTTGTCATTGATGTGAGGCTGAACATTGTTTGAAGCATGTTGGGAAAGCACCCAATTGGCTTTTGCTTTAACTCTTTACCACACGAGTCCAACTTTGAACGACCCTGGGAAAGAAGCCTTTTGAAAACATTGTGGGAAAAGGAGAAAATGCTGGTAACCAGCATTTTCCACTTTTCCCACAATGTTTTCTACTCTTCCGAACATGAATTTCAATTTTTGAGTCACATTTATTTTGTCATCTGCAAATGCTTTCAATTTGGTCCAGTCCAAAATTTTGTCGTTTTTTAAAGAGTTAACCCACGATCCTGAGTTTTAACATTTCTATGGGAGAAGACTTTTGAAAACATTATGAGAAAAGGAGAAAATGTCGGTAACAAGCATTTTTCCTTTTCTCACATCGGTATGTACCCTTTCATAAACGAATCTGCTCATTTGAGCCATATCATATAAATTTTGTTGTCTACAAATGTTTTCAGTTCGGACAAGCCTAAAATTTTTTCATTTGGAAAGAGTGGAAAACATTTTGGGCAAAGGAGGAAATAGTCCTCACCAACATTTTCTCCTTTTTCCAACAATAATTTCGAAAGATTTTCTCCTCAGGGTTGTTTAGATAAGGGATTGTTTGAGAAAGCATTACAAGTCATGTAAAGGATTAAGGTATACTTAAATGGAGATGTCCTTGGAACAAAGATGAATGATAGATCAGAATTGCTGCTGTGCATTGCCCGGTTTCACGAAAAAACTTAAGTCTCTCAGAGCTCCAGATAGAGGGAGTGATTCTTATTTCAAAATTGAAAATATTGATTATTCTCCACTAAACCCCATGTTGTGGGTGCTCATTAGAATCGTCTCATAGAGACAATTCTAATGAGTACCCACAACATAGGGTTTGGAAGAGAAATAATGGATTGAGAATACCATCACTCCCTCTTATCTGAAGCTCTGGTCTCTTATTTTGCTCAAATGCATTCACTAACATTAAGAGACAAAAGTAATGTTCTAAAATCCTGACACTGACAGAGTCTTTCAAACTCAACTTTGCAAAATAAACAGACTTAAACTCATTGTACCTACTTAAGTCCATTATTTTGCTGAGATGAGTCTGAAACGTCGTGTCAACTCTGGATTTAAGAATGTTACTAAAGTCTGTTAATGTTAGTTAGATGTGTCTGAAAAAGCAAACTCAACCTAAGTCAGAAAATGAGTCTGTCAGTAAATTTGAGTAAAATGAGAGACTTGACTTTTCTCGTGAAACTGGGCCGTGGTCTCTTAGTGAGAATATTAATCTACATAATTGAGCCAGTGTAGAACAAGATCAGGCTACACAAAACATGCAGCTTGATCTTTGATCTACACTGTTCCCTTAGCTGTAACACAAAAGCAACCATGAAACTGCAGTAATTTGGGTTGTATTTCTAGGATCAAAATGTCTGATAGGTTTACTTGGTGCTCTAAGGATTAAAGTGTCCTTTTTTTCTAAAGGTTTATGGAACAGTTGTCTCCTTGCTGAAAAATCCTGGGTAGAGCACTGTTTCTCTTAACTTATCCCAGATCAGGACCTTTTGTGGACAGTGTAGATCAAGATCAGACTGTACAAATCTTGCAGTCTGATCTTGAATCTACACTGTCTGATAAGGAGATATCCCTCCCCCAAAGATGCCTCTGAAATAGCAAAATATGGGTTTATACTACTGGCGTGAAAGTTTTGTTTCACTTACTTAGCAAGATAGGGTTGAAACTGGAGAGATTTTATTTTTTATAGTCATGTAGTGCTTTAGAAAAATAAAAGTGATGGACATTCTCAGCACTAAAGATGCAGATATGTTGCAATTTCAGTGCCCGTTTTGTTAGAACATATTGCAATGAAGTGGACAGAGTAGATTCCAGATCAGACTCCATGATTTGTGCAGTCTGATCTTGATTTCCATAAGTTTTAATCTGGGTTCTGGGCTATGGTTAGTGTGGCCACAAGAGATAACTCTGTACCACACAATGTCAACTTTTAACGACCCTGAGAAAGAAGCCATTTGATAACGTTGAGGGAAAAGGAGAAAATGCTGGTAATCAGCATTTTCTCCTTTTCCCACAATGTTTTCTAGCCTCCCTAAAACAAATTTCAGTTTTTTAGATTCATTTATTTTGTCATCTGCAAATGCTTTCAATTTGGACCAGTCTAATAGTTTGTCGTTTGGTAAAGAGTTAATTTAATTATTGTTATTGTCTGTCAGGTGGAAGAAAGAAGGCTATACCATTTCGCAGACAGAGGATGGAAATAGACTGCACAGTCCCAGAGGCTGATCCTTACTCTAAAATGCGACCTTCACTGGCTGATGACCCCTATGTGGCAGATTTGCTTCAGGTCGCAGATAGCAGAATTGCAGAGCTGGAAAAGCTGGTGGAGGAATATAAAGACAGGAATGAGATTTCAGATAGAAAACTTTCCAACTTCAGACAGCAGGTATCTACTTTTATTTTGATATGCCTAAAAGTATGTACTTTGTTATGCCCCAGGGAACTGATTTACTAAAGTAAATGCACAAATCATAGTCTAAAATTTTTTAAGTTTTTGCGTAGGTTAGAGTTTTGTGTTTTACTAATATTTGCGTAGCTAATTTCGAACGTAAGTTTTTGCGTAAGTCTACATACAGAAATACTGTTCCTAAGTTAAAACATAGGCCAAAATATGGAGGCATTTTTGAACTGCGTTGTCAAAGAGAAAAAAATTTGAGGGGAAAAAATACATCAGAGTTATCCTTGCAGCTAACTGCAGTAATCATTGATTTCATTTTATTGACAAATTATTCTTCATCACACATTCACAATCAAAATTTGACAGAACCAGCTGACATATGAGATGATGTAAAGCACATAAAAATTAACGGTAGCATAAATGTGTGTAATTTACGTCAAATTTCCCCCTGGTTGTATGGCATGCACTGTTTACCTAGTTAACAAATGCCCTGGAACTACTGTTTCTGCCTTCCATTGCAGTGTTACGGAAATACTTACTTACCCAAATTCACAAAGTTAAGAAAGTTCAGTAAAGTGGTTTCTAAGAATTTCCTAAATCTAAATGTAGGCGTAGTGACGGTAAGTCATACGCAAAAAATGAGAAATTGTCAGTAAAACGATACTGTGGTTGGTCTGTGTGTTTGTCCGTTCCCCGTCTGTCTCTCCACTAGAAATGTCATGTCCACTTCATATCTCCAGAACTTCATGTCTGATTGTGAAAATAATTCACACACTTGTAAGCACCTTGAAGAGACGACATACAGAACAGAGGTTTCAGACACCAGCCTTCCAAGTCAAGGCAACAGCAGGGGTAAAACTTAACATACCCTTGAATTGTGTCCACTTCATGTCTCGTAAACCCATGGTCTGATTTTGTAAAAATGTATTTCACACAGGTGTACACTTTGATGAGACTACATATTTACAAGTTTCAGATGCCAGCCTCCAAGGTCAAGGTCAAAGCAGTGGGTTAATGGTCACATGCTCTTAAATTATGTCTGCTCCATATCTCTTGAATCTATTTTCTGATTTTGAACTTTTCTAGCTGTCTGGATATCAAAAGCACTTGTCAAAGGAGAATTTGGACTCAAATTTCTAGTTTTTTTGACATAAATCTACAAGCTCAAGTGTATTCACTTCAAAAATGTCTTTAGTATTATCTTTTCTACTTCATACACCCATGTCACTGTATAGTACAGGATAGTGAAATACACAGCTGTACCTAATGATCCTGTGTTTTAACCCTTTACCACACAATCCCAAGTTTTACAACCTTGAGGATGAAGGCTTTTTCCAAAACATTGTGGGAAAAGGAGAAAATGCTGGTAACCAGCATTTTCTCTTTTTCCCACAATGTTTTCTGTCTTTTCGAAGCGGCTTAATGCATCTGCAAAAAGTATCAATCCAGGTAAGCCTGGGCCGTCTACGCAGGGTGACCTGGATCGAAACTTAAGAAACTTTCTGCCACTGGTCAATTTTCTGTCGGTCAAAGGACCAGTGTACCTCATGATTCAGTTGGTCATTATACAAAATGGATTTTTTATGGATCCATAATTATGTGATGGCTTGCTTGGTATAATGCAGCTCTGAGATCCATTAAATCCCTTTTTTACCAGAGCAAGGCAGAAAAGATTTATATGTGAGACAGTTTGTCTTCAACTTATACTACAGCATGTATGATCAGTCTTCCTGAGACTTGCACAGTTGTTACTAGATGTTTGGTCTTTTACCAGACTAGAGGGTCCTGCATGGCACAGTGGTAAAGTGTAGGACTCATGACCTGCTAGGCCACAGGTTTGAGCCTCACTGGATCCACTGTGTTTTTCGTGGGATTGTCCTTCTGCAAGACACTTCAGAGCCCTAGCCTAGTACTGGTGAAACCCATGGAATACATGAATATGCGAGTCGTTGCTGTGATATGACTGAAATAATGTTGAAAGTGGCATTAAATACCATTCAGTCAATCATCTTACCAGACAAGTAGCATTTACTAGATTGAAATTATTACATTTAATGTTTATGAGTTTATCAAAGAATATCATTCAGGTACATAAACTGTATTCTCCAGCTTAAGTACTGAAAGCAAAAATACCTTTTAATCGATACAGGACCATTATAATGCAATCATCAGGGTTTCTCTTATGCAACTGATCTTGTATGTAGCGAAAGGAAAGTTCTAGAAATTGCCGAAATAAATGTCTCATAATTTTATTGGACACCATATTCTCAACAGATCAATGAAAAATCATTGTAATTATATATGATGTCACATTAATTTGTATGATGATTTTCATTGGTCAGTTGAACATGAGGAGAGTACGGGAAAATCCTGTAAACTTAGTATTTGACCTTTTGATGTTATTTTTATCTGTTTACATATGTGTGTAAGGAAATAATACAAACACTTTTACTGTGTATCCTAAAGAAGTTTTCAATTTCAATGCCAGATTTATATCTGCCAGTCAGTCTCGTGAACTGATGAATTTTGACAGATCGATCTGAGTTTTACAAGTCATATCCTCAGACCGCCAGCGTTTTGGAAAGACCATATGATATCCATTTACATGTACAGTCTGAAAATCTATTTTCCATGCGCTATTCAGAACAAGTCAATCTAGTGGAAGGTACAACCCTGCCAAGAAAAGATGACTTTTGATGATAGATTGATTGATTGAATGCTGTTTTACCCCACTTTCAACATTTTTTTTTTTTTTTTAATCATATCAGGGCAGCCAACATTATCCTGTAGGCTCTGGGTTTCACCAGTATTATGCTAGGGCTCTGAGGTGTCTTGCCCATGGACACTCCCATGAAAAAACTCAGAGATGACTATAAAACGCTGTCAAAAAATGGAAAAGTTTTCCATGCTTAGTTGTTTACTAAACAATCCCAAGTTTTGACAACCCTGAACATAGAGGCTTTTGAATATGATAGCCAAAAGAGGCAAAATGTTTCAGTAAGCCTGAGGAATCACATTTTTCTCATTTGTCCCCAGGCTTTTTCAGATTTTCCTGTATAGAAATCCATGTATGTGCAATGCCAGGGTAGCTCAGTAATGCACAGGGCTTGTCAGCAAGTGGTTTTAACTCAGCTAGTACTGAAGAAAACATTGAGGGATTGTAATGGAATTGTAATGACAGAGATACCAGAAATTTTTACAATTTCTGGTATCTCTGTCAGTTATGTAGATACATACTTCAAGTTCAGGCTAGTTGCTTGCTGAGTGAAGGGAAGTTAATACCAACAGGGCAGGTAGCACTCAACACATGAGCTATGCTCTGGCAAAAGGGGGCTTAATACATCTCCATGATACATGGTACCAAGCAAGTCGTCACATAAATATGGATCAATATAATCTGTTTTAAAAACAACTCGACTGATTCATGAGATAAAATTGACCAGTAGCAAAAAGTTTCGGCCCAGGTCAGTGTGCGTGGACTGCACAGGCTGACCTGGGTCAATACCTTCTCCTATGCATTAAGCCCTCACCTAATGCATTAAGCCCTCTTTTCATGGAGCATAGCTCATATTTTTGACAGTTTTTGCCCCTTTTTCAATTTAACCTTTTACCAACAATCCCTTGGTTTAATTACTCTGAGGAAATAGATTTTTGAAGATGTTCCGTAAATAGCAGAAAATGCTGGCTTCCAACATGTTTTCCTTTTCCCACAGTTTTCAGCTCTTTCAAAGAAAAATCCAATCATTTTAGCCACATTCCATTTGCAGTCTGCAAATATTTTCAATTTTGGCACATCTAAAGTTTTGCTTAGGATCAAACATACCCTATATTTCTAAAGGCAACAGCAGACATGCACTGGCACCTGCATGAAAAGCAACTGCAGCAGTGTATTGGCACCTGCATTAGAAGTAACAGCAGCAGTATATACTGGTACCTGCATGTAAAGCAACTGCAGTGGTGTATTGGCACCTGCATTAGAAGTAACAGCAGTGGTATATACTGGTACCTGCATGTAAAGCAACTGCAGCTGTATATTGGAACCATCATGTAAAGCAACTGCAGCAGTGTGCTGGCACCTGAATGAGAAGTAATAGCAGCAGTGTATTGACTCCATCATGCAACTGCAGCGATGTATTGGCACCTGCATGTAAAGCAACTGCAGCTTTATATTGGCCTTTTCATGTCACTGCAGAGATGTATTGGCACCTACATTACTGTAAAGTAACTGCAGAGGTATACTGGCACTTTAATGTAAAGCAACTGCAGCGGTGTATTGGCACCTACATGTAAAGTAACTGCAGCGGTATATTGACACTTTTATGTAAACCAACTGCAGCAGTGTGATGGCACCTGCATGTAAAGCGACAGCAGCAGTGTAGTGGCACCTTTATGTAAAGCAACTGCAGCTGTGTATTGGCACATGCATGAGAGGTAATAGCAATGGTATATGGGCACCTTCTTGCAACTGCAACATTGTATTGGCACATGCATGAGAAGTAATAGCAACAGTATATGGGCACCTTCTTGCAACTGCAATATTGTATTGGTACATGCATGAGAAGTAATAGCAACAGTATATGGGCACCTTCTTGCAACTGCAGCAGTGTATTGGCACCTACATTGACATCTGTATAAAAAGTAACTGCAGTGGTGCCTTGTAACCTGTATGAAAAACAACTGCAGCGGTGTATTGGCATCTGCATGAAAAGCAATGCATTGCAGCTGTGTATGGACACCAGCATGAGAAGTAACTGCAGTGGTGCATTGGCACCTGTATTAGGTGCTCTAGTTATTTCAGATGTGGGCTACTGCAGCTAGACAAAGAACATTTATTTCATGAATTGATGATAGTCACTTTGACAGGTATCATTCCTTTCTCACCTCTGAACATTTGATTGTAACTATGAATGTGGAAAAGCAGTCAGTGATCTGATTGTTGGTTCTTGTTGGTAGCACAAGAACTGTCCTAGGTGCACTGGCATCTGTTGAATAACAGGACTGGTCGAAATCGCATAAAGCACTTAACAGACTAACAGAAGTATCATAACTTAGACATAATAGTATAAGGAGCGAGTCAGATTTCACCTGTTACCAAACAATCCTGTGATGTACGGACATGGAGAGAGAAAACTTGTGAATAAAATTGCAGGTAAAGTGAAAAATGCTTGTAACCAGCATTTTTCCTTCTCCAGAAAATGTTTCCAACCATTTCAGAGAGAAATTCTATCAACTGAGGCACTTTTAATTTGTCAACTGCAAGTGCTTTCATTATGGAAAATTTCACAAATTTTTTTTGTGGTAAAGGCTCAAGATACTGATGCCTAACACTGAACACTTACCACAGTCCTGAATTTTAACAAACCTGAGGAAGAACTCTGTTGAAAATATTGTTGGAAAAGGGGAAAATGCTGGCACCCTAACCGGGACAAATCCTGTCACTTGAGTAACTTTAAATTTGTGGTCTGCAAATGCTTTCAAAATGGACAAGTCTAAAATTTTGTCATTTGGTAAAAACTTAATGTCATTTTATTGAGAGTACATACATCTTTACATTCAGAAAAATGCATCTATGTGTTGAGTAAAGGGATGTAACTCATAAGGCCTTGTATTTGTAGTGTTGTATTAATTTTGTAAACCCAATGGTTAACGCTTTGCCAGATGACAAAATTCTGGACAAATTTTGATTTCTGCCTATGACGATTTTCTGCCTATGATAGGGTATAAAACATTGTGGGAAAAGGAGAAAATAATAGCTACCAGCATTTTCTCCTTTTCCCATGATGTTTTCAAGTCTTCTCTTTCAGGGACATTTAAACTTGGGATTATGTGGTAAAGACTTAAGCTGATCAAAACTTGTGTTACTTTCAAATTTAGGAAATTTTTCAGAATAAGTCTAAGAATATTGTTTAAAATGTTTGGTGAAAAAGGACCTAAATGTGGCTCATAGAGTGGTAATTATCTTTGAAAGGGTAGAAAACATTGTGGGAAAAGGATAAAATGCTAGTTACAAGCATTTAATCCTTTTTCCAAAACATTTAAAGATGCCTTCTTTCCAAAACATTTAACTCTTTACAAAACGACAAAATTTTTAGACTAGTCCGAATTGAAAGCATTTGCAGACGACAAAATAAATGTAACCCAAAAACTGAAATTTGTTTTTGGAAGGTTAGAAAACACTGTGGGTAAAGGAGAAAATGCTGGTTACCAGCATTTTCTCCTTTTACCACAATGTTTTCAAAAGGCTTCTTTTTCAAGGTCATTAAAAGTCGGGATTGTGTGGTAAAGAGTTAAAGATGCCTTCTTTCCAAAAGTTATTAAAACATTAACCCTTTACCACACAATTCCCAGTTTTAAGAACCAGAGAAAGGAGGCCTTTGAAAACATTGTGGGAATAGGAGAAAATGCTGTTAATTAATATTTTCTACTTTTCCCACAATTTCTCTTTGAAGAGCAAATTTTATGTTTTGACTTGAGTATTAACATTAGATTTTTCAGCTGAAAATGCTTTGACTTTGGACAGGTCTAGAATTTTGTAGTAAAGGGTTAACCTAGTTATGTAAGTGATTTAAAGTCGTACAGGAACAAAATGTCTATGGGGGAATTGGCAACAGATTTGTGGATCATTGCTCTGTAATTCATGTTTCTATATACACTGCTTTTATCTACAAACATTTGAATCTATTGAGAGGCTAGAGCTGTTATTTGATTGGCTCAGAGATGAATGATATCAGGTGCTTGAATAGCCTTATCTGATTGGTTGGTGTAATTTATAAATCAGCCAAACAAATCTTTATACAGCATTCTTCTCATTACATTACGTTACATACTACACACAACAGTTTTTGTCTTACCACAGAACACATTTTTAGAAGATTGTGGAAAAAAAAATTTTCTTTTCCTGCAATTTTCTTTCGCATTTATTCATTTACAATATGAAAGTTTTATCATTTGATCCCAGGTTTTATTGATCTTGAGATAGTGTATGAAAACATAGTTTGAAAAAGGGAAAATGCTGGATAGCAGCATTTTCTGCTTTTCTAATAATGTTTTCTGTCTGTTCAAAGTCATATTTCATTTGAGCCACATTTGTGGTCTTCAAGTGCTTTCAAGTTCAAATGAGTCTAAAGTTTAGTTATGTGGTAAAGGTTTGAAATTATCAAATGTTTGTCTTTTGGTAGCCATTTCAACAATTCTACTTTCTATTTTGATAAGCTTGAGTACTTCAACAACAAAAAAAAAGAAGTTGTAGATTTTGATCAAGACCCTATTATGTTTTTCTAAGATCGGGACTATCATGGAACATTTCCTTTAACCCTTAACCACATAATCCCGAGTTTTAAAGACCCTGACAGTGAAGGTTTGAGAAAACCTTGTGGGATAAAAAAATAATTTGGTTGCTTTGGTAGACTGTATATCAAGATCAGAAAATGCATAAATATCTAGTGTAATCTTAGATCATCACTTTCTAATAATTTTCCTTCCAAAAAGTTCCCTATTTTAAAAACCTGGAAGAAGAATGCTTTTGAAGACATTGTCTTATGAACATGAAAGTCAGCAACAAAATAAATAGCTCAAATACAAACTGCCCTGGCTAGGATTTGAACCTGTGCAGCAAAATTAATATCCTTGTTTATTGAGGTTTAAAAGACAAAACATTAACCCCTGAGCTAACGAGAATTCTCCCTAACACAACGAGAATTCTCCCTAACGCAGTTGTCAGGTATTGATTTTATATGGGAAGAAGCTATGCCGTAAGGAAGGAGTGATCTCCCGTAACAATTGTGTGAGGGGAGAAAATGTAGACAAATACCATGGCTGTAGCAACACTTAATTTTTTTTCATCTGTAAATGCTTTCAATTTGGAAAAGCCCAAAATTTTGTTGTCTCCTAACATAAAGCATTCAGCTTTTGAAAGTCATAAAAAGAGATATCCTGTGAAGTAAAAAGCTCCAGATCTTGATTTTTATGGGTGTATTTGGTATCACAAACAACCATGATCAGGGTGCAAGTTGTGTACATTCTGATCTTGATCCACACTGTTTGCAAAGAACTCAAGGGCTAAGACATTCTGGCCAAAAACAGCCTTGAAATTTTAATGCTAGAACTTATTACTACGAGGGAAAAGTTTATCTCATTTATTACCTCAGCTGTTTTTGAAGAAAAAGTGAAGGTATTGCCGTAGTCCTGGCATTGTCTGGGTTGTTGTCATTGTCGTTGTCTGCTTCTTAGTGCGAAAAGTTTGACATTTTATATCTCTGTTATTACCGAAGATTATTTGCTGCAAATTTGGACAAGTTGTTAATTATCGAAAGGGAAACCTATAGAACAAAGGCAGGTAACCATCAATGTATTTTTGACAGAGTTATGCCCCTTTTTAACTTAGAATTTTCACTGAAAATCAAGCATCCGCAGCCCACCTACATCCTGTGCTCTTGTTGTGCCTTTATCATACAGTTCTGTGTTTTAATGACCCTGAGAAAGAAGGCTTCTGAAAACACTGGAAAAAAAAAAAGAACTGGAAACCAGCATTTTTTTCCTTTTCCCACAATGTTTTCTATCCATTCAAAGTCAAATCAAAAACTCTGTAGAACCACACTTAATTTTTCATCTGCAAATGACTTCTTTTGAACCATTCTAATATTTTGTCTTCTTGTAGAGAGTTAAGAGGTTCTTAAATTTTGTTAAAGGTATTATACAGATAGGCTATGCTCTTTGAAAAAAGAAAACAACCACAAAATTTCAAATTTAGACTGACTCAAGTATGTTGAGTCAGGGGAAAAAGGGTTATATTGATCTCTTAAATTACTGCATAATTTGGCACTATAAAAGTTAAACACCCCCCCTTTATATTCCAGGGGTATTTATATATTTGTGTATTGAAATTCTATTGATAATCCGTTGACTTATCACCCTTTGGTGAACCTCAATAAAATGAAATCCCGGGCGAACTCGTTGACATGCCCAAACATGGTACAAGTTTACCTGTATAGTTTTTGTAGTATGAGGTATAGACATTACTCGCGGGGACTATTGACTTTTATAAACGAATAAAGGTAAAGTGTGCGTCACCACAGTTGCTTTAGATCTAAGTGTAGTAAAGTGGCAAGGTCTTTGCTAGTTGTTGGAAGAATTAGAGATTGCAAAGGATTTTGTAGAGAAAAAATATTGAATTTTTTCTTTTGGTAAGTCTTTTTTGGTTTTTATGTAAAACTATTTGGGGATGTTCATGCTTAGGTGTGCTTGAGAATGTTACTTGACCTCCATGTTGTTTACATTGAATACCATGGATACCTGGGCAAGTGGAGATGTTCTGAGTTTATCCATACACTGAAGTTTACTCTGTCATGTAACCCTCAAGCACCGTTCACAAGTATAGTTGCCGTTTTGGCTTGTGTAGATTAAGATCAGACAGCATAAAACATGCAGTCTTATCTTTGATCTCTACTGCCTGCTTTTCTGAGACATTCTGGACAAGAGCAGGCTTGATATGCAATTATTTGGGTTTTTTCATATTTCTTGACAGAAGTATAATTGCTGGGTTTATTCAGAGCTAAAAGGGCTACAGAGACTGAGTTCACTTAAACCTTTACCGAACGACAAATTTTTAGACTAGCCCAAATTGAAAGCATTTGCAGACGACAAAATAAAAGTAACTCAAAAATTGAAATTTGTTTTTGGAATGGGTAGAAAACATTATGGGAAAAGGAGAAAATGCTGGTTACCAGCATTTTCTCCTTTTTCCACATTGTTTCCTAAAGGCTTCTTTCTCAGGGTCGTTAAAAGTCGAGATTGTGTGGTAAAGAGTTAAGCTATGTAGATCAAAATCAGGCTGTGAAGATGGTGCAGTTGGAGTACTAGATAAAGGATACTCCTTTTATTTTAGAAATCATGTCTATCAGACTAGCTATCAAACGATCCCAAGTTTTAACGATCCTGAGAAAAAAGTTTTTTGAAAACAGTGTGGGAAGGGTAGACAGTGCTTGCGACAAGCATTTTCTCCTTTTCCCTTAATATTTTGTGCCCTATCAAAGACAAATCACACTGTTTAACCATTTACCACACAATCCTGATTTTTGATTTCCCCAAGGAAAAGGACTTTTGAAATATTGTGGGAAATGGAAAAAATGCTGGTAACCTGCATTTTCTTCTTTTCCCACAATGTTTTTTACCATTTCGAAGGAAAAATTTACAGATATTTTACCTTTTCCAAGTCAATTTCTACAATTAGAGCCATATTTAACTCTTTACCAGACAACAAATTTTTGGACTGGACCAAATTCAAAGCATTTGCAGAGGACAAATTAAATGTTGCTTATATGATGATTTCTGTCTTTGATAAGTTAGAAAATATTGTGGGAAAAGAAGAAAATGCTGGTTACCACAATATTTTCAAAGGACCTGTTTTTAGGGTTATTAAAACTCGGGACTGTGTGGTAAATGGTTATTAATTTGTCATCTGCAATTGCTTTGGATGTGGACAAGTCCTAAATTACTGTGTCATTTGGTAAAGTGTCAAAATAAAAAGCTTGTATTTTAAAGTTTTGTACACAGAATATTAACCCTTTCCCAAACAAGCCTTGGTTTTCACGTGTCTGCAGTACAAGTCTTTTGAAAACACTGTGGGAAAAGGAGAAATTGCTCGTAACGAGCAATTTCTCCTTTTTCCACAGTGTTTTCTACCCTTTTTGATAACTTTCTGCCATTTTCATCAAATTTAAAATTGTTGTCTGCAAACTCTTTCCATTTGGACCAGTCCAAAATTTGTCGTTTGGGAAAGTGTTAATTGATTTGCATGCATTGTGCATGTTTATTCTTGCAACCAGTTTGAATTTATAAAGTTTAATCTAAATATGATCCTGTGAAAAACTTTTCTTTTTCATGACATCTGTTCAAAAAAGAATCTTTTATGTGTAAAAAAAGTTCAATGTCTGTTTTTTCCCCCTGTCTTTTTATTTATCAATTTATCCATTTGATATTTAAAACTTTACAACATTGGAAAATTGTAGACTTGTCCAAGTTAAAAGCATCTGCTGTCAACAAAATAAATATTGCTCATAAATAAGAATTTGTCTTTGATGGGATAGAAAACATTGTGGGAAAAGGAGAAAATGCTGGTTACCAGCATTTTTTCCTTTTCCCACAATGTTTCCAAAAGGCTTCTTCAGGGGCATTAAATCTTGGGACTGTGTGATAAAGGCTTAATCCATTGCTACACAATCCTGAGTTTTAAGGAACCTTGGAAATAAGACTTTTGAAAACACTGTGGGAAAAGGAGAAAATACTGGTTACCAATGTCTTCTAACCATTTAGAGACAAATCCAATGATTTGAGGCACATGCAACGTGTCCTCTGCAAATACTTCCAGTATTTTCAGTTGAAAATTTTGTTGTTTGGTAAATAGTTAAGTTATTGCATGCAACACTCGGTAGATTTGGAGAGAAAGGTAATACAAGTCATACATAGGAAGGAAAAGAGATTCTTGAGAAAGGAAAAATCATACATAGGAGACAAAGGAGAAGATGCCAGTTACCAGCATTTTCTCCTTTTCCCACACTGTTTTCAGAAAGCCCCTTACTCAGGGTTGTGAAAACAGGAGTTTGGTAAAGGGTTAACACTTAAGCTGCTGAATAAATTAAACGCAAATTTCTACTCAATACCGTATCGGACAGTGTAGATCAAAGATCAGACTGCATGTTCTTTGCAGTCTGATCTTGATCTACTCTGTCCGCAAAAGGTCAGTGGGACGCGATTAGCAGCTTAAGGATTAAAATATTGGATTGTTTGGTAAAGGGTAAATCAAACAGCTAATGGTATTGTAATGGCCAATTAATTTATATTGTGTCCCTGATTCATTACTCTACTGTATGATATTGATTTATTCCTTCTTTGTCAAGCTTGAAGGCCCAAAAGTGAATAATGCAAGACTAGGTGTTAAAATACATTTAAAACATACAATTTAGGATTGGAAATTATTGTAGAGAATGACAGTCTGTCATTGTAAGGTCAGTCCGATAGTTAGCCATGGGCAGAAAAATGAATTTTAACCCTTAGAGCGCCAGATAAACCTGTCTGACATTTTCATCCTAGAAATACTACCCAAATAATTGCATTGGTTTCTTTTGTCTACAGTGATTCAGCACAGCGGACACTGTAGATCAAAGATCAGGCTGCATGTTTTGTGCAGCCTGATCTTGATCTACACTGACTGCAAACGCAACTATAGTATGAAAGGCGCTTTGAGGGTTAAAACCAGGTAAACAGTAAACCAAAGACAGAGCAATTTGTCAACTTTTTACCTAGTTTTAAAATTCATTTTCTTCAAGCAACTAACTTTTGGACTGACCATAAAATAACAATCATCTTCACAGTAATTTCCATTATTAAATTGGTATGATTTGAAATTGATTGCTTTTTTAGACCCACTTTGTTTACTTAAGCTGCCACTGGGCCTTTAAGATTTCCTTTATTATTCGCTTTTCATGACTAAATTTGCCTTTTTGGCTAGTGTAGGTCAGGATCAGACTGCACAGAACTTGCTGTCAGATCTCTGATCTACACTGTTCACTTATCAGAAACACTGAAGAAAAAGCAACCATGATACCTGAGTATTGCAGTAACTTATTAAGAATATAATCTTGAAAATGTCTGTTGGCTTTGTGGAGCGCTCTAAAGGTAACACTGTTTATAAATACTATTTGACAAAATTTTAGAGCTGTTGAAATTGAAAGCATACTAGATAGGTATGGCTTAGTTGTATAATGAGACTAATTTGCCTTTAAAAGGGTAAAGCAGCATTTTCTCCTATGTTTTCTAAGGCCATCATGGTTGTAAAAGCAAAGGATCCCTTGGTGAACAGTTACAATTGATAGCATATTTAATTGGCTGCTAGATCTACAAATATTGGTAGTAAATCAACTTGTAAATTTCCAAGTCAGCACAAAATGCAGTTACGATTATATGCAATATTTCCTAATTGGAGCAAGTCTATTTCCACTACAGTGTTTTGGCCCATGCAGATTAGATGCAGAGCCAGGTAGCTCAGGCTGTAACATATAGGACTTTAAGGGGCGGCTGGTTTGAATCCCCAGCTCAGGCCGTTTCTTACCGAGGATTGATGATAGTCAATTTCAACAGGATTCATTCCTCTCTCACCACTGATCATTGTTGCCAGGATGGCTGTGTGGTAAGGCAGCCAGTGGGAAGAATATTGTGCTAGTACCGGCTAACCCTTTACCACACGACAAGTAAATACACAATGGCTGAAAGACAAGTGGCTCGATGTGAGCATTACCTCCCTTTTCCATAGTACTTTTCAAAACTGTTCTCTGCAAGAAAGAAAAGAAAAACATTGTCTCAGCTGAGGATTACGTAGAAAGGGGACAATTGTCCCGTAACTTGGAGCAGTAGGGGACATTTTCAGAATTAGAAAAATGCACTCCTGATAATTTTTTCGGTGAATTTGACAGGGACAAATCTCTGCTGTGTACATAATGATGGGACATTTTTCTGATTCAGTGAGATAATATTTCTCTCCCTCCCCCTTGGCAGAGGATCGGTATCATGTCGTGTAACAAAGTCTGTACTGTTGCTTGGTATCGTGTTGTGTAACAAAGTCTGTAAAGTCTGTACTGTCTACATAATGATGGGACATTTTTCTGATTCAATGGGGGGCCCGGCTGGATAGCTCAGTGATTAGCATATGGATCTGACTTGTGACCTGGTGGTTGCACGTTCCATACCCGGATGAGGCAAACTTTTGCTTCGCGGTTTATTGCCTCTCATCTCTGATGCATATGAGAAAAGTATTCAGCGGCTTTGAAAGAAAGTTGCAATACTGATGTGAGAAAACCAGGAAACACATGCATAGGTGCACTGACTGCTGTGATATGATCTAAGCTGTTAAAATGGCATTAAACTTCAATACAAACAAATTTTACTGATTCAGTGGGACGATATTCCAGAATTTTCCCGTTGGTAGAGCACTAGAGTGGGTAACATGTCATGTAACTAATTGAATCAATGAGATCAAAGTTTAACACAGTGAGTTCGTGTGTAGATACCATGGCTCACTGGCTCCCAGACTCATCAATTATGTAGATTAACCCAAGGTGTGACATGTTTCTGCATCTGGTCTCATATTGCACAGTATGTACAGTCTGATCTTTGATCTACACAGTCCACTTATGCAGAGACTTTGTGGACAAAAACAATGTTGAATTTTTTTTTTCTAGACCGAAAGTATCTGCTGAGTTTATTCTGTGCTCTGAGGGTTTACCCTTTGCCACACAATCCCAGGTTTTAACAACCTTGATGAGGACGGTTCTTGAACACATTGTGGGAAAAAGGAGAAAGTACTGGTTACCAGCATTTTCTCCTTTTCCCACAATGTTTTTCTACCCTGGTAAAAATAAATCCCCCCATTTTCGATACATTTAATTCATTGCCAGCAAATGCATTGGATTTGGACAGGCCTATTATTATTTTGTTTGGTTAAGGGTTAGATCAGGTTTAAATAGATTTTTGTACAAAGTACTAATGACTATTGTGTGAATTACTCTAGTATCAAATAATACTATTGTCTCCACCCTTTTTAACCTTTACCAAACGACAAAATTTTAGACCAATCCAAATTCAAAGCATTTGCAGACTATGAAATAGATGTGACCCAAATTGAAATTTTTGTTTTGGGAAGTGTAGAAAATATTGTAGGAAAAGGGGAAAATGCTGGTTTCAAGCATTTTCTCCTTTTCCAACAATTTTTTCAAAAGGCTTTGTTTTTAGGGTCATTAAAACTCATGATTGTGTAGTATGGGGCTAAAGCGCCTTTCACAACTATAGTTGCCTTTGCAGCTAGTATAGATCGAGATCAAACTTCACAGAACGTTCTTTGATCTACACTGTCCGCATTGCAAAAACGCAGTAGACCAAAACAACCACAAAATTGTACATATTTGGGTCTTTACTTCTAGACTGAAAACGTCTGTTGGGAGTCATTTTTGGACTCTCAGTAAAAGGTGAAGATTTACCAGTAGGAAAGAATGGGCAGTCATTGGTCACCATTGTTTGTTACCCTTGAGCTGTGTGACTATACCATATGAAGTATTAACTCTTTACCACACAACAAAATTTTCGACTGGTCCAAGTTGAAAGCATTTGCCGACAACAAAATAAATGTGAATGAAAAATTAAAACTTGTTTTGGGAAGGGTAGAAAACATTGTGGGAAAAGGAGAAAATGCTGGTTACCAGCATTTTCTCCTTTTCCCACAATGTTTTCAAAAGGCTTCTTTCTCAGGGTTGTTAAAACTCGGGATTGTGTGGTAAAGGGTTAATTGAATGGTCCATATTCAAAACATTTTCAGATGAGAAATCTTTAAAAGGGTAGAAAACATTGGCTGTTGAAAACCCACTGGCGCTCGATCATTATTCAAAATCGTTGCTCGATGTGTAACCTAATATTAGGTTACACATCAAGCAACGATTTTGAATAATGATCGAGCGCCAGTGTGAAAACCATATAGGAAAAGGCAAAATTGCTGGTAGGCAAAAATGCTGGTAACCAGCATTTCCCCTTTTGTCACAATTTTATTTACTCTTTTCAAGAGAAATCTCAGCATTTTCATTATTGGTAAATGCGTCAGTTTGGACAAAATGAGCCATACTCTGGCAAAAGGGGTCTTAATGTAACTCTGTGATCCATGATACCAATCAAGCCATCCCATAATTATGGATCCATAATAGCCACTTTTTTAAACAATTGACTTAATCATGAGGTAGACATGCAGAAAATTGACCTACAGCGAAAAGTTTCGGCCCAGGTTAGCCTGCGCGGACTGCGAAGGCTGACCTGGGTCGATACTTTGCGCAGATGCATTAAGCCCCCTTTTCAGAGTGTAGCTCAAATATTTGTTGTCAGGTAAAGCAGTTTAATAGTTGAAAGGAATTTGACACTTTTATTGAATGAGTGAATCTGTTGGTCTTCTAACTCTTTACCAGACCAGGAAATATAAGACTTATCCAGATAAAAAGAAATTGCAGACAACAAATGTTGCTTAAAATGATTGCATTTTTTTCTGAAGGGGTAGAAATCATGGAGAGAAAAAAAGAAATTTGCTAATTAAAATTATATGTTCTTTTTCCAGAATGTTTTCAATTTGCATGTTTAGGCTGTAAAAACAGGATTGTACAGCAAAGAGTTTAATCTTTGTCCCCTGCAGACAAATTTTTGCGTCATGATGCATTTGCCTGCTTCGGAAACAGTGTGGTTCTTAATTTCTCCTTTTCTCACATTTTTTTTCTCATACTTAGGGTTGTTTTTTTTTTCTTTTACCAAACAACAAAATTTTGGACTTATCCAAATCTAAAGCATATATGTGCGGATGAAAAATTAGATGTGCTAAATAGATGATTTCCACCTGTAAAATGGGAGAAAACGTGGTTGGAAAAGGATTTTCTCCTTTTCCCACAATGTTTTCAGAAGTCTTCTTCCTCAGGGTCGTTAAAAATTGGGATTGTACTGTAAAGGCTTAATTTTACTAGAAAACAATTTTTTGGACTAGTCTAAATCCAAAGCATTGGCAAATGACAAATGTGGCCCAATTATAATTGGGATTTGTTTTTGAAAGAGTAAAAAACGTGTCTTTTTCTCATTTTTAGCTCCACTGGCCAAAGGCCAGCGGGCTTATGTCATGGCCCGGTGTCCGTCGTCCGTCCGTCCGTGCGTTAACTTTTATTTCAAACATCTTCTTCTCTGAAACTACCCATCCAATTTTCATGAAACTTCACAGAAATGATCCTGCCATGGTCCTCTTCAGAATTTCTTGAAAGAATTTGATTCCTTCAAAAACTCTGGTTGCCATGGCAACAAAACTGAAAAATATTGGAAATCTTTAAAAATCTTCTTGTCTGAAACCATAAGGCATAGGGCTACCAAATTTGGCATGTAGCTTTATGTAGTAGACCTCTATCATGTTTCTTGAAATTATAGCCCTGGGGTCAAAATTGGCTCTGCCCCAGGGGTCACAAGTTTTACATATGCTTATATAGAGAAAACTTTAAAAATCTTCTTGTCTGAAACCATAAGGCATAGGGCTACCAAATTTGGCATGTAGCTTTATGTAGTAGACCTCTATCATGTTTCTTGAAATTATAGCCCTGGGGTCAAAATTGGCTCTGCCCCAGGGGTCACAAGTTTTACATATGCTTATATAGAGAAAATTTTAAAAATCTTCTTGTCTGAAACCATAAGGCATAGGGCTACCAAATTTGGCATGTAGCTTTATGTAGTAGACCTCTATCATGTTTCTTGAAATTATAGCCCTGGGGTCAAAATTGGCTCTGCCCCAGGGGTCACACGTTTTACATAGGCTTATATAGAGAAAACTTTAAAAATCTTCTTGTCTGAAACCATAAGGCCTAGAGCTACCAAATTTTGCATTTAGCTTGATCTAGTTGGGGTCTACCAAAAGTGCCCAAATTATAGTCCTGGGGTCAATTTGGCCTCATGCTGGGCGGGGGGGGGGGGGTTCACAAGATTTTCATAGGCTTACATAGGGAAAACTTTTAAATCTTGGTGTACATAGCCATAAGGCTTAGGCTACCAAATTTTGCATAATTATAGCATTATCTAGTGGACAACTACAAAGAGGGCCCAAGTTACAGCCCTAGGATCAAGTTTGGCCCTGCACCAGGGGTCACAAGTTTTACATGGGTTTATGGAGTGAAAAGTTCAGAAACCGTCTTGTTACTAGCCATAAGGCCAAGAACTCCCAAATTTGGCATGTTATTCTTCTAATACACATATTCCCCATTTAGTCCAACTGTAGCCCTGGGGGTCAAAGTTTTATAAGGGCTTATATAGTGAAGACTTCTCTTCATGGTTTATATTTATAAGCCAGTGGAGCGATACAGGGCCATCATGGCCCTCTTGTTAAACAATATTTTCAAAAGGCTTCTTCCTCAGAGTCATTAAACATGGGATTTTGTGGTAAACAGTTACAACACAGGATTGTGTGATAAAGGAATGATTGTTAATGGTACTCAAGATTTATGTCTTCCAAGTGAGAAAAGAGAACATGTAAATACAACTGCATTTCTGATTGCAGAATGATGTCAGTGGGAGTATTGGTTACCGTTTTTCACCTAATTAACACTCCCTCCCTAATAGTAACACCCAACAGTATTCTTCTTGTTCCAGAGGCCTGACAATCCCCACCCACACACGACCTTGGCTTAAAATCGACGTCTGGAGCGACAAACTTCCGAACGCAAGATAACTTCACTAAAACTTTTCAAATGCAGACTGACGAAAATTATTGATGACCCATTATTTTATAAATAAACTTACCAGTACGGCATCAACAATCCTAATTATTTCACAAATCATGTCATTAACTCCTGACTATGTGAATATACATACACTTCTGATAACATTGTAAACTTCTGGTAACACAAAATTTGTCAACTAACTTGGAAAATCTTGAAGAAAGTGAAGTATCAAAGACCTGTGTGCCATATTAATCTTGAATGCTGATTAATGTCCAAATGAATCATGATTGGCAGTAAATTGGATAATTTGCATTAATACAGTGAGCTTTTAAAATGGCGATCACTTGCAACTGGCACTGACTGAAACCCAGATCAAAGCACCATACTAAACTCTCCTATATCATGGGACTTAAATTTTGGGAAATTGGCTATGAAATAGGAGCGCCCTGTTGGCATTTTGCATGGCGCCCCAGTGCTTTAATTAGGTGAAGTATGGTATGTACTAATGTACAAACTTGAAACCAGGGGGTCATTATAATCCGCAGTTTGGCCAATTTCCTTCCGAGTAAAGTCTTTGCAACAGGATTCATTCCTCTCTCATTGCTTCTGAACACAGTGGAAAGCAGCCAGTGGTTTTGAAAGAATATTACTGATACTACTGGTAAATTAAGAAATGGAGTCCCACAGGTGTACGTTTTGTGACAAACTCTGATATTGAGGGCTAAGTTTGTCACAATACCAAATCCTGTGATAGTCTGAATATTTGCTATGATTTAACTGAAAAAAGGTTAAAAATGGTGCTAAAAACTGTACAAAGAAACACAGTTATAAAATTGTGTAAGAACTACTGAAACACCATTTCCAAAAATTAAATTTACAGTACATGTTACAACTTGTTTATTGAATGTTTAAAAGCACTTGTCTATTATTCTCAATATGCAAATTTCTCACTGCCCTTATCTGTTGCCTGTTTAAATACTCAATCTATTGAATTTTTTTTTCTAAATGGTTTTATCACAAATATTTAGCTTAACCCTTTACTGGCCTGAGCTTTTGGTTTACTGTCCATTCAGGCAACACAGGCAGCCATTGGGGATGTTGTAGATTAAGATCAGACTATACAGAATGTGTGGACTGATCTTGGACGTAAGCTCTTGTCCATGATTCTAAATTATGACAAGAACATCACTTGATTTACTGTGGAACTGTGTTTTAAGACTTGAATAGATGAAGAATTAATTCTGTGGTAGTGAAAGATTGACATTCCCAAGTCATGAATAAAGTGTATGATACCTAGTTGAACAAGGTAGTTAACCTGTTATTGAACAATCTCCTGTCATTAAAACATGGGCCGTGATATGAAAAAAGCACTGTTAATGTTCATCACCCTACAGAGACCAATGATATTATTTATGCCATGTTTATTTGTTGTCTGCAAATGCTTTAAATATGGACAAGGCTAAAACTTTGTCAAAATCATACAATCAGTCAACCCCATAGTTTCTTACTTAGTATGCAAATTAGACCCACCATTCTGAAGTGTTGTAGTGTTTGAGTGAAGATATAAGTGAAGTTGATGTACAAATGTACAATTCTTACATCTGTTTCCTGCATTGACCCCTAGGATGTTAAGAATGTTCAGTCTGATCTTGGGTCTACATGTTCTGATAGCAAGATTTCTCTTCCCAAAAAAATAATTTGAAAGTAGCAAATTTTGGGTTTTACTATTGACTTGAAAATTTCATTCCACTAATATAGCGGTATAAGGGTAAAGTGTTGCAGCTTGCATTATGACATACAAGATTTTTGTCTGTTGTCTTCCTAATCCTAAACTCTTTAACCCTTTATCACACAATCCCAACTTTTAACAACCCTGAAATAAAAGGCTTTTGAAAACATTGTGGGGAAAAGGAGAAAATGCTGGTAACCAGCATTTTCTCCTTTTCCCACAATGTTTTCTACCCTATCAGAAAGAGAAATCAGCATTTTAGCAACATTTAATTTGTCGTCTGCAAGTGCTTTCAATTTGGTTCATTCCAAAATTTTGTCGTTTGGTAAAGAGTTAAAAAGATAACAAAAATTTGGATTGTCGAAATTGAGAGAAACTGCAGGCGATGAATTCAATGTAGATCAAATAATGAGATTAGTCTTTGAAGGGGTAAAGAAAAGGAGAAAAATGCTGGTTACCAGCGTTATTTCCTTTTCTCTTAATGTTTTCAAAAGCCTCCTCCTTCTTGGCCATTATTATAGAATATGGGATCTTGTGGTGAAAGATTGAGGCACCAAATAAACCTAAGAGACAGTTTCGATCTGGAAGCAAATCCCAAATAGTTTTCAATTTCATGGTTGTGTTTATACAGAATCCCTCAGCAATGCAGACCGAGTAAATCCGCGATAAGACTGCATATTCTGATCTTGACTTTTGTAATACATAAAAGCTCCTCTTTGGCCTATAGTGCTGAAAGGCTTGATAGTACTATGTATTTGTTCATACAAACAGGTCCTGAGTGGCTCAGTGATAAAGTTTAGGACTTGTAACCTGGAGATCCTTGGTTCGAGCCTCTCTGGAAGCACACATTTTGGTAAGAATGTGCTTTGGCCAGATTCCTCACAGCCCTAGCATAGTACTGGTGAAACCCAGGACATATAGAGTATGTAAGCTATTGCCATGGTATGACTAAAATAATGTTGAAAGTGGGGTGAAACTCCATTCAGATTAATCGTTCATACAAATCAAGTTCATATTTGATATGAAATTTCACCTGGAGGCATAAACTTCCCCTTTCATACCCTTATATATATTTGAAAACAAGATCTAGTTAAAGTTTAATCAAGCAAAAGAAATTGCTGAGCAAACCATATAGAGAGATTTTCCTTATAATCTTTTCAGTATTATAACCCAATTTTTCTAGCCATTATAAATTAAGCTGAAAAGATTTGGTGACATGTTTATCCTGTTTTCAGCAGTATTTCAGTCATACCACAGCAACAGTACACCTATGTATGCTTGCTGGGCATGAAGAAATTTGCCTTGCCCAAGGATAGGTCTGCCTTGCTGGGGTCTATAGTAACAGTTTCAGGCTATCCTGACACCAAAGTTCTGGAAGGAACACTTGAAATTTAGCATCTTACAGAGTGAGGAGCTTAGTAACTAATGGTAGCAGAACGTTTTTCCTAAAGTAAGTGAACTGTTAAATTGAGTCCTGTCTTATCCTGTAATAGTTCAAACTTGGGACATCAGAATTTGCAGATCCAATGCCTTAGCCATTAGGTCATAGAAGATCCCTGTAGTTATAGGAAAGAATTAAGAAGAAAATTAGAGGAAACAGATAGAATGGGTATTTTGCAAATATGAAAAATAGATTGCAAACAGAGGGGATGGATATTTTGAAAGACAGATAATTGCTCACCGAACACCCAGATAGAATGGGTATTTTGCCTTCATGAAATACAGATTGCTAACTGAACACTCAGATGGAATGGACACTTTGCCAATGTAAAAGACCGATTGCTAACTAAACACTCAGATGGAATGCATACTTTGCCATTGTAAATGATTGACAACTGAACACTCACATGGAATGGGTATTTTGCCAATGTTATAAACAGATAGCTAACTGAACACTCAGATGGAACGGGTATTTTGCCAATGTGATAAACAGGTAGCTAACTGAGCACTCTGATGGAATGGGTATTTTTGCCATCATGATAAACAGATAGCTAACTGAACACTCAGATGGAATTGGTATTTTGCCAATGTGAAAGACAGATTGATAGCTGAACAGATGCTATGTGAAAGAAGCAGTCCAAATACAATGTAAACATGTATAATACAATGTATACATGTATGAGCCATGCTCTCTGAAAAGGGGGCTTAATGCATCTGCAAAAAAGGTGTTGACCAAGGTTACCCAGTGCAATCTGCACAGGCAGGCTTAAGTCGAAACTTTTTGCAATTGGTCAATTTTCTGCATGTCAAAGGACAAGTGTACTTCATAATTCAGTCTGTTGTTATACAAAATGGACTTTATGGATCCATGATTATGTGATGACTTGCTTATGTGATGCATCACAAAGATGAATTAACCCTTTACCAAACAATCCCGTGTTTTCACGTCCCTAAGGAAGAGGCCTCTTGAAAACATGGTGGGAAAAGGAGAAAATGCTGGTAACCAGCATTTTCTCCTTTTCCCACAATGTTTTCTACCCTGTCAAAAAAACCTTAAGTTCAATTGTACCACTTTCAAATTTGTCGTCTGCAGATGCTCTAAATTTGGAAGGGGCTAAAAATTGTCGTTTGGGAAAGGGTTAAACCCATCTTTTGCCAGAGTATGGCTCAAACATATATTGCAGAGCTGTTTTTGTCAAGGATGTTTTATTAATTGAATAGTTGGCAGGCTGTAGGTATATGTGTTGTGGGGCAGAAGTTTTGGGCTGGAATTCTGGGACAAATTTATGTTTAGATCTACCCACATTGTGACACGAGCACTGAGTATACTTGGAGGAAGCAATCATGGAGATTTATTAATTGATTTAGGCTGTAAAACTTGCTATACAATCTGGACACCCATGTAAAATAAATACATGTAGGTCCAAAGTTTTCAGCTCTTTCAATGCCATAGAAAGAATTTGACAGCTGAAAATGCAATCCACTGAAACTGAGATTTTTATCCAAGCCAGCAGTATAGATCCAGATTAGGTGAATGCTTCGCAATGATCCATTGAACTCTTTACCAAACTACAAAATTTTAGACTTGTCAGAATTTAAAGCTTTTGCAGACAACAAATATGAGAAAATTGGAAATTTATATTTGAAAGTGTAGAAAACATTGTGGGAAAAGGAGAAAATGCTGGTTACCAGCATTTTCTCCTTTTCCCATAATGTTTTCAAAAGAATTATTGTAATGACCTAAGATTCAATAAAAGTAAAACTTTATTGACCAGTGGACTGACAAGCTTTGGATGAAACAATTTAGTGGAACTGGTGATGGACTAGAGAGCAAATCATTATGCAAATCCTATTTGAATTCCCTAAAACATTATATTACGGTCTGTTTACCAAAAGATATGTCAATAGACAATGATTGAATAATATATGAACTTGATTGGACTTTTTAACTCTTTACCAAACAGCAAAATTTTAGACTGGACCAAATTGAAAGCATTTGCTGATGACAGTTTAAGTGTAGCTTAAATGGTGATTTGTGTATTTGATAGGGTAGAAAACATTGTGGGAAAAGGAGAAAATGCTGGTTACCAGCATTTTCTCCTTTTCCCACAAAGTTTTCAAAAGGCTTCTGCCTCAGGGTCGTGAAAAGTTGGGATTGTGTGGTAAAGAGTTAAACAAGAAAGCCTCTCCCTTATGTTAACCCTTTACCGCACAACAAAATTTTAGACCCGTCCAAATTGAAAGCATTTGCAGACGACAATTTCATTGTGGCTCAAATGATATAATTTTTCACTGATAGGATAGAAAAAATTGTGGGAAAAGGAGAAAATAATGGTTACTAGCATTTTCTCCTTTTCCCACAAAGTTTTCAAAAGGCTTCTTCCACAGGGTCGTCAAAAGATGGGAATGTGTGGTAAAGGGTAAAAATATTAGGATTATAGGTTTCTAAAATACATTTACTGTACTTGCAAATTGAAAGGTCTTTAACCTTTCTTTTTTAACTCTTGAGCACACAATCCCAAGTTTTAATGACCAAAAACATTGTGGAAAAAGGAGAAAATGCTGGTAACCAGCATTTTCCCCTTTTTCCCACAATGTTTTCTACCCTATCAAAGACAAAAAAAAAAGCATCACTAGAGCTACATTTATTTTGTCATCTGCAAATGCTTTCAATTTGGTGGAGTACAAAAATTGTTGTTTGGGAAAGAGTCAAACCCTTATCCAGATGACAACAAATTAGACTTTACCAAACTGAAAGCATTTGCAGATGTCAAATTGGGTTTTAAATATAATTTGAAATCAGTCTTTCAAAGACAGGATATAGACAAGGTGGAAGCCCGGAAGCCAAGGTTTCAACATACATTTTATAAGTTTGCCTTTCAAAGAAAAATAGGGGGAGAAAAAGGCCTGATCACACCCCAACTCCTTACGAATGTGCTTCATCTTACCAATATTACTGGCTATGCCCCTCAAAGGGTAGAAAACACCATTCTCCTTTTCCCACAATGTTTTCTGCCCTTTAAAAGACAAACCTAACCTTTTTATAGTCATATTTAATTTGTCGTCCGCAAATACTTTCAAAATGAAAAAGTCTTTAATTTTGCTGTTTTGTAAAAAGGGGCGAAGAATCAAGTGTTTTACAAAGGTCAGTCAAAAATTGGGTGAATGCTTCACAAAGATCCAAGTAACTCTTTCCCAAACAGCAAAACTTTAGACAAGTCCAAATTGAAAGGATTTGCAGACGACAAAATAAATGTGACCCAGAAATTGAAACTTGTATAGAGAAGGGTAGAAAACATTTGAGAAAAGGAGAAAATGCTGGTGACCAGCATTTTCTCCTTTTCCCACAATGTTTTCTACCATATTGAAGACAGAAAACATAATTTCAGGCACCATTTGTCATCTGCAAATATTTCAAATTGGACCCGTCAAAAATTTTGTTGTCTGGTAAAGGGTTAAATCCCTTACCAAATAATCCTCTGTGTTATTGACCCTTTTCAAAAAAAACTTTTGAAAATATCATAGAAAAGGGAGACAATGCTGGTAATCAGCATTTTCTACCTTTACCACCATGTTTTTTCTACCTTTTCAAAGACAAAATCCATCATTTGACCCAACATTTTTTGTCCTCTGAAAATGCTTTGTATTTGGACAACCCTAGAATTTTGAAGTCTGGGAATTTAACCCTTTCCCAAACAAGCCCTGGTTTTCACATGTCTGCAGCACAAGTCTTTTGAACACACTGTGGGAAAAGGAGAAATTGCTCGTAATGAGCAATTTCTCCTTTTCCCACAGTGTTTTCTACCCTTATAGAGAACTTTCTACCATTTTCATCACATTTAAAATTGTCGTCTGCAAACTCTTTCAATTTGGACCAGTCCAGATTTTGTCATTTGGGAAAGGGTTAAAGAATTAATCCATAACTTTTCAACAATAGACAGAATTGGATTAATCCTTTACCATACAAAAAAACTTTAGACTTGTCCAAATTGAAAAAAATTTGCTGTTGACAGAATAATTGTGTCTAAAATAAAAGAAAAACACCTTTTGAAGGGTTGAAAGCATGGTGGGAAAAGGAGAAAATGCTGGTTGCTACCATTTTCTTCTTTTCCCACAATGTTTTCAATGGGCCTTTTCCTTAGGAGTGGTTGAAACTCTGTATTATGTTGTGGAGGGTTAAGTGGAGGGCAACCAGAGGACAGATCTGACTGATATATAAATGAGCCATACTCAGGCAAAAGGGGGCTTGATGCATCCCTGTGATGCATTGCACAAATCAAGCCATCATATAATTATGGATTTAAAATAGCCACTTCAGGGTAAAGTAGCCACCCACTGAATCATGAAGTGGACTGGTCCTTCGACACATAGAAAATTTACCAATAACGAAAAATGTTGACCCAGGTCAGCCTGCGCAGAATGCGCAGGCTGACCTGGGTCGACACTTTTCGCAGATGCATTAAGCCCCCTTTTCACAGAGCATGGCTCTAATGTATAGCATATAAGTTACAGGGGCAGAAGGAGAAAAACAATTTTGTTCCAGACTTTTTTTAGAGCCTGAATGTAAATTAAACCTTGAATGTAAACACAACCTCAACAGTCCTGTTTAATTACGTCATTGGGAAAAGATAAGCTTTCAAAATGCTTTCGAGATAATTTCTTAAGTAAAACATGTGGGTAGCTAGCATATTTTCCTCTTTTCCCGTTACATTTTTCTGTCCTTTCAAAGACAGTGCCTATCATCAAAGCCATATTTAAGCCTTGACCAAACAGTTCCCAGTTTAAAGGACCCCTGAGAAAGGAGCCTTTTGAAAATATTGTGGGAAAAGCAGAAAATGCTGGTACTGTGTAGATCAAAGATCAGACTGCACATTTTGTGCAGCCTGATCTTGGTCTACACTTGCTGCAAAGGCAACTATAGTCGTAAAAGGCGCTGTAAGGGTTTAGGTTTATTCCTGAGTTCAGGATTTTTGGCCATTTGCAAGCCAATTTTTCTTCATTTTCCTTACCAAAATTGTAAAATTTGAAGGATTTCAAGTTTTTTTTTAACCCTTTACCAGACAACAAAATTGTAGCCTTGTCCAAATTGAAAGCATTTGCAGACAACAATTTTAATGTGGCTGAAATGGTGCAATTTTTCTTTGACGGGTAGAAAACATTGTGGGAAAAGGAGAAAATGCTGGTTACCAGCATTTTCTCCTTTTCCCACAATGTTTTCAAAAGGCTTCTGTCCTAGGGTCGTTAAAAGGCAGCATTGTGCCGTAAAGGGTTTAAAAAATCTTACTTTCATCCATGGAATACTTAGGACTGTTACAAAAAATTGTCTGCGACTTGGGGCCTCCATTACTCATTGACCACATCATCTTACAGATCTGATGAATGTGTTGTGAAGAAAATTATAAGAGTTACTGTTTAGATAATAAACTTTACAGGTGTAGTGAGACACTGGCCCATAAAATTGAGCTTTCCTGTTATAATCTAAAAATTATTGGTCTCCTTATCAGGGTCGCCTAGGATATAAACAAGTATACCATAAACCTTTTTCAGATTTATACTTCACCGTTGCTCATCTGTTTAACACTTTACCAGACGACAAAATTTTAGACCGGCCCAAAATTGAAAGCATTTGCAGACGACAAAATAAATGTGGCTAAAAAATGAAATATATTTTGTAAAGGGTAGAAAACATTGTGGAAAAAGGAGAAAATGTTGGTTACCAGCATTTTCTCCTCTTCCCACTATGTTTTCAAAAGGCTTCTTTCTCAGGGTCGTTAAAAGTCAGGATTGTGTGGTAAAGGGTTAAGTGGGCCTGGTAGTTGAGTTGGTAATGTGCAGGTCTTGAAACCTAGGGATCGCTGGTCTGATGCCCAGTACAGCCAAATTCTTTCTCTGGATTAATGATAATCACTGTGGCAGGATTCATTCCCCTCTCACCACTGAACATTGCTTTGACAATGTTTATGTGGTAAAGAAGTCAGTCCTTTGAAAAAAAAATGTTATGAGAAGGATTGGTGAAATAAATCCAGGAAAGCATGGATAGGTGCACTAGCCATCATGATATAACTGAAATAGTATTGAAGGCAGCTGTAAACACCAAACACACATTGTTCATCTGAAGCAGTATTCTTTTTGAAAGGAGCCATTTCACCATCAGCTGCACTGTTTTGTGTGTCTGTATTCAAAACTTATGCTACTTTTGCTGTCATCTAAACCTTTTAGAATTTAACCCTTTTACTGATCTACCCCATGTTTGACATCCAAGAGGTAGAAGGCTTTACAGACATTGTAGGAAAAGGTGAAAATGCTGGTAACGCAATGTTTTCTCCTTTTTTTCAAAAGTATAGCGACATTTGAGTCAAATTTGTCATCTTCAAATGTTTTAGATTGGAATAAATCTGAAATTTTGTCATTTGGTAAAGAGCTAACCCTTTACCACAAAATCCCGACTTTTAACGACTCAATGGAAGAAGCCTTTTGAAAACATTGTGGGAAAAGGAGAAAATACTGGTTACCAGCATTTTTCCCTTTTCCCACAATATTTTCTAACCTATTAACCCTTTCCCAAACAAGCCCTGGTTTTCACGTGTCTGCAGTACAAGTCTTTTGAAAACACTGTGGGAAAAGGAGAAATTGCTCGTAATGAGCAATTTCTCCTTTTCCCACAGTGGTTTTCTACCCTTTTTGAGAACTTTCTGCCATTTTCATCAAATTTGACATTGTCATCTGCAAACTCTTTCAGTGTGGACCAGTCCAAAATTTGTTGTTTGGGAAAGGGTTAAACAAAAATGACATCATTTGAGTGCCACTGAAATAGTCGTCTGCAAATGCTTTCAGTTTGGGCAGGTATAAATTTTTGTCATGTGGTTAACAGTTAACCCTTTACCACACAATCCCGACTTTTAACGGCCCTGAGAAAGAAGCCTTTTGAAAACATTGTGGGAAAAGAAGAAAAAGCTGGTGACCAGCATTTTCTCCTTTTCTCACAATGTTTTGAACCCTTCCTAAAACAAATTTCAATTTTTCAGTAACATTCATTTTGCTGTCTGCAAATACTTTCAATTTGGACAAGTCTAAAATTTTGTCATTTGGTAAAGAGTTAAGCCACATTTTGTGATGTTAGACTTGCCTGCAAGCTCAGCACTTTCAATGGGGAGGAGTCCAAAATTTTGTCATCTAGTAGAAAGTTAATAAAAGGAAATTTACAATTTCACAGATTTTGATAACAGTTTATTACCGAACTTTGATGTCAGTAAGTCACATAAAAATTAGCCATGTTCTGTGAAAAGGGGGCTTAATGCATCTGCAAAAAGTAGCCACCCATGTCAGCCTGCGCAGTCAGCGAAGGTTGACCTGGACCAAAACTTTTTGCTATTGGTAAATTCTTTGCATGTCCCAGGACCAGTTTACCGCATGATTCATTTGGTTGTTAGACAAAATGGACTTTATGGATCCATAATCATATAACTTGTTTAGTATCATGCTTTACGGAAATGCATTAAGCCCCCTTTGCAAGAGCATGGCTTAAATTATTGTGTGTATGACATACAGTAAAGTAGGCTGTGAAATGATTGTTAGAGGTGATAGTTACATCGTCTTTTCTTTGGTCTTTATCTTTGTACCACACAATTCCCATGTTTAAATGACCATGACTGAGATAGATGTTGAAAACATTGTGGGAAAAAGGAGAAAATGCTGGTAACCAGCATTTTCTCCTTTTTCCACAAGGTTTTCTACCCTTTCACAGATACCATTCATAATTTGTGTCACTTTCGATTTGTTGTCAATGCAGACAAGTCTAAAGTTTTGTTGTATGGTAAAAGGTTGAAAAGACAGTGCAGAGAGAGAGAGAGAGAGAGAGAGAGAGAGAGAGAGAGTATGTAATCAATGGAAGGAATATGTGCGATATTCAGGCAACTGAACTGCTCATGTACTGTCCAACAGTGGTGAGTTTAAAAGGCAGACTGCCTCAGAAATTTTTGCCTAACTCCATGCTTTTTTGGGAAATTGTTCTGATACACAGTCTGTTTCGTCATGGTTTTATAAATAAACCGAAATAAAAAAAAAACTGAAGTAGGAAATAAACGTGGTTCGTTTTTATATGACGGATTTCAAAAAGGATTTGTTATACTGATTTGATTGCAAATGACCTTTCCAGTAGTTGTAATTTTTCATTAAACAAATAAAGCTACACACATAAAAAAAGAATTTCGTTAAAAAAGAGAACACTGCGGGAAAAGATCACACGACTTAAAAACGTGGGAAGAAGGTCACGTGTCTGTCATGTAATGCATAAGAGGTTTTTTCTTTCTACACAGCGGCAATCATATACATGTACCAAAATATACTGATATTAAAAGCAATAAACTAGTCGAAAACTTTATGCTGACCTCTCCTGGCTTCTTTTTTAAAGAAGCCAACTTGTAATTATATGGCTATCTTCAGAACCCTTGTCAGTAGTTTTCTTTATACTGGTCAAATGGCAACTCCCCATGAATCTTTGCAACTGAGTGTAGTTTTATTTATGCAATTTCCAGGTTGAAGGACATTGAAACCACAAACATGTAGTTGTGGGTTTTTTTTTTTTGTAGAATACCAAACAATCTTGTGTTTTAACAACCCTGAGGGAGAAGGCTTTTGAAAACATTGCAGAAAAAGGAGAAATTGAGCATTTTCTCTTTTCCCCCCACAATGTTTTCTACCCTTTCTGATACAAGTCTCATCATTTGTGCCAAATTTAATATTTCATCTGCAAATGCTTTCAATCTGAGCCAGTCTAAAATTTAGTTGTTTGGTTAACCCTTTACCACACAATCCCGACTTTTAACGACCCTGAGGAAGAAGCCTTTTGAAAACATTGTGGGAAAAGGAGAAAATGCTGGTAACCAGCATTTTCTCCTTTTCCCACAATGTTTTCTACTCTTCCCAAAACAAATTTCAATTTTTGAGTCACATTTATTTTGTCATCTGCAAATGCTTTCAATTTGGCCAAGTCTAAAATTTTGTCATTTGGTAAAGAGTTAAGAATTATATGCTACCTTCCCACGAGGTGATTGCAAGCAGAGGTTTTTGCTTTTTCCAGGTTGAAGGACGTGATGAGGAAATAGAGAGACTGAACAGAATGCTTGACGGAGGCAGACCATCAGATGTTGTGGCCCTTGAGGCCCGAAACAGGGCCAATGAAAGGATGATCTCACACCTAAACATACAAGTAAGTCATTAACCCTTTACTGTATTAAATATTACATTTTGCAGATAAAAGTTTTTAGCCCCTTTCCACTGACTTGTACAACCCTGAGATGGAAAGCTTTTGAAAACATTGTGAGAAAAGGAGAAAATGCTGGTAACCAGCTTTTTCTCCATTTCTCTCAATGTTTTCTAGCTTATCAGAGAACTTCAACTTTACTATCAATTTCAAAATTGTCATCTGCAAACACTTTCAATTTAGAGGAGCCTCATACTTGTTACTAAACAATCATATGTTTTGGAGACCCTGAGGCAGACGGCTTCAGAAAAGAACTGTATGAAAAGGAGAACATGCTGGTAACTAGCATTTTTTTACATTTATCCACAGTGTTTTCTTCTCTTTCAAAGACAAATCCTATTAATTCGGACATAGTTAATTTATTGTCTGCACACACTCACGATATGGACTAGTCTGATATTTTGTCAACTTGTTTTTACAAGACGACAAAATTTCAGTTTGATCTGTATTGAAAGCTTTGGCAGAAGACAGATTAAGCTTGGCTTAGATGATGATATTTGTCTTTGGAAGGATAGAAAACATTGTGGGAAAAGGTGAAAATTCTAGTTACCAGCCCTTTGAAAAAAGGCTTATGAAAACATCTTGAGAAAAGGAGAACATACTGGAGGGGAAAATACTGGTAACCAGCATTTTCTTCTTTTCCTAATGTTCTCAAGCCTTTTTAAGACAGTTTCCACTACAGTGTATTTGAGTCACATTTAAATTTTGTTTGCAAATGCTTTGGATTTGGAAAAGTCCAAAATTTTGTCATTTGGCAAAGAGTTAATTTTTACCAAACGACAAAATTTAAGACTTGTCTAAATTGAAAGCATTTGCAGACGACAAAATAAATCTGACTCAAAAATTGAAATTTGTTTTGGAATGGTTAGAAAACATTTTGGGAAAAGGAGAAAATGCTGGTTACCAGCATTTTCTCCTTTTCCCACAATGTTTTCAAAAGGCTTCTTCTTCAGGGTCGTTAAAACTCGTGATTGTGTAGTAGAGAGTTAACTCTATACCAGACAACAGAATTGAAGACTTGTCCGAACTGAAAGCATTTGCAGAACCTGATAACAAATTAGATACATGGCTCAAATGGCAGAACTTGTCTGTTAACCTTTAGAAAAATATTCAGGGAACAGGACAAAATGTTAGTAACAATCTTTTCTCCTATTCCTACAAATTTTTCAAAAGCCTTTTTGGTTGGTATTTTTAACCCTTAACCCTTTACCACACAACAAAATTTTAGACTGGTCCAAATACAAAACATTTGCAGATAATAACGGTGGCTCATATAATTACATTTGTTTCTGAAGATTAGAAAACATTGTGGGAAAAGGAGAAAATACTGTTTACCAGAATTTTCTCCTTTTCCCACAATGTTTTCAAAAGTCTAGGGCGTTAAAACTTGGCATCTTGCGGTAATGGGTTGAAGGGCCTTTCACGACTGACGCTGCTTTTGCAGCCAATGTAGATCAAGATTAGACTGCACACAACATACAGTCTGATCTCAGATCTACAGTGTCTGCTCTGCCAAGATATTCTCGAAAAGAGCAACCTTAAAATTGCAATTATGTGGGGTTTATTCGGGACTCCAAGGGTTAGAATGTTTGGTGTGGGGGTATCAATAATATGGCCTGATAAAGCATTTTTTAACCTTTCCAGATCGACTACATGCAACAGAAAACTCGGGAGATGGAGAAAAAGTATCGTGAGGCAATTGCGGACAAAAATGACATTGAGCTAGATCTGAATAAGTACAAAACCAAAATGAACGACATGGAACTAGAGCTACACGACGTGGACAGAATTAACAAACGTCTCGAGTCAGATAAGAACTTAGTCATGAAAACTGCCGATAGAGAGATGGTGGAAGCCAAAGATGAACTGGAAAAATCACGGCATGAATTGGAAGACCAAGACAGGGAGATTGCTTCTCTTAAAGCTGTATGTCATGTCTTTAAAATTGTTTTAACTCTTTACCACACAATCCTGAGCATTACGACCCTGAGTATAAAGCCTTATGAAACCATTGTGGGAAAAGGAGAAAATTCTGGCAACCAGCATTTTCTCCTTTTCCCACAATTTTTTCTACTCTATCAAACATAAATCCAATCATTTGAACCACACTTAAATTGTCGTCTGCGAATGCTTTCAATTTGGTTGAGTCCAAAATTTTGTCTTTTGGTAAAGAGTTAAGCTAAAGTGACTCTTCAAAGAAAGTTTTCAGATTATTTAACCTTTAAGCTGCTAGATAAATAAAACGAAACTTTCCAGCCAATTATACAAGCCTTAACTATATTCTTGCCATTTCATAGGTATTTCTTTGTTTCTGGGGGGGGGGGGGGGGGGAATATTTCCTTATCAGACAGTGTAGATCCAAGATCGTACTGCATGTTTTGTGCAGTCTGATCTTGCTCTACACTGTCTGCAAAAGGTCAGTGAGTCACACTTAGCAGCTGATTGGTTAATATTTTAGCACACAACCAAAGTTTAGACTTGTCCAAATTGATAGCATTTGCAGACAACAATTTCAGTGTAGTTGAGATGCTTTCAGTTTTGAAGTGATACAAAACATGATGGGAAAAAGAGAAAATGCTGGTTACCAGTGTTTTCTGGTTTTCCCACATTGTTTCAAAAAGCCATTTTTCTTACGGTTGTTAAAACATGGTATTGTTTGATAAAGTGTTGACATATTTTGAAAGGGACTTTAGGGCTGTAAATTATAATTACAGCCCCCCCCCCCCCACCCCCCCATTTTTTAAAAGTTTTAATCTATTTTTCATCAAGTGACAAAATTTCACTCTTGGCCATTTTATAGGGATTTGCAGAGAGCAAACTTGGCTGTAATAACAACAATTTCAGGATGACCAACATAGAACTAACTACATTTTATGCTTTATTTTTTCTAGGATACAGTACGATATGCAAAAGAGCTGGCAGAGATCAAGTCAAATCTCACAACAAAAACAGCAGACCTTGTACGCTTGGAAGAACTCCATGACAGGGTCGCGGAAGATAAAAAACGTCTTAGTCATAGAGTGAACAAGCTTATGGCTAATGGTAGGGTTCTTTGCAAGTTGCTTTTGTTTCTGCATGCCAGTGTCCTACCAAGAATTATTCCCATAAACTTAGACCTGTCTTAACCCTTTCCCAAACGACAAATTTTGGACTGGTCCAAATTGAAAGAGTTTGCAGAAGACAATTTTAAATTTGATGAAAATGGCAGAAAGGTCTCAAAAAGGGTAGAAAACATTGTGGGAAAAGGAGAAATTGCTCGTTACGAGCAATTTCTCCTTTTCCCACAGTGTTTTCAAAAGACTTGTACTGCAGACACGTGAAAACCAGGGCTTGTTTGGGAAAGGGTTAAGTGTCTTTTGGTAAAGAATTAACAGCACAAAGATTTCCAAAAGCCTTCATTCTTAGCATTAGTAAAACACAGAACTGATAAAGAGCTTGGAGAATTCCTTAATAACAACATTCTGAACATACTGGATAGTTTAGACAAAGATCATAAGCAATTTTATGCAGTCTAATGTTCGTATTCTCTGTATGCAAAAACGCTTTGTGTTGCCATTAGCCAGACACCTTTAGAAAAGGAAGAGGTTAACTCTTTACCACACAATCCTGACTTTTAACGACCCTGAGATGGAAAGCGTTTGAAAACATTGTGAGAAAAGGAGAAAATGCTGGTAACCAGCATTTTCTCCTTTTCCCGCAATATTTTCTACTCTTTCCAAAACAAATTTCAATTAACATTTATTTTGTTGTCTGCATATGCTTTCAATTTGGACCAGTCTAAAATTTTGTCGTTTGGTACAGAGTTAAATTCTAACTTCTACTAGGCAGCAAAATTTTATATTGGTCCAAATTGAAAGCATATGCAGACAACAAATTAAATGTGGCTCAACTGATGGGAATTATCTTTGAAAGAGGTAGAAAATATTGTGGGGAAGGAAGAAAATGCTGGTTACCAGCATTTTTTATCCCCACAGTGTTTTCAAAAGAGGTTTTCATCAGGGCCGTTAAAGCACAGGGTCCGTATTCAGCAACCACGCTTAAGAACATTCTTTGTCTTGTTCTCCAGAATTTTCTACATTTGAAAGTAACACAACTCCTGATTGGCTAAACCATTTGGTTTAGCCAATCAGGAGTTGTGTTACTTTCAAATGTAGAAAATCTTGGAGGATAAGACTAAGAATATACTAAAGAATGGTTGGTGAATACAGACCCTCGACTTGTTGGTATGCTATTACCTCTTTACCAAACGGCAAAATTTTCAACCGGTCCAAATTGAAAGCTTTAGCAGATGACAAAATAAATGTTACTCAAAAATTGAAATTTGTTTTGGAAAGAGTAAAAAAATTTGTGGGAAAAGGAGAAAATGCTGGTAACCAGTATTTTCTCCTTTTCCCACTGTTTTCTATGCTTTGAAAGACAAATACCATCATTTAAGCCACATTTTAAGTTATTGTTGTCAATTACTTCAAAAATTGGACAAAGTTAAAATTTTGTAGTCAAGAGTTAGGCATGTAATAGATTTAGTTTATAATTTAGGGGAAAGGAAGATCATTATACTATCATTATAAACAGTTAACAGCTAACTGCATACTTTTACTTTTACTCAAAACACAGAAAAGGAATTAGTACTTGAGATAGAGAGACTGAAGAGGAAGAATGGACCTGCAGGGACTGCCAAAAAGGGAAAGGTTCCCAGCAAGTTAGACGCATTTGTGCGCAGTGTAGAGGAAGAAAGAAATTATTACAGGGATCAAGCTGAGGCCTTCCAGAAAATGTTACGAGGTGAAATACCTTCTCGCCCTGGAAGTAGAGCAAGGTCAAAATCTCCTTCTAGACCCTCCTCCAGAGCTGAAAGTCCTGTGAGGGATGTTTCCAAAGCTGATAAAAAGGTGAATTTTGTTATATCAGATCTTGTACAAAATTGTCATTACGGTGTGATTTTATTGTAACAGTTTGTTGTTATTAGACAAAATCAAAGGACTCAAAGTCCTGGAAACCGGATTTGTGGAGTAGCGTAAAGTTGTAATATGTTGTAATTAAAAAAATAACATCACATGCAACACGGAGTCAGCAAGGGCAGGGAAAATCACAATTGTTCTGCCGAGCGGGCCACGTAGTAACTGTTATTCTATTAGGTCTAAGAAGTGGTAATTTGATCTGTCAGTCTTACACAGCTTTTTGCTGGTATTAGATTTCGGATTATAGGTAGACAGGCGTAGGACTGTATATACGGTACTGACAAAAGCAAGGTTGAGGTGTATTAGGTGAAACTGAAAGTTAAATGGGTGCAAACGTGAATGACAGTACAGTACATTTGGTTCAGGTCAAACTGACATGATACAGTGTGAGCACACATGTGTCGTTACGCATGATGTATTTGGTTCCGGTCAGAATGATCACAGTGTGCGGATTTGCTATACAAATCCTCTAAAAAGCAAAGAATAGCAGCATAGTCCTTTTAATAGTTTTCTCAATAGTATTAGAAGATGTCTTTTTGTTATAACCCCAAAAAGTTTTCTGGAATCCACCTGTCTGTTTGTCCATTTATGTGGATAGTAGGGTTTTAGTTTGTCAGTAACTTTTGTGAGTCCCAGGGTCTCCCAGGGACTCAACTGGCAAGATTCTGGGGGTCCTGGCTTACAATGTGGAGTCTCATGGTGAGAATATCTGTCATACATTGACTGATACTTTATGATATATTCTTAGTTAAGCAATTAAGTTGAAGACTTGTGCTAATCTAAAAGAATTTAAAGCGTCTACAGATGTCAAATTCTAAAGTAATAAAAATGAACAAAGTTTTATGACAGGTTAGAAAACATTTTGGGAAAAGGAGAAAATACTGGTTACCAGCATTTTCTCCTTTCCCCACAGTGCTTTAAAAAGCCATATCTGTTAGGGTCATTTAAACTCAGGATTGTGTGGTAAAGGGTCATAGCAATGTCACAGAGGTTCAGTCCAGGTAGTGAAGAAAAAGCTGACTTGATTATCATAGCTCCAGGCTAAGTTTTTTGACTTGTAACAATAAAATCTGGATTTCCAAAATAAAAGTATGCTTTTACAATCTTGAATCAGAGTTTAAATGAGGTTAAATCAGATAGAACTTTTTAGAAAGAAAGAACATGTTCTTAAAAAATTTCTATACCAAAAACTCTTTCTGGATTTGGTATTATTATTATGAGTGAAACAACAATGTTACTGATATTTCAGGCTGCGGCCCAGTATGATGCCATTATGAGGGTCCTGGAAGAAGAGCGAGATTATTATAAAAACGAATATGAGGCCTTGAAGGCCCTCAAACGATCCTCATCAGCTAGAGCCACTCCCACAAAGGTATAGTTGTTTAACACATTGCCTTCTGTATGGAAATTTTTAAGTTGGCTGTTTTTGAAGAAAACATCAAGGTATTACCCCATAGCCATGTTGCCCTTTGCATCGTCATTTTGCAAAATTTTTTACATTTTCCCATATCTCTGTCATTACTTTAGATTTGTACTTAAAACTGGGGCAATTTGTTTACTATCAGAAAGAGCACCCATTACAGAAGGACAGGTAACCCTCAAAGTATTTTTGACAGTTATCCCCCCTGAAATTTTTATGGAAAAAGCACCTGCAGCCATGCGTTCAGTTGGTCTTGTTTTGATTTGCAGCAGACAGTTTTTGACAAAAATTATGGTGAAAGAAGATTAATGGGGTGTTGGGAGAAGGAGTATATTTGAGTTCCTCGGGCAGGAAAAATTAGAAAGAAAAATTTCAATGGTTTTTACCGATGCTGATCTAGTTACTTACTTTACAAATTATTATAATACAAAATAATCATACATGCAAAAGAATCTATATAGAGAGACAAATTTAAGCAGTGTTAGAGAAATTCCTCTGGCTTACCTTTTGTAATGTGTGAAAGGCAAGCTTGGTTCTAGCTACTGTTGGTAGCAATTTAGGTCAAGATAAGACTGGGTGTCAAAGGATTTACAGTCTGATATTCGTTTTACAATGTCCCCTATGTTATGAGATAAATTCGGCCAAACTGGTGTATAAATTGCAAAGATAAGGCCTTTTCTATTTGAGCAGCACTCTGGGGTTTAACTCTTTACCACACAATCCCGACTTTTAACGACCAGCATTTTCTCCTTTTCACACAATGTTTTCTGCTCTATCAGAGAAAAATTTCCTCATTTGGGCCAGCTTTAATCTGTCGTCTGCAAATGCTTTCAATTTGGACCAGTCTAAAATTGTGTCGTTTGGTAAAGAGTTCGGGCGAAGTTTTGACACAGGTCAGCCTGTGCAGTCGGTGCATGCTTACTGTGTTGATACTTTTTCAGATGCATTAAACCTGCTTTTCAAAGAGCATGGCTTATTTAAGATATCATTGTCATACTCTCCTGCAGTGTTATCTCAATACAAAGCAAACCTGTGTTACACGACTCTGAGAAAGAAGGCTTATGAAAACATTGGGGGAATATGGAAAAGCACTGGTAGCGGCATTTTTTTCTTTTTCCACAATGTTTCCTACCCCACCACAGAACTGAATCATATTTGAACCAATTTGGAATTCGTTGTCTGCAGACTTCCTGAATTTGCAAAGGTCTAAAATTTGTTATTATGGGAAATTTCTAACTCTCTGATTACTATTGCTTCGATTTTGAAACATTTTTAGCTTGGCTGTTTTTGGAACAAAATGTCAAGGTATTGCCTTAGCCCTGGCATCTTCTGCGTTGTTGCCTGCGTCGTTTGAAAACTTTGACATTTTATAATATTTCTGTTATAACTGATGATATCTGTTATAACTGATGACATTTGCTTCAGACTTGGACAAGTTGTTCATTATTAAGATGGGAACCTATATAACAATGGAAGGTAACCATCAAAGTATTTTTGACAGAGTTGTGCCCCTTTTCTGATTAGAATATTTGCTGAAAATCAAGCATCCACAGCAGAGCCTAGGCACCCACATGCAGTCCTCTTGTTTTATTGGACCATTCCCACAAGGCAAAGTTTATTATCTTAATTAACATTTATCTATACTGGTACCCACCTTGTCCAAGCCAGTTTAGAGCATCTTTCATTTCTCATTGGTTGTTTACAGACAATTGAAATAGTTCGACGAGATGTAAGTAAAGTGATCACTGTTAAGTTACAATATTGTTTGATTGTTGTAGTTTTAGATCCACGATTGAAAGTTGATACCACTTAGATTTAAACCTTGACCCATCCACCTCATTTTTAACCCAAGCCTAACCATTTACCACACAGGTCACTGTTTAAATGACTCTGAGGAAGATACATCTGAAAACATTGTGGGAAAAGGAGAAAATACTGGTAACCAGCATTTTCTTCTTTTCCCACAATGTTTTCTACCATATAAAAGACAGAGGTAATGTTTGGACTCTGGAGCAACATTGAATTTATTATCTGCGGATGCTTTCAACTTGGACAAGTCTATGATTTTGTCCTTTGGTAACAAGTGAAAAGAAAAGAAAAGTTATCTAATTATTTTCCCCGAACTGTTTTCCTACAAAAGTGCCAACTGTTTGTTAAGTAGACCCCACACAACAAAATGTTACACTTATCCAAATTGAAAGCATTTGCAGACGAAAATTTAAATGTTGCTCAAATGATGAAATTTGACCTTAAAAGAGTAGAAAACACTGTGGGAAATGGACAAAATGCGGGTTACAAGCACTGTAAGCTTTTTCCATTTTTTTTTTAGAAGTTATGTTGATACCTGAATGCATATGAAAAGATTGTGACAGATGGAGTTAGCAATTTGAATAACAATCAATTTTTCCTTTTTGGCACAATGTTTCCTTAACTCTTTACCACACAATCCCGACTTTTAACGATCCTGAGAAAGAAGCCTTTTGAAAACATTGTGGGAAAAGGAGAAAATGTTGGTAACCAGAATTTTCTCCTTTTCCCACAATGTTTTCTACCTTTCCCAAAACAAATTTCAATTTTTGAGTCACATTTAATTTGTCGTCTGCATTTGCTTTTAATTTGGGCCAGTCTAAAATTTTGTTGTTTGGCAAAGAGTTAAACTAGATTGATGTATTACACCTCAATGCATGTTGATTGTCTATATCTGTCATGGACATTTTCAAAGTTGTATCCATAGATTTGTTTCAAGAGGCAATATATTTAGTAACCGATATTATTTTGATGGTGCATAAACCACTAAAAGAGCAATCAATTGATCAATCAGTCAGTCAATTAATCAATCACTTCCAACAACCAGTTAATTCAACCAATCAATTCAACAACCAATCAATGAACAAATGAACCGACCAAACAACCACTTGATACGCTTTTGAGGAAAATGTTAGGAGAGAGAGAGAAGCATGGTTAGGTTTTGTTATTGTACACTTTTATGTTGTCATCACTGTATGTATGTAGGTTTTAATGTTGTAGTATTTCTAAACTTCTAGAGCCCGCAATAAGCCCAACATACATTTCCTTTCTACAAATATCCCCCAAATTATTGCACTTTCATGGTTGCTTTTGTCCAGAATGTCTCAGCAAAGCCAACAGTGTACACTTCATCTACACTGGCTGTAAAGGTAACTTAAGTTGTAAAAACCACTATAACCCTTTACCTCATAGTTCTGATGTTTAATGACTTTGGAAGAGAGATTTTGAAAACTCTGTGGGAAAAGGAAAAAATGCTGGTAACCAACATTTTCTCCTTTTCCCACAATGTTTTCTACATTATCAAAGACACATTTCATCATTTGAGTCAAATTTAAATTGCCATCTGTAACAGCTTTGAATTCGGACCAGTCTAAAATTCTAATGTGTGGCAAAGAGTTAACCCTTTCCCAAACAAGCCCTGGTTTTCACGTGCATGCAGTACAAGTCTTTTGAAAACACTGTAGGAAAAGGAGAAATTTGCTCGTAACGAGCAATTTCTCCTTTTCCCACAGTGTTTTCTACCCTTTTTGAGACCTTTCTGCCATTTTCGTCAAATTTAGAATTGTCGTCTGCAAACTCTTCCAATTTGGACCAGTCCAAAATCTGTCGTTTGGGAAAGGGTTAAACATTTCTGAGAACCCTGAGAAAAAAGGCTTTTGAATACATTGTTGGAAAAGGAGAAAATGCACAATATTTTCTATCCTTTTAAAGTCAAATACCATTTGATTTTGACTACAAGTGCTGTCACTTTTGACAAGTCTGAAATTTTATTGTCTGATACAGAAATGAAGACTTAATTTGAAATCTGGCCTTTGATTGGCTGAGACTAGTTATTTCAACCAATCAGAGAGTCTAGTTTCTTTTATGAATTAAAAATACAAATGCTGTTCAGAAGATTCAGTAAAAAAGGTACAAGAGATCAAGAAAACCTGTTTATATACATTTAGGATGGAGACTTAGCAAAGAATAAAAAGTCTGTAAGTACTTTGACTTAGCAGCAGTTTTTACACTGACTATGTTAACAGCAGATCTTACAAGGACTTTTTTAGTAGCCAATCTTTAAATAACAGCTATGTTTGCTTTTCTATGAACAGTTTTTTGTTATCACTCTCATCTTCTTTCCTTTCCCATTACAGCATAAAATATTTCGTGACTTATCAAAAATTAACAAATAACCCCCCAAAAAAATTATATAAGGAAAGGAATGGAAAATATCTTTTTTTCAATAGTTGGGAAACATTTTGTGGGAAAAGAGAGAACTTGCTTCCAAAAAGCCATTGCACCTTTTCCCTACCAATTTACATACATACATACATACATACATACATATCTTTATTTGCATAGAATACAAACATAGCACAATGGTTAACAAAAATATATATTACAAATATTACAAAGTAAGTAGGACAAGGAAGATTTAGTAGGGAAAAATGGGAGAAAAAGATGTTAACAGAGAAGGTATATGTTGTTTACTCTTTCTGAATAAAGGGCAGGTAGATAACACTGGAATCAATTTTGCACAAATTTTTTACACAAAGGTATAATCTGCAGGGGCATAAAAAGTCATATTTTAAAATGCTTTTTATAATCTGTTGTCTGTGTAATTGCTTGTCACATCTGCATGGGTCTGCAACCCTTAACTCCTTACCACATGGCAAAATTTTAGACTGGTCCAAATTGAAAGCATTTGCCAACCACAAATTCAGTGTGGCTTAAAAAATGGCAGTTCTCTCTGACAGGACAGAAAACTGGGGGAAAAGGAGAAAATGCTGGTTACCAGCATTTTCTCCTTTTCCCACAATGTTTTCAAAAGGCCTGTTCCTTGGGGGTCATTAAAACTTGTGATTGTGTGGTAAAGGTTTAACCAAACAATTCCGTATCGGAAAGAGGCATTTGAAAAAATGTTAGGAGTAGGGGAAAATCAGAATTTTCTCCTTTTCCCACAATGTCTTCTATCCTATCCAAGGAAAACTTCTGTCAGATGAGTCATATTTGATTTGTTGTCTACCTCTGTTTTCAGTTTTGGACAAGGTTAATTGTGTTTGTGTTGTCTGGTATTTAAGGACATTTTCATGTTTGTTTCCGTATTTTCTTATGGTTTCACTGTATACAATAAAATTTTGTCCAGATTGGAAGCTTTTGCAGATGACAAATTAAATTTGACTCAAGAAGTAAAATTTGTTTTGGGGAAGGGTAGAAAACATGGAAAAAGGAGAAAATGCTGGTGAACAGCATTTTCGTCTTTTCTCACAATGTTTTCAAATGTCTTTTTTCCCCAAGGTCATTGAAACTTGGGATTGTGTGATAAAAGGTAAAAAGAAAAGGCTACGATCCATTTTCCAAAAAGTACATTATTTTAACTCTTTACCACATGACAAAGATTTAGACCTGTCCAAATTCATATGCAGACGACAATTTAGATGTGGCTGTAGTGGTGGAATTTGTCTTTGATAGATTGAAAAATATTGTGGGAAATGGAGAAAATGTTGGGAAGCAGCAATTTCTCCTTTTCCCACAATGTTTTCAAAAGGCTTCTTCCTCTGGGTCATTAAAACTCAGGATTGTGGGGTGAAGAGTTAAGGCAATTTTTTTAGTACTTTGTATGTTTGTATAGTGTTTAGTACCATTTTCAACATTATTTCAGTTATATTGGGTTGGTCATTGCGCTTATCCATTCTTTCCGGACTTTCTTTTTTTGTTTTTTTTTTTACCACTGCTTTGCACAATATTCTATCATCAATTAAACAATGAATAGTGGCGAGAGAGGAATAAATCTTGCTGCAATGACTATCATCAGTCCTTGGAAAGAAATCGGCAGAGCTGGGGAAATCGAACCAGCCACCCACTGGTTTCAAGCCCTGTACATTACTGACTGAGCTGTATACAAGGCTTGGTATGACAGTATGTGACTGCTATAGAATATTGACCTCTGGGTCAAAATGATGTGACACCAGCCTGTTTTTCAGTAAATAATCATGGGCTTATAATGAGCCATGTGCCATTTTGGTTCACTGCTTTTAAAAAATATTTGTTTAGTTTACTCATTGTCTCTGTGTTGTTTTTTTGTCATATATTATTAACACTTGAACTTACAGAAGTTTCCTATTTTTCTTACAATTGCTCCATTTCCTACCATATTACCCATATCAAAAGGCAATGTGTAGATCACAGAAATATTTCTTCCTCATCTTTTGTTGTGATGTGTAAAATGGTCTCTATGGAACTCTTTACCAAACAACAAAATTTTTGCCTTGTCTAAATTGGAAGCATTTGCAGACAACTTATAAAATGAAGCTCAACGATTTTGTTTCTGAAAGGGTAGAAAATATTGTGAGTTCCAGCATTTTCTCCTTTTCCCACAATGTTTTTTTTTTTTTAAATCTTCTTTCATCAGGGTCTTTAAAACTCGGAACTCAGAATTGTATGGTAAATGGTTAATTTCTTACACTAACAGCTATCATATGATAATAAATTGCTGTGATATGCAAATTGACTTTTACCACTTTAATCATCTTAACCTCAGAACTTGATCAAGTTTGAGTACATTCATTTCCAATCTTCTATCAAAGCCTTTGCCTTTAGTTGTGCAAAGATTTCAAACTAGTAGCTTTGGTTTCATGATAGTAACATTTTTAAGAACTGTTAAAAAGTGTGCCAGCTGTTAGCTGTCTTAACTCTCTGCCACCAATCTCGGGTTTAAACAACCCCAAGGGAAAGGAGTATTGAAGACATTATGGAAAAGAAGAAAATGCTGGTAGGCAGCATTTTCTCCTTTTCCCACAATGTTTTATAACCTTTGTGATATATGATCCCTGGACAAAGGAAGAAATTGCTTTGTTGAAAGCTCTTTCTCCTGAAGTTATTAGCAATTTAATCAATTATAACATGTTAGATACATGTTCATCTGCAAACAAATTTGTTGTCATTGCACTAAATGGCTTTAAAAACATTGAGACAAATGGAGAAATTACAATTTACTTGTACCAAACTATTTCTCCTTTTTGCTTCAACATTTTTTACTGCACATATACTGTATTTGTATATTTACTTCTCACCACACTGCAAAAATTTAGACTTGTCCAGATCAAAAGCATTTGTAGCGAAACAGGGTTTGAACGACTGGATTTGTGCCTAAAAGGATATAAAATATTGTAGGAAAGAAACTAAATGCTGGTTATCAGCAGGTTTTTTCTTTTCCCACAATGCTTTTGAAAGCATTGTTCTTAAGAGTTATTAAAACACAGGATTGTTTGTTTAAAGGTAAAATCTTTATCCATGCTTCTGTGTTTCAGTCAGCTGCTACAAGTTTGTGTCAAGAAATAATAAGCTGAATAATAAAGATATCACTGTATGTTGTTTGTGTGTTTCAGGGCCTCTCTGATGACGTAGAGATTGCTAAACTTACCCGTGAGAGAGACGAAATGAGGCAGCTGTTGGATAAATTTGAACGACACATGGCAGAGGTATGCTCTTTAAAATAAATTTGGGAATTTACGGCAAACCCAGATGAGCACAAGACCTATCACACTCATTTCAACTTCTTTTTTTTTTTAACAATGAATATGAAACAGGTTCTTACAACTTACATTGGCCATTCTCAATATTTGCTTCCTGGATAAATCAGAGGCCCGTATTCACCAGCCATTCTTAAGAACGTTCTTGGTCTTATTCTCCAAAATTTTCTAAACTTGAAAGTAACACAACTTCTGATTGGCTAAACCAAATGGTTTAGCCAATCAGAAGTTGTGTTACTTTCAAATTTAGAAAATCTTGGAGAATATATGACTAAGAATGTTCTTAATTGTTGGTGAATACAGGCCCAGCATTCAATCTTTATTGTGGGTGACTCCACAGATGGACCAGGGGATTTGGACCTGGATCTCTTGTTATGATAGAAGAAACTCAGAATGTATGAATGAATTATGAATTATTTGTTTATGAAGAGAGTTTTTTGTTACTAGTGGAATGGCAACACAAAAGTTTTCCTGCTTTAATAAATCCTCTTCAATAGGTGCATAAGAGGGAAATATTTGAATTTGAACTTGCTTCTATACTGACTTGGGACAATTAAGAGGGAATTTCTATGTATGAACCCTTTACCAAACGACAAAATGTTACACTGGTCCGAATTTGAAAGTGTTTGCACACAACAAATTTAAGATGGCCCAAATGGCTAAATTTGTCTTTGATGGGGTAGAAAACATTGTGGGAAAAGGAGAAAATGCTGGTTACCAGCAATTTATCTTTTTCTCACAATGTTTTCAGAAGCCGTTGTCCTTTGGGTAGTTAAAAGTCAGGATTGTGTGGTAAAGGGTTAACCCTTTACGGCACAATGCTGCCTTTTAATGACCGTGGTAAAGAAGCCTTTGAAAAAAATGTGGGAAAAGGAGAAAATGCTGGTAACCAGGATTTTCTTCTTTTCCCACTATGTTTTCTGCTCTATCAAAGAAAAAGTGCACCATTTCAGCAAAGTTGAAATAGTCGTCTGCAAATGCTTTCAATTTGGAAAAGGCTAAAATTTTGTCGTCTGGTAAAGGGTTAAGCAAGCTCCTGCCTGAATCAAGCACTTTTTGATTTACTAAAATAACACCTGTGACTGTATAGTCTATTTTGTTACTATTTGCAGATCCAGGCAAATGTCAAAGTTTTGACTGGAGAAAGAGACAAGCTGAACAAGATGTATGAAGAGGTAGGTGTGCCATGATATTTAACTCTTTACCAAGCAACAACATTGTTGGACACATCCAAATTGAAAGCATTTGCAGACAACAAGTCAAATGTGGCTTAAATGATGAGATTTGTCTCTGAAGGGATAGAAAACATTGTGGGAAAGGGAGAAAATGCTAGTTACCAGCATTTTCTCCTATTCCCACTATGTTTTCAATAGTTTTATTCCTTATTAAACCTTGTTTTGTGTGATAAAGGGTTAACCCTTTACCCAACAGCCCTGTGTTTTTATGACCTTGAAGAAGAAAGTGTTGGGAAAAGGAGAACGTGTTAGTAACCAGTCAGGCATTTTGTCTGTTGGTTGGATTTTTGTCGCAGGATTTTGAAGGAATTTGCGACATGATACTCATATACCATATCCACACCTATATATATTTAAATAGTTGTATTTTTTTCCAAGGAATATTTGAATACTTCTCTTTTTTTCCAGGCAAAAGATGAACTCCATAAAGTAAGACGAGAGCTTGTCCGTTCTCCGAAATCTCCCAAAACGTCATTGGCAGCCCAGGCAGTCCTTCGTAGAGTTGAGAATGAAAGAGATGATGCTGTATCTGACCTCCGTAGAATGACAACTGAACGGGACAGCCTCAGAGAGAGACTAAAGGTACCCAGGATTTGAAAATCTTTTATGTTAAATGGAATTTGCTGCTTACACATATTCTTGATAGATGAAATGAAGCCACTCTCTATTGAACAGGACCATTTATATAATGCAAATGTTATTTCCCAAAAGGCATTTCCGTTCCACCAGAGACTTCAGTTTTACCCATTACCAAATAATGTAATATTTCAACCCTGAGGCAAAAAGCATTTGAAAAAATTGTTAACATTTGAACCACATTCAATTTGTTGTCTGCAAAGGCTCTCAAAATTGACAAGTCTTAAGTATGCTGGTCTAGTAAAGGGTTGAGCATTATATTAAAAAATGAAAACATTTGAATAGTCAAGATTTCTGTAACTAAGTATCCTGTAGATGACAATAAAATTTTATGTCAAGCCTCTTGAAAACATGGTAATTTGCCCTGTACTAAATGATGAAATTTTGGAATTGTCAAAATCCAAAGCATTAGCAGATGACAAATGTAACTCAGCTGGCTGAACTCATCTTTAAAAGAGAAAAAAACATTACAGGAAAAAGAAAAAATGCCGGGCAACCAGCATTTCTCCTTTTCCAACACCGCTCTCAAAAGTCTTCTTTTTCAGAGTTGTAAAGGGTAAAATGAAATATTGCTTGCAACAAGGAAATCCCCCTCTTTCATCAATATTCGCACATGTATAAACCCTCAGAATTATGTTAATTATATATGAGCCACATTCTGCGAGAAGGGGTTTTAACCCGTTCCCAAACGACAAATTTCGGACTAGTCCAAATTGAAAGAGTTTGCAGACGACAGTTTTAAATTTGATGAAAATGGCAGAAAGGTCTCAAAAAGGGTAGAAAACACTGTGGGAAAAGGAGAAATTGCTCGTTACGAGAAATTTCTCCTTTTCCCACAGTGTTTTCAAAAGACTTGTACTGCAGACATGTGAAAACCAGGGCTTGTTTGGGAAAGGGTTAATGCATCTCCCTTATGCATTTTACAAAGCAAGTCATCACATAATTATGGATCCATACAATTCATTTTGTCTAACAACCGATAGAACCAAGAGATAGACTGGTCCTTTGACATGGAGAAAATTTACCAAAAGCAAAAAGTTTCGACACTAATCAGCCTGTGCAAACTGCACAGACTGACCTGTGTCAATGTTTTTTGCAGATACATGAAGCCCCTTTTTCACAGGGCATGGCTCAAATATTTTACAAGGATACTTACAAAGCCATATGCTGCAAATTTGTTTCATGGGAAAATGAATTAGAGATCAGTTTTTATATTTTGCCCCACAGATTGCCACTGAGACCTCCCTATCTGAAAAAGCCAAGTTAGAACAAAAGATTGAAGATCAGGATGGCATTCTGCAGCAACTTGAACATGAACGAAGCGAGCTGATTGCGAGAGTACAGTCACTGAAGGATGACACTCGTAGTTTGGAAGAGCAGGTCAAGGACATGGCTGGACGTTTGACGGATACACAGGATGAAGCAGCCCAAAACAAATCCTCAGCTACTCAAATGAAGTAAGAATCTATTTTGTCAATTTTTTTCTCTCAACAATGCATTTATTTATATATTTTACTAGTAACTCAATTTTTTTTCTTTTGATTACCAGTAATTTCAGTGTAACGATTTTAAGTATATTTGTCATAGCAGCAATTTTCTTGTCTAAATTTGACTTCAACTTTTATCAAACAATCCCATGTTTTAATAACCACCAGCAAGAACCCTTTTGAAAATATTTTAAGAAAAGGAGAAAATACCAGTTAATACCAGCATTTTCTCTTTTTCCCAACAATTTTTTTTTTTTTATCCTTTCCAAGACAAATTCTATCATGTGAGCCATCTTTTTTTGTTGTCTGTGTATGCTTTCAATTTTGACATGTCTAAAATTTGCATCAGTCAAAGATTTAACTCTTTTTTTGACTCTCATGAATAAATCACTTATAGACAGCAAAAGAAGAAATTGCTTGTGATGCTAAGATTTGTATGGGTAAAGAGGTAATGTGAATGTATTGCAGAATGTTGGCGGAGGAGACGGAGAGAGGGCTGGAGGATACCCAGAAGAGATTGAACAGACGTGAGAGTGAACTAAGTGCTCAGGAGGAGAGATGTAACAGACTCGAGGAGAGAATTGCTGAGCTGCAGAGAAGTTTAACAATAAACAAGGATGAGAACAATGAGTTACGAACCACCGCAAGCAAACTTGACAGAGAAAAAGATAGCCTACAGATCAACGTAGATGAAAAAACTGAGAAGATTGCCAATCTAAATGAAGAAATTCTTCTTAAAGAGAGATTGATAAGTGACCTTAAAGTGAGGATCAGTGAACTGGAAGCTCAGTTAGGGTAAGTGTTGGGTACTTTGTGTACTCTATGATTGCTTCGTGGAAAGCTTGACTAGTTCTCATGCTGTGATGTTGACGGTTCCAAAGGTTGACCCCACTCATCACAGGATTCAAACCCGGAACTTTTGTGTGTAATGCTCTACCCTATACTACTGTTGCCCACACATACTGTATTGGGTACTTATAGTAACTGTTCTGTTCACAGTGAAGGCAATTTGATTTTATTTTTGGTGCAAAATTTTAGGACAGGTAATTATTCAGCAATGTTTGGGACTCATCCTTGTGTAATATGCTGAATCTAAGGCACCCCATCTAAGGCTCCCATTTGTTTCTCCACTAGGAAAAGAAGTCGAGAGTTAACCTTTTACTACATAGCAAAACTTTAGGCATGACCAAGTTAAAAGCAGTTGCAGGAAACAACTAAATGGTGGTTAAAATGATGGGATCATCTTTAAAAGGGTAGAAAAAATTTTGAGAAAAGAAGAAAATGCTGGAAACTAGCATTTTCTCTTTTCCTCACAATTTTTTTTTTGTCCTTTCAAAGGCAAATTCCATCATTGGAACTTGCATCAATTGGTTTTCCCTGAAACCTTTCATTATGGAAGGGTCTAAACCTTTGTTATCCTTTAATCCTTTATCACACAATCCCGACTTTTAACAACCCTAGGAAGCCTTTTGAAAACATTGTGGGAAAAGGAGAAAATGCTGGTAACCAGCATTTTCTCCTTTTCCCACAATGTTTTGTACCCTTCCCAACAGAAATTTCGATTTTTGAGTTACATCCATTTTGTCGTCTGCAAATGCTTTCAATTTGGGCCAAGTCTAAAATTTTGTCATTTGGTTAAGGGGTAAGGAGGGAATAGCCAATACATCTTGTATATGCAGCATTTTATTGTCCTTTTCTTTTGGGAATAATTATCTTGTTGGAGCAGACACTGTAATTTGCAGTGTCTGATCTGAGTTTTGCCAGTGCACTGAATGCTTCATTAATCTAATTCTTTTAGACATTCAACTGACAATAACAACATGAAGGAGCGCGAGTTGAAATCTCTACGTCGACAACTGGACGGAACTTCTGAAGACTTGGGTGAGGTGACGCGCAGTAAAGAAATTGCTCTCAGGGAAAACCGACGTCTTCAAGATGATCTGGCTGTCATGACTCGGGAGAATCAGGTAAACTTAGGGCCATTGCTCAATCTGTTGTTTTAGTGAAATTTCATTTTTAATCCATCGGAGTCCTCAAGCCTTTGTTTTAATGACCCCTGGGAAGAGGGTTTTGAAAAATATTGTTGACATAGGAGGAAATGCCAATAACCTGCATTTTCTCCTTTTGATCACAACGTTTTGTAACCTGTCAAAGAAAAATCCCGCCATTTGAGCTGTGTTTAATTTTGAGCATGGCTGTTTTCGAAGAAAATGTCAAGGTTGTGATATCCCTGGCATTTTCTACATAGTCTTGGTGTGAAAACTATGACATTTTGCAATATCCCTGTCATTACTGAAGATATTTACTTCAAACTTGGGACTAGTTCATAACTATCAAAAGGGGAATTCATACAACGGGTCAGGTAACCATCAAAATAGTTCTGACATAGTTAGGCCCCTTTTTTTACTTAAATTTTTTCAGTTAACTCTTTACCAAATGACAAAATTGTAGACTGGTCTAAATTGAAAGCATTTACAGATGACAAAATGATTGTGACTAAAAAATGGAAATTTGTGTTTGGTTGTGTAGAAAACATTGTAGGAAAGGAGAAAATGCTGGTTACCAGCATTTTCTCCTTTTCCCACAATGTTTTCAAAAGGTTTCTCCCTCAGGATCGTTAAAAGTTGGGATTGTGTGGTAAAGGATTAAAGCAACTGCAGCCAAGCCTTGGCACCTGCATGCAGTGCTCTTACTTGTCTGTAGGTACACAAGAAGGAATCAATGGTTTTAAATTTCAGAGTTTTAAGAAACACTATAACCCTATAACTCTTAACCACACAGCAAGATTTTAGCCCAGACCAAATTGAAAGCATTTGCAGACGACAAAAACAGTGGCAAAAACAATAGGATTTGTATCGGAGAAGGTAGAGAACACAGTCAGAAAAGGAGAAAATGCCAGTTAAGAGCATTTTCTCCATTTCCCACGATATTTTCAAAAGCCTTTCTACCCAGCAATTACGTGGTAAAAGTTTAACTGAAGATATTTCAGCAGAACAACAAACTTGGAACAGAGTTGAGTGCTAATTAACATAAAGAATTTTATCACTTGTTTAAAGTTACATCACATTTGTACGAATTATATTTTTTCAGAAATTAAATCAGGAATTACAGGAGGCTCTTGAAGACAAGGAGGGACTTAAAGTCCAGGTTCAGGAGTACATTTTGGAGGTGAAACGCATAGAGGATGTTCTTGCAGCAAAGGTAATTTTTTATGTTGTAGATTTTGAGCAGGTAAGGGAAGTAAGGTGACTATTAATAGTCTAACATCTATAGAGCAAGCACCTAGGGGACACCTAAACTGTGCTTGCTCAAGAAGACAAAATTGTTTTGCCAAAATTCAAAGCATTTGCAAAAGAAAAACTAAATGTATCTTAAATGATGGGATTTGCATGTGAAAGGGTAGAAAATGTATTGGGAAAAGGCGAAAATGATGGTTACCAGCATTTTCTCCTTTTCCCACAATATTTTCATTGTTTCATTTTGTCAGGATAGTTGCTGAGCCTTGGTAGCATACAGGACTTGAGAACAGGGGTTGCTGGGCCAGTTTCTTTCCAAGGTTTGATGATAGTCATTGCCACAGGATTCATTCCTCTCACCGATATGTATTGTTTTGAAATGGTTATGTGGGAAAGCAACCAATCACTTGGAAAGAATATTGTGCAAAGTACTGGTAAAAAAAAAAAAAAAAAAAACTCCCAAGAAAACATGGATAGGTTCACTGGCCACCACAATCTAAGTGAAATAATAGTGAAAATGGTGTCAAACACCATACAGTCAATCAGTTGTCAGGGTCTTTCAAATACAGGATAGTGTGGTAAAAGATAAAGACAGGTGCTTGATTAGTGTAGGTAATTTCAACATAATCTCCTTCTCTTGGAAGACAATAATAATTATATACTGACTTAACTGCTTTCTTCACAGTCTGGAGTTTTAACAACCCAGAGGAAAAAGACTTTTGAAAACATGCTTTTTCCACAACATTTTCTACACCTTCAGATTAGATTACATCATTTATGAGGCACTTGCATTGTCATCCGAGCCAACTTTCAATTTGAAGAAATCTAAAATTTTGTCGTTTTGGTAAAATTTACCCTGCCTAATGTAGGAAAGTGTTTTGTTTTATTAGTATTATGTGTTTCTCAATGTTCTGTTGTACATCTTCAGGAGAAAGAACGAAGTGATTTACTAGACCAGTATAGAGCATTGACCTCTGAAGCTGAGCAGTATCAGACGGCCAACCACCAGCTTGAGAGCGAAGGCTCGAACATGCGACTCGAGATCATGACGAAAGACTCAGAGATGCGTAGGTTGAGAGATAAACTGGATAATTGTGAACGAGATATACAAGAGGTATGATATTGGTACAGAATTTATTCAATCCTTTACGAAACAGTTTTTTGATCTAATGACCCTGAAGTAAAAGGCTTTTGGAAAACACTGTGAGAAAAGGAGAAAATGCTGGTAACCAGCATTTTCTCCTTTTCCCACATTGTTTTCTACCTTTTCAAAGATAAATCCGATGATTTTAGGCGCATTTGGTCTGTCATTTGCAAATGCTTTCAATTTGGCAGAATCTAAAATACTGTCATCAGGTAAAGCATTTGTCAAATACCATTTGTATATGACTTTGTTTGTATTGGAAAAGAAATACTTTTCAGAAAATTGTGTGAAGAGGAGATATTTCTGGTAGCAAGCAAGTTCTTTTGCGATCATGTTTTCACATGTGGAAAATGTCAATTTAAGTTAACCCTTTACCACAAAATCCAGACTTTTAACTAACCTGAGAAAGAGAGCTTTTGAAAACGTGGGTAAAGGAGAAAATGCTGGTACCAGCATTTTCTCCTTTTTCCGTAATGTTTTCTACCATTCTCAAAGCAAATTTCAAGTTTTGAGTCTCATTTAATTTGTTGTCTGTAAGTGCTTTCAATTTGGACATGTCTAGAATTTTGTTGTTTGGTAAAGGGTTGATTAACTCAGTCTAAAAAATCCGCTGTTTTCATGACCCACAAGAAGAAAGCTTCTGGAGATATTGTGGGGAAAGGAGCCAAAGTAGATAATGCTGATAATGCTGGTTACCAACATTTTCTCCTTTTCCAACAATATTTTCTCCCTAATCAAAGACTAATTTCGTCGTTTTAGCTACATTTGATATTTTGTCTGCAAATGCTTTCAATTTGGTTAACCCTTTACCATGCATTAACAAATTTTATCGACCCTAAGAAAGGAGTCTTTTGAAAACATTGAGGGAAAAGGAGAAAATGCTGGTAACCAATGCTGGTAATCAGTATTTTCTCCTTTTCCCACAGTTTTCTACCCTATCAAAGGCAAATTTAATATTTTTAGCTTTATTTAAAATTTTTAAATTTATTGCAAGTACTTCCAATTTGGACAAGTCTATAGTTTGCTTGTGTGGTAAAGAGTTAAGTCTGAAATTTTGTCACCTGGTTCAAGGTTTAAAGATTATGTTTCACAGTGGTCTGCTGCAGATTTGTTTTAGAAGACGGGGATTACCTCTTTACCAAACGTCAAAATTTTAGACTGGTCCAAATTGAAAACGGTTGCAGACGACAAAATAAATCTGACTAAAAAATTGAAATTTATTTTGAGAAGGGTAGAAAATATTGTGGGAAAAGGAGAAAATGCTGGTTACCAGCATTTTCTCCTGTTCCCACAATGTTTTCAAAAGGCTTCTTTCTTCTTGTCGTTAAAAATTGGGATTGTGTTGTAAAGAGTTAGATATTTTTAGATTTGTGCTTTGTTTTAATATTTGAGGCGGACTCCAAAGACCGAGTGCGTAGAGAATCAACTAAAAAGGTATGAATAGTCATGTAAATTCTTTACCAGACAACAAAATTTCAGAATTGTCCAATTTGAGAGCATTTACAGACGACAATTTGAATACAGCTAAAATATAAGGGATTTGTGTTTGAAAAGGTAGAAAACATTGTAAGATTTCTGATTTCTGCTTTTCCCATATTTTTTCCAAAAGCCATAACTTTAGGGTTGTTAAAAGATGGGACTGTTTGGTAAAGGGTTATAGAAATTTTTGCATTTTTTTTTTTGTGTGTATCTTATAAAATAAAATACACAGTCTGTTTAAAACTTTTGCAAAACTTGGTAGCTATGGAAACAATTTGAAGCAGACAACTTTTAAAGCCCTATTTCAAAATATTGACAAGTAAAATGTTTTAAGCTTTGTCACATGAATATGAGCCATACACTGGCAAAAGGGGGCTTAACTCTTTCCCAAACAAGCCCTGGTTTCATGTGTCTGCAGTACAAGTCTTTTGAAAACACTGTGGGAAAAGGAGAAATTGCTCGTAACGAGCAATTTCTCCTCTTCCCACAGTGTTTTCTACCCTTTTTGAGAACTTTCTGCCATTTTCATCAAATTTAAAATTGTAGTCTGCAAACTCTTTCAATTTGGACCAGTCCAAAATTTGTTGTTTGGGAAAGGGTTAATGTGTCTCTGTGATGCCTCATGCCAAGCAACTCATCACAAAGTTATGGGTCCATAAAATCCATTTTGTCTAACAACCAACTGACTCATGATGTAGACTGGTCCTTTGACACGCAGAAAATTGACCAATAGCCAAAAGTTTCGGGCCAGGTCAGACTCACAGGCTGACCTGGGTTGATACTTTTTGCAGATGCATTAAGCCCCTTTTCACAGAGCATAGCTGATATGCATGTGGAAACATTTTTGGAAAAAGGGAAAGTACTTGTTACATAATTTTTTTTCTTTTGCTTGAATGTTTTGTATAAGTGATTTGCTGCAAGACACAAAAAATTGTTTGCAGAAAAATACATGTAAGTGCAGTTTGATGGAATAGGCTGCATAATTTTCCATCATTTTCTCCTTTTTCCCACAATTTTTTCAAAAGCTTTCTTCATCAGGGTCCATGGGTTGGATTGGTCATTTGACATGGGATAGTTTGATTAAAAAAAATAACCTTGGTACAATTTCTGTAGTGTGGGAATTAGGTTCTGAATAATTATTGTTAACTTTCTACCAAACAATTGACCTTTCTGCCGATTTTGACTGACAGGTCATATCAGCCAATCAAAATGCAGTATAGCATGTCATATAAACAAAAAGGTCAAAGTTACATTCTTTACTATAGACAGACAATGTTTTTTTTTTTTCTTTTCATTTAAACCAAAGAGGATTGGATTATAGAAAAATTATTTCAAAATGGATTAAAGTTGCAGATAAGTTGGGTGCTTTAATTAGAGCGAAACATAAGCTAGAGTAAAATTGAAATAACTGCTCTTTCTCTATGTGGTCGGTGCCATTTTTTGGTTTGTTTGTCAGGCATAGCGACCAAAATACCGTGTAACTAAGGTGGGCGTGCCAAACTCATGTTTGCACAAAGGTCAATTTACTTTCCACCAAACAATTCCCAATTTTAACAAACTCAGACAGGAATGGCTTTTGAAAAAATTATGGGCAAGAAGAAAAGATGCTAGTATTTTTTATCCCATCATTGATGCGGTTGTCTGCACATGCTTTCAATTTAGACAAGTCTACAATTTTGTTGTCAGGTAAAGAAAGAGGTACCATCAGTATAATTCTTATAGTAAAATTATTAGATGATGCATGATCAGCTATTTCAAATATGTGTACCATGCATGCTCATTAGGATGTATAATGCATGACTTAAATAGATATAAATGAGATAAATTTATTTTATATATGAGTGGCACTCTGGTAAAAGAGGGTCTAATGCATCTCTTTGATGCATTAGACCAACAAAGTCATCATATCATGAACCCATAAAATCAATTTTGTCTAATAAACGACTGAATCATGTAGAGATAGGCTGGTCCTTGGACATTATGAAAATTGACCCCTAGCAGAAAGTTGGACCCAGGGCAGCCTACGCCGACTGTGCCAGCTAGCCTTGGTTGATACTTTTTGCAGATGCATAAGGCCCCTTTTTCCCAGGACATGACTAATGTATTCATTTTTCAACACCATTTTCTATATTCCATGTTTGTTTTCCAGTATTTCACTAGTAACTGGAATTTCTTTTAGGTTAGAAAGGGAGATCAGAGTAATTTACCGTTTCTGTCATAATGATCAAGACAGTTGGGCACTGTAAAATATAATGGTCTACATGACGTGGGGAGGGGGGGCGGAAAGGTGGAATGTAGTGAATTTTTTGTTGGAAAGCAGTTAAGAAGAGTAACCTTTATCTTAACTCTTTACCAAACGACAAAATTTAAGACTAGTCCAAATTGAAAGCATTTGCAGATGACAAAATAAACGTGTCTTAAGAATTGAAATATGCTTTTGGAAGGGTAGAAAACATAGTGGGAAAAGGAGAAAATGCTGGTTACCAGCATTTTCTCCTTTTCCCACTATGTTTTCAAAAGGCTTCTTTCTCAGGGTCATTAAAAGTCGGGATTGTGTGGTAAAGGGTTAATGAACTTTTGCACTTAATCCTTTACCAAACAGTTCTGTGTTTAACTATTTATCAAAAGACAAAATCTTAGACTTGTCAAAATTGAGAGCGTTTGCAGACAACAAATTTAAGATTGCTCAAGTGGTGAGATTTGTCTTTGATAGGATACAAAACATTGTGGGAAAAGGAGAAAATGCTGGTTACCAGCATTTTCTCCTTTTCTCACAATGTTTTCAAGTCTTCCTACCCGAGGTCGTTAAAAGTCGGGATTGTGTGGTAAGGGGTTAAAGACCATGACGATCCTGGGAAAGAAGCCTTTTGAAAACATTGTGGGAAAAGGAGAAAATGCATTTTCTCCTATTTATCCAATGTTTTTTTACCCCATCAAAGAAAAATTGCACCGTTTGAGCCACATTGAATGTGTTGTCTGCAAATGCTTTCAATTTGGACAAGGCTAAAATTTTGTCGTCTGGTAAAGGATTAATGACTGAGGAAGAAGGCTATTGAAAAGATGGTGGGAAAGGAGACAAGTCTGTTTAATTCCAACAATGGGTACTCTAAAGACAAAATCCCATCATATCAGCCACATTTAATTTGTTGTCTGCAAAGGATTTTGCTTAGGATTAACTCTTTACCACATAAACCTGACTTTTAACAACCCTGAGAAAGAAGCCTTTTGAGAACATTGTGGTAACAAGCACTTTCTCCTTTTCCCACAATGTTTTCTACTCTATCACAGACAGAAATTGTCACATTAGTAATATTTATTGTGTCGCCTTGAAATGCTTTGAATTTGGTTCATTCTAGAATTTTGTTGTTTGATAAAGAGTTAGGAGCGTAATGGACCAAATTATGTTCTTACAGTTTATGAATGCTCAGCAAGCCTATGAGCTCCAAGTCTCAAATCTCACTAAATGTGTTGCCAACCTAGAGGATAACCTAAGACAGACAGACGATGATAAGAACACACTGCTAGCTGATCTGACTGCTGTTAGAGAACTGTGCTCTCGTCTAGAAGGGTCAAAGGAATCACTGCAAAGGCAGCTTACAGCATTAACGATTGATAAGGAGCAGGTAGGAAAAAAATAGCGTTTGTCTTTGTAAATCTTTGTGTTTTATTTTCTTGAAACCTACAGGCATTTTCAATCTAGAAATAAAACCCAAATAAATGCAGTTTCTATTTTGATTTTTGAATTAATGTATCAGAAAACTGGATTGTGTCAAGATCAAATATCAGACTGCACTTCTATGCAATCTGATTTTGATCTGTGCTGGCTTAATGGCAACTTCACCCTTTACCACACAATCCCGACTTTTAATGACCCTGAGAAAGAAGCCTTTTGAAAACATTGAGGGAAAAGGAGAAAATGCTGGTAACCAGCATTCTCTCCTTTTCCCACAATGTTTCCTACACTTCCCAAAACAAATTTCAGTTTTTGAGTCACATTTATTTTGTCCTCTGCAAATGCTTTCAATTTGGACTGGTCCAGAATATTGTTGTTTGGTAAAGGGTTAAGTTGTGAAAGACATATCATGGGAAATAGTTTTTTCTGATAATCCTAGATTCAGTTAGTGTTGAGCCCTGACTGTTGGACAGTGTGTTGGCAATGCATGTCAATTGTCATCCTGGGATTGTAATTTAAATTTCAGCTGGACCAAAGATCTTTTGGAGGATTGATACATATCATTGTAAAAAAATTCATTCCTTTCACACCCCTGTATAGCTTGTTCTTTATCCAATAGCCATCGCATTGGAAAGAGGGTTGCCCCTGGGCGTGATACTCAACAGTTCTAGCCTAGTACTGTGGAACCCAGGACAAACATGAAAGAAGGATCTGTTGGTATATATGAAATGACTGATATATTCATGTTGCAAGCTGCATAAAACATTAATCTATCAATCAGTCATTCTCCCCTCACTGTTTCATTCCAGCTTCAAGGGAACTATGATGACATTTCTCAAGAGGCAGAACTCCTGCGCAGCCAGTTGAACTCTGAGCGCCAGTCCAACAAGAACTTGGAGGGTCTGTTACAGACGAACAGAGAGAAGGAATTCCAGAACCAGCTACAGTCACAGGAGACTGGGGCCGAAATACAAATGTTGAAGGATCGTCTGTCTCTGAATGAAAGTAAAATGTAAGGGCTTATTATATGTATATTTTTATGAAGCTTTAACCCTTTACCGCACACTTTCCCAAGTTTTAAGGACCCTGAAGAGGAGGGCTTTTGAAAACTTAGTTAGAAAAAGAGAAAATGCTTGAAATTAGCATTTCCTCCTTTTCCCACTATTTTTTCTAAACAGAAATTATCATTTGACCTACCTTTAATGATTTGTCGGCTGCAAATGCTTTCAATTTGGTTGATTCCAAAATTTTGTCATTTGGTAAAGAGGAAAAAGATGTTTTTGTAGCTCCCACAAGAAAGTTTTGGGGGAGGGGTACACTGGAATCAGGATGTTCATCTGCTTGTCTGGCACAGTTTTGTGTCCTCTTTTTATACTACAGTTTACAACAAGTTTTGTTTGAAACTTTAACAGAAGCCTTTCTAATGTGAGAGCTTGTGCATTTGAACGTTTTATTATGGTTGGTTAACTATTAGAGGAGTTATGGCCCTTTGAATTGTTTCCTTGATTCATTGACAAGCCAACCTGTTGGAATTTTCGTTGGCCTGGAACATTTTAAGTTATATTCAGGATGATGAAGCAAAACTTACAATATTGCCATGTGCAAGTGCCTCTTTCTTGTTAGCAGCAGCCATTACTGAAAACACTGTGGGGGAAAAGGATAATTCCATTTCATGCAGTATTTTGACATTTTTTCATCCATTGAAGAAGTGCTGATAATCAACATTTTACAGGGATGTTTAATAAGTTTCTGCTTGTTTCATGAACAAATTAGTTGTTGTGCTCATACAGACTTTTTAGATTAAAATAAAATTGCACAAAATTGTTAGGTAAAATTTCTCTCTTCCCCTCAGTGTGTACCAAAAGAGGTCTACAAAGGTTTTTTTTTTTTGCATTTGGGAATCTGTTATTAAAACAGGAATACATAATGACATTTAGCTGAGAAAACCTAATAACTCTTTAACAAACAGTGGAAAAAGATCATACTGGTAACCAACATTTTCTCTCTTTACCACATTGTTTTCTCCCGTATCAAAGATAAATCATTTTATTTTAGCCAAATTTGATAAGTCGTTTGCAAATGTTTTCAATTTGGATTGATTTTAGAGTTTGTAGTTGGTAAAGAGTTTATGATGAAACAATGGCACAAAAATGTCAGATGTGGAATTAACCCCTAAAGCACCTTTCACAACTATAGTTGCATTTGTGCCCAGTTTAGATCAAGATCAGGCTGCACAAAATGTGCAGCCTGATCTTGATCTAAACTGTCCACTTTGCTGAATCACTGTAGACAAAAGCAATCATGAAATTGCAATTATTTGGGTCTTGTTTCAGGGATGAAAATGTGTGACACGTTTATTTGGCACTCTAAGGGTTAAATGTAATTTGGAAAAAGTGTGATCTAAAATGATGTATTTAGATGAAAAAAATGTGATCAGGTTAAAATATTACATTCAGATTTAAAACAAAAAAGTGATCAGCTTATAAGACAGGGCATTTTCACCTTCTTACACACAGACAAAGCCAAAGCCGAGAGATTGCCTCTTTACGAACAAGGAATGTAGAGTTAGAAGGGGATGTGGAGAGACTGAGAAGACAGCTTACAAGTGAGAAGTTTGAAAGGTAAGCTTTTATTCAAGTTTCTCTCCTCAATATAGGAGTACCTTTAATCAGTGTGACTTATGTTTGTACTGTGTGACATATATGTACATTATAATGATAATAGTAATGTATTGTGTGACATATATGTACATATAAGATAATGTCCCTATTTGATGCCCCCCCTCTAATGCTCTCAGCAGCACCCCCCCCCCCCCCCCACCCCACCCCACCCCCCTCACACACATATTATCTAACTGAAAATAGGCATGACCAATAACTACTCCACTGATTAAGTTGAAATAAATTAATCAGAATGAATAAAAAACATTGACATAAATCTAATAACTTCAGTAGTTGATGTCATTATCAACTTGAGTCATAACGTGATTACTTTGCTATTGGCACCCACTAAAACCTAGACAGCAATAGGGGCGTTAAATAGAGATAATGTGGTATGAGGTAATGATGGAAAGTGTATACAGCCTAGATCACATTCATAGATGATAAAATGTGTTGAATTGTAACACCATAGATTTGTTTAACCCTATACCACATGTTTTAATGACCCTGAGGAAAACAGCTTTCAAAAAACACTTTGGGAAAAGGAGAAAATGCTGGTAACTAGCAGTTTCTCCTTTTCCCAAAATGGTTTTTTCCATTTAACAAACAGAAATCGTCTTTTGAGCTATGCTGAATTTAATGTCTTCAAATACTTTCAATTTGGACAAGTTTTAAGTTTTATCATTTAGTGATGAGTTAAGTTTATAGGTGTATCAGTCTCTTGCTAAGTTGTTTCCAAGGTCATTATAGATGCAAGAACTTGGTACTATAGGTTATTCATTTAATTTTTTACCAAATAACAAAATTTTAGACTTGTCCAAAATTGAAACCATTTGCAGACGACATATTACATTCAGTTAAAAAATGATAGTAATTGTCTGTGGAAGTGTAGAAAACCTTGTGAGAAAAGGAGAAAATGTTGGCAACCAGCATTTTCTCCTTTTCCCGCAAGGTTTTCTAAAGGTTATTTTCTCATTGTCATTAAAACCCAGGATAGTGTGTAGGGTTTCTCAACAAAATAACAGGATGTCTTTTCTATGTTTGAGTTTCCTAATCACTTATTTGTAATTGCAGCCATTACCATTTTGTGTGTAATTACAATGAAATGCATCCAGTGGCATTAACTCTTCAACCCTGCACAAATATATTTGCTACAGACAACTTTGGAAACACTGATGTAAAAATAGGGATGATATGTGCTAGTTAAAGTTAGATATATGGATACATTTTGGAAAATTGTAGCAAAGCAGAAATTGACATATTCCACTTTTGAAACAGTGTTTTTATCAGTGCAAAACTTACAATAAACCTTTTTAAATGGTAAGAGTACAATTTAACTCCATACCAAACGACAGAATTTTAGACTTGTCGAAGTTGAAAGCATCAGCAGACAACAAAAAAAATGTGACTGAAAAATTGAAATATGTTTTGGGAATGGTAGAAAACATCGATGGAAAAGGAGTAAATGCTGATTTCCAGCATTTTCTCCTTTTTCCACAATGTTTACGAAAGGCTTGTTTCTCAGGGTCGTTAAAAGTCGTTTTTGTGTTGTAAAGAGTTAATAGTATTTCATACACAAAAAAGTTTACTTTTGGTCAGTATTGGGCCTTTATTATTTCTATTTATTGGGCATTTGAATATCCCAGATTATATTTTTATACTTAAAGTTTATTTACCCTTACAGTTACTGGACTTATGTTGTTAGCCCTCGCTTCGGCCTTGAAGATATATTTGCCTCAAAACGGTAAAGCATTACATGTGTATCTGACATTAGAATCATACAGAGTAACATTAAAAAGTGTATCTCTATAGCTGTGAATGCACCCTGGTCAATAGTTTTGTTTCTTTTTTAACAGACTGGTTTAGTCAATTAAAAATCATGAAAGTCTTTGTAGAGAAGAATGATTTTGTGAATTTGTGTTCAACTTTTTACCAGTTTCAAAAATTATAGACTGATCCGCATTGAAGATATTTGCAGGCAAGAAATGAGACATATCTCAAATGATGAAATTTGTCTTTGGATAAATTAGAAAACATGGTGGGAAAGAGAAATGCTGGTTACCAACATTTTCTCCTTTCCCAAAATGTTTTCAAAGGCCCTTTTTCTTCAGGTTATCTAAAAATGTAATGTTTGCTAAAGAGTTAACTCATTTCCTCATGGTACAAATTTGCAGTTGGAAACATAAAATTAATTACCATGCATAAATACCTAGTGAAAATATTGTTGAAAAAAAATTGTCCCATGCAAGAAGGAAAAAGTCATTTATAGGAGGGCAATATGTGAACAAAGCTTTCATGAGACATGTGCAATTAAACTTGTTTTTGACAAGCAAATTGTTACAAATTTTTTCATCCATATGAGAGTCAGTTGGAAGAAATTTAGCTTCAATAAGAAAGTGTAAAATGTAGGATGCGCAATATCGAATCAGGAAGAATGACAGCTAACAATGAAGTATTAAATCATTTCTTATAGTCAAACCTTTGTCAGCCACCTGTTTTCAGCAGCCATATGCATAAAGCAGCCAAACACCATTTTAAGTCACTCAATCATAGTTTTAGGGATTTTTCCTGAAAAAGCCACTTGCCTCAATCCTTTACTGCATACTAACTTTTTTTTCTTGCCCTAAGGTAAAAGGCTTTTGAAACATTGTGTGAAATGGAGAAAATGCTTATGACCAGCATTTTCTCCTTTTCCCACAATGTTTTCTGCTATTTAGAAGAAAAATACGATCACTTTAGTTGCATTCAGTTTGTCGTCTGCAGATGTTTTCTGTTGTGGACAAGTCTGGGTTCTTGTATTTTGATATTAGTTAACCCTTTACCACACAACCCCGAGTTTTAACGACCCTGAGAAAGAAGCCTTTTGAAAACATTTTGGGAAAAGGAGAAAATGCTGGTAATCAGCATTTTCGCCTTTTCCCACAATGTTTTCTATCCTTCTCAAAACAAATTTCAATTTTTGAGTCACATTTATTTTGTCGTCTGCAGATTCTTCCAACTTGGGCAAGTCTAAAATTTTGTCATTTGGTAAAGAGTTAAGAAGCCGCTTGTCCATAAACAACAGTTTGTTCCATTGGGTGGCTGTCAATGACAGGATTGACTGTATATCTATGCAGTAACACACATAGAGTTATAGAGTAAATCACTTAACTCTATAGATCACATGTACTCCAGCTTGTCTGTTTGAGCTAAATATATACTCAAGTAGATACACAGTTTGCACCAGTGAAATGGAAGGAAAATATGATGCTCTTAGAAAATTTGATATCAAGAATGATATGAGATGTCAAAGTTTTCTTATGCCGAGAGAAGTAAATACAAGTGCCGCGGAGGTTAGTGCAACATAATGTTCCTTTTACTATATTATACCTACCACTTTCAAAGACAAAATTTTGTAATTAGTGACATTTTATTCGAAAACGGTATACTTAATGAAAGAAATAATGGTACAATGGCCAGTAACTTTGTTTTTATGAATGGTGGATGAATACCATAATGTAATATACTGACCAATCAAATCGCAAATCACAAATCAATATACTTGTTTTCCGCACGTGAGGTATGTCATCATACCATATTTGGAACCATATTTCAAAGTGTGTAGATATAGAATTTTTTTTTTTCTGTTATGTGTGTTATTTCATCCGCGTAGGATGCATGTGTTTGAACTGGAAATTTTTCAGATATATGATAACATTCTGTCTTCTCTATCAATGTACTCAGCAATGTGTTGATTTGTAAAGTTTGACAGGAATGTCCGGAAGAAGTTTAACAATCTATTCTTTTGGAATGCAGTGAGTAAACACTGGGTTTTAAAATGAGGTTGGGAAAATAGCCTGGACAAGGGAATTCTTTTTGAATAGTTCTCGTAACTATATTTTTCGCTCTTTTTGTCTTCATTAGACAAAACATAATTTTGATAGTCTTAACCCTTAAAGTGCCTTTCACGACTATAATTGCATTTGCGGCCAGTGTAGATCAAGATCAGGCTGCACAAAATGTGCAGCCTGATCTTTGATCTACACTGTCCGCTTTGCTGAATCACTGTAGACAAAAGCAACCATGACATTGCAATTACATGTATTTGGGTCGTATTTCTAGGATAAAAATGACGGATAGCTTTATTTGGTGCTCTAAGGGTTAAGAATCGTGTATTTGCTTTATATGTTCACTGTTAAGCTTTTAACCCTTTATAAAACAATCCAGACTTCTGGCATCCTGAGTTAGAGGACTCTTAAAAACATTGTGGGACAAGGAGAAAATGCTGGTAACCAGCATTTTTAGCTTGGCTGTTTTCAAAGGAAACATTGAGGTATTGTTGTAGGTCCTGCTTTCGGTGTCTGTGTCGTTGTCTGCATCATCGTGCGAAAACTGTGACATTTTGTAATGTCTCTGTTATTACTGAAGATATTTGCTTCAAACTTGGACAAGATATTAATTATTAAAAGGGAAACCTATACAACAAGGACATGAATATCAAAGTATTTTTGACAGAGTTATGCCACTTGTTCAACCTAGAATTTTCACTAAAAGTCAAGCAACTGCAGTCGAGCGTTGGCACCTGCATGTGGTGCTATTGTTTCATTTCCAGTAAAATTTTTTGCCCTTTAACTCTTTACCACACAATCCGACTTAACGACCCTGAGGAAGACGCCTTTTGAAAACATTGAGGGAAAAGGAGAAAATGCTGGTAACCAGCATTTTCTCCTTTTCCCACAATCTTTTCTACCCTTCCAAAAACAAATTTCAGCTTTTGATTCACATTTATTTTGTCGTCTGCAAAAGCTTTCAATTTGGACTGGTCTAAAATTTTGTCGTTTGGTAAAGAGTTAAAAGGGAGATTCAATCATTTTTGCAATATTCGGTTTGTTGTTTGCTGATGCTTTCTAATTTCCTCTGCAGAAGCATGTTTACTCAATGCTTTCAGTTTGGACTGGTGTAGAATTTTGTCTTCTGGTAAAGATTTAAATTACTTTTGAAGTGAATCTGTTCAAAACTTGCACATTTTGGAATGGAGTTCTAAGTTTTGCAGCACATGTATAGACATTTCTACATTATAATCTACCCTGTCAACTCTTTACCAGACAACAAACCTTGGAAATGGAGAAAATGCTGGTAACCAGTATATTCTCCTTTTCCCGCAATGTTTTCTATGCTATGAAAAACAAATTTTATGTTTTGATTTACATTAAATCTGTCCTCTGCAAATGTTTTTGATTTGGACAAGTCTAAAATTTCATAGTATGGTATAGAGTTAACTCTTTACCTAATGACAAAATTTTTGGACTGGACCGAATTCAAATCATTTGCAGACGACACATGAAATGTTGCTAAAATGATGATTTCGGTCCCTGATAACATAGAAAACATTGTGGGAAAAGGAGAAAATGCTGGTTACCAGCATTTTCTCCTTTTCCCATAATGTTTTCAAAAGACTTCACCTTTGCCAAAAGGAGAAGATAAGAGACTACCTAATTTGCCTTTAACTCAATATTTAAAATAAAAAAGAAATAAATGTCTGCAGCAGGTACTGAGTAAGTTAATTAATGATGCACCGTCTATGTAACATATTTTACTCATTCTAGCAAGGGGAGACAATATAATTATGTGGATAATTACCGGAGAGATGACGTCATGGTAGTACCATACTATAAATAGCAATAATAGGTCTTGATACAGTCATTAATGCATGTTACTCTAGCATACAATACTTACAAGTATTAACCCTTTGACAGTGCCATGTTTAACCCTTTACCACACAATCCCGGCTTTTATCGACCTTAAGAAAGAAGCCTTTTGAAAACATTGTGGGAAAAGGAGAAAATGCTGGTAACCAGCATTTTCTCCTTTTCCCACAATGTTTTCTACCCTAACTAAGACAGAAATCACCATTTTAGCAACATTTAATTTGTCATCTGCAAATGCTTTCAATTTGAACATGTGTAAAATTTTGTCGTTTGGTAAAGAGTTAACCCCTTACCGCACAATGACGCCTTTTGACGCCCCTGGGAAAGAAGCCTTTTGAAAACATTGTGGGAAAAGGAGAAAATGCTGGTAACCAGCATTTTCTCCTTTTCCCACAATGTTTTCTACCCTATCAAAGAAAAATTGCACCATTTTAGCCAAATTGAAATTGTTTTTGATAACATAAGTCACAGTTTATACTGCATATTCTTGGCTTACAGTGATTCAGAATTCTTGCCTGTATATAGAATCTTTCCAGTTTGTTAAAGACAAAATAAAGATATTGAATGATTTTTTTATTTAAACCATTGAATCACTAAATTGGGATTTAATTGTTAATGAGGACAGCTTAGATCAAAATTTGTGCAGACATATCTTAGATCTACACTGTCTGCTTCTTTGCCATATATTCTGACAAACTTATCTTAGTATGGAATAGAATGGTCCAACTTCATTTACCGTATTTCACCTAATTAACGCTCCCTCTCTAATAGTATTGCCCCCCGCTATATTTCTTACTCCAGAGGCCTCCAGACAACCCCCACCCACATTTACCTTACCTTAAAATTAAAAGCTGGAGTGACAAACTTACAAGCGTGAGATAACTTCACTAAAACTTTTCAGAGGCAGACTTCCAAAGTCACTAATGACCGATATTTTATAAATAAACTTACTGGTACGGCGTCAACATAATCCTAATTACTTCACAAATTGATGTCATTAACACCTGACTATCCAAATACACATATAGTTCCAATAACATTATAATCTTCTGGTAACACAAAATATGTAAACTGACTTTGAAAAACTTTAAGAAAGTGAAGTATTGAATGCCAGTGTCCCATTATACTGATCATTAATGATATTTAATGTCCAAATCAATCATGATCGGCAGTAAAATCGATATCTGCATTACTGCACAGTACATCGAGTTTTTTAAAATGGCGACCACTTTGCGCTCGGCACTAACTAAAACCCGGATCAAATTACCATACTTACTCTAAGTGATGGCACTTAAATTGACGGAAATTGGCTATGAAATAGGAGTGCCCTGTCGGTGTTTTGCATGGTGTTTTGCATGGTGCATGGGCACATTAATTAGGTGAAGTACGGTATTTTAGGACCAAGAGGGTTAAGTGTTAAATGTAATTACCATATATGATAAGCCCAATGGTTTTTACTATTTATAATGACTATATTTTGACTTGCTGCTATTTGCATCAACTGTATTGAATGCTGGTTATTTTAAGAATGGGTACAAAATGCTTTTTTCATATACCTGCTGTTATATCCTTATATGGAATGTATAGAAAGGTGGCTGGTGTTTTCATGGAATATGCAATAATTCAATACTATAACCTTAATTTTAACTCTTTGTAAATAACAAAATTTTGACTTGCCTAAATTGAAAGGATTGCAGATGACAAATTTGACTCAGATAATGAGATATTGCATGGAAATGGTTGAAAATATTGTTGAATTAGGAGAAAATGCTGGTTACCAGCTTACTTTCTAAAAAAAGATATGATTCATGCTCTGTGAAAAGGGGATTGAATGCATCTGCAAAAGTATTGACCCATTTGGGCCGACGCATTCTATACAGGCTGACATGGATCAGTACTGCATTTCAATGGATCAGTCTACCTCATGATTCAGTTGTTTGTTAGACAAAATTAGTTTTAACCCTTTCCCAAACAAGCCCTGGTTTTCATGTGTCTGCAGTACAAGTCTTCTGAAAACACTGTGGGAAACACTGTGGGAAAAGGAGAAATTGCTCGTAACGAGCAATTTCTCCTTTTCCCACAGAGTTTCCTACCCTTTTTGAGACCTTTCTGCCATTTTCATCAAATTTAAAATTGTTGTCTGCAAACTCTTTCAATTTGGACCAGTCCAAAATTTGTCGTTTGGGAAAGGGTTAATGATGCATAATAGTGTGATGACGTTATAATACATTACAGGAATGCATGAAACTTCTTTTTTGCAGAGCATGGCTCATTTTGTTGCAATACGCTCTTCTTACAGATTCATGTAAATGTCACTGTCGGTACCAATCATGGTTCACTTATCAATAAGGCAGTTGAGTGAATAGGGTCATCATGACTCTCTTGTATAATATCATAGTAGATTACAAGGGTGTTACTATAGAGATGTTTGATAACATGTATTTGACATATAATTGGTCGTCTGCAAATGCTTTCATTTTGGTTTAGTCCAAAATGTTGTCATTTGGTAAATGGGTAACTGATGAGTCAGTCGTACCAGCTTCTTGTTCTATGTCATATGTGCATGTGTAGTTTTGTAGAGGTATACAGGGTCCACATTCACCAACCATTCTTAAGAATGTTCTTTGTCTTATTCAATAGAATTTTCAAAAATTGAAAGTAACACACCTTCTGATTGGCTAAACCAAAAGGTGTGTTACTTTCACATTTGGAAAATCTTTGAGAATAAGGCTGATTGATTGATTGATGTTTTATGCCGCTTTTAGCATTATTTCAGTCATATCATGGTAACAGCTCCCCTATCCATGTATGTAATGCATTTCACCAATACTGGGCTAGGGAAATTTCTTGCCTAAGGACTCTCCCACGACTCACTGCTTCCAGTGAGGCTCGAACCTGGGGTCTCCAGTGTACATGCTCTACACTTTACCACTGAGCTATGCAGGATCCCTTGACTGGCTGAAGGCCAGCAAGCTTATGTCATGCCCATGTGTCAGTGTGAGCAGCCTGAATGATGCATGATCTCAAACTATATCTAGTTTAACCCTTTACCACACAATCCCGGGTTTTAACAACCCTACAGAAAAAGCCTTTTGAAAACATTGTTGGAAAAGGAGAAAATGCTGGTAACCAGCATTTTCTCCTTTTCCCTTAATGTTTTCTACCCTTTCGAAAACAAATTTCAATTTTTTAGCCACTTTTATTTTGTCGTCTGCCAGTGCTTAGAATTTGGACAAGTCTAAAATTTTGTTGTTTGATAAAGAGTTAATCAGTTATCAGACAACAACAAAATTTTAGACAATGAGGCCATTTTAGGTGACAAATGTGGTTCAGACAATGGCTTTCGTCTTTAAAGGAGTAGAAACATTGTGGGAAAAGGAGAAAGTGCTTATTAACAGCCTCTCCCCCCCCCCCCCCATGTTTGCAAGATTGCAAGAGCACCTTAAATTAGGAGCATTGTAAACTTGAGATTATGTGGTAAAGAGTTAAATTAATTACCTATACATTTAAATGCATGGGGTGCATTGGAATAGTAAATGTACAATATTTTAGATCTTCAGTAGTCTAACCTCTCATAGTGTTTACTAAAATTGTAACCTTAACTGAAAAAGCCTACATTTACAAGGGTTTATGAAAGACAGCTTTCTAACCCTTTACCACACAGTCATGAATTTTGACGACCCTGATGGAGAAGGCTTTGGAAAATATTGTGGGAAAAGGAGAAAATGCTGGTAACTAGCATTTTCTCCTTTTCCCAAATTTTCTACCCTGCCAAAGAACTTTGATTCATTTATATCAAATTTGAATTCATCGTCTGCAGAGGTTTTCAATTACGAAGAGTCTTGGATTGTCATTCTGTAAAAAGTTAACTCTTTTTCACACAATCCCACACAATCCCACACAGTCCCGAGTTTTAAGGACCTTAAGAAAGAAGGCTCTTGAAAACATCGTGGGAAAAAAATCAAATGCTTGTGACTAGCATTTTCTCCTTTTCCCACAATGTTTTCTATCTTTTCTGATGCAAACTCCTTCATTTGTGTCACATTTAACCCTTTACCAAACAACAAAATTTTTAACTCAATGAAATCGAAAGCATTTGCAGACGACAAAATCAGTGCAGTTCATATGATGATTGCAGTCTTTGAAAAATTGTGCAGTCTTTGAAACATTGTGGGAAGAGGAGAAAATGCTGGTTACCAGCATTTTCTTCTTTTCCCACAGTGTTTTCAAAAGGCTTCTTCTTCAGGGACATTAAAACCCAGGATTGTGCGGTAAATGGTAATTGTGTGGTAAGCACTGGTAAAAGAAACTCTGGGAAAGTATGGATCGGTGGATTAGCAACTGGGTTATAACTTAACACTTTACCACACAATCCCGACTTTTAACGACCCTGATGTTGAGGCCTTTTGAAAACACTGTGGGAAAAGGAGAAAATACTGGTAACCAGCATTTTCTCCTTTTCTCACAATGTTTTCTACCCTATCAAAGACAAATTGCATTATTTGAGTCACACTGAAATCGTCTACAAATGCTTTGAATTTGGATGGGTCTAAAACCTTGTCGTGTGGTAAAGAGTTAATATTGAAAACGATGCTAAAACAATATATTTCATATAGTTGATGAAATGCTTAGATGATGAGAGCCTTAGAAGTGTCATCAAAATGGTAGATTCACAGTACAAATTTTATTTACCATCTGTTAAGTCTTTACCACACAATCTGGAGTCTTAACCCTTTCCCAAATGACAAATATTGGACTGGTCCAAATTGAAAGAGTTTGCAGACGACAATTTTAAATTTGATGAAAATGGCAGGAAGGTCTCAAAAAGGGTAGAAAACACTGTGGGAAAAGGAGAAATTGCTCGTTACGAGCAATTTCTCCTTTTCCCACAGTGTTTTCAAAAGACTTGTACTGCAGACACGTGAAAACCAGGGCTTGTTTGGGAAAGGGTTAATGACCCTGCAGAAGAAAGCCTTCAAAATCAGTGTGGGAAAAATTAATGCTGCTTTTTCCATAATGTTTTCTACCCTTTCTCAGACAACTTTCCCCATTTGAACCATATTTAATTTGTCTGAAAATGCCTTCAATTTTGAGAAGTCTGAAACTTTGTTCTCTAGTAAAGTGTTAACCCTTTCCCAAACGACAAATTTTGGACTGGTCCAAATTGAAAGGGTTTGCAGACAACAATTTTAAATTTGATGAAAATGGCATAAAATTCTCAAAAAGGGTAGAAAACACTGGGAAAAGGAGAAATTGCCCGTTACGAGCAATTTCTCCTTTTCCCACAGTGTTTTCAAAAGACTTGTACTGCAGACATGTGAAAATTTGTAGTCTGCAGATGCTTTTTGGTATGGATCAGTCTGAAATTTCATCAGCTGATAAAGAGTTTAGCCCGCTAGTCATTAATGATGGGTACAATTACTATTTGTATTTTACAGAGAGAGAGCCGTACAAGAGCTGAGGCGCCACGGTCTCGTACCCCCAGTGCCTACGATGGAGTATACCAGCAGCAGTCGCTTTACTCGTTCAACAAGTCCCGTGAGGTCTCGGTCAAGAAGTCCTACCAGGTACTGTATGGTATCAGTGATTTATGGTATTGTGTATATTCGGATTGGGGTCAAAACGGCCCAGTACCAAAACGGCCCAGTACCAAAACGGCCCATGACCAAAACGGCCCAATACCGAAACGGCCCACTTTTTTTTGTCATGCCTTATTCGTAATGGAATTCTCTCGTCATCTTCATATTCATCACGAAGGCGTTTTTTTTTTTGTCTTTGTCGTTTGTTCTTTTGTTCATTTTTTATCTCGTACAGATGTTTTCTGGCCAGTTTTAAGTATTGAGTAAGGTGGATAATTTAAACTTTCCGTTAATGACAAGAAACGTATAGTCTGAAATAAATTTACATATTTTATTAATTAACCTCTTTTTAAATATCGATGCACTAAAGTGATTCTGCAAACTGATTAAAATTTAACCCTTAACTCTTTACCAAACAACAAAATTTTAGACAATTCCAAATAGAAACATTTGCAGACGACAAATTAAATGTAGCTCAATTAACATTTATTTTCTTTAAAGGGTAGCAAAAATGATGGGAAACGGAGAAAATGCTGTTTACAGAAAACATTGAGGGAAAATGTTGTAGAAAACATTGTGGAAAACGGAGAAAATGCTGCTCACCAACAAGGATCGTATATAACATATAATTTACGATCCCTGTTACCAACATCTTCTACTTTTCCCACGATGTTTCCAAATCCTTTTTCTTCATGATCGTTAACAGTTGGTTAAAAGTGGTAAAGGGTTTCAGCACCAATGCTATATGCTTTAAAGTTTAATACTTGTTCAGTCAGTCCGGAGTGTGTAATAATTTTAAACCCTGGTTACGTCGATGATTGCAGCAAATGATGACACTTGTATATAGACCGTTCCTCATTAAAAGAAAGATGGACAAAAAGATCTTTTTTTTTTTAACAACTTTTTAGGCTTTGGTCTATTTACTTTAAGAGGTTTTGCTTGGATAAATTCAATACCTTCTACGTCATTACTGGTTCGTATGGACTGGCGAAATACCGACCAGTCGTCAACTCTGAGCATCTCTCAGTCTGTCTACATGTGGCACCTGAAATGGTATCAAGACAGTTCCCCGACACAAGTATTCGAGGCAGTTCCCCGACACTTTTGTGGGATGTCAAATAACCTGTTACTGCTAATAATGATTAATAATCATGAGAAAATTTGAAATATTTGTGGATAATTAATGTAATGGGAATCTATTGTTTGTACCTTGTGGTGAAGAATTCTATATATGTCCAATGACGGACCCGTACTTTTTCTCCAAAGGGTGAATTCACGATGATTTACAATAGGCAATAGAAAATTACAGACATTTCATATTTATACCAATCAAAGAAAATTAGGTACAAGTTTCAAACGTTTCAAACAAACTTTACATAAATTCATCCATAAAATTCTCCATCATCCATCTCTACACATGATGATTGTCATTTGAAAACCAGCTAAGGTGTCGGGGAACTGTCTCCAAAAGTGTGGGGGAACTGTCTTCAAATCTGTCGGGGAACTGTCTCGAAAGCTTGTGTCGGGGAACTGTCTTGTCGGGGAACCGTCTTGTTCCCCCCGAAATAATATCTTTACGAAAGAATATTTTGCTTAAATCAAAATAGTGCATGCTCATTTTTTAAATAGTCAAACTAGTCAATACCATCGATTTGATATAAGTTAACTTATAACAACAGTATTCTACCATGCAAAAATGATCCGTATGGTTTTTTCTTTGTTACATATCTAAATTGAATGAAGAACTTCCCTGCGATTTATTTGAAAAATGATAGAGAGAGAGAGAGAGAGAGAGAGAGAGAGAGCGACAGAGAAACAGATTTTTTTTTTTTTTTTGTAAAGCTATACCGGTCACTTCCACTGCTTGCTGCCGTTGACGAACCTCCCGAAAACAAAGCATGTATGGAAAGTTCATCATTTCAAAAGTGAAATTTCCGACTCGGTCTCAAATAATATGATAAACAATACACACGCACACAGAAAAAAACAGTCAAACAAAACACTCAATCAAGAAATTTATAACAGATAAAATTTATGAAACTTAAAAAAAAAAAAAATCTAAGATAGACCAAAATGAAATTTTTGAAATTATATTTTAGCAATAGAAAATGATTCGAGCAGCAAGAGATAGTATGAAGATATACACAATTTTAAAGAAATAATGAGCTCTTAATATAAAACAAAAGAAACTTACAACATAATGTCAAACACCTGTGATTGAAGCCATCTTCACACGTCCCAGTCTAGCATTAATTTAGAAAACGCTATCTGCGCAGGAAGCAAGCAATGGGTGAAATATAACACCAGGCAAATCCGGTGATACATTATCATTTATTCTTGCATAAATCGACATTAGTTTAATAAAATCAGGGGATAAACAATAAACAAAAATGAAATATATATGATAAGGAATAAAATACGATAAGGATCCTATTTAAAAGTGGGCCGTTTTGGTACCCATATTAGTGGGCCGTAATGGTAAAGTGGGCCGTTTTGGACCGGGCCGTTTTGGAAGTGGGCCGTTTTGACCCTATCCCTGTATATTCTATACATGATGAATAACAAGTGGCAGTTTACCCTTTACCAAACAATTCCATGTTTTTATTATAATGAGGAAGAGGGCTTTTCAAAAACATTGTGGGGAAAGGAGAAAATGCTGGGATAACTTTCACTAGACTCCGTAGATATATATTTAAATTCGTTTGGATAGATTTACACATATACGATTCCTGTTTTACCCAAAGGTATGATTTGGTGTAAAGTTATAAATTGAACTGCAGTTCAGTGAAGCTTGTTTTCATACTTACGCTTGCTTACCTAAAATTTGTAAGCAAATTTCATGTGATTAGGGAAAGGTACTCCTGTTTACCAGAATCTTCTGCTTTCCTCACAAGGTTTTCTGTCAAACACAAATCCTATCATTTCAACCATTTTTGATTTGTCATCTGAAAATGCTTTCAGTTAGGAAAAGTCTAAAAATTTTGTTGTCTGGTTAAAAGTTAACCCATTACAACACAATCCCTAGATTGATTAACGATCATCGGAAATTAGACTTTTGAAAACATGGTAGTCAGTGTTACCTTTTCAGAGAAAAATATCATCATGTGAACCACGTTTAACCCTTTACCACACGACACAATTTTAGACTGGTCCAAATTGGAAGCAATTGCAGTCGACAAATTAAATGTGACTCAAAAATTGAAATTTGTTTTGGGAAAGGTAGAAAACATTGTGGGAAAAGGAGAAAATGCTGGTTACCAGCATTTTCTCCTTTTCCCACAATGTTTTCAAAAGGTCTCTTTCTCAGGGTCGTTAAAAGTTGGGATTGTGTGGTAAAGGGTTAATTTGTTGTCTGCAAATGATTTCAATTTGGACCAGGCTAGAATTTTGTCATGTGGCAAAGGGTTAAGAGGATTGAAAAGATTGTGGCAAAGTTAGAAATAGCTTGTTTCAAGCAAGTAGATTTTTTTGCCCTAAAGTTTTCAAGGATGGCCTGCAAGCCCTCTGTACTTGATACTCTGTACTTGAACATAAGTTAGAGATTCGTGTGATTTTTCAGAGAAAAATCAAACACAGGTAGTTTCAACTCTTAACCCTTTACCACACGACAAAATTTTACATTTTTCCAAATTGAAAGCATTTGCAGATGACAAATGATATAGCTCATATGGTGAGATTTGTTTGTGAAAGGACAGAAAACATTGGGGGAAAAAGGAGAAAATGCTGGTTACCAGCATTTTCTCCTTTCCCACAATGTTTTCAAAAGGCCTCTTTCTCAGGGTCATTAAAAGTCAGGATTGTATGGTAAAGGGTTAAAGAGCCTTTCACTGTTATAGTTGCTTTTGCAGCCAGTGTAGATCAAGATCACATTGCACAAAAGGTGCAGCCTGTTCTACACTGGCTGCTTTGCTGAAACACTTCAGGCAGAAAGCACCCTCTAAATTGCTAAATTTTCTTTGGGTTAATTTGGCAGTTTAGGGGTTGATGACTTTCTTTGCCATTGTCATATTCCAACTGTCAACCCTGAAGGGTTAAGTTATCATTATGTCTGGCCCTTGGTCTGCCTTTTAGCAATTTCCTGTGCAGTTATCTTCTCCTATAGTGTCATCAAGTGTCTCCTAACTCTTTTACCACATGACAAAATTTTAGACTAGTCCAAATTGAAAGCATTTGCAGATGACAAAATAAATGTGACTGAAAAATTGAAATGTGTTTTGGGAAGGGTAGAAAACATTGCGGGAAAAGGAGAAAATGCTGGTTACCAACATTTTCTCCTTTTCTCACAATGCTTTCAAAAGGCTTCTTTCTCAGGGTCGTTAATAGTCGGAATTGTGTGGTAAAGGGTTAAACTTACAACAGTGTATCTCCATGACATGTTCTTGTGCACCTTTTTTTTTGTTAAGTGATTTGTATTACAAGCTCTTTGGGTTTAATTAAATTAGTCATGCTCTGGGAAAAGGGGGCTTAATGCATCTGCAAAAAGTATCGACCCAGGTCAGCCTGTGCAGTCCGCGCAGCCTGACCTGGGCGGAAACTTTTTGCTTTTGGTAAATTTTCTCCATGTCAAAGGACCAGTCTACCTCAGAATTCAGTCAGTTTTTAGACAAAATGAATTTTGTGCATCCATAATTGTGTGTTGACTTGCTTGGTTTCATGGATCACGGAGATGCATTAAGCCCCCTTTTGCCAGAGCACAGCTCAAATACATGCTTGCTCTAGGTAGCTCTTGTTTATCATTTCAGTCGGTACAGGAGTCGTAGTCCAGAAACATCGTACCTTAGCACTTCGGGCAGACGATCACCAGGACGAAGTGGTTACTCTCTAGACATCGATACAACTGCCAAAAGTTACGATGCTGACATACTTTGATGCGCATTAGGCTTTTTCAAATTTAAAAAAAAAAAACATATTTTTTCTTCCCATACTGTATAGGTTAGTGTATATGAGTATTTAAAGGTTGAAAAATATATTTTTATAAATGGAAAAAAAACACATAAATGTATAGCTTTGAAACAAAGCTGATTTGACCTTTCTAAAACATGTCATTCTTCAGTTTATAAGTTTGTACTTGTACGTAAAAGTATAGGACCCATGTTTACCAACCATTCTTAAGATCATTCTTAGTTTAATTCTCAAGAATTTTCTATATTTGAAAGTAACAGAGTTTTTGACTGGCTGAACAATTTGGCTAAACTATTTGGTTTAACCAGTTAGAAATTGTGTTACTTTCAAAATTTAGAATCAGACTCGGTTTAGAGAAGTTGGTGAATAAAGGCCCAGGTTTCATTTTAATATTGCATAGGACTAGCTTGCTGTAGGAAAGATGCTGTTTTTTATCTTCTAGTTTTTCGTTGTGGTTTATTTTTTTGTCCACAACATCTGAACTGCGTGGGTATCCTTTGATGTATTGTCATAGCCCACTCAGTTGCGTTGAGTCACATTTGTCAGCTGCAAATGCTTCTGTTTTCAGACAAGCTGACAAGTTGAAATTTTGTAGTCTGGTAGAGTTAAATGACTGATTTATCACACAATGATTTATATTTCAGTCTGCAAAATGTATATTAACTCTGTACAAGATGAAAAAATTCAAGCCTCATCCAATTGAAAGCGTTTGCAGAAAATTTGTCCTTGAAAGAGTTGAAACATTGTGGGAAAAGGAGACAATGCTCGTTACCAGCATTCTCTCCTTTTCCCACAATGTTTTCAAAACCCTTTTTCCTGAAGGTCATTAAATCACAGAATAGTTTGGTAAAATCTCTTACCAAACAATAAATTCTAGACTCATCCAAATTTATAGCATTTGTTGATGACATAAAATGTGGCTCAACTAATGGAATTAGCTTTTGAAAACATTCTTTGAAAAGGAGAAAATGCTAGTTACCAGCATTTTGTCCTTGTCCTGCAATATTTTCAAAAGCGCTCTTCTGCATAGTTGTTAAAACATGGGATTGTTTGGTGAAAGGTTGAAACCATGTTTGGAAAGAAGTTAGAATTGGCATACCCATGTAAATTTTTGTCGAACTTTGCACATTTGTATACATATACAAACACATAATGATAGTCATAGCTGAAAGACAACATACATATGAGCCATACTCTGGCAAAAGGGGGCTTAATGCACCTGCATTATGCATTGTACCAATCAAGCCATCACATATTTATGGATCCATAATAGCCAGTTTTTGTAACAACCAACTGAATCATGACTAGTCCTTGGACATATGGAAAATAGAACAATAATGAAAACTATCCGCAGAGGTCAGCCTACACGGACTGCACTGGCTGACCTGGGTCGATGTCTCGCATATGCATTAAGCCCCATTTTCACAGAGCATGGCTCATTTTATTTGGGAGAGGGTTTAAAACCATGTTTAGAGGAGATTAGAATTGAGACAAGTCTGTGTAACCTATTCTCAAGCTATTCAAACTATGCACTTACACACATGAACTGTGCTTAACCCTTAAGCTGCTAATCGCGACCCACTGACCTTTTGCTGACAGTGTAGATTAAGATCAGACTGCACAGAACATGCAGTCTGATCTTTGATCTACACTGTCCGATATGGTATTTTCTTTCCGGTGAAATCAACTTTGAAACTGCAATGTTTGGACTTTCAGTATTGAGTAGAAATTTGCGACCCTCTGACCTTTTGCGAACAGTGTAGATCAAGATCAGACTGCACAGAATGTGCAGTCTGATCTTTGATCTACACTGTCCGATATGGTATTTTCTTTCCTGTGAAATCAACTTCAAAACCACAATGTTTGGACTTTTAGTATTGAGTAGAAATTTGCGTTTCATTTATTCAGCAGCTTCAGTGTTAAAAAAGGGGAGTTCAGCGCATCTTTGTAATGCATTGTACCAAGCAAGGCGTCACATAATTATGGATAGATAAGATCCATTTAGTCTAATAACTGATTGAATCTGCTGGGAAAATGGTTCTAGGACATGCAGAAAATTTACAAATAGCAAAAAGTTTCGACCCATGTCAGCCTGCACAGACTGTGCAGGCTGACATGGGTCGATACTTTTTGCAGATGCATTGAAGCCCCTTTCCACAAATCATGGCATGTACATAAGCACATTATAATAGCTGAAAGAGCAGAGAATTGTATAAATCATTGTATGTATAATTGGCATACTAAAAAATAATAGATTTACCAGTTATGTATTGTTGAAAAAATGCAGCATGTTGAAAAAATGCAGCATGTAGCCTATCTGTGATAACATTCTGTATTCGCAGTTTTTACCTAAGTTATATGCAGCCAATATTGGGTTAATCCTTTGCTGAATGATATTTTAACAAACCTAAGGAAGGAAGGTTTTTAAAAAGATTGTGAAAAAAGGAGAAATATTGGTAACCAGCATTTTCTCTTTTTCTGACAATTTTTTTTGTACCCTTTCAAACACAAATCACAGAGCATGGCTTGTATGTTTAGCCATGGGCTGCATAGTAAATTAGGTTCAAACTGTATTTTCTGGAGCACCACTGTGATATTATAACCTGTATCATTGACTCCTGTACAAAATTTGGTTGAGAGCAATTTGGTTGATGTAACATTTTGCCGAAATACCCAAAATCCGATCTGCAGTACAACATTTATATTATCCGTCCACACATTTTATTACATATGTATAAAATAATTTCAATATTTATTTCTTATTTATGTTAGTTTTTTTCTCTCCTTTTCTGATTGTTGCATGTTGAAGAATTAATCTTGAATGTTTTTTTTTTTTTTTTCAATTTTTAGCTTTGCTGTCATCAAAGAAAACATCAAAGTATTGTTATAGCCCTGTTTCTCAACCCTTAGAGTGCACTATATATATTATAAGACATTTGCCATCTAGAAACAGGACCCAAATAATTGCAATTTATAGGTTGCCCTTGTCCTGAACATCTAAGCAATGCAGAGAGTGTAGATCAAGGATCTGATAGCACATTTTGTGCAGTCTGGTCGCAAAGGCAGCTTGAGTTGTGAAATGCGCTGTGTAAGGTTGATGTTTTATGTACAAATGAGTAGAAGCTGGTGTGTGTTAACCCTTTACCACACAATCCTGACTTTTAACGACTCTGAAAAAGAAGCCTTTTGAAAACATTGTGAGAAAAGGAGAAAATGCTGGTAACCAGCATTTTCTCCTTTTCCCACAATGTTTTGTACAATTCCCTAAACAAATTTCAGTTTTTGCGCCACATTTATTTTGTCGTCTGCAAATGCTTTCAATTTGGACTGGTCTAGAATATTGTCGTTTGGTAAAGAGTTAAATGTTGTTGATAAATTCATCAAACCATCTGCTAACCTATAGAGATGTGCATGTGAAATGGACACTTTTTGTGAGATCCAAATAAAGATACATCTTAATTTTGCTTTCTGAAAACCATGTGAAAAAGGTCAAAGATCAGACTGCATGTTCTGTGCTGTCTGATCTCGGTTTTACCATTTACAAAAAAAAAAAAAAAAAACAGCAAAGTTATGCTTAGTGTTTATGGGTTAAGTCAGAGAGGAAAAAAATACAAGAAACAATTACTGCCATTTGTTTTTATGTGTTATTATTAAACTGTTATTATACTGACATGATGGCTGCTACAGATCAGTCTGTTTACAGATCTTTAGCAGGCATTTTTGTTACATTGTGCTTTGTCGTAGAATGTTCCCAGTTGGTTGACTTAGGTGATCTAGATTTTTCAGTTTTTCAGTTTAATCCAGTCCAAAATCTGTCTTGTCATGAACTTTCATAGGGTAATTATTTTCATGTAACCATCAACTCTGGGTATTTTCACATTCTTTGATTGAAAGTAAAGGCAAAGATTGCATTATTTTACTCTTTACCACACAACTTGATTTTAGACTTGTCTGAATTAACTCTTTACCACACAATCCCGACTTTTAACGACCCTGAAGAAGAAGCCTTTTGAAAACATTGTGGGAAAAGGAGAAAATGCTGGTAACCAGCATTTTCTCCTTTTCCCACAATGTTTTTTACTCTATCAAGCCCAAATTTCGTCATTTGAGCCAACTTTAATTTGTCATCTGCAAATACTTTCAATTTGGACCAGTCTAAAATTTTGTCATTTGGTAAAGAGTTAAAAGGGTGTGCAGACCACAAATTTAAATGTAGGGTAATTGATCGGATTTGTCTTCTGAAGGGGAGAATCACCATCCTCTCCTTTTCCAGCAATGTTTTCAATAGCCTTTTTGGTCACGTTTGTTATAACTTGGAATTGTGTGGTATGGATTAACTTACTGAGTGCTAGATTATCAATTTAGGAAAATACATGCAGTTTTATGTCAGATTTGTTCAGCACTTCAAACTTATTACCTGTGGAAATGCATGATCAGACTGCACGTTCTGCGCTGTCTGATCTTGCTGTAAACTGTCTCCAAATGCACCTGAAATTGTGCCAAGCTGGCAGACGGTTAATGTTTTGCTAGTTTCTTTTTGCTTTTGATTTTAATGTAGATACTTAAGAATGTAGTGGATATTGTAAGAGTTGTACAGTTATTGATGATGATGTGATGGTGATTTCCTGATGGACTGTTTGAACATGTTAGAACTGAATGAGTTGGTCTGTAGGTTTAAAACGTGGTATCTTGACCTACTTTAAATGACTATGACTGCTTTAACAGTTTACTAGACAACAAAATTTTAGATATAGCCAAATTGAAAGCATTTGCAGACGACAAATTAAAGTTGGCCCAAGTGATTGAAATGGACTTTGATAGGACAGAAAACATTGGGAGAAAAGGAGAAAATGCTGGTTACCAGCATTTTCTCTTTTTCCCACAATGTTTTCATAGGTCTGCTAATTAAGGGTTGTTAAAACTTCAGGGTTATTTGATTAAGGGTGAACACTTTACCAAACAATTCCAGGTTTTAACCACCCCAAGAAAAAAGACTTTTGAAGACATTTTTGGAAAAGGAGAAAATACTGGTAACCAGCATTTTCTCCTTTTCCCTCAATGTTTTCTAGCCTATCACAGACAGATTCCCTCTATGAACTGTATTTATCCAATAGGCTGCTATGCGGGACACAGGCACCTTTTGCAGACAATGTAGATCAAGATCAGACTGCAGAGAATGTGCAGTCTGATCTTGGATCAACTTTGTCTGTTAAGGAGATATTTCCCCCCAAAAAATGCCTATGAAATAGCAAAAATGGGGTTTTACTACCAGCTTGAAAGTTCTGTTTATTTATTTAGCAGCTTAAGGGTTAATTTGTCATCTGCAAATGGTATCAATTTGGACCCATCTAGAATTTTGTCATTTGATAAAGGGTTAATGCTGAACATATAGGGTTCACCTTGGACCCAAAAGGGGTGTTGTGTACATATGACAAGATGGAGTAGATATATGTATGGGGTTTTAATGATCTAACTGTACACAATAGACATTATGTATGCATAGTTTTAAAATAACTGATATTTATACAATTTTCTTTCCATTTGAACTTTCGTAAGAAAATTCAATAAAACTTGATTTGGTAATAGATCTATCTTGCTTTTTTCTTGAATCATACAACTAAGGCACTCTCTGTGACTGTTCTATGTAAAATAGCCCCAGCTGAGAGGTTTCTGTTATAATGCTTCCAAAATTTCTTCACTTTATTGATTGATTGACTGGTGTTTTACGCCACTGGCATCATTATTTCAGTCTTATTACTGTGACACCTCACATACATGTCATGTATGTTTGGGGTTTCACCAGTATTACGCAAGGCGTCTGAAGTGTCTTGCCCAAGGACACTCCTACAAATAACCCAGTGCTTCCAGAGAGGCTCAAACCCAGGGCCTCCTGGTCACTAGTCCCACGCTTTACTACTTCAGCCACACAGGACCCTGCACATCCACTGAATCTGTTCTGTGTAGAATAGTCTCAGTTGAGAAGTTCTATTACAATGCTTCCAAAGTTCCATCACCATACAATAGGGCCCAAAAACACTGCAACAAAAAGGACAAAATTTTCATTCAGTCTTTAAAATTTCCAAATCTAGTGCATTTGCACATTATAAAAAAAATGTGACTTAAATGTTGTGATTCTCCTTGGGAAAGGTAGAAAACATTATGGAAGAGGAGAAAATTCTAGCATTTATATAGGCTATAGAACTCCACTGGTCCATCACAGAATATTGAAATTTCATTGTTCGATCATTGGATACCATTACTAAAAATAGCACATAGGCGACTGCTTCTATATCTTATATAATAAGACAAGGTGCACAACAAACTTAAGGAAAATTTGACCTTTTTTTTCCCCATTTTTGGCTTTTCTTTCAAAGGAGACAGGCGGTCAAAGTTTCCTCGATTTCGTTGTACACTTTGTCATATTAGATGATACAGACTGAGGCAGTGACACCAATGTGCTATTTTTAGTAACGGTGTCTGATGATCAACTAATGACAATTTTGGTATTCTGTGATAGACCAATGAAGTTTCAGTGGCCCATGATTCTAGTAACCAGCACAATCTTTTCAAAAACCTTCCTCCTTTGGGTTTATAAAACACAGAATTGTGTGGTATCACAACATAATACATCTTTTCTCTCTTGCCTTTCAGCAGATCCTTTCAAAAACATTGTGGCAACATAAAATGAGTAACAGCTACCTACATGCAACTACCTTTGCAACAATGTTTCAATATGCATATGCTTTCAAAAGAACTGTGGTGTAGTGGTAGAATGCTGGCTTCTCACATCGAAGGTTCTGGGTTGGGATCCCGTGACGACTGGGATCAACCTTTGGAACTACCTACATCACGACGTGAGTAGTGGTTAATCCTTCGTTCTAAAGCATGCTTCTATATATGAACCATGCTCTGTGAAAAAGAGGCTTAATGCATCTGCGAAAAGTATCACTTTTGGTCAATTTTCTGTATGTCAAAGGACCAGTCTACCTTGCAATACAATCGGTTGTTAGACATATTGGATTTTATGGATCCCTAATTAGGCGATAACTCATTTGGTATCATGCATTACGGTGATGCATTAAGCCCCCTTTTGCCAGAGCATGGCTCATACATTAGATCTATTACCATAACAGACAATTTTAATGAGTAAACAAGTACTATGAGACATTGCAACCAAAAGTCAATCTCCTCGTAATCCAAGCATGTCAAAAACAAAACAAAGATCAGTCTTTCGAGGTTTTTCAAGGTAAATAATGACTTGATGGGTGAGATATTATATATATTTCTAAAATAATGCAGAGAATGTAAGGGTTAACTCTTAAGACTAGTCAAAATCCAAAGCAAATTTAATGTAGCTCAAATGATGATTTCTGTCTTTGATGGAGTAGAAAACATTGTGGGAAAAGGAGAAAGTGCTGGTAGCCAGAATTTTCTCCTTTTCCCACAATGTTTTACAAGGTCTTATTCTTCAGGGTCGTTAAAACTCGGGATTGTGTGGTAAAGGGTCTCAGTAAAATGAATAAGTTTAACTCTTTACCACAGAATCCTGAGTTTTAACAACCCTGAAGAAGATGGCTTTTGAAAATCTAGTGGTAAAAGAAGCATTTTCTTCTTTTCCCACAATATTTTCTACCCTATCAAATACAGAAATCTCCATTTAAGCTACCTTTAATTTGTTGTCTGCAAAAGCTTTCATTTTGGTCCAGTCCAAAATTTTGTCGTTTGGTAAAGAGTTAACTCTTTACCACACAATCCTGACTTTTAATATCCCAGAAGAAGAAGGCTTTTGAAAACGTGGGAAATGGAGAAAATGCTGGTAACCAGCATTTTCTCCTTTTCCGCAATTTTATTTTAACCTTTCAAATAAAATTTCAATTTTTGAGTCACATTTATTTTTGCTGTCTGCAAAAGCTTTCAATTTGAACAAGTCTAAAATTTGTTGTTTGGTACAGAGATAAACTAAGTTTAAATAAGTTCTAGCATTTGAAATAACATTTACAGCAAATGCTTTCAATTTGGACAGTTAAAAAATTTGGTCATCTGGTCGGGTTAACTCTTTACCGAACAACAGAAATTTAGACTTGCTCAAATTGAAAGCATTTGCAGACGACAACTTAAAAGTTACCCCAAACCTGAAATATTTATTTCAATCAGTTAAAAAACATAGGGAAACGAAGAAGCATTTTCTTCTTTTCCCACAATGTTTTCATACACTTTTTTCCTCAGGGTCATTAAAAGTTGGGATTGTTTGATGAAGGTTTAACTCTTTACCACACAATTCCGACTTTTAACGACCCTGTGAAAGATGCCTTTAGAAAACCTTGTGGGAAAAGAAGAAAATGCTGGTAACCAGCATTTTCTCCTTTTCCCACAATGTTTTCTACCCTTTCCAAAACAAATTTCAATTTTTCAATCACATTTATTGTGTCGTCTGCAAATGCTTTCAATTTGGACAAGTCTAAAATTTTGTCGTTTGGTAAAAAGTTAATGCTACAAGAAATGAACTTAGTGATGCTGCTGTTACTTCTGTCTTGCAGCAGACCACATTTAAAAACACTGAGGCAAAGGGAGAAATTATCAATTACAAGTGATTTTCCCTTCTGCCATATCTGTTCATATATGTCAAAACAAACACATTCTCTATTCAAGGTACATCTTTTATTGACTTCGCAAATAGAAGCTCTAAAATATGTACATTATTACAAAATGCATTATTTATTTCAGAAAAAGAAGTACACAAAAATTTGATTACAAGAATATCAAAATATACTTTTTCAAAAAAAGCAAAGAAAAAAAAGACATGTTAATGCTGTTAATTTGACTTGGATATAATAAAGTTAAATGTCACAACAAAGCTACAAATTGTAAAAGGACTTTAATGAGAAATAATTCAGCAGGGAATTGAAGCACAATACCTCACATAAGGTAATCAAAGCATTGAAAGCAATGGTGTGGCATTTGTCAAGGGAGCGATTGTGTGGAACTAAAAATTTGAAAAATAAACAAACAAACAATAATGTTGGACGCACAAGCCTGGACAAACAAGCTGAGGGACAAACAAGCCCAGGGATGAACTGGTTTTGGGATGAACACGGTCAGGAGACAAAGGTTGTGTGTATCATTGCCCTAACAGAAGGCCATAGTGGGTATAGATATTTTCAATAAAAAAAGAAGTATTTCCATGATTGATGGCCTAATCCAATTCAATTCATTTTCATATCTTGAGTGCTATCGAAACACTTATTTATTTCCTTTGGTTCTGCACAAACTATGATACATGATTTTCAAAATACCGTATTGAAGTCATAGTGGCATTGGCTTTTATCAAAAAGAAAAACATACATGTAATCTTTAACTCTTTAGCACACAATTCCGACTTTTAACAACCCTGAAGAAGACTTTTGAAAACATTGTAGGAAAAAGAGAAAATGCTGGTAACCAGCATTTTCTCCTATTCCCACAATTTTTTCTACTTTTCAACAAACAAATTTCAATTTATGAGTCACATTTAGTATGTCCCGTGCAAGTGCTTTCAATCTGGACAATTCTGAATCTCTGTCGTTTGGTAAAGAGTTAATTACCAACATACTGAAAATAGAGTTTTACTGAACTGTTTTACCTTTGTTTTCAATGTTTTCTCAGAGGAAAAAAAAAACAGTTACAGACACTGAAACACTACCTAGAACTCTTGATATGCAAACATGCTGAAGTCAATGCTATTTTTTCCCATAATGAATAGCTTATAAATGCAAATGAGTTCAACCTGTACAAAGTGTAAGAACCTTTGGTTGAAGTTATATTCAGAATTAGTAATAAAAGTTCAACAGCCGGATTAGCTCAAGTGGTATGGCTCAGATACATGAGTTTGTGGAATTGAGCCCCCATGTCTGGCAAAAAAATTACTTACAGTCTCTCTGATGCAATGTTAAAGACAGATTCCAGGTGAGTGTCATACATGGAGTATGTTGAAGATAAAGGCATAACTCTTGGTGATTTTTGTCCTGTGTCTTGCACTCTCCCACGAAACATAACTTCTAGGGTCATCACCAATATGGGAAACAAATGGTGACAATAAATTAACCCTTAACCACACAATCCAAACTTTTAACAAACCCTGAGAAAGAAGCTTTAGAAAAAACGTTGTGGGAAAAGGAGAAGATTGTTTGCTAGAGGCTTCATTCAAAGTAAAAACTTGAACTTGCAAACATTTAAAAAAATAATATTTGCATGTTCTGTGCAATCTTGATTGCACTATATATACGAAATCAATCTTTGTAGCTCTCTAGGCATACAATTTTATTCATTAGAGCCCAAAAAAAACCACAACATACATTTTCATTCTAAAAATCAAACCCTAATAAGGGCAATTTCAAGATTGGCATTGTCCAGAATGTCTTGGCAAAGCACTCAATGTACCGGTAGATGAAAGATCAGACTGCAAGTTTTGTGATCCTAATATACAATGGCTACAAAAGCAACTAAAGTAGAGGGGAACATGCTTTAACTCTTTACCACACAATCCCAGGTTTTAACAACCCTCAGGAAGAAGCCTTTTGAAAACATTGTGGGAAAAGGAGAAAATGCTGGTAACCAGCATTTTCTCCTTTTCCCACAATGTTTTCTACCCTTTCCAAATTAAATTTCAATTTTCGAGTCACATTTATTTTGTCGTCTGCAAATGCTTTCAATTTGGACCGGTCTAAAATTTTGTCGTTTGGTAAAGAGTTAACAAAATTGTAGTCTTGTCCAAATTGAATGCATTTACAGAATGACAAATTAAATGTTACTCCAAAGGACAGAAAACATTGTGCGAAAATGAGAAAATGCCCCTTTTCCCCCAATGTTTTTAAACAGCTTCTTCCTCAAGGTTGTTAAAACTCCAGATTGTGTGGTAAAGGGTTAAGGATTAAATTCAGATCATTTTTTACGTACACAAGCGAACTTGTTGTAATTAAGTAAAAAAGAATATGTGTACAATTATTGCAGCCTTGTATAAAATGCACTAAATTATTAACTTTTACCCTTTACCACACAATCCCAACTTTTAACGATCCCCAAAAGAGAAAACATTGTAGGAAAACATTATGGGAAAAGGAGAAAAAATACTTGTAACCAGCATATCTACCCTATCAGAGACAGAAATCACCATTTTAGAGACATCTGTCGTCTGCAAATGCTCTGAATGTGGTCCAGTCGAAAAATGTGTCATTTGGTAAAGAGTTAAATGCTTACAAAAAAGGTAATTAGCAAAAGCAGGGATGAAGTAGAAGAATTGGTAATCTGGAGGTCCCCGGTTTGATTCTTACTTGAGACACTGGGTACTGCATGATGGTGTCTTTGTGCAAGAGACTTCAGAGCCCTAGCCCTGATGAAAACCAGGACACACATGTAACTGTAATTGTTGTATGACTTAACTCTTTACCACACAATCCCGACTTTTAAGGACCCTGAGGAAAAAGGCTTTTGAACCAGCATTTTCTCCTTTTTCCACAATGTTTTCTACCCTTCCTAAAACAAATTTCAATTTTTCAGTCACATTTATTTTGTCGTCTGCAAATGCTTTCAATTTGGACCAGTCTAAAATTTTGCCGTTTGGTGAAGAGTTAAACAAGAGCACCGCATGAGGGTGCCAGTGCTCGGCTGCAGATGCTTGATTTTCAGTGAAAAGTCAAAAAAGGGGCATAAATGTCAAAAATAGCTCAATTGTTAACTGCCCTTGTTGTATAGGTTTTGCTAAACGATGACTTATCCATATTTGAAGTAAATGTCATCAGTAATAAAATTATAAACTGTCAAAGTTTTTGAACAACACCATGGCCAAGGCTACGACAGGATCTTGACATTTTCTTTGAAAACAACCGAGCTTATAATGTTGAGCACTGTTCAATAAATCAGCAAATGCAAAATCAAGCAGCATCATACAATCCCCCAGGTCTGTATTCACCAACCATTCATCAAAATATTCTTAGCCCAATTCTCTAGATTTGTCTGCGTTTGAAAGTAGCACAAATTCTGATTTGCTAAACCATTTGATTTAGCCAATCAGACATTGGATACTCTCTAACTCTTGGAACAGAGGTAGATAATGCAATCTAATATGGTAGATGCATACAACCCAAATATACTAAACATCTGTAGGATGTTTTATCCTGAATGAAAAATGTATAATCTAATAGTGACATACAAACATAATTTTCACTTACATGAAAAGAATTGAACTGCCTTTCTTCACAAGATTTCTTTTAAATATTTATCAAAGAACAGTATTTTAGGTTCATTCAATTGAACGTACTTGCAGACAATAAATGTTCATCAAATGATAGAACTTGTCCATAAAAGGACAGAAAATGAAGTGGGAAAAGGAGAAAATGCTGGTTACCTGCATGTTCTCCTTTTTCTCACATTGTTTTCAAAACCTTTCTTCCACATTGTTCTTAAAACTTGGAACTGTACAGTAAAGGTTCAAGTCGACAGTATTCACACACACAAAAAAAAATAACAGCATGGCATGCAGGTGCCAACACTCAGCTGTTGTTGCTTTTTCAGTGAAAAGGGGGCACAACTTTGTCAAAAATATTTTGAGGGTTACCTGTCCATCTGGTATGGTTTGCCCTTCTGATACCTAACCCTTTACCAGAATACAAGATTTTAGATTTGCCCAAATTCAAAGCATCTGCAGACGACATATTAAACGTGACTCAACTGATTGGATTTGTTCCTGAAAGATTAGAAAACATGGTGAGAAAAGGAGAAAATGCTGGTTACCAGCATTTTCTCCTTTTCCCAAGATGTTTTCGAAAATCTAATTCCCAGAGGCATTAAAATTCATCATTGTGTAGTAAAGAGTTTACAGCTAGCCTAAGTTTGAAGTAAATACCTTCAGTAATAATAGAGATATTAGAAAATATTGATGTCTTGGCAAAACAACAATGAAGGCGCACACCACAATAAGGCTATGACAATACTTTGATGTATTCTTCCAAATCAATCAAGCATAAAATAATCTTCTCAAAGATTGCATCAGTTCAGTGCAAAAAAAATATTAAAGCATAAAGCTTTACTTGTCAACAAGCACATTAAATATCAACATTTGGATTCATTCTGTTTCTTGGGTGACTTTCTCAGGCTGTATCCCTTTCTGATCTCTACCAGCAGTTTGTCTATGATGCAACCATCATCCTCTTGTGAGGGAACTTTTCTGGGCTCTACAAGACACAAACAATATAAGATTTGGAACAACAATATGCAAAATATGTAGATTACATGCAAATGTAATGTTAGATATTTTATTTTTTGCTGAAAATTCTTAAACCCTTTGCCACACAATGACGAGTTTTAACGACCCTGGGGAAGATGCTTTTGAAAACATTGTGGGAAAAGGAGAACATTTCATTAACTATTGATCAAAAAACAAAATTATGGACTTGTTCAAACTGAATGCATCTGCAGACCACAAAGTCAAAGAGGCTCATGTAATGATATATGTTTTGAACATGTATAAAACATTGCGGGAGAAGGAAATAATACTGGTCATGACCATGTCCTCCTTTTTCAACAATGTCTTCAAAAGCCTTATTCTAGGGCCTGGAAAACTTTGAATCATTTTTTAGACTTTACTGAAGAGATAACCCTCTACAACAAATTTTCAAATTAAACAACCCTAAAGTAGCAGGCTTTTGGAAACATTGTGAAAAAAGGAGAAGATCATGATAACCAGCATTTTCTCCTATGTTTTTTATCCCTTTTCAGACAAATCTCAACATTCAAAACACCAAGATTTGTTATCTGGTACAGACTTTAACTCTGCCACACAATCCCAAGTTTTAACAAACCTAATGAAGACTTAAAAACAATGTAGGAGAAGGAGAAAATGCTGAAATCCTGCATTTTCTCCTTTTTCCAACAGTGTTTTCAACCCTTTCCCAAACAAATTTCAGTCTTTGAGTCACTTCTTTTTTTGTCGTCTGCAAATGCTTTCAACTTGGACAAATCTATAATTATGTTATCTGACAAAGAGTAAAATAGTTTAACTTTTCCCCTTGTAAAGTCTGTTCACAGAGATTTTGCAGCAGATGTTAAAAATATGTACTAAACATGAACTTGTTTGATACGTGACTGTGTAGGAAAAAATTGTGGTAAAATGGTACATTTCTCATTACAAGGAATTTTCCATTTTGTCATAATGTTTTCGAGACTGCTCTGCAAGACAGGTATGCAGGTGGGAATGTGCAAATGTTTTTGTGAAAACATCTGTGACTATAGACAAGCTAATAATTTTTCCATGAATGAAACTTAACACTTAGGCTGCTAAGCACATCACAAAGACCTTTTGTGGGCAGAATGTGCAGTCTGATCATAGATCTATACTGTCCGATAAGTACATAAGTATCCTTCCAAAAATACCTTTGAAATAGCCAAATTTTGTTATTTACTATTGGCTAGAAAGTTGCTTTTCACTTATTTAGCAGCCTACAGATTAATAGTAACAAAACAAACAATGAACGGTCTACTGAACCTTTTGCCTTGGCCTTGATTTCAGCCTGTGCCTTTCGTCTTTTCTCAGCTTTTTCTTCCTGAATCCGTCTTTGCTCATTTTCCTAAAGCAAGAAAATTGCTCAATTGAAAGCGTTAATGGATGAAAATAAATCTGGCTCATGTAATGGTATTTGTCTAGTACAGTTAACTGTCCCCCGAATGTGATTTTAGTTTTTGTTGAGTTGCCTACAGGTACAGAGACCATCTCTAAAAAATTGTTGAAATCACACGACAGATTTTGTGCACATGTTTAAACTCTCATATTTTCACAAATTGACAACAAAACTAGAATTTGAACATACATGCTGCTTGCATATTCAATAATCCTTTGTTTCAAATACAAATATTTCAAATCTAAATGCTAAACATAAGAAAAAACAATTTCTTTTACGCTTTTCAGTAGTTTATAGAAAAGTAATGGTGAATTATATACTTATAATTCACTGGTGAATGTTATAATTCACCGGTGAATGTTATAATTCACCGGTAAATGTTATTATAACTTTTATATTTTTGACATGCTGAGGATATTTATAGAACATGAATGAATTTTTAGCGGGTGAACGTCACGTTTTATTACGTGGTCAACATCACTCATGACATCATTATTACAGCTAGCCCATATCTGGCTAGATTCAATAGGCTATTTCACTCATACTTTTCACGATGAGCAAAAAATTAGACGTGAAAAAAAAAATTAAAGTGAAGAGCATAAAAAAAATTGGATAATTGTTTGTTTCAGTGTATGATCGAAATTTCCTTCATTTTGTGAAAAGCAAAGGCCATATTTTCACTTGTGGCTTTGCCACTCATGAAAATATAGCCTTTGCTTTTCACTCGATGAAAGAAATTTTGATCATACACTGAAAGAGACAATTATCCTCTATTTGATTCATTTATTACTCAAGATATTTAAGTTCTACAAAATGGCTGCCAAACCTTATAGATTTTGTTAGTTTTCGTTTGAAATTTACATGTTTTAAATGTCTTCTGCAAGCACTATAGGTAATGAAATGTTAAATAATTTGTCCTTGGTCATGCGTGTTACTAAAAATTAATTGCATTTCACTGCAATACAAATTAAACCAACGAAACAGCAAGTCAGTACAGTGCCGTAATTTTGCTACCGGAATATTCATGGTGGACTTGAGACAGTGCAATTGAGACAACATATTAGTCTTGTCCATGGTTAGAAAACATTGTGGAAAACAAGGAAAATGCTTGTTCTTGGCATTTTTTCCTATTCCTACATTGTTTTCAAAAGCTTTCTCCTTCATGGCTGTCAAAACTCATTATTGTGTGGGAGAGGATTAACTCTTTACCAGGCAACAAAGGTTAAGATTTGTCCAAATAGAAACCTAAAGAAGACTACAAATTCAGTGTGTCTAAATGATGGGAAAGTCTTTAAAATGTCAGAAAATATTGTGGGAAAAGTAGAAAATGCTGGTTACCAACATTCTCTCCTTTTCCCACATTGTTTTCAAAGACTTTCTCCTTCAAGGTGTTCAACACAGCGCTGTATGGTAAAGGGACATAGAACTAATTAGTAAAACATGTACTGGCAGAAAAGTTGAGTCATAAATTTGTTTATTTTTCAAATGAAGAGATCATCTGTAGGTGAAAATGATCTTCTGTTTCAGATGAAAGAAAATCTATGAAAGACTCTCTCATCCCAACAAAAGAAATAAAGTCAGAAATGGGACATAATTCACAACTTGGTGGATTTTACCTTAAGTTAAATCAAACTTGACCTTTATTTTATTATTTGATATATCTATATGTAAAATATGAATCCAATACACTTACTTTTCCAATGGTAACTAATGGAAATCATTATTTTGCAAAAAGTGGAGTTGAAAAAGGGAAAAATTCAAATAACAGTCCCTAGGTTTTATCCTAAATTTAATTTAACATGTAATTTATGATGATAGAGCTGTGCATGAAATATGAATGAAAAACAACAATTTTTCAAAAGATAACAAAACCATTAAGAAAAAGGTAAGATTGAAAAGGGGCTTATCTCTTGTTGTAATAGTTGGTGGAATTTTTAAAAAATGAAAACTTTATTACATTTGAGCAATACTCTGGGTAAAGGGGGCTTAATGTATCTCTGGAAAGTATCGGCCCAGGTCAGCCTGCTCAGTCCACACAGGCTGACCTGGGCCGAAACTTTTCGCTATTGGTCAATTTTCTGCATGTCCAAGGGACAGTTTACCTCATGATTGAGTCCATTATTAAAAAAAGTGGATTTTATGGATCTATAATTAGGCGATGACTTGCTTGGTACAATGCATTATGGAGATGCATTAACCCTTTACCAGACAACAAAATTTTAGCCTTGTCCAAATTGAAAGCATTTGCAGACGACAATTTCAATTTGGCTAAAATGGTGCAATTTTTCTTTGATTGGGTAGAAAACAATGTTTTCAAAAGGCTTCTTTCCCAGGGGTGTCAAAAGGCGTCATTGTGCGGTAAAGGGTTAAGCCCCCTTTTGCCAGAGCATGGCTCATTTATTCAGCACTACAAGGATTACACCCTCTCACTGAAAATTTGCGTCTACCTACCTTTTGGCACTGTTGAACTTTTTCACAGAATGTTTTCATAATACTGAGAAACTCTTCCAGTTTGAAGTTTTGTTCGTTTTCACAGAAATGTCCTGCCACTTTGACAGACAAACCATCGATTTTCTTCATGTTTTCGTGAATATCTTCCAGCTCTGCTTTAGCATTCTGAAAAATATAATGAATGTATGACTTACAAACTCTTAACCCTTTTGCAGACAGTGTAGATCAAGATCAGACTGCACAGAATGTGCATTCTGATCTTGGATCTACACTGTCCAATAAGGAGGTGTTTTTCTCCAAAAATTATGTATTGGCTTTTACTATCAGCTTGAAAATTCCATTTAACTTATTTGACAGGATAAGGGTTAACCCTTTGCCAAATCCCAAAATTTGGACTTGTCAAATTCTCAAGCATAAGCTGGCAGGTGTCAAGTCAAACCGTAACTTTTGTCTTTGAAAGGTTAGAAAACATTCCGAGAAAAAAAGAAAAATGCGAGTGACCAGCATTTTCTCCTTTACCAAAAATGTTTTCCAAAGCCATCTTCCATACTGTTGTTAAAACTGGGATCGTGCAGTAAAGGGTTAACCCTTTACAAAAGAACAGAACTTTACATTTGTCCAAGTTGAAGGAACTTACAGACAAAAACAGAAGACAAGAGGGCCATGATGGCCCTGGGTCGCTCACCTTAGTAGAGTGCCTTAAAGGTTTTTCTTTAATTTGACCATGTGACCTAGTTTTTGACCTCAGGTGACCCAATTTCAAACTCATATTTCATGAAGACAAACATTCTGACCAATTTTCAAGTCAATTGAGCAAAAAATGTGGCCTCGAGTGCCCTATAGATATTTCTTTAATTTGACCTAGTGACCTAGATTATGCCCCAGATGACCCAAATTTGAACTGGTCTTTGACTATATCAAAAGAAACATTTTAACCAATTTTCAAATCAAATGAATAATAAATGTGGCCTCTAGAGTGCCCACTAGCTATTTCTTTAATTTGACCAAGTGACCTAGTTTATGACCCCAGTTGGCCCAAATTCAGACTCATGTGAGATTTTACAAAGACAAACATTCTGACCAATTTTCAAGGCAATTAAGCAAAGAATGTGGCCTCTAGAGTGCCCACAAGGTATTTCTTTATTTTGACCTAGTGACCTAGTTTATGGTTCCAGGTGACCCAAATCCAAACTCATCTGGTATTTCATCAAGACAAACATTCTGGCCAAATTTCAGGTCATTTGAGCAATAAATGTGGCCTCAAGAGTGCAAACAAGGTATTTCTTTAATTTGACCCAGTGAACTAGTTTATGACCCAAGTTGACCCAAATTAATCTTATGTGAGACTTCATAAAGACAAACTTTCTAACTAATTTTCAAGGCAATTGAGCAAATACTGTGGCCTCGAGAGTGCCAACAAGGTATTTCTTGAATCTGACCTAGTGACTTAGTTTATGACCCAATTTTGAACTCAATGAAATTGTTGCGCTTAGATGGGCAAACAAACTTAGAAGAGAATCACTACATACCAAATATCAAAGCTCTACGCCTTCCAATTTTAAAGAAGAATTTTAAAGTTTTCCTTCTTTGTTCCTATGTTCGAACTTGTGACCCCCGGGGCTGGGCCAGTTTTGACCCAGGGGCATCATATTAACAAACTTGGTAGAGGTCCACTAGGAAATGCTACATACCAAATATCAAAGCTCTACACCTTCCCATTTAAGAGAAAAAGAAATTTAAAGTTTTCCTTCTTTGTTCCTATCTTCGAACTTGTGACCCCCGGGGCGGGGCCAGTTTTGACCCAGGGGCATCATATGAACAAACTTGGTAGAGATCTACTCTGAGATGCAACATACCAAATACTGAAGCTCTACACCTTTCGGTTTCAGAAAAGAAGAATTTTAAAGTTTTCCTTCTTTGTTCCTATGTTCGAACTTGTGACCCCAGAGGCGGGGCCAATTTTGACCCAAGCAGCATCCTTGGAACAAACTTGGCAGAAGTCCACTAGGAGATGCTACATACCAAATATCAAAGCTCTATGCCTTCCCATTTAAGAGCAAAAAAAAAATAAAGTTTTCCTTCTTTGTTCCTATGTTTGAACTTGTGACCCCGGGGCAGGGCCAATTTTGACCCCAAGGGCATCATATGAACAAACTTAGTAGAGGTCTACTAGGCAATGCTACATACCAAATATCAAAGCTCTACGCCTTCCAGTTTCAGAGAAGATGATTCTTAAAGTTTTCCTTCTCTGTTCCTATGTTTGAACTTGTGACCCCCGGGGCAGGGCCAACTTTTGCCCCAAGGGCATCATATGCACTAATTTGGTAGAGATGCACTAGAAGATGCTATATACCAAATATCAAAGCTCCATGCCTTCCTGTTTCAGAGAAGAAGATTTTTTCGTATGTTGGAAATTGTGACCCCCGGGGCAGGGCCAGTTTTGACCCCGGGGCATCATATGAACAAACTTGGTACAAGTCCACTAGGCGATGCTACATACCAAATATCAAAGCTCTACGCCTTCCAGTTTCAGAGAAGATGATTTTTTAAGTTTTCCCTCTTTGTTCCTATGTTCGAACTTGTGACCCCCCCGGCGCAGGGCCAGTTTTGACCCCAAGGGCATCATATGAACAAACTTGGTAGGGGTCCACTAGGAGATGCTTCATGCCAAATATCAAAGCTCTATGCCTTCTAGTTTTAGAGAAGAAGATTTTTAAAGTTTTCCTTCTTTGTTCCTGTTGGAAATTGTGACCCCTGGGGCGGGGCCAGTTTTGACCCCAGGGGCATCATATGTGCAAACTTTGTAGAGGTCCACTAGGAGATGCTACATGCCAAATATCAAAGCTCTACACCTTTAAGTCTCCAAGAAGAAGATTTTTAAATTTTTTCCTTCTTTGTGACTATGCTCAAACTTGTGACCCCCGGGGCAGGGCCAGTTTTGACCCCAGGGGCATCAAATGAACAAACTTGGTAGAGGTCCACTAGGCGATGCTACATGCTAAATATCAAAGCTCTACTCCTTCCAGTTTCAGAGAAGATGATTTTTAAAGTTTCCCCTCTTTGTTCCTATGTTCGAACTTGTGACCCCCGGGGCAGGGCCAGTTTTCACCCCAAGGGCATGATATGAACAAACTTGGTAGGGTCCACTAGGAGATGCTTCATGCCAAATATCAAAGCTCTATGCCTTCTAGTTTTAGAGAAGAAGATTTTTAAAGTTTTCCTTCTTTGTTCCTATGTTGGAAATTGTGACCCCCGGGGCGGGGCCAGTTTTGACCCCAGGGGCATCATATGAACAAACTTGGTAGAGGTCCACTAGGAGATGCTACATGCCAAATATCAAAGCTCTACGCCTTCAAGTTTTAGAGAAGACGATTTTTAAAGTTTTCCTTCTTTGTGACTATGCTCAAACTTGTGACCCCCGGGGCGGGGCCAGTTTTGACCCCAGGGGCATCAAATGAACAAACATGGTAGAGGTCCACTAGGAGATGCTACATACCAAATATCAAAGCTCTGCGCCTTCTAGTTTCAGAGAAGAAGATTTTCAAAGATTTTGCTTTTTTTTCCTTTTTGTTGCCATGGCAACCAGAGTTGAGGGTGGAATTCAATTCTTTGAACAATTTTGGTAGAGATTCACCCAAGGAACATCCCTGCCAAGTTTCATCAAGATTGGCCCAGTGGTTTAGGAGAAGATGTTTAAAGAAATTGTTGACGGACGACGGACGACGGACATAGGGCGATCACAATAGCTCACCTTTAGCACGTTGTGCTAAGGTGAGCTAGAAACAATATTTCAGATTTTTCCAGTTCAAAGCTGTAAAACAAAATTCGAGGAAAATGCATTTAACTCTTTCAGCACTAAATTAATGAGACATGCTCTCTGAAAAGGGGGCTTAATGCATCTCCGAAAAGTATCGACCAAGGTCAGCCTGCGCAGTCTGCACTGTCTGACCTGGGCTGAAACTTCTCGGTATTTTTCAATTTTCTATATGGCCAAGGACAAGACTACCTCATGATTCAGTCAATTATAGATTTTAGAAGAAAGTAGATTTTATGGATCCATAATTATGTGATGACTTGCTTGGTATCATGCATCACAGAGATGCATTAAGCCCCCTTTTGCCAGAGTGTGGCTCAAATCAGGTCAACCATTTTCTAAAGCGGAAATTACAATCAACTGAAACCAGGAAGATTGTTATCTTACAGGCTTAACTCTTTACCACACAAACCCAAAATTTAACCTGAATGAAAAACCTTTAGAAAACATTGTGGGAAATGGAGGAAATGCTGGTAACCAGCATTTTCTCCTTTTCCCACAATGTTTTTCTACCCTATCAAAGACAAAAATCATCATTTGAGCTGCACTCAATTTGTCGTCTGATGCTGCTTTCAATTTGGTCCAGTAAATGGTTTTGTCATTTGGCAAAGAGGTAAATAAAGAAGCAGACCATACAGATCCAAGATTAGACTGCAAACCAACCCATTCTGTGCAGTATGATATTAATTTATTCTATATCTAAAAAACCCTGGTTTTGCGGATAGGGCTGAAAGGTTTGAAAATAAAAATAAATACTTACTTTGATAAAAGCATCAAATTGCTCGTGAATGTCTTCGGATGCATTTTTCAGGTTTCTGTCGATGTCCCTTACAACTACTTCAATTTCATGGATCTCTGTTGTTAAATTTTCAATGGTAAACCTAGAAAAGACAGGATCAGCATTAACCGCTTTCCACCGAAACTAGACAGTAAATGTATTATGCAAAGAGTGCACACCCAGATCAGACTGTCTACATTTTCTCTCGGCAGTGAAGATCACAGTATGATTTAATATCAAATGTATTGTAGACTTTCACAATGAGCCAATATGCTTTATGTCAAGATTAAAAATGTACACAGGTTCTTTGACATGCAGAAAAGTTAACAAAGGCAAAAAGTGTTGGCCCAGGTCAGCTTGCACAGACTGCATCAATATTTTTTGCAAATGCATTAACCCTTTCCCAAACGACAAGTTTTGGACTGGTCCAAATTTAAAGAGTTTGCAGACAACAATTTTAAATTTGATGAAAATGGCAGAAAGGTCTCAAAAAGGGTAGAAAACACTGTGGGAAAAGGAGGAATTGCTCATTACGAGCAATTTCTCCTTTTCCCACAGTGTTTTCAAAAGACTTGTACTGCAGACACGTGAAAACCAGGGCTTGTTTGGGAAAGGGTTAAGCCCCCCTTTTCAGAGAGCATGGCAGAGCATGAATCATACTGATGAGTGAAATTTCAAAACTTTACCTACAGCCAATCGTACCTGGGATAAATCTTGACCCCTAGTCTTTAGCTGAGTTAGGGCAACTGACATTTTCAATTATAAAAATCTAGCCAAAATACCACTTTTTGGCCAAAAGATGTATTAACTCTTTCGGCGCCAAATAAATAAACTCGACTTCTTTCAGTGGCTGTAAATGCAATTCACAGAGACCCAGAAAGATTTTTATCGTAGGGGCTTGACTAATTAAGCGGACGGTACAGATCAAAGATCAGACTGCACGTTCTGTGCAGTCTGATCTTGATCTGTGCCGTCCGCAAAAGTCCCTGTTTTCGCCTATGGCGCTGAAAGGGTTAAAGTAACATGGGCGATGTAGATAAAAAATCAGACTGTGCTGTCTGATCTTGATTTAACTCTTTTACACACGACAAAATTCTAGTCTTGTCCAAGTTGATACCATTTGCAGACGACAATGTCACTAAAATTCAAAACATGGATGTTGTCTTTCAGAGAGTTGAAAACAATGTGGAAGAAGGAGAAAATGCTGGTTACCTGTATTTTCTCCTTTTCTCCTTTTCCCACAATTGTTTTCAAAAGTTTCCTTTCTCTGGCTTGCTAAAACTCAGGATTGTGTGGCAAACGTTAATCAAATGTTGACCAGTTCACGTAATAAACACATTCGTACCTATTTAGAACACTTAAGTCAGAAAACAACTCGTTCACAAAGGCTATGGCGTCCTTGTTTTTTTTCTCTGCCTCGTTCACAAGATAATGTAGAAGCGTGACCCTAGGTTTGTTTGCTCTGGTATCCATTAACTTGGTCAGGGAACTGATCCGGAAACCAACTGCATTGCCAGCATATTTCCCCTGTAAGATAACATGAAAACCTACAGGTAGTGCTATCTTGACATGGATTATAAGTTATAGCAATTACAAAAGACTTTGATAAGTACTATGTCAGGGAATAATTTTACAATATGAGCCATGCTCTGGCAAAAGGGGGGCAAAATGCATCTCTGTGATCCATGACACCAAGCAAGTCATCACATGATAATGTATCCATAAAATCTGTTTCCTTTAACAACCGACTGAATCATGAGGTACACCAGTCCTTGGAAATGCAAACAAGAGGGCCATGATGGCCCTGTATCGCTCCACTGGCTTATAAATATAAACCATAAATACTAAACATTTCAATTCTGAGCCAAATGGTTTCAAAATGAAGACTTACAAAGTTTTCTCTGTAAAAGCCCATGTTAAAGTTGAGACCCACAGGGAAAAGCCATTTTTGATCCCAGAGCGATAATCACTTGAACCCTGGTAGAGGTCCACAAGATAAAGCCACATGCCAAAATAATACAAGTCTATGCTGTATGGTTATAAATACGGTGATTTTCAAGTTTCGTCCATATGAAGCCTCTGTAAAACATAAGACCCCTGATGCAAGGCTAATTTCAAAAACAACAGGGCCATGATGGCCCTGGATCGCTCACCTGAGTCATTAGGTGAAATTCCACTCCAGGGTCATAATGACCCAATTTAAAACTCATCTGAGATATTATTAAGACAAACATTCTGACCAATTGTCAGGTCAATTGAGCTGAAAATGTGGCGTGTCCAAAATGTCTTTCTTCAGTTTGACCTAGTGACCCTATGTGACCATATTTCAAACTCATCCGAGACATCAAAACAAACTTGTTGACCAAGGTTCAGGTGAATTGGGCATGAACTGTCACCTCTAGAGTGCCAACAAGGTATTTCTGTAATTTGACCTAGCGACCTAGATTATGACCCTATGTGACCCAATTTCAAATCCATTTAAGATATCATCAAGTCAAACATGCTGACAAATTTTCAGGTGAGTTGAGCAAAAACTGTGGCCTCTACAGTGCCCACAATACATTTCTTTAATTTGACCCAGTGACCTAGTTTATGACCCTATGAGACCCAATTTCTAACTGATCCGAGATATCATCAAGTCAAATATGTAGACCAATTTTCAGGTCAATTTAGCTAGAACTGTGACCTCTAGAGTGCCCACAAGGTATTTCTTCAATGTGACCCAGTGACATTGTTTATGACCCTATGTGACCCAATTTTGAACTCCTCTGAGATATCATCAAGACAAAAAATGTGGCCTCTAGAGTGCCCACAAGGTATTTCTTTAATTTGACCTAGTGACCTACTTTATGACCCCAGATAACCCAATTTCATTCTCATCCAAGATTTAATTAAGGCAAACATTCTGATAAATTTTCAAGTCAATTGAGCAAAAAATGTGGCCTCTAGAATGCCCACAAGGTATTGCTTTAATTTGACCCCAGTTACCAGAGCCATGTTTCTTGACAGATCAAAATTTCGTGAACAATTTTTGAAAAGGGTCACCCAAGGAACATACCTGTGAAATTATTTCAAAATCTGACCAGCGGTTCCAGAGAAGAAGAATTTTTAAGAATTTCTTCATTTCCCGATAGTGCAAGTAGCCCCCATTCCGCAGAGCCATGTTTCTTGACGGATCAAAATTTCGCTAACAATTTTTGAAAAGGGTCACCCAAGGAACATCTCTGTGAAATTATTTTAAAATCTGACCGGCGGTTTCAGAGAAGAAGAATTTTTAAGAATTTCTTCATTTCTGTATAGTGCAAGTAGCCCCCATTCACCAGAGTCATGTTTCTTCACAGATCAAAATTTCGCGAACAAATTTTGAAAAGAGTCACCAAAGGAACATCTCTGTGAAATTATTTCAAAATCTGACCAGCCGTTTCAGAGAAGAAGAATTTTTAAGAATTTCTTCATATCTGTATAGTGCAAGTAGCCCCCAGTCACCAGAGCCATGTTTCTTGACGGATCAAAATTTCGTGAACACTTTTTGAAAAGGGTCACCCAAGGAACATCTCTGTGAAATTATTTCAAAATCTGACAAGCGGTTCCAGAGAAGAAGAATCTTTAAGAATTTCTTCATCTCTGTATAGTGCAAGTAGCCCCCAGTCACCTGAGCCATGTTTCTTGACGGATCAAAATTTTGCGGACAATTTTTGAAAAGGGTCACCCAAGGAACATCTCTGTGAAATTATTTCAAAATCTGACCAGCCGTTTCAGAGAAGAAGAATTTTTAAGAATTTCTTCATATCTGTATAGTGCAAGTAGCCCCCAGTCACCAGAGCCATGTTTCTTGACGGATCAAAATTTCGCGAACAGTTTTTGAAAAGGGTCACCCAAGGAACATTCCTGTGAAATTATTTTAAAATCTGACCAGCGCTTTCAGAGAAGAAGAATTTTTAAGAATTTCTTCATATCCGTATAGTGCAAGTAGCCCCCATTCACCAGAGCCATGTTTTTCGACATATCAAAATTTCGCGAACAATTTTTTTAAAAAGGGTCACCGAAGGAATATTCCTGTGAAATTATTTCAAAATCTGACCAGCGGTTTCAGAGGAGAAGATTTTTAAAGAATTTCTTAGAAAATTCCATTTCGTTGCCATGGCAACCAGAGTTTTTGATGGAATCAAATTTTGTGAACAATTTTAAAGAGGACTTCCCAAGGAACATTCCTGCCAAGTTTGGTCCAAATTGGCCCAGTGGTTTAGGAGGAGATGATGTTTAAAGAATTGTTGACAACGTACGACGAACGACGCACGACGAACAACGCACACCGGGTGACCCTAAAAGCTCCCCTTGAGCACGTTGTGCTCAGGTGAGCTAAAAAATCAAAAGTGCTCCAGATTTGGTAGCCCTTGGGTTGTGGTTAGGAGCAAAAGGATTTTTTTAATTTTCACGCTATAAGCACATGTTTATGACCAAATTTGGGAGTTCTTGCGTTATGGCTAGTAACAAGACGGTTTCTGAAGTTTTCACTCCATAAACCCACGTAAAACTTGTGACCCCTGGTGCAGGACCAAACTTGATCCTAGGGTTGTAACTTGGGCCCTCTTTGTAGTTGTCCACTAGACAGAGCTATAATTATGCAAAATTTGGTAGCCCTAAGCCTTATGGCTATGTACACCAAGATTTAAAAGTTTTCCCTATATAAGCCCATGTTAATCTTGTGAACCTTCGCGCGCCCCCCCCCCCTCCACCCCCCAGCATGAGGCCAAATTGACCCCAGGACTGTAATTTGGGCACTTTTGGTAGACCCCCACCAGATCAAGCTAAATGCAAAATTTGGTAGCTCTAGGCCTTATGGCTAGGTACTGGAAGATTTCTTAAGTTGTCACTATGTACGCCCATGTAAAACTTGTTACCCCTGCAGTGGGGCCAATTTTGACCCCAGGGCTAAAAGTTTGGCCTGCTTGGTAGAGGCCCACTAGATATAGCTACATGCAAAATTTGGTAGCTCTAGGCCTTATGGCTAGGTACAGGAAGATTTTTAAAGTTTTCTCTATATAAGCCTATGTAAAACTTGTGACCCCTGGGGCAGAGCCAATTTTGACCCCAGGGCTATAATTTGAAGAAACATGATAGAGGTCTACTACATAAAGCTACATGCCAAATTTGGTAGCCCTACGCCTTATGGTTTCAGACAAGAAGATTTTTAAAGATTTCCAATATTTTTCAGTTTTGTTGCCATGGCAACCAGAGTTTTTGAAGGAATCAAATTCTTTCAAGAAATTCTGAAGAGGACCATGGCAGGATCATTTCTGTGAAGTTTCATGAAAATTGGATGGGTAGTTTCAGAGAAGAAGATGTTTGAAATAAAAGTTAACGCACGGACGGACGGACGCCCGGACGCACGGACGCATGACGGACACCGGGCCATGACATAAGCCCGCTGGCCTTTGGCCAGTGGAGCTAAAAATTGACCAAAAACAAAAGGATTCGGCCATGGTAGCCTGCGCGGAGTGCGCAGGCTGACCTGAGTGGATACTTTTTTTGCAGATGAATTAAGCCCCCTTTTCACATAGCATGGCTCATTTATAAGTTTATCTGTGGCACAAACAAGCATACTCACTGCATTTATGAAATTTCCAGTATGTAACACAAATCGCAGAAATACTTTCAACGATTCATTGTCCATGAGCTTGTTGCATGTTTTAGTGTATGTTTCTATGGCTGGTCTTACACGATCTGTGAACGACGAGAAATCAAGCCGCAGAACCATGGCGTCTATTCGTAACTTATACCCTGCAAGGTCAGATAAGGTCAAGTAGAACTGTTCTGCATTACCGAGCATTTCTTTTTCACCACTGTACTCTTTAACAAGTTTCAGCTGAAAGAAAAGGTCAAGAAGGATATTAAATCCTAGACTACTAAGCACGACTCAAATACCTTTTGCGGACAGTGAAGATTAAGATCAGACTGCACAGAACGTGCAGTCTGATCTTGGATCTACACAGTCTGATAAGGAGATATGCTTTCTCCTCCCCCCCCGCCCCCCCCAGAATAAGTTTGAAATAGCAACATTCTTGTTTTTACTATCGCCTTGATAGTTCATTTAGCAGGAGAATGGGTTAACCTCCATTGCTTTCTAAAGTATATCTCTGAAAGCAACAATGAAATTAAAAAATCATCAAACCTTACACTACACTAGGGGCCATATTCACCAACCATTTTAAATTGCATTCTTATTATAATTTCAAATTTAGAAAGTAGGCCTAATGCAATTTCTGATCAGCTAAACCAAATGGTTTGAAATCCTGAAATACACCACCAAACATTTGATCTTGTTTGCATTTCATAGAGCTTTGCATGCACAGGAGCTAGGAATATAATTTGTACCAATCTACTGTTGTTTTGAAAACTATGAAGGTATATAAGAATTTCCAAAAGCTAAGTAAATATTCACAAGTTTCCAAAACTAAGTACCGGTATATATTCAAGAATTTCCCAAAACTAATCAAATATTCCAGAGTTTCCTAAAGATACCTCAAATAAATATTCAAGAATTTCCAAAAAACAAAGGAAATATTCAAGAGCTTCCTTAACCGAAGTAAATATTTAAATGTTTCCGTAAACTAAGTAAGTATTCAAGACTTTCCCAAAAACAAAGCAAATATTCAATAGAAAAAAAAGAATCAAGAATTTTAAAGTCCTACCAATTCTCAGAACACTGAATAAACTCAATAGAGATTTACTGTCCAGAAATACTTAAAAAATCAAAATATACATGTATCAAGGTTGCTTTAGTCCACAATGACCATGTAGATCAAAGATCAGACTGCACATCAGATCTTCACCGGCCATAAATGCGACTCAAGTTGTGAAAGAGGCTTTAGGGGTTAACTCTTTTCCAAATGACAAAATTTAGACTGGTCCAAATTCAAAGGATAAGCAGACGACAAATTAATTGTAGCTCAAATGATAATTTCTGTTCTGAATCGGGTAAAAACCATTGTGGGAAAAGGAGAAAATGCTGGTTATCAGCATTTTCTGCTTTTCCCACAATTTTTTCAAAAGCCTTCTCTTACAGGGTCGTTAACTCTCAGGATTGTATGGTAATGGGTTAACCCTTCACCACGCAATCTCGACTCTTAATGACTCTGGGAATGATAGATTTTGAAAACATTGTGGGAAAAGGAGAAAATGCAGCATTTTCTCCTTTTCCCACAATGTTTTCTACCTTTCAAAAAACAAATTTCAATTTATGGGTCACATTTATTGTGTCGTTTGCAACTGCTTTCAATCTGGACTCGTCTACAATTCTGTTGTTTGGTGAAGAGTTAATACACTCACATCTTCGGTGTCTGGCAGTATTTTCTGCAGACCTCGCAACCTCTCATTGCCTATCTTGCCAACATCTCCTTCCTGTATCATTTTGACTATACTCTCATTGTCCTCTTTAAATTGCTTCAGGAATATATTTACACTCATTGACTTCTTGTTCTCCAACAGTAGTACCTGAATATAAATAGGAAAGAAATTGAAATTTACCTGCAATCGATCAAATATGAAGAAATTTTGAAGTATAATTGAAGGTAAATAACTAAATATAGATAAATTTTGAAACATACCTGAATATAAATAGATCTATGTAGAAATTTTGACATGCATACGTAGATCTTAACAAAAATATAAAAATAAAGAAATTTTGAAGTATACCATAATCCTTTACTGCACAATGCTGCCTTTTAACGACCCTGGGAAAGAAGCTTTTGAAAACATAGTGGGAAAAGGAGAAAATTCTGGTAACCAGCATTTTCTCCTTTTCCCACAATGTTTTCTACCCTAGCAAATAAATATTGCACCATTTTAGCCACATTGAAATTGTCGTCTGCAAATTCTTTCATTTTGGACAAGGCTGAAATTTTGTTGTATGGTAAAGGGATAATAATGTAAATATGAATAAATTTTGAAATATGTCTGAATAGAACAGAGGGGAAAATGTGAAACATAAGGTTACATGATAGCTTATAAATATAAGGGTTTCCTATGCTAGGGGTATGGTTTAAACTTTGACGGTAAATAATTAGCCCAAGTTTGAAGTAAATATCTTCAGTAATAAGAAAGATATGAGAAAATGTCAAAGCTTTTGCGTGGTAAGGACACTGCTGATGCTAACAATAGGGGTACGACATTACTTCAATGCTGTTTTCGAAAACAGCTTACCACATGACAAAATTTTAGACAGGTCTAAATTGAAAGCATTTGCAGAGGATACGCTAAATGTTACAGAAATTAGGAAATTTTTCTTAGAAATGGTAAAAAACATTGTGGGAATAGGAGAAAATGCTGGTTACCAGCATTTTCTCCTTTTCCCACAATGGTTTCAAAAGTCCTTTTCCTTGAGGTGGTTAAAAGTTGGGATAGTGCGCACAGGCGTTCGTTTTGTGACGAGCTTCGGCATCTATATAATGTAACATATGTGATTGTGTGGTAAAGGTTAGCTATTAAAAAAACATTGAGAAAAGCTTTGAGAAAAAAAAAATCCTTTTCTGGTTCTTTTACCTTTGTTGGTACAACTTTCTGGGGGCCCCCTTTATCCACCTGATCAAAATTTTTTTGACAGAACAATTGCTCGATTGTATCATAGTTCACTGGTATGAGATCATCCATAGAACATACATCCTTCCACACATTTTGTGCCACTGGAATATTTCAGAGAAAAAAAAAAATCAGTGACTTTCAGAAATATTTGAACTCCTCCATATGGAAGCAGATGAATCCAATGAATTAACTCTATACCAGATGACAACATTTTACACTTGTTCTAATGAACTCTTCACCAAATGACAGAATTTTAGACTGGTCCAAATTGAAAGCATTTGCAGACAACAAATCAAATGTAACTCAAATGATAATTTCTGTCTTTGATAAGGTAGAAAACATTGTGGGAAAAGGAGAAAATGCTGGTTACCAGCATTTTCTCCTTTTCCCATAATGTTTTCAAAAGCCTTCTTTTTCAGGGTCGTTAAAACCCAGGATTGTGTGGTAAAGAAAATGTATGAAACCTTTACCACAGAATCCCAGTATTTTCTCCTTTTCCTACAATGTTTTCTAACCAATCAAAGACAAGAACCATCATTTGAGTCACATTAAAATTGTCGTAAGCAAGTGCTTTCAATATGGACAAGTCTACATTTCTGTCTTTTGGTAAAGAGTTAAGAAACTTATTAAGTCATTACCACACAATCCTGAGTTTTAACGACCCTGAAAAAAAAAGCCTTTTGAAAACATTGTGGGAAAAGGAGAAAATGCTGGTAACAAGCATTTTCTCCTCTTCCCACAATGTTTTCTTCCCTTCCCAAAACAAATTTTGATTTTTCAGTCACACTATATTTTGTCATCTGCAATGCTTTGAAATTGGACTGGTCTAAAATTTTGTCATTTGGTAAAGAGTTAAGTCTTTCAGAAAGACAGTTATTCTTCCTCATTGTCATTTTTGGCTTTTAATCCTTAGAGCACTGAATTTATTAAATAAACCTTTTCAGTGAAGAAAATCATCCGAAATATTGTCGTTTCAAGGTTGTTTTAGCCAGAAGGTATATTGAAGTAGCTGACAGTGTAGATCAAAGATCAGACTGCATGTTCTGTGCAGTCTGATCTTGATCTACACTGTCAGCAAAAACAACTTAAGTTGGTTCCAGCGCTTTAAGGTTTAATCTGGCCTGAGACAGGAAGGTTCTGGGATTACAGGGTCTGTGCAGTTTGATCTTGATTTATACCATCCACTGAAACAACTGACACTGCTCTTTGAAATTTAATCCTTTAACCCTTTATCACACAATCCCCAGTTTTAATGACCCTGACAGAGACGGCTTTTGAAAACAATTTGGAAAAAAGGAGAAAATGCTGGTAACCAGCATTTTCTCCATTTTCCAAATAGTTTTCTTCTGTTTCATAGACAAATCCTACCATATAAGCCACATTGAATTTTTCATCTACAAATGCTTTTGATTTGGACAAGTCGAAAAATTTGTTGTATGGTAAAGAGCTACAAACAATACTCTGTTTCAACGATGGCGACAAAGAAAACCTCCAGGAAAAATGTGAGAAACTAAGAAGTTGATGGAAACCAGCATTTTTCCTTTTCCCACTGTGTTTTCTACCCTATCTAAGACATATCCAACTGTTTGAGTCCCATTTAATCTGTTGTCTACAAATGCTTTCAATTTGAAAGAGTTTGAAAGGCTGTCACAAGGTTATAAATGAAAGGAGTGATGGTAGTTCAATAAACCCTCTGCAGACAGTTTTTGCTGCCTTTGACAAGACTAATAATACAAGTTTCAATTCAACACTTTACCACATGTTCAAAGAAACATGTAGACATTTCCAAATTGAAAGCATTGGCAGACAACAATTTTGATACGGCTCAAGAATTTGTCTTTCAATTGGTAGAAAGCATTGTGGGAAAAGGAGAAAATGCTGGTAACCAGCATTTTCTCCTTTCTCCACAATGTTTAAGAATGTCTTCTCCCGAAAGGTCGCTAAAAGTCGGGATTGTGTGGTAAAGGGTTAACCAGTGGCAAGAAATCAATTAATTTTAAGTTTATTACCCACTGCAGACAATTTCTTTTTTTCATCCAGCATCAACTAGCAACAGAAAAAAAATTCTCCTTTTGCCACAGTGTATCCATGTGTATTTTTGGATTTAACTCTTTAGCAAAAGACAAAATTTTAGACTGGTCCAAACTGAAAGCATTTGCAGATGACAGATTAAAGGACACGCTCAAATAGTGAAATATGTCCTTGAAAGAGTTGAAAACATTGTGGGAAAAGGAGAAAATGCTGGTTACCAGCATTTTCTCCTTTTCCCACAATGTTTTCAAAAGGCTTTTTTCCCAGGATCATTAAAACTCGGGATTATTTGATTAATCTGAGATAATGCTGATGATCTAGATTTCCTACTATGTTTTCAAAGTTGACAGCTACAAATCTTTTTCAAACAGTGGAAGTTTTCACCATTTTATAATACAATCTTGAATTTTAACAACTCTGAAGAAAAAAGGCTTTTGAAAACATTGTAGGAAAAGGAAAAAAATGCTGGTAACCAACATTTTTCCTTTCTTCCCTACAATATTTTCTACCTTTTCTGAAAATAATGCCACCATTTGAGCCAAATATGATTTATTGTCTGCAGATGCTTTCGATTTGGACAAATCTACAATTTTGAGGTCTGGTACTGGGTTAAGTTAAGTGAAAGAAGATTTCTTACCAGAGACTGTTGCTGGTTGTACTTTAGTCCAGTTAAAAGTCTTCATCTTGTGTTTTGGGGTGGGCGTTGATATGTGTGGTAACTGGGGTGGAGCTGACCTCAATGGATATGTAGCTGATCTTGAGAACCCTCCTGGAGGAGGAGGGGCACCTGGTGGGGGAGGAGGAGGGGGTGGAGCTCCTCCAGATCCCGGAATACCTGGTGGTGGGGGAGGAGGTGGAGGCATGCCTGGTCCTGGAGGTGGGGGAGGTGGGGGAGGAGGAGGGGGAATGCCTGAGCCTGGAGGAGGGGGAGGAGGGGGAGGTGGGGGAGGAGGAGATGGCACTGCGTAGAAACCAGATCCAGGAACTGGGGGTGGAGGAGGTGGTGGGGGAGGTGCTGCTCTGCCTCCAGGAACTGGAGGAGGCGGGGGAGGGGGAGGAGCTGATGACTGCAACACTGGATGGATTGAGCATGTGAGTTGTGAACCAGGGAGAGGTGGTGGGGGAGGAGGTGGAGGTGGCACTCCCACATCTCCATTCAACTCTGAGGGTAAACTTCCATTTAAATCTGTTCCTTGTGTTGCACTATTTTTACCAGTTTGTTGTTTTGAAGTCAACTCTGTCAATGTAGCCACAAAAGCACTTTTTTGAATCATATTTGCATTCTGATTAGTTGTATTATTATTTGAAGGATTCACATCACTGTTTGTCCATGAGGGAAAATCAGTTTGAGCACAGAAATCTCGGGAATGTTTTTCAAAGTAGCCACAATGATCACAGTACAGATATCTATTGGGTTTCAATGTAGGTTGCGTTGGGTCTGGGGCTTTGGGAAGAGGCATGTAAATTGCTTGTCGTATTGCAGTCTCCGCACAGTCCCATCTAACGTCACTGAAAATAAGAAAACTCTTGATAAGTGAACCTTTCATCAAACCATCCCATGTTTTAACTCTTTACCACACAATCCTGACTTTTAATGACCCTGAGAAAGAAGCCTTTTGAAAACATTGTGGGAAAAGAAGAAAATACTGGTAACCAGCATTTTCTACTTTTCCCACAATGTTTTCTTCCCTGTCAAAGAAAAATTGCAACATTTGAGCCACATTTAAATTGTTGTCTGCAGTTGCTTTCAATTTGGACCAGACTAAAATTTTGTCATTTGGTAAAGAGTTAACAACTCTGAAGAAAGCAGCTTTTGAAAAGATTGTGGGTACAGTAGAAAATCCTGCATTTTCTCCTTTTCCCACAATGTTTTCTACAATATCAAAGACAAATTCCATCATTTGAGCCAAATTTAAACTGTTGTCTGCAAACGCTTTCAATTTGGACAAGTCAACATTTTCTTCGTCTGGTAAGGATTACCGGTAAAGCACAATGCAGAGGTTCAATAATGGTGACAACAGAGGCTTTTTTAAACAATATTGTGGGAAAAGGAGAAAATTTCCTCCTTTCCTCACATTATTTTCTCCCCCTCCAAATACAAATTCCAGATTTTGAGCCACTTCTATTTTGTTGTCTGCAAATCCCTTCAATATGGACAAGTCTAAATTTTTGCAAATTCTGCCACCTGCCAAAAGAGTCATGAAAAAAATCTGAAAAAAAAAATTGACGCTTGAACTTAGCATATCCTGAAACAACCAAATAAATACAGTATGAATCAATATGAATTAGGGTTCAACACTGTTGAAAGCAGTAATCACAAGTTCTATTCTTCTTCTGCAACAATATTTTCAGATATGTACAAAAAAGCTTGTCTTGTGTTTGTGTTGGTTATTCCTGTAAGGCAAAATGAATGATCTATGATCTATGCTCTGGGGAAAGGGAGTTTAACCCTTTACTAGACGACTAAATTTTAGCCTTGTCCAAATTGACAGCATTTGCAGACGACAATTTCAGTGTGGCTCAAATGGCGTAATTTTTCTTTGATAGGCTAGAAAACATTGTGGGAAAAGGAGAAAATGCTGGTTACCAGCATTTTCTCCTTTTTCAACAATGTTTTCAAAAGGCTTCTTTCCCAGGGGTGTCAAAAGGCGGCATTGTGCGGTAAAGGGTTTATGTATCTTTGCAGACCAGTCTATATCAAGCAAATGATTCATTTTGTCTGAAACAACTCAACAGCTGGATTGCGACTACCTAAGATGCAAAGTTGTCCTTAGACACGCAGAAAATTTAGCATGTACGACACAGGCCGACATGGGTTGATACATTTTGCAGGGGCATTAACCCTTTCCCAAACAAGCCCTGGTTTTCACATGTCTGCAGTACAAGTCTTTTGAAAACACTGTGGGAAAAGGGGAAATTGCTCGTAATGAGCAATTTCTCCTTTTCCCACAGTGTTTACTACCCTTTTTGAGAACTTCCTGCCATTTTCATCAAATTTAAAATTGTCGTCTGCAAACTCTTTCAATTTGGACCAGTCCAAAATTTGTCGTTTGGGAAAGGGTTAAATGACCTTTTCACAATGCATGACCTAAATGTAATGGATATTATCAATTGCTTTACACTTTACCAGACGACAAAAACTTAGACTTGTTCAAATTTGGAAGCAACTGCAGATGACAAATTAACCCATAACCACACAATCCCGACTTTTAATGACCCTAACGACCCTAAAAGAAAACATCGTGGGAAAAGGAGAAAATGCTGGTTAACAGCATTTTCTCCTTGTCCCACAATGTTTTCTACTCTTCCCATAACAAATTTCAAATTTTCAGTCACATTTATTTTTTTGTCTGCAACTGCTTTCAATTTGGACTAGTCTAAAATTTGTCGTTTGGTAAAGAGTTAAATGTGGCTCCAGTGATGGTATTTGTCTCCGAAAGGGTATAAAAAAATGTGAGAAAGTGGAGAAAGCACTGGAAACCAGTGTTTCCTCCTTTTCCAACAATGGCTTCTATCCTTTCTACAACAAATTCTGTCCTTTCAGAAGTGTTTTATTTCTTGTAATACAAATGCTTTCAAAATGGATAAGTATGTTGTATGGTGTTTAACGCCATTTTCAACATTATCTCATTTATATCACGGTGGCCAGTGCACCTATCCATGCTTCCCTGGAGTTTCTTTTACCAGTACTCCGCACGATATTCTTTCCAAGCCACTGGCTGCTTTCCCACATAACCATCGTCGAAACAATGGTCAGCGGTGAGAGAGGAATGAATCCTGTCGCAATGACTATCATCAATCCTCAGAAAGAAATTGGCCAAGCCAGAGATCGAACCAGCGAGCTCTAGTTCTCAAGTCCTGTACACTACTGACTGAGCTATGGGGGCTTGGCATGGACAAGTATAAAATGTTGGTGTTTGATAAAGGGTTAAAAAAACATCATATACCTGTTAACCCTTATCCTGCTGAATCAGTTAACACTTAACCACACGACAAAATTTTAGACCTGTCCAAATTGAAAGCATTTTGCAGAGACGACAATTTCATTGTGACTCAAATGATGTGATTGGTCTTTGATAGGGTAGAAAACATTGTGGGAAAAGGAGAAAATGCTGGTTACCATTATTTTCTCTGTTTCCAACAATGTTTTCAAAAGGCTTCAATATCAGGGTTGTTAAAAGTCAGGATTGTGCAGTAAAGGGTTGAATGAAACTTTCAAGCGGATATGGTAAAAAACCAGAATAATGCCATTTCAAAATTATTTTTGGAGACAAATATCTCCTTATCACACAGTGTAGATCCAAGATCAGACAGTACATTCTGTGCAGTCTGATCTTAGTCAACTCTGTCCGCAAAAGGTCAGTTAGTTGCGCTTAGCAGCCTAAGGGTTAACTTTACAGGCAGCTGTTTTCTCACAGATTTAATTTTTCTTCTAAATGTCAGCAGTTCTTTTTCAATGGATATTTAACAAATGTGGAATGAAGTTAGAATTCTATCCTCCCATTTTCTTTAGTGTGATTTTAACACTTAAGCTGCTGAATAGCTGCTTAATAAATGAAACGCAAATTTCTTCTCAATACTACTCAATACTAAAAGTCCAAACATTGCGGTTTCAAAGTTGATTTCACCGGAAAGAAAATACCGTATCGGACAGTGTAGATCTAAGATCAGACTGCACATTCTGTGCAGTCTGATCTTGATCTACATTGTCCGCAAAAGGTCAGTACCCATCCATTTTCTCAATTGTAGTTTAACTCTTTTGCCAAACAATGAAATTTAGACTAGTCTGAATTGAAAGCATTTGCAGACCACAAAATGAATATGACTCAAAAACTGAAATTTGATTTGGGAATGATAGAAAACATTGTTGGAAAAGGAGAACATGCTAGTTACTAGCACTTTCTCCTTTTCCCACAAGGTTTTCAAAAGCTTTCTTTCTCAGAGTTGTGAAAAGTTGGGATTGTGTGATAAAGGGTTAATACTGGATGGATTTTTTCTTTTTTTAATGACAAAAAATCCTTTCTCTTTTATTGCTAAACAAGAGAGTCACTGGCCCTATAGCACTCACCTGATTAATCTGATCTAGGATTTACAAAGTTGAAGAGATCATCGTTGTGATGATGTGAAACACATACAAAATATATTCAGTGTGCATGATGCGAATTAAATTTTTTTTTATTTAGTACTGTGTGTTATATCAGTTGACAGGAGTGCAGAGCCATCTTGCAAGAGAATGACTGGAAATGAGGCTTCTAGAGTGCACACATGGTTTTTCTCTAAGATTTGTCCCAGTGACATAATATTTTACCTGACGTGACCCATTTTCAGACTCATCTGAGATACTACGTATGAAAAACAACTCTTTATTGTTCATATTTTTAATAGTGTTTCATTCATTCTCTGGGGAATTTATAGTGTCATCTGAGATATTATCATGACAAAACATTCTGACCAAAGGTCATAAGAATCGAAAAGAGAACATGGCCTCCAGAGAGTGCACAAGGGTTTTCTGATATTTGTCAATGACATATGTTTTTTATCCAGACTTTACCCATCTTCAAACTCGTCTGAGATATCAAGACGTACAATCGGATCAACTTTCATGAGTATTGGATTGAAAATATTTTCTCAGATTTGTATCAGATCTATTTTTTAACCTAACATGACCCATTTTCAAAAGAATCCTAGATGTCATCAAGAAAAACGTTCTGACCAACAGTCATGAGTATTGGACTGAAAATGTTGCCACTTGAGCACACAAGGTTTTTCTGAGATTTGTACTAGCGACCTTTTTTTTTTGGACTCAAGGTGACCCATTTTCATAATGATTCCAGATGTCATCAAAATAAACATTCTGACCTATGGTCGTGAGTATTGGACTGAAAATGTGGCCTCTTGAGTGCACACAAGCTTCCGTCTGAGATTAGTCTTAGTAACCTACTTTTTCGCCCACTCTGACCAATTTTCAAAATCATTTGAGATATCATCAAGATAAATATTCTAATCATGAATATCGGACTGAAAATATGGCCTTTAGAGTGCATGCAAGGCTTTCCTGAGAATTGTACAATAACCTACTTTTTGACCTGACTTAACCCTTTCCCAAACAAGCCCTGGTTTTCACGTGTCTGCAGTACAAGTCTTTTGAAAATACTGTGGGAAAAGGAGAAATTGCTCGTAACGAGCAATTTCTCCTTTTCCCACAATGTTTTCTACCCTTTTTGAGAACTTTCTGCTATTTTCATCAAATTTCAAATTGTCATCTGCAAACTCTTTCAATTTGGACCAGTCTAAAATTTATCGTTTGGGAAAGGGTTAAGAAAGAATATTCTTGAGAATGGTTGGTGAATATGGATCCTGATTGCTTAGAACTACTTGTAATGATGTTAGCAGGACTTTTATAAAAAGCGACATAATAAAAATATTATGTTAATATTGCTGGACAATCTTGAGACTGTCCTCCCCAAAAATCTTTTTTTTTTGATTGATCAGAAATTTATTAATTAATTGACATCATAAACAATGTTGAATTCTAGTGTTATTTTCTACCCCCTAGTTGAAGAAATTGTAAATATGTAAACCCTTAACCCTTTACCAGACAATGCCGCCTTTTAACGACTCTGGAAAAGAAGCCTTTTGAAAACATTGTGGGAAAAGGAGAAAATGCTGGTAACCAGCATTTTCTCTTTTTCCCACAATGTTTTCTAACCTATCAGAGAAAAATTGCACCATTTGGACCACAGTGAAACTGTCGTCTGCAAATACTTTCAATTTGGACAGGGCTAAAATTTTGTCGTCTGGTAAAGGGACAAGGCACCTTCCACATCTATAGTTTTGCATTTAGTGTAGGTCAAGATCTACACAAAATCTAGAGTCTTATGTTTGATCTACACAGTCTGTTTTGTTGAGCCATGCTGGACAAGAGCAGACTAATGATATTGCAATCAATTGGGTCTCATTTCTGGACTGAAAGTATCATATTTGTATCAAATTGGGTTTATTCTGTACTTTAAGGGTTAACCCTTTACCACACAACAAAATTTTAGGCCCATCCAAATTGAAAGCATTTGCAGATGACAATTTCAGTGTGGCTCGAATGATATAATTTTTCTCTGATAGGATAGAAAACATTGTGGGAACAGGAGAAAATGCTGGTTACCAGCATTTTCTCCTTTTCCCACAATGTTTTCAAAAGGCTTCTTCAACAGGGTTGTTAAAAGTCGGGATTGTGTTGTAAAGGGTTAATTTTGCAGCAACCAAAACAAAAGTGATTTTACTCACCCTTCCTGCTCCTCTGAATCAATCCTGAGTAGTGTCTGTAGAATGGTCAGGAACTCATCAGAGTGTGGCGTGTTGTAAACCTGAAAGTTACAAGTACGTATCTTGTTTGTTTGGTATAGACTAGCTGAGCCCTGGTAGCGAAGTGGGTAGCATACAGGACTTGAAAACACTGGTTCAAATCCTCAGCTGGGCCGATTTCTCTCCAAGGATTGATGATAGTCATTGCAATAGGATTTTTTCCTCTTTGACCCCTGATCACTGATTCAGTGATAGTTATGTGAGAAAGCGATCAGTGGCTGGGGAAGAATGTGGTGCAAAGTACTGGTAAAAGAAACTCCAGGAAGCATGGATAGGTACAATGGCCACCATTATATAACTGAAATGACGTTCAAAAGGGCATTAAACACCATTTGATCGATCGATTGATCGATCGATCGATCAATCAATCAATCAATCGATCAATCAATCAATCAATCAATTGACCATCCATCCATCCATCCGACCATCCATCTATCCATCCATCCATCCATCTGTATATCTTTGGTTAACTCTTTACCACACAATCCCGAGTTTTAATGACCCTGAGAAAGAAGCCTTTTGAAAACATTGTGGGAAAAGGAGAAAATGCTGGTAACCAGCATTTTCTCCTTTTCCCACAATGTTTTCTACCCTTCCCAAAACAAGTTTTAATTTTTCATTCACATTCAATTTGTCGTCTGCAAACACTTTCAGTTTGGACCAGTCTAAAATGCTGTTGCGTGGTAAAGAGTTAAACAATACACAGGGTGGAAAATCACATGGTATTTGTTTTGATACACCTTAAGGAAAAATGCTGAAATTTTGATGAAATGCAAAGGTAAATGGCTTTATCTGTCTGTTGTGCTCAGTTTTATTGATCCAACCATATCATCATATTCAACATATTCAACGGGAGTGAACTTATGTCAGGATCTTATAATACCTTATTTGGTAATTGATACTCTTTGAAAAACCCCGTCATAAAATTTTAGTTTCAATACTCATTGCTTGAAATCTCATGACACGGTGTTTGAATTTTTTGCCACCATTATAATATCATAAAATTAAATCCCTTTGATGAATGTCTACAAATACATTTTGAAATAAATAGTTAAAACGAATTAAATAAAAAAGGGAAAAAATATCCATCGAAATTAAGCAAAAATGTAATTTTTCGCAGAAAAATTGAATCAAATATGACTGTTTTCATTACTGGGCGAGTAGCCTGACCTATTATGTTACCCCAAGTTAGATGTTTGAATGAATGCGATATTGAATAATAAGTCTTTTAACTCTTTACCATACAACATTATTTTAGACTGTTCGAAATTGAAAGCATTGCAGAAGACAAATGTGGTTTAACCCTTTACCACACAATCCCGACTTTTAACGACCCTGAAGAAAAAGCCTTTTGAAAACATTGTGGTAACCAGCATTTTCTCCTTTTCCCACAATGTTTTCTAGCCTTCCCAAAACAAATTTCATTTTTTTAGTGACATTTATTTTGTCGTCTGCAAAGGCTTTGAATTTGGACCAATCTAAAATTTTGTTGTTTGTTAAAGAGTTAAATGACTTATCGTAATTTGTGCCTTTTCCCACAATGTTTTCAAAATTCCAGTTTCCCAGGGTCATTGAAACTCACAATTGTGGGGTAAAGAGTTAATTTATGTGTTCAATGTGTTTTGTTCATTACCTTCTGGTACAGAGCATTGAAGACTGCATGATGGTCATTGATATCCACTCCAGCTGGACTAAGAAGGTTAAGGGCTTCATCGTCCTCCTGTTTCTCGTCATCAAATACATTACACTGTATGATCAGATCTTCATCATCTTCATTTCTGAGGTCATCAATAATGTCTAGTATATTTAAACCTGGAATCATAGGCATGGAAAAGAATTTTATGTAATCATCTAAAAACGCCAGTCTGTATGACCAGGGCCCTTATTCACCAACCATTCTTAACCCTTTACCACACAATCCCGAGTTTTAACAACCCTGAGGAAGAGGTCTTTTGAAAACATTGTGGGAAAAGGAGAAAATGCTGGTAACCAGCATTTTCTCCTTTTCCCACAATGTTTTCTAGCCTATTCACTGACACATCCCATCTTTGAACTACAGTTAAATTGTTGTCTGCAAATGCTTTCAATTCGGACAGGTCTTAATTTTTGTCGTGTGGAAAAGGGTTAAGAAGTTATTAGTCTTATTCTCAAGAAATTTCTATATTTGAAAGTAACACAATTTTATTAGTCAAAAGTTGCATTACTTTGTAAATCTAGAATTAGACACAGAATGAAATTTAGGATGGCTGTTGAATATGGACCCAAGTCTTCATTGTCCTTAGTAAATTTTACAACATCACCTGTGATGTCTAATTGGTTTAAAAGTGAAATAATGAGTGAGAAAAGGTTAGTTTATTTATCATGAATTGCACATTTCTATAAGATCATACCAACATTGTCTTTGTTTCCAAGGTCATTGGTATATGTTCAGAAATTCTAACCTGGAATAACATATGATGTGAAAAGGTTAGTATATAAATCATGAGGACCTAGTTATATGAGCGATTCCAAGTTCTTAACCCTTTCCCAAACGACAAATTTTGGACTGGTCCAAATTGAAAGAGTTTGCAGACGACAATTTTAAATTTGATGAAAATGGCAGAAAGTTATCGAAAAGGTGAGAAAACACTGTGGGAAAAGGAGAAATTGCTCGTTACGAGCAATTTCTCCTTTTCCCATAGTGTTTTCAAAAGACTTGTACTGCAGACATGTGAAAACCAGGGCTTGTTTGGGAAAGGGTTAATTAACCCTTTACCACACAATCCTGACTTTTAATGACCCTGAGAAAAAAGCCTTTTGAAAACACTGTGGAAAAAGGAGAAAATGCTGGTGACCAGCATTTTCTCCTTTCCCACAATGTTTTCTACCCTTCCCAAAACAAACTTCAATTTTTTGGTAACATTTATTTTGTCGTCTGCAAATGCTTTCAATTTGGACCAGTCTAAAATTCTGTAGTTTGGTAAAGGGTTAAGGAGAAAAAAAAACAACAAGTATTGTTCTGTTTTCTCAACATAATTACATTCAACCCGTAGATACATAAATATTAATAGCAATTGTCACACAACCTTTAAAAAAAGAAAATTAAAATTTCTTTGCACACCCCAATAAGAGACAAGCTACCTTGAGGCTAAGTTCAAAATGGAAAATGCTTGCGACTGTGATGCGACCTTTCTGCAATTAAGAAAATGTGCAGACGTCACAAACTTAATGGCTTTAACAGATACATCTTATGTATAGAGACATTTCAGCATAGAACAAACACCTTTAACCCTTTCCCAAACGACAAATTTTGGACTGGTCCAAATTGAAAGAGCTTGCAGACGACAATTTTAAATTTGATGAAAATGGCAGAAAGGTCTCAAAAAGGGTAGAAAACACTGTGGGAAAAGAAGAAATTGCTCGTTATGAGCAATTTCTCCTTTTCCCACAGTGTTTTCAAAAGACTTGTACTGCAAACACGTGAAAACCGGGGCTTGTTTGGGAAAGGGTTAACATATAACTCTTGAAAGCAGTGGCTTACTACTACGCTTGTTCTGCACTTTCAGCACCATCCAAATGTAGCATCATGTTTAACCCTTTACCACACAATCCTGACTTTTAACGACCCTGAGGGGGAAGCCTTTTGAAAACATTGTGGGAAATGGAGAAAATGCTGATAACCAGCATTTTCTCCTTTTTTCACAATGTTTTCTACCCTATTACAGACAAATTTCATTATTTGAGCTACATTTAAATTGTAGTCTGCAAATGCTTTTAATTTGAACAAGTCTACATTTTTGTTGTTTGGTAAAGAGTTAATGATGACATATTTTTCTATGGCTGACTTTCTGTGCAAAGCTGGAAATGCTCTTAACTTAAATATACTCACCAAATAAATCATACTCTTTAACCCTTTACCACACAATCCTATGTTTTCACGTCCCTGAGGAAGAGGCCTCTTGAAAACATTGTGGGAAAAGGAGAAAATGCTGATAACCAGCATTTTCTCCTTTTCCCGCAATGATTTCTACCATGTCAAAAAAAACTTTAAGTTCATTTGTACCACTTCCAAATTTGTTGTCTGCAGATACTTTCAATTTGGAAGGGGCTAAATTTTGGTAAAGAGTTAACAATGAAGGTAAGCCTATATTTTAATTTACACATCAAATTTAAATTACAAAGTTAAACTGACAGTCACATTCTCGTTTGTTTTCATGTTATTGAATCAGTCTCTTCAGTCTGAGAACCCTTTACCACACAATCCAGAGGTTTAATGACCCTGACAAAAAAGCTTTTGAAAACATGCTGGTAACTAGCATTTTCTCCTTTTCCTACAATGTTTTCTATCCTTTCATAGCCAAAAAGTAGGGATGGGAACAGATACAAATACATATACTGATATTCAAATTATTGTATAGTCCACATGTATTTTCAGACACATTACTTTAAGCAGTAACTACTCCTTTTCCAAACATGATTAACATCCGGCAACCCTGAAAATTAATTCAACTGAAAATTTCAATTTTCAACACCATGCAAAACAAGGCATATCTTTAAAAAGATAGACGGCGCAAGAGGAACTGGAAAATCAATATTTGAACTCTATTATTGCGGCTGAAAGTGAAGAAAAATACCGAAAAAATAACCTTGACAGCAATTGCCTCTTTTTCCTTACTGTTTTTCATCTTGTTGTAAGGAGGAATCTTTAACTAGTTATATATTTCAAGATGTATTTCAAGATTACATGTTAATTAAAAACATCGTCAAAGAAAATCAAGTTAAAAAAAAACTGTAAGGACACACTTCAATATCGCATCAAGGTTTGGTCACCCATCCAAGCACTAACCTAAGTGTGCGTCATCGAGGAGCCGAGGACCATACTGTACTGCTGTTACAACTTCTTGAATATTTACTGCGCGCGGTTCCGCCGGATTAACATGTGCACAATTTTTACCAATCACATATCACCATCTAATCATTCGGTTTCATTATATCAAGAAGTGGGCCAAAAGCCAGGGCATTCAGTTACGCCGAATTTCATTATTTCCATCAAACTGAACCATGAAAGTGTTTCAATATTCATATTCCAGTACCTCTTACACCGTCAATTTTTTTCTTTAAAAATAAATAGAGATTTTTTTTGTTTTAATTTTTTTAAGTTTATTTCTAGGAAATAAAAACAGCAGGTGCTGGAGATTTCAATTACAGTTTTTAATTGACAAAATTATTTCACCACAGGGGATACAAAATCGTATCCAGTTATTACGCAAAGATCTTTCCTCTAATTAGACATACACTGGTTTTATAGAGAATTTTCTCAGCTAGACCGATCCTTTTAATGCCATAAGCGAAAACACGAGGCTTTTGCGGACTGCATAGATTAAGATCAGACTGTACAGAATGTGCAGTCTGATCTTGGATCTATACCGTCCGCTTGCTTAGTCAAGGCTGTAGGATGAACATTTTTTCTAAGCTTGTATTGTAATTCAAGCCGTCGAAAGGGGACAATTTTATATATTTGGTGCTGGAGGAGTTGGCCCTAATGCTGCTTAGCACGTCTCACTGACCTTTCGCGGACAGTGTAGATCAAGATCAGACTGCACAGAACATGCAGCAGTCTGATCTTGGATCTTCACTGTCCGATAAGAAGATATCCCCCCCCAAAAGAAAAACAGAGATTGAAATAGCAATATCTGAGTTTTAGTATGGGCTTGGAAACTTTCATTGAACATATTGAGTAGGTTAAGGATTACGAAATAACTCAAACAAAGCGTAGGAAGTGATGTACTGGCGTAGAGTGGTATTTTCTGTCCGCAGAGCATGGTGTCGATGACATTAAGCTTAGTACCGAGTTATATAATCCGGAAAGTAAGTATCATAAACACAAACATCACCGTAATTTGTTATTTATTTCATGCTTTTCGGTAGTTTATTGGGAAATAATGATGGATTACGGTTTTGATAATTTCCACCTTTTCGACCATTGAATTTACCGATTGATAAATTCACTGTTACGGAAATACCGAGAGCTCCCCTGTACTTCGCAAGTTCCAGCACTAAAAGGGTTAGAAGCAAAAAATAAATAGAAAATTTGATTTTTTTCGGTGAAAGATCGAAATTTATTTCATCTCGTGAACATCATACGTAATATTTTCACTCGTGTGATGTTCACGAGATGGAAAATTTATGCGCCAGATTTCACGAGATGAAATAAATTTTGATCTCTAACCGAAAAAAAAAAATCGTCTTTGCCTTTAGCTTGCAATGCTGACTTGAATGAACGACAAGACACGTAATTCAAACACTTCACAAAGCTTTCAAAGGTATACGCAAATTTTCCCGAATAACTTGGATCAAGAGATTTTCGCGACACACTTGATCGACCTTTCTTTAGTTATGATTCACTACGTTACACAGGCACTCGGCATAGGCACTCGGTTCCAGTACTAAGTTTCACAACTTACATTCATTTCTGTTTAAAATAAATACTAGTATTTATATTATACAGAAATAAAATGTAAGCTGTCAAACTTAAAGCCATGAAAAACCGAGTGCCTATGTCCCGTAACAAAAAAATATTGAATATTCATTTTTCGACGAATCATATCAAAATATGCATGTTTTTACAAATGCGATACAGAAAATAAGAGGGGTGCCATTGTTAAACGAATATCTGAATAACTCAGTCGCTGGCAGAAAAATGAATAGTTTAAAATCAGGTAAACAGTACACAAAAGATAGAGTGATTTTGTTTGCACTGTATTGGAGTTTAACGCCATTTTAACAGCTCAGGTCATATCATGGCGGTCAGTGATGCATCCATGTGTTTCCTAGTTTTCTCACACCAGTACTGACACAACTTTCTTTCCAAAGCCACTGACTACTTTTCTCACATGCAACAGAGGTGATAAGCGAAAAACAAAAAAAAAAAAAGGAAAGAAAGTTTGCCTCAACGGGGTATCGAACTCCCAACCACCAGGTCACGAGTCAGACCCGCTAAACACTGTGCTACCCGGACGGGATACAGATAGAGTGTACGAGTACGGGGGGAAAATATTTGCAGTATCTTTTTTTCCGAAAGGATTAATCCCTTTACCACACTATCCCGAATTCTAACGAGCCTGACCAACAGAGCCATTAAAAACAGTGTGTAAAATGGAGAAAATGCAGGTTACCAGCATTTTCTCCTTTTACCACAGTGTTTATTTTTCTCAAAATTTCAGCATTTTGGTTACCTTCAGTTTGTAATGCTTTCAATTTGGACAAGTCTAATATTTGTAGTATAAAGGGTTAAGAGAAGGTGGAAAATTAAGCCTTAAGGCGCAAAATAAAATCCAAAAGCCATTTTCAGTCAAGAAAAAAGACCAAAATAAACGCAATTTCGTGGTAGCTCTCGTCTATGGTGCTTAAGCAAAGCGGACAGTGTAGATCAAAGATCAGACTGCACGTTTTGTGCAGTCTGATCTTGATCTACACTGGCCGCAAAGGCAATTTTAGTATTGAAAGGTGCCGTAAGGATTTAACGAGTCAACGCTGCGAAAACGAGACGTAATCAGGCACCGAAAAGAAAGTAAACTCAGCACTTTGGCAGTAAAAAATGTCACGATCTCGCTTTTTGCTCCTGCCTTTCTAGACGGTTAGTAAAGTTCATCGTCTTTTTATTTGGAACAGCAATCAATTTTCGTTCGTAACTGCCGATCATTGAAAACAGAGAAATTCAAATTTAAAGTGTTTTCTGTAAACTTGGGAGAGAGAGAGAGACCTCAGAACATTTTATTTTGTAGTTAAGACCTCCGGTCCATATCACATAGCATATACAGTTTATAAATATACATGTATTGTTATCTCCCCTCTTTTTTTTCACTACAAAACTACAGCTCATTTTTAACAACAAATATAGAGACACAGGTCATACAAACGCACGCACACACACAAACACACATTTTAGAATTGATAATTCCTAGATCAAGCACCCACTTTGTTCAAGGATCTATGCGGGGAATCGGGGAAACACTCCTTCCTAGCAAGTATTTTCTACATCCCCCCCCCCCCACTTTGAGCTCTACTCTCTCCCCCTCCACAATGCGTTCTATATTTTACAGGGACAGTTCCCATCATTTAACTCTTTACCAAACGACAATATTCTAGACCAGTCCAAATTGAAAGCAGGTGCAGACGACAAAATAACTATTGCCCTAAAACTGAAATTTGTTTTGGGAAGTGTAGAAAACATTGTGGGGAAAGGAGAAAATGCTGGTTACCAGCATTTTCTCCTTTTCCCACAATGTTTTCAATAGGCTTTTTTTCTCAGGGTCGTTAAAAGTCGGGATTGTGTGGTAAAGGGTTAAACCACAGTTATTTTGTCGTTTGTAGGTACTTTCAATTCAGACTAGTCCTAAATTTTGTTAGCTGGTTATAAACACACATATAAACACTCTTTAACAACAAATATATAGACATTCACAAACACGTACGCACACATGTATACAAACACGCATTTTTCGAGAGTGGGAGGGAGGGACATTTGATTTGTCATTGTTTAAGTCTTTACAAGACAACATACTTTTAGACTCGTCCATTTTGAAAGCTTGAGCAGATGAAAAATTAAATGTAGCTACGATGATGTGAAATGTCATTTAAATGGGGTAAATATTGTTGGAAAAGTAGAAAAATGCTGGTCAGCAGCTTCTTCTCTTTTTCCCACTATGTTTGAAAGGCTTTCACTCTCCAGGCCGTTAAAATACAGGATTGTCAGGGAAATGGTAAATATTTCAGTCAAATTACAGCGGCTGTACATTCTTCTGTGTATAATCTATGTTTTGTGTTTGTAAAAGTAGCATAAGATAGGGAAGGCAAATTGCCATTGGAAACACCCGTCTAAAAGGATAAAACAAGCCCCTGGCTGGTATGGTGTTCAGCCTTGAGAGAGCAGAATGGATCCTCTTACAGTTACTATCATGGATCCTCGAAAATAGTTTGGAATTCGAACTCAAGACTGCCTGATTACTAGCCCAGTACTTTACCGTCTGAGCTTTGGAGCTTGGTGCAGGTATACAGTTACCATGTAACATCCACTCCGCCATTAGAATCCATAACTTCTTGCAACAGGACAAATTTAACGGTTGTTCATTTAGAAAGCCTGTTCAGAAGGCAACTAAAATGGGGCTCTAATGGATAGATTTGTCGTTGGATAGATAGAAAACATTTTGGGAAAAAGGAGAAAATGCCGGTTACCAGCATTTTCTCGTTTTCCCACGATGTTTTCAAAAGCCGTCTTCCTAAGGAAAGTTAAAACACTTGATTGCCTGATGGGGCTGAAAACTAGGGGGTTGAAAGAAGTTAGAATAACGTCAACATTAGGGAAGGATCACTGGTGGTAAATTTCTCTCTGTATTTCTCCTCCGATGAAATCCAGGCAGAAAACGTCTTGCCTTGAAGCTCACCTTTTTTTTCTTTCTATCAGCTGGATTTATGGCAATTCTACCACCAAGGGCAGCTTATAGCAGCCTCCTTATCCAAAAATTATATTTCCTCCAAAAACCTTTCCTATGCCTAATCGTCACTAAATACGAAGACGACAATGACATTCACGGGAAGCTTTGTTTCTAAACTAAATTACACTAGACCCGTGAGTCTGACAGCCATAGTCGGAAAATCCATTCCAGTGTACAGTATTGGTAATTCGGAGCTGTCAAAACGTTCGTTTCGGAGAAAAATGTCGACGAAGGGTCAAGAAAATTACACGTCTCCAAGGATTAATGCCGGCGATTATATTCAACGGTAATCTGTCAATTTTGGAGGGAAAAGCTTGTGTTTTTTTTTTTCAGAAGCAATGCCGCTTGTCTAGCAGAGGAACCAGTGACACCATATAATAAATAACCAAGATGTTTACCATATCTAGGCTACATGCCCCACTCTGAAAAGCCTTAAAAATATAAAATAGTGAGACTTTTAAAAGTGACCTTGACATGTAACCTTTGTGTGACCTTGACCTTCGGCTTTGAAATCGTTACGAATCATCTAGATATATACTCCAATCTGAATATCTGTACCAAATTTGAGGAACACAGGTCTAACCGATGTCTACCCATCTTTCGGTCAGTAAGTTATATCAGCAACCATCATGGCCTTGGCTTACTTGTCATCAGGGTCCGTATTCACCAACCATTCTTAGGAATATTCTTAGTCTTGTTTTCCAAGATTTTCTACATTTGAAAGTAACACAACTTCTGATTGGCTAAACCAAATGGTTTAGCCAATCAGAAGTTGTGTTACTTTCAAATGTAGAAAATTTTGAAGAATAAGACTAAGAACGTTCTTAAGAATGGTTGATGAATACGGACCCTGGACATAGTTTGGTATACCGACCGACAGAGAGGCTGGCATGCCAAAAGCAGAATATCTCTCTTTTTCTTCTACGAGGGGTGGGGAATAAAGAGTGGAATCTGGACAACGTCTTTCTTCCCCAGCAATTTATAAACCTGATCTAATCTTTGATTTAACCATCGTAGGCAATGCCAAAAACTGAACTTTATCTGTCAGTGGTTTACAGTTATAGTAAAAATTAACAGTTTTAAATGTTATCCAGTTATACATTTCCAAAACATTCTTAACTCTGGGGGCCGAAGGAATCCTGACTCACTCTTAATCGTGTCCAGCGTCTTGATTGTCTTCTGATTCGTTTCTTAACCCTTTCATAACCGACAAATGTTAGACCCTTCCAAACTGATTGATTGATTGTATAGTGTTAAAGCCGTTTTCAACATCATTTCAGTTATATCACGGCGGCCAGTGCACCTATCCATGCTTTCCTGGAGTTTCTATTACCAGCACTTCGCACAATATTATTTCCAAGCCACTGGCTGCTTTCACACATAACAATCGTCGAAAAAATGGTCAGTGGTAAGAGAGTAATGAATTCTATCGCAATGACTATCGTCAATCCTCAAAATTGGCCGAGCTGGGGATGGAATCAGTGACCTCCTGTTCTCAAGTCCTGTTCGCAACCGACTGAGCTACCGGAGCTCGGCTTTCCAAATTGAAAGCATCTGCAGACGAAAAAATTGAAATGGTACAAAGACCTGACGTTGTTTTGACAGGGTAGAAAATATTGTGGGAAAAAGAGAAAATGCTTTATCCTTTTCCTACAATGTTTTTAAAAGGTGTCTTTATCAAGTTCGTGAAAAGGGTTAAAAAGATCCGTGGTTAAACAGCTCTCAAAAGTTTTAAACGACAACAGGCACTTCCCTTTAGCTTTCAAAGCGAGCAACATCATTGTAAGAAAGGCTACAACACATTTAAAAAAAAAAACTGTTTGCAATGGCATTATATGACCTGGTGACGTCACCAAAATTTCACGGAATAACACCATTGGGTTTCAGTGTCACAACCTTGATGTCGTGTGAAGAAGAATCATTAGTTTTAACCTTATCCTGCTAAACAAATTACAAGAAACTTTCCAGTTGATAGTAAAAAACCGAATAATGTTATTTCAAATTTATTTTTTGGAAAACAATATCTCATTATCGGACAGTGTACATCTAAGATCAGACTGCACATTCTGTGCAGTCTGATCTTAATCTACACTGTCTGTAAAAGGTAAATGAGTCGAGCTTAGCAGCCTATGGGTTAATGTAAATATCTCCATTAATCGTTTTCATTCAGAATAGTTTTCTGTATAATTGCATACTCCGAAGCAGCGTAATTAATTTTCTTGCACACTTTTTTTTTTGTACAAAAAAAAAAAACTGCCAATCTCGAAAAATAGAATCATGTTCTCTCACATTGATAAACGATTTTTTTTTTTGTCCTCAGAACAAATATCGCTCGGTCAATGTTCTCATTACAATGGGGCAGGTGGATAAAAGTAGGTTTAATTTCCAAGATATGTTGCCTCGGGAATTACGAACAGCTAATTCCACCATTATGTCTACGGCTAGTGTCTAACTACTCTAGCCCTAATTTGATCAAGGGAATCCCCGACTTATTGTCCATGGTTGCTATTGACAGTATTACATCTAGAGTCTACGTATGACGGCTTCTGGTGGCCTTTGCGATAAGTGTGGGGGTGGGGGATGTCAGGATCAGCCTGCACGGACCTACAGGCCGATCTTGGTGGTAAGAACATTGGTCTCTTAAAGTCTACGTATGACGATTTCTGATCACCTTTGCGATGAGTAGGGGATGAGGACCAGCCTGCACAGACCCACAGGCAGATCTTGGAGGTAAGAACAGTGGTCTCGTACAAGGAAAAGGACAAGGGGGCCGTATTTCCCACCCATTCTGAACAGCATTCTACGTCGAAAATTTTTCTAAATTTCAAAGAAGCCACAGTTTCTGATTGGCTAAAGTAAATAGTTTATTTGGCCAGTCAGATTTTGTTTTATTTTAAACTCTTATCATGCTAAGTTAAAAGAAACTTTCAAGCCCATAGTAAAAAATTTCAAGTTATGCTATTTCAAACTTATATTTCGGAGAAAAATATATCCTTATGGGACAGTGTAGATCCAAGATCAGATTGCACGTTTTGTGCAGTCTGATCTTGATCTGCAGTGTCCGCAAAAGGTCAGCAAGTCGCGCTTAGCAGCCTAAGGGTTATAATTTAGAATCAGACAAAGAATGCAAGTTAAAAATGTAGGCGAATACGAGCCCTGATTGGTAATCATAGATATTACATGACAAAATTTAATCAAAGTACGAGAAGCAATGACAGAGCGATTAGCAGTTCAAAAATGGCAAAACTTCTAATAAAATAGGTACAAAGCGAAATACCGGTAATTAAAATTTTTACTGAAACACACAGAAATAAAGGTAAAGATGGGGTGAAGGGCAGATGGACTATGGAAATGAAAGAAGGAGAGTCTTACAGACTTATTTTAGGTAAGGAGATTGATAACTTTACATTAATATAAGAGAACATGTCATCAAAGGACAGAAAGTGATGACAGGGAAAGCGCCGGTTCAAAAATTGGAAAACTTGTAACATAACCCTTTAGCTGCTAAGCGCGACTTACTGACCTTTTGCGGAAGCGTAGATCAAAATCAGATTGCACAGAACGTGCAGTCTGATCTTGGATCTACACTGTCCGATAAGGAGATATCTTTCACCAAAAGCTACTTTTGAAAGAGCAAACTTTGGGGTTATACCATCAGCTTGAAAGTTCAGTTCCATTTAGTTAGCAGGATACGGGTTAAATGGTACGGTTTCCAATGTGCAATCATTAAGTGTATAACAACGGCAAATTTCAATGAATTATATAAAAACAACATATAAGATTATAATGATTCGGTCAGTCATTTTACAGTTCATATCAAATCTAAAAAAAAGTCTCAAATCATCAAAGTACAAGATAACTAATTTATCAACAACGAAAATAATGACAAAACAAAAATGTCTTTGAAAACAATCACCACCAGATCCAACTTTGCCCGTTGACCTTGACCGAGTTGATTTAAAATTGAACAAAATGTTTTTTAATTCATGTTATACATGTGAGCCATGATATGTGAAAAGGGGGCCTAAGGCATCTACAAAAAGTAGATGACTCAGGTCAGCCTGTGCAGTCTTGCAGCGAAACTTTTTGCTATCGGTCCCATTTTCTGCGCATCAAAGGACCAAGGTTCCTTAATATTCAGTCGGTTGTTATACAAAATCTATTAAATAGATCCATAATCATGTCATAGCTTGCTAGGTATCATGAATCACGGAAATGCATTAAACCCCCTTTTGCTAGAGAATGGCTCATGTATATTGTATCTGTGAAGTAACATTGTTCTACACGTAGGTGGTACTGCCTTTATAGCAGTCTGTAAAAGTCTTTGAACCAGACGACAAAATTAAAGGCTGTCCAAAGAGGAAGTATTTGCAGACAACAAATTACAAGTAGCTATAAAGGATCGAGTTTGTCTTCGGGAGAGTAGAAAACAATGTATAAAAAGGAGAAAATGCTGCTAACCAGCATTTACTCCTTTTCCCATAATGTTTTCCAAAGCTTTCGTTGTCTGGATTTCAAAACACGAAGTTGTTTGGTAAAGGCTTATTTAACACATTAATCTTTCGAGTACCAAAAATACCCAACAGATATTTTAAGTCTAGAAATCAGACAAAATTATTGCATATCATGATGGATTTGACAGCAAACATTGTAGATTAAATAGATCAGACTTGACGTTTTATGCAGTCTGATCTTGATCTACGCTGCCGCAGAAGCAGCTAAAGCTGTGAAGGCGCAACAAGGGTTAATACCTGCCAACAACTGTTTCGTCTTATAGCAGATTTTGTCTGCAAACAACATTTAAATAGGCTAAAAGATCAAATAGCTCATTACGAACTACGAAAGATTTCGATGGACATTGTGGATATTATTGTACCCCGGACCATAGGCATTTTCCCTTTTCACAAACTTCGCCCTAAAAAGCCTAATGAGACAATGGTGCTCAATTTTGTTTTCTGCTGAAATCTAGCCACCATGTCATTTGTCAAAATTCTTCTCCTCTTTTCAAATTGTAATGGAAAAAGTTGTTACTTTTAGCGTGTTCTGTTTATCTTCGATCTGGTACATAAAAAGGACTAAAATGATAATATTAAGGAGATTAAAAAGGTCGAAACTGTTAAAGCGGACACATTTTTCTCATCCCACAGTGAAATGGAAATTTTAATACCACGGTGAATATATTGAACGAATCTGATTGGTTAATAGTTTTTTTTAGCAGCTTCTGCTATTTCAAAACAAATAAGAGATCGCTAGGTTTTCCTTGATTTGTTCAGCATATTCACTGTGTTATGGAAATTTGCATTTCAAAGTGGGACGGGAAAAAATTGTCCGCCTCAAAATTTAGCACCTTTAAAACTCAACATTAATCAATTTGCTCCGTTCTGTGTACAAGACTGACGTATTTCTGAAGAACAAGATGAAATTTATGACATTGTTCCAGATCAGTCCAAGGACATTGGTAAAATACTGACAAATGACTGAGCGATCGTGTTCAGCAATTGATATATGTGGGGAGGGGCGCGTGTGCGTGCGTGCGTGTGTGTGTAAACAGCGCTCTGGGAGAAGGGAGATTCACACATCTTTGTGATGCATTATACCAATAAGTCATCTCATAAAGTGGATTCGTTTTTACTTAAAACCGGCTGATTCATGAGGTAAAATGCCCTTTGGCATGCATAAAATATTCATGGCAAAAAGTTCTCATCCAGATCGGCCTGCGCTGACTGCGCAGGAAGTCCGCACAGCCTGACATGCATCGATACTTTTTATGGATGTATTAACCCTTGACCACACAATCCCGACTTCTAACGACTTCGAGGAAGAAGGCTTTTGAAAATAGTGTGGAAAAAGGAGAAAATGCTGGTAACCAGCATTTTCTCCCTTTCCCACAATATTTTCTACTCCATGAAAGACAAATTTTATGTTTTGAATTACATTTAATATGTCGTCAGCAAATGCTTTCAAATCAGACCAGTCTTAAATTTTGTCGACTGGTATGGAGTTTTAACCAACTTTTCACATAGTATGACTCGTATACTGAGCCGTGCTCTGGCAAAAGGGGGCTTAATGCATCTCCGTGATTCATGATACCAAGCAAGTCATCACATAGCAATGGATCAATGAAATGCATTCTGTCAAACAACTGACTGATTCATGAGGTACACTGGTCCTTTGACATGCAGAATATTGACCAACAGCGAAAAGTTTCGGCTCAGGTCAGCCTGCGCGGACTGCGCAGGCTGACCTGAGTCGATACTTTTCGCAGATGCATTAAGCCCCCTTTTCACAGAGCATGACTCATATGTATTATGCTATAGAGGCTGATGTTTGTCAAGAGAAACCAAGTGCCTGTGGCACCTCGAGGCGAAACTTACCGATAAACTGGTTTCTGAGTGTATTATGCTATAGAGGTTGATGTTTATCAAAGAAAACAAGTGCCTGTGGCACCTCGAAGCGAAACTTACCGATAAACTGGTTTCTGAGTCTGACTCTCTCTTCTAAATCCTCCGTGGCAACCAGGATACAGTTGATGAAAGCAATCAGGGTGGTTTTGTATTGCCCGATTTCTGCCGTCCTGAGTTCGTGGACGATTACGCTAAACCGGTATCTATGCTTCTTTGCGACCTTAAAGTATAAATCAAAGTATAAAATATACTTAGTTCTAAGCAGGCCTTTTCTCATGTGACGCTAAAAAAAAAAACTGGTATCTTTCTTTTCTTCAGACGAAAAAGAATTAGGCTCGTCTGAATTAAGAGCATCTGAAGTGCATGCGTGCGCGCGTTAGTTCTACAATTATTGATGGATTGCAATATATTGCAATTGTTCTCCTTTATGAGTAAAAGTGCCATTTGAAACATTTGTTCAGGTAGGTCCAAAGTCAAGGTCACACTTGAAGGTAAAATAATAAAATTGCCATAAATGGAGCTCATTGAAGCCATAACTTGTATATTTATGGATACATTTAAAGATAATTTGGCACATGTGTTTACCAGTAAAAACACTGTTTGTATCATTTGTTCAGGTATGTCCGAGGTCAAGGTCACGATTTAGGGTCAAATGCTAAAATTGTCATACACAGAGCTAGTCCAAGCTACAACTTCTACAATTATCGATGGATTTAATTATGATTTAAACACAAGTGTTCTCCTTTACCAGCAGAAATGACAATGAATAATTTGTTAAGGTAGGTGTAAGGTCAAGGTTACGCTGAAATGTCAAGTGATAAAATTGTCATTGAAAGAGCATGTTCAAGCCATAATTTTACATTTTAGATGTATTCCAAACGAATTTGGAACAATTATTCTCCTTCATGAGTAGATGTGCCATTTGAAATATTTGATCACAAAGGTCCAAGATCAAGGTCACACTTTAAGGTCAAACGACAAAATTATCATAAATAGATCTTGTCCGAGCCATAACTTCTACACATATGGATGGATTTCAAAATGAATTTGCATAGTTGTTCTCCTTCACGAGTAGATGTGCCATTCCAAAAATTTGTTCAGGTAGGTCCAAGGTCAAGTTCACACTTCCTGATGGTCAAATGGTTGAATTTTTGACAACTTTTCTACTTAATGTAGAGTGTCTCAATGAATTATTCACTTCAGAAGGTTCAAGGTCAAGATCGTACTTGAAACTCATAAATCAAGCTTCTACTTGTTCATAAATAGGAAATACTCCTCTCCTCAAGCAAATTTGAAAACAAAGGGGTCTGAAAAAAGATTGACGCGCTTTGAGTGACGGTTACTTTTTTCAAAGTGCAGCTTATGAGGTTCTTTACTAACTCCCTCATGGCGGGCTCGACCTGTTGCCCCCGGGAAATCTTCTAGTTTCCAGAAAAAAGGTAACTTGAAACTAAGATAAAATACGTTCCGCGATTCAATATGCAGAGAAACACTGAAAAGCACGTAACCACACAAGCAGTTCCTTATTTTTCCTTATTATTTAAGGTGTTGATAAGCCCCGCGGGGTATCGATTAATGGTAACAACCATTGTATATTGGTGTCGTAAACAAGCCCGCAGAAACAAGTTCCCCTTCTTCAATTGCTTGTTGCTTTTTGTTTTTGCAAAATATATGTCAATGACTTCAACAAACAAGTCCATGAAGATATCTTCACGTCAACTTTTAATTTCCCAAGGCTGTCATTTTGATGCAGTGCTGTTAGACGTTAATTAAGAAGATGAGAAATGGGAAATTAAAAGTGAAACATTTCAAAGGGAATTAAAGTGCCGTAGACACTGAGGTTTTGATTGCTCTGGAGAGGCGTGCAACAAATCTAGTGCAAAATCTGATTGGCTGAGCCATTCACATACAGTTGACGTCTTAACTCTTTACCTAAAGACATATGAACCGTGCTCTGGCAAAAGAGGGTTTCATGCATCTCTGTGATGCATTGTCATGCATCAGGCCGTCACATAATTATGGCTCCACAATAGCCACTTTTTTTTAACAACCGACTTACTCATGAGGTAGACTGGTCCTCGTACATACAGATAGCGAATAGTTTCGGCTCAGGTAGCGAAAAGTTTCGGCTCAGGTCAGCCTGCGCGGACTGCGCAGGCTGACCTGCAGTCCGCGCAGGCTGACCTGGGTCGATACTTTAATCCCCCTTTTCACAGAGCATGGCCCATATAATTTTTGACTTGTCTAGTTTAACCCTTTACCACACAATGCCGCCTTTTAACGCCCCTGGGAAAGAAGCCTTTTGAAAACATTGTGGGAAAAGGAGAAAATGCTGGTAACCAGCATTTTCTCCTTTTCCCACAACGTTTTCTGTTCTATCAAAGAAAAATTGCACCACTTGAGCCACATTGGAATTGTAGTCTGCAAATGCTTTCAATTTGGACAAGGGTAAAATTTTGTCGTCTGGTAAAGGGTTAAGAGCATATGCAGATCGTGAATCTGGCTGAAATGATGGACTTGTCTTTAAAAGTGTAGAAAAAACATTGTGGGAAAAGGAGAAAATGCTGGTTACCAGCATTTTCTCCTTTTACCTCAATGTTTTCAAAAGACTTTTCCCCAGAGTCGTTTAAAAAGGGAATGGTTTGGTAAAGGGTAAATGCGGTCAAGAAATGATATTGTATCAACCAGTCCTACGTGTGAAACTATTAAAGTCGGCGGCGCAACGCGCATCATTTCATTACTATTGCAGTTATTTTCACCTGAAATATTTGGGACTATGAAAAAATCCGGGTAAAACACGAATAATCAACGTTATTTTAGGTTCAATACGTGAGTACGTGTTAAAACATTGTGACAAATGGAAAAATGTGGTTGCGAGATGGTGGTGTAGTGTCAGAGTGTCAGTCTCTAACATCAAAGGTTGCGGGTTCGAATCTCGTGATGAGCAGAGTCATCCTTTGGAACTACCCTTAGGCGCGAGTACTGGTTGGAAGTTGGTTTCCAGGGTCCGTATTCACCAACCATTCTTAAGAATGTTCTTGGTCTTGTTCTCCAAAATTTTCCAAATTTGAAAGTAACACACCTTCTGATTGCCTAAACCATTTGGTTTAGCCAATCAGAAGTTGTGTTACTTTCAAACTTGGAAAATCTTGAAGAATAAGTCTAAGAACGTTCTTAAGAATGGTTGGTGAATACGGACCCAGGAAGCATACTGAAAGTCTTCAACCCTTTACCCAACGACAAAATATTAGACTCTGTATCTGTCTGTATTGGAGTTTAACGCCATTTTAACCCTTTCCCAAACGACAAATTTTGGACTGGTCCAAATTGAAAGAGTTTGCAGACGACAACTTTAAATTTGATGAAAATGGCAGAAAGGTCTCAAAAAAGGGTAGAAAACACTGTGGGAAAAGGAGAAATTGCTCGTTACGAGCAATTTCTCCTTTTCCCACAGTGTTTTCAAAAGACTTATCTACCCGGGCGGGCGACGAAATATTAGAAAGGACTGAACTAAAAGCATTGGCAAACGGCAAATAAAATGTTGCTTTCATTTTGATTTCTCTCTTTGATGGTAGAAAAGATTGTGGGAAAAGAGAGAATGCTGGTTACCAGCATTTTCTCCTTTTCCAACAATTTTTTTAAAATGGCTTCTGTTTCAGGGTCGTTAAAACTCGTGATTGTTTGGTCAAAGATTAATACATGTTGTAAGAGCTTGTTTCACAGCTGATGTAGAATAAGTAGGTTTAAAGTGATAGGAGAAATCGCTCTAACAAAACTGGTCTGATCTAAAAGTTACAAATCTCCATAAGCTGTATCAAATTATATGAGCCATGCTCTGTGGAAAGGGGGCTTAATGCATCTGCGAAAAGTATCGACCCAGGTCAGCCTGCGCATTCCGCGCAGGCTGACCTGGGCCGATACTTTTCGCTATTGGTCAATTTTCTGTATGTTCAAGAACCAATCTGCCTCATGATTAAGTCGGTTGTTAAAAGAAAAAAAAAAGGCTATTATGGATCCATAATTATGTGATGGCCTGCTTGGTATAATGCATCACTGAGATGCATTAAGCCCCCCCCCCCACCCCCTTTGCCAGGGAATGGCTTATATTTATGCAACCTTGAAATTTCTTGCTCAACTTACTGAGTCGATCAAGAGAGAAGTTTTTTTTTTTTTAATAAGGACCGAGTCTCGTAAATGAACGTATGAAAGTCGCGTACCTTAAAACTGTCCAGGGCATCCAGTGTCAGCCGGTAACCGTCCGCTGAGTACACACACAGAGCAGACAGGAGTTCGAATACCTGCTTCTTCACCATTACATTGTTTGTGTCCAGTGCTGAAAATATAGCAAAATAGTTGTAGAATTATTTAAATAATTAAGTGCTTATTAAATAAATAAATAAATAAATAAGTCTCAAATTTGCACTAGGCTAATACATGCGTTTTTTTTTTTTTTGGACAATGATAATAATCCAAAGGCTGGTTCCCAAATAGGACAATGTTGGGAGTGTAGACTGAGATCAGACAGCAAGATTGCTGGTCGTGATGCCAGTTTATACTCTCTGCTGGATGCAATTTAAACTCTCTCAATGAACTATGTAATATATAATGGGCCAGTGGCCGTAGTATTGAATAAACTGTTGTGTCGTATTGTATTGTATTGTATTGTATTGTATTGTATGACTCAAATGAGGGGGATCTATCTCGTGAAAAGGTAGAAAACATTGCGGGCAAAATGAGAAAATGCCGGTTACAAGCATTATCTTGTTTGCTTACAATGTGTTCAATGCTCTCATCCCAAGGGTCGAAAAAACAAGGGATTTTCTCGGTAAATAGGTCAAAAATGCTTCCAATGACATAAAATATCGATTACAGAAAATCAGGGGAAAATAAAAAAGATTTATTTTGAAATTGATATCAAATGGATCTCTAGACTGTCTGTCTAACAATCCATAACTTTTGAACAAATACAATCCAGGGTCCGTATTCACCAACCATTCTTAACCATTTAACTTACCAAATAAGTGAAATGAGTTTTATAGCAAAACACAACTTTTTGCTATTTGAAAGGCTTTTGGGAAAAATATCTCCTCATCGGACACTGTAGATCCAAGATCAGACTGCACGTTCTGTGCAGTCTTATCTTGATCTACACTGTCTGCAAAATGTCCTTTAGTCGCGCCTAGCAGTTGAAGGGTTAAAAACATTTCTTAGTATAGTTCTCAAGAGTTTTCTAAAATTTAAAGTAACACCATTTCTGATTGGCTGAACTGGATGCTTCAGCAACCAGAAACTGGGTTACTCTCTAAATTGAGATTAAATCAATAAATTCTAATTAGAATGGTTGGTGAATACTGGCCATGAGCGCCTTTCAGCCTCGAGCGTTTATAGCGTTGTCTGCGCACGTCAATATTCTTCGAATGCATTTGAAACATGCCACCTAGCGGAAGATGATGGCGTTGATACACTACTCACACTTTGATAAGGATCATTTAGAAATTTCTATACGGGTACAGTTTTGCATTTAAAACATTCATTTCCACAGGTGGTTTATTTATCACATCCTCGTTGACCCAGTTCCGATATATTCCATATACTACATTCATCGCCCCTGGGTTATCTCGCGTATGTTTTCTCGTTCTCATGAATTATTCATGAGGCATTTTGATTGGTAATCTCAGTTTTTCAGTGAGAAAATTTAATCTATTTCTATCAACCATATGCCATCATTTCTATCTTTACCTCGTCTACAACCAATCAAATTGATTTTTTCAAATCAAGCTTGGCGATACTTTAAATATGGCCGAGGCCGTGAACATAATTGACAAAAGTTAAAAAAAAAAACATTTGGCGTCATCCCGAAAGAGTTCCAGCTTAATGCCCTAGCAGCTTTGGTTAGAGAACAAGATGTGTTTCTGTCAAACGTAAGGCAAATGCCACAGAAGGCAGGCCAACCGACAGCCGCCATATTTGTTGATAATGATATGGGTTTTACCCGGTTTATCCATAGTAACGGAAGAAATGTGATTATCCTCCACTACAAGAGAGTATCGCTATGTTATCGACAATTCCACTCGTCACAACTCGGCCGATTCCGTACCTACATCTAACCTCGTCCGTATAAAGGAGGCTTCCATTTTGAACTACCAATCACATGATCTTAAACATGGCGGCGCCTCTGTAAGTCGCTTAGCATCGACATCAACAACCACGATGAAGTTATTCACATCTATCGATCTGTCGATGAAAGCTCCCAACGGAATTGATAAACCACGCTAAAAATTGAATGTACAAACTGTTGGCCGACTGAAATATTCTTAGAAAGATAACGATAGAAAATTGACTCATGTTTTTTTTTTTAAGAGGAGCCTTACAATTTCAATAACGGTAAAACGGGGTGCTTCCGGAGACGTGCGAAGTGTACAGTGTAGGTGCATATCAAGCTACGTGATACAGCCGAGAGATTTGATTACCGGATCACCCGAGGTATGCCGAATGCGACAATTCGATTGGCTATTGGGTGTAATTCGCAGTCTTATGAATATTCATAGAAACGACGGTTTCGAAATTGAATGTCCCAGGGGTGATGAATGGTAATACTTCACACCTGGGTTAACGAGGGTTATTTCATCAGTGTTGCCACGAAACAGACTGAAAACCATATGAGATGCATGTATACCAGACATAGTATATGGGTGGAATCTAATTTGGTGAAATCTAATTTATGGGTGGAATCTAATATGGTGCTCCCTAGCAAATTTTGAAAAGTATATTTATAAGCGTATAACAAACATAAAAGAAACAGGACGTCCATCAAACTTCGACGTACAACTTTTTTCGTTGAACGACCTTTTTTTTTTTTTAATTTGAAAGTAACTAAACTTCTGATTGGCTAAACCAAATTGTTCAGCCAATCAGATAGTTTAGCCAATCAGAAGCTTTGTTACTTTCAAATCAAGAAAATTCTAGAGAATAAGACTAAGAACGTTCTTAAGAATGGTTGGTGAATACGGACACAGACTACACGTTTTGTGCAGTCTGATCTTGATCTGCACTGAGCCCCCAAAAAAGGGTGTCAAAGGCGCTTCAAGGATTAATCTTTAAGGTGATTGTTCAGTTCTCGTTTTTCTCCATACTTCCTTTTTTTCTTCTTTTTTTTCTGTAAATTCTTGAATACTGCCAACACAACTTGTCACAGAATGAAATAAAAAAAATGCAAGTGCATTTCCCCGAATGTCAAATGTCATTGATTTCTAGACTACATGTTTGTGTATTTTCGTGTAAAAGCATAACCTTAACCCAATCCTTCACATCATTACAGATATTGTTAGCGTCCTTCTACCTTTTTCCTTTTTCTAAGAGAATAAATTGTTGAGAAAACAAGATAAACCAGCCAAACAAACAAACAGAGAGAGAGAGAGAGAGAGAGAGACCCGTTATAGAACCCAAAATTTTTCGAAATTTTTTTACCCGCAAAACTATATCGAGCATAGGCATATTGTACAGTGCATTTCGTTCCAAATGCGAAGAAACTAATCAGAAAAGGCGCATGGGCTCGTAATCTGTTATCTGTATTTCGTTGGTCATGGAGCTGGGTGTCTTTTTGAAGTACCTAACAAAAAGATTTCTCGTTCATTTCAGTTCCCACCCCCACCCCATCATCTTTCCCACCGTTTTTCAAGTTTTAGCAGAAAACAAAGTTTTAGACTTGTCGATTTTGGAATCATTAGCAGACGACAAGTTCCGAGTATCTCATATGATGTGATTTCTCTTTGAAAGGGTATAAAACATTGTGGAGAATGAAAATGCTGGTTACCAGCATTTTCTACTTTTCTCACAATTGCTTCAAAGGGTCAAACAAAATGGTAGCACTTGCTCGAAGGCCGCGTGACGTGGGGGAACAGAAGTCCTTAATTATCTTCACTTCCTGGAGCTTTTGTAGATGCATTCTATATTCCTGGCTGGAAAGCTGTTTTGCCGATAAATTTCATTACGGCTTCGTCACTTATTCATGAAAGGGGGGGGGGGGCGGGGATTTCAACGCAAGGTGCTTAAACGAGAAAGCCGGTGTTTTTCTACATTCGAGTAAATCACTCGCACCAATAAAGAACTAAACTTTCCCCGAAATCCAATAGAAACAGCAGAGACCATTAACTCCGTTCCTTTCATGTGATGTTTGGAATACTCAGTTTTCGTTGTTAAAATATAATATTTCCTGCATATCAAAGGACCAGTTTACCATACAAAACGGATTTTAGGAAAGAATAATACTGTGATGACTTGCTTGGTATCATCCATTACGGAGATGCATTGAGACCCCTTTTGCAAGAACATAGCTTATATATAATTCAATTATTGAAAGCGCACCATCTTAAAGGTGTACTACCTGCCAAAAGTAAACAATTCGGTAGTCTAAAATGCAGGCAAATTGTATTCATACCATTTCAAAGTACGGAGATGATTAATTTAAACCAGATATTTATTATTCCTATATTGCCATTTAAAAGCACTAACTGGTCTGAGAATATGTTACAGTAAGGTCTGTCAAAGTTCCAGTCGCTGGAAAAAAAAAAAAAGTGAATCTTAAAAATAGAATTAAAATTGCCAAATTTGATTCTAGTTTTACGTATGAACCATGCTCCGGCAAAAAGGGGCTTAATGCACCTCAGCGATACACCACACCAAGCAATTACGGTGGCACTGAGGTGACATGTGCATTTTTTTGTATTTATCTCGTTCCCACGAGATAATAATTCGTTTTCTCGAGTTTTTTTTTTTTTTATAAAAAATTATGCAAAAAACCAAATTCGTTTTCTCGAGGTTTTTTTTTTATAAAAAATTATGCAAAAAACAAAATTCGTTTTCTCGAGTTTTTTTTTTTTTTTTTTTTTTTTTTTTTTTTTAATAAAATTATGCAAAAAGCAAAATTCGTTTTCTTGAGTTTTTTTTTTTTTTTTTTTTTATAAAAAATATTCAAAAAACAAAAATCGTTTTCTCGAGTTCTGAAACAATCGTGGATGCAAACTACCATGTTGAATGAAACTATGAAGAACATGGACTCCGTGTAAAAATAGGAATTAGTAGGAGGAATCTGATTGGATGATTATGTCGTGAGCACGACTTATTATCTCGTGCGAACGACATAACGAATGACTTTGATTGGCTGATTATCTCGTTCGAACGAGATAGTATTTGGTTTTTTGCATAATTTTTTATATGAAAATAAATCGAGAAAATGAAAGTTGTGTTTTTTTTGCAAAATTGTTTATATAAAAAAAAAACTCTAGAAAACGAATTCTGTTTTTTGCATAATTTTTTATTGGGAAAAAAAAAAAAACCTCGAGAAAAACGAATTTTGTTTTTTGCATATTTTTTTATAAAAAAAAAAACCTCGAAAAAACAAATTATTATCTCGTGGGAACGAGATAAATACAAAAAAATGCACATGTCACCTCAGTGCCACCGTAAGCAATTCATCACATACATGTAATTAGGAATCCACAAAGTCCATTCAGTTTAACGATTGACTGAATCCGGTGGTGGAATAGTCCTTGGATATTCAGAAAATTTAACAATAGCAAAAAGTTTCAACCCATGTCAGCCTGCGCGGTTGCGCAGGCTGACATGGGTCGATACTTTTTGCAGATGCATTAGGCCCTCTTTTCACAGAGTATGGTTCATTTTTTTTTAATTGCCTGCACTTTGACCCCCGAATCGTTTACATTTAGCTGCCAGTGGGCCTTTAAGAGTCAAATAAATTTCATTTTGCCTTTCCATTACACATTTATGAGTACGTCAAAAGGTAAACCGTCGTCAAGTTAAATGGTTCAGTGGGCAAGGATTCGCAACATTGAGGCCGATGGTTCGATCCTCACTGATGGGAGCTGGGCTTTTCATGGGAGTGTCCTTCGGAAACACATTTCAAAGCTCTGATCTAGTACTGGTGAAACCCATTATACACATTCATAAGTTAGACTGAAATAATGTTGAAAGGGGCGTAGAAATCTAACCGAAAGACGGATCAATCAATCGGTCGGTCGGTCGGTCGGTCGGTCAATCAATCGATCGATCGATCGATCGCGATCAACCAACCAATCAACCAACCAATCGATCGATCGATTGATTATCTACTTAACACTCTATTCAATTCTTTTTTCTAAATTCAAAGAGTGATTTTGAAATTGACTGATGCGTTCTAAGCAATTTCTCCTTTTTCCTCAATGTTTTCAAAAGACTTCTTCTTCACCGCCAATTAAACATGAGTTTTTTTTTTTTTTTGCAGTTAAGACAATTTAGTGTCAATCATATTCCAAAGGAGGAAGCAGAATAATCGTAATTTACAATAATTTTTACAAAATTCACCTCTTTACGTAGCCCCCGTAGGTGTGCTGTGAGACTGTGACACACTTTTTTTCCCGCGTTTTAAGAAAATACCAATTCGATAAAAGGAAAAAAAAAATCGTTATAACGAAATCTAATTCCTAGAAAACAAAATATAATTCGTTATAATGAAATCTTATTTCAAGAAAACGAAATAATCATTTATTGTACAGAAATCCCTTTCTCTAAAAAAAAAATCAGTTTGATAAAATGCTAATTTGATATATCAAAAAATTAATTCTTTTATCGAAATGCTTTTTAGAGTTTTCATCCGTTACGAATCGACTACACGTGAACATTGTAACTTAGCAAGAGCACGGACAGCATCGTTAAAAAGAATTATTAATCTTTAGATTGCTAAGCGCGGCTCAATGACCTTTTACCGGACAAAGTAGATCAAGATCAGACTGCAGAGAATATGTAGTCTGATCTTGGATCTACTATCCGATAAGTAGATATTTCTCCCCCACAAAATAACTTTGAGATATTAAAATTTCGGCTTTTACTATCGTCTTGACAGTTTCATTCAACTTTTCAGCATGATATGGGTTAACCCTTTCCCAAACAAGCCCTGGTTTTCACGTATCTGCAGTACAAGTCTTTTGAAAACACTGTGGGAAAAGGAGAAATTGCTCGTAACGAGCAATTTCTCCTTTTCCCACAGTGTTTTCTACCCTTTTTGAGACCTTTCTGCCATTTTCATCAAATTTAAAACTGTCGTCTGCAAACTCTTCCAATTTGGACCGGTCCAAAATTTGTCGTTTGGGAAAGGGTTAATCAATTCGTATTGAACTACTACTTCGACATAACGAACATTAACTTCGTTTTCTCTATCGATAAAGGATTTTGGTATAACAAATTCATTTATCAATTCACCGACTTAGTATTTCATTATAATGAAAGCATTTCGTTATAACCAAACAAAAAAAAATTATGTGTGACACGTGACACCTACGGGGTTTCGTTCTTCGTGGAGTACGCTGTGATACATTACAAATTCCAGGCAGGAGCAATGTTTTAGCAAATAAATTTCATTAACGCGTCGTCACTTATTCATGAAGAAAGGTTTAAAACAAGACGCTAAAACGAGAAAAAAACATCGTTTAATTTCCTATAACCGTGTAAATCACTCGTTCCAATAAACTACAAAACTTCCCAGAAATCCAATGGAAGGGAGTGGAGGCCATTAACCCTTCAGCTCCTAAGCGACTCAGTAACCTTTTGCGATAAGCGTAGATCAAGATCAGCCTGCACAGAATGTAAATAGATCTACGCTGTCCGATAAGGAGATATTTTTCTCTAAAATATAAATTTGAAATAACATTATTCGAGTTTTTACTATCGAACTGAAAGTTTTATTTAACTTATTTAGCAAGATAAGGGTTAACTATTTACCACACAATCACGAGTTGTAACGACCCTGCAGAAAAGCCTCCCGAAAACATTGTGGGAAAAGGAGAAAATGCTGGTAACCAGCATTTTCTCCTTTTCCCACAATGCTTTCTACCTCTTCTAAAACGATTTTCAATTTTTGAGTCTCATCTAGTTTGTCGTCTGCAAATGCTCTGAATTTGGACAAGTCTAAAATTATGTCGTTTGGTAAAGAGTTAACTCCGTTCCTGTTACGTAATGGTCGGATATTTACTCTATTCTAGACACACTTATACTTTATCATTTGTTTTTTATTGATACAGGGCTGGACCTGGTAGCTCAGACGGAAGCCCACAAGGATCGCCGTTCCAATCCACAGCCCGTTCACTTTACTCCCAGGGTATATCCGAGTCATTGCGTCAGGATTCATACCTCTCACCGCTGATCATTCTTTTGACGACGTTTATGTGGGAAAACTTCAGTGGCTAGGGAGAAACATTTTGCGATGAACTTGTTAAACAAAAACTCCGGGAAAGCATGAATGGGTGCACTGGTCCTCGGGGTAAATAATGTTGGAAACGGGGATGAACACCAAACAAGCAAACAAACTGAACTGTCAATGAACATTCATTTAAAAAAATACCACACAATTCCGACTCTTAACGACCCTGATAAAAAAAAAAAAGCCATTTGAAAAAAAACATTGTGGGAAAAGGAGAAAATGCTGGTAACCAGCATTTTCTCCTTTTCCCACAATGTTTTCTTCTCTTCCCAAAACAATGTTCAATTTTTGAGAAACATTTATTTTCTCATCTGCTAAAGCTTTCAATTTGGACTGGTCTAAAATTTTGTCGTTGGTAAAGTGTTAAAGGGAAGCAATCGTAATTTTCTAACCAGTCCAATGAGCAAAAATCTGCGTTGATGTCAATATAAGACGAATGAAAATGGCGGAAACTAGAATGCCTTGTGCATTAATATTCACACGTCGAAGATGTTACAGTGGAACAATATTTGTTCAAATCTTGACATATCAACAGAATGTGATCCTTTTAAAAGCGTCTTGAGAATAGTTTCACGTCGGGGAGGCCATTTGCTATTTTTTAACCCTTAAGCTGCTAAGCGCGACTCATTGGCCGTCTGCGGATAGTGTAGACCAAGATCAGACTGCACAGAACGTGCAATCTAATTTTGGATCTACACTGTTGATAAAGAGATATTGTTCTCCAAAAGGTAAGTTTGAAATAACATTATTTGGGTTTCTACTATCATCTTGAAAGTTTGAATAAAGTCATTTAGTAGGATAAGGGTTAAGAATTGAGCCATGCTCTGTGAAAAGGGGGCTTGATGCAACTACGAAAAGTATCGATTCAGGTCAGCCTGCGCAGTCCGCGCAGGCTGACCTTAGCCGAAAATTTTCGCTATTAATCAATTTTCTATATTTCGAAGGAGGATTCCACCTCATGAGTAAATCGGTTGTTAAAATAATTGACTATTATAGATCCATAATGATGTGAAGGCTTGACAGGAATCATAATTATGTGATGGCTTGACAGGAATCATAATTATCGGAGACGCATTAAGTCCCCTTTTGCGAAGCATGGCTCATTTTTTGTTCGGCTTCAGAATGTTCCTCTAGCGAACTTCTTAAAGTTATCCTTTCTTTAGGAGAGATTGAGAGGTTCCAAACGGTCATTCAGACACGGGATTGAGAGGCACTTGGGTTCCCAACGGTCGATTAGACACAGGATTGAGTGGTACACGGGTTCCCAAAGGTCGATAAGATACGGGGTTGAGTGGTACAGGGGTTCCGAACGATCGATAAGACACGGGATTGAGTGGTACTTGGGTTCCCAACGATCGGTAAGACACGAGATAAAGTGGAACTTGGGTTCCAAACGGTCGATTAGACACGGGATTAAGTGGTACAGGGGTCCCCAACGGTCAATTAGACACGGAAATGAGTGGTACTGGGGTTCCCAACGGTCGATTAAATACGGGATTGAGTGGTACTTGGGTTCCAAAGGTCGATAAGACAAGGGACTGAGTGGTACTTGGGTTCCAAACGGTCGATAGGACACTGGATTGAGTGGTACTGGGGTTCCCAACGGTCTATTAGACACGGGAATGAGTGGTACTGGGGTTCCCAACGATCGATAAGATACGGAATTGAGTGGTACTTGGGTTCCCAACGGTCGATTGGACACGTGACTGAGTGGTCCTTGGGTTCCTTACGGTCGATAAGACACGGGATTGAGTGGTTTGGGTTCCCAACGATCGGTAAGACACGGGATAAAGTGGAACTTGGGTTCCAAACGGTCGATTGGACACGGGATTGAGAGGCACTTGGGTTCCCAACGGTCGATAAGACACGGGATTGAGTGGTACTTGGGTTCCCAAAGGTCAATAAGATACGGGGTTGAGTGGTACAGGGGTTCCAAACGATCGATGGGACACGGGTTTGAGTGGTAACTTGGATCCCAACGGTCGATAAGATACAGGACTGAGTGAAACAAGGGTTTCCATCGGTCGATAAGACATGGGATTAAGTGGTCCAGGGGTTCCCAAATGCCGATAAGACACGGGCTTGTGTGGCACAGGGGTTCCCACCGGTCGATAAGACACGGGATTGAGTGGTATATATGTTCCGAAAGGTCGATAAGACACGGGATTAATTGGTACGTGGATTCCCAACGGTCGATAAGACAGGGGATTGAGTGCTACACGGATACCAAACGGTCGATAAGATACGGCACTGAGTAGTACTTTGGTTTCCAACGGTCTATAAGACAAGGGATTAAGTGGCACAGGGTTCCTAACGGTCGATAAGACACGGGATTTAGTGGTACAGGGGTTCCCATCGGTCGATAAAACACGGGATTAAGAGGTATAGGGGTTCCCAACAGTCCAAAAGATACGGGATTGTTTTGTGCAGGGGTTCCCAACAGTCGATAAGATAAGGGGTTGAGTTGTACAGGGCTTCCCAAAGGTCGATAACACACCAGATTGAGTAGCACAGGGGTTCCCTCAGGCCGATTAGACACGGGATTAAGTGGTACAGGATTTACCAACGGTCTATAAGACACGGATTGAGTGGTATTTGGGTTCCCAACGGTCGATTAGACACGGGATTGAGTGGTATATGGGTTCCCAACGGTCCATAAGACACGGGATTGAATTGTACAGGGGTTCCCAAAGGCCGATAAGACTCGGGAATAGGTGGTTAAAGGGTCCCCAACGGTCGATAAGATACGGGACTGAGTGGTAATTGGGTTCCCAACGATCGATAAATCACAGGATTAAGTGGTACAGGGTTCCCAATGGTCTATAAGACACGGGATTGAATTGCACATGGGTTCCCAAAGGACGGTAAGACACGGGGATAAGTGGTATAGGGGTCCCAATGGTCGATAAGACACGGGATTAAATGGTACAGGGGTTCCAAACGGTCGACAAGACACGGAATTGAGTGGTACTTGGGTTCCCAACAGTCGATGAAATACGGGATTGAGTGGTACTTGGGTTCCAAACGGTCGATAAGATACGGGATTAAGATGTACAGGGGTTCCGAACGACCGATAAGAGACGGGATTGAGTGGTACAGGGATTCCCAACGATCAATAGGATATGGGAATGAGTGGTACAGGGGCTCCCAACAGTCGATAAGACACGGGATTAAGTAGTACAGGGGTTCCCAACGGTCGATAAGACACGGGATTAGGTGGTACAGGGGTTCCAAACGGTCGATAAGACACAGGACTGAGTGGTACTTGGATTCCAAACGGTCGATAAGATACGGGATTAAGATGTACAGGGGTTCCGAACGATCGATAAGAGACGGGATTGAGTGGTACAGGGGTTCCCAACGATCAATAGGATACGGAAATGAGTGGTACAGGGGCTCCCAACAGTCGATAAGACACGGGGGTAAGTGGTACAGGGGTTCCCAACGATCGATAAGACACGGGATTGAGTGGTACAGTGGTTCCCAAAGGCCGATAAGACACGGGTTTGAGTGGTACAGGGGTTCCCAACGTTCTATAAGACACGGGATTGAATTGTACGGGGGTTCCCAAAGGCCGATAAGACACGGGATCGAGAGGAATGAATCAGGTCGCATTGACTATCATCAATTCTCGGACAGAAATTGGCCGGGCCGTAGATTTGAACCAGCGGACCTCTCCCCTATTTAAGCCCTGTACCCAACTGCGCTACAGGGTCGGGGAGGGGAAAACAGGGAAACAATAAAAGGCTATATAATAAACTTACCGGATTGTCACGACATGATTGAAAAACGTGACATTTAGTAAGGAAAAGGAAGGTAGCAATGTAGAAAAAAACTATTTGGTAATACACTGAATCTAATTATCTTTCTACCAAACCAACCCCTTATTTTTTCTGCCTTCAGAAAGAATGTTCTCGAAAACAATGTTGGAAAAGGAGAAAATGCTGGTAACCGGATTTTCTCCTTTACCATCAATGTTTTCTACCCGGTCGAAGACAAATTTCAACATCTGATGCACATCTGATTTGTCATCTGCAAATGCTTTCAATTTGGGTCATTCTTAAATTTTGTCGTCTGGTAAAGTGTTAATTCTGTAACTACGACCAGTCTGTCTCGTAAATCACCGAAATGGGCGAGTAATAGACAGAAAGTAAATGAATGAATTGAAATTCAGAAAGAGGACGACAATAATAACCGCGTTTTTTACAGTCAGTGTTACTATGGTAACTAATTACGTGGAAGCATGACAAGATCACAAACCAAATCGGGAAGAAAACCAACAAAGAAATGATAGAATTTATTAACTAGTTTCATTTTTAATACAGATATCTGTATTGTGATGTGTGTGTGTGTTTTCCTTTGGTAAATTTACGCTATTTCATCTAATTAAACATTCATTTTTACACCAAAACATAATTCAATGATGAAGCGCGACTCATGGACCTTTTGCGGACAGCGTTGATCAAGAACGTGCAAGCTGATCTTGGATCTACACTGTCCGATAAGGAGATATACCGGTATGTCTTTCCTCTAGAAATATCATGGAAATAGGAAAATTCGGGTTTATACGATCGGTTTGAAGGTTTCATTTCTTTTATCTAGCAGGATGACGGTTAAAATACAGAGTTGAAAGTATAACAAGAACACCGTATCAAGGGCCAAAGGCTCGCCTGCAGTTTCCTTTTCAGTGACATTTCCACGTCAAAATGGGGCATAACCTTACCAAAGATATTTTGTGGGTTACCCACCTTCTGGTATTGGTTGCTCTCTTGATGACAAAAATACCGTGTTTGAAGTAGATGCAGTGGTCACAGAGATCTAAGAAAATGTCAATGTTTTCGCTTGGCGACAATGGTACAGGCAATCGATGTAAAATAAACGAGCCATGCTCTGGCAAAAGGGAGCTTAATGCATCTGCGAAAAGTATCGACCCAGGTCAGCCTGCGCAGTCCGCGCAGGCTGACCTGGGCCGAAACTTTTCGCTACTGGTTAATTTTCTGGATCTTCAAGGACCACTCTACCTCAAAGGTAAGTCGATTGTTAAAAAGGGTGGCTATTATTGATCCATAATCATGTGATGGCTTGCTTGGTATTTTACATCACGGAGATGCATTAAGCCCCCTTTTGCTAGAGAATGGCTCAAATAAGGTTGAACATAAAGTCGGGAAGACTAACTTGAGTTATAGATGGACTTTTGTCTTGTATTTAGTTTGATCACGGCTGTACATCTTTGAGACGAAAACTTATAGATGCAGTCAAAGAATCCTGATATGTGCAAATCGACTTTGTTAATATTATGGCTTCTTTGTTAGAAGAGAAATGTTCCATATGAGGGTCACGACGGAGTGAGTTTCCTATGCACGCTGTTGGTGAATATGTACGTTAGATAACACTTTTAATCGCTTCAAGATCTAAGGTCAAACCAGGGGCTTTTGCAGGCGGCATGGCTCAAGATCAGACTGCACAGTTGCAGTGTGCAGTCGGGTAGTTCAGTGGTTAGCGAATCCGACTCGTAACTCGGTAAATTGCGGGTTCGATACCCGATTGAGACAAACTTTCTTTGCGGCGATTTTTCGCCTCCCACCTCTGATGCATATGAGAAAAGTAGTCGGTGGCTTGGAAATAAATCTGGGTCAGAACTGGTGTGAGAAAGACAGGAAACAAATGCGTAGGTGCACTGACCGCCGTGATATGACCTTAGCTACTGAAACGGCATTAAACTAATTAAATGAAAGACTTAAGTTTAAACTTCTTTTATGTTGTAAATCTAGTTCTCACAACGTATAATAATCACCCTCGATGGTTACCTCCTGGAAACCTTTACCAGCACTCGCCCCGTGATGTGTATAATTCCAAAGATTGACCCAATTATCATGGGACTCTAACCAGGAACCTTTGATGTGAAAGGTTAACCCTTAACCTGGTAAAAAAGTTAAATGCAACTTTCAAGCCGGTAGTAAGAACCCCAATAACGCTATGCCAAACTTATGTTTTTGGAGAAAAGTATTTCTTTATCGGACGGTGTAGAGCCAAGATCAGACTGCACGTTCTGTGCAGTCTGATCTTGATCTACACTGTCCGCAAAAGGTCAGTGAATGGTGCTTAGCAGCCTACGGGTTAACATTCTAAGCCTACAGCACGGTCTCTCAAATGAAAGGCTAAACGTACAATATGGAATTATAACGATACAATAAAGTTTTAATAATCAAATAATCTAAAAGAATATCGCTATTTATATAAAATTTGATAACGCATGCTCTGGCAAAAAAGGGGCTTTAACCCTTTCCCAAACAAGCCCTGGTTTTCACGTGTCTGCAGTACACGTCTTTTGAAAACACTGTGGTAAAAGGAGAAATTGCTCGTAACGAGCAATTTCTCCTTTTCCCACAGTGTTTTCTACCCTTTTTGAGAACTTTCTGCCATTTTCATCAAATTTAAAATTGTCATCTGCAAACTCTTTCAATTTGGACCAGTCCAAAATTTGTCGTTTGGGAAAGGGTTAATGCATCTCTCTGCTACATTATACCGAGCAAGTCATCACATAATTATGGATCCATAAAGTCCATTTTGTCTAACAATCGACTGAAACATGAGGTACACGGGTCCTCGGACATGCAGAAAATTGGCCAATAGCAAAAAGTTTCTGCCTACGTCAGCCTGCGCATGCTGACCTGGATCGATACTCTTTGCAGATGCATTAAGGCCCCTTTTCACAGAGCATGGCTAAAATATAAAAATGCTTTGGCGGTACGTATTTGGGAACATCTAACACGGTTATACTAAAACTTCTCTTAATATTAAGTCTTAACTGTACTAAAATCGCATTACAGTACAATGAAAATGGTTATAATCAAATATTTCTAATGATGTTAGTTCTAAACTAAACTTTAAATTTGCCCCTCTAAAGTCATTTTAAGTCATTGTAATGGCCATAATCAAATAAATTCATTTAAAACCCGATATATATATATATCTAATTTTGATATGAGTCATGCTCTGGCAAAAGGGGCTTTGGTGCATCTCCGCGATGCATTATACAAAGCAAGTCATCATTTAATTGTGGATCTATAAAATCGATTTTGTCTTAGTCATGAGGTAGAATGGTCCTTGGACATGCAGAAAATTGACCAAAACCAAATAGTTTCGACCAAGGTCAGCCTGTCACCGAGGACTGCGGAAGCTGACAAAGGTCGATAGTTTTTCCCCCAGATGCATTAAATCCCCTTGTCACAGAGCATGGCTCAAATTTATTCAACATTTACATCTAAGTTAGAAATAAAATTCCCTGTCTGCGCCACAAATTTCGAAATTGCATTAAGCCCCCTTTTGTCAGAGCATGGCTCATATACTATAGCGCTAGAAGAAATATGGTAGGGGAAACCTATACTCATTATGACAACAGAAAAAGATTTACGACGAAATCTGATAGCCGTTTATGTGATGTCTCTGGTTTGAATGTCAGCAGTCAGCAGATTATTGCCAACAGACGATCATCAAAGCACTGAAGGTACTGAAGTGTTCAGTTTGTGTGGTGTTTGATGTTATTTACAACATTATTTCAGGAAAGTCATGGCTGCCAGTGCAGCAGTAGCTAATGATGCGCTCCAAGAATCATATTCATCAAAAGGTATAAATTTCATTATAATGTTCCAATTCTGAATTCTAAAACTAGGTCTTTTGTTGGAAAAGAAATCCTAATCGCCGATAGTTATAAATCAGCCATGCTCTGGCAAAAGGGGGCTTATTGCATCTCCGTGATGCGTCATACCAAGCAAGCCATCACATAATTAGGGATCCATAATATTCATTCTGTCTAACAGCCGACTGTATCATATGGGAGACTAGTCTTTTGACATTCAGAAAATTGACCGATAGCAAAAAGTTTCGGCCCAGGTCAGCCTGCGCGGACTGCGCAGACTGACCTGGGTCGATGCTTTTTGCAGATGTATTAAGCCTCCTTTTCACAGAGCACGGCTTAAATATTATTTCAATTCATCTTAAAACTAACTCTCTCTAAACTCTAAAACTAGTTCTGTCAAAGCCAATCAGATTGCTTCCCTTTGAAATTAGAATTTAATCTTGTATACTGTTTAACACGGCCCCTTGGAATTTTATGACAGTACCAACACATTTTCAAAGTCACGTTCTCTTTTCCCTAAAAACAAACCCGAGAGACGTATGTTGAATCCATTGGTAATAACTAACACTGATCCTCAGAAAATACTCTGCAGCAATATGTGCGTGATGAATCACTGTCACTGCTAGAAACATACAGCTTCTTTCTTTATTTTACCAAACAGTAGATTGCTTGGAAATAGTTTTAACGGAGAAAAAGTTGTAGACGTGCATAGATAGGTGAACTTATAGTCGCCATACAGACGAAATATTGTTGCATCTGTCGTTGTTAAAAGTTGGACAATAAGTATACAAAATGATCAAGCTAGGCTTATGATTAAAAAATGACCCGAAATTCGTATCATTGATGATAACAGCTATTCCGAAATGTTACCGGTCAACTCTTTGAACTTAGATAGGCTAGCATCAAAACGATAACCTTGCGATGTATGCACATTTAAAATCTACTGTATTTTAAATTAGCAAAGTTGAGCGCTAGCAAAAGAGTCCGACATTCTCCGAACGCGAATAGGTTGAAATCGCAATATATCACATAACTCCCCATGTTTTCAATGTAATACAGCCATTACGAATTTTCTTGTCTCACACACGTTTGAGATAAGAAAATAGTGCCGTATTTGGTCAACACTCTGCAATTATGCGCCTTATTTCAGAAACATTGCTGACCTAGATTCCTGTGGGAAATTAACGGTAATCATGATAAAGTTGCGATTTTAATTACTTTTAGATTCAAAACAAAATCAGTATATATGCAAATTTCTTAGGAACTATCTTTCGTTCGTAATTTACTGTCAAAGAAGCGAAGAGGCTTCATGTTAATTTCATTACACCCTGTACATGTATGCCTATGTTTAAACACATCATGGACTATAATTCTTGTTATACAGTTATGTGATAAAAAGAATCTGACACTCGTTGGCGTTTGAGGTAAAAATTATCAAACTCGTCCACAAAAAAAATGTAATGCCAAAGGCTAACTTAACAACATTCAACCCGTTTAAAAAAATTACCTCAAACACTAACACATGCCAGATTTTATATATCTCTGCATGATAGAAGCAGGGACATTTCCTACGAACAGAGTGGGTTCCAAGAAAAAAGACAGAACACTCGAACGCAATCAACTTGCAAATCGCAATGTCTCAGCAACGTAGTAACACATTTAGTGCGAATAAACGAGAATCTCTCCCGAGAATATTACCGTAATGGAAAAACACAATTCCTGATTAATAAGCGCGTTGCTGTGGGCTCCTGACACTATTCTTTCTTTCCGTATCCTTCTTATAAAGACATGCTTCAACACTTTATCAATTAACTCCGTGTTTTAACAACACTGTGGGACTTCGTGGGTTTGATTGATTGTATGGTGTTTAACGCCGTTTTCAACATTATTTCAGTTATATCACGGCGGCCAGTGCACCTATCATGCTTTCTTTGTGGCGCCGCATGAGCGGCGGCACTATATTTTTATTCGGTTTTGTAAAGTGCCTATGGAGGCAGCCATATTGAACTGGTTCCATGCTTTGTTTTAACATCCACCTATATCTACTGTACTTTGATTACCAGATCGGTGTCCATAATAACTTTTTTATTTATTTGTGGGGATTTTTTTTGTATATTGCACTTTCATTGTTAGATGGATAAAAACACGGATCGTAGACATATCAAGATTTTCCTTTCGAAAAATAAAAAATGCATTTCGAATAATAACTCACGTGATCAAAAATTATCTGTCACAAATTTTCGAAGCCACCATTTTAAATATCTTGCGCTGGAAAAGGTTAAGAGGCATTTTCAAGCTCTTTGACTCTAGAGCACCCTATGTGGTACTTGTGACCCCACTTATATTTTTGTTCTAGTATTGTATGGATTGTAGAAATGTTGTTTTCCTTTCGCGATCGTGTTTTTAAGACCAGCTAACTGTAACTAGGTCAATGTTGGAGCGCCTAACATGACTGGTATCATACAAGCCCTCTAGTCTATATAGATATAAGGACTTCATTCAAGTCTTTTGGACCTCTACGAAGATTGTGCAAGAGATGCGTATTAGGAAATAACCCAATGCATTGTGCCCTGTTACAGAAACAACTAGTTTGCGGCGCCATTGATGTTCAGCATCAATATTTTCTTGTGGATTTTCTTTTACCAGTACCCCGCAAAATATCCTTTCCAAACCAATGGCTGATTTCCCACATAACCATCGTCGTAACAATGGTCAGCAGTGAGAGAGGAATGAATCTTGTCGCAATGACTATCATCAATCCAAGGAAAGAAATAGGCAAAGTCGGGGATCGAATTAGCAACCTCCTGTTCTCAAGTCATATACGCTACCGACTACCGGGGCTCGGCGGGACTTTGTTGGAAGAGGAAAAAATGCGAATTCTAACGACCGTGAGAAAAGAGGCTTTTGAAAACATTGTGGGAAAAGAAGTAAATGCTGGTTACCAGCATTTTCTTTTTTCCCACAATGTTTTCTACCCTAACAAAGAGAAGCCCATTTTTGAGCAATAGCTAATTTGTTACCTGCAATGGCTTTCAATTTTGACAAGTCTAAAGATTTGTCGTTTGGTAAAAAGACATGATGATTTGCTAGCTATCGCCTTACTTAATTCAGTGATAAATCATTTTTAAAGTGTGTTGAGATTATAAAAATCTAAAAAACAAAAACTTTTTTAACTAGTATGTAGGGCGAATTTCAGTGTAAAAAAAAAATCGAGTTCCTGTGCCTATCCTTTTTTTCCTCTAAAGCTCAAGGTGTAAAACAAGAGGTTGCATATCCATAGTGAAAGCAAATGCAGACGACAAATAACATGGGGCAAAACTGATGACACTTTCCTGTGAAAAAGTTGACAGCATTGTGTGCAAAGGAGGAAATGTTGGTAAAAGGATAAATTTGTTCCCGACAAATCACGTCTGTCGATAACAGATAATCCGATGTGGAACTGACATTTCTAACTGTGTCAATCTCTCTAACTCTTTACCACACGATCCCGAGTTTTATCGACCCCGAGAAAGTAAGCTTTTAAAAAAAACTTTTTGGAAAAGGAGAAAATGCTATTAACCAGTATTTTCTCCTTTTCCCACAATGTCTTCTACCTGTCTAAAAACAAATTTCTATTTTTGAGTCATATTTATTTTGTCGTCTACAAATGCTTTCAATTTGAACAAGTCCAACATCTGGTCGACTACAGCGTGATTCACTTGTTCAAATTGATGGCATTTGAAGACGACAAAGTATTTGTGACTAAAAAAAAAAAAACCCTAATATTTTCATTTTTGAATGTAAGAAAACATTGTGGGAAAAGGAGAAAATGCTCGTTACAAACATTTTCTCCTTTGCTCACAATGTTTTTATTAGCCTTCCTCCACCAGGTCGTAGAACTCGGAATTATCTGGAAAAGGCTCAAGAAAAATCAAATTCATCATTTATTCACCCTACTTTCTGTATAGTCGTTGCTACACCGCCGGCGGCTATCTGCCTAGATCACGTGATATCACCGCTTACCTTCTATACAGTTAAAATAGAGCAAAAAGGGGCATCTCCGACCCGTTCTTGCATATTTTCTCATAAAATAGTGTACCAGAGAAGTTCATATCAAATTTTGAATATGATAACTTCTTGAATATTTCGACCCGGAAGCATCCCGCTCCGGGGTTACGCCATATACAGCGGCCACTAAGACTATGTTGGTACATTTGTCTATCTCAAGAAAGGACCTCGATGTGCATTCATTTATATCGGACATAAGCGACGACGTTTCCTATCCATTCAAAGAGAAATCCCATTAAAGGGGTCAATTTACTTTATATACTGTAAATCAAAATTTCTTGTAAAGCACTCATGGATACAACTACACATGCCTTTCTTTGCAGTTGTATAGAAACTGCTCGGTTGCTACAGGAAAAAGGTGCAATTTGGGACGTTTAAGTAAGCAGATGACCGTTTTGCAACATGTAACCCTGTCTATTTTTAATACATCAGATATGACGTCATCATACTGATTTGAGTACGAAAAATTCATTGATAAATCTTTTACTAAGTTTGGCGATTTTATGAACAGCTTTCTTGAAACCAAAATGGGTTCTGTATTATCTTTGACTAGGTAATACAAATCTCATTTTGTCAACATTCAGAAAAAAAAGGTCACGTGACACGATTGACCAATCAAATATTGTATCAAATTTTTGCTCTTGATAAAAGGCTACATAGCCTATTCAGGAAATACCGCTGATTGTTTTTTTTTTAACATTTGTCTTTCTTGTTTCATGATGATTTGCTAGCTATCGCCTTACTTAATTCAGTGATAAATCATTTTTAAAGTGTGTTGAGATTATAAAAATCTAAAAAACAAAAACTTTTTTAACTAGTATGTAGGGCGAATTTCAGTGTAAAAAAAAAATCGAGTTCCTGTGCCTATCCTTTTTTTCCTCTAAAGCTCAAGGTGTAAAACAAGAGGTTGCATGTTTTCCGCCCCCGACATGTCATAGATAAAACAAGAAATGGATCACTGATAACGTCGCCTGTCAATCATGTAATCATCCATTTCCGGTCATTAGCGTGGGACTTGCACTTTATCAGAACATAAATCTTGCAAAATATCGTATAACCTAAATCCTTTAAGTCGGTGTATTTGCTTGTTTTTTAGTTTGTTTGTATGGTTTTTAACCCCGTTTTCAACATTATTTCAGTCACACCGCGGTGGCTAGTGTACCTATCCATGCTAGTAGCTTTTCCAAGCCACTGGCTGCTTTCCGTCAAAGCCATCGTGGAAACAATGATCAGGGGAGGGAGAGAAAGAAATCCTATGGCCATGACTATTATCAATTCTTAAAAACTGTTTCAGCCGGGGATCCAAACCAGCGACCTGTTGGTTTCAAGCACTGAACGTTACCCACTAAACCACCGGGATCAGCTGTAAGCCTGTGTAGCGGAGCCCGGTAGGTTAGTCGTACATGGCTTAACCCTCAGGCCGCTAAGCGCGATTCACTGACCTTTTGCGGACATTGTAGATCAAGATCAGACTGCACAGAACGTGCAGTCTGATCTTGGATCTACACTGTCCGATAAAGAGATATTTTCTTCCAAAAAGAAAGTTTGAAATAACATTATTCGGGTTTTTACCATAGATTTGAAAATTTTATTTCACTTATATAGCGGGATAAGGGTTTAAAACCAGGGGTTTTTAGTCCAGTCCTCAAGCCTGCCCGAATTCTTTCCGATGATTGATGAGGATTGCGACAAAGTTCGTTCTCCTCTCATCACTGAGCACTGATTCGACATTGTTCACTGGGAAAGCAGCCGGTGGTTTGGAAAAAAAAAAGACACTGCAAAGTACTGATATAAGATACTCCAGGCAAGAATAACTGTGAGAACTATGTGCACAGGCCGCCGTGGTATAAATGAAATGATTTTGATTGATTTAATGATTGATTGCACGATGTTTAACGACATTTTCAACATTATTTCACTTACATCTCGGGTGGTACCTATCAATGCTTTCCTTGTCTTTCTGTTACAAGTGCTTCGCACAATTTTCTCTCCAAGCCACTAGCTACTTTCCCACATAACCATCGTCGAAATAAATGATCAGCGATGAGAAGGGAATGAATCCTGTCGCAATGACTATAGTTAATCCTCGATATAGAAACTGGCCTAGCTGGGGACTCGAACCGGTGACCCCCCGCTCTCAAGTCCTGTAAGCTACCGACTTCGCTTCCGGAGCTCGGCGAAATGACGTTGAAAACGGTGTTGCGTGGACACCAAACAAAGCGCACAAACAAAAGAGCCGTTCCGTAGCCAAGACAAGTGCTTCTAAAACCTTTTTCGTACTTAACTGACATGAAATAAATTTTAAATAAATCATGCCTTATATCTAATATACCTGTCTCATGGCGGCAAGACTTACTCTTAAGGTTTTTCCATTTCTTCTTCCCTAATAGCAAATACATCGTTACAAAAGATGCAGAAAAATACAAGAAAGAATGACATTTCTCCCGTTGCTATGGTTACCTGTTTTTCAATTCATTACAGTGGAAATAATCTAGTAAAAAGAACTTTTTCTTGTCTAATTAACTGTTAGATTACGAAATAAATAACTATGTACAGATAACTCCATAACTTCAGCATGTTAGTGGTTAGCATTGCTTGTATGGCGTTTTTAAAAACGCCGTGATTTTCATTATTCAACTCTTTACCAAACGACAAAATTTTTGACCAGTCCAAATTGGGAGCATTTGCAGACGACAAAATGAATTGACTCAAAAATTGAAATTTGATTGGGAAATGGTAGAAAACATTGTGAGAAAAAGAGAAAATGCTGGTTACCAGCATTTTCTCCTTTTCGCCCAATGTTTTCAAAAGGTTTCTTTTAAAGGGTCGTTAAAAGTCGGGATTGTGTGGTATATCGCGGCGGCAAGTGTACCTATCCATGCCTTTATGGAGTTTTTTAAACCACTGCTTCGCACAATGTTCTTCCCAGGTCACTGGCTGCTTTCGAACATAACCATCGTTGAAACAATGATCAGCGGTGAGAGAGCAATAAATCCATTTGCAGTAATCATCATCAATCCTTGGGAAAAAAAAAAACTTCGGGCAAAAGGGGGTTTAATACGTTTCTGTAATGCATTATATAAGGCGAGTCGTCACATAGTATGGATATATTTTGTATAAAAAGTGGCTGAATCATATGGTAGAATGGTCCTTTAACACTTAAGCTGCTCATACTATTTTGAAGTCACCCGTGCTTGATGGGGGAAGAAAAATTAAAGGGGCATTACTTAACTTTCTTTGCCAAAAACCAAAATTTCTTGTTCAACGCTGATAAATACAACTAAGTATATTTTTTCTCTTCACAAGCTCAGAGATATGGGACGGTTACATTTGTGTAATCAAAGCACTGAAAGTACTGAGAGAAGATGACGGTTGAAACTTGCTGGCAAACAAGTTTTAACAGTGGACCTTTTCATTTAAAAATCAATTATCAGACTGTTAATGACATTTTTTTTTTCTACAACTGAAAGCATTATTTTATTACTATTTACCATAAAATCGTGTATTAAATCGTTTTGTACGCGGTTTAAGGTGTTCAGAAAGTGGTTTTGGGTGTAATAGTAGTTTGAAGTGTTTATCGAGTGGTTTGGGGTGTTTTTCTCAATTTTCCATCTTCATATTTTTCCATCCAGTTCACGACGAAAAAAACGTGAATTAACGCTATTATTGCATAAAGTAAATGGGCCATGCTCTGTGAAAAAGGGTTTAATTCATCTGCGAAAAGTATCGACCCAGGTCAGCCTGCGCAGTCCGCGCAGGCTGACCTGGGCCGAAACTTTTCGCTATTGGTCAATTTTTTCTATGTCAAAGGACCAGTCTACCATTATGATAGGGTCGGTTGTTCGACATAATCGATTTTATGGATCCCTGATCATGTGATGTCTTGCTTGGTATGATGCACCACGGAGATGCATTAAACCCGCTTTTGCCAGAGCATGGCTTACTTTTATTTTAGCAATAATTTGCAACGAAAGCAAATAATATTTTCAAAGAAATACAAAGAAACGGACTTGAAATGTACTGGACTGATACTAGTCAAAGCCGGAATTCGGCGACGAAAACCTCGTTACGCGCAAAATTTTTGAAAGATTCATCTATCGAGTCCCGGTAGCGCAGTCGGTAGCGTTCAGGATTTGCGACCAGGGGGCCTCTGGTTTGAGTCCCCAGCTCGGAAAAATATCTGTACGAGGATTGATGATAGTCATAGCGACAGGATCCATTTCTCTGTCACCGCCGATCATTGTTCCGACGATCGTTATGTGGTAAAGTTGCCATTGGCTTGGGAAGAATATTGTGCAAAGAACTGGTGAAAGAAGCGCCAGGAAATTATGGATAGGTGCACTGGCCCCCGCGATATACCGTAACTCGAATAATGTTGAATAAGGCGTTTTAACACCATGCAATCAATCAAACGGACACTAAAAAAAAGTATGAATGAATGTTGTTTTATGGCGCATCGACAGCTTTGGTCATTTAGCGCGCATATCTGTGTTAAAAGATAATAAAAGTGGAATTGTTTAAATTGAAAAAAGTTTGAATACATCAATAATGATAAAAGAGTTGAATTAAGAATAAAAAAGTATTTGTAAGGTAATGCACTCGAAAACGTTCTGCTCACAAAAGATACAGAAGAAGCTCTAATCAAGGAAGACTTGTATCATTTCTGTTGTTATGGTTTCCTATTGTCAATTCAGTACTATGGAAGAATCCAGGGAAAAAAACCCGTCTTTTGTTGTAAGTAATCTTTCTAGTGCCTTTAAACACGTTGTAGGTATATGCGATCAATGTAGACCAAGATCAGACTGCACAAAACGTGCAGTTTGATCTTTGATCTACACTGTCCGATAAGGAGATATTTTTCTTCCAAAAATAAATCTGAAATAGCATCATTCGAGTTTTTACTATCGGCTTGAAAGTTTCATTTCACTTATCTAGCAGGATAAAGGGGTTAACTGGTAGAATTCGAAATAAATAACCACTTTACGACCATTATATCTTGTTCTAGAAACAGCCTCTGTTGTAAGTTGTTATTTGTCAACATGCTATAATATAGCATGTTGACAAATAACAATTTACACAGAGACTCTTTCTAGAAAAAGATACATAGGATCTGGCATGAGTTGGTGTTTGAAATAAGCTTTTATTAAACGAATCTACAAAAAAAAAATGTTATCAAGCGAGCCTTTGGCGAGCTTCATAACACTTTCTTTTGTGAACGAGTTTTTACCTCAAAAGCCAACGAATGTCAGATTCTTTTTAAATCTTTTAACACATAACTGTTTCTCAAAAAAATATGGCCAATGACGTGTCAAAACTTAGGCCTACATGCGCATGTGTATTGAAATTTACATAAAGCGTATGTGTTTTCTTTGACAGGTGTGTACATCACAGAGCAAAAATAGTTTAAAAGAAACTTGCATATAACGGTTTTGTTCTACATCTAGAAAATACTCAAATTTGCAGATTTGTTACGATCATCAGTTTTGACAGTTAATTTCAGACAGGAATCTTGGTCGGCAATGGTTTAAAATGAGGCGTGTAATTTTACAGCTCGTTGACCAAATACGGCACTGTTTTCTTATCCCAAACGTGCGTAAGACAAGAAAAATTCATAAGGGCTGTCTTACATTGAAAACAAGAGGAGTTATGTGATAAAATTTGATATTCATTCATATAATGGATTACTTGCAGAAAACAAATTAAATGTGACCCAAACAATAGAAATTGTCTTTGGGAGGGTCAGTTAAAAAAGCTAAGGAAAATGCAGAAAATGCTAGTTACCGAAAATAAAATACACGGAAAAATTTTATCAACCATGTCGTTATGGTTACCTAGAGACCACCGATTACTACAAGGGAATCAAGTGCAAAAAAGAAAACCCACCGATATCTTTTTGTATAATTAAATGCTAGAAAACTAGGGGAATAAAAAAGATAGTTCCATTTAGTATAAAAGAAGGCGCAAAAAAGTGCGATCTCAAGACCATTCGTACCAGAATAATATATAGAATATAGCACAAGATGCCCAAAAGTGTCGACCAAATGTCCAAGCGCACATTTCACATCTTATCTTGATCGACAACCTCCACAAAGCCTGTAAGAACGTGCCTCCGTGCTTTAACCCTTTACTGCACAATGCCGAATTTAAACGACCTTGAGAAAGAAGGCTTTAGAAAACATTTGGAATAAGGAGAAAATGCTGGCCACCAGCATTTTCTCCTTTTCCCACAATGTTTTTCTACCTTATGGAAGGCAAATTTTATGTTTTGAGTAACATTTAATTTGTCGTCTGCAAATGCTTTCATAATGAACAAGGCTAAAATTTTATCGTCTGGTAAAGAGTTAACTATTTACAACCACACGACAAAATTCAAGACATGTCCAGAAGGCAAGCATTTGCCGATCATAAGTACTGGGTTGCTCGAATGACGAGATTTGACCGCGGCAGAAGAAAGAATATTGTAGAAAAAGGAGAAAATGGTGGTTACCAGCCATTTTCTTCTTTTCCCATAATGTTTTCAAAAGCCATTTTTCTCGAGGTCCTTAAAGCTTGGGCTTGTTTGGTAAAGGGTTAATGCATTAAGACACTGTTGTGTTTACAAACAATGCAGAAAAAAATACAAGTAAGAATTTTATCAAGAAGGTTGTTATGGTTACCTGAGGACAGTTAATTACTACAGAGGAATCAAGCGTATAATTAAAACTAGGGGAAAAAAAGAATAATTTCATTCGATAGGAAAGAAGGCGTATTTGCTAATTCGAGACCATTCTTGTCAGAATATTCTATAAAATATCGCACCAAATAACGGACCGTATAGATCAAAGATAAGACTGCACGTTGTATGTAGTCTGATCTCAATCGACACTCTCTGGACTGACGTACGACACTGAATAGAAAGCTGTTAAAAGTATTGTGCGAAAAGAAGAAAATGCTGGTAACCAATATTTTCTCCTTTTCCCTCAATGTTTTCTTCCTTTTCATTTGGCCTTTCGTAGAACAAACCCTACCATTTAAAACATATTTAAGACATTTCTTCCCTTTAAAAAACAAATCGTACCATTTAACACACATTCAAATGCCTTCAAATTAGACAAGTCTAAGATTTAAAATTTTAACCCTTGAACTACGAAATAAATGAAACAAAAATTCCCACTCAATAGTAAAAAACCCAAACATTGCGATTTCAAAGTTTATCTCACCGGAAAGAAATTACAGCATCGGACACCGTACATCAAGATCAGACTGCACGTTTTGTGCAGTCTGATCTTGATCTACACTGTCCGCAAAAGCGTCCGGGTTGCGCTTAGCAGCCTAAGGGTTAAAACCTTAAAGAAGTGAAATATTTTCTTTTTCTGTTCTAAAGGTCCCATTATACTTGGTTCTAATGAAACAAGAGACGGGATTATCGATTCAAGCCAAATCTCTGTACATATATTTGCCATAATACAATCCGCGTATCTTCTGTTTGGACGTGATTGAAGCCATGATGGCAGTGCCCTTGGGCAAGGTTCTTTCTCTTACATCTCCTGGAAGGTGATCTAGGGAGTATTGATGTACAGAGGATCTTGCGAGAGTGTCGGTTATGAAACGACTTGTCATAGAAGAATATAACGCAAAACTTGGCGAACGTCATATAATTTTAGTAAAATAATTTTATAAAAATTACGGACACATACACATGAAGGTGAGATTCTACTTATTTCATGCAACGATTAAAAGACAAAAAGTGTCAAAAGTCAACCCATGCAGCCTAAGTATGCCGTGGGAGTAGTTTGTGCAGGCTGATCTGCGTCGAAACTTTCTGCTTTGGGTCAATATTCTGCATGTCCAAGGACTTTTCTACCTCAAGATTCAGCCGGCTGTTAGACAGAATGGACTTTATGGATTCATCATTATAAGATGATTTACATGTACTTGGTATAATGCGACAGGGATGCATTAAACCCCCTTTTGTCAGATCGTGGCTAAATTATATGAAGAAAGGAGAACATGCTAGTTATCAGCGTTTCTTTTTTCGTTTTTTTTTTCTTCAGTGTTTCATACCGTTTCAAATACAAATTCCGTGATTTGATTCGCATTTGATTTGTTGTCTACAAATGCTTTCATTTTTGACAAGTCTAGCATCTTGTCGAATGGTCTAAATTAAAGGCTGATAACGAACGGAGGTCTTACTTGAAAACAATTGATTTATATCACACTTGGAAATAATCCATGAATTTAAGCACTTGTTTTTTCCTCCCTATATTTTCAGTAAAAGTCTTTTTTTTATGAAAGAAAACGTGAAATTACGTTTTTTCTTTTTTGAAAAAAAGTCCGTTGGCCGAAATATTGAAAAAAAAAAAAAATGCTTCGATTTAGTCGTTCTATAATTATACCTCTCAAAACTCAGACGTAGGATGGCCGAGTAAATTATGCTTTCTAAGACAGAAAAACTGTACGTGATGGTAAAAAAGAGATGACTTGAGTTGGTATCCTTTCGAATCGAATTCTTCGATTTTAGCTAAATTTACATTTGTCATTTGTAAGTGCTTTCAATTATTTTGTCGTCTGGTAAAGAATCAAAGTGAGGCTGTTCACAACTGTCTTACTTGGAAAATACTTGCTCTTTCACTCTTTACCAAACGACAAAATTTTAGACTGGTCCAAATTGAAAGCTTTTGCAGACGACAAAATAAATGTGACTGAAAAATTGAAATTTGTTTTAGGAAGGGTAGAAAACATTGTGGGAAAAGGAGAAAATGCTGGTTACCAGCATCTTCTCTTTTTCCCACAATGTTTTCAAAAGGTTTTTTCCTCAAAGTCGTTAAAAATCAGGATTGTGTGGTAAAGATTTTTAATCGAAAAATTAAAGAAAAAACTAACGGATGGCCAAGTACACTCATTACGTTTTTTTCTTTTAACGAAAAAATAAAGATGGTTTATGATTTAATCCTAAACCACACACACCCGTGCTTTAATGACCCTGACTAAGAAGGCCTTTCAGAAGGTGAAAATGCTGGTAACCAGCATGTTTTCTTCAACCTTTTTCCACCATGTTTTCTTCCCTTTCAAAGATTATGTCCAACACCAGAGCCCCATTTAACTCTTATCCTGCTCAATAAAAGAAATGAAACTTTCAAACCGATAGTGTAAAGCCAGGTTTTCCAGTTTCAAAGGTATTTTTGATGGAAAGATATCTCTTTTTCGGACAGTGTAGATCCAAGATCAGACTGCACGTTCTGTGCAGTCTGATCTTGATCTACGCTGTCCGCAAAAGGTCAGCGAGTCGCGCTTATCAGCCTAAGGGTTAATTTGTCGTCTGTAATTTCTTTCAATATGAACCAGTCTAAGATTTTTTCGTCAGGTAAAGTTTTAATCACAGATACATAATGGGGTGTCTATTTTCTTTTACTCGACTCATTTGTGCTTTTCTTTAAAGGTCCAGTAGCGGCCAAAAGTAAACAATACGTGCGTCAAACTGCATTTGAATTTAGATCACACCATTTAAAAGTATGTCAACTATAGTGAATATGACAAACTGTTATTTTACGGTCTGTCCAAGATTAAGTTGCTGGCAGAAAAATAAATTATAAAACAAGGTAAATAAATAACAAAAGATAGAGCGACTTTGTAACTTTCTACCTAGTTTATAAATGTCCTTTTTCTATTAGCGACTAACAAACGGACCGATCGCACAGTAACAAATTTCCATCTCAATGATAGTTTAATATTTTTAAATGGTTTGATCTGAATTTGAATGCATTTCAGTACCCGCATTGTTTACTTTTGACAGCCACTGGGCCTTTAGTAGCATGTATATTTTCCCTGTTTTTAAGGTAAAAGCCTTGACATGGACACCCCGGTATGAATGTATGATTTAACACTTTACCTGACGACAAAATCCTAGACTTGCCCAAACTGAAAGAATTTACAGACGACATGCTAAATGTGTCTCCAATGTTGGAATTAGTAACTGAGACGGTAACAAAACATTGCGGGAAAAGAAGAAAATGCTGGTTACCAGCATTTTCTCCTTTTCCCACAATGTTTACAAAAGCTTTCGCATTTAAGGTCGTTAAAAACCTGGCTGTGCGGTAAAAGATTGAATTATGATTTTGAGATGAGATTCCATATAGGTGCCATTATCTGGACGGTTGCTAGGTAATTAACCTAACCTGGAGCTACGTATGACCTTTACACATTTTATCGAATCACATTCAGCCGCCTTACGTCTTGCAGATGTTTTTTGCGAAGCTTAAAGTGGTGGCTTTATGGCCTATTTCTTGGTATTGTCATGTTAGAATGAATAAATTCTAACCTACGATTGGTAAAAAAATGCAGATATAGTTATTCTGCGGGCCCCTGCCACCATGTTTTCGAGCAATTGATGGCGTGGTTACTTTCCATTATATCTCTTCAAACTGGTCCACAAAAAGAGTGTAAAAATTCAAATTCCAGTTCCTCTTACGCTGTCTATCTTTTGTTCTTAAAGAGTTATTTCTTGTTCAACTTTATTGCCGACTTGATCTGATAGAGGGAAGTGGTGGGTATCCTCGGTATACATTAAATGACCGATGTTTTTTGGCGAAGCTGTATAATCTGGATCTTAACCTACTTCTTGGTATTAGTCTCGAAAAGATAAATAGTAAAGCGTAATTGGTTAAAAATGGGGCCATGTTTATTCTGCGGGCTACTGCTTCTTCCTGAAAAGTCGTAAAAACTCGCGGTTTCTTGGTAGAGGGTTTAGGGGTTTAGCGAGGATTAATTTCAAGAATTACACTGTCGAAGTTCGTAAGCTAAACATTCCACACCAAACTTGAATTTAAGCAATATATTTGGTGACTACAAAATTCAAGAGTCTGGCACCCTATCTCAGTGTGAGTGTGTTTCATTTTTTTTTTTTTGTCAGAAAAGCTATAACACCACACACGACCCCGGAAAAGCACACGCAGAAACTGTACACGCCGGAAATGAACACGCCAAAAATGTACACGCGGGAAAAATACTTTCCGGACACCCTGTACACTCAGAAAATGTACAGCCAGTGGATACTTTCTGACATAATTATAGCTGAAACAATCATCAGCATTGAGAGAGGAATGAATCCTGTCTCAGTAACTATTTGAGTCCTCAAAAAGAAATTCGAATTTGAACCAGCAACTCCTCGCCCCCTTCCCCAGTTTCAAGCTTGTCCGGTATCGACTAAGCTCCCGGCCTCGATGATTATTGAAATTCATGAGCAAAACGAAACACATCAAATCTGAATCTAGGCGAAAAATTTCTAAACTTTGAATACCAAGAACGTGCAAGGGCGTTTTTGCCCCATTTTAATAATTGTTTTCTTTTTTTTTTTCAGAAAAGCAATAGCACCACACACGCCTCCAGAAATGTAAACATCGGAAATGCACATGTTAAAAGGATCAAATTTCAAATTAACGCTATATACCAAACACTCCAATGCTAGTACGACCCTGAGGCCCGAGGAAACCCTTTGAAAACATTGTGGGAAAGGAGAAAATGCTGGAGACCAGCATTTTCTCCCTTCCCATAATATTTTCTACCCGTCCTGGAAACGTTATGTTATTTGCCATCTGCAGATGCTTTCAACTTTGAGGGTCAAAAGTTTTTTTTTCGTTTGTGAAAGAGTAAAGAATGTCTTAAAAATCTCCTTGACGCTGAGTTCAATGGTTTTTCAATGTAAATCGATCGAGTCTCAATGAGAAAAGGGTACATGGCTATTAATTAAAGACTGTTTCGGTGGTACTGAGGTTAAAACCGGGTTGATGTTACACGGTCATGTCATACTGATGCATAAAATAGTTTAAAAAAGACTTCGGAGCATAGTAACTGGTGAATTTCCATCTTGATTTCTGTTGAATTTCCTTATTTGTTTGAATTATGTTTTATGCTGCTTGCAACAATGTTTCAGTTACTAGTACATCATGGCAACAGATACCTATTCATGGACTTTCTCATCGGGTCTGACCTGTACTAGAGAGCAACGAGGGTCCGTTTAGCTCTGTCCAATGGAACTGTCACTTGACCAGCGCTACCAGAGGAAATAACCCCTTAACAAACATTACAATGTTTTAACGACCCAGAGAAGAAAGGCTTTTAGAACACATACAGTTGTATGACTCTTTCACCGCTATTGATCAATACAGAACAGAATAGAACATACCTCTATATCCCAAACGACTTGAACTATCATGTTATTCATCATTAAAAAGCTTTAGAAAACCCAAAGTTTTACACGAGGTGCAGATTAAAGGATCAGACTGGAAACAGTGCTCATTTTGATCTTAGACAAATAGGCCTACCGACCGGTGCTTCAATTCAAATTTTGATCAAAAAGGTGTCTTCATCTGTATGGGAGTATGAAGCTCTTAGAAAGGGTAGAATATCTTGTGGGAAAAGAGGAAAATGCCTTTTTTTTCAGACAGCTGTCATCCTTTGAGCTACATATGAATTGTCCTCTGCAAATGTTTTCAACTGAGTCCAATTTTCTGTCGTTTAGTAAAGGGTTGAACACTGACGAAAATACAACCCTTTACTACTTAGAACCCTTTTAATCATGAAGTATTCAAACTATCGACTTTAAACAACTGTACAACTCTACCTGTGGCGAAGCGTTCAGCATAGATTCCGGACCCGGTCAGACTCTGGAGACCAATTTGGGAGTTCATCACTGTTTTAATGCACATAACACACTCCAGTCGCTGTACAAGGTTGGCAAACGTGCCGGAGTAACTCCCAAACGCCCCCAGGCACTCAAACAACATTTCCAGTCCCCCAAGCTTCAGAAACCCGCTCATCCAACGCCTATCGTCTGATTTAAGTCTGCCTCTTAACCGAGAAAAGTTAAACACAGTGGGGTCCCTTAACAGCTGAACACAGTACTGCGATAACGTTATATCATTTACAATATTTGCCAGACGTCCGTCTGAACGCCGTTTTATGAGGGGTTGCTGCTTGCCGTCAACCCCAACCCGTGGTTCCTGGGTTTCGGGAATAGTGCAATTGGTCTCGGGTGAACCATTTTCATGGTCCGTCACCTTGGTTGTTGGTACTTGTATCCTTAAATTGCTAATTGACGCCAAGTTCCTCTTTGAAGTCATGGTTAAGCTTTAACTTTCTAGGTATCTTAGAATTAAATTTGAGTGTTTAAATCGCCAGCTTTTAATATTTCAACAAGAAGAAGATGAACAAAGTAAAACATTAACTTTTAACCCATCAGTCTCGAGTTTTAACGACCTTGAGGTGGAAGCTTTTTTTTTAACCCTTTCCCAAACGAGAAATTTTGGACTGGTCCAAATTGAAAGAGCTTGCAGATGACAATTTTAAATTTGATGAAAATGGCAGAAAGGTCTCAAAAAGGGTAGAAAACACTGTGGTAAAAGGAGAAATTGCTCGTTACGAGCAATTTCTCCTTTTCCCACAGTGTTTTCAAAAGACTTGTACTGCAGACACGTGAAAACCAGGGCTTGTTTGGGAAAGAGTTAAAAAAACATCATGGAAAAAGGAGAGAATGCTAGAAACCATCTTTTCCCCCCCCCCCATCTTTTCCACTGTTTAACCCTACACCAAACAATCCCGAGTTTTAACGACCCAAAAGAAGAAGCATTTGGAAAACATTGTGGGAAAAGGTGAGAATGCTGGTAACCAGCATTTTCTCCCTTTTCCACCATATTTTCTACCTTTCCAAGAACAAATTTCCAGCCACCCTTATATTGTCGTCTGCAAATCCTTTCAATCTGGACATGTTTGAAATTCTGTCGTTTGATAAAGAGTTAAGAGACAAACACCATCACCCGAGTCGTGTTTTTATTTGTCTTCTGTAACAGCTTTCAACAACGGGTATTTGCTTTCCCTCCAAAACATTTCTCTTTTCTTTCTTCTGTACTCATTAGAGTTATGTTCTTTCTTCTGTACTCATACGGGTTATGTCCAAAATTAGCCTATTAAACGCTAGCTCCTTTTTCAACAATGTTCTTCTTCAGCATTCAAGAAAGTCACATATTTAACTGTTCTTCAAATAGTAATGAGCCATGCTCTGTGAAAGGGGGCTAAATGCATCTACGAAAAGTATCGATCAGGTCAGCCTGCGCAGTTCGCGCAGGCTGACCTGAGCCGAAACTTTTCGCTAAGTGCCAGTTTTCTGTATGTCCAAGGACTAGGATACCGCCTGATTAAGTCAGTTGTTTAAAAAAGGCTATTATGGATCAAGAATTATGTGATAACTTACACGGGAAATGCATTAAGCTCCCTTTTGCCAGACCATGGCTCACTTATTATGCACATTACTTGTTCTTAGTACCAGTATAGAAAGAGACCAAAAGTTCGTTAGATTGACAAAGATCTATAACCAAATCACAAAAAAAGAATAAAATAACGAATTGAATTAACTCTCACAGTAAATTTTAAGAGAAAACCTGCAAATCTATAACATACAACACAATCATAACGAACGGCAATGTTAACTGTCAAATTAATCTCCGTTAATCCAACTAAAACATTCACACAACAACAATGAAACAACCATCGCGACTTCTGGGAAATAAGAAAACTCCATTCAGCAGAAAAAAAAAGGCAAGGAAAAAAAATATTAACGACATTGGAAAAAGTGTCATGCGTTATTATGGTCGGCAAGGTAACGCCGTATTGCGACTGTCGCTACGCCAGAGCTTTGCTTTAAGAAAATGTTCGATAGACGGTTACATCACAGGTCTTATAGAAACGAACGAATTTAGTTCTGTGCTCTCGTAGAGTTTACCATGAATAGTGTTGGTATAGAATTTCAGTTTGTTTTTGTCATGGCAAAATATTCTTGTAATTCCATATACGGGGAAGAATTTGTGCTTGTTGTGAGTGAATGAATTTTGCCTTCTCTGCTATCTCACGACTCAAGTGTTCGTTAACCCTTTCCCAAACAAGCCCTGGTTTTCACGTGTCTGCAGTACAAGTCTTTTGAAAACACTGAGGGAAAAGGAGAAATTGCTCGTAACGAGCAATTTCTCCTTTTCCCACAGTGTTTTCTACCCTTTTTGAGACCTTTCTGCCATTTTCATCAAATTTTAAATTGTCGTCTGCAAACTCTTCCAATTTGGACTTTTTTAAAATTTGTCCTTTGGTAAAGGGTTAATCCTTCACCATACGTGTCGGACCTTTAACGACCCTGAGAGGGAAGGCGTTTAAAAACATTGTTGGAAAAGGAGAAAATGCTGGTGACCTTTAATATGTCGTCTGCAATGGCTTTCAATTTGGACCAGTTTAAAGTTGTATCGTTTGGTAAAGAGTTAAGGCGTGTCCACTCTTTTAGAGCCAATTGGGAAAACAAGCTTTTGCGGACGGCCTGCCTACATTAAAGATCAGACAAGTCGCAATTGCATATTTGGCGTTGTTTTGGACTGTTCATTTCAGGACCATACTAGATAAATACTAGTAAATGTTTTCCGTCGGAGAAAAAGACAAATTCATTTGAGCCATGCCCTGGCAAAACGGGGTTTAACGACGTACAATGCATCTCTGCGACACATTGTACCAAGCAAGTCATCACATGATTGTGAGTCCACAAAACGGGGTTTAACGACGTACAATGCATCTCTGCGACACATTGTACCAAGCAAGTCATCACATGATTGTGAGTCCACAAAATCCATTTTGTCTAACAACCGGCTGAATCCCGAGGTAGAATGGTCCTTGGACTTGCAGGAATCAATTTACCAAAAGCAAAAAGTTTCGACTCAGGTCATCCTGCGCGGACTGCGCAGGCTGACCTGGGTCGATACTTTTAGCAGATGAATTAAACCCCCTTTATCACGGAGCATGACTCATTTAATGTGAAGGGCCTTTTTCTGCTAAAATATCTCGCGCACTATTGAACAATGAAGATCGCAGATCTGACTGTATGATCTGTGCAAGCTGATCGTAATTTACACTGCAAAATAGTTCAACTGAAAGTTTTCATTCAAGTTTGCATTTTTCAGTGCTTCTCTTATCTATAATTACGACTGTGCATCTGTTACCCCAGATTCTGTTTTTAGACTTATCGAAACATACTAGAGATGACATGTTGACACTCCAATTTAGCACAGATGCTTAACCCTTTACCGCATAATACCGCTTTTTGACGCCCCTGGGAAAGAAGCCTTTTGAAAACATTGTGGGAAAAGGAGAAAATGCTGGTAACCAGCATTTTCTCCTTTTCCCACAATGTTTTCTACCCTATCAAAGAAAAATTCTACCATTTGAGCCACATTGAAACTGTGGTCTGCAAATGCTTTCAATTTGGACAAGGCTAAGATTTTGTCGTCTGGTAAAGGGTTAAGTCCTATCGAAACATACTCGAACGGACACAAACAGTCCTGGGGTACCTTTTAGTAAACTGCGTAGATTTACGCAAATTTTGAGGGATTGTACACAATAAGACCCCTCCCTTACCCAAAGTATCAGCTTGGGTAAAGTTGAGCAGATATTTACTAAAAGCGTTGTGCAGCTCAGTGAAACTTGTGTTCAGACTTGATGCTTGATTACTTAAACTGCTTACGCAAATTTCTTACATAGACAATTTGGAGAAAGTTACCCTTGTTTACCACAGATATACACTTTTGATTTTGACCCATCGAATTCTATAACAAGGATACAAAAAAGTCCTGTTTACCACAGACGTGTACAGATCTTTTTAGACCTATCTAAAAATACTAGAAATGACACAAATATTCCTGTATGCTACAGATGTGTACAGATGTTTTTAGACCTGTCGAAATAAACTAAGATGGCACAAACAACTGTATTTACCACAGATGTGCAGAAATGCCTTTAGAACTATTGATATACTAGAAATGACAAAAACAGTCCTGAATACTACGGGTATATACAGATATTTCCAGACTTATCGAAGTACACTAGAAACAGTCCTGTTACCAATGATTGATTGTATGGTGTTTAATGCCGTTTTTAACATTATTTCAGTTATATCGCGGCGGCCAGTGCATCTAAACCATGCTTTCCTGGAATTTCTTTTACCAGTACTCCGCACAATATTCTTTCCAAGCCACTGGCTGCTTTCCCACATAGCCATTGTCGAAACAATGGTCAGCGGTGGGAGAGGAATGAAATCCTGTCGCGATGACTATCATCAATCCTCGGAAAGAAATTGGCCGAGCCGGGGATCGAACCAACGACCTCCTGTTCTCAAACGCTACCGACTGAGCTACGGGGCTCGGCCCTGTTACCAAATATATGAACAGATGTTTCAAACTCATTGAAATGTACCCGAAATGACACAAACAGCCCTTTTTTACCAGAGTTGTGTGCAGATGATTGAGACCTATCGAAATTTCTAGAAATGACAGAAAAAGTTCCACAGATGTGTACTTACGCTTGAAGACCTATCGGAGTACAGCTGTATACCGAAAAATTGACACGAAAAGTCCTGTATAGCACTGTGGTTGAGACCTTAAATTTGTGACACCAGCAATTCCTGGTTCGATTCAAATCAGAGGGTCAAGTCACGTAGGAATGCTTTTCAACTAGGCTTAACCCTTTCCCAAACAACAAATTTTGGACTGGTCCAAATTGAAAGAGTTTGCAGACGACAATTTTAAATTTGATGAAAATGGCAGACAGGTCTCAAAAAGGGTAGAAAACACTGTGGGAAAAGGAGAAATTGCTCGTTACGAGCAATTTCTCCTTTTCCCACAGTGTTTTCAAAAGACCTGTACTGCAGACACGTGAAGACCAGGGCTTGTTTGGGAAAGGGTTAATAAAGTACCGTCTAGCATTGGCGAAATTCAAGAAAGACACGAATAATAGCTGCCTTGATAAGACTAAAATAATTCAGCCATGCTCTGGCAAAAGGCGGTTTAATGCATCTTCAACAAGTATCGACTCTGGTCAGCCTGCGCATTTGCGCTGGCCGACTTTGGTTGAAAGATTTTGCTACTGCTCAATTTTAGGCAGCTTAACTCTTTACCACACAATCCCGACTTTTAACGACCCTGAGAAAGAAGCCTTTTGAAAACATTGTGGGAAAAAAGAGAAAATGCTGGTAACCAGCATTTTCTCCTTTTCCCACAATGTTTTCTACCCTTCCCAAAATGAATTTCAATTTTACAGTCACGTTTATTTTGTAGTCTGCAACTGCTTTCAATTTGGACAAGTCCAAAATTCTGTCGTTTGGTAAAGATGTTAAAGGACCAGTTTATCTCATGATTCAGTTGGTAGTTAGACAAAATGGATTTTACAGATCAAGAATTATGTAAGGACCTGCTTAGTACAATGCATCACGGATATGCATTGAACTCCCCTTTGCGAGAGCATGGCTCAATTATCGAAAGTTGAGTACATGTATATTTATTGATTGATTGATTGATTGAATGGTGTTTTACGCCGCTTTCAACATTCTTTCAGTCATATCACGACGACTGCTCACATATTCATGTATTTCCTGGGTTTTACCAGTACTAGGCTAGGGCTCTGAAGTGTCTTGCCCAAGAACACACCCACGAAAAACCCAGCGGATCAGGTAGGGCTCGAACCCGGGGCCTCCAGGTTACGAGTCCCACGCTTTACCACTGAGCCACGCAGGACCCCTGTATATTTATTGAAATTTGAATATATTTTTGAAAGTTGAATAGATTGCATAAGAAACAAAACCCATGACAGAAAAGGCGAAATATTTTAGGAAAGAAAATATAGGATGTTTTTAATTATCCGGAAGCCTGTCTGGGAAGAGAACATTTGCTTGTCTGCTTTAGAAGGCTTGATTCTCCTGTTGGTGCGAACATGGATCAATCAAGTTGTAATAATTGCATTGCATACTCAATACTTAATAATACAGCCTCTGGGGATAGAATACTACCCAGATAGTAAAAATAAACAATAGCGTTTCAAAGAAATCCATACCTCTACCTCTACCTCTCACTCTCTCTATCTCTGTCTTTGTCACTCCCTCTGTCTCTCTCTCTCTGTCTTTGTCACTCTCTGTATTTGTCACTCTCTCTGTCTCTCTGTATTTGTCCGTCTGTCTGTCTATCTGTCTGTCTATCTGTCTGTCTATCTGTCTGTGTCTGTCTTATTCTCTCTCTGTCCCTCCCTCCCTCTCTCTCTGTGTCTCTATCACTGCCTGCCTGCCTGCCTGCCTGCTCTGCCTGCCTGTCTGCCTGCCTCTCTCTCTCTCTCTCTCTCTCTCTCTCTCTCTCTGTGTCCACCCCCCGTGCTGATTCCAGACAACCCACCGAGCCATCCCACATAGAAAAACATGTAGTCATAATGCATCTTCATACTTACATCCAAGTACTCTAGCAAGCTGTCACTTTTTCACCCTGTAACCCTTATCCTGCTAAATAAGTAAAATGAAACATTCGAGCCGACAGTAAAACCCGAATGTTGCCAATTCAAAATTATTTTTGGAGAAAAATATCTCCTTATTGGACGGTGTAGATCCAAGTTCAGACTGCACGTTCTGTGCAGTCTGATCTTGATCTACATTGCCCGCAAAAGGTCCTTTAGTGGCACAAAGCAGTCTAAGGGTTAACAGACAATCCGATCTTTACACGATCCTGAACCAGATGGCTTTTGAAAACTTTGTGGAAAATGTAGCTAGCATTTTCTCCTTTCTCCACTATGTTTTCTACCCTATCAGAGAAAAACAACATCATTTGAGCAAAATTTAATTTGTCATCTGCAAAAGCTTTGAATTTGAACAAGACGAAAATTCCAATGTCTATCAACAACTAAATCTCTACATTTATACTTAACTCTTCACCACACAATCCTAATTTAAAGACCCTGACGAGGAAAGGCTTTCAAAATATCGTAGGAAAAGGAGATAATGCTGAAAATCATTCTTTTCTTCTTTTTCCCACAATTTTTCAAGCCTTTCACAGGCAACGGCCATAATTTAAACGACATATGATTTCTCGTTTAATAATAATAATAATAATAATAATAATATCTTTATTTTGTGAAGGTTAAAATATTGACATATTTCACGTCTTTTTTTCACCTGAGTAGAGTGCCTTAAAGGTATTTCTTTAATTTGACCAAGTGACCTCGTTTATGACCCCAGATGACCCAATTTCAAACTCATATTTCACGAAGACAAACATTCTGACCAATTTTCAAGTCAATTGAGCAAAACATGTGGCCTCTAGAGTGACCTAAAGGTATTTCTTTAATTTGACGTAGTGACCTAGATTATGACCCCAGGTGACCCAAATTTAAACTGGTCTTGTACTTTATCAAAAGAAACATTTTAACCAATTTTCAAATCAACTGAATAATAAATGTGGCCCTCAGAGTGCCCACTAGGTATTTCTTTAATTTGACCAAGTGACCTAGTTTATGACCCCAGTTGACCCAAATTCAGACTCATGTGAGATTTTATAAAGACAAACATTCTGACAAATTTTCAAGGCAATTGAGCAAATAATTTGGCCTCTAGAGTGCCCACAAGGTATTTCTTTAATTTGACCTAGTGACCTAGTTTATGGTTCCAGGTGACCCAAATCCAAACTCATCTGATATTTCATCAAGACAAACATTCTGGCCAAATTTCAGGTCATTTGAGCAATAAATGTGGCCTCCAGAGTGCAAACAAGGTATTTCTTTAATTTGACCCAGTGACCTATTTTATGACCCCAGTTGACCCAAATTCAGACTTATGTAAGATTTTATAAAGACAAACATTCTGACCAATTTTCAAGGCAACTGAGCTAATAATGTGGCCTCGAGAGTGCCAACAAGGTATTTCTTTAATTTGACCTAGTGACCTAGTTTATGACCAAGATGACCCAATTTTGAACTCAATGAACTCGTTGTGCTTAGATGGGCAAACAAACTTAGAAGAGAATCACTACATACCAAATATCAAAGCTCTACGCCGTCCAGTTTCAAAGAAAAATTTTAAAGTTTTCCTTCTTTGTTCCTATGTTCGAAATTGTGACCCCGCGGGGCTGGGCCAGTTTTGACCAAAGCAGCATTCTTGGAACAAACTTGGTAGAGGTCGACTAGGAGATGCTACATACCAAATATCACACCTCTACACCTTCCCGTTTAAGAGAAAAAGAAATTTAAAGTTTTTCTTCTTTGTTCCTATGTTCGAACTTGTGACCCCTGGGGCGGGGCCAGTTTTGACCCCAGGGGCATCATATGAACAAACTTGGTAGAGGTCCACTCTGAGATGCTCCATACCATATATCAAAAATCCACGCCTTTCGGTTTCAGAAAAGAAGAATTTTAAAGTTTTGCTTCTTTGTTCCTATGTTCGAACTTGTGACCCCCGGGGCAGGGCCAGTTTTGACCCCAAGGGCATCATATGAACAAACTTGGTAGAGGCCCACTAGAAGATGCTACATACCATTATCAAAGCTCCACGCCTTCCTGTTTCAGAGAGGAAGATTTTTAAAGTTTTCCTTCTTTGTTCCAATGTTCGAACTTGTGACCCTCGGGGCAAGGCCAGTTTTGACCCCAGGGGCATCATATGAAAAACTTGGTAAAAGTCTACTAGGAGATGCTACATACCAAATATCAAAGCTCTACGCCTTCCAGTTACAGAGAAGAAGGTTTTTAAAGTTTTCCTTCTATGTTCCTATGTTCGAACTTGTGACCCCCGTGGCAGGGCCAGTTTTTACCCCAAGCGCATCATATGAACAAACTTGGTAGAGGTCCACTAGGAAATGCTACATAACACATATCAAAGCTCCACGCCTTCCAGTTTCAGAGAAGATGATTTTTAAAGTTTTCCCTCTTTGTTCCTATGTTCGAACTTGTGACCCCTGGGGCAGGGCCAGTTTTGACCCCAAGGGCATCATATGAACAAACTTGGTAGAGGTCCACTAGGAGATGCTACATGCCAAATATCAAAGCTCTATGCCTTCTAGTTTTAGAGAAGAAGGTTTTTAAAGTTTTCCTTCTTTGTTCCTATGTTCGAACTTGTGACCCCTGGGGCAGGGTTAGTTTTGACCCCAGGGGCATCATATGAAGAAACTTGGTAGAGGTCCACTAGGAGATGCTACATACTAAATATCAAAGCTCTACGCCGTCTAGTTTCAGAGAAGATGATTTTTAAAGTTTTCCTTCTTTGTTCCTATGTACGAACTTGTGACCCCGGGGCGGGGCCAGTTTTTACCCCAGGGGCATCATATGAACAAACTTGGTAGAAGTCCACTAGGAGATGCTACATACCAAATATCAAAGCTCTGCGCCTTCTAGTTTCAGAGAAGAAGATTTTCAAAGATTTTGCATTTTTTTTTCCTTTTTGTTGCCATGGCAACCAGAGTTAAAGGTGGAATTCAATTCTTTTAACAACTTTGGTAAAGCTTCACCCAAGGAACATCCCTGCCAAGATTCATCAAGATTAACCCAGTGGTTTAGGAGAAGAAAATGTTTAAAGAAATTGTTGACGGACGACGGACGCCGGACATAGGGCGATCAAAATAGCTCACCTTGAGCACGTTGTGCTCACGGTGAGCTAAAAAAACAAAGGTATATAACTGTGGTGTTGCATGGTCAATCTGGGTGAAACTTGTTGTCCTGCATTTCCTAATGGTGGTTGATAGATGTTACAAATTCGATGTAAAAACTCTGTATAGTTTTCAAGATATGAGTCAAAACAAAAGTTCATTCTATATACCTTTATGTCCTACTTTGTGACCCCTGGGGCAGGGCTGATTTTGACCCCAGGGGCATCATTTAAACAAACTTGTTAGAGGTTCACCAGGAAATGATCCATATAAATTATCAAAACTCTAGGCCTTCTAGTTTCAGACAAGAAGATTTTCAAAGTTTGCTCTATATATGATTTTGCCCAAATTTGTGACCCCTGGGGCCCGGCCAATTTTGACTCCAGGGGCATCATTTGAACAAACTTGGTAGAAGACTACTAGAAGATACTACATACCAAATATCAAAGCTCTGGGCTTTCTGGTTTCAGACAAGAAGATTTTTAAAGATGTTGTAAATTTCCCCTTTTTTGTTGCCGTGGCAACCAGATGGGTTAATTCAATTCTTTTAACACCTTTGGTAGAGCTTCACCCAAGGAACATGCCTGCCAAGTTTCAAGATGATTGGCCCACCGGTTTAGGAGGAGAAGATGTTTAAAGGAATTGTGGGCAGACGGACAGATGGACGCCGGACAATGACTGATCACAATACCTCACCTTAGCACTTCGTGCTCAGGTGAGCTAAAAATAAATGGTGATATTGATGACTGATACTTATGATTGTGGTGTTGGAAAATGAAGAGGATGAATTAATGGCAAAATAATGATGGAATCTGAAATCTACCGACAGACACACGTTTCTATACTGTGCAATATTTTGTAAAGTTGTATGATTTCCTAACTAGAAAGAGGATTGTAAGTCTGAAACAGCTTTCCATTCGGACCATTTTTTCAAGATTTTTTCATTTGGTATAGCGGTAATTCCATTCGCCTATCACAAAACTCCACATTTACAGGATGTTACAGCGAGGACCGTTACATCCGTAACAAGAACTGTCATTAGCCGTGATCTGGCAAAAAGGGATTTAATGCATCTGCGAAAAAGAGTCGATAAAGGTAAGCCGGTGCTGTGCGCAGGATACCCTGTGTCGAAACTTTTTGTTATTTGTCAATCTTCTGTATGTCAAAGGATAAGTCTACCTCATGACTTTGTCAGCTGTTAGACAAAATGGATTTTATGAATCCACAATTCTATGATGACTTGCTTGTGATCATGATGCATTTGACCCTCTTTTGCCAGACCGCCGTTCATGAAGCTACTCCCTGACTTTTAACGAAATCGTGAACTGACTGACGGACAATGCGGGTGCTGTATGCTCTGTCGAAATTGTTTCGGGAAGTATCAACATTTAAGTTACATGTATGTTCTGTCGAAAATAATTCGGGGAGCATAAAAATCTAAGTTACAGTAAAACATGCCACTTAGCGACGGAATTGCATGGAAAAATTCAAAGAAACACAATTCTCTTATATAGAAGCTGAAATAGATATGTGAGAGTTATCTTTCTTGTATTACCAATTTCAAGATGTGATCAAGAAGATTGAATACCTTTCAAAACCAAAATCTTAGTGCGCTTAATTATTTACCCGATCTTTTTGATAATAACAATAATAAAAAAAAAAAAAAAAAACCTACTGCTTCTTCAAGTTCGCTTTGGCTAAAATATTTCATAAAAATAACCTAGCGGACAGTGCAGATCCAAGATCAGACAGCACATTCTATTTCCTGTCTGCAAAACCAACAAAAGTCGGTAATGATCAGCACTCTAAAGGTAAACGGTTGCTTTTTCAGGAACAGCGAACTACATAGTACAAGATCAGACCATACAACGTGCAGTCTGATCTTAGATCTTAACTGGTGGCTATTTTTTGCGACATTAATGATGACCAACTTAGCAACGAAACGGCAATGCCATGGATCCTTTCACTGACTGAATACATTTCACGGTAGTTATTTTTCTCACAGCAACAGGCGAAAACATGAGTCTTTTGCGGACGGCATAGATCAAGATCAGACTGCACAGGACGTGCAGTCTGATCTTGAATCAATACCGTCCGCGATTTTAGTCAAGCCTGTAAGATGAAACTGAATCTCAGTTTCAGCGGACTGTATTGACATAAGTTGGCTTTGACGATTAAAGTTAAAATTATATACCTATAATCAGAACGTGTTGAAATAACGAACAACAGCCTTTCCAAGCGCATTGCTCAAGATACCAATCGGTAATATATGACGTCATTCCTTTCATGGCCAAAACCTAGAACGAAACTGACTGAAGTTTCGGCTACCAAGGTTCAGCTTTTAGAGCCATTCAAATACAATAAAATTCTGAAGACGTTCGAGCTCATTTGCATACTAGCAGTGTTGTAATAAAGGGAGGTAATAAAGTGTACTGTAATAACATATATAAAGGCAGGGATAAAAGCGTGTACTGTAACAAAATGAAAAAACTATCACTGTATCAGCTATCTTACCTTTAACCAGTTTCTTCAGTGAGCTTTTGTTGTTCACCAAGTACTCATGGGACATCTTCAGGTTCATTAGAGTCTTTATACAATGTACACATTCCAGCATCACCAACGCGTCCGATAACTGCGTCACTCTTTGAATACCAAGAGAGTCTACAAGGTCCAGAAGCACGTTAAAACCATCTAGATCCAGAAATTGCTTGTTCCATTCTAGTTCTCTTTGCCTAAGTTTCTTATTCAAAGACGTTAATAATTTCAGATTTGGAGCTGCCTTGAGAAAATCGATGAAAGCTTCTGGAGTGAAACCTTCATAGTTCGCAATTGCGTCGAACAGCTTACTCTGCAACCTAACGATTGGATTCTTGCGCTTCTTTTTTATATCCTTATCATCCGGAGCTGTTTGTGTTACATCAACTCCTTCCTCAGGAACATCTTCCGCGATTGCTTCGGTCTCAGTGCGATTAGCAGTACCGTTATGCTTTTCCGTCTTTTCTGAATCATTGCCGGTATCTTTGAGACTGCCTGTTTCGTCCTTGTGTTCTTCGTCGCAAGACGAATAATTTGATGAGGAATCATCAGAGGTTACAACTGTCTGTTTGTGTATTGTTTTCTTCTCCTTTGTTTCCTTTGTGTCGTTTTCCTTCCCTGCATTTGTTGCTATGTCAGATTTATCCTCGTCAGGAATATGCACAGTCACATTAGTTAGGCCTATTTCGTCTTCTTTACTCACACCATTCGCGACTAGAGTACTGTCCGTATCATTTGTTTTCGCTTCGTTTTGGATTTCTTCCATTCCATTAGTTTTTAATTCCTTTTGCTTATGAACCTCTAGCACGTCAGCTGTTGCTAGTTTCACTTTACCACCAATATGTTTCGATTCAGCTTTTCCCATATCTGTGGATTCGGGTTTTTCTGTAGGTTTGTAGGTCTCGTCTATGTTCCGAGTGTCGGCAGAGCTAGTGCAGCATCCAAGAAGTGAAGATTTCTTCTTACGTCTGTCCGGACTCGGCGACTTTCTTGTGAGCTTGCGAAGAAAAGACGCCATTGTTCTGAAAGAAAAATAAAGAAAATGATCAGAACTTATATTTACCAACAATTTTTTAAGAACGTTGTTTGTCTACTTTTAGATTTATAAAGTATTACAACGTCTCATTGGCTAAAGCAAAGGGTTTAGCCAATAAGAAGTTGTGTTGCTTTCAAATTTAGAAAATGAGATTAGAAAGTAACACAAGTTCTGACTGACTTAACCAAATAGTTTAGCCAATCAGAAGTTGTCTTACTTTCATTTTTAGAAAAATCTTGGGAAAAGGACCAATAATAATCTTAAGAATGGTTGGTGAATAAGGACCCGGGGACCATATATAAAGAAGAAGAAGAAAGCCTTATTAATCTGCTAAACCTTCAGAAGCATAGTAAAAAGAAGTGGAAATTGATATTTACAATAACCGTTGCATGCAAATATGCAACTGCCCAACTTATTTACAGCAGAAGGGGTTAAAAGTCAGTGAACGCAGAATAAAGGGAAACGAAATGACAATTACCTTTTCAGAAAATAAATCGACAGATATAAAAAAAGAGCAGAAAAAAAGTTTCTTCGTATTTATTACCCGGTCAACAACTTTCCGAGCATACAGAAATATACAGTACACACACAATGACACGATCATTCAAAGCTAAGAGATGCTGACAAAAAATAACATGTATAGGTAAAAATTACTGTTGTAAAAACAATTAAACTGCAATTCTATGCTCCATAAAACTTAAAAATCGTTCAACAGTTCGATAACAGTAGTAGCTGGTATGAACAAAATGTGTGTAAGGTGAAAATTATACGTGGATTTTCTGGTTTGTAATGTTATATCTTTTTTTCTCTCACTCCTTTTGTGGAATCGAGACTTGAAATGAACAAAATGAAGATTAACCCTTTCCCAAACTACAAATTTTGGACTGGTCCAAACTGAAAGAGTTTGCAGACGACAATTTTAAATTTGATGAAAATGGTAGAAAGTTCTCAAAAAGGGTTGAAAACACTGTGGGCAAAGGAGAAATTACTCGTTACGACCAATTTCTCCTTTTCCCATATTGTTTTCAGAAGACTTGTACTGCAGACACGAGAAAACCAGGGCTTGTTTGGGAAAGGGTTAATAGTTTGAATCAAAGTACTGAAAGCGCCGAACCAGTCTTTTTACCTGACCACAAAATGTAAGACACTTCCATGTTAAAAGTGTTTGCAGACTAATTAGATGTGACCCAAATGATAGCATTTGCCATTATAAAGGGTAGAAACCATTGTGGGAAAAGGGAATATGTCGATTACGAGTTTTTTTTTCCCATTATGTTCAAATGACGTTTTACTAAGGGTCGTAAAACACGGAATTGCTTGGTAAAAAGTTTACCAAGAGAAAAAGTGCTTGACTGGTCCATATTCATTTGCAGACGACAAATCAAATGGCATTTAGATGATGGAATTTGTATCAGGAAGGGTATAAAACATTGTGGAAAAAGGAGAAAATGCTGGTTACCAGCATTTATCCCTATCCCTCATTGTTTTAAATGGCCTTTTTCCTAGAGGTCGTTAAAACTCAGGATTGTTTGATAAAGGATTAAAAAGTCGGAAACCCTTGTGGGAAAAAAGGAATATGTCGGTTTCGAGCATTTTGTTCTTTTCCCACTATGTTTTCAAAAACCTTCATACAGAGGGTCGTAAAACCTGGAATTGCAAGGTAAAAAGTTAACTCTTTACCAAATGACAAAGTTTTAGACTGGTCTAAATTCATAACATTTGTAGATGACAAATAAAATGATACACAACGATGGGATTTGTATCAGAAAGGGTAGAAATATTATGGGAAAAGGAGAAAATGTTACTAAGATATTGTAATGACAGTCAGTGTCGTAAAGATCCTCTTAGTTCTTGGTTTAATTCTCTACGCATTGGATTTAGTCAATGAACAAGTCCGTATTTCAGGTTTACCTCGTTTATTATTTATTTTTTTATTTTTATTCATCAATTTATTAGCCACATTGAATTTTTTAACAACAGCCATTCAAATTCTCTTAATTTTAACTCTAGTTTTTTTTTTAGTAGCTGATTTATAGCTCTAGATAGAACACTTTTACGTTCTCTTATATTCCGTTTTCTTTACCAACTACCCCTTATACATTCAAACTCTGTTATTTATATGGCTTAGTGCTCCGTTGGCTCCGCTGCATGAAAATCATATGAAACATAAGAATCAGTTGAAACCCAATTAGCGCACCAAAGGAGCAATAAACGGAGTATAATTTTAACTTGGTATAAAACCGGAGACTAACCGGAGTAGACAAAAATGTATCCTTACAACATGAGTAACTGAAACTAGCCAAAACAAGCTATAACAAATAATATTTGAAAACATTGTAACAAAAGGATAAAAAACTCGCAGAATTCGCGACACTCCCACCTGTGAGAAAAGTAATATCAAATAATAATGAAAAGGCATAAGTAAGTTATAACTTCAAATAACGAATTCGGTGTCAAATCAAATTGTTAGACATTGGCCTGACAAAGATATTTATTCATTGTAGGCAAAATAATCCTTTTCGATATGAAAATTTTCTGTTACTTGTCTATCATTCAAATACCCAATCCTTCTGGTCATTGTAAGGGTGTAGATTTCAGTTTTAAATGAAAGTTCTGACACCACGATATCCCTACACATTTGTTCTTCGTCATCACTTATTACAATGACGTCGTCTGCGTCATTTGTGGACGTTTGAGATGACATGTTTTGGAGATCTTGGACGTCAGAAATATTGTTGCACGCCTGGTCTGACACAGCATCTTGAATTTCATCATTATTGTCAATGATATCAAAGTTTTTATTCATATTGCTATCTACTTCCCACGCACACAATTCCTCGAAGAAATTACTTTCAGGTTCAGTGGGAGCGACTGTATCACTATTATTTTCTGGATTTAATCCCAGCTCCTGGTTGCTGAAGCTATTTAGGAAGTCTGACATTTCATTTATATCTAACGAATCTATAATTTCATTTATATCTAACGAATCTATAATATTTTCATCGTCACTTATGTCCTCACAGACTGGAATATATTTTGGTCTACAACTTTCCAAGTTTTCGGTGTGTGTATGTTTGTTTTCGTTTGTGGTAGGTTGATGCTTCTTTCCTTGATAAGATTTGGTTCGAGCGTCGTCAGTACCGAGCTTGTGAATATTCTTTAAATGTTCTTTTAGGTAATTCCTACGGATAAACTTTATGCCGCACTCCGAAACAGGACAGTAAAAGTATTCTTTAATCAGATGCCGTTCTCTCATGTGACGTGTCAAATTTTTTTTAAATTTATAAAACCTACAACAATGATCGCAGTAGAACATCTTGCTCAGACCTAGAATAAGCTTGACTTAACAGTTCGAAGATTAACTGAAGAATGAATGCTCTAAAACTTCGCAACGTGGGTTTCACGTGCATCTCGCTCAAGGAATTTGTTCCTTGCTCCGGTCTGCTAAATACACAAGCACCCCGTGCATTTCACCGGCGGAATGATGAACTGTTTTCTCTAGTACATGACCCTTTTTTTTTTTAAGAGTTAATTTTCTGACAACTGTTCTTTGATTTTTTGTCTAGCTTGAACTGCAGATTTTCTCAAAGGCCGCATTGCTAATTTTGAACCGTTATTAGAAAGTGGTCGGTGAACCTTTTCAACACCCGAATCTAAAGTACACTCAATAGGATATAGCAATTTTAGAGGTCTACACAGCAATTTATCAGATGGTAGACGTATTTTTGCTGACCGATGCAGACCGTCACGGCTTCTTAACAATTCCGCAATTCTTCCAATTTTCCAACAGCCACGTGGTAGATTGTCCTTGATAAGAATTATGTCACCAACTTGACAACGGAACGGAGACTGAATTCTTGTAGAACGGAGAGAACACTGGGTTCGTTCTCGCAGACTCGTCAAATATTCGTCCCGCCATAATTTCCAAAATTGGTTAAGAAGCTTTTGACCTTTTTTCCAAAGATTCAATAAGACATTCCCAGTACTTTGCTGAAAAGTGTAATTCTCGTCCATTTCTATATCTAAACTTGGAATTCCAATTTTTGGATTTAATGATAAAAAATGCCCGGGTGTGAGTGAAATATTCGAATTCACATCGTCATCAACATACACTAAAGGTCTCGAATTTACCACTGATTCAACCTCTTTTAGCACTGTTTGGATTTGTACAAGATTCATCATACTCCTACCTATTGATTTTTTCAATGACCGTTTTACGAGTCCCACAAGTCTTTCATAAAAACCACCCATCCATGGGGCAAATTCTACTATAAATTTCCATTTAATTCCCATATTTGAAACATAAGATTGCACGTCCACACTATTTATCACACGTTTCCAAACAGTCTCCAAAACTTTACTTGCGGCTTTAAATTGACTAGCATTGTCACTTACGATCTCAACAGGTGAACCCCGCTGAGAAACAAACCTTTTAAATCCAAGAATGAATTCATCTGCACTCATATCCTGTATCAATTCCAAATGAATGGCACGTGTCACCATACATGTATAAAGACACACCCACACTTTCTTAACTCCGTTAGATGTTTTGATGTAGAGTGGACCAAAGTAATCTAACCCAGCACGAATGAAAGGAGATGATTGCGACACTCTAGACTGTGGTAACGGAGCTAATGGTGGCATTTTATAAGGTCCACCCTCATACCGTCTACACACTGTACACGAACGGAGTATTGTTTTCACTTTTGCTCTACCTTGGGGGATCCAAAAGTTCATTCTTATCTGTGCAAGAGTTTGAGAAACCCCGCTGTGACAGTTTTGTTTGTGAATTTTTGATATCAACAAATGTGTTAATTTGTCTCCACCTCGAAGTAATATTGGACAACGTGCTCCTGCACTTAAACACGAGTTTCCCAAGCGTCCTCTACAACGTAAAAGACCAACGTTGTCGACAAAGAGCCCAAGTTGTTTTTGTAAATTGGTGGCCTTGCCCTTACGAATGGCTTCTATTTCTTCCGAAAAGTACTTCTGCTGTACATATTTTAACCACATTGTCTGAGCTTCTTGCAGTTCTTGGCTTTTTAATGGACCGTTTTTAGATCGAGTCTTTTTTAAACATTGAATGAACCGTAAAGCATATGCAGTCACTCTAAACAACTTGCTAATTGAAGAAAATTCATTTGGGTTCAAAGAAAACGGAGGGACTGGAGTAACCTCACCATGTTTATTAGGACGTTCATTTACGTCATAATTACGCTCAGTGATTAGCATTTTTACTTCCTTTTCCACTTGGTGCCAATCATTGTTCATTTGCGCTTCAGTATCCATTTCGTTTTCCCTCGTTACAGAAGTAAAGTCTGGACTATGCCACCATAACTGATTCTCCTGTAAGCTCTGGACATTTGTTCCGCGAGAAGCAATATCAGCCGGATTTTCTCCAGATTTTACATAATCCACGCTGACACTGCAACTCTTTATTTCTAAAATCCTATTTCTCACGAAAATTTCTAATTTTCTATCGGTGTTTAACCAACCTATCACACATTTTGAATCTGTCCACAATAACGTCTTAGTTATCTTAAGTTTCAATTGTTCTTTCACAAATTGGAGGGATCTTACACCGATTAACACCGCCATTAACTCTAATCTGGGCATTGTCATTCCCTTTAACGGAGCAAGACGTGATTTTGCAAATATCAGATCAACTTTAGCTACTCCGTTACATATTTGACGTAGATATACACAAGTTGCGTAGGCTTTTGACGATGCGTCACAGAAGCAAAGCAGGTCATAAATTACTGAATTTGTGTCCACACCATGAGATATGCATCTGTGAACTTTAAGGCTAGGTAGTTGTTCAAGATCAGCACTTAGTGATGACCAAACCGACAAAATGTCACTATCATCAATGTTTTCATCCCAGTCATAATTCCTGCTCCATATTGTTTGGAGCAGCAATTTTCCACGAAGTAATACAGGTGTATACAGACCCATGGGATCGAATACAGACGCTATCACTTTTAGTACGGTTCTTTTCGTAATGTTCATTGCAGCTACTTTACCCACCAGTTCTTTGATGGACAGTTTATCAGATTTGTGGTTCCAGAGATAACCCAAAACATTTATTGTTTCAGGGCTTGCTCTATCATGAATAGGTATTGATTCATTCACTTTGTCACTGTTTGATAGCCATTCACGTAAATTCAAGGAAGCATCTTTAAAGATTGATTTAGAACACATATATAACTGAAGTGCTGTTGCCTCGGAATCAGTGCCAGTTATTACGTTATCTACGTATATGTCATTTTTCAATTTGGTAGAGGTAGGATTATTGTATTTTTCTAGATGTTGTTCAACTGTGGCGCCTAGCAAAAAAGGGCTAGATATCACCCCGAATGGTACTCTACAAAATCTATATTCTTGCACGTTGCCTTGAGCTGAGGGGTTTTTAAAGTTTTTTAACCATAAAAATCTTGTGACATCTCGTTGGTTAGGCTGAAGACCAATTTGAAGAAATGCCTTCTCAATATCTGCAATGATTGCAATCTTGTGAAGACGAAACCTAATTAACAACCCGCAAAGGTTGCACAGCATAACTGGTCCCCTATATAGGCATTCATTCAAACTCTTACTGTCTTTAATGGGTTTTGACGACGCATCATATACAATTCGAAGTTTGGTGGTTTTCTTATGAGGAGTAATCAACGGATGATGAGGGATGTAATGTTTCATTTCACTTGAAGTTGACTGATGTACCTTTTCTATAACACCATCTTGTAGCTGCTTCTCTATGACTTTATTGTATTCTTCCATCAACTTTGGGTTTCCCTTTAATCTCTTAAGACATGACTTTAGACGTCCAAGAGCCAATTGTCTATTATTTGGTAATTCCGTGAAATCTTTTCTCCATGGCCATGTGACGTAATACCTTCCGTCCTGGTAAATCAACGTGTTCTTGAATTTTTCCATGACAATGTCATCCTCATCTCTTAGTGATGAATCTGTTATTCCTATTGTCTCTATATTCCAAAAGTCTTCAAGGTCGGGCTTTGTTTGCACCACATTATCAACACCAAATAGTGTTTCATTCTTGGTTAAATTCGTTCCATGGGAAAGAATCAGAAAGTTATTTTCGTTCATAGTTTCGTTTATTTCACTTGTGCGCCCGGTCAATATCCAACCGAACTTAGAACTAAGTAGATATAATCCGGGCTGCAACTCAAGCCTTTGTGGCAATACTAAGTCTAGATAGTAATCATTTCCGATTAGAATTTCAACACTTGAACTTTCAGTTTCTGTCGGTATTGTATCTGCCATATCTACACTCTTTAACAAATGTTCAAGATGTCCTAGCGACGACATATCGATATGTTTCCTGATAATACTTCCACTTATAACAGGAACTATGTTAGCTGTCACCTTAAAGTATTGGCCATTATTCAATTTTAGAGACAACGTCGTTGAAGCTGTTTTAATTACCTTTGGCTTGTCACTACCAAAAGTAGATAATTTTATTTCTTGCTCACTTTCCTGTTTTAGTCCTAGCCGATTTGCCAGTGACTCCGTTATATACGTTCTTTGCGAACCACAATCGAGTAGCAGGCGTGTCTTAAGACAAAAGGCATTCTTCGGATTTTGAATCTCTACAAGTGCAGTTTGCATTAGAACCATGTCATTGGATGATACCAAGGAATTTTCAGTAGTTTCTTCAGCTATCTTATCATTCTTTTCATTGAAAGTCATATTTGAAGATTCAGGAAGTGTCTTAGTTCCAAACATTTTCGGACAAAGGCTACGGTGATGTTTATTTTCTTCGCCGCAATGAACGCATGTTTTGTTTTTCTTGCATTCCTTGGCAAAGTGTCCTTCACGTAGACATCTGAAACAACTTCCTTTTATTTGTTTCTTTCTTTCGATATCGGTTTTAAATTTCCAACATTCATCACTATAGTGTTTCTCTGTACAGTATCTACACTGATCAGCGGAGAATCTTGTAGAGACAGATTTATCCACTTTACTCCGGTTTGAGGTCGCAAATAAAGCCTCCGCTGATCCATATCCTGGTTTTGACGGGGAATTCCCTTTTCGTCTGTGACCACCTTTCGGTTGGAATTTACCATGAGTGTTAATTTGCACTTTTCTTTTATGTTGAGAATAAGATTGTTGTGGACTTACTATAGCAGATTCAGTGGCTATAACATAATGCTTCAGCTCATCCAATAACCAAGCTATTGTCCATGAAGAACCGATGTCTTTCTTCATTTCAAGTAGAACCAATACTTTGGTGGGCAATTTAGATTTTATCATTGATACAAATACTGCTTGGTTCACATCCTGATTTAAAACCTCAAGGCTCCTCAAATGCCTTTGAATTTCGTTTAAAAACGAGCGCAAACTCTCAGTTGTATCTTCTGGTCTTGGAGTATTCATCAGATGCGAATAGTGTAGGTCAATAATTTCCTGTTTCCTGCCAAATCTCTCTTGCAAGAGTTTTACCGCCACTCCGTAGTTATCATTCGATAGTGCTAGACCGGATATTGTTTTCTTGGCTTCTCCGGTCAATTTACTCATCAGGTATGTCAGTTTTTCTACATCAGACAGTTTTTTGTTGCTGTGGACAGCGCAGTCAAAAGTATCCCAAAATTCTGTCCATTTGATTTTATCACCATCGAATGGTATCATTTCTAATTTAGGTAGTTTTACAGTGGATTGATCATGACGTCCTTTCTCTTGTCTTTCAAAGTACTCTTGTTGCAGCTTCATCTGATCCATTACCATTTTCTGCATCTCACTCTGCAATTTAACAAGATGATCTCCTTTTTCCACAGTGCTTTGGTCGAACTTTTCCTCGTGTTTTATTTGTTGGTCAAGGATCGAATCCTTGAATTCTTCAAGTTCAATACGGCTACTGATAACCTGCTCACAAAGAATTCCGTCTTCATTAAGAATTTCGCCAACTAAATCCTCGTCCGAGTCGTCAATAGCACAACACAATTCTTTAGATTTGTCTTCAAGTTTCTCACGATATACATCCAGTGTCTTTATGCACTTGTTAACTTTCATTAGTATTTCTTCTTTATCATCGAGTTCAATATCACTGTCTATTAGTGAAGCACATCGTTGTAGTTCATTCTCTAAAACGTTCCGGTATCTTGTTCTTACACCTTTAATGTATTTCAAGTCCGCCATGGTTTAATGAGTTTAAAATTCTCAAGTCTGATTCTGTTCCCGGGTTCCGGCGCCAAACAATGTCGTAAAGATCCTCTTAGTTCTTGGTTTAATTCTCTACGCATTGGATTTAGTCAATGAACAAGTCCGTATTTCAGGTTTACCTCGTTTATTATTTATTTTTTTATTTTTATTCATCAATTTATTAGCCACATTGAATTTTTTAACAACAGCCATTCAAATTCTCTTAATTTTAACTCTAGTTTTTTTTTTAGTAGCTGATTTATAGCTCTAGATAGAACACTTTTACGTTCTCTTATATTCCGTTTTCTTTACCAACTACCCCTTATACATTCAAACTCTGTTATTTATATGGCTTAGTGCTCCGTTGGCTCCGCTGCATGAAAATCATATGAAACATAAGAATCAGTTGAAACCCAATTAGCGCACCAAAGGAGCAATAAACGGAGTATAATTTTAACTTGGTATAAAACCGGAGACTAACCGGAGTAGACAAAAATGTATCCTTACAACATGAGTAACTGAAACTAGCCAAAACAAGCTATAACAAATAATATTTGAAAACATTGTAACAAAAGGATAAAAAACTCGCAGAATTCGCGACAGTCAGAGTAAACTAGTCATTTGAGAAGACGGGTCTCACCGAAGTAATGTACACAAGATATGCTAATATCTGAGTTAATTAAATGATTGCTTGAATGTTGTTTAACGCCGCTTTTCAACATTATTTCAGTCATATCACAGCGACAGCTCATATATTCACATGTAACTTGCATTAACAAGCTGTAGGCTAGGGCTCTGAAGTGTTTTGCTAAAATCACACCAAGCTACGTGATACAGCCGAGGGACATGATCAACGGATCATCTGAGGTTTGCCGAATGCATACGTAAGTGTCTACTCGAGTTTTCTTTGCTAGACAAAAAGAGGGAAATCAAAAAGGGGAATACGTACATTCGGTGATAGGTCTACAACGCAGTATTTAATTAACTCCCATCATAGTCATTTGACATTCCACGATATTAGATGTATATTTCATCCGTCAAGTGTTTCTGGTTCAAAGGTCAAGTTCAAAATATCTATCAGGCTATAAATGTCATGTCATATGAAGAGTTATTACTGTTTATCAACACTTTACCTGACCATGAAATTTTAGACTCGTCTATTTGGAAAACATTTGCAGAAGACAAATTAAATGTGGTTCAAAGATGGGATTTCGTCTTTCAGTGAGTTGTAGGGCAAAATGATGGCTAAAAACATTTTTTCCTTTTCCCTCAATGTTTCTTAAAGTCTTCTATCCTTGGGTTGTTTAACCGCAGGAATGATCATTAGAAGGTTGACTCTTTACCAAACGACATAATGTTGGACAGGTCCAAATTGAAAGCATTTGAGACGACAAGTCAAATATGGCTCATATGATGAAATTTGTATCTGAAAGGATAGAAAACATTGTGGGAAAAGAAGAAAATGCTGGTTACCAGCATTTTCTTCTTTTTCCACAATGTTTTTAATAGGGTAGTACAACTCGCGAAGGGTTAAATGTACACCAGTTAGTTAACCCTTTCCCAAACGACAAATTTTGGACTGGTCCAAATTGAAAGAGTTTGCAGACGACAATTTTAAATTTGATGAAAATGGCAGAAAGTTATCAAAAAGGGGAGAAAACACTGTGGGAAAAGGAGAAATTGCTCGTTACGAGCAATTTCTCCTTTTCCCACAGTGTTTTCAAAAGACTTGTACTGCAGACACGTGAAAACCAGGGCTTGTTTGGGAAAGGGTTAAAGCTGACGTCGTCTATAACTGTATGAAACAAGATAATTTTGTTTTCTCAGTGTAGACAACAGTATGGATGACACGCCTTTGAGATAGAGCTTTGTTTGTTTGGCATAGAATATCGTTTTCAGAAGTCCTTCCTTCCTTCCTTCCTTCCTTCCTTCCTTCCTTCCTTCCTTCCTTCCTTCCTTCACCTCCCTACCTCCTTCCTTCCTTCCTTCTTCGTCCGTCCGTTTGTCTGTTAGTCTATCCATTCATCCATTTGTGAGTGGGTAGGTAGGTAGGTGAGTGAGTGAGTGAATGAATCAGCCGGGTAGTGGACAAATGGACGAATGAATGAACTCAACATTTATGACCTGGAGTCATGTCACAGCACCTGTCTGTACTTATCTTGCGTATTCCTCAAGTTAAGATGAAAGGCATTTATTTGTCAAAGGCCGCCGGCTGCTTCCCTCCCATAAGCAACGTAGTTGCTTTCGCTATCTATACAACAATAAATAAGTTATAGTGATGAAATCTCTAAAATTTCAAGCTTTTATACCATCAAAAATTGGTGATCTGTTCTGAAATTTGCACTAGGATAATCCTCGTAGATCTATAGCTCGAATTCGTATTTTCAACATTTACAGGTAAGGTTTCCTTCCGATTATGATCTGAATAAAACATTTACCCCTAGCAGCAACATGGGCGAAAAAAAAGGGCTTTTGCAGACGGTATAGATAAAGATCAGACTGCACAAAACGTGCAGTCTGATCTTTTTCGATCTAGACCATCCGTTTTTTAAATCATGCCAATAAGATAAACAAATCTTTCTGAGTTTAAGTGTATTATATTGTCAGCCGTCGAGAGAGCTTCAGTTAATACATTTGTAGCTGAGAGAGTTAACCCTTAAACTGCTAAATAAATGAAACTAAAATTTCCACACAATAGTAAAAACCCAAATACACGTATTGCGATTTCAAAGTTGATTTCACCGGAAAGAAAATACCTTATCGGACAAAGTAGATCAAAGATCAGACTGCACATTATCTACACCGTCCGCAACAGGTCAGTGAGTCGCGCTTAGCAGCTTATGGGTTAAATTATTACCGGACAGCAAAATTTTAGACTAGTCCAAATTTAAAGCATTGGCACATGTCAATGTGGCCCAAATGAAGGAATTAGTCTTAGAAAAGGCCAGAAAACATTGTGGGAAAAGGAGAAAATGCTGGTCACCAGCATTTTCTCCTTTTCCAACAATGTTTTCAAAATCAGGATTGTTAAAACTCGGGATTATTTGGTAAAGAGTTATCTCTTTACCTGACGAAACAATTTTAGTTTTGTCCAAATCTAAAGTAGTGGCAGACAGCAGGCTTAAATTGGGCTCAAATGATGGAATTTGTCTTTGAAAGGGCATAAGGCATTGTGAGAGAAGGAGAAAATGCTGGTTACCAGCATTTTCTCCTTTTCATGGAATGTTTTCAAAGGACTTCTTCCTCAGGGTTGTTAATTCTCGGGCCTCTTTTGTACAGGGTTAACTTTTTACCACACAATTTCGAATTTTAACGACCCTGACAAAGAAGCCTTTTGAAAACATCGTGGGAAAAGGAGAAAATGCTGGTAACCTGCATATTTTCCTTTTCCCACAATGTTTTTTACTCCATCAAAGACAAATTCCATTATATGAGCCACATTTAAACTGTCGTCTGCATATGCTTTCAATATGGGCCATTCTACATTTTTGTCGAGTGGTAAAGATTTACAGAGTTAAAGGATACAATCCGTGCAGGTCACGGGCGCTCCCTGCAACAACCCACAGCGAACACCCACGTATAAGACCCACCAACGCATTTCCCGTGTCTAAAATAAGAACATTTTTTAATTACATGTAGCGATAAACACCGCACGTTTAGACATTTTTGTACCTCGTTTCGCAAACGATAATCTACATTCGATACGAAATATCTAATTTTAGTGCCCATTTAAAAAATTTGAAAAATGAAAGACAGAGCTATCATGTTGAAAATTATTGCAAACTGTCGCAAGGAGAAAGTAGTCAGTGATTTGGAAGCAATGCTGTGCGAACTATGTCGTTATATAAACTTTAGAACCGTATGGATAGGTGCACTGGCAGCCAGGATACGACTCAAATTTCGCTGAAGAGCATTTCAACCAAACAACAAACAAACCAACCCATGAACCAACGAACGAACGAACCAACCAACCAACAAAAAACAAAACAAAACAAACAAACAAACAAAATGTACAGAAGAAATCTGGTAAAAAAAAAACCAGAACCATAATCAACTAAATGACATCAATTCACATGAGGCTATGGAAAAGTATCCTGCTAAATAAGTTAAATTCAGTCTGATCTTGATCTACATTGTTCGCAAAAGGTCAGTGAGTCGCGCTGAGCAGCCTAAGGGTTAAACTGCGCAGATGTGCGGACCGCTCTTGGTCTACACACGTCACAAAGACCATTTGAGGCAGCGATATGACAGGTACCGATTAGAAATGATTGATAAATTGACTGTATGGTGTTTAACGCCGGTTTCAACATTATTTCAGATATATCACGTCGGCCAGTGCACCTATCCATGCTTTCCTGGAGTTTCTTTTACCAGTACGCTGCACAATATTCTTTCCCAGCCACTGGCTGCTTTCCCACATAATCATCGTCGAAACAATGGTCAGCGGTGAGAGAGGAATGAATCCTGTCGCAATGACTATCATCAATACTCGGAAAGAAATTGGCCAAGCCGGGGATCGAACCTGAGACCTCCCCTTCTCAAATCCTGTACACTATCGACTAGATTAGAAATGGAATGAGGATACCAAAAAGTAAACATTTCTTGTTTTTTGTCGGGCTGCAAGCAATCGGATATTTGCTTAGCCCATTACCACACAAACTCGAGTTTTAACGACCCAGGGAACTTAGACTTTTGAAAACGTTCTTGGAAAAGACAAAAAATGCTGATAACCAGGATTCTTTTCCTTTTTCCAACAATGTTTTGTATAACCTTTCTGAAACAAATCCAATCGTTAGAGCAACACTTGATTTGTTGTCTGTAAATGCTTTCAATTCGGACAAGTCTAAAATATTATCGTGTGGAAAAAGGATGGCCTAATTCTTTTCCATACGGCAAAAATGTAGACTGATTAAAATCAAAAACATTTGCGGACGACGATGTTGGGATTTGTATCAGAAAGGGTAAAACACATTTTACCAGCGTTTTCTCCTTTTTCCATAATATTTACAAAAGCTTTCTTTTCCTGGGTCGTCAGAACACGGGATTATTTTGTTACAGATTAACTCATTAATCATTGAAAATACAAAAACAATGCAGCGGACGATTTTGAAAACATTCTTGTGAAATGTTTGTACTCAACAAGATTTTACCCTTATCCTGCTAAATGAAGATATTAAACTTTCCAACCGATTGTAAAAACCCATTTTTCTTCAATTTCAATGGTATTTTGGGAAGAAAGACATCTCCGTAGCGGACAGTGTAGATCCAAGATAAGACTGCACGTTCTGTGCAGTCTGATCTTGATCTAAGCTGTCCGCAAAAGGTCAGTGAGTCACGCTTAGCAGCTAAAGGGTTGAAGTATAGGCAGTATGTATGAACAGTGTGACAAAAGTAACAGTTGGTCGTTTCGAGCATTTTCTGCTTAACCCTGTCCGGACCATATAGGGGAAAACAGGGTCTTTTGCGGAGGGCAGAGATGAAGATCAGGCTGCACAGAACGTGAACGTAAAGCGTTACCTTAGATCTATACTGTTCGTTAGTTTATTTAAGCCTTTACCAAGTACAATTCCGACTCTAAATGACCCTGGTAACCAGCATTTTCTCCTTTTCCCACAATGTTTTCTACCCTGTCAAGGACAAATTTCGTCATTTGGACCCCCTTCAATTTGTCGTCTGCACATGCTATCAACGCAGCAAAATAATGGACTCTAAAGTCTGTTACCTGAGTTAAGTCCTTTTACTTTGCTGAGCTGAGTCTGAAACTAAACTAAAGATTTGAGAACGTTACCGTAAGCCGATTTGAGCAAAATAAGAGACTCAACTTTTTGCGTGAAGCAGGGCCCTGATCTTACGGTTAGTTGAGAAATCAGTTCACAGCATGGTAGGATGCCTTTAATCCTTTATAAAACGAGCTTTCAGTTTTGCTAGGGCTGAGCCTTGAAGCTCAGTCGGTAACGCACAAAGCTTGATACAAGCGGGATCGTTGGTTCTAGTTGCCAGCATTTTCTCCTTTTCCTACCATTGTTTTCAAAAGGTCATTTCTTAAGGGTTGTTTAAACTTGGGACTGTGTGGTAAAGAGTTAACACTTCACCAGACGAAAAAAATTTGGACTTGTCTTACATGCCATTATTTGCAGGAGGTAAGAATTAAATGAGACATGCTCTGGCAAAAGGGGGCTTAATGCATCTCCGTAATGCATGATAGCAAGCAATCATAACATAATTAGGGATCTATAAAATCCAGTATGTCTAAGAGCCGACTGTATCATAAGGTAGACTGATCCTTTGACATACAAAAAAAAAAAATTAACCAATAGCGAAAAGTTTCGGCCCAGGTCAGCCTGCGCGGACTGCGCAGGCTGACCTGAGTCGATTCTTTTCGCAGATGCATTATGATTGATTGATTTAATGGTGTTTTACGCCGTTTCAACATTATTTCTGTCATATCACGGCGACAGCTCACATATTCATGTATTTCCTGGATTTCACCAGTACTAGGCCAGGGCTCTGAAGTGTCTTGCCCAAGGACACTCCCACGGAAAACCCAGCGAATCAAGTGAGGCTCGAACCCGGGACCTCCGGGTCAGAGTCATACACTTCTCCACTCAACCACGCAGGACCCCTCGCAGATGCATTAAGCCCCCTTTCCACAGAGCATGGCTCAAATATAAATCAAATGACGTGATTTGTCTTCGGATGGGTTGAAAATATTGTAGAAAAAAGAGAGCAAAACAAAAACTGGTTTTCTCCCTTTCCTAGAATTTTTTCTAAAGGTTTCTCCTTCAGAGTTGTGAAAACAAGAGCCTAGTGTTTTGGTACAGGATTAATTCCTTACGAATCACTCAATATTTTAACGATCATAAAGAAGAAAGCTTTTGAAAGCATCGAGGAAAAAAGAGAAAATGCTGGTAACCACTATGTTTTCTATTCTTGTAAAAGAACGTCTTCATCAGCTGAGACACGTTTTACATATCTTCTGTTAATGCTTTTAAGTTAGATGAGTTCAGAATTTTGTCGTATGGAAAGGGTTTAACTCTTTCGGCGCCAAATAAACAAACTCGGCTTCTTTTGATGGCTGTAAATAGAATCCACTGGGTCTCCGAAAGATTTTTATCATATAGGCTTGATCAAACAAGCGGAAGGTATAGATCAAAGATCAGACTGCAAGTTCTGTGCAGTCTGATCTTGATCTATGCCGTCCGCAAAAGTCCCTGTTTTCGCCTATGGCGCTGAAAGGGTTAAGAATTTTGAGTGTCCTTGAGGTGATTGATTTCCTTTTGCAAAACGACACAATTCCAGACCAGTCCATATTGTGAACAGTTGCAGACTACAAAGTAATTGTGGCTGAAATGATTGAAATTTTCTGGAAAAGGGTAGATAACACTGTTGGCAAAGGATAAAATGCTGGTAATCGTTATTTTCTCTTTTTTTCCAGCTGTGTTTATCAAAACCCTTTCTCTTCAGGGTCGCTAAAGGGATTTTAAACCAAATTTTGCTTCACGTTTCTTAAGAAAATCTCAACAACAGATTGGTAGTTTTCATTCGCGTGCACGATTAAAACATAGATATAAATACATGTACATATACATATAGAAAATTTGTACATCTTTTTATGGAGGAAATAAAGAATAATTAACCCTTTCAGCGCCATAGGCGAAAACAGGGACTTTTGCGGACGGCATAGATCAAGATCAGACTGCACAGAACGTGCAGTCTGATCTTTGATCTATACCTTCCGCTTGTTTGGTCAAGCCTATATGATAAAAATCTTCCGGAGACCCAGTGGATTCTATTTACAGCCATTTAAAGAAGCCGAGTTTGTTTATTTGGCGCCGAAAGAGTTAATAATAATAATTATTTTTCTCCAACTACGGGTATACCGTCACATCCTTATGATTTTCCTTAAAAAAAAATATCAACTTTCTTCGTACAAAATAAATTAAGGTCAAAATCTGGTTTAATGCCTCTTTAAAACCCGGGATTGTTTGGCAAAGAACTCGGCAAGCTCATTTGGAATGTCTCTGAGGTGCCTCATTAATTCAGGCTGACCTGTATAGTATGTGATTTATTATACAAATAACAGTTAATCTTTGGGACGCTTAATGCACAAAGGGAATAATCATTTTTCTTCTACTTCAGTCGGTAAAAAAGTAAATTTGGGATTTCTTCATGAAAATCAATTTTGGGGATGTCCTAGGTAAACACACATGTGAACCATGCTCACAAGATGGGGGGGGGGGGGTTTAATGGAGTCCGCGCAGGCTGACCTGGGCTTTTTGCTTTTTGTCAATTTTCTGCATGTTTTAACCCTTTCCCAAACGACAAATTTTGGACTGGTCCAAATCGAAAGAGTTTGCAGACGATAATTTTAAATTTGATGAAAATGGCAGAAAGGTCTCAAAAAGGGTAGAAAACACTGTGGGAAAAGGAGAAATTGCTCGTTACGAGCAATTTCTCCTTTTCCCACAGTGTTTTCAAAAGACTTCTACTGCAGACACGTGAAAACCAGGGCTTGTTTGGGAAAGGGTTAAGGACCATTCTACCTCAGGATCAGTTGGTTGTTATACAAAACGGATTCCAGGAATCTTTAATACTGTGATGACTTGCATGGTATCATGCAACATGGAAATGCATTTAACCTCCTTTGCACAGAGTATGGTTCATGTATAAGAGTATGCAAAAAGGCATTTTTGACCATAAGTGCTGATAATCCCTTTTCGCAATTAACGGGCAGATACGCAAACCACTGAGCTACCCGGGCGGTCCGGTGACAGAAGAATGAATCCTGTCGCAATGACTATCATCAGTTCTTGGAAGTAAATTTTCCGAGGCGGGGATTCGAACAAGCGATCCTGTGCCTTCTAGCCTTAAAATTACAGACTTGGCTTCTAAGCTCGGCTGTTGATTACGTTTTACCATACAATCCCGAGTTTTAATGACCCTGAAGAAAAACGGTTTTAAAAACATTGTGGGAAAAGGAGAAAATGCTGGTAACCAGCATTTTCTCCTTTTCCCACGATATTTTTTCATATCAAAGACAGAAATTATCATTTCAGCTACGTTTATTTTGTCGTCTGCAAATGCTTTCAATTTGGTCTGGTCCACAATTTTGTCGTCTGGTTAAGAGTTAAAATATGGATTGTGATTGTGCATCACATGATTTGTTATACAAATAGTTAATCTTTCAGACGCTTATTGTACCAAAGGGAATAATTATTTTCTTCTAGATTAGTCTGTGAACAAATGACATCAATAAACTTCACATTGGAATGCTTCTCCTGCTAAGAGATTCATATGAAACGAACTGGACTTTTTTTTTTTTTCAGTCAGAGCAGACGACCAAAATATTGTCTATATTGAAAGTATTCAAATATTCGCAGAAGACAAAGTGACTCGAATGATGGAATTCCTCGTTTTATAGAAAAGAAAATATTGTGAAAAAAGGAGAAAATGCTGGTTACCAGCATTTTTCTCTTTTTCTCACAAAGTTTTCAACCACTACTAGGATAAGCCCCATTATTTCAGATACATCAATAATTCAGCTTTACAGTTTCTGAGTTGAACTCCAGGATTTTGAGCTACATAAATTTTGATTTAACCCTTATCTGGCTAAATAAAAGAAATGAAACTTTCAAGCCAATAGCAATTACCCAAATTTTCATATTTCAAAGGTATTTTTAAAGCAAAAATATCTTCATAGCGGACAGTGTAGATCCGAGATCAGACTGCACGTTCTGTGCAGTCTGATCTTGATCTACGCTGTCCGCAAAAGGACAGCGAGTAGCGATTAGCAGCCTATGGCTTAACTTCTGTAAATGCTTTCATAACGGAAGTCTGGGTGAAAAGCCGTCTGTCACAATGTTTCCTTCATATCAGCGTGACATTTCCCCCAAGTCATGTGTTTACCGGGTTTCACTAGTACAACTGATTGCATAGTGTTTAACGCCGTTTTCAACATTATTACAGTTACTGCACCTATCCATGCTTTCCTTGAAGTTTTTTTTTTTTAATCCAGTTTCATAGGGAGACATCTTTTTGTATTCTATGTTTAACACTTAACCCCATACCACACAGTCCCGAGTTTTAACAACCCTGAAAGAGAAGAGTTTTGAAAACATCGTGGGAAAGGGAAAAATGATGGTAACCAGCATTTTCTCCTTTTCCTACAATATTTTCTACCCTATCAAAGACACAACTCGCCATTTGAGCTACATTTATTTTGTCGTCTGCAAATCCTTCCAATTTGGTAAAATCCAAAATTTTGTCGTTTGGCAAAGAGTTCAAGGAGTTAACCCTGAAAACGCTAAATCCAACTTCGAATGGTATTCTTCAAGCAGCATGTTCTCCTTTTCCCACAATGTTTTCTACCAATTCCATAACAAACATCAATGTTTAAGTCACATTTAATTTATGTCGTCTGCAAATGCTTTTAATTTGGACTAGTCTAAAAATTTGTCGTTTAGTAGAGTTAAAAAATACAGTACATGACACGGGCGCTTCCTGCACACATCCAGCATGAACACCCACGTCAATTAAACACCCACTAAACACATCTAGCATCTCTCCTTTTGTCAATGGGTTCCTGCGTGACTCAGTGGTAAAGTGAAGGACTCGTAACTTCGAGGCGCTTGGCTCGAGCCTCACTGGAATCACTGGGTATTTCGTGAGAGTGTCCTTGGGCAAAACACTTCAGAGTCCCAGCCTAGTACTGGTGAAACCCAGGATGTACATGAATATGTAAGCTGTCGCCGCTGAATGAAATAATGTTCAAAGCGGCGTAAAACATCGGTAGATCAATCAATCAATCAATCAACCAACCAACCAACCAACCAACCAACCAACCAACCAACCAACCAACCAACCAACCAACCAATCAATCAAAAAATCAATCGGTCAGTCGATCAATCAATCCTTTTGCCAAAATGTGTATAATTGCTGTTCGCCGCAAGAAGATGGAGCTAATGTATTATGTGTGAGATGATAACAAAATAAAGTAATCCTACATGTAATGGGTGTATCTTGCATACACCCAGCTCGAGCACCCACGTGAAATGGACACCCACACGTTCCTACTGAATGCTTTCCTATACAATATAAAAAAAAAAAATCCCTCATAAAACGAATTTGTGACAAAGTCATGAAAATACTTCAGTCGTTTTGCTGTTTATTATATTTTTTTAGTTGTCTTTTTTTTTTCGTTTTGATAATTGGTACTTTGGCCGAGCCCCTGTAGGGCAGTCGGTAACGTACAGGACTTGAGAACAGGGGTTCGTTGGTTCGAATCCCCAGCTAAGCCGATTTCTGTCTGAGGAATGATAGTCGTTGAAGCAGGGTTGATTCTTCTCTGACCGCTGATCATTCTTTCGACGCTGATTACATGGGAAAGCAGCCAGTGGTTCGGAAAGAATATTGTGGGTAGCGGTGAGAGAGGTATGAATCCTGTCGCAACGACTATCATTCAACCCTCGGGAAGAAATTAGCTAGGCTGGGGATTCGAACTAGCGACCCCTGAGTCTCAAGTCCTGCACGCTATCGGCTGCGTTTCCAGGCTCGGTTAGCTAAAAATATCTTTTATGATTACATAAGGACAGATTTTTGAGTGTGTGTGTGTGTGTGTGGAGGGGGAAATAGATATGAGTGAATATCATTAATGAACAAATTAATGATTTGAAGACTGTACTTATCTCTTGCATAATTTACACTGTAATTTAAATGTCGTATGAATTATTAAGTGTGAAATGCACAGGTTTAATCAATAAAACAAATTGTGCGATTTCGGTTCAGTATCTGACATCGTGTGGGCTCAAAATTTATAACTCGCCATACTGCCGTAGCAACCCGTGACTAACGGGGTAAGATTTCAAACTCTTATTTACACAGGCAATTTGCTTCCGAATTTAGATTATCAGATTCAATAAATTGCCGTAACGTAATCTGATGAAAGTGTCACTTTAACTCTTTCGACGCAAAATATATGAGTAATGCATTTGCAAAAGGTGGTTTAACTCTGTACAAAATTTTAGATTTGTCCAAATTCAAAGCATTTGCAGACGACAAAATAAATGTGATGGGAAAAAAAATGAAATTTGTTTTGGGAAGGGGTAGAAAACATTGCGGGAAAAGGAGAAAATGCTGGTTACCAGCATTTTCTCCTTTTCCCACAATGTTTTCAAAAGGCTTCTGTCTAAGAGTCGTTAAAACTCGGGATTGTGCGGTAAAGGGTTAATGCATTTACATGGTGCATTATATCAATTGATTGATTGATTGTACGGTGTTTAACGCCGTTTTCAACATTATTTCATTTATATCACGGCGGCCAGTGCACCTATCCATGCTTTCCTGGAGTTTCATTTACCAGTACTCCGCACAGTATTCTTTCCAAGCCACTGGCTGCTTTCCCACATAACCATCGTCGAAACGGTGGTCAGCGGTGAGAGAGGAATGAATCCTATCGCGATGACTATTATCAATCCTCGGAAAGAAATTGGCCAAGCCGGGGATCGAACCAGCGACCTCCTGTTCTCAAGTCCTGTACGCTACCGACTGAGCTATAGGGGCATGGTGCATTATACTAAGCAAGTCATCATATAATTATGGGTTCATAAAATCCATCTTGTCTAACAACCGACCAGGATTTTCGTGGGAGTGTCCTTGGGCAAGACACTTCAGAGCCCTAGCCTAGTACTGGTGGAATCCAGGAAATGCACGAATATGTGAGCTCTCGCCGTAATATGACTAAAATATCGTTGAACGCGGCGTAAAACGCTATTCAATCAATCAGTCATAACAACCGACCAAATCTGGAGGTATATAGAATAGAATGGTCATTTGATAAATAGAAAATTGACCTATAGCAAAAGGTTTCGACCCAGGTCAGCCTGCTCCGACTGCGCAGGCTGACCTGGGTCGATACCTTTTGCAGATACATTTAATCCTCTTTTCACAGAGCTTGGCTCATAGCAACTCGACTTTTTTTCGACGGCAGAAGAATCAACTGTAAATAAGCAAAGATTATTTTCTAATGTTCTAGGTCTCACTAAACAAGCGGATGGTATAGATCCAAGATCAAACTGAACGTTCTGTGCAGTCTGATCTTGATCTATGCCGTTGGAAAAGTCCCCATTTTCGTCTACGACTTTGAAAGGGTGATGGGAAACAGGATTCACGCTGCCCGTCTACCCTTTAGGCACCATGAATAATTAATAGTCTAGTACAGTGATGATAAATATAACACTCCCCCGTTGTCAATTTGAAATAACTTGAACTTTAAAACTAAAACTTTGACAACGAGATCTTTCGTTGGTATAGTTAGAGATAGCCTGGGTTTCAGTCAAATCATTTTTTCCTCTTTTACATTCGGACCCGAATGTAACGAAGGAAACAATGATCGGATTGGAAGCCAGGCTAAGTGAGAGCATGAAATCTGGGATTTGAGCCGGTCCGGCCCAGCCAAACTTTGCACTGACAGCTGATCAGGATTCATTCCCTTTGTACAATGGTCGACAAATCATCTTAATACCGTATTACCACGGAAACACTGTCCTAGCTATCCTATTTTTAATGCAATGTACTTGTTTGTTTGTATTGAAGTTTAACGCCATTTTAACAGCTCATGTCATATCATGGCGGTCAGTGACGCACCCATGTGTTTCCTGGCTTTCTCACGCCAGTACCGACACAGCTTTCTTTCCAAAGCCACTGACTATTTTTCTCACATGCATCAGAGGTGAGAGGCGAAAAATCGCCGGAAAGAAAGTTTGCCTCAACTGAGTATCGAACTCGCGATCACCAGGCCACGAGTAAGGTAAGCTAACCACTGAGCTACCCGGGCGGGCTATGCAATGTACTCATTTTGCCCATAGACAGTTATATAGATATAGCCATGCTTTGGCTTAAGAGGGCTTAATGCATCTCCAAGATGCATGATACAAAGCAAGTCATTACAGTACTGTGAGTCCATACAATCCATTTTATAGAATATCCGACTGAATTATCTCTTTACCAAACGACAAAATTTTCGACCAGTCCAAATTGAAAGCAGTTGCAGACGACAGAATAAATGTGATTGCAAAATTGAAATTCGTTTTGGGAAGGGTAGAAAACATTGTGGGAAAAGGAGAAAATGCTGGTTGCCAGCATTTTCTCCTTTTCCCACAATGTTTTCAAAAGGCTTCTTTCTCAGGGTCGTTAAAAATCGGGATTGTATGGTAAAGGGTTAAAAGGTAAAATGGTCCTTTGAGCTGCAGCAAATTCACTTATAGCAAAATGTTTCGGCCCAGGTCAGTCTGCGCGGACTGCACAGGCTGACCCTGGTCGATACTTATTGCAGATGCACTAAGCCCCGTTTTCACAGAGCATGTTTCAACTACAAAAGTTGTGAGATGAATAGCGTTATTAACCCTTAGGTTGTTAAGCACGATTCACTGACCTTTTGTGGACTGTGCATATCAAGATCAGACGGTACAGAACGTGCAGTCTGGATCTTGGATCCACACTGTTCGGTAAGGAGATATTTTCTTTTCCTAAATATAAATTGAAATAGCATTATTCGGGCTTTTACTACCACTTAGAAAATTTCATTTCACTTAATTAGCAGGATTAGAGTTAGCCCTTTTGCGGACTGCACGTTCTCTGCAATCTGATCTTGATCTACGCTGTCCGCAAAAGGTCAGTGAGTCGCGCTTAGCAGCCTAAGGGTTAACTCTTACCTTGCTAATTAAGTGAAATGAAATTTTCTAACCGGTAGTAAAAACCCGAATAATACTATTCAAATATAATTTTGGGAAAAGAATATCTCCTTATCGGCCAGTGTAGATCCAAGATCAGACTGCACGTTCTGTGCAGTCTGATCTTGATATATACTGTCCGCAAGTGGTCTGTAAGTCGCGCTTAGCAGCCTTAGGATTAAGGACCTATAAACACGTTAACCCCTAAACTGATAAATAAGTTAATTAAAACTTTAAAGCCGGTAGTACGATAGTAAAAACCGAAATATTGATATTTCAAAGCTATTTTTGGAGAAAAATATCTTCTTAGCGGAAAATGTGGATCCAAGATCAGACTGCACGTGCTGTGCAGTCTGATCTTGATCTACACTGTCCTCAAAAGGTACTTGCATCGCGCTTAGCAGCCTAATGGTTAATGGTTAGCCCTGACACTACTGAAATAATGACATAACGGCGCCGAGAACAACGTTGATAAGACATTATGATTGATTGATTGATTGATTGATTGTATGGTGTTTAACGCCGTTTTCAACATTATTTCAGTTATATCGCGGCGGCCAGTGCACCTATCCATGCTTTCCTGGAATTTCTTTTATCAGTAATCCGCACAATATTCTTTCCAAGTCACTGGCTGCTTTCCCACATAGCCATTGTCGAAACAATAGTCGGCGGTGGGAGAGGAATGAATCCTGTCGCAATGACTATCATCAATCCTCGGAAAGAAATTGGCCGAGCTAGGGATCGAACCAGCGAGCTCCTGTTCTCAAGTCCTGTACGCTACCGACTGGGCTACGGGGCTCGGCGATAAAACATTATCAGTGTCGGAAGTGAACGAATCCGGTGCCAGTTACCGTCTCATCTATCCTCGGATATAACGGACGGTCAACCTAGGTTCTAACTACCGAGCTAGCAAGCCCTGCGAATACCCATCGTTACTGTCATCGATCCATCCATCGACCTATTAATCCCACAACCAACTTCCCATCCATCCATCAATCCATCCATCCGTCTATCCATCCATCCATCCATCCATCCATCCATCCATCCACCCATCCATCCATCCGTCTGTCCATCCATCCATCCATCCATCCATATGCCCATTGTTACCAGACGATAAAAAGTTTAGCTTTCTCCTGATTGAAAGCATTTTGCAGACGATACATTCATTCTGGTTCAAATCAAGGAATTTGTCTTTCATACGGTAGAAAACATTGTAGGAAATGGAGAAAATGTTGGTTACCAGCAATTTCTCCTTTTCCCACAATGTTTTCAAAAACCTCCTTCCTCAGGACAATATTGTATGGTAAAGACTTAACTCTCAAAAGCACGGAATTAATGAACCAGGGCCCGCATTCCCCAATAATTCTTAAAAAAGTTCCTAGTCTTATTCTCCAAGATTTTCTAAATTTGAAAGTAACACAACTTCTGATTGGCTAAACCATTTGGTTTAGCCAATCAGAAGTTGTGTTTCTTTCAAATTTAGAAAATCTCAGGTATAAAGACTAGGAATGCTATTAAAGAATGGTTTGTAAATAGGTACCCAGATTTTTTCAATTAGAAAAAAAAAAACAGCCAAAATTTTGCTATTTCTAGGTTGTTTCCGCTCGTTCTGTGCAGTCTGATCTTAATCTACGCTGTCCGAAAAAAAAAAAACAACCTTAAGTTGCTTCCAGCATTTTAAGAGTTAAACGCCTCGATCTCAATGAAGACAAGTCACTAAGATACAGCTGTACGTGCGGAATGTCAGTTTATCTTGTTAAAGGACAAAACTGATAACCACATGAAATGCAAAAAGAAATGTCTCTAGGAAACCTATAACTTGCCCGTGTCTCTTTTCTTAAACCCCTTATGCGACTCAGTGCGCTTTTGCGGCCAATGTAGATCAAGATCAGACTGCACAGAACGTGCAGTCTGACCTTGGATCTACACTGTCCGATAAGGAGATATTTTTCCCCAAAAAATAACTTTGAAATTGCTATATTTGAGTTTTTACTATCAGCTGGAAGTTTTATTCAACTTAGGTAGCAGCTTAAGGCATTCATTGATCTTAACTCTCTGTGAAACAACTAAATTCTAGATTTGCTCAAATTAAAAATTCTTGTTTATATGGTGTTAAATGTTCTTTTCAACATTATTTCAGTTATATGACGACAGCCAGTGCATCAATCCGTGCTTTCCTGGAAATCTTTTTCCAGTACTTCGCACAATATTCTTCCCAAGCTAGTGGCAACTTTGATCAGTTTTGTGCAGTCTGATCTTGATCTACACTGTCCGCAAAGGCAACTACAGTTTTGAAAGGCACGTTAAGTGCTATAATATTTGACTATCTATAGACTTGTTATAGCTTGTTGTTGTATAATTTATAAACATTGAATGAATTTTAAACGCAAAATCATTATATATCACGAAAAAGATCACAGAGCTGTGAGTCATTGCTACATCGCTTTAACGCTTCCCGTCCTATCCTGTCTATCTGTCCGTCCGTCTTTCCATCTCTCTTTGTGTCTCTCCTTCTCTCTTTCTCCCTCATTTCCAAAGTTGTTCTTTAGTTCTCCTCTGTCTGTCTGTCTGTCTGTCTGTCTGTATGTTTGCCTGACAGCCTGCCTGTATGTCTATCTGTCTGTACCCAGATCTGTTCTTTAGTTCGCTGTCTGTCATTCCGTCCCCTTCTCTCCCTCTCTCTCCCTCTATCTCTCTGTGTGTCTCTGTCTGTCTGTCTATCTTTTTTCCCCATCTCTCTGGCTCTGTCTCTCTCTCCCTCTCGCATCTGCATAGGTTCTCTTATCCTTACATAAAAAAAGTAACACGATATAATGACAAAACGGTATAAAACAAATCAACACCATTAATATTCAAGACACGACAACTGCTTAATTCATTGTAAGGAAAGTGGGTTTTATCTATTCATGACTAGAAATGAGGCAGCCCAAACAGCATACCTAATCACTGCATGCGGAGCGACCAAAAACCCATTACTCCATAAGAAATTATCTATGTTCTGATAAAAAGGGGTTTAATGCATCTGCAAAAAGTATCGACCAGGTCAGCCTGCGCAGTCTGCGCAGGCTGACCTGTGACGAAACTTTTTGCTTTTGGTCAATTTTCTGCACGTCCAGAGGCCGATCTACCTCATAATTCAATCGGTTGTTAACTCTTAAGCTGCTAATCGCGACCCACTGACCTTTTGCGGACAGTGTAGATCAAGATCAGACTTCACAGAACGTGCAGTCTGATCTTTGATCTACACTGTCCGATACGGTATTTTCTTTCCGGTGAAATCAACTTTGAAACCGCAATGTGTGGGCTTTTAGTATTGAGTCGAAATTTGAGTTTCATTTATTCGGCAGCTTAAGTGTTAAACAAAATGGAGTTTTTGGACCAATATTTATGTGATGACTGGCTTGGTATGATGGATCACGGAGATGCACTAAACCCCTTTTTATCAGAGCGCCGCTCAAATAGTTTGAGTATGACAATTCCAGTTTAAGCTTGGTCCATGAACAGACTTCGAAATATTAATTAGGATCACAGTTAAATAAGCCATCCTCGTTTGGGTTTTTTTTTTTTTTGTTTCACCATTGGTCTGGATACTACCGTGAGTGACCTGTGTAGTATAATGGTGAATGTGTATGACTTGCAACCTGGAGGGACCGGGTTCGATCCGTCTTGGTTATTCGAGGGAATGTCATTGGACAAGATACTTCAGAGCTCTGATCTTATGCTCGTAAAACTAAAGATTCCCATGAAAACGTGAGCTGTCGCCGTAATAGGCCTACAGCTGAAAAAATGGTGGAAACAGGGTAAATACCAATCGATTGATCAATTATGCCAACGTTTATTGATTTTTTTTCCCTTTAAAAATTAGCCGAAGATTAGTTCTGATGACTCGCTTCTCTACTCGCTCCTCATGAAGTGGCTTTTGCGAATGGAATAGATCAAGATCAGGCTGTACAAAATGTGCCATCTGACCTTTAATCTTTAACGTCGGTTAACCCGAATCATCCTCGTATGCCGTGAGAAATCTACTTAACCCTTTACCACACAATCCCGAGTTTTAACGACCCTGAGAAAGAAGCCTTTTGAAAACACTGTGGGAAAAGGAGAAAATGCTGGTAACCAGCATTTTCTCCTTTTCCCGCAATGTTTTCTACCCTTCCCAAAACAAATTTCAATTTTTGAGCCACATTTATTTTGTCGTCTGCAAATGTTCTGAATTTGGACTAGTCTAAAATTTTGTCGTTTGGTAAAGAGTTAAGAGTTAGTATGCACATTTAGACATTAAGCTCGAGTGGCTGGGATTATGACTGTTTAGAAAATGATAAAATTTTAGACTGGTCTAAATCGAAAGTGACTACAGACGATAGATTCAATATAGGAAACTGAGAATCCTCTTTGGAAGGGTAGAAAACATTGTGGTAAAAGGAGAAAATGCTGGTTACCAGTATTTTCTCCTTTTTCTATAATGTTTTCAAAAGCCTTCTCTATCAGGGTCGTTAAAATTCGGGATTGTTTGCTAAAGGGTTAATCAAATATTATATGAAATTTGTCCCACGTTATCATTATTTTTTTTCACTAAATCCACAGACGCTCATTTTGTGACAAACTTGGCTATCTAATTGCAATATAATGATAATGAACCGTGCTCTGTGAAAAGGGGGCTTAATGCATTTGCGAAAAGTATCGGTCCAGGTCAGCCTGCGCAGTCCGCGCAGGCTGACCTGGGCCGATACTTTTCGCTATTGAGTCAATTTTCTGTATGTCCAAGGACCAGGGTACCTTATGGTTCAGTAGGTTGTTAAAAAAATTGCTATCATGGATCTATAAATATTGTGATGGTTTGATTGGCACGATGCATCACGGTTGATTGATTGTATGGTGTTTAACGCCGTTTCCAACATTATTTCAGTTATATCGCGGCGGCCAGTGCACCTCTCCATACTTTCCTGGAGTCTCTGTTACCAGTACTCCGCACAATATTCTTTCCAAGCCACTGGCTGCTTTCCCACATAACCATCGTCGAAACAATGGTCAGCGGTGAGAGAGGAATGAATCCTGTCGCACTGACTATCATCAATCCTCGGAAAGAAATTGGCCGAGCCGGGGATCGAACCAGCGACCTCCTGTTCTCAAGTCCTGTACGCTAGCGACTGAGCTACGTGGCTCGGCACAATGCATCACGGAGATGCATTAAACCCCCTTTCGCCAGAGCGTGGCTCATACAAAATAAAACTTCAAGGTCGAAAGGGGCCCAGTTAATATATTTTGAACTGAAAGTGTGTTCTTCTTTATGGTGTTTAACGCCGTTTTCAACATTATTTCTGTTACATCGCGACGGTCAGGGCACCTATCCATACTTTCCTGGGGTTTCTTCACCATGGTATTTCGCAAATTATTATTCCCAAGCCACTGGCTGCTTTTCAACAAAACCATTGTCGAAAAAGGATCAGCGCTGAGAGAGCAATGAATCCTGTTACAATGCTCATCATCCATCCTAGGAAAGAAACTGGCCGAGCTGGATGATTCAAACCAGCGACACCGTTGGTTTCAACTCCTGTACGTTACCGACTGAGCTATCGAGCTCGGCTGAAATATCGGCGGGGCCCTGCGTGGCTCATGGGTAAAGTGTAGGACTCTTTAACCTGGAGGTCCCGGGTTCGAGCCTCACTGGATCCACTGGGCTTTCCGTGGGAGTGTCCTTGGGCAAGACACTTCAGAGCCCTAGCCTAGTACTAGTGAAACCCAGGAAATACATGAATATGTGAGCTGTCGCCGCGATATGACTGAAATATTGTTGAAAGCGGCGTGAAACACCATTCAATCAATCAATCATTAAATATCGGAATAGAGGGTTAACTATTAATGAAAGAGGGGGATAAAGATGGTTTAAAGGTTACCGAGACATTTCAATTTCACATCACAGCCGGTTTACCGTCAATAGCCTAGTGTTGTTCATGAATGGGGGCCTTTATACGATACTAAATGATCCGTAAGGACATTAACTCTCAATCCTCAGGCTGCAAAGCGCGACTCACTGACCTTGTGCGGACAGTGTAGATCAAGATCAGACTGCACAGAATGTGCAGTCTGATCTTGGATCTACACTGTCCGATAAGGAGATAATTTTCTCCAAAAGATAAGTTTGAAATAACACTATTCGGGTTTTTACTATCGGCCTGAAAGTTTTATATTACTTATTTAACAGGATAAGGGTTAATCGTCCAATACATAAATTAGACCTCTGTCGACGGCTATAAACACATTCCACTGAAACCGAGACAGATTTTTATCTTTATAGACTTGACTAAACAAACGGATGATATAGATGCGAGATCAAACTGCACATTCTAACTAGTCTGATCTTGGTCTATGCCGTCCGCAAAAGCTCCTGCTTTCGCATATGGCGTTGAAGGTGAAACCCTTCGATCGAAAAAAAGAAAAGCCCAAACGAAAAACGAATTTTGATAATTTATGTCGGTAAAAAGAATCTAGATGCTTAAACTTCAAGACATTTTCAAAGCAGAACAGTTTACAGAATATCAGACAATGTCAATTCAATAGAAGATCAGACTGTCCGTTGTATGTATTCTGATCTTGATCTACACAGTCATAAAACGGATTGAAGCTGTTTCTAACGCTATAAGGGTTTATGTATTTATGGACACAGTCTGTCTTAAGTGACAGCTGATGTACATTTGACTTTCATGTACTGTATGTTTTCAACTTTTCTTGGCGAAACGACACACGCTATAAGAGTCAAATTCATCATTTTTAACCCTTAGGCTGCTAACCGCGACTCGGAGCGCTTTTGCGGACACTGCAGAGTTCCAGCCTCAAACTAATGATACCTAGGATAGACACGAACAGAGAGCTATCGCCGTGATAGAATTGTAATATCACTTTTAAAAGCGGCGTTAAACCACAAACAAATAAACAAACATCTAGAAACGATAAAACTATGTTCATGTAGGAAAGCAACATGTGCCTTGGATACTTGGACAGAGTATTGTGCAGAGTGACAGTAAGGGAAATACTGTAAATGTAGGAATATGTTAAGTGGCCAAGGCGATTAAACTGAAATATTTCTTAAAACAACGTTAAACAAGACAAAAACTAAAAATAACCCTTAAACTGCTATATAAACGAAACGAAAGTTTCCACTCAAAAGTATCCACCCAAAATATTGTTATTTTAACACTTAAGCTGCTGAATAAATGAAACGCAAATTTCTACTCAATACTAAAAGCCTAAACATTGCGGTTTCAAAGTTGATTTCACCTGAAGGAAAATACCGTATCGGACAGTGTAGATCAAAGATCAGACTGCACGTTCTGTGCAGTCTGATCTTGATCTACACTGTCCGCAAAAGGTCAGTGAGTCGCGATAAGCAGCTTAAGGGTTAAGGTTGATTTCACCGGAAAGAAAATATTGTATCGGACAGTGTAAATCAAAGATCAGACTGCACGTTCTGTGCAGTCTGATCTTGATCTACACTGTCCACAAAAAGTCAGTGAGTCGCGCTTAGCAGCCTAGGGGTTAATCATAAGCGTCAATCAGACAGCACAAAATATGAAATCTAATCTCGGATCTACGCTGCCCTTTATTTTAGTACATGTTGGAAAATCATCCTTGAGACTGCACTGTCTGTGTCTTTTTCTTGCTGACAGAAAATATTCTAGCCATGCTCTGGCAAAAGGGGCCTTAATGCATCCCCGTGATGTTTGATACCAAGCAAGTCATAACACAACTATGGACCCATAAAATCCAGTTTATCTAACAACCGTTTGAATCAAGAGGCAGAATAGTCCTTTGACATGCAGAAAACTGACCAATAGCAAAAAGCATCGGCCCTGGTCAGCCTGCATGGACTGCGCCGGCTGACCTGGATCGATACTTTTAGCAGATGCATTAAGCCGCCGTTTCACACAGCATGGCATTTCATTTTATTGAATTATCAAGCCATGCAAGGAGATAGACTGTCGACCACATATCAATCACTGTTCGACCAAACTTGCGAGATACAATGCGAAACCTGAGGTTTCATTGCGACAAAAGGCCTCAAAGCATAATTTTGTTCATTTGTATGACGTTTAACGCCGTTTTCAACATTTCAGTTATTTCGTGGCGGCCAGTGCACTTATCTATGCTTTCCTGGAATTTATTTTACCAGTACTTCTCACAATTTTCTTCTACAGCCACTGGCTGCTTTCCCATTAACCATCCTCGAGACACTGATCAGCGGTGAGAGAGGAAGAGAGGAATAAATCCTGTCGCAATGACTATCATCAATCCTCGGTGGGATTTGCCTTTCAAAAAGTTGAAAAACATTTTGGAAAAATAAGAAAATGCTGGTCACCAGCATTTTCTTCTTTTCCCATAATGTTTTCATTTTTTTATTATTCATTAAGGGTCGTTAAACCACGTGATTGTTTGGTGATGGGTTAATCCACGTTTTGACTTCGTTCAAATACTTACGTCAACATGTTAGTTCCCGAGATCTTGTGCTGCGCGCAGGTAAAGAAAATTTTTAACCTTTACTCTGCTAAGCGCTACCCAGGGACCTTTTGCGGACAGTGTTCTGTGCAGTCTGATCTTGATCTACGCTGTCAGATAAGGAGATGTTTTTTTTTTTTTTTTTTTCTCAAAAAAAAAAAAAAAAAAAAAAAAAAAAAAAAAAAAAAAATGCAACATTCGGAATTTCACTTGAAAGTTTCGTTTAACTTATTTCGCAATGTAAGGGTTTAAAAAAAGGTAAAAAGGTGGGGGTGGGGGAGGGATGGGCATTGATTAGGGAGATTTTCTGTTAATCCTTTACCAAACACCGATTTTAAGTCCCTGCCAGAGAATTCATTGAAAACGTTGTGCGAAAAGGAGAAGTCGGTAACCACTATTTTCTCCTTTTTCTCACAATGTTTTCTTCCATTTCAAAGACACATCACATTAATAATTCCACGCTCAATTTGTCATCTAAAATGCTTTCAAAATTTAAAAATCTACAACTTTACCGTGTGGTAATGAATTAATTGGCTGCTAATCGCATTTTACTGAACTTCTGCAAAGAGCACAGATCAAATTCAGACAGCACAAAACGTTTCTAACTCTTTCACTCTTTACCAAACGACATAATTTTAGACTGATTCAAATTAAACATTAATGAAAAATAAAAAATTGTTCTGGGAAGGGTAGAAAACATTGTGGGAAAAGGAGAAAATGCTGGTTACCAGCATTTTCTCCTTTTCCCACAATGTTTTCAACAGGATTTTTTCAAGAGATCGTTTAAAGTCAGGATTGTGTGGTAGAGAGTTACAAGACGAAAAAAAGTTTCGACTGGTCCATATTGATAGCATTTGAAGATGACAAACGTGGCTCAGATAATGAGATTTGTGTTTGAGCATGGAAGAAAACTTGATTTGATTAGATTTGTAGTGGATTTTAACGCCTTTACAACTCTTTACACCAAACAACAAAATTTTAGACTGGTCCAAATTGAAAGCATTCAGTGCAGACGACAAAATAAACGTGATTCAGAAACTAAAATTTGCTACGGGAAGGGTAGAACACAATGTGGGAAAAGGAGAAAATACTGGTTACCAGCATTTTCTCTTTTTCCCACAAGGTTTTCAAAAGGTTTCATTCACAGGGTCGATAAAACTGTGTGGTAAAGAGTTAACAGCTTACGTCATATCACGGCAGTCAGTGCACCTATGCATTTGTTTTCAGGTTTTCTCGTATCAGTACTGACACATTTTTTTCCAAACTCACTGACTTTTTTTTTTCCTTACATGCATCAGAGGTAACATGCGAAAAATCAACGGAAAGAAAGTTTGCCTCAACGGGGTATCGAACTCGCAACCACCAGGTCACGAGTCAGATACGCTAAGCACAAAGCTACCTGGTCGGGCATGGCAGAAAATATTGTGGGCAAAGGAGAAATGCTGTTTAGCTGAACTTTCTCCTTAATCCACAAGAAAACCGCTACTCTCTCAGAGTTGTTATTGATAGCCTAGTCGGTAACATACAGGACTTGACACCAGGAGGTCACAGGTTCAAATTCCGAAGTAGGCTACTTTCTTTCTAAGGACTGGTGATAGTCACTGCGACAGAATTCATTTCTCTTTCACCGTTGATGATTGTTTCAATGATGGTTACGTCAGAAAGCAGCCAGTAGCTTTGGAAGAATACTGTGCGACGCACTAGTTACACGAAACTGCAATAGAGCATTGATACAAAAGCACCGACCGCCGTGAAATAACTAATGTTGAAAACGACGTTGGACACAAAAAGAAACAAACGAACGGGCGGACAAGCGAACGAACGAACGAACAAGAACGCAGGCAAGCAAGCAACTAAACAAACAAACAGACAATTCCTCCGAATTTTTAAAAGACGGGAGAGTTTCTAAATTTTTAGGAACGGGTGAAATTATAAGAGTATGTATGAAATATCTTACCGACACAGAACTCCCAGATAAAGTTAATCCAGCCATTTTTGTAACTGTCACTGAGTCACGACTTAGCACGCTAATAAAGAACTAATTTATCACAAATGTATCACTTACTGAAACAAAATTCCTGCAGCCGACTTTGAAAATAACCTTGGAAAAATTGTAGTCGTAATTAACATAAAAATCCCTTAACCCAACAGTCCGAAATTTCAACGACCCTGAGAAATAAAGCGTTGGAAAACAATGTGGAAAAAGGAGAAAATGCTGCCAAGCAGCATTTTCTCCTTTTCCCACATTGTAGTATAGCCTGTCAAAAACAAATCCGAACATTTGAGATATCTGGTAAGCATCAATTTCCCCATTTCCCAAAATGTTTTCCAGCCCTTCAAAAAGGAATTCAAACATATTAAATGTCTGGTAAGCATCAATTTCCCCATTTCCCACAATGTTTCCTACTCTTTTAAAGACAAATCCAAACGTTTGCGGCACATTAAACCCTTTCCAAAACGACAAATTTTGGACTGGTCCAAATTGAAAGAGTTTGCAGACGACAATTTTAAATTTGATGAAAATAGCAGAAAGTTCTCAAAACGGGTAGAAAACACTGTGGGAAAAGGAGAAATTGCTCGTTACGAGCAATTTCTCCTTTTCTCAAAGTGTTTTCAAAAGACTTGTACTGCAGACACGTGAAAACCAGGGCTTGTTTGGGAAAGGGTTAAGATGTCGTCTGCATACGTTTTCAATTTTGATCTGTCTACAAAAATTTGTCGTCTGGTAAAAAGTTAAGTTTGATTATTTTAACGCACCCCAAAACATTGTCGCAAATGGTTAAATTACTCGCTTCGAGCAATTTCTACATTTGTCATAATATTTTTAAAAGCAGTCTGTCTTGTGACGAAAAAAAAACCGTCTACCGTTGTTTATTATGATTTAACAAAATCCACGGTTTTCCATAATCAACACAGGTAAACATGGCAGGCGCCCATTAACAAATATACTTCCACTTTAATTTGATTCACAATTTATTACTTCAAGTAGACACGCATGAATTATATCTTAAAAGTTTCACATTGAGATATTAAGAAACGTCATTGAAGTCTGATATGGTTTAAACAATCTCACATGAATGTCACGAGGCTTGCTTTCCAATGACAGCAAAACGCAACAGTTTTTTACCGGTATAATGCTCCAACGATAATGTGATTAATGAAACACGATAGTTGTGTTGCGAAAAAAGGCAAAGCCACTTTATAAAGTACGGTCCGCTACAAATTCACACAGCAAGCTTTACCTTCTCACTACTTTCACTTAAAGTGTCCTAAAGTCATTTTGTCTATCTTTTATTAACCCTTAGGCTGCCAAGCTCGACTCAAGGACCTTTTGCAGACGGTGTAGACAAAGATCAGACTGCACAGAAGGTGCAGTTTGATCTTGGATCTACACTGCCCAGTAACGAGATAATATTTCCCTCAAAATTAATTTTGAAATAGCAGATTATGAGTTTTACTATCGGCTTGAAAGTTTCATTTCACATATCTAGCATGCTGGTTTAACAATGCAGACGATAATGACAATGATTCTGTTAATAACATAATGATAATAATAACCTTTTGTGCTTGTAGGGCATAATAAAGTAGCAGATTGTGTATGACAAGATCAGGCTGCTCATTCTATGCAGGCTGATCTTGAGGTATATGACCAATGTCCTCAAAGCGGTAAAAGTATATCAAACAGCCAGTCTCATCTAGACACAAAATATAATTGGTCATATCTAAAATTTTGAACTCACACGTAATGGTGTTTGTAAACGTTTCTTTTCGAGACAAAAGTATGTTGAAAATTGATAATGTATTCAATACATGTTTTATGCCAAAAAATGAGCCATACTCTGTGAAACAGGGGCTTCATGCACTTGCAAAAAGTATCGACCCAGGTCAGCCTGCGCAGTCCGCGCAGGCTGACCTGGACCGAAACTTTTTGCTTTTGATCAATTTTCTGCATGTCAAAGGACCAGTGGACATTATGATTAGCGAGTTATACAAAACGGATTTTAGGGACGAACTTGTAATACCGTTATGACTTGCTTTGTTCGATGCATCACGGAGATGCATTAAGCCCTCTTTTGCCATCGCATGGCTCAAATCTTGGTGTATGTACACTGATGATACCTGTTATATACTAAAGTTACTAGGTTTACATTTACAATATTTGGTAAACATTAACAATATTTGCTATAAAATAATAAATAGAACTGATTTCTTAGTCCGTCTCAAAGTTGAAAAATTGAAACCTTGCTGCAGAGACAAAATTGTAGGAAATACAACTTCGAGAAAAGGAAAGAAGATTTTTACGTTTGTGTCAAGTTATCGAACTAATATTATACACGTAAACTTTAATTAACATGAAAACACAGAGAACCTTGTGCGTTAGATGATTAGTTATGAGCGTTTACATTGTTTTTCTTTACAAATTTCCACAAACAACTTGCATGATCTAATTAAAAACAAGATTTAAATCTATCGTTTCTCTTTATACATACTACTCAAAGTTTGCTACGCACACAGGGTGTTTAACTCTTTACCAAACGACAAAATTTTGGACTCGACCGAATTGAAAACACTTGCAGACGATGAATTAAATGTAGTTGAAATTATAATTTCTGTCTTTTACAGAGTAGAAAACATTGTGGGAAAAGGAGAAAATGCTGGTTACAAGCATTTTCTCCTTTTCCCACAATGTTTTCAAAAGCTTTCTTCGTCAGAGTCGTTAAAACCCGGGACTGTATGGTACAGGGTTAAGTAGATAGATGCAATGTTGTTATAATTTTCTTCCTATACATTTCAGTCAGTGACTTCTTTGATAATGTAGACAAGAAGTCCTTACGTTTTTACTGTTTTACTGTGTTTGAAAGAATCTGAGTATGATGACAATCAAAAGTAGAGATTTTGATAAACTGTGTTATTTTCGAAACCTATAAAGGTAACGATTCAAGCACGTAGTAGGATTGGTACCAAGTAAATGACTCGTTGCTGTTGATGACAGCTTGGCACTGTGTGCTATTGTCCATTATCAGGTTCCTAATTATTTTATGTAGATTGTAACTCCTTCAACGTTTAAGCTCCTAGGCGCGACTCACTGACCTTTAGCGGACCGTGTAGATCGTGCACAGAACGTGCAGTCTGATCTTTGATCTATACTGTCCGATAAGGAGACATTCTTTTTCCACAAAATAAGTTTGAAATAACATTATTCGTGTTTTTAATATCGGCTTGAAAGTTTTATCTAACTTATTTAGCAGGAAAAGGGTTAATAAATTCTTCTTATTTTCGATCGGAATGAGTACACGGTAATAACCATTCTTTAACTCTTTCGGCGCCAAATAAACAAACTCCACCTCTTTCGATGGTTGTAAATACAGTCCACTGAGCCTCCGGAAGATTTTTATCACATAGGCTTGACCAAACAAGCGGAGGGTATAGATCAAAGATCAGACTGTGCGTTCTGTGCAGTCTGATCTTGATCTATGCCGTCCGCAAAAGTCCCTGTTTTCGCCTATGGCGCTGAAAGGGTTAATTGGACATACAGGGATGAAATTCGAATCAGCAAATCATTCAACAAGTCTCTTTCATTCTCGATCGGAATGAGATCAGGGTATCGGGCTAGCCCTTCGTGACGTGTAAATAGCCTCTCTTTGCAGGTGCTCTTGCAGTATACGGACAGACATTATAGTTCACCAGAATGAATCAATCATCTAACCTCACTGGGTATCAAGAGCTTTCTCTCAATACCTCTGGGTGGTCAGTGTACCCCGGTCAAGGACAGTTAGGTCTGTATGCCCATCTCAGCTGGTTACCCCCACAACCATGGTGAAGCCGTCACCATAGCGGTCGTGTTGAGCAAGTTCGGCTGCACGGGAACTTCCCATCATCCCTGGCCTTCAGGTAGAACGGTCTTAACCTGCAGAGATGACTATTTGTCTGTCAGTACATGACGCTTGACTAGCGTGCAATACTGTTGAAACCTCACCCATGCTCCGGTAATAACAGTATGGTGCATATCAATGGCCTCGCCAACATCACGATGGGTTGCTTCATCGGCCAAATGTCCCGCTACATTTTGTGCTCCCGATAAATGTCTTACATTTTCATTGGTCACATTTCATTGATAAAGCGTCAGCCTTCGTATATGCGTATATGCAGTGCCTCAAAATATCACGAAAATCGATGGTACATCATTTCCATGACTTGCAGGAATTTCTTGCCGACCATAAAACTTATGCATGTATTTATGTACATTATGGACCACCTCACACATCAATGAACCAATCAAGTACGAATAGAAAAGTCTTCAGATGATCACAAAAACGTATATCACAATCTGTACAATGCTTAGTGAAATATCAATTCTTAGCTAACTTTGAGTAGTATAGTACTAGTATATCGAAACTTTCAGCGAGTGAAACCACTTTGCCAGTTGTTTAAACTGAACTTATTTTAAAGGCGCCAATCTACTTTTCTTTGCTGTAGATCAAATTTTTTTTTTTTTTGTGCCATTCCTACATGTTCATTGCGAAATGCTGGCTCGAAATCTAAATAAAACAATCAAGCTTTATTTTACTGCATTTAAATTGTCAGCTACAAAAATTAATTTGAATAAGTTTATTGGCGTTGAATTGGGTTAATTGACATACACTTCTAACAGAACAGTGGATAGTGTATAGGAAGATCGGGCTGCACGTTTTTGCAGGCTGATCTTCCGTTACACTGACCGACGAATACATCAATCATGGTTGCGAACAAACAGATAATGGAAAAGAGGCCACGTAGCCCATTAATGAAATACCGTTATAAGATTTTTTTTTCTGAGATTTTTCAACTTTTCATTCTTATCTATTTGTGCTTTCCCAGCTATTGCTTTACTAAATTCATTTATAAAACAATTATGAATTTCTGTTTTATAATTTGAATCTAAATAGTCTCCCCTAAAGGGACCTTTTCGGGTTTATTTTTTGCGGCTGATCAATTTTTCTTTTACATACTAATAGATACTACACAGTCGTTTTTTCGCTGCAAAACGTAAAGAAACTGAACTGTTACATTGGTGGTGGTGGTGGTGGGGGGGGGATTGGTTGGTTATTTCCGTTTATTTATCGTCGCTACCGGTTGCCCATCTGAGCGACGCCCCCAGAAGACGGTTAGTTGTTACGGGGGATAGTGCAAGGATACAGGTCGAAACTACTGAGAGCTTCGCCTGGTTCTTTAACGTGCTCGGCGTATAGCACCGTCACACGGGACCTCGGTTTAATGTCTCATCCGAAAGACTATTAGTAATTTTTAGTTGGCCAGCCGGGGATACGAACCCACAATCTGTAGGACATTGTGTTCACGAGTCCTACGCTCTACCTACTGAGCTATATCGGCCGAGGGGGGGGGGGGGGGGGGGGGGGGGGGGGGGGGGGGGGGGAGGACGTGCGTCGCTTTGTAATCGGTAACTCCGTCTATTCTTACTATTCTTATTACATCAAATATGACGACATCGTAATTATTTGAATGCAATCCCACGTAATCGACGAGTGTTAATGATCACGTGACATTCTCACAAATCTTTGCCTAAATTTTGGTGCGAATTCTAAAAATACCTTAGGAGGCTACGCAGCCCGTTAAAGAAATACTGTTGGTTTTTGTGTGTGTGTGTGTTAAATTTGTCTTTCTTCTTCATAAGTGATTTGCCAGCTTTCGCCTTAATTCACTCTGTGATGAGTCATATTTGAAGTTTTGTGTGATTATAAAAATCTGAATAGTCCCCTTTAAGGTTGTGGTTTCACCATATGATATACCTTGGGGCAGAAACACTATAAAGTACTTCGTGTATATACTCATTTCCGCTTAAATCTTTCCCAAACTATTTTTTGTGGGTTTTTCAACGCCATTTTCAACATTTTTTTCAGTTATATCGCAGTGGTCAGAACACCTATCCATGCTTTCCTGGAGTTTCATTTTACCATTAATTCGTAGAATATTCTTTCCAAGCCACTTGCTACTTTCCCACATAACCATTATCGGAACAATGATCAGCGGTGAGAAAGGAATGATCTTTTTTGCAGTGACCAAAATCAATCCAGGGAAAGAAATTGGCAGCAATGGGGATCGAACCAGCAGACCCATTGTTTCAAGCTCTGTATGTTGCAGACTAAGCAACCAGGATCGGCCCTTACCAATCAATCCTGCGTTGTAACGACCCTGCATAATCAAGCTATCAAACTTTTGCAAACATCATGAGAAAGGGAAAAAATAAATGTTGGTAACCAGTACTTCCTTCTCTTAAAACAATTTCATCTAACTTTTCCAAGACAAATTCTATCATTTTATCGATATTTGACTTGTCGTCTGCAAATCCTTTGAATTTGGACTGGTCTTAAATTTTGTCGTCTGATAAAGACTTGAATTTCAAGCGGACGACATCTTTTTTTTTTTATTTATTTATCCAAATCGAAAGGAGTTGCAGACGACAAATAAATAGTGGCTTGGATGATGGGATTTGTCGTCAGAAGGGTGGAAAACATGGTGGGAAAAGGAGAAAATGCTGGTTACCAGCATTTTCTCTTTTTCCCGCCATGTTTTCAAAAGCCCTTTTTCTCAGGGTCAATAAAACACAGGATTGTTTGGTCAAGGGTTGACACTTTCGTCGCTAAATAAATAAGCTCGACCTCTTTGGACAGCCGAAAATACACTGAACCCCAGAAACGGCTTAACATATACAAGATCAGACTTGATGTTTTGTGCAGTCTGATCTTGAGCTACACGGGCCACAAAGGCAACTACACTTGCTCAAAGGGTTATCCCCGAAATTTCCCACAATACCTACATGACTCTAGAGTGTATAAAAAAAGCCAAACAAGACATATCATCCAAATTGGCATCTGCATAAATAATTCATCTTTATCTGTAAGAGACACCACAACGATCTGATCAATAGGTTCTGTGCAGTCTGATGTAGATCTACACTGGCCGAATTAGCAATTACAGTTGCTCAAGGGTTAACCCCGAAATTTCACAATACCTACGAGACGATAGAGTGTATATATAAAAAAAAAACAACAAGACACATCATCTAAATTGGCATCTGTATTAATAATTCATCTTTATCAAGAGACACCACAACGATCTGATCAATATGATGATTTGTGCAGTCTGATCTAGATCTACATTGACCGAAAAGGTAACTACAATTGCTCAAAGGTTGAACCCCGTAATTCCACAATACCTACGAGACTATAGAGTGTATAAAAAAAAAAACAACAAGACAGATAATCCAAATTGGAATCTGCATTAATAATTCATCTTCATCAAGAGACACCACAACGATCTGATCAATATGATGTTTTGTACAGTTTGATCTAGATCCACATTGACCGAAAAGGCAACTACAACTGCTCAAAGGTTTAACCCCGAAATTTCACAATACCTACGAGACTATAGAGTGTATAAATAAAAAACAACAAGACACATCATCCAAAATGGCATCTGCATTAATAATTCATCTTTATCAAGAGACACTACAACGATCTGATCAATATGACATTTCAGTTTGGGTTTTATTTTGTGAGGGATGATTCAATATGACAAAATTAAGAAATTACTTATACGTAATAAGGGATTTTTTTCATTTTCTACAATGTTTTCTGAGCCACATCTGTTTACATCGGCTTTTCATGTCTGTCGGCGTGCCCCGGTAGATCAGTGGTAAAACTTAAGGCTAACTTTCCAGGAGTTATATTTTCGAAGTCGGTCCGGACAAAACTGTGACCGAGTACGGTCGAAAGTCATTTCGACAGGATTCATTCCTCTGTCATCGCTTAAACACTGTTCTGGCAATACTATTTTATGTAGCGCGTGTAAAGAGACTCTTTAACCCTTTATCGCACAATGTCAACTTTTAACGACCCTGGGAAAGAAGCCTTTTGAAAACATTGTGGGAAAAGGAGAAAATGCTGGTAACCAGCATTTTCTCCTTTTCCCACAACGTTTTCTACCCTATCAAAAAAAAAAAAAAAAAAACTTGCACCATTTGAGCCACACTGAAATTGTCGTCTGCAATTGCTTTAAATTTGGGCAAGGCTAAAATTTTGTCGTCTGGTAAAGGGTTAAAAAGCATAGATAGATGCACTGACCGTTCTGATACAAATAAAATGTTGATTTTTGAAGCACAGTGTCGGAATCTAAACTAGACTCTATCCTGTTATGTAGGATTCGCCTACAGTGCTTCCACCGACACATTCTGTTTCTCGTCGCATATTTTGATTGGATGTCTTTTGTCATTATTTTGTTCGAGGGAATTATATTATATGTCTCGTTGTATGCTGGGCAAGAAGCCTACATACTCAACTAAATAACAAACTTTGTCAAAAACGGTGTAATTCACCAGACAAATAATGCGTCATGCTCTGTGAAAAGGGGCTTTATTGCATCTACAAAAAGTATCGACCCATGTCAGCCGGAGCATTCTGCACAGGCTGACCCGGGTCAAAAACTTTTGCTATCTGAAAATTTTCTGCGTGTCCAAGGACTATTCTACCTAATGAATATGTCGGTTGTTATACAAAACAGATTTCATGGGTCCAGGACTTTGCGATGACGTGCTTGGTATATAATGCATCATGGAGAAGCATTAAATCCCACTTTCACAGAGTGTAACTGAAATCTTATTTACACACAATCAATCCATAAAACTGCGTATGAAGAAAACCACACACCATCACATGTTTTAAATGCATTACATAAAACACTCACGATCACTTGAAGTGCTCCGTTCTTATCCAATTACCTCATCGACAAACACTTTCAGCCATTACCAAAACATCAGGTTCAGGGAGGCTTGAAACCAAGGGACGCGAGGTCGAATCCCCAGCTCGGCTAATTTCTTTTCGAGGATTGGTGATAGTCATTGTGACAGGGTTCATTCCTCTCTCACCACTGATCAATATTTTGACGATGGTTATTTGGGAAAGCAGCCAGTGGTTTGGGAAAAATAGTGTGTGAAGTACTGGTAATAGGCCGCCGTACTGGTAACAGGCCGCCGTGATAAAACTGCAAAAAATGCTGAAAAAATGCTTTAACCCTTTCAGCGCCATAGGCGAAAACAGGGACTTTTTCGGACGGCACAGATCAAGATCAGACTACACAGAACGTGCAGTCTGATCTTTGATCTGTACCGTCCACTTAATTAGTCAAGCCCCTACGATAAAAAAAACTTTCTTGGTCTCTGTGGATTGCATTTACAGCCCCCGAAAGAAGTGGAGTTTATTTATTTGGCGCCGAAAGACTTAATCACCATAAATACAAACAAACAAACATGTAGCCGGCTCGTTTGGGCTCTGCTAAGAAGAGAATGCTATTCACAGAAGCGATTAGAATAGAAAGTCAATCGAACGAATTTAGAATTATTCAACATGGCGGCTTTTTACAACAAACTGCTGTTGTTTGTAGAAGAATGGCTATTTGATGAGAATGACGCTAGCTTGTTCTGTCTAAACAGGCCTTGAACAATCCCCAAAATAGCAGCTTTGTATTCATCAGTGTAAGTCGAATAAGTGATAAAAATATATATACTTTTTATACCAATTCGAGAGATATTAGAACGTTTCGAACCCAAGACAATTCGCCCCTAAAAATTCTGAGGGCGATTCAAGACATGCGGAGGAATTAATCAGTATTTACCGTATATTTACCACCGCAAACTGGATACTGAGCAAGAGCAATCTTTTCAGCAAGTAAAAACACGAATATTTGCACATGACAACAAAAAAACAAATGTCAGCTGAAAAGAAACCATTCTTCAACTCACGTTTCGTTGGCCGCTTCCGCTATTTTGTTTCGAATCTCTGCCGGCTCTTCCAAATATCGAGTGGAAGAGACGGCAGAGCTTCTAAAAGCGGAAGACGCCCAATCGAACGCACCGGAATATCTCCTCCAATTCTGGCAGCTCTACCGTTGTCCCAAACGAACCGGCTAAAAGTTTCTATAAGAATCATTTTAACTTCGTCAGCGCCAAATATATGAGCTTTGCCCTAGCAAAATTGGATTTAATACATCTCTTTAATGCATGATACCAAGCAAGTCATCCATAATTGTGGACCCATAAAATCCATCTCGTCTGACATCCGGCTAAATCCTGAGGTAGAATGGTCCTTGGACAAGCAGAAAATTGACCAATGGCAAAAAGTTTCGATCCAGGTCAGCCTGCGCGGACTGCGCAGGCTGACCTGGATCGATACTTTTTGCAGATGTACTAATCCCCCTTTTCACAGAGCATAACTGGTTTAAACTCGATCTCCTTTAATGGCCGAAAATACAATCAACTAAAACCAAGAAATAGTTTTGTCTAACTGGCTTGATCAAACAAGCCGACGGTATAGACCAAAGATCAGATTGCATGACAGTTTTGACTAAAATCACCATTTTCAGCATCAGCCTTGCTTTTATTTCGGACATGTAGGATCTGACAGGAGTTGTCATTTGAGATAAAGTTTATGGAATGAGTGTAGAACAAATGTTGTTGAGCGAGCTTTTGGTGGGTTTAATAACATTTTTATTGACGAGTTTGATAAATTTTTATCTCAAAAACCAACTAATTTCATATTCTCTATATCACAACATTTTACATCAAGAATTATTGCTCATGATGTGTTAAAGTATAGGCCTACGTGTATATGTATATTGAAATATACATGAAACCTGCTCACTTCTTTGACAGGTATATTACGGAAAAAATAGTTCCAGAGGAAATTGCACATAGTTCTTGTTTTTTTTAAACTAGGGATAATAAAACTTGTAGCCTTGTAACAATCACCAATTTTGACACTTAGCAAGTTCATAAATTCGCAAAGAAATCTGGGTCAGTAATGTTTTAGAAGTGAGGCGTAACAGAGCCTTGACCAAATACAGCACTATTTGCTTGTCAGAAATGTGTGTAAGATAAGAAAATTCATACTGGCAGTAGTTGTGTGAGAAAATTACTTTTTATCGCAAACTCTAAAGACCACTTTTCTTGTGCATTGTCTAAAATTTCATTCTTGATAACTTTATTATGGGGTGCAACACCCAGTTTGCTGGTTTTAATTACTTCTGAATTTGACTTAGCCCCTTACCAAACAACAAAAGTTTATACTCATCGTTATTAACTCTTTCACTACTAACTCCAGAAATTACATGTTTTTTCCGAGCTCTAAAAATAGATTTCCACTGCCATTTAAAACGACATTCATCATAGTTTAAAAATAGAGGAGCGGACAGCATAGATCAAGATCAGACTGCACGTTCTGTGCAGTCTGATCTTGATCTACTCTGTCCGCAAAAGGTAGTAAAGTCGTCATTAGTAGTGAAAGAGTTAACACTTAAGCTGCTGAATAAATGAAACGCAAATTTCTACTCAATACTAAAAGTCCAGACATTGCGGCTTCAAAATTGATTTCATCGGAAAGAAAATACCGTATCGGACAGTGTAGATCAAAGATCAGACTGCACAGAACGTGCAGTCTGATCTTGATCTACACTGTCCGCAAATGGTCAGTGGGTCGCGATTAGCAACCTAAGGGTTAAAACCATTTGCGGACGACAAAGCCAATGTAGCTTAAAAGAGTATGTCTGTCTTTGATAAGAAAGAACAATTTGTGACAAGGGACAAAATGCTGGTTACCAGAAGTTACTTCCTTTCCCACAACGTTTTCAAAATCCTTTTTCTTCGGAGTCGGTAACACGGGATTATTTGGTAAGTACTTAATCAATGTGTAAACAAAGCCAAAGTCTGAAGGACAGCGATAAATTTGGTCAAACTTAATGACCTGCTGGCCTTGTACTTTTCATTTACATTTGCAAATGGTCACTACAGATTTTACTTTACTCTTTACCAAACGACAATAAGTTAGACTCGACTGAATTAAGGCCTTTCAGTCGAGTCTAACTTACTAATTAAATATGACTCAAATGGTGGGATATGTCTCTCAAAGGGCAGAAACACTGTAGGAAAAGGAGAAAGTGCTGGGATTTGTCTCTTCATATGTAGAAAACATTGCTGGAAAAGGAGAAACTGCTGGTGTCACAGAGAGCGGTTAGATATATCAGCACTTCAGACCTGCCTTGCTGTCTTAAGCTAGATGTTACAGCGTGCGGTTTGGTGTATTCCTCTCCTTTACATCGTGTCCCAGAGCATGTATACATAGTAAAATTAGTGTTGCATCCCCTGTGTTTTTTACCGGGTTTGATTTTCTGACGTGAATGAGATAAAACTGGGTCGAAATTAGAAATCGGCTGCTGCATACACCAACAGACTCGTCTTTTGCCCATAAAATGAACTGAACTGAGGTATCCCTTGACCTCATGGTAAGTGGGAATCTTTTGCCTAGATGTTGCTTTCAAATTTAAGAAAAACGAGAAGCGTTTAAGTTTGGTTAAAACAGGGAATTTAATGTCGAAACAAAACTTACGACAGGTTGAAAGTGGCCTGCAGAGAATGGACACACAAAATCAGGCAATATTGCGTACTTCCGCCCGGGGCATGCAAAACAGCTTGCAGTCTTTGTCTCACACCTCTCACGAGAGGTTGAAACAGCTCGATCAGTAGCTGCTGCCATGAGGTTAAGGGATACCTCAGTTCATTCAATTTCAGAGACAACAGACTTGTTTGTTCTTGTATACAGCAGCCAGATTCTAATTTCCAACCCATTTCATATCATCCACGCCAGGAAATTAAACACGTTAAAAACACAGGGGGTGCAACACTAATTTTACTATGTATATTATCAATTCCAAACAGATATCACTGTCAACTTCAAACAAATATCATTTTATCATTTGACTGCAAATTTCAATGTTTATATGTCAAGTTAGCAGGGATGGAATAATTTTTTTTCCAGAATTACAAAAGAACATTTAGGATACCATTTAAGAGAATTTGTACTCGTTTGACGTCACTTGATTTTCAAGATGCCGTCGTTACTTAGTTCTCTCTGTAAAGTTGTCAAATCCTATTTTAGAACTTCTTTTTTAATCACGGTGTTCAGAGACAGCAAGACAGTAAACCGGAAGGGAATAGATATCTTAAATACAAATTATGCAAATTATTGAATAATAAAACCAACGCCGGATATATGGATGCTGAAACTTGCTGTGTCGTGATAAAGAATTTAACCCTTTCAGCGCCAAATATATTTACTTTACCTCTTCAGACGGTTGAAAATACAATCCACTCACGCTTAGAAACATTTTTATCATATAGGCTTAATGGAACAAGCGGACGGTACAGATCCAAGATCAGACTGCACGTTCTGTGCAGTCTGATCTTGATCTATGCCATCCGCAAAAGTCCCTGTTTTCGCCTATGGCGCCGAAAGGGTTAAAACAGGGCGCGACTTCTTATCTCTTTACTACACGACCAGATTTTAGACTGGTCCAAAGTGAAAGTATTTGCAGACAATAAATTAAATGTTGGTTAAATCATCCGGGTGGATTTTATGTTTTGTAGTGTAGAAAACATTGTGGGAAAAGGAGAAAATGCTGGGTACCAGTAGTTTCTCCTTTTCCCACTATGTTTTCAAAAGGCTTTTTACTCAGGATCGTTAAAACTCGATAAAAGGTTAATCAAAGAAAAAGGACGTCATCTGGGACATGTGTCTAATAAATGAACGAAAAAGGGACGAAATGTTTATCTAGTGGCGAAAGAGTAACGGTGCGCAAGTGGAAAACATTTACGTATATGTATATCTGTTTTTGACATTTACAGTACAACGACAGAGGCAGCCGTCCAGAACACAGATCACTTGCCAATAAAATCTTGTAAAACACACACACACACAAAAAGGCGTGTATAATATTATTTCCGGAAATTCGACAAAATGTCAAATGGCGAGGGTCATGCTTCTTTGTCTCATCAACGAAGTCGTAACATGAATAATCAGTAATGTGCCATGCTCTGGCCAAAAGGGGGTTTAATGCATCCCCGTGATGCAATGTATCAAGCAAGGCATCACACAATTATGAATCAATAAGATTCCAGTTTGTTTAACAACCGACTGAATTATGTGGTAGACAGGTCCTTGGATATGCAGAGAAGTGACCTATAGCAAAAAGTTTCGACCAGGTCAGCCTGCGCAGTCCGCGCAGGCTGACCTGGGTCGATACTTTTTGCAGATGTCTTACACCCCCTTTTCACAGAGTCTGGCTCACTCTTATACGTATTTCGATTTCTGCTTAGATTGACAGTATATTTTATTGACTGATAAGCCCATCTGTCTGTACATGTTCAGTTGACCCATAACTCTTTACCAGACGACAAAATTTTAGTCTTGTCAAAACTGAAAGCTCTTGCAGGCCACAAATCAAATGTAACAAAAATGATGGTTCTTGTTTCCGAAGAAGTAGAAAACACTGTGGGAAAGCGTGAAAATGCTGTCTGGTTAAGTGCATTTTCTCCTTTTTCCACAATGTGTTCAAAAGTCTTCTTCATCAGGGTTGTTAAAACAAGGGGTTGTTGGAAAGCTTCCCTCCCGGTCTAGAAAAAAAATGCAACGTCAAGATTGCTCTTGTCCAGAATGTGTCAGCAAAGGGGACGGTGTAGATCATAGATCAGACAACACATTCGTGCAGTCTGATCTTGATCTTCATTGTCCGCAAAAACAACGCAAGACTCCTGTTTGACTGTACACGTCTGTCTGTCTGTCTGTCTGAACCTGTAACAGTTTGAGCTTAAGTTGCTCACCAGTGCTACACGATCTTTTTGTTCCGCAAGTTAGGTAACTAAGACTACATTTTGGCAATATTTTGTCATCAGTTATCTCCCTTACTTTTTGAACGTCAATCTTTACCACCACATCAAGACTTCTGATACCGAGTGTGAAGAGATTATCAGCCAACCCGTCTGTTGTGCATTCTGATCTTCATACCAAATCAAGTTTTATCTATAAGTTAAACTGAATCAATGTTTGGTTGTGTTGGACATGGAAGTGGCTTAGAGGCACAGCACAGGTGCCTGGCTTTTGACAAGCTTCATCCTCCATTACCATTCGGCATACCTCGGGTGATCCGGTGATCAAATCCCTCGGCTGTATCACGTAGCTTGATATGCACCTACACGGTATATTTCGCACATCTCCGGAAGCACACCGCTTTACCGTTATTGAGATTGTAAGGCTCCTCTTAAAAAAGAACTCATGAGTAAATTTTCTATCATTATCTTTCTAAGAGTATTTCAGTCGGCAAACAGTTTGTACATTCAACTTTTAGCGTGGTTTATCAATTCCGTTGGGGGCTTTCATCTACAGATCGATAGAAGTGAATAACTTCACAGTGGTTGTTCATGTCGTTGCTAAGCGATCTACAGGGGCGCCGCCATGTTTAAGATCACGTGACTGGTAGTTCAAAATGGAATCCTCCTTCATATGGACGAGGTTAGATGTAGGTACGGAATCGGCCGAGTTGTGACGAGTGCCTCCATTACCTCACTATTATATAAAACAAGGTGTTCAACCATGTTCAACTGCATTACCCGCCGAACACCAGCCAAAGTTAACCCTTTACCAAATCACAAAATTTTGGACTAGACCAAAGCAGTTGCCGACGACAAATTAAATGAAGCTAAAATAACGATTTCTGTTTTTGATGGGATAGAAAACAATGTGGTTACCAGCATTTTCTCCTTTTCTCACAATGTTTTCAAAATCCTTCTATTTGTATGGTAAAGATTTAGTTGGCAACGTCCCACGGTGGGAAGAGAAAAAATTTGTCCGTCTCCAAATTTTCGAGCATTAAAGGCCACTCGCTGCCAAATGTAAACAAATTGGCTTTCAAATTACAGAAAAATTAACTCACGCTGTTTAGAAATATGGATATTATTTTCAGTCTGATAATGTGTTACATAGAGGATATTTGTTTTTTTCGGTGAAAGATCGAAATTTATTTCATCGAGTGAACATCATCGGTAATATTTTCACGAGTGGCGCAGCCACGAGTGAAAATATTACCGATGATGTTCACTCGATGAAATAAATTTCGATCTTTCACCGAAAAAAAAACCAAATATTCTATTTATTTCATGCTTCTAACGCCTTTTTTTGTCGAGACTTCCATAAAAATCAGTACAAACTCCCCGTAAATCGATATTCTCACTAGTCGTACCCATGTAATATCGAAAAATATTTTCACCGCTATTTCTCGATATCCTACCGGAAAGCATGAAATAAAGTGCAATCTGTCAAAGTTCAAGTCGCTGGCAGAAAAAAAGTCTTGCTAGACTAGAACAAAAATTGCCAACTTTTGTTCTAATTTTGTAATAATTTTTTTTCTGCCAGCGTACTGAAACTTTGATAAGCCGTAATGAAACACACTGTCAGATTCATGACAATATGCTTACGTTTTAATGGTATGAATTAACTGTTGCCTTCATTTTAACTCCCGAACTGTTAGTACTTTCGGCAGGCCAGTTGGCGTTTAAAGTCCCAATAAAGTCCAAATGTAAACAATGCGGGGTAAAAAATGAAGTTAAATTTTAAACATACAATTTAAAACTATGTAGATTAATATAACGATGACACTCTCTTAATATGCGATTGGTCAAAGTTCCATTCGTTGGCAGAAGAATTAATTTCAAAACTACAAAAAATACTACCAATTTTTGTGCAGTGAACGCCTCTATCCCCTTGGTGACAAAATAAAGAGTAAATCTCACAGATTCGTGGCTTTTTTTCAAGCATAAAAAACTCTAATTTTGGACTTTATTGGGACTTTAATTACTCGCTTAATATTTATCCGTTTGTTGCATTCTATGTATCAGTTCGAAGTTAACTTACTATAGAAAGCTTCAAGCACAAAGCCCACATTTTGAGCCAGAGGCAATTTGTTCTCTGCAAATGAATTTGATCTATGCTCTGTGAAAAGTGGGCTTAATGCATTTGCGCAAAGTATCGACCCATGTCAGCCTGCGCAGTCCGCGCAGGCTGACATGGGCCGAAACTTTTCGCTATCTTTAAAATTTTCTGCATGTCAAGGGATATTTCTATCTCATGATTCAATTTATAAAATCTATTGTATGGATCCATAATTAGGTGATGTTCTGTTTGGTATGATGCATTACAGAGATGCATTAAGCCCCCTTTTGCCAGAGCATGTTTCATTGGGGGTTTGGACAAGTCCAAAATTTTGTTGTGCGGTAAAAAGTTAAAAACGGGTACATTTAAATGTTTAAATATTAGTTACCATGATCCTAACTCAAGGTATCATCCTATCAGATTTTATAAAAACTTGTAACCCAAGACCACTTCTATAGGAGATATAAAAATGGACAGACTTCATCCGAAATATGCAGAGAACAACGCCTTTGTGTACAGTGTAGATTAAGATCAGACAGCATGGAGGTCGCAGTCAGATCTTTGATCTACTGTGATCAATAATTTGTGAGGTATTTCCGATAATCAACACCAACTTCGACTTCATCATTGATTATAAAAGGCATTTATTCATTTCTTTTTAACCCTTTACCACACAATTCCGAGTTTTAACACCCCTGAGGTAGTAGGCTTTGGAAAGAAAACATCGTGGGAAAAGGAAAAAATGTTGGTGACCACCATTTTTCCCTTTTCATACGATGTTTTTTTTTTTACCTTTTCCCAGACAAATTTCATCATCTTGGCCACATTTAATTTTTCGTCTGCAAATGCTTTCAATTTGGATAAGACTTAAATTTTGTTGTTTGGTATAGCACTAAATATTGAGCAGACGAAGAATTATTTCATGCTTTCTGGTAGGATATCGAGAAATAGCGGTGAAAATATTTTTTTTCGATATTACACGGGTACGACCAGTGAGAATACCGACCACGGGGAGTTTGTACTGATTTTTATGGAAGTCTCGACAAAAAAAGGCGTTAGAAGCATGAAATAAATAGAATTTTTTTTTTTCGGTGAAAGATCGAAATTTATTTCATCTCGTGAACATCATCGGTAATATCTTAACGAGTGGCGCAATTTTTTTCGGTGAAAGATCGAAATTTATTTCATCGAGTGAACATCATCGGTAATATTTTCACGAGTGGTGCAGCCACTCGTGAAAATATTACCGATGATGTTCACTCGATGAAATAAATTTCGATCTTTCACCGAAAAAAAAAATATCCTCTATTTATTATTTAAAGCAAACGACACAATTTTAGATTCGCCCACACAGACAGCAGTAGCAGACGACATATCAACATAACTAAAATGATAGATTTTGTCCTTAAAAGAGTAAAAAACGTAATTCAAAAAGGAGAAAAAATGCTGGTCGCCAGCATTTTCTCCTTTTCCAACAATGTTTTTCAAAGCTTTCTTCCTCGGGGTCGCTAAAGCACGGTATCGGTCGGTAAAGGGTTAAGCCTTCACTAAACGACAAAATTTTAAACCGGTCTTTGAACGCATTTGCAGACGACAAAATAATTGTGACCCAAAAATTGATATTTCATTTTGGAGGGATAGAAAACATTGTGGAAAAAGGAGAAAATGCTGGTAACCAGCATTTTGTCCTTTTCCCACAATGTTTTCAAAGGCTTTCTTTCTCAGTGTCGTTAAGTCGTGATTGTGTGGTAAAGGGTTAACACCGAGAAACCCCGGGTTTTAACGACTCTAAGGGAGACGGCGTTTGAAAACATAATGGGAAAGAAGAAAATGCTGATAACCAGCTATGTTTTCTACCTTTTCCAGATCAAATTGCAACATTTTAGCCACATTTAATTTGTCCGTCTGCTAATGCATTCAACTTGGACCGGTCTAGATTTCTGTCGTCTGGTAAAGACTTAAACATCCGGTCCGTGTCATTTTACAACTCATAAATCATACTTCTCTTCACAAGACTTAGGCCTTTACCAAACAATCACGACTTTTAACGACCCTCAGGAAGAACCCTTCTGAAAACAATGTGGAAAAAGGAGAAAATGCTGGTAACCAGCATTTTCTCCTTTTCCCACAATGTTTTCTACCCTTTCCAAAACAAATTTCAATTTTTCAATCACATTTATTTTGTCGTCTGCAAATGCTTTCAATTTGGACTGGTCTAAAATGTTGTCGTTTGGTAAAGAGTTAAGCATATTACCCCAGTTTTCGGCGTATTGGACCCGTAACTTCAGATTTAGACTCTAATCCATACTAAATAGTGACAAGTTTTGACCTTTATGCATTAACTATACGTAATCTGTAATTAACTTATGTATTCATATACGTGTTATAGACCGGAAGTCTAATAAAAAAAAACACACACACACACTGTATTGTATTAGAAGCGTTTTTTTTATTAACTCATTAAAAGCCATCAGCATACGCTTCATTTTTGGCCCAAGGTTGTATCGTCTGGTATAGAATTAATAGAACTTTTCACAAATTATTGATTATCAACGCACAACCGGTCACAGTATTTGCTTATCACATAAAATTATCCCGGGTCAGTATCCACGAACCATTTTTAAAAACGTTCTTTGTCTTATTCTCCAAGACTTTTCTAGATTTGAAAGTAACACAATTTCTGATTGGCTAAACCAAATGGTCTCGCCGGTCAGAACTTGTGTTACTATCTGCTTTATAAAATTCTAGAGAATACAGGTAAGACAAAGAACATGCTTAACCCCTAAGCTTCTAAGCGCGACTCACTGACCTTTTGCGGACAGTGTAGATCAAGATCAGACTGCACAGAACGTGCAGTCTGATCTTGAATCTACACTGTCCGATAAGGAGAGGTTTTTGTCCAAAAAATAAGTTTGAAATAATATTATTCGGGTTTTTACTATCGGTTTGAAAGTTTTATTTAACTCCTTTAGCAGGATAAGAGTTAAATATGGTTGGTGAATACAGACCCACGGCACATCTATATGGCGTGCAATACACGAAAAGGGTCTTTCGGACATATGCGTAAAAGTGTGTCGTCTCAGATCAGCCTGTGCAGTCTGTGACTAATCCAAGACGACACTTCCCGTTTTTGTGCGATTTTCTGTTTCACGAAAGTCTACTGTATGAAAAAATCTTATGTAGTCGTAAAATGCCGTCTCGGATTAGCCTGCGCGGACTGCGCAGGCTAATCCGGGACGACAGTTTACGCAAATGTCCGAAGGTCTCATTTCGCATGTTGCGGGCCATATCATAACATGCTACAACTGTGATGTGCAGAACGTACAGTTTGACCTTGTATCTACCATGGTCGATGCATTTCGACATTGAAATACGCAGCTGGTGTTTTTTTACCGATTTTAGATATCCATTTCAGTAAGACCTCCAATAATATTAGTTTAGTGCAAATATGTGCCGAATATTTTACGGTCTTATCTTCTCATTTTATTTTGTATTTTACGAGTATTTGTATAGCTAATCTTCAATAAACATAATCTTTAATGTAAGTCATTATATATATTATATATGAGAGCTGCTCTTGCAAAAGGGGACTTAATGCATCTCCGTGATGCATTGTACCAATGAAGCCATCACATAATTATGGATCTGTAATAGCCACTTTTTTAACAACCGACTTAATCATGAGGTGGATTGGTCCTTGGATATACAGAAAATTGAACAATACCGGAAAGTTTCAACCAAGATCAGCCTGGTTGAGGGTTTAGGGTTTTCGCAGATGAATTTAGCCCCCTTTTCACAGACCATGTCTCACATATACTTTCAAACGTACATCAAAGTTTCGTATCATATTCATATCGGATATGAAATAAATAAGTAAGTAAGTTTTTTATTATAGTGACATGTGTTATACAATTACATGAGAGTTTTACAAAAATTTAAATGTAAAATTTCAACATCCAGCTTCATGGGCCTATATGTCACCTAAGTAATAATTATAACATTAATAGAAAATGAATGGTGGATTACTGTTAAATATTAACAGACCGTAGCACATGTGAAATATTTGGGGGGAGGGACAAATCACAACTACAAGAACGAAAACAGGGGCTTTTGTGGACTTAAAAGACGAAGATCACATTGCAGAGAACGTCCAGTCGAATCCTGAATCTATACCATCCACTTGTTGAGTTGATTTTAGCGCTTCGGATGCAAGAGGGTGATCAATATATGTGTCAAGTCAAATATACTTCTTCGGAATTCACCATCCATTCTTAAGAACATTCTCTGTCGTGTTCTCCAGAATTTTCTACATTTGATAGTAACACAACTTCTGTTTGGCTAAGCCATTTTAGCCAATCAGAAGATGTGTTACTGTCAAATTATAGAAACCTTGGAGAATTAGACAAAGAATGTTCTTAGGAATGGTCGGCGAATACGGACCTAGGTCGTTTGACTGTTGTTACCAAGAAAGATTTCTTTCGAAAAAATCTATCACATTTATTTCATTGAGTAAGCTGATAAGTAAGGCGATAAGACTTATCGTTCGAGAGGACCTTTAGTGGTAATTCAACAAATTACTATCATAAAGTGTTCACTTTAGACAAACATGTATATGACAGCTATAAAATTAAGGTAACATAAATTTAGATAATTATGTAGATTTCAGATACATTTACAAACTCTTGTAAACTAAAACCTTGGCATATATAAATCGTGTGGATCTGAAAAAAACAAAAAATCAAACATAAAAGAAAACGTGAGTATTGCTAGCTTCAAATTCATTCTGTTTTAACTTTTAACGACCCTGTGAAAGAAGCCTTTTGAAAACATTGTGGAGAAAGTGGAAAATGCTGGTAACCAGCATTTTCTCCTTTTCCAATAATGTTTTCTACCCTTCAAGAACCAATTTCATCATTTGTTCGATAATTAACTTGTGATCTGCAAATGCTTTCAGTCAGTGTAACATTTTGTCGTTTGGTAGAGTTAACATAGGTTGGGTGAAAGCACTCCGACTTCTCATTAGTTCCCCTGTTTACCACAGTAGTTACCTCAACTTGGCCTATGAAAAGCGATGTAAAAATTCGCCGTTGGTCTTTATTAAGGTGAAGAATCTTGTAACTTTTGTTCAGTTATGTTTTAACCCTTTTCCAAACGACGAAATTGTAGATTAGTCCTCATATGGAATGGGGTGTTCGGGAACAGGGAGGGGACAGTTAAACTGGCCCCCGTTGTATATAAACACAAATGTGCGCTTTCCTGCATCAGGGGAGGCAACCAGTCCCCGGGGACAGTGGGACACACAAATATTTGGATAGGAGTGGCAACTGCTAGCCTACATCTGCACCCGTTTATTAAGTGTCGTTGTTACAGTAAGAAAAACACTATAATTTTATCACAGTGAATGTACAATAGAATTCAACCTTTCCTAGCCAAAGGCAAAGATATCTCTCGCAGATGAGGTAGTTAAATCTTGGAATAAGACCGTCATCTGCATCAGCCTCTTGATTTCCACTTTTGGTATCTGAATAAAGACTTAGATTATTTCTGTAGGTGAGGGGTTGACCAAATCGATTATCAGTGACATTTTATCGACAAATATCTAACACTGAACGTTTGTGCAGGTATGCGCACATATATAATTCAAATACCAGTATGTCATTACTACACATACAGATATGCCGGTGTAATGTTTATCTAACGAAGATTTTACCCTTTCAGCACCGACTGGCGAAACAAGGGGTTTTACCGGGCGACATGAATCAAGATCAGACTGCACAGATCTTGAAGTCTGATCTTGGATCTCATTAATGGTACCGTCCGCATGTTTACTCAAGCATCCAAGTTAAAAATCTTTCTAAGACTCGGTGGATTCTATTTTCAGAAGAAAGAAGTTGTGTTTATAATTGAACCATGCTCTGACAAAAGGGGTCTATTGAACCATGCTCTGGCAAAGGAGCCCTAATGCATCTCTGGCATGCATTATATCAAGCACGTCGTCAAATAATTATGGATCCATAAAATCCATTTTGTATAATAACTGACAGAACAAATAGGTAGACTGGTCAATTTTTATATAAAGCAAAATGTTTCTATTCATGTCAGCCTGCGCAGACTGCGCAGGCTGACATGAATCGAAACTTTTTGCAGGTACATTAAGCATGCTTTTCAAAGAGCTTGCTTCATATATTTGGCACCGAAAGGGTAATATCTGAAATACCGGACGATCAAATTCTACACTAGTCCACAGGTGAACGGCGAGCGACAGTGTAAATCCTGTATAACACACTAATATACTGAAAGGTAAACAACTTGTGATGTCTTTTCAATACCCCAGTCACGAATTCCATGCTGTTTACAAGTCATTTCAGTACCAATATTAACATCCATAGTACCAATGGATAGCGGAAACATTATTCTACAAGAAAATCATGTTGCAATTTGAGCCATTTCAAGCTGCTTAGAAAAATCTAGCTCGAAACTGTCAAACAACCCAACTTGGAAGAGATCTGATTGCATTGAATCACGAAAATTTTCAAGAGATAAAACCCATTTTCAACGCGAAAAATGTCCGTTCTTATGCAAGGTGCATTTGAAGCCTACAAATTTAAAAGTATATCTGCACTGAAAATAGAACTTCAATATGTTTTTGTGTTGTACGAAGCTTTTTTTATTTGAAAATGTCCAGCCGTGTAAACTGTCATCCTTTCTGGCTTACGAAGCATGCTTTTGTATCGCGTTTTCTCATTGGTCGGGTCCAGACACACCTTCATCGATAACCAATGAGAAAACGTTTTGAAAAACAAACCGAGCATGCGCAGTACGTCAAAATGGTAGGCAGCTGAGCGCTGGACAGATTTACCGATGAAAATAAGGATCGTACATCCTATTCACATCAAATAGTTTAATGTTTCAGGTTTATACGCCTTATTATTGCTGGACCCGAAATGATACCTGTCAAATATTCAACGGCTTTCACGTTGAAAATGGGTTTTATCTCTTGAAAATTTTCGCGATTCAATGTAATCAGATCTCTTCCGAGTTGGGTTGTTTGACAGTTTCGAGATAGATATTTCTTAGCATCTTGAAATGGCTTAAATTGTGACATGATTTTCTTGTAGAATAATGTTTCCGCTATCGATTGGTACTATGGATGTTAATATTGGTTGTAAAATGACTTGTAAATAGCATGGAATTCGTGACAGGGGTATTGAAAATACATCACGAGTTGTTTACCTTCCAGTATATTGGTGTGTAATATAGGATTTACATTGTCGTCGCCGTTCACCTGTGCACTAGTCCATATAGAAAGCATTTTGCAGGCTACATGTATAACGGGATTCGTGTGCACTCTTTAACAAACGACAAGATTTTGAAATTGTCGACACTGGAAGCATTTGCAGACAACAAATTTACTCTGGCTAAAATGATGGTTTTGTTTTTGAATGTCCAGAAACACTGTGGGAAAAGGAGAAAATGCTGCTTAGGCCTACTAGCAATGCTGTCAAAAGCCATAATCCTCGGCGTTAGAAGTCCGGATTGTGTGGGGTAGTTAAATTGTAGAAAACATTGTGGAAAATGATAAAATGCTGATTACACGAAAACATCTGAAAACTTGTTGTAAAAAGAGAAATTGCTCGTCACGAGCAATGCCGCAATGTAATACCGGCAAACCCCCACCATTACACAGTTCTGTGCATATACGCAGGGGTCGTAAATGCAATATACGATCCCTAATATATGTGACATTGTGCTTTGAGTGAAAAGATAAGAAATTAATGGAATTTTGAGCTTCATTCCGTTGATCAATACTGTATTAGATGTATACGGAATAAATCCGTCAAAAAAAGCAATGTTTTTACGTATAATTTTGATTTTCACGGGTTTTCGCGATAAAATGGTGGGGAGTTGCTGGTATCATGCCCAAGCAATTTCTCTTTTTGCCACATTTTTTTCATAAATGGTCTGCAAGACAAAAGTCGTCTGCATGTGGCAAGGTTGTCAAAAACTTTAAATTTCTATCCAGATTATTTAAATGTACCGTGCATGCCACCCCTGTTACGGATGATATCTATCTCCCTGTAACAGTTATCGTGGTGCAATTATACCAAACCAATTTGAAACACGAAAGAGAATGATTATAACGTTATACACCGTTAGGTTTGTGTATGTAGCCTACATTTCAATATGTCATCAACTACACAGGGTATCCCTGTCCTACGATTATTGAACTATATGTGACCATATTTCGACCTAGATGACAGCTCAAAAATTGATTGATTGATTGACAGATTGACTGGTTGATTTAATGGTTTAGTGCCGTTTACAACTTTATTTTAGCTCACATATTCATTTGTGTCCTGGGTTTCACAAGTACTAGGCTGGAGCTATGAAGTGTCTTGCCAAAAAGCATGGGTAAGCATTTTGCACGATGTTTTCTATCATTTCGGAAACAAACCCCATTATTTGAGCCTTATCTTTTTTGTCGTTTGCAGTTGCTCGCAATTTGGATATTGCTGAAATTTTAGAAAACGGGTTAAATAGTCCTTGCTATAAATTACATGTATAAGAAAACAAATCTCATCATTTATAATTACATAAAAAGGAACGCCGTATACATACCAGATAAATGGCGACCAGGTAATTCCGTTATTCTCCTTGTCGATTATATGAAAAAAAAAAACACAACTTTCCTTCGAATGAAAAAAACAAAATACAACTAAATACCACTGTCGTCTGTTTACATTTTTTAAGTGTCGTCTGCAAAGTGACACCGTTCTATAATTAGTAACAATGATACCCCGTCACTCAACCTTATATCGTTATATGTACAACCGAAGGGCAAGTACAATGTAAATCATTTAATCCTTTACCAAACGACGAAAATCTTACACCTGTCCCAGATTGAAAGCATTTGCAGACGACAATTTAAGTGTGACTCAAAGATGGAATCTCTCTTCAATAGGGTAGAAAACATTGTGGGAAAAGGAGAAAATGCTGGTTATCAGCAGACGACAATGTAAGTGTGACTAAAATGATGGAAAATGTCTTTGATAGGGCAGAAAACATTGTGGTAATATGAGAAGATGCTGGTTACCAGCATTTTCTCCTTTTCCGACAATGTTTTCAAAAGGCTTGCTTCTTAGGGTTGTTAAAACCTCGTATTTACACCATCTGTGAGGATGACAGCTTTCGAAAACAGATTGATAAAACAATGAAATGCTGGTTACCAGCATTTTTTCCGTTTCCAGAAGCGTTTTTAAACCATTTTGAAGACATATCCTATCATTTTAGCCAAATTCAGTTTGTCGTCTGCAATTGCTTTGATTTTTTATCATTCCAAAGTTGTCGTCACAGTTAAATGCTTTGCCTTAAGGCAACATTTCAGTACACATACATATAACTGCATTTAAACGAGCCATGCTCTGGCAAAAGGGGCTTAATGTATCTCCGTGATGCATTATACCAATCAAGCTATCATCACATAATTATTGATCCATAAAAGCCATTTTTTTCTTAAATAATCGACTTAATTGTGAAGTAAACTGTTTCTTGGAAATACAGAAAACCGACCAATAGACAAAAGTTTCGGCCTAGGTCAGCCTGCGCGGAGTGCGCAGGCTGACCTGGGTCGATACTTTTCGCAGATGCATTAATCCCCCTTTTCACAGAGCGCGGCTCAAATACTTTGCAGATGACCCATCAAATGTGATTCAAAAATGATGAAATGTGACTTGGCAAAAGGGGGCTTAATGCATCTTCGTAATGCATTGTACCACGCAAGCCATCACATAACTAGGGATCCATAAAGTTCACTTTGTGTAACAACCGACGTAGACTGGTTCTTTAACCCTTTCCCAAACGACAAATTTTGGACTGGTCCAAATTGAAAGAGTTTGCAGACGACAATTTAGAATTTGACGAAAATGGCAGAAAGTTCTCAAAAAGGGTAGAAAACACTGTGGGAAAAGGAGAAATTGCTCGTTACAAAAGCAATTTCTCCTTTTCCCACAGTGTTTTCAAAAGACTTGTACTGCAGACACGTGAAAACCAGGGCTTGTTTGGGAAAGGGTTAACATGCAGAAAATTCGCAGACTGCTCAGGCTGGCTGACCTGAACCGATAGTTTTTGCAAATGCATTAAGCCCCTTTTCACAGAGCATGGCTCACATGTAAAGTCATGCCTAAACAAGCGAACGGCATAGATCCAAGATCAGACTGCACATCCTGTGCAGTTCTGTCCAGTCTACTCTTGATCTATGCCGTCCGCAAAAGCCTCTGTTGGTGTTGGTACTCATTTAGAATGAATATTTTGATTCCCAAGCAATTATTTAGTGCACCTATACATGAGCAATGTTCTGTGGAAAGGGCTTTAATGCACCTCCGTGATGTTTTATACCAGGCAAGTCATCACATAATTAAGGATCCATAAAATCAATGTAGCCTCAAAGCTGACTGAATCTGGAGGTGCATTGGACCTTGGACATACATAAAATTTACAAAAGGGCAAAAAGTTTCGACCCATGTCAGCCTGCGCATATTGCGCAGGCTGACATTGATCGATACTTTTTGCAGATGTTTCAAACTCCTTTTTCACAGAGCATGGTCCATATTTATTTTGCTTCAGCTGGTCAACCTCCCAGATCTACACAGAAGCGGTGATGTCAAGCAGTCCGAGAAGCTCAGTGGTTTGAACACTAGTCCTACAGGCAATGGGTCTCAGGTATAAGTCCTATAACGGCCGCATTATCCCTTGGAAAATCAAAAACACTTATGGAAATTATATGTTATATCCATTTACCATTATCAAACGAACCTTTGATTTATCACTGCGATGAGGATAATAGATAAAGTAGAGCACGATGATGATAATAACAATAACAGTAATAATAATAATCTTATTTCGGAAGGTAAAACATTAAGTCAATCTTTCAAGCAAAAGTAAATCTGAGACAGGCCCAATGTTGCCTTCCCAAGGGGCTTAATGCATCTACAAAAGTATCGACCCTTGTCAGCGCAGACTGACATGGGACAAAACTTTTTGCTGTTTGTATATTTTCTGCATGTCAGAGTACATTGTTCCACCAGATCCAGTCTATTGCTAAACTAAGCAGATTTTATGGATCCAGAATTACATGTATGTAATGACTTACCTGGTATCATGCATCGAAGAGATGCATTAAACCCCCTTTTCACTGCGCATGGCTCATTTATAATTTGTTCTTTTCGTGCAAAAAAAGAAGTTTTTCGTGCTGATTTTCTAAAACGAATGATGATCTTGCATCTCTGACGAAAGTAGGTATTTTGTTCCACACTTCGGAAGGTAAAACAATAAGAAAATCCTTCAAGCAATAGTAAATATGAAACGAACCCTTTTTACAATGTTGCCTTCCAAAGGGCGCTCAATGCATCTACAAAAAGCATCGACCCTTGTCAGCGCACACTGACATGGGACAAAACTTTTTGCTATTTGTATATTTTCTGCATGTCAAAGTACCATTGTTCCACCAGATCCAGTCGATTGCTAAACTAAGCGGATTTTACAGATCCAGAATTATGTGATAACTTACCTGGTACCATGAATCAAGGAGATGCATTGAACCCTCTTTCCACTGAGCATGGCTCATACATAGTGTGTTCTTTTCGTCCAAAACTATTTTTCGTGTTGATTTTTCAAAAAGATTAATGATCTTGTATCGCTGACGGAAGTAGGTAGTTTGTTTTATACTTCCATACTAGCCTATGTGTGATACACAGAATTTCATTTAAGCAATGCCTTTTCACTTGGTATTTTTGAACACGTTTTATCAATATGGGCAGTCCAAAACAATGCCTATCTACATGAAAACCTTATCCTTTATGAGACTCAACGTATTAGAAAACATCTTTGGTTTGGATTAACGAGCGTGTTGTTGAAAGAACGCCAATAGAGAATAGTAGAATTCAAGCTATTTCTAAGATTAATTCGAAGTTGGCATGGATTTGTTCAGGGTTTATGTAGTGTCGAATCATCTACATAGAGGTTCAAACTTGAGTTGTCAAAGAGGAAGCTCACGTCATTTATGTAAATCAAAAACCGCATTGGCCCCCAAAATAGAGCCCCGAAGGACACCACCAGAGAGAATCTGAGGAGAAGAATATACATGGAACTGCTTAACATATTGTTTTCTATCATTCAAGTATGAATTGAAATGTGCCAAAGGTTTCACTGAAAATAAAAATGTGTTGTTTCAACTCATATAATAAAATACCATGGCCAACTAAGTCAAAATTAATGGTTTTTAAGATCGACAAAGACTGGACCAATGATTTGTCCTGAATCGGTTTCCCTAGGTCATCAATTTAGTGAATGAGCGCTGTTTTGTACTAGTCTTTTTCTCCCAGCTGAAAATGATGTGAGCTTAAATATCCTATAAATTTACATTTTCATTTTCTTTTTTTTTTTACGTCCTTTCATCATCGCAAAAAAAATGTATTTGTTACAATCCTTTCGTAGATTTACGAAGAAAGGATTGTAACTGGTTAAACAAATGACGTTGATTTTTTTTTAGTACATGTAGTTGGTAAAATAAAAATGGTTTGCATGTTTTCTGCTAGCGGATTTTGTTTTATGTATAGAAATCCCTTTTAGCGAGAAGAACTTTGGTATACCTGCAATTTTCCACGCTGAAAATTTTAACTGTTTTTCTATGACGATCAGTGCAAAAATTATCCGAGTATATCACCTTTGTACTAACTTTATGGGATAAGTGTTAACTCGTGACAAAAAAAAAATGTAAACGACATTTGCAGACGACAAACTAGATTTTAGCCTTGTACCTCTGGGTCGTTAAAATTATGGATTGGTTGGTAAAGGGTCAGATAGACGATTGATTATTTGCAAGAGAGCGTGACAGAAAAAGACAAAGACTGTCATTTCTTTTTTGCTTACTGAAAATGAGCTGAATTACTTTTTGCCTTTTCCCTCTTGCCAGCCTTTTCCGAAACATCTGCGAATAGGGTTTAAAACCATTGTGACGAGCAGAAAAATTGAAATAGCGTAATTTCTCTCTTTTTACGACGTCTTTGTTGTTTATTGTTTCTGCATGCCTTTTATTTTTCAAGTTTGACATTAATTTTTATCTTTTATATTTTTTGTTCTGTTGAAGCTAGTGGATACCAAGAGCTAGGGACTTCTTAAAATGGTAAATGGTGATTAAATATAGACAAAACCTTCTGAAACTTAACTAAATGACTCGTTACGAGCAAGTCTCCCTTTGCTACCATAAATTCAAAATGGAAAAAAGGTCACTGGAATGTTAACAATTGAACTATTCCTACCTACTTCGCCGTAATCTCTTACCGTTTTACTCCTTTTTTGTCCAGATTACTCCGGTCGGGAAAGGGTACACTAAACGGACCAGGGCAAGTTTCTGTAGAGAGTTTTCTGCACTGTTTTAAGGAAATATTTTAAACTTTTCATGAAAGTTATGTGGCAAGAAATATACAAATTTGATTCCAGTTTTCTTTTAACTTTCTATAGAACTTTTCTATGGGGTGTAACTTTAATCAGTGTATTAAAGCTCAAAACATTCGAATGTTTTGACATTAAATGAAAAGTAAACATTCACAAGTGTTTTCTTTGCGTGTGCGTAAAGTTACGAAGAAACTTGCCAAAAATCTAGTAAACGGAGTTCGGGGAATCATTAAAGTGATACGGGGTAAGCTGTGCCCAACTTTGACAAAAAAGAATCAGTTACAGAAGAAAGCAAACAATATCAGGAATTTGGACAACGATTTAAGATTAAATCGACTGTGAAAAAAAATGAGTGGCAAATCAAAAAAGAAAACGGAAACAATTGAGAACAATGGAGAGGAGTACATCAAAAGATTTTGTGATCCTTGCAAATCGGAAAACAAGGAAAACGATGGACAAGGATATTGTGCCACATGTCGCGAGTATCTCTGCCAGAATTGTGAGAAATATCACAAAAAGTTCCCGGCTACTAAATCTCACAGCGTTGTTCATGGTGTGAAAATGCCAAAACCTGTCAGAAAGACGATGTCGCTGTGTGAGTTACACGAGAATGAGGCACTGGAATATTATTGTAAAGAGCACGAGGATGTTATATGTGAGGTCTGTAAGGACACTAAACACATTATATGTCGCGGTGTTGTACCATTAGGTATATATTGGGGAAAAGAGGTAGAAAAAGAGGATCTAGAAAACGTTGCTGAAGATCTTCAGTTTGTATTACAGGACTTTGAATCGTTCATAGCAGCTAGGAAAGTTGACATAAATGAGTCCGAAGCAAAGAAAGATGAAAGTATGAAGAAAATACATGACGTAAGAAAGGATTTCAACGAGTTGTTAGACAAACTTGAACAGAATCTTATTACTGAACTTGACAAAGTACATTCACATGAATATCGTCTCCTAGTGCAACAGGTGGACAACTGCGAAAACGCTATTAATAGTTTAAATACCAGTATAAGTAATGTCCTTGACGTACAGAAAACAGAAAACAATCTGGCCTCATTTGCAACCCTCATTAAGGGCAAGAAACGACTCGGTGAATATAAAGACGCCCTGGTAAAATTGAAAAAGGATGCACACACAGCGAAGTATCAAACGGCTTTTGATGAAACCGAAGAAATAAAGAACAGATTAATAAAATTAGGTGAGGTGAAAGTGGAAAAGTCACCAAAGACATTCTACAGCAAACTGAACAATCTGAAGAAGACACATATGAAAGTAGTTGACACAAAGGTTTACAGTGTGAGGATGGACGATGATGATAAAGATTTCGATTGTGAAATTACTGGTTCTGCTTTCATGGCAAACGGGTCCCTTGTTATTTGCGATAAGCACAACCAAAAGATAAAACTCCTTGATGACGAATTCATATGTAAGTATGATAAAACGCTCGCTGGCTCTCCGTGGGATGTGGCTGTTGTCAATGACAACTGGGTCCTAGCAACGCTTCCATTCTTGAAGAAGCTACAGTTTCTTCACGCAAATGTTAATGAAGGCTTACGTACAGGTCGATCTATACAGATGGAAAGCATGTGTTGGGGTGTGGCCGTCACAGACGAAGAGTTAGTTGTGTCGTGTCACGATAACCCTGGCAATGGGAAAATTTGCATATTGGATAAAAGAGGTCACGTGAAGAAAACTTTCGGTGGTGAAGCCGAAGGCGTGGAATATCTCTTTGACACGCCTTGTTATATATCTGTCAATAAAGCAACCGACAAGATCTTCATCGCTGACGGTGATTTGAGAAAGACAGTAACTTGTATAACTAAGAAGCGCGGGGCAGTCGTATTTGATTACAGTGCCAGTCTTCTTCACGACACAGGGGAAGATGCAGATATTGAAAATTCGAATCTGTGGTCGTTTAAGATCCTTGTGGACGATGACGAGTTCGTTTATGCATACCTAGGTGACGAGGATATGATCCAGGTCATAACAGATTCAGGTACGAAGTATAAAACCTTGTTGGCGACGAAGCAAGAGCTGACGGGACCGCGAACAATGGCCTATAGAGAATCGGACACGACACTTGCTATAGGCCTTTGGGACAATATACAAACATTTAGATTCAAAGAAATACCGTATTGAATGTGCTCATCATCGAACAGAACCAACTTGTTATTGTGAAATGCCGTTTTCAACAGACCTTCCATTGGTTTTGAAATGAGTTAATCCTTGAAACAAGCAAGGTTTACCTTTTGGATAAAAAGATAAATATAGGCATTTCCTTCCCGTTACCAAACAATCATCCCGCGTTTCTTTGTCCTCAGTAAAGATGGCTTCTGAAACCATTTGGGAACCAGCCTTTTTCTTATTTGCCTGTAGTGTTTTCTATCCTGCGTTTCTTTGTCCTCAATAAAGATGGCTTCTGAAACCATTGTGGGAACCAGCCTTTTCTTATTTGCCTTTTGTGTCTTCTAGACTTTCGAAGATAAATCATAATACCAGGCTCTGTGAAAAGGTGGTTCAGTGCATTTGCAAAAAGTATCGACACAGGTCAGCCTGCGCAATCTGCGCAGGCTGACCTGTGTCGAAACTTTTTGCTATGGGCCAGTTCTGCATGTTAAAGGTCCACTCTACCGAATAATTCAGTTGATTGTTAGACAAAAATGATCCTGGGTGGCTCGGTGGTACAGTGTAGGACTCGTGACCTAGAGGTCCCCGGATCAATCCCTCACTGGATCCACTGAGTTTTTCGTGGGAGTGTCCTTGGCAAGACACTACAGAGCCCTAGCCTATTACTGGTGGAATCCGGGAAATACATGAATATTGTGAGCTGTCGCCGTGATATGACTCAAATAATGTTGAAAGCGGGGGTAAAACACCAATCAGTGAACAATCAATGTAAGACAAAATGGATTTATGGAGACATAATTATGAGATGACTTGCTTGGTACTTGTAGAGTGCATTACAGAGATGCATTACACCCCCGTTTGCCAGAGCATGGTTCATTTATATATTAACCACATTCTAATTGTCGTCTGCAAATGCTGTCAGTATGGACGTCTCTGAAATGGTAAACTAATTTTGCTCCATAATCAAAGTATGTCATGTGAAAAGGCCTTAAGTAGCGTTACTCCAGTAAGCCAATTATCGTTTATTTCATTGCTTGGAATCTGAAGGAATCCGTGAATATCATATTCATAAAAAAGCATTAACTGTTAAAACATAGTGAAAAATAAAGATTCGAGCCTTTAGCTGCAGGAATTATCGGATCGCAATACTTGTAAAGTTCCAGATAGCCTTTTCGATTTCTAACATGTTAGAGCACTAAAAACAGAGAAAATGACTGTCTTCATCCGACACCACTTTTTTCCGCGGGTAAACGTCACGTCCATGGCGTAATCATACATCATGACGTCATTGTCGCAGCTGCCTAGATCTATACAGTATAGGATTTTAAATAAACAATTCTTCATCTTTATTCTACATGTTGAGTTTCGAGACAAATATTTAATTTAGTACTGTGAATAGAGGCAAAGCCTAAAGGCGAGCAGCGCTACTTTGATGGAAGTAAATCTCCAAATCCTACAAATTGTAGGAGGTAGATCTAGATCTGTTTCTGATTTTTATATAATCTCACTAAACTTCAAATATAATTCATCTTGAGCAGAATTAAGCAAAGCACACCACCAGTAAAGAATATAGGCCTAGACAAATGTAAACAATAAGTCATCCTACTCCACCCTCCTAAAAAAGAAAAACAGGGGTATTTCCTTAATGGACAAGATAGCCCTTTAAGATATTTTTAGGTTTTGTGCCATTCGTTAGTATTGGAGTTTAACCTCGTTTTAACGGCTTTGGTCATATCAAGGGGGTCATTGCACCTACACATGTGTTTTCTTGCTTTCTTACATGAGTACTGACAGAACTTCCTTTTCAAGCTACTGACCACTTTTCTCTAATGCATCAGAGGTGAGAGGTGAAAATCACCAGAAAGAAAGTTTGACCCAACCGGGTATTGAACCCGCAGCCATCAGGTAATGAGTCAGACACGCTAACCACTGAGCTACTTGGCCGGGCAGCTTTCATGCAAGAATTACGCATATTAGTATGATGCTGTCATATTTGATAGCATAACAGTAGACGAGTAAACATATTGCCAAGTATATTCATTATTTGAATCCAAAATTTGCACAGTTTCATTGCATTTAACCGTTCAGTGTCTTTAGTGGTATTCATCTGTGCTTAAAAATGAAATTGAAGATCTAAACTCTAAAAAAGCCCCTTTAACACAAAAAATCTTTTAGTAGCACTAATAATATAGGGTGGTAATGTTGCTCAGTTGGTAGACCTACATCATAGGCTCAAGTAGAGCAGGGGTTTGTGTTCGAATCATTTCTAGGGTATCATTTCCTGTGGATTCTCATTACATTGTTGACAAGCTTAATTTGTGTATGTTGGCAGGTGTTCTTAATCAGGGAATATAACAAACAGAAATTAGGAGTTGTTATATCAGCTTTGTTGCCTTCAAGTATGTACAGCAATACCCTGTTAGCCAGAAGTAACATGTTCCAACAGCCACCATTTTCCCCCTTTACTACACAATCCAAAGTTTTAACGACCCTGAGGAGAAAAGCATTCGAAGCCATTGTGAGAAAAGAAGAAAATGTTTGCGTCCAACATTTCTATCCTTTCAAAGACAAAAACTTTCATGTGAAATAGATTTATCATCTACAAATGCTTTGAATTTTGACAGGTCTGAAATTTTGCCGTTTGGAAAAGACTTAATTTATCATTGGACCTGTTTGAGAAAATGGATGGACAGACAGACAGACTGACCAATGGATGGGCAGAATTATCTGTACCTGAAGCAATGTTGCCTTGTTGATATCTTGGGCCATGAATTTGTTGCAATCTTTGATTATTAAAACAAACAGTTCATCAAGACATTTTCATCTCTTTACTGTCAGGAATGTTGATATCTTGGGCTATGAATTTGTTGCAATCTTTCATTATCAAAACAAACAGTTCATCAAAACATTTTCATCTTTTTACTATCAGGGATAAACAAGGTTAAACAAAATCAGAGTAGAACTTAAAAGTTTTTTAAGAGTCTTAGGATCTGGGTCAAAATGGCACCCTCCAAAGAATTTTGAGTGGCTCAGTGCTTGAGGTGTTAAAGTAGTAATCTTAAGGCCCTGGGTTTGATCCTCGTCCAAGATAAAGTTTTAGTTTTATGGGAGTGTCTATGGGCAAGGCAAGATACATTCCAAGCATGGACTATGTGTAAAACCAAGGAAACTACAATGAAGAGTGAGCTGTCAGCCTAATACGACTGAAATAATTTTGAAAGGAGAGTAAAACACCAACTGATCAATCCAAAAACGTCTTAGTATCAAAATGGATAAAGCCAAAAGAGGCTAGTTAAAAATCATGATCCTTTTTTTAATCATTATCTGACATTGGTATTCAAACTGAATTAATTTCTATTTAGTCATTCCTTTGGCAACAGGGTATTTCTATTTCTTAATTAAAGTTATGAACAACAAATGTTCTACTTGCATGGATCTAGGAAGAAAGTAAAGACTGAGAATTTTCAGAGATTTAAGTTTGTAGATCTCAATCTTTGTAAATATTTGTAAGGAGTTTTATGTTGCTTTCCACAGCAACTTAGCTTACATATTTTCATTAACATCTTTCTTAGTAATGTTCTAACCAGCGCTAGCTTGTGGCTACGGTGTGCCTTGCTCAAGGATAATCCTACAAGACTAATTGCCATTAGGGGTTGAAACAGGATTTCCAGACAACAAACCCTTTGCCTTGACCAAATAGCTGCAGTCTGCAGATCACCCTGTGGATACAATACAGTCACAAAAAAAAAAATATCTGCAGAAAAAAATATTTCAGCAGCTCTCAAGTCCTTGCCATTACTTTGCCACAAATCTACTATTAACAATCAATTCATCGATCATACTGATATTTTTTTTTTTAATGACTATGCAGCTAAATGCAGCTAACGGATTTGCCGTGATTAAATACACTTAAATTTGTTGAAAGCAGATTTAAATCAGGCGTGTTAAAAAGGAATAACCCCAGATTTTGTTTTGAGAAGATAAAAAAAAAAAATCTTTTCCAAATTGATAAGCAATATCATTCTACAAAAAGAGGCCCATAACTCTTTACCACACAACAAATTTTGGACTTGTTCAAATTCAAAACATCTGCAAATGACAAATTTAGAATTGGTGCAAACACACTTAAGTTCTCTGATAGGATAGAAAACATTGTGGAAAAAGGTCACTAGCATTTTCCCCTTTTCCCTCAATGTTTTCAGATTTTTCTCCTACAGGGTCGTTAAAATTCATGATTGAGTGGTGAAAGGTTAAATTTAAATATCATTTCTAGAGAAAATACCTAAAGGAATATCCCATTTTTTGAAAATGCTTTAACTGATAACTCGCTGTAACAGGGTAGTTCTAAGTACATTTAAACATGCATGACAGATAACCATAGATTGGATGATAAAGATTAGTTCAGTCAATGAAGGCATTCTCTAGAGGCAGTCATTCTAACCCTATAGCAGATGTCGATCTCGATGAGAATCGAATTTTGTTAATTTCTGTTCAGAATAAAAGACACGCTAAATCAATCCATCAAGACCTACGTAGATAATCAAATTTAAGTGTTTGCTCGGGCCGAGTTGACCTGGGGACGAGTTAAATACTGTTTGTTTCGCTACTTTACTGAACAAGATAGATAAATAGATACATAGGTAGATATATTTTAAAAATTATTATTACTAATGAAACATGAACAAAGTATTCAATGGCAAGAGCGCGAAAAAACTTTTAGGAAAAGATCGATTGGCTCACCCGAAATTGTTCAGCTGCTTATTATTCCCGTAACGTATATTTATGTATTCGGAAATATCCGTACTTCGGAAAGATATGGAAAACCCCGAATTCCTTCGTATTTGACCAGATCTCGCGAGGGTCTCGTTTGTAGACTGGAACGCTGTTTCAAATCACGTGATTGTCAACGTTGTCAGAAATCATAGGGTAGAAACGCTCTTAGTACCAGTCTTTTACATCACTTCCGTCCGCCATATTTGAATTTGTAAATATCTAATTGCGGTCCACCACTTTTTCGAAGTCAACAGGTACCTACATTTTTGACACCGTCTCTACCAATAAGCTCTTGCTTACGCGAGGCGTCGCTCCGCGACGCTTCTTCTGCGCTGCTCGCTATTACATAGATTGTAAATGAGAAACATGATAAATAGAATAGATGGTTGGTGTCTTGAATTGGGAAAGTTTATCGGTTTCCTCAGCTCACCGGATAAAATTCAGTTATTTTCAAAGTGTTGAGATGATTTTATCAAGAATTTGAAGGATAGATAATTATCCTTGTCATTTCGTAAACGAAGTTTTACTTTGCGCACCTGTAAAAATTGAGAAAAATAAAAAGACGTGCATCTGTGTTTAAAATAGCACCAAATAACCCATTTTGGGCCTCTTTCGTGGATAAAAAGTGGATAATTTCTAGTGTGTTCTCTCATTTAAATAGAACAGGGAACACAAGTAAATAATAATGAGCTATGCTCTGGCAAAAGGGGGCTTAATGCACCTCCGTGATCCATGGTACCAAGAAAGCTATCACATACTTATGGATCCATAATTACTACCTTTAAACAACTGACTTAATCATAAGGTAGACTGGCCCTTGGACATACAGAAATTTGACCGGTAGCGAAAAGTTTCGGCCAGGTCAGCCTGCGCGGGTGACCTGGGTCGATACATTTCATAGATGCATTAAGCCCCTTTTCACAGAGCATGGCTCTAATAATAATGATAATAATAATTCGTAGTGCATTTAGAATAAAATTTTTGCAATTAGCAAATCAAAAATTTCGTCAGGGCCTCTTATTTTCATTCCCATTTTTGGAAAGCCGTAACATCGTCATTAAAAGGTCGTCTGAAATTTATTTGCCTCTTTCATAAACTTCAGTGACAGGAAAACAAATCTTCTATAAGTGTTATACTGATGTTGCTTTTGTTACGCTGATAAGGTCATCAATTTGATCTAGGGGATGGTGTGATTTTGCAAAGAGGCACGTCTTCTTACTATTTGGATGAAAACTAGATTTAACATACCATTTTCGGAAAATTTGTCGAGGTAAGGTTGCAAAGTGTGTTGACGGTATCTGACCTGCAAATGCTCACATTAGGAAATACTCCAGCTGGCGCATTTCAGCCTCTATTTCGGAAATTATAAATACCACGATAACTGAGAACCCATGATAATACCGAAAGCGACTGGGCCTATACCCTTTCTCAGTCCAAGACACCAAAAATTTATTCTCTGTTCATCATGTCATTGCGATTCAACCATTGCCTCTTGTTCTAAAGGTCTGTTTTATTTCAAACGGGATGTTAAGAGAACTTAAGGAGCGAGGGTTCTATTACAAATGATTTAGAACAAAGATCTTGTCAACGGGCCGGATATAAGATATTCCATCCGTCGCGTGACATACGGATCCACAAACTACGCTGACATTACACCATTTTACTATTAATGCTAACATCAGGTGACAAAACTGTTAATGGACAGGGCCAGGTCAATGTGACATTATACGGACCGGATGAGGTCACAATAGATATCATTTGATACAGAACAAATGTGCCGTGGAACGGTCTTCATTAATGTCGAAGGAACGACATTAATGAAGACAGTTCCGCGAGGAAATGTCTCGAAAACTCGTGTCGGGGAAGTGTCCTGTTGGGGAATTGTCTTCAAATGTTCCCACACGGATGTACTTTATTTAAACAATTGAATTGTCCACAGCGAAGGGCATCAGGCATTCAATTGGTTACGATATTGGTTTCTTTTTATCAAACGCATAAGTGTCTTGTTTAGTCTTATAAATACTCTAACTGGGCTATAATGACGGACTGAAACACATACTGTCGTAGAATTTAGTTCGATGCCTTTGAGGTATAGAGAGTAGATGGTTGTTGTCTTTGGTTGGTAGAGTTTATCAGACAAGGCATAGGAATTTTACCCGTAAAACCGAGGGCGAATCTGATAAATTCCGGAGCCAGGCACGTAAAACTTTCTCAATCCAAGACACCAACTATTCTTTTATCCCGTTTTCCGTTTATAATCTATATCAGACTAAATTGAATATTTCGCTCGAAAAACCGTAGACTTTGACATTTTCTTGCACGATGATTAAAAACTAATAACTGTGCCGAGCCTTTTTTTCCTGGATATGCAGCTACATGACATCATGAATGATATTGACCACGTGATGAACGTGATGATTACCCGTGGAAAACATTGTGGCGTAGTTATAGGACAAATATTGCTCTTGTTTCAGTGTTTCAACATAATGGGACGCGTACTCAATGTCAAAACTAATTACACATATTTAAGATTCAGCGACAATTTTTGCTGACGATTCTTTCATTCACTTTTTTAGACGCTTTTTTACGCTCACTTTTACGGTCACATGACAACACAAAAATATACGGCACCCTGTTAAGGGGTCGAAATTATTGCAAGTGACGGGATAAAATTAAAAAATATACTTATTCACTGAGACATGTATGTTCAGTCTATGTAGGTTATTTACAGCAGATGTTCAGCCAGCGGTGTCAACTTTACATAGCTAAACTCCCCTCTCTATGACGAGGAAGACAATGTGAGAATGTATCGTGGATTTTTTGGGATTAGTGTATTTCTGCAAAGTGCATACTTCTCCCCAGTGTGACCTTGACCTTGGACCTACCTGAGCAAATGTTTCAAATGGCAATTATGCTCATGAAGGAGAACAATTGCGACAAATCGTTATGAATGTAGAAGTTCTGGTCCGGAAAATATCAGACTGACGGACGCATGCACTAACACACGAACGCACATACACCGGAGAAACGTTATGACAACTATGTCTCGCTCATCGCAAGCGGACTCGACAAAAAAGTATGACTTCTAAACCTCAGTTTGTCTCCACAACATCGTTTCACATGTTTAGCATGATGTGGAATTCCCTTGACAAGTACAAAATCTTTCCCTTTCTTTTTTCAGATGTTTAAGGATATTTCTTGCCCATTGATCAGGGTTACAAGTTCACTTTTTACCCCTACAACTAACAGCTTTATCTCTACCACTTCTATCAGCATTTGTAGTATCTTCTCCTCCAAGAATTTTACCTTCCTCATTAAAAGTATCACCATTTAAATACGATATAAACAATTATATAATACAATATCTGCACCTAAAACTAACACCATTAATGAACAAGTTGTCTTCTTTAAAAAAGAAGCCAGGAGAGGTCAGCATCAATGTTTTCAAATAGTTTATTGGCTTTTGATTTCGATATATTTTGGTAGATGAAAACAAACAAGTCAGGAATTAAATGAATGAGAAAAAATATCTTTTTTTTTTTTTCAATTTTGCTGGTGTAAAGGCACAAAACAGTACATGTTCCACATTGTTATAATATTCTAGGAATTGTAGGCCATATGCTATTAACATGCTCAGAAATGAATTTTTTTTTTTTTTTTTCAAAAATTCAAGGACACAAAACTGAAGACGATGACCCATTTTGGCTCATTTTCAAAAGGAACAAATCTCTAATAAATGTTTGTAATGTGTGCTCAGATAAGCCAAAATATTTTTGGAAAGGAGAAATCGTTCAATTAAATTTGACACGATATGCTAAATCCACTGGACTGTCCCAAACAGAAAAGGCATGCAGACGACAATTCAAACTTTGATAATTAATGTGGAAGATGGTGCTTTGATGCGATGGAAACCATTGTCACAAAGGAAGAAACTGCAGTGACTAGCAGCTTCTCCTCTTCCCACAATAATTTTAAAAGTTGTGTGCTGCAGACATGTAAAATGAAGAGGTTGTTTGTCTAAACGTTAAAAATTTAAGAAAGTAGATAAATGAGCCATGCTCTGAGAAAAGGGCGCTTAATGCATCTTCAAAAAGTATCGACCCATGTTAGCTTGCGCAATCCGCCCAAAACCAAAGGACCACGGACTCTTTTGAGGTGCGAAGAGGCAGGACTTTTTTTCCGCTCATAAGTTGATTTTCACTGGACTCTCGCAATCCCGCATAATAGAGGCAACTCTGTGTGTTATTTCATCAAATCTATATCATTATATATCCATAAAAATTTTTGTATAAAACTGAGAAAAATGCAAGAGTCTAGTCAGTTTTGAAAAAAAGAACTTGAAAACATACTGATCAACCTATTTATATCTATTTGTGGGGTACGAGTTCTCCAGATAACTCGTGCTTTCGAGATAAGGGTACGAGTTTTCCAGGGTACGAATTCTCAAGCTAGTATCAAGTCACGTGATCTTTTCCCGCGGTGTTCTTTGTCTTTTTTTAACGAAATTTGTTTCTCTTTGCTTAGATTTATTTGTTTAATGAAAAATTGCATTTATTGGGGAGATCATTTACAATCAATATGGTATAATAAATCTTTTTGGAAATCCGTCATATAAAAAAAAAAAAAAAAACGTTCATTTCCTATTTCAGTTTTTTGATTTTGGTTTGTTTATAAAACCATGACGAAATAGACTGTGTATCAGAACAATTTCGCAAAAACAAATGGATTTAGACAGTGATTTCTGTGGCAGTCTGCCTTTTAAACTCACCACTGTTGGAGAGGTCTGATGACCTCTCCAATGATATTAACATTTATATTATGTATATATATCTTCTGCTCTTACCATGTCCTCTAGACACGGTATCATCATCAACCGTAGAAAAAAAGCATCATTCCATATATATCGGTTCGGTCATCTCAACCAAAAAAATATCACTATTTACACCTACCACGCCCCGAGTAGATAATGTACTATCCACACCTAACTCAAAATCTCTACTCAACACGTCACCACTTACTATGCCCTCTAGACCTACAATATAATCTTTTCTAAAGTTAAACGCAAGATTTATTTATACAAAATTATTTTCTTCTAGTATTTCATCTATAATACTTGTACTTAATTCACGATGAGTTGCTCTCTGGCTCCAAAGGATTCAGTTTCAGTATAGGGATACTTGTGTTCACTGTCTTTATGTATGTCTTTCGTCCTTGAGCATATATTTCTTAAGTGGTAGTATATGACACAAATTGTCATCTGGCTGCAGTCATCTCAGAAGCGAATAACTCATTATTAAGTATTTTCCTATCAAATACAGGGATTCTATATTCATTGTCAGAACTGTATGCATCGGAAAATGTGTCATCAGAATCCGATATAGCCTTGTCATTGGTTACAGTTTTCTTCCTGTAACAATGACAAAGGTATCTTATCACTAGATTCTGAATCACTAATGACAATGAGAAACAGGTTATCCCAAATCCTCATCAATCAAATACAATTTAGATGTTACTTTACACTGATCCCAGAAAATCCATCAAAGCCTTGATCATCAGAGGATACACGTTTTGTGTTCAATGACAGTGAGATTATCCCATCATAATCTGATAGGACCTTTCACTTGTTCATATTTTTTCTGTAACAGCGGATAAGGTTCTGAAGCACTAATGGTACATAAACTCACATGTGAAACATGAGACAGATTGCCCCAAATCCTTATATACCAAATAGTAAATTTACATGTCGTTTAACCCTCACTAATCTCAGAAAATCCATCAACGCTTTGATCCTCCGAGGATACACTTTCTGTATCCAGTGAATGTGACAAGAGTCACAGATGCTGCTTTCACTTGAACCAGCGAGTAATCTGTAAATAGCATTTATTATAAATGGCCTGCGAAATAACATTGTTGTATATTACTGTTATACTCAGTGAGTGTGGCAAAGCCATTAGGTAAATGAAGCTCACTCACACTGCGTGAATGTAGATCAAGTAAGAAATAGTATTGTTCATTCTTTATCATGAGATATGATGAATAACAAAGATTTCCTTTTCCAAGTTTTATCAAGCATGTTGGAATGAAGATCTTCACGTGTTTTATTTCTGGCATTTTTCAACGTAAAGTAAGGTCCTTCTGTAAATTTCTGATGGATAGAACCAGTGAGAACATTATTTTAAGTTGTCATATAGTACACATTGCTTTGACAAGTCTTCTGTCATCATCTAAGAACTCAAGAAGAGTAACCGTAGATTCCGTCGACACCTTTAAGAACTTCATTAATTGTGTCAGCATTCCACTCATGTGGACTTCTATTTTCCACACATGTGGACTTAACGATGACAAAGCATTAGCCATGTACCAGCTAGCTTTACATGGTAATTTGCATTTCTCTGGTGATAGCCTCTATAAATCTTGTCATCTACAATGTGCCAAAAAGGCCAGCATTTAAATGAGGTCCCATATATCTATTTTGTGATTCAAATGGCATTATAATGAGTTTGTAAATTAACTGATTACATCCTTTCAACAACATTAAAAAGAAAGAAATTCTTTTTATCTCATTCTTTACAGAACTTTTGATAGGTAACATAGTTTCATGAACCTTTCATCAGAAAAGGTCATCATGGCAATGCATTAACTCTACACTGTACTCAGATCAGTATGAGCATGCACAGAGTTTGATAAGAATAGGGTACGCTCATTCACAGATCCATCATGATTAAATTGTCTGTGTAGAGAAGACTGTAATTAGAATGTATTCATAGAGTAAGCAAAAGCTGACAGGGATGACAGATTCCAAAACTAAACATACACTGAACAAGGCACGAAGAGAACGTAATATTCAAGACAACTATTTTCAACTTGTTGCCTTTGTTAGTAATGACTCATTTTTTAAAAATCTTTTGTTATTGTGAACATGCGATGTCCATACAAACCCTGGTCCGCAACCTAGCTAGTCTTCAGATCGTTTGTCCAGTACACATTAATACAATTTTCTTAATCTTCCCAATCATCTCATAACCGTCCTTTACAATGTTGAAAGTACATGTACCAAGCTTGATGCTTTGATCGCGGATTTTAATTTGGATACCACGTACGAAAATCAAATCTGTAAGGTAAAAGAGACTTGTCTTGTTCTTACAATGCGTTATCAGTGTACTAACTTTGATTTTTTCAATCGTCTAAAACCCAAGTTAAAAGAATCTCCAACGCACAATTTGGAAATACGATCAAGGCGATTACAACCAGTGAAGGGGTTCTCTACCTAATTTTAATTAGCGCTCTATACACGATGACACTCGGAGGTTTGCAGAACTCATCGGATAAAACTCGTATTTTTTTTCATACAAAATTGTAAGGATTAATCTCCAAGAACTACCGTGAATGACTTGCTTTATTTAAAGGAAAACTCGCTATCGTGAGAGACTATTAAAAAAAAAAAAAAAAAAGCGACAGTGTCGAACAAAGCTAATCACTGGAAAAAAAATTCAGATCTGTTAAAAACGATGTAATATCACTTGTTCGACAAACTGAAGAAAACTAAAATATGATATTTGTCGTCGAAAGAAATTGTTACCGTTCCCCCGTGTAACTGGTTGATAACATTAAGCTCATTTATGTCTTCAAATTTTTCATCGCCAATCCCTCCTCTCTGATTTTTCCGGCGATTAAATATTAATTGACGAAAATGAGAAAACTGATGTTTTAAAATCTTATTTTGCAAAGCAATCACTTACAGATGATTCCTTAAGTAGTACACTTTCGGATGAACTTTATCCGTTGATGAAATTGTCTTTAGATACAGTCAATATTGCGCCGATCGAAGTGTTTTAAAATTACTGAGAGTTGGAAATAGTCTGGTACCCTGCCGTAATTCGAAAGTACGTCAGGCAAAGCGCAATAATGGCGGCCCCGTTTGTAATATGCAGAAGTAACAGATTTTTGTTATTTCACTTGACCAAATCCTACTAGAGACTGAATGGAAAACAGATTGGTTGCAAAAAAGTAATGACAATTAGTTTTTTTAATTGTCGTTCTTATTTAGCGAGAAAAACTACGTATCAGAAATGCTTTAAGTATCCGAAATTTCAATGGACCGATATAACGTCCGAAAACAGAGCTACTTTTAAAATTATTCAAAGTCAAATTTATCTTTAAACCATATCACAAAAGCACGTTTTAGATTCGATAATGTATATTTTGTACAAAATTGATCTCATTTTATTCACTGATCAAACTGGATCACATGAAATAGAGAAAAACAGGAAAGCATGTAATGCTTAGCTTGAGGTCGCCATGGAGGCTGCCATTATTGCGCTTTGCCTGACCTTATAACGTAGTGGTAGGGGCAGGTAATCCAGACTAAGTTGGAAAAAGCTTCTGGACCTGTCTGTATTAACAATAGGATTCTTATTGAAGTAGCAGACTAGATTTCACTATTTATTTGATTTGTTCAACCACTCATTATATACCTCTACAGTTCCATTTTCATGGAAAATATCCGGGTCATTCTATATTATTTTTCGATGAGCTCTTCTTTTTAAGCTCGTTTATCACTTGCTTTCTTACTTGATATTATGTATCCCAATAAAACTTTATACATCACTGTGTATATTTCAAAAACAAGCAGAGCTGTTTTAGGTCGTACACTTTTTAATAACAGGAACAAAATTCATGCACCGTCTAGTTCGTGTCAATTGCTGCAGCAGCTATTTTCAAACACATTTTTTATGTTATTTGAAGGATTCTTTGATTATCATTTCCAACGATTTAAAGTATAAATCAATTATTATTTGTCATTAACAAAAACCCAAAATGTCAACGTTTTATTAGCGTTTTTAATAAAAATACCAAACACATCAGATTTCTGTCACCATCGTCGCCTTACTACTTTCGATGGCTTCTCAAATTCGTGCGGTATTTTTAGCTCACCTGAGCACAACGTGCTCAAGGGGAGCTTTTAGGATCACCCGGTGTCCGTCGTTCGTCGTGCGTCTGTGTGTCGTGCGTCGTGCGTCGTTCGTCGTGCGTCGTCAACAATTCTTTAAACATCATCTCCTCCTAAACCACAGGGCCAATTTGGACCAAACTTGGCAGGAATGTTTCTTGGGAGGTCCTCTTTAAAAAGTGTTCACAAAATTTGATTCTGTCAAAAACTCTGGTTGCCATGGCAACGAAATGGAATTTTATAAGAAATTCTTTAAAAAAAAAAATTCTTTTCCTCTGAAACTGCTGGTCAGATTTTGAAATAATTTCACAGAGATGTTCCTTGGGTGACCCTTTTCAAAAATTGTTCGCGAAATTTTGATCTGTCAAAAAACATGGCTCTGGTGAATGGGGGGGCTACTTGCACTATACAGATATGAAGAAATTCTTAAAAATTCTTCTTCTCTGAAACCACTGGTCAGATTTTGATATAATTTCACAGAGATGTTCCTTGGGTGACCCTTTTCAAAAACTGTCCGCCAAATTTTGATCCGTCAAGAAACATGGCTCTAGTGAATGGGGACTACTTGCACTATATGCCCATGAAGAAATTCTTAAAAATTCAGATTTTGAAATAATTTCACAGGAATATTCCTTGGGTGACCCTTTTCAAAAAGTGTTTGTGAAATTTTGATTTGTCGAAAAACATGGCTCTAGTGACGGGGGGCTACTTGCACTATGTGGACATGAAGAAATTCTTAAAAATTCTTCTCTGAAACGGCTGGTGACTCTTTTCAAAAATTGTTCGCGAAATTTCTATCCGTCAAGAAACGTGGCTCTGGTGAATGGGGGCTACTTGCACTATACAGATAAGAAGAAATTCTTGAAAATTCTTCTTCTCTGAAACTGCTGGTCAGATTCTGAAATAATTTCACAGAGATGTTCCTTGGGTGACCCTTTTCAAAAATTGTTCGCGAAATTATGATCCGTCAAGAAACATGGCTCTGGTGACTGGGGGCTACTTGCACTAAACGGCCATGAAGAAATTCTTAAAAGTTCTTTTTCTGTGAAACCGCTGGTCAAATTTTGAAATAATTTCACAGAAATGTTCCTGTGGTGACCCTTTTCAAAAATTGTTTGCAAAATTTTGATCCGTCAAGAAACATGGCTCTGATGGGGGGGCTACTTGCACTATACACACATGAAGAAATTCTTAAAAGTTCTTTTTCTCTGAAACGGCTGGTCAGATTTTGAAATAATGTCACAGAAATGTTCCTCGGGTGACTCTTTTCAAAAAGTGTTTGCAATATTATGATCTGTCAAGAAACATGGCTCTGGTGGTGGGGGCTATTTGCATCATAGGGACATGAAGAGGAATTTCTTAATTCTTCTTCTCTGGAATGGCTGGTCAGATTTTGGAATAATTTCACAGAAATGTTCCTAGGGTGACCTTTTTCAAAAATTGTTAGGGTAATTTTTATCCATCAAAAAACAACAGCCAATTGTTGGGAACTGCATGTGGTGCTCTTTTTTGACTTATGTTTTTTAGCTCACTTGAGCACAAAGTGCTCATGGTGAGCTATTGTGATCGTGCTGTGTCCGGTGTCCGTCGTCAACTTTTTACCTTGTGTACGCTCTAGAGGCCACATTTTCGGTCCGATCCTCATGAAACTTGGTCAGAATGTTTGTCTTGATAAAATCTGGGACGAGTTCGAAATTGGGTCATGTGGGGTCAAAAACTAGGTCACTAGGTCAAATCTTAGAAAAACCTTGTGTGCGCTCTAGAGTGGCCCTGGAGTGAAATTTCCCCTATCGACTCAGGTGAGCGATCCAGGGCCATCATGGCCCTCTTGTTAGTTTTCATTGTGAATTCTACGACATCACTTTCAAGCGACGAATAAAAACATGATAAATCATAGTATTAAAACCTAGCTATCCTGGAATCTTTGTTTTTCTGTCTAGTTTCGATTATGACATGACAATGCACCAATGACGGGGCCGTTACGGAGATGACATGATGAAAATCATAAAAATTTCAACAATTCAAACCGATCAAAATTTATCTATGGAGTGAAATGATTTCATTTTCAAAAGAAAGACGACCTTATTTCAAAACTAATTTTTAGTCCAAAAAAATATAACAGCAGTTCATGATGAATTTCCCCTGTCGTCCAGGGTCCGTATTCACTAACCATTCTTAAGAACATTCTTAGTCTTATTCTTCAACATTTTCTGGGTTTGAAAGTAACACGACTTCTGATTGGCTAAACAATTTGGTTTAGCCAATCAGAAGTTGTGTTACTTTCAAATTCTGCAACATATGATGACGTTTCGTGACAGGTTTCGGCTCCGTTTCCAAAACAAGAACAATCTTCTCTTTCTTTTACCACAAGACATCGTCCATCAGCGACCAAAACAAATGAGCCATGCATCTGCGAAAAGTATCGATCCAGGTAAGCCTGCGTTGTCCGAGCAGGCTGACCTGGGCCGAAACTTTTCACTACAGGTCAATTTTCTGTATGTCCAAGGACCAGACTACCTCATGATTCAGTCGGTTGTGGCTATCATGGATCCATAATTATGTGATGGCTTGATTGATAAAATGCATCAGGGAGATGCATTAAGCCCCCTTTTGCCGGAGCATGGCTCAAATCTAGTTGCCCAAACTTTATTCATAATTTTGCCTTCAAGTTCCTAGTCGTCGAAATCCAGAACTATCCCTGAATATATCATATTCTATAACAACATACCGGCTCACTAAGTTCTCTTCAACATTGGTAACTGCCACAAGCAAATTTGTCTGAAAAAATGTAAGGCGTATCAAGTATTGCATTTTGTACAGTGGATCCCCAAAGACCTCTGCTTAAAGCACCGACACAGATAAACCTCCACAACTAGCGCAGGCTTATCTGTATCGTTACTTTATGCAATCACTATATTTCAAAGTCAATGGACCTTATTTACCTAGGAAATGCATGAACTGCCAAACTTGAAGAAATCGATCAGACCCTTTGCTTTTCATAGGTGAATGTGAACTATTGAGCGGATTCATTTGGACACGTTTTGATGGGGAGTGTCGCTAATTTGAATGACTCACCATGCCCTACAATTAACCCTTTACCAAGTAATCTGTGTTTTAATGTATCCGATACAAATGCCATTCGAAAATACTGTTGAATAAGAATCGATTGCACAACGCAACAAGCAAATCTCCCATTTCCCTAGATATTTATGAAATGTTACGTAAAGGAAATAAGACACTCGTTTTCCAGTTATGTCCCGTTTACATGTTTAGTTAGTCGTCTGTAGGTGCATTTGGAAAAGTCTGCAATGTATCGTTTGCTACGACTAGACTGGTGGGATCCGCCATGGCCATAAAGTGTTAGACAACCATCTCAGAGACTACAGCTTGATCTTCGCCGGCTTTGGTCGGCGGCTCTTTGGGTAAGGCCCATTTTCCTAGCCTAGTATTGGTTATGAAAAGACAAAGCATGAAAAAATTAACTTTCGCAGTGATATGACTGAGATTATACTGTTAAAACAGTGTAAATCTGGAGTTTATTGCCTAGTTAATATTACACAAGTTAAACTAATTGAGTTTCACTTACAACAGAGCGCAACACCACACCATATTTAAAGTGATTGTCATCACCGAAACGTCGATTGTCGAAACACACCTTGTAATTACCGCATCAAACATTCGGTGGTGACTGTTGCAATAATGACGGATCAATATTTTCTTTTGAATGTAGGGCTTTTTTAAACCTTTCGAAACGCTCGGCAGCTTTCCGCCAATAACCGTTTCTAATCACGCATTTAATTTTTTCAATTGATGAAAAAAAAAAAAAGTTGAAAAGTGTTGATAAAACAGATATACGGTAATGACAGAGGAAAAGTGTTCGTATAAAGAAAATAAAACATACCGAGTACCGAGTCTTCGTTGTCGGCCATTTCGCGCTTCAAAAATCTTGCACCGAAAAAATGTAACGAATTACGTAATATAAGACGAAATTTTTCCTATAATTTTCACATAACTCATGAGAAATACACAGTTTCGGAAATGACACAAATTGAAAGACAGCATATTTCAGTCAATTTAACCTATTTAATTGCTTTTTTGTCGTCTTTTTACAAATGAAATAACTCGGCATTCACACTATTATGTGAATGCACGTTAAAAAGTAACTGTTGTAATTATTTCTAATTACAAATTTTGAAGAGGAAGGATGTTCGGGGGAATGGGGCATATTGTTTAATGGAATTACTGAATTAAAATACCTGATCCTGAAAGGAAATATCAAACTAGAGGTTCAGTTGGTATCTTCAGGTATAATTTCCTTTGATAATAATGAAATGCCATTTATGTTACGCTATATACTGTTTATCTGTTATTATTATTAGGCCATGAACAATGGACATGAAAACGCAGAAAAATATAGAATGACCCATCCATTGTATGCCCAACATTTAAATTCGGTGACCCTTCTCTTAAATCTAAGTACAGACCTGGTTCGATATTGAATAACACCGAAAAAGTATTCGAACACATACTCAAGCACGTTTATAACCACCTCAAAGATGTTATTTTTTACATCTTTCAAGTCCGACTTCATGCCTAGCGACTCCATAGTTAACCAGATAAGTAGTCTACATAATAATCTATGCAAAGCCGTAGATGACGGGTTTGAATTTAGAGCTGCATTTATACATTAGTAAAGCCTTTGACAAAGTTTGGCACAAAGGCCTACTTTTCAAGTTGAACGGGGCCGGGATCCTTGTTAAACTATTATCGTGGTTTTGTAATTATCTTTCAAATCTTTTTCAAAGAGTTATTTTACCGAGGTAATTTTATCCCTATGTCATGTACAAACCGGTGTCCCTCAAGGATCTATACTGGGACCTCTTTTATTTTTAGTATATATCAATGATATCGTCGACGATATCCAGGCAAATATAAATGTTTTTTGCAGACTGTACAAGCTTATCCATGAATGGTCCGGCTGGTTTAGGAAATACTTCACATTCGGACCTAATAAAAATTACACCTGGGACACAGAGGTGGTTGGTCAAGTTCAGCCATTCATAGACTGAATCGTTGGTAATATACTGCGAACGTTTTAAGCCTATTCTTCCAAGTCTCTTCATGTCAAACAGTGAAATTCCGTCAGTTACTAGTCACAAACTCTTTAGTATTTTTCTTTCTCATGACGGATCTTGAATATCCCTATCAATTAATCACGTGTAAAAAACAAAACATGCAAAATAATTGGAGTTAAGGAGCATTTGAAAATACAAATCGATTGACTGTCACTTTAAACCATTTATTTGTCATTTCCACGGCCTAATTTTGAGTACGGTGATTTTTATATGGGTAAATCTGTCTCAGGGTTTAAAGGATCAACCAAAGTCCAAAATGAAGCTGCACGCAGTTACAGCCTGTACTCAACCCGTGACTATTTTTGATTGGGAAACTTTAAGCGATACAAGGCGAAAACATAAGCTGACTCATTTCTACAAAATTGTAAATGGACTTTCTCTAAATTATCTTGTTCCTCCAACGGTTAATTCATCAGCTTATAATCTGCGTAAACCAAATAATTTGCGGTACATTGCTAGCAGAACTAGCTTGTATATATTTACTCGACGTAAATAACGTTACCTACATTTTTATGTCATTTTTTTATCAGACGTCACTTCCTTCTCTTATGTTGTTTTGATTTTCATAATTATGAAATCTATAGAATGGATCAGACGTTTTCGTTTTGTTTTTGGTTTTTTTTTTTTAAGTCACAACATTGGTGACGAGAATAAAGAAAATAAAACTTGTTAGAGATAAAGATTATTGACAATCATAGCTGATAGCATCACAGTTGTTACAGAAAAAAGAAATTTTAGGACGTCGCATTTTATTCCTGACGGTGACCAGAACATAATTGGAAAATAGTGGGAAGACTGGGTTGAAGGCATTGAGAGGGAATTTAGATTTTTAGCTGTGCTGTTTTCGTAGCCCTGGCCTCATCTGCGTCCTGTCAAAACTTTTGACATTTTACATTATCTCTGTTATTACTGAAGACATTTGCTTCAAACATGGACAAGTTGTTTATTATCAAAAGGGGAACCTATACAACAAGGGCAGATAACCATCAAAGTATTTATGACAGTTATGCCCCTTTTTCGACTTACAATTTTCATTGAAAATCAAGCATCCGCAGCCGAGCGGTATCATTCTCATGCAGTGCTCCTGTTCAAAACAACTGATCCAGAGGATAAGAAAGACACTTCAATCATTTATGGGGGAAAAGAGATCGCCAGATTGGAGAAGAGTTTAACAGATCTCAAAAATACTGAGGAACGGCGGCTGAACGCATATGAAAGATTAAGAGAGAAGTTGAATGACTAATATGCACCTAAAAGGCATAAATATTATGCAAGATATGTATTTTTGAAGATGAAACCATTGAAAGAAGAAACAGCGACTGCTTGTGATACTAGGCTGCGAGAAAAAGCGCATAATTGTGAATTTCCGAATGAAATTGATAGAATATTGGAACACATTATTCAAACGACGGAAAATCAGTCACTTTTAAAGAAAACTACGCCAGAAAATGGTCTTTACATGAGATGATGCAGGAAGTTCATCAGATAGAAGATACTTTGATGCAAGTATCCGACATGAAAGAGAAGCACGATCATGGAGAAGTTGCTAGGATCATCAATGGCCAAGACAAAGGAAAAAAAAGTATTCATCAAGTATAGTTGATCATAACGACAGAAGAGAACAACGACAACCATGTAGGTACTGTCATTATTTTCATTCTTTTCGTCGACGTAAAGATTATCCAGCACATGGGAAACAATGCAACGACTGCCAAGGGTAGAATCATTTCGCTAGTGTATGCAGGAAAAGAACTAAAGATTAAAGTGGTACGGTTTATGATAGTAAAGTCCAGAATTCAAGTAGCAATAGGTATGGACATATTAAGCAACAGAGAAAGCCCCGAAATATTAAGACTGTAGATAAAAAAAATGCGAGCGAGAATCCTGCATAAGTTCAGACAGTGAAGTAAACTCTGATGAAGAATTTTTCTCAAACGCAGTGCATCATATTACTAATTTAAGAAACAGAGGATAATTGTCTGTTTCGGTGTATGATCAAAATCTTTTTTATCGAGTGAAGAGCAGCTACATTTTCACCAGTGGCGAAGCCACGAGTGAAAATATGGCCTTTGCTTTTCACAAGATGAAAGAAATTTCGATCATACACTGAAACAAACAATTATCCTATTTCTTTTATGCTCTTCACTTTAACCTTGCTTTGCACGTCTAATTGTTTGCTCATCGTGAAAATTATATGGGAAATAGCTAATTAAATCTAGTCGGATATGGACTATTTGTAATAATGACGTCATGAGTGATGTTGACCACGTCATAAAACTTGCTAAAAATTCATTCATGTTCTATAAATGTCCTCGACATGTCAAAAATATGAAAGTTATAACATTCACCGGTGAATTATAAGAATTTATCACGTAAAACCACCTCCAGCAGTCTATTAAATCCATGTCTTATTTTCGATAATACACTAGTGTATTATCGTTTTTTGGGTCCCGGTTCCGGAAAATCTGTAGATATGAGCGCGTGAAGCCAGTGAAACCAACCACTGCACGTGCCGGAATTTGTACCACTTCGCCATTTCGCTGGAAAATGACGTCATTGTTGCTAAGGCGTATACGCGTGAACAGCTTTATGGTTTTCATGTTTAATAACAACAGGAAAATGCAGAAAACGTATCTAAATCCACTAAATTGTGGAAATCTTTCGACTTACTCGCTCTATATAGACTGTTTCGTTAAATTTTTGATGTACATGTCAGATCTACCTTCTTGTGTATGTGCACAATTCAAACCGAACTACATTATATATATTATATTTATGGACGCCACGCTTTTCGTATATAATGTTCATTTTCTCCTTTTCCCACGATGTTTTCAAAAGCGTTCTCTCTTGGGTTGTTTAAAGTTGGGATTGTGTGGTAAAGGATTAAAGTGGCTTCCAGTAGGAATGTCGCAAACATACCTAGATCTACCACGTAGATGACTGGTAGCCTAGGCTAGGCTAATTTTGTGGACTGAATAGCATTTTCGAAATAGTTCTAGATCTTTAGAAATGTTTTAAAAATGTAGTGTTCATTATTTCAGCTTTTATCCCAGAGGGGCTCTTGACCCCTCGGGATATTTTGAGCGCGCCGACCATGTACTGTATGCACGCGCGTGCGTGCGTGTGTGTGTAAGGTAAATTGTGGTCTTCGTGTCCGGCCAATAACTTCCCGGTCCATGGTCCGATTCTACAATAAGTTGACACAAATGATTGCCATGGATAGGCAACGTGTCGCGGCAAAACTGAGTAGCCGGCTTAAAAGTAAAGATAAATTTGCTTGGTTAGACTTCATCAATATTTGCTACAACTTTTGTTACGGCAGGTGTTCTTGCCCGGCCAATTAACAGGTGCATGGTTAAATTCTAAATAACTTGGGACACATGATTGCCGTGGATAGACAGTGTTTCGCGTGCAACAGCTGTGTCTCAAACTCAAAGGTCAAGGTCACGGTGTTTGGGTCACTTTGTCAATATTTGCTACAATTGTAGTGATGAAAGGTGTTCCTATCCAGTCAATAACTTCCAAGTGCAGGTCTGATTCTAAAATTAGTTGGCATAAATTATCACCATGGATAGACAATGTGCCCTTGTTATAGCCGTGTTTCCAATCGAAAGGTGAAGGTCACAGTGCTTCGTTAACCTCCATCAATATTTTGCTACAGTTACAGCGATGACCGGTGTTCCCGGCTAGCCCATCAAGTGTGACTTGCATGGTTGGATTTCTGAATAATATGGTATAAATGATAATGATGGATATAAGATGTCGTCTGTGAAAAACCGTTTCGCTGGCTGAATGGTCAAAGTCACAGTGCTCCGTTGAACTCAATTTTCGCTAATTTCAAGAAGGGGAGCATATGCCCGGAACCCTGCCCTTGATCCGCTTTTGGCTGGCGTGCAGAAAAGAGAAATAGATCTATCTAGAATTCATAACATTCAAATTCTTTGTCCTAGAGATAGTGATACATGCTTTGTTTACGGATACCGTTTGAAAGGTACTGCGACCTTTCCATACAAATGGCGCGCATAGAAAGCAGCCAATGGTGACGTCACTGCACAAGATCTAGGTAAACTCTGCGGAAACCTCTTAAAATACAAAACACATTTTGTAACGCTGTATTTTTTGTGACGATTTTAAGACATAAGAAAATCATAATCTGATCAGATAATAAATTGATTTCTGTTTTTAGAAGGAATACTGAAGACCGTCCTTTTTTTTTTCTAAAAGGACAAAACGACCACATTGACCAATGTGAGATTATTTTACAAGTGCATATTGTTGCATACAGTTCGCTACGAGTCAAGTAGTATATAAAAGGCGTGTCTTAGCTCATAGCCCTTATGATGCCACATATCACTTATGCATAACTAACTTGCTTAACAAATCACACGCCCCTTATAAATTTTATGTAACATTAACACGCTCATAAAATTATCTCATTCACTCCCTTATCACACTCACCCCCTTATCACATCTCCCTCTCATTCCCCATCAAAATCATAAAATGAAAAACCTCTTAATTAATAATTCTACTTTAAATTCAATTTTTTACATCTCACCCCCCGTTTAAAAAAATCCCCCCAACGCAACCGCAAGCCTTTATTATTTAAGATAGTGTGTCACTTAAGGTAAAAAATTTAAAAAAAATTTAAAAAAAATAATTAAAAAATTTTACCCCCAACGCAATTGCTTGTCATCACACATAATAATAATTTTTAAAAAAGCTAGCCATTTATCTAAGATATATATTTACTTCACAAGTAAGTATATAATGGAAAATAATCCTTATAGAAAAAATAAAAATTGAAAATAAAAAAATAATTTTTTAAACATATTAGGTTAAGATGGAAAAACTTAGCTTAGATGAGATAGAAAACATAAAAAATTGTTTGTTAAATAAACAAAATGTTTATCATCCTTCTTATGAAGATAAAAGGCAAATTCAATTTCCAAATTTTTTCAAAGGAGGTAAATGGAATAATAAAGAAGATTTTGATTATAATCAAGCTGCTATATATTATGAATACAGTCGAATGAAATATGAGCACAATGGTGAGAGATGGTTTATGCATGTATGTGAACAACATATAGATGAGGAAGAACATTATTCAAATATTTCTTTATTTATTTTAGATTTTGATTTTACCAACAATGAAACTGTATTTTTAAATAAATTTTTTAATGATATGAAATATTTTATGGATTTTTGTGGGGAACATTTTAGAGACTGTTATCCATCAGATGGTTTATATTTTATTCACTTTGAAGATGATAGACATTTACTTGATCATTATTTTCCCAGATTTAATGATTTACTAATTGAAAGATTAGGTTATCTTTCATGTTTTTCTAATATTAATTATTTTGGTGATGAAGATATGGAGGAAGCTATGTTGGAAGAAGAGAGAATTAAAGAAAAAGCACAAGATGATCTAGATGAAAAATTTGTTAACTTATATTCAGAACTAAATAGCGTATTTTTAAAGATAAAAGATAAACTAATTAAAAATTTCGATTCTTTATTAGAAGATACAAATTTTGGAGATGGAAGTGAAATAGAGGGTATCGTGGAAAGATACATAGAAGAATTTAAAAAACTTTATATGGAAGAAGTCAGGTTTTTAGAAATTCAAAATATTTAACCTTTTTTACTAGGTTAAATATTTAATATGTTTTTGGTCTTGCCCCCTGTGCTTCATACAAATTTCTTTCTTCCTCACTTAATTCTGGTATTCTATAATGCCCTCTTGCTAAAGTATCATGGCTTCCATCCAAAAGTAAGCATCTTTTATTATCATTAAAACTTAATGCTCTTTTATTTATTTGTATTGTGTTTAATTCATGAAGATAACTTCTTATACCACCCATATTTGTATAATAATCTTTTCCTGTATCTAAACAATCCTTATAAGTTTTAAATTTCATTTCTTTTTCTACAACAGACCCTTTTATTCCCTTACATCTTTTTATCTCTGTTTTATCTTCTTCATAAATAAATTTACCATCCTTGTCTAAAACTGCATTTTTGTTTGTCTTTTCTCTTTTTAAAGCCAGTTTCTTACAACAATATGTCTTGGCACCCGTACAAACAAATTCTGTCATAATATCCCCTTTTAGTTCATCTTTAAACATGCCTAACACATTTCTATTTTTTTCACTGTGCATTGGATGATTAGGTGGATATTCACTAAAATCAAACATGGTATCCGCCACTTCTTTTAAATCTTCATAAAGGTCTTCTGTTTCTATCTCTAGTATAAAACTATCTGTATCCGTGTAACATATTCTCACTTTATCTCCATATTTTTTCACAAAATACTCATAATAGTCTAAATACATTGTTGATTTACTAATATCAAGTATGCTTACTCCTAAATAAATTGGCTTATCATATTTTAACTCCGTTTTTTTCATGTGTACCGCTATTAATTCAGGAGAAAATGCAGTATAATCGTGAAAGTTATGTTTTTTGGTTAACTTTATTAAATGTGAATGATTATTAACTAATTCAATATTTACTCTGTTTCTTATGTTTTCCATTGTCTTACTAAACACAGCGTTCATCATTAACTTCCATAATTTTTCTAAAAAATTATTACCAGCTATTTTTGCTTTTGTTCTTAATTCAACGCACTTATCAATATATTTTTTTATTTTTATGCTTTCTTTAAACTTTAATCCACAATGTATTATTTTTATCTTTAACCCTAAACGTAAGCAAGTTTTTAAAGCTTCATAATGAAGAGCATATTTTTCTTTATCATATAAGTTAGGAATTAATTTTTCCACCTTATCAACTTTTACTCTTTCTGGTGCAAGAGGTATATCACTATGCTTATCATGCAATTCTTTTGGATACTCTAAATCAACTTCTAAAAAGCATGGATAATTTTCCCAGTTATTTAATTCCTCTTCTGTCATCCATTCAAAATTATCAACAGGCAAAGGTTTAGACATAGCCCAAGGATAAACACTGTTCTTATCAATATAAATCAAATACTTTATAGGTTTATTCGGGTCATACAACTTACCCATGTATTTATTATTTGCCTTTGCATATCTTTTACTACCCATGCTTACACCACCTCTTTTAATTTTTTCAGTAAATAATAGATAATCTGGGTCTGTGTATAGTTTTAGTTCTATCCCACTTTCTTTTAACATTGCGTCATATCAATATCCAGGTAAAGTAAAGTACCAAGCTGGGTCCAAACCAAATTCTTTAAGAGAAGATAATCTAAAGTTTTCTATAACATCAGCTAATAGTAAAACATCTACTTCATTGTATAACCCTAAATAATCTCTTATATTTTTACATTCAAAAGCATGAAATACTTTTAAAGCATGTTCATAATCTTTATCACTAATATGTTCATTGTTTAAACTTGAATAAAATGCTTCTTTAAGTGGTAATTGTGTTTCTTCCAATTTATCAAAAGAATCCAACCATTCATATGGGAAAACTCCCTTTCTTTTTAATAATTTTACTTGTTCTTCTGTGTATTTTTTTTTAAAATATAAAAAATTTAAATTTTTAAATTCATTATCTTCTAAATTTTCTGTAAGTTTATGTAAACTACTTGGTAAAAATTTAAAACTATCTAAAAATCTTAATTTAATAAAACTTTTTTTCCAACCATAATATACTTACTAAAACTAATGTATTTTTCTTCTGTGTTTGGTAAACAATCAATTCTTCCACTTTTTCTACCAAGATATTTAATAAAGATATGTGCATCATAATTAGCTGAATTATGAAAAAAGACAGGTATAAAATTAGGAATGTTTGCTTTAAGATTGCATTCATTATGAGCGGCACCACGATAATTACCAGTAAAATGACAATGGTCAACTACCTTTTTATTATCTTTAAATTCACCACCACATATCCAACATTCTTTTTCATTTTCATGTCTTTCCTTTTCTTCTTTTGTTAAAATAACTTCAACTGATGTTTTATAATACTCATGATAAAGTTGTTTTGCGTCCTTAGTTAATGAATCAATAAAATGTTTTTCTGCATCTTTGCCTACAAATCCTCTTAATATCGGCTTAAAAAAATTACTATCAAAACTACATATTAAGTAATTGTAACTAACTGGTATATGCTTTTGTGTTTTAAGTGTATTATCATTTTTTCCCTTGTTATCTATTGGCTCTAAAATACACTCAAAATCAGCTATTACAATAAATGGAACCATTATTTTCCTACAATAATTTTCAAACTTAATTGTTAGTTTATCTTTCTCATTTTCTGGATTTGGCATTCTTAAATTAACTCCATCATAATTTTCACAACGTTTCATATGATTATCTTAAAGGTTTTTTACTTCCAAAGTGACAATTACAAATCATACAATACTCAACATCATGCCCGCCTGCTTCTTGTTCTCTCATTAAACCCTTAAAATTTTTTATTAAAACATAATGTGATTTTTCATCATCTTCAATATAAAGTAAATTAACATGATTTTCTTTTAAGGTTTTTATTGTTCTAATTCGATTAATTTTTTTCTTTTTATTATAACCATAAACATTAACACTTATATTTTTATTTAGTCTTTCAAACTTATCAATATCATGTAAGGATACCGGATAATTTATTCCTTTCATATTTAAGCTATTTTCCTTTGATTTTAAATCATTATCAACTCTTTCTCCATTTTTTTCTTTCATATTTAATGCTCTTAAGATACACCATAAAAAGCACTTATCATCCTTATTTTTTATATTAATACAAACCTTTTTGTTTGCTAACCAATCTGGTAATGGCAACCATCCTCCTGCTCTTAATGGTTCATAAATAACAGAATGTAACTTGAAATGAACCACACTATCAAAGTACCACCCACTTCCATTTGTAATAATACTAACAAAGTTTTCTAGAATCCTTTCCATCATAGTATAGTATAATTCTATTGCATTAGTTCCTTCTAAATTAATCTCATAACCTGTTTCATATCCACTATGTGTTTTTTTCCCAGAAGAAAAATTCGCTTCTACCCTTTGTTCATTTTCACCCTCTCCTCTTTTCATAATACATTGCAGATTTGTTTTTATTTTTGTTCCACGGATTCTCTTTATGATTTTTACAATTGTTGGTTGTATTAACTCTAAAAACTCTTGTGGTGTTGCAACAGGTATCCCTTTTATTTTATATTGTTTTGCATAATCTTTTAATGAAGAAGCGCTTTCTTCTACTTTTATTTGGTGTGCTTTACTATAAATATCTTTTATTCTCTTTTTAAGGGCTTCAACTTCAGGTCTAATACTAGGTAACCTAACATTTTCTAAACTTCTTAACAAATCACTAACTGAAGTAGTTGTTGGTGAAGGTGTTCTTTGCCTTGATGGCTGGGCAATTGTTGGTATTAAAACAGGGTCACCAGTGGTTCCCAGGTCTCTATCTAATAATGAAGGACCAGTATTGATTAAAAGAGTAATTAATTCATTACGTCTTAGTCTTGAATATCTTCTTAATCCCCTTTCCCTTGCTAAGTTTTTTAATCCCCTTACTGTATATGTATCAAATTGTTGTTCCATATTTTTAATATAAAATTAATAAACTTAAGTCAAAAAATTTTATTATTTTCTTAAATAATAAAATTAGTGAATGTCAATCCTATATTTATCTTTCCATACTCTTCCATTCCAGTTTTCAATTGTTTGTGGGCAACGTTCTAAAAACTTCCCTGCTTTGAAAATAGACGGAAATTCAAGAACTTCTTCTGATTTAACATCCTTTAAAGTAACTCTCCTTGGATTTTTTGAAATATCTTTTAGCCTATCATAATTAGGAATTTTTTTAAAATTTTTTTTATTTTCTTCTTCTGGATAAAGTCCATGTTCCTTTAAAACATCAATAAACTTTTCTTGTTCCAATAAGAAAAAAATTTAATTTCATTTTCTTTTAATATTTTTTTCATATCTTCAATCTTTAGCATTTTTTTAAATACAAAAATTACTTAATACACTACGCTCATTTTATTTCCATCACTCTGGAAGTTAATCAACCTATCACTTAGTAAAACAGCATATGCTTCAGTATTTGCAGGTGGATTTGCCATAAATGTTCCTTTAATATGAATATCAGTTACAGAATACTTTAACCTTTCACTTTGCTTTGATACATCAAACACAAACAAAGGATAAAGGGTTTTAAAATCTGAAGGAGTAATATTTGGGTTTGACACTAATTCATCCATGTTAAAAAACTTTTTTCTAAATGAAGCAGCTTCACTATATATTCTACTAAAATTATTTTGATTAAAAAATATATTGTGGTCAAATACTGGATATTTTTTTGGGCCTAACATTACATAAATATCTTTTACATTTAAGCTGTCAAATATAGCTGGGTTTTGTACTTGGTTATTACTTTTACCAGTTTGAAAACCAACAATTAAAAAACGTGGTACTTCAGGAGATGATTTAGAAGATAGTCTCCAAGTAAAACCAGTTGATGGTGAAACAGCAATGGAGTCGCATTGTATCATTCTATAACCAACTGGAAATTTTTCTTTTTTCTCAATTAATTTGTAAAGTTCTAGCTTATTACCATCTTCTGGCGTTACATGTGGCATAAACCAAGATACTTTTTGTAACATAACTCTACCATTTTCATGTCTAGCAGGATTTCCACCTGCAGCTGCTACAGTGGCAGGCCTATAAATTGCATCATTATCATTGTTTCTTGTTAAGGTAATAGATTGCTTCATACCATATAAAACTTTATTGTAATCTTCACAAAAACCAAATATATGTTTTAATGGTATCCTAAAACTAAATAATCCTTTATCAGCAACAGCTATATTTGCGTCACCTGCACCTAAAATATAATTTCTTCTAACTTTAAAACCTACATTATCCATATCAGCAGTTGCACTGGTATCTTTATACCACAATTGATTTAATCCCTGTGATTTAGAAAAGTCATCAGGGTATTTTAACAGTCCTAGCATTGTGGTGGTTTGGCCAGGGTAATTAATGCTTTCTATCTCTTGTCCACTAAGTTGATATCTGATATTTTTAAACAAATACATCAACCCATTATTTATTAAGGTTACCCAATCAGCATTATCAGCTGCATTATAAAAGGCTCCAGTATCTTTTTGTAAACCACCTGCAATTTCTAAATATGATTCTGAAGGATGATAAAAAATATCTTTGGTTTCAATATCAATCGTAATATTTCCTCCTGGGTTGTTTAGGTTAGTTCCTGTAATAGGAAGATACTCATGGTATTCATATTCACTAATACTATCATCATGCAAAATTGGTGCTTTGATGTTTAAAATATCCATTTTTATTATATGCAATTATAATTTTTAAATCAAATTATAATTGTGTCTCAACTTAAGTTATTTTTACTCCGGAACCCTTTTTAATTATTTTCTTAACTAAATCTTGAATTGCTATGGAACTACCATCTATTAAAGCGTTAATATTTTGTGATGTAGGTTGAGTTGTCGTAGTTGGCTGTGTATATTTTTCTAAAATCTTTTTAGATTTTGGGGTTAAAGCCTTTTGAACCAACTTCTTACCTGCATCAACCGCAGCTGTTTTACCTATCTCTAACACTTTTTTTGCTCCTTCCTTTGCCACACTTTTACAAACATCAACTGCTGAAGATGCAATTTGTTTAGCTGCACTGCTAGTAAAAAGCCTTGTAAGAAAATTAGTTATGGTATCAAATATTCCTGCTCCACCATAAGCATAACTTCTTTTAAATCCTCTCTTTTGTGATGGAATCATTTTATAGTATTGACATTAATTTTTTATAAGTTTTTGTATTTAATACATGCTGCCTTTTTAATTCATCACAAATACTTACCAACTCATTTCTTACACCTGTATTACCAGCTTTTTTACTTGCCATTAAAAGGTTAAGTCTTTCTAATAGTGCATTAGGGTCAGATGGGATAAAGGTAATTCCTTTTCCATGGTGTTTATCATACCAAAAGTGAGTAAGCATGTTATTCCACTTGGATGATTTACTGCTTTTTGGAAAATTACTTTTCGGGTCATTATTTCGATGAAGGGTACCGCTTTTTATCATTATTTCCTTGTAATTATCAAAATCACTATCATCATATTTATCTCTGTCCGGTCTTTTAGCTATAATTAACTCCCACAGACCAGGCGTACCTTTATAAGTTTTATTTGCAAATAAAATATCATCTCCTAAAATTTCAATTTCCTCATTACCAATATAAAATTTACCTTTTTTATCATATATCCCATATGTTGTATCTGCTTCACCTGCATTAGTAAATCTTTTTAGTTGTTTTGCTGCTAATGGCCCAATAAGCAATAATGATTCTCTTTCTTTTTCCTCTTTTTCCAACTCTTCAATCCATCTATGAATACTTTCAATTTCATCTTCATCCATTTGTGATTTATAAGCTTTTATAGAAGGAAATTCAGGAAATGTAATAGCCTGTGGCAATTGCTGAATCCCCTTTTTAATAGGTTTAAGCCCTTCTGTAATTTCCTTTGTTGCTTCTTTTTGTGTTTCTGTAATAGGTTTAAAAAACTTCGAAAGGTCTGTTTGTAATTCAATATCACCAGTTCTTTCTGCAAGCTGACTATCACGTATTCTTTTCTTTGTTGCAAGATAATCTTTTACTGTTTGTTCTCTTTTCAAAGGGTCTTTTATCTTTAAAAATGACATATTTTTTTTAATTAAAAATTTTTTTTAATTAGGTATTATCTATCTCACATGCACAAGAACATTTAAACTTGGGTGGCTTAATTTTTAGTATGGCAGGGAACCTCCCTGTCTTTTTTCCACCAATCTCCGAAACTCCTCCCGTGCTTCCTGTTTCCCCCTCTCTATTAAGCTCTCCTTTTCCTCTAATTTGCTTTTTTTATTTGACTTATTCCTTATGTCTTCCTTCATCTTTTTATATTTTTCCAATTCTTGAACAATTAAGGTAAATTCAGAATGGTCAATTTCATTATCACTAATTGCCTTTGATATGTGTGTGCTTAACGTGTTTAACTTCGAATCAGCAAGCATTTTAATTTGAAGATGTTTTTCAGATTTTGTTCTTGTTCTTCTAACAACAAATTTACTAACCAAAGCACCCAATCCAGAAACTAATGCTGTTGCTTCTAAGGCCACCGTTATTGGTACTTAATAGGGCTATTCCACCAGCTCCTGACGCTAGAGTAAATACTGTTAAACCTGATTCAACATTATCCACTGTCTTACTAATTTTTAAATATTTTTTATTAAGTCCTTCTCTTTCTTTTACTTCTTTTTCCAAAAAATCTTGAATATCAGATATCTTCTTTAATCTAAAATTTTGCCCATTATCTCCTACATTAATATCTGGAGCACTTGGAATATTCCGAGCTTCTGGAAAACTCGGGTAAATCTTCTCTTTTAGTCCCATTTTATTAAACACAAGTTATTTTTTAAATAGAGTAGTAAAGACGGCACAAAAAAGTGTTTTTATCAATCTTAATTGTTTTATTCGAATTGTTTGATATTGTTGTTACAATATCATCAATTTCTTCTAATATTACTTCATTTGTTAAGCTTATCTCTTTTAGTTTTAATTCTTCAGATAAAGAAATTAAAACGACGCCCCTACTCATTAAGAAACCAAAGCCTAATGCTATTGTTTTTGTTTCACCTGGTCTTAACGTTATTTCTTTTTGAACAAAAATATCCCAGGTAACACTATTTATTTTTTTTGGCATATATATCATTTCTGCAGGCTTCCAAAAAATAGTTTTTGGTTGTGTTATTTTTGGCTTCACTCCAAATTTGTAAACATTCATATTTTTTATTATAAAATAGCACCTAATAGAGGGCCTATTAAAGGAATTTTAGAAAAAGGGCTATTTGGACCTAAAATAAGTCCTTTTCCATCATAAAATTTACCTCCTTGTTTTATGAACAAGCCATCACCAACTGAACTTAATCCTTTACGTTTAGCTGGCTTAAGATATAAACCTTCTCCATCTGTTTCTACTTGACAAACACGTCCTCCCTTTTTAAAGAAAAGACCATTACCCATTGCCTTTTGTACACCTGAAGAGGCAAGCCCTGATAATGCACCAACTCCTAATGCTGGCAATACAGTCCTTGCTAATGCTGGTAACGCTGCTGATGCAAGGCCAGCCAACATACCAAGAAAACCACCTTCTATTTTCATGTTGTGTTTAAGCTGTCTTTTTGACATGCTTAAAGTTATGCCTTTTCCTGTTTCATTAGCTTTTGTAAGTTTCTTTACTTGTGATTTTGTTAATGCTATTAAATCATTTCCATGCAAATCACCATGACCTAAACGAATGTTTATTGGTCTTTCTGCTTTAATGGCACGCCTAATTTTTGTTTTTTGTCCTTCTGAAACATTTACTTTTGCGTTAATGTAATCTGTCATTTTATATTAATACAAATAATGTATTAATATATTTATCTTGCCTCTCGAATATGAAATCTAATTGTTAAATTTTCACCTCTAAGATTTAGTAATGTTCCATCTTGGTCAGTAATTGAAACATTAAGGTTATGAATTTCATTTAATGTTAATGGGAGATAAACTAAATTTACTGGATTTTCTATTATTTTATACCCTGGTGACACATTTGGAAAAAAACTATAAATTGTATTTCTTTGTGAACCATTAACATAACTTCCTGAAATTAAATCAATATTAACTAACAAACTTTTAATACTAAGAATATTTACTACATTTTCCGATTCATGAAAACCTTGTACATATTTTGCACTGGTAAATCCTAAAACTTTTGCAATAGAATTTTGTTGATTAAAATCCACTTGATAACCATTTTCAAGAGTAAGAACAGACTTTAAAGTATTAGTGTTTGCAGAAATATTAATAAAATATTCTTCATTTACAGCGTCATAATGGCCTTTTTTCCTCATTTCTTGTTGAATAAAATCATTAATATCAACTAAATCATAACTTCCTTCTGGTATTTTTATTTTTACCCATGAAGCAGCATTGTCTGGTGAATAAACAAAAATGCCATTGCTTTTATCAATATTTGGAAATGAATAGTATGTTTCAAGATTTACTAACGCTATTTCATATTCTTTATCCTTTTCTAATTTAAGTGGGGGGTTAAATCTTGTTCTAAAATTTGTTTTATTATCACTTACAATAATTTGAAATGATGTTTTATGGTCAGTGTTTTTTACTATTTTTTCAAGTAATTCTACTTCCATTTTTTTAAATATATATCTTTTTATAAAGATATATTTTTTAGTTTTCAGGTTTTTTATTAAATTTAACAAGCTTTGGCATCTTAGTTCCAAATGAATAAAAAGTTAAAGTATGAATTTTTTCTAAATTAGAAATAGCATTAATTATTTTTTTTCTTTGTCTTAAATGTCTTACATTAGTTTTATCTTCTTCTTCTCTCTCAAAAAATGATATTAAACGTTTTATATGATTATGCTCTTCATTTATATAATCTTGAATAAAAAATGTATATTTATTTTTCTCTTCAAGTCCAACAAAACTTTTTGAGTAAGAATTAAATTTACTTTTTAAACACAACAAAAAAGTAATTTTTTTTAAATCTTTTACACTACATGATTTATCAATTCGTTTTAATAAAGAATCTTCAACAAAAATTCTTACTTCATCTTTTAACAATGGCGTATTATCTTTGTTAAATGAAAATTTACTTTCTTTTATGCAAAATATTTGTTCGTTCAATATTATATTCTTCAGTCTTCCACCCATTTTTCCTACATCATCCCTGCAAAATTAAAAAAAAATTCAAATTTTTAAAAAAAATTTTTTAATTTTGTGGTATGTAAAAGTTATCAAAACCATTTCTATATTTTCCATTGTTTTTGTTGTTTGTTAAGTCTAAAACAACAAAACCATGAGGTTTTCCCCAACATTTTTTACAAAAATTAACAAATTCAGTTTTTTTCATATCATCCCCCACATGGTCACTATAAATATGATTAAGATTTTTTAAGTCTTGTCTAAACAAACAAATAAAATTAGCATTTTCTCTAATAGTTTGGCAGGGTAATCTAAAATAATTTTGTGATAGATAAAAACAATCTGCGTTACTATGTCTACCACGAACATAATAATTTTCGCATTTGTTTTGTCTTTCTAAAAGTAAATCATCAAAAATCATTAAGTTTTTGTTTTGTCCATTTAAATTTCTTGGGTCAGGTACATCACAAGCATTTTCAAAAAATTCACAATTAATATCAGATTTTTCTTTAATTGATTTACTACACTCTTCGACTAATACTACAGGTGAAACGTCATGATTTTGAGCTTCATCTTTAAGTGAAAACAATTTTAGTATGTATTCTTTTGGTATTTTTTCTTCAAAGGCTTTTTTAAGTATACAGTATTCTGGCTGAAACAAACTTTTAGCAAAAACATACAAGTTATCATAATCCAACCAACCAGGTCTTAACAAAAAGTTAAGTAAAAGTGTTGTTTTACCACATCCTGATTTACCTACTATTAAACCTCTAATACTTCTTGGTAAAAGGGGGTGATTGTGTCTTTTTCTCAAGTTTTCATTCCATGATAAATTAGCGATGTCCATATTTTAAATTAAAAAATTTTATTTAATATGTAAAAATGTATTGCGTTAAGTGCAAAAAGAAGACTGAAACAACTGATTTTGAATGTGTGGTAAGTAAAAATGGAAGAAATATGAAACGGGGTAAGTATGTTGAATGTGGTACCGTTAAAACACAATTTATTAAACAAGAAGGTGGATCATTGTTAAACAAGGTTATCAATAACTTACCTGTTGAAATGCACTTACCTGGCCATAATTTTACTGGTCCTGGTACTAAGTTAAAGAAAAGATTAAATCCTGATTTAACTCCTAAAGAATGGTCAAAGCCTGTAAATCGTGTTGATAAAGCAGCATATCATCATGATTTATGTTATCTTAAACATGATGATACAAAAACAAGAAATGCTGTTTGTGATAAAAATATGCTTAAAGAGCTAAAAGGTATCTATAATCCATCAATTAAGGAAAGAATGGAAAGAGGATTAGTTTCTTCATTAATTGGTACAAAGAAAAGATTTGGTATGGGAATTAAAAAAAAAATGGCCAAAACATAATATTAGCAGAAGAATTACATAAACCTGTAAAAAGAAAATTTAAGAAAAGAAGAGTTAGAGTAAATGGTATCGATAGGATATGGGCTGCAGATTTAGTAGATATGCAAGCATTTTCTAAACTTAATCGTGGTGTAAAATTTCTTCTTGCTGTCATAGACATCTTTTCAAAATATGGGTGGCTGATCCCCTTAAAAGATAAAACAGGAAAATCTGTTTCTGTTGCATTGAAGAGTATTTTTAAGGAAAGAAAACCCGAGAAAATGTGGGTGGATAAAGGTAAAGAGTTTTATAACAAAGATGTTAAAGACTTGGTTGAATTATATTCCACTGAAAACGAGGAAAAATCAAGCGTTGTTGAGAGGTGGATTAGAACAATGAAAGAAAAAATGTGGAAGTATTTCTCTGCTCACTCAACAAATGTTTATGTTGATGTGTTACCAAATCTTGTTAAGGAATATAATAACACAAAGCATTCTTCTATCAAGATGACGCCGGTTGAAGCAAGTAAGAAAAAGAATGAGAATAAAGTTTGGATAACATTATATCCTGATTATAATCAAGTAAGAGAGGATGTTAAACCTAAATTTTCTGTTGGAGATAAAGTAAGGATAAGTAAAAAGAAAAAGACTTTTGAAAAAGGTTATACCACAAGATGGACTGAAGAGGTTTTTACAGTTTCAGAAGTAAAACACACATCACCTATAACATATAAAATTGAAGATTTAAATGGAGAAGAAATAAAAGGTAGCTTTTATGAACCTGAACTACAAAAAACAAGACAAGAGGTGTATAGGATATAAAAGGTTATTAAAAAGGGAAAAAAGAAATCTCTTGTAAAGTGGAAAGGTTATTCAGATGAGTTTAATTCATGGATTGATAATAGCGCTATTGAAAATATTTAAATATAAAAAATGCATGATATTTCAATTCATAATATAACTTTAAAAAATAAACCTTTAAGTAATTTTGAACTAGAGGATGCTTCAAAAAAATTAAAATTAAAAAATTTTAGAGGAATATTTTTACGTGATGCTTTACCAAAAAAAGTAAGGAATAAAGAATGTGGAATATTAAATCTTGATGACATAGGTGGGCCTGGTACACATTGGGTAGCATGGTTTAAAGATGGTAAAAATAAAATCTATTTTGATAGTTATGGTATTCAACCACCTCTTGAAATAATTAACTATTTAAAAAGTCCAATACATTACAATACTGACCAATTACAACAAGCTGGGGAAGTATTTTGTGGCCATTTATGTTTGTATGTTCTTAAAGAGTTATGTTTAGGTAACAAATTCCAAAATGTTTTAAATAATCTTTTTTAGCAATATAAAACTATGCCTGTAGATAAATTTGGTAGAATGGATGAAGTAAAAACAACTGGCGATGGTGTTTCGTTAGCTTATATTAGTAATAATTTTTTACGTAAAGATGGAACAACCGCCGTTACTGGTTCTTTAAATATGAATGGTAACACATTAACTAGGGTTAGTAATCCAGTAAATCCACAGGATGTTGCCACAAAAAACTATGTTGATAGTGCCAAAGGGTTGATAGATGAAAATGGGGGATATAATGTGCAAGGATATTTAAATATGAATTTTAATACTATTAAAAATGTTAAAGAACCGGTATACTGTAGTGAAGTTGCTACTAAAAATTATGTTGATAGTAGTGGTAGAGCTATAGTTCAACAACAAGGTGGTTCTTTTTCTGCTGTTAGTGATATAAATATGCGGGGATATACTTTAACTAATGTAATAGACCCTGCTGAACCACAAGATGTTGCTACTAAAAATTATGTGGATGGTGCTAATAGGGCTTTTGTTCGTGGACCTGGGGGTTATTTAGCAAGTGGTGATGTATCTATGGGTGGACGAAGAATTTCTAACCTTGGAACGCCTAGAGAAGATAATCAAGCAGTAAATAAGTATTATGTAGATGCGTTTGTTAAAAATTATGTTGATAATGGTGGAGCTATTGTTAAAAATCCAGATGGAAGCTTTAAAGCAATATCTAATATAGATTTTCAAGGTTTTTCTATAAAAAATGCTGGGACGCCTTTAGAAGAAAGAGATTTAGCAACAAAATCCTACGTGGATAAAAAAGTATCACTTCCTTCTGTCATAGGTCCTAAACCCATTATAAGCATTCATGCTGAGGAACAAGGGGCATTGGCAAATGGTGAATATGAGTTTTCTTTTGGTAATGGAAGCTCAGGAAAAGATCATGGAATAGGAGGTTATTGTATGGCTGCCCCTGGTAGAATTATAAGAGGGTCCTTAATGGTGGTTGCTAGAGGTAATAGGGTTTTACGGGAAGAGGTAAAAGTTAACATTGTGATAAATGGAGTTGAACAGATAGACTACTCTATAATAAAAAATGCCCAAGAAAAATGTAGTTGTATTGTTTTTAATCCACCATTAGTAGTAAACCAATGTGATGTTATTAACTTTATAACAAGGTCTGATAACCCTAATGCAAAAAATGGGTATCTGTCAATATTGGTTGAGTTGGACTTGTAAAAATATTTAACCTAGTAAAAAAAGGTTAAATATTTAATTTAAGTAAAATAAAACATTATTAAAAATGTCATTCGTAACACTAGATAATCTTAGATGTTCAAAAATATCTTTAGGTGATATTTATGTTGCTACAGAACCTGCGCCCTATCAAAGCATACCAATAAAATATGATTATGGGGGAGGGTATGTAGGAGATTTAATCATAAGAACTCCTTTGGTTTACTCAAAAGGAATATTTATAAATAAAGATAAAACAACAGGAAAAAAAGAATCATACATTTTACCTATTTATGTTACAAGGGAATATGAATTAGAAGATTTGTTAATGCCAGTGTTATTAACAATACGATATTTGCTAGAAGAAAAGAGTAAAGAATTAAGATTGAAGATAGATGATTTAAATATTATTAAGTATAAGGAGAATGGAAACTGTTTTGTTTATCCAAAATTGTATACAGATAAAGATAAGAAAATAACAACAGATTTTCAAATAAAAAATACAAGAGAAGAACCATTAAAACCTTTTAATCCTTTAAATGCTTGTAAAAGATGTGATATGAAATGCTGGGTGGGATTAAAAATAGACAGTGTGTTTTTTAATGAGAATGTTCAAACAATTAGATTAAAAGCAACAAATGTAATAGTGAAAGAGATAAAAGAAGTAAAAATTATTGAAAGTATTTATGATGATGATTTAGACTTATTTAGTAATTCATCAGATGAAGAAGATTAAAAATATAAAAAACTATATAAAAAAAAAATATTTTCATTAAAAATGGATCGAGTAGCATTTACACAATATGATATTGATATACTTAATAAATTAGAAAAAGAAAAAAGACAAGCAGCATTAAAAAGATTTAAAAAAAGAAATAATTTTTATGATTTCGTTGATCATGATAAAAAAACAAATTATATTTTTGATTATAAACATGGTGAATTTTATGATGTTTTTAAATATAAAATTTATCGATATGAAGTTGGAACATATAAAAATTTAGAAAGTGTTGTATTTAATATGATAGAAAAAATTTTATATGAATGGATTAAAGAAAAAGAAGAAACATCAAACTTTACTTTTCATTTTGGTTTTTTTATCAATGATAGATTACGAATTGAGAAAGAAATTAAAGAAAATTTACAAAAACGTTTGCTTTGTTCTCTTCCTGGTAAATATTCAAAAACAAATATTTTCTATATTCTTTTACATTTACTTCAAGATATAAAAAAAAAACAGTTACAAAGTTCCTATTGAAGCAATTGGGCGCAAATATTTTTTCCTTTTTTTACATTTTCAAGCAGAAGGTGAATTATGGGAAAAACCTCCTTTATATTCAATATTGGAAGATGATGAGTATGGTATAGAGTTTGTAGATAAAAAAGATGATGATGATGAAGATAATAAATTAAGTGAAGATGAAGAAGATAAAAATAATGAATTAAGTAAAGATGATGATGATGAAGAAGATGAAGAAGATGAAGAAGATGAATATTAACAAAATTAATATATTTTCTTAATAAAAAAAAACTATATTATTTTAAATAAAAATCCTTATTAACATCAGTAAATCTTCGAAAACCTTCACCATAATTAATTGTTAAATCACTATAAAATGAATTTTTATCATAGAGACAATGGTGTAAAAAGGCATAAAAATCACCATGATATTCAACAAAAGAAGTATAACATCTAGGAAATATGCACATACCTACTTTTTTAAATGTTAAAAATGGAAAAATAAAATAATAATCAGGTTGTTTCTCTCTAGTGATATCTTTAATTAAATCAAGTAAAGCTTTCTTATAAGTACTAATAAAATTATCTCCTTTTTCAAATGGTATTCTAATACCGGTGTAAATTGGTTTTCCAACAAAGCGGCGTGGCTTTCTTACATCATTATTAGTATCAGGCCATGCAGTAAAAACTAATGTATCAACGTCTGTCTCTTCTAACCTACGCTTACTATACTGATAATAAACAAAAGGAAGCATCTTATGTAAAAGATAAAAAAAGTCTTTTTCCCTTTCTGAATAAGAAAAATAAAATTGAAATAGTTCTTTATGCAAATCATATAAATAGTGCTTCATGCAGCTTTTATGAATTAAGCAATCTCTTAATTCATAATATTGGTCATAGTTAAGTCTTTGTAAAACACTCATTCTTAACAAAATATGTTTAAAAAATTATTTTTTTAATTTTCAATTTTTTTTTATTTTTTGTTTTACAAACAGGACATATGTTTGAGTGTGTATTTAAGATATCACATCTCTTACATAAGCAAAGATGACCACAATTACAAAATAATATGTTGGGTTTATTTTCAAGACAGATAACGCAATTTGTTTCATAAAATGTTTTTGTTGGAAGTAATTCTTCTTCATTATCTGAGTCATCCCTTTCAATCTTACAAATACCATAAGTCGAATATTCTACTTTGTATGTGCCAACTTGAAATGAACTTTCATTGTTACCCCAAAATGACACAAAATCTTGCTTAGTAAAATTTTTTTCATTACTCATTTTAACATAAATTGAAAAAGGTTAAATATTTAAAAAAATTTTTTTTTCATTTATTGTTTTACAAATTGGGCATTTATTTATATTTTTATTTAAATCATCACAACCATCACATATTGGAATATGCCTACATTCTACAAAAATAATATTTGGTTTTTTTGTTAAACATATAGCGCATTCTTCTAAGTTAAATAATTTTTTTGGTATACTACTGATTTCATTTTTTGATTTATATTTTGGGTCAATAGCTTGGCCACAACTATTAAATTCAACTAGTGATTTCGGTTTTTCATCAAATGTAGAAAAATCAAAAAAATAACCGCTTACCTGTTTTTCTTTAAAATAAGGGTGAAATAAACCCACTTTAAAACCCATATATTCTATTCTAAAATTTATACTTACTTCATCATATAATATAAAATATTTTTTTATTTCATATTTAATATTTCTTATTAAATCATTTTCATAAGTAAAATAAGGTAAACGATCTGATAAATTCACTGACACTTTCAAATATTGTTTTCTAATATAAAGATATATTGAATAATATTCTATTTTTGTACCTTCATAACTTTCTGCTACTTTACTGATTTCATGAATAAATAATGGAACTAATCCCTCCATACTATTAGTTGAAGGAAGACAAATTTGGTTTATATTTATTCTAAAAACTTTTTTACTAAACTTTAACTTACACAACAAAACTTCAATAAGTTCATTTTTAAACTCATTTGTAATTCTATTCAAAATACTCATTTTTATATAATATTGTTTTAACTTAATTAACAAAAAATTCAATTTTAAAATTTTTTTAATTTTTTAAAAATTGATTTTATTAAAATTTTTCTTAAAATAAACTAGCCGATAAACAACATCATTGTCGGCCACCCTTTACTCTCAACATCTGGGTTTTTTTACTTGATAAATTAACTAGCCGATAAACAACATCATTGTCGGCCACCCTTTACTCTCAACATCTGGGTTTTTTTACTTGATAAATCGAGTTTTTGTTTGAATAAATTGTTTTTCTATTACTATATACTTACTTGTGAAGTAAATATATATCTTAGATAAATGGCTAGCTTTTTTAAAAATTATTATTATGTGTGATGACAAGCAATTGCGTTGGGGGTAAAATTTTTTAATTATTTTTTTTTAATTTTTTTTAAATTTTTTATCTTAAGTGACACACTATCTTAAACAATAAAGGCTTGCGGTTGCGTTGGGGGGATTTTTTTAAACGGGGGGTGAGATGTAAAAAATTGAATTTAAAGTAGAATTATTAATTAAGAGGTTTTTCATTTTATGATTTTGATGGGGAATGAGAGGGAGATGTGAAAAGGGGGTGAGTGTGATAAGGGAGTGAATGAGATAATTTTATGAGCGTGTTAATGTTACATAAAATTTATAAGGGGCGTGTGATTTGTTAAGCAAGTTAGTTATGCATAAGTGATATGTGGCATCATAAGGGCTATGAGCTAAGACACGCCTTTTATATACTACTGAGTCGTATGAGCATTAATTCTCCGCAAATATGGAATAAACACCGAAAAGAACTGTTCAGACGTATTAAGGGTTGAACTGCATACTGCTTTTAATTTCAGAGCACATCATATGCCTCATCTAGTCAGGATCGTATTTAACCCTTAGGCTGCTACACGCGACTCACTGACCTTATGCGGAAAAGATCAGATTGCGCAGAACGTGCAGTCTGATCTTGGATCTACACTGTCCGATAAGGAAATATTTCCCCAACCCCTATAACTTTGAAATACCAACATTTTACTACCGGCTTGAAAGTTTCATTTCAAAGTTATTTAGCACGATAGGGGTTAATAGTGCAGAGTTGTCCATTCGACAAATCCAATAAATAGGCTACATTTTTGCCAAAATTGCGCCCCCCCCCCCCCCCCTCTAGATCTGTGCGAGACATGTGTTGAAGAGTGATCGGAATTGAAACTATTTTCTGTTGGATTATTTTTAAACTCTTTTCCAAATGATAAATGTAAGACTAGTCAAAATTGAAAGCATTTGCAAACAACAAATTTAATGTGGCACAAAGGATGGGACTTTTATTAGAAGGAGTAAAATACAAGAAGCAGAAAATGTTGGTTACCAGCATTTTCTCCTTTTCCCACAATGTTGTAAAAACCTGTCTTACTCAAGGTCAATAAAAAACTCGGGACTGGGTGGTAAAGGGTGTAGCATTTAGAGATGGTGATTAAGATAGTCTAAGTCTATCATGTAAGCTTGTTGCATTGGATTGCACTTTCTCCATGAGTAAACTAGTTTTTGTTTGGATTAAATTCTCTGACGGTATCTTTGAGATCACTCAAGAAATTTGGTATCAATAATGTCTCTCGTAGCCGAAGAAAAAGGAATGGATTAATTGGTTTATGGACAAACAAGTCTTTCAACTTGCAGTCTCTTAGTGTAGCCTGTATCATAATGTACGTTTGCAGTTAAAGAAATTTAACATTTAACCTGCTAAATAAGTTAATTAAAACTTTCAAGTTGAATGTTAAAAACCCATATGTTTCTATTTCGAAGTTATTTTTTGGGGGAAATATCTCCTTTTCGGCCAGTGTTAATCCAAGATTAGACTTCGCGTTCTTGGCAGTCTGATCTTTATCCACATTGTCCGCAAAAGGTCCGTGAGCCGCGCTGAACAGCCTAAGGGTTGATATTTCCCAACATTCCCTGGCATGTAAGTTCACCGGAAGTGTGCTGATACACGTCCCAGTCTTTGTAGGCTTAGATTAGTGTTAAGTCAAATATATAAAGCATTTGCAGATGACAAATATGGCTAAATTGGTGTAATCTATCTTTGGAAGGCTAGAAAACATTGCACGAAAAGGAGAAAATGTTAGTGACGAGCACTTCTTTTCTCACAATGATTTTGATAGCCTTCATCTCTTTTGTTTTAAGTTTCAGAGACCCAGGTATCCTAAATTCATGGCCTTATACCAAAATTCCAGACTGGCCCAATTTGAAAGCATTTGCAGACGACAAATGTTGCTAAAAGGATGATTCTGTTCTTGTTAGGGTAACAAACATTGGGCGAAAAAATTGAAAGCAGTTGCAGACAATAATTTCAATGTGGCTTAAATGATGTAATTTTTCTCTGAAAGGGTAGAAATTAGAAAACATTGCGGGTAAGGGAGAAAATGCTGGTAACCAGCATTTTAATCGGTCGGTAGACCGATTAGAGAGATAGCAAACTTCGGAAACCCGTCCGCTCAGGACAAACTGATGTAACTGCAACTCGCAACAGCTTTTATTTACAGCGTTTTAACGCTTATATCTGCTGTGATGACCTTATTACAAAAACTACTTTTGACCCAGATAAGCGCAGGAATGACCCAGATAAGTGCAGGAATAGTAATTAGCGGTAAACAGGCGCTAAGTAATGTCAAGTAATCCCATAATAACTTTTAAATTATGTAATAAACGGCGGTTACAATTTGTTTAGTATTGAAGTATGTCATAATTACAGTATTATCAAAATCTCTGGTCAGCAAAAACTGGGGCACTTAGCTTTCAATACGATAATAAGAAATAGGGCCAGTGATTAGCAGCAACTTTATGAATGAAACGAGTGCGAATCAAGTGTATCGGGTGATGTGAATACATCTTGTAATCGTCTGCTGTCCATATCATTCAGCAAATTTCGAGTGATGCGTTGATAGTTATACGTAGTTACGGGATCGGCCGAGTTAGGAAGAGTGCTCTCCGTATTATATAGCAGGTATTGAAAAGATGATAGGTCATTTTGGTCTTGAGAGGAATAAAATCGAAATAGAAAGGAGTTTGTAAGGAAACATTGCTTTAAAAGAATTTGAAAATTTAGATTGCTCTTTTTAAGAGAAAACTGGCGTAAATGCAACTCGTAACAGCCGTAAGTTTAAAATAGCAACTGGCCGTTGGTCGTTTTATGCAGGGATCGTATATGTGAGGCGAAGCGTGTGAAGCTAGGGGACAAAGGGTATAGAGTTGTGCAAAGGTTATGGCCCTCGCGGAGTGGCCATTACGTAAACATTTTCAGAATGGACTGGCGATTCACCGCGTGTAACCTTAGTACCCAGACTGTCCATTCACAATACTGACTGATTACGCATCTTTCCGCGTATGATGTATTAACCCTTAGGCTGGTAAGTGCGACTCACTGACCTTTTTGCGGATAGTATAGATCAAGATCAGACTGCACAGAACGTGCAGTCTGATCTTGGATCTATACTGTCCGATAAGGAGATATTTCTTTTTCAAAACAAGGATAAGTATGACATAGAATTATTCGGGTTTTACTACCGGTTTGAAATTTCAGTGCAATGTTTTAGCGGGATAAAGGTTAAATTGTTTTCACAGCCCATCTTCTTCTCCTTCCAGCCATGGCACTACCATTTTACACAGTCAATTACATGCATCTTCTTGGTGAGTTTTTGCAGACTAGAATCAGTCTGTTAACCCTTGGCCAAACAATCCTGTGGGGCTTTGAAAATATAGTTGGAGAAACTGCATGTATTCAGCAATTGACTCAAATACATTTACCTATATTGGCTATGGACAAGTAAAGTCGCTTTTGAAGACAATAAAAGATAGAGATCAGAGTGTCCTTTAAACGCAATACAATTCAATATCACAGACGTTCATATCTTAGATCTAACTGTCTGTTTATTTGGAATGTAAATGAGGAAAAAGACGACCATGAAATTGTGGCCTAATGTTTGATATTGTTTTCCTGACTGTAAAAGGCTAGTCGATTAACTGAGTGTTTTAACTCTTAACCAAACTATCCTTTGTTAATGCCCATGAGAAAGAAGTTGAAAACATTGTGAGAAAAGGGGGAAATGCAGGTTACCATTTTCTCTTTTTCCCATGTTTTTTTTTTTTTTTTTTACCCTTTCAACGATTCAAATCATCATTTGGTCTACGTTTAATTCGTCATGTGCAGATGCTTTTGATTTGGACAAGTCTAAAATTTTATCATTTGGTAAAGAGTTGACGGTTAGGGAGCTATTGGGTATCTACATTCTTTGAAAGTATAATGTAGGAGAAATTTGCCAGCAGACGTTTTGACTGGACGATTTGGCCCGCTAAAATATAGGTAGGACAGTTTGCCAAGATGAATACGATGTCTTGTGAAAAATGGAAATATGAAAGGCCCACAAGCAGCCCAAAGTAAACAATTCCAAAGTTATAATGTAGGCATATTTTATACGGCTTTTATATGTTACAATGCAGTTACCAAAGTTGCCAAAGTTACAGAAAAGAATATATGTATTTTTTCACTCTTTTAAAGGGTTGGTAGGTACTGCTGTTCAAAATGAGTGATATCTAAAACTTGATAATGGGTATTGCTGATCAGAATTGCCACATATCTTTTACGTTCTATTGCTGTCGGCCGGCAAACATAGCCTATATTTTAACCAATCCTTAAACTACTAATTTGTAAAAGACAGTTTAAAAAAGTGGGATCCTACGTGGCTCATTTGTAACGGTGTAGGATTTTTTGTCCCATACATAATTCAAACATCTACCATTTTGATTTGTGATTTCAATCCACTGAAATTATTCAGTGTCGACCGACTACAGTGCTTACAGCACTTTGATTTTCTCTCTCTCTCTCTCTCTGTCTCTCTCTCTCTAAATGATTGGGCATATGGGCCAGATTTGTGATGAAGCTCATTAAAATTACATCGTGGGTCGATCATTTCAAATACCTATTATACCATTATTTTCTATCGGAATTCATTCATTTTTATGCTGTAGGAAAGTTAAAAACACGCAATTTCATTTAGAAAAAAATTCTGCTGTGTTTTCCATGAAATAAAAGTTTTATCACAGGGGCCGGATTTGTGTAATTCATGAAATACCTGGAAGAAAATCCGAAAAACTTGCGTATTTTTTATTAATAATATTTCAAAGAAGGTTTTAATAGTCATTTTTTATGTCATATGAAAGGCTGATATATGGGCTTTAATTTAATACTAATTTCAGCAGAATCAAACCATAAAGATTCAGCTGAGAGGCCGTTGGGGCCGGGAATTAACCCTATTTTTTCGATTGGGGCCGGGGAATACACTTTGCCCGATCCCGGATATTACTAGTGCGCATGCGTTAAACTCCAAGATGTCTACCAAAATATTAAACTAGATGACAGTTTGAAAAGATTTAGCACTGTGACATTTTCATTTGTTATACCGGGGGAATGACGTCTGTAATCGAAATTGGAGAGGGTGGAGTAGACCCACACACTGAAGTTAGGAAGCTGCAGGATTTAGTAAAGAAACTAGAGATTCAAAATGAAGTTTTGCGTAGAAAGCAAAAACTAGGCAATGACTCAAACATAATTCAAGATAGCGATATTGTTAAGAGTGGCGTGAACAACAGTGTGTTTTATAATACTAGAAAGAAATCAGACAGAAAAGACTCAACGTCCAATGAGTCGTTAGAAACTGTTGATTTAATCGATATAGAGAAGTGTGTAAATGAAAAAGAAGACAGCTGGTTAGTATTTCAAAGTGGAGATGGTAGCAAAAATGGGTGTTGGAGATTTTGTCCAACTAAGAGTTAAACTTATTGAGAAAGAAAATAGTGCAAACTTATGCAGAGTTTTTCTGACATGCTTTGTTATGGGTTTAAATATCTTGGTAATTTGACAGGTGTGAGATTCAAGTTTCCCATGAATGCCCTTGAGATTTTCATACCTCTGGTTATTTTATCAGCTAATTGACCTTTCTGCAAACATGAGTTTGGCACACCTACCTTAGTAACACCATATTTTGGTTACTACGCTGGGCAGACAAACCAGAAAATGGCGTCAAATACATAAGAGAAAGAGAGTTTATTTCTGTTTTATACTAGCTGATGTTTCACTCTTAAGTTTTTTTTTTCCCCAACTTTTATATCAACCTGAACTAAAGTGGCAACATAAGAAGAAAAAATACTTTGAATAATGCAGTATTTATGGGAGATCAAGAAGAAAATGGGGCAAATATGTTCGTAATTCGATGTTCGGTCACAGCAGTTGGAATGAAAATACATTGTGTGTAGCTTTCTGTTGACAACATCAACAACTGATAACATTTAGGGGCATAAGTTTTTAAGATATTTTGTCAATTTATAACATTTTAATTTGATAATAAACAACAGGGATCTCCCTAGCATCAGAAACTCAAGAGTCATTGACTCTTGGGCCACAAATTCCAAGAGTCAAATTGAAATTTTCAAGAGTCAAAATTTTCAAATCAAGAGTACAATGTTACATAGTATGCTACTTAGATTAAGCTTTTCCCATCTCGACACCAGGTACAGTACATTAAGTCTGATTCATCATCATATGATAACCATTCAAATGTCTTTCAACCACTCTGGCCTAAACTTTCTTTTAAATTTTGGTTTTGGTTGCATTAAATTTTGATCAAGAGTTTCCTCCCGACAGCGTTTTTTTGAGCTGTCGCCAAAGAATTGAAAGATGTCCTTTTGAGCCATTTTTCTAGACTGTGTTCTGCAGATAACACGGGCAGAATGTTGATGTGCCTGTAACAGCACATATTTATACAGGCGTAATTACAAACAATGTGAAAAGTGATAATATTTATTATTATTAAACATCTTTAATTACCTTCGAGTGTTAAGGGAATTGTGACCACAATCAAAGTATCGGCAAAACAAACTGCGATCTAGTGCAATTAAATCATTCGTTCATTACGAGACAATTATCACAAGGGGCAAATTGCTAATTAAAATCCCACCGCTAAATCTCTGTAAAGCTGACCGGCATTCTTTTATTAATCGCCATCGTTTGATCTGTGTACACGTGTGTTTCATTTATAAATATACACAAAAGTATGTCATGTCATGTCTGTGTGTATGTCGGCGAAGCACATGTTGTAGGCTATTTTCCACCATTGGCTACCGACTGTCTGTGTTACTGATAAGAAATACTCATCGCTGATTGGTCAAAATCGGAATATGAATATTTCATTAAAGCGAAACTCCGCCTACACCTTATATGGTTGACGCTCAGGCCAGAATTCGCGTGCGTCAATTTGACGTACAGGGTATTTTTTTCAAGCGTCAAATCGGGGTCATTTCCGATTTTCAAGCGTCAAAACCCGAGGTCCCGGGTCAAAGGAGATCCCTGAAACAACATGAGAAAATGCTTTACATTAACCCTTCACCATGCAATCCTGTACTCTAATGACCTTGAAGAATGAGACTTTTGAATACTTTTCTCTTTTTCCCTTTCAAAGAAAAATCTCATTAGCACAGCATTTAATTTGTCCTCAGCAAATGTTTTCAAAAAAGACAAGTCTAACATTTAGTTGTCTGGTAAAGAGTTAACACCTCTAATACCTGTTTGACTGTGAAAATAAATAAGTTTTATTGTAAGTGATCAATAAAGTGGTTTGCAGTATTTTGAACAGATGCATGTTGTAAAATCTTTTAAACTGGGGGTATGTGGTCACTTGAGGTGATTATAAGGATTATACCGATTTAGAATGGATGTGCATTTATCAATCATACGACGATCGTGGGGAAAACAAACAATTGTTCAAACCAGATGAAAATGCCATTAATAGTCACATGTAATCATCTAAATGAAACAGAATAGAAATTAAAATACGCATGCCATCTGAAGTATTACAACAAGGACCATGGGATGACGTTCCCAATGTCAACTTATCTTTGAAACAGGATGACGAGTGGCTGTCAATAAAAATACTTCCTCCTGTGGCTTGTTTCGTACAGTGATTACGACTGTATATCATTAATGGTTTGGAATTAGAAAGATATTCGTTCAGTTACATTTTAATATTAGTATGTAGGTAAAGATTTAAAAGAAATCCCTACTTTTCTGTTGTTGGTAGAGTGGCTGTTTATTCAGAATATTGGTTAAATCAACCAGTGACATCTTAATTCTTATGTATAGAGATTTTTGGAATTGATAAATTTAGTTTTCCTTTCAGGATATATAATGTAATAATTACCTTACCACATAATTCTTATCTGCAACTCAAATCCATTTTGAAATAATTATCTTATATTCCAATCTTGTTTGGCTTAAGCGAAAAAAAAATTACATAAATTGTACTTTGTCTAACCTTCCGTTTACATGACGTGCTATACTGCGTTTTGATTGGCTGATAAGACCTGTGGATCAAGATAAGCAGAAAGGTCAATGGCAATTATCATTTTGCTTCTATCAAATGTGTGTCAGGAAAGTGGACAATGTAGAGCAAAGATTAGACTGCACTTTTTGTGCAGTCTGATCTTTAGCAGTAATATCTACACTGTATCAGTAATATCTACTGTGTTACAGCAAAGGCAACTAAAGTTGTGAAAAAGAGTTCTAAGTGTTAAGATTTTTTATTCCCATAATTTAGTGGTGAAAAGGAGCCCTGGGCTGCCTTTCACTAAAGTGTGTATGCATGAAATTCAGGTACACAGGTTAGGTAAGCAAGTATCTACCCCCAAATGTGGGGCTAGCTCTGACGTTATTTTTGTGATTGTGGCTCTGCAGGCCCCCGCAACATTGAAAATACTGGCATCCTATTCCTTTCCAATGGCTATATGTGTTGGTCATTTGTTTGTCAGTTAACAAGTTAATAAGGTCCTTGGTAGATGATAGACAATGATTACCGCCCTATTGGCGCTCCACTTCTAAATAACTCTGCCCCAGCTTTTTACTAACAAAAAATAAGCTTACTAGGTGCCCAATCCATCGGTAAGGTAAGGTAGTTGAAATAAATCAGCTAGAATAAACTTACAGCATTGACAAAATATTAATTACTTCATAAATTGATGTCATTGAAACCTGACTCTTAATATACATACCGTACACTTCCAGTAATATTATAAACATTCAACAACACAAAACTTAAGGAAGTGATAAAAATCAAATACCAGTGTCTAATATTAATCATGAAAGCTATTTAACGTCCAAATGTGTCATGATCAGCAGTAAAATCGTAAAATCAACATTCTGACTTAACCCTATACCACACAATCCCAACTTTTAACAACCCTGTGAAAGAAGGTAACCAGCATTTTCTCCTTTTCCAAAAAATGTTTTCTACCCTTTCCAAAACAAATTTTAATTTTTCAGTCACATTTATTTTGTCATCTACAAATGCTTTCAATTTGGACCAGTCAAAAATTTGGCCCTTTGGTAAAGAGTTAAACATGGCAGGTTTTTCAAATGGTGATTGCAGTCAGCACTGACTAAAACCCAGAGAGTAATGTTATCATCATCCTTTGAAAATTCTATGTTGTTTACATCTATTAATTGCCCCCCTTTTCAGAAAAAGCCCACAGGGGCATTGAAAAGAGACTATACAGTATTTTGTACAGAAAATAACAACATAATTATGTAAAAAGAAATGTTACTGTTACCTCCGTGTAGCTCTTTTTTTTTTTTTTTTTTGAAATGTTTAATATTCATTGACGTACTTCCATGGAAATTGAAACTAGGCTTGACATATACTCAGAGCTCCAGATAAGAGAGACTGATGGTATTCTAAATCCATTATTTCTCTTTCAAACACTATGTTGTGGGTACTCATTAGGATTGTCTTGATGAGATGATTCTATTGAATACCCATAACATAGAGTTTAGTGGAGAATAATTAATATTTTCAATTCTATAATCGAAACCACTCCCTCTATCTGGAGCTTTGATATACTGCACATATTCTGTAAGTAATTTCAGGTATATTGGAGTTCTTTTTTTTTTTCAAGATTTACCAGCTTCTGTTTTATCAGGTTGGGCAGAAATTTACTGGATATATTTCATTTATGAGAAATCATACACTCGAATTATAGATCACGCAGTGCTATTTTTCAAATTAGATTGAACGCACAAATTAATTAGATCTGTTAATGCAAAAAGAAAGGTAAATTACAAAAAGATCAATGAAAACCTTGTATTAAACTTGGTGTCAATGTAAAGTTAAACCATTAATCTATTGGTTCATATCCATTTTCATAGCTGACAAACAGATTAAAGACACATTCAGCTGACTGAAAGATATTTTGAAATTTTCAGAAGCATGATAAGAATGGCTGCTGTCAAAGGACTGGAGAAACAGTCACAGAAATAACATCTGAGCAACTGTTTAGATTAAAAGTGGCAAGCATCTAGGCTGAAAGATTTTTCACTAAGCTGCATAATGAAACATTTTGAACAAACATTTGCATACCTTTACGCTAGCTCATACCTTTGGTTAGTCTGGGTTCCAGTCTGATTATTTTTTCCTTCTCTATATTTGGATGTTACTTTGTCAGAAATGACGTCTCATTTTTGACAAAGTAACATCTGAATGTATAAAAGAAAAAAATAACAAGGCTGGAACCCTGGCTAACCTTTTGGGGGTAAAGTACAAACAGAATGTTTGTTTATAAAATCCCAAGTTATTTGTGTAAATCTATGCAGGTTTTTGAAACCCAGCCCTGGTGTTTTACTGTTTTACAACCATAATCTTTCACAAATGAAATCTTTTTGCCTAACTCTCTACCAAACGACAAAGTTTTAGACAGGACCAAATTGAAAGCATTTGCAGGTGAAAAATGGAAATCCGAATTTGCTAAAATGATTATATCTGTGTTCAGTATGGTAGAAAACGTGGGAAAAGGAGAAAATGCTGGTTACCAGCATTTTCTCCTTTTCCGACAATGTTTTCAAAAGTCTTCTTTCTCAAGGTAGTTAAAAGTCATCATTGTGTGGTAAAGGGTTAATGTCTCAGGCACAAAATGAATTAACCCTTTATCAATAGAAAAAAATATTGACTGGTCCAAACTGAAAGCATTTTTAGATGACAAAATAAATGTGACTGAAAAATTGAGATATGTCTTAGGGTAGAAAACATTGTAGGAAAAGGAGAAAATGCTGGTTACCAGCAGTTTCTCCTTTCCCCACAATGTTTTCAAAATGCCGTTAAAAGTCGGGATTGTGTGGTAGAGAGTTAATAAATTGCTCTTGATAACCATTGGGACATGAATAACCTTTTTTACATTTCAGGTTGTATTCATCCCCTAGACCACCAACACCACAACAGAACAAAGTGAGTCCTTACAAATGGGTTAGACAGGACTTTGATCACCCAACACCTGATGTACAGTCTGCTAGAAAGTCTTTGAAATACAAGCTAGATGAGGTTGCCCGAAGTAAGTACAAAGGAAAAGTTAACACTTGCATACTTAGGATCAGCATGTATTGATATGAGCGGCCCACTCGCAAAAGGTTTAGTGCATCTGTTTGGTGCATTATACCGTCATCACATAATTATGGATCCATAAAAATCTATTTATTCTAACAAACAATGGAATCGTGAGGTAGAATGGTCCTTGGACGTGCTGAAAATTTACTAGGAGCAAAAAAGTTTGACCCAGGTAAGCCTGCGCTGTCTTCGGACTGGTAAGCAGCATTTTCTCTGCTTCCCAAAAGGTTTTCAACCCTTTTGCCAACAAATTACATCGTTTGAATCACATTCAATTTGTTGTCTATAAATGAACCATGCTCTGGCAAAAGGGGGCATAGTGCATCTCCGTGATGCATTGTACCAAGCAAGCCATCACATAATTATGGAACCAGAAAATCCAGTTTGTCTTACACCTGACTGAATCATCAGATACACTGGTCCTTTGACATGCAGAAAATTGACCAATAGCAAAAAGTTTTGGCCCGAGTCAGCCTGCTAGTTTGGGGTTGCCTTTCACTAAATTCAGGGCTTTAGCTAGCCTCTGAAAATCAGGAGTCATTGACCCCTTGACCCTAAAATTTTAGGGGTCTTATCTAATTTTTCAAGAGTCAAACCAAAAAAAATTCAAGAGTCAAAATTGAAAATTTAACAGTCTTTAGTCAACAATTTATTGTTGTTGAATTTATTATTAATATTGCAATAAAGATGTGAAGTTAATAATTGATTCGTAAAATTTTACATTTCAAAGAGAAACACTCCCCCCCACTTCTCCCCCACACACAATATGTTCAAGGAGGCTAAGGTTAAAACCTTGTTGACCTAAGCAATCAATAAGAAAATTATGGTTAATAAATTTCACTTAGAACTCCTTTTTAAAACTTTGCTGAAAAATAGGTAAGATTTATTTATCCAATTTCTAGTACCATCCAGAAATATGTAAAGTATTACAATTTTTTTGGGCCTTAATAATTAAAGTTATTTTCATTCATAAAGACCAACATTGAATTTATTGCCCAGTCTATCACTTTTAACAAGGTCAGTGCCAGTTGTAAATCTACGATTATCATAGGTAACAAGTCAATTAACACCTCCGGTCACACTTAGCTGATTATATGCAGCAGTTTAATTGATGTTTAACACCATTCTGATGATTGCACACCTTTAACATGATTATCTTTTGATATGATTCATTGATTGTTGCTTTATATATTTTTTGAAGCACCTCTTAAAACTTTGGGGGGGGGGGGGGTCAAAATGACCCCTTGTTGGAATTTTCTGTGTGTCAAAACAGGGTATTGGAAGATTTTTGTGCGTCAAAACCTGGGTTTTCGGGTCTAACTAAAGCCCTGAAATTATTTAGATTTATGCAAATAATTTTGGACTTTACATACACACATACGATCCCTGTTTACCCAAATGCATGGTCTGATGTAAAGTTAGGCAAATATTTACTCGTATCATAAAGTTAACCACTTCAATGAAACTTGAAGGTTGGAAAAAGTAAAATGTGACTCAAATGAGGAAAATTGATGTGGAAAGGTTAGAAAAAATTGTGGGAAAAGGAGAAAATGCTGGTAACAGCATTTTCACCTTTTCCCACAATCTTTTCAAAAGTCTTCTACTTCATGGCCATTACAACATGGAATTGTTTGGAAAAGGGTTAATCTTAAAAAAGGCCCCACACCAAAACCAAAGTCGGCTAACAATAAATGATAATAAGTAAGCATGATTCATTATCATTGTGGAATTTGGATTGATAAACTGGGTTGGGGATTTCTTTTGGATCCTTTTTCAGCCCCTAAATTTGAAGTAGCAAAATCCCAGAATACAGTATTTTATGTATTTCAGTGAGCAGAAGTAGTAGCACACCAGCCTTCCAGAATTATGCAACCCCTCCAAAGGGAGCTCCCACATCCATGAGTCTTTCTGCAGACAATACGCCTTCACCTAGATTAACACAACCAGCTATCAGAGCTCTACAAGGTAATGAACACTCACCTTTTCAAGGCACAGAGTTCATTCATATCTTGAATGACTAAAAAATTCACACAAAGGGCACTAAAATTTTGGAGACAAAGGGCATACTGTAAAATCAGAAATGTTCTTCTGGTGGCAATCTTTGCATTTTTCGTGTATTGATAAAATCACAAAGATATCCTTCAGCATGAATTTGAGCTACATTAAGGTATATTTTACCTAGAGGCTGGGTTATGTGGGAACTATTGACTGGCACCTTTGTAAATATCAAGGAGTGCCTTTTTTGATCAAAGTTGACCAGTCTGGTGGTGGTTAATACTGCCAGTTATAGCAGTTGTAGTTCGTCAGTACAGGATGCTGGCACAAAGACGACTCTTATGCAAGACAGTATGTTGCAGTTCTCATAGAAATTAAAAGATGCATAAGGTCAGTATTTGCTAATTCACAAAATTTTAGATCTGCAATAATATCCACTGTACAGTACTAACATTTGAAATGAATACAATTGAAAATACACACATACTCCTAAGAGTATGCAATATGCGAAAACAGGAGCTTGCACACAGAATGTGCAGCCTGATATTGGATATATGGTGTCTGATGGCTTTATCAAGCAAGAAGTCAAAAAATGATCTGAGTTTGAGAGGATTCTATTTTCAGCCAATGAAAGAGGTCAAGTTTATATGTCTAGAGCTGAAAGAGTTAGGTGTGTATATATATATTTTCAGGGTAGAGTACACAGTTCCTTTTTTGAAAATAATGTTGCATTTAACCCTTTACCACACAATCCATACTTTTAATGACCCTATGGAAAAGGGATTTGGTAAACATTGTGGGAAAAGGAAAAAGTGCTGGTAATCAGCATTTTCTCCTTTTCACACAATGTTTTCTACTTTATGGAAGAAAAATTTCATGTTTTGAGTAACTGAATTTTTCGTCTGCAAGTGCTTTCAGTTTTAACAAGTCTAAAACTTTGTTGTTTGGTAAAGAGTTAATGAGTTACAATAAAAAAAATTTTTTACCCTACTTGTCAACAGTAACATCTAGTACTGGTCCAAAGGTCAAAACACGCAAGAAAAGTTTAAAATGACTCTAAAAGCAGGATTTATCATTGAAAGGGTAGAAAGCATTGTGGGAAAAAAAGCAAATGCAGGTCCCAGCATTTTCTCTATTTCCCTCAAGGTTTTCAAAAGCCTTCCTGTTTGGAGGGGCCATGTAAACTTAGGACTTTGTGGTAAAGGATCTGTCAAATTACTAAATGCTTGAACTTCGGTAGACATACTGTATATTACATAGACTGTATATGGTTTCTAGGTTATTTGGTCTAACTAATGCATTTCTCTTCTATCTAGGCCCTGGTAGTAAAGTAAATACAGGCACATTTACACGGCCTAAGAAGAGCAAAGACAAACCATCTCCTACCACTGTTACGAGTGATGATACGAAGGAAAATGTTGAAAGTGTTCACCATCCTAATGTGGCGGATATAGAGAACCTGGCTAAATTACAAGAGGAGAGTCTGAGACAAAGTATAGCTCAAACCTCTCCTAGAAGAGGTAGGTTAGGGTTTATTTGTTGACAAAATCAGTAATATTGATTACTATAACACTTTACCGAATGGCAAAATGTTAGACTGGTCTAAATTCAAAGCATTTGCAGATGACTAATTGAGTGTAACTCAATAGTAGAAGTTTGTTTTTTAGAAGGACAGAAAACATTGTGGGAAAAGAAGAAAATACTGTTTACCAGCATTTTCTTTTTTTTTTTTCGCAATATTTTCAAAAGCTTTCTTTCTCAGGGTCGTTAGAACTCAGGATTGTGTGGTAAAGGGTTAACCCTTTACAAGACAGTCCTGAGTTTTAACGAATCTGAGAAGGAAAGCATTTGAAAACATTGTGAGAAAAGGAGAAAATGCTGGTAACCAGCATTTTCTCCTTTTCTCACAATGTTTTCCATCCTTTCTGGTACCAATCCCATCATTTGTGCGGGATCTTGTATGTCTCCTGCAAATGAATCATTCTCTGCCAAAAGGGGCCTTAATGCATTTCGGTGATGCATCATACCAAGCAAGACATCGCATATTCAGGGATCCATCAAAATCATAATGTCTAACAACCAGCTGTATCATAAGGAAGACTCAGCATTTAACATACAAAAAACTGACCAATAGTAAAATGTTTCAGCCCAAGTCAGCTTGCACTGAATGCACTGGCTTACCTGGGTCGATGTTTTTCTCAGATGCATTAAGCCCTCATTTCACAGAGCATGCTTTCAATTTGGACCAGTCTAAAATTTTGTGCTTTGGTACAGAGTTAACCCACTTGGCACTATAGATGAAAGAATGAGCTTGTGTGGATGGCATAGATTAACATCGGATTGCACAACTGTGCATGTGCAGTCTGATCTTGGATTCCAGTGTCCACTTGACATGTCCTTCATACAAGATAAAAAAAAGTCTATCTAAGTTTCAGTGATTGTATATTAAGCCATGAAAAGAGGTTGAGTTTGTATCCGTGATGCTGAAAGATTTAAAACATTTACCTCTGAAAACAAATTTGCAGCAGAAAATGTACAGGTTATTCCCTTAACTCTTTACCACATGACAAAATTTTAGACCAGTCCAAATTGAAAGCATTTGCAGATGACAAATTAAATGCAACTCAAGAATTGAAATTTGTTTTGGAAAGGGTAGAAAACATCGTGGGAAAAGGAGAAAATTCTGGTTACCAGCATTTTCTCCTTTTCCCATAATGTTTTCAAAAGGTTTCTTTCCTAGGGTCGTCAAAAGTCGGGATTGTGTGGTAAGTAATTAATAAATGGGTAATCAGGAGTTATTAAGATTTGACGTGTAAATGCAAATGAAATGAGCCACACTGTGGCAAAAGGGGGCTTAATGCTTCCCTGTGATGCATTATACCAAGCAAAACATCAGTTACTAATGGATCCATAATTGCCACTCTTTTTAACAAATGACTTCATTATGAAATAGAATAGTCCCTGGAGATACAGAGCTCCAGATAGGAGGGAGTGATGGTATTGTAAATCCATTATTTCTTCTCCAAACCCTATGTTGTGGGTACTCATTAGAATCGTCTCGATGAGACGATTCTAATGAGTACCCATAACATAGGGTTTAGTGGAGAATAATCAATATTTTCTATTTTTGAAATCAAAATCACTCCCTCTATCTGGAGCTCTGTGGATATACAGAAAATTGACCAATAGCAAAAAGTTTCAGCCCAGGTCAGCCTGCGCAGTGTGCGCAGGCTGACCTGGATCGATACTTTCTGCAGATGCATTAAGCCCCATTTTCATGGAGCATTGCTCAAATCATTGTGGTTTGACCCTTCTCCAAACAATCCCAAGTTTTAACTCTTTACCAAACAACAACATTCTGGATGATTCCAAAATGAAAGCATTTGCAGACGACAAAATAAATGTGACTCAAAAACTGAATTTTTTTTCGCGAAAGGTAGGACATACTGAGGGAAAAGGAGAAAATGCTGGTTACCAGCATTTTCTCCTTTTCCCACAATGTTTTCAAAAGGCGTCTTCCCCAGGGTCGTTAAAAGTCGGGATTGTGTGGTAAAGGGTTAACAACCCAGAGGAAGAAGCCTTTTGAAAACAATGTGGGAAAAGTAGGTAACCAGTATTTTCTCCTTTTCCCACAATTTTTTCTACATTTTTCCAGACATATCTCGTCATTTGAACTACATTGAAATTGTTGTCTGCAAATGCTTTCTGTTTGGACAAGTCTAAAATTTTCTCCTCTGGTAAAGGGCTAAGTGAAAATTAGAAAACACTTTTGCTTGTGCATTTTTCCTTTTGCCACAATGTTTAAAAAATATCTGCCTAAAGGTAGTGAAAATTTAATATTGTCTGGTAAAGGGGAATGTTGTGTTTACATACAGTAATAGTTCTTTTTCTGTAGGGTTTGTAATTGTGAAAAGTAAGAAGTTTCTTCATGATAGAAGGGGGTTGAGCCATTGCTTCAGTAAAAATAAAGGACAAAGTACTGTCCTCATCTAGAACTTTCTAGACATGGCTGTCTTTTCTTTATGTCTAGCTACATAATCCTGGGATATTATGAGAAAGCGATAGCCTTTAGAATGTGAAATGTTTTGTGTCTGTAAGCAACAGTGTACAAAGGCTTTTGCCAAGGAGAAGATATTAATTTTGCATGTTTTTCAATGCAGTCTTCAAGAATTTGAAGGCACTTGGGTCCTTATTCACCAACCATTCTTAAGAACATTCTTAGTCTTATTCTCAAGAATTTTCTAAACTTGAAAGTAACGCAACTCCTGATTGGCTTAATTGGACTGGTCCAAATTCAAAGAGTTTGCAGACGACAATTTTAAATTTGATGAAAATGGCAGAAAGGTCTCACAAAGGGTAGAAAACACTGTGGGAAAAGGAGAAATTGCTCGTTATGAGCAATTTCTCCTTTTTCCACAGTGTTTTCAAAAGACTTGTACTGCAGACACATGAAAACCAGGGCTTGTTTGGGAAAGGGTTAACCAAATGGTTTAGCCAGTCAGGCATGCTTTGACAAAAAGGGATTTAATGGATCTCTGTGCTGCATAGTACCAAGCAAGTCATCACATTATTATAAAATCCATTTTGTCAGACAACCAACTGAACCATGAGGGAGAATAATACATGGACATACAGACAATTGACATATAGCAGGAAGTTTTGACTTAGATCAGCCTGCATGGACTGTGGAGGCTGACCTGGGTGGATACTATCACCAGATGCATTAAACCCTCTTGTTACAAGGCATGGCTCATTTAGTAATATCCATGTGTTTTATGTGAGGCTTAAAACTTTTTGAAGTGCACTGGTACGGTCTAAATTTCATGTGTAAAATCGAACTAAATCTGCTCCTTATATGTGACTTTCTACAGGTTTTAGATCAAGGCCTATGCCCAATATCTCTAATCAAAATGATAATGATAGCTCATCTCCAGCGGGCTCAAATAGGTCGAGCCCAGCCCGTTACATATACGAGGGTAAGGCCCAATGTTGTTCGAGGCATGAAAGCATGATATAAAAAAATTGTTGGAACTATTTTCCTTTTTGTCAGTTTTCCTGGTTATTGTCATTTTTGTTACAGAACATAATTGACTATATCCTGGTTTTAGTATTTTTACTAACAAATCTTTTACTGTTGTAAATTTGTAGTAGTAACCGTTTTCCACACAATCTTCTATTTAGCAACCCTTTGAGGCCTTTGAAAACATTGTTGGAAAAGAAGAAAATGCTGGTAACCAGCATTTTCCTTCCTTTCCCACAATGGTTTCCTACCCTATCAAAGACAAACATCATCATTTTAGCCACGTTTAATTTGTCTTCTTTGAATGCTTTAATTTGGATGAGTTTAAAATTTTGTTGTGAGGTAAAGATTTAAATTGTTGCATGAATTCTAACAAATTGTTCTTGTTCAATTGTTTGACCAAGTTCGATGCTTTTCAGGTACAAATTTCACCAAAGGAAAGTCAATGTCTGACTATTTGAACATGCAATGGTTCATATTTTACTGTTCAGGAGTTAATGTGAAATATTCTGACGAGTGTATGGGTTAGCATATGGGGCTTAAAATCAAGGTGTTGCTTTTTGATTGCTGGCCGGGCCAAATTCTTTCTTGGTATTGATGATAGTCATTGCAGCTGGAAAGTATAATGTGAGAATAACTAGTAAAAGATATTCTAGAAAAGCACAATTAGATGATTTTACCATTGTAACTTCACTCTTTGCCAAAAGACAAAATTTCATTATCATTAACTTAACTCTTTACCAAAGAACAAAATTTCAGACTTGTTGAAATTGAAAGCTTTTGCAGACGACAAAACAAGTGTGACTCAAAAATAGAAATTTATGTCTGAAAAGTTAGAAAATATTGTGGGAAAAGGAGAAAATGCTGTTTACCATTACCAGCATTTTCTCATTTTCCCACAATATTTTCGAAAGCGTCCTTCCTCAGTTTCATTAAAAGTTGAGATTATGTGGTAAAGGGTTAAATAACAAAATATACACTTGAGAAAATAATATAGAAGCAGTTCTTATTTTCCAAACGAGCAATACCTGCTGCTGCACTCTATTTCTGTGAAAAATGTTTGTGCATTCAAGATCAGAATGTACTGAATGGGTGTTCTAATCTTGGATGGCCGCTTCGCAAAATTTTGGACAAATTAACCCTTTCCCAAACGATGAATTTTAGATTGGTCCAAATTGAAAGAGTTTGCAGACGAAAATTTTAAATTTGATGAAAATGACAGAAAGTTCTCTGAAAGGGTAGAAAACACTGTGGGAAAAGGAGAAATTGCTCGTTACGAGCAATTTCTCCTTTTCCCACAGTGTTTTCAAATGACTTGTACTGCAGACACGTGAAAACCAGGGCTTATTTGGGAAAGGGTTAAACAAAGGACCATTTACATCAACATATTCTATAAAGTCTTATATATTAAAGTGCAAGTCTTGGTGATTTTTTTAAAGCAGGCAAAATTGTGACATGGGGTAATTATGTACTTTATTTCAATAACTGATCAGCATCTGAGGAATCTTAACCCTTTCCCAAACGACAAATTTTGGACTGGTCCAAATTGAAAGAGTTTGCAGACGACAATTTTAAATTTGATGAAAATGGCAGGAAGGTCTCAAAAAGGGTAGAAAACACTGTGGGAAAAGGAGAAATTGCTCATTATGAGCAATTTCTCCTTTTCCCACAATTTCTCCTTTTCCCACAGTGTTTTCAAAAGACTTGTACTGCAGACACGTGAAAACCAGGGCTTGTTTGGGAAAAGGTTAATTGACCCTTGGGCTGTTATGCATGACTCACTGATCTTTTGCAGACTGTGTAGATCAAGATCAGACTAGACAGAACATGCAGTCAGATCTTGGATCTACATTGCCTGATAAGGAGATATTTTTCTCCAAAAATTAAGTTTGAAGTAGCATTATTCTGGTTTTTACTCTCAGCTCGCAAGTTTTAATTCAACTTATTTAGCAAGATAAGGGTTAACCCTTTACCACATAATGCCACCCTTAGATGACCCTGGGAAAGAAGCCTTTTGAAAAAATTGTGGGGAAAGGAGAAAATGCTGGTAACCAGCATTTTCTCCTTTTCCCACAATGTTTTCTGCCCAATCAAAGAAAAATTGCTCCATTTGGAGCCACAGTGAAATTGTTGTCTGCAAATACATTCAATTTTGACAAGTCTAAAATTTTGTTGTCTGGTAAAGGGTTAATTGACCTTAGAAGGCTAAGCACAACCTTTTTCGTTTTAGCAGATAAGGCAGATTAAGATCAGACTGCCAAGTGCAGATAGTAAAGATCAAGATCAGACTGCACAGAATGCTTGATCTGCTTGATCGGTGAACCCTTTAAGCACTGTATAAAATTCAAAAGACATTTTTTGTCTGGCAGTAATAGCCAAATAATTTCCACTTCATGGTTGCTTTTGATCAGAATATTTTTAGCAAAGCAGACAGTGTAGATCTGAGATCAGACAGCTCATTTTATGCAGTCTGATCATGATCATCCACTCTGTTCAAAAAGGCAACCATAGTTGCAAAAGGCACTCTGAGGGTTAATGCTTGTTGCTTACTTTGTGGTCCTGACAAGCCCAGATATCCATTACATTCATGCCTTGTTTAGATTGCTTGTCTGTCTTGCCTTCAGTATGGTTGCTTCAGTGTACTATCACAAAGCTGACTGATTACATTTTTTCCTGTTTTCTACCATGTCTTGATAAGACTGCACAGTATTTGTGGTCTGATCTTTGATTTATACTTTCTGTTAGTTTATATTATTTGCTTGGCAAAATTGATCTAAGAATGCACACTTGTGTTGCTTGAAATCTCTACCAAACCACAAAGTTTTAGAATTGTCTAAACTGAAAGAGCTTGCAGATGCCAAATCAAATGTCGCTCAAATAATGGGATTTGTCTTCGAAAAGATTCAAATATTGTAGGGAAACAAGGAAAAAGTGGTTACCAATATTTTCAAAATGTTTGCTATTTTCCCAGCGTCTTTCAAATACATGATAGCATAGTGGATGGTTAAGTGACTAAAAATGTCCATTTCGTGTACAATATAATAACTAAAAATGTCCATTTTGTATACATTATAATAACTAAAAATGTATATTTTGTATACAACATAATTAGCTGTCAGAAGATGAAAAATATTTCTTTCTGTATTTTCCCCATGCTTAGATGAAAGATTTTGCTCTGGAAGAATCTCAGACTTGCTTAAAATTTGTTGCATATCTTTCTTTCATTTGTTCTGAAAATCTCTGTTTGCAGATATTGTATGTTTCTTTGTTCTGTCTTTGTTGTTATTCCTTTACCACACAAGCCCAAGCTTTGATGACCTTGAATATTAAGGTTTTGAAAACATTGTGGGAAAAAAAGAAAATGCTGGTAACCAGCATTTTCTCCTTTTCTCACAATGTTTTCTTTATCCTTTCAAGGACAAATACTACAATTTGAAAAGCATTTGATATGGCATCTGCAAATGCTTTGGATTTGGAATGGTTTAAAATTTGTCATTTGGTAAGGAGTTAACCCTGTACTACACGACAAAAATTTATACCAGTCTAAATTGAAAGCATTTGCAGACGACAATTTCAGGGTGGTTCAAATGATGTGATTTTTGTTTGATAGGGTACAAAACATTGTGGGAAAAGGAGAAAATGCTGGTTACCAGCATTTTCTCCTTTTCCCACAACGTTTTCAAAAGGCTTCTTTCTCAAAGGTGTTAAAGTCGGGATTGTGTGTTAAGGAGTTAATACAGAATATCATGCTTAACTCTAGCCATATTATGTATACCAAATAATAAAATTGAAGACATGTTAAAAATTGAAAACATTTACAGACAAGACATTGAATATTGCTCAAATAATGCAGTTAGTCTCAGATGGGAAAATAGAAAGCCTTTTCTCACAATATTTCTACCTTTTTAAATCCTATCATTTCATTTGGATCTGTTTTTTTGCCTGTAAATGCTTTCAATTTAGACAGGGTTAAAACTTTATTATCTGCTAACGAGTTAAAAGAGAGAAGAATAAATTATTTCTTTTTTACATAATACTCCTACCTACAAACGTCTTGCTTCGTCCTGCTGTAGACTAATGCTGAATCCAGTGCCACACAACCCCAAGTTTTGATGACCCTTGGAAATTAAGACTTTGGAAAACATTGTGGGTAAAGGAGAAAATGTGTTACCAGCAATGTTTTCTAGGTTTTCAGAGACAGATCCCATCATTTCATCCACATTTGTCATCTTCAAGGTGCTTTCAGTTTGGACAGGTCTGAAGTTTTGTCACATGGGAAAGAGTTAAGAGGTTTATGATACAGGAGAAATTGCTTGTAATGGGAAATTTCTTGTTGTACAACAATAGTTCCAAATGTATTCTTGTGTGAAAGTCATGTCAGGTTTTTTTTTTAATTTGCAACAATTATTTTCAAAGTTGTCAGCTTTTAACCCTTTCCCAAACAAGCCCTGGTTTTCACGTGTCTGCAGTACAAGTCTTTTGAAAACACTTTGGGAAAAGGAGAAATTGCTCGTAACGAGCAATTTCTCCTTTTCCCACAGTGTTTTCTACCCTTTTAGAGACCAATCTGCCATTTTCATCAAATTTAAAATTGTCATCTGCAAACTCTTTCAATTTGGACCAGTCCAAAATTTGTCGTTTGGGAAAGGGTTAAGGTTGTATTGGGAGGCAATGGATTAACTGTATGAGCTGGTAAAATGTACATAATGATGTTGAAATATTTACTAGGTACTGATAGAGATTATTACTTCTTTTCAAGCATTTACTACACAATCCTAAATTTTCACCACCTCGAAGAAGAAAGCAATTGAAAACAAAAAATTGAAAAAAAAAATTGGGAAAATGAGAAAATGCTGTTAACCATCATCATTTTCTCCTTTTCTCACAATTGTGAGACATGAAAGACAGAAATTGTCATTTTCACTGCATTTTATTTGTTGTCTACGAATGCTTTCAATTCGATCAAGTCATAGATTTTGTTGTTTGGTAAAAAGTTAAAGGAATTTACTTTGTTTTTATAAAGTTTTACTGTACTAATGTTTATCACGATAATTAAGAGATTTTGTCAAATATACATGGAAATGTCATGAACAGCTGTTTGCAACAAGCAATTTTGATATTCTATGTTATTATAGGTCCGTTTACCAAACAATCTGAGTTCTGACTGCTATAAAGAATAGGAAGGGGACTTATTAAAAATGCTGGTGACCAGAATTTTCACCTTTTCCCACAATGTTTTCTACCCTTCCAAAGACAAAATTTATACTAAGAGTTAATATATTTTGTTGCCTGCAAAGGCTTTCAATTTGCACAGCTTTTAATTATATTGTTTGGTTAAGAAATTTGACAAAGCTACCTTAACTTGTTTAGAAAAGATTTATGATTTATTCTATGAAATACATAACCACCTTATGTATATGTATACCCTGTTTACTTTCAGAGGGAATGAACAGAAGAAACAGTAATAATTCATTAGGTTCTGACCACAGCAGTCCTCCTGACAGTCCCTATGGTAGTAATCAACAGTTGAATGTCCAACATACAAGTAAGTTGATAACTGTATAATCTATTAGGTTGTGATCACAGCAGTCCTTACAGTCCCTATGGTAGTAATCAACAGTTGAATGTCCAACATACAAGTAAGTTGATAACTGTATAATCCATTAGGTTGTGATCACAGCAGTCCTCCTTACAGTCCCTATGGTAGTAATCAACAGTTGAATGTCCAACATACAAGTAAGTTGATAACTGTATAATCTATTAGGTTGTGATCACAGCAATCCTTACAGTCCCTATGGTAGTAATCAACAGTTGAATGTCCAACATACAAGTAAGTTGATAACTGTATAATCTATTAGGTTGTGATCACAGCAGTCCAGAGACAGCGACTTCGACAGATTCCACTAACTCATTATCAGACTCATGATAATATCAGTAATTTTAACCCTTCACCACACAATCCCGAGTTTTAACTACCCTGAGAAAGAAGCCTTTTGAAAACATTGTTTTCTACCCTATCAAAGACAAATTCCATCAATTTTGAATTGTTGCCTGCAAATGCTTTCAGTTTGGACAGGTCTACATTTTTGTTTCGCTGTAAAGAGATAACTGGTATGAATTAGATTTATCTTTATTTTGACTCCTGAATTGTTTACTTTTGGCTGCTAAGGCTGTTTAAAGTCAGGATTGTATGGTAACAAGTTAACTCTTTACCAGTCGACAAAATTTCAGACCTGTCCAAATTGAAACCATCTGTAGGCAACAAAATAAATTTGACTCAAAAATTAAAGTTTGTGTCTGGAATGGTAGAAAAAGTCAACGTTTACACCAGCTACTTCCACCTTGTGTCCTGTGAACACAGAGGCTTTAAAATTTGTGTATCTGACACATTATTTCTCATCCTTACAATGAGAAGCATCCTTGGACATTCCCATTTTTAGTATTTTGTAAACTGACAATAAAAAGAAGAAAGAAAATACCACTATATTAACCAGCCTGGGTCAGAAAATCATGCTGACAACGGACATCATGCTGACATTGTTTTTCTTTTTTACAAGAAAAAATCTTGTTGATGAGAGAAGATACAACTGAAGACAAATGCATCTGTTAAAATATTCTCCGATTTCATGCATCAATTGATCGCTGAATCTCAATTTGTTTTGGTTTGAGATGCTCTCTGGCACAGCAGATAAATGTCTAAATCACAGCCCATTTTGCGCCGAATGTGTGCAATCAGATTCAAAGCTACAATATTCACGTGTGTATCATTGTCGTCAAAGATTTTTGAACCCGTGCTGAAATGATAATGATAAAAACATTAATCCATAATGATGATCTTGAAAGTGTTCAGACATTCGTCAAAGCAAAAGAAAATCAAGGTGCAAAACAGCTGCATATTATACTGACCATGCAATGAATGCGGAGGTAAACCAAATGTGTATTTTAGGTTTCCAGAAATGAGGGATCATCTCAAGCAACTGTTTATCACAAATGTCATTTTGTACGCTGTGAGAATTTTTTCGTATTTCACCGGGTAATGTATACAACAGATCTTTGTTTCAAAATTTTCCTCATACTTTCTACTTGTCCATGGACAACTAGATTGAAAAATGTCACTTGTCTGATTGTGAATTTTCCCGACTCAGACGAGTCGAACATGGTCATAGGATTTCTGCACCCCCTGAATAAGTGAGAATCTGAAGCGGTCTTCATGCGGTGTATGCTAATTACACCCATTCATCTCAAGTAGTGTATAAAATTAGCACCCTACCAAGCTAATAAGATGTCTTGTCAGCGCAGGGTTGTTAAAACTCGGGATTGTGTAGTAAAGGGCTAAACATTATTGTTTATTTCTTTTTTTTTTTTTTTTTTTTTTTCAGATTCCTCTACTCTAAGGGGGAGTTTACCGAACGTTTCCCGTCTAGTGCCCAGGGCACAACACCACAATAGTGATTCAAGTCTAGCAGACTATCAACCGGATGATGTCAACCAGACACCGGAACACACAAAATACACCAGGTTGGGATTTGGTTGGTCTTTTATGGCAGGTCCACATACCAGTATAGGCATTTGCCAGACAACAAAACTTTGGACTCGTCCATTTTGAAAAGATTTGCAAAGGAGAAATGTTATGAGGCTCGACTGATAATGTATGTCTTCAGAAGTGTAGAAAACATTGTTGGAAAAGGAGAAAGTACTAGTTCCTAGCATACTTTTCCTTTTTTCTGCAATGTTTTCAATATCCTGTTTCCACAGGGTTGCAAAAACATAAGATTGCGTGGTAGGGGCTTAATCTGAGTCAAAAAAGAGCAAAAGTTCACAAAATTTACATTTTGGACTTTATAATCCCTATAGCGCCACTGGAAGAAACAGGGGCTATTGAAGATAGCATAGAACAAGATTAGACTACACAAAAATGCAGTCTGATCTTGCACAAAAATGCAGTCTGATCTTGCACAAAAATGCAGTCTGATCTTGGATCTCTTCTGTCTCCTTGTTTATTTAAACCTTTACCCCACAATCCCAAGTTTTAACAACCCCAAGGAAAAGGATTTTGAAAACATTTTGGGAAAAGGAGAAAATGCTGTAAACCAGCATTTTCTCCTTTTCGCACATTGTTTTTCTACCCCTTGAATGACAAATTTTATGGTTTGAGTAACATTTAATATCTGGTCTGCAAACGCTTTCAATTTAGACTAGTCTTAAATTTTGCCATGTGGTAAAGTGATAGTCCATTAGATATATAGGATCTGTCATGAGTTGACTGTTGAGATAAAATTTTGTTAAACGAGTCTTGAAAAATGTTATTAAGCGAGCCTTTGGCAAGCTTAATAACATTTTTCTGGACAAGTTTAATAAAATTTTATCACAACAGTCAACGAATGTCAGATTCCTTTTATCACATAACGGAATCCAAGCAAATTAAATAAAAAAAATAAGGGTTCAAAACATAAACACACTTATCTGGCTTGACATTTCCATGAATGAGGCTGTTTCACTTCTCTGAAGGGAATGTGAGTCCATGATAAAAAATAGTTCCAACGAGGCGTACATTAAACTTACTAGACTCTACAAGACTCCAACAATTGTTTATTCAAATCTAACAATTTAAACATAACTCTTAGAGATTATTTTATCACCAGAAGAACATAAATCAACCTGTTACAAACAAATAAATGTTCAAGACATAGGCCCTATGCATTATGCATAACTACAATGTAAACAGAGCAATACACATGTATGCAACAAACACATGTGTGTAGAGTCTGCAAGTTGTTTGGTACGAGTAAGACTACTTGGAGTCGCTGTCAACTATGATACGCCTTCGTTTCTTAACAGATTCGGGATCATTTTGTGGATTATTATCGTTTGAAGATGACATAATGTTTATGTTGAACATGCCACCGAAAATATTTCCAGCAAACATATTATTCAGACCGCCGTGAAATGTGTATTCTGAGGAATTTGTGCCGCGGTTACTGTTACACTGCATTTGCTGGATTGTGCAAGGATTTTGCTGGTTTTTTGACGATGTAAGGATTTCAGAAATGTTTTTGTGTTGAAATTCACTGATGTGACTATAATTATTGACTGATTGGATATTCTTATGACCGGTGATTTGCATAATTTGATTTGCCGGAATATTATTCTCTGACAACTTTTGTACCAAGTGCTTTCGGGCGCTGTGGTTTGTCAATCTTTTTGTCTCGGATAATCCAGCAGCTAGTGCCATCCTTTTCATGATAGAGGTAAGTTTATTTTGTCCAAAATAAACTTGACCCGACCCGACCGCAAAATGTAGGTCAGCCATGTTTTGGAATTTTAGCGTAGGAATACATATGTAAAGTGCTTCGACCTATGACGTCATGAAATCTTATCTCACACGTGTGTGAGACAAGAAAATTCGTAATGGCTATATTACATTGGAAACAAGGGTTGTTATGTGATAAAAAAATTTTATTTATAAACAGATTTTTTTTTTTTCAGCAGCCTGAAGAACTATAGTTTACTTATTTGAAAGGCTGTAAGAATTTTTAAAAGCTTTTGCCGTGCAATCCAAAGCTTTAATAACCCTAGCACAGAAGGTTACCAGCATTTTCTCTTTTAATTGCAATGTTTTAAAAGATCACCTCAACATGCTTGTTAAAGCTTGGGGCTATGTGTTCAACAGAGACATTGTTGCTTTTGGACTGTGGCCTTATATATGTAAAAGAGACAGTAGAGATAAAATTTGTGCAGTCTGATCTTGATCTTTACTGGCTGGAAAATTGTTGGCAGTTCGCACAACGTAAGTTATGATACACACTTAAGATATACAAATCAAGATCAGTGTTATTTAACTATTTCAGTCGATTACAACAGAATCAGATACAAAGGCCTTCCTCACCTAGTGTTAGTGGACTTAAACAGCCCCAGAGAAATCACCGAGGGGTCTCACCACAACGGACAGGACTGCCAACTCCAACCCGACGTTCAATACCTCGACCTGGGAGCGCTGGCACACCCAGATCAAGTCTTCCTGCTCCAAAAAGGTAGAATAGTTTCTCATGGTTTTCTAGATTTTGTAAATCTGAATATCTGTGACTGAAGGTCTATTTTCAGACTGCACAGAATTTGCAGTCTGATCTTGATACGATAGTATTCACTAAAGGGTTATCTGTTTACCTCTGTGTTGTTGACTCATGAAAACTTTGGAATTTTTTTACATCTCTTTTATTTCTTATGTGCTAAAGCAAGACACTTCAGAGCCCTAGCTTTGTGTTGGTGAAACCCAGAACATACATGAATAAGTCGGCTGTCATTGTGATATAACTGAAATAATGTTTTAAGCAGCATATAACAGTTCAGTCATTCAATCAATCAATCAGTCAACCAATCAATAAATCAATCATATATCTTTTATCACATAACTCTTTACCAAACGACAAAATTTTAGACCAGTCCAGATTAAAAGCTTTTGCAGACGACCAAATGAATGTGAATCAAAAATTGAAATTTATTTTTGGAAGAGTAGAAAACATTGTGGGAAAAGGAAAAAATGCTGGGTACCAGTATTTTCTCCTTTTCCCACAATGTTTTCAAAAGGCCTCTTTCTCAGGGTGGTTAAAAGTCGGGATTGTGTGGTAAAGGGTTAAGATATTTATTTTAAAGTCTAGCTAGTTGTTTACTGTCAAAAGGGGAGCCCATACCAGAAGGGCAGGCAACTGTCAACACTGTTATGTCCCGGTTTTGACTTAAAATTTCATTGAAAAAGCACCTGCAGTCGAGCATTTGCACCTACATGCAGTTCTTTTGTCATTACAATTTATAGTTGATGTGACAGTAATATCCATGACATAACTTTGAAGTCCTGAAGCAATACCTATTACATACATGAACATATAGATAAAAAAATATTGCTACACTGGTCTCATTCTTTTTCACATAAGATAATATGGCTTTTATTGAGTTAGTTGTAAAATAAAAAGAACAGGAAACAGAAGAAGAAAATAAAAAGTGATCAAAGAAAACATAATTTAGATTCTCCAGAAAAATTTGGACCAAAGGAAAATAATTTTACTATATACCTGTAAATTTGTCCAGCTCAAGTACATGCATTGATAAAATGAGGTACATGTGGACTTCCTTCAGCTGGTTTCTTATTTGATGTAAATTTTGCATAATTGTATTCATCCTCTATTCATACAACAAGTTTTTCACCCATTTAACTCTTTACCATATGACAAAATTTTAGACTAGTCCAAATTGAAAGCATTTGCAGACGACAAATTAAATGCAACTAAAGAATTGAAATTTGTTATGTAAATGCTATTGGCATGTAAAATTTTATGTAATACCAATATCGTGTTGTTGAACGTGTAGGTGTATAATACAAGGAATATAGATTTGGGGTAGTTTCTTTGGGCTTATAATTGCTTCTCACCACTAAACAAAATGTCAATATTTTCAGGGATATCAAATTTCCCCATGAAGCTGGAAGCGATTATAAGCCCTAGGATAGTTACAAGAACGTAATATTCTGGGAACTATGGCCATTTTTCCTTGTATCACCTTGTGATCGGATAATATAGATCCTAGATGAGACTGCATGTTCTGTGCAGTCTGATCTTGATCTACATTGTCTGCAAAAGGTCAGTGAGTTGCGTGTAGCAGCTAAAAGGTTAATATTGATAGTCAGATTGAATTGTGTGAATTCTCCTAAGTATTGACATGTCTTACAGGGTCTTTCCAAAGCATCCTTAAAGGTAGTCTTTGTTCATATGTTTGTTTGACCAAGTCTTAACATGAACAAATTATGTTACAGAAAAACATATTTAGGATAGCTAAAAAAGACCATGCCAGATAGTGACATTTCAATATTGTTCCTTCTGAAATACTTTTTAATGCATGAATTAACCCTTTACCACACAATCCTGACTTTTAACGACCCTGAAAAAGAGGTCTTTTGAAAACATTGTGGAAAAAGGAGAAAATGCTGGTAACCAGCATTTTCTCCTTTTCTCACAATGTTTTCTACCCTTCCAAAGACAATTTTCAGTTTTTGACTTACTTTATTTTGTTGTCTGCAAACTCTTTCAATTTGGACAAGTCTAAAATAATGTCGTTCGGTAAAGAGTTATATTAACAAATCTCATACTTGTTTCAAAATTATTTTAAATTTTCATGATGACTTTTTTCATGATAAGACTTGGCTATTCTTCCTTAGTAACATTCACTCCAATTTTACAAATTTCTTAAATAACCTCTATCCAAAAAAATATTTTTTTTTTTTATTTTATGCATTTTGGTAATATCACAACTCTATCACATGCGTTTAATAACATTTTGATGTGTGAAAATAAGATTGTCTGTTGATAAACTTTTCTGTCCTTTTACAGCAGATGAAATTATAATTGTTTGTTTTCATCAGTTTTTGTCAATAATGTTTATGTCATTCCTTTTTGCTTCCTGTTTGTGCTATCTATAGTCAAGACCTGTAGAAGATGATGTGAATTGAATAAGAAAAATTGATTTGATTGATTTCATTTGTTAAGAAGAAAACCCAATATTTCAAATAAGATGACAGCCTTTAAACTGATAGGCATTACATAGTAAAGTAAAGTGGAAGTTACTGATCAGATTGAAATAAATATTCAAGTCTTTACCAAACAACAAAACTTTAGACTAGTCCAAATTGAAACCTATTTTTAGATGACAAATCACAAGTTAAATATTTACTTCAAACTTTGGCTAGTTATTTTCTATTATCCCTTAACGATATGATCTTGGGTTTTTAACTCTTATCGTGTTGCCTGTGTATGGCTTATCAGTTCTCCCAATGCCGGAAATTTACTACAGGCTAAAAATAGCCACTTGACCAATACACAATTTCAGTTAATGAGCTGATAACATCTAACGTGTGTATTGGGGATGTGATTGTATCAATGAAAAGGGCAGGATTTAGGCTTTACAGTGATGTAATTTTCTTCTCTTTATTTGAACTAGAGATAAATAACTGGCAACTTAATATCAGATTAATGTACCAAAACAAACTTGTGTCTAACAGGGTTTTATCCATTATTATGTCATAAGTCCTATTCAGCTTCTCTTTGGCTCATAGAAATCTGTATCATTATATAACTGACATAAATGTAAAACAACTTTGTTGGAGCTAAGACATTTGGACCCTTTTTCCAGCGAATTATTTCACAGTTTGAACAGTACTCCTAGTTCCATGTTTTTTTACAATTTACACATTAGTCAAAAGAGTATGGCACTTTTCAATACATATTTACCTCAAGAATTTTGCCTGTTTGTGATTAAATATGGTAAACTGATAATGAAAAAGTGTCTGAGGGTTGTTAATCAACAGGTGAATCACATGTTTGCCCTGGTTAGTGGTAAACATCATTTTCATTGAACCGGTATCATCCTTTCCCCACCCACTCTCGGTTTCAGGTAAACACTCTGCATCGTTCACAGATTGCTGCAAATCTTCATTGCGTAATATGACAACCTTTTGAAAAACATTATCTTTATCATTCTCTGAATCACATCAATCCAACTTGTGCCCATTTGCAGAATCGTTAATGCCAAAAATCATCTCTAAACCCCCGTTCACATTCATCTCTCCTGCTGCCATGTTTTAGTCATAAATAATTTTGCATCGATGTTGGATATTTTTGTGTATTAAGAGTTCTTGATGATATCTATAGATAAGATCATGTGAGAAGATTTTTGTAACAGATGAGTGGTAAATTTCCATTCATACATTCTCATATTTCCTCAGACAGAGGCTAGTTTTGCACTCAATCCTGAAAACGTAAATATAGGTGATTGGCACTCTGTGTGAGACTTAGTAAAAGCGTAAATATATGTGATCGGCACGGTAAGGGTTAAAATCCGGGGAAGAGCTATTTTGAAAACATCTTTAGAAAAGTAGAAAATGCTGGTAACCGGCACAAAACATGCAGTCTGATCTTTGATCTTCACTGTCCACTTAGCTGAAACACTATGGACAAAAGCAACCATGAAATTGCAATAGTTTGGGTTATAATTCTAGAGTGAAATTGTTTACTGGGTTTATTCAGCACATTAAGGGTTAATGCAAATTTAAAGCAAACAATTTTTTATCTCTATATTTTCAGAATATCGGGCTTACCTGCACCTAGATATACGGCCCCACAGCCACCACGACTGGATGACAGCTGGAAGGAGGGTTGTTTCTAGTGTTCTATGGTTATATATACTTTTTTTTTTTTAAACAGTAAGTGTTTTGTGTTGTTACATGTTGGCCTATTGGCTGTGAACAAATTCAAGGAGATACAGAGAGAAAATACAGGCTCATTCTGACAGTAAGTGATTCCTATATAAATGTGATTAGCCACTAATCTGATAAACCCTTCACCAGATTAAAAAAAAATATATATATGAGCCATGCTGTGGCAAAAGGGGCTTAATGCATTGCCATGATGCATGATGCCAAGCAAGCCATCACATCATGGATCCATAAAGTCGATTTTGTCTAACTTTCAAATGAATCATGAGGTAGACTGGTCCTTTGACATACAGAAAATTGACCAATAGTGAAAAGTTTTGTCCCAGGTCAGCCATACTTTTCGCAGATGCATTAAGTGCCCTTTTCACAGAGCATGGCTCATGTAGACCTGTCGAAATTGAAGGCACTTGTACAAGACAAGTGAGTGTAGCTCAAATTATGGGAGTTGTATATAAGAGGGTTTAAAGTAATGACGGAAAAGTAGAAAGTTCTGGTTACCAGCATTTCCTGCTTTTCTCACAATGCTTTCAAAAGCCTTTCACCTCAGAGATGTTCCGACTAGAAACAGTTTGGTAAAGGGTTAAAAAATGAAATGGATTTTTTTTTTCCAAGTCAGCTTTGGGTAGAATATCACAGAGCATCTCATACAGTGTAAATCAAAGATCAGACTGCATGGTTTTGTTTAACCCTTTACCTCACAATCATAAGTTTTAACGACCCTGAGGAAAGGCTTTTGAAAACACTGGGACAAGGAGAAAATGCTGGTAACCAGCATTTTCTCCTTTTTCCACAACGTTTTCTACATGTCAAAAAACAAATTTCAGTTTTTTAAGACACATTTATTTTGTTATCTGCCAATGCTTTCAATTTGGACAGGTCTAGAAATTTGTCGTTTGGTAAAGAATCCAGCTTTGTGCTCTAAAATACCAAAGGTTTAGAAAGCAAGCTATGAGTTAAAAATGAAATTATTATATTGAATATTTTAATGCCTCTGTGTAGTATATGCTCTGAAAACAATATTGCAGTTGGAGAAGTTAGATATTTGGATAAACATGTTAACCCTTTCCCAAACGACAAATTTTGGACTGGTCCAAATTGAAAGAGCTTGCAGACGGCAATTTTAAATTTGGTGAAAATGGCAGAAATGTCTCAAAAAGGGTAGAAAACACTGTGGGAAAAGGAGAAATTGCTCATTACGAGCAATTTCTCCTTTTCTCACAGTGTTTTCAAAAGACTTGTACTGCAGACACGTGAAAACGAGGGCTTGTTTGGGAAAGGGTTAAAGAAGTATACAATAAAATAGTGTTGTGTTGCTGGACAACTAAAGATTTGGTTGAAAGGAAGTGACAAATGCCATTGATCATTTTACAAACAGAGGTGTTTGCAAGGGAGGCTACTGTATTTTTGTATCGATCAGCTTTGGCCCATGGATGATAAGTGCTTTCCCTCGAAAAATAAAAAATCTGGATTTTTCTTTTTTAGTTTAATGATGCATCTCAATATCACATCATTGACTATAAGGGATAATATTAATGAACAAGAATTTATACTTTATCTTATATGCTGCTCTAAATTTTTGTGATTTGTTTAGCATGTTTCTCAGTCTGTGGGAAAATCTCAGTTTCAGTTTATTGTTTTTTTTAACATTGATGCTGTAAAAGAAGTAAAGCACTTTGCTAAAACCAAAGTAGTAGAGCCATGTATTGCAACTAACCCTTTACCAAACATCACAGTTTTGTCTTAACCAAATCAAAAGCATTTGCAGATGACAAAAAAAAGAAAATTAGCTCAAATGGTGGAAATTTTCAATGAAAGGATAGGAAATATTATGGCAAAAGGAGCAAAATGCTGGTTACCAGCATTTTCTTTTTTTTCCCAAAATATGTTTAAAAACCTTCTTCCTCATGGTCATTAAATCTAGTAATTGTGTGGTCAAGGGTTAATGGGTGCTTGTGCTTGTTAGGCATGATTAAGAAAAGAACCAATGCATATCCAAACAATTTTGTAATTTGTCTCAATGTTTTGTATCTAGGAACTATTTGTCTTTTTTCTTACCCAAAAAAAGTGGCTGCTTTTTGCAGAATCTTACAAAAGAATTGAGCCACACTTTGGCAAAAGGGGGTTTCATGCATGTCTGTGATGCAGTATATTAAGAAATTCATCTCATAATTATGAATCCACAAAAAACATGCAGTGTAACAACAGACTGGATCATGATATGTATGTGCTTGGACATGCAGGAAATTGACCAAAAGCAAAACGTTTTGACCCATGTCATCCTGTGCAGTTTCTGCTTTTTGCAGATGCATCAAGCCCCATTTTCTCAGAGCATTTCTTCAACAGATACATTTCAGTCAGTCATGTTTCTCAGTTCTATGTATTTTTGTTTAATCAGTGTTGTGTCCATTGCCTTTTGATGAAACAATCCCATTTTGATTGACCTTATGGAAAAATTACCCTGGAAAACATCATCTGAAAAGGAGGAAATGCTTGTTACCTGTATTTTCTCCTTTTCACTTAAAGTTTACCTATAGACAAATCTCATCATTGATTTGTTTTATCCTCTGCAAATGCTTTCAGCTTGTAGGAGTCTGGACGTTTGTCATCTAAGTGTCCCTATACCACAGTCCTGAGTTTGAACAATCCTGAAAAATAGCAGATCTTAAAAAAAATTAAGGAAAAGGAGAAATTACTATCTGACATTTCTCATTTTCCTACTGTTTTCTTTCCATCAAAAACAAACCTGTAGCATTTTAGTCTTACTCAGTTTCCTGTCTGCAAATGCTTTCATCTTGGACAGTTGTAAAAGTTTGTTATCTGGTAAAGAGTTAACCCATTACCACACCCTCCCTTGTTTTGGCAACTTTAAAAGAGCAGGCTTTTGAAAACATTGTGGGAAAGGGAGAAAATGCTGGAAACTAGCATTTTCTCTTTTTCCCAACTTTGTTTTCTACCATTTAAAGACGGAAATCATTTTTTGACATTGACAAATCTTAAATGTCATTATTTTGTTACGAGTGATTTCTCTTGCAACTGTGACATATTATTAGCTCGGCTGTTTTTGAAGAAAATGCCAAGGTATTATTGTAGCCCAGGTGGTGTTGTTGTCTGCATCGTTGAGGTGCAAAAACTTTTGACATTTTATAATATCTGTTATTATTTCAAACTCGGACATTGTTAACTGTCAAATGGGGTAACCATACAACAAGGGCAGATAATCATCAAAATAATTTTGACACAGTTATGTCCATTTTTTCAGCTTAGAATTTTCACTGAAACTCAAGCTACTGCAGCCAAGCCTTGGCACCTGCATGCAGTGCTCTTGTGATATCTCTTTCATCATGAAGATATTTACTTCAAACTTGGACTACTTGTTAACTATCGAAAGGGAACCTGTACAACAGTGGCAGGTAACCATCAAAATACAAAGTTATGCCATTTTCTTTGACTTGGAATTTTCACTAGAAATCAATCTATTTCTAAAAGCAACTGCAGCTGAACGTTGGCTCCCCCATTCGGTTCTCTTGTTGCCTTTTCCCACAACATTTTCTACCCATTCTACCTCCTTACCAACATTTTCTCCATTTCCCACAGTGTTTTCAACCCTTTCTAGATCGAATTCAATCATTTGAGCCACCTATGATTTATCGTTTGGAAATGTTTTCTACTTGGACCAGTCTGTAATTTTGTTGTCTGATAATAAGTAAACTCTATACCACACAACAAAATTTTAGACCAGTCCAAATTGAAAGCATTTGGACACAAATGACTGTATCTGTCTTTGAGAGTGTTGAAAACATTGCAGCATTGGTTTCCAGCATTTTCTTCTTTTCTCCGAATGTTTTCAAAAGGCTCCTTCCTCAAGGTCATTTAAATTCGGAATTGTGTGGTTAAGGCTTAAAGTAGAGAAGGATGCAGTTCATACTCATGGTTAATTCTGTCTCACTTGTATATCATGTCAAACTCTGGCAATGTTAGTTACATATCTTTCTGTAAATTTCATGCTCATTTTCTTAAATTTTGGTGTTAATTCAGTATTCTGTCTACCTTTCCTTGCATTTTATTTGTATCGGTCAACATATCTGGTGATTATACGGATGACCGCAATTATATTCTTATCTTTTCATTTTACTCTTTACGAAACAATCCTAAGTTTGATAAGCCTGAGGAAGAGTGCTCTTGAAAACATTATAGAAAATGAGAAAATGCTGGTTACCACCATTTCCTCCTTTTTCCCACAGCGTTTTAAAAAGATTCTTCCCCAGGGTCGTTTAAACAGGGGATTGTGTGGTAAAGAGTTAAAATTTAACTCCTGTGCCACAAATTTTGTCACTCTACATTATTGAAAGCATTTGTAGACAACAAATCAAATGTGCCTCAAAAGACAATTTCTTTCCTTGAAATGATAGAGATCATTATGGGAAATGAGAAAATGCTAGTTACCATCATTTTCCCATTTTCCCACAAAAGTTTTCTATGAAGTTTTCTACCCTTCCAAAAACAAATTTCAGTTTTCGCCTCAATTATTTTGTTTGGAAATTTTGTTATTTGGTTAGGGTATTTTGTCAGAATTTTGCTGACAAAGTTAGTAAATGTACTTAGTTTGCATTTGAGGTTAGCATGGTCCCAATTTTATGGGTCAACGTCGTCTCACATTTGTACCTGGTGTTACATGGGCCAGAAATTGCTCGGATGGTTATACATCTCATTTTTGCACATCAAGTAAAGTTGTCCCAGTATTTGCATGTAGGATAAAACATTTAGTATTAGGTAATGTGGTCCTAACACTGCAAAGTGAATAGTATGGTACCAGGGTTGTATATGGAGAAAGGTAGTCAAGTTGGCACCAGCATTGCATATGGAGAAAGGCAATCCAAACATTGCAAAGTGGGTACAAGGATTGCTTTATGAAGAATGGTAGTCCAAAAGTTGGAAATAGCATTGCATATGGAGATAGATGGTTCAAACATTGCAAAGTATAATAGCAGCAATGCATATTGCGAAGTGGGTTACTGGTAGAATGATACCAATACTGCACATAAAGAAAGGCAGTCCCAACAGTACAGAATTTGGTAAATGTTGTATATATTCATTGAGCCTGGTGGTTCCAACTTTACATTAAGGTTAAAATGGTTCCTATGTTGCTTAAGGATAATGATTTCTCAGCATGGTAGATAGGTAAAGAGTCAAGGTGTCGTAATCTGTATTGTCTTTTGTCCCATTCTTTTACCTCTAACAAAGCCAGTAATTTTTATTGATTCATTTTCTGTACAAGCTATGTAGTCAGTTTAACTTTTTACCAAAGAACAAAATTGTAGACTGGTCCAAATTGAAAGCAATGCCACGACATTATGAATGTAGTTTAAATGATGCTAGTTGTCTGTGAAAATGTAGAAAACCTTGTGGGAATAGGAAAACATGCTGGTAACTAGCATTTTCTCCTCTCCTTATGTTTTCGAAAGCATTATTAACCCTTTCCCAAATGACAAATTTTGGACTGGTCCAAATTGAAAGAGTTTGCAGACAACAATTTTAAATTTGATGAAAATGGCAGAAAGGTCTCAAAAAGGGTAGAAAACACTGTGGGAAAAGGAGAAATTGCTCGTTACGAGCAATTTCTCCTTTTCCCACAGTGTTTTCAAAAGACTTGTACTGCAGACGTGAAAACCAGGGCTTGTTTGGGAAAGGGTTAAAACACTGGATTGTGTGGTAAAAGGTTAATTTTCTCCCATTTTTTTTAACCCTTTCAGAAACAATTGCCAAATATGAGTAACATGTAATTTGTCTGCTGCAAATGCTTTCAAAATGGATAAGTCTAGAATATTTTTTTCTGGTAAATAGTTTAACCTTTCACCACATAACACATTTGTATAACAGGCCATATTGAAAGCATTTCAAGTTGACAAATTGAGTCGGACTCCAATAATGTGCTTTGTCTTCAACTAGGTTGAAAACATTGTGGGAAAAGGAGAAAATGCTGGTTTTCTCCTTTTCCCACAATGTTTTCAAAAGCCATATATTTAGGGATGTTAAAGTTTGGGATTGTGTGGGAAATGGTGGAAACTACATGAGACCTAAAGGTAGAGTCTGTATAATTGTCTGTGTGAATGCTTTGGTGTGATATTGTGCAATATTAGTTCTGGACTGTGAAGGATTCCTGGGATTTTCTCTAACAATGCAAAAATGTGTATGTACATGATTGTATCTGGTTAACTGTTAACTTTGTATTTTGAACATTCAGTCATGATCATCTATTTTTGTCTCCTCATAGGTTAGAATATAGTTTTCAATTTGTTTACAATCACAAAATGTTCAGACCAACCCAAATTGAAAGCATTTGCAGACAACAGAAAATGAATATGGCTCAGAAGATGGGATTTGTCTTTAACTCTACCAAACAACAAAATTATGGACTTGTCCAAATACAAAGTATTTGCAGAGAGCAGTTAAATGTGGCTCAAATGATGGAATTTGTTTTTGATGGTGTAGACGATATCACATGAGGGTGCCAACGGTCTGCTGCAAGTGCTTGATTTTGAATGAAAACGTGGGAAAAGGAGAAAATGCTGGTAACTAGCATTTTCTCCCTTTTCCACAGTGTTTTCTATCCTATCAAGGAAAAATCTGTGCGTTTGGTCCACCTTTAATTTATTGTCTGCAAATGCTTTGAATTTGGACCAGGCGAAACTTTTGTCGTTCAATTAAGAAACTTGGGTTTGTATGGAAATGGGTTAATTTTTAAATGAGTTGTGTGAAAAAGAAACCTGGTTACATGTAGAAGTTGATTGAATTTGTTGCGTTCATTGCTATTTATTTTATATACATACATACATATATACATATAAACCAAAAATTATGTGTATGCAGAATTAGAGTCACACATATTACTGAATAATCAACTTATTTTGATTCACTTCTGTGTGGTACACATAGAGTTTTCACATGATTATAATATCTATTTTGAAATGTATTAACCCTTTACCACAGAATCAGGTTTTAACGACCCTGATTAAAAGGGCATTTGAAAACATTATGAGAAGAGGAGAAAATGCTGTTTACCTTATCTCACAATGTATTCCACTCTTTCAATGACAAATTCAATCGTTAAAGTTAAGTTAGATTTGTAAAATTTGGTGTCTGCAAATGCTGTGAATTAGGACTCATCCAAATTTTAGTTGTCTGGTCAAGAGTTAATTCTTTTTTTTACACAACAAAATTTAAGACTCGTTCAAATTGAAAGTGGTCAGAAACTACAAATCAAATGTTTCTCAAATTATGGAGTTTGTCTTTCAAAGATTACTATTTTGTTGTTTTCCCACCATGATTGATCAAAGGCCTCAGTTCTGTGGGTAGTTGAAAATAGGGATTGTTTGGTTTAAACCTTTACCATACAATCCCGAGTTTTAACAACTCTGAGAAAGAAACCTTTTGAAAACATTGTAGGAAAAGGAGAAAATGCTGGTAACCATTTCTCCTTTTTCCACAATGTTTTCTACCCTTCCAAAAACAAATTTACATTTTTGAGTCACATTTATTTTGTCGTCTGCAAATGCTTTCAATTTGGACCAGTCTCAAATTTTGTTGTGTGGTAAAGAGTTAAATTCACTAAAGTTTGTTGCAAAGATAAGTGAGATTTTTTTTGTGTACAGTTGATTTTCTGAATTTTGTTACACAGTTAAACTCATCTAAAGCAGCCACCCTAGGGAATTAACCCTTTACCACACGATCCACAGTTTTAGGTACCCTGAAAAGGAAGCCATTTGAAAACCTTGTAGGAAAAGGAGAAAATGCTGGTTAGCAGCACTTTCTACTTTTCACACAATGTTTTCTACAGTAACAATGACAAATTTAATCATTTGAGCCACATTTGAATTGTCTGCTGCAAATGATTTCAATTTGGACAAGTCTACGTCGAGTGGTAAAGACTAAAATAAAATAACCCTTCCATTGTACTCAAGGATGTGATTATCATAAATATCACAAGATGAGAAGAAACTAACAATGTCTCATATACAAGTTGATAAGTGTGATCATATGATTGTATGTATAAATATTGTTTTTCTTTTAGAACCCTTTACCATACAGTCCTGTATTTGAAGGACCATGTAAAAGAAGGCTTTGAGAAAATGCTGGAAAATTAGTTTCTCCTTTACCTTCAGTGTTTTCTACCCATTTAACTCTTTACCACACAATCCAGACTTTTATCAGCCCAGAGAAAAAGGCCTTTGAAAACATTGTAGGAAAATGAGAAAATGCTGGTAACCAGCATTTTCCCCTTTCCCCACAATGTTTTCTGCCCTTCCCAAAACAAATTTCAAAGTTTGAGTCACATTTATTTTGTGGTCTGTCAATGCCCTCAATTTGGATAGGCCTAAAATTTTGTAGTTTGGTAAAGCGTTAAAGACAATGATTATCTTTTGGGCCACATGTAATTTGTCATTTTGAAATGTTTTCAATATGGACAAGTCTAAATTTTGTTGTTGTGGAAAGGGTGAACATCATTTTCTTTGGTATGTAGACTGTTTCTCCTTGTTTTCCGAGGCAACAGAATTTGAGTATTGCCCAGATTGAAAGCATTCCCCAGATTGAAAGCATTCAGACATGACAATTTTATTGTGGTGCCAATAATGGGAGTTGTCTTTGAAAGAGTGGAAAACATTGTGGAAATAGAAGAAAATGCTTGTGGTAGAAAGTAAAAATATTGTAGGAGCAGTACTTTTTTTTTCCTTTTGCCTCATGGTTTTCAAAGGAGGGGTGTGTTGCAAGAGGAAAAAGGTTTTCTGCCAAGGTAGCATGCTTGTAAACCCTTTAACTCTTTACTAAACGTCAAAATTGTAGACTAGTCCAAATTGAAAGCATTTGAAGACGAAAAATTAAATGTGATTTAGAAATTGAAATTTGTTACAGGATGGGTAGAAAACATTGTGGGAAAAGGAGAAAATGCTGGTTACCAGCATTTTCTTATTTTTCGACAATGTTTTCAAAAGGCTTCCTTTTTAGGGTCATTAAAAGTTGGGATTGTGTGGTAAAGAGTTAAACCCTTTATCAAACAAGCCCATGTTTTAGGGACCCTGAGAAAGAAAGCTTTTGAAACACTGAGGGAAAAGGAGAAAATGCTAGATACTAGAATTGTTTCATTTTCTCATAATGTTTTGTACCCTTCCAAAAACAAATTTCAATCATTTAGTCACATTTGTGGTGTCATCTGCAAATGCTTTCAATTTGGGTAAGTCTTAAATTATGTCAGATGGTAAAGAGTCAACTCATCACGTTATTAGATACCCCCTGATTGTTATGGATAAAATAAGTAACAAATTGATAGAATGTTCATGTATGTATATTACTCAACAGTAAAGGAGAAGTTCAATCTGAAAAAGAGGTTTTGTTCTGTTTAAAGTCTGCTTTAGTGTTTGCACCTTCGCCGTTGTCAAGGGTGTTCCTTCTCTGTTTATTGTAGCAAAAGGAAAACAGCAGCATTTGCAAATAGATGTCGTTAAGTAGAAGTACTACGTTTGATTAAAGGTATAGGTTGTTACACAAGGTCTTTACTAACAGATGCAATTTCTATTTTCAGTCAAACGTAAAGGTTGTTACACAAGGCCTCTTTGCTGCTAATAGTTGTGCTGTTACTGTGTTCAATTACAAGTGTAGGTTGTTACACCAGGCCTCTTTGCTAATAATGGTGTTGTTACTGTGTTCAGTCAGAAGTATAGGTTGTTACACGAGGCCTCTTGGCTAATAATGGTGTTGTTACTGTGTTCAGTCAGAAGTATAGGTTGTTACACTAGGCCTCTTTGCTAATAATGGTGTTGTTACTGTGTTCAGTCAGAAGTATAGGTTGTTACACTAGGCCTCTTTGCTAATAATGGTGTTGTTACTGTGTTCAGTCAGAAGTATAGGTTGATACACTAGGCCTCTTTGCTAATAATGGTGTTGTTACTGTGTTCAGTCAGAAGTATAGATTGTTACACGAGGCCTCTTCGCTAATAATGATGTTTCTATAATTAGAAGTAAAGGCTGTTACACAAGGCCCCTGTGCAAGGAATGGTGCTGTTACTGTGTTAAATTAGAAGTATAGGTTGCTACATGAGGCCTCTTTGCTTATAATGATGTTGTTAGTCCTGTTCGATCAGAAGTAAAGGTTGTTACACAAGGCTCATTTGCTAATAGTGACTGTTTTCAATGAGCTGTTTTTGGTTGCTTCACTACACTTCTCTGTTCATTGTAGCAAGAGAGGCATGTTACTCTTCGGAAGCAAAGATGTCATGACTTTGTCCAATTACAAGCATAAGACGCTATACGAGGTATCTTTGCTTGTGATGATTCTGTCACTGTGTTAAATCAAAAGTAGGACGCTACACTCACACTTCTCTGTTCATTGTAGCAAGAGAAGCATACCACCTCTGGGTAGCAAAGATTTCACGACTGTGTTCATTCAAGAAATAATCTTCTTTCAGTCATGGTTTATCGTTCAATAAACCACGGTTGTGAGTTATGAGGCAAAATGAATAAACCACGAGGGCAATATCCCGAGTGGTTTATCCTTTGGTTTATTTGTTATGCCTCATAACTCACAACCGTGGTTTATTGAACAATATGTAAAACAAAGCATTAATTGTTTGGTCATATCAAGGCGGTAAGTGATGCACCCATTTGTTTCCTGGCTTTCTCACACCAGTACCGACATAACTTTCTTTCCAAAGCCACTGACAACTTTGCTTACATGCATCAGAGGTGAGAGGCGAAAACTCGCCAGATAGAAAGTTTGTTTCAACCGGGTATCGAACTTGCAACCACCAGGTCACAAGTCAGATACGCTAACCAATGAGCTACCCGGGCGGACACAAGGCATCAAACACAAGAAAAAAAACTGCATTGTTTTAATCTATTTCATTTTTCACTTTTCAAACAGCAAAGAAAAATGAATGTGTTGTCAAGCATTAGAGTCACAGTACCTTCAGTCTGAAGGGTTGGTCCGATGTTATTTTGTGATTGGGTCTCCGCACCCCTTCATATCAGCCCTTCATTAAGGGCTTCTGGAAATTTAAAAATCTTACTGGTCATCTTTCAGTCGGCATAATTGTGTCTTAAATCTGCTTGTCAGCTATGAAAATGGACATGAATCAAAAGATAAATGTTAACTTCACATTTACACCAAGCGTAGTGCAAGGTTGTCATCGACCTTTTTGTAATTTAACTTTTATTTGACAGAAATACATCTGGTCAATTTGTAAACAAACAGTCATTATAAATTCAGTTAACTGCGCATGCGCGGTCATTTTTACTTGAAAAAATGATATCGTGTGATCGGCAATTTAAGTGATAATTTTTATTCCTCGTAAGAGAAATGCATCCAGTATGTTTCAGTTTTTTCTCTATGCCCAAGCTGATGAAACAAGCCGATAAATTGTGGAAAAAAAGTACTTTACTGTACCGGAAATGTTTTCCGGAACATGCACAGTAATGTAAAGACTAGTTTGATTTCCGTGGAAGTAGGTCAGTGGATATTTACACTTCAAAACTATGGAATTACGAGGAGGTTACAGTTACATTTTTAATAATTTTGGCATTTTTGTAAAGATTAATTATTTGTCTAACGATCCATGACCATATTATTGGCAGTCAACTATAATTTTGCAGCATAGAGCCGTTAGACGAGATGCTAGTATGATCAACTTTCATTCCAGAATAGAACTATGAATGGCTGATCTGAAGGTGAGCGGAGAAACAGTCACAAAAATAACATCGGAGCGAACCTTCAGACTGAAGGCAGAGTCACGGTTGCTTTCAAATGCTCTGAATATTACCCCGACTACTCCAATCCCATTTCCAATGCAACACCGGCCAATTGTGATGTTTTCACAACTCGGCCGATTCCGTACCTACATCCAACCTCGTCTGTATAAAAGAGGCTACCATTTTGACCTACCAATCACATGGTCTTAAGCATGGCGGCGCCCCTGTAAATCGCATAGCAACGACATGAACAACCACGGTAAAGTTATTCACATCTATCGATCTGTCGATGAAAACTCCCAGCGGAATTGATAACACACACTAAAAATGAAATGTACAAACTGTTTGCCAACGGAAATATTCATAGAAAGATATCGATATAAAATTGTGACTCGGATTTTCTTTTTTTAAGAGGAGCCTTACAATTTCAATAACCGTAAAACGGTGAGCTTCCGGCGAAGAAATGTACCGTGTAGGTGCATATCAAGCTACGTGATACAGTCGAGGGACTTGATCATCGGATCACCCGAGGTATGCCGAGTGAGCAGACAGGTCAAATTCTCGAAGAATATTGACATGCGCAGACAACGTAGAAACACAATGGCAGCCACCATTTTGAATGCATCGTGGGACTGTTTCTTGGCAACTGAGGAAGCTGTTAACGTGCATCTGTTGTCTTTACCCTCACATTATAAACATAAACAAAGGCCTGTCAAATTTGTCAGAAGCACTATAAACCAGATGACATTCCTTAATTTGAGCCTACGAATAACTTAATCCTTAGACTGCTCAGCGCGACTCAAGGACCTTGAGCAGTCTAATCTTAATCTACACTGTCCAATTAGGAGATATCTTTCCATCAAAAAGTAACCTTTGAAATAGCAGAATTCGGATTTTTACTTTCCGCTTGAAAAGCTTCATTTAACCTATTTAGCAGGATTAGGGTTGATTAATAGGAGCTTACTATTCATTATCCTTATGATTTAGATTTTCTATTTTGGCAAGGTTCTCATTCAGTTTTTGTCGTCTAAATCTTTGCCTTGTGTGCACTGTTTTGTTCGAGGGCATGTGTTGGCACAGAATCTGTGCGAGTGATGCACACATGAGTTCTGTCGGCTACACGGAGTATAGAAGGAAGGCCCACGCTGCGCTGGGGACCCCATTTCTTCCCAGACTCTTCTCAGCTCCATTTAACTTTTGACTGGGAGCTTCTCTAGGTAAAATTCTTTACTCTTTTATCAGCAACAACTGAAGAACTTCATTTCACTTCCAGAAGATTTTTTCTTCTTTGTTGTACATGTATTTTCAACAAAGATTTTAAAGCCAACCGATTTTTAATAAACCAGGCTTAAGATTTTCTAAACGCTCTCTTTTTACATTTGGGATAACAGCTGATCTGTTTTCTCCCTCCTGGATTCCACTTTTAGTTTTCCCCCTACGTTATCTCTACTACGGGTCTAGATAAACACGGATCTAGATCAACCCCTCGGTGCCTAACATTATCTGTACAAAACACTAATTACGTAGTTATGTCTTTACAAAACGACAGAAATTTGGACTCGTCCAAATAGAAAGCATTTGCAGATGACAAATCTTATATAGCTAAGATGTTGGGATTTAAAAGGCTAGAAAACATCGTGGAAAAGGAGAAAATCCTGGGTACCAGTATTTTTCCTTTTCCCCTAATATTTTAACACGCCTTCTTCCTCAAGGCAGTTAAAGCTTGGGATTCTGTGGCAAAGGGTTTTGGCGCACGATTGAAAAAAAAAAAAAAGATTTTCCAGGGTTAGGATTTTCAGTGGCAAGGTTAGAAAAATCCTCAATTTCTGTACGTAACTATAATTTTCTAAAGGAGAATGCATCTTGAGCTTCATCAATAGAAATATTTTGAGACGAATTGCATGGTATAATGCATTAACCCCTTACCATACAATCCCAACTTTTAACGAACCTGATGTTAAAGCCTTTTGAAAATATTGTTGGAAAAGGAGAAAATGCTGGTAACCAGCATTTTCTCCCTTTCCCACAGTGTTTTCTACCCTATCAAAAACAAATCGCATCATTTGAGTCACAATAAAATTGTCCTCTGCAAATGCTTTCAATTTGGACAGGTCTAAAATTATGTCGTGTAGTAAAGAATTAAACCATAATTTGCTAGAGCATGGCTCACTTAGTTTCCCCCTTTTTTTTTGATAAACCAGTTCATTCTAGGTAAACCTTGGCCTTCGCTTAACAAGTCGCTATTTTCACGAGCAGGAGCTTTAAACAGACTTTTTTCAAGAAAATTAGTCCCTTTGTGAATGGTTTTCTGAACGTAGTCGCCGCAACTATTGTTATCTTGCTCGTGTTTAAAATCCTTGTCATCATATCTGATACTTATGACTTCGATATTGGATAAAGTGGCCGTTGAAAAAGTCTTTTTAGCATGAACAGTTCTTTCTTTGTGTGCAAACATCCTTTGAGCAGGACCAATGTGTCGAATGATTCTTGAAAGCATATCTCTGTCCCAGTTTTCAAAACTTATTATCCTTCCAACTCGGACGTACGCCCTTATTTGCGGGTGGAGCACATCAAAGGAAGAAATGAAATCATAGTTGATCACAACAATTTTCTTTGTTCTTTCTTGTTTCATCATATTCCAGGCATATTTCCATTCGTTGTCTGTGTCCTCCCGCATCAGATAACTGTCTGTAAGGACCACGAGATAGACTCGACTTACGTTCATCATGTCGATAATAGCATTTGATTTTACCTCTCCAAACTGAAAATCACGATGTGGAAGAAAGACTTTGTAGCCAATCTTCTCCAGGCTCGGTACAACAGATAGTGATACCCACTGACGTGAGGAGTCATTATCGTCGTCCAGAATCACGTACACGTCATAGGTGTAACGCGGCAAAACTGTAGATTTCTTTACAGTCCTGGACCTTAAATACAGGATTAAGAGTTCGTATTTAAAATGATACGTTAGAGAAGCAACAATAATCAATAATGCTATTGTACCACCCAACATAGCTGTGAGAAAAAGTAGGAATGTATCTTCAGATTTACAGTCAACTAGATCTTCTGTAAATAAAGTAGCGGGCATTATACCATGACCTTCAACCTCACATTTAAAAGATGAAACATTGTGACACTGTCCTTTAGCCAACCACGTGATGATCCAGAGTGTGTCACAATCACACAAAATTACATCATTTTCTCCGTTGACAGTACAACTGTTTTTGTATTGAAGGACTTGGGGTATCACACGCAGTCTTTCATTATTGGACAAATCAATGAATGAGGCATTTTCTAATTGTAACGCTGTAGAGTGCTCTAGGATTTGAATGTCATTATGTGAAATATCCAAGACGGATATTTTACTCAGATAAGTCACATTTTCGATGCTTTTGATCTGATTGTATGAAACGTTTAGATGGATCCGTTTTGAAAATCTGGAAATGGGCATTACTTTTGGAAGTTTATTTAAATTGGCCTTACTACAGTTTACGTACATGGTATCATGTTCTGGCACGTCTCTATAATCACATCCAACCGTTACATTTTCTACGTCCTTGATCGGACATATGAGCTGATCACGTGGAATATCAAATGCCAACATGCCGGCATGCTCTTCTGGACCTTTGCAGCGGATGGCAAAATAATCTCTCCAAATGGTCTTGATCACATCATCTGATAATGATCTGAACGGCTGTAGGTTGCAATCACATTCTAACTTAATTCCTTGCAAGTCAAAACCAAAACCAAGAACCTTTCCAAGCTCTCCTATGTAATCCAGATTTAGGATTTCTTCAAAGTCAGGAAACGTTTGAAACACATTATTTTGTAGATTAACATAACCTGGACCATATTCCAACTTCAGTTCGACATCTAGGACATTTGTCATTCCGTTCATATAATTGTTTTTATAGTTAAAGTTACAAAAAGGATGATGACTGTACATGTTGCTTATATCGATTTCTATCATATCGTTGTCGCTGAAGTCGATTCTCAACAGTGCAAGGTCTAAAGATGATGTAATCGCAGGATCTAATGTTTTTATCAAATTACTGACAAAACTGACCTCACGTAATTGTTTAAGCTGATTGAAGGAGGTATTGGAGACATGCGTCAATCTGTTTCGGTTCAAGTTCAACGTATGTAATCTTTCTAAGCAGTTTATATCTACCAGAGATTCGATGTTGCTTTCAGAAAAGTCGACGATGACAATATTTTTCCAGAAAGATTCAAACTCATCATACAAATGTCTGTAGATATCATAGACAGAGGTCATATTGTCCCAGTTACAGAGATTACTCGGAATTTTGGTCAGCTCGGGCGCAGAGTATTGTATCTTGTAGACTTTAGTGTCGTCTACAACGGAGTCAGGAATCACAAGATTTTGTCCCAGTACAGAAACATACTCAATAAGTAGCAATACCTCTGTTCCTCTCCATTTGGGATAGGCTGTACACGTACAATAGTCCTCTTGTTGCTCTAAATTGGGACCTTCACCCTGTACTACGTCTGGATCAGTATTAAGAGCTTTACAGTCACATAGAAGGTCATTCCCAGTCATCCACTCGGGCCTCCAGTGTTCAGGGTCGCTGTTTGGACAAGAATAATCGTCTCCCTGGTATGCAGAACATCTTAATCCACAATAAACCACGAAAAATAAGACACTTACTCGCATCATCCTGAAAGAAGAGTTGAAACATTGGCTTCAAAGGCAATATTTCGATAACTTCATTACAAACAATTATTTTTCATCTGACATATTCAAATCTTTACCGAATGACATTTTGGACTCACCGAATTAAGGGCATCTGCAAACGACAAATTATTTGTAGCTCAGTAGACGATTTCTATCTTTGATTAGATAGAAAACATTTTGGGAAACGTAAAAAAATGCTGGTTACCAGCATTTTTTCTCTTTCCCACAATGTTTTCCCAAGTCTCCTTTCTCTTTCTTAAGATCGTTAGAACTCGGAATTGTGTTGTCAAGAGTTAATCTGTTTACCTACAAAACCATACCAATATCAACAGGATCGCTGAATTAGTTGGTTAAATGAAATGAGCCATGCACCGTGAAAAGGGGGCTTGATGCATTTGCGAAAAACATCGACCATGTCAGCCTGTGCAGTCCGCGCAGGCTGACATTGGCCGAAACTTTTTGCTATCTTTATATTTTCTGCAAGTCAAAGAATAATGATACATCATGGTTCTGCTGTTTGTTCGTCAAAATGGATTTTATGGATCAATGATAAGGTTATGTCTTCCTTGGTTCATGGATTTCGGAGATGCGTTTAGCCCCCTTTTGCCAGAGCACGCTTCAAATGTTAAAGGACATTATTGGAAGGATATATTCAAATATGATCAAGATAGGCAAGAACAATTTCAAACACAGAACAAAATTTATGAAATAATTATATCGTTTGTTAAGAATGTATTCATTTTTTATACCTGAAAACTTTCAAGTTCAAATAAATGCGTCGCACGAGGAAAAAAAATCACACAAGACAGAAAAAATCGGTATATGATCATACACAGTGTCAAATATGGTTTCAAATATGGAATGATGACGTATGCCGCACTCGCAATACGCACATATTGATTTGCAACTTGATTGGTCAAAATCTTACGCTAAAAATACATGTATACATGCACCATTCATAAAAAGAAGTGTCTATTAACAGATATTTGTCTTTTTTTTTTTTTTTTTTCTTACCGTTTTGGAATAAAATTGTCAATAATTGCATATAATTTGTTATAAGTTGCAGGTATATAACAAAAGTTTAGTTTACAAGTTTATTCATACAAGTACATAGGCCACCGGCCCATAATACAATATACAAACAATTTGACATACATATACGAGTAATAATATACAATAGCAGCATGATCATCATTTAGAAAATTTTTAGTTTAATGAAAGGAAGAATAAAGCAAATAATAGAGATAGAGGGAAAAAATCTTAAGACTAATTCAAATTTTCCGCCTTTTAGATATTTATTCTAGTTAATTTCCTCTAGGATTTTACGACGAAGATCGAAGGCTTCTAGAAGAAATTTAGCTACTGTTATAATTGTATTTTTTGTATTGCATTCAAGAATTGAATAAAACGTGCGCTTGTTCTTGTATTTCAGCCATGAATTGACAAAGTATTTTTTTCTTATTAGTTCATATGATTTACATGCTATAAAGAAATGGTATTCATCCTCAATAACAGTAATATTATGATTTTTGCAAATAAGACAAAGTCTAAGATCTCTCTCTGTAGACAAATGACGACCCTTTTCTATCAATAAGCTATGAGATGAACACCTGAAATTTGACAAAATCTTTTTTTGGATATATGATAAATTTGTGTTTAGATATAATTCTGGATTCAATAATGATTTAAAGTACTTATAATGTAAAGCTTTTGGAGAGTCGTGTATATGGGTGTACCACTTTTGAGTGTAGCAGTCTTTAATTCTTTGTGAAAATTGTTTTAAAAACTCGTCAGGATTTCCAACATCCTGAATAACCCATCCATAACCAAAACCATGAGTGAATAAAAGATCTTTAATATAAGAGGCCCAAGTGCGTTTTCCTGATTCATCTAATTGATAAAGCATAAAGTAACATTGTTTGTGATATCTTTGATTCTCCATTTGAATAATTTTTAGCCAATACTTGATACAGTTATGCAGGTAAGTTGTACAAAGTGGTAATCTACCACATTCACCTAATGCAAATAAGTCACACGCGTTAAGAGGAAGATAACAAACCTAGGCATTAACTTTTTCAATAGCTTCTATGTACTGATACCCCCAAATATGTGACCCGTAACATAATATGGGCTTAACACATGCATCAAATATTTTAAAAATATCGGCGAGTTGAAAAGGACCAAATTCTTCTCTACGTCCTAAAACATAGTGTATAGACTTTTTCGCTTGAAGTGACAGCATTTTATGAGTTTTTGACCATGATAACTTACTTGTGAAGTAGACTCCTAAATATTTATGATAGGGAACAACATTAATGATATTTCCGTCGTAGAACCATTTTTCTGACTTTTTGATTATACCGCCATTTCTAAAAACAACAATACCAGTTTTATCCATATTTATATCAAGACCAACGCCTTTACTGAATCTCTCGATTTTATTTAATTGTCTCTGTAGCTGTATAATTGTGTCGGAAAAGCTTGAAACGTCATCAGCAAACATCAACAGATTCAAATGGTTAATTTCATTTGATACAAATATCCTATTGAGAAAGCTGACCAAATCAGTAATAACCATGGAAAAAAAATTGGACTTGCTATACAGCCTTGTCTTGTGCCTATCGTGCAGTTGAAATAATGCGTGATATCCCTATTTACCTTAACACATGATCTTAATTGACTGTACATAGATTTATAAATATTCATAAATTTGCCAGTGATGCCTTTACGTTGCATAGCGTCCCATGATTTATCATAACGAATACTATCAAAAGCTTTGGCAAAATCTATAAAAATACAATAAAATCGTCCTCTCCTTTTACAAAGATATTTTTTAACTAAAGACATAAGTACGAAATTATTATCCATGGTTGAGTAGTTTTTGCGGAAACCGGCTTGACATTCGTCTATGACGTTGAAGGTATTACACCAGTTTGTTAATCTATTATTCACGATATTCACAAAAATTTTACATATGGAATCAATCAACGAGATTCCGCGATAATTATTTGGATCAAGTGCATTTCCTTTCTTATGGATTAGGGTTATGATACTATTGCTCCAATCGTTAGGGAATTCTCCACTTTCGAAAATTTCATTGAATAACTTGTGAAGAAAAGGTATATTCTCACTTAAAGTGTGCAAATACATTTCAATACATATAGCATCTGGTCCAGGAGATTTATTTTTCTTCTAAGATTTAGTACATTTTATGATTTCGTCAACTGTAATTGGAGCATTTAACAGGGTGCTATCTGCATTAAGTCAAATTTCATTTAAAAAGGAAGAGTCTAATGCATTATTTACATCTTTGTCCAGTGATGTTTTAAAATGTGAAAGAAAGTCGACATTTGGTATCGATAGAGTAGCTTTCGAAGATTTTAGAAAAGACCAGAACTTCCTAGCGTATTGCGACAATTAATTAATTCGGCTCTTTTTCTATTTCTCATACTTGTCTTCTTTATTTCACATAAGGATTTAAAAAGATTTCTTTTCGTTTTATAATGTACTAGATCAGAATTTCTGTTTGTTAATCGAAAGTTTCTAAGGGCTAATATTTTGTTTGTCCTTGCTTCTTGACATTCGTCATCCCACCAATTGGGTTGAGCACTAGGCGAAAGTTTTTCTCCAACAAGCATAGCATTCGCTGAAGATTTAAACAATTCGATGAATTCACTTAGATATTGAATACAAGGAGTGTTTTCTGAAAAATCTGTCCGCAATTTTAAGTCATTAAATGACTGTATGAATTTTGATTTAAAATTTACTGCACGCTTAGTTTTCCACCTATATTGCTTCCATTCGGTCATTTTTGTGTTCTCGATAGATACTTCGTTATTATCAATAGAAAATAACATTAAACGTTGTATTGGAAAATGTACTGTTAAGTCATTTTTCTAAAACATGAAAATCTAACACGTATTTAAATAAACTTGAAGAACATATCATAAAATCGACCAAACTAGAACCATTATTTGCTATACATGTGAAATTACCACATACATCACCAGGAGTTCTCCCATTTAACATTCGAATATCGTAAGTGCACCATAGTCCGAAACGATTATTTTGAGTATCCATCGAACTTCGCTCTATATCGAAAAAATCCGAGGGATACGGAATATCATCATGAAATACAGATCGAAGATCATCGTCAATCACAAAATCCTGGAAATCTTTAACACGTGCATTTAAATCTCCCGCCAACAAAATTCCGGCGTTAGGATAGTCACACTTATATAAGTGTATTTGATCATTCAGCATTTCGATGCCATTATCATTATTATTTAGGTATATGGGAGAATATTCTGGGGATACATAAGTGAATATCAATATTATAGATTCAAAATCATTGACTATATATACATTTTGCATTAATAATATTACACAGTTTTCAAAGTGTTTAAAAATTCGTGTACTCTTACACGTATTCAACAGTTAAATATTTACAAAAACAGAGACATCTCCAGAACCTCTGACAGCCAATTTTTTCTTACTTCTTATGAAATCAAAGTTCATATAACCCGGCAAAACAGTAGTAAAATTGCTTGTTATTGTGCCCCAGGTTTCGCAAAAACCTATAATGTCAAAACTAGAGCAGAAATTTTGAAACTGTATATCGTTTTGGTATTTTTCAAGTCCTTCTATGTTCCAACTACATATATTTATTCTCAAGTAAGTATGTTGCAGTAACTTCCCTGGTGCTGGTGTTTGCTTCGAGCAGCTTGAGAAAATTCGATATCGCGCGAGAGCGAAGTATCTATTAGCACTGTAAAACTAGAACTGTCTCAGGCGGACGAAATACCTTCCCAAGGCCATACAGGGTGCCTTGACTCTGGGTCAGCTCCACTTTCAAAAATATATAAATGAACTTGAGACTATGGCTGAGCAGTTAGAGCACGGAAATAAGTTATCTAAACAAACGACAGACGGAAAGACTGACCGACAAGCAACAAAACAAAGAGAGGTTTTCTGTGAACCTTTTTGAGTTCCTCCTAGCGATTGAAGAGAAGTAGTGCAGAAAACAAAGGATACTATAAGATACGTAGGGCCATGACCTCACGACAAACAAAGACCCAAACTATCATGACTGTATGTATCTCCTTTTGATATAGACAGTTTTCATTAAGTTTTGTTGAATTCCGCCAAGCATTTGGTGAGACATAGCTTGGAAACCAAATCGTGGACAAAGGGCCGTTACTCCCAAGGAAAAAACATAGACCTATACTAGCCTATACTTATTTTATGAACAACTACTCTTCGTGGGGAAGCTTGTTGTTTTATGACGCATCGACTGCTTGGATCATTTTAGGCCAGTCAGTGTACCCTATTTTGGGGGTCAACCTATGTACAAGTATCCATTAAAAGTCCTGAACTTTTGCAGTTGCACTTATTGAAAAATAGACGCCGGAGTATGAGAGGTATCTTGGATTTCATAAATTCACATGAAATACGGTAATGTGAATGTAAAGAAGCATTTATCAAAAGACTCACGTTAAAATGACTTTTAACACAATGCATTATGATAAAGGAAGGCAAACCATGCCTTTTGAATGAAATGAATGGGTTTTCTTATTATTATACAGTGAAAATCACATGTAATTATACCCCACCCACCAACGTTAACCTTGATAAGTACGACGTTCACACTTTAACAAATTCCAATCTTGCATGTTTGTCCGATCTGAGGGTATGTTTAGAATTACAATTTGTAATGAATAAAATATATAATTGCAGTACAAAACTGAAAACGATAAAGCATTCAAAGAGTGTTAAACACAATATCAACAATAGAGGGTTACTGAAATTTGTAGTGAACTCAATAGTCAATAGTAAAAAAATTTGCACTTCACACTACTTATACATGCATATGTCTTAGGAATGTGCCTTTTAAAAAGGGGTGCTTTTCCTTGTTTCAAAATCTACATTGCAATGCTGGTAGTAAATTACATGTAATATTACCCCACCCACTAATGCTAACTTAGATACGTACTACATACATGTTTACAATATGTTCAACATATTGCCATTTATCCGTATTAGTTTCACTTAGAGGTTCTTTCATGAAACTTATTTATAATACATGTTTTAATTGAATAATTGCAATTAACGCAAGAGGCTCATGATGGCATGAATCGCTCTACTGGCAGTTACTGAAATAAATCCTTAGGTGAAATAAACAGTAAAGAGTAATCATATTTCTTTTTTCTTTTGATCATCAACTCTAAGCCATGAATGAAAGATCTATTTTTTTCTTGGATAACACAAAGCCTAATGTTTCATAACTGTGTGCGGTGTAGTCAACAATTGGGGAAAAATTCAAAGTGTGATTTCCCAATATTTGGTTTTTGAAGTCAAGCCAATTTGGACTTTCGTACCCATTGTTATCAACAACCCCTGCAAATTCCAAAGAAATTGAAACAATTTCGGATGCAGATAAAAAATACAATTAGCTCGAAGCTAAATATCAATGGTAATTAGTTACAGTGAGTATAGCAAGCTCAAAAGTGAAGGAAAGTTGCACTTGGAATTTCTTATATATATGAGGGCTGACTGATCAATGAGTTGTAAGTTGTGTGGTGTCCGTGGTCGTGAGGTAGAGCGTCGGCCTCGTAAAGGTATAGAGTTCGATTGCCGGGAGTGGGTGTCAACTTTTGGACTGATCATTGGCCCACAGATTTTGCGCGAGTACTGGTGTAGTTCAATAGAAGTAATATCAAGAGAGATTAGTGTAAGATGCAAGAACTTGTTTTTCAATCGATGTAAAATAAATATGTATAAACTAAACTAGTTGTGAGCCTTGTATTGAAGGGGTTAACAGGGATGTCTTTACACAGCCAAACTATTTCCTGACTATTAAAGGCTGTGTACCGAAAGACTGGTGTCATTTGGTAAAATATGTCGAAGGGTTAGCGCTCTAAAGTAAACAAGGCTAGTAACTTTTGCAAATGAACAAAAATCTCTGACAGAGCAGTGATTCAATATTTGCATAAGAAAGGTCTAGCATCTAGAGATATCCAAACTGATATTGTAGCAATAGTAGGGAAGGGTCCTCCTTCATACGCTACAGTGACAAGGTTGGTGGCGGAATTAAAGCATGGCAGGCATAGCCATGAGTATGGCGCACGTCCAGGAAGGCCTGTCACCATTGCAACATCAGAAATTGTCAATAAAGTCCTCAATATTGTTATGGCGGACAGGCGAGTTACAGAGCGATATATAGCCAGTTGGGATTTCACAAGAAAGAGTACATTCCATTCTTAGGGAAGATCTTGCAATAGGAAAGCTCTCAGCCCGTTTGGTACCAATACTTCTGACAGTTGATCAGAAGCAGAGCAGGCGGACTTTATCGCGTGCTAATCTGAACCTTTTAGAGGCAGATCCTGCTAGCTTTCTGCAGAGGTTTGTGACTATGGATGAGACGTGGGTCCATCATTTCACCCCAGAGACCAAACAATAGTCTCTACATTGGAAGCATCCTTGTTCAACCCTGCCAAAGAAGGCAAAGACTGTTCCATCAGCTGGAAAGATTATGGTCTCGGTTTTCTGGGATGCTGAAGATATTCTGATGGTAGATTGTCTGCAAAAGGGACATACTAAGCACCACTTCTCAGGCAATTAAGAGAAACATTAAAGTCGAGCGCCGTGGAAAACTCGGTAAAGGTGTGTTGCTCAACCAGGACAATGCGCCTGTTCACAAGTCTATCACTGCCCTGGCTACCATTAACAGTTGTGGCTTAAAATAATAAATCGCCTGATTTCGCTCAATCCGACTTTGATCTATTTCCAAAATTGAAAAAGGCTGTTTCTAGTACACACCTTCGGTCAGATGATGATGTCATACATACAGTGGGGGACTTCCTGAATGGTCAAGAAAAAGACTTCTTTTAAAGTGGCGTTATGGCCATTAAACATCGCAACAGTGTTTTGTTACTGAACGAGATCATGTTGAAAAATAATGCAATATATCCGCCAAAAGCCCTTATGAGGCTCACAACTTATCAATCAGCCCTGATATATGTCTTAGTCTTATGCAGGTGCCATATGAATGGCTTTCTCTGTTCTAAAATGTACATTGCGCTACAGGTGTAAATTGCTTTGGCAGCTGATAGATAGAATATGGAATATATCAGTAAACGTCTTCTTACATCATCTGCCCACTGAACACCCCTTTGAATGGAATGTTTCATACTATTTCTTTGAAATATTAATTCTAAACTAACAATTCTATCCTTTTATTCTACAGTAAGCGGTCATAAATATTTCATTAAATTCCAAATTCCCATCGACCCAAGTACATTTTTTCAGTGTGCAGTATACTAAATTACGATGCTTCATGCAATCATAGGGAAAACTATACTGGTAGAAAGCCAGGTTACAGAGGCTATTTTCACTTATGCTATTATTTCCTTACATGACATCGAACTTGTCGCACTCTAAAACTTGATGGTATTATTTTTGTGTTAATTTTTTTGCGACGTTTCCATTGATATCCACGTAAAAAAAACTTTTTCGAAAATGTTGGTCATTTTTTTAACAGCTACATTTCTGTCAAATTGCATTGAACTTCTTTCCGAGGATTGGTGATAGTCATTGCGACAGGATTCGTTCCTCTCTCACCGCTGACCATTGTTTCGATGATGGCTATATGGGAAAGCAGTCAGTGGCTTGTAAAGAATATTGTGTTCGAACATATTGTGCGGAGTTCTGGTAAAAGAAACTCCAGGAAAGCATGGATATGTGCACTGGCCGCCGCGATATATCTGAAATAATGTTGAAAACGGCGTTAAACACTATACAATCAATACAATCAACATTGCGTTGATTTTCGAAATACACATGTCAATGTCCTACTTATTTTTCTTTATTTTCATATGATTTCATAACTACAGCATCACTTTTTAAAGCCGTAGAAAAGTAGAGTTGGAAATCCAGTGAGGATTCGGACAATGTTCGAAATATTTACAGCCACTACCTGTTATTGACTTATATTTATGCCCCGTATGTGCTTCCGTGGACTGAAAAATCTGTTGCATCCCATTCATTATTTCTCAACTTCCGGGATTTCTTTTTTAAGAAAATTTACAAAATGACAATAATGTAATTGAATTTATGACATCCACTTGATATATTATCAATAATTAACATGTCTGGCGGACAAAAATTTGTGATGCCGTAAATGTTAAAACCTAGCTTGTGCTGACCTTATTCAAAGATGATTGTTGGCAGATCGACGGCTGCTACTTCAATATAAATTGTAACAATGTATGTTTTCAATCTTTATTCTACGTGTAATTACTAAAAATTACCTAGAACGATCCTGAATCATCTACTTCGCGATTTGTTTACATTTTTATTTAGAAATCATATATCACTCTCTTGCACTACGGATCATTCCCATTCACCTCTTTAGTTGGCTCAAAAAGTAGTCCGTCATCAAGTGATATTTTCGTTACATGACCATAACTCAAAATGGCGACACAAACGCTGGTGAAAGAAAGACCAATCGATTGTTTTGTGTGCTGTTCAAACAGCTTACGGCCAATCAGACTTAGTGGTAGGACATGTGAAAAAAAGGGATTTTCTAAAAAGCTTAAATGTCTTTTAAAGGACGATAACTTGTTTTTTAATCTTACAAACTTAGATCCATCGGTGTGTTAAATTGTCATCATTCATGGGCGCAGCCTTTTTTAGCTCATCTGAGCACAACGTGCTCAAGGTGAGCTATAGTGATCGCCCTATGTCCGTCGTCCGTCAACAATTTCTTTAAACATCTTCTTCTCCTAAACCACTGGGCCAATCTTGATGAAACTTGGCAGGGATGTTCCTTGGACGAAGCTCTACCCAAGTTGTTCAAAGAATTGAATTCCACCCTTAACTCTGGATGCCATGGCAACAAAAATGAAAAAAATGCAAAATCTTTGAAAATCTTCTTCTCTGAAACTAGAAGGCGCAGAGCTTTGATATTTGGTATGTAGCATCTCCTAGTGGACCTCTACCAAGTTTGTTCATATGATGCCCCTGGGGTCAAAACTGGCCCCGCCCCGGGGATCACAAGCTCGAGCATAGTAACAAAGAAGGAAAACCTTAAAAATCTTCCTTGAAACTTGAAGGCGTAGAGCTTTGATATTTGGTATGTAGCATCTCCTAGTGGACCTCTACCAAGTTTGTTCATATGATGCCCCTGGGGTCAAAACTGGCCCCGCCCCGGGGTCACAAGTTCGAACATAGGAACAAAGAAGGAAAACTTTAAAAATCACCTTCTCTGAAACTGGAAGGCGTGGAGCTTTGATATGTGGTATGTAGCATCTCCTAGTAGACCTCTACCAAGTTTGTTCATATGATGCCCCTGGGCTCAAAACTGGCCCGGGGGTCATAATTTTGAACATAGGAACAAAGAAGGAAAACTTTAAAAATCTTCTCCTCTGAAACAGGAAGGCGTGGAGCTTTGATATTTGCTATGTAGCATCTTCTAGTGGACCCCTACCAAGTTTGTTCATATAATGCCCTTGGGGTAAAAACTGGCCCTGCCCCGGGGGTCACAAATTCGAACATAGGAACAGAGAAGGAAAACTTTAAATATCTTCTTCTCTGAAATTGGAAGGCGTAGAGCTTTGATATTTGGTATGTAGCATCTCCTAGTAGACCTCTACCAAGTTCATTCATATGATGTCCCTGGGATCAAAACTGGCCCTGCCCCGGGGGTCACAAGTTCGAACATAGGAACATGGAAGGAAAACTTTAAAAATCTTCCTTTCTGAAACAGGAAGGAGCGGAGCTTTGATATTTGGTATGTAGCATCTTCTAGTGGACCTCTACCAAGTTCGTTCATATGATGTCCTTGGGGTCAAAACTGGCCCTGCTCCGGGGGTCACAAGTTTGAACATAGGAACAAAGACGGAAAACTTTAAAATTCTTCTTTTCTGAAACCGAAAGGCGTGGAGTTTTGATGTTTGGTATGTTGCATCTCAGAGTAGACCTCTACCAAGTTTGTTCATATGATGCCCCTGAGGTCAAAACTGGCCCTGCCCCAGGGGTCACAACTTCGAACATAGGAACAAAGAAGGAAAACTTTAAATTTCTTTTTCTCTAAAACGGGAAGGTGAAGAGTTTTGATATTTGGTATGTAGCATCTCCTAGTGGACCTCTACCAAGTTTGTTCCAAGATGCTGCTTGGGTCAAAACTGGCCCAGCCCCGGGGGTCACAAGTTCGAACATAGAAACAAAGAAAGAAAACTTTAAAATTCTTCTTTGAAACTGGAAAGAGTAGAGCTTTGATATTTGGTATGTAGTGATTCTCTTCTAAGTTTGTTTGCCCATCTAAGCACAACGAGTTCATTAAGTTCAAAATTGGGTCATCTTGGTTCATAAACTAGGTCACTAGGTCAAATTAAAGAAATACGTTGTTGGCACTCTAGAGGCCACATTATTTGTTCAATTGCCTTGAAAATTGGTTAGAAAGTTTGTCTTTATAAAGTCTGAATTTCGGTCAACTGGGATCATAAACTAGGTCACTGGGTCAAATTAAAGAAATACCTTGTTTGCACTCTGGAGGACACATTTATAGCTCAAATGACCTGAAATTAGGCCAGAATATTTGTCTTGATGAAATATCAGATAAGTTTGGATTTGGGTCACCTGGAACCATAAACTAGGTCACTACGTCAAATTAAAGAAATACCTTGTGGGCACTTTAGAGGCCACATTATTTGCTCAATTGCCTTGAAAATTGGTCAGAATGTTTGTCTTTATAAAATCTCACATGAGCCTGAATTTGGGTCAACTGGGGTCATAAACTAGGTCACTTGGTCAAATTAAAGAAATACCTAGTGGGCACTCTAGAGGCCACATTTATTACTCAGTTGATTTGAAAATTTGTTGAAATGTTTCTTTTGATAAAGTTCAAGACCAGCTCAAATTTGGGTCACCTGGGGTCATAGTCTAGGTCACTAGGTCAAATTAAAGAAATACCTTTAGGGCACTCTAGAGGCCACATTTTTGACTTGAAAATTGGTCAGAATGTTTGTCTTCGTGAAATATGAGTTCGAAATTGGGTCACCTGGGGTCATAAACTAGGTCACTTGGTCAAATTAAAGAAATACCTGTAAGGCACTCTACTCAGGTGAGCGATCCAGGCCATCATGGCCCTCTTGTTTTTACAATTGGCGTAAGATTCTGATCAGTAAAGAAGCTTGAAAAAATAGTTCCATTGTATACAGGTAAATTCATCAGTTTGAATGCACCTATAATGTATCCGGAATCATATTTCCTTTGTCTACTTTATTATGTTCCACGTGAAACTGTTAAACAATAACAAAACATGTTTTCCTCGGTTTGACAAGAATCTTGTCATTTAGCCCGTTGCAGAGATGTATGGTGAGAGTAACGAACGACAACTCTGCTCGGAGATTGATCATATATGGGCACCGCCATTACATTTTGTATGACGTCATATGAATCGGCGCGTGACATTTTCTACTGGTACGGTAGCATAATCGGACCATCTCCGAAAGTGATGAAAATAGCTAACTTTAGTCATAAAATTCTCTTTATCTGCAAGAGGAAAATTTTGGGGGTTTTTTATTGTGAATATATCTCACTCAATACTTTCGCCAGATGTACTTAGAAATTCTTTTGCAATTAATTCTAGGTCTTTAGCTTCACCGATTGGCCTATTTAGCGGGCTTGTCGTTCCACATGAAAAGTAATAATGAAAAGTAACCATGCCAGCACTTACCTCTTTTTCCGCTTTGGTATGCTTATTGTTGAAAAAGAGAAATTTTCATTTCGATATGAACCATGCTTTGGGAAAAGGGAGCTTAATGCATCTGCGAAGAGTATCGACCCAGGTCAGCCTGCACGATCCACACAGGCTGATCTGGGCCGAAACGTTTCGCTGTTGGTCAGTTTTCTATATGTCAAAGGACCATTCTACCTCGTGACTCAGTCATGTGTTTGACAAAATGGACTTTATGGATCCATCATCATGTGATGACTTCCTGGGTATCATGCACCGCGGAGATGCATTAAGCCCCCTTTTGCCAGAACATGGCTCATATATTTTACAAGATAAGATGTTTAACCAGCTCATCCATGGAAAAAAAAGGACAGTTACTACTGAAAACGGAGTGTCTGAAAATACATGTAGATTATTCAGTAATGGTTTGTATGATAACGCATAAATAGTAGTCAATTTCCTTTTAGTCCATGAAAATGAGCAATGTGCTGTGAAAAGGGGGCTTAATGCATGTGCGAAAAGCTATCTGCGCGGACTGCGCAGGCTGACCTAGTCAGAAACCTTTTGCTATTGATATACGGAAGTAACGGATTATTGTTATTTCACTTGATCATATGACTATAGACTGAATTGAAAACAGATCGGTTGTAAAAAAGTAATGACAGTTATTTTTTTTAAATTGTCGTTCTTATTTCGCGAGAAAAACTACATATCAGGAATACCGTCAGTATCTGAAATGTCAATGGACCGATATAACGCCCGAAAATAGGGCGACTTTTGAAATGATTCATAGTCAAATTTATGTTCAAAACATACCCCAATAGCACTTTTTAGATTCGGTAATGTATACGTTGTACAAAATTGATCTAATTTTATTCACTGATTAAACTTGATCTCATAAAATTGGGAAAAACAGGAAAGCATGTAGGGCTAAGCTTGAGGTCGCCATGGACACAGTGTAGGACCGGAAGTATGCATTGTATGTGACTTGGGATTCTGTACATTGACGATCTGTCACTTGGGCGTTAAAAATTGTGTTCACACGGTGAGTCAAGCTGGTGATTTCTCATTTATTTTGATAGTTATCATAAAATATTCACATCCAGTTACTTGTTTGTTATGTAAAGACCATACCAGGAACACCTATGTGCGCTGTGAATCTTCCGTATTGCAATAGCGATGCCGTGATCGGTTGACCGTGCTGAAAATACAGATAATTTTGTCCAGAAACGATGCCGTTTTTATTCCATTACTCGACGCTAAAAATTTGTTTTCTCAACGGAAAATGTGCTAACAGATTTTTTATTCATATTTTTGTGAAACATGTCAAGGTTTGGTAACAAAGTCGACTACAATCTTCATTATCCTCCGTTTTAAATGGCACATTGAGAAATTTTCGGTTGTACAGTCACTTGAGATCTACTAACTGCTTACAATTGACTGTACAAACTTATTTTCTCAACGTGCCATTTCAAACGAAAGATAAGGAAGATTGTAGTCGACTTTGTGACCAGCCTTAACATGTTTTCACAAAAATATGAATAAAGAAATTGTCTATACATTTTCCGTGGATTTAACGCTGAATAATCGAGAAAAAACGGCATTGTTTGGGGACAAAATCATCTTTATCTTTAGCACGGACAAATGATTAAGGCATTCCCATTGCTCTAAGGAAGGTTCACAGCGCACATACATGTGCCTGGTATGGTGTATACATAACAAACAAATAACTGGATATGAATATTTTATAATAACTATCATATAAAAGGAAAATTCACCAGCTTGACTCACCATGTGGAAGGCAATTTTTTAACACAAAGTGATAGATCGTCAATGGAAAGAATCCCAAGTCACATACAATGCATACTTCGGGTCCTACACTGTGAGGGAGGCCGCCATTATTGCGCTTTGCCTGACCCTTAACGTTCTGGTAGGGGCAGGTAATCCAGACTAGCATCTCTCTCCGTTTTTAGCGTTGGCTATTTTTACGGCAGAATCTCCATTAAAAAAAATTGCGCCTTATAAGTTTGTTACAACCCGATTTCTTCGTTTGTTTTTACTTTATTTTGATGTTTTTTTCCCCGTCTTAACCCTTTCCCAAACGACAAATTTTGGACTGGTCCAAATTGAAAGACAATTTTAAATTTGATGAAAATGGCAGAAAGTTCTCAAAAAGGGTAGAAAACACTGTGGGAAAAGGAGAAATTGCTCGTTACGAGCAATTTCTCCTTTTCCCTCAGTGTTTTCAAAAGACTTGTACTGCAGACACGTGAAAACCAGGGCTTGTTTGGGAAAGGGTTAAACTAAATGGGGAAAAAGGAATGGGTCTTTAACAACGGAGCCACCCAGGACCCCACATCATAATGAGCGGATGTTTATCTCAGGAAAAGAAAATTTTGTCCATGGATGACAAAAAACTTTTTTTTGACTGTTTTAACAAGAAAGTAAGAATAACGGAGATTGAAGTTTCAAGAAATATAATATCATTTACTAAACGGAAAAAGAAACATGAGGTAAACATTTCATGGGATATCGACTTCACCCTTTACCGCACAATCCCGAGTTTTAACGACCCGTGGGATGGGGCGTTTTGAAAATATTGTGGGAAAAGAAGAAAATGCTGGTAACCAGCATTTTCTTCTTTTCCCGCAATGTTTTCGGCCATTTGAAGGACAAATTTTATGTTTTTTAAACATTTAATATGTCGTCTTGAAGCGCTTTCAATTTGGCCCAATCTAAAATTTTGTCGTTTGGTAGAGTTAAGCGCTTGACTACTCGGAAATATAGGGGGGTGGGGTACCGACGGATATTGTTTGATAACTCTACAACTACTCGTTATATGAAAATTTGGCCACTTGTCAAAGTCTTATGCCTTGCAATAAACCACATGTTGAATCAAACAAACAATTCAGCCATGCTCTGTGAAAAGGGGGCTTAATGCATCCGCAAAAACTATGGACCCAGGTCAGCCTGCGCTCACCTGAGTCGAAACCTTTTGCTGTTGGCTCATTTTCTGCGTGCCCAAGGACCAGTGTACCTCATGATTCAGTTTAATGTCAGACAAAATGGACTTTATGGATCTATAATCATGTGATGACTTGCTCGGTATCATGCATCACGGAGATGCATTAAGCCCCCTTTTGCTAGAGCGTTTCTAAATTTATTTTAACGTATAAAATGCTTACCTTGCATTTCTTTTTTTTTTAGTCAAGTATTACGATTTTGATGAAGAATTTATCTTATCGCAACAGGCAGCAAGTTTTGATTTTTTTCTAATCACTGATAGAATATAAAATATTATGACAAAAGAAATCCAACTTTCTTTTTTATTATTAACTCTGCTTCTTATACTGTGTAACTCATAAACGAACACACAAAAAAAAAACCAGACTTGCTGAAATTAAGAACATTTGCAGAGGACATGTGACAGACGGTTTAACCATTACCAGAAAATGCTGACTTTTAACGCCCCTGGGAAATTAGACTTTTGAAAACATTGTGCGAAAAGGAGAAAATGCTGGTGACCAGCATTTTCTCCTTTTCCCACAATGTTTTATAACCTTTCAGAAACAAATCCAATAATTGGAGCCACATTTAATTTGTCGTCTGCAGATGCTTTGAATTTGGACCAGTCCGACATTTTGTCGTCTGGTAAAGGGTTAAATTATGCAATATGTCTTTGATATGGTGAGAAATATTGTTGGGAATGGAGACAATGCTGGTCACAAGCATTTTCTCAGCTCCACATATGGTTTTCAAAGCCTTTTCCCTCTGGATCGATAAAACACAGGATTCTATGCAAAAGGGATAAACCGAGATGTTAATGTACACTCAAACATCGAGTTTACAATACAACAAAATTTAAACGTGTCTGAAGTATTTGCTGATGACAAATGACAGGTGGCTTCAATGATGGTATATGTGTTACAGAATGGGAAACATTGTTGGCTGATTACCAGCATTTTCTCCTTTCTCCGCATAGTTTTCAAAAGCCTTCTTTCGCAGGGTCATTAAAACACGAGATTATATGGTAAAGGAATAAACCGAGATTTTACTGACTGAGTCTGTATATTCCAACATAATTTTTTCAACAAAATTAAAGATACATCTACACTCGTTTTCAGCCAGTTTTTAACCCATTTCATTTTTATTTTATGCAGCTTCATTCTTGTATCTTCATGCCAAATGTTGCCCTTGATGGCTGCAAGATTGCACAGAGTAGGCTACGACGGATAGAAAATGAATTTCAATATTTTTTAGGCCTTCAATCCCTACTTTTGACGCCCCTGAGAAAGAAGCCTTTTGAAAACACTGTGGGAAAAGGAGAAAATGCTGGTAACCAGCATTTTCTCCTTTTCCCACAGTGTTTTCTACCCTTTCCAGAACAAATTTCTATTTTTCAGTCACCTTTATTTTGTCGTCTGCAAATGCTTTCAATTTGGACCAGTCCAAAATTTTCTCGTGTGGTAATGAGATAAATCGCCGTTGTGAAATGAGGACAAATCCGTTGAGTTTCTCTATCACTTACACCATATGTCGCCGGCCAGCCAGTTTGGTAACTTTGTAGAAGGGGTCAAAACAACGACAGACACGCTACGTAGATGTAATAATATCTAGATGATTTTCTGTATTTATATTGATGTGCAAATACGATGAAACAAGGTAGAAACAACTTGTCATGTACAAACAAAAATGGCGGGTGACGTGATTGGTGCAATCGATTATTATATTTGAGCGGTTAGTTTTTAGTAAGTATGGAGAGTAAATCAAACAGTAGAACAGTTTTAAAGGAGTAGCTCTGCCAAAAGTAATCAAGTAAAAATTGTAATAAAAGGATTTGGAAACAACAGATAACAATACTGTGAGATTCTATAGTAATTTTATTATATCTTTACTTTATCTCTATGACACATACATAGTGGTAATTTGTCTATGTTTACACAGCTGACTATATTCTGAGCCATTTTACACACTTTAAAGTTTTAACAGCGTTTTTCCTCTCGGGCTGTAAAGATGTATCTTTAAATATTTGCAAAAGTATTTGCAAATGGGAAAAGACACATAGCTTCAATAGTAGAATACGTCTTTGATAGCGTGGTAACATTGTTGGGCAAGGAAAAAATACCTGTATCCAGCATTTTTCTCTTTCCCCCACTCCCTATAAATTTCTCAAAAGCCTTCTGTCTCAGAGTCATTAAAACTCGCAATTATTTAGAGAAGGAATAAAACGAGAATTTATTGCTTACTCCGACATCAGAATTTAAGAAAATGAGTTAAAAAGCTTACCTGTTCAAATCGACGTTTCCAACTGAAGTGACGTGACCAGGAAAAAACGACGGCTATGACGGTCCAATCACATGTAGGTATAATGTTGCATTAACCCTTGTCCTGCTGAATAAAAGAAATGAAACTTTATAGTAGATAGTAGAAGCCCAAAACCTTTCTTGTTTCAAAGGTATTGTTGGAGGAAAGATATCTTCTTATCAGACAGTGTAGATCAAAGATCAGACTGCACGTTCTGTGCAGTCTGATCTTGATCTACGCTGTCCGCAAAAGGTCGGTGGGTCGCGATAAGCAGCCTAAGGGTTAACAGTAAATAATATCTCACATGGCATCAATTCAAGATTTCCAATTTTGTTTCAAACTACATGAGCCATGCTGACCTGAGCCGAAACTTTCCGCTGTTGGTCAATTTTCTGTATCTCCAAGGACCTGTCTACCTCATGATTCAGTCAGTTGTTTAAAAAAAAAGTGGCTAGTATGGATCCATAATTACGTAATGGCTTGACTGGCATCATAGATCACTGAGATGCAATAAGCCCCCTTTTGCCAGAGCGTGGCTCACATTTTTTTGTCCTCTACACTCGTCTAAATTTCTTTTTAGATATTCTTTATTGAAATGATAATATCAGGAATTGTTTTGACTGACGCAAAAATGACGATTTGATTGTTTGTTTTGTTTTTGCTTTGTTTTGTTTCAAACCTTGAGTGTCAGACAGATTATTTATCTTCACAAAATACAATATATTATCACTGTTCTAATCTAGGTGCTTGTCAAAAAATTCAAACATCAAACCTTTTGAGATGAGGGAACCAATGGAATTCAGTTATGAAACATTTAAGAGGCGCTCTGCAAACATGGGGTTTAATGCATTTTCAAAATGAACCATGATCTGTAAACGGGGGGCTTATTGCATCTGCGAAAAGTATCGACCCAGGTCAGCCTGCGCAGGCTGACCTGGGTTGAAACTTTTCGCTTTTCGTCAATTTTCTGTATATCCAAGGACCATTCTTCCTCATGATTCAGTCATTTGTAAGAGAAAATGGATATAAAGGATTATTTAATGACCTGCATAGCATCATTCACTACAGAGATGCATTTAGCCCCATTTTGCCAGAGCATGGCTTAAATATATTATCGTTGATAGTGCTTGTAAAAAAATCGAACATCAAACCTTTTGAAAGGCGGACAGTGGGATTTCAATTATGAAACGTTTGAAAGGCACTCTGCAAAAATGGGGTATAAAGCATTTTCGAAATGAGGCATGCACTGGCAAAAGGGGGTTTAATGCATCTCCGTGATGCACGATATCGAGCAAGTCATCACGTGATCATGGATCAATAAAGTCTATTTTGACTTACCACCGACTGAATCATGAGGTAAACTGGTCCTATTGACATCCAGAAATTTGACCAATAGCAAAAAGTTTTGGCCCAGGTCAGCCTGCGCGGCCTGCGCAGGCTGACCTGGGTCTATAGTTTTTGCTGATGCATTAAACCCCCTTTACACAAAGTATGGCTCATTAATGCAGTATAACAAGGAAGTCGTATCATACTTTAGAATAAGCTGGGAGCCTGTTATCGATCTTCGTATCAACAACAGGTAACACCCTATGCATACAAGTAAGGTTTCTGCCCGGTTCGAGATTTCATGAGATAACGCGAGACTTGGAAATTCAAATTTTATTTATGCACATAGATAGACCTTATCGATAAAGATTAAATTCTTTAGCGAGTTAAATAAATTGATCGTCGTTAAAAAAAAATCTTCGTTTGTCATGAAAATCTTAGCCAAAGATAGAAATATTGCTCGATTTTTTTTAATACAAATGAAGGCAATCTATTACGGGCTGTATGATTGGTGGATTCGGCACTCTTGAAAACCAATACCTACCCTCGATAAATCGGATGTTGCCTCTTGTCTATCGGACGGTTTCAGGAGATACAACGGCTACCAGTCTAACTGGAGATCCGGTTTCGTCTAAAATTCGGCGGTAGCATGGTCCTTTTATACAGAATAAATTTTTCCAAATGCAAACAGTTTCGAACCAGGTCAGACTGAGCAGACTGACATGGTCGATACTTTTTGTAGATGAATTACGCCTTCTTTTCACAGAGCACGACTCATTCATAAAAAAAAAAAAAAAAAAGAACGCACATGCACACACACAAGAAGGTGAAGAGATCGACCCGGTTCTACCATGACCATGGGTCATAGTGATCTAAAACACAGATACACTTTGATAGTTACCGACAACAGTGAATTTTAGATAATTGAGTCATGCACTTTGAAAATTTTGATAAATGCATTTGCAAAAGTTACCGACCCCTGTCAGTTTGCATAGTCTGCACGGACTGATCTGGGTTGAAACTTTTAGCTTTTTGTAAATTTTCTGCATATCTACCTCATAATTCAGCCAGATTTTAAACACAGTGCATCGATGTTATGCGATGACTTACTAGGTATAATGTATAACGATAGTGCAATAAACCTCCTTTTCCGAGAGCGCCGCTGGTATGTATTGAAATTTTTTCTGTAATGGTTTTTGTTACAGAGAGAGCGAGCGAATAAAAGAGAGAGAAAGTGAGAGAAAGAAGAAAGAGGCAGAGAAGAGAGAATTTGGAGAGAGAAAGTGAGGGCGGGAGGGAAATGGGAAAGAGACAGAGAAGAAATAATTGGGAGAGAAAAAAAGAGGGAGGGAGGAATAGAGGGACGTAGGGAAGGGATATTAAGAGAGAGAGAGTGAGGAGAGAGAGAGAGAGAAAGAAGAGAGGAGGGAAAGAGACAGAGAAGAGAGTGTTGGGGGAGAGAGAGAGGTAAGAGAGAGAAAGTGGGAGGGGGGAGATGGTACGGATGGATTATCTTGAACGCAAAACAGACAGAACTGCTGCCACACAGATTTCCTTTGGACGTGTACACCTCAGCAACTGTGTCGCTCTTTCAGCGTAAAAAAAATAGACCGCTTTCTTCGGCTCAAAATACAATCTTCTTGTATCCGAAAGCTTTGGCATAAGATGGGGACGGAATAAATCAAAGATCAGGGCCCGTATTCACCAACCATTATTGAGAATATTCTTAGTCTTATTCTCCGAGATCTTCAAGTTTTGAGAGAAACACAACTTCTGATTGGCTAAATCAGATGGTTTAGCCATTCAGAAGTTGTGTTACTTTCCAATGTAGAAAATTCTGGAAAATAAGACTAAGAATGTTCTTAAGAATGGTTGGTGACTAGGGGCTCAGACTGCTTGGTCTATGCCATTCGCTAAAGCCCCAGTTTTCGCATACGGCACAGAAAGGTTTAAATTCTTATACGTTAGAAAGACTTTTGGGAAGGGATTGTACACACCCTTTTAGCGGCACTATATGATAGAAAATAATGTTTTACAATAAAGATAAGACATTTGAGCTACGTTCTGGTAAAGGGGGGGGGGGGCTCTTAATGCATCTCCGTGATACATTTTACCTATCAAGTCATCAAAAAATTAGGGATTAATAGAGATCGTTTTGTCTAACAACCGACTGTGTCATAAGGTAGACTGGTCCTTTGACATACATAAAATTGACCAATAGCGCGGACTGCACAGGCTGACCAGGGTCGATACTTTTCACAGCACTAAGCACCTTTTCGCCAGAGCACGGTTCATTTATTTTTTGACTGTCAATGAATAATTGACGATACGGAGATTTGAGATAGATAAGTTTAAAAGACAGTTGGGAAAACATGATTTATAAAGTGAGAATTTTTTAAGACAAAGTTTCTTTAGGTTCACTTAGATACCCATTGTATCCTTTTGGAGTACACTATACTGCCGGGTTCTCTTAAGTCCTTTAAACCTGTAACAATTCCCAGTTTTAGCAACCCTGAAGGAAAACTTCTGAAAAAAAAATACATGTATGTGAAAATGCTGGTATCCAGGATTGTTTTCTTTTTTTTACGATGTTTTCTTCCATCTCAGAGACGAATATCAGTCGTTAGAGACACATTTAATTTGTCGTCCGCAAATGCTTTCAATTTAGACGAATCTAAAATTTTGTCATCTGGTAAAGAGTTAAGGTTCCTTCGGTCTTATTGTTTTTTTTTTTTGTTCTGTCTTGCAACAAGCTACTTTAACAGTTTACCAAACGACAACATTTTGGACGTTTCCAAATTGAAAGCATTTGCAGACGACAAAATAAAAGTGACTCAAAAACTGAAATTTGTTTTTGGTGCAAGGTAGAAAACATTGTGGGGAAAGGAGAAAATGCTGGTTACCAGCATTTTCTCCTTTTCCCACAATGTTTTCAAAAGGCTTCTTTCAAAAGGCTTCTTCAGGGTCTTTCAAAGTCGGGATTTTGTGGTTAAGGGTTAAAATCATACTTGTAAAATATCAGTTATCAATCTGAGATAGGATTTGATATAAAACATGTATATGTGAAAACTTCTTGGTAAAAGAAGAATTACAATATATCTGCAGTAAGAAATTTCTACATCATGTCGAAAAAAAGTCTCATTTACTTTGCAATGTGACTACGTGGCAGCGATGTAAATAATAAAAAAGGGGATAGACAAGAAAATTATTATTAAAAAAAAAAAAAACAGACGGCCTAAGAAGTACTGGAATATAAATAATCGATTTCTTTTGTGGTTCAATATGACGAGAAGTAATAAAAATTAACCACGCAAGCAGTTGCCTCTTTTTCCCCATTGTTTTGCATACTTTGGAAAAGTGAAATGTTTCATTAGAAATGAGCCATGCTCTGGCAAAAGAGGGCTTAATGGATCTCCGTGATGCATCATACCAAGCAAGAAATCACTTAATTAGGGGTCCATAAAATCCGTTACGTCTGACAATCGACATTTCATTGGGTAGGCTGGTCCTTTGACATACAGAAAATAGACCAATAGCGAAAAGTTTCGATACCTTTTGCAGATACAATTAATCCCCCCTTTTCATACGGCTTATTAATAGTTTTAAAGATTAGGTACTAATCCAACTAATCGTTAAAAAGAAGGAGCAGCTGCTATTGGTGTGTCTGAAAATACCTGTAGGCTGTACAGTAATGTGTTACATAGGATAACGCGTAAAAAAAGTATTAAATTACCAGTTAGTACAAAAAAGGGTTATTCCCGATCACATCCATTTGCAAAGGTGTGAATAAGCACTGCGGGGTTTCAATCTTTTGTATTTTGGTGTAATAAATGGGCCCGCAAATAGGCTTGTAAATGCCCGCAGAATAAACGTGTCCATGTTTGAATCTAATCCCATGAAATAGGTCAAGAGCCAGCTGATGTACAGGTACGCCTACAACAATCTTCAACAAGTTAGACAACCCGCTTTATAAAGTTTGTTAAAGTCCTACATGGCTCAGTAGTAAACTTTAGGACTCGCAATCTAGAGGCCAGCGTTCGAACCTCGCTGGAAGCGCTTTTTTTCTTCTATTTTTTTGTGGGAGTGTCCTTGGGCAAGACACCTGGGGGCCCTAGCCTAGTACCGGGACATACATACATGTAAATATGTGAGCCATCGCCGTGATATGACTGAAATAATGTTGAAAGCAACGTAAAACACCATTTTAATAGATAAATCAATTAAGTTTGCTTATTAATTCTATTAAGGGGGGGGGGGGGTTATGTATGAAATGAAATATAGAAATGTGTGTGTGCTAGCCTGAAAAGCATACTTTAACCCTTTACTTAACAATGCCGTGTTAAAATGACTGTCATGAAGAAGGCTTGTTAACATATTGTTGGATAAACAGAAATCGCCAGTCCTTTCCAAGACGAAATCCCAACATTAGTACCACATCTAATATGTCGTCTACAACTCCAATGAAGTTAGAAGTTGGACTTTCCACAACAATTTCTTCCATGGGAATGTCACGTGATCAATAACAAGCGTCGATTATGTGGGATCTTATTCGAATTAGTACTTGACGTCATATCTGATGCCACGAAAATAGACGGAATTACTGTTTTAACCCTTTACCAAACGACAAAATTTTAGACTGGTCCAAATTGGAAGCATTTGCAGACGACAAAGTAAACGTGTACCAAATGATGAAATTTGTCATTGATAGGTTAGAAAATATTGTTGGAAAAGGAGAAAATGCTGGTCACCAGCATTTTCTCCTTTTCCCACAATGTTTTCAAAAGACTTTTTTCTCAGCGTCGTTAAAAGTCGGGATTGTGTGGTAAAGGGTTAAAGCGATCAAGCTACCAAAACGTAATTTGCACCTTTCTACTAGGTGTAACAGCTCAGTTTGTAAACATTTGCAGGAAAGCGTACCTGTTATTATTTCTTTCTTTTTTTTTTTAATCCCGTTTAATTTGTGAATCTATATTTACTCAATAACTCTTTTTAGATACGAATTTTTTTTTTTTTTTTTTGCTTACTATGCACAGTTTCTTAAAAATACTGAGGATGATAATATTTGTACAAATGGCAGAAAATACATTTACGTAGCATTCTTGTTCAAAAACCAGTACTACTCTGAATGAAAAATATCATATTCCACCAGAAAACTTATCCCAAGGCAAAAACTTACGGTGAGACAAAACGAATCAAAAATTAAAAATGGCATAAAAAGCTACGTATCTCATACAGGAAAAGGTTCGTTTTCACACTTATATATCTTTTTCCTTTCTTTATTAATTTATGGATAGTTTACTACCAAGTAGTGATATACTCTATACAGAAAGTTGATATTTATTTTTGTAGTTCAGTAAGAAAAAAAAAAAAGATCATGCATCCACCAGTGACAGAAGCAAGATATATGATAAGCACAAAACAAAACAAATGAAGAAATCAGTAATTATTTACAGGTATCAATTAAAACTTATAATGTCATGTACTGACGTATGGTTAAGCTAACCTATTATAAAAAAAAAACCTCTATGTTGAACTTTTAGTCCGGGTCTTAGTGAACCATGTTTATGCACAAGAATAGCATAAAACTCGAGTTTAAACTCAAGGTTGTCCCTTAAATCTGTATTATGCAACCGGCCCATGTACAAATTTGTCACGTATATCAGAATCTAACCCCAAAACACAGCCACCCATTTAAACTCATTTAATCATTACAGTAACGAGCTTAGGACCAATGTATTAAAATGTATAAACAATACTATTGGAAATGGTTTGGGAAAAGGAGACATTGCGCGTAACGAAAGAATTCAAAAACTTAAAAAGTTCGTACAAAAAATAAGGATTATAAGGTCCAAATAACTTTTTTGACAATGGATGGATGTCTGTGGCTAATGTCGTCAGGATAAGTAGCTATAATATTTATCTGACTGAATTGTTCTACATCCAAAGAAGACACCAGCATCTCTGACGCAGAATTAGTATACGAGATGAACAATGACCGAAACTACCTGAATTATCAGATTTGAGCATTGTTGTATTTTCTTTCCGATCGTGTGTACTGTTTCGACAACCATCAGCCAACACAATTCGGTCTATACCTCCGGTGCCCAAAGCAATTTGTTTTCAGATTGATTTGGGAAAATGAAATTGTATGGATAGAGAGAATTACTGAACTCTTCCTTTTTTTCGGCAGGATAGGAGTTTCTAGATCAAAGTGTTAGAAAATACATTTCCAATGTATTTTTTTACAATAATCAAAGTACTGAAAGTACTGACAGACTAGCTAATTTGATTGATTGATTGTTTGTATGGTGTTTAACCCTGTTTTCAACATTATTTCAGTTATGTAGCAGTGGACAGTGCGCATATCCATGCTTTCCTGGAGTTTCTTTAGCCAGTACTCCGCACAATATTCTTTCCAAGCCACTGGCTGTTTTCCTACATTTATATTATAAACATCGTCGAAACGTGAGAGAGAAATGAATTCTGTCACAATGACTATTATCAATCCTCGGTAAGAAATTTGCCGAGTTGGGGATCAAATCAGCGACCTCCTGTTCCCAAGTCCTGTTCACTACCGACTGAGCTGCTGGGGCTATGCGTGCTTTTGGTTAACTGTAATCCAGTCTAAGTTTAACCCTTCACCTGTTAAAAATGTTAAATGAAACTTTCAAGCCGATGGTAAACACCTGAATATTACTATTTCAAAGTTACATTTTGGAGAAAATATTATATCCTCTTATCGGACATTGTAGATCAAGACCAGACTGCATGCTCTGCACAGTCTGATCTTAATCCACACTGTCCGCAAAACGTCATTGAGTCGCGGTAGTGCTGGTGAAAGAAACTCTAGGAAAGCATGGATAGGTGCTCTGGCCGCAGCATTATCACTGAAATAATGCTGAAAACAGGGTTAAACACCATGCAGTCAATTAGTCAATATCCAATAGCACAAGATGTAGTTAACTATTTAACTCTCTTAACAAAACCAAAACTTTTACGCCAGTGCAAATTCAAAAGCTGTCGCAGACCATAAATTAAAAGTGGCTGAACTAATGAAACCTGATTCCAAAATGGTAGAAAACAATGTGGGGAAAGAAGAAAATGATGCCGACGTTACCAGCATTTTTTCCTTTTCCCGCAATGTTTTCAAAAGGATTTTCCCCAGTATCGTTAAAACTTGGGGTTGTTTGGTAAAGGGTTAATATATTCAAGACTAGAATAACAGTTTAACATAACACCATAACTGTACACAATGATCTAAATAATGAGTGACTGAAGGAATGACAATGGTTCCCTGTCCAGTAACTGGGATTTGCTACAAGTTACCTAGGTGCATCTATTAATAGATTCATTCATAATGTTACAGTGGGGTAGGAAATAGTGATTCTCTGCTTTGCCTAGGTCACTAAATTTACATATAAGCAAAGATCTTGTACCTTGTAAATGGCATCTTGTTCAGTCTATTACTTTGTAAGAAGACATTTTCAAATTGGAGTGGTAGAGATTTAGTGGTTTTTGTCAAATTTGTCATATATAACAGATTTAAGATTTCTATCAGAAAGAACTATTTTTCTGTGAAGCAGTATTTGGCAACAGTAGGGTTTTTTGTTTACTTTGACACTAGGTCAATCTTGATGCCTATAGACTAGCTTCGCTAGTCTAAAAACGCGGACCGTTTTGTGAAAGACCAGTTTACAACTACTATGCAATCTGATCTTAATGTAGGCCTAACACAAATTCAACCGATGTATTGCGATGTCATGAAAGGCTTTGATGGCGATTGTTTTGGATACACATGCTTCTTTAATGCCTTACAAGATAAGTCCTGGTTTTTTATTGCTTTTGGGAAAACGGGTTTTGAAAACAATGTGGATAAAGGCAAAAAGCTTGTACCCAGCATTTTCTCCAACAATGTTATCAATTCTTCCAGAGACGAATCCATCATTTGGGCAAACCTATTTGACCAATACAAATGTTTTGTCTTATCATGGAGTATACTAAGACGGACGTTGTACTAAGAGATCGTTAAGTATACATGTATATGTCGGGGTCCTGCTTGGCTCAGTGGTAACGTGTAGGACTCGTAACCAGGAGGCCCCGGGTTCGAGCTTCACTTGATCCACTGGGTCTTTCGTTGGAGTGTCCTTGGGCAAGACACTTCAGAGCCCTAGCCTAGTGCTGGTAAAATCCAGGAAATACATGAATATGTGGGCTGTCGCCGTGATATGACTGAAATAATGTTGAAAGCGGCGTAAAAAAACTATTCAATCACTCAATCAATCTGACACACAATACAGCTGGTATCTTACTCATAATACTTCCGCAGTTTGAAGCTTTCGGGAACATTCTAACAAAAGATAAGACTATGTACAGGTGTTAATTCAAGGATTATGTAACTTATGAGACCTTATAAATACGTATTTTAATTAACCCATTACTATGAAGATACGACTTACTTTTTCCTGCAACTTCAAGGCTTTTGAAAGCATTGTGACAAATTGTATCATTTTGTATAAATTAAGGAGGAAATGTAATAAACAATCATAAAACATCTTTATATATACATAACTGTGCTAAACACATTTATGTTCTTATCTGACAAAATATATTGGTGTTTTAATTAACCCATTTCTGTGAATATACGGGCTTTTGAAAATATTGTGACAAATCGTTTCATTTTATAATAGGTAAAAAATGTAATAAACAATCATAGTACATTTTAGATACATTTAACTGAACTAATACACCTTTATGCTCTTACAGTTTATACCTTTGAAACCATTAAGGCAAGGGCTGAAACAATACACGCAAAGATTGATACAGCGATGTAAGAACTACTCAACGTTCTTATTCATGACTCCATTTCTGCGGCAGTACGAATTGAAATGTTTCTCAGTTCTGAGAACTTTTGAAAACATTGTAAAAGCAACTGTGCTAATACACATTTCTGTTCTTGTAGTTTATACTTTTAAAAACATTGTAACACAAGATAAGACTATCTACAGATGTTAATTTAAAAGTCTGATAACTCATCAGCCAATATATATAGGTATTTTAATTAACCCATTACTGTGAAGATACGACTTTTTTTGTTTTTGCAAGTTTGGGGCTTTTGAAAACATTACGGCAAATTGTTTCATTTTATAAAAGGTAAACAAAAAATGTAATAATCAATCATAGTACATATTTACATACATATAACTGTACTCATACACCTTTATATTCTCACAGTTTATACTTTTGAAAACTTTAAGGCAAGGGCTGTAACAAGACACGTAAAGATTAACACGGCAATGTAAGAACTAATCAACATGCTTACTCATGGCTCCATTTCTGCGGCCGTACGAATCAAAGTGTTTCTCGGTGTTAGAACTTTTGAAAACATTGTAACAACAGACAAATTGCACCAAAAGCTTGCTAAACAGGTGTCATTAGCCTTCATACCTCTTATCTATTAACCAATTGCTACAGGGGTGTAAAATTTTTCTGTGCCTGTAATCTAACGTTTCTTGATAACATTTTGACTAAAAATACATTATATTCAAGATTATTTAAACAGAACAGATCAACGCAGAAACGTATTAACCAGTTACTAAAACCAGTTATTAACCCATTACTTCGGGGTTCTGACTCAGCATTGGTGTTTAAAAAATTTTGAAAATTGCCAATTAACGGCTTATTGTACTTCTGCAAATCCACTTTTGATTTGGAAAGCATTGTGACAGATGACAATATAACATTAAAAGGTTACTTATAAATAACCATTAACCATCTTTGTTCATACATCCATTACCAAGCTTTTGAGAACATTGTAGCATAAGATATCTTTAGGCCCCAATTGTGACATTAATACTAAATATTTAGTACCCAGGTTTTTTCATAAACCCATTAAATCATGAATTATGATTTGGAAAGCATTGTGACAGATGACAAAATAACATTAAAAGGTTACTTATAAATAACCATTAACCATCTTTGTTTATACATCTATTACCAAGCTTTTGAGAACATTGTAGCATAAGATATCTTTAGGCCCCAGTTGTGACATTAATACTAAATATTTAGTACCCAGGTTTTTTCATAAACCCATTAAATCATTAATTAGATCTTATGTACACATATACCTGTCTTGCGCAAGCTTTCAAAGACATTGTGACTAAAGGTGTCATTCAGTCTAAACATTAACATGAAATATGGTTTGGTAATATACTACATCAACAGAATAACATAAAAAATTTACCTACAGCTATTCACAAAGCCACTACTGTGTGGATAAGATTTTTTTGTGCCTGTAGATGACCGTTTTGGAAGGTTGCTTTACTTCAAAATTTACACATAAACATTAATATTCTTTTTTTATTAAAACAAAACAACAACAACAACAACAAAAATTAACTGAGGGACAATTGTTATGAGGATGGTGGTCGGAAAATACAATCCTTCCCTGAGTCTGAAAGAGTACTGCCTAACTAGGTAATAATTTTTGTCTCATCCGGAATGCCTTTTCGTAATATATCGACAATTTCGATAATTCTCGGTTTTTTTTTTTTTCTTCTGTTTAGAAGATCTATCGATTTTTTCTTACTTGGATGTTTTGTATAATATTTAGCAATGTATTGTGATCTTAGATTTTTGTAAAATGGGCATATAAGTGTAAAGTAGTATTCTTTATCCTGTAATGAGCAAAGTTCGCAATATTTATTGTTTCATGGTGTATTATTATGTCTTCCAGTTTTTATCTTAAGATCATGAGAGGAGAATTCAGTTTTACTGATAATATTCCCTTTTTTTCTGTTTTCAAGAATTGAAATGTAACTAGACATTTCGTAACTATCTTTTGAATTGTAGAAGAGTTCCTTCGATGGATTGAGCTGTAGACTTGCTCGCAACCAGGTTAAACCTTGTCTGGATAGACTAGGGCTAGGTAGACTCGAGCTAAACTAGTTTTATGCAAACCGGCTTAAAATCCTGGTCTATCCAGACCTGGGTTAGCCTTAGATAAGCCTTTGCTATGCAACCGGTCCAATATTATGTTCGAGACTTTCACTACTTGCAGCTGGTGGTTCAAGCCAGGAATCTTCAAAACCATAGTCCAGTGATCAAATTATCCCAGCAACTCATTTTCTTGCCAGTTCGAAATACATTTATCCCTCGTCATGCAATAATTGCTACCCTAAGATAAACAGGATAGGAAATATTGCAGAAAGCAAAGGACATTCCTCACGTTTTCTACATGTATTTCTGTCTTTAACTCAGGCCCGATTCACATGCAAACATTTGCTTGCGTGAGTAAGGATACCGTGTAAATAAATTTTACTTTGGTTCTCATGTGGCATTTACTTCAATACTGCCGGAGCAAGTATTGTAAGTAAAAAAATATTTTCACCACTCCTGGAGGCCATGCAAAAGTATACTTACTCAAAAGTAGTTGGTCTTTGGAAGCAAAGTATGTCATGTGAATAGAACCCCTCCCAATCTTCCCAATCTTGTCATAAGTGAAGCATGTCTTGTAAATAAACCCCTATCTTGTCGTAAGCAAATGATACCTTATGAATAGACCCCACCTTGTCTTAAGCAAAATATGTCATTTGTACACCCATAATTTTATCAGAAACAATGTATACTGTTAACAAAAAGTAGGGGATATTGAAGATAATATTGTTTTTGCAAAGAAACTAGGAAAACCTCTACTTTTTGATTTTTTATTCAATGAATTAAACAAATTCATACACAAATTTTAATCAAAAATTTAACTTCTTCATGACATCTTTGACATACTTGGTTGGAGGATTACGTCTTCGGACACAATTTCAAGAACGTCCCACACATGCTCAATAGGTGATAAGTCTGTGCTCATCGCTGGCCATGATAAAGCACGGATATGTTGCTCTTCCAAGACTGTCAGTGACAAGTCTTTCCCTATGGGCCGAAGCCTTATCATCCTGGAAGAGGAATTCTTGGCCACGACGTTAAGCGAACGGGACAACACGAGAAATAGACATATTGTCGCAGTAGTACTGGCCAGTCACACTGCAATGGCAAACATGTAGCTGTGTTCTGGCAGTCATAGTGCTGCCATCTCATGCAATAACGGATCTGCCCCTATTTCGGTCGTGGGCAACCCTAGCAGCATCTGTAAAACGTTTACCTGTGCGACGCTTATTCTCGTTCAACCATCACGAAAGTCTAAGTTGAGTCTGCATTCGTCATTGAACATCGCGTGTGACCACTGGTTAATGTTCCACCGACGCTGCTGTCTACACCACGCCAAACGTTCATGACGATGCTTTGCTGACAAAGGCAAAACCATTAGTGGGCGCCTAGCGTTAACACACGCCTAGTGTGAAGGCAATTTCGTTTGTCTGTCTCGAGATGATGACCCCCACTAACATAGCGAAAGCGCCGTTGAAGGTCTCTATTACGGAGAGCTTGATTAACAACACAGTGGTCGTCTCGGGCGTCAGTATATCTTGGACGTCGACTTCTTTGGATATCTATCACATCACCAGTTGTTTGACAGCGTGACCACAATGGACAAATAACGGACAGTGAAACATTCAAGTCAGCTGCAGCCTCGGCCAGTGTACTTCCGATCTGGAGCATACCGCCAACGTCGACCCTCCGTTAGATGTCTCATAATTCAAATTGCAAATTTGACTGTGAATTCGTTAGACACCTACCTGACACAATATTCTGAAAGTTTTGTACAATTGAAGTTACAATTACCACGATTTCGTCCAATGTTAACATCTGCGTCCTACCCCTGATGTCTTAAAGTTGCACTTGCAGCGCAGATTTCAACAAGATTTCTAAACTTTAATGGCCACGCTATCTACACATTAACGACTATTGTAAAAGTATACATGATGATTGCCTATAAAGAGTATGTTTCCCGTATGGTAACAAAATAACATAAAATCCCCTACTTTTTGTGAACAGAATACGTCATGTGAATAGACCCTGCCTCTCTTCTCATAAGCAAAGTATGTCATGTGAACACAATCCATCTTGTAACTAGACTGACACTTCTTTACTCCCAAGGATTTTGTAGGAACCCATAATATATTAATACAATTCAATTATTCCGACTTCACATGTCGTTTTGAGAAGGATGTCCACCAAAATGGCTGCAATAAAAAAGTATGAAAACAAGGTAAAATATAGAAATGAAAGCCTGTGGTATGGCACTTATCATGAGCTTATCTATACTTAATACCTGTAAAGTCGGCTGTTAAAAAGGACAAATTTGGGTGTTTACCCCCTTCAAGATTATAGATTTTCCCATCTTTGACCTTTTAGATCCTCTTTTTAAAACCCTTTCCCGATACCAAAGGAGAATGACGAATCCGCAGGTAATTCTTTTGCATTAAATGTCTCCTACACTAAAATGACTTTTTTGGGCAAGAGATACATCCGCTTTCAATGTGGAATAAAACGTATTTGTCATTCAAAATATCTCAGAGAAAAATAATTATGGAATTTAAGTGTTTGGTAACAAATGTGGATGCACTGACAAACTCAGAGTTGTTTGGTTCATAGACTATGACGGGATTTAGATGGTCTTGAAGTGTACCTGTGTACAACTCAGTGAAATGATCATGTATCGTGTAAACTGGCTTTGAAGTATTTTGAATTTGAGCGTGAACATCATTCTATTCATTTAATTGTCGGTATGCATTTTCCCGGATAATTTTGTGTCACTAAATGAAGTTTGAAATGTCATAACCAAAACAAAGCATTTAAAAAGAACTTTTTTGTGTGTGTCAAGAGCTGAACACGTGCCAGAGTAAACTGATAAGTCACCTTCCCCTGCATTGCTTACTTGACAAGAAAAGTATCAAAGATGATGAAGTTTCACACTTATTCCAATAAAGCAATGATCGTCAGAGGATCTTAACTCATAAATACAATGAGATAGGAGATTTAATTTTCTTTTGTAATATAAATGAGACTCAAAAGAATTAGCATTCACATTTTTTTGTGAAGCTGCATACAACATATCTACTTTAGATTGATTTTGTAGATTTTAACCATTCGTTTTCTGAAAAGGAGCCAGCTGCTTATTCTTTGTGTGATTTTCACGAGAGTTTGTCTTAGTCTCATAATATTGATGATAGTCATCGCGACAGGATTCATTCCTCTCTCACCGCTGACCATTGTTTCGACGATGGTTATGTGGGAAAGCAGCCAGTGGCTTTGAAAGAATATTGTGCGGAGTACTGGTAAATGAAACTCCAGGAAAGCGTGGATAGGAGCACTGGCCGCCGTGATATAACTGAAATAATGTTGAAAACATCGTTAAACACCATACAATCAATCAATCAATAGTCTCATAATATCTTTTGATGCATTTGGATATGGGATACTGACATCATTTATGTAAGAGAGATCAAAGTTGGGACATTTTGAAAAAAGATATCTCAAAAAGATTCAACATACCCATACATGTATTTGCCGACATAATTTGTGGATACTGAGAGACAGTATTCACAGTAATAGGCAGTACATATTTCAAGTGCTCTTATTTGTATCTAAACATGCTATATGATATTTTTTGTACCACAATGGCTCTTAATTCAACCAATTTAATTGATGCAGTCTTTCAACTTGCGAGTTCTGTTTCAAAAATTTAATATTGACAGTCCCATCTTTTTATCCTTTTGTATGAAATTTCCAACCCTTTTTAAGACACTGGGTAACTTTTATCATTTTTATTACGTAACAAGCTGAAAAAAGTTTAGTCTTTGTCCTTCTTTTTCGTCCAGTGAGAAGGCTTATATCTGAAAAATTCTGACTGTCTATTTCTTTTAAACTGCCTCAAGCAGGGTTTATTTTGACTATCTAATCAGTTCAACGCCGCGTTTATCTGGGTTTACCGCGCATGCCTGTATAAAACCCGCCTCCCTCGTTAAAACTCAACTACCATTTAAATTTACACATACAAGTAACGATAACTCAACAAACGCTGTGGAAAGAAGAAAATGGGAAAACAATATTTTTTTAAACTCTTTCACTGCCAATGTCGCATTGGAAAGACTTTGTGGACCGCGTAGATCAAGATCAGACTGCACAAAACGTGAAATCTGATCGTTGATCTACACCGTCCGCTATCTGGTGTTAAGTCCTCGACCAAAATCGGATTAAATTCAAACGAAAATGATACTTATAGGCCACGTGAAAAGTCGGCTCTGTTTTGTGGCTGCGACAGAGTTAAACAAAAGTCAGTCAATCTATATTTTGAACTATAGAGAAAATCCATATCGCAGTAAACTAGTTTATTACGGTGTCATATCGATACAGGCATTTAACACAAAATATCTGAGTCATACTTTCGGCCAATTTTTTACATTTCAAAGGACTGTTACCTGTTTACTCAGTCGGTTTTCAGAGAAAATGGATTTTCTAGGTCCATAATCATGTGATGTCGAGCTTGGTACCATGCATCACGAAGGTGCCTCAAGCCCCCTTTTGCCAGGGCATGGCTTAATATGTCTATCGCATTTTCTTTTGTCCTTCACAATACTTTGTAAATTAATGAAGCGGGAAAGTCCATGTAATGTTAGATTTAGCATTGTTTTAGCGATGAGGCAATTAGGGCGTGTCTTTGCGAATGATGAAGCGGAAAACTCCATATATGGCTCCATTGTTTTAGCGATGATGCAATTAGGGCATGTCTTTGCGAATGATGAAGCGGAAAACTCCATATATGGCACCATTGTTTTAGCGATGATGCAATTACGGTGTGTCTTTGCGAATGATGAAGCGGGAAACTCCATATATGGCACCATTGTTTTACGATGATGTAATTACGGTGTTTCTTTGCGAATGATGAAGCGGGAAACTCCATATATGGCACCATTGTTTTACGATGATGTAATTAGGGCGGACAACGACTGAATCAGTTAGACGCTGTGCAGAAAAAATTAAGCGACTTAAACAGCCACTGTCGGTCGCTACGCCCCCTCCTTTTGGCTGTTTAAATCGTTTACTTTCTTTTTCTTCACACCGTCTAACTATTACTTAAAATGTATGTTTGCTGTGTGTGTGGAGATGCCTATGTATAGTTTTTAGGTTGTGAATTTGAATCCAAATTTGCTAAATTTTCCGTTTAAAGACGATAGACACTCAAGCCCATTTTAGTAGATCTACATGATACCAAATGTTGATTTTCCTCTCCTTTCTTCCTGCTCAAAGTCTACTTTTGAGCAGCCTTAATGGGCTATACATTAAAAATATGAGAATAAAGGTAATCATCAGTTTTATAAATATGACAATTCAGGACCAATCCATTTGTTGAAATACAAATTCACAAACTTAAAATACATGTATCTTCTAGGAAAAGCCATGTTGACTCAATAAGCTTTACACATATACACAATCAAATATATGAACAAAAATCCTAACCATAAATATGAAACATAACAAGCCACGATAGTAATTTGCTTAGAATTTGAAAAAAAAAAAAAAAATCAAACAAACAAACAAACATGAAAAATATGATAATTACCTTGTATCTATGATGTCACAGTAGTGCTGTCATCATTTTCACTTAAGTTACATCCCTCAATCATCAGTGTATTGGTACATTTTTTTTAAGTGTGAAAGGGTTGTAACTTTATATAATTCCTTTTCACACTGACAATTTATTGTAAAAAAAGTTAGAATCTTTGGACGAATTACCTTTTTAGGATGTGAATATTGGTTTAACTTAATTCTTTTTCCGGTACATGTGTTGATTGTTAATCAATTCAAATATGCAAAAAAAAAAGTGTTTTCTATGAAAAATCATGGTTACAAACTTTTTGCGCTCGGCCAACGCGTCATGTATCCATCTGTCAAAAAGAAGCACACACATGTACATAAGGCAAACATAAAACAAGAAAAATAGAGAAAACCTCAATTATTTACATGTATTAATTAACACTCATAATGTCATTTAATCATCATGGCATAGACCTATCTATAAAAGATGGCTTTTATCAGGGTTTTGGCATAAAATGAAGTATTGCAAGAGATTTTTCTTTCGTTTGCCACAGTATTTGACACTCTATATACAACGATCAAAGTTATCGATGTTATTATTCGTGTCATTTCAATCAACTGTTTCAGAGATCAAATGCGCACGAGTCAAATCTTTTTGCCATTAGTAAATTTTCTTGCGTCAAATGACCATTCTGCCTCCAGATCCAGTCGATTGTCAGGCACAATAGATTTTAGGCACCTCTAATTATGTGATGACTTGCTTGGTATAATGCATCGCAAAGATGCATTAAACCCTCTTTTGCCAGAGCATCCCTCATATATAAATACATAATTTTAATGGCCATGCTACATCTAAATCTGGAAGACAAATTAGGATCGATCTCATAGATTTTTTACTATGGAAGACAGAAAATGTGGACTACCTGAATTTGTTTAAATGTTCCTTCTTTTTAACGAACCAATTCATTCCAGGCAAGTTTTGGCCTTCGTATATAGCACTGCTATTTTCATAAACAGGAGCTGTAAACGGAATATTTGCAAGAAAATTAGTCCTTGTGAAAATGTTTTCCTCCGTAACGTCACTACCATCCAGATCTTGCTCGAGTTCAATAGCTTTGTCGTCATCATTGACACCAATGACAGGCACATTGAATAGATTGGTAGTGGCAAAAGTTGGATTTTTATTATCATCAAAAGCTCTTGTCCTATCAAACATCCTTTGAACGGGTCCAATATGTCGGATGATTCTTGAAAGCATATCCCTGCCCCAGTTTTCGAAACTTATTGTACTTCCAACTCGAAAGTACGCTCTTATTTGCGGATTGAGCACATCAAAGGAAGAAATGAAATCATAGTTGATGACAACAATCTTCCTTGTTTTTTCTCGTTTCATGATATTCCAGGCATATTTCCATTCGTTGTCTGTGTCCTCCCGCGCAAGATAACTGTCTGTGAGGATCACGAGATAGACTCGACTTGCGTTGATCATGTTGATAATAGCATCAGAATTCGCCCCTCCTAAGTAACCATCACGATATGGAAGGCAGATTTTGTAACCAATCTTCTCCAGGTTCGGTACAACCGAAAATGATACCCATCGACGTAAGGGGTCATTATCATGGTCCAGAATCACGTACACATCATAGGTGTACCCTGGCAAAACGGCAGATTTCTTTATTTTTTTGGACCGTAAATACAGGATTAAGAGTTCGTATTTAAAATGATACGTTAGAGAAGCCACGAGAATTAATAATGCTATTGTACCACCCAACATAGCTGTGAGAAAAAGTAAAAATGTATCTTCGGATTTACAGTCAACTAGATCTTCTGTAAATAAAGTAGCGGGCATTATACCATGACCTTCAACCTCACATTTAAAAGATGACACATTGTGACACTGTCCCTTAGCCAACCATGTGATGATCCAGAGTGTGTCACAATCACACAAAATCACATCATTTTGTCCGTTGACAGTACAACTGTTTCTATATTGAAGGACTTTGGGAATTACACGTAGTCTTTCACTATTGGACAAATCAATGAATGAGGCATTTTCTAATTGTAACGCTGTTTGGTGTTCTAGGATCTGAATGTCATTATGGGAAATATCCAAAACTGATATTCTACTCAGGTAAGTCACATTTTCGATGCTTTTGATTTGATTTTGTGAAACATCAAGATGAATTCGTTTTGAAAATCTAGAAATAGGCATTACTTTTGGAAGTCTATCTAAATTAGCCTTGCTGCAGTTGACGTACATTGTATCATGTTCCGGCACGTCCCTATACTCACATCCAACTGTTACATTTTCAACGTCATTGATGGGACATATGAGCTGATCGCGAGGAACATCAAATGCGAACTTCCCGGCTTTTCTGGACCTTTGCAGACTACCTTAAAATAATCTCTCCAAAGGGTCTTGATTACGTCATCTGATAATGATCTGAACGGCTGTAGGTTGCAATCACATATCAGCTGAGTACCTTGAAAATCAAAACCAAAACCCATAACTTTTCCAAGTTCTCCTATGTAATCCAGATTTAGGATATCTTCAAAGTCAGGAAATTTTTGAAACACATTATTTTGTAAATTAACATAACCTGGACCGTATTCTAACTTCAGTTCGACATCTAGGACATTTGTCATTTCGTTCATATAATTGTCTTTATAGTTAAAGTGACAAAAAGGATGATGACTGTACATGTTGCTTATATCGATTTCTATCATAACGTTGTCGCTGAAGTCGATTCTCGACAGAGTAAGGTCTAAAGATGATGTAATCGCAGGATCTAATGTTTTGATCAAATTACTGGCAAAACTGACCTCACGTAATTGTTTAAGCTGATTGAAGGAGGTATTGGAGACATGCGTCAATCTGTTTCGGTTCAAGTTCAACGTATGTAATCTTTCTAAGCAGTTTATATCTACAAGAGATACGATGTTGCTGTCAGAAAAGTCGACGATGACAATGTCTTTCCAGAAAGATTCAAATTCGTCATACAAAGGTCTGTAGATATCATAGATGGAGGTCATATTGTCCCAGTTACAGAGATTACCCGGAATTTTGGTCAACTCGGGCGCAGAGTATCGTATCTTGTAGACTTTAGTGTCGTCTACAACGGAGTCAGGAATCACAAGATTTTGTCCCAATACAGAAACATACTCAATAAGTAGCAATACCTCTGTTCCTCTCCATTTGGGATAAGCTCTACACGTACAATAGTCCTCTTGTTGCTCTAAATTGGGACCTTCACCCTGTACTACGTCTGGATCAGTGTTAAGAGCTTTACAATCACATAGAAGGTCATTCCCAGTCATCCACTCGGGGCTCCAGAGCTCAGGGTCACTGTTTGGACAGGAATCATCGGGTGCAACGGGGTTTATCCCCAAATGGACAATGATTAATAAAAAGCTGATGCGCTTCATCCTGGAATTAGGAATTCAATTAGATTTTTCTCTGCACGTTTACAGTTCAAACAGTTACATTCAAACTGTTTCCAGTGCAGACGGAATAGAACTGTCAAATACATCATATCGTAGACCCGAAATACTACAAAAACATTTTCCACCTCAAACATAAATTTATTTTCGTTGTGCAAGTACAAAATGAATCTTCCTTTAACGGGCATGCCAATAATTGGTCACTAACATATTACTACCTGTATGTTTATCATTTACATGAAATGGCCAAATTTAAATCATCTGTAAACCTTTCGGTGCCATAGGAGAAAAGAAGAGCTTTTGCGGACGCCATGGATCATATTCAGACTGCACAGAACGTTTTGATCATGGACATAACCCGTCCGTTTCTTTAGAATAGATCTTAACTCATTGGCTGCTAAGCGCAACACACTGACCTTTTGCGGACAGTGAAGATCAAGATCAGACTGAACAGAACGTGCAGTCTGATCTTGGATCTACACTGTCCGATAAGGAGAAATATTTCCTCCAAAAATATCTTTGAAATAGGAAAATTTGGATTTATACTACCGGTTTGAAAGTTTCATTTCTTTTATTTAGCAGGATAGGGGTTAAGATACAATTTTTTCCGAGGAACAGCTGATTGTATTTTAAGCCGATCACAGAGGAAAAGTTTATTTTTCTGACGCTGAAAGAGTAAATCGAGCACGGCGTCAACAAGCGACAATGATACATGATGAGCGATGAAGTTGTGTTGGAGAAGGGAAACATCCTTATTTTTTGGGGTAATCAAATATTTATCTGCCACATCGAATAGAGCATGAGGATCATAATCCCCTATCGCACCTAACAGAAACTATGTCAGAAACTATAAACATTTTACATATAGAGGATTTTTTTTTTTTTTTTTCAGTGAAATATCGAAATTTATTACATCGGTTGAACATCGTCGGAAATATTTTCACGAGTGGCGCAGCCACGGGTGTAAGTATTACCGTATGATGTACACGAGATGAAATAAATTTCGATCTTTCACCGAAACAGACAAATTTTCTATTTATTTCATGCTTCTAACTCCCTTTTTGTTGGGATTTGCGAAGTACAGGGGAGCCCTCGGTATTTCCGTACCAGTGAGTTTATCAATTGGAAAATCCACTGGTCGAAACTGTTAAATTATCAAACCATAATCTACCATTATTTCCCGATGAACTTCCTAGAAGCATGAAATAATGCTCGATAAATAATCTGTTAAGAATAAGAAAAAATAATCCTTTCCAGTGATTGACTAAATAAATATTTCCGTATAGTTAACGATAGCACCATTTCCCTTCCATTGACTAATTTACCACCTACAGCATTTGATTATTCGAATGAACTTTTTACTGAGGAAAATGTCGACGACATTGCAATGTCAAATTTTATTCTGTAAGAATATATAACTGCTCGCAACATATCTGAATTTGAGCTATCTCACCTGAAAAAATAAAACGGTTAATGCGTAACGCACCAAGTGCTAAAAGGTTATTTATTATGGCCCACAACATGCGAAATGAGACCTTTGGATATTTGCGAAAAGTGTCGTTTCGGATTAGCCTGCGCGGTGTGCGCAGGCTAATCCGAGACGACATTTACGACTACGTAAGATTTTTTTCATACAGTAGAATTTCGTGAAACAGAAAATCGCACAAAAACGTGAAGTGTCGTCTCGGATTAGTCACAGACTGCACAGGCTGATCCGGGACGACACACCTTTACGCATATGTCCGAGGGCCCCTTTTTTTTATGTTGCACGCCATATATTGATTATTTTAGACTTGTAAAATTCAATCCGTTTGATGTAAATAAGCTTTGTTTACGCATCAAGAGAAGGAATTGAAGAAAATCAGAAAAAAGTGGTTTACGGCTCATTTAGAGTCAAAAGTTAGTTATCAGTTATTCTTTTGCAAAAGGACTACCTAAACGTTCACATCATTGCTTCAGAGTTGTACAATAAGAGATATAGGTTTATTAAGGACATATTAACAGAAGACTTTATTTTTCAAAAGTGCAAAAACATTTAGACTGAGGACAAAAAAAAAATCAACTTTTAACTGAACGAAAAATCCTTTCATCTGTATCAAGACCTTCTTGTCAAAAATAGCATTTTCAAAACTAGAACTATTAAACGTTCACAACGATCCTTGTATTTAACCGATTCTTCTTTGATAGGATAATTCACAAAGACATACTTGAATATACTTTCAATACATTGTACACAATAGCGAAAAATCTCTACGACAATTAAATGGATTTTATTATATCCAAATCCTAATTTTGAGTCACACAAGGACACAGCAGCGTTTATAATTGTACAAATGACATATACACACAATGGTTCGAAACAAGATCAATACACAGAGTTTTACCATCAAACTCGCTCTTTGGGATGAATAAAGTATACACCAACTTACGTAAATTTTGCAAAACAAGTGAAAAAAATGTTGTTGTTTTCGTAAAACCACAAATCCAAATATAAATGTAACATGTAACCGATATGGACACTTCCTTTAAGCACATCCTTTTAAGTCCCTCTTAAGTCGACAAAAATTGATACAGCAAGAATTCAAATGTATTGACAAAAAAATCTTTCAGTGATTATTCTCAAAGACAGCCTTAAAGGTAATCCTAAATATCAGTCAAAGTGTGAAAATATTTGAATCGGAGATACATGTCATTGAAGTTGTGAACATGCCGTTTGAATAATACCTAATAGGCAGATATCTATACAATTGCCTAAAAAGCACCCTTTCCTTCTTTTTACTTGCCCGGCTGGGTAGCTCAGTGGTTAGCATTTTGACCTGGTGGTTGCGAGTTTGATACCCGGTTGAGGCATACTTTCTTTCCAGCAAGTTTTGCCTCTCACCTCTTTTGTATATTAAAAAAGTAGTCAGCGGCTTGGAAAGAAAGTTATTTCAGTGATGGTGTGAGAAACCCAGGAAACACATGCGTAGACGCACTGACCGCCGTGATATGATCTATGCTGTTGAAACGGCGTTGAACCCCAATACAAATCTAAATTCTTTTCAATCTCAGTCAGCCTTAAACTGCTTTTATCCCCCAACCCTTTCTATAGGCACAACTTTAGACTTAATCTTACAAAATCTAAAAAGAACGTGAAAACAATTAAAGATATATGCAACATTTTTCTCTTCTCACCGGTTTGCGCATGTTTCTTCTTTGTAACTAGTAGATTCCATTGGGCTACTATGACAGTGAGATAGCATATTTTTATCTGTAATATGTTGGTTGTAGACGCGGACGAATGGAAGATTTATAAATGATCGGAATGCTAAATAAAACCAAAACTGGCGTTTATTATGAAGGGAGCTATTTCTATGCAAAATTAACAAGAAAAAAATGTTCGCTAAAAATTTTGAATTTCTTTCGATAGTTTTACTCCCCATTCATAATATTATCTGAGCGAAAAAAGTCTGTCCGTAGGAAAAACTTTTGCTTATGTACTTAATATACATGTATAACAAATTATCTGAAAACACTTGATGCGGTGCGTACTCCTTTTTTGCAGATAGGATAGCTCAAATTCACACAATTGGCCAGCAGTCTAGATCGCGATCAGACTGCTTGAAACTTGCTGTCTTAACCTGTAAACTATTTTGTGAAATATTCTGACAGAATAAAATTTGAGGTTGTAATGTCATCGACCTCTTTTTGACTATACAGCTGATTTGGGTAATCAAACGCTGTGGTAAGCTATTTAAGTCAAGAAAAATGATGGTACCATTAACGATACCTAATTATTCTTTTTAAATTTATCTTTGGACTACATGTTTTTTGCTTTTTTTTAAACCAAAGAAAACGTGCTCCACGGGACAGTCTGCACGTACCTACACCAACTTCGTGACCTATTTGCGGTGTTTCATTGGCCCTTTAGAAGGTTTGAATTATATTTAGCTAGTTCACGGACATTTACACCTGCTAAATTCATTTCAACCCTTAGGCTGCTAGGCGCGACTCACTGACCTTTTGCAGACAATGTAGATCAAGATCAGACTGCGCAGAACATGCAGGCTGATCTTGGATCTACACTGTTCGATATAGAGATATTTCCCCCAAATATGCCTATGAAAATGCAAAAATGGGATTTTTTCATTTATATAGCAGCGTAAGGGTTAATGGGGAGAGAGAGCTGGTGTAAAGCAGAGAAATGACCCTCCTCTACAAAATGACCCGTGGGTCATTTCACTACGTAGAATAATGACCCGGTCATTATTCTACGTAGAGAAATTACCCCAGATGGGTCCCGGAATGACCCGGGTCATTATTCTACGTAGAGAAATGACCCCAGACGGCGGTCTGGGGTCATTTCTCTACGTAGAATAAAGACCCGGGTCATTCCTCTACGTAGTGAAATGACCCATGGGTCATTTTGTAGGGGAGGGTCATTTCTCTGCATTACACCGGCTGTGTTTTAGTGACTTTAGCCCAGATATTGTTTAAGTTAAGAACTCAAAAATTCATACTTGGGGAGGATCAGAAAAGTTGTTCAGATAAGCTGGAAATACCTTTTACAGGAAGAGAAAACATGCAAAAATGTCGAACTGTCTAGCAGGAATAACAAATTGATTTGCTCCTAATTCTCGTAAGTTCCTACAGGTCCTCAAAAGTATCTAGAGCTGGTTCATTCTTTTATCCTTGAGCAGTGAAATACACGAACCACATAAACGGATATATATATATATGTGTGTGTGTGTGTGTGTGTGTGTGTGTGTATGTGAGCCATGCTCTGGCAAGTTTAAAAGGAGGCTCAATGCATCTTGATACATGATACCATGCAAGCCATCAAATGGCCACTTTTTAATAACCGACTCAATCATGAGGTAGACTGGTAATTGGATATACAGAAAATTGACAAATAGCGAAAAGTTTCAGCTCAGGTCAGCCTGCGCGGACTGCGCAGGCTGACATGGGTCGATACTTTTCGCAGATGTATTAAGCTCCCTTTTCACAGAGCATGGCTCATATACAAATCCAAAAGACGTACACGTTCTAACCAATACAAGTACATATATTCCGAATCGCTGATTCTGAATCATATTTTGGAACCACTTAATGTTTGAACGATCCAGATTTCACTGTTCTGAGACTATTAATGAAAAAGAAAACTTCACCTCAGCTACACGCCCACAAAAATCAAAGTGACGCAGCGCCGAGTTGGGTAAGGTCGAAGCGTACAATGGTATCACATAACATTTACCCTTTATCATCAATTCCGTTTTTAAGCGACCCTAAATTGAGGACTTGTTAAAACATTGTAGAAAAAGGAGTAAATGATGGTGACCTGCATTTTCTCCTCTTCCCACAATGTTTTCTACCCTTACAAAAACAAATGTCAATTTTTCTAATTTACAGTTACTTTTTCGTCTGTAAATGTTCTCAGTTTTGACTAATTTTGCCCAAAGAAATGTCATTTGGTAGGGAATTAACCTTATTGCAAACTAAACCTTATTATATTTGCTTTCATGCCATTCAGCCATATATAAAACATTTATGTTCTAAAACCGTACTCTCAGTGGGTCAATAACTAACACAACACTTAATAGGAGTAGCGGAACGGACTACGTACGCATTTAATCAACATCTATATGTGAATAACATATCAATTCTTGACATATGCATCTGAAATACAAGTTTAACAAAGCACCATTTGGAAATATTTGACATTCAAAACAGAAAGGGCGGGTGGGCGGCAATTCTTGAACGATGTGTAGCGTCGTCCGTACAGCCGTCGAATGACCAATTCGTAATAATGGGGATTTTTCACCTAATCTGATATAGAATCTGTTCTCTATCCCGGTTAAAATGAAGTAAAATCAAGGGGGCGTCTCAAGATTGTTTTGTAATGTTCCACTACATTCGAACATAAAGTTTGGTTTCCTGAGCAAATATTTTTATCACAAATTAATTCTCAACATCAGATGACATATTTCCTAAAGAACATTCAGTGCGGGTAGTGCCCTTCTCATGAAATGATTGTAAAGTTTGTGATTTTCACGCATGATGTTACAAAGCCTGCGACATCGGCAAGGTTCTCTAATTCCATTGTCGTCGGATTCCCAGTTCGGACAGGCCATCTAAAAGTTCCTGCAGTCTGTCTCGTCTATCAGGTCAATCTGCCTGTAGAGGAGGGCATGGGGCATCCTTGGGATCCCACAGTGCCTCTTGGAAGCCTGCGCAGCCTGTCCACCCTGTTCATTTTGTTGGCGGGCTTGATATAAACCTTCCAGCTATCGACGCTGCTTTACCATCCGACTCTCCATTTTTCGTATGTTATTGACCTCTTGTCCAAAACAAGCATTGTTAATTATATAAGCTAAGCAAGCATACACTTTTAAAAAGGCTATCTGGTGTAGAAGACGTTTATAAACATTATGGTTAAATGAGAAAATGCTCGTAAAGAGCATCTTCTCATTTTTTGACAATACTGGCCTTCCTAAAACAAATGCCATAATTTTACCCATAGTTTATTTGTTTTCTGCAAATGCTTTAAATTTGGATAAGACTAACATTTTGTCATCAGGTAAAGAGCTGGATAAAATCAATACCTACATCACAGTGTAGGACAGGAAGTGTACAGTGTTGGGGATTGTATGTGACTTGGGATTCTGTACAGTGGCGGTATGTTATTTGGGTGTAAAAATTGTGTTCACACGGTACGTCAGGTTGGTGCTTTTTGAGAAAAACATTTTGGTAGTTATTATAAGATGTTTATATCCAGCTATTATTGTTATCTATAGACCATATCAGGAGCATGTATGTGCGCTGTGAAAAAGAAATTTGTACAGGCACTTGTAACCGGTTAATAGATCTCAGACAACTGAATAACTGCTTACAAGTGACTGTACAAATTTCTTTCCTCAAAGTCCCATTTTAAACGAAGCATAAGGAAGATTGTAGTGACTTTGTTACCAAACCTTGACATGTTTTTACAAAAATATTAATAAAGAAACTGTGTATACTTTTTTCCGTTGAGGAAGCAGGTTTTTAACATTGAGTAATCAAATAAAAACGGCATTATTTTGGGACAAAGCACCTGTATTTTTAGCGCGGTCAACTTGATCAATGCACCCCAATTGCATTAAGGAAGGTTCACAGCGGACATACGTGTTCCTGATATGGTCTATTGATGACAAAAACAACTGCATATGAATATCTTATAGTAACTATCAAAATACGTCACTGTACAGAATCCCAAGTCACATACAATCCCAAACATTGTACACCTCTAGTCCTACACTGTAATGTAGGTATCGTTTTTATTCAGTTTTTTACCTAATGACAAAATGTTAGTCTTATCCAAATTTAAAGCATTTGCAGAAAACAAATAAACTATGGGTAAAATGATGGCATTCGTTTTAGGAAGGATAGGAAGTATTGTCAAAAAATGAGAAGATGCTCTTTACGAGCATTTTCTCATTTAACCACAAAGTTTATAAACGTCTTCTACACCAGATAGCCTTTTTAAAAGTGTATGCTTGCTTAGCTTATATAATTAACAATGCTTGTTTAGGACGAGAGGTCAATAACATACGAAAAATGGAGAGTCGGATGGTAAAGCAGCGTCGATAGCTGGAAGGTTTATATCAAGCCCGCCAACAAAATGAACAGGGTGGACAGGCTGCGCAGGCTTCCAAGAGGCACTGTGGGATCCCAAGGATGCCCCATGCCCTCCTCTACAGGCAGATTGACCTGATAGACGAGACAGACTGCAGGAACTTTTAGATGGCCTGTCCGAACTGGGAATCCGACGACAATGGAATTAGAGAACCTTGCCGATGTCGCAGGCTTTGTAACATCATGCGTGAAAATCACAAACTTTACAATCATTTCATGAGAAGGGCACTACCCGCACTGAATGTTCTTTAGGAAATAGGTCATCTGATGTTGAGAATTAATTTGTGATAAAAATATTTGCTCAGGAAACCAAACTTTATGTTCGAATGTAGTGAAACATTACAAAACAATCTTGAGACGACCCCTTGATTTTACTTCATTTTAACCGGGATAGAGAACAGATTAGGTGAAAAATCCCCTATTGCCACGTAATACCAAACAAGGCCGTGCACGTGCACGGTCCAACCCGCAAAACCGAGCAATTAGATAGCCTGGCTACCGAACATAAATATATTTTTTACAACCGCTAAGAAGTCAAGTTTAAAAAAAAAAAACATGAAAAAGGAGAAAATGATGGCAACCAGCATTTTTTCATTTTTCCTTAATTGGCTTTTGTAAAAAAATAATCTACCATTTGATTCACGTTTTATTTGTCGTCTGCAGCACGCTTTGAATATGCATAGCTTTCAATAGCGTCTGGTATAGGGCTAACTCTATATTACCGGCTGGTTTCGCTTTAAAATTTACAATAAAAAGTGTATAAAATTACAGAAGTTTCTTTTCCTTTTAACCTCCAATCGTATAGGCATTTTTTTTAATCATTTTCTACAACCCTTTACCAATCATTTGTCTGTTTTAATGACTCTGAGGAAGAAGGCTTTTGACAACCTCGTTGGAAAAGGAGAACAAATGCTGATGAGCACCATTTTCTCCTTTGCCACAATGTTTCCTACACTTCCAAAGACACATTTTTTCTTCATTTTTTTTTTTATCACATCTAATTTGTAAATGCTTTCAATTTGAAGAAGACAAAAATTCTATCGTCTTGTAAAGAGTTTTTTCATATAAGACCGTATTTTCAACCATTTATTCGCAGGTCTATCTGCAGGGGGCAATAGGGGCTTCCCCGAGTAGTCTTAGTTGGGGACCAAAAACTATTTTGCATCCCCCCTGCTAACCATTTTCAATTTCTAATCTACTAATATTGTCCTTTCTTGAGCATGAAAATATGTATTTAACTCTTTCTCCACCAAAATTAATATATTAAGTCATTATTTGTTAGGGTTTAACTAAACTAGTGGTATCAATATAGAATCAGACTCTACGTTCTGTGCAGTCTGATCTCGATCTATCCTGTCCACAGTAATCCTATGGTCTCCCCTCAAGTGCCGAGCCCCGGTAGCTCAGTCGGTGCCGTACAGAACTTGAGAACAAGAGTCGCTTGTTCGATCCCCGGCTTGGTCAACTTCTTTCCGAGCATTGATGATAGTCAGTGCGACAGGATTCATTCCTCTCTCACCGCTGACCACTTAATTAACGTAATTGTTCACTTTCACTTTTTGTCCAACGACCCTGAGGAAAAAGGCTTTTGATAAGCATAATGAAAGACAGAAAAAATTCTGATAACAAGCATTTTGTTATTACCCACTGGTCTGTTTATCCTATCAAAGACGAATATCTTGTTTTTAAGTAGCATTTAAAATGACACCTGCATATGCTGTCAATTTGGACAAGTCAAATAATTTGTCGTCTGGTATTGTCCATCATCACAGGTCTTTGCGGAGGCTGTCCTTTACGTTTTCTTTTTTGGGGCGTGCGGGGGGGGGGGGATGTCTGTTATTGGAGAGTGTTTATTCATGAAACGGACCATAATTGGCGTGCAAGACACGAAAAGGGGCCTTCAGACATATGCATTAAAGTGTGACGTCCTAGATCATCATGTGCACTCTGTAACTAATCCGAGACGACACTTCCCGTTTTTGTGCGATTTTCTGTTTCACGAAAGTCTACTGTATGAAAAAATCTTATGCAGTCGTAAAGTGTCGTCCCGTATTAGCCTGCGCAGTCCGCGCAGGCTAATACGGGACGACACGTTATGAAAATGTCCGAAGGTCTCATTTCGCATGTTGCGGGCCATATGTTCCTTATCGTCTTGTCGGGTTCAATGAGCCGAGGCCCCGTAGCTCATTCGGTAGCGTACAAGACTTGAGAACAGGAGGTCGCTGGTTCGATCCCCGGCTCGGCCAATTTCTTTCCGAGGATTGATGACAGTCATTGGGACAGGATTCGTTCCTCTCTCACCGCTGACCATTTTTTCGACGATGGTTATGTGGGAAAGCAGCAAGTGGCTTGGAAAGAATATTGTGCGGAGTACTGATAACAGAGACCCCAGGAAAGCATAGAGAGGTGCACTGGCCGCCGCGATATAACTGAAATGTTGAAAACGGCGTTAAACACCATACAATTAATCAATCAGTCTGGTTCAATAATGTTTGCAAAGGCACATGACAATTTTACAAGAAGTAAAACGTGAGAAAAAAAACAAATAATTTCTGAATAAGGAAGTCAATACCGGGTTTCGTTGATCCCCTCCCTATAAGAGTTGAAGTATTTTCTTTTCAAAAAAGCCCTTTTCATGGAAACATGAATGATTTGACAAATTGGAGAAACTGCCAGAAAGGAGCACTTCCTCCCCCCTCCTCCCGTTTTTCGTTGGTTGTCTTATAGATAGATAATCGTTCATTATTTGTACACCTACAATTTTAATCGCGTGCTAGTATTTTTGTACTAACTGGTAATTAAAAAAAAAAAAGCAATTGCTCGCCTCGTTAATTTTCATTTTTCCCCTCTGTATATTGAACCAAAAAGAGTTCCGGTAATAATATAATCATATTCCAGTACCTCTTACGCCGTATATCATTTTTTTCTATATTTTTTTCAGTAGTTTTTGTTCATTTTGATCTGTGAAACATTACATTAGACGCTTGATTTGAGTAAACAAAATTTAATTAGCTACAAAATATATTTCATTATTGCGATTTTAAGATGAAATAATTTAATATCAGTTGTTTTCATGAATATTGACGAGTTCTGATTGGCTGAAAATTTTTTTTCATAGGTCCATGAAAAAAAAATCACGTTGTGCCGGAACTACTTTAGCTGTCAAACTAATGTAAACAAACATGTATACATGCAATATTCCACATTTTTTTTAAGAATTTTATACAGAGTCCCAAGTTTATTAGTTAGCTTTTTTTGGCCTGTAATATTAAATTATAAGGAATGAAGAGAATTTTTTTTTTTCATTGAGGTATGAAAAAAAAAAAAAACCTAATCACACTTTTGTATGAAACCGCTTCGCGGTTTCATACAGTGTGATTAGGTTTTGTTTTTCATACCTCCATGAAAAAAAAAATATTCTCTTCATTCCTTAAATAAAATGAGTTATCTAGTTTTTATGATGTTAATCGAAAACTCTTAAAGAGGCTGCGTAGCATATAAAAGAAGTACCATTGACAAAATATCTTTCTTTTGTGTTTCATCTTTGCTGGTGATTTGTAAGCTATCGTCTTACTGAATTCAGATATCTTTCTTTTGTGTTTCATCTTTGCTGGTGATTTGTAAGCTATCGTCTTACTGAATTCAGTAATAAAACTATTTGAGTCACGCTCTGAGAAAAGGGGGCTTTATGCATCTGCGAAAAGTATCGACCCAGGCCAGCCTGCGCAGTCCGCGCAGGCTGACCCGGGCCGAAATTTTTCGCTATTGGTCAATTTTTTGTATGTCCAAGGACCAATCTACCTCATGATTAAGTCGGTTTTAAAAAAAAAAAAAAAAAAAGGACCATCATGGATCCACGCAGGCTGACCTGGGCCGAAGCTTTTTGCTTTTAGTCAATTTTCTGCATGTCAAAGGGCCAATCTACCTCATGATTCAGTCAGTTGTTATACAAAACGGATTTAAAGGATATATAATGCTTTTGTGACTTGCTTGGTATCATGTGTCACAGATATGCATTAAGCCCCCTTTTCACAGAACACGGCTCCTTTTATTTTTCTAAGTTTAGTTAGATTGGAATCAAAATCTAATTAGCTCCCTTTAAGTCTTTGACAGAAGACAAAATTTTACAATTGTCAAAAATCGAAAGACTTTGCGGAGGGAAAATTAAATACGCTCAAATAATGGGACTGGTCACTTAACTCTTTACCAAACGACAAAATTTTGTACTGGGCCAAATTGAAAGCATTTGCAGACGACAAATTAAATTTTGCTAAATTGATGATTCCTGTCCTTGATAGGGTAGAAAACATTGTGGGAAAAGGAGAAAATGCTGGTTTCCAGCATTTTCTCCTTTTCCCATAATGTTTTCAAAAGCCTTCTCCCTCAAGGTCGTTAAAAGTCGAGATTGTGTGGCAATGGGTTAAATGGTAGAAAACGTTGAGGAAACAGGAGAAAATCCTGACTTTATATCCGAGGTCATAAATTTGATTTCGACTGCAGATGAAGGCAGCTTTGTGTCAAAGAGTATAAGGTAGCGAAGGGTTTAGGTCTTTTATAGGAATTGTCCTTGAAAGAGTAGAAAACATTGTGGAAGAAGGAGAAAATGCTGACTTTATCCGAAGTCTGTGATTTCGACTTCAAATGAAGGTAACTTGGAATCAAAGTGTAGAAGGTAACGGGTGGTGTAAATCTTGGGATCAAACTTCACGTACTTTGTAGTCTGAACTTGGATCAACTTCGTTAGCAAAAAAATCAGTCTGTGACTATATCCGAGACGACACTTCCGTTTTATGTGCGATTTTCTGTTTCACGAGAGTCTACTGTATGAAAAAATCTTATGTAGTTGTAAAGTGCCGTCTCGGATTAGCCTGCGCGGACTGCGCAGGCTAATCCGAGCCGACACTTTACGCAAATGTTAGAAAAACTCATTTCGCACGTCGCGGGCCATATAAGACCATATTTTAAACCATTTATTCGCAGGTCTATCAGCGGGGGGAGGGGGGGTGCTTTAGAGACCAAAAGTAAATAATAGATGTGGTAAAATGCATTAAAATTTAAATTATACCATTTAACCCTTTACCGGACGACAAAATTTTAGCCTTGTCCAAATTGAAAGCATTTGCAGACGACAATTTCAATATGACTCAAATGGTGCAACTTTTCTTAGATAGGGTAGAAAACATTGTGGGAAAAGGAGAAAATGCTGGTTACCAGCATTTTCTCCTTTTCCCACAATGTTTTTAAAAGGCTTCTTTCTCAGGGGCGTCAAAAGGTGGCATTGTGCAGTAAAGGATTAAGAGTATGGAAATTATTATGTAGAAGACAATCTGTTATTATTCGGTGGGTCCAAGTGTTAGTCGCTGGCAGTAAATATGAATCATAAAACTAGGTCAAAAGTTGCCATGTCGCTCTATCTTTTGATTATGTTTAACCTGTTTTTCAATTCATTTTCCTGCCAGAGACGAACACTTGGACCGGCCGTAGAATAACAGATTGTTATCATCACAATAATTTCCATGCCTTTTAATGGCGTGAATTAAATTTAGATGCATTTGAACACCCCACTTTTTACATTTGGGCGCTATTGTGACTTTAAGCTGCGATTAGTTACAGTATTTTTTCCTTTACCTTTATCCTGCCAAATTCAAATCGTTGAGGATAACATAAATGAGTCATGCTGTGGCAAAAGGGGGCTTAATGCATCTCCGTGATGCATGGTACCAAGCAAGTTATCACAAGATCATGGTTTAATAAAGTTCATTTTGTCTAACAACCAACAGAATCATGAGGTAGACTGGTCCTCTGACATGCATAAAAATAAACCAACAGCGAAAAGTTTCGACCCAGGTCAGCCTGCGCGGACTGCGCAGGCTGACCTGAGTCGATATTTTTCGCAGATGCATTAAACCCTCTTTTCACAGAGCATGGCTCAAATAGATTAAGTTTATTGGCATTGAACTGGGTTTATATGACCAAAACTACTGATAAAGCAGCAAAGAGCACAGAGCAAGACCAGACTGCACGTATGTGCAAATACATAGCAGCCAATCTCTGTGAAAAGGAGGTTTTAATGCAACTCTATGATGCAGTATACCAAGCAAGTCGTCACATCATTATGGATCCATAAAACGATTTTGTCCAACAACCGACTGAATCATGAGGTAGACAGAAATTTTATCATAAGCAAAAAGTTTCGACTCATGTCAGCCTGCGCGGACAGCACATGCTGACACGGGTCGTTTTTTTTTTTTTTTTTTTTGTTGTTTTTGCAAATGCATTAAACCCCCTTTTTATAGAGCTGGTTCATATATTGTTGCGACTGGCATGGTAAGGGTCAAGTTATGATCCGTAAACTGCTAAAAGAACGTGTAACCTAACTTGGCGGTCGGCAATGGGAATCGGGCTTCGTAATTTCATTAGGAGTTTTCTCAAAATTGACATACACAATCATTGTCCATTTTTAGTGCTAACATTAGGTCAAGAGAAAAAAGTTTTGGCCAGGACACGAAAAGGACCCCCGTCCAAAACACAGTTTACCTTGCTATGACCTTGACCTTCAATCCACGGACATGACTCTTGGACATAATACATCGTCTTTATGTGGTAATACTGAAATTCATTCATAATCAAAACAAGTTGCAGACTGGACATGTATACAACCCTCTCAAACACATTTGACCTTGCTGTGACCTTGACCTTTTTCATGTGGACATATCTTTTGAGCATGACACATCGTCTCGATGTGGTTAACATTTGTGCCAAGTTAGATTGAAATTGAACAATAGGGAAAAAAAGTTATCGTCCGGACATGAAAGTGGATGGACGGTCAGACAGACAGACGGACGGACTAGACAAACACTATTATGCTCCCCCATTTTTTTTTTTTTTTTTTTTTTTCCGGGGCATTAAAAAAAGGGGGAATGCCAGAGGTGTTTTGAAATTATGGTATACTCAAAACGCATCGATACGCTTAACACCTACTAGTGCAAGCACATCGTAGGCAGTTTTTCTAGCCATTTTTTAAAATTCATTATTTGCTTTGCTTTTGCTACATGTGGCCTGGTTCACGATACTGAGATTATACTTGGCCCATGTTAACTGCTTACATTACAGTAACTGAAAATCATTGTCTGAAACATAAGTGATACCCGGGAAACTGTAGATTTTTCAATTGCAGATTCCCGGGTATCACTTAAATTTCAGAGAAAAGTTTTCAGATATTGTTAGCCGTTAACGAAGGTGAAATATAGTCTCCACATCTTGCACTAGGCCACACAGAAACACCAAAGCAAAAAGAAAAATAATTTAAATAATAAAATATATGACCACAAATATACCGTCTACGTTGTACCCCTTGTAGTTGGCTTATATTGGCAAAGTCCATATGCCCATAGTTTAGATGTTTAGCATTTTCGACACGTTTTAGTATAAAACTTCAAGCGCCCGTGGAAATCGGCCTACATGCATGTAAGTATCTGAAGAACTTCTATCTTTATTACTTCCGAATATAAGTTTACAAAACATTAAAAAGCAAGATCAAAGGAGACCAAAAATAAATCTTATGACAATTCTGTGTTGTTCCCATTCAGCTTTGGTCATGGCTGGATGGCCGATGAACCCAACCGCACTTTTTCCCAGGCAAACTTAGACCTTCTATGCGGATAACCAGTGCTTAGTGACCCTTCTCACGCCAGCCACCGGCAGCTGTCCTTCTTGAATCAGGAGGGAGAGGGCACGGAAATATAAGCCAGACCGGATGATTTATGGATATGTGTATAAAGTACGAGCTGATTAGGGTAAATTAGGTATAAAAAATTAGGTACGAATTGACTAAAGCACAAGTTTTCGAAGTTACACCGGGCCGGCGTCAGACGACTTGACGAACGAAATGCATCTGGAGGAAGACAGAACCTAACAGTAACTCAGAGACTAGGATTGATTAGACTCAAATGTCCTGAAGATATCACACGACAGTAAAATATGGACGAGGGCACTATCTCCTGGTCGATCGAACTAAACACCCCCCCCCCCCCTCACGTAGCGGGCCAAGGTCGGACAGTGTTGTAAACATTCTCTCGTTTTGTCAATATTCTCTCGAAATGATTTCTCCAAAGGTAATTTTTGTTTATTTATCTTCTTTTTTTTTTTTTTTTTTCGTGCCTGATTACATCAGATATGGTGCTTCAGGGGGTCTGAAAGCTATATAGATATGACGGAAAATGAAAATAAAAGATCGTGGCCCAAAATCTCCGTGTTGACAGAAATTGGTGGATTTGCTCAGTTCGGTGCTCTAACAGTTGTGGCAAAATTAAATTCAAACTATGCATATTTCTACGGCAAATCCTAACGTTAAATCATTTCTACACACCATAGCATCGCTGGATTTTTCCATAGATTGCTAATGAAGAAATTAATATTGATAAAATTCTCCGAGACATACCTTTGTTTACTGTTTCTTGTCGAGGCTGCTAGCTCGACAGTTCCCGGATGTGTCAAAATTCCATTGACTCTTTCTGGAGCTAGTCCCACCGATTACCACCCGTGACATAGTGGTGTTAATTGACAAAGTTTGGCAAAAATCTATTCTAGGTCAAACTGGCCCTTATTTGCACCCATCCTTTAGATGCATTTTAACCCTTTGACTGCTAAGCACGACCCACTGACCTTTTGCGGACGGCGTAGAACAAGATCAGATCGCTACTTAGTCGACCACGTAATTCCAGGATAGAAAAATTGCTTTTCAGCTTCTCTCACTTGGGTAACTGTATTTTGTTACAGTTATATGTATATCATTGTTTATATTGTTTTCTAACATGTAAAATGACTGTCATTTTCATATCATGCATGCATATAGTCGTGTGTACGTATTTGTGACTATGAGCCCATTGTACTAAAAGTCAGAATGAGGTTTCTTTTCCGCCCTGTTCCGTATTTCAACTTCGTTGACAACCAGAATGTTAATCAATCTCAAGAAGACCTTAACACAATCAGACTAAATCCACAAGCTCGACTTTCAAATATTTTTTGTCAAAATTGCTTAAAATGTTGACCACTTCGCCTGTCTTCGCGTATCATAATAAGATTGATAAAAAGATGGGCCTACTGATATCCATAGTTTTAATGACGAATGAACTACGCAAGACGACCTCTGCCTACTTGCTACATGTATATGACGTCAACTTCTGATGTTCGGCCTTAATCCCTTTCGCCCTTTCGCGGTTCGCCATACTTACTGTTTGTTGCGGTTTCTTCAGCATCCTGACCCATGTCCTGTGCTTGTTCACCCTTTGTTCATAAGGCTACTGAAAAACCTTTTCCTTCCATTGAATATTAAATTTAAAAATAAATAAATAAATAAATATTATCGATTTTGTGAAAGCTGACACGAGAGATAGGTTGTTGGATTTGCGATAGTTGAATCATTTGGGGGATGGATGGATTGAAGTTGATGGAATTCATTTTAGGTAAATGATTAGGTAATTATGAAAGAATCCAAGTGGCCATGAACATTCACTCACGAGTTTATCGTATAAAGTGTTTCAAAGGTACTGTAGATAAGCAAAAGCCATGATACATTCTTACATCTGGTCAGCATAGCTAGAAAAAAATGAATAAAATAGTAATTTGCGATTCGTCATTGGAGAGGTCATCAGACCTCTCCAATTATTGTAATTTTCATTAAAAAAATAAATCTAAGCAAAAAGAAAAATTTCTTTAAAAAAAGAGAAAGAATACCGCGGGAAAACATCACGTGACTTGATACTATATCAGGAGAACTCGTACCCTTGAGAACTCGTACCCCACAAATAGATATAGACAAGGTTGGTCAGTATGTTTTCAAGTTTTATTTTTCAAAACTGACGAGGCTCTAGCATTTTTCTCAGTTTTATACAAAAATTCTATGGATTTATAATGATATAGATTTGATGAAATAACACAGAGTTGCTTCTAGGATGCGGGATTGCGAGAATCCCGCGAAAATTAACTTATGAACGCAAAAAAGTCGTGCCTCTTCGCCCTACGTACCGCACATCTCAAAAGAGTCCGTGATCCTTTGGTTTTGAGCGGATTGCGCAGGCAGACATGGGTCGATACTTTTGCAGATGCTTTAGGCGCCCCTTTTCTCAGAGCATGGCTCAGTTATCTACTTTCTTAAATTTTTAACGTTTAGACAAACAACCTCTTCATTTTACATGTCTGCAGCAGACAACTTTTCAAAATATTGTTGGAAGAGGAATAGCTGCTAGTTACTGCAATTCCTCCCTTTGGAACAATGGTTTCCATCACATCAAAGCACCATCTTCCACATTAATTATCAAAGTTTAAATTGTAGTCTGCGTGCTTTTTCTGTTCGGGACAGTCCAAAAACTGCTGTTTGTGAAAAGATTACAAAAAATTACAGTTAGTTTTAACATGTCCGGTGCTAATATTATGTATAGGCCACCTTTATTTATTGTCATCAGGTAAGATTCTTGCCTATTCAGTGGAATTAGCAAATTGTATTAAATTTTAATTGAACGATTTCTCCTTTCCAAAATTATTTTGGCTTATTTGAGCACACATTATATACATTCATTAGAGGTTTGTTCCTTTTGAAAATGAGCCAATTGGATCATCATCTTGAGTTTTGTATCCTTGAATTTTAAAAAGAGATGCATTTCTGAGCATGATAATAGCATATGGCCTACAATTTCTTCAAATCTTTACCAAACTCGCGTTGTTAGATATTTATGAGAGCTTGGTTCCTTTCAAAATTGAGCATAATCGGGTCATGGAGTCACAAATTACAAGCACTTGAATTTAAAAAAACCAACAATTTTTTAGCTTGTGAACAGCTTCATTTTACTTTCAATCCTCAAAAAACCCACACAGTTTATAGATATTCGTGAGAGCTGGATTCTTTTGCAAACCGTCGGATTATTGGGCCAGAAATTCCTTGCCCTTAAATTTAAAAAATGCATTTAGAGCTTGTCAAGACCTTACCGCACGTATTTTTGGAAACTAACATGAAAAAGAATAGCTTTGCTCATATCAGTTCTCAATTTGATTATACCTCCACAACTCTTTGCAAAAAAATCGAATCTGTATTTAAATGCCAGTTAAGCTGTTTTAGCCCTTATTGGCCTCTTATTCCTAGAATATTGTAACAATGTGGAATATTTACTGTTTTAGGCCTTTACACCAGCAAAACTGAAAAAAAAAACATGTTTTTTCTCATTCATTTAATGCCTAACTTGTTTGTTTACATCGACCAAAATATAAGGAAATTAAAAGCCAATAAACTATTTGAAAACATTGATGCCGACCTCTCCTGGCTTCTTTGTTACAGAAGCCAACTTGTTCTAAACTATGGACAGTGTTTATTCTGCGGGCAAGGGTTGCAGGACAATTTGCAAGCGCGTATGAACTCACACTATAGAGCTATCAATAGGATAGGGAATACTTTTTTCTGGCGATTTTTCTTTCGTTATTTCTCATCATATTGAATTCAAAATAGTTTCTATTTTCAAATTCCAGTGCCTTTTACGCCGTCTATCTTTATTTAGAAGACATTTCTTGTTCAACGTGTATACAAAGTTCTGCATTTTGCGGGTAGGTTTTTACACTCCTGCATTGCGAAACGGAAATGATCAGGAAAAACATACTTTCAAAACACACCATTCGAAAATGAATATGGATATTTGTTTTTTCGTGTTTGTGTTTAACGCCTCTCTAAATATTATTTCAGTTATATTGCGGCGGCTAGTGTATCGATCCATGTTTCAAGGAGTGCACTTTACCATTACTTCGCATAAACTTCTTTCCAAACCACCGGCTGCTTTCCCACATAACTATCATTCAACACAATGATCAGCGGTGACAAGAGAAAGAATCCTGTCGCAATGACTACATTTATCACCAATCCTTAGGAAGAAATTGGTCCAGCTCGGGATCTGAACCGGCTACCCCTGATAAGTAAGGACAAAAATTCTGTATGGGCAAAAAGAGTGGTGCCGTTTGCTTGGCTGACAAACCCGTGCAATGTCATGTAGATCTAACTACCTCTGAACTGATCTGTTATCTAGAATTTTTATTATGTTTGCAAAAAAGTACCCTTCGTCCGCTTTAAGGCTTTGCCTATTTTCATATCAAAATATAGAGGATGGTAAAATTTGCACCAAGTCAGGAAACGTGTCTACAGTGTGCTCTCTTTTCAAAATCAGTTCCACATTGTAAAAAATACCATTTTTCAAACTTATCCAACGGCAAAACTTAATATCGTGAGGTAAAACAAACCAAAAATTAAAAACGGCATAAAAAGCTTACTTTAATATTTATCTTACGTTAATGTAAGGAAAGTTAACAACGCAGTGGAATACTCTAGAAACAAAGTAAAATTTTCAAAGTTTAGTCGGAAAACAAAAACCTAGACGACACCCCGCCCTCTACTTTCAAGATAGAAAGATGTATATTCATCAGTCACAGAAACAGCAGGCACATGTAACATACACAAGTGACATAAACATGCAACAAGCAAAAACAAAACATATAAAAGTAATAGGTAATTAATTACATGCATCAATCAACACTCATAATGTCATGTAGTCATCGTTGCGTAGACCCTTCTATTAAAGATGGCTTTTGAAAAGGTTTTGGTAAAACATAAATTACTACAATAATAATAATAGTAATGCTACAATATTTTTGCCACTCTATACACAAAAATCAAAGTTATCGTTATCAATATTCATGTTCTTTCAATCAACTGTTTCCGAGACTACATGTACAACAAAGATTTGAGGCATGTTTTCACATTTTTAATTGTCTTTTCTTGTAGCATGTATCTTAACGCAGAGAGAACTTTCTATATACACTTACAGAGTGTATGTACAATCAACTAGTAAGGTTTTATCGTTAGACAGAGTGTCCCTGACAATCGTAATCTACAAATATGTTGTTAATAAACTCTCTTCGTGTTCATAAAAAAACGTGTTAGATCTGAGGATTTCCAGCGTCTCCTAAACAGGACAGAACTACATGATTTATATTTGAATTGGAATGCAGCTGTTCATCGTAACAGTGCTCTGTGAAAGGGGGCTAAATACATCTGTAAAACGTTTCGACCTATATTATTCTGAGCAGTCTACGCATGCTAACATTGGTCGAAGCTATTTGCCATTAGTCAATTTTCTGCATGGCCAAGGACCATTTTTAACTCCAGATCCAGTCGATTGTTAGACAAAATAGGTTTTATGGATCCATAATTATGGGATGACTTGCTTGGTATAATACATCAAGGAGATGTATCAAACCCCTTTTGCCAGAGTACTGCTCATATATGAATACATTTTTTAATAGCCATGCTAAAAAATCTTAATCTGGGGTATACGTTAGGGCTGATCTGATAGATTTTCTACAAAATGAAGACTGAAAATATGAATTACTCGAATTTGTTTAAATTATCATCTTTCATAACCAACCAATTCATCCTAGGTAAATTTTGGCCTACTTACATAGCATCGCTATTTTCATAAACAGGAGCTGCAAACGGACTATTTGCCAGAAATTTGATTCTTGCAAAAATGTTCTCCTCCGCGACGTCACTATCATGCAGATCTTGCTCGAGTTTTATAGCTTTGTCGTTATCGCTTATACCAATGACTGGCACATTGAATAGATTGGTTGTGGCAAAAGTTGGTCTTTTATTATCAAAAGCTCTTGCCCTGTGGAAAAACATCTTTTGAGCAGGTCCAATGTGTCGGATGATTCTTGAAAGCATATCTCTGTCCGAGTTTTCAAAACTTATTATCCTTCCAACTCGGAGGTACGCCCTTATTTGCGGGTGGAGCACATCAAAGGAAGAAATGAAATCATAATTGATCACAACAATCTTTTTTGTTCTTTCTTGTTTCATCATATTCCAGGCATATTTCCATTCGTTGTCAGTGTCCTCCCGCATCAGATAACTGTCTGTAAGGATCACGAGATAGACTCGACTTGCGTTCATCATGTCGATAATAGCATTTGATTTTACCTCTCCAAACTGAAAATCACGATGTGGAAGAAAGACTTTGTAGCCAATTTTCTCCAGGCTCGGTACAACAGATAGTGATACCCACTGACGTGAGGAGTCATTATCGTCGTCCAGAATCACGTACACGTCATAGGTGTAACGCGGCAAAACTGTAGATTTCTTTACAGTTCTGGACCTTAAATACAGGATTAAGAGTTCGTATTTAAAATGATACGTTAGAGAAGCAACAATAATCAATAATGCTGTTGTACCACCCAACATAGCTGTGAGAAAAAGTAAGAATGTATCTTCGGATTTACAGTCAACTAGATCTTCTGTAAATAAAGTAGCGGGCATTATACCATGACCTTCAACCTCACATTTAAAAGATGAAACATTGTGACACTGTCTTTTAGCCAACCACGTGATGATCCAGAGTGTGTCACAATCACACAAAATTACATCATTTTCTCCGTTGACAGTACAACTGTTTCTATATTGAAGGACTTGGGGTATCACACGCAGTCTTTCATTATTGGACAAATCAATGAATGAGGCATTTTCTAATTGTAACGCTGTAGAGTGTTCTAGGATTTTAATGTCATTATGTGAAATATCCAAGACTGATATTTTACTCAGGTAAGTCACATTTTCGATGCTTTTGATGTGATTGTGTGAAACATTTAGATGGATCCGCTTTGAAAATTTGGAAATGGGCATTACTTTAGGAAGTTTATCTAAATTGGCCTTACTACAGTTTACGTAAATGGTATCATGTTCTGGCACGTCTCTATAATCACACCCAACCGTTACATTTTCTAAATCCTTGATCGGACATATGAGCTGATCACGTGGAATATCAAATGCCACCTCACCGGCATGCTGTTCCGGACCTTTGCAGGTTATATTAAGATAATCTCTCCAAATGGTCTTGATTAAGTCATCGGATAATGATCTGAAAGGCTGAAGGTTGCAATCACATTTTAGCTGAATTCCACGCAAATCAAAGCCAAAACTTATTATTTTTCCTAATTCTTCTATGTTGTCTAGATTAAGGATATCTTCGAGGTCTGGAAATGTTTCAAACACATTATCTTGCAAGTTTACATAACCCGGTCCATAGTCCGCTTTCACTATGACATCAAGGACATTTGTCATGCCATTCATGCTGTTATTTTCATAGTTAAAGTGACAGAAAGGGTGTTGACTGTACATGTTGCTTACATCTATTTCTAACAATTCGTTGTGGCTGAAGTCAATTCTCAACAGAGCAAGGTCTAAAGATGATGTAATCGCAGGATCTAGTGTTTTTATCAAATTACATGCAAAACTGACCTCACGTAATTGTTGAAGCTGATTGAAAGAGGTATTGGAGACATGCGTCAATCTGTTTCGGTTCAAGTTCAACGTATGTAGTCTTTCTAAGCAGTTTATATCTACCAGAGATTCGATGTTGCTTTCAGAAAAGTCGACGATGACAATATTTTTCCAGAAAGATTCAAACTCATCATACAAAGGTCTGTAGATATCATAAACAGAGGTCATATTGTCCCAGTTACAGAGATTACTCGGAATTTTGGTCAACTCGGGAGCGGAGTATTGTATCTTGTAGACTTCGGAGTCGTCTACAACGGCATCAGAAATCACAAGATTTTGTCCCAATACAGAAACATACTCAATAAGTAGCAATACCTCTGTTCCTCTCCATTTGGGATAGGCCGTACACTTACAATAGTCTTCTTGTTGCTCTAAATTGGGACCTTCACCCTGTACTATGTCTTGATCAGTATTAAGAGTTTTACAGTTACATAGAAGGTCATTCCCAGTCATCCACTCGGGACTCCAGAGCTCAGGGTCGCTATTTGGACAAGAATCGTCGTCCCCTTGATATGCCTCGGGATTTATCCTCCAATAGACCATGATGAAAAAAATACTGACGATCTTCATCCTGGAATGAAAATTTAAATCAACAGATAATTTATTTTGATTTTTCCTTCCACGTTTACTGTTCATTCAGATACATGTAAACTTTTATCTGTGCAGGAGACGTATAATTATTGAATTCATCATATTGTAGACACACAAACGATAATGAAAAAATGTCACATCGAATACTAGTATTAGAATATTTTCCTTTTTGCAAATAGGCTACATATATATCAATCTTCTATGAGGCCTACCAGTTTGTAGTGTTCCAGCCCAAGTACCGGTATGTTTGTGTGTTATAGTTTCAAAATTGAAAAGCGTTTCTGCGTCAAACATGCTTTATTTACAAATTCATAACATTTTTTTCATAACTGGCAACTATTCTTTATAAACGTTTTAATTTTATACTTTTATTTTGTAGCTATAAACGTCTTTCATTTTTAAGCCCCCTCTGATATACTTTTTTTTTTTATTGTTCACTTTGACTGATTTTTTTTTTTTCTAATGTATCGCTCGGTTGTTTCAAATATTCGATTGCTGAAAACGGGTAATAAATTAATCTTAATAAAGAGATTTTCTGAATAGGGGTAGGTTTTCTTTTTCCCCCGTTACAAAATGCTATTTTGTATGGTTATAAGTTTTAGTAAAAAAACTCTATTTAGTCATTTTATTGATACCATCATAAAAATAAACCCCAAGTAGTTTAAAAGCTGTTTCTCTAGACGATAGTTTCCATTTCGTTTTAACTTAACTCGCCCTGGATCAGCCCATTTCAAGTTTATCCTATCAAAGCTAGCTTTAAGTCAAGACATGCGGGGTTTTAAGTAGGTCTAAATACAAATGATTTATATTTCTGAGTCATCTAAGAACAAAACTGCGTCATCTGCAAATCGAGAAAATAAAATTGAGCCATGCTCTGGCAAAAGGGGGCTTAATGCATCTCCTCGATGCATTATACCAAGAAAGACATAACATAATTATGGACCCATAAAATTTGTTTTGTCTAACGACCAACTGAATCATGAGGTAGACTGATCCTTTGACAAGCAGAAAATTCAAAGATAGCAAACATTTTCGGACCATGTCAGCATGCACGGACTGCGCAGGTTGACATGAGTCGGTATTCTTTGCAGAAGTATTTAGACCCCTTTTCACAGATTATGGCTCAATTATATTCTCACATTTTATCATTCTTGATTTTCATAAAACTTTTGAAGAAAGTATACAGCTATACGATAAAACTGGATCAATTTGACGAGGACTCCGTTATACTTTGCAGTGATCAGAAAAAAAAATTCCATACAGTACACACATCTCTCCACAGTTAAAGGGAAACAAAATATTTTAACGCAGAAAGAAAGATTATTCAAATGCTATGCCAAAGTCATTAGAAGTCATAGGCCCGCGTTATTTTCTTCACAATATTGCATAATGCCAAACACTAGTCTTATATTTTCTTCAATTAATCCGTACGTTTAAATATCCAGTTAAAAACGGCTTTTGATTCTACTAGCTAATCTTCCAGGTCCAAGCTGTATACATTTTAAAACTTAATCGGTTTCCATTAAAAACAAAACATGACCGAAGAAACAATGTGCCCCCTGATGGGAGCCAGTTATACATGCATGAATAAACATAATATCCTAAAAATGTTTTAAATACTTTCCACGGTCATTTGATTTAATCAAAGCCGTATCAAAAGCTGGTTTCAGCTTTGTGATAAATACTAGAATAATTTGACAATCAAAGTAAAGACAGGACTGACAGACTAGTAAATGTGTAATAAGCGGCCATGGTAAAGATAGGATTTGACTGGTCCATACAATATTGATGAAAAATTGTAAAACCCGGTTATCAAATCCGATCCGGCTCGATCCGGTGAATTTACCCACTTGTCATAGGCATTTACTTGTCACAAGAGGAAATACCACCGTTCGATGATCTCTGGTTGAAAAAGACAAATGAAGAACATATCAGTTGGATGATTTGGCGTTTGATTTTTGTATATACATACATATACTCTGTGTGTGTGTGTGTGTGTGTGTGTGTGTGTCTCTCTCTCTCTGTATATATATATGACAATAAACATTGAAGTTGTTTAGCGGAAACAAGAATATGCCCAATATGTCCAATTATCACTATTTTATAGTAGTATCATTACTCTACCAAACCGCAATGGACAATAATCGAGGTCAAGCTGCGTCTCGGCGATATTTATAAACACGCATAGATAATTAGATGAAATCTGACGGGAGACATTGAAATTGACGGTATTTACTGGAAACGAATTCACGCAGAAAATCAAATAGACAAGCGGATTTACGGACAAAGGGAAACATTGACAAACACGTAGACCAAAAACAGTATGACCACGACCTTCGATCACGGGAGCATAAAAATAAATACAGATAGAACAAGTTGGCTTCTTTCAAAAAGAAGCCAGGAGAGGTCAGCGTCAGTGTTTTCAAATAGTTTATTGGCCTTTAATTTCAATATATTTAGGTACATGTAAACAAATGTGTAAAACAGCCACCACGTACAAACCTCTTTTGCTTTACATGGCGGTCATTTGATCTTCTTTCCGCCTTCTCAAGTCTCATGATCTTGTCCAGCGGTCTTCTTTCTCTTTTTTAACAAAATTCTTCATACTTTTTCTTCTGCTTAGATTTATTTGCTTAATGAAGAATTAAAGTTATTTGAGAGGTCATTTGTAATCATGGCAAATTAATGTAACAGATCTTTTCTGAAATTCGTCAGATCTAAAAGTGTGTGCAGGACAACTAGCCCCAAAGATAACTCGCCCCAAGGCAACTCGCCCCAAAAAAACTCGCCACAAGGCAACTCGACTCACCTTCAGAAGACAACTAGCCCCAGGTTATGAGACAACTCGCCCCACATATAAGACAACTCGCCCTGCTCTTATTACTATCACCTGAACGTATTTATAAAACCGAGACCTGTGTAAACTGTTATGATATTTATCGACCTTCTTTCTTTCTTTTTTATCTATATATCTTTCTCTTCTGTCTTTTGTTTAAGTGATTGAAGATTACATTCTTTCATTTACACCAAGTGAGCATTGAAGTTAGCATAAATGATGCTGACTTGACCAGTTTGACATCCCTGACATATTCAGTTCATGGAATGAATTTTCTATTACCGGTATACTGTTAACATATACCCGTTCTTTTCAATCAATCAATCAGTCAATCAGTCACATCGATCGTTAGACACAAAGAAAAAACAGATGGATAAACTGACCTACCGGTCGTTAGTTTGATGATACTTAAGTCATTCATGATTGCTTTTATCTGAAAGATCTATAGGTACATAAAAATTTGACGATAAGCCATTTAAATAATGTCTCTTAATCCTAGATAATTACTTTTGTATTTCTGTAAATCACCTGTATTGTAATAGATTAGCATCAAAAAAGTTGTTGTTTTCATGAGTTGAGAACCAATATGTAAGGAGTTTATGCTCAGGACGAAAATTTTGCTTGATTTTAGGAGTTTTTTTTTTTTACGTGGGCGCGATTATCCGAATTCTGTGAACTAGCCGATGTTTCATAAACTTTTGACGAGTTGTCTTCTGCGTGGGCGAGTTGTTTTCATTTTGGGGCGACTTGTCTTCACAATGTGGGGCGAGTTGTCTTCGGACGATTTTTTTTGTGGGGCGAGTTGTCTTTGGGCGAGTTGTCTGTGGGGCGAGTTGTCTGTCATTCCTAAAAATAGAACCACGTCTATTTCTTATTTCGGTTTTTTTGATTTCGCTTTATTTACAAAACCATGACGAAACAGACTGTCTACCATAATAATTTCGCAAGAAAAATGGATTTAGACAGCGAATTCTGTGACAGTCTGCGTTTTAAACTCACCACTGTTGGAGAGGTCTGATAAAATCAACCCTAGAAAAAAGGGCTCCGCCGATCCGTCCACATGTCACCTCCCTGAGAAGTTTGCATTTTTTTCTGGCCTTTGAGAAATTTTGGATTATACCTATTTGTGTGCATATACAGCTGGTAAATTCATGTTACCAGACGCTTTCATGAAACATATCTACCAACTTCAATAGCAATCATCGTATCAAAAATATCGCAGTCATCGTTATCATTATTAGTAAATTAAATTTAAATTTTTGCCAGATAGGCGATTTACGGCTAACTGTAAATAATAATACTATAAGAAAATGAGTGTCTTTCTTTTAACTCTTGACAGAAAATAAAGCAAGATTGATTGTCTTTTCACAGTTCATTGTTGTCGTTTTCTTTAAAAAAGATTTTTGTAAGCAATTGAACTACTTTGGGGACAAGTAATCGTTGTATCAAAGAGTGTCGATGCGACGAAATGTACTAGTACACAGATGGGTAGCAAGTATACAGTATAATCGTATTGGTGCTTTGTTTGATGGGGATTCTAAGGGGAGAGAGAAAGAACACATCCGCGTAGTTGTTAGTAATTTTAGAATTAAATGTTTACATTAAAAACTGAAAAATTTATACCTGGAATAATAAAAAAAAATGTTAAAAGTAACTGGAAATACTTATCACAGGAAAAGATATGTGCAAAAATGTTGCATTGTGTGAAAAGCGTGATAGAGATTTATTGGCTCCTTTTTCCTCGTAAGTCCTCACAAGTCCTGAAAAGCAATCAGAGTTACCACTATCGTTTTTCTAGGAGTGATACAATACGTGAACTGCACACATGGAAAAAAAGAAATATCCAAAAGACGTGCCTGTGCAAACCCAAATTTTGTAACCACTGATTTCGAATCATCGGCAGGCATCGCTGCATTTTTAATGGTCTAGGCTTCACTATTCACTAAGTATAACCAATTTAAAAACAAAAAAAAAACAAAAAAAAAAACGATATTTCAAAGGTAGTTTGGAGGAAAGAAGTCGCCTTATCTTGATCTACATTGTCGGCAATAGGTCAGTGAGGCCCGCTTAGCAGCCCAAGTTGAAAAAAGAGAAAAATCGAAGCAAATAATGGTTTGGTGTAATATCTATCCTTTAACAAACTACTCTGTAATTTAAGGATCCCTATAATGTAAGATTTTGGAAAACATAGTCGAAAAAGGAGAAAAAAAGTGGTAAGCAGTATTTTCTCATATATCTTCATTATCTTCAATGGCTTTTTTTTACCTTTAAAATAAAAATCCCACCATATGATGCACGTTTTAGTTATCGTCTGTAGTACGCTTTGAATTTGAATGACTTTTATATATGGTCTGGTATAGGGGTTACTGCACGTTATCAGCTCCCTTCGCTTTAAAATTTGACATACGCTCTAGCAAAAGGGGGCTTAATGCATTTCCGTGATACATTGTACCAAGCAAGTAATTATGGATCCTTAAGAGCCACTTTTTTATAACAATCAACTTAACTCTTTCGGCGCCAAATAAATAAACTCGACTTCTTTTGACAGCTGAAAATACAATCCACTTAAAGCAAGAAAGATTTTTATCGTATAGGCTTGACTAAACAAGCGGATGGTATAGGTCAAAGATCAGACTGCACGTTCTGTGCAGTCTGATCTTGATCTATGCCATCCGCAAAAGTTCCTGTTTTCGCCTTTGGCGCTGAAAGGGTTAATCATGAGGCCAACTTGTCCTTGGAGATACAGGAAATTGTCCAATAGCGAGAAGCAAGTTTCGACCCGGTCGGCCTGTGCAGACTGTGCAGGCTGACCTGAGTCGATACTTTTCGCAGATGCATTAAGCCCCTTTCCACAGAACATGACTCATTTATAAAGGTGTATCAAATGACATTTTTCTCCTTACCCCTCCAGCTGTATAAAACATAATTTTGACCATTCAACCATATAACCCTTTACTACAAAAATCTGAGTTTTAACGACCCTGAAGAAAAAGGCTTTTGGAAACCTCGTGGGAAAAGGAGAAAATGCTGATAAGCAACATTTTCTCCTTTTCCCACAACTTTTTCTACACATCCAAAGACACATTTTTCTCTTCAGTTTTTGTATTACATGCATATCCAATCTATCGTTTAGCGGCAGGGTGCATAAGGGGCCACCCTCAATAGTTTCAGTAGAAGGGCCAGAGTCTATTTTGCATCTACCGTGAACTGTTTTCAGTTTCTAATATACAAATTTTGTCCTTTTTTGGGCACGAAAATATGTCTTTAACTCTTTTAGCACCAAATATATGCCCTGGCAAAAGGGGGCTTAATGCATCTCCGTGATGCAAGATACCAAGCAAACCATCACATAATTATGGGTCCATAATAGCCACTTTTGGTAACAAACGACTTATCATGAGTCACACTGGTACTTGAACATACAGAAAATTGACCTATAGCGAAAAGTTTCGGCCAAGTTCAGCCTGCGCGGACTGCGCAGGCTGACTTGGGTCGATACTTTTCGCAGATGCAATAAGCTCCCTTTTCACAGAGCATGGCTCATGTAAAATCGATCCTTATCTACAATTGAAAATACAATTTACTGAAACTCAGACTGACTTTATCTTATAGGTTTAACCCTTAAAGATACATCCTCACAGCCAGAGAGAAAAAAAAGCGCTGCTAAAGTCTGATAGCTGTAGAATGGTTCAGAATTTATCAGCTATAGAAACATTGATAAATTACCGATATACGAGTATGGCGTGTAAGAGATAAATATATTTATCGGAAATCTTCGATTTAAAACCGGAAACGTCACAAAAATGATTTCTTTGATGGCCTCCAGAAATGAAATGCATTTTTTTATCTGTCTAAATCTATAATATTATTCCACAAAGCCCATGAGACCCACGTATCGCATCGAAATGATATTTTTTAGGGTTCGTGTGATTTTGTAAGTTTTCTACTCCAACCCGTGACGCTCTAGGCTGCTAAGCGCGACTCACTGACCTTTTACGGACAGTGTAGATCAACAACAGACTGCATAGAACGTGTAGTCTGATCTTGGATCTACACGGTCCGACAAGGAGATATTTTTCTCCAAGAAATAAGTTTGAAATATCAATATTCTGGTCTTTGATTATCGGCTCGAACATTTCATTTAAGATACTTAGCAGAATAAGGGTTAATTACGGCAGTGGTACGATAGTTTCACGATTATACAGAAGATTCGACTGGATTTGGCTGCAATCCCACGAATATTCCAAAGAATCCCCAAGATTTACAAGAGTTTATTGGGAATTACTGCATGGACAGAGATCGGGCGGAAAGTGAACTGAAATCAGTCTACACATCGGTTTACTCTGATCTGTCGTACACTCCTCCTTGATTGTCGACTAACTTCTTTAACTTTAAATCTTTTCATAATCCGAAGTTTTAACGAGACCAACCCGACCATTTTGCGACGTTTTGATTTGTCGTCTACAGATGCTTTTAATTTTGACCGGTCGAAAATTCTGTCATCTGGTAAAGAGGTAAATGTCGATATCAGCCAAAAAATGAAATTATCCCAGGTTTAGAAGTTTTAACGACCTTGACTAAAAAAGCTTTTGAAAACATTGTGGAAAAAGGTAAAAATGCCGCAGACCATTATTTTCTCCCTTTTCACTATGTTTTCTGGCCTTTGTCCTCGAAAGGCCAGAAAACATTAATAGATCAAACTGCACGTTCTGTGCAGTCTGATCTTGATCTACATTGTCCGGGATGGAGTCTTGATATAACCTAAGCAGCCTACGGTTCATAAACAAGGACGAAAGAGGGTAAGAAGAATAATTTATTATGGTATTATTGGGTCATAGATAAGAACTGATCGATAACATCAAGAGGTTTTTTTTTTAGATGTTTTTTACTTTTTCCTTGTGCTATTTATTAGCTTTTTTGAGAGAGAGAGATAAACACACACATACAGAGACACAACAACACACACAGACAGACAGACAGACAGACAGGCAGGCAGGCAGACAGACAGACAGACAGAAACCCTTAGCTACACTTAAAGATGCATCTGTACTCGTTTTCAGCCAGTCTTTAATTCGTTTTACCTTCATTTCATCAAACTATAATCATTCTTGTATCTTCATGCCAAATGTTGCCACTGACGGTTGCAAGGTTGCATAGATTACGACGGACAGAAAATGCATTTTCATTTTCTCGCGGAAATCAAAGAAACCACTGTCGTGACATTTCCAGTTTTCAGTCAAAGATTTCCCATACATGTATTTATCCCTTACACCATAAATATCGGTAATTCATCTATGTTTACACAGCGAGCTAAATTCTGAACCATTATACTGTCTATCAAATTCTAACATCGTTTTTAACCCCCCCCCCTTCTCTCTCTCTCTCTCTCTGGTTGTAAGGATGTATCTTTAGCACAGTTAACGATACTTGAGCTTTAAGATATTTATAAATTTGACATATTTTTTTTTACATCGAACGTTAAACAAATACTTAGAGCGGTAAAAAACTTTCGTCAACAGCCTTGCAAATGATTTACTGGCGCTAGTAGTATAGGAGGGTAGACCTCGGACAAAAACCGTTTTGTCCGAGGTCTACCCTCCCTGAGTGCCATTTTGTCCGAGGTCTACCCTCCCTGAGTGCCATTTTGTCCGAGGTCTACCCTCCCGGAGAGGCAAAAGACCGGTCAAAATGTCAAACCGGAAGTAGATGTCCACTTTTTCTACCCCCCCATGACGCGGCTGGGGTCCTTTTTATCCATGGTCTGTGAAAAGGGGTCTTAATGCATCTGCGCGCACGCGCGCACGGATCGTAATGATATGGTTCGGCAGAGACTATCGTTGGACTTAGTCTTTTTTCTTCATCGGAGATAGATGTTCACCATCTTTGACGCGGCAGGGATCCTTTTTTTAACCATGGTCTGTGAAAAGGGGACTTAATGCATCTACACGCACGTGCGCACGGGTCGTAATGACATGGTTCAGGCAGACACTATCGTTGGAGTTAGTCTTTTTTCCCGTCTTCGTTCGCCTCAATCTTTCTCTATCACCGTTGGCTTTAGGCTTTTTCCACGATGTGGGTTATACTCCCTTCTCATGGTGGTTCAGGCGGAGAGTATCGTTGGACTTAGTCTTTTTTCCGTCTTTATTCGCCTCAATCTTTCTCTATCACCGTGTTGGAAGTCTTTTTTCTTCATCGGAGATAGATGTTCACCATCTTTGACGCGGCGGGGATCCTTTTTTTAACCATGGTCTGTGAAAAGGGGACTTAATGCATCTACACGCACGTGCGCACGGGTCGTAATGACATGGTTCAGGCAGACACTATCGTTTGACTTAGGCTTTTCTCTGTCATCGTTGGACTTAGTCTTTTTTCCCGTCTTCGTTCGCCTCAATCTTTCTCTATCACCGTTGGCCTTAGGCTTTTTCCACGATGTGGGTTATACTCCCTTCTCATGGTGGTTCAGGCAGAGACCCTCGTTGGACTTAGTCTTTTTTCTCCGTCTTCGTTCGCCTCAGGCTTTCTCTAACACTGTTGAACTTAGTCTTTTTTCCACGATATGGACTATATTCTCTACTTACGCTGGGTCAGGCGGAGAGTATCGTTGGACTTAGTCTTTTTTCCGTCTTTATTTGCCTCAATCTTTCTCTATCACCGTGTTGGATTTAGGCTTTTTTCTCTGTCATCGTCGGACTTAGTCTTTTTTCTCCGTCTTTGTTCGTCTTAACCTTTCTCTATCACCGTTGAACTTAGTCTTTTTTCACCACGATATGGGTTATTTCCCCTCCTCAGTTTGGTTCAGCCAGAGATCATCGTTGGACTTAGGCTTTTTTCCGTCTTTGTTCGTCTATCTTTCTCTACCACCGTTGGACTTAGTCTTTTCTTTGGCTCCTAGCAGTATGATCTTTAGATATTTGTCTGACGAACTCAGTCTTTTTTAAAAACTAGCTTTAGGGATAAAGATCGTATTGCTTTGTAACTTGTCTATAAGATCTGAGAGCTGAGGTGATGTATACCACTATTTGTCGATTTGATTGAATTAGTCAGACAAGCTTTGACATCTTTATGGTATACGTTATCTTCTGAGTTGGTCAGAGATGGGTTATAGCATAAATCCTTACCATACAAACATCGTGTTGGGCTTAACCTTTTTTGAGTTAATTTGAATTGAAGTATATCGTTTGGAATGTAACTCTTGGAATGGTACTCAGTCGTAAAATTGACAAGTCTCGAAGATAGGACTTTCTGGGATGAATGTTAGCTCTGAAAAGAGCTGTTTTTTACCATTCTCTGGATTGGAATTAAATTAATCATCCGAGCAAGTTAATTCCAAAAATCAGAGAAAGATAGAGGATTCTAAACCTCCTCATCATCAACTCATTGGTTGGTTGATATCACAGACTCCCCAAAGATTGGATCATCAATTGGCATAACCCAAAGATCGGGGTAGAAATTAGGTGTTGGGTTCTGGGTATAGGGGTTATCCCCTTGTCTTGCAGAGAACTCAGCCGATGTCTTTGTCTTTTGACGTTTTCTCTTCCCCTCGTTCCTTCGACTTTTACCAAATAGTCCACAGCAGAATCTGAACAAACCCATCGTGGAAATGAAATGGTCTATAGAGAAATTTGGTGGTTTTATAGCTTGGTGGAGGAATTGACCTACTTTTCGTCTTGGAATTAAGAGTACGAACGTGGGCGAGACCATGTAGATAGAACATAATGTACTATATGATCTGTCTACATTTTTCCAAGACTGATATTTTGTGGAGGAATTATCTTTGTGGAAAAAAGAATGAAAAAACACCATTTAAACAGTATAACCTTTATTTGAACAGAACTGAACAATGAACTGAGCAATGAACATATTTACAACAAACACATAGATAAAAGAACTATTATACATTTATATACTATTTGTGGGAAAAAAGTCTCTGAGCTTTATCGAATAGAATTCCATACTGCTGATTGAACCATAACACTACATCTCGATCGTTTCGTCGATGTTCCGTTGAGAGGAATTTCTGTTGAAGATATTTCTGTATGTTGTATCCTCTGGCAGCAGCATCCAATACGAAGATACAGTAAAATCCGCAAACCTTCCCCTGTGGACTCTGAAGAGTTTGTCGATTGTATCTCCACGAATAAGAATGATTGTCTAAAAAGTTAATGATTTCTGGCTCAAGTGGTGGTAGTCCGTAGGGATCAAAGTATAGTACATCGTCATTATTGTTGAATATCACGGCTACCCAGTGTTCTCCTGGACCGGTTGATTTCTCTGTGTTCACAATGTAGGCTTTCACATGATCGGGTTTTTGTCGAGGTAACTGATCTTTTGCACAGACTTTTGCCTGTAGATTTTTTATCCATGTCCCGTGATCCAATATGTATTGAATTTCAGAAGTATACATTTTTCTAATCACTTTCTTCCCAGGATTGTTTTACTTTGTCACACCAGTATTGTAACCACGACTCCGTGAATTCAGATAAAATGTTTTGTTTTATATTTCGCCATAATCTGTAGGCTTCCACATAGTCACTTTCATCGAGTTTCATTTCTATGAGTTCAGGATACCATTTCTCCATGATTTCGTATGGATTTAATTCCATCATGGCTTTTTCTATGAACATATCTGTATGTTCTTGTCTATCCTTGAATAAACACAGTTCATGCTGTGTTTGACTGGGATGATCCACTTGACATCCGTAACACTGGTTGGTAACTTCACTGACAATAAGATTTTTTAATTTTTCAGTCATATGTTTTTCGAAGCTGTTGTGAATGTCATTTTTCCGAGTAGAGATGCACTTCGACACGGAATATTTCACTTTTTCTGCTTCTTCTCTAAGTGTTATAGCAAATCTGAGTCCCAACATTGTTTTTTCAGTTCTTTAGTCCTGTAGATAGTCCTGAAAAGGACTGTTTTTTCAATAGTTCTGAAAAGAACTGTCGTTTTCGATATTATATTCCTTAGTCCTGAAAAGGACTGTTTTTGTGAAAGCTATCTTTTGATCAGAGAGTTTCTGTTGGTTTTTTCCAGGATTAATAATCTGTGATAACTTCTCTCAAACTGTTGATTTCAATCTGATTGTCAAATTCAGCAAAGACAATAACGTTGATAGCTGCTGCCAGAGCTTGAGCAAACTGAAGTTCAATTCGAAGATTTCCAGTTTTTATAGGATGAAGTTGTCCTTCTTCACTGCCTTGATCCGCTGTCAAATCGTACCCCCACAAACAGTATCCACCAACATAGTCTTCTTTACCAATATTAAATGATTTATTGAGTGCTAAAGATGAGTTAGCCTGATACAATGATAGAAAGGATTTCAAATACAATCCTGCTTCAAAGTTAGGTTCAAAGGGTCTGTTATGAATACTGTGACCATTACATGATACATCAATTTTTGACAGATTAAAATGATGAAAGAAAAATGGATTTCTACCATAATCCCCATTATAATCAGTATTTGCTACCATTGCAATGAAAATGCGTTTTGGAAGTTGTCCTTGAAACAAATGATCTTCAACTTTAGACTGAAGGCCTGTAGAAATGGTAAAAGTTTTTACTTCAACCCTACGAATAGGGATTTTCATGTTTTGCTGAGCAATAACATGATTTAGATCATTTGCAACAACAGGTAACAATTCGACATTTCGCACATGAAGACTGACTGTTTCCAGTACAATTTTTGAAGCTGGTGCACCACCACCTCCTGTGAGACAAAAGTTTAGCGAAGATCTGTTTAATCTAAGTCTGATTTCAATACCATTAGGTAAATATTTTTCTTGTTGAAACAGATCAAGATGCAAGCGTCCAAAAAGTTCGGCAGTTCTGCTTTGTGCAATTTCACCCATTCTTTCTTTTAGCCCTGCATTATCTCCATCATGGTTGAGTGCATTGAAATGGCCAGAGGTGTCTTCGATCCAAAGATCACCAGCTTTCAAATGTGTAGTCTTGCTGTCAGAATTATATGACATAAGATTTTCGATATATGCTCTATATGGATAGGTATCTGAATTGCTGGTGATTAGTTTATTATTTAGATACAAATCGACACTACTAAACAAGCTGTGCAGGAAGTTGTTTACAGGGGCCACATTTGCATTGGCAAGTAAATTACCACCATCAGCTTGAACGACTTTGTATTTGACATACAAATACGATTGTGACAAATCTGTCCAATGTTCAGTTTGAGGTGGTATGATGAATTCTATTGGTGCATTGTTTGCCAAAGACGATATTGGGAAATGTTCAATCCATTGACTTTCTTGCATCGTTGTCATTGTAGGTGGTACAGAAAGAACATCGAGTTCTGACTTGCTGCATTCACAGGACCCGCTTTGCATCATTTTTATATAATTCAAGTAGATGAATTCAGTATATGAATCAATTATATTAATCAAATATATCAAGAGGTCGTCTGTCTCTTTGTCTTATGATCTTACCACTGTGAAGGCGGTAGGGGGAATGACGTGGTTTTCGTGATTTTCTTTTATTTATCCCTGGTATTAGCTTTTCTGCTAGATCATGAATGGCTTGTTTTCCCCGTGAAATTACAACTTTTTTGGGGTTTTCACCACGTAAAAGGATATCTTCTACTACGCCTATTCCTTGTTTGATTCCTTCTTTTTTCACGGCATTAAAACCAGATTTAATCAACGGTTTAAGCAATGGAGTCACTACTTTAATTGCCGATTTAAATAGCGAACCTAACCCATAGCCATACTGATGTTTTACACCACGATAAACTGGTAACATTTTTTAAAAATGATTTTCGATGATTTTCAATGATTGTCAGTTGAACGTTGTCTAAAATGTAACTTCACTATTGTCTTACCAGTAATGAAATGAACCGGTATACCTAAATCCCCTGTTATTTGAATGTGAATATGATCGAAATCGGATTTCGAAACGGGAATATAATGCGGTATTGTAATTTCATGATTGGTATGTTGAGAACCACAACCATTTTCAACCAAATCGGATGTTTTGAAAGGCAAAACACGAAGTATGGGAGCAAGTGTATCACCCACTATAGTGTGTTCAGCAATATCTGAATAAATATACAGATGATTGTAGCCAGCATCAATATTTGGATTGTATTTAAAGTATTTGAAAATATTTTTACCCTGAAAAATTGTATCATGTTTGAATTCTGGTGATCCACCCAGTTTTAAAAACAGGGATGGATGTAATTTGAGCCCTGATTTTATAATATTATCAAATGTAATTTTCGGACGTTTGGTTGAAGATGAATAAGTGATGTGCAGACCCGACGAATTCTTACGAAGAGCAGGGCCTATAGCGGTTTGAATCACATCATTGATCGTCTCTATAAGATGCCCAGGTGTAGTGTAATTCCCGGATGGAATGTTAAATCGAATTCCCCATTTTATTATATCACCTCCACTATTTTGTCTTAATATATTTATTTTCATATTATCTCCTCTTTTGTCTATCTGTGATATTAATTTGACTAAGTCCTTATCCGTTGTTATAAGATCGAACTGTGCTTCTTCTTCACTTATGTTTAAGAACTGAGAGGGGGTGATAAGTTGAACTAATGCGACTTCCCAAGTTTCCTTGTCAATATGAACTGTCTTTGGTAAATGAACCTTAAAACAACATTGGGTGTTGTTCGGATAAAGGTCCATGGAACTATCACTGGGTAGAGTGAGATAAAACGAATTCATTTTTTACTATCAGACCACCCTGACTGCTTTTGTTCTGATCTGCTGAATTTTAACCCTGGTGATGGAAGAATATATCCAAGTGAACTGCTTAACAGGATCAGCCACAATTCACGATCTTGACTTTGAATACTTAAATGTACTATTGAGGTTGCAATAATTGCATAAATGACTAAAATCTGTGAAATATAGGTAAACTGATTCTTTGGGACACGATTTCCACAGCAATTGTAGTTCTTACTGATACTACTGCTACTACTGCTATCGAAGTTTTCTATTCCGAACTTTTCTTCTATTCCAGACTTTTCTGTTCCACACTCGATGTTTGACTGTGGATTCATTATGAATGTACTGACTTTTTATAACTTTTTTCTTAAGTTATAAGATTTTTTATAAGAAAAGATGTTTTCAAAACACTAAAATAGGATTACATCAAATAGGATTACACCAAATAGGATTCTGGTATCCAACTTTGAAATTTTTTTGGATAGCCTTTCCAATTGACTTTTATTTCTTTGATTAATTTTTTACCCTTACGTCTTGTACGTCTATCAAGAACTGAGTCAATCTCATAAATATCATCATCTTTTATTAATTGAAGTTCATATTCATAATAAGTTCCTAAAATCTGTTCTCCCAGTAGATCTTTTACTTTATAGGTAATAGGTGAAAATGTTTTGTTGACATGGCTGATTTCAAATATTTCTTGCGTCCAATTCGGTAAATAGCCCTTATCAAATGTACGTTTTGTTTTATTGATTCGAACATGATCTCCAATTTTGAATTTCGGCTTTTTCATCATTACATTTGTCGGTAATTGAGAATACAGATTTCTTGAAATCTCTGCCTCATTGGATTTTGTTACCATTACAGGAGATGTTTTTATACTTCTGTGAAAAGTATGGTTGTAATTCTTAACTAAAGAATTCAATACGTCAATGTAACACCTTGTTTTCTTGTACGTAAAGTATTTCCACATTCTCGTTTTCAAAGTTCGTTGAAATCTTTCAACAATACTTGCTTTTGTCTCTGGGTTTTCAGTGGTGAAAAAATGAATCTGATTCTTTTTCAAGTAGTCTTGAAACGATTTGTTTTTAAATTCCGAACCTTTGTCTGTTTGAAGCGCTAAAGGTTTTCGTTTTGATTTCTGAACGATAGATTGAAATGCTTTGATTAAAGTTTTACCCGTTTTGTCTGGAATAGGGATAACCCATGAAAATCTCGAAAACACATCAATCACACAAAGTAAATATTTCTTGTTATTATTTAGTTTTGCTAAATGTTGCATGTTAGCCAAATCAGCTTGCCATTGATAATCTATACCACCTACAATAGTTTTTCGTCTTTTGAAACGACGACGAATCGGTTTGTGTAAGGTGTAGGTGGATTCACCCTGTAACCATTCTTGAACATCTTTGTATCTTATTCCTTTCAAAACAGATTTCGCAGCGTGATACAATTGCTTTACTCCACTAAATGCTACAGTACTTTTAGGATCATAAAACAACTTTCTTAACACGTAATCAAGTTTTGACTTTACCATGCCTCCCATGACTGAAGTGTTTTACGGCTCGGAGTCTTTTTTATAGACTTTGGGGGAGTTAGCAGTTCTTTAACATAGAATTGCTTCAATCGTTCTCTTTCTTCAGGTTTCATGTATGGAGATTTTTCTTTTATTCTTTTCATACTTCTTTTTATAGGAGTTAACTTAGTACTTTTTCGTACGCTTTTTGGTGTGTGAAATAAGTAATCGGAATCTCCATAGGATTCTGCATGGGAATCTTCATCTTCGCTCAATGATTTACTCGGTGATTTATCATGGACTTTTTGTATCCATTTCCATCTGTTCAAATTGCCAATAACTTCTTGAGGTATATTACTTTCATGTAATGCTTTTGAAAATGTTTTCCAACCTCTGGGCTCGATACCTTTTCTTTGACGTATCGCATCATTGACAAGATCAATAATATTGGAGCCATGGATGCGTGTACCTTTATATGACACCACCCCTTGTTCGTCCCAAGTTAAATTATCGTTGTCTTTTATCATACTCAAAAGTAACTCAGCTTTTCTTTTCATGGTTTTTGGTACACTTTACAAAATTCGATCATACAAGGCAACAGATTGCAGGCCAACAGATGCTGATTCCTGTGCACCATCATCGTTTTTTGGAGGAAAATTGATCGAAGTTGGTTTTGTTTTCTGAAGCGAATTTTGTAACTTAATCAAAGTTTCGCCATATCTTTGAGCCTTTTCTGTTTCTGACAGATCGGTACTTTGTAAAATTTGACTCATATCTTGCCGAAGATGTGATGCATCTGCAACTTGTGGATTAGGTGGTAAACGAGGTTTTTGAGCTTGTTCGGCTTTCCATCGTTTCATATTTTCTAAGACCTGGTAAGGTACGATAACCATTTTTCTAACAGACATGATTTTTTATCTATAAGATTTTTTATTACAAGATTTTTATCTATAAGATTTTTTTCATTGAAAATGTTTTCATCTACAAGATTTTTTTTATCTACAAGGCTTTTAGAACTCTTCCTATTCCTCCGATAACGGCTTTTCCTAACAAAGGTAATAATGCAGGTGCAAGCAATGAAAGAAATCCACCTTTTTGATTTAAAATTTGTTTTTTATCTTTTACAGAGACCGATTTTGAAGCTAAACGTCTGAGATGTTGTCGGCTTGAATACAACTTCTTCTTCTGATCTGGTGATAAATGTACATTGCCTTTTAAAACATTATGACAGCATTCCGATATACACCTTATTGCTTCTGAGGGTGAATCTTTGACAAGCTTTTTACGTATTTTTGGTGTAGCCTGTATCATGGCCATAACCATTGAGCCGTGTTTTTTTATCAGAGGTGTTTTCTTCATGTTGACTTTATCACTATTTCACATCAAATGAAAATAAAAGTTCTATGGCACTATCATTTATACCTGATGTTTTTATCATACTGTCTTTTTTTACAAAAGAAAACTTTTTAACATACTGTCTTTTACAGTCAGATTTACTTTTAAGAAAACTGTGAATAGAGAGCATCAACCAATGTATCAGCGCTAGCCATGGACGAATCCACGGGAACGGATCTTCCTTTCCCAAGGTCAAGCATCTGATTTCTTTCGTCAAGTTTATATCTTCCTGTGCCGAGGTTATATCGCAGCATATCTTCTATCATCCGTCTATATTTTCTTAATCCTTTTTTATGTTTAGCCAATGTATTTGGAGACCAAGCGACGGATGGAATTCTTTGAAACGCTATTTTTTTGCCTGGTAATATAAATCTTGAATACTTTTTTTGGTAATGCCGCATTCTTTTACCAAGTATTTCCTCTCTAGATTTTGGATAGCGTTGATGTTCTGAAATACTACTTCCTACAGGCCTTCGTTTTCGGGTAGTAACAAATCTTTCATCAATCATTGGTGGTGGGGTGGTAGTTCTTTCATCAATCATAGGTGGTGGGGTGATAGTTCTTTCATCAATTATAGGTGATGAGGTGGTAGTTCTTGCATCAATTATGGCTGGTGAGGTGGTGGTTCTTGCATGTGTTTTCGGGGGATTTCTCTTCTTTGGAGCTTTTTTCTTCTTTGGAGATTTTTTCTTCTGTGGAGACTTTTTCTTCTTTGGAGATTTCCTCTTTTGCGGTGCACGTTTTCGTGGAGCACGTTGTCGAGGTTGTCTTTCATTCCCAAATTTCCTAACGGTTTTTACTCCATCCCATCTCAGTAAGCTTCTGATAATAACACCACCTAGAAATCCACCACCTCCAGGTTTTAAAATAATTCTACGTTTAATTTCCTCATCAATATTCGGATCTGCTAACTGCTCGATATCTGCTCTATGTTTTGTCATATACGTGGTGGTTTGTTTTGGTAATTTGATTTTATCTTCAATAATGTTTTGTGCTGCCAGCGTAAACCATTTTAAAATTTCTTTTAATCCTGCTTTCAACACAGTTTCTCTTTCATATCTATTGGTTTGTTGACTTAAATTTCGCAAAGCAGCTAAAATTGAAGTTGACGTGGCTGGTAAAGCCATGTTTACTCACTGTCGCCTATTGATAGAATGACAATATAAATTAAAATGAAGTCATTTTTATTTTAAAAAACATTATTACGATTAAGCAGGGGAATAAACGGTTGGACCTCTTTCGTCTTCTTCATAACGATGAAATATATCTGTTCGCAGTCTTAATTCTTTATTTGTTCGTGAATGGAAATCGATGATAAGATATCCATGATCCACCGATGTAGCATCTTCATAAGCAGATAGTAAATGTGGAGCTTGCATTTGGTGAGCTAGTGTTTTAATCTGATTTTTATCTCGCTCATTTCGAAATAAAATCATATATCTTGAATTAAGACTGATGGTTCGACTCGATTTTGATTGTTGAAACATATTTTGCGTGATATAAATCACGCTTGCATTACGGTGATGTCCTTTTCTTGTAAACCAAAGTTTAATTTTTTCCTCATCTTTTTCACCCAGCATATCATCAAAGACGATTAAATGCGGTATAGATACATCGCTGACAAGCTCGTTTTCATCGTCAGGAATTCCTTCCACGAATTTTATTAATTCAAACTGCGAATTGAATTTCTCCTGCATAAGATTGTAAGCATACTGCCATTCTTTGTAACACCAGACAACTCTTTCAGGAACGATATTGAACAAATCTTCTCGATAGTCAATTAATTTATGAACAAAGACTGTCTTTCCACAACCACTCGGACCTGTGATGAAAATATTACAAGGATGTTGAAATAAAATAGCTTGTACATCCACCTCCATGATTTCTTTACTTTTCTCTTTAAGGATTAATAATAAAATGACAACATAAATAACGATGGAAGCATTTTTATTCAATCATTTCTTCAAAAAAGATCAGTCTTGGAAATTGTAGATAGATTATAACATTCTATGTGAATGAATTTTTACAGTACGTTATGTTCTATCTACATACTCAATCCTCGTTCGTGTTCTTAATTCAAAGACAAAAACAGCCCAAACCCTCCACTAAGCTATAAAATCCAGTGAACTTTTCCTATAATCATTCATCTCTCGTTTCTCGAGTAGTGTAAATAAATTATAAAGTATACCAAGACGAGAAAAATCAAATATGGAGCAGCTATTTTTTCAATTTTTAAAAAAATCTTGCAGAGAGAAAAACTTTTAGATTAAAAAAAATCTTACAGAGAGAGAAAAACTTTTTTATCGATAGAAAAAATTTTTTCAAATAAAAAATCTTGCAGAGAAAAAATTTTTTCAAAAAATCTTACAGAGAAAATTTTACCGATAGAAAAAACTTTTACGCTTAAAAATTTTTATCATAGAAAAATTTCGGATAAAAAATTTTTTACAATTTAAAAAAGTTTTGCAGATTAAAAACTAGGGACGAATAAAACTAGGGACGAATAAAATCTAAGATTGGGTAAGTCTGAACGAACTGATTTCCGGGAAATGTCGGGAAAAAACCCACACTCAGATCATATAGTTAGGTAATGTCTAAAGATCATATTGCTAGGAGCCAAAGAAAAGACTAAGTCCAACGGTGGTAGAGAAAGATAGACGAACAAAGACGGAAAAAAGCCTAAGTCCAACGATGATCTCTGGCTGAACCAAACTGAGGAGGGGAAATAACCCATATCGTGGTGAAAAAAGACTAAGTTCAACGGTAATAGAGAAAGCTTGAGGCGAACAAAAGACGGAAAAAAGACTAAGTCCAACAGTGATCTCTGCCTGAGCCAAGCTGAGGAGGGGAAAATAACCCATATCGTGGAAAAAAGACTAAGTCCAACGTTGATAGAGAAAGGTTAAGACGAACAAAGACGGAGAAAAAAGACTAAGTCCAATGGTGATAGAGAAAGATTGAGGCGAATAAAGACGGAGAAAAAAGACTAAGTCCAACAGTGATAGAGAAAGGCTGAGGTGAATAAAGACGGAGAAAAAAGACTAAGTCCAACACGGTGATAGAGAAAGATCGAGGCGAACAAAAGACGGGAAAAAAGACTAAGTCCAACGGTGATAGAGAAAGTTCGAGACGAACAAAAAGACGAAAAAAGACTAAGTCCAACACGGTGATAGAGAAAGACCAAACCGAGTGAAGATGGTGGCACACCTTCTTTTTCCCCGAGTCAGTCTGTGGTGTCACACGTTTTCAATTCAAATTTTTGGCTGGAAAACGTCTCGACCAATCAAAACGCAGGATCAACCCGAACAAAACATGGTGACACACCATTCTTTGCTAGGAATTCCACTTCCGGTTTCCTCTTTTGTTTTTTACATTTTTGCAGTGGTGTGAGGAGGGGGGGCAGAAAAAGCGGATATCTACTTCCGGTTTGACATTTTGACCGGTCTTTTGCCTCCCCGGGAGGGTAGAGCTCGGACAAAATGGCACTCAGGGAGGGTAGACCTCGGACAAAATGGCACTCAGGGAGGGTAGACCTCGGACAAAACGGTTTTTGTCCGAGGTCTACCCTCCTATACTACTGGCGCTTTCTTCAAGGAAGTTGGTTTTTATGTTTGGGTTGAGCCCATCGAGGTTTGACATTTGACACTTGCCCATTACTTCCTGATACACCCGCTCTACTTTCTGTTTCCGCAAAAAAATAGATCCAAACCTGCTCACTACGTAGCGACTCAATATCATCAATCTAAGTTTTAAGGCTCATAACGTTGTCTGCAAAAATGTAAGATTAAGTTTAGAAATTTGTTGAAGTTTTACAAAACATCTGAGCAGCGCTCTAGAAACAGGGGTTTAATGCATCTCTGCATTATATCAAGCAAGTCATCATATAAAATTTATGAATCCAGGTTGTGTAACAACTGTCTGAATCTCGAGGTAGACCCGTGACGTCCTTTGGTCAACATGCATAAGAATTACCAATAGCAAAAAGTTTCTACCAAAGTCAGCCTACGCAAAAACGAACTGTGCTGACTGACCTGGTTAGATACTTTTTGCAGATGCATTAAACACCCTTTTCACAGAGCATGGCTGATATAATCATGATACGCTATCAATTTTTCAGAACCTTGATAATCTACGCCGTTAATCTTTTTTAGGAATGCGTCTTTTTTCTCTTCTCGAAGATTTGACATTTTACACTTTGATTTGATTTTTTTTCGCTGCCAAAGACAGGAAATTAATTGCGGGAATGTTACTTGATCAATAACGTCGCGTCAGAAGTTCGCAAAGCTTTATGGGAAAGTCACGCGATCAATAACGTCGCGTCAGAAGTTCGCAAAGCTTTATGGGAATGTCACGTGATCAACAACGTCGCGTCAGAAGTTCGCAAAGCTTTATGGGAATGTCAATTGATCGATAACTTCGCGTCGATTATGTGGGATCTTTTTCAAATTAGTAAGATGACGTCATATTCGATTTCATAAATAGAGGATCTTACATGAGTGTTTATGTTCGCAAAGCTTTATGGGAATATCACGTGACCAACAACGTCGCGTCAGAAGTTCGCAAAGTTTTATGGGAATGTCAATTGATCGATAACGTCGCGTCGATTATGTGGGATCTTTTTTTCAAATTAGTAAGATGACGTCATATTCGATTTCATAAATAGAGGATCTTACATTAGTGTTTATGTATTATCATTTTTATGAAACGAGTTGACTAAAAATGTATGACGCGAGCCTTGGCGAGCGTCAAATACATTTTAGTCAACGAGTTTGATAAAAATGATAATACATACACGAATGTGAGATTCTATTTATCACATAAAACGAATGAAAGGCAAACTTTCTCCTGCATCATCACCTTTAGCCTATACACTATTCACTGGTCTATGTTTACAGTGTAGTTTGGTTTCAAATGTGTACGTACACAAGTATATAGTTCTTTGATATTTACACCGAAATTAGAATGAAACAGTTTCTATAGAGGGTAATTCCACCCACTTTTCGCAGTTTGTTTGATTTAAAAGACTTTTAAACATAAAAAATCAAAGACTTTCCACGCGTATACGTCTCGGCAACAACGACGTCATTTTTCCGCTAAACGGCGTAGTTGTACGAATTCCGACACGTGCTGTGGTTGGTTTCTCCGGCTTCACGCGCTCATGACTAAAAACTGATCAGAACCGGGACCCAAAAAACGATAATACACTAGTGTATTATCAAAAATAAGTCATGGGTTTAATACACTGTCGGAGGAGGTTTTATGTGATAAAAAATGGTAATAGACCGATGGCAGATCTACAGTACCGTTATTTAAACGTCATGTTTGCGCCTGGTTACTGAATGTAATCGTTCAGTTTCTTCAGGCTTAAGGAGGAAAATATAATATCTCTTTTTCATCAGTGAATTGCAAAAGAACTTTGATTCACGAAAAATAAATCTAAAATGACCCCTTCAAGACATAGATGTTATACCCTAGAAAGGCAGAGTCTGACTTTTCTATATTTTTATGGCCCTTTTGCAATAAATTAACGCTTCACCGTCCACTAGACATCCTTATACAAATAAACCATGTTCGGTTAAAAGGGAGCTTAATGCATCTGCAAAAAGTGTCTACCTTTGTCAGATTGCACAGTCCGCGCAGGCTGACCTGGGCCGAAACCTTTTGCTATTGATCAATTATCTGCAGTCCAAATGCCCAGTGAACCTCATAATTCAATCGGCTATTATACAAAATAAATTTTATGGATAATACTGTGATAACTTACTCTGTATCATGCATCAAGAAGATGCATTAAGCCCCTTCTGCCAGAGCATGGCTCAAATTATTCAGCGAGAAAAGGAAAACATTTTGTCCTAGAATTGCATGAGAAATGCAAGGTAGAGGACAATGTAGTGACCGCTTACAAGTTACAAACATCTGCTTCTTTTTTTACAATGTTTCCCAACGGTTTCAAGAGCATAGGTGTTAAGGGTCTCAGTCATGATGTAATATGTGAAGGGAAAAAGACACTCTCTTAAGTTAAAAAGGGGAAAACACCTCAAATATATTATCTCAAATGTACCGAATCCTGTTTCCGCCATCCACCTTTCGACCTACGAGGAACTCGAAAAGTAGAAATCAGGCACACTAACTTCCACTTTTTTGCTAGAAAAGTGGAAGTTAGTGTGCCTAATTTCTACTTTTCGAGTTCCTCGTAGGTCGAAAAGTGGATGGCGGAAACAGGATTCCGTACAAATGGGAACACGACCATTTGTTTTAAAATGTTTTAAAACCGTCTGCATTGATTTCCCCCCAATTCTACACCAGATAAAAAAGATTTTTAAACCTTTTCAGCGCCTTACGAAAACACGTGGGCCTATGTGGACGACTTACATCAAGATCAGACTGCACGTTCTGTGCAGTCTGATCTTGATCTAAGTCCTCAGCCAGTTCAATAAAGCCAATCTATAAGATAAAAGTCTTAAATATGAGCCAACCTGTTATGGATCCGTACAATCAATTTAGTGTAACAACCGACTAGATTTGGAGATAGAATGGTCCTCGGACACGCAGAAAATTTACAAAGAGCAAAACCTTTCGTACCAGGTCAGCCTGTGCGGACTGCTCAGGCTGACTTGGGGCGATTTTTTTTTTTTTTTTTTTGCAAATGTATTCAACCCCCTGTTCACAGAGCATGACTCGATTGTATTTGGCGTTGGCTGAAACAGTTAACCCTGTGTCTTTCTTTCCCCCCCCCCCTTCCCAAAGGGGAAGTTAACTGTCAGTCTGAATTTTTAAAGATTTACTTTCACTATCATTAACACGTTGACACCTGCAGTTTATCTTAATTTTCGTATTTTAGCAAATCACTCCTTTTGCTGCAATTTTTTGCCTGAATTCATGAAGTGAACCTGAACTCAATTTTTAGACTAGCGAAGCTAGTCTACAGGCATCATGACTGACCTAGACTCAAAGTAAACAAAAAACCCTACAGTTGCCAAATACTGCCTCACAGAAAATACTTCTTTCTGTTAAAAATCTTAATTCTGTTACATATGACAATATTTACAAAAAACACTAAATCTCTACAACTCCAATTTGAACCTGTCATCTTACAAAGTAATAAACTGAACAAGATGCCATTTATAAAGTACAAGATCTTTGCTTATGTGTAAATTAAGTGACCTATGGAAAGCAAAGAATCACTTATTCCTACACCATTGTAACATTATGAATGAATCTATTAATAGATATTACCTAGGTAACTTGTAGCAAATCCCATCTGCATAAACCCTCAGTGGACAGGGAACCCTTGTCATTCCTTCAGTCATTCATTATTTAGATCGTGTACAGTTAAACTGTTATTTTAAACTGTTATTTTACATTTTGAATATTAACCCTTTACCAAACAATTCCAAGTTTAAACGACACCGGGGAAGAATCCCCCTGAAAACCTTGCGGGAAAAAGGAAAACGCTGGTAACCATCATTTTCTCCTTGTCCCACATTGTTTTCTGCCCTTTTGGAATCAGGTTTCATCAGTTCAGCCACATTTAATTTATGGTATTCAAAAGCTTTGAATTTGGAAGAGTGTAAGATATTTTTGTTATGTAAAGAGAGTTAAATAGTTAACTACATCTTAAATAGTTAACTACTTCTTGTGCTATTGGATATTTACTTATTACATAGTGTTTAACGCCGTTTTCAACATTATTTCAGTGATATTGCGGCGGCTACAGCACCTGTCCATGCTTTCCTGGAGTTTCTTTTACCAGCACTACCGCGACTGAATGACCTTTTGAGGACAGTTTGGATTAAGATCAGACCGCACAGAGCGTGCAGTCTGATCTTCGATATACACTGTCCAATAAGAGGATATAATTTCTCCAAAATGTAACTTTGAAATAGCAATATTCAGGTATTTACCATCGGTTTGAAAGTTTCATTTAACATTTTTAGCATTTTAAGGGTTAAACTTAAACTGGATTATAGTTAACCATTAGCACGCATAGTCCCAGCAGCCGCTCAGTCGATAGCATACAGGACTTGAGAACAGGAGGTCGTTGGTTCGATCCCAGACTCGCCAAATTTCTTTCTGATGATTGATGATCTAGTCATTGCGACAGGATTCATTTCTCCCTCACGTTTCGACAATGGTTATGTGGGAATGCAGCCAGGGGCTTGGAAAGAATATTGTGCAAAGTACTGGTAAAAGAAACTCCTGGAAAGCATGGATATGTGAACTGGCCACTGCTACGTAACTGAAATAATGTTGAAAACGGGGTTAAACACCATACAAACAATCAATCCATCAATCAAATTCGCTAGTCTGTCAGTACTTTCAGTACTTTGATTCATTCTTGGAATTAGAACAAGAACAATAACGAAACTTGAAGGTGAATAACAATGTCGATCCTGAATATCATATATGAGCCACACTCCGTGAAAAGGGGACATATTATGCATTGTCCCAATCAAGACGTCATATAATTGAGCCATGCTCTGTGAAAAGGGGGCTTAAGGCATCTGCGAAACGTATCGACCCAGGTCAGCCTGCGCACTCCGCGCAGGCTGACCTGGGCCGAAACTTTTCGCTATGGCTCCTTTTTTTTTTTTTTTGCATCCCAAAGGACCGTTCTACACGACAATTGAGCCGGTTTTTAGGCAAAATGGATTTCATGGTTCCATAATTATGTGACAACTTGCTTGGTATCGTGATTACGGAGATGCATTAAGCCCCCTTTTGCCAGAGCAAGGCTCTATTATAATATCCATTAAAAAAAAAACTTGTCTAACAACCGACTGTACTATATGGTAGACTGGTCCTTTAACATAAAGGAAATTAACCAACAGCGAAAAGTTTCAGCTCATGTCAGCCTGCGTGGACTGCGCAGGCTGGCCCGAGTCGATACTTTTCGCAGATGCATTAAGCCCCTTTTTCAAAAGTTTCAAGTTTATTAGAAAAACAAAAGATAATGTGTCTATCATGTACCGGTACATAATACAACATGTAAATGAAGGCTCCTGGTTTACGGGCGATAAATAGTATTCCCCATCCCGTCGGTTTGTTTGTTTGTATTGGAGTTTAACGCCATTTTAACAGCTTAGGTCATATCATGGCGGTCAGCGACGCACTTATGTGTTTCCTGGCTTTCTCACACCAGTACTGACACAACTTTCTTTCCAAAGCCACTGACTACTTTCCTCACATGCATCAGAGGTGAGAGGCGAAAAAATCGCCGGAAAGAAAGTTTGCCTCAATCCGGGTATCGAACTCACAACCACCAGGTCACGAGTCCGACACGCTAACCACTGAGCTACCCGGGCGGGCCCCATCCCGTCGGACGCTCTCAAAATACAAACAAGCAAACCATATAACAATAGTTTTATTGTTAACATGTTGGTAGAACTTGAAAGAGCAACCTGCATTGTCGCTAACCAATCTGTACAACACATATATTATGATCCCTCCACATCTTAACCCTAATACAAATACATGTTAATAAAAGAAAACGTCTGCTCGTGTTGCTCTCTCAAAGCTGAATGAAATGAAATGCTTGTCCACGTAGCAAAAACCCTAGAAATCACGAGCTTCTACCTTTCCATACCTATATTGAAGCGTCATCGCAAAAGGGGAAAATAATTTTCCACTAATTCGATACTCAAACGTGGAAAATTATATAACCACATATTATCCTTATCCTGATACATAAGTTACATAAAGCCTTCAAGACGATAATAAAATCCTGAATAGTGTTATTTCAAACTTCTTTCTTTCTTTTGAAAACAATATTCCCTCATCGGACAGTGTAGATCCAAGATAAGACTGCACGCTCTGTGCAGTCTGATCCCGCTCCACAATGTTTCGCAAAAAGGTCAGTGACTCGCGCATAGCAGCTTAAGGGCTAACTAAATATGTGTTTCAGACGGAGAAAAGCTGCCGATTGTCACTTTCATCCAAATTCATTCACTCGCTTGCTTCTAAAGAAAAAAAAAAACACATTTCTCTCTTCACCACTACATTTTACAATCACGCATACGCACTCGCACCCCGCATCTCACTCTCTCTCTCTCTCTTTGGTTGAAAAACTTGCGCCCAGTGTACTATAGATGGAACTAAATTTAATGCGCTATACATAATTCTTTTGAAATGTTAAATTAAGCGGCAATGTTTATGATGTTATCGTTTGAAGTGTTTTTTTTTTTCTTCCCCCATGTAATAATGGTAGCTAGTTTTTGCTTAAAAACGAGCTTTGCCGATTTTCTTTGATCTCATCAAGCATCAGTAATGATCTAGACATATTACTGATTTAAGTAAGGCGATAGCTAGCAAATCATTAGTAAAGAAGAAAGATAAAAGTAGCTCACTGGGACTGATCTTTCAAAAATCTTGTGTACACTCTAGAGGGCACATTTTCAGTCCAATGCTCTTAAAAACTGGCCAGCATAATTGCCCTAATGATACCTCAGACGAGTTCAAAAATTAGTTACATCATCTCAAAGGTCACTGATTCAAATATAACAAAAACGTCGTTCACATTTTAAAGGCCACATTTTTAATCCACTCCTCATGAAAGTTTGTCTTGACGATATCTCAAACGAGTAGATCTATCCTTTTCTTTAAATCAGGTCTAAACGTAGGTCACGGGGATAAATATCTACAGACCAACTTCTCACTTTGATGCTCGTCAAACAGAATGTTTTTCCTGATATCATGATCAGTTTTAAAAATGTAATAGCCTATTAAAATACTACAGTAATTTATTGGATCATATCAGAATCATTGACTATATTTCGTATTAATTAATGTTCCTAAAGGTACATAGGCCAGTGAGCGATTCAGGGCCGTCATTTCCCTCTCGTTTTTACAGTAAAGTTTGATGTACAGAATACAAAAAAAATAGACTCCTTCAGCCATTAAGCTGCTAAGCGCGACTCACTGACCTTTTGCGGCCAATGTAGATCAAGATCAGACTCCACAGAACGTGCAGTCTGATCTTGGATCTGCGCTGTCCGATATGGAGACATTTTTCTCATTAAAATAAGTTTGAAATAACATTATTCAGGATTTTAGTATCGGCTTGAAAGTTTGTAATTTTTATCCTGTCACTTCCTATAAATAACGTCGTATAACAGGGGGTCATGATATAAACTTGGTGATATACGGTCAGTCGACCACGTGACCAGGTTTATCATATCAGTTGGTCACGTGATCAAGGTTTATTAGCTAATAAATCCTTTTTTAGGTGCCGGTACACGAAATCAATATTTTAAAGTAAAATTATCGCTTAAAATTAGATGCATATGTTGATTTTTCTTATTATTTAAAATAAAACAGAATTCTTCGCCACAACATTCTTCCGAGGGTTTACGTCACGTTTATGACGTAGTCAATATCATTCACGACGTCATTATTGTTCAAAGCTGCATACCCAAAGCGCTTTACACAGTTCGCCATACAAGTGTGTTTTTTTATAGAGAGAAAGATGTCAATACGTGCCTTAATTTCGAGCAAAATATTCTATCTAGTCGGATTTAGGATTGTAAATGAGAAACAGGATAAAGAGAATAGAGTCGAGGATTGGAAAATTTTAAGAATAGACAGTACAGTAGTGTCTCTGATGCCAGGAGAGTTTGTCAGGCTCGGCTCCGGAATTTTATGGTATCAGTACCATAAGATATTGAATAAAAGGTATGGTCTTTATATCATACATGTATGTTTTTTGTTTTGTTTCGTTCTTTGACAGTGCGTGACAGGATAAATCAAATAGATGGTTGGTGTCTTGGATGGTTTAGGTTTATCGGGCTCGGCTCCGGAATTTATCCGGTTAGCCTTCGGCTCAACAGATAAATTCCTCCGCCTTGCCCGATAAACTTAAGGTATCGCCATCCTAACTCGCTCTTCGCGATCTCGTTACTTTCCGTCCAATCTCGACATTTTCCGTAACAATTCGTAAGTAATTCGGCAGTATCGGAAGTATAACGGAAACGAGGATCTGGTTCCTCGCCTTATTCTTCAATGTATTGCTAAAACGTAAACTGGTACCCGTTGTATCTCCCGCAACCGTCCGATATTGACTGTGTGAGTTCTCTGTATATTGACTACATATCCACTCCCGGAATCTAGGTGATACCATGTAACTTCCAATGTCTGATAAAGAAATGCTTATGTCGTCTTAATTCAATTAATACGTAGACGCCATATTTAAATCATAGACTTCTGGACTTCCATTGCAGTGTGAAAATCTCAATCCTACGACAACTAAATGCCTACTCAGACCTTTCGTATAGTAAACTCTCATATATATATATATTCAAATCCTTCCTACATCAACTCTGTAAAAGGTAATGTGATAACTGATTGAACTTTTTCTTGTACTATTTAAATGGAGCTGATCTGTTAAATACTAAAAAAAAAAAAAAAAAAGGGCATGTGATTCATTTATGAGCCTAACTGGACATACAGAAACAAGACTTTGCTTGACCGACAATGAATATCAGAACAACACAACTGATTCAGAGGGGACTTCACTACCAACCACGCGTAATTACAAACTGAATATCAAAAAGTCGCTTCAGAAGATGCTTGCAACAAACCATTCATTAATATTATACCGAAGGACAATGGTGCTCAGACAAAAACAGAGTGTAATGCTGGTTGCTACGAACTATTAAAAAGAGGAATACTGGAAATATCTTCAAGCCGCCAACTATGTGATAAATATAATATATGCTTGCAACATATAGATGTCTCTGACCAGGCTCAAAACAAACCTGAATTTATTATTAAAGCTTTTAACAGAAAGGCTGATGGAAATCCCGGAAGGAGACAAAAATTTACTAAAAACCTTTACCATACTCAGTTTTCCCTTCTCATAAATGGCAGAAATGCAGCCTTATTCCAAGAAGAAATATTACTAGATCTAATGTTGAGAATCCAACAATCTCCTGAAATGTCTAATCTAGACAAGCATATAGCTTCACTTATTGACCGATGTGTCTATGTAAGTGCAGAAAAACCCACTGCCTGTACAAGCTTAGTTGGCAACCAAATAGTTATCTCAGACTCTCCTAAATCCAAGGAATCTACTCATTCTGAAACTTTGTCACTATGTATTCACTGCAATAAAGAAGTAGCAACGGAAGGCATCCAGTGTGATGTCTGCAGTAGATGGTACCATTTTGCATGCGAATTCATTGACGAACACCTGATTGACTTTCACAATGATTCAGCCTTATATAGTTGTTTCTCATGCCGACAACTCTCCTTATCTCTAATACCCGACTCGCCAAAAAACAACTGCCATGAACTTTCGATTTTTAGCCCACTTAGAGATGATAATCTTGTTAGAGAAAACCCAGATCTAGAACGACAAGAGGATAAAGAACCCAGTCTTAATACCCATGCAGAAGAACAAACCAACCCTAAATCACTTCATATAGCAGAAGCAGGCAGTGTCCATGAAATTCCTCATCGGGTAAATCCCACAGTGGTAATTGACATACCGGTAGAAAGAGAGTAAAAATAACGACCACTTAAATGACAGACTTGAACAGGGTCCAAAAACAAAGCAAACTAAGTCACAAGTGAAGAAAGATAAACAAGAGTGTAGTGACCTACAAGAACAACTCAAACATACAACAGCTTTCATTAAAAACTTGGAAAAAAAGATTTTAGAGTTAGAGCATACTAACAAACTGCTCAGAAATCAAAAGATCCCATCATATCTACAGAACGGAAATTATTCTAAATACACACTACCAAATGATTATCTCAAAGACTATATAGATCAAAAGTTTTCCAACCTACAAATGGAAATGATATTAGCCAATCTTGAAAATATGCAAAGAATAACCCTTTTACAACTAAGCAACTATATTCCCCACTGGCAGCAAGCGCCATTTGGACATAATAGCTGGATGCAAACTCCTTATATGCACCTGCAAGCTCAGCCTGCAGCTCAACATCTATCTCCTACCTTCTTTGTACCTCGAACATTCCCGTCAGTGGTGACTAACACCTGTTTCAGGCCTCCACCACCTCCCTATCTTCGACCAAATATACAAAATGGCTATAGAGAAACACCCATAAATATTCAATGCCATCCACAGATTCCTAATCCTCATAGTAACATCACACTAGAACAATACCCCAGGAACATTCTGGTAACCATTATGTACAGACCCCAATGAACTCAAAGGCTCCAGTAATCCAGGATCAGTCTGCAAACTGTCAAAGGGAACAGCAAAAACAGAAAAAACAGATGACCTCCTCCCAAGAGGAAAATGTATCTGGAAACCATAACATTCCATCGCTATTAGATTTAGCAACTGGTCCCCCGATTATGGTAAACTGTATGAAAAGTAAAGACCGTACATTACGGATGACCAGACACTCTACTCCTAAAAACGTCAGATTCTCAAGTGATGGCCAGACAGCTCAACAATTCAGGAAAACTCTAAAACCAGTACCTGTGTCTTCTGCAGTTCTTGTACCTGATCAGAGAAAAACCAGTCAGGACCAGGATTTTTTGTGCCACAGCAGGGCAACAGCCAAGCAAGATCGGGCGATCCAAACCAAAAGAAGATCACTTTAACTACACTTAATGTCAAAAATGTCAAAACCAACAATAAATATCTACAAAGACTTCTGTCAACAGGGGATGTTCTCTGTCTACAAGAGCATTGGCTATATAGTTTTGAACGAAATATTCTGAACCGGCTACATAAACATTTTGACTCACACTCAAAATCTGTTGACATGAATAATCCAATTCCCCACACCCAAGTCTCAAGAGGCTATGGAGGAACTGCCATATTATATAGAAAAAACTGGAATATAACCTGTGTAAAGCTACCTGATGGATGTGAAAGGATTACATTGATTGAATTAGGATGTAACCCAAAAACATATAGTGCAAGTATATATCTACCATGTAGAGGAAACCACACAATACAGGCTTTTTCTGATATCCTTGATGAAATCATCACTAAATATAGCAACTCGGGTAAAATTCTAACCACCAACGTGCAACAGGATCATCCAGAGAATACCTCTGTTGATAATGCAATAACGAGTACCCTGGAATTTGATGCCTATGAAAAGCCTCAAATACAAATATATCAAAGCAAGAAACCAGCCTGGAATAAGTGCAACAAGCAAATATTCAGAGAGAAAGTAAAACTTGGCTTAAACACCATACCGATAAACTGCAGTCAGAAACTAGAAGACAATATCTCGAATCTTAAGCAAATTCTTGAACAAGCGGCAAGTAGTAGCATACCAAAAGGGAAACCTAAAACTCCTGGTGCAAAGACTGTAGTATTCAACAGAGAAATAAAAGAAATCCAAAACTACAGAACATGATACATGCAAAACGGCTCTTTAGAAAAGCCCAAAGAAGACTTGCTGGCTCCCAGAAAAGGAAAAAGTTAGAAGATATAATGGAAGCACGTAGTAATCCAAAAGCTTTCTATCGCCTGGTTAGAGAACAAAGATCAACTCCTACAGTAGAAACTAATATTCTATCCATAGATGGCAAGATAGTGGATGACTCAGAAGAAATGGAGGAAGAATGGGCCCAATATTTCCAAAGACTCTCTACTCCACTTGAAGATGAAAACTTTGACAGCTCATATCTTGAGAAAATTACAGAGGAGAATAGAATGATAGAATCTGAAAGCCTAGGCTCTGACACCCAAATCAAGGAAATCACCTCGACTGAAATAGAAACAGCAGTATCCAAACTAAATAATAATAAAGCCCCTGATGCTATGGGCCTAACCTCAGAACATGTGAAATTTGCAGCCACCTTAATTTTAGATAGTCTGAATTATATTCTTAACCAAATATTATTTGAAGAGAAAATACCTTTACGTCCAAAAAATGGAATTTTAAAACCAGTTTATAAGAAGGGTCCACCAGACAACCCTGGAAGTTATAGAGGGATTACAGTTACCTCAATACTTACTAAAATTCTAGAATATATCTTAAGGGAAAGACACAAACAAAAGTTAGAACTTACCCAATCAGAGCTACAGACAGGGTTTACTTAAGGAAAATCTTCACTTATCTCCTCCCTACTTGCCACAGAGTGCCAACTAGAAACAAAAGCAAACAAGAAGATGATGTTACTCACTACGTTAGATACTCAGAAGGCGTTTGATGTGGTCCACCACGAAATACTGCTAAACAAGGAAAAGACTGGCTGCTGCTAAAAAACCTCTATAGTAACATGACATCAGTTGTCTCATGGAAAGGCTCAAATTCTAGTAGTTACTCTCTGAACCAAGGAGTAAGACAGGGTAGAGTATTATCTACTGAACATTGCAAACGATACAACAATCCATTATTACTGCAGTTCGAAAACGATTTTCAGGGAGTATGAATTGGGATCATAAAAATACCGCACGCCACTTGTGCAGACGATCTTGCCCTTCTCTCTACAAATGAATATGAAATGATAAACATGGTGACAACAGTAGAAGACTAAGGTAATAAAAACAGATACAAGATAAACCCTACCAAAAACTCTGTCATACAGCATAACAGCAAAAAGGATCTGCAACTACCAATCCTGCATGGCAAAACTATCGATAAAAGTAAGTCACCCACTCATCTTGGTATTACCCGCCAACAAGATGCTAAAGTAAACATTAAGGAAAAGATTGCGCTGGGCAGAAGACCTATCTACTCTCTAATGGGTGCAGGGTGTCATGGAAAAAACGGTATATCCCAAGCAATAAAAGGAGAAATCTGGAGTACATATGTAGTACCCAGGACAATCTATGGACTAGAGACTGTTATATGCAACCTCACTTAGAAAGATCTGACTGAGCTTGAGAAATTCCAGACAGCATACCTAAAGCAAATCCAACACCTTCCGATACAAACATCAAATCAAGCGACACTAGCTTTACTTGGAATTCCACCAATCGCCACTATATTGCATAAGAACCTCCTTAACCTAATATATGGCATCATTACCAGTCCTCAATCTATTGAATACAGAGTCTTATATCGTCAACTAGCAGTTAAAGATTTTCATGAGAAAAGTATCTTTTCCACTCTCAGACAAGTACTACATACATATAATCTCCCCACAGTATGCCAATTATTGGACCTTACTCCCTCAAAGGCAATATGGAAAGACATGCTAAGAACAGCCATCAATAGTAAAATTGAATATCTGACTGGTGTACAGAAGTGAGCTCAAAGTCATCCCTGAAGTATCTTAATTCTCTCTCTCTCTGAAAGTAGGAAAAGCTCATCATGTCTACTTTACTGTTCGGGCCAATATATTCGATGTACAAAGAGCTGAAACAAAAGCTCGACTACTAACTGGAACGTATATTCTACAGTCAAATCGTTCAAACTTCAACCAATATGAGGTGGATCCCACATGTAAACTGTGTGAAATTGGACCAGAGACCCGACAGCATTTCCTATCTGATTGTCCAAAGTCAGATCACTTTAGAGATAAATTTAACACCAAAACTGCAAAATTATTAAATGTAAACTGTGATATCCTGACTAACAAGGACAGACACGTTTACTGTCACATAAATTGCATGCTATTTTACTGATGATTTCATTCACTTTTCATAATTTTTATATAAAATACTCCTTAGACAATGTTTAGACTGTCAAAACTTAGGATCATTTGCAGACGACAATTCTTCGGATGTAGAGACAAAACATTGTGGGAAAATGAGAAATTTCTTGTTACAGGCAATTTCTCTTTTTCCCACAATGTTTCTCAAGATTATAGATGCTGCAGACACTTCAAAACATATTCTTTTTAAAGTATAGAGAAGAATAAATGAAATTTCTACTTTCTAAATGTATTAACTTTTACGGGGTGTATAGTGAAAACCCTTGATTATGAAACAAACAGGTTTGGGGTAAATTTTGCATATTTTTTTTCTTAATTTTAGTGATGAGAGACAGCATCGGAGATCTGGAAAGACAAATAATTCCCCTGAATGTCAAGCCCATTTTAAAGGAAAATCTCCGAAGAATGGAATCCATAGCAGGACACTTTTTTTTTTTTTTTTTTGTAAACTTTATTGTCCACGTCTTTCTGGTACTTGAGGGTCGTGGCCATCCCTCAATGCACCTTACAGATTCCAGATTTTTTTACAGCTACTATTGTACTATTACATTGATATGGCTACTAAAATATGAATATTTTAACAATAATGACTAATAACAGGTTTACTTTTCTTGTTTGTTACAGTTTTTTTTAAAATATGTGGACGAAAAAGCTTATTTTTATATATAAATGTGTAGAAGAAAAGAAAAACAAATTGTGTGAGAGTTGCGTGAGTGTGAAAGTGATTGAGTTGATAAAGTGTTACTTTGATCTTGGTTCAATGTATAGTACTGAAACGTCAAAAGCAAAAAAGCAAACGAAACATAAGGTAGCTACTCTTTTGAGGCTTCAGCACTGCAGCATTGTTCGTGTGTATAGTAAAAAAAGCTTTTGGTTTATGGGAGGTTTTGACTGATGTATTCTACAATTGTCGTAAGCCTTCGTTCATTTTCATAATTCTTTGAGCTTCTAATGATGCTAAGATTATAGAAAAGACTATTTTTTAGGCCTAATAAAGATTTAATATCTTTGTTTTTACATTTGTAAAAATATTTTTTTGTTTCAAGAAGTAATCTATCTAGCTTCAGGTTTGTTTCATTTGAACCCAAAAGCGCATTTTGTTTGCTTATTGACATCGACTGATCTAAATTGTTAACAAGTATTGAAATGCGCTCCCAAATAGGTTTGATATTTCGACATTCATAAAATAAATGTGCTATAGTTTCTTCACATCTGTTACAGAAAGAACACATATTTGTTTCGACCAAGTTCATTTTAAAAAGAAGCGAGTTTGTCGGAAGAATCCTGTGTATTATTCTTGTGTGAAACCATTGGGAGTATATGTCACTTGAATATTTAAAAACATTACTGTGTATAACATTCCAATTGATATTAGAGTTTGGAAAAGTGCTGTTCCACTTACTATGACATGTCGGTTTTTCGTTATTCTTTATCAGAACGTTATATGTGAACTTGTTACTACAAGACTTAAAAATTATTTGATAAAAATAGCAGTTTATATTTGGGTTATGGAAACCTTGTAATGACTTAATCTTGTTAGTGATGTTATGTTTTACAAAAAGTGCTTTAATAGCGCTGATAATGCTATAAAATTCTAAAAAGTTATTCATAATATTTTTCATGTCATTCTACGTTTTAAAGCTACCATCTTCATTTAACATGTCTTTAACATACCTTATTCCACCATTGTACAGGGCGTGATTAAAAAAGTGCTTAGAGCCAATCATTAAGTTTTCATTATAGAATAGAGGCATATTGATTAGTTCTATCCAATTTGTAAAATTACATTTTGACATATACGTCATAAGTGAGTGTAAAACGTCTTTCCAGAATTCATTTTTTATTATTTTGCAGAGTTGTTCACAATACTTTCTGCCAGAATTCTGCCAGAATTGAATAATTTATTAATATCGAAAATATTGTTGGTAAATTCGTAACAGTCTTTGTTACCATCAGAAATGAGTTTTTTTTATCCATTTAATTTTCATATTCAGGTTGTAATTAAATAAGTCAATCATCTTTAAGCCGCCTTCTTCATGATCTTTAATTAGCACTTTTTGTTTAATTTTATTACACGTTCCGTCCCATACAAAGTTATATAACATGTCACTAATTTTTTTTAAATAGTTATATGATGGAGACGGAATACTTATGAATAAGTGAGTTAAGATGGGTACTAGAATGCTTTTTACTACAGCTATTTTTCCAAAAGGTGTTAATTTTCTTTTTTTCCAAATATCGTATACAGTTACTCATGCTTTGTACTTTTGGTTCAAAGTTTAATTTTACCATTTCTTTTAGATCAACGTGAAATAAAATACCAAGTAACTTGAACTGGGTTTCGCCCCATGATAATTTCCATTTAGTTTTTTAGCTCCACTGGCCGAAGGCCAGCGGGCTAATGTCATGGCCCGGTGTCCGTCGTGCGTCCGTCCGTCCGTCCGTCGTCCGTCCGTCCGTGCGTTAACTTTTATTTCAAACATCTTCTTCTCTGAAACTACCCATCCAATTTTCATGAAACTTCACAGAAATGATCCTGCCAGGGTCCTCTTCAGAATTTTTTGAAAGAATTTGATTCCTTCAAAAACTCTGGTTGCCATGGCAACAAAACTGAAAAATATGGGAAATCTTTAAAAATCTTCTTGTCGGAAACCATAAGGCATAGGGCTACCAAATTTGGCATGTAGCTTTATGTAGTAGATCTCTATCAAGTTTCTTCAAATTATAGCCCTGGGGTCAAAATTGGCTCTGCCCCAGGGGTCACAAGTTTTACATAGGCTTATATAGAGAAATCTTTAAAAATCTTCTTGTCGGAAACCATAAGGCATAGGGCTACCAAATTTGGCATGTAGCTTTATGTAGTAGACCTCTATCAAGTTTCTTCAAATTATAGCCCTGGGGTCAAAATTGGCTCTGCCCCAGGGGTCACAAGTTTTACATAGGCTTATATAGAGAAAACTTTAAAAATCTTCCTGTACCTAGCCATAAGGCCTAGAGCTACCAAATTTTGCATGTAGCTATATCTAGTGGGCCTCTACCAAGTGGGCCAAAATTTTAGCCCTGGGGTCAAAATTGGCCCCACCGCAGGGGTCACAAGTTTTACATGGGCTTACATAGTGACAACTTAAGAAATCTTCCTGTTTTGATTTTTTTTTAAAATTAGCCTTGCATCAGGGGTCTTATGTTTTACAGAGGCTTCATATGGACAAAACTTGAAAATCACCTTATTTTTATGGCTTAATCTTGTGGACCTCTACCAGGGTTCAAGTAATTAAATAACTCTGGGATCAAAAATGGCTTTGCCCTGCGGGTCTCAACTTTCATATGGGCTTTTACAGAGAAAACTTCGTAAGTCTTCATTTTGAAACCATTTGGCTCAGCATTGAAATGTTTATTATTTATGGTTTATATTTATAAGCCAGTGGAGCGATACAGGGCCATCATGGCCCTCTTGTATTGAGCGTGTACTATACTTCTTATTACCAATCTAAATCAGTTTTGTTTTGTCAAAGTTAATTTTAAGGCCTGAAATATGTGAAAAATTTTGTAATAAATCTAAAGTACTGTTCAGCGTCTTTTGTGAGCCGTCTAGGAAGAGTGTCGTATCGTCAGCGAATTGTGAGATTAAGTATTCTTTATTTTTTATTTGTATACCTTTGATATTTTTATTATTTTTTAATTTAATATTTAGAATTTCCGTGCATAGAATAAATAGATACGCGGAAATTGGATCACCTTGACGACAACCTCTCTTTACGGTGACATATTCTGACAAAAAACCATTTAATTGTACACAAACATCGGTATTGTATAAAAATAATTTAATCCATCTATTAAAAGTTTCGCCGAAGTTAAAAAACTCTAGTGTCTTTTCTATGAACTTGAAAGAAATTGAATCAAAGGCTTTTTCAAAATCTATCAACATTAAAAGACCAGGTTTATTTCTTTCATCACAGTATTGCATAATATCGTACACTAATCTAGTATTCTCGCCTATAAATCTATCTTTTAGAAAGCCAGTTTGTTCTTTTGATATGATTTGATTTAAAACTGACTTTAATCTATTTGCAATGCTGCCTGAAGCAAGTTTGTATAATACGTTCAAGAGAGTAATGGGTCTCAGATTTTTTAAAAACTGTTTTGGTTTACTTTCCTTAGGTATACATATGACTGTTCCTAATTTTATATTTTTAGAAAAGGAGTTATTTAAAAAAGCATGATTTAAAGCTCTTACAACAAACTTTCCTATTTTACCCCAAAAAACCTTATAAAAATTTGTCGTAAAACCATCAATGCCAGGGCTTTTATCATTTTTCATATTTTTCAAAGTATTTGCTACTTCTTGGTATTGTAATAAGCCTTCAATGCTATCTTTTTGGGCTTCATTTAGTTTAATTGTGTCACAATTCATTAAGTCATTTTGTAGATTATAATCATTATCACAAGCTTGTTCAGAGTATAGATTTTTGTAATATGCTTTTAATTCATTAAGTATTTCACTTTGGTCAAAAATCTGTGAACCATCTTCTTTTTCTAAGAAAGGGATTGACTTCGATGCAATGTGTTGTTTTTCTAGGTTTCAAAAATATTTGGTAATTTTTTCACCGTTGTCAACCCAATTTGCTCTAGATCTAATGAAAAAAACCTTTCATTTTGTTATTTCGTAAGTCCTCTAGTTCATTTTTTAAATCAATCATTTGGGCCTTATTAGCTTCATTTAAGTTTAATTCTAGTTTTTTTATTTCGTTAAGGAGATAGTTTTCTCTGGAGTCTTTTAATTTATTCTTATGACTAGAAAAAGATATTGTTTCACCTCGAATTGCCATTAAAAGAGTTTCCAAAGAAAGTTGATCCTCAATTACAAATTGAATCTCGGATCGATCAATTTGAAGCACATTTTCGATATTATAAATAGGCAAACAGTATTGCTTAATAATATTATCAATTTTTGAATTTATACAATTTATATATTCTATGTCGTTTAAAAGGGAGTTGTTAAATTTCCAATAACTCTTCCCATGAATCTGGTTAGAAAGTTTTAGCTCAAGTATTATAATAGAATGGTCAGATTTAAAACTTATGTCGATATCACAGAATCTTAAGAACTGTATTAAATTTTGCGTTAGTAAGAAGAAATCTAGTCTCCCTTTTTGTAAGGGATTGAATCTTTTCCATGTATATTTTCTGGAATTTCCATTTAAATGTCTAAAAGGGTCAGTTAAGTTTCTATCACAGCATCGGAGATCTGGAAAGACAAATAATTCCCCTGAATGTCAAGCCCATTTTAAAGGAAAATCTCCGAAGAATGGAATCCATAGCAGGACATTTTGTGCCTCCAGCACATGTGATTTTAGACCTTGAAACTATTGATTTAAGTATGTAAATTTCATATACATACAGTTTGATATATTTACTACCTGTCATGCTAGATGGTAACTTGTGGGATTGATTGATTTATTGAATGGTGTTTTACGCCACTTTCAACATTATTTCAGTTATATCACGGCGACAGCTCATAAATTCATGTTTTTCCTGAGTTTCACTAGTATTAGGCTAGGGCTCTGAAGTGTCTTGCCCTAGGACACTCTCACGAAAAGCCCAGCAGATCCGGTGGGGCTCGAACCCAGGTTTCGAGTCCCACACTCTACCACTGAGCCACGCAGGACCCCGGTAACTTGTGGGAACGTTGTGAATTATGTTAAGTCCTTACCAAACGACAAAATTCAGACCAGTCCAAATTCAAACCATTTGCAGACGACAAAGTAAATGTTACTCAAAAATTGAAATTTGTTTTAGGAAGAGTAGAAAACAGTGTGGGAAAAGGAGAAAATGCTGGTTACCAGCATTTTCTCCTTTTCCCACAATGTTTTCAAAAGGCTTTTTCCTCGGGGTCGTTAAAAGTCGGGATTGTGTGGTAAAGACTTGTAAAATTAATATTGATGCTATTATAAGCCGGTATGAGACAATAAATTTAGAAGTACTGCACAGTAAGGTAGAAAGGCCTTCAACATCAGCTAGATAGCAATGGATTTCTACCCTTGCCAGGCTGCACTGACTAAACTGACCTTGGTCGATGCTTTTCAAAGATCCCTGATGGTACCATTTAGAGTGAAGGGTTATATTTGTTTCTTATTCTTCTTTCTGACCCATTGCATATTTTCATTATAAAGACAAATATACCCCTAGCCAAATGAATGTTTTCTATGGGATACTCGATCAGCCTGTCTGTTCATGGCTGTCTGTTTAATGTCTGTGTACAAAAAACAAAAGAAATACTACTGTCTGTTCATGACTGTCTGTTTAATGTCTGTGTACAAAACACAAAAGAAGTACTCTTTTTGCTGTGAAATACAATTTTGTTGCTATTGTATTGAACTTTGTAGATACATTTATCGCAAATTGAAGTTGGGCAAAACTTTTGTGAAATTGCCTGGAACCATGAATTCCACATCATGTAATGTTATTATTCCTCCGCTCAGTTATTCAAACTCTATTCCAGATGTCCAGATCTACACAACTGCAATCCCAAGTTATACTGACGCTGAAAAAAAATTACTGCAAAAGGAGAGAATGCTGGTAACAAGCATGTCTTCTTCTTCCTGGGTTTCTACCCTTCCTAAGGAAAATGTCATTGGTTAATCCTGATTAATCTTGTTGTCTGCAAATGCTCTAGATTTGGTCAAGCCTTTAACTTTGTCCCCTGCTAAAGAGTAATAAACTTATATTAATTTTTCAGTCAGAGGACATCAACTCACTTGTCACAACTCGGCCAATTCCGTACCTACATCTAACCTCGTCTTTTATAAAGGAGGCTTCCAATCCATTTTGAACTACCAATCACATGATCTTAAACATGGCGGCGCCCCTGTAAATTGCTTAGCAACGACATGAACAACCACGGTGAAGTTATTCACATTGATCAGTCGATGAAAGTTCCCATGGGAAATGATGAACCATGCTAAAAATTGAATGTAGATGGAAATATTCTCAGAAAGATATCAACAGAAAATTGTGATTCACGTTTTCTTTTTTAAGAGGAGCCTTACAATTTCAATAATGGTAAAACGGTATACTTCCAGCGATGAAATATACTGACTAGGTGCATATCAAGTTACGTGATACAGCAGAGGGATTTGATCACGGGATCACCCGGGGTATGTCGAATGGACATCAACTGCCACATATAACACAAATAGCAGGACAAGAGGTGTAATACAGAACATAGTGTAAAATGTTTAGCATCATTGATTAACCATTGCGTTAAAATTTAGAAAATGTTTTGTACATCAAAGCTTTCAACCTACAGAAGAAGAAAAAAAAACTTGCCAAGTTTGAATAGCCTATGACCATGAAAATAAATGGGTTTTGAAAACATTGTGGAAAATGGAGGAAATGCTGGTAACCAGCATTTTATCCTTTTTTCCACAATGTTTTCAAGCCTTTCGAAGAGAAAATTCAATTTTTGAGTCATATTTATTTTGTCGTCTGCAAATGCTTTGAATTTGGACAATTCTTAAACTTTGTTGTTTGGCAAAGAGTTAAACCTGATAAACCAGCCCCCTTTTGACTAACAAAAATGTGTTTTGTTTACTATTGTGCATTTTAACCAAAGGGTCTTGTTCTTGAAAAGTTGTTGTGTTTTTAATTTTTGTCTGCAGCAGCTTTCAATAAACAGTCTAAAATTTGTCATTTGTTAAAGGGTAACAAACCTCCAGATATTGATAGTATTCTAAATCCTATTATTTCTCTTCCAAACCCTATGTTGTGGGTACTCATTGGAATCGTCTCGATGAGACGATTCTAATGAGTACCAGTAACATAGGTTTTTGTGGAAAATGATTAATATTTTCAATTTTGAAATCAAAATCACCCCCTCTATCTGGGGCTCTGGCCGATGAAAAGACTGAAAATCTTATTAAAACCTAGTAAAGTAGTTACTATTTTACATTTTCTTGCTAAGGATATTATGTATTACGGTTTGATTACAGTAAAATTAAATGATATTGTTTCATTCATTAAGTTTTTGGCTCTGACTAGCCAATTATCTGAAAAATCAGATGCACGAAATTTCAGTAGTACTTGTTATTAATGTCAAATATTTTTCAATTTAGCCGGTAAAAGTTATTTTCTTTCATCTTATTTTGTCATAATATTGTCAAGGAAAATTTTTATATCAGTTTTAGGGGTTGCATTTCTTATTTAAACTCAGAACAGCAGCTCTTTCACACCCTGCTTTTTCGGACACTGGAAAAAATGGGCGTTTAATCTTGTGGGGTGCACATGTTAATTTGGCAATATCTTATACATATACTTGCAATGGCTATTTTGTTACATATATTTGTAAGGACAATCATATTGGTGATAATAAAAACATAAAGATAGACTACTTTTATCATTCTTTGTTGAGAAAAATAATATTGTACAAAATTTGGGTGGTGGCGGCCATATTGGAATTTCGAGAGGGCTGGGGTTGGCGTAACTGAAATTCAATTTTCTTGAAAACGACACGGTGAAATTCTTTCATATTTCACACTTTTATGTCTAATACAATACTCTAATACCCTATACTAATTTAACATTTGTATTGAAAGGTGCGCGTTAGGATGGTCATACCTTAAACCATCCAAGACGCCAACCATCTATTCTCTACAAGTTCTTCAGCAGGGTAAGATTTAAAATGACTCATCGTGACAAGTTAAAGACTTGATCTATACTCGTTGTAAAGTGTCCCAAGTAAGCATTTAGGCATAACCCTTCAAAAACAAAAACACAATTTTCAACAACATTTAAAGTCTCGTATAACCATTGTTTTAACACTTTACCAAACGGAAAAAACTTTGGACTTTTCCAAATTCAAAGCATTTTGCAGACGACAAATACATGTGACTTAAGAATGGTAGTGTTTTAAGAAGGGTATAAAACACTGTGGAAAAATGAGAAAAAATGCTGATTACTAGACTTTTTTTTCAAAAGTCCTCTTCTTGAAGTTCGTTAAAACTCGGGATCGATTGATAAAAGATTAAAATGGACTAGATCCAGTCTAAAATTTGCGGTCTGGCGAAAAGAAAGGGAGGCAATGACCTTGAAATATACAGGCTTGAAGTTCATTTGCCAGATAGACCGCTTAGATCTAGTAGCCGTGAAACCTGGAAATGACAGTCATGAATACGTGAGCTGTTAGTTTACACATATTTTATTTCGCAATGAAAGTAGGAATAAGCCATGCTATGGCAAAAGCGGGCTTAATGCATCTCTGTGATGCATTATACCATGCAAGTCATCACATAATTATAGATCCATAAAATCCATTTTGTCTAACAACCGACTGGATCTGGAGGTAAAATGGTCCTTTGACATACAAAATTTAACAACAGCTAAAAGTTTCGACCCGGATCAGCCTGCGCGGCCTGCGCAGGCTGACCTGGGTCGATACTTTTTGCAAATGCATTAAGCCCCCTTTTCACAGAGCATGGCTCAAATGGGTTTGGACGACAAATTCCCCCAACTTATAGTCGATCCAAACTCCACTTCTTTTGACGGTTGAAAATACAATGCACTGAAACCCTAGAGGATTTTACCAAATAGGTTTGACTGAACAAGCGGACGATACAGAACCAAGATCAGACTTCATGTTCTGTGCAGTCTCATCGTGGATCTATGTTGTCCACAAAACCCCTTGTTTTCACCTTAAGCACTGAGAGGGTTGTGAGCGTTATTGTCTGAAAGCAAATAAAAGTACCATTCAGAATAAACGTACTTACTTGTAAGCCGATCTCAAAATAGTCTTTATAACATGTGACATATATAGATCCTTTTAGTCTCTGACGACTTCCTGGTAACGAAACCGGAAAACTGCGCATGCGCACTCGTGTAGGGCAAAAAGACAAAATAAAAAAGTAGCAGAATATTGAAAGTGGACATAAAATTGTTAAATTATGTGCGATTATATGAAAAAGAAACGATAACCAGACTTATTTGCTAACGGTTCGGTAAATTGGAAGAAAACGACCCGTATTTTAGTGAAAATATAAGACGAAAACGTATAAAAAAAAAGGGTGTCGCTGTTCAGGGTTGACATTATCATCAAAGGAAATGTTAACCGACCCAGGCAGTAACAGAAAAACCCCATATGAAGCATGGGCTGTAACACTGCGGGAATGGGAAAAATGCATGTTACCAGCATTTTTACCTTTTGCCGTAGTGTTTCCACAAGCCCATTGATTTAGGGTCGTTAATTAAGACGAGGGTGGGATAGGTAAAGGGTTTATAAAGGGTAGCCATCTGTTTGCACATAGGGATAGCGTGGTCTTGAAATATACTGTTACAAATCCTAATTATGGTTTAAGTAATACTAAGATTTATGACATAAACTTAACGCGAATTCCTCTTGTCCTGGTCAAAAATACAAGTTGGCTTCTTTAAAAAAGAAGCCAGGAGAGGTCAGCATCAATGTTTTCAAATAGCTTACTGCTTTTAATTTCAATATATTTTGGTACATGTAAACAAATAAGTAAGGCATTATATGATCGCCGCTGTGTAAAAGAAAAAACCTCTTCTGCATTACATGACAGACACGTGACCTTTTTCCCACGTTTTCAAGTCGCGTGATCTTTTCGCGCGGTGTTCTCTTTTTTAACGAAATTCTTTTTGTGTGTGTGTAGCTTTATCTGTTTAATGAAAAATTACAACCACTGGAAAAGTCATTTGCAATTAAATCAATATAACAAATCCTTTTTGAAATCTGTCATATAAAAAAACAAAACACGTCTATTTCCTATTTCAGTTTTTTGATTTCGGTTTATTTATAAAACCACGACGAAAGAGACTGTGTATCAGAACGATTTCGCAGAAAAGCATGGAGTTAGGCAGCAATTTCTGAGGCAGTCTGCCTTTTAAACTCACCACTGTTGGAGAGGTCTGATGACCTCTCCAATAAGTACGGCAGGATATGGGTCAAAAATCAATAACATTAAATGACGATGGTCAATAAAAAACAAAACATTAACGGTGAAAAATCTCTTTAAAAAACATAAGAGATCAAACAAATAGTTTGAATAAAATATACGGGGAGGTTTTAATCAACTCGGAATGGACGTTTTAACCAAAAGTAGGACGTTTTGACTCTGGGACGTTTTAGCCAGACGCTAATTTACTAATCTGTTTGTACATCCCGGTGCACAGCATGATAACGGCATCCTGTAACACAATTAATCTTCACAGTTTTAGCAATAAAATCTTTCGACAAGACCCAAACATTGCGTGTGAAAATAGCTTTCAACAGTGGTGATATTGAACTTTTTGCCCTACAAACAGTGCGCATGCGCGGAAAGTGGAATTCTGGGATCGTATTTCCGTAGCAACGAACGGTGTTGTAAAAGGGTCTATAGGTAGGACAATCACAGTGTTAAACGATATCGTTTGCACAGAATATTGATCTATCCAAAGTAATTGTACGGAAAGAAAAACGATATTCTCGATCCGTGCGTAAAATATATCCAAAATGTGCCACCTGTAAAGTAAAAATTTTCTATTTTAAGTCGGTGCTGAATCTGCGACGAAAAGGGTGCTTAATGCATCCATCTGCAAAAAGTATCGAACCATGTCAGGTCGAAACTCGTTTTGCTATTAGTTAAATTTCTGCATGTCGAAGGATACACTATATCTCATGATTCAGTCGGTTGTTACACAAAACGTATTTTATGGATCCATAATTACGTGATGATTCTCTTGATTAAATGTCGTACGATACATTGAGCCCCCTCAGTGCGAGAGCGTGGCACAGACGTTTATATATGTGTGTGTGTGTGTGTGTGTGTGTGTGCGCGCCATACTCTGGCAAAAGGGGACTTAATGCATGCATTTTATATATATATATGTGTGTGTGTGTGTGTGTGTGTGTGTGCCAGCCATGCTCTGGCGAAAGGGGACTTAATGCATCCCCGTGATGCATGATACCTATCAAGCCATCATATGATTATGGATCCATAACAGCCACTTTTTTAACAACCCTCTTGTAATCATGAGTAGAGGTAGAATGGTCCTTGGACAAATCTGTAATATGTTGTAATAGAAAAAAAAATAACATCACACGCAACACATGTGCAATCATTTTAAAATGGAGTTATCAAGGGCAGGGTAAGTCAAAATTATTCTGCCGAGCGGGCCGCGCAGTAACTGTTATTCTATTAATGTTTAAGGAGTGGTAATTTAATCCGTCAATATTACGCAGTTTTTGCTGGTATTAGATTTCGGAATAAATATGTATACACGTGTAGGACAGTATATACTGCACACTACCGACTGAGCTACCGGGGCTCCGAGTATGTAGACAGTATCATCATGAATAAAATATGTTTAAGCGATACGTATATCATATTTATGGGCAATAGAAATACTTTTAATAGCTCTTTCAGTACGTTTGTTTGAAGCCAATAATACTCCTTTATTTGGAAAATAAGACAGAAAGACATACATGCAGATGTTTTACCCCCACAGAGATAGCTTTGGGGGTTTTCAGCTTTCCCCCCCCCCCCCCATCCCTTGGTTAATCAAACGACAAAATTTTGCACTCCAACAAAGTGAAAGTATGTGCAAACGACATAATCAATGTAGACTAGCTCATGTGATGATTTCTGTCTTTGAAAGGATAGAAAACGTTGTAGGAAAAGGAGAAAATGCTGGTTACCAACATTTTCTCCTTTTCACACAATGTTTTCAAAAGCCTTCTTAATTATGGGTCGTTACAAGTAGGGATCGTGTGGTAAAGGTTTAACTCTTTCGCTGCCGAGCCAGTAACATTTTTTTCAACAGCAAGAAATACCGTGAGTTCTACTGCAAAATGAAGCCTCAACCTAGAATGGGGTCGTAGCCCGCGTGGATCAGAGGTCAGACTGTTACTTCTGTGCAGTCCGATCCTGATATACACTTGCAACAATAGGTTCTTGTGTCTTCTATGGCGGGAAAGAGTTAATTATCGTCTGCTACGAACGCATGAAATTGATCGGTATTGAAGGAAGTAATCGATGTCAAAATTTCAGTACGCTCCTCTTTACCACACAACAACGTTTTAGACTTTTCCCAAATTCAAATGATTTGCAGATGACAAATTAAATTTTGCTAAACTAATTTGATTTGTTCCTAAAATGGTACAGAACAGTGTGAAAAAAGGAGCAAATACTGTTTACCAGCATTTTTTTTTTTTTTCGTTTCCCACATTGTTCTCAGAAGGCATGTGCCCAACGGGTCGTTAAAACGCAAGCAATGTTAGGTAAAGAATTAATACGTCAAGCGGAAACAGAACATGAATTAAAAAGGGGGCAAGTTTTGTATAGTGAAACCTGGGTCCGTATTCACCAACCATTCTCAAGAATATTCTTTGTGTAATTCTAGATTCAGAAAGTAATACAACTTTTGATTGGCTAAACCATTTGGTTAAGCCAATCAGAAATTGTGTTACTTTCAAATTTTAACTTTTACAACCAGTGAGCGTGTTTGTTTGGTTTTCGGTGGCCCTCTTGAAAACAGCAAATGAACACTATAGATGAGCCACTTTTCGATAGCAAAAACTTGCGGTCCAGGTCAGCCTGCGCGGACTGCACAGGCTGACATGGGGCAATACTTTTTGCTATTTGTAAATTTTCTGCATGTCCAAGGGCCACTCTTTCCCTAGATTCAGTCAATCGTTAGACAAACTGTATTTTAAGGGCTTATGATTATGTAATGACCTGCATGCTATGATGCATCACAGAGATGCATTAAGGCCCCTTTTGCCAGAGCATAACTCATATGTATATAAACATTTTCTTTCTGTAAAAGATTTTTTTATATCATTTGATTTCAATATAGGTAAGATATCTTTCTGACAGTCTCTAAGGACCACATTAAAGGACGCAGTCTGAAGGAAATGAGCCATGCTCTGTGAAAAGGGGGCTTAGTGAATCTGCGAAAGTATCGACCCAGGTCAGCCTGCGCATTTTCGCTATCGGTCAATTTTCTGTACGTCAAGGTAACAATCTACCACATGATTCAGTTGATTGTTAGACAAAGTGGATTTTTTAGGATCCATAATTATGTGATGACTTGCTTGGTATAATGCATTGTGGAGATGCATTCTATTGCCCCCTTTTCAGAAAGCATTGCTCTAATCACATGTAATCTGGATGCCACGAAGTGAATGCTGTGTGGTAAAAATAACTTTAAAATCCATGTTTTGCCTCTGCATTTTATATCCCATTACACCTTTACCAAACAGGCACGTGTTTTAACGACTTTTTGGTAACATTGTGAGAAAAGGGAGGAAATCCCGCTTAACCAGCATTTTGTCAATTTCCCCACAATGTTTACTTCTCGTTTGAAGACGAATTCCGTTCGTTGGGTCATATTAGTTGCTTTAAATAAGGGCATGTAATAGGTTGTTCCGTCTAGCAAAGGGGTAAACGGAAGTTTTATTTGCAAATTTAACTATCTTTACCCTTTGGCTTCTAAGCGCGACTCACAGACCTTTTTCGGACAGTGTAGATCAAGATCAGACTGCACAGAACGTGCAGTCTGATCTTTGATCTACAATGTCCGATAAGGAAATATTTTTCTCAAAAAAAAAAAAAGAAAAAATAAGTTCGAAATAGCATTGTTCTCTTCTTTTACTCTTTTCCATTTAACCCTTACACTGGTGAATAAATGATACGAAAATTTCCCCGCAATAGGAAAGAACCAAATATTGTGATTTCAAAGTTGATTTCACCGGAAAGAAAACACTATATCGGACAGTGTAGATCAAAGATCAGACTGCACGTTCTGTGCAGTCTGATCTTGATCTACACTGTCCGCAAAAGGTCAGTGAGTCGCGCTTAGCAACTTGTGGGTTAACTTACTTAGCGGGATATGGGTTAGCATGGTATTAGATATCACCCATGAAGAATCTATATATCTGACGACGGTAACCGAAAATGTGATCTTGCATAGATCACATATTTAAAAAAAAAAAAAAACGCCTACGAACACGTTTTTGCAATAAAACAAACTTCAGAAAAGAATCGGATGAGTTAAGACGTTGCCCCACAGAAACAAATGAGCCATGCTCTGTGAAAAGGCAGGCTGACCTGGGCCGAAACTTTTCGCTAATGGTCAATTTTCTGTATGTCAAGGGCCCTTCTACCTCATGTTTAAGTCGGCTGCTAAAAAAGGGGGCTATTATGAATCCATAATTATGTGATGACTGGATAGGTATCATGCATCACGAATATGCATTAAGCCCCTCTTTTGCCAGAGCATGGCTTAAATGTTATTATGAGCCATGCTCTGGGAAATGGGGTTTAATGCATCTCCCTCGTGTATTTAACCAAGCACGGTGTCACATAATCATGAATCCATAAAATCCATTTGTCTAAGAACCGACTGAATAATGAGGTACACTGGTCCTTAAACATTCAGAAAAGTGACCGATGATTAAAAAGTTTCGACTCAGGTCAGCCAGCGCGGACTGCAAGGGCTGACCTGGGTCGATACTCTTTGCAGATGCATTAAGCCCCCTCTTCGCATTTGTACTCGTCAACTCTTTCGAACAGTTACTAGTCTCACAGATTTCAGGCTGTGTCTGCCCGAGCGAAAACGTCTGTGTTCATAAAACTGTCTCTAGGTTGGTTTGTTTGAATGCGTTTCTTTCTTTCTTTGGTGTCTTAAGCCATTTTTAACATTATTTCAGTTATATCATTCAGTTATATCGGGGCGGCTTTGTTCACCTACCTATGCTTTTCTGGAGTTCTTTACCTTTCCCGAAGCCACTGTCTACTTTTCAAAGAAGGACAAGCTATGAAATGGTAAAAAAGCTGGTTAACAAGAGAGTTGCCTCACTGCTTGAAATTACTTGAAGGAAACAATTTGCGTCAAAAGGATGAAAACAGCCGAAAAGTGTAAACTGTTCAACGAATCAAAAAGACTTCCAAAACTCTTCAGGAAGATGTAAGACTTGGGAAACATCTAGATAAGCACTAGAAAAGGCAACTTACAGAAAACAGCTATCTTTTTCCACAAGATATCGGTGTCTGAAACAAAACAGTGTTTTTCTTCTGAACCGGTGAAAAACTGAGGCGGGAATGAAAGATTTCAGAAGTCATGTGATCAGATGGAGGGAACTGATCAATAAGCAGAACACAGGTAAATCAAAGTATTAGCTGACCAAATGGACATGGCATGTAAAAGGTGACCCTACTACATTATAATAAAATTTAAGCATCGTGATCGTATCATATGTCAAACTTGGACCTTTGCAAGCTCTGGTGAAAGTACTTTGATAATTTCAATCTCACCTAAAGTTCACCTTTTTCATAGAATTCACGTGTGGCATACTTCAACCAATCAAAACTGTCAAAATTAAAGCGGGAAGGCGCGCAATTGGCAATAGGGGAAGCCATGTTGAACCGGAGGAAAAAAAAAAAAGGTAAGTCTCTTTATTTCTTGTAGTAGCCTATTTTAATTCATTGTGGGATTGTACTTCTGAATGTTCTACAGTAGTATGGTAATTGCTAATTATCATTGACTATTTTGCTGTCTTCCTCATATTTCGTACTCGAAGAAACATCAGCTACCATGCTGGTCGTCCCAGTCGGGCCTACAGCCCTCCGATTTTCCTCAGAAAGATTGCCCTAATACATATCTTTTGTACATGAGTGTTGTTATAGAACATTTTCTCATTGGATTATATTGAAATCAAAAGCATCATAAATTGAAAACATTGTGAAAGTCGAACTGCTTTACGGATTGGCCTTTTTCGTACCCAAGCTTAGTCATCCGGAATTGATCGTCCCATTCGTTTTTTTTTTTCACATAGTTATAGTAGCAGTGAAATTACAGTGATTGTGCCAGCTTACCAAATGTTCATCAAACTTCAAATATATTGAACATGTTAAAGGGGCTATTGAATATTTTGATTCTCATATTACACAACTTCAAAAATGTTTTGCCACTAAATTAACCCCTCGCTCACCACTAACCATTGTTTCGACAATGGTTATTTGGGAAAGCAGCCAGTGGCTTGGAAAGAATATTGTGCGGAGTACTGGTAAAAGAAACTCCAGGAAAACATGGATAGGTGCACTTGCCCCCGCGATAGAACTGAAATAATGTTGAAAACGGCATTAAACACCATACAATCAATCAATCTAAGTTAACCATATACTAAACATTAAATTTTTGACCTATTCAAATGGAATTATTTGTAGACAACACAAAGAATGTGTCTTAAATGTTTGGATTTGTCTTTGGAAAGGAAGAAAACATTGTTGGTAGAGTAGAAAATGTTTGTTAGCATTTTATCCTTCTTCCACACTGTTTTTTTATGGCCTTCTTCCTCGGGGTTGTTGCCGAGCCCCGTAGGTCAGTTGGTAGCTTACAGGACTTTGAGAACAAGAGGTCGCTGGTTCGATCCCGGCTCGGCCAATTTCTTTCCGAGGGTTGATGATAGCCATTGTGACAGGATTCATTCCTCTCTTACTGCTGACCATTGTTTCGACAATGGCTATGTGGGAAAGCAGCCAGTGGCTTGGAAAAAATATTGTGCAAAGTACTGGTAAAAGAAACTCCAGGAAAGCATGGATAAGTGCACTGGCTGCTGTGATATAACTGAAATGATGTTGAAAACGGTGTTAAACACCATACAATCACAATCTTCAGGGTTGTTACTTAAGGGTTGAGACAAGCAATAGGTTGCAAACCATTGATTCATTGGAGAGAGAAGGGTAAATATAACCATTTTTATTTGTGTTGGGTAAACCCTTCACAACACAGTTCTGAGTTTAACTCTTAACCAAACGACAAAATTTTAGACATGTCCAAATTGAAAGCATTTGCAGACGACAAGATAAGTGTAACTCAAAAATTGAAATTTGTTTTTGGTAGGGTAGAATACCTTGTGGAAAAGGAGAAAATGCTGTTTACCAGCATTTTCTCCTTTTCCCATAATGTTTTCAAAAGCTCTTTTCTTCGAGGTCATTAAAAGTCAGGATTGTGTGGTAAAGAGTTAAACAGCTCTGACAAAGAAGGGTTTTTCAAAACACTGTGGTAAAAGGAAAAAATGCTTGTTTCCAGCATTTTCTCCTCCTCTAGCAACCACAGCTGTTTTTCTCAGTGCTTTTACATGAATATTTTATGATAATGAAAAAAAGCTTGCAATGACCTTTTATTGTTGGAGTACCTTTTCTTTGAGCAAAGTTGTGACGTTTCGTATTGGTTATATTTGTATGATTTTTTTTAACTTTTACCCTGCATAAGGTAACAAGCATTGCATGTGGAACACTTTTCAGATCAGTTGTTACTTTTATATTTTTTCAGATACTGATACAAGTTTACTGATACAAGTTTTCCACTCTTATGCATTTTTGTGTCATAAAGGGTTATCTCCCTACTACATAGGTTGTTTTTAGATACAGAAACTGAGAAATGACACAAAGAAAATGGGTCATGCTCTGTGAAAAGGGGGACTTAATCAGTATCTGATCTAGAATGCATGATTGTGGAAATCGCCGATACTGTTTGTGAATGACGCATATTTTCAAACCAACTGTGGGATAATCCCCCATTCAAATTTTGGAGAGAATAGTCAAATTTCCTACCTATTTTTCACCGATTTATGTGTTTATGAAGAAAGATAGACAGATCGAGCACATTATTGTTGTACAGAGTAGCTTCCCCTTTTGTTTACAGTAGAGTTACCAATTCAAATTGACAGATTTTTTTTTTTTTTAAACGAAAAATTAAACTGCATTTTTATCCAAGTAAGCCTGGTAAAAAATAATTTCATTGTATTTACAGAAATGTTAGTATTTTAGATGTTTTTTTTTTTTCTGAATATGAATTTATTTTATTGACAATAATATAAAATGAGTGCGGAAAAAAATAAATTTATTTTTTTGTCAATTTTTTCCAAAGCCAATTCTATAAATTGGGTTATTTGCCTTTTTCCTATCTACTTTTTTCCTATCCCCATACTTTTGAGAAATCCCCCATCTTTTTCAAAGGAATTGGGGATTTTCCCCCTCATTTTTGAAATCCTGGATCAGACACTGCTTAATGCATCTGCAAACAGTATCAATCAAGTTCAGCTTGCACAGTCAGCAAAGGCTGACCTGGGCCGAAACTTTTTGCTATTGGTCTATTTCCTGTATGTCAAAGAGTCAGTGTATATCATGATTCAGTCTGTTGTTAGACAAAATGGATTTTATGGATCCGTAGTTAGGTGATGACTTCCTTGGTATCAAGAATCACGAAAATGCATTGACCAGTATCCTGCTAAATAAGTTATATAAAACTTGAACCCATTACCGCACAATCCCAACTTTTAACGACCCTGAGAAAGAGGCCTTTTGAAAACATTGCGGGAAAAAGAGAAAATGCTGGTAACCAGCATTTTCTCCTTCTCCCAAAATGTTTTCTACCCTTCTTAAAACAAATTTCAATTTTTTGAGTCGCATTTATTTTGTTGTCTGTAAATTTTTTCAATTTGGACTAGTCTAAAATTTTGTCGGTTGGTAAAGAGTTAAAGAAGGTGGTAAAAACCCAAAATTTTGCTAAAGGTATTTTTTATGGACAAATATCTCCTTATCGGACAGAGTAGATCCAAGATGAGGCCCCATGCTTATAAAACATTTTTGAGTATGATCTCATGCACAAGGAGAGGTTTCTTGCTCAATTCTGAGTCCTACTCAGAATTTTGTGCTTGTAAAAAATCCTGAGCTTGAGATTATACTCAACTTAGTATGAAACTCAAACTCTCTTTGAGTATGGTCTGAACCAAAATCAAGAGAGTTTGCACTGTCTTGTATTTCATGATGATGAAAGCTGTGGCATAAGTTTGCCTCTTTAAAAGACAGATTTGGTGTGAAAGGAGGCAAAAACATGCTATTTTAGAGACTGCAGAAAGAGTAGAGTATCAGCAGGGCTTTAGTTAGACCCGTAAACCCGGGTTTTGACGCAGAAAAATCTTCGAATTCCCTTTGACGCACAGAAAATTCCGAACAAGGGGTCATTTTGACCCCCAAAAATTTTCAGGGATGCATCAAAAATATATTAAACAACAATCATATCAAAAGATAATCATGTTAAATGCGTGAAAATTGCCAGAATGGTGTTAAACTGCTGCATAAAATCAGCGAAGTGTGACCGGAAGGTGATAATTGACTTGTTACCTAAGATAATCGTAGGTTTATAACTGGCACTAACCTTGCTAAAAGTGATAGACAGGGCAATAAATTCAGTATTTGTGCATCCTTTTGAAGTTTAACCATTGATGTATGAATATTGTAAAAACATCCTCACCCGTCGATGGCCACCATTTTGCTCAACATTTGTACCCAATAATGATCGTACTTTTTTTAATTTTATTAAAAACAGTAAGTTGAAAAAAGTAACCAATGAAACATATATCTGCATCTCATTTCACACAAAAAGATACCTTAAACTGACCTTATGAATAAAAACAACTTTAATTATTCAGGCCCAAGAAAATTATGATACTTTACATATTTCTGGATGGTACTAGAAATTGGATAATAAATCTTACCTTCATTTCAGCAAAGTTTTAAAAAGGAATTCTGAGTGAAATTTATTAACCATGTTTTTTACTGATTGTTTAGGTCAATAAGGTTTTAACTTCAGCCTCCTTGAACATATTGTGTGTGGAGGAAGGGAGGAAAGGGGAGGGGTCCTCTTTGAAATATAAAATTTTACTAATCAATTATTACCTTCACATCTTCATTTCAATATTATTAATAAATCCAACAACAACAACAACAAATTGTTGACTAAAGACTCTATAATTTTCCATTTTGACTCTTGAATTTTTTTGGTTTGACTTGTGAAAAATTAGATTTGACCCCTAAAATTTTAGGGTCAAGGGGTCAATGACTCCTGAATTTCAGAGGCTAGCTAAAACCCTGTAACAATGTATACAGACAGCATAGCTTTATCATGGGCTTGCTCAACTCTTGCTCAACACTGGCGCATTTGCGACAAGGAAAAGTATGTCCCTCCTAACCTGTATCAATAATTCTAGTTGGGTTTCTCAAAGGAACAACCGGAGCAATTCATATCCTGTCAAGGAAAGTTTGAATATAAGCAGAACAATGACAGGACAGTGGAGATCTGTACAAAGAAAAGAGGTGTTGGTTAAAATGTTTTGCCAAAAGATTTTATTACACCATCGAAACCGAAGATGGATAGACAAAACAGTTCTTCCAGATAATGCTGGTAATTTAGTTGGAATTTCTAAAACAAAAACTTGACGGAGTTCTATTTTTAAACAGAAGTTGATTGGTTGTCATGTGATCAATACTTTTTAAGGCTGGGGGCTACTTCTGTACATAACTGATACATCTTAAGGTGGGTAGCTTGTAATCTGAGAAAGTACCACCGAAGCTAGTATCTGCGGGGATTTGGTTAAAACTGCTGAATTCTATGGTAATTTTCCTCCAAAATCACTTTTGTGCTCAGGGCTAGATTGCAATTTTTTTGTTTTGCAGGATCGGCACACTAGCTGGATAGGCACATCCATCTCTAGTCTCAATAATGATCACAGAGCAAAACCTAAATGACAACTGCATTGATGTCTAAACGTCTCAAAAAGTGGGGGAAGTGCGTCTTTAAAAATTGAAATTGTAGAAATAATGATAATGAAGTACTAAAAGTATACTTATGTTGTTATGCAATTTTTTGTTTCATTTACTATATATATGATTTACACCAAACATGCCATTTCCCAAACCTGTGTGTACCATAAATCATGACAAGTTATGCATAATCATACTTGGGCAACATAACTGGGCCGAACCTTCCCATTTTCATAAGGAATTTTCTTAATTTCTGGGCTTGCTCTCTAAAAACTTAATGGTCCATGGTCGAATCTTCTTGGGGCCAAATCTGCTGGTTTCGGCTATTTGTAAAAGTTTGGTCTTTACGTTCACAAATTTTTTAAGTGAGTACTTTGCTCAGCTGAGAACATTCTGAAGCGACATTTATAAGCATCATCAGAGTTCAGAACTCAAGTTGTTGAGTTAATTTTTTTGCTGAGCATGAGATCCTTCTCAAAATTTCTTTTTAAGCACGGGGCCAGACTGCATGTTCTTTGCAGTCTGATTTTGATCCACACATTCCCCAAAAGGTGAGTCATGCTTATCAGCTGAAGGGTTAAGCCCTCTTTTGCCAGGGTATGGCTCAAATGCATTTTCAGGAAAGGCAAGCTGTACTTTTGAATGATTTGGAAAATATTGTGAGAAAAGGTTAAATATTTTGATCCTTGAAAAAAAAAAAAAAAAAGCCCAATCACTAACTTATGCTGCAGTAAGAGATATTGAATCGAACTCTTGTTTATTCAGGTTCATGTGCTGTCCAAATTTCTTGAGTTCAGTTACCCAAAGCATGGGAAATGATTCTCAGTACAACTTAAATTCAGAAAAACCATGTTATGTAGGTTTCAATAATTATTTTAGTAAATCGCTGGGAAATTCCAGCCTTTTAGCTCACCTGAGTATGAAGTGCTCGAGGTGAGCTTTTGTGATCATGCCATGTTCGTTGTGTGTCTTGCATCGTCCATTGTCAACTTTTACCTTGTGTATGCTCTAGAGGCCACATTTTAAGTCCTATATTTATGATATGCAGTCAGGATGTTTGTCTTGATGATATCTTTGATGAGTCTGAAAATGGGTCATGTCAGGTCAAAAACTAGGTCACTTGGTCAAATCTTTGAAAACCCTTGTTTACGCTCTAGAGGCCACATTTCAGTTTGATACTCATGAAACTTCATGAGAATGTTTGTATTGATGATATTTCAAACATCTTTGAAAATGGGTCACTATAGGTCAAAAACTAGGTCACTAGGTCAAATCTTTAAAAAACCTTGTGTAGGCTCTAGAGGCCACATTATTGGTGCGATACTCATGAAAAGTGGTCACAATGTTTGTCTTGATAATATCTCCTCTTCTAAATGGGATCATGTCGGATCAAAAACTTGGTCACTGAGTTAAATCTTGGAAAAACTTTGTGTATGCTCTAGAGGCCACATTTTCCAATATGCTTGAAAGCTAGTCATGATATTGGTCTAAATGATATCTGGTATGAGTTTGAAAATTGGTCATGTCTGGTTGAAAACTAGGTCACTAGGTCAAATCTAAAAAACCTTGTGTACATTATAGAGGCCACTTTTTCAGTTTGGCACTAATGAAACTGTCAGAATGTTTGTCTTGATAATTTTGATCAGTTCGAAAATGGATCGCATTGGGTCAAAATGTAGGTCACTAGGTCAGATCTTTGTAAAACCTTGTGTATGCTCTAGAAGCCACATTTTCAGTCCAATACTCTTGAAAAATGGTCAGAATGTTTATCTTGATGATGTCTCGGGTGAGTTAAAAAATGAGTCATATCAGGTCAAAAACTAGGTCAGTAGGTCATCTCTTAACGAAAACTTTTGTTTGCTCTGGAGGCCACATTTTCAGCCCAATACTCATGAAACTTTGTCAGAATGTATGTCTTGATAATATCGCAGATGGGTTTGAAAATGGGTCATGTTGGCTAAAAAACTAGGTATGTTGGTAAAATTGTTGAAAAACGTTGTGTATGCTCTAGAGGCTACATTTTCAGTCCAATACGCTTGAGAGTTTGTCAGAATGTTTGTCTTGATGATATCTCAGACGAAAATGGGTAATATAGGGTCAAAAAGTAGGTCACCAGGTCAAATATTTGGAAAACCATATGTTTGCTCTAGGGGCCAAATTTTCAATCCAGTACTTATGAAAAGTGATTAAAATGTTTCTCATAATGATTTCTAATCAGAAAAAGGGTCAGATTGGGTCAAAAAAAGGTCACAAGATCAAATCTTTTAAAAACCTTCTGTACGCTCTACAGGCTACATTTTTATTCCACTACTCTTGAAAGCTGGTCAGGTCTTGATAATATCTCAAATTAGTTTGAAAATGAGTCGTATCAGATCAAAAACTAGGTGGAAAGGTCAGATCTTTGGAAAACCTTGCGTTTGCTGTAGAGGCCAAATTTTCAATCCAATACTCATGAAAAATGGTCGGAATATTTGACTTGATAATTTATTTGATGTCTGAAAATGTGTCATATTGAGTCAAAAACTAGGTCACATGATCAAATCTTTGAAAAACCTTCTGTAGGCTATAGAGGCCACATTGTCAGTTCAATACTCATGAGAGTTGTCAGAATGTTTGTGTTGATAATATCACAGATGAGTGTGAAAATGGGTCATGTCTGGTCAAAAGTAGGTTACTAGGTCTAATCTCAGAAAAGCATTGTGTACACACTAGAGCCTCATTTTTAGTCCAATATTCATGAAAGTTGGTCAGAATGTTTGTCTGATGATATTCAGGGTGCTTTTGAAAATGGGTCACGTCAGGTCAAAAGGTAGACCTCTGGGTATAATAACAAAAAAAACAAAACTTGTATACGCTCTACATTTTTAGTCCAATGCTCATGAAAATAATTCAGATTGTCTTGATGGTTTCTTTGATGAGTTTGAAAATGGCTCACATTGGGTCAAAAACTAAGTCATGGAGACAAATTTTGAAAAGCCTTGTGTACCTTATAGAGGCCACATTTTCAGTACAGTACTCATGAAAGTTTGCTATAATGCTTAAGTTATCTAGGAAAAGATTGGACATGGGTCATGTTTTGTCTAAAAGCTCAGGTGAGTGACTTCAGGGCCATCATTGCCCTCTTGTTTCTGTTACCTGCAAATGCTTCAAATTATGTATAGTCTAAAATTTTGTTGTTTGGTAAGCAGTAAACTCGTAGGAAAGGCTAAAATTCTTGGTCTGTCCAAATTAAAACCATTTGCAGACCGTATATAAGAATTAGACTAAATGATAGTTTTAATATTTGAAAGTCTAGAAAATATTCTGAGAAACCAGACAATTCTGGTAGCAATCATTTTCTCTTTTTCTTACAATGTTTTTTAAAGCCATCTTCTTCCGTGTGTTTAACTCTTTACCAAACAACAAACTTTTAGACTTTTCCAAATCGAAAGCATTTGCAGACAAAGAAGTAAATTTAACTCAAATGACAAAATTTGCCCATGATAGTACAGAAAACATTGTTGGAAAAGGTGAAAATTCTGGTTACCAGCATTAAATTTTTTCTCATTTTGCTACAACGTTTTCTAGGAATTGTTAGGCCAAGGGTTAAAAGATGGCATTGTGTGATAAAAGCTTAACCCTTTATCAGACTTTCCAGACTTCATGACCCTGAACAAAAGGCTTTTGAAAATGGGTCATGTTGGGTCATAAAGTAGGTCACTGGGCTTAATTCTTGAAAAACCTGGTGTATACTATAGAGTGGACATTTTCAGTCCAGTGCTCATGAACATTAGCAAGAATGTTTTTTGTGATAATTTTTTTGTATAATTTAGAAAATGGGTCACATTGGGTCAAAAATTAGGTCATCTAGACAAATCTTTGAAGAACCTTTTTTTACCCCCTAGAGGCAGCATTTTCATTCCAATACTCATGGAAGTTAGGTAGAATACTTGTCCTATTATCTCCGAAGAGCTGAGGCCTGGTAACTGAGTCAGTAGCGTACAGGAGGTCGCTGATTTGATCCCCAGCTTGGCCAATTTCTTTCCTAGGATTGATGATGGTCATTGTGACAGAATACATTCTGACTGCTGACCATTATTTCAATGATGCTTATGTGGGAAAGCAGCCAGTGCCTTGGAAAGAATATTATGCGGAGTAGTGGTAAAAGAAACTCCAGGAAATCGCCGATAAAATTTTTTCGCATTTCTGTATTCTCTGATTCAGAAATGATAATGTTCTAGTCAAAAATAAAATATTGCAAGGATATCCCTGTGCTGTGTTAGTGCAGTCTCTTGTCACCAAGGCTGAGACATGTCCTTCGGTGTGCTTCACAAAATCTACGCAGACGTTTTAGGTCCTATCGGGATAGCTACCCTAGTCTGGATGGACTGGGGCTAGGTAGAGTCGAGCTAAACTAGTTTTATGCAAAGTAGCTTAAAATCCTGGTCTACTCAGACCTGTGTTAGGCCTTTCTAATAAGTCCAAAATATAATCAAGACAAACATTCTGACCTGGTTTCATGAGTACCAGTCTAAAAATGTTGCCTCTAGTGCACACGCTTTATCCAAGATTTGACAAACATTCTGGCCAAGGTCATCTTAGAAAAACCTTGTATGGACTCTAGAGGCCATATTTCCATCCCAGTACTCATGAAACTTTAAAATTGGGTCATGTCAAGTCAGAAAGTAGGTTATTGGGACAAATCTTAGAAACTTGTGTGCACTCTGGAGACAACATTTTCAGACCAATACTCATGTAGAATGTTTGTCATGATAATATATTAGAAAAGTTCAAAATTGGGTCATGTCAGGTCAAAAAGTAGGTCACTGGGACATATTTTAGAAAATCTTACGTGCAGTCTAGGGACCACATTTTCCGTCTGATACTCGTGAAACATTGTCAGAATGTTTGTTTTGATGATATCTCTGACAAGTTCAACAATAGGTCAAGTTGGTCAAAAAGTAGGTCACTAGCACTCATGTGTTTAACACCATTACAACTAGGATCCGTCAGCTTTATCAGTCCTAAAGACTTTACTCAGGTGAGCAGTTTAAGGCCAATCTTGTTTTGACTTTGAATTTTCACTGAAAATCAAGTATCCACAGCTGAGCATTGGCTTTGCATGTGGTGCTCTTGTTTTTACAACCCAGAGGAAGTAGGGTTTTGGAACATTGCTTTGAAAGGAGAAAATATTCACATGTTCCTACAATGTTTCCAGTCCTTTCCAAGACAAACTTTATATCTTTTGACTCTTATATTTTGTCCTCTGAAAAATAAATGCTTTCAGTAAGTAGAGTTTCAGATGTTCTTGTATAGAAAAGAGATAAGTGGGGATGAATCAAGTTATTGGCTAACAAACAGGCCATTTCAAAATAGTGTAGCCAAGAACACACCGTCTTCTATTTCAAACTAGTACTGGACCTACTGGTATTGGAACAAACCATTTCATGACCAACTCCAGAAATTCTTTTTTGTCAGGGTCTTCATTGCTATTGAAGATGACTGGTCATACTTTATTTTCAGGTAGCAGACAATGTAGATCATAGATCAACCTGCATATTCTGTGCATGTGCAGTCTGATCTTGATCTATGTTGTCTGCAAAAGCTACTTTATTGGTGATTGGCAATAAAAGAGCTAATGGAGACTTGTCTGTATTTATTTTCAATTAATAGAATTTTCTATTTCCAGTGTACCTCATATCAAAGAAACCAAGGACTTCTTGCCCCTTGTCAACAGCAATAATGCCTTTAAACCTAGACACATGCAGAGCATGAACCCCAATATCATTGGACCAAGAGGGCCAAGCCACATTTGCACCCTATTGACAGCCCTAACTGTAACAAAGGGGAAACTATCCTATTAAAAGAACCACCAGAATGAATATAGAGAGACTGATATAGAAGTGAAAAATGATGAAACTATTCATACTTTTCATGTTAATCTGCAGGAAAAGATCAAGACAAGTGTATTTGTGGGAGGAATGTAAAGTGTATGATAAATATTCATGTTGGAAATCCTGGTTAGAGAGGCACATCTCAACCCACAGTGGGGACAAACCTTTTCGCTGTATTGTGGAAGGTTGCTGGGCTTGCTTCACAACTCATGGAGGTCTTGAATAGCACATCAATACTCATATTAATGCTCAAGAACAATCACCCAGTCAGAAACACTCAAAGCACAGCAGGGAAGACACGCCCACTAAGCTGTTGAAACCAGGTTGATGCAAGGATTTAAACAAATCTGAGGAATACAGGTAGGTAAGACAGAATTTTGAAATGTAACTTGACCCATTTATGTCAGATAAGCAATTTAATACCCTGCAACAGTTAATTTAACCCTTTGCCAAACAGTCCCGGGTTTTAACGACCCTGTTGGAGAAAGCTTTTGAAAACATTGTGGGGAAAGGAGAAAATGCTGGTAACCAGCATGTCCTCATTTTTCCCACAGTGTATTCTATCCTAGCAGGAAACCTAACTAATTTGTTTCAAGTTTGAATTTGTTGTTTGGAGATGTTTTGAATTCAGAAGTCTGAAATCTGTCTTGCTGGAAAGGATTAATAAAACATGACGGGAAAAAAGAACCTCCATCATGAGAAAGTCATCAGTACTCTCAGTTTGACCTTTTACCACAATGTTTTCCAAGGAGGTTCTACCGTAATTTGCCAGTGTATTCAGACTGAAAAAATTTTTTTTTTTTAGAGTCTGAATCTTTAGGAAATCATCATTTTGAAAAAAAGGAGGTGGCCAAAATAATAGGTTTTACCATATTGTCCAAATGTGTGTCCCGAAATGATAAGGGTAAAATCCGACTGATTTAGATCTATTTATAGCACCGATGAAGGGGTCAAACTAATATATATCTAAAGTTCTAGCATATTTTCAATCTTAAAAGCACGTTTTAAATATTTCTTATTTTCTTGGAGCTAGAAGTAGTAGCTTTTTAAAGTCATAGTTCAGTAGTGGATGGTATATATACCCAAGATCAGGCTGCACATTCTGTATAATCTGATGTCTATCTACATTGTACGCCAACATTTTAAACTCCGCCATCCTGCCATCATTAAAGTGAATTAAGCCATCTGTCAACAAGATTTCACACATGTCACGGGTACACAAATGTTAACGGCAGAATTTGGATTAGGGGAATGACGTAACATGCAAATCATCCAGAGCAAGAGGATTGTAATGCACCTGTTTTTGTACACTGCTAAATAGATCACCCAGATTACATGCTGACCTCCGATCCAGGGTTCTCCCCAGAAAATTTGGAAGGTGTAGTGCTACTTAGCAGCAAAGACGTGTCCAAAGGATTTTGAAGGACACATAAATATTGTTAAAAGAGGGATATATTTCAATTTTATATCAATCCTTGTCCTGTGAAATAAAATTCAATTCCCAACTGTTTTTAATATTCAATGCATTTGTTATGATTTTGTACTGGAAAGGTATTTTAAAATGCTAAAATGACAAGCAGGTAGTTTAGACAAAGATTAGACTGCACACTATCATATATGGAGGCTGATCTTTGTCTATGCTGCCTGCCAAAGCAGGAATATCTCGGGATCAGCAGGAGAGGCGTTAAGAAATAAACAAAGATAAGGGGTATATTTTTGTCTTCAATTTATTCAGTTGTGTTACTTCAATAGTCATTTGAAGAAAAATAAAATTTAAACTTAAGAATGTAATCTGTTATAAAATTTAAAAAATTAACAAATTTATGATGCTACCTGGCCACATATCTTAACCTATTACCACACAATCCCAAGTTTTAACAACCCTGAAAAAAGGGCTTTTGAAAACATGGTGGGAAAAAGAAAAGATGCTGGTAACCAGCATTTTCTCCTTTTCCCACAATGTTTGCTTGCCTTCCAAAAACTAATTTCAATGTTTGAGTCTCATTTGTCATCTGCAAATGCTATCAAATTGGACTAGTCTAAAATTGTGTAATTTGGTAAAGAGGTAAAGAACTCATGTTTGTTAATCTTGCATTTGTTCTTAACACAGTTTAATTCCTCTGTTTTTTTCTTGAGACCAAACATTTACACATTCTTTTATGTCAAACTCCTGTATTGCTTTTCCTTCTAAAGAGACAGTCAACAAACAGTTTAAAATATGGCCTGAAAGGTTTTATTTCATGTCTGTCTTTATCCTTTTCAGTGTAGAAAATCCTCTTTCACAATCTGAAATATAATTTGAAATGTTTTCTTGTAAAATGAAAGTACTGAAAATTAAATCTGCAAAACTCACAATTCTACCAATGATTTTCTGCAAAACTCAAAATTCTACCAATGATTTTCTGCCTAAGTCAGAATGCTACAATGATTTAACTCCAAATGGTAACAAGCATTTTCTCCTTCTCCCACAATGTTTTCTACCCTATCAAAGAGAGAAATCATCACTTTAGCAACATTTAATCTGTCATCTGCAAAAGCTTTCGATTTTGACAAGTCCAAAAATTTGTTGTTTGGTAAAAGAGTTAAATTCCTGTTTCCCTTGAATAAGGATTTAGCTTGATTAATGATTTAGCCTTCACCAAACAATCCCAAGTTTTAACAACCCTTTAGTTTAGAGAAAGCCTTGGAAAACATTGGAGGAAAAGGATAAAATGCTGCTACCAGCATCTTCCTCTTTTCCCACGTTTTTTTATCATATTAATTTCAATTTTCACAATATGAGCCACCTTTAATTTGTCGTCTGCAAACCCTTTGAAATTTGTTAAAAGAAAAATTTTGTGTGGTAAATAGTTAAGAAATAAAGTTCTTCAGGATTATGAACTTATAATCCAGTTTAAAGAGATACAGATAGTCAGTTCTTGCATGAAATTAATTAGGTAAGATTTATTGTAACAGAGCAATGAGTACTGATCAGAATGTAGAGATGCGCAGTCTGATCTTTGCTTGCACTATAAGGCCATCAGCAAAATCAACCAATCATTTAGAAAAGTAGAATCAGGGCCTATAGTATTGATCCACTAAAAATATCCAAGATCAGACTGAATTCTCAGAATGAAAAGTACTGACAAAATGTGTTTGGTAATTCATTTTATACATAATCACTTAGCCTGTCGGGTTGGAAGAAGGGCCTTTGACACAGTTACGAAATTACGTCAAACAAATAAGGGCTACGCATTTTCGGTGATTTATCACGGCATTCTCACCTTTACTTCTGGTATACATGGGATATAATGAGATGCTTACCTATCTACAGGCAGACTGCTTCATAATTCAACACCTTCCAAAGTAATCTCGCGAGTCTGTGGCTTCCGATTACCACAGATTAATAAAAGTTTTTACGACCGTCAGCTGGGAACCATGACAAATGAACTTTGTTCTAGTTTACGACATGATATCCGGGAACCAATTTTACTTGAAATACTGGTTCCCTCTACCTGTTCAACGCTTGAGTGATTCTAGGGATGTGTATGTGCTGTTTTATTACCCCTAATCGGAAAAACAGCATGAGGGCCTCCAATAAACAGATTAATTAGGGTATTTGCCACTTTTCTCAAGGGTATAATATTAAGGAGTATCGGACTTGCAAATAAACTGTAGGGGCATTTAACCCATTACCACTCAATCCCTACTTTGGACGCCCCTGAGAAAGAAGCCTTTTGAAAACACTGTGGGAAAAGGAGAAAATGCTGGTAACCAGCATTTTCTTCTTTTCCAACAGTGTTTTCTACCATTTCCAGAACAAATTTCAATTTTTCAGTCACCTTTATTTTGTCGTCTGCAAAAGCTTTCAATTTGGACCAGTCCAAAATTTTCTCGTGTGGTAATGAGTTAAAAGGCGTATCGGCAAAAGGGTAAATCTTTGGAAGGCGTATCGGGCCGATACGCTATAAGGGCCTGGGGAGAACCCTGCAATCAACATAAAATGACCAAGCAATAAGCGTATATCATGCCCACTTTATACTAGCTGATAGTGCCTTTTTGCGTTTAGTAATGGTTGTTTCAGGAACACCTGGACAGCTTTGTCACACAATATGATTGTGTAGTCAGCAGAAAAAAAAGTCTGCCTGTTTTTCTTTTGAAAAGATTCCTTGCTGCCAAAATAAAGGAATGCATACGACAATTATTATACCCCCCAAAACTCTGTTTGGGGGGTATATAGGAGTCAGCTTGTCGGTCCGTCCGTCGGTCGGTCTGTAGCTTTTGTCCGCTCTATTTCTCATAAACTACTGGACGAATTTTATTCAAACTTCACACATGGTTCGCACAGGTCTTGAAAAACCCTTAAATTTGACTTCAGTCTTGAAAAACCCTTGAAAATGACGAGAAGCCTTAAAAAACCCTTAAAAAGTATAGAAAGTCCTTGAAAAACCCTTAAATCTAAAAATCGTAAAGCACAATGCACCGAATATCCAGGTGACGTGATCGAAGAAAGTTTGCAAAGAAATCCATATTCCTTCAGATCTTCTTACAAGTGAGTATATACAGTAACAAGGAAGAGCACTGTCTACACATATTTTGATGATATAAGTTGATATTGCGTCATATCACACTTGGTTTTTCAGACTGGTGGCTGACCATATACTTCAGTTTTAGTAGAAAGTCGGTTACCATTACCTTATCGCTAAGAGCGTCTGTTCACAGTGATCGTTATCATATGCGTCAGCCATTTGTAAAAAGGTGGTCTGTATTGAGTTGTAGAAATGGGGAAATGTATATTTAACAGAAATTAGTTAGCGGATCCCATGTACAAACACTAGGTACGAGAATTTAAAAGGTATAAACGGTGGACACGCTTTTGCAATAAAATAAGGTTAGACAGTAAACCTGTTAGGGGTGAAACAATACGGTAAAAAGCGTATTGCAATATATTGCAATACGGCTGACCCGTATTGCAATACGTATTGCAATATGCTGTATATGCTGACATTTAGCATATCTGACCACTTGTAGTCGCTGTTAGGGTAGCATATGCTCAAAAGGTGATAAAGAAAACTAGTACATGTGCTTGGAACCCTTCCATTCTTTTAAGATAATGAACTAAAAAGCAATTCTTTTGCATGAACAAATAAAAACAAACTGAAATTGACTAGTCTTTAACACTCGCTATCTTGACGATTTTCGTCTGCCATTTTTTTTCTTCAAGAGCGTACTTGTTTATATAAAAACCACCGCTACTATACCGAATTTCGGGAGCTCAACAGAGTAGACAGTGCAATGCACTAACTTACTCAGTTGCTTACTGTACTAACACTAATACTTTGCCGCTTAACTGCCGGAAAACGCAAAAATAAGTGTGAACAAAGTTATAAGAAATGAATAACATACAAACTCCGTTGATCCAAAAGCATTAAAGCTCGACAGTTATTTGGAGTTCGTGTCGTGAATTTTATGTGGTCACAGTTTTACCTAAACACCGGTGACACCGTCTGTGGAAAAAATAAACAACTTTCGCTTTCGGAAATCTTTAGAACTGTAAGTTGAAAAACGATCGATTTCTGACATAATTTTTGGGAAAACCGGACTTTCTGATGCATTTAAGAGAAGTTGACATATTGCAGAAATACCGATACGGTAAAATTCGAACCGGTTTCGTTTTTTTTCTTTGAATAGACCACGGTTAATCGGTTAATCGGTAAACCGTTTCACCACTAAAACCTGTTACAGTTTTGACAGTTGCTTTTACTTTTTCCAAATAATAAAGCATTTGTTACTTATCCTATGCATCAGTCAGTCATAGATTCTTTATACAACATAATTTGCCAACATAATAAAGGTAAAATTTGGATTGTTATTGTACATAGCCATGTCCATATAAAGACCTTAATTTCTATTCCAAAAGCCTTAAAAAGCCCTTGAAAAACCCTTAAATTTTCCCTGAGAAATTCTGTATGAACCCTGTCACAGGTAAACTCAGTATCAAGCAGAGATGTGCATATGAAATGTTGGTTATGGTTCATTGATTTTTCACTGAGTTATGGCCCTTTCATGAAATTTCTTTTTTTTTCAACTCTTATTTTTTTACGAAACCATTCTGCATTCTCTGACAAAGAGCTGTTTTGTGACAAGGAGCTGGTGGGGGGTATGATCACTTTTAGTGATAGCTCTAGTTACATAAGATCTAGTTTTATATGTAAATGGATTACTGATAAATAAAGGAAAGAAACAATGAGGTTTGGTATTTATAATTTTTTTAATATTGTTTATGCAGGGATAATTTCATGCTACTGCAGGACTGGTGGCTTTTGAAAACGTTAGGAAAAAAGAAGAAAATGCTTGCACAACATAAAAAAGCCAAGAAACATTAAACCCTGTAGGCACCTTTCAAAACTAGTTGCTTGGGCAGCCTGTGTAGATCAAGATTATGCTAGGCAGAATATTTGGTCTGATCTCTGATTTAAATCTACACTGTTCTTTTGGTAAGAAATTTCAGCAAACACAACCTTGGTGTTGCTTTTTTTTTTGTCTTATTTCATGACTTAAAATAACTGCTGAGTTACTCGGCTCTGAAGGAATTCATGTTCATAACGATGAATATCGGCGATGCAGAAATGTGCAAATATGCAGCCAATCATTATCAGAAACATTTTCTAAAAAAAAGAACATGTAATAACTGGCTGATTCTTTGGAAAATTAATGTTACAGGATGTCCGAATATATGGGAAAATTAATGTTTTGGACTGTCCGGAGTAAGGATTCAAAATAAATTATTTTTGAAAATTTTTGACTGTGTCGGAACTTTTAGGGTGTCCGAATACATTTGCGAATTACGGTATATATAGACCCAAAAGGATTAATGAATAATTCCTGATACATGTATTGAAAAATTCTAAGAAGAGGGCCATTGGCCCTAAAGTCCTCACCTGAGTAAAGTCGTTTACAGTTGATAAACCTGAAGAGATCCTGATTTTAATGATGTAAAACACATGAGTGTAAGTGACCTACTTTTTTTAACCATTGTGACTAAATATCAAACTTGTCCAAGGTGTCATTAAGACAAACATGCTAAGTTTAATGAGTATTAGGCTGAAAATGTGGCCTCTATAAGGTTTTTCTAGAATTTTGTCCAGTGGGCTACTTTGAGACCACATAAGAAAGATCATTTATTCAAGTATGTCCTCAGTCTTACCAGTACTTGGCTGGGGCTCTGAAGCATCTTGCCAAAGGACACTCTCATTTCCTGTCTGTGTGACTTAGGACACTCTCATTTCAGGTCTATGAGACTTACATTGTATTTCAGGAAAATGTTGGGAATGGGATGAGGATCTCATTCTATTACACAATAAAAATTGTTTCTGAAATTTGTATACTTGTATTTATTCATTTACAGATGTATGAAGTTGAACTTGCAACCTCTGTTTGCACATTCTTGATGACGATGATACAGTGCTTGGCACCTAGGGTTAAGTGATGTAATTGATAAACAAGACTACAGTTTCAGGTTAGTCTTTAAGTTGCCTACCTCTGAAAATATCTGCAGACAACACAAAAGATTGAGCAAATAAGACACTGTTGCAAAATGAGAAACTGCTTTGAACTATGAATTTCACTTTTACCCTTTGGCACAATGTTTTCCAAAAGGTCAGGAGGAAGACACAAAAGGTCATTTGTAGGATATAATAAGTAATTCCTTTCAATGACGTGATCATGAAGCATGTAGATCAAGATCAGACTGACAGAGCAACAAATGGGGAGACAGAGTTTAGTGCCAAGTTGCAGGCAAGTAGATCCAAGATAAAACTGCAGAGAGCTTTCATGTTATTTTGAAGATACTCTGGCAGCCACTTTGTTCTAAACCAGGACCAAAGGTCTCTTCTTGGCAATGGAATAACTTCTAGACCTAAAATATTAGTCTTACATCTTGACCAAATATTAACCCTTTACTGCAGAATCTCACCTTCAGTGACCCTGAGAAAGAAGGCTTTTGAAAACATTGTCGGAAAAAGAGAAAACGCTGGTGACTAGCATTATCTCTTTTTCCCACAATGTTTTCTACCCTATCAAAGACAGAAATTATCATTTTAGCAACATTTAATTTGTTGTCTGCAAATACTTTTAATTTAGTTGAGCACAAAATTTTGTTGTTTTGTAAAGAGTCAATTATTTACCAGACAACAAATTTCTAGACTTTCTTTTTTTGAACACATATAACTATGGCTAAAATGATATCAGTTGGCTTTAAAGAGGGTAAAAAACATTATTGGGAAAAGAGTAAATGCCTGAGGAAAATGGCTTTTGAGATCAATCATCTTTAAAGAGTAGAAAATATCGTTGGGAAGGAGAAACTCCTTTCTTCCAATGTTTTCAACTATGTTAAAGACAAATCCCAGTTACCTATCTACATTTAACCCTTTCCCAAACAACAAATTTTGGACTGGACCAAATTGAAAGAGTTTGCAGACGACAACTTTAAATTTGATGAAAATGGCAGAAAGTTCTCAAAAAGGGTAGAAAACACTGGGAAAAGGAGAAATTGCTCGTTATGAGCAATTTCTCCTTTTCCCACAGTGTTTTCAAAAGACTTGTACTGCTGACACGTGAAAACCAGGGCTTGTTTGGGAAAGGGTTAAAGCATGCTAGAGTTCACTGCTCAGCTGGTAAACTACTGGATTGTTGTTTGACTGTTTTCAATTGAAGCATAGAAATGACACCAAACAAGTTTCAACCTATATGTTGATGTTTTTAAATTAGTTTACAATGTTTTTACTCATGTTTTTCACCTACAGTTTATTGTTAAACTAACCTTTTATGTACCTGTAGTATATTCTTTTTAAACTCTGTGTCCCAAAGAAACTTTTTGGCATAGAAAGTTTTTGTAAATATTTTTACTCTTTACCACATAATCCTGAGTTTTTAGGACCTGAAGAAAGACAGTTTTTGAAAACATTAAGGGTAAAAAGGAAAATGCTTGTAACTGGCATTTTCTTCTTTTCTCACAATGTTTTCTACCATATCAAAGACTGCGTCATTTGAGTTGCATTTATTTTGTTGTGCGATAATGCTTTCAGGTTGGTCGAGTCCAAAACATTGTCATGTGGTAAAGAGTTAATGTACAGCCACTGTTAAATCCGTATTTTATCCTTTAAAATGAAAGTTTTCATCAGTATAGGACAGTCCATAAACTGCAGTTACAATGAGATAGACAATTAGGTTAATGCTTTTCCAAGCAACAAACTTTGAACTCGTCCAAATTGAAAGCATTTACAGACGACGACGATAAAAAAAAAAAACGTGAGCCATGCTCTGTGAGAAGAAGGCTTAATGTATCTGCAAAAAGTATTGACCCAGGTCAGCCTGCGCAGGCTGACCTGGGCCAAAACTTTTCACTGTTGGCCAAATTTCTGTATGTCAGAGGATCAGTCTACCACATGATTCAGTTTGTTGTTAGACGAATTTGGCTTTAAGGATCCGTGATCATGTGATGACTTGATTGTTATCATGCATCGTGGAGGTGCATTAAGCCCCCTTTTGCCAGAGCAGGGCTCAAATTTGACTCTAAAATTTTATACCTGTCCAAATTGAAAACATTTACAGACAACAAAATAAATGTGACTCAAAAATTAAAATTTGTTTTTAGAAGGGTAGAAGACATAGAGGGAAAGTTCTCTTCCCACAGCATCATTAATTCTTTACCAAATAACAAAGTTTACACTTGTCTAGATTTAAAGCACTTGCAGACGACAAAGTAAATGTGACTCAGAAATTGAAAATTTTTTTGGGAGGGTTAGAAAACATTGTGGCAAAAGGAGAAAATGCTGGTTACCAGCATTTTCTCCTTTTCCCACAATGTTTTCAAAATGCCTCTATCTCAGGGTCGTTAAAAGTCGGGATTGTGAGGTAAAGGGTTGAAATTTGGGCTTGTCTTTGAAATCGTTAGGGACAGCAAGAGTTACTTCGGAATGTTTGTTGAGAAAAATAAAGAAACGGAAAAAAGATGGAGTTTTTTCATGACAGAACTTGAGAAAAAAAATTGAGATGTTGAGAAAAATAAAAATTACCAAAAAAAGTTAAATTGTTTCATGATGAAACTTAGGAACAAGATTACTACTGTTTCTACTTTAAATCATAAGGCCAGAGTTTTTAGCTCTACTGGCTGTTAGCCAGCAGAGCTTATGTCATGGCATGGTTTCTGTCGTCTGTCTGTCTGTCCATTTATTAGTCTTTTTCTTGTTTACGCGATAAAGTCCGTATTTGTGGTCGGAATTTTGCGAAACTTGCAGAGTTTCTTTATCTCATCAATAGCTTAAACCCTATTGATTTTAAAAAAAATCTGATGATCAGTGTAGGAAAAGCAGCCATTTAAAGTTTAAAATTTCATTTTCTTGTTTACGCGATAAAGTCTGCAGTTGTGGTCTGATTTTCGTGAAACTTGCAGTTTGTTAATCTCATTGATAGCTGGAACCCTATTGATTTTGAAAAGAATCTGACAATGAGTGTGGGAAAAGTAGCCATTTAAAGTTCAAAATTTCAATTTCTTGTTTATGCGATAAAGTCTGCAGTTGAGGTCTGATTTTTGTAAAACTTGCAGTTTGTTTATCTCATCAGTAGCTTGAACCCTATTGATTTTGGAAAAAAATCTGACAAATAGTGTAGGAAAAGCAGCCATCTATAATTCAACATTTAAATTTCTTGTTTACGCTATTAAGTCTGCAGTTTTCATGACGAAACTTAGGAACAAAATTACTACTGTTTCTACTTTAAATCATAAGGCCAGAGTTTTTTAGCTCTACTGGCTGTTAGCCAGCAGAGCTTATGTCATGGCATGGTTTCCGTCATCTGTCCGTCCGTCCGTTTATTGGTCTTTTTCTTGTTTACGCGATAAAGTCCGTATTTGTGGTTGGATTTTTTCGAAACTTGCACAGATTGTTTATCTCATCAATAGCTTGAACCCAATTGATTTTTAAAAAAATGGGACGATCAGTGTAGAAAAAGTAGCTTTTTAAAGTTAAACATTTCAATTTCTTGTTTACGCGATAAAGTCTGCAGTTGTGGTCGGAATTTTGTGAAACTTGCCCAGGTTGTTTATCTCATCAACTATCAGTGTAGGAAAAGTAACCATTTAAAGTTCAACATTTCCTTTTCTTGTTTATGTGTTTTAGTCTATGTATGTGGTCAGATTTTGTGAACCTTGCACAAATAGTTTATCTCATCAATAGCTTGAACCCTATTGATTTTGAAAAAAAATCTGACAATCAGTATGGGAAAAGTAGCCATTTAAATTTCAAAATGTTCATTTCTTGTTTACGTGATAAATTCAACATTTGTAATTGGATTTTCATGAAACTTGCACAGTTGCTTTGTATTATCAAAAGCTTGAACACTATTGATTTTGACAAAAATTTGACAATCATTATGGGAAAAGGAGCCATTTAGATTGAAAAATTCACATTTCTTGTTTACGCTTTGACTCGGCATTCGTGGTCGAATTTTCATTAAACTTGCACAGTTGCTTTATATTATCAATAGCTTGAACTCTTATCGATTTTAAAAAAACATTCAACAATCAGTATGGGAAAAGGAGCCATTTAAAGTTGAAAATTTACATGTTTTTTTTTTTTACGCAATTAAGTCGTCATTTTATATCCAATTCTTTTGAAACTTGCAAAGATTATTTGTGTCATAAAGGCATTGAACTCTAATAAAAATGAAGAAAATCTAGCAATCAGTTAAGGAAAATCAGCCATTTGAAGACTTGGTATTGTTTACTCAACACAGTCCACATTATTAGTCCATTTCTTTGAAATATGCAGGGATTGTTTAATACAATGAGTACTGAAACCCTATCAAATTTGGCTGGATTTCAAATAGTTGGTTTTGAGAATTGTACTCCAATTTTTTTTTCCACTTTTTGTTCAATTCAACATGCCTACTTGTGCTTTCTTAGTGGGTTCAAGCCCAGTTGCAACAATACCTCCGTTTTCTTTTTTTTTTGTGGGGAGGGGAGGGGGATGTTTGTGTTTCATCTTTTTGCATCGTGAATTCATAATGTATGCTTGGAAAAAAGTAAACTCACTGCCAGCAGAGCAATTTCAGGCCCTCAAGGGCCTCTAGTTTAATTTTTTGCTTTACCAATTTTCTTTGTGAAAAGTTAGGGACGGAGGACGAAAAAAAAAAATTAAATTCACCACAACTATCACTCTATCACTTCATTGATATTGCTGCTACAAATAAGGACACATTCATATTGCTTTCTTTTGAACTATTTCTCTTTATCATTTACCAAAAAAAAACTGTTTTTAAGCAACCCCTAGGAAAACATGGTGGGGAAAGAAGAAAATGCTGGTTACCAGCATTTTCTCCTTTTCCCACAATGTTTTCAAAAAGCCTCTATCTCAGGGTTGTTAAAAGTCGGGATTGTGTGGTAAAGGGTTAAAACTTGGCATTGTCTTTTGTTAGGGACAGCAAGAGTTACTCCATAATGTTTGTTGAGAAAAATAAAGAAATAAGAAAAAAAATACAGTTTTTTCATGACAAAACTTGGGAACAAAGTAGAGATGTTGAGAAAAATAAAAAAGAGCAAAAAAAGATGATATAATAAATTCTTTCATGACAAAACTTAGGAACAAAATTACTACTGTTTCTACTTTAAATCATAACGCCAGAGTTTTTTAATATTTTGTTTTACCAATTTTCTTCGTGAAAAGTTAGGGATGGAGGATAAAAAAAAAATAAAATTCACCCCGACTATCACTCTATTACTCTGACAAGTCATTGATATTGCAGCTACAAACAAGGACACATTTAGATTGCTTTCTTTTGAACTATTTTTCCTTATTTTTTACCAAAAAATCCTGTTTTTAAGCAACCCCTAGGAAAAGGGCTTTTGAAAGCATTGTGGAAAAAGGAGAAAATGCTAATGACCAGAATTTTCCGCTTTGCTCTCTTTGCAAGACAAGTCCAATCATATGGGCCAAACTGAATTTATATCTGCAAACTCAGCAGTTTTAGCTCACTGGCCAAGGGCCAGCAAATTTTAGTCGTGGCCTTGTGTCTGTCCTTGTGTCCGTCGGTCAGTGTGTGCATATGTGCGTGCACGTGTGTGTGCGTGCTTGAATTAACATTTATTGCAAACATGTTTTTCTCTGAAACTACCCACCCAGTTTTGATGAAACTTAACAGAATTCTGAATCTCTTGAAAACAATTATGATTCCAACAAAAACTCTGGTTGCCATGGCCACAAAACTGAAAAATATTCAAAATCTTTAACAATCTTCTTGCCCGAAACCATTAGGCTTAGGGTTACCAAATTTGGTAAGTAGCTTCATCCAACGGACTTGTACCAGACTTCTTCAAGTTATAGCCCTGGGGTCAAAATTGGCTCAAAATGTGGGGTTGGGTGGGGAGGTCTCAAGTTTACATGGGCATATACAGTGAAAACTTCAAAAATCTTCCTGTTCTTATCCATAAGGCATAGAGCTACCAAATTTGGCATGTAGCATTATCTATTGGACTCTGAATAAGGTTTTTCAAATTATAGCACTGAAGTTAATATTGACCTCACTCCAGGGGTCACAAGTTCTACATGGGTTTATATAGTGAAAACTTAAGTCTTCTTGTTTTTAACCGTAAAGCCTAGGGCTACCAAATTTTGCATGCAGGTTCATTGAGTAGACCTCTACCAAGATTGTCCCAATCATAGCCCTGGGGTCAAAGTTGGCCCCACCCCAGGGGTCAAAATTGTTTACATGGTCTTACACACTGAAAACTAAATGAATCTTCCAGTTCCTAACCATAAGATCTAGGTTTATCAAAATGCCAATAAAGCACATGATACATTTCTTTAAAAGCCAGTGGAGCGATACAAGGCTATCATGGCCCTCTTTGTTTGAAATGTGGTCACATGGTAGTCTGCGCAGGATGAGCTTGCTGAGGTTGCTCTTTTAATTGTACAGTAAAGCAGCCTTAGCAAGCTCGTCACTCATTGTGTTTTGCTAGAAAAACCATGGAAAAAGTCATGATTTACAGTCATGCAAAACATGACTGTGTTGTGATAGACAGAGAGAGAGAGAGGAGGGGAGGGGGTTAATGAACTCGGCAATATTGATGTATAACTCACAGGAACTGTTCACAAATCAAAAGAGTCTTTAGCACATACAAATAATGTGAAATTTGTTCTCACACATCTTTTATTTAAGGAAAGTTGGAAAATGTGCATTTAGTCATTCAAGGATACAATGAATACATCTGGTTTACTTCTACGATGACTGTGTAATCGCAGAATCGGCGATTGAAAAAAACACGGAATCTAATAACAATTAAAATGGATTCACGACTGTCTACATGTGCTAGCAGACAAGTTTTTATCACGATAGGCCCACTGGTTTTTTTTTTGTGACAATTTCACTCATCTAGGACATTTTGCCCCTAAAGGTGCGTTTTTGTTATTATCTTTAGTTAACCCTTCATATTAATTACTCAGGAATCGGAAGATGTACTTCGTACTCAATAATTTTCATTAGGTGACAAATGTGCCATCAGCGCCTTTTTTTTTTATGCGGCATTTACATGTTTTTAGTAGAATCTTCGGAAATATGTTGATATAGGAAAAATGAAACGTGTAAATATCATCAAATTAATGCCGTTCAGGACAACTTTTGAGGAAAGCAGACGTCTCATCTTGACATTATCGGTAATTAAAAATTCCATTTTGTCTGCAACTAATTTGCATCTAAATCCTTCTTTCCAAGAATTACCAAGTAGTCTAGATACAGGTCTAATGAAATGTGGTACTGCACGTGCGAGCTTCAGATATCTGCTTCTGTTTTATTTACACGAATAGATTTATTCCATTCATTAAAAATCTGCAAGGTAAAGAGTCACCGGTGAAAAGTTAAAATCATTACCATCCAGAAGAACCCCAATGCTTTTTATAATTACCTCAAATGTTAATTCTTTCGACAATGTACAAAAATCCAGAGTCTTGCGGCAAGATTGCTGTATGAGTAAACGGTTGACCTGTACAAATATTTTATTGTAAGAAAATGAGTTTTGTTTTATGAGAAATTGTTGTACTGCGCATTTTCTCATTGAAAGCTATCAAAGCGTAGTGCATGTCCAAATAAGGGTTTGTTTACTATTGAGCAAGTGCCGCAAGTTCTCGTGAATGTAAAGGCAGGAAGGTAGAAAGAGAAAGACATTTCTAAATCTAGTATCGAATTTGATTGGATTGTAAATATACATACACTGGAACCCTGTTATAACGCTGTAGTTGGCAACAGCGTAATATCCGGGGTTAAAAGCTATAACACTGTTTCCCCCCCCCCCCACATACTACCCGAGACCTATTCGCCGACCAATGCCAAAACAACCATTCATTAATTACTGTTATTTGACAACATATTCGGAGTAAAATGAATTATCAATTTTCCAATTCTCTTGGAAAATAAAATTTTGAACAATACAGGGTAGCCCAAATAACAGGTTTTTGCTTGTTTGGGGAGATAAGCAGGCCTCGGCCGAGTGGGCGACTTAGGCGAAAAAGTCACCTGATTTAAAAAAACTTTGCCCATTTCGCCGGGCAAAGTGAAATCTAAGGCGCCTGAAAAAATCGGGAAGTCGCCTCGCGTATATTGACCACGCGTCGGGTACTCGATACACAATCAGCATGTGTAGATCTATATTACATAACAGTGCGTTAAACCCGATTCACAGCTGGTGTCCAATCAGCGAAATTATTGTTTTCAACTGTCAGATTTGACAAGCAGTTGTTAATTAATTTCTCGGGTACCAAATCCTCCTTTTTAATTGGTAGGTATAATCTTAACCGACGATATTCACCCCTTTGCCCCGTCAAGTGGCTAAAATTCTTTTGAAGTTTAACCAATATTTTTCGCCAGTCGTAACAAACATCGGCGCCGTCTAGCGGCTTGTCTGGAATTGAATTGAGATCGTCACCTTGCTTTTAAAACTCCATTTACCCCATCCTTTATTATTCGGACTTTTACTAACGAGATGATCTGCTAAAATCATGTGGCAATACTTTTAAATCGTGTGACTACAAGTTGGCACCAACAGACTGTGTCACGTTACAACTGATTTTTGGACAAATTCCAGCTAGTCACATGATTCAATTTCAAAATGGCTGCTGGGAATTGTGACATTCACATTAGCTCAAGGGTGTTCTTCTTTCAAAAATTTGGATGAAATTGTATATTTTTCTTTGACGTGAACATAAAGATGAAATTAAAAAAATATGCATACATTATCATTGATTCTATGCTCTGTCAAAATTTTGACATTTTTCTTGACCGGACCCTATCTACCGCGAATGAACGATCTACGAGGTTAAAACAGGTATTTAAGTTGGAAATGCATGTCCTTAGCGATTTTTCATTGACGATTTATCTGTCATCAGCAAAAGACAAACAGTATTCAGACAAACTGATCTTCGATTTCTCTTGCTGCCTGAAACTGGGCTTTAATTACCATGAGGAAGTTGAAGACATGGTGCCAACAGGAGAAAATGCTTGTAGCAAACTTTCCTTCAGTTGACACAATATTTGCGTTACTTTTTAACATTACTTACATCCTTTGAGTAATTATCTATTTGCCTGCTATAAAGTTTTTGATTTTGGATTTAGAATTTTTTATTACCAGGTCAGGGACAGGGATTGTAATATAGATGATCCCAGGTAAGGATAATGATTTTCAGCAAAAATTTTTGCCCAGGTTTGAAAAAAAAAATAGTGCTTCAAAGATTTTGGAAAAAAATTATGTGCTTGGAGAAAACGTTGCTCGCAACAAGTATTTGTTTTCTCTTTCCATAATGTTTTTATCCAAAAAGTGTATGAATTGAGCATGGTAAACAATGAATAAATATGTTTTGAGTATTTTCTAATACGAATAAATAATAATTAAAAAGATATACAGCATTAAATATTTTCATTTAATTTACATGGTTTTCTATCCAATCAAACTGTTGAATTGTTAAAATATTGTTATTTCCTTCAATAAGTCCAACCATGTCCGCATTTTAATGTCTGTCTAAACTTCTCCTCAAAGTCTGACCACTTCTCCCCATTTTGAAAAACTTCTCCCAATTCTCAGACTAGGAAGTCACTTCTCCCCAAAGTCTGAGAGTTGGCAGAGGCCTGGATAAGGCCAAACTTGCAAGATGAATTTCAAAATAAAAATAATGTATGTCGGGGCCTATAAATAGGACTATGGGTGAAAACTTTTTGTAATGTTGGATCTAGTTTAGACGGGTTTTTGCACTTCATGTAAACGTACCTTAGATATTTTCTTACCCTTTTTATATATCTCGCAGAAGTACCAGTTCCGTATTAGTTCAGTGGTTGGATGGTATAGGTCCAAGATCAGACTGCATGTTCTTTCTAGTCTGATGTTGGTCTACATCGCCGGCAAAAGCTTTAAAAATCGCTATCTTACCATTGGCAGAGAATGAGTAAATACGACCGAAAATATATAACTAGCCGTCTGCTAAGATTTCAGACCAGTCCACGAATCTTTGTAGTAAAATTTGCATCAGGGGTATGACGTAATGTGCCAATCAGTCAAAGCGACAGTGTTGTAATGCAGGTGTTTGTTGTGTACACAACTGTTTCGCCCGAAAAAATTTAAACCTGGTTACAAGCGGACCTCCAATCAAAGTAAAATGATAACGCTATAAGCCAATATCACGTCTGCTTTACATAAGCTGATATAGCTTTTTTGCATACACTAATGATTATTTCTAAAGCACCCTAGTCGTGTCACATGTATTGTGTAGTCAGCAGAAAAATAAGTCACCTGGCTATTTTCTGAAAAATTTGTTGTGGCTGCGATAAAAAAGAATGCATACGCTAATTTGATGCATCTGTAATATGGATTAATTACCGATAAATAAAGAAAAGGAACAACAAGGTTTAGTATTCAACAATGCTTTATTTTTCGTAATCATGGGGAAAACAGGGCTTCAACCATTTTCCCTCAAAGAAACGACTTTCCATGCCTCTGCAGAAGGTGCCTTTTGGAAACGTTGTGAAAAAAGGCTAAACTTGCTTGTATAACACCGAAACGCTGGAAAAGACTTTACCCTGAAGCATCTTTTGGAACTTTGTTGCTTTTGCAGCCTCTGCAGATCAAGATCAGAGTGGATTATGTTTTGTTAGTCTCAATAAAGACACGTGTGCGGTGCTTCTTTTCACATTTGGACATTCACTGTGCACCGGAGGCGACTAGTCAAAAATTAAAATCGCCTTCGGGGACAGTTATCTGCACTATAGGTTTTGTCTGATCTCTGATCTACATAACCCTCATCGCTTTGACGAGGTATTTCTAACATAATAAAACTCAGTGTTGCAATTATATTTGCGGAATTTCATGACTGAAAATTACCGTTGAGTTACTCGGCGTTCGAAGGATTCATGTTCATGAAGGTGTTATGTACGATGTAGATGTGCATTCAGTATGTAGCTGATCATCCTACCGAAAAGATTTTCTGAAAATAACTGTCCGATGTTTTGGAAAGTATATCTTTCAGTTTGTTCCAATATTTACAAAAACTAATTTTTCAAACTCAGGATTTAGGACTAGTTTTTGACAAAGTTTAACATGTCCGAAACATTCAGGGTGTCCAAATATATTGGTGAATTACAGTACATTCTATAGCCCTGTTGGTAATTTACATATAAAAGTATATTGATATAAAGTCTGTCTAATGTAAGATTGTGTAGACAGTTACAGGCTTAAAACCTTTTGTAATCAACTACGCGTGTATTTGCCAAACAAGGCAATTATGTACAGCCATAGCTGATAAGGGTAATCAACAAGGTAAAGGTGTGAAAAACTGTCACACATTATGTGCAATTTATGTGTATCGATTTTACATCAGCAATTGGTAAATAGGCAGGGTTTGTTTTTACATAGAACATTCTTATCAGCGTAACGGTGGATTCAGATCAGACGCGGAAAATGGTCAAACCCCCCCCCTCCCAAATTTTGGGAGCCATAGGACACCCGCGTTATAATAGGGTCAGTGTATTAGTGAAGTTTGTTTTAACTAGGTGCCAGTGTACGTGTATGTTAGTGAAAAAAGTTACAAGTACATCGTGTTGTTAGTTCAATATGGTGTTTTTCAAGTTGTCAAACACTTAATTTGTTTACATGGGAAAGTAGAATGCTGTGCAGCCATACATGTGGAGTGAGATAGATCTAGATGGCATGATGTTGAGAATTTCTGTCGTTTGCAAGCGATTCACGTCGTATTTTAAGAGAGAAAATGTGTCGCAGAATTGATCTTCGTCCATCGAGGCATTATGGGAGAAACAACAGGTATCCGGTTACGTCATACTTTTCCTGACTTCTTTAGGTCCGAGTTTGACTTGAAATCATATAAAAGCAAGACAGTTGAAAAATATTTCGAAAATCTAGACTTGTTAACCGTTTTCAAGACAGTGTGGAAACTGTTGGTGCTTGTAAATAAGATGTTTATGTATACTGGTACACTTGTTTTTCTCATCGAGTCGGAACGGCGACAGAAAATGAAATTGAAAAAAGTTACTTTTATTGTTTTCGGTTTTGTGAAAAAATTGGGTCGGCGGATTAGTAAAACGAAAAATAAAAAAACTGGCCTAAGCGTATAGCTTGAAATAATTACAGGTTTATGTTCAACAATGCATAATTCTAACCATTCGCATTTAGTAATTTAATTCATTTTCATAATTGGGCTCAAATGATGGAATGTCTTTGAATGGGTAGAAAACATTGTCGAAAAAGGAAAAAATACAGGTTGCTCACATGTTCTCCGTTTCCCACAATGTTTTCGAAAGGCTTTTCCCACAAGGATGTTAAAACACAGGAATGTTTGGATTATACCAATCAAGCCATCACATAATTATGGATCTATAAAATCAATGTTGTTTAATAACCAACTGAATTGTGAGGTGAAATAGTCATTTGAGCTGCAGAAAATTTACCAATAGTAAAAGTTTTTGACCCATATCAACCTGCTTGTCAGACTTGTGACCTGGCGGTTCTTTATGGGGATTTATGGCCGCTCACCTCTGATGCATGCGGGAAAGGTAGTCAGTGACTTGGAAAGAAAGTCGTGTCAGTACTGGGGTGAGAAAACCAGGAAACGCATTTGTAGGTGCACTGTCCGCCGCTGTTAAAACAGCAGGGCTACAGAAATCTGAAAAATTGCCGGATCAGACCGATTCCGAACACTGAAAACCAATTTATTTTCAAAAACGTCCTTAAAAATCGGTCCAAAATATCATAATATGGCCAGTCAGAAACAATTTTACAAACCTTAAATCATTGCTGCAGGCATTTTTGAACGTTAGGCAAAGCAGTGATCATATATAAGATCCCTTGGTATCTAGAGTGTCAAACTGTTAATTGGCCATTATCTAATTATTGCCATTTCACTGTGACATAAATCACAGCTTATAGAGATATCGTCATGTATCGTTGCCATAAGCTTGGTTCGCAATTGGTTTTGTCTAATTACGTACCATACATGCAAACACACCATGCAGTGCTAATCAGTCAGTCAATTTTGCCGCGCCCCATTTGCATCAGAGTTTCCATACAATATCTACTGCGAACCAATCAGAAATCACGTACGAGATTTAGGTGCCGCCCATAATTTTGTAAAGCCGCGCCTTGACTCTACATTATGTGGTAGTGTGCATCCTGTCACGAACTCATGACTAGCATTACACGGTGTATATTTAGCTACGACCTCTCGCAATCTTGAATTACTAATCCATTTCCATTAGCGCAGACACAACTCGCAACAACTATCTCACCTGTCAGTGGTAAACACCACTTGGAGAACTGTGCGCCGGGCGGTTGCCTAAGAAATTTGCCTCGTTTTCGCTTTTGGTCTCGGTATGCTCACTCAGGGTTGTAGACATGAATTATGTAATGTTGAACAAAGTAATTTTACGTTATACTTTCCGAAGAAATGAATCAGTCGGGTGTAATTTTAGCAGACTGAGACTCATGTTTACTTTGGCAACGTTCTTCTTGAAAACGAAAGTAAAATGGCTAAACACAGACTGACATTTTAGGACGTTTTGCAGCGAATTTTTGATGGCAGAGAAAGCGACGGACAGAAATCATTTGATGAAAATGAAGAAGAAAATATTCTTCAGAAAATTTTAACCGATGCCATCACCGTCAGTGAGTTTGAGATGGGACATTCCGGACCAATCGCGAGTTTATTTTGACAAAGAAAGGGGGTGGGGTATCGTGGACTCACCGCCAGCAATCACACGTCACAGCTCGGCCAATTTCGGAATCAACCGAAGTTTGCCGAATGCGCCGTTGATCAGCTGGACCGATTGAGATTACAAAATTTCTGTAGCCCTGTAAAACAGCATTAAATTTCAAAACAAACAAACAAATAATCCACAGGAGAAATGGGTCGAAACTTATTGCAGATGCATTAAACCCTCTTTTCACAGAGCATGGTTTATATGATATATTTGATGACAATGCGGCAACAGGAGACATTGCTTATGATCAGCAATATCTTCCTTTTACCACATGTTTTCAACAGTGTTCTGCTGCAAGAACAAAAAAGTTACATGCAAGAAGAAATGTATTGGATCAGAGACTCCAAAGCCCCACAGTATTATGACATCTATTTTATTATTCAAATCCAAATCAATAAATCCGAGTTATTTTTAACCTATATCCTGCAACCTTTAACCCTTTTCAAATTGATAAGTTTTAGACTCGACCAAATTGAAAGCAGTTGCAGATGACATTGAACGTAGCACAAATAGTGAATTCTTTCTTTGATAGGATAGAAAACATTGTGGGAAAAGGAAAAAATGCTGGTACCGAGCATTTTCTCCTGTTCCTGCAATGTTTTCAAAAGGCTTTTTCCTAAGTGTTGTTGTGGTAAAGGGTTAACCTTTTGCCAAACAATAAATTTTAGACTCCTCTAGATTTAAAAGTACCTGCAGAGGACAACGCTGAAAGTGGTTCAAATGAACTGAAGTTGTTTGACAGGAAGGAAAAAAAATGGGGGAAAGGGAGAAAATGCAGGTTACATTTCTCCTCAAGGTTGTTAATCCTTTACCACACAATCGCCACTTTTAACGACCCTAAGAAAGAACCCTTTTGAAAACACTGTGGAAAAAGGAGAAAATGCTGGTAACCAGCATTTTCTCCATTTCTCACAATGTTTTCTACCTTATCAAAGACAAATTCCATTATCTGAGCCGCATTTAAATTGTCTTCTGCAAATGCTTTCAATTTGGACAAGTGAAAATTTTTGTCATTTGGTAAAAAGTGAAAGCAAGGGATCGTATGGCAAATGGTTAATTTTTTACAAGATAGATAAAATTTAGATTGCCGTTTTTGAAAACATCTGCAGACAACAAGTTAGTTGGCTCAAATTATGAAATTTGTTTGAAAGATTAGAAAATATTGTGGGAAAAGAAGAAATGCTGGATTACCAGCATTGTCTCCTTTTTTCACTATGTTTTCAAAATCTTTCTCTTGTCAGGGTCATTAAAATTACGGATTCTGTTGTAAAGCTTTAACGTTTGATTGGTTATTACATTGAGTACTGAAGCCCTGTTAAATTAAGCATGATTTTTTTTTTGAGAAAAGAATTTGACAAAGTTTTGAGAAATTACATTCTGATAACTTTGTAATCTGTTCAGTTCAACATGAGACTTTATATGCTGTTTTATACTGTAACCCATAGGGCTGTGAGTTAAAGCTCAGTTAAAACCCCTAATATTTTTAGCTCACCTGAGCACAAAGTGCTCAGGATGAGCTATTGTGATCACTCACCGTCCGTCGGCGTCCGTCCGTCCACATTTTTTTGTTTACGCTCTAGCATCTACAAATATTAACCAATCAGCACCAAACTTGGTCAAAATGTATATGACCATAAGATCTCGGATGAGTTCGATTATGGGTGTAATCGGACCAGAACGACTGGAGTTATTTGCCCTTGAATTAGAAAAATTGCTATGTTTGACTTTGGTTATTATTTCACTCTAGCATCTACAAATAATAACCAATCAGCACCAAACTTGGTCAAAATGTATATGACCATAAGATCTCGGATGAGTTCGATTATGGGTGTAATCGGACCAGAACGACTGGAGTTACTAGCCCTTGAATTAGAAAAATTGCTATGTTTGACTTTGTTTACACTCTAGCATCTACAAATAATAACCAATCAGCACCAAACTTGGTCAAAATGTATATGACCATATGATCTCGGATGAGTTCGATTATTGGTGTAATCGGACCAGAACGACTGGAGTTATTTGCCCTTGAATTAGAAAAATTGCTATATTTGACTTTGTTTACACTCTAGCATCTACAAATATTAACCAATCAGCACCAAACTTGGTCTAAATATATATGACCGTAAGATCTCGAATGAGTTTGATTGTAGGTCTAATAGGACCAGTTATTGCTGTGTCATGGAAAAAGGGGGCTTGATGTATATTTTCAATGTGGACCGATATCTCTTTAACTACAGGACAAAATGTCATGAAACTTCATCTTCTTATTGTCTATTGCAAGCCACAGACAATAGTTATTTGTTTTTATTTCATGAAACACCATGCCATGAAAAAAGGGGGCTAAATGTTTAATTTCGTCATGGACCAATGACCATCTGTTTGTCCATCTTTCAGGACAGATACTTCTAAAATCCTTGACAAAAACTAATAGAAATTCATACAGGTGCTCCTAATGATGTCTGCTGATATTTATTGTGTTTTTTTTTTCCTTTTTGATATCAAATACTGTCTCATAGGAAAAAGGGGCTTCATATATATTTCTGTTAAGGATCAATATACATGTATCTTCAACTCAAAATCCTGGACAAAAATTTGTGAAACTTCATACATGTGTTCCTTATGATAGTCCGCCAATATGGTTAGTTTAGCTTTTTTGATTAAATGTCATGTCATGGAAAAAGGGGGCTTCATATATATTTTCATTATGGATTAATATCTCTTTAACTACAGGACAAAATGTTATGAAACTTCATCTCTATGTTGTTTATCACAAGCCACAGACAATGGTTAGGCCTATTTGTTAGCTCACCTGAGCATGAAGTGCTGGATGAGGTATTGTGATTCGTCGTTGTCCAGCGTCTGTCTTTCCACAATTCTTTTAAACATCTCCTCCTCCTAAAGCAGTCATGTTGAAACTTGACAGGCATATACCTTGAGTGAAGTTCTACCAAAGTTGTTAAAAGAATTGAATTAACCCTTTAACTCCAGGGGTGACAATTTTGGGCAAAATTGTGTATAGAGCAAACTTTAAAAATGTCTTTGTCTGAAACTAGAAGGCCTAGAGCTTTGATATTTGGTATGTGGCATTTCCTTGTGGACTTCTACCGATTTTGTTCAAATGATGCCCCTGGGTCAAAACAGGACATAAAGGTATACAGAATGAACTTTTAAAAGTCTTGTTCTATTTAACCCTTTACCACACAATCCCAAGTTTTAACGCCTGTGAGAAATAAGGCTCTTGAAAATATTTTGGGAAAAAGAGGAAATACTTGTAACCAGCATGTTTTCCTTTTTAGCTCACCTGAGCACATAGTGCTCAGGGTGAGCTATTGTGATCGATCGTTGTCCGGTGTCCGTCCGTCCGTGTGTCCGTCCGTCCGTCCGTGAACAATTACTTAAAAAATCTTCTCCTCTGAAATCGCTCAACAGATTTCAATGAAACTTCACAGAAATGATCCTTAGGTTATGCACTTTCAGAATACTTCAAAGATTTGAATTCCATGAAGAACTCTGGTTGCCATGGCAACCGAGAGAAAAAAATTTAAAAATCTTCTTGTCCCAAACCGTAAAGGCTAGAGCTTTCATATTTGGCATGTAGCATCATCTAATAGCCCTCTACCAAAATACTTCAAATTATGGTGCTGTTTTTGAAATTGGCCCTATGTTGTGGGTTCTCGGATTTCACATAGAGATAAAGAAGGAAATCTTTAAAAATCTTCTTGTTTACACTCTAGCATCTACAAATATTGACCAATCAGTACCAAACTTGGCCACAATGTATATGCCTATAAGGTCTTGGATGAGTTCGATTTTGGATCAAATCCAATCAGAACATCAGGAGTTATTTGCCCTTGAATTTGCAAAAATTACTGAATCTGACTTTGTTTACACTCTAGCATCTACAAATATTACTCAATCAGCACCAAACATTGTCAAAGTGTGTGTGATCATAAGATCTCAGATTGGTTCAATTATGGATCTAATCGGACCAGAACTGTCTGAGTTGTCTGCCCTTGAATTAGAAAATTTGCCATATTTGACTTTGTTTACACTCTAGCATCTGCAAATATTGACCAATCAGTACCAAACTTGGTCAAAATATATATTCCCATAAGGTCTCGGAAGAGTTCAATTATGGGTCAAATTGAACCAGAACATCCAGAGTTATTTGCCCTTGAATTGGACAAAATTTCCATATTTGACTTTGTTTACACTCTAGCATCTACAAATATATACCAATCAGTACCAAACTTGGTAAAAATTTATATGACCATAAGATCTTGGATGGGTTTTGATTATGGGTCTTATTAGACCCAAACAACATGAGTTATTTGCCCTTCAATTAGAGTTGTAGTATTTGACTTGGTTTACTCTGTAGCATCTACATGTATATATAATGCAAACTGAAAAATCTTTATGTTTAAACCCAAAATGCCTAGAGCTATGATACTTTGCATGAAGCATCACCTTGTGGACCTCAAGAAATTTTGCACACAAGATGCCCCTGGGATCATTACAGGTCCAGCCGCGGGGCCTAGACGTTTGTACTTAGGTATCTTTCGTGCAATTATAAGAAAATTTTCTGGGTAACCAAAGGCCTAGACCTCTGTTAAAGTTGTGAGTTATCTCTCTTTCATAATCATTTGGCCTTGAACTTCAGTATTTGGTATTTATCTTCATTGTTAACCTGTAATGCATAGTACTCAGGTGAGCGATATAGGACCATCATGGTCCTCTTGTAAAAATATTTTGGTCCTTTTTTATTTTTAAGCTCACATGGGAACAAAGTGTGTAGAGGTGTGCTATTGTGATTGGTCTTTATCCGTTGTCCATTAGTCTGTCAAACCACTAACAGTTTCCTGTTAATGTGATATAGTTTGTTTTTTGGTCCAATACTTAGTTCAGCTCTTTACCAAACGTCAGAATTTTAGACTGGTCGAAATTGAAAGCATTTGCAGACGACAAATGAAATGTTGCTCAAAAGTTGATTTGGGAAGGTTTGAAAACATTGTGGGAAAAGGAGAAAATGCTGTTTACCAGCATTTTCTCCTTTTCCTACAATGTTTTCAAAAGGCATTTTCTTCAGGGTCATTAAAAGTCGGGATTGTGTGGTAAAAGGTTAAATTTCTAGTATAACTAGTTAGAACACTATCTGAAATGTAGGGCATTAAAAAATTGATAAGGAAAAATTAGGCAGTCTTAAAAAAAATCTTGATCACATGATAGTCTGCTCTTTCAGTTCTTTATATCATACATAGCTTGAACCCAATTGATTATGAAATAAATCTGACAATTAGTAAAGAAAAAATAAGGAAAAGGTAGCCCTGCAAAGTTGAAAATTTTCAGTTCTTGTTTATACAGTAGATTTGCATTTGTGGTCAGATTTTCATTAAACGTACACAGTTTTGCTATATCATCAGTAGGTTGAACCCTATTGATTTTGAAAAAACAACAACTACAGTTAGATAGGGAAAAGTAGCAACTTAAAGTTGAACATTTACATTTCTTGTTCAAGCAGTCAAGTCTGCATGTGTAGTCGAAATTTTCGTGACACTTGCACAGTTTCTTTATATCATCAATAGTTTGAAACCTATTGATTTTGAAAAAAAACCTCTGGCAGTTAGTATGGGAAAAGTAGCCATATTAAGTTGAAATATTTCATTTCTTGGTTACATGATAAAGTTTGCACTTTTGATCCAATTCTTTTGAAACATGCACAGATTATTTGCGGTCGGACGAATCACCGAAATACCGAAATGCCACCGAAACGCCGAAATACCCCTATTTTTTTCATTATTAAGTTCAGATAACTTATATTAGTTTGCAGTATTTTTCTTTCTTTTTTCTTTAACTGAAAATGCTCTCAATGAAAGTATCAATCACTGATGAGAAGAATGATGTTGTTAACATATTCTGATCATTAATTTACGTGGAGAACAATCACCGAAACACTCGCGTGTCTGGTCTGTTACACACCGAAATACCCAATATTGATTACGCCAATCTAGACCCGAAAAATTATCAGTATCATATGATTACATGAACTTATTATTTCTTTGAATGATCAACACACATACAAAATCATTTGCAGACGAAGTAGACCCAAATCAGACAATGCATAATTTAGGTCTCTGATCCATTGAAACGCACAAATAGATCCGTTCTGTTCTGTTCTGTTAAAGTGATGCAATCGTAATTGAAAGCATTCGGCTGATATGATCCAACTTATTTGATGTGTAAGTTTGTCATTGTGATTTTTAAAATGGCATGGTTATTATATAATAATTTTATCGGCGGAATTATTATTGTCTTATCAATTTACGCCAGGTAACGTGTTAACCACAGATTTAAAATGGCTGACAGTTTTCCGATTTGGTGATTTTTAATTTCATATATATCCAATATAGAAGTGAAAACTATTTTTGCCAGCATAGTTATGGATAAAAATCAGACACATCAACCTTGTGCACAAGCACAGCTACTGTACTTAGATTGCGGATGTAGAATCCCTGAATTGACAAATTTCACTATGCTGGATGGGTATTTCGGTGAACATTTACAGTACCGGTTGGATATTCCGGTGCACATTCTTCACGTCGGGCTTCAATGGCATGTTGTTATTTTGTCATCAGGTTTTAAACTAACCCTCCTTCATCAGTATGATTACAATTTGTGTCAAACACCACAACTTAAGTTGTTTGAAATCAAAAAGTTAAAAAAAAAAACTGGGTATTTTGGTGTTTCAGTGGCATTTCGGTGATTCGTCGGACCCGAATATTTGTATTATCAAGGGATTGTACCCTTTTGAAAAGAAAGAAAATCCAGCGATCAGTTTAGGAAAAGCACCCATTTGAAGACTAGTCTTATTTACTCAACATAGTGCACATTATTAGTAACACTTCTTTCAAGTTTGCAGGGATTGTACATAACAGTGGATGCTAAAACCCTATCAAATATGGCTGGATTCAAAATAATCAGTTTTGAGAAATTGAAGTTCCATTATTTTTGTTTAATTTGTCATACCTTGTTTATTAACCCGTTCCCAAACAAGCCCTGGTTTTCACATGTCTGCAGTACAAGTCCTTTGAAAACACTGTGGGAAAAGGAGAAATTGGTCATAACAAGCAATTTCTCCTTTTCCCACAGCGTTTTCTACCCGTTTTGAGACCTTTCTGCCATTTTCATCAAATTTAAAATTGTTGTCTGCAATCTCTTTCAATTTGGACTAGTCCAAAATTTGTTGTTTGGGAAAGGGTTAAAGCATGTCAAACACCTAAGATAGCAAAGTTTACTGGCATGAGATTTCTATTTCTAAACCACATTGTGTTACTGGTTTTCGGAAATGTCAAAAATGAGCTAGTCTTTGTTGTCAAATGACCCTGTCTTTTTGATCATTTGATGCTTTGAACAGTAGTTTCCATAACCTTTTGTGGAAGAACATTTCAAATTAAGCATCATAAGGAATGTAAAGACAGTGGAAAATTTGTCTAATAGCCTTACAATGGCCTGAGTAATTGAACTGTAGTCGGTGCGTTTGAACCAAATATCTCAAGTTATTATACCCCCCCTCCCTACGTAGTAGAGGGGGTATACTGGTTTCACCATGTCTGTCTGTCTGTCTGTCCATTCCATCAATCCATCTGTCGATCCAACCATCTTTCCGCTTCCCTGCTCTTAACTCAAAAGCCATTTGACCTAGGACCTGAAACTTTATACAAGTGTTCCTCATGACTCAAAGAGGTGCCCTATTGTTTTGGTTCATATGGGCCAAAAGTCAGTCACAGGTGAACTCTTTTTTAGCTCACCTGAGCACATAGTGCTCAGGGTGAGCTATTGTGATCGATCGTTGTCCGGCATCCGTCCGTCCGTCCGTGTGTCCGTCCGTCCGTCCGTGAACAATTACTTAAAAAATCTTCTCCTCTGAAACCGCCCAACAGATTTCATTGAAACTTCACAGAAATGATCCTTAGGTGATGCACTTTCAAAATACTTCAAAGATTTGAATTCCATGAAGAACTCTGGTTGCCATGGCAACTGAGAGAAAAAACTTTAAAAATCTTCTTGTCCCAAACCGTAAGGGCTAGAGCTCTAATATTTGGCATGTAGCATCATCTAGTGGCCCTCTACCAAAATACTTCAAATTATGGCCCTAGTGTTGAAAATGGCCCTATGTTGTGGGTTCTTGGATTTCACATAGAGATAAAGAAGGAAATCTGTAAAAATCTTCTTGTCCCAAACCATAACGGCTAGAGCTCTCATATATGGCATGTAGTATCATCTAGTGGCCCTCTACCAAAGTACTTCAAATAATGGCCCTAGTGTGGAAATTGGCCCTATGTTGTGGGTTCTCGGATTTCACATAGAGATAAAGAAGGAAATCTGTAAAAATCTTCTTGTCCCAAACCGTAAGGGCTAGAGCTCTCATATTTGGCATGTAGCATCATCTAGTGACCCTCTACCAAAATACTTCAAATTATGGCCTAGTTTGAAAATGGCCCTATGTTGTTGGTTCTCGGATTTCACATAGAGATAAAGAAGGAAATCTTTAAAAATCTTCTTGTCCCAAACCATAAGGGCTAGAGCTCTCATATTTGGCATGTAGTATCATCTAGTGGCCCTCTACCAAAATACTTCAAATAATGGCCCTAGTGTGGAAATTGGCCCTATGTTGTGGGTTCTTCGATTTCACATAGAGATAAAGAAGGAAATCTGTAAAAATCTTCTTGTCCCAAACCGTAAGGGCCAGAGCTTTCATATTTGGCATGTAGCATCATCTAGTGGCCCTCTACCAAAATACTTCAAATTATGGCCCTAGTGTTGAAAATGGCCCTATGTTGTGGGTTCTCGGATTTCACATAGAGATAAAGAAGGAAAATCTTTAAAAATCTTCCTGTCCCAAACCATAAGGGCTAGAGCTCTCATATATGGCATGTAGTATCATCTAGTGGCCCTCTACCAAAATACTTAAAATAATGGCCCTAGTGTGGAAATTGGCCCTATGTTGTGCGTTCTTGGATTTCGCATAGAGATAAAGAAGGAAATCTGTAAAAATCTTCTTGTCCCAAACCGTAAAGGCCAGAGCTTTCATATTTGGCATGTAGCATCACCTAGTGGCCCTCTACCAAAATGCTACAAATTACGGCCCTAGTGTTGAAAATGGCCCAATGTTGTGGGTTCTCGGATTTCACATAGAGATAAACAATGAAATCTGTAAAAATCTTCTTGTCCCAAACCATAAGGGCTAGAGCTCTCATATATGGCATGTAGTATCATCTAGTGACCTTCTACCAAAATACTTCAAATTATGGCGCTAGTGTTGAAAATGGCCCTATGTTGTCGGTTCTCGGATTTCACATAGAGATAAAGAAGGAAATCTGTAAAAATCTTCTTGTCCCAAACCTTAAGGGCTAGAGCTTTCATATTTGGCATGTAGCATCATCTAGTGACCCTCTACCAAAATACTTCAAATTATGGCCCTAGTGTTGAAAATGGCCCTGTGTTGTGGGTTCTCTGATTTCACATAGAGATAAAGAAGGAAATCTTTAAAAATCTTCTTGTCCCAAACCATAAGGGCTAGAGCTCTCATATATGGCATGTAGTATCATCTAGTGGCCCTCTACCAAAATACTTCAAATAATGGCCCTAGTGTGGAAATTGGCCCAATCTTGTGGGTTCTCGGATTTCACATAGAGATAAAGAAGGAAATCTGTAAAAATCTTCTTGTCCCAAACCTTAAGGGCTAGAGCTTTCATATTTGGCATGTAGCATTATCTAGTGGCCCTCTACCAAAATACTTCAAATTATGGCCCTAGTGTTGAAAATGGCCCTATGTTGTGGGTTCTCGGATTTCACATAGACATAAAGAAGGAAATCTTTAAAAATCTTCTTGTCCCAAACCATAAGGGCTAGAGCTCTCATATATGGCATGTAGTATCATCTAGTGGCCCTCTACCAAAATACTTCAAATAATGGCCCTAGTGTGGAAATTGGCCCTATCTTGTGGGTTCTCTGATTTCACATAGAGATAAAGAAGGAAATCTGTAAAAATCTTCTTGTCCCAAACCTTAAGGGCCAGAGCTTTCATATTTGGCATGTAGCATCATCTAGTGGCCCTCTACCAAAATACTTCAAATTATGGCCCTAGTGTTGAAAATGGCCCAATGTTGTGGGTTCTCGGATTTCACATAGAGATAAAGAAGGAAAATCTTTAAAAATCTTCTTGTCCCAAACCATAAGGGCTAGAGCTCTCATATATGGCATGTAGTATCATCTAGTGGCCCTCTACCAAAATACTTCAAATAATGGCCCTAGTGTGGAAATTGGCCCTATGTTGGGGGTTCTTGGATTTCGCATAGAGATAAAGAAGGAAATCTGTAAAAATCTTCTTGTCCCAAACCGTAAAGGCCAGAGCTTTCATATTTGGCATGTAGCATCACCTAGTGGCCCTCTACCAAAATACTTCAAATTACGGCCCTAGTGTTGAAAATGGCCCAATGTTGTGGGTTCTCGGATTTCACATAGAGATAAACAATGAAATCTGTAAAAATCTTCTTGTCCCAAACCATAAGGGCTAGAGCTCTCATATATGGCATGTAGTATCATCTAGTGACCTTCTACCAAAATACTTCAAATTATGGCGCTAGTGTTGAAAATGGCCCTATGTTGTCGGTTCTCGGATTTCACATAGAGATAAAGAAGGAAATCTGTAAAAATCTTCTTGTCCCAAACCTTAAGGGCTAGAGCTTTCATATTTGGCATGTAGCATCATCTAGTGACCCTCTACCAAAATACTTCAAATTATGGCCCTAGTGTTGAAAATGGCCCTATGTTGTGGGTTCTCTGATTTCACATAGAGATAAAGAAGGAAATCTTTAAAAATCTTCTTGTCCCAAACCATAAGGGCTAGAGCTCTCATATATGGCATGTAGTATCATCTAGTGGCCCTCTACCAAAATACTTCAAATAATGGCCCTAGTGTGGAAATTGGCCCTATCTTGTGGGTTCTCGGATTTCACATAGAGATAAAGAAGGAAATCTGTAAAAATCTTCTTGTCCCAAACCGTAAGGGCTAGAGCTTTCATATTTGGCATGTAGCATTATCTAGTGGCCCTCTACCAAAATACTTCAAATTATGGCCCTAGTGTTGAAAATGGCCCTATGTTGTGGGTTCTCGGATTTCACATAGAGATAAAGAAGGAAATCTTTAAAAATCTTCTTGTCCCAAACCATAAGGGCTAGAGCTATCATATATGGCATGTAGTATCATCTAGTGGCCCTCTACCAAAATACTTCAAATAATGGCCCTAGTGTGGAAATTGGCCCTATCTTGTGGGTTCTCTGATTTCACATAGAGATAAAGAAGGAAATCTGTAAAAATCTTCTTGTCCCAAACCGTAAAGGCTAGAGCTTTCATATATGGCATGTAGCATCATCTAGTGACCCTCTACCAAAATACTTCAAATAATGGCCCTAGTGTTGAAAATGGCCCTATGTTGTGGGTTCTCGGATTTCACATAGAGATAAAGAAGGAAATCTTTAAAAATCTTCTTGTTCCAAACCATAAGGGCTAGAGCTATCATATATGGCATGTAGTATCATCTAGTGGCCCTCTACCAAAATACTTCAAATAATGGCCCTAGTGTGGAAATTGGCCCTATGTTGTGGGTTCTCTGATTTCACATAGAGATAAAGAAGGAAATCTTTAAAAATCTACTTGTCCCAAACCATAAGGGCTAGAGCTTTCATATTTGGCATGTAGCATTATGTTGTTGAGCTGAGTTGCATTTCAGGTGAGCGATTTAGGACCATCATGGTCCTCTTGTTTCTCTGATTGTGCTGCTTTAGTGACATGGTACCGGTGGGGGGTATTTTTGTCCGGTCTGTGAGAGTTCTAGTATATCAGCTGGATGTGCCATCATGAACAAAATCTGTCACTTCCCATGCAATAAATGAAAGTGATAACCATCCATTTTTATTTTACCTGAAAACATGCTTGGTAAAAATACAAAATAATTTCACTGTGTTACAACAAATTCTGTTTGAATGGCATCCGAAAAATTTACTCAAGCAGGCACAGGATGTGCAAGATTTGTGCCTTGCAATTATATGGAAAGCCAATTTCTAGTGTAAGAAATCCATAATGACAATGACATGTCTTTTTGACATCAAGCTGATTATATATACAAGTCCTGCCATAAGTGGAAGCAATGTTCTGCCATAAAAAAAAAGAGCACTTTTTGACATAAAAGACGGGCGAATGATTAAATAAAATTTTGTATTTTTTTATCTTTTTTTGAACCAATATTAAAAAATTAAACTTAGAGTATTTTGGTAATGAATATTGAAGTATCAATTGCTCCTTATTTCAATTTAATTTTGGTTCTTAAAATTTCAAAGTGCTGGAAACTTTTTCCAATTTGGTTAAAGTAGTGGTGCAAGAAAACAAAAAAGATGGGGACCTCTGCTATGTGGGACATGTTTTATGGTGAGTTATCTTCCAGTCACAGTGGGTGCAATCTAGTGATGGTATTTTCAGTCCAGTGTACTAGAAGCATAGAATATTAGTCTTTACAGTATTTCAGATAAGTGGGTCAAACAGAAGATCAAGTGGTCATATCAAAAAAGAATTATGTATCCTAAGGCCATTGCTCATCATATTTAGTCAGAAGGTTTGTCTTGATAATTTCTGTTGTGAGTTTGAAATAATGTCACCTAAGTTCATATAGTAGGTTACAATTTGAAATCTTTAAAATACCATATTGTCGGTTTTCTTCAAAAACCGCGTATGTCATTTTTAATCGGTCGGTAGACCAATTAGAGAGATGGCAAACTTCGGAAACCCGTCCGCTCAGGGCAAACTGGTGTAACTGAAACTCGGAACAGCTTTTACTTACAACGTTTTAACGCCTATACCTGCTGTGATGACCTTATTACAAAAACTACTTTTGACCCAGATAACCGCACTTTTGTCCCAGATAAGCACAGGAACAGTAATTAGCGGTAAACAGGCGTTAAGTAATGTCAAGTAATCCCACAATAACTTTTAAATTATGTAATAAACAGCGGTTACAATTTGTTTAGTATTGAAGTATGTCATAATTACAGTATTATCAAAATCTCTGCCCAGCAAAAACCGGAGCAGTTTACTTTGAACACGATTATAAGAAATAGGGTCAGTAATTAGCAGCAACTTTATGAATGAAACGAGTGCGAATCAAGTGTATCGGGTGATGTGAACATATCTTGTAGTCGTCTGCTGTCCATGTCATTCGGCAAATTTCGAGTGATCTGTTGATAATTATACGAAGTTCCGGGATCGGCCGAGTTAAGACGAGTGCTCTCCCTATATGTAGCAGGTGTTGAAAAGATAATAGGTCATTTTGGTCTTGAGAGGAATAAAATCACAACAGAAAGGAGTTTGTAAGGAAACATTGCTTGAAAAGAATTTGAAAATTTAGATTACTCTGACTAAGAGAAAACTGATGTAAATGCAACTCATAACAGCGGTAAGTTTAAAATAGTAATCGGCCGTTGGTCGTTTACTGTTAGCGAGGCGAAGCGTGTGAAGCTGTGGGGACAAAGGGTGTAGAGTTGTGTGAAGGTTATGGCCCTCGCGTAGAGGCCATTACGTAAACATTTTCAGAATGGACTGGCGATTCACCGCTTGCAACCTTAGTACCCAGACTGACCATTCACAATACTGACTGATTATGCATCTTTCAGCGTATGATGTATTAAACCTTAGGCTGCTAAGTGCGACTCTCTGACCTTTTTTGCGGATAGTATAGATTAAGATCAGACTGCACAGAACGTGCAGTCAGATCTTGACTCTATACTGTCCAGTATGGAGATATTTCTTTTTCCAAAAAAGAATAAGTGTGACATAGAATTATTCAGGTTTTACTACCAGTTTGAAATTTCATTTCAATGTTTTAGCGGGATAAGGATTGAATTGTTTTCACAGTCCCGTTTCCTCTCCTTCCAGCCATGGCACTACCATTTTACAAAGTCACATGTTTCTTCTTGGTGAGTTTCTACAGACTGGAATCAGTCTGTTAACCCTTGACCAAACAATCCTGTGTGGCTTTGAAAATATAGTTGGAAAAACTGTATGTATTCAGCATGTTCTCTTTTTTCCACAGCGTTTTTCACCCATTTGAAAGATTTTCGAAATTTTGTCAAATAGAACATTTTCATCGAGGTTAAAAAAACCCTGAAATGGTAATACAAATAAGCTCACTTACTGTTAAATTCTCCATATCTGAATCAATGGACCAGTGAAAGTCTTTGCAGAGAGTGCAGATTCAGACCAGACTGCTCAGAACATGTAGTCAGATCTTGGATCCGTCATGCCAGTTTTCCGAGTTATTCTACTCAAGGCAGCAATGGTCCTGCAAGATTAAGGCTGCTTTTCTAAGTTTAACATGTCTATTTTAACAATTTAGCGCTCTAAGCATGCAAATGTCAGCAACATGTTTGTCTCATCAGCTATTCCATATTGGTCGATTCTCATCCTTTCCACATTTCAGATAAAGAGATCAAGGCTACCGCAGTTATGCTCTTGCTGATTAGAATGACTTGAATACAATTACCTGTGTTGGCTATGGACAAGTAAAGTCGCTTTTGAAGACAATAAAAGATAAAGATCAGACTGTCCTTTGAACGCAATGCAATTCAATATCACAGACGTTCGTATCTTAGATCTAATTGTCTGTTTATTTGGGATGTATATGGGAAAAAAAAAAAGACCATGAAATTGTAGCCTAATGTTTGATATTGTTTTCCTGACTGTAAAAGGCTAGTCGATTAACTGAGTGTTTTAACTCTTAACCAAACTATCCTTTGTTAATGCCCATGAGAAAGAAGTTGAAAACATTGTGAGAAAAGGGGAAAATGCAGGTTACCATTTTCTCCTTTTCCCATGTTTTTTTACCCTTTCAACGATTCAAGGCATTTGGTCTACGTTTAATTTGTCATGTGCAGATGCTTTTGATTTGGACAAGTCTGAGATTTTATCATTTGGTAAAGAGTTGACGGTTAGGGAGCTATTGGGTATCTACATTCTTTGAAAGTATAATGTAGGAGAAATTTGCCAGCAGACGTTTGGACTGGGCGATTTGGCCCGCTAAAAAATAGGTAGGACAGTTTGTCAAGATGAATACGATGTGTTGTTAAAAATCGAAAAATGAAAGGCCTACAAGCAGCCAAAAGTAAACAATTCCAAAGTTATAATGCAGACATGTTTTATACGGCTTTTATATGTTACAATAGTTACCAAAGTTGCCAAAGTTACAGAAAAGAATATATGTATTTTTTTCACTTTTTTAAAGGGTTGGTAGGTACTGCTTTTCATGATGAGTGATATCTAAAACTTGATAATGGGTATTGCTGATCAGAATTGTCACATATCTTTTACGTTCTATTGCTGTCTGCTGGCAAACATAACTTATATTTTAACCAATCCTTAAACTACTAATTTGTAAAAGACATTTTAAAGAAGTGGGATCCTACGTGGCTCATTTGTAACGGTGTAGGATTTTTTTTCCAATACATAGTTCAAACATCTACCATCTGATCTGTGATTTCAAACCACTGTAATTATTCAGTGTCGACCGATTACAGTGCTTACAGCACTTTGATTACTAACTTTTCAGGAGAGTGTAAAAACTGAAAATCTTGTAAACAGAAAATCCATTCTACCCAAGTCATACATCATTTTACTTTATAAAAGTATGGCTTTTGTTGGAAAATATGCTAGGCAACAATTTTTTTAATGTCAGAGCTGTAAATGCACATACGTGAATTTTGATCTTATTTTATTGCCGCCTAGCTTTTATCGGGATATTCAAGAAAACTGAATGCGCGATTTTGATTAAAACAACCTCTAAGCTTTTCGCATGAAAGGTCAAACAATCAAAAGCAGACCTGAAGATCTGATCGCTAGTTGTAGACCCTTTTTATATTGCTTTTCAAAGCTCCATCCCATTTACCTTTTCGTTACCTTCTGCAATAATGAATTTTCTAGTTGTGAAAATAAGAGACGTCCGTACTTTAAGTTGTTTTGTTACGGATTTACATTGTTCGTTAACCCATGGGCTGCTACGCACAACCCAGGGCATTTTTTCGGGCAAATGAATTTAGATCAGACTGCACAGAAGGTAAACATTTTTATCGTGAGAAATTAGTTTTGGGATCGCAATATTTTGGCATTTGACTGTTTATCGTCGCCTGGAAATTGCCATATAATTTAATTTATTCAGCAGTAAAAGTGTAAATCAACTATGAAAACAATTCTGGATCCGTATTCACCAACTATTCTTAATTTCTTCTAAGTTTCATTCTAGATTTAAGAAAATAACGCAACTTCTGATTGGCTAAACCAAATGGTGTAGCCAATGAGAAGTTGTGTTACCGTAATTTGCTTAAATTTTGGGACAGTAAAAAATAATTAATTTTTTTCGTATCCCAATACTTTGGTCTACAAAAAATAATTATTTTGTCAGGTGTCCCAAAAATTATGGTCAAACGAGACAATCTGTCATACTGAAAGTCACTCGCAGCTAACCCGTCGAATATTGCCAACGTTGAAATATTGGAACGTCACTGATGTCAGGTTTGGAGGGTGATCTATTTTTAGACAGATTGGAATTCCACCGATCAATTTGAGCACTAAGAGTTTAGAACTTCGCTTTTTCTCATTATTTTTGTTGATTATTAATTTGTCACTCATTATTGTCTGCATCTTTGGATCGCGATGAAGATGTTATTTTGCGTTTATAGATAAATTCACAACATATCTTACCTCTTTACATGTACGTGAGGCAAACGACGTTAATTCCCCTTTGACAAGTACCTGCTCCGACCGATCTCATATTTGATTGGTTCGTCGATCTTTGATCGATAAACCTTGGATAAAACTGTGTACCTTGATTTCTATTTATAAACATTGAACTCGATTGACCATGAATTACACGCGTGTCAACTCTGTCAACTTCGGATGTACGGTACACACGTTATTATACACGTTATGAATCTTGGATAGAAGTTTATCACACCCTTTTTACACTTACGTCGGATTTCTTTTTTATTTAGGGTTTAAATTAGACTGTCAGGTGATCGTTTTTTTTGTCTTGAATCAGGTAAGTCCCATTGAAATCGTGAGGGTTGGGAAGCATGCAAGCTTATGACGTTAAGTGTGGAGAAATGAAACTACATAGATCTACGCTAATTAGATATTTGCAAACAAAAGTTTTCAAATGGATTGAAAGAATTTTTTTTTTGTCTCTAAATAGATAATCACTGTCCCAATTCTTTGGAACAAAAAATTACCGATCTCGTTTTGCAATTTTTAATATGTCCCAAATCTTTGGGTCGTGAAAAATAATTATTTTCGCGATTTTTGATGGTGTCCCAATTCTTTGGGTGTCCCAAAACATACGCAAATTACGGTACTTTTCAATCCAGAAAATTCTTGAGAATAGGACTGTGAGTGGTCTTGAAAATTGTTGGTTAATACGGACCCTAATTCTTACTCATGGCTAAAGGATACAAATTCAGAACAACTGTTACAAATTGATTTGACCGATGTTGTGCGACCTGGTATACGGAAATAAGAAACAATAGAATTGAAATAGAATTATAATCAACACTTTCAACTCTTTTCCAAAAAAGTGGCTGAAAGAGACTTTAATCTGAATAGAATTTTGATTAAAATATGACTTCAATTAGAACAGATTTTTACTCAAAATTGAATTTCAATTAAAGTAAATCTAAATTATCCATCAAACTTTTAGACAGAATTGTTCCCATGTTCAGACTTCGTGTTTTATATCGTCTAATCTTGGGCATGACTGTCTCTTAAATGACTGAACCAGGAAGAAAATTGTTAAACATTTAGTCACCTTGTCAAGAATAAATACAAAAAGTGTGGAAAAGAAAAGGAAAGGCAAGTACGTCTTACTTCGATTGAATGGAAAACAAAGAAAGTTGGGTTTAGCAATACTTAAATTGGCAATCCAAGTCATACAAGTTAAAATACAATTTTCATGATACAAGATTTTAAATGGATAGAAACTTACCCAAACTCAGTATCATAGAGAACATTTTATAAAGGTTTTCAAAATAACACGAAATGCAACAATTAAAAAGTTCATGACAAACTAAGGAAATCCTTCAGAGCTACAAACTGGTATTTTTTCGCGCCTCCTAACATTGTGGGTGAATGTTTTATTGTTTTGCTGAACAATATTCCAGTTACTCAAATTGCATCACATACACTTTCTGATACGGATCTAGGTCGGTATTCATCAAAACCACAAAATTAATACCATTCTTAGTCTAGTCTCGATGATTCCCTAAATTTAAAGGCAACATGTTTTCTGATTGGTTTAAAAGATATGGTTCAGCCAATCAGAAATTGTGCAGGGCTTTAGTTAGACCCGTAAACCCAGGTTTTGACGCACAAAAATCTTCGAATTCCCTTTTTTAACGCACAGAAAATTCCGAACAAGGGGTTATTTTGACCCCAAAAAATTTTCCGAGATGCATCAAAAATATATTAAACAACAATCACATCAAAACATAATCATGTTAAAGGCGGAAAATCGTCAGAATGGTGTTAAACTGCTGCATATAATCAGCGAAGTGTGACTGGAAGGTGATAATTGACTTGTTACCTATGATAATCGTAGGTTTATAACTGGCACTAACCTTGCTAAAAGTGATAGACAGGGCAATAAATTCAGTATTGGTGTATCCTTTTTGAAGTTTTACCATTGATGTATGGATATTGTAAAACATTTTCACTCGCCGATGTCCACCATTTTGCTCAACATTTGTACCCAATAATGATCGTACTTTTTTTAATTTTATTAAAAACATAAGTTGAAAAAAGTAACCTATGAGATATATATCTGCATCTCATTTCACACAAAAAGATACCTTAACTGTACTTATGAATAAAAACTTTGATTATTCAGGCCCAAGAAAATTATGATACTTTACATATTTCTGGATGGTACTAGAAATTGGATAATAAATCTTATCTTCATTTCAGCAAAGTTTTAAAAAGGTATTCTGAGTGAAATTTATTAACCATATTTTTCATCAATTGTTTAGGTTGACAAGGTTTTAACTTTAGCCTCCTTGAACATACTGTGTGTGGAGGGGGTGGGGGGAGGAAAGGGGGGGGCGGTCCCCTTTGAAATGTAAAATTTTACTAATCAATTATTAACTTCACATCTTTATTGCAATATTATTAATAAATCCAACAACAACAACAGTGTGTTGACTCTATAATTTTCCATTTTGACTCTTGAATTTTTTTGGTTTGACTCGTGAAAAATTAGATTTGACCCCTAAAATTTTAGGGTCAAGGGGTCAATGACTCCTGAATTTCAGAGGCTAGCTAAAACCCTTTTGTGTGTGGTTTTTTTTTGTAAATCTAGACTAGGGATGCAATTTAGAACCCTGGTCTTTTTGTTCAGAATCAGATTGTTTTTTTCATGCATAATTGTATCGTAAAAGGGATGATAATCTTTTGGGATGACAGCCTTCAGCCATTGCAAGTGCACACATAGACATCTTGATTAAAAGGGCTTGACGTCAGAATGGAAAAACATCATTCTTTATTAATGGAGTCTTCTTTTTTGCATCTTGATGTACTTATTCTCAAAGGATAGTTTGTACCAGATGATACCATTTGGTAATTATCTACGGATATCTGTCACGACTGGATCAGGGGTCCTGCATGGTTCAGCAGTAAAGTGTGGAACTCATAACCTGGAGGTCTCAGGTATGAGTAGAAGCACTGGGTTTTTCGCAAGAGTGTCCTTGGCAAGACACTTCAAAGCAACAGCCTAGTTCTGGTGAAACCGAGGACATACATGAATATCTGAGCTTTTTCCATAATATGACTGAAATAATGTGAAAACGTCGTAAAGCACCAATCAATCTATGAATCAACCATGACTGGATCACCCATCTTACTACCCAGCCGAATCATCTCATTGTACTATAAGCGTGAGAAATTGTAAAAGAATGTATGGTCAGTGTGAATATCATGATACAGTTACTTTAGACAAGCATTTCTTAACATATCTACACAATTCTACAGGGAATAATCGGTCTCCCTCTGATTGGCCGTTCAGTTGTGCCGTGCACTTCCATTTGTGTGTGTCCTTTTTCTAGGTAATTCTGTGTGATAATTAATTTTGCTTGACTGCTCATCTAACAAACATATGACAGATTCAATAATTACGTACCTCCGGTTCAAAAGAGTGAAATTTTTTCCAAGAAAAAATGAATAAATGTCATCAATAAATAGCATCAATGTCTGTAAAACCATTTTGACAAAAGTAGAAAAGGGTCATTATGACCATTTTCTCCTTTTGTTATCTGTAATAAAAAAATCAAACAACAGAGTGAGTAAGTGGAAACATTGTTACAAAAAGAGATAGTGCTTATTCAGAACAATTTCCCCATCTGTAACAAAGTTACTTTCCACAAGGGGACTATTTACATTGTAGTGATTTTTTTACAGTTTGCTATAAGTGAGTCCTGGGACTTGCTGGGATGAAAAACTATGAGTCTGAAACCAACTTTACGAGTCCCAACTTTTAAACCCCATTTAAATAATTTGTTCAATTTGTTAAAAAATCTGTATGATCTGATTCTGTACTGTTTTAAATATCACTCTCATAGCTGAATCTTTTTTACTCTCAGACTTATGTTCAGCTAAATCAGCATGGCGGCGCAGTGTTGTGAGTTAAAAATTTGTGCAATATGCTTTTTGTGTCATTCCATTACATTTCTTTGCATCTGTACAGATAGTGCAGTACATGTAATTCTCTTCACTTTCGTAAGTTAGCCAACTGAAAAGTTTAAGCCAGTGTGACTTGAATTCTCTCGATTTCGAATCGGCCGGGGCCGAATCCACGCCGATTGAACTGGCCGATGATTTCTCATTATTCTCGGCATTTTTATCGGTACGTAAGTCACTTTGAGTCGGCGGGTCAGACTCTTGTGATTTCGTAAACAAACTAGTTAAAGTTTGTTGTTTGTGGTCGGATTTAGCCTTCTTTTTTGGTGGCATGCTTATGCTTTACATCGTTAAGATATTCGTCTGCATTGTAGAAAACTGATGGAAAATAAAAGCTACTTACCGATTGGATAAATCGAACCTGAAGATCGAATTGTTTGCGAGTTTAGAAAAAGACAGTTGGCTTTAAATACGCATTGGAATTTTTTCGACGAAATGGAAATCATTTGAGGATATGAAAATCGTCGGGGTATAAAAACGATTCAAAAAGTAATTATTTGCCGATGAGAACATGAAATGATAGTTGTTCAATCATTTTGACTACAATTTTCTGCAATTAAGAAAGAAAGAGTAGGCTATGCCTTGGAGCGGATCCATAACGTCCGTGCTGGATGTCGATCTTCCTTGTACCCGAATAAAAAGAAAACTGGAAACCATTCCATAGACTATATATAGAACATTACTTAGGCTAAAAATAGAATGAAAAAAGAAGGTTTACCAGTCTAGAGAGGAAAAATTACCGGTGTTTCGATAGAAAATGTAAACACTTTAATTGATCGGGATCAAACGAAATTTTGCAAAACGCATTGATATCAAAATCAGTGCATCTCGAAAATGCACATATCTCAAAGTTTTGCGTCCTCGGTGATTTCTTTGCGTCCCTGACGCAGGACGCACAGGTAAATGAAACACTGCATTGTGAACATATACACAAACTTGTGGGCATAGACAGTCTAATACCAGCACATATTCATACATAACTTTCTGTCCATATAAACTATTCTAACAAAATTGCAAACAATTGAACAGTTTTATTTACATATACAGTCCGCGTCATGCAATTGAACCAAATTTCTCGCGTCCGTGATGGAACGTGTTACGCAATCGCTAAATCTCGTCACTGCAGTTCGAAAAGCTTCATCGCGACAACATTGTTTCCGCGAAGACACGCGGGGAAATTTCGTCGCGGTTCGTCATGGAATTTCGTCGCGTGCCGTCACGATAAAGGTAAATGAGGATCTGCGATTAAGGTGGGGTCGCTTATAAATCATCTTTGCCGCGGCGTCGCGTGACGAGCTCCTTGCAGTTTTGCAAGTACAGTACAGGTAATGAATTTGTTCTGAATAGAAAAAAAAGAGAAGAAAATGGTAAAATACAAGACAAGTATAGACTCTATTGTGTATCAGGCCGTTTAAAGTCACAATAGGTGTGACGCTACATTTTGTCTCATCTCTAGGAAATAGGTTGTTAAATACACAACTTTACTGCTATATGATATTTACTAATGGTTACACAGTACACACTAAGTGATTCAGGCAATGCATAATTCATGCAATGATTCAATATTGTCCTTCCCTACCTTACGCTGATATTAGCTGTTTGCATACATTGATGAAAAGAATACTGCAATCGTGTCACAAGTTCAACATGTAGTGTGCAGAGATGTAGTATAAATCTCCAGCATTTTGAAACATTGTGGAAAAGGGAGAAAATGCTGGTAACCAACATCTTCGCCATTTCTCAAAATGCTTTCTGCTTTACCAACTTTCTTCTTTCGCTTTCGGACTTTTCTTGAACAATTTCGATATGTACAGGCAATCTACTCTCGCTCCAGGTAAAGAGGCTTTTTGAAACATTGTGGAAAGGGAAGAAAATGCTCGTAACTAGCATCTTCGCCCATTCTCACAATGCTTTCTTCTTTACCAAAGACCGAGAACATCGTTTTTGTTTACATCCAAGTGAATCTGTCGTCCGTAGAATTTTAGAAATGATACAGTACAGTATGTACAACACCAATTTTGCCAAGAATTTTTAATCTGTTCTAAAGATGGGACGTAAATATAGACTTCTGGCCAGTGGAAAGTATTTACTTGTACAGTACATTGTATATACATGTACATGTACACATGTATAGTATACGCGAAATCGGTATTCAGTAACAGTTGTTTATATCAATATCGCAACTGTGGAACAGATTGGTGTAGATTAAGATTAGAATGAAGGAATAATATGTCCCTGATCATTAATGAATTCCTTGTGGCTGGAACACTATGTATTAAATAAGTACTTGACCAGATCGCTTATATGACAGAAAATAATCACTGAGTGTGTAAGTGGCAATGTACGGGACGTTTTGAACGTTGAAATAAAAATATAGAACAGATCATCGGCGATCACGTTTTCTTATACTGGCTGTCCGATCTAAGAAAAAATAATGAAGAAGTATGTAGGAAAACTAATCTGTTAAACTGTCCGAAGTTCGGACAAATCATAAATTATTTTTATACCCTAGAGGGGGTATATTGCTCTGCACCTGTCTGTCCGCCGGTCCGTCCGTCGTGTACAACCTTGTCGGATCAATAACAACAGTTTGGTTAGGACAAGTCTTTTCAGACTTCATACAGACATTGGTCATACACAGTAAATGTTCCCTATCGACTTTGGGTTTAACCCTTTCCCAAATAAAGCCCTGGTTTTTACTTGTCTGCAGCATACATGTAAGTCTTTTGAAAACACTGAGGGAGAGGAGAAATTGCTCGTAACGAGCAATTTCTCCTTTTCCCTCAGTGTTTTCTACTGCTATCGCAACTTTCTGCCATTTTCGTCAAATTTGAAATTGTCGTCTGCAAACTCTTTGAGTTTGGAAGGGTCTAAAATTTGTCGTTTGGGAAAGGGTTAATGGGAAAAAGTCAAGGTCACAGTGACTGCAACAAAGCAGTGTTAGGCGGGCATATCCTGTTTTGCAAAAAGACTTATGTTGTCCGAACTGAATGAACTACAATGTTTCAAAATTGATTCTCTCCTGGGTTTGTTTTGTTTTGTAAGGATTCAATAGAGAAATCTTATGACTCTTGTTTTGAAAAGAACAAGTACGAGTCATTTAATTAACTCTTTACCACACAATCTATGCGTCACGTTTAAGAAAAACAACACAGTTTGCTTAGAAAGCTGTAATAAACAAGGCACAAACAATGTATATACATATATACACATAGCGAAAGTGAAAAGTCACCAGGTAGTCAATCAAAATTTACTCTGGATTCATGAAAGGGCTAAATTCCTGAAATAGCTGTATTTTTTTCTATCACTTGATTGAATCTGTCAGATACGGGTCGGGAATTGTGTATAATAACGTTGAACATAATTGAAAATTTCTCTCTTGTGGCAAGGTGAAAATTATTCATCATTAGAATCTGGTGTCTTTTCACTTAAGTATTACAATTCAAGTATATCTGGAACTGCTAATTTGGTAATTTTATGAAGGGAGTTAAATCTGCTAAAATTAACTCTCTACCAAACGAAACAAAATTCAGACTGGTCCAAATTGAAAGCATTTGCAGACGACACATTAAGTGTGACTGAAAAATAGAAATTTGTTTTTGGAAGGGTTGAAACTATTGTGGGAAAAGGAGAAAATGTTGGTTACCAGCAATTCCTTTTCCCACAATGTTTTCAAAAGGATTCTTAAAACGGGGTGTTAAAAGTCTGGATTATGTCGCATCGACAGCCTTGGTCATTAAGCGCGCAGTCAAAGAGAAACAATTATGCAAAGTGCAAACAACATACTGTACATGTACAAGTTCAACAACATTAGACAAACATGATACTGTAAATGAGGAATGAAAAATAAAAAAAAACACAAATTAACTCTTTACCACACGACAAAATTTTAGACTGGTTCAATTGAAACCATTTGCAGACGACACATTAAGTGTGACTGAAAAATAGAAATTTGTTTTTGGAAGGGTTGAAACTATTGTGGGAAAAGGAGAAAATTAACCCTTTCCCAAGCAACAAATTTTAGACTCTTCCAAACTGAAAGAGTTCGCAGACGACAATTATGAATTTGACAAAAATGGCAGAAATTTCTCCAAATGGTTGTTATGAGCAATTTCTCCTTTTTCCACATTTTTTTTCAAGTAATACTTTGTTAACAGTCTTGGCGCCATACATTCTTTTACGAATGTTTTAAGTTGGTCACTTTAAAAATGTTCCATGTACCTTAAAAAGGACATGTTGAAATCCGGGTTAGCAGCCTCCGCTGGATCCATATTTTCAAGATTTCTCATGTCAAGATCATAGGTCTCTGGTAGGACTGAGCCACTTTCAGGGATATTATCCTCAGCCACACTCACTGGCTGCCTATTACAGATGTCGGTCATCACAGTTTTCTTTGAAAGTTTATCTTTTCTCCTCAACCTTTCGTTCATGCTGTTTACAACCGGTTGCCAGCTTTTCACTGATTCAGGAAACATAAACTTCGTGTATTTCTCTATCACGTTTTTCCTTGTTTTGTCGAGCTCCTGTTTACCTGTATGGCGGTTTCCTCCCCAGTTGTACGCAGTTCTTAGATTCCCAGGTCCGAATAGCTCCGGGAACACCTCTGGTAAGAGCAAGCATGCAAAGTGTCCGGCGGAGTTGGCCTCATGCTTCAAAGCCTTCAGTCTTGCTCTGTCTATCGCCAGTTCCTGGGGAATGTCCTCAATTGTCGTTTGGTCCAAAGTCATGTTGTTGATAGATGTGTGGGAGTTGGAAGAACGTAGGCTTAATACCTCATCCAGCTTCCTTTCTATTCTTGTAGTGCTTACTTCCAGTTCGTTAATTCTTTTCGTTTGCATAGCCAGACTTTTTGTGCAATTATCTAAAGTTCTAGTAAGGTCTTTGACGTTCGTTGCTAGAATGTTTACAGCACTCATAACCTGACTAAGAGAGGGGACACTTGTTGACGATCTTGCTGTTCTTATTGGTGTCAGGGTAGTAGCAGCAGGTCGTTGAAGAGTAAGTCCCGGAGACTGGATTTCACTCGCAGATACATGTACATCATCTACTGCCAAGGATGTCTGGGTGGTCGGATGAAAAGTGAATGATCTCGACTGCAGTGTTGGGGTTGTTGGGTTTGCTGTAGTATCCTGCTGCTCAGTTACTTCAGGTTGTGGTGTGACATTATTAATAGTTGATGTGCTGTGAGGCGGACTCTAGGGTGTTTCCTTGCTAACTGGTGAATGACTTGTTGCCGTTGTTGGGGCATCTGCATCACAAAAGCTAGAGGGTTGTTTTTGTCCTTCTTCCCTAGAAACGGATTGTTTTGGAGACACTACCCAGATGACTTTGGCTTTGTTGGTACCAGCCTTCTGAAAGTATGATTTATTTTTTCAGTTTAAACATATGAACTAAGAAACTGAAAGTGTTTGCCTTACAAAATCACAGCGGTATGTATATCCTATCTGCAAGGGGATACATCCTATACCATGCTTCCAACATTAAAATCCTACATGTCGCTGTGATTTGGTTAAAGGCCAACACTCACAAGTTAAATCATGACATGAATTGTGCAGTGTACGATAATGAGCCATAATGGCCCGGACAAAAATTCAAAGTGGGAAGGAGAGTGAAAAATTTCAAATACTAAGTGTAGCAGAGTTATTGCTTTTGTACACTGCACTTCTCCATAATGTACATGTACTCTATCTGTGTACGACGTTAACAGTTTATAATTTGGAATAAATGACCCACACAAAAAATGAAAAAAAATGACAGCCGACTATATAAAATGGGAAAAAGCTCGTTAGAAGCTTTCTCTACTTTTCCCACAATATTTTCTATCTTTTTCAAGTCAAATTTCAAATCTTGTTTACATTTTCGTCTGTATTTTGGACTTAATATATTGTGGGTTCCTGAAGACATTGAAAAGAGAACCATGGTTTCCAAGTCAGTTTCTCTAACTAGTACACCACCCATTATTCTGTCCAAGCCACTGGCTGCTTTCCCATATAATTATCATTGAAACAATGCTTAGCGTTGTGAAAGGAAAGAATCCTGTCGCAATGACTATCATCAATAGCGATGAGTCCTGTCGCAATGACTTTTTATATCAATTCTCGGAAAGAAAGGCGCTAATGATAGAATTTACCGTATTTGAAAGAGTAGAAGAATTGAGGGACGAAGAGAAAGTGCTGCTTTTCATTGTTTGCTGCTGGCATTCTCCCCTTTTTTTCACAAAGTTTTTCAATAGCCTTCACATGAGGACCGTTTAAACTCTGTTACATATGGTCAGTGGTTAAACGAAACGGTAAATTTCTTCTGAATTCAGCTACATTTTGATATTTGGATGTATTTGTATTTTTAAGGAATTGTACTTCGACGCATAGAATCGATTAGATCCAAGATCGGACTGCATGTTTTGTACGTTCTACTATTGGTGAACACTGAAGGTTAAAGTGCATTGGAAGAATTAGGTTTTAAGATCCGACTGCTTTTTTTGTGCATGTTGTCATTGGTCTACATTCTTTGCAAAAAGAGGGTTTGGTCGCACAGAGCAGTTAAATGCTTCAACACACGACAAATGTTTAGGCTAATTCAAATTAATTGTATTTGCAGAACAATTTCTTTCCTAAGAAAAATCTCGCCATACATGTACTGTATCTGATGGTGTAAACTAGAGCTATCACTAAACGTGATCATACCCCCCAACAGCTCCTTGTCACAAAACAGATTAATGTCACAGGAATGCAAAATAAGTGACTGGAGAGTCAATTATACCAGAGCTATCACTGAAGGTGATGAATATCCTGCAATGGCTTCTTGCCAAAGAATTACTCTTTGTTACAGACTGAAGACTTGGAGAGAATAAAACTTACTTGATACATTTTTTTTTACCAGTTGGACAAATTGAGACTGGTTTAAATGAAAAGATTTTGCAGACAACAAATGTCTTTTCATGCAATGTTTTTGACCAGACTCTACATCTTACTTATACAGTATGGAAACTAACGAAAGCAACCTCCGAACCGAATCGCTCTTGGAAATTTTATTTAATTAACTAAGAACAATTTATGATATGCACATCTTTGCTGAGTGCAAAGTCTATCCATGAAGTTTGAAAGAAATTTGTCCAGAATCATCAAAGGGCCATAACTCCATGAAACCTAAATAAACCATAACCAAAACAGGATATGCACATCTCTGATTGATACTGAGTCTATTTGTGTAGTTTGAACCAAATCTGTCCAATAGTTGATGAGAAAAAGAGCGGACAAGAAATTTCATGAAAGGGCCATAACTCAGTGAAAAATCAATGAACCATAACCAACATTGCATATGCACATCTCTGCTTAATACTGAGTTTACCTGTGAAGTTTGAATAAAATTCGTCCAGTAGTTTATGAGAAATAGAGCGGACAAAAAGCTACAGACCGACCGACGGACGGACGGACCGACTGACCGACAAGCTGACTCCTATATACCCCCCAAACAGAGTTTTGGGGGGTATAATAACGATTAAATACAGTTGAAAGTAACATTCAATTACCATCATCAAAGGGAATTCATTGAATATTGGTAAAGAATTCACTTGTTACACTACACAAACAAATATCTTTCATTTTTCATCCAAGTAATTCAACATCAATGATGGATTTTTTTTCTTTAAAATGAATGGAGAATAACCACTGTTTATTCCAGACGGCAAAGAACTTCGTTCCTTTATTTTCTTTAACTGTTTACCAAACAGGCCCTTCTGTTAACAACACTCAGTAAGAATCTTTCTGAAAAATTTGAGGGAGAAGGAATAAAGCTGGTACCCATCATTTCCTCCTCTTCCAACAATGTTTTCTACTCTTCCAAAGTCAAGTTTAATTTTGTGAATCACGCTTATTTTGTCGTCTGCAAATGCTTTCTGCTTGGACATGTCTAAAATTTTGTATGGTAAAAAGTTTATTTAAACCTAGGTCGCGTGAATCCCTCAATAGTCACTGTCTTAGTTTTCTGTGAAAAATCCATACACACACCCAAAATGTAATATTTAAAAAGGGGGAAAATATAAAAAAATTATTCTATGTTCGAATCAAGCAGACATGCAGTAAACCCCCCTTTTCCGAGAGAATGACTCATTTTTTTGCACTAAACGGGAAATCGTGACAGTTTAGTTGTTCAAGTTTACATATTAGCACCAATAGAAAACGCCCCCCTCGAACAAATTGATTATACAGTTAATGTATGTCTTTGATTTTGTCAGTAAAGAAAAAATTAATCTTTGTAAGATTCCAATTCAGTACGCTCTTTTCGGACCCAATTTTTGCTTTTCATATTTTGTCCAGGTCAGCCCGCATAAATCAGGGGGTCTCGTAGCCATGGAATTGCTGGACAAAAATGTGTCGGGATTTGTTTATTGTCACTTGTCAATTAGAATCCAATATACGTGTACATGTAGGATGTCACATTTGGGTTGCATACACTTGTTTAATGCAATTCATGTAAAATAGCACCTATTGACACCTGTCATAATTCCTAAAAACGGATATACAGTTACAATTATAAGAAACTGTATTCATCATTGCCAATGTAGTCTTTGTGAAAGGTGCATCTGATGCGCTTTCAAACTAATTATCCAATTTTATCCTAAACACTGAGAAATATGGGAAGAATAGACATTGAAAAAAAACTTGAAATAGTGGATTTGTATAGATCAGGCTTAACCATGGGACAGATTCAATCTATGCTAAATTCTCAAGATAAAAATCGTGACTAGACAGCATGTTCGATACTGGATAAGACAATATGATAACGGAAAATTCGATATTGGACTTGTGCGAGAGAGGCAGGGAGGGGTAGGTTCAGTTGCGCAAAGAGATATTGACATTATACAGGAAATTCTAGATTCTGATCCAAATATCACTAGCAGAGATGTTCATAATGCTTTAACTTTGGATGGTGCAACATTTTCTTTGAAAACTACCCAGAGAGCAATTGACGCTGCAGGATTTACTAGCAGTAAGCCAAGGTATGGCCAGCTAGTGAGCAAGGCTAATAAAGTTGTGCGTACTGAATTCTGCAATGCATTGATTAGAGCAAATGACATGTTTGATGACGTAATTTTCACCGACGAGTCTTCAATTCAGCTTCATTCAAATAAGCGACAAAGCTATAGGCCTAAGAAATCCCTCAATAAATGTTTGCCAAAACCGAAACATCCACTTAAATTGCATGTATGGGCAGGTATTAGCAGGCGTGGACCTACGAAAATAACAATCTTCGAAGGCATAATGAACAGTGAATTTTACACATTCAGCATTCTCAGTGATAACTTGGTGCCATTCATTGCCGAGACTTTCCCGATGGGCACAGGTTCCAGCAAGATAACGATCCAAAACACAGGTCACTGATGGCGAGGGATTTCCTTGAAGAACATAACATTAATTTTCCAAAATGGCCGGCTCAGAGTCCAGATCTAAACCCAATTGAGATGGTGTGGGCGCAGCTGAAGAGGTACATTGCAAAAATGGAACCGAGAACCAAAGACAGTTTGATTGAGTGTATACAGACATTTTGGGGAGTAGCAATGACAGTTGAGCAGTGCAACAATTATATCGACCATCTCTTCAAAGTAGTTCCAGTTTGCGCCAGGATGGGAGGTGCAGCAACAGGGGACATGCCTAATAGACTATTTTGTGAAAGGTCCGCTGGAAAAAGCATCCACTACTTTGATATGGAAATAGAGACAAATGAAGCAATAAGAAGTAAAGCAGAGATTTTAAACCTTTTGTGAGAAGCATTCATAAATGGGAAACTTTCTTACCTCTTGTGGTTGTTTTCTTTTGACAGGCGGCTTAGATTTTGATAGTTGACGATGACCAGATACTGATGCTGCTTGACAGATTGATTGTTTTTCCTTCATCTTGCCTTCTGTACCCGAATCAGGAACATTAGCTGTGGCGATCTCTTTTGCTCTCCCCCACTGAACTTCGTATGATTTCCCCACTTCAATCTGTGGATAATAAAAAAAGTAAGTGCACTTAATGGAGCTAAATATTTGATAAATCTTAAAAAGTCATAAAAGGAAATCCATTACTGAACATTCATATGCAGTTTAAGAAAAAGGCGGAATAAAATTAACGTAAAAGAAAAGGAACCGAAAACCTTAGAGGACAGCATCCCCCCTCTTTTAATCTAAAATCTCGCAAAATATCAATATTGAATTGCCTTTTAACCTTTTCCAAAACGGCATTTTTTTTTAAACTTTTCCAAGATACGTCGCGTAAAAACAAGGGTTTGTTCGGAAAAGGGTTAATTTCTCTATTTCCATTTATATACATGTATCTTGCTCCTTTATCGTCTGTCTGTTCATGTGTCTGTCTACTAATTAAAGGCCATGCATGCTGCAGAAAAAGCAGAAATTACTCGTCACTAGCAATTTCTCCTTTTTGCGCAGTGTTTGTAATGCAGACACGTCACATATAAACAATGGTTTGTTCGGAAAAGGGTTCATTTCTCTATTTCCATTTATATCCATGTATCTTGCTCCTTTACCGTCTGTCTGTTCATCTGTCTGTCTACTAATTAACTCATTACCAAACGACAAAATTTCAGGCTTCTCCAAATCGAAAGCATTTGCAGACAATAAATTAAAAGTGACTGAAAATTTGAAATCTGTCTGGTGAATCGTAGAAAATACTGTGGGAAAAGGAGAAAATGCTGGTTACCAGCATTTTCTCCTTTTCCCACAATGTTTTCTACCCTTCACAAAACAAATTTCAAATTTTCAGTCACATTTATTTTGTCGTCTGCAAATTCTTTGAATTTGGACCTGTCTAAAATTTTCTTGTGTAGTAAAGAGTTAACTCATTACCAAACGACAAAATTTCAGGCTTCTCCAAATCGAAAGCATTTGCAGACGATAAAAGTGACTGAAAATTTGAAATCTGTCTGGTGAATCGTAGAAAACATTGTGGGAAAAGGAGAAAATGCTGGTAACCAGCATTTTCTCCTTTTCCCACCATGTTTTCTACCCTTCGCAAAACAAATTTTAAATTTTCAGTCACATTTATTTTGTCGTCTACAAATTCTTTGAATTTGGACCTGTCTAAAATTTTCTTGTGTGGTAAAGAGTTAACTCGTTACCAAATGACAAAATTTCAGGCTTTGCCAAATCGAAAGCATTTGCAGACAATAAATTAAAAGTGACTGAAAATTTAAAATCTGTCTGGTGAATGGTAGAAAACATTGTGGGAAAAGGAGAAAATGCTCGTTACCAGCATTTTCTCCTTTTTCCACAATGTTTTCTAAAGGCTTCTTTTTCAGGGTCATCAAAAGTAGGGATTGTGTGGTAATGAGTTAAAAGGCATACATGCTGCAGAAAAAGTAGAAAGTACTCGTCACTAGCAATTTCCCCTTTTTCAGGCAATGTTTGTAATGCAGAACGTCACGTATAAACAATAGTTTATTCGGAAAAGGGTTCATTTCTCTATGTCCATTTATATCCATGTATCTTGCTCCTTTACCGTCTGTCCGTTCATCTGTCTGTCTTCTAATTAAAGGCCATACATGCTGCGGAAAAAGCAGAAAGTACTCGTCACAAGCAATTTCTCCCTTTTCACGCAATGTTTGAAATGCAGACACGTCACGTTAAAACAATGGTTTGTTCATCTATCTGTCTACTAATTAAAGGCCATACATGTACATGTACATGCTGCGGAAAGTGCAGAAATTACTTTCAAAGAAATAATGTCTCCATTTCAACGCAGGGTTTTGAAAGAGTCTTGTACTGCAAACATGTCAACTTCTATAAAACAAGGGACTTTCAGGGAAATGGGTAATTTCTGTCAAAAGGGCTTGTTCAGAAAGGGGTTAATTTCTCTCGCTCCATGTATTTACATGTATCTCCCTCTTTCACTGTCTCTCTATCTACTAATGACAGGCTATTCATGCTGGTAGAATAGTCCTACTTTGTCCTTATCCTAGTTCAACTATCAGCTAACAAGATTAAGTAACCTTATTCGATCGATGTTAAGAATCGTGGTCAGCACAACGAGCAAATTCTCCTTTTCCCGGGAGTGTTTTCAAAAGACTGAAAATGGCGGAACTTTCTCCAAAAGGATAGAAAACACTGTGGCTACGGGAGGTATTGCTTATTACGAGCAATTTCTACTTTTCCCTCAGTGTTTTCATAAAAGGAAAGTGAAGGCTGTTGGGAAATGGTTGGTCATGGGTTTATTGATAGTATGTTGTTTAATGCTGTTTCAACAGTATTTCAGTAATATCGCGGTGGCCAGTGCACCTATCCATGCGTTCCTGGAGGTTTTTAAACCAGTATTCTGCACCATATTCTTTCCAAGCTATAGTGCTGCTTTCCCACATAACTATTGGAGAAATCATCCCCAAGCAGTTTAGGGACAATTTTTCTTGGGGATGGCAGATAAGACTGCAGGGATGCGCACGTTCATCCGATCCGTTGTTACGTCTAAATGTAATAATTTGTAAAATTTCATGTGGCGGGTCTCAAGTCATGACTTTAATTAAACTTTTCTTACCTCTTCTTTGTTGCGAAAAAATCCTCGAGATCTCACTTGAAGTTTACCATCTTCATGGTACTTGACCAAGAAATGAGTAGATTGTTTCAATAATTGTCTGTATGACATTGTTTATCCTTCTACAAATGAATCACTAACAGAACACTAATTTCCGGTATCCACAGCAAAATGAACGCACTACAGTCACCAAATATATTATTATATGTCCTCTTACAGTTTTAGAATTAATGACATAAACTGAGGAATAACCTGGCGACAGAAATGTAGATGTTTATATACAGACGGGTACCACAATATCAATAAGTATTTGTAACGATTATCTGTTGTCTTCACACATTCTTTTGATTTCTTTCTAACAATTACTCAAGCTGTCGAGACTAATGAATTCGGTATTGGCATCAAAGATAAAGATTGTTTATGTTTGTTCGCCTGTATTTTTCAAAAGCAGTAATTAAGCATTGTGATGAGTGTGAAGCTTTTTGCCGGAGAGGCCAAGGTTCTTTACAAATTAAAAGTTACTTGATAATGACCGTATTTGCAATGTATAATGTCACCTGGCTTCTGCGAAAATCACGCTGCATGCAGCGGTAATATTTAATATTATAAGTTAAAGAAAGAATATCAGAAATGTTTTTTCATCAATCAGAAATTAAGGGAGGGGGGATAAAAAAAATAAGAAAAAAGGAAAAAATGATAAATATTGTTGTTTGCAATTTGGCGAAAGACATTACATAAATGGGTACATATATGTATATTTGAAACCCCCCGGTAAATATCACTTTATAAAGAGAAACCAAGGTTTACCGGGGTTTACTTTAATTTTCTTATTTATGACACTCATTAGGGCCGACTCATGGATCCGATTCCAAGAAGCCCCCAAATTCTATGCTCAGAGCATAATTGATTAAGACGTCCCGTTTTTTCAAGCAATTAAAGTAGGCCAAATTTTGCATGGGTCTAATAACATATAATGATACTTCAAAAGCATAAAAAATAAAACCAATATGACTACAAGCTGCGTTTTTGATACACTAATACCCCGCAACGGCCATTTTTAAAAAAATTTTGAGCTTGATGTTTGACCCTGATATAGACAGATGACATTGACTTTGGTACTAATGAAAGGGTGTTGCCCCAAGGAATATACGAAGGTCATTCAAAAAGTTCTAAGCCTCTCAATGAAAGGAAGTTAAGAAAATTATTATGTGAAGATTGCTGACAATAACCTCCTTTAAGACTATAACAAGCATTGCAGACATTTGCCTTCTTTTCTCGCTGCAAGTTAAGCTCAATATAGCGGTCAGGGGTGTATGAAATTCTAAAGGTGGACAAAACAGAATCTTGAGCAATAATAAAGTGCATGCAGAAGAAAGACATGACATTTGCAGATACTTTGGCCTTGCATTGCTACAGGACCCTCCTACTTTACCAGATTCAGCAACTGCCGACTTTTATTTGTTCTCTAAATTCAAATCACACTTTCCTGGTCGCCAGTTTGGAAAAAATTCTTTGTTGGAGAAGAGAGGGGCAGGGTGCAGGCGTCTTCCATGAGGGGATTGCAATGCATGAACATCGCTTGACCAAGTGTATTGATGTTAATGGGGACTACAATAATAATGATAAAAAAAAAATAGTGAAAAGCTGTCTCGATTGTGCCACCCCTTCTTGGTCAGGCTTAGCACTTTTTGAATGACCCTCGTATATAAATGTATGTGGAAATATGAAAGCTCTTTCACTTACCATTCAAAAGCTATGACGAATGTAAAAGTTTTTGCGGATAAAAAAACCTGACTGACAGACAAACGGACGAGCAAAAAAACTGTATGCCCCTGATCTATTGATGCAGGGACATTAAAAAAATAAATAACAATAAAGAGAATTAAAATGACTGAATAAGAACAGAAGAGATACATACATGTAAATGTGAAGTTTAATTGTAATTATCATTTGTCAGTGAAGCCTACGCTTTGAAATGAAATTATTTAAGCATGAGATGCGTATCTTATATTTACATGTACATGTACTTTCATTTCAAAACAACCCCGGTATAAATCAAATACGTACATTTAAAGATTCAATGATCCACCTAGTGAGAAAACAATGCAGTTGATTAAAACCGATACAAACAATTAACACTCTAAATAAAGTCAAGAAGCAATTACAAGTTACTAAAACTAACAAAACAATGGTTTTAAAATATTTGTTTTTAGGTGTGACAACTACTGTACGATGTACTGTACATGTGGCTTCGCGGAATATTCTTCTTTCAAGCCAATCTGAAAAGTAAATTTATTTGACATTAAAACTAATGCAATTAATGATATAAACTTATAGGGACACTTTTCAATGAACTGATGAAGAAGAAAAAGACGAAGAAAACTTTTTCGGTACACTATTCATTGGTTCAACCTATTCGCTACTTACACCTGTCAAGACTTCTTGACGATAAAATGGTCGTGACGGTTCGTCACGGATAAGAAGTTACTGCCAGAAAAATCACTACAGCTTAATGATAAATTTGTTCTTCGTCGCGTGTCGTGACGAGATTTCGTCACGCGGCGTCGCGAAATATCATTACGGTAAACGGCCGTCCTCGCTGGCCGTGACGATGCTTTCAGCTGTCCTCGCTAACGGCTGTCGTCACGGACCGCGAAAATTGGTTCAATTGCGTGACGCGGACTGTACCTTAGGCCTCCGGTCCATAATATAATACAACAACGTATACAATCACGAAGAGTGACATACTATAATTTACAATATAGGGAAAGGAACAAATTAACCAGTTTTGCGCTAAAGTTGAAATAGATATTAAGTAGGCTATTGGTGGAAGTTATAGACTAACTTTTAGCTGCACATTGCTTATCATTTAAAATCAGATCTATATCTTCCAGTCTTGGTGATAGTAAACTACTTAGTTATCTTCTCCTTCGTAATGGTTGAGAATTTGCAACTTATGTGACGAAGCTACACAAATCATAATATATTTTTTAAATGGTCAGACTGACAAGATTTGTTTAGTTTGCAAGTATTATATCATGCCTTGTAAGCAATCTCAATTCAGAGTGTTTAAGATTTCTGAGACCAAATTGGAGGGGAATAAAACTTTATCGAATCAAGTTTCTGCGACATCGGACAGCAGTTCTAAAAAGGATTGGCGTGTTTTAAGTGCTGTAGCAAGATACTTAGATAGGTTTAAAATAATCTTATCATTTTTGCACTGCATCATACTAATGAACAATTCTTTTGTGGGTTGAGAATTTTGCCAAATTTTAGGGAAATATATTTTGCGTAAATCTTCGTATAGAGGACATAAGAGGATAAAATGGTACTCATCCTCTACAGTGTAAGTGTTATTTTCCAAACAGATCTTGCACAATCTAAATTGCCTGTCAATGTCTAAATGCCTCCCCTTTTCTATTTCTAACGGTTGATTTGAACATCTAAAATTTGCAAGAATTCTACGATGTATATAGGACATGTCTATTTCGAGATACCATTCTGGGTTTAGTAGGGTTTTAAACTCTGTAATAAAATGATTTTGCAGACGTTTTGAGTGCCATCTTTGTAGAGAGGAGTCTAGTAATCTTTGTTTAAATATTTTGAGAAATTTCTGTGTATTGCCTAATTCATTTGCAATCCATGCATAGCCAAAACCGTTTTCAAAAAGTATTTGCTTAACCCTTTCCCAGATGGAGAGGTAGCCAAACCTGTTACCTCTATTGAACAGTGACCTGGAAAAATCAATAACCTATACCACATATGGAGATAAGACATTTTATGGTCCTATCTGAACAGGGAATATTGGATTTTGTTAATTTCTTGACAATTTTTCACACATGTCCTAAAAAATGTTAAAATAGTGCTATTATTTCTTATTTCACACTATTTTGGTATATAAAAAGTTTTTAGAGAAAAGGCTGCTCTTTTTCATGGTATAATTTTTTTAAAAGTTTTAATGCAAATTATGCAGCAAAATGAGAATAAAGTTAGTGTTTGTTTTTTTTCTCATTTCTTTAACAATTTTTTTCCTTTATTTTCATGCAATAGGGTCATGAAAATGGTGATTTATAATTATGTTAAATAATTGAACAAATCTTATTATAGGAAGGTCTTTGGAAAATTAGATTATCTTTCACATTGTATACTCTTTTTATGCAGGCAAAATGCAAATTTCACTTTGTAATGGGTTTAAAAGTCTAAAGAGATTGTTTTAATGTTTCAGTAATCATATTTCCTGTAGGTTACCAATACAAAAATCTATGAAATCTTTTCTTTTTTTTTTTTTTAAATAAAGAGAACATAATAAATGCTGAACTAGTGAGTGACTCCTTTAATAAATAAATCCATGACAGATGTCAGCTTTTTGTGGGAAACAAGATTTTTTTTCCTTCCCGCAATGTTTTCTACCCAATTGGAGAGCTGACATTCAGAAGGAACAGGTTTTGATTTGCTGTCTGCAGGCTCTTTAAATATGGAAAATGTAAAATCTGTTGTTTCATAAGGGGTTAGCCCTTAAACAAAGAAATCAGAGATTTTACAACCAAAAGAAAGAGGGCTTCTGTTTTAACCTGCAACAGAAAAACATGTCGCTAGTAGATCGACATAAGATTTCATTGAAGCAGATCGAGGGGGGAAAAAAAGCCCTGTTTAAAATTATCGGTAACATGGACAAGGTTAAGAAGATGTAATTTTCGATTAAACATCATGCAAATGTTGATAAACATGTAAATTGCCATTTTTTTGACCTAAAAGATCATAATTCAAGCTTAAAATGTAGTTGCTGTTTTTCAGTCGCCCTTGACAATGTCATGTTTGGAATACACCATCTTATTCAAAAGTCCATACTCCGAGATGTTGCGGCTTTTAAGGATAAGATTCGTAGCGATATTTTTCGTTATTACTCATGTACGCATTCGTCTAAGAAGAAAAGAACACCTAACGATATTAATTTTCTGTTTGGAAATATAAATGCCGAATCGCGTGTATCTTAAACTTTGTGTAAAAACTGAATGATGGCGTAATGTAATTTTCAAGTAGATGCTTTCAACTATATGAAAAACCCCAGAATAAGTAATTAAAACACACTGTCGGATGTGCAAACTGCCATTCGAGATCGGCCTCCAGTGCCTCATCTATCTCATCAAGATTCCTCAGCCGATAACCCAGAGAAATCCAAAATATCAGTGTCAAAATTAAATTCAGACCCTGAATTCTGAACCATAGTGTACGATTTCAAATGCTACCGTTATTTTCGAAAATCTAAGGAGGAAATTTTGGTGCTTATTAGCTCATATTCTCAAACCAACTGCAAGAAAATAGATAGTTTGGGGATTGAATCGCTCAAATTTCATTGGCTAATTGAATTGATTAATTTGAATGTGAAATTTAATTGGCTTACCCGTTCATTTTTTTTCACCAACCTTGTGATCGCATGGTAGATCTATACCGCCCATTCATAATCCGTAGATGACCGCTGTGTCATTACGTAATATTATGTAACGGTGCAGCTTGCCACGAGACAGAAACAGTAAAAATCGATAATTAAAGGCCATAAAGTGTATATCACAACGCTTCCGAAAAAAAAAAAACCTTCAATCAGGAGGGTAATAAAATCTAATAAAATTTTGTTGAATTTAGGGCTGTACAGTACGCAAGTTCTGGTCTCTTGTTCTTCCCTCATTATTTGTTTATCTGATAAAGGAAATATTCGCCAGAAAAAGAAATTTCCATTTTCCTAATATTTCGTAAGTCACAATTTAATCGTGTTGTGACAGTTTTTTCATTGTGGCTCATTTTATTCATTCACGTCTAAGTAAAGTAAACAGAAAATCAGACCTACTGAATATTTTGTGATTTTTCTCGGGTCAGTTTACGCGTAAATAAGAGATGGATTAACACCTCCGACTGGTAAGAAATATGTGATTTAAACTTTTGTTCAAATGTGATTAGTATATATGCAACATTGTTGAAGGTGTAATTTTGACTACGTGACGACGTCGCGGTTATTTTTCCAGTACTTTCCATCGAAACAGATGACGCTGTTTATCACGTACGCCATTTACACATGTACATGGTTATATTTCTGGACCCCAGTCCTGTTTGACTTCAAATAATTTTTTTCGAAGAACAACCATACCAGTTTTTTTCTGTCAAAATAACGACGATATCTTATACTTACTGTTTCATACATCGTAGATAGTTTTGGTAATGTAAATTGCCGATTTTTTTTACGTTGAATAGGACACACGTGAAAACCCGGGTTTGTTCAGATACGGTAGACACGTTAAAACACGGGTCTGTACGGATAAGATAGACACGTGAAAACCCGGGTTTGTCCAGATAAGGTAGACACGTGAAAACCTGGGCTTGTCTGGGAAAGGGTTAATATGTGAAGCCCATTTGCTTCTACCGGATTCGTCTAATCTACGTAGAATGCTGTAAGTTTGTTTTGGATACCTGTAACTTTCCATTGAGATTAATTTCGTCCAATATTTTACACAACGTGTGACGTAACTTACGTATAACGGATAACGCCCACATTCTCCTAATACTAAAATATCGGCAGTTTTATTATTTAAACAACATAAACGTTTACAAAATTGAATTTGAACCCTTTCGATCGTGTCATAGTATTGATAACCCCAACCTTCAGATCCAAAACAGTATCGGTTTTATAATTGAATCAAAGAGTTTGAAGGCATCGACTGGTTTAAAATATCCGAACTGCTTTTGAAAACTGTAAATACTGTAACATCCTTTTTTGGCTTGAGCTACTTGTTGTTCTATTGTTTTAGTCCAACAAAGGCGACTGCTGAAAAAGGTGCCCAAATATTTGTAGTAAGATGAAATGTCAATTTCTTTTCCCATGTAATACCATATTTCATTTTTACGTAAGATGCCTGCATTCCTAAAAACAATTATTTTAGTCTTATCCAAGTTTAATTTCATTCCTGTACTATCACAAAATTCTTCGATAATGTTAATTTGCCTTTGTAATCCTAAAACGGTATCCGATACGTTTGCAACGTCATCAGCAAAAAGTAAGGATATTATATGATCTATTTCATTACTGACATAAATACCAGTTTCACATTGCTTCTCAAGCAGTTCATTAAGATCATTAATGAATAAAAATTTTTGGTGAGCTTAAGCAGCCTTGCCTAGTACCTATTTGATAATTGAAAAACTCAGTAATGTGCTTATTATCACTCATTTTAACTGCAGCCCTCATTTGTGAATACATGGATTGAAATATATTTAAAAAAAGTCCCCCTATCCCTTTTCAAATTAGCGAATCCCATAACTTTTTGTGTTCATTGCTATCAAAAGCCTTACTGAAATCAACGAAGAGACAGTAAAATTGTCCTTTTTGCCTTGAGAGGTATTTGTGTACTAGAGCCTGCACAGTGAAAATGTGATCAATAACGCTATACCCATGTCTAAATCCGGCCTGAGCTTCGTGAATTATTTTATATTTTTCTGTCCATGCATTAAGTCTTTCCGTAAGTATACTGATGAATGTTTTACTAATTGTATGGATAAGTGATATTCCACGGAAATTGCTTGGATTATCCATAGGACCCTTTTTGTGGACTGGCACAATTAAACTCTGACCCCATGCGGACGGAAAATTACCACTTGAAAATATTATGTTACAAATTTGGCAGAGGAACGGACCGATGGTTGCGCTGGTTTCCTTAAACATCTTTGAGCATAAACCATCTGGGCCTGGTGATTTATTTTTATTTAACTTGGAAATGCTTCTCATTATTTCATCAACAGTAATGCATTTATTCAAACTGGTACAATCATGAATATTGATAATATTATCTAGGGTATTATTGTTTGGAGAATCTGCATTTTGTTGGAAAAGGTCTTTAAAGTAAGAGAAGCATTTATCACTAGGTATTTGATTTGAAGCTTTATTCGGTATTTTTTTACTGTATTTTAAAGTATTCCAGAATGATTTTGGATCTTTCCTAGCTGTAATTAGTTTTTCTCTATTCATTTGCTCATAACGTTTACGGTTAAACTTATATTTTGCCTTGAATCGATTTTTTGTAGATCTAAATGCTAAAAAGTCATTAATGTCATTAAATTTTCTAAATTTTCTTAACTGATGGTTTTACATAATCTTAAGATCTGAACAATTTTGATCCCACCATTCAGACTGACAAATACCGATGGAGCTTTGTTTATTTACTATACATTTCATATCATTACTTGAACGTTTATACACGTCACAGAAATTTTGTACAGTTGAATCCGCGTCATCATAGGGTATTTTCAAATTTTCAGAAAATGTTTTAAAGTTATTGTTAAATTTGGTTATGAAATTATACTTTTTCTGTTCATTCCATCTGTATGACCAGTACTGTGTCATATTTACAGCGTTTGATAAATGTACATTTTTATTTAGGTCCGATTTTTTAAATTGAAGTTGGCACACTAATGGGAAATGATCAGAAAAAGTTTCTTCGCCAACGTAAAAATGGGAAACGTAGCAAAAAATATCTGGAGATAGAATAAAATAGTCTACTGTGCTTTTTCCCTCATTTGCAACACAAGTAAATTCACCATTTTTGTCTGCACCCAATCTACCGTTTGCTATATGTAAATTAAAAGTTTTGCACATATCTATCAACGAAATTCCAAATTTATTCACCACTTGATCTTTCGAAACTATAACTAATCAACACAATTTCAACATAATGAACAAATATATGTGAAAACATTGTGACTAAAGTAGAAAATGCTCACTTTTAGCAGTCTCTCTTTTAGCTGCACTTTTTTCCTTAAGTTTTATTTTTTTATATTTAACCATTCACCTCACAATCCCGAGTTTTAATGACCCATGAGGAGGAAGCCTTTTGAAAACATTGTGGTAAAAGGAGAAAATGCTGTTAGCCAGCATTTTCTGCTTTTTCCCAGATGAGGACAAATACCATCATTTCAGCCAAATTTGAATTGTTTTGCAAATGCTTTCAATTTGGACAAGTGCAAGATTTTGTCATGCTGTGAAAAGTTATGAAAACACAACATCTACTTCAAAATTCGTCTTGTTTTCTGTTTTGCCCAAATTTTGAACGCACTGTTACAGTGTTGCATCCAGGGCGCGCGATTGCGCAAATCCCGCTGTTTTTACTTTTAAGTCCCGCAATTTTAGATTTTTTCGGGTGGCAACTCCCGCAGACACGGATATAATCCCCCACTCTGCAATAGTCTGTGTGCAACAAAATTGCATTTTACAAGGAAGACGCTCCACGTACTCGATTCCGGCCAAAAATAATAACCAGCATATCAGTTATGCCGGTAGCGAAATAAGGTCGTAAGCATTACATTCTACAATTTCACTTACATCAGTTTTTCGATATCTTTCTGGGGAAATACCCGTATGACGTAATCGGCTAGAGGGATAGATGGCATTGTTCAATTCCTCGGATGACGTAATTGGGATATGTGCTATTGAGGAACACCCCGGTAGTAACTTCAACGCGTGTAGGAGTAAAATTGTGTATCAAATTTGAATAAATAAAGGTAATTCAGATGAGTTTTTATCTGCGGTGCACTCAAATTGTTCACTCCCCCCATTTTTATTATATGATGGGGGATCTCCCCCTCTCTGAGGTCATCCTGGATGCAACACTGCTGTTAACGTTACACTGTGCAGGTCCTTCAATACTTATTCTTAATAAATGTTCTAATGTTTCTACACTTATTCTATTCCTAATGTCAGTCTTCACTAGATTTTGGCGACTGAATCCTCTTTCACAGTCAACTGTAGAGATAGGGACCAATAAATACCTCTTGGCAGCCTCTGATATGGCAGGAAAGGTGTCACTGTTATTGAGTGCCAGGTTGCACACATCTGTCACAGTACTAACTTACTTCCACTTCCTAGCATACTGACCACATACTTCGAAAACCTGACAAGTTCATCCCTATATCCTAGAAAACCAACAGATCCCAAATAGTTGGCCACCTGCTCAATATCCGAAGACAAATTAGACTGCAACAAAGTCACTGGATTAAAGAAGTTGCTTAGACTGGTCATGACCACTGCATCTGTGTTTGAACAAAATTGCTCATGTAGACTGCTCACAATACCATTTAGAAACTTATCACAGATGGAAAGGGCTTCTTTCCTCTGTTTTTCACTATCTCTGATGGTATGACCGTAATGCTCAAAAGTTTCTAGCCCATCTGAATCGACCTGGGGCTTACTAGGCACAACCTTCAAAAATTCTGCAAGCTTTTGACCAGGGTTTGCACTTAGCCCCTCCAAACTATCAACTGTTGAACTTAATAAAGGGGTTACCTCACCAAAATCCAAATCTTTCTTCTGAAACATTTTACTCAACAGAGAGGTGCTTCAATGCATCTGCCAAGAAATTTGCCACATACAAAAACTTGTAACAAGTAATTGGCTTGTACAAGCTTGAGGATTTTCCACCATTCTCTTCCAATAAGACCGAAACCAGTGCATCATAATTTTCCAGAATTGCATCCACCGAGCCTTCAGAGCTTAGCCATCTGGTATGGAATACTTGTTTAAACCTTGACCTATTGGCATCCAACACAGACTGTATGACATTTAACCTGGACATATTTTTGGGCAAGTAATGAAAATACTTACAGATTGAGTTGAGCAATTCCTGAAATTTCACTAAGTATGAAATCCTGTCAGTACCACTACATCAACTAAGAGCCAGTCTGTTTGCAATACAATGGCAAGAATGCCAGGAGCAATACATTTCAGTCTTTGAACTAAATCAGACTTGTTGCCAACCATGACCGCAGCACCATCAGTGCTGATTCCTCTTAAGTAACCTGACATCAATTTCCTTAGTGCTCAACATTTTAAGAACAGCAGAATAAATACTGTCAGCATTGGCTCTATCTACCTATGTGATTCCCAAGAAATATGCATGGGGATGAACCCTACCATATGCATCCTTCCCTAAAATCGGATTCTGGGAAACAGAAATATCAGTGGACTCATCAACCATTAAACTAAACCCATCTGAACGTTTAACCTTGGATACTAAGTCCAACTCTAAATCCTGCGAAATGGCAGAGAGAAAATCAGTCACACTAGTACTGTGGGAGTAACTAGTGTGTTTGTCAACCTGCAACTCTTAATTAGCTGATCACATCCCTGAAAATTATATCTCATCTGATTAGAATTAGAATTTAAAATTGTCTTATTTGGTTGTCGTGGACGTTTAAATCAAGATCGGTCTGCACAAAACTTGTAGGCTTATCTTGGATTTATACTGTTAACTTATTTTCAAAACTTTCTGACAGCTCTTTAACTCTTAACCAAACAACATAATTTTAGACTGGTTCAAATTGAAAGCATTTACAGACAACAAAATAAACATTCAATCATTCCCGTCAACATGCCTTTCATCCCTGAAAATTGTAGCCAACTTTTTACCCACTGACAAAATTTTGGACTTGTACAAATTGAAACTTGGAAGTAATCACTGACAATAAGTTTGTTACCATTATTTTCTCCTCTACCCACCATGTTTTCAAAAACTTCATTCCCCAAGGTCATTATAAAAGTATTTTTCAACTAGCTGTTGACTCAATGACCTGTACAAAAATGAAGTGCTTATACCTGTTCTATACATAGATCGTTCAGTGAAGGCACTAACGAGAGTGGAAGGTTGTGCTTTGCGGCAAAGTACACATTCTTTTGTGCTGATACAATGGCTGCCTCACTTTTGCTAACAGCAGCTTCTCTGGCTTTTTCCAAGTATCGAGACTGCTTTTCAGCAGCAACAGCATTCAAATGGTCTGAAAGAAAGGATCAATCAAATACAGTTAACATGAAAGTGAAATGTCATTAAACCCTTTCCGAAACGACAAATTTTGGACTGGTCCAAATTGAAAGAGTTTGCAGACGACAATTTTAAATTTTATGAAAATGGCAGAAAATTCTCAAAAAGGATAGAAAACACTGTGGGAAAAGGAGAAATTGCTCGTTATGAGCATTTTCTCCTTTTCCCACAGTGTTTTCAAAAGACTTGTACTGCAGACACGTGAAAACCAGGGCTTGTTTGGGAAAGGATTAATACAATGCATTATTATTGTACAATAATAGTGTATTGTACTTACTAACAGCGAGATAGCTAAAGGACTCAAGAGAAGGAAGCCTTTTGAAAACATTGTGATATAAGGAGAAAATTCTGGTAACAAGTATCTTATTATTTTCTCACTATGTTTTCCACCTTGTGAAAGACAAATCTCACCATTCAGCCACATTTGAATTATCATCTGCAATTCGGACAAGAGTTGTATGGAAGAGTTGTATGAAATTTTGGAAATGCAGCTTGAGCACATGTAACTCTTATCATGATAAAACTGAAACCTGTTGAAAGCAACCAATCACAGAATTTGTAAAATGTTTACTATTTAAATCCTTCACATATAATCAACTGTAATATAAAAAAAAAGATCAAGTAATTAAAAAATAGCATTATCTGCTTAGTACAGGTTCCGTTCATACACTTATAAATGCCATCTGAGTGAACTTTCACCATGGTAGAACTTAAAGTCTCATCTTCATACTAAGTTCTTCTAAGTCCTGCACGTAAGACAAAAAATTGTCATTTCCGGAATGGATGGCGAATGTCTTCAGTTTCTCCATCATGGACTGTGCCTCTGTAAGGGTTACAACAAGAGGGGTCTCTTTCTGAATATGGTCACTAGTATCCTCATCACTATCACTGTCATTGTCCTTAGAAAGGTGTTCTTGGGCTGGTAGATTCCAGTCAGTTGGCTCTTGGCAGGTATTCACTTCTTTTTCAATGTCAATAAGTTCATTAAATTCACAGCCGAAGAGGTCCTTTGACATTCTTAATACCGCAAGAGGAATGTTGTCCATGTCGTCGTCTTCATTATCAGGTGTTTTACACGTGTCAGATTGTTGGCCTTTTAATGAGTCTGGGTTAAGACCAGCCTTTGCGAAGCACTTAACAATGGTGTCACTTTTTATGTCTGTCCATGAACGATGAATCCAGAGAATGGCCTGGAGGACGGTGATCTGTCTCATGACAGCACTTCCTTCTAGAGTTCTGTCACGGTCCATTTGGTCTAGGACATACTGTAGCTGGCGTCGGCGATACTTAAGTTTCATGGTTTGAATTATGCCTTGGTCCATAGGTTGGGATAGCGACATAGTGTTAGGTGGTAGAAAGGCTAGCTTGATGTTGTTAAGTTTCACTTGTGGATGGGCTGGGGCATTGTCTAACAACAAGAGGATCTTTCTGTCTTCAAGTCTTATTTTTCGGTCAAATTTCTTCAGCCAGTTCTCAAATAGATCAGAAGTCATCCAAGATTTCTTATTCGAAGCATAGTCCACTGGTAAGGATCTGGTTGGAATGTTCTTGAAGCACCTGGGGTTGGCAGAATGCCAGATAACAAAAGGCTTCAACTTTTCACCTGTCATAGATGCACACAAGGAAACAGTCTGTCTTTGGATTTCTTTCCCCCAGCACAGTCTTCTCCTTTCACATGGAAAGTCTTAGTAGAGTTCTGTCTGAAGAAGAGACCTGTTTCGTCCATGTTAAAGATGTTTCTAGGCTTGTATCCCTGGCACACAATGGGTAACTTTTTGTTCCAGTCACTGACAATGGCATGATCCACATCACCACGTTCACCACTCTGTGATCCAAACACAATGTTGTGTCTCTTTAGAAATGATTCTAACCATCCATTGGAAGCTGTGAATGTGTCAATGGACAGATCAGTGACAAATTTCAGGGCTCGTTCTTTCAACATGGGTCCATTCACTATGATTTTCCTTGAAGTTACATCTTGGAACCACTTCCATGTCAGTTCATTTATGTCTTCATTTCCTGTTTTTCTCACTTTTCGTTTTCTGTCACTGGGAGCGTTAGTCTCAAACTCGTTCATGATGTCTGCTTTTCTTTTGACAAGTCTCTGAATCTGGTCTTTTCCAACACCAAAAGCTTCAGCTACTTTTCTAGAACTGGGGTTTTGGTCGTACATCTGGAGAGCTTTCACCTTCTCCTCAAGTGTGAGAGTTTTCTTCATCTTTGAGCTCATTTTGATGCCTGAAGTAAAAAAGAAAAGGAATGGTAAGTGGACATGAATCAGGGAAAATTAAACACTAATGCACTGGTATGAACTTGATAATTCACCTTCACCTTGTAAGTTGACCTTGGCCATGTCATCAGCAGACACACATGGCTCAAAGCTACGTACAAATCAAATGTAAAGATAAGGTAACCGAGAAATTTGTTTTGGGAAGGGTAGAAAACATTGTGGGAAAAGGAGAAAATGCTGGTTACCAGCATTTTCTCCGTTTCCCACAATGTTTTCAGAGAGTTTCTTCCCCAGAGTCGTCAAAAGTACTTATTGTGTGGTAATGGGTTAAAGAAAAAAAGTCTAAAAACATATTTAACTTATTCAGGTAGATAGGGTACAGTCCTTATTTTGTAATCCACAATTTATGTCACAGTCTGATAGAAATGCTTTACGAAGATTGAAAGAGCTATTGTCTCAAATTTGCTTCTACAAAATCATTCATACGTGTCAGCCATAATAAGTGTGAAATGGATTATCAAAAATAGGCATTAATGTGTTAAAATCTGGTCTGTATCGGTTTTCAAACTTGGCCTATTGTTCTACAATGATCGATAATTGAATAATCTCACCTGTCAAACTGCGACAATCTCCGACCCATTTTAAGGCTGAAGGGTGTTTGTTTCCAGCTAATCATCTTCTTTATAGTACCGTATATACTCGACTGTAAGACGCATTTTTTTCCCAAGAATTTTGAGCTTGAAGTAGGGGGAGCGTCTTATAAGCGCATAATCAAAGGACTTTGTAAAATTCCACCTGGGGAACCTACTTACCTGCTGACCAACACGAAGAGATACTACCACTTCCTGATTTAGTCACGCTGATGTAAAGTTCTAAGTGTCTCAGAAATAGTTGTAATTGCCGTCAATGTGAAGAAATAAAAGTTTGGAACAAACGTTTTTGTGTGTTTTACTTGTTATTTTAGCTTTAAATCCATTCCAGACTTTGCAGGTATTCCTCTTGTTGTTGTTGTTGCACTCTGTGTATAATACAGCCCTCGTGTTGACTGTGATAATATCAAAGTACCATGTGTATTAATTGACCCTTTTGGCAATTCTTAGATTTAAAGATGAATCGATACTTTTTTCACGATTGGTAATTTTGATCATTGAGATGAATTAAAATGATGTAATAACACAAGTAACCTAACAGAGGCAAATATTCCCAAATATTTCTATCTAAATAGAAATTTTTTAGTGTTTATCAGGTGATCATCGAGGTAAGGAAGTAAAGGGTTGTGATCGCAGTCTGTGTTTTACGACACAGACAACATAGGTCTGTTTTTAATGAGAATTAACAGCTAGATGTCAAACTTTCACAGCTTGAACTGACCAAGCATCCCATCAATAAATTAGTGCTGGTATAATACCAGAGATTAACAATTAGCTTTAATTTACGATCAGGATAGCCGATTATAGAATTATTCAGATTAAATCAGCAAGCATCAAGGTCTCCATTTTGATAGCTAGTGATTTAACGACAAATAATTATCCTGGCCATGTGGATATTTAACTCTTTACCAAAAATCTCGATTATTAACAGATCGAAAGAAAAAGAATTTTGAAGACATTGTGGGAAAAGGTGAAAACACTAGTAAAAAATTTCAGTTTTTGAGTCACAGTTACCTTTTTCTCTATCAAATCCTATCAATTTGGACAAGTCTAAAATTTTGTCGTTTGGTAAAGAGTTAAACTGTGCTGGGTGTAAGATACTAGAGTACTTTGATCCTGTAATGTAACTCTTCACTGTCGAGGTAAACTTTATACACCCATTGATAAATAACAATTCTGAGTAAACCATCGGCCTAATTTCCAATAGGATTATTTATACAAAAAATGTGAGTGTTTTGGACTATGCATTACATTCTTTTCAAGTTGCTTTTTTTTCAATTTTAAAGAGAAATTAGACTTGAATCAAGATACGATCGGCTAAGATACAAGAGATGTATTTTGGGAATTGATGCAACTCCGATAGACTGTAATGTCTGCAGGACCAATGTCTGCAGGACCAATGTCTGCAGCTGAATACTCAAAATTTTAGCATTCTTATGATCACTGTGATGTCTACCTGCGTCTTATAGGAGGTCATCAATGAAATCCCCGATTTTGAATCATGAAGTTGGAGGAGCATCTTAGAAGCGAAGGCGTCTTATAGTTGAGCATATACGATATTTGGTGGTCATAAAACGATTTACAAATGACCAATTATTAGTCCCCTACCGGCGAAGCCGGAGGGGACTTTAGGTTTGCACTCCGTCCGTCTGTGCGTCCGTCCGTCAGTCCGGCAATTCAGTTTTCCAGACTTTTTTTCTAAACGCTGGTACATATTGAGCTGAGTTTTGGTGTGTAAGTCACCCACCATCACTTACAGATCAAGTTCAACTTTTGTTCCGGTCCACTGGTTTTTCACGGATTTACGGGCCTTGGACTTAAAAAAATTTCACTGATAAATCAGTTTTCCAGACTTTTTTCCTAAACGCTGGTACATATTGAGCCGAATTTTGGGTGTGTAACTCAACCACCATGACTTACAGATCAAGTTCGATTTTCTTTCCGGTTCACTGGTTTTTCACGGATTTACGGGCCTTGGACTCACAAAATTTCACTGATAAATCAGTTTTCCGGACTGTTTTCCTAAACGCTGCTAGGTATTGATCTCAGATTTGCTGTGTTACTCAACCACCATGACTTACAGATCCAGTTCGACTTTCGTTCTGGTCCACTGGTTTTTCACGGATTTACGGGCCTTGGACTTATAAAATTTCACTGATAAATCAGTTTCCCAGACTTTTTTCCTAAACGCTGGTAGGTATTGATCTCAGATTTGCTGTGTAACTCAACCACCATGACTTACAGATCAAGTTTGACTTTCATTCCGGTCCACTGGTTTTTCACGGATTTACGGGCCTTGGACTTAAAAAATTTCACTGATAAATCAGTTTTCCGGACTTTTTTTCCTAAATGCTGGTAGATATTCATCAGACTTTTGCTGTGTAAGTCAACCACCATTACTTACAGATCAAGTTTGAGTTTCGTCCTGCTCCACTGGTTTTTCACACATTTACGGGCCTTGGACTTAAAAAATTTCACTGATAAAACATTTTTCCGCACTTTTTTCCTAAACGCTGCTACATATACAGCTGATTTTTGGTGTGTACATCAAACACCATGACTTGCGCATCAAGTGCGAGTTTCGTCCTGCTCCACTGCTTTTTGACGCATTTACGGGCCTTGGACTTACAAAATTTCACGGATAAAACATTTTTCTGCACTTTTTTTCTAAACGTTGCTACATATAGAGCTGATTTTTGGTGTGTACATCAACAATCATGACTTACACATCAGGTTCGAGTTTTGTCCCGCTCCACTGCTTTTTGACGCATTTATGGGCCTTGGACTTTAAAAATTTCACTGACATGCCAGCGATACATATGGCCGGTAGGGGACTGTGTATTGCTATGCAATACTATCAGAATGCTTGTTGATTTCATTGTCTAATCAAGCCAAGTCAGCGACATTAAACCCTTAACACAGGACTATGTAGGTTGGGTTTTCCGATCGGTAAACAAAAATGGCGGCGGCGTTTTCGATCTTTTTACCCGAGTCTACAAGTTTGAAAACCAGCCATCATAAAATTTTGGTGGCGCGTTTATGCAGGTTTCGGCTGATTTCGGACCCAAAAGTACTGGCCGTTGGCCGGGTCATGCAGGTGGCGCTCTTATCAAGGTAAATTGCATTGGGGATGTTCGGAAGTGTCTCACTTAGGCAGGTGGCACTCTTATACAGGTGGCTGATCGGGCAGGTTTGACTACTATCCAAAGAGTCGAGTGAACGTTTAGAAGCCATTGTTGGACTATGAAGGCTACTTCCATTTTCTTCATTTTATAGACAATCATACAGATTAAAACATCCTTTGATTTTTTTAAAACGTATTGTTTCAATCAATTATGCTTCTAATTATATCATTGGTATTACAAATTAGACCATAATTGCAATCTACCGATCATAGTTTGCGTAAAAAATTAGCGATCGTCTTCTTTAATTGTGAAAGGAATAATCGATCGAGGCAATTCCAGTTTGAATACATAAATAGCGAGCCAATAAATCAATTATTTGGAGGTCACATCTTCTTTAATTGATGTGTTAATTATTGAATTAATCCACACGCATGTAATATACACAGACTAACTGTTGTATACATCACCTGCTGTGACAGGGTGTATCGGTGTCAATTACACAAACTGATTATCAATTGTTTTGGTCATATTTACGCTTTCGTGCTTTGTGATAACGGGTACTACTATCGAAATGTACGGCGCCCCAACATGAAAAATATCAGCGCCAGTCATTTTCGCCATTTGGTGTTTTCTTGCGCCACATTACAAAATCTATCGCAAATGGCGCCAAATGCGAAGCCCAGCGGGAACCCTGAAAAAAAGAATCAAGATCACATCCTAAACTAAAGTTGCCCTTATTTTACTGAACGTGGATTATCAAATGACTATAAAGAGAGATGGTTGCTTCCTCTAAATTATTACATAACAATTAACTTGCACTGAACATGAAGAAGCTATATGCGAAAATCACATATATCATACATTCAGGTTAAAATAGGCGTTGAAGAAAATAATGCATAGAAAAAGTTTGCATCAAATCACATCATCAATATCTTCTTTCTCCAAGTGAAAGGGTGTACTTTGATGTGAGAAGACATAATAAGACATCACTGATGCAGTTGATTGAAACAATAATCGATCGATAAGCAGAAAAAAAAAAAAAAAAAAAAAACACTGAAGTTGGTGATCTGTTTCTCAAATCAAGATCTAAAATAATTTAATATTTCACACCGAAAACATAAGTGTATGTTCAGTGACAAATATCAGAGAGTTAGTTTAAAGACTAAATAAAAGTTTGTCACTCACCATCACCAAGGATAACAACTATTTAATGCATTTTGTGGTATGTTAAATACCCTGGTGTCACTATTTATCTTATACAAGATTTTCGACGATAAACAATTTCTCTAACAAAAAATTTGGGATTTTTTCATATGCTCCTACTAGAAAATCTGATTGGTCTTCGTGGTATTTGCGCAGATGGTAACACGGAAAATCCACATTTTAATGCTCGAATAAAAATTTTCGCGCCAAAATTCACGTACGAGGTTTTTGAAGAAAAGCTACGATATGTGAACTCTATCTAGAGGCTACATTATGGTCCAACAGCTAAAAAATATGGTCAGAATATTTGTCTTGACAATATTTTTAAAATGGGTCACCCTGGATAAAAAATAGGTCCGTAAATCAAGTAGAAAAACCTTTGTACCCTCTGCAGGCCATCTTTTCAATCCGACCCCAGTGAAATGAAGCTAGAAAGTTTCAATTAATAATATCCAAAATAATACTGAGAAAGGGTCACCTCTGATTGAAAAGCAAGTCACTAGGTCAAATAATACAATGACCTTATAATACAATGTGCACTCTAGAGGCAATATTTTCTGTTCGCTGCTTACTCATGATTTTGTTGGTAATATTTTAGAGGGGTTGCAAATTAATTGTCTTACCCTTCGAGGCATTGATGATCTTGCAAAGCCTCATTACACCCTGGATGCAAGTGGCAGCAGATGATTCAGAAATCGTCCATATAAAAATGTTCATACTGCCCACAATATTACAATTGAAAAAGAAAAGGGACTTAAAAATGGGGACAAAATGCAAAAGAAATTGAAATGTTTTGTCAAAAATTGAAAAAGAAAATAATTGATAAATAAAGGAAAAAGATTGAAAATATTTATTGAAAAAGAAAAATAATAATGACTGGTTTAAAAGACCTGAAAAAAATAAAAATTGCTATATTTAATGAAAATTAAAGAAAAATATATATAAAAAATGAAAAATAACTCCCATAAAGAATGAGAAAGAAAAAAATGTGTATGTTTAAAATATGTGTATATGTGGTGACTAGAGAAATACTAAAAGGTATCAAGACTATTATGATGGGGGGAAAAAGCGTAAGAAATGGGGATCAAATGAAAAAAAAAAAAAAAAAAATAAATATTTCATTAAGAAATCGAAAAGAATAGAAAAAAATAAAGGAAAACAAAAAAAAAAAAAAAAAAAAGATTGATTTTATTTATAACAAAAAATAATAATGGCAATGATTTTAAGAAAAAAATAAAAAAGCAAATTAAAATTGATATATTTTATGGAAATACGGAAATAAAAAAAGAAATGTGTATATATTTAAGAAGTGTGTGTGTGGTAATTAGAGAATAAAATAATCTTGATTTTAACAAAAGATTGTGCTCATCCATAGTGCGTCCCCCAGCTGGGCGGGGGGATAGAAATAGCCCAGCTGTCGCACTACAGAAGGGGTAAGACCCCCCCCCTGTGCCTGCCCGTTTGCCGTGGGCTGCAACTCGTGTCATCTGATGACGGGATCCTGGTGGTTGAGTGGATTCAGAATATGGCCCTTGAATTGTTCTGCTTTCACAACACACCACTTTGGCCTTGAATTGGACTAAACGAGAGGTCAGGAGGGCCCGTCCTGATCAATCGGCTGGTCATGCCTAGCCCTAGGGCATTTCTCTTAACTGTGTATCGTTTTATCGTACACAAAAATTCACAGAATATCATATCTTTTTTCCTTTCTGTCAAAAATAGAAATCAGTGCCCTAGAAGGCGGTGGCTCATGGGCTAATCGGGTGAAAGTTGGTGTTTGATTGACACTTGTAACTGCCCAAAGATAGCCTATGCTTGGTATGACATTCTGAGGGCCTACATTTGTCCGGTCTAGCCCTTTCACTTTGAGTATATTGCAGATGTATCCTTGTCATGATCTGCGTTTGGTTTCCCCAGATCATGTCCCCATGTTGGGCTCCGAGGCGGGTGGGGAGCATCGGCAATGAATTAATAAAAACTATCATGGCAACCCCAAAAAAGGCCAAGCGTGTACTTTCCGATTCAGATTCTGAATCAGACATTTCTTCTACTTCTAACTCTACTTTTGCGAGGTTTTTTGTCATAGAGTCAGCTGACACAAAAAAAACAATTACAAAACTGTCACCTTTTATTATAGAAAAAACAATCTCTTCTATCTTAGGTACACCAAAATCAGTAAAGAAACTGAAAAATGAAACCCTGCTTGTTGAATGTTTTACCCAACAGCAGGCAAAAAATCTTCTTGGCCATAAAAAGTTCTACAACGTAGATGCTAAAATCTATCCTCATAAATCCCTTAATACAAGCAAAGGAGTCATTCGATGCAAAGAACTATCATACTGCGACTCCATAGAAGAGATTAAGACTAATTTACAATCTCAAGCTGTGTCTGACGTCAGGAGAATATCTGTTTTTAGAGATGGAGTACGTAGGGAGACTCACACTTACATTTTAACATTCTCCACACCCTTTTTACCTACTTCCATTAAGATAGGATTTCAATCGGTCAATGTCGATGTGTATGTGCCAAACCCGCTGCGTTGCTATAAATGTCAGCGGTATGGCCATCATGAAAGCACCTGCACAAACATCCCTGTTTGCCCAAAATGTGCTTTCGAGGGCCCCGACCATGATCCGAAAACTTGCAATAATCCAATGCTCTGTTTTAATTGCAAGTCTTCTCATCCAACCTTCTCCAAAAACTGCTCGGTATGGAAGGATGAGAAGGAAATTCTATCAATCAAATACAAGGAAAACATTAGCTTTTTGGAAGCAAGGAAAGTGGTTGAAAAACGAAAAAATGATGATACATTGCTGACTAGTGCAACTTCTTATGCCAAAGTCACATCTCCCATATCTTCACAAGGACATTGATCAAACTGTGAACTCTTGGCAAAGAAACTTCTTGAAAAGTTTCCAGAAATGGCCAATGAGTTGAAGAGCTTAGTTCCCAATGTCGAGGTTACAACACCTTCCACTCAGACTCAGCCTGCATCTGAAACAAACAAACCCTCTTCTGCACCCCCAAAACCCACAAACTCTCAAAGTATTCCTTCACAAAAAACCCCAAAGCCCTCTTCCTCTTCACAAAATATTTCTTCAAAAAAAGCTTCAAAGCCTTCTGCACCTTCAAAACAGCCTCCTAAGAAACCCCAACCTCCATCTTCACAGTCTACAAATAAATCTAACGCTCCACCTAAAGATAACAAATCGTATCATGTACCCCGATCACCAAAAAGATCTTCCTCAAAATCTAAACCACAGTCTAGAGATAACCATGAATCCTGTGAAATAGCAGTCACAGTAGATGATCCGGTCCCTACCTCCAACAGATTTTCGGAGTTAGAGGACATGGATGCAGATACTGAAAATCTGGAAGGTGAGGCTTCAGATTCAGAAGCCTCTATCTGGTCCAGTTCTAAAGATCTTTGGAACAAGGACACTGATACTTGGCACACATCCAAACCCGAGACAACTGTAATTAAATCTTAATCTATTTTAAAATGTATTGGTCTACGGCCTCTTTTTTTACTTTAGTTTTTATACTCTCTTTATGCACTATGGATACCATAATCCAGTGGAATTGTCGAGGTCTAAAGTCAAACTTTGACGAACTTTCCCTTTTAATCAATGATCACAAACCAGTTGCTGTTTGTCTGCAAGAAACCTTCCTTAAGCGGGAGGATGATATTTCTGTCAAATATCATTCCATTTACAATAAAGTCTTTACCGAAGGCGAGAAAGCTAGAGGTGGTGTTTCTATTATTGTCAATAACAACATTCCTCATAAAGTTGTGTCTCTTAATACAAACTTGCAAGCTGTTGCCGTCAGGTTATCTTTACACAGTGCTGTTACACTGTGTTCTTTATATCTCCCCCCAAGTACACCTATCAATGAGAAAAATCTGAATGATCTCATTTCCCAATTGCCATCCCCCTATATTTTTGCTGGGGACTTTAATGGTCACAATGTTATGTGGGGTTGCAATGACACTAACCAGAGAGGTTTACAGTTGGAGAACTTCATTTCGAATAACTCCTTATCTTTCATGAATAATAACAAATCCAAAACCTACTTGCATCCAGCAACGGGATCTTACTCTTCTATTGACTTAACCTTATGCAGTCCAGTCTTACTTCCTGATTTCACCTGTAAAGTGACTGAGGATTTGTGTGGAAGTGATCACTTCCCTATTATCTTATCATTTACACAACCATCCAGCAGTGTAAGACCGCAGAAATGGAAGCTCTCTAAAGCCAATTGGAACAGATTTGAAACCCTCTGTGAACAGACCATTACACATGACAAATTTGGAGATTGCGATGATCCCGCAAAACTTTTTACTTCGCTGTTAATTGATGCAGCTAAACAGTCTGTCCCTCAGACCTCGACAAATCCAAAACGTCCTGACAAGCCTTGGTACAATGAAGATTGTAAACAGGCTGTCAGAGACAGAAAACAAGCCCATAGAAAGTTTAGCCTCAGACCTACCAAAGAAAATCATGACTTATTCCGTATTTCCAGGGCAAAGTCTCGTCGTACCATTAGAGAAAGTAAGCGCAAGGCTTGGAGACAATATGTCTCTAAATTAAATAGTAGAACCACTACTAAAAAAACCTGGGACATGATCAGAAAGATCAATGGCAAAGGCCAACCCCCTCTTAGTCACCTTGAAGTTAACAATACTTCGTTGGAAACACCCCAGGATATAGCTGATGCTCTTGCCGACACCTTTTGCAAAAAGTCCTCCTCTGCAAACTATTCTGAAAAGTTTCAGAGGAATAAAGCCAGAGAAGAAAAGAAAAAACTTAATTTCAATTCTTCTAATTCAGAGCATTATAATAAACTCTTCACTTTTAAAGAATTAAAATCTGCTCTGAATAAAGCTCACGATTCTTCTCCTGGCCAAGATAAAGTTCATTACCAGTTTTTAAAACACTTACCTTTTACTTCTCTCTCTGTTTTACTTGATATTTTTAATGATATCTGGCAGTCCGGTGATTTTCCTTGTCCTGGCGAGAGGCACTAGTCATTCCTATCACAAAACCTGGCAAGGATGCTGGTGACCCCGCCAACTATCGTCCAATAGCTCTTACTAGTTGTCTCTGCAAGACTCTAGAACGTATGGTCAACGACAGGCTTGTCTGGTTTCTAGAAAAAAACAACCTCATCGTTGATGTACAGAGTGGATTTCGTCGTCAACGTGGCACCATCGATCATCTTGTCCGCTTTGAAACCTTTGTCAGAGAAGCCTTTATTAATAGACAACATGTAGTATCTGTCTTTTTCGACCTTGAAAGCGCTTATGATACGACTTGGAAATACGGAATTCTTAAAGACTTGCATGACTTTGGTCTTCGAGGCCGTCTTCCTCTTTTTATCTCAGCCTTCTTGGATGAATGTCTTTTCCGTGTCCGAGTTGGCAATACTGTCTCGGGAGCCCGTGAACAGGAGATGGGTGTGCCCCAAGGATGTATTCTCTCTGTTACACTTTTTAGTGTAAAAATAAATAGTATAGTTAAAGCTATCTGTCCTGGTGTAGACTGTTCTCTTTATGTTGATGACTTTGTTATATGCTTCAGATCTCGAAATATGAATATTATTGAGAGACAACTTCAACAGTGTCTCAACAAACTCCAAACGTGGTCTGATGAAAATGGCTTCAAATTTTCAAAGTCCAAAACGAAGTGCATGCACCTATGTAATCTACGTGGTGTTCATCCAGACCCTGAACTGTATTTGGACAAAACTAAAATTGAAGTCGTTTCTGAATTTAAATTTCTCGGAGTCATCTTTGACAGAAAGCTTTCCTTCCTTCCTCACATCACTGCTCTTAAAAAGAAATGCAAGAAGGCTCTTAATCTTCTAAAGGTTGTGGCCCATTCTGAATGGGGAGCAGACCGTAAAGTCCTCTTGCGGCTTTATCGGTCTTTAGTTCGCTCCAAATTAGACTATGGATCTATTGTATATGGATCAGCCCGTAAATCTTGCCTTAAAATTCTTGATCCTATACACCACGAAGGCCTTCGTCTTGTACTTGGCGCTTTCAGAACTTCTCCTGTCAATAGTCTCTATGTTGAGGCTAATGAACCTTCTCTTTCTTACAGGAGGGAAAAACTATCGCTTCAATATCTTTTAAAACTGAAGTCGAATCGTTTTAACCCAACTCATAAAGTTGTTTTTAAACCTCAGTATAAACGTCTTTTTGAAAGGAAACCAGATGTTATTCCTCCATTTGGTATCCGCATGGAGCCCATTGTAGATAACCTTGGCATAGACATTGAGTCTATTGCCGACTATAAAATCTCTGAAATCCCTCCATGGACACTAAACAGTGCAGAATTCAGATTTGACCTTGCATCTGACAAAAAGTCAAGTCACGGATAGAACTGTGTTTCATGCTAGATACAACGAGATAAAGGAGCATTATTTTTCCTTCAAACCAATCTATACAGATGGATCTAAAGAGGGAAATTCTGTAGCAGCTGCCGCTACTTGTGGAGAAAGGAGCTTAAAATGCCGCCTTCCAAACAATTCCTCTATCTTCTCTGCAGAAATTAAAGCTATTGATCTTGCCCTTAATCTAGCTGAACATTCTAATTCCAACCGTTTCATTATCTTTTCGGACTCTTTGTCAACATTACAGGCCCTTTCAAATCAACGACTTGAGAATCCCTTGATCTGTACTTTACTTGAAAGGATCTCACAAATTTCTTCTATGAATAGATTGGTGTTCTGCTGGCTTCCAAGTCATGTAGGCATCAAAGGCAATGAAAATGCCGATAGGTCTGCCAAATCTGCACTTAACCTTCCCATTTCAGATTTTAAAGTTCCACACACTGATTTTAAATCCTCTGTTTTAACACATATCCAATCTTCTTGGCAATCCCAGTGGGATGCTGATGTTTTCAATAAACTGCATTCAGTTAAACCTTCCCTTGGTGAATGGTACCCCGTTTACAGGTCTGTTCGTCGAGAAGAAGTGATAATTGCACGACTTCGAATTGGCCATTCACGCATTACACATTCCTGGCTCTTGACCAGAGATAATGCCCCTGAATGTATTCCATGCAATGCACCCTTCTCTATAAAACACATTCTGCTAGACTGCATTGACTTTCAACTAATTCGTTCAAAATATTTCAATGTCGATAGTTTAAAAAATCTTTTTGATTCTGTCAGCGTTGAATCTATTATCGCTTTCATAAAGGAGATTGGTATTTACAATAAACTGTGATATTTGCTTTTTGAGTTTCTTACCCATCTTTTTACATTCTTTACACATCTTTATATAAAATACCTTGTCAGCTGATTCACAATCTTACCTTTTTTAATCTAAAACTTTTGAGTAGGCAGGGAATGCCCAGCCACTCAATATCATATTTTATGCACATTGTCAGTTACACGTAACTTTTCTTCATTTAAAGACTCCTTTATTATCAATTTAAGACTGTTCAAATCTTTATCGCAGTCTTAACATCATTATTCAAAACCTTTCTGAGTTAATAGGGAAGCCCTGTTGCTCAATTATATCTTTTATACATACTTAGATCACACATGATCCTTCTTAATTTAACTCTTTTACTGTCAGCATGTCTCAAATCTTTTTAGAAAAAAATCCGCCTTAATCGTTTCTTCAACACAGATATGCGCGCTAAATGACCAAAGCTGTCGATGCGCCATAAAACAACATTCATTCATTCATTCATTCATCCATAGTGCAAGAGATTTCAATCCTCTACTTCCAGATCTCAAGCAGTTGTGTTGAAGATCTGGGACCAAAATGTAAAAAAAAAAAATCATCATTTTCTGCAAAGTCAAATATTCGGGATCTTTATTCCAAAAATAAAAGTAAAACACTCACTGAAATACTTTCCTAGATTGTTAAAGAAGTAAATTTCACTTTTCAATATCCATGTCTAACATGATGTTATATGATTATTACAAAAATGAAAGTTTGTAACAAACGCATAGCTCAAATGTAATCCGCTCTGGCTGGGATATGAACCCGTTTGGCAAATATCCTCATCTATCGAGGTTTAAGACCAATACACTAACCCCTGAACTAAAGAGAATTCTCCCTAACGCAGTTGTCAGGTATTGATTTTATTCAGGAAGAAGCTATGCCGTTACGAAGGAGTGATCTCCCGTAACACACCCCCTCTTAAGAGAAGTCATCATTTTGATGACGGAAAGCCTTATTAGGCAGGAAGTCTACTATTTAGACAACAAATGGTTCAATGGCCAATAAATGGGCAATTTTATGGACAACAAATGGCTGAATGGCCAATCCTGGACGAGCCCCCATCTTATAAACATGAAAGTTTGTAATAAATGGGAGTTTTTCATGTGAGTGTCTTTGGGCAAGACACTTCAGAGCCCAAGCCTAGTACTGGTGAAACCCAGGAAATACATGAATATGTGAGCTGTTGCCATGATATGACTGAAATATTGTTGAAAGCGGCGTAAAATACCATTCAATCAATCAATTGTAACAAATGCATAGCTCAAATATAATCTGCTCCAGCTGGGATTTGAACCTATGTGGCAAATATCTTCATTTATCGAGGTTTAAAAGACCAGTACACTAACCCCTGAGCTAAAGAGAATTCTCCCTAACGCAGTTGTCAGGTATTGATTTTATACGGGAAGAAGCTATGCTGTAAGGAAAGAGTGATCTCCTGTAACATGATTTAAATCGTTAATCCAGAAACAACAAAAATAATGTGATGTTTTATGCAATGTTGGGTGTTTAGGATATTAAATACAAAAGTAAATACTTTGTTAGTGAAAATATTGCTGAAGACTTGTGCTGATGTTATTTGTCTGCCAGCAAAAATTAAGACTAAGAAGAATTTTCAGACAGTAAATCAAATTGAGATAAAATGCTAGGATTTCTCCTTAAAATAATTGAAAGCATTTTCACATTTAAAAAGTTGGATTGTCAACAATTGGTCTACTTCACAAAAGAAAGAGTTGAAATCAAATACAGTAGATTCCGCATATTCGCAACTCCTATTTGTTAGAGAAAATGTCTGCGATAGAGCAGTCGTACCATTAAACCAATGCCTCTATTCAGACCGGAAGTCAGACAAGAGATGCTGACAAATTTTTTGTCCTGATGGCAGACATTCAGCACTGGGATCGCGATCATTTAATTAATTCATAATTTTGTAAAATGTGTATTTTAAAATAAATCGGTTTAAAAACCTCCTTTAATTTCCTATTTACCAATTAAGTGCATATAGCCTGAAAACAGTCCTCACTGTTGGTGATGGAAATCCTTCGTTTCACATGAAATCCAAAACAAACACATTGAGAATACAAGTTTTGACAGTTTCTGGTTGTCTAACAATTGCTACATATGTGCGCTGTATTCTTAGGAACCCCCCCCCCCCCCCCGACTTGCCACCTCTGCGGTTGAATGGGTGGGTAAATTCTGTGTGATGTGATAGACTGATTACCGTACAGATGATTCCATTTTATTGTATGAATTTGAGTTATACTATTCAAACCAGACCTACATACAAAACTATTTTCTTTGTTTTTCACACATAAATTTTAAGCCAGTATTCATTCACGTCTGTTGTCAAACAGTTTCATTTCTTTTTCATAGTATGTAATGAACTGACAATTGATACACTGCTCTGATCGGTCTTTCTCTGTAATAGGTGAAGAATTGAAATCAGCTTCACTTGCTTTCGTGGTAAGAGTAGATCAAGATCAGACTGCACAGAACATGCAGTCTGATCTTAGATCTACTCTGGATCTTATTTCTTACATGTTGTGACCAAAACAAAATTGAAATCGACACATTTCTGCAATTTTTTTCCCATTTGAAAATTACGCTTCTATTTAATCAGTGCTCTTGGGGTTATGTGCACAACCTGGTACCTGTTATCTCACGTAATCGTCGTATTTTTAGTTGATATGAAGATCGACAACCAGTTTAGTTAACTGCATGGCAAATTACCGCTGCAATGCTGTCAAACAGCCTCTGATTAAACAAGATCCTGTTTCAAAAGGTCTGCAAATTGGAGATGTTTTGCCACTGTCATTACGCTTTATAGAACGAAAAGTATAACATAAAACAAGGCAAGAATTTCTGTCTTTCATCACTAAATCATTAAAAAGATAATTCAAGGTCAACATGGACTTGTTATTTGTATGAAGTAGCAATGGTTATAACTACGAGTCTTTGCTTGCTTCGATATTTTAGTTTTATCCACAAAAGAAAATTATTTCTTGTGGAAAAGATTGCACCTTTTCTTTGCCCGACACCACAAAATTGCTGATAAACACTAAAATTTTGAATATTTCCCAGGTTTTTGTTGCAAAAATCCGAAATTTAAATTTATGGGATCCTGATTAACCATTTAGATATACGTTGTTGAAATAGGAAAAGGATCAGTGCTGGGCTAATTCTTGCTAATAGCTGAAAATCCCAATAAACACGGTTGCTTTTAAGTGGAATCCACTGTACAAGTAAATCTTGCATGTTTGAGCATAGCCAGAAAATAGCTGCAGCAAATAAAACAATAAAAATCACAGAAACCTCTTGGATGAAAATTAGCTGTGTTTGGTGGGTCATAGGTCTTTCATTGGCCTATATAGCGAAATCTTTAGAATTTTTCTTGTTGGAGACCATTATGCCTAGAACTTGTAATATTTGGGATGTAGTATCATTTTATGACCCTCTCTACAAGGATTGTTCAAAACATACCTGTTGGGTCAAAAGTGACCCTGCTCCAAGATTGTTTCAATTGTAGCCCTTACTCAAACATGGTCAGACAATAAAAAATCACTGGTTGAATATTTTCCTTTAATAAAGGTATTTAAAACTTTTCAGAAACCATTTAGCATTTACAACACGATTCCCTCTTTTGACAACACTTGAGAAGGAGACTTTTGAAAAAGGGGTTTTTCCCATTTCTTTGAGAAATCTCATTATTTTGCCCAGATTTGATTTGTTAATCTAAAACTGCTTTTAATTTGGGCAAGTCCAGAGTTTTATCATTATGTAAAGAGGGAAGCCTACTTCTAACAAATTTGGCATGATTAGTCATTTTGTGGGTTTTCCCAATGTTTTTTGCATGCCTCATTTTACATGAAGTCTGTCTGTCTGTACTCATAAGTACTCATAAGTTTAGATCCTTTAATGAATAAAACAATGAAGGTCACTAAATTAAAAGTTCATCTCGACGATCAGCAGTACGAAGATGCTGCACATTCTGTCAGATTTACTGGACCCTTAATTTTATTTGATGTATAATGTAATTTTCTGACTTGGTTCCAAGTTCAACTCTTTACCACACAATCCTGACTTTTAACGATCTTGGAGTAGAGGCCTTTTGAAAACATCGTGGGAAAAGGAGAAAATACTGGTAACCAGCATCTTCTCCTTTTCCCACAATGTTTTCTATCCTATCAAAGTCAAAAGTCGTCATTTGGGCCACACTTATTTTGTTGTCTGCAAATACTTTCAAATTGGACAAGTCTAAAATTTTGTTGTTTGGTAAAGAGTTAAGGGCGTCAAGTGAGAGAGGATTGAATTTTGTTGTAATGACTACCATCAATCCTCGAAAAGAAATTGGCTAAGCTAGGGATTCAAACCAGTGACCCCCTGTTCTCAAGTCTGGTATACTAATGACTGTGCTAATAGGGCTGGGCAGTAATTGGTTTTAACTTTTTACCAAATGATAAAATTTTAGACTTAACCAAATTGAAAGCCTTTGCAAATGATGGAATTTGTCCGAGATAGGGTAGAAAGCATTGTGGGAAAAGGGGAAAATGCAGGTAACCAGCAGTATCTTGAATCACTTTGAAAATGCAGAAAATGAATTGAACAGGTTAGGAACAGGCACAGTGTTCTTAAATTTTAAAGAATCTCAAAGAATAGAGAGTAAATTGCTTGTTTAAAAAAGAGAGAGCAATTTTCTTTTTTGTCCCAAAAAGGACCATGTTTTGCACCAAAAATATTGAACATCAGCAAATCATCTTTATGCACCATGTCTTGGATAAAGTTTAATAAAAGTAAAACTGTAGCAAACACCAATCATTTGAAGACTTCATCTTTGGCCAAATCTTCACCAGATTTAGTCTAGCATTTGTCTTTATAATATTTAATCCTTTATCAAACAATACTAAGTTTTAACAACTGTGGGTTTAGAAAATACTGGAGGAGGGGCTCAGGAGAAATTGTTGGTGACCAGTATTTTCTCCTTTTTCCACACTCTTTTGCTACACTTTCCAATGTCAGCATTAGCATCACATTCAATTTGTCGTCTTTAGTAGATTTCAATTTGGACAAGTCTACAATTTTGTTGTTTGATAAGGAGTTAAGATAATTTTGACAATTGCCACTATGCAAATATGAAAATTGGGGTAGCAAGTTTGTTTCCTAATTACAATGGTCACAATTTTAATTTTGGTCAATTTTGGTAAAAAGAAATAGGTCACACAAGACATTACATTCACTCTTGTTGTTTTTTTTGCAATAAATTAGAATTATCTTAGATGATTCTGAATGTTTGCTCCCCTGGTCACAACACTGACAACTTGTTTATACTTTTGAGACCATATTTTGATTACATGAACTGAGTTCATATTCACCAACTGTTCTTAAGAACGTTCTTTGCATTATTCTCGAAGATTTTCAAAATTTGAAAGTAAAACACTTCTTCTGACTGGCAAAACCAAATGGTTTAGCCAATTAGAAGTGTTACTTTCAAATCTAGAAAATTCAGGAGAATAAGACTAAGAAAGTTCCTAGGAATGGTAAGTAAATAGAGATCCCGATCTCTCCATCTGTCATAATAGTATGCCATGCAAATTTCCATTTGTGTTCAAGCCAAGCCAAGACAGGTGGCTCAGGCTATTAAATACAAGGCTTGAAAGCCAGGGTCACTGATGCAGTTCACAGCTTTGCCTGTTTCTTTCAGACAATTGATGATAGTCATGGGAAGAGGATTCAACCCCTCTCACTGCTGTATATTTTAAGCTCACCTGAGCACGAAGTGCTCAAGGTGAGCTTTTGTGATCGCCCAATGTCTGTCGTCCGTCGTCCACAATTTCTTTAAACATCTTCTCCTCCTAAACCACTGGGCCAATCTTGATGAAACTTGGCAGGGATGTTCCTCAGGTGAAGCTCTACCAAAGTTGTTCAAGAGATTGAATTTCACCCATAACTCTCGTTGTCATGGCAACCAAAAGGAAAAAAATAGCAAAATCTTTGAAAATCTTCTTCTCTGAAACTAGAAGGCGTAGAGCTTTGATATTTGGTATGTAGCATCTCCTAGTGGACCTCTACCAAGTTTATTCATATGATGTCCCTGGGGTCAAAACTGGCCCCGCCCCGGGGGTCACAAGTTCAAACATAGGAACAAAGAAGGAAAACTTTAAAATTCTTCTTCTCTGAAACTGGAAGGCGTGGAGCTTTGATATTTGGCATGTAGCATCTCCTTGTGGACCTCTACCAAGTTTGTTCATATGATGTCCCTGGGGTCAAAACTGGCCCCGCCCCGGGGGTCACAATTTTCGAACGTAGGAACAAAGAAGGAAAACTTTAAAATTCTTCTTCTCTGAAACTGGAAGGCGTGGAGCTTTGATATTTGGCATGTAGCATCTCCTAGTGGACTTCTACCAAGTTTATTCATATGACGCCCCTGGGGTCAAAACTGGCCCCGCCCCGGGGGTCACAAGTTTCGAACATAGGAACAAAGAAGGAAAACTTTAAAGTTCTTCTCTGAAACTGGAAGGCGTGGAGCTTTGATATTTGGCATGTCGCATCTCCTCGCGGACTTCTACCAAATTTGTTCATATGATGTCCCTGGGGTCAAAACTGGCCCCGCCCCGGGGGTCACAAGTTTCAAACATAGGAACAAAGAATGAAAACTTTAAAGTTCTTCTTCTCTGAAACTGGATGGCGTAGAGCTTTGATATTTGGCATGTAGCATCTCCTTGTGGACCTCTACCAAGTTTGTTCATATGATGTCCCCTGGGTCAAAACTGGCCCTGCCACAGGGGTCACAAGTTTCAAACATAGGAACAAAGAAGGAAATTTTTAAAATTCTTCTTCTCTGAAACTGGAAGGCGTGGAACTTTGATATTTGGCATGTAGCATCTCCTAGTGGACCTCTACCAAGTTTGTTCATATGATGTCCCTGGGGTCAAAACTGGCCCCGCCCCGGGGGTCACAAGTTTCGAACATAGGAACAAAGAATGAAAACTTTTAAAGTTCTTCTTCTCTGAAACTGGAAGGCGTAGAGCTTTGATATGTGGCATGTAGCATGTCCTCGTGGACCTCTACCAAGTGTGTTCATATGATGTCCCGGGGGTCAAAACTGGCCCCGCCCCGGGGGTCACAAGTTTCGAACATAGGAACAAAGAAGGAAAACTTTAAAATTCTTCTTCTCTGAAACTGGAAGGCGTAGAACTTTGATATTTGGTATGTAGCATCTCCTAGTAGACTTTTAACAAATTTGTTCATATGATGCACCTGGGGTCAAAACTGGCCCCGCCCCGGGGGTCACAAGTTCAAACATAGGAACAAAGAAGGAAAAATTTAAAGTTCTTCTTCTCTGCAACTGGAAGGCGTGGAGCTTTGATATTTGGCATGTAGCATCTCCTAGTGGACCTCTACCAAGTTTGTTCATATGATGTCCCTGGGGTCAAAACTGGCCCCGCCCCCGGGGGTCACAAGTTTCGAACATAGGAACAAAGAAGGAAAACTTTAAAATTCTTCTTCTCTGAAACTGGAAGGCATAGAGCTTTGATATTTGGCATGTAGCATCTCCTAGCGGACCTCTACCAAGTTTTTTCATACAATGGTCCTTGGGTCAAAACTGGCCCTGCCCCGGGGGTCACAAGTTCTAACATAGGAACAAAGAAGGAAAACTTTAAAATTTCTCTTTTCTAAACCTTGAAGGCATAGAGCTTTGTTATTTGGTATTTAGTAAACCTGTTCTAAGTTTGTTAGCCCACCTGAGCACAACATGTTCAGTCAGTTTGAAATTGGATCACCTGGGGTCATAAACTAGGTCACTAGGTCAAATTAAATAGATACCTTGTGGGCACTCTAGAGGCCACATTTATAGCTCAAATGACCTGAAATTTGGTCAGAATGTTTGTCTTCATAAAATCTCGGATGAGTTTGGATTTAGGTCACCTGGGATCATAAACTAGGTCACTAGTTCAAATTAAAGGAATTTCTTGTGGGCACTCTATAGGCCACATTTTTGGCTCAAATGACTTGAAAATTGGTCAGAATGTTTGTCTTGATGAAATCTCACATGAGTCCGAATTTGGGTCATGTGGGGTCTTAAATTAGGTCACTAGGTCAAATTAAAGAAATACCTTGTTTGCACTCTAGAGGCCGCATTTATTGTTCAACTGATTTGAAAATTGGTTAAAATGTTTCTCTTGAGGAAATCTATGATGAGTTCAAAAGTGCGTCACCTGGGGTCATAATCTAGGTCCATAGGTCAAATTAAAGAAATACCTTGAGGGCATTCTAGAGGCTACATTTCTTGCTCAATTGACTTGAAAATTGGTCAGAATGTTTGTTTTGATGAAATATCAGATGAGTTTGATATTGGATCACCTGGGGTCATAAACTAGGTCATTTGGTCAAATTAAAGAAATACCTTGTAGGCACTCTAGAGGCCACATTTATTGCTCAAATGACCTGAAATTTGGTCAGAATTTTTGTCTTGATAAAATCTCGAATGGGTTTGGATTTGGGTCACCTGGGGTCATAAACTAGGTCACTAGGTCAAATTATACAAATACCTTGTGGGCACTCTAGAGGCCATATTTTATGCTCAGTTGACCTGAAATTTGGTAAGAATGTTTGTCTTGATAAAATCTCACATGGGTGTGGATTTGGGTCACCTTGGATCATAAACTAGGTGACTAGGTCAAATTAAAGAAATACCTCGTGGGCACTCTAGAGGCCAAATTTTTTGCTCAATTGACTTGAAAATTGGTCAGAATGTTTGTCTTGATAAAATCTCACATGAGTCCCAATTTGGGTCAACTTGGATCATAAACTAGGTCATAGGGTCAAATTAAAGAAATACCTTTTGGGCACTCTACAGGCCACATTTATTGCTCAATTGACTTGAAAATTGTTCAGAATGCTTGTCTTGATAAAATCTCTTGAAAAAATCTAGGATGAGTTTAAAATTGGGTCACCTGGGTCATAATCTTGGTCACAAGGTCAAATCAGAAATACCTTGTTGTCACTCTTAAGGCCACATATCTTGCTTGACTGACTTGAAAATTGGTCAGAATGTTTGTCTTGATGAAATATCAGATGAGTTTGAAATTGGGTCACCTGGGGTCATAAACTAGGTCACTTGGGCAAAATAAAGAAATACCTTGTGGGCACTCTAAAGGCCACATTTATTTCTCAATTGATTTAAAAATTGGTCCAAATGTTTGTCTTGATAAACCCTACACGAGTCTGAATTTGGGTCATGTGGTGTCTTAAATTAGGTCACTAGGTCAAATTAAAGAAATACCTTGTGGGCACTTAAGAGGCCACATTTATCATTCAGTTGATTTGAAAATTGCTTAAAATGTTTGTCTTGATGAAATCTAGGACGAGTTCAAAATTGGGTCACCTGGGCTCATAATCTAGGTCACTAGGTCAAATTAAAGAAATACCTTTAGGGCACTCTAGAGGTCACATTTCATGCACAATTGACTTGAAAGTTGGTCAGAATGTTTGTCTTGATGAAATATTGGGTGAGTTTGAAATTGGGTCAGCTGGGGTCATAAACTAGGTTACTGGGTCAAATTTAAGAAACACTTTGTGGGCACTCTAAGAGGCCACATTTATTGCTCAATTAACTTGAAAACTGTTCAGAATGTTTGTCTTGATAAATTTTTTGATGAGTTGTAAATTGGGTCACGTGGGGTGATAAATTAGGTCACTAGGTCAACTTACGGAAATTCCTTGTGGATGCTCTAGAGGCCACATTTTAAGCTCAATTGACTTGACAATTGGTCAGAAATTGGATTATGCACATTGAGTGAATTTCGCCTATTGACTCAGGTGAGCGACCCAGGGCCATCATGGCCCTCTTGTTTCAACCACATGTATGTTTATATGGTAAAGCAGGCAGTGGCTTGGAAAGAACCCTGTGTAAAGGACAAGTAAAACTGATTCTAGGAAGGCATGTATAGGTGCACTGGCCTTTGCAACAAAATATAAATAATGTTGAAAATAGTGTTAAACCATAGAAGCAAGTTTTGGTTCAAATTTACTGAAAATTGTTGTGCCAAAATTTTGTCTAGATAATTTTTTGGACTTTATAATATCAATAGGTCAATTTGTGTACATTTCAAAAGCAATATAAGCATGGAAAATCTTAAAAGGATATCAAACCAGGTTACCTTCCCGCCCATTGTCAATGAAACTTGGTCAAAATGTTAAATTCCACTGTGTTTTAGGGTAGCTGTGGCTTTAAATTGAAATTGGGCAGAATATTCGTAATTTTAAACCAAAATTTCCCTAGAAATCAGTGAAATCTAACATTGAAATTGGGCAGAATATTTGTGCCCAGCCCCTGTAGCTCAGTCGGTAGTGTACAGAACTTGCAAACAGGGGGTTGCTGGTTTAATCCCCGGCTTGGCTGATTTCTTTCCGAGGCTTGATGATTGTCATTGGGACAGGATTCATTCCTCTCTCACAGCTGATCATTGTTTTGACGATGGTTATATTGGAAAGCAGCCAGAGGCTTGGAAAGAATATTGTGCATCCTACTGGTAAAAGAAACTTGAGGAAAGCTTGGATAGGTGCACTGGCTGCTGCGGAAAAAAACTGAAATAATCTTGTAAAGGGTGTTAAACACCATAATCAATCAATCAGAATACTTGCCTTGATCATATTTCATACAAGTTTAAAATGGAATCAATTCGGGTCAAAAAGTAGGTCAATGGGTAAAATCGTAGGAAAACACTGTTTGCACTGTAGAGATCAAATTTTCAGTCAGATACTCATGAAAATTAGTTGGAATTTTTGTCTTTATGATATCTCGTACAAGTTTGATATTAGGTTATGTAGTATCAAAAAGTAGGTAACTTTTATGAATCAGAAAAACCTTGTCACCATATAGGCCACATTTATCAGCAGTAGGCCTACTCCTTTTGCATGCTTCTCATTTTGATTGGTTGCATGAGCCTTTACAACCCCTGCAAGGAATTCAAGAAACAGTTCTAGAACAGTTCTTGAATCTAGTTTTTGTATAGTTCATGAACATTAAATGGCCATTCTAGAACTGATGTTCAAGAATTAAATCTAGAGCTTCCAGTGAGGAATGCAAGGAACAGCTCTGGAATCGTTTCTTGAATCTAGTTCTTGAATAGTTCATGAACATTAAATGGCCATTCTAGAACTGATGTTCAAGAACTTGCTGCGAGGAATTTAAGAAACAGTTCTAGAACAATTCTTGAATCTAGTTCTTGAGTAGTTAATGAACATTAAATGGGCATTCTAGAACTGATGTTCAAGAACTAAATCAAGAACTTGCTGTGAGGAATTCAAGAAACAGTTCTAGAACAATTCTTGAATATAGTTGTTGGAAAGTTCATAAACATTAAATGGCCATTCTAGAACACTGATGTTCAAGAGCTTACTCAAAAAATGTTATTGAACACATTCTAAAACAAATTTTTGAACCTCTAAATCTAGAAGTATAATTTAAAGTTCATGAACAATTCGGGCTTGGCCAATTTCTTTCTAAGGATTGATGATAGTAATCGCGACGGGATTCATTCCTCTATAATTGCTGACCATTGTTTTGATGATGGTTATGTGGGAAAGCAGCCAGTGGCTTGGAAAGAATATTGTGTGGAGTACTGGTAACAGAAACTCCAGGAAAGCATGGATAGGTGCACTGGCCGCCGTGATATAACTGAAATAATGTTGAAAACTGCGTTAAACACCATACAATCAATCAATCATGAACAATTCTAGAACTGGGTTAAAGAACCAGTCTAGAACAGCAATTTGGTGTTCAAAACTTAATCCATGGGATCCTTGTTACTTCGCCATATCTGGAGCTATGGACTTGGCATTTCAAGATTCAAGCTGCTGTAGTCTCTTTTCCTGGTGAGTTACTACAAAGAAAAGACAAGACAAATTTTTGATGCATAGCATCAAAGAAGCCGGCAATTTTTTTGTTACCATCAATGAGGAAGGTGCTTTAGCAATAACTCGCCTATCAGAAGTTGTGTTACTTTTAAATTAAAAATTCTGGAGAATAAGACTAAGAATGTTCTTAAGAATGGTTGGTGAATACAGACCCAGTAGAAAATTTTACCGACTGCAACAATTTGGGGGCTAATTAAGAATTTTTTTTGCTGTGAATCCTATTTTTTGTTTAACTCTTTACCAAACGGCAGACTTTTAGACTAGTCCAAATTAAAAGCATTTGCAGACGACAAAATAGATGTAACTCAGAAATTGAAATATGTTTTGGATAGGATAGAAAACATTGTGAAAAAAGGAGAAAATGCTGGTTACCAGCCTTTTCAAAAGGCTTCTTTCTCCGGGTCGTTAAAAGTCGGGATTATGTGGTAAAGATTTAATCCTTCACTAAACAGTTATATGTTCTAGTGACCCTGAAGAAAAAAGCTTCTGCAACCATTGCAATAAAAGTATAAAATGCTTATCACAAGCATTTCTTCATTTTCCTACAGTGCTTTCTACCATTTTAGACAAATCTCATCATTATAGCCAAATTGGATTTGTCGTCTGCAACTGCTTTGAATTTGGACAAGTTCTAAATTCTGTTGTAGGGTTCAGAGTTAAGAGGCTAACTAGTCCATTGAAGAAATACCATCAATTTGTTTTTCCTTTGCTTCTTGCTTTATTTCTTGATTCTTAGTCAGCTATTGCCTTACTAAATTGAGCAATAAAATATTTTCAAGTTTGGTCTGACTATGAAAATCTGAATAGCCCCCTTACAATGTAATAGTTGAACATGTAAATGAGCCATGCTCTGGCAAAAGGGGTTTAATGCATCTCCGTGATCCATGATACCAAGCAAGCCATCACATAATTAAGGATCAACAATACATGTAGCCTCTTTTTTTAATACAATTAACTTAATCATTAGGTAGACTGGTCCTTAAATAGACAGAAAATTTACCAATAGCGAAAAGTTTTAGCCCAGGTCAGCCTGCACAGTCCAAGTGGGCTGACTTGGGTTGATACATTTCCCAGATTCATTAAGACCCTTTTTCACAGAGCATGGCTCAAGTGCAATGGTGTACAACATCAGTCAAAACCTGTCAAGGGTCATTTGTAACTAGGTGCAAAACCCAAGTTTGGCTGGAGCCCTAAAACCACAAAAATAAGTGCAATACCCTTAAACGCTGCATCAAAAGTTCCATTACATATCCTTTCCAGCCTTCCTTTAGACCTTTGAAAGGGTAGAAAACATTGTGTGAAAAGGAGAAAATGATGGTAACCAGCATTTTGTCCTCCTGCAACTACGTTTCAATAGTCTTCTTCCTCGGGGTTATTAAAACATGAGACATGCTCTGGCAAAAGGGGACTTAATGTATCTCTGTTATCCATAATTCAAGCAAGTCATCACATATTTATGGATCCATAAAATCCATTTTGTCTAGCAACCAACTAAAACTTGAGGTACACTGGTTTTTGACATGTAGAAAAATTACCAAAGCAAAAAGTGTCGGTCTGAGTTAGCCTGCGCAGACTAACCTGGGCCAGTAATTCCTGCAAATGCATCAAGCTCCCTTTTCACAGAGCATGGCTCATAAATAAATGCCCAAGGATTTAGTGTGTCTCAATTGTGCTCTGAGTATGCACGGCTTGTCACAACAAAGGTACATTCTTACAAAAAAGTTATTACAAAAAGTTTCGAATAGTAAACATTAATTACACACCTACAAACTTTCCTGCTAAAATACAACATATTGCACACAGATAAAAATAGACACAGTGGAACAAAAAATCTAAGACATGCTCAGTGAAAGCAGGGGGTTTAATGCATCTGCAAAAAGTATCAACTCATGTCAGCCTGTGCAGTCCCCACTGGCTGACGTGAGTCAATACTTTTAGCTATTTGTACATTTTCTGCATGGCACAGTACCATTTTACCGATTAAAATCTTATTGAGCGTTTTTAGAAATAAGAGTTCAAATACAAAATCTGTAGTTTTTATGCTTGCAATTTATGTGAACAGCACAAGGAAAAAAAATGCGTAATATTGCGCTAATCATCAAAATTTCATGAACACTTTTTGAAAAGGGTCACTAAGGAACATCTCTGTGTAATTATTTCAAAATCTGCCCAGCGATTTCAGAGGAGAAGAATTTTTAAGAATTTCTTCATATCCGTATAGTGCAAGTAGCCCCCACTCACCAGAGCCATGTTTCTTGATGGATCAGAATTTCGGGAACAATCTTTGAAAAGGGTCACACAAGGAACATCTCTGTGTAATTATTTCAAAATTTGACCAGCGGTTTCAGAGAAGAATTTTTAAGAATTTCTTCATGTCTGTATAGTGCACGTAGCCCCCATTCACCAGAGCCATGTTTCTTGATGGATCAAAATTTCATGAACACTTTTTGAAAAGGGTCACCAAGGAACATCTCTGTGAAATTATTTCAAAATCTGACCAGCGATTTCAGAGGAGAAGAATTTTTAAGAATTTCTTCATATCCTTATAGTGCAAGTAGCCCCCACTCACCAGAGCCATGTTTCTTGATGGATCAGAATTTCGGAAACAATCTTTGAAAAGGTCACACAAGGAACATCTCTGTGTAATTATTTCAAAATTTGACCAGCGGTTTCAGAGAAGAAGAATTTTTAAGAATTTCTTCATGTCTGTATAGTGCAAGTAGCCCCCATTCACCAGAGCCATGTTTCTTGAGGGATCAAAATTTCATAAACAATTTTTGAAAAGGGTCACCCAAGGAACATTCCTGCGAAATTATTCCAAAATCTAACCAGCGGTTCCAGAGATTTTTAAAGAATTGCTTAGAAAATTCAATTTGCTTGCCGTGGCAACCAGAGTTTTTGATGGAATCAAATTCTGTAAACAGTTTTTAAAGAGGACCTCACAAGGAACATTCCTGCCAAATTTGCTTCAAATTGGCCCAGTGGTTTAGGAGGGGATGTTTAAAAGAATTGTTGACGCCGCACCATGGACACAGCTTGATCCTAAAAGCTCCCCTTGAGCATGTTGTGCTCAGGTGAGCTAACAAACATACATCTGACTTTCTGGAAGAGTTCGCAGACAAACATGATTTAACATGGTCTGAAAACATACAGATCTTTAAAATTGTGGAAATGGGGGAATTGCTCATGACGAGGAATTTCTTCTTTTCCAACAATTTTTAACCCTTCCCAAATGATGAAATTTTAGGCCGGTCCAAATTGAAAGCATTTGCAGAGGACAAAAAACGTAATCTAAAACATGAACTGTTTTCTTTCATAGAAAACATTGAAGGAGAGAGGGGAGACTGGTGCTGGTTAACAGCATTGTTTTCCAAAGCTTTCTGTCATCAATCACCTTTGCTTTCTTAAAGCCAAAGGCTTCTAATTTGCCATGGTCCTCCGACATTCTCAATCTCCCGATCGAAAACAGCCACTGCGGCTAAAATGCACAAAGTACGAAACCGGACTGGACTAAGTTTAAATTACGCTGTTGAGTTACCAATATTAATATGCAAAAAATCGAGACACAGTCTGCGATTCTTGTTGTACTTGTAAGGATAAAGACCGAGAACTCCAATTATGTAAATGTTCTTAAATAGGTTTTTGGAAAAAACGGAATAGTGTCAGTCATATGCATTTTCCGAAAATCGTTACACACAAAGTTCTCAACTAGATCTATTTGGGCTAAAGGTTTTTTTTTTCAGTGATTTTTGTGTGTGAATTCACATACAGGTTTGTCAGTTCGTAAATGTTTTATTTCATTTGTACGTGATTCACACATGATCTTGCTTGATCGGAAAATCTGATTATTTCTTTGTTAATTAATGCAAAAGAATTTTAATTGACAGGAAAATGAAAGTTCTTACCTCTCAGTACCCAAGTCTGATTTGTGGCACAAGTCACTTCTCTTCATTCCTAAAAAAAAAATCACCTAGATATAATAATTCTTGCTGCTTCAATCAAAATGCAGCCTAGCTAGAGTCAACACATGATGGGAAATATGTACAAAGCAGTTAATCTTCTGAAAATGTTTACAAAAGTTTCCTGACAAATGTCTCACTCCAAGGGAATAATAAATTTTGATTATGTGGCTAGTCACTTAATTTAAAATAGTCGCATAGCCATAATCAGAACTCAAAAAAGGTCACATAACTTTGATTTTTTGAGGGCCGTAGAACTTGGAGCCGTACCTATGAAAAGTGAAAGTAATTTCAATAAAATTGTTTATCAATTACCGTTTGCACAACAGACCTTGGATACTGAAATTTTCTTACTGTAGATTGTTGTTCCATCGCATAAATAGCCGGCCCCAACTTCTCGAAACTTTCACCAACAAAAACAACATTCCAGTCTGTATGAGCAGTGTAAGTAACACAATTACAACCAAGAAAATAAGAAAAATCCGTAAATCATCAATCATCATTCAGGAATCTAACCGATCTAACCGATTTTATTGTTATAGACAATGGGTTTTAGCGACAAATATAGTGGTTCTTCTGCCAGGAGCATTTATAATTATTTTCTATCTACAGGACCAAAGTCGCTTAAATTATAGACATTACCATTGCAAACTAGGGTAATAAGGCAAAAACTTAAACAATTCTGACATAATGAATAATGTTTTACCTTTTCTTTTCCCCATCCGTGCTGAGCACTCAGTACATGTACAAGTCCGCGACGTAAAGCTTAAGTTAAAGTCAACAAAAATATTTGTATCCGCAGCATAAAATGTGATAACGATCTCAAAATCAGTCATTTCAACGCAATAAATCATCAATTAAACTTAAATTAACATAATATGAACGTAAGTTTAGTGCACACAGTAAATATAAATCAAACGCCCTCAAAAATTGATGTTATGTCGCTTTTTTGATGATAAGAATATTATGCTAAAATCTGGATACATGCTTTCACTGTAACCCCTTCACGTGATGGTCATATGACCAATATATCCAGCTAATCGTAGGAGGGCCACGGTTAAAGGGGGGCAACCCAAATATGGCTTGTAAATGGATGTCTATAGCATATGGATGGATGGACAATTTTTTTCCCAACATTTAAGTGACCTTTTGATGGAATTTTTTATGTGTCTTTCAAAGCCACATAGAACACGTTTTTACGAAAAATAAATTTTGATTATGTGACTAGTCACGTAATTTACAATAGTCACATAGCCATAATCAGAACTCAAAAAAGGTGACATAATCTTGATTTTTTGAGGGGGGATGGACGCACAGATGAACGGACGGACGGACCAACCTAATAGTGTTAAGGTGGTAAATACATTATGTGGAAAAAAATGTCCTTCTTTGTTTTAACAAAAATGGTACCAACATCAGGGGTTTATGGAGCTTTATGGTTTACAGGGTTTGATGTCAAAGATAAGGTGTAAAGCTGTATTGTCCATGCTTTCGTTTTTACAGCTGAATTGTTATTATGAATATCAGTAAGTATATCAAAAAAACACTTGAGACATGCTCTGGCAAAAGGGGGCTTAATGCATCTCTGTGACGCATTAAACCAAGCAAGACACCACATGATCATAATTCCATAGAATCCATTTTAACTTAAAATCAACAGAATCCTGAGGGACACTGGTCCTTTCACTTACATAAAATTGACCAATAGCGAAAATTTTCGGCCCAGGTCAGCCTGCGCAGGTTGATCTTGGTTGATGTGTTTCAAATTTGCACTAAGCCCCCTTTTCACAGAGCATGGCTCACTTTTATGTGGAAATGTATTTTAACCCTTTACCAAACAATCCCTGGTTTTTACGGCCCTGAGACAAGCCTTTTGAAAACATGGTGGAAAAAGGAGAAAATGCTGGTAACCAGCATTTTCTCCTTTTCCCAGAATGTTTTCTACCCTGCTCGAAACAAATTTCAGTTTTTGAGTTACGTTTGTCATCTGCAAGTGCTTTCAATTTGGACTAGTCTAAAATTTTGTCGTTTGGTAAAGAGTTAAGCTAAAATAAATACATGCTCGTATCTGATGAGCTTGTTGATTAACTAGAATAAAACAACTTGGATAATTCATTAACAAACTATTTATTGAATATTACTAGTTATTTCTTCAAACAAATCATTCATTAAAAAAAAAATCTTTCCTTAACCCTCTCCGTGAAATAACAATTTTCAGATCTTTCAATTTAAAAACTAAATGCAGAATGTTTTCAAAACTGGGACAAATGTGTGAAATGACAGTCAACTTTTGAGCAAACAAATGTAGGAAAAAGAGAAATTGCTTGTTTAGAGCAATTTCTCTTATACCCAAACTGTTTTCATAAACCATCTACATGGCACAGCAGTCAGTATGAGGGAAAGGGTTAACCAATTACTGCATGGAATGTAATTAGCCATATAACAAAGAAGCATCTGACAAAATGGAAAATGTTTAGTTAGAGTTAAGGACAGTATTATTTTTTCAAGATGTATAAAACCCTGGGAAAAAAAGAAATTGCTCATAAGCCATTTCTCTTTTTCCTATGTTTTCAGAAGTTTGTTTACTATAGAGACTTAGAAACATATTCCTTCTGTAAAGCGTAAAACACAAACATTTTCACTTTGATAATGGGATGACAGTTGAAGACATACAAAGCTTCCTGCAGTAGTTATCAATAGGAAAGGAAGACAATATAACATATTCTTTTCCTAGATGCTTTCTTCAAAATCAAGTTCACATGGATTTTTCACCAACATCCCTGCAACACCACCTTTTCATTCCATAGCATCTACTGCTTTCTTACAATACTATACATGAGACGCAGGCATTAGATTGAAACAACTGGAAGGATAGAAAGCATTCTGGCAAATGAAGAAATTGCTTATTAGGAGCATTTTCTCCTTCTCCTAGAATTTTTTTCAAGTCTCTCACTTCAAGGCCGTACAAACAAGGGATTATCGTGTAAGGGGTTAAACAACAGGTCTACTACAGTCATTATCAATTAACTAAAAGAAACTGTAACTTTCGTAAACAACAGGTCTACTGAAGTCATTATCAATTCACTTAAAGAAACTGTCACTTATTTTATCCCGTTCCCCTATACTTACGTTTCCACTGCATGTTTCAACGTTGAAAAATCGTTAGGAAAATTTGCTTTCTTACATACATAGATTGTAAAAAGTGCAGCACATATGTCCCAGCAAAATTTGTATTTGATTATTCAATAAATACCCATAAAACTGTTTAACACGTCCATCTTTATGTAATCAGTAATGAATGCTCTTTCAATGTCACATTGCAGTGGAATAAAAGTAGAACATTTGTAGGCAAGTCTATCCGCTATAATCATATTAAACAAAAGGGCCATGATGGTCCAGAAGTCACTCACCTAAGCCTTTTGATCAAACGTGACCCATTTCCAATCTCTTAGAGATATTAAGACAAACATTCTGACAAACACTCATTAGTATTGGGCTTACAAATATGGCGTCTGCAGTGCACACAAGCTTTTTCTAGAATTTGACTCAGCGGCCTACTTGACATGTAGAAATTATCAAGACATACATTCTGACAAAGTTTCATAAGTATTGAGAGAAAATGTGGCCTGTAGGGTGTACAAAAGGTTTTACCCAGATTTGACCTAGTGACCTAATTTTTTATCCAACATGACCAATATTCATACTAGTCTAAGATATTATCAAGACAAACATTATAAGCAAATTTCAAGATTATTGGACTGAAAATGTGGCCTCTAGAGCCTACACAAGGTTTTTCAAGGATTAAACTTGGTGACCTAGTTTTCGATTCTGCATGACCCGTTTTCAAACTCATGCAAGATATCATCAAGACAAACAAGCTGACCAAGTTTAAAGAATATTGGACTGAAAATGTAACCTCTAGTGTGTACAAAAGGTTTTTCCGAGATTTGACCTAGTGACCTAGTTTTTTATCAAACATGATCTGTTTTCATTCTAGTCTAAGATACTATGAAGACAAACATTCTGACCATATTTCAAAATTATTGGAATGAAAATGTGGCCTCTAGAGCATACACAAGGTTTTTCGAAGATTTCACCCATTGACCTAGTTTTTGACCTGACATGACCCATTTTTAAACTCGTCTAAGCTATCATGATGACAAACATTGTGACAAACTTTGAAGAGCATTGAACTGAAAATGTGGCCTCTGAAGTGTACACAAGGTTTTTCTAAGATTTGACCTAGTGACCTAGTTTTTGACATGACATGGCCCATTTTCAAACTCGTCTGCGATATTATCAAGACAAACATTCTGACCAACTTTCAAGAGTATTAGAGAGAAAATGTGGCTTCTGGAGCGTACAAAAGGTTGTTTTAAGATTTGACCTAGTGACCTAGTTTTGAACCCGACATAGCCCATTTTTTTAACTTCTTTCAGATACCATCAAGGCAATCATTCTGATCAACTTTCAAGAGTATTAGACTGAAAATGTGGCCTCCAGAGCATACATAAGGTTTTTCTAAGATTTTACCTAGTGACCTATTTTTTGACCCGAAATGACCCATTTTGGAAGTCGTCCAAGATATCATCAAGATATACATTCTGACTAAGTTTCATAAGTATTGGACTAGAAATGTGGCCTCTAGAGTGTACACAAGGTAAAAGATGACCACGCATGACAAACACATAATGATAAAAAAAGCTCACCTTGAGCACTTTGTGCTCAGGTGAGCTAAAAAGCCGCCATCCTTAATGTCTCTCTCTCAAAAAAAAAAAAAATGTTTTTTGAACTGTGTAGGAAACCTTAAAGATACTAAGCCTTTTCAGGTTTTACCATAATTGAAACAAAAGCACATGTAATTTTACATCCCTTCAAAATTTTATTCGAACCTTTTTAACCCTTTCCCTCAAATGCAATTTTAACACTCTTCCAAAATGAAGGCAACAGATGAAAAATATTAAAAATTGACGGTAGTGTTGTACCTTCTGATAAAATAGAAAAAAAAAAAAAATAGGAAAAGTAGAAATTGCTCCCAACATGTACTCCTTTTCTCACAATGTTTTCAAAAGCTGTTTCCCTTACAGGTTATGAAGGTGTCTATATCAGGTTAAAGGTTAATTTGTTTAAAGTCGGTTAAACACATTGTTCAGCATTATTTCAGTTATATTACACTGGTTAGCTCACCTATCCACCTGTTCCTGATATTTCCTTACCAGTACACACCAAACATTCTTTCCAAGCCACTTGGTCCTGTGGCGAGAGCTGAATGAATCGGGATGCATTGACTTACATCAGACGTCTAAAATAATGTTGGGAAAACTGGTAATCTAACCTCTCCAAGCCCCCTTATTACAAGTCAACATTGCTATCAACTGCACTATCAAGGCACAGTCAACATGTTTGAACACATAATGTAACTAACATCTAAGAACACGAACAAAATTCTATCAAGATTTGAACACAACAGATGCTAAACAAAAGGCCAAAGATTGGCCTAGTTTACTTGCATGTATGATTTGCAACACAATTTTAACAAGATTTGATACAGTGACTTACTTTTTGAACCTATCCAACCCGAGATGGAACTTGACAAAGATTTCACAAAAACAAAATGATAAAGCTTAAGGAAGATTTGGCAAAATATATATAAACAGGGTTTAAGGCAGGATTTGAACAAGTGACCAACTCTTTGACCCAACCCCACCCATGATCAGTCTTGACCTCATTATCATCAAGACAACCATTCAAAGTTTGAGGAAGAAAAGGCCAAAAATAGGGCCACTAAAAGTGTATAACAAGATTGACTCTTTACCAGTTAAGCCCTGGTTTATACGACCCTGAAGATCAACACTTCTAAAAACATTCTGGGAAATGGGAGAAAATGCTCCCAGCAAGCATTTTCTGCTTTTCCCAGTTTTCTATGCTTTTCAATTCAAATGCCACCTTAAAAGCCTCATTTTATGAGTGGTCTGGAAATGCTTTCAGTTCAAACAAGCTTAAAATGTTATATGGTAAAGTGTTACATCAGTCCTACTTTTTGACCATATCCTACCCATGATCTAATTTGACCAGGCTTTGATTAATATGCACATTCTTCTTATAACTGAGGAGCACTGGGCCAGAGATGTGACAACTACAATGTAAACAAGAATTTTTCTCCAGTTTGATCAGGTGGTCTATTTTTCACTCAACCCGATCCATGACTGACCTTGACTGACATAGTAAGACAAACTTCCTGAGAAATTTTGGGAAAGATTTTGTCAAATATGTGGCCTCTGGAATGTGAACAAGTTTTTACCACAATTCAATCTAGAGACCCATTTTATCCAACCCACCTATAAACTGACAATGAATTATCACTTGAGTACTTACTGTTTTGTGTACTTGAACCTATATCATTAGGTGCTTGTACTAAATTATCACTTGTATACATATTGTTTTCAGAACTCAGACCTGTATTCACATCTGCTTTATAACTCCTAAACTTTTCTGGATTTCTCATCACATCTTCTCCATGTGCTGAACAAACTGTTGTGTACTTATTGTCATGTGTATTTGGGCCTTCCCCCATTTTATCACTCCCATAATTGTCTGGATCTCCCATCACATGAACTCCATGTGCTGGACTATCACTACTACACTTGTTGCCTTGAGTACTCCGACTTGTTTCATTATTTGCTTTAAAGCCTTTATCAATTACAACCTCATCTTCATAACTATCACTATCATTTATATTGTCATCTTTCTCCTTTTCACATTCAACATCTCTTTTCTTCCTTGAATTTAAACCTAAAATACACAAGCAGAACAATTAGCAACAAAAACACAATTCAGGGGATGACAATGATGGCAGACAAAGTGACAACAGTACTGCTATAGCTGCCACACAAGGCTACGTATTTCATGTTTGTTTTATGTTAAGTTAATAAATTTATGCATAAATTTCCCAATAACAATGGCGTCTTTTTTTTTTCATCATTGGTGACAAAATATTGGTCTTGTCCAAATTGAAAGAATTTGCAGAAGACAAAGCAACAGTGGCTCAAATGATGACATTTGTCTCTGGAAGGATTGAAAACATAGGAAACAGAGAAAATGCTCATTACGAACATTTTCCCCTTCTCCCACAATGTTTTCAAAATCTTTCTTCCTAAGGGCCGTAAAAATCTGGGCTTATCTGGTAAAGAGTTAAGAGCTTCCAACAGAGTATCATCCAAGAACCACGTTAAATGTAGATCTATGCAAGATATGTTAGCAGTCTATCCAGTAAACAGATTATAATTGTATGTGTAATGGGGGATGACACCATTGTAAATTGCAAGATTTTAAATTTTTTTTAAAATTGACAAGATACTTGTCGTTCGAAGTTTCATAGGTCATAACCAAATTATCCCCCATCCCTTATACAACATTTGTAAACCCAAATTGTAAAAACCCGCTGACAACACATCAAAACTGCTACAAATGAAAGTTTGAGATACTGAAAGTGTAGAAAACATTGTGCTCCAAGTCCATTTCGCCTGTCCATAATAGGACTGAAGTTATTTGAGTTTTGAAGATTTAAATAAACATATGTTAATCTTCTTGACAGTATATGTCACTTTAATATATATTGTATAAATCGGAACATGTGCATTCAACTTACTTGAAGCCCACCCTATGTCATCCTTGAAAGCTTTCAACAAACTTGGCTTTCTTTTCAGTACAGCTGAAATACATAGAAGATAAGCGTTAACTTTTTCCAGAGAAGCCCTGGTTTTTACGTCCCTAGGGTTTGGTTGTTTGGTGTTTAACACTATTTCAACAGTATTCCAGTTATTGGAAGCCGCTAGGAAGCGGCTTCCAGTAGGAATGTACCTGAACTATTTACCATGCAGATGATCAGTAATTATTCGATTGGTTATTATTTTTGGAAATTTTCTATAAATATCGTGTTAGTGTTACAGAATTACTCCACATGGCTCTTTCTTAAATATTCAATCAGACCTACATGAACATCAAGTCTGGTTTTCTCGCAGTATAAGTTCATTCCCAAATAACAACGAAAATGCTGAAAACTAAACCTCCTTTTATTGGCTAGTCCCCCGAACTTTTCGAACTAAAAGGATTCCTTCCTTGTTCCCAGACGAAATTGTAATGCTTTACTGTCTTTCACAGGCTTTCCAACCTCTAAACGGTTTTCGCATTTGTCTACTTTTTTACAAGACAAAATAATGATAATTATGAGGTGGAGAGCATCTTAGAATATGATAATCAGAAGCAGTTTTATGTACAAGTGTTTCGTCTAGTTTTAATCTGTACAGATAATAGGGCGGTTAACCTTTGATCAAGTTATAGACTGGTTACCTCCCTACACAGTTTAATCGTATTACAAAGAGTAGTCTACTTCAGCTATTTATAGAAAACTCTTTTTTCTTTCCTTCGTCGATACTTTAGCCGAATGGAATTTTGTTACATGGACGATCTACCTTATGATTTAGCATTTAATGTATTGTCTGTCGAAGCTGTAAGTTCTGTACAGTATGGTCCTGATCTACTATACCCCTGAAAAATGTATGGATCGTCCACAAAAATTACCAAAGTGGTGCCTAATGCTCAGGGTTGGAACAGTTGGAAAATGACAGAAATAGATCAAGATCAGACAGTACATAGTCTGTGTAATATTTTTTCATATTTTATAAGATATTGTAAACGTAAAAACTTCTTGTTTCTTTTTCCTTACTCAGTATATTAATTTCATTCGGTGTAGTTGAAAGGATAAAGTTATTACCGAACCTATCACTGTGCATATACAACTTTTTTTTTTACGTCGCTGCTAGTCAAGGGTTTGAATGGCTCTTGAAGTTTACATTAGAAGTTTTATAGGTTTGTACAAGGCCTAGGCAGAAAATGGTTCAAACTAATTTTCATTAAATGGTTTAATTCCTGCCTTTTTTCCTGCATTTTAGTATCATTTGTCATGATCTTCCGTTTGTGGGGGGAAAAACAGATAAAAAAATGTCATCACATTTTTTCTAGAAAGTCAGTATTTCTGAAATTGTCCACCAAAAGACTGCGGCTTCTATGATGCCATGCATCATAAATTTGTCTTGTCTTACAGCGACAGTTCACAGATCCATGTTTGGTGGACATTTCTTACCCAGTACTTGACCAGTCATATTATCCTGACAACTGGTAGGCCAGTCGTAATGCTATCCTATAATCCTGAGAGCCAAGGGGGGGAAGCCACTACTACTAATTTTAAAGTCTTTGGTCTGACCCTGTCGGGGCTTGAACCCACGACCTTCCACTCACCAGGCTGGCGCACTACCACTAGGCCACCGCAGCGGTACGTCCCTAAGGTATAAGCCTATGTAAAATGTAGTGAGAAAAGGATAATATATTCAGAGTTCTGCTGAGGTTTAGAGCTAGAAGGGCCTCTGGCCCACCCAAACTTAAAAAGAGGGTCATGATTGCCCCGAAGTCGCTCACCCGAGTCTTTCGACCAAACATGACCCATTTTCAATCTCTTTTCAGATATCATGACAAACATTCTACTAAGCTTTCATAATTATTGGACTAAAAATTGGCCTCTAGCATGTACACAAGGTTTTTCTAGAACTTCCCTCAGTGACCTACTTTTTTGCCAACTATAGCCAATTTTCCCATTGTAGATATTATCAAAACAAAGATCCTGACCACCTTTCGTAAGTATTGGACAGAAAATGTGGCCTATAGAGCACACACAGGGTTTTTCTAAACTTTAACCTACTGACCTAGTTTTTGACCCAACATGACCGATTTTGGAAGTCGTCCGAGATGTCAAGACAAACAGTCTGACCAAGTTTCATGAGTTTTGGACTGAAAATGTGGCCTATAGAGCATACACAAGGTTTTTCTAAGATTTAACCTATTGACATAGTTTTTGACCCAACATGAACCAATTTTGAACTCTTCGGAGATATCATCATGTCAAACATTCTGACCAACTTTCAAGAAATTTGGACTGAAAATGTAACCTCTAGAGCCTACACAACGTTTTTCTAAGATTTGACCTAGTGACCAAGTTTTTTGCCCGACATGATCCATTTTCAAACTTTTCCGAGATAGCATCAAGACAAATATTCCTACAATATTTCAAGAGTTTTGGACCAAAAATGTGGCCTCTAGAGTGTACACAAGGTTTTTCTAAGATTTGACCTAGTGACCTAGTTTTTGATCCAACGTGGCCCATTTTTCGAACTCTTCCGAGCAGGGCTACAGAAATTTTGTAATCTCAATTGGTCTGGCTGATCGACGGCGCATTCGGCAAACTTCGGTTGATTCCGGAATTGGCCGAGCTGTGATGCGTGATCGACGGCGGCGAGTCCACGTTACCCCAGCCACTTTCTTTGTCAAAATAAAGTCACGATTGGTCGGGGAATGTCCCATCTCAAACTCACGGTGATGGCATCGGTTAAAATTTTCTGAAGAATATTTTCATCATTTTCATCAAATGATTTCTGTCCGTCGCTTTCGCTGCCATCAAAAATTCGCTGCAAAACGTCTTAAAATGTCAGTCTGCGTTTAGCCATGTTACTTTCGTTTTCAAGAAGAACGTGGCTGAAGTAAACGTGAGTCTCAATCTGCTAAAATTACACCCGACTGATTCGTTTCTTCGGAAAGTATAACATAAAATTACTTTGTTCAACATTACATAATTCATGTCTACAACCCAGAGTGAGCATACCTATACCAAAAGCGAAAACAAGGCAAATTTCTTAGGCCACCGCCTGGCGCAGACAGTTCTCCAAGTCATGTTTACCACTGGCACGTGAGATAGTTGGGTGCGAGTTGTGTATGCGCTAATGGAAATGGATTAATAATTCAAGATTGCGAGAGGTCGTAGCTAAATAGACACCGTGTAATGCTAGTCATGAGTTTGTAACAGGATGCACACTACCACATAATGTAGAGTCAAGGCGCGGCTTTACAAAATTATGGGCGGCAACTAAATCTCGTACGTGATTTCTGATTGGTTCGAAGTAGATATTGTATGTAAACTCTGATGCAAATGGGGTGTGGCGAAATTGACTGACTGATTATTAGCATTGCATGGTGTGTTTGCATGTATGGTATGTAATTAGACAAAACCGATTGCGAATAGGGCCGTACCACGCTTAAGGCAACGATGCATGACGATATCTCTATAAGGTTGTCACAGTGAAATGGCAATAATTAGATAATGGCCAATTATAATGGCCAATTAACAGTTTGACACTCTAGATACCAAGGGATCTTATATACGATCACTGCTTTGCATAACGTTAAAAAATGCCTGCAGCAATGATTTAAGGTTTGTAAGTTTGTGTCTGACTGGCCATATTATGATATTTCGGACCGATTTTTTAGGACGTATTTGAAAATAAATCGGTTTTCAGTGTTTGGATTCAGTCTGATCCGGCAATTTTTCGGATTTCTGTAGCCCTGCTTCCAAGATATCATCAAGACAAAAGACAAACATTCTGACCAACTTCCAAGAGTTTTGGGCTGAAAATGTGGTCTCTAGTGCGTACACAAGGTTTTTCTAACATTTGACCTAGTGACCTAATTTTTGACCCGACATGACCCATTTTCGGACTCATTCCAGGTATCATCACCGTAAACATTTTGACCAACTTTCAGGAGTATTGGAATGATACCTTTTGACAATACAAGCAAGACTAATTATATATTTTCTGATGATATAGCTTGTGTATGTATTGTAATATAACTACATGTACATGTATTTAATCAACCATTACTTGGGTTTACAGCAAATGGATTTTGAAATTTAAATTCTGTACAGCTGTTGAAAGTTAAATTTCTTATATAATTTCCAACCCATCTAAAATGGAATGAACTTGTGCCTATTGCACTGGATATACAGTGGAGCCCGCGGGGTCCATGGATTCGACCCGCGTTATATCCGGGGTGAAGGATATAACGCTGTTTCACCCGAGTCCCGAATTCCCGTCTCTCTACTTACGCTGGCCTATGTTTCTCCTTTCTTGATCCTGTCGATGATATGTACCGTAATTCGCCAATGTATTCGGACAGAAAAAAAAAATTATTTTTTTTTTGTGTCCGAATCTTTAGGAAATTATTATCTTGAAAAAAAGGGGGTGGCCGAAATAATAGGTTTTACCTTGTTGTCCAAATGTGTGTGTCCCGAAAAAATAAGAGTAAAATCCAACAAATTTAGATCTATTTATAGCACCGATGAGGGGGTCAAAATTGTAACATATCTAAAGTTCCAGCGTGTTTTCAATCTTAAAAGCTTGCGTTTTAAATATTTCTTAATTTCTTAGACCTATAAGCAGTAGCTTTCTAAAATCATAGTTCAGTAGTGCATGGTATATATCCAAGATCAGACTGCACATTCTCTATAATCTGATCTCAATCTACACCGTGCACCAACATTTTAACCTCCGCCATCTTGCCATCATCAAAGAGCCATCTGTCAACAAGATTTCACACCTGTCGTGGGTACACAAATGTTTGCAGTAAAATTTGGATTATGGGTATGACGTAATGTGCAAATCATCCAGAGCGAGAGGGTTGTAAAGCACCTGTTTTTGTACACACTCTCCCGGGTTACGTGCTGACCTCCAATCAACATAAAATGACCACGCAATAAGCGTGTATCATGCCCACTTTATACTAGCTGATAGTGTCTTTTTGTGGTTAGTAATGGTTGTTTCAGGAACACCTGGGCAGCTTTGTCGCATAATTTGTGTAGTCAGCAGAAAAAAAGTCTGCCTGTTTTTTTCTTTAGAAAATATTCCTTGCAACCAAAATAAAACGGAATGCATACGACAATTAATGCATTCGATCTAATTTTATATATACATGTAAATGGATTTAATACCGATAAATAAAGGAAAGAAACAATGAGGTTTGGTACTTAAAATTTTTTTAATATTGTTCATGGAGGGACAATTTCACGGTTCTGCAGGTGCCTTTTGAAAACGTTACGAAAAAAGGGAAAAACTCTTGCACAACACCAAATAGCTGAGAAACATTAAACTCTTCAAGCTCCTTTCAAAACTAGTTGCTTGAGCGGCATGTGTAGATCAAGATCACACTAGGCAGAATGTTTGGTCTGATCTAAATCTACTCTGTTTTGGTGAGAAGTTTTCAACAAAGACAACCTTGGTATTGCTTTTTTTTTTTGTCTTATTTCATGACTTAAAATAACCGCCAAGTTGCTTGACTCTTAACCCTTTCCCAGACGGAGAGGTAGCCAAAACTGTTACCTCTATTGAACAGTGACCTGGGAAAATCAATAACCTATACCACATATGGAGATAAGACATTTTATGGTCCTATCTGAACAGGGAATATTGGATTTTGTTAATTTCTTGACAATTTTTCGCACATGTCCTAAAAAATGTTAAAATAGAGCTATTATTTCTTATTTCACACTATTTTGGTATATAAAAAGTTTGTAGAGAAAAGGCTGCTCTTTTTCATGGTATGATTTTTTTTAAAGTTTTAAAGCAAATTATGCAGCAAAATGAGAATAAAGTTAGTGTTTGTTTTTTTTCTCATTTCTTTAACAATTTTTTTCCTTTATTTTCATTCAATAGGGTCATGAAAATGGTGATTTATAATTATGTTAAATAATTGAACAAATCTTATTATAGGAAGGTCTTTGGAAAATTAGATTATCTTTCACATTGTATACTCTTTTTATGCAGTCAAAATGCAAATTTCACTTTGTAATGGGTTTAAAAGTCTAAAGAGATTGTTTTAATGTTTCAGTAATCATATTTCCTGTAGGTTACCAATACAAAAATCTATGAAATCTTTTCTTTCTTTTTTTTTTTTTTAATAAAGAGAACATTATAATAAATGCTGAACAAGTGAGTGACTCTTTTAATGAATAAATCCATGACAGATGTCAGCTTTTCTAAGAAGCCTTTTGTGGGAAACAAGATTTTTTTTCCTTCCCGCAATGTTTTCTACCCAGTTGGAGAGCTGACATTCAGAAGGAACAGGTTTTGATTTGCTGTCTGCAGGCTCTTTAAATATGGAAAATGTAAAATCTGTTGTTTCATAAGGGGTTAGCCCTTAAACAAAGAAATCAGAGATTTTACAACCCAAAGAAAGAGGGCTTCCGTTTCAACCTGCAACAGAAAAACATGTCGCTAGTAGATCGACATAAGATTTCATTGAAGCAGATCGAGTAGGAAAAACGCCGTATTTGAAATTATCGGTAACATGGACAAGGTTAAGAAGATGTAATTTTCGATTAAACATCATACAAATGTTGATAAACATGTAAATTGCCATTTTTTTGGGCCTAAAAGATCATAATTCAAGCTTAAAATGTAGTTGCTGTTTTTCAGTTGCCCTTGACAACGTAATGTTTGGAATACTCCGTCTTATTCAAAAGTCCATACTCCGAGATGTTGCGGCTTTTAAGGATAAGATTCGTAGAGATATTTTTCGTTATTACTCATGTACGCATTCGTCTAAAAAGAAAAGAACGCCTAACGACATTAATTTTCTGTTTGGAAATATAAATGCCAAATCATGTGTATCTTAAACTTAGTGTAAAAACTGAACGATGGCGTAATGTAATTTTCAAGTAGATGCTTTCAACTATATGAAAAACCCCAGAATAAGTAATTAAAACACACTGTCGGAGGTGCAACTGCCATTCGAGATCGGCCTCCAGTGCCTCATCTATCTCATCAACGTCGGATCAGAAGATTCCTCAGCCGATAACCCAGAGAAATCCAAAATATCAGTGTCAAAATTAAATTCAGACCCTGAATTCTGAACCATAGTGTACGATTTCAAATGCTACCGTTATTTTCGAAAATCTAAGGAGGAAATTTTGGTGCTTATTAGCTCATATTCTCATACCAACTGCAAGAAAATAGATAGTTTGGGGATTGAATCGCTCAAATTTCATTGGCTAATTGAATTGATTAATTTGAATGTGAAATTTAATTGGCTTACCCGTTCATTTTTTTTCACCAACCTTGTGATCGCATGGTAGATCTATACCGCCCATTCATAATCCGTAGATGACCGCTGTGTCATTACGTAATATTATGTAACGGTGCAGCTGGCCACGAGACAGAAACAGTAAAAATCGATAATTAAAGGCCATAAAGTGTATATCACAACGCTTCCGAAAAAAAAAACACTTCAATCGGGAGGGTAATAAAATCTAATCAACTTTTGTTGAATTTAGGGCTGTACAGTGCACAGGTTCTGGTCTCTTGTTCTTCCCTCATTATTTGTTTATCTGATAAAGGAAATATACGTCAGAAAAAGAAATTTCCATTTTCCTAATATTTCGTAAGTCACAATTTAATCGTGTTGGGACAGTTATTTCATTGTGGCTCATTTTATTCATTCACGTCTGAGTAAAGTAAACAGAAAATCAGACCTAGCCTACTGAATATTTTGTGATTTTTCTCGGGTCAGTTTACGCGTAAATAAGAGATGAATTAACACCTCCGACTGGTAAGAAATATGTGATTTAAACTTTTGTTCAAATGTGACTAGTATATATGCAACATTGTTGAAGGTGTAATTTTGACTACGTGACGACGTCGCGGTTATTTTTCCAGTACTTTCCATCGAAACAGACGACGCTGTTTATCACGTACTCCATTTACACATGTACATGGTTACATTTCTGGACCCCAGTCCTGTTTGACTTCAAATAACTCTTTTTTTCGAAGAACAACCATACCAGTTTTTTTCTGTCAAAATAACGACGATATCTTATACTTACTGTTTCATACATCGTAGATAGTTTCGGTAATGTAAATTGCCGATTTTTTTTACGTTGAATAGGACACACGTGAAAACCCGGGTTTGTTCAGATACGGTAGACACGTTAAAACCCGGGTCTGTACGGATAAGATAGACACGTGAAAACCCGGGTTTGTCCAGATAAGGTGGACACGTGAAAACCAGGGCCTGTCTGGGAAAGGGTTAAGGAATTCATGTTCATAATGATGAATAGCGGCGATGCAGAATTGTGCAAATATGCAGCCGATCATTATCAGCAACATTTTCTTAATAAAAGATATGTATTTACTGGCTGATTTTTCGGAAAATTAATGTTACAGGCTGTCTGAATATATAGGAAAATTATTTTTTTGGACTGTCCGGAATAAGGACTCAAAAATAAATTATTTTTGAAAATTTTTGACCGTGTCCGAACTTTTAGGGTGTCTGAATACATTGGCGAATTACGGTAATTTTTCTGCGATCGTGTTTGCTTTCCTCTTCTGAGACATTGTAAAACAAGGTTACGTAAAAGTATAGAGAGAAAGAACAGTTAGTATGCGCAAAACTTGTGGTGTGAAAGTACGAAAACGATAGTGCAACTAATTAAAGGGTGTGAAATATTGCAAAGTTAGCTTTTAAGAATAAATTTGTTGGTCAAAGGATAAGAGAACAAAGTGCTTTGCTTTGGATTAAAAAGAGTCGATAAATGAGTGAGAAATCGCTGTATGAATTGCTGTATGATCGATTGCTATCCCTATCTAGAATACAATGTAGTGTATCCATTCGAACCAAGTAGCGCAGTTTTTATACAGAAAATGGCTTGTGTAAGCCTGTGTTTGACCATTCTTTATTCACTCAAGTGTCACACAGTTTGGCTGAAGACTGAAGTCCTATCGTAATCAACTGAGCGTGTATTTGTCAAACAATGTCAAACAACCAATTAACGATTGCCAGCGGTCATACAGGTAACAACCAAAAAAGGTGTGAAAGACTGTCTGATTATGTGCACGCGTATCGATTTTGAGCAATTGATTAGTAGTTTGTTTTTTTTTACATTGAGCATCCAGATCAGCGTATCCTAGATCCTGATCGGACGCAAAATGGTCAAACCCCCCCAAATTTTGGGAGCCATAGGACACTCGCGTTCTAACGGAATCAGCGAGTTAACGAAGTTAGTTATAACGGGGCTCCACATGTATATCTATTTATTTCTAGATCTATAGACTAAAGCAGAAGCATTCTCTCAATTCCTTTTTCCAATTTTTCTTTTACAGGACTATGATTGGAAAAATGAATCCTGGAAAAGTCATCAATGTTCTTAACCCCATATCCCCATATCTAATAATAACATTTAGACCTGTCCAAGTTGAGATTTTGAAGATGACAATCTTAGACTGATAAAGGGGGGAAATTTCTCTTAATAGGGTAAAAAACACCATGAGAAAAAAAAAAAAGAAATTGCTCGTTTTGAACAATTTCTCTTTGTCCCACAATGTTTTCCAGAGATTTGTATTGCAAACAGGGATAGTTTGTTAAAGGGTTAAATTAAAAACAGCATTAACCCTTAGAGCACCAAATAAACAAAATGGACAGTTTTAATCAGGCAATAAAATGCTGAAATATTGCCATTTTTGATGCTTGTTTTGGCCATAACATCTCAATATAGCTTAGTCCATAATATCTCAACATAGCGGACAGAGTAGATCCAAGATCAGAATGTTCGGGGCAGTCTGATCTTGATCTGCATTGACTGCAAAAGCAACAATAGTTATGCTTGGCGCTCTAAGGGCTAAATTTTACAATGAGGAAAGAATCTCGTAAAAGAGAATGCATAAATATTCTTACTAAGCATCATCACAGTGGCAATAAACATCCACATATTCTGCCACTTCACCATCAAGTAATCGCATAGGCCATTTCAAATGCTTTGGTACTCCTGGCACTATACCGAAGTATGCCATCTGTAATGAACAAAAATAAAAAGAGTATGAACCAATACATCTGATTTAAATTGAGAACACAATGATGACAGTTTATCAAATAACAATTGCATAGAATGCAACATAAAGACTGGACTCTGGACAGGAAAACCTTAATCTGAAGATGGACCACATTGAATACCACATTACGTCTTGACAGATGGCACATAATGCCTAGACAGTAGAATAGCTACTCTACAGACTGCAACACAACAGTACATAGCATTGAATTCCATTATGTCTGGAAAAGATACATGTAGTAGGCACATAAGGTCTGACCTACACCTAAAGACTACCAAAAGACATATTGCTTTAAAATCGACATGATATCTGGACAGTTTAACCTGTACCTAAAGACTACCACAAAGATGGATTACATAGAATATCACATTATGTCTGGACAATAAAGTTGTACAAACCTATTCCTAAAGACTACGAAATAAAGATGTTTTACATTGAATAAATACCACATTATGTATCAACAATAATAAAGATGGCACATAATGTCTGGACAAAAAAAACCTGTACTTTCAGACTACCTCACAAAGATTTATTATATTTAATACCACAATGTCTGGACAATGAAGTTGGCACATAATGTCTGAAGAATAAAACCTGTACCAACTGACTTCTACAAACAAAACGTATCACATTGAATCCAACATGTATGGACAGTAAAACCTGCACATAATCAAAGCCTTCAAAACGCTGATGTGGCATTTGTCAAGGAAGCCATATTGTGTGGAATTAATAAGGGGGGGGGGGGGAAATATTATTCAAATATTAACTTGAAAATCAACCTCATAAGCAAATTAATATGAATTAAGTTTATACCTGAAATCCCCCCCATCTGAGCGGGGGTATAGAAATAGCTCAGCTGTCGCACTACAGCAGGGGTAAGCGCCGCCGCCCCCCCCCCCCCCCCCCCCCCCCCCCCCCCCCAATGTGCCTGCCTGTTTGCCGTGGGCTACAACTTGTGTCATTCGATTACGGGATCCTGGTGGTTGAGTGGATTCAGAGTATGGCCCTTTGATAACTCTTTTCTCGCAACACATCACTTTGGCCTTAAATTGAATTGAATTGTATTAGGCTAGGGCTCTGAAATGTCTTGCCTGAGGATACTCCCTCGAATGGCACAGTGTTGGAGTGAGGATCGAACTCGGGAATTCCAGGCCACGAGCTCAGCAGCCCACCAACAAGCCATGCAGCCAAGAACCAGAGCATATTTGGAGAAGAAGGCCTACTCTATAAAATAATCCCTACTCTCCCATCCATTTCTTCAGGATATATATACATGTATATGATTGCATTGTCTATTGTAACCTGTGTTCCATACCGACAAGTGAAATATATATTTACACTATCAAACAATGCCAATACAGTATCATGATCACCTAAAGCCTTCGATTAGTAATTGAGAGTGTGCAGTCTGATCTTTGATCAACTCTGTCCGACACTGCAAGATTTCTTCATTGGCTAAAACTTTATACTCGTAACATTGGGATATTTAAGCTCGCAATAGTCTGGTTTTTGCTGCTTGATTTAAAAAAAAAAAAGTATTTAGTATATCGCGCACTCTAATGGTAAAACTCAGTAATCATCGGTTAAAAGCATATTTACACATATGATTCTAAGTGTCATCAATACTGCTCTAATGTCTGCAGTACTTTGCCAAAAAACGCTCTCACAAAACACCAGGTCCGGCACCTTTGAAAACGAATCAACCTCGTTCACCAGGCTGGATTCCTTCTTAGTTGTTATATTTGTGCACTAGAGATAAATGTACCAACAACACCTATGTTAAAGCAGTGCAATCTAATGAATAATGCATATTTAACAAGAGCCAAATTGTACTCTACTGCCTTAAACAACAAAAAAAAAGTCTTTGTAAATTAACTAACCTCCTAGCTTTATACCTGGATTTATGGAAACCAACCAAGTATACATAATGCATTTCCAAACCACATCAGCAATAAGTTGCTTCTCATTCCAAATATTTTTTATTCTAAATCATTGTGATTGAGAATTGGACATCTTGTTAAGACAACAGATACTCTGCTAGTTGCTTTACCTGATAACACACTCAGTTTATCAAGATTTACAAATTTAGAATTATAAATTGTAAACCTCAGAGTGCGAAGTATAACTTTAGTTGTTGTCTTGGACACTGTAGATCAAGAAACCTTGGGGTGTGAAAAGAAGAATTCTTGAGTCATTTTTCAATTAATTCACTTTAAGAAAAAAACTACACAACTTTACACACAACATAAAAAAGCAATCTTTGAGACTGCTTGGAAATATGAAATTCATGTCAAATCAGAGAGTACAACAAAAACAACGACAGCAAATCTTAAATAATTACATTTCATTTGCCCACATTTTCAGCAACTGATAGACTTATTTTGTCATTTCGTATTTATCATTAGAAAAGAATTATCACAAAATGGATGAATTTGGTAAAACATACATCTTGACACATTAAGTAAGAAGATGGTGAAGAGAAGTATCCCACCTGAGTTTACCTCAGTTTTATTTAAAGCAGTTTTGGACAAAGATCATTTTTGGCCTTGAGATTTTGAATTTCCTCTAGAAATTTATGCATTGAGGCTCATAGCTGTGGTTCTGTGTTAAACCCCATATGGACAGTTTGCAAACTTACAAATTATGAAATTATTCTTTATGATCCATTTGGAAAGAATCTAAAACCCTCAAAGTGAAAAACAAAAGCACCACTTGTGGGTACTAACATTTGGCTTCCAGAGCTTCTTGAGTGAAAATTCAGTTGAAAAATGGGGCACAACTGTGTCAAAAATATTTTGAGATGTACCTGCCCCTTTGTTATGCATTCCTTCTTGGTAATTAGCAACTATCCTATGTTTGAAGTAAATATCTTCAGTAATAAGAGAGATATGAGAAAATGTGAAAGTTTTTGTGTGATGACAATCCAGACTATGACAGGGCAATGTCATAACATTTCATTAATAATATCAAAGTGCTGTAAGCACTGTAATTGGTCGACACCGAATAACTACAGTGAAATCACAGATCAAATGGTAGATGTTTGAACTATGTATGGGACAAAAAATCCTACACCATTACAAATGAGTCTCGTAGGATCCCACTTTTTTAAACTCTCTTTCACAAATTAGTAGTTTAACGATTGGATAAAATGTAGGCTATGTTTGCCAGCTGACAGTAATAGAACGTAAAAAAATATGTGACAATTCTGATCAGCAATACCCATTATCAAGTTTTAGATATCGCTCATCATGAACAGCAGTACCTACCAACCCTTTAAAAGAGTGAAAAAATACATCTATTTTTTTCTGGAACTTTGGCAACTTTGGTAACTGTATTGTAACATATAAAAGCCGTATAAAATGTGCCTGCATTATGACCTTGGAATTGTTTACTTTTGGCTGCTTGTGGGCCTTTCATTTTTCCATTTTTAACAAGGTATCGTATTCATTTTGACAAACTATGCTACCTATTTTTTAAGGGGCCAAATCGTCCAGTCTAAACATCTGCTGGCAAATTTCTCCTACATTATACCTTTAAAGAAGGTAGATACCCAATAGCTCCCTAATCGTCAACTCTTTACCAAATGATAAAATTTTAGACTTGTCCAAATCTAAAGCATCTATACATGATGAATTAAATGTAGACCAAATGATGATTTGAATCGTTGAAAGGGTAAAAAAACATGAGAAAATGAGAAGATGGTAACCTGCATTTTCCTCTTTTCTCATAATGTTTTCACCTTCTTTTTTGGGCATTGAAAAAGGATAGTTTGGTTAAGAGTTAAAACACTTAGTTAATCGACTAGCCTTTTACAGTCAGGAAAACAGTATTAAACATTAGGCTACAATTTCATGGTTTTTTTTTCTCCCATATACATCCCAAATAAACAGATAATTAGATCTAAGATATGAACGTCTGTGATATTTAATTGCGTTCAAAGGACAGTCTAATCAGCAAGAGCATAGCTGTGGTAGCCCTGATCTCTTTGTCTGAAATGTGGAAAGAATGAGAACGGACCAATATGGAATAGCTGATGAGACAAACATGTTGTTGATGTTTGCATGCTTATAGCGCTGAATTGTTAAAAGAGACATGTTTAAGCTTGGAAAAGCAGTCTAAATATTGCAGGACCATTGCTCTCTTGAGTAGAATAACTCGGAAAACTGGCATGACATATCCAAGACCTGACTGCATGTTCTGAGCAGTCTAGTCTGAATCTGTACTCTCTGCAAAGACTTTTTCCCTGGTCCCTTGATTCAGATATGGAGAACATAACAGTAAGTGAGCTTATTTGCGTTACAGTTTCAGGGTTTTTTATCCTTGATGAAAATGTTCTGTTTGACAAAATTTGGAAAATCTTTCAATCGGGCAGAGCAATCTAAATTTTCAAATTCTTTTAAAACAATGTTTCCTTACAAACTCCTTTCTCTTGCGAGTTTATTCCTCTCAAGACCAAAATGACCTATCATCTTTTCAACACCTGCTATATATACGGAGAGCACTCGTCACAACTCGGCCGATCCCGTAACTACGTATAACTATCAACGGATCACTCGAAATTTGCTGAATGGTATGGACAGCAGACGACTACAAGATGTATTCACATCACCTGATACACTTGATCCGCACTCGTTTCATTCATAAAGTTGTTGCTAATTACTGATCCTATTTCTTATAATCGTCTTGGAAAGTAAACTGCTCCAGTTTTTGCTGGCCATAGATTTTGATAATACTGTAATTATGACATACTTCAATACTAAACCAATTGTAACCGCCGTTTATTACATAATTTAAAAGTTATTATGGGATTACTTGACATTACTTAACGCCTGTTTACCGCTAATTTCTATTCCTGAGCTTATCTGGGTCAAAAGTGCGCTTATCTGGGTCAGAAGTAGTTTTTAGCCTGGGCTTGGCTTGCCAGGCCCAAGGCTGTAGTAATTGTATACCAAAATTTCAACTCTATCCACATGATCCAAGCAGTTTCGGAAAACCCAAGTAAAAGTGAAAAGTACCGCTTGCAATGAATCTCACTACACTGAAAGAAACGACCCCCAAAAATGATAAAAATATTTGGGTTTGAACATCAAGGTTAGGTTTAAGTTCACAAAAAACTGTGAGAGATGCGCGATGTTAATCTATCGAAAGTATTTGACTAAGAATTTCAAGCCCTAATGATCTTATTTACAAATGGAAATTAGTGCGCTGTAACACTGAAGAAACATTGGCAAATCCTTAGATGTAATTACGGAATCGGCCGAGTAGTGATGAGTGATGTTGCTGAACAATACTCAGAATCTTTCATATTTCCTATTTTTAGACACAATGTGCATGACAAAACGCAGATGATGTGCTCTTTCCCCAAAACAGCTGAACATTTCAAAAACTCGGTAAGATTTATTTTCGCAAAATTACTGTGCTTCTCGCATCTAAAGGTATAAATATGTTTTGATTGGCCCAGTATGTACGATGTCTCATTTCTTCTTGTCAGAGTTGTCCTGATATCCTATGACATCTCGGACCATGACAGTTTCGACCCATTATGGGCATTACAAACTCGGCACACAAAATCGAATATGTAATGTTACACAGGGTATAAAACTTTGTAATATGAGCCATGGACAACCAGTTAAGAAGACCTAAATGGCGAGCATGTTATATAAAAGATCAGACTTCCCATTAAGTGCCATCTGATCTTGATTTTTGATCTCCGCCGCTATTTACCGATACTAAATTGCTTGACCTGAGATTAGCATCAGGTGGTAGGCGTTTTATTTCAGAGATCAGATTTATTACTCGGTGCAATCCGATTTTGATCTAAGCTGTCAATACGGGATATTTAACCCTTAGGCTTCTCAGCGCAACTCAATGCTCAGAACATGGTCTGATCTTGGATCTACATTGTCTGATACGATGAGTTCTTTTCTACCAACAACAATTTTGCAATCGCCATGTTACAGCAAATATAAGTGGCTTGAACACTTCATCCATTGTATTGAACAATTTAACCCATTACCAAACATCCCAACTTTTAATGACCCTGAGAAAGAAGCCTTTGAAGACATTGTGGGAAAAGGAAAAATAATGCTGGTAACCAGCATTTCCTCCATTTCCGATAATGTTTTCTACCCTTCCTGAAAAAGATTTCAATTTTTTCAGTCACATTTATTTTGTCGTCTGCAACTGCTTTGAATTTGGGCCGGCCTAAACTTTTGTTGTTTGGTAAAGAGTTGAGGGTTAAGTGATAATAGGTACTGAAAGAGTTAGGTTTTTAACACACTGCTTACGGATCCATATTTTTACTGCCAGTTGTTGCAGACAAATTTGATGTTAATTCATTCATAAAGTTACTGTGTGCAGATGAACCATTCCTTCCAAAAAGATAGGAACATATTTCAAAGCTGATGAATTTTCAAAGGTGTCGGAGTGCAGGGCAATTCAAGACCATCAATATTAGTTTGTATTGGTTTGTGTTGGAGTTTAACGCCATTTTAACAGCTTGGGTCATATCATGGCGGTCAGCGACGCACCTATGTGTTTCCCGGCTTTCTCACACCAGTCAATATTAGTACTCATCTGTGTAAATCCACAATGTTACTAAGAATAATGTTAGAAAAATATTTTATCGTCCAATCATGCATTTGGTTCGAGGCTAGTTTGTCAAAAAACTAGCTTGGCTGTGGGCATGTTCATCTGTAGGCTTTTTCATCCAGGCTTGTTTGTCCCACATTATTGCACCCTACTTTATTAAAATGAATATTAAGTGACATGAATAAGAAAATCAAGTAACAGCATATATCTACGATTAGGAAGATTTTTTTTTTTTCTTTAATTAACGTCTGTGAATCACTGGTTTTCTTAGAATTTTCACCATCAGCAATGGGGGAACAATCTCAAATTTGTCTCCATCATTTGCTATTTCTAAATACCAAGATTACCAATCATCAAAATTCAGAATTAAGGTAATATAAAAGCTCAGAGCTTGAGTGAGAGAGGACTGAATTGTGTCATAATGACTACCATCAATCATCAAAAAAAAAAAATTGGCTGAGCTAAGGATTCAAACCAGTGACCCCCCTGTTCTCAAGTCTGGTATGCTAACGACTGTGCCAATGGGGCTCGACTGCAGTGATTGGTTTTAACGTTTTACCAAATGATAAAATTTTAGACTTTAAACCAAATTTAAAGCCTTTGCAAATGATGGAATTTGTCCCAGATAGGGTAGAAAGCTTGTGGAAAAAGGGGAAAATGCTAGTATACATAAAAGCAGCAGTATCTTGAATCACTTCGAAAATGCAGAAAATGAATTGAACAGGTTAGGAACAGGCCCATTGTATTTAGATTTTAAAGAATCAAAAGAATAGAGAGCAAATTGCTTGTTTACAAAAAAGAGAGCCATTTTCTTTTTATCCCAAAAAGGGCCATGTTTTGCCCCAAAAATATTGACCATCAGCAAATCATTTTTATGCACTACGTCTTGGATAAAGTTAAAAGTAAAACTGTAGCGAACACCAGTCATCTGAAGACTACATCTCTGGCCAAATCTTCACCACATTTAGTCCTAGTATTTGTCTTTATAATATTTAATCCTTTACCACACAATTCTGAGTTTGAACAACTGTGATGAAGGAGGGTTTAGAAAATACTGGAGGAAGGGGCTCAGGAGAAATTTCTGGTGACCAGTATTTTCTCCTTTTTCCACATCGTTTTGCTACACTTTTCAATGTTGGCATTAGCATCACATTCTATTTGTCATCTGCAGTAGATTTCAATTTGGAAAAGTCTAAAATTTTGTTGTTTGATAAGGAGTTAAGATAATTTTGACAATTGCCACTATGCAAATATGAAAATTGGGTTAGCAAAGTTGTTCCTAATTACAATGGTCATAAGTTTAAATTTTGGTCAATCTTGGTAGAAATAAATAGGTCACACAAGACAGATTACAATCACTCTTGTTGGTTTTCTTTTGGCAATAAATTAGAATTATCTGAGATGATTTCGAATGGTTGCTCCCCTGGTCACAACACTGACAACTTGTCTATACTTTTTAGACCATATTTTGATTATATGAACTGAGTTCATATTCACCAACTTTTCTTAAGAACATTCTTTGTGTTATTCTCCAAGATTTTCAAAATTTGAAAGTGAAACACTACTTCTGATTGGCTCACCAGATGGTTTAGCCAGTTAGAAGTGTTACTTTCAAATCTAGAAAATTTAGGAGAATAAGACTGAGAAAGTTCTTAGGAATGGTAAGTAAATAGAGATCCTGATCTGTCCATCTGTCTTAATAGTATGCCATGCAAATTTCCATTTGTGTTTAAAGCCAAGCCAAGACAGGTGGTTCAGTCTATTAAACACAAGGCTTGAAAGCCAGGGTTGCTGAGCTGTGCCTATTTCCTTCAGACAATTGATGATAGTCATGGGAAGAGGATTCAACCCCTCTCACTGCTGTATATTTTTTCAACTATGTTTATGTGGTAAAGTAGCCAGTGGCTTGGAAAGTACAAGTTAAACCAATTCTAGGAAGGCATGTATAGGTGCACTGGCCTTTGCAACACAATTGAAATAATGTTGAAAATAGTGTTAAACCATAGAAGCAAGTTTTGGTCCAAATTTACTGAATATTGTTGGGCCAAAATTTTGTCTAGATAATCTTTTTGACTGTACAATAACAATAGGTCCATTTGTATACATTTCAAAAACAGTATAAGCATAGAAAATCCTACAAGGATATCAACCAGGTAACCTTCCTGCCCAGTGTCAATAAACTTGGTCAAAATGTTAGATTTCACAGTGTTTCAGGGCAGCTTTGGCTTGAAATTGGGCAGAATATTTGTAATTTTAAACCAACGTTTCCCTAAAACACAGTGAAATCTAACATTGAAATTTGGCAGAATATTTGAGTCCAGTCCCTGTAGCTCAGTTGGTAGCGTACAGGACTTGAGAGCAGGAGGGTCACTGGTTTGATCCCAGGCTGGGCCAATTTCTTTCCAAGGATTGACGATGGTCAATGCAACAGGATTCATTCGTCTCTCCCCCTTGATCATTGTTTTGACGATGGTTATGTGGGAAAGCAGCAAGTGGCTTGGAAAGAATATTGTGCGTAATACTGGTAAAAGAAACACAAGGAAAGCATGGATAGGTGCACAGGCTGCCGTGAAATAACTGAAATAATGTTGAAAAGGGTGTTAAACGCTATCAATCAATCAGAATATTTTCCTTGATAAATATTTCAGACAAGTTTAAAATGAATCATATTGGGTCAAAAAGTAGGTCACTTGGGAAAATTGTAGGAAAACCTTGTTTGTGCTCAGAGATAAAATTTTCAGTCAGATACTCATGAAAATTGGTTTGAATTTTTGTCTTAATGACATCTCGTACGGGTTTGATATTAGGTTGTGCAGTATCAAAAAGTAGGTCACTTTTATGGATCAGAAAAACGTGTGCACCATATAGGCCACATTTATTAGCAGCAGGCCTATTCCTTTTTGGATGCTGCTCATTTTGATTGGTCGCATGAGCCTTTACAAATTTATGTTTTTCCATTCTGTTGTCAACTCTACAGACTGTCAGTGTGAGACAGTGTAGAGATATATTTCTTAGTCTGTACAAATGTGATTTAGAAGTTTCAAGCCTGTACAAATGTGATAGAAATTTTGAGCTTCTGGGCCTCTTCTTTCTTCTTCTTCACCCCTTCAGATGCCCAGGCCTTTAGTGCCTTTGGTGCTTTGATTGTAATAAGGTCATCACAGCAGGTATAAGCATTAAAACGCTGTAAGTGAAAGCTGTTACGAGTTGCAGTTACATCAGTTTGCCCTGAGCGGACGGGTTTCAGAAGTTTGCCATTTGTCTAATTGGTCTACCGACCGATTAAAAACAGCCGAGTTGTTGAACAAAGAGACATTTTCAACCTAAAAAATTATTCCAGTACCAGTGCTTTGTACGGCAAGAAAATCACAGCATGAAAAAGAGTTTGGATCTAAGATCGGGGTGCATATTTTGTGTAGTCTGATCTTAATGCACGTTCAGGCCACAAAACTAACTAGAGATGTGAAAGGTATTGTAGGGCTCAAGTCTAACACAATCATAGCGATGCACTGATGTTTTAGGTCAATTTAAAGAACAAGTGTTATAGTATCTATCTACTATACAAATTCTGCGACTTACTGTGTAACATTGCAATTTAAGCAGTCACTATCGTGATCAATGAATGTTTAGATCTATCTTTATACCCTTAATTTCATCAACCACATAGAGGTCATTAAAGGTTATTCCTGGATATTATGTTTTAGGGCTTTAGCCTGAGGGCAGAAATATATGTCAGAGTGGATATTACTGTTTAGGCCTCATCATATAAGTATACCCCAGTAAAAATATTGATGGAAATTTCAGTGAGATTTCAATGAAATTTCAGTGAAAGAAAGGGGCAAAATCCCATTGAAATTTTACCAAAATCCCTCTGAGATTTCACCAAAATGTCATTGAAATTTCACTGAAATCTCATAGAAATTTCACCAAAATTTCAATGAAAGAAAGGGGCAAAAATACACTGAATTTCACCAAACTCTAACAGAGATTTCACGAAAATCTCTTTAAAATTTCACTAAAATCTTACAGGAATTTCATCAAAATCTCGGTGAAATCTTACTATAATCTCAGTGAAATTTAAGCATTATCTCCATGAAATTTCAGTAAATCTCTATGAAATTGTAGAGAGATTCAGTGAAATGTAATCACCAACTTAATGCCTGATAATCCAACACGATACAAAAAAAATTATGTCTATCAATCTAAGTAAAAAAAGAAGAGAAACTTATTTCCAAACTGTTATTCTGTTATTTTATATTTTCTTGTTTTTCACTTCTAATTAATTATTGTTCATTTTGTAGTCATACTTATAATTCCTCTTATTTTAACTGTTATTAAGTTTAGGAACTACCATTTCAGTCCATGTTTTTGTCTGCTCCTCTTCAGAACAGTTGCATTGGAAATTGTTGAACAGTTCACCTGTAAAGAGAAAAATCAAGTTTTGGAGTGTCAATTTGCAAATGGTACAAGACTCTTTTTGTCAAATAAAAATTCTGCCTTTGAAATTTTTTTCTACAATTATTCTATTAAGCAATGTACTCTGAAGTCATTCAGTTAATATACTTGTCCGCTCTCAGATCGTTAAAATACGGTGTTGTGTGCAAAGGGGTTAACACACAGTGCTCCAGATAATATTTGCGTAATTTACGGATGACGATCTGATGTCATGCATCTTTTTTTGCGAAATTTCGTACTCGATACGGAACGCTTTTTCGGGTACGTAAAATATAGGGTACGAATCCATACACAATGAAAGGGAGCTTACTCTTTCAAAGACATGGATATTTTCGGGATTGCCGAGCGATTTTCCAAATTTTTTCCGTTTAAAAAAAAGTAAAATCGGATGGGACCGGAATTGGGCCCTACATCACGGCTTTAGTCAAGTTTTTATCAATTACGGCGTGGGACCAGCGGATAATCGTATTATGTACATGTATGTTCCGAATGAATAGCTCGCACTTCCACAATGTCGGGGAAAACACAGAAACCTTTGGCTAGTGTCTTTCATACAGATGTTCTCTCAGACAAAAAATTTAGATATCTTGATGAGGAATTTGTAGTGACGGACCAGATTTAAATAAAAAAAAAAAAACCAAAAAAACTTTGTTAGTTGCCCTGCTATAAGATAATGGAGAATAACTAAAGCAAAGAGACACAATTAATAGACTTGCACAACCATACAAATCCAGGTTGTAAAAAGTGAACAATTGCTCTGTTTGTAGCTCAAGCACATTGATCTACAAACAGTGCTATTTTTTTCAGATTATGAGTTGCATAATTATTTCTACAAGCCTTCTTCACACATTTTTGTGTAGTAAACATCATACTGTTACTATGTAAAATGTTATGTAGTTGTACAGTAATGCTAATATAAAAGCAAAGGAAAGAAAACAAATTTTGATTTTAATCAATCTTGTTACCCAAATGTTGGTACTGATCCCGATATGGTGGTACTGATTCATCTTCATTTTGATCAGTACTGTACTGATGTCATTGAAAATTATCTGGAGCACTGACACGTATTTGGGTCATTCGGCATACCTCAGGTGATCCGGTGATGTAGGTACGGAATTGGCCGAGTTGTGACGAGTGATATTTGGGTGATATACCGTGCTGCTTTACCTGTCTGCAGCTATCAGATTACAACATAGTACGGATTTTATACTGCGCTTTAGGGCGGTATAAAAACAATGCAACAACAAAGCAGAAGTAGGACCGGAATAACCTATAGAGGTCGGGGTCTTGGACTCGAAAGACTTGAGGTGGGCTTCTCTGTAAAAAGAACAACAACTTCGTTCACGCACTTAGTATATTCGCCTGTGACAGTACTCACAACTTTCGCATAATAAATACATTTTACAATTCAATTTATTAAGTTTACATTTGTAATGCATTCTACATATCAGTTCCTATTTAGCTGTCTTAGCCTACATTTCAAAAGGTAAAAGTCATGAATAACAATAAGTTATGTCAAGCCACACCATTAGAAATGTTACTGAAAATGGGGAATTCTCAGACTTATTGGTAGAGCTATAATCTTTGCAAGTGAGTGGCACAACGTCAACTTATATTTATACATAAAATGCATTCTTAAGGAAGTGTAATTTAGTCCAAATACCCTAAAGGACTAAAAAGTCTATAAAGGCAAGCTTATGCGACCAAACCACAGTCATCTATGCAAAAATTTTGCAACTACAACACATTCACATTTTCATCAATGTAAATCTTACTTGCAGTAAGATTTAGGTATCATGAAGATTCATGTGTTAAGAATGTAAAATGCAGCTCTTTTGATCACAATGTTTTCAAGAATGGAACATTTTTCAGTACAAGCTCTTTGTACTTGAATTTAGAATAAAATTCAGCTCTTTTGATCACAATGTTTTCAAGAATGGAACATTTTTCAGTACAAGCTCTTTGTACTTGAATTTAGAATAAAATTCAGTTATGAGCATTAACTATCAATACAAATTTGTTAGAAATTGATTTCTCCTCTCCTCAAACTATTTTCCTTTTATTACACTAGTTTGTACAGAGAGATAAGATTTCTCCCTTGATTACAATGTTTCCAGTCGAGCAGAGAAGTGAGATCAGCCCTTTTAATGCAATGTTTTCAGAAAGCTGAACAGAGAATTCAAGTTTAAAAAACAAACAAGATTTATCAAAATGTACTAGAGAGTACAATTTCACATATAAATGTGAAGAAAATAATGTAACAAAAATGTATAAGAAAATTACCAATGTACATACAATAAGAAGAAAATGCTTACCTGTAAAAAGAACAACAACTTCGTTCACGCACTTAGTATATTCGCCTGTGACAGTACTGAGTTTACATTCAGAAAGACAGGCTTATATCGTCTTGTCTGACATAACGAAGTTGTCTGCTCAACAGGCAGACAAGAGCCAGAGGGCATGAGGAGCAATAGCAATAAAACTCGCATCAAAGAAGACTGTATAAGCATTAGCTAATACACTATCTGGTGTTTGGGCCATATGGACAGTTATGCAAAAACGTTACCTAACCTTGCATAGACTGCCAACAAATGACCAGTCTGGCCATCTATATTGCTTATTTATTTCCTCATACCCCTTTCCTCTTGTTTGTATAGTGCATAGAAATTGAGGGAATGATCATTGTACATTGATGCATTATTTTTCCATATAAATATTACAATTTAATGTTAAAAAAAACTGCATCACATGCACAATAATGCACAATATAATAATTCCTCCCAACTTCTGTAACTTTGGACCCCAAAGTTATTTTTTTATTAAAAGAAACTGCATACAATGCGTTATACAAAACATCAAACACAAAGATACATAGAACATCAATTAATAAACAGTAAAAGTAAATACAATATATACACTGTGCACATTTAAATTTATAAAGTAGGTTTGTATTTCTGCAGACAAGTTTGAACCGTTTCCTCTCTTCTCTTTCTTTTTTTTTTTTAAAACAAGGTTTTATGTTGTTGACTTTTGTTTTGCTTCAGCTTCAATAGATATTAACGAAACATTCAATACAAATACATACAAACAAGCATAAACAGATTCATAAGACACAATTTATACCGAGCAGATTGGTAGGAATAATCTTGTTTCAGTGGCAGCTAGGCATAAGTGAATAATAGGGGAGACAGATTGCCATTGTGCTTGCAATAAAGATGCACAAAGAATGGAGTCTTCAGCATGCTTTTTAATTTCCAAGCTTTGAACCAATTTAGAAAGACAAATTTTGGAATTACTATTTCTTGGTCATTTATTGGATTCGGAATGGAGAAATTGGACCAGGATATGTTGAGTTTGGAATTAAACCAGTTATGTTGTATTTGAATGTTGCCAATGTAATCAGGAATAGATATTCATGAATGAGCAGGACACATTGGTAATTTAAGAATAGGAACAAATACACAATCTTGTATATTTGTTATTTCCAACATTAACCAAGGTGTCTGTCGGGACTTTGAAAGTTTGTAAATGATAGCAACGAGCAAAGCAGAATTCACAAACAACATCAAGGTAAAGGCATGATCCCATTTTAAGAGGGAACTGATGTTGAATTGATTATGACTTTCTACAATTTGTGCAGTTTCATAGAGAAAGGAAGGTAGTGTAGATGAAAGGGCTTTACCTTGTTGACTTAGTTGTAGCATTAAAACAAGTGAGGTCAGTTTTCGTACTTGGATGAACAAGTAAGTAAGTAAGAAAGTAATTGTTCCTGTTAGACTTAATGCAACTAATGTTAGAATTGCAGTCAGATCAGGCCAGTTTGACTGAATTGGAATTTGACCATCAATGAGTGGCTCAGCCAAAGATTTGAAAACTAGTTGATCACTTTTTGCAATTTTTACCATTGTTGATAAATTAAGATGGTCTCTTTTATCATTTGCAATTATACTTGACATTTTGTGCTCATATAGTCTGAATTGAGGTACTGAAACATTTAATGGATGTTCAAAAGTTGTGTCAGCAACTATGTGCTGGAATTTGTCATCATTGAAGAAATGTTGTAAAAGAATAAGATTTACTGGATGTAACTTGGTTAAGTTATTATAACTGTTATTTTTACATGAAATTAGTCTTGGAGGGAAATAGAAATTTGAAGAGCTGAGTGAACAATGACATGGGAGATTAAATAAGCAGAAATTGCAGCCTTTAATCATTTTATGGTTTGCTCCACATTCCATTGATAAAACATTAGTATCATACAAAAGAATTTGTTTTGGATTTAACTCTAGGATTTGTGGCTTTATAGCATCATGAATATACCTAAAGTTACAATTTTGTTTTATCTTAAGTTTGTCATTTGCAAATAAAGCTAAAGAGCATGTGTCCTTTAACACTGGCTGTAAAGGAAGATTTAAATGGCAATACTTATGATTAGATCCAGTACAAGTATCAATTTGTGATTGTGACATATGAGTATAGAATTGCTGGTTTTGAGTAATGGCAAAGAAATCTGGTAAATCTAGAATTTGAGTGGCATGTTTTGAGGTTTCATTTATAGGTACTGGTTTAGAAATGACTTTGTACAAATCCAAGGCATCTTCTGAATAAGAAATGGGTATTTTCACTGTAACATAAAGCATGTTGTTGTTCCTACTCAAAAGGAAATTCGACCGATGATACATTTGAGATGTAGTTTTGATTGCAACGTGAAAACCTGGGTATTTTGTTGATAAAATGTTTTGAACATCATTTAGTGTTGAATGCAGAGTTGCGTGGGGAATGACAAGAGGGGACAATTTACCATTAGCAAGACTTATCACTCCCAGTTTTAATTCTTCTAACTGGTGATTAAGCTCTGTAGATGTTTTTAATTGTTTTTAGCTCCACTGGCCAAAGGCCAGCGGGCTTATGTCATGGCCCGGTGTCTGTCGTGCGTCTGTCCATCCGTGCGTTAACTTTTATTTCAAACATCTTCTTCTCTGAAACTACCCATCCAATTTTCATGGAACTTCACAGAAATGATCCTGCCATGGCCCTCTTCAGAATTTCTTGAAATAATTTGATTCCTTCAAAAACTCTGGTTGCCATGGCAACAAAACTGAAAAATATTGGAAATCTTTAAAAATCTTCTTGTCAGAAACCATAAGGCATAGGGCTACCAAATTTGGCATGTAGCTTTATGTAGTAGACCTCTATCATGTTTCTTCAAATTATAGCCCTGGGGTCAAAATTGGCTCTGCCCCAGGGGTCACAAGTTTTACATAGGCTTATATAGAGAAAACTTCAAAAATCTTCTTGTCTGAAACCATAAGGCATAGGGCCACCAAATTTGGCATGTAGCTTTATGTAGTAAACCTCTATCAAGTTTCTTGAAATTATAGCCCTGGGGTCAAAATTGGCTCTGCCCCAGGGGTCACAAGTTTTACATAGGCTTATATAGAGAAAACTTTAAAAATCTTCCTGTACCTAGCCATAAGGCCTAGAGGTACCAAATTTTGCATTTAGCTTGATCTAGTTGGGGTCTACCAAAAATGCCCAAATTATAGTCCTTGGGTCAATTTGGCCTCATGCTGGGGGGGGGGGGTTTCACAAGATTTACATAGGCTTACATAGGGAAAACTTTTAAATCTTGGTGTACATAGCCATAAGGCTTAGGCTACCAAATTTTGCATAATTATAGCATTATCTAGTGGACAACTACAAAGAGGGCCCAAGTTACAGCCCTAGGATCAAGTTTGGCCCTGCACCAGGGGTCACAAGTTTTACATGGGTTTATGCAGTGAAAAGTTCAGAAACCGTCTTGTTACTAGCCATAAGGCCAAGAACTCCCAAATTTGGCATGTTATTCTTCTAATACACATATTCCCCATTTAGTTCGACTCTAGCCCTGGGGTCAAAGTTTTATAAGGGCTTATATAGTGAAGACTTCTCTTGATGGTTTATATTTATAAGCCAGTGGAGCGATACAGGGCCATCATGGCCCTCTTGTATTAGTAAAATAGTCATGTCCTCAAAAGTGTGACTAAGGGATGCAGATGTTTTTTGAAGTTCATTTGAGATGATGTGAATTTCTTTATTGTATTGTTTAACCCCCTCTATGAGATTGTGCATTCTTTCGTTGGATTTTTGCATGAAGGAGCTTAAATGTTTATTTTGTTGAACTAGCACATTTGCTATGTTTTGTGTCCTACTAGTTAGGGCATTAATGTGTCTAGCTAAGACATTAACATCATCAGTTGTTGCAGTGCCAAATAATGTTTTTGAGAAACTGCCTATGAATGGGAAAAGAGCACGCTTAGATTTAGTCTTTTGAGTCGGATTAGCATGTGGTATCAAAGCATGGATTGTTTGAAGAGTTTGGTTTAGAAGCACATCTGTCTCAAGACGCAAGGCATTCAACTGAGAAATAATGTTCGATATCAATACGCACAAATTTCCATCTTTTTGGCAAGAACTTATTGCTGGGAATGTCCTAAAGTTGGGTAAGGGAATCTCGTAAGTATGTAGCCAATATTCTCGTGAGAGTGTTAGCGCGGATTGTCTCTGAAAGACCACCCCATAATTTAGTCTAGGTAATGTGCTTGAAGCAGTCACTGGTAACACCATTCCCACTATACAACAACCTAATAGTATGAATCTTGTGCTCATCCTGAACCCATCTGTGAAAGAAAAAAGAAAAAAAAAAAAAAAAAAAACTCACTGTGAGGGAGCTGTCCAAACATCTTGACTAAAGGTTAGCTGAGATTTCAAACAACTTCCCCTCCAGTATCTATTTTTGAAATTTATAGTGGCTCGCCAAAGTACCCAACTGGCCAAGTCAGGATTTTTAAGATGGACCAGGTGCGCACGGATTTCAATGTTTATTCTTCAGATTTCTTTTTCCAAAACACCAAATCTTTCCGTTTGCGTTTTCGACCTGTATATGAGATATGAGATTCCTAATATTCACATAGGAAATCCAGATCAGTTTCATGTTCTTTTAACCATATGGAATTCTTCTTCCCTTGAATATAACACCTAAGCCAATGTTCACCTTTGTATCTGCTTACTTTAAAAATTTTCTTAGGTTTGATGTATTTTGATTGATTATATTCATTTTTTGCGGTTTGCAATTTATCTGATGTGGTATCAGATTGTTTTGTGGCAGACTGAGGACCATCCGTCTCAACAGACTCGAATTTTTCAGTCTCGGGACAGTTGGTCTCAACAGACCGAGGATTTGCCTCGGGTTTAGCCACTGGGGTTTCGGCAAGTTGCTGACTTCTCTGAGTTTGATCCCTTTGATCAGCCTCACCCTGAAGATCAGTGTTAACCCTAGTGAGCTCGCACTCATTCTGATGAGCAATTTCATTACCAATATTTTCATGATAATGTTTCAACCTTTTGGCATTGATAAAAGCTTTGAGAACTTTGTTAGTTTCACAGTCTTTTATCTTATATGTGAAATTAGGTCCAGTTTGTAAAATTATATACGGACCATTCCATTTTTCACTTAATTTAGAAGACAACCCTGGCTTAGTTGCATATTGTCTTAAGAATACCTTGTCATTTATTTGGAAATCAGGGATTTTAGCATTATTGTCAAATCTTTCCTTTGCCTTTGACTTTGCAGCTTCCATGTTTTTACATGCAATATCCTTAGCAATTTTGAGTTGTCCCAGAAGTTCATAAAAACAATGCTTTATTTGAGATGGCAGAGATGGCTTTGGCATCAAGTCAACATCAACTGGCAAAGTCATTTCTTTCCCAAAAACTAATTGAAATGGAGAGAAACCAGTAGATTCAATTGCAGGAGTAGAACGAAATGCCATCATTACACTAGGTATTAGTTTATGCCAATTCATTTGGTTTTTATCGACATATGCTGCCAGGGTTTTGGACAGAGTACTATTTGCACGTTCTACAGTGGAGTTTGTTTGTGGATGATAAGCGCTAGTATAATATCTTTTGATCGAGAAGAGTTTGCAAAGAGCACTCACAAGTTTAGACATGAAATTTCTACCTCTGTCAGATAATATTGCTCGAGGAGCTCCATATCGACATATGAATTCATTGTAAAGGATTGAAGCAACCTCTTGTGCATTCTGGCTTACAAGCGGAAAAGCTTCAGACCATTTTGAAAAACTATCAATAACGAGCAAGATGTACTGATAACCTTCCTTTGTTTTCGGAAGAGGCCCTAATATGTCAATATGAATCCGGCTCATAGTATCTTCAACAGGTAGAGGATTTAAAGGTGGGGGCTTTTGACGCCTATCTGTTTTTATATGTTGACATGTATTACATGAGTATACATAATTTTTTATTTCTTGATACATTTTAGGGAACCAATATTTTTGCCTTATTTTGAAGAAAGTTCTAGTTGCCCCAAAATGACCTCTGCCTGCTAGACTATCATGATAATGATATAACAGGTCATTGATTTTTGACTTTGGAACAGCCAGTTGAAAGAAATAATGTCCAGTAGGGTCAATTTTTCCTTTAAATTGAAGTTGATAAAAGTGATATAATAAGCCATCTTTCATTACAGACTGATCTTCAGCTTTTATGCACATTCTTTGTTTTTTTTCACTGGCAAAGTCCTGTTTTCAAGATATTCAATCAAAAAACTCGGGTCAGGACATGATTTCTGTAGAAGAGCCATGTCCCGACTCTGGGTTTGTTCTAGTGTATCAACAAGATTAACCGATACCGGAGTTCCATAATCTAAGTTAATCTCTATGATACATTGGTCATTTGTACTTACTGGAGAATTTGAACTATCAATGACTGTATCAGCCTGCTCAATGTTACTGGAATTAGAGTTTGGTTTATGTGACATTACAGAAACAGACTTTGTACAAGTTCCAGCATTCCCTTTCTCACAACTGTCGTCAAACGGACTAGCCTCACAAGTATCATATGGGATTCGTGATACTGCATCAGCATTCCCATTCTGAGTACCAGGTCTATGAATAATTTCATAGTTGTACCCCTCAAGGAACATTATCCACCAAGCAAACCTTCCCTTTGGGTCTTTGAGACTATTTAAGTAAGACGAGGCTTTATGGTCAGTGTAGACAGTGAACTTGTCATGAGAAAGATAATGTCTGAAATTTTTTATTCCTTCTATAACAGCCAAGCATTCTTTATCTGTTACAGACCATTTTCTTTCATCATGCGAAAGAGCTCTACCACCATATGCAATGGCATTTTCCTTTCCTTCATTATCTTTCTGTCCAAGAACATACCCAATGGCACTGCCACTGGCATCACTGGACAGAAGGAATTCCTTATTCATGTCGGGAAACCCAAGAATTGGTGCAGTGACCAAGGCATGCTTGAGCATCTCAAAGGCATGTTTGCATTCGTCAGTCCAGTCCCCACCTTTGAACTTTCCCTTTTTATTATATACCTGTAAGTTTTCCGGGTTAAATACATGTGTCGCATGCGGCTAAAATCACACACGACGGAAAAAAAATCTGTATTCCACTCAGTGGAATACGGTTCCAAATATGGTATGATGACGTCACACTGTATCCACGTGAACACGGCAGCCATTTTGATTGTTTTATATGTTAACACAATGGGCGTGGTGGAAATAATACTAAATAAAATTCATCCGCCATTCATGAAAAAAAGATGTTAACGCCTACTAAACCAATTTTTCTCATAACTATGCTTCGTTTTCGAATAAAATGGTCACTAAATGCATACATTTTGGTAGTTTAGGTATATAATAAATGGAATATTATGTTGTAGTGTGTTTCCTGGGGCTTGTATTTACTTCTCGCTGCGTGGGAAAATTTTGATATCGCGCGAGACCTTCGGAATTTTGATATCGCGCGAGACCTTTGGTCTCGCGCGATATCAAATTTTCCCACGCAGCGAGAAGTAAATACAAGCCCCAGGAAACACACTACAACATAATATTCCGTATTTATTCCCTTTTAAAAGCTTGTTTAGCGGGGTTGTAATGAATGAATAACCTTTAACAAAACGTCTGTAGTAGTTGCAGAGCCCAAGAAAACTTTTTAGTTCAGTTTGGGATTTTGGAACTGGGAAATTTTTAATTTTTTCTGTCTTGGAAGGGTCAACAGAGACTCCATTGCTAGACAAAATATGCCCAAGAAAGGTCACTTTCTGTAGGCCAAATTCACATTTTTCAGGCTTTAAAGTTAAATTTGCTTCTCTTAATTTGCCAAAGACTTGATCTAAGTGAGACAAGTGTTCTTCAAAGTTTCTACTGAAAACCAAGAGATCGTCAATATAACACAGGACAATTTTCCAGTGAATTCCGCGTAGAACTTGGGACATTAGCATTTGGAAGGCCATAGGAGCATTTTTTAAACCAAATGGCATCCGATTCCAGACATAGACCCCCTCATGTGTTATAAAAGCAGACTTATGCTTCGTTTCAGGGTCTTAACTCCATTTGAAAATATGCTGAGTTAAGATCCAATGTGGAAAATATGGAAGTTGAAGATTCACCTATACAATCAAAAACATCCTCCAATCTAGGCAAAGGATGTGAAATTGATTTGGTAATTTGATTTAATTTTCTGTAGTCAATTGCAAATCTCCAAGTCTTATTTTTCTTTCGGACTAAAACTACAGGGCTATTCCAAACAGATGAAGATTGACTGATTATACCGTAGTCTAGCATTTCCTTAGTCTGATGCTCAATTTCAGTCTTCTGCACTGGACCAGTTCTACAGTAGTTTTATATGAACCGGTTTTGCTCCTGGTTCAGTTTCTATTTTATGGGTAAAGACATCAGTTTTTCCTAACGTGGCAAGAGATGTTGAAAAAATATCTTTGTTTTTTAAGAGGAATTTTTGCAGTCTACTGCACTGTTCTGAGGTGAGGTTTTTGTTCGAGATGTGAAACAGACATTCGTCAGAAACTTCCTCAGAAACTTCCTCAGAGTCACATCCATCAGACACAGCGTTCACCCTAGATTCAGTTTCAGTGACATCATCGAAGGAAAAAATGCTTTTATCATCAACTCGAGAGACAGTTGCTAAAGTGAAGTTTATTGGTAAATTTATGTCTCTTGATGTTGGATTTAGAACTCTTATTATTGCTTTTTGGGTTTTGTTGTTTGTTGACTTATGCTTCTTAACTTTAACAAGGCACCTAGAAATTAGTAAATCTTTATCATTAGTGACTGGTTCTAGGAGTACCACTTCATTTTTAAATGCCCTCGAGATATTTACAAAAAATTCTGTTTCGTTATGTGCAGGGTGCATATGCAAATAGGTTTGTCTGTTTTTGCGCAACCACAACTCATCACCATTGACACAGAGACAAGATTTTCCTGCAAATGTAATTTTCCTCTTCCTAGGTCCACAAGGCATTTATTTTCAGTCAAAAAATCCAGACCTATTATCAGGGAATGATGAACAGACTCAATGACATGACATCTGAAGGGAAAACAAAGCCCGCCAATTACTATTGGTACTTTGATTTCCCCCAAAACGCCTAGTCTGCTGCCACTCACACCTGTTACGTCGGTCAATTTTGTGTGCTCAAGGTCTGACAGACTCAAGTTTGCTTTGTGGAGAAAGGTTTTTGAAGTAATTGAAATACTTGCTCCTGTATCTACAAGTGCTTGAGTTCTAGCATTGCCTACTTGAATAGTGATGGTGTTCTTTTGTAAAGGTGCTATCAGATTAATTGATTCTTTATTTGTTTTTCCCTGACACTGTTTTTGCTTTATGTCTGTATGCCTTTCAATTTCTTTGGTATGCCTGCTCACAGACAGTGGTTTGTGAACAGGCACTGATTCCTATTTGTGGTCATTATTTGACTGTTGATTGGCCTGTTGAATGAGTCCTTTGACCCACTCACAATTTCCTTCAAAATGCCCAATTTTGCCACAATGACGACACTTATACCTAGCTTCCCTATCTTGTCTAGAAACAAAATTACTCCTACCTTTTTGATGACTCTGGTTGGAAGCTGGTGCCCTTGGTTCCGCAGTTTTGTTCTGGCAAAGCTGGCTTAGGAGGTCAATCATCTTATCCAGTCTTTCATTAGTATGGGTCCGGACTGCCGTAACCTGCTCCTCTACATGGCTTGCTTCGGCTCGAAGGGCTGCTCGTCTTGCTGCTTCCATGGTAGGCAACTCCTGCGGCTTAACAATTCTCCTCAACTCTGAGGTCAGGCCCTCAATGAAAGATGTCATAAGCCACTTTTCAGGCATCTCGGCTCCAATTGAGGATTCTTGGAACCGAGTGGCGTACTCGTGAACAGGCTCCTCATACCTCTGCTTCACCATGTTTAATGAAAAATCCCCATCTGAACCATCAAATCTCAGCATGAACTTTCTAGCACCAAATCAGGATTCCTTTGAACAGTCTCTGGGATTGTCTGATACCATGTGTAGGCCTGGCCCTTTAAATGGAATGGAAAGGTGGCCTTCACCGTATTATCATCAAAATTATACAATGATTTGCAGATCCCAGCATAGTTTTTGTACCATCGGTCCCCTCTCTCTCCTGGCTTACAGAAGAAGGGGTTAATGGATATGCCCATGGAGTGTGCTATGTTTCCTTGGGTCTGTTGGGTCTGTTGGGTTAGTTGGTTGATGGTTAGGTTGTTGTATTCCAGAGGCAGCTCCTCCTTACTATCTTCTTGGACAACAGGTGCTGACCTACTCCTTGAAGTAACTGGGGTCACCAAGTAATCCACCGGAACTTCTGGCCTGCGTCCACCAAGGCTCCTCAGGTAATGTCCGTACTTTGTGTTGACTGGCGTTGACATAGGGATCTACTCCACCAATATTTTATACTGCGCTTTAGGGCGGTATAAAAACAATGCAACAACAAAGCAGAAGTAGGACCGGAATAACCTATAGAGGTCGGAGTCTTGGACTCAAAAGACTGGAGGTGGGCTTCTCTGTAAAAAGAACAACAACTTCGTTCACGCACTTAGTATATTCGCCTGTGACAGTGCTGAGTTTACATTCAGAAAGACAGGCTTATATAGTCTTGTCTTGACATAACGAAGTTGTCTGCTCAACAGGCAGACAAGAGCCAGAGGGCATGAGGAGCAATAGCAATAAAACTCGCATCAAAGAAGATTGTATAAGCATTAGCTAATACACTATCTGGTGTTTGGGCCTTATGGACAGTTATGCAAAAACGTTACCTAACCTTGCATAGACTGCCAACAAATGACCAGTCTGGCCATCTATATTGCTTATTTATTTCCTCATACCCCTTTCCTCTTGTTTGTATAATGCATAGAAATTGAGGGAATGATCATTGTGCATTGATGCATTATTTTTCCATATAAATATTACAATTTAATGTTAAAAAAAAAACTGCATCACATGCACAGTAATGCACAATATAATACAGATACTATACCTGACTGATTTTTTTTTTTAAATATACCACTCAACATTTGTTATTAGACTTATATAATGTGCAGAAAAAGAAAAGCAACACCGGATTGTCAAATCAGAGTGTTTATGAATATATTAAACTACTGAACTGCCACCACATACCAAATAATAATGGCAAATACGTTCTTGAAAAGCGCGCTGCTGTGCTTGTGGAAAAAAAAATCAAGAAGGCCATGTATCATTCCACTACCTTAGTTCATTTCATAGATAAAATTAGTACATACCAGTTTTTTCTTCTTTTTTTAAATCCAAGATGATAACATGAAAAACAAAAATGGTTGAATTAAGGAGCACTGTTACCAAATATTGATAAGCTCTGACATTTTGCTTCAATCATGCCATCACAAGTGTCCAATATATCAAACAGTAAATGAAAAGGTTTTGGACAAAGGAGAGTTAACTCTTTACCAAGTGGTAAAATTTTGGATTTTAGACAATAAAAATTTTAAAGTTTTTTTTTTCTTTTCTTTCCAGTTACCAAAACAACAGAAATCTGCATGTAACAGTTAAATAATTGTCACCTTTGCTGGATAGATGATCACTCTTTGTAGCGTCGAATACACTGGCAACTAGCTTCTTCAAATCGTTACCAACCAAGATTTGGTCCAGCTCCTTTTCTGTTTCATCTGTAGAATTCAAAGTATTATTTTTATAAAATTTAATTCAACTTGTACATCTTTTGAGAAACCTGAGTGTATGTGTATAGTGCAAACTTGAATTTTCTTTCAATCATACTGAACTCGGTACCCAGTCATTTTGATTACAGTAACACTAAAAGAAATTCTACATAAGATAAAAACAATGCATGGGCAGTATTACCATTTTTGGGACAAACTGTTCTTATCTGGACTTTTACCAGATAGGATTTTTCATCATGGCAAGTACTTTCTAGTTCAGTTTTTTTTTTTGTCCGAAATTTTAACTTCATCAGTTTGTTTCTCAATTATCCCACAGTATGAGCACCATTCGATGGGTCAGAATCTTCATAAAATGTGCAAATCTTTATAAATGCTTCAAAAGAGAAAGGGATACAGTCAAAATCGAGGGCTCAATGCAAAACCATTCTAACTCACTTTTGACAAATTTTTCAGGAACGCGAAAAAACTCTTTCTTTTCTCTAGTACCCTTACGGAAAAGCTGTCCTCTTGCGAATATCCGGCAAATATGTTGTGAATATTTGGCGAACTGCACTGTTCGCAGTAACTGTTCGCAATGTATTCACTTCTTGTCGCGAATATCCGGCGTACAAAGTTGGAAAGACAAAAAAGTTATCGCTGAATGTTTGCGGCTTTGTAGTATGATCGCTGCATGTTCGCAGCAAAAACTTAAACTTTTTCTAGCGCAATGTATTATTCGCTCACTATTCGCTACAAGAACTTAGTTCTGGATACTGTTCGCGGTATATTAGTCCCAGCGACTTTAACTTTTTATGTGTTCGCGGAATGCTCACAGAAAGAACTTCAACAAATATAGCTCTGAATTCATAATTTATAAGAACTTAAACTTTGGTACTGTTCACTGTATGTTCACAGCAAATACTTGAACTTTTTGTGTGTTTGCATATTGTTCACTTAGAAAGCTTGACAGTTTATTCATACTTCATGTCATAATTTTGACTCATCTTTCATCATAAGACAAATTTAGCCACAGAATATCTGAGAATATCTGTATGAGATAATAAATGAATGAATACATGTTATTAAAAGAATGGATGCATTAATGAATGAAAAAACCTGTTGTCATCATTGTTTGCTCTTTTCCATACTTGCTTTCCACATGAACAAATTCCTTTTACGGAAACTGTGCTGAAAGCTTGGAATGCTAGTTACAAGCATTTTCTCCCATTCTCATGTTTTGGAAAGTTCTTTCTCTTAATTGGCCGTTATTTGGGATTGTATGGTGAAGGATTAATTGGAAATTTAAACAGTAATTAGTGAAAATGTGATACACAAGGAGACATTTGAGCGTGTAGAACAAACAAGTATTAAGGGAGACAATATGGCCCTTCTCCCATAGCCTGCACTACCCGATGTTGAATCTACTTTGCCAAAAGCAGAATAAAACATCAATATGCACATCGGGGTGATCTGATCTTGAAATAACCTCTGTTACAAATTCTAATAATGTTTTAAGTCTCAATAATTAAGGTAAATAACATAGACTTACAATTCCTTTTGTGCTTGTCAAAAATAAAAGTTTGTCGGGGTATGGGACCAATAACCTATCACATGACAACATTAAGATAGGGACGTAACGTTTTGATCAAATATAGACGTTTCGACTGGGGGACGTTTTAACCGGGGGACGTTTTGAATGGGGGACGTTTTGACTGTCCTACATTTAAATCAAATACTATTTTCATCATGTGTGGGATCCACGGCAGCATCTGGAGCGTTCTTCGTGATTTAGTGCTGTTAATTCCGGTTGTATCGGCACTTTTGGCGTAAAATCTCGGTAACCCAACTGCAGGTAAATTACCACAAACATTGACAGTACTTTGTTTATTTCGACTTCGGTAATTATTTCCCCTCTTCATGTTCTCACGAGATTTAAAATTTCACCCACAAAAAGATTTTCAAAATATCAGTTTATCGTAGCCATTTGGTTTCAGTTGAACAATGAATTTGATTTCTAGAATATTTCATTGTGTGCTATGATAAAATTGATTAGATAGCAGTAACAAGAATAAAATAAAGTTGTTTACAGAACCATTCGGACATTTCCGGAAATTTACAAAGGAAAGCGCGGACATTTTAAACAAACACTGACATTCGTCCATGACAGAAAGGATTTCATTTACGAAGAGAAACAGCTTGCCATCGAGGTTTCTAGAAAGTGGTAAGTTCCATTTTTTGAAGATAGATATTCCAGGTGATGATCAGTTTATTAGATCTGTTAAAGAATCTGTTTTGTGACCGGGCCGGTTCTGATTCTGATGCGAATAACAAGTCATTTTCGTCCTCGAAGTCGAATGACCCCTGCAGCGATTTCCAGCTGTCTTTTTGTAGCACCCTCACATTAGTCATTGGAATGAAATGTTTTCTTTTTCTTTTGTTCAGATTCCGAAGCTAAAATGGTGACATATGCATGTTAAGTAGCATCTTCTCAAATTTACCAGCCAGAGGTTTAAACATATGTGAAAACTAAAGTAAGATGTGAGTATATTTTGTGAATATTACCTCCAGAAAGTATTACCAAAACTATATAAAATCATCTCAGGATTCTGGAGAAGATTTGTGTCGAAATCAGTGCATTTTCAATTTGCTCGATCAGAGCACACAGTATTGTACTGTAAATGCTCATTTGAATTTCTTCAGCAAGCTGATTTTCACGACTTTATTGTCACGAACAATGAGCTTGGTGTAACTAGATGACAGATTTATATTGAAATGTTAGAGAGAACAAAAAAAGAAACAAAAACCATTATGTACAGTTTGTGTTTATAAACCTGGAGCTCCATTTATTTGGTATTTATTACAGTTTTAAAAATGAAAACCTGAAACTGGCTGGGAAAAAAAAAATATTAATTGTGGTTTGGGGCATATAGAATGTTAACATCTAATTTTTAAAAATCTTTGTTTTGAGCTGAAACAAAAAGAAGATTTTTTCAAAAACTATCTGTAGCTAGATAATTTAATTGTACATTTACAAAAAATTGATGGAGCAAGTATAAAGAATTAATTGAGTGCATGTCTTGAATTTTAAAATTATGTATACCAATATGCCAAAGTTCAGAATTTCAGTACATAACCAATCAAAATAAGAATAAATTCTCAGTTTTCAACTGTAACATTATATACTTAGGCGTATATGAGTGTGTAAACTTTCCTTTAACTCTTTACCACACAATCCCGACTTTTAACGACCCTGAAGAAGAATCCTTTTGAAAACATTGTGGGAAAAAGAAAAAATGCTGGTAACCGGCATTTTCTCCTTTTCCCACAATGTTTTCTACCCTATCAAAGAGAAATTCCAGGAGTTGAGCAACATTTTTATTGTCATCTGCAAATGCTTTCAATTTGGACTAGTCTACATCTTTGTTGTGTGGTAAAGAGTCAAGTTCACTGCAATACTTTTTAAAATAATGAAGATAATTATGGATCTTTTACAGATTACATCATCAGATAGTTCTGTCCCTACTAGACTGCATGGCCCAATTTTGAGGGAATGGTTCCAATGTCCAGGTCCCAGTCAAGCAGACAGAGCTTAACCAGGAAAAAACATAAGGAGCTAGCTGTACCCTCTGAAGTATATAGTCTGGATTACCTGCCTGTACCACTATGTTACAGGGCCAGGCCAAGTGCAATAAAGGCGGCCTCCATGGCAACCTCAAGCTTAGCCCTACATGCTTTCCTGTTTTACCCAATTTCATATGGTCCAGTTTGATGAGTGAATGAAATGAGGTCAATTTTGTGCAAAATATACATTACCAAATCTAATATGTGCTGCGGGTGTATGGTTTAAATATACTGCCTGACATACTTTTGAAATACGGCTGGGTATGTGTACCAGAGACCATCTGAAGTGCTACATTCAGGGACAGAGAACATTTGCGGAAAATTCGCCACAGGGAAAAGTAAAGTTTCTGAGCCCATATTTGCGGCATAATTGCAGCTTGTTCACAGGATATTCACAGTTACTGTTTTCAGCATATTTGCAAAAGCTATTTTACTATATTTTAAATGTATGCACCATATTTGCAGAAAGATTGCCGGATATTCACTGTATATTTAACTTGTCAATTTGAATCTATGTTCGCCGCATATCGAGGGCTCAACGCAAAACTATTCTAACTCAATTTTTGTCAAAAATAGTTTTTTTGCATTTATTGAAATAAAATGTCACGATACATGTTATGTTAAAATATTGCGGTGATACTCCAAGTAGTTTTGGAGATATTGTAATTTTTAGAAGATATTCTCTCTCCAAATGATGATGTTCTTTGTGCAAAACTATTCTAACTCAAGATAGCATAGTTTTGCACTTAAATCCAGCTTGAAAAGTTGGATTTCAAAGTGCAAGACTATTCCAACTTGATTTTGAAGCTATGAGTATGTTTTGATAACATCATGAATCTTGCTTCTGATTTCATAATACTGTTTCTAAACAATGCAGGAATTGTATATGATCTTTGTTGATGCCTTTGGTAAGAAATATTTAACAATTTGATGGGGAAATGTGTACATTTTGATACTGATGGCTTTGACTTTACTCAAACCACATGTAATAAAAGATAGATGCCATATTGCATTTCTATAAAATTAATGTTATGATCACCATTACATAAAGATCCTCAACCAAATCTGTTACACTTCTTTTTATTCACCCTGCTATTCAAGAATAGAATCTATGTCAAATTTTAGCAGCAAATTCAAACATAAACTAAGGCATTCAACATTAAGTATAGCTACTGGGTTTTGCCATCCATAACCCTAATACCTCCTGTGCTAAAGACTGTTGTAGTCAGCTGTGCAATGCCTTTGCTCATCATGTTTGTTTGGACTTGTATCTTTTTTATATGGCCCTTCAACATTACTTAAAAGGTGGGAAAACTACTAAATCTTAGGTTGTCAAATGTGATCAAAGCAATGAAAAGATGAATATCACTGAGCCACACAAGAAAACAAGTGTGACAAACATCTCTGACTTAGATCAACCAGCTAATCAATAGTCTGATCATCATCTTCCCTGAATCAACAGTCTGATTGTACAGGAACCAGTTTGTGAGCACAAATGTCTCTGATCAAGCATTGTGCATGTGCAGACTGGTCTTAGTCTTTGCTTTTTCACACATGCTGTAACTTCATAATTAACATATGAGCCATCATTAATTCTGCAGAGAGTATTTTTAATGATATATAATAAATACAGTCAATTGAATTCATATAGTTATTTGATGCCATTGGAATCCCAGTGTAAGTGTAATCCCCCACCTCCCCTTTAAAGGCTTATTTAAAAACTTTGATGGTCACTGTAGTTTTACACTATTGACTAGAGCTACATGTATAATATATTAGCACATCAAAATACTTTCAAGAAAATCATGAAAGTAATTCTAGTAACTTTCCAATTATGTTTTACAAATAAATTTATCAAATCTTAAAAACATGACAGTACCAAAATTAATTTCTATCTTTAAATTGTCAAATTTGATGCCACAATCACCAGCATTTTAAATAATTGATACTCAACATAAATTATGTGTCTCTGAATTTCATCCTGAAAATGCAAAACATTTCTAAAGGTCTATGAGGAACAAAACATAACTCTGTGTTGGCTTCCTGTATTCTTTTTTATTACAAAAGATTATTTAAAAAAATGTTGAATAGTACTTAATATGGATAATACTTTTCAGTCCTTTCCATTTGAATATGTTTGGAAAAGCTGGGCACCAAAATTTACTACCTGTAGATGATGTTTTTACTTAAAATGGTGTAAATCTGTATGAAAGAAAACTTGGCACACTCACTTGCACAGTTTTAGGCTCAATCAGGGCTGGTTCTATTTGTTACAATTCTTATATTGACACACTCAGACAAGACCTAAACTAGAAGACCTTTATGATGATATATCACTCAGCTGAGTTAATAGGAGCTAATGTGAAAATGTGGTCATTTTTAATAACCATGGACAAAATTTGAATCTGCTTGTTTAACCAAACACAGCTGATGGTACATGTATGTATAAAGTTTTGAAGCTCTATGTAAGCACAGTCGACCGTCAGAGTTGGATCCATTATAAATAGTAAAACACAAAAGGGGGGGCGGCTCATATTTGACCTTCTGGGACAATTTGAACAATTTTGTTCAAAGACCATTTGACAATGATACATACAAATATTACAACTAAAACTATGGGCTTTGTAATTCCATGAAAGAAATAAGTCTATGTAAAGCAAAAGAATTTCATGCCAGGACTGTTTTTGACCAAAAGAAAATAATTAAGATACTGTTTAACTCTTGACCACACTACATTATTCTGACTGACAGCTATTGCAGACGATAAATTACATGTAGTTTTAATGATGGGAATGTCTTTGAAAGGTTCAAGTACATTATGGGAAAAGTAGATAATTATTTTCTAAAGCATACTGCATTAAGGGCATAAAATTATGGAACTGTTTGGTAAAGGGCTACCAAAGACCACAAAATGATGCTACATACATATACCTTACTACCAATGCCAGTGCTCTAGGTCTGGTTGTTTTGGTCAAGATACCTAAGTTTTTTAGATACTGGACTCTATTACAAACAACCAAATCTAGGGCAGGACCATTCTTTAACAGAAATTATTAAACATAAATGAAAGACTGTTAGAATTTATTACAGAACTATCATCAACTCTCTAGGCCTACTTCTTTCAGATATGTGTTGGTGTAATTTTCCCCCAAAAGAACTCTTATGTAAAATACTTTGGACAACATTCAAGTAAGACCATCAGACAATACTACCAATATTAAATACAAACTCAAACATCAGCTTATAAGATTTTTTATGGTTTTAAAAAAAGAAGGTGCCTTTTAAACTCTTTTTAAAACATATATCCATAGGGCAGGGCTATGTATACCCCTAAAGACTCAATTTGAACAAGTTTTGTAGAGCATCACAAGCTTATTTTACATACAAAATATCAAAAGTCTAGGCTTTCTGGGTCAAGATAGAGGATCTTTAATGCACATCCATACAAAACACTAATTTACACTCCCCTCCTCCCCCAAAAAAAGAAGGTCAATTTAATCTTGCTTATCATTTGAAAATCATTATACTATCACTGGTACAGTTTATGCCTCTGCTTTTGTGTGACTTCTCGAGTTATATTTTAATTTTTGGCAATGTTGACCACATTCAGGTGGCCTAGACTTTTTTAGCAATTTATTTCACCCAAACATAGGGGAGAATAATATAAAATTTAATGCCCGATCTTTGACAGACAACTAACTATGGGTGATCACAATAGTTCAGTCTGAGCCGCTTTTGCTTAGGTAAGCTAAAGACTGTAATTATATTTTTATGATGGATGTTTGAGATTTATTTAGATCTTAAAAAAAGGAAAAAAAAACTTTTTAAATTGAAATACTCTTAATGTGGATACCGAAGGGCAAAAGGTATACTGGGAAGAGCTTAGAACACTCTGTATAAATCATGAATATTTAAATACCATTGTTATACAGTATAACAATGACAGCCCTGTCTAAAACAAAGTTGGTGCAGTGTCTTGAAATGATCCAGTCGTTTGTAAATTAAAAAAAAGTTATTTAAAACAGCTTTTTGATGATCAGCCACCTTTCACTAGGGAAAAATATAATAATTTGATATTCATGTGCAAAAATGATCATCCCAAGAGTCCACCTGATATTTTATTTTCTTCCTCATCACCAAGAGAACTATGGGAGTTTGGCACTACAGGCTGATTAACTGTTACAACACTGCTCACATTTATGTGAATAAAATGTACCAAGAATGACTATAAATCATACAGAATTTCATCCCTGTGTCATCTGTTTATCAGGTTTGGTAACAACCATTGGGACTGACCATGGTTCCAAATCTGATTGTCTGACTGGAAAATATCAACTAAGTAATATTAAAGAAAACTGCTGTAACTTAGTATTTGGCTCTTTACCATGCCCTGTAGTTTTTCTGAAAGTGTTGTGATTAAATAAGAGTGTTTTGATGATATTTTTTTGCTAATGTTTCAAACAATACATGTATCTGTTCCATTTGTGAAGATAGCCTAGTTTTATGATTTTATAGTACAGACAGTCTCGGCATACATTCAGGATTGTCAGATCACCTCAAACATCGAAGTATAGACCTATGAGTCGTGTAAAAAGTAGTCTAGAACTGTTGAAACTTTCAGTTAGAATAGTTTTGCCTTCAAGTATTTTGGTTTTTTGCTTGTTTTTGTAATGCAACACTTCCAACTTGAGATAGAATAGTCTTGCTAAACAAATGCCTTAACATTTTTGCGATTTCTCGTGCAAAACTATTCTAAGTTGAAAAATGTGTTATAAAACTAAAATAAAATTATTTTTTTTACAAATTTTCAAGTGTTTATTATTTCCTGAGTGGTTTCAGATATATTGGTAAGTAGAATGGTCTAAAATAGCCAATACAAGAAAAATGAATCAGTTTTTTCTCTCTCCTGAAAAATTTGTCAAAACATAGTTAGAATAGTTTTGCATTGAGCCCTCGATATATGCAGAATGTTAGCTGGGTATTCGCCGAATATTTAATCCACAGCCTTGAATCATGTTTGCCGCATGTTCGCAGAATATTCGCAAGCTGTTTACATAAACTATTCGCAGCAAAACTAATTTGCATGTGAAAAGTGAACATCCTGCGAATATGCCGTAAATACTAGTCAGCCTTTAAAGGTTATGTTCGCTGAGGGCCCCCAGTTGGGCGGGGGGATAGAAATAGCTCAGCTGTCGCACTACAGCAGGGGTAAGACCCCCCCACTGTGCCTGCCTGTTTGCCGTGGGCTGCAACTCGTGTCGTTCGATGACGGGATCCTGGTGGTTGAGTGGATTCAGAGCTCGGCCCTTTGATGGCTCTGTTTTCGCAACACACCACTTTGGCCTTGAATTGAATTAAACGAGGGGTCAGGAAGGCCCGTTCTGATCAATCGGCTGGTCACGCCGAGCCCTAGGGTGTTTCTCTGACTTTGTTCTCTTTAATCATACACAGATACATCATTTCTTTGTCATCAGTTGCTGTATGTCAATACCCTAGAAGGCGGTGGCTCATGGGCTAATCGAGTGAAGGATGGTGTTTGATTGACATTTGTAACCGCCCAAAGTTAGTCTTTGCTTGGTAGGACATTCTGCGGGCCTACACTTGTCCGGTCTAGCCCTTTCACTTCGAGTATATCACCGATGTATCCCTGTCATGATCTGTGTTAGGTTTCCCCAGATCATGTCCCCATGTTGGACTCCGAGGCGGGTGGGGAGCATCGGTGATGAATATTCAAAAACAACTATGGCTTCTCAAAAAAAGGCCAAGCGTTTACTGTCCGACTCCGATTCAGAATCGGATATTTCAAGCGCTAAATGACCAAAGCTGTCGATGCGCCATAAAACAACATTCATTCATTATGTTCGCTGAGTATTTGCCGACTGTTTGCAAAAATAGTTCGCGGCAGGGCGTTTTTTTCCGTAAGGGTAGTGGCAGTTTTAGACAGTTTTTTCCACCAGCATTTCTGACAGCACTTAAGAAACAAAAAGTACTTGAAAGTTGAAATAAAAATATTTTTGTTTTGATTTTATAGCACATTTTTTAACTTGAAATAGTTTTGCAGTAGAAATCATAATAATCTTAGTGTATTTGTCATGCAAAACTAAAGTATCTGAAGTTGGAATAGTTTTGCAATACAAAAACATACCAAATCCATGGTATTCGTTTGGCAAGACTATTCTATCTTGATTTGGAATAGTTTCGCAGGATAAACATAACCAAATGCAAGAAGGTTTGGAGGAAAAAATGTGTTAACTTGAGTTCCATTTCTATAAGGACTCTTTCTCAAGGATGCATATTTAACATTATTGACTCCTTAACCCTTTCCCAGACAGAGAGGTAGCCAAAACTGTTACCTCTATTGAACAGTGACCTGGGAAAATCAATAACCTAGACCACATATGGAGATAAGACATTTTATGGTCCTATCTGAACAGGGAATATTGGATTTTGTTAATTTCTTGACAATTTTTCACACATGTCCTAAAAAATGTTAAAATAGAGCTATTATTTCTTATTTCACACTATTTTGGTATATAAAAAGTTTTTAGAGAAAAGGCTGCTCTTTTTCATGGTATGATTTTTTTTTAAAGTTTTAATGCAAATTATGCAGCAAAATGAGAATAAAGTTAGTGTTTGTTTTTTTTTCTCATTTCTTTAACAATTTTTTTCCTTTATTTTCATGCAATAGGGTCATGAAAATGGTGATTTATAATTATGTTAAATAATTGAACAAATCTTATTATAGGAAGGTCTTTGGAAAATTAGATTATCTTTCACATTGTATACTCTTTTTATGCAGTCAAAATGCAAATTTCACTTTGTAATGGGTTTAAAAGTCTAAAGAGATTGTTTTAATGTTTCAGTAATCATATTTCCTGTAGGTTACCAATACAAAAATCTATGAAATCTTTTCTTTTTTTTTTTAATAAAGAGAACATAATAATAAATGCTGAACAAGTGAGTGACTCTTTTAATGAATAAATCCATGACAGAAGTCAGCTTTTCTAAGAAGCCTTTTGTGGGAAACAAGAGTTTTTTTCCTTCCCGCAATGTTTTCTACCCAATTGGAGAGCTGACATTCAGAAGGAACAGGTTTTGATTTGCTGTCTGCAGGCTCTTTAAATGTGGAAAATGTAAAATCTGTTGTTTCATAAGGGGTTAGCCCTTAAACAAAGAAATCAGAGATTTTACAACCCAAAGAAAGAGGGCTTCTGTTTCAACCTGCAACAGAAAAACATGTCGCTAGTAGATCGACATAAGATTTCATTGAAGCAGATCGAGGGGGAAAAACGCCGTGTTTGACATTATCGGTAACATGGACAAGGTTAAGAAGATGTAATTTTTGATTAAACATCATACAAATGTTGATAAACATGTAAATTGCCATTTTTTTGGCCTAAAAGATCATAATTCAAGTTTAAAATGCAGTTGCTTTTTTTCAGTCGCCCCTGACAACGTAATGTTTGGAATACTCCATCTTATTCAAAAGTCCATACTCCGAGATGTTGCGGCTTTTAAGGATAAGATTCGTAGCGATATTTTTCGTTATTACTCATGTACGCATTCGTCTAAAAAGAAAAGAACGCCTAACGATATTAATTTTCTGTTTGGAAATATAAATGCCAAATCATGTGTATCTTAAACTTAGTGTAAAAACTGAACGATGGCGTAATGTAATTTTCAAGTAGATGCTTTCAACTATATGAAAAACCCCAGAATAAGTAATTAAAACACACTGTCGGAGGTGCAAACTGCCATTCGAGATCGGCCTCCAGTGCCTCATCTATCTCATCAACGTCGGATCAGAAGATTCCTCAGCCGATAACCCAGAGAAATCCAAAATATCAGTGTCAAAATTAAATTCAGACCCTGAATTCTGAACCATAGTGTACGATTTCAAATGCTACCGTTATTTTCGAAAATCTAAGGAGGAAATTTTGGTGCTTATTAGCTCATATTCTCATACCAACTGCAAGAAAATAGATAGTTTGGGGATTGAATCGCTCAAATTTCATTGGCTAATTGAACTGATTAATTTGAATGTGAAATTTAATTGGCTTACCCGTTCATTTTTTTTCACCAACCTTGTGATCGCATGGTAGATCTATACCGCCCATTCATAATCCGTAGATGACCGCTGTGTCATTATGTAATATTATGTAACGGTGCAGCTGGCCACGAGACAGAAACAGTAAAAATCGATAATTAAAGGCCATAAATTGTCTATCAGAATGCTTCTGAAAAAAAAACTTCAATCGGGAGGGTAATAAAATCTAATCAACTTTTGTTGAATTTAGGGCTGTACAGTGCACAGGTTCTGGTCTCTTGTTCTTCCCTCATTATTTGTTTATCTGATAAAGGAAATATACGTCAGAAAAAGAAATTTCCATTTTCCTAATATTTCGTAAGTCACAGTTTAATCGTGTTGGGACAGTTATTTCATTGTGGCTCAATTTAATCATTCACGTCTGAGTAAAGTAAACAGAAAATCAGACCTAGCCTATTGAATATTTTGTGATTTTTCTCGGGTCAGTTTACGCGTAAATAAGAGATGGATTAACACCTCCGACTGGTAAGAAATATGTGATTTAAACTTTTGTTCAAATGTGATTAGTATATATGCAACATTGTTAAAGGTGTAATTTTGACTACGTGACGACGTCGCGGTTATTTTTCCAGTACTTTCCATCGAAACAGACGACGCTGTTTATCACGTACTCCATTTACACATGTACACGGTTACATTTCTGGACCCCAGTCCTGTTTGACTTCAAATAACTCTTTTTTTCGAAGAACAACCATACCAGTTTTTTTCTGTCAAAATAACGACGATATCTTACACTTACTGTTTCATACATCGTAGATAGTTTCGGTAATGTAAATTGCCGATTTTTTTTACGTTGAATAGGACACACGTGAAAACCCGGGTTTGTTCAGATACGGTAGACACGTTAAAACCCGGGTCTGTACGGATAAGACAGACACGTGAAAACCCGGGTTTGTCCAGATAAGGTAGACACGTGAAAACCCGGGCTTGTCTGGGAAAGGCTTAAATCCTGAAATGAGTTTGTTGGAAATCATTTTGAAACTGTCTTTGAAATGATCATCATTAGTTTAGGGCTAATAGACACATATTATGTAAAAAAAAATGTTGTACAAACAGAAATTGCTTGTCATTCATTTACTGAATGATATTCTTCATAGCCCTATTAGAAGACCAAGTAAGCAAATAGCCAAATACAATATCAACATTTATAGCCAAATACAATATCAACATTTATAGCCATTCTCCTTTTCCCACAATATTTTCAAAAGTGGATTGCTACAAGGCATAAAATGGTCATCTGTAGAAGCTAATGGCCCTCATAATGCTCTGAGATTGTCAAGAGCAATAACTATCATCACTGATTTGGTAAAGGATAGCATAATTGTCTGATAGAAAAGCAAAAGAAAGAACTCTTTCAAAACACTCAAATTTAATCACAACAGTTTCTGGAAAGCCACTAGGTATAGCAAAGTGGTACAAAAGTCAATTTATTGATGTAGCTACAATTTTCCTTCTGCAAATCATTTAGTTGTTTGGAAACACTATCAGCCCAAATGAATCGAACAATATACAGGACTGGTATACAGAATATTTTGTATGTTCTGTGTGGGATCAAGATATAATTTTACTGAGTAAATGCTAAATTAGTATTGTCACAAGTGGCAGAGATGCCGGGTTTGATCCTCTGATGACTAGGACCAAGAAAGCAATCAAAAGAGAGCGGTTTATTAAAAATGTGTCAACTTACTTAACAATTAATATTAACAAAGAAGTATTAAAGATAAACATTATTGAGTTTCAATGTGACTCAAACGTTGAAATTTGTGCTGGGTAGGGTAGAAAGTATTGTGGGAAAAGGAGAAAATGCTGGTTACCAGCAATTTTTCTTTTTTCAACAATGTTTTCAAAAGGCTTCTTTCTCAGGGTCATGAAAACCCGGGATTGTTTGGTAAAGGGTTAACTCTTTACCAAATGACAAACCTTTAGAATGGTTTACAATGGAAGAAATTGCAGGTAGCAAATTAGATGTAGCTGAAATGATGATATTAGTCTCTCAAAGAATTGAAAAAACATTGTGGGAAAAGGAGGCAATGCTGGTTTTGCACACTCTCCTTTTTCCATGATGTTTTCATAAGCCCCTTTTCATCAGGCTCGTCAAAACACTGGATTGTTTAGTAAAAGATTACAGATTTACAGGCATGAGCCTCCTTGGAACCCTCATTTTGAAGTATTCTGGTAAAAGTATGTTATGATGAAAATTCAGTAATTTTGATTTGAGATCATTCCAGAAAGTAATGTCTCTGTCAATTCTTTGAAGACAACAACCTTTAGGTGTCCACACAAAAAAGTTACAATATTTTACATTACAAACAGCCATTTGCATTTGCACTTGGAAATAAAATGCATGGTTCTCTTTAAGATGCATTGACCCATTTCTTAATTTGTAACGCAGTTGATTTTTCTGAGATTTTGGTAAGTTTTCAATGTCCAAGGGGTGCATGTTTTGCAATGAATAAGGACATTTGATCTCAAGAATGCTTACTAACTTGTCAGGGTCATAAATGAGGCCATGTGGGCTACATCCAAACTCGGGGGAAGCTTGGATTTACCCAAAATCCACTCTTTGTTGCTTTTTGTCCTGGGCTAAGATATTGTTCACAAAACTTTTCATAACCAACCTGTTCATTATTTCTTCCATACTGAAGCGATTTAAGTCTTGGCAGCTCATTTCCCCACAACAGTCTCTTGAGTAGAGAATACTGCCCTCTTTTAGTCACAGCACAACACGCTTTAGCATTAGAAGCTGTGAATCTTAAGTACCTGTACAGATGCCACTTTACAGAATCAATCTGATCTTTCATTCCTAAGATTTCCATAGGCGCATCGCCTGTAACGTGTTCCCTCAATGCATTCATGGCAGTTTGTGTTTGTCTTTGAAGGCTTGCTGTGTCAACTTCGTAGTCATGGTATTTTACCTCCATTACCCTTTCAAGCATTGAGTTTGTTCCCGTATTCGGTAACGTTAAAATGAAGTTATTAACAAACGCTTCTTCATCCTGAATATAGTCCGTCGGTCTAGGATCATGTTGAAGTATCCTGTCTGGTTTCATTTTTTTAGCGTATGTAGATGCAAAGCATTTCTTTGGATCCTGTTTCGTTTTCCTTCCTTTATTCCACCCACACAATGTACTTGTACAGCTTGGTGGATCATAACCGAACTGCATGACATAGTTTTCTAGCGCAAACAGGAGAGCAGCAATGTGGTTACACCTATTCATTGCTGAGGCTTCACAGTCACATGAAGCATCAACAACTTGCCCCGATGATTGTTGCAATGTCACAGTCACATTACGTGTCTTTGACGGCTGAAAGGATGTCATCACAGAACTTTTTAGAAAGTAATAGTCCTTGTGGTAGTTATCTTTTATGTCTTTGATATGCCCACTAGTAAAATACTGCCTTCCCTTATTCATAGGCTTTGACGTTGAAAAATCACCATCCTTGGTGTTAGCAGTAGCTATAATGATTGTAGATAGTACCATAACAGAAGTCGGTCAGTATTTGCCTTGATGGGAACTTTTTCCAGCCTGTTACAGGTAGAACAGGGATGGCCTTACTGCTATCCACATCTGCCTGCCTAAGTACATCAGCAACTTTACGTTGATACCATTTCCCTCCATCATTTGACGCAATGATATTTTGATCTTCTTTTGCTTTCACACAGTCCAAACATCTTGAAAAAAATAAAGGAAAAGAACAATAAATTGATAAAATCAAAAGCCTCTTGCACATACATATAAAATCTTGTTTGGTTGGGAAAAAAATAAATATCACTTGTCTAATACAATCCATTTATTTTTTTTTGCCAGTGAGATTACAGACAATGGAAAGAATTTTGTTTTCCCAGAAAACCTCCGTGCTGTGATTTGTTAATCAAGGTTCTTTTGCCTGCAGTTGAGCTAGTTCAGTTTCACTTTCCAACAAAACTGGTATCTAATTCAATATAATGTGCGCAAAAAGGCTAAAATTTGTGTAGAAGACGAACATATGGGCATAAATCCTGTCTAACACATCAATCAGCATGGATACGAACAATGGACCGAATTTGAACTGGGTCGAAATTTTGAAGGGCCGAGTTATCCTGAAATCCATGCGATTTGCAGCAAGATACTGTTTACAAATTAAAAAGTAGATATATAACTCGTTCTTATTACAATATTATAGATCTACATATATGATAGACTTAGGTTTTCGATGGGAAATTACCAGAGACATTAGTAAGGCAAATTCTACGGTCAAAACACAGTGCCCTTGGGGCACAGTTTACATACCTTTTTACAAGATCATCCTTATTTCCATGCATCGGTAAACCACGGCATTGTAACCACCTTTTAAGTTCAAAAACTGAGTGTTCCTCGATCGAATCGGATCTAAATTTGGCTCCTGGTACATCTTTTTCTGATAGCTTAATAGTAAACATTTTTTCTAGCATATGTCTGTATTCGCTGTGAATGACGCTATGTTTGTTGTACGACCTACGCATATCAGTGTATCACGTGACGAGGTTATCAGATATTGGTGACGTCATCGCCGATCTGTGCTATTTTGAAAGTATTTGGAGACGACAAAGTGAATATGGCCCAAATGTCTCAGAAAGGGTAGAATACATTGTGGGAAAATGTTACCAGCATTTTTTTTCCCTTTTCCCACAATGTTTCCTAAAGACTTCTATGGGTCGAAAACTCAGGATTGTGAGGTAATGGGTTTACCAGTGGGAAAAAATTACATCTATTTGTGCGGTGTAACTCTAGTTACTTACTATTTTTTTTTTTAAAGATACATCTCTACTCGTTCTCGGCCAGTTTTTAACCCATTTCATCTTTACTTTATGAAACTATAATATATTCTTGTATCTTCATGTCAAATGCTGCCCCTGACAGTTACATGGTTGCACAGATTACGCAAGATTGAAAATGCATTTCATTTTCTGAAGGCCTTCAAAGAGATCACTGCTATCATATCTGGTTTTAACCCTTTCCCAAACAAGCCCTGGTTTTCACGTGTCTGCAGTACAAGTCTTTTGAAAACACTGTGGGCAAAGGCGAAATTGCTCGTAATGAGCAATTTCTCCTTTTCCCACAGTGTTTTCTACCCTTTTTGATAACTTTCTGCCATTTTCATCAAATTTAAAATTGTCGTCTGCAAACTCTTTCAATTTGGACCAGTCCAGAATTTGTCGTTTGGGAAAGGGTTAAATGAGGGCTAATCCCTTGAGTTTTTTTTAATCCCTAAATCATATGTATTGGTAATTTATCTATGTTTACACAGCTGACTAAATTCTGAGCCATTCTACACACTATCAAGTTTTAAGTGCGTTCTTTACTGTTTAGCTGTAAGGCTGTATCTTTCATAAAAGCCTCGTATATCACTGTATGTGATAAAATGAAGAAGCAAACATGATGATTGTTTTGGATTCTAAAGACTGATATATATTTCTATGATCGCCACCTATTATCTTTTGTCTTGTCTACGAGAGAATATTTAGTCATTTTCTAAAGAATATAGGGTTATAAGGGTTCCATAAACAAATGACAGGTGTATTGTTAACTCTTAACTCAACAACAAAATCTAAGCCATGTGCAAATTGATAACATTTGCAGATGACAGACTAAATGTACGAGTAATTCAAACAATGGAATTTGTCTTTCTAGTGGCAGAAAATAATATTGGAAAAGGAGAAACTGCTTATAACCAGCACATTTTCTTCTCCCACACAGGTTTCCATAGCCACGGGGCCCTTAAAACTTGGGATAATGTGGTAAAGGGTTAATGATATCGGAACAACCTCCCTCTGTATGGTGGTCGGGGTGTTGATAAGCTTTCACCCTTAACCCATACAGCATTGAATAAATGGAGCTGAAAGATGTTGTCTGTAAAGAAGATGAAGATTATGAACTTTTCAATCTTGTTCTGACATGTCTAAGAATATCAGAGAGGAACTAAAATCGGACAGCATGTTGTCTGATCTTGGTCTGCACTATTTAGCTTTGCGATCTAAGCATCGATTATTTACCACAGGACAAACTTCTAAGTTAGTCAATGATTTGAAATGCGATTTGTCATTTAGGGAAAAAAAAAAACTTTGTTGGAAATACAGAAATTGCTTGCTACCTGCATTTTTCTCCTTTTCCCACAATGTTTGGTAAACGGTGAAGACGGCAAGTGCAAGTTCAAACCTTTAGTCACATTTACAGACTATGTAGATCAGGATCAGACTGCATGTTAAATTGCAATCTTCTGCTACTGTATAGACTCTGTGAGGTACTCAAGTTGAGACAACCTTTGAGATAGGTAATTCTTGGTTCTTTGATCATAAGAATTACATGCATTTGTGTAGCCCTTTTAGGTACCAACAATGCCTGGTTTAAAAGAGCCAGAGTAAAAAGGTTTTGAAAACATCGTGGGAAAATGAGAAAATGTCGGTATAAAAGCCCAACCGCGACCAAAAGAAATTTTTAGAAATGCAGGAGTTAAAATGCATTTGAATTTATATCATAGCACTTGGATGCATGGTAAAAAATATTCTGAGTATGACAATCAGTGTGATCGGTCCAAATGTAAGTTGCAGGTAGAAAAATGATTTCAAAGTCAAACAAAAAGTAAGCAAAAGATAAGAGTGACCTGGCAACTTTTAACCTAATTTTTAAATTAATTTCTCAGCCAACAACTTACACGCTGGACAGATCGCACAATAACAGATTGTCATCTTCACAATAATTTCCGCAATTTTAATTGACATGATTTAAAGTTAAAACCATGTCAACACAAGTGTTGTTTACTTTGGCACCTATTGTTACTTTAGGCCCTTGGAACACAGTCAACCGCAAGTGTTACTTATATTTAGAGTTGCTGTCAGAAATTTTACAGATATCGTGGATTGGGTTCAAACTATAAATTACGCGATATGTGATCTTTCATGGTCACTCTCAGCATACTAGTGAGTTAGCTGAACTATTTTTGTAATTTTTTTCCTATGGATGATGTCGATTCCATCTGTATCAACTGTGTAAACATATACAATTTCATTTTCTGAAGGCCTCCAAAGAGATCACTGCAATCCTGTCTGGTTTTAAATGAGGGCTAGTCCCTTGAGTTTCTTCTATCCCTAAATCATATGTATTGGTAATTTATCTATGTTTACACAGTTGACTAAATTCTGAGCCATCCTACACACTATCAAGTTTTAAGTGCATTCTTTACTTTAGGGTTATAAGGGTTCCATAAACAAATGACAGGTGAACCGTTAACTCTTAACTCGACAACAAAATCTAAGCCATGTCCAAATTGTTAACATTTGCAGATGACATACTAAATGTACGAGAAGATGTAAAGAAATGTAAAGAAGATGAAGATAATGTACTTTTCAACATTGTTCTAACATGTCTAAGAATATCAGAGAGGATCTAAAATCGGACAGCATGTTGTCTGATCTTGGTCTGCACTATTAAGCTTTGCAGTCTAAGCATCGATTATTTACCACAGGACAAACTTCTAAGTTTGTCAATAATTTGAAATGCGATTCGTCATTTAGGGAAAAAAAAACTTTCTTGGAAATACAGAAATTGCTTGCTACCTGCATTTTTCTCCTTTTCCCTCGATGTTTTCAAAAGCCGAATAGTACAGGTTGGTAAACGGTGAAGTCGGTGAGTGCAAGTTCATTCCTTTAGTCACGTTTACAGACTATGTAGATCAGGATCAGACTGCATGTTAAATTGCAATCTTCTGCTACTGTATACACTCTGTGACGTACTCAAGTTGAGACAACCTTTGAGATGGGTAATTTTTGGTTCTTTGATCATAACAGAGGTGTGGAAATACGATGCTCGACTCGTCCGACTTGGGAAAATTCAGCATCGGACAAGTGACTTTTTTCAGTCTAGTTGTCCACGGACAAGTAGAAAATATGAGAAAAGTTTTGAAACAAAAATCTGTTGTACATACATACCTAGTGAAATACGTTGTGCTCTCACTTCGTACAAAATGACATTTCAAATGATAAACAGTGTCTTGAGATGATCCCTGATTTCTGGAAAGCCAAAATACACATTTGGTCCACCTATGCTTTCACTGCATATGACAAGATTGGTAAAATATGCGGCTGTGTTTGTACATCAATTTTTTTTTTAGCTCTACTGGCTGAAAGCCAGCAGAGCTTATGTCATGGCGAGGTTTCCGTCGTCCGTCCGTCCGTCTGTCTGTCCGTCCGTCCGTCTGTTAGTCTTTTTCTTGTTTACGCGATCAAGTCTGCATTTGTTGCCGGATTTTCATCAAACTTGCACAGTTTGTTTATCTCATCAATAGCTTCAACCCTATTGAATTTGAAAAAAATCCAACAAACAGTATGGGAAAAGTAGCCATTTCAAGTTGAAAATTTCCAGTTCTTGTTTACGCGATAAAATCTGCAAATAACTTCAGATTTTCGTGAAACTTGCACAGTTTGTTTATTTCATCAATAGCTTCAACCCTATTGACTTTGAAAAAAATCCAACAAATAGTATGGGAAAAGTAGCCATTTAAAGTTGAAAATTTAAATTTTCTGTTCTTGTTTATGCAATAAAGTCTGTATTTCTGGTCAGATTTTCATGAAAATCACACAGTTTGTTTATCTCATCAGTAGCTTCAACCCTATTGATTTTGAAAAAAAAAATCGAAGAAACAATGTGGGAAAAGTAGCCATTTCATGTTGAAAATTTCCAATTCTTGTTTACATGATAAAGTCTGCATTTGTAATCAGATTTTTGTGAAATTCACCCAGTTGTTTTGTCTCATCAACAGCTTGAATCCTATTGATTTTGAAAAAAAAATCCAAGAAACAATGTGGGAAAAGTAGCCATTTTTTTTTGTTGAAAATTTGTCTTTTTGCATCATGAATTCAAAATGTATGCTAGCATAAAAGCAAGATTTAATTCCCTGCCAGTAGAGCATATTCAGGCCCTTCAGGGCCTTCTAGTTGAAAATGTGTAAACACCAATAAGATCATCATTATGGATTAAAATAATTTTATCAGTATCATTTTAATACCGATTCAGAGATCTTTGATGACAATGTCGCACACATGAAAATTTTAAACAGCTTCGGTGCGAAATGGGCCTTAACACCTCTGCCGGAAGCTATCTCAACATCCAAAAGTTTTTGATTCAGCAATCAGTTGGTTTGTAAAATCGGAGAAGATGTTTTTTTTTAATCAAATTTGCGATGCAAACAGAAGTGGGAAGTCTGAGACTCCGAACCATTTGGAGGCTCCAAACGTAAAACGGACCATGACAAGAAATATGACAAAAACTTTTTTTTTTAATGAGACATGCTTGAAAGAATTCCCGTGGTTGAATGCAGACGATCGTGACAATAATTTTAGAGTTTCTCGAGAGTATCCCCATGTTGTGGACATGTCACTTTATGTGTACCTTTATAATTGTTTTGTTTTGGACAAGTGAGCCACACTGGCGGACAAGTAGATTTTTGTAATTTACTTGTCCGCGGACAAGTAGAAACTTCTAAGATTTCCACACCCCTGATCATAAGAATTACATATATTTGTGTAGCCCTTTTAGGTACCAACAATCCCCAGTTTAAAAGAGCCAGAGTAAAAAGGTTTTGAAAACATCATGGGAAAATGACAAAATGTCAGTATAAAGGCCAAACTACGACCAAAAGAAATTTTTGGAAATGCAGGAGTTAAAATGCATTTGAATTTAAATCATAACACTTGGATGCATGGTAAAAAATATTCTGAGTATGACAACCAGTGTGATCGGTCCAAATGTGAGTTGCAGGCAGAAAAATGATTTCAAAGTCAAGCAAAAAGTGAGCAAAGGATAGAGTGACCTGGCAACTTTTAACCTAATATTTAATCGGTTGGTAGACTGCTTGGAGAGATGGCCAACTTCGGAAACCCGTCCACTCAGGGCAAACTGATGTAACTGCAACTCGTAACAGCTTTTACTTAAAGGGTTTTAATGCATATACCTGCTGTGATGACCTTATTACAAAAACTACTTTTGACCCAGATAAGCGCACTTTGGACCCAGATAAGTGCAGGAATAGTAATTAGTGGTAAACAGGCGTTAAGTAATGTCAAGTAATCCCATAATAACTTTCAAATTATGTAATAAATGGTGGTTACAATTTGTTTAGTAATGAAGTATGTCATAATTACAGTATGTCATAATTACAGTATTATCAAAATTTCTAGCCAGCAAAAACTGGAGCAGTTTACTTTCAACACAATTATAAGAAATGGGGTCAGTGATTAGCAGCAACTTTATGAATGAAACGAGTGCGAATCAAGTGTATCGGGTGATGTGAACACATCTTGTAGTCGTCTGCTGTCCCTATCGCTCGGCAAATTTCGAGTGATCTGTTGATAGTTACATGTATACATTGTTACGGGATCGGCAGAGTTGTGACGAGTGTGCTCCGTATATGTAGCAGGCGTTGAAAAGATGATAAGTCATTTTGGTCTTGAGAGGAATGAAATTGCAACAGAAAGGAGTTTGTAAGGAAACATTGCTTTAAAAGAATTCGAAAATTTAGATTGCTCTGCCTAAGAGAAAACTGATGTAAATGCAACTCGCAACAGTCGTAAGTTTAAATTAGTAACCAGCCGTTGGTCGTTTAATGCAGGGATCGTATGTGTGAAGCGAAGCATGTGAAGCTGTGGGGACAAAGGGTATAGAGTTGTGTAAAGGTTATGGCCCTTGCAGAGAGGCCATTATGTAAACATTTTCAGAATGGACTTGCGATTCATAGCTTGCAACCTTAGTACCCAGAATGTCCATTCACAATACAGTGGAGCCCCGTTATAACGAAGTCTACGGGGTCCATGGATTCGACCCGCGTTATATCCGGGGTGAAGGATATAACGCCGTTTCACCCGAGTCCCGAATTCCCATCTCTCTACTTACGCTGGCCTGTGTTTCTCCTTTCTTGATCCTGTCGATATGTATCGTAATTCGCCAATGTATTCGGACAGAAAAAAATAATTATTTTTTTTGTGTCTGAATCTTTAGGAAATTATTATCTTGAAAAAAAGGGGGTGGCCGAAATAATAGGTTTTACCTTGTTGTCCAAATGTGTGTGTCCTGAAAAAATAAGAGTAAAATCCAACAAATTTAGATCTATTTATAGCACCGATGAGGGGGTCAAAATTGTAATATATCTGAAGTTTTCCAGCGTGTTTTCAATCTTAAAAGCAAGGGTTTTAAATATTTCTTAATTTCTTAGACCTATAAGCAGTAGCTTTCTAAAATCATAGTTCAGTAGTGCATGGTATATATCCAAGATCAGACTGCACATTCTCTATAATCTGATCTCAATCTACACCGTGCGCCAACATTTTAAACTCCGCCATCTTACCATCATCAAAGAGCCATCTGTCAACAAGATTTCACACCTGTCGTGGGTACACAAATGTTTGCAGTAAAATTTGGATTATGGGAATGACGTAATGTGCAAATCATCCAGAGCGAGAGGGTTGTAAAGCACCTGTTTTTGTACACACTCTCCCGGGTTACGTGCTGACCTCCAATCGACATAAAATGACCACGCAATAAGTGTATATCATGCCCACTTTATACTAGCTGATAGTGTCTTTTTGCGGTTAGTAATGGTTGTTTCAGGAACACCTGGGCAGCTTTGTCGCATAATTTGTGTAGTCATCAGAAAAAGTCTTGTCTGTTTTTTTCTTTAGAAAATATTCCTTGCAACCAAAATAAAACGGAATGCATACGACAATTAATGCATTCGATCTAATTTTATATATACATGTAAATGGATTTAATACCGATAAATAAAGGAAAGAAACAATGAGGTTTGGTACTTAAGATTTTTTTTAATATTGTTCATGGAGGGACAATTTCACGGTTCTGCAGGTGCCTTTTGAAAATGTTAGGAAAAAAGGGAAAAACTGCTTGCACAACACCAAATAGCCGAGAAACATTAAACTCTTCAAGCACCTTTCAAAACTAGTTGTTGGAGCAGCCTGTGTAGATCAAGATCAAACTAGGCAGAATGTTTGGTCTGATCTAGATCTACTCTGTCTTGGTGAGAAGTTTTCAACAAAGACAACCTTGGTATTGCTTTTTTTTGTCTTATTTCATGACTTAAAATAACCGCCGAGTTACTTGACTCTTAAGGAATTCATGTTCGTAATGATGAATATCAGTGATGCAGAAATGTGCAAATATGCAGCCGATCATTATCGGAAACATTTTCTAAATAAAAGATATGTATTTACTGGCTGATTTTTCGGAAAATTAATGCTACAGGCTGTCCGAATATATAGGAAAATTATTTTTTTGGACTGTCCGGAATAAGGACTCAAAAATAAATTATTTTTGAAAATTTTTGACCTTGTCCGAACTTTTAGAGTTTCCGAATACATTGGCGAATTACGGTAGTTTTTCTGCGATCGTGTATGCTTTCCTCTTCTGAGACATTGTAAAACAAGGTTAGGTAAAAGTATAGAGAGAAAGAACAGTTAGTATACACAAAACTTGTGGCGTGAAAGTACGAAAACGATAGTGCAACTAATTAAAGGGTGTGAAATATTGCAAAGTTAGCATTTAAGAATAAATTTGTTAGTCAAAGGATAAGAGAACAAAGTGCTTTGCTTTGGATTAAAAAGAGTCGATAAATGAGTGAGAAATCGCTGTATGAGTCGCTGTATGATCGATTGCTATCGCTATCTAGAATACAACGTAGTGTATCCATTCGAACCAAGTAGCCCAGTTTTTATACAGAAAATGGCTTGTGTAAGCTTGTGTTTGACCATTCTTTATTCACTCAAGTGTCACACAGTTTGGCTGAAGACTGAAGTCCTATCGTAATCAACTGAGCGTGTATTTGTCAAACAATGTCAAACAACCAATTAACGATTGCCAGCGATCATACAGGTAACAACCAAAAAAGGTATGAAAGACTGTCTGATTATGTGCACGCGTATCGATTTTGAGCAATTGATTAGTAGGTTGTTTTTTTTTACATTGAGCATCCAGATCAGCATATCCAAGATCCTGATCGGACGCAAAATGGTCAACCCCCCCGAAAGTTTGGGAGCCATAGGACACCCGCGTTCTAACGGAATCAGCGAGTTAACGAAGTTCGTTACAATGGGGCTCCACTGTACTGACTGATTACGCATCTTTCAGCGTATGACGTATTAACTCTTAGACTGCTAAGTGCGACTCACTGACCTTTTTGCTGATAGTATAGATCAAGATCAGACTGCACAGAATGTACAGTCTGATCTTGGATCTATATTATTTGATAAGGAGATATTTCTTTTTCCAAAAAAGAATAAGTTTGACCGAAATATTCGGGTTTTACTACCGGTTTGAAATGTCATTTTAATGTTTTAGCCGGATAAGGGTTAAATTGTTTTCACAGCCCCTCTTCCTCTCCTTCCAGACATGGCACTACCATTTTACACAGTCACTTACATGTTTCTTCTTGGTGAGTTTCTACAGACTGGAATCAGTCTTTTAACCTTTGACCAAACAATCCTGTGGGGCTTTGAAAATATAGTTGGAGAAACTGCATGTATTCAGCATGTTCTCATTTTTCCACAGCATTTTTCACCCATTTGAACAATTTTCAAAATTTTGTCAAATAGAACATTTTCATCGCGGATAAGAAGCCCTGAAACTGTAACACAAATAAGCTCACTTACTGTTATGTTCTCCATATCTGAATCAATGGACCAGGGAAAAAGTCTTTGCAGAGAGTGCAGATTCAGACCAGACTGCTCAGAACATGCAGTCAGATCTTGGATCTGTCATGCCAGTTTTCCGAGTTATTCTACTCAAGACAGCAATGGTCCTGCAATATTTAGGCTGCTTTTCCAAGCTTAACATGTCAATTTTAACAATTTAGCGCTCTAAGCGTGCAAATGTCAGCAACATTTGTCTCATCAGCTATTCCATATTGGTCAATTCTCATCCTTTCCACATTTCAGATAAAGAGATCAAGGCTGCCGCAGGTATGCTCTTGCTGATTAGAATGACTCCGATACAATTACCGTTGTTGGGTATGGGCAGGTAAAGTCGCTTTTGAAGACAATAAAAGATAAAGATCAGACTTTCCTTTGAATGCAATGCAATTCTATATCACAGACGTTCATGTCTTAGACCTAATTGTCTGTTTATTTGGGATGTCTATGGGAAAAAAAAATGACCATAAAATTGTAGTCTAATGTTTGATATTATTTTCCTGACTGTAAAAGGCTAGTCGATTAATCGATTAATTAAGTGTTTTAACTCTTAAACAAACTATCCTTTTTTAATGCCCATGAGAAAGAAGTTGAAAACATTAGGCGAAAAGGGGAAAATGCAGGTTACCATTTTCTCCTTTTCCCATGTTTTTTTACCCTTTCAACGATTCAAATCATGATTTGATCTACATTTAATTCGTCATGTGCAGATGCTTTTGATTTGGACAAGTCTAAAATTTTATCATTTGGTAAAGAGATGACGATTAGGTAGCTGTTGGGTATCTACAATCTTTGAAAGTATTATGTAGGAGAAATTTGTCAGCAGACCTTTGGACTGGACGATTTGGCCTGCTAAAAAATAGGTAGGACACTTTGTAAAGATGAATACGAGGTGAAGTTGTTAAAAATGGAAAAAAGAAAGGGCCAAATGTAAACAATTTCAAAGTTATAATGCAGGCATGTTTTATATGGCTTTTATATCTTACAATACAGTTACCAAAGTTGCCAAAGTTACAGAAAAGAATTTATATATTTTTTCACTCTTTTTAAAGGGTTGCTAGGTACCAATGTTCATGATGAGTGATATCGAAAACTTGATAATGGCTATTGCTGATCAGAATTGTCACATATTTTTTACGTTCTATTGCTATCGGATGGCAAACATAGCCTATATTTTAACCAATTGTTAAACTACTAATTTGTAAAAGACAGTTTAAAAAAGTGGGATCCTACGTGGCTCATTTGTAATGGTGTAGGATTTTTTTGTCCCATACATAGTTCAAACATCTACCATTTGATGTGTGATTTCAAACCACTGTAGTTATTCAGTGTCGACCAATTACAGGGCTTACAGCACTTTGATTAAATTAATTTCTGTGCCAGCGACTTACATGCTGGACCGATTGCACAATAACAGATTGCCATCTTCACAATAATTGCCACATTTTTAAATGACGTGATTTAAAGTTAAAACCATGTTAACACAAGTGTTGTATACTTTGGCACCTATTGTTACTTTAGGCACTCGGAACACAGTCAACCGCAAGTGTTACTTAAATTTAGAGTTGCTGTCAGAATTTTTACAGATATCGTGGATTGGGTTCAAACTATGAATTATGCTATATCTGATCTTTCATGTTCACTCTTGGCATACTAGTGAGTAACCCGATCTATTTTTGTAATTCTTTTCCTATGGATGATGTCAATTCCATCTGCGCCATGGTCTGTGAAAAAAGTGGTTTAATGCATCTACAAAAAAGTATCAACGGAGACCGTGCAGGCATCCGCAGGCTGACCAGTATCGCAACCTTTGCTCTTGGTTAATTTTCTGCATGTCCAAGGGCGATTCTTCCTCATGAGTCATGGGTCAGTCAGTTGTTAGACAGAATGGATTTTATGGAGAAATATTTTGTGATGATTTGCGTGGTATGATGTACATTGCGGATATGTATTAAAATCCCATTTGCCAGGGCACGCTTGATGTATTTTGCACTTAACGGGGAAATAACTGTTTGTTTGTTCTCAAAGGCCAGCTGGTTACCAATTTCAAGGAAAACAGCTTTTTTTATTTGTTAAAGGTGTGTTTCTTCATTTTTGTATTTTGAATAATTGCTATTTACTTCGAAATGTAATACTGGTTTTTCCAAAATTGATAACGCAGTAGAAAAGATTGGGGGGAGGGGATTTAAAAATGTAGCAAATATTTTCCATGAAGCATTGAATTAATATTGAAACGAAGGTATTGGTAGGAAAGAGACTACATTTTCTGGGCTGTTTAAATATATATATATAAAAGTCTTTCATAATCTTGGACATTTTAAATTGAAGATGAGACTGTATCTTGTCTGATCTTGGTCTACACTGAAAAAACTACTTTATACTGTAAGTAGTTTTAAGATGCTGAAGACAACTCCAGTCACGTTTAAACATCATCATTGTTGCTTTGTTTACCCTCGCCATGCGGCATTGCGCCATGCGGCGAGCAGCTATTGGTTCTTTACTAAGAATAACAGTCTATTTGTATGGAGTCTATATATTATGACAGACATGAACACCTCACGGTTTAAGAAAACAAAAATAAAAATATTTGCGTAAAAGCCAAAAGGGGCTAAGTCAAAAACGACCCTTTTCAGGACCACAATAAAAAAATCTATAAAATATTTATAATGTAACAAATTATTTACATATAGTACAGGGCCGTGAGGCATTGCATGTCCGAACACAAAATTTAGTACTTGTCTTGAAAATTGCTATTTGGTACGCTCGACAGTGTCAATATCCTAAATATTCAATTTCTAATTAATATCATTTATTACCATGGGTTAAAAGCAAACTAGTTGTCTTGTCTATGTTGTGTTTTTCTTTTGATTTTTACCTATAACGGAGGTTTATAGCTAAACGAAGCGTCAAAGCCGACTAGAGAGCTCTTCAAAAAGGGGGGGGGGTGGAGAAAATATACACATAAAAAATGAGGGACAGCCGTCAGTCCTGCCTGCTGTGCGGGGCGATCAGGACGACACCTCGCAGTAGGGGCATTAAGCCAAAACTACTGGGGTGCCCGTTCTTTCCCTACCGCCCCTCCACAGCAGGTCCCAAAATGGGTAAAGACTAAATTAAAGGTGAAAAGGATAAACCTTGACCAAAAATACAAGCAACAAAAACATAACTAAAATAACAGTACCTTGGTGGAATGAAGTATGCGAAAACGCAGTCAAGGAGAGAAAAAAGGCCCTAAATGATCTAAAAAGAAACCCCTGTGAAGTCAACCAGGTCACCTACCAAAATAAAGTATCTTTGGCAAAAAATGTTATTATAGAATCAAAAAAACAAAATTGGCAAGAATTCTGTGAATCATGTGTTCATGACCCTAAAAATTCTAAAGATTTTTGGCAAAAAGTTCACAGAATAAAAGGAAATTCATATGCCCCTGTCCCTGTTCTAACTTCAAATGGCAAAAATTCAATCAGCCCCTTGGACAAGGCAAACATGCTTGCCCAGCATTATGCTAAAGTTTCTAGTGATACAAATATTGAGCATGAGGTTTTGACCTACCAACAAAAGTTTGAAATCGACCATTTTGAAGACATTAACTCTCCACATGAGGATCCAAATTCTAATATAATAAACTTAGACTTCACATTGCAAGAATTAAAGGACTGCATTAATAGCAGAAAAAATTCTGCCTCGGGACTAGACAAATTTTCATATTCTATGTTTAAGCATATGTCTGATTCGACCCTGGACATATGGCTTACTCTTTTTAATAAAATCTGGAAAGAGGGCAGTTTTCCACAGGAATGGAAGCTAGCCTGTGTGATCCCACTGCAAAAAAAGAATAAAGATCCTTCTGATCCTAAGTCCTATCGACCTATAAGCCTTACCTCCCACCCTGGGAAATTGCTAGAGGGGATGGTTAAGGCACGTTTGGAACGATATTTAGAATCCAAAAACATCATAAATCCCTTTCAGTCCGGCTTTAGAAAGGGCAGAAGCACTACTGATCAGTTGGTAAGGTTACAACATGACGTCCTCTTTGCTAAAAATAGAGGACGTTCTGTTGTAGCCATATTTCTAGACCTCGAGGCCGCTTTCGATCTTGCATGGCACTCGGGGATTCTCTATAAACTCAAACAATGTGGGATCACTGGGCGATGCTTTAACTATGTCAGGGCCTTCCTGCATGATAGAAAAATTAAAGTTAAGGTGGGGGATACCCTCTCAGAAGCGGAAACGCTAACAAGGGGTACCCCCCAAGGCGCCATTTTATCCCCTCTGCTATTTTCTCTTTTGGTTAACGATCTCCCTGCTGCAACTGAGGGGACAGGGATGGTTATCAGCCAATTCGCCGATGACTCTGGTGGCTGGCTAGTGGGATCCGATGGTCAAACCCTGCAACGTAAGGCACAGGCAGGACTGGATTCCATTTGGCGCTGGTCCCAGGAATGGGGCTTTAAAAAATTTCACGTTTAAAGAACAGAACAGAACATTTTATTGACTTTACCTGTGCAGGTCATCATCACATAATACATTGTTTGTCATCAAATTTTAGGTGAATCATGCATCAGGAAAATAAAATCTTATAGATTTGATAAACATATGAAAAAGAATATAAGAAGACATGGCAACTAAACAAAGAGTATATAAAGGTTGAAATTGCAATACTGGTACTGATACCAGTACTGGTAACATCTCATACAGTATCAAAAATAAGAACAAATTAAGCACCTGTCAGATCATTACATAAGGAAAAGCAGCAGACACTGAAGATAAAGATTTTGTCAAAAGTTACATTCACTCCTGTATGGTAAGAAACATTCTAATACTTTGAGAGATTCGAGACATCAGATATAACCTTTGTGCATCCAAATTATTGACTTAAAGATACATCCTGACAGCCAGAGATAAGAAACACTATTTAAACTTGAACGTGTGTAGAATGGCTGAAAATTTGGTCAACTGCGTAAACATATACAATTTACCAAAAAACATGGTATAAGGGATAGAGAAACTCAACAGATTTGTCCTCATTTAAAACTGGAAATGACAACAGTGATTTCTTTGAAAGCATCAAAAAAAAAAAAAAATTCTGTCTGTCATAATCTGTGCAACTTTGCAGCCGCTAGGGGAAAAATTTGGCATGAAGATACAAGTATAATTATAGTTCCATAAATTAATGATGAAATGGTTTAAAAATTGGCTGAAAATAAGTAAAGATGTATCTTTTAGCAATTGTAGATGGTATAGGATCCGCCAGTATAGGCCTAATTCCTAAATCGCCGCAAGATGAGAGAGAGAGAGAGAGAGATGCATTTTTTTTAGAATCAAAATACTGTGGTGAAAGAGGAGAAAATGTTCCATACATTTTCGAGTGACACATTTATAAACATTTAGAATGTTTTTCAAAATAGTTTCTTGCAGAGAATAAACAGATATAAAGATATTTTCCCTTACAGAATGAACGGGTAATCCAACATCGGTATCTAAGTCACAAATTATCAAAAAGGGTTAGATTAGGTCATATAAAAAAGTGTCAGCCAGTTTCATATGACAAATGCGTGTGGAACTAACAACTGTGACAGTACTTCACACTGCTGCAGTGCTATATCAACATCAATGGAATACCCTTCCCCCTCGTTTGTGTAAAGTCTGAATATACGCATACAGTGTTTGAGTAGAAATGAAAAGAACGAACTTATGTTGAAGATTTTAATAGGAATATCCAATTTAGAATTTGGACTGATACTTTTTTTTTATTTTTATTTTTTTTTGAGGATCCAATCTGTAATTTGAAAGGGCTAGAAATATAAAGAAGTTTTATTCATTAACCCTTTACCAGACAACAAAATTTTAGCCTTGTCCAAATTGAAAGCATTTGCAGACGACAATTTCAATGTGGCTCAAATGGTGCAATTTTTCTTTGATAAGGTAGAAAACATTGTGGGAAAAGGAGAAAATGCTGGTTACCAGCATTTTCTCCTTTTCCCACGTTTTCAAAAGGCTTCTTTCCCAAAGGCGTCAAAAGTCGGCATCATGGGGTAAAGGGTTAAACTGTGATTTCCTAACTTCAGGAGATGGAGAAATGTGGGGCGAAAACAGCATGGTAATATACAGGGTAACATATTTTGTAGCATTGTCTTTCAGTTTGTATTTATTTATACAATAAATAACAAAGGGACTAATAATTGCAATGTTTGTGACCGCTAATGAATGATTAGAAAGTGTGCGTGATATAAATGTGTCTACATGGAGGAAACTTTTTTTTTTTTTATTCTGCACTGCTAAGTTTTTTAGCAATTTGCCATAAGACAAAATACCAGGCTACTCCAAACTCAAAGGCAGCTGCAGACGACAAATCAAGAGTGGCTCATATTATGAAATTAGTATCTGTGTCGTAGAGAACACTGGGAAAGGAGGAGAAAATAGTGGGAACCAGCAATCACTCCTTTTTCCACTATGTTTTTAAATGCTTTCTCTCTTAGGATCATTATCAATCAGAATTTTGTGGTAAAGGAATAAATACTAGACTATTATTGGTAATGGTATTTTTCTAGAAAATTTCCACATTTTTTTTTATTATTTGTACATGGGGGTAATAAACAGTAAAAGTAAAAGGGTTAGATAATAACAATTAATTTTAGTTGTTTTTTTTTCCATAGTGTAATTATTCTTTCCAAGCCAAGCCACTGGCTGCTTTCCCACATAACCATCGTCGAAACAATGGTCAGCAGTGAGAGAGGAATGAATCCTGTCGCGATGACTGTCATCAATCATTCTGGACAAAAACAACCTTGAAAATGCTGTTACTTGTGTCCATTTTTTTCTTCCTATGAAAGTGCATGTTGGGCTTTTTCGGCGCTGTTTGAGGTAACTTACTTATTCAAATAACATCTTCTTCTATTTTTCATATACATGTGGATGAGTCACAAACATCATATTTCAATAGGCAATTAATAACTTCAACTTAAATTTAAGGACCGCAAATATTTGTACTTGTACTAGTCTTAACAAATATGTTAGTCAAAATCCATTTTTATTCAGAAACACTAAAAGGTGTTTCTAAGTCAGGAAGTATTACCTTTGTTTTCCTTTCATGGAATCAAGTATGAAATTGCTCTGTGAACCATATATTCTGGTACTGTAGTGAGACTGCAGAGGTAGTCAGCTACTGTAGTGTATATCTTCAGCTACTGTAGTGAGACTGCAGAGGTAGAATCTCTGAATCAACAAGTTTTTCTATGTTGAGCGGGTATTTCAATGGACATTTACAGTATGGGTAGGCTATTCTCGTGCACATTCCTAACTTCGTTGGCCTCAATGGCATGCTGTTATTAGTCCCCTACCGGCAAAGCCGAAGGGGACTTTAAGTTTGCACTCCGTCCGTCCGTCTGTCCGTCAGTCTGGCATTTCAGTTTTCCGGAATTTTTTTCTAAACGCTGGTACATATTGAGCTGAGTTTTGGTGTGTAAGTCACCCACCATCACTTACAGATCAAGATTGACTTTTGTTCTGGTCCACTGGTTTTTCACGGATTTACGGGCCTCGGACTTACAAAATTTCACTGATAAATCAGTTTTCCGGACTTTTTTTTCTAAATGCTGGTAGATATTCACCTGACTTTTGCTGTGTAAGTCAACCACCATGACTTACAGATCAAGTTCAAGTTTACAAAATTTCACTGATAAAACATTTTTCCCACTTTTTTTCTAAACGCTGCTACATATAGAGCTGATTTTTGGTGTGTACATCAACCACCATGACTTACACATGAAGTTCGAGTTTCGTCCCACTCCACTGCTTTTTCACGCATTTACTGGCCTTGGACTTAGAAAATTTCACTGATAAAACATTTTTCTGCACTTTTTAGCTCCACTGGCCGAAGGCCAGCGGGCTTATGTAATGGCCAGGTGTCTGTCGTGCGTCTGTCCGGCCGTCCGTGTGTGTGTGTGTCCGTCCGTCCGTCCGTGCATTAACATTTATTTCAAACATCTTCCCTGAAACTACCCATCCAATTTTCATGAAACTTCACAGAAATGATCCTGCCATGGTCCTCTTCAGAATTTCTTGAAAGAATTTGATTCCTTCAAAAACTGTGGTTGCCATGGCAACAAAACTGAAAAATATTGGAAATCTTTAAAAATCTTCTTGTCTGAAACCATAAGGCATAGGGCTACCAAATTTGGTATGTAGCTTTATGTAGTAGACCTCTATCAAGTTTTTTCAAATTATAGCCCTGGGGTCAAAATTGGCTCTGCCCCAGGGGTCACAAGTTTTACATAGGCTTATATAGAGAAAACTTTAAAAAACTTCCTGTACCTACCCATAAGGCCTAGAGCTACCAAATTTTGCATGTAGCTATATCTAGTGGGCCTCTACCAAGCAGGCCAAAGGTTTAGCCCTGGGGTCAAAATTGGCCCCGCTGCAGGGGTCACAAGTTTTACATGGGCTAACATAGTGACAACTTAAGAAATCTTCCTGTTTTGATTTTTTTTTTTGAAATTAGCCTTGCATCAGGGGTTTTCTGTTTTACAGAGGCTTCATATAGACAAAACTTGAAAATCACCTTATTTATAACCATACAGCATAGACTTATATTATTTTGGCATGTGGCTTTATCTTGTGGACCTCTACCAGGGTTGAAGTAATTATAGCTCTGGGATCAAAAATGGCTTTGCCCTGCGGGTCTGAACTTTCACATGGGCTTTTACAGAGAAAACTTTGTAAGTCTTCATTTTGAAACTATTTGGCTCAGAATTGAAATGTTTAGTATTTATGGTTTATAAGCCAGTGGAGTGATACAGGGCCATCATGGTCCTCTGGTTTTCTTAACGCTGCTACATATAGAGCTGATTTTTGGTGTGTACATCAACCACCATGACTTACACATCAAGTTCGAGTTTCGTCCCGCTCCACTGCTTTTTAGCTCACCTGAGCACAACATGCTCAAGGGGAGCTTTTAGGATCACCCGGTGTCCGTCGTGCATCTGTGCGTCGTTCGTCATGCGTCGTCAACAATTCTTTAAACATCATCTTCTCCTAAACCACTGGGCTAATTTGGACCAAACTTGGCAGATATTAAAATAATTTCACAGAGATGTTCCTTGGGTGACCCTTTTCAAAAAGTGTTGGCAAAACTTTGATCCATCAAGAAACATGGCTCTGGTGAATGGGGGCTAATTGCACTATACAGAAATGAAGAAATTCTTAAATATTCTTCTTCTCTGAAATGGCTGGTCAGATTTCGAAATAATTTCATAGAGATCTTCCTTGGGTGACCCTTTTCTAAAATTGTTCGCGAAATTTGATCCTTCAAGAAACATGGCTCTGGTGAATGGGGGCTACTTGCACTATACGGCCATGAAGAAATTCTTAAAAATTCTTCTTCTCTGGAACCGCTGGTCAGATTTTGAAATAATTTCACAGGAATGTTCCTTGGGTGACCCTTTTCAAAAAGTGTTGGCGAAATTTTGATTTGTCGAAAAACATGGCTCTAGTGACTGGGGGCTACTTGCACTATACGGATATGAAGAAACTCTTAAAAATTCTTCTACTCTGAAACAGCTGGTCAGATTCTGAAATAATTTCACAGAGATGTTCCTTGGGTGACTCTTTTCAAAAGTTGTTCGCGAAATTTTGATCTGTCAAGAAACATGGCTCTGGTGAATGGGGGCTACTTGCACTATACGGAAATGAAGAAATTCTTAAAAATTCTTCTTCTCTGAAACGGCTGGTCAGATTCTGAAATAATTTCACAGAGATGTTCCTTGGGTGACCCTTTTCAAAACTTGTTCGCGAAATTTTGATCCATCAAGAAACATGGCTTTGGTGACTGGGGGCTACTTGCACGATACGGCCATGAAGAAATTCTTCAAAGTTCTTTTTCTCTGAAACCGCTGGCCAGATTTTGAAATAATTTCACAGAAATGTTCCTTTGGTGACCCTTTTCAAAAATTGTTTGCAAAATTTTGATCTTTCAAGAAACATGTCTCTGGTGGTGGGGGCTATTTGCACCATAGGGACATGAAGAGGAATTTCTTAATTCTTCTTCTCTGGAATGGCTGGTCAGATTTTGAAATAATTTCACAGAAATGTTCCTAGGGTGACCTTTTTAAAAAATTGTTAGGGTAATTTTTATCAGTCGAAAAACAACAGCCAATTGTTGGCACCTGCATGTGGTGCTCTTTTTCGACTTATGTCTTTTAGCCCACTTGAGCACAAAGTGCTCATGGTGAACTATTGTGATCGTGCTGTGTCCGGCGTGCGGTGTCAGTCGTCAACTTTTTACCTTGTGTACGCTCTAGAGGCCACATTTTCGGTCCGATCCTTATGAAACTTGGTCAGAATGTTTGTCTTGATAAAATCTGGGATAAGTTTGAAATTGGGTCATGTGGGGTCAAAAACTAGGTCACTAGGTCAAATCTTAGAAAAACATTGTGTGCGCTCTAGAGTGACCCTGAAGTGAAATTTCGCCTGTTGATTTGGGTGTGCGATCCAGGGCCATCATGGCCCTCTTGTTTTATTGACGCATTTACGGGCCTTGGACTTAAAAAATTTCACTGACATGCCAGCGATAAATACGGCCAGTAGGGGACTGTGTATTGCTATGCAATACTATCAGAATGCTTGTTTTGTCATTAAATTCTAACCTAACCCTCCTCATCAATATGATTACAATTTGTGTCAAAAACCACAGCTTCATTAATCTTGATAATGATAACAATAGTAAAAATGAGGGTGTTTCGGTGGTATTTTGATGATTCGGCAGAGCCCTTAGGGTACAATGGCATCTTCTAAGTTATATTTTCACACACATACAGGCCAAGACCTTTTTTTTTTTTTTTTAGACATTTTGCGATTCTGATGATAGATTTCTTTAGTAAGAGTTGAAAGCTCCATTAATGGTTTTTGATACTGATATTGTGAATGTTGACTTGGTTTTGCATTTGAGGCTTTGATATTTCATGGCTGGGTGATTTTCATGTATATATTGATACTTTTACATTGTAAACAGAAACCCTACTTGACGCATGTGAGTTATATTTCAGCCTAAGAAAGAGTGGGTATGAGAAAGAAATAGCAAGAAGTGTCTGTATTTAAAAACAATGATATATCATTACTTGAACTTGAGCATGATAGAATCTTACACTTGCTGGTAGATATTTTCAAACGTTGATCAGTAAGCAGAAAAAGATCTAACCTGACACTTTAGAATGCTATAAAACATAATGTTTAGCTTAGATCGTTGATAAATATTTTGCTTATTGTAGAAGAAAAAAAGGTGAATTTAAAAAATATTGAACTTCATGTCATCAGATTTTTACTTGCGTCAAAATCCTCTGGCATTACCTTGGTATAAAGCCGTAATGAAACTCTGTAAATATACTGATAAATACTGAAGTTATTTGATGGAAGCAAGGATGTTTCTAGTGTTTAGAAAATCAAAGGACCATAACTCCGCCAAGCAGTAATGGAGTTTGACCTTAATCAAAGTCAACTCTTATCTCATTGATATGATGATCCCTTTTCCATTTTGATAGCATCAGACAAAAACATGAGTTAGCTAATGAAAACCTGTTACATAGATTACAAAATTACAGACGAGCAAACAGATGGAATGAAAACAATATGCCCTTGATGTATGATCTCAGAAGGGGGGAAAATTAACCCTTAAAGTTTCTTTCAAAACTAAAGCTGTTTTTTGCAGCTAGTGTAGATCATGATCAGACTACACTATAAACACCATAGACAAAAGCAACCATCAAATTGCAGTTAAATAGGTCATATTCGTAGTCCAAATTTGTATGTCTGTTGGGTTTATTTTTGACCAAAATGTTGGATGCTCTAAGTATGAAACGACTCAAAAATTGAGATAAACTGTCACCAATGACGGATTAAGGCAAGCCAGAAAGGTTGTTGATCCATTCAGGGGCAGATAATTGTAATAAAATTCAAGGTTTTGAAACACTATAGCTCCCTATTACAGAAAGGCTTAAATCTGCACATAGTTATATGCACATTCTAAGAAAGTCTGCCATATTTGAGTCTGCAGCAGTAACCTGAGGGAGCACAGCTACTGACTGAAACTAACAAAATAGTCTAGAATTGAGTGTGTTAGGCTATTAGAGCAAATAAGAGACATACCTGTTTACCACACAATCCCGCCTTTTAACACCCCTGATGAAGAGGGCTATTGAAAACATTGTGGGAAAAGGAGAAAATGCTGGTAACCAGCATTGCTCCTTTTACCCTATCAAAGAAAAATTCCACCATTTGAGCCATGTTGAAATTGTCGTCTGCAAATGCTTTCAATTTGGGCAAGGCTAAAATTTCGTTGTCTGGTAAAGGGTTAACTGTTTTTGACTAAACTGTTCCAGAACTAATGGCAGGTTCATTATAAATGTACTTATATGCAAATAGGGAGCTGTTACAGTCACCAATGACGTACTGAAGTGAGCTCATCGGTCTATTCAGGTGCAGCCATGTTTCATTCATAGAGTCAACCCTTCACATCTGAGCTTTTCGGTCAAAAACCAAGTAACTGAAAAACAAATTATTGCAAGTACAGTACAATGAAAAGAGACCATTTTGAAAAGCTGCATTAATAGATTTATTTTACCTTTCATTTACCAAGGATATTTATCAAATTTTTACAGATAGCATAGATAAAGATCAGACTAATATACAACTGATTTTTGAACTCTGGACAGGCCAACAGCTTTACATGTGGAGTGAAAGAGATTTTAATTCCTAGATCGCTTACCACAGTTGATTATAGTTAGGCCAGTGTAGATCAAGATCAGACAGAGCATGCAGTCTGATCTTGGATCTACACTGTCCAATATGTCACGACATTCCAGCTGAATTCAGTCATGAAATGATGATAATTATGGTCTTTTTATATCCCTGGGATCAAAGATTGGGATGCATATTGTTTTCAGTCTGTCTGATAGTCAGTCTGCATAACTTGGTTACCATTAACCCTTTACCACACAATCCCAAATTTGAATGACCCCGAGGAAGAAGCCTTTAGAAAAACAATGTGGGAAACGGAGAAAATGCTGGTAACCAGCATTTTATCCTTTTCCCACAATGTTTTCTACTCTTCCCAAAACAAATTTCAATTTTAGAGTCACATTGATTTTGTCATCTGCAAATGCTTTCAATTTGGATGAGTCTAAAATTTTGTTGTTTGGTAAGAGTTAACCCTTTCCCAAACAACATATTTTGAACTGGTCCATATTGAAAGAGTTTGCTGACGACAATTTTAAATTTGATGAAAATGGCAGAAAGGTTTCAAAAGGGGTAGAAAACACTGTGGCAAAAGGAGAAATTGCTCGTTATGAGCAATTTCTCCTTTTCCCACAGTGTTTTCAAAGACTTGTACTGCAGACACGTGAAAACCAGGGCTTGTTTGGGAAAGGGTTAAATAAGGCCTTTGGAAAAGAAAAACATTAGGGTTGTATGGCTTAGCTTTTATAATATACCACATCAATTGATCATTGGTTACATTGGTTGACATTTACAGAGTTGATGGAGTTAGACAAATTTGAAATTTCTTGTATCTGTCAAATAACTATGGTATTTGGGAAATATATTTTGAACTGGTATTTGGTATTTGGTATATGGTATTTGAGACATATATGAAAAATGGTTTACTAACACAGATTTGGTGAAAAAAAAATATGCTTGAAGACTTTGTGAGAAGAGATATTGCTCATTATGAGCTGATTTTGTAAGGCATTGTATTGCTGAAACCCCACATTGATGATATTATATAGCATTATAAAATACTGTGAGTATAAGAATATTCCAGGATTATTTATACTAATTGATTTTGTGAAGGCTTGTGCTTCTCTTTGTCCTTTATTCCACTTCTTAGTAAAAGGGTTCAAGGCAACACTGTCTCTTTGACTTTGCATCATTCATCGTCATTGTGGCTTGTCACATGACAGGAAATAGTAGTTAGCTATGCTACCACTAGTCTGGCAGTACCTAAGATTTCCCGTTACTGTGGCAGGTTTCATTTTTGCTGCCTATCATGAAAGAAGTTTTATCAGACCAGTATTTCTTCTGTTTTTGTTGCCAAAAGTTGTATTTGCGGAAAACACACCTTTAATATAATAGTACATAATGAAATACTGTTAGAATAAGTATATTCCAGGATTATCAATGTTAATTAATTTTGAGAAATTGTTCGATTACTTTTGCTTCTTCTTCTATTTTTGGATAAAATGGTTTAAGGCCACACTCTCCCTTGAATTTTTAAGCCAATCATCATCTGCCATCTTTGTGACTTGTCACATGACAGAAAATAGTATTGTCAGCTATGCAACCACTAGTATGGCAAAACGAGAGATTTTCTGTGTATTGTGACAGGTTTCATTTTTGTTACTTATCATATGACGACTCATACCGTACAAAAATTTCTACCATTTTCGCAGCCTGGTCAGACACGGAGAGGCTTCAGTGTGGTTTCAAAAGCACATTCTGAGCAGGGTTTCCATTTTATATAGTAAAAGTATCTATATATTATGCATGAAAATCTGCTTTGGCACAAAATACCAAAGTTCATTGTGCCCCTTGGAAGCAGACTAATATGATTCAAAACATAAGTTAATCCTTAGAGCACCAAATAAACCTGTCAGACATTTTCATCCTAGAAATATGACTTAAGTAATTGCAATTTCATTCTTTTGTCTACAATGTTTCAGCAAAGTGGACAGTGTAGATCATAGATCAGGCTGCACCTTTTGTGCAACCTGATCTTGATCTTACTGGCCACAAAAGCAACTATAGTCGTGAAAGGCGCTTTAAAGGTTAATCTAACTACATTTGTAATGAAAACGATGAAAGATACAAAGTTTTTATTGCTGCACAAATGGACCATCTGAGTAACGAATTGTCTCTCTGCCTGCATGTGTACCATGATATAAGCAAGACGATGCAATTGTAATTTTCGAAGGGCTACTTGCTGCAGAATGAAACGGTGATTTCCAGCATATTGATCACAGATACTGTTTTGTAGTGTTAGTCAAGCTGTAAGTAGCTTCCAAAAATTTATTATTAAACCAGCTTCGTGGTTTTTTATCACACTGTTTTGAGATACAGTACAGTCCACGCGTTTTTTTCACATTTCGCGCTCCGCGGTAGACTTAGCGTGGACCAAACGCGGCGATTTTAGAACACAGGTGAACACGGATTAACGCGGACGACCGTTAATCGCGGCGATCCCTGGCGGACCACGACGGACTGGTTACGCAATCAAAACGACCGCGATGTCTCCGCCGCGATCAGACAGGTAGTTTTTTTTTTTTTCAGTTTAATAGGTGACTCTTGAGTGAAACGAAATTACACTCCATTTTACTTTTGAATCAAAAAAAAAAAGAGATGATAATTATGTAGTCATCATTGCCAAACGAATTATTATTATACGGGCCTTTATTTAATTTGTCATAAAAATCACAACACTTAAACCTTTTACCACACATTCCGAGTTTTAAGTGCCGTGAAGAACAATCGTTTTGAAAACAATGTAGGAAGCGGAGAAAATGTTGATAACCAGCATTTTCTCCTTTTATCACACTGTTTATCCACCCCGCCACACACAAATTCTACAATTTGGGCCACATAATTCATTGCCTGCAAATTTGGTAGAGCCCTGAGGTTTTTTTTTTTTCTTGTGGAAGAGAGTTCATTGCTAGGTAAACATGGCAATATATTTATACATTTGTTTTCTAATCAGAGAGCAGTTCGCAAGCATAATTTTACACCATTGTTATAATAATCATTTTAATTGAAATATTCCAAGTAAAGTATCTCTTGAACGCGCGTCTGATCACCACAGTGCTGCACAAAACACACTCTGAATGTGCTTTCCTGACTTAGACAAACACTCTTCGATGATTACCAGTGATGTTCATTTTTATTTATTTCTTTACCAGACGACAAAATTTACGACTTGTCAAAATTTAAAAAAAAGGGGGGCATTTGCAAACGACATTTTGAATCATACTCAAACATACAATTTGTTTTTCAAAGGTAGAAAAATTGTGGAAAGAAAATGGAAATGCTGGTTCCCAGCTTTTTCTACTTTTCTTACAATGTTTTCAAAAGCCTTCTTCCGTTAAAAGTCGGGATTGTTCGATAAAGGCTTAAAATATATATGTATTGGCATTTAAACATCTTTTAGCCTGACAATCTCTCCGTCTATTTGTGTGTGTGTATGACAGTGGGTTTTTCCTTTCTTGTAAGTAATAATAATTAACAAGAAGTAAAACTGCATATTCCGATTTTCTGAAAAAAACTAAAATCGTCATGTGTGTGTGTGTGTGTGCCGATATAGTCAAATACTAGTTTCACCCCTCGTTAAAAAAAATGTAATGATCACTTCTAAACAACCTGTATTTTTTACACATTGATATATTTGCACATACTCTTTGATTCCTTACAAATGTACAAAAATGTAGACTTGTCCAAACTGAAAGCATATGCAGACAAATGTAGTAAACATGCCATTTGTCTTTGATAGGGTAAAAAACATTGTGGACCAAGGAGGAAATGCAGGTTACTATCATTTTCTCCTTTCCTCACAATGTCTTCAAAAGGATTCTTTGCTACGGGCCTTAAAATTCGGGGTTATGTGGTAAAAAGTGAAATTAAGAGTAGAAGATTTTACATCAGAATGCACTAATTGATGAAATCGGGGAAGAAAGGGTGTTAAGTACACACGACCTGCCAGCACAAATTTCTACAGTACATCACACAGACGTTGTGTGCACAATTCTTCTTAGATGCCGACATCAAAGAAATGCCGTTCAACCTTCACCCTTTCCATAAGATCTGACAATCCTTAATGCTTAATTTTTAACACTAAAATTATTGATTTGGCAATGTTTTCTTTTTTCGGGTGTTCAGTGCAGTCTTTTAACCCTTTCCCAAACAACAAAATTTGGACTGGTCCAAATTGAAAGTTTGCCGACGACAATATTAAATTTGATGAAAATGGTAGAAAGGTCTCAAAAAGGGTAGAAAACACTGTGGGAAAAGGAGAAATTGCTCGTTACGAGCAATTTCTCCTTTTCCCACAGTGTTTTCAAAAGACTTGTGCTGCAGACACGTGAAAACCAGGGTTTGTTCGGGAAAGGGTTTAAATACGATCTTTTTTTTCGACTCGGTGAAGCTAATAAGTAATCAGCGCACTGGAATATCCATGCCATGCAATGTCAAACACAACTTTTATTATTTTTAGGATCGTAATAAATCATCTGTACACAAGTGTGAGCAAATCTCTCTGTAAAATAACCATTAACTTACGGACGATTTTCATTAATAAAATAGCTTTTTTGCGGGCAAAGTAAGGCCTGATGTGGGTCAGAATATTTCACACATTGTCAGCCTGTTCCTATCCAATATCAGTATAGTGTTGAGCACTATTCTCAACATGATTCCAGTCATCTCAAGGCTGCCAGCTAGTGCATCTGCATCTGTTTTCCAGTACTTTGTAAAATCATTTTGCAAGACACTGATTGCTAAGGAAGAAAAAATACTCAGTTGTGACAAAGAATGAATCCTGTCGCAATGACCAATATCAATCCACGACAAGAGTTTTGCTGAGCTGGGATTCGGCGTCACAACCCTGCATTTCTAGCCAGCTAACATACTCGGCAAATTCAAGATCGAATATCACGTTCTGAAATATCATGGAAGGGACTTATGAAGATCGGTGGTAAAAGTGTTAAGTTTGTAACGAACTAAAGCTTAGGGCATTAAACTTTCCAACATGTGAAGGGTAATAAGGGTTTGATTAACAAAAGACATTGAAATAGCAAGATAAAGACTACCACCCTCCGAATTTGGCTGATCTTATTCTGAAGTAGGAAGATACCGGTAGATAAATTTGACCATTGGCCCATGAAGAGACGACAAATTTTAAACTCAATATTGAAAGTATTTGCAGACGACAAGGTGAATATGGCCCAAATGAATGAATTTGTCTCAGAAAGGGTAGAATACACTGTGGGGAAAATGTTACTAGCATTTTTTTCCATTTCCCGCAACGTTTCCCGAAGGCTTCTACGGGTCGAAAACTCGGGATTGTGAGGTAATGGGTTTATCAGTGGGAAAAAAATTATATCCATTTGTGCAATGTAACTCTCGTTACTTACTAGTTTTTTTTTTTTTTTTTGTAAAGATACATCTATACTCGTTCTCAGCCAGTTTTTAACCCATTTCATCTTTTCTTTATAAAACTATAATATATTCTTGTATCTTCATGCAAAATGCTGCCCTGACGGTTGTATGGTTGCTGAGATTACGTGAAATTGAAAATGCATTTCATTTTCTGAAGGCCTCCAAAGAGATCACTGCTATCGTATCCGGTTTTAAATGAGGGCAAATCCCTTGAGTTTTACCTATCTCTACACCATACGTATTGGTAATTTATCTATGTATACACAGCTGACTAAATTCTGAGCCATTCTACACACTATCAAGTTTTAAGTGCGTTTTTTACTGTCTAGCTGTAAGGCTGTATCTTTAATAAAAGCCTTGTACATGTGATAAAATGAAGAAGCGAACGTGATGATTGTTTTCGATTCTAAAGACTGATATATATTTCTATGATTGCGACCCACTATCTTTTGTCTTGTCTACGAGAGAATATTTAGTCATTTTCTAAAGAACATAGGGTTATAAGGGTTCCATAAACAAATCACACGTGTACTGTTAACTCTTAACTAGACGACAACATCTAAGCCATGTCCAAATTGGTAACATTTGCAGATGACAGACTAAATGTACGAGTAATTCAAACAATGAAATTTGTCTTTCTAGTGGCAGAAAACATTGTTGTAGAAGGAGAAACTTCATATAACCAGCACATTTTCTTCTCCCACACAGGTTTCCAAAGCCTGCTATCTCGGGGGCCCTTAAAGCTTGGGATTATTTGGTAAAGGGTAAATGTACGAGTAATTCAAACAATGAAATTTGTCTTTCTAGTTGCAGAAAACAATGTTGGAAAAGGAGAAACTGTTTATAACCAGCACATTTTCTTTTCCCACACTGGTTTCCAAAGCCTGCTATCTCGGGGCCCTTAAAGTTTGGGATTATTTGGTAAAGGGTAAATGTACGAGTAATTCAAACAATGAAATTTGTCTTTCTAGTTGCAGAAGACAATGTTGGAAAAGGAGAAACTGCATATAACCAGCACATTTTCTTCTCCCACACTGGTTTCCATAGCCTACTATCTCGGGGCCCTTAAAACTTGGGATTATTTGGTAAAGGGTAAATGTACGAGTAATTCAAACAATGAAATTTGTCTTTCTAGTTGCAGAAGACAATGTTGGAAAAGGAGAAACTGCATATAACCAGCACATTTTCTTCTCCCACACCGGTTTCCAAAGCCTACTATCCCGGGACCCTTAAAACTTGGAATTATTTGGTAAAAAGTAAATGTACGAGTAATTCAAACAATGAAATTTGTCTTTCTAGTGGCAGAAAACATTGTTGTAGAAGGAGAAACTACTTATAACCAGCACATTTTCTTCTCCCACACTGATTTCCATAGCCTACTATCTCGGGACCCTTAGAACTTGGGATTATTTGGTAAAGGGTTAATGATATCAGGACAACCTCCCTCTGTATTTATTGCCACATTTGGTGGTCGGGGTGTAGATAAACTTTCACCCTTAACCTGTACAGCATCGAATAAATGGAGCTGAAAGATGTTGTCTGTAAAGAAGATGAAGATTATGAACTTTTCAATATTGTTTTGACATGTCAGAGAGGATCTAAAATCGGACAGCATGTTGTCCGATCTTGGTCTGCACTATTAAGCTTTGCAATCGAAGAATCGATTATTTACCACAGGACAAACTTCTAAGTTCGTCAATAATTTGAAATGCGATTTGTCATTTTGGGGGAAAAAAACTGTTGGAAATACAGAAATTGCTTGCTACCTGCATTTTTCTCCTTTTCCCTCGATGTTTTCAAAAGCCGAAGAGTATAGGTTGGTAAACGGTGAAGACGGCGAGTGCAACTTCATTCCTTCAATCACGTCTACAGACTATGTAGATCAAGATCAAACTGCATGTTAAATTGCAATCTTGTGCTACTGTATACACTCTGTGAGGTATTCAACTCGAGACAACCTTTGAGATGGGTAATTCTTGGTTCTTTGATCATAAGAATTACATGCGTCTTTGTAGCCCTTTTAGGTACCAACAATCCCCGGTTTAAAAGAGCCAGGGTAAAAATGTTTTGAATACCTCGTAGGAAAATGAGAAAAATGTCAGCATAAGGCCCGACTGCGACCAAAAGAACTTTTCAGAAATGCAGGAGTTAAAATGCATTTGAATTAAAATCATAACACTTGGATGTCTGGTAAAAAATATTCCGAGTATGACAACCTGTGTGATCGGTCCAAATGTAAGTTGCAGGCAGAAAAATGATTTCAAAGTCAAGCAAAAAGTAAGCAAAGGATAGAGCGACCTGACAACTTTGAACCTATTTTTTAAATTAATTTCTTTGCCAGCGACTTACACTCAGGACCGATCGCACAATAACAGATTGTCATCTTCACAATAATTTCCGCATTTTTAACTGATGTGATTTAAAGTTAAAACATTTTAACACAAGCGTTGTTTACTTTTGCACCTATTGTTACTTTACGGCACTCGGAACACAGTTAACCGCAACTGTTACTTAAATTTAGAGTTGCTGTCAGAATTTTTACAGATATCGTGGATTGGGTTCAAACTATGAATTATGCGATATCTGATCTTTCATGTTCACTCTCAGCAGACTAGTGACTTACCCGATCTATTTTTGGAATTCTTTCCTACGGATGATGTCGATTCTATCTGTGCCATGCGCTATGAAAAAGTGGTTTAATGCATATACAAAAAAAGTATCAACGGAGACTGCGCAGGCTGACTAGTATCGCAACGCTTTGCTTTTGGTTAATTTTCTGTATGTCAAAGGACGATTCTTCCTTATGAGTCATGGCTCAGTCGGTTGATAGACAAAATGGATTTTATGAATCCATATTTTGTGATGACTTGCGTGATATGATGTGCATCGCGGATATGTATTAAAATCCCATTTGCCAGAGCACGGTTCATGTATTTTGCACTCAACGGGGGAAATAACTGTTTGTTTGTCCTAAAAGGCCATCCGGTTATTAATTTGAAGTGAAACGGCTTTTTTATTCAATAAAGGTGTGTTTCTTTATTTTCTTATTTTAAAAAATTGGTGTTTATTTCGAAATGTCGTATCGGTTTTTTTCCGAAATTGATAACGCAACAGAAAAGATTGGGGGAAGGGGGTTTAATAATGTAGCAAATATTTTCCGAGAAGCATTGAATTAATATTGAAATGAAAGTATTGGTAGAAAAGAGACTACAGTTTCTGTGCTGTTTTTTATATATATCTTTCATAATCTCAGACATTTTAAATCGAAGATGAGACTGCATCTTGTCTGATCTTGCTTTACATTGCAAAAACAACTTTACACTGTAAGTAGTTTTAAGATCATGCTGAAGACAACTCCAGTCACGTTTAAAGAACAGAACAGAACATTTTACTGACTTGACTTGTGCAGGTCATCATCGCATAATACATTGTTTGTCATCAAAGTTTACGTGAATTATGCATCAGGAAAATAAAATCTTATTAATGTGATAAAAATATGAAGAAGAATATAAGAAGACATGGCTACTGAACAAAGTGTATATAAAGGTTGAAATTGCAATACCGGTACTGACACCAGTACTGGTAACATCTCATACAGTATTGAAAATAAGAATAGAGATAAGAAACGCTATTTAAACCTGCACGTGTGTAGAATGGCACAGAATTTGGTCAAATGTGTAAACATAGATAATTTACCAAAAAACATGGTGTAAGGGATAGAGAAACTCAACATATTTGTCCTCATTTAAAACTGGAAATGACAACAGTGATTTCTTTGAAAACATCGGGAAAAAATGCATTTTCTGTCTGTCGTAATCTGTGCAACCTTGCAGCCGCCAGGGGAAAAATTTGGCATGAAGATACAACTATTATTATAGAATCATAAATTAATGACGAAATGGGTTAAAAACTGGCTGAAAATAAGTAAAGATGTATCTTTAAGCAATTGTAGATGGAATAGGATCCGCCAATACAGGCCTAATTCCTAAATGGCTGCATGATGAGAGAGAGAGAGAGATGCATTTTTTTTTTTAGAATCAAAATACTGTGGTGAAAGAGGAGAAAATTTTCCACACATTTTCGAGCAACACATTTATACACATCTAGAAATTCGCTGCTTTTGCGAATGTTTTTAAAATAGTTTCTTGCATAAAATAAACAGATATAAAGATAGTTTGTCTTACCGAATGAACGGATAATCCAACATCGGTATCTGAGTCAGAAATTATCAAAAAGGGTTAGATTAGATCGTATAAAAAAGTGTCAGTCAGTTTCATATGACACGTGCGTGTGGTACCAACAACTGGGACTGTACTTCACACTGCCGCAGTGCTATACCAACATCAAAGGAATACCGAGTTAACCATTCCCCCTCGTCTGTGTAAAGTTTGGATATACGCATACGTTGTTTGAGTAGAAATGAAAAGAACGGACTTGTGTTGAAGATTTTAATAGGAATATCCAATTTAGAATTTGGACTGATGTTTTCTTTTTTTGACGATCCAACCTGTAATTTGAAAGGTTTAGAAATACAAAACGGATTTATTCATTAAACTGTGATTTCCTAACTTCAAAAGACGGAGAAATCTGAGGCGAAAACAGCATGGTAATATACCGGGTAGCATATTTTGTGGCATTGTCTTTCAGTTTGTACTTATTAATACAATAAATAACAAAGGGACTAATAATTGCAATGATTGTAACCGCTAATGAATTATTAGAAAGTGCGTGTGATATAAATGTGTCTACATGGAAGAAACCGTTTTTTTTTTTTTTTCATTCTCTACTGCTAAGATTTTTAGCAATTTGCCATACGACAAAATATCAGGCAAATTCAAAGGCAGTTGCAGACGACAGATCAAGAGTGGCTCAAATTATGAAATTAGTATCGGAGTCGTAGAGAACACTGTGAAAGGAGGAGAAAATAGTGGTAACCAGCATTTACTCTTTTTTCCAAAATGTTTTTAAATGCTTTCTCTCTTGGGATCTTTATAAATCGAAATTGTGTGGTAAAGGATTAAATACCAGACTATTATTGGTAATGGTATTTTTCTAGAACATTTCCCCATTTTTATACGCCCGTCGAAGACGGGACGTATTATGGGATCACCCGTGGCGGGCGGGTGGGTGGGCGTGAGGGCAGCGTCCAGTTCTTTGTCCGGAGCATATCTCCAAAACTATACTACCTACGGTAATGAAATTTCATGCGTGGATAGATCTCATCAAGGGGGGAGTGCAGTGCACAGGAATCATAACTCTTGGTTCCTTAATTTTTGAGTTATTGCCCTTTCTTGTTTTTCATACTTGAATTTTGTCCGGTGAATATCTCCAATACTATACTACCTAGGGTTATGAAATTTCATGAGTGGATAGATCTCATCAAGGGTGAGTGCAGTGCACAGGAATCATAACTCTTGCTTCCTTAATTTTTGAGTTATTGCCCTTTCTTGTTTTTCATACTTGAATTAGTCCAAACTTTTGCTGTGTGGTAAAGAGTTAATAGTAATACAATAATAAACAAGAGTTCCGTCAACACAAATACACTGCCATTATCTTCAATCAACAGTAAAAAAAATATTCTGCACTACTATTTTTCTATACCTCCCCTTTATCATTATTATGCCCCAACTTTACAACTTGGGGTAAGACGGGTGTATCTTGTGACAATTTGCCGCTCTTGTTTATTATTTGTACATGGGGGTAATAAACAGTAAAAGTAAAGTATCAGGGTAAATAATAAGAATTAATTTTCGTTGTGGTTTTTTCCATAGCGTAATTGAAGACTGTGCGTGTAGTTGGAAATTTTTGACACTGCTACATAACACATTGTTCACTTCAGCGTAACCCTGATAGCAGCTTTCACGACTGTAGTTGCCTTTGCGACCTGTGTAGATCAAGATCAGACTGCACCAAATGATCTATGGTCTACACCCTGCAAGCGCTCTGATGAGACATTCTGGACGAAAGCAACCTTGAAAATGCTGTTACTCGGGTCCATTTTTTCTTCTTCCTGTGAAAGTGCATGTTAGGCATTTTGGCGATCTTTGGAATAACTTACTTATTCAAATTCAAATAACGTCTTCTTCCATTTTTCATATACACGTTGATGAGTCACAAACGACATAATTCAATAGGCAATTAATAACTTCAACTTAAATTTTAGGACCGCAAATAGATGTACTTGTACTAGTCTTAACAATTATGTTAATCAAAATCCATTTTTATTCAGAAATACTGAAAGGTGTTTTTAAGTCAGGAAGTATTACCTTTGTTTTTGTTTCATGGAATCAAGTATGAAATTGCTCTGTGAACCATAAATTCGGCACTACTGCTCTGAAATTTCAGATCATTATAACTTGAAGTGCAATAAAATTTTGTAATTCAGAGTGTAGCTGAAAGCAAGGATCGTATATTACGTGTAATATACGATCCCTGCTAAAAGTAATTATATATATAACGTTAGGTAATATAATCCCTATACATCTAGGCGAAAAAACCTAAAATTTACATAATTTATAGGTGCGAAAATGTTGCTGTCGGAATGGAATGATTAGGTCTTGGTTCCCGATATTTCTCTAAAAGTGTTTAGAAAATATACAGATTTTCATAAATATAAATCCACCGTGATCCGTCGTGATTCCGCCGCGATCCACCGCGATTGTCTCCCGCTGAGAAGCTTATCAGTCCGCGGTAAAAGTCCGCCGCGTCTCGCGGACTTTTACCTGTGCAGTAGAATTTGCCGCGGACAAATTGGTGCGCCGCGTCTCGCGGACTTGAGCAAAAAATGCGTGGACTGTACTGTACGTAAATCATGATTTTTCTGCTTGCAAATATGGAACTCAGAAGGAACTCGAAGGGATTTAACTTTTTTTGGGATACAGAGTCCCTAAGACTCCATGAGATCTTAGGCAAATGGAAACACTGCTCCTGGTATTTGGAAACAGCAGTAATAACTCTTTACCACACAATCTGGAGTATTAAAAGGCAACTTCAGTACAAAGCTAGTTTTGGATATACAAATCCTTCAACGAAAATAATCGTAAAATTGAAAAACCTTATTTCAATGTCATGAGAGTTATATGCAAAAATGTGGTTTGCACACCTGTGTGCGAGTTTGTGAAATTTTCGAAAAACTGGAAATGAGGTAAGAAGTGTGACCCACACATTTATTTCAGCTTTGGTGTATCTCTTATTTTGCTCCGATACTGACCTTTTTTGTCAGTCATATCCTCCCTCATGTCGGGAGACGATTTTTTTCATCACAGAAATCCTTAATGTATGCCGAGTACCAAGTTTCAGCCCTGCCTTGAGCCAGACGATGATGATTTATTCGTCAGCCTGTCTGTCTGGAGAAACCCAATCACATAGCTTTATATTACTGTTGATCCTGAACCTGCTAAATAAGTTAAATAAATCTGACAGTAAAAACTTGAATGTTGCAAGTATTTGGAGATGAACATCTCCTTATTGGATAGTGTAGATCCAAGATCAGATTGCAGGTTCTTTGCAGTCTGATCTTGATATACTCTGTTTGCAAAAGGTCATGGAATGGTGCTTAGCAGCCTAAGGGTCATTATATAAATATCACTTAGATATTTAAATGGGACAAGAAATCAAAGATCAATTAATGCTGTTGATTAACCAATTACCAGACAACAAAATTTTAGCCTTGTTCAAATTGAAAGCACTTGCAGACAAAAGTTTCAGTGCAATTTTGCTTTGATAGGGTAGAAAACATTGTGGGAAAAGGAGAAAATGCTGGTTACCAGCATTTTCTCCTTTTCTCACAATGTTTTCAAAAGTCTTCTTTACCAGGGGCATTAAAAGGCAGCATTGTACGGTAAAGGGTTACGCATCTCTTTCATATTATTGAGAGAGAGAGAGGGGGAGAGAGAGAGAAATGACAGTTTAGTTAACTAGTATAGGAATTGGGCAAGCAGTTTTTAGGGGGTTTCTTTAGATCGTATGAATGAGAAAAATACAAAAGTTATCATATTCGACTTTACAATTTAACATGTTTAATTCCAAATCCTATTTACATTTGATAAGAAAAAAGCGTTTAATAAGGTCGTGAAAACAAAAAATTAACTTTGAAAATGACACGTTTATGACACATGCTTGTTAATCCCCAGCTGCAAGCCGGGTAAAAGAGTATGTGACCATGACTGTGTAATAAAAATATCAAGAGACGCTGAATTTACTGTCTGCCCCTTTACATGAAATGGATATAACACATAATCCTTTTCAAAAAAAAAAAAAGTTTGTGCACTAAACTTTGTAAAGGTGGTATGGAGTTAATGAACTTTTAACTTACGCTGCATTTTAAGGTCAGCATCTGTTTTCTCATACATGATTACAGCAAGAAATATGGAGAACAAAAAGTTCAATAATTTTGTTCACTTTTGTATTTCTTTCTAAATTTTACGGCTAACATGCTGCAGTATTTAGGAAATGCACGTAGCCTGTATTTTGCAGACGATCAAAAATGTTTACTACATGAAATAGAGGAAGGAATGGAGGGGGTAATTCAGACGATCTTTTAACGCTGTAGGTGATGAAAGAAGTAAATTTGAAATTGTGAAAATAAAACAGAGGAAATAAATGAGGATCAAGTGAAGAGGATGGATTTTGAGGGCAAATTTAGGACGTGTGTTGGATTTGATGTTGTTTGTGTCAACACGTGAATGTTGAAAGAGAAGTTATGATTTCGAAGGTAGATCCAGGCCTCTTACTCTTCCCAAGCTGAAGGAGACATATAAAATATTTACGTTGATGTTGTAGATCAAGATCAGACTGCACATGATGTGTAGTCTGTTCATTGATCGATAACGGCCCATGTTTGGTAGAGACAGCCTTAGATATGTACTTGGATGTTTTCCCTTACACATTGCAATGTTCTTTCAACCAGTTAGCAGAAGAGATTATTGATATGTCTTAAGTTATTGTTTCTTCTTATTTATTTATTCAAATTTGTTGATGAGGTTTAGTCAGCTATATATTCAGTACTGTCAGTGGTGTAATTTAAATAACTCCAAGAAATAAATTTTAAGATAGTTTTGTTCCCTACTGGAAGAATAATTTTTGGCGGATTTGTATAACAAATCTGCTTACTGTGATCGTTCTGACCGGAACCAAATACATCATGCTTAATGACAGATGTGTAGTCATTCTGTACTAAGTTATCGGTTTGACCTGAACCAAGTATGCTGCCATAATAAATTATGCTCTTGCACTCTGTCCATTCTGCTTTCAGTTTTGGTTAATATACTTCAACCTTGCTTTTGTCACTACTGTATATACAGTCTTACATGTGTATACATACAGTCCAAAATCTAATACCAGTAAAAAACTGTGTCAGATTGACGGATCAAACTACCACTCCTTAACAAGTGATATAATAACAGTTAGGCCTACTGTGCGGGGGGCTCAGCAGAACAACTTCGACTTTCCTTGCCCTTGCTAACTCCATTAAATGATTATTTATACATGTGTTGCATATGATGTTACTGTTTTATTCAACATGATAACAGCTTTATGCTACTCCACAAATCTGCTTTCCAGGACTTTGAGTCCTTTGATTCCTCTTATAAATACTAACTCCATTAGGCTAATTCAATCAGATTTCTTTCCCATCATTGTAGTAAGATGTAAAGGAGATAGAGGTTACAATTCTGCAGTGCACGTGTGATTGAAACTTGATAAAGCGATTTATATTTATACCAATTTCTGAGTTTTCTAAACTTGTTCATATATGGCGACCATATCTTCTCACATTTGTTACGTCACAGCAGACTAGTGGAAGTCACAATTTTTCAATTATCGACTTTCAGACAGGTGAAAATCTAAAATTTAAACCTCAACCTCTTGCAATACATGCATCACAGAACACTAAGATTTTTTTTTTTGTAAAGCATACTTTAGCATAGTTTTATACAATTTTGCAAAAAAAGTTTTGGTCAGAAGTTACCCTTTAATGACCCTGACAAAGAACCTTTTGCAAACATTGTGGGAAAAGGAGAAAATGCTAGTAACCAGCATTTTCTCTTTTTCCCAAAATTTTTCAAGGACAGCTTAAATTGTTGTCCAAAAGTTCCTTCAACATTGATGAGTCTAAAATTCTGCCATGTGGCAAAGGGTTGATATAGTTTTATATCCAGTCCCCACCAGTTGCATAGTTTTTGAGCAAGGCATCCCAAATTCAATGAATTCTTAGGCAGTGTTATTCTGGACACACCTCTCAAGGAAAGTAAATTGATGAACCATAGTTGTCTGCCCCCTGTTGGACTCTCTTTCTCAGAGTCGTTAAAACCCAGGACTGTGTGGTAAAGGGTTAACTCTTTACCAAACAGCAAAAGTTTAGACTTGGCCAAAGGGAAAGCATTTGCAGACAACAAATTAGATATTGCTCAAATGCTGAGATTTGACTGTAATAGGATAGAAAACAGTTTGGGAAAAGGAGAAAATGCTAGTTACCAGCATTTTCTCCTTTTCCCAAAATGTTGGGTCATCTGATCCTTTACCACAGCTATCAGCCACAACAGCCCAGGTTGTAGATCATGAATGTCAAATCTCTGGCAACTTGAGGATGTGGGTTCGATCCCCATGGCTGGCCACCTAACATGACTAAAACGTCCTTTTGGATGAGACATTAAACCTATGTCCGGTTTGACAGTGCTATTCACTGAGCATGCTAAAGAGACTGGGCATGAATTACATGTAGGATGGGTTTCTTCTTGTATCTTGCTCTATCCCCATAACAACAAACAGTCTTCTTGGTGCATCACCCATATGTGCAACTGATAGCGAGATAAATATACAATAATCAATCAATCCTTTGCTCTACTTTTGTTTAGTAATAGTTTTAGTTTAACTCTTTTCCTGGCAACAGATTTTAGACTTACCTAAATTGAATGTATTTGCAGACAAAATATTAAATTTGACCCAAACATTGATATTTGTCTTGGAAAGGGTAGAAATCAGTGTGATAGTAGAAGAAAATGCTTCAGTGTTTACTCCTTTTATTACAGTGTTTCAAAGCCTTCTTGATCAGGGTCTTTAAAGCTCAAGATTGTGTTGTAAAGGGGCCAAAAAAGAATTTTCTATTCAAAAGAAGATATTGCTTACTATGATCAATTTCTCCTTTGCCAAAATAATTTCCGAAGGTGTCCGTTACAGGATGAAAGTCATTAGCAGGTACTTATGTGCTAACCCTTTACCAAACAACAATAATTCAGACTCAACCAAATTGAGAGCATAACAAATTCAGTGTAGTTCAAAAGATCAGTTCCATCTCTGAAAGGGTAAAGTATGTATGGAAAGGGGACCAGCATGTTCTCCCTTACCAACAATGTTTTGTGAAGACTTCTGCCTTATATGGTTGTTAGAACATGGGATTGTTTGTTGAAAGTTCCTATTTAGTTCTTGAGTGGTAAATCATAATTTCTTGTAAAACACTGATTAAACACAACTAGATATATTTTATCTTTGCAAATGTATAGAATCTGTATGGTGACATTCAGTGGAAAGGTGCAATTTAGGGTGTTTGTATTATTGGATGGTTGTTTTTCAATTAGTAACTCTAATTTTGTCACATCAGTTATGACATCATTATGCCGATTTGAACATGAGTCCTCATAATCGGCCAGAGTTATTGGTCATGTGACATATTCCCACAGGTCGTTGAAAAATATTAAATATGTAAGAAAGCAAAAGTATAAAAATAGAAAAGTGAAACAAATAAAAAGGGTAAAACTAGAAAAATCCACTGTGACAGAAAATACAAATGAGCTTTGCTCTGGCAAAAGGGGATATTTAATGCATCTTCGTAATGTGTTGTGCCCAGCAAGTCATCACAATATTGCCTGGCTGGGTAGCTCAATGGTTAGCGTGTCTGACTTGTGACCTCATGGTTGTGAGTTTGATACCAGGTTGAGGCAAACTTTTTGCCTCTCAACTGGTGCATGTGAAAAAGTAGTCAGTGACTTGGAAAGAAAGTTGTGTCAGTACTGGAGTGAGAAAGCCGGGAAATAGATGCATAGGTGCACTGACCATTGTGATGTGACCTAAGCTGTTGAAACGGTGTTAAAGTCCAATTCAGTTATTCATCACATTATTATGGATCCATAAAATCCATTTTGTCTAATGATTGACTGAATTTGGAGGAAGGATGGTCCTTGGGCATGCAGAACTTTGACCATTACCATTAGCAAAAAGTTTCGAATCATGTCAGCCTGCATGGACTGCACAGGCTGACAAAGGTTGATACTTTTTCCAGATGCATTAAGCCTCATTGTCACAGTGCATGGCTCAAATGAAATAGAATAGGACAAAAGTACAAAATAGAAATGGTAAAATAATTGTAAGAAAAAAAAGTTGAAGTCACATTTATCATGGAACTTTTTTAGCAGTTTCCAGGAAAAAGGTGTTGAAGCCTTTTTCCTCCCGATCGTGTAAACATTGGATTGTAAGGTAAAGTTTTGATAAAAGAAGATTCTGTTCTTTAATAATTTTCAATAATCTGTGTTCAGGCCTCAGAGCCAGGGGATGGTTCAAATAAACAGCTTTGCATATCTCTGTCTGAGGATTGTTGATACTAATTGTGACGGTATTCATTCTTCTCTTGTTGCTGATAACTGTTTTGGTGATTGTTATTGTCAGGTATTCATTCTTCTCTCGTTGCTGATAACTGTTTTGATGATTGTTATTGTCGGAAAGTTTTCAAGAGAGTGTTCTTGTGCAAGAGGTATCAGAGCCTTAGCCTAGTTCCTTTGAGACATACATGGATATGTGATCTCTGATAGTGATATGACTGAAATAATGTTGAAAGTGGCATAAAACGCCATACAGTATGTGAGAAAGCAGTCAGTGAATTTGGCAAAGTACTATGTGAAGTACGGGTAAAAGAAAATGAAAGAATGGATAGATGCACTGACCATTGTGATATAACTGAATTAATGCTAAATACAGCATCAAACACCATGCAAGTAAAAAGTCAATAATCTGCGTGTAGGGTTGGGCAAGGCAAGTCCAACAGAGCAAGCTAATGTACGAGCTTACAAAGATCAGTATGCTTATCACATGTAATGGGGGGGGGGGGGGGGTTGGCAATGATAAGGGCCATGAGTGTAGATCTATTGCTGCACCAGATTGCAAGATTTTCTAGACTCTCCTGGGCAAGCCATACTTCTTGTATGGAAATAATATGGTGTTTTAGGGGCAAGGTCCTGCGTGGCTCATTGGTAAAGTGTAGGAGTTGGAACCTGGAGGCACAGGATTCAAGCTTCTCTGGGTTTTTCATGGGTGTATCCTTAGGCAAGTTACTTCAAAGCCCTAGCCTAGTTTGGTAAAACCCAGGACATGCATGAATGTGAACCCTTGCACTGATATAAGTGATATGATTATGAAAGTGGCAAAAAACACTATTTGATCAATCAGTTAATCAGTCAATCATGTTTGGGGGCATACTAAGGTCTGTGATTAATCATACATTTCTTAAGTCTTTACCAAATGATAAAATTTTCAACGTGTCCAAATTCAAAGATTTGGCAGATAACAAACTAAAAATGACTTGACAGATAGGAAACATTGTGAGTAAAAGAGAAAATGCTAGTCAGTGTTTCCATTTGAATGAAATTTTACAGAGTCCATGGGACCCAGTGCAACTACAGAAGTCCCATTGATTGCATTCCTTCGGCTTGCAAAAATCATCCATTTATTAAGGCCAAATGTGGTTAGTGGATAAAAAGAAGAAGCTATTTCAATCACTTCTTCATGGAACCTTTCGCAGATTTAATGTGCTGTGCATGCCAGTGACCGTCGCTTGAAATAGTATGAATCTTAGGTCACGATGGAACTTCTTTGAAAGTCCATGCAACCTGTTGTAAAAACCTTGTTTCTACTTAGTTTCAGAACTAATCAAACACATTTAAATGAATAGAGGAATATAGATAAATTTCTCTTAATGTGTAATCTTGGAAGGCAGGATCTTTCAGCCATTGGTCTTGGAAAGATCGTGAATGCTTTTTCTTTTTGGCCCGTTAAGCCATCTGCAGGAAAGAAATGCTAAACAACAGTTGTTTTCCTACGATCAGTTTGCCAGAAAAGACAATATGAGCACATCAAGGTAACAAGTCAAAGTCAACGACAAAGAGATCTATTTTTATCTGTCTCCGTCGGTTATATCTTGGCATACCAATATCTATTTATAGACACTTTGGAATTCCAATGGTCACTTTGTACAAGAAATGTTAAATCTTCATACCTGTATTTTGCATTGCTTTCATTATTGATGTAGATCTAGTTAAATCATGGTTTTGACTCATTTTTGATTACGTCCAATGGACGCGATCAGCTTTGAAATTTTGCGTCTGAGCTGATTTTCATGTGCACATAGCTACTTTTATGTCGTAAACGGAAGCCCTACTAGTTACTACCATACTACCAGCATTTATCCTTTTCTCACAATTTTGCATTGCTTTCGTTATTGATGTAGATCTAGTTAAATCATGGTTTTGACTCATTTTTGATTACGTCCAATGGACGCGATCAGCTTCGAAATTTTGTGTCTGAGCTGATTTTCATGCGCACATAGCTACTTTTATGTCATAAACGGAAGCCCTACTAGTTACTACCATACTAACAGCATTTTATCCTTTTCTCACAATGTTTTCAGAAGCCTTCTCCATTAGGCTGTTAAATCCCAGAAATAGTTTGGTAAAGAGTTTTCCCTTAAAGTGCCTTTCACAACTATAGTTCCTTCTGCAGCTAGTGTAGATCAAGATCAGACTTCACAAAGCATGCAGTCTGATCTATGATGCCCGCTGGGGTATCTCAGGGTATCTGTCTGGTGACCTGGTGATGTTGAGTTCAAAATCTGGTTGAGGAAAACTTTCTTCCCAGGGATTTTTTCCCCTCTCACCAGATGCTTGTGAGAAAAGTAGTCTCTGGCTTTGGAAAGAAGGTTGTGTGAGTACTCGTGTAAGAAAGCCAGGAAACACATGGGTGCATCATAGACAGACATGACATGATCTGACTTGTTAAAATGGCTGTAAACTCAAATACAAACCAAACCAAATAATAATTATGATCTTTGATCTATACTGTAGATTCTTTAGAATCAAGCGCATCTGCAGATTACAAGAGAAATGTGTTTTGAATGATAGGAATTGTGTCAATGAAGTGTAGAAAACAATGTGGAAAAGGGAGAAAATGTTGGTAACCAGCATTTTTTTCCCTTTCTTACAATGTTTTTAAAAGGTCTCTCCCTCAGGGTTGTTAAAACTCATTTTGCTAAAGGGTTACTTGACCTCTGATATAGTAATTATACGATTTAAATGGCTTAGTCAAGGAAAATCCTAGAAAAATGAATGCACAGGTTGTATATTAAAGGCGCCAAATCAGATTTTGGCTGTGAATAATTTTTAGCCTGGGTTTGCCCAGCCGAAAGCTATAGTAATCGTATGCCAAAATTTCAACCCTGTCCACATGATCCGAGCAGTTTTGGAAAACCCGAGTAAAAGTGAAAATTACCGCTTGCAGTGCATCTCACTACACTGAAAGAAACGACCCCCAAAAATGATATAAATATTTGGGTGTGAATGAATGAATGAATGTTGTTTTATGGCGCATCAACAACTTTGGTCATTTAGCACGCATATCTGTGTTAAAAGATAATAAAAGTGGAATTGTTTAAACTGAAAAAGGTTTGAATACATTAACAATGATAAAAGAGTTGAATTAAGAAGTATTATGTGTGACCTTCATATGCATAATGGAAATAATTGAGTGACAGGGCAAGCCCTATCTACTCAAAAGTTTTAAATGATAAAGTTAGGAATGTGATAAAAAGATTTGAACAAAAAGTTGGATTGATAGTAGAAGTGTTAAATTAAGAAGAGTGTCATTTTTTAATGTGCATAAAATATGATATTGAGTGGCAGGATAAACCCTGCCTACTCAAAGTTTTAAATGAAAAAGTTAAGAATGTGAATAGTAGCTTAAAGGAAATGAGAACTTAAAATTGAGAAAGTGTGAAGCCTCCAATGGGATCAAAACACTCCCATTAAAGAGGTCCCGTCTCCAATGAGATAAGATGCCCCCAAGAGAGCTAATCCTCCCATTAAGGAGATGCAAAAATGTTGGATTGATAGTAAGAAGTTTTTAAAATGAAGAAAGAATATGCGTCATTTATAATGTGCATAAAATATGATATTGTGATATTGAGTGGCTGGGCATTCCCTGCCTACTCAAAAGTTTTAGATTAAAAAAGGTAAGATTGTGAATCAGCTGACAAGATATCTTATATAAAGATGTGTAGAGAATGTAAAAAGGTGGATAAGAAACTAGAGAGTAAATATCACAGTTTATTGTAAATGCCAATCTCCTTTATGAAAGCGATAATAGATTCAACGCTGACAGAATCAAAGAGATTTTTTAAACTATCGACGCTGAAATATTTTGTACGAACTGGCTGAACGTCAATGCAATCTAGTAGAATGTGTTTTACAGAAAAGGATGCATTACATGGAATACAGTCAGGGGCATCATCTCTGGTCAAGAGCCAGGAATGTGTGATGTTTGAATGGCCAATTGGAAGTCGTGCAATTATCACTTCTTCTCGACGAACAGACCTGTAAACGGGGTACCATACACCAAGGGAAGGTTTAACTGAATGCAGTTTATTGAAAACATCAGCATCCCACTGGGATTGCCAAGAAAATTGGATATGCTTTAAAATGGAGGATTTAAAATCAGTGTGTGGAACTTTAAAATCTGAAATGGGAAGGTTAAGTGCAGATTTGGCAGACCTATCGGCATTTTCATTGCCTTTGATGCCTACATGACTTGGAAGCCAGCAGAACACCAATCTGTTCATAGAAGAAATTTGTGAGATCCTTTCAAGTAGACCACAGATTAAGGGATTCTCAAGTCGTTGATTTGAGAGGGCCTGTAATGTTGACAAAGAGTCTGAAAAGATAATGAAACGGTTGGAATTAGAACGTTCAGCTCGATTAAGGGCAAGGTCAATTGCTTTAATTTCAGCAGAGAAGATAGAGGAGTTGTTTGGAAGGCGGCTCTTTAAGGTCCTTTCTCCATAAACTGCGGCAGCTGCTACAGAATTTCCCTCTTTAGATCCATCTGTATAGATTGGTTTGAAGGAAAAATAATGTTCCTTTATCTCATTGTATCTAGCATGAAACATAGTTCTGTCCGTGACAGACTTTTTGTCAGATGCAAGGTCAAATCTGAATTCTGCACTGTTTAGAGTCCATGGGCTCCATGCGGATAGCGAATGGGGGAATAACATTTGGTTTCCTTTCAAAAAGACGTTTATATTGAGGTTTAAAAACAACTTTATGAATTGGGTTAAAATGATTTGACTTCAGTTTTAAAAGATATTGAAGTGAGAGTGTTTCCCCGCTGTAAGAAAGAGAAGGTTCATTAGCCTCAACATAGAGACTATTGACGGGAGAAGTTCTAAAAGCTCCAAGTACTAGACGCAGACCTTCATGGTGTATGGAATCCAGAATCTTGAGGTAAGATTTATGACCATATCCATATACAATAGATCCATATTCTAATTTGGAGCAAACTAAAGACCGATAAAGCCGCAAGAGGACTTTACGGTCTGCTCCCCATTCAGAATGGGCCACTACCTTTAAAAGGTTAAGAGCCTTCTTGCACTTCTTTTTAACTGCAGTGATATGAGGAAGGAATGAAAGCTTTCTGTCAAAGATGACTCCGAGAAATTTAAATTCAGAAACGACTTCAATTTTAGTTTGTCCAAATACAGTTCAGGGTCTGGATGAACACCATGTAGATTAAATAGGTGCATGCACTTAGTTTTGGACTTTGAAAATTTGAAGCCATTTTCGTCAGACCACGTTTGGAGTTTGTTGAGACACTGTTGAAGTTGTCTCTCAATAATATTCCTATTTCGAGATCTGAAGCATATAACAAAGTCATCAACATAAAGAGAACAGTCTACACCAGGACAGATAGCTTTAACTATACTGTTTATTTTTACACTAAAAAGTGTAACAGAGAGAATACATCCTTGGGGCACACCCATCTCCTGTTCACGGGCTCCCGAGACAGTATTACCAACTCGGACGTGGAAAAGACGTTTATCCAAGAAGGCTGAGATAAAAAGAGGAAGACGGCCTCGAAGACCAAGTCATGTAAGTCATCCAAGTCGTATCATAAGCGCTTTCAAGGTCGAAAAAGACAGATACTACATGTTGTCTATTAATAAAGGCTTCTCTGACAAAGGTTTCAAAGCGGACAAGATGATTGATGGTGCCATGTTGACGATGAAATCCACTCTGTACATCAACGATGAGGTTGTTTTTTTCTAAAAACCAGACAAGCCTGTCGTTGACCATACGTTCTAGAGTCTTGCAACTAGTAAGAGCTATTGGACGATAGTTGGCTGGGTCACTAGCATCCTTGCCAGGTTTTGGGATAGGAATGACTAGTGCCTCTCGCCAGGACAAAGGAAAATCACCAGACTGCCAGATATCATTAAAAATATCAAGTAAAACAGAGAGAGAAGTAAAAGGTAAGTGTTTTAAAAACTGGTAATGAACTTTATCTTGGCCAGGAGAAGAATCGTGAGCTTTATTCAGAGCAGATTTTAATTCTTTAAAGGTGAAGAGTTTATTATAATGCTCTGAATTAGAAGAATTGAAATTAAGTTTTTTCTTTTCTTCTCTGGCTTTATTCCTCTGAAACTTTTCAGAATAGTTTGCAGAGGAAGACTTTTTGCAAAAGGTGTCGGCAAGAGCATCAGCTATATCCTGGGGTGATTCCAACGAAGTATTGTTAACTTCAAGGTGACTAAGAGGGGGTTGGCCTTTGCCATTGATCTTTCTGATCATGTCCCAGGTTTTTTTTAGTAGTAATTCTACTATTTAATTTAGAGACATATTGTCTCCAAGCCTTGCACTTACTTTCTCTAATGGTACGACGAGCCTTTGCCCTGGAAATGCGGAATAAATTATGATTTTCTTTGGTAGGTCTGAGGTTAAACTTTCTAAGGGCTTGTTTTTTGTCTCTGACAGCCTGTTTACAACCTTCATTGTACCAAGGCTTGTCAGGATTTTTTGGATTTGTCGAGGTCTGAGGGACAGACTGTTTAGCTGCATCAATTAACAGCGAAGTAAAAAGTTTTGCTGGATCATCGCAATCTCCAAATTTGTCATGTGTAATGGTCTGTTCACAGAGGATTTCAAATCTGTTCCAATTGGCTTTAGAGAGCTTCCATTTCTGCGGTCTTACACTGCTGGATGGTTGTATAGATGAAAAGATAATAGGGAAGTGATCACTTCCACACAAATCCTCTGTCACTTTCCAGGTGAAATCGGGAAGTAGTCTGGGCTGCATAAGGTTAAATCAATAGAAGAGTAAGATCCAGTTGCTGGATGCAAGTAGGTTTTGGATTTGTTATCATTCATGAAAGCCAAAGAGTTATTCAAAATGAAGTTCTCCAACTGTAAACCTCTCTGGTTAGTGTCATTGGAACCCCACATAACATTATGACCATTAAAGTCCCCAGCAAGAATATAGGGGGATGACAATTGGGAAATGAGATCATTCAGATTGTTCTCATTGATAGGTGTGCTTGGGGGGAGATATAAAGAGTGTAACAGCACTGTGTAAAGATAATGTGATGGCAACAGCTTGCAAGTTTGTATTAAGAGACACAACTTTATGAGGAATGTTGTTATTGACAATAATAGAAACACCACCTCTAGCTTTCTCACCTTCAGTAAAGACTTTGTTGTAAATGGAATGATATTTGACAGAAATATCCTCCTCCCGCTTAAGGAAGGTTTCCTGCAGACAAACAGCAACTGGTTTGTGATCATTGATTAAAAGGGAAAGTTCGTCGAAGTTTGACTTTAGACCTCAACAATTCTACTGGATTATGGTGTCGATGGTGCATGAAGAAAATATAAAAACTAAAGTAAAAAAAGAGGCCGTAAACCAATAGATTTTAAAACAGATTAAGATTTAATTACAGTTGTCTCGGGTTTGGACGAGTGCCAACTGTCAGTGTCCTTGTTCCAAAGATCTTTAGAACCGGACCAGATAGAGGCTTCTGAATCTGAAGCCTCATCTTCCAGATTTTCAGTATCTGCATCTATGTCCTCTAGCTCAGAAAATCTGTTGGAGGTAGGGGACCGGATCATCTACTGTGACTGCTATTTCACAAGATCCATGGTTATCTCAGGACTGTGGTTTAGATTTCGAGGAAGATCTTTTTGGTGATCGGGGTACATGATAAGATTTGTTATCTTTAGGTGGAACGTTAGATTTATTTGTAGACTGTGAAGATGGAGGTTGGGGTTTCTTAGGAGGCTGTTTTGAAGGGGCAGATGGCTTTGAAGCTTTTTTTGAAGAAATATTTTGCGAAGAGGAAGAGGGCTTTGGAGTTTTTTGTGAAGAAATACTTTGAGAGTCTTGTGGGTTTTGAGGGTGCAGAAGAGGGTTTGTTTGTTTCAGACGCAGGCTGAGTCTGAGTGGAAGGTGCTGTAACTTCGACAATGGGAATGAGAGCTTTCAGTTCATTAGTCCTTTCAGGAAACTTTTGGAGAAGTTTTTTAGCCAACAGTTCGCAGGTTGGACAATGTCCATTTGCAGGCAAAGGAGATGCAACATTTGCATATGTTGTGCTTTTGCTCAACAATGCCTGATCAGACCTGCATTTTTCAACTGTTTTCCTGGCTTCCAATAAGGTAACATTCTCCTTAAACTTGATTGACAGAATTTCTTTCTCATCTTTCCAAACTGAACATTCTTTGGAATAGGTAGGATGAGAAGACTTGCAATTGACACAGAGAAGAGGGTTATTGCAAGTCTTTTGGTCATGGTTTTCCCCTTCAAAGGCACATTTTGGACAAACAGGTGTGCTTCTGCAGTTACTTTCATGATGGCCGTACCGCTAGCATCTATAACAGCGCAACAGATTAGGCACATAAACATCGACCTTGACCGATTGAAATCCAATTTTAACTGAAGTAGGGAGAGTTGGCGTAGAGAATGTTAAGATGTATGTATGTGTATCTCTACGAATGCCATTTCTGAGAACTGAAATTCTTTTCACATCAGACACAGCCTGGCTTTTTAGGTTTGACTTGATTTCCTCCAAAGAGTCACAGAAGCTTAATTCTTTGCATCTAATGATCCCCTTGGAGGTATTAAGGGTCTTGTGAGGGAATATTTTGACATCAAGATTGAAAAGTTTCTTGTGTCCAAGCAGGTTTCTAACCTGTTGTTGCGAGAAGCACTCAACAAGCAAGGTTTCATTTTTAAGCTTTTTAACAGATTTGGGTGTGCCAAGGATTGTCGAAATGGATTTTTCAATAATAAAAGGAGATAGTTTTGTAACTTGTTTGGTAGAGTCAACAGATTCAATAACTAAAAAATGTGCAAATGATGAAGAAGGTGTTGAATATTCAGACTCTGAATCAGAGTCAGAGAGTACACGCTTGGCCTTTTTTTGAGAAGCCATAATTGTTGTTGTATATTCATCACCGATGTTCCCCACCCACCTCGGAGTCCAACAACGGGACATGATCTGGGGAAATCCAACTCGGATCATGACAAGGATACATCGGTTATGTACTCGAAGTGAAAGGGCTAGACTGGACAAATGTAGGCCCGCAGGATGTCATAACAAGCATAGACTAACTTTGGGCGGTTACAAGTGTCAAACAAACACTAACCTTCACCTGATTAGCCCATGAGCCACCGCCTTATAGGGTATTGACATACAGCAACTGATGACAGAGAAATGATGTATCTGTGTATGCTTAAAGAAAACAAAGTCAGAGAAACACCCTAGGGCTCGGCATGACCAGCAGATTGATCAGAACGGGCCTTCCTGACCCCTCGTTTAATTCAATTCAAAGCCAAAGTGGTGTGTTGCGAAAACAGAGCCATTAAAGGGCCGAGCTCTGAATCCACTCAACCACCAGGATCCTGTCGTCGAATGACACAAGTTGCAGCCCACGGCAAACAGGCAGGCACAGTGGGGGGGGTCTTACCCCTGCTGTAGTGCGACAGCTGAGCTATTTCTATCCCCCCGCCCAGCTGGGGGTCTTGGGTGTGAACACGAAAGTTAGGTTTAAGTTCATAAAGAACTGTGAAAGATACGCGATGTTAATCTAACGAAAGTATTTGGCTAAGAATTTCAAGCCCTGGGTCCGTATTCACCAACCATTCTTAAGAACGTTCTTAGACTTATTCTTCAAGATTTTCCAAGTTTGAAAGTAACACAACTTCTGATTGGCTAAACCATATGGTTTAGCCAATCAGAAGATGTGTTACTTTCAAATTTGGAAGATTTTGAAGAACAAGACCAAGAATGTTCTTAAGAATGGTTGGTGAATACGGACCCTAATGATCATATTTACAAGTGGAAATTAGTGTGCTGTAACACTGAAGAAACATTGGCAAATCCTTAGATGTAGTTACGGAATCGGCCGAGTAGTGACGAGAGTGATGTTGCCGAACAATACTCGGAATCTTTCATCTTTCCTATTTTTAGATACAATGTGCATGACGATGTGTTCTTTCCCCAAAAGAGCTGAACCTTTCAAACACTCGGTAAGATTTATTTTCGCAAAATTATTGTGCTTCTCGTATCTGAAGGTATAAATATGTTTTGATTGGCCTAGCATGTATGATGCCTCATTTCTTCTTGTCAGAGTTGTCCCGATATCCTATGACATCTCGTACCATAACAGTTTCGACACATTTTGGGCATTACAAACTCGGCACACAAAATCGAATATGTAACGTTACACAGGGTATAAAACTTTGTAATATGAGCCATGGACAACCAGTTAAGAAGACCTAAATGGTGAGCATGTTATATCAAAGATCAGACTTCCCATTAAGTGCCATCTGATCTTGATTTTTGATGTCTTCTGCTATTTATTGATAATAAATTGCTTGACCTGAGATTAGCATCAGGTGGTAGGCGTTTTATATTGAAGATCAGATTTATTACTCGGTGCAATCCGATCTTGATCTAAGCTGTCAATACGGGATATTTAGCCCTTAGGCTTCTCAGCGCAACTTGCTCTTTTACGGATAGTGTACATTGAGATCAGACAGCACAGAACGTGCAGTGTGATCTTGGATCTACATTGTAAGATATGATGAGTTATTTTCTACCAACAACAATTTTGCAATAGCCATGTTACCGCAAATATAAGTGGCTTGAAAACTTCATCCATTGTATTGAACAATTTAACCCTTTACCAAACAATCCCAACTTTTAATGACCCTGAGAAAGAAGCCTTTGAAAACATTGTGGGAAAAGGGGGAAAAAATGCTGGTAACCAGCATTTCCTCCTTTTCTGATAATGTTTTCTACCCTTCTCGAAAAAGATTTCAATTTTTCAGTCACATTTGTTTTGTCGTCTGCAATTGCTTTGAATTTGGACAGGTCTAAAATTTTGTTGTTTGGTAAAGAGTTAAGGGTTAAGTGATAATAGGTACTGAAAGAGTTAGCTTTTTAACATACTGCTTACTGATCCATATTTTTAGTGCCAGTTGTTGCGACAAATTTGATGTTAAGTCATTACCACTCAGAGAGGTAGAAATAATGCAGCAGTGTACTGAAATCTGATAAGGAAAAAGCAATAATCTATACCAGTTACAGGGAATGCCCTTTTATGGCCTTGTTTGAACAGGGAATATTGGATTTTATCAATTTGTATTGAAAATTTTACACCTGTCCTAAAAAAGTGATAAAAAAGCACTGAAATAATGATTTGACACATTTTTGGTATATAAAAAGTTTTCAGAGAATTGAAAGCTCTCTCTTATGGTATAATTATTTTGCAGAAATTAATAATCGTTTGAGAAAAAAATGGGTGTAAAAGTAAGTATTTTTTTTCTTCATGTTCACAAATACTCTTCTTGTAACAATTTCCATTTTTCCTGCTTTATTTTCAATTTTTAGTAAACAGCAAGATTCAAACCTCACAAAATTGGAATATCCAAAAGAAAAGAAAAAAAATAAATGGTTCAAAATGTGTGATTTGTCTTTGAAAGGTATGGAACAAAGTGGGAAAAGGAGGATGTGCTTACGATCAGCAATTTCTGTTATTCCCGCATTGTTTCTAAGGTTTTCTTCAACTTTTATTTTGTTTCGTTAAAAGTCATCAAAATTTAAATCAAAAATGATATTTTTCAATAATTAACTCTTTACAAGATGTCGAAATTATAGACTGGTCAAAATTGAAAGACATTGCAGACAACAATACAAAGTTAATATAAATTCTAATACAAGTATCTTGTAGGGTAGAAAACATTTCAAAACATTGTGGGAAAAGAAGACATTGCTTGTAACAAATGCTTTCTTCTTTTTCAGCATTGTTTTCCTAAAATAATATCTTAGGATCATGAAAATCAGTCATTGTTTGGGAAAGGCTTAATTAAAATCATTTTTGGAATAAATTTTGTATCTTTATCGCATATTGTTCTTTTTAGTCTATATTATTTTTCTAAATAAAAAAAAACCCATTTGCCCATATAAGTCATTACCAAATTGGAAAACCTTGTTCAAAAATAGAGAAACAAATACAAATACTTTTCATGAGTAGAAATTTAATTATTTTTTTTGTCTTGAAATGGTGTTTATGTTATTTAGACAAAACAAGAGCGTTCAGTTATGGCTGGAAAAATGAATTCATTTTTAAACTTAGAAAAGCACTGTTTATATATACTAGCTTCAGCTATATATATAAAAAGGGCTTCAAATTGAGAACAAAATAGATCATTGATCCAGCCACATCCAGGCCACACCGCGGGGAGGCGCTCTAATTCATGGCCCGTGTTTTTTTTTTTTTTTTTTCCACTTTCCTCATCTCGTAGTCCATTTTTCAATCCATTTGTTCATTTTTTCCATTACAGGCCGTGGTATCTTGCATGGCGTCCATCCTTGCACAGATGTACGTTGCACACAGAACACCCAAAGACAGTCTCTTTTCGTCTATTCAGGACCCTGGTATGGTACTTGCATCGACGCTTTTGTCCTGGTAACCTGATGCTGGGATGTTCTTGGATATTCTGTGGGTCGACGTCCTTGACAGTTTCACTTGGCTCTGGGGAAGATGACTTCTTCCTCTTCGTAAACCCCGAATCAGCTCTTCAATGAGTTCAAGGTGGAAGGCTAAATGGTCGAAGCGTTTCTTCTTGTTTGTTCTTGTAGACGCCATCTGGTACAGGACAAACGCATTGACAATGGCTGCGTTCGAACAAAACCAAAAAATGTAGCACCAAGCCTTCTTCCCATTTCGTCCTACATCGTAGTTCATTTGGAGCTGATCGTGGAAGTCTTCCCCGCCCATAAACTGATTACATTGGTGTACTGTCTGTGGCTGTCGCAGGTTTAGAATGTTTGGTCCACATCTCCTTCTGGCGTCCATGATGGCTGTTGGGTTGCTGTGGGTTGAAAGATGGTGGACCAGCTTCTTGTCTTTCCACGTTGTTGCCACAAGGTTTGTTGTTCCAAGCTGAAGGACTTTGTAGTCTCCTCTGTTCTTGACATTCTCAGGTTTCTTCAGAGACAGTGGAAACCCCTTCCTGCAGGCACGAACTGTTCCACAGGCATACAGCCCCCTTGCCAGCAAGTCCTTCATCAACTTTATGCCTGTGAAAAAGTTGTCAAAGTAGACCATTCGCCAAGTACCTTGAAGGAAGTCTGTCAACTTGGTTACAACGTTGTACCCCAGTCCATGCTCCGTTGTGTTGTTCTGACGGCCAAGGTAGATGTCGAACTTGGACATGTAGCCATTTCTAGCATCACATAGAGCCCAGACTTTAATCCCTCGTTTTACTGGTTTTGCAGGCATATATTGACGGTATGCAAGTCGACCACTGAAGGGAATCATCGCTTCGTCCACAGAGACTTCTCTAGAGAGAGTGTATGAAGTTCGGAAAGTATCAGACAGGACATCAATGACGGGTTGAACCTTACACAGAAGATAGTTAGGTGAATTGCGTGGCGGTTCTGCTTCTTTGTCTGAAACATGAAAATACTGAAGGATCTTCCGAAAATGATTGCACGGCATGATGGAAGAAACCGCAGCATTTCCAATCAACCTATTCGAACTCCAATACATATCCAAATGTGGAAGTCGATTGATTCCCATCAGGATGTTGATGGGTAGAAAGGCTCGCATCTCCATGAACGATACATCATACCAGGCGGGGTCTGCTTGGCCTCCTGGCTGTCTCTCCACCCATCTTACATAGCCGTTAGTCCAGGTGATGATCTGGGCGAGCAGTTGAATAGGAAAGATCTTCCAGAAGTATCCAAGTGGAGAAGAGTCATAATCAGAGTCTTCAAGGTTTGGCCCCGGCGTCTCTCTAAAAGGTTCAATCTAAAAAAAAAAAAAAACAATTACAGATCTGATAATCAATTTGATGACCCAGTACTAACAGGATGCAAGTGTCTTCACTGTAAAGGCTCTTAAAGCATTTTAGCCCTTGAACAAAAAGGTGATGAGAAAACTGTTGTGAGTACCTATCAACAGTTTTCTGTTCACCCATCAATGATAATGGTTAAATTTGATGTGCAAATGTAGTCTTTTTTTTCTTATTTTTTCCAAAGCATTTTTATCTGCCCAAGTTATACACAGCCATTAGTGCGTAGAATCAAGTGAGAGAATTGGAAAACATGGTGGAAAAGGAGATTCGTCTGTAGATCTATTACTCCTTTTCTTACCATGTTTTTCAATTACTGTAGATAACTGCAAAATTAAGGTTTAATTTTCAGCGATTTCCTATCCCCGTAATGTTTTATAAGTACTTCTCATAAGTTTTATTCAATTAGTGGTTTTCAATTCAACATTATTCACTGAGGTATCAAAACTCGGCAAAAAAAAAAAAGACCCCTCTTTTTTGGATTATTTGATGTTGTGAAGAAAATCGTCGTTTTCCCTTCAATTTTTTTACAGAGATTTATTCCGATTTAAAATTTATCTTTATTGTCTTAGCGAGTGTTATAGTTGTAACAAAACAGCATGTATACTGTTGATCATTTGGGTAGAAAACATTTCTGGAAGAGGAAAAATCGATCGTCAATGACAACATAAAGATTCGGCATGTTCAGATCTTATCCTTTGCTTTGCAAATTGTTGTCCAAGAAAATGCGATTTTTTCAAAAGTAACATTCGCCCAAATATATTTTGAGTTTACATGTTAACGCGCCCGTTGTTTTTGATCCATGTGTTTTCCTATAAGAAATTATATCCAATCCCGTAATAGAAAATCATTTGTGAAAAATGATGATTTTTATTTTTTTTAAAATGCGTTGGTTGCTTCAACAAATAGAGTGAAAAAATATTTTTTTGATGGGCTTCCAAAACATTGTAACTACGCCTTGAATAATCAAAGTTACGATGTTCTGGTAGCCCAGCCATTATTTTTAGTTTTTCCCAAAGTGAATTTGAGTAAATATGCGAAATAAGAAAATTAAAACACCATCGGTGGTGTAAGCTCGTCCTGCCATTGAAGATCGGGAGCATCCTCGACCTCGGAGTCGGAAGAATCAGAGTCAGACGCAGAAAATCCCGAAAATTCTGATATGTCTGTGTCGAAATCAAACTCGAACACAGAGTTATCAGAATCAGAATCAGACATTTTGTAATTTAGCTTTTGCAATTAGATGGAAGTAAATGCTTCGAAGCGAGTCTTCTCAAACGAACTGAAAAAAAATATTAAATTATGGGATTAGCATTAAGTTGTAATTTTCTTTGATTGGTCAATTAATTTTTGTCAACTGAACAACTTCATTTTAATTGGACTATAAATTGACCAATCGCGTGCGTTATGGCACGTGTTCTTTGCAACACCACACTGTCGGCCGATATGCCTATATACTATGATCTATAATTACGTAATCATACCAGGGAGCCTGGTTATTTAAATTTCGGAAACAAAGGGATCGCACGCTTCTGAAAATCATCAAACAATAAGGGCAATAAAATCTTGTCAAAACAACGACATACTGATTGGACTACGTTCATGCAGAATCCCTTTACTGTGGTTTCTAAAAGAAGAAATAACTGAACTTTATTTTTTAAGAACGAACAACTGAATATCTGTTTTATGTTTCGAAAATTTTTAAACTATTAATAAAACCATTCTTAAATCTAACTAAACCTTATAAGTCCATTTTTAATGCCCCGAAAAAGAAAGGTTAAAAAATGTTAGAAGAAAGTAAAATGCTAGATATAGGCATCTTCTCCGTCCTACACAATGTTTCTTTTCTTATCGCTAAAATTGATTTTGAAAATATTATTTGAGAAGAAATTATTCACTCATTATACATGTATATGGGTCATGCTCTTTGAAAAGGGGACTTAATGCATCTATGAAAAGTATCGACACAGCTTTGCCTGCGCGGTATGCACAGGCTGACCAGAGCCGAAACATTCGCTATGTCCAAGGACAAGTCTACCTCATATAGAACTCGTGGCTGTTACGGATCCGTAACTATGTAACAGATTGCTTGGTACCATGGATCACGGAAATGCATTAAGCCCCCTTTTCACAGAGCATGTTGTACATTGTATATATATTTTATTCAATCTAAAACAAGAAATCTTTCATTCCTCAAAATATGTATATTCCCGGGGGCTACCTTGGTTTTGTTATATAATTTTCTATATGTTAATTTTCTTACCCTAACTTTCTGTAATACGACAAATATTTCGTGTTAGCTGAATTCAAAGAAGTTGCAGAAAACTAAAAGATTCTACAATGACGATGAAATTGTATCTAAATAGGGTTAGAAACATTGTGGGAAATGTAGAAAAATTATAGGTACTCTCTAGTTTCTCTCTTTGTTTTTCACAACTTTCTAAGTGTCGTGAACGCCAGCATTGATTGGTAATCTAAATACAAAAACACAAAGTGGACGAGGGTTTGCCTGTAAATATCTTATCAAAGTCACTTTTTTAATGTAATTTTTATTTTCCGAAATTAATAGTCTTTTTGTACATAGGGACCGTAGACCATCTTTAATAACTGTTTCCATGAATAAGACAGTCCAAATTGAAAACAACAAATGAAATGTTGCCCAATTGATGGAATTTAATTGAATAAGGAAGGGTAGAAAAAACTGACGTAAAAGGACGTAAATATTGACTTTTACGCAGTGTCCAACGATACAATCACGGCGGAGATCGCTTGCTCTCTCTTTCCTAGGCTTTGTCAGAATTTTTTCTTTTCCAACATCTTTTTTTATGAAGGGTTTGCGTCTTATATTACCATGCGCTATGGCCCGTGTTCTTTGCAGCACCATTTGTTGGCCGATATGCCTTTAATTATAATCTACAATTACGTAATCACACCAGGGAGCCTGGATTTAAATTTGGGAAAAAAGGGATCGCAAGCTTCTGAAAATCATCAAACAATGAGGGCAATAAAATCTTATCAAAACAACAACATATTGATTGGACTACATTCATGCAGAATCCCTTTATTTTTGTATCAAAAAGAAGAAAATTACGCAGCGTCCAACAATAGAATCACGGCAAAGTCTGCTTGCTCTCTGTTTCCTTGGCCTTGAATTGCTTACAAACTCATTACTACAAAATTTTAGACAGATCCAAATCAAAAGACCTTACATGTGACATTTCAAAGTGAGCGTTACTTGAAAAATAAGTATCTCAAGGGGTAGAATACATTATGGAAAAACGAGAAATTGCTTGTAACACGCAAGTTCTCTCTTTCCCACGATGTTTTCATTTTCGTCGCAAAAACAAGTGATTGTGTGGGAAAGGGTAAAAGTAGTTCTGATTTAAAAAGGTCGTGAGAGCAAGAGATGTTCTAGGCGAAATACACAGTCTGATCACGGTCAATTAATTTCTCTCGGTTGGCTAAAAGACTTCGGTTATGTAGTAGTCAAAGTACTTTGATTCGTGTTTTTGCTGCCATAATGGCTGGCGACACAATTTTATTCGACTGCATTCTGCTAGCATATCGAGTCGAAGATGGATTAAATTACTAACAGTTAATGAGGAATGTTACTGGTGAAAAACAAAGGAAGGATTTCATTTGAAAGCAATGCTTGATTTTTAGCTCCACTGGCCGAAGGCCAGCGGGCTTATGTCATGGCCCGGTGTCCGTCGTGCGTCCATCCGTCCGTCCGTCCGTGCGTTAACTTTTATTTCAAACATCTTCTCTGAAACTACCCATCCAATTTTCATGAAACTTCACAGAAATGATCCTGCCATGGTCCTCTTCAGAATTTCTTGAAAGAATTTGATTCCTTCAAAAACTCTGGTTGCCATGGCAACAAAACTGAAAAATATTGCAAATCTTTAAAAATCTTCTTGTCTGAAACCATAAGGCAGAGGGCTACCAAATTTGGCATGTAGCTTTATGTATTAGACCTCTTTCAAGTTTCTTCAAATTATAGCCCTGGGGTCAAAATTGGCTCTGCCCCAGGGGTCACAAGTTTTACACGGGCTTATATAGAGAAAACTTTAAAAATCTTCCTCTACCTAGCCATAAGGCCTACAGAGCTACCAAATTTTGCATGTTGCTATGTCTAGTGGGCCTCTACCAAGCAGGCCAAAATTTTAGCCCTGGGGTCAAAATTGGCCCCGCTGCTGGGGTCACAAGTTTTACATGGGCTTACATAGTGACAAGTTAAGAAATCTTCCTGTTTTGATTTTTTTTTTCTGAAATTAGCCTTGCATCAGGGGTCTTATGTTTTGCAGAGGCTTCATATGGACAAAACTTGAAAATCACCATATTTATAACCATACAGCATAGACTTGTATTATTTTGGCATGTGGCTTTATCTTGTGGACCTCTACCAGGGTTCAAGTAATTATAGCTCTGGGATCAAAAATGGCTTTGCCTTGCGGGTCTCAACTTTCACATGGGCTTTTACAGAGGAAACTTTGTAAGTCTTCATTTTGAAACCATTTGGCTCAGAATTGAAATGTTTAGTATTTATGGTTTATATTTATAAGCCAGTGGAGCGATACAGGGCCATCATGGCCCTCTTGTTGAAAAAATCTTGTGGATTCAGGTGAAAATCTTAACCAAGCGTCCACGGTAAGCGTGTGTTTACAATTTTAACCCCTGCTCACTTCTTTCGTAAATTACTAATTTTTTTCAAGAATAAAGTGTTTTTTTTTTTAATTCCTTTTAAAGATAATAAATCATACTTACTGTTCATGACTTCGATGAAATTCTTGCCTTTCAAACAACCGAGTATTTTGCTATTGAACACCGGAGGCGTCAAAAGGCGGTCTTGTTCAGATACGATAAGGGCGTCAAAAAGCGTTATTGTTCAGATAAGGTAGGGGCGTCAAAAGGCGGCATTGTTCAAATGAGATAGGGGCATCAAAAGGCGTTATTGAATGGGAATGGGTTAATTCATTAATAAAGTTACTGTGTGCAGATGAACCGCTCCTTCCAAAACGATAGGAACATAATTCAAAGCTGATGAATTTTTAAAGTTGTCGGAGTGCAGGGCAATTCAAGACCGTCAATGTTAGTACTCATCTGTGTAAATCCACAGTGTTACTAAGAATAATGTAAGAAAAATATTTTATCGTCCAATCATGCATTTGGTTCGAGGCTAGTTTGTCCAAAAAGTAGCTTGGTCATGGGCATGTTCATCCATAGGCTTTTTCATCCAGGCTTGTTTGTCCCATATTATTGCACCCTACTGCATTAAAATGAATTTTAAGTGAAACATGAATTAAAATATCAAGTAAAATCATATATCTACAATTAGGAAGATTTTTTCTTCTTTAATTAAGTGCTGTGTATCACTGGTTTTCTTAGAATTTTCACCAACAGCAATGGGGGAACAATCTCAAATTTGTCGCTATCATTTGCAACTTCTAAATACCAAGATTACCAATCGTCAAAATTCAGAATTAAGGTAATATAAAAGCTCGGTGCTTGAGTGAGAGAGGATTGAATTGTGTCATAATGACTACCATCAATCATTAAAAAGAAATTGGCTGAGCTAAGGATTCAAATCAGTGACCCCCCTGTTCTCAAGTTTAGTATGCTAACAACTGTTCTAATGGGGCTCGACTGCAGTAATTGGTTTTAACTTTTTACCAAATGATGAAATTTTACACTTAACCAAATTGAAAGCCTTTGCAAATGATGGCATTTGTCCCAGATAGGGTAGAAAGTATTGTGGAAAAAGAGGAAAATGCTAGTATACATAAAAGCAGCAGTATCTTGAATCACTTCGAAAATGCAGAAAATGAATTGAACAGGTTAGGAACAGGCCCATTGTTCTTAAATTTTAAAGAATCAAAAAGAATAGAGAGCAAATTGCTTGTTTACAAAAAAGAGAGCCATTTTCTTTTTACCCTAAAAAGGGCCATGTTTTGCCCCAAAAATATTGACCATCAGCAAATCATTTTTATGCACCATGTCTTGGATAAAGTTAAAAGTAAAACTGTAGCAAACACCAATCATCTGAAGACTACATCTCTGGCCAAATCTTCACCAAATTTAGTCCTAGTATTTGTCTTTATAATATTTAATCCTTTACCACACAATTCCGAGTTTGAACAACTGTGATGAAGGAGGGTTTAGAAAATACTGGAGGAGGGGGTTGAGGAGAAATTTCTGGTGACCAGTATTTTCTCCTTTTTCCAAATTGTTTTGCTACACTTTCCAATGTCTGCATTAGCATCACATTCTACTTGTCGTCTGCAGTAGATTTCAATTTGGACAAGTCTAAAATTTTGTTGTTTGATAAGGAGTGAAGATAATTTTGACAATTGCCACTATGCAAAAATGAAAATTGGGTTAGCAAGTTTGTTTCCTAATTACAACGGTCACGATTTTAAATTTTGGTCAATCTTGGTAAGAATAAATAGGTCACACAAGACGGATTACAATCACTCTTGTTGGCTTTTTTTTTTTGGCAATAAATTAGAATTATCTGAGATGATTTTGAATGGTTGCTCCCCTGGTCACAACACTGACAACTTGTTTATACTTTTGAGACCATTATTTTGATTATATGAACTGAGTTATTATTCACCAACTGTTCTTAAGAACGTTCTTTGTCTTATTCTCCAAGATTTTCAAAATTTGAAAGTAAAACACTACTTCTGATTGGCTAAACCAGATGGTTTAGCCAATTAGAAGTGTTACTTTCAAATCTAGAAAATTCAGGAGAATAAGACTGAGAAAATTCTTAGGAATGGTAAATAAATAGAGATCCTGATCTGTCCATCTGTGTTAACCCTTTCCCAAACGAGCCCTGGTTTTCACGTGTCTGCAGTACAAGTCTCTTGAAAACACTGTGGGAAAAGGAGAAATTGCTCGTAACGAGCAATTTCTCCTTTTCCCACAGTGTTTTCTACCCTTTTTGATAACTTTCTGCCATATTCATCGAATTTAAAATTGCCGTCTGGAAACTCTTAAATTTGGACCAGTCCAAAATTTGTCGTTTGGGAAAGGGTTAATAGTATGCCATGCAAATTTCCATTTGTGTTTAAAGCCAAGCCAAGACAGGTGGTTCAGTCTATTAAATACAAGGCTTGAAAGCCAGGGTTGCTGAGCTCTGCCTATTTCGTTCTGACAATTGATGATAGTCATGGGAAGAGGATTCAACCCCTCTCACTGCTGTATATTTTTTCAGCTATGTTGATGTGGTAAAGTAGCCAGTGGCTTGGAAAGTACAAGTTAAACTAATTCTAGGAAGGCATGTATAGGTGCTCTGGCCTTTACAACACAATTGAAATAATGTTGAAAATAGTGTTAAACCATAGAAGCAAGTTTTGGTCCAAATTTAGCGAAAATTGTTGGGCCAAAATTTTGTCTAGATAATCTTTTTGACTGTACAATACTGACAGGTCCATTTGTATACATTTCAAAAGCAGTTTATGCATGGAAAATCCTAACAGGATACCTTCTTGCTGAATGTCAATGAAACTTGGTCAAAATGTTAGATTTCACTGTATTTTAGGGTAGATTTGGCTTTGAATTGAAATTGGGCAGAATATTTGTAATTTTAAACCAACGTTTCCCTAACACACTGTGAAATCTAACATTGAAATTTGGTAGAATATTTGAGTCCAGCCCCTGTAGCTTAGTTGGTAGCATACAGGACTTGAGAGCCGGGGGTTGCTGGTTAGATTCCTGGCTGGGCTAATTTCTTTCCAAGGATTGATGATAGACAATGCGACAGGATTCATTCCTCTCTCACCCCTGATCATTGTTTTTACGATGGTTATGTGGGAAAGCAGCAAGTGGCTTGGAAAGAATTTTGTGCGTAGTACTGGTAAAAGAAACTCAAGGAAAGCATGGATAGGTGCACAGGCTGCTGTGAAATAACTGAAATAATGTTGAAAAATGTGTTAAACAAAATCAATCAATCAATCAATCAATCAGAATATTTTCCTTAATAAATATTTCAGGCAAGTGTAAAATGAATCATATCGTGTCAAAAAGTAGGTCATTTGGGAAGATCGTAGGAAAAACTTGTTTGCACTCGGAGATAAAATTTCCAGTCAGATACTCATGAAAAGTGGTTGGAATTTTTGTCTTAATGACATCTCATACAAGTTTGATATTAGGTTGTGTAGTATCAAAAAGTAGGCCACTTTCATGAATCAGAAAAACGTTGTGTGCACCATATAGGCCACATTTATCAGCAGTAGGCCTATTCCTTTTTGCATGCTGCTCATTTTGATTGGTTGTGTGAGCCTTTACAAATTTTATGTTTTCCATTCTGTTGTCAACTCTACAGACTGTCAGTGTTAGACAATGTAGAGATAATTTTATTAGTCTGTACAAATGTGATCTAGAAGTTTCAAGCCTGTACATATGTCCAGGCCTTCAGATGCCCAGGCCTTCAGTGCCTTTGGCACTTTGATTTGAAAGTTCTGACAGATGCTGTAAAATACTTTCTTCTGTGTAAGCATAATGAAAAAGGTGCAATTTTAGCCTTTACCAGCTGCCTTCCCCTCCCATCCAAGTTTTCAAAATCTTGTCATCAGGGCGTTATAAACATGAAATTTCATATCCTAGCATCCCAGGCACACATTTATGTAAAGGAATCTTCAGTCCAAAAGTAAATACTGATAGTTCTGACAGCAGCCAAGTGTGTAGTTGAATACAGACTCCAATCATGATAATTTATGATGTTTGATAGTGGGGTTTTCATTTTGGTTTGTAATATCTATGTTGTTTTTTATCATTTGTTCTTCTATTTAGAACAGTTTTTAACTTCAATGCCACATATGAAATTGGCTCAAGACTTTTTTGTAGCGGACATTTAAATGCCTATCTAATCTTTCGTGGAAGTGCTTTATATACAAACTTATTGAAAGTTTCTGAATTTTCAATAGAGTAATGATTTCAATTCTGTTCAATGAAACGGGTTTTCTTGAGGGTTGCTTTATTTGGTAAATAATCATTGCTGATCATCTCTTTACTCTTAACTTTCTCGCAACTTTATTTCTATTTAGTGTTATTTGTACCTAACACATTATGCTGAATGTAAACAACTTTAATACATACTGAAAATGTGTTTATTTCTATTTTCTACATAATATACAAAGTAGATAAAAAAAGTTTAAAGGAACAGGTTTTCTTGAGAGTTGCTTTATTTGGTAAACAATCATCTTATAGAGAGCATGGTGAAATGTTCGGATAATAATTTAATTGAAAAGGCATTTGACTCTTTGCCCATTCTGCCATTCAGGACTGAGAAAAAGGATTCAAGGCCACAATTGTCCCTTGAATTGTTTGGTCTTTCATCATCCACCAACTTTTTAGCTTGTCACATGACAGGAAATGGTACTGTCAGCTATGCTACCACTAGTCTGGCAGCACAGGAGGTTTCCTCTTATTGTGACAAGTTTCATTTGCATAACCTTTTGTTTGAACATTATTCCGCCAACATTTCTACCATTTTCACAGCCTGGTCAGACAAGGAGAGGTTTCAGTCTGGCTTCATAATTTGTCTTGTGTTTGTACATGAGTTGTCTTTGTCTCACCAAACGAGAGATGACTATATATTTTGATTTGCTTAGGAATTATAGTAATGTGTTTCTGCACAACAGCTATTCATCATTTTTGTTTTTGGGTCAAATTATTTAAACAAAAGTCACAATTCATGTAAAATAATCGCTAGATCTTGTCTAAGTTGTAGTATTCCTGAACATTTTTCTTTGTTCTTGCAAAATTATATTAGTCAATCTGATTCAAGTGATTGAGTCAGTTCAATTTTACATTACATATGCAGCAAATCACATGATTGCAGGAAATTATGTGATCACATGACTTAATTCATCATTAAAAAAATGAAGGAATTGTAGAAGAATAAGGGATCATGTGACCCATCATTGAAAGACATAGGAATTTAAAAATCTCTAAGACAGAATTTACTGAAAAAACAGGCAGCTGGTGATTAATTATTTGGTTTCAAGCAATAATTCATTCAGGAAAGATTGTCTTGAAACAGTCCATCAGAACATTTCATATCCTAGTGGCCCCAAGGGAGACGGCTTTCGAAAAAAAATTCGGAAAAGGAGAAAATGCTTGTATTTTCTTATTTTTTAATATTGTTCTTAACTGTATCAGAGACAAATCAGAACATTTGGGCAAAAATTTTTAATTGAAAGTGCTTTAAATTTGTCTAATTTTATGCAGTAAAAGAACTCTGTGTCAATTCCAACTGAGCAAAAGACTGTGGTAAATAGTCAGGTATGAATATCTGGCATAGAAAACTGGTATCTGGCCAGTAATTTTGCAACAATACTTATGTAAATGTGTTGGTATGGTGCTGCACACCTGATGCTCATTTAGAAAGAGAGAAATAGAAAGTCAACATTTTTCATTCACTAAAATTGATAAACACAGCATCTTTTGTACAAAAACCTAAGTGTAATCTGAAGTGACTTTTTAGAAAATTGCAGGCTGTATTGTTTACACTTTGACTTACACAAGCACATTCACACAAGTGCCAACAAGAAAGCAGTTTAGTTACAGCAATATATTTTTGACAGAAATTAACAATATTCGAAGTATTTGATATTCAGAGGACATGGTTAAACAAATGTAAAATTATTCAATAATATTGGACAGTTAGGGCTTGCCTTTGATGAAGTATTTTGTAGCGTTTTAGTAAGAACACTAACCCTAAAATGCAGAGTGTGAATAATTTGCATTCTACAATCTATAGCCAGAAGTTTCCCATTTACATTTTGGCAAAACTTATATTTTGTGCCATCGCCCATTTTGATGAATAATGGCAGTGACGATTAGTGAAATCAATAGATTCTTATATGATTGCTTGATCCATTTTAAATGTTTTTCAATAAAGTTTCAGGGTTTTAGAATTAAGTATGTGATAAAGATGTGGTATGACTTCTCAGAATTGTTTGAGTGATTATTGAGAAATCATACGTTGTAAAGTAGCAGTTTATTTTTAAGTTTTGCTTAATGTATATATACAAAGTTCATTTATGTGTATTTTTAGTAAAAGTGGTCGTAGTCTTGGACTGAAAATGAAGGAAATCGTGACACTAGAAAAAAATACCAACAGAAAACAAAAGCTCGGAAAAGTGGAGCAACATATACTAGAAAGCAACCAACAAAAAAGTATAACCGAAGGCCCCCCTGCTGTAACCCTGGCCTTGGAGCCTGGCATTTAGAATCTCTGCAGTGCACATTTTTTTCGCATCAAGATGCGCATTTGTATGACCTATTTCTGAAATGAGACAAGGGGTTTAAGAGCTATTGAGCTGAATTTTCAATTGATATTGAATGTGAAGAATCACCTTTGAAGAAGAGAGAGTTTTTCAAATCACATGCAATAAATTGACCGGGAAATCCAACAAAGGTATATGAAATTGTGCAGCATACCAAGAATGAATGTTAAAGGTTTTAGGAATTGAGAGAAGCAGGTAATTTTCCTCATTTCTCGGGCATAGATGTTCATCAACATAAATTTACCAACGTATGGATTAAACATAAAAGGCCTTTAGGTATCTGATAGATTAATTACATAAAAATGCATAATGAGTCCTTCAGGCAATTTTCCGTAACCCTTAGAGTGCTGAATTTATGAAATAACCCTTTTCAGTGAAAAAAAACATCCGAAATATTGTTATTTCAAGGTAGTTTTAGGCAGAAGGTGTATTGAAGTAACTGACAGTGTAGATCAAAGATCAGACTGCACGTTTTGTGCAGTCTGATCTTGATCTACACTGTCAGCAAAAACAAGTTGGTTCCAGCGCTTTAAGGGTTAAATCTCAACGATGGATGTTCACCGACATAAATTTTAGGGGTGTGCGGTATTATCGGTATACCGGTATATCGCAGTACGATTTGAAAATGATATTAATATCGGTACGGCTTGCCGGTATCGGTTTACTTGGGAACTTTCGTGGGTTTCCGTAACCCGTTGAAACTATTTTTTTTTGGCCGCTGATGTCGTGCTGATTTCGATTTATAAAACTTGATTTTCTTAATTTCAGTAAATAAAACACAAACACGGTAATCCAAAGTAATAATTTAACAGTAAAGAGTCAGCCTTTGACGCGCAAAGTAAGTAATATACTGACCGCTCATAGAATTCCTGCGATCGCTATAGTAACATAGTAACTATATTTAACATGGCTTCCAATGATTTCACAGTAATCGACAATGTATGGAAACATTTTGGCCTAATTCAGAGGAACGGGAAAATTGAAGAAAACGTTGCTGGCTGTAAGATCTGCCGATCGATTGTCAAATGTAGCAGAGGGACCACGAATCTCACAACTCACTTGCGACGACATCATCCGAACATACTAGTACTGTCTGAAAGTAGATCTACTCCTAAATGCAACCCCCCTAGTGCACAAAAGATCAGCTCCTGTCTGACTTCTTCCTGTATAAGACAACCGACCATTCAACACATATTCTCCAGTTCCCAGAAATACCAAAATTCGTCTGAAAGGCCCAGCAAATTACTTCAAAAATTGCCAGATTTATAATTAAAGATATGAGGCGGTACAGTATGGTAGAATCCACAGAATACAGAGAAATGCCGGCAGAGTGTGAGCCATGGTACCAAGTACCATCCCGAAAAACATTTTCAGAGGTTGTCATTCCAAAAATGTATGCTGAGGTCTATCAAGAGCTCAAAGCAAGCCTGAAAAATGCTGAAATGGTAAGATAACTTTTTTTCTCTAAACTGAGGGCCCAATGCCAGAATTGTTGCTTGCAGTGTGGAGAAAAAAAGTGTAGCTCACACTCTGCCAGCATTTCTGTGGATTCTACCTAGGGGTGCGCGGTAATAAATTTTTCATTAGAGAACACTTGGGACTAGTCAAACACAGAAAGTAAAAAATATCACGATACGTATCGCAATACGCTTATAAAATATCGTGATATATCGCGACACGATTCTTTTTGCGATACCCATCCCATTCAGATAGACAGGGTTTTCATTTAAAGCTGATTGCCGATCAAAAACATCGGTTGAAATAGGCCTTTAATCGGTTGTTTTTGCTGGATCTTTGAAAAATTGATCGTGCTGTTTATATCGAAAATATTTCACGTGTTGGTAACTGTACTGCGACACAGGTTCAATTTTACCGCAAAACCAGAAACAATTGGTTTATGAATGTTACGCAGTCAATCATTGGAAACTTGCATCCAATTATCCAATCGTAGGCGACGATACGTTTCTCCGATCTCCATTTGGTAATCATGGACGCCAAAGCCTAGGCGGCCCCCTTGACCCTTGGCCTGTTCTTTTTGTCAATCAATCGGTTGCTTCATTTCAAAATGAAAACCCTGGATAGATGATTTCAGAATCAGTTAAGAGACTACATGAACATTATGAATCAGTTTTTTTAGTCTATGAATTTTAATAATGATATGGATATGTTTCAAATAAAATCAGTGATAATGAAACACATGTCAAACTTTTATCAGATATTTTTTTTTAAAACCCTCTACCTCATATACACTCAAATCTGCTGCAGAATACTTTGAAAGCATTGTGGAAAGCATTGTGGGAAAAAAAGGAAATTGCTACTTATAAGCAATTTCTCCTCTTTCCATGATGTTTTCAACTACATCCCAAAATTTTACTCCTATTTCTGAACATCTGGTATTGTGGCCTTTTCTTACTTTCAAATGAAATTTTGACCATATAGAAAATAAGCAGACAACAAATCAATACTTGGTACTCAATAAATTGCAGTCATACAATGTTGTCCAAAGACTACATGCAGAGACATAAAAATATAGGTTTGCTGGTCAAAGGATGATGACTTGCTTCCAAAAGTTACTCAGATACAATGATTAATATACCTTACAGTCTATAATTCCTTTACCCTTGCCATTGTACAGGTAATTTTGATGCGTCTGCAGCAGAACCACTTCCAAAAATATAGTGGAAAAAATAATATAAAAATAAAATATATATATATAATAAAAAAAAACAACAACAACGTAATTTATGCTAAAATAAGGAATATCTCCTTTGCATAAAAAATTATTTCATTTGTGCTTAATTTTATTCTGATCTGCACATGTTATTATTTGGAAAAATCAAAGAAGTACCTGCAAGGGAAACACTAAACCTTTTACCAAGCAACAAAAGTTTAGACTAGCCCAAATTGATAAACCCTTTACCAAACAACAAAATGTTATACTAGCCCAAATTGAAAAGATTTGCAGACAACAAATTATAGGTGACTCAAGTGAAAGAATTTGTCTTTGATAGGCTGGAAAATATTGTGGGAAAAGCAGAAAATGCTGGTTATCAGCATTCTCTACTTTTCCCACAATGTTTCCAAATGCCTTCTTACTTGGGCTCATTAAAACTCAGGAGCATGTGGTAAAGATTTAACCTCTGACAAAAAGGAAAAAAATAAATCACTTGACTTATTTAAATATTGCATGGCCATGTGAGCTAGGCATCCTAGCTACAAAAGCGTCTCCTGGAACAGCATTTATATACACTAACACATCTGTTAACTGCTCTGCATCAACCACATCAACAGTCATCATATTTGAGCTGACATATACAAGATGTTTTCCTGCTGGCAAATTTGAAAGCACAATATCTTTATTCAAACAGAATTTTTCTAAAGCTACATATACCCTATTGTTAAGAGAGTTGTACGCAAAATATTTAATAGCTCCAACTTTCTGATCATCATAACATACAATATTACAGACTCGTTTCTGCATTCTAGAATACTGGTGTGAACAGAATTGCTTTCCATACACAATGATCCTATCTACCCTTTTCGAGTCCTTCAGGTTTTCCCTTTCTGCTTCAAGCTTTTCTAAAACAGAGTGATCTAACTCTCCCTCAACAAATGTTTTCAGCTTTCCACACTATTGCGGGAATGTTTCGCATGACAAATTAACACAAAGTAGATTTCAATGTCCATTGAGCCGGACTGGATTTATTTACTGTATAAAGGCTACAACCCATAGTATCCTGTTAATCCGTCGAACTGAAAATAGAAAGAGAGCCGACCTTACTGCCTGATCTCTAAAGAAAGATATAATCACGAGACAGTACACGAATGAAAACTGAACTGAAACCGACACGAAATATCGTTAATTGCAACAAGACAGACCGACTGACCAAATAATGACGCAAGCTATCAAACGACTGTATACTCAGACACAATATTTATGGGATGTCATAATTATATTTACCTCTTTGGGCCTCAAATACATGTTAAAATGTTGACATCCCACAAGGAACTTTCGCAAAACATGGATTTCTCTCAAGTGCGCATGCTCAAACGGAAATTTAGGAATGATAAAACCCGGATCAAACCTTTGGCAAGAAAGTCCGGTAAATACGATTGTTAAAGTCCGGTATAATACGACGAAGGCAGTAACACACACATTTCATAGTTGAGAGCTTGACATGTGACTTTCCATTGTGTTGCATTTTTTGATCCTATACCCTTCAGCTGCAAAACTGAGTGTGACTATTTGCAATGCATAATCTGCTTGGTAACATTAACAGTTCCATGTACAGACTGAAGAAGAAATGCATTGTTATCTTCAAAGGGAAAACAGTTCCAGGCCCATACTGGCCCCCACAATCTTACATAAGACACAAGATGCAGACATGCATCAGGTTTCCCATTCACGCACATATGTGCATGATTCACGCACTGAATTGAATAACCACGCACAAAAATATGAAGTGAAACGTGCATGCACGCACATGTTTCAGGGCTCCCGTTGTCGATCACCAGTGGCGCCAGTTGGGGCACGTTATTAATTGTGAAAGTGACTGCTAATCAAACTTGGTATCAATCCGCTTTTCTAGTGTAAAATTAAAGGTTTTGAAGTACCATGCTATTCTTATTGACAAATCTATGTCAAATCATGCGAAAATACTACTCCAAAACTTAACAGGCATGAAAAAAAGATCGCTGTAAGAAATGCGAAAACCCATGACACAACAAAAATTGATTTGACAGCGTCCGATCATAGGCATTTCAAACTGTCTATTCAGCTTTATCAATGACTTTAAACAGTAAATTTACATAAATATCTCTATAAAACAATAAGTGAAAGCTAATTAGTGTCTGAAATTGATGGTGAAATGGAAAATTCTACTGGCTGTCAGGCTGTAAGTTGTCCCTCTGAAATTGGTCCCGTGGGTAAGGAAATTATAAGAAGCATCTTCTTTTTTTAAAATTACCCATATTGTTTTCAAGAGCAGCTGAATGCAGAGTTAGACTCATCAAAACAAATTTACAGTACAACAGACCCTTACTGTCCTCCATAGATGCTCTATAACTGTCAATATTAAGTGCACTCCTAGAATTTCTCTTGCATTCCCAAACTTGTAGTCCAGGGAGCGCATGCACTCCCAAAAAGAGATGTGAGTGGGAACACTGATGCATTATGAATATTAAGTCCACAAGAACCTTGACCATACAATTTCTCAAAATTTGAATAAAACTCTTACAAGAACATATTTGCCTTGTTCAACTGATGTGATGTAAATTCTGTCACCAAGCAGAATGTACATTGCTTCAGACAGGTATGACAAGTGCTGCAGATAACAGTCTTGCAAAATTCCGTTTAGAAAAGGCAGATGGTAAAAGATTAGCCATGCTTGAAGTTCTGTTGCTTTTAAATTTTTAAAATTTTTCCCTAAATCATGTGGTAACCTTTCAATACTCATTGGTGGTTTGATTCTTTGCAAACACTTTGAGACTGTGTCAATTTTCTTCCCAATGAAGTAGGGTTTTCCATTCTGTGTTGAAGAAAACCAAAGGGTTATCAAAGTATTTGAGATGCCTAAAAGGACACAATGCATGTAATCTGGAACTGTGCCTTGAACTAAATTGAAATTTCTTTAGAATAGCTAAGCCACATGTGTCTTTGAAGCCTTTGATTTGTTTTTTATACGCCCAAAGGGTCGTTCTATTTTATACCCCAGGTCGTCCGTTAGCAATTTCTTTTGTGCGCAACTCCTCGTACAGTTTCCATCAGAATTATTTGAAACTTGCCACAATGAATCTCCATGATGTCTAGTTGTGCACCTGACTCTTAGAATTTGGATTGCTGTTTGCGTTCTAAAATTATCTGCCCTTGATTTCTGAAATAACCAACTTTTCACTTTAAATTTTTGTTCAGGCCATAAATTCCATACCATAAAAGGTATCAACTTCAAACTACATACACTGATAGAACACATTATGGAAAAAAGCAGTGCACAAGAACCATAACTCTGCTGCTCTTGTTTTTGAGTTATTGCCCTTTGTTAATTTTCAGTTTGAATTTTTATCCAGGCCATAACTTCCAAACTTTAAAATCCATCATCTTGAAACTTCAAAGACTAATAGAACACATTATGAAGAAGTGCATTGCACAAGAACCATAACTCTGCCATCCTTCTTTTTGAGTTATTGCCCTTTGTTAGTTTTCACTTTGAATTTTCGTCTGGGCTATGATTTCTAAATTATAAAAGGTATGATCTTGAACCTTCAAAGACTGATAGAACACCTTGTGGAGAAGAGCAATTCACAAAAACTGTAACTGTGGCACCCTTATTTTTTTAGTCCCCTACCGGCGAAGCCGAAGGGGACTTTAGGTTTGCACTCCGTCCATCTGTCTGTCCGTCAGTCCGGCAATTCAGTTTTCCGGACTTTTTTTCTAAATGCTGGTACATATTGAGCTGAGTTTTGGTGTGTAAGTCACCCACCATCACTTACAGATCAAGTTCGACTTTCGTTCTGGTCCACTGGTTTTTCATGGATTTACAAGCCTTGGGTTTACAAAATTTCACTGATAAATCAGTTTTCCAGATTGTTTTCCGAAACACTGGTAGGTATTGATCTCAGATTTGCTGTGTAACTCAACCACCATGACTTACAGATCAAGTTAGACTTTCATTCCGGTCCACTGGTTTTTCACGGATTTATGGGCCTTGGACTTAAAAAAATTTCACTGATAAATCGGTTTTCCAGACTTTTTTTTCTAAATGCTTGTAGATATACACCTGACTTTTGCTGTGTAAGTCAACCACCATTACTTACATATCAAGTTCGAGTTTCGTCCCGCTCCACTGCTTTTTCATGCATTTACGGGCCTTGGACTTACAAAATTTCACTGATAAAACATTTTTTCGCACTTTCTTTCTAAACGCTGCTACATATAGAGCTGATTTTTGTTTGGTGTGTACATCAACCACCATGACTTACACATCAAGTTCGAGTTTCGTCCCGCTCCACTGCTTTTTGACGCATTTACGGGCCTTGGACTTTAAAAATTTCACTGATATACCAGCAATACATACGGCCGTTAGGGGACTGTGTATTGCTATGCAATACTATCAGAATGCTTGTTAGTTATTGCCCTTTAATATTTTTCACATTAGATTTTTGTTTGGGCCAGATCTTCCAAACTATAAAAGCTATCAACTTGAAACAATATACACTGATAGAACAGATTGTGGAGAAGTGCAGTAAACAAGAAGCATAACTCTGTCACCCTAAGTTTTTGAATAATTGCCCTTCAATAACTTCATTTTGAACTTTTGTCCTGGCTACATCTTCCAAACTAGCAAAGCTATCAACTTGAAACTTCATACACTGACAGAACACATTATGGAGAAGTGTCATGCACAAGAACCATGACTCTGATACCCTTATTTTTGGAGTTATTTCCCTTTATTTATTTTTAAATTTTTACTTTGAATTTTTGTCTGGGCCATAACTTCCAAACTATAAAAGCTCTCAATGTGAAACTTCAAACACTGATAGCAGTAGAGGGTTAAATGCTTTTTTTTTCCTTCAATAAACTATTACAGATAATCAAGACTTACCTTCTTTATCATGGAGAATAACTACTCTTCATTCACGGCCCATCCTTCATTTCAAGTCATTTCACTGACAAGCCCCTTCGGGCGTATATGCACCGCTCTGTGAAACTCTTGTTAGCAGTTGCATTTCTCATCCATGTCCAAACAGTTTGATCTTCCCTCGATGGGTATCTACTTCCAACTAACCGATATGGGTAACACCTAGATGTTCCTCTTCCTTGCTTGACAACCATGCCTAGTTCCTCACAAGTGATACAGGATTCAGAACCATTAAAATAGGTCATGCTAAGAATGCCTGCCTTTGCAGGTAAATAAAAAATACCACAAGTAACAACAATTCTAGCCACTAATTCAACTTCACCTTTCTGGAAGACCACTCCCTCATTATATAAATGATTCATTTCTTGACTAAAGCACTCCATATATTGTTTGAAAGGTGGTTTTCCCTTCCCCTGCCATATTCCCACCAACAGCATGTTGTTGCGAGAAAATCTGAACTTAGGGCTTAGTTCATTTATTGCCATAAATATTGGCCACAATTCTATTTTTGAACTCGAGTACAAGTTTACACCGTCTGTATTAAAGACAGCACTCAAATTATACAGACTAAGTTTCAAGAATTTATCAAAGAGTTCTCTATAAGCTGAACCATCAGTTACATCAGTCAGTATGGAACTGTTTTTAGCTCACCTGAGCACAACGTGCTCAAGGGGAGCTATTGTGATCGGTCATCGTCCGGCGTCCGTCCGTCCGTCCGTCCGTCCATCTGTCCGTCCGTCCGTTAACAATTTCTTTAAAAATCTTCTCCTCCTAAACCAGATGGCCAATCTTGATAAAACTTGGCAGGAATGTTCCTTGGGTGAAGGTCTACAAAAATTGTTAAATGAATTTAATTCCATCAAAAACTCTGGTTGCCATGGCAACAAAATGGCTGAAAATTGAAAAAATCTTTAAAAATCTTCTTGTGACAAACCATAAGGCCGAGAGCATTCATATTTTGTATGAAGCATCATTTGGTGACCCTTTACCAAAATTGTTAAAATTATTCCCCTGGGGTCGTATTTGGGCTTTGCCCGGGCGCACCATATTTTACATAGAAACAAAGAAGGAAATCTTTAAAAAATCTTCTGATGACAAACCATAATGGCTAGAGCATCCATATTTGGTATGTAGCATTATCCGATGATCCTCTACCAAAATTGTTAAAATTATCCCTCTGCGGTCATATTTGGGCTCTGCCCGGGCGCACCCTAAATTAAAATCTTTAAAAATCTTCTTCTGACAAAACATAAGGCTGAGAGCATTCATATTTTGTTTGAAACATCATTGGGTGACCCCTTACCAAAATTGTAAAAATTATTCTCCTGGGGTCATATTTGGGCTTTGCCCGGGCGCACCCTATTTTACATAGAAACAAAAAAGGAAATCTTTAAAAAATCTTCTGATGAAAAGCCATAATGGCTAGAGCATTCATATTTGGTGTGTAGCATTATCTGATGATCCTCTACCGAAATTGTTAAAATTATCCCTCTGGGGTCATATTTTGGGCTCTTCCCGGGCGCACCCTAAATTAAAATCTTTAAAAATCTTCTTCTGACAAAACATAAGGCTGAGAACATTCATATTTTGTTTGAAACATCATTGGGTGACCCCTTACCAAAATTGTTAAAATCATTCCTGTAGGGTCATATTTGGGCTTTGCCCAGGCGCACTCTATTTTACATAGAAACAAAGAAGGAAATCTTTAAAACTTCTTCTGATGACAAACTATAATGGCTAGAACATTCCTATGAAGTATGTAGCATTATCTGATGATCTTCTACCAAAATTGTTAAAATTATTCTTCTGCGGTGATATTTGGGCTCTGCCCGGGCGCATCCTATTTTAAAATCTTTAAAAATCTTCTTGTGACAAACCATAAGGCGGAGAGCATTCATATTTTGTTTGAAGCATCATTGGGTGAGCTTTTACCAAAATTGTTGAAATTATTCCCCTTGGGTCATATTTGGGCTTTGCCCGGGCACACCCTATTTTACATAGAACCAAGAAGGAAATCTTTAAAAAATCTTCTTCTGACAAATCATAATGGCTAGAGCATTTATATTTGGTATGTAGCATTATCTGATAATCCTCTACCAAAATTGTTAAAATTATCCCTCTGCAGTCATACTTGGGCTCTGCCCAGATGCACCCTATTTTAAAATCTTTAAAAATCTTCTTGTGACAAACCATAATGGCTAGAGTATTCATATTTTGTTTGAAGCATCATTGCTTGACCCCTTACCAAAATTGTTGAAATTATTTCCTTACGGTCATATTTGGCCTTTGCCCGGGCACACCCTATTTTACACAGAAACAAAGAAGGAAATCTTTAAAAAATCTTCTTCTGACAAATCATTAATGGCTAGAGCATTTACATTTGGTATGTAGCATTATCTGATAATCCTCTACCAAAATTGTTAAAATTATCCCTCTGCGGTCATATTTGGGCTCTGCCCAGATGCACCCTATTTTTAAATCTTTAAAAACCTTCTTGTGACAAACCATAACGTCTAGAGCATTCATATATTGTTTGAAGCATCATTGCTTGACCCCTTACCAAAATTGTTGAAATTATTCCCTTACGGTCATATTTGGGCTTTGCCCGGGCGCACTCTATTTTACACAGAAACAAAGAAGGAAATCTTTAAAAAATCTTCTGATGACAAACAATAATGGTTAGAGCATTCATATTTGGTATGTAGCATTATCTGATGATCCTCTACCGAAATTCTTAAGATTATTCCTGTGCTGTCATATTTGGGCTCTGCCCGGGTGCACCCTAATTTAAAATCTTTAAAAATCTTCTTCTGACAAAACATAAGGCTGAGAGCATTCATATTTTGTTTGAAACATCATTGGGTGACCCCTTACCAAAATTGTTAAAATCATTCCTGTAGGGTCATATTTGGGCTTTGCCTGGGCGCACTCTATTTTACATAGAAACAAAGAAGGAAATCTTTAAACCTTCTTCTGATGACGAAATATAATGGCTAGAACATTCCTATTAAGTATGTAGCATTATCTGATGATCTTCTACCAAAATTATTAAAATTATTCCTGTGCGGTCATACTTGGGCTCTGTCCGGGTGCATCCAATTTTAAAATCTTTAAAAATCTTCTTGTGACAAACCATAAGGCGGAGAGCATTCATATTTTGTTTGAAGCATCATTTGGTGACCCCTTACCGAAATTGTAAAAATTATTCCCCTTGGGTCATATTTGGGCTTTGCCCGGGCGCACCCTATTTTACATAAAAACAAAAAAGGAAATCTTTTAAAAAACCTTCTGATGAAAAGCCATAATGGCTAGAGCATTCATATTTGGTGTGTAGCATTATCTGATGATCCTCTACCAAAATTGTTAAAATTATCCCTCTGCAGTCATATTTGGGCTCTGCCATGGCGCACCCTATTTGAATCTTTTAAAATCTTCTTGTGACAAAACATAAGGCCGAGAACTTTCATATTTTGTTTGAAGCATCATTAGGTGACCCCATACCAAAATTGTTAAAATTCTTCCCTTTGGGTCATATTTGGGCGTATATCCGCCCTGCAGTGAAAAGAATAGCCTGCCCTTAATTGTGAGCGATATAGGACCATCATGGTCCTCTTGTCTCTTTGATATACTTTGGACTTGCAGTTTTCGATGTCTTGTAGAATGCCTGAAAATACATCAACAAACGCTTACAGGTACTTAAAATGGTATTTTTAAAGTCTGTATAACTTTCAATGCACATGTTAAAAACTGTAACATGATGAAGTCTACAATATCTTTCATCATCCAACAGGTCATATTTCATACCTCTACTATGCCTGAGTAGACATGTTAAAACATGGTGTGAAAAGTAGGTTTTGATCCAACACTTCCTTTACGAACATTCAGAAGGTTGGATTTTTTCATGTACATGTGTATGCTTTATTAATACCTTGATATTACTTATTCCTAATGGAGGACTAGAAACTGCCTTAGAATTATATGCAAAGTGTAATTAAGTTTTAACTGCATATTATGTAAAAGAACATGGAAAAAAATGATAGTGTTGAATCCCTTGGTCATTTCAACAATGCTCAGACAACAGAAAGTAAGTTGATCCTTTTAGCACACAATCCCAGGTTTTCACCATCTTGAGGAAGGTTAGTCTGGTACTCTACTGTACTTCAAAAGTATGTCGGGCAAAGCGCAATAATGGCGGCCCCCATTTGTAATATGCAGAAGTAATGGATTATTCTTATTTCACTTGATCAAATCCTACTATAGACTGAATTGAAAACAGATCAGTAGGTAAAGTAATGGCAGTTAGTTTTTTTAATTGTCATCCTTATTTCACTAGAAAAACTACATATCAGAAATGCTTTAAGTATCGGAAATGTCGATGAACTGATATAACGTCCAAAAACAGGGCTGCTTTTAAAATGATTTATAGTCAATTTTATATTTAAACGATATCCCAAGAGCACGTTTTAGATTCTATAATGTATATTTTCTACAAAATGCATCTGTATTTTACTCACTGATCAAACTGGATCACGTGAAATTGAGAAAAAGAGGAAAGCACATAGGGCTAAGCTTGAGGTCATGGAAGCTGCCATTATTTTTCGTAAGCCTTCGGCTTTCACATTTATACAATTGCACTTCATTCTGTACATTATTCGATTACCCGAGTTTTAATGGAACAAACACACCTCTTACGTCACTACCGGAAATAAGCTGCACGTGAGTTCATATTCATTCTGGCGTTTGACCCGCATGGTCGGTAAGTAGAATACCAATGCCATATTGTGGACGCTGTCCCAAATTATCGCTCTCGTCATTGAGTTTACTGCTCAATTTTTGCTATGGCTTCAGAACAGGACGATGTCCTTGCTGTTTCTGAACATTCCAGCGAGGAATTCTCTGGCTTTAGCCAGTCTGAAATTATCGACGTCCCGGCTCATGGGAAGAAAAAGTTAGCGAAAAGCAAACCTTCGTCAAAGGTTAAAGATAAGCAGAAAGCTGTAAAGCCATCTGAAAAACAGAGTGGTTCGAACGATGTTCAGCTCGTTGTTCCAAATTTTGACATTACTTCTTTAAGTCTGGTGGACATTGTACAACTTAGAAATTTACTGGGCATTAGGGAGCCCCAGCAAAGTAACTTACAGCAGAACGATGTTTTTGCTAGTGATGACGATTTGCATTCGTATTTCGGGTACCAGTTGGACAATTTGCCAAAATTGTCGCTAGAGTTTGATCCTCATGACTTGTCAGGGGGTGAGTCCCCACGACCCAAAACAAAGAATATTTCCACTGACTTTTCCAGTGCTCTCTTTTCAAGTGAGAAAGAAAATACAGAAGAAAATGATGATTGGGATCTTCCCAACCTTAAAATTCCAGAGAAAGGGAAACCAATTGCTAAGTCATTAGCAGAGTTGATTAACACAGCGTGTTCTACGCAGTGCGAGACTGATTCATTCTTAAACAAGTACAAGATTCCTCAGAATTGTGACAGGGCATGTCCCCGTACAGTAAATGGCGAAATACGGAAAATTATGGAAAGGAAATGTCAGTCTCAGGATAGGGGTATTGCTGAAACCCAGAATCTTCTTGCTACAGCCATGATTCCTATTATTAAATTGGCAGAGACTTTCAAGACACAGTTCTCAAGTAATCCTGATGCAAGGACTTTATTGTCTGATGCTCTTACACTTGTCAGTCAGGCTCAGTTCCACCTGTTGGTTCGCAGGCGTTACATGATTAGCGCTGTATTAAAGAAGAAATATCATTCTGTCTGTAACATATCCATGCCTATTACAACACAATTGTTTGGCAATGATGTTTCGAAGGATATCAAGTCATGTGATTCTCTTGTGTCAATTGCAAAAGAGCAGTATCAAAGAGAAAGATCGGGATATACCTCTAGAGGTAGAGGTGGAAGAGGTCAATATGGAAACTCCAATTACTCTGGGGGTAGATATCAGCCTTATCAGAGGGGGCAACGTAGGCCATGGAACTACAAGATTTCAAAAAAGTCTTCAGCAACTGTTACATCAGCCCCAAACGATCAGAAACATTAGAGATAAGCTCTGTTTGTAGAATAAAAAATTATTTACATGAATGGCACAAAATTACCAATGACCAATGGGTTTTAGATACTGTTAAAGGTTACAAAATTCAGTTCGATAATTATCCTGTTCAACAGAACATTCAAATGGAAATTCCTTTCAATCAAGAGCAATGGCTCATTGTTAATGAAGTAAAAAATCTGTTGTCTAAAGGTGCTATAATTCCATCTTCTCATGAAGAAGGAGAATTTGTTTCCACACTCTTTGTTGTTCCTAAACCAAATGGTAGATTCAGACCTATCATTAACTTGAAATATTTGAATAGTTACGTTCACTATGATCATTTCAAACAGGAAACATTTAAGATAGTTTTGGATTTAGTCCAAAGAGGAGATTTCTTCACATCAGTTGACCTCTGTGATGCTTATTTCTCTATTCCAATTCATAGAGAGTTCCAAAAATATCTGAAATTTTCATGGAATGGTTCTTTGTACAAGTTCATTTGCTTACCATTTGGATTGAAAATCACCATATGTTTTTACCAAAGTACTAAAACCTGTATTTTCTTGGTTTAGAAAATAGGGCATCAGATGCAATTATTATATTGATAGTCCTTTGAATATGAACCAAAGGTTTTCGCTGTGTCAAACTAATACAGAGATCATAGTCAGAACCTTGCAAAGTCTTGGTTTTTTAATAAATGAGAAAAAATCTGATTTGGTTCCAAGTCAAAAAATAATTTTCTTTGGGTTTTTGCTGGACTCAAAAAGTTTCAAAGTTTTTCTGACTGATGAAAAGGTGAATAAGATAATTTCCAAAGCTCACTCTTTACTCCAAAGCCAGAAGGTCATTGTTCGTGACTTGGCATCTTTTATTGGTTTGATTATCAATGCCTTTTATGCAGTAAAAGAAGCACCATTATATTATAGAAACATGGAAAGAAACAAAATTTCAGGTTTAGAATCAAATGGATGTTTTGATAATAAAGTTGACCTGACAAATTCCTCAAGAGATGAAATTTTGTGGTGGTTAAATAATGTTAGGTCCAAAAATGGCAAAGATATCAGACCATTAAAAGCTACAGAACGCTGTGTAACAGATGCCAGTCTAGACGGCTGGGGAGCTATTGACATGAAATTAAATAAGATAAGTCGGGGAAGATGGTCAGGGCAGAAAGAACTAAAAGCATTAATTTCTTAGAGTTGTTAGCTATTTATTTAGCTCTGAAAGCTTTATACAAAAATTCTTCCAATGTTCATAAAAGTTTCCAGTGTGATAACACTTCTGCCATAGCATATATTAATGATATGGGTGGCATGAGTTCTACCTGAATGGATACTTTAACTAAAACCATATGGTTATGGTGCATAGACAGAAGTATTCATATATTGGCAACATATGTGACTAGCTCTGACAATACTGCAGATTTCTTTTCGAGAAACTTTTCAGATTCAACAGAATGGATGTTGAAAAATGATGTTTTCTTAAGAGTATGTAAACAGTTCTTTGCTCCAGAAGTAGACTTGTTTGCTTCCAGATTAAATAAAAGAACAAGTCTTTATGTTTCTTGGTTCCCAGTTCCTGAGGCCTTTCATTTTGATGCGTTTACCTTGGATTGGGGTCATTTACAACCATATATTTTCCCTCCTTTTAATTTGATTGGAAGGGTCAATAATAAGGTTATTCAGGATAGGGTTGAGAAAGCTATTCTTATATTCCCACTTTGGAGAACTCAAACATGGTTTCCAGTGCTTCTAGAAAATGTGTGTTCTTTTCCTGTCAGATTACCTCGACACAAAGATCTGCTCACCTGGCTCACAATGGAAATCAACACCCACTTGTTCAAAGTTTACAGATCATCGCAGCGACAGTCTCAGAACAGCCCTTAGTAATCGAGGAATTCAGAAAGAAATTACGGACATTATCTCTTCCTCATGGAAAGAAGGAACTAGAAAACAGTACTCTTGTGCTTGGAGAAGGTGGTTGTTTCGGAACGGTATCAGGTTTGCCAATCCCTTTATTACGACTGAAACTTTAGTTCTCCAGTTCTTGTTTTTTTGGTAACAGTTGGTGCTCAAATGTTGCTCTTATGAACAGATTTATGAAAGGATTATATAATGTAATACCTTCTAAACCAAGATATATGTTCACTTGGGATGTGTCGTTGGTTCTGAAGTACCTCAAAGGTTTATTTCCACTGGAAGAATTGACTTTAAAGCTTCTTGCGCTAAAAACAACAGCTCTGATTGCCTTGGCTGTAGCTCCCAGAGGTCAGACTTTACAATCCATGTGTTTGGATGAGATGATTGTTCGGGATGATCATGTTCTATTTCACTTTCCTTAAGGGTTGAAGACTTCCAGACATGGACATTCATACTTGTTAAAACTTGCACATTATAATGATGAGCAACTTTGTGCTTTGCATACATTACTTTATTACTTTGAAAAGACCAAATCTGTTCGTTTGAGTCAGAATGTTCTTGTTTCATATTTAACTTACAAATAAGTCACTACAAGCACCATAGCTAGATGGTTAAAATGTGTTTTAAGTGCTTCAGGTATAGATACTGATATGTTCAAAGCTCATTCCTTCAGAGTCGCATCAACCTCAGCAGCTTTTAATAAAGGTTGTTCTCTTGACAATATTCTTAAAACAGCAGACTGGTCTTCTGATAAAAATTTCAAAAAGTTCTACTTGAGACATTCACTTGATAAAGATATCTCATTCACACAGTGTTTTTTCAGCAGACACTAATTGATTGCTTTTATCTTTATGTATTCAATGAGGGTGATTCATTTATGTTGGTATTGCATCAAATGTTTTGTTTACTTTAAAGATGCTATTGTATACATGTGAAAGCCGAAGGCTTACGAAAATAATGTCCCCTCATCCAAGCTTTAGTGAAGGATGAGAAGCATTATTTGAGTAAAGCTGGAGGCTGAGCATGTATACATACACCCTCCCTTATGGGTCTTCTATATTACTTGTTTTGAACCCACCCTGTATTACGTTCGCTGACAAACAAAACATTTGTTGCCTTTAAATTATGAACTCACATGGAGCTTATTTCTGGTAGTGACGTAAGAGGTGTGTTTGTTCCTTTAAAACTGCGGGTAATTGATTAATGTACAGAATGAAGTGCTATTGTATACATGCTTAGCCTCCGGTTTTACTCAAATAATGCTCCTCATCCTTCACTAAACATCTTATCTCATTGGAGACAGGACCTCTTTAATGGGAGTGTTTTGATCCCATTGGAGGCTCCACATTTTCTCAATTTTAAGCTCTAATTTCCTTTAAGCTCTTATTCACATTCTTAATTTTTTCACTTAAAACTTTGAGTAGGCAGGGTTTATCCTGCCGCTCAATATCATATTTTATGCACATTAAAAAAATGACACTATTCTTAATGTAACACTTCTTACTATCAATCCAACTTTTTGTTCAGATATTTTTATCACATTCCTAACTTTATCATTTAAAACTTTTTGAGTAGATAGGGCTTGCCCTGTCACTCAATTATTTCCATTATGCATATGAAGATCACACATTATACTTCTTAATTCAACTCTTTTATCATTATTAATGTATTCAAACTTTTTTCAGTTTAAACAATTCCACTTTTATTATCTTTTAACACAGATATGTGCGCTAAATGACCAAAGGTGTCGATGTGCCATAAAACAACATTCATTCATTCATTCCTTCACTAAAGCATGAGTGGACATTATTGCGCTTTGTCTGACTGTATAAGGTAGTGGTAGGGGCAGGTAATCCAGACTAGAGAAAGGTGGCTTTTGAAGACATTAAGTGAAAAGGAGAAACCTCTGGTAACCAGCATTTTCTGTTTCCCACAATGGTTTTTACCCATCGAAAAAACATATTTCAATTTTTAAGTCATATTTATTTTTTCATCTGCAAATGCTTTCAACTTGGACAAGTCTAATATTGTCCTTTGGTAAAGAGTTTAATGAGAAATCAAAATGTTCAGAAATGAAGTAAGATTTTCTCAGTAGAAAGTATTGTAGGAAAAGAAGAAATAGCTCATTGTGAGCAATTTCTCTTTTTTTCAGGTTTTCCTTTTACGAAATTTGTCTGCTGCAGATGCATCAAAATATATCTGTACGAGGTTAAGGTTTAAATTATGCATGGCCACCATTTCCCTTATCATTCAAATCTGCAGAGTAACTTGCTTAATTTACAAGCTCAGGAGACATAGGATCTGACAAGAATTGGCATTTGTGATAAAATTTTATTTAATGAGTCTAGAAAAAAATGTTATCAAGCGAGCATTTGGCAAGCATAATCAACATTTTTTCATGGAAGAGTTCGATTAAATTTTACCACAAAAGCTAACAAGTGTCACTTTGTTTTTATCATACAACTGATTGATCATACTGACTGTATAGTGTTTAACGCCGTTTTCAACATTATTTCAGTTGTATTGCGCTGGCCAATGCACCTATCCATGCTTTCCTGGAGTTTCTTTTACCACGCACAATATCGTTTCCAAGCCACTGGCTGCTTTCCCACATAACCATCGTGAAAACAATGGTCAGCAGTGAGAGAGGAATGAATCCTTTCGCAATGACCATCATCAATCCTCGGAAAGAAATAGGCTGAGCCGGGGATTGAACCAGCGGCCTCCTGTTCTGAAGTCCTGTACGCTACCGACTGAGCTATGGGGGCTCGGCTTATCACATAACTGAATATCAAGAATTATAGTTCATATGTCAATATGCAGGCCTTCATGTACATTTGGAGTAAAATTTACATGAAGCCCCCTCGCTTCTTTGACAAGTACATTACAGACGAAAAATAGTTCCAAAGAAATTTACATACAATGATTTTTTTTAAACCTGAAAGTGATCAACTTCCAAGCTTTGTCATGATCACTAATCCTAAATACTTTCTACTCTTTCAAAAAGAACAAGGTCATTTGAGCTGCCATCTGCTGATACTTTCAGTATGCTGTAATCAAAGCTTTGTTCCTGGGTAGGAGTATGCAGAATTGTTTAGTCATAGTAAAAAAAAAAAAATCTAAAGACATGTGTCAGGCTTAATTTGAAAGTCATAGAAATCTCTGACAGACAGACAAAACAACAGACAGACAAAAAGACAGACAAACAGACAAGAAAGGACTTTCTTATGCATCCAGTTCAAAAGTCAATAAACATCAATATCCATGTTTTGAAGCAATGCTGGATAACCTAATACTGTATCCAGTAATTGTCAGTAAATCCTATTACAGTGGCAAACTCCACGAAGCAAGCAACCTGTATTAATTCATAATCACACGATCCAGTGGAATTGAAAGCTTTTGCAGATGACAAACTGATTGCAACGCAGATGAGGGATTTCTTTTTGAAAGAGTAGTAAACATTGTGGTAATAGGAGAAAATGCTTGTTACCTGCATTTTATGCCTTTCCCACAATGTATTCAAATCCCATGCTTCCCAACTCTCCCGATTTCGTGGGAGTCTCCTGATTCAAGACAAAATACCCGATCACCCCGACAGACAGTTAAAAAACCCCGATTTGGAAAAAATCCGACATAAGGGTAAAAAGGGTGTGATAAACTTGTACCCGAGGTACATGTATATTATCCAAAGTGGACAACTAGTTGACACGTGCGTGTATTTCACGGTCAATCAAGTTCGTTGTCTATAAATAGGAATCAAGATACTGAGATTTATCGATCAATGATCGTGAACCAATCAAATCTGAGAACGGGCCAAGGTACTTTTCAGAGTAAACTGGCAGCCTGTGTTCGATCTTCTATCGGACGGCTGCGTGAGATACATCGGGTACCAGTTTATTTTCAAAGTGGAAATCAAAACGTCGTTCACCTGACGTTAGCAGGTAAATTACGTTCTAAGAGTATAGATCTATAAACACAAAATACCAGTGCTCATTGCGTCCCTGGGACGCAGACAAAAATGAGTGAAAACATTAAGTTAATAATCATCAGAAACAATGAACAAATTCGAAGTTTTAAACTCTTACTGCTCAGTGACCACTGGAATTCCAATTTATGTAAAAATGGATCGATTCGAACGTGACCGTAGTTTTACTTAAAACAATGATGTAGCAAAATACTAGCAATATTCGACTAGTACCAGCGATAGAGTACTATTGTAATGCTCAGGGCACTGATGGAGGAACCAAGTGTTACCTAGCGTTACCGATGCTGACATTTGCTTCCAGAATTTTTCCGTGTAAAGATTGCCTCCAGATTTTTTTTTCTTTTTTTTTGAAAAGTGCATTTTTTTAAAAATTTTCTTCATGCTTTTGAGATATTTTACTGATGATTTATGCAGGCAAAAATGATACTGAAAAGGAACTCAATGGGACTTGACTTTTTTTTTTTTTCAAACAGTATGACAGCTTGTCCTTTTGATAGTTACCAGCAATTCGAGCTGGATTATTTGAGGTTTATTCGATAAACCTGTTTGCGATTATTGAGTACCAAAGAGAATGAATAATATAAGGATAAAATGTGGTACTCTGTAGTCCATATTTCAAGCTAAAACATTATGGGTACAATATAAAATGGCAGATATGATATACTTACAAAACAGTGAAAACACAATGGATAAAGTAGCATTTGATAATAAACATTACAGTGCTTCTTTACCATAGTCACTGCTTTCTATATACATGTATCCATGACTGTAATGACTGATTTTGTTTTAGCTCTAAATATTCACACGATACATCTGAAAAACAATAATATTCAATAAAAAAAAAAAAAAAGTAAACAGATAAATCATAAACCAGACTTTTGTTCAAATGTAAAGTTATTTAGCCTAAAATGGTTTACGAATGATATTTAGAAGGATCTTCCGGTACGCCTCAAAAAGTCTCCCCCTTGAAACCCCAAATCTCCCCCTTTGAAACTGTCAAAAACCCCCTTTGGTGTTCGAAAAAGTTGGGAAGCATGCAGGATTTTTTGTTGTCAATGTCATTAAAAGTAGGAATTGTGGGGTACAGGGATAAGCAACCATACCACTGAGGTTTTACAAGTGTAAATTAAGGTGTCACACTACTGGTTTTTTGCTATATTGAAAATAGAGTGAAATTGACCATCTTTGAAGCTTCACAAATCGCTTAATGGCAAAACTTTGGCTTTACTGTCTCTTGCTCTCAAAAGTACAGTCATAGTCCTTCAAAAAAATGCATAATAAACAACATGATTGCGTTTTTTGCTAAATCCCAATCAATACAGGTACCATAGAAATTGTCCTCTCAAAAACGCCTGTTCACTGCCATGACCCCAATTTTTTGTTCTTCCACTGACATAAAATAGTCCAATCAATATATGATAAAATTACAATGGTCCCCCACTACCTAATTTGAAGTAAATCTAAATTATATACCACCAAGCCCTCTCAGCTTCACGAAACGGTGCAACAAAAGTGCTACTGCAAAATTTCACATCGGACTACTTTTGACTACTACGACTCGGAACCAATCTCACGTTGGTGTGACACCTTAATGTTGAAATTTACTGGTCTGTACTTAACAGTAAGCAAACCACTGTCTAAAGGAAGGACATGTTGAGTATGATCTTAGGTGCAAGCGTAATTCACACTGCACTGATTTTCTTTTTCATTCAATATTTTACATACCTGATCCTTCTGCACATATGCCAAACAAATTACATTTCCTTGGAGTTCTGAAGTAAATTGGACCAACTTGCTGGCTATGGTGGGGATAGTGTACTTGTTGTTCAAAATTCCATGAATAATGGAAAGTGCCATCTTCTGAACATGGGTTTGTCCCAGAAATAAGAATAACAAAGGTTCATAATTATGTTGGTGTAGTAGCCGTTTTCAACAACTGAAGCCAGTATCTAATTTTTGCAATTTTTAGGCATATCTTTACATGTGTACCTCAATGCTTATTCACATAGAGTTTTTAATGTTCTAGTCCAAATGTCAGCTATGATCTGTTTATTAAAAAAGATGTCTTCCATACATTACATGTATGAATCAAGAATAAATAAAAAACTTGTATGTGTGAGTAAGACTAACCTATTAAAGCTTATCAAAATTTTCGTCAAGAAACACCATAGTCTTTTTTTTTTTATCAAACACAGGGTGACTTAAGATTTAGAGTAATTTTTTTTTTGGTATCTAACCTTGTACACTTGTGGCAAGTGTTTTGTATAATTGTTTGCTACAAGTTGTTTTTTCTCTGTAGATGTCTCTCTGTTGTTTTGCCAAATCAATACGAGTCCTATAATTTTGAAGATTTAGTTCATTTTCTCTTCCTCACTAAGTTGCCTTCCATTACTGATTTTGCTTGCATAATCCTGGCATTTTTGACACAGATTCGTAGTTGGTTTAGAGATAGCAATACAGTACAGTCCACGTGTTTTTTACTCAAGTCCACGAGACGTGGCGCACAGTGGCGCACAGTTTTGTCCGCGGTAATTTTAGTTGGGGAAGGTTTTCTCGGCAGTCCGCGAGGATGTATCTGAAGAATTTCACAGCAGGAGGTAATCGCGGTGGGTCGCGGCGAATTGCAAGGGATCGCGGGGAGTTCTCAGCAGAAAGCGGGGGATTTGTATTGATAACACATTTTTTTCTTTGGAATTTTTGAGATACTTCAAGTGTATCTTTCACAAAAGTGTTTCCTCAATAACGCTTGCATCATTATTGTACCTCTCTAAAAAGTGTTTATTTTTTTCTTATAAATCACATAAATTTCTTACCAAAGAAAATGAGTAAATAATTACAGTAAGGGTTGTCAATTTTTAATTATTACTCAAGATTCACTGAATTCTCTTCGACCTTCAAACTGCTATTTTTATGTTTTCGTTTTATTTTCATTTTGATAAATGAATGTACAATTAAACGAGTATCTATAATACAGTCGAATCTTGTTAGTCTGAACGTCGCTGATTCGTATGTTCATTCGAATGCCCTCTCCGGTCCCGATATTTTTCCTTCTTTATCATTGTTAAATTTCTCCGAATACTTCAAATGTCCGTGCTTCGTAGTTTGTAGCATATTTCATGTCCCCAAAGTATCAATCTAACACAAATACATACCTTTAATTCGTTGATGAATTAATCCACTCACAAAATGACAAAGGTGTTGAAATGTGTGACCAACCTTGATTTTCACACCTGTTGATTGACGATGTCGATAAGGAAAAATCAGGGATCATATATGTGTATATAAAATCCCTGGACCAATCAACGGTTAACTTCGAATGTAATTAAAGGCACTGTTTGTCTTTTAAAGTCAAGTAATCCTCTCAATTAATCAGCAGTTAACTGCTAAGGTAATTAAAGGCGTTGTCTGGTTTGTAACGTTAATTAATCCATTCAGCTAATCAGCGGTAATGTAATTCAAGGCACTGTTTGGTTTGTAACGTTTATTAATCCACTCAATTAATCGATCAAAGTGACAATGAACACTTCCGAAATTTCTTAAAACAACCTAACTCCTATAAATTCTCAGACGAAACTTTCGGTCGTCCTATTTTTGTATCAACATGACTTCGCTACACACAAGACTTCGACAACGTCTATCACTTTAGCCACAATTAAATTGTCGTCTGCAAATTCTCTCAATTTGGACAAGTCTACATCTTTGTAACGTGACAAACAGTTAAATAAACAAAGTGACATGTATACAAATGATAAAGGTCTGAAGTCCTCTGAGTGATTTGATCTCCAGAAGGGGAAGTCACTCCGACAGACTTCAGCAAACAAAAAACAACATATACTTTTTTCCATATGTTTATTACGATACCTTTACATGTATTCATAGATGGATGAACAATAAAGATAAGTATTTTTCCATTTATTACTTTCTTGAAACCATTTATGTACCTACTATGCTGTATTTAGAACTTGGATCCGAAAATATTTAAACAATATCTACGGAACTAAGCCTCAAATAGAGAGGGTGGAGAAAGACATGCTACGTAAATCCTAATTGTCTGTTTCTGTAAACTGCTACGAAAACATCCGAACACAAGCACACTTGTTGGTCCGTACTACGTTTAGTTCAAATAAAAATTCCTGGTCCCTTGCGCTACGAACTAATGAAGTTTTACTGTATATATATATTTTTTTTAATATCGAACATATCTTGAACTCAACAGTCCATGTATGTGTGTATTTGGCAAATGTCTTTTGAATGTCCATTCATGCTTTACAGAGAAGAGAAAAAATCTCTTGAAAATAGTTTTAACACTTTACCAAACAATTCCTTTTTTCAACAACTTAAATCTAGAAGGCTTCTGGAAACATTTTGGAAAAATGAGAAAATGCTGGTTACCAGCACTTCTTCCCACCTTCGAACCATGTTTTCAACTGTTTTTATGTGAATCTCTTCATTTGTACCATGTTCAATTTGTAGGCTGAAAATTCTTTCAATTTTGGGCAGTCACACATTTTGGAATGTAAATGATTATTATAATAATCTAGCTGAATTTTTATTATGTATGATAAGAAATGCATCTATTTCACACACTCACCACTATCTCCCCACACCGCAAAAAGGTAAATCTAGTACCTTTTCTCCTTTTCCAACATTTTTTTTCTACACATTTAAGGACAAACACCATTTTCACCAGCATTCATTTTGACATCTGCAAATGCTTTGAATTTGGAAAAGTCTAAAATTTTGTCGTGTGGTTAAGAGTAAACTCTCTGCACAGGAGCAAAGTTTTCAGAGTTTCTTTTTCTATAGAAATAAATAGCATTTAAATATGAGGGTTCCGTGCAAACACTTTTACCCTCAACGTCAAGCGCAGAAAAAATCTATGGTCATTTTCACACTATAGATAAGACAAAAATAATTGCAATTAAATGGTTTCCTACGTCTATAGTGCTTCAGAAAAATGGGCTGTGTAGATCAAAGATAAGATCGCACAATTTGAGCCGTCTGATCTTAACCTACATTTGCCGCAACGGCATCTACAGTGCATTTTGTGATAGTCGCATAGTGCACCCGATCCCCGTGTTGAAGTGAAGGACATACTGTAAAATATGGAGACGCGATTTACCGCAGCGCCGGGCTTATCAGTAAGGCTTTGATAATCGGCGGTAGATTGGTGGTACATCAATACCGTAATTTGCCAATGTATTCGGACACCCTAATAGTTCGGACATGGTAAAAAATTTTCAAAAATAATTTATATTGAGTCCTTATTCCGGACAGTCCAAAAAATTAATTTTCCTATATATTTGGACAGCCTGTAACATTAATTTTCTGAAAAATCAGCCAGTAAATGCACATTTTTTATCTAGAAAATGTTTCCGATAATGATTGGCTGCATATTTACACATTTCTGCATCGCTGATATTCATCGTTATGAACATAAATTCCATAAGAGTCAAGTAACTGGGCGGTTATTTTAAGTCATGAAATAAGACCAAAAAAAAAAAAAAAAAATGCAATACCAAGGTTGTCTTTGTTGAAAACTTCTCACCCAAACAGAGTAGATTTAGATCAGACCATACATTCTGCCTAGTGTGATCTTGATCTACACAGGCCGCTCAAGCAACTAGTTTTGAAAGGTGCTTGAAGAGTTTAATGTTTCTCGGCTATTTGGTGTTGTGCAAGCAGTTTTTTCCCTTTTTTCGTAACGTTTTCAAAAGGCACCTGCAGAACCGTGAAATTGTCCCTCCATGAACAATATTAAAAAAATTGTACCTCATTGTTTCTTTCCTTTATTTATCGGCATTAAATCCATTTACATGTATCTATAAAATTAGATCGAATGCATTAATTGTCGTATGCATTCCTTTTTATTTTGGTTGCATGGAATATTTTCTAAAGAAAAAAAACAGGCAGACTTTTGTTCTGCTGACTACACAAATTATGTGACAAAGCTGCCCAGGTGTTCCTGAAACAACCATTACTAACCGCAAAAAGACACTATCAGCTAGTATAAAGTGGGCATGATATACGCTTATTGCGTGGTCATTTTATGTTGATTGAAGGTCAGCATGTAACCCGGGAGAGTATGTACAAAAACGGGTACTTTACAACCCTCTCGCTCTGGATGATTTGCACATTACGTCATACCCATAATCCAAATTTTACTGCAAACATTTGTGTACCCACGACTAGAGCTGGGACGAGTACGCGGTACCCGGATACGAAATCATTACCCGGGTACCCGATAATGATATAGTGACTTATTAAGTAAAGCTATGATTTTGAAGTTCCAATGAAATAATTTGACCTTAATTTAAATACAAGCAAAAAACATGTTACCCACTCCCGTACATGAACCGGAAGTAGATAATCGAAATAGCTTGAAATAAGGCTATCCCCTTGCATAACTCGTCAGTAATGGGCAAATACTGTTAGTTGTTCACACACACACACACACACGAGTTTAAGGTGTGAAGTAGCACCTACTCATGGGACAAGTTAGGTAGCACACAGGCTTCCGTTCATTCTATTACCATGAGGCACAGAATAGTAGCTAGGTTAAATGTATCCAACACTGACAGAATAAAAAAAATTGGCGGGTACCATTTTCTTTCTACACACACTAGATCGATATCTACTGTAGCATGTAGCATCGTGATTTGTAGCACTTGCACTTGATGCATGTTTGTGTGGGTGTTTTTCATGGTGCTACATAGAATGTGTGTTCCATGAATATGCCTGTCCGGTCTGGCCCAAATTATTTTAACATCACCTAAAGCCTAATTTATTCAGAACAGTCGTAGAAACAAGAAGCCATTATCTCTTGGCCCTTGTATTGGTGTGATAAATACCTGTCATTTGCAAGACCAATTATTTGACAAGAGGCAAAGGAGCTCTTACTTTTGCGGGCACCGTCACTCTGGTTTTGAATTCAGGCCCCATGCTTATAAAACTTTCTTGAGCACAATCTCATGCTCAAGGAGCGGTTTCTTGCTCAACACTGAGTCCGACTCAAAATTTTGTGCTTATAAAGAATCCAGAGCTGGAGATCGAACTCACCTGAGCATGAAACTCAAGCTCTGCTGAGTATGGTCTGAACCAGACTCAAGAGAGTTTGCCCTGTCTTGATAATGAATGCCGCCGCATATATTCGCCTCTGTAGAAGACAAATTCGGTGTGAAAGGAGGCAAAGCCTGTGCTGTTTCGAAGATCGAAGTTACCCCTTTGGATTTTCGTACTCGTGACGGTACAGAATTTGAACGATATCGGTTTAGAAAAGGGATAGCATAGTTTTATCATTGGCTTGCTCAAAACTAGCGCACATGCGATTTATAAAGAAAAAATATGTCCCTCCTAACAATGTTAGTAACATGTATCAACCCTTCTTCGAGTTGGATTGCTCAGAGGAATTTAGCGACCGGTTCAATTCATGATTTGTGTCGAGGACACTTTGAATAGGGCTGTACGTAGAACGACGACTGAACAGTGTATACAAAGAAAAGAGGTGTTGGTTTAAATGTTTTGCCAACAGATTTATCGTTTTCCAGATCGAAATCGAAGCTGGAAAGACAAAACAGGAGTTCTTCCAGTTAATGCCGGTAATTTAGTTGGAATTTTCAAAACAAAAAAGCGACAGAATTCTATTTTTAAACGGAAGTTGATTGGTTGTCATGTAATCAATACTATTAAGGTTGTTGGCTACTTCTGTTATCAATACATTTAAGGTGGGTGGCTTCTTATCTTAGAAAGTACCACCGAAGTTAGTGTATGCAGTGATTTAGTTAAAACTGCTAAAATCTTCCATAATTTTCCTCCCAAAATCACTTTTTGCTCACTTTTTTCTTGCGGGATCCGGCAAACTAGCTGGATCGGCATTTATAAGCATCAACTGTCAACAGCATCCGATTAGAACATGCTAGTTTTTGTGTGCAGGATAATTCGACACAATGCAAACAGTAGAAAAGATTTCAAGATACTGTCTTACTTTTGCCCATTTACATACCTGTCCTTGTTTGTTTTTATATAATTCGGATATTTTCCTATTTCTATTCAAATATTATGATACTACACGTGGGGGAAAACCGGGTAAATTCGGACAAACGTATAAATCGGGACGGTTGTCTAAAGTCCATGTTTTTTTTTTACGAAAAGCAGAACCAATTCCTTAAAGTATCACCTCTTTGAAATGGGCTTTCTGTCTTTTTTAAGGAATTCCATAAAGTAATTACATCACGAAGATGGTGACTTAGTTTGAGTTTCTTAAATTCATCCACCCATGCGTTTGTTTTGATAGTTGAGTGACTTCAAAATACGGCGGATTCATGCAGGTCTCGTTCTCGAACCAATAACAGGTATAGTATGAATGAAAACAATTATAGAACTGATGTTTGTTGACAGATGAATTAATAAGCAACACGAATCTCATCTCCGAAAATCTATAATTGATGGTTTAGATTTTAAACAAAAGTTCAAGCTGTCCGAATTTTACCCTGCGATAACTAACTTGTCCGGGTTTCCCCTCTTTTGTGTCCGTATTTTTCCTATCGCGTCAGAATTTATCCGTTTTGCAATAGGTTGAAAAAACGATCTTTTTTAACATCTTGCCTCATTTTTCACAAGACATTTTGCGAATAAAATGCAAGTAAAGTGATAACCCGAATGAGTAACGGTGGGCTTGCGTCTGAGTTTCACCACTATACTGCATAATTGAACCTCCGCAAAGGTGCTGCAAAAACCGTCCAAATTTACCCGGCTTTCCCCTACATGTACGTATATATACATATATGTAATTATTTAGGCCTGTCTGGATTGACTGTTTATAAAACGATTATGTTTGAAATATAAACTAAAGGTATAATCTATATTATATACCTATGCATGTTTTTGTTCATAATTGATCTTGGACAATGTCCAAGTTTTGTTGTTTAAAAAAAAAACAGTAGTGACAATGTGTCGGCATGCCACAACATCTGCTTACGGCAGAATCGGAGGTGCTGTTCAAAACACACTTCAGTTCAAGCCTTTCTCAATTTTAAGTCTATGAAATGCCCAAAGAAATACTTGAGTGAGTGACTGCTACTAAGGTTCATGTCAGGGGGGACAGGGTTTTGATAAATAACAACGAAGTTCGGTAAGAAGGATATCTATGGATGGTTAATTGATTTAAATTGTAGAAAATGGATAGAGATACTGCAGAACGGCGTTTATCATATCTTTACCTGGCTTTCATCACCAACGCTTGTCTCCAATCACGGAACAAAACTTAATGACAACTTCTTAAAAAGTGTGCCCCGGGGGGGGGGGGGGTCGGGGTCTTGTAAACATTTAAAAAATAAAATAGTAGAAATAATGATCTTGCTTTTTCCTTTCAGTTGCATACGCAACATTTTGACCAATCTCTGTTGGAAAAAATGACTTGGAAAATAATGCTCAACTCGTGTGATGTAGCTTTAAAATTTTTATTTTTCTGCAATATCCATTTAAATTCATCTAACTTAATATATACAGCACCATCATGTTCATTCTATCTTCTATCTTTTATTTCAAAACTCCTTTACTTTATATATCTTGGTAAAAAATGATCTCTAGTCAACAGTAGCAAGACAAGATTTGACATATTAAATTTTACCTTTTTATCAAATAATCCGAAGTTTTTTACCAACCTGAGACAGACAGCTTTTGGTTACAGTGTGGGAGAAGAAAAAATGATGGTAGCATTTTCTCCTATTCCTTCAATGTTTTCTTCCCCATGAAAGACAAATTTTATATTTTAAGAAACATTCAATTTGTCGCCTGCAAATGCTTTCAATCTGGACCAGTCAAAAATTTTGTCAGCTGGTAAAGAGTTGAGCGATCCCGAGACACTGAGTCTGGCTAACTAGGAATACAAAATTTTGTCTTTCAAGACGGACAATCTACCTTGGCACACATTAACTCATATGATACTACTTCAGACCTGTCCAAATTCAAAGCACATGACAAGATGTAGGTGGTTCAAATCACCATTCCGACTATGATAGGGTAAGAAACATTGTGGTAAAAGGAGAAAATGCTGGTTACTAGTTTCTTCTTTTCCTAAGATGTTTTCAAAAAGCCTTCTTCCATTGAATATTAAAACTCTGTACTGTTCACAGTAGTCTTAACTAATTAATTTCAAATGCAAAGATCAAGTTGAATGGGGCAGATTTCTTTTAAAAAGTCATATGGCTTGTGTAGAAATTTGAAATCGGACTTGAATTCAGAACTTTTCTCCCTCAACAATACTTTACCTAAAATTGCTATTCTTCACTACTGTAACAGTTGAAAATATGCTTCTGTTTCCAACCAAAGATTGCAGAAAGAAGAGACAATGATCTGCCTGCATATCCATGTAATCTGATCTTTGTCTACATCTTTTCACTCTCCATCAAGTGTCTTTTTTATTAGGCTCCGATGTAAAATGATATTGAACTGGTCCATGATTGCGAGTTGTTTCGACTCTTCCTTTCTTATATTAGGACATGGGTTAAAGCATTACTCAAATAACTTGACATGAAATTAAACATCTTTTACCATTTAAATGACCTCTATTACCATTTATTTCAATCTTGGTTTAAGGTTTATTTGGCTTTCATTCTCTTACCACAGACCTATGGACGTTTTTTCAACTCTTTTTGCAAAAGGTAGAATATCCTGCTTATAACTGCCCAGCCACTCAATATCATATTTTATGCACATTGTCAGTTACACGTAACCTTTCTTCATTTAAAGACTCCTTTATTATCAATTTAAGACTCTTCAAATCTTTTTATTGCAGTCTTAGCATCATTATTCAAAACCTTTTTGAGTTAATAGGGAAGCCCTGTTGCTCAATTATATCTTTTATACATACTTAGATCACACATGATCCTTCTTAATTTAACTCTTTTACTGTCAGCATGTCTCAAATCTTTTTAGGACAAAATCCGCCTTAATCGTTCCTTCAACACAGATATGCGCGCTAAATGACCAACGCTGTCGATGCGCCATAAAACAACATTCATTCATTCATTCATTCATTCCTGCTTATAACAAGAGGGCCATAGGCCCTAAAGCGCTCACCTGAGTAAAGTCATCTCCAGTTGATAAAGCTGAAGAGATCCTGGTTTTAATGATGTTAAACACATGAGTGAAAGTGACCTACCTTTTGACCCAACATGGCCCAAATTCGAGCTTGTCTAAGATATCATCAAGACAAACATTCTGACAAAGTTTCATGAGTATCAGGCTGAAAATGCACATTAAGGTTTTTCAAAGATTTGGCCCAGTGACCTACTTTTGGACCCAATGTTACTCAATTTCATACTTGTCCAAGATTTCATCAAGACAAACTTTCTGACCAAGTTTCATGAGTATAGGGCTGAAAATAAGGCCTCTACGGTGCACACAAGCTTTTTTTTTTGTAAGATTTAGCCCAGTGACCTACTTTTTGACCTGATGTGACCCAATTTCACACTTGTCCAAGATATCATCAAGACAAACTTTGTAACCAAGTTTCATCAGTGTCTGGTGGAAAATATGGCCTCTAGAGTGCACACAAGGTTTTCTACGATTTGGTCCAATGACCTACTTTTTGACCCGACATGACCCAATTTCGAACTTGTCCGAGATATCAAGACAAACATTTTGACCATGTTTCGAGAGTATCTGGCTGAAAATGTGACCTACAGAGTGCACACAAGGTTTTTCTAAGATTGGGCCCAGTAACCTAGTTTTTGACTAGACATGACCCAATTTCGAACATGTCCAAGATTTTATCAAGACGAACATTCTGACCAAGTTTCATGAGTTTCAGGTTGAAAATGTGGCCTCTAGAGTGCACACAAGGTAAATGTTGACGACCGCACGACAGACACGGCACGATCACAATAGCTTACCTTGAGTACTTCGTGCTCAAGTGAGCTAAAAACCAGTGTTTGTTCATAAATAGGATTTTGTGAATATGAATTGGGAATATGAATTGGGAATAAGAGTATCTGATGACAATAATCTAAGACCAGACAGGTTCTGTGCAGTCTGATCTTAATCTATATCATTGGCAAACAAGAGGGCCATGATGGCCCTGAAGCCGCTAACCTGAGCCATTTGACCATATATGACCCATTTCCAATCTTTTGCAAGATACTATGACAAACATTCTAAAGGATACACAAGGTATTTCAAAGATTTCACCTGGTGAACTAGTTTTTGACCTAAAGTGTCCCATTTTCAAACTGGATCAAGACATCATCAAGACAAACATTCTGACCAACTTTCAAGAGTAATGAACTAGTTTTTGACCAGACACAACCCATTTTCAAATCTATTAAGATATCATCAGTACAGAGATTCTGACCGTCTTTCATTGCTATTGGACTGAAAATGTGCCCTCAAGAGTGTACACATGGTTTTGCAAAGATTTTTCAAAGATTTGACCTGGTGACTTAGTTTTTGACCAGACATGACCAATTTTCTGTCTCATCAGAGATTTCATTAAGACGAACATTCTGACCAATTTCCGAGAGTATTGGACTTAAAATGCGGCCTCTAGAATGTGCACAAGGTTTTTCTAAGATATGACCAAGTGACCTATTTATTGACGAGACATGACCCATTTTTGAAATCGTCCGAGATATGATCAAGACAATCAATCTGACCATGTTTCATGAGTATTGGACTCAAAATGTGTCAACTAGAGCTTACACAAGGTTTTTCTAAGATTTGACCGAGGGATCTAGTTTTTGACCTGACATGACCCATTTTCAAGCTTGTCTGAGATATCATCTAGACAAACATTTTGACCAAGTTTCATGAGTATTGAACAAAAAATATGGCCTCTAGAGTGTACGAAAGGTTTTTCTATGATTTGACCTAGTGATCTAGTTTTTGACCTGACATGACCCATTTTCAAATTCGTCCAAGATATCATCAAGACAAACAAACATTCTGACAAACTTTCAAGAGTATTGGACAAAAAATGTGGCCTCTAGAGCGTACACAAAGTAAAAGATGATGACGAACGACACACAACGGACACGGCACGATCACAAAAGCTCACCATGAGCACTTTGTGCTCAGGTGAGCTAAAAAGCACCTTATATTGATTAGGGCACCAAAAGAGTTTAACCAATCATAAAAATCTTACCGAAATCCCAAACATTACATTTTGTGTCTGAATGGGTTTGTGAAAATATGAATATTCACTTTTTAATTATTCGTGTATGAGGTCGTTTTCAGGTCAATTTGAATTGGTAATACATGGCATGCAATATGATATATCGAGGGGTTACAGGTAAAGGGCGGTTATCTGAATTTTTGAAAACTTTCAGAAAACTGAAAAAACAAGTTTGAATTATCCCAATAAATCAGGTTTTTCATCAAAGTGATTTTCAGGAATGTTGTGGCGTATAATTATATGTTTTAATTGCAAATTTAAACAGTCTGAGAAAGTCCACAGTTTACCCATAAATGGGCAAAAATGTAGATAATCCCTTTTACCAGTTACATTTTGGGTAGCAAATTGTATGTAGTCTAATGGTAGAGAGAGAGGTATCTGCACACACAACATCTTTTACCTCTGCTCCAGTGATAAACTTCGTAACACAGTTTAATGAAAAGGGTGATATCTAAAACATATTTATCTTCTTATACCCTAGTTGTTTAGTAACAATGTGATAAACAAAATAAAGGGAAAAATTGGCCATTCAATACTTTTTTTCCTTTCAACATTTGCTAGTGTTTAGCTGTGACCTTGACCTTCAACCTACGGACATGACTCTTGTGCGTGACAAATTTTTTTGATGTGGTTAACATTTGTGCCAAGTTATATTGAAATTTAATCAGAGAGAAAAAAGTTATGGCCGGGACACGAAAACGGACGGATGGACAGATGGACGGACAGACTAAACTAGAGGCCCTTGAGGGCCTGAATTGCTCTACTGGCAGTGATTGTGCTTTTTTGCCAGCACACAATAAGAATTCATGATGCAAAAAGGAAAGAGACAATTACACTAAAAAAATCGGGGTAGAGGAGATGTTGTTGCAACTGGGCTTGAACCCACTACAACAGCATAAGTAGGCATGGTGAATTGAACAAATCGTGAAAAAATTTGAAGTACAATTTCTCAAAACAAATTCTTTGGAATCAAGTCAAATCTGATAAGGTTTCAGTATGCACTGTATTAAACAATCCTAACAAATTTCCAAGAAATGCGAGTAATAATGTGAACTTTGTTGAGTAAACAATACTACATCATCAAATGGCTGCTTTTCCTAAACTGATCACTAGATTTTCTTCATTTTTATAGGGTTTAATCCCTTGATGAACCAAATAATCTTTGCAAGTTTCAAAAGAATCAGATGAAAAATGCTGACTTCACTGCATATACAAGAAATGGAAATTTTCAACTTTAAATGGCTACTTTTTCCTTACTGATAGTCAGATTTTTCTCCAAAATCAATAGGGTTCAACGTTTGTTACAAGTTATTTGTCCTTTTCCCATAATGTTTTCTAACCTGTCAGAGAATTTAGCTCAACTTTAAATTTGGAAGTGCTAAAGGATATTGTAGATTAATATCAGAATGCACAGAAGTGTACACTGTCTCCCTCCCCCCCCCTCTTTTTTTTTGTTTGAGAAATAGGCAACCCTTTACAAGATAACGAAACTTTGGACTCGACCAGATTGAAATCAGTTGAAGACAACAGATTTCATGATTACCAGCATTTTCTCCTTTCCCCTCAATTTTCAAAAACTTTCTACCTTAGGGTCATTAAAACTCGGTACTGTGTGGTACAGGGTTAAACTGCTCAGAGCGACTAAATGCACATTTTGCTGAAATTGCAGATCAATAATAAACTGCACAATAGAAGCAGTCTGATGTTGAAATCTAATCTGTCTGTATACACTTTTGCTGACAATGACAGGCTACACAAAACAAGCAGTCTGACCTTGAATCTAACTGATCCTATGCGTCAAAATCCTTTCAGTTAAAAAATTCTTTATATATTGCAACATCATCAGGTTGCTGAATTCAGCAGAAAATTCGGCGTTGTAGGAAGTACTGGTTTAAACTTTCTGCAAGAAAAAAAAATTTGCATAGCAATTAAAACATGGTTTGACAACACTGGGAGGAAGGCTTTTTTGAAAATATGCGAAAAGGGGGGGGAAATGCTTGTAATTGGCAGTGTCTCATTTTCCCACTGTGTTTTCTAGCTTTTCAAAAACAAGTTTCATTTTGACTCAAATTTGTCGTCTTTAATGCTTCTAATTAAAAAACAAACGAAATTTTGTCGTGTGAAATGTAGAGTAAAAGGTTATACCTAGATGGGGTAATTTAGTCAATATTTCAAAATTTTACTTTGTGTGTGTTTGTAGTTTTTAACTTTTTGATTTATACAGTTTACACTTTCTATGATTAGGATAAAGATGGGGAAGGAAGTGAAAAGAAAATTCATAGATAGCACATACTAGTATATTAATCTTGAATACTGCTTAGAACCGTGAGAGTACATGGTTTTATACACACGAAAAGATACAGATTCAGCATATGAGAAACTATTCATTGAAAGTTGGTTTTGATCGAAAAACAAAATGGAAAAGAAAATGTCTTGGTCCGAATACTCTATAGACTGTGTGGCGATTTCTATTTGGCAACGCTTAAAAATTACTCATTGAACGATGTCGCATTTTCTCACAATGTATACTACTATCTATAGTTCTATCAAAATGTTTTCATTTTGGGCAAGTCTAAAAGCTGCATACCATGGAAAGGATGAATGCGATATACCCAAATGATGCTTCTTTTCAGGCAAAATCTAAGTCCACCTATATATTAAATTATATTTTGGTACATAAAAAAGGTACAAATTATTATTATAACACGAGGTTAAACTCTGTCAATGCCTTATCATGTTTACAGGGATCAATATTCCTTTCATTGCATCTAAAACAAAATGTGCTCAAGACGAAACAGAACACAAATTATTCACCATCGAATAAGCCATGGCAAAGAAAGGGCCTTATTGCCTATGTGAAAAGCATCCTGTCCGATTAGCGCAAACTGATTCGAGTCGGCACTATCCGTCTACAGGGATGATAAAGATTTTTAAAAAAAAAAAGTTTTTCCCCCAAAGAAGCTATGTTTGACGCAGACAGTGTATATATAAATGACCATACATGGATATCACTAGTAGGAAGTTCAAACTAAGAGATAGCTGACCATTGTTTCGACGATGGTTATGTGGGAAAGTTGCTAGTGGCTTGGGAAGAATCTTTTGCGAAGTACTGGTAAAGAAAACTTCTGGAAAGCGTGGATATGGCCGTCGCGATATGACTGAAATAATCACCATAAACACCATACAATCAATCAATCGAACCGAGATAGACTTTTCGCAGAGTTTGATTTCTTTTATACGCTTCTAAGCACGTTTTCTAATTCTAAACCTCAGCACTAGCCATATGATAGGCTGAGATGTTTTGTTGCAGCCAGTCATGTGAGTTGTTTAAAAAATCACAAATCCTAGAACAGTTTTAGTCCAGAGACATTTTTTAGCTCACCTGAGCACATAGTGCTCAGGGTGAGCTATTGTGGTCGATCGTTGTCCGGTGTCCGTCCGTGTGTCCGTCCGTCCGTGAACAATTACTTAAAAAATCTTCTCCTCTGAAACCGCCCAACAGATTTCAGTGAAACTTCACAGAAATGATCCTTAGGTGATGCACTTTCAAAATACTTCAAAGATTTCAATTCCATGAAGAACTCTGGTTGCCATGGCAACCGAGAGAAAAAACTTTAAAAATCTTCTTGTCCCAAACCGTAAGGGCTAGAGCTCTCATATTTGGCATGTAGCATCATCTAGTGGCCCTCTACCAAAATACTTCAAATTATGGCCCTGGTGGTGAAAATGTTCCTATGTTGTGGGTTCTCGGATTTCACATAGAGATAAAGAAGGAAATCTTTAAAAATCTTCTTATCCCAAACCATAAGGGCTAGAGCTCTCATATATGGCATGTAGTATTATCTAGTGGCCCTCTACCAAAATACTTCAAATAATGGCCCTAGTGTGGAAATTGGCCCTATGTTGTGGGTTCTCGGATTTCACATAGAGATAAAGAAGGAAATCTGTAAAAATCTTCTTGTCCCAAACCGTAAGGGCCAGAGCCTTCATATTTGGCATGTAGCATCATCTAGTAGCCCTCTACCAAAATACTTGAAATTACGGCCCTAGTGTTGAAAATGGCCCTATGTTGTGGGTTCTCGGATTTCACATAGAGATAAAGAAGGAAATCTTTAAAAATCTTCTTGTCCCAAACCATAAGGGCTAGAGCTCTCATATATGGCATGTAGTATCATCTAGTGGCCCTCTACCAAAATACTTCAAATTATGGCCCTAGTGTTGAAAATGGCCCTATGTTGTGGGTTCTCGGATTTCACATAGAGATAAAGAAGGAAATCTGTAAAAATCTTCTTGTCCCAAACCTTAAGGGCTAGAGCGTTCATATTTGGCATGTAGCATCATCTAGTGACCCTCTACCAAAATACTTCAAATTATGGCCCTAGTGTTGAAAATGGGCCTATGTTGTGGGTTCTCGGATTTCACATAGAGATAAAGAAGGAAATCTTTAAAAATCTTCTTGTCCCAAACCATAAGGGCTAGAGCTCTCATATATGGCATGTAGTATCATCTAGTGGCCCTCTACCAAAACATTTCAAATTATGGCCCTAGTGTGGAAATTGACCCTATGATGTGGGTTCTCGGATTTCACATAGAGATAAAGAAGGAAATCTGTAAAAATCTTCTTGTCCCAAACCTTAAGGGCTAGAGCTTTCATATTTGGCATGTAGCATCATCTAGTAGCCCTCTACCAAAATACTTCAAATTATGGCCCTAGTTTGAAAATGGCCCTATGTTGTGGGTTCTCGGATTTCACATAGAGATAAAGAAGGAAATCTGTAAAAATCTTCTTGTCCCAAACCTTAAGGGCTAGAGCTTTCATATTTGGCATGTAGCATCATCTAGTGACCCTCTACCAAAATACTTCAAATAATGGCCCTAGTGTGGAAAATGGCCCTATGTTGTGGGGTCTCGGATTTCACATAGAGATAAAGAAGGAAATCTTTAAAAATCTTCTTGTCCCAAACCATAAGGGCTAGAGCTCTCATATATGGCATGTAGTATCATCTAGTGGCCCTTTACCAAAATACTTCAAATAATGGCCCTAGTGTGGAAATTGGCCCTATGTTGTGGGTTCTCGGATTTCACATAGAGATAAAGAAGGAAATCTTTAAAAATCTTCTTGTCCCAAACCTTAAGGGCTCGAGCTTTCATATTTGGCATGTAGCATCATCTAGTAGCCCTCTACCAAAAAACTTCAAATTATGGCCCTAGTGTTGAAAATGGCCCTATGTTGTGGGTTCTCGGATTTCACATAGAGATAAAGAAGGAAATCTTTAAAAATCTTCTTGTCCCAAACCATAAGGGCTAGAGCTCTCATATATGGCATGTAGTATCATCTAGTGGCCCTCTACCAAAATACTTCAAATTACGGCCCTAGTATTGAAAATGGCCCTATGTTGTGGGTTCTCGGATTTCACATAGAGATAAAGAAGGAAATCTTTAAAAATCTTCTTGTCCCAAATCATAAGGGCTAGAGCTCTCATATATGGCATGTAGTATCATCTAGTGGCCCTCTACCAAAATACTTCAAATTACGGCCCTAGTGTTGAAAATGGCCCTATGTTGTGGGTTCTCGGATTTCACATAATGATAAAGAAGGAAATCTGTAAAAATCTTCTTGTCCCAAACCGTAAGGGCTAGAGCTTTCATATTTGGCATGTAGCATCATCTAGTGACCCTCTACCAAGATACGTCAAATTATGGCCCTAGTGTTGAAAATGGCCCTATGTTGTGGGTTCTCGGATTTCACATAGAGATAAAGAAGGAAAGCTTTGAAAATCTTCTTGTCCCAAACCGTAAGGGCTAGAGCTCTCATACATGGCATGTAGTATCATCTAATGGCCCTCTACCAAAATACTTGAAATAATGGCCCTAGTGTGGAAAATGGCCCTATGTTGTGGGGTCTCGGATTTCACATGGAGATAAAGAAGGAAATCTTTAAAAATCTTCTTGTCCCAAACCGTAAGGGCTAGAGCTTTCATATATGGCATGTAGTATCATCTAGTGGCCCTCTACCAAAATACTTCAAATTATGGCCCTAGTGATGAAAATGGCTCTATGTTGTGGGTTCTCGGATTTCACATAGAGATAAAGAAGGAAATCTTTAAGAATCATCTTGTCCCAAATCATAAGGGCTAGAGCTCTCATATATGGCATGCAGTATCATCTAGTGGCCCTGTACCAAAATACTTCAAATTATGGCCCTAGTGTTGAAAATGGCCCTATGTTGTGGGTTCTCGGATTTCACATAGAGATAAAGAAGGAAATCTGTAAAAATCTTCTTGTCCCAAACCGTAAGGGCTAGAGCTTTCATATTTGGCATGTAGCATCATCTAGTGACCCTCTACCAAAATACTTCAAATAATGGCCCTAGTGTTGAAAATGGCCCTATGTTGTGGGTTCTCGGATTTCACATAGAGATAAAGAAGGAAATCTTTAAAAATCTTCTTGTCCAAAACCATAAGGGCTAGAGCTCTCATATATGGCATGTAGTATCATCTAGTGGCCCTCTACCAAAACATTTCAAATTATGGCCCTAGTGTGGAAATTGACCCTATGATGTGGGTTCTCGGATTTCACATAGAGATAAAGAAGGAAATCTGTAAAAATCTTCTTGTCCCAAACCTTAAGGGCTAGAGCTTTCATATTTGGCATGTAGCATCATCTAGTAGCCCTCTACCAAAATACTTCAAATTATGGCCCTAGTTTGAAAATGGCCCTATGTTGTGGGTTCTCGGATTTCACATAGAGATAAAGAAGGAAATCTGTAAAAATCTTCTTGTCCGAAACCTTAAGGGCTAGAGCTTTCATATTTGGCATGTAGCATCATCTAGTGACCCTCTACCAAAATACTTCAAATAATGGCCCTAGTGTGGAAAATGGCCCTATGTTGTGGGGTCTCGGATTTCACATAGAGATAAAGAAGGAAATCTTTAAAAATCTTCTTGTCCCAAACCATAAGGGCTAGAGCTCTCATATATGGCATGTAGTATCATCTAGTGGCCCTTTACCAAAATACTTCAAATAATGGCCCTAGTGTGGAAATTGGCCCTATGTTGTGGGTTCTCGGATTTCACATAGAGATAAAGAAGGAAATCTTTAAAAATCTTCTTGTCCCAAACCTTAAGGGCTCGAGCTTTCATATTTGGCATGTAGCATCATCTAGTAGCCCTCTACCAAAAAACTTCAAATTATGGCCCTAGTGTTGAAAATGGCCCTATGTTGTGGGTTCTCGGATTTCACATAGAGATAAAGAAGGAAATCTTTAAAAATCTTCTTGTCCCAAACCATAAGGGCTAGAGCTCTCATATATGGCATGTAGTATCATCTAGTGGCCCTCTACCAAAATACTTCAAATTACGGCCCTAGTATTGAAAATGGCCCTATGTTGTGGGTTCTCGGATTTCACATAGAGATAAAGAAGGAAATCTTTAAAAATCTTCTTGTCCCAAATCATAAGGGCTAGAGCTCTCATATATGGCATGTAGTATCATCTAGTGGCCCTCTACCAAAATACTTCAAATTACGGCCCTAGTGTTGAAAATGGCCCTATGTTGTGGGTTCTCGGATTTCACATAATGATAAAGAAGGAAATCTGTAAAAATCTTCTTGTCCCAAACCGTAAGGGCTAGAGCTTTCATATTTGGCATGTAGCATCATCTAGTGACCCTCTACCAAGATACGTCAAATTATGGCCCTAGTGTTGAAAATGGCCCTATGTTGTGGGTTCTCGGATTTCACATAGAGATAAAGAAGGAAAGCTTTGAAAATCTTCTTGTCCCAAACCGTAAGGGCTAGAGCTCTCATACATGGCATGTAGTATCATCTAATGGCCCTCTACCAAAATACTTGAAATAATGGCCCTAGTGTGGAAAATGGCCCTATGTTGTGGGGTCTCGGATTTCACATGGAGATAAAGAAGGAAATCTTTAAAAATCTTCTTGTCCCAAACCGTAAGGGCTAGAGCTTTCATATATGGCATGTAGTATCATCTAGTGGCCCTCTACCAAAATACTTCAAATTATGGCCCTAGTGATGAAAATGGCTCTATGTTGTGGGTTCTCGGATTTCACATAGAGATAAAGAAGGAAATCTTTAAGAATCATCTTGTCCCAAATCATAAGGGCTAGAGCTCTCATATATGGCATGCAGTATCATCTAGTGGCCCTGTACCAAAATACTTCAAATTATGGCCCTAGTGTTGAAAATGGCCCTATGTTGTGGGTTCTCGGATTTCACATAGAGATAAAGAAGGAAATCTGTAAAAATCTTCTTGTCCCAAACCGTAAGGGCTAGAGCTTTCATATTTGGCATGTAGCATCATCTAGTGACCCTCTACCAAAATACTTCAAATAATGGCCCTAGTGTTGAAAATGGCCCTATGTTGTGGGTTCTCGGATTTCACATAGAGATAAAGAAGGAAATCTTTAAAAATCTTCTTGTCCAAAACCATAAGGGCTAGAGCTCTCATATATGGCATGTAGTATCATCTAGTGGCCCTCTACCAAAATACTTCAAATAATGGCCCTAGTGTGGAAATTGGTCCTATGTTGTGGGTTCTCGGATTTCACATAGAGATAAAGAAGTAAATCTTTAAAAATCTTCTTGTCCCAAACCATAAGGGCTAGAGCTCTCATATATGGCATGTAGTATCATCTAGTGGCCCTCTACCAAAATACTTCAAATTACGGCCCTAGTGTTGAAAATGGCCCTATGTTGTGGGTTCTCGGATTTCACATAGAGATAAAGAAGGAAATCTGTAAAAATCTTCTTGTCCGAAACCTTAAGGGCTAGAGCTTTCATATTTGGCATGTAGCATCATCTAGTGACCCTCTACCAAAATAGTTCAAATAATGGCCCTAGTGTGGAAATTGGCCCTATGTTGCGGGTTCTCGGATTTCACATAAAGATAAAGAAGGAAATCTGTAAAAATCTTCTTGTCCCAAACCATCAGGGCTAGAGCTTTCATATTTGGCATGTAGCATCATCTAGTGGCCCTCTACCAAAATACTTCAAATTATGGCCCTAGTGTTGAAAATGGGCCTATGTTGTGGGTTCTCGGATTTCACATAGAGATAAAGAAGGAAATCTTTAAAAATCTTCTTGTCCCAAACCATGAGGGCTAGAGCTCTCATATATGGCATGTAGTATCATCTAGTGCCCCTCTACCAAAATACTTCAAATAATGGCCCTAGTGTGGAAATTGGCCCTATGTTGTGGGTTCTCGGATTTCACATAGAGATAAAGAAGGAAATCTTCAAAAATCTTCTTGTCCCAAACCGTAAGGGCTAGAGCTTTCATATATGGCATGTAGCATCATCTAGTGACCCTCTACCAAAATACTTTAAATTATGACCCTGGTGTTAAAAGTTGACCCTATGTTGTGGGTTCTCGGATTTCACATAGAGATAAAGAAGGAAATCTTTAAAAATCTTCTTGTCCCAAACCATAAGGGCTAGAGCTTTCATTAATTGGCATGTAGCATTATGGTGTTTAGCTGAGTTGCATTTCAGGTGAGTGATTTAGGACCATCATGGTCCTCTTGTGATTTTTTTTTTTTGAAATTAGCCTTGTATCAGGGGTCTTATGTTTTATAGAGGCTTCATGTGGACAAAACTTGAAAATCACCTTATTTATAACCATACAGCATAGACTTGTATTATTTTGGCATTTTGCTTTATCTTGTGGACCTCTACCAGGGTTCAAGTAATTATAGCTTTGGGATCAAATATGGCTTTGCCCTGCGGGTCTCAACTTTCATATGTGCTTTTACAGAGAAAACTTTGTAAGTCTTCATTTTGAAACCATTTGGCTTAGAATTGAAATGCTTAGTATTTATGGTTTATATTTATAAGCCAGTGGAGCGATACAGGGCCATCATGGCCCTCTTGTCTTGATATTTTCAGTTTGAGGTCATGTTTTATCTTTTCTGCACAAGGAATGCATGTGTTCTCAGGGTTTTTCCCTGGGCTTTCTGGTGTGGGCATCATTTGACCCCCTTCAAATAAATAAAGGAAAGCACACTTATTAATTTTGAGGAGTCACTTTGAAAATTTGGGGGTTCAGATTCAAAGAAACAGGGGATAAGGGAAAGCCCTGCCTTCTTAACATTAATGCTTTAACACATGACAAAAATGTAGACTTGTAAAAACTGAAAGCATTTGTAGATGACAATTTAAATGATGGAGTTTGCTTTTTATAGAGTAGAAAACATTGTAGGAAAAAGAAAGAATGCAGGCTACCAGCATTTTTTTTTCCCTTTTTCCACAAAGTTTTCAGTAGGCTTCTTCCTCAAGGTCATTAAAACTCGGGACTGAGTGGAAAAGGGTTAATCTAATGTAGTCAGTTTCCATGTGAAAGAAAAAGAAAAAAGACATACTTACTTTTTGAGTACTTTATTATTTTTTTCTTCATCAGGGAATTTTTTATGTTGGTGGCATTGTTAATTATACCCCCGCAAACGAAGTTTGTGGGGGGTATACTGGAATCAGCCTGTCAGTCGGTCGGTCGGTCGGTCATGCGGTCGGTCTGTCCGCAAAATCTTGTCCGGAGAACTCCTCCTACAGTTTCAATCCAATTCCCTTGCTACTTGGCAGAAGTGTTCATTTGGAGTTGTAGATGTGCAAGACACAAATTTTGTGAAAATTGCATCAAGAATTACTGAGTTATTGCCCCTGATTTGACTTAAAAATGCTTGTCCGGACAACTCCTCCTACAGTTTCTGTCTGATTCACTTTAAACTTGGCAGAAGTGTTCATTAGGAGCTGTAGATGTGCAAGACACACATTTTGTAAAAATTCCATCAAGAATTACTGAGTTATTGCCCCTGATTTGACTTAAAAATGCTTGTCCGGACAACTCCTCCTACAGTTTCTGTCTGATTCACTTTAAACTTGGCAGAAGTGTTCATTAGGAGCTGTAGATGTGCAAGTCACACATTTTGTAAAAATTCCATCAAGAATTACTGAGTTATTGCCCCTGATTTGACTTAAAAATGCTTGTCCGGACAACTCCTCCTACAGTTTCTGTCTGATTCACTTTAAACTTGGCATAAGTGTTCATTAGGAGTTGTAGATGTGCAAGACGCAACTTTCGTGAAAATTCTATGAAGAATTAATGAGTTATTGCCCCTGATTCACATTTAAAATGCTTGTCCGGACAACTCCTCCTACAATTTCAGTCCGATTCACTTTATACTTGGCGGAAGTGTCCATTTGGAGTTGTAGATGTGCAAGACACACATTTTGTAAAAATTCCATCAAGAAATACTGAGTTATTGCCCCTGATTTGACTTAAAAATGCTTGTCCGGACAACTCCTCCTACAGTTTCTGTCTGATTCACTTTAAGGAGGTCTTTTCTGTCATATGTATAGTTGGCCAACATTATGCGAAAAGGCACCTTTGGACATTTGCAACAAGCGTGGATCCAGAGCAGTCGCTGTGTCTCGGACATATTGTCAGATCATGGTCTACACTTTTTTACACTCATTTAGTTTTGTGTCCAATTAAATTGATACTTTGCATAAATATTCACCAGGAGCAGTAGAGGTTCAAGATGCATTTTTCTCAAATGTTTGCCAAATTAATTACCCCTGAATTTACTCAAAATTTCTTGTCCAGAGAACTATTCCTTCAGTTTAAGTCTTATTCACTTGATATTTGTCATAATATTCACCAGGAGCAGTAGATGTGCAAAGCACAAATTGCATGAGTGTTGGCCTAATGATTACAGAGTTATTGTCCCTAAATTGACATTGCAGAGTTATTGCCCCTGTGACATGAAATATAGGGGGCGGGGGTATTTATCACCTTTAGTGATAGTTATTCTAGTTGTATTTTTATCTTGACCATTTTGTACATTTATTTCACTGATTTTTGTAAAGCATATGAACTATGCTCTTGCAAAAGGGGGTTAAATGAATCTTCATAATAATCCATTGCAAGTCATCACATTATTATGGATCCATGAAATCCATTTGTTCTAACAACTGACTGAATCCTGAGGTTGACTGGTCCTTGGACATGCAGAAAATTGACACATAGCAAAAAGCTTCAACCCAAGTCAGCCTGCACAGACTGCACAGGCTGGCCTGGGTTGATACTTTTTATCTGCCACCAAAGGTGAAGGGATACAGTGTTTGCCTTGTCCATCCATCTGTTCGTTCATCCATCCATCCATCCGGGAAGATATCTTCTAAAATCCTCTAAAATTTATGAAACTTTATACATGACTGTGTTCCTTATAATAGTCTGCCGATAAAGTTTTTGTTTTTTAATGTAATGCCATGTCATGGAAAAGAACGTTTTTATTGGAGAACCTGGTAACCAGCATTTTCTCCTTTTCCTAGAATGTTCTACCCTTTCACAGACAAAGCCTGAAAATTGAGCTACATTTAAGTTGTTGTCATCTATAAGTGCTTATGGTTCAGACAATTCTAAAATTTTGTCGTCTGGTAAAGGCAACCTGTATTAAAGAAGCATGCAGAGTTATTAGGGAAAGCAAATATATTGACATGTACCCTTATTAAACCTTTACTACACAATCCCAACTTTAAACAACACTTATAAATAAGCCCTTTTAAAAAACCTTGTGGGAAAAGGAGAAAATGCTGGTAACCAGCATTTTATCCTTTTCCCACAAGGTTTTCAACCCTTACCAAAGCAAATTTCAATTTTTCAATTATATTTAATTTGTCATCTACAAATGCTGTAAATTTAGACTAGTAAAATTTTGTCGTTTGGTAAAGACTTAAGCAAGCACCAGTCTTATACAAGATGCTTGCTTAACCCTTTCCCTCACAATCCTGAGTTTTAACGACCCTTGTAAATAAGACTTTTGAAAACATTGTGGGAAAAGGAGAAAATGCTGGTAACCAGCATTTTCTCCTTTTCCCACAATGTTTTCTAACCTATCAGAAACAAATCAAATCATTTGAACCACAATTAATTTCTCGTCTGCAAAATCTTTCAATTTTAACCATTCCAAAATTATGTCGTTTGGTAAAGGGTTAATACAGATTGGACAGTGTGTACATGTTATCTGTTTTGATACAATTTGTGTTACAAATTTTACTATGAAGTTATATAGAGATCTATATCCAATTATGATATATAAATTGTTTAAATTATCAAATATTTATCATCACGTTTGTTGATTTTCTTTAAGGTTTACATGTCACAACGTGCTAAAGGTGAGCTATTGTGATCGCCCTATGTCCGGCGTCCGTCGTCCGGCGTCCGTCAACAATTTCTTTAAACATCTTCTTCTCCTAAACCACTGGGCCAATCTTGATGAAACTTGGCACGGATGTTCCTTGGGTGAAGCTCTACCAAAATTGTTCAAAGAATATAATTCCACCCACAACTCTGGTTGCCATGGCAACAAAAAGGAAAAAAAAAGCAAAATCTTTGAAAATCTTCTTTTCTGAAACTAGAAGGCGCAGAGCTTTGATATTTGGTATGTAGCATCTCCTAGTGGACCTCTACCAAGTTTGTTCATTTGATGCCCCTGGGGTCAAAACTGGCCCAGCCCCGGGGGTCACAAGTTTGAGCATAGTCATAAAGAAGGAAAACTTTAAAAATCTTCTTCTCTAAAACTTGAAGGCGTAGAGCTTTGATATTTGGCATGTAGCATCTCCTAGTGGACCTCTACCAAGTTTGTTCATATGATGCCCCTGGGGTCAAAACTGGCCCCGCCCCGGGGGTCACAATTTCCAACATAGGAACAAAGAAGGAAAACTTTAAAAATCTTCTTCTGTAAAACTAGAAGGCATAGAGCTTTGATATTTGGCATGAAGCATCTCCTAGTGGACCTCTACCAAGTTTGTTCATATGATGCCCTTGGGGTCAAAACTGGCCCTGCCCCGGGGGTCACAAGTTCGAACATAGGAACAAAGAGGGGAAACTTTAAAAATCATCTTCTCTGAAACTGGAAGGCATAGAGCTTTGATATTTGGTATGTAGCATTGCCTAGTGGACCTCTACCAAGTTTGTTCATATGATGCCCCTTGGCTCAAAACTGGCCCCGCCCCGGGGGTCACAAGTTTGAGCATAGTAACAAAGAAGGAAAACTTTAAAAATCTTCTTCTCTGAAACTTGAAGGCGTAGAGCTTTGATATTTGGCATGTAGCATCTCCTAGTGCATCTCTACCAAGTTTGTTCATATGATGCCCCTGGGGTCAAAACTGGCCCCGCCCCAGGGGTCACAATTTCCAACATAGGAACAAAGAAGGAAAACTTTAAGAATCATCTTCTCTAAAACTAGAAGGCATAGAGCTTTGATATTTGGCATGAAGCATCTCCTCATGGACCTCTACTAAGTTTGTTCATATGATGCCCTTGGGGTCAAAACTGGCCCTGCCCTGGGGGTCACAAGTTCGAACATAGGAACAAAGAGGGGAAACTTTAAGAATCATCTTCTCTGAAACTGGACGGCGTAGAGCTTTGATATTGGATATGTAGCATCGCCTAGTGGACCTCTACCAGGTTTGTTCATATGATGCCCCTGGGGTCAAAACTGGCCCCGCCCCAGGGGTCACAACTTCCAATATAGGAACAAAGAAGGAAAACTTTAAAAATCTTCTTCTCTGAAACAGGAAGGCATGGAGCTTTGATATTTGGTATGTAGCATCTTCTAGTGGATCTCTACCAAGTTTGTTCATATGATGCCTTTGGGGAAAAAGTTAGCCCTGCCCCGGGGGTCACAAGTTCAAACATAGGAACAGAGAAGGAAAACTTTAAGAATCATCTTCTCTGAAACTGGAAGGCATAGAGCTTTGATATTTGGTATGTAGCATCGCCTAGTAGACCTCTACTAAGTTTGTTCATATGATGCTCTTGGGGTCAAAATTGGCCCTGCCCGGGGGTCACAAGTTCAAACATAGGAACAAAGAAGGAAAACTTTAATTTTTTTTTTCTCTGAAATGGGAAGGCATAGAGCTTTGATATTTGGTATGTAGCATCTCCTAGTGGACTTCTTCCAAGTTTGTTCCAAGGATGCTGCTTGGGTCAAAACTGGCCCAGCCCCTGGGGTCACAAGTTTGAACATAGGAACAAAGAAGGAAAACTTTAAAATTCTTCTTTTCTGAAACCAAAAGGTGTGGAGCTTTGATATTTGGTATGTTGCATCTCAGAGTGGACCTCTACCAAGTTTGTTCATATGATGCCCCTGGGTCAAAACTGGCCCCGCCCTGGGGGTCACAAGTTCGAAGATAGGAAGAAAGAAGGAAAACTTTAAATTTCTTTTTCTCTTAAACGGGAAGGTGTAGAGCTTTGATATTGGGTATGTAGCATTTCCTAGTGTACCTCTACCAAGTTTGTTCATATGATGCCCCTGGATCAAAACTGGCCCAGCCCCAGGGGTCACAAGTTCGAACATAGGAACAAAGAAGGAAAACTTTAAAATTCTTCTTTAAATCTGGAAGGCGTTGAGCTTTGATATTTGGTATGTAGTGATTCTCTTCTAAGTTTGTTTGCCCATTTAAGCGCAACAAGTTCATTGAGTTCAAAATTGGGTCATCTTGGGTCATAAACTAGGTCACTAGGTCAAATTAAAGAAATACCTTGTTGGCACTCTCGAGGCCACATTATTTGCTCAATTGCCTTGAAAATTAGAAAGTTTGTCTTTATAAAGTCTCACATAAGATTAATTTGGGTCAACTTGGGTCATAAACTAGTTCAAGGTGTCAAATTAAAGAAATACCTTGTTTGCACTCTGGAGGCCACATTTATTGCTCAAATGACCTGAAATTTGGCCAGAATATTTGTCTTGATGAAATACCAGATGAGTTTGGATTTGGGTCACCTGGAACCATAAACTAGGTCACTAGGTCAAAATAAAGAAATACCTTGTGGGCACTCTAGAGGCCACATTATTTCCTTAATTGCCTTGAAAATTTGTCAGAATGTTTGTCTTTGTAAAATCTCACATGAGTCTGAATTTGGGTCAACTGGGGTCATAAACTAGTTCACTTGGTCAAATTAAAGAAATAGTTAGTGGGCACTCTAGAGGCCACATTTATTATTCATTTAATTTGGAAATTGGTTAAAATTTTTCTTTTGATATAGTCAAAGACCAGTTCAAATTTGGGTCACTTGGGGTCATAATCTAGGTCACTAGTTCAAATTAAAGAAATATCTTTAGGGCACTTGAGGCCACATTTTTTGCTGAATTGACTTGAAAATTGGTCAGAATGTTTGTCTTTATGAAATATGAGTTTGAAATTGGGTCACCTGCGGTCAAAAACTAGGTCACATGGTCAAATTAAAGAAAAACCTTTAAGGCACTCTACTAAGGTGAGCGACCAAGGGCCATCTTGGCCCTCTTGTATATGCAGTATTCATCATTCATATTGCTTAAATAACACAATCTCGTGACACTGATATATAGTTGCTAATAATGCAACAGCTAATTTTATTAGTCACTAGTACAGGAGAAATCGTTTGTATTACTCCTTTTACCCCATTATATTCATAGTATGTGTCAGTTTTAATCTATTAGTACAGTCTTTTTTTTTTTGCGATTCTTTTTTTTTTAAGGTTTGAAGTTGTTTTAAATATGGACGGTTCTACAAGTAATCCATTACTGGACTGATCGTTATGAACTATTAACTCTTTACCACACGACAAAAATGTAGACTTGTTGAAATTGAAAGAACTTGCAGATAAGAATTCAAATGTGGCTCAGATGATGGAATTACCTTTGATAGGGTAGATAGCATTGTGGGAAAAGGAGAAAATGCTGGTTACCAGCATTTTTTCCCTTTCCCACAGTGTTTTCAGAAGTCTTCTGTCTCAGGGTCATTAATACTCTGGATTGTGAGGTAAAGGGTTAATACATGTAATACAAAAGAAAAATATTTGAAACTAAGGCTAATCTGTATGAGTGATGTAAAGAGAAAACCAACATTTCGGAAAAAGCAAGAGATAACTTGCTAGAAATTAGTGCGCCGGTTTCCCCAATTTTTCCAAAGCAATCAACTGCAGGGTCGTTAGAAGTCGTATTTGTACAGTAATAGGTTTTTTTTTTTTTTATTTACTGTTTACCGAATGACAAAATTGTAGACTTGTCTAAAGTGAAATCATTTTCATAAGACAAATAAAATGTGATAAAGACATGGAATTTGTCTTTAAAAGGGTAAAAAGGAGAAAATGCTGGTAATCAGCATTTTTACCTTTTCCCTCAACGTTCTCAAAAGCCTTCTAACCCAGGATCGTTAACTCTTAGAATGCTGAGCATTAATGAAATGGACCTCTTTAAACAGGAAATACCATCTGAAATATTGTCATTTGAAGCTTGTTTTGGCCAGAATGTGCAAAAAATTAGCAGACAGTGAAGATCCAAGATCAGATTGCACATTCTGTGCAGTCTGATCTTAATCTACCCTATCAGCAAAAACAACTTAAGTCTGTTCCAGCGCTTTATGGGTTAAAACTCAGGATTGTGAGCTAAAGGTTTAAGTATAACTTTAACCCCACAGAGAAATTTCAAAACGACACTTTTTCTCCCTTATTTTTCATGAGTCTACAAGGGCTGGCAGGTACTTTATCGCGAATTTCGGTCGCGATGAAAGCATGATAAACTAGCCTGCAAGCTTCAATATGATGTGACAGGTCAGGAACGGTTTTAAAGTAGCCAGGAAACAAGAATATGTGAACTGTCGCCATAAAATACTTTTGATATGGCATTAATCATGAATCTAAAAGCTGAAGAGTGGAAAAGGGTAGCAACTGAACTTTTTCTAACTTTGAATCTTGATATTTTTAAATCGAATCTGAACATTCTCATAAATATCAAAAGTCTGGTCCCATGTTAGATCTTTAAAATACATGATGTCTTAGGGATACTATCATTATCAAGCAACCTGGGTGTATATTTTTGGTCCACAAATTATGTGGGTATATGTATATCCTAAAGATAGCAGGGTTCAGTCAGACGATAATATTACGTAACACAATAAAGATACCCGATAGACGGCTTATCAAATAGCGAGACTCGGCTATCATCTGGAAACTCCGGCGCAACCCGAACAATCACGAAAAAAGTAAAAAATAGGATAGAGGCATTAAAAAACTGTAAAAAGGACCAAAAGTTTATTTTCTTAAATGACTAAAATATATAGCAACTTAAAGAGAAATGAATGAGCTTTCTGGCCTCACTTGGGAAAATTTTGGCATTTCAACACAAGAAAAGAAAATTCAACAAATATTTCATTTTTTAACTTCGGAAAATGCAATTTCCCTCTATATTCTATATAAACCATACCTGCAATTTTTAAAGTTAAAAAAAGACCAAAAGCTTCTTTTATGATATTTATAAAACTTAGTTCATTTGAAAGATGATAAATTGAATTTTTATACCTCACTTGGGAAAATTTTCAGTTCTGAAAATTGATGAAGTTATAAACGTTTATCTACCAGGGCCCTTCATAATTCTATATAAAAAATTACAGGTAAAATGGGCAGATATTGATTTTTACATGTCCACGAAAGTTGGCTATGTCGGTAGTATATTTTATAGGAAAACTCCAAATGAGAAAGCTTTTGAGAAGATTGTCGGAAGAGGAGTAAATACTGCTATCCAGCTTTGTTCCTGTCTCCCACAATGTTTTATATCATATGTACTGTATGTGGACATAACTCTAACCATGTCCTTCTAAATATTCTTTATGAAACATGTCTTTGGCCGAGTTCTTCAGCTCCATTTTCATACAAATTATGATGAATGTCTGCTATCTCTTTGTCTGATGGGAGAAGTAAAACCATTTTAGAACTATAATTAAGTAGTCTTCCTGGCAGTGGCAAGGCATTTTCATTTGCATATCTTGTAATAAAGTTTTTTACAACTAATCTATCGTGTACTGACAGGCTATTATTGGGAGATTTTTTTACAAATACCATGGATTCTTGGCTGGAATCCATGGTCATCTAAAGACTTTCCAATTGATTGTAATCGCTTTTTTCCAGTGTGAAAAGCAAAGCAAAATGTTTGTCGACATGTACATTCAACAAATTCTGCAGTAAAGTCTCAGGATTTATTAGAAAAAAGTCTTGCATACAGTACTATTGAAAAGACAAATAGATCTAATGGATTTTGTTGATCGAAGATCAACATGTTCGTTATGCGAAGCTTGACCTTTATCAGTGTTAATAACCGTTACAAGAAAAACAACAACAACAAAAAAACCTCTCACAGACATACACTCACAAATTGACGGAGAGGTGGACAGACTTCAAGATATTCAAACGCCAAAATTTATATTTAAAAGAAAAATGAACAACACTTTTAAACGACTCGTAAATATCGCAAGATTTTTGTCCAAGTTAACAAAGCACATTCAGAAAACATTCTGTGCGGCTATGTGATGATATATGATCAGACGTACATGTACATTCAACAATCCCCACATATCATGGGACCTCTTACTTGGAATAGGTATATTTAAAATGATTATTACAGCAATGGTGTAAGTTTATGCTTGCAAACTGCCGTCTAAAGAAAAATGTATATACATTTACATGTACATGTATATTGTTGTCTTTACCTAGTTAAAAAAAAAACCCTTTACCGTTAATAAAAATATGTAATCTACCAAATTGAAAGTATTTGCATGACATATTTATTGTGGCTTAAATTGCGGAATTTATCTGTGATAGGGCAGAAAACATTGTGGTATAATGAGAAATGCTGGCAACCATCATTTTCTCCTTTTCCTTCCATGTTTTTTACTTCAGGGTAGTTAAAACTGGGGATGTGTGTGGTAAAGAGTTTAAGTGTTTTGATTTTATAACCGTTTATAACCGACTAAACCGACTAAATAAATCGCTTGGCCAAGATGATGAATTATCATCTGTAGTATTTTACTCTAAAGAATTCTCCCATAAATACATAATATTATTTTTTAAAAGAGTAAAATTGTACGTAATTGTGGTTAATCCTTCAGTCATCTGTTGAGCCGAAAAAAATTTACCTGTCAGATTGCGGCGGAGTCATCGCGGTCGTTATGATTGCGTAACCAGACCTCGTGATCCGTGAGGGATCGCCGCATTTTATGGTGGTCCACGTTAGTCCGCGTTCACAAGTGTCCTAAAATCGCCGTGTTTTGTCCGCGCTAAGTCTACCGCGGAGAGCTAAATGAGAAAAAAACGCGTGGACTGTACTGTATGTGGACATAACTCTAACCATGTCCTTGTAAATGTTCTTAATGAAACATGTCTTTGCCCGAGTTCTTCAGCTCCATTTTCATACAAATTATGATGAATGTCTGCTATCTCTTTGTCTGATGGGAGAAGTAAAACCATTTTAGAACTATAATTAAGTAGTCTTCCTGGCAATGGCAAGGCATTTTCATTTGCATATCTTGCAATAAAGTTTTTACAACTAATATATCATGTACTGACAGGCTATTCTTGGGAGTAGATTCTTGGCTGGAATCCATGCTCATCTAAAGACTTTCCAATTGATTGTAATCGCTTTTTTCCAGTGTGAAAAGCAAAGCAAAATGTTTGTCGACAGACTTCATTTCCTTGGACAAAATATTCTACAAGAGGTAGATTCTGATATCCTGCGTGCAAATAGAGTTGCCATAACACACGTCTAAGTCATCATGCTCCATTTCCATGCAAGATTCACGATATTTAGTTATAGATACAAAATCAACAATTTCACTGCAAGGCCTGCCCTTATACAAGTACGAGCAACCACAATCTTTCGATTTGAAGTTTGACTGGCACATATTCTCAATATCATCCAATGATCGAATTTTAAATTCATGACTGTTGTCATTTTCTAAACTGTTGTCGGATTCGTAGTTTATGTCTAAAATGTCTGAAGTAGCAGTCTCTTGATCAGAAAAGTTAGTCACAGGAGTCATTATACATAGTGAAATATAACTGGTCTTAATTCAACAAAAATGTCATCATGATAATCAATTATTTTGTAAGGAATAGTACTGGCTGTAGATGATTGGCTTAACTGACTCATTGTTATGGTTTTAATTTTGTGCACATTTTGTGAGAAATGATCGTTGCTATAAACAAAAAAGCGTAGCTACCAACGAAACAACTTGCGGGTCATTGTTCACACCAAAAAAACGTAAGTTACGACAATACTGAAATAGAATTTACTCATGGGATAAAGCACAATACGTAAAAGAATCATTTATTTTACCTTAGAAGTATTGCAATCGTTGTCATTGCTAAATGGCTTTAAAAAACACGGTGTTTGGTGCGCTGTTAACTTTTAGGTCATTGCACTTTGCCTGAAGGAAGTGACAAAGGTGTGGGGAAAAACCATTTTCACAGTCTTAAATACGTCAACATCGGACCATGTGCACACTGCAGTAGAACTCTCTCCAAGTGATCCCCAAACACATTAATTAGAAAAATTGAATTCACTACACACTTTTGTGTCAGAAAAAAGTTTAAATACACTGCGCTAACTTTAACATGTATTTTCTCGAAATTGACATCGGAGTCGTAAGACCCCTTTCTCTTGCCGACGTCACATATACCCACATCTTACTTTAGCTTTCACATATGTTTAAACCTCTGGCTGGTAAATTGGAGAAGACGACGCTTGACATGAATATGTCACCATTTTAGCTTCAGCATCTGAACCAAAAAAAAAAACATTTCATTATCAATGACAAATGTGAGGGTGCAAGAAAAAGACTGCTGGAAACTGCTGCAGGGGTCATTTGACTTTGAGGGCGAAATGACTTGTTGTGATTTGAATCACAATCATAATCAACCCTGTCACAAAACAGATTCTTTAATAGATCTAATAAACTTAATATCATCTGGAAGATCTATCTTTAACAATTAAAACTTACCACTTTCTAGAAAGCTTGATGGCAAGCTGTTTCTCTTCATAAATGACATCATTTCTTTTTGTCTTGTAACACCGAATGTCAGTATTTGTTAAAAATGTCCGCGCTTTCCTTCGTAAATTTCAGGAAATGTCCGAAAACTACCTTATTTTATTCCTGTTATTGCTATTTAATCAATTTTATCATAGCACACTATGAAACATTCTAGAAAACATAGTTCAACTAAAACTAACTGGCTACGTTAAACTGGTATTTCGAAAATCTTTCTCAATAATTAAGCCAAAATTTTAGTATCTCCTGAGAATGTGATTGTGGAATGAGGGGAAGTAATTAGTGAAGTCGAAATAAGCAAATACTGTCAATGGTTGTGGTAATTTACTTGCAGAATAACTTGCATTAGCAAGATTTTACGCCAAAAGTGCTGATACAACCAGAACTAACAGCACTAAATCATGGAGAACGCTCAAGATGCTGCCGTACAACCCACACATGATGAAAATAGTATCCGATTTAAACGTACAACTGTCAAAACGTCCACCAGTCAAAATGTCTATCTTTTGATCAAAAGGTTACGTCCCTCAATTCTAATGCCGAGTGGGTTGTTGGATTTTAATTCATAGCCCGACGAACTTTTATTTTTGACCAGCACAAAAGAACTCTGTTAGTTACCTTAATTATTGAGACTTAAAACATTACTACAATTTGTAACAGTGTATTTCAAGATCAGATTAGCACTATGTGCATATTGATGTTTTATTCTGAGTTTGGCAAAGTAGATTCAACAACGGGTAGTGCAGGCTATGGGAAAAGGTCCATTGTGTCTCCCTTTATACTTACTTGTTCTACATGCACAAATGTCTCCTTGTGTATCAGCTTCTCACTAATTACTGTTTAAATTTCCAATTAACTCTTCACTGTACAATCCCAAATGATGGCCAGTTAAGAGAAAAAAAGAGCTTTTCAAAACATGAGAAAGGGAGAAAATGCTGGCAACCAGCATTCTAAACTTTCAACACCATTTCCCTAGAAGGAATGTTTTCATGTGGAAATCAAGTATGGAAAAGAGCAAACAATGATGACAACAGGTTTATTAATTCATTGATGCATTCATTCATCCATTCTTTTAATTACATGTATTCATTCATTCATTCATTATCTCATACAGATATTCTCAGATACGTCTGTGGCTAAATTTGTTTCATGATGAAAGACAAGTCAAAATTATGACATGAAGTATGAATAAAATGTCAAGCCCTCTAAGTGAACAATATGCAAATATACAAAAAGTTTAAGTATTTGCTGTGAATATACAGTGAACAGTACCAAAGTAAGTTCTTTTAAGTTACGGATTCAGAGCTATATAGTAAGTTCTTTCGGTGAGCATTACGTGAACACATAATACGTTAAAGTCGATGGGACTAATATACTGCGAACAGTATCCAGAACTAAGTTCTTGTAGTGAATACTGGAGGAATAATACACTGTGCTTGAAAAAGTTTAAGTTTTTGCTGCGAATATGCAGCGATTATATTACAAAGCTGTAAACATTCAGTAATCACTTTTTTGTCTGACCAACTTTGAACACCGGATATTCACGCGAAGAAGTGAATATGTTGTGAACAGTTACTGTAAACAGTGCAGTTTGCCAAATATTCACAGCACCTTTGCCAGATATTTGCACGAAGATAGCTTTTCCGTAAGGGTTTTCCTGTGAGAACGGAAACATAACAAGCATCTTTTTTTAAATTACCCATATTATTTTCAAGAGCAGATGACTGCAAAGTGAGACTCACAAAAATAAATATTCAATACAACAGACCCTTACTTTCCTCCATAGATGTTCTAAAATTGTCATTATTAAGTGCACTCCTAAAATTTCTCTTGCACTCCCAGAATTTCTCTTGCACTCCCAAAATTGTACTCCAGGGAGTGCATGCACTCCCAAAAAAGGATGTGAGTGGGAACAATGTGTCAGGGTACACATGAAAAATTATCTGTGAACCCATCTGCAACAGTAACTAGGTTTATTTTTCCATTTTTGGTTAAATATTATCTCTGAAAGGGGACGGGGGTCAAATTTTTGTTGATTTCGATGCACACTTTGTCTTATTATGTACAATATAGAGGCAGTTGCCAATGTGCTCTTTATAGTAATGGTGTAAATGAAAAATTGAGTATTGCATGATATACAGGCCATGCACCGATAAGCAAAAGTGTTTATCGACCATGGAAAATTTTAGTGTTCTGTGATAGACCAATGGAGCTTCAAAGGCATGTGGTACAGACCAAAATGTTGTTTCAAAGCTCTTTACACATACAAAAAGAAATACTGTATTGGGCAGTGTAGATCCATGATCAGAGTGCATGGACTCATGCCTTACAGTCTTGGGGTGTATAACACTTATAGCATTTTTTTTTTTAAGGGAAATCACTTGTGATACATACTTGAAACTAGTTATCTCCCTTGTTGTTTATTTTTTTTTTTAATCGTCTACAACATGCTTGGTACTGTATACTCTACAGTTCTTTGGGTAGAAACCAAACCAGAATAAAGTAGCCAAAAAAGCTTTGTCCAGCTTGAAAAACAGACTAAAACTAGTTTTAAGCCTTTACAGCACAATGCTTACCTTTAGGCACTCTGAAAAAGACTGCCTTTTAAAACATTGTGGGAAAAGGAGAAAATGCTGGTAATCAGCATTTTTTTCTTTTCTCAAAATGTTTTGTACCATATGAAAGACGAATATTATGTGTTGAGGACACTTAATTTGTCATCTGCACATGCTTTCAATTTGGACAAGGCTGAAGTATTGCTGTTTGGTAAAGAGTTAAAGAAGCAGGTCTCGTAAACCCTAGATCAGACAGTAAAGGACATGGGATCCACATAATGTTTCCAAATGCCATGCTTTGGTTGAAGTGTAAAAGGCCGGAGGTCTGTTTCTATTGTAGCTTTATACTATGTCCAAAATAAGGTATAACAGGGCCTTTAACACTTAACTCTCTACCAACCAACAAAATTTCTACCCATCCATTGACAATTTTTTGTTCCAGTCACATTAATTTTATTGTATTGTCAGAAAGCTGTCAGTTTGGGCCAAATCTAAAACTTTGCAGTGTGGTAAAGAGTTTAAAACATGCTTGCTGCAGGCTGTGCTTGTTTTTTTTTTTCTCAGCCATTTAACTGCTTAACCCTGTACCACATGATCCTGAGTTTTAAGGACCCAAATGAAAAGCGCTTTTGAAAACATCGTGGGAAAAGGAGAAAATGCTGGTAACCAGCATTTTCTCCCTTTCCAACAATGTTTTGTAGCCACTCAGAGGCACATGTCAGTTTTGTATAACAATGTCTTTTGCAAATGGTTTCAGTTTAGACCTGTCTTAAATTTTGTCGTTTGGTGAAGACCGGTCTAATTTTTTTTAAGCATTGCAAACGCCAAAGTAAAAGTGGCTCAACTGATGGAAGTTGTGGTGTGGAAAAAGCATTGATTGGTTGTTTTGCGTTCAACACCGTTTTCAACATTATTCAGTTACTGTAAACCTAGAAATGTTTATGGCGATAATTGTTTGCGCTTTTCCCAGGGCAGACATTTTTGCGAAGATAATCGTTTGCGATCAACAGAGGTTCGTAACACTCGCGAATATTGAATAGTTCTGTGAATATGTTTAACGACTTCTAGTATAGGCCTCAGGCAACAGAGTAGGTAAACGGGTGTTCCATTAATTCACCGTTAATTCCCAGTTGTATGCATCAGAAATTTGTTATTGTATATTAAAGATATAAAGTAGTTGGATTCCTTCAGGCATTAGAAAGAAAACTGTGGTACGAATCAAATTTGACTTTCTCTACTTGGTAAAAATTGAAGACGTCCCTGTGTAGGGTCACATGTATATATGTATTGTTGTTTGTCTGTTTCTGTCCTGTTGTTTTGAAGGTCAGTAAAGTGTATGAGAATTCACTCTGCTTTCCCGCTTAACCATCGTTGAAACAATGGTCAGCAGTGAGAGAGGAATGAATACTGCCACAATGACTATCATCAATCCTTGGAAAGAAATTGGTCGAGGCGAGAATCAAACAGCGACCCCCTATTCTCAAGTCCTTTACACTAACAACTAAGCTACCAGGGCTTGGTGTGTGGAAAACAGGAGAAAATGCTGGTAACCAACATTTTCTCCTTTTTCCACAATGTTTTCCAAAGCCTTCTCCATTAGGGTCATTGATTGTTTGATTGTATGATATTTAACGCCGTTTTCAACATTATTTCAGTTATGTCAGTGCACCTATCGATGCTTTCCTGGAGTTTCATTTACCAGTACTCCGCACAATATTCTTTCCAAGCCACTGGCTGCTTTCCCACATAACCATCGCCGAAACAATGGCAGTGAGAGAGGAATGAATCCCGTCGCGATGACTGTCATCAATCTTAGGAAAGAAATTGGCCAAGCCAGGGATCAAACCATCGACCTCCTGTTCTCAAGTCCTGTACTCTACAGACTGAGCTACGGGGGCTTGGCCCATTAGGGTCATTAAAATTCTGGATTGTGTGGTAAAGGATTAATTGATAAAATTGTAATTTCCAGCCTGTGGTACAGACCAAAATGTTGCAAAATCAAAGGTCTTTACACAAAGACATACAAAAAAAAAATCACTGTATGGGACAGTATATATCCATGATCAGACTGCAGGTTCTGAACAGTGATCTTGATCTACATTGTCCACAAAAACTCTGCCTAACATCATAAGGGTGGATAACACTCGCATATGTGTAGAGTTTTGTGGTCGAAGGGAAGTAACTCATTTTTATCAGGACACAAATTTGAAACTAGTTACCTCCCTTGGGTTATCACTTCTCTCAACATGGTTGGTATTGTATCCTTTTAAGTTTTCTAAGTAGAAAATCACAGTAGTCTTCTTCAACTTGAAAAATAGGCTAATACTAGGGTAATGAAATTGGTAGTGTAAATCTTAGATCAGACAGGACAGGAGATTGGAACCTGGCTGCACATCCACATAATGTTTCCAATGACTTGCTTTGATTCCAAGTACACACGACTGGAGTTCTATTTCTGTTGCAGTTCTATACTACTGTTGAAAATAAGATATGATACTGAGAGCAAGATTGGAGAGTTCATAAAAACAGACTTGGATCAGCTAGATCTTGAAAATGTCGAGATTGAGAGGGCGCACCGAGTGAAATGGAAAGATCAAGAAAATTGTCCTATCATCATGAAATTCTCCAAATACAAAGATCATGATCAGATACTAGAATGTGCAAAGCAAAAACTTAAGATAACACCTTTTTTCATACAAGAATACTTCACCGATAGAGTTAAATTGTGTGGCTTCAAGTTAGGAAAACATCTTATGGAGGCCAGGAAAAATGGTTTATGAGCAGCACTTACTTTTGATAAATTGACAGTAAAAAATGAGATCTATAAGTATGATGTGGAGAACAACAGAATACAGAAAAGATGTAAAGAATGATATCATTTTATTCATAACATATATTTCGCCAGAAGGTTCGCCTATTTATAGAAATAAGGATGAATGCAACGGAATTCTACTGCTTGAAGATAAATTAGACCAGATCAAGGATGATTATCCTGAGTGTCTTCTCTATTTAGTTGGGGATTTGAGTGCAAGGACGAGTGATCTGGTCGGCTTTATACCGAGAGATTCACTCGATTTTGTGTTCAATCAAGATACTGATTATAGTTCTGATAATTTTGATTTGCCTGGTAACACTTGTGATAAAGATAAACTTAATTCATTTGGGAGATCATTGATAGATCTCTGCTGTACATATAGTATTCACGTTGTAAACGGACGACTGTATGATAACACGGCCGGATATTACACTTGTTTTTCTAACAATGGTTGTAGTTTAGTGGATTATCATATCCCTTTACCACACAATCCCGACTTTTAACGACCCTGAGAAAGAAACATTCTGAAAACATTGTGGGAAAAGGAGAAAATGCTGGTAACCAGCATTTTCTCTTTTTCCAGCAATGTTTTCTACCCTACCCAAAACAAATTTTAATATTTGAGTCACACTTATTTTGTCATCTGCAAATGCTTTCAATTTGGACAAGTCTAAAATTTTTTTGTTCGGTAAATAGTTAAAGAACCTTGGTCTGTGTTTATCAAATTTGATATTGATGTCTGCAGCACCCTGTTTTGAATGCTACAAGTGCAGTGTTTGGAAAAAGGTTTAACCTTTAACCTGCTGAATAAGTTAAATGAAACTTTCAAGCCTATGGTAAAAATCCAAATCTTGCTATTTCAAAGTAACTTTTGGAGGGAAAAATTGTCCTTATCAGAGTCGCGCTAAGCAGCATAAGGCTTACCAGAGCCAAAAGTATAGACTCGACCACTTTGGGCGGTCCGAATACAGTTCACTAACACTCTGGAAGTTTTTTGTCTTACCCACTTGACTAAAAATAGACGGTATAGACTCCATAAAACTTCTAACAGCAACTTTTAATCCTTTACCAGACAATCCCGTGTTTTCATGTCCCTGAGGAAGAGGCCTTTTGAAAACATTGTGGGAAAAGGAGAAAATGCTGGTAACCAGCATTTTCTCCTTTTCCCACAATGTTTTCTACCCTGTCAAAAAACCTTAAGTTCATTTGTACCACTTTCAAATTTGTGTCTGCAGATGCTTTAAATTTGGAACTGGCTAAAATTTGTTGTTTGGGAAAGGGATAAGCTGTAATTCCCCATAGAATTTTTTTTGCATCCATTGTCTAGAAGAGAGAGAGTTCATTTGGGTTCTATTTTTTTGCAGAATTGACCATCGTAAAATCTGCCTGAAGCTACGGTTGAAAAGAATATGTTGACTAGCTCTTGTGAAAGAAATTTATTTAATATCGATTCACTCAACATTGAAAATTGAAAAATCAAATCTTTGTAAACTTTATGCTTGTTCTCTTGGATTATATTTTTGCGCAAAAAATAATTTTCATGTATTTTTCTCGTTGCTGACAAAGTTTTAGTAATTTATGCATCTCCTTTTAACCTGGTTTGGCTGATAGACGCCATGCATGTGCAACTATTGTTTTTTTCTCTCTCTAACAGACATGCCTTCTGTTGGTAGAATCAAGAATCTTTTCATTCCAATACCATGTCTAACGTTCAGATATATATTATGATATGTTTTTATTTACTTGTCTATTAGTTGATCAAATTTGTGGGAGAAACAAAAGCAGCCTGTTAGAGGTTTTGCTGAGTGTAGATCCAAGATCAGACTGCACAGAAAGTGTAGTCTGATCCCGATCTATGTTGTTCACAACAGAGCATCTTTTTTTTTTATTTTGCAAAAAGAATTAAATCCAAGAACATGCACCAGAACTTATATGTCTTGAGAAAACAGTGTGGCAGAAGCTATGAACAGCTTCTGCACTGTTTTCATAGACAGTTATTCAAAAAGAACTTGCACTTTTATGAAGAGTAAAATGAACTGATGAATACAGGTACATATTTGTTACAAATATAATGAAGACTTGAGGAATTATTCCTCATAGTGTGAATACGCTTTATTTTACTGTCCCCATTGCATTCGACTGTTTCGGGTTTCATCATTTTAGTACTACTGTTTATTTTCTCCTGAGGATAATACACTAGCAGTAGTGTTGGAAGACGACATCTCCGGCCTTCAGTAGTTGCCAGGTTGTATCGTCAGTGCCACGGATTCGAAGTCATCCTTCTTGCTATTATTCTTGTAGTTATTCAGAATTGTTGGCCAGAATTAGCTCAAGTGGTAGTTTAGAGGGGCATGGTAGCAATTCCCAGGGCTGGTCAACTAAATTTACCCTTTGGGTGATTCATCGAGCAAGTTCACCCTTTACTGCATGTTGCTGCCTTTTAACGACCCTCGGAAAATGCCATTTGAAAACATTGTGGGAAAAGGAGAAAATGCTGGTAACCAGAAAATTTCACATAAATTTTCACAGAAAATTGCACCATTTGAGCCACATTTACATTAGTGTCTGCAAATGCTCTCTGTTTGGACAAGGCTACAATTTCATTTCATTCCGTTGTTAACTTACCATACAAAATATACATTAGGATTACTTCCCTTACCACTGCAGAAACAAGTAAACAAAACATTAAGCGTCTAGGTGATCATGATCATCTCCAAGGTACTCCGAGTATCTAGACGCTATATCTGGCAGTTAATTTTTCTGCGCTATTGCAGTCACACATGTTTTAGTTGACTTCCTTTTTTTTCACTGGAGTTTGTTGGTTTTTAACTCTGTTTGGTTATGGTGGAAGCCGCTATTGTTAGGGAAAGAAAATCCGACAATGAGTCGGATATTTCCAAGGTTTCAAAGAAGAAAACGTCGGCAAACAAGAGTTAGGGTAAAATGTCGTCGAAGGCCAAGAAAAACGCTTCTGTGTCTTTGGACGTCACGAGGGACAACAGGGAGTTTGAAAATTTGGAGGAACAGCTTAATAAGAAATTTGAGGAGCATTTTTCAGGTATTTCGGAGCAATTAGAAAAACTCGTATCTATTGTTACGAGCAAGGTGGAGTGAGGAGCCAGTTTCTCAAACTGTTTCTCTACCTGTTTCTCAGGAGTTTTCTGCTCAGTTTTTGGCTGAGAATATTCCTCCTTCCTGTCAGGTCACAGCCGAGGCATTTAGTGCAGCTCGCAGACCTTTGCTATCTGTGGAAAATAGTCTTAATAGGGACTATGGGTTGGCTAGAAATTACACAAATAGAGATGATGCTATATCCCTACAAGTGTCCAAGACAGAAAAGCGGAACAGTGGGTTCTATGGAGACTCTGAGGTTCATTCCTTGAGTTCAGCACAAAATGATGAGAATGTGTGCAACACTCGTTTTAGTAAATATATGTCGGTAAGTGAAGACTTTAGAAACAAATCATTATAACTTATGTTTGGAGAAGATGCTCAGACAAAATCTCAGAAATCTAATGTAGGCATTGTTTTGGATGTGGCTCAGAAAAGCATTATTTCTGAATCCTTCAGGAGTGAGAAAGTGGACAAACTGTCTAATTATAAAGACAATAATAGAAATGATTTTCCAGTACATGAATCTTGTGAAGACTGGTTTCAAGTGCCTAAATTAGATGATACGGTAGAGTCATTATTGATCCAGAGATATGGGCATAAGGCAGCTTTTGGACATGCTCTGACTTTATTCAATAGACCTATGCGCTCTATTGAGAGATTAGGTTTTCAGAGCCAGATGGCAGCACGTAAGGGAATGATTCTTGCTTGTTACTCTCAGCAGGTGCTTGGTTCTTTGTTTGAGTGTCTGCAACAGAAAGATTGTAAGTTGGACTTGGCTATTCATATTACAAGAGATAGTTTTGCTATTTCAACTAAATTATTAAATCAAATGGCAAGGACTGGCGCTTTTTCACATTTGATTAGGAGAAAAGAGGCATTGTATGACACAGGTTTAAGTGAGCTCGAGGATTATTCTGCAACAGTGAACACATTACCTCTAACAGCAGTGGGAGTGTTTGGCTCTGATTTCGACAATAAACTGAAAGCAAAACGGGAAAGAAATAAGCAAATTGCTGAGGTTATCCCTGATAGTATGTTCAAGAAACCAAAGTCTCTTCCTTCTTCAGGAGCATATAAGAGAAAGTATTCTGGTTCTTCAGAGAACACTGTAAAGAGAGGAAGATTTGACGAGAAAAACAGTCACAGCCTCATCAGAGTTCTGGTTACTCTGGGGCTGGCCAGTTTAGGATTCCTAGAATCCCTTACAAACAGGGACAAAAAAATAAGGTGAGTTCCTTTTGAAGCATTAAATCAACAGCAGATAAAAGTTGACAAAAATGTATTGATGCTTTTACCAGATGTCCCAGTTGGGGGCAGACTGCAATATTTTCATGCAAATTGGGAAAAAATTACACAAGACATGGGTGTTATCACCAATAAAGAATGGCCTTCCGCTAGATTTCCACAGTCTTCCAGAATTCATTGGAATAAGACAGACAAGGGCTTCTCTAGAAAAATTATCAATTATTTTTTCAGATCTATACTCTTAGAACGTAATTTGCCTGCTACCATCAGGTGAATGACGTTTTGATTTCCACATTGAAAGTAAACTGGTACCCGTTGTATCTCAGGCAGCTGTCTGATAGAAGATCGAACACAGGCTGCCAGCTTACTCTGAAAAGTACCTTGGCCTGTTCTCAAATTTGATTGGTTCACGATCATCGATTGATAAATCTCACTATCCTGATTCCTATTTATAGACAACGAACCTGATTGACCGTGAAATACACACATGTGTCAACTAGTTGTAAACTTTGGATAATATACATGTACAAATTTATCACATCCTTTTTACCCTTATGTCGGATTTTTTCCAAATTGTTTTTTTTTTTAACTGTCTGTCAGGGTGATCGGGTATTTCGTCTTGAATCGGGAGACTCCAGACGAAATCGGGAGAGTTGGGAAGCACAACTATCAGATCGAGAGATGACGCTAGATATTCTTTTGAAAATCATCATAAATGTAGAGAAATCAGCCATGATTCCAAGCCCAACAATTACATATCTCAGCAGTCTGTTCAAACTTCATTTGGGACTAGTTTTTCCCACGTAAAAAAGGGTACAAAAGTTAGAAAAGGCAATTCAGACTCTTATAACAAAGAACAATACAGCATTTCAGTTTCTTCATATTCTGGACATAATGGCCTCCTGTATAGAAATAGTCCCATTTGCTCAGTTACACATGCGTCCAATTCAATTGCATCTTCTTGTGTTTTGGAAACAAGTCTCAGGGGACATGCTGGCCAAAATACCTGTGTCAACTCATTTAATAGGACACCTGAAATGGTGGTTAGTGCGAGCAAATACGCTAAGGGGCAGATCTTTGCAACCATGGTCTACAATGGTAACCATAACCACAGATTCCTCCAAGACCTGGTACGGGGGTCATTTGGAAGGGCAGAAAATATTTCAGGGAACATGGTCTCAGCAAGAGGCTATAAGACACATAAATGTTTTAGAGCTAGATGCTGTTCTACGGACAGTGGTTCATTTCTTACGGTTTCTGAAAAACAAGCACGTTCTGATAAGATCGGACAACACAACAGTGGTCCAATTCATCAACAAACAGGGTGGGACAAAGTCTGCCCAGCTATGTTACCTAGCTTGGGATCTATGGAAGTTGGCAATCAAACACAACATCAAAATAAAGGCTGCGTTTATAGCAGGCAAGAAAAATATTTTGGCAGATCAATTATCCAGTGTAGAAATTCGTCCTTCAGAATGGTCTCTGAACAACGCAATAGTAAAGACCTTGTTTGGCCCCTGGGATCAACCGATGACAGACCTGTTTGCATCAGCAGACAATCACAAGACACCAATGTTTTGCACTTGGTTACCTCACAAGAGAGCTCTAGCGGTAGATGCTCTGTCAATTTCATGGGAGGGAATGATAGCGTATGCATTTCCTCCGATTTGTTTGATCCCAAAAGTGCTGCAGCACATGTCTCAATTTCAGTGTCGGATTCTATTAATAAACCCCCAGTTGCCCAGGCGCCATTGGTACACAATTCTCCTGGGCCCCGTTTTACTAAAATTTAAGTAAGTTTTTTCGTAAGTTTTCACTTGTGCAAAAGTTACAAAATTCTTAAGTGCATTTTACAAAGCTTGCGTAAGTATTTTTGTAAACTTTTCTTAACTCTTCAATTTGAGGTATATAAATCGGACACTCTGATTTCTTGCTAGGAATGGAACTTTATCTAAATTTTAAGACACAGCGCGTGAAATGACTTCATTAGGGAATAAAAATATCTTTATTACAGTAGTGATATAGATGCATGTATGGAAATACTGTAAAGAAAGCCCGTTTTCCCGCTGCTTGCCTCATCCTTCTCAGATCACTTTTTGTTCGGGGATTGTTCGCTCTTTTATTGTGACATGTAAACACATCAGTCAAGAAACTACCTTATAATGAATATCACACTGGAGAGACTTTACGTTCTTGCTCCAGTTTAACGTTACTGCTCCTGTCAATCGAACGTACCTGCTCCGGGTAAAAACATGGCCGCGACCTAGACTTTTGACAGGTAAGCACCAAAAATTGCTTTTTTTAACAATCATATGAATAGATATGCAACAGACGATTTTCGCACGGAACGTCTGGGATATCAGTACATACTTCTGTATTGTTCTTTTGATGGTTGGTTGTTTGTTGAAGACGTTTAATCCGACAAACTTCCGTCAGGGACTATGATTTCTGAATAATCAACACGCAGAAGTCAGCAAAAACCTTTGTTAAACGTACAAACATGATATTCTGAAGTTTGTGCTACACCAGGTGATACATATATGCTTTATTCACCACAGTTCCAAACAAAAAATGTGCGATTTTTCATAACAGAGCAACTATATGTCAAGTTTTTAAAGACAACGTTCCATGCTCCGAAACTCAATAAAACGATCCAGCTCTTGAGTTGAAAGAAAGTACGATATTATAAGCGATTGTCTACGAGTTTAATCAAACAATCTGTGTGTGGTTTTTTTTTCAATATGTATAATTGCACGTCCGTCTTTCGGCCTGTCTGTCAGTCGGGTTTCTTGTCCTGATTTTAATGGCGTGACAGGGATGATCTGGAACAAAAAGACTTCCCGCACACATGACACACTGGATTTGGCATGGTGTCCTGAAAAAAAAGATGTTTATAAAGCTTGATAAGTGTTCTAGACAGACGTGATGTATTCTGATCATGACAAACTGAAAAAAAGAAAAAGGAAAACTATTCACTGTCCCACATAACTGATCACTAAACATCTGACCATGTCAATCAATCTCCGAGCAGAGTTGTCGTTCGTTACCTCACTTACATCTCTGCGATGGGCTAAATGACAAGAATCTTGTCAAACCGAGGAAAACATGTTTTGTTACTGTTTAACTGTTTCATGTGTAACATGATAAAGTAGACAAAGCAAATATGATTCCAGATGCATTATAGGTGCATTTAAATTGATGAATTTACCTGTATACAATGGAACTATTTTTTCGAGTTTCTTCACTGATCAGATTCCTACGCAGATTCCTACGCCAATTGTAAACCGAATGGCTGCGCCCACGAATGAAGACAAGTTAAACAAAATTATACAGTCCTGTGACAGTTTCGACAAACCGATGGATCTAAGTTTGTAACGTCAAAGAAGAGATTGTCGTCCTTTAAAACACATTTTAGCTTTTCAGAAAACCCCTCTTTTCCACATTTTCTCCCACTAAGTTTGATTGGCCGTATGCTGTTTGAACAGCAAACAAAACAATCGATACATCTTTCTTTCACCGGCGTTTGTGTCGCCATTTGGGGTTATGGTCATGTGACGGAAAATCTCGCGAGAGGACGGACTACTTTCTGAGCCCACTACAGAGGTGAATGTGAATGAACCGGAGTGCAAGAGAGTGCATGTCAATTAGCCTCGCGATATATCAACAAATACCTATACCCGACTACATAGCTATATATTTACATCTGTCTGTGGGATAGACCAGTATACTACAGTTACTTTCTGAAACAAATTTAGAAGACAAAAGGGCCTATCAGACAAATCACCTCTCTCTATCTCTCTCTCTCTCTCTCTACCCCACCCCCCTCTCTCTCTCTCCATTCTTTGACGATGAATGTCTGATTCTGAAAGCTCAATAATATTAGAGAGAGAACCTCAGATCCTCTGAATACATGCTCAATTAGATTAGGCGTATTAAAACGGTTCAACGTGTTTTAGTATTGTACTGTCATTCAAGTATCTATCAAACTACACATTTGAACCGATCTATAGTGATCAAGTTGGAGAAAACATTTCAAAATGTGACCAAACCGAGAAATACTTGTCTCATTTTATAGAATACAATGTGATAATAGGAAAAATGTGTATTGTTTTGCTTAGTATTCTACATCAGTTTTTCAGCTGATTTGCAATATGTATTTGGTCGTTCATAAGGATAGTCATTGCTGTTATTATCCTCGGAACCGAGGTTTAAGCATTACGTTACTCTCCATGCATTACCCCTGGGAAAACTGACTAGCAATTCGTCGTTTCATAGGAATATTCATATGGTCGGGAAGTAGCCTAATAGCCAATCAAAAGATCGCTACTATAATGATTCTCTCTTGTAGAGGGGACAATTTCATTTCGTCAGTTACTAAAAATAACCTTTGAAAAAAACCCAAGGTGGTCATCAAATATGGCGTGATCGTCTCGTGTGAGACATATGCCATTCTGTAATTAAAGGACGACACTATCGAGCGCAAATATTTTAAAACATCATACATAGTTACAGTCTTAAGGAATGAAAAGCAAAAGAAAAGCTTGCTATTCCTGTTCCAATAAATTAAATAAAATTGTCGATTTGAACATCTCTTTTAAACGCTTCTCGATTGTAGCGTTGATAGCAGCCGCTATATTTAAAGTAATCGCCAAGCTTGATTTTCTACGAATGATGTAATTGGATATCGGTTAGTAAAAAATAGAAATGACGGCATATTTGTGATAAAAATAGCTTAAATTTTCTTAAGAAAATACTGAGATTACCAATCAAAATGCTTCACGAATAATTCATGAGAATGAGGAAACGCCAGCCAAATAACCCAGGGTCGATTATAGAATGAATCGAAACTGGGTCAACGAGGATGTGCCATTATCAAAGATGACAACCCTATGACTGTGACCACGATGATTAATACAGGTCTTGACCAAAATGACAAAATTGTTTACTGTAACTCGAAGACTTACGCTGAACATGTTTCAGCTCAGGAGCTAGAACGTCGTATTGAATTTCGGAGCATGTACGTTGTAATGCAAATAAGGCAAAACTTCGCTTTATAATTGCATTTTATGTTCTTTTCGGTTTATAGTCGAGAGGAATAATCATTATATAGGTCATCTGACACGGCACACACTTCAGATTATCTACTGTATATGTTTTACAAAGGTTTTTGGAGACTCCAAGTACTGATTTTCTAGAAACCGTAGTCGTCGACGGAAGTTTGTCGGATTAAACGCCTTCAACACACGAGTAACCACCAAAAGAACGACAGATTTACGTGCACTGACATCCCAGACATTCCGTGCGACAGCTTTCAACTACATATCTATTCATTAACATATAAAAAGAATAATGTTTTTGTGCTTACCTTACGAAATCTTGTGGGTGCAGCCATGTTTTTAACTGGAGCGGGTACGTTCGATTGACAGGAGCAGTAACGTTAAACTGGAGCAAGAACGTAAAGTCTCTCCAGTGTGAATATATATGTTAATGAATTTTGTTTCAAGATAGTAAATACTGTTGCAAATGTGACCGCAATTTAGGAAAGATTAGAAACACAACTGACTCGACACACACATAAAATCGACACAGAAAATACAGGATACCATACAATTAAAAATCAGTGTGAAAACTGACACTTCAATGACAAATTTATATTTTGATTTAGGTCCATCAACCTATTTCAAACAGACACCCAATCTTTATCCCTTTACCACACAACCCCCAACCCTGAGGTAGAGGTCTTTTGAAAACATTGTGGGAAAAGTAGAAAAGGCTGGTAATCAATATTTTCTACTTTTTCCACAATGTTTTCTACCTTGGAAAAGAACTTCAGTTCATTTGTTCCACTTTTAGCTTTGTCACCTGCAGATGCTTTCAGTTTGAAAATCAAAGTAGCAAAAACCCGACTATTGTGAGCTTAACTGTGTCTTTCAAGGGAGTATCCTTGGGCAAGAAATTTCAAAGCTCTAGCCTAGCACTGGTGAAACCCAGGACATATGTGTGTGTGATATAACTGAAATAATGTTGACCCCTGTAAAACACTGTTCATTCAATCAATCAGTTAATCAAAATGTGTTCTGCATTCTTCTAGCGATGCATCTTCTGTAAACACGTGAAGATAATTCCAGAATACGATTGACCATCTGTATCGCTAGTCCTTTCTTTAACTCTTATCCTGCTAAACAAGTGAAATTAAGCTTTCAAGCCGATAGTAAAAATCGTTATTTCAAAGTTATTTTGGGAGAAAATATCTCCATATAGGCCATTGAAGATTCAGATCAGACTGCATGTTCTGTGCAGTCTGATCTTGGTCTAGACTGTCCGCTCCTCAAGTCGTGCTTTGCAGCCTAAGGGTTAATCCAAGGCTCACTTGGTCTTGTCTAATTAGTAATATAGAGCAATAGGGTACAGATGTAACCCTTAAAAATACTATTTCTTTCTTATAAAATGATGTAATTGATGTATAGCAACATCAGCAGGGTCGTCCGAGGCTCGATGCTTATATATTATTGGATTCCTTTTTTGATTTAGAGTTTCTTGGTTCGATCCTCAGTGGAATCACCGTTAACCTGAATTTTTTCACAAGGCATTGTTAGGCTCTGACCTAGTGCAGGCGAAACGGGTGAAACACTCGCAAGAGTGTGCCATGACCTTTATGCAACAGTGAGAAAATAGTTTTCACAAGTTGCAGAAATCACCTTATTTAGAGTTAAATATCATCCAGGATGATCTAATTCAACCAAATTCTGTGCTTCGCCAATCTGTATTTTTATTATGCCCCCCTTTAACGAAGGGGGGTACATTGCTTTGCACATGTCGGTCCGTCGGTCGATAGACCTTTTCTTGTCCGGATGATAACTAGACACAGAATTGACCTAGGTTTGTCAAATTTGGCACAGACATGCATCTTGGAGTGTAGATGATCCCTATTGATTTTGAGGTCAATTGGCCAAATGTCAAGGTCACAGTGACTGTCAGCATGTTGATATATAGACCAAACCTTGTCCGGATGATAACTAGACACAGAATTGACCTAGGTTTGTCAAATTTGGCACAGACATTTGTCTCGGAGTGTAGATGATCCCCATCGATTTTGAGATTAATCCATCAAAAGTTCAAGGTCACAGTGGCCTTCAACTTAATGATATATAGACCAAACCTTGTCCAGATGATAACTAGACACAGAATTGACATAGGTTCTTCAAATTCTGTACAGATATTCATCTCGGAGTGTAAATAATCCCTATTGATTTTGTGATTAATCCATCAAAGGTCAAGGTCACAGTGGCCTTCAACTTAATGATATATAGACCAAACCTTGTCCAGATGATAACTATACACAGAATTGACCTAGGTCCTTCAAATTCTGTAGAGTTATTCATCTTGGAGTGTAAATGATCCCTATCGATTTTAACATTAATCCGTGAAAGGTCAAGGTCACAGGGACCACCAGATGATTCAGGGCACGCGCTGCTGTTCGCCACTTGAGCCATTTGCTAAAAAAAAAAGTAAAGTGTCTCAAAAATCATCATATGTGGCTCAACTTGTGGCTCCAACATTTTATTCGCATATTATCGGGGACAGAGTAAGCATCGAAGTTGACTGGGAAAAAACAGAAGTCGAACGTGTGTGCCGAGAAGAAAATCCATAACCCAGTCTGTGTATCGGCGACTGTTTACAATCTTGCAATGGCGTTGTGTATAATTATGCGAACTGTTGACAGATTATCACGTTTAACAATTGAAGTGGGCTATAATTTAGACAATTAAAGGATGTTAATTACTTGATTAGCGATTTTTGCCGACGCGTGTCGGTACTTTGACCAATCTCCAAGTAAAGATGGACGTGTCAACAAATTATTGGCAATTAAAGGATGAAATTATGTGGATGTTTTTCGGCGATAGATATCAGTTTATGAACTGTGCCACTTCCTGTATCAATGTGGCAGTAGGGGGGCATGACTGTTTTACAAACAGACATCTTGTTCCAATTGTTTCTCATTTCATTTTTCTAACTAGTTTGACCCCCTCTGAAATCGGCAACACTTACGCAAAATTTAAGGCAGGTTTTTATGTTTGTAAAGTTATGCAAAAATGTACGCTTGAATCAGTTACAAACTTTTTTAGTAAAACACACACATTTTCTTTAGAGTTGCGTATTAACTTACGAAAATTTTGTTCGTAATTACCTTAGTAAAACAGGACCCTGCAGTTGTTAATAGCAGTTAACCAGTAAGGTTGCCAGTCTTAACAGAAATGCTTGTTCAGCCAAAAACAAAGATATTCCACCCAGACCCAGGCATATTCAAACTCACGGCCTGGCTGCTCTTGACAGAAATTTCAAAGCAAGAGGATTTCCTAAGAGGGTTAGAAAATTACTCACAGCCTCTTAGAGAAAAGGTACGAGGGACACTTTTTAAGTTCGTAGAGTAAGCCTATAACTTTTTAACGCGATTATGAAGTTGCACGATTTTTTACACAGAACTTGCGTAATTATTCCTCTCTCGAACGGTGTCACGGTATGCGGCGCACGAGGTCCACGTGCGCGCTGCGCTGGGTATTTTCAACACGTGGTTTTATACACTATTGTAAAATATAGCGTTCAATATGGATGGAAAAATCTCTGAACAGAGGGTATATTGTAAGATTCGAGCACAGCTCGGGTTTCCGCCAACAGAAATTCATGCTGATTTGCAAAAAGTTTATGGGAATGGTGCTTTAAAATACACTACAGTTTGCAAGTGGGTACGTCGTTTTAATGATGGTCGGAAGTCAATTGAAAATGACCCTCGGGTGGGTAGGCCGGTTTCCGTTTTGACGGAAAAGAACGTTGCTACTGTGAAAACGTTAATTGAGGAAGACGCACGTTATACCGTGCAAGAGATAGAAGAATTAAGTGGCATTCATTCGTCAAGTGTTTTGAAGATCTTACGTGAACGACTTGGGCTACGTAAGATCTGCGCGCGCTGGGTGCCCCATTTGCTCACTGACGAGCAGAAACAAAGTCGGGTTAAACTTGCATCGCAAGTTATAGAAAAATATGATAAATGTGACCCACGTCGTTTGGAAGAGATAGTTACAGGTGATGAAACCTGGATCTATCATTTTCAACCCGATTCTAAGGCTAAAAATAAGGTTTGGGTTTCATCTGAGGGCGAAAGACCTGTCATTGCGCGCCGTTGCAAAACATCAAATCGCATGTTGTATGCGATATTCTTTGATTCGAAAGGTCCAGTCCTTTAAATTCCAGTCCCGAAAGGTAGTTCTGTCACTGGAAAGTTTTACAGAGAAAGTGTTCTTACTCAACTTGTTGATTTCTATCAGAAACGCAGACCGCGCACCGGTGTCCGCGGCATCAAATTACTCCATGATAACGCACCGGCCCATAAATCCGCTACGGTACAGGAATATCTGAAAGAATCTGGGCTCGATGTCTTAGATCATCCCCCATACAGCCCTGACCTGTCCCCCTGTGACTTTTGGTTGTTCCCAAGACTAAAGGAAATGCTGGCAGGGCACCGTTTTGAATCCCGTTGTGGTATAGGCAGTGCGGTCTACCAGTATCTGCAACATATACCTAAAGAGGACTACCGGGCAGCGTTCCTGAAATGGGTAGATCGGTGTAAAATGTGTGTGGAGGCAGACGGGGCATATTTCGAAGGTCTTAGATAGATAAAATTTTGATATTTCAAGCGGTTTTAAAAAGACCGCCCTACTCTACGAACTTAAAAAGTGTCCCTCGTATTCAGAAGGACTACATCAGTAAATTCACAAAATTCAATAGCTAGTGTGGTGAAAAGGAAAAAGATCCCTGTACAGTTTCTCTAATTGACTGTGCCAATTTCCTAACTCATCTGTATCATGAGGGGTTACAATATAGGACAATAGCGGGCTATAGGTCTATGCTGTTGGCTCTTTTGCCTCCTATTGATAATTATCAAGTTGGACAGCATCCATATATCATAAGGTTGATAAAATGGATTTTTAATTTAAGACTCCTATGGTTAAATTGTGTCCAGAATGGGATTTGGATAGGGTTTTAATAATTCTACAAAAATGCCCTTTTGAACTGTTAAGTAAAACAAGTTTGAAATATGTTACATATAAGACTGTTTTTCTTGTAGCAATCACAACATTCCGAAGATGTTTGGACCTACAATCACTGAAGATCGGTGAGGGCAACATAAAATATCTGTACATAGCAGGGGTATACTGTTTCTTTGGCAAGGCTTATCCAAGCAGGATAGACAGTCACATTATGGAAGCAGAATTTGGGTACCAGCCTTTCCAGAAAACAAACGACTTGACCCAAAAAGAGCTTTAGCCATCTACTTGAAGAAAACGGAGGCTTTTTGTAGGGACAAAAAGTCAGATGAGTTAAAACTTTTCTTATCTTTTATAGAACCTCATCAGCCAGTCTCATCTCAGACTATTGGAAAGTGCATTGTTAATACTATTAGGTTAGCTTATTACCATGAGCTGAGGGTAACTGCACATTCCACTCGTGCAATTGGCCCATTATGGGCTCTTTTCAAAGGGGTTAGTATTTCTTCTATTATTAAGGCAGCAAACTGGAAAATGGAATCAACTTTTACCAAGTTCTACTTCTGTAATGTTGAAAGTTGCGTATTGAAGTAATCAACAAATACTGTATAATGTGTAAATAACATTTTGATATGGTATATATTGTATATAGAGGGAGAAGTTCTCAGGAAATTTGTTGTGTATATATTATGAACTGATTTGTTTGGAACTGAATTGTTGGATTGGAGAACATACAGTTAAATGGATTTCAAAGAAAATGCTCCCACGGCCAATTCGGAGACCTGTAAGCTTCATAATCTATCCTAATGTATATTTCGTATGGTAAGTTAACAACAGAATAAATGAAATTTTGAAAATTTGTTACCAAATTTAAATTTTATGAATGCAGTTGTTAACTTACCATACGATTCTCTCCCACCTCCCCAGCATTACCTGTAAGGACTGCAATGTCGCCTATTCTTATTAACTGCCGGATATAGCGTCAAGGTACTTGGCACTTGTCACAACTCGGCCGATTCCGTACCTACATCTAACCTCTTCTATACAAGGAAGGCTTCCATTTTGAACTACCAATCACGTGATCTTAAACATGGCAGCGCCCATGTAGATCGCTTAACAACGACATGAACAACCACTGTGAAGTTATTCAGTTCTATCGATCTGTGGATGAAAGCTCCTAACGGAATTGATAAACCACGCTAAAAATTGAATGTACAAATTGTTTGCTGACTGAAATACTCTTAGAAAGATAATGGTAGAAAATTTACTCATGCGTTCTTTCTAAAGAGGAGCCAAGGTTACAATTTCAATAACGGTAAAGTGGTGTGCTTCCGGAGATGTGTGAAATGTACCGTGTAGGTGCATATCAAGCTACGTGATACAGCCGAGGGATTTGATCACTGGATCACCCGAGGTATGCCGAATGGGTACTCGGAGTACCTTGGAGATGATCATGATCGCATAGACACTTAATGTTTTATTTACTTGTTTCTGCAGTGGTAAGGGAAGTAATCTTAATGTATATTTTGTATGGTAAGTTAACAACTACATTCATAAAATTTAAATTTGATAACAAATTCTTAAAATTTTGTCGTCTGGTGAAGGGTTACAGGAGCAGTTGTTACTTAGAATGAGTCCCCTCCTGTATCCTGAAATATCCCCCATAACAAAACTGGGGAGTCACCTACAATGGGAACCAGTCATGAGGAAAAATAAACTCAAACTCAAATCAAATACATTTACAAACACTGATCCAGAATCTCGAATAAAAACAAGATTAAAACACATCTATCATCAATCTGTAATTTCTCCGCCTTATGGTGGGTTTCGAAGAATATAACATTAACTAATGACAAACACAGAAAAAAGAGTTGTACCACTATAAAAATGTTTGGTTTTCTAGTAGAAATGTTTTTCTCCAATCAGAAGATTCCGGAGTGGATCACATGACATGACTGAGATTCAAAGTTTCTATTGCTTTTTCCCTGATTTTGAATTTTTGCACTTTACCTGTAACTGTGAGAGGGTATTCTGTAACAAACTGTATGTATTTGGGTACTTTAAACCTGGCCATCTGTAAAAGAAAGTTAGAAGAAAACAGGTAAAATATTGTTGTAAAGAACCACTTGTATGTGTGGCAATGTTTGCAAATTTTGGCAATCCCATATGAATCAGAATGTATATAAACAAGGAGCAGGGTAATCCTGCCAGCAGACATTTTAAAACTTTCAGCGCCTTAACCCTATCCCACACAATCCTGAGTTTTAACGTCACTGAGAAAGAAACCTTTTGAAAACAATGAGGGAAAAAGAGAAAATGCTGGTAACCAATGTTTTCTACCCTTAGATCAAAGACAGAATTCATCATTTGAGCAACATATAAATTGTCGTCTGCATTGGCTTTCAATTTGGACCTGTCTGAATTTTTGTGTTTGGTAGAGTTAAGCGAAAGCAGGGGCTTTTGTAGATGGCATGGATCAAGATAAGACTGCACAGAATATGCAGTCTGAATTTGGATCTATACTGTCAACTTGTTGTGTCAATCCTATAGGATAAATATGAGCTGAGCTCTGGAAAAAGGGGGCTTAATGCATTTCCTTGATGCATGATACCAAGCAAGTCATGACATCACTATGGATCAATAAAACCTTTTTTGTATAACAACTAACTGATTCATGAGGTTGAGTGGTCCTTTGACATGCAGAAAATTGACCTTTCTGCAAACGTGAGTTTGGCACGCCCACCTTAATAACTGGGTATTTTGGTTGCTAAGTCCGACAAACAAACCAGAAAATGGCGCCGTCTACATAGAGAAAGAGCATTTATTTCCGTTTCATTTCTGCTTATGTTACGCTGTAATCATGCTTCCCAACTTTTTCGAACACCAAAGGGGGTTTTTGAGAATTTCAAAGGGGGAGATTTGGGGTTTCAAGGGGGGGGAGACTTTTTAAAGCGTACCAGAAGGTCCTTCTTAAGATAATTTTTAAACCATTTTAGGCGAAATAACTTTACAATTGAACAAGTCTGGTTTATGATTTATTTATTTACTTTATTTTCTTTTTTTTATTCTTTATTGAATATTATTGTTTTTCAAATGTATAGTCTACATGTGAATATTTAGAGCAAAAACAAAATCAGTCATTACAGTCATGAATATATAGAAAGCAGTGACCATGGTAAAGAAGCACTGTAATGTTTATTATCAAATGCTACTTTGTCCATTGTGTTTTCACTGTTTTGTAAGTATATCATATAATTTTGACTTATTGTGTAAAGGTATTCTGCCATTATATATTGTACCCATAATGTTTTAACTTGAAATATAGACTACAGAGTACCACATTTTATCCTTATATTATTCATTCCCTTTGGTACTCAATAATCACAAACAGGTGTATCGAAAAAATCTCATATAATCCGGCTCGAATTGCTGGTAACTATCAAAAGGACAAGCTGTCATACTGCTTGAAAAAAAGACAGTCGAGTCCCATTGAGTTCCTCTTGAGTATCATTTTTGTTTGCATAAATCATCGGTAAAATATCTCGAAAGCATGAAGAAATTTTTTTTAAAAAATGCACTTTTCAAAAAAAAAAAAAAAATCTGGAGGCAATCTTCACACGAAAGAATTTTGAAAGCAAACGTCAGCATTGGTAACGCTAGGTAACCTTGGTTCCTCAAATCAGTGCCCTGAGCATTACAATATTACCCTGTCGCTGGAATTCCAGTTGTCACTGAGCAGTAAGAGTTTAAAACTTCGTATTTGTTCATTGTTTCTGATGATTATTAACTTAATGTTTTCACATGTTTTTGTCTGCGTCCCGGGGACGCAATGAGCACTGGTATTTTGTGTTTATAGATCTATTCTCTTTGAACATAATTTACCTGCTAACGTCAGGTGAACGACGTTTTGATTTCCACTATGAAAATAAACTGGTACCCGTTGTATCTCACGCAGCCGTCCAATAGAAGATCAAACACAGGCTGCCAGTTTACTCTGAAAAGTACCTTGGCCCGTTCTCAAATTTGATTGGTTCACGATCATTGATCGATAAATCTCGGTATCTTGATTCCTATTTATAGACAACGAACCTGATTGACCGTGAAATACACACACGTGTCAACTAGTTGTAAGCTTTGGATAATATACATGTACGTTTGGTACAAATTTATCACATCCTTTTTACCCTTATGTCGGATTTTTTCCAAATCGGGGTTTTTTAACTGTCTGTCGGGGTGACCGGGTATTTTGTCTTGAATCGGGAGACTCCCTATGAAATTGGGAGAGTTGGGAAGCATGTGTAATGGAAGCACCCAAAGTTTTTTCACCAACTTTCTTATCAATTCAAACTAAATCAGCAACGTAACAAGAAAAAATTATTTGAATAATGTCATATTTATAAGAAATCGAGACGTAAAAACAGCAAAAATATGTTCTTAATTCTATGTTTTGTCTTGCAAATGTGAGCAGATTACTGTTGGCAGCATCTATACTCAGTAATAGGGAAAAGGGGCATGGGTTTTTAAGACATTTTGTCAGTATTTAACATGTCAGTTTGACAGTAAACAAAGTAAGAAAAGGACTTACATTTTAACCCTTTACCACACAATCTGGTGCTTTAACGACCTTGACGGGGGAGACTTGTATAAACTTTTCTCTTTTTCCTAGATGTTTTCAACTCAATTAAGACAAATCTCACAATTGGAGCAATTTTTTTTCAAATTAGGCGAATCAAGTGTTAACGTTGTCAGGTAAAGTTTTACTTAACACCTCTAAATCAATAGGTTGTAAGTAATCAATTAAGAAAGTGGTTTGTCGTAATTTTAACAGATATATGTTGTAAAAACTTTTAAATTGGGGGTATTTTTTGTTCTTTGAGATGATAGTAAGGATCATACTGATTTTGAATGGACGTGCATTTAACAGTTATGCGACTATCGTGGTGAAAAAAAAAATCAACCAGGTTAAAGTGCAATTAACAGTCACATGTAATCATCTTAATGAAACAGGAATAAAATAGGAATGCTCCCTAAAGCATTTAAACAAGAGTCAAAGAACATCTGACATTCGCAGAGTCAACTTATTTATGAAACAGGATAACGAATGGCTGTCAATAAAATATACTTCTTCCTGTTGCTCGTTACGTACAACGATTACGACTGCCTACGAGTAATGCTTGGAGTTTGAAAGATGTTCATTGGGTTAGATTGCAATAGGTAGTTTAACAATAAACTTTGTTCTTTCTTTCCCGAAAGATTAAAAAAAAAAAAGCTTTTCTGTTGTTTGGTAGAGAGACTGGTTTTTTGGAATCCAGGTTAAATCTGCCGGTGACATTTACATGAATTTTGGAATGGATGAATTTAGTTTTCCGTTCAGTGTATGTTATGTAACAATTACCTTACCACATGATTCTTATCTGCAACTTTAATCCATTAGGAAATAATTATTCTTTAATCCAATCCTCTTTGGTTTGAACAAAAAGAAAAAAAAATATTGTCTGTCCATAGTAAAGGCTGTAATTTGTCTGACCCTTTTGTTTGTATGACACGCTATACTGCGTTTTGATTGGCTGATATGACCTGTCAATCAAAATCGGCAGAAAGGTCAATTGACCAATAGTGAAAAGTTTTGGCCCAGGTCAGTCTACACGGACTGCGCAGGCTGACCTAGGTTGATACTTTTAGCAGATGCATTAAGCTCCCTTTTCACAGAGCATGACTCATCTGTGTGAGTTTCATTATATAGTATTTTTAGCTGTACGAAAGATTTCATTTGTTTTCATTTGACGCTGAGAGAGTTAAGATCATACGTGGCTCTACGGTTTGTGAAATGTGATTAATACTGTTTGCAGCAGCAAGGCTTGCTAAGGCTAAATTGGAAATAGGACTTTTTGTCTCAGTAGAAACTAGTATTTGTCATAGGGTTCCCTCAAGCTTTTTATCGGAATAGTCAGTTTACATGCATTTTATTTTCTGTATAGTTTTGAGAAATATTCAACCATAGGACTACTAAGTGTGACTCGATGCACTTGTGGACAGTGTAGATCAAGATCAGACTGTACAGAATTTACAGTCTGATCTAGGGCTCACACGGTCCAATAAGATGAGATTAACTTTTCACACTTGATGCTGCATTGGTTAAATTGATCTTCTGTGACAATGGTTACATAGATAAAGAACTTGCATCCCCCAAACACCATCTCTTGAATCCCATCCTTCACGAACCTTTAACCCTTTACCACACAATCCTGAGTTGTAAAAACCTTTAAAGAGAATGCCTTTGAAAACATTGTGCAAAAAGGTGAAAATGCTGGTAACCAGCATTTTCTCCTTTTCCCACAACGTTTCCTGCCCTACCAAATACAAGAATCACCATTTTAAGTTACATTCAATTTATCATCTGCAAATGCTTTTAATTTGGTGTAGTCCAAAATTGTGTCATTTGGGAAAGAGTTTAATAAAATTAGTCATGGCATGAAACCAGGGAATCGCTGCTACAAATACCAAGCTGTACCCGAGGATTGGTGATAGTCATTGGGACAGGATGAATTCCTGTCTTGCTGCTGATCATTGTTCGACAATGTGGGAAAGGAGCCAGTGGCTTGGCAAGGATCTTGTGTGAAGTACTGGTATTAGAAACCCCAGGAAAGTATGAATAGGTGCATTGGCCACCACAATAAAACTGTAATTATATTGAAAATGGTGTGTAACACCATGCAAACAAATTAGCCATGCTCTGTGAAAAGTGGGCTTAATGCTCTGCAAAAACTATCTACCCAGGTCAGCCTGTGCGGACTGCGCAAGCTGACCTGGGCCGAAACTTTTTGCTATTGGTCAGTTTTCCGCATGCCCAAGGTCCAGTTTACCTCGCGATTCAGTTGGTTGTTAGATGAAATGGACTTAACCCTTTCCCAAACAACAAATTTTGGACTGGTCCAAGTTGAAAGAGTTTGCAGATGACAATTTCAAATTTGATGAAAATGGTAGAAAGGTCTCAAAAAAAAGTGGAAAACACTATGGGAAAAGGAGAAATTGCTTGTTACGAGCAATTTCTCCTTTTCCCACAGTGTTTTCTCAAGACTTGTACTGCAGACATGTGAAAACCAGGGCTTGTTTGGGAAAGGGTTAATCGATCCATGATCATGTGATGACTTGCTTGGTATCATGTATCGCAAAGAATTCTCACGATTCAGTTGGTTTTTAGATGAAATGGACTTTATGGATCCATGATCATGTGATGACTTGCTTGGTATCACGCATCACAAAGATGCATTAAGCCCCATTTTGCCAGAACATGGCTCAAATGCATGTAACAACAATCAGAAAGGTGACATGCTTTTTATTGATTGTTGGTAAACTGGCACTGCTACTGGCCCATCAAAAAATCTTGTATGACAAAGAAGAACCTTCATTTACCCTGCTATTTGCATATAGAAATGTCGAGGCAAATGCTAAAATATCTTCAAATACACCAAATAATCTGGGTTTACCTCTTAACTCTTTACCAAACGACAAAATTTTAAACCAGTCCAAATTGAAAGCTTTAATTTGCAGACAACGAAATAAATGCAAATCAAAAATGGAAATTTGTTTTTGGAAGAGTAGAAAACTGTGGGAAAAGGAGAAAATGCTGGTTACTAGCATTTTCTCCTTTTTCCACAATGTTTTCAAATGCTTTTTTTCTCAGGGTCATTAAAACTCAGGATTGTGTGGTAAAGGGTTAACATCGTAAAAACAGTAAAATGAAACTTTTAAGCTGATAGTAAAAAAGCAAATGTTGTTATTTAAACTTATTTTTGTGGAGAAAAAACATCACCTTATCGGACAGTGTAGATCTACGATCAGACTGCACATTCTTTAGTCTGATCTTGATCTACAATGTACGCAAAAAGTCCTTGAGTCGCACTTAGCAGCCTTTGTGTTAATATTGCTATACCTTTTCTTTACAAAATTCTTGAATTTCATCTTCCGTAGCTGTGAAGTTGTCTTTAAGTTGTACCCAGGCACATACTGCTTCTCCTAAACGTGGATCAGGTACACCGACAACCTTGATTGATTGAAAAAAAAAAAACATTTACCACACAAAGCCGAGTTTTAACGACCCTTTGTAAGCAAGCTTTTGAAAATATTGTGGATAAAAGTGGAAATACTGATGACAAGCATTTTCTCCCTTTTCCACAATGTTTTGTACCGTTTCTGAGATAAATTCCATTATTTCAGCAAGATTTAATTTGTCAACTTGAAGTGCTTTCAATATGGACAAACCCAAAATTGTGTTATGTGGGAAAGAGTTAACCCTTATCATGCTAATAAATTAAACTTTTAAGCCGAAATTAAAAACCCTGACTAATGCTACTTCAACCTTATTTTTGGAGAAAAATCTCTTTATCAGACAGTATAGATCCCAGATCAGACTGCATGTTCTGTGCAGTCTGATGTTGATCTACACTGCCAGCAAAAGGTCAGTGAATCCTGTTAGCTGCCAAAGAATGAATTTACTCTGAATGCCACAGGCATTTGACAGGCAGAGACAGCCCATATTTAGCTGCTTACCAGTTGATAAAATTTTAGACGTATTCAAAATAATAGCATATGCATCCAACTAATCAAATGTGGCTCGTTATATGAATTTAGTTTTCAGTGGGATAGAAAACATTGTGGGAAAAGGAGAAAATGCTGGTTACCAGCATTTTCTCCCTTTCCCATAATGTTTTCGAAAGGCAATCTTTATCAGGGTCGTCCAAACTCGGGATTGTTTGGTTAAGGGGTTAATCAGCTCCAATATCTAATTATTTACCTGCACTTCTTTTACTTTTGGATGCGTGTAAAGAACCTGCTCTATTTCTAGTGGATAGATATTTTCCCCACCCCTGATAATCATGTCTTTGATCCGACCAGATATTCGGACAAACCCATTTTCATCCATTACAGCCATATCTCTGAAATAATAAAAAAAATATTGGCTCAGTGTTTAATTAACATTAAAGGCCACTGACACAAGGTCACAAAATACATATAAGCAGTGTTCTGACAAAAGGGGGTTTATGGAAATGCATTGTCTTGATGCATTATATAATTATGGATTCATAAAATCCATTTTGTCTAAACAGGTGCCAAGCCCCGGTAGCTCAGTCGGTACCATACACGACTTGAGAACAGGAGGTCGTTGGTTCGGTCCCTTGCTTGGCCAATTTCTTTCAGTGGATTGATGATAATCATTGCGATAGGAATCATTCCTCTTTCACCGCTGACCATTGTTTCGATGATCATTATGTGGGAAAGCAGCTGGTGGCTTGGAAAGAATATTGTGCGTAGTACTGGTAAAAGAAACTCCAGCAAAGCATGAATAGGTGCACTGGCTGCCATGATATACCTGAAATAATGTTGAAACGGCGTTAAACACCAAACATTCAATCAATTGTATAACAAGCGACTGAAACCTGGGGTACAATGGTCCTTGGACATGCAGAAAATTTACCAAAATCAAAATGTTTCGACCCAGGTAAGACTGTGTTAACTGCATATGCTTATCTGGGTTGAAAATCTCAGGTTTAAACAACTCTGGGGATACAGCCTCATGAAAACATAATGTGACTGTGTCTAGAGGAGAAAATCATGTGGAAAACATTGTGGGAAAAAGAGAAAATGCTTGTTACTAGCATTTTCTCAATTTCCCACAAAGCTTTCTAGATACCTTTGAAAAGACAACTTCGGTTATCTAATGTGCATCTAGTTTAAGCCTATTCAACACAAATCTGTGTTTTAACGGCCCTGGAGTGGGAGGGTTTTGAAAAGATTGTTGAAAAAGAAGCAAATGCTGGTAATTTTCTCCATTTCGAATAATGTTTCTTACATGTTTTCTGCCATTTTAGAGACAATTTTATTTTTTTAGCCAAGTCAAGTCAAGTAAATTTTATTTACAAAAGTCGGACACATATAACAAGAAACATAACCTCTGCTGAGCTTTTAACACTGTCTCAATAATACATAATGAAGTACGAGACAAGAAAATAAAAGCGGCACTCTCTTTCTGCAAGGGAGGAAACTCCTGCTAACAATGGTCAACACTGTAGTCATTGTTACCTCCCTTGGCAGATAAAAAGTTTGGCAGCACATAACGAGAGAGGAATTTGCTATTTTGAATTAACAAGTGTAGTCATGGACAGAAATTCACCCAAGAAAGCAATGCAACATTAAATGTTATAAAAAAACAAAGATTGCAGAGGACGAAACCATTAGAAGCATTTGAGCCATGCTGTGTTAAAAGGGGGCTTAATGCATCTACGAAAAGTATCGACCCAGGTCAGCCTGCGCAGTCTGCGCAGGCTGACATGGGCCAAAACTTTTCGCTATTGATCAATTTTCTGTTGTTAAAGGACCATTCTACCTCATAATTCAGACAGTTGTTCCAGAAAATGGATTTAATGGATCCATAATAACATGACGACTTGCTTGGTATCATCCATCACTGAGATGCATTAAGCCCCCTTTTGCCAGAGTATGGCTCATTTAAAATGTGGCCAGCAAATGTTTTTTATTGGGATGAGTCTCGTATTTTGTTGTCTGATAAAGAGTTACTCATTCCGGAACCAGCAGACAACTCTTTCGTCATGTACAGGAACACCTTTGAAATCGATGTAACAGAAGAAAAACATTGTTTTAACCCTTTACCACACGTGAAAAATTCAGACTGGTCCAAATTGAAAGCATTTGCAGAAGACAAAATAAATTTGACTCAGATAATAGAATTTGTCTTGGATAGGGTAGAAAACATTGTGGGAAAAGGAGAAAATGCTGGTTACCAGCATTTTCTCCTTTTCCCACAATGTTTTCAAAAGGCCTCTTCCTCAGGGTCGTTTAGTCGGGATTGTGTGGTAAAGGGTTCAAAAAGTGTTATTTCAGTGTTTTCACATGCAGTCATGCATTAAAGATACGTCCTTACAGCCAGTTAGGAAAAACGCTGTTAAAATTTGATAGACAGTAGAATGGTTCAGAAGTAGTCAGCTGTGTGAACATAAAAAAATTGCCAATATATGTAGTGTAAGGGACAAATACATATATTAGACAAAAAACATCACAAAACATCAGAAAAAGAAATGCATTTCCTGTCCATTGTAATCTGTGTAGCCTTCAGAGGAAACATTTGGCATGAAGATACAAGAATAATTACAGTTTGATAAGTTAAAGTTGAAATGGGTTAAAAAAAGAACTGACTGAAAACAAGTGTATGTTTATCATTAAATCTTTGTTCAGGTTGATTAGTCGTTTATTACAAAAATCTGAAACGAACCACTTAGAGAACGAATTTGTACAATGTGACTGAAGTTTCATATGCCAGCCTTTTACAACAATGTTTTCTAAAGTCATTTGCAGCAAGATGCAAACAGTTGTAATAAAATAAATAGGATAAGTAAATAGAAAATTACACCTGCATAAATAGCTTTCTTAAGTCGATCTTAAGCACGATCAAAATGAGGGCATTTTGTTTTATAAAACACATGAGCCATGCTCTGTGAAAAGGAGCATAATGCATGTGCCCTGGCTGACCAAGTTCGAAATGTTTTTGCTTTTGATCAATTTTCTGCATGTCAAAGAACCAGGGTAATTCATGATTCAGTCGGCTGTTGGACAAAACAGATTTTTTTTATCCATAATTATATGACGGCTTGCCTAGTATCATGCATCATGGAGCATGGCTCAGACATAGGATTGATATTAGAGCCATATATTTTTCATTGTAGGAAAACGAGAAAATGCTGGTTACTAGCATTTTCTCCTTTTTCCACAGTGTTTTCAAAAGCCTACTTCTTCAAGGTTTTTAAAACTTGCGCTTGTGTAGCAAGGGGTTAACAGACCTTTACCGCCTGGCCCCACCAGGCATTCACTTAACCTTTAGGCTTCTAAGCGCAACTCACTGACCTTTTGCAGACAGCACAGATCAAGTTCAGACTGCACAGAATATGCAGTCTGATCTTTGATCTACACTGTCCGAAAAGGAGATATCTTTCCTCCAAGAATATCTTTGAAAAAGGAAAATTTGGGTCTAAACTATTGGTTTGAAAGGTTTATTTCTTTTAGTTAGCAGGACAAGTGTTAATTGGTAAAGACTTACCCAGTTTTATACCATCTGTCAGGGCCGATAACCTCTCTAGTTCTTTGTTCATCGTCCCAGTAACCAAGCATTGTAGTATAGCCACGTGTCCACAGCTCTCCAAGTGTATCAACAGGCACTACCTCACCATGTTCATTGACTACCTTCCCCTGCAATTTTAAGTAACACAACTTCTGATTGGCTGAAAAAAATGGTTCAGCCAATCACAAATTGTGTTTCTAGGAATATTAGTAAATGCTTTGAGCCTTTTGTCCCCACCCTTGTTCGTCAAATTTTCTATCTTGTCCACCTTAGCTTCTGCACTTTAAAAGCTTCACAGGTGAAAAAAGGAGGTTTAGCAGACGGCAGAGATCAAGATCAGACTGCACAATGTGTGCAGTCCAGTCCTCATATATTCTGCCCGCAAAAGCTCCTGTTTTTCCATGTGGGGTTGAAAGGGTTAACAGTACACGTAGGTCACAAGACAAAAGCTTAGTAAAATTTTCTTAGCATGCGACAGATTATATTTTCGAATCAATGTCTTTGAAACTCTTTTTAGCATTTTGTCTTGGCGATATTAACCCTTCACCACACAATCCCGGCTTTTAACGACCCTTGGAAAGAAGCCGTCTGAAAACATTGTGGGAAAAGGAGAAAATGCTGGTAACCAGCATTTTCTCCTTTTCTCACAATGTTTTCTTCCCCATCAAAAATAAATGTCATCATTAGAGCGACATTTGAATTGTCGTCTGCAAATGCTTTCAATTTGGACAAGTCTACTTTTTTGTCGTGTGGTAAAGAGTGAAAGACTGAATATGGACCATCATAGGTGGAAGAAAAAAATGGTCACCAAATCAATTTTATCTGCATGATAACGACGTATGTGTCATATTCTGATGGAACTTATTCAGAAATGTATTTGCTCATATATTTTCGAAGCTCCAGTATGAGGCATTCAAGTCACTGCGTCAAATCCTAGAGAAATCTTCTATGAGCTCCAGAAGTCACATTTTTTGTCCAGTGTTTATGAAAGTTATTAAGAGTGTTTGTCTTGATAGTATTTCTATTAGCTTGAATATGAATTTTTCAAGTGAAAGGTAGGTCACTTGGTGCAATTGTAGAGAAACCTTTGGTGCACTCTTGTGGCCACATGTTCTGCATGATGTTCATGAAACTTAACCCTTATGCTGCTAAGCCCATCTCAGTGACCTTTTGCAGACAGTGTAGAACAAGATCAGACTGCACAGAACATGCAGTCTGATCTTGGATCTACACTGTCCAATAAGGAGAAATCTTTTCCCCAAAAACACCTCTGAAATACATGTAGCAAAGTTTGGGTTTTTACTATCGTTTTGAAAGTTTCATTTTACTTATTTAGCAGGATAGGGGTTAAAAAGAATCATACATTTCTGCACTATACCCATGAAGCTTAGTTATGATATATGTACTGATTATTTATGTGACAAGTCAAAAAGTTGATCAGGTGAACGATTCAAGGCAACTATGGCCCTCTTACAGTTGCTTCATTACAGCGTGTCACTAACCTACACGTATACCATTACGGTACAGGTATACCATTACGGTACAGGTATAAGCATAATTTATATTGTAAATTACAAAAAAAAAAAAAATGCTGTAATGTGCATCTGCAAGTTATGTTGTCTTGTTCCCTTACCTCTACATGTTGCTGGGCCTGTCCAACAGTAGATACCCGTTTGTCTATCTCAACATCTCTGTGACATTGAAATGTTACGGGACTGTTTTCTGTCGTGCCGTACGCCACCTATGAAATAATACATGGCGATTCTTTCTTAAGCTAAATGTACATTTAATAAATACATTTGGGTTGAATGGGAAAACAGGAGAACCATGATGGTATTTCATCTCCACCTTAGTAAATAAGAATACAACTAGAAAAGAAATTATTATTTGTTACAGTTATTAGTACTGTTATTATCATTATTATTATACATTTTAATAACGAATCAAAGAATGAGCTACTTCGCTGACCAGTCTTGATTGAATTGATTGATTGAATGGTGTTTTAGGCCGCTTTCAAGTTTTTGTCACAATCATATCACGGTAATGGCTCACCTACTCATGTTTGACCAGTACTACTGTCTAGGCTAGTGCTTTGAAGTCACGGTCTTGCCCATAAAACCCACTAAAAACCTGGGGCCTCCAGGTTACGAGTCCTACACTTTATCACTGTAAAGCAGGAACCCTGACCACATTTGAAAGTTTTTCAAAAAAATCAAGTTTGTCTGATTGAATTAATTTGAATACGATTAGGACAAAAAGGTTAGGTTGAATAATCAGGAAAATAAATAAGGCTCACCAAAGAAAGATCTTTGTAAGCTTAAAAAAATAGTGTGAAATAGATTAATGCACTTTTCATCATGTACTATTATTTCTTTAAAAAGATTAAGTGAGGATTTTCTTGTAAAGTATGGAACAAATGCTACCCCTCATACGGGCAATACGGACGGTCACTACACTTTCCTCAAAAGTTGTGCATGTTTTAGGAATCCTTTGATTCAACCAATTAACCCTTATCCTGCAAAATAAGTTAATACGTTCAATCTGATATTAAAAAAAAAACAAAAAAAACCCGTTATTTTCGAACTTATTATTTTTTTTTTTAAACATCTCTTCTTGTCGGACAGTGTAGACTGCATGTTCTGTGCAGTCTGATCTTGATCTATGCTGTCTGCAAAAGGCCAGAGAGTCACAATTAGCAGCTTAAGGGTTAATTCTAACCAATGAATGAGAATAACCTCACATTCATCTAAAAACAATTGTTTAATCAGTAAATATAATTGCTATCGTTAAATGTAAAAGGACCTTTTTTGTTGGTTGATAAATGTGCAAGTTGTATAATTTGAAACAACAACAAGTAGCAAGTGAAAAAAATAAAGCATAGAACTTGTGAAGCTATTTTCAGCATAGTGACATAATCAAATTTTGTCTATATTTCATATACTTGCCCTTTTATAACGAGCATAGCAAATGTTTAACGGTTAAGGAAGTGCACAAGAAAGTAGGTGCTGTAATCAATACATATAAAAAAGACACAAAAATGTATTTAAAAAGGCACCTTTGGACGGAAAAAATCAAAATGTAAAAAATATGAAGAAAAGAAAGGTAATTATGAAGCGTGACAAATAAATATGAGCATTGCTTTGTGAAAAGGGGGTCTGATGTATCGTCGTAATGACAAGTATCAAGAGGGCGGCGCATCAAATGGATCCGTACTGTCTTAACCCTTTACCTCACAATGCCGCCTTTTAACGCCCCTGGCAAAGAAACTTTTTGAAAACATTGTGGGAAAAGGAGAAAATGGTGGTTAACTGACTTACAGCGAAAAGTTTTGGACTGCACAGGCTGACCTGAGTCGATACTTTTCGCAGATGCAATGAGCCCCCTTTTGACAGAGCAGGCTGAAATATCTCCAGCAGGAAACAAACAGTAGTTTTAACCCTTTGTGTTGGAGTTTAACGCTCAGGTCATATCATAGTGGTCAGTGATGCAATCATGTATTTCCTGGCTTTCTTACACCAGTACTAACACAACTTTCTTTCCAAAGGCACTAATTACTTTTCTCACAAGCTTCCTCTTGAGGTGAAAGGTGAAAAATCACAGGAAAGAAAGTTTGCCTCAACTGGGTAGTGAACTTGCAACCACTAGATCATGAAGCAGATACGCTAACCACTGAGCTATCTAGGTAGGCTGTTTTACACCTTATCCTGCTGAATAAAAGATATGAAATCTTGAAACCGATAGTAAAAATCCAAATTTTCCTTTTTCAAAAGCATTTTTGGAGGAAAGATATCTCTTATTGGACAGTGTAGATCCAATGTAGTCTCATCTTGATCCACACTGTGCGCCAAGGGTAGTGAGTCGCACTTAGCAGTCTAAGGGCTAGTAAGTAAAACTGAGCATTGCAATCAATATAACCAGGAACTGAGCACAGTGAAAGGTCATTTTATTTCCTGAAATTGAAATACCATTGGTTCCAAAAAGCACAGAGTTTGACAATTTCAGTACTACCCTGGGGAGAACATTTAAATTTTGTGGACAGCATAGATCAATATCAGGCTGCACAGAACATGCAGTCTGATCTTGAATCAATGCCATCTGCTAACTAGGTTGAGCCTACAAGGTAAAAAAAAAAAACTTTCTAGATTTATGTCGATTATATTTAAGATAAAATCCTTTCTGGGTTTCAGTAGAGAATATTTTAGCGATTGAAAGAGGTCAGTCAAGGTTAGATATCTGGTGCTTAATTTTCATGTAAATTGAAACAACAAATACCAAGAAATAAGATAGATGGCATAAGAGATACTGGAATATGAATACTGAAACTCTTTTGTGGTTCAATATGAAGTAAAATAATGAAAAGTAACCACAAGCAATTGCCTCTTTTTCCTTACTGTTTTTCAGTTTGTTGAAAAGTAGTATTGGGTTTTTGGATAACTCTCATGAAAAATATCAAATTTCCAAATAGCACAAGAAAAGAATAATTCTGTACTACATGCACGACCATTTTGCTACTGTTCAGCAGCAAGGCTTATAAACTGATTTCATAAATGTGTGAGCAAATATGCCAGCAGGGGCCCGCTGAATAAACATATGCACATTTTTGACCAATCACAAATTACCATCTTTTAAGTACCAAGAAGTACATGTAGGTCAAAAGCTAGCGCATATGGTTATGAAGAAAAAAGGTATTTAGTACATAATATGTCATAGCCCTTCTAGCACCATAGGCAAAAAAAAACATGGACATTTTGAGGATGGCATAGATCTAGATCAGACTACACAGAAGGTGATCTTAGATCTGTACCGTCCCCTTGTTGAGTAAGGTCTGAAAGGCAAAAATCTTAATTTAAATAAATTGTATTTTCAGTCATAGAAAGAGGTCAAGCATATATGTGCCATGCTCTGGAAAAGCTGGGCTTAATGCATCTCCATGATCCATGAGACCATGCAAGTTATCTCATAATTATGGATCTATAAAGTCCATTTTGCATAATAACCGGCAGAATAATGAGGTAGATTGGTCCTTTGACATACAGAAAATTGACTGATAGAGAACAGTTTCAGGCCAGGTCAGCCTGCGTGGACTGCACAGGCTGACCTTGGTCGATACCTCTTTCACAGAGCATTGTAGCAACCAGTTTTGCAATAAAATCGAGAATTAAAATGAGAAATGCAATAAAATGATTATATATACCATATTCGATCGTTTTCCAATCAAAACCAAATTAGAGTGCAATTTAATATTAAATTGGATTATGCAAGACCTAAATTAGGTTACAGAAAGTGCTCTTCAAAGACCAATAAGAATATTTCAGGCTAAACACTGTTAAGGCTTAAATCTTTCTGTCGTTGTGATGACAGAAAATTTATTACATTTCACTTCACAACCAGTTTTGCAATAAAAACGAGAATTGCAATAAAATCATTTTATAAATCATATTCGACAGTTTTCCAATCGAAACCAAGAAAGAGTGCAATTTAATGTTAAATTGGATTATGTAAGACATAAACAAAGTTTAAAAAAAGTGATAACAATCACAACAATCGGGTCGTCATTTTTATGCTCCCCGAAGGGCGTCCGTCCATCCGTCCAAAGTCATTTCTCCACAACTCCTGGACAAAATTGGATGAAACTTCATATTTGAACTCCTTAGGATATTGCGCCGATGCATTTTCCTGGTTTTCCAATTTGAGGCTGTGTCATGAAAAAAGGGGGTTTCTTGTAAAATTCCAATGTTTACTAGTATCTCCTTCAGTTTTCGTCAAAATTTCATGAAACATCACATTTATATTGTTTATTAAAAGTTTAGGTTTAGGTTAGATTTAGTTTTTTTTGACTCTGAAATTAAACATGTCCTAGTTTCTTCAAGACTATTCAAGATATATGTTGCTGATCAAAAAGCCCCATACCATGATTTCATTCTTTCCTATTTATTCTAAGCTGTGTTATAGAAAAAAAAGGACTTAATGACAAACTCAAACCCGAAGTTTATAAATGTTCAATGTGATTTTTTTCTTCAGACAATTTTGCCAGTACTGTAATATTTGTGTTTGATTTACAGATTATTCACATTGACAGGAAGTGTTCACATTGACAGGAAGTTCTACTCCACTGTTCCAAGAGTTATGCCACTTCGTTACTTAATTATTTGAAAATGTGTTTTTATGGTTCTACAAGGAGAACATAGATTTCTTACAGGATTTCAACGTAGTACTTTTCCAGTCTTAAGTAGCCTGTTTCACCCCCACCCTCTTCTCCCGTGACCAACCATTTACCGACGGCCTTCATTTTCCTAAACAGAGACCTGTTCAGGGAGCATAATCCATCTATGACGGCTCTTGTTTTAAGTAAATAATGTCACAAATTTAAGCTGTATGACAATTTCGCGCCCTGTCTGCAACTTGACTGACCCTGGTCAGTCTGCGTGAAATGCACAGGCTGACCAGGGTCAACACATTTCGCCTTCGGTACAATTTCTGTAGATAAATGGTCATTCTACCTTGCCTTACAACCACTTTTCAAATATAAACCCCACCATCGGCCTGCACTGAGTTCAATCTCTGATCCAGTTTCTTTAATTTACAGATTTCCTATAAGGTTCTATTGGCGTAACGGTTCACAGTGCAAATAACTTCGATAAACCAATGGTTGTTTAAAGCCTTAAATAAGTCTGACAGGCCATTTTTTTAATTTTTTCAGTTGGCGTATTGTCTTTGAAAAACAACCACCGTTTCAAATTGTGGGTAAAAATCAAACTTGATGTGTATGAAGGCTGATCTTTGTCTAAACTGTCGTATAATACCGATAAATTGCGATCTTTTTGAGGCTTTGAGTTTTTCATATTAAGGGCCTTCGGGTGAGGATCATTTGCTTTTAGGAATTTTGTTTTGACTAAAAATATATAATCTTCTTAAGCATCGACATTTTTTCTGTGCACGTCAGCATAAGATGACTACTTCTTTCGGTATCGAAAATTTCTGCCGAATAACAACAAAAATTGAACTACCTCTTTCAGAGAAGATCTTCCTGTACAACATTAACGACCTCATTTGCCATTATTTATGACACGCGCTTTTCCCTAATTTTCATTCCGATTCAAACAGGTATTTATTCAATACCCAAGTAATATCCGTTTCAAGAAAAACCTACAAGAAAAAAGTCCCGAGGAACACAATTTACATGACACGAGTCCGTCAATATCCCTGATCTCAATATAAACATTGGTGGTGGGGTATACTTTACTTATTGGGCAACTGTGAGATACCTTACCAAAACAAATCCTTACCATTCAATAGATTGAATTCTAGCACGAATAAGCTTACCAATAAATCGGTTAAAAAAACATTTTTTGTGGATTTATTAGACTGAGATTTTGAAATTGTCTTAAAATTGCGATTTATGTGACTTTTGAAAAGGGGGTTATTCTCTTCCTCGGTTTTGTGTCTGAGACTTCTAAATATGATATAAAAGGAGTAATAGGCAGAGGCCGTTTACAAGTTCGGTGATTTTTTACTGAACAGAATTTATTTTATTCACTTTATATTCTTTAAACAATCTGATAGAGGTTTACCCAATGAACATGCAATTATATAGAGAGATGATTTCAACACGGGGGAATTTCAAAGATTTTACTATGGCTGATTTGCTCAAAGTTTGAAAAATAAATAAAATCGATTTTCAAAAGAAACCAAATTTGTTTTGCTATCCTCGATTTATAGCTAAAAATTGTTGAGCAGCAAACTGTTATAAGTTTTCAGTCAATGCTACGGGTTTTGCGATAATTTATTGCAATTCGTGTGAAACCACCTTCTTCACTTATTTTCTTAATATGCTAATGACCAACGACGCATGCTGCTGAGATGTAAAGTGCGTCTAATGATTTTGTTTGAAGTGAAATGCTCGCCTAATCTCATAAATGACTTTCACATAACAATTCTTTGTCCCAATAAAGCTCGTAAACGAGCCGATTTAGGTTTTTTCTCGCATATAAGCGTAATGTAAATGTAAGAGGGAGTCAAAGACTCCAGCCCGATTGACAGATTGAATGGTGTTTTATGCCGCTTTCAACATTATTTCAGTCATATCACGGCGACAGTTCATATATTCATGTATTTCCTGGGTTTCACCAGTACTAGGTTGGGGCTCTGAAGTGTCTTGTCCAAGGATACTCCCAAGAAAAACCACAGTGGATCCAGTGCGGCTCGAACCTGAGGACTCCAGCTCAAATTGTAGTGCGCATAAAACTTTTATAAATGACTCGCATAACATTTCTTTTTACCCTACTGATAAATGTCTTAAAAGGTCTAATCTGCCCATTTTAAGCCAAACATAACCCATTTTGTTGATATTATATCAAACTATAGACGTTCGTGTGGCTTCATGACAAATATTAGCCCTGGCGCTTGCAAGATTTCATAGAGTACGGGAGATAAAAAATGAAATTTTAGACTTGGCTCCTATCCACTCAAACAATGACTTTGTGTAACTTTGTTTAGGTCTTACATAATCCAATTTAACATTAAAGTGCACACTTACTTCGTTTTGAATGGAAAACGATATATATAAAATCATTTTATTGCAATTCTCGTTTTTATTGCAAAACTGGTTGTGAAGTGAAATTTAATAAATTTTCTGTCATCGCAATGAGTTTTGCAATAAATTATTGCAATACTGCTTTAAGACATATTGTTTCTGAAACAGTCAAAATTCAATGTTGTTTACTGTATTTAATCGACTTTATGACAGTTTTCAAACATTTAAGCCTCAATAGTGTTTAGCCTGAAATGTTCTTATTGGTCTTTGAAGCGCACTTTCTGTAACTTAATTTAGGTCTTACATAATCCGATTTAACATTAAATTGCACTCTAATTAGGTTTTGATTGGAAAACATTAAAGTACACACTTACTTCGTTTTGAATGGAAAACGATCGAATATGATCTATTTAATGATTTTATTGCAATTCTCGTTTTTATTGCAAAACTGGCTGTGAAGTGAAATGTAATAAATTTTCTGTCATCGCAACAAGTTTTGCAATAAATTATTGCAATACTGGTTTTAGACATACTGTTTCTTAAACAGTCAAAATTCAGTGTTGTTTATGGTATTAAATTGACGTTATGACAGTTTTCAAACATTTAAGCCTCAATAGTGTTTAGCCAGAAATGTTCTTATTGGTCTTTGAAGCGCACTTTCTGTAACTTAATTTAGGTCTTACATAAATCCAATTTAACATTAAATTGCACTCTAATTCGGTTTTGATTGGAAAACCATCAAATATGGTATATATAATGATTTTATTGCAATTCTCGTTTTTATTGCAAAACTGATTGTGAAGTGAAATGTAATAAATTTTCTGTCATCACAACAAGTTTTGCAATAATTTATTGCAATACTGGTTTAAGACATACTGTTTCTGAAACAGTCAAAATTCAATGTTGTTTACGGTATTTAATCGACTTTATGACAGTTTCCAAAGATTTAAGCCTCAATAGTGTTTAGCCTGAAATGTTCTTATTGGTCTTTGAAGCGCACTTTCTGTAACTTAATTTAGGTCTTACATAATCCAGTTTTACATTAAACTGCACTCTTATTAGGTTTTGATTGGAAAATGATCGAATATGATCTATATAATGATTTTATTGCAATTCTCGTTTTTATCGCAAAATGGGTTGTGAAGTAAAATGTAATAAATTTTCTGTCATCGCAACGAGTTTTGCAATAATTTATTGCAATTTTCGTTTTTATTGCAAAACTGGTTGTTACAGAGCATGGCTCATTTATTTTACACTGAAAGAGTTTTTCCTGTAACCAGGGATGTGGAAATCTTAAAAATTTCTACTTGTCCATGGACAAGTAAATTACAAAAATCTACTTGTCCGCCAGTGTGGCTCACTTGTCCAAGACAAAATTTTAAATGGCATGCATAAAGTGACATGTCAGCAATATGGGGATACTCTCGATAAACCTTAAAAAGAACATTGTTACGATCGTCTGCATGTCATTTTTTGTACGATGTGAGAACATTTGTATTTCACTGGATAAGCATGCAACAGATTTTTGTTTCAAAATTTTCCATGTATTTTCTTCTTGTCCATGGACAACTAAACTGAAAAAAGTCACTTGTCAGGATCCGAATTTTCTCGAGTTGGATGAGTCGGGCATAGTATTTCCACACCCCTGCCTATAACTTAAACGATTAGAATACAAAGCTTTTCTTTTTTCAGTCCATGGTAATAAATAACTTTTGAAACATTTAAGAAAGCACTATATATTCTATCCCAATCAAAATGTCAATTTCCTTTTCTCCGTATATATTTTGTCATTTATATTAACGCTGTAAATAATTGTGTGTCCATTGTGTGATATAAATAAACAATAAATTGTGTCAGAATTGGAATAGTATTTCTGAATTTACTTTCAAAAAATCAGTGAATTCAGAGAATGGCTTGAAGAAAAAAAATCTAACCATTTTACATGATATTCTGTCCCCTATAAATCCTCTAATCTAGGATTAAGGACATGCACAATAAATATAATGTGAGAACAGTAATACGGAAAGTTATGATAAATAGAGGGGGAGGTGCCATATTACTAGTTAATGATGTATTAAACTAGGGATGTCTTAAACAAAACCAGTGCAGCAGTGTGTCCATCACTTACGGTTACTTCAGACATGTGCATTTTGTGTACAACTTGTTTCATTGTTTCAGTGGGGCAAGGGGACCCACCCATGATACCAGTATACAGGGAAGTGATGTCGAACTTGTCTAAATCCAGGTGATTTAACATGTCAATAAACATAGTAGGAACTCCATAGAGTGAGGTACATCTGAAATATTGATATGAACCATGCTCTGTGAAAAGGGGGCTTAATGCATCTCCGCGCAAGCAAGTCATTACATAATTATGGATCCATAAAATCTATTTTGCTTGATAACCAAGTGAATCATGAGGTAGCCTTGTCCTTGGACAAACAGAAAAATTGACAAATAGCAAACGGTTTTAGCCCAGGTCAACCTTGGTCAATACTTTTCGCAGATGCATTAAGCCTGGCTGAATTATGGATTTTACAATGAAAAAAGAATCACTTACGGTTACTTCAGACATGTGCATTTTCTGAATGACTTGTCTCATTGTTTCGATTGGACAGGGCGAGCCCGCCATAACGCCAGTGTATAGGGAGGTCAGGTCAAAATTATTTATATCCGGGTGATTTAACATGTCTATAAACATTGTGGGAACTCCATAGAGTGAGGTACATCTGAAATATTGCAGTAGATTTAAAATAAAGAATGGCCTTAAAAAGCCGATGAATCGCAGCAGAATGAGGTTACGCTACAAAATAACAAGAACGCTGCATGCAGTGCCAATGCCCGGCTGCGGAGGCTTTTTCAGTGAACATTCAAAAGACATGAAAGTGTCAAAAATGTGTTGAGAGTTATGTACCTTCTTTGTGTGGGTTCCCCTGTTGACAGTAAAACAGCTGGCCCAAGTTAGGGGTAAATATATTCAGTTATAATAGTGAGAATGTGTCAAAGCTTTCGGAAGACAACATAGATGTCGACGGGACTGTGACAATATCTCAACGTTTTCTTCGAAAATAGTCTAGGTAAATATTAAGTTTGCTAAACAATGTTATTCATACATGTACGTGTATATATGTACAATGACATAAATTTGTGACGAACTAGGATGTTTTGGTGGACTGTAAAATTTTTTTGTCTTGCAATTAGCTGCGTCACTGACAGATAAAGCTTGTTCCATAACATGAAACTTTATCTGATAGATATTTTAAATGAGGGAAATACTGAATGCCTTCCTCAAATGGTTCATTTAAGAATAAGTAGGTACAAAAACACCTCACGTCATTAACTCTTTCAGTGCAAATGGCAATTTAATTATTTTTGTACTGATGGCGTAGATCAAGATCATACTGCACAGAGCGTGCATTCTTAGATCTACACCTTCCGCTACCTGATGATAAACCTTATCCAAAATCATCTTCAAATGCACTGGGAGTCTACTTTCAATGTTGAAAAAGATAGCATTCATTTAGTTGGCAGAGAAAGAGTTAAATAGTGTCGTCACATCGTGTACTACCGGGTTTTGCCTAGTGACTGACATTCCTGAGCTTGTTGTATTGCTGAAATCAAACATGATATACTATGTTTGGCTTAACTGCTAAGCTTGACTTACAGGCCTTTTGCGGACAGTGTAGATCAAGATCAGACTGCACAGAGCGTCTTAAATCCACACTGTTCGTTTAATGATTTATTTAATTGTGTTTTATGCCACTTTCAACATTATTTCAGTTGTATCAGGGATACCACTCGGATATTCATGTATTTTCTGGGTTTCACTGGTACTCGGCTAGGGCTCTGAAGTGTCTTGCCCATGGACACTCCCATGAAAAACCCAGTGGATCCAGTGAGGCTCAAACCAAGAGCCTCCAGCTTATGAGTCCACTTTACCACTGAGCTATGCAGGACCCCCTACACTGTTCAATAAGGAGATATTTTTTTTCTCCAAAAGAATACTTTTGCAATAACATTATTCAGGTTTTTACTGCCAGCTTGAAAGTTTTATTTTTAAAAATATTTAGCTGCTTAAGGGTTAAATATTGATATGCATTTGAATTCTATAGGCTGGGTCCATGTACCACCATGCATGTCACTAGATCAATAAAATAGTATGTCAGTGTCAGAAATATAAATGTAATATAACTTGGCTGGGAGGTCTGTCATACCACAATCCGTCATGCAGTGATAAATTCTCCCAACTTTTGAGCCATACTCTGGCAAAAGGGGGCTTAATGCATCTCCGTGCTGCATTAGACCCATTAAGCCATCACATAATCATGGATCCATAATAGCCACTTTTCTAATATAAACGACTTAATCATGAGGTAGACTGGTCCTTCGGCATACAGAAAATTGACCAATAGGGAAAAGTTTAGGCCCAAGTCAGCCAAGCAGACTGCAGGCTGACCTGGGTCGATACTTTTTGCTGATGCATTAAGCCCCCTTTTCACAGGGCATGGCTCATATATAGACAATCGTTGTACTAAACTAACTTTGTAGAACATCAAAGGGGCATTATGTATGATAGAACTTTCTTCTTGTTAACACAACTTTTTGTTGTGTGTCAGAAACTTGGTTCTTTAACATACTGCTCGATTTTTACTACGTGTTGGCACTCAGATAGTTTCTATATGGTGTATACTATACCGCGAAGTTTGCTTTGCATCAGATTTCTTTTAAAATGGTAGAAACTCCTTATAGCATGTTAATACGAAACATTCATCTCACTGTACTGTAGAAAAGACATGGAATTTTGACTAAAACAATAGACAATCTTTATCTAAGAAAGAACTCGTCATGGAGAGGCTCTCAGAAAAGAAAACACCTTTGATAAATCATTAGTCAATTTTTTCTCTTTTTCTTTAAATTAATGGCATGCTTAGGCAGACTTCAATTGAAAATGACTTGTAAACGCGAGATTGTTGCAATGTTATTCATGATATGGATGCATTCAATAATAAAATTTAAGCAACTAAGGATTCGTTTCTACATACCGTTCATCTGCTACAGCTTTCAGTGTTAAACCAGCATTAAAACTTGGACTTGGAAATACACACGTTGCTCCATGATTGGGCATTTGCAGGGAACCAATCACCATCCCAAAGCAATGGTACAAGGGGACCGGTACACAGATTCTAGTTTCCTATAAAAGAAAACGAGGCACACGTATAAGACATGCAGGTCGGAAAAGGGTCCAATATTGCCCGACTAGGTTATAGGCAAATGATCCATGGCATAGACATTTGAGCTATGCTCTGTGAAATGGGGATTTAATCCAGCTGCAAAAAGTAACGACGCAAGTCAGCCTGAACAGTCCCCGCAGCTTGACCAGTGTCAAAACCTTTTGCTTTTGCTTATTTTTCTGCATATCCGACGACTATCCTACCTCAGGATTCAACCAGTTGTTGGACAAAATGAATATAAAGGATTCGTAATTATTTAATTACTTGCTTAGTAAAATGCTTCACGGAGATGCCTTTAACCCCTTTTTGCCTGATATTTATATCTAGCAGTTTAAAATGTGTCATCAGTTGAACATTTTATTGAGAACATTAGTCAGCCACAGCCTCTCTTTTTGACATACGAAAATGAAATTTGGAAAGGGGTTCTTCAAAGGATCGCTCATGCCAGATATGTATTTTCTTGGACACAAGCTTGGTGTTGATTTCCAAAGACTATATTGCCAAAAAAGAAAACTTCCTAGCTTATTTTCAGGTTGCTATTTAGTGAAAAATAATTCCCAATCAACAGCAGCCATATATTGTTGGAACAAAATTCCATCAAATACTTTTATAGAGATCTATTTACAGACTATTATTCATATTGATTTGCAGATAATTTTGATATTCGCTTTTCTGGAACATATGCCCTAAGGTGCTCATTTTTTCAGCTTGTTGCAAATTGAAATTGGTATTCTAAATAAATACAAGTTCTTTGAAAGAGTTCTGAAGAAGATCATGGTAAGATCATTTCTGTGTTGAAAAGTTGGTTCGTTAGTCGCAGATGAGAAGAACCGTAACCCTTAGGCTGTCAAGCCTGACTCACTGACCTTTTCTGTACAGTGTAGGTCAAGATCAGACTGCACATTCTGTTCAGCCTGATCTTGGATCTACACTGTCCAATTAGGAGATATTTCCCCAATCCCCATAACTTTGAAATACTAACAATTTGGTTTTTGCATACAGTGTAGATCAAGATCAGACTGCAAAGAATGTGAAGTCTGATCTTGGATCTACACTGTCCGATTAGGAGATATTTCCCCAATCCACATAACTTTGAAATTCTAACATTTTGGTTTTTACCATTGGCTTGAAAGTTTCATACAAGTTACTCAGCAGGAAAAGGGTTAAAGAACAATTTAATGTACACACATATACATGGACGCCAAACACACACACACTAACGCCTAACATACACACTGACATACGCACACTCAAGGGACACCGGGCAATAGCATAGTCTTGCAGGTCTTCGGTCAGTAGAGCAAAAAAAGAATTACGCCACTTTTGCTGCTAAAAAATAATCAAAACGAAGGCTTATTGTCCAAGGCTTATTCTGTTCAATTAAAAAAACTCTATTAAGCTGAAATCTTAACACTAAAAGATATATGAGCATTGTATTGATTATAAATGGGTATAAGCGCAACTCACTGTCCTTTTGTGGACAGCATAGATCAAGATCAGACTGCACAGAACATGCAGTCTGATCTTGAATCTACACTGTCTGATAAGGAGATATTACTTTTTTTAAAAATAAGTTTGAAATAGCATTATTTGGGTCTGTACGACCAATTTAAAAAATTCATTTCACTTATGTAGCAGGGTAAGGGTTAACAATTTACCACACAACCTTGAACATTAATGACCAGTAGAAAAAAAAGCTGTTGAAAAAATGTGGGAAAAGGCAAAAATGCTAGTAACCAGCATTTTCTCCCTTTTCAAAAATATTTTCTACTTTTTTTTTATGGACAGGTCCTGTCTTCTATTTCTGCAAATGCTATCTAAATGGATGAATCCAAAATTTTGTCGTCTAGTAAAGGGTTAACACTGTACTGCTGGTGAAGGGCTAACACTGTACTGTTTGCAAAGGGTTTACAATGTACTGCAGGTAAAGGGTTAACACTTACTGCTGTTAAAGTGGTAACAGTGAAGTGTCGTCACAAAAACTTGAGAGCTTAGTATGAAATCTTGGCCGGCTTTTTCTTTCCTTCGTCAGGCAAATGGATACAGAACCAAATAGGCTCTTTTTCACCAATTCGCTCTCTGAAACTAGCAGTCTGATTGGCTTAGACAATGGCTAGACTTAAAAGGTGGAATTCAGACAGTATAGGCATTACTGATGGGCAATGCACCACATTTTTGACTGTACGTACCCTATTGTGGTAGTCAAGTCGTATGCCTATAAAGTAACTATTGTTTACGATGTTGTGGTGGGATAAAGTTGCCCCTTTTGGAAATCCAGTTGTTCCCTGGAAGAAAAAATGAAAGAAAAAAAGGTAGATACACAACTTTCCTTCCTCTTTGCATGACTGTATGATGTTCACCAAAATGCTGATAAATTCATTTTCCATAGATAGTCAAGTAAAGTTTCAACTGAGGTATATAAGATTGAAATATTGAATGTGTTCTTATTTAACTACTTAGCAAAAGACAAAACTTTAGGTTCGACCAAAATCGAATCATTTGTAGACGACAAATTAGAAATGACCCAATTGGTGGAACTTGTCTTTGACATGGTAGAAACCTTTTTGGGAAAAGGAGAAAATGCTGGTTAACAGCATCTTCTCCTTTTTCCAAAATATTTTCAAAAGCCTTCTTCCTGAAGGTCATTTGGATTGTGTAGTAAAAGGTTAACTGAGATTAGATTGTTTTATTTACAGAATCTGTCGTATCCGACTATGTTAATATATCTACCTGTTTCCACAGCCAATCTGTTATCTGAAATTCTTAAGTCTTTAACACAAAAATGTGGACATGTTCAAATTGAAAGTATTTGCAGACGACAATTTAACTTTGACTCAAAAATTAAAACTTTTTTTTGGGACAGGTAGACAATGTTGTTGGAGAAAAAAAAGGAGAAAATGCTGGTTACCAGCATTTTCTCCTTTTCCTACAATGCTGTCAAAAGGATTCTTTCTCAGGATCATTAAAAGTCGGATTTGTGTGGAAAAGGTTTAAGCTTTAAAGAAATTTTAACATGTTTTGATGTATTCAAAATGTCTGCACACTGCTTTTGAATGAATTGATCCCTTATCCGTCATTGAACCAAAAGGAAGGAATTAATTTTTTTGTTAAAATGTTACAATAAATCCATTATGAAATTTTTAACTTTGGAAATGTATAACTGTTTGCACTCTTCCAAAAGAGTATTGTAATTTTCTTGCATAATGATTGAAGTTCGTTTTATCTTAGCCACTGCCTAAGTCGCCAGTGCCTAATAAACATTTCAATACAGATCAGAGACAATCATTGTTTTCTATAGTAATATATCATTGGAGGTTTTTTTTTTCTTAACAACTAAATTCAGTCACAAAAGAGAATGTACGAAATAACCACATGATTGAAACAATATGGGCCATACTCTGGGAAAAGGGGTCTTATGCATCTCCATGATACATTCTTTCTAGCAAGTCATGACATAATTATTCATCCATGAAATCCAATTAAGTCTGAAAACCGACCTAATCCTGATGTAGACTGGTTCTTTTACTCGCTGAAAATTGACTAATAGCAAAAAGTATTGACCCAGTGGGGGCTGACAATGAGTTGATACCTTTTGCAGATGCATTGAACCTCATTTTCACAGAGCATGGCACATATATCCCCCATTCGTCTGATCCACACATAAGGATGCGTGCTAGAAGTAATTGTTCAATAACCAAGGTTTTCAAATTCATTGTTATTTTTATTAAGAAAGTTGCTTGTGAACTGCATATAGATTTCAACACTTGATCGAAGTGTCTTGACAACAAGAGAAATAAGTCCTGTCCGGAAAAAAAATCATACCCAAATAACACAAAACTAACTTTTTTTTTTGGTTTAAGGACCTTTCAAAGTTATAATGACTGGTTTTGTATATCATCTATATACATTGGTTTTAATTACCTGGATCTTCAGCACATATTTAGTTACTACTAAAAGAAAAAAACAGAAACAATTCGTTTATTAGGTTTGGATGTTGTTCCCATAGGTTGAAAAAAAAAGGCTATTCCATCAGCAAATAAGAAATAAAACCATGTGATATATGTATGTGATAATATACTATCATTTAATGTCATACTATCCAAATCATTGATAATAAGCAAGGACAATCCCAGCAAGAGTTGCTCCCCTTATACCATGGAAGTTGAAATAATTATGCTCTGTTGAAACCATGATACATGCCAATACATTTCTATATAAACTTTCAAAATTACCAACAAAATTCTAATTTTGACCAGTTTTAGCTAGTTTTAGCCACAAACCAACCAAATTAATTGTGTCAGATTATATTCATGCTATATTATATAAATGCTTAAAAAGCTTTACTTTTACTACGCAGAATGTTTTAAAACATGGTAACTAGAATAAAAGAGCCTCCGTGACCTCAAAACCCAAATATTTACATGAAAGTAGTCACTATAGTGGGGAACTTCTGCCATCGTGCCTCCATGATCATTTAGCTTGTTTCTACACCTCTTTTGATATAGCTTGGTACCGTCACATTCTTTGTCCAGGAATCGGGGGGTAGACATCGGAGTGAAAAATGATACTGAACATTCTTACAAAATAGGGTGCCATACTTGTTTCGGCATCAATAAAAATCATGTAGGTATATCAGTACATGGACTTTTATTTTCTTTGAGTGAGAATATTACCTTATGATCTCAGCTTGCGTAAACAGTCTATTTTACGCAACCCTCATGACGCATTAAGTCATCATAATTATTATTTTAAAGGGTGTTGGCTTTTTCGAGTACGTCATTTAATTGTTGACCCATATCCTGCTAAATAAGTGAAACAGAATTTTCAAACTGGTCTTAAAAGACCCAAATAATGCTATTTCCAACTTTTTTTTAGGAAAAGAAATATCTCCTTATTTGAGAGTGTAGATCCAAGATCAGACTGCACATTCTGTGCAGTCCTATCTCGATCTACACTGTCTGCAAAAGATCAGTGAGTCTAGCTTAGCAGCCAAAGGGTTTATACTAAGGCATCCTTGCATGCATAGCGAGCTGGCCTGCACTCACTATCACATCATTTCTAATCCCGTTTTGCCACATGCATCTTTAGTGTCGAAAGACAATCAGAACTGGTAGGACTTACTGAGGTGAACTGTATGTTTATGGGGTCATCAAACTGTAGTTTTTTCTGTAGGTCATATATGTTACGCTTATCCTTTTCACTTCCAGCATTCATAATGTCGGGAAATAGCGTTGTACCACTGTAACGATAAACATCGATAATTAGCAATTTGTGTCAGCACTTCACTGAATAATTCTGTATTTCACAACTTGAGGAAGAAAGTCATATAAAACATTATGGAGAGGAGAAAATGCTAGAAACTGTTATTTGTTCCTTTTCCTACGATTTCAGTTTGCCATAATTTTAGCCAAATGTTGTTTGCCGTCTGCAAAGACTTTCATCATGGGTCAGTCTAAAGGAATCTGCTGAGTAAACAAAGTGGAAACTGATGCAAGTTAACCCTTAAGCTGCTAAGCACAACTCACTGAACTTTAGCGGAAGTGTAGATAAAGATCAGACTGCACAGAACGTGCAGTCTGATGTTAGACCTATCTGATACATGTGTTTTCTTCCTGATGAAATCATCTTTGAAATCTCAATATTTGTTTTTTTAACTATTGCATGGAAATGTTTGTTGCATTTATTTAGCAATTTAGAGTTGAAAGTAGTGAGGTCTCGAGACTTTGCAAAATAATCCGGAGTTTTGACGACTCTGATGAAGATGGCTTTGTAAAGATTGTGGGGAAAAAAGATAATGCTGGTAACCAAAATTTTCTCCTTTTCCCTACAATGTTTTCTTTTCTTCCAAAGGGACATTTCATCATTTTAGTTACTGTTGTCTGCAAATACTTTTGATTTGAACTAATCGAAAATTTTGTCGGGTAGAGTCAGTCGGTGCTGTCAACAGAACATTTATATCAGAGAGCCGCCTTCAGAATCACCAGTAGAACCCTTTTCACCGACCATTTTATATGTTGTTGATAAATTCTTATTTCCAAAATTAGTTATCTGGTTGGCTGAGACAGGACATCTCAGCAACAAAAATGCTAGGTCTTTGAATTTAGAATTAGACTTTACTTTAGAAAGGTTTGATAATACAGCTACAGGCTACTGGAAGGTTTTATGAGTTTTTAGCTCACCTGAGCATAAAGTGCTTAAGATGAGCTTTTGTAATCATGCTGCGTCCGTCGTCCAGGCGCCAACAATTACCTTGTGTGCACTCTAGAGGCTACATTTTCAATCATATACTCATGAAACTTGGTCAGAATGTTTGTCTTGATAATATCTCAGACAAGTTTGAAATTTGGTCATGTCGGGTCAAAAAGTAGGTCACTGGGCTAAATCTAAGAGAAACCTTGTGTGCACTCTAGAGACCATATTTTCAGCCTGATACTCTTGAATCTTGGTCAGAATGTTTGTCTTGATAATATCTCAGACAAGTTTGAAATTGGGTCATGTCTGGGCAAAAAGTAGGTCACTGGGCCAAATCTCTGAAAAACCTTGTGTGCACTCTAGAGGGCACATTGATATACTGATACAGATTGGTCAGAATGTTTATCTTGTTGATATCCTAGACAAGTTTTAAAGTGTGTCATGTCGGGGCAAAAAGTAGGTCACATGGTCAAATCTTAGATAAACCTTGTGTGCACTCTAAAGGCCACAATTTCAGTCTGATTCTCATGAAACTTGGTCAGAAAGTTTGTCTTCATGATATCTTGGATAAGTTTCAAAGTGGATCACATCTGGTCAAAAAGTAGGTCACTGGACGAAATCTTAGAAAAACCTTGTGTGCACTCTAGAGGACACATTTTCAGTCTGATACTCATGAAACTTGGTCAGAATGTTTGTTTTAATAATATCTTGGACAAGTTTGGAATTCAGTCACAGTGGTTTAAAATGTAGGTCACTTACGCTCATGTATTTTACATCATTAAAACCAGGATCATTACAGCTTTATCAACTGTAGATGGTAGATGACTTTACTCAGGTGGGTGCTTTCGGGCGAATAGCCCTCGTTTTATTAATATTTTTTAAGTTTTATTTTAAGACCATTCTTGACATGAACATCGGTAGCACCTATCTGAAACTTTCTTTACATAAACATAGGTGCCACAGATTTAAAAACCTTTGTTTGTTTGTTTGTTTTTAACATAAACGTCGGTGCCACATATATGAAATAGTTTTGATATAAATATCTGTGCCACAGATATAGAACATTCTTGATGTGAACGTCAGCCGCATAGATTTGGTACATTCTAAATTTGGACGTCGGTGCCATAGATAAAGTACATTCTTGATATAAAGGTCGGCGCAACAGGTTTAGAATATTCTTGATATAAAGGTTGATGCCAAAGATTTAGTATATTTTTAGCTCACCTGAGCACGAAGTGCTCATGGTGAGCTATTGTGATCGTGCTGTGTCCATCGTGCGTCGTCCGTCGTCAACTTTTTACCTTGTGTACGCTCTAGAGGCCACATTTTCAGTTGGATCGTCATGAAACTTGGTCAGAATGTTTGTCTTGATAGAATCTTGGACGAGTTTGAAATTGGGTCATGTGGGGTCAAAAACTAGGTCACTAGGTCAAATCTTCGAAAAACCTTGTGTACGCTCTAGAGGCCGCATTTTCAGTCAGATACTTGTGAAATTTGGTCAGAAAGTTTGTCTTGATAAAATCTCGGACGAGTTCGAAATTGGGTCATGTGGGGTCAAAAACTAGGTCACTAGGTCAAATCTTCGAAAAACCTCGTGTGTGCTCTAGAGGCCTCATTTTTCAGTCCGATCCTCATGAAACTTGGTCAGAATGTTTATCTTGATTAAAATCTGGACCGAGTTTGAAATTGGGTCATGTGGGTTCAAAAACTAGGTCACTAGGTCAGATCTTGGAAAAACATTGTGTACGCTCTAGAGGCCACATTTTCAGTCAGATACTTGTGAAATTTGGTCAGAATGTTTGTCTTGATAAAACCTGAGACGAGTTTGAAATTGGGTCATGTGGGGTCAAAAACTAGGTCATTTGGTCAAATCTTCGAAAAACCTTGTGTACGTTCTAAAGGCCACATTTTCAGTTGGATCCTCATGAAACTTGGTCAGAATGTTTGTCTTGATAAAATCTGGGACAAGTTCGAAATTGGGTCTTCTGGAGTCAAAAACTAGGTCACTAAGTCAAATCTTCGAAAAACCGTGTGTGTGCTCTAGAGGTCACATTTTCAGTCAGATACTTGTCAAATTTGGTCAGAATGTTTGTCTTGATAAAATCTCGGACGAGTTCGAAATTGGGTCATGTGGGGTCAAAAACTAGGTCACTAGGTCAGATCTTCAAAAAACCTTGTGTACGCTGTAGAGGCCACATTTTCAGTCAGATACTTGTGAAATCAGAATGTTTGGCTTATTGACTCAGGTGAGCGATGCAGGGCCATCATGGCCCTCTTGTTTTATAAAAACTTCTGCGCCACGTATTTAGACATTCTTGATAGAAACGTCATTGCCATGGATTTAGATTTAGATTATTCCAGAGGTAAACGTCGGTGGCACAGATTTAGCACATTCCATATGAAAGTCAGTGTAATATCCTTGAGATAAACGTCAATCTTACAGATTTAGAACATTCTATATAAAAGCGTTGGCGCCACAGATTACGAACATTCTTGAGATAAATGTCTGTGATACAGATTAAGAGCGTTCTATGTAAAGACGTTTGTGTCACAGATTTAAAACTTACTTTGGTATAAATGTCAGCAGTAGAACATTCTATATAAAGACGTTGGCAACACAGATTTAGAACGTTCTCAAGATAAACGTCAATGGTACAGATTTAGAATATTCTTGCAATAAATGTCGGTGCCACAGATTTAGAACCATCTTGATACAAGCGTCGGTGGCACAAATTTAGAACATCCATAGTATAGGCGTTGATGTCACAGACTTGGAACAGTTTTGCGATAAACGTCAATCTAAGAGAGTTAGTACATTCTATATAAAGACGGTAGTGCGGCAGATTTAGAACATTCCATATAAAGACGTTGGTGCCACAGATTAGTGCATTCTCGATATAAAAGTCGGTGCCACAGATTTAGTACATTCTTAATACAAGCATCGGTGCAATTGGTTCAGAACATTCTTGATATACACGCCGGAGCCACAGACTTAAAATACTCTGTATAACATCGGTGAAAAGCTTTGAACAGTCGGTGCCGCAGAATGAAAAAATAAACTTCACCGAAGTGTCGGTGCCAAACATGTAGATTAATTATCATTTCTTTTTCTTTTCTGTATAAACCCTCGTCGTGAATACGCTGTAATTTTCATTATGCAACAACAACAATGTAAGTGGGCATACTCACGGGTACTCTTTATTGCCCATCATTATGATGTACTTCAGATCTGGCAATCTGCAAGTTTGAATGATTGTGAAATAGAGTGGCAAATGATGCAAACTTCAATTTTTTTTTAAAAACAAATATACAGCGGTGGGTGCCAATGTTAAAGCCCTGAAAAAGATCCGATCCGATTCAGAACTCTTCGTCCCCGAGCGAACGCTCAAGAACTACAAAACTTCGTTCCACGGCAAGGCCTTCAGAGCCCTAGCCTAGTACTGGTGAAACCCAGGATATACATGAATATGTGAGCTTTCGCTGTGATATGACTGAAATAATGTTAAAAGCGGCGTAAAACACCATTCAATCAATCAGTCAATCCACGGCAAGGCAGTATAAGTGTCAACACAACTTTGCAACACAACCCTTAGTTTTACCGACCCTGAAGGACAGCGCTTTTGAAAGGACAAAATGCTGGTAACCGACTTTCCTCGTTTTCCCACAATGTTTTCTATCCTATCAAAGAAATCATCATATGAGCTAGATCCAATCTGTCATCTGCAAACGCTTTTAATTTGGTAGAGTCCAAAATTTTGTCGTTTGGTAAAAAGTTACACGAACACAAACTACCTACAGGTATAGCCATCTATGGGGTAGATCAGCACATTGCATTATGAACATAAATCGTGAATAGGAATGAGAACATTGTGTCATGAGGAGGCAATGAAGTCTGCAGGAGAGTAATGAGTTTTGAGTTGTTAAACGACGAAAACCTATTTTTTTAACACTGGCTGAAAACACACATATTTATCAATTTAAAAACAGACATAGATATATAATAGTTTTTGTTTTTCCTTGTCATTTCTACCGGCCTTTTTCCCCCAATTGTTCTGTAATGTGCATCTTTTTTTAGTTGATTCAATGAAATTCACTATTTGATCACGCCAAATAGATGTTACAAATGGGCCATGCTCCTTGGAAAGGAGGTTTAATGTATCTGAAAATGACTTGCTTAATACGATGCATCACAGTGATGCATTAAACAACCTTTTGCCGGAGCACGACTCAAATTTAATGTTAATATCCCGAGCCAAAAGTAAGGGATTGAATAACTTTTTTCCCATGTAAAAAATAAAATAATGTTATGAAAAATCCTATATCAATCACTCTCGACAGTTGCCTCAAAAAGATACCTTAACCAGTACTCGCTTTTCAAGGGATTCAAACCCGAAACCTTTGATGTGAAAGGCCGCGCTAATACTGTCTCCAACAAACAGAGTGATTTACATCGTTTCACAGCGAAAAGGGCGGGGTAAAATAGGGGACTAGTGAAGAAAAAAATGTGCCCTTACAAATGACTGTGAATCTCTACCGATTTCTGATTGGCTAGTTCAGGTATCAAACTGAAGAGAATGTCGTAATAGTTTTGATCTTGAAACTGCACCGCTGAGACTATCGCCTTGCACTGTACCTATATCGATACAATATTTACATATGAGCCATGCTCTGGCAAAAGGGGGCTTAATGCATCTCCGTGATGCCTCATACCAAGCAAGTCATCATGTAATTAGGGATCCATATGATTCATTATGTCTAACAACTGACTGAATCACGAGGTGACTGGTCCCTTGGACATACAGAAAATTGTCCAATAGCGAAAAGTTTTGGCCCAGGTCAGCCTGCGCGAACTGCGCAGACTGACTTGCGTCGATACTTTTCACAGATGCATTAAGTCCCCTTTTCACAGAGATGGCTCAATATCTGGTAGATGACAAAATTTATACTTGTGTAAAACGGAAGCATTTACAAAAAATAAATTTAATGAGGTTCAAATGAATTTGATATGTCTTTGAGACGGTGGAAAACTACCTGGGAAAAGGAGAAAATGCTGGGTCCAAAGCAAAGGTTTCAAGGGTCTTGTTTCTCAGGGACATTACAACAAATGATTTTGTGGTGAACCTTGTCTGCGCATGTCATGTTCTTCGAATATTTGACCAGTCGGCTATGAGGCATCACTAGACAAATACAGGACAAATATTAATAGGCGGTGCGTAAATTGTCGCTTAAAAAGTGCAGGCGGAATAAATAATACTTCTGTGGAACAATCAAGCCAGTTCTTTGCTACAAATTTCTCAAAAAACAAAATGATTTCAATCGGGGAAACTATTTTTTTTTTTTTTAAAATACCAACTGTTTAAGTACTGCAAATCTCTGTACACAGTTTCTAAATATAGGTACGCGGAAATTCGGAATTTGTGCTACAGACTAACAACAAAAATAACGTCCCCAACTTGCTGGGCTTATACTGGGGCTGTTTCCTAAGCTCATATCGGCTACGGTTATAAATCGCTGATGCATAGGCCTAGCCAGCTATATGCTAGCTAACCATGGCTGGATGAATCGTATGAGAGCAAACGTATACATGTATATTATTTTGAAATTCGATGCATTGATTGCTGCCTTGAAAAATAGTCCGGTTCTGTATCCGGAATGCCCATATCAGATAGGTTATGTATTTGAAAAATGCCACCTAGCGGAAGATAATCGTGAGGTAAAGGGTTAAATAACTGCGCCTAATTTCAAACTGTGTCGATAGTTACTGAATACATAAACCAACACAATTCTAGTAGTCAAATAGGTATGTATGTTACCTGAATCAATATAATAGTTACATTCAAATAAACACTTGTACCGCAGTTGGTTTTGCACACAGTACACGTTGAGAAACGGTCACAAGACTATCAACGTCCCCACAGCTACATGTGATTATTTTCGAATATCTATGTGATACACATATATATATGATTCACAAGGGTATATTATGTTTATAAAGGACATGTGCGTTCTCTCTCTCTCTCTCTCTCAACCCTTGATAGCGTTATCCCGCTCACCTAAGCGCCAAGTTAGCTCTTTACCAAACGACAATTTTTATGTACTTAATCAAATTGAAAGAATTTGCAGGCGACAAAATAAATTCAGCTCAAGTGATGATTGTCGTCTTTGATAGGGAAGAAAACATTGTGGGGAAAGAAGAAAATGCTGGTCACCAGCATTTCTTCTTCTCCCACCATGTTTTTGAAAGATGTCTTCCTCAGGGTCGTTAAAACTTGGGATTGTGTGGTAAAGAGTTAGACATTCTGACACAAGTTATAACCATGTGGTCTTGTGAAACAATCAGGATGAATTTAAAAAAAAAAAAAAAAAACGACGTATGTAGATGCTTTTGAAATGGATAAAATCTTCGTGGTTTTTTTTTTGGCAAAGAAACTTTCCACAACTTACCCGTTTTAAAACGAACTCCAGCTCGCTGCTTCTATATAAAGGGTTAATATTGACCTGCAGAAAAAACGTAGACTATTTAAACATGAGCCGTACTCCAGTTAATCAAGACTTCAAAAGATAATCGACACTTTGGCTTGCATTCAGAACCGTTACAGTTTTACATATAATCTAGATCTTGAAATATAATTGAGGCCTTTAAGTATAATCGAGACATCAAGTATAACCAAGAAGTTGGCTTACATTATTTTCATTTTATTGATTTTCCGCCCAATTGGCAAGCATTGTAGCAACAATAGTAGTAATAATAATAATAAATCATGAGAAGAGAAGAAAAAAGAGATCAAGAATAAGTAGTCTACGGCCAAATCGATTAGATAGAGGACCAATGTATAACTTAATTCCAACCTGAAAAAGGCCCTTTCAATAGAAAGAAACACCTTGCAGAAGAATCAAGACCTTGAAGTATACTTGACATATTAAAGTTTCTTCGAGATTCTGAAGTAATGTAATCCAGACTTTAATAAGACCAAGAAATTGAAGAATATTTGAGATACCGACGATAATTTGAGACGTTGAAGTATAATCGAGAACTTTAATGTCTCGGTTTTACTTCAAGATCTTCGTTTTACTTCAAGATCTTGGTTATACTTAAAGTATGATAAAAGAACCTATAATCAAGGTGCAATCGAGACCTTGAAGTTCAGTCGAGAACTTGAAGTATGATCAAGTCCTTTAAAAATCTAAATCTTGAAGTTTAATCAGGACTTTGAAGTGAAATAAAGACCTTGAAGCATAGTCTAGATCTCGAAGTATATACGCGACCTTTAAGTATTATCTAGGTTTTGAAGTTTAATCAAGACCTTGAAATATGATTGAGTCTTTGAAGCATAATCTAAATCCTGAAGTACAGTCGAGACTTTGAAGTATAATCGAGACCTAGAAGCATACTCAAGATGTTGACATATAATCAAGACCTTGAAGTTCAATCGAGACTTTGAATAATAAACTAGACCTTGAAGTTTAATTGAGACTTTGAGGTATGATCAAGTCCTTGAAGCATAAACTAAACTTTTAAGTGTAATTGAGACCTTGAAGTAGTCTCGAGACCTTGAAGTTTAATCGAGGCCTTGAAGTATCATCAAGACGTCACTGACGTCTCAGCAAGACCTTAAAATTGAACCGAGACCCTGATATGCTATTGAACGATTGTAGTATAATCGAGACTTGAGGTTAAATACAGGACTTGCAGTATAATAAAGATCTTTAAGTCTAATCGAGACCTTCAGATATACGCGAGGTCCTTACCTAAACTAAAACTGAGACCTTGCACTGTAATCAAGACCTGGATATTTTACCAGTACCTTAAAGTGTAATCGGGACCTTGACGTTAAATCGAGATTTTGACGTATAATCTAGATCTGGAAGTACAGTAGAGACCTTGAAGCATAATCTAGATATTGAAGTTTAACCGAGACCTTAAAGTTTAATCGAGACTTAAAATATTATCCAGACCTTGAAGTTTTATCAAGACATCGAAGTATAATGAATACCTTGAAGTTTGATCGAGAGCTTGAAGTATAATCCAGACTTTTGAAGTTTAATCGTGACCTTGAACTTTAATCGAAACCTTGAAATAGTATCATGACCTCGAAGTTTAATCGATAACTTGAAGTATAATCACGACCTTTAAGTATAATCCAGGCCTACAAGTATAACCGGAACTTTGAAGTATAATCAGGGCCTTTGAATATGTATGAACGAGACCTTGAAGTTTAAACAAGGCCTTGAGGAATCGTCGAGGCCTTAAAGTCTAATCAAGATCATGAAGTATAATCGAGAGCTTGAGGTATTATCAACCCCTTAAAGTATAATCGAGACCTCAAGTATGATCGAGTATATTTGAAATCTTAAAGCACAGTTTAGACCTTTACTTAAACACAAGCCTTGAAATTCAAAAAGCAGAGAGTCAAATTCGTCTTGACATACAACTTTAAATCGAAGAAATTTTTGCATTTTGGCGAAAAGCATCGGAAACAAGAATTATCTTTAAAAAAGATAGACGGTGTAAATTTGCCAGCAAATAGGCAGGGGCTCTTAGAATAAACATGTCCACATTTTTTACCAGTCACAAATTTCTATTTATTAATTTTTTATCAGTACCAAAAAGTAGGTCAAAAGCCAGCACATACAGCTACGCCGAAAAAAAAGGTGCTCATAAGAAGACTTTTCTCTGTTTATTATAGTCTTTTAGTCTTTTCACATCCCGGTTTCAGGAAAACTGCTCCCCCCGCCCCCACCCCGCGGAAATTTCTAACATTGTGACACTGATGCTGATGTTGTTGATTATTATTTCAATGCATTGATTGAATTTATTCCACATGAATAGAAATTTCTCGAGACATCAAGATTCCCTTTGAAAGGTTTAACCCTGTTAGGGACAAGTGTTTCTTTTGAAAGGTTTAATCCTATTAAAGCTAATTGATTGCTCTAGTATTTACTGTGAAGAATTTTGCGCTTCAAACTGTACTGTGGACATTAAAAAATGGATTGTAAATATTATGTTTAATAAAGATGATAGAACTAAAGAAGGAAAGAAAAAAATGTGAACATTGTCCAATAAAAAAAATGCCCTGAATCAGAAATAAACGAAAGAAAAAAAAAAGTAGATGGACGAAAGAAAAAAAAAGTAGATGCACCATACCATTCTTGGAAAATGCATATATTTCTTTGTGTATGTAGGCTCCTGTGTTCCATTTTCTTTAATGTTTCCATTTCAGAATTAGAACTTAAACAATAAAAAGGATAATTATGAAAAAAAATCTTGGTATAGCGGGGATATCATTGGCATTTTCTATGTTTTTATGGAACTTTCCATCACCGCCTGATGAGGCTTGTAGATGAACCAAATTAGTTTTTTAGCTCCACTGGCCGAAGGCCAGCGAGCTATTGTCATGGCGTTGTGTCCGTCGTGCGTCCGTTCGTCCGTGCGTGCGTCCGTAAACTTTTTCTTTAAAAAACTTCTCCTCAGAAACTATTGACTGGATTTTTACCAAATTTCACAGGAATGTTCCTTTGGTGGTCCTCTTTCAAATTCCTTCAAATAATTGTGTTCCATGAAGAATTCTGGTTGCCATGGCAACCAAAGTAAAAAACCTTTAAAAATCTTCTCCTCCCAAACCGCTATTTGGATAGCATTATTATTTTGCAGGAATGTTCCTTAGATACAGGTTTACAGAATTCCTTAAAAAAAAAAATGATCTGTCAAAAAACATGGCTTTTATGGGAGACTCATTTTCCTTTTATGGTATAAAGTAAAATCTTTGAAAAATTTCTTCTCTAAAACTATTCATTGGATTTCATTGTTGTTTTTTTTGCAGGTAAGTTCCTATGGTGGTTGTCTGCCAAATTGTTTCTATGGTGGTTGTATACCAAATTCCTTTTAAAAAAAATGATACACCTAAAAACACATTTTTTTATAGACAAGGCTTATATTTCAAAAAAATGTTCTTCTCCAAAACTATTTATTGTGTTAGTTTTATCGACTAACAAAGAAAAAGGAAGAAAATTGGATTGACTTGACCTAGTCAGGGCTGTCCTATTTAAGCCCACACATTTTCCTTGGTATTAAGATCACAATTTACTCCAATGATATGCTATTAGTTAGTACTAGTAATAAAATATCACTGGCCATAAATAAGGTAAAAGCTTGAGCACCTTTCACAACTTGAGGTTTTCAATTTTGCCTTATTACTAAGCCTGAGTAACCATGCCAAGATAAAAAAGAAAAAGTATTTCAATAACAAAACCCCCATGTTGTAGGTACTTTATAGTCCTTTTGATATAGAACAAGAGAACCTCTGCACTTTTATTAGTTCTGGTAAAGGTTTGTTGACCTACTAATGAGTAAATGCAGAGTGGACAGAAGGTGTGTAAATCCTGGTGACCTGGTACAAAGTGGGACAGGGCTTTACATTTGTGATAAGGCATTAATGTTTTCCAGTCAAACTGATCCCGCAACTTCAGTACACCAGAATTAATCTGTGCCCTGGAGCAGGATATTTGATATATGTAAATGCATTTGTAGACCATTTTGTGTTGTTTGCCACAGAAGACATTCTAACTGTGACTGTAAAAAGTTGATTATTAGGGATTAGGTGTTCATTGTATGCCAGCATATTTCATTCTATCTGGTGTATTGATGTAAGTTGATCTATATTGCTATAACATTCATTCATTTGCCCTCCTAGCTGTTCTTTTAGATTACCCCTTTACCACACAATCACAACTTTTAACGACCCTGAGAAAGACATATTTTCTATATTTTGATGTTTCCCCACCCAAAATGGTTTGTGAAAGGACCTGTTGCAGACAACATATCTTCAAATTAGTAAGACATATATAAAAAAGGATAGAAATTATTTTCGGAAACTAAGAAAATGCTGGTTACCATTTTTTTCTTCTTTTCTCACAAGTTTTTTCCATACCTTTTTTCTTCAGTGAGCTAAAATGCAGGATTGAATGGTAATTGTTAAAAACTTCTTTTCGCCATTATAGAAATATCAGGCCTGTGGAGCGATACAGGCGCTCAAGCGCCTCTAGTTTTTTTTTTTTTTTTTTTGTGAAACAAGAATTACACAGATCATAAAAGAGCGGGCCGGGGCAGTTTTCCGGTGGGGGGGGGGGCAGATTTCCTGGGGGCACTTTTCCGGGGGGGCAGGGGTGCAGTTTTCCTTGCTCATGATCATCTTCTCTCAGTTGTCCATTATCATTGGATCGCGATCGTGTGGCAGGAACCTGCCGCTACGGCTTTTATACGCTGAAAACCCTATCATAGACCCTGTTTAAGTCGTAGGTGGAAGTTTTTGCTTGAAAGCGATTTAGAAAACATGGTTGAATGCTTAAATTTCATAGGAAAAAACATGGAGTAGTATAAATATATTTTTCGACATATATCCGTAAACGAGTAATTACATAAACAGGCACTTTCAATCAACAGGAGAGATCCAGATGTTGCTAAGTTTTAATTGATTTGTCTCGTATTTATAGAGAATTTACACTCTTTGTCATTTTATGGAGTCTCTACGGCAAGATTTTGAAATTATGTATGCCCTTACGAGTATAATTCCCAGCCTTGCCGTTGCATATTGTGTCCAGATCCACTCTATCGTATTGGGACCCCATATTCCTACACGGTCACCACGTTTCAGTCCAAGACTTGATAAACCTGCAGCAAACCGGTCACTCTGAAAAGTATTTGAAGATACAGCAATCGTAGTTTTTAACATTATTAACACAGGGAACGGGAAAGTAATTTGGGAAGTATTTTTTCTTAACTCTGTACCACACAACTAAATTTTAGACTTGTCAAAATCGAAAGCATGTACAAATTTAAAATTCATTGTTGTAAAAAAGCTGACTTCTGTCTTCGAAATGGTTGAAAACATACTAGGGCAAAAAGGATAAATTCCGATACATTCGTGGCAGGTTAAAAGATGGCTGACAACTTCCAGGCAAGTGCGGAATGTTCTACAGTTATGTCCTACTAAGGATTTAGAACCGTTAGAATTAGAAGCTGGCTGGCAATTTCCAGGCAAAAAGTGAATTTTGTTGTATATGAAGATAAAGATCCGATGGAGCCTAACCTTGTATATCAGAATTACAAATAAAAAGAAATGTAAAGTAATTTTCAAAAACATAATAAACAAAAGAATAAGAACGAAAGTAACCAAAATGAGCAGAATCTATTTTCCAGAAAGAAGATTTTTTTTAAAATACATTGAAATTACACCGAAATAAATTGTCAAAAGCCCCACGGGACATAAATTGCAGTTTGTTCTGACATGGTTCATAAACAAATGGCAGCGAAATGGCATGATGGTATAAATTATTGACTGGTGTTTTATCAAATTGAAACAATTGAAAATTGAAGTTCCTAAATCCAGCACAATTATCAAGTATCAACCTTTATCCCCCCAACTTTATTATGTCGACTATGATTAAAATAATGTATTTCGTTCATTTAACTAGCATTCGAGTTGGATCAGACCTTTAATGAAAAACAGTTGTTGTGCGATTGATGTAAAAAGGATCTTAAAGCGTAAAAGTAACTTCCAAATATAGATAAACATTAAAAATAAGCAATTATGAATCTTTTTTTTTTTTAAATAAAACAGTCTTTCTTTTCTGCGATTTTTCGCCTCTCACCTTTGATGCATGTGAGAAAAGTAGCCAGTGGGTTTGGAAAGAAAGTTGTGTCAGTACTGGTGTGAGAAGGGAAACACATGGGTGCATCACTGACCGCCATGATATGACCCGAGCTGTTAAAATGGCGTTTAACTCCAATACAAATACAAAAGTCCTTATGACATGGCTACATATCTGGGGGAGGAGGTGAAACGTATTGAATTCTGGCGAAGTGAAACACACCGTCTCAAAAGACTAAATTTAAAATTTATAGATAAGAGCTTTAACTTTACAAGGGGCTGTGCTTTCAGTAATGAAGTTAACCGATAGCAGGGTTACAACTCCCCTAAGCCGAAGATCCATTGACTCGCGTCGTTGATTATGTTTTACTTTAAAGGAGGCACTAAACAAGATTTCGTTACGCAAGTTCGTTTTACAAATTCTTAACAATGACATAATTTTCATTCGCGCGCAAATATGAATTTAGAATTAAAGCAGAGAAGTAACGGAACAGCCATTATTACAAAAACAAGGGATAAACACATGTAAGGTTTGCTTTGGCAAAAGGGGGCTTAATTCATCTCCGTGATACATTATACCAAGCGTGTCATCATATAATTATGGATCAATAAAAAAACATTTTGTCGAACATTCGACTGAATCATAGGGTAGACTAGTCCTTGGACAAGCAGAAAATTTAAAGATAGCATGGATACATAATAGCCACTTCTTTTAACAGCTGACTTAATCATGAGGTAGCCTGAGGTCCTTGGATATACAAAAAACTGACCAACAGCGAAAAGTTTCGGCCCATGTCACCCTACGCGGACTTAGCAGGCTGACATGGGTCGATACTTTTAGCAAATACATTAAGCCGCCTTTTCACAGAGTATAGTTCATTTATAATATGATAAGATAAAGACTGGCCCTGAGCCCAGTTTGGTATAGTCGCCGACAATGGTTTTTGAGATCTTGGGTTCCAGTCAGGGCGAAGACATTTTTTTTTTTTTCAGATTTTTTATTTTTACCCAAGTTAAGAGGTAAAGCGTTCCGTGCTTGTGATTTTTCCTCACAAAATAACCTATTACACGTATTTACCAACCGTCCTAAATATCATTCTTAGTTTTATTCTTAAAATAGTAATTAACAGTATTTCTGATTGGCTAAAAAACTTGGTTTAACCAATAGAAATGCTTTAGTTCCTAACCTTTGAAAGTTGATGAGAATGGGGGACAAAAGACAGTTACTGCCCTTGATAGTTCTCTACTAAGTCATGGGGTATGAATAAGTTATTACTTGGTTTTTATCCTTGATATCCTTTGCACTATTCATGACTTTTCCAGTTTACATATTTCCTTTAAACTTCATCAAGCCACAATTTTGATCTACTTGAAACATTTCTAGGGTGATAGTGTGGGAAATTCGATTTGCGAATATTCTGTAGACCTATTGTATACATCACAAGTCAAATTATAATAATGGCAACATCTTATAGGAAAGTAAGGATAAAAACAAAGGAAATCAAATAAAAGGATCCAGTTGCAGTTTGGTTACCTTGGTTTTTATCTAACAAGGGAGATAATTTGGATTTCACTTTTTTTATCCCATTAGACTCAGAATGTTACTGAGAATGGTTGGTGAATACGGTCCATGTTAAACTTATAACAGCACAAGTTTCGATACCTCTTCCAGCAGCTGTGAAAATGTTCTCCGAATCCCAGCAGACGAAAACACCACGGCCTCTCTGTCAGGGGTTTTCTCGGATTGTTCTTGTAGTAAGTTGCCAATGGTTACGCCTCTTAGCGGTAATTCAGCGGGTCCGTGCGTGTAGCTCCATTCTTGACAAAGTCTCGAACCTGTCCTGATAGTAATTACATTCACACATATATGTATGAATCGTTTTTGCAATCATTCCAATTATAATGTTACTTTATCACAAGTACCGGTGAATATGAATATACCCTTAATTGATAATTATTAAGAGACATAAGAAATCCATATTGGCAATATCTGGAATCGGTTGTCTTCACAGAAGATTCAAAAGCTGGAAAGAACAAAAATTTTTACTCATATGTTAAGAGTAACAAAACTGCGAGCAGTGGTGTGGCTCCCTTAAAACACAATGGTCTGACAATTACAGACCCCTGTCTCTAAAGCAAATGTACTAAATGCCTAGTATGAATCGGCATTTTCACGGCCACAACCCTTAAGTCTTGTCCAGTCAAGTCAAAAAAGCTTATTCCAAAAAACCAACCAATTATGCCCGAGGTCACCATAACAGAAGATGGAGTAAATAAATTGCTCCATGGTCTCGACCCAAATAAAGTTTCAGGCCCAGACCAAATTCCACCCAGATTATTAAAAGAGCTCCAGGCAAGAAACTTCAGGAAAGCATGGATAGGTGCACTGGACGCCGCGATATAACTGAAATATTGTTGATAAAAGGCGTTTACATCATACAATCAATCCATCCAACAATTCAGTGCTGATAGTCATTGCAACAGGATTAATCTCCTTTTTTCCCAGGGTTCCTGCGTGGCCCAGTGGTAAAGTGTAGGACTCGTGACCTGAAGGCCCCGGGTTCGAGCCTCACCGGATCTACTGGGTTTCTCGTGGGAGCATATTTAGGCAAAATACTTCAGAGCCCTAGCCTGGTTCTGGTGAAGCCCAGGGAATACATGCTGGCGCCGTGATATGGCTGAAATAATGTTGAAAGCGACGTAAAATACCATTTAATCAATCAGTCGATCTTTTTTTCCCAATAATACTTCGAAAAACCTCCCTCAGGATCGTTAAAATAAGATTGCAAGGAGATAATGCTGACCACCAGCAATTTCTCCTTTTTTCCAATGATACTTAGAAAAACTTGCCATAGGGTCAGTAAAGTACACATTGCTTATATAAAAGGATTATTTCCATTCTAAATTTCAATAAAAAATGTCTCGCGCGTTCTAATTTGAGTATGGAATATAATAAAGTACGTGTATTTTAGTAAATAGGAAACTTTTTTTCATACGTGAACGTGCCACATTTTGTCCTGCTTCAGGCCACATTCCGTTTGTGTACTTTATCTCCAACTTATCTAGGTCATTTTTATCTCAACGGTTTTAGGCGTACAGTTAACAGATTGATAGGATGTTTATTACGCCGCTTTCAACAATATTTCTGTCATATCACGGCGGCAGTTACCTTATTCATGCATGACCTTTTTTCCACCAGTACTAGGCTAGAGCTCTGATATGTCTTGCCAAAGACACTCCAACGAAAAGCCCTGTGCTTCCAGAGAAGTTCGAACCCGTGCCCCCGCAGGTTACGAGTCCTACATTTTACCACTAAGCCACGTAGGACCCCTTCAGTTGACAGGACTTAAACTAGAAATAAAGGAAAGTTTTACCTACCTGCAAGTCCTTACTGATCCCAGAATATTTCTAAATTCAATGCGGGAAACCCAACCAAAGACATGCTTGGCCTCGCGGAGTTTAAACATTTTATTCAAGCAAGAAACACACGCACTTAACAAAACTGCAGTTTGAACGGAAAGCAGAAACTCATTTCAAGGCTGCACTGGTATATAAATCAAATATAGCAAAAATCCATGCTATATCAATATATACATCAAATAAAAATACATTCTGTTAACAACATTTAACCGATATACTTTTGCATATTCCGCAAACCTTTTTAAGGCTCCTTTCACAACTATACTTGCCTTTGCGGCCAGTGTAGTTCAAAATCAGACTGTACAAAACGTGCAATCTGATCTTTGATCTACATTCCCCGCTTTCTGAGACTTTCAAGCCAAAAGCATCTGTGAAGTTATTTGGATCTTATTTTTAGACAGCCGATGTCTATCATGTTCATGAATGGGGCAGGCTACGAATTAATACTATCTTGCTTTTAACACTTTTTTCGCATCTATTTGGGATAATGTCTGGCAAAGGGGGTTCATTGCATCTCCCTGATGCATTGAACCGAACATTGAACCGAACGTGCTATTACAGTAATATTATGATTCTAATTCGACCTCAATCAGCCTTCTCGGACTGCACAGGCTGACCTCGGTCAGATGCATTAAATCACTTTGTCACAGAGCATGGCTCATTTATTCCGAAATACAACAGGATCGGAGATTGTCATACTTAAACCACGGATACTGATACCTAGCTATACGTGAAATATTGGACTTATCCTCAGGGAGGGGGTGTAAATCATAAAATGAGTTGCACAAATCTTTTGTGAATCTATGCACACGCGTATTGTTCAGTTTTTATACGCTCGACTGGCTTCTGAATGACTGATTCAAACATGATAACCTCGTAGAATTTAATTCCATTCCTCCCTAGGTGATTAAAAAAATACCTGATCTATAATTCGAACAACATAATTTGGTATTTTTTAACCAATACCAGCTAATTGAAAACATAAACACTGGCAATAAGTTGCGAACATATTTATTTTACATTGCAAGCAGTGTATCTGCTACATTGATACGTGGTACAGTAGTCAGTTCGTAGAACTGTCGATGAAGCGATTCAAGTTTAATTGATTGATCAAGGTAGATGGCAAACTATTGTGTCCATTTTATACCTGTTTACTCGGACATGTGTATTCAGTATTTGTTGTGTATCTTTACACGTGTGTGTATACCTTTGTTTACATGACCCAGATTCAACGGGGCATTTACCTGTATCGTATTTCAATTATTTACGGACAACCCCGTGTTTTTACGACCCTGAAGTCTTCTTAAAATATTGTAGGAGAAACAGAAAATGATGGTAATCAGCATGTTCTCCTCTTTGCGCACAAAGTTTTTCGTCCCTCAAGGACCAAGTTGATTTTTTTTTGTGTGACATTTACACTGTCGTCTGCATATGCTTTCAATTTGGAAAAGTCTTAAATTTTGTTGTCTGCTTAAGAATTAAAGCACGTCTTTATTTATGTGGGTAAGGTGAAACGCCAGTAGGCCAAATTGGTATCGCCGAAAGTGTAAAGCTGTCTGGCTGCACGGTTGAATGAACTGAATTATATTTACGCCGCTTTCAACATAATTTCAGTCATTTTTTCAGGTATTTCCTGGTATCACTAGTACTAGGCCAGGGATCTGTAGTGTCTTGCCCGAGGACACTCTCAGAAGTAATCTAGTGGTTCCATTGAGGCTCGAACGCGGAACCTCAAGGTTGCGAGCTCTGCACATTACCACTGAACCACGCGGACCCCCTGTCAGCAAAGTGGAGAAAAGCCGTATTGATCTGCCCTCATCAATAAGCATGTGAGGTCCATTCGGCAAACCTCGGGTGATCCGGTGATCAAATCCCTCGGCTGTATCACGTAGTTTGATATGCACCTACACGGTACATTTCGCATATCGGCGGAAGCACACCGCTTTACCGTTATTAAAATTGTAAGGCTCCTCTTAAAATAGAAAACAGAGTAAATTGTCTATCGTTATCTTTCTATGAATATTTCAGTCGGCAAACAGTTTGTACATTCAATTTTTAGCGCAGTTTATCAATTCCGTTGGGAGCTTTCATCGACAGATCGATAGAAGTGAATAACTTCAACGTGGTTGTTCATGTCGTTGCTAAGCGATCCACAGGGGTGCCGCCATGTTTAAGATCAAGTGATTGGTAGTTCAAAATGGAAGCCTCCTTTATACGGACGAGATTAGATGTAGGTACGGAATCGACCGAGTTGTGACGAGTGATAAGAGGTCGTGTGAAGTGGGTACTGGTGTGGAGTAGCATAATTATGGGTTAAGGAACGGTCAGATTCCTGCGATAATGGACAAGCAGTACAGATACCTCAGGTTTATTAATTAAACAAAACTTACGTCTCTTGTCCATTAATGCATAATCTCCAAACAAATGAAACGTTATTGTACTAGATTTAATCTGAAAATCTACTTTTGAAAAAAGTTAGGTTCTTCAAAACATGAGGGTACATGGAAAAGAGACTATTAAGAATTATAAAGTCTTACTAAATTTGATAAACTGTGCTTTTTTCTCTGTTTTCTCACTCAAAGTCAAATTACTTGGCATTTTCGTCTTTTCTGAGTCGCAATTGTTTTTCTTGGTCTTCTTTCTAAAACGCCATGATTGTAATTGTTTCCAAACAGCCTTATTTCATGGCGAACCAGACTCGACCAATATCTGAATGGGAAGATAGACTGATGGTCACAAAATACAGATGCTCGCCAGAAAATGGTTAAAACTTGCCTGTTGCAAAGTGGATTGGGCAAAATTGACCATTTCGCGTAAGATAAATTCGGTACATACCCCTAAACTTTAAGATTTTGAAGCTTAGATGATATTTGATTATAGAAAATTACTTACCCACATGTTAATTTTCGAATCCAACCGCGGACAGCTATTTAAGAATTGTCGCAAATATTCAATTCAAGAACGTGAACACATTTTCGTCACACACAAACATGCCAGAAAGTAAATTAAAGTGCAATAAACTCGTAATATATATGGATTTGAACAACTGCAAGCAAAACATGCTTTTGCGTAAGCATGAAATGACGATTGCATAATATTCGTAATTTTCAAAAGTGGGACGTTCACCATTGTCAAGTACGTGCAACATTCTGCTTAGGAAAACGTGCACAACTGTTTTTAGCTCTACTGGCTGTAACCCAGTAGAGCTTATGTCATGGCATGGTTTCCGTCGTTCTTCCGTCCATTCGTCCGTCTGTCTGTTCGTCTGTCCGTTTTTCTTGTTTACGCGATAAAGTCTGCATTTATGGTCGGACTTACGTGAAACTTGCACAGTTTGTTTATCTCATCAGTAGCTTGAACCCTATTGATTTTGAAAAAAAGAAAAAAAAAAAAAAAAAGAAAACTGAAAATCAGTGTGGGGGAAAAAGTAGCCATTTAAAGTTAAAAATTTCAGTTTCTTGTTTACTCAATAAAGTCTGCATTTGTGGTCGGATTTTCGTGAAATTTGCACAGTTTGTTTATCTCACCAATAGCTTGAACCTTACTGATTTTGAAAAAAAAAAAAAAAAAAAAAAAAAATGACAATCAGTGTGGGAAAAGTAGCCATTTAAAGTTCAAAATTTCAATTTCTTGTTTACGCAATAAAGTTAGTTTATCTCATCAATAACTTGAACCCAATTGATTTTGAAAAAAATCTGAAAATCAGTGTGGTAAAAGTAGCCATTCAAAGTTCAAAATTTCAATTTCTTGTTGAAGCGATGATGTCTGCATTTATGGTCTGATTTTCGTGAAACTGACACAGTTTATCTCATTGATAGCTTGAACTCTATTGATTTTGAAAAAAAAATCTGACAATCAGTGTGGGAAAAGTAGCTATTTAAAGATCAAAATTTCCTTTTTCTTATTTACGCAATAAAGTCTGTATTTGTGGTCGGATTGTCATGAAACTTGCATACTTGCTTTGTATCATCAACAGCTTGAACCCTATTGATTTTGACAAAGAAATAAAAAATTAGTATGGGAAAAGTAGCCGTTTAAATTTGAAAATTTACAATTCTAATTTATGCGGTAATGTCGGCATTTGTGGTTGAATTTTCATGAAACTTGCATAGTTACTTTATATGATAAAAATCTTGAACCCTTTAGATTTAAAAAGGAAAACAAAAGATTTGAAAATCAGTGTGGGAAAAGGAGCCATTTAAAGTTGAAAATTTACATTTCTTGTCTAGGCAAATAAGTCACATTTATGATTCAATCTTTTGAAACTTTCAAAGATTATTTGTATCATCAAGGGATTGAACTCTATTAAGAATGAAGAAAATCTAGCAACCAGCTTAGGAAAAAACAGCTATTTGATGACTTAGTATTTTTTACTCAACACAGTCCACATTATTGGTAACATTTCTTTGAAACTTGCAGGGATTGTTCAAAACAGTGAGTACTGAAACCCTATCAATTTGACTGGATTCTAAACAATTGGTTGTGAGAAATTGTACTTCAGTTTGTTTTGTTCAATTCACCGTACCTACTTTTGCTATCTTAATGGGTTCAAGCCCAGTTTCAACAACACTTTCCCCCATTTGTGTGTGTGTGTGTGTGTGTGTGTGTGTGTGTTTTTTTTTTTTTTTTGCATCATGAATTCAAAGCGTATCCGATTAAAAAAAAAAAAAAACAGCACAATCATGCCAGAGGAGCGATTCAGGCCCTCAGGGACCTTTTATTAAATTTCAAGGCACCAGGTTTCGTTGCCATCTCTATAAACCCTAGTCCTGTTTAAAACAACACCAGCGTTTCACAGACTTAATATGTTTGTTGTAGAAAATGAATAATGATAAATGCAGTCAAGAAGGTGGAAGTAATATACGTGCTCTGAATTGTTGTTTTGGCGGTTTTCTTGCCCGAGTTCACAACTGGATGTGTCCATAATATTGCCCAATGATGACTGGTAACTGTACATGTTCTATTATTACTTGTACGCCTGACCTATCGAGCTGAAACTTCACGAGGAAATGCTATGTCAAGTACGTTAACTACACCTTAAAACCAAGAGGGAACAAGTTATATATGTGTTGAAGATTTGAGGTGCGCCTATTTTGTCTTCTGTCAATGATTCTATTTGGCCGATTCTGAAATTTTGTCGTTTTGGTAAAGAGTTAAGATAAAGAACTAACGTGGCTTCATACCTTTTTCTTTGCCTTCAAAGTCGGTTCTAAAACGGATAAGACTAATCAAAGTACAACATTCTCTTGTTCGCCTTTTCATTCCAGAAATTTAGGACGAAATTGATGCGGGATCGGACTGCATATTTGGTGTGGTCGAATCTTGATGAACATCGTCCGCAAAATAAGGTTTGCCTTTTTTCATTTTGAGTGGTAGCCTTGAAAGTCTCTTCCTTTCACGACTTGTGGCCGGTTTGCTACTTTCTTTTCGCGTTTTCGTCATTTTCGACTTTTCACATATATTATGTTTCGATGACAGCCCTTACTTAACATAATTGTAAGTTAAATAAAATTTCAATTTTCGAGTAGTCTGTAAACTACAGTACATGTATAAATATATACATTTTTTCCTAGTTTTGCGCTTGTTCTATTACAATAATTGTCACTACTAATCATTATTATTATTATTGTTGTTGTTATTATCCGTTCTCGTATGTAAAATGTTCAGCCTATTCTTTCTTCAAACTATTATCAGCTGTTAGCCTATCTCATCCCTCTATCTCTACGTATGATAAATCATTGTTGACATTGTTGCTTATAACTTGCAAATGATGTTATTTGTGCAAAGCTAATATAGCTATACATTATATATATATATATCAGCGTTCATGATTTTACAGACTCATCTAAATTGTAAAAAAGAATCTCGATTATTCGCCTGTACTATGCTTTTTCGAAGACAGGTTTAAAAAAAAGCTTTAGAAGTAAAGAAATAGATTGGTATCACAATATATAGATAGAAATCAATACTCATAAACATCATCGGGGTGCATATATCAAGATGAATATACAAGAAGTTGTGTGTTGGTCTTGATCCATGCAAGTCGAAAACTGTGAAAAACTGTTGCACCCAAGCGTGATTTCCGCAAATACAATATATACTTATTTATTCAGTGTCTGTTATTGTTACATGTATGTACATGCTATTCTTATGTTTTTTAGCTCACCTGAGCACAACGTGCTCAAGGGGAGCTATTGTGATCGGTCATCGTCCGGCGTCCGTCCGTCCGTCCGTCCGTCCGTCCGTCTGTCCGTCCGTCCGTCCGTCCATCTGTCCGTCCGTCCGTTAACAATTTCTTTAAAAATCTTCTCCTCCTAAACCAGATGGCCAATCTTGATAAAACTTGGCAGGAATGTTCCTTGGGTGAAGGTCTACAAAAATTGTTAAAAGAATTTAATTCCATCAAAAACTCTGGTTGCCGTGGCAACAAAATGGCTGAAAATTGAAAAAATCTTTAAAAATCTTCTTGTGACAAACCATAAGGCCGAGAGCATTCATATTTTGTATGAAGCATCATTTGGTGACCCTTTACCAAAATTGTTAAAATTATTTCCCTGGGGTCGTATTTGGGCTTTGCCCGGGCGCACCATATTTTACATAGAAACAAAGAAGGAAATCTTTAAAAAATCTTCTGATGACAAACCATAACGGCTAGAGCATCCATATTTGGTATGTAGCATTATCCGATGATCCTCTACCAAAATTGTTAAAATTATCCCTCTGCGGTCATATTTGGGCTCTGCCCGGGCGCACCCTAAATTAAAATCTTTAAAAATCTTCTTCTGACAAAACATAAGGCTGAGAGCATTCATATTTTGTTTGAAACATCATTGGGTGACCCCTTACCAAAATTGTAAAAATTATTCTCATGGGGTCATATTTGGGCTTTGCCCGGGCACACCCTATTTTACATAGAAACAAAAAAGGAAATCTTTAAAAAATCTTCTGATGAAAAGCCATAATGGCTAGAGCATTCATATTTGGTGTGTAGCATTATCTGATGATCCTCTACCGAAATTGTTAAAATTATCCCTCTGGGGTCATATTTTGGGCTCTTCCCGGGCGCACCCTAAATTAAAATCTTTAAAAATCTTCTTCTGACAAAACATAAGGCTGAGAGCATTCATATTTTGTTTGAAACATCATTGGGTGACTCCTTACCAAAATTGTTAAAATCATTCCTGTAGGGTCATATTTGGGCTTTGCCCGGGCGCACTCTATTTTACATAGAAACAAAGAAGGAAATCTTTAAAACTTCTTCTGATGACAAACTATAATGGCTAGAACATTCCTATTAAGTATGTAGCATTATCTGATGATCTTCTACCAAAATTGTTAAAATTATTCTTCTGCGGTGATATTTGGGCTCTGCCCGGGCGCATCCTATTTTAAAATCTTTAAAAATCTTCTTGTGACAAACCATATGGCGGAGAGCATTCATATTTTGTTTGAAGCATCATTGGGTGAGCCTTTACCAAAATTGTTGAAATTATTCCCCTTGGGTCATATTTGGGCTTTGCCTGGGCACACCCTATTTTACATAGAACCAAGAAGGAAATCTTTAAAAAATCTTCTTCTGACAAATCATAATGGCTAGAGCATTTATATTTGGTATGTAGCATTATCTGATAATCCTCTACCAAAATTGTTAAAATTATCCCTCTGCAGTCATATTTGGGCTCTGCCCAGATGCACCCTATTTTAAAATCTTTAAAAATCTTCTTGTGACAAACCATAACGGCTAGAGCATTCATATTTTGTTTGAAGCATCATTGCTTGACCCCTTACCAAAATTGTTGAAATTATTCCCTTACGGTCATATTTGGGCTTTGCCCGGGCACACCCTATTTTACACAGAAACAAAGAAGGAAATCTTTAAAAAATCTTCTTCTGACAAATCATTAATGGCTAGAGCATTTACATTTGGTATGTAGCATTATCTGATAATCCTCTACCAAAATTGTTAAAATTATCCCTCTGCGGTCATATTTGGGCTCTGCTCAGATGCACCCTATTTTTAAATCTTTAAAAATCTTTTTGTGACAAACCATAACGGCTAGAGCATTCATATATTGTTTGAAGCATCATTGCTTGACCCCTTACCAAAATTGTTGAAATTATTCCCTTACGGTCATATTTGGGCTTTGCCCGGGCGCACTCTATTTTACACAGAAACAAAGAAGGAAATCTTTAAAAAATCTTCTGATGACAAACAATAATGGTTAGAGCATTCATATTTGGTATGTAGCATTATCTGATGATCCTCTACAGAAATTCTTAAGATTATTCCTGTGCTGTCATATTTGGGCTCTGCCCGGGTGCACCCTAATTTAAAATCTTTAAAAATCTTCTTCTGACAAAACATAAGGCTGAGAGCATTCATATTTTGTTTGAAACATCATTGGATGACCCCTTACCAAAATTGTTAAAATCATTCCTGTAGGGTCATATTTGGGCTTTGCCTGGGCGCACTCTATTTTACATAGAAACAAAGAAGGAAATCTTTAAAACTTCTTCTGATGACAAAATATAATGGCTAGAACATTCCTATTAAGTATGTAGCATTATCTGATGATCTTCTACCAAAATTATTAAAATTATTCCTGTGCAGTCATACTTGGGCTCTGTCCGGGTGCATCCAATTTTAAAATCTTTAAAAATCTTCTTGTGACAAACCATAAGGCGGAGAGCATTCATATTTTGTTTGAAGCATCATTTGGTGACCCCTTACCAAAATTGTAAAAATTATTCCCCTTGGGTCATATTTGGGCTTTGCCCGGGCGCACCCTATTTTACATAAAAACAAAAAAGGAAATCTTTAAAAAATCTTCTGATGAAAAGCCATAATGGCTAGAGCATTCATATTTGGTGTGTAGCATTATCTGATGATCCTCTACCAAAATTGTTAAAATTATCCCTCTGCAGTCATATTTGGGCTCTGCCATGGCGCACCCTATTTGAATCTTTTAAAATCTTCTTGTGACAAAACATAAGGCCGAGAACTTTCATATTTTGTTTGAAGCATCATTAGGTGACCCCATACCAAAATTGTTAAAATTCTTCCCTTTGGGTCATATTTGGGCGTATATCCGCCCTGCAGTGAAAAGAATAGCCTGCCCTCAATAGACCATATAGGTTACAAATATACTCAGGTGAGCGATATAGGACTATCATGGTCCTCTTTTTGTATAAGCTTTGTAATGACGATGAACATAGTTCAAGTCATTTTGAAATAAAGCTCTATTCTGTTCTGTTCTGTTCTAATAATATAACCATGTAGACATTGCTAAATATGAAGTAATTTTTGTGTTTACATAGGCAAAATTCAAGTTCTACATGTTCTTGTCCGCGGAAAGAATGAAAAATTTAGACAATAGTTCAAAATCACTGCCCACTAAATTATAAATACCCGAATTTTCAGCAGTGATACCATTAATGAGAGCAAAAACAGAATCGGGGACAAGATATCGCCTTGTTTCAAACCGATCCAGAAATTCTGATAAGTGAGCTATTATTTATGGCATGTGCCTTAGCTTTTATGATATTGATAATTTTAGAACTACAACCTGTATGAATAAGCTTACACCATAACGCATCCACATCCACAATATCGAAAGTGCAAAAGTAAAAAAAAAAAAAATGCATCAGCAGTAAAGCGTCTTTTACAAAAAAAAAAAAAAAATATCATTGAAAATATTCTCTCTCTCACACCTTGTATTTAAACGAACATTGTAAACAATTGCCTTCATCCCAAACCATTATGTGTTTATATGTTAACATTACACCTTTATATAATGGAACGATACCTGGGTGTCATGAAATATCGTTATATCAGACAGCTTAGGCGTTCTACAGAAGAACCCTAGCTCTCTATGTACACAACTGACAACACAAATTCAGCCTCTGATGGTATACCCTGTGTGCCACAGTGAACACACTGATAGTCTCACAGTCCATCTTTGACAGTTATCACAGTTTCATACTGAGAGACAAGGGGACAGATAGCCAGTACAAACCCATGTACCTGTTTCTAAACTTAAGAGACCTCTCCGTCTCCACTCCTAGCAACGTTCACCTATTGCACTGTTTGCATCAAAAAAACTTTTGAAAACCTGTAGTTCCTGGCACTGATGAACTTCTGAAAACTTCAGATATTTGCAAGAGGTTACCTTTTGAAAATTGATAATGTTTGCAGGTGGAAAATATTTGAAAGCTTACTACCATCCTCTAGAAGTAAATCCAGTCCCCATAATGATCAGGCCGACGCCTGCACCGCCCACTGCGTCTGACAACCACAGGCTCTGGCTAAAAGACAGCAGCAGGTGAAAGAGAACTATGTTCATCATAACAGAGCTCTATTTCAACTCCTGACCCAAACTGACACAAAGCTCCTCCTCACAACTAGGAACCTTTACCTAAATATCCACTTGCAAGGAGGACAAAGAGATATCAGTCAGCTCAACAGAATTAAAATCTAACCCCTAGTCTTCCTATACACCTCCTCCTCCGTGTCATCGAATGTCATAGATGGTTTGGAGGTGAAGCAGGGAACCATAGTTCTCTTCCCCGATCTCCACAACCTTTACGCAACAGAGCGAGGAAGACGAAATGGACTCAATCGAGCTCACTTCTTCTTCTAACTCATCATCCACAAAAGCAGTTCTGTAAAACTCTGTGTTCACACCATTTTGTCCGGTATAGGGAGTCTGTTTGAATCTCCTTCCCTGTGGATCCCAGTGTCGTGGTGGATGAGGGTAGTTCTGTAGATGTAGGGTGTAGTGCTTCGTAAATGAGGACATGGGGAAGAACGTAGCTTAGTGATTTGCCCTTGTTCTCATCTGTAGAGGATGGAGAGATTGAGGAAGAGGACTCTTTTGTTCCCTTCCTCAGCTCAACATTCTCTGTGGAATGGACAGGTGTGAACACCGACTTTTATCGCATTGCATTCACTGAGGACATGGGGGAAGAAATGAGCTCTTTTGAGCTGAGTGATTCCTCCATGTTCACTTGGATGGAGGACGATTTGGGGGAAGAACTTAGCACTGAGTTAAGCTCTGCCTCCTTGTTCTCATCTGTGGAGGGTGAGGAGATGGAAGTGGAGAACTCTATGGTTCTCTCCTTCAACCACTCACTCTCTTAGGCCTGGAATGGTGTGAACCTGATATTTCGGCTCACTTGAAAATGAACGTTTGACAGAACAGAAACCTGACTTGGATTGTTTACAAATTGTATCACATCAAGGCAATTTGGATTTCTTGTTTTTAAAAGATCTTGATCAGCATTTATTGTTTTAGCACGAGACATGTAAGAGATATCATAAACAAGATTAGAAAATTCAGAAATACCTTTATCTATATCAATTTCCTTTGGAAAAAGGCGATTGGAAATATCGCTAAACGATTTCGTGCTACTATTTAAGTAATGGTAAAAAAAATTTTTTTAAATTAGAAGTAGCCTATACAATTTTTTCACAATAGATGTCATACGATAGGTCTTGTGCTGCAATATGTTTGGAGTGAAAATTAGCAGCACGATTGTCAGAAATTTTGATATTGGACATGTACGAATTCAGTAAAACAAAACCTGTAACCCTAGAAATCAAATAATAAATAGATCTATCTATAAGAAAGCCACCCGATGTGTAATCATCATTTTCAAGACGCCCATTTGCAATGTACAACAGATTTTCTTCAAAAGTGACAATAGCTCTTGACAATGCGTTTTAGTTGTTGACCATTGTTTAAAACTTTAAATACGATGCCGCCCTGTTTAAATGGAGCAAGGGTTTATTCAGCATCTCTCTGACATCGGTATTGCAGACTAAAAAGTACCGGCTGTGTTCTGCTTGTAAATGGTACGCAAGTGTCATATTATTTGGACTCTTTTGTTTGCGACATTCTATAATCCTTTCTTGGTTATGAGTGATTGAGTTTCAGATTTTTATGTCTGTTCATTGAGTTTTTATCACTTTTACTGATTAGCAATATCATCAAAATGTAATATATATCTGTTCTTTTATGCTTCTTGTTATTTGTGTGTGTGTGTGTGTGTTTTATCTCCCCCCCCCCCCCCCGCAAAAAAAAAAAGAGAAAAGGTCAGAATATTTGTTAGATGTGTTGTACTCTCTAATGTGAATTCAGACAACGGGTATGTTTTTTTTTTTCGCATTATATATATAATCTTAATTGCTAATTATAAGCCTTGGGAATCTGTTGAAATTATTGAGTCAACTATCGGGGATAGAGTTATGAATAATTATCTCTGTACGAGTAGTTTGAACTTTTGAGAAAAAAGACTTATTTTTGTCCTGGTAAAAGAAAAATTATAAAAACCAACCAATGATTTAAAGACATGTTGAGGGAGTTCGATCTAAATGTAGTAGACTATAAGGGGGTATTTTACAAATGGCTTGGAAATAAACCAGCCTCATCTCTATAATATCGTAAAACATAATCCAAAGGACGTGACTACATTTGCTCAATTTGTTGTCATACCAACTATAGAATAAATATTCCATTGTGATAACATCTTCTTGTAACTTTCACATATATGTTAGCCAAGCCTAGATGGCATATTGTGTGTCAGAGGTTTTTCATTCGTGGACCACGTGACGTCAGTAAGCGAGCGATCATGTCCTTTGGTCAATTGTTTGTGTGTCAATGGCTGTATCTAGACAGTGTATGATTAATTTGGAATAAAAGAATATTCAAAAACAACAGTATCATTCAGGTTAATTTCAAACGCATTGTTTTGTTTTCGTCAATATGGAAATAGCTTTCCATTTGATCGATGTATAGTCATCATTCTGATCGAGCAGAGGCAATATCAAAACTGGCAGGTAGAGTTCCGATATATTTCCGCGTATCTGTAAATAGCTGTGATATGCATACGTTTGAAATAAATGTATACAAGTGAAGCGTTTTCAAAATAGTCGAAAACATAATCACCGCCAGCCAAATGTGGAATCCCGAGAAGAACGAGTCCACAGCAGGTCGCTTCAAATTTCAGAATCTGAAAATCCGAACGAAAGGAAGTAACAGACAATGTAGATGTATCATTTCAAATCTTTTTATATTTACCTATTATATGGTAATAAAAAATAGAGTTATATTAGTTTCCAACTTTCCGTAGATCACCATCGTAAAGTTCCGAGAAATGTATGGAGTAATCAATATTCCGAAGAAATACTACTGAATTTGCAACTGTCTTAAGTTTAAGTTCGTTGAAACACAGCACAATCGCCTTTTTTGGTTTAGGACAGTATCGCTCTCCACACTGTCTTTAGTTTACAGCAATTTTGAAACACTCAACGTCTCGATTCTGAAAATAGTAAATTTTGCCTTACGGTATTACTTTCAAAAAAATGAAATCTACATGCACAGTGTATAAGGGGAGGTAGCCAATCTATCCCCTTCCTTTGTTTAAAAGAAATAATTCCCTACTTCCACCTAGATTTTGCTTAATTCTGTCATTCTTGCAAGAGATAATTCGTATTTGTAGAATGACACAAAAATAAACTATGATTTAACGATACTAAACTAAATGTATGGAATACATTTTGACATATGTGAATGTTTATGTTATAATTAGAATTAACCCTTTCAAAATCAGCGAAATAAAATTGACAATTTCAGTCAGTTAATGAGGCCAGGATATTGCGCTTACTAAGTTATTCCTAAGCATCAAGGATAGATAGCTCGATTAAGCAAGTAACCAAGAAGATTGTAGATCAGACAGCGCTTCAGGGGTGCAGCAGAATGATTACTTTTCATATACATTGTCCATTTCATTACGTCAGAAGTTATACCGTCAGCAATATTCACTACTTCATCGATGTGATCCCTCTTGCAAAGTCTATTTACAAAATTTCTCGAGAAAGAAGTTTGAACTACGCCGACTAAGGACTGAGGACACCTAACTGCGGACTTTTGAGCGGGGGGGGGGGGGTTGCGGAGGGTATCTCAAAGTGGCAAATTAAAGAAAGGAAGAGAAGTAATGTCTGTCACACATTAATTTGTTTTCATTCCACAAATTTTCCATTGTCTTCTAAAGTGTCTGAGTTTACGTGGAATTTTCGAACTTTCTTTTTAATGAACTCCTCTTTGGCCAACTGATTGGACCTAATCATATCCACCAGAGACCGCTTTTTTTTTTTGTTGTCCTAGATCATTAGTTGTTACGAGCGCCGTGATCTATTGCTGCAGATAGACCTGGCAGTGGATCTGGATACAGACAAATGTAGTTTGGGAATACAAATTTTAATGAACTTTAATATAAGCTCGAGAAAATTGTACTATTAACCGTACATGTATGAGTCCAAGAAAGTCGGGCTTATGGTGTCTGCATAAAATATTGAGCAATCAGAGTAGACTAAATAAGAGTAAATTTTGATCGATGCTTGTATCTTTCCGCCCGGCTTCTGGAAGATGCTGTAAGTTTTCTTAAGGCTCCCAAAACAATGTCATTCCAGCTTCCTGAATGAGCCTGGTACGCCCTCAGTAACAGGAATATCTCCTGCTTGCTCATAAAGTTCTACAATGTCTTGCGTCTTTGATGAATGATTTCAGCAAACAGTTATTAACGATTTGAAAAATGATCAAGATAAACTGTTAAATACTAGTTACCCCTATAGCCCCCACCAACCGCCATTCCACACCTTGCAGAACCTCTCTTTCACGTCCCACCCCCCGCAGACCCCGTTTCAGTCAATACATGAGAATGTAAATCTGATGCTCAAGCAAGTGGAAGGAAAGACCTAAAAACGTACGAAAATCTATGCCTCTGTATTTGTATTATTTTGTTAAACTCATTGTTCCGTTTGCAGTTGCAGCACCATTTATTTTTTTGGACAATAGAATTGTAAAAAAAAAAAAAGAGGGTTAGGCTACCTTGGCCCATTGTCCTGTTTACGAATTTGATAGCAATGTCATGAGTAGAGTTACATGTAGTATCGTTCCTAAAATTCCACGAAATTATCGCCTTCCCCCCCCCCCCCTTTTTTTTTTTTTTTTCTTTTTTTTTTTTAAATAAACGGGAACTAGAAATACAAGTATTTCATAATTACATCTATTTACTTTCCCTTATATTATGGGAAAATGAAGGTTGCTCGTTTTGAGTAGTTACTCCATTTCCGTCTGTCATTTCTGTGTCGGGTTCGGCACCAGCACCTTCACTCATCCACCATCCCTCCTACAAACAACAACAACAGTAACAAAACCCCAAGAACGTTGACATAAACAACTGCCGCGTTGCAGTTACAGTACCCGCCTCGTTGCGGGGGGGATAAGAAGGCCGTGTGTTCGAACCATACAAAGTCACCCTGATACATGGTTTATAAATACAAGTAGTGACTTACCCCCTTGGCTGTCAGGATTTTGAAGGTAGCACTTTGTCTTACTTTGCCAGTGTCAGGATAATGGACTGTTCAAATCCTGGTTGTGAAATCCAGGAAAAGCAGACGATAGTTATCTTGGCTGTCAGGATTTTAAAGGTACCACTTTGTCTTGCTTGTCGGTGTCAGGATAATGGACTTTCCAAATCCTGGTTGTGAATCTAGGAAAAACAGACAATAGTTAATCGTCGTCGCATATAACTGAAACGTGTTGAAAAGGTCTGGTTGCAAGTGGTAGATTACTCGTCGGGATGGTCCCATACTGTTTGAAATTTGAATATACATTTTGTAATTAAATGTTATCGGTGTAATCATATAATCCCTTATTAGACATTTGTCACTGTTGCTTTCTACGACTACTGACTGCCGGCTATGAACTTTTCGGGGGGGGGGGGGGGTTTAAACAATGTAATAAATTAATTCAAAGGAAAACTTCAACGAATAGCAAGTCAGAAAAGTTAAACTTGCCATTTTACTGGTGTAACCGACTTTCTTGCGTCGACAGACAAGACCACATATCTTGAGTATTCTGCTTACAAGTAGCCCAGAGCGTCTCAAACCGCGCAAATTCCTTTGTATATCTTTAGCTAACATGTGTTCGGCTGGCCCTAAATAATAATTTGATTGTCGATTAAATGTTCGACATTTCCTCGGCTCTGCAGCTCCCAACCTTATTTTTGTATGTAATTGGAAACTGCAAGTATAGGATAACGACTAGGATATATTTTATTCTCAAGTAAATTGCGGTCAGCAGGGAAGTCAAGTTCCTCCCCGGTGCCAATCTTTGCTATATAGGCGAGCTGTGGTGCAACATGTATGTACCCACGAAACCCGCTTTCAACAAGCTACTTCGCAGAAATGATGTCCCCCGAAAAAAAAAAAATTTTTTTTTTTCCATGACACGGCATAAATTAAAAAAAAAAAAATGTATATCGACGGACTATGATAAAGAACACATGTATGAAGTTTCATCAATTTTCTCAAGTATTTTAGAAGGTATCTGCCCAGACGCACATACAACGCCCAACGTATCCCTTCAGCGGGGTACGATATGAAAGAGGCAATGCCTCAATTCAAGCTACATGAATAATTTTTGGAATAAATATCTGATAGTTCAATCTAGATCTTGAATTCATGGGGTTTTGAGCTTGGATCCCGAATTAATTTTGAGGATTTTGATGAAGTCATTGCAAGAGAATCCATTCTGGTGAGCAGGTGCATAGGCCTATTCCTGGGAGAGCAGATCGCCTCGAGTCAATTTTTCTCAGTTTGGCACACCCTTATTCTCTTCACAGTAACTTCTTGGTTAATCAAAAGCGACCGAATCCTATTCTCTCAACGTATAAGGTTCAATATGATTGAACTATCGACTGATTGGGATTTTGCATCAATGTATTGAGTATAAGTATATCGGGCCGAGAACGTCCGAAAGTCAGAAACATTGTTGGAAAAGGAGAAAACCATGGTTATAGACATTTTCTTGTTTGCCTACAATGTTTTGAAAACCATTTTATTTTCAGGGTCATTTAAGAGGCCATAATAGATTTTTTCGTATGGTTTCATACAGTTTAAAGGGGCAAATTTAGCGTTCAAAAAAATAAGTTGAACCCGATACAATCAGTCCGTCTCTTTCCAGATCAAGTATGGCGCTATCGTACATGTTTCAACATCATCCCACATGATGGACACGTTATAGAATGCTTGACGTTTCCACAAGTAGCTGTTAACTCTTTAACTACCAATGTCGCATTGGAGAGCTTTTGCGGACGGGCTACATCAAGATCAGACTGCACAAAACGTGCAGTCTGATCTTGGATCTACACCGTCCGCTTTTATCGATGCTTTGTGATGCTAAGGTTTCAGCAGATTTGTCTTCAGTTTCCATGAAAAGATACTGTTAGACATTGGAGAAAGAGTCGAGTCTGTTTAGTTGGCAGCGAAAGAGCTAAATGCTGGCTCAAACTCTAAAAATACCTCGAAAGGCTAAGTAGTCCATTAAGGAAATACAACTGAAAAATATTGCTTTCATTTATTCGTCTTTCTTCTTTGCTGTTTGTTTGCCACCTACTATGACATAACCTAACCCTTTTACCACAAAGTCCCGAGATTGAACGACTTTGAGAAGGAAGGAGCCAGTATTTTCTCCTTTTCCCATAATGCTTTCTACCCTATGACAGACAAATTTCTTGTTTTAAGTTACATTTAACTCGTCGTCTGTAAATGCTTTCAATTTCGACACGTCTAAAATTTTGTCGTTTGGTAAAGAGTTAATTCAGTGATTCTTGTGAAATAAGAAATAATATGAATAATTTCCTTTAGAACTCGGGATTGTGTGGTGAAGGGTAACAGAATCAATACCCAAAGTCCGTTTACAACAGCGTAATCTGTGAGTCTGTTATATCTTTCGTAATTTCATAAAATTTTAATTTTCATCGTGATACCAAATGAGGCGTATGAAATTTAAAGTTTCATCGTCATGCAAAATGAGGCGTGCGTCAAACTCTGCGGGGATAACTTAATGAAAGCTTAATTTCCATTATCATACACAACGAGGCGTGCATTGTCTGGGAGAAATAAAAACTGGTTGTCTTGATAAGGCTTTTTTTTTGTGAGCAAACAGTTATCATTCTTTATAACCTCGCACGACGAATGTTTTTGCGAGTGAACCTTAGTGAGTCCGTCTGTCCATCCGTCAGTCCCTCTGTCCGTGCGTCTCTCCGTCCTTTTGCACGTTCGCCTCTCCGTCTATCTGTGTACATGCACAGTTGTACTTGCATCACGAACACTTCCGAAATTTACGTTGGGCTCTGACATAAATTTAATTATACAGGAGCCGTGCTCTGGGACATTGGGCTGTAATGCATCTCCGTGATGCAGTATTCCAAGCGAGTCATGAAATGATTAGAAACTATAAAATTCAGTTTGTTTAGGAATCGGCTAGATGTCGAGGTAGACAGATTTTTTGACGTGCAGAAAATTGATTTATAGCACAAAGTTTCGACCAAGGTAAGCCTGCGCGGATTGCGCAGACTGACACAGGTCGACACGTTTTGCCGATGCAACATACCCTCTTTTCAAAGAGCATGGCCCATATCTTCTCTGTCAGAGGGCTATGTGAGAATAGTAAGTCACCCATTGTCATTGTATTAGTTTTTAAATGACATAAAACATAGATATCATAAGCTATTGCCTACATGGTGGTCTTTGTTGTATAGGAAGGGCCTTATGCTGTCATACGGGACCACGAATGGTTTAAGCAAACCATCGTTTGCTTAAAACAAGATCAGACTTCACAGAAATAAGTATAATCTTGCTCTTCATACCATGCCTATCTTTTTGTTGGATTCAGATCCAATTTAAACACTGTCAGTAAACCTTGGTCAAACATCCATTTTAGGGAGACGATTTGCTGAGCCAAGGGCACGAACATGTAAACGCATGGTCAGTGGCACAAATGGGGGTCAAGTGAATTAATCTGAAGTTTCGTGGCTCTTTTTTCAGACAGGCTAAGGGAAGATTAGAAAAAAGTCAAATCTTTAGCTCAGATGATATGCAAAACTCGTGATACAAAATAGGTTAAGGTTGCAGTTGACGGCCATGTGTTTTAACATTAATTTCCTGTCAAGTCATGTTACCTCTTTCCCTTTTCCATGGTGGGATTTTTCATCAGTCTTTACTCAAATGTTTCGCATCAGTGAGACATACTGTATACGGTACTTATGTTCCAAACGAGCAGACAAAATGTCTGCCAAAATTGAAGGTCAAATGTCTTGACGTTTAATTCCATGTGCAGTCTGCACAGGCTTACTTTGTTCGAAGGATAACGTTGTTTCAAATACGAGTATTTTTTTCCCACAACCTTATGATACGTAAAACCTTGGGACGAACGTGTCAAGTAGTAATATAATAATTTTGAAGCTTATTGAATAAAAATATGTCTACAACTTCAGAGCCACACTACAAAAACGGAGGTGTGTTTTGAGCAAACGTTCTCTGAATTTACCCAGAGACACGTCAGGGGACACTGTGGTTCTATATCTATCACATAGACACAATTAAAACAGCAACGCTCAGTCAAATAGTTCCAATAAGCAATCTGTTTGAGAGAAACACCAACTGTCTTGTGTCGCCATCCGAAAGTTTCCTCTCGAAAGAAAACGTTTCACAGACAATCCCGAGGGCTTTGCGCAGTATCCTTTGCCTATTTCAACGGTAAAATATATTAGTGGTCGAATAGCATTCCATTTTTATACGCCCAAAGGGTCGTATTATGTTATACCCCCGTCCGTCCGTTAGCAATTTCTTGTGTGGACAACTCCTCCTACAGTATCCATCGGAATTATTTGAAACTTGCCACAATGAATCTCCATGATGTCTAGTTGTGCACCTGACTCTTAGAATTTGGATCGCTGTTTGCGTTCTAAAATTATATGCCCTTGATTTCTGAAATAACCAACCTTTCACTTTGAATTTTTGTTTAGGCCATAAGTTCCATACCATAAAAGGTATCAACTTGAAACTATATACACTGATAGAACACATTATGAAGAAAAGCAGTGCACAAGGACCATAACTCTGCTGCTCTTGTTTTTTGAGTTATTGCCCTTTGTTGATTTTCAGTTTAAATTTTTGTCCAGGCCATAACTTCCAAACTATAAAAGCTATTAACTTGGAACTTCACACACTGATAGAACACATTATGGAGAAGTGCACTGCACATGAACCATAACTCTGCCACCTTTATTTTTTGAATTATTGCCCTTTGTTAATTTTCAGTTTGAATTTTTGTCCAGGCCATAACTTCCAAACTTTAAAATCCATCATCTTTATTGCCCTTTGTTAGTTTTCACTTTGAATTTTCGTCTGGGCCATAATTTCTAAATTGTAAAAGCTATGATCTTGAACCTTCAAAGACTGATAGAACACCTTGTGGAGAAGAGCAATTCACAAAAATTGTAGCTGTGCCACCCTTATTTTTTTAGTTATTGCCCTTTAATATTTTTCACATTAGATTTTTGTTTGGGCCAGATCTTCCAAACTATAAAAGCTATCAACTTGAAACAATATACACTGATAGAACAGATTGTGGAGAAGTGCAGTAAACAAGAACCATAACTCTGTCACCCTAAGTTTTTGAGTAATTGCCCTTTAATAACTTCATTTTGAATTTTTGTCCTGGCTACATCTCCCAAACTAGAAAAGCTATCAACTTGAAACTTCATACACTGACAGAACACTTTATGGAGAAGTGTCATGCACAAGAACCATAACTCTGATACCCTTATTTTTTGAGTTATTGCCCTTTATTTATTTTTAAATTTTTACTTTGAATTTTTGTCTGGGCCATAACTTCCAAACTATAAAAGCTCTCAACTTGAAACTTCAAACACTGATAGCACACATCGTGGAGAAGTGCAGTGCGCAAGAACCATAACTCTGCCACTCTTCTTTCCTGATTTATAGCCATTATTTTCTGAGTAATTTCCCTTCGATATTATTTACAGTTAGGGCCTTTCTTTCATATGTGGGGCATTTCCCCTTTTATACGCTCGAAGGGTCGTATTATGTTATACCCCCGGTCGTCTGTCCGTTAGCAATTTCATCTGTGCACAACTCCTCCTACAGTTTCCATCGGAATTATTTGAAACTTGCCAGAATGAATCTGTATGATGTCTAGTTGTGCATGTGACTGTTAAAATTTGGATAGGTGTTTGCATTCTAAAATTATCTGCCCTTGATTTCTGAAATAGTCAACTTTTCACTTTGAAATTTTGTTCAGGCCATCACTTCCATACTATAGAAGGTATCAACTCGAACCTTCATACACTGATAGAACTCATTATGAAGAAGTGCAGTTTACAAGAACCATAACTGTGCCATTCTTCTTTTTTGAGTTATTGCCTTTTGTTAATTTTAAGTTTGGTCCGGGCCATGAATTATTACAGACAATCAAGACTTACTTTCTTTATCATGGAAAATAACTACTCTTCATTCACGGCCCATCCTTCATTTCAACTCGTTTCACTGACAAAGCCCTTCGGGCGTATATGCGCCGCTTTGCGAAGCTCTTGTTTTTATACGCCCGAAGGGTCGTATTATGTTATACCCCCGGTCGTCCGTCCGTCCGTCCGTCTGTCCGTCCGTCCGTCCGTCCGTTAGCAATTTCTTGTGTGGACAACTCCTCCAACAGTTTCCATCGGAATTATTTGAAACTTGCCACAATGAATTTCCATAATGTCTAGTTGTGCACCTGCCTCTTAGAATTTGGATCGCAGTTTGCGTTCTAAAATTATCTGCCCTTGATTTCTGAAATAACCAACTTTTCACTATGAATTTTTGTTCAGGCCATAACTTCCAAACTATAAAAGCTATTAACTTGGAACTTCATACACTGATAGAACACATTATGGAGAAGTGCACTGCACATGAACCATAACTCTGCCACCTTTATTTTTTGAATTATTGCCCTTTGTTAATTTTCAGTTTGAATTTTTGTCCAGGCCATAACTTCCAAACTTTAAAATCCATTATCTTGAAACTTCAAAGACTAATAGAACACATTATGAAGAAGTGCATTGCACAAGAACCATAACTCTGCCATCCTTCTTTTTGAGTTATTGCCCTTTGTTAGTTTTCACTTTGAATTTTCGTCTGGGCCATAATTTCTAAATTGTAAAAGCTATGATCTTGAACCTTCAAAGACTGATAGAACACCTTGTGGAGAAGAGCAATTCACAAAAATTGTAACTGTGCCACCCTTATTTTTTTAGTTATTGCCCTTTAATATTTTTCACGTTAGATTTTTGTTTGGGCCAGATCTTCCAAACTATAAAAGCTATCAACGTGAAACAATATACACTGATAGAACAGATTGTGGAGAAGTGCAGTAAACAAGAACCATAACTCTGTCACCCTAAGTTTTTGAGTAATTGCCTTTTGTTAATTTTAAGTTTGGTCCGGGCCATAAACTATTACAGACAATGAAGACTTACTTTCTTTATCATGGAGAATAACTACTCTTCATTCACGGCCCATCCTTCATTTCAACTCGTTTCACTGACAAGCCCCTTCGGGCGTATATGCACCGCTTTGCGAAGCTCTTGTCTTATTAATACCATTCAAAGAAAAGAAGTAGATGAAAATACCGAGCACCTACTGACAGACGGGTTGTTTACGAGCTTCAGTTTCGGAGCCACAGGTGTCCCGGAGGACCAACACAACATTTTAAGTGCAGAACCAGCGGCTCTGTTATGTAGACAAGTTTGCTTCTATAAAAAAGAAACCAGGAGAGGTCGGCATCAATGTTTTCAAGTAGTTTATTGGCTTTTGATTTCAATATATTTTGGTAAATGTAAACAAACAAGTTAGGCATTAAATGAATGAGAAAAAAAAGGGTTTTTTTTTTTCAATTTTGCTGGTGTATAGGCAGAAAAAGTACATGTTCCACATGGTTATAACATTCTAGGAGCAACAGGCCTATAAGGGCTAAAAACAGCTCTACTGGCATTTAAATACAGACTCGATGTTTTTACAAAGAGTTGTCGAGGTATAATGAAATTGAGAGCTGATATGAGCAAAGCTATTCTTTTTCATGTTAGTTTCCATAAAATACATGCGGTAAGCTCTTGACAAGGTCAAATGCATTTTTTAAATTAAAGGGCAAGGAATTTCTGACCCAATAATCCGACGGTTTGCAAAAGAATCGAGCTCCCATGAATATCTATTATCTATGTGGGTTTTTGTGAAGATTGAAAGTAAAATGAAGGCTGTAAGCTATTCACAAGCTAAAAAATGTTGTTGTTTTTTTAATTCAAGAGCATGTAATTTGTGACTCCATGACTATTAACATGCTCAGAAATGCATCTTTTTTTTTTTAAATTCAAGGACACGAAACTCAAGATGATGATCCAATTTGGCTTATTTTTAATAGGAAAAAACCTCTAATGAATGTTTGTAATGTATGCTCAGATAAACCAAAATATTTTTGGAAAGGAGAAATCGTTCAATTAAGATTTGATACAATTTGCTAATTCCACTGAATAGGCAAGAATCTTACCTGATGACAATAAAGAAAGGTGGCCTGTACATAATACTAGTACCAGACATGTTAAAAATAAATGTAACATTTTTAATATTTTAACAAACGCAGTTTTTGGCCTGTCCCAAACAGAAAGAGCTTGCAGACGACAATTCAAACTTTGATAATTAATGTGGAAGATGGTGCTTTGATGTGATGGAAACCGTTCCCACAAAAGGAGAAATTACAGTAACTAGCAGCTTCTCCTCTTCCCACAATATTTTGAAAAGTTGTCTGTTGCAGACATGTAAAATGAAGTGTTGTTTGTCTAAACGTTAAAAATTTAAGATGGTAGATAAATGAGCCACGCTCTGAGAAAAGGGCGCTTAATGCATCTGCCAAAAAAAAAAAATATCTACCCATGTCAGCCTGCGCAATCCGCCCAAAACCAAAGGACCACGGACTCTTTTGAGGTGTGGGTACGTACTGTAGGGCGAAGGGGCACAACTTTTTTTTGCGCTCATAAGTGAATTTTCGCGGGATTCTCGCAATCCCGCATCCTAAAGCAACTCTGTCTGTTATTTCATTAAATCTGTATCAATATAAAACCGTAGAATTTTTGTACAAAACTGAGAAAAAATGCTAGAGTCTAGTAAGTTTTGAAAAATAAAACTTGAAACATACTGATCAACCTATTTATGTCTATTTATGGGGTACGAGTTCTCCAGAGAACTCGTACTCTCGAGATTGGGGTACGAGTTCTCCAGGGCACGAGTTCTTCAGATAGTATCAAGTCACTTGATCTTTTCCCGGGTGTTCTTTCTCTTTTTTTTAAAACGAATTTTTTTCTTTTTGCTTAGATTTATTTGTTTAATGAAAAATTACAATTATTGGAGAGGTCATTTACAATCAATATAGTATAATAAATCTTTTTGGAAATCCGTCATGTAAAAAAAAAAAAACACGTTTATTTCCTATTTCAGTTTTTTGATTTCGGTTTATTTATAAAACCATGACGAAATAGACTGTGTATTAGAACAATTTCGTAAAAACAAATGGATTTAGACAGCGACATCTGTGACAGTCTGCCTTTTAAACTCACCACTGTTAGAGAGGTCTGATGATCTCTCCAATTACCCACCGTGAATTTGGAAATCATCCGCAGTAGCCGTATTCGGCTGTTTATCGATAAATATTTATATATATGAGTATTTGATAAGAAGCACCTCTTTTAACTGTTTTCAGACGATAAAAGTACATAATTATGCACTTCATAGTGTCCATAAAGCAATGGATCGATAAAGTACATCATGATGCATGTATTTACGAAGATTTACAATGAACGATTCCGAACTCTGGCTTGTGGCCACTAAAATGCAAAATAAACTGGTCGACTTATGTCATAGGTTAGCCACGCCCTGCCAGGTCAATTCTTACAGCCCATATATGTTAAACGAACTCATAAATATTGGCAATATTCCACATATCGTATATTTCAAACTTGTGAGTGATGCTAGCAGTGCGAATTTATTTGTAATTCATTCGGCGCCAAATAAAAATGTGGCTTTCTTTGAAGACCGAAAATATACTACATTGACAATCAGAAATGAGCCATGCCCTTTGAAAAGGGGGGCTTAATGCATATGCGAAAAGTATCGACCCATGTCAGCCTGCGCAGTCCGCGCAGGCTGACCTGGGCCGAAACTTTTCGCTATTGGTCAGTTTTCTGTATGTCCATGGACCTTTCTACCTCATGACTAAGTCGGTTGTTTTAAAAAAAAAAAGAAAAAGTGGCAATTATGGATTCATAATTGTGTGTTGACTTGTTTGGTATCATGCATCACGGAGATGCCTTAAGCCTCCTTTTGTCAAAGCATGTCTCAAATAATTTTATGCTGTAAGCTTGTCTACTACAACGGTTGGTATAAATCAAAGACCAGACTACACCTTCTGTGCAGTCTGATCTTGATCAATACCGTCCGCAAAAGGCCCTTCTTTCGCATATGGCGCTGAAAGGATAAATTCTTACCAAATTATATTTTCTACCTATGTTGGAATTATCTTCCTTTCTTGTTATCGTATATGATTTACTCACGTTTGGCAAGAAATCTACTTTTTCTCTTCTGAACAACGAACAATGGAAAACTACGAGAGAAACCTAACAAAGAAAATCGAGGACAAACATGACTTGTATAAGAGTAGAATCTCCAATATTTCAAGGCCTGGGACAAGCCAGAGTGACATGGTCGGGGTCTACAATGAATGGGTCAAGTCTTATGAGGAGGTGAGTAATAACATTTGTGTCGTGCCCTGTGTAAAGGTTGTTTAACTCTGTACCAAACGACAAAATTTTAGACTTGTCCAAATTGAAAGCATTTGCAGACGACAAAATAAATGCGACTCAAAAATTGATATTTGTTTTGAGAAGGTTAGAAAACATTGTGGGAAAAGGAGAAAATGCTGGTTACCAGCATTTTCTCATTTTCCCACAATGTTTTCGAAAGGCTTCTTTCTCAGAGTCGTTATAAGTCGGGATTGTGCGGTAAAGGGTTAATGTATTTGCAAAAAGAGTGAACGCATGTTCGCCTGCGCAGGCTGAAATAAGTCGAAATTCTTTGCTATAGGTAAATTTTCCCCTGGTCAGAGGACCATTCTACCTGATGGTTGAGTGGAACAAACTGGACCCATTCTGTCCGACGACGTGGGTACGAAAACACGTTAAACCCCCTTTTTTCAGAGCACCGCTCTTGTACATTTATTTGTCTGTTTTGTTCGAATGTTTAAAAGATTGTTTGATAACCAAAAAAAGAAAAAAAAAAAACGGCAACTGTCTGTTACCTGCAATTCCTCTTTTACGAACGAATTTCCCTATTTTGTGGAACAGAGATACATATGTATTTACATTTTCTTCAAATGCTTGTGCTTTGAGAGCTGCAAAATGAGTCAGATAACAAGTGACAGACGGTCTGCTGTTTAAGTGTGCCCAGCCATGGGTCTCTTCTGTTGCATATGACCGACGGTCCGGTTTTTTGGTCTGCTCAGCAATTTGTTGGCGCTATCGTTGCAAATGACTCGCGGTCTGGTTGTTGGGTCCGCTCAGTAATGGGTTAACGCTATCGTTGCAAATGACTCGCGGTCTGGTTGTTGGGTCCGCTCAGTAATGGGTTAACGCTATCGTTGCAAATGACTCACGGTCTGGTTGTTGGGTCTGCTCAGTAATGGGTTAACGCTATCGTTGCAAATGACTCACGGTCTGGTTGTTGGGTCCGCTCAGTAATGGGTTAACGCTATCGTTGCAAATGACTGACAGTTTGGTTTTTGTTTCTGCCCAGTAATGTGTCTCTACCTATGGAAATAACCGACAGTCTGGTGTTTCAGTCTGCTTAGTAACCCTTAAGCTGCTGATCGCGACCCACTGACCTTTTCCGGACAGTGTAGATCAAGATCAGAATGCACAGAACGTGCAGTCTGATCTTTGATCTACACTGTCCGATACGGTATTTTCTTTCCGGGGAAATCAATTTTGAAACCGCAATGTTTGGGCTTTTAGTATTGAATAGAAATTTGCATTTCATATATTCAGCAGCTTAAGTGGTAATGCAATGACGCTTTCGTTGCACTTAACCCTTATCCTGCTAAATCAGTGAAATGAAAATTTCAACCGGATAGTAAAAACCCCAATTTTGCTATTTCAATGGTACTTTATAGGGAAATATATCTCCATATTAGATAATGCAGATCCAAGATCAGACTGCACGCACTTTGCAGTCTGATCTTGATCTACACTGTCCGTAAAAGATCAGTGAGACGCGCTTAGCAACGAAAGGGTTAGCAGTCTTGTTTTTGAGTCTGGTCAGTACTGGATTTATTTTATCGTTTGCTAAAAAAGGACAGCTATCATCACAGAGAGAGACATTAGGAGCCTAAAAAGGCACAAATCGGGTCGCGAGCTCTTCCATTAATACTTTTCATCGGACTGTTTTTGAAATGTACCACATGGTATCTTATTGATATGAGCCGTGTTCTGGGAAAATGGGGTTTAATGAATCCCCATGATGCATTATAGCATGCAAATCATTACTTTAAGGGTCCATAAAATCCATTTTGTCTAACAAATGACTGATTCATGAGGTAAAATGGTTCTTGGACATGCAGAAAATTTACATATAACAAAACGGTCCGATCTATGTCAGTCTCCGTGGAATGCGCAGGCTGACATGGGTTGATACTTTTTGCCGATGCATTAAGCCTTCTTTTCACAGAGAATAACTCATATGTAGTTGTGCATCTAGTATCTTTTTTTTTTTAAATCTGACAAATTAACCCTTTACCAAACAATCCCGGGTTTTAACGACCCTGTGGAAGTAGCCTTTTGAATGCCACAATGTTTTCTACCCTATCGAAGACAAATCCGAACATTTGAGTATCATTTAATATGTTGTCTGCAAATGCTATCATTTTGATCATGTCCAAATTTTTGTCGTTTGGTAAAGAGTTAAAGCATTCCAGAGTCCTCGTGCAACAATCTTTTGTATACATAAACATGAAACGTCCGTCCAGTTAGCAGAGCAAAATTATTTCTTCATTGCAATCAAACTTGCTCTCGAATCTGGATAATCTTCAAAAATTCTAAGTTAATTTTTCTTTTTTTTTTTATCTTTTTAGCGGAATTGTATAGGAAATCCGCATACTGTGATCGTTCTGACCGGAAGCAAATACGTCATGCGAAACGACACATGCGCGCTCACACTGTACTGTGTTCTCGGTTCGACCTGAACCAAATAAACTGTCATTCACGCTTGCCCCCATTCTACTTTAATTTTTAGCTAATACACCTCAACCTCGCTTTTGTCACTACCGTATATGCTGTCGTACACGTGTATACCTATAGTCCAAAATCTAATACCAGCAAAAAGCTGCGTAAGAATGACGGATCAAATTACGGATCAAATTACCACTCCTTGAACAGTAATAGAATAACAGTTTCTGCGCGGCCCACTCGGCAGAACAATTTTTACTTTCCCTGCCCTTGCGTGCTCCATTTTAAAATGATTGCACATGCATTGCATCTGATTTGTAGATATGATTTGACTACAAATAAAAGAAACGACAACTTGACCGTTCTAACGCGATTTTGAACCTCTGCTACAGTGTTTTGTCATTTACATAATGTTTTAGATCTACATGTATATAGAACTTGGAAATGTGATGAGATAATGGTAGTAGAGCTCAAGAGAAGAGGGAGTGATTGTATTCTAAATCCATTATTTCTCTTCCAAGAGAAGAGGGAGTGATTGTATTCTAAATCCATTATTTCTCTTCCAAACCCCATGTTGTGGGTACTCATTAGAATTGTCTCGATGAGACAATTCTAATGAGTACCCATAACATAGGGTTTAGTGGAGGATAATTACTATTTTCGGTTTTGAAATCAAATTCACTCCCTGTATCTGAAGGTCTGATTTATGGCACCATTCACAAACTGGCTAGACTGATGCAAAACTAAGTAAAAAGGGAAAATTGAACAAAATTGTATTTGAAGATAACAGGTTATAGCTATCCTTAACAGAATATTACAAAAAAAAATGTAAAATGAACCTTTGTATATCCTAATCACCTAGCTACGTAATTAGATTGGCAAGACAGAGAGCATTGGTCAATTTGCTTCGTTCGACTTACAAATGCATGGCAAAAGCACCTTAAATGCATCTTCGTGTACAGCTAGTCGCATGGTGTTGAGTCGGTTTGTCTAAAAAGACACTCAATCCTGTATTAGAACGGTCACTTAACGTGCCGAAAACTTGACCGATGGCTTAATGTTTCCTACCAGGTCAGCTTGTGCGGGGTCGGTACTATTTGCAAGATGCATTCGAACATTCGTGCCTCTGACGTAGAAGGTCTTTGAAAACTTTACGGGAAAAGGAGAACATGCTTGCACACGTGTTCGAATTTTCAGATTATCGAGGCTCGAAATTACAAGTCTGCTTTTGGTGCAATATAGTGGAGTTTCTGCCGGAATTAGGGAAATTCCTTGAAAAATGCGGGGTCCTTAGATGTTCGAAACTGGGAATATCGAGGTTTTAGTGTACTTACAGATAAAGAGCTTAACCCTCTCTTTAGGCTCTTTAGAAATTAAGTGTTTGACAAAAGTTTAAAAATGTGTCCCTTAAAGCGGTTTTTTTTTTTTTTTTGTGGCTGGTTATAATGATTTTTGTGAGAAGAAAGAAAGCAGTAACAATTCAACCTCATCCTGTTAAATAAGTTAAATGAAACTTTCGAGCCAATAGTAAAATCAAAGTACTGAAAGTACTGACAGACTAGCGAATTTGATTGTTTTATTGATTGATTGATTGATTGATTGTATGGTGTTTATTAACCCTGTTCTCAACATTATTTCAGTTATGTAGCGGTGTCCAGTGCACATATCCATGCTTTCATAGAGTTTCTTTTAACAGTACTCCGCACAATATACTTTCCAAGCCACTGGCTCCTTTCCCACATAACCGTCGTCGAAACGTGAGCGAAAAATGAATCCTGTCGCAATGACTACCATCAATCCTCGGAAAGAAATTTGTTGATGATCAAACGAGCGACCTCCTGTTCTGAAGTCCTGTATGCTACCGACAGAACTGCCGGGACTATATGTGCTATTGGTTAACTATAATCCAGTTTAAGTTTAACCCTTACCCTTAACCTGCTGAAAAATGTTGAATGAAACAATGAAATAATGTTGAAAACGGCGTTAAACACCATGCAGTCAATTAGTCAATATCTAATAGCACAAGATGTAAGATAACTATTTAACTCTCCTTACAAAACGAAAAATTTTACATTCGTCCAAATTCAAAGCTGTTGCAGACCATGAATTAAATGTAGCTGAACTGATGAAACATGATTCCAGAAGGGCAGAAAACAACGTGGGAAAAGGAGAAAATGATGGTTACCAGCATTTTCTCCTTTTCCCACAATGTTTACAAAGGGACCCTTCCCCAGTATCGTTAAAACTTGGGATTGTTTGGTAAAAGGTTACAGAATAATAGTTTAACATAATAGTTCAACTGTACACAATGATCTAAATAATGAATGACTGAAGGAATGACAAGGGTTCCCTGTCCAGTGGGGGTTGATATAGCTGGGATTTGCTACAAGTTAACCTAGGTGTATCTATTAATAGATTCATTCATAATGTTACAGTTGTGTAGGAATAAGTGATTCTCTGCTTTGCATAGGTCACTTAATTTACATATAAGCAAAGATCTTGTACCTTACAAATGACATCTTGTTCAGTTTATTACTTTGTAAGACGACATGTTCAAATCGGAGAGGTAGAGATTTAGTGGTTTATGTCTAAATTGTCATGTATAACAGAATTAAGATTTCGAACAGAAAAAAAAGTATTTTCTGTGTGGCAGTATTTGGCAACTATGGGGTTTAAAATCTAGGTCAATCTTGATGCCTATAGACTAGCTTCGCTAGTCAAAAACAGAATAATGCAATTTCAAACTTTTTTTTTTTTTTTTTTTGTAAAAGAAAAATCTCCTTATCGGACAGTGTGGATCCAAGATCAGACTGCACGTTCTGTGCAGTCTGATCTTGATCTACACTGTCCGCAAAAAAGTCAGTGAGTCGCGCTTAGCAGCGTAAGGGTTAATAGAACTACCGTATTTATGATAGAATTATATCTTATAATAGATGATAAATACATTGTTAGTAACAACCATTAGTTAGTGTGATCGGTAAAAGAAGTACATTTAATTAAATTGAAGAGTCAAAGATTACATCAATAAGTCTTTCACTTGGCATGGTCATGACATTTTCTCAAATGACCACGCAAACTGGACTAAATGTAGGGCTTTCAGTCATGTTTTTATGGACCATGTGCATCAGATCAGAATGATCAGAAGATGTCTGATTTTCTGTCATCACCATCTAAAACAAACTTTTCATTACACAACCCCAGATTTAAACGATCTCGAGGACGAAGGCTTTTGGACACATTGTGTTAAAAGGCGATAATGGTTTCCAGCATTTTCTCCTTTTCCCATTTTTATTTATTTATTTATTTTATTTATTTATTTATTTATTTATTTATTTATTTATTTATTTGTTTGTTTGTCCTGTCAAGGACAACTATCACCTTTTGAACCATATCTAGTATGTCGTCTGAAAACGCGTTTGATAAATTTTTGTCGTTTGGTAAAAAGCTAACGTATCCTGGCCGAAAAGCTGTGAACTACATTACATCGGAGACAGTTAACTTAAAACATCATTAAGGTCGAACTCTAATGACAGTGATCACTTACATGAATTTTTAATATTGACTTGAAAATGTTGTAGAATAAGACTGCGAATCTTACTAAGAATTGTTGGTGAACAAGGTTCCTGGATTGAAGATGTTTTCATGGACATTTCCATTTTTGCAACACGTTGAAATTTTGAATTTATTAAGGCTTCATAGGTTGCATATGTTGAGAAATACCCTCCTCTTGAAGACTGAATTCAATAACTAGCTGACATTGTAGGCCCGACAATGATGAGTTCTGAAGTACTGCTGCTTTGCAGCGATAGCCTATCTTCAAGATAGAAAATAATGCGCAAGATGACTACGGAGTAGCTTTTTTGCATCCAAAACTTTAAGCATTCAGAAAAGTCTGACGTTTTACATGCTTTGAAGTGTTTTTTTTTTTTTTTAGCCACAGTATATTCATAGACATTATTTTTACTGATTTGCCTATACTTACCTGTCGCTTTAACATTGTATAAAGATCCAATTTCGAACATTTTCAAAATCGCTAATTCACATATGTATGCATTTTGTTCCTCTTCTGCAAGTGCTTATATATACGTATTTATTATATACTTAGAAATTGTTCCCATGTATTTGCACTGGATGAAAGTATGCACTGTTTTTTTTTTCCATATTGCATACTTTTATATTACATACTTCAGAGCTTTTTCACGTGACACTAGGTACGGAACTATTTCAAAAACGCGCCATTTGTCCAAAAATCAAAACATGAATGGCCGCCAATATCATAAATTTCATTGTTAGACATCGCGTTTTACGAACATTTCAATGCATAATACTAAGTGAAATCATACAAAATAAACAGAACACTTGTTAACCGAATAACAGCCACTGTAAAGATATAAAAGATATGTCTATCGAACATATTTATTGACGATGAAATTATCAAGCGATGGAAAAGGATACTCGGTCGTCGCCATCTTGTTTGATTACATACCTCTAGCAACGGTGACTTCATCATAAGGTAATACACTTGTAATTGAAAATTCCACGAAAGCAAGGTAGGTTGACTAAACAGATTTCTCGTCGCTTTTAAAATAAACAAAATAAACCCATGAATTTCTTGAAAAAGCTAAAAAATCATGAGAAATTATGTGAACAATATCAACGTATATAATAAAAAGATTATTGCACTGGTATTGGAAAATATTGTGTTGAACTCGTTCTTTTGGCGTAGTTGCCCTCGCAGGCTCGGGCAACTTTGCCAAAAAAACTCGTTCAACACAATATTTTCCCATTCAAGTGCAATAATCTATAATCTATGGGTATTGTCCCCTGAGTACTTCCAGTGCTTTGATTATTACTTAATTCGCTCAATTACTTTCCATAGGCAATGATTGACAGGACTAGTGACGTCCTTTAGGATAGTTGCTTATGGGATATAGGCTTAGACGGCTTAAACCCTTTACCAAACGACAACATTTTAGACGGGACCAAATCGAAAGCATTGGCAGACGACAAATTCATTGTAGCTTATACAGTGATTTATGTAATGGATAGGGTAGAAAACATTGTGGGAAAAGGAGAAAATGCTGGTTACCAGCATTTTCTCCTTTTCCCAGAATGTTTTCAAAAGACTCCTTTCTCAGGGTCGTTAAAAGTCGGGATTGTGTTGTAAAGAGTTAAACACAGAAACAAAATAAATAAGAATTGATGTAAGGTTCTGTCATTTATTCATTAACCAAAGGACGATAGCGATTGCATATAGAACACATTCTTGCCCTGTATACAGTAACCATTCTTCATACCGTTTTTAGTCTTATTCTCAAGAATTTTCTTTATTTCAAAGTAATATCATTTTCGATTGGCTGAACCAATTGCTTTATCCAATTGCAGACTGCATTACATTTCTGAATGTAGTACATGTATTAGCATAGGAATGCAATCATTGGCGTTTTTAGTCCAGTTCTCAAGAATTTCTATATTTCAGAGTAAAGCAGTTTCTGATTGCCTTAACCATTTAGTTTAGCCAATCATAAGTTGCGTTACTTTCTAGATCAATGAAAAGCCAGGGAATGCAAACTAGAATGGTTGGTGAATATAGGCCATGAATATATCAACTATCGACGTGTCTTGTTTTGAAGTATACCACCTTTAGAAACACTGCGACAAATGAAGAAGTTGTTCGTAACGAATTACTTCTCCTTTTGCCGTAGTATTTTTCATGTATTAACCCTTATCCTGGTAAATAAGTTAAATAAAACTTTAAAGCCGATACTAAAAAACCGAACAAGTTTGTTTCAAACCTTTTTTTGGAGAAAAATATCTCCTTATCGGAGAGTGTGGATCCAAGATCAGACTACACGTTCTGTGCAGTCTGATCTTGATCTACACTGTCCGCAAAAGGTCTGTGAGTCGAGCTTAGCAGCTTAAGGGTTACATGTCAATTCACAATACATATCTGTTCTGTATATCTATACTACAGGATGTTTCAGACCATTCTGCTATAAATTCCTTTAAGGGGGTATAAGCTATGCACGTAATAGATACATTTTGGACATTCTTAGCTCATGAAAAGAGACACTAAGCAGTACTCAAAGCAGTCGTTGCAACTAAGAGGTGAAATGGCAGAAACAACAAGTATAAATATAAGGTACTAACAAGAGGAATATGATGGTCTTCTATCGCTCCCCTGAGTAACCAAGAGCCGGAACTTTGCAAGAAAAAAGTCCCTTGCCAGCCTAGGGCATGGGCCCGGTTTTATAAACATGTACTTGAGTCTGTTATTGTGCTCAAATCCCCTAATAGACTCGCCTTCCAACTAAGGCTGAGTTTGTTATTAGCCCCACTGGCCGAAGGCCAGCGGGCTTATGTCATGGCCCGGTGTCCGTCTTGCGTCCGTCCGTCCGTCCATCCGTCCGTCCGGCCGTGCGTTAACTTTTATTTTGAACATCTTCTTCTCTGAAACTACCCATCCAATTTTCATGAAACTTCACAGAAACGATCCTGCCATGGTCCTCTTCAGAATTTCTTGAAAGAATTTGATTCCCTCAAAAACTCTGGTTGCCATGGCAACAAAACTGAAAAATATTGGAAATTTTTAAAAATCTTCTTGTCTGAAACCATAAGGCGTAGGGCTACCAACTTTGGCATGTAGCTTTATTTAGTAGACCTCTGTCATGTTTCTTGAAATTATAGCCCTGGGGTCAAAATTGGCTCTGCCCCAGGGGTCACAAGTTTTACATAGGCTTATATAGGGAAAACTTTAAAAATCTTCCTGTACCTAGCCATAAGGCCTAGAGCCACTAAATTTTGCATGTTGCTATATCTAGTGGGCCTCTACCAAACGGGCCAAAATTTTAGCCCTGGGGTCAAAATTGGCCCCGCTGCAGGGGTCACAAGTTTTACATGGGCTTACATAGTGACAACTTAAGAAATCTTCCAGTACCTAGCCATAAGGCCTAGAGCTACCAAATTTTGCAATTAGCTTGATCTAGTGAAGGTCTACCAAAAGTGCCCAAATTACAGTCCTGGGGTCAATTTGGCCTCATGCTGGGGGCGGGGTGGGGGGCGGAGGTTCACAAGATTTACATGGGCTTATATAGGGAAAACTTTTAAATCTTGGTGTACATAGCCATAAGGCTTAGGGCTACCAAATTTTGCATAATTATAGCACTATCTAGTGGACAACTACAAAGAGGGCCCAATTTACAACCCTAGGATTAAGTTCGGCCCTGCACCAGGGGTCACAAGTTTTACATGGGTTTATGGAGTGAAAACTTCAGAAACCATCTTGTTACTAGCCATAAGGCCAAGAACTCCCAAATTTGGTCATAAACATGTGCTTATAGGGTGAAAATTCAAAAAATCCTTTTGCTCCTTACCGCAAACCCAAGGGCTACCAAATCTGGATCCCTTTTTTTTTTTTTTTTTTTAAATTAGCCTTGCATCAGGGGTCTTACGTTTTACAGAGGCTTCATATGGACGGAACTTGAAAATCACCTCATTTATAACCATACAGCATAGACTTGTATTATTTTGGCATGTGGCTTTATCTTGTGGACCTCCACCAGGGTTCAAGTAATTATCCCTCTGGGATCAAAAATGGCTTTGCCCTGCGGGTCTCAACTTTCACATGGGCTTTTACAGAAAAACATTGTAAGTCTTCATTTTGAAACCATTTGGTTCAGAATTGGAATGTTTAGTATTTATGGTTTATATTTATAAGCCAGTGGAGCGATACAGGGCCATCATGGCCCTCTTGTTTTAGACGCATTTCACTAACATTAACAGACTTAAGTAACGTTCCCGAATCCTAGGTTGACACAACTACCGGACTCAACTCGGCGAACTAAACGGCCATAACTCAGTTGAACAGACTTAAGACCATTCTTTTGCTGAGATGACTGAAAATGTTCTCTCAGCTAAGGATTTCAGAACAATACTTTAGTATGTTAGTGAAATGCGTCTCAACTAACGCACTCAGTATAAGTTAAAAAACTTAGTGGAGATGGGTTAAGCAGGGCTCATTAAGTTTGCGCGCTAACAACATTTGTCATAAATCCATAGTATGTAGATGACATATGAACAGAGTAATCCATTACCATGTTAAGATCCATACAGATAGTTCATAGACTTTGAAGTTACAGATTTCATATTTCATAAAGCTTTAGTAACTATAACCTTGACCTTTACTTCAGGAATAGAATGGAGATGTGTGTACGATCTAAATATCAAAATCTTTGACGACGTAAAGTACCATAAATGCTGTTTGGTTTGTCAAAGATATTTCACGCCTTTTTTAAATGTGTAGTGGCTTAGGAACAGTTACCTTGACCCATACTTTTGACAGAGAATCAACCTTATTTTTTCATTTCTTTGGCTGAATTGCATATCTCTATATATCGTCATACTTTGACTGATTAACCTAGTTCTTAGGTTTTAAAAGTTATATTTGATTCACATCATTTCGATTTTAAGTAACGGTGACCTTGATTTTCACTATCAGCCATATAAGGATAATTCAGTTATAACAAGCATTCTGATAGTATTGCATAGCAATACACAGTCCCCTACTGGCCGTATGTATCGCTGGTATGTCAGTAAAATTTTTAAAGTCCAAGGCCCGTTAATGCGTCAAAAAGCAGTGGAGCGGGACGAAACTCGAACTTGGTGTGTAAGTCATGGTGGTTGATGTACACACCAAAAATCCGCTCTATATGTAGCAGCTTTTAGAAAAAAAGTGCGGAAAAATGTTTCATCAGTGAAATTTTGTAAGTCCAAGGCCCGTAAATGCGTCAAAAAGCAGTGGGGCGGGACGAAACACGAACTTGATGTGTAAGTCATGGTGGTTGATGTACACACCAAAAATCAGCTCTATATGTAGCAGCGTTTAGAAAAAAAGTGCGGAAAAATGTTTTATCAGTGAAATTTTGTAAGTCCAAGGCCCGTAAATGCGGGAAAAAGCAGTGGAGCAGGACGAAACTCGAACTTGATCTGTAAGTAATGGTGGTTGACTTACACAGCAAAAGGCAGGTGAATATCTACCAGCATTTAGAAAAAAAAAGTCCGGAAAACTGATTAATCAGTGAAATTTTGTAAGTCCAAGGCCCGTAAATCCGTGAAAAACCAGTTGACCGGAACGAAAGTCGAACTTGATCTGTAAGTGATGGTGGGTGACTTACACACCAAAACTCAGCTCAATATGTACCAGCGTTTAGAAAAAAAGTCCGGAAAACTGAATTGCCGGACTGACGGACAGACGGACGGACGGAATGCAAACCTAAAGTCCCCTTCGGCTTCGCCGGTAGGGGACTAATTACCAATTCTAAACACTTCAGTCAAGAATGTTTATTCCCAATAAAACACTATGTAAAACATAGGATCTCGGTTTGGTAAGGCCAGTTTAGACCCCAGAGCTATACTCAGATCATCTTTGGTCAAGATATATTAGATAAGCTACTTGCCAAATTTGGTAGCTATAGACCTTTTGGTTTCGTACAAGAAGATTTCTAAAGACTTTCAATATTATTCGGTTTGTTGCAATGGCAAAGTTTTTACTGGAATCTAATTCTTAGAAAAATGTCTTGAAAGGGCTTTGTCAGAATCATTTCTATAAAGTTTCATCAAAAATTGGATTGATAGTTTCAGAGAAGAAAATGTTTGAAATAAAAGTTAACGCAAATGCAAAGACAAACACATACGTACGAACAGACAGTCGCAGGACATGACATAGGTTCCCTGGCCATCAATAAAATTGTGGACAGACGGATATGCAGAGGCCTGACGCCAAGCGGTCACAAAAGCTTCCCCTGAGCACTTAGTGCTCAGCAGAGCAAAGATATTTACAGATTAAGACAAAAAAAGACAATTTATAACAAGAGGCCCTTGAGGCTTAAGGGCATGAATTGCTCTACCGGCATCGATTTTGCTTTTCTTCTAGCATACATCATGAATTCATGATGCAAAAAAAAAGGAAACACACAAACAAATTGGGGGGGGGGGGGGTGCTGTTGCAACTGGGCTTGAACCCACTAAGACAGCATAAGTAGGCATGGTGAATCAAACAGATAGTGAAAAAAATTGAAGAACAATTTCCCACAACAAATTGTTCCCCAGCCAAATTTGATAGGGTATCAGTACTCATTGATTTAAAACAATCCCTGCGAGTTTCAAAGACATGTGACTAATAATGTGGACTGTGTTGTGTAAACAATACTAAGTCATCAAATGGCTTCTTTTCCTAAACCAATTGCTAGATTTTCTTCAATCTTAATAGAGTTCAATCCTTTGATGATACAAATAATCTTTGCAAGTTTCAAAAGAACTGGATAAAAAATGAGACTTAATTGCGTAAACAAGAAATGTAAATTATCATCTATAAATGCCTCTTTACCCCATACTAATTGTTATTCTTTTTTTTTTTTTTTTTTTTTTTTTTTTTTGTTTTGTTTTTTGTTTGTTTGTTTGTTTGTTTGTTTTTTGTTTTTTTTTATTCGAAAATCAATAGAATTCAAGCTATTGATAATATAAAGCAACTGTGCAAGTTTTATGAAAATTCAACCGCAAATGCCGACATAACTGCGAAATCAAGAATTTTAAATTTTCAAATTTAATTGGCTACTTTTCCCATACTGATAATTATTATTATTATTTTTTTTTTTCAAAATCAATAAGTTTAAAACTGTTGATGATACAAAGCAACTGTGCAAGTTTCATGAAAATCCGCCCACAAATGCAGCATTTAGCGTAGACGAGAAATCGAACTCTTGAACTTTAAATGGCTACTTTTCCCACACTGATTGTCAGATATTTTTCAAATCCGATAGGGTTCAAGATATTGATGAGATAAACAAACTATGCACGTTTCACGAAAATCCGATCACAAATGCAGACTAAATCGCGTAAGCAAGAAATTGATATTTTGAACTTTAAATGGTTACTTTTCCGACACTGATTGTCAGATTATTTTTCAAAATCAATAGGATTCAAGCTATTGATGAGATAAACAAACTGTGCAAGTTTCACGGAAATTCGACCACAAATGCAGACTTTATCGCGTAAACAAAAAATTGACATTTTGAACTATGAATGGCTACTTTTTCCTACACTGATTGTCAGATTTTTTCAAAATCAATGGGGTTCAAGCTATTGATGAGATAAACAAACTGTGCAAGTTTCACGAAAATCCGACCACAAATGAAGACTTTACCGCGTAAACGAGAAAAAGACTAACGGACGGACGGACAGACGGACGGACGACGGAAACCATACCATGACATAAGCTCTGCAGGCTTACAGCCAGCTGAGCTAAAAATGAAAATAAAAAAAAAGGATAAGAAAAATAAATAGGTTGTAGCAACAACGAGACAGAGAAAAACCATGGTTGGTAGTGAACAATGTTTTATATACATTAGTAAATCGTAGATGTAGGTGTAGAGAAGGGGGCAGAACAGGACCAAGCCAAACACCAGTAATTCTAGTTGGATGGGGTACACAGGCCTTTTTTTTACCCGAAATGTTTAAATGTTTTTTCCTTACACTTACCTGTCCTGTTCCAAGTGTGAAGGTAAAAGATGACACACTTTTGGACCCATCCAAATTGAAAGAATTTGCAGACGACAAATTTGAAACTGGTGAAATGAACCAATTTTTGCACATATTGTTGCAAACTAAGGAAATGACAAAAAGCTTCTTACAAGCAATTAACGCTTTACCAAACACAGCGTTCAAAAGTTTTTTTTTTTTTTTCTTTTTTTTTTTTTTGCACGTTTAAACACAGAATTTTTTCTAACTGATAAAAGTTACCCCGATACCTTTATTGATTTAAAAGTTATTGTTAAAAATATAAAAAAGTCGCAGTATTTTACAAAGAGGCAAATTAACGATGTTGTACGAGGGTTGTCCCAGAAAATCGCGAACTTTTGCATTAAGACCTTTTTTTTGATGTCGCGATGACAAAAAAATCGTGAAAATGTCCAGCAATCATATTTGAATATTTTTACGACACATTTACTGAATAATTTGGAAACGTTTTTAAAAATACCTGATTTTTATATTTCGGTAAGCATGGGACGGCCCATGCCGAAGTAATTGTAATCGAATATTTTAAACGGGTATTATAATTAGCGGTTGCTCCGTCGTTAGGAATGATATAAATACAAAAATCATATTGACGTTTACAAACACAATTATTTGGCACAAAAGCGCTCAAAGTTTCATATGCCTGACATTATTGATCGCAGCGCTGTGATGTGATAGATTTCCATCCGTACTCTATAGTAAAGTTTTCGGAAATGGCGACGTCAGCGAACTGCTCGGCGCGAAAATCTATCCTTAAATGCTGTAATGACAGCGGAATGACGTTGCTACAAACTAAGAAAGAAATGGAAGCGACAGATATTAGTAGAAACACCTCCAGAACACTTGTGTATACCTGGCACAAGACGTTTTCGAATGGAAGTACGGTAGATGACGGGCGACAATGCGGCCGACGTAAGAAAATCAAGGACGTCGTAATCAAACGCTTGAAGGACGTTATTGACGCGGATCGCCGTCAAATGGTACGGTTAGTGGTCGATAAAGACGGCACAAGTAAATCTGAAGTAATGCACATACTAAATGGAGATTTATATATGAGCGGTGTGTATGTCCGATGTGTTCCGCGCCCAACTTGATTTTTTCCTATTTCCTGCATTGAAGGCGCATCTGCGAAGCATCCGATTTACGGGAATTGGCGAGATTCAACATGAAGTGTAGTGCTTTAACTTGAGCTTCGGTTAGTAGTAGCTGGCCGATATTTTCCAGAGATGCTTAAGTCGCCAAAGAAAGTGTGTAATTCATGGGGGACGATACTCTGAAAAGGAGTGACGTTCTTGTGTAGGTTTCGTTTTTTTTTTTTAGCTCCACTGGCCGAAGGCCAGCGGGCTTATGTCATGGCCCGGTGTCCGTCGTGCGTCCGTGCGTCCGTGCGTTAACTTTTATTCAAACATCTTCTTCTCTGAAACTACCTATCCAATTTTCATGAAACTTCACAGAAACGATCCTGCCATAGTCCTCTTCAGAATTTCTTGAAAGAATTTGATTCCTTCAAAAACTCTGGTTGCCATGGCAACAAAACTGAAAAATATTGGAAATTTTTAAAAATCTTCTTGTCTGAAACCATAAGGCATAGGGCTACCAAATTTGACATGTAGCTTTATGTAGTAGACTTCTATCATGTTTCTTCAAATTATAGCCCTGGGTTCAAAATTGGCTCTGCCCCAGGGGTCACAAGTTTTACATAGGCTTATATAGAGAAAACTTTAAAAATCTTCCTGTACCTAGCCATAAGGCCTAGAGCTACCAAATTTTGCATGTTGCTATATCTAGTGGGCGTCTACCAAGGGGGCCAAAATTTTAGCCCAGGGGTCAAAATTGGCCCGGCCGTAGGGGTCACAAGTTTTACATGGGCTTACATAGTGACAACTTAAGAAATCTTCCTGTACGTAGCCATAAGGCCTAGAGCTACCAAATTTTGCATTTAGCTTGATCTAGTGGGGGTCTACCAAAGTGCCCAAATTACAGTCCTGGGGTCAATTTGGCCTCAAGCTGGGGATGGGGGGGGTGGGGTGGGGGTTCACAAGATTTACATGGGCTTATATAGGGAAAACTTTTAAATCTTGGTGTGCATAGCCATAAGGCTTAGGGCTACCAAATTTTGCATAATTATAGCATTATCTAGTGGACAACTACAAAGAGGGCCAAAGTTACAGCCCTAGGGTCACAAGTTTTACATGCGTTTATGGAGTGAAAACTTCAGAAACCGTCTTGTTACTAGCCATAAGGCCAAGAACTCCCAAATTTGGCATGTTATTCTTCTAATACACGTATCCCCCATGTAGTCCGACTGTAGCTCTGGGGTCAAAGTTTTATAAGGGCTTATATAGTGAAGACTTCTCGACAATCTTGTTTCTAACCATAAAGCATAGGACTAAGAAATTTGGCATGTTTTGAGCCTTGGGATCAAAATTTGGCCCACTCCAGGGTTCACGAATTTTAGATAGGTTTACATAGTGAAAACTTAAGATATCTTTTTTTATCCTTACTGTAAGGCCTAGGGCTATAAAAATTTGGCATGTTGATTCATATTGTAGACTTCTACCAAGATTGTTCCATTTTTTTCATTGAAACCACTCTTCCAATTTTGACCAAACTTTACAGATATCATCTTGCCATGATGTTCTTCAGAATGTCTTCAAAGAATTAAGTTCTGTTAAAAGCTATGGATGCTATGGCTACAAAACTGAAAAGTATTGAAAAACCTTTAAAAATCTTTTCCAAAAGCTTGTATTTACTAACCTCATTGTAGCTGATGAAAAAGATACTGCTCTTTAGCTCCCCAGGCCTAAGGCCATCAAGCTTATGGTCTCTGAAACTGCTTCACCCAATAAGTCACAAGCTTTACATAGGCTAATATAGTGAGAACTTAAAAGGTCTTCTTGTTCCTTACCTTGAGTTACAGTTGTAATATTGTATGAGTGTAATCTAAATAACCTCTTCCAAAGTTATTCAAGTTATGTCAAAATTAGTCCTATCTCATGGGTCATAAACATGTGCTTATAGCGTGAAAATTCAAAAAATCTTTTAGCTTCTAACCGCAAACCCAAGGGCTACCAAATCTTGATCACTTTTGATTTTTTTTCGAAATTAGCCTTGCATCAGGGGTCTTATGTTTTACAGAGGCTTCATGTGGACGAAACTTGAAAATCACCTTATTTATAACCATACAGCATAGACTTGTATTATTTTGGGATGTGGCTTTATCTTGTGGACCTCTACCAGGGTTGAAGTAATGATAGCTCTGGGATCAAAAAATGGCTTTGCCCTGCGGGTCTCAACTTTCACATGGGCTTTTACAGAGAAAACTTTGTAAGTCTTCATTTTGAAACCATTTGGCTCAGAATTGAAATGCTTAGTATTTATATTTATAAGCCAGTGGAGCGATACAGGGCCATCATGGCCCTCTTGTTTCTGAACGTTATGACATCGGCAGTGTGGTCGACACCCTTCACATGGTGTTGTTTATACGGATTTTTTTTTTTTTTTTTTTGTGTCATATGAATGAACAGAAACTTGATGGGTAAACATGTATACGGGTATATATTCAACTTTAAATCTATCAAAACAATACTGGTGTTCATTAGCTACTACAAGCAACGTTCGCAAATTTCTGGGACAACCCTCCTTTACAATTTTCTAAACACAATTTATGTTCCATGCACGAGTATTAAAGGGACTTTACACTAGGTTCCGTTTTGCATTTTTTTACAGAAAATGTTCTAAAACCATTTGCGTGCAAATATGGTTTTAGAATTGAATCATAAGTAGAAATAAATGTAAAGAATACAAGGAAATATCTAGTTATTTGTATTTTAAGTGCAGAATTTCCTATTTCGTTGATAACGGTACAGCGGTCATAAGAGGTGATTACATCACTAACACGAAGGTTTGATGCCTCTATATCTCAGTTGACAGAGCCTTTGGAAACAGTTTTGAAGGACGTGGGTTCGAATCCCAACGGAGGCAGTAAGTTTTGGCAGTTTCTTTTTGTTCTTCCAAACTCAGGATAAACAGTCATGTCCTTATGATTTTTTCCTCAACATTATTAACTTTCTGTCTCAAAAGTGTTTCAGATCAAGTCTAGTTTAATGCCCCTTTAATACAGAAACCACATTTTTTGTCCACAAACACACACAAAAAATCGCGATCTAACGATACTTTGCACAAGTGCTCAGACATTTTTTTTTTTTTTTTTTTTTTAACAGATTATATTAGTACAAAGGGTACAATATTTACAAAGAATCAAATTAACGATGTTATTCATACGTTTTCAAACACAGTTTTAAGTTTATGTCATAAGTATCAGTAAAGAAGTGACAGTATTTATCACACACACCACACCCACACCCACACACACAGACACACTACTTTGTTATCAAATATTTCATTTATTTTTTCTAATGTCAATTATATAGAAGATCTAGTATTTTCCAAAGAGGCAAATTAACAGCGCTATACACACAGTTTCAAGCATAGTTTATGGTTACGCTACATGTATTAATACAGAAGCCACTGTATTTTACAAAAGGCAAAAATTTACAATACTTTACACTTGTTCCCACTTTTTTCTGTTGAATTATGATATTAATAGAATTGTCACAGTGTTTTATAAAGAGGCAAATTAATGGTGCAGTTTACGCTTTCAAAGTTTTTTTTTTTTTTTAGCGTTAACTTGTATACCAAACTTTCTTTTCTCATTTTTCTTTTAAATTATAATATCAATATAAAAGGCACATTTTTTTTACAAAGAAACAAATTAACGATGCTATTTACACGTTTACAAACGTAATTCCAAGGTCATGTTACAAGTATCAATACACAAGCCACAGTATTTGACCAAAAAAGAAAAAAACCTTATTAACGATACTTTACACAGATTCACAAACATGTCACACATTACATTAATACAGAAGTCACAATAGTTTACAAAGGGACAAAATAACGATACCTGACGGCAAGCGATCACAAAGCTTCCCCTGAGCACTTCGTGTCAGCAGAGCGAAGATATTTACAGATTAAATAGAAGGGGAAAAAATGAAAATGATAAATAAAAGCAAAAATAGATAGATTATAGCAATGAATGTTTTCGATTTCGATCACAAGCACATCCCCACACCTGCACTACACACACACGTGTGTGTGTGTGTGTGTGCGTGTGTACACACACACACACACACACACACACACACACAAAGTCTTAGCCTAAGTACGCCAATGCAATATTCCCTAGTGACTATAGTAACAGCAGTAAGTGTTCGACTTAAGACAGTAATTCAAACACTCTCATAAAAGGATAATGTTGTCTACAGAATTATTCCAATACAGGAAAATGCAGCATTCTCTCATTTAAAACTATTTCTTATACACGATAAGAATCATTTAGCTATGAACCTATGGAACTTAAGGTAAGACCTGTGTAATGGAAAACAGCTATTTCCACTAAAATATCATCCTGCAAAATTAGCTATAATTAAAAATGAGTATTATTGAACTACTTTCACCTTTTCATTTTTTCCATTTTTTCCTTTTTTGAATTATCATTTATAAATTTAAAACCGCTATATTCTCAATTGAAAAAGAGATAATAATTACCTCCCTTTTTAGAAAACAAACAAAAGTATCAAAAAAAAGTTTCAAGATAGACATAAACGGAATTTCTGATCTATTAGAAATGTGCAAAAATATTATTTCGGCATAAATCCTTATTTATCCTTATTTAACTACCAATTAGAATTTTTGCCCAATGTTCACCGGAAGTGCATTACACAGGTCTTACCTTAAAGTTATTTTCTTTAAACCGTTTTGGATGATTATTTTTTGCCACAAAGGTATGTTTTTAAGTGCAACACCCTCCGTTCTATTTATTTTTATTCACACATCTTGAAGATAAGCGTTATTTGACGGAAAAAAAAAAAAAAAAAAAAATCAGCAGTTTTAAGAACAAACATGTTCCGATACTTTATTCTTGAAAAAAAAACGACTTGCTTTTTTTCTCTTTTTTTTTCTTATAAATAAACTTACATGTATGTCTGCATGCATTTAATAACAAGATGTTGGGTAAACGAAGAAGGTCTAGGAGACTTGTGCGGGCGAAGCTAGCTTGTGAATATGGATAGGCGATCTACCCAAATTGAGAGGGGACATCTCAAAACCACCTTAAAGTGAAAATACCATACAGCGATTGATATATCGTTTGTTTGGGGTTTTACGCCGTTTTCAACATATTTGGTGGTCATATCGAGGCAGTCAGCGCACCTACACGTTTTCCTGTCGCACTCATACAACCCTCTTTCCGAGTCATTGATATCTCACTTGAATCATTGAGTATAAGTCCTATATCCTTTCTTCTGCAGACGAGTCCTGCGCATATATTCACTACACTGGACAACTTTAGCCGCGGGTGCCTCCAAACGCTACTTATGAATTTGTATGTCTTCATCTGGCCTATCGCATGCTCCACAAGGGCTCTGTATCTCCTGTGATATTTATTAAAGTGTCGACTTCGTCGCAAATCCTCACCTTGCTCTCTGCATAACTGTGCATAGGGATATGTGGTTAAAAACGGGTAACTATTCGAATATATGCTATTTTTGAGAAGCAAACAGTTGTCTGGGAAGTTTAAATCGACAGGGATTTGCTGCATCAGGTGAAAATACTGTGCGTCGTTCATGTGTCCCAGAATGATAAATTCAACTTGGCGTATTCGAACACTGCTATCAATGATAACTTGTGTGTGCAAGCAATGGTATTTTCTTTAGCCTGAATAATACCGTTGCTAATTTACCTTCGGTCTGTAAATCTCATGACTTGTGCCATCCACTGTACCTACCGCCACATAGCTTCTGTCAATCTCGAACGGTCAGTGGCCACTGAGTATACGATGATAAGTGACGATCAAACTGTTAACCAACTTTTTCACACTAGATACACTACTATCAAATAGAGGAGCCAACATCCTGTATGTCTTATATATCCTGAAACAAATTAAAGCAAGAAGCACCCTCTTCCTTCTCTTCACTAATTGTGAAAGCGTTTCAGGGCTTTCTTCGGTTATTTCGGAAAACTCGTAACGTTGCTCCAACAGTAACTGAAATAAATCGAGGCCACTATAATCTAATTCATAACCTGAAAAAAAATCTAAAACGTCCATCAGCGGGTCCGATGGTAGTCGGTAAAGAAGAAGAACTTGAAATATGTATTTCAGGTATTCACCAATATCTGGTGGATACAGTGTTATCTGGCTTAGCGTCGCAAGAAATCGGCGTCTCCGCCTAGGACCCATCAATTATCTTAAACGGATTACAATGTTTCCTTAATTCAGGTTCAAAATTCAGCGCTGCGAAAAGAATGCAGGTTTTTTTTTTTTTTTTTTTTGTGAAATAAAAACGGGAAGAATGCATGATTTTGTCGTGCGTCAGTTTACCCAAGTTGCCTTTGTATGCGTGACAAGACTAATAAGGTAATCAGGTAAATAAAGAGGATAATTAAGATTAAGGTAAGATATTTACAGTTATTATAATTGCACTTATCATATTCACAATTTCTTTTGGCAAGTTAAAATGCTATATATAAAACATTAGATTTTAAACATGCATATAAATTCTCGCCACTTCAGCCTTATTCAAAATGTTAATGCAAGAAAGTTTCGTCTGTATCGGATATTCTTATAGACTGTATAATTAGCTTATAGATACGGTAAGACCATGGTTATATTACTACAGAACAGCTTTATTTCAGGTACATTTCTTCAAAAGAAGAAATCTGTTATTAAGGTTGGCGACGGAAAAATTATTAATATGTTAAGGCCATACAGTGTTCATCCCACCAAGTAGAATGACATCATACATGACATGAAAGAGAACATCAACCAACTGAATGAAAAGACACGTGGATACAACGGAATTGCCACTAACAAGCAACTACAGGATGCCCAACATTCTCTCATGTCAATATTATGCGGAATATCAAATCAGGTAAATACTTCAGTTTTAAATATAAAATTAATTTCAGCAGTTAAGTTAAACAGGTTTTACTCAGAATGTGTTTCAGCCCTGTACCATAAAATCCCACGTTCTAATTACCCTATGGAAGAACCGTTCGAAAAACTGGAAAAAGGAGAAATTGCTGGTTGCCATTATTCTCTTCTTTTCCCGAAATGTTTTCTGATATATGAAAGACACTTTTTATGTTTTGATGAACATTTTATTTGTCGTCTTCAAATTCTTTCAATTTTGGCAACGCTAAAATTTCGTCGTTTCATAAAGGGTTCATTAACTATTTTCATGACTTTCATGACATAAACTTGTATAGGTTTAACAATATATTGTACACAATAAGTCATCGACATCCGTACTATGGAGCAACTACTTGTTGAAAATGAGCCACAGAATTACAATGTCCAGGTTAATACAAACGTTAATACTAAAATGTGTAGAGATTTCAAGTTCCTGTTTCATGAATCTTTTGCATATAACACAGACATATGCTCAGACATAACTGCATGCATATGAAAGCACACATCAACACACTTGTAACGTACTTTTGAAATATCACAAATTCGGGTTTCATTTTCACAATGATTCGTTTTTAATTTAAGTGTTTCTGTTAGGTATTTAACAAGCTGTTTAATATTTATTCTTTTACTATCAGACATGATTCTATGGAACAAGGTTAAAGTTGGGTATTCATTTTTCCACTCATCAACAATGTAAAGACGTCGCAGTTCATCATACTGAGGACGATTTAGCAGGAAGTGCATTTCATCTTCTGTTACGAATACGTTTCAAACATGAGTCACAGAATCTAAAGTTCTAATCAATATTTTTATTCCTACATATTTCTACGTTGAAAACATGACTATAACATCTGAAATGAGATAATATACGGCGGCTTTGACGGGGCACATCTGTTAACAAATACTTCTCTACATTAAGCAAGGAATAAAAATGTTGGTAGTATTAAAGGTTTGGTCAGTTGTTAATTTTTTTCTTGCAACAATTAATAAGAAAAGTCAAATATTTTTTTTTTTTTACAAATTGGTCAAGAGTCGCCTACACCTTTAGATATCCAAACAAATACAAATCCATATTCAAATAGTACTTGTTTAATTTTTGATGCCCATGGTACTCTTCCATTTTCATCTAATATCCGAAGCATGTCATAGCACTAATTTGCAAAAAGTATCGACCCAGATCAGCCTGCGCAGGCTGACCTGAGTCCACACTGTTTGCTATATGTTTTTTTTTTTTCCCTTTCTTTTTTGCTTGCCAAAGGACCAGTTTACCTCATTATTCAGTGGGTTGTTAGACAAACTTGATTTGATTGGTCTATACTTATGTGATAATTTGCTTGGTATAATGCATAACAAATGTTTAACCCTTTATTGAAAGAGCACCGTCCATTTATTTATTTATTTGCTTTTAACTCGTCCGTTTCCATTGCTGAATAGACAGTTGAAGCCCGACTGAGATTTGATATGGATACAGCGCAGAAGTGAGAATGTAAGAGAGTAGATTTCGATATGGATACAGCACAGAAGTGAGAATGTAAGAGAGTTTCGTGCCCGTCTCGGCTCTTTCCTGTTATAAAGTCAAGAGTTTACATGGGACATATTTATTAGTGTATGGCGAACGCCACCCTCGTTAACCCAGGTGTGAAGTATTACCATTCATCACCCCTGGGACATTCAGTTGCGAAACCGTCGTTTCTATGAAAATTCATAAGATTGCGAATTACAACCAATAGCCAATCGAACTGTCGATAACATAATGATACTTTCTTTTAGTGGAGGATAATCACATTTCTTCCGTTGTTAAAACCCTCATCATTATCAACGAATATAGCGGCCGCCTGTGGGCCTTCCTTCTGCGGCATTTGCCTTACGACAATCCAGGGCAGACATTACAAACCCTTGTATACAAAGGCAAATATTCAGAAATACAGCGTGCTGTTGCAGTCCTAAGGGGTATGTAGCGGGGGTGACGTCATCCTCGTTGACCCAGTTCCCATGTATTCCGTAAACTACATTCATCGATTTGATCGGGTGTAGACGAGGTAAGAATAGAAACGATGGCATATGGTTGATGAAAATAAATTAAATTTTCTCACTGAAAAATTGAGATTACCAATCAAAATGCCTCATGAATAATTCATGAGAACGAGAAAACATACGCGAGATAACCCAGGGACGATGAATGTAGTTTACAGAATACATCGGAACTGGGTCAACGAGGATGGGCGAAAGCATCCGTTTCCATATTTGAGTAGAGTGCTGAAGCTCAATTTTGAGAAGGTTTAGTTCACCCTTTACCAAACAATCCTGTCTTCAAACGAGCTAGAGATAGAAGCCTATTTAAAACATTGTGGGAAAGGAGAAAATCTGTTAACCAGCATTTTCTCCCACAAGGTTTTCTTACCATCTGAGCAATAGTTTGATATGTAGTTTGCAAATGCTTTCACTTTGGACCACTCTAATTTTTTGTCGTTTGGTAAAGAGTTAAGCTGCAGCCTAAAAGTGAGAATGTGACTGGATTTCGTGCCATTCAAGGCTCTTTGGGATACTTAAGTTTGAGTTTCACGCCAGGACGTTCAATGACGTTGAAGATTTCGTCGTTGCAGTCAGGCAAGTGACAAGGAACTTCACGCTGTGGTTTCAAATTCGTGCTGTGTTAAATGGTTATTAAGGTGGGAAATGCGCATATTGTGTAGAACGATACAACATTTATCTGTGTTTATCAGATTCTACAGTTTAAAAATGTGTTTACAGCGCCAAAATAAAATGCTATAGGAACCACGGAATTTGCATCGTTGTACTTGTACTTTTTTTTCTATCGTATCATATAAAAACATTTAAAATGATGGACGAATTATATATGAACATTCATTTTATCAATAGAAATAGCGAAAATGACAATTTCTGGATAAGTCTCGAACATCCCTCGTAAGGGGAAAGCTGATATTGTTCCGAACATTTAAACCATAAAGAAGCCTTACCCTTTTTTACGCAAAGCATTTAAAACGTCAGCACACAGGTATGTAAATGTAGTGTGCAAAATAGCATTTCGTTGAATCATATGGTGAACTCCAGGACTAGTCACACTGTTTTGGCTTGTGAAATGTACCCACATTTTGGACATTCTGTGCGAAATGATTTATACTTTTTTTTTTTTTTTTTCATTTTTGAACATGGTTCATTATCTTTTAGTCGTGACACTGTAGAACTATACTGTATTTTCGTATAGCGGTTCTGGTTCCACATTATTTTGTGGTGTACACTCTTCGTAGAGATCCTCGGCTTGAGGGGCACAGCGGTCAAGCATCTCATATTGATTACTAATGGCCTGTGCAGGACGATCAAGCATCTCATAGTGATCACTTATGGCCTGCGCACGACGATCAAGCGTGTCGTATTGATCGGTACTGGCCTGGGCAGGAACCTCCTGTCTTTGCCTTCTCCTGCATGACAAAGTATAAAAAAAAGAATCATTGTCGTATGAAATTCTTACTTTCTGCAAATAGCTCACACAAGAACGAAGTCTCTTAACGTGGATGTTTAAACATTTAGCTGTATTTCCTGTTAGTCGAACGACCATGTCTCCGACCCTCGACTTTACTCTCTTTATGATCACTGCCACTTTTATAACCACAAACAAACATAAACGATAAAACATTGGTACCTCAACCCTTTCGTATATTTCGTCCAAATAAAACATTTTTTATACTGCCACCCCCTTTAAAACCACACTAATGGCCAAAATCGTTCACCTGAGCATCTGCAGATTTGACTGAAAAATGACAACCGGAAAAAAAAAGTGTTATCGAGAAGAAAAGTAGGACTAAGTTTCATAAAAAATATGGCATTTTAGGAGCTCCTTCTCTAACATTCTGATAACGCAGTAGCCTCAGAAAATGTAACCTCCACACACAAGGGTCTACCAACTGAATAACCCAAGATGACATATTTTCAAATTAGTTTGCGATATCAAAACAAAAATTCCGACGAAATTTCATGAGCTATTGGCTGAAAATGTTACCTCTGCAGTACTAACAAGGTTAGCAAGTTTACTTTGTTACCTAGTTAGAGTGACCTATGTCCAAGATATTATCAGGGCGAACATTCCGACCACATTTTCATCTGTGTCCGATAGTAAATATGGCCTCTAAAGTGCACACACGATATTCTTGCATTTAAACTAGTGACGGGAGCTTTCTCGAGCTAGCAGCCTCGACAGAAAAACAGTAAACAAAGGTATGTCTCGAAGTATGTTATCAATATTCATTTCTTATTTAGAAGTCTATGGAAAATCCGGCAATGCTATCGTGTGTATATATGACTTAACTTTGTTCCCTGTTGGGATTGGCCATAGAAATATGCAGGGTTTGAATTTAGTCACAATTTTAGAGCACCAAACTGAAAATCCATCAATTTCTGTCAGCACGGAGATGATTTGGGGTCATGGTTTTCTTTTCATTTTCCGTTATATATCTAAAGCCTTCATACCCCATGAAGCACTGTTCATGATAAAATCAACTTTAAAAAATCAATAAGCAAAAAGTTGACGGCCGAGAAATCGTACCGAGAGAATATTGACAACATTACTGTCTGAGGTTTGGCCCTCAACACGAAGATAGTTCGATCGACAAGGAGATAGTGCCCTCGTCCATATCTATGAAGAGGCAAAAATGTTAATTCGTGATAGCTTATTTTCTTCATTTTAGCACCATGGGTGGTAAATGACTAAAAAGATTTTGTTGTGCTTGGACTCTGTACACACTTCGATTCTATTCTTTGAAGTGAAATCTTTCGTGCAGTCTGTGCATGTGCACAGTTTGGATTCCTTCTTACTAGACATCTTATTCTCCGAGAAAAACAGGAATGCCACAAGTGTTTTGAAGCTCTGGTATGTTCAAAACACATCGAAACGCTTAATTCCTACTAGTACAAGGGGTACAACGTTGATAGTTTTTGTAGTAATGTTCTTCCTATTTTTGAAATTTATCGTTTTGCTCTATTTTTGCAAATGTGCCCTAATTCACGAAACCGAAATTATACTAGGCCCTTGTTAACTGCTAAGAGCATCTGAAAGTTATTTCCGGAAATATAAGTGCTACCGGGGAAACTGTAAATTCTTCAACTGCAGATTTCCTCTTCCCACATTTCATTTCAGCAAAAGGTTTTCAGATGTTGTTAGCAGTTAACGAAGGTGAAATATAGTCTCCACATCGTGCACTAGGTCACACAGAGCAACAACAAAGCAAAAAATAGTAATTTCAATTATACAAAAAAAAACCTCCACAAAAAACCGCCCACGTTCTACCCCTTTCAGTAGGCTTATGTTGGCGAAGCCCATTGCCCATAGCTCAGATGTTCAGCATTTTCGACACGTTATAGCATAAACTTCAAGCGCCTTTATGTAAGTATCTGAAGAACTTCTATCTTTATCACATCCGAATATATGTTTACAGAACATTTAAAAGAAAGATCAAAGGAAAGCAAAAAATTTATGACATTTTTGTGTTGTAGCTTAAGGCCCCATTCAGCTATGGTCATGGCTGGATGGCCGATGAACCCAACCACACTTTTTCCTGGGCAAGCTCAGAGCGGAGATGATATGTAACAATACTTCTATGGAGGATGTAAAGTTTCTCAAACCTTTGATCTATTGACCGTATTTGAGAACTGCCAGTTATGATGGCCAGATTTCATGAGTATTTAACTGAAAATGTCGTGTGAGAGCGCACACAAGGCTTTTTTCAAAGACTTTCCCTACTTTTTGACCTTGCATGATCCATTACTCAAACTAGCCTAAAACATTATCAAAACAAAAATTTTGATAAAGCTTCATCATCAGTGTACTAAGATGGAGCCTCTAGAATCGTTTTTCTGAGACTTGACCCAGTTCGTGTCGAGGTTAGCAAAATGCCGAGCTACTCTTTACTGTACCACGTTGAATAGAGGTGATACATTATCCAGGCGTGATGATCTATTGCTACGCATTTGTCCTGTAAAAAACCAATAATTGTATCTGACCTACCTAACGTGTTCTTGATGAACACATGTCCAACTCAAAATTGCGTCGTTTGCTCCAAACGATAAAAGTATCATGCCTCCCGTGCAGATTACCCCGGCATTTTATTATGGCCCCGCAATGAAATGGGGGGGATATAGAGTAACCTGTGTCCGTCTGTGTGTGTGTGTGTGTGTGTGTGTGTTAGTGCATGTGAGTAGTATAGGAGGGTAGACCTCGGACTCGGTCCGAGGTCTACCCTCCCTGAGTCCGAGGTTTACCCTCCCGGGTCCGAGGTCTACCCGCCTCGGGAGGGTAAACCTCGGACTGGAGGGGGCAAAAGACCGGTCAAAATGTCAAACCGGAAGTAGATGTCCGCCATCTTTGACGCGGCTGGGGGTCCTTTTTAACCATGGTCTGTGAAAAGGGGTCTTAATGCATCTGCGCGCACGCGCGCACGGATCTTAATGATATGGTTCGGCAGAGACTATCGTTGGACTTAGTCTTTTTTCTTCATCGGAGATAGATGTTCACCATCTTTGACGCGGCAGGGATCCTTTTTTTAACCATGGTCTGTGAAAAGGGGACTTAATGCATCTGCACGCACGCGCACGGGTCGTAATGATATGGTTCGGCAGAGACTATCGTTGGACTTACTCTCAAAAGACCGGTCAAATTGTCAAAACGGTGGTAGATGTTCACCATTTTTTGACGCGGCTGGGATCCTTTTTTTAACCATGGTCTGTGAAAAGGGGACTTAATGCATCTACACGCACGTGCGCACGGGTCGTAATGACATGGTTCAGGCAGACACTATCGTTTGACTTAGGCTTTTCTCTGTCATCGTTGGACTTAGTCTTTTTTTTTCCCGTCTTCGTTCGCCTCAATCTTTCTCTATCACCGTTGGACTTAGGCTTTTTCTCTGTCATCGTTGGACTTAGTCTTTTTTCTCCGTCTTCGTTCGCCTCAGGCTTTCTCTATCACCGTTGAACTTAGTCTTTTTTCCACGATATGGACTATATTCCCTACTTACGGTGGGTCAGGCAGAGAGTATCGTTGGACTTAGTCTTTTTTTCCGTCTTTATTCGTCTCAATCTTTCTCTATCACCGTTGGACTTAGTCTTTTCTTCGGCTCCTAGCAGTATGATCTTTAGATATTTGTCTGACGAACTCAGTCTTTTTTTAGAACTAGCTTTAGGGGATAAAGATCGTATTGCTTTGTAACTTGTCTATAAGATCTGAGAGCTGAGGTGATGTATAGCACTATTTATCGATTTGATGGAATTAGTCAGACAAGATTTGACACCTTTATGCTATACGCTATCTTCTGAGTTGGTCAGAGATGGTTTATAGCATAAATCCTTACCATACAAGCATCGTGTTGGGCTTAACCTTTTTTTTGAGTTAATTCGAATTGGAGTATATCGTTTGGAATGTAACTCTTGGGATGCTACTCAGTCGTAAAATTGACAAGTCTCGAAGATAGGACTTTCTGGGATGAATGTTAGCTCTGAAAAGAGCTGTTTTTTACCATTCTCTGGATTGGAATTAAATTAATCATCCGAGCAAGTTAATTCCAAAATCAGAGAAAGATAGAGGATTCTAAACCTCCTCATCATCACCTCATTGGTTGGTTGATATCACAGACTCCCCAAAAATTGGATCATCAGTTGGCATAACCCAAAGATCGGGGTAGAAATTAGGTGTTGGGTTCTGGGTATAGGGGTTATGCCCTTGTCTTGCAGAGAACTCAGCCGACGTCTTTGTCTTTTGACGTTTTCTCTTCTCCTCGTTCCTTCGACTTTTACCAAATAGTCCACAGCAGAATCTGAACAAACCCATCGTGGAAATGAAATGGTATATAGAGAAATTTGCTGGTTTTATAGGTTGGTGGAGGGATTGACCTACTTTTGTCTTGGAATTAAGAGTACGAACGTGGGCGAGACCATGTAGATAGAACATAATGTACTATATGATCTATCTACATTTTTTCCAAGACTGATATTTTTTGTGGAGAAATTATCTTTGTGGAAAAAAGAATGAAAAAACACCATTTAAACAGTATAACTTTTATTTGAACAGAACTGAACAATGAACTGAGCAATGAACATATTTACAACAAACACATAGATAAAAGAACTATTATACATTTATATACTATTTGTGGGGAAAAAGTCTCTGAGCTTTATTGAATAGAATTCCATATTGCTGATTGAACCATAACACTACATCTCGATCGTTTCGTCGATGTTCTGTTGAGAGGAATTTCTGTTGAAGATATTTCTGTATGTTGTATCCTCTGGCAGCAGCATCCAATGCGAAGATACAGTAAAATCCGCCAACTTTCCCCTGTGCACTCTGAAGAGTTTGTCGATTGTATCTCCACGAATAAGAATGATTGTCTAAAAAGTTAATGATTTCTGGCTCAAGTGGTGGTAGTCCGTAGGGATCAAAGTATAGTACATCGCCATTATTGTTGAATATCACGGCTACCCAGTGTTCTCCTGGACCGGTTGATTTCTCTGTGTTCACAATGTAGGCTTTCACATGATCGGGTTTTTGTCGAGGTAACTGATCTTTTGCACAGACTTTTGCCTGTAGATTTTTTATCCATGTTCCGTGATCCAATATGTATTGAATTTCAGAAGTATACATTTTTTCTAATCACTTTCTTTCCAGGATTGTTTTACTTTGTCACACCAGTATTGTAACCACGACTCCGTGAATTCAGATAAAATGTTTTGTTTTATATTTCGCCATAATCTGTAGGCTTCCACATAGTCACTTTCATCGAGTTTCATTTCTATGAGTTCAGGATACCATTTTTCCATTTCGTATGGATTTAATTCCATCATGGCTTTTTCTATGAACATATCTGTATGTTCTTGTCTATCCTTGAATAAACACAGTTCATGCTGTGTTTGACTGGGATGATCCACTTGACATCCGTAACACTGGTTGGTAACTTCACTGACAATAAGATTTTTTAATTTTTTAGTCATATGTTTTTCGAAGCTGTTGTGAATGTCATTTTTCCGAGTAGAGATGCACTTCGATACGGAATATTTCACTTTTTCTGCTTCTTCTCTAAGTGTTATAGCAAATCTGAGTCCCAACATTGTTTTTTCAGTTCTTTAGTCCTGTAGATAGTCCTGAAAAGGACTGTTTTTTCAATAGTCCTGAAAAGAACTGACGTTTTCGATATTATATTCCTTAGTCCTGAAAAGGACTGTTTTTTGTGAAAGCTATCTTTTGATCAGAGAGTTTCTGTTGATTTTTTCCAGGATTAATAATCTGTGATAACTTCTCTCAAACTGTTGATTTCAATCTGATTGTCAAATTCAGCAAAGACAATAACATTGATAGCTGCTGCCAGAGCTTGAGCAAACTGAAGTTCAATTCGAAGATTTCCAGTTTTTATAGGATGAAGTTGTCCTTCTTCACTGCCTTGATCCGCTGTCAAATCGTATCCCCACAAACAGTATCCACCAACATAGTCTTCTTTACCAATATTAAATGATTTATTAAGTGCTAAAGATGAGTTAGCCTGATACAATGATAGAAAAGATTTCAAATACAATCCTGCTTCAAAGTTAGGTTCAAAGGGTCTGTTATGAATACTGTGACCATTACATGATACATCAATTTTTGACAGATTAAAATGTTGAAAGAAAAATGGATTTCTGTCATAAGCCCCATTATAATCAGTATTTGCTACCATTGCAATGAAAATGCGTTTTGGAAGTTGTCCTTGAAACAAATGATCTTCAACTTTAGACTGAAGGCCTGTAGAAATGGTAAAAGTTTTTACTTCAATCCTGCGAATAGGAATTTTCATGTTTTGCTGAGCAATAACATGATTTAGATCATTTGCAACAACAGGCAACAATTCGACATTTCGCACATGAAGACTGACTGTTTCCAGTACAATTTTTGGAGCTGGTGCACCATTACCTCCTGTGAGACAAAAGTTTAGCGAAGACCTGTTTAATCTAAGTCTGATTTCAATACCATTAGGTAAATATTTTTCTTGTTGAAACAGATCAAGATGCAAGCGTCCAAAAAGTTCGGCGGTTCTACTTCCTGCAATTTCATGCATTCTATTTTGTAAACCTTCATTAGATCCATTATGGTCGAGTGAATTGAAATGAGCAGAGGTGTCTTCAATCCAAAGATCACCAGCTTTCAATTGCCTAGTCTTGCTGTCAGAATTATATGACATAAGATTTTCTATATATGCTCTGTATGGATAGGTATCTGAATTGCTGGTGATTAGTTTATTATTTAGATACAAATCGACACTGCTAAACAAACTGTGCAGGAAGTTGTTTACAGGGGCCACATTTGCATTGACATCTAAATTAGTACCGTCAGCTTGAACGACTTTGTATTTGACATACAAATACGATTGTGACAAATCTGTCCAATGTTCAGTTTGAGGTGGTATGATGAATTCTATCGGTGCATTGTTTGCCAAAGACGATATTGGAAAATGTTCAATCCATTGACTTTCTTGCATCGTTGTCATTGTAGGTGGTACAGAAAGAACATCAAGTTCTGACTTACTGCATTCACAAGAACCGTTTTGCATCATTTTTATATAATTCAAGTAGATGAATTCAATATATGAATCAATTATATTAATCAAATATATCAAGAGGTCGTCTGTCTCTTTGTCTTATGATCATACCACTGCGAAGGCGGTAGGGGGAATGACGTGGTTTTCGTGATTTTCTTTTATTTATCCCTGGTATTAGCTTTTCTGCTAGATCATGAATGGCTTGTTTTCCCCGTGAAATTACAACTTTTTTGGGGTTTTCGCCACGTAAAAGGATATCTTCTACTACGCCTATTCCTTGTTTGATTCCTTTTTTTTTCACGGCATTAAAACCAGATTTAATCAACGGTTTAAGCAATGGAGTCTTTAATTGCCGATTTAAATAGCGAACCTAACCCATAGCCATACTGATGTTTTACACCACGATAAACTGGTAGCATTTTTTAAATGATTTTCAATGATTGTCAGTTGAACGTTGTCTGAAATGTAACTTCACTATTGTCTTACCAGTAATGAAATGAACCGGTATACCTAAATCCCCTGTTATTTGAATGTGAATATGATCGAAATCGGATTTCGAAACGGGAATATAATGCGGTATTGTAATTTCATGATTGGTATGTTGAGAACCATAACCATTTTCAATCAAATCGGATGTTTTGAAAGGCAGAACACGAAGTATGGGAGCAAGTGTATCACCCACTATAGTGTGTTCAGCAATATCTGAATAAATATACAGATGATTGTAGCCAGCATCAATGTTTGGATTATATTTAAAGTATTTGAAAATATTTTTACCCTGAAAAAATGTATCATGTTTGAATTCTGGTGATCCACCCAGTTTTAAAAACAGGGATGGATGTAATTTGACCCCTGTTTTTATAATATTATTAAATATAATTTTCGGATGTTTGGTTGAAGATGAATAAGTAATGAACACACCCGACGAATTCTTACGAAGAGCAGGACCTATAGTGGATTGAATCACATCATTGATCGTCTCTATAAGATGTCCAGGTGAAGCGTAACTCCCGGCTGGAAAGGAAAATCGAATTGCCCATTTTATTATATCATTTCCACTATTTCGTCTTAATGGAATTATTTGTATATTATGTCCTCTTTTATCCATCTGTGATATTAATTTGACTAAGTCGCTATCCGTTGTTGTAAGATCGAACTCTGCTTCTTCTACACTTATGTTTAAGAACTGAGAGGGAGTAATAAGTTGAACTAGTGCGACTTCCCAAGTTTCCTTGTCAATATGAACTGTCTTTGGTAAATGAACCTTAAAACAACATTGGGTGTTGTTCGGATAAAGGTCCATGGAACTATCGCTGGGTAGAGTGAGATAAAACGAATTCATTTTTTACTATCAAGCCACCCTGACTGCTTTTGTTCTGATCTGCTGAATTTTAACCCTGGTGATGGAAGAATATATCCAAGTGAGCTGCTTAACAGGATCAGCCACAATTCACGATCTTGACTTTGAATACTTAAATGTACTATTGAGGTTGCAATAATTGCATAAATGACTAAAATCTGTGAAATATAGGTAAACTGATTCTTTGGGACACGATTTCCACAGCAATTGTAGTTCTTACTGATACTACTACTACTACTGCTATCGAAGTTTTCTATTCTGAACTTTTCTTCTATTCCAGACTTTTCTGTTCCACACTCGATGTTTGACTGTGGATTCATTATGAATGTACTGACTTTTTATAACTTTTTCTTAAGTTATATGATTTCTTTTATAAGAAAAGATGTTTTCAAAACACTAAAATAGGATTACACCAAATAGGATTACACCAAATAGGATTCTGGTATCCAACTTTGAAATTTTTTTGGATAGCCTTTCCAATTGACTTTTATTTCTTTGATTAATTTTTTACCCTTACGTCTTGTGCGTCTATCAAGAACTGAGTCAATCTCATAAATATCATCATCTTTTATTAATTGAAGTTCATATTCATAATAAGTTCCTAAAATCTGTTCTCCCAGCAGATCTTTTACTTTATAGGTAATAGGCGAAAATGTTTTGTTGACATGGCTGATTTCAAATATTTCTTGCGTCCAATTCGGTAAATAGCCCTTATCAAATGTACGTTTTGTTTTATTGATTCGAACATGATCTCCAATTTTGAATTTCGGCTTTTTTGTCATTACATTTGTCGGTAATTGAGGATACAGATTTCTTGAAATCTCTGCCTCATTGGATTTTGTTACCATTACAGGAGACGTTTTTATACTTCTGTGAAAAGTATGATTGTAATTCTTAACTAAAGAATTCAACACGCCAATGTATCGTCTTGTTTTCTTGTACGTAAAGTATTTCCACATTCTCGTTTTCAAAGTTCGTTGAAATCTTTCAACAATACTTGCTTTTGTCTCTGGGTTTTCAGTGGTGAAAAAATGAATCTGATTCTTTTTCAAGTAGTCTTGAAACGATTTGTTTTTAAATTCCGAACCTTTGTCTGTTTGAAGCGCCAAAGGTTTACGTTTTGATTTCTGAACGATAGATTGAAATGCTTTGATCAAAGTTTTACCCATTTTGTCTGGAATAGGGATAACCCATGAAAATCTCGAAAACACATCAATCACACAAAGTAAATATTTCTTGTTATCATTTTGTTTTGCTAAATGTTGCATGTTAGCCAAATCAGCCTGCCATTGATAATCTATACCACCTACAATAGTTTTTCGTCTTTTGAAACGACGACGAATCGGTTTGTGTAAGGTGTAGGTGGATTCACCCTGTAACCATTCTTGAACATCTTTGTATCTTATTCCTTTCAAAACAGATTTCGCAGCGTGATACAATTGCTTTACTCCACTAAATGCAAAAGTACTTTTAGGATCATAAAACAACTTTCTTAACACGTAATCAAGTTTTGACTTTACCATGCCTCCCATGACTGAAGTTTTTTACGGCTCGGAGTCTTTTTTATAGACTTTGGGGGAGTTAGCAGTTCTTTAACATAGAATTGCTTCAATCGTTCTCTTTCTTCAGGTTTCATGTATGGAGATTTTTCTTTTATTCTTTTCATACTTCTTTTTATAGGAGTTAACTTAGTACTTTTTCGTACGCTTTTTGGTGTGTGAAATAAGTGATCGGAATCTCCATAGGATTCTGCATGGGAATCTTCATCTTCGCTCAATGATTTACTCGGTGATTTATCATGGACTTTTTGTATCCATTTCCATCTGTTCAAATTGCCAATAACTTCTTGAGGTATATTGCTTTCATGTAATGCCTTTGAAAATGTTTTCCACCCTCTGGGCTCGATACCTTTTCTTTGACGTATCGCATCATTGACAAGATCAATGATATTGGAACCATGAATGCGTGTACCTTTATATGACACCACCCCTTGTTCGTCCCAAGTTAAATTATCGTTGTCTTTTATCATACTCAAAAGTAACTCAGCTTTTCTTTTCATGGTTTTTGGCACACTTTGCAAAATTCGACCATACAAGGCAACAGATTGCAGTCCAACAGATACTGATTCCTGCACACCATCATCAGTTTTTGGAAGAAAATTGATCGAAGTTGGTTTTGTTTTCTGAAGCGAATTTTGTAACTTAATCAAAGTTTCGCCATATCTTTGAGCCTTTTCTGTTTCTGACAGATCGGTACTTTGTAAAATTTGACTCATATCTTGTCGAAGATGTGATGCATCTGCAACTTGTGGATTAGGTGGTAAACGAGGTTTTTGAGCTTGTTCGGCTTTCCATCGTTTCATATTTTCTAAGACCTGGTAAGGTACGATAACCATTTTTCTAACAGACATGATTTTTTTATCCATAAGATTTTTTATCTACAAGATTTTTATCTATAAGATTTTTTCATTGAAAATTTTTTATCTACAAGGCTTTTAGAGCTCCTCCTATTCCTCCGATAACGGCTTTTCCTAACAAAGGTAATAATGCAGGTGCAAGCAATGAAAGAAATCCACATTTTTGATTTAAAATTTGTTTTTTATCTTTTACAGAGACCGATTTTGAAGCTAAACGTCTGAGATGTTGTCGGCTTGAATACAACTTCTTCTTCTGATCTGGTGATAAATGTACATTGCCTTTTAAAACATTATGACAGCATTCCGATATACACCTTATCGCTTCTGAGGGTGAATCTTTGACAAGCTTTTTACGTATTTTTGGTGTAGCCTGTATCATGGCCATAACCATCGAGCCGTGTTTTTTTATCAGAGGTGTTTTCTTCATGTTGACTTTATCACTATTTCACATCAAATGAAAATAAAAGTTCCATGTCACTGTCATTTATACCTGATGTTTTATCATACTGTCTTTCTTTTACAAAAGAAAACTACGAATCGGAATCAGTGAGTTCTTCATCCTCGCTTTCTTCATCCTCGTTTTCTTCTACATCTGACCCTCCGTAGGGCAGAGGGATGGTTCTTCCACCACCAAGGTGAATCAGACGCTTGTCATAGTCAACACGATATTTCCCTGTGTCAAGCTTATATTGGACTATATCCTCAAACAGTCGATCTTCTGCCTTTTTACCTTTTTTATATTTAGCTAATGTATTTGGAGACCATGAGGCGGATGGAATGGGTTGAAACTTCATTTTTCTCCCTGGTTCTATAAATTGTGAATACTTTGTTCTGAGTTTTTGCATTCTTTCATTTAATAGTTCCTTTCTGGATTCGGATAGTGTTGATGTTCTGAAATGCTACTTCCTACAGGCCTTCGCATAGTAACAAATCTTTCATCAATCATAGGTGGTGGGTTGGTAGTTCATGCATCAATCATGGATGGTGAGGTGGTAGTTCTTGCATCAATTATAGGTGGTGAGGTGGTAGTTCTTGCATACGTTTTCGGGGGATTTCTCTTCTTTGGAGCTTTTTTCTTCTTTGGAGATTTTTTCTTCTTTGGAGACTCTTTCTTCTTTGGAGATTTTTTCTTCTTTGGAGATTTCCTCTTTCGCGGAGCACGTTGTCGAGGTTGTCTTTCATTCCCAAATTTCCTAACGGTTTTTGTTCCATCCCATCTCGGTAAACTTCTGATAATAACACCACCTAGAAATCCACCACCTCCAGGTTTTAAAATAATTCTACGTTTAATTTCCTCATCAATATTCGGATCTGCTAACTGTTCGATATCTGCTCTATGTTTTGTCATATACGTGGTGGTTTGTTTTGGTAATTTGATTTTATCTTCAATGATGTTTTGTGCTGCCAGCGTAAACCATTTTAAAATTTCTTTTAATCCTGCTTTCAACGCAGATTCTCTTTCATATCTATTGGTTTGTTGACTTAAATTTCGCAAAGCAGCTAAAATTGAAGTTGGCGTGGCTGGTAAAGCCATGTTTACTCACTGTCGTCTATTGATAGAATGACAATATAAATTAAAATGAAGTCATTTTTATTTTAAAAAAAAAACATTATAATGATTAAGCAGGGGAATAAACGGTTGGACCTCTTTCGTCTTCTTCATAACGATGAAATATATCTGTTCGCGGTCTTAATTCTTTATTTGTTCGTGAATGGAAATCGATGACAAGATATCCATGATCCACCGATGTAGCATCTTCATAAGCAGACAGTAAATGTGGAGCTTGCATTTGGTGAGCTAGTGTTTTAATCTGATTTTTATCTCGTTCATTTCGAAATAAAATCATATATCTTGAATTAAGACTGATGGTTCGACTCGATTTTGATTGTTGAAACATATTTTGTGTGATATAAATCACGCTTGCATTACGGTGATGTCCTTTTCTTGTAAACCAAAGTTTAATTTTTTCCTCATCTTTTTCACCCAGCATATCATCAAAGACGATTAAATGCGGTATAGATACATCGCTGACAAGCTCGTTTTCATCGTCAGGAATTCCTTCCACGAATTTTATTAATTCAAACTGCGAATTGAATTTCTCCTGCATAAGATTGTAAGCATACTGCCATTCTTTGTAACACCAGACAATTCTTTCAGGAACGATATTGAACAAATCTTCTCGATAGTCAATTAATTTATGAACAAAGACTGTCTTTCCACAACCACTCGGACCTGTGATGAAAATATTACAAGGATGTTGAAATAAAATAGCTTGTACATCCACCTCCATGATTTCTTTACTTTTCTCTTTAAGGATTAATAATAAAATGACAACATAAATAACGATGGAAGCATTTTTATTCAATCATTTCTTCAAAAAAAAAAGATCAGTCTTGGAAATTGTAGATAGATCATAACATACTATGTGAATGAATTTTTACAGTACGTTATGTTCTATCTACATGCTCAGCTCCCGTTCGTACTCTTAATTCAAAGACAAAGCCCGCCTGGGTGGCTCAGTGGTGAGCGTGTCGGACTCATGACCTGGTGGTTGTGAGTTCGATACCCGGTTGAGGCGAACTTTCTTTCCGGCGTATTTTCGCCTCTCACCTCTGCTGAAGCATGTGAGAAAAGTAGTCGGTGGCTTTGGAAAGAAAGTTGTGTTAGTACTGGTGTGAGAAAGCCAGGAAACATATGTGCGTCACCGACCGCCATGATATGACCTTAGCTGTTAAAGTGGCGTTAAACCCCAATACAACCAACCAATACAACCAACCATCAAAGACAAAAGCAGGTCAATCCCTCCACTAAGCTATAAAAATCCAGTGAACTTTTTCTATAATCATTCATCTCTCGTTTCTCGAGTAGTGCAAATAAATTATAAAGTATACCAAGACGAGAAAAAATCAAATATGGAGCAGCTAATTTTTTCAATTTTAAAAAAATCTTGCAGAGAGAAAAAAACTTTTAGATTAAAAAATCTTGCAGAGAGAGAAAAAACTTTTTTAGCGATAGAGAAAAAATTTTACGATTAAAAAAAGTCGTAGACAAAAAAATCTTACAGACAAAATTTTTTCAAATAAAAAATCTTACAGACAAATTTTTCGATAGAAAAAATTTTACGATTAAAAAAAATCGGGTAAAAATTTCGGATAAAAAATTTTCGGATAAAAAAATTTTACAATTTAAAAAAGTTTTTGCAGATTAAAAAAGTAGGGACGAATAAAACTAGGGACGAATAAATCTAAGGTCGGGTAAGTCTAGACGAACTGATTTCCGGGAAATGCCGGAAAAAACCCCACACTCAGATCATATAGTCAGACAATGTCTAAAGATCATACTGCTAGGAGCCGAAGAAAAGACTAAGTCCAACGGTGATAGAGAAAGATTGAGACGAATAAAGACGGAAAAAAAAGACTAAGTCCAACGATACTCTCTGCCTGACCCACCGTAAGTAGGGAATATAGTCCATATCGTGGTGAAAAAAGACTAAGTCCATCGATGTTGTCTGGCTGAACCAGCGTGAGGAGGTGAAATAACCCATATCGTTGTGAAAAAGACTAAGTCCAACACGGTGATAGAGAAAGACTAAGTCCAACGATGGTAGAGAAAGATTGAGACGAATAAAGACGGAAAAAAACTAAGTCCAACGATACTCTCTGCCTGACCCAGCGTAAGTAGGGAATATAGTCCATATCGTGGAAAAAAGACTAAGTTCAACGGTGATAGAGAAAGCCTGAGGCGAACGAAGACGGAGAAAAAAGACTAAGTCCAACGATGACAGAGAAAAAGCCTAAGTCCAACGGTGATAGAGAAAGATTGAGGCGAACGAAGACGGGAAAAAAAAAGACTAAGTCCAACGATGACAGAGAAAAGCCTAAGTCAAACGATAGTGTCTGCCTGAACCATGTCATTACGACCCGTGCGCACGTGCGTGTAGATGCATTAAGTCCCCTTTCCACAGACCATGGTTAAAAAAAGGATCCCAGCCGCGTCAAAAAATGGTGAACATCTACCACCGTTTTGACAATTTGACCGGTCTTTTGAGAGTAAGTCCAACGATAGTCTCTGCCGAACCATATCATTACGACCCGTGCGCGTGCGTGCAGATGCATTAAGTCCCCTTTTCACAGACCATGGTTAAAAAAGGGATCCCTGCCGCGTCAAAGATGGTGAACATCTATCTCCGATGAAGAAAAAAGACTAAGTCCAACGATAGTCTCTGCCGAACCATATCATTACGATCCGTGCGCGCGTGCGCGCAGATGCATTAAGACCCCTTTTCACAGACCATGGTTAAAAAGGACCCCCAGCCGCGTCAAAGATGGCGGACATCTACTTCCGGTTTGACATTTTGACCGGTCTTTTGCCCCCTCCAGTCCGAGGTTTACCCTCCCGAGGCGGGTAGACCTCGGACCCGGGAGGGTAAACCTCGGACTCAGGGAGGGTAGACCTCGGACCGAGTCAGAGGTCTACCCTCCTATACTACTCATGTGTGCGTGTGTGTGTGCGTGTGTTAGTGTGTGTGTCCCATTTTTGTCCGGAGCATAACTTCTACATTTATCTATGGATTTCAAAATAATTTTGCACAATTGTTCTCCTTAACAAGTACTAGTGTCGTGCGAAAAGTTTGTTTCGATACGCCCAAGGTCAAGGTCACGGTTGAACGTCAAATGTTTAAATTGACCTTGTCCGGTGTATAACTTCTACATTTACCAATGGATTTCAAAAAAACTTTGCACACTTGTTCTCCTTAACAAGTACTAGTGTCGTGCGAAAAGTTTGTTTCGATACGCCCAAGGTCAAGGTCACAGTTGAAGGTCAAATGTTTAAATTGACCTTGTCCGGAGCATAAGTTCTACATTTATCAATGGATTTCAAAAAAACTTCGCACACTTGTTCTCCTTAACAAGTACTAGTGTCATGCGAAAAGTTTGTTTCGATACGCCCAAGGTCAAGGTCACAGTTGAAGGTCAAATGTTTAAATTGACCTTGTCCGGAGCATAAGTTCTACATTTTTATCAATGAATTTCAAAAAAACTTTGCACACTTGTTCTCCTTAACAAGTACTAGTGTCATGCGAAAAGTTTGTTTCGATACGCCCAAGGTCAAGGTCACAGTTGAAGGTCAAATGATAAAATTGACCTTGTCCGGAGCACCACTTCTACATTTATCAATGAATTTCAAAATAACTTTGCAAACTTGTCCTCCACTTTGAGTACTAGTGTCATGCAAGAATTTTCTTCTGACGGGTTCAAGGTCAAGATCAACATTAAAGGTCAAAAGACAAAATTGATATTGTCCAGAGCATATCTACTAAATTAACAGATAGACTTCAAGTAAATTTGTATAGCTGTTGTGCTTTAAGAGTTTTAGAGCCATGCAAAAAGTTTGTTCTGATATGCCCAAGTTCAAAGTCACAGTTGAAGGTCAAATGACAAACTTGACCTTGCATGCAGCGTAACTGGTGCATTTAAGAATAGATTCATCAATTATCATAGAACATTTGGCTCAAGTTTGTACCATTACAACAACAATATTGTATTTGATCCATTCTAAAATCAATATAAACTTCTCTTGACCAATACCATTTAGCAGGGGCATCCGTGTCTCTGACACACCTATTTCTAGTTTGGATTCTCACCGCGTAAAATTCAATGACACGGTGTTGGTAGGGAGTATGAATTCTTATGACAACGTTACGTTATTATTAGATCCGGACTTAAGTTTATTGGAATATTTTGCATATATCGATAGATAAAAGTAAACACAACCTACGGAAAAAGCCATATACCATCTTAAATGTCTTCATTAAAATACCGAGGTGCTGAATTTTATTATTTTTTTACTTATTATGACTATGAAAAACGTAACAGCCCTTTGATGGGTCTATCTTTGAACCTTTGGATACGATTCGACGGTAAAAAGTATGTATAAATTTTGAAAATTCTAGTCCTTGCAGTTAAGAGACGAATATTTCATAAAATTACCAACTATATTTGCCATAGGAGCACAGTTTGAACAATATTGATGGGTAACCACTTATAAAACTTTGAAGGTTTAACTTATCGAGATTCTAGGCCCCGTGGTTACAGAGAAACTGCTTATAAAAAGTTTGCCTATATTACTCTATACAAAACATACATCACACTCACGAGGGGTAGGGGGTAGAAGCAGACTCAGAAGGCGGAAAGAACATTTAAGATTTTTAGACTTTGTGGTTGAAGAAAAGGATATCTTCGAAGGTTTCACTTTATAATGGCCTAAAACTTTGACCTCTGCAAAAGAGTGTCAATGGTCAACTTATAGTTATCATTTTTACGGTCTTTTTTTTTTACGCATACAGATAACCTTAGCCATGTTTCGATGCAATCTGAACTATGGCTCTGGGTAAGAAGAGTATCTAACTTTTTTTTTTTAGGAAATTTTAGCGCTGATGGCCATATTTGTCGCTTGACATGGCTGATTTTGCTTCCCCCTTTTTAAGTAGTTTGCCTACAAAAAACATTTCTTGTTACCCAGTAGTATCTTAGCAGAGAACCAGAGGTTCATCACAACAGCTCCCTTTCAGCACTGCATGCTCAATTTGGCTAATAAGCGCGGACCATAATAGTCTTTTCTTTTCAAATTACAAGAGTAAATGACTTAAAACTTTATTATGTATCCTCATATCATTTGAATTCAAAAGGAAAACACAGTTTATTTTCAGTTCAATATATGTTTTGCTAAAGGAAACCATTTACCTTTGTTGAATCACTTTCCAGACTGCAATCACCACGCCTACAATTAATAGCACACAGAAAGCGCCACCAATGGATAGTCCAAGAAGAAATATCTTCCTGTCTAAGTCTTCTTTCTTCTGATCGTCATTTTCTGTAGAGATACGAAACTTTACCTTAAACTTAGAGCGTAGATATGATATTGTCTGTAGGTCTTACAATTTGCAATTGACAGCATCTTGTGACATCTTAAAACTGCCTTTGATACTAAAACCTTGTTGTACAGGACTTGATACATGGTTTGGCCAATTTCTCTCCGAGGATTGATCAGTCATTGCGACAGGATTCATTCCTCTCTCACCACCGACAATGGTTATGTGGCAAAGCAGCCAGTGGCTTTGAAAGAATATTATATGTTGTACTGGTAAAAGAAACTCCAGGAAACGTGGATAGGTGCACTGGCCGCCGCGATAACTGAAATAATGTTGAAACGGTGTTAAACACCATACAATCAATCGTTTCTTGTAAGCATTTTTTTGTTTTTCATAAATCATGACTCAATAAACGTATATTGTTATTTAAAAAGTCTTTATAAATGGGAGTGCAGAAATCTGTCCGTGCATTCAGGCAACGGACAGCATCCACTGAACGGATGAAATCATGAAAAAGTCGGACGCTACAATTAAAGAAATCCTAATTTCTTACAGGATTCCAAATTTTACTACGACGCTTAGAACTACAGCATGATGAAGCAAAGTTGTACAATTATTACAGATATGTTTGATGTATTCGCTAGAAACTGTGTTGAAGGTAGGTGTAGGATGTTACGTTACACCTTTAACTCTTTACCAAACGACAAAATTTTACACCTGACCAAATTGAAAGCATGTGCAAGCGACAATATAAATGTAGATTAAATTATGATATCTGCCAGTAGATTGAAAAAGGCGGATTCTGTTGCCAAATCCTATTTTGTCCGTTAACCCGCTTTCACAAAATTACGTGTCCCAAAAAATATTTTAACCATAACAAACCAGCAAACCAATCAACCCATGTAAAAATCAACACACTTAACAAATCCCACCACCCTTAACCAACAAACCAACGCTTAAGCATATGGCTAGCCCTTATATGATAAAACAATATAACAATAAACAACAATATAACAATTTTATGTAACATTAAGTATGCTCATAAAATTAAAAACAAAATGGGTTGAACATAACAATCTGATGAAGGTCAGCAAACAAATGGCATAACCTTTTTTATAATCATTTTTTACTTAAATAAAAATAAAAATTTAAAAAAAGTTGAATTTATTTTAAATTATCCTGCAAATATAATATATAAGCATGAGTAAAAAAATTGATGCTGCTATAGAAGAAAATAAAGAACCATGGATAGGACCAGAATCGTTTGGTTTTAGTGGTTTAGACCTTGATTTTAGTGAAGATGAAAAAAAACCTACAACCCTTAGTGAAAAAATGGATGACGCTTATGATGATGATATAAAAAATGAAATAGCAATAATGAGAGAGAGTTACTTTAATTAATTTTGTGGTATAGTAGATAGATATAGGATTTGTGAAGAAAACCAACCAAATAAGATAATAGATACAGTTTGTGAGGAAGTATATAAAAACCTAAATACCATGGTTAGCGATGAAGAGATGCAGCAAGTTATAAGCGATGCTTATGAGTATATAATCAGATATTACAATATAACAATAGACTTTTAAATGATATAAAACAAATATAAATGTTATATATCCAATGAATATCAAACATGGGTAACTCACAAAAGTCAAAACCAATATATGCAAGTATGCAACAGGTTATTACAAAAAGAAAAAAACATACTCCTGTTTATTATTACCCGCCACAACAAAAAACAATAAGGGTTAATAAGGTTAATAAATACACAACAAGCAAGCCTTTTTGTGAGTTGTGCTACTTGATATAAATTTTTTTTATTTAAAAAAATAAAAAATAAAAATTGAATTTGCTTTAATAAAATCTAAAAATATATATGTAAGCATGACAACAAATAATAAGTGTTTAGATAAAGAAGATTTTATGATGGAAATGTATGATGAATATGAATGTGATTATGATACTGCTGTTGATGAAATATATGATTTATTTGATGAAAAGGTAAGAGATCTTAAAAGTGATGTAAATAGACTTCTTAATAACGCAAGAGAAATTGACCTTGGTATGAGGTTAGATGCTATTGTAAAGGAAGAACAGTTAAAAGATAAAGAGAATAAACCAATACCAGAAGTAAAGGAAAGATTAAATAATTTTTTAGATGAATTTTTTGAAGAAGTAAAGGAAGCAATAAAAGAAAAAATTTAAAATGAAAAAAAATAAAAAAAAAATTATTTTTATTTGTTACAATGTAACAAATAAAAAAATTTTTTAAATGTATATAGCATAAATAAAAATTGAATTTATTTTAACAATATCTAGGTAAAATATGTAAGATGAGTGAAAATATGAATAACTCACATGAAGAACAATATGATGAAGTATTAGATGAGGTTTATGAAACCTTTGATGCACTTACACAAGATACCATAAACTCTCTTAAAAGAAGAATAGATGTATATTTTAATACAGCAAGAGATATTGACTTAACATTAAGGTTAAATGATGTAGAAGAAGAAGAACAGTTAAAAGAAATACCTATTCTTGAAGCAAAAATAAAAATGATGAATACTTTATATTCTCTAATTGATTTATTGAAAGAAGATTTAGAAGAAAAATTTAAAATTTAAAAAATAAAAAAAAAATTATTTTTATTTGTTAGATGCAACAAATGAAAATTTTTTTTAAATGCATATATCATAAATAAAAATTGAAAATAAGTTAATTACTTTTATCACTTATGTTATATAAGCATGAGTTTAAAAGTTTTGGAATTTATTAAAGATATTGGAGTAAAAACCGCTCTATTTAAAACCCTAAAGGAAAAAAATCAATAAAATATAAACCTAATAGGTATAATGATAAACATGAAATTCATTTAGGGTTTTATAAATATATGCCTTATTTAGAAGAAAGTAGTAATTCAGCAATATATTATGAGTATAGTCGAATGAAACAAGAAAATCCTAACTCTATTTATAAATTATACTTATGTGTTAATTTTCCTTATGGATTTAATGGAAGAGAATAGAGAGAAAGAAATTTATGTATTCATAAAATGACTTTAGATTTTAGTGAAAACAAAACAAATTTTTTAGAAAGGATAAATACAATTTTTAATGAAATAGGTGAAGATTGTTGTGATAAAATTGTTTATCATTACGGATTAGGTTATGTAGCATTTTTTTTTATTTATTTTTCAAAACAAGAATATGATGATAATGGATTAGGCCTAATTGAATTTATACCATTTGAGTATGATAACTTATATGATTTAGAAGATTTTCCATCATCTGATGATAATAATGAGGAAAGTGAAAGTGAAGAGGAACCACAAAATAGAATTGCTAGTTATCATAATGCATTACTACCAAGAGAAGTTAGTAATGATGATACAGACCGTTACCAATCAAGTGATTTTGGTTGTTTTTGGGAAAACAATGAAGAACATTTTAGAAGTGGAAAATACTATATAAAATATTCTAACCTCGGGATAGAAGAAATAAAATGGTTAGGTGAAAAAGATGATAATTATGAAGTTGAAAATTTAAATTTAAATAAAAATAAAACATTTAAAAGTGATACATGTGTAATATGTTGTGATAAACCACCAACTTTTTTATTCTGTCATTGTGGTCATTTATGTATGTGTAATACATGTTTTATAAATTATAAAGACGATAAATGCCAAATATGTAAGACAGTAAATGTAAATATACGTGAAATATAATTTATTTAAAAAAGTATATTTCCCATGAATGCCATCTAATGGGAAAAATCACATTTGTAAATCCTCTTTCACTCATGCTTAATATTTAACCTTGTTATAGGTTAAATATTACCTAATTATATATTTGCATACATAAAGTTAAATAAAAATCTTTAACATTTTCATGGGTTGTTTCAAATACAACAATTAAAGATTTACAGTTTTCAAAGTTAATATGTGGTTTAATTTCACTTGTAAAAAGTTTATCATTATTTAGTTTTGAATTATGAACTTTTATTTTTCTTGATACAACCTTTTTATCAGATTAATGAATTGTAATCATCATATCAAGATTTTCATTTATTTCTCCTTGAAAAATAATACTAAATTTAAAAATACTACATTTAAATGGAATAATATGTAATGCGGGAGAAAATTTTTTTATATCACTTTTTTTATTAAAAATTCAATAAGTAGGATTAGGATCATCTGGTTTTTCATGTTCTGGATTTCTTGTAATACCAGAAATAAATCCAGTAAATGGTAATGCATAAGGTGCATCAGACAAAAAATCAGCACTTTTATAAACTTTATATATTGGACCCATTACTTCACTATTAAGTAAAACTATTGTTTTTCCTAAAACTTTTTGTATATTTTCTCTTTCTTCTTTTCTTTCTTCTTCTATTCTTGTTAAAGCAGCTTGGCATTTAATATACTTTCATGATAAATTTTTATTTTATTTTCTTGATTTTCTATTTTGTTATCAAGAAAATTTTTTTCTTCAACATTTTTAAAAATTGGTTCAGTTTCTTGTTTAACAATACCACGTATAGCATAATCAACATATTCTCTATTTACTGCATCATCTGGTTCAACTGGTAATCCTAAATTTTGTATTTTATTTTGTCTCATATCAATATTAGTAATTGCTAAAAAATGATCATTAACCTTAATGAGTGCTGGGGTAGTTTTATCATCCACATAATTTTTAGTTGCTACATCTTGTGGATTTAATGGGTCTTTCACATTTATAATCTGAAATCCCTTCATATCTGCATCCTTTGTTACTTCATAATCTTCTACTCCAAGATTTACTAAAGTGTTAATTTTATTTGTGAAAAATGAACGTAATTTTATTTGTGAAAAATGAACGTAATTTTTTTATATCATTTTTAGTTTCATCATCTTCTTTTTGAAGTTCTTGTAATTTTACATGAAAATATAAACGTATTCTATCTGTTTCACTTTTTCTTGCTTCATCTTCTTCTTGCTTCATCTTCTTCTTCTAATTCTTTAATTTTTTCATCAAAAATTTCTTGTAATTTTTCTATTTTATCTTTTGATACATCAATTTCTTTTTCTAGTTTATTGAAAGAACTATTTATAACCCTACGAAACAAAACACGTATTTCTTGTTGGTCTTCAGTTAATTTTCAAACTTTATCATCTACATATTTTTTTGTTGTTGCATCTTGGGGATTTAATGGGTCTTTCATATTTACAATATTAAATCCTTTCATATTTACATCTTTATCAACGACACCCCCCTTCAGTTCTTCAATTTTATCTTTTAAGAATTCATCTATTTTATCCACATACCCCTTACTTACCACTTCATCTTCTTCTATTGGTTCCGGTATATTTTTTATTGTTTTTTGTTTCATGTTTAAATTACCTTTTGCATTGTAAGTTTTAACATTTCTTGTTTCAAAAGCTTGGTTTTTTTCTAAATCTTGTTTAACCTTTGTAATGTTGTTAAGTCCAATATTACCTGTTTTATCATCAACATATTTTTTATTTACTATCTCATCCTCTCTTTGTGGTGAAGAAACATTAAAAAGTCTAAAATTATTTAAATCCATATTAGCTTCTAATTTATAATTTAGTCCATCACTAAATTTATTTACAGTGTTTTCTTTAACTTTAAAAACTTCATTATCCACATAACCTTTAGTTGCAGCTTCTTTTTCATTTTGTGGTTCTCTTAATCCACCTAATTTCTTTTTGTTTAAATAAACATGATCATTAGCTATAAATCCACCATTTTTCTTTTCAAATGCTTTACTTTCATCAACATATTTCTTACTTACCACATCATTATCATCAGTGCTAACACCTAAATTTTTAATTTGAAATTCTCTCATATCAATTCCATCTTTTGCAATAAACTGGCCATTGTTTTCTAAAGTAAAAGGGTTAATATTTAAACAATCTTTTTTTACTTTATCTGATGAGGTATCAGTATAAACTTTTGTTGCTGGGTCTTGTTCATCTACAGGTAAAGGTAAGCCTTCTATTTTTTTACCTTCCATTTTTAAAGATTGGCGCGCCACCCATTCACCATCTTGATTTCTTGTAAAAAAGCTATCACCTCTTGAGGTATCAACATAATTTTTAGTAGCAACATCTTGAGGATTTACTGGATTACTAACCCTTATTAATGTATTACCAGCCATATTTATAGAACCGGTAACGACGGTTGTTCCATCTTTACGTAAAAAATTATTACCTATGTAAGCGAGTGACACACCATCACCATCACCACTTGTTTTAACATCATCCATTCTTCCAAATTTATCAACAGGCATCGTTTTTAATATTGCTAAAAAAGTTTATTTAAAACATTTTGAAATTTATTACCTAAACCCAACTCTTTAAGAATGTACAAACATAAATGACCACAAAATACTTGCCCTGCTTGTTGTAATTGGTCGGTATTGTAATGTAATGGACTTTTTAAATAATCTCTAACTTCAAGAGGTGGTTGTATGCCATAACTGTCAAAATAAATTTTAGTTTTACCATTTTTATACCAGGCAACCCAGTGTGTGCCAGGTCCTCCAGTGTCATCAAGATTTAATATACCGCATTCTTTGTTTTTTACTTTTTTAGGTAGGGTGTTTCTCACGAATACCCCCCTAAATTTTTTTATTTTTATTTTTTTTGCGGCATCCTCAAGTTCAAAATTGCTTAAAGGTTTATTTTTTAATGTTACATTATCCATTTTAATATCATGCATTTTTTATATATTTAAATATTTACAATAGCACTATTATCAACCCATGAATTAAACTCATCAGAATAACCTTTCCACTTTACAAGAGATTTCTTTTTTCCCTTTTTAATAACCTTTTCTATCCTATACAACTCTTGACTTGTTTTTTGTAGTTCAGGTTCATAAAAGGAACCTTTTATTTCTTCTCCATTTAAATCTTCATTTTTATATGTTACAGGTGATGTATGTTTTACTTCTGAAACTGTAAAAACCTCTTCAGTCCATCTTGTGGTATAACCTTTTTCAAAAGTCTTTTTCTTTTTACTTATCCTTACTTTGTCTCCAACAGAAAACTTTGGTTTGATACCCTCCCTTACTTGATTATAATCAGGATACAATGTTCTCCAAACTTTATTTTCATTCCTTTTCTTACTTGCTTCAATTGGTGTCATCTTAATAGAAGAATGCCTCGTGTTGTTATATTCTTTAACAAGATTTGGTAACACGTTAATATAAACATTTGTTGAGTGAGCAGAGAAATACTTCCACATTTTTTCTTTCATTGTTCTAATCCATCTCTTAACAACGCTAGATTTTTCCTCATTTTCAGTGGAATATAATTCAATCAAATCTTTAACTTCTTTGTTATAAAACTCTTTACCTTTATCCACCCACATTTTCTCTGGTTTTCTTTCCTTAAAAATACTTTTCAATGCAACAGAAACAGATTTTCCTGTTTTATCTTTTAATGGTATCAGCCATCCATATTTTGAAAAGATGTCAATGACAGCAAGAAGATATTTTACGCCACGATTAAGTTTAGAAAATGCTTGCATATCTACTAAATCTGCAGCCCATATCCTATCAATACCATTTACTCTAACTCTCCTTTTCTTAAATTTTCTTTTTACAGGTTTATGTAATTCTTCTGCTAGCGTTATATTTTGGTCATTGTTTTTTTAATTCCCATACCAAATCTTTTCTTGGTACCAATTAATGAGGAAACCAATCCTCTTTCCATTCTTTCCTTAATAGTAGGATTATAAATACCTTTTAACTCTTTAAGCATATTAGCATCACAAACAGAATTTCTTGTTGCTGTATCATCATGTTTAAGATAACATATATCATGATGATATGCTGCTTTATCAACACGATTTACAGGTTTTGACCATTTTTTAGGTGTTAAATCAGGATTTAATCTTTTCTTTAACTTGGTGCCTACACCAGTAAAATTATGACCTGGTAAGTGCATTTCAACAGGTAAGTTATTGATAACCTTGTTTAACAAAGACCCACCCTCTATTTTTTTAGTAAATTGTGTTTTTGTTATTCCACATTCTTTACACTTACCCCGTTTCATATTTCTACCATTTTTACTTACCGCACATTCAAAATCGATTGTTTCAGTTTGTTTTTTACACTTAACACAATACATTTTTTATATTAAATAATTTTTTTAATATAAAATATGGATATTGTTAATTTATCATGGAATGAAGCGTTAGCAAAAAGATTTAACCACCCCCTTTTACCAAAAAGTATCAGAGGTTTAATAGTTGGTAAATCAGGATGTGGTAAAACTACACTATTACTTAATCTTTTGTTAAGACCTGATTGGTTAGATTATAACAACTTATGTGTTTTTGGTAAAAGTTTGTTTCAACCAGAATATCGCATACTTAAAAAAGCTTTTGAAGAAAAAATACCAAAAGAATACATACTAAGGTTGTTTTCACTTAAAAATGAAGTTCAAAACCGTGATGTTTCAACTACAGCATTAGTTGAAGAATGGGCAAAAACAATTAAGGAAAAATCTAATATTCATTGTGAATTTTTTGAAAATGCTAGTGATGTGCCAGATCCCAGAGATTTAAATGCATCAAATAAAAACTTAATGATATTTGATGACTTACTTTTAGAAAGGCAAAACAAGTGTGAAAACTATTATGTAAGAGGAAGACATAGTAATGCTGATTGTTTTTATCTAGCACAAAATTATTTTAGATTACCTCGTCAAACTATTAGAGAGAATGCTAACTTAATACGCTTGTTTAGACAAGACTTAAAAAATCTGAATCATATTTATAGTGATCATGTGGGTGATGATATGACTAAAACAGAATTTATCAATTTTTGTAAAAACTGTTGGGAAAAACCACATGGTTTTGTTGTGATTGATTTAACTAAGAACCGTAATGATGGAAAATATAGATGTGGTTTTGACAACTTTTATTTACCACGAGATTACAGAGATTACTATTAAAAATATATTTTTGTTTTAAAATATATTTTTACTAAATATAAAAAATGGAAGCAGAATTACTTGAAAAAATAGTAAAAAACACTGACCATAAAACATCATTTCAAATTATTGTAAGTGATAACAAATCAAATTTTAAAACAAGATTTACTCCAGCACTTCAACTTGAAGCTGATAAAAAATATGAAGTAGCTTTAGTCAATCTTGAAACTTACTATTCATTTCCTAATATTACTGATAGCAACAACATTTTTATTTATTCACAAGATAGTGGTAGAACATGGGAAAAGATGAAGATACCAACAGGTAGCTATGATTTAGTTGATATCAATGATTATATACAACAAGAAATGAAGAAAAAAGGACATTATGACCAATTTAATGAAGAATATTATATTTGTTTATCAGCAAACACTAATACATTAAAATCAGTTTTAATTCTTGAAAATGGATATCAGGTAGATTTTAATCGTGAAAACAGTATTGGAAAGGTATTAGGATTTAGCAGAGCAAAATATGTTCGAGGGTTTCATGAAAGCGAAAATTTAGTTAATATCTTAAGTATTAATAGCATACTTGTTAATATTGATTTAATCTCAGGTAGTTATGTTAATGGTTCTCAAAGAAACACAATTTACAGCTTTTTTCCAAATGTTGCTCCAGGTTATAAAATAATAGAAAATCCAGTTAATCTGGTATACCTACCTTTAACGTTAAATGAAATACATGATTTAAACGTTACGCTAACTGACCAAGATGGAAATATATTAAATTTAAGAGGAGAAACATTAACTATTAGATTTCATATAAGAGAATCACGTTAAATATAAAAAATGTCAAACTACATTAACGCAAAAATAAATATATCAGAAGGGCAAAAGGAAAAAAATTTACATTCTTTTAAAAACAAAAGCCCAGCAAGTATTCGTTTAAAACATGAAGATTTACATGGTAACGATGTAATAGCATTAACTAAGTCTCAAGTAAATAAACTTACTAAAGCTTATAAAGCTGGTAAGGGAACCACGTTTAGAATGTCAACTAAACAACTTAAACATAACATGAAAGTAGAAGGAGGATTTTTACCTTTGATAGCTGGATTGGCATCAGCTGCTTTACCTGTATTAGCAAAAACAGTATTACCTGCTTTAGGTGTGGGTGCCCTAACTGGTTTAGCATCAACAGGAGTTCAAAAAGCAATGGGTAACGGATTGTATCTTAAGAAAGGTGGTAGTATTTGTCAAGTTGAAACTGATGGTGAAGGTTTATATCTTAAACCATACAAAGGTAAAGGGTTAAAAAATAAAGGTGAAGGATTGTATTTAAAACAAGGTGGAAAAATTTATGATGGAAAAGGTCTTCTTTTAGGACCAAATAGTCCATTTGCTAATATTCCTATATTGGGCGCAATTTTGTAAATTAAAAAGAATGAATGTGTATAAATTTGGAAATAAACCTAAAATGGTTCAACGAAAAACTATTTTTTGGAACCCTGTAGAAGTTAAATATCCAGCTAAAAAAGTTAATCCTGTTTCTTGGGATGTTTTTACACAACAACCTATTGCATTAAACCCAAAAGAAACTAAAACTATTGCTTTAGGTTTTGGTTTTATGATGAGTAGAGGAGCCGTTTTAATTTCTCTATCATTCAACTTAAAAATTAGACAATTAAGTATAACAAATGAGGTAGTGTTGGAGGAAACCCCAGATGTAATTACCACAATTACAAACAACTCAAGTAAGCTAGTAAGAATAGAGGAAAATGAATTTTTGTGTCGTCTTTACTATTCTATTTAAAAAATAGTTTTAATTAATAAAATGGAACTAAAAGAAAAGATTTATCCAGTATTACCAGAAGCACGAAATATACCAAATGCACCATCATTACAACCAATACTATCAGCAGAAGACAATGGTCAATCCTTCAGGCTACAAAAAATATCAGAAATTCAAACATTTCTTGAAAATGAAGTTAAGGTTAGAGAGCAGTTAAGTAAAAAGTATTTAAAGATTAGCAAGAGTGTGGATAACGTTGAAACAGGACTAACCACCTTAGCACTAGGTGCCGGAGCAGGTGGTATCGCTTTACTATCAACTGTGGTAGCAATTCCAACAACGATAGCTTTAGAAGGTTGTGCCTTAGCTGTTGGACTTTCAGCATTGATAGGAAAGTTTGTTGTTAGAAGAACAAGGACTAAATCAGAAAACACCTTCAAATTAAAATGTTAGCTGATGCAAAGTTAAACACACTATTTACACATATATCTAAAGCTATCAGTGACAACAAAGTAGAACATTCAGAATTTACTTTAATTATGGATGAATTGGAAAAATATAAGGTGATGAAGGAAGAGATACGAGTTAAGGAAAAAAAGCAAGTTAGAGGAACAAGAAAGTTTAATCGAGAAGGGGAAACAGGAAGCACGGGAGGAATTTCGCAGACTAGTAGAAAGAAACAGTGGAACCCATTAAGACTAAAACTAAAACCACCTAAGTTTAAATGTTCTTGTGCTTGTGAGATAGGTAATACTAATTAAAAAATAAGATAAAAAATTTTTTTACTTAAAAAAATATGTCATTTTTAAAGATAAAAGACCCTGTGAAAAGAGACCAAATTGTAAAAGAATATCTTGCAACAAAGAAGAGAATTCGTGATAGTCAGCTTGCAGAGAAAACAGGTGAAATTGAATTACAAACAGACCTTTCAAAGTTTTTTAAACCTATTACAGAAACACAAAAGGAAACAGCAACAAAAATTACAGAAGAACTTAAACCTATTAAAGAGGGGATTGAACAATTACCACGACGATTAATTCCTAAAGAGGAAGAGAAAGAGGAAGAGGAACAAGTAGAACGTTCGTTATTAGATGAAAAATATATAGAATTAAAAGAAGAATATGAAGAAAATATTGATAAAACATTTGGTATTAGAAGGAAAGGTATTAATTTTTATATAGGTGATAAAATGATTGATTATGATGGTGACAGTATTTGGGTTGGTGCAGAAAAATATCCAGCAACGGATGGATTATGGGAACTTATTATGGCAAAAAATCCAAGTAGAAAATATAATCTTTCTAATAATGATATTAGTAACTATGAAAAAATAGTAATAAATTCCAATGTTATTTTTCGTGATAATAATCCAAACAACCCCCCTAGAAGCAGTGGTGGAATCAAATACAATGTTTTTATTAAACCTACTTATAAAATAATCAAAGCAAAAAAAACTGGAAAAGGAATTACCATTATCCCATCTGACCCTAACTCACTATTAGAAAGATTAGACCTCTTAATGGCAAGTAAAGAAGCTGGTAATACAGGTGTAAGAAATGAGCTTGTAAGTATTTGTGATGAATTAAAAAGACAACGTGTATTAAATTCAAAGAGTTATAAAAATTTAATGTCTATATTATAAAATGATTACATCACAAAAGAGAGGATTTAAAAGAAATTATGCTTATGGTGGTGCAGGTATATTTGATACCTTAGCTAATTTTCTTACAAAACTCTTTACAAGCAGCGCAGCTAAACAAATTGCATCTTCAGCAGTTGATGTTGGTAAGAGTGTTGATAAGGAAGGAGCAAAGAAAGCATTAGAGGTTGGAAAGAGTGCCGCGGTTGATGCAGGTAAAAAGTTAGTTGAAAAGGCTTTAACACCAAAATCTAAAAGGATTTTAGAAAAATATACTCAAAAGCCTACTACAACAACACAACCTGCAACGCAAAATATTAATACCTTAATAGAGGGTAGTGCCATTGCTATACAAGATTTAGTTAAGAAATTAAATAGTAGGGGTTCCGGAGTTAAAGTATTATGAAAAAAATAAATTTAAGTTAAGCAAATTATTACATTAAATAAAAAAAGAATGTCAAATCTTAAATTTAAAGTAAAAGAATATGAAAAATACAATACAAAAAGGGTTGGCATCCTTTTTGCTAACTTTAAGATAAATGAAGATTGTGAAATTCTTGAAGTTACCAATACAAGTTATGATTATAAAAAGGTTGTTTTAAAATTGTCACCTGAAAAAGCTGATATCATTAAGAAATTTGAAGAAGATGTAAATCAATATTTAGAAGAAAATGATATACCTAAGGTAACCATTCTTTACGGAAATAGAATTTATCCTGAAATGAGAAAAAAGCTTTCTGCAGAAAAACTTAAAAATATTAAACTTAAGGGTGTTTTTGTAAATGATGAAAACAAATCATTCCCTCAACTATGGTTAGAAAACTAAAAAAACAAAACTTAATTATAATTTTGACTTAAAAATTATAATTGCATATAATAAAATGGATATTTTAAACATTAAAGCACCGATTTTAAAAGATGATAGTATTGATGAATATGAATATTATGAATATCTACCTATTACAGGGACTAATTTAAACAACCCTGGAGGAAATATTAGAATTGATATCGAAACTCAAGATATTTATTATCATCCTTCAGAATCATACCTACTATTAGAAGGAAGATTGTTAAAACAAGATGTTAATGCTGCTGAACCTAGTTATAATATGGATGGTAATGTTGCTCATGAAGAAGATTTGGTTACCTTAATAAACAATGGTATGATGTATTTGTTTAAAAATTTTAGATATCAACTTAGTGGAAATGAAATAGAATCAATTAATTATCCTGGCCAAGCTACAACAATGCTTGGACTGTTAAAATACCCCGATGATTTTTCTAAATCACAAGGATTAAACCAACTATGGTATAAGGATACTAATAATGCTATTGCTAACAATAATGGTTTTACTATAAGAAGACAGTATATTTTTAGTTCGCTTCCTCGTGGAACATTTAGTTTTAAGATACCCTTAAAGCATATATTTGGTTTTTGTGAAGATTACAACAAAGTTATATATGGAATGAAACAAACTTTAACCTTAACAAGAAATAATAATGATGATGCGATTTTTAGACGTGCCGAAGAAGCTGTGGGTGGAAATCAAAGACATGAACCTGGTAGGGTTGTATTAAGTAAAGTATCTTGGTTTATACCACATGTAACACCGGAAGATGGTAACAAGTTGGAACTTTATAAATTTATTGAGAAGAAAGAAAAATTCCCGGTTGGTTATAGAATGATACAATGTGACTCTATTGCTGTTCCACGGGCAACTGGTTTTACTTGGAGACTATCAGCTAAATCATCTCCTGAGGTACCACGTTTTTTAATTGTTGGTTTTCAAACTGGTAAAAGTGGTAACCAGGAACAAAACCCTGCTATATTTGATAGCATAGATGTTAGAAATATCTATGTAATGTTAGGTTCCAAAAAATATCCTAACTATGAACATAATATAAATTTTACAACTAATCAAATTGCAAGAGTATATGGTGAGGCTGCCTCTTTTAGAAAAAAAGTTTTTTAACATGGATGAATTAGTATCAAATCCAAATATTACCCCTACTGATTTTAAAACCCTTTTTCCTTTGTTTGTGTTTGATTTATCTAAGCAAAGTGAAAGGCTTAAGTATTCTGTTACTGATATTCACGTTAAAGCAACATTTGGAGCAAATCCTCCTGTAAATACTGAAGCATTTGCGGTTTTGCTTAGTGACAGGATGATTAACTTTCAGAGGGATGGGAATAAGATGAGTGTAGTGTATTAAGTAATTTTTATTTTAAATAAAAAATATGCTAAAGATTGTTGATTTTAAAAAAATATTAGAAGATAATAACATTAAGTGGTATTCCTATTGGAACAAGAAAAAATATATTGGATGTTTTAAAGGAGCATGGTTTGTATCCTGAAAAAGCTATACCACTTAAGAAAACACCTAATTATGATAGATTAAAAGATATAGGTAAAAATCCTAAAACGGTAATATTAAAGGACGTTGAAACTAAAGAAGAAACAACATTTCCATCAATTTATAAGGCACGTAAATTTATTGATAGATGTCCTCAAACGATTGAAAATTGGAATGGTAGGGTTTGGAATGGTAAATATAAGATTGACATTCAATAATTTATTATTTTTTAAAAAATAATAAATTAAATTAAAAATTTGAGTTAAACAAAAATTATTGTTTTAAAAAATTATGGCGATGAATTCTTTTTCAAGAAGATTTATCAACAGATTAACAGATGGTAGTCAAAGGCTTGCATCTAATATTTATAGTGGTGCTCGAAGGGTTGCCTCAGCAGTAATTCCTGAGAGTGTCAGAAGAAGAGTAAGAAATTTTACTAATTGGGTAACCGGTAATGTTGAACCAGAACAAATTCCACAGGTAATAGATGAAATTGAAAGAAATATAGATGAAATTGAAAGAAATATAGAGGAAACAATACCAAGAGGAAGACCAGAAGATATAGAAGTAATTCAAAGTAATTCTGCGTTAAATGGTTGGGCAAGACAATATAGGATAGAGGGGTTTCCCGTTAATCATCCTGCTGATTTTTTAGAGGATAGCAAACAAGCTATAACAAATATCTTAAGAAATAAAAGTAGAGTTAAAGTAAAGATGATACTTAAATGTTTAATGTATAAATTTTATGATATTGACCATCCAGTAGAAGCATATTTTCAATCAGGTGAAAATTTAATTAACTTAAGTGGAACTGATGTAGATGAGTTGTATCAAACAATGGTTTCTGAAATTTTAGAAAAATATGAAAACTTTTTAAGAAAAGGTAGTGGTTATTCTTTTTATAGTGTGGTTGATTTAGATTTACATACAGCTATTTTTGATTCAATGAGAGCTTCATCATTTATTCCTCTTCCAAAGTGGATTGCTGATAAAAAAAAAGCATGTATCAATATAAAAAATGAAGATAACCAATGTTTTAAGTGGTCTATCTTAAGAGCATTTAATCCAACAAATAACCATGCGGAAAGAATAAATTCTGTTTTAAAATTAAAAGAAAATAGCATAAATATGGATGGTATTGAATATCCCGTTTCATTACATGATATTAGTAAATTTGAAAAACAAAATCCTATTAGCATTAATGTTTATAGTTATGAATATAGTTATGAAAATAAAACCAATAAATTTTATCCATTAATAATTACTAATGAAGAAAAAAGTAATCATGTTGATTTACTTTACTTAACAAATGAAGAAAATTGTCATTATGTGTTAATAAAAACTTTTAGCCGCTTAATGTCAAGTCAAATATCAAATAACCACCGTAAAAAGTATTTTTGTAAAAGATGTTTAAATGCATTTGGAAGAGAAGACATTTTGATAAAACATAAAAAGTATTGTGATAAACATGCTCCGGTTGCTTTAGATATGCCTAAACCTGGAGAATTATTAGAATTTATAAATCACAATAAAAAATTAAGGTTCCTTTTGTTGTATATGCTGATTTTGAATGTGTATTATCACCTATACAAGCATATTATCCAATTAAAAAAAATAGTTGTACCATACAAACACAAAAACATATTCCCTGTAGCTTTAAATATGTTATTATATGTTTTGATGATAAAGTTTGTCAACCTATAAAAAGAGAATATACTGGTAAAAATGCTGAAGAGGTTTTTGTAAATATGATAACTAAAGATATTAAAGAAATATATAAAAAATATTATCAAAAACCAGTACCAATTAAGATAACTAAAGATGAAGAAAAAAATATGAGGATGAAAAAAAATGTTGGATATGTAATGGTAAATTTACAAAAAAAAATTATAAAGTAAAAGACCATTGTCATTTTACAGGTAAGTATCGTGGTGCAGCACATACTGAGTGTAATCTTAAAGCAAAAATTCCTGACTTTACACCTGTTTTCTTTCATAATTTAAGTGGTTATGTTTTTATAAAAAATCTTGGTAAAACTGAAGGAAAAATTGATTGCATACCAAACAATGAAGAAAAATATATTAGCTTTAGTAAATTTATTAAGGTTGGAAATAATAAAACACATAAGTTAAGGTTTTTAGATAGTCTTAAGTTTATGAATAGCAGTTTAGATGAGCTTTCAAAAACTTTAAGTGATGAACAGATAAAAATTTTATTAAAATCTCATTCTAAAGAACATTTACCACTGTTAAGAAAAAAAGGATTTTTTCCTTATGAATGGTTAGATACTTTTGAAAAATTAGAAGAAACTCAGCTACCACCTAAAGAAAAATTGTATTCAAGCTTAAATGATAAACATATTGAAGATAAAGATTATGAGCATACATTAAATGTTTGGAAAACTTTTAATATGAAAACGTTTAAAGAATATTTAGAGCTTTACAATGAAATAGATGTTTTACTTTTAGCTGATATAATGGAAAACTTTAGAGAACTTTGTCTTAAGCATTATGAATTGGACCATAAGGGGGTATTATACCATTCCAGGATTAGCATTAGATGCTATGCTTAAAACAACAAAATCAAAATTTGAGTATTTAACAGACCCTGATATGCTTTTAATGATTGAAAAAGGAATACGTGGTGGGATATCTATGTGTAGTAAAAGATATGCAAAAGCTAACAATAAATATATGGGAAAAAAGTATGATAAAACTAAACCATCAAAATATTTAATATATATAGATGCAAACAGTCTTTATCCATGGGCAATGAGCAAACTGTTACCAACTAGTGGTTTTAGATGGATGGATGAAGATGATTTAAAAGAATGGAAAAAAATACCATGCTTTTTAGAGGTTGATTTGGAGTATCCTGAAAAGTTGCATGATTTACATAATGATTTTCCTCTTGCTCCTGAGCAACTAAAAAAAGAAAAAGTGGAAAAATTAATTCCTAACTTCAACGATAAAGAAAATTATGTTATACATCATGAAACATTAAAAAAATATTTAGAATTAGGATTAGAAATTAAAAAGATACATCGTGGCATCATGTTTGAAGAAACATATTGTATTAAAAAAATATATTGATAAAAATGTTGATTTAAGAAAAGATGCAAAAAATGATTTTGAAAAAGATTTTTTTAAATTAATGATGAATAGTCTTTTTGGTAAGACAATGGAAAACTTAAGAAATAGGGTTGATATTCAATTAGTTAATGATACGGTTAGCTATCGTTATAAAAAGCTTGTTGCTAAACCAAACTATCACCATACAACAATACTTGATGAAAATTTAGTTGCTGTTCATATGAAGAAAACAAATATAAAATATAACAAACCCGTTTATTTAGGTATGAGCATATTAGATATTAGTAAAATACATATGTATGAAACTTATTATAATTACTTTAAAGCAAAGTATGGTGAAAAAGTAAGGATGTGCTACACTGATACTGATAGTTTTATTCTTGAAATAGAAACTGAAGATTTTTATGAGGATATGAAAAAAGATGGTGATATGGTGTATGATATGAGTGGTTACCCGAAAGAGCATGATTTACACAGTAAAAAAAATAAAAAGGTATTAGGTATGTTTAAAGATGAATTAAATGGAGATATTATGATTGAGATGGTTGGTTTGGGTGCAAAAACATATGCTTATGAAACATTTCCTATAATAAGAGAAGAAAAAACTGATGAAAATCCAAAACCAAAACCAATTTTAGATAAAAATGGAAAATTGATATGGGAAGGTGTTGATGAAGGTAAAAGATGTAAGGGGGTTAAAAAGTCTGTTGTTGAAAACAAAATAAAATTAGAAAATTATAAAAATTATTTGAATACAAAAAAAGATTGTTATAGAACCATGCCAGTGTTAAGAAGTAGGAAACATGAAATGCACACTGAAGTAATAAACAAAAAAGCATTAAGTTATGCTGATGATAAAAGATGTGTATTAGATGATGGTAGTAATGATACTTTAGCTTGGGGACATTATAGAATTAAAAAATTAACTGAAGAAGAAAGAAAAAAATATGAACAACAAGGGGCAAGACCAAAAACATATTAAAATATTTAATATTAAAAATATTAAATATTTATATTTCATCTATTATATTATTTTTTGTTTTACATAAATAACATTTTCCAATAAATGAATTTGTATTAATATCTTTTTAAATTTTTTATTTTATTTTTAATTTTAATTTTTTAATTTTATTTTTTATTTTTTCTTTTTTTTAATTTTAATTTAAGTAAAAAATGTTTATAAAAAAAGGTTATGCTATTTGTTTGCTGACCTTAATTAGATTGACTTGTTAACCCATTTTGTTTTTAATTTTATGAGCATGTTAATGTTACATAAAATTGTTATTATGTTTTATATTGTTATATTGTTTTATCATATAAGGGCTAGCCATATGCTTAATCGTGGGTTTGTTGGTTAAGGGTGGTGGGATTTGTTAAGTGTGTTGATTTTTACATGGGTTGATTGGTTTGCTGGTTTGTTATGGTTAAAATATTTTTTGGGACACGTAATTTTGTGAAAGCGGGTTAACGGACAAAATAGGATTTGGCAACAGAATCCGCCTTTTTCAATCTACTTCTGCCTCTGATAGAGTTGAAAACATTGTGGGAAAAGGAGAAAATGCTGGTCACCAGCATTTTCTCCCTTTCCATCAATGTTTTCAAATGCCATTGTGTGCAGGGTCGTTAAAAGTCGGGATTGTGTGGAAAAGAGTTAAAGCTCTGTCAGGGTGGCTGGAGACTCTTGGCAACATAGACTAATCAGCAGTTACGGCATGCACAGATATCCCTGACTATTGAGTATTAAACTTCAATATAAGAGAGAATGTTTTTTCCCTTCTTTTTTTCTTTCAATTTAGAAAATTCGAATCCAGTTCTTTTCAAAATGCTGGTATGATGAATGAAAAACTTTTGTATGTTTGTGCCCACTTATTCCTGATTTTTTACGCTTTGGAGTATATTGGAGAAAGAGGGAATGCTGGTAACAAGCTTTTTATCCTGTCCCTTTTCTTGAAAGACAGTTGTCTGAGCTACGTGTATATGAGCCACGCTGTGTGGAAACGGGGTTCTGCAAAAAAGTAACGACCCTTGTCAGCCAACACAGTCCACGCAATAATGAATTTAAATGTGAGACACGCTCTAGCAAAAGGGGGCTTAGTGCATCTCCGCGGTGCACTTTACCAATCAGCCATCACATAACTTTGGATCCATAATGGCCACTTTTTTTAAACAAGCGACTAAATCATGAGGTAGACTGGTCCTTTGACATACAGAAATTGACCCATAGCGAAAAGTTTTGGCCCAGGTCAGCCAGCACGGACTGCGCAGGCTGACCTGGGTCGATAGTTTTCGCAGATGCATTAAGCCCCCTTTTCACATAACATGGTTCATATGGATTATTTTATCTTAAATGCTGAGATCTGCATGACGAGATAGGTCGTCTGCAGCAGACAGTAGATCAAGACAGTAGATCAAGGGTATTTAAATACTTCTGCCTTCCGGTATTTTTAACAAATAAACATGTTAAATGTTATTTGTGTACACCTAAACACACAGGATACATTTCATCATATGCTGGCTACTATCCCAATAGTCATTATTTCCTTTAAGGAAATGTCTCGTTCTTTGACCTATAATTCTAGCCAGTGCGTACAATATTAATGGGACTTATGGTGACTGGATGAAGTTACGTGTAAATGAACCGGGCTCTGGGAAAAGGGGATTTGATGCATCTTCGTAATACATTAGACCATTAAATCAAGTGATTTGTCACATTTTGTTCCATTTTGTCAAATAACTGGCTAAATTCATAGGATAGAATGTTCCTTTTGAGATCCAGTAAAGTTACCAATGGCATAAGGTTTCGACCCATGTCAGCCTGCGAGGTCTTCGTTAGCTGACACTGTTTGGTAGTATCTGCAGAGGCATTAAACCACCTTTTGACAGAGCATGACTCAAGTGACTATGTATTCCAAGGATATTTTTCTTTTACTCGACCATTTTAATGATTCAACAGATACATCTTTACGAACGTCTGGATGTTTACTGGATGTTTTGGAGGCATTTTAGGGAGGTAGAATCTAGAATGTTGTCTAGATTTCTCGTTTGAAATTAATGGTTCCACTAAAACCAGTTTTCATATATTTTGATGCTTCTCCTCCGACTGAGTTTTTTTCTTTCTTTTTTTTCCCGGGGCTGGGTTTTTTAGATGGGAATTGGCCTTATAAACGTTATACTTCTATTGTAAGAAGAAATAAAAATGAGAAAATGATGGTACTGCAGAGCTCCAGATAGAGGGAGTGATTTTGATTTCAAGATTGAAAATATTAATTACTCTCCACTTAACCCTATGTTATGGGTACTCATTAGAATCGTCTCATCGAGACGATTCTAATGAGTACCCATAACATAGGGCTTGAAAGAGAAATAACGGATTTAGAATACTATCACTCCCTTTTATATGGAGGTCTGGATGGTAGGATGCACACAAAGTGATAACGGGCTTTTACAGCGGTTTGAAGATAAATGTTTATTGTAAATAATTTCTCATTTTTTTTTCCAGTTTAATTTTTCATACTTCAGTCTATTTTGCATCAATTGCAAACCTATATACAAGTGTTAGTTTCAATGCATCCCTGCAATTAATCGCATTACGGAGAATTATGGTTATTTCAGTTTCATATCTCAGTTAAATTTAAAGACATTGTCCATGGACCTTTCTTTCTTTTTCCATGTGAAAAACATCACCACATCAAATACCACGAACTAAATAGTTAATAAGTCCGCAATATCCTTGTCAATACACATATGTTTCTCGGAAGCCTGTCCGTAACCTACATATTCGAATTAACACATGTTTTTGATGAATAAGACTTCAATAAATATGAAGAGAAATGGACATGCAAATATCCTACTAAAGTCAGACAAATAAAATTGTTCAGGCAAATTACGCCAATTAACCTCTTGTAAAAGCTATTATTTTTTCAATCAAAGCTGTCGCACTATGACTTGACGTATACTTAGGAAGCACTTTACACATGGGCTCAATATACCCAGGTTCACATTCACTGCACGTTCCATTTCTGTTATCACAGGTCTCACCGTCTAAACACTTTCCACATTCTTCATTGCACCCTAGCCCAAACGTCCCATTCTCGCATTCTGAAAATGTGAACAATAGCCATCTGCTGTAATAAAAAGTGTCGAGAGATCATGGCCATTTTCGGGAAATTTAAATTACTTTCTTAATGATATGGATAAAGCACTACTTGAATACCAACAAGACGCCAAACAAATTTTCTCAAAAAAAAAAAAAAAAAAATCTTAAAAAATCATCGAAGTCCATCAGCTGATAGCAAGCAGTGCCTAGTGGATTTTGACTAGGACATGTATTTTGATAGATTTCAAGAACATCCCCAATGATACTACAGCCATGACCAGTATTGCACAGGTTTTAATCATGTTAACTAAAGTGACCGTATTACAATTCGATCCACTGCCATCAGAGCAAATATTTAGACAAGCCACAAGTGGGAGAAGCAGTGGATGGAAAATTAAAATGACCCCGTTAATGCTGCAAATGTTTCTGGGAAAGGACTACTTGGGTGTCATAAGTACTTATTTTTGTTCTAAAATTATTTTTCAATGGCTGAAAAGGGGATCCTTAATTCATTAATTTATTGTGTAGTATTGTGTTATATACCTATCAAAGAATGCTGTCTTCAGTGCTCATTATAGTGTATTTTGAAAGACAAACTGATTAAGTGATTCATTTGGCTACAACATAAATGCAGCAGACACGCCTAGTCAATAATGAGATGAACAATGAACAAGATTTAGGAGCATTTGACCGGGAAACCCCAACAACGACTTTGACCTTGAAGTCTTGTGTCTGATGCAACTCTTCACTGTATAATCTGTGCACTGTATAATCAAGGTAGCCACATGTAAAATATATTTTCAAAACTGGACCAGGAAACCAAAAAATATGGATTCGAGGGAAAAAAAGGGCATTTGAGCTTTGAATCCCTACTATGACCTTGACCTTGGGGCAGTATGCCCGAAACCTACGCTCTTAACATACCGGTTAGCTCATTGAGGTTAACATGTGTGTGAAATATTTCAAAAACAAGACTGTGTTTAGCATCAGAAGCTGCTGAAAGAAAATCCTCGATTTTTGAAGCCAAAAAATTGGCACCATCCCATGGATCACAAATTTAACATGGGCATATAGGGGGACTTAAAAAAAAAAAAATATATATATATATATATATATATATATACTCCTGTTGTAAGATATATAAAGTTTGTTACTATTTACCTCCTTTGATAATCAAACTGCGCTATTACATGATTTGTTTTCTGGACAGGAAATGTTGAGTTTTCGGGGAGAGTGATTTAGTTTGATACTAGTAGCTATTCTCTGCTGAGTGGAATACTTAATGTAAAGTTTCTATCATTCAGTTTTTGTTCCAGCACTTTAGCTTTCATGTCATTTAGAAAACCTGCATGTATTTACTGACATTATATTTGCATTTGAAATAGATAAGACTTTTTTATACCCCCGCAAACGAAGTTTGTGGGGGGTATACTGGAATCAGCCTGTCGGTCGGTCGGTCATGCCGTCGGTCGGGCGGTCGGTCTGTCCGCAAAATCTTGTCCGGACAACTCCTCCTACAGTTTCAATCCAATTCCCTTGCTACTTGGCAGAAGTGTTCATTAGGAGCTGTAGATGTGCAAGACGCACATTTTGTAAAAATTCCATCAAGAATTACTGAGTTATTGCCCCTGATTTGACTTAAAAATGCTTGTCCGGACAACTCCTCCTACAGTTTCTGTCTGATTCACTTTAAACTTGGCAGAAGTGTTCATTAGGAGCTGTAGATGTGCAAGACACACATTTTGTAAAAATTCCATCAAGAATTACTGAGTCATTGCCCCTGATTTGACTTAAAAATGCTTGTCCGGCCAACTCTTCCTATAGTTTCTGTCTGATTCACTTTAAACTTGGCATAAGTGTTCATTAGGAGTTGTAGATGTGCAAGACGCAACTTTCGTGAAAATTCTATGAAAAATTACTGAGTTATTGCCCCTGATTCACATTTAAAATGCTTGTCCGGACAACTCCTCCTACAATTTCAGTCCGATTCGCTTTATACTTGGCAAAAGTGTCCATTTGGAGTTGTAGATGTGCAAGACGCAACTTTCGTGAAAATTCCATCAAGAATTACTGAGTTATTGCCCCTGATTTGACTTAAAAATGCTTGTCAGGACAACTCCTTCTACAGTTTCTGTCTGATTCACTTTAAACTTGGCAGAAGTGTTCATTAGGAGCTGTAGATGTGCAAGACACATATTTTGTAAAAATTCCATCAAGAATTACTGAGTTATTGCTCCTGATTTGACTTAAAAATGCTTGTCCGGACAACTCCTCCTACAGTTTCTGTCTAATTCACTTTAAACTTGGTATAAGTGTTCATTAGGAGCTGTAGATGTGCAAGACACACATTTTGTAAAAATTCCATCAAGAATTACTGAGTTATTGCCCCTGATTTGACTTAAAAATGCTTGTCCGGACAACTCCTCCTACAGTTTCTGTCTGATTCACTTTAAACTTGGCATAAGTGTTCATTAGGAGTTGTAGATGTGCAAGACGCAACTTTCGTGAAAATTCTATGAAGAAATAATAAGTTATTGCCCCTGATTCACGTTTAAAATGCTTGTCCGGACAACTCCTCCTACAATTTCAGTCCGATTCGCTTTATACTTGGCAGAAGTGTCCATTTGGAGTTGTAGATGTGCAAGACACACATTTTGTAAAAATTCCATCAAGAATTACTGAGTTATTGCCCCTGATTTGACTTAAAAATGCTTGTCCGGACAACTCCTCCTACAGTTTCTGTCTGATTCACTTTAAGGAGGTCTTTTCTGTCATATGTATAGTTGGCCAACATTATGCGAAAAGGCACCTTTGGACATTAGCAACAAGCGTGGATCCAGACCAGCCGCTGTGTCTCAGACATATTGTCAGATCATGGTCTACACTTTTTTACACTCATTTAGTTTTGTGTCCAATTAAATTGATACTTTGCATAAATATTCATCAGGAGCAGTAGAGGTTCAAGATGCGTTTTTCTCAAATGTTTGCCAAATTAATTACCCCCGAATTTACTCAAAACTTCTTGTCCAGAGAACTATTCCTTCAGTTTAAGTCTTATTCACTTGATATTTGTCATGATATTCACCAGGAGCAGTAGGTGTGCAAAGCACAAATTTCATGAGTGTTGGCCTAATGATTACGGAGTTATTGCCCCTAAATTGATATTGCAGAGTTAATGCCCCTGTGACATGAAATATAGGGGCGGGGGTATTTATCACCTTTAGTGATAGTTATTCTAGTTTTTTTTTGTTAGAGAGAGAGGAGATAATTTTTTTCCATGTAAGTTTACTGCAATACAGACTTTTTATGCTGTATGTTTCTGTCAATGCCAAGTAAGTGCTTGATACATTTATTTTACTTTTTACGAAATGACAATTTTTTGACTGGACCAAATTAAAGTTAAAAGCCATTGCTGACGACAAATTAAATGTAGTTTAAATGATTATTTCTGTCTTTAATAGGGTAGGAAACATTGTTGGAAAAGGAGAAAATGCTGGTTGACAATTTGTTCTCCTTTTCCCTCAAAGTTTTCAAAAACTTTCTCTTTCAGGGTCATTAAAACTCGGAAATATGTCGTAAAGGGTGAAAAGGCATTGAAGCGATACAGGACCATCATGGCCCTCTTGTTTCCACTATCTTTCATACCGAATATCAGTGTACTCTAGCAAAAACTGCTTTGACAAAAAGATTTCAAAATTTTAGGAGCAGAAAACATTTTTCAATGGCATGAATAGGTAAATTCTGGAACCAAAAAATTGACTGATGAAAACCTCACTTCATATTAAATATTCATCTCATCTGAGCATAACAATTAACATCAAAGACAATCACTTTCACTTTTTCTATCTTTAAAAAAAAAAAAAAAACTTAACTACCCAACCCCAATACTATTGTAATTTGATTATTAAGGGAGGTAACTGGTAACAAACTAAGATGCGCCTGTTGTGATTGAACATGAGTTACTTTCCTTGATAGTACATAAGCGTGTAAGTCAAATTGATTTGTTGTACTACTAAGTAAATCTTGCGACTCCGGGGTGGGACAAATTTGATTCTGGGGCTATAATTGGGACAATTTTGGTAAATATCAACTAGATGTAGCTGCATGCCAAATTTTGTAGCCCGGATCCTACAATTCGGAGTTTAACGCCGTTTTAACAGATTAGGATCATGGCGGTCAGTGCACCTACGCATGTGTTTCCTGGCTTTCTTACACCAGTACGGACACAACTTTCTTTCGAAGTCACTAAATACTTTTCTCCTATGCATCAGAGGTGAGAAGCGAAAAATCGCCGGAAAGAGAGTTTGCCTCAACCGGATATGGAAATCGCAACCACCAGGTCTCGAGTCAGATACGCTTACATGTACCACTAAGCTGCCCGACCGGGCTTTTGAAGTTTTCACTATATAAATTTATGTAAAACTTGTGATCCCTGTGGCGGGGCCAATTTTGACGCCATGCCTCAAATTTGAAGTATCATAGAAAGGGTCTACTAGATAAAGCCATTCCCAAATTGTGTAGCCTTATGCTGAATAGTTAGGAAAGGGAAAGATTTTTAAAGTTTTCCCTGTATAAGTCCATGTAAAACTTGTGGCCCCTGGGACGGGGCTAATTTTGACCCTAGAGCTATAGTTTGGAGACCTCTGGTAGAGGTCTATTAGAGGAAAGTACATACCAAATTTGGTAGCCCTAGGCCTAAGGTTTCGAACAAGATGATGTTCAAAGATTTTCACATTGTTAGTTTTGTAGCCATGACAACCAGAATTTTTACAGGAATCAATTTTTTGAAGAAATTCTGAAGAGGGCTACGACAGAAACATTACTGTGAAGTTTCATCCAAATTGGATGGGTAGTTTCAGAGAAGCAGACGTTTGAAATAAAAGCACGGACGGACCGACGCACGACGGACACAGGGCCTTGAAATATTAAGCTCTCTGGCCTTCGACCAGTGGAGCTAGAAATGCTCAGGAGTGTCCACTTAGACCTAGCTGACCAATCATACAAACATGACAAATCATTTGTGGTATACATACTGTCCATTTTAATAATGAATTACAATTTCTTTAATTCCATGAGGACATGAACAAAAAGGTTCGAGAACAAAATTCGGAAACTATTCACATTGCACTGTGTAAATTCGGTTTTACATCAATGTGAAATAGTGTCACTCTTAATTGACAGATATTTTTTATAATTAAACATTTTATGTGTAGGAATTGCCAGACTCAATGTGCTTTCATGGTACAAAGTATTTTCACGAGAGGTGCTGTACATGGAGCCTGAAATTAAGCTACTCAACAAATATAAGATACATTGATGTGTAGGTTTTTTTCGTTATGTGTACTTATTCATTATCAGGGCATATAAGGAAAGTCGACACTTGATAGCATTTTATATTGGTGGAATTTCACAAACCAGTAAGAAAATACACCGCAACAACTTTGTTTATACTTAAAAAAATTCATATATTAAAGGATTTGCGGACTATTGGTTAGTTGTCGACAAATTGATTGGATTTGCCTTGGAAAAAGAGAGAACATATTGAAATGACGCTTTACTTTTTCTTAAATTGTTTTCCAAAGCGCTCTTCACGGGCATCGAAAAGTATTTGTTCTTTCCCCTTAAAGGTAAAATGGTTCATCAAGACATTAAAATACTATTTATGTAGCTAATTCAGGAATATCAACCATCTTCCATCTTAAGTAGAAAATTCATAGACGTTGTCAAATGCCGCCAATACTACATATTTTATTGCCTATTTGTCTAAAACCAATCCACCGGATGATAACCACATGACCTTAAATAATGTAAAACATGTTCCTAGGTCATATGCTGGAAATAAATGGTTTTAAGACGTTTATGAAATTAGTATGTTCTGACCTAATTGAAGTATCATTTAAGAAACCAAACTATAAATCTGAGTATAACTTATGGTTCTGTTTAAGATTTCCAGTGCAAATCTCTGTGCACCTACCATCTTTGCATAAAGCTCCAATAAAGCCAGCGTCGCAACCAGCTGGACAGTTTCCGGTGTACATGTTACATGCAGTATTGTTCATGCAATTACCGCATGTATCTAAACAATCTGAACCATAGCTTCCAGATCTACATTCTGAAAGTAGAAAAGCCTTCTTTTTCTTAGTGCTCTGTAAGTCTTTGTAGGCCATTTTGTGAGAATACATAATTTAGGAGTCCAAACGTTTCAACTGGTAATTAATTGGAACAACCCATATGCAAGATTACGTCACGCCGAATAACGAAGATAAATGAGAAAATGTAAAGTCATAACAGAGTGTTAACGAAAGATTCATGTTCGAATTTAGCTGTTCGAAAATTGCAGATGTGTACATTATGTGCTGTCCTAACTACGTTAGAAAAAAGAATTGTGATGTCCATCGTTGTTGTCATTTTGTTTCAGCCTAATGTAAAACCATTGCGCATGCGAATTTCAGACTTGGGAATCTCGTGAATGGTATGAGCATATCCTACATGAAACAAAATAAAACTGTAACAAATGGACTAGTTATATGTAGACAGTATTTCGATTTGCAAGAACTCTTTCAACGGTTTAGAGCTTTAACCGGGAAACGGCGCGTCTAACTGCAAGAAAGCATAAAAACAAACAAAAAGTGCATGCAGTTATTAAACGATAATATAGTAGTCATTTCCGAAATGCCCTAAAACAACTCTTACCTTGTTCACAAAGCACACCTTCATACCCTGCTGCACATCTTGTGCAGTGTCCATTTACTTTGTCGCAAGCTTCTTCGTTAAAACAATGTCCACATGTCCTTGCACAGTTCAGTCCATAAGTATAGTCCTCACATTCTACCGAGGCAACAATTAAAACAAACATTGAACATAAGACCGTTTAACAAATGAAGTGGAGATAACCAATCAGCCATTAAACACAAAAATTATAAGACAACTTTTGGAACAGAATGTACTACAAGACGGTTGAAGAGTGCATTTTGGTTAACAATTCGGCAAGAATGTTCTCTCCCGATGCTCGCGGCAATTTTCATATATGAGTGCAAAGAGAAAGATGAGCTTATAGTGAAACAGAAACTCTGCAGGTCCCATCATGAACCAGTATTTGCAAGAAACTTTCGGGACAGATTGTATTACAAAATAATGGACGGGCAATGATTGCAGTTTCAGAACCCATACATGTTCAAGAACAATTTTCATGACCAATTGTCTAAGTAATTTTCATATACTTTGGCTAAAGACAAGATGCATTTATAGGGATAAACATACTTTGCCGGTCCCGTTATGACCATGGCTCCCTTTCACTAAACTGAGTACAGTGACGCAAAATAATTTGGCGTGTATATACACACATACGATCCATACTTTACCCAAAGGTATGAGCCGAAGTCAAGTTAGGCAAATATTAACTCAAATCGTTAAACATGCAGTTTGTTTTCAGACTTGATGCTTGTTTATCTAAACTGCAAACGCAGTTTAGTGAAAAGCAGCCCAGGATACCCGGGCTTAGAGTCAGTCCATCACTCATACCAACATGGAAAAGGCACTGATAGTACATTTCCATAAATAATATTAATTTAGCAATTGAATGAGAATTGGCACAAAAAAGGCTTTCGAAAACAAAATATGAAAACTAGTCACAGTGACACGATTATGACTTTTGCATCAAATGTGAACAGTAGCGTTACTCTTAAAATCAACAGACTATCTAACATAGAACTATGTATCGGACTTTCTGGGCAAATTGTACCTTCATTGTAAAAACATTATCACAAGAGGTGTAGATGTAGCCTGAAATGAAGCTATGCAACAAACATATGTACCGATGGGTAGGTTGATATTAATCGGTCCTCAGTCATTATCCGGGAGTATAATGAGAGATCATATTTGATATCTTATATTATAAAAGTTCATCAACCAACAAAGAATAACTAGGCGATTTGAAATATAACATGCAACAGCTTAATTACCCGTCCAAGCACTTACCGTAACGCACATTGCGTTACTACATGTAGCATGGACGGAAATATACTTAACTGCATCGCTGTAAAAGGTATGTCAACAGCAAAGCAGATTTTAAATGGTTATATATTTAATTACTCTCCGTGACACATGAAACAACTCTGTTCCGGTATAAAATGAGTAAAAATTGGACCAGTAATGGACGAAACCACGGTACCTCGCACATAGTTGTGACAACCCAACTCATTTAAAGGTACATTTTAATGCTGACATTATGCTGGATATCAAAACAATTTCTTTCATCCATACTGCGAGGTTTGCCGATTCCTGGTCAAACGAGGCCACAATATGAGATTTGCCTTCGGAGAGAAAAAATGTTGGGGTGTATGTAATGCAGATAGAATATATCTTATTTTGTTTTAAATTTCATAATATCTGGTAATAATATTGGAGGTCTTGGGTCAGGATCGGATAACTCATACTTACTTGACTTAGATACCACAAAATGTTACAGAGTCAAGATCTTCTTTCACATTAATTGATGGTGCATATCAAAATCGGACGGCATGTTGCGGCCCGATCTTGATCGACTTGGCCAAAAAGTAACAGATATTGCAAAAAAAGCTTGAAGGTCATGATGAAATTACTGATACATATGTCATGCTTTGTAATTGAATAGAATATCTTTAAAAAAGAACGGTTCTGCAACAGGATCGTACAGCATGTTTTGTGAGGCACGATCCTAAAATACTTTGCCTAAAGATATGGTCGTTGTCAATGCGGTATGATCTTGGCCAACACTCTCCAAATACATGTAGCGATATTGCAAAAAATATTCAAAGTTTTGAAGTGAAATCCAGAATTGTACAATTTATTTTAAATTAAGAATATTTTTCATTATAAGTGTGGTGTGGGTCGAGATCAAACGACATGCACAGTGCCGTTTGGTCTTGACCTACGCTGTCCCAATAAATGTATAGATGTTTGAACACACACACACACACACACACATCATTTTGATGAAAATTCATTTAGTTGTGCACAAAAAAATACATAAAAGCCTGGTTTTGAGCTCGAAAAATGCATTTCATGTATTTTATATAAAGACCATTGAGTGAAAAAGGGAGAAAACTTGACCGATTTTTTTTTTTTTTTTTTTTTTTTTTTTTTTTTTTCTTTTTTTTTTTTTTTTTTTTTTTTTTTTTTAAATAGTTTCTTACAGACAGTTTTTGCTTAAAATTGCGACTGTTGTAGTATTTTTAATTCTCAACGGTAAGAAGAAATAAAAATGTTAACTATCCGTACTTATTTCTTCAGAATAGAGTGATGAAATTCACCGTGAAAGTTTATTTTTCAAGGAAAATAAGGACTCGCTCTTATAAAACATCGTACTTTAGACGACCCTTAGCCTAATGAGCGACAAATGGATATCAGAATTTGCAACAATGCGACCAATTATCTTTTTCAATACAAAACTGGAATGTACTGTGCAAAAAAGAGTTATTACCCACTTGAACTGTGGCTTCTTAGCCCGCAATGTTTTCAAAGGTTCCAGTGCCCAAGCTCTGAGAAAGCAATATTTTGGCAGGTCTGCTCCAGTTTCAATTCGGTTTTGAGGCATTCCTTAGAGTGGAAAGCATTGTGATAAAAGAAGTCGTTGCTCATGTAAGCAACGATATACTCTTTTACTTTTATTTGTTTTCAAAAGCGTATCGACTCATGCTCGGTTTGGCCCTTGATGTTTTAGCGCCACTGTGTTCCATTCACTTAGTCGTTGTCAACGCTTGTATGAGAAATGTTTTTTCTTTAATCCATAATATTTAAACCAAACCTACACAGAGGATGCTTGATTTTATGGCAATAAAAGAGAAATGCGAGAAAAGGAAAATGGTGTATAATTAGCAATTTCTGAGGTGCAGCGCAGATTTAGTTTGCTGGTTTTTCAATACCGTATAGGCAAACAATGTCATTTGACATTCTGTGTCTAGTTTTGTCATTCTATTCTTTGTTTTATCTTATCTAGGCCAATAAGCTGAAGTGGGCCCTCTACTGATTTGGAACAAATGAATATTGCGTATACACCTAAAAATCCTACCTACCTTTATTTAGTACTTTCTTTAAAAAATAATTTGTATACATATGACCCATAGAAATACAACAAAACGTCTGGGAAAAAATAGGATAAGTAAATACGTCAGAAGACATGGTCGTAAAACCAGACATTGCTCATTGGACTCAATTTCTCATTTTCCCGCAAATATTTCGAAAGCAGAAATAGCTATGCATCTATAGCTTCAAATTTCCAGCCTTCGTTTGCTTATTCAGTGTGTAACGCTGTCAACAGCATTTTGATAATTAACGGTGACAGTTTGCAGATCATTTTTTTACTGAAATTTTGTTTCAACTAGTATTTGACCTATCATCCTTACACTGACGAGCCAGTTACTATTCGCAAAAACAGCTACTTCTATCGCTACACCGATAGTATTACCATTCGTGCGAAATTTACCCAGGCCCACTATTATAGATTTACTACCAAACACGTATGCACACTACGGATGCGCGTGAACATTTATGATATACTCCAGTAAGAACTATTCGAGAAAGATGCCAAAAGTTTAAACTTATAGTTGATTGAAATATAATATTTGCAATACAGAGTCAAGCCGAATAACGGAGGTGAAGGAGTATATAAAATCAAAGAAAATTTTTGCAAAGAGTTTGATTTTGAAAATTAATGCTCAAGAATGGCAGAGCGCTGAATTGTTTCTAGACCGATATATGTAAGCACCAAGAGAGTCGTTTTAAGAACACGTTTCTTTATTGTCGTAAAAAGTTTTGCGATTTCGTGTACCATTTCACATGTGAATTTCAGACTTCTCAAAATTTAGGTGTCTTGAACAAAGTTTTGGGATATCTCACGAACGCTTTGAGCATATCTTACAAGAAAGAAAAGAAATGCAAGAATCAAGAAACTATAAGTAAAAAACATTTGGATTGGTAACAGTATATGCAATGGCTTTCACCATTAACTGGAAAACGACGAAAGTACAGGCGGAGTTTAACAGTATGAAAGAACACAAACGAAATAATATGTGGTATTTTTCGTTAGTATTGTAGGCAATTTCAATATGAATTAAAACAGTACCAACCTTGCTCACAAAGCACCCGTTTATATCCTGCTGTACATCTTGTGCAGTGTCCATCAACTTTGTCACAAGACTCTTCGTTAAAACAATGCCCACATGTTTTAGCACACTTCAGTCCATAAGTATAGTCCTCACACTCTACCGAGGCAACCATTAAAACAAACACTGAACATACGGCCGTTTAACAAAGGAAACAGAGGTAACAAATCAGCCATAAAAGAAATAAGATAAAATTGTGAAAGAATGTACTACACAATATAAGAAGGTCGACGAGTGCTGTTTCGTTGATCATCAAACAAGAATATTCATTACCGATACTCGCGGGAAAGATGACATGAGGGAAAGACACACTTTGCAGGTCCCATTTTGAACCAGAATACTTTTGCATTAATTTTGTTCATCAATAAAGTAGGCAATTTAAATTATACAGTCATTATTTAAAGAGACTGCCAAGAAATAAGAATTGGTCTACAAATCCCAACAGCTTAAATTTTGCACTCGTTTATTTACTTACACTCATAAATCATTTCAACATGAAAACGCCTTAGTAGTATATTTTCCGTTTCTATTTGTAGTATTAATTCAGCAAGTGAATGAAAATTGAAACAAAAAGCGGTTTTGAAAGCAAAATGAGACGGTTTAAAAGACAATGACACAGTTTTAACTCGGTCTCACATCAAAGCACAACTGCGGTACTCTGAATTACAGAGAATTCTATATAGACTTGTGTGTCGGACCTCTAGGTGTAATGTTCCTTCCTTGGAAAATATTCTTTCCACAGGAGGTGCAGACGCAAACTAATATAAAGCTAATCAACAACAACAAACACGATATCCATGAATGTGTAAGTTAATCTTCATCAGTCCTCAGTCATAATCAGGAAATGAAATGAGAGTTCAATACTTGATAGTATCTCATCAAAAATAGTTCATTAACCAATAAAACATGACGAGGAATTCTGACGAAATAGCTCTGTCCGGTATTGAAACAGTCAAATGAACGGGACGTTGACGAAACTACTGTACCCGGCACACAGCTGTGCCTACCCAAATCAGTAACAGTTACATTGAACACTAACATTACAATGGATATCAAAACACTTCCTTTAATCCATAATTGAAAAGGTTTGCAGATTCTTTGATAAATGAGGCAAAAATCTTCCGAGATATGCCTGCGAAATTGTAAAGCGTTTGGGAAAACTAGACAGTAATAGCTTTCAAGTTTTGCCTTATTTTCCAAGACTTTTTAAATGAACTCTTCCTCTGCATAATGGTAGTTGGTCGTTGCATGAAAGGTTGCAGGTGTCATACATTTACAGATGTTAAAAACTAATTGTGTAGCTTTTTCTATTTAAACATGCCAACCATAATACTAGAAATCATTTACTCTGTCTAGGAAAAAAGTCTCCGATATTTTCAAATGTCAACGAGGATATAATGTGTCAATATTCATTTGCCTAAAATCATGCTTGTCAATAAATAGACAGAAGTTCCTGTTCAAATTCGAACATGCTTCCATCGATCAACGCCTGAGTATACGTGACTTTTCTCTATATATCAAAATAGAATCTTCTAGACCTTTGCATGTTCTCTCAAGAGATCAGTTGGTAAAGAAGGAGACAACTCATTCAGTTGCAAATAACAATAAACATACTATCATTGCATAAAGCTCCTTTAAAGCCAGCATTTTAACCAGCTGGACAGTGTCCATTTTCTGTGTTACATGCAGTGCTGTTCAAACAATTACCACACGCATCTAAACAATTCAAACCATAGGTCCAGGGGTACATTCTGAAAGTGAACAAGCTATATACAAACGCCGAGTGTCTGAGTAACTTGCAATGCTTTTAAGGACTATTCCTGCGAGATGCAAAAAGTTTCGAATTGTAATTGATTGAAATATGTTATTTGAAATGCAGGGCCAAACCGAATAACGAAAGTGAAAGACACTATATACAATTTAAAAAAAGAAATTAGAAAAGCGTTCAATTATGAAAATTACTGCTCAAAAATGGCAGAACGCTGAATTACATGTATATCAGATCCGAAATCTGTAGCACTAAAAGTATGGTTTAAAGAACAAATTTCTTTAGTGTCATATACATTTTTGTCAATTCGTGTACCATTTCACACGTGAATTTCAGACCTTACCAAATTTAGAGTTCGTGAACAAAGTTTTGAGATATCTCACGAACGCTTTGAGCATATCTTACAGGGAAGAAAAGAACTGTAAGAATCAGTGCCTTTCACCTTTAACCCTTAAACGACGAGAGTACAGGCAGAGTTTAACAGTAGGAAAGAACACAAACGAAACGAAATTACATGTGGTATTTTACGTTAGTATGGTAGACAATTTCAATATGTCTTAAAACAGCACCTACATGTACCTTGCTAACAAAGCACCCCTTTATATCATGCAGCATATCTTGTGCAGTGTTCATCTACTTTGTCACAAGACTCTTCGTCATAACAAAGTCCACATGTTCTTGCACACTTCAGTCCATAAGTATAGTTCTCACACTCTACAGAGGCAACCATTAAGACAAACATTGAACATAAGGCCGTTTAACAAATTAAATAGAGGTAAGAAATCAGTCATAAAATACAGGAATTTTAGGATAAAATTGTGACAGAATGTACTACACAATATAAGACGGTCGACGAGTGCTTTTTCGTTGATCATCAAACAAGAATATTCATTACAGATGCTCGCGGGAAAGATGATATGAGGAAAACACACACACTTTGCAGGTCCCATTTTGAACCAGAATACTTTTGCATTAATTTTGTCCATCAATAAAGTAGGCAATTTAATTTATACGGTCATTATTTTAAGAGACTGCCAAGAAATAAGAATTGGTCTACAAATCCTTACAGCTTAAATTTTGCAATCGTTTATTTACTTAAACTCATCAATCATTTCAACATGGAAACGCATTAGAAGTATACTTTCCGTTTCTATCTATAGTATTAATTTTGGCAAGTGAATGAAAATTGAAACCAAAAGGGGTTTCAAAAATAAAATGAGACGGTTTAAAAGATAATAACACGGTTTGAACTCGGTCTCACATCAAAGCACAACTGTGGAACCCTTAATTACAGAGAATTCTATATAGACTTGTGTGTCGGACCTCTAGGTGTAATGTTCCTTCCTTGGAAAATATTCTTTCCACAGGAGGTGCAGACGCAAACTAATATAAAGCTAATCAACAACAACAAACACGATATCCATGAATGTGTAAGTTAATTTTCATCAGTCCTCAGTCATAATCAGGAAATGAAATGAGAGTTCAATACTTGATAGTATCTCATCAAAAATAGTTCATTAACCAATAAAACATGACGAGGAATTCTGACGAAATAGCTCTGTCCGGTATTGAAACAGTCAAATGAACGGGACGTTGACGAAACTACTGTACCCGGCACACAGCTGTGCCTACCCAAATCAGTAACAGTTACATTGAACACTAACATTACAATGGATATCAAAACACTTCCTTTCATCCATAATTGAAAAGGTTTGCAGATTCTTTGGTAAATGAGGCAAAAATCTTCCGAGCTATGCCTGCGAAATTGTAAAGCGTTTGGGAAAACTAGACAGTAATAGCTTTCAAGTTTTGCCTTATTTTCCAAGACTTTTTAATGAACTCTTCCTCTGCATAATGGTAGTTGGTCGTTGAATGAAAGGGTGCAGGTGTCATATATTTACATATGTTAAAAACTAATTGTGTAGCTTTTTCTATTTAAACATGCCAACCATAATACTAGAAATCATTTACTCTGTCTAGGAAAAAAGTCTCCGATATTTTCAAATGTCAACGAGGATATAACATGTTAATATTCATTTGCCGAAAACCATGCTTGCCAATAAATAGCCAGAAGTCCCTTTTCAATTTCGAACATACTTCCATCGATCAACGCCTGAGTATACGTGACTTTTCTCCGTATCTCAAAATAGCATCTTCTATCTCTTTGCATGTTCTCTCAAGAGATCAGTCAGTAAAGAAGGAGACAACTCATTCAGTTGCAAATAACAATAAACATACTATCATTGCATAAAGCTCCTTTAAAGCCAGCATCGCAACCAGCTGGACAGTGTCCATTTTCTGTGTTGCATAGAGTGCTGTTCAAACAATTACCACACGCATCTAAACAATTCAAACCATAGGTTCCAGGGATACATTCTGAAAGTGAACAAGCTATATACAAACGCCGAGTTTCTGAGTAACTTGCAATGCTTTTAAGGACTATTCCTGCGAGATGCAAAAAGTTTCGAATTGTAATTGATTGAAATATGTTACTTGCAATACAGGGTTAAGCCGAATAACGAAAGTGAAAGACACTTTATAAACTTTAAAAAAGAAATTAGAAAACTGTTCAATTTTAAAAATTACTGCTCAAAAATGGCAGAACGCTGACTTGTATCAGATCCGACATCTGTAGCACTAAAAGTGTGGTTTAAAGAACAAATTTCTTTAGTGTCACATACATTTTTGTCAATTCGTGTACCATTTCACACGTGAATTTCAGATCTTTCCAAATTTAGAGTTCTTGAACGAAGTTTTGGGATATCTCACGAACGCTTTGAGCATATCTTACAGGAAAGAAAATAATTGCATGAATCAATGCCTTTCACCTTTAACCGGCAAACGACGAGAGTACAGGCAGAGTGTAACAGTAGGAAAGAACACAAACGAAATTCCATGTAGTATTTTACGTAAGTATGGTAGGCAATTTCAATATGAATTAAAACAGCACCTACCTTGCTCACAAAGCACCCCCTTATATCCTGCTGCACATCTTGTGCAGTGTCCATCTACTTTGTCACAAGACTCTTTGTTAAAACAATGTCCACATGTGCTTGCACACTTCAGTCCATAAGTATAAGTAGACTACATAATACCCGATCTGATTCACTTTAATCATCTCGTGGTTAAAAATCCAGCATTTTCCAATCTTTTTAATCTTCTCATGGTTAAAAAGCTGACTCAAAATCGTTTTTTCCGGTTTTCCAAAAAATGGGTTTTTCCAGTTTTTCCGGGAAAAAAATTCCGGTTTTCCAAAAAATGGGTTTTTCCAGTTTTTCCGGTTTTTCCGGGAAAAAAATTTCTGATTTTTTTTTTTTTTTTTTTTTTTTTTTGTTTTTTCAGTAATTTTCCTTTAAAAAATTCTTCAGTAATTTTCCTTTTAAAAAAAAATCTTACTATCTCGCGAAGATAAAAATTTTATTATGTCGAGATAAAAAAAATCTTACTATCTCGCAAAGATAAAAATCTTACTATCTCGAGATAAAAATCTTACTATCTCGAGATAAAAAATCTTACTATCACGCGAAGATAAAAACTTCCGAGACGTAACACACGTAAAAATCTTACTATCTCGTGAAGATAAAAATCTTAAAAAAAAATGAAAAAATTTGGCTTAAGTAATTTTTTTATTATATAAAAAACATGGCGGAAATGGAAAATCGAAAATATTTAACGTAGTATCGAGAGATTTTGTACTTAAGCTAGAAAGATTTCAGAAATATAAATTTATTTACGCGAGTAGACGTTATCGCGAAAATCAAACATTAGTCTTACCTTCTTTATTAAAACGAGAACTTCGTTATATTTTAAAACCCATTATATACTACGAATATAGTAGAATACAAAGAGAAAAAAGTGTGGCAATTAAAACTATTAAAATTAATCATAGGTATAATATCTATCTATCTTTAGATTCATTTTTGAAATATGTTAGCCCGAGAAGAAATGATAAAAAAAGTTTATTATCGTCTATTAAAAATGCTGAGAGAAAAATAAGAAATCCGATATCTACTGCTAGATTATTACCAGATGACAATATTTATAAATTTAGAATTTTTTTGCGGTAGAAGGAAACTAATAAAAAGAAGAGATTTAAATCATTCTTGGGAAGAAGGTATATTTCGTATTTATGATTTTTTTGGAGATCCACCCCGCCCCGTCGATCCTCCTTGTCCTCGCCCACGTTTTACCACGAAAGAAAAAGACACAATACCATCATACCGTGAAAAAAAATGTGTGGTTTGTCTCGATAAAAAACCGTGCATACTCTTTCCAAATTGCGGACACATTCCCGTTTGCGCTAAATGTAATAGAATAACTAAATGTCCGTTGTGTAGAAAAGAAAGTAAAACGAAAGTAAAAATTAAAAAAAAAAAAATATTTAACTAAATTTATAACTTTCTAAAAAAAAGTTATAAATTTTTTAAGACTCCTCAACCGTCTCCGGCAAAATTTCAATCGCTTTGGAATAAATATTTTCTTTATAATAATCGCTTAAATAAAATTTACCCCATAATATTAAATTTCTGTATATTCTGCGAACTCGTTCTTTGTAAAAATCGCGAATGCCATTGTTATTGATAAAGCGCTCGAATCCAATAAGTTCTGTAAAGCTTTTCTGCATTTCCTTTAATAAACATTCTATAAAAAAAATCGGTTCTACTAATAAATTTTTGTTCCTTTTCCATTTTATAATAAAAAAAAATTACTTATCATATTTACGAGTTAAGTTTTATAAGTATCATTCACAATAGCTTTAGTCAACTGAAGTACGGATCCCTAAATGGTTCGTGAGCCAATACATAAATATTTTTGATTGTTCGAAGGATTTACAATTCGTTTCTTTGCTGCACGGTTCAAAATTTTCGTGGCAAGTTTTTCTATAAATTAATATATGGTGGATCTGCTCAAGTAAAAAACTGATAATATTCCAATCCTCTAGTTCGTTTAAATGAAATTCATCGACTAATTCGTCTGCTTGATCAGAAAATAAACCTATTACGGGTTTATCGTTTAAACTAAACCATTCTATAATCAGGTTTTTGCAACTAAACAAATTGTATAATTTTCTAAGACAATGCAGATTTAACGCAGACCTAAACCTTTCTATTTTCGAATACGACTTTCCCGTAATTAGTTCTTTAGTGAGGTGATTTTTAACCTCTTCGCTAAGTTCAGAAATTACAAATATAGACTTTTTTTCTCGTTTTTCCCTCTCATTACAAATATAGCGAGTTTTCCTTCTCTGTCTTAAAGAATATGGCATTTTTTTATATATTGAATTAATTATTTGATTTAATATATTTTTTATAAATCGAGTTCTGTAAGTATCGTCAAATAAGCGTTTTTTGCGTTTTGATTATTGGTTCTCGTTACCAAGTTTATGGCGTCGCATTGCTTTACTTCTAAAGGTTGTGGAAAAACTATGCAACTACAACCTTTTCCTTTTTCTTTTATTAAGGAGTAATCGGTTTTTTCGACGCCGTTTATTACCACGTTAATTTTTACCTCTTTGTTTAAAAAACTATTTCCTTTTAAAACCATTAAAGAACCTTTTATAATTCTACCCGGAACTGACATGCAATAACCTCCTAAACCGTGTGATCTTCCGCTGCTACCATTTCCGAAAGAAAACTCGTAATTTCCGTCAAATAAACTTCCCTGTTCTTCAGCATGTATGCTTATTAAAGGTTTAATTAACTTTCTCTCATTTAGAGTTAACATCTGTCTGGAAAGAAAAGAATTCGTCACTGGATCGTCCCAAGCGGCGGGTTCGGGCAAGTTTTTAATTCTATTTCCTTTCATATCTATTTCTCCATCAACGGAAAAAGAACCGTCCGGGTTTTTCGTTAAAGCTTTTTCTCCCGCGGTAGCTACTGAAACGACGGTATCTACATAAAATTTATTCGCGGCTTGTTGATTTTCTAAAGGAGTTCCAACTTCGTTAATTCTTCGTCCTCCCATGGAAACGTCAGTAGTTGCCATATAACCACCAGGACCGTAAGAAAAAGCTCGATTAGCGTTATCCACATATCTTTTTGTTGCAACGTCTTGCGGTTCTGCGGGATCTAAAAGATTCGTCAACTGGTAACCTCGCATATGTATATCCGCGATGGCAGAAAAACTACCGTCATGTTGTTGTACAATTGCTCTACCACTATCATCCACATATTTTTTATTAGCGGCTTCGCTAGGTTCCGTAGGATCGGCTAAGTTTTTTATTTTATTAAATCCCATGTTTAAATATTCCGTCATGAGATAACCTCCATTTTCGTTCAATAACCCGGAGCTGGAGTCGACATAATCTTTAGTCGCGACGTCTTGCGGATTTACGGGATTACTAACCCGCGTTAATGTATTACCGTTCATATTTATAGAACCGGTAACTTCCGTTGTTCCATCTTTACGTAAAAAATTATTATTAACGTAAGCGAGTGATGTTCCATCGTTGCTCGATTTAACATTATCCATTCCTCCGAATTTATCAACTGGCATCTTTTTTTATAACTAAAAAAGTTTATTTAAAACTCGTTGAAATTTATTTCCCGAGGTTAGCTCTTTAAGAACGTACAAGCATAAATGTCCGCAAAATACTTGTCCCGCTCGTTGTAATTGGTCCGTATTATAAAATATCAGATTCGTCTGATACTCTTCTAGTTCGAGAGGCGGTTGTAAACCGTAACTATCGAAATAAATTTTTAGTTTACCGTCTTAATACCAAGCGACCCAATGTGTATCAGGTCCGCTTGTGTCATCTAGGTTTAATATACCACATTCCTTTCTCTTACTTTTTCTCGGTAAAGTATCTCGTAAAAATACTCCCCTAAAAGAAGGTATTTCTAATTTTCTCGCGGCATCTTCTAGTTCGAAGTTACTTAATGGTTTGTTCGGTAAAATTACGTTTTTAATCGCAATATCCATTTTTTTTTTTATTTCGTCATTTTTTTTATGACTTTATTATCAAGCCACGTAAGGACAGGGTAACCTTTCCATTTTACTAACGATTTATTATTATCTTCATCTTTCATAATAATCTTTTCTGTCTCGAACGAGGTTTGTTTAGTTTTTTGTAGTTCAGGTTCGTAAAAGCTACCCTGTATTTTTTCTCCAGCAAGATCTTCAATTGTATACGTTACGGGTATCGTACTTTTTACCTCGGAAATTGAAAAAACCTCATCAGTCCATCTTTCGGTATAACCCTTTTCAAAGGTCCTTTTCTTTACAGTTATCCTTACTTTATCACCGACTGAAAACTTTGGCTTTTTATATACTACTTCACCACGATCGGGATAAAGAGTTTCCAGAACTTTAGTTTCATTTTCCTTCTTACTAGCATTTACTGGTGACATCTTAATAGAAGAATGTTTCGCGTTATTATATTCTTTAACGAAATCCGGTAAAGCGTTAATGTAAACTTTCGTGCCATTAACGGTAAAATGTTTCCACATTTTTTCTTTCATCGTTCTAATCCATCTCTCAACGTCGGACGATTTTTCCTCATTTTGAGTAGAATACAACTTTATTAAGTCTTCAACATCCTTGTTAAAAAACTCTTTACCTTTATCTACCCGTAATTTCTCAGGCTTCCTTTCCTTAAAAATATTCTTTAATGCATCAGCAACAGATTTTCCCTTCTTATCTTTTAATGGTATCAACCAACCGTATTTGGAAAATATATCGATAACAGCGAGAAGATATCTTATACCGTGATTAGATTTAGAAAATGCTTGCATGTCTACTAAATCCGCGGCCCATATCTTATCAATACCTTTTACTACGACTCTCCTTTTCTTAAATTTTCTTCTTACGGGTTTGTGTAGCTCTTCCGCTAAATCCTTCATATCAATTTTTTTTTTTTTTTTTTTTTTTTTTAACTCCCATTCAGAATCTTTTCTTCGTTTCAATCAGATTACTAACGACGGATCGCTCCATTTTTTCCCTTAACGTCGGATTATAGATTCCCTTTAGTTCCGTTAACATATTCGCGTCACAGACATTGTTTCTAACTTTCGTCGTAGGATTTTTTAAATAACAAATATCGTGATTGTATGCAGCTTTATCAACGCGGTTTATCGGTTTACTCCATTCCTTAGGAGTTAAATCGGGGTTGAGTCTTTTATTTAATTTCGTACCGGGTCCAGTAAAGTTATGACCGGGAAGATGCATTTCAACGGGTAAATTATTTATCATCCTATTAAGTAATGATCCTCCGAAATTTTTCTATCTTTTTTTTTTTTAGCGCTTTTCGGTTTGACGCTTTTCGGTTTAACGCTTTTCGGTTTTGCACCCGGTGACTTAACAAACTGCGTTTTAGTTGTTCTGCACACTTTACATTTTCCACGCGCCATATTTCTTCCATTTTTAGTAACAACATAATCTATGTTGCTTGTCTCAGTAGATTTTCTACATTTAACGCAATACATCTTTTTATATATATATTAAATTTTTTTTTAAAATATATATTAAATTTTTTTAAAATATAGATAAAAATGAATGTTGAAGATTTATCTTGGAACGAAGTAGAATCGAGTAGATTTAATAGTCCTCTTTTACCTAAAAGCATTAGGGGGTTAATCGTGGGTAAATCAGGATGTGGAAAGACAACACTTTTACTAAACCTTTTGCTAAAACCGAAATGGCTCGATTACGATAATTTATGCGTTTTTGGAAAAAGCCTTTTCCAACCTGAATATCGCGTGCTTAAAGAAGCTTTCGAAGAAAGACTACCGAAAAAGTGCATTTTAGAGTTGTTTAACAATCGCTAAGAAATATGAGATAGTAATCTCGATGCTAACGATGTAATCGAAATATGGGCGAGAGAAATAGAAGATTATAAAAAGAATGCGACCGACCAGAGTGAGTTGGGTCCGGATATAACGTGTAGTTTCTTCGAAACTGCTGAGGATGTGCCTGATCCGAGAGAGTTGGAAACGGAAGATAAAAATTTAATGATCTTTGACGATTTACTTTTAGAAAGACAAAATAAGTGTGAGTGTTACTATATTCGTGGAAGGCATAGTAATGTTGACTGTTTTTACCTCTCGCAAAACTATTTTAAGTTACTGAGACAAACTATTAGAGAAAACGCAAATTTTATTTGTCTTTTTCGACAAGACCTAAAAAACATTAATCATATTTATGGCGATCATGTAAGCGAAGATATGCCTAAAGAAGAGTTTAGAAAATTTTGTTATAAGGCATGGGAAAAACCTTTCGGTTTTGTTACCCTCGATTTATCTAGCGAAAAAGATAAAGGAAAGTATAGACACGGCTTTGACGAGTTTTATATACCTAAACCATTAGCAAAAAATGATTAATTAAATATTATTTTTACTATAAAAATGATAGCTAAAAATACGCGACAAAAAACCTCCTCACAAATTATAGTAAGCGGCAACAAGACACGCTTTAGTACTAGGTTTAATCCACCAATACGGCTGGAAAATGATAGAGAATACGAAATAGCTTTAGTAAACCTCGAAACCTACTACTCTTTCCCAAACATTGACGCGTCAAACTACATGTTTATTTATTCTCCGAGCAATGGCGTTTCTTGGATTAAAATAGAAATACCGGAAGGAAGTTACGACCTTATAGACATTAATGATACCATTCATCAGGAAATGAGAAAAAAAGGACACTTTGATTTAGTCAATGATGTATATCCTATTAAAATTTCCGCGAACACAAATACGTTAAAATATATTCTTACTCTTGAAGACGGTTATCAAGTCGATTTTAATCATCCAAACTCCATTTCTGAAGTACTAGGTTTTACTTGTGCGAAATACGAAGCGGGTTTTCACGAGTCGGAGAATGTAGTAAACATTCTCAGTATAAATTCCGTGCTCGTTAACATCGATATTATCTCGGGAAGCTACGTTAATGGTTCGACGCAAAACACAATTTACTCTTTTTTCCCTAATGTTGCCCCAGGATATAAGATAATCGAATCACCGGTTAATTTAGTATATTTACCAATAACATTAGATGTAATAAACCATCTAGAAGTAAAAATTACGGATCAAAATGGGACTTTACTTAATCTAAGAGGAGAAAACATTACAATTAGGTTTCATAGTAGAGAGGCATAAAAAATAAAAAAACGTATAAAAAATGACTAGTTACGTGAATATCAAAGTTAATATATCGGAGGGGCAAAAGAAAAAACTCGTGTCCGCTATTAAAAAAGGAGACTGTAAAATATCCATTCGTTTAGGTCATGCGGATTTACATGGTAATGATGTTTTAGCAGTTACTCAAACACAAGCAAGAAAAATAGCGAGAGCCTTTGAAAATGGTGCAGGTGTAACAATTAGAATGTCAGCCAGACAACTTAAACGAAATACGGAAATAAAAGGAGGTTTTCTCGGAATGTTAGCGGGATTAGCCGCTAGCGCTTTGCCGGCAATAGCGTTTTACCCGCATTAGGTGTTGGTGCTCTTTCAGGATTAGCATCATCTGGTGTGCAAAAAGCAATGGGATCGGGTCTTTATCTTAAAAAAGGAGGTTACGTTTGCAGTGTTGTGCCTAGGCCAAAATTTTTGGGGGACACAGGTGTCCCCCTACTTTAACTTCAAGGGGACACTAGAAAAATCTAGGGGACACACTAAATATAACTAGTTTTTACCTGATAATATTTCTAATTGGTGTATAATTTTCTATCCTTGGTTGATTTCCACAGTTTCAATGCAGGTTTGAAGTCGTACATATCTTGGGTGGGACCATTTATACAAATGTTCATAAGAGCTCCCAAATTGCTTTCCTGTAATCTGTTTCTTGTAACTGTTTTTGTACAGTTCTGCACACTAAACCCCCTTTCACATGTAGCTGTTTGGAGTGGGAATATAAGAACAATCTTGACCAGTTTTACCAAATTTGGGAATTCTTTTCCATGCATAGCAGCAATTAGTTGCCACATTGTTGAAAGTTTGGGATCCACTAGAGTTGGGTCATCTCTGACCATTTGCTTGAGAAGACTCCATTCTCTCTTAGCCTCTTCAGAATTTAAAACAGGCTGTATTACAGAACCATCATTAAGTGTCTTTGGTGTTCCAAAATGATCAAGAACAATGTTCAATTTCTCATTTCCAAATTCAGTCAGTTTTTCTTTGAATACAAAGGAAATACCCTTTAAAGCAAGCACTTCAGCAGCAGTGGTAAGTGATAAACTCTCTGATGGGAACCTGGTCTCCAGATTTTCTTTTAGTTTAGTGACAAAGTCCTTACTGGCAGACTTGAACTTTTTCTTTTCATTTTCATTGGTTATGACTTCAACACCTTTATAAAAATGTTTTCCATCAATCAACATTATGTTATCATCAAGCTGCTTTAAATTTGAACTATATTCAGTCATGACATCCAGTTCATGAATTGCTAATCTCACACTTGGTCCAATCACAGAAATGTCAAGGTCCTGTCTTTGGAATTTTAGGTTAAGGGCTGTTACTACTAGAATTATATCCATCAAAAAATATGTGAGAGCCAAAAAAGAATATGAGGTAATAGCCTTGTACAAACCTTTTGCCTTTGGATCTTTTGCAGCATTAAAAGTTTGGGCTAATGCTTCACAGCACTGATAAACCACTCTAAGAGAGTCATAAAATGCAAACCACCTAACATCGTGGATTTCTTTTACTTTAAGCTGTGGTGAATCAAGAATGTCCTGTACAGCTTTCAACTTGTCACTCCTACAGTGAGAACCCTTGAAGTAATAATAAATTGACTTCAAAGTGTCTTTATACTTTTGCATCAGACTGACACTTTCTGCAGCTTGAGATGTGCATAAGGCCAACTTATGTGCTGCACAGTGAAACTGTATCATAAAAGGATTCAGCCGTTGTAGTTGAACTCCTACACCATTTCTACAACCGGTCATTGTTGCAGCCCCATCTGATCCTAGTGCCATTACTTTGGTCAAATCAATGCCAGCTTCTTCAAAGCACTCTTTCAGTTTGGATGTTAACCCATCTGCAGTTTTATCAACAATATTATAATCACCAACAAAATAAGTCTTTACCCTTAGATCAGCATCAACAACCATGGTATACACAATCAATTTACCTGTATTGGATATGTCTGTGGTTTCATCACAGGAAATTGATAAAAACTCACTGTCTGATATTTCTTTATACACATCTGTAGAAACACTGTCACTTATAGCAGCCAAAAGACCATCAGCTGTTTTTTGGAGCGATAACCAGAACCTAGAACTGACAGATCAACACCAAGTCGAACAGCTAATTTAATCTGAGATTCAAATTTTGAAATAGCTATCTCTTCTTTAGCAATAAAATACACAATTTCCATGAGTTTTAGGATGGCTTCATCCTTCTCATTGAATGATCGGTCAATAGCATTAGCCATATCATTTTTCAAACACAAAGCAACAACTGCCCATTTATGATCCGCGGACTTTTCGTGTCTTGTGAGTGTGCTAGTACGCATGTTACTACAGCCAGTTTCTGTCACAAACGGATTTGACAACTTCAGTTTGGAGTCTAAACAAGTCTTACATTTCATACTTCCATCCGACTCTTGTAGCCACGGGAATTTAATGAGCCAATTTTTCTGAAAACTTCGGTCCTTTTTCTTACTTGTCTCGGACGTCGAAGAAGCCGGTGGTTCGGTATCTGCGCCGGTAGATGTTGACTGGTCACCGTCAGGATCAGATGACGCGATCGATTCGGGGTTTTCAACAGTCCTCCGCGATTCGGTTTCGTCTGCAACCTTTCTATTTTTAACATATCCCGACATAAAGTCGGTCAACCGCATCTGGCGTTTTGCCATATTGTTTCCTTGACAACAGTAAGACTGGTTCAAATATCGGATATTCCTAAGCGACTTTATCTCAGTAAGTTCCGCGGTCACAGTCTACGTTGTGCAGGTGCCCATTGTAATTAACGCAATGTATGTAAATACCGAAATGGACTCCAGATAAGGAAAATTCGTCGGATTTTCGTGAGCGCGCCCGACATCCCGCAATGGCTTAAATTTTAAGGGACATTGTTGAAAAAATTGCGGGAATCCCGCAATCCCGCGGCCTAGGCACAACACTGCGTTTGTCAAATAGAAACAGATGGTAAAGGTCTTTATTTGAAACCTTATAAAGGGAAAGGATTAGCGAATTTTGGTAATGGTTTATATTTAAAAAAGGGTGGAATGTTTTATGACGGTAGTGGTCTTATTCTAGGTCCAAATAGTCCTTTCGCAAATATTCCCATTTTAGGAGCTATATTATAAATTAATATTATAATATAAAAAGATGAATGTTCGCAAGTTTAGCGTAAAATCGAGAATTTCTCTACCGAAAACAATACATTGGATACCTACTCCTAATTTAAAACATCCTCCGATAAAAGTAAATCCGGTAACTTGGAAAATCTTTTGTCAAAAAGAAATTACATTAACTCCGACGGAATTAAGTTTAGGATTTATGTCAACTAAAGGTATAATTTTAACCTCATTAGATTATTATCAAAGATATAAAAAAATGTAGTTTACAAAATGAGATTAGCATCGGAGATGTTGAGAATATTTTAGTTACTATTACTAACAATTCGAATGAAACGGTAAAAATAAAAGAAAACGAACTTTTTTGTCTCGTTTATTATCAATTTTAAAAAATTATTTCGTTTACAAAAAATGGAGATGAAAGAGAATATATATCCTATATTACCCACAGCTCCTCCAGTTGATGAAGGACAGGGTTATCGTTTGCAAAAAATTAGCGAGATACAAACTTTTTTAGAAAACGAGATAACAAAAAGAGAAGCTTTAAGTAAGAAATATTTTAGAGCCGCGAGAATAGTAGACAACGTAGATACCGTTTTAATTACGGTTACCATAGGTGCGGATGGTGGAGGAATGGCTTTGTTATCCACGATAGTTGCAATGCCGGCAGTTACAGCTATAGAAAGTGTCGCAATTCTTACCGGTTGTTTAAGTATAGCCGAAAAATATGCCATTAGACAATGGTCACCTAAAGCGGAAAAACACGAGAAGATTAAAACCATTGCCGACACAAAATTAAATACTGTATCTTCGCATATCTCGAAAGCTTTATCGGACAACAAAGTTTTGGACGAAGAGTTCCAACTGATCATGGAGGAATTAGAGAAATATAAGAAGATAAAGGAAGAAATTAGGACTAAATCCGAGAAAAAGATTACAAGCGAAACGGAAGAATCGTTAATAGAGGAAGAAGAGAACAGCGCGAGTCCTTTCGGAGGCTGGTTGAAGAACATCATGGTAGACTGTTGTAATAGTAAAAAACCTAAATTAAATTTTCGTGCAGTTTTAGTTACGAAACGTGTTAAAAACTGCGTTAAAAACTGCGTTAAAAAAATAATCCTAATAAAAAAAAAAAATCTTTTTTAAAAATCGATGATCCGGATAAAAGGAGCAAAATTGTAAAAGAGTATCTCGAGACGAAGAAGAAAATTCGAGACAAACTGATAGCAGAAAAAATTGGTGAAATAGAATTACAATCTGATCTTTCGAAGATTTTTATACCTATTACGGAAACGCAAAAAGCTATAACGAAGGAAATTACGGAGGGACTTATACCTATTAAAGAAGGTATCGAAAAGTTACCGAATTACCCATCAATAAAACTTTATACCTCTGAAGAAGGACAGTTAACTATGGGAGAAGGCGACCAACAGCATTTAAATATTTAATTAAATTCGCCGATAAATCTAACGTTGATAAAACGTACGGACTATATTCGAAAAATGGTGAATTTTATATCGGTACAACAAAAGTCTTGATTGATAATAATGATATCATTTTTCATAATAAAGATGGTACTGTTACTAGATATAAAGGAACGCCGGGTTTATGGGAGTTAATTACTGCTAAAAATCCAAAAAATTATGAAGATGATGATTTCAAAGAATATAGTAAATTAGTCGTAAATAGCAATACTCCTTTTCGCGGTAACAATCCGAATGAAACTCATCCGAAATCTGCTAGAGGAAAAAAATGGGAATTACTTAGTCCTATTTGGGATGTGATTAAACCACCAGTCAGAACTGGGTCGGGAATTATTATTCCGTGTGATCCAAACGCATTAGTGAAAAGATTTGACTTACTTATGTCGAGTAAAGCAGCGGGCAACACGGGTGTGAGAAACGAGATTGTTAGCGTGTGTGACGAATTAAAAAGACAAGGTCATCTAGATAAAAAAAGCTATAAAAAATTAATGACTATATTATAAAAAAGATGTTAACGTTTAAACAAAGAGGATTTAAAAGAAAGTACGCGTACGGCGGTTCTGGAATTTTTGATAGTTTAGTTAATCTCGTTACGAAACTTTTTACTAGTAATGCCGCTAAACAAATTGCTTCCTCTGCCCTCGATGTAGGAAAAAGTGTTGCTAAGGAAGGTGCAAAAAAAGCTTTGGAGGCTGGCAAGAGTGCTGCGGTAGATGCGGCGAGTGGAGTAGTTAAAAAAGCTTTAACCCATAAATCGAAGAAAATTTTGCAAAAGTATACTGCGTTACCCTCAACGCAAGATATTAATGCATTACCAAAAAGTACTAGCGCGTTAATTGATGGTAGTGGTAACGATGCGATTGATATAGAAAAAGTAATTAAGAAATTAAATAAAGGATCTGGTATTAAAACGACGTAGATCGTATTCTCGCGATGATAAGAGATCGTATTCTCGCGAAGGGGATCGAGTATTAAAAGACGTAGAACGTATTCTCGCGATGATAAGAAGATCGTATTCTCGCGATAAAAAATATTATAATAATTTAAATTATTATAATATATAATAAAAATGAGTATTTTAGACATTACTGAAGAAATTCCGAGTGAAACTACTATTGATGAATACGAGGTTCATGAGTATGAACCCATTACTGGTACTAATCTAAACAACCCCGCGGGAGAAATCAGGATTAACATCGAAACCCAAGATATATTTACGCATCCTTCCGAGTCTTATTTAATTTTTATAGGCGAATTAGTAAGAAATGATAATGGAGCAGTCTATGGCGCTGCTGACAACATTTCATTAACAAATAACGGCTTGATGTATCTTTTTAAAAATATTAACTATCAGCTTAGCGGAAAGGTTATTGAATCCGTAACAAATCCTGGTCAAGCTACTACGATGCTTGGGTTACTAAAATATCCGGATGATTTTTCTAAATTGCAGGGATTAAACCAACTGTGGTATAAAGACATCTCAGGTAATGCGGATAATAACAATCAGGGTTTCGAAATAAGAAGACAGTATATTATACGAGATGCGCTTCCACGTGGTACGTTCAGTTTTAAAGTTCCGTTAAAACATATGTTCAGGTTTTGCGAAGATTATACAAAAATTGTTTATGGGATGAAACATACTCTTACCTTGACAAGAAATGATGATAATGACGCGATATTTAAAGGTGCTGCACCGGTTAATGGTAGAGTTAATTTAATTAAAATATCATGGTATATGCCCCACGTTATGCCCGCGGATGAGGAGAAGATGAAACTTTATAAACTTATCGAGAAAAAAGAAAAATTCCCAGTTGGGTATAGAATGATACAATGCGAATCTATCGCGGTTCCTGAGACAACAACATTTAATTGGAGACTTTCCGTTCAATTATCTCCTGAGGTTCCACGTTATATCATTATCGGATTTCAGACGGACAGACAAAATAATCAAGAAGTAAATGCTGCCGTATTTAACAACGTAAACGTTAAAAATATTTATGCTACGTTAAATACCACTAAATATCCTGCGGCTGACTATAATTTATCTTTCCCCGCTCATCAATTTAGTAGAGCATATGGTGAAGTCGCTTCGTTTAGATCTAAGTTTTTTAGAATGGATGAATTAGTATCAAATCCTAACATTTCCCCCGCGGATTATAAAACCCTTTATCCTTTGTTCGTGTTTGATGTCTCTAAACAAAGTGAAAAGATAAAATATACTACTACTGATATACGAGTTAAAGCATTTTTTAACGCAAATGTGCCCGCAAATACGGAAGCATACGCCGTTATTATTAGCGACAGGTTATTATCCTTCCAATCTGACGGAAATAAATTGAACGTAGTATTTTAATTTAAACATTTTTTTTTTTCTTATAAAAAAAATGTTAACGATAAAGGATATAAAAAGAATTCTTAGAGAGAATAATATAAAATATTTCTCTTTTTGGAATAAGAAAGATTTGATCGCAAAATTAAAAGAACACGGATTAATGCCTGAGGAGATACCAAAATCGGAAACAGTAATAAAACGAGAACCTAAACAAGAAAAGATAACCAATCCTAAGTATGATAGATTAAAAACTATTATGAAAAATCCTAGAAAAGTTACTTTAGAGGATGTTGAAACTGGAGAAATACATACTTTCCCATCGATCTTTAAAGCTGGTAAATTTATTAAAAATTGTCCTCAAACGATTTTAAATTGGGAAGGGAAAGTTTGTGGAAATAAATATAAGATAATCATTTAAAAAAAAAATTAATAAATGGTATAAAAAAAAATATATTTAAAAAAAAAAAATATATATATATATATATATATATATATATATATATATATATATATATTTAATGAGTTAACTCGTCTCCTTTTCTAAACGACAGTTTTCCCTTTTTAATTTTTCTATCATAATGTAGTTTGAATTCCTTTTTCTAGCATTGGATAAGTAAGCTCTATAAGCTTCATTTTGACTAAAAATATCATATTCATCAATATATTCTTTCCCATTTTTTTTGTTTTCCTCTTTAAGCGTTTCAATACGTTTCACGTTTTCCGAGATTTTCTTGCCATTAATCTCTTTTCTTGCATTAATCGAGCTATTCATTTTCTAAAAGCAATATTTTTCTTAAGCCATCTTCGTTCAAAATGTCTTTTCTGTATGCGACTCATTCCTATAGTGACCCAAAGACCTTGTGTTTATTCTATCATTTATTATATATCTTTTATCATCATCATAAGCTAATGCTTTCTTGTTTATCTCCTCAGTATATATTTCGTTTTTATAACTTCTTAGCGTCGGCATAGTTCTGTACTGATCCTTACCACTAAACAAACATTCTTTGTAATCCTCAAAGTGCAAGTCACAATCAACTACACACTTTTTAATTCCTTTACATCTTTTAAGTTCCAAACCTTCTATAGTTTTGAAAGCGTAATTTTTTGCTCTTAAACCCGCAAACTCCGTCATAATCCTTCCACCAAGTTCGTCTTTAAACTTTCCAACTACTCTTTTATTACTATTATCTTTTAGAAAATGATCATCGGGATAATTACTCGTATCAAATATTGTAGTCTTTTCCGGTTCGATATCCTTATAAAAATCTTCTGTTTCTATCTCGAGAATAAAACTATCTGTATCGGTATAACACAATCTAACTTTTTCACCATACTTTACTTTGAAGTAATTATAATAAGTGTTATACACATGAATCTTACTAATGTCTAAAATACTCTTCCCTAAGTAAACGGGTTTGTCGTATTTTATATTAGTCTTCTTCATATGCACGGCTGCTAAGTTCTCATCGAATATTGTGGTATGATCATAGTTTGGTTTTGCAACAAGCTTTTTATAATGGTAACTGTTTTCGTTAGAAACCAGTTGTATATTTACTCTATTTCGTACGTTTTCCGTGGTCTTACCAAAAGCTGAATTCATCATTTAAATTAAAAAACTCTTCTTCGAATTTATTTTCCGCCATTTTTCTTAGTTCAACGTTTAAGTCGATATATAGTTTCATAAAAGGGCTTTCCATAAATTTAATTCCGCGATGTATCTTTTTAATTTTTAAACCTAAATCGAGATACGTTTTTAAAGCTTCGTAGTGAACTATATAATTTTCCTTATTATATAAATTAGGTATGAGCTTTTTTACCTTTTTTAATTCTAAATGCTCCGGTGCTAGAGTATAATCATTATGCGAGTCATGTAACTCTCGCGGATGAACTAAATCCACATCTAAGAACATACCTTGTCCTTTTTTATTACAAAATATTCTCCATTCTTCTAATTCTTTTTCAGTTGACCATTCAAAACCATGTGTAGGAAGAGGTTTACCCATGGGTAAAGACTATTTGCATCAATATATATTAAATATCTTGATGGTTTACTTGGATCATATTGGTCATCCATATATTTATTATTAGCTTTAGAATACCGCCTATAATACCACGTTCCACCATTAAAAGCATGTCTGGGTCTGATAAAAGTTTGAGATTTACCTCCGTTTTCTTATACATAGCATCCATACTTAATCCAGGAGCTGTAAAATACCAACTAGGATCTAGTTCATAGTACTTGCGGCAAATATCCCTAAAGTTCTCAAAAACATCGGTTAAAAGTAATACATCTATTTTATTGTAAAGTTCTAGGTAATCTTTAAAAATTTTTGCGCAGAAGGTTTTCCAAACCCTCGTTGCGTGAGTATAGTCTTCATTACTAACGCGTTTTCTGTTTAAACTGGAGTAAAATGCTTCTTTCGGCGGTAACCTAGGTTCTTCAAGCTTTTCGAAAGAATCTAAGTACTCATAGGGAAAAACTCCTTTCCTCGTAACTAACGGTAACTGTTCTTTTGTAAAGAATTTTGCCGTGGTTCTTAACTGACTTTCATTTAAATAACTCGAAAGAGAATCTAAACTATTTTGCATAAATTTCATACTATCGAGAAATCTAATTGTGTGATATTCAAAATTTTCGACACAATTACCATTTACGTAACTATAATATTTATCGACCGCAATCTTTTTACTAAAACTAATATATCTTTCTTCATTATTTGGTATACAATCAATATGACCTTTGGTTTTACCGAGGACTTTAATAAAAAGATGAGCATCATATCCACTTAAAGTATGAAAGTATACCGGAGTAAAGTTAGGAATTTTTGCCTTTAGGTTACATTCATTATGCGCGGCTCCTCTATATTTACCTGTAAAATGACAATGATCTTGTACCTTATAATTTATTCGTCAGTAAAACCATCTTCGCAAATCCAACATTTTTCCTCTCGCTCGTATCTAGTTTCCTCCTGTTCCGTTATTTTAATAGGTTTAGGTTTTTGATAGAAATTGTAGTAAATTTCTCTTATATCATTCGTTAAAAATTCTGAAAACTTTTCTTCTGCATTTTCTCCGGTATATTTTCTTATTATAGGATTACACACATCGTCATCAAAACATTTTATAAGATAAAAGAAACTGCAAGGTATATGTTTCTGAGTTTTTGTTGTGGAACTTTTTTCCGGATTCGGTTGACAAGCGTTTATAGGTAATAACACGCTTTCAAAATCGGTGTATACGACAAAAGGAACCGTAAGTTTTCTACAATGATTTATAAACTTTATTGCGGTACCTTTTTCCGGCATTTCTAAAATAACAGGTTTATGTTCATTGCAATATTTCGTGTGCTTTTCTAAAAGCGTTTTATTTACAAAATAATTTAAACAAAGCATGCAATATTCGAAGCAACCATTATCGCTTATTTGATCTCTCATTAAACCTTTAAAATTTTTTATTAATGAGTAGTAGTTTTTTTCTCCTTCTTCAATATAAAGCAGGTTTACATGGTTAATACCCAATTTTTTAGTCGCTCTAATACGGTTAATCTTCTTTTTTTCCGTGAACTCAAACACATTAACGCTAATTTCCGGATTTTGTTTTTCGAACTTATCTATATCCTTAAATGAGACGGGATATTTTATTCCATCCATCTTTAAACTTTTTTCCTTTTCTTTTAAAACCTTATCGACTCTAATCGCGTTCTTGTCTACAGGATTCAACCATCTCAAAATGCACCATAAAAAGCATTTATCATCTTTATTCTGCATATTAATAACTACTTTCTTGTTCTCAATCCATTTTGGTAAAGGTATGTGACCTCCAGCTTTTAGAGGATCATAGACAGCTGTATGCAACACTATTTCGCTTACATTCCGTAATACCCATCCGCTATCTCTGTCTAAGAATTTAGATAAATTTTCTAGAATTCTACGCGCCATTTTATCGTATAACTCGTATAAATCGGTTGTCTTCGAATTAATCTCATTTATGTTAGAATGGAAACGAGCTGGTATTGCTTTATAAGGGTCAGTACATCCTTCATACATATAAGCCTCAATATTCATTTTTACTTTTCTTTCGCGATTAACTAATAAAATTCTTATCACATTTTCTTTCGCTAATAACAGAAAATAGTTCGCTGTTGCGATAGATTTATTTTTTGAATTATTGAATGTATCCCAGTATTGTTGACCTTCTCCTCTATATTTTCTTATTTTACCATTAAATGCGGTATCAACTAGCTTAATATTTATTCGATTTTGCTCCTCATGTATTTTTCTTATTTCTTTTTTAAGAGCATTTAGCTTGGGAGAAGTACTTTTAGGAACCTTTTTAACGTTTGTCTCTAAACTTTTTAATATCTCCTCAACTGAACCGTTAGGAGGAGTTGTTTTAGTCGGAGTTATTTTTTGAACATATGGCTTCGGAGATAATATCGGAGCTTTTATATTATCATTATCCCTATCTAATATCGTTTTTCCCATTTTTATATAATAGTTTTTTTTTTTTTTTTTTTAAACTATTATATAAAAACTTAGGAATGATTTATCACGTAGAAACACTTTATTACCTTTCTGCAAATAGCGCATTCGTTTCTCCCCACGTTTTTAGTATTCCACATTGCGCACATGCAAACGTGTCCGCAAGGGATATTAAATATAGTTGGCTTTTCCTCTTGACACGCGCAACACGTATCATACATGAAAAAAGTTTTTTCTTCCGGTTTTGGAGAATCCCAGGTTACCTCATTTTCTTCGTCGAAATCGGATAATGAATCTTCCCCATCAGAAACAGAATCAGAATGTTGACCACTATTTTCACGTAAAAAATTTTCAAGTTCGTCTATTATACCATCAGGTATATCTCCTTCTTCAATTTCTCGAAATAAACTATTACGTTTACATTCTAAATCTTCTATTTCCGTACATATTTCTGATATTGCTGATCTTTCATTTTCTATTTCTTCGGACAAGTCGTTTATTTGACGATCATAACTTTTTTTTTGGTCATAATATTCACTTAAAGATTTTTTTGGTTTTTCCATTTTTTCGAGATGAATAAATTCTTATTTTAATTCTTCTCGATTTATCTTCGATAGAAATTCGATATAACACATTTCTTTTCATTCTCGCTTTTTTACTAATTTTTGTTGTCTTTGCTTTAATAGTAATTCTTGAGAAAATATTTTTTCATTCAATTCCGCTATTATATAATTTAATACAGGCATTCTACCTTCTAAAATATAATTTTCACCTATAAGATTTTTTTTTTTTTTTAATAATAAATCAGCAATCTCGTCATTAATTTCTTCTATTAACGTCTTATTTTCTGATATTCCTCGTATAAAATAACGTAGTTATTTTACTTTTTCATTCTCACTCGTATTATTATTCTCTGCCATTTTTTTTATATAATAAAAAAATTACTTAAGCCAAATTTTTTCATTTTTTTTTAAGATTTTTATCTTCGCGAGATAGTAAGATTTTTACGCGTGTAACGTCTCGGAAGTTTTTATCTTCGCGTGATGGTAAGATTTTTTATCTCGATATAGTAAGATTTTTACCAGCGCGAGATAGTAAGATTTTTTTATCTCGAGATAGTAAGACTTTTTATCTCGAGATAGTAAGATTTTTATCTTCGCGAGATAGTAAGATTTTTATCTTCGCGAGATAGTAAGATTTTTTATCTCGAGATAGTAAGATTTCTATCTTCGCGAGATAGTAAGATTTTTATCTTCGCGAGATAGTAAGATTTTTTTATTTCGAGATGATAAGATTTTTATCTTCACGAGATAGTAAGATTTTTTTTTTAAAGGAAAATTACTGAAGAATTTTTTAAAGGAAAATTACTGAAGAATTTTATTTAAAAAAAAATCGGAATTTTTTTCTCCTGGAAAAACCGGAAAAACTAGAAAAACCCATTTTTTGGAAAACCAGAATTTTTTTGCCGGAAAAACTGGAAAAACACATTTTTTGGAAAACCGGAAAAACGGGAAAAACGATTTTGAGTCGGCTTTTTAACCATGAGAAGATTACAAAGATTGGAAAATGCTGGATTTTTAATCACGAGATGATTAAAGTGAGTCAGATTGGGTATTATGTAGTCTACTAGTATAGTCCTCACACTCTACCAAGGCAACCGTTAAAACAAACATTGAACATAAGGCCGTTTAACAAAAGAAAAAGAGGTAAATATCAGCCATAAAAAAACAGGAATTTTAAGTAAAAATTGTGCCAGAATGTACTACACAATATAAGACGGTCAACAAGTGCTGTTTCGTTGATCATCAAACAAGAATATTCATTTCCAATGCTCGCGGGAAAGATGTCATGAGGGAATTGATTGATTCATTGAATGGTGTTTTACGCCGCTTTCAACATTATTCCAGTCATATCACGGCGACAGCCCTCAAATTCGTGTTTTTCCTGGGTTTCACCAGTACTAGGCTAGGGCTCTGAATGTCGTGCCCAAGGACACTCCCACGAAAAAGACATGAGGGAAACACACACTTTACAGGTCCCATTTTGAACCAGAATACTTTTGCATTAATTTTGTTCATCAATAAAGTAGGCAATTTAAATTATACAGTCATTATTTAAAGAGACTGCCAAGAAATAAGAATTGGTCTTGGAATCCTAACAGCTTAAATCTTGCACTCGTTTGTTTACTTAAACTCATAAATCATTTCAACATGAAAACGCCTTAGTAGTGTATTTTCCATTTCTATTTGTAGAATTAATTCTGCAAGTGAATGGAAATTGAAACAAAAAGCGGTTTTAAAAACAAAATGAGACGGTTTAAAAGACAACGACACAGTTTGAACTCGGTCTCACATCAAAGCACAACTGCGGTATTCTGAATTACAGAGAATTCTATATAGACTTGTGTGTCGGACCTCTAGGTGTAATGTTCCTTCCTTGGAAAATATTTTTTCACAGGAGGTGTAGACGCAAACTAATATAAAGCTAATCAACAAGAACAAACACGATATCCATGAATGTGTAAATTAATCTTCATCAGTCCTCACTCATAATCAGGAAATGAAATGAGAGTTCAATACTTGATAGTATCTCATCAAAAATAAATCATTAACCAATAAAACATGACGAGGAATTCTGTCGAAATAGCTCTGTCCGGTATGGAAACAGTCAAATGAACGGGACGTTGACGAAACTACTGTACCCGGCACACAGCTGTGCCTACCCAAATCAGTAACAGTTACATTGAACACTAACATTACAATGGATATCAAAACACTTCCTTTCATCCATAATTGAAAAGGTATGCAGATTCTTTGGTAAATGAGGCAAAAATCTTCCGAGATATGCCTGCGAAATTGTAAAGCGTTTGGGAAAACTAGACAGTAATAGCTTTCAAGTTTTGCCTTATTTTCCAAGACTTTTTAAATGAACTCTTCCTCTGCATTATGGTAGATGGTCGTTGAATGAAAGGTTGAAGGTGTCATACATTTACAGATGTTAAAAACTAATTGTGTAGCTTTTTTTTTTTTTTTTTTTTTTAATTTAATATGCCAACCATAATACTAGAAATTATTTACTCTGTCTTAAAAAAAGTCTCCGATATTTTCAAATGTCAACGAGGATATAATATGTCAATATTCATTTGCCGAAAACCATGCTTGCCAATAAATAGCCAGAAGTCCCTTTTCAATTTCGAACATACTTCCATCGATCGACGCCTGAATATACGTGACTTTTCTCCATATATCAAAATAGTATTTTCTAGCTCTTTGCGCGTTCTCTCAAGAGATCAGTTAGTAAAAAAGGAGACAACTCATTCAGTTTCAAATAACAATAAACATACTATCATTGCATAAAGCTCCTCTAAAGCCAGCATCGCAACCAGCTGGACAGTGTCCATTTTCTGTGTTACATGCAGTGCTGTTCAGACAATTACTACAGGCATCTGAACAATTCAAACCATGGGTTCCAGGGGTACATTCTGAAAGTGAACAAGCTATATACAAACGCCGAGTTTCTGAGTAAATTGCAAAGCTTTGAAAGACTATTCCTGCGAGATGCCAAAAGTTTCGAACTGTAATTGATTGAAATATGTTATTTGCAATACAGGGCCAAGCCGAATAACGAAAGTGAAAGAACTAAATAAAATTTAAAAAAGAAATTAGAAAACTGTTCAAATATTAAAATTACTGCTCAAAAATTGCAGAACGCTGAATTATATCAGATCCTAAATCTGTAGCACTAAAAGTGTGGTTTAAAGAACAAATTTCTTTAGTGTCATATACATTTTTGTCAATTCATGTAACCATTTCACACGTGAATTTCAGACCTTTCCAAATTTAGTTCTTGAACAACGTTTTGGGATATCTCACGAACGCTTTGAGCATAACTTACAAGAAAGAAAAGAACTGCAAGAATCAAGTTACTATAAGTAAAGAACATTTGTATTGTAAGAATACATTCAATGCCTTTCACCTTTAAACAGAAAACGAAGACAGTACAAGCAGAGTTTAACAGTAGGAAAGAACACAAACGAAATTACATGTGGTATTTTACGTTAGTATGGTAGGCAATTTCAATAGGCCTTAAAACAGCACATACCTTGCTCACAAAGCACCACATTATATCCTACATTTTTGTCAATTCGTGTACCATTTCACACGTGAATTTCAGACCTTTCCAAATTTAGAATTCTTGAACGAAGTTTTGGGATATCTCACGAAGGCTTTGAGCATATCTTACAGTAAAGAAAATAATTGCATGAATCAATGCCTTTCACATTTAACCGGCAAACGACGAGAGTACAGGCAGAGTGTAACAGTAGGAAAGAACACAAACGAAATTCCATGTAGTATTTTACGTAAGTATGGTAGGCAATTTCAATAGGCCTTAAAACAGCACCTACCTTGCTCACAAAGCACCCCCTTATATCCTGCTGCACATCTTGTGCAGTGTCCATCTACTTTGTCGCAAGACTCTTTGTTAAAACGATGTCCACATGTGCTTGCACACTTCAGTCCATAAGTATAGTCCTCACACTCTACCAAGGCAACCATTAAAACAAACATTGAACATAAGGCCGTTTAACAAAAGAAAAAGAGGTAAATATCAGCCATAAAAAAAGACAGGAATTTTAAGTAAAAATTGTGCCAGAATGTACTACACAATATAAGACGGTCAACAAGTGCTGTTTCGTTGATCATCAAACAAGAATATTCATTTCCAATGCTCGCGGGAAAGATGTCATGAGGGAATTGATTGATTCATTGAATGGTGTTTTACGCCGCTTTCAACATAATCCAGTCATATCACGGCGACAGCCCTCAAATTCGTGTTTTTCCTGGGTTTCACCAGTACTAGGCTAGGGCTCTGAAGTGTCCTGCCCAAGGACACTCCCACGAAAAAGACATGAGGGAAACACACACTTTGCAGGTCCCATTTTGAACCAGAATACTTTTGCATTAATTTTGTTCGTCAATAAAGTAGGCAATTTAACTACGTTCTTTAATTAAAGAGACTGCCAAGAAATAAGAATTGGTCTTGGAATCCTAACAGCTTAAATTTTGCACTCGTTTGTTTACTTAAACTCATAAATCATTTCAACATGAAAACGCCTTAGTAGTATATTTTCCGTTTTTATTTGTAGAATTAATTCTGCAAGTGAATGAAAATTGAAACAAAAAGGGGTTTTGAAAGCAAAATGAGACGGTTTAAAAGACAACGACACAGTTTGAACTCGGTCTCACATCAAAGCACAACTGCGGTATTCTGAATTACAGAGAATTCTATATAGACTTGTGTGTCGGACCTCTAGGTGTAATGTTCCTTCCTTGGAAAATATTTTTTTCACAGGAGGTGTAGACGCAAACTAATATAAAGCTAATCAACAAGAACAAACACGATATCCATGAATGTGTAAATTAATCTTCATCAGTCCTCACTCATAATCAGGAAATGAAATGAGATTTCAATACTTGATAGTATCTCATCAAAAATAGTTCATTAACCAATAAAACATGACGAGGAATTCTGTCGAAATAGCTCTGTCCGGTATGGAAACAGTCAAATGAACGGGACGTTGACGAAACTACTGTACCCGGCACACAGCTGTGCCTACCCAAATCAGTAACAGTTACATTCAACACTAACATTACAATGGATATCAAAACACTTCCTTTCATCCATAATTAAAAAGGTATGCAGATTCTTTGGTAAATGAGGCAAAAATCTTCCGAGCTATGCCTGCGAAATTGTAAAGCGTTTGGGAAAACTAGACAGTAATAGCTTTCAAGTTTTGCCTTATTTTCCAAGACTTTTTAAATGAACTCTTCCTCTGCATTATGGTAGATGGTCGTTGAATGAAAGGTTGAAGGTGTCATACATTTACAGATGTTAAAAACTAATTGTGTAGCTTTTTTTTTTTTTTTTTTTTTTTAAATTTAATATGCCAACCATAATACTAGAAATTATTTACTCTGTCTTAAAAAAAGTCTCCGATATTTTCAAATGTCAACGAGGATATAATATGTCAATATTCATTTGCCGAAAACCATGCTTGCCAATAAATAGCCAGAAGTCCCTTTTCAATTTCGAACATACTTCCATCGATCAACGTCTGAATATACGTGACTTTTCTCCATATATCAAAATAGTATCTTCTAGCTCTTTGCGCGTTCTCTCAAGAGATCAGTTAGTAAAGAAGGAGACAACTCATTCAGTTGCAAATAACAATAAACATACTATCATTGCATAAAGCTCCTCTAAAGCCAGCATCGCAACCAGCTGGACAGTGTCCATTTTCTGTGTTACATGCAGTGCTGTTCAGACAATTACTACAGGCATCTAAACAATTCAAACCATGGGTTCCAGGGGTACATTCTGAAAGTGAACAAGCTACATGTATATACAAACGCCGAGTTTCTGTGTAAATTGCAAAGCTTTGAAGGACTATTCCTGCGAGATGCCTAAAGTTTCGAACTGTAATTGATTGAAATATGTTATTTGCAATAAAGGGCCAAGCCGAATAACGAAAGTGAAAGAACTAAATAAAATTTAAAAAAGAAATTAGAAAACTGTTCAAATATTAAAATTACTGCTCAAAAATTGCAGAACGCTGAATTATATCAGATCCTAAATCTGTAGCACTAAAAGTGTGGTTTAAAGAACAAATTTCTTTAGTGTCATATACATTTTTGTCAATTCATGTACCATTTCACACGTGAATTTCAGACCTTTCCAAATTTAGAGTTCTTGAACAACGTTTTGGGATATCTCACGAACGCTTTGAGCATAACTTACAAGAAAGAAAAGAACTGCCAGAATCAAGTTACTATAAGTAAAGAACATTTGTATTGTAAGAATACATTCAATGCCTTTCACCTTTAAACAGAAAACGAAGACAGTACAAGCAGAGTTTAACAGTAGGAAAGAACACAAACGAAATTACATGTGGTATTTTACGTTAGTATGGTAGGCAATTTCAATAGGCCTTAAAACAGCACATACCTTGCTCACCAAGCACCACATTATATCCTACATTTTTGTCAATTCGTGTACCATTTCACACTTGAATTTCAGACCTTTCCAAATTTAGAGTTCTTGAACGAAGTTTTGGGATATCTCACGAACGCTTTGAGCATATCTTACAGGAAAGAAAATAATTGCATGAATCAATGCCTTTCACCTTTAACCGGCAAACGACGAGAGTACAGGCAGAGTGTAACAGTAGGAAAGAACACAAACGAAATTCCATGTAGTATTTTACGTAAGTATGGTAGGCAATTTCAATAGGCCTTAAAACAGCACCTACCTTGCTCACAAAGCACCACCTTATATCCTGCTGCACATCTTGTGCAGTGTCCATCTACTTTGTCGCAAGACTCTTTGTTAAAACGATGTCCACATGTGCTTGCACACTTCAGTCCATAAGTATAGTCCTCACACTCTACCAAGGCAACCATTAAAACAAACATTGAACATAAGGCCGTTTACCAAAAGAAAAAGAGGTAAATATCAGCCATAAAAAAACAGGAATTTTAAGTAAAAATTGTGCCAGAATGTACTACACAATATAAGACGGTCAACAAGTGCTGTGTCGTTGATCATCAAACAAGAATATTCATTTCCAATGCTCGCGAGAAAGATGTCATGAGGGAATTGATTGATTCATTGAATGGTGTTTTACTCCGCTTTCAACATCATTCCAGTCATATCACGGCGACAGCCCTCAAATTCGTGTTTTTCCTGGGTTTCACCAGTACTAGGCTAGGGCTCTGAAGTGTCCTGCCCAAGGACACTCCCACGAAAAAGACATGAGGGAAACACACACTTTGCAGGTCCCATTTTGAACCAGAATACTTTTGCATTAATTTTGTTCGTCAATAAAGTAGGCAATTTAACTACGTTCTTTAATTAAAGAGACTGCCAAGAAATAAGAATTGGTCTTGGAATCCTAACAGCTTAAATTTTGCACTCGTTTGTTTACTTAAACTCATAAATCATTTCAACATGAAAACGCCTTAGTAGTATATTTTCCGTTTCTATTTGTAGAATTAATTCTGCAAGTGAATGAAAATTGAAACAAAAAGGGGTTTTGAAAGCAAAATGAGACGTTTTAAAAAACAACAACACAGTTTGAACTCGGTCTCACATCAAAGCACAACTGCGGTATTCTGAATTACAGAGAATTCTACATAGACTTGTGTGTCGGACCTCTAGGTGTAATGTTCCTTCCTTGGAAAATATTTCTTCACAGGAGGTGTAGACGCAAACTAATATAAAGCTAATCAACAAGAACAAACACGATATCCATGAATGTGTAAATTAATCTTCACCAGTCCTCAGTCATAATCAGGAAATGAAATGAGAGTTCAATACTTGATAGTATCTCATCAAAAATAGTTCAGTAACCAATAAAACATGACGAGGAATTCTGACGAAATAGCTCTGTCCGGTATTGAAACAGTCAAATGAACGGGACGTTGACGAAACTACTGTACCCGGCACACAGCTGTGCCTACCCAAATCAGTAACAGTTACATTGAACACTAACATTACAATGGATATCAAAACACTTCCTTTCATCCATAATTAAAAAGGTATGCAGATTCTTTGGTAAATGAGGCAAAAATCTTCCGAGATATGCCTGCGAAATTGTAAAGCGTTTGGGAAAACTAGACAGTAATAGCTTTCAAGTTTTGCCTTATTTTCCAAGACTTTTTAAATGAACTCTTCCTCTGCATTATGGTAGATGGTCGTTGAATGAAAGGTTGAAGGTGTCATACATTTACAGATGTTAAAAACTAATTGTGTAGCTTTTTTTTTTTTTTTTTTTAATATGCCAACCATAATACTAGAAATTATTTACTCTGTCTTAAAAAAAGTCTCCGATATTTTCAAATGTCAACGAGGATATAATATGTCAATATTCATTTGCCGAAAACCATGCTTGCCAATAAATGGCCAGAAGTCCCTTTTCAATTTCGAACATACTTCCATCGATCAACGCCTGAATATACGTGACTTTTCTCCATATATCAAAATAGTATTTTCTAGCTCTTTGCGCGTTCTCTCAAGAGATCAGTTAGTAAAGAAGGAGACAACTCATTCAGTTGCAAATAACAATAAACATACTATCATTGCATAAAGCTCCTCTAAAGCCAGCATCGCAACCAGCTGGACAGTGTCCATTTTCTGTGTTACATGCAGTGCTGTTCAGACAATTACTACAGGCATCTAAACAATTCAAACCATGGGTTCCAGGGGTACATTCTGAAAGTGAACAAGCTATATACAAACGCCGAGTTTCTGAGTAAATTGCAAAGCTTTGAAGGACTATTCCTGCGAGATGCCTAAAGTTTCGAACTGTAATTGATTGAAATATGTTATTTGCAATAAAGGGCCAAGCCGAATAACGAAAGTGAAAGAACTAAATAAAATTTAAAAAAGAAATTAGAAAACTGTTCAAATATTAAAATTACTGCTCAAAAATTGCAGAACGCTGAATTATATCAGATCCGAAATCTGTAGCACTAAAAGTGTGGTTTAAAGAACAAATTTCTTTAGTGTCATATACATTTTTGTCAATTCATGTAACCATTTCACACGTGAATTTCAGACCTTTCCAAATTTAGAGTTCTTGAACAACGTTTTGGGATATCTCACGAACGCTTTGAGCATAACTTACAAGAAAGAAAAGAACTGCAAGAATCAAGTTACTATAAGTAAAGAACATTTGTATTGTAAGAATACATTCAATGCCTTTCACCTTTAAACAGAAAACGAAGACAGTACAAGCAGAGTTTAACAGTAGGAAAGAACACAAACGAAATTACATGTGGTATTTTACGTTAGTATGGTAGGCAATTTCAATAGGCCTTAAAACAGCACATACCTTGCTCACCAAGCACCCCATTATATCCTACATTTTTGTCAATTCGTGTACCATTTCACACGTGAATTTCAGACCTTTCCAAATTCAGAGTTCTTGAACGAAGTTTTGGGATATCTCACGAACGCTTTGAGCATATCTTACAGGAAAGAAAATAATTGCATGAATCAATGCCTTTCACCTTTAACCGGCAAACGACGAGAGTACAGGCAGAGTGTAACAGTAGGAAAGAACACAAACGAAATTACATGTAGTATTTTACGTAAGTATGGTAGGCAATTTCAATAGGCCTTAAAACAGCACCTACCTTGCTCACAAAGCACCCCCTTATATCCTGCTGCACATCTTGTGCAGTGCCCATCTACTTTGTCGCAAGACTCTTTGTTAAAACGATGTCCACATGTGCTTGCACACTTCAGTCCATAAGTATAGTCCTCACACTCTACCAAGGCAACCATTAAAACAAACATTGAACATAAGGCCGTTTACCAAAAGAAAAAGAGGTAAATATCAGCCATACAAAAACAGGAAAGCATCCCCTTATATCCTGCTGCACATCTTTTGCAGTGTCCATCTACTTTGTCACAAGCTTTGTCGTTAAAACAATGTCCACATGTCCTTGCACAGTTCAGTCCGTAAGTATAGTCCTCACACTCTACCGATGTAACCATTAAACCAAATATTGAACATAAGACCGTTTAACAAATGAATCAATCATCCATTACAACACAGGATTTTAAGACAACTTTTGAAACAGAAATTACTACAAATATAAGATGGTTTGCGATTGCAGTTTCGTTTACCATTCACCAAGAAGTTTCTCTGCCGATGCTCCCGGCAGTTTTCATACATGAGTGCAAAAGAAAAGATGAGATTATAGAGAAACACAAACTTTGCAGTTTCCATCATGAACCAGTATATTTTTGCCTGAATTTTGTTCATTACTTAGAGTAGGGAATTCAAACAATACGGTCAGTATTCAAACAGACTGCCAAGAAATAAGAATTAGTCTTTGTATCCTAACAATTGAAATATTCGCGGGTTTATTTACGTAAACTCAACTCATAAGTCCTATCAACATGAGACAGCATTAGTGGTATATATTCCGTTTCTATGAATATGTCGTAGTCTAAACTGGAATCTAGGCCGATCCAGAATCTGCCTAGACCAAATTGGAATTCTGTTTTGGTCTAGACCATATAGAATTCTACTTTGGTCTAGACAGATTCCAGATCTGTCTAGACCAAATTAGGATTCCTGTATGGCTAGGCAGATCCAGCATTTGCCTAGACCAAATTGAAATAGTTTCTTGTTAAACATATTGTGACTAAACGATCTGATTTAATTTAAACCCAAAAATAAAAGCGGTTTTAAACAGAAATTAAGAGTAAGAATAAATTTTGAATGTTGTGATTTTTTTTTTTTTTTTTTTTTTTTGCGGAAGAAAATGTCGGAAATGGAGCAATTGTGGGGGAAAAATTTTAATTAAAGAACGCCTCTGTTGTAAATATACGGGGATTAAAACATTTACACATTAAAAAAAAGAAATCAGGAAAAAAAATCATATACCTAAGCATTGTAGGAAAAGGAGAAAATGTTTTAATATCCTAAGAATTCTACCTCAGATTTGTAAACCTGTTTCTTAGGATCGCTTTTATTATAACAATTAAAAAAAACGATTCATAAATCAAGTAGAAAGTATTATGGGAAAAGGAGAATTGTTAATACTGTATATTCTTTAATTTGTTTTCCAATAATAAATAATTAATATTACGTGAAGAGGAAAACTCCCCACCTGGCACAAATGACGTGTGAAAACTAATCATTTTTGATGACTATTTTAATTGCCAAAATATTGTTAAATGCCAATTTTTTTTGGCCATAATGGCGTGAAGTTGCTTTCAATTTGGACCAGTCAAAAATTTTGTCGCGATATATATATATATATATATATATATATAAAATCAGTGTCTAACCCATTAGCGGGTAATCCTGAGTTTTAATAACCATGCGAAAGACAGCTTTTAAAAAACGATGTTGGAAAAGAAGAAAGTGTTGAGTCTAACCCAGAAACACGTAATCCTGAGCTTTAACAACCATGCGAAAGAAAGCTTTACAAAAAGTGTTGGAAAAAAAAGAAAATGATGGTATCCAACATGTTCTCGTTTTCCCACAATGTTTTCCAAAGGTTTCCACTGATCTTTGTCCACTCTATCTGCAAAATATGATTTGAATTTGGAACTGCAGAAAAAATGAAGGATAAATTCATAACTTACATTTTTTTCCTTTGTCTTTTATATCAATGTTTATTGAATGTAACATGTACGGTAAAAAGTATAAATATTAAAATTCAAATAATATAGTTTGCTTTTATTCGTGTGTTGAAATTGATGTCCTCTAAAAAGTCTGTAATAAAATAGATTCCAATTTGGTCTAGGCAGATCCTGTATCTGCCTAGCCAAATTGGAATTCTAATTTGGCCCAGGCAGATCCAGAATCGGCCTAGACCAAATGAAAATTTTATTCTGGTCTAGGCAGATTCCAGATCTGCTGGGCAGATTCCTGATCTGCCTAAATTCCAATCTGGCCTACGACAAATATATTGATTCAGCAAGTGAATGAAAATTAAAAACAGAAAAAAGGTCAAAATCAAAATAACACAGTGTTAATGACAATGACATGGTTAAAACTCGGTCTTACATAAATGCACAATAGCATTACCTTTGATACATTGGTTACCTCCCCTAATACAGCAAGTGTATAGGGATCGGTACGGGCTACTAAAAACGGGCGGTATTCTGCCTGTCTATTTTTCGAACAGCCATGACGCGAGACTAATAGAGATTCATAGGAGGTCACTCTCATATCCAGAGCAGAAGATTTTCCGATTTTTTTGACCTCGCGAATACGTGAATCGTATTTTTGGTATCACCTTTTATGTTTACGTCTGCTAATATTCCTTTTAGTTTCCATTACCAATTTCAAATTGTGCAAAAAATCGCAATGTTACCTCTACAGCCAAACTGGAAATGTGTCTGCTGCTTTGATTGGCTACTCTGTGATTTACATGCATCCCAGTGAAAAGCAACGACAAAAATGCCTGTGCCAGGTGTAATATGTATATCTACAACGGGGACCAGTTCAGTCCTTTGATTACACTGTCATATCGATTTTTGTGTGGGACTTTGCAGGTATATTGTTCCTTTATTGCATTTTTGTTCACAAGATTTAAACTTAAATAAAGCTACTCAACAAACATGAAATGCATGGATGTGTAGGTTAATATTCATCAGTCTTGAGTTATCAGGGAATATCATGAGAGTTGAATACTTGATGATATCCTACATCAAAACAGTTCATAAACGAGTAAAATATAATTCAGCAAGTGAATGAATATTGGAAAGAAAAAGGTTTCAAAAACAAAACGACACGGGTTAATTAACAGTGACACGGTTTAAACTCGCTGTTACATCAATGCACAAAAGCGTTAGTCTAAATTACAGATAATTTTTCATAGATTTGTGTGTAGGTCTTTCCAGGTATATTGTTCCTTCATCGGTTTTTTTCACAGGAAGTCTAGACGCGAACTTAGATAAAACTATTCAACATACATGACGCATGGATGTGTAGGTTGATCTTTATTAGGCCTGAATCATTATCAGGGAATATAATGAGGGTGGAATCCTTGATAATATCTTATATCAAAAACAGTTTATTAACCAGTAAAATATGGCGAGGTTATTTGACGAAACTACTCGGATCCTGTTTGAAAAATATCAAATGCACTGGCCGTTGACGAAAGCACCGTACCTTTCTCGAAGCTGTGGCAACCTATCTCCGTAAAAATATCATTGAACACCAAGATTACAGTGGATATCGAAACACTTCCTTTCATCCATAATGGAAAAGGTATGTGGATTCTTTGGTAAATGGGGCATGAAGAGAGCTGCCTTCGGAATGGTAAAGCGTTTGGGAAAAATAGACAGTAATAGTTTGCACTCCTTGCTTTATTTCCCAAGACTTATTAAATGAACTCTTACTCTGCATAAGTAGTTGATTGTTTCATGAAAGGCCGAATGCGTCATACATGTACAGATATTAAAAACTAATTGTGTAGCTTTTCTTAGCAAAATCTTGACCATCATACTAGACATTGTGCACTCTTTCTAAAGAAATGTCTGCGACATTTTCAAGGCTTTTTCATTACTTAGAGTTGGAATTCAAATAATACGGTCAGTATTTAAAGAGACTGCCAAGAAATGAGAATTGGTCTACGTATCTTAACAGCTTAAAATATTCGCGGGTTTATTTACTTACACTTAACTCATCAATAAGATCAAAATAAAAAGGTATTAATAGTATATTTTCCGTTTCTATGAATGAAATGATTCAGCAAATGAATGAAACTTGAAAGAAAAAAGGGTTAAAAACAAAATGACATGGTTTAAATGACAATGCCACGGTTACAACTCGATCTTAAATCACTGCAGAATAGCAGTGCCTATACTTATAGACAATTTTATACCGATTTTTGTGTAGGACTTTCCAGGTATATTGTTCCTTCATTGCAATTTTTTTCACAGGAAGTGAAGAAGCAAACTAGAATAAAGCTATTCAAAAAACATGAAATGCATTGATGTGCAGGTTAAAATTTTTCAGTCTTGAGTAATTATCAGGGAATAGTACAAGAGCTGAATACATGGTAATATCTTCTATCACAAACAGTCCATTAACCAATAAAACATATAATTCAGCAATTGAATGAATATTGAAACAAAAAAGGTTTTCGAAAACAAAACGACACGGTAAAAACCACAATTTCACTTTTTAAACTAGGTCTTTCCAGGTATATTGCTCCTCCATTGCATTTTTTTCCACAGGACGTGTAGACGCAAACTGAAATAAAGCTATTCAACATACATGATGCATGGATGTGTAGGCTGATATTCCTTAGGCGTGAGTCATTATCAGGGACTATAATGAGAGTTGAATACTTGATAATATCTTATATCAAAAACAGTTCATTAACCAATAAAATATGACGAGGTAATTTGATGAAAGAACTCTGGTCCGGTATGGAAAAAGTTAAATACATTGGTCGTTGACGAAACCACTGTACCTTTCACGAATCTGTGTCAACCTATCTCAGTAAAAATTTCATTGAACACCCAACATTACACTGGATATCAAAACACTTCCTTTTATCCATAATTAAAAAGGTATGCGGATTCTTTGGTAAATGAGGCATAAAAAATGAGATTTGCCTGCGAAATGGCAAAGGGTTTAGGAAAAATAGACAGTAATAGCTTAGAAGTTTTGCTTTATTTTCTAAGACTTTTTAATAAATTCTTCCTCTGCATAAAAGTAGTTGATCGTTTTATGAAGGGCCGAATGTGTGTTATACATGTACAGATATTAAAAACAAATTGTGTAGCTTCATTTAACAACATAGCAACCATAATACTAGAAATTGTTTATTTTGTGTACAGAAATGTCTCCGACATTTTCAAATGTCAACAGAAATATACTGTATATATATTGCCCCAAATCATGCTAGCGAATAAACAGTCAGAAGTCCCTTTTCAATTTCGAACATCAAGGTCTGAGAATACGTGACTTTTCTCCATACATCGAATTAGTATCTTCTAGCTCTTTGCATGTTCTCTCATGAGATCAGTTAGTAAATAAGGAGGTAACTCGTTCAATTGTATATGATCGTGCACATACCATTTTTGCAGAAAAAAGCTTTGTCGTGAATAGTCTTGAACCTTAAGGTACGTAACGCGCGTAAGTGCTATAACGCACGATAAATAACATTGATAAACATTTGACGTCAGCAGTGTTTTACGATTGGTCTTGTTTTGAAAATACAATCATTGAAGACACATCGCATTTCTCTATTTTAACTACTTTTTTATGAGATTGGTGCCTTGACCAGGATAATTATTCGAAGATGTCGAAGACAAACCAGTCAAACTCCTTGCTACTAGAGTCAGGATAAAAAATACTACTTCCATGCTATTCGAAACAGCCGAAGAATCGTGGGAGCAAACTGACGACGAAAAGTTCAGATTGGCGTTGGACAAAATAAAAGTAAAAACTTAGACGCTATACGAGATTAACGAGAAAATTTAAGCAGCGGCCCATGTTGAAAAATTCAAGACGAAGTTTTGAATGCTGATAAATACACTTTTGAAATTGAAGTTATACTGATAAAATTTAGGGCTCTAAGAGGGAAAATGGACAAAAAAACGAATAGTAATATGGCAGAAGACTCGGGTAGAAGAAAAATAGCCTGTACGACGAACATCGAAGAAAAAGGAAATGAAGCCCATACAGAGTTACGACAAGTGGGAAGTATTCAAACTTTTCCGGATCCGTCATCTACTACTTTTAATTCGTCTAGTTACCACAGATTACCTAAACTATTTCTCCCTGTATTTGACGGTGATTTGCAAACTTGGCAGTCATTCTGGGAGTTATATGATTCAACAGTGCACCAAAATTTTAATGTGACTGATATACAGAAGTTCTCCTATCTTAAAAACCAGTCAGAAGGAGAGGCCGCGCGCACGATAGACGGATTTGGTCTTACTAATTCAAACTAATTGAAAGCTATCAGTCTGTTAAAAGAGAGATATGGCAAGATACATAAATTTTGTTCACGCAACTTTACATGCATTGACTCAACTCCCCGCCCCTAACAATAATATGCGTTGTTTAAGAAAAATTCCATGACAATATGGAGGCACAAATTGGAGCGGTGGACAAACCACAAGAAACCTATAGTGATATGTTAGTGCCCATTGTGCTCCATAACGATAAACTGCCTGACGAAATTAGAGAACAGCTGGCGAGACAACATAGTGATGATAACTGGTTATTAGGTGATCTTCGCAATGCACTTTTTAGGGAGATTAACTTTAAAGAAGCCGGCGCATCGAATACTTACCATCACGATGCAAGTTTATATGGGTCAACAGCATCGTTGTTTACTGTCACAAGAGCTTTGAATACCAAACAACATAGCCACAACAGACAACAAACTCTGAAATGTTCATTATGTGAGGAGTCATATGTAGCAAGAAAATGTAGAAACTATCCCGATTTGCAGTCCAAATTAACAGTCGTGAAAGGGGAAAAGCTGTGCTTTAACTGTTCCCGTAATCATATTGTATTTTCGTGCAAGTCTAAATATCGCTGTCAACGTTGTTACAAAAAGCACCATACTGCCATATGCCAAACAGATACTAATCAAGTTACTACAGGAGATTCTCGACGCTGTGATGTATACATCTACACGTCAGTCGCGATCTGGCGTGTTACTAAAGACAGCTATTACTGACATATGTTTCAAAAATAGTTATAGTGCAGCTGCAGTCCTTTTCGACGAAGGAGCCCAGAGGAGCTTTATAACAGAGACACAAGCAAACGAATTGCACTTGCCGAGACAAAGTACAGAAATTATTACCCTATCGGCTTTCGAGGTGAAAGTTGGAAAGTCCAACACATAGACATGTCGAAAATTTATGTCGTTACAGAACACCACCAAAACGTTCGGTTCCGAGTCCTTATTGTGCCTACAAAAGCTACACCCATTAATTTCGACGGCACGTCGAATATCACCCAACTGCCGTATTTAGCTGAAGTTAGCTCATCTTATTTCCGATGACATAGAGTATCCGATATCACTGTTGATTAGAGCGCACTTTTATTGAGACTTTATAGAAGATGAATTTATTCGGACCAACAGCCGTTAAATCCAAAATTAGTTATTTACTAAGCGGTCCAGTGAACAGTCCTTCTCGGAGTCAGAATGTTAAACACATTCTCAGTGTAATAGTGTCAAGACCCCCACGAACAGGCGCTATAACGTTTTTGGAACCTTGAAACAATTAGTATTTCAAAAAACGATTCGGACAGCAAATTGGGCGAAGAGTTGAAAAATTATCAGCATACATCCATAGAATACCGAGATGAAAAGTATACAGCTCGGTTGCCATGGAAACATGAACACCCGGAGTTACCGACCACATGTACTACAACATATCGTTGAAAGGAATCGAAAGTACCTTTCACAGACTTTCCAAAGAACCAGAGCTACTGCGAAAATACGGCGAAATAACAGCCGAGTGGGAACAATATAGATTTATTGAAAATGTACCAAATGCAGCAAACAAGAACGGCAAACAAGTTGCTTACATACCCCACCACCCAGTGAAATAGGATTTATCGACAACCCCGATAAGAATCGCTGCAGACAATCAAAGGACAGCCCTAGTTTAAATGATTGTCTACCATCGACACCCCCATTTCTAAATGAACTTGCCTTTATTTTATTTAGATTTCGACTTCATAGGTACGCAGTCACGCCTGACAGAGAGAAGGACCCGAAGACTGTGACGTTACCAGATTTCTATGGCTACGAGATCCACTTGACCCCAGTAGCGATTTCACCATTTACCTTTTCAGAAGTGAGTAGTTAGCCGTATACATGTAGGTTCAGGGAATTTCTTCCTTCTTTATTTTATATAATTAACGCAATCTAGGCCGGTGCAGGCAATTTTCAGAAACATTCGGGTATGACAGCTGTTGTGCATGAGGCGGCTAAAAATAGGACTGGTAGCAGACGACGTGCTTTGATCGATCAGACAGGTATTAAACAGACTCTCTTCTGTTGCAACCCATTACGATGAGTGGGTACTGAGATCGGCCACTTTAAATCAGGCAAGCAGATGACGTGGTCTAGGACATAACCTGTGTCTGCAATATATCGTGGAGTAACCCATTTGAGTGTGACTTTGATCAGACTACCATCTCTGTAGGTAACAGGTGTTGGGGTTGGACTCGTTACGAAGAGGTCTTTGTTCTGCTTTTCCGACTAGTGGTGATTTAAACGTATAAGGCTAACCACTCAAGAGTTTCAGAGATAATACTGAAAAATATTTACATCGATAACGTGATATCAAGGTTCGAAGAAGATGAGGAATGCACCCAATATTACGAAGTAGCACGTGCATTGATGTCAAGTGCTTGTATGAATCTAGGATGTTGGAGCTCTAACAATCGAATTTACTTCACGTAGCTGATCAAGACAATGCATTAGATTCAGATGACATCACAAAAGTTTTGTGCTTGCGTTGGAATGCGTCTACAGTTGCTTTATCGTTTGCAAAAAAGAGATCCCAATCACAAATGACGTAACAAAACGGTGCATACTTAGACAATCACCCCAAATCTACGATCCTTTTGGACTGTTGAGCCCCGTCACAGTAAGGGCCAAGATATTGATGGAAGAAATCTGGAAACAGAAATTCGAATGGGACACCCCTTTACAGAGCGAAATATAATCTACATGGACTTAAGTTGCAAACGGCTTAAACAGGAACTAAAATCGCGTTCACGAGACGGCATTAGACGATAAGACACACTTGCGTATATTTGTTGATGCTATCCCGGTTGCTTATGAAGACGTGGCATTTATCAGCAACAAAGAGGTATCGCGTTTGGTTATGGCTAAGAATCGAGTTGCTTCCCTGAAGACTCTGACACTCCGAAAATTGAAACTGATGGCAGCGCTTATTTGGGGATAGGCTGGCCGAGTAATTGTAGACGACGTTTCCAAGAGCAGATGTAACTTTGTGGTCTGATAGTCAGATCGTATTGCACAAGCTTTCAATCCCTAAACCACTTCCAAGATTTGCAACAAATCGAGTTAACGAAATTCGAATATTACCAAGCCAGCACAAATGGAATTGTTGCTCGACAAGCGACGATCTACTAGATTTACGTACAAGAGGCATAACTGCTGATGACTTCATAAATAGCGATTTATGGATGACGGGACCTTAGTGATTATGTGACAAAAAACGATGGCCAACATGAGAATTCGCAGAAAAGTTACGTGTTCAAATAACAATAGAAGAAACCAGTGGCACACAAATGGTCATTATCAATGAGAAAGCCAAGTGTAATATCGTTGTAAATGTACAAAACATAATTGACATCCGGAAATACAGCAAACTTACCAGGCTTTTACGTGTTACACCCCACGTTTGCATATTCATGAAGAAATGTAGGCTAGGTCGATCAAAAGTTCATGCAGGTCCTCTGTCTGCCACTGCATTAAAATGTACAGAACTTTTATGGATACCAAGTTGCCAAGAATCATTCTACAGAGAAGAAATGTACGAGATGAAGGCAAACACAAAGAATTCACCTCTAATCAAGCAACTTAATCTGTTTGTGGACGATACTGGTAATAAACGTTGTTGCAGAAGAATCCACAATTCAAGCGTTCAAGACGTTACGAAATTTCCCTATCTACTACCAAAGAGGCGCACATTTACTAATTTGATGGTTTAAGCAGCTCACGAGTTACATGGCCATTTTGGTTTGAGCGCTACAATTACCTGTATAATGTCAATGTCAATGTTCGAATCTCACAGGTTTAGAGATAACCTTACAAGTGCAGTAGCGTTTTATCCCCGAGAGAGCACCGTGGTATGGCGGCTGGTGTGAGCGTCTTGGTTTAACGAAGTAAACCTCTCAAAAAGATTCTTGGTCGAGCGCTTGTAGACTTGGAAACGCTGCAGACAGAAGTCACCGAAGTCGAGTCTATTCTGAACGACCACCTATTGATGTAAATTCCCTCGAATATGGAAGACTCAGAACAAACAGAAACAGAAATGTTTAGATCGAGATATTTCGAGGAAGATTTCACACCGTATTGACCAATTTTGGACAAACTGGGAGACTGAATACCTAACTGCACTGCAAAAACGAAGTACCAATCCGGGGTCAAGCTCTCAAACAATTCGTGTCGGCGAAGAATCCCCAAGTATCCGATGGAACCTAGTAGTAATCGAGTCTCATTTATGAAAAAGGCAATTTAGTTCTCACTGCAAAATTCAAATGGCAAATGGACTTATGGCCTCTAGGCCTATTGTGATACTATATCCGCTAGAATTAATAGACGATAATCGTGCGTAAACGGTAAAACGCGATAAACTAGTTATTACAAAGACTTTGTAGTAAGTACTACGTTCAATGATAGTAAGAAAAACGAACCCATCGTTCACATGAATTTGACTAATCGATTAATGTTGTTAATTTAGTAATTAGAGAAGACACGATATACACTTAACATTTTGCGTTCCCCAGAATGAATAGTCATTGAACATTAAAGCCGTAACGCGCGTAAGGTGACATGACGCGCGTAATTAACGATGATATACATTTGACGTCAACATTGTTATTTTATGATTGATTGTTTTGAAAATACAATTGTTAAAGACACAAGGCATTTCGTGATTGTAAGTACTCTTTTTTATCAGAAGCGCCTTTAATTAAAGCCAGCATAGCAACCAGCTGGACAGTGTACATTTTCTGTGTTATTTGCATTGCTGTTCGAACAATTACCACAAGTATAAAAACAATTTAAACCATAGGTTCTAGGGGAACATTCTGAAAGTGAACAAGCTTTATACAAACACCGAGTTTCTGAGTACCTTGCAAAGCTTTTAAAATTTGAGAGAAAATACAAAAGTTCCAACTTGTAATTGATTGAAATATATTTTTGCAATACCGTGCCATGGCAAATAACGAAAGTGAAAGATAATTCATTAAAAATAGAAAAAAAAACTGCAAAGACTTCGATTTCGAAAATTAACGCCTAAGAATGACAGAACGCTGAATTAAATCAGGCCAAAAATATGTAAGCACAAGAGAATGGTTTTAAGATCAAGTTTCTTTATTGTCATGTACAATTTTGCCATTTCACGTGTACATTTAGACTTCTCCAAATTTAAATGTGTTGAACCAACTTCTGGGAATCTCATGAATGTTCTGAGCAGATCTTACAGGGGAAAAGAAATGCAAGAATCGAGTTATTTTAAGTAAGTAGAGAAGATTTCGATTTGTAACAATATATTCAGTAGCTTAAACCTTTAACTGGAAAACGACGAGACTACAGACAGAGTTTAACAGTAAAAAAAGAAGGTAAACGAAATTACATGCAGTTATTTTGCGTTAGTTTCGTGGTCAATTTCAATATGCCTTAAAACAGCATATACCTTCCTCACGAAGCACCCCTTTATATCCTGCTGCACATCTTGTGCAGTGTCCATCTACTTTATCACACGGTTCTTCGTTAAAACAATGTCCACATGTCCTTGCACATTTCAACCCATAGGTACAGTCACAACATTCTACCGAAACAACAATTAAACCAAGTGTAACGTTATGCTTCTGTCTAGATCGTCCAGTGGATTTTTCCTTTAAACAACCAAGTCCAAGTTTTTCACAAACAACATTTATTTTAAAACATTTTCTTGTATTTTCCTAAGTCCTTCTTTCCAGATCTTATCACGCAACCTGATGGTACCAATCTCTCTGTCTTCACATCTCTCTCCCCTAGATCTTGTCACGCAACCTGATGGTACCAGTCTTTCTGTCCTCACATCTCTCTCCCGCGATCGCGCATCTCGCACCACATTTATAGGGAGTCAAAACATTCCCACTATCAATATCAATATTCATAAGGCATCAGTAGCCAAAATTCTAAGCAAACTAGACTCTCAAAACACACGCCTATCCGGAGAGCCGTAGAGTTGTTGATAACTGAGTTTTCACTCATAACGTTACATATCTCCCTTTCTCAAGATAAATGTCTACCAAGACATATTATCAGACAAAAAAAAAGTATCGTTATGATATTGCATTCAGTGGTTGTAATGGTTTGCACTACGATTAAGTCTGAGAAAAAGACGACACGAGTAACATTTTACCGTACACAACGTTGACTACTTACACATAAAAAAAAAACCATGATCAGAAAACCCCTACTGTTGAACAAAGTACAATTAATCATTGTCATCCAGAATAATTTACTATTTCCTCGTAGAATTCATCAAAGGCTGTTAGAGCAAACCGTTAAAGCTCCTTAAGTTAAGGAAAATACTGCTTTAACAAAACCATGAGGCAAAATTAATCATTCTCAACTAGATCAATTGACTACCTCATCAAACAATGCAAAAGCCTTTATGACTTGCTGTTAAAGCTTTCCATGTTAAAGGAAAATAACTGCTTTAACCGTAAAACCATGAGACAAGATTAAATATTTTTAACCAGATTAATCTATTATCTCATCAGAAAATACCAAAACCTTTATGGTCGCCAAAGTTTCTTATAATAAAGGTACATACTGCTTTAACCATAAAACTATGAAGTACCTATAGCATTTAAAAATACACAAAACAATACAAGTCTAGTTTCTAAGTTTTCTTCTGAACCCACAAAGTCCATTTCGTGGTACCCTTTGGCCACACTGCCCTCTGGTTCGTAGACTAGTTTGGAGGTGACACGACTCCGGTCCTCGAATGTAGCACAACGACATTCCTACTTTTATGTAGCTCCAAATCAATTGAACCATTTTTCTCTCTTTGAACCTTGCAATTTTCCAGCCAGCCATACCAATATTTTCTTTCTAAACTTGACAAGTATGATAGCTAACTATATCAATTACTACAATATCACTCACTCCATGAAATTCCCACGAATTCATATTTTTTTTTTTTTTTTTTTGTCAATATTCCAGTTGGCAATAGATTTCTCTATCAGTTATGTTTTCCAAACTCAGCCGCATCGAAGCTCATTTATCAGTCCGCATACATCTGTTTCCAGAGTAATTGTTTTTCCCTATTTTGGTCCGCGCAGGCTATAAATCATACTTTTGTGATCATGTAGTCAAAGTTAGAAGACTCAGGATGAACTTCTCTTATGGGTTGGCTCATTGTTATTCTGTTTTCTTTTTGTAACAAAGAAAAACGAATAGAATAGGAATCTTTGTAAATACCATCCTTGTTATGGGATTAGTTTCTTGAATACAACAAAAAAAAAATGACATTCCGATTGATCATTTTAGAACAGTTTTCATTAAATGTTTTCCCTTATGATCAACGCAAATATAACTAGTGCCAATGAAATGATTGGTTTTTCTGTCTCACGGTGCTTTATTAGTGGACTAAGATATTGGTTAGATTGGTTTTTGCTCATTAGCATAAATTCATCATCTCCCTAAATTTATGGCTAAGTACGGCGTTTTGACCTTTATGAGATAAGAGATTTCAATTTAGAATGGATGATAGATATTTCTTAGTTGTACACACACACACACACATACTTCAACGCTAGTATTTGACTTCGACTGGAAAAAATGCAACCCACTGGAACAACATTTTTACAACATTTCACAGCTTTGTCCTTTTATCTCTATGAAATTTTGACCTATAGCAATATTTAGTTACATGTACATTTTTCTCTCAATATCTACGCCAGATATATGAAGCCTATACCTGAATTACGCGAAAAAAAAACCAACATATTTCTCTCTTCTTTTACATTTCATCTCTTTACATGAAACGACTATTTGGATGACATACAAAACCCAAAATAAATGTCCGACTGGTCACTTTTGATCCAGCTTTTTAGCTCACCTGAGCACGAAGTGCTCAGGTGAGGTATTGTGATCAGTCGTTGTCCGGCGTCCATCTGTCCGTCCGTCCGTCTGTCCGTCTGTCCACAATTCCTTTAAACATCATCTCCTCCTAAACCGGCGTGCCAATCATCTTGAAACTTGGCAGGCATGTTCCTTAGGTGAAGCTCTACCAAAGTTGTGAAAATAATTGAATTAACCCATTAACTCTGGTTGCCACGGCAACAAAAAAGGGGAAATTTACAACATCTTTAAAAATCTTCTTGTCTGAAACTAGAAGGCCTAGAGTTTTGATAATTTATATGGATCATCTCCTGGTGAACCTCTACCAAGTTTGTTTAAATGATGCCCCTGGGGTCAAAATCAGCCCTGCCCCAGGGGTCACAAAAATAGGACATAAAGGTATATAGAGTGAACTTTTGTTTTGACTCATATCTTGAAAACTATACAGAGTTTTTACATCGAACTTGTAACATCTATCAACCACCATTAGGAAATGCAGGACAACAAGTTTCACCCAGATTGACCATTCAACACCACAGTTATATACCTTTGGTTTTTTTTATTGCTGTGTCATGGAAAAAGGGGGCTTGATGTATATTTTCATTGTGCACCAATGTCTCTTTAACTATAGGACAAAATGTCATGAAACTTCATCTTTATATTGTTTATTACAAGCCACAGACAATAGCTATTTTTTTTTATTTCATGAAATGCCATGTCATGAAAAAATGGGGCTAAATGTTTAATTTCATCATAGACCAATGACCATCTGTTTGTCCGTCTTTCAGGACAGATATCTTCTAAAATCCTTGACAAAAAGTAATAGAAATTCATACAGGTGTTCCTAATGATGTCGGCCGATATTTTTTTTTTTTTTTTTTTTTTTTTTTTGTTTTGCCATTTTGATATCAAATACGTTCTCATGGAAAAAAAGGGCTTCATGTATATTATTGTTAAGGATCAATATACATGTGCATAGTTTGGATTAAGAGCAGACTGTCTTTCAGGACAGATATCTTCTAAAATCCTTGACAAAAACTAATAGAAATTCATACAAGTGTTCCTAATGATGTCGGCCGATATTTATTGTTTTTTTTTTTTTTTTTTCGCTTTTTTGATATCAAATATGGTCTCATAGGAAAAAGGGCTTCATGTATATTTCTGTTAAGGATCAATATACATGTATCTTCAACTCAAAATCCTGGACAAAAATTTGTGAAAGTTTATACGTGTGTTCCTTATGATAGTCCGCCAATATCATTATTTTAGCTTTTTTTTTATTAAATGTCGTGTCATTGAAAAAGGGGGCTTCACATATATTTTCATTATGGATTAATATCTTTTTTACTAGAGGACAAAATGTTATGAAACTTCATCGTTATTTTGTTTATCACAAGCTACAGACAACGCTTAGGCCTATTTGTTAGCTCACCTGAGCACGAAGAGCTGGGTGAGGTATTGTGATTCGTCAATTGACCTGAAAATTGGTCAGAATGTTTGTCTTGATGAAATCTCGGATTAGTTTGAATTTGGGTCACCTGAGGTGATAAACTAGGTCACTAGGTCAAATTAAAGAAATACCTTGTGGACACTCTAGAGGCCACATTTCTTGCTCAATTGACCTGAAAATTGGTCAGAATGTTTGTCTTGATCAAATCTCGGATTAGTTTGAATTTGGGTCATGTGGGTCATAAACTACGTCACTAGGTCAAATTAAAGAAATACCTTGTGGACACTCTAGAGGCCACAATTCTTGCTCAATCGACCTGAGAATTGGGCAGAGTGTTTTTTATGATGCAATCTCGGATGAGTTGGAATTAGAGACACCAGGGGTCATAAACTAGGTCACTAGGTCAAATTAAAGAAATACCTTTTGGACACTCTAGAGGCCACATTTCTAACTCAGTTGACCTTAAAATAGGTGAGTATGTTTGTTATGATGAAAACTCGCATGAGTTTGGATTTGGGTCACCTGGGGTCATAAACTAGGTCACCAGGTCAAATTAAAGAAATACCTTGTGGGCACTCTAGAGGCCACATTTGTTACCCAAATTGACCTGAAATTTGGTCAGAATATTTGTCTTGATGAAATCTCGGATGAGTTTGAATTTGGGTCACCTGGGGTCATAAACTAGGTCACTAGTTCAAATTAAAGAAATACCTTCTGGGCATTCTAGAGGCTACATTTCTTACTCAATTGACCTGAAAATTGGTCAGAATGTTTGTCTTGATGAACTCTCAGATGAGTTTGAATTTGGGTCACCAAGGTCATAAACTAGGTCACTAGGTCAAATTAAAGAAATACCTTGTGGACACTCTAGAGGCCACATTCTGTGCTCAATTGACTTGAATATTGGTCAAAATCTTTGTCTTAATCAAATCTCAGATGAGTTCAAATTTGGGATACCTTGGGTCATAAACTAGGTCAATAGGTCAAATTAAAGAAATACCTTGTGAAAACTCTAGAGCCCATATTTTTTACTCAATTAGCCTGAAAATTGGTCAGAATGTTTGTCATGATGAAATTTCGGATGAGTTTGAATTTGGGTCACCTAGGGTCATAAACTAAGTCTTACTTGATCAACTTACAAAAATTCCTTGTGGGCGCTCTAGAGGCTACAATTATTACCTGGAAATTAATCAGCATGTTTGTCATGATAAAATCTTGGATGAGTTCAAAATTGAGTCACATAGGGTCATAAACTAGGTCACTAGGTTAAATTTAAAGAAATATCTTGTGGGCGCTCTAGTGGCCACAATTCTTGCTCAAATGACCCTAAAATTGATCAGCGTGTTTGTCTTTGATATCTCGGATGAGTGTAAAATTGGGTAACATAGGGTCAAAAACAAGGTCACTGGGTCACATTGAAGAAATACCTTGTGGGCACTCTAGAGGCCACAATTCTAGCTAAACTGACCTGAAAATTGGTTTACATGTTTTTCTTGATGATATCTCTGACCAATCAGAAATTGGGTCTCATATGGTCCTAAACTAGGTCACTAGGTCAAATTCAAGAAATGTATTGTGGGCGTTCTAGAGGCCACAATTTTTGCTCAACTGACCTGAAAATTTGTTGGCATGTTTGACTTGATAATATCTTGAATGGGTTTGAAATTGGGTCACATAGGGTCATAATCTAGGTTACTAAGTCAAATTACAGAAATACCTTGTGGGCACTCTAGAGGCGGCAATTCTTGACCAATTCACCTGAATCTTTGTTAACAAGTTTGTCTTGATATTTTGGATGAGTTTGAAATATGGTCACATAGGGTCATAAACTAGGTCACTTGATCAAATTGAAAAAAAAAAAAAAAAAAATACGTTTTGGACACTCCAGAGGCCACATTTTCAGCTCAACTGACTTGACAGTTGGTCAGAACGTTTGTCGTAATAATATCTCAGATGAGTTTTAAATTGGGTCATTATGACCCTGGGATGAAATTTCGCCTATTGACACAGGTGAGCGATCCAGGGCCATCATGGCCCTCTTATCTTATTTTTCGTCAGGGAATAAGACTCATCATCTATCAATAGACAGTCTGAAGAATTGTCCGATGTGGGCGGCGTTTGTTTTAGAACAACACTTTTCAGTTTTCCTAGCCAATAATTTTTGTATCAGGTCATACAAAGGAATATCATCATCAGTATTGGAATCAGCTCGGACCATCTAATCATATACCCTTTTCCCAAAATATAACTCTCTTCTGAGTTTTCCTCGATTCCTTGATTCTGATAGTAAGGCTAATTGAGTCTTCCTAACAGTTGATCTGTCTTTGAAATTATACATAATATCTCCCTGTCTCAAATCTTTCCAATCGAGATTTCCGAACTTAGTTGTTTTGCTGAAGCCTTCAAATGCAACCATTTCATGGTGATTTGATAACGCAGATTTGTTACGACAATTGTTCTCAAACACTATTTTTTTCTATTTCGGTACTCGTTTCCTATCCTGTGCGTTGGCTTCAGACCGCACAGACCCTACTCGCTTTTTGAAGTTTCGGGCGCGTCGACAACCACATGACAACGCTTCTGAATATGCCCCCATTTTACACATTTAAAACACTGTTTGGAACGAGAGTAATTCACCACCATAGGAACACATCTCTTGTGTTCTTGAGAAAAACTATTGTCATTGTTTACCCTAAAATCAAATCTATTGAACAAATTTTGCTCCGCTGACGTAATTCCCACAGCGTCCTGAAAAATGGCTGGACTTTCTCTCATTATTCTCATTTTTATAACATTTTGAAAATATCTCATCACCAAAAAAAAATCTAATTAACTGCTGTCCCATCAAGAGTTTCCCCTGATCTTTTAATGCCTGAACAGCTAAATACGCTGTCTCCGAATACATAGACATTTTACCCGTTGCCTTCTTTCAACTGAAATCAGTCCCGCGGATGTCTGTAAAGCTATTAAGTTTTTAGTGTGTGTCAGGACCGAAACCTAGCCTACATAGAATATTTATCAATTGTCTATATCCAAAAATGAATATATTGTTTTTTCGTCAAATCTTTGGCATCATTTCCAAAACCTCCAGTGCCTAAATTACATCCCTAATATCTCTCATTTGTTCTGAAAATAATTTTTTAAAAATTCTCAATTTGGCTGACTGTTTTCTTTTCTCTATTGCAAGTTTCAATTTAAGAAATAATGGTTACTCACAGTTTCAGTTGACTGCCAGTCAAATTTGTATATAATAAACACGGTAGATTTCTAATTTTTCTGTCCCTTCGCTAGAGTTGTTGGCTGCCAGTCCAACGTTGGTAGAACACGGCTTAACCATGTCAGGGATTTTTTGTTTTCCAGAAATTGTCTCATTTTTCATCAGAAACACCGGTTTAGACTCTCAAGTGTTACAAATGGATGTACACATTTTCTGCAGCCATAACGTCAAATCTTCGAATGTGTTCACAGCAAAAACATACATTGAAAGTTTTAATCCGGCATTTGAAAATGCTACTGCATGGCAAGTCGTCAGTTTGTTTTTCGTTAATTCCAGATAACTTTTTTTTCATTCATCACTGACTTACGAATGACCCAAAAGTCCGAAAAATGACTTATAAAGTCAATCCTGGTCACGGCACCAGAAATTGTGACCATGTAACGTTATGCTTCTGTCTAGATCGTATAGTGGATTTTTCCTTTAAACAACCAAGTCAAAGTTTTTCACAAACAACATTTATTTTAAAACATTTTCTTGTATTTTCCTAAGTCCTTCTTTCCAGATCTTATCACGCAGCCTGATGGTACCAATCTCTCTGTCTTCACATCTCTCTCCCCTAGATCTTGTCTCTCTGTCTTCACATCTCTCTCCCCTAGATCTTGTCTCTCTGTCCTCACATCTCTCTCCCGCGATCGCGCATCTCACACCACATTCATAGGGAGTCAAAACACTCCCACAATCAATATCAATATTCATAAGGCATCAGTAGCCAAAATTCTAAGCAAACTAGACTCTCAAAACAAACGCCTATCCGGAGAGCTATAGAGTTGTTGATAACTGAGTTTTCACTCAACGTTACACAAGCATTGAACATAAGATCCGTTTAACAAATGAAATGGAGATAACCAATTTGCCATTAAACACAGGAATTTAAGAAAACTTTTGGGACAGAATGTACTACAAAATATAAGACAGTTGAAGCGTTCAGTTTGGTTAAACATTCAACAAGAATGTTCACTACCGATGCCCAAGGCAATTTTCATACATGAGTGCAAAAGAAGAGATGAGCTTATAGGTAAGGACAAACTTTGCACGTTCCATTATGAACCAGTATATTTGTGCCTTAATTTTGTTCATTACTTTGAGTATGCAATTCAAACAACACGGTCAATATTTAAACAGACTGCCAAGAAATAAGATATCTATATTGGACTACGTATCCTAACAGTTTAAAATATTCGAAGGTTTTTTGAAGTAAACTCAACTCATTAAACATATCAAAATTAAAAAAGCATTAGTTGTACACTTTCCGTTTCTCTGAATATAATGATTCAGAAAGTGATTAAAAATTAAAATAAAACTGGGTCCATAAACAAAATCGCACGGTTTTAATGACAATGACATGGTAAAAACTCGGTCTTGCTTTAATGCAAAATAGCATTACCTAAAATTACAGACAATTTTACATCGAATTTTTGTTTGGTACTTTCTAGGTGTATTGTTCCTCCATTGCATTTTTTTCACTGGAGGAGATGTAGAAGCAAGCTAGAATAAAGCTATTCAACAAACATGAAATGCATTGATGTGTAGGTTAATATTCATCAGTCCTTAGTCATTTTCAGGGAATATCTTGAGAGCTGAATACTTTATATCTTACATCAAAAACACTTCATAAACCAATAAAATATAACGCAGGAAGTGATTGAATATTAAAACAAAAATGGTAAAAAAACGACACGGGTTAAATAACAATGACACAGTTTAAACTCGTTTTTAAATCAATGCACAATAGCGTTACTCTAAATTAGAGAGAATTTTATAAAGATTTATGTATAGGTCTTTCCAGGTATATTGTTCCTTCGTCGATTTTTTTCTCACAAGAAGTGGAGACGCGATCTAAAATAAAGCTATTCAACATACATGATGCGTGGATGTGTAGGTTGATCTTCATTAGGCGCGAGTCATTATCAGGGACTATAATGAGAGTTGAATACTTGATAATATCTTATATCAAAAACAGTTCATTAACCAATAAAATATGACGAGTTAATTTGACGAAACAACTCGGGTCCGGTATGGAAAAAGTTAAATGCACTGGTCGTTGACGAAACCACTGTACCTTTCACGAAGCTGTGTCAACCTATCTCAGTAAAAATTACACTGAATACCAACGTTACACTGGATATCAAAAGACTTCCATAATTGAAAAGGTATGCGGATTCTTTGGTACATGAGGCAAAAATAAAAAACGAGATTTGCTCGCGAAATGGTAAAGCGTTCTGAAAAAATAGACAATAATAGCTTAAAAGCTTTGCTTTATTTCCCAAGACTCTTTAAATGAATTCTTCCTCTGCGTAAAAGTAGTTTATCTTTTCATGAAAGGCCGAATATGTCATACATGTACAGATATTAAAAACTGGTTGTGTACCTTTTTTAATAACATATCAACCATAATCCTAGCAATTTTTTACTCTGTCTAAAGAAAAGTTTCAAACATTTTCAAATGTCAACGACGATATATTGTATTTAAATTTCCTATAACCATGCTAGCGACTAGTCCCTAGTTAGTTTCTTACATACTTCCCTTGATCAACGTCTGAGAATACTTGACTTTTCTCCATACATCGAATTAGTATCTTCTAGCACTTTGCGTGTTCTCTCATGACATCAAGTGGTAAATAATGAGATAGTTCAATTGCATATGATCGTGCACATACCATTTCTGCAAAAAGCTCCTTTAAAGCCAGCATCGCAACCAGCTGCACAGTGTCCATTTTCTGTGTTAGATGCAGTGCTGTTCGAACAATTACCACACGTACATGAACAATTTAAACCATTGGCTCCAATTTAAAATATTCGCGGGTTTACGAGGAGTGTTCAAATATGAATGCATCTAATCACCTAAAATTTGATTCTTCATAGGTGACGCTGAATTTGTTTCCCTCAGTGTATTCAACCCCAACATATATATAAAGTTTCAATCTCCTGATCCAATGTTTGAAGAAATTTTTTTTTTTTTTTTTTTTTTTCCTTAATACTTTGAAGACACTGGATAATTGCAGAACCGAGATGTTTGCCCTGAATAAATTTTCGACCTGAAAGCTATTTTTTAGCTTTGGAAACAAAAAGAAGTCACAAGAGGAAAGGTCAGGTGAATACGGAGGGTGGGGGAGCACAACGACTTTTTCCTGCTTCAGGAAGTCTTGCACCAGGTACAAAAGACAATGACTGAAATTGATGGTTTACACACGTTGAAATGAAGTTGACAGCAAATTAATTCCTTTGTCTTCATAGTATACCTTAAAAGACTATGAAAATATCTACAGGGATTGGATCCAGAGACTGAAACTTTGTATATCTGGTAAAGGTGAATACTTTGAGGGAACAAAATAAAAAATTCAGTGAAACCTATAAACAATTAAATTTTAGCTGATTAGATGCATTCATATTTGGACACTCCTCGTATTTCCTTAAACTTTAAGCTCATCAATAATATTAACATGGAAAAAATTAGTTGTATATTTTTTGTTTTTAACTCGTTCTTACAGCAATGCACAATAGCACAGCGTTACTTTTAATTACAGACAATTTCATGTAGATTTGTGTGTAGGACTTCCCAGGTTTATTGTTCCTTCATTGTAAAAGATATTTTCACAGAAGGTGTAGACGCAAACTAAAATGAACCTATTCAAAAAAAACATGAAATACACTGATGTGTACGTTGCTCTTCGTCAGTCCTCTAAAGGGAATATAACGAGAGTTAAATACTTGAATATATCTTAAATCAAAACCAGTTTCAATTACCAAAACAAAGTGACGAAGTAATTTGATGAAATATCTCTGATCCAGAAGAGAAAAAATTTAATGAACCGGTAGCTGACGAAACCACCTTTACAAAGCTGTGCCAACCCATGTCAGTAAGAGAAATATTGAAGTCTAACATAACAGTGGATATCAAAACAATTCCTTTCATTCATACCTGAAAGGGTATGCAAATTCTTGGGTAAATGAGGCAAAAAAAAAAAAAAGATTTGCCTGCGAAACGGTTAAGCGTTTAGAAAAAAGAAGACAATAATAGCTTACATGTTTATTTATTTATTTATTTATTTATTCTTATTTTCAAAGACTTTTTGACGGAAAAGCAATTTATCGTTTCATGAAAGGTGTCATGAATGTGTCATACATGCACAGATATTAAAAACATAAAGTGTAGCTTTAAAAAAAAAATATCAACCGTTACACTAGAACTTCTTTCCTCTGTAAAAAGAGAAGTCGCCAACATTTTTCAGACTTCAATGATATTATACAGTATAAATCTTCATTTGTCTAAATCCATGCTAGCGAATAAATCGCCAGAAGTCTCTACCCTTTTTCGAACATACTTACAATGGTCAAGGTCTAGGGATACGTCATTTTGCTCCTTATATCGAATTATTATCTTCTGGACCTTCTCTCAAGAGATCGTTTAGTAAATAAATGTAAAACTCATTCAAATGCAAATGACCTTGAGCATGCCATTCTTGCATAAAGCTCCTGTAAAACCAGCGTCACAACCGGCTGAACAGTATCCTTTTTTGTGTTACCTGAGCAAATGCCACACGTAACTGAACAATTTAAACCATAGGTGTCGGGAGTGCATTCTGAAAGTGAACAAGCTTTCTACAAACACCATGTTTCTGAGTACTTTGCAATGATGTTAAGGACCATTCGAGCGCGAGGCAAAAGGTGTAAACTTGCAATTGATTGAAATGTATAATCTACAGTATACGGTCAGCGAATAACAGACGTGAAAAACAGTAAAGTCCCAAGAAGAGCTTCTGCAAAGAATTTGTATTCGAAGTTTACTGCTCGAAAATGGTATAATGCCGTAGTATCGCGTATCTCCTTAATAACAACAGTGTGTTTTGAAAAGAAAAATAACGAGGAATCATCTGGTCGTTCTACAGCAGACTATACATCGCTTGGGTACGAAGGTGAGTATTACTGTTTAGCCAGGGTGTTTTTTTCTCAGTTCCAGAGTCAACATCAAAAATCGGTGAATGCCATGCAACCCTTTATTCATTTTCCTGTAAGTCTGAGACTCAATCGAAGCCAGATTTTGAATTATACAGCAGAACTATTTTTCCCTGGAGCAAGGGTGATCAAAAGTATGTCATTTTGATGACAGACAAAATAATTTGGATTCACGTTGGTGAATTCGCCGGGAGCAAATATTTCCTTCCATCAGGGTATATTAAAAGGTCTCTCAGGTTATTATAATTTACGACAACAACTATATTACGTTACTGTCTTTAATCCAAGAAAATAAAATTTTTAGTGAAATTTGTAATGTAGGAGATCGGTGGTGATTAATGGATAGGTTGCGATTGAGGAGACGAAATAGTATAACATCAGTAATAAAGAAGTTGTCGTTCACGATAATTTTGCTCATGTGCTCTTTCAGGTATTTAATTTCCATATCAGATAGTTTTTTTTTTTTTTTTTTTTCTTCCGGCGGTATTTTAACCAGTTCTCTACCTACGGATGTTTGACTAGCATCCTAGCGAGGCTATGTTTGAGCAGTTGAAATAGCACAGTTGGTATGATAAAACTCGATATAGCATCTAATGTGACTTTCGGAATAAAGTGCACTCTACACTAATAAGGTACAGTGTATAGAAAAGGAATGCTGTTGTACTTTTTTTTTTTTTTTTCAAATATGTAGTTGCTTATTTTCGGATTCTTCAAAGAACGTTAACAACTTTGCTGTTATTTTTAACTGCACGCCGGTGGGTCAGGGCTCAGACTCTATGATAGCCCCAAAATAAAGCTAAATATTTAATTGGTCTGGATGGACGTTTGACGTGATGGACGCTTGTCTGTTTCTTGGCCTACTGGGTTCAAAGTGGTCTTCTTTTGCTCCAGTGTTCCAGTGACGAGTTTTGCTGACGCCCTATGGATCTCCAGGTATTTTAAGGTGTTAGTCACCATCTTTGCTTCATTCCATCTTTCGTTGACTTTCATTGTTGCTTGTGATGACTCGTTGATGAGCTAGGGGACCTCAATACGATCCGAACAGCATACTTAATTGTGTGAACCGCAGTGGCCGTTCAAAGGTACTTTCGTTGTGGTTTCTCATTTGTATTGTGTTTGCTGCTATTCAACTGCTAAATGTTTCATTCAAGTTTACCCGTGTGTAGTTTCAGATTATTAAGTTCAGTAAAGGTGAGTTGCCATCTGTTTGGGAAAGAGCTTGGCTAGGCTTGTCACCTGTAATTCTGTTGTTTGTTTTGCTGCAATTGCCTGTCTTTCCCTTTGATGTTGGGGATAGCCTTTGGGTTTTGATTCACTGACTTCCTTTAGTATCTTTACGCATTTAATTTATACTCCCTCAGACAGAAGAACATGTCAGCAACTCATAACATTAAAAGATAAAGCATTTTCGGTACATTGCACTCAGCTGGGTCCGGTGAACACAGGCTTTTTTTTTTCTCAATTTTACACTATACATTCAGTAGTTCACATAAAGCTTCCTCTCATATGCAAGAATAATGTTTGTTTCTTTTGTCTTCGGTTTGAGCGAAAGTGATTTTGTAAATGGATTTTGACTGGATATGTTCATTCCCCCCTTAGCTTACTTCCATGATGCGATGTAGAATTGTGTGGCTTTTAAAATGTGGGTACCGGTGTTCATCGGAACAGCATTGCTGTAACTTTATGATAAGAGTTTAGTTAGTAAAATGTCGAACGTGACAGCCATATCCGCCCGTATGGGGACGCAAACGGAGTTTCAAAACTGCTTGAGCATTTAACGAAAATCGTAGGAAAATGCAATGACTTGTTATAACTTTCGGCTAGTATTTCAAAACACATAAAGGTGTTTTGTCCGAAGAGATTCTAACTGCCTTTGAATGCAATTTACGATATTCAACATTTATTGTATTAAATGATCTGAAATAATAAGCAATTACTCGTGCTGTAAAACTTTGTCTTCTCAGTTGCAACCTATCATTTAAATCACTACCGATACTAAAGGAAAAGAAATGAAACAATCGATTAACTATAAGTAGAAAAAAAAATCGACTTGTTACAGTATATTAAACGGATTTCACCTTTAACCGGAAAATGATGATTCTAAAGTCAGAGCTTAACACCCAGAAAGAATGCAAACGAAAGTACATGTAGTTATTTAACGATAATTGTATTCAATTTCAAATTGCCTTAAAACGGCACTTACCTTGCTCACAAAGCACCCCTTTATACCCTGCTGCACATCTTGCGCAGTGTCCGTCTACTTTGTCACAAGCCTCTTCATTAAAGCAATGTCCACATGTCCTTGCACATTTCAATCCATAAGTACGGTCCTCACATCCTATCGAGATAACCATAAAAAGGAACATTAAACATAAGACCGTTTGACAAACAAATAGAGAACCAACCAGCTATTAAAAACACAGGAGGCTTGAGTTGAATTTTGATGCATAATGTGTTACAAAATATGAGACAGTCGACAATCTTAGTTTCGTTAACCATTCAGCAATATTTCTCATGGCCGTTTTTTTTTTTTTTTTTTCAGTTTGCACACATGAGTGCAAAAAAGAAAGAGGAGCCGATTGGAATACACACACTTTACAGGTTTAAGTATTACCAGGATACTATGACCTTACTTTCTATAATTAAAAAAAGTTGGACATTTCACTTAATACTGTCATGATTTTCCTTAACTTGAAAAAAGATTTACAACTGGACCACGAACTCAAGAAGTTTAAAACATGCTTTAACTCGGCTCATCAATTATATCAAAATGCATTAGTAGTATATTGCCGTTTCTGTCAACATTATTAATTCAGCAAGTGATTGAATATTGGAACAAAAAAGATTTCGAAAACAAAATGACACAGGTTAAATGACAATGACACAAATTAAACTCAGCCTGCACCAATTTACAAAGTGATAATCTATAGATTTATATGTAGGACTCCAGGCATCTTGTTCCTTCATCGTAAAAATACTTTTATTCGAGGTTTAGGTGCAACCAATAATGAAGCTGCCTATTCAATAAACATGACATGCATTGATGTGTAGGTTAATCTGCATTGGTGCTGTGGGTTTATTTGCTCAGCTGTTTTCGAAAAAAAACAAATCGTGGTATTGTCGTAGCCCCGTCGTCGTCTGCGTCGTCGTCGTGCAATAATCTTTACATTTTATATCTCTCTTATTATTGAAGGTATTAATTTCAAACTTGAATGAGTTGTTACTTTCAAATGGGGAACCAATGAAAGGGCAGATACCCATCAAATTACTTTTGACACAGTTGTGCCCCTTTTAGAATTTTCACTGAAAATCAAGATCATCGCACACATATGCGGTGCTCTTGTTGTATCTTATACAAAAAAAAAATCAACCAATTGCCGGTATCAGATGAGTGAAATGAACCAGTCGCTGTTGAAACCACGGTTCCTTGCACAAAGCTTTGCCAATACAACAATGCAAGTTTCATTTAGTAACGTTATTCCGGAAGTCATATTACTTCCTTTATCTTGATCCCTCCAATACGAAAAAGCTATTTGCATTACCATAGCAAGTGACAGAGTTAGATATGTCTTTGAGGTTAACTTCTTTAAAGACAATTTCACACATATCCATTGTGAAAAGATTTGCCGACTCCTAGTAAGATGGGGCAAACTTAAAGCCCCAATAAAGTCCAAAATTAGAATTTTTTTATGCTTGAAAAAAGGCACGAATTTGTTAGATTTACTCTTATTTTGTCGCCAAGGGGATAGGGGCGTTCATTGCAGCATCGGTTCATGTCACAGAACCATACAAAAAATCCTAATATTTTTTATCAATTCTCCCAAGTGACGTTGCCACGCACTATTCGGAATCATTCTAGTGTCCTATTTGTAGACACCATGTGACCGATGACGTATTACACAGACGATGTGCTTTCTCTCCTTAAAAAACGTTGCGAAACTTCGGTAAGTCTTTAATTTTCGTTAAATTACCAGCGCTCATCGTATCTAAGTTATTTGTATGCATTTGACTGGTAAATCGGAGTTGTGTTATCTTTATTTCGATCATGATATGCCTATTTCTTCTTGTCAAGAGTCGTCCAAACATCGAATGACATCTCGGCCTATAACACTCTCGGCCTATTACAATTTCGACTAGTAAGAAATTCGGCGCATATACAAAATCGAATGACTACACTGGGTATAAAGGTTTGTAATATGAGCCATGGAGAATAAGTCAAACAAAATGTGGACATTTTATAACGAAGATCAGACTTTACATTATGTGCGATCTGATCTTGATCTTTGTAGGTAATGAAAAAGTTAAGAACTTTGTGGTGTTTTTTTGGTCTGTAATTACTAGCGAATTTTGACCTGAGTTTAGCATCAGGTGGTGGACGTTTTATATGGAAGGCCAGACCTCTTACTAGGTGCAATCTGATCTCGATCTATGCTGTCAACAAAGGATATTTCTCAACTTTCAAGAGTTTAGTAAAACACATCGCTTGTAGATATTTTTACTGCTAGTTTTTGAAGACAGAGTTGATGTTACTTCATCAATCAAGTTATTGCATGCAGATGAACCATATTAATTTATTTTTCAAAATTATAGATACATATTCCAAAGCTGATAAATACATGTATTTCAAGTTGTTGGAGTTCAAGACAATTGAAGACAAAAGTAGAAGTTTACTAGTACTCAAGTAATATTTATCTACCACATTGTGATTAAGAAAAATATTTTTTATGTCATTTTTTACTGATCTCTTTTCTTTCCAATCTAAAAACAGTGTATCTTTTTAGGGTGTGATACAGAGAGACCAAGATGTTTGTTAACTGACAAATAGATATCCCAGTCTGGTGTTATATCTCTGCTGTACGACATTTTTATTTTTTCACAGATTTTAGCACAGTCCATGTCAACAGGTATTTGAATGATATTTAGATCTACATCTATTACACATTAATGTTAGAACTTTGAAGTCTATTATATTTCAAGCTTATTTCAGAAAGGATCAGCTGCTGAAGGGATAATTGATCAAATACAACTTTTTTACACCCTTGCCATAAATTTTTGAAAGGAGCAATTGATTGCTACAAGCAACTGCTCCTTTCTCACATTTCTCCATTTAGATGATTTTTTTTTTGTGAATATTCCCCAGTTGTCGGTTTTTAAGGCCATTTTCAACATTATTTCAGTTTTATCACGGCAGCCAGTGCAGCTGTCCATCCTTATCAAGAGTTTCTGTTTCCAGTACTTTGCATAATATCCCACTGGCTGTTTTTCCACATAATCATTGTAAATACAATGATTAGCATTGAGAGAGGAATGTATCCTGTTACAAGGACTATCATCAGTCCTGGAAAAGAAATTGGCTGAGCTAGGGATTTGAAGCAGCAATCCCCCAATCTCAAGTCCTGTATGCGACTAGCTGCACCACTAGGGCTTTGCAGTAGTATTTTGTAAAAGTAATGTACTCTTGAGGGAGAAAAAGGCATGCCTTGGGGCTAAAACAAATTAAAGTCCAACTTTTAGTAAGCAAGCACAAAAGGTACTCAAAAAAGTTGCTTTGAATTAAGCCAGCACCAAAGAGACTCTCAAATTGTGTTGTTTTTTTACCTTGAAAAAGAAGGCTTTTGAAACATAATGAAAAAAGGTGAAAACCAACATTTTCTACTTCGAAAGGTGATTTTATCTTTTTAGACAAGTTCTGTCATTTGAGCCACTTCAATTTGTTGTTTGCAAATGCTTTCAATCTGGACAAGTTGGAAATTTTATCATCTTGAAAAGAATTAGTATAAAGGTGGCCACCAGGGCAGGGTTTACTGTATAAAGAAATGAACATATCTTGTAAAATAGTTCTAGAGATACAATCTGAGAGTAGTAGATTAAAAATACATGTGTTTTTCAATCTAAATTTACTTGATTGATTGAATGGTGTTTAATGCCGCATTCAACATTATATCAGTCATTTCATTGCATCAGCTTGCTTGTTCATGTATACCCTGGGTTTTAATGGTACAAGGCAATGGCTCTGTAGTGTCATGCCCAAGGACACTCTTATGAAAAACCCATTGCTTCCAGTGAGGCTCAAAGCTTGGACCTCCGGGTTATGAGTGCTACACTTTACCACTGAGCCAGGGAGACCTTATATAAATTTGTATTTCAGACTCAAAATGCGAATGCAGTCTCAATGGCTGTGTAAGATACAAGGACATAGTTGTTAAATGGTCTCTTTAGGAGTTCATTTAACTCTACCAAACAACAAAATTTTGGACTAGTCCAAATTCAAAGTATTTGCATCCAAAAATTTAACTGTGGCTCAAATGATGGAATTTGTTTTTAATAGGGTAGAAAACATAGTGTGGAATCAAGAAAATGCTGGTTACCTGCATTTTCTCCTTTTCTCACAATGTTTCCAAAACACCTGGAGATGCATTAAGCCCCCTTTTGCCCGAGCATGGCCCAGACATACTTTGCATTATTTAATTCTTTACCAAACAACAAAATTTTAGACTGAACCAAATTGAAAGCATTAATTTTGCAGACGACAAATTAAGCATTGCTAAACTGATGATTTCTCTTTTTGATAGGGTAGTAAACATTGTGGGAAAAGGAGAAAATGCTGGTTACCAGCATTTTCTTCTTTTCCCACAATTTTTTCAAAAGCCTCTTCTTTCTGGGTCGTTAAAAGTCGGGATTGTGTGGTAAAGAGTTAAAAAGAAATTTATGTTCTTGTCATTTCAGTGTCTCATTCTGGACAGAGTGACGTGACATTTGAACAGTGTGGACAGGAAAAAAATCGCTCTCATTTTATAGACAAATATGGACAATATTAGTGCATCTACTAACGTAAAAATATACCAGTAACATCGGAATGGACTATTGCAGTGATTGGTGATCGTAATTTTAGAAATTTTGGATCAAAATTGTGGATTTTGGAGGTTTCTTTTGGAACAATTTGAGTGAGCAGCCAGTGGCTTGAAAAGATTATTGTGTGAGGTACTTTAAAAAGTGTTTTTGTCGGTTTAACCCTTTACTAAACAATCTTGAGTTTTCACGACCCTGGAGATGAAGACTTCTGAAACCATTGTTGAAATTCTCTGGTTACCAGCATTTTTTTTTTTTTTCATTTTTCCCATAATGTTTTCTACCCTTTCAAAGACAAATTTCAATACTTGAGTCCCATTTATCATCTGCAAATACTTTCAAGTCTAAGATTTTGTTTTTTGTCAAGAGTTAAAAACTATGTGCAGAAATGGGTTAACCATTTACCAGATGACAGATTTTGGACAAGTCCAAATTGGAAGTGTTTTTAGACAACTACTGTAATTCAGTGTGGGTAAAGGATTAGATTTGTCTTTGAAATGGTAGAAATCATTGAGAGAATAGAAGAAAATGCTGGTTACCAACATTTTCTCCTTCACCCACGAAGTTTCTAAAGCTATCTCCCTGGGGGTCATTAAAAGACGAGACTGTCTGCTAAAGGACCATTGTATGCTTGATTTAAAAGCTTGAAAATAAGTAGATAGTGAAAACAATTGCAGTTTGCTCAAATATACTTTTTATTGGTCTCGAACTTTGTAAGATATGGTTTTATTTTAAAATTCATAAACATGAATTAAAACTGTAATCCCTTACCAAATGACATAATTTTATGCTAGTCCATATTGAAAGCATTTGCAGTTGACAAAATAAATGTGACTCAAAAATTAAGATTCTTTTTGGGAAGGGAAGAAAACACTGTGGGAAAAGGAGAAAATGCTGGTTACCAGCATTTTCTCCTTTTCCTACAATGTTTTCAAAGGGCTTCTCTCTCAGGGCTGTTAAAGCCGTGAGTGTGTGGTAAAGGCTTAAACTAGAAATAGAGTTTAGTATCTTTCAATAATTTTCCTTTTAGTAATAAAAAACAATGGTCACAGAAATATCACACTCAACTCTTTACCACACAATCCCGGGTTTTAATGACCCTAAAAAGAAGAGGGCTTTTGTAAACATTGTGGGAAAAGGAGAAAATGCTGGTAACCAGCATTTTCTCCTTTTCCCACAATGTTTACTATTCTTTCCAAAACAAATTTCAATTTTTCCATCATATTTATTTTGTCGTCTGCAAGTGCTTTCAATTTGGACCAGTCTAAAATTTTGTTGTTTGGTAAAGAGTTAATCATATTGGTAATCTTAATTCAATATTCTTCATGACTGGTGTAAAAACTTAATACTGGCTATCTGTATCTTGGGCAAAAATACTGTTCACGTAAAACTTTCCATCATAGAGCACCTAAGGTAGGAAGAGAAACAGAAACAAGTAAATGTATTTGACTGATATATGTCACAATGCAATAAATCTATTTTCAACAGTATTTCAACTGTATAGCAGTTGCTGTACACTTACTCATGTTCACTGGGTCAATAACTGATATCCCTTTACCACACAATCCCGACTTTTAACGACCCTGAAAAAGAAGCCTTTTGAAAACATTGTGGGAAAAGGAGAAAATGCTGGTAACCAGCATTTTCTTCTTTTCCCACAATGTTTTCTACCCTTCCCAAAACAAATTTCCATTTTTCAGTCACATTTATTTTGTCGTCTGCAACTGCTTTCAATTTGGACCAGTCTAAAATTTTGTCGTTTGGTAAAGAGATATTACTGGCAATAAAGCTGGGGGAGGTCAGTTTTTGTAGGAAACTACCTATCAAGCTCCAGCTACATTTGAATTTTGAACACGTTTTACAAATCATATCAACCAAAAGGCCATGGTTGGCTTGCAAGCATTTTCACGTCCTTGTTTATTAACGCTTAACCACACAAATCCAGGTTTAAACGAACCTATGGAAGATGCCTTCTGAAAACATTCCGGGAAAAGGAGAAAATGCTCGTTACTAGCATTTTCTCCTTTTCCCACTGTGTTTTCTACCCTACCAGAAACAAATTCAAATTTTGAGTCACATGTATTTTGTCATCTGTAAATGCTTTCAATTTGGACCAATCTGAAATATTGCTGTGTGGTAAAGAGTTGAGTGTCATTGCAACAGGATTTGATCCTCTCAAACTCCTGAACATAATTTGGGTTTGCTCATGGGGGAAAACAGCCAGTGAATTTTAGAGAATTTGCTGAGCATGACTAGTATATGAAATAGAGGTAAAAGGAGCATTATTAAATTTAAACCTTTTTCAAACAATCCAAGTTTTAACAACTCTTAGCAAGACAGCCTCTGCAAATATTGTGGGATAAAGAGAAAATTTTGGTACAATATAGCCTGTAGAAAAAACAGAAAATGTTGTTAGCCTGCATTTTTTTTTTTTTTCTTTTTTTTCCCACACCGTTTTCTACCCTTCCAGAGAGACATTTATTGTGTTGAGTTACATGTACTTTTTCATCTGCAAATAGTTTCAAGTTAGACAAGACTAAAATGTTCTTCTCTTGTAAAGATTGGGTGTTTATTTGTTGGAGCATTTTGCACCACTTTGAACATTATTTCAGATTTTTATTCATGTCAGTGTGACAACTTATTACTGTCTTTTCTGTATTTCACCAGCACAAAGCTGGGGCTCTGCAATGTCTTGCCTAAGGACATTCCTTAACCCTTAAAGCCCTGGATTGATTGATTCTATGGTGTTTAATGCCATTTTCAACATTATTTCAGTCACATCGTGGCGGCCAGTGCACCTATCCATGCTTTCCTAGTGTTTCTTTTAGCAATGCTTCGCACAGTATTCTTTCCAAGCCACTGGCTGCTTTTCCCACATAGCCATTGTCAAAACAATGGTCAGGGGTGAGAGAGGAATGAATCCTGTCGCAATGACTATCATCAATCGGCGGAAAGAAATGGGCCGCGCCGGGGATCGAACCAGCAACCTCCTATTCTCAAGTCCCTTACGCTACAGACTGAACTACAGGGTGCGGCTTAAAGCCCTGGAACCAACTTAAGTTGTTTTTGCAGACAAAAGTTGTGTTTGCAGACAGTGTAGATAAAGATCAGACTGCACATACATGTAACATGCAGTCTGATCTTAGATCTATACTGTCTACTACTATGAAACAAGTTTTGTCAAAATAAAGCAAAGCCACTACCGTTTTCTTACTTTCCAAGCAGGTGCGCAACCCTTTACCAGTTGGTAAAATTTTAGAAATTGTTCAAATTGGAAACAATTGCAGATGAAAAATTGGACGTGGTAGCTCAAATGAAAAGCTTTGCTTCAAGAAGAATAGTATACATTATGAGAAAAGGAAAAAATACTGGTTATCAGCAATTCTGCTATTTCCAAAATGTTTCAAAAGCATTTTTCTTTGTTAAAATGATCAAATAGTGCTTTAAATAACAACTTGGATGTTTTGGTTAACCCTTTACCACACAATTCCAACTTTTAACGACCCTGGGAAAGAAGCCTTTTGAAAACATTGTGGAAAAAGGAGAAAATGCTGGTAACCAGCATTTTCTCCTTTTCCCACTGTTTTCTACCTTTCCCAAAACAAATTTCAGTTTTTGAGTCCCATTTATTTTGTCATCTTCAAATGCTTTCAATTTGGAAATGTCCAAAATATTGTTGTTTGGTAAAGAGTAAGGGTTGAGGGCAAGCAATAGCTTCTAACATTGCTCTGTATGTATGAATATATTTTTTATTTTTTGTCCACAAATTCTTCTTGTAAGACTATTGTGATGTACATGTATTTAAAATAATAAAATAATATTACACCATATTGCCTTGCTTGTTGCATGAAACATATCTGTCTTTGTAAGAGCTGTGTAATACAGGAGAACTGTGATGCCCTAAGTGACAAAACAAAATTCAGTTGCATAAGCAAAGCAGTAGCTTAATCAGCTGTCTACCGGTATTTTGTCCAACAGCATATTTTCAAGAATTCTGCTCCATTTTCATCCTGGCCTATAATGAGGGTTTCATTCAAGATCTAGATGAGACAGCAAAAACTTCTTGCAGTATACCAGTAATATTGAATCTACACTGCTTCTTTATAGGTATAACCCAGGTGGTGGGTAGAGGTGAATCCCTGAAACTGCAGTACATGTACATTGTTTTGAATTTTCATGACTTTACCAATCATGTAAATTTTGGAATTTGGCTACTGAAAATAAAAGTTGTTTTATCTGATTGAGACACATGTACCTGAAAAGAGGTCGACAAATTCTGGATCTACCGGAATGGATTCACAATCATAACAGAGTCAGAAACCAAGGCTCATCTGCATCTGCTCAGTCAGTATAATACAGTATGTGTATCATCATGTAGGAGGATCTATTCACATTGGCCAGAGATGTGTAAAGTAATTCTCTCCATACTCTGGAATATCATTTAACATACTGTGCTAGAAATATAGTGGTGTTTTACTCCGCTTTCAACAGTATTTCAGTCATATCATGGCGACATTACACAAATTTATGTATTTACTGGGATTCACCAGTACTAGGCTAGGGCTCTGAGGTGTCTTGCCCGAATACACTCCCACGAAAATACCAGCCAATCGAACCCCAGACCTAATAATGTGCAAATTCCCACTTTAACTTTTTACCCAATGACAAAAATTTAGACTTGTCCAAATTGAAAGCATTTGCAGACGGCAATTTAATGTGGGCCAAATGATAGAATAGGTCTTTGATAGGGGAGAAAATATTGTGGGAAAAGAAGAAAATGCTGGTTACCAGCATTTTCTCCTTTTCCTACAATGTTTTCAAAAGGCTTATTTCTCAGGGTTGTTAAAACTGGGGATTGTGTAATAAAGGGTTAACATACAATCCAGTGCTGTAATGACCCAGAGGCATAAAACTTTTGAGAACATTGTAGGAAAAGGAGAAAATGCTGCTGGTGACTAGTATTTACCTTTGATTCAACAATTATTTCTCCTGTTTCAAATACAAATCATGTAGATCCAATACAAGCCATGTCGTCTGCAAATGGCTTCAATCTAGACAAGTCCAAAATTGTGTCATCTGCCAAAAAAAAAATCACCAGGATGCCATTGATATGTGCACTGACCAGATTAGGGAAAGATAATTGGGTTCTACGTTCAAATTTGTGACACCCAAGAAATTCAGCCAAATTTTTTAAAAAATGGTGCAGATTTAATTCAGCACATTGAGTTTCAGTTGCATTTCTAAAGTTATAAACACACACACACACATACACACAAATAACAAATACTTAGCCTTGTCCAACACTAAGGCATTTGTGGAAAAACAAATATTTCTCAAATAATGAAATTTGTCTGTGATACAAGAAAAATACTGTGGAAATAGGAGAAAATGTCGGCTTCCAACTTTCTCTCCTATTTCCACCATGTTTTCAAAAGCATTTTTTCAATGTCATAAAAACTAGGGATTGCTAGGTAAATGGCCAATCTCTGAATAAATATGCGTCGCGTATATCCGAGGTTCAGACTACATTCATGCACATTTAATCATTATCTGCATTCTCTGCATAGAAAATGGGTCAATCGGGTGCTGCGCAAAAATGAAAGATCATTTTCACCTCACAGGTGAACGGCGAGCGACAGTATAATTCATATATTACACACTGAGTAATAGTAAATTAGTGTGTAATATATGATTTATACTGTCGCTCGCCGTTCGCCTGTGTTTCATCTTACTACACGATATTCATTAACCCTTACAGCCCTGGAACCGACTCCAAGTTGTTTTTACAGACAGTGTAGATCAAGATCAGACTGCACAAAATGTGCAGTCTGATCTTGGATCTACACTGTCTGCTATTATGTTACATTTTCAAATGGAGAAACCTTAAAATAGCAAAATTTCGGACTGTTTTTCCAGATTAAAAAGGTCCAAATCTTAATTTCAGCACTTAAAGGGTTAATCAAAAAGTGCTTACGTATCCTGTTCCAACAGTAAATGGGGAAATCAATACAGATATAGCGATAAATCTGTTTTTAACACAATAAATATAAGATGAACGTGCGGCTTACCGATTCACGAATGCGAACTGAAATCCGCACCTGTTTTCAGACAGTTCGCTCATTCTGTATATTTACACGGAGCTTCTTGTTCAAAACAAAAGAAACAAATCCTAAAATAGACGCCCGTTTGTTCTTTGTGTGTCGCTCTTCGGCAAATTCGGTAAACGAACTTGGTTTTCTATCGAATATGATTCTCACACCGTCCTCCATTTTGTTTTTCGTTTACCTTAGCTCCTAGATATCACGTGGTGTACCTACGTCATCGTTATTGATGTAAACAAAAGTTAGAGATACCTGGTAGTATTTCTTGTAGTTTTGAAAGTAATTCTTCTGCCAGCGAATGGAACTTTGACCAATCGCACATTAAGAGAGTGTCATCGTTATATTAATCTACATAGTTTTAAATGGTATGATTAAAATTTAACTTAATTTTTTACCCCGCATTGTTTACATTTGGACTTTATTGGGACTTTAATGAGATTAATTAACATTTGGGGAAAAGGAGACGTTTAAGCTTACAAGACTTTTCTAAAGAAAGAAAGCAAACTAAAGTACCAAGTGTTTTAAATATTAGTCCTTATCCTTATCATTAAAATATTTTACTGGTATCTAGTCAAACTGAATCGAAAGCTACCACCTTGTTGAAGACATAATAAAATTTCTTTTAACATGTTGCCTATAGACATTGCTTCACTATAAGTTACTACCCTACACTTTTTTCTGACGGTATATTTTACAAAGTAGCCCTACATGAAGTCCTCTCTGAGTAGTCATGATTCAAGTTTATGTCGAGTGATTTCTCTTAAATGTCTGTCTGCCCAACACCCCTGCTTCTTGCATGAATTTCTCCTGGTTGGAATGTGTGTGTGTGTGTGTGTTGGTGCAAAAAGCTGATAGGTTTCTATTTATACTAAACTCTTATGTGTACACAATATCCAATTTAAAAAAAAAAGCAATTACGAAACACCGTGTAGATGTAGTTATTTAACAATATTTTGATAGTCCATTACAGTATGCTTAAAACAGCATTTACGTTGCTCACAAAGCGCCCCTTTATATCCCGCTGCACATCTTGTACAGTGTTCATCTACTTTGTCACAAGTCTCGTTGTTAAAACAATGTCCACATATCCCTACACATCTCAACCTATAGGTATAGTCCTCACATTATACCACATTAGAATGTTTAATGAATGAAAAAGAAATAACCAAATACCTATAACAAGAGGCACATATTCAGTTTCTTAATCGAACTACTGGCAGTTACTGACTACCGTATCTTGGTGTGAAAGATGCAGTTGAAATTATTCATAAAAGTTTTATTTCAACAATCAACTCAAAGCCAAGAAAGGAAAACATATCTTCTGTTTGAGTGGAAAAGCCAACCAAACTTTCATGTTTTTAGGATCTCTGGTACATGTATGTATTGTAAACTTGTTGCCCCGCTAGCTTTAAACAAACTTTAAAAACTGAAAGGTTGGTTATTTTCTAGCATGTAACATAAACTCATGGTGAACAAATGGAAAAGAGTGAAACCAGCGAAAAGAATTCCCTGCCATTTGACGGAACAGTTCCGCTATAAAATGAGTTGATTTAGCCGGTAGTAGCTACTGTACCTTTCACACAACTTTGTCAATCCAACTGAATAACATTCATATTTGATTCTAACATAACGCTTGATAGTAATTTAGTTTTTTCGCTTTAAATATAACTAAGCTGTTTTCTTTTTATTCCACATTGTTATAAAAGGCACTTTTCCTCAGCATCGTCTAAGTATGAGAACGTATTATTAAAGGTTACAAGTTTCATTAAGAAATGCAAATACTATAACACTGGCTTAGTTAGGGATATCAAGAACATCAACAATCATACTTGCACTTAAATTATCTGTAGAAAATTCTTTGATTGTGTTACTGTGTTAAATGTCGCTTAATATATACAATACAGCAGGTGTTCATTCACTTCATACCACGCTGATAGCCACAGATCTCTAAACAATGTTAAACATACGTTCAGAAGTGAATGTCTGAAAAGACAGGATTTTCCTCTACACATCTGACTAGTATGTTCTAGCTCATTACAATCCTTTTAAGAGCCCAACTCATAAACAAGGAGATGGTCAGGATTTCAACGGCAAATGACCGTTCACATACCATCTTTGCATAAGACTCCTTGAAAGCCAGCGGCGCAACCCGATTGACAGTTTCAATTTTCTGTGTTACATGCAGCCCCGTTCAAGCAGTTACCGCATGTATATGAACAACCTAAGCCGTAGGTTTTGGAGTTACATTCTGAAAGTAGTCAAGCTTAATAGAAATACTGAATTTCTACGTAAAGACAAAATAGGTAAGGGGGCAAAGATTTAACTGACAATTGATTAAAACAAATCATTTGCAATATACGGTCAAGCCAGCAAACCAAGATATATATGACAATATGTAAAAATTCAAATGGAACTTCCAAATAATATTTGTGTTCAAAATCAAGTGCACGATAATAGAGTTTTTCAGCGGGAAAAAAAGCGGACGGGGCACTACGGACCTTTATGGGTGAGTTGGGAGGAATTGCCTAAAAAATTACAGAGCAATAACTGCAGTATTCAAGGGGAATATGGTTTTAATTTTAGTGTCTAAACATGTACCATAAGTAAAGAGTACGGTTCAGTTGAAGCCTTTTGAAACAGCAGAGGTTTCTGGGCAATGTTATCTTGTCTTGCCGTATCTTGTCTTATTTTGTCTTTGTCGTTTCGAAAATTGTAGCTCTTTGCATCCATGACAGTTCCGGAACGTTGCAAAATCCTTATAGAAAAATGGTACAACATCCCAAAGTATATATCAACCTCGCAATTCTTGTCAAAGATACGCAGCTGGCAAGGTTTTTTTTTTTAATATGAGCAGAGGGTGGCCACACTCGATATTAATCATGGGACCTTTTTTTGTTTGCGGTAAGGAATTTTTGCTTAATTTTCTGTTTGAAATATTCAAACCAGTTTTACAAAAGCCTGTTCATCATTCAGTGGAATGGCAATGAATTAGATATCAAAAATTGTCATCTTCCGGCTGATTTTCAACCTTCAACTAGTGTTGCATTTTTAAATGTACTGAGCGTATGGGGAATAAAACTACACGGCCCTTTTGCCTAAGTATCATCTTGTGGTCCCCTACCTAAGTTTTAAAATTATGTCCTCTGATAGGAACGGCCCTGTTCGACAGGTCACCTGTTTTCACAGATTAAGTTATATACAGAATTTTAAAAATGTTCTTGTCTAATACTGAAATTCCTTGACGGTAATTATGATGTAAGTGGTATCATCTGCTGTTCTTATATGAACGTTGATTAAATTTAGGTCCTTAGGTCAGAGTTGGTCAGTTTCAAAAGGGGTTACATGTTGTATATAGATTTATGTAGAACCCTGCTATTACCTAAGCCATTCTTAAGATACATGTATGTTTATGAAGCTTTGCATAATGAAAGATCTTGATATGCAGATTATGCTGTAACTTTTATTTTAGTTTTGGCCCGAAGCAAGAGTCAAGGTCGCTAATTATTAAACACACACACACAAACACCCACGCGCGCGTGCGCGCGCGCAGCCAAACAACTAGAGGCCTTGAGGGCCCGAATCGCTCTACTGGCAGTGATTTTGCTTTTTTCTTTGTGGGGGGGGGGACGTTGTTGCAACTGGGTGTGCTCCCACTGAGACAACACAGTTAGGCATGGTGAATGGAACAAACTGTGAAAAAACAATGAAGTACAATTTCTCAAAACCAATTGTTTGGAATTCAGTTCAGTTTGGTAGGGTTTCAGTACTCATTGTTTTAAACAATCCCTGCAAAAAATTGTGACTAATAATGTGTTTAGTAAATAAAACAAAGTCATCGGCTGCTTTTCCTAAATTAATTGCTAGATTTTCTTCGTTCTTGATAGAATTCAATCCCTTGAATATACAAACAATCTTTGCATGTTTCAAAAGAATTTGATAAAAAATGCGACTTAATTGCATAAAAAAGAAATGAAAATTTTCAACTTTAAAAGGCTTCTTTTCACGTACTGTCGATTTTTTTTTTTTTTTTTTTTTTTTTTCAAAATCAAGAGGGTTCAAGCTATTGATAATATAAAGCAACTGAGGAAGTTTCATGAAAATTCAACCACAAATGCCAACGTTATCACGTAAACTATAATTGTAAATTTTCAGATTTAATTGGCTACTTTTCCCATACTGATTAATTAATATTTTCATAATCAATAGGGTTAAAGCTGTTAATGATACAAGCAACTGTGCAAGTTTCATGAAAATCCGATTACAAATGCTGACTTTATCACGTAACAAGAATGTCTGAAATGGCTAATTTTCCCACACTGATTGTCAGATTTTTTCAAAATCAATGGGCTTTAAGCTACTGATGAGATAAAAAAAACTGTGCAAGTTTCACGAAAATCCGACCACAATTGCAGACTTTACCGGGTAAACCAGAAATTGAAATTTTGAACTTTAAATGGCTACTTTTCCCACACTGATTGTCAGATTTTTTTTTTTTTTTTTTTTTCAAAATCGATAGCCTTCAAGCTATTGATAAGATAAACAAACTGCAAGCTTCACGAAAATCCGACCACAAATGCAGACTTTATCGCGTTAACAAGAAAAAGACTAACGGACGGACTAAGAGACAGTCGGACGGACAGACGGACGACGTAAACCACGCCATAAGTTCTGCTAGCTTACAGCCAGTAGTTAAAAATGGATCTGCAATATGTTCAAGCGTTTATGTGCAAAGTTCGTGATGAACTGGTCCCCGTTGTAGATATACATATTACAACTGGCACAGGCTATTGTGTCGTTCCTTTTCATTGGGCTACATATTTATCACAGAATAGCCAATCAGAGCAGCATACACATTTCCAGTTTTGCTGTAGAGGTCACATTGCGATTTTTTGCTCAATTTGAAATAGGCAATCGAAACCAAAAAGAATATTAACAGACGTAAACGTAAAAAGTACCAAAAAAATACAATTCACTTAATCGTGAGGTCAAAAATATCGGAAAATCCTCTGCTTTGGATGTGAGAATGACCTCCCATGAATCTCTTAAAGTCTTGCGTCATGGGTATTCTAAAAATAAACGGGCAGAATTCCGCCCGTTTTTAGTAGCCTGTACCGATCCCTATGCACTTGCTGTATCAGGGAAGGTAACCAATCTAAGTTCATGAAACCTTAACTTAGGTCAAAACCATGGCAGATTTTGTCAAATTTTTGTTAAAAGAAAGAAGTATTTTTTTCGTTCTTGTTGTTGAAATTCTACTGGAATGATAGGTCTGGAAATTCTACTGGAATGATAGGTCTGAGAAATCTACCTCAATGACTCTAAAACTACCATTCAATTTTAGGTTACTAAACTCTATATTTATCTTTTATTTAGAAGCATTATTTAAGAGAAGAGAGTAGCATGTTTAAATAGGCACGATGGTAATCCTCCTCAAACATCTACAGTTTGACTTGATGGGTCCAGAATAAAGTCGTTCCTAGTTTTCTCTGATTAACGCATATGAAATACCACAAAGAGAGCTATTTAGAAAAAAGTTTAATTTTTGATATTCAAATTAATTTCATTAATGGAAAAGATATGAAGAAAAATTTAATGAAGTATGAGAGTAATTTGTATTACTTGAAACTTTTGGAAAGCGTATTTGAGATATCTACGCAGAGAGGTCGGAATTTCGCTGTCTGCTCTTGTTTTCGGTGTCCGCTGAAAAAAAACTCTAATAGCGGATAGATTTGTCTGAGAGGCTAAAAGTATACAAGCATTAAAAGAATGGTAATTTGGTAGACGTCTTCATTTACATGTAAATTTTGGGTCCAGCCATGTGCTTGACCATTGCACACATACATTTCAGACTTTGGAAGCTTATCTGGGGTTAAAAAACCATAAGGGTTCTCATGAATGGTATTGGCTTATGTTGCGGAAAAGGAAAAATAAAATAAAAACTATAGATAATTATAACTAGATATTATTGCGAATCTGAGACTTAGAAAAAAGAGCAAACAAAAGCACGTGTTGTTATTCGACATCAATTTTACAGTTATTTTCAGTATGCCCTAAACAACACTTACCTTGCTTACAAAGCTCCCCTTTATATCCTGCTGCACATCTTCTGCAGTGTCCGTCGTATTTGTCACAAGCCTCGTTGTTAAAACAATGTCCACATCTCGATGAACATCTTAGTCCATAAGTATAGTTCTCACATTCTACCGCAGCAAACATTAAAACAAACATAAAACATGAGACAGTTTAAAAAATGAAATAGAGACAATCAAATAACAATAAAACACAGTAATTTAAGATAACTTTTCGGATGGATTGTACTGCAATAGCAAACATAAACCATAGAAGCGTTTCATAAATAAGATATAGGTTTTAAGTCAGCAATAAAACAACATTTGAGTTTCAGGGTATTTTCTGGGATAGATTTTATCACGAAATAAAGGAATGTTATCAGCTGCAGATTTGCCAATCTTGTATAGTCTATATTACTCCTCATGACTGAATTCTCTCGGCATATTCAATACACGATCGTCATCGTCATCATTGACTACTTTGTAAAGCATAAGACAAGAGGAGCGAAAAATGCCTGCACACACTTTGTCTCGCTCCTTTTATAAAAAGCTTAACAATTAAAATCGTCAGTAAAGAAGTCGACTATTCAGTCAGTAGGGTCTTAATTTATACAGTCCGCCAAGTATTTACAAAGGCCCACGAACCTGAGCAGTTTAAATCAAGGCTCTGACACGCTCAAGGCAGTGGGTTTATTTTCTGGCATTGAGTGCATGCTTATAAATGGATGTGTTCAATGTAACCTGACCAGTATTTATCTTTTGGATTGACCTGCGACACATCCGCGAAGTCTGCGACCGTTTATTTTTTTGCTTTGGATTCTGAAAATAAAGCGACCTGTTGCCGACTCGATCTCGGGATCCTTGCATTGGTAAGCGATCATCTTATCCATTCGAACATTTGGAAAGTTTATGGAAAATGCCATATCTGTAATATTTGTTTACTAATACTGCCTCATTTCGTGTTATTGAACACATAAACGCAGGTTATAAGTTGTCATGAGTTGCGAATATAGTCACACTGAATTCGCCAGCAGTGCATCCACTACATTGTATCCAAAAATAAAATTGTAACATCCTCTTTACACATCTATTGGGCCAGGTTAACGTAAATATTTTTGCGTTATTTAAATACATTTCATTCTTTATTGTAGTTTTAAACGCATGCATATCCCGACCATTTACAGATGCACACGTCACAACTCTGCCGTAACTACATCTGACCTATTCCGTATCAAGAAGGTTTTTATGACAACGGTAAGAGTTGTGTGTGTGAGGAGGATGGGGATGAACTAAAACTTTTAAATATATCCTATGCTTGCAGAAAATTGTGTAAACGGGTGCACCCACTAAGTGAATGAAGTATCGAGTTACTGAGACTGCGAGTGTGTGGTTATCGTATTTTTAAAATGTTTACACAATAGCCTTTTACACATGGGTCGCAACCCTTAATACTCTACATTCTTTGCATCTCATGCCTTTACTGTCCGCACATAATTACTCACATTAATAATTTTATTTTCCACGTGAACTAACAAATGACTTGATATTTGTTTCCTAAAAGCTAATGGAAATATTTCCAAATATCTTTTTACGAACGAATATATGTTCTTGTTAAAGGGTTAAACCTATGATGTTTGCTATAATATAATCACTCGAGAGATGATAAACCAGACAAAATTCGTTTATTTTAGTTGAAAATGTTTTTTTTACCATTTATTGTAAAGAAAGCAAAAACGTAAGTTTTTTCTGACAGAAAGCATGCAATGTGAGGTTGAACAGCTTTGTTTGAATATCAGTGAAGAACTATTTTGCTTAGTGCACGAAACTGATTTGGTATTAAATTCGCGTAACCAGGCAAAAGCTACCAGAGGCAATACCTTAGCCTAGCTAAAGATGGTAGGCTTCAAAAAAGAAGTAAATACACGTGCATCTGATGTGGAGGCATTGACATCAGAACACTTAATCCGCTGCCAGTTCACGGAAACTCAGCTATTCGATTATATGAACGTAAACAACTACCTATGATTATTCACTTCAAGCGACAATAATTATTCAGCAAGTCTATGAAGATTAAAACGAAAAAGGTTTCCAATGGTTTACCTTGGAACGTTGCAAATTCAGTTGTGCATCAATTTACAGGTAATAAGATATTTCGTATTCGGACAATTCGTACCAGCACAATTCGTACCGGTCAGTTGGTACCCAGGACAACTCGTACCTCGGAAAATTGGTATCCAGGACAACTTGTACTAAGTACAATTCCTACCGAGGACAATGCGTGACTTACCGGGACAGATCATACCCGGACAACTGATACCTAGGACATTTTGTACCTTTGACAATTGGTACCTAGGCCAACTCGTACCTTAACAGGACTATTCGCACCTAGAACAATTCCTACCCCGACAAGTGGTACCTAGGACAATTTATGCCAAGGGCAACTGGTACCCAAATGTGTTCATGCTCACCAGCACTATTATGAATTGATTCTCGCACATGCAGAAAATGTAAATATCAGGTCAACAGAATGTGTTATATTTAAAATCTATACCACAGACTTGATGATTAAATATCGAAAATTCTTGTGAAATGACAAGTTCATCAATGAAATGGTTGCACAGTGTTTTGAAATGTAATAGAAAGAGCAGGATTGCATAGTAGGTAAGTAAAACAACAAGGTTTCGATTATTTGTAAGTTCAATTAAATGTTGTTCGGGCACTGATTTTGGCATGAGTTGGTTTCACGTTAATGAGATGCCCTGCAAATTGCAACAAAACTTAATTGCTATTGAGGTCAGTACATTTTTTAATTAATGATTTTGCAAGTCTTGTTTGACAAGGCAAGAAACTAATAGGACTGGGCTAAAAGATCCTATAATTTCCCTTTGTAGCCAGCCGTTTCTGCTAGAATATCTGATTGTTCCAATTGTAGTGAGAGTAATTGAACATCCCAATATCTGTAGGTTTAATTTTTGTGAGATGCTTTGAGCTAGACCATTGACTTACCAAGTGATGCTATTTTCGCTCCATTGGCCAAAGGGCAGCAAGCCTTATTCATTAAGGCCCTGCGTCCATCTAGCGTTCGCCATTTTGTATTCCGATAAATTATGGTTGCCATGGGAACAAAATCGAAAAGGTATTGAAAGTCTTTAAAAATGTCTTTGTCCGAAATCATTAGGCCTACGGCTACCAATATCAGCAAAGATCTTTATCGCATAGACCTCCCTTAAATTGGTGAGTTTATATCCATGTGGTCAAAAATTATCCTCCCTTGAGATCACAAATTTTAAATGGGCTTGTATAGAAAACAATGTGGGAAATGGAGAAAATGCTTGTTGTCAACATTTTCTTCTTTGTCCACAATATTTTCAATCTTATAAAATACAAATTCCATCATTAAAGCCAAATTAGTCATCTGCTAATGCTTTCAATTTGGAAGTCTACATTTTTGTTTTGTGGAAAAGAGTTAAACAGTGTGCTATATGGTTAGTCCTTGAAAAGGTGACCAAGTCGTTGCACGTTACAGTAGTAACGTCCCGTGAATGTGCAGAGAGTGACCTCCCATTATTCTAAAAATAGAAGGGCAGATTTCTGTCCGTTTCCAGTAGCCTGTACCGATCCCTAAACACATTGCTGTATCAGGGAACATAAACAATTGTACGTACAAGGCAATAATTAAAAGTATTTTAGATTCATAGAATTTCATAAACCGGTAAAAAAGATTCTTTAAGATTTGACGAAACGACTGTGTTTCTTTATGTTTAAAAGAGTAATCCATATTGGATTTGCAGAGTAGACTATTGAATAATTTTGGTCAAAGTAATGGGGTTTACCTTTGAAATGGTAAAACCATTTATGGAAATAGAAGAATCTTTTACATAGACGTAATCTTTTGAATACGATTCATTTCCATGCCCAGATTTACACGTCTTACAAGTCTTACATTCATCTGTTGTGCACGCTGAAGGTCCATTCCCTGTTCGCTTATTTGAGTCTGCTCAGTTCCTTTCCGGCTTTTCCAGTGTGGAGTATTCCATTTGTCTACTGTGCTTCTGATCATTCAGTCGTTTCCAAGGTACAACTTTTGTAATTTTGATCAGGTGAATATTCATTTCCATTTTCCACAAGTCCCTATATTGGCTTGGCAGGGTCCGTTCAGGTCCTTCCGGATTTTTCGTTTATAATATTGTTTAGATCTATTTTCAGATAATTTATGTTGATTACGATGTTTTTTTTTTTTTTTTTTTAATCCGATATTCGATCTTTTCTCGTTAGGTATAGATCAATTTTTGATATTCCTATGGTTTGCAAGACTTTTTGTTGGCTTAGTTCTCAGGTCAGTTCAGGTCCAGTTGCGTTTCTCCGTGGATCAGTATAAAATCTTTTCCTGCACAATTTATATTCATTCGGATGCTTCCAGATCTCGATATTATAATAATTTCTATGGATTTAGGTCCATTCATGGTTTTTACTTGGTCTTGTAGGTCCCCGTATATTCGAATTAGGCCACGTTTAGAGAGAGAGAGAGAGAGATCTTTTGGATGTACGAGTTTAGCCGGAAAAAATGTTTAATGATTTTTGTTTCTAAAAGTGAATTAGATCTTTACTAAACAACTCTTTTTTTCTGACGACCAATAGTTATATTATACGGCTGTACATAGTAAACGCTGTGGGGGGGGGGAGCAAATCCTGGTTACCAGCATTTCTCCTTTTCCAAAAAAATATTCACCCTTTCAAAAACAAATGCCATCTTTTTAACCATTTAGTTTTTCATCTGCATATCATATATCCATTTCGACAAAAATGTTAAAAACCTGTCCAAATCAAGATATTAAAAAAGTAATAATAATAATACATTTACCGCAATTAAGTTCGTCCGAAAGGTCACCACAGTCGTTATCTGAATCACACTTCCACGTGGTGGATATACATCTTCCGTCAGTGCACTGGAACTTACCACTGCACTCTAAAAACAAGAAGTATACTAAAAAAAGATAGAAGGCGTAAAAAGTGCTGGAATGTGAATATTTAAATTTTTTTGTGACTCAATATTAATAAGGAGAAATCAAAGGACTGATTGTCCTGATTAAGTGGTGCTTTACCGTGCTTTCAACATTATTGCTGTCATATCACGGCGAAAGCTCACATACTCATGTAATTTCTGGGTTTCACCATTACTAGGGCTCTGAAGTGTTTTGCACAAGGACACTGCCACGACACACAATTGATCCGGTGAGGCTCGAACCCGGGGCCTCCAGGTCACAACTCCTTTACCTTACCACTGAGTCACGCAGGATCCCCCCCTCCGTGTGGTTGAATAGGTTGGAAGTTTTCTACATTACGCAATGGAAATATTACTTGGTATCTTATCTGCTTTACATCACCTTTTTTTTTTTCTTTTTTTTTTTTAATTTCAAAACAAAAATCTATTAACAGCATTAAAGAGAACATAATTACCTAACTATAAAACGGCCCATGGATGCAAGCATGAGTTCTGAATTTTCATCATAACATTACAAACAGAAATATCAAAATTCACATGAAAAGGAAATATGTGGATAGAATTGTACTTTATGTATCAGTAACAGCTTTAAAAAGCCCAAAGTGACCTAGTCTCTCACCCCTACTGATTGCAATTGAAAAAACAAGGTAATCATAATGTTTTAACAAAATATGATAACTGACGAAGTACCTCAAAGAATCATGGGAAAAATAAGGCCTCTATGTGGCTGCAGGAGAAATCGTCCCCTGGAGAAATCGTCCTCAAACTGCTCGGGGACGATTTTCAGGAGAAATTGTTCCTAAATTGAATTTTAAAGAAATTGTCTCCATATTCATAGATCTTGTTTTGAAAGATGTCTTAGAAAATTATTTTTGAACATTTTCTTCCCTATTATTCAGGTTTTCTTAAGTCCTACATGTATTTGATAACACTGTCATTGTTTATACAGCAAATTTCACACCAACAGGTTGATGTTCTCACCTGCAAAGGTAGCTTTCAATTTTTTTTTTTTTTTTTTCCCTCAGTTTGTTTGAATTTGATTTTAAACCAGTTATAAAATAAATATGTTCATTACATATGTCAGTAGTCTTTTATAACACATCTTTAAAAGCAATAGATCTACATATGAATTTTGAATATGGGGACGGTTTCTCCAAAATTTAAATTGGGGACGTTTCTCTAGTATTATCCGTGATGACTAAAGCTATATCTTAATTCTTACACATATTGCAAAAACATTCTGAATAATTTCAGTAGAACGGGGCAAACAGTTTTACACCTTTTACAACACCAATAAAAACTGCAATAAATAAATTGTTATTTGAGTGGGTGGTGAAGTAAAGAGTCAAGCCCTCAAATTGTTGCCTAACTAAGACGTGCGCAGTTTCCACTCGAATTCCCGGGAGAATTCAGGGCATTTGGACCATTTGTTCAGTAACAGATTGTAATTTTTACAATAAATTCAATATTTTTAAATGGTATGATATGAAATTTAAATACATTTGCATTGAATTTTTTACTTTTGGCAGCAGTTGGAGCTTTAAGTCGGTGTTAGCCTAACTCAATGGCCAGGGACAACGCAAACAGCGACTGATTCATAAATATGTAAATTTATGAAGAATCCATGGTTAAAATGACATATCACGTGATCACAATATCTATGTTTGTCCCACTGCTATACTAAAACGTCGATTTTATGTCACTGGTATATTCTAAAAGAATCCAAAGCAACAATATAGAACGGTTAGGCCTATTATAAATTTGGGAATTATAGTATGTTTATAGGGGAATTTAGCTGATTGTTTATAAGACATTTTCGGTGTAGCTGTATGATCTCAGATCTCACTTTTGACCTACTTTAAGTAATAGAGAGAAATGAACCCTTGCTGATTTTGTGATTGGCTCATTATATGTAAACTACGGAAAATAAGTAACGGTCAAAGTAGAAATTCACTGATACTTGAGAAAAGTGTATTGATCACATTCATCCATGTACTATTATACTTTATGGCAATGCAGATATTAAACACTGAACAGAATCGTAATTTAAATGATATAAATAAGATCATAACAATGAGCATTTAAGAGTTTTCTATTTTCATTCAATGTAAGAGATTTAGTACTCGTATTGTCTCGCGTAAAACCACATACGAAGACCGAAAGCTGACTACCATTTATTGTCTTACGAAAAGACGGGTAGTAAAAGCAATTATTTCGTTTTCATGATATGAAAAACGGAATTACCTCTTGAAATTGGTGCTATAATTCGCAACATTAATAATGTCTTCTTAGTGGAACAGTCTGTTTTATTGCGATATAAGCAAAAAAATGGGTTTTCACTAAATTACCCAGTGAGGGTATGTGGGCGTGGTCATAGGCCCAACGCCTTTCTTTTCCGATCAAAGATCGAATGTAGATGTGATACAAGACTAACATTTAGGGACAGATTATAAGGTTTATTACAGTGTACATCTAACAGGTAATTATTTAAAATCTTTCACTTATAATTCTTTCACAGATGTAAGCGTGTCACACAAAAGACGTTTGCAGTCGTAGAGTATTTCTTCCTAGGTGTATCCGCAAATTGTTTCACGGCCGCCATATGCAGTGTTCAATCTAGAGCGCTCTATTGCGATCTAGGCTGCTGAAGTGCAATTCTAAACTAATCTCGGGCCCTCCGGGTACACTCGATCGTGAAGAATAAGTGTCCTGTTCATCCGTTTCTGCTCTTTCCGCTCATTAAATGAAATACTGCGCTTTCCAGTAAGAATTCATCAATAACCCGACGGATGCTACGGTTAGGGATCAAACTGTTGTCCTGCCATTGATCTTCGTATCGGACAGTTACAGGATATACAACAGGTACCAATTTGGTTACAAATCTTTCAGCTTCCGATGATCATTCTACATCAAAATGAAATGAATTTCTGAGTATTTTGGAAGCCTCATTGGGCGAAAATACTACTTTGGGAAGCACAGTTGGGCTAGTACCTACCCCTAGTTCAAGTAACGATAATAAAACCACACAGAAACCCGTGTTTCAACAAAAATGGCTTCCGCCCGTTCAAGTTCCGGACGATCAGTTCAAAAAGTGGTTAGTTAATGACGAGAAAATAAGACTTATAAACTGTAGTTTGCGTGATCTACGGAAAAGTCAAATACCGTTCCTACATGATGTCAGAATTTACCAACTTCTACCATTGACCTACATATTTCGTCATTTCTTAAGGGTTAAATTAATGACGAAAGCAAGGCTTCGTCATTAAAATGATAATTTCTGAGTTGTGCAGTTTTATTAGCATGGTATTAATGTATTCCCGAATGAGAAAACAGTTGTTAAATAAAAGGGTTAACATTCCAATAAGAAAATATGTGCCTCTCCCCCCGAGTTTTCCAGAATGACCCCTGTCTCAATGTCTGTGGGCCTGATGGGCCCCCCTTACAAGCAAAGCTAGATTGAAAACTGCCTATGTAGGTATATGCAAATTATACTTCGTGTTTGTGTGAACGATTGGTTATCGTGTATCCCAGCTGACGCAATGACTGTTTCAAAGATTCGAAATTTTGAATAGTCCAGTCTCTGTAGACATATTTATGATCACGAAATGCACCATTTGTAAGTTATTCATGTGTACAACGGGGGAAAAATTTGCTTGCTCACCGAACAATTACAAAATTACTTTATGTCTCGCAAACCGGAAACAGCACAAGGCCGGAGGTATGCTTACGCCACCCCATGGATCAGTGTGATAACAATGAGAGCCTGCTTGCTAGACGCCTCAATAACAGAAAAGTAGTAATGCCAGCAATTGCCACTGTTTCCTCGTCGCTTTTCATTTATTGAAAAATTAACTTTTTAACTAGATATCTATTTCAAAATTGCAGGTTAGGCCAAGTCATCGTTTAAAACGGAAATGATTACAAAACAATATTATGTGTCTAGACATTAAACAGAACCATATTACTTGTTCAGTCAACGAAACATTGATCTTAAGCTGCTTAGCGCGACTGACTGATCTTTTGCGGACAGTGTAGATCAAGATCAGAATGCACCGAACGTGCAGTCTGATCTTGGATCTACACTGTCTGACAAGGAGATATTTTTTCTTAAAAGAGTAAGTTTGAACTAACATTATTCGGGTTTTTGCCATCGAATTGAATGTTTTAATTTACTTATTTAGCAGGATAAGGGTTGAAGACGGACATCAGTGATTTGGAGCTTGTACATCATCAGAAAGCTCGTGATAAAAAGTACCATTTAAATGTAAACATTCATTCCTATCTTTTCTTGTTAAAAAGTAATTAAACAAAAACCGATTTAGCACGCCTTTGTCTCAGAGGAGTTTGGTGTCTGAACATAAAGAAATAGAGGCATCTTTATGATTTTAAGAGACGTTTTGACTGGCTTATTCTTTCTTAAATTACCCTGGTAATCTTAGATTTAATCGTAGTATTAACTTGTTGAAGAGTGGAGTGCATTTAGTGTTCAATGATCGAAATTACTTTAAAAATAAAAGATACAAAAGGAGGAGAAAATATTGTGTTTGAATTGTTTTACATGAACTTGCGCTGGATCCCTTTGTGCAATAGTGTTACCCTTAATCAACAGACATAGAACACACAGAACTATGTGTAGGACTGGTCAGGCGTATGCACCTTCAGTTTAAAAATATTTTCATGAGAGATGGTGTAGTTGCAGTCTGAAAAGAACAATAACAGCAAATACATGTATGATACGCATTAATTAATGTGTTGGCTCGTCATCGTCGCTACTAAATCATTATCAAATCATTATGACGGGCGGTCAATAGTTAATAGTATTTTATATTGACAAAACTGTAGGGATTGACGTCCAAGTGGTGTTTAATCATTTTCGGGAAAAATCTATTCTTTTGACGCTTTTTCTTTTTATCCAACATTGTTTTCAAAGGCATTTTTCCTCTGCTTCGTGAAAATGTGGGATCATTTCATCAAGCGTTAAGTTTTCAATAAGACATCAAAATACTATTAGTTTAGCTTACTAGCATTTTAGCATATCAACCTCTACACCAGAACATTGTGTTGTCATTCTTAGTGGAAAATTTCCGATGAAAATTACGAAGTAAGCATAAAAAGGGTTTTTTTCCTCGTTTTGATATATTAACCCTTACCAAAATGTCCTTTTTTATGACAACCATCAGTAATACGACTGTAATTTGCATTGTGGGAAAGAGAGAAAATCCTGGTTACTAACATTTTCTCCCTTTCCTATAATTCTTTACCCTTTCAGTGACTGTTGTTATCATTTTTGCTACACATAATATGTAATCTGCATATTATTTCCATTTGGACAGGTTGCCTGAATGAAGCTATTAAAGGAAATGATACGTACCATTACCGCAATTGCGTTCGTCCGAAAGGTCACCGCAGTCGTTATCTGAATCGCACTTCCATGTGTTGGGTATACATCTTCCGTTAGTGCATTGGAAGTTGCCTTTTAAGCATCCTGGAAAAAAATGATTTAAAAAAAATAAGGGAAAAAGGTAGACGGCGTCCGAGGTCCTTAAATATGAATACTGAAACGCTTTTGTGGCTGAATGTGAAGGGGATTAATGAAAAGTAACTTCGCCTGCAATCAGCATTTACCTTTTTTTTTTTTTTTTTTCCCCTCATTGCTTTTCATTTTGTTGAAAAGTGAAAGTTTTGATTGGATTATTTTTCATGATTATAGGTTAATCCCAATCATTGTTTTAAAGGGAAAAGGGTTAAAAGAGACAATTATGTGTCTAAAAGCTCAGTAGCACCATATTACGACTTCGATCACCCTAGCAAGCATTTACCTTAACGAAAAGCATGAATGGTTTACAATTTGTATATCACAAGAAAGCTTATGATAAGAAGCACTTAAATGTAAACATTTATTTCTGTCTTTTGCAGTTAAGGAGTAATTAAACAAAAGCCTATTTAGAACGCCTGTGTCTCTGATCTCGATGTGACGTCACTTTAGGGGATTGATGTTTGAACATAAACAAATAGAATCCTTTTTGCTATTAGGCAGTTTTAACTGTCTTAATCTTTCTATAATTTACCCTGGTAATCTTTGAATACTCGTGTATAGATTATTTGAAGAGAGAGAGAGACAGAGAGAGAGCGAGAGCAATTAGTGTTCAATGATTGAAATGGCATAAAAAATATGGAAAAAGAGGCGTTAATATTGTGTTGGACTTGGTTGTACATGTGCTTCTACAAATCTCAACGGGATGTCTTTAAATTAACTTCCATTGAACTGCAGTATGTCATGTCAGTAGATTAATTTGTAGAGGAAAAGGGAGCACTTTGATCGAACGAGTACGCTGTCTGTAATTTGTGACAGGCATTTCCCTCTTTCGTATAAAATTGAAGAGTCTACTCTCCGTTGCTTTTCCGACCACTGACACAGATAAAAACTGTGAGAAAGATTGCCTGGTGACGATATTTGATATAGAAAAATATAGGTTAAAGCAAGACTAGGTTCGGCTCCATCGTCGAAAAGTCCTTCAGTCAAAACGTCCAAAATGTTCTACAAGAAAGCTCTTGGCTTTTTATACCCGAAGTAAACCGGAAAGTTTTGTTTATATTTCTGTAATTTACTTGAGATCATGTGACCAAAATCATTGCAATTATTGTTTACTGTATAGATCATAACAAACTTCACATACCTGCAATTTGATCTTAGTCACTGCTCTCTACTAAATAAATCAATCGTTACGTATGGCAGAATAAGGGTTTTCCTGGGCATTTTGAGGCTAACTAATTCACTGACATCTCTGTTGCCTTCATATAAACGATGCTGTCTGAGACAACTTTTACATGATCAATGTACAATTTATAGTATCTCCAAAAAGGAGTATTATTTAATAATTTTTTTGTTCTTAGACTGTTTCATTTCAGTACAGAGGCCTTACACCTAATTTGTCTTTCAGTGGATTTGTAAATCTAATTTGTCTTTCAGTGGGTTTGTAAATCTATCTAAAACTAGTGCAAGTAACTAACAGACTAGCAAATGTTTAATAAGCAGCCGTGGTAAAAGATAAAACTATGTTGGTTGATACACAATTGAAGAAAAATGGTCCAATCCGGTTATTAGGTCCGGTCCGGTCCGGTCCTATCCGGTTATTTAGTCCGGTCCGGTCCTATCCGGTTATTTATAGTCCGATTCGTGGACGTTACCAATCGCTCATAGACATTTACTGGACACAATAGGAAATACCATGAAGAAATTCTGTCCAAGCAAATGAAGATATCAAGTTGATGATTTGACATTTGAATACTTTCTAGAGCTTAGTTTTTGATGACTTTTCCATGCTTTTTCATGAGTTGACATAAGTAAAGATAAGTCTGATTTCCATAGGTCACTTAGGTAATTTATATATAGCAAACACTCTGTACCTTATCGATACCTTCTTGTCCAGTGTATGGCTTTGTAAGAAGACATTGTTCAAATCAGAGTGATAGAAATTTTGTAGTCCATGTCAACATTGTCATATTTATCAGAACTACGATTCCTAACAGAAAGAATTATTTTCTGTGGGGCAGTATTTGGTAACTGTGGTTTTTTGTTTACATTTGAATCAGTGTCACTCTCGATCGCAATAGACTAACGGCCTTATAATCCCTAGTCTAGTTTATTATTATTGTTGTTATTAACATTCAAGATAGTTCTTCAAAGCAGATGTATCTCATCTTAAAGTATGTTAAAACTGTTAAAAACATAAAACATTGGAACGCACGTGATAACTAATGGGTTCATGAAAACAGGAACACAACAAGGTTTCGAAGGATAAGGAAATAAAAAAAAAAAAATGCATGAAAGAGGGCATCAGCCTGAGGAAATGATAGGAAAAAATGGAGGAAGAGAGATTTAGCCTTAAATTATTGGTACTTTTAACGCAAATTTTGCGGAGGGTTGGGGATAAAACATTTTAGGTCTTTACCAACAAGTTTTTGGGGAAAAAATTGATGCAAGGTAAAGGTGTGCATCATGTACGCGACAGGTCCTGTTTTAACGGAACTTGTTGGTTACCGAAACTTCTGTAATCCAAAAAGTCAACGGTATCCAATCGATGTCATTTTCAAGCCTTTGTTTCGAAGAAGTTGATAGTTACATATTTCTTTATATCATTTTTGGACAGTGTTGCTTGCAACTCTTTCTTTAGTTAACAGCGAGTTTGGCAACTTTTGAAAACCTGAATGCTTTGATTCTAAAAATGGCGAATTTTGTCCGAAACGCTTTACCTTCAAAAAAATCTACAAACACGCTGTATCAGGAGAGGTAACTAATCAATCCGTTTGTCTGGTCTAAAAAAGTTCACTACATCCACACGGAGTTTTCTTAATACTCTCTCTCATTCTTACAAGAGATAATTTATGCTCGTAAAATGATGGAACCTTTTTAGCTTATTATTATAACAACATCAAGTCGAATATTTTTAACTTACCTTATCATTTTGTAATGGTTATATAACATTTTTAACAAAATATAAAATTAAATATTTTATGTTACTTTAATATTTTACTATGTTTATATGTTGTAATCAACCCTTACCCTTTGACCACCAGCTAAATTAAACTGACAATATCAGTCAATTAATGGGTCGAACATGTTACACGCACTAAGCTGTTCCATCAAGGATAACCGAATAAAACATGTAACCGTAAGAACTGTACATCAGATGGCACTTTCAGTGTGCAGCAGAAGGTTTAATGTTTCAAGAAGTTGTACCCTTAACGATCTTTATTGCTATAATTCCATCATTCTATAATGCAGTGATCTTTCTTGCTACGTTTTGAGATAATCTTTTACGCATCAAAATGTTGATCACAAAAATTTCTCAGTTTTAAAGAATTTTGAAACAAACATAAATCGCTTCAGCAAGAAAGTCAACACCTGATTTTTGTGTGTGCGTGCGCGCGCGCGTGTGTGTGTGTTGTAATTAGTAGGTTATTCTAATAAAAACTGCTAAATATTTTGACTTGTGTGTATATCACATAGACAAGTTCCACACTCATTGTCTATCCTAAAGTTAAACATATTCATTTTACATTGATTATGAAACAAGCACTTTCCTGGAAACCTTAGCCAGTACTCCTGTCGGTGGTAGTTCCAAAAGTTGACCCCGCTTATAACGCGATTCTTTCTTCTATCATATACACATGGGTCCCATTTTAAAAAGGTAGTTACAAACAAAATTTTGCGCAGGTTTTTACGTAACTCTGCAAAAAAAAAAGAATGTGACCACAATGTTAGAAAGATTAGAAGCACACCTGACTTAAAACATACATAAATACGACACAGAAAATACAGGATACGATACCATTAAAGATAAATATGAAAATTGACACTTCAGTTACAAATTTATATTTTGATTTTGGTCCATCGATCAATTTCAAACAGACACTCAGTCTTTGTCCCTTTACCACACAACCCCGAGTTTTACATGTTATGAAAATTATAAAACCTATAAAAATGTCATGATAGTGCAGTTGGGTCTGACGATATCCATTACCAGTTCCTCATACACTTACCTTATTGTTTCTTTCATTGTTTACTTCATTTTTAGTCCCCTACCGGCGAAGCCGAAGGGGAGTTTAGGTTTGCACTCCGTCTGTCCGTCTGTCCATCTGTCCGTCTGTCCATCTGTCCGTCAGTCCGGCAATTCAGTTTTCCGGACTTTTTTTCTAAACGCTGGTACATATTGAGCTGTGTTTTGGTGTGTAAGTCACCCACCATCACTTACAAATCAAGTTCGACTTTCGTTCCGGTCCACTGGTTTTTCACGGATTTACGGGCCTTGGACTTACAAAATTTCACTGATAAATCAGTTTTCCGGACTTTTTTCCTAAACGCTGGTAGGTATTGATCTCAGATTTGCTGTGTAACTCAACCACCATGACTTACAGATCAAGTTCGACTTTCGTTCCGGTCTACTGGTTTTTCAGGGATTTACGGGTCTTGGACTTACAAAATTTCACTGTTAAATCATTTTTCCGAACTTTTTTCCTAAACGCTGGTAGGTATTGATCTCAGATTTGCTGTGTAACTCAACCACCATGACTTACAGATCAAGTTCGACTTTCGTTCCGGTCCACTGGTTTTTCACGGATTTACGGGCCTTGGACTTACAAAATTTCACTGATAAATCAGTTTTCCAGACATCTTTTTCAAAATGCTGGTAGATATTCACCTGACTTTTGCTGTGTAAGTCAACCACCATTACTTACAGATCAAGTTCGAGTTTCGTCCCGCTCCACTGCTTTGTCACGCATTTACGGGCCTTGGACTTACAAAATTTCACTGATAAAACATTTTTTCGCACTTTTTTTCTAAACGCTGCTACATATAGAGCTGAGTTTTGGTGTGTACATCAACCACCATGACTTACACATCAAGTTCGAGTCTCGTCCCGCTCCACTGCTTTTTGACGCATTTACGGGCCTTGGACTTTAAAAATTTCACTGGTATGCCAGCGATACATACGGCCGGTAGGGGACTGTGTATTGCTATGCAATACTATCAGAATGCTTGTTTCAATCAGATTTGGAAGACGTGTGTTCTTCCAGACTCTTGGAGAGAAGCTATAGTTTAACCTATACCAAAGCCTGGTATAGATTCTACAAATCCTGGTAACTACCGCCCTATAGCCTTAACAAGTTGTATTTGTAAAACCATGGAAAGAATGGTAAGTGACCGTCAGGTTTGTTTTTTTGAGAAAAACATAACTAATTTCCACAACCCAGTGCGGATTTCGTAAACAGAGAAGCAATCTTGATCACCTGGTTCGCTTTGAGACTTTCATAGGTGAAGCCTTTATAAAGAATGAACATTTTTTATTTAGAAAGTGCTTACGATACCACCTGGAAGTATGATATTATGAACGACCTTTATGATTTCGGTATTCGAGGTCGCTTTGCTCATTCCATGTCTGCTTTTTTAGATGAACATCAGTTTAGAGTCCGAGTTGGAAATACATTTTCCGGTCCACACGAGCAGGAAATGGGCGTTCCACAGGGAAGCATCCTCTCAGTTACACTTGCGGTTAAAATTAATAATATTGTTAAGTCCATTTACCCTTGAGAAGAGTGCTTTCTGTATGTAGACGACTTCTGCATTTAGCTATTGGTCAAAACATATGCATACGATTGAAAGACAACTTCAACAGGTCGTAATTAATTTAAGTAAATGGTCAAAACAGAAGGGTTTCAAATTTTCAAAAACCAAGACCAAATGTATGCATTTCTGTCAATCGAGAATTCTTCATCTCGACCCGGACCTGACACTAGACGGTGCCCGCATTGAGGTCGTTCCAGAATTCATTTTCCGGGGTATCTTATTCGACTCAAAACTTACGTTCATTACACATATAAATTATCTGAGTAAATTTATGTCAAAAAGCTCTGAATCGTTTACGTTTTGTTTCCAGTATGGACTGGGGAGCACATAAAAAAAGTACTTTTGAGACGTTATAGGTCGCTAGTAAGATCTAAACTAGACTACGATTGCGCCGTGTACGGATCAGCGCGTCAGTCATAGTTTCGCAAACTTGATACTATACATAATGAAGGCTTGCGTCTTGCATTAGGTGCATTTAAGACTTCTCCAATTAATAGTCTGTATGTTGAAGCAAATGAACTTTCGTTAGATCTTAGGGTAAAGAAACTTTCCATGCAGTACCATCTAAAACTGTAGTCAAACCCTGAAAACCCAAATCATAAGGTTGTTTTTTAACCAATGTATACAGAAGAATTTTTAAGGAAATAAAAGGTCATACCTCCTTAGTCTTCGTTGTGGTGCAGACGTAGTACAAAGTCTTGATTTTAATCTAGATGATATCAAGGAACATTACATATTTCAGTGTGAACCTCATATAGTCCCACATTGGTGAACGATCTGGCATTATATCCAAAAAGCGATTACAGACCCTATGGTTTTTAAAAGCATGTGTCTTGAAGTAAAAAGGCGTTTATACAGATGGTTTATTTTTAAGATAGTGTCAGGGTTGCTGCAGCTGCCATGCAAGACTGCAAATTATGCACTAATTGCTAAGCTTTTCGATAAGTTATCCCACATCTGTGAAAATGATAATGTTGTGTTCTGTTGGCATCCCAATCATGTTGGCATTTGTGCTAATGAGGAATCAGACAGAGCTGCCACGGAAGCATTATCACTCGATATTTCACCCAATAAAGTACCTTTTAATGATTTTAAACCTCTTATTAATAGTTTTATTCAAGATGTCTGGCAAAGATCCTGGAGTGATCCGGCAAATCAACACTATAAATTATTTTTTCATCAAGCTACATACAGGTGAATGGCTCCCGGGCTTGCAGTCAAGTCGCCGAGAGATAATCATTTTGGCCCGTTTAAGAATAGATCATACACACATGACGTATTCATACCGTCTCAAAGGAGAAGAAGCTCCTAAATGTATGCGACGCTACTGTAACTGTCATGCATTTACTTATAGAGTGCACAGAATTTGCACCTATCTGAGACAGATACTTTCAGGTTGACAGTTTAAGAAAAAAATTGTTTAATACTGTGAAATTGGAATCATTGTTTGAATTTCTAAAGGAGGTTAACCTTTTTAAGATTTAGCTTGTAAGCTGTTTGACTTTTCACCTTTTAACAACATTCTTAACATCCATTGTTTTGCCTCTTTAATTGGGGGATTTTTACCTCATCATAAGGTTTTTTTTATGATTGTTTAGGTTTTAGGGCCTATTGGCCCTCGCAAAGTTGTTCTTTTAATGGTATGAATAAGGCTGCTACCTCATTGTTACTGTTTTAAATAACCCGTTCCAATGTTTCATGGCATCACTTAAAGTAAGAACAAGGTTTAGTTTGTAAATGCGCCCAATATGACCTAAGCTGTCGACGGGCCTTAAAACATTCATTCATTCAGTCATTCATTATCTTTACTCAGACAATTTATTTTGCTGGCAGTGAAACATTATATTTGATTGAATGCAGTTCATATTTCATCTGATGAAAATAACATTGCTGATTCTATTTCTCGCCAACAGTAGCAGCGCTTCAAGGAATTAGCCCCAGATGCTTTACAAACCCAGTTCCAGTCCTAGCAGAATTTCATTCCATGCTCCTAGAACCGAATCAAAAAAATATTTGTCGCCTCCATATCTGAAAATACCAAGATATCCTACAGAGATGGCTTACACAGTTTTGAAAATTTTAGATCAAGAGCCGGTCTTGAGCCGAAGAAACCTCCCTGTAAAAGTGATATTAACAATTATATACCATTTTTCGGTCTGGAAAAGCGTTCATATGTCACGACAAGGTTTTTTATCTGTGCAGTCAGTCATCAATGTAAAATCATGGGAGTAGTAGACAATACAAGTAGCTTTCTAGTTTGCAAGCTTCTTGAAGGTATGAAAATATTAAAACACCATAGTGACACTAGGTTTCCTATTACGTCTGACCTGCTTAGTAAGATAATTCAAATATTACCAGCTGTTTGTATGGACATGTATGGGAGTCAGTTGCTTCCTGCAGCATTATCGGTAGCTTTTGCCTGTTTCTTGCGAGTAAGGGAACTAACGCTTAGTGATTCTACCACGATTGAAAGAATTATTGCTATAGAGGACATGGTCATAGATGAGACTCTTGGGTACTTTAAGAATAATCTCATATTTTCCGAAACAGATCAAATGGGTCAAGGTGTCGTTATACAGGGTAGTAGCAACAAAAGTAAAATGTGTGCAGTCAGTCATCTAATATCATATCTTAAAAGTAAGACCAAGGAATTCAGGCCCACTATTTTGCCATTTCAGTGGTGAAGCACTTACTAGATATCAGTGTAAGGCAGTTCTTAAAAAGCAATGAAGATACTAATTATATCTGCAGCAACGTTCAATTCCCATTCATTTAGATCAGGGTTGGCCACAGAGGTAGTTGACGGGTTATTCGCATGAGGTGGTTGGAATTGCGGATAGATGGAAATCCAGTTTCTTCAAAAGTTATATAAGAATGCCAGATCTGATAGCAAGGTTACGGCAGGTTAGGATTAAATAGTTTGCCTAAGAAGCTGCAAACTTTGCAAAAGGTTGGATCGAATTCCAGATCTGATAGCAAGGTTACGGCAGGTTAGGATTAAATAGTTTGCCTAAGAAGCTGCAAACTTTGCAAAAGGTTGGTGACCAGCCAGACTTTATTTCATTTCACATTGGTGCTAACGATATAGGTCTTATTGACTGTTTCAAATGGAGAAATGTTTGTGTTCAAATTTTCATAGTTACATAACCACTGATGAGGCGTTAGGTTTTTTTGTTTTTTTTTGTTTGTTTTTTTTATATAGTTTATTAAATTTAAAATAGTGAGAGGCGTGTGACGTTTTAATAACACAGTTAACCTACTAAACTTTGTGTCGGACCGGCATTTGCCGACTTTTTTGTTTGCGTCTCTCTCTCTCTCTCTCTCCCTCTCTCTCTCTCTCTCTCTCTCTCTCTCTCTCTATATATATATATATATGTATATGTATATATATGAAATGTTCAACTGGTACCGGTTCAAGGATAAAACATAAAAAAAAAACAAGAATAAAATCACATGGGAGATTATAAGAATAAGATTTATTGCCCTGATGATTCCTTAATGGAAGAAACCGGTCGGCAATAAATCTTATTCTTATATTCTCCCATGTGATGTTATTCTTGTTTTTATATATATATATATATATAGAGAGAGAGAGAGAGAGAGAGATGTATAAAAAAAACTAACGCCTCATCAGTGGTGATGTAACTATTGATTGACGTCATGTAATCGGAAGGCAGGTAATTACATTACGTTAGCAACGTTATTGACGAGTACTCAGGGGAGATAAATAATCATTTCATTTTTAAATTTATTTCGTCTTTACTGCATAAGTCTAAATGATGGCTGAGTGGAATGTGTCTGGTTGAAGGATTTCTTATTTGTTGTGCATGAATTGTTCTACGGATTCTCAGTTTGTCACCTGTTTGGCCACTGTAGTATTCTCCACATCCATTGCACGTGATAACATATATCACATTTTGTACATCACAGGTCATGTCTGCATTAACTTGAATGACTTTTCCATTGAAGTTGTATGAACTACCATTTGGCATATATGAGCATAAACTGCAATTTGGACGACCACAATTTGTAACTTTTCTCTGGTCTTTACTCTCTTCTGTGAATTTTGCACATGTTAATAGTTTCTTTAAGTTAGGCGGTTGTCTTTTTATTAATTTGTTTCCATTTAAAACGTCTTTCATTTTATCATCAGAATAAAGAATATGTAAGTTATTTGTGAATATGCCAAACATTTCTGCATTATATGGGTTGAAGTTTGAGACATAAGGGATGGTGTTTTCTTTGGAGTTGGTCTTGAATTGTATTAGGATATCCCTTGGGATACTAAGAGCCATCTTTATACCCGATTCAATAAGCGATATCGGGTAATTTCTTGAGATTAGTGAGTGTTTAAGTTCTTGTAGTCGTGTCATTCTGATTCATGAATTAGAAACAATTGTGCGTATTCTGCGGGCTAGATTATACGGAATACTATTCTTTGTGTGTTTAGGATGGCAAGAAAAATAGTTAAGATATTGTTTAGTGTCTGTGTCTTTAAAATATATGTCTGTAATTATTTCAGTATGTTCTTTAATTATCAGAATATCGAGGAACGGTAGAGATTTTTCACTTATTTCCATGGTAAATTTCATGTCTAGGTGAAGGTTATTCAGAAGGTCAAAAAAGAGGTTTAGATCTTGTCTGGATTTTTTCCAGAAGATAAAGCAGTCATCTAGAAATCTTCTCCAGTCGGCTTTAAGCATCTCGCCAAAGCCGTTTTCAAAAATTTCTTCTGCTTGATGATACAATTTTTTATCTAAAAAACCCTAAGACTAGAGTTGCGTATGTTGGTGCAAACTTTGTTCCCATTGCTGTGCCTCTTTTTTGATTGTAGAATTTTGTCATTAAAGGAGAAATTATTATTCTCTAGAATAATTTTCATTCTTTCTATTAAGAATTCTTTTGTGAACCTAACGTTGATAAACTTAGGATACTTGTCTAGCCAAAATGTTATCGCTTCCACCCCAAGCTCATGTGATATGCTGGTATATAAACTTGTCACATCAAACGATACTAAAATTGTGTCTTCGCTGATCCTTTTGAGAATATATTGGAGAAAATCTTTGTCATCTCACACACACACACACACACACACACATATATATATCTATATCGCTTGCACCACATAATGCTATATCTATATCACATGTGGTAATGGATTAACACAGTGGCTGACCGATATCAATCCGATATCAATATTCTGTGTTCATATTTTAGAGAGGATATCAATAAATAGTACTTTTACCTGCATAAACCTGTAATTCACAGATGTCAAAATATCCTGTTACTCCACGCCTAGTCAGGGTTAAATAACGGCCTTCCTTTGGTATCGGAAGCGTGTAATGATAGATTGTAACGTCCTCTGTATTATTTGTTAGTATATGTCCATTCCAATCATCTCTGCCAAGTTGTATCTCCATATTTTTTAGCGATACTGTCAAAGAAATAAGTTCTTTATCTTTACCGTACAGGGCAGTAAGAGTTATTGAAGACAGCTATTAGCCATGGGCGGATTTAGGGGGTGGCGGAACCCGCATACGCCCCCCCCCCCCCAAAAAAAAATAAGAAATCGGCCGAGGTACATATAGGTAAGTCATAAAATTTAACATTTACATATTTACTAGATTTGTGACAACACTAATTTGATCAAACATCAAAAGCAGATTACCAATCACTTCACTTTTCGTTGAATAGTTTAATTTTGCTAGTGTGGCATTTTTCCGTTACTGTTAGAGTCAAGAGCATCCAATGCATCAAACATGTCCGGCCTTTCAAACCGGACAAAGCTCGGTCCTGGTTCAAGTTGGAATGATTTAAGACGATTTTTTTTTCACCCACTGCGAAAACTCAGACAAGGTTTGGCCATGTGGATCTTCTCTTGGAAGAATCTTCGATTCAGACGCATATTTGTACAATGCATTTCAGAGAAGACATGGGCAGATTTAGAGGGGGCGGAGGGGACGTAGGCTACGCCCCCCCCCAAATCAACCGAGGTAAGTCATAACACGGGTTGTGATTTATTCGCAGATTTCCGCGAATCGAACAGTTCTGAAGGTCAGTTTCTTGATTGGTCCACATCCGAGGAGAAATTTGAAAAAGGGGCGGGGGATTAAGTCATAAGTCTTAATCTCGGACAACCCAAGCTAATTTTAGAAATCTATTTTTTATGACAGCTATTCATAGAATCAGATGCGTTGTTTGCGCATGTCAGTATTCTTCGAAGAGTGGACCTGTCTGCAATGACGCATCACTAGCCTGTACAGGATAAATATTAAAACGCGATGCATAAACTAACACTCTGCCGCTGAAAAGAAGCAAAGGAGATAATGGCTATGGCTATAAATAATACTTCTATGGAAAAACCTAGCCTGTTTTTCGCTCCAAATTTTCTTAAAAATTCAATTTTTCAAACGAGAAAAATAGTTTTAAAAAATGCCATTGTTTACTGCAAATCTTTGTGCACAGTTTCTAAATATGGATTTATGGAAAACCAGGACTTGACCAGGTTTTTTTCCCACAGACTTACCGACAAAAAAATGTCTGGGCTTAACCGGGGCTATTTCCAAAGCCTAGAGGGGCTGTTTTTATAAATGACGGGTGAACAGGCTACACGATAGCTAACCGTGGCTAGTTGAATCGTACCAGGTAGCGCTTTAGTAAGTGAACGTATAATATTTTATTTTGAAATTCGATGCGTCGATTGCCGCCTTGACAAGTAGTCCGGTTCTATAACCAGAATGCCCAAATCAAATAGGTATGTATTTGAAAAATGCCACCTAGCAGGAGATAGTGGAATCAAATGATTCAATTTTACATGTTGCGCAAAGTTCTATACTTTGATATGTGTGACTGGGTTCGCTGATACTTTGGTTTCATTGTGTTATTCATGGACCCGTGGGAAACGATATTTGGCCAATCAGGTCTTTGCATTTATTTGGCCAGATGTGCAGCTTTGCTGTCCGCTATTTCAGCTCACAATTAAACGACGACATTTAGAGAGCGAAAAGCGTGCACACTTCTCTAATCTGGTTTCCGAAGTTTTAGTCTCCTGCACTTTTTTAAGCTGTTTCCCCTTTCTGTATATTGGTCGCATAAATAGTCGCCATGCATAGTGACAACCACTTTGCCACGTTGTCGTATAAAATTTGGTCGTAAAACCTCTAGACCGGCGTCAAATACAGGGTTTCCATGAGTCACGCAAATATGAATTTTAATTTAAAGTATCAAGGGTTTGAAAAAGACCTAGATTTTCTTACTGGAGGAACAGCAAGCAGTTTTCTATTCGCATTTCGTAAAAAAGGTCGAATGTTTGACGGATTCGTCACCACACCATAGCCATAGTCCATACTTAGTCCGGTCGTTGTTCGGTGTGAACTGCAAGTTTTTGTAGTTTTTTTCGGTCATCCGAAGTGAAGTTGAGTAGAATATCATTGTCATTGTGCATCATTGGTTTGACCTGGGTCCTCAAAATTTCACGCTCGAAAATCGGGGAAAATAAAAAATCGCAATATGATCAATATGACCCGTACAATGCTACCGTGGCTGATACATTTTCAAAAACAACAGATTAATAAAAGATGCCACATAAGAAATCAATAATAACAATTTGATCGTCACTCCCTAGTTTTTCCCTTATAGACAAAAAAATGACAAAGGTCAATCTTTGTTTCCGGTCAAGCTATCTCACACGAAAACCAATAACTTTTCCTGGGTGCGTTAATAGGGACAACTTTTATACTCAAATTTAAGTGTTTAAACACGTTTTTATTTCAAACTGTGTAGATCATTAATTTGAGAAGGCATCATGGTCAACAAAGAATCTAATTGATGGTGTTTTCATATTGCTGATATCGCAACTTTTTGTCCACATTGTAGGACAATATGAAATATAGATTAAAAATGTTGATTATCTACCGATTACATAACGTTTTATTTTTGCTTTGTCAATATTTCGAATTCGACCACACAATCATTTATAGCATGGTGAGCGCTAGAAATTTGACATATTGCCGTCGATTTTAAAACTTAAATAGCTTCTAATCTTACAGATAAATAGATGGTTTATGACAAATTTGCGAGCAAAGATACATAAATTAGAAGATTTGTGACCTTTTGACGAAATAAATTATTTCAGTACATTTGATATGTCTGCTTATGGCAGTAAACAACCAATGTGCGATGTTTGGTATATAGAAAGGTACAGTAAAATCATTTACTATATGATATCAATTCGATCTATGATATTAATGAGATATAATCAGTGCTATGGAATTGATTACAAAACATCAGTACATAAAAAAAAAATGCAGATAGGAAAGCTTTTGAATGGATTTTTCAAATATTCAAAAGCTAGAGTACCCCGGGGGCTTCACCATAAGGGAACATTGCCCCTTGAGCCCATTGGGTGCCCCCCTCCGGCCGAAAATTACCCCCCCCCCAGCTCTTCAGCCAATTACACCCCAGACTTTACATCCTCATATCTACTAAATATGTGACCATACTAATTTTATCAAAGATCAACTGCAGTTCGCTAATTACGTCAACCTTTCGTTGATCGGTTTGAATTTCCCTAGTTTGGCATCTTCCCGATACTTAAAAAGTCAACAGTAACCGATAAGCTTTATTGTAGTAAGTGACCGGTGAGTTGAGGAGCACACAGACTGCCAGTATTGAAACGTTGATCCCATTACGCCCCCTCTAACCGAAAATCCTGGGTCCGCACCTGGCTATCATAAATATTTGTAGGGATTTTTTTAAGAGAACAGAACAAGTATTTGTATTTCAATATTGTCTAGTTTGTCAATAAGCAGGGAGTATCAGGATAGACACAAATATATGATATACTGCAAGGAGAATATTTCTTTAATTTCATACAGTTCTTATAAAACGTACGCTTCACAATCTATTCAATCTAATCTTTCATCTGCAATGTGCGCCGGCGTAAACTGGCTTGAAAATATAGAGTAATGGTCTATCTGTGTGTTTGTCCCTAGCGTTTCAGGAACAAATGAAATATTATTCTGCGAAAAACCAACCGCTGTTCCTGTCGCAGACAGCACAAATCTAGGGAACTATTTGTTGGTAATAATGATAAGATAGAGGTATAATGAAAGCGTAATAGTATGCATTGAGTCAGATAAACAGATGCAGCTTTTGTGGTTTCAGCACTGACTTTGTTTAACAAACTTTAAAGATGTCGGTATGTTTCAGATCGGAAGATATCAATAAATATTGTGCTGTAACAACACCTTCTTTAATTTCTTCAAATCTAAACTATTATTATCAATTCAGTGGTAACGTAGAAATCATTTTACTTCGTTTTCTTCATCTCTGTTTAATTGCGAAAGTTTGCAGCTAGAGTATTAGCTTACACTTACCACATCAAACATTTTAAAAAAGAGATGGAATGCATAATAGTCTCCGAGCCATCAAATGTCCCCACGCCTCCCCATGAAAAAGTATTCTCGGCTCTATCGTTTGCTTAAAGCCGAATGTATCAGGAGACCTTGTCAAAGTCTGGCGAGCAGGGCGTTTGCGACTCATGGAGGTTTCAAATTTCATCAAGTGCACCTATGCGTATAGGGTATTAATGAACTGTCATACTGATAACGTCTACATCTCATTTTCCACATCGAAAATCGTCAGTAAAGTTTTTACCAAATGGTTATTGAAAATCACATGCATTGATGCAACAAATGTTTTACAGAAACAGTTTTGCCTAAATCAAAGCACTGAAGAAACTATATGTGGCTATGTTTGTAAGGCGTAAATTGGTTTGTACTTATAAGCGTATCTGAACTATTCAGCATCATTTGTTACGATCTAAGTGATACAGAATAACTTTTAATGACAAAAGTCTGCCTTTTCACCACAATTTATGTTATATATACGCGAAACAAATCAATGCACTAACTATTTTTCTGTTGTTCCATAAGAATATACTGTAGTCAGGTTTATATGTATCGCTTCCATTGCCTGTAGCAAATAAATTACTGCATATATTGGTATTGTATAAAAAAAAAAAAAATTCGAATAAAGTTGTTTGAATGTTTTCATGGTGGCTTTTCATAAACTTCACTTTTATTGAACTGATAACAATAATGCTCACAACAGATCATCCAACACTATATGTGATTGTCATATCCTTTTCATTCCCATAAATTAAATCAGACAAATTCATGAGCCGAGCCACGGTAGCGCAGTCGGCAGCGTGCATGACTTGAGGACAGGGGGTCAGCAGTTCGAGTCGCAAGTTCGAATTTCCAGCTTGGCCAGTTTCTTTCCGAGGATAAATGATAGAATGCCCTCGATCGCTGTTCACATTTTTCAAGAGTTCCAGAGCGGCCATTTTTGAAAATCGAAACAGTTTATTGATAAACAATTGAAGAATATTCTCTGGACGGCTTCACTTTAGCACAAGTGCGTAACCAGTTACCTATAAATGTATTACAGTACGTTGTGCATGTAAAGTTATACCGAGTTATACTTTCATCAGAACTGTGAATGTTTCGGACTATTTTATCTTTATTAAAACGTTTAAGTATTTTTTGCTTAACCGATATTCTGAAAGACCACAGCACTGTCCGATCCGACGCGACAGATTATTGAGTCATCGGGTCTGACCGGACAATATTGACCTTAGCTTCATATGTTTCAAACACTTCATTCAGCGGTCGGAGTCGCGCAGTGGTTAGCGTTGACAGCCCAGATCTTCGTGTACACGAGTTCGAGGCACGATCGGTTTTGAAAAATAATTTTTGTTAAGTCATTTTAATATTATTGAAAGAAATCAATAAATAAACGATTTTCAGTATAATTTCGCATGGCGTTCGAAAGACAGTCTTTCTACGGTAAGTGATGCTACATTATGACAAACAAGTACTCCACTTAATGGCTTGTCTCAATGTCCTATCATGTCCGAAATCATCCGACTAAGTGTTCGATGTGACCCAACGTGTCCGATAGGACCCATCAGTAACCGTCCGGTTTATATCCTGGATGGTTCCCTGTTTTGCGACTAAAATGCATGTTAGAAAGAACGGTATCAGTGTATCATTTCCTATCTGATCTATTATGTATCTTTTTTTTTTTTTTGTTTTGTTTTTTCCCAACTTTAAAAAGGCTTTGATCACACAGATCAAATACAAAATAGATAACAATAAACGAAAGAAAATAAAGGAAATACAATTACAAGATAGTTATAAGCTATGTATAAGACCTTTTCTGAAAGTAAATTGTTCTCATCCTTTTTTCCTTGCAAGCAGCGCACTGACTGCTTTCATACATAAATAAACTTGACGCAACAATCAATCAAATAAAACACCAATATGATACCAAAAAACTAGTTATACGAGACATTATTGCAAGCGATTATTGTTTGTTTTATGAATGATCCTTCGAAAAACTCTAGAAATCAAATTAATTTTTACCCAAAAAATAAGTGTAAGAAAGTTTCAAAATACATTCTGAAATAATTGATTGAAATTATAGGTTACATTTCGAAATTGGGTCTTTCGTTATCAATAAAAAAGGGCCATTTTGCTGAAAAGGGATATATTGGATCGTGCCGTTTTGGGAGTGGGCCATTTTGACTCACTCCCAAATAAAACCAATAGTGTTTAACAGTGCTATAAACTATTAATAACAGAGTTGTGAGATTCTCACTTTGTACAATTTTCCTACTTTCCACAGGAGCAATTCTAGAATGGTACTGCGCAAATTGGGAATTTCCACTTGGCACAGGACCATTCTAGAATTGTCCCGCTTCCCACTTTGCGCAGAACATGGATATAAAGTGCTTTCAGTAATACGGAATGCGATAATGTCAAGAGCAATTCAGCTGTTTACATTGGTTTACATAAAATATTTACCAATATTTCAACTAAAATGGGAGTTTCAGGATAAATATCTTAATATCTGAATTCACACACATAAATTTATATCATGTTTTCAAAATATGAGCGGTTCAACTGGTATAGAGCGGACGTGAAACTGCTACCGGACGGGAGGAAGAACGGACGAAATAAGATGTGTAACTGAGAAGTGATTGATGCCCCAAAATAGTAACCTTTTCATGTGAGCTTTGAACATGAACATTGACTATGGAGACAAAACACTTACAAGCACTTCTGACCTTGAATTTTGACCTACGGAAAAGGTTCTTGCACTAGACACATCGTTAATATGTGGTTGACAATTTTAGAAAGTTATACTGAAATTCATTCATAATTAAAAGAAAACTTGACTGGCCGGACACAAAAATTACTACCGAAAAAAGCATATTTGACCTACTGTGAAATTGACCTTTCACCAGTGGTCAGGACTTGCTCATTACACATCGTCTTGATGTGGTTAACATAGAATTTTGTGCAAAGCTATATTACTCCATAGGGGAAAAAAAGTTATGGCCCGGACACAAAAGCACACATTTGACCTTGCCATGACCTTGACATTTGACATGCTTCTTGCACATCCTTTTTATGTTGTTTACCATTCTGCGCTACTATATTGAAAGTATTCATCATTGAAAAAGTACCAGGCCGTACACGAACATAACCCTCAAAATTTCTCTTTTTTTATTTGACCTGGTTGTGGCCTTGACCTTTCACCTGTTGACATAGTTCTTAAGCGCAACACATCATTTTAGGTGGTTAACAATGATGCAAGGTTGTGCTGAAATTCATTGATAATTAAAAAAGTTACAGGCCTGACACGAACGTAACCGTCAAAAATTTCTCTTTTTAAAAATATTTGATCCAGCACTGACATTGACCTTCAACCTACTGATACGTTTCCTAGGTGCGACACATTGTCTTTATATGGATAACAATGCTGAAGTTATACGGTAATTAATTCTTAATTAGGAAAGTGACAAACTGGACACGAATACTACCCCCAAACACATTTGACCTTGCTGTGACCTTGACGTTTAACCTACGGACAAAGCTCTTGCGCATGACACCCAGTTTCGGTGTGATTAACATTTTTACAACCTTAATTTGAAATTAAGTCGTAGGGAAAAAGTTATAGCTCGGACATTAACAGACGGACGGACTAAACAAAAGCTATATCCGCCCCGCGGGGGCATAAAAGTGGCAAGCGGCATAGCATAATACGTTTTGTCGTCCGTCTGTCCGGTTGTGTTTTTCTTGTTTCCACATTTAAGTATGCAGATTTTCATGAAACTAGTAGTTTTTTCTCTTTTTTTTTTTTTTAATTATCAAGCAGTTAAACCCTACTGATTTTGATAAAAAAAAAATCTGACAATTAGTAAAAGAAAAGTAGCCGTTTAAAGTTTAAAAATTTGCATTTCTTGTTTACAATATCCGCATCTGTTGTCGGACTTTCGTAAACCTTCCACAGTTTTTTTTTTTTTTTTATATCATTGATAGCTTGAACCTGATTGATTTTGGGGGGAAAAATCAAACAATTAGTAAGGAAATTTGCATTTCTTTAAAGTAGAAAATTTACATTTCTTGGAAATATCATACTTTTTTTTTTTTTTTTTTTAACATTTTCGTCTAATGCTTTTAAAACTTGAACAGATTATGTGTATTAAAGGGATTGGACCGTGCTGAAAAAGGATAAAATACAACAATCAGTTTACGAAAAGCAACCACTTGATGACTGGTCTTGTTTAACTCAACATGGTACGCATTACTGGTCCCATTTCTTTTAAACTTGCAGGGATTGTGCGATACAATGAATACCAAAACCCTATCAAATATGGCTGGATTCAAAAAAAAAAAAAAAAAATGATTTTAGGAACTGCATTTTGATTATTTCACTATTTTTTTCAATTTATTATGGTGTCTTAGCGAGTTCAAGCCTAGATGCAACACACCTTTTTTTTTATTGTGTGTGTGTGTGTGTGTGTGTGTGTGTCCATAAATTCATGGTGTATGCCAGAAAATGAGCAAAATTACTGCCAGGAGAGCGATTCAGGCCCTCAAGGGCCTCTAGTTTGATATACGGCGAATATCATTCTACCGGTATTTCTTGTTTGCAGATGATGTTGAAAAAAAAAACTTTGATCATTTTAGAAGGTGATGACCTTTCAGGTTTTACTGTCTTTTGTCAGCCTTCAAACTTAAATCCCATGACAACGAATCACTCCTCTGTTTCAAAAAAGTCCTGATTGATCAATGTACAGACGCCTCTGTGTCATTTCATATGTGAAAATGGCATGCGGATTGAAAACTGTGAGAACCAATTACACAACCAATCAACTGCAGAGTCCAGCGTCATAGAATTACCTCTAGATTCGGAGTTGGCCTCGTTTCTCAGCGTTGACATGACTCAATTAACACAGTCTACAACGCCGATATATACGTAAGAGAAAGTCTCCAAACCACTCGATATACACCAAAGACACTGTCATTACACTTCAAACCACTTTCTAACACCTAAAACCGCATGCAAAATGCCGAAATATGCGATTTACGGAAAAAAAGGCATGAAATAATGCTATCACTTTGAGAAAAAAATTGAAATGATACCTTGTTAAAACCTAGTAAATTTCTACCTTTACCTTCTATTAGTACTGTATGTATTTTGATTTTAACGAAAGGTATTGAACATTAACATTATTTTGTTTTCGAGCTAAGTACAATTAAAGAGTGTAGACGTGAACATGATATGTTTGACAACACAACGTTAAAGTACATACCTCCACCACTCACCCCCAACACCGATATTCTGTGTATCCTGTACACCTGTGATAGGTCCAGTTTATACCAAGGTTCAAACACTTTATCTGTTCCAGCACAACAATCACAGCTTCTCTCTACCCTGTTTGTATTTCCATCTACTGCTCTTTCAACCGCCCAGTCTTTAAACTGACCGCTCATAGTAATGTTTTTACCTCTTGAAACAAGTTGTTGTCCTGCAAATATGCATGAATGCAGTTAATCCGGCACGTTGTATTTTACTGGTGCCAGGAATCCACTCGATGGAGTCATGCTCTGGCAAAAAGGGGTTTAATGTATCTCCGTCAATGCTTTATATCGCGCAATTCATCTATAATTATAAATCCATAGAATCAGTTTTGTCTAACAACTGACAGAATCGTGAGGTAGGATGGTCCCTGGACATGCAAATAAATTTTGCAGTCGCCAAAAGTTTCGACCCACGTCAGCCTGTGCTGACTGCAGATGCATTAAAGCTAGTTTTCACAGAACATGGCTCATTTTTTACCATTGACTTTATCTGCAGACAAAAATTCAAATTGGCTGCTAGACCAAATTTTTGTATTGATGAAAGTTCAGTACTTTTTGCTGAAAGTGTGGATCAAAATCAGACTGCATGTTTTTTGTGAAAACGTTTATTTAAGCCAGTGTTTTGTTGTTGTTGTTGCACAACTAGATCTATTACTGCACGTTATTGAATGTGTAGCTACGATCGAGAGCACTCCAAACTGCCTTTTTTTAAACTATTCCTCTTTATCTTTTACCAAACAATTCTGTTTTAGGCAACCCATTGGAAATTGGCTTTTGAAAACATTATGGGAAAAGAAGAAAATGCTATTGACCAATAATTTCCCCTTTTCTCTTTTTTCATCACAAGTCCAATCATATGAGCCAAATTGAATTCATATCTGCAAAATCACCTTTTTCTGGAAATATGGTAAATTGGCAGTATGGGCACGATAAGCTTGCTGAAGCCGCCGTCTTTTAATTCTACAGTAGAGATTAAAAACAGCAGCCTTACCAAGCTCATCCTGCACTTTGTTTTGCTTGAAAAAGTATGGTAAAAAAGTCACGACTTACAGTCATGCAAAACATAACTGTCGTTAGACAGACTGACAGAGGAAGAGGGGTTAATTCACTCAAATATAATTATAGATTTATAACTTAAAGGCACTGTTCACATATGAAAATAGTCTTTAGCACATACAAATTATGAGAAATTTATTCTCATATATCTTTTAACTCATTCACTACAAATGACAACTTTGTGGCTGGTGTAGATCAAGATCAGAATGCACAGAAAGTGCAGTCTGATCTTTGATCTACACCATCTGCTACCCGATGCTAGACTATGATGCAGTTGATCTTCAATAGCAGAGAGAATCTTCTTTTGGGAAAAATGAAATCTCTTGAGTTATTAGTGAAAGAGCTCAGGGAAGTTGGAAAATATTGAGCATTTTGTACCTCAATGATACAATGAATACATCAGGGCTACTTCTACAATGATTGTGTCATTGAGAAAACGCGAAAACTGATCACAATTAAAATGACAATTAGAATGGTCTCACGGTTGTCTGCATGTGCTGGACAAGTTTTTAACAGGTTCTCTTGTGACATAATTTCATAAACCTAGACATTTCGCCCAAAAAGATGGACTGTTGTTATCGTCAGTCAATCCTTCATATTAACTGCTCAGGAATCGGTAGGTCTACTTCGTACTCAATAATAATAGGCGACAAATGTACCTGTTTTTTATGCGACATAAATTTACGTTTTTGTAGCAATATCTTCGAAAATGTCGACATAGGAAAAAAAAGAAACCAGTATTTAACGTCAGTCAACTAATGCCAATTTCTTGTTTAGGAAAACTTTTATGGGAAGTAGACGTCTTCATTCATGACGACATGGTAATTTTTCGTTCTATTACTGCCACTGGATTCGCATCTAAATCTTTTTTTTTTCCCGAGAATTACCAAGTATAGCGCCCTAGATCTAGTCTAAATCTAAATTTATATCTGACAAAATGCGATGCGAGGTTTAAATATTTGCTTCTCTTTTATTTAAGTGAATAGATTTATTGGAGAGGTCATCAGACCTCTCCATCAGTGGTGAGTTTAAAAGGCAGACTGCCTCAGAAATTGCAATCTACATGTAAATCCACTTTTTTTATGCAAAATTGTTCTGATACACAGTCTGTTTCGTCATGGTTTTATAAATAAACCGAAATCAAATCAAAGCGCCAAAGGCACTGAAAGCCTGGGCATCTGAAGGGGTGAAGAAGAAGAAGGAAGAGGCCCAGAAGCTCAAAATTTCTATCACATTTGTACAGGCTTGAAACTTCTAGATCGCATTTGTACAGACTAATAAAAATATCTCTACATTGTCTCACACTGACAGTCTGTAGAGTTGACAACAGAATGGAAAAACATAAATTTGTAAAGGCTCGTGCAACCAATCAAAATGAGCAGTGTGCAAAAAGGAATAGGCCTACTGCTGATAAATGTGGCCTTTATGGTGCACACAACGTTTTTCTGGTTCATAAAAGTGACCTACTTTTTGATACTACACAAACTAATATCAAACTTGTACAAGATGTCATTAAGACAAAAATTCAAACCAATTTTCAAGTCAGAGTATCTGACTGAAAATTTGATCTCTGAGTGCAAACAAGGTTTTCCTACGATTTTCCCCAGTGACCTACTTTTTGACCCTATATGATTCATTTTAAACTTGTCTGAAATATTTATCAAGGCAAATATTCTGATTGATTGATTGATTGATTTATAGTGTTAAACACCCTTTTCAACATTATTTCAGTTATTTCACGGCAGCCTGTGCACCTATCCATGCTTTCCTTGATTTTCTTTTACCAGTACTACGCACAATATTCTTTCCAAGCCACTTGCTGCTTTCCCACATAACCATCGTCGAAACAATGATCAGCGGTGAGAGAGGAATGAATCCTATCGCATTGACTATCATCAGTCCTTGGAAAGAAATTGGCCCAGCCGGGGATCGAACCGGGGACCCCCTGCTCTCAAGTCCTGTACGCTACCAACTGAGATACAGGGGCTGGACTCAAATATTCTGCCCAATTTCAATGTTAGATTTCACTGTGTTTTAGGGAAACGTTGGTTTAAAATTACAAATATTCTACCCAACTTCAATTTAAAGCCAAAGCTACCCTAAAACACAGCGAAATCTAACATTTTGACCAAGTTTCATTGACATTGGGTGGGAAGGTAACCTGGTTGATATCCTTTTAGGATTTTCCATGCTTATACTGCTTTTGAAATGTATACAAATGGACCTATCGGTATTGTAAAGTTAAAAAGATTATCTAGACATAATTTTGGCCCAACAATTTTCAGTAAATTTGGACCAAAACTTTCTTCTATGGTTTAACACTATTTTCAACATTATTTCAATTATGTTGCAAAGGCCAGTGCACCTATACATGCCTTCCTAGAATTGGTTTAACTTGTACTTTTTAAGCCACTGGCTACTTTACCACATAAAAATAGTTGAAAAAATATACAGCAGTGAAAGGGGTTGAATCCTCTTCCCATGACTATCATCAATTGTCTGAAAGAAATAGGCAGAGCTCAGCAAACCTGGCTTTCAAGCCTTGTGTTTAATAGACTGAACCACCTGTCTTGGCTTGGCTTTAAACACAAATGGAAATTTGCACGGCATACTATTAAGACAGATGGACAGATCAGGATCTCTATTTACTTACCATTCCTAAGAACTTTCTCAGTCTTATTCTCCTGAATTTTCTAGATTTGAAAGTAACACTACTGATTGGCTAAACCATCTGGTTTAGCCAATCAGAAGTAGTGTTTTACTTTCAAATTTTGAAAATCTTGGAGAATAAGACAAAGAACGTTTTTAAGAACAGTTGGTGAATATGAACTCAGTTCATGTAATCAAAATACGGTCTCAAAAGTATAACCAAGTTGTCAGTGTTGTGACCAGGGGAGCAACCATTCGAAATCATCTAAGATAATTCACAAAAAAAAAAAAAACAAGAGTGATTGTAATCTGTCTTGTGTGACCTATTTATTTTTACCAAGATTGACCAAAATTTAAACTTTTGACCGTTGTAATTAGGAAACAAACTTGCTACCCCAATTTTCATATTTGCATAGTGGCAGTTGTCAAAATTATCTTAACTCCTTATCAAACAACAAAATTTTAGACTTGTCCAAATTGAAATCTACTGCAGATGACAAATCGAATGTGATGCTAATGCTGACATTGGAAAGTGTAGCAAAACAATGTGGAAAAAGATAAAATACTGGTCACCAGCAATTTCTCCTGAGCCCCTCCTCCAGTATTTTCTAAACCCTCCTTCATCACAGTTGTTAAAACTCAGGATTGTGTGTTAAAGGATTAAATATTAATATAAAGACAAATACTAGAACTAAACCTGGTGAAGATTTGGCCAGAGATGTAGTCTTCAGATGATTGGTGTTTGCTACAGTTTTACTTTTAACTTTATCTAAGACATGGTGCATAAAAATGATTTGCTGATGGTCAGGTTTTTTTTGGAGCAAAACATGGCCCTTTTGGGGGTAAAAAGAAAATGGCTCTCTTTTTTGTAAACAAGCAATTTGCTCTCTATTGTTTTTGATTCTTTAAAATTTAAGAACACTGGGCCTGTTCCTAACCTGTTACAATTCATTTTCTGCATTTTCGAAGTGATTCAAGATACTGCTGCTTTTATGTATACTAGCACTTTCCCCCTTTCCCACAATGCTTTCTACCTTATCTGGGACAAATTCCATCATTTGCAAAGGCTTTCAATTTGGTTAAGTGTAAAATTTTATCATTTGGTAAAACGTTAAAACCAATTACTGCAGTCGAGCCCCATTAGCACAGTCGTTAGCGTACCAGACTTGAGAACAGGGGGGTCACTAGTTTGAATCCTTAGCTCAGCCAATTTCTTTTCGATGACTGATGGTAGTCATTACGACACAATTCAATCCTCTCTTACTTAAGCAATGAGCTTTTACATTACCTTAATTCTGAATTCTGACGATTGGCAATCTTGGTATTTAGAAGCAGCAAATGATGGTGACAAATTTGAGATTGTTTCCCCATTGCTGATGGTGAAAATCCTAAGAAAACCAGTGATTCACAGACATTGATTAGAGAAAAAAAATGAATCTTCCTAATTGTAGATATATGATTTTACTTAATCTTTTAATTCATGTTTCACTTAAAATTCATTTTAATAAAGTAGGGTGCAATAATGTGGGACAAACAAGCCTGGATGAACATGCCCACGGCCAAGCTATAGTTTTTGGACAAACTAGCCTCGAACCAAATGCATGATAGGACGATAAAATATTTTTCTTACATTATTCTTAGTAACACTGTGGATTTACACAGATGAGTACTAATATTGACGGTCTTGAATTGACCTGCACTGCGACACCTTTGAAAATTCATCAGCTTCGAAATATGTTCCTATCATTTTGGAAGGAGCGGTTCATCTGCACACAGTAACTTTATTAATGAATTAACATCAAATTTGTCTGCAACAACTGGCAGTAAAAATATGGATCCGTAAGCAGTGTGTTAAAAACCTAACTCTTTCAGTACCTATTATCACTTAACCCTTAACTCTTTACCAAACGACAAAATTTTAGACCTGTCCAAATTCAAAGCAGTTGCAGACGACAAAATAAATGTGACTGAAAAATTGAAATCTTTTACAGGAAGGGTAGAAAACATTATCGGAAAAGGAGGAAATGTTGGTTACCAGCATTGGTTTCCCTTTTCCCACAATGTTTTCAAAGGGCTTCTTTCTCAGGGTCATTAAATGTTGTGATTGTTTGGTAAAGGGTTAAATTGTTCAATACAGTGAATGAAGTTTTCAAGCCACTTATATATGCTGTAATATGGCGATTGCAAAATTGCTGTTGGTAGAAAATAACTCATCGTATAAGACAATGTAGATCCAAGATCAGACTGCACGTTCTGTGCAGTCTGATCTTAATCTACACTATCCGTAAAAAAGCATCGAGTTGCACCGAGAAGCCAAAGGGTTAAATATCCCGTATTGACAGCTTAGATCAAGATCAGACTGCACCGAGTAATAAATATGATCTTCGACATAAAACGCCTACCACCTGATGCTAATCTCAGGTCAAGCAATTTATTATCTATACATAGCGGAGGAGATCAAAAATCAAGATCAGATGGCACTTAATGAGAAGTCTGATCTTTGATAGAACATGCTCGCCATTTAGGTCCTCATAACTGGTTGTCCATGACTCATATTACAAATTTTTATACCCTGTGTAACGTTACATATTCGATTTTGTGTGTCGAGTTTGTAATGCCCAAAATGGGTCGAAATTGTCATGGTCCGAGATGTCATAGGATATCGGGACAACTCTGACAAGAAGAAATCAAAGTACTGAAAGTACTGACGGACTAGCGAATTTGATTGATTGATTGTTTGTATGGTGTTTAACCCTGTTTTCAACATTATTTCGGTTATGTAGCAGTAGACAGTGCACATATCCATGCTTTCCTGGAGTTTGTTTTACCAGTACTCCGCACAATATTCTTTCCAAGCCACTGGCTGCTTTCCCACATTTATATTATAACCATCGTCGAAACGTGAGAGAGAAATGAATCCTGTCACAATGACTATCATCAATCCTCGGAAAGAAATTTGCCGAGACGGGGATCGCACCAGCAACCTCCTGTTCCCAAGTCCTGTACACTACCGACTGAGCTGCTGGGGCTATGTGTGCTATTGGTTAACTGTAATCCAATTTAAGTTTAACCCTCAACCTGCTAAAAATGTTAAATGACGGTAAACACCTGAATATTGCTATTTCAAAGTTACATTTTTGAAAAAAAAAATCCTCTTATCGGACAGTGTAGATCCAACATCAGACTGCACGCTCTGTGCTGTCTGATCTTAGTCCACACTGTCCGCAAAAGGTCATTGAGTTGCGGTAGTGGTGGTAAAGGAAACTCCAGGAAAGCATGGATAGGTGCTCTGGCCGCCGCAATATCACTGAAATTATGTTGAAAACGGCGTTAAACACAATACAATCAATGAGTCAATATCCAGTAGCACAAGATGTAGTTAACTATTTAACTCTCTTTACAAAACCAAAAATTTTACACTCGTCCAAATTCAAAGCTGTTGCAGACAATAAATTAAATGCGGCAGAACTGATGAAACGTGATTCCAAAAGGGCAGAAAAAAAATGTGAGAAAAGGAGAAAATGATGGTTATCAGCATTTTCTCCTTTTCCCGCAATATTTTCAAAGGGATTTTTCCCCAGTGTCATTAAACATGGAATTGTTTGCTAAAAGGCTAATATTCAAGAGGCAGAATAACAGTTCAGCATAACAGTGTAACTATACACAATGATGTAAATAATGAATGACAAGGGTTCTCTGTCCAGCGAGGGTAGATATAGCCTGGCATTTGCTACAAGTTAATAATACCTAGGTGTATCCATTAATAGATTCATTCATAATGTTACTGTGGTGTAGGAATAAGTCATTCTCTGCTTTAGGTTACTTAATTTACATATAAGCAAAGATCATGTACCTTATAAATGACATCTTGTTCACTTAATTACTTTGTAAGACAACATGCTCAACTTAGAGAAGTAGAGATTTAGTTGTTTTCGTCTGAATTGTCATATATAACAGAATTAAGATTTCTAACAGAAAGAGGTATTTTCTGTGAGGCAGTATTTGGCAACTGTGGGGTTTTTTGTTTACTTTGAATCTAGGTCAGTCATGATGCCTATAGACTAGCTTCGCTAGTTAATAATATATTTATACCTTTAGATACGAGAAGCACAGTAATTTTGCGAAAATAAATCTTACCGAGTGTTTGAAATGTTCAGCTGTTTTGGGGAAAGAGTACATCGTCTGCGTTTTGTCATGCACATTGTGTCAAAAAATAGGAAAGACGAAAGATTCCGATGCTGTTCGGCAATATCTCTCGTCACTACTCGGCCGATTCCGTAACTACATCTAAGGATTTGGCAATGTTTCTTCAGTGTTACAGCGCACTAATTTCCACTTGTAAATAAGATTATAAGGGCTTGAATTCTTTGTCAAATACTTTCGTTATAATAACATCGCGCATCTCTCACAGTTCTTTGTGAACTTAAACCTAACTATGATGTTCAAGCCCAAATATTTTTATCATTTTTGTGGGGGTCGTTTCTTTCAGCGTAGTGAGATGCATTGCAAGCAGTACTTTTCACTTTTACTCGTAACTACTCGGATCAAGTGGATGGGGTTGAAATTTTGGTATATGATTACTGTAGCCTTGGGCTTGGCAAGCCAAGCCCAGGCTAAAAACTGAAATAGGAAATAGACGTGTTTTGTTTCTATGTAACGGATTTCAAAAAACAGATTTTTGTATTGATTTGATTGCAAATGTTTTTCGACGGTCGATACAAAACACAACATTATTTTCGATATTTACTTCTTTTATTTTCTGTTCCATCATTCATCTTTCCGAAAAACGGAAACTAAAACTAAGGGAGCTAATTCTTGCTTAACCTCAAAGGATAGTTTCAATTATTCATTATTCCTATTCAAAGGATAGTTTCAATTACAAGTCATTAAAGCCAATAAACTATTTGAAAATACTGATGCTGACCTCTCCTGGCTTCTTTTTTAAAGAAGCCAACTTGTTCCATTCAATAATTTACTGCAAATGAGTCACCGGTGTTAAGTTGAAATCTTTACCAACAAACAACTCCCCACGTTTTTTGCACTTACCTCAAATGACGACAATAGACAAAAAATACGAAGTCTTGCGGCAAGATTACTGTATGAGTAAACGGGTGGCCTGTACAAGTATTTTATCGCACGAAAACGAGTTTTGTTGGATGAAACTGTTCTTGCTATTGAAGCGTATACCAAAAATAAAATAAAAACTGTCGCCTTATGGACTTCACACTATCTGTTTTGCTTACTTGGCGTTAATTGGTAGCACGATTCTGTCTCTTGAAACGAATTCTTAACATTGTAAGTACAGATAAGCTTGTAGAAAGTGAACCAATCAAATGCTAACGTAATCGATCGTTTGACTTATGTCCAAGGGTAGCTATGGTCTTGTGGGTAGCTGTGGTCCTGTGGTGTCCCTCATAGATTTAAGTGTTTATACCTTTTTGCCCAAAGGCTAAAATTACTTGCTGTTGTAGGCTGTAAAGAACAAACCGAATTGTGAGTTGTGCAGTCAGATCTTTACCTTCACTGTACGATATTAGGATTCAACCAATTCTTGAAATAAAAATATCCCGGTACGTAGATCACGTTGCTACATTTTCATATTTGACACTTAACTCTTTATCATAGGACAAATTTTAGACCGGTCCAAATGGAGAGAATTTGCAGACGACAAATAAAACGTGAGACAGAAACTGAAGGGTAGAAAACATTGTGAAAATGGAATTGTGCTGCTTAGCAGCATTTTCTCCGTTTTCCACAGTGTTTTCAAAAACCTTCTTCCTGGAAGTGGTTAAATCTTGGGATTGTGTGGTAAAGGTTAAAGACCCACTAGCGACCATAAGTAAACACTTCTGAAGTCAAATTTATTCATATTTTGAAGTATGGATACTATTATGAGTCTGACAATGTGTTACAGTAGAGACTGTCAGTGTTCCAGATTGCAACTTTAATTCTAGGTAAATATTTATTTGAGACATGCACTGTGAAAAGGGGGCTTAATGTATCTGCGAAAAGTACCGATCCATGTCAGCCTGCGCAGTTCGCACAGGCTGACCTTGGCCGAAACTTTTCGCTGTTGGTCAGTTTTTTGTATATCCAAGGACCTCAGGCTACCTCATGATTAAGTCAGCTGTTAAAAGAAGTGGCTATTATGTATCCATGATTATGTGATGGCTTGACTGGTATCATGCATCACGGAGATGCATAAAGCCCCCTTTTGCTAGAACATGGCTTATTTCTTTTTCTTCGAGCGACTGGAACTTTGACAGATGATACTGTAGCATTCGTCTCTTCTCGAAGTGCTTGGGAAGGACCGTAACTTTTTTTCCTATGATAAAATTTCAAAATAACTTTGCACAATGTTAGCCACATTAAGGCATTGTGTCATGCGCAAGAGTCATGTCTGTGAGTTAAGTGTCAAAGTCCCAGCAAGGTCAAATGTGTTTTAGGAGGGGGTGGCCGTTTCCGTATCGGAGCCATAACTTTTTTTCCTATGACTAAATTTTAAAAACAACTGCACAATGTTCATCACAATGTGGCAAGGTGACATGCGCAAGAGTTATGTCTGTCGGTTAACAAGGTCAAGTGTGTTTTGGGGGGTAGTTTTCGTGTCCGGCCTGTAGCTTTTTTTAATTATGAATGAACATAAACAACATAAAGGCTGTGTGTCATGCGCAAGACTCATTTCCGTGGATTAAAATTAACGGTCATATCAAGGTCAAATGTTTTTGGGGTAGCCGTTTTCATGTCATAGGGCCATAGCTTTTTTCCAACGCCTTAATTTCGAAATAACTTTGCACAAATGTTAGCAACATCAAGACAGTGTGTCATGCGCAAGATTCATGTCCGTAGGTTGAAGGTAAAAGTCAGGGTCACAACAAGGTCAAATGTGTTGGGGTAATTTTCGTGTCCGGCCTGTAACTTTATTAATTATGAATGAATTTCAGTTTAACCCTATAGGCTAAAAGTCAAGGTTACGGCAAGGTCAAATGTGTTTTGGGTGTTGTATTCGTGTCTGGCCTGTAACATTTTTGAATTATGAATGAATTTCAGTATAATTTTGCAGAATTGTTATCCACGTAAAGACAATGTGTTGCGCCTGAGAAACGTGTCAGTGGGTTAAATGTTAAGATGTAAAGATCTAGCAAGGTCAAATGTGGTTTTTTTTGGGGGGGGGGGGCGGCAGCTTTCGTGTCCGGCCTGTATTTCGTGTTTTTTTTTTTTTAGTTATGAATGAATTTCAGTATTACTTTGCAGAATTGCTAACAACATTGCAGAATTGTTTACAACATAAAGACTGTACGTCATGCGCAAAAGTCATTTCCGTTGATTAAAAGTCAGTGTCACAGCAAAGTCAATTTTTGGGAGGAGGGGTTATTCGTTTCTGGCCTGTAACTTGTTTAGCCATTCATGAATTTCGGTATAATTTTGCAGAATTGATAGACACATAAAGAGGATGTGTCACATCCATGAACCATGTCTGTAGCTCAAGGTCATGGCTAGGTTAAATATGTTTAAAAAGGAAACATTAGCCAGTTATGTTCGTGTCCGGCATGTAACTGTTGTCACTAATTATCAAGGCATTCTAATACAACTGTGTAGAATTGTCAAGTACAGAAAACGGTGAGTTGCGTGCAAGAATTGTGTCCAAAGGTCATGATAAATTCTAATATACCTGTGCAGAATTGTCAACAAGATAAAGACTGTGTTTCGCAAAAGAACCATGTCCGTAAGTCAAAGGTCATGGTCGGGGCAAAGTCAAATGTCTGTTTTTTTGTGTGTGTGTGTGTGCGGGCCATATTTTTTGAGGAAGTCCTGTCCATTGGATTAAAGGTCAATTTCACAGCAAGGTCAAACATGTTTTTCAATAGTGGTGTTTTGTGTCCTGCATGCTACTTTTTTTCTTAATTATGAATAAATTTCAGCATAACTTTGTTGAAGTATGAACCATGTATTAACGATGAGTCAAGTGCACTGCAGGAGCCTTTTCCGTAGGTCAAAAGTCAAGGTTAAGGCAAAGTCAGAAGTGATTTGTAAATGTTATGTCCATAGTCAATGTTTATGTTAAAAGCTCAAAATAAAAGGTTACTATTTTCGGCAAAATGAGTAACTTCTCAGAGACACGTCTTGTTTTTAGCTCCACTGGCAGAAGGCCTGCGGGCTTATGTCATGGCCCGGTGTCCGTCGTGCGTCGGTCCGTCCGTGCGTGCGTGCGTGCGTGCGTCCGTCCGTCCATGCGTTAACTTTTATTTCAAACATCTTCTTCTCTGAAACTACCCATCCAATTTTCATGAAACGTCACAGAAATGATCCTGCCATGGTCCTCTTCAGAATTTCTTGAAAGAATTTGATTCCTTCAAAAACTCTGGTTGCCATGGCAACAAAACTGAAAAATATTGGAAATCTTTAAAAATCTTCTTGTCTGAAACCATAAGGCGTAGGGCTACCAAATTTGGCATGTAGCTTTATGTAGTAGACCTCTATCAAGTTTCTTCAAATTACAGCCCTGGGGTCAAAATTGGCTGTGCCCCAGGGGTCACAAGTTTTACATAGGCTTATATAAAGAAAACTTTAAAAATCTTCCTGTACCTAGCCATAAGGCCTAGAGCTACCAAATTTTGCATGTAGCTATATCTAGTGGGCCAGTACCAAGCAGGCCAAAATTTTAGCCCTGGGGTCAAAATTGGCCCCGCCGGAGGGGTCACAAGTTTTACATGGGCTTACATAGTGACAACTTAAGAAATCTTTTTTTTTTTTTTTTTTTTTTAAATTAGCCTTGCATCAGGAGTCTTATGTTTTACAGAGGCTTCATATGGACAAAACTTGAAAATCACCTTATTTATAACCATACAGCATAGACTTATATTATTTTGGCATGTGGCTTTATCTTGTGGACCTCTACCAGGGTTCAAGTAATTATAGCTTTGGGATCAAAAATGGCTTTGCCTTATGGGTCTCAACTTTCACATGGGCTTTTACAGAGAAAACTTTGTAAGTCTTCATTTTGAAACCATTTGGCTCAGAATTGAAATGTTTAGTATTTATGGTTCATATTTATAAGCCAGTGGAGCGATACAGGGCCACCATGGCCCTCTTGTTTTTGAATTTAGAATTCTTTAGAATAAACATTAGACCCTTAACCCTTTTAACGTCATCTACAAACGAAAGAAGGGTTTTTTGCGGACGGCATAGATCACACAGAACACGCAGTCTGATCTTGAATCAATACCGTTCGCTTGTTTAGTCAAGCCAGTAGGATTGAAAAAAGTTTTCTTAGTTCCAGTGGATTTTTTTTAGCCATCGAAATAGGTCGAGTTTACTTATTTGGTGCTTAAAGACAGAGGTAATAACTCAGGAATTATTACTTAATGGCGTGCAGACCATAGTGAGAGAGAAATCAAACGGTTGCAATATCTACGCTGTGCTTGGCTTTTACATCTTGATATACAGAATAGTAGGGATCTAAGATCGGACAACAGACACTTCTGTGCAGTCTGGATATTATGAGTGCAGCTACTCTACTAGCACTTACTTAAAGTCCGAATTAGCGGCCAAAAGTAAACAACGCGAGTGTTAAAATGCATTTAAATCTGAATACGATTTGAATGCATGGACATTTTGAATCAGAAGTATGTCAAAAGTTGCCTAGTCGCTCTATTTATTTATTTATTTATTTTTTACTTTTTTGTCTGATTTTAAAATTAAAATTCACTCTCTGCCAGCGACTAACACTTGAACCTACTGTACAGACTGTAATCTTCAAAATGATTTCCATACTTTTGAAGGGTATGATGTAATTTCAAATGAGCCATGCTCTGGGGAAATGGGATTTAATGCATCTCCTTGATGCGTGATACTAGGCAAGTCGCCACGTAATGAGGGATCCATACAATACATTTTGTATATAAATCGACTGAATCATGAGGTACACAGGTCGTTTGACATGCAGAAAATTTACCAATAACGAAAAGTTTCGACCCAGGTCAGCGTGCCCTGACTGCGCAGGCTGACCTGGGTAGATACTTTTTTTTTTTTTTTTTTCCTCAAAAACATTCAGCCCCCTTTTCACAGAGCATGGCTAAAATACATTTTAACTTTACGTTTCATGCAACTTTACCACGTGATTTCTTTTCATTTGCAAAGTAAATGAAATGAAATTTTCAAGGGAAAACCCAAACTGCTATTTCACTGGAATTTTGGCGAGGATAAATATCTCTTATCGGACAGTGTTGATCCAAGATCAGACTGCACATTCTGTGCAGTCTGATCTTGATCTACATCGTCCACAAAGGGTCTCTGAGTCTTGCCTATTAGCCTTAGGGTTAAGAAATGGAAGAAACCGATTGGAATTAGCGTAATTATTTCAACATTTCCCATGTTATGATATTCTTGTGTATTAATATCCTTGAATCGGCACCAGTTGAACTATATTTGTTTGGGGGGTTTTTTGTATGGGGGGGGGGGGTGTAGGTGAGGTCTGTGTGTTGGTGGATGTCAAGGACTTTATATAATAAGGAAGAATAACATAACCCTGGAATGTAGAAACGGTGGAATTTATTGCCAACCTGTTTCGCCAATAAGGAATATATCCCCCGTCAATCGTATGGTGATGGTCGTGGAAGTGATGGTACTGAAATTATGATGAAAGAGGCAAAAAAATCGAACAAACGTTTATGTGCGAAATGCAACTTTTGATATAACTGTTTTTAATTGGATCATGGGATACATGAACTTACCAGTAGAAAATCCGTAAAGCATAACACAAACTACGAAATACAGAGGTGTGGTATCCATGGTTTGTAGATGTGTGGAAGTATGTTGAATTATACAGACTGGCCCTCCATCTGAAATCATGTAAGCAATAAATAATACATGTACATAATGTTGTCGTATACTGAAACATGTATATAAGAAAAACCAACAAAAATAGACGATTTTAGTTATCATACAGTGCACATCCGAACTTGTACCTAATCTTCTGTGCAGCCTAAATCTGAACTTTAGTTACGCTAAGCTCTTTCATCTTTAAAATTTAGATTGTTTAAACCTTTCGATCACAAAGAACATTTCATCTGTTTGAAAAGAAAAAAAAAAAGAAAAAAAGCACATTCAATATTGCCTTGATAGGAGTTTATATTAGAATATCGCACAGTGTAGGTATACAAGTAAGATTAGAACTGTGCAATCTGAGTTTGATCTTCAATGTCCATAAAAGGAAAGGACGATTTGACCCCATTTTTAAACAAATCCTTTTTGTATGGTTAAAGTAAAGCTGTGTTAATGCTACAAAACAGTCACTTTAATATCAGTCTCCTTACTTTCTTCGCATCGAGTGCTCACTTGTTATTTACTAAGATACTATATGAGCAATGCTCTGGCAATTTTACACTTTCAAAACTTGATCCATCGTTCATATGTAACTAGTCTTGTAAAGGCACCGTTTCTTTCAGGGAAAAAAAGTATTTCTCGCGGTGTTGTATCAGGGAATGAAACTTAATTGTGTTTTACGTTTAGAACCTAGATTATCCCACTACCGATGTATGATATATTGTTCACAGAATGTTTCAAATTTCAAGCGACGCTGTCGATTCCTACCAATACCGAGTATTAACGACTTTGAAGTAAAAGCGTTCGAAAACATTGTGGAAAAAGGAGAAAAGGAATGCTAGTAGCCTGCATTTTTCTCCTTCCCCAACATTTTTTCCGCTCGTTCAAGCACAATTTTTAAACACAGTTCCTATCTATTTTTGGAAGTCACATTTCTGCAAATTTCGTGAATATTGACGAGTTTAAAATTTGTCGTTTTGTATTTAAAGCGTAAAAAGGTTCAAACAAATGCACTAGAAGATCGAATTGCAACGTGTGGTCTCTACTCCGCACTATTCTCTAAAACTGATATATTAGTGCTGGGAAAATGTTCGACTTGAAATGAACGATTTTACGATGAAAGTTCAACTAAAAATGAACGATTAAAGGTTACCTGTCGAAAATTTCTCATTAAAATATGTGAAAAAAATGCAGGAAAAGGAGAAACTCATTATTCAGAGCAATTCCTCATTTTCTCATTATTTATCCAATAACAACTCAATCCTGAGTTTTAACGACCGTGAGGAAGGAGCGTTTTGAGACATTGTGAAAAAAAAAAAAAACGAGAAAATGCTTGTAAGCAGCAATCTCTCCATTTTCAACACTGTTTTGTATCCAAAGATCATTTCCATTAATTGAGCAACATTTAAATTTTCTTCTAAAAGTGCTATCCATGTTGGTAAGTCCAAAATTTTGTCGTTTGGTAAAGACTAATACCATTTGTCTATATGTGTGTGTCTAAAAGTGTGTATACAGCCCAAGAATCACTGGCGAGATAAAGTCGATTGTATGTAGTTTCACGAGTCAATAAATGAAACTTACTGCACCGATTTAATTAATATACGGGACAATGCTTGTAAATGAACCTATCGGACACTGAACAAACTTGCCTATTTTCAAGGCGATTAATTTGAACTCTGTCAGTATGAGAAAGAAAGTGACTTCAGACCCGTATCAAAATATGTCAAATATGTGACACAATAAGTCATTGAGGATCAGCTGGAATTCTATAGTTTCGAGACATGGTTTCAGTCGCCTGCTGTGCCCTCTGTTCACTAGAAAAGACTTACCTTCAGATTTAACTTAAGATCTGAGTCCATGTAACTTTTTTTTTAGTAAGTTTTATCAATAGTTTCGTATTTAAAAAAAATAAGCTTATTCTAAGCCATTCTAAGCTACGAGATGAAATAACTTAATTTACGGGACAAAACATTGTCTCCCCGACAGTTGCTTATCGTTTCGTGTAGAGTTATTGTGCTGCAAGTCTAAGTTCCCTATTAAACGAGATGTCCTTTGCAGTTGCTTATCTGTTTTTTATCTCATTTTGACACACATTGAAATAAATCCAACGTAGTTAATATCGTGAATTAGAAAAAAAAAAAAATGTTAGGCGTTAAGTTCCAGTCTCAATATTTCACACATCCCGTTTAATACTGCAAAATAATTGAACTGATATAGTGTTATACTAGTATCAGAGTGAAAGTAAACAATTTTCGGGGAAGTAATCACCAAACTGGTCGTTGTTTGATTGATTTTTACCCAATGCTCCCTCCATTTAAATGTTATCCAAAATGTTATCGTATCATAACATTGAATGACCTTCCACAACCCTGTATTACCTTTGTAGCTGAAAATATTTTGGGTATATATTCAACAGACACAGGAGAATCGAAAGGTACACATTTCTAAGGGTTTTGACGGGAGCTCATTTTTTTCCGCCTTTTATACCATGAACTGTCGCAGGTCCGTGAGAATGAGTCTTTATCGAGGTTTATTCAATGAATTCTAAGATCCTTTTAACTTCCCGTAGCTATGCATGCATTATGCGTATATATTTCCATGAATATATAGCGGCTTTGCAACTGACAGCGATTTTTTTTTTTTGTAAAACCTGTGGGCTCAACTTAACACATGGCTAGTACGGAATTATTTGTAAAGAAATCGAGAACACACTACGTAAACAAACTATAATATGAAAAAGACCGATTTGTTATAACATTCGACTGCTTCCCCTTTTTTACTCTATAACAAACAATCCAGAGTTTTAACGATTCTTAGGGAGAAAACTTTTGAAAAAAAAAAGTGGGAAAAGAAGAAAATGAAAATGCCGGTAAACATCTATTTCCACAATGCTTTCTGCCTTTTCACAAAGAAATCAAATTGTTAGAGTCACATTTAATGTGTACATCACAGTCTTTTAATATGGACGAGTCTAAAATATTGTCCTGTAGTAAAGAGTTATATGAATGAGAAACATAAGAGAGAGAGTGACGAACCGCAAACCGTAACCTCGTTTTAAAAATGAACATAATTGCGTGTGCCTAGTTCGCTGCGACTATATTTTAATGTTGTTCTTCTTTCTTCCTTCAGCAGGATAGCTTCCCGATTTTTGAAGTTTAATTAGTTTGTTTCAGTAATCAGAATGTTGCTTTAAATAGATGGAAAGAAATGCCTCAATTATCGATAATAAATTTAAAGAAAAACAAACAAGCTGTTAGCAAATTCGTTTTACTTATGAAGGAAGGAAAATTGTGGTAACTATTTACCACACGACAAAATTTAGGCTTGTCCAGATTGGAAGTAGATGCAGTCGACAAATAAAATATTGCTCAAATGATAGCTTTTGTTTCTGAAAGAGTATAGCACATTGTGGTAAATGGAGAAAATAAATGCTTGCCACCAGCATTCTCTCTTTTAACCCTTAAGCTGCTAATCGCGACCCACTGACCTTTTGCGGACAGTGTAGATCAAGATCAGACTGCACAGAACGTGCAGTCTGATCTTTGATCTACACTGTCCGATACGGTATTTTCTTTCCGGTGAAATCAAGTTTGAAACCGCAATATTCAGCCTTTTTCGTATTGAGTAGAAATTTGCGTTTCATTTATTCAGCAGCTTAAGTGTTAACCCTTCATCCTCCTCAGGGTCGTTAAAACTCGGGATCGCGTTGTAAAGCGTATAAACGGTTTATCGCAGTCAACCAGTCGAAAGCTTGGAACCGCTTGTTTCCTTCAATTATCATAAAATTGTTTTACAGATGTTAATGGATAGACAATAGAAATTCACGCACAACAAAATTGAAAACCTTTCTAATAAGGGATCGAGTACGCTCCTTCAAATGCAATTGCTTTTGAACAGACTAAAGTACCATACAGCTTTTTTATATGACTATTCTTGCCTGGTACCGTTTATTGTTGATGATTCTCGTATTGTTGTGTGAAGGAAAATACGAGCAAACAAAGAACCACAGAACATAAAATAGCTGTTTTTGCTTGTGCGAAGAAATTCGTTTATAAACTGATTACATGTATCTGAAATCTTAGAGCAAGTATTAAGCAGTTTTAAAGGGTTCTAGGAAAGCTGTCCCCCCCCGGCGGAAAAGTGCCACCAGGAAATCTGCCCCCCCCCCCGGAAAATGGCCCCACCCTCCCGGAAAACTGCCTCCGCCTACACTTTTATTTGTGTTGTTCTACAAACAAAAAAAGACTATTTTGGCTAATCTACAAGCATCATCAGGTGGTGATGGCAAGTTCTATCAAAAACATAGAAATTGCCATAGATATCCCCGCTTTATTATCTTTTTAATTATCTTATTTCATTGTTTTAGTTCTAATACTTTAATGGAAACATTCAACAAATTGAACATACACACACAAAGAAATATAAGCACTTTTTAAGAATGATATGGTGCATATACCGTTTTTTTTTTTTTTTTTTCATTTATTTACAAATCAGCACATCCTTTTGTTTTTTCTTGGCAATGTACACATATTTCTTTTTCCTTTTATAGTACTATCATCTTTATTTAACATTATATACCCTCTTCCGAAAGAAAGTGTGCATTTTGTTTTCGGTGATTTTTCATTAACCGTCTTTCTTTTAATGCCGACGTATTTGGTATCACAATTGAGATTATATCATGTACAGTGTAGACATTATGTTAGATTTTAAGTTCCTGTCACGTATAGGGTATTTTTGGCTACGAGAAATGACGAGGTATGAAAAAAAAAGTTGCAACTGTACTTAGAAAATCGGAATTTGTACAGTTTAGAATTTCATGGGGTCACATTGTAATCTTAATGTTTATTTTAGTCAGTATTGTGTGTGACCACATTGGCTGTTGATGCAAGCGACATTGCGACCTCGCGTTGACCTAATGTAACGTCTGATGACTACGTCCGGGATGTAATTCCATTCTTGAATTAAGGCGTTTTCGAAATCCCTAAGATTGTGGATGTTGCCTCTGGAATGCACCCTTCTACCAAGATAATTTCAGATGTGCTCTATCGGATTCATATCCGGTGAGACAGCAGGCCAGCGTGGCACGTCAACGTGATTTCTCTTAAAAAACTGTCGACTTCTCCGTGCAACATGAAGTCTTGCATTGTCATGCATCAAAATTGCAAGCCCCTGTCTCTGAAAGAAAGGAACTGCTTCAGGGTGCAGAATCTGGTTAATATAGCCTTGAGCATTGAGATTACCACGTACAACGATAAGATTTATTTTCTTTCTTCCCATAATTCCACCCCAAACCATTACACTCACACCCCAAATCTGCGCCTCTTAACGAGACAGCAATCAGTTAATCGTTCACCTCTTTTTTTTCTAAAAACTTGTGTTCGACTATCATGATGAGAAAGATTAAATCTAGACTCATTAGAGAATGAAACCCGAGCCCACTGCTGTCGCCCCCAACGTGAATGTTGTCGGGCCTGGTGCAAACGCGCAGCTCGATGACGTGCCGTCAGGACTGGTCCTTCATAAGTCCTCTTAGGCCGGAAAGGGGCCTGAGCTTGCCAGAGGCGGCGCAGCACTGTCTGGCTGCTGATACCGCACTGCCTAGCAGTACTTGACGCTGTTCGAAAGCGCCATCGAGTGTGCATCAACGTCCGAGTATTTGTACAACTAGATCTACCAGGTCTAGGACGATCTGCCACCCCACCTGTTTACTGGAAACTTTGGCGCAGCCGAATTTGGTGTTTCTATGGCAAGCTAACGTCCTACTCACTTTAGAGACGTTACCGCAGCGAGCAAGCAGGTTTATACTTGAAATCGCTGATTTTGATTCAGTCTTGGCATATTTAGTGACATGGCATGTTCTGTGGATTGAAATGTGATTTTTCCCAAGAAGGGTGTATAAGAATTATATCCATACATATTTCCTGTGGCATGTACTTCCGCCTCGGGCTGCATGTATAAATCAGACAAAATCATGTCTTGCCGTATAAACACAAAAATTCTCCATAGCACGGGGTAGGTTTTAAAAGGGATCGACAAGTTAGTTTGAGGTAAATTGTGCCGAATTTCAAAGTAAAACGTCTGCTACTTATTTAAATATTCAACATTAAATAGTGCTAACTGTTTTTATGGAAGTTAGTATATTACAATGCATTTTTAAATGTTTACAGTAGAGTTTGAAGCGCAAAATTCTTTACTGTAAATACTTAAAAGCAATCAATTAGCTTTAATAGGATTAAACCTTTCGGAAGAATTACTTCTCCTTAACAGAGCTAAACCTTTCAAAGGCAATCTTAATGTCTCGAGAAATGTGCATTCATGTGGAATGAATTCAATCAGTGGAAATGAAATCCATTAATATAATAATCAACAACATCAGCCTCGGTTAAGAATTTCCCGGTGGGGGCAGTTTTCCCAGGGGGCAGTTTTCTTAACCCTTTCCCAAACAAGCCCTGGTTTTCACGTGTCTGCAGTACAAGTCTTTTGAAAACACTGTGGGAAAAGGAGAAATTGCTCGTAACGAGCAATTTCTCCTTTTCCCACAGTGTTTTCTACCCTTTTTGAGACCTTTCTGCCATTTTCATCAAATTTAAAATTGTCGTCTGCAAACTCTTTCAATTTGGACCAATCCAAAATTTGTCGTCTGGGAAAGGGTTAAGGGGGTAGGTTTCCAGGGGGGGGGGGCCGCTTTCGGGAGGAGGGGCAGTTTTCCTGATACCGTTTTTAAAGTGCAGAAGACTGTTTCCGTTTTTGTTAGAAACTAAAAGAAAAACATACTGTAGAATGGATCAATTATGACATAACAACATTCTGAACTACGACAAAATTCTCATCACGCTTTTCAAATTCTAGTCATCGTCTGCTTTCTTCACTCTTCAAAATTTACAAATGAACATTTTTAATTTTCGAAAAATAGACATGAGCCATGCTCTTTGAATAGAGGGGTTAATGCACCTGCAGTCCGTGCAGGCTAACCACGGTCGAAACTTTTCGCTTTTGGTAAATCTTCTGTATTTTCCAAGGACCATTCTACCTCATTATTTATTTGGCTATTGGACATAGTGGATTTTATGAATCCATACTTACGAGTGATGGCCTGCTTGGTTTGATGCACCACGGAGATGCATTACACCCCTATTGCCAGAGTGTGGCTCCAATAGATTTTAGTTCTCTATGAAATGAAACTAGAAACCGATTCATAAGTATAAAGGATTTGAAACGTTGAAAATTACAGCCCCTTTTACAAACGACAAAGGAAGTTTTGATTTTTAAAGTAAGCTGCGGTTAAATAGACGAAGTCCAAGATATTTTAGTTTCCTGTATTTCCTGTAATACATGTTGGTAAGGAGTACTTCACAAATGCGCAATGCGTCATCTTGTTTTTAACCCTTTCCAACACAGTCCGAGTTTTAACGACGTTGAGAATGAATGCTTTTAAAAACATTATGGGAGGAGAAAATGCTGGTTCCCAGCATTTCCTCCTTTTCCCACAACGTTTTCCTACTCTTCCAAAGACAATTTTCCGATTTTGAGTGACATACACTCTGTCGTATACAAATGTTTTCAATTCGGAAAACCCTCAATTTGGTCGTGTGGTAAACAGGCTATCATCCTGTCATCCTTGCGGTAGGATGCTTTTGAAAACATCGTGGAAAAAGAAGCCAACAAAAAGAAGCAAATTACGGTAACAAGTAATTGTCCGTTTTCCAAGAACGTTTTCGATCACGTTCTAAACCCCCCCCCCCTTTTTTTTTTCTTCAGATCTTACCCCATGTTAATTTACTTTCAATCTGTAATCTTAAGGAAGCGTTGGAAAGAATCCCCGTCTGGGTACTTTTTTCCTTGTGTTTCATTTGCAACCGCCTAAAAGTTTTAACGACCTGAGGAAGAAGCCATTTGAAAACATTCTGGAGAAAGGAGACAATACTGGAAGCCATCACTTACTCTATTTGGTACAGTTTTTTTTTTTTTTTCATTTGAGTCACAGTAAATCGGTCGTCTGCAAATGTTTTTAGATTGGACAAGTCAAAGATTTAGTCGCATAGTAAAGAGAGTTCAAATTCAGGTCCACTAACAACATGAATAGAATTATTAAATATTAGGTTGCCCACATCCTGACTTCCTTGCTGAGACCTGACGTACACTCAGATTCGGAAGAGTGCTTAAAATCCCAAATCCAAGCATTTTGATATACAATGTTTGATTCGTGACGGGTTCGGGGTCCTTGGAAAACCATCGGCATCCAATCGGAAGTTTCGGAAACTCATCGCCTGTTAATCGGCATTTATTCGGAAAACCGTCGGCTTGACATAATATTCTTAGTATCTGGGTCACACTGACTCGAAATTAAGCAGAGATCGACACACTTTAAAGGAAATGAGTCATTCTCTGTGAAAAGGGAACATATTGCATCTGCGAAAAGTATCGACTCAGGTCAGCCTGCGCAGTCCGCGCAGGCTGACCTGGGACGAAACTTTTCGCTATTCGTTACTTTTCTGTCTCATGGTGTTAAAAATTGTGTTCACACGGTGAATCAAGCTGGTGATTTTCCATTGATTTTGATAGTTGTTATAATATTTTCATATCCAGGTACTTGTTTGTTATGTATAGACCATATTAGGAACACGTATGTGCGCTGTGAACCTTTCTTAGAGCAATGGGGATGCCTTGATCATTTGTCTGTGCTAAAAATACAGATGATTTTGTCCCAAAACAATGCCGTTTTTTCTCGATTACTCAGCGTTAAAACCCGGTTTTCCCGACGGAAAACGTATAAACTGTTGCTCTATTCATATTTTTGTAAAAACATGTCAAAGTTTAGTAACTAAGTCGGCTGCAACACTCCTCATACTTCGTTCAAAACGGCATGTTGAGAAAAGAAATCTGTACAGTCACTTTTCAGCGGTTAACATATCTCGGGTGACTGTACAACCGAAAATTCCTCAAGGTTTCATTTTAAACGGAGGATAATGAAGACTGTAGCCGACTTTGTTACCAAAACTTGGCATGTTTTCACAAAAATATGAATAAAGAAACTGTTTATACATTTACGTTGAAAAAAAAAAACAGATTGTTAACGTCGAGCAATCGAATAAAAACGGCATCGTTTTTGGACAAAATCATCTGTATTTTTAGCACGGTCAACCGATCAAGGGATCGCTATTGCAGCGCACATAGGTGTTCCTGGTATGGTCTATACAAAACAAACAAATAACTCGATATCAATATTTTATAACTACTATCAAAATAAATTAGAAATGACCAGCTTGACTTACCGTGTGAACACAATTTTCAACACCGAGTGACAAATCGTCACCATACAGAATTCCAAGTCGCATACAATGCATACTTTAATTCGGTCTACACTGTGACAATGGATTCATATTATGCAATGAGTTGATTGGTATCATGCATCAGGGCGATGCATTACGCCCCCTTAGCCACAGCATGGCTCAAATGTTAGAAATCGGCCCATGATGTGCATGATGGTATCTCAAGTCATGGCTTGATCCCCGATCTTGGTCTGCATTCACCAAGCATTCCTAAGAAGATTCTTCGTCTAATTCTCAAGAATTTTCTAGATTCGAAAGTAACACCACTTCTGATTGGCTAGCCAATCAGAAATTGTGTTACTTTCAAATTTAAGGTGTTTTAGGTTCTGATAGCAACTTTTAGGCAAAAGCAATATCTTTTTGGTATGTCAAAAATTCGCCGAAAGGCGTTGTTCAGGTAGGATTTTTGTGAATTTTGAATTCGTATGACCATTTTGCCTTTTCCAAGGCAATTTTGATAATCCTGTCACAGCTAATCATCTTCGGTTTTCACTTACTATGACCATCGATGAAATCGGGAAGTTTTGTCATGATGACAATACAACGGACAGGAGCAGCCCGATTGTCTTAGGAATATACTGTTTGACGTTCTCACAGTATCAGCAATTATAGCAAATGTATTACTATGAGACAACGGTGTTGGCCACTGTAGGCAAATTTGAACAGGACAAGCTCTTTCCATAAGCTGGTTAAACGTAAACATATAAACGGCCAGATTATAGATTCAATAAGAGCTGACCAGTAACGTGTGTTTTTTCTCCAAAACTGTATTATTGCATTTCATAGGTCTGTCCAAGGTTTTCACCATTAGGGTTCACTTGACCAGGCTTGACTGTACCCTCAATACCACATCTTGATGCTATCGTGTCGACTTCCTGTCGTGTTGCCTTTGTATGTGGTTCGGATGCCATCGCGTGACCTTTTGTTGGTAACGTATTTGCTGCAGCTCTTTGGTGTCTGTTGACTTATACTCGGGGCAAAGGTGGCACAGAACTGAAAATTCCGTACTCACACTGGCGTCATGTCATTTTCGAGACTGAGCAATGGCAGCAATAAGTCATCCCTGGCAGTCCTTTATGTAACTGAATCGATAGTAGTAAAGGGAACTAGACTGGGGACAAAGGACAAAAGTGTCCCTAGTCTAGTTACCCTGAGGGAAAATTTGTCCCCAGAGTGCTTCCCCGGGTAAGCTCTCTGGGGACAATTCCGGTCAATTTGGAAAATTTTTGGTCGATTTGGGTAAAAAATGGCATTTTCTTTATTCGGATTGTTTTGTTTTTATCGTTGATTTGATTCTCTTCGGAGGATTTGACCCAGTCTAGTTACCCTGAGGGAAAATTTGTCCCCAGAGTGCTTCCCCGGGTAAGCACTCTGGGGACAAAATCCCAGAAAAAGCCGCATCACCGCAGTTTTGGCGGTAATTCGGCTTCCGCGACGTAGGAATACAATAAAAAATAGTCCCTACTTGAATAAAAGTAGTTCCGGCAGGAGATTTGTCCCCAGAGTACCTACCCTCATAGACCTCGGACAAAAGTAGTTCCGGCAGTTGGTTCAGGTAGAAACCCTCGTTGGACTTAGTCTTTTTCACAATTGGGTTAAAAAAGTAGTTCCGGCTAATGTAAACAAACAGGTTGGTTCAGGCAGAGTCTATCGTTGGACTTAGTCTTTTTTGGAGGGTTGATCTTTCTCTCTCTATTACCGTCGGGAGGGAGGATTTGACCCAGTTCACTTACCCTCGGGTAAGTGAGCTGGGTCAAATTCGGTTGCTTTCAATGGATCAGAAGTCAATGACAATTTGAAGATAGATCTTTCATGGTAGATGGTTTAGCCCTGAAAAGGGTTGTTTTAAAATTAAAGAGAATGTATCCTTCCTAGTCTAGCTATCCTGAGGGAAGATTTGTCCCCAGAGTACCTACCCTCAGGGTAGGTACTCTGGGGACAGTTCCGGTTGATTTCAATGGATCAGAAGACATTGACAATTTTGAAAGATAGATCTTTCATGGTAGATGGTTAGCCCTGGATTTGTCCCTAGTTCACTCTCCCAGGGAGAGGGAACTAGGGACAAAATGGTCCGGTGACCCCTCTGTAGGGTTTGATCGATCATTGTTCATCTCTGTAGGACTTAACCAATGCTCTACCAGCGTTGGACTTAGTCTTTCTCCATGATATGGGTTATTTTTCCGTCTTTTATTCACATCTGCAGGGTTTGATCTTTCTCTCTACTATCGTTGGACTTAGGCTTTTTTCCACGATATGGGTTATATACCATCTCACACTGACTCAGCCAAAGACCTTGTTCGACTTAGGGTTTTTTCTACTATCGTAGGACTTACCCATTTTTCATGATATGGATTATATTCCTTCTCAGCTTGGTTCAGCCAAAGCAGCCTATCGGCCTTAGTCTTTTCTCCACGATATGGGTTATATGAGTTATATACCGTATTATGATTGTATTAGTCAGACAAGATTTACCTCCCTTTGTGCACTACGTGACTTTCCCCGCAAATCAAACATGACGTCATTTTTCCGAAAATGTAACGGTATGTAACGGAATCATGTTTACTGGGTTTTTCCCACCATTTCCCAGGAATTGGATCATCTAGACTTATCCGATCTTAGTCTTATCCGATCTTAGACTTATTCATCCCTAGTTTTATTCGACCCTTGTTTTTAATCTGCAAAACTTTTTAAATTGTAAAATTTTTATTCGAAAATTTTTCTATCACTAAAAAAGTTTTTCTTTGCATTTTTTCTCTCTCTGTAAGAGTACAACTCTTAGAATACATCTGCGAAATTGACAATTTGAGTAAGATAGACTTTTCTAGGTCTTGGTTAGTCCTGAAAAGGACTGTTTCGATTTTTTGGTTTCTGTGGTTTTTCTCCTCTATTGAGAGCCTGCTTTTATCATCAGCTTTCCTTTGATTCTTTCTTGCTGTGGTCTTTCTTCTCCTCGTCTAATGATAGGATCCAAAATTCACCTGACAGATAGGACACTCCACTACTCTTCTTCGATCTGCTATCAACTTTCTTATTTTGTTTATTTTATGTATAGGCAAAGTGGAGTCATGCATCATGGCCAGTAGAAAGGTTGTTAGATACCATTTTGTCATCGAGAGAAGTAGAAATTGTATACTATAGTCCATCACCATTTCTTTTAGCTGTCGTCTATTCGGGAATCCGAATGATTAATGTCCTGGAAATAGCATCGTCTTTTATACGCTTTGAGGTTAGGTGTCTTACTTATTCACAAATGTTGAAGATAGATTTTCTAGGGTTTTGGTTAGTCCTGAAAAGGACTGTTTCTCCTCTATTGAGACGATTTTTGGTGTCGCTCTTTCAAAGATTTCTTCTCTATTGAGATCTTTCCTCTGACGACAAGCGTTCTTCTGACTATAGCTTTTCTTCTGATAATAACTTTTCTTCTGATGTCAGGTTTTCTCCTTGTTCTTTCGAGATCATTGGAAAGTTGAACTCTTTGAAGTTGTCAATGTTTTTTCCATATTTTCCCAACCCCGTTTTTTCTACTCGTGGTGGTATTACAGAGTAGGGATCGAATCGTTGTTTTTTGTGAAGTTGGTTATCGTCTTTCTCTATTATCTCTGATTTTCGTTTTCTTCCTCTTCTTTTTGACTTGGATTCTTCTGTCTGAGTTGACTGATGAGTTGTCTGATGGGCTGACTGCTGAGTTGTCTGGTGAGTTGTCTGAGGATTTACAGGCGTGACGGTAGAAGCTGTTAGCTTTTGAAAACTGGTTTTATCAAAGTTAATCTGGGTTGAAATCGTTATAGCTGAATCTTGTCTTGCAGACGAATCTTGTTGACTCTGGTAGTTCTGTCGATTTTGTTGATTTTGTTGGCATAATGTCTCAATGTTTTTATTCAACATCTTCACCTCGTCTAAAATCTGGGTTATTACAGAATTTTGGGTTGAAATCGTCTGAGTTATTTCTTCTTCGATTTTGTTAACTGGTGGTATCATCGGGTCGATGAATGTTGAATTCATAGCTATCGATAGAATATCTCTGCTGTTTTCAGGTTGTGGTGAGAAAATGTCTAGGTCGGGTTTTTCTTGCGATAAGGAGTCGTCGTCTAAGTTGGATTCCATGGGATCCATTCTTCCGTGATTTGTCTGGTCTAAGTTGGAGGCCATTCTTCCATGATTACTTTGGTCTAAGTTGGAGTCCATTTTCTGTTAACAGTTTGTTCTATTTGTACTAGTTAACAAAAAAACTTTTTAATTGTAAAAAAGTTTTATTCGCACTAAATAAGAGTTTTATTCGTACTATTCGAGAATCGAAAGCCGAATGATTCTAGTGAGAAAGTTCGCCAGCAATTTATAGTTTTTGATCGAAGGGACTTGTCTTGGGATATAGACTTTTTTCTGTAGGCAATGTAGATAGAACATAATGTACTATATGACCTCACATAGAATGTGAGGTCATATAGTACATTTTTTCCATCTCTATTCTTTTCCAAGTTTTTGGGAAGGAATAAAAAACAGACGACTTTTTAAAATCGTTTGTTTATTCAAAGTTTTTTAACTTCGTCCAAAGCTGTGCTTTTCTTTATTCAAGTTTTTGGGAAGGAATCAAAAAAACAGACGACTTTTTTAAAATCATTTCTTTATTCCAAGTTTTTAACTTCGTCCAAAGCTGTGCTTTTCTTTATTCAAGTTTTTGGGAAGGAATCAAAAAACAGACGTTCTTTTGTTTCCCAAGTTTTTTGGGAAGGAATCAAAAACAAACGATCTTTTAAAATCGTTTGTTTATTCAAAGTTTTTTCTCTTCGGTCAAGTTTTTCTGGGAAGAAATCAAAACAGACGACCTTTTTAATTTATTTCTTTATTCAAACGTTTTTTAAAGTAAACATTCTTACACTATAATTAAACTTTATTCAACTTCTTAAAACATGATAACATTATCATGAAAAAAACAGGAACGTTTCAATCATTCTAACCTATTAAAAACTGTTTTTAAAATCTGATTTTAAATCTGATTTTTAAAGAACGTCTTACTTTGATCGTTCACTTCAATGTAACACGATATTGTTTTCTTACAGTCTATTTATATATCCTCAAACTTTTTATTCATTACAATGAAACTTTGAACTGTCAGAAACAATGAATGAATTGTTGTAAATATATTAGAATGTTTTAACAAATGTTAAAAAATGTTATAGTGTTTTTTAAACGATTGTTAAAACTACCTTGTAAGAAATTGTCTTGTAAAAATGTTAGAATGTTTTAACGATTGTTAAAAAATGTAATAGTGTTTTTTTAACGATTGTTAAAACTGTCTTGTTTAAAAACAATTGTAAGTTGAATAAAGTTAAAACATTCTGTACAATAATTATTACAATGAAACTTTTATTTATGTACAATAATCATTATTCAGGTCAGTCTATGACTTACATCCAGTCATGTTTAAAAGTTACAGACATAAAACAACGTATTCGAATAGTACCTTATTCGGATAGTACGCTTCTAAAACCATGTCTAAGAGAGCATTGCATGAATTGCAGTCATCTTTAAAAGCTACACCCTAAAACAAGGTCTAAAAGTCTAGTACCCTAGTTAGTAGCCTAGTTAGTCCTGTATTCGGATAGTACAAGTGACGATGAGGCAATGCATTCTTTAAAAATTTGTTTTTAAAATAGTTTTTATCAGTTCTTTCTTTTTTCTGTTAAAAATTACAGACACAATTTTCTTTTTTTCTTCGGAATGTCAGGTTCACAATCACTCTTACGTTTCTTTTCATTGTTTTCATTATTGTTTTCGACCTTGTTATTTTTCAATACAAGATCTGGACAACTTTTTGCGCTGTGTTTTTTCTCTTTCAAAAATTTCTCGTTCACAACATCGGATTTCCATTTACGTCTCAATTCGATATCTGAACAGGTCTTCTTTCCTTCTCGTCGAATTTTCTTTTCTGAAGAAATCTTGTTGATTTTCTTTTCTTCAACTTTTGAAGAAATCTTGTTGATTTGATTGTTTCCAATCACTGAAGATTTATCGCTGATTTTCTTTTCTTCAGACCCTGAAGAAAATTTCTGCGAGCTCTGTTCGTTGTTTTGGGCTTCTCCAGATTTCTGTTCTCCAGATTTCTTTTCTGAAGAAAGTTTCTTGTCTTTCCCCTCTCCAGATGCTGAAGAAGCTTTCTGGGAGCTCTGTTCTCTGATTTTCTTTTCTGAAGAAAGTTTTCCTGAAGAGGTTTTCTTCTTCACAGGGTAATCTATCTGAATTCTACAGATTTCTGTATCGCTGATTTCTGTGTTATCAAGCACCATATTTTCATTCTCCCTCTCGATCTGCTTTTCGGTCTGATTTTCAGTCGATGGTTCGTTGGTTTTATCGTTGGTTTTATCGTTGGTTTCATCGTTGATTTGACTGTTTCCAATCGCTGAAGATTTTTGAGAACTCTGTTTGTTGTTTTGGGGTTTTTGTTGTGAACTCTGTCCCTTTCCACTCGATAAAGTTGTAGACTGTGACGGTTTTGTCTTTCGTTTATTCTCGTCTACTTTATAGGATAATAGAGACCCAACGTATTTCATATGTTGAGAGTCCCAATCCATTTCCTTTATTGGGTGAATTTCGACATCATGGGTGTGGGTGTTCACGAAGACAAAAACGAATCTCCACATCTGATTTTCTTTCTCTGGACATTGGTTGGCCCAATGTCCTGATCTGTCGCATGTAAAGCAAATATTCGTTGTCGTATCATCCCCTCTATGGCGTCTGTCGAATGTCGCTTGATCCAGGACTCTGGTGATACGATAGACGCCTTTTTCTGCAAAATGTTGGTGGGATAGAAATGATCCCACGTAGTTCCCAGTATGGTAGACTTGATATCGTGGTGGTAAATTGCTGATCTCATAATCGTGAGTGTATGGGTTAACATACAGATACACTCTCTTTGGTGTTGTACTTTTTAGCTTGAACTCGCTCATTTTCTATCAACTGCTCTGTTTGAACTCTTTCCGGAGAATGATGGAAATGTCGATTGTAACATCTTTTTATGTCCATTCGATCTGAAAAAAGATATAAAAAAAAGCCAGGTTTCTTGAGTTTTGGCTCATTGCTTGAATTGCAGACATGTTTAAAAGTTACAAGCATAAAACAACGTCTAAAAGACTAGGGGTAGGGAGATTCGGGCAAATTGGGTCGAAAAAATCGTCATTTACCCTTAACTTTCCCTTAACCCTTCTAAAGTCCTTTTGTTTTGTTCTAAAACCCTTATACTTTCTTCTAATGGACAAATTTCTTCTAAAACCCTTAACCCTTAACGATTCCACTGTTGGACTTAGTCTTTTTCCATGATATGGGTTATTTTCCTCTTCTCAACTTGGTTATAGCATAACCTTACCATACAAACATCATCGTTGAACTTAGTCTTTTCCCATGATATGGATTATATTCCTTCTCAGCTTGGTTCAGCCGAAGGCCACTGTTTGACTTAGTCTTTTCTCAACCGTCTTTGTTCGGCTTGAACGATCATCGTTCATCTCTGTAGGATTTAGTTTTTTGGAGAGGTGTTCTTTCTCTCTCTATTGGGGCAAAAGGTTGGGAGAATGTAATGTTCTATCTACATTTTTTCCCATCTCTGTTCTTTTCCAAGTTTTTTTGGAAGGAATCAAAAACAGACGACCTTTTTAAAATCATTTCTTTATTCCAAGTTTTTTAACTTCGTCCAAAGCTGTGCTTTTCTTTACCCAAGTTTTTGGGAAGGAATAAAAAACAGGCGTCCTTTTGTTTCCCAAGTCTTTTGGGAAGGAATCAAAAACAGACGACCTTTTTAAAATCATTTCTTTATTCCAAGTTTTTAACTTCGTCCAAGTTTTTTGGGAAGGAATCAAAAAACAGGCGACCTTTTGTTTCCCAAGTCTTTTGGGGAGGAATCAAAAAAAAACAAACGATCTTTTAAAATCATTTGTTTATTCCAAGTTTTTTCTCTTCGGTCAAGTTTTTCTGGAAGAAATCAAAAAAAACAGGCGACCTTTTGTTTATTCAAAGTTTTTTCTCTTCGGTCAAGTTTTTCTGGGAAGAAATCAAAACAGACGACCTTTTTAATTTATTTCTTTATTCAAACGTTTTTTTAAAGTAAACATTCTTACACTATAATTAAACTTTATTCAACTTCTTAAAACATGATAACATTATCATGAAAAAAACAGGAACGTTTCAATCATTTTAACCTATTTACAAAGACAATGTTAGAAAGTTTTAACAACCGTTAAAAACGCTATAACATTTTTTAACACTTGTTAAATCATTCTAACATTTTTACAAGACAATTTCTTACAACTCAGTTTTAACAAGACATTTTCTTTATTCAAACTTTGCTCAAAGCTGAGCTTTTTTCTTTTTTTGGAAGGAATCAAAAACAAACGATCTTTTAAAATCGTTTGTTTATTCAAACTCTTTTCCTTTCCAAGTCTGAACTTTTTGGGAACATTTTATATACAAAGCATTGACAATGCAGTTTATTAACTTTATTCAACTTACAATTGTTTTTAAACAAGACAGTTTTAACAATCGTTAAAAAAACACTATTACATTTTTTAACAATCGTTAAAACATTCTAACATTTTTACAAGACAATTTCTTACAAGGTAGTTTTAACAATCGTTTAAAAAACACTATAACATTTTTTAACATTTGTTAAAACATTCTAATATATTTACAACAATTCAAAGTTTTTAACAATACAGTTTTTACAATATTATTGTTAAAGTTTTTTACAATCGTTAAAAACAGTATAACATTTTTAACAATCGTTAAAACATTCTAACATTTTTTACAAGGCGAATTCGCAGATACCTCGATTTTTCCATTTGTCTTCATGTTCCACAATAACTTTGTGCAATTGTTCATGACCCAAAGACAATGGATATACACTGTCCAAACCACTATATTCACACGTTCCTCTAATTTCGAAGACGTTTTTTGAATACTGCTTTTGACGAAAGAGTTGAAAGTACGATTTTTACTGTGACATCTCTACCGAATAGAATATAGCCTTTCATGATATCCACTCCTTCTGCATTATCTCTTGATTTTGTATACCGTAAGTAAAAGTTAAACAGGGCTGATTTCATTTTCAGTAGATTCAGATAACTTTCTTCTGGTCTTCCTATGATAATGAATCGCAATCGGCTTGTGACTTGCAATTTCTTAGTGAAATAGTCACTTTTCCACAAACAAGCTGTCAAATAGCCTTTGATGGGGTATCGAAGTTTGACTCAGCCACCAACATTGTAATAAAGTCGTGCATGCTATACAATTTACAAGATGTCTCTCCTTTTGCAACTCCCTTGTGCAATTTATCTATCCAAAATTGCACACATCTGAATTTAAGCTTAAACTGTGTTCCTTCATCGAGCGTGTGTTGTCGAACAAATTCTCCATAAACTTTTTCACGTAGCTCTATGGGTAACGGTAACATAGTTACCATTTTTCACTGTTTTTAAAAACGTCTTACTTTATCTGTTTACCACAAAACAATGCGCTATAGAAATTTATTTTCTCAGACTTTTATAACCATAGGGCACAGTATCAGTAGCATTTACAATAACTCTTTTGGTATAGACAGAGCGAAACGTTTTTGTCTGTGGTTCACTGGTCACTGTTCTGTCTCTATGTCTTTTAATTTTACAATCATACTGAATTTTGATTTCTATTGTACGATCCAAAGCACATTTTGAATAGGTATCGAAATTCACCACCTGCTTGGTATTGTAATCCAAAGTAATTCCCTTCACTTTACATTTACTTATCTCTTCTCCATCTTTTGTTTTCATTTTGTAAGCATAATTTTTAGGCCCAAGTCCTCTGAATTGGGTAATTTTACAGTCAGGTTCTTCATCAGTCCATTTTCCTAACCTACTGTTAATAATGGGTGGGTTCCATAATTCAGGATCATGAATGTACATACAACTATCTGTATCGAAATACAGAACTCTATCTTTTAACTTTTCAAGAACGGCGTACAATTCCAACCTTGCATAGGCTGTTACGTAAGACCCTACTATCACGTTGGCTGTAGCGTGGGTATCAATATGTTCCAATTTTGATTCATAGTTAACCAAGATGAATGGACAGTCCTCGTCAAAGATTTCTACATGCTTTACAATGAAATTGGGATTGGTGACTAATTCGAAATATTTAGACGGATCACTGATGTATTCCGTCTGAGTCAATTTTTCACGCTGGGCTAATTTTCCCCAAAGACAGTTCAACATAATCTTAGCAAACGATCTTCTCCCAGGATTTTTTTGAATACAACTTGGATCAAGACGAACCCCTTCTGCCTTCTCATATTCACAAACGAATTGATCTTTTTCCGAGTCTGATTGACACCAATTTGGGTAACCACTGGCTTCTTGCTTAATTTTCAAGAAATTATCCACATAGCCTTTAAAGAATTGGTCCGAAACAGAGTTGAAATGCCAGATTTCATACACTTGTATTAGCCGATAGCCACAGTCAAGAGCTTTGAATAATTCAAAGCTAACCCAAGTTCCAACCAAAGCCCTCTCCTCCTTACCGTGGATACAAATGTTTGAACTTTCTTCTGCACATTTCATACAGAGTGGAAACATCATTTTGCCGTTACAGTGAACTGGAAGAATGGGGTGAAACAGATCCATTGGGGGTAAAACTTTGCATTTGATTAAGCCCTCATACTGACGAATATTGTTCATCTTAATATTCTCACTAGTCAAAATTTCTGGTTGGCCCACAGGATAGGATTTATGTTTACAAACATAAGGGTACAGAGAACAGATATCAATGTACTTGATTTCCTTCTTGCTTTTTTCATCAACATCGTAGCTAATTTTTATGGCATTACATCTTCCCCCAGACAACCCCTCCCTCGGATCGATGGGGTCCGAATGTGGATATAACTTTTCAATGAGTTTTTTGTACTCTTTATCCTTCATCTTAGCATCGAATTCGTGCTCCCAAATGGTCACTACATTATACCCCATTTCTTGGATATGCGCTATACGTTTAAAAGTATGTTCGTACAATTCACCCATGGGTCTCCCATTGATGGGGTTGATCTGTTTTCGATCTGTATAACATACAGGACAACCATGATACAAATCCCCAAGGAACTCATAGACAGTGTTTGATTGACGGTGAAAACCATCTACAGTATATCTTCCGATTTGAACTTCCCCGCCATTTTTTGCATGACGAATATGAATACCTTTTTCCTGAGCTACGCTTTGAATCCAACGTATCGCTTTCATAGAAAAACGACGTCTGGATGAATCTTTACTTGAAATGATGGCTATCTGATCTTTTGGTAAATATTTGCTTCGCCAGACTTTGTTACAGGCATCGGCGATGGTAATTGCCTCTAAAAATGGACAAATACCACCCTGTTCGATAAACAGCTTTCTGAATTCAGCACATCCCCGTCTTAGGATATCAACATCTGACCTACAGTACGATTCCATCTCTTTTTGAAAATTGAATTCCTCACCCTTTTGAACTTTGTCATTATGCCAGACTATGAATTTCGACCTACCCTCTTCAGACATTGAGTCGGGTTTGTAATAAGACATATCCAAGTATGGTCCAATATAACTCCAAAATTCATCTGTATTTGCCCAGTGAGGAAAGTAACCTTTTTTCATTTCTTGAAGACCAAATGTGGCTGGAAATTTCGCCAACCCAAAGTTCATGAAATTAAAGGAGTCGATCAGACGCACACCGTTCAATTCTAACTTCATAATATTGTTTCCATTCATGATCAATTTTGGAAGTTTTAACCCAACTTTAACAATATAGTTAAGAATGAACTGTCCATCATAACCTTTTAAATTATGAGCCATAGCTGTGACTCCTTTGTGATGTTTTGAAAAGAGCCACTTGCAAAATTGACTCAAAGTTTCTTCTCCTTGAAAAATAACTTCCCTACCCTCTTCAAATTCACTGCATGTAGAACAATGAAAATCAAGTGGTTTATCGATACAATCATCACATGCTCTATGTGCTATACAATAATTTGGGATGTGCACCCCTGTATCTTGTTTGCATTCAAAATCAAAGAAAATGAACTGTGGTTTTTTGACTAGAGAAGAACTCGTCTCATCATCGCTGTCGTGTTTCATCTTACTCTGGTAAGGCTGAATAAAACAGCGATGAGAAAAGTCAACTATTTTCTTGCAGAGATGACACTTTTTCTTTCCCTTGCAGATATGATTTCCCTTTCTGGTAAGATACTGTGCACCACATTTTGAACAGAGTTTCACTAATTCACAAATGGTTTTCTTTTCTTTGCCTTGAACATTTCTGTGATTTTTCAAGCATACTGCACTGAAAAATCGTCGATGACACTTGGAGCAGACATACTCTTTGGATTCTGATGGACATTTTCCAGCACGATAACAACCTTTGCAGATTTTTGAGCAAGCATGATTTTCCCGAGCGTTATAACCCACATCACAGAACTCACAATAATTTGTACAACAAAAAAAACCTTTGATGGATTTGATATAGTCATAATGGTTTTGATGAAAGTATAAATGTATGATCTTACTATTGTCTTTCACTTCTGGATGTTCAAATATTTTCCTCGTTTTGGAATGCTGGTCGTGAACTTTAATGACATAGTCTTTTTCATACAAAAACAATTGAATTTTTTTGAATTCATCAATTCCTACAGACTGTGTTGGTAAAACTCCAACTTTATTCATCAATTTCTCAGCTTCAATCTTTTGAAGTGGTCTGTTTGATCTTTTGATGAGATCCCATCTCCGATTCCATTCTTGGGTGTTTTCACGTTCATGGTAACAAATTCCCACAACAACGGCTCTTGCAAAACATAATTGGTCATGGTTGTTAATTTGAATAAGCGATTGTTTCTTCTTGGCAAAAACCTTTGAATCCAATTCCGACGAATTATATTTCACTTTTCCGCTACCGCATGGAGGTATTGTATGTGTAATGTCAAATGTCATGAATCCGTCGTTCAAGACAAAATCTGTATTTGACTGTAAAACTCGTTCAATTTCATTCAATATAGTTTCACCTTGCAACTGTTCTGTAGCTAAAAAGGGGATATGAATCCCCATCTCCAATGAAGGATGATCGATGCTAATTCTAATCATATCTGTCGGGTTTGCATCTAACTTTCGAATGATTTCATGGGTAACATCGTCAAATAATCCAAGCAGTCTCTGGGGTGATAATTCTTCAAATTTCTTAAAACTCACTGACAATACATGTGATTCTGTTCTAAATTTTCTCGACTTCTTTTTTCCTCTTTCTATTAAGTCATACAGACTTTTCATATCCAAAGTAGAGCTGCTGTTTTCTTCTTTCAAAGATTTTTCATCGCTTTCACTGTCACTTTCTTCTTTCAATGGTACAGTTTTTTTCTTTTTTGGTGGAAATGACTCATCGTCACTGTCACTTTCTTCTTTCAACGGTACAGTTTTTTTCTTTTTTGGTGGAAATGACTCGTCGTCACTATCACTTTCTTCTTTCAACGGTAAAGATTTTTTCTTTTTTGGTGGAAATGACTCATCGTCACTTTCACTGTCTGAATAAACTACTATTCTTTTTCTTTTACCCATCGTTTCAGCTCTGGTTGAGAACACAAAATGAAGCAAGCAAGAAAAATCTAACAATTTATAGACTCTTTCCTTGCAGTAGTGTATAAATAGAGACGTCGACTGTGAAAAATCTCATTATTTCTCTGACCAACCTCAAACAGAGCAGTCGATAGAAAAAATGAGCGAGTTCAAGCTGCAAAATACATCACCACTTAGAAAGAGGATGGCATTGTATGTTAATCCATACACCCACGATTATGAGATCAGCAATATTCCGTCAAAGTATCAAGTTAAACATAACGGCGTCTACGTGGGATCATTTTTATCCCACCAACATTCTGCAGAAAAAGATGTTTACCGTATGACCAGCTACAGAGTTTTGGATCAAACAACGATCGACAAACGATATGGGATGAATGGTGTGAGAACAAATATTTGTTTTACGTGCAACAAAACAGGGCATTGGGCCATACAATGTCCAGAAAAAGAAAAGCAGACAGGAGAAAATGTTTTTGTCTATGTGGATCCGCTCAGCCATGACATCAAAATTTCACCAACAGCTGTCAAGCTCCAACATATGAAATACGTTGGGGTAGTAAATTCATTCTGCAAATCATTCAGCAATGAAAATACATGGAAAAAAAGCTCACCACAGGATACATCATCCGTTGAAACTCAGAGCATAGACATGCAGACTGACAACACGGGTATTAAGGATTCAGAGATCTGCAAAATAGCAGATAAATTAGAGACTTTACGGAAAAATCTGGACAAACAAAATCTCATAGATTCCACAAAAAACGAATTTTCTGCAGAGTCGGATTATTCAAACGGAAAGGAAGAACTAAAAGATTTAGCGTTGATAGAAAAAAGACCAGAGGAAAAACGTCAAAATAACGAAAAGAAGAAAAAACGACAAAGCAACAAAAACAACTGTTTCTTTTGCAAATCGATAAAACATGGGAATGAAATGTGTCCAGATATGGTATTAAAAAACAATGAAAGGGGAGAAAAACGTAAGAGTAAATGTGAATCTGACATTCCGAAGAAAAAAAGAAAAACAGCCTAAGTGAAAAAAAAGTTTTTTCATTCATTCTGTCTTTTTACAGTTCAAAGTTCTATGACATTCCGAAGAAAAAAGTTTTTTCATTCATTTTGTTTTTACAGTTCAAAGTTTCATTGTAATGAATATTGTACAAAAAAAGTTATAAAATAAAAAGTTTTAAATAAACATAAAGGACTTGACTTTTTTTGTTTTTGACAATTCGAAAAAAGTTCTTTCTTGGGTCTTGGCTAGGTCTGAAAAAGACTGTACCTTCTTTTCACCGTAGAGGATTCTAAACCTCCTCATCATCACCTCATAGCCCAGTGGATAGCGCAGACTTCCCGTACTCAATTCGGTAACAAATGTGCGATACCAAAGCTTCAACCCGTTATAGTTGTACATTTAACACTATGGATTTACATCCCACCAAACCCGATAATAAAATGTACTCCCACTACAATTTTAAACGTCGATATAAAATTTCAATCATGGTACCGGTACTACACGCGAAATACTGTAGTAGCGATAATATTATTAGAAATTCGCACCCTATATATACTCACTAGACGAGCCTATTGTAACCATCGGTTAAACTGTTGTACAATATCTCATTTGGTTTCATTGCACTATACAGACAAATACTACCTGTTCACCCGTCACACATGGAGTCGCCTGCAAGATAAACATTTCTACAGCTAATCACTTCGGTTTAAACCTTCAGAGAGAGTAGACGTATTTTACTATCGCTCTGCTGTTCATATTGGAAAATACACTCCAGTCTCGGTGAGATAAAAACGCTCTGGTAGTATTATTTAATCTCAGGCTAAAACATGCAGACGAAAAAAGCTATGTATATAACGATGCGTGTCACTCTCACCACACGCTGCTTATTCTTTTATCATTCTATGATTTTAAATAATAAGGACGGGTTGAAAAAAAACAAAGGAAGACAATTTTGATAACGCCGGAGCCTGCTCCAAATAGATCGCTTTAAAAACATCGTCCCACCACTAACTACATGAATGTAAGACTACTTTTTAAGTACTTTATACAAGATCGTCAGCTACAAGTCATGTTACAACCTTATTCTCTCCTTCATCTACACAGAAGGTTTTAAGACTACTCTTTCAAGTAAAATCAAACTTTGAGCCAGTCTTTGGCTGAACCAAGCTGAGAAGGAATATAATCCATATCGTGGAGAAAAGACTAAGTCCGACAGGCTGCTTTGGTTGAACCAGCGTGAGGAGGGGAATATAACCCCTATTGTGGAGAAAAGACTAAGTCCAACCGCCAACCTTTACCCCAATAGAGAGAAAGAACACCTCTCCAAAAAACTAAGTCCTACAGAGATGAACGATGATCGTTCAAGCCGAACAAAGACGGATGAGAAAAGACTAAGTCCGACAGGCTGCTTTGGCTGAACCAAGCTGAGAAGGAATATAATCCATATCATGAAAAAAATGGGTAAGTCCTACGATAGTAGAAAAAACCCTAAGTCGAACAAGGTCTTTGCCTGAGACAGTGTGAGAAGGAATATAATCCATATCGTGGGAAAAAAGACTAAGTCCAACGAAAGCAGAGAAAGTCTAAGCCGAACAAAGACGAAAAATAACCCATATCATGGAGAAAGACTAAGTCCAACGATGACAGAGAAAACCCAAAAATCCCAAGAAGAACGAAGAAAAGCTGTCAGTAGAGAGAAAAAAACACAGTCTCCAAACAAAACAACCCTTTTCAGGGCTAACCATCTACCATGAAAGATCTATCTTTCAAATTGTCACCCGAAAATTTTCCAAATAACCGGATTAGTCCCCAGATCACTTACCCGGGGGTAAGTGAACTGGGGACTCAGGGTAAGCAGACTAGGGACGGAGGGGGGAAGCAAAAATGCCAGAAAGTGCCATTTTTTACCCAAATCGACCCAAAATTTTTCAAATTGACCGGAATTGTCCCCAGAGTGCTTACCCCGGGTAAGCACTCTGGGGACAAATTTCCCTCAGGGTAACTAGACTAGGGACAAATCTCCTGAACCAACTGCCGGAACTACTTTTGTCCAAGGTCTATGAGGGTAGGTACTCTGGGGACAAATCTCCTGCCGGAACTACTTTTATTCAAGTAGGGACTATTTTTTATTGTATTCCTACGTCGCGGAAGCCGAATTACCGCCAAAACTGCGGTGATGCGGCTTTTTCTGGGATTTTGTCCCCAGAGTGCTTACCCGGGGAAGCACTCTGGGGACAAATTTTCCCTCAGGGTAACTAGACTAGGGACACTGTCCCCAGTCTAGTTCCCTTTACTACTATCGATGCCAAAAGATGGCAGTAATATAGTTCTCTTTATGTACTTCTGAGTGCCAAGCCCGATAGTTCAGTCTATAACGTGTAGGGCTTTGAAGTCCGGGGTCGCTGGTCCTATACTGAAGCTCGCAAAATTCTTTCCGTAGATTGCCGATTGTCTTTGCGACAGATTTCTTCCCGCTGTCATTACTAAACATCTTTTCGACCATGTTTATGTGTAAAAGCAATCACTAGCTTGGAAAATATAATGTGCGTAGTACTGGTAAAAGAATCATAGAGAGGTGCACTGGCAGCTGAGTTTCTGCTCAAACTTGAAGTCTTCTTAAATGCTTTGATTGAATAGGTAGAAACAAAGAAAGACTAGAAATCAGAAATTATTCCATAATGTTCATCAAATTACGATTATACAACTTTGAAATTTCTCACTCAGCTGCGTTTAGCATGAAAAAATAATATATAAAAGCATTGACCTAGACCTAGAATTATTGGAATTGTTTCAAAAGCGTAGTAAACATTGTGGGAAATAAAAGAAAATAAACACGAGATTATTTACTTTATGTACACACTAAAAAGCTAATTTTTTGGTCCGATACCCATGAAAGTTGGGCAGAATGTTTGTTTTGAAGATATCTCGGACTACTTTGAAAATGAATAACGTTGGCTCAAAAAGTGGTAGGTTACAGAGACAAATCTTAGAAATACACTATGTACACTCTACAGGCCACATTTTCAGTCGAATTCTTATGAAATATAGTCATAATTTCAAGAAGTACTTTACTTGGGCAAATCTTGGGAAAAACTGTGTGTACGTTCAAAAGGTACCATGTTCCCTGCACTTCCCATGAAAGTTGGTCAGAGGTTATTCTCAGATTGGTCACGTCGGGTCGAAGAGTAGCTAACTCAGTCAATAAGAAGGTCATTGGGACAAATCTTAGTTCGAAAAGCCAGGTGTCTATTCTAGAGGGCACATTTAGATCCAATATTCGTGAATCTTTGTCGGAATGTTTACCCTAATTAAAGAGGGTCACGTCCGGTTAAAAACAAATTAAAAAAAAAAAAAATGATTGACCGACTGACCTTCGTTTTACCTGATTTGACCCATTTTCGAACTCTTACAAGATATCATCAACGAACATTCTGACTAATTTTTATGAGTATCGGACTACAAAATTAACCTTAAAAGTACACGCAAGCTTTTTCCCTACATTTATCCTGGTGACTTACTCTTTAACAAAACGTGACCAAATTTCGAACTTATTCGAGATACTATCAGGACAAAAATTTTAAGTACATTTCATGAGCATTTTCCAAGACTTGCGACCTCTAGAGTGTACACAAGATCTTTATAACATTCTTTCCCAGTGACCTATGTTTGACCCAATTCATCAGGACAAGCATTCTTACTAACAGAACAGAACAGACAATTTACTTAGTACTTAGGCCATCGGCCCATAATACAACATCATACAACATAATCAGCATAATGTACAGAGTGAATTAGAAGTAAATGTGTTAGCTCTTTACCAAACGATTTGAGCGTTTTCAATCTTTCCAACGTAATGATAACCCCAAAAATTTGACCCGTAACACAATATAGGTTTTACCGTAGCATCGAATATTTTGAACAAAACCTTGATTTCAATTAGCCCGAACTCTTTACGTAATTTCAGTATGTGGTACATTGCTTTTGTTGCTTGTAAAGATTGTTGTGGGTTTTAGACCAAGAAAGTGTACCTGTAAAATAAACACCCAAATACTTATAACATGAAACTACTTCGACATCTCTATTATCATACAACCATCTTTCAGTTCTTTTTAAATTCCCGCCATTTCTGAATACAATTATTCTTGTTTTATCAATATTATTATCTAAGCCGACACCATTACTAAATTGTTCAATAAGGTTTATCTATCTTTGTAGCTGAATTACGGTATCCGAAAAACTAGAAACATCATCTGCAAAAAGTAATACATTTAATTCGGCAATTTCATTTGAAACAAAGATTCCGAGTCCGCATTTGTCATTTAAAAACTTGGTTAAATCATTTATGAATAAATTGAACAATTTTGGAGATCCCACGGAGCCTTGTCTGGTACCAACTGTACAATCGAACGATGGCGTCGGTCGATCGCCAACTTTAACACAAGACTTTAGATTCCTATACATGGACTTTAAAACATCTATGAAATTTCCGTTTATACCATTACGTTGTAAACAGTCCCATAGTTTATCGTGGCGTATAGAATCAAATGCCTTTGCGAAATCGATAAAGATATAATAAAATTTTCCACGTTTCTTCGAGAGATATTTTTGTGCAAACGACATAAATGTAAATATGTTATCATAAGTTGAATAATTTTCACGAAAACCTGCTTGTGCTTCATCGATTATGTCTCAATTATCGCACCATTTCGATAATCTGGTGTTTAATATAGAAACAAAAACTTTACAGATAGATTCAATCAATGATACACCGCGGTAATTACCAAGATCGAAGAGACTACCCTTTTTGTGAATAGGAGTAAAAATACTGTGGGACCATTCCTGTGGGAATGTACAAGTTTCGAATATTTCGTTAAACAGTTTAACTAAATAAGGCAAAATATGAGGCAAAGTGTAAATGTAGAATTCTGCAGGCAGACCGTCAGGTCCAGGAGATTAATTCGTTTTGTCAGGTCCAGGAGATTTATTCGTTTTTATGGACTGAACACTTCTAATACTCTCGTTTTCAGTTATACGAAAATTGATCTCATCACAATCGCGATAGTAGCTATATTTTCTAGAAACCTTGAATCTGGTGAGGGTATCGATTGGTTTATAGACAATAATGAATGAAAACGATGGCATAACTGGATATGTGATGTAGAAATCGAACTGCGTTCAAAATGGACCAAAACTTTTTCGTGTCGTTTCGCTTTCAATGAGCTTCGACCTTTTCCTGCCTTTATAAGCTAATCTTTTTCCGTTTACACAAAATTTTAAGGATTTTATAGACCCCTTATATACAGCAAGATCGCGGTCACTGCGTGTCAATGTGAACTTACGTAGAGATGAGACTTTCAGATGTTTAGCGTTTTCACACTCTGCATCCCACCAATGAAGACTTTTGACTAATGAAAAGCTATCAATCTGATTATATTTATACAACATACTCTCCGCAGAGTTTTTGTACACATCAATAAACTCACCTAAATAAGGCAAAACGCTTTATTCGTGTAAACTTGGATTAAAAATCTTGAAATAGCAAAGTGGAATGACTATGGAATAATTCTGCGTGCTGACGTAACCACTTATACTTAGTGCACCTTTTCAAAGACGTCTGATCTACAACTTGATTTTCTAAAATGTTTTCAAATTGAAATTTCTATGTACAACTATTTGGAAAGTGAGCAGATTTACCCTCATTCAAAACAGAAAAAATAGCTACTTGGTCGAAAAATTGAGGGAAGGTAATCATGTAATCAACAACGCTTTTACCATTGTTGGTAATACACGTATAATGGCCTAATGCGTCATCAGAAAATCGACCATTCAGTATATGTACACAGTAGACACGACCTATCTCTATCAAAGACAGACCATAACGATTGTATTCAGTATCCTGCGACATTCTAGGTAAACTAAAATGGTCAGCAGGATACTGAACACTCTCGTTAAAGATAAGCGTTAAATCGTCTATTGGGATAAAATCATCAAAATTTTTGGTCCGAGCATTTATATCTCCAGCCATAAATAGTAAAGCATCGGGATATGTCGTACAAATTTCTTCTATCTTAAACCATAATAAATCTATACCAGTTTCATCTTTGTTTCTATATAAAGGGGAATATTCGGGTGAAATAAAAGTAAAAACAAACACAATGTTTTTCATTTCACACACAATATTACACAATGAACAGTCTAACAGAAGGATTACACAGTCATCAAAGTGGTCAAATATACGTCGGATATGAAAACGCTTTAGTATTTCATTTTTAATAAATACTGATACACCCCAGATGCTCGCCAGGCATTCTGATGCTTTGGTCTTTTGCAATCAAAGTTTGAAAAACCTGACAGATAAGAAAAATCATCTTTATCGCATCTTCATCTTTATACCAAAGTTCATAAGTATTGGTCCAAAAGTGTGGCCTCGTGCACACAACGTTTTTCTAAGATTTATTCCAATTGCTTAGTTTTTGACCCGACCCAATATCAAGCTGTTTAGAGATATCACCAAGACAAACATTCTTATGTGGCCTCTAGAATGTACACAAGGTTTTTATAAGATTTTATTCCAGTGACCTACTTCTTGACACAATTGCAAACTTGGCTGAGATGTTATCAAGACAAGCATTCTGACCAATTTCATGAATACTGGACTAAAATGGTCGCTAGAATGCCCAATATTTTTTCCCCTGAGATTTGTTCTACTGACATACCTTTTGACCTGACGTAACCCTATTAAGAATTCGTCCGAGTAATCAATAAGGCAAACATTCTGGCCATTTTTTCATGAGTATTGGTCGGAAAATGTAGCCTCTTGACTACAAAAAGTTCTTTTACTAAGATTTGTGCCAGTGACCTTCTTTTTTTATTTTTTTTACAACACTTCAGCCAGTTTTGAATATTTTAGATATATGATCAAGACAAATATATCGACTTCTTTTCTTTAATATCGGCTTGTTACAGTGTCCTCTAGAGCGCACACGTTTTTTTTTTGTTTTTTTTTTTTTGCTAAGTTTTGACCTAATGATCTACTTTTTAAGCAACGTGACCAAGTTTTAAAGATGTCAACATAAACATTCTGAATAACTTTCATGGGTCATTGACTTGAAATGTGAATTGCAAACAACACATAAGGTTTTACAAAAGTTTGACGAGGTAACCTTCTTTGACCTGACAAAACTTGTAAGCTTAAAGATATTACCAAAACAACCATGTTGACCTACTTTCATGAATAGGGGAAAGAAAATGTGGCCTCTATAGTGCGAAGTTTTATCGGGGTTTTTCCCAATGACCTACATGTCTTTTATTTTTTTCTCTTCTTCTTCTTTTACTTGACTCATCTTCAAACTTATACAAGGTATCATCCTGACAAATATTTTGAATAAGTTTCATAAATAGAGGACTGAAAATGTAGTCTTTAGATTGTTCACAAGTTTTTCCCAAGTGTCATCCGGTGACCTATTTTTCAACCCGACATGACCCATTTTATTAACATAACAAGGTATAAATAAGGTTAACATTCCTGAACAAGCTTCATGAGTATTCCGTTTAAACTGTGGCCGTTAGAGTGCACGGAAGGTTTTTTTTTACCTCTAAGATTTGTTCCAGTGACATTCTTAATGATCTGGCGTGACCCAAGCTTTAAACTCGTCCGAATTTTTATCATGACAAACAATCTTACCAATGTCCATGGTTACTGAACTGAAAATGTGGTATTTAGACGGAATGAAAGGTTAAAATTTGTCCCGTTGACCTACTTTTTAACCTGACCTGACCTATTTTGAACCAATCTATTTTTTGCTCGCGATAATCGTTCTGGCCATCCTAAGGAGAACACAAGCCCAATTAGCTTCTTTTGACTAATTTTCACGCTCGAAAGAGCCATCATGAACTCTAAGATTTTCAATAACTTTGGTGAGTTTTAGACTTAAAATAATGCTTATTTAATATGTATACGTTTTACAAGTGTTTGTCCGAGTGACCCACTTTTTGACCCTATATGACTTGACTTGAAACATATTAGGTATGTTTTCATGGCAAACATTCTGATTCACTTTCGTGAATATTGAGCTGATAATATGGCCACTAGGTGACACACTTAGATTTTTTCTAAGATTTCCAACTGCCTAATTTTTAAACCGCAATAATCAATTTCTAACTCTTCCAAAATATGTTATGAGGACAAACAATCTGACCAATTTTCATCAACGTTGGACTGAAAATATGGCTCCTAGATTGCAGACAAGACTTTCCTAAGGTTTGTCTCGGTGACGTACTTCTTGACCCAATTTCGAACTCGTCCGAGATATTTTCAAGACAAACATTTCGACCAATTGTATAAATACTGGACTGAAAATAGGGCCTCCAGAATTCCCACCAGCAGTACCCTCAATACAACATTCTAACCATTTTTCATGAGTATTGAACAGATGATGTGGCCTTTAGTGTACACAAAAGGTAATTGTTCGTGTTTTGACGGCCAAACGACGGACGGCGCACGACGGAAACACCATGATCACAAAAGCTGACCTTGGGCACGTCGTGCTGAGGTGAGCCAATAATATGAATATTAGGGCATTGCAAATCATCTTTCAAAACCAACAGAGTAAAATAGCTGTTATAGAGAGAAAAGAAGAAGGCCATGATAGCCTTGTGGCCGCTCACTTGAGGCTTTTGACCAAGCATGACCCATTTCCAATCTCCTCCAAATAACATGACAAGCATTGTAACAAACTTTCATGCGTATCGGACCGAAAATGTGGCCTCTAGAGGGTACAAGATGTTTTTAAAAAATTGTTTTGGTAACGTAATTTTTGACCTGATGTGACCCATTTTCAAACTCATCAAAGAAATTATGAAGAGAAACATTTTTTTTCATGAGCATTGGATTGAAAGTATGGACTCTAAACACACAAGTTTTTTCAAAGATTAAGCCTAGTGACCTACTTTTTGACCCGACATGACCCATTTTCAAACTCGTCCTGAATAACACCAAGACAAACATTCTGACCAATTTTCATGACTACTAGACTTTAAATAATACCTCTACAGAAGGTTTTTCAAATATTTGACCCGATGACCTAGTTTTTGACCGATGTCACTCATTTTCAAGCCCATTAAAGAAATTATAATGACAAGCATTCTTTTAATGAGTATTGGATCAAAACTTTGGCCTCTACAGCGAACACAAGGGTTTTCGAAGATTTGACTTGGTGACCTAGGTTTTGACCCTGTATAGCCCAATTTCAAACTCGTCTGAGATATCATCAAGTCAAAATGAAAATGCTGCTTCCAGATCGTACACAAGGGTTTCAAAGATTTGACCTAGTGACGTAGTTTTTGATCTGACATGACCCAGTATCAACCTCGTCCGAGATATTATCGAGAAAAACATTCTTCCAAAGTTTCATGAGTATCTTACTGAAAATGTTGCCTCTACAGTGTACACAAGGTTTTTCTAAGATTTAACCTAGTGACGTAGTTTTTGCCCAACTAGACCCTGTTTCAAACTGTCATCAAGACAAACATTCTGAATAATTTCAAAGAGTATTGGACTATGACCAACTTTCACGACTATTAGACTGAAAATGTGACCTCTAGAGCACGCACAAAGTTTTTGACCTAGTGACCTACTTTTTGACCCTATATGGCTCATTTTCAAACTCATCCGAGATATAATCAGGACAAATATTCTGACAAACTTTCAAGAGTATTGGACTAAAACTGTGGCCTCTAGGGTGTGCAAAAGGTTTTTCTTAGATTTTTCCTAGTTACCTACATGTAGTTTTTGACCAAACATGACTCATTTTCAAACCCGTTTGACATATCATCAAGACAAGCATTCTGATCGATTTTGAAGAGTATCGGACTGAAAATGTGGCCTCTAGAGTATAAACATTTTTTTTTTTTCCCTAAGATTTGACCTAGTAACCTAGCTTTTTACCCGGCATTACCCATCTTCAAACACATCAGAGATCACCTAAAGACAAACATTCTGACCAAGTTTCATGAGTATCGGACCGAAAATAAGGTCTCTAGAAATGTATACAAGATAAAGGTGCACGACGGACGACGGACACAGCTCGATCACAAAAGCTCACCTTGAGCACGTCGTGCTCAGGTAAGCATAAAACTTACAAACTGTTTTAAGTAGAGAAATGCAGGGGAAGGAGACAGACAGACAGAGATAGAGAGAGAGAGAGAGAGAAACTGGACCGGTTGCTGTTAAACGCCGTTTTCAACATTATGTCAGTGATATCGCGGCGGTCAGTGCAACTTCCATCCTCTCCTGAAGATTCTGTTACCAGTACATCGCACGATATTCTTCCCAAGCCACTGTCTAATTCCCCGCATAAGTTAACCATCGTCGAAACAATGATCAGCAAAGAGAAAGGAATGAATCCTGAAACAATGACTCTCAACAATCCTTAGAAATAAAATGGCCGAGCTACAGATTTAAACGAGCGACCCCCTGTTCTCAAGTCCTATATCCTACCGACTGCGCTTACCAGGGCTTTGCGAAGGGATATGCGGGAGAGGAAGGGCGCGAAGTAGAGAGAGATAGAAGGTTAAAGGACTGAATAGGGTTTGTACCCATTTAGTCTTTTCCCACTTTGATCTTAGGATGGAAAGGACGACATGCAGAGGGACATCCGAAGACAGACCAAAATATAAAGAATGATACGAGACAGACAGAAAGTCAAATATACAACGAGAGTTTTTGCGCTTGTAAGTAGTCCTTTCAATCAAGGAGAAAGAAAGAAAGAAATTCAGGAAGAAAACGAGAGTTTTGATTAGTGTAAATAGTCCTCTGAGTCAACTATATCTGTAATTATATCAGTCGCGCTCTCTCTCTCGTGAATAATTCATTAGGAAGTAAACGAGTGTTTTGAATCATGTGAATTGTTCTTTCAATCAACTAGTTATACTCTCTCTCTCTCTCTCTCTCTCTCTCAAGGACAATTCATTTAACAAATAAAACGAGAGTTTTTACGTGGTAAAATATACTCGAGCCATCTGTAAACAGTGTGGGAAAAGGGTAAAATACTGGTTAAAAAGGTTTTTTTTTTTTCCCCTTTATCCACAATATCATCAAATCAAGTAGAGAATTTCTCTTCATTTATACCAATTTCATAATAAGCTGTCCACAGATACTTTCAATATTTAATCATACTGCATATTTAGAATCCGATTTGAAGTCATTTACATGCCACGTCGAAGCATTTACCCTTTAACAGACGACAAAATTTTAACCTTGTCCAAATTGAAAGCATTTGCAGACGACAATTTTAGTGTGGCTCAAATGGTGCAATTTTTTTTTTTTTTTGTTTGTTTATTAGGGTAGAAAACATTGTGGGAAAAGGAGAAAATGCTGGTTACCAGCATTTTCTCCTTTTCCCACAATGTTTTCAAAAGGCTTCTTTCCCAGAGGCCGTTAACCCTTATCCTGCTTAATAAGTTAGATAAATTTTTCAAGCCGATAGTAAAATCCCGGATAATGTTATTTGAAAATTATGTTTTGGAGAAAAAAAAATTCCTTATTGGACAGTGTAGATCCAAGATCAGATTGCATATTCTCTGCAGTCTGATCTTGACCTTCACTGCCCGCAAAAGGTCAGTAATTCGCACTTTGCAGCCTAAAGGTTAAGGTTATTTCGCTACCAATCCCTACTCTGCTAAATAAATGGGAAATGGTCAGCCAAAAAATTGAAACCAAAAAATATTTCGATTTAAACTTTTTGAGCAGTCTGATCTTGATCTACAGTGTCCGCTAAAGTGGACATTGAGTCTTACACAGCAACCTGTTGTAAAGTTTTGAAGTTTAAAAGTAAAAGTTTATTTTAACTTCCATGTAATGCTATCATAGCAAACATAATGACGGTTCAACCCTTCCTCTAATTTTACTAATTTTACAAAAGTTGTTGAGACATGCTCTGACAAAAGGGGGTTTAAAACATCTACGTAATGCACTATACAGAGAGAGTCATCACAAAATCATAGATCTATAAAATCTGTTTTGTCTCTACAACCGGCTCAATCTTGAGGTAAAATGATCCTTCAACCTGCAAAACATTCACAAAAAGCAAGAATGTTCGACCCAGGTCGCGGACTGCGAAGGGTGATCTGAGTAGATACATCTTGCAGTACCCCTTTTTACAGATCATGACTCAGTTTTTTTGTTTGACATCTATGCCTCCAAATCTACTGCAAATCTTGACAGCGGAAAAATAAAAGCGTACTTAAGTTCTGTTCTTTAAAGATTTTTACTGAATAAATAAAATAATCAAAGCGTTGAAAGCACTGGTGTGGCATTTGTCAAAGGAGCCATTGTGTGGAATTAATGATTTGAAAAATAAACCATAGAAATAGTTTCAACATGTTCGCTTGAAAGTCAACCAACTTTATCGTCATATACAATCCAATAGAGTAGTGTGCAATCTTGTGGGACGAACAAGTCCTGGTGAACATGCACAGGGACGAAAAAGCCCAGGAACGAACCGGTTTGGGACGATCTAGCACGGAATCGGGCGATCAGGAAACAAAGATTGTCATTATCTCCCGCTAGATGGCATTCTACAAATACACATCTATTTAATTTGGGCATCCTGGGTACAGTAGCGGAGTAATTTTTCAAAACAACAACTGTGACTTTGAATTTCAAATGAAATAAACGTTTACTTAATAAAACGCTACCTGGTGCCATTCATTCAGCTATGATCGGCTAGCATGTAACCTATAGCTTCGATATAAGCCCTACTTTTCCCAGGTATAGGGGGATGGGTGACGCGTCATAACAGACAGGTCGAATCTTCGAAGAATATGACATGCGCAGATAACGCAAAGATTGTGTATATCATTACGCCAATAGAAGACTTTAGCGGACCAAGCTATTTTTGATAAAAAAAAAAAGAAGTATTTCCATGATCACTGGCTTAATTCAATTTATTTTAATATGTCGTATCCATATCTGAGTGCAACTGAAACACTTGTCTTAAAAAAATAGTGTTTAACTGCATATACGAGTACTTCCTTCGGTTTTGCACAAAATGCGATACATGATTTTCAAAATGCCGTATTGAACTTATAGTGGCATCGTCTTCGACACATGCCACAAAAAGAAATTATTTTGCCAGGAAAGTATGTTGTGTCAAAGATGTAATAAACTGAAACTCTTTACCAAACGACAAAATTTCAAAGTTGTCCAAATTCAAAGCATTTGCTGACGACAAAATAAAAGTGACTCAAAAATTGAAATTTGCTTTCGAAAGGGTAGAAAACATTATGGGGGGAAAAGGAGAAAATGCTGGTTACCAGCATTTTCTCCTTTCCCCACAATGTTTTCAAAAGGCTTTTTCTGTAGGGTCACTAAAAGTCGGGATTGAGTGGTTAAGGGTTAAACAATTGTAGAGTGTGGGAAAAAAACGAAGAAGAACAAAAAACGGAAAGTAATATATATAAAACACTTACAAATCTTAATTGAGTGCGTACTTCTAGGAAAGTATCCACCAAGTGCGATGGTGATTGTAATTGGCTTTGTTTTCTATACTGATCTTTAAACTTCCTTATTTCGGGACTGTACCCCTTCCTCTAATTTTATGAATCTGTATTTTTGTTGTTATTTATTTATTTATTTATTTTTTCTTTTAATCGCGCGTTTGTTTCGATTACTGAAAAATAAATATTGTGAAGAACCTATTGCTTTATTTAAAAAGCCAGCGTTCCAGTAACCGAAACGTTTTAATCCTTATCGCCGAGCCCCCGTAGCTCAGTTGGTAGCGTACAGGACTTGAGAACAGGAGGTCGCTGGTTCGATCCCCGGCTCGGCCAATTTCTTTCCGAGGACTGATGATAGTCATTGGGACAGGATTCATTCCTCTCTCACCGCTTACAATTGTTTCGACGATGGTCATGTGGGAAAGCAGCCAATGGCTTGGAAAGAACATTGTGCGCAGTACTGGTAAAAGAAACTCCAGGAAAGCATGGATAGGTGAACTGGCCGCCGCGATATAATTGAAATAATGTTGAAAACGGCGTTAAACACCATACAATCAGTCCTTATCCTGTTTAATAAGTGTAATGAAACCTTTAAGCCGATGGTAAAACCCAAGTTTTATTATTTCAAAGATAATTTTTTTTTGGGGGGGGGGGGAATATGTCCTCATCGGACAATGTAGAGTCAAGATCAGACTGCACGTTCTGTGCAGTCTGATCTTGATCTACACTGTCCGCAAAAGGTCCTCGTGTCGCGCTTAGCAGCTAAAAGGTTAAGAAGATGTGACATATAGTTCAGTTTGTCATTACGGTAAAGGACTGATGCTTCTCTTATTCCTGTACCTTCATGATTTATACTGTACTTCTTTTTTTCGCTGTTGATAATCGATTGAATTACTCACAATCCCGAATTTTAACAACCCTGAGGAAAAAGGCTCTTGAAAACATTGTGGGAAAAGGAGAAAATGCTGGTAACCAGCATTTTCACCTTTTTCCACAATGTTTTCTATTCTGTCAAGGACAAAGTTCATCATTTGATCCACATTTCCTTTTTGGGTCTGCAAATGCTTTTAATTTGGACTAGTTTTAAAATTTTGTCGTGTTCTTTTTAAAGGGCTAACTCTCTACTACACGATAAAAACGCAGACTTGTTCAAATGGAAAGCATTTGCATACGACAGTTTAAATATGGCTCAAATGATGGAATCTATCTTTGACAGGGTAGAAAACATTGTGAGAAAAGGAGGAAAATGCTGGTTACCATGATTTTCTCCATTTCTCACGATGTGTTCAAAAGGCTTCTTCCTCGGGGTTGTTAAAACTCGTAATTGTGTGACGAAGGGTTAATCGAATGCACATAAGTACCTTTTAAATTTTTTTCCGGGGGGGGGGTCACTTGAGTATTCATATATATATATATATATATATATGTTACTGAAAATTATGCAGGAGCAATTGTGATTGTTCATAAGAGCGATCAGACAAGTCGGTTCCGTAATGTTAACGAACATAAAGGTATTATTTTCATTCACGTTTTTATCATGGTTCTTGATACCTGATAAATGATCAAGGCAAATAACATGCACAAACAGATGAGATGACAAACAGATGAGACTATTTAAGTTCTACAGTATGATTTTGCCGTATTACAAGCAAGTGTCAAGTACAAGTTCACATGAATAGCAAGACTGTTGTCGGCAATCACGCCAGTCCGGCAATAGCTGCGCTATTTTTGTCGGCCAAAATACAAAACTATACAATACAATTAACTTTTATGAGTAATTTCAGGCCATCGGACCATAATACAATTCATACAATACCAACATACACATCTACATGAAAGTCCCTTTATCAAGAACTTTAATTAACTTTACTCTTTTTTTTTTGGTTTTTGTTCCTACATTAATGAATGTACATTTACAGAGTTCATCACAACCATTGTATGAGAAGGAGAAATAGCCCACACAGAGCAATCACTCTTTCCCACAGAGAGTAATCCTCATCCAAAAACATCACTACTATTTTAGATAATTGTTATGCTGCATTTTTTGATACTGGTATGGGGGGGGGGGGGGTTCTGTAACTAAATAAAATAATATGTCTGTTCCATCAATTTATTCTTTCTTGGCGAGAGTCATATAACATATGGCTCTTTCGTGATACGGACACATCTTATTTTAGACTTAAGCAATATTAACCAATGAAATTATAGTTTCATAATGTAACCAATGAAACTTCAGTTTCAGTCAACGAATTAAGCACAACGACATTGGTAAGCAACTACTTTCGAAGGCTGAGAAAGAAGTCACTGGATTAACAATGCAAACAGTACAAAATACGGAAAAACAACATAGGTATAGCCCTCACTCGACAAACCTTTCGTTATCAGTTCATATTTCTTATTTATGTGGAATAACAGGTTTAAAATCATCTACCGTGACAAGATAATTCATAAACCCAACTCGATAACGTTTATATTCTCTCGTCAAGGTTCATGGTTTTAAACATGTATTCCCGAAAACAATGAATAATATAAACTATGGTTCGTGGTTTAAACATGTATTCCCGAAAATAATGAATAATATAAACTGTTAATGAAAGGCTTATCGAGTTAGAGTCATATATATGGATAATAACTCTTGACCAAAATAATGACTGAAAAAAGGATGTGTGCAGCTTAACTTGATCACAAGTCAAACATGTCACAAGCCCTTTATCCATGAAATCCGTTTTAACAAACTATCTGCAAACTATGAAATCTGAAGCTTCTTTTGGCATCTTTAGCCTGATTACTTGAAAACATTGCCATTTTTCTTCATACAGATGTTTCAAAATCTTAGCAAAAGTGAAATATAAAATCAAGCATATGTAATGAACATACAATATAATCACTTGCAATTCAAACTAGAATTCTAAGTAATATAAACATTGAATATTTCGATGCATTGACAACTACAATTTTACTGCATTCTTTGACTGTAATCTTTACTGCGTTAACACAATCCTAAAAGATGAAATGAGACAGCTGAATCGCTCCTGTCGAACAATCTCCCCTTCATACACTAAAAACTAGAAAAGTCAAAGCGTTGAAAATACTGGTGTAGCATTTGTCAAGGGAACCATTGTGTAAAATTAATCATTTGAAAAATAAACAACAAAAATAGTTTCAAAATATTGGCTAGAAAGTCAACCTACCATATAACCATACAAAATCCGATAGAGAAGAGTGCAATCTTGTGGGATGAACAAGTCCGTGCAAACAAGCCCTGGGACGAATAAGCCCAGGAACGAACTGGTTTTGGGAGGAACAAGCACGGTATGTGTGTATCATTACGCCACTATAGAAAGCCATTGCAGAATAAGCTATTTTCGAAAAAAAGGAAGTATTTCCACGACCAGTGGCCTAATCCAATTTATTGTAATACGCCATTTTGAATTTCTGAGTGCAATCGAAACACTTATTTGCCTCAGAAAAATTGATTTTAATTGGGATTACTTCCTTCGGTTTTGCACAAACTACGATACATGATGTTCAAAATGCCGTATTGAACTCATAGTGGCAATGTCTTCGACATATGCCACAAAAAAAACAGTGCACTACAAGTGCTCCGCTGTGTCAGAGGTCGTCCTCCCTCTGTTTTTCATTCACATTTTTGCTTTGTAATTCGTTATAAAGGCTTTGATTCATGAATAACTTGAAAACATTGTGGCAAAAGCGAAATTGCTTGTCAGGAGCATTTCTCACTTTTCCACAAGATTTAGTAAAGATTGTGTTTCCGGGAAAAACCCGTTTGCAGGAAGTAATATGTCCATAGGTTTAAACCCTTAAGCTGCTAAACGCGACTCACTGACCTTTTGCGGACAGTGTAGATCAAGATCAGACTGCACAGAACGTGCAATCTGATCTTGGATCCGCACTGTCCGATAAGGAGACACTGTTTCTCCAAAATTAAGTTTGAAATAACATTATTCGGCTTTTTTACTATCGGCTTGAAAGTTTTATTTAAGTTATTTAGCAGGATATGGGTTAAAGTTTATCCATGTGTTCGTTTGTCTGTATAGTATTTAATGCTTTCCGCAACATTATTTCAGTTATATAGCGTTGGTCAGTGCACCTATTCATGCTTTCCTGAAGCTTCTCCTACCAATACATCGCATACTTGGCTCATGGGGCTTTCCGAACGTCTCCTGCTACCTCTCTACAGCTTATTTGATGTCGGATAGGGGTCCCCTCTTTCTAGCAGAAGATTCAGACTATCTCTTCAGTATATAATAACGCTTAACTCTTTACCAAACGACAAAATTTTAGACTTGTCCAAATTGAAAGCATTTGCAGACGAAAAATTAAATGCAACTTAAATGATTAAATTTGTCTGTGATAGGGGATAGGGTAGAAAACATTGTCAGAAAAGGAGAAAATGCTGGTTACCAGCAATTTCTCCTTTTTCCACAATGTTTTCAAAAGCTTTTTCCCCAGGGTCCTTAGATGTCGGGATTGTGTGGCAAAGAGTTCAGGGAAATCCATCCACTGCTAAACACAGGCTATTCAAACGCTTGATATCGAATCATTTTGCAAGGAAGCCATAAGCAATTCTTCCATTTCACACCAGCCACATCTAGATAATCTCCGTGTTGACATAAATATGAGTCAAGCTCTGGTAAAAGGGGACTGAATGCATCTCCGTGGACTGCGCAGGCTGACCTGGTTCGATACTTTTCGCAGATGCATTAAGCCCCCTTTTCACAGAACAAGGCTCATATCATTTGTCAAAAAAAATTCTTGATTCCCTTCCATGACATACGAGATTGCTGAATTTTGTTTTGAAGTTCTTGGTCACAAAAATCCTCGGATACATGAGGAGCAATTTAACAAATGAATATTGGATATTTAACACTTAAGCTGCTGAATAAAAGAAACGCAAATTTCTTCTCAATACCAAAAGCCCAAACATTGCGATTTCAAAGTTGATTTCACCGGAAAGAAAATACTGTATCGGACAGTTTAGGTCAAAGATCAGACTGCACGTTCTGTGTAGTCTGATCTTGATCAACACTGTCCGCAAAAGGTCAGTGGGTCGTGATTAGCAGCTTGAGGGTTAAGAAACTGCATGTAAGCCTATGTATACCTATGTATACCTATTTAAACCTGTATATACCTATGTATACCGATGGATCTAAGGATGGGTGTACTGTTTGAGTAGCAGCAGCTTTTTGGTTGAAACAGTTTTTTTCTTTTTAAAAATCGCCTTTCTGACTATCCCTATGTTCTTTTTTAATGAAGCAAGACCATCGCCCTAGCTGTGAATCTGTTACTTGAAATCAAATGTCAACGCTTTTCCTTTACTCTCAGATTCTCTTTTTTTCGACCGTAGATAAATACTTCACCATCAGACTCTTTTTTTTTTTCTGGATAGCATTGTTTTAAACAGTTTCATGAGAAATATCTCAATGCAGACGGAAAGCAAAACTACTTTGACCCATTCGACTTTATCCATTCGATCTTTACTTATTTATCACGCATATCAAAGAGATTTCATTCGAGAATTTCGCGAATGTTGTTGAAGTACGTGGGATCGTATTCGAAGTAGTCTGATGACGTCATATTTGGTCTTACAAAAGTAGGCGGAGTTTCCCTCCGCAAAGTGACCAACCCGTCATTAACCGCCAATTGTGCTCTTTTTCACTAAATGAAACCGTTATGTTTCTTTACGCCTGTAGAGAAAAGTATAGTTTGTAATACATGTACTTATCATTTAGGAACAATTCTTATTTACTGTAAAAACATTCCAAAACAGGCCCCTAGAACCAGCTGACTGATGAAAATGCTACCAAAACATTCTTTTCTTGCCCGCCTTTTCTTATTTATAAATGGTTTGGCACCTATTACCTCACTGATTATATGTAGTTTTATGTAGTAAATCTCTACCAAAATTGACTCAGTTATGGCCCTGGGGTCAAAATTGACCACACTTTGGGGGGTGCCTTATTTTACAGAGGCTTTATATCGTGGAAATTTATATATGAGCCAGGCTCTGTGAAAAGGAGACTTAATGCATCTGCGGTATCGACGCAGTCCGCGCAGGCTGCCCGGGTCGAAACTTTTCGCTATTGGTCAATTTTCTGTATGTCAAAGGACCAGTCTACCTAATGATACAGTCAGTCGTTTGACAAAATGGATCCGTAATTAGGTGATGTTTTGCTTCGTATAATGCATTACGGAGATGCATTAAGCCCTTTTGCAAGAGCATGGTTCACATCTTTTTTTTTTTTTTATACAAAGTAACTATTCGGCCAAAGCCTGCATGTATGTGGTATGTAGTTTCATCTGGTGGACCGTTACCAGGGCTCAAATAATTACAGCCCTTGGGTAAAAATTGTCCCAGTCCTGAAGATCACTAACTTCTATTAAACATTTCTAACATCATTGTATCACACAGACTTTGTCTGTTTATAGGACAATCGTAAAGCTGGTTATACTGGCCCGATACTTACAGCGAAATATGCGGGCGACTGTATCCCGGCCGAGTTGCGAGCTGATGTGAGGATCCTGGATATTGGAGCGGGAACCGGGTTTGGTGCGATTGAAGTAAGCCCAGGGTCCATATTCACCAACCATTCTTAGGAGCATTCTTAGTCTTTTTCTCCAAAATTTTCTAAATATGAATGTAACACAACTTCTGATTTGCTAAACCATTTGGTTTAGCCAATCAGAAGTTGTGTTACTTTCAAATTTAGAAAATCTCAGATATAAAGACTAAGAATGTTCTTAAGAATTGTTGGTGAATACAGACCCAGATCATTCTTAACTCTTAACCAAACAATGAGAGTTGGGACTCGTCTAAATAGAAAGCATTTGCAGATGAGATATCAAGTGGGGCTAACATGATGGAAATTGTCTTGGATATGACAGAAAACACTGTAGGACACGGAGAAAATGTTGGTTACCAGCATTTTCTCACAATGTTTTCAAATGTCGGCCTGTCCAGGGTTGTTGTTTGATAATGAATTAATGCCGACTTCTTAAAGTTAAGCGCTAGCGATTGTGACTTGACACACCCAAGAAAAACCCAGTGCTTCCAGTTAGGCTCAAACTCGGGGCTTCCTGGTTACGAGTGCTACACGTTACCACTGAGCCAAGCAAGTCCCGAAACTGGTTCAACTTTGCACGACAAGGCAGACGACGAAGCCAGGGCTATGACAATACCTCGACGTTTTCTTCGAAATTAGCCGAGCTAATAAAATGACGCCTTCTCCTTTTCCCCCCCCCCCCCCCCCCCCCCCCCAAACACACTTAAACACAAAAACACACACTTCTTGTTTTGGTTTTTTGTCAACTCTTTTCGAAACGGCAGCAACATAGACTTGCCTAAATTAAAAGCATTTACAGACGATGAATTAACTCCTTACCAAACGACAAAAATTTAGACTAGTCCAAAATGAAAGCATTTGCAGACGACAAAATTAATGCGACTCAAAAAATGAAATTTGTTTTGGGAAGGGTAGAAAACATTGTGGGAAAAGAAGAAAACGCTGGTTACCAGCATTTTCTCCTTTTTCCACAATGTTTTTAAAATGCTTTTTTCTCCAGGTCGTAAAAACCTGGGATTGTTTGGTAAAGGGTTAAATGTGGGTCAAGTGACATGGCTTGTCGGAGGGAGGGTAAGAAAACATGTGAGGGAAGTAGAAAGTACTGTTAACGAACATTTTCGTTTCTTTTCCGACAACGTTTTCGAAAGTAATTTTCCGTTGGGTCCTTTAATCAGGGACTTGTTTGGTAAAGGGCCGAAAGAATTCGCTTTCACGCATGCAGAAAGAAGTGAGGCAAAATTCTTAAGAAAATACACGCAAACACGCACAAACATACAAAGACGAGGCATAACTTTGACTCATGGACGAAAACAGGGACTTTTTTCGGATGACACAGATCAAGACCAGACTGCACAGAATGGACAGTCTGATCTTGGATCTATTCGGTCCACTTGTTAGTCAAGCATGTGGGATAAGAATCTTTCTGAGTTTGAGATAATTGATTTTTCAGCCGTCGAAAGATGTCAAGTTTATATGCGCCATGCTCTGTGAAAACAGTGGTTAATACATCTGTGAAAAGTATCGACCCGGGTTTGTGAAAAGTATCGATTCAGGTCAGCCTGCGCAGTCCGCGCAGGTTCACCTGGGCCGAAACATTTCGATTTTGGTCAAATTTCCGCATGTCAAAGGACCATCTACCTCATGATTCACTTGGTTGTTAAAAAATGTTGCCGTTATGGAATTATGATCACGTGATGGCTTGTTTGGTATAATGGATCACGGAGATGCATTAAGCTCCCTTTTCACAGAGCATGGCTCATATTTGGCTCCAAAAGGATATAAGTTCATTCTTGTACCATATAGCGTGCACAGTTTGAAATTCAGGGTTAGTAATTTTGCAGAAATCAAATAATCTCTGTATTCTAAACCCCAAATCTAGCCCCTGATTCGCTGGAAGAGTATCTCAGCAAATCAGAGCCTTTTTTTTTTTAAATTATGTGTTAGAATTTATCTCTTTGTCGAACAACAAAGTTTCAAACTCGACCAAATTGAAAGCATTTACAGACGACAAAATTTAAGCCTTAAGCTGCTAGATAAAAGGAAAAAAACTGTCACACCCAAACTTTCCTATTTCAAAGGTATTCTTTGGAGGAAAGATATCTTCTTTGCAAACAATCCCTAGCCCTGACCCTTACCCTAATCCAGACGAACTGTGGCCCAAATATTCCTCCCAGACAAAGCTTTTTATGAAATAAATCTAGAAATTTAGCAATCGCTACTTTAAAAAATGCATGGATTTCGACAAAACACCTTTTCATGCACCGGCCTCAGACGTGCCGGGTAGAAAATACTTCTCAATCGACTAAAAGCTTAGATTGGTTACCTCCCCTGATACAGCAAGTGTATAGGGATCGGTACAGGCTTACTAAAAACGGGCGGAATTCGGCCTGTTTAGTTTTAGAACAGCCATGGCGCTAGACTGATAGAGATTCAGAGGAGGTCACTCTCACTTTCAGAGCAGTAGATTTTCCAATTTTTTGACCTCACAAATAAGTGAATTGTATTTTTGGCATCACCTTCTATGTTTATTCATGCTAATATTCTTTTTAGTTTCGATTACAAATTTCAAATTGTGCAAAAAATCGCAGCGTTATCTCTACAGCAAAACTGCATATGTGTATGCTGCTCTGATTGGCTATTCTGTGATATACTTGTAGCCCAATCAAAAGCAACGACACACTAGCCTGTGCCAGTTGTGGTATGTATATCTACAACAGGGACCAGTTCACTAAAAGCTTTATGTTTCATTACAGCTGAAGAAGCTTGGCTTCAAGCGTATCGATGCGATCGATCCCTGCTCAGCCATGTTGGATATAGCTAGAGAAAGGAACCTCTATGAGAATTATTATGTAGAATTCCTAACAGACGCAGAACTACCTATACCTGAAAGTAAGTAACAACTCGTCCATATAGCAAAGGACACGAGTCTCTATGTGAAGTATCGTTGTACAGAAAAAGTCCTTGCTGACAAAGACTGCCTATACTTAAAGTAAGTTACAGTAACTTAAGGCTTAGGCAGCTAAGCGCGACACACTGGCCTTTTGCGGACAGCTTAGATCAAGATCAGACTGCACAGAAAGTGCAGTCTGATCTTGGATCTACACTGTCCGTTAAGGAGATATGTTCCCCTCCAAAAATTCATATACCTTTGAAATAGGAAAATACGGATTTGCACTATCGGTTTGAAAGTTTCATTTCTTTCATTTAGCAGGATAAGGGTTAAAAGTAAGTCACAGCAAATTAATATAGCAGGAGACAAAGATCTCTCTGTGAGGTACTAAGAGTTCCTTACTGATGACGCAACACTGCATTTCCCCGACAGTAAGTGAAAGCACGTTACCAATCAAGCCATGACATGATTATGGATCCATAATAACCACCTTTCTTAATAACCGACTGAATCATGAGGTAGACTAGACCTTTGGCATACACAAAATTGACCAATAGCGAAAAGTTTCGGCCCAGGTTAGCCTGCGCGGACTGCGCAGGCTGACCTGGGTCGATACTTTTTGCAGATGCATTAAGCCCCCTTTCACAGAGCACGGCCCATGTAAAAGTTACTATGTAAAATTCCTCCTTGAAGTAGAACTGCCGATCCCTGATAGTAAGGTAGTAACACGCTAATTTATAGCTACAGACAGCGATCTCTGAGAAAACTATTGCACAGGACTTCTGTCTTACCCAGAACGGCATATCCCAGACAATAAATGATTGACAGCACATTAACATAGCCAGCGACGCATTGCCTATTGCACTAAGTGACAACTCATTAATACACTTAGAACTGCCTATTGCACTAAGTGATAACACATTAATACACGTTAGAACTGCCTATTGCACTAAGCGACAACACATTAATACGCGTTAGAACTGCCTATTGCACTAAGTTATAACACATTAATACAGCAGACAGTTATCTGCGTGACATTTACTGAGAGTAATTCTTTACCTACGCAGAGCTATCTATTCTTGATCGAAAGTAATTAACCCTTACGCTGCTAAGCGCGACTCAAGGACCATTTGCGGAAAGCGTAGATCAAGATAAGACTGCACGGACTGATCTTTGATTTACACTGTCCGATAGGAGGATATCCCCGCCCCCCCCCCCCTCAAAAAAAAAAAAAAAAAAACGCAAAAACTTGAAGAAACAATAATTGGGTTTTTACCATCTACTTAAAAGTTTCATTTCAGTTATTTAGCGGCTTAAAGGTTAATGTGTGAAAGTTATCAACGTGCTTAACTCTTTACCAAACGGTCAAATTTCAGACCCGTCCAAATTGAAAGTATTTGCAGACGACAAATTAAGGTAAAATTGATAAGATTAGTCGTTGACATGGTAGAAAGCATGATTGGAAATGGAGAAAATGCAGGTTACTAGCGTTATCCTTTACTTTCATATTACATCTTCTTGGGTTGCAAGTTTCAGTTTATAGCTTCTTTGGCAAGTATAACACAACAGCTCCGAAACTCTGAGAACTGTGGAAAAATCCTCAAATTCTTTTAACGAAAGCGAAGTCTTGCGACCATGTATGCGTTTTGAATGTCCTTTAATTCCATTTTATTATAGACACATATGACTGCATTACCGGAAGTGGTTGTTTCAGTGAAGGGCATGTGCCACCGGAAGCTCTCAAAGAAATAATTCGTCTTGTCAAGCCTGGTATGTTTGCTTTTCTTATTTTCTTTTCCCTCAAATCTCGTCCAGAGGACAGTCGTTATATGATATGAAAATAGCCAAAAAAGCTGGCAGCGCTTAAAAGTTTTGTTGTTGCAAAAATATTTGAGAAAGTACAACTCCTAATGCTTGCAATTAAACACGAGTAGGTAGAAAATAAAGGTGCCGATCCGGCGGATAAGCCATCCGCCGAATAAGACTGTCTTATCTGGCGGATAAGACAGTCTTATCCGGCGGATACGATCGTCTTATCCGGGATACGATAGCGGGATGATCCGAAAAATCGATAACGCGTTTATTGAAATGAGTAGTAAGGACGCGCACGTGTCAATGTGTGGCTGAAGAGGTAACATACTTATCACTTTGGTACTAAGGTGTTTCGTTTCACACTACGACGTTTCTTTTGGTGTAAAGCTCGTCCACTTGGATGAAAGATCATTAGTTTCAAAGCGAATTAGCAGTGCGTCTTTTATACGGATGTATAATGGATAAGGAAGGTGTATTAAAAAAGTATTATTTCGACCCCAAACATCCTGCCGCCTATGGAGGCCCTGAAAAGTTATTAAAAGTGCTTCAGAAAAAGTACCCGGGAGTCTTTACGTTTAATTATATCTCTCAGTGGCTGAGTAATCAAGATGCTTACTCTTTACAAAAACCTGTTCGTTACCGTTTCAAAACGGCTAATGTGAGAGTAACGTCCATTAATGAACAGTGGGACATTAATTTACTTTCCATGTTGAATTTGAGCGACGAGAATGACGGCGTGCGATATCTCCTATTCGCCATCGACATTTTAAGCAGAAAAGTACGAGTACAACCTTTGAAGAACAAAACTGCCAAGTCAGTCTTGGAGGGTATGAAAACAATGATTAAAGTTTTCAAACCGAAAAAAGTCCGAGCGGACAAAGGCACCGAGTTTGCGAATCAGTGGTTCAAAATGTTGATGAAGGAGGAAGATATTTATTTTTTTACCACACAAAATACGACCAAAGCCAATTACGTGGAACGAGTACAAAGAACGATCAAGACGGCTCTTTATCGTTACATGAGGCGTCAAGGTACCTATCGGTATATTGACGCTCTGGAAAGAGAGTATGGTGGATGGCGAGGAACGTCCATTGTTACGACGGCTAGAAAAAGAGTACTAAAAGCAAATGGGATTATATTTTAAGCACCCTGTTTTACGTCAACGTTGCTAAGAACGAGGTTCGAGAATTCAGTATCTATATAAAAGGAGAAAACGATTTATCGGATATCTATTTGCAAAGTACCGTGCGATTAACACTACATTTGAGACGCTACCTGTTCTTATAATAATCATGAAACTTTACGTACCTAACCCGTCGGATTTATTCAACCGTGTGAGTACCGGGAAGACATCTTTAAACCAATCACGTGCCGGGAGGAAACCGCGGGTTATTACGGTTGACCAATTGAAACCTGTAGAGGATAAGCAGTTGTCTATCAAAGCTGTCTTACCTTCTGAACAGACTGCAGCACAAGCCAAGTCGGAGTTAGAGAGAGATAATATAAATCCCAAAACAGTTGAGAACATGTTTCAGTCAAGCTCTAGACGCACTAAGAAAAGAAAGTCGAGATCAACCTCCGTACCCAAATCTAAACGTCGACGTGTCACCCCGAAGCGACAGCGTGGTGCGGGATTAAAAAGGAGTGCTTTTAAAAAGCGTTCTCATAAAAAGAGAGGACATTCTCACAGGAGTACTTATAAACGTGACATTTTTTAAATCAAATAATGTCGACATTTAACGAGGAACAATTTAAAGAAGGATTAGTATCTGAGCTTAGTTTATACGATCTTCCGAGTACTCAAAACAGCGTTAAAGAATTCCGAGATAAAAAAAAGTTAGGCCTATATCGCAAATGTCTTCGGATGGGCCTTTCGAGTTCAGAATTAATGCGCAGAATTCTCTGGACTATCTAAACCTCAAGAATACGCAGATTTACGTAAAATTAAACGTGGAAAAATCGGATGGATCAGATCTTACGGCGGAGAAGGTGGGTCCTGCCAATTTGTTCTTGTAAAGCTTATTTTCTACGGTAGAAGTGACATTACAAAACAAAGCCACAATCACCTGCAATTACAATTCCTATAGAGCCTACATCCCCACTCTTCTGAAAGACGGGCAGGATGCATTATCGAGTCAAATAGAGAGTCAAGGATGGTTGATGGATGATGCGGATTCTCCGGGGGTCACTGACCCTTCTGGTTCTAACAACGGGTTATTCGAAAGAGCCAAATGGATCGCTATAACAGTCTAGACTTGCAAGGACCTATCTTTCACGATTTATGTGATATGGATCGATATCTCTTGAATCAAGTGGACGTTAAAATCAAGTTTTATAGAAATCCGGCGAGTTTCGCGCTGTTTGCAGTTGATAATACTACGGATTTTAGAATTGTTATACAAGACATTTACGTCATCGCGAGAAAGGTCAAGGTCAATCCCGCAGTGATCTATGGTCACTTTCAAATCCTTGAGAAACAAAATGCACTGTATTCGTACATGAAAAAAGAAGTTCGAATCCAGACTATCGCTACTGGAAGCAGTTCATTTATTTGGGACAACATGTTTCAAGGAAAGAGACCGGAAACAGTCATTGTTGGATTCGTCAAGAGTAAAGCTTTAAATGGAGGCTATATCCACGAATCCGTTTAATTTTGAACATTGTAACATCACGCAAATCGTCGTTTATAATGACGGTCTACCAGTGGGTCGAACCCCTGTTAAAACCGACTTTTCGAAAGAAAGGAGTGTTGTCTCGAGGGCTTTTATTAACCTCATTCAGAGTGTAGACAAATGGAGACGAAATGAAGGTTTTGCTATAGACATTATTCGTATTTCAGTCAGAGCCTAACTTTTCCCATCACGGCGAGTACTTGTCCCTGGTGAAAAGCGGGAATTCGCAGTTAGTTGTCCAGTTTGGCAAAGTACTCTCAGGTGAGAAAAAAAGTACTCTTTTTTTACTTTAACTGTGTATAACCTTCATTTTTGACACAACCCTATTTCTATACATATTTTACCATGTTTTTGTTCTATGTATATCTTCAGTGCTTCGATACAACGTTCTTAAATCGTTATTCGTCATTTTCTTATAGAGCCAATGACTTGTATCGTATATTCAGAGGAGCGCATCTGGAGATCACGAAAGAACGTGACTAATCTTACAAGCATGAATACATCGCAGCTAGAGTGTTGTATCAAATGTGACGACATATTGTCGGCTTATGTCATCGGTGTTTTTGCATCAGACATTCTTCCGCGTCATCGAATTAATGGACCATACGGGCTAATTGTCAACACAGACAAGTCTTCCGATCCTGGTCAACATTGGTGCGCTATATATGACGATGGGTATGGACATATGGAATTCTTCGATAGCTATGGTAGAGCTCCGGACAAAAATAGTGTTTATATTTCTCAGTGGATAAATCAAAGAGCAATGACTTTCAACTTTTGTTGAAAACAACTTCAAAGCAATCATTCGACCATGTGCGGACATTATTGTATCCTATATTTACATCAAAAAAATGAATGGGACTTCAATGGATGAGTTTTTAGCATTATTTTCTACTAATCTGGACGTAAATGATGAATATGTTGAAAGCCTTGCGTCATCAGGCTTTCCAGAGTGCTTTTCAAACGATTTTGCATATAATCAGACTTGTTTTCCACATATTACTTGTATATAGTCGTATATCAGTCGTGTAAATAAAAGTGAAAATTACATGTTTTATATTTTATTTTACAACAATCTATCAATACGGTTGTTCCTTGAACGGAAATTATTCGCAGGGCGTGATTTTAAAATTGTCTAACATGAATCTTCGATAGGGGTAAACTCCCGACTTTCGAATACCAAAGGTTCAATGATCATTTGATCAAATGGAGTTTCGTTCATAGATGTCTCATCATTCATTAGTGAATATAACTCTTCATTCATTTGATTAAACGATTCGTGACTTTGATTTTCTCCTTGACCAATTTTGCACGGCATGATTTTAAAACCATTTAAGTAGAAACTTTGATTTTCAAACAATGACAAAGGATAAACTGTTTCTTTTATATGAATTGATGAGACTTCTACCGATGACAAATCCATTAGTTGATCTAATGGTATTTCGTCCACTTGTATAGATGTCTCGTCAGTCATTTGCAAAGACTCTTCCTTTATTTGACAAGTAGACCCATAACCTTGATTTTCTGCATTGATTTTATAATGAGAGTAAGCATAACTCTCTACAGAATTAAGGAGATGTCTTTTATCGTCGAAAGCCGATAACCTTGTTTTATTGATGTTTTCACAAAAACGTTCGTGTCGATGGCTTCTTAAAGAAGTCATGGACATTTTTTTCGTTTCCTCAAACAACGTCGATTTTTAATGTTCGTGTCTGAGGTCCTTTTTCACCGTCACTTTTGAAATGCCTTTAGCGCGTTTCTCTTCCTTATTGTTACACGTAAAACTATACATTTTGGATCTAAGTTCTTGTGGGTACTGCGTAGGGCGTGGTTCTCGGGATAGTCAAACAATTCCATGGAAACCATCATATCTTGGTAAATATCATCCATTTCGCAGTGGAATAGAAGACTATCCGTATCCGTCATTTGAAGCTGAGCCTTGTTCCCATACTTTTTATTGATGTAGTCGTACCAAAACTCGTACATGAGGCATTTACTCAAACCTGAAACACAAATAAATTGTTTTTATTATCTTTTATTCGTGAACCAGATCTCATTTGTCAGTACCACAAATACTGTTAAGACCATTATAACTAATACAGAAATACAGATACTTACATATTTCTGAATAAAACAAAGTAAAGTCACCTATTGCAAATTATATGTTTTTCTGAGTATTTTACATTAACTTACCCAAAATGCACATTCCACAGTAGCTAGGTTTGAAGAGTTTCATTTGGGAGCGTAACAATTCCACTAGATCTTCAGTAAAGATGGTCGTATTCTTGTACGTTGGTTTGGCTGACAGTTTCCCTAATCGCTCTTCGAGATGAACTAGATCTATGTTTCTGTGCTTGCGTTCGTTTTGAAGAGTCTGAAAGGTGTAGGAAGACACGATGAAATTTCCGTCTCACGGAATTCTAGACATTGTGAAATTTAGTAAAATAGGATTTTGAATCAAATTTCCTGATTAAGTATATAATGTTATCAAAGGTTAATTGTTTCAAACTTAATTTTTTAACTCGAGTTATAATAACGCAATAAATAAGCAACAAAAAATATAGTTATCAAATTTATTTTGCTAGTTATTTTTTCGCTCGGTTGTGTAAACAAAAATAATAACATATGCAGGCTTACCTTGCCAAACACGGAGCAATTCATTAGCTTATAGAAATTCTTCTCGAATGTGGATTTGGCCTGTTTTCTCATCACGGTATTAAAGTCAATGTAAGGCTTCATCCAAGGTTTCTGTTTGAATTGTAAAACTCTGTGGATGTCAATCAATTCCATCCCAAGTTTTAGATACAGCTGAAGATTTCTGTAATGTAGAGTGTAGTGCGTTTTATTACCCAGAGTGGCCAGTAATTTTTTAACCTGTTCTCCAGCAGGTAATGGATCATTGTCCCAGTCCGTGCATTTTTCGTAGTAGTTGTTGCGCATATGGTGAGAGTTGTTCATTGGAGATGACCTTCTGTTCTGGTGCAAGAGGGAGGCAATTGTGTAGGTCATGTAGTTCAATGGGGTATTGAAGAGAAACCTCTAGAATAAAGCCAAACTCTCCATCTTCTTTGATGGTGGTAATATCAAAGCCTTTCACATCATCTAAGAATTTGAAATCACCTACCGGAAGAGGTTGCACCATAGCCCATCCGTATAAATTGTCTGCATCTAAGTACATTAGATATGACGTAGTATCTGATGGATCGTAATCGTCTAGATAGGGATTGTTAGCTTTCTTATAACGGTTGGAAATTTGAGAAAGGCCTCCGCGCGTGCCTTGTTCAATCATGAGTAACATATCGATATCTGTGAGTAATTCTAGCTCAACAACTGTCATTTTGAGTAAACTAGCCCAGGATAAACCTGGAGATGTTTAGAAATGACAGCGGTCCAACTCGTACTGACTTAGACATACTTTTCTAAAGGACTCAAACACACTGGCTAATAGCAATACATTGGTCTTGCAGTATAAGTTATGATAGTCGCCTAACGATGACAAGTCGAATTCATGAAATACCCTGTGTGCATGGGTGTAATTTTCGTCCGAAATACTTTCTTTCTTGATAGAAGAATAAAACTATTCAATGGGAGGTAACCGTTTTTCATCAAACTTGTAAAGGGAATCCATATATTCATACGGGTAAATGCCCTTACGAACAAGAAGTTAGGCCTGTTCCCTTTGATCAAATTCCGAGAGTAAGTGTGGAAAAGCATCGAGTCCGTCTTGTTTCAGATTTTCCACGAGCGTTTCGAGTGAACTCGGTAAGAACTGAAAACTATCCAGGAATCTGAGATCTCCCAACGAGAAGCTAACGTACCGTTCTGAAGTTTGAACGATGCAAGTCAATCTATGATCTTAAAATTGTCCCAAAGTTTCACAGAGGATGTGAGCATCGAAGTTTCATGAATTATGAAACATGACGGGGATGAATTTTGACTGTGTGCAGTTAAGATTACAGCCGTTACACGCGGCTCCTATGATTGCCCCAGTAAGATGATTGTGATGTACAACAATCTTCCTATAGGTCCTATCATACAAACTAAATTCCTTCTTACAAGGACAGCAGTACTTATCACCGTCGATCAATCCTTCGTGTTCCGGCATGGGTTCAGTGCGAGATAAAATGTCCTTAATTTGTTTTTGCTCTTCTAACAACCTCTCTATAAGCTTATTGCTAACATTTGAGCCTCGATAAACGACTGTAGGTTTCGTATAACGCGAATCTTTGCAAACTACTTTGTACGCGAAACTGCATGCTTCTAATTTTTTGGTAGGTGCAACCGATGCATATTCTGAATTTGGCAAACAAGTTTTACATTCACAGTTTCGAAATCAGCGTAAATGACAAAAGGGACTTTCAAGGTCTTCTCATACTCTTTGAGTTTAACGTCTTTTTCAGAAGATGGTAAAATTACCTTTTGTGGCCCGTGCAAAGAACAGTAATCTTTATGATTTCGCAATAGGTCTTCTCTCGTAAATCCGTGTAAACAGTAAGGACAAAAATATGTTTTATTTCTACACGTTTTGGTTCGTGAGAGAAAGCGATTCAGGTCCGTAATTAAACAGTAATGAGATGCGTTTGCCGATTTTAGCCACAAAAGATCCACATGATGAAGTCGATCGCTATAGTTTGTCAGTACAGGCACAATTGATCCATCGTCAAAGCTAAAAACGTTAACAGAAATGTTTTCATCTTGTTTTTCGAATTTTGGAATATCGGTTATGGCCACGGGGTACTGGATGTCAGTCATCACTACTTAATTTTCGTAGGGTTTATAAAGTTCTGGATGTTCCGGAAAATTCTGCTGTGGGTAAAGCGATGCTAATACGCAATAGAGGAAGCACTTATTGTCCTCATTTTCAATATTCAAAATACTTCTACTATATGACAGTGTTTCTGGTAATGGTATGAATGCTGACCCAGATATAGGCCACTACTGTATGGATCTCGAGCTTAATTACTTTTTTAAGGAACCAATTTGAACCCTCTCTCTGGTATTTTTCTAAAGCAGCGAACATCTTTTGAAAAGCTTCGTTCAAATCGTGATTTTGCAAGTCTTCAGAGAGTAAGAACCAATAGGTATTACTCCGAAAAAAAGGGATTGAGGTGGTCGTTTCGTGACCGTCATCTCTTTGCATTTCAACTTGAACACACAGATTACATTTGATGCCTCCAAGTTGACAGGCCCGTGTTTTAAGATAGTTCTCTATTTCATCCCTACTATTAGCTAAAAATGGTAGCATGTCATGTCTTTCGTTTCGTCTCGGATAGATATATCTGTTCTCTACCGCGTTTCGTAACGCTGATTCGACCTCACTAGGGTGAAGTCTTTCATTTCCCTGAGAATATACGGATGATTCGTTTATCACGTCACTCGACTGATTTTCATCTTTCAAATGTTTTCCATCATCATCATCATCATCATATAATTGTTTCGATTTTGTTTCTCGACTCCCTCCAGTATGCTTTCTCGCCTCCCTCCAGTATGGTTTATCAGATGATGTTGTTCTATATGATCTACTAATTGTTGATAGCTCTGAAATTCATTATCACAATGACGACACGAAAACGTGTTATGTTTGGTCTGACCATGAACTGTAGCGATATGGCGAAAAAGATCGTGTTGCCGTTTATAAGATTTAGAACATTTCATGCAGGTATAACTAACTTTTTGTAAACCATGGACAATCTTTTCGTGCCTTTCTAAGTTAGATGGAAAACTAAATAAATCTCCACATTGTTTACATTTATGCTTTTTCTTATGTAGATGCAAATGCTGCGTCAGATATTTTTTTTTTTTTTTTTTTTTTTTTTTGAAACGTGATGTTGCATATATCACATACATATTCCTTATTATTTCCAGATTATTTTTTTTTTTTTTCCATTTTGTTACTTTTCACAATAAAAATCTTCACTGTTAATCCATCTTCTCTGTTACATCCATCTTTAATATATTTCGCTATAAAAAATCGTCACTGTTAACAATGTATAAAATCATTTCAAAAATAATCCATCTTTAATATATTTCACTGTTAGTGGCGTATAAATCCAGTCCATATTTAAATAACACAACAAATGTCCGCTCTTTTACGGAAATGACTTGTTTATTCAATGCATCCGTCCACCAGCGCGTTTATCAAATTTCTGCTCCCTTGTTCTGCAACAATGACTTATCAAAAAAAAAAAGAATGATTCTTTATCTGATATATCTGCCCAGCAGCTGCGAAACACACCTGCCTTGCAGATGTGACACACACACCTGCCACACAGCTGCGACCTACACCTACCCCCGCAGCTGCGATACATCTGCAAGTCATTACAATTTGGCGCCCTAACATCTGCTCCTTTGTTCCGCGGTAATGACTTGTCAGATAAAAAAAATGATTGAAGGTCCTTTGTTCAACGCACCTGCGAGACCCCCGCGTTTCAATGTACGAGTCATGGGAAAATGCACTCTCTTCATTATTTTTTCTCGATGATCAAAAGACGGATTTATTACAGAAGCTCACCTTTATATCGTATAACGAATCCACTGGTTTCTCTTCCGCTTGTTTCCTTCGAATGTTTTTCCCCTCGACTTTTTACGAACGAACTTCATTTTGGAAAGCGGTTTTTTCTATAAAAAGTGTTGGTTTAATTCCCGTTTTATCCACGGATGTTTCCGGTGGCGGCGAACCTTTGCTAACTTCAACATCTGAACGCCTTTTCTCGTTTGTTTGACCACCGCTCTGTTCTATCTTTTGCTCCGAAGAACGGTTAGGATCAACCTCTAATGTGTTTTTTCTTCTTTACGTCCTTCCGATTGTTCGAGGAGATAGTCGTATTTAGTTTTGGGGATAAGTACTAATTCCTGCGCCATTTTTTATATCAGTTCTTTTCTAACAACATTTAAGATTTTTATAAAATGCGACGAATATTTCAGTAAAAGCCTCTTTCTCTCTTTATCACAAAACGACGAATAATTAGCTTATGTTTTCTTAAAGATGCTTGTGACAATTCACGAGTACCCATCAACACATTGTACACTATTTGAGCAATAGCACTTAATTGTGTTTTTTGTATCGTTTTTATTAAGGTACGTCTCTGTTTTTCTGAAGTACTTAAAAGAAGATGTAAAAAGTCCCATTCCTTTCGCTTTAAATCGTTCATACTTTCTTCTCGGGTGTGTATTCAATCATGGTTTGACCGGGAATGATGTTTGTACGTAATTTATAAGTACTTTGTCCGAGTGGGACGAGAGGTCGATGAGAAGATACCCATATCGTTTTTTGTTGCCTTTCTATATGCTTCCATAAAGTAATGTAATTGTGGAGGAAATATTTGTCGGCCTAAAGTTTGTATTTGTAACTCATCCCTTCTGTTTTTAAAGAGTATGAAATAGTGGGTGTTTAGACTAGCAGTGCGAAACTCTTTAACCGGACTGAATGCATTTTGGGAAACGAGAATGCAAAAAAAAAAAAAAAAAAATGTAATGATGGGCATATTTACAATATATATTCACTACATCCTTGCTAGTACTAGCCTCAGTCATTAGATCGTCTATGATAAGCAATTTATGACCAGGTTCTTTTATTTACCACGATTCCAACTCTTGGTTGGGTGGTAGTCCTTCGAAGAAAATGATGTTCGATAGTTCTCGTTTCATCTCGTCGTATAAAGGTTGATCCACACCGTAGCAATAATAGGTCTTACAAATAGGGCTTGTAAACATACCGTTCGCATGCTTTACGATTTCAAACGGTAGATGAGAATTTCCGGAGTTAATTGGACCTGCAGGGGAAAAGTGTTTAAAGAAAAAGAACGTATTACATAGATTCATGAGTGCTTTTAAAATAACTTTGAAGACTTTCACAATTTTAGTACATAAAAAAAATAATAAATAAATAAATCTAAGTACTTATAACTTGAGCCGTGGCAGCCGTTTCCAATTTAATTACTCTCCATTTTCAAATATTTAATCGAATCTTTCATAATACGTTCCTTGTTTTAACCACTTTTTTTCTGGGGAAAAAGAACTCACTAAAAGAATATAGATAGGTTTACATCATTTTTATTTGAGACTACTCCCATGAACCACATTTATTACATGATTATAAAACTACCGTATAAAATATGCATAAAGTACTACAACACAGAGAAAAAAAATACAAAACAAAGAAAAAGATGAACAGATACAAAAAAATTCGATGGCACAGAAAAAAAAAAGTACGAAAACATATGACATTGAAAAAACATTCGACAGCATAGGGAAAAAAGTACAAAAACATATTACATTGCCAACAAAAAAAATCCAGTCTTAATACCACACTCACAAAACACGTTTATCAAAAAAAAAAAAAAAAAAATGAATACAAAATTATGAAATAAAATATACATAATGTACTACAGAAAAAGTGAATAAAAACATATGACACAGCATCAACTTAGGAGAATCTTTTTTTCCAGTTTCAATATAGATACAGTCATATTGATTAAACGGTTTTTCCAGGACCCCGTCTTCATATCAGTATCTCTCCAGTCACGACAGTCTAGTTTTAATTGTAGAGATCTATTACTTCTATCGGTATAGAGTCCAACATGTATACAGTTCCATACCATTTTTCTATCACACGTATTTCGTTTATTTTGCGCAACATATAATCCCAGTAAAGTTCTAATGGTTCTTTCGATGACAACATTAAGCACTGGTGATCGAGTTGGGATAGAGCTCCAGTTTTACATCCATCACATTTTTTTAAACACGTTTGTCATGACGTCGATAATTTCTCTTGCATAAAAAAATCGAAATAAGAGTCTAACAATGGCACATATCGTGGATCCATTACCAAGACGAAACGTTATCTAGCTGACACAGTTGCTCGAGGTATGATGGTAATCACGGAAGGCTCCGAGAACCTGTCTGCCTTTTGCTCGAGGTATGATGGTAACCCGAATGACTCCGAGTACACGTCTGGCTGCTTTGTACCGTATCCAATCATTTTAAGGAAGAAGCAGTCATTCGACCATTTTTTATGTTCAGTTAGCGGAACATCGGTAGGTTCCCCATTGCGATAATGTTACACCACATGAAAAACATTCGCATGAATCATTTTCGTTCGTATAAAAAAGTCTCGATGGTGCCAGAGAATACTTATTCTGCCGCATTTGTTTCGGCCATTTCTGAAACGTTTTTAACCGATTTTGAAAAAGCAAGTATCTCGGGTGCTTGTGTTGATATTCCACTTTACTACTATCCATATCTCAACTGCTGATTTATCCCCAAAGAAATGAATTAACTTACAAGTCCTCATAGCCTTTATAGCCGTTAGGATTACAGCGAGCACACCGATAGAACGATATTTGGTTAAAATGGTCCTCTCTGCATTGAGATTCACGAAATGTGCCGCTTAAAAGGTTCGTTGGAAAATTTACGAGTACATCTTGGGCTTTTTCGCAATGGGGCGTTTCATTGACGAGTAAAGAAACACTTTTTGATGTATTATCAGAATCACTAAAATCCCAGGGAAGCATTCCGTTATAGCACGTGTTCTCCAATAGATTCTCGGGCCATTTTTTTACTTTTTCAGTCGCACTTACCAGTTCTGTTTCATTCTCGCTTTTTTCTACCAATCCGATTCTTGTTCTGGCGTTTCATGGTCTTCCATTAAAGATTTTCCATTTTTCTTCTGCTTTTGAAACTTCCGTTGCTTACAACGTTTCATCGCAGTTTGTTTTTGAAAACGTGTTTCGTGAAATTCGCCGTTTAGGTAGCAGCTTAAATAATATTCAGACACCCAACCATCACAAGTGGAACAATAGATATTTTTAAAAGTATGTTTTTTCTTTGCTATCGACATTATTTTTAACATATCCATGTTTTTCACTGTTCTTCTAGAAATGACATCAAAAACTGGATTCCTTCCTGGGAATTTCAAATAGAATTAAACGTGTCGTTGGGCAATGTGACAAATTTCGAAGCATTTCTGATCATCACAGTAATTCCATTACACGTTTTTTTTTAATTTTAGAGTTACGGAATCACTGATTTCGCATTTTATTGTTTTTTTCAACGGTACATATTGAATATCTCTAAATTCTCCTCTTTCATACTGTATCCTGGCAAAGTTGATAGATGCTTGTGCCATAGTTCATTTTTCCTCACTCATAACTGTCCTCAAACTATTTTATCAATACGGATGATACCGTTGATGTTGCTGCCTATCCTGGGTTTTAACTCCAATAGTTGGTATGTTGGAAGGTCCGGAGTTAGCTGGTTCAGGGTGGAAATGTCTCTGTGCGGAAGGCTCCGGACGATTTGAAGCTTTTCCGCTTTCAAATGGTTCTTGAAGCGATGTTTCTATTTGGTTTTCCGGTATTCCCGATACCTGAAAAACGAACAAATATAAGTATATAATGACATTACGTTAAAATAGGTATTGAAAATAAGTCAAAAATATAATCCTAAAATAATGTTATCATGACATTTATAAACATAACTCAAAAAAAATAATGAAAATGTAAGTTGAAATATAATGCTAAAAAATGATAAGTTTAAAAGAAATTTTAAAATGAAATTCAAAAATATGTTTTAAAAAAGAATCTCACCTGTTCTCTCTCAATTTGTTGAGCGTAAGACTCTAACTCTGAGAGGCAGTCTTTCAAAGTTAATGCGTCAGACCACCTGAAGGATAGGCTATTCCTTTGGGTCTTATCATAAGATCCATTCTGTTGCCTGCATTTACTCAAATCAAATATATGTAACCATAGTTGACCATTCCATCTTGTTAATGACACATCTCTTCCATACGCGAACCTCCCTTTCACTTTAGCTAAAAATCCCTGACTATCGGGTGTAGGTTTCATGTCGGTGGTTTTTAAGGTTTTTTTATTAACGCTGGAAATTTAGTTAATTTTTATAACAAATTTGGTGTTTCGTGATTGGTTGATAATATATTAGACGTTGCTCAACCTGATTGGCTAACTTGTAATATTGAGGCATTTGATAGGACAATGCATTATTGAACCCGTCTTTACACCTGCGGGGCAGCTGTGAACACAGCTGCGTGGCAGCTGCGACACATCTGCTAGTCATTTCGACTTTATCCATTCCCTACACCTGGTTCTTCGTTCCGGGGAAATGACATTTTTAAATAAAAGAATAATAAATGAATTTGTTTATTCAACACACCGGCATGGCTTTTATTTAAAAAAAAAAAAACGCCCTAATGTCTGGTAAAGTGACTTATCAGATAAAAAATAATTGGTTAGGTTCTTAATACAATATGAGCGTGCACCATTTTTTTTTTTTTTTTTTGTGTGTGTGTGTGACCTGCAGGCTGTCGCTATAATTCTCTGTTTTTGTTTTTTCAGCAAAATTAAAAAGAAAAAAAAAAAAAAAAAAAAAAAAAAATCAGCTTTCCAGTTCATGATTATCATCATATCTTTTTAAAAATCATTCTGTATAAAAGCTATGTACTGCTGTTCGATTAATATGGCTTATTACCCCGCGATAAAGATTTCGGAAGATGATATAATGAAGTTCGATTTTGAAACGAAAAACTCGGATTATTTTTATGATATACAGGATTGGATTTGCGATTTGTGTTTAAAATCTATACCTGTCGATGTGAAAAAGTGCGAAAGCATGGAAGGAGAATTTGCTTGCGATAATATACCGCTATTAAAAAACATATATTTATGTGTCCAAGTATGACTGCTTATTACGTGAAACTCGTCATAATTTTTGCGACGGTATGCGAGAGTGTGTAGTCTACTTAGTGGGACAGATTCGCTATATAATGCATTTTGAGTATTATAAAATGACAATAAGGCAAAAACTATCACCATTCTATGGTAAACAGCGTTAATAAAACCTAAATCAGTATGTACATAAAATGTTATGAGAAGACAAATAAAGGAGACATATTCGTCGAATTATTACGAGGAGTACAAGTATACACTACATTAAGTATCTTAAATATTAACTCTTTTCTTCTACAATAAGACTATTCGCTGGATTGACTCGAGGTTCACATTTCTCCACACGTTAAATAGATTTATTAGCTATATATTCTCTGCAAAACTTCACTTTATATATGTAGATTACGGTAATATTGTATTAAAACTCTCTTAGATGCATTTAAATGTCTTGTCGTACAAATATTACGTGTGTATTATGTCGAGTTGGGGATCCTAAATGTCTGTTCATACCCCATAGGGAGAGTCTTTTTCCAACCGTTTTATTACAATAAGTCGGTAGTATGACGGTTGTACATTGCTACTTGACTCTAATCTTCTCCCTTAATTTAGTGGTATGTGATCAAATTCATAGAATTTAGCGTATGGTAAAAAGCAGTATCCACTTCTCGGCATTCGTGAATCATGGCATCGATTGTACTTGTACTAATGGTGTTTGTTAATTTTGTGTGCTGTTTTGAAAAAATAAATCTTGATCAGGGACAATTATGTTCGTCAGATCTGAGAGAATGCACCACCGATGAACCTGCCATGTACACATCAAGAACGACTTGATAACGTTTCATCGACTTCCAGAGAATTCATCCATTATTGGACATGATAACGTTTCATCGACTTCCAGAGAATTCATCACTTATAACAAAAACTTTCCCATTGGACAAAGTTACGATCACGTCTTCAAGTTACTACAGTGAAGGGTTTTTGAACAATATATGTAATATCTTCATTGTTTCCATAGTACGGAAGATCGAGGTATGGATAGAGGACCGAAATATCAGTAGGAACTGTTTGGTAAGTCTGTAGATTTAGGGTGTTTTAAGAAGAATTTTATTATTTGTTTGTATACGGTGTACCTTATTTTTCCCGTAGAAATATTATTGTAGAACCACATTCATCTGTCATATTGGTTTTTTTTTTTTTTTTTTTGATTCCAATCTTGCGAGATTAAGTGACTTCGCGTGCTCAACCTTAGGATTATTACTATCAATTTTATGATCCAATGCATGCATTAAATATAGGGAACCAAAGTAATTCACTTTCTTTGTACTCAATAACATAATAGATACTGAGTTTATTACATGATAAATTCAGAGTTTGTGTATTGATGTTGAAACCGTTAACACATGTAAATCTAGATTCTGTTTTGATATTTTAAGATTTTATTTTCTATCTTTTTCAGAAACAACCGACAGATGTTCAGAGCACGACAGCCACTCATCCATCAACCCGTAGCACAAATACATCTACTCAGTCCTCCCAAACCGCTTATCCATCAACTCGTAGCACAAATACATCTACTCAGTCCTCCCAAACCGCTTATCCATCAACTCGTAGCACAAATACATCTACTCAGTCCTCCCAAACCGCTTATCCATCAACTCGTAGCACAAATACATCTACTCAGTCCTTCCAAACCGCTTATCCATCAACCCGTAGCACAAGTACATCTACTCAGTCCTCCCAAACCGCTTATCCATCAACTCGTAGCACAAATACATCTACTCAGTCCTCCCAAACCGCTTATTCATCAACTCGTAGCACAAGTACATCTACTCAGTCCTCACAAACCGCTTATCCATCTATTATAACACTCATCCATCTACCCATAACACTCATCCATCTTCCGACGACATGCATTCATCCACGCCTACTAACAGCTTAGATTCACCCCACTAACATGCAGGTATTAATCTTTTTGTATATATTCTACTATCCTTTTCATTGATAATGAATGCAATAGTTATTGGAATATATTTTAAAAAACAATCACTGCGCCGTAATTGTAAATTGAAAAAAAAAAAAAAAAAAAGATACCTTCACCACCAAGGAGGTTTCACTTACAATTTGTAGAGGAAAAGGGAAGAAGCAGAATACACAAACCTCGTAGGAGGTTATCATCTGTAGACTCTTTTAACACAGTACATGAAAATGATACAAATAATGAAACTATATATACTAGCATTCCTTCTTTGTCGTAAATGCTAATGACCTCTATTTAAATGAATCATTGCTTTAACCCTTTCCCTCACATAAATTACTTTTGACAGGTCTACTGTCAACTACATTTGAAAACAGTGTGGAAAAAAGGAAAAATTGCTGTTAATGAGCATTTTTTATCCTGGCCCACAATGCTTTCTACTCTGAAAATCATCTTTTACCAAACAACGAATTCTAGACTCTCCCAAGCTGAAAGAGTTTGCATACAATAATTTCAATACAAATGAAGTGAAGTAAAGGTTAGAGTCTTTGGTAATGGATTTAAAATTTATCCTGTAATAAACCTATATATAAACCTTTCCTTTTTCTTGAAATATTTCAGTTATTGGAATGGGTATTTCCCTTGGGATGGCAGTCATTTTGATTGTAGTGTTGCTTAGTTCAAAACTACGCAAGAAAAAAGTTCAGAAGCTCAACTACGATACTGATCTTCATCCTTCGTCTCCAATGTCAGTTTCATCCATACCTGCAGCAGAAACAACTTTTTCAACTATCATGACTAATGCAACAAGAAGTCCCATTGAATCGTTTTCGATACTGGAAGACAATAGTATTTTAGAAGGAGGAGGAGGAAATCATTTTTCGAATTTCCCCACAATTATGCTACTAGATATCAGAAAACTTGTGCAAATCATCTGAGTGAGTTAGTGCTTGTGTGTATGTTTGTGTGTGTGTGTGTGTGTGTGTGTGTGTTTTCCAACCTTTATCAAATATCATTTAGTTGCTCTCAGGTACTGTATTTGATAAAACAATGATGTAAAAAAATTGCTTTTACAAGCAATTTTGTCTTTTATTACATTGTTTGCTCAGGATTTTTTAAAACCTGAGATTGTTTAATAATAAAATAAGCAATTTTGTTTTCTTGATGTGTTATCAAAGGTTGATCATTGCTAACATGTCAAAAGTAGCTTAGTAAGATGTAAACAATTTTTGCGCTTGTAAACCGTAAACGTTCCACTTTTGTGGCCTGTCATGTTAAATTCTTTTTTTTTTACAATGTAAATCATGTAATTCCACTTTGTGACCCTTCACGCTGAAAGGGATCATCTAGGGATTTTTAAAAGTACAGAGCCTGGTTAGGTTATGCAGACTGACCATGGATGAAACTTTTCGCTTTTGGTAGATATATTGTTTGGTAGATATATTGTTTGTTACAGTATGGAAACTAACAAAAGCAACCTCCAAACTGCAAAAATATAAAAACAAAAAGCTGTGTCAAAACATTAAAAAAGGCTGATTGAATGGAAAATAGACCATAATAAAATTAAGAAGACATTGTGAAAAAAGAAGCCAATGCTTGTACAAGCAATGGCTCCTTTTGTCATAATAATTTTCAAAAGCTTAACCCTTTCTCAGTTTGGTCATATTTTAGATTCCTTCAACTTAAAAGCATTAGGGTAAATTTTAAGTACAATATAAAGACAGGACATAAACAATGTTTTCAAAGTTGTCTTCTGCAGAGGCAGTTATTTACCAATAGGAAAAAGTTAAAGTTAAGACTCAGCAAAACCTTCTTCTATGAGGGAGTGGGTTAAATCAATCTAGTATCTTGATTTAAGTGAAATGGTTTTTCACCATTACACTATATGAGTCATTCCAGTGATGCATAATTAGGTCTATATTCAAAGTTGTCTGCAGTATCCAGAATTGCACTTCTCTTTCACAGCAATTTCTCACAATGTTTTTAAAAGTTGTTTGGTGCTGATATGAAGAAATTAGCTTCTAAGGGGGGGGGGGGTAAAAACAATCAATAAGCAATCTGTTTTAATCTTACTAAGGTGTTTCATGTATGTCATTGTAAATCGACATTCCTTAGCTATAATGAATACATTTCTTTTTAAACTCTTCTACAAGAGAGCATAAGAATATAACTGCTACTATTTTGCAGAAACATGGTGGGGAAAGATAAATATTTCCCAACACAAGTTTTCAAAAGTGTCTAAAGTTGTGTGAGGGAATTTGATGACCATGTTGAAGTAAATAATAGGTAACAAACATTCCTAAAAAAAGGTTGTGATGATACATATCAAAATAGTTTTTAAGTCATATCAAGTAGTTTTTAAGTCATAAAACAAAATGGGTTATGATGATGATGATGATTATGATGATGGTGATGATGATACATTTGTTCTGTATAGAGAACTTTTGTTTTGTATACACTGACTTGTAAAAATCAAAGTGGGAAAAGGTAGAATGACCCATGATAAGTCATTTGGTCTTTTTCCATGATGACTTCTAATGTAATGAGAAATACTTCAAAAATAAAGCATTACCATTTGTTTTACCATGATTTAAAAATATACTTACTATGTAGCTGACAGTAGAAAGCATTGTAAAAAGAAAGTGAAATTATTGTTTTAATTTTTTTTTTTTTTTTTACAATGTTTTCACTATATACTTTTATGATCAGGACATATTAACCTTTTACCACACATTTCGACTTTTAACGACCATGAGGAAGAAGGCTTTTGAAAACATTGTGGGAATAGGAGAAAATGCTGTTTACCAGCATTTTTTCTTTTTCCCACAATGTTTTCTATCCTATTGAGGACAAATTGTGTCATTTTGGTCACTTTTTTAGTTGTCTGCAAATGCTTTCAATTTGGACTGGTCTAAAATTTTGCCGTTTGGTAAAGAGTTAAACTTGATGCCTTAAAAATTGAAGTTTAGTCCAAGAAATATAATGCATCCCTTTCACATGTTATATCCATATCCTTGTATCGTATGATTTTATTTCCAATGAACAACTTTAAAACCATTTACTTCAATTGTGACACACATATTGAGTAGCTTCACAGTGGTTTTAACCATTTCCTCTTGTATCAGATAGAGTGACATTTACCTCATATTAGACCCATTATAGTGAGAGGCTTTTGAAAAAAGGAGAAATGTTGTTTTTACAAAATCTTTTTTCTCTTCATGTCGGTTTCTTCCCTCATCTTTGTTGTTTTTACAAAATCTGTTTCTCTTCATGTCAGTTTCTTCCCTCATCTTTGTTACTCTTCAAGTACTTGTGGTAAGACTATCTGAAAATACCCATTTAAAACCTGTTAAGTCTTTTGTTTTTATCTTAAAAAATCTTATGTGTATTTGCTGTTAACCAGTTACCAAATGAACCCATGTTTTTATGTACATGCAGTAGAAATCTTTTGAGAACATTGGGGGAGGGGGGGGGAGAAATTGATTAGAACGAGTAATTTCTCACATTGTTTTCTACCCTATCAGAGAACTTTCAGCAGTTTTCAGTAAATTTAAAACTCTTTCAAATTGAAAGAGTCTAAATTTTATCGTTTTGTAAAGGTTTTTTTTTTTTTTTTTTTTAATCTTTATCGTCATAAACAGCATAGGACTTTACCAGACTTTACAGAGAAATATATTCGTTTTTCAGAACCATTTACCTCCCTTGCATTAAAAGACATGTTCACTATTCACTTTAATTACCTCACAGTTTGAAATTTTATCATTGTTTATATATGGTTATTTGACATCAAAGGTATTATGCTTTTTGTTAAATCCATTACAACTCTGCTGCAGACAACTTTTGAAAACAGTGTAGAAATAGGAGCATTAGTTTGTAAAGGCAAATGCTCCATTTCCTACTATGTTTTCTAAACCATATAAACAGGAGAATGTCTTTTCTAATAGATTCCATAAAACAGCATATGTGGAAATGGGTTAATCATAGTTTTCTGTAGAGAATGATGTTTTTTAAAATCCTACCTCCCACTTTTTAAAACCAGTTACATTTTAAGCAAGTTATCTCCCTTGCATTGTAAAAATCATACCTCCCTTGCATGGTAAAAATGTTTTTACAAATAGTCTTGATTATGTTTTTTTTTTTTTTTTTTAAAGAAGCCAAGTGCTGTGATATGTATATTTCGGTTGCAATCTTAAGTGCCAAATTAGGCAAAGACAAAACTTTTTATTTTTAAAAAAAGATATATCACCTTAAACCGATAAAAACGTTATTGATAACTTTTTTTTTTTACAAACAAATGACTTTTTGAAAACATCCTTGGAACTGGAGGGTTTTTTTTTTTTTTTTTTATTCCACAAAGGTTTTTCAATACATCTTTTAACAGTTTAAGAATTTGCTTATATTTCTATTTACGAGAGCGTATGATAGATTGTTTTCTTGATAACTGTCTCTGTTTTTAGAAGTACAAATAAAATATAATATATCAAAATGTGGATTGTTCTTACCTTTTGTTGTAGTAATATACATAAGATTCCCCATATCCTCCACGTCTGAAATGTTTTCATATGTTCTCTTGGTAGGCCTCCTCTCTCCGCTCCCTGTATCTTGACGACTGGATAAACTATTGAGGGATTGATGATAGTGGCCTTTTGATCGTCAATATTGACTTGTAAACTGTCTCTTTCTATTATCAACGTATCCCTCTCTGTTGTAAGAGCCTGGTTTTCGTTTTTCAGCCCTGTGTTGTCATTAACTACCGCATCTAAGTTCCTTTTAGTTTCATAGAGTTCATTTTTCTGTGAATCGATATGGTCCCGGAAAGTTCTAATCAATAGCCCATTTGCATCACGATTCGATTGCCACCTATCTCCCGTTAATTCTAAAAATGTGTTCATGTATCGATCCATCCTCCTTGTTTTGAAGATATACTGGTTATTTTTTTAAAACAGTGGTGGGGGACGCGGGCTTTATAGGTCATGGTTGAAAAGATCGAGGTTATCCTTTGAGCATATGGTTGAAAAGATCGAGGTTATCCTTTGAGCATATGGTTGAAAAGATCGAGGTTATCCTTTGAGCATATGGAGTTATTTAACAGTATTCAGTTATCACGGCACCCATGTGCTTCACGACTGTCTCATACTCCACACAACATTCATCCCAAGCAACTGGCTATTTACATGTATGTATAGCCCAGATGTGAAAGACAAATCTTAAGTCGCACTGACTTTCAATAAGTGTTAGAAAGAATGTTGATTGAGTCGGGATTTGAACTTGAGATCCTGTGGATTACAAGCCCTCGTCGTTATCGATAGAGCTATTGAGGCGCAGCTTTTTTCTTCACAGAAAAATATTCTGTAGTTTATCGTGGCTTTCAACATTCTTCTTAAGTCAGCGACTACTTTCGCACTTATATCAGAGGAAAGGGACGAAAGGATGCTTGATTCGATCTGGTAATGATTCCCACGAGGTGTTAGTAGCTTCGATGGTATTCAATCCGCCTCGGGTATGGAAGGTCCCGGGTTCGGTCCTTGGATGGCTCATACCAATAGCTTTGAAGCAATGGCTTCATTCTTGGTTGCGGTAATAGCACGTTTGTTTGGTGCTTAACGCTGTATCAACAGTATTTCAATAATTTCACAGATCCATGTTTTCCTACACTTTTTTTTAACCAGTCACATTATCCTGACACTGGTGGGTCAGTCGTAATGCTAACCTTTTATTCCTGAACGCTAAGGAGGGAAGGGAAGCCATTATGACATATAAACCCAAAATAATTTTTACTCTAACCCACTCGGACTGAACTTCGATTATTTTGCCTATGAAATTTAAAGCACATATAAGTACATATTATAATGGACCTGGAAAGTAGGTGCAGTGATCGTTCTAAAATAACCAAAACTGTTCAGAATGAAGAAAAAACAATAAATTGTTGAAAACGGAGTTAAATAATGAAATTCACTCTTACGTTAGCGTATTGAGTTAAACGATTTCGCGGACTTTCATTTCAGGTGTAACAGACTTTTGTTTAGACATGGTGGTATTAAATACGCCAGGTGTGTTGAATATTAATTCTATATAATCACAGCATAAATTAGCTCGCTATCCTGTACAATATACCCGGTAATGAAAAGCAGGTGTACTTTAAATTTTGTGACAAAGATCTCAATGAAGCATATGCCCTATTTTAAATAAGTCTTAAATAAGACATGCGGTGATAGCGCGGGCATTTAGACTCGTTTTCCCCTTCCTTCATATAGACCCGCATATGCAATCAACAAAATCGGTAATATGAAACGAAACACCTTAGTACCAAAGTGATAAGTATGTTACCTCTTTAGCCACACATTGACACGTGCGCGTCCTTAGTACTCATTTCAATAAACGCGTTATCGATTTTTCGGATCATCCCGCTATCGTATCCCGGATAAGACGGTCGTATCCTCCGGATAAGACGGTCGTATCCGGCGGATGGTTTATCCGCCGGATCGGCACCCTTATTTTCTACCTATTAACACGTGTGAAATCTGTTGATATAAAAAATTTTGATTTCCATCATAATATTGACGCGCGTAATTGGTATGTCCAACATGATTGAAACCATCATTTGGGATTGAACCTAATTTCCGGCAAACAACTTCTATGCCTTCTCCACCAAATCCAGGAGGGAAGACTCTGGTGATGCAATAGATCTACAGACAACTGTAAACGATTAGGCAGAAATATATTTCAGTACCTGTTGAGTGATTGGTGGTTATTTCCTACCATTTTTTTTTTTTTCTGACAATCAGTCCGTCACCGGGTATGTTTTTTTTTTTTGGTATTTATGCAGCCGATAGTTTTGTAAGGGTTGAAATAAACTTGGTCAAGTTAAAGGCAGATAGCAAGAATGTTTAGAATAACAAAGCATGTCTTGGCCTTACACGACAAAATGAAGGACGAAAACTTCCTACCGTTCCTTATGATTGTCGTTGGATTTGAAATATGTGTTAACTTTCACTTGCCTGAACTTGCTTCACTTATTTGAACTATTTAGTGCTACAATAGACGAAAAGCTCTGGTACATTCCTTTCTCTTTCAGCGTGGTTTTCAACTCCACTTGCCGAAGGCCAGCAAGCTTATGTCATGGCCATGTGTCCGACGTGCGTCTGGCCATCCGTGTTTGCGTGCGTTAACTTTTATTTCGAACATCTTCTCTGAAACTGCCCATCCAAGTTTGATGAAAGTTCACAGAAATGATCCTGCCCTCTTCAGAATTTCTTCATAGAATTGATTCGATTAAAAACCCTTGTCTTGTTGCCATGGCAACAAAACTCAAAAAATATTGAAAATCTTTAAAGAAAAAATCTCCTTGTCAGAAATGTTTAGGGCTACCAGATTCGGTATGTAAGGTTGGTGTGTACTTCATCTAGTGGACTTGTGCCAGATTTCTTCAAATTATAACCCTCGGGTCAAAATTGGCTCCGCCTTGGAGGTCACAAATTTTACATGGGCTTACATAGTAAAAGCTTAAAAAAAACACTTAACTGTAAAGCCTAGGGCAACCAACCCTTCCATGCAGCTTTATCCAGTAGACCTCTACAAAGATTCTTCCAATCATAGCCCTGGGTCAAAATTGGTCCCAACCCTGTGGGCCAAAAGTTTTACATGGGCTTATACACTGAAAACTAAGTGAATATCCGTATTTCTAAGCAAAAGATCTAGGTTTATCAAACTTGCAGTTTTCAGTGTGAATGATTTATTTTGATCTTAATTGTTATGCTCAGATCAAAGTACTTCTTTGTTAGAGTTATTGATATTCGGTGTTAACAATACTTGGTTAGACCTGCTTGTATTCATTGACATGATCTTTTCATTTGAAAAAAAAAAAAAAAAAACGACTGGATTGGCTGTTTTCTCTATGAAAGCTTATCGCCATACAGACTTCTCATGATTGATGTCTCTGTCATTGCCAGTTAAGCCAGCGGAGCGACACAGTGCCATAATGTCCCTCTTTTTTTATTACGGTCAGCCCTCAATTTTCGTTTCAGGCGGTTTTATAATACTGACAACACGGTTGCTTCTGATACAGACGTCGGAATATTACAAACCTTTAGAACCACTGATGGAACAGCTCGAGCTTGAGGGAAAATGGCAGAAAATTGCTCGGGATGAATGGCCGAGGTTTTATTTTGATAAAGCAGCTGTGGTGTACTGTTATCGAGTGCTATAATTCATGAACTGTTACCGAGCCACAGAAAACCAGTGACTTGATAGCTACAAAACACTGTAAAACCATGAAAATGTATGAACAAAACAGCTTGAAAACGGTAGGAGGGTTGAGGGATATTCCAATAAAGGGTTTACCTGTTTACGAAAACAATTCTCATGCAAGTATAACTCTAACTCGATAAAACTTTCATTAACAGTTTATATAATTATTTGTTTTTGGGAATACATGTTTAAAACCACGAACCGTGACGGGATGATATAAACATTATCGAGTTGGGTTTATAAATAATCTCGTCACGGTACGTAATTTCAAACCTGTTTTCCCAAATATAAACAATAATATAAACTGATAATGAAAGGTTTATCGAGTGAGCGCTATACAACTGCGGTCATCTATTGTTTGAGCAGCAAAAACATAAGATTTTAAGGCCCTTATCTCGTTTTTTTTTTGTTTTTTTTTTGTTTGGGGTGGGGGGGAGTATTCTAATGGTTCAATATTGGAGACCTGCACGCACTTGTTTACGGATTGTTTTCTTTTCCACGCCCAACCATAGATGTTTTCCTGAAATCAAGTCAAACTTTGTCTCAAACTATGTGGTATAGCATACAACAATAAAATGAAGAAGAGTGAATTGTATGAACTTTTTAAGTTTCATAAACAACCTCCAAAGTATTGTTGTAGATGAATTTTTACGGTCAAAGGGACACAATGTCTTTAAGATTACCAACCTATGATTGTGACCAAAATCCAATTTAGCTAATATTGGGTGAACTGAAAAAAAAAAATATCGCGAAAAACAAATCAGAACAAACCCTGAAAGACCTTCCAGTCCAATGTCAGATATGAAACACGAAGCTTTGCCGAAAATAAAATTGAGACCAAATATTGGAGAACAGACACCATATGAGAGAAAACTGGACAAATCATTTTAGACTTCGAAGATTTGTATGTAAGTGACAAACACGATATCTAAGTTAAGGTACAGAATATAGAATGATATTATTTGTACAAACCCCAATTTCAGGGCCTCATATTTAACTATTTAAAAGTGAGGTACTGAAGTCATGCACTTGTTCAGTTATGTTTGCTGTTCTGGTTACTGTACGAAACCTTCGGAGAAAGTTAAGCTTCGGAACAAAAATTTAACATTACTGGATTGGGCAAAATGCTCTTTCTTGTGGAAGAAAAAATCCGATTGTCGCTTTGAGAGTTGTTAGGATCATTTCAAAAAACTTTGAAAAGTTTCATGAAAATTGATTTTTCGAAATATTTCAAAATTCAAGGGGTCCCCATGAATCTCAAACTACCTATACAATTTGAATAGCAATGAAACGGTGTACCTCCGATATACCGTGTAGCTACATATCAAGCTCCGTAGTGTAGCCCAGGGACTTGATTGCCGGATCACCCGAGGTTTGCCGGATGGTTTTCACCCGTGTCAGCCTCCGCAGACTGATATGGGTGAATAGTTTTTGCAAGTGCGCTCAGTCTCCTTTACCACTTAGCATAACTGTAAAAAGCACACGAAGTGAAGAGTAGTCTTCCTTTGAGAGTAACTCAATTTATTTCAGTTATTGTTTTGGCGACTGTTTTCAACTAACCTCTTCACAAAAAAATGAACCGCTTTGTTTTACATGCTCCGTGTGTTGGTTGACTAATTTAATTTCAGCAGAGAATGTTATTCACTTTCAAAAAGTTAACCCTTTACCAAAGAATAAAACTTTATACTTGTCCACATTGAAACTTTTTAGAGAAAACATAATAATCCTGACTAAAGTATAAAAGAATCAACTGTGGAATGGTAGATAACTGGGAAAACTACAAAATGCTGGTAACCAGCATTTTCTCCTTTTCCCATAATGTTTTCAAACGGCTTTTCTTTATGGTTTGTTAAAATAAGGGGTTGTGTGGTAAAGGGTTTAGTCTTTACCAAACTACAAAATTTTAAACTCAAATGTTGCTCAAATGATGAAATTGATCCCTGATAGAATAGAAAATATTGCGAAAAAGGAGAAAATGCTGGTTACCTGCACCTTCTCCTTTTCCCACAGGGTCCTGCGTGGCTCAGTGGTTAAGTGTAGGATTCATTACCTGGAGGCCCTGGGTTCCAGCTCGATTTGATCAACTGGATTTTTCTTGGGAGTGTCCTTGGGCAAGGCACTTAAGAGCCCTAGCCTAGTACTGATGAAACCCGTGGAATACATGAATATGAGCTGTCGACATGATATGACTGAAATAATGTTGAAAGTGGCGTAAAACACCAATCAGTCAATCTTTTCCCACAATGTTTACATAAGGCTCCCTTTTCTCGGGTATGTGTGGTAAGATCTTTCCCCATTTTGTTCAAGACATTCTAGGAACCCTTTACACAATGCCTACTATGACCCTGAAAGGGGAGGCTTTTGAAATCATCGTGAGAAAAGGAGAAAATGCTGGTAACTAGCATTTTCTCCCACGTTTTCTAATTTTCCCACGTTTTCTAATTTCCACCTTTTCAAAGAAAAATCACATTATTTGAGCCACACTGAAATAATCGTCTGCAATTGCTTTCAGTCCCCCTCCTCCCGTTTGCTACCCTAACAAAAACAGAAATCATCTTTTTAGCAACATTTGTCGTCTGCAAATGCTTTCAAATTGGACCAGTCTGGAATTTTGTCATTAGGCTATGAATTTAGGATACCTGGGTCTCTGAAACTTTTACCAAACATGTTTTACAACCCTAGAGATGAAGGCTGTCAAAAACATGGTGAGAAATGGAGAAGTGCTGGTTACTAGCAATTTCTCCTTTTCCTGCAATATTTTCTAGCCTTCCAAAGATAGGCTCCTACATTTGGGGCACATTTGTCATCTGCAAATGCTTTATACGCGACTTAAAACCTGAAATGTTTTGGAAGGGTAGAAAACATAGTGGGAAAAGGATAAAATGCTGGTTACCAGAATTTTCTCCTTTTCCCCCACAATGTTTTCAAAAGCTGTCTTTTCTTGGTTCATTATAAATTGTAATTGATTGATCAAGAGTTACTCTAGGTGAAGAATGCTTTGGGAAACATTGTTGAAAAAGTAGGTGGTGCTGATAACTGCATTTTCTCCTTTTTGCACAATGTTTTCAATTTAACTCTTTACGACACAATCTCGACTTTTAACGACCCCGTGAAAGAAGCCTTTTGAAAACGTTATGGAAAAAGGAGAAAATGCTGGTAACCAGCATTTTCTCCTTTTTCCGCAATGTTTTCTACCCTACCCAAGACAGAAATCACCATTTTAGTTACAACTTGTCGTCTGCAAATGCTTTCAATTTGGTTGAGTCCAAAATTTTGTCGTTTAGTAAAGGGTTAATCAAGGAGATATACCATTATTACAGCCATATTTCCATTCCCCTCTGAAAATATCTTTAACCCTTTCCCAAACAAGCCCTGGTTTTCACGTGTCTGCAGTACAAGTCTTTTGAAAACACTGTGGGAAAAGGAGAAATTGCTCGTTACGAGCAATTTCTCCTTTTCCCACACTGTTTTCTATCCTTTTAGAGAACTTTCTGCCATTTTCATCAAATTTAAAATTGTCGTCTGCAAACTCTTTCAATTTGGACCAGTCTAAAATTTATCGTTTGGGAAAGGGTTAATTAATATGGACAAGTGTAATCCTTTACCAACCAATCCAGAGTTTTAACGACCTTGGAGTAGAAAGCTTTTGAAAACATTGTGGGAAAAGGAGAAAATGTAGGTAACCAGCACTTTCTTCTTTTTCCCAACATGTTTTCTGTCCTTCTAAAACCAAATTTCAATATTTGAGTCCTATTTATTTTGTCACCTGCAAAATTTTAATGTTCTTTTATTTGGAAATGTCAGACATATCTCTGTGTGGCTAATTGATAAAGTATAAATCAAAACCTGGAGCCTCAGCATTAGGTTTTTTACGTGGGAGTGTCTTTGGGCAACACATATTAGAGCCTTAGCCGAGTACTGGCGAAGTCCACCTGGGTAGCCCAGTGGTTTGCGTATCTGACTCTTGACCTGGTGGTTGCGAGTTCAATATCTGGTTGAGGCAAGCTTTCTGACGATTTTTAGCCTCTCACCTCTGATTCGTGTGGGAAAAGTAGTCAGTGACTTGGAAAGAAAGTTGATTCAGTACTGGTGTAAGAAAACCAGAAAACATATGCGTGGGTGCACTAACCGCTGTAATACGACTTTGGCTGTTAACCCTTTCCCAAACAAACCCTGGTTTTCACGTGTCTGCAGTACAAGTCTTTTGAAAACACTGTGGGAAAAGGAGAAATTGCTCGTAACGAGCAATTTCTCCTTTTCCCACAGTGTTTTCTATCCTTTTAGAGAACTTTCTGCCATTTTCATCAAATTTAAAATTGTCGTCTGCAAACTCTTTCAATTTGGACCAGTCCAAAATTTGTCGTTTGAGAAAGATTTAAAACGGCATTAAACTCTTATACAAAGTTAGTACTGGCAAAAACCGATAAGTTTGAGCTGTTGTAATGGTAGAAATGAAACTTTGTCGACATGATGTTCAGTGGTGAGCGGAATGAATCCTCTTGCAATGGCCGTCATGAATTCTCGGAGGTTGAACCAGCGACTCCTGGATTTCAGGCCCTGTCCATTATCAAATGAAACAATTAGGCTTGACCAAAAACGATCTACCAATCTATTTGTGTGTCATATAAGGTTTCACACCCATAAAACACACTGATTCTCCAATGCTCAACCTGTGTCTTAATGGGAGCGCTTTGTATGCGTTAAGCTGTAACAGGGGAAGTAACCCTTCTTTGCCTGGCTTGATTAAAAGAACTTGAAGTGAACAGAGTAATCGCCCTTCCATTGTAACCCTATATTGTGTACATTTGTTGGACTGATTTTCCAGTGCTCAACGGTCGGTGTGCTTTTTACGCTTGAAGTTGTAACAGGGGAGGTAACCCCTCTTTGCCTGGCATGATTAAAGTACTTGAAGTGAACAGAGTAACCTCCCTTCCATTTTCGAGTTCTAGGCTAGGGCATTAACATGTCTTGTCCAAGGGCACCCCAAGGGTGTAGCACCCATTACACACAATACCCACATGCGTACAAAAATTCAGTGACCAAAGTTGTCGGTCATAGTATCATATGCATGTGTTGATTTCCTCAAAATCTGCACACCTTTTTAAGCTACATTAGTGTGTAATATAGGATTTACATTGTCGCTCGCCGTTCACCTGTGGTCGGAAGTGATGTGTCTCCGTCGTATGGAACTTATTACTACTAAGTTTTACACATATTTCATGTCAGAAGCGGGATTTAATTTAAAAACAGAAGCGCCTAGTCACGAAGGTTATGATAAACAGAAATTTAGAAAAAGAAATGGCCTCCATAACTGTGCATATCTTCTAAACCAGACAAGCGATGCAGTCAAAATTTTCGGACAACGATCAAAAGAGATATTAAATTTGCTTGACACTGGTGATACAACCCTACCAGAAAGTTCTTTTTTTTTTTTCAGTTTTTTGAATGACAGTCATTTCGACACCCGCTCATTTCGACACTTTTTGGTCGTTTCGACCCCTGGTGTTTTTTTTTTTTTGCAAAATTTGGTCAGTTCGACACGGTCCAATTTTTTTTTCCGGGAATTATATATCCTTGAGTTCAAAGAATTTGATTACTCTAAATCTTTACTTTGTAATTTTGTTTTAAGCGTGTGTTCAAAATATGCGTTTTTGTTCTATATGCTTGAAGATTCAAACAATAGGCCTGGCATCATTAATCGACAATGTCGAAACTGATAGCGGGTGTCGAAATAACCAATGCATTTATCACCTAATTTCCTAGACAATTAGAATTACTTGTTTTTATCATTGTACCCCTTTTGTATTGCTCAGTTATTTTGCGCCGACCAGTGCACCTATCCATGCTTTCTTTGAGTTTCTTTTAACAGTACTCCGCAAATTATTCTTTCCAAGCAGATTCACAGATATACATGTAATTCGCACTGGTCAGAGTCTGGCAAAGACTTGATGGAATGATACATTCATGAGTTTCAACATTCTTTCATTTATTTCGTGGCGACAGTTACATCTGTCCATGCTGTCCTGTTTTTTTCTTTTAACAGTAATTCGATAATGAGCAATAACTCGCGTGAACCTCAGCTTTGGTGCATTCCATTCCTGGTTTTCCCCAGCAACAGCAACATGCAATATGAAGTTTTCCATTGAAATGGGTCTTAGAAAGAATTGCCTGGCGAAGCTTATTTTAGTCACAGCCGAAAATTTGACATGTGGAAGTGTAGAGCCAAGATAAGGCCACAAGTTTTCTGCAGTTCGATCTCGCCCCACACTGCCCGTAAAGTATGGTTGTAACAACAGTAATAGAGATCGATTTTCGTTAAATCAAATCTTCTGAAAAAGAAGAAAATCATACGGCTACTTTTTGAAAGTTGTGCAGAGTCTAGATCGACCGCACCTTTATGCAGTCCGTTCTCAACTTACATCTATCTTACCTAAGAGTTTATCATAATTATCATTATTTTATTGTTTTTCCGCCAAAATGGCGAGCATTATATAATAATAAAAAAAAAAGTGTATGTCAAAAGGAAGAGAACCAATGTATGACCAAACTCCGACCCGAAAAAGACCCTTGCAATAAAAAGACGAAAATGCAAAAGCCCTTTCCCTGATCAGAATGCGGGAGCACATTGTTTTAAACCCAAAGTACAAAAGTAAATAGTTAAACGAGACAAAAATAAGTAAAAGGAAAATAAGAATCAACAACAACAACAAGTAGGGGAACCTTGCAACAAAAACGAAACGCAAGGCAAACATGAGCCACACAATAATTAGAAACTACATGATCAAGGCTTGCATTAATAAGCAGACGCCTAGAGTAAATCCATTGATTGAATAAATAAGTGGATAAATCTATAGAAGAATAAACCAGACAATCATTCAATCAATCGATTAAAAAAGTGCTCGAGTTAGCGACAGATAAATAAAAATTCACAGTAATACAACGAGGCAAAAAATGGGTATGCTACAGATGGTTGGGCATAGGGGCTGAAGGAATTAAGATAATAACTTAAAGCTGTGATGCATAGAGCATAGAGCTATTACACGAGGAAAAAGTTACAAAATTTTCAAGGATAGGTATAAAAACTAGCAAAAGCCTATGATTAATATCATTATCATTCAATATGTTTCGAAGACCTGAGAATAAAGCTACAACAATACCATTAAATTACTCAGGCTTCTAAACCTCTGATAGATGCATTCATTTATCTCCGTTGAGATACAGTGAAATAATTCAATCCTCAAGCTCTCTGTAGAAGGACATTGTAATAAAACATGTTCACATAACGATACTGAAAAAATGATTTTTGCAGTAACGACAGAAATTTGTAAATGAGTCGCTGTAAAATTTAGCTATCATCTTAACACGATTGTTGAAATGCTTAGCTATCTCTAATTCCCATAGTTCACTATGGAGAAATAATTGTTTAACAATTATCAAATTAATGAAGCGGGTGTCGGTGTCATTATAATATTTGCATTATTTTGTGCGGTGTGTGACTGCTTGTTTTCACACCTTGACCAGGTCTATTGGTGGCAAGAGTAACTACCGTTGTTGATAACTTCATCAATGACCTTCGGCACTGTTGATGATGCGAATCAATAAAATCACAGATAAGCACAAAAGAACGATCGGCTGAAAAGAAAAAAAGTGGTACTGCCCATAGAATGCTCAGCCAAAAGAGTGGTCCGGCGCTCGCCGGCCTGCCGGACCTGCGACGACGGCCTTGCCTCTTGTCTCTTTCCGATCACACTTCCATACTTAACAGTTATCTGCTATTGCACAACAATAAACAATGAACTGCTACCTGTACAAACTCCCGTTTATTTACAAAACTACAATAATAAATTAACGGAAAACATATTCAACAAATTTAACGTTAATCTACATCAGGGATCGTATATTATCTCTGATTACATTAAACACATTTCGTTAACAAACTAAATTGACTACAAATTTCAACTTACAGCGAAACAACAACAACAACAACAGAATGAGGGGGCTATAATTTGTGGAAAACAATCAACACATTCAATTGAATCAAACAAAACAATGACTCCAACTTAACCAACAGTTTGTTTCATAATTATCATTTATGACAGCAGCATGAAAGAACATAGAGGTAGATACATGTATAGATATTCGATTATCAATAACAAATAGCACATTATCCGCTTTTGACAACCTTCTCGTACAGAATTCCCCCAATGTGTCAATCAAGATAGTTGCTCATCTGCAATAGATTGATAAAAGCAGTAAACACAAGAATAGGAAAAGAGGCAGCTTCCGCTATATACACCGCAAAAATACGCGAAGATTTTTTAATCGGTGCATCTTGCAACATACTGCGCAAAAAATGACTCATTTCCTTCTCAATTTTCGCGGAGGTGGGAATCAACGGGTGTCAAGACGACCAAAATTTGGAAAAAAAAAATTGGTGTACTGGGTGTCGAAATGACCAAAACAGGGGGTCGAAACGACCAAAAAGTGTCGAAATGACCGGATGATTGCATACTAGTGTTTCGGATCTTCAGTTCAGTTCAGGTTTATTCTGATGAGTCCTTCGTCCGATATTTCATATTTTATGTAAGTTTTAGGTCCGTCAGGGGTTTCGTCAATATTTCTAAAGTACAACGGTTCGCTTTGTAGGATCCGCTCAGGTCCGTTCCGGTCTACTCCGGTCTGATTTGTGTGTTCCGGTATTTCCATGCACCCTTGTACCAAACAGGAAATGTCAGTACACACCAATCTGACACTCTTAATAGATTTGAACAAGAAATAATCGACAAAATCAATGAAAATAGCTGCAGATACACAGGGAATCGGTTAAACAGAGACTCTCTCATTGATAATGCCTTCTTTACATAACATCGTGACAAAAGAAAACAATTAACGATTATACAGTTGCTTAAGTTTAAGCCTTAAGGTAAGATAAGGTTTATTCCGGTAAAAGACGCATGACATGATAAAACCATAAATTCATATACATAAAAACAGAATTATCACAGTGTATGGATTAGTTACGATGTCTGCCACATAGGACAACACACAAGCCAATATGTTGATCTCTTATTTCCATTGCGGTCTTGTACATTAGTGGCCCTTAGTTGGGCTAAACACCAAAAAGGGAGGTCAGGAAGGCTCGTCCTGATCAATCGGCTGGTCATGACAAGCTCCTGAGCATTTTTCTTCAAAATTGTTTCTGTTACAGTTACTGACTGTCTCATAAATAACCTTTTTATTTTGTTTTCCTCAGCCTTTTCCTTGAACGTCCCTTTTGCTCAGGAAAGCGGTGGCTCATGAGTCAATCAGGTGAAAGTTTTGGTGTTTGATTGACAATTGTAACCTCCCAACGATGATCTAAGCTTGGTACAGTCTTCTGCGGGAATGCACTTGTCCAGTCTAGCCCTTTCACTTTGAGTATATCATGGATGTAACCCTGTCATGATCTGAGTTGGTTTCCCCAGACTGTGTCCCCTTGTTGGGCTCCGCCTACCTTCAGTCTGAAGGTGTCTGCTCCGATGCTAATTTTGTGACTGTTCTTCGCGCATGCGAAGAATAGTCACAAAATTAGCATCGGAGCAGACACCTTCAGACTGAAGGTAGGCTCCGCCATGGGTGGGGAGCATCGGTGACAAATACCAAAACAACATCATTGGCATCCCAAAAGAAAACCAAGTGTGGCCTTTCCTCTGATTCTGATTCTGAATCTGAATGTCAAACACCTCACTCCTCTTCAGCTCATTTTCCTCGTTTTCTCATCATTGAGGCAGGGGATTCCTCTAATCCTATCACTCGGCTCTCTCCTTTCATTATTGAAAAGCAGATCTCTAGTATTCTCGGGACTGCTAAATCTGTTAAATGTTTGAAAAATGAAACCTTGCTTGTTGAGTGTTTTACTAAGCAGCACGCTACAAATCTTCTTTCTAATAAAACTTTCTTCAACAAACCTGTCAAAATCTATCCCCATAAAACTCTTAATACCTGCAAAGGAGTTGTCCGATGCAGGGAGCTTTCTTACTGTGACTCTGATGAAATTCTGTCAAATTTCAAGCCTCAAGGTGTAAAAGAGGATTAGCGTCTCCAGAAATGGTACTAGAATAGACACTAATACCTATATTCTTACCTTTGCTTCTCCAAATCTTCCTTCTAGCATTAAAATCGGTTTTCTGAATGTTAAGGTCGACGTGTATGTGCCAAATCCCCTACGCTGTTTCAAGTGTCAGCGTTATGGCCATCATGAAACCAAATGCCCAAATCTTCCTGTTTGTCCTAAATGCTCTTTTGAAGGACCTGACCACAATGTTGTCACCTGCAGTAATCCTCCTCTTTGCCGTAACTGCAAATCCTCTCATCCATCTTCCTCCAAGAACTGTCCCACTTGGAAGGATGAGAAGGAAATTCTTACCCTTAAGTACAAGCAAAACCTAAGTTTCATTGAGGCTCGCAGAGAGGTTGAAAATCGCAGGAAGGACCAGTTGCAGTCGAGTGGCAGACAAAGTTATTCAGACATTGTCTCCCCAACTCCTGCAAAAGACAGTTGTCCTACCTGTGAACTTCTTGCGAACAAATTACTTGAGAAGTTCCCAGAGATGGCTGATGAACTCAAAGGTCTTGTCTCTTCCAAAACTTTATCTTCCTCTCCCGCTTCTTTCTCACAGAAAACCACCTCTTCTTCTCAGTCTAAATCACCTTCCTCAGATGTACCCAAATCCTCTGCCTCATCCAGAATTACTAAACCTTCTTCTTCACAATCTTCACGCATTCAGAAAGCTCGTCCTGTCAATTCAACTGATGCTGTTGCTTCTCAGCAGCAGAAGTTGAAAACTCTTTCTACTTCTTTGGCTTCTGTGGCTTCTTCAAAACCACAGAGGTCCAACTCTAATTCTAAGAAGCCATCAGCTGCCCCTCGAAAGCAGCCAAAACCCAAGCCTTCTGTAGAGGATGTACAGATCCTCAGATCCCAACCACTGATAGGTTTCCGGATCTAGAGGCTATGAAGGCTGACCAAGATCCAGAGGGCGATGCCCCCGATTCAGAGGAATCTCACCCTGACCATGAGTCAAACAAGGACATTGAAGTTCGGTCCACTTCTCGCCCTGACACCAAAGTCGTTAAATCCTAATCAGTATGTATCTTCTAAAGTCCCCTATATTACTTTTATTAACTATGGTACTCTCAAGTACAATGGCTGACAAAATAATTCATTGGAACTGTCGAGGTCTGAGACCAAACTTTGAGGAAATATCCCTCTTAATTAATGATCACCACCCCGTAGCAGTATGCCTTCAAGAAACCTTCTTGAAGGAAGATGACTCCGTTTCCTTCAAATATCATTCTATATATAACAAAGTCTTCACTGAAGGTCATAAAGCTCAAGGTGGAGTCTCCATCATTGTGAACAACAGTGTCCCACACAAACACATTCCTTTGGATACAAGTCTACAAGCTGTTGCAGTAAAATTGTCGCTGCACACCACAACCACACTCTGTTCAATATACCTTCCACCTCACATATCCATAGAAGAGAACAAACTTGACCATCTCATTTCTCAGTAACCCACACGTTTTATTTTAGCTGGTGATTTTAATGGTCACAATACCACCTGGGGCTGTGATGATACCAACTGTAGGGGTCTTCAACTGGAAAACTTCATCTCTAACAACTCTCTTTCACTTTTGAATGACACCAAATCAAAAACATATTTACATCCTGGCACTGGCACATATTCTTCTCTTGATCTTTCCTTATGCAGTCCTGTCATACTTCCTGATTTTGAATGGAAAGTTGGGGATGATCTATGTGGTAGTGACCACTTTCCAATCTTCATCTCATCTACACAACCAGCATCATTTGAGCGTTCAAAGAAATGGAGACTTTCCAAAGCTAATTGGGAAAAGTTCCAAATTTTGTGCGAGCAAACAATTACCCATGATAAATTTAAGGATTGTGAAGACCCAGCAAAACTCTTTACATCATTACTCATTGATGCTGCTAAGCAGTCGGTCCCTCAGGCTTCGACAAAACCAAAAAAGCCACCCAAACCCTGGTTTACTGATGAATGTAAACAGGCAATAAATGCAAGAAAAGAGGCTCTCAGGAAGTTCAACCTGAGACCCACCTCTGAAAATCTTCCACATTTCCGTATTACAAGGGCAAAAGCACGTCTTGCCATTAAGAACAGTAAGTGGAAGTCCTGGAGACAGCATGTCTCCAAACTGAATAGCAGGACTTCATCTAAAAAGGTCTGGGACATGATCCGTAAAATAAATGGCGAAGGTTCTTCACCCATCAACCACCTTAACATTAACAACCAAGAATTTGACACACCTCGTGATATTGCAAATGCATTAGCCAGTATTTTTGCAAAGAAATCTTCCTCACAGAACTATTCTGAAGAGTTCCAGAGGAACAAGGCCCAACAGGAAAAGAAAAATCTGAATTTAAAATCAGATAACACAGAGCACTACAACAAATTATTTACACTTAAAGAACTTAAGTCTGCTCTTAGCAAAGCCCATGATTCTTGTCCAGGCTCAGACAAGGTTCGCTATCAATTTCTAAAGCGCTTGCCATTCATACCTCTTACCATTTTATTAGATATTTTAAATGATGTCTGGCAGTCTGGAGATTTCCCCTTTTCCTGGAGAGAGGCATTGGTTATTCCTATCCCCAAACCAGGAAAGGACTCTAGTGATCCTCGTAATTACCGTGCAATAGCCCTCACTAGCTGTCTTTGTAAAACCCTTGAACAGATGGTAAACACTCGACTTGTCTGGTTCTTGGAATGCCACAATCTTACTGTTGATGTTCAGAGTGGTTTTCGCCGCCAACGAAGTACAGTTGATCACCTAGTCCGCTTCGAAACATTCATTCGAGAAGCTTTTATTATAAAACAACATGTAGTGTCTGTATTCTTTGACCTTGAAAGTGCTTATGATACCACTTGGAAATAGGGGATTTTAAGGGACTTACACAACTTTGGTATAAGAGGCCGCCTTCCCTTTTTGATTGCGGCCTTCTTAAATGAAAGGCTCTTTCGAGTCCATGTTGGAAACACCCTGTCAGGTGCTTGAGAGCAGGAAATAGGCGTACCACAGGGTTGTATTTTATCTGTAACTCTTTTTAGTATTAAAATCAATAGCATTGTAAAAGCTATAAACCCCGGAGTTGACTGTTCCCTGTATGTAGATGACTTCGTCATATATTTTAGGGCTAGAAATAAGAATACTATAGAGAGACAACTACAACAATGTCTCAATAAACTCCACTCTTGGTCAGATGAAAACGGTTTCAAATTTTCTAAATCTAAAACAAAGTGTATGCACTTTTGCAACCTTCAGCATCACCATCCAGACCCTGATCTCTTCTTGAATAAAACATGCATTGATGTCCCTGAATTTAAATTTCTGGGGGTAACTTTTAACTCGAAGCTTACATTTATTTCCCACATCAATATACAAAAAAAGAAATGTAAAAAGGCCCTTAATGTTCTCAAAGTTGTCGCCCATTCTGAATGGGGAGCTGATCGAAAAGTTCTTCGTCTTTATCATTCTCTTGTCCGCTCCAAATTGGACTATGGATCAATGGTTTACCGATCAGCTCGAAAGTCATGCCTTAAAGTTCTTGATTCTATTCATAATGAAGGCTTGCGTCTTGCCCTTGGAGCGTTCAGAACTTCTCCTGTTAATAGCCTCTATGTCGAGGCTAATGAACCATCTCTTTACACCAGAAGGCAAAAATTGGCCCTTCAATACCCTTTAAAACTGAAATCTAACCCTTTTAATCCTACTCATAAAGTTGTTTTTAACCCTCAGTATAAACGTCCATTTGACAGGAAACCCAATGCAATACCGCCTTTTGGTATTCGCTTGGAACCTCACATAAATAATCTTAATGTGGATCTGGATACCATTGCTCAATATAAAATTCCAGACATTCCACCATGGACAATGGGAACAACAGAGTATCGTTTTGACCTTACTTCTGATAAGAAATCAGAAACAGACCAAAGTATGTTTAGAGTCCGATACAGCGAGATCAAGGAACAGTATTTCTCTTTCAAGCCTGTTTATACGGATGGGTCTAAAGATGGTGATACAGTTGCAGCTGCCACTGTATACGGAACTGAAATTAAAAAATGTCGCCTTCCTGATAAATCTATCTTTTCAGCAGAAGTGAAAGCAATTGGCCTTGCCCTTGATCTTGTTGAGCAGTCTGACTCTACTCGCTTCATCATCTTTTCTGATTCATTATCCTCACTTCAAGCTTTGTACAACCAGAAACTTGAGAATCCGTGTGTCTGCGATGTCCTTGAACGCATTTCACTTTTGATTGAGTCTAAAAGAATAGTCTTCTGCTGGCTCCCTAGTCACATGGGCATAAGGGGCAATGAAAAGGCCGACATAACTGCCAAGTCGGCATTGTCCCTCCCCCAATCTAACTTTAAAGTTTCATACACAGATTTTATACCTTCTGTTTTAACTTATATCCAATCTTCTTGGCAATCACAATGAGATGCTGATATTTTTAATAAGTTACGTTCAGTTAAACAGGTCATAGGTGAATGGTACAGGTCCATTCGCCGAGAGGAGGTAACAGTTGCCCGCTGCAGAATCGGCCACACACGTTTAACACATTCTTGGCTGTTAACACGTGACAAGGCACCAGAGTGCATTCCCTGCAATGCGCCCTTTTCAGTTGAACACATTTTTCTTGACTGTGTGGACCTTCATCCAATTCGTTCCAAACACTTTAGTGTTGACAGTATGAGATACTGTCAACATTGAAATTATTATTGCCTTCCTTAAGGAGATTGGACTCTATACAAAACTGTGATATTGTTTTAAAACTTTCTCATCCTTAATTCAGACTATTTTATTCTTATCACTGTATATCTAGCTTGTTTTATTTCCATTACAGAATCATTTGATGACACATCTTTCATCATATATTCATTACTCATATTTTCTTAAGTTCTATTTATGCCAATTCATCTCTTCAATATTTTATCTTACATGATGAGTGACCTAGATATACATGAAGATAATGAGATGTCCTGGTATTTGCTAACACAAGATCTGTCTGTTTGAAAATCTGATCCAGATACAATAAATAATAATTATCAATCAAATATTCAAATGGATCAATTTCATAAAATAAAGATAAATTCCAGCAAAACTGTCACCAATGATGGATCAAGGCATACCAGGAAGGTTGTCGATCTAATCAGGGACATTGTTTTTCTCAAGAAGATTAGACCATAAATTATGCAAAACTGATATTGTTTTTACAACCTTTATTCCCATTCAGACTTTTTTATTCTTATCACTATAATTTATAATCTTCTATATTCCCATTACAGAATCATTTCATGACACATCTTTCATCATATACTCATTACTTAAATTTTTACATATTATTTTTTCCTTTCATTACCTTTTCTGTTTGTGCGCTAAATGAACCTAGATGTCAATGCGCCATAAAATACCATACATTCCATTCCATTCTACATGAGTGACTGACATAGGCATGATGCAAAATGCACATACCCGTTTCCCGGAAATGTACGATAGGTACACATAGCCTAACACACAGTTTGACTATAAACATAACACAGTTAGGGTTAATACATCAATATCACAGATAACATAAGTGTACATTGGTAGGTCACATTGTATCAAGTAGTTGCCTTTTGACACATTTTAACCCTTTACGATTCCAAGTCATAACGACCAAGAGACCTATCAAAAGTCCCTTACACTCCGCTTTTATCATTTCAAGATAGAGTTGGACAAACGCAGATAACTATCATTTAGATGTTAGGAATTAGTCATTGAAAACCTGTTTTATCAGCAAAAAGGAACAGTTTCATAACTAGTTGATTCATATAATTTTATCAATCATTCACTAGCCTTTTTCAATAATTTATCCTTTTTACCTGTACCAGATTGAGCATTGGTCATGGGAAAAGGAGAAAATGCACATAATCAACATTGTTTTCCTTTTTTCCACAATGTTTTCATAAGCCTTTCTACTCAGGGTTGTCATAACTTGGAATTGTTCATTAACCCTTTACCACACAATCCCGACTTTTATCGACCCTGAAAAAGAAGCCTGTTGAAAATATTGTGGGAAAAGAAGAAAATGCTGGTAACCAGCATTTTCTCCTTTTCCCACAATGTTTTCCACCTTTACCAAGACAAATTTCAATTTTTGAGTCAATTGTTGTCTGCAAATGCTTTCAATTTGGACCAGTCTAAAATTTTGTCATTTGGTAAAGAGTTAAAGGGTTATTTCTGCTAGAAAATGGAGCCTGTGGAACATTCCCTACTGGATGTCTGCAACATGGAGCCTGTGGAACATTCCCTACTGGATGTCTGCAACATGAAGCCTATGGAACATTCCCTACTGGATGTCTCCAATGCAGAGCCTATGGAACATTCCATACTGGATGTCTGCAACATGGAGCCTATGAAACATTCCCTACTGGATGTCTGCAACATGAATTGTAAATCAGGGTCAGAGGCTGAAGCGGTGATATTTGATGATGGCAAAAAAAGGCAATCCATCACCTACAAACAGGTGTCAGATTTATCTGACGAGGTATGTCACTTCAGTTTGACTCTCAAAGAGGACAAAATAGAGGACAAAATTTCAGGGTTATCCAAATTGAAACCATTTTCAGACAACAAATTACAGCAGGCTCAATGATTGAATATATTATGTCTTTGATACAGTATAAAACACAGCACTTGGGAAAAGGAGAAAATCCTTGCTACTAGCATTCTGTCCCTTCCCACAATGTTTTCAAATACCTTGTATATCAGGGAAAATAGAAAGCAAAACTAACATTAAGTGCTTTTGTCCTTTACAAATACATGTAGTTATGAATTTTAAAAACCCTACGGAAAATTTGCCACCTTAGTGAGCTCTTGGGCTAGCCACTGCAGAATCCAAGGTCTGTGTTGGTATAAAGTATGGAAACTCAAAGTGGGATAAGTGTTCTTGTGAAGATTATTCAGAGAGGGTACAATGGTTGCCAATATCTATTATGAGATCATTTTAAAAACTCGGAGAAAGAAGCCTTTTTTTCAAAACATTGTGGGAAAAGAAGAAAATGTTGGAAGTCAGGGTAGGTAGCATACAGGACTCAAGACCAGTGTCACTGCTTTGAATCCCCAGCTATGCAATTTTTTTTCTAGAGAATTGATTATTGTCATTGAAACATGATTCATTCCTCTCACACTGCTGATCATTGCTTTCAACTATGTCTTTTTGAGAACGCAGCCTATGTTTTGCTTGCCTATTCTTTCCAGTTATCTAGAATGTTGAAGAACTATATAGAAGACAACAGTATTGTTGGTATATGTTTAGACACACAGCTGATTACACCTGTGTTGCTTATAGGGTAAGAACACTTTGAAATATTCTCTTTGAAAAGGAGTTTTAATGCATTTGCAAAAACTATCGACTCAGGTCAGCCTGTACAGTCTGCGCAGGTTGACATGGGTCAAAACCTGTTGCTGTTGGTAAATTTTCTGCATGCCTGGGACCATGCTACCTCCAGAATCAACTGTTTTAGACAAAATGGATTTTATGGATCCATAGTAATGCAATGACTTGCTAGGTGTAATTTATCTTAGAGATGCCTTAACTCTTTACCAAACAACAAAATTTTGGACTAGTCCACATTGAGAGCAGTTGCAGATGACAAAATAAATGTGACTAAAAAATGAAATTTGTTTTGGGAAGGGTAGAAAACATTGTGGGAAAAGGAGAAAATGCTGGTTACCAGCATTTTCTCCTTTTCCCACAATGTTTTCGAAAAGGCTTAATTCTCAGGGTCGTTAAAAGTCGGAATTGTGTGGTAAAGAGTTAACTCTTTTCGTTACAACAAAATTTTAGACTCATTAAAACTGGAAGCATTTGCAGACTACAAATTAAATGTGGCTTGAATGATGCTTCTTACTTTTGAAAGGGTAGAAAATGTGTAAAAATGCAAAAAAAAGGTTACCAGCATTTTCTCCTTACATTGCAGAAGCCCTTCTCCTCGGGGTCATTGAAAGTCTGGATTATTTGGTAAAGGAACCCCATTGCTAGAGCTTGGCTCATTCTTATTGAGCTTGCTTGCTGTGAATGAGCCATAGTTGTCACAATGTCGCTGGTGTATGTGCGTTCGTGGGTGCATTAGTGTGTGCATGTGTGTGTCCATCCGATTTTGTCCAGACCATAACTTCTACATTTGTGGATGGATTTCTAAACAATAAGGCATAAGTGTTATCCTTTATAAGGAGAAGTGCCATTTGAAGCATTTGTTCAGGTAGGCCCAAGGTCAAGGTCACACTTAGGTCAAATGATAAATTTTTCATACATAGAACTTGTCTGAGCTACAACTTCTACATTTATGGATGGATTTCAAAATAATTTGGCATAATTGTTCTCCTTTACCAGTAGAGGTGCCATTTGAATTATTTGTTCAGGTCATGGTAACAAGTTCATGGTAACACTTGAAGGTCAACTGATAATATTATCATAAATGGAGCTTCTCCGAGCCATGATTTCTATATCTAATGATCTATTTAAAGATGATTTGGTAACATTGTTCTCCTGTACCAGTAGAAGTGTCATTTGAAACATTTGTTCAGGTAGGTCCAAGGGCAAAGTAAATGCAGCCGACTTTTCTAAAGGCCTGTGAGTCTATTTTTTGTTTCAATTGAACCTGTTATCCTGTTTTCGGCTGAAGATTAGCATCAGATAGTGGATGGTGTAAATTCAAGATCAGACTGCTTTTTTTTCAGTCTGATCTTGATCTATGCAGCTTGCAAAAGATTTCCAAGGCGACATTGGCAGTGAAAGAGTTAAAGGTCAAATGGTAAAATTGTCATACATAAAGCTTGTCCGAGGTACAACTTCCACATTTATCACAGGATTTAAAAGTTATAGACATGTGTTTTCCTTTACCAGTAGAAGAGTCATTTGAATCATTTGTTCAGGTCAATCCAAGGTCAAGGTCACACTTGAAGGTCAAATGATAAAATTGTCATTAATGGTTCATGTCTGAGCCATAAATTCTACATTTTAGATGAAGAAGAAGGCTATTGAAAACAGTGTGGAAAAAGGAGAAAATGCCAGTAACCAACATTTTTTCCTTTTCCCACGTTTTCCACCCCATCAAAGTTGAATTCCAATATTCAAGACATTTAATTTGTCTTCTCAACATGATGTTAGTTTAGGCAAGTTAAAATTTTGTCGTGTTGTAAAGGTTTGGTCTTTGCCCTAGGTTAAAATGTCAGACTGGTCCATAATGATACCATTTGCAGAAGACAAGTCCAAAGTGGCTCAAGAGATAGAATATGTCCATGATGGAAGAGTAGAAAAATATTGTAAGAAAAGGAGAAACAGCTGGTTACCGGTAATTTCTCCTTTTTCTGAAATTGTTTTAAAAGCCACTTATGTCAGGGTTAAATCAAGTTGTGAACATTTAACTTGATTAAGTCCTTAGAAATTCATGAATTAGTGAAGAGAAAAAAAATGTTTATTTTGTATGGCAAATCAATTTTATACAGCTTATCACCTGACCAGACAATCCCAACTTTTAACAACCCTAAGGGAGAAGTTCTATGAAAACAATGTGGAAAAAGGAGAAAGTGCAGGTAACCAGCATCTCCTTTTTCCAAAATGTTTTCTATCCTATCAAAGACTGAAATCATCATTGAGCGACATTTAATTTATTGTCAGTAAATACTTTCCATATGGACTAGTCCAAAATTTTATCATTTGATAAAAGGTAAATTAACCCTTTACCACACAATCCCGACTTTTAACGACCCTAAGAAGGGAGCCTTTTGAAAACATTGTGGGACAAGGAGAAAATGCTGGTAACCAGCATTTTCTCCTTTTCCCACAATGTTTTCTACCATTCCCAAAACGAATTTCAGTTTTAAAGTCACTTTTATTTTGTCGTCTGTAAATGCTTTCAGTTTCAGACAGATTAAAATTTTGTTGTTTGGTAAAGAGTTAATCTCAGAATAGAAGTAAATTGTTTCTTGTTTTTTATTTTTTCTAAACAGAATTTTAAAGAGTGGTGCTGCCTTTTACAGCTTTGATTCGGATGCCTTGCAGTATGTGCAATATGTTTTAACACTTTTGGGATGTAGCATTGTACTTACGGACGATCACAATATACAGGTTGGTAAAACTTTCGGATAAAATAGTCTGCAGGGGTACAAAACTCCAATTGCCCGCTTGCATGGGCGAGTAAATTTTATACTCCGGAAAGAGTTAACATCACACATACATAAATTGATCAGTCCTCAAGGGCGAATGATTTATGGAAATAAGGAGGATGGTTTTATCTTTTAAATAAAATGTTTTTTATCCATTTAACTTTATTCTGTTCATATTGAAACCAGTTGGTCATTTGTTCGAAGTTCGAACTTAGTCAATGTCTTTTGGGGCATTTATGATAGTCATTGCATCAGGAATCATTGTTATGAAGATGGTTATAAATATATGAGACAGCATCCATCGGCTCAGGAAGAATGTGTGTCTTACTGTAAAAGGTGCAATATCCATCACGATATAATGTTGAAAATGGTGTTAAACACTATACGAACAAACTGACAAATAAATCCTGACATAGAATAGTTTCTCCTGTGTGTCAATAGTGGTAATTGTTTGTCTGAAAACAACCTGTATGGTAATGTGTAGTCCTTTTTGGTCATCCATTTTTAGGTTCTTCAAGACCTTGTTGAAGAATTTAAAGGGGAGGTTATACCAATGACCTCATCAGAGCAAGACTTGACCTTGACCCTTGTGTACCTTAGAGGTGTGCCACAGAAATATCAACCGACAAAACTGGCTTATTGTATCACAACGTCTGGTACAACTGGAAAACCGAAGATTGTTAAAGTTCCTCATTCCTGCATTGTACCAAACATTGTTGATTTACGGTTTGTGAACCCATTACCACACAATCTTTAGTTTTAACTAACCTATTGAAGAAGGCTTTTGAAAACATTCTGGGAAAAGGAGAAAATGCTGGTATCCAGCATTTCTACTTTCCAATTAAGTTTAACACCCTAGCTCAGACAAAGTCCATCATGTATGTTACATTGAATTGTCTTTTGCAAATGGGTTGAAATTGGACAAGTCTGAAATTTTGCTATGCAGTAAAAAGTTAAGTGACCATGTTGGTCACCTGCATGCAAAAAGATAAGAATCAGCATTTCTAATCAGCCACTGACCAGTGTCGGTCAGTCTCTCGGTCTTGCATGGCTTAGTGGTGAGATTAGTAACCTGAAGGCCCAATAATGTATTCTAATGGGAAGTGCAGTGGATTCCACTTAATCGCAACCCTGTTTATTGGGATTTTTGGATATTAGCAAGAATTAATCCAGCACTGATCTTTTTCCTATTTAGACAACTTAAATTTAAACGGTTAATCAGGATCCTGTGAATTGAAACTTTTGGGGTTTGTTTGCAACAAAAAATTCGAAAAAGATTCGAAATTCTAATGTTTGTTAGCAATTTTGTGGTGCAAGGCATAGAAAAATTGCAATCTTTTCCACAAGAAATCATTTTCATTTGTTGATAAAAAAGTCAAATATCGAAGAGTATGGAGACTTGAAGTCATAAATCATTGCAGCAGCATACATATAATGAGCCCATGTTGAACTTGAATTATGATTTTCATGATTTAATCATTTAAGATATAAATTCTTGCTTTGTTTTATGTTATCCTTTTCATTTTATAAAGCATAATGATGGTTGCAAACATCTCCAAGTTGCTTTTGAAAGAGGGGCTTGTTTAATCAGCAGCTGTTTAACCCTTTCCCAAACAAGCCCTGGTTTTCACGTGTCTGCAGTACAAGTCTTTTAAAAAACACTGTGGGAAAAGGAGAAATTGCTCGTAACGAGCAATTTCTCCTTTTCCCACAGTGTTTTCTACCCTTTTTGAGAACTTTCTGCCATTTTCATCAAATTTAAAATTGTCGTCTGCAAACTCTTTCAATCTGGACCAGTCCAAAATTTCTCATTTGGGAAAGGGTTAACAGCATTGCAGCTGTGATTTGCTATGCAGTTAACTACGCTGGTCATCGATCTAAATATCAAATATGGAACGGTTACTGGAAGTAGTTGGGTACCAGGTTGTGCCCGTAACACTAAGAGCACTGATAGGATAATTTTCATGATAGAAAAATGGCGGAAATGTGTCTATTTCACTGTTGTTTTCACAACATATAAGATAAGAAAAAGAAAAGCAAACATAGTAGATCTAAGAAAGTGCAGTCTGATCTTGATCTACACTTTCCGAGATAGCAGCTGAAGCCTATTTCAGTTCTTTACCTTTTAAAGAGAAAGACTGATCATAATTGCATATCACTTGTCAAATCATTACAAACTATGGAAAAAAAAAAAAAATGAAACTGAAATGTTTGTTTCTGTTAGTGGTTCATTGATAAACCAATTTGTGACAAACAATTTGAAGAAAGGCTTGAATGTAAACTGACTTAAAATTTATGTGTGAAAAACAAAGAAAAGAGTTTCGTATGTAGGTCTGGTTTGAATGGTGTGGCTCAAATTGATTCAATGGAATGGAATCGTTCGTAGGCTAATCAGTCTATGAAGTCGCACAGAATTTACCCACCCATTCAACCGCACAGGTGGCAAGTCATAGGTTATACAGGTGCATAACACATGTTCATGTTGTCATGGTTGTGTTAACCCTTTCCCAAACGACAAATTTTGGACTGGTCCAAATTGAAAGAGTTTGCAGACGACAGTTAAATTTGATGAAAATGGCAGAAAGGTCTCAAAAAGGGTAGAAAACACTGTGGAAAAAGGAGAAATTGCTCGTTACGAGCAATTTCTCCTTTTCCCACAGTGTTTTCAAAAGACTTGTACTGCAGACATGTGAAAACCAGGGCTTGTTTGGGAAAGGGTTAAGAACACAATGTACACATGTAACATTTATTAAATAACCTGAAACTGGAGATATGTGTCGAAAATTGTATTTTCAATGAGTTTGTTGGCCGTTTGTTTTGGATTTCGTATGAAATGAAGGGTTACCATCGCCAACAGCGAGGTGTTTTCGGGTGCGATTAGCACTTGATTGGTAAATAAGAAATTAACTCTTTACCAAACGACAAAATTTTAAACAGGCCCAAATTGAAAGCATTTGCAGACGACAAATTAAAGGTGTTCCAAATGATGACATTTGTCATTGATAGGTTAGAAAACATTGTGGGAAAAGGGGAAAATGCTGGTTACAAGCATTTTCTCCTTTTCCCACAATGTTTTCAAAAGGCTTCTTTCTCAGGGTCATTAAAAGTCGGGATTGTGTGGTAAAGGGTTAAAGAATTGAAATTTTTAAACTGATTTATTTTGACATGCATGTATTTTACAAAATTATGAATCAATTAAATGATTGGGATCACAGGGCTGAATGTCTGTCATTAGGACGGAACAATCGTCTGCATCTTTTGTTTGACTTCCAGTCTTAAAACGAGCAATGGGCTTATCTGCACAACCACTTTATCACAAGATTTTGTCTGACAAATAAGAGTTGCGAATAAGCAGAACCCACAGTACTGAATATTTCATGGTACTTTCCTTGGGAAAGATAATTCAGAGCCCAAGGCTAGTACTGGTGAAATGTAGGATATATATGAATATGTAAACTGTTGCTGTGAATTGACTGGAAAACACCATTAGGTCAACCAAACAATCATTCAGTCTGTTCATCTGCATTTTTTGACACTTTCTGAATCTGTTCAAATTGCTTACGTCATATGCTGACCTGAAAGGGACACATTAAATTCAGAGCTCAGATAGAGGGAGTGATTTTGATTTTTTTAAAATTGAAAATATAAATTATTCTCCACTAAACCCTATGTTCTGGGTACTCATTAGAATCATCTCATCGAGACAATTTTAACGAGTACCCGCAACATAGGGTTTGGAAGACAAGTAATGGATTTAGAGTGCCATCACTTCCTCTTATCTGGAGGTCTGAACTTAATCCTTTTTTAGAGAAAAAAACTTAGACTTTTCCAAACTGAAAACAGCTGCAGAAGACAAATTTTGAATTATTATAAAGCAAGCACAAGATCTCTGAAATGGTGGAAAACATTGTGGGGAAAAAGGAGAAAGTGCTGGTTACCAGCATTTTCTCCTTTTTCCCCACAGTCTTTTCAAAGGCCTTCTTCTTCAGGGTCGTTAAGAATCAGGATTGTATGGTGAAGAGTTAAAATGTTTGAACATGATTGTTGCTTCATCATTTGTGCTCCTTTTTCTTGTAGAGAAATTTACAGTCTCACCTCTGATGACCTTGTGCTTTTGTGTTCACCTTTAACCTTTGACCCTAGTATCGTAGAGATATTTACAACCTTTAGTGCAGGAGCAACAGTGTTGATTGTACCGTCCATTGTCAAGATGCTTCCAGAACTTCTCTTGAATATTATTTCTCACAGGAATAAAGTAACTGTAATGCAGGTAAATGGTAACTGTGGTAACCATATTTTGTAATTTCTTTACCTGACACGGGACAGACATGTATGTGTTTCGACATTTTTGTGTCTAAAAAAATTTTTGTAAGCATTCTGGGAAAAAAAAAAAAAAAAGAAATGGTTCATGCTGAGCAGTCACTCCTTTCTCCACAATGTTTTGTGTACCACCTCAATGTGTTCCTTTCCCACCCTTTCCGTTGATTAACTCCAATGTTATATCTTAACCCTTTCCCAAATGACAAATTTTTGGACTGGTCCAAATTGAAAGAGTTTGCAGACGACAATTTTAAATTTGATGAATATGGCAGAAAGGTCTCTAAACAGGTAGAAAACACTGCGGGAAAAGGAGAAATTGCTCATTACGAGCAATTTCTCCTTTTCCCACAGTGTTTTCAAAAGACTTGTACTGCAGACACGTGAAAACCAGGGCTTGTTTGGGAAAGGGTAAAGATTCTCTGTGTACTCATACTCCTTACCATGCTATCCTAAGCTTTAGCCCTTGACCACACAATTCCAACTTTTAACGACCCTGTGAAAGATGCCTTTTGAAAACATTATGGGAAAAGGAGAAAAGGCTGGTTACCAGCATTTTCTCCGTTTCCTACTGTTTTCTACCCTTCCCAAAACAACTTCACTTTTTCAGTCACATATTATGTTGTCTTCTGCAAATCCTTTCAATTTGGACCTGTTTAAAATTTTGTCATTTTGTAAAGATTCAACAACCCGATGGAAGAAGGCTTTTGACAAATGTGGCTCATAATTACGTTGAAATTTGTCTCCTAAATTGTAGAAAGCATTGTGGGAAAGAGAGAAAATGCTGTTTACCAGCTTTTTGTATTTTCACCTTTTTGCAAAGACAAAAACTTTTCTTTGAGAAGCATTTTTATTTTGTCTATGGATGCTTTCAATTTAGATTGGTCTAGAATTTTGCAGGGTGGTAGAGTTAAAACATAGAATTGTTTGGAAAAGGCTTAACATAATAACTCTTGAAATGTTGTCAGGCTGAACTGGGTCATTACTTTTCACCGGTGCATTAAGCCCCCTTTTTACAGAGCATGGCTCATATAAGTAGGTCACCAAATTTAGAGGTCTACCTTATATACACTTTGTACAATGCATGTAAGTTCACAAGATTTTATTGAATTTTTTGTTAGGCAACCCCAACACTACTGTCTAGATTTATGCCAAAGAGGTTACAACATTCCCTCCTAGGTAGCAAAACTTCCCTGAGGCTGCTCTCCCTTGGTGGTGAGGAGTTTCCAGACACTGACATCATCAACAGTTATAGAGCAGAGAACAACAAAACAATGTTGATCAATATTTACGGGATCACAGAGGTATCTACATGGGCCACATATTATAAAGTTACGGAAGAAGATGTACGGTAAGGGTCATGTTCAGCTTTGCTGTGTCTGAAGACAATTAAATGTTATCTGTATGGTTGTGCCAAAACTTTGACATTTACTTGCATTTCTGCTATAACTGACAATATATACTTCAAGCTCAGGCTAGTTTTTGCATATCAAGAGGAACTATACCAAGAGGGGACCCTCCAAAATATTTTTGACATAGTTATGTCCCTTTTTAAACTTAAGAAAGCACCTGCAGCATAGAATTAGCACCAGTATGCCATGCCTCTGTTATGTCTAAAGACACTGAAACTTCCAAAATCCCCCATAGTTTGTTTTTAGCTCACCTGAATGGCTACAATTTCAGCCTGATACTCGCGGATTTTGATCGGACTGTTTGTCTTGATAATATCTTGGAAGATATTTAGAATGGGTGAAGGTGAAGAAACTAGGTCATCAGGTCAGACCTTTGAAAAAAATTATGTGCACTCTAGAGGCCACATTTTCAGTCCAATATTCATGTAAGTTCGTCAGAATGTTTGGCTTGATGATTTCTCAGACAAGTTTGAAAATGGGTCTCATCAGATCAAAAACTAGGTCACCAGGGAGAATTTTCAAAAAGACTTGTCTACTCTCTTGTTATCCCCACGGAAGGCAAGGGGGGATATAGTTTTTGCATTTTTTGTCCATGCGGACAGATATCTTCTAAACTATTTGATGAAACTTCATACATGTATTCTACTAATTGTTTTTGTTTTTGTTTTTGTTTTGTTTTTTGTTTTTTTATTTAATGCTGTGTCATGGAAAAGGGGGCTTTTTTCAGCGAGGGATATCATTTCAACAAAATAGCTTGTAAAACTGCATATTAGATGTGGCTCATATAATGGTCTTTGTCTTTGAAAGGGAAGAAAGCACCGTAAGATAGAGAGAAAATGCTCCTTTCCCCTTAATATTTCAAAAGCCTTCTCCATCAAGTTTTTACAAAAGATTATTTGATAACCATTTCCTGAATGACAAATTTTGAACTCTTTCAAATGTAAAGCATCGTGTAGATCACAATTATGAAAAGGGCACAAATTACCTGACATTTTCTTAGGAGTGGAAAACACTATAGGATCCTTTGCCCACAATGTTTTCTAGTGATTCTTTCCTCATGGTTGTTAAAACTTGGAATTGTTTGGTAAAGGGCTAAAGAGATTACTGATCAGGTATGTGTTAATTTCCATCCAGGTTGAGCAGAAAAATTCCACTGGGTAGATGTTTAAAAGACACCATGGTGGAAGTTAGAGATGAACAAGGTGCTCGTATTACAGAGGGTATCGGAGAGTTATATGTAGGTAATTATATAGAGTGTTATTACCTAAGTAATGAAGGCCAGAGAGTGATATCTTCTCACCAACACTGTAGCTGCCCACTGGGATATATCGTGGTAAGGGCAGAAGTGGTAACCAGCATTTTCTCCTTTTCCCACAATGTTTTCAACCCTATCAAAGAAAACCTGCACCATTTGAGCAACACTGATATTGTGGTCTGCAAATGCTTTCAATTTGGACAAAGTAAGACAAAGGTATATAATCATACAATAAGGTCCAGTTTAATTAACTCTTTAGCAAGCATCAAAATTTTAGACCTGTCCAGATTTGTTCTTAAAGGAATAGAAAATGTGGGTAAAGGAGAAAATGCTGGTAACCAGTGTGCTCTTCTCACATTGTTTTCAGAAGGCTTCTTCTTCAGGGTCGTTAAATTTGGCAATTTGAGATAAAGGTATAGCCAGCATTTGGATTGTAACATAGATAGTTCCAAGGGTTGACCCAGTGGATGCTTTACCCCTTTACAGCTGTTGCCCACACATTTTCCTACCTTACATTGCAGGTGGATTTACAAGACAGTGTATCATAATGTCGTCAAATGACACAGACAAAGATAACTGTAATGAAAGTGTTGTAAAATGGCGCCCGACTGGTGACATTGTAAAGTTGGACAGTGAAGGGAACCTGTTTTATATTGGGAGAAGAGATGATCAGGTGAAAAGAAATGGGAAAAGGATAAATCTAGATGAAATCAGACAGGTATGCAGATGACAAACTACTTGTGGCTCAAATGATAAAAATTTCTTCAAAAGGAAGGAAACCAGCATTTTTTTTATTCCCAAAATGTTTTCAAAAGGCCTCTTTTAAAGGTTGTTACTTTCTTTGTCTCTTTAACTCTTTACCAAACGACAGAATTTTAGACTGGTCCAAACAACAAAATAACTGTGGCTGAAAAATTGAAATTTGTTTTGGAAAGGATACCAGCATTTTCTGCTTTTCCCACAATGTTTTCAAAAGGCTTCTTCCACAGGGTCGTTAAAAGTCGGGATCGTGTGGTAAAGAGTTAACCCTTTCCCACACTTCAAATTGTGGACTTGTCTAAATTCAAGACATCTGCAGATGACAAATTCAAAATTGATAAAAACATATGTGCATGTAAGTTCTCAGATAGGGTAGAAAACATTGTAGGAAAAGGAGAAAATGCTGGTTACCAGCATTTTCTACTTCACCCACATTGTTTTTAAAAGCTTCCTCCAACAAGGTCAACTCTGGATTATGAGGTAAAGGGTTAACACAGTTTTCAACTGTATTTCAGTTAAATTACAGCAGCAAGTGCTACTATCAATGCTCTTCTGGGGTTTCTTTCGCCAGCACTTTGCACAATATTCTTCCCAAGCCGCTGGCAGCTTTCCAACATAAACATCTTCAAAACTGGTTCAGCAGCAAGAGAGAATGAATGTTTGATTGGCTATTATCGACCCTGGCAAAGAAATTGGTAAAGCAAGGGAATCAAACCTATTTTTAACTCTTTACCAAATGACAAAGTTTTAGATCGGTTGAAATTGAAAGCACTTGCAGACAAAAAAATAAATGCGACTTTAAGATTGAAATTGGTTTTGGGAAGGGTAGAAAACATTGTGGGAAAAGGAGAAAATGCTGGTTACCAGCATTTTCTCCTTTTCCCATAATGTTTTCAAAAGCTTCTTCCTCAGGGTCATTGAAACTCGGGATTGTGTGGTAAAGGGTTAATTGATATTCTGCGTGCTGACCCAAGTCAGTACTTCAAGCAAATGCATTTAATCTTTGCAGTTGAAAAAAATTGATCAGATTGATTTCATGCATTTAGCTACACCAATGATAAAGTCACAGAGGTGATATTTGGGGTTTTCTGGTTGGCTAGATTGATTCTTAAGGAGGGGTTGTCACCTTTCAGCAACAAATATTAGCCATGCTCTGGCAAAAAGGGGGCTTAATGCATCTCTGTAATGCATTATACCAAGCAAGTATGGATCTTTGAAATCAATTTACTATGACAATTGACTGGATAGAGGGGGTAGCTTGGTCCTTGGACATACATAAAAAAGCAAAAAGCTTCAACCTATTTCAGCCTGCGCAGGCTGACATGGGTTGATACTTTTGCTGATGCATTAAGCCCCCTTTTCACAGAGCATGGCTTATTTTAGTTTGTTACTTTGAGCGTGATTTTGTAATAGGAAGTTGATTCTCATTAAGTACATGTATTAAGGTATGAAGCACTAAAGTGTAGATTTAAATTTCTTTCAGGTTGTTTTAGGCTATGATGGGATTCAGAATAGTATCACACTGATGTCAGAGTCGAATTTGGTGACCTTTGTGACACTTTCACAGACATCGTCAGCAGCAGTCTGTGTCGATGATGTCAGGAAACATGTCACACATCATTTACCAGCTCACTGTGTGCCTGATGATGTCATTGTCATAGAGTATCTTCCCATGACAAAACATGGTAGGTATTACAATGCAATAGTCAAACCATCTGTAACCTGTTTGTTTAATGCATTATGTCGTGCTAGTAATTACAAAATCTGAATCGTTTTGAAAACCAGCAAAATTGGTTGTAAAACACTTTACCAAGCTGTCATAATTATTTTCATGATCTTGAAGAAGACAGCTTTTGACAACATTGTGAAAAAACGAGAGAATGCTGGTAAATTTTCTACTCTGTCCAAGACAGTTTCATTTGCTTGAGCAACATTGGATTTTTTGTTTGCAAGTGCTTTCAGTATGGACAAGTCTAAATTATGTGATCTGGTAAAGAGTTGAACTGTCTTGCACCAAATATGACTTCACTTGGTTGTACAGAGAGTGTGTATTAATGTAGATTAAATCAGACTTTCCAGGATGTTTACTTGGAAAAGCAGCCTGTGGCTTGGGACGAATATTTCAATTTATAGTGAAAATATCTCAAATGAATCTTTCTGCTTAATGTTTTTATTAGCCTCAAAATTTTAGACATGTCCAATTTGAAGGTATTTGCAGTTGAGAAATTAAATTTAGCTTAAATGTTGAAGTTTTATTTGAAAGAGTAGAAGACATTGTGGGAAGTGGAGAAAAAATGCTTGATACCAGCATTTCCCCTTGTCCCATAGTGTTTTCATAAACTTTCTTTTTTAGGGTCTTTAAAACTATGGATTGTGTGGTAAAGGGTTAATAAAATTTCTGTATTTCGATAGGTAAAATTGACCGTGAACATTTGAAAGAAATGTACGGGCATCTTAAATCAGAAGAGACAAGCACAATGTACAGTACAGCATTTCTGAAGATGAAATGGAAGGCAAGTTTTTTACTCTGTTTTTCTTTTTTCTTTTTCATCTTTCTAACTCTTTACTAAACGACTAAATTTTAGACTGGTCTAAAATGAAAGCATTTTGCAGACGACATATTAAATTTAGCTGAAATGATGGTAATTGTCTAGGATAGTGTAGAAAACCTTGTGGGAAAAGGAGAAATTGCTGGTTACCAGAATTTTCCCCTTTTCCCACTGGGTTTTCAAAGGGCTGTTTCCTCAGGGTCATTAAAACTCTGGACTGTGTGGTTCAGAGCTAAGGTATTCAAGAGTTAACCCTTTACCAAATAATCCCAAGTTTTGACAACCTAGAAGAAGGAGAATTTGGGAAAACATGGTGAGAAAAGAAAAAAATATTAGTTACCAGACTTTTGTTCCTATTCCCACAATGTTTTCTATCCTTCCTAAGGACACAAAAAATCATTTGAGCTGCATTCAGTTCATCACCTGTAATACTTTTAATTAGGTTTGGTCTAAATTTTGTTGTCTTATACAGGGTAGTGATGCTGCTGGTAAACAGTTTCTAAATAATGTGGCTGTTAGAGTGTGGCTGAGCATGGTGGCTTAGTTGGTAAAGTACAGGGCTTGAAGCCAGTAGGTGACACAATGTCTACAAATTGTTTTTAGCCTACATCAAATGGCCCAATGTGTTACATTGTTCGATGAAAAGCTTTCTAAAACATTTATGGAAAAGGAGAAAATGCCGTAAACCAGCATTTACTTCTTTTTTCACAATGTTTTCAACCCAATCAGAGACCTTCAGTGATTTTGCACTAATTTTTTATTTGACATCTGACAATACTGTCAGTTTTGAAGAGTCTGAAATTTGTTGTTAGAGAAAGTTAATCACCTACTTTGGTTGCAACTTGAAAACCTGACCAGTTTGCTTTGTTGTGTGGGCAGTTAACCGTTCACCACACAATCCTGGCTTTTTGAAACCCTGACAAAGACAGCTATTGAAAATTTGTTGGGAAAAGGAGAAAATGCTGTAACCAGCATTTCTCCGTTTCCCACGCTTTTTTCTAGTGTTAATTTCAGATCCCATCATTTCAGCCATATTAAAGTTTGTTGTCTGCAAATGCTTTTGGTTTGGAGAAGTGCAAAGTTTTCCTGTGTGGTAAAGAGTCAGACTGGTACAAATATCCATGTTTTGTATGTTTTACAGATCACATTGTGTGTGGAGATTTTTGTGATAAAAAGTGATTCAAACTTTATCCAACTGGGTGGGAACTCCGTAACTGCAATCCATCTTCTTAATGACCTTGAAATACTCTTCAAAGTTCAGCTACCTCATCTACTAGATAAACTGATAAATGAGACATTCGAAGATTGTGACCAGGATCTATATGGAAAAATTAATAGAGGAGGTGTTTACACTTCAAGAATAGAAAATTACACAAACAGTATTCCAATAAATGAAATGAATGATAATAAAAGAAAATGTGATAAACTAGTATCTGATATCAGCGAAAATCCCAAACCTAAAGTTCCACATGTACCCTCAAGTTTTACACATACTATTTCTAATGGGAATAGATATATGAAGTGCAAGTCTGTATTAACTGGAGCTGATGGTTATGTGGAAACTAAATGGGAAGAAGGGAGAAATTGTATGAAAGCAAGAAATATCAAATCTTCTGAAATGGTAAAGACTATCAAGCAAGAGTGTAATGACTCAGATTCATGTTCAAGTGAAAAAAATCAGGTCAGATTATTTGAATTGGAAAGAACTACTGAAATTGGAAACTCAAATTTATGTTTGATTGAAGAGTCAGCAATGGTCAAGTCATTAGGAATAGGTAAGGATCAGCTAAATAATATTCCAGAGGAGTACAGGGTAACAAATGGTGATAAAACTGAAGAGTGTGATAATGAATGCCCTACTTTGAAGGATAAACAAGAGATCCATCAAAGTCTGTCTGGAAATGACTTAGCCTACATAACTGAAGATAAAGATGAACTATCAACCACAGACATAATTTTGCAGTTGGAAGAAAGTTGGAAATTTGACACAGGGAAATGTGTTGATGCCTCACCTTTATTAGCTCTGTCTAGGTGAATACGTAGGGTGTGCATCTTGTTGAAAGACATTTAATCGAAAGGCATTTTAGTTGATAGGACATATGGTCAACACAGACAAATAGTCGACACAACACTTTGACTAATCATTATTTGGTTGAATTTTGGTCGAAAGTTTTCAACGAAGTTCAATGTAAATCTAATCAGATAAACTTACATGTAGACTAAAATGAAAGTTAAGTTATCATTACCAGAAGTTCAGGAATGAAAACAAAAATGAGGCTAAGCGATAGAGAGAAACGTACAGTGATTTCTAGTAAACAATTTTATTGTATTTGATTATTTTTCCGAATTGAAATCATTATAGATTTAAGAAATTTTTTCCGAAAAATTGTCTTGGTTTTTCCGCAGACATATTATCTATGGCCATTCTCCACATGCAATTTTTAGCATCAACTTACGCACTGAGTAATACTATTTATCCTGTTCAAATACAGGATACTAATACATCATAGCAGACAGGTCGACACAAACTAGATGTACAACAGCTTAGAACAAGGACTATGGAGAACTAGACGAAGACATAAAAAAACTCATGATTAGTGATGATTATTTATTTCAATTTAACTAAGTAACAATAATTTACATACAACAAAACAGTAAAAATGTTATCTGATTTTAATAAGCTCAGCTTACTTCTTTAATGAACCACGTTGCATACGGCTTTCATCTGTTGGCTCAAAGTCTCATTGTCTGGCGAGATCATAATTAGTCAACCAAATGGTGATTCGGCGAAATAGCAATTTGACCAAAATTTGTCAACCAAAACGTCTCTCGAACAATTGTCTTTCGACGAAATGTCATGTACCGCAATACATAACAATCAATTATTTCTGTGCAGGAGCAATTGCCCTCTTTTTCCAACTTTAACTTTTACTCTGTACCAAACAACAAAATTGTTTACTTCTCCGAATCCAAAGCATTTGCAGATGAAAAATGTGACTTAAAATAATAGATTTGTAAAAACATTTTTGAAAATATTATAAAGGCAGGAAATGCTGGTAACCAGCATTTTCTCTTTTACTAACATTGTTTACAAAAGCCCTCTTTATTTAGGGTCTTTAAATCACAGAACTGTTTGGCAAAGAGTTAATTAACCATTATAAGTGGGAATCCAGAATTACTTGGGTTTGCAGACATTGTAGATCAAGATTAGACTGCACTGAATGTAAAAATAGCCCTGATGTTACAATTTATGGATTTTAATACAGACTGAGAATGTTTATATTCAATTATTGGCTTAGCTGTTTTTTAACTCTTTACCACACAATCCAGACTTTAACGACCCTGAGAAAGAAGTCTTTTGAAAACATCGTGGGAAAAGCAGAAAATGCTGGTAACCAGCATTTTCTCCTTTTCCCACAACGTTTTCTTTCCTTCCCAAAACAAATTTCAATTTTTCAATCACATTTATTTTGTCTTCTGCAAGTGCTTTCAATTTGAACCAATCTAAAATTTTGTCATTTGGTAAAGAGTTAACTCTTTAATGAACAACAAAATTTTGGATCAGTCCAAATTGAAAGCATTTGCAGTTGACATGTGTTACTCAAATGTTGGATTTCATGTCTGAAAGAGTAGAAAACTTTTTGAAAAAGCAGAAATTAGTTAACAGCATTTCTTCTTTTCCCACAATGTTTTCAAAAGCCTTCTTTCTCAGAGTCATTTTAAATCGTGATAATGTGGTAAAGGGTTAAAGAAAACTATGAGGTATTGTCACAGCCCTCTTCTTAGCATTTCCTGCATTGTCAATGTGCAAAAGCTTTGTCATTTTCCTGTATCTCTGTTACTACTAATGGTATTTACTTCAAACTTGGGCTAGTATTTAACTAATTAACCCTTTACCAGAGAACAAAATTTAAGCCTTGTCCAAATTGAAAGTATTTGCAGATGACAACTTCAGTGTGGCTCAAATGGTGCAATTCTTCTTTGATAGGGTAGAAAACATTGTGGGAAAAGGAGAAAATGCTGGTTACCAGCATTTTCTCCTTTTCCCACAATGTTTTCAAAAGGCTTCTTCCCCAGGGGCGTCAAAAGGCGGCATTGTTGGTAAAGGGTTAAAGGGGAAACCGATGCTAGAGGAGTAAGTGTCAACTCCTTTTTGACACAGTGATGCCCCCTGTACTGAAAATAGACCCACATCCAGGCATTGGCACCTGCATGTAATGCTCTTGTTAACTCTTTACCACACAATTTTGACTTTTAATGACTTTGAGCGAAAAGGGAAAAGGAGTCAGTGCTTGTAACCAACAATGTTTTCCGTTTGTTGAAGGACAGATTTCAAGTGTCTAGTAACATTCAATTTATCATTTGCAAATGCTTTAAATTTTGAGAAATTAAAAAATGTCATCTGTGAAAGGGTTAAGCACTGAATAAGGGTTCATACCTTCATACCTATAATAGCAAGTAATATAATTAAGTTTACTAGAAAATAGTATTTTTCAGGCTAAGTAAGTTAATTTTTAACCATATAATTAGAGTTCTAAGCATCCTGAGAAAGATAGCACTTGAAAACATTTTGTTGGAAAAAGAGAAAATGCTGGCTACATTTTAAGCATTTTCTTCTATTCCCACAATGTTTTGTAACCTTGAAAGACTAACCCCCAATATTTGAGCCAAATTGAAATGTCTTCAGCTCTCGAATTGGACATGTTAAAATGTTCTCATCTGATCAAGCTTTCTCTAATCCTATAATATTGCTGAAATACCTATCAGTGTATTTTGCATAGATTGCAGATCAAGACTTGTAAATTGTTTTTAGTATCTCATTTGATATTAAAAAAATTTACAGAATCCAAGTTAAGCCAAATATTGGTAAATAAATTTTTGGCCCTAATCTTGGAACATAACTCAAATTGTGATCTGTTCTGAAATTCAAATTATAGGCTAAAACTTTCAGATTGCATAACTCTTTACCAGACGACAAAATTTTAGAGTTGTCCGAATTGAAATCATATACAGACAACAGATTAAATGTGCCTCAAATGACTTGTGTTTTAACCCTTAACCAGCACTTTTTCCTTTTCAGACAAGGTTTTCTTTCCTTTCAGAGAAAATATTATGATTAGTGTAACATTTAGTTTGTTGTCTGCAAATGCTTTCAATTTGGACCATTATGAAATTTTGTCCTTTGGTAAAGAGTTAAAGGGTAGAAAACACTGTAGGAGAAGGAGAAAATGCTGATTACCAGCATTTGTTTTTCCAACCTTTTTTTTTAAAAAGCCTCTTCATCAGGGTTGTTAATCCTTTCCCTGGCAACAAATTTTAGTCTCTTCCAAATTCAAAACATCTGCAGACGAGAATTTTGAAATCTGTACAAATTAGCTGTAGTTATTAGACAATGTAGAAAACAAGGTGGGGAAAGGAGAAAGTGCTGGCAAACAATGTTTTCCATAGCTTTTTTTCCTCAGGGTTGTTAAAACTGGGATTTCTTTGGCTTAAAACACAGAATTGTATGGAAAAGGGTTAAATAAGAAAATCAGTTATTTTACTATTAAAGGTTTTGATACATTTTCTTACATAAGCCTTTGAAATTAAAAGCCATTGTCATATTATATTTTTCAGGGAAGAAAGAAATGTCATTTTCATTGGTTCCCATTCCCACAAGATTTTTGCTATTGCCATGGCAACAGGTGACTGTTTGTGGGAGAAAACTCTACGAGACAGAATTGAAGCAACTGCCTGCCTTAGTTTATGTGGTAATTTTGTTATCATTGGTAAGTTTAGTTTGAGCGTATGTATTTTACATTAATTGAGAAACAAGCTCTAATCTGTCTCAATTCTGCTTCCTGGGAACAACGCCAGTACTTGCACCAAATGTGTGGGCCAACGAACAGTCCTAAAGTTGTTACTGGCTCCCAGGAATCAAACTCTTGACCTTTTGGTTGCAAGGCCGATCCTCTACCTCATGACCACGGACACCATACAAGTTTGCAGGCATTACAAAGGATGTCTCAAAAGAGAATGAGTTTAACCCATTACCAACCTACAACATTTTTGACTCAACTAAATTGACAGTACTTCCAGACGACAAATATAGTTGGAATGGTGGTTTCTGTCTTTGAAAGAGTAGGAAACATTGTCGGAAAAGGACAAAATGCTGGTTTCCAGCGTTTTCTCCCTTTCTCACAATGTTTTCAAAAGCCTTTATCTACAGGGTCATTAAAACTCGTGATTGTGTGGTAAAGCATTAATTCGTTTACCAGATGGTAGAATTTTAGATGTCCAAATTGAAAGCACTTACAGATAACAAATTATATGTGACTCAAATGATCGAATACGTCTTTTCAAGGTTGTGGAAAAGGAGAAAATGTAGGTTACCTGCATTTTTAGCTCAGGTGTTTTTGAAGAAAAGTTGAGGTATTGTCATAGCCTTGGCGTAATTGTCTGCATCGTTACGCGAAAACTTTGTTATAATTTACTTCAAACTAGGACTAGTTGTTCATTATTAAAAGTGGAACCCATACTACAAATTAATTTTGACAGACTTGTGCCCCTTTTTCAATTTAGAACTTTCACTTAACTCTTTAACAAACGACAAAATTTTAGACTGGTCCAAATTGAAAGCATTTGCAGATGACAAAATAAATGGGACTGAAAAATTGAAATTTGGTATTGTAATGGTAGAAAACATTGTGGCAAAAGGAGAAAATACTGGTTACCAGCATTTTCTCCTTTTCCCACAATGTTTTCAAAAGGATTCTTTTACAGGGTTGTTAAAGGTCGGGATTGTGTGGTAAAGGGTTAAAGCAACTGCAGCCGAATGTTGGCACCTGTATTTGGTGCTGCTTTTTCTCTGCTTATGGCATTAATCTTGTGAAAAAGAATATAAGTATTTTGAAAATTTCAACAATATATGAGGGTCATCCAATAATTAGCGAGACTGTAGTTATTGAAGAAATACCTGAACTAATACTTATCCAATGTTCCTACATTCCTTCAATATAGGCTCCTCCCTTTTCAATGACAGAATACCATCGATGAGGAAGTCTTCTTATTCCCGTTGCTAGGCAACCAGAGTTAATGCGTCGAATTTGACTGGCCACCTCTACTTCCAGGGCGTCTAAATCCTCAAAACGCACACCTCGCAATGGTTGTTTCAACGTAGGAAAAAGATCAAAGTCTGGAGGACTCATGTCTGGAGAATATGGAGGGTGCGGTAAAATGTCCCAGTTATAGAGCGTCAAAAGTGACGTCACCCTACTTGCCTTGTGGTAGGCAGCGTTGTCATGCAGAATTAATGGTGTAAGTTCAAGCAGCTCCGGTCGCTTCTTGCGAATGGCAGGTCTCAAGACAGACATCAGAAATGTACGATAATACTCTTGATTAACTGTTTTCCCGATCGGGACCCGATTTGCAGCTAATATGCCGTGATTATCATAGGCAAAAATCATCATCATCTTCAAATTTCCTGACTTTAATGGGTCGTGGGGACCCTGGCGTGTGCCATTCTGAAGATTGTCTTTTTAGTTCTGGTTCATAACTTCGTCTCCAAGTCTCATCTATTGCCACTATCCTGTTAAGAAACATATCACCCTCATTTTTGTATCTTTCCAGTAATTGAATGGCAACATCCACTCTTGCCTGTTTCTGCTCCGAGCTCAGTGCATGGGGTACCCACCTTGCAGCAAAACTCCGCATGTTTAACTTATTTGTCAAAATTGTGTGTACTGACCCATGACTTATCCCAATATCATTGGCTACTTCTTCGCATGTGTATCTTTGATCAGTCTCCATTACAGCCTTCACCTTTTGGATATTTTCTTCGCTTGTTGCTTCTGTTGGCCGACCTTGGCCGGGTTGTTTCTGCACACTAGTCCTTCCTTCCTTAAACTGTGCAATCCACCGGAACACTGCTGCACGAGAAATAGCTTGGTCCCCACAAACTTTTTTTAAGGTTTGAAAAATCTCTATTCCAGTGCTACCCTTATAATACTCAATTTTTATATATGCACGTTGTTCTTCTGCTGTGAAGCTGGCCATGTTGCAGTTGTTTGTGTCACAGGAAGTGACATCATAATTGTGACGTCATAACGTAACGTCATTTGACGTAATTTTTGTGTTGCTAATATGTTAGGCGATATATGTGCAAAGTTTCATTAAAATCTGTCAGACTATTTGAGATATGACAACAGTCTCACTCATTATTGGAGGACCCTTGTAATGTGTTATGTCCTGCTGCATAAGAATCTTTTTCTTATTTAAAGGATATCTTTCCTTTTATGGGGGCAAGAAATTATCATCAGCATGACTCTAGGCTTTACCTATTTGTATTTCAGGTTGCTATGATGGTTGTATCTATAGCCTAGACTGTGACACAGGAAGTACTTGGTGGAAGTATCAGACTGGTTCTCAAGTCAAATGTTGTCCCACTGTTGATGGACATACTGGATTGGTCTATGTTGGTTCCCATAACCAGTCTGTCTATTGCTTAGACATTCAGGTGATTGTGTTTCACTTTAACTCTTTACCACAGAATCTTAAGTTTTATCATCCCCTAGGAGCAGGCCTTTGGGAATAATTTTGGGAAAAGGAGAAGATGATGATTACCGGCATTTTCTCCTTTTCTCATTCCTGGGGATGAAAAGGAGAAAATGCTGGAAACTAGCATTTCCTCCCTTTCCCGCAATGGTTTTTAACCTATAAGATACAAATCCAATCATTTGAGCTACTATTAATTTGTCGCCTGCAAATGCTTTGAATTTGGACCAGTCTAGAATTTTGACGTTTGGTAAAGAGTTAACCCTATACCACACAATCCTGATTTTGAACAAATTCCAAGGAAGAGGATCTTTGAAAACATTATGGCGGGGGGTAAGGAGAAAATGATGGTAACCGGCATTTTTGCCTTTTACCACAATTTTTTTACCATTTCAAAGAAAAAAATTCCTAATCTTTATAACATTTAGCCCCTATTAAGAAGGAAAAGGAATTCTTCACTAAACGACAAAAATTCAGACATGTCCAAATGTGGCCTAAAACCTGAAATTCTTCTTTGGAAGTAGAAAACATTGTGGGAAAATGAAAAAATACTGATTACCAGCACTTTCTCCTTTGCCCATAATGTTTTCAAAAGCCATCTCCTTCAGGGTCATCAAAACTCCAGATTGTGTGGTACAGGTGGTACAGGTTGATTTTAATATATCAAGAAAGTAGAAACTCACACATCCAGAGCAATTTGGTTCACTTTTACATGAGATATAAACAACTTTTTTTATCTTCAGTCCAGGATGGTTGTGTGGGAAAATCAGCTTAGATGTGGATCCATATTTTCTTCACCTGCTCTTGATCATGTGCATAATACGGTATATGTTGCTACTCTAGGTGGGAAAGTTTTTTCTCTGGAAAAGGTAAGATGTCTTGTAATTTCCTAGGATTCTTCATGCTGAATCAAAGATTTTATAGTGTTTTCAACAGTTATGCAAGTCTGTAAATTCTAGTGGGGAGAGCTTTTTTCTCTGGAATAGGTAAATTATTCTGTGGTTTCGGAGGCATCATCTTATTAACTGGTTAACAAACGATAAAATTTTAGTCTGGTCCATGTTGAAAGCATTAGCAGACAACAAATTCAAAGTGCTCAAGTGATGGAATTCATGTCTAATGGAGTAGAAAACTTTGTTGGAAGAGGAGAAAATGCTGGTTATCAGCATTTTCTCCTTTTCCCACAATGTTTTCAAAAGCCATTTACCTCGGAGTTGTCGAAACTGTACTGTGTGGTAAAGAGTTAACAGACATTTTCAGTCCAGAAACAAGACCTCAAGTAGTGCAAAATCAATGTTGCTTTTGTCTAGAATGTCTCAGTAAAGCATACATTTTGTGTAGTCTGATCTTTGATCAACACTGGCAGCATAGGCAACTATAGTTGTGAAAGATGCTCCACGGGTTAAGAAGTAGTTTTTGGTTCACACGTTTACTGCACATTGATTGTGAAACAGGTACTCACATCTTATACATGATGCATGCTGTGTGAAAAGCTTAACCCTTTACCACACAATCCCAACTTTTAACGACCCTGGGGAAGAAGGCTTTTGAAAACATTATGGGAAAAGGAGAAAATGCTGGTAACCAGCATTTTCTCCTTTTCCCACAATGTTTTCTACCCTTCCTAGAATGAATTTCAATTTTTCAGTCACATTTATTTTGTCATCTGCAAATGCTTTCAATTTGTACCAGTCTAAGATTTTGTAGTTTGGTAAAGGGTTAATGCATCTGCAAAAAGTTTTGACCTATATGGGTCGAAAGCTTCAGCTATTTGTCAATTTTCTACATGTCAAAGGACCAGTGTACCTCATGATTCAGTGGGTTGTTACACAAAATGAATTTTATGGATCCATAATTATGTGATGACTTGCTTGGTATCATACAACCCAGAGATGCATTAAGCCCCTTTTTGCTAGATTGTGGTTTACACATATTAATCACTCTTGATGATTGCTTCCTGGAAACCAAAACCAGTACTCTTGTTGTGGAATGGATAGTTCCACAGTTTGACCCCTCTCATTAAGGGATCAAACCTGGAACCTCGGGTGTTAGAGGCCAATGCTCAAGTCCAAATACTACTGTCTTTCACATAGTAGTTTATGACGAAGGATTTTGATATCTTTAAATTTTCAGATTAAGGTGCACAAAAAATGGATACATAGCTAAGACATTGATGTTCAATCTGTAACTATCCAGCTAGTTACAAGCATTTTCTCCTTTTCCTACAATGTTTTCTAAAGGCTTTTCCCACAGAGTAGTAAAAATACAGGATTTTTTTATAAAGGGTTTTGTAGTAGTTTTTGATAATTATGTTTGTGTGGTGATTAACACTCTTTTCAACATGATTTCCATAATAATATGATGGCCAGTGCACCTATTCATGCTTTCCTGGAGATTCTTTTACCAGAGCTTTGCACAATGTTCTTCGCAAGCTGCTGGCTGCTTTCTGACATAAACATAGCAGAAAAAGTGATCAGTGATGAGAAAGAAGAATGAATCCTGTTGCAATGACTATCATCAGTCTTTAGAAAGAAATTGGCCAAGCTGGAATTCAGACCAGCAACCCCCTTGGTCTCAGGTCCTCCTTTATGCATTAATTTTTCAAAAAGTATGATTGTTGTATTGTGACTGAAATCTTTCATTTTTCAGGATAATGGCCACAAAAATTGGATATTTGACTGTAAGAAACCTGTATTTTCCTCTTTAACTCCCACAGAAAATGGTGTTTTGATTGGTTGTACAGATAGGCATGTGTACCATATAGATTTCAAAGGAACTTTGGTGAGTAAAAGTCTTAAAAAAAATCCTGTTTGGAAATTGTTGATCAGTGTTGTGCCTAGGCCAAAATATTTGGGGGACACAGGTGTCCCCCTACCTTGATTTCAAGGGGACACTAGAAAAATCTAGGGGACACACTAAATATAACTAGTTTTTCAACCGTCCTCTGCGATTCAATTTCATCTGCAATTTTTCTATTTTTAACACTTCTTGACATAAAGTCGGTCAGCTGCATCTGGCGTTTCGCCATATTGTTTCATTGACAACAGTAAGACTGGTTTAAATATCGGATATCTGTTAAGCGACTTTATCTCAGTAAATTCCTTTGTCAGTCTACGTTGTGCAGGTGCCCATTGTAATTAACGCAATGTATGTAAATACCGAAAAGGACTCCAGAATCAAAATCCGGCGGATTTTCATGAGCGCGCCCGACATCCCGCAATGGCTTAGATTTTAAGGGACATTGGTAAAAAAATTGCGGGAATCCCGCAATCCCACGGCCTTGGCACAACACTGGTTGATGGTTCTGCAATTCAGTGTTGTAAAGTCTATACAGAGGACATCGTTATAAAAACATTCACAGAAGACAAATCCAGTTCAGGTAATATGAAGAATTATGTCTTTAAAAGGATAGAAAACATTGCGGAAAAAGCACAAAATGCTGGTAACCAGCGTTTTCTCCTTTCCCAATATTTTCAATTTTTTAAGCTCTACTTGCCAAAGGCCAGCAGAGCTTATGTCATGGTGTGGTCATGTTGTGGTCTCTGTCTGTCTGTTCGTCCATTAGTCCTTTTCTTGTTTACTTGATCAAGTCCACATTTGTTGTCAGATTTTTGTGAAACTTGCACAGTGTCTCTATATCATCAATAGCTTGAACCCCATCAATTTTGAAATATATTTGACAATTAGTAAGGGTAAAGTAGCCATTTATAGATGAACATTTGCATTTCTGGTTTACAAGATAAAGTCTGCATTTGTAGTCAGATTTACTTTATATCATCGATAGCTTGAACCCTATTGATTTTGGATCAGTTGACAACAGTAAGGGAAAAGTAGCTATTTTAAGTTGAAATGTGCATTTCTAGTTTATGCAAATATGTAGGCATTTTTTATCCAATTCTTCTGAAACCTGCACAGATCATTTGTATCATCAATACCTTAAACCTCATTGAAAATGAAGAAAATCCAGCAATCAGATTAGGAAAAGCAGCCATTTGATGAATTAGTTTTGCTTACAGAACAGAGTCCACATCATTCATCCTTTTTTTTTTGAAACTTGCAGGGATTAATACAATGGATACTAAAACCTTATCAAATTTGACTGGATTCCAGTAAGTGATTTGAGAAATTGTACTGTGATCATTTCACTATTCAATTTACCATGCTTACTTATTCTGCTGTCTTAGTGGGTTCAAGCCCAGTTGCAACCCCCTCCCCAATTTTTATGTATATGTGTGTTTGTCTGTCATTTTGCGTCATACTGCGATGAATTGAATAATGATGTATGCTAGAAAATAAGCAAAATCACTGCCAGTAGAGCGATTCAGGCCCTCAAGGGCCGTTAGTTTCTGGGTTGTTGAAATTGGGAAGTGTTTGTTAAAGGGTTAATTTTTATTCATGTATGAAGTAAGAGGACCAGTATGCTCCTACAGTGCTCACACCTGAGTAAAACAGGGCATATGGGTTAACCCTTTACTAACTGACAAAATTTTACACTCTATCAATCATGTATTTGCAGATGACCAATGAAAGGTGGCTAAAATGACAAACTTGTCCTTGATAGGGCACAAAACATTGTGGTAAAAGGAGAAAATGCTGGTAACCTGCAATGCTTTCAAAAGTCTTTTAAGCCAGGGTTGTCGTAGAACTTGGGATTGTGTGGTAAAGGGTTAATGTTACCTTCACTTTTTCAGATTTGGAAGTTCTCGACTGGTGCCCCCATATTTTCATCACCGTCAATTTTTCCCAGGGATTGGATAAAACCTTTAGCCAATGAGCATCAACAATTTGTACTTGGGTCACATGATGGAGTCTTATATTGTCTGTCAACACCCGATGGTACACTCCTATGGAAAACAGACTTTCAATCAGCTGTGTATTCATCTCCATTCTGTGCCATGATAAAAGTTAATGAAGAGAAAGATTGTGAAACACCCGTTTTAGAAACTGGGAAACACCCAATATTGCCTGATAGTTCTACTAAAAGAACAGCCGAGAGAAACTTTAAGAAAACAATGACCTTTGATGGAACATCAATGAAACAAGACTGTGTTTCTATACCTGTGATAGTTGTGTGTTCTACAGTTGGAGTATTGTATGTCATGGATGCCAGAAATGGTAGAATTTTTTGTGAAAGGACATTTCCAGGAGAGCTGTTTTCCTCACCAATTTTATACAAAAACTCTATTTTCCTTGGCTGCAGGGATAATTATGTCTATAGAATAAATCTATATGTAACAAGAAAATTTTAGACTTGTCAAAATTAAAATCATTTGCAGACCACAAGTAAAAAGTAGTTGAAATGGTTGGATTTTCCTTTGGAAAGGTAGAAAACAATATGGACCAAAGAGAAAATGCTGCTTAATAGCATTTTCTCCTTTTTCCATAATGTTTTTAACAATCATCTACGTCAGGGTTATTGAATCTCAGAGTAACGTGTTTAACCCTTTACGGCACAATGCCGACTTTTTACAACCCTAAGAGAGAAGACTCTTGAAAACATTGTGGGAAAAGGAGAAAATGCTGGTAACCAGCATTTTCTCCTTTTTCTCACAATGTTTTCTAACCTTTGAGAGACATTTTATGTTTTGAGAAACGTTTAATTTGTCATCTGTAAATGTTTTCAAATTGGACAAGGCAAAAATTTTGTCATCTGGTAAAGACTAAGGTCAACTCTGTACCAAACAATAAAATATTAGGCTGGTCCAAAACGAAAGCATTTGCAGATGTCAAATTAAATGTGGCACAGAGGATTGGACTTTTATCAAAAATAGTTGAAAACAGTGGGAAAAGGAGAAAATACTGGTTATCAACATTTTCTCTCCTTGTCCTACGTTTTCAAAAGCAACCTACCAGAGTCATCAAAACTCGGGATTATGTGATAAGAGGTTAAAACGCTAAACTAAGCAAATAGAAGTTTTCAGTCCAATAGTTGGAAAGGTATAGTGATTGCAATTGAGCCATGCTCTGGCAAAAGGGGGGCTTGATGCATCTCTGTGATGCATGATATGTGATGTCAAGCCATCACATAATTATGGATCCATAAAAGCCCATTTTTTTAACAAACGACTTAATCATGAGGTAGACTGGTCCTTGCTCATTGTTCAACAGTTTAACCCATTACATGATGTCACTTTTGCATTGGCCTTGACGTAAAGGGAAACATTGTGAGAAAATGACCAAAGGCATTTTTTTCTTTTCTACCAGTTTTTTCCGCCAAGCCCCCTTAGCTCAGTAGGTAGCGTGTAGGACTTGAGAACAGGAGGTCGCTGGTTCAATCCCCGGCCAATTTCTTTCCGAGGATTGATGATAGTCATTGCGATAGGATTCATTCCTCTCTCACCGCTAACCATTGTTTCGACGATGGTTATGTGGGAAAGCAGCCAGTGGCTTGGAAAGAATATTGTGCGGAGTACTGGTAATAGAAACTCCAGGAAAGCATGGATAGGTGCACTGGCCGCCGTGATATAACTGAAATCATGTTGCAATGGCGTTAAACACTATTTAATCAATCAATCAATCAACCAGTTTTTTCCATTTCTAGAAAAAGTATTTGTCTTCATATTAACCCTTTACCTGCTAAGTGTGACTCACTGACCTTTTTGGCTTGACAGTTTTGTTTAACTTATTTAGCTAGATAAGTGTTAGGCTGTCTCTCTTGAGTTTGTTGAAACTTGTGATTGAACCTAATAAACAGAATGGACATTCTAATCCTTTAGCAAATGTTTGTTTGTGTTGGAGTTTAACGCCATTTTAACAGCTCAGGTCATATCATGGTGGTCAGTGATGCACCCATGTGTTTCCTGGCTTTCTCACACCAGTACTGACACAACTTTCTTTCCAAAGCCACTGACTACTTTTCTCACATGCATCGGAGGTGAGAGGCGAGAAATCGCCGAAAGAAAGTCTGCCTCAACTAGGTATCGAACGCGCAACCACCAGGTCACAAGTCAGATACACTAACCACTGAGTTACCCGGGCAGGCCTTTAGCAAATGACAAAAAATTTAGAATGATACAAATTCAAAGAATTCTTAGACAACAAATTAAATGAAGTTCAGATGATTCAATTTGTTCCTGAAAGGTTAGAAAACATTATTGGAAAAGGAGAAAATGCTGGTCATCAGCATTTTTTCCCTTTTCCCATAATGTGTTCAAAAGTCTAATTTCCCATGGCTGTTAAAACTCAGGACTGTGTGGTAAAGGGTTAAATTTGACAAATTAATTTGGTTGTATCTACTACATTGTTTTCAAAAGTTGTACTCTGCAGGGGTGTGAATAGTTGTATTTATACAGTAATGAGTGAACTCTTTACCACGCTACAAAATTTTAGACTTGCCCAAATGGAGAGCATTTGCAGACGACAATTCACATGTGGTTCAAATGATGGAATTTACCATTTGTAGAGTAGAAAACATTGTGGGAAAGGGAGAAAATGCTGGTCACCAGCATTTTCTCCCTTTCCCTCAATGTTTTCAAAAGCCTCCTTCTTCAGGGTTGTTGAAACTTGGGATTGTGTGGTAAAAAGTTAAAGGTTGTACCTTCAAGGCTGTTTTGTATACAATGTGCGGGCAATTGGCAGGGTGCAGACACTGGATCAGACTTCAGTTACTGTTCTGTCTGATCTGGGTCTTCACTGTTTGTCCAGATTTAACCTTTTGAAACCATACAAAAAAATCTTATGGTCAAATGCGTCTGTGAGGAGAATTTTGATAACATTGTGGTAAAACGAGAAATTTCAGCTCATCTTTACTTTCTGCTGAAGGTTGAAGATTTGCCATTTATAGAAAGGTTTGAACAGCTGATGTTATTATAGCCATGTCCAAATTGAAAGGTTTCACAGACAACAAGATAAAGACGGCTTGATGATCATTTTCTTTGAAGAGTTGAAAATATTGTGGGAAAAGGAGAAAAATGTTAACCAGCATTTCTCCTGTTTCCACATTTCTTTAAGAAGTCTCTTTCCCCAGAGTCCTGAAAACATAGGACCATGTCATTTACCAAAAGACAAAATTTTAGCCTTGTCCAAATTGTCCCAATTGAAGGCATTTGCAGATGGCAAATCACATGTAACTTGTAACATAAAATTCGTCTTTCACAGAAAACAGTGTAGAAAAAGGAGAAAATGCTGGTTACCAGCATTTTCTCCTTTTCCTACACTGTTTTCGAAAGGCCTTCGAAAGTCTGATTGTGTGATACAGAGTTAAAGATGCTTATATGCCTATTTTCAATGCATAAGTTGGATATTTTGGATTTTTCAAACAAATGGATTTATAAAATATACAAACTCATCTTGATTTGTTTTTTGGTTTTTTTTTGTACAGAAATGAGGCTACATATTGCATAAAGGATAAAGTTAGTCATTCAAAATAGTCATGAGTTATTAATCTACACGTAATTTTGAAATACATGTATAATAACATAAAAATTTTTACATAACAAATAACCAAAATCTTTACATTTAATTTTTAAAACACATTTATAATATTCTAAAAATTACTAGATAACAAATGACAAAAACCTTTACATGTAAACACAAAGGTCCAGGGCCTGTATTCACCAACAAATCTTATGAATGTCCTTAGTCTTATTCTCCAGGATTTCTAAATTGTAAAGTAACAAGACTTCTGATGAGCTAAACAATTTGGTTTAACCAGATCAGACTGTACAAGGTACATGCATAATATACTGGGCATTCATAGTGTCTGATAAAGTTTCAGAATTCAATGAAAATGACTTCTGAATTCAATTCAGAAGTGCTTGTCTAATAACTAAAAGTTGTATAATAAACTTTAAGAACTGGTAAGAAAATGGGGAAACATTAACCCCTTAAGCTGCTAATCGCAACTCACTGACCTTTTGTGGACAGTGTAGATCAAAATCAGACTGCAGAGAACGTGCAGTCTGATCTTGATCTACACTTTCAGATACGGTATTTTCTTTCCGGTGAAATCAACTTTGAAACCGCAATGTTTGGGCTTTGAGCATTGAGTAGAAATTTGCATTTCATTTATTCAGCAGCTTAAAAGTTAATGTCACGCCATCTTAAAGGCAAATATAGCTACTGCATAAATTATGTTCAGCCACAAATATAAAGCCCATTTACTATTGCGACAAAATTCTATGCTGATCCAAAGTGGGAGCATTCACAGACCACAAATTGTTCAAATGATTAGATTCTTCTTTAAAATGGTAGAAAACACAGGAAAAGGAGAAATGCTGGTGACCAACATCTTCTCCTTTTTCCACAATGTTTTAAAAAAAGCCTCTTCACCAGGGTCTTTATTCACAGGATTGTGTGGTAAAGTATCCAATTACCAGATGACAAAATTTTAGACACCACTGTTTTGAAAGCATTGTAGACAACAAATTACTTGTTGCTCAAAACCTTGACTCTTTACGACAAAAGTAAATCCAGAGTTTTAACAAACTTAAGAAAGAAGCCTGTTGAAAATGTTGTGGGAAAAGGAAATAATGCTGGTTACCAGCATTTTCTCCTTTTCCCACAATATTTTTTTGTCCTTCCTAAAACAAATTACATTTTTCCAGTCACCTTTATTTTGTCGTCTGCAAAGGCTTTTAATTTGGACTAGTCTAAAATTTTGTTGTTTAGTAAAGAGTTAAAGGAAAGAAAACATTGTGGGCAGAGGAGAAAATGCTGGTAATCAGTAATTTCTACTTTGTCCAATGTTTTTTCAAAGCCTTTTTCCTCAGGGTAAAAAAAAAAATGGGACTGTGTGGTAAAGAGTTGATAAGCTTATTTGTTAACCATTTACTACACATCAAAAATCTAGATCTATAGTCCAAATTAAGGGCACTAAGTCTTGCAGAGAACAAATGCTCCGATGATGGGATCTGTAATTTAACTCTTTACTAAACAGCAAAGTTTTAGACTGGTCCAAATTGAAAGCATTTCCAGACGACAAATTAAGTGAGCTAAAATGATGATTTCTGTCTGTGATAGGGTAGAAAACATTTTGGGAAAAGGACCAGCATTTTCTCCTTTTCCCACATTGTTTTCAATAGTCTTCTTCCTCAGAGTCGTTAAAAGTCGGGATTGTGTGGAAAAGGGTTATGAAGTAGAAAAACATTGTTGGAAAAGAAGAAAATGCTGGGTATGAGCATTTTCCCTCTTTTTCAGGAGCATTTTCAAAAGTTTCTTCCTTGGGTGTCTGAAAGTGAGTTTAAGATTGTACAGAGTTAAAAGAAGTTAAAATATTTGCGAAATTTAACAAAATGAGAAAAGGTACAAATGGTTTAGCGAATATATACATAAAAAAATATGTTGTAGATTTCCCAAATCATACAAAATCTTACACATATAACCCTTTACTACACAATCCCACATTTTGATCACCCACGGAAAGAATGACTTTGAAAACAATGTGGGTAAGGGAGAAAATGCTGATTAACAAGCATTTTCTTCTTTTCCTACAATGTTTTCTACCCCTTCATATGAACCACATTTAACTATTGTCTGCTACCGCATTCTAATTGGACCAGTTTAAATTTTGTTGTTTGGTAGAGAATTAAGATCCAAGATCAGACAACATATTTTTTTGAAGTCTTGATAGCAATCTGGGCAGCGTTTCAATAAACAATATATATGCAAATTATTTGGGATTGTATATCGAGGGGTGAATACAAAACTATTCCATCGGCGTTTCGGACAATTTTACAGGAGAGGGAAAAAAGGTTCTCATTTCAATGAAAAGAATAGTTAGATCATCTTCTTTAGATATGTTGTGTTGAGTTCAGAGCATAAATTCAGCACAACATAATTAAACAAGACGATCTAACAACGCTTTTCACGGAATTGAGTTTTTTTTCCCCTCTCCTGTAATATTTTCCAAAATGCAGGTGGAATAGTTTTGCACTCACCCCTCAATATACACATGATACCTGCCAACCCAAAGGTATGAGCAAGCGTTAAGTTAGGCAAATATTTACTCAAATTGTAAAGTTATGCAGTTTAATAAAACTTGCTTTCGGACTAGATACTTGTCAACCTAAACTGTGTACATAAATTTCATGCATATGCAGTTTAGTGAAATGCAGCCCTGATCTGTGTCCAAGTAAACTTGTTACTTTGCACACCAACAATAAAAAGAAATTAATTTTTTTTAATCCTTAACCCTTTCCCAAACAAGCCCTGGTTTTCACGTCTTTTGAAAACGCTGTGGGAAAAGGAGGAATTGCTCGTAACGAGCAATTTCTCCTTTTCCCACAGTGTTTTCTACCCTTTTTGAAATCTATCTGCCATTTTCATCAAATTTAAAATTGTCGTCTGCAAACTCTTTCAATTTGGACCAGTCCAAAATTTGTCATTTGGGAAAGGGTTAAAGGGCGGAATAAACCCAATTGACATTTTCATTCTAGGTTAAGACCCAGATAACTGCAATTTAGTGCCTACCTTTTGTCTGTTCTGTTTCAGCAAAGCGGACAGTGCAGATCAAACCTTTTCGTGCAGTCTGATCTTCATCTACACTGGCTGCAAAGGCAACTAAAGAAGTGAAAGGTGCTTTACGGGTCAAGATCTAAAACAATACGGCATTAGTAACAATAAAATAGATATACAAATATATACATGTACATAAAAATACTGAAAAATGTTTTCACAAAACCAATCCATTTGAGACACATTTTACTCTTTCACCTCATGAAAATTTGGCTTTGAAAGGTTATAAAACATTGTGGGAAAAGGAGAAAATGCTGTTTACCAGCATTTTCTCCTTTCGAACAATGTTTCCAACAGCCTTTTTCCTGGGGTGGTTACAACTCAAAATTATGTGGTAAAGGGTTAATTTGTTGCTTACAAATCCTTGTAATATTGACAATGACTAAATTTTATCAACTTTTGAAGATTTAAAAAATGTTACAAAACGATCAGTCTCTGTAATCAGTTGGATACATATATACAACTACAATGGAAATACTGAAAAATCGATGCATGACATTCTGTCAAAAATGTGTCTCTTAGAAATCCATGTAGGCATGTACATCTGAAAATACCGATTGCTAACAATGCCTAGCCGGGTAGCTCAGTAGTTAGTGTATCTGACACGTGACCTGCTGGTTACGAGTTCAATACCCGGTTGAGGCAAACTTTCTTTCCAGTAATTATTTGCCTCACCTCTGATGCATGTGAGAAAACCTATCAGTGACTTGCAAAGAAAGTTCTGTCAGTATTGGTGTGATAAAGCCAGGAAACACATACATGGGTGCACTGATTGCCACAATATGACCTACGCTGTTAAAACAGTGTAAAACTCTGACACAAAATTTACCAAACAACAATAATTTGGACTTTTCCATTATGAAAGCAGTGGCAGAAGACAAACTACATGTTGCTAAAATTATTACAATTTGGAAGTAGAAAACATTGTGAGAAAAGAAATTGCTAGTAACCATATTTTCTCCTTTTCCTAAGTTTTGTTGTTAAAACTCAGTATTGTGTGGTAAAGGGTTAAAAAAAACATTTTAAAAAGCATCTATGGAAAAACAAAAATCCCTGGAGACCAGCTTTTTCTCCTTTACCCACAATGTTTTCTGCTCAGTCTAGAACAATTATTGGTTGGTAAGGGATTCAAGAGTTTTAGAGGTTAAAGAGTTTTGGTTGGCTTTGTTTTACTTCCTCATTGCACGACTCCTTCGGCGTAAGCCTTCACAATATCTGCAATCAACATGATCATCACAATGATCAATGAGCAGATTAACAAGATCTGGACAATCTGAGCCATCCATTGTAAAATATCTGACAATATGCCCAACTTTAAATCCCGCTTTCACAAACAGATTGGTCATCAGATGGTGCATGGGACCTGTGTCAATCTGGCTTTGAAGGGCATACCTGAAAATAAAAAGTACAGGTTACTGATCTAAACTGATGTATCAAGCCAAAGGGGGCATACTTTTGTACACACACAAAAAAAAAATTCAGAGCGAAAGGATAGACAACACAAAGATATCAGCCATGCTCTGGCAAAAGAGGTCTTGATGCATTTCTGTGATGCATGATATCAAATAAGACATCACCTTATTATGGATCCATAAAATCCATTTTGTCACACAACTGATTGAGTGATAAGGTAGAATTATCCCTTAACCCTTTCCCAAACGACAAATTGACTGGACCAAATTCAAAGAGTTTGCAGACGACAATTTTAAATTTGATGAAATGGCAGAAAGTTCTCAAAAAGGGTAGAAAACACTATTGGAAAAGGAGAAATTGCTCATTACGAGCAATTTCTCCTTTCCCCACAGTGTTTTCAAAAGACTTGTACTGCAGACACATGAAAACCAGGACTTGTTTGGGAAAGGGTTAAAATGCAGAAAATTTGATGACAAAGAAAACTTTCGGCCCATGTCAGCCTGTGCAGGTTGACATGGATCGATACTTTTCACAAATGCATTAAGCCCCCTTCTCACAGAGCATAGCTCATACAGTTTTTTTCCCCCCTTTGTGGTCAGTTTTCAAATTCCACAGAAATAACATCATAACAAAAATTCTGACAACTTTCATGAGTATTTGACTGAAAATGTTGGAATGTTGTGGTAAAAGATTAACTTTTTACAAGAAATCAAAATAAATTTGTAGACTTGTATATATCCAAAGCATTTGCATTCCACAAAAAGTATTTAACTCTTAGCAGAAAAACAATATTTTAGACTTGTCCAAATTGAAAACATTTGCAGATGATAAAATACATGTGACTCAAAAATTGAAACTTCATTTCTTGGACAGGTTGAAAAAATTGTGGGAAAAGAAGAAAATGTTGGTTACCTGCATCTTTTCTTTTCAAAAGGACTCTTCTATAGGGTCATCAAAACTCTAAATTGTTTGGTAAAGGGTTACATAACAAGACTTGTCCTTGAGAAAGAGCAGAAAGGATTGCCAGAAAAGGAGAAAATGTGACATTTTTTCTCTTTCCAACAATTTTTTCAAAAGCCTTCTTCCTTCTTCCTCGGGGTCACAAATACACAACTGTTTAGTTACCTCTTTACCAAAAGACAAAATTTTTCACTGGAACAAACTGAAAGCATCTGCAGATGACAAAAATGACTAAAATGATGATTTCTGTTGTTGGTATGGTTGAAAATATAAAGGGAAAAGGAAAACATGCTGGTTACCATCATGTTTCGACTATGGTTATGTGGGAAAGCAGCCAGTGGCTTGAAAAGAATATTGTGCGGAGTACTGGTAAAAGAAAGTCCAGGAAAGCATGGATAGGTGCACTGGCCGCCGTGATATAACGTAAATAATGTTGAAAACAGCGTTAAACAGCATACAATCAATCAATCAACCCACAATGTCTTCAAAAGGCTTCTTTCTAAGGGTCATTAAGTCTTGATTGTGTGGTAAAAGGTTAAGCTTTAACTCCTTGCCAAATGAAAAATTTTAGTCATATCAAAATTCTAAGCACTTGCACTTGCTAGTTACCAGCATTTTCTCCTATGCCAGCAATCTTTTCAAAAGCCTTCCTCCTCGCGTTGTTTGGTAAATGTTCAATACTTACTCTAAAGCGTCTAAGAAATGTCTCTCATGGCCATAATATAAGGCGAGGCCAAACCAGGAACGAGCCTCTCCATTCCTCTGGATTGGATTTCCTCTGTAACTCACTTCTTGCAAAAGTCTACTGTCGGAAATACTTTTTAAAGGGGTATTACACTGGCAAGGATCTGCAGTCAAGAAAAAGGAAGAATTCAATTATTTAATTTAAAGAGAAACACATCAGGAGCAAAAAAACAGTGTTCACTTTATCTGGTTTTTAACTTATTCTTGATTTCAACAATATTTTCAATCTATCAGAGAACTTTGGCCAATTTGTACTAATTTTAAATTGTTGTTCGTACATGCTCCCTGGTAATCAGCACTCTCTCCTTTTCCCCCTTTACTTTTTAGTAATATTTTGAAATGCCGGAGTTATCTATTTTTCCTCTTTTCATTTATCTGTCAAACAAAAACTCTTCATATATGGTTTGCAACACACGAAAAGGGGCCTTCGGACATATGCCTAAAAGAGCGTCGTCCCAGATCAGCCTGCACAGTCTGTGACTAATCCGAGACGTCACTTCCTGTTTTTGTGCGATTTTCTGTCTCACGAAAGTCTACTGTGTGAAAGAATCTTATGCAGTTGTAAAGTGCCCTCTCGGATTAGCTTGCGCGGACTGCACAGGCTAATCCAAGACGACACTTTACGCAAATGTCTGCATGTCCAAAGGTCTCATTTTGCATGTTGCGGGTCATATGCATGATTTACTGACGATTGTACAACCTCAGTGTTTGGTAAAAAGTTACGTACATGATTCAATAAGCATGATGTACAACCTCAGTGTTTGGTAAAAATAACACAGTCATGTTTCCATGTGCACCATTGTATAACCTCAATGTCTGGTAAAAGTAACACATGTTACAATATGCATCATTGTACGACCCAAACATTTTGTATAATCATAATATTATTCATGTGTCAATGTGCAGGATTGTACAAGCTCAATGTTTTGTTAAAAGTTACACATGTTTCTGTATGCAGGAATGTACATGTACAACCTCAGTCCTTGGTAAAAAGTTATAAATGTTTCAGAATGCACTATTGTACAACCTAATTAATTTGAGCCATGCTCTGTGAAAAGGGGGCTTAATGCATCTGAGAAAAGTATCGGCCCAGGTCAGCCTGCACAGACTGCACAGGCTGACCTGGGTTGATACTTTTTCTAAATGCATTAAGCATCCTTTTCACAGAGCATGGCTCAAATACATGAAAGACTGTCCAGTAATAGGATAACAAAGAAAATGTATCAAATTATAAATTAGTACAAAAAAGAATTATCCCTTATCTTATCCATTTGCCAACGTGTCAGTAATCAATTACCAGTTATCAATGAAAAGTGGCTACCCTTGTATACTGATGTCATAATAAATGGGCAAATAGGCTCGCAGAAAAGTGGGTAGAGGCCCACAAACTGAACATGTCCATATTTTCGACCAATCTCAAAAGTATTATTTATTCATTTGAGGAATTAGCACAAAGTCTGTCAAAAGTCAGCTTATACAGCCACACCAAAACAAGAGGGCCATGATGGCCCTGTATCGCTCCACTGGCTTATAAATATAAACCACGAAGAAAAGTCTTCACTATATAAGCCCTTATAAAACTTTGACCTCATGGCTACAGTCTGACTAAATGGGGAATATTGTATTAGAAGAATAACATGCCAGATGTGGGAGTTCTTGGCCTTAGGGCTGGTAACAAGATGGTTTCTGAACTTTTCACTCCATAAACCCATGTAAAACTTGTGATCCCTGGTGCAGGGCCAAACTTGATCCTAGAGCTGTAACTTGGGCCCTCTTTGTAACTGTCCACTAAATAATGCTATAATTATATGCAAAATTTGGTAGCCTAAGCCTTATGGCAATGTACACCAAGATTTAAAAGTTTTCCCTATGTAAGCCTATGTAAATCTTGTGAACCCCCCCCTCCAAGTATGAGGCCAAATTGACCCCAGGACTATACTTTGGACACTTTTGGTAGACTCCAACTAGATCAAGCTAAATGCCAAATTTGGTAGCTCTAGGCCTTATGGTTTCAGACAAGAAGATATTTAAAGTTTTCTCTATATAAGCCTATGTATAAAACTTGTGACCCCTGGGGAAGAGCCAATTTTGACCCCAGGGCTATAATTTCAAGAAACATGATAGAGGTCTACTACATAAAGCTACATGCCAAATTTGGTAGCCCTATGCCTTATGGTTTCAGACAAGAAGATTTTTAAAGTTTTCTCTATATAAGCCTATGTAAAACTTGTGACCCCTGGGGAAGAGCCAATTTTGACCCCAGGGCTATAATTTCAAGAAACATGATAGAGGTCTACTACATAAAGCTACATGCCAAATTTGGTAGCCCTATGCCTTATGGTTTCAGACAAGAAGATTTTTAAAGTTTTCTCTATATAAGCCTATGTAAAACTTGTGACCCCTGGGGCAGAGCCAATTTTGACCCCAGGGCTATAATTTGAAGAAACTTGATAGAGGTCTACTACATAAAGCTACATGCCAAATTTGGTAGCCCTATGCCTTATGGTTTCAGACAAGAAGATTTTTAAAGATTTCCAATATTTTTCAGTTTTGTTGCCATGGCAAGCAGAGTTTTTGAAGGAATCAAATTCTTTCAAGAAATTCTGAAGAGGACCATGTCAGGATCATTTCTGTGAAGTTTCGTGAAAATCGGATGGGTAGTTTCAGAGAAGAAGATGTTTGAAATAAAAGTTAACGCACGGACAGACGGACAGACGGACGGACGGACGGACGACCGGACGGACGGACGGACGGACGCACGACGGACACCGGGCCATGACATAAGCCCGCTGGCCTTCGGCCAGTGGAGCTAAAAAGTGAAAAAGAAAATACCTCTAGTTCTTTCCTCAATCACTTGTGCTTTTCTGGCATTTTCTGATGCTTCTCGACCCCCAGCTTCTCTGACAGGTTGCGTGATTGCTACAATGGGCTCTGCTCTTACCGCCAGCTGAGGAGGATCTAAACCTGTATCACCAACTGATGTCACACCAACTGCTCCACGTTCTGGGCGTACCTCTCTACCAACCAAAGGTCCTACTTGAGGTCCAGATGGTTCTAAAGGTGAGGTGATATCTACTGATCTCTCTCCTCTGATATCTGAAGTATATGAGCAATAGTCTGTGCAAAGGGGGCTTAATGCATCTGCAAAAAGTATCGACCCAGGTCAGCCTGAGCAGTCTGTGCAGGCTGACCTGGGCCAAAACTGTTCACTATCGGTCAATTTTTTGTATGTCCAAGTACCAGTCTACCTCATAATTCAGTCGGCTGTTAGGCAAAATGGACTTTATGGATCCATTATTATGTAATGGCTTGCTTGGTATCATGCATTAAGCCCCCTTTTCCCAGAGCATAGCTCATATACATGTAAGGTTAAGTAGGTGATTAGACAGAGCTGCCACCCTCCAATTCCCATGTGCTTGTAAAACTTATGTTCATGCTCAAAGTTCTGAGTTTGTGCTCAAACTTTCAGTTTCAGTAACTCTTTAAGTCCTGAGTTATAACCGCACTGAAAGAGAATGCTTTTGAAAACATTTTGGGAAAAATATAACTATGTGCACTGTGCTGCCGCTAGCCATCACAACATTGTTCTATTGCTTTTGAAATTATCAAACTTGTTGCAATCTTGGTCCCCGTGCCACGTAGAGGCCCATCAAAGCTTCTTTAATTTCAACAACAAATGCTCCACTGCCCTGCCTTATTTACTCTTGTGAGAAAAAATTTATCTGGGTCTGTTTTCACCAACCATTCTTAAGAATATTCTTAGTCTTGTTCTTCAGGATTTTGAAAATTTAAAAGTAACACAACTTCTGATTGGCTAAACCATTTGGTTTAGCCAATCAGAAGTCGTGTTACTTTCAAATGTAGAAAATTTTAGAGAATAAGACTAAGAACGTTCTTAAGAATGGTTGGTGAACATGGTGTGAAGCAACGAGGTAAGACGAGATCTTGATACCCTGTGTTTTCTGTCAAAGTGAAATGGCAATAATTGTATTAAATAGGGGACAATTAACAGTTTGACACTTGACCTGGTGAAATGGTGATAACTGGATTAATTAGGGGACAAGTAACAGTTTGACACTTGACCTAATGTTCCATACTCCATACAGGTATCTAAGCAGGCCTGCAGCAATGACTCGAGTCTGGTGCCCGCTGTACTTCAACAGTACCTCAGGCAAAGCAAACTACAGCTGTCACTGAATGTGACAATACCCCCGCCAGCGCTTTGACAGAAAAAAAGTGTCAAGTTCAAGGGTAGATAATTCCTCAACCAGGGGGAGTTGACACTTGAAAATTACGTCTTGCAAATCTTCAATATATGATCAATATATGTGCAAAGTTTCAAGGCAATTGAAGGAAAACTAGAAAGAGTTCGTGACACAAAATTGCTAGTATTTTGTACACAGACAGACACATGGACACACAGACGGACAGACAGACAGACAGACAGACAGGCTGATTCCAGTATACCCCCGAAAACATTGTTTTGCAGGGGTATAATGATTCCAGTATACCCCCGAAAACATTCGTTTTGCAGGGGTATAATAATGGGAGCCCCTGTTGGCAATATGTAGAGGAGACGGGATATTCTTAATTCACATGATCAAATCAGATCACAGGCTGAATTCAAAACAGATCGCTTGCAATAAAGTAATGGCAGTGAGTTTTTCTACACTGCGTTCTTATATAGCAAGAAAAACAACATATCAGAAATGCTTTAAGTATCCAAAATGTCAATAAACCTATATAACGTCCAAAAACAGGGCTACTTTTAAAATGATTCATAGTAAAATTTATATTTAAACCATATCCCAACAGCCCGTTTTAGATTTGGTAATGTATTTTTTGTACAAAATTGATCTCAATTTATTCACTGATCAAACTGGATCACATGAAATTGGGAAAAATGAGGAAGCATTTAAGGGTACGCGTGAGGAAGCCTAGGAAACCACCATTATTGCGCTTTGCCTGACGCTATAATGTAGTGGTAGGGGCAGGTAATCCAGACTACAATGACTCAAGGTTTATAAGTTTGTCTCTGGCTGGCCATTTCGAGATTTTTCAGACCAATTTTTTAGTAAGTTTTTGAAAATAATTCAGGTTTCTGTGTTATGAATCAGTCTGATCCAACAATTTCTGGAATATTTGTGGCCCTGCTCCAACATCTATGTAACCTAAATCCAAATATTTTCAAATACCTTGTTTTTGCTTCAAGGTCAAGTGAAAATTTGTGTAAATGGATTTTTATTTAAAAAACTAGCCATCTGGGTCCGTGTTCACCAACAACTCGTAGGCTCATTTTCAAGAATTTTCTAATCTAAATTTGAAAGAAACACAACTTTTGATTGCTAAATCAAATGAACCATGCTCTGGCAAAAGGGGGCTTACTGCATCTGCGAAAAGTATCAACCAGGTCTGCCTGCGCAGGCTGACCTGTTCCGACTTTTCGCTATTGGTCAATTTTCTGTATGTCAAAGACCAGTCTACCTTATGACTCATTCGGTTGTTAAACAAAATGGATTTTATGGCTGCATAATTGTATGATGTCTTGCTTGGAATAATGGATCACAAAGATGCATTAAGCCCCCTTTTGCCAGAGCATGGCTCATATTTTTTAGCCAATAATAAGTTGCATTACTTCCTAAATCTTGAGTGAGACTGGAAATGAAATTAAGAGTGGTTGTTGGGTGGTGCCTGATCAACGAAGACCTATCTTGGCCAATCAGATGGTTGTCTCTGGCTTTCGAATTTGAACCAAACATAGACTGGTTGTTGAGTATTGCTCCTGGAACTTACCCGCATCTCTTTGATAAACAGGTTTCACCGCCGTCTCATGTACAGATATTGGCCTTCCTTCTGTAACCACAGGTTCCACAACTTGACCAGAAGGATCCTCACGTCTTGCAACCTGCCCCTCATGATTCAATGCCATTGGTTGCCATGGAACATTGGTGCTATTAACAACAGGAGGATTTCTAGCTGAACCACCCTCTGCTTCACTGCTGACAAGCTCACTGAAGTCATCTTGAGGTTTTAGTTCTAAAATGTTTATGGGCAATTCAACACTTCCTGATGGACTTTCACCCTCAGAGTCAGTCTCTGTTCCTAAAACAGGATTCCCATTGTGTGAATTATGAACATGTACAAGGTAGTTTTCAGATATGTCTTTTCTTGAACTTAACATGCTATCAAGTCCTAATGATGGTCCTGATGGCATCTTGAGACTTGATGGCTTCTCTATAGATTCTTTAGCACTTGCGTTATTTGCTCCTGTGGATAATGTATGTTCAGTTTGGCTTTCACCTTCACTACTACCAGCTGTGCCTTGAAATTGTCTGGAGTTGTTATTTTCTGATGTGTAACTTTTATGACTAACTATGGAGTCAGTACATAAATGTGGAACATGTAAACCACTATATCTTTCTCTACCAGAATTCTCTACAGTAGACAAACTGTCAATATTATTTTCTATAGACATCAGATTTTTTTCATTAGCACTTATATTGCGAGGTGAATCGAAATGATTCAAATTGTTTTTAGATTCCTTCTGCATCTTATTCAGATCATTTGAGACAATCACCCCACTTGTCGTTCTAGGTATATCCTGATTTCCTATATTGGATTGCCCCGAGATCAATACATTGGTTTGTGTCATTCTTAGGCCAGTGGTTTTGGGTCTTGCACCATTGTAAGGTGGCTTCACAGGTCCAGATATGTGGTGATCGTTCTCAGCACCTTCCGGGGGAGGTCTTTCAGTGATCAACCTTTGACCTGGTGTCATAGCAGCAATACTGTTTAGAGAGTTATTATCCTGTGTGTTGGTTGATCCTTGAATCTGATCATTCGTTACTGGAACATGTCTTTCACATGCTTCATCATGGGCACACTGGGCAAGATCTGTAACAATGAAATTAACTCTTAACAAACGACAAAATTTTGGAACTGAACTGAACTGAACTGACATTTATTTTTTGACGTGTACAAGTTGTACATTGTCACAGCACATATACATACAATGAATTTAATGTGTATAATGCGTTAATCTGAAAAATACACAAATAGAAAAAAAACTTAGAAAACATAAAGAATAAAACATAGAAAAAAAAAAGAATGAGTGGCAATGATAGAAGTACATCTTGGTAAAGTTTCAGATCTGCTTCAAAATTAGATTGTTTGACAGAACGAGAGGACCATGATGGTCCTATATCGCTCACCTGAGTACTAAGCAGTACAGGTTAACAATGAAGATAAATACCAAATACTTAAGTTCAAGGCCAAATGATTATGAAAGAGAGACAACTCACAACTTTAACAGAGGTCTAGGCCTTTGGTTACCCAGAAAATTTTCTTATAATTGCACGAAAGATACCTAAGTACAAACGTCTAAGCCCCGCGGCTGGACCTGTAATGATCCCAGGGGCATCTTGTGTGCAAAATTTCTTGAGGTCCACAAGGTGATGCTTCATGCAAAGTATCATAGCTCTAGGCATTTTGGGTTTAAACATAAAGATTTTTCAGTTTGCATTATATATACATGTAGATGCTACAGAGTAAACCAAGTCAAATACAGCAACTCTAATTGAAGGGCAAATAACTCATGTTGTTTGGGTCTAATAAGACCCATAATCAAAACCCATCCAAGATCATATGGTCATATAAATTTTTACCAAGTTTGGTACTGATTGGTATAAATTTGTAGATGCTAGAGTGTAAACAAAGTCAAATATGGAAATTTTGTCCAATTCAAGGGCAAATAACTCTGGATGTTCTGGTTCAATTTGACCCATAACTGAAGTCTTCCGAGACCTTATGGGAATATATATTTTGACCAAGTTTGGTACTGATTGGTCAATATTTGCAGATGCTAGAGTGTAAACAAAGTCAAATATGGCAAATTTTCTAATTCAAGGGCAGACAACTCAGACAGTTCTTGTCCGATTAGATCCATAATTGAACTAATCTGAGATCTTATGATCACACACACTTTGACAATGTCTGGTGCTGATTGAGTAATATTTGTAGATGCTAGAGTGTAAACAAAGTCAGATTCAGTAATTTTTGCAAATTCAAGGGCAAATAACTCCTGATGTTCTGATTGGATTTGATCCAAAATCGAACTCATCCGAGACCCTATGGGCATATACATTGTGGCCAAGTTTGGTACTGATTGGTCAATATTTGTAGATGCTAGAGTGTAAACAAGAAGATTTTTAAAGATTTCCCTCTTTATCTCTATGTGAAATCCGAGAACCCACAACATAGGGCCAATTTCAACAACAGCGCCATAATTTGAAGTATTTTGGTAGAGGGCTATTAGATGATGCTACATGCCAAATATGAAAGCTCTAGCCCTTACGGTTTGGGACAAGAAGATTTTTAAAGTTTTTTCTCTCGGTTGCCATGGCAACCAGAGTTTTTCATGGAATTCAAATCTTTGAAGTATTCTGAAAGTGCATCACCTAAGGATCATTTCTGTGAAGTTTCATTGAAATCTGTTGGGCGGTTTCAGAGGAGAAGATTTTTTAAGTAATTGTTCACGGACGGACGGACACACGGACGGACGCCAGACAACGATCGATAACAATAGCTAAAAATAGAAAATCCAGAGAGGATGAACAAGAATAATGATAAGTAATAGTTTACAGGATATTATTTAAGATACTATTTTTAAGTGCCAATGCTTGTTTAATAAATTTACAATGATTGATGAGTTCGCTTTTATCTCTTGAGCATAAAAGACTATGGTATTTGAACACAGAAGGATGTAAGTAATAGCTAGGTTTGATATGCTTTTTTCTCAGTGCAACAAAACTTTTGCAAACACAAACAAAATGGTATTCATCTTCTATAACAGTTTCCCCACAACACAGGCAATAGCGAAGCTCGCGCGGTGTAGTATTCCTACCATATCTGCCTGTTTGTATTCTTAAAGGATGGCTAGATGTACATTAATGAATGAAATATAATCTGTATGACTTTGGAAGGATGTTTAAGTAATATTCATACTCAAATGAGGTTTTACAGTATTTATACATATCTAAAACTGTAGTTGTATTGACAGACCTGAACCAATCAGTAATAAATGTGTCTGAAACTCTTTCTTTGAAATCATGCAAGAATATTTTCACATTAATAGAATGATACGATAAAAAAACATTTGAAAATTCATATGTATCGAGCAAAAATTTGACATTTTGAACCTAGTTTGATAAGCCTCTAGAACTGTCTTGAAGAGCACATTCATAAACGGTTTTCAATAAAATATTTCCTGAATTAGCAACTTTAAGCCAATATTTGATAATACGGACAAATCTATTGATGAATAAAGGGAAACAACCCAGTTCGCCGTAAACAGTCACATTACACATGCTACTTTTGACTTTTAATAATCCTGTACAAAATGTCAAGTGTATGTGCTCAATATCTTTAGATTTAGTGAAACCCACATTTCACAAGCATAACTTAGCACAGAACCTACAAAGGGGTCAAATAATTGACACAGAATTTTAGGATTAAGATCAAATTCTTTACATTTACATGTTAGAAAATTCATTGCTTTCAGTGCTTTGCCAGTTAAATGTTCTTGGTTTAATGAACCTGTATAATTAAAAACGACACCTAGGTAATTAAAATTGTCAACAACTTCAATGTTTTGACCAGCATACCTCCATTTTTCTGCCCCAGTTGGTCGGGCCCTTTTAACCCTTTATCAGACAACAAAATTTTAGTCTTGTTCAATTTGAAAGCATTTGCAGACGACAATTTCAATGTGGCTCAAATAGTGCAATTTTTCTATGATTGGGTAGAAAACATTGTGGGGAAAGCAGAAAATGCTGGTTACCAGCATTTTCCCCTTTTCCCACAATGTTTTCAAAAGAATTCTTTCTTAGGGGCCTCAAAAGGCAGCATTGTGCGGTAAAGGGTTTACGAAATACCATGACTTTAATTTTTGAAGTGTTGACTTTAAGACCCCATTTATCACAATACTCTTTTAACAGATTCAGATGTTCCTGTAATTCTTGTGGTGATTTGCCTATAACAGCCATATCATCAGCGAAATGAAGTAAAACAAAAACAATGTAATCGATATTCAAGCCAGAGTTTGAGTCTTTTTGAAGAAATAGCTCAAGATCTTCAACGAAAAGCGAAAATAACACAGGAGACATTACCTCCCCTTAATGGAGACCAACTGCATGATGAAAAAATTTCTGAATATGAAGAGCGTAGTTTTACACGAGATTTTACCTGTTGATATATATTCCTAAGAATTCTTAAAACTTTACCCTTAATAACGGATTGAAACAAATTTAGCCATAAGCCATCTCTGTAAATTGTGTCAAAACACTTCATCATGTCTATAAACACTACATAAAGCCGCTCTTTATTGTTTAATTGGTTTGAACTAATGATACTAAAGTGAAAATTGCATCTATAGTTGAACAGCCTTTGCGGAATCCGAATTGCGCATCCAATATGGTATCATTAATTTCACAGAAATTTTCAATACCTTTGTTAAGGATAGAGGTAAAAAGTTTAGAAAAACAACTTAAAAGAGTTATGCCACAATAATTATTTATGTCATCAACGCTTCCTTTCTTATGTAAAGGTATAATGATTCCTTCAATCCACTGTTTAGGATAAGTACCTGTGTTAAGTATTGCATTAAAAATATCACATAGATGACCTGACAGAATATCACGAATATCACATAGATCACCTGACAGAATTTAGACGAGTCCAAACTGGAAGCATATGCAGACGACAAATTAATGTTACAAAAATGGAAGTTTTTGAACGTGAAAGGGTAGAAAACATTGTGGAAAAAGGAGAAAATGCTAGTTACTGAGAAAATGCTGGTTACCATGATTTTCTCCTTTTTCCATAACATTTTTAAAAGCCATATCCATCAGGGTCATTAAAACTTAGGATTGTGTGCTAAAGATTTAACTCTTCACCAAATGACAAAACTTTAGACCAGTCCAAATTCAAAGCATTTGCAGACAACAGACTAAATGTGACCCAAAAATGGAAATTTGTTTCAGGAAGGGTGGCAAACATTGTGGGAACAGGAGAAAATACTGGTAACCAGCATTTTCTCTTTTGCCCACAATGTTTTCAAAAGACCTTTTCCATGGGGGGTGTTAAAACTTGGGATTGTGAGGTAAAGGGTTAACAGCTGTTTAGCCATTAACCCTTTACTGAACATTTCTGTATCTTAACTCTTTAGCAAACAATGAAAGTATAGAATCACCCAAACTCTTAGTATTTGCAGAATGACAAATAAAATGTGGCTTAAATTATAAGATTTGTCTATGAAAGGGTAAAAAGCATTGTGGAAAAGATGAGAAAATGCTGGTAACCAGCATTTTATTCTTTTTTCACATGGTCTTTAAAAGTCTTCTTCTTTGGCGTCACAGAAACTCCCAATTGTTTTGTAAAGGTATTTATTTGAGCATCTTGATGTTCTCTGGATTCAGAGTTGTGCCATTTATTGCTCTTTCCAATGTGAAAATCTGCACTGCCCTTTGATTACATTAATGACTTGCCCTACGTTGTCAGACAAATAACCTGCAATTCCACCGTTTGATTCCATACCATGCTTTCGACATTATTTCACTTATATCAGAGTGACCAATGCACTTATCCATGTTTTCCTGGAGTTTCTGTCATCAGTACCTTAAACAATGTTCTTCCAATACCACTGGCTGCTTTCCCACACAACAATCATCAAAATAATGATCAGCAGTGAAAAAGGACTGTCTCAATGACAATCATCAATCCTCAAAAAGAAACTGGCTGAGCTTGAGCATCTAACCAGTGCCCTGTATGTTACTGACTGAGTTTCCGAGCTCGCCAGATCTGATAGTGAAAGATATGTATGAGGGCTGTTCCGAAAGAAATGAGACTCTGCTAGCAAACCATGAAACAAATATGTAATCTATGTTAAAACTTGCTGTTTTATACTTTAATGTTTTAAAAATCTGTTTTTAATAATTTTGACATCTTTACTTTATTTCCAGTTCTTTGGTGCTTGCCACAGTAACCACAGTATACTAATACTGGCACAAAGCAACAAATCACATATTAAAAATTAAAAATGTAACATTTTTACCGCGAAAAGAAATCTGATTTACTAAGATGTCACTAAAGGCTTGCAACCACATTTCTAGTTTTGATTGAGCCATTGATGGTTTAGGCATCTGCATTACAATGCGTAAAATGAATCTACAAGGGAAACACCCTCTAAGGAAAACCAGTGGGTTTTTCTAAAATTCTCTATGAATCTTGGGAAAACGCCAAATGAAACAACTGTAAGGGAGCTTGCAGACTTGCACAAAATTGGTACAGCAAAAGGGCATAAAATGTCGACAGAGACACTTCACATGACAGGCATGTTTGCTCATTGGGTCCCAAGGCTTTTCATCAGATCTTGCTCCTTTATACTTTTTTATTATTTTTGTCTATTAACCCTTTACCACACAATCCCGACTTTTAACGACCCCGAAGCCTTTTGAAAACAATGTGGGAAAAGGAGAAAATGCTGGTAACCAGCATTTTCTCCTTTTCCCACAATGTTTTCTGCCCTTCCCAAAACAAACTTCCATTATTCGGTAACATTTATTGTGCCGTCTGCAAATACTTTCAATTTGGACCAGTCTAAAATTTTGTCATATGGTAAAGAGTTAAACCAGACCTGCTGGGCATAAGGTTTCAGAACCTCTCTCACTTGCAATTCACAGCAGTTAGTGTGATTTATTCTTATAAATCAGACTGGTACAAGCAGGTGTTCGCCAAGTGGGTAAAAAGACATGAGAAATGTGTAAGTTGTGAAGGACGGAACTTCGAAAAGAAATAAGGTCAAAACAAGAAATGACGCTGGTGTTACAGTGTGCGCAGATATTTGTACTGTCCTATGTTAACATACAGTTTTTTTTTTTGCAATGTAAGACTTTGTTAGCACTGTATTAAGATCATATTTTTGTAATGAGGAGGTTATTTTTCATTCTGAACATGATAGAGTAAGAAATCAACGCTGTATCATTACTTTCCAAACAGCCCTTGTATATATCATATTATTCATAATTATACAAATAGCGTTTCAAAATTTATTACACAATAGCAAATGTTACAGATTCAAGATCAGATTGCATGGCCTCTGTGATCTATTAACTCTTTACCACACAACAAAATTTTAAACATGTCCAAATTCAAAGCATTTGCAGAGGACAAATCCAAGATGGCTGAAACAATGAAAATTGCCATCAATTGAGTAGAAAACATTGTGGGAAAAGGAGAAAATGCTGGTTACCTGCATTTTCTTTTTTTCCCACAATGTTTTCAAAAGGCTTCTTTTTAAGGGTCTTTAACCCTTTCCCAAACAACAAATTATGGACTGGTCCAAACTGAAAGAGTTTGCAGACAACAATTTTAAATTTGATGAAAATGGCAGAAAGGTCTCTAAACAGGTAGAAAACACTGTGGGAAAAGGAGAAATTGCTTGTTACGAGCAATTTCTCCTTTTCCCACAGTGTTTTCAAAAGACTTGTCCTGCAGACACGTGAAAACCAGGGATTGTTTGGGAAAGGGTTAAAACTCGGGATTGTGTGGTAAAGAGTTAATGTGTTTTGGCTGCTAAAGCAAGTAAATTTGTGAAAAGGCAATATGAGGAGTAAACAAATGTAAATGATCTTGCTCTGTGAAAAAGGGGCTTGATACATCTGCAAAAAGTATTGACTAATGTCAGCTTGTACAGTCTACGCAGGCTGACATGGGCCAAAATGTCTTGCCATGATTAAACTTTCTGCATTTCAAAGGAATACAATGGCTCATGTTTCAGATAGTTGCAAGTCAAAATGGACTTACTGGATCCTTAATGATGTTAAGACCTGCTTTGGCATAATGCACCGCAGAGATCCATTTAACCCTTTCCCAACCGACAAATTTTGGACTGGTCCAAATTCAAAGAGTTTGCAGATGACAATTTTAAATTTGATGAAAATGGCTGAAAGTTATCAAAAAGGGTAGAAAACACTGTGGGAAAAGGAGAAATTGCTCGTTACGAGTAATTTCTCCTTTTCCCACAGTGTTTTCAAAAGACTTGTACTGCAGACACGTGAAAACCAGGGCTTGTTTGGGAAAGGGTTATACCCCTCTTTTGCCAGAGCATGGCTCAAATAAAAACATACACAACTTGAAGTACCTGGCTGGCCTACAAACAGCTCAATTACATCAGTAAATTCTTGGTCAGTGTTGCCAACTCTTTGGGCCAATGTAAATATGTACGTCCCAGCATCTCTTTGAGCAATATCCTTCAAAACATACATGTTTTTAATATTTTCATCGTAGAGCCATCCTTGAAGTTCTTCTTCGTCTCCTTTTCTCTTGATTGAGGTAAATTTAACTTCACAATTTGATGGAACAAAATAGACGTTCGAACCTGTTGTTGAAAGGGGAAAAAAAAGTAAAGTAAATCCCTTGCCACACAATCCATAGTTTTAACAGCCCTGAGAAATAAAGCCTCTCAAAACACATGAAGAGGGGAAACAACTGGTAACCAGCATTTTCGTCTTTATCTCTTTACCACACAATCCCGACTTTTAACGACCCTGAGAAAGGAGGCTTTTGAAAACATTGTGGGAAAAGGAGAAAATGCTGGTAACCAGCATTTTCTCCTTTTCCCACAATGTTTTCTACCATTCCCAAAACAAATTTCAATCTTAAAGTCACATTTATTTTTCGTCTGCAAGCGTTTTCAATTTCAACCAATCTAAAATTTTGTCGTTTGGTAACAAGTTATCTCAAAATTGTTCTACTCTTTCACATGCAAATCTTATCACTGAACCAAATTCAGTTGTCTGCAAATGCTTTGTCTTAATATAAAGACCTAATATAGGTGGCAGTTTATAATAAGTGCCTGTTATCAGTTCTTCACCAAATAGTCCTGGGTTTTAACTACTCCCAGGCAGAAACCTTTTGAAACATTATGGGAAAAAGAGAAAATGCTAGTGACAAGCATTTTCTCTTTTTTCCACAATGTTTTTATACTCTTTTAAAGACAAATCACATTTTTTGAGTCCTATTCATCTTCTGCTAGGGCTTATAATTTTGACAAGTCTTCAACTTTGTTGTTTGGTAAAGAGTTAAATCTTTAACAGACGACAAAATTTCAGTCTACTCCAATTTGAGAGAATTTGCAGGATACAAATTATAGTGTTGACTAAATAGTGGGATTTGCATTTGTAAAATTATAAAACATTGTGGTTACCAGCATTTTTTCCTTTTCCCACAATTTTTACCAATGGCTTCTTTTTTGGGGTTGTTAAAATTCAGGATTGTTTTGTAAAGGGTTAAGACCTGTCTGTACAGTCAACAGTGTTAAAGGTTGCCTTTATTAACACTTTACCAAACAACCAAATTTCAGACAACTCCAAATCAAGAGCATTTGCAGATGACAAAATAAATGTTGTTGAAAAATTGAAATTTGTTTTGGGAAGGGAAGAAAACATTGTGGAAAAAGGCTTCATTTTCAGGGTTGTTAAAAGTCGGGATTGTGTAGCATAGGGTTAAACAGCCACCCTACCTTTTCACAACCATAGACAAACTTCCCAGAGTGGCATTTTTTTTCTTAATCCAACCACTACTAAGCAGTCATGTTGGGTTTAGCAGCCACCTTTTTTTCCCAACCAAATACTTTGTTCACAAATAAGAAAAAGCTTTGACGATTCTAAGTAGAAAAAAGGGCATTAATGCATCAAAAATATTTTGACGGTTACCGGCCCTTGTTGTATGGGCTGTTGGATTGTTAACTAGTTGAGTCTTAAGTAAATATCTTCAGTAATAAGAGAGATATTTGAGGTATATGTTTTTGCACAATGGCAGAGACAATGAAGGAAACGAAGCAGGGCTATGACAATAGTTTGATTTTTCTTTGAAAACAGCCAAACTAAAGATTTACACTTTATAAGACTGTTTTACCTTTGGGAGCACTATAGATATTCCCTTGTAGTCTTATGTTGTTTAATCCACTTTCAGATGTTCTTGAATCAGGTACAAATACTCTGACACATGGTGGCTCTGCAAGTAGAAACAAGAGGACTATTTGTCCCAAACTACTCACCTGAGACTATTTTTCTATTTTTCAAAACACAATCCTATGATTTAACTCTTTACCGTTTACATTGGACCTAACTGAAAGCATTTGCAGATGACAAGTATGTTCAAATAGCAAAATTTGTCTGTGATAGGATAGAAAACATTGTGCTAAAATAAGAAAATGCTGATAAACAGCATTTTCTCCTTTCCCCAATTTTTTTCAAAAGCCTTTTCCCCCAGAGTCATCAAAAGTAGGGATTGTGTGGTCAAGGATTAATGACCTTAAGAATAAAACACATCATGGGAAAAGGAGAATTTGCTTAAGGTTCCGTATTTAACCCTTTCCCAAACAAGCCCTGGTTTTCACGTGTCTGCAGTACAAGTCTTTTGAAAACACTGTGGGAAAAGGAGAAATTGCTCATAACGAGCAATTTCTCCTTTTCCCACAGTGTTTTCTACCCTTTTGGAGACCTTCCTGCCATTTTCATCAAATTTAAAATTGTCGTCTGCAAACTCTTTCAGTTTGGACCAGTCCAAAATTTGTCGTTTGGGAAAGGGTTAAGCATGTCCGAATGACACTGTCTGTCAAAACATCTGTTTGGGCTTGTAGAGACTGCATCTAGCTAGACCAAAAGATCTAGAGCAAAAATCGAGATTATTAATTTCTGAATCAGTATCATGCTTCCCTAAGGAATGAGAAGGCAATCATGACTTTGTTTCAATGTCTTACCATTCAACAAACAAGAGGGCCATTGGCCCTAAAGCGCTCACCTGAGTAAAGTCATCTACAGTTGATAAAGCTGAAGAGATCCAGATTTTAATGATGAAAAACACATGAGTGTAAGTGACCTACTTTTTGAACCAATGTGACTAAATTCAAAACTTGTCCAATATTTCATTAAAACAAACATTCTGACCAAGTTTCATGAGTATCAGACTAAAAATGTAGCCTCTACAGTGCACACAAGGCTTTTCTAAGATTTGGTCTGGTGACCTACTTTTTGACCAGATGTGACCCACTTTGAAACTTGTCCAAGATATTATCAAGGCAAACTTTCTGACCAAGTTTCATGAGAATCAGGCTGAAAATGTGGCCTCTAGAGTGCACACAACATTTTCTCCTTTTCCCCAAAAATTTTTTACTTCCCTATCAAAGACGAAGCCAAGTATTCAAGCCACATTTAAATTTTCTTCTGCAAATACTTCCAGTTTGGACAAGTCTGTATTTTTGTCATGTGGTAACAGATTTAACTCTTTACCAAGTGACAAAATCTTACACTTGTCAAAATTCAAAGCATTTGTAGACGACAAGTTAAATGTAGCTAAACTGAAGGAAATGCTCTTTGATAGGGTAGATTTGACCATGTGACCTACTTTTTGCCCCAACATGACACACTTTCAAACTTGTCTGAGTTATCAACAAGATAAACATTCTGACCAATCTTTATCAGAATTAGACTGAAAATGTGGCCTCTATGGAGTACCCAAGGTTTTCCTAAGATTTGGCCCTGTGACCTACTTTTACACCCGACATGACCCAATTTCAAACTTGTCTAAGATATCATTAAGACAGACAATCTGACCTAGTTCCACGGATATCCAACTACAAATGTTGCCTCTAGAATGCACACAAGGATTTTCTAAGATTTAGCCCAATGACCTACTATTTGACTGGACATGACCAAATTTCAAACTTGTCCCAGATATTATCAGACATACATCCTAACAAAGTTTCATGAGTTTCACGCTGAAAATGTGAACTCTAGAGGGCACACAAGGTTTTTCCAAAATTTGGCCCAGTGACCTACTTTTTGACCAAACATGACCCCATTTTAAACTTGTCCAAGATATCATCAAGACAACCATTCTTACCAAGTTTCAATGGTATCAGGCTAAAAATGTGGCCTCTAGAGTGCACACAAGGTTTTTTTTGAAAGATTTAGCCCAGTGACCTACTCTTGAACTCGACACGACCCAATTTCAAACATGTCTGAGATATCATCAAGGAAAATATTCTGAGCAAGTTTCCTAAGTTTCAGGCTGAAAATGTGGCCTCTAGAGTGCACACAAGGTTTTTCTTAGATTTGGCCCAGTGACCTACTTTTTGACCCGACATGACCCTATTTCGAACTTGTTTGAGATATCATCAAGATAAACATTCTACCCAACTTTCATATGTTTCAGGCTGAAAATGTGGCCATAGAGTGCACACAAGGTTTTTCTAAGATTTGGCCCACATACCTACTTTTTGACACAAAATTACCCAATTCCAAAGTTTTCCAAAGTTTCAGGCTTAAAATGTGGTCTCTAGAGTGCACACAAGGTCTTTCTAAGATATGGCCCAGTGACCTACTCTCTGACCCCACGTGACCCAATTTCGAAATAGTCCAAGATATCACCAAGAGAAACATTCTACCCAACTTTCATGTGTTTCAGGCTGAAAATATGGCCTCTAGAGTGAACACAAGGTTTTTTTAAGATTTAGCCCAGTGACCTACTTTTTGACACCACTTGACCCAATTTAAAACTTGTCCAAGATATTATCAAATCAAACATTTTGACCAAGTTTCATGAGTATCAGGCTGAAAATGTGGCCTCTAGAGTGCACACAAGCTTTTTCTAAGACTTGGCCCAGTGACCTACTTTTTGGCCCGAATATGACCCAATTAACCAGCATTTTCTCCTTTTCCCAAAAATTTTTTACTTCCCTATCAAAGACGAAGCCAAGTATTCAAGTCAGATTTAAATTTTCTTCTGCAAATACTTCCAGTTTGGACAAGTCTGTATTTTTGTCATGTGGTAACAGATTTAACTCTTTACCAAGTGACAAAATCTTACACTTGTCAAAATTCAAAGCATTTGTAGACGACAAGTTAAATGTAGCTAAAATGAAGGAAATGCTCTTTGATAGGGTAGATTTGACCATGTGACCTACTTTTTGCCCAAACATGACACACTTTCAAACTTGTCTGAGATATCAACAAGATAAACATTCTGACCAATCTTTATCTGAAAATGTGGCCTCTATGGAGCACCCAAGGTTTTCCTAAGATTTGGCCCTGTGACCTACTTTTACACCCGACATGACCCAATTTCAAACTTGTCTAAGATATCATTAAGACAGACAATCCGACCTAGTTTCATGAATATCCAACTACAAATGTTGCAAGTGCTTGATTTTCAGTGAAGTCAAAAAAGGGGCATAACTGTGTCAGAGATATTTTGATGCTTACTTGCCCCTGTTGTATTGGTGCCCCTTTTGATAGTTACCAATCAGTCCAGGTTTACCAACTAGTAAATATCTTCCATAATTACAGATACGATGAAATGTCTTTTTCTTTTTTTTTTAAGTGGAAAAAAAGGCATAACTGGGTCAAAAATATTTTGATGGTTACCTGCCCCTGTTGTGTAGCTTTCCTTTTTGATAGTTAAAAACTTATCTATGTTCAAAGCAAATATCTTCATTAAGGACAGAGACATTATAAAATGTCACAGTTTTGGAAAATTTTAAGTTGAAAAAGGGTATAACTGTGTCAAAAATATTTTGATGGCTACCTGCCTCTGTTGTACTGGCTCCCCTTTTGATAGTTAACAACTACTCCGATTTTGAAGTAAGTATCTTCAGTAATGACAGAGATATTATAAAATGTCAAAGTTTTTACATGAGGCAGATGACACCAGGGCTATGACAATACCTCAATGTCTACTTCAACAAAAGATGATCTAGAATAAATGAGCCATGCTCTGTGAAAAGGGGGCTTAATGCATTTACGAAAAGTATCAGCCCATGTCAGCCTGCGCAGTGCGCAGGCTGACATGGGCCGAAACTTTTCGCTATCTCTGAATTTCCTGCATCTCAAGCGATAATTCTACCTCATGATTCAGTCTCTTGTTTGACAGGATGGATTTTATGGATTCATACTTAGGTGATGTCTTGCTTGGTATAATGCATTTTGGAAATGCATTAAGCTCCCTTTTGCCAGAGCATTGCTCAAATTTAAGTTGGCAACATTTTCAGACTCGTAATAATACCCATACTTTTAACCTTCTACCAGACGGCAAAATTTCAGCCTTGTCCAAATTCAAAGCATTTGCAGAAGACAATTTCAATATGGCTAAAATGGTACAGTTTTTCTTTGGTAGGGTAGAAAATTTTGTGGGAAAAGGTTACCATCATTTTCTCCTTTTCCCACAATGTTTTCAGAAGACTTCTTTCCCAGTTGGAATTGTGCGTTAAAGGGACAATAGTATGAATCAAATCTGCCTGCAATTTGACCCCTGAATTGTTTACATGTGGTAGCTACTTTGCTTTAAGCTTTTTCTTCATTTTGCAAAAAATGGTCCAGTAGAAATCCCAAGTGGTCTAGTGAAAATTGTAAGTTACTACTTCACTGGTCTAGTTGAAAAAAAAAAAAAAATGAGAATTTTGAACCAAGGGTCCGTATTCATGTGTGTCTGAAAACCAGCTGAAATGTTCAAATTGAATTACCGTTTTACCAGAAGACAAACTTTAAGACACAATATTTTCAAAAGCTTTCTTTCTCAACTCATGAAAATTTGGGATTGTTTGGTAAAGAGTTACTTCTTCACACTGTAATGCATCTGCACACAACAACTTGCAGTTTCTGAGTTGATAAAGACTTGTCTTTGGAATGGTTGAAAACATAAGGAAAAAAAGAAAATGCGGAAGGAACAAATGCTTGTCATCAGCACCAAGGTATGTATTCACCAACCATTCTTCAGAACAGTCTTAGTCTTATTCTCCAACAATTCTGTATTTGAAAGTAACAACAACCAAATGGTTTAGCCAATCAGAAATTTTGTTACTTTCAAATCTGGACAATCTTGGCAAATAAGACTAGGAACATTCTTAAGAATGGTTGGTGAATGTAATTTATTCATTCAACCATATAAATATCAAGTTAATCTACAGAACTATAGTAAAAAGAAAAACTGAACTGACAATATCCAATGTTAAAAAGATTACTCTGAAATTGCTGTTTCAACACTTAGGACAGAATTTTTCACAAAGATCAGAACATATTCTCTGCAGTCTGCTTTTGATCTACAATGTCTACAAAAAAGCAACATGTGTGTTTGAAAAGTAAAATACTGACCATTGTTATCTCCTTTCATGGATGAATTGTCTGTACCAGCAGACTTGTCAGATGTGCCTAAATTGTTAGAAACACTTCGGCTTTTAGACACCACAACACTTGAACGTTGAGAATCCCTACCACCGGTACATCCTTGGCTACTGCTGGAGGAATTAGAGTTACTGGATGAGCCCAACTGTGTTCCCCATTGGTTTTTGTCTGTAGGACTTCCTACACTGTCCTCTTTGCTGGAATGACCATCAGAGGAAGAACAATTTGGTGGAGTCTGACCTTCAGTTCCTAGAGCAGAATCCACAGAGTCAGGACACTGATGTCCTTCCTCCACATCTGGATTGGTCAACAAATTGTCTGATTCATTATTGTCGACATCCTCTCCTAAAACAAAAAAAAAAGTTTTCTAAATGGAAAACTATATAGATTACATAACAAACAATTACAAAACCATTACTTAGGATGCAATTTTCAGGCCTGTAATGATGACTCCTGGAAGTTTCGGTTGCTAGACATTTTGCATTATGATAAGAAATATGAACTTCTGCTACAAGGTTTACACAAGATAAGTCTGTGTAAGAAATTTTTTTTAAAGTACTTATAGAAGTCAAGCCTAAAATAAAGACTTTCATTGCAATATCAAGGTTGTTTTGTCCAGAATGTCACAGCGAACTGGACAGTTTAGATCAAAGATTAGACTTCATGCTTTGTGCTGTGATCCACAATGATCTACTGATCTAACCTGGCTGCAAAGCTAACAAATGTAGTTAGCTCTTTACCAAACAACAAAATTTTAGAGGAGTTCACATTGAAAGGAATAATTATTGCAGATAACAAAATAAATGCGACTGAAAATTTGAAAATTGTTTTGGGAAGAGTAGAAAACCTTGCGGGAAAAGGAAAAAAAGCTGGTTTGCACAATGTTTTCAGAAAGCTTCTTTCTCAGGGTTGTTAAAAAGTCGGGATTGTGTGGTAAAGGGTTAAAGGGGTTTTACATATAACTCTTTACCAGATGACAAAATTTTAGGAGCATCCAAAATGAAAGGATTTACAGAAAACAACTTAATTATGGCTCAAATGATGAAATTCATCTCTGAAAGAGCAGACACAACAATGTGGGAAAAGGAGAAAATGATGGTTATCCGCATTTTCTTCTTTTCATACATTTTCAAAATTGATTGATTGTATGGTGTTTAACGCCATTTTCAACATTATTTCAGTTATATTGAGGTGGCAAGTGCACCTTTCCTGGAGTTTCTTTTACCAGTACTCTGCACAATTTTCTTTCCAAGCCACTGGCTTCTTTCCCAGATAACCATCGTTGAAACAATGGTCAGCATTGAGAAAGGAATAAATCCTGTTGCGATGACTATCATCAATCCTTGGAAAGAAATCGGCCAAGCCAGGATCGAACCATCGACCTCCTGTTCTCAAGTCCTGAACACTACCGACTGAGCCACGGGGGCTTGGCAATACTGTGAAAAGTCTTCTCTCCTAGGGCCATTTAAACAATGATTCCTTTGGTGGTGGGTTAATTGAGACAAATGGACTTTTTCTTCTGCTTTGAAAATGTCCACCATGTTTATTTGGCACTTTCACAGGCTGGAAACAATTTTTTTTAAGATTGTTTGCATGATGTTTAATGCCATTTTCAACCTTATTTCAGTTATGGCCATTGCACCTGTCCTTGCTTTCCCAGTGTTTCTTTTTACCAGTGCTTTGCACAATATTCTTCCCAAGCCACTGGCTGCTTTCCCACATAATAACCATTGTCAAAACAATGATCAGTGGTGAGACAGGAATGAATCCTGTCGCAATGATTATGATCAATCCTTGGAAAGACATTGGTCAAGCTAGAACATTTTTTAGCCTTCTATTTCAAAAATACTGCAAACAACAAATTCACTGTGTGGCTCAAATGACACAGTGTGCCTTTGTAAGCAATTTTGCCTTTTTTCCTTCAAGTTGTTTTCAAGAGATTTCATCCTCAAGGTCACAAAAAAAGGAACTGTTTTCCAAATAATTATAAATTAACTCTTTACCACACAATCCCAAATTTTAACCACCCATAGAAAGAGACTTTTTAAAACACTGTGGAGGCATACTTTGCAGCATGAACATTTCTACATACAATGTACAAGGTATATCTTGTACTAGTTAACTCTTTACCACATAATCCCGACTTTCAACGACTCTAAAAAGGAAGCCTTTAGAAAACATTATGGGAAAAGGAGAAAATGCTGGTAACCAGCATGGGCACAAATACGAGATATTTGAATTTAACCCTTTACCGAACAAACCCGCCTTTTAACGACCCTGAGAGAGAAGCCTTTTGAAAACATTGTGGGAAAAGGAGAAAGTGCTGGTAACCAGTATTTTCTCCTTTTCCGACAATGTTTTCTAATGTTTCAGAAACAATTCCAATCATATGAACCACATTTAATTTGTCGTCTGCTAATGCGGTAAAAAAGCCAGAGGTAAAAAAGCCATAGGTAAAAAGGCCATAGGTAAAAAGGCCATAGGTAAAAAAGCCAGAAGTAAAACGGTAAAAAAGGCATAGGTAATAAGGCCAGAGGTAAAAAAGCCAGAGCTAATTTAGTAGTATATATAGAGAAAGCTTTTTATTTCAGAAAATCTTTAGAAGTATTTTGGGAAAAGGAGAAGCCAATTTTTCCTTTTCCCACAATGTTTTATATCCTATCTTGATGTGTTGTATGCAGATTATTTCAATATGTAAGAGTCTGAAATTAGTTGTTTGATAAGGGGAACTGGTCGTAATTAAAACTTCTCCAGTCTTCAGCTGCTGACTTTTGAAAACATTTTAGGAAAAGGAGAAACTGCCGATAACAAACAATTTCTCCTTTTCCCACATTTCCCTATATTGATGTGCTGTATGCAGATTCTTTCAATATTTAACCCTTTCCCATACAACGCAATTTTATACAGGTCTCCTTTTACTTTTCTTGCTCATAACAAACAATTTCTCCTTTTCCCACAATGTTTTCTAACCTATTAGGTACATCAACCTATTCCCACTCAAGCCCTCCTTTTCACGCGCTCAAAAATAATATTGAGGAAAACATTGTGAAAAAAGGAGAATTTGCTTGTTACAAGCAATTTCTCATTTTTTCACAATGCTTACTCTTCAATTTCCGCACACTTTGAAATGTCGTCTGCAACTTCTTTGAATTTGGACCAGTCTAAAATTTTTTCAAGTGGTAATGGGTTAATTCCAAATTAAACTCATCCTAAAATGCCGTCTGCATCCTCTTCGAATTTGGACCAGTTTAAAATTTTGTCGTCTGGTACGTAATGGGTTAAATTTTACTAATGTTTCAAAAAATATCCTTCTAGCATTAAAGAAGCAAATAAACTAATTGCAATCATTGCATACCATTATCTTATACTTCAAAGTTTCTATGGAACAAACTTTCAATACAAAAACAAACTAATTACAAACATGTGCAAACAGTTATTTTACAAGCCAAAGTTTTAATCATAATTATGAAATCGGTCAATTTGAAATAATACTGTTAAATTATGTATAAGGGCATTTCCTGCACCTATTATTGGTTTCAATTAATTTATCAACAAGTACTTGTAATAAACAAACAAATATAATTTCTATTAAATACAAATCATTTTATTGCCCATCCTTTTTGATAATACAAAATTAATCTTTATTTAGATACTACATATGCTTTACATAGAGTATGGTTAATTCTTTTAATTTACATAATAAATGTTAAAATTAATGCACAAATCATTACAAATCATTTTTATTTTTATTATATATATATATATATATATCTCTCTCTCTCTCTCTCTCTCTGGTATTTTCTTAATAAACCATATATACTAAATTAGCTCTGGCTTTTTTACCTCTGGCCTTATTACCTATGGCTTTTTTACCATTTTACTTCTGGCTTTTTTACCTATGGCCTTTTTACCTATGGCCTTTTTATCTATGGCTTTTTTACCTCTGGCCTTTTTACCTAGATTCTTGAATTTGGACCAGTCTAAAATACTGTCGTGTGGTAAAGAGTTAACTGTTTACCATGCAACAAAATTTAAGACTGGTCCAAAGTGAAGGATTTGCAGATGACAAATGTGGCTAAAATGATTAGTACTGAATTCGTCTTTCAAAGAGTAGCAAACATTGGGCAAAAAGGGGAAAATGCTGGTTACCAGCATTTTCTCCTGATTCCACAATGTTTTCAAAAGGCTTCTTTGTTAGGGTTGTTAAATGACTGATTTTTTTTTACTGTATGGTGTTTAAGAATGTTTTTGACCATCATTTAATTTATATTGCAGCGGCAAGTGCACCTATCCATGCTTTCCTGGAGTTTCTTTTATCAGTACTACACACAATATTCTTTCCAAGCCACTGGCTGCTTTCCCACAAAACCATCATCAAAACAATGGTCAGCGGTGAGAGAAGAATGAATCCTGTCCAGATGACAATAATCAATCCTCCAAAAGAAACTGCCTGATGCCGGGATCTAACCCGTGACCCCCTGTTCTCAAGTCCTGTACGCTACTGGCGGAGCCAATGGGGGGGGCTTGGCTAGGGTCATTGAAACTTAGGATTATGGAGAGAAGGGTTAAAGAATAAAGTGTTTACCAATGGAACATGACCCAATGGAAGGACTAGAATTCTGTAAGTTTCCCATCTGTATTCCATACTCAGATGCTCTCTTTGAGTCATCACGGGCACCTGTTAACATATAAAAGAACACTCCCAGACAGACGACAAAATTTAACCCTTTACAACACAATGCCGAATTTCAACGACACTGAAGAAGAAGCCAGCATTTTCTCCTTTTCTCACAATGTTTTCTACCCTTTCCAAAACAAAAATTAATTTTTGAGAGACATCTATTTTGTCGTCTGCAAATGCTATCAATTTGGACTAGTCTAAAATTTTGTCGTTTGGTAAAGAGTTAACACTTGAACACATTGTAAGGAGTTGGAGACGATGAATCAAATACGGCTCTAATGATCAGATTTGTCTTATGAAAGAGAGAAAACTTTATGGGAGAAGCAGAAAATATTGATTACCAGCATTTTCCTCTGTCCTAATAATACTTTCTAAGGTATTTTGTCTCAAGATCCTTTAAAACAGAGGATTATTTAGAAAACATTGAACACTTTACCACACAACAAAATTTTATACCAGTCCAAACTGAAAGCATTTGCAGACAACAAATATGAGGTGGCTCAAATGATGAAATTTTTCCTTGATAGAGTAGAAAACATTGTGGGAAAAGGAGAAAATGCTGGTTACCTGCATTTTCTCCTTTTTCCGCAATGTTTTCAAAGGGCTTCTTCCTCAGGGTTGCTAAAAGTCAGGATTGTGTGGTAAAGGGTTAACACTACCAAACAAACAGCAGAAAGAAGGCCGTGGAAAATACTGTACACAATGTTTTCTAACATATGTACAAACAAAAATTCCCTGACTTGAGACACACTATTTTTCGCCTGCAAGTGCTTGTACCTTGGACAAGTCTGAGTTTTTATCATATGCCTACATTTTATCATAAGCATGTAAATATAATCAAGGGAGACAAAACCTAAATGCTACAACATGATTGCAAATAAATTAACTCTTAAGCTGCTGAATAAATGAAACACGAATTTCTACTCAATACTACAAGCCCAAACATTGCGGTTTCAAAGTTGATTTCACCAGAAAGGAAATACCATACCGGACAGTGTAGATCAAAGATAAGACTGCATGTTCTGTGTAGTCTGATCTTGATTTATGCTGTCTGCAAAAGGTCAGTGAGTTGCGATTAGCAGCTTAACCCTTTCCCAAACAAGCCCTGGTTTTCACGTGTCTGCAGTACAAATCTTTTGAAAACACTGTGGGAAAAGGAGAAATTGCTCGTAATGAGCAATTTCTCCTTTTCCCCCAGTGTTTTCTACCCTTTTTTATCCGTTTGAAATTGGCCATAGGGACTGAATACTTCTCTCCCACCCCCAACCTGCCACCCAAACAAGACATTTAAGCCTTGTAGAGCTGAATAAATCAAATAAACATAACAGGTCAGTTCTAAAGATGCAGATACCGCAGTTTCAGGTATTCTGAGTTTTAAATCTTGAGCAAACATCAAAATTGACTGGTCCAAATTGAAAGCATTTGCAAACGACAATTTAGACATTGCTCAAATTTTGAAAGTTGTCTTTGAATGTGTAGAAAACATTGTGGGAAAAGGAGGAAATGCTTGTTACAGGGTTCTCATTTGACCCAGGACCCCGGGTTTTGACGCTTGGAATTTTGAAATGACCCGTTTTTGACACTCAAAAATATCTGCCAAAGCGTCAGTCTGACGCATGAGATTATTGGCTAAAGCTTCACATAAAGTAGCTAGCGGGCATCCGGCAGAAATATGGGCCTTCATAAACATTACCAGTATCAATTGTGAAGGACGCACGCGGCTTTTATCACACCTAATCAAGCTGGCGAGTCATTACATGGAAAGGTGTTAATCCACTTATCTTGTGTAAAATGACAGGTTTTTAAGTAACCTGCTACCCTAATTGGCAAATTCATGCCAAAATATGCAGCATTATATCTCCAATGACATTAATTCACACAAAAATTAGGTCGCTGGAAAAAACGCGAAAACCCATGACACAACAAAAGCCAGTTTGACATCGTCCGATCAGAGGCACTTCAACTTTTCTTTTCATCTTTAATAATGAATTCAAAATGTGAATCTACTTAAATTCTCTGTATAAAACAAAAATTAAAAGCTATAATCTCTTGTCTTGTAATGAGAAAAAAAAAAAACCTTTGGCTGTTTTATGAAACAATCTACAAATTAGAGGAGGGGGGAGAAGAACTGTGGAGGTAGGCCGTCGTGCCTTACGGTGTCAAAACTGGAACAAGTATTAAAGAAGGTACTGGACATTCATCTTAAGAAATAGACTAGAAATTTAATAATAAAAAAAAACTTTAATGATGTGACCAATATTCTCTATGTTTTCCACAGTCTTCCATGCTACAGAAGACAAATCCAGTCATTCGAACCGCATTTGAACAGTCATCTGCAAATGCTCTAAATATGAACAAGTCTAAAACTTTGTTGTTTGGTAAATAGGCAAAAGATTGTTTGTGTCCATTTATTCGTAATGGTGAATTACAAGCTAGGGCTGCAAGTTGAAATTCATCTATTTACTTCATTCCAACATGTCTGTTCGTACAATGAGGTATTTCCTTGTTTAGTTTCTGTCCATAAATACAAGTAAAGAACAACACCAATGAACAACGGTGTTTATTTCACCCTTATTTCTCCACAATATGCTAGTAATTTTGACCCTTGGATATTTCTTGTTGACCCTTGGAAATTCCATTTTGACTCTTGAAAGTTTGGGCCCAAGAGTCAATTACTCTTGGGATTCAGGACCTAGTGAAAACCCTGTTGTTACCAGCATTTTCTCCTTTTCTCACAGTGTTTTCAAAGGCCTTCTTACAGAGGGTCGTTAAAGTTGGCATTGTGTGGTAAAGAGTTAACTATCCTCAGAAAGAAAGCTTTTGAAAACATTGTGGGAAAAGGAGAAAATGCTGGTAACTAGCATTTTCTCCTTTTCTAAAATTTTTTTCTACTCATTCAAAGACAAAATGTCCTCTGCAAATGCTTTTAGTTTGGATATGTCTAAAATTTTGTCATCTAGTAAGCTATTGAATTTTGAAAGGGTGGGAAAAGGCAGAAAATACAGGTTAGCAGGGGTGTGGAAATACTATGCCCCGACTCATCCGACTCTGGAAAATTCAGCTCCGGACAAGTGACTTTTTTCAGTCTACCATAATTGTCCGCAGACAAGAAGAAAATATGAGGAAATTTTTTAAACAAAAATCTCTTGCATACTTATCTAGTGAAATACAAATTTCGTACAAAAAAAGTCATTTCGAATGATAAACAGCAGCCTGAGACGACCCCTGACATGTGGAAACCCGAAATATACATTCAGTGTAGCTCCGCATTCACCACATACAAAAAGATCAGTATAACATACGGCTGTTTTTGTACGTCAATTTAATTGCTTTGAAAAATGTCAGAACAGCTTCAAGATCATCATTATGGATTAAAATAATCTAATTAGACTAAATGACCCTTTACCGCAAAATGATGCCTTTTGACGCCCCTGGGGAAAAAACCCTTTTGAAAACATTGTAGGAAAAGGAGAAAATGCTGGTAACCAATATTTTCTCCTTTTCCCACAATGTTTTCTACCCTATCAAAGAAAACTTGCATCATTTCAGCCACATTGAAATTCGAGGAGTGAATACGAAACTATTCCATCTGTGTTTCGAACAATTTTACAGGAGAGGGAAAAACGCTTCTTATTTCTGTGAAAAGAATAGTTAGATTATCTTGTTTAGATATGTTGTGTTGAGCTGAGAGCATGAATTCAGCACAACATAATTAAACAAGACGATCTAACAATGCTTTTCATGGAATTGAGTTTTTTTCCCCTCCCCTGTAATATTTTCCAAAATGCAGATGAAATAGTTTCGCATTCATCCCTCGAATTGTCATATGCAAATGCTTTCAATTTGCACAAGGCTGTAATTTTATCGTCTGGTAATGGGTTAATAGTATCATTTCAGCAGCGATTCAAAGATCTCTCACAATGTCGCACACATGAACATTTTTAATCTGACTTTAAACAGATTCTGTGTGAAATGGGCTGTGATTTAGCTATTTTCTCCTCTGCCGGAAACTGCCTCTTGTCAAACTAAAACATTTTTCGATTTAGTGATCAACTGATGTGTACAATCGGAGCAAATGAGTTGGTTCCTTTTATCAAATCTTCTAGACAAGCGGAAGGAGGGAAGTGCTAGACTCTGGAACCATTCGGCGGCTTGAAACGCAAATCTAAAGCGCACCGTGAAAAGAAATATGACAAAAAAAAAAAAATGCTTTTAACGAGGTGCGGTGGAAAGAATTTCCATGGTTGAATGCAGGCGATTGTAACAATGTTTTGTGTAAAGTTTGTCGAGAGTATCCCCATATTGCTGACATGTTACTTCGTGTATGCCATTTAAAATTGTTTTGTTTTGGACGAGTGAGCCACACTGGCGCACAAGCAAATTTTTTTAATTTACTTGTCCGTGGACAAGTAGAAATTTCTAAGATTTCCACACCCCTGCTGTTGAGCATTAATTTTTCTTTTCCCACAATGTTTTCTCTGGGATCTTAACCCTTTACCCCAATCACAATTTCAATGACCCTGAGGAAGAAACCTTTCGAAAACATTGTGGGAAAAGGAGAAAATGCTGGTAGACAGCATTTTCTCCTTTTCCCACAATGATTTCTACCCTTCCCATTTTAAACTTTAATTTCTGAGTAAGATTTATTTTGACGTCTGCAAATGCTTTCAATCTGGACTATTCTAAAATTTTCCCATTTGGTAAAGTGTTCTGGGTTAAAAGACGATGAATCTTTCCACTTGCAAAGGCTTATGCTCAGTTTATCTCTTTACCATTCCACAAAATCTTAGGACAGATCCAATTTGAAAGCATTTGCAGACAGCGAGAGTAGCTCAAATGGTGGCATTTCTCTGTGAAAGGGCAGAAAATATTGTGGGAAAAAGAGGAAAATCTGGATACCGGCATTTTCTCCTTTTACCACAAGGTAGTCAAAAGCTTTCTTTCTCAAGGTTGTTAAAAATAGGGATTGTGTGTTAAACAATTAAACAGCCTACTTGTACAGGGCAGGTTAAAAAGTCATGTGGTAGAAGAAAACAAACTTACCACGTGAGTTTCTCCTCCTCTGCTTCCATTTTACACAACGCCACACTACAATTCCCAGTAAAATACATGCAAGTACAGTACTCACAACTACAACTGGGACTAAAATACTGATCATAATATTTTCCGTAGTGCCTGAAAAAAAATTTAAAAAAACCTTGGAGATATGGTGTTTTCCTCTTTAATTGGTGGACATCATGTTGTCTGCATATGTCATATTCTTCGAAGATTTGACCTGTCTGCTATGACGCATCACTGGATAAATAATGGACAAATATTAATATGTGGTGCGTAAATTGCAGCTTAAAAAGTGCAGGGAGAAAATGGCAATAAATAATATGTCTGGAAAAATTGAGCCAGTTTTTTGCTACCAAATTTCTCAAAAAAACAAAACAATTTCAAATGGAAAAATATTTCATGGTTTTTTAAAATACCAACTGTTTAATGCAAATCTCTGTAGACAGTTTCTTAAAATATAGCCATGGATAAAACTGGGATTTGTGCACCAGTCTGACAACAAAGATAATGTCCCCACCTTGTTTGGCTTATACCGGGGCTTTTTCCAAAGCTTATATGGGCTAATTCTTATAAATGGCTGATGCATAGATTATAATTATGCTAGCTAACCATGGCTGGATGAATCATACAAGGTAGGTTTTAGAAAGTAAATGTATATTTGATTTTGAAATTCCTGCTCTGAGAAATAGTCCGGTTCTGAACCCAGAGTGCCCATATCAGATAGGTTATGTGTTTGAAAAATGCCACCTAGAAGACAATGGAGGACAACAAAATCAGCACCATCACAAACATGACAACACATAAATGTATAGCTTCATCAAAACCAAAAAAAAGATAAGCCATGCTCTATGAAAAAGGGGTTTAAGTATTGGCCCATAATAGCCTGTTCACATGGGTCTAAACTTTTTGCTATATGTAATTTTTCTACATGTCCAAGGACCATTCCACTTCAACATTTAGATGGTTCTTAGAGACAATGAATTTTACGGGTCCGTAATTATGTGATAGCTGGCTTGGTATCATGCGTTCAGAGATGCACTAAACCCCGCTTTGCCAGAGCATGTCTTGTATAGATGATATTACCTGAGTGCCCATTTTTTATTGTTTTTATCTAGCAAGTCATTCTAAAACTATGATGATGAGACTTTGGCTTTTTAGCATTTTGAATGATAAATCATAAAAACAACAGAGAGGAGTCCCATAAGGGGTCTAAATTGCCCCACTGGCAGTCAGTGACCAGTGAACCTGAGCCATGATTTGTGAAAAGGGGGCTTAATGCATTTGCAAACAGTATGGAATTGTGCAGGCTGACCTGGGCCGAATCTTTTCGCTATTGGTCAATTTTCTGTATGTCAGAGGACCAGTCTACCTTATGATAGTCTGTTGATAGACATAATGAATTTTCTTGATCCCAAATTACGTGATGTCTTGCTTGGTATGATGCATTACGGAGATGCATTAAGCCCCCTTTTGCCAGAGCATGGCTCATATAAAAGAAAACAGTAAATATAAGAGCCATCAGAGATGGATGGTGCTCCAAATGTGTTTTTGTCACAAAATATAGAGCTGTTGGAGCAGAATCTACTCTCTCTACATGGGTTACCATTCATTTGTTTATATATTATGGCCTGCAAAACACGAAAAGGGGCCTTCCGACAAATGCGTAAAAGTGTCATCCCAGATCAGCCTCTGCAGTCTGTGACTAATCCGAGACAACACTCTCCGTTTTTGTGCCATTTTCTGTTTCACGAAAGTCCATTGTATAAAAAAAATCTTATGTAGTCGTAAAGTGCCGTCTCAGATTAGCCTGCGCAGGCTAATCCTGGACAATACTTAATGCAAATGTCCGAAGGCCCCTCTTTGTGTGTTGCACGCCATATTGAAAAAGTTTCAAAGGGCCTTGATCCTAAGAAAAATTACCATACCATGTCCTCCCTAGAGTGAAGGTTACTATGAAGTTCCACTGAATTCAATCCGGTGGTTGCTAAAAATAGCTTGCTAACAAAACTAGGGGCTATAAATTCAATAGGGCATAACTGTGGCAAAAATCATCGAACCCAAACATACTTATGATATGCACATGACATCCATACTGGCAAGCTTTCCATGAAGATTCCTTAACCCTTTACCAGACGACAAAATTTTACCCTTGTCCAAATTGAACGCATTTGCAGACGACAAGTTCAATGTGGCTCAAATGGTGCAACTTTGCTTTGGTGGGGTAGAAAACATTGTGGGAAAAGGAGAAAATGCTGGTTACCAGCATTTTCTCCTTTTCCCACAATGTTTTCAAAAGGCTTCTTTCCCAGGGGCGTCAAAAGGCGTCATTGTGCAGTAAAGGGTTAAATTTTATAGTTTGGTAAAGAGTTAAGCATAGATGAAGGAAACGGGCCATGACATGAGCTACCTGCTTCAGTGTAATCTGTGGACCTTAACCCTTTACCACACAATCCCGTGTTTTAAAGACCATGAAGAAGAACCTTTTGAAAACATTGTGGGAAAAGGAAAAAATGCTGGTAACCGGCATTTTCTCCTTTTCCCGCCCTACCAAAGAAAAATCACATCATTTGAGCCACACTGAAACTATCATCTGCAAAGTTTTCAATTTGGACCAGTCTAAAATTGTGTCATGTGGTACAGAGTTAAAATAACATCCAAGAAGTAATGTACAGACCTCCATCTTTGTCTAGGAGTGGCTCTGAAATAATCAAATTGAGAAGCTTGTTATCCCAACATTTTAACAATAAACATAGGCCTAGCCAGGATTAAAAATGAACCATACTCTATGAAAAGGGGAATTAATGCATCTGCGAAAAAATATTGACCCAGGTCAGCCTGCGCAGTCCCCCGCAGGCTGACCTGGGCCGAAACTTTTTGCTACTGGTCAATATTCTATATATCCAATGATTCAGTCAGTTATTATAAACAAGAGGGCCACTGGCCCTAGAGTGCTCATCTGAGTATAGGTTATATAGCTGAAGAGATCCTGGTTTAAATGATGTAAAACACATCAGTGTAAGTGACCTACTTTTGGAACCAATGTGACCCAATTTCAAAATGTCCAAGATATCATTTAGTCAAACATTATGACCAAGTTTCATGAGTATCACGCTAAAAATGTGGCCTCTACAATGCATACAAGGTTTTACTAAGATTTGGTCCAGTGACCTACTTTGTGACCAGATGTGACCCACTTTGGAACTTGTCCAAGACATTATCAAGACAAATTTTCTGACCATGTTTCAAGAAAATCGGGCCAAAAATAAAGAGTCTCTACAGTGCACACAAGTTTTTTTTAAAATTTGGCCCTGTGACCTACTTTTGAGCCCAAAGTGACCCAATTTCGAATTTGTCCAAGATATCATCTACTAGACAAACTTTCTAACCAAGTTTTCATGCATTTCAGGCTGAAAATGTGGCCTGTAGAGTGTACACAAGGTTTTTCTAAGATTTGGCCCAATGATCTACTTTTTTATCCAACATGACCCTATTGGGATCGTGTCCAAGATATCATTCAGACAAATATTTTGACCAAGTTTCAAGAGTAGTAGGCTGAAAATGTGGCCTCTACAGTACACACAAGGTTTTTCTAAGATTTGACTCTGTGACCTACTTTCTGAACCAACATGATCCAATTTGAAACTTGTCTGAGATAGCAACAAGATAAAAATTCTGACCAATCTTCATCTGAAAATGTGGCCTCTATGGTGCATGCAAGGCTTTCTTAAGATTTAGCCTTGTGACCTACCTTTTTGACCTGACATGACCCACTTTCAAACCTGTCTGAGATATCATCAAGACACATAATCTAACCTAGTTTCATGAGTACCAGGCTAAAAATGTGTCCTCTAGAGTGCACAAAAGGTTTCTCTAAGTTTTAGCCCAGTGACCTTCTTTTAAACCCAGCATGACCCAATTTCCATCTTGTACAAGATATCATCAAGACAAACAATCTAACCTAAATATGAGTATTAGGCTAAAATGTGGCCTCTACAATGCACACAATGTTTTTCTTACATTAAGCCCAGTGACCTACTGTTTGACCTGACACGACCCAATTTGGAACTTGTCTGAGATATCATCAAAACAAACATTATAATCAACTTTCATGAGTTTCAGGCAGAAAATGTGGCCTCTAGTGTGCAAACAAGGTTTTTCTAAGATTTGGTCCAGTGACCTACTTTTTGACCTGACATGACCCAATATCAAGCTTGTCCAAGTCTTTATCCAGACAAAGATTCTGACTAAGTTTCACGAGTATCAAACTGAAAATGTGACCTCTAGAGTGCACACAAGGTTTTTCTTAGATTTAGCCCAGTGACCTACTTTTTGACCCGTCATGACCCAATTTCGAACTTGTCCAAGATATCATGAAGACAAACATTCTGAGCAAGTTTTAAGAGTTTCAGGCTGAAAATGTGGCCTCTACAGTGCACACAAGGTTTTTCTAAGATTTAGCCTAGTGACCTACTTTTTCACCCAGCATGATCCAATTTCGAACTTGTCCGTGATTTTATCAAAACAAACATTCTGACCAAGTTTCATGAGTATCTGACTGAAAATGTACTCTAGAGATCACACAAGGTAAATGCTGATGACCACTGATGCATGGCGGACACAGCACAATCACAATAACTCACCTTGAGCACTTCATACTCAGGTGAGCTAAAAATGTAGCTTTGAAATTATCACAGCTTTTCCAGAGGTTACAGATTAGTTGTACATAGACATAGAAACTTTACTACACAATCCCAAGTTTTAACAACCCTGACCAAGAAGGCTTTTGAAAAAAATTGTGGGAAAAGGAGAAACTACTGGGCACCAGCATTTTCTCCTTTTCCCACAATGTTTTCTACCCTTCCAAAATCATATTTCTATTTTTGAGTCATTATGACTTTTGTTGTCTGCAAAAGCTGCCAAATTTGGCAAGTCTAACATTTTAGACATTTTTAAGTCTTTAGCACACAATTCCGAGTTTTAACGACACCGAAGAAGCAGCCTTTTTAAAAAAAACACTGTGGGAAAAGAAAAAATGCTGGTAACCAGCATTTTCTCCTTTTCCCACAATGTTTCTTACCTGTCAGAGACAAATTCTATTACTTAAGCCACATTTAATTTGTCATCTGCAAATGCTTTCAAATTGGAGCAGTCTAAAATTTTGTCGTTTGGTAAAGGATCAATAGGCCGAATAACAGTTTTCTAAGGCAAAGTAAATAAGAAACTTACCTCTGCATGCAATTGCCTTTGTGTTGTCACTGTCAGTATACCATTGCAAGATTTCTCTACAATAGATCTCTTTCACAATCACGCTTGTGGAATTGCACACCAGCTGGCAGGTGGAGTAGACAGTATGGACAATATCACTATAGCCTGTGTCACAATTCCAATGAGAATTTTTTACTGCCTCTGGGGGCGGACCACAACCTGAAACAAACCAAAACAGCAGGGTATGATGGCCCTGAGGAAGCTCACCGGAGCCTTTTGACCAAACATAATCCATTTCCAGTTTCTTTCAAGATATTAACCCTTTACTACACAATCCCGACTTTTAACTACCCTGAGAAAGAAGGCTTTTGAAAACATAGTAGGAAAAGGAGAAAATGCTGGTAACCAGCATTTTCTCCCTTTTCCACAATGTTTTCTACCCTTCGCATAACAAATTTCACTTTTTGAGTCACAATTATTTTATCGTCTATAAATGCTTTCAATTTAGACCAGTCTAAAGTTTTGTCATTTGGTAAAAAGTTAAGACAAACACTCCAACAAACTTTCATGATCATTGGACTGAAAATGTGGCCTCTAGGGTGTATACAAAGCTTTTTTCTAGAATGTCTCTGTGACCTACTTTTTATCCAAATATGACCCGTTTTCAAATAATTGTTGACATCATTAAGACAAAAATTCTGACAAACTTCTATGAGTTTTAATTTGAAAAAATGGCCTCAAAAGTATTCACACTGTTTTCCTATGATTTGTCCCAGTGACTTACTTTTCAACCTGATGGCATCTTTTCAAACCTTTCCCAGATATTATCAAGACAAACATTCTTATGAATATCGTAGTGAAAACTTGGCTGCCAAGCTCCCGTAGCTCAGTCAGTAGCATACAAGGCTTCAGAACAGGGGGTCGCTGGTTTGATCCCCAGTTTGGCCAATTCTCTCCAAGAATTGACGATAGTCATTGCGACAGGAGTCATTTCTCTCTCACCCCTGACAATTGTTTCTACAATGGTAATGTTGGAAAGCAGCCAGTGGCTTGGAGAGAATACTGTGCGGAGTACTGGAAAAAGAAACTCCAGGAAAGCATGGATAAGTGCACTAATGTTGAAAAACGGCGTTAAACACCATACAATCAATCAATCAACCAATCAGTGAAAATGTGGCTTCTAGCATGTACACAGGCTTTTTCTAAGATTTGTCTAAGTCACATACTTTTTGACCCAACATGGCCCATTTCCAAACTCATCGTTCGTCATTGAAGCATCAAAAAGTGGACAGACAATATCATCATGAGAGATATTCTGACTAACTTTCAAGAGTATAAGACTAAAGATTTGGCCTCTAGAGTGAGCTCAAGGTTTTACATGATATGACCAAGTGACCTAGTTTTCGACCTGACTTGATGCATTTTGCGACTAGTCCAAAATATCATCAAAACAAACATTCTAGCTCACTTTTAAGAGCATTAGACAGAAAATGTTGCCTCTAGAGTGTACACAAGCTTTTTCTATGATTTGACCAGGTAACCTGGTTACTGCCCTACATGACACATCCTAAATATCATCAAAACAAACATTCTGACCAAGTTCCATGAGTATTGGACTGAAAATGTGGCCTCTAGAGTGTGCACAAGGTTTTTCAAAGATCTGATCAAGTGACCTATATTTTGAACCAACATTTAAACTTGCTCAAGATAAAACCAAGAAAATTGTTCAGACCAACTTTCATGAAAACTGGATTAAAAAAGTGGCCTATAGAGTAGAGTACAAGTTTCACTAAGATTTTGACCAGGTGACCTAGTTTGAGACTCACATAACCCATTTGTGAACTTATCCTAGGTATCATGAAGACAAACATTCTGATAAACTTTCATGAGTTTTGGACTGAAAATGTGGCCTCTAGAGTGTGCAAAAGTTTTATTTTTAAAGATTTAATCTCGTGATCCAGTTTTTGACCTGACATGACCCATTTTCAAACTCAAAGGAGATATTATCAAGATGTATATTCTGACTAACTTTCATGAGTATTGGGCTGAAAATGTTACCTTGAAAGTGTACACAAGGTTTGACCAGGTGACCTAGTTTTTTATACAACGTGACCCATTTTCAAACTCATATGTGATATTACCAAGACAAACATTCCAAAAAAAGTTTCATTTGTATTGGACTGAAAGTGTGGCCTCTAGAGCGCACACAAAATAATTGTTTACGCCCAGACGACAGACGACGATCAATGGACACAGCATGATCACAAAAAGCTGGAGGTGGGTGCTTGTCTGCCATTCTATTTTGGACAGCATCTAGAATACACAGACCGTACATTTAAAACTCGGATAAATGGTCAAAAGTGACAAAAAATTGACGTTCGTCCTTTAGTTTTTTCGTATTTAGTCAATTTTTTCTAAGCAGAGCTTCAAATGCGTGAATGTGTCAGAAACAAACCAGTTGGTAGCAAGTATGTGTTCTTTAATCCCCTTTTTGTGCAGTGCCTTGTAATTATTAATAAAATTGGTTTCAGACACTGGGTACAATACCATGGCCGATAAAATCTTCAATCTGTGCATACAAATCTTCTTTTGTTCTCTAGTTTTTTGGCTTAAATCGTTGTATACATTATATACTATCGTTTCCATTGAACTGATATTTTGGTTGCATCAAAAAAATGCACATTGCGAATTTTTCCCTGCAAATGTAAACTGCCTGGACAATTTAATGCAGAAAAAAGGTGCAAATTTGGCATTCAAATAATAGCTTGGTCCCATTTGTAGTCTATTTTCATGAAATCAAGTATTACATCATCATATGCATGTTATTAATCATGTGACATTGGCAGAAGCTTTTGTGAATTTCTGGTGCTAAATCTAGATAAGAAGGTAATTAGCCCTAAAGCGCTCATCTGAATAAAGTCATCTATAGGACTGTAACGATACAAGAGGTAATGAATACGAATACACATCATGATACAGGGACATGAATACAAATATTTATTCATAAATACAACTTTTTTCCAGGGACAAAATGATTTATTTTTATAACACTTTGGACCAAAAAAGAAGTCATATCAATACCTACCAGGAAATTTTTAAATATTGATTAAAAAAAAGGACACACAAACTGTTGATTTAAAATTGAAATTAAATCACAATCACAATTTTATGACTCTGGGAGGGGGGGGGGGAGAACTGCTTATGAAATTTTTGTGGGGAAAAAAAAAAAAATTCTGGTACCTAGTATTTTCTCTGGTAACCAGTATTTTCTCTTCTTCCCACAATGTTATCTATTGTCAATATTTCTTTAAAAGGCTCATTAAAGTATACAGATTTTCAATTGCTTTAATAATCATTATTTATGTGTTTCCTCCCCCTCCCCCGTAATTTCAACTTACTTATCAAATAACTGATGGTATTGGCACTGCAAATCTGCATCACTTATGTACTTAAAGACTGAAAATCCAGATGACACAGCTGCAGCTGGAACTTTGTCAACCTGCAGTATTTTATTATAACTTCTGAATTCTTAAATCCTGTGAGAAGAGCACTAGTTCCCTTTGATATATACCAAGTACAAGGAAACACATCTTGTTCCACTTTTTTCTTTAAGTGAGATTATTTTTTATTGTTAGCTTTATTTTTATTTTTTTTTAATTCTTATTTATTTATGCAGTCCTGTTTTTTCTTTAACTTCGATTATTTTTTCATTATATCTTTTATTTATTTATTCATTTATTTATTAAAAAGGAATCGCTGATAAATCAAGTTTTGAATCAACCAAACTTCTTATTATGAATTGTTTCTATTTTCTAGTAGACATCTGAGACATACTTAATGATCACTCTTTTAATCATTTAAATCTAATCCCTCACAAATTGATCCACCAATCATTTGTCAATTTTTTATGAACAACAAAAATATCTTTTAAAATATTAAAATACAAGAATTAATACTTTAACAGGGCCAAATTACCAATTTCTGGACTGGACCGGTTATTTTTTTTTTTCATTCGAGCATGGAGCCAGTTTGACTTTTTGTTGCGTAGGTTTGACAGATTCGGGGCCATTTTGACCAGGGGCTGTTTTGTCTAGCGGCCGACTAAATATTTGGTCAGTTTGTCCTGTTAACATTTACTGTTTTAAGTCTTGGTATACTTTATTTCATGTCTGCATAGTCTGCACACTGTTGTGGTTTCCTTTGTAACCATCTCATCCCCTTCCTCTCGTTGGACATTTTGCGGGAAAATATGACGGACTCCTATATGGCATGTCGCTATATTCATGTTAAATTCATAAATAATGATGACAAATTAATCAAAACTTCGTGAAATTAAATTCTAAAATTTCTAAAACTTTATATTTAAACCAACTTTTAATTATTGTTTTCAAATCTTTTTAAGCCATTTACGACATATACCTAAAGCATCATACAAACCATTCAAAGTTGCCTCCTTTCTCATGACTGTTTACATCGAGATGAAATTCCCTTACAGCTCGCATATGTTTGTGTTACCTGTAAACTCAAATTCTCGGGCGAAACTTTGTTGACTGAGCATTCTGGATCAAATTTTTATATTGTATTCGCCAATATTCGGTTCTCAGACAGACGAATACGATACGTAATCGTTGGGAAACAAATATTCCATGCACCGAATATTCGAGTGTATCATTACAGCTCTAGTCATCTAGATTGATAAAGCTGAAGAGATCCTGGTTGTAATGATGTAAAACATACGGGTGTTCCTGACCTACTTTTCGACTGACTTAAACTATTTTTGAACTCACCAGAGATATAATTACGTCAAATATTCTGACAATGTTTCATGAGAATCAGATGGATAATGTGGCCTCTGCATAGCACACAAGGTTTCTCTAAGATTTAGCCTACTTTTTTACCCTACTTTTAGGGTGACCTACTTTTTTACCCTACATGACCCAATTTTAAAACTTGTCTGATATATCATCAAGACAAACATTCAGACCAATTTTCGTGAATATTGGTCTGAAAACGTGGCCCCCAAAGCGCATAAAAGTTTTTTCTAAGATTTGTCCCAAATACCTGCTTTTTGACCTTGCATGGCCAAATTGAAACTTATTTCAGATTTCATCAAGACATAGATTCTGAACAAGTTTCATAAGTATTAGGATGAAAATGTGGCCTATAGAGTGCATACAAGGTTGTTCTATGATTTGTCCAAGTGACCTACTTTTTGACCTGACATGATCCAATTTCAATCACATCCAAGATATCATCAAGACAAACATTCAAAGAGAGTTCTACGAGCATCATGCTTAAAATGTGACCTTGAGTACACAAAAGTTTTTTCTAAGATCTTCTATGCCAAGTGACCTACTTTTTGACCAGACATGATCTAATTCCAAACTTGTCCAAGATATAATCATCAAGACAAACATTCTGACGGAGTTCCATGAGTGCCTGGCTGAAAATGTAGCCTCTAGAGTGCACACAAGGCTTTTCTAAGATTTGGCCAAGTGACTTACTTTGTGACCTGACCTGACCCAATTTGTAAAATGCTCAAGATATCATCAAGACAAATAATTAGACAGAGTTTCAGAAGTATCCGGCTGAAAATGTGGCCTCTAGAGTGCACACAAGGCTTTTCTAATATTTGGCCGAATGACCTACTTTTTGACCTGACATGACCCTATTTTGTACTTGTCCAAGATTTTATCAAGACAAATATTCTGACCAAGTTCCATGAGTATCCAGCTTAAATCTCAGGCTCCTTAAAACACAGGATCCTTTAGGTTTACCAGACGTAAGCTTTTAGATTCATCTATATTAGCAGTACATGCAGACAACAAATGAAATGTCCCCAAAGTTATGAAATTTGTCTCCAAAAGGATTGAACAAATCTCAAGATTTGTTTGTTTGTTTGTACGATGTTTAACGCCTGTTTTAACATTATTTCAGTTATATCACTGGGGGCAGTGTACCTATCAATGCTTTCCTGGTGTTTCTTTTACCATTACTTTGCACAATATTCTTCCAAAGCAAGCACATAACCATTGCATAAACACCAATAAATGTTGACAGAGGACTGAATCCAGTCAGAATGACTACCATCAATCCTAGAAAAGAAATTGGCTGAGCTAGGCATTCAGACTAGTACCCTCCTGGTTTTTGTGGGAATCGGAAAAAATTGCTGGTTACTAGTATTTTCTCCTCTTCCCATGCCGTTTTCAAAATCCTTCTTTCTCAGTGTTGTTAATCCTTTATCAAACGGTCCTAAGTTATCACAACCCTGCTAGAGAAGTCTTTTGAAAATGTTAAATGGTACCCAGCATTTTCTCCTTTTCCAGCAATGTTTCCTAACCATCATATCAAAATCCATTCACTTGAGCCACAGTCAAATTGTCATCTGCAAATGCTTTCAATTTTGACGAGTCTGAATTATGCCATTTGGTAAAGAGTTGAGGTATGCGATTGTTTGGGTAACTTTTTTGAGCTTTTTAGCATGATGAACATTGCACCATTTCAACCCTTTCCCAAACGACAAATTTTGGACTGGTCCAAATTGAAAGAGTTTGCAGATGACAATTTTAAATTTGATGAAAATGGCAGAAAGTTATCAAACAGGGTAGAAAACACTGGGGGAAAAGGAGAAATTGCTCATTACGAGCAATTTCTCCTTTTCCCACAGTGTTTTCAAAAGACTTGTACTGCAGACACGTGAAAACCAGGGCTTGTTTGGGAAAGGGTTAATCAGATCAATAAATCGGCCATGACGTGGGTCAATTTTCAGTTAGAAAAAACTGGGAGCATGCTATTTTGGCTAAAAAGAGCACTAAATGAATAAACCCTTTACCACACAATCCCTAGTTTTAATGACCCTGATGAAGGAGCCTTTTGAAAACTTTATGGGAAAAGGAGACAATGCTGGTAACCAGCATTTTCTCCTTTTCCCACAGTGTTTTCTACCCATTTAAAGACAAATTTCATCATCTGAGCCACATTTAAATTGTTGTCTGCAAATGCTTTCAATTTGGACAAGCCTAAGATTTTGTTGTGTGGTAAAGTGTTAATTCTTTACTTAACGACAAAATACTAGACTTGTCCAAATTGAAAGCATTTGCACATGGCAAACTAAATGTGACTCAAAAACTGAAAGTGCTCTATGGAAGGCTAGAACACATTGTGGGAAACAGAGAAAATGATGGTTTCCAGCATTTTCTCCTTTTTCCACAATGTTTTCAAAAGGCTTCTTCTTAGCAAGGGTCCTTAAAATGCGGGATTCTGCGGTAAAGGGTTAAAGGTTCCCAATAAATTTACTATACCTAAGTCATTCCCAACATTGCAGTAAGGTGCCATGTGGTGTCCTTTATACTTTTCAAAGTTCTGTCCAATGCACTCTTCTTGTTGCTCATACTGGTAGGTACTATCAGACAGTGCTCTTTCTGAACAGTTCTTGCATAAAAGCTTCTGTTCTTTGCTGTGGGGATGTTCATACAGGCTGGAAAACAAAAACAACAAGCTGATGCACTGAAGGCTGCATGTTTTGTTACTTGCACTGAATACATGCTTAAAAAAATGTATCTGTTCAAACACTTTTCTTTTAACCCCTTACCATAAAATCCTGACTTTTAATGAGGAAGAAGACTTTTGAAAATATTGTGAGAAAAAAAGTAAATGCTGGTAACCAGCATTTTCTCCTTTTCTCACAATGTTTTCTTCTCTTCGAAGGACAGATTTCATGTTTTGAGTAATGAGTACTTTGTCATGACTACAAATGCTTTCAATCTGGACAAGGTTAAAATAGTGTTGTTTCGTAAAAAGTTGAACTAAAACAAAAACAAAAACCATGCTAAGTTTCTAACAGAGAATTCAACTGAAGTGCTACATCAGCATAGTAGCAGTACCTTGGATGACTTTTATTGGGCAAGGGGCCTTCAAGCGCCTAGACCTTAATCACATACCAGTTTTCAGAATTTTGGATGAAAACCGCAACCACTCTCAACATTGCGTATGAATATCCATATGCACGGTTTTTAATTGGCTTAAACCTCAACCTGTGATTTGATTGGTAAGTATGAGTCCATCAGTGGTGAAAGTTTACAGTGATACCAATTTGCTATATAGTACTTAAATTGAACACTGTGTATATGCAAAGATTTGAAGTAAAAGAAATTGCATACTGTCACGAATAAGCAGTTGGTATTAAGTCTTTACCAAACGACAAAATTTTGAACGGGACCAAATTCAAAGCATCTGTAGACGACAAATTAAGTGTTGCTAAAATGATGATTTCTGTCACTGACAGGGTAGAAAACATTGTGGGAAAAGGAGAAAATGCTGGTTACCAGCATTTTCTCCTTTTTCCACAATCTTTTCAAAAGTCTTCTCTTTTAGGGTTGTTAAAAGTCGGGACTGTGTGGTAAAGGGTTAAAGTGTTATTTTACTTTTGCTTGGCTCTTCTTTTTATATCCCGTTGATCTAGATCTTCTGTGTCATGGTTATTCAATCATTCATGTTCAGGTGATCTCTTGTGTTCAAATGTCACACCAAAAAACACTTCTGATTCTTCAAACATGCTGTACTGTCCCTTTTCACCCCCCCCGGGACTTAACATTTTCCAAAGGGGGACAATTCATATGGATAAAACAACATGGAATTTTCCGACGACCACATTAAAAATTCCATCTGTGTTTTAGTCAGTGCCAACTGCTAAGCCATCAACATTTGAAAAATTTGCTATATTTAATGCAAAATATCACTTTTACTGCTGAACATGATTCATTTGGACATTAATTAGCATTTGTGATTAATATTAGACACTGGTCTTCAATCCTTTTGCTTTTTAAAAAATTTTCCAACTTACACGACAAAATTTTGTGAAGCCTGAATTTTTTAATGTTATTGGAAGTGTATGTATATTCGGATAGTCACGGGCAAATGACATTGATTTGTGATGTAATTAGGATGAATATGTTGATGCTGTAAGTTTATTTCAACTTAACCCTTTACCACACAATCCTGACTTTTAATGACCCTAAGAAAGAGGCCTTTTGAAAACATTATGGGAAAAGGAGAAAATACTGGTAACCAGCATTTTGTCCTCTTCCCACTATCTTTTCTACCCTATCAAAAAAAATGCACCATTTTAGCCACATTGAAATTGTTGTCTGAATTAATGATTTCAATTTGGATAAGTCTCAAATATTGCCGTGTGGTAAAGGGTTAATTGATGGATTCACCCATTTTTTAGACAGAAAAAAGCTGGAGGGATGTTATTAAGCCTTTACCACATGACAAAATTTTAGGCTTGTCCAAACTCAAAGCATTTGCAGACGACACATCAAAGATGGCTGAAACAATGACAATTGCCTTCAATTGAGTAGAAAACATTGTGGGAAAAGGAGAAAATGCTGGTTAACAGCATTTTCTCCTTTTCCCGCAATGTTTTCAAAAGGCTTCTTTTTCAGGGCCGTTAAAACTCGGGATTGTGTGGTAAAGAGTTAAAAGGTGAGTATCAATACTGGGACATTACAGGTGTGTTAACCCTTTCCCAAACGACAAATTCTGGACTGGTCCAAATTGAAAGAGTTTGCAGACGACAATTTTAGATTTGATGAAAATGGCAGAAAGTTCTCAGAAAGGGTAGAAAACACTGTGGGAAAAGGAGAAATTGCTCGTTACGAGCAATTTCTCCTTTTCCCACAGTGTTTTCAAAAGACTTGTACTGCAGACACGTGCAGACACGTGAAAACCAGGGCTTGTTTGGGAAAGGGTTAACTTACCACACAACAACAGCTTAAACTTGTCCAAATTGAAAATATATGCAGACAACAATTTCAATGTGCCTGCAATAACTGAGTTTGTTTCTGAAAAGTTAGAAAACATGGTGGGAAAAGAAGAAAATGCTGGTTACTAGCATCTACTCCTTTTCCCATTATGTTTTAAACCCTTTCCCAAACAAGCCCTGGTTTTCACGTGTCTGCAATACAAGTCTTTTAAAAACACTGTGGGAGAAGGAGAATTTGCTCGTAATGAGCAATTTCTCCTTTTCCCACAATGTTTTCTACCCTTTTTGTGAACTTTCTGCCATTTTTATCAAATTTAAAATTGTCATCTGCAAACTCTTTCAGTTTGGACAGGTCTAAAATTTGTCATTTGGGAAAGGGTTAAAAGGAAATCTTCCTCATAGTTATTAAAACTCTGGATTGTGTGGTAAAGGGTTAAATATCAAATAATTAACTGGTGAAAAAAATTTAAACACAATCTGGTAACAGAACCACATATCTATGCATTTTGTTTTGGCTTAATGAGTTAAAAAGAAACGCATTTGATCAGATACTGGTAAGCTGAAAGAGTCCAAAATTTGAACTCGAGATAACCACTTAACCCTTTACTACACAATCCCAATTTAATGACCCTGAGGAAGGCAACTTTTGAAAACCCAAACATTGACTCTTTCCAACAATAATTTCTTGACCAGACTGACAACATTTGCAGAGGACAAAATAAATGTGTCTCAAATACAGAAATTTGATTCGGAGAGGGTTGAAACATTCTTGGAAAAGGAGAACATTTTCTCCCTTTCTCACAATGTTTTCAAAAGACTTTTTTTCCAACATCGTTTGACTCTTTACCACACGAAAAAATTTTAGACTTGGCCAAATTGAAAGCATTTGCAGACGACAATTTCCATCTGACTGAAATGATAAGATTTGACTTTGGCAGGGTGGAAAACATTTCGGGAAAAGGAGAAAATGCTGCTTACTAGCATTTTCTCCTTTTCCCATTATGTTTTCAAAAGGCTTCTTTCCCAAGGTCGTTAAAAACTTGAAATTGTGTGGTAAAAAGTTATTACTCTTACCACGCTCCTTGAAAAGGGAACTTAACGCATCTGTGAAAAGTATTGACCCAGGTTAGCCAGCACAATCCGCGCAGGCTGACCTGCGCCAAAACTTTTTGCTATTGGTCAATTTTATGTATGTCCAAGGACCAGTCTACCTCATGATTTTAAGTGGGTTATTAAAATAAATGGCTTGATTGGTATCATGCATCAAGGAGATGCATTAGCTTAGCCCCGCCCCCCACCCTTTGCCAGAGCGTGGCTCATGTAAACTTGGCCTCTCACAACTGCTGAAATTATACAATCTACGAAAATTCAGAATAGTTCTTACCTTATAGGTTTGCCCTAAGAAGCAGATAGTATAGATCCAAGATCAGATGGCATATTCTGTGCAGTCTGATCTTGGAAGGTTAAAGGTGAACACTTGAAAAAAGATCAAGGATGAACACCCAAAAGAGGACCAGGAAGATAAACTGTCTGCTTCTGTGTATGTTTAATCCTTTACCACACAATTCAAGTTTTGACGACCCTGCAAAAGAAACCTTTTGAAACATTGTGGAAAAAGGAGAAAATGCTGGTTACCAGCATTTTCTCCTTTTTCCACAATGTTTTCTACTCTATCACAGACAGATTCCATCATTTGAGCCACACTGAATTTGTTGTCTGCAACTGCTTTCAATTTGGACCAGTCAGAAATGTTTTCGTGTGGTAAAGAGTTAATTTGAACTCGTCCAATCAAATTAAATTTCGCAACTTGACTTCCCCATGACCCTTTTAACCCTTATCCTGCAATGAAACTTTCAATCGATAGTATAAAGCCAAATTTTCCTGTTTCAGAAGTATTTTCGGAGAAAAGATATCCGCTTATCAGACCGTGTAGATCAGACTGCACATTCTGTGCAGTCTGATCTTGATCTATGCTATCCACAAAAGGTCAGTGAGTCTTGCTTAGCAGCCTAAGGGTGTAGGAAAAATACAAATGGAACACATCTAGAATTGATAAGGCTGAAAAGATCCTGGTCATGATGACGTAAAACCCATGAGTGTATGTGATCTACTTTTTGGCTGCTTTAGCCTACTTTTGAATTTCTAATCTGGCTCAAAATGTGGCCTCAAGGGTCAAACAAGGTTTTTCTAAGTTTTTGGCCCCATGAGAAACTTTTTGACCTGATGTGACTTGATATCATTCTTTTCCGAGATTTCATCCATATAAACATTCTGACCAAGTTTTATGACTATCAGCCTAAAAATGTAGCATTTAGAGTGCATGCAAGGTTTTTCTAAAATTTGGCCTAGTGACCTACTTTTTGACCTGATGTGACCGAATTTCAATCTTGCCCGAGATTTTATCCAGATAAACATTCTGACCAAGTTCCATAAGTATCAACCTGAAAATGTGGCCTCTTGAGTGCACACAAGGTTATTCCATGATTTGGCCCAGTGACCTACTTTCTGATTTGACATAACTCAATTTTCTATGTGTCCAAGGTTTTATCAAATCAAACATTCTAACCAAGTTTCATTCGTATCAGGCTGAAAATGTGGCCTCTAGGGTCTCACAAGCTTTTCCTAAGATTTGGCCCACTGGCCTACTTTTTGATCCAACATGACCCAATTTCAAACTAGTCCCAGATTTTATCCAGACAAACATTCTGACCAAGTTTCATGAGTATCAAGTTGAAAATGTGGCCTCTTGAGTGCACACAAGCTTTTTCTAAGATATGGCCCTGTGACCTACTTTTTGACCCAGCATATACTGATTTCAAACCTGTCCAAGATTTTATCCAGACAAAGATTCTGTCAAAGTTTCATGAATATCAGGCTGAAAATGTGACCTCTAGAGTGCACACAAGCTTTTTCTAAGATTTTGCCTCTTGACGTCCATTTTGACCTGATATGACCCTATTTCATGCCTGTCCGAGATTTTATCCTGACAAACATTCTGACCAAGTTTCATGAGTATCAGGCTGAAAATGTGGCCTCTAGAGTGCACACAAGGTTTTTCTAAGATTTGGTACCCTGACCTACTTTTTGACCCGACATGATCTAATTTTGAACTTGTCCGAGATTTTATCCAGACAAACATTCTGACAAAGTTTCATGCGTATCAGGCTGAAAATGTAGCCTCTATAGTGCACACAAGGTTTTTCTAAGATTTTACCAGTGCTCCAGATAATTTTCAATGACATCAGTACAGAACTGATGAAAATCAAGATTAATCAGTACCAGCATATGGGGATCAGTACCAACATTTGGTTAACGAGACTGATTAAAGTCAAAATTGGTTTTCTTGCATTTGCTTTTATACAAGTATTACTGTAAAACTACATAACATTTTACCTAGTAAAAGTATGATGTTTACTGTACAAAGTGTAAAGCAGGTTTGTAGAAACAAATATGCAACTCATAATCTTTTTTTGAAGCGATGTTTTTTTCATGCTATTTAATTTTTGGAAAAATATTTGTGCAGGATTTGACATAAATTTGTCAAATAACTTCAAAACCTGTAATTTTACGCTAGAAAAGCAGGTATCATAAATACTTTTGAATTCACCAGTGCTTCAGTTTTGGAGACATTTTTTCTAACTTGGCCCAAATTGGCGCCACTGGCGATCAACAGAGAGCCCATGTGGGTGCATGCGCTTTTTGCTTCATATTTTTTGTGCTTGATTATTCAATTTAGAGCGTGAATTATTGCACATTTATACATAAATGCGAACAGTGCTTAAGTCTTGGCCAGTCTGATTTTATCTTTCAACGATTCTCAGTTTTGTTAGGATTATTTGGTTCTGGAGATGGATGAAATAACATAGCCAGACGTTTCTGTGTATTCCCCGACTTTTTCGAAGCACAAACTATTCATTCGGAACATACATGTACATAGTACAATTATCCACTGGTCCCACACCGTAATCGATAAAAGCTTGACTAAAGCCGAGATGCAGGGTCTAATTCTGGTCCGAGCCGATTTTCCCTTTTTATTTAACGGGAAAAAATTGGAAAATCGCTCGGCAATCCCGAAGATATCTGAATGTTTGTCTGAGAAAGAGTAAGCTCCCTTTCATTGTGTACGGATTCGTATCCCATATTTTATGTACCTGGAAAACGTTATCGAGTACGGAATTTTGTAAAAAAAAGATGTGTAACAATCAGATCGTTATCCGTAAATTACATGAATACGGACCTTATCTGGAGCACTGATTTGACCTTGTGACCTACTTTTTGACCCCATATAACCCAATTTCGAAATAGTCTGAGATTTCATCCAGACAAACATTCTGACCAAATTTCATGAGTATAAGCCTGAAAATGTAGCTTCTAGAGTGCACACAAGGTTTTTCTAAGATCTGGCCCTGTTACCTACTTTTTGACTCCATATAGCCCAATTTCGAACTTGTCCGAGATTTCATCCAGACAAACATTCTGACCATGTTTCATGCGTATCAGCCTGAAAATGTAGCCTCTACAGTGCACACAAGGGTTTTCTAAGATTTGGCCCTGTGACCTACTTTTTGACCCCATGTGACCTAATTTCAAACTTGTCCAAGATTTCATCCAGACAAACATTCTGACCAAGTTTCATGAGGATCTGGCTAAAAATGTAGCCTCTAGAGAGCACATAAGGTAAATGTTGACGACCACAAGACGGACGACGGACACTGGACACAGCACGATCACAAAAGCTCACCTTGAGCACTTTGTGCTCAGGTGAGCTAAAAACAGACAAGGGGTTTGACAGTTAAAGAGCAGACATAAAACTACTAACAGACGGACAAACATACTGGTCACTACAAAGATAAATTAATCTTTAAACTAGGTTAAAAGTTGCTATCTTTTGTTTACTTTTTGCCTGACCTAAAACTTGTTTTTCTGCCAGCGACTAACACTTGGACCAATCACACAATAATAGATTGTCATCTTCACAATATTTTCTATACTTTTAAATGGTATGATTTAAATGCATTCCTTTTTTGGCCATTATTGGGCCTTTAAGGACCCTGAGAAAAGAAGCTTTAGAAAACATTGTGGGAAAACATGAAAATGATGGTAAAAACAATGCTTTCTACCTTTTCAAAGACAAGTTTTGTCATTTTAGCAACATTTATCATCTGCAGGGGCTTCCAAATTGGAAGTATTTTTGTCATTATAATGCAAAGAAATAATTCTCTGTCTTTTGAAAATTTACAGATCTGTCAAAATTGAATGCAATAGCAGACAACAAATTAAGCAAAATTGAAATGATGGGAATTGAATGTTGATTCACTGAATGGCGTCTTACGCTGCTTTCAACATTTATTTCAGTCTTATCATGGTGACAGCTCACATATTCATGTATTTCCTGGATTCCACCAGTACTAGTTTAGGGCTCTGAAGTATCTTGCCCAAGGACACTCCCACAAAAGACCCGGTGGATCAAGTGAGGCTCAAACCCCGGGCCTCCAGGTTATGTGTCCTACACTAGTTTAGGGCTCTAAAGTATCTTGGCCAAGGATACTCCCACAAAAGACCCGGTGGTTCAAGTGAGGCTCGAACCCCGGGCCTCCAGGTTATGTGTCCTACACTTTACCACTGAGCCACGCAGGACCCCTCTGGGAACTGACAGTAAAAAGGGTGGAAAACATCGCTGGTTTCCACGATGTGTTCAAAAGTCTACATCCTCTAAGGGTCATGAAAACACACGAATAATTTGTAAAGTATTCAATTTTTTGTAAACGATAATCCAAAGTTTTAACAACCTGAGGAAGAAAGCTTTTGAAAACACTGTGGGAAAGGAAAATATTCTGGTGATCAGCCTTTCTTCTTTTCCAACAATATTTTCCATCCGCCCTAGGACCATTCCTATCATCTTAGTCCAGTGTGGTTTGTCATCTGCAATTGCTTTCAACTCGGACCACTCTAAAACTTTTTTTTGTTTGGTAAAGAGTTAAACAACCTTGAAAATTATTTTAAGAAACCGTAAACACGGCATTGTTGAAAAAAGTAGGTCATTTAACAATAATACAGATTGCAAAATATTACAAAATACATGTATGCATGTGACTGTTTGACTTGAGTCATGCTATTCTTCAGATTACAAATGTACATTTCTTTTTTCTATGAGAAACCTTTAACTCTTTACCAAACGACAAAATATTAAACTTGTCCAAATTTAAAGCATTTGCAGACGACAGAAAGAATGTGACTCAAGAATTGAAATCTGTTTTGGGAAGGGTAGAAAACTTTGTGGGAAAAGGAGAAAATGCTGGTAACCAGCATTTTCTCCTTTTCTCACAATGTTTTCAGAAGCTTTCTTTCTTGGGGTCGTTAACAGTCGGGATTGTGTGGTAAAGGGTTAAACACCAAATCTTTTTGCTGTTCTACTGCCTTTTGAAACCTCTTAGTACATTCTTGGAAGAATTAACCCTTGCGTTGCTAAGCGTGACAGTGCAGATCAAGATCAGACTGCATGGAATGTACAGTCTGATCTTGAATCTACACTGTCTGATAAGGAGATTTCATTCCCCAAAAATTACCTTTAACCCTTTCCCAAACAAACCCTGGTTTTCACGTGTCTGCAGTACAAGTCTTTTGAAAACACTGTGGGAAAAGGAGAAATTGCTCGTAACAAGCAATTTCTCCTTTTCCCACAGCGTTTTCTATCCTTTTTGAGGCCTTTCTGCCATTTTCATCGAATTTAAAATTGTCGTCTGCAAACTCTTTCAATTTGGACCAGTCCAAAATTTGTCATTTGGGAAAGGGTTAATACAGCAAAATTTTGGTTTTTACTATCTGTTTGAAATTTTCTTCTCACTTATTTAATAGGATAAGGGTCAAAAAGAATAGTTCAACTCGGTGAAAATTACAGATTTCTTTGTAACATTGCTACTCCATCATGGTCTGACTAAGTCTTGTTGCTTGCTTTCACTTATCCAACACCAAAATCACCAAGGTTAGCAGCTAGGACCCTTCCTCAGGTTCTCTGAACAAAACATTTAGTGAAAAAGTATTAGTAATGCTAGTTACTGGTGATTTCTCCACCTTCAATCACATTTTCCAAAGTGGTAATTCCAAACAACAAGGCACTTTCTTTTTCTTCAAGTATATATCTTGGCCACAAACAGTGAAAAGGAGGTTTTATGCATCTGCAAAAAGGTATCATTCCATGACCTGGAATGAAACCTTTTGCCATTGGTCAGTTTTGATCATGCCAAAGGATCAGTCTATCTCATGACTGAGCAGGTTGTTAGACAATGGATTTTATGTATACATGATCATATATGATGACTTGCTCTGTATAATGCATCACTGAGATGCATTTAATCCCCTTTTGCCAGAGCACTGCTCATGTAGTGTCTGTTACTTGTACTGAATGAGTTATATGGCAAAATATATGAGCCATGCTCTGGCAAAATGGAGCTTATTGCATCTACGTGATCCATGATATCATTCAAGTCATAACAGTATTATACGTCCCTAAAATCCATTTTGTGTAACAACCGACTGAATCATGAGGTACACTGGTCTTTCGACATGCAGAAAATTGATCAAAAGCAAAAAGTTTCGGCCCAGGTCAGCCTGCGCAGACTGCGCGGGCTGACCTGGGTCGATACTTTTTGCAGATGCATTAAGCCCGTTTTTCACTGAGCATGCATTTTGAAGGTTACACTTTTCCGTCTTTTTTCACTCTTTACCACACAACAACATCTAGACCAGTCCAAATTGAAAGGCATTTGCAGTCAACAAATAAAATGTGGCAGAATTGATGGTTATTATGTTGGATAGGGTAGAAAATATTCTGGGAAAAAGCAGAAAATGCTGGTTATCAGCATTTTCTCCTTTTCCCACAATGTTTCCAAAAGCTTTCTTTCTCAGGGTCATTTAAAACTCAGGATTATCTGGTAAAGGGTTAAATACAAAAAAAAGTTTGTACGGTCATAAGTGATCAAATTTCATGGTCTTCTGGAAAAAAGCACAGTCCAAACTGAAAGGCATTTGCAGACAAGGAATAAAATGTGGCAGAATTGATGGGTATCGTGTTGAATTGAGTAGAAAAAATTGCGGGAAAAAGCAGAAAATGCTGGTTACCAGCATTTTCTTCTTTACCTACAATGTTTTCAAAAGCTTTCTTTCTCAGAGTCATTTAAAACACAGGATTGTCTGGTAATTCTTAAAGCTTGTACTGTCATAGGTGATCAAATTTCACAAAACCCAGACAACAATGCTCAGATACCAATCAATGACTCTTTTCATGCTATCAGCGACAAATGCAATCTCCGAGCAGAGTTTTCGTTTGTTACTCTCACCATACATCTCTGCAACGGGCTAAATGACAAGAATCTTGTCAAACTGAGGAAAACATGTTTTGTTACTGTTTAACTGTTTCATGTGTAACATAATAAAGTAGACAAAGGAAATATGATTCCGGATACATTATAGGTGCATTCAAACTGATGAATTTACCTGTATACAATGGAACTATTTTTTCAAGCTTCTTTACTGATCAGAATCTTACGCCAATTGTAAAAAAAAAATAGCTGCGCCCATGAATGATGACAATTTAAACAAAATTAAAAAACAAGTTATCGTCCTTTAAAAGACATTTAAGCTTTTTAGAAAATCCTTCTTTTTCACATTTCCTACCACTAAGTCTGGTTAGCCGTATGCTGTTTGAACAGCACACAAAACAATCGATTGTCTTTCTTTCACCGGCGTTTGTGTCGCCATTTTGAGTTATGGTATTGTGACGAAAATATCATGTGATTACGGACTACTTTCTGAGCCAACTACAGAGGTGAATGGGAATGATCTGTAGTGCAAGAGAGTGCGACAAATGGTCCTGTGGAAGACAAAGTATAATCATGATCAGACTCCAAAAAATGTGAAATATGATCTTCATTCTATAGTATGAAATTAACCATTTACATATTCATCCTGGCCAAACAGCCTTATTGCCATGGTAACATTTATGGTCATGCATGTAACTGATCATAGTTCATTTCAAATAGTCTGCCATAGTGTTACTATGGTCAACTAGGAAGCTGACGAGCCTAACATTGCTGATCACTTATGCCATGCCGCCTAGGAACAAATGATAAATTATTGATGTATTTTAGCAGGTACTACGGTCAACTAAGTACATACGTCAGTAGGGTCAATTACGGTTTAATAAGGTCAACTATGTTCAAACTACAGTCACAGTAGGGCCAAGACAACGTAGTTAAGCATAACTAATTTTTAGACTAGCAAAGCTAGTCTATAGGCATCAAGAGTCAAAGTAAACAAAAAACCCCACAGTAGCCAAATACTGCCTCACAGAAAAATACTTCTTTCTGTTATAAATCTTAATTCTATTATGTATGACAATTTTGACAAAAACAACTAAATCTCTACCACTCCAATTTGAATATGTCATCTTACAAAGTAATAAACTGAACAAGATGTCATTTACAAGGTACCAGATCTTTGCTTATGTAAATTAAGTGACCTATGCAAAGCAGAGAATCCCTTTTTCCTACACCAATGTAACATTATGAATGAATCTATTAACAGATACACCTAGGTAACTTGTAGCAAATCCCAGTTACATTAACCCTCACTGGACAGGGAACCCTTGTCATTCCTTCAGTCATTCATTATTTAGATCATTGTGTACAGTTAAACTGTTACGTTAAACTGTTATTCTAGTCTTGAATATTAACCCTTTACCAAACAATGCCAAGTTTTAATGATACTGGGGAAAAATCCATTTGAAAACATTGCGGGAAAAGGAGATAATGCTGGTAACCAGCATTTTCTCTTTTTACCACATTGTTTTCTACCCTTTTGGAATCAGGTTTCATCAGTTCAACCACTTTTAATTTATGGTCTGCAACAGCTGTGAATTTGGACTGGCGTAAAAAAATTTCGTTTAGTAAAGAGAGTTAAATAGTTAGCTACATCTTGTGCTATTGGATATTGACTAATTGATTGTATGGTGTTTAAAGCCATTTTCAACATTATTTCAGTGATAATGTGGCGGCCAGAGCACCTATCCATGCTTTTCTGAAGTTCTTTTACCAGCACTACCGCGACTCAGTCACGTTTTGCGGACAGTGTGGATTAAGACCAGACTGCGCTGAGCATGCAGTCTGATCTTGGATCTACTCTGTCCGATAAGAGGATATATTATTTTCTGCAAAATGTAACTTTGAAATAGCAATATTCAGGTGTTTACCATCGGCTTGAAAGTTTCGTTTATCATTTTTAGCAGGTTAAGGGTTAAACTGAAACTGGATTACAGTTAACTAATAACACGCATAGCCCCAGCAGCTCAGTCAGTAGTGTACAGGACTTGGGAACAGGAGGTTGCTGGTTCGATCCCCGACTCGGCAAGTTTCTTTCCAAGAATTGATGATAGTCATTGTGACAGGATTCATTTCTCTCTCAGGTTTTGATGATGGTTATAATATAAATGTGGGAAAGCAGCCAGTGGCTTGGAAAGAATATTGTGCAGAGTACTGGTAAAAGAAACTCCAGGAAAGCATGGATATGTGCACTGTCCACTGCTACATAACTGAAATAATGTTGAAAACAGGGTTAAACATCATACAAACAATCAATCAATCAAATTCGCTAGTCTGTCAGTACTTTCAGTACTTTGATTTAACATGTTGAAAAATTATGTGCCAACTACCAGCAAATCAAGTTCAAACTATCTTCATTACTACATTGAACTATGGTTTTAATATCTACATGTAACTACGTTTAATATGTTCAACAACGGTCAAATACGTAAGATGTGACCATGGCTTAAATTTCCAATACTGAAGACCTTGTTAATAAAAAGTGTCTTTCTCTATAACCCTTTACCATGCCATTCCCAGTTTTAACAACCCTAAGAAAAATGGCCTATGAAAACATGTGTGGAAAAAGAAGAAAATGCTGATAACCAGCATTTCCTCCTTTTTCCAACAATATTTTTCTACCTTTTCAGAGACAAGATTCAGTTTTTGAGTCAACTTTAATATGTCAACTGTAAATGCTTTGAATTAGACCAGCCTAAAATTCTGTCGTCTGGTAACGTGTTTAACGTTTGGTTTTTACTTTTGTTCAATCAATAAATACCTCTGTCTTCTTAGTCCTCTACCACACAATCCCAAATTTTAACAACCCCCAAGGAGGAGGCCTTTTGAAAAAATGGTGAGAATAGGAGAAAATGCTGGTAACCAGCATTTTCCCCTTTCCAACAATGTTTTCTACCCTATCAAATGCAGTTCCATTATTTTACCCACATTTAAAGTGTCATCTGCTAATCCTTTCGTTCTGGACCAGTCAAAAATTTTGTCGTGTGGTAAAGAGTTAAAAGCCTGACAGAACACTAGTATTATATAAGGTTCAAATCATAATAAATCTACTGTAGATAAAAGATTATATATAAGCCCATGCACCTCCTAGGGCATTAGATTCCATGCACCTCCTAGGGCATTAGATTCCATGCACCCCCTAGGGCAATAGATTCCATGCACCTCCTAGGGCATTAGATTCCATGCACCTCCTAGGGCATTAGATTCCATGCACCTCCTAGGGCATTAGATTCCATGCACCTCCTAGGGCATTAGATTCCATGCACCTCCTAGGGCATTAGATTCACACCATAGCAAATGAGTATGATAGGGGATACTTCTGTCCTTGTACAAATTGATAATTTGATCTTTTTATAATCAACACCTTTAACCATTAAGGGCCCGAAGGTGGCAAAAAACTCAGCACAGGTGTTAAAATGCATTTAACTTTAAACCATACTACTCAAGTGTATGGAAAATAATGTGAAGATGAAAATCTATAAAATGTGGTCCGTCACTATTTTAGTCCCTGGCAGAAAAATGGATACCGTATTAAAATCAGGCAACACAAGTAAACACAAGATAGGGTGGCCCTGGCAACCTTTAACCTAGTTTTGAAATTAATTTCTCTACTTTTTGGTAATGATGAAAAATTAATAAATAGAAATTTGTTACTGGTAAAAAATGTAGAGATGTTTATTCTAAGGGCCCTGCCTATTTGCTGGCAAATTTACGCAGTCCGTCTTTTTTTAAAAGATAAATCTTGTGTTACTTGAAGGAATTTTCTTTCACCAAGGTACAAGTACTTAAGCAAAAATGAATTAGGATTTTTTTTTCCTAAAAATAGGTCATTACAGTTTGATTACTTTCCTATTTGTAACATTTAACAGTATCAATGCTGCAATCCTAACCTGCATGGGTTAAAGACATGTCCAAGATCCCCAAAATATTGGATTTTTTTTTCTTGACTCTTTTTCTTATAAGTTCACAGTGTTAGAAAATAAATTGTGGTTTGGCATGAAATGCAATTACCTAAAAGCAAAGAAGGTACTGGGAAGAAAATCAGTTAAGACTTGCTAATTAACCCTTTACCACACACACAAAAAAATGAACTTATCCAATTCCAAAACATTTGCAGAAGAAAGGTTAAATGTGGCTCAAAATTGTGGAAATAAATGTCTTTGATAATGTAGAAAACATTGTGGGGAAAGGAGAAAATGATGTTTACCAGCATATTCCTCTTTTCCCACAATGTTTACAAAACTCTAATTTCCCTGTATCCTTGAAACTCAGGATCATGTGGTGATGGGTTTATATAATACTGAGGGAAACCTAAAGCAACTGCTAAATACATCAAGCAACTGCCCCTTTTCCAACCATTTTTGCATAGGCTGTCAACATAAGAGATACAAAATGTTACGTTTTTGTGAAGTTTGTAATTGGTGGAAAAAAAGCCGACCTACAAATACAGGCGGTTGCTCCACCCTTTACCACACAATCCTGTGTTTTAAGGACTGTTAGGAGTAAAGGCTTTTAAAACAGTGTTCCCACTCACATCCTTTTTTGGAAGTGCATGCACTCCCTGGAGTATAAGTTTGGGAGAGCAAGTGGAATTCTAGGACTGCACTTATTAATAATGACAATTTTAGAACATCTTTGGAGGAAAGTTAGGGTCTGTTGTATTGAATATTTATTTTGGTGAGTCTCACTCTGAAGTCATCTACTCTTGAATACAGTATGGGTAATTTAAAAAAGAAGATGTTTGTTATGTTTCCTTAGTTAAGGGACAAGTTTTAGAGGGACAACTAACAACCTGATGGCCCGTAAAATTTTCCATTTCACTGTCAATATCAGAAACTAATTAGCTTTCACTTATTGTTTTATGTAGATATTTATGTAAATTTACTGTTTAAAGTCATTGATAAAACTGAATAGTTTGAAATGCCTATAATCGGACAATGTCAAACCAATTATTACTATGTCGTGTGTTTTTGCGTTTTTTTGCTCTGATCATTTTTTCATGCCTTAAGTTCTGGAGTAGTATTTCCGCATGATATGACAGATTTGTCAATTATGTATCATGTAATTGCAAAACCTGTAATTTTACACGAGGAAAGTGGATTGATACCATTAATACTTTTAAACAAATGGCAACAGTTTGATTAGCGGTGAAAAACAGTGACTTTCAGACTTGATACCTATTGTATATGTTGTAGAGTTTAGATCTGTCAAAAGACATTACTTGTCGCCAGCAGATTCGCCAGTGCTTAAGTTTTGGAGACATTTTTTCCAACTTGTCCCAATTGGCAGCAACTGATCGACTGCGGGAGCCCTGAAACCCGTGCATGCATGCATGTTTCACTTCATATTTTTGTATGTGATTATTCAATTAAGGGCCTGAATCCTGCACATATGTGCATGAATGGGAACCCTGTAAAACATTGTAGAAAAAGGAGAAAATGCTAGAGATCAGCATTTTCTTCTTTAACCACATAGTTTTCTGTCCTTCCAGTAAGGCAAACTTCATCACTTGAGCCACACTGAATATGTTTTCATAAAATGCTAACAATTTGGGCAAGAAAATTTTATGGCTTTGTAAAGAGTTTACAAGTAACCTTTACATTCAAACTGGGAAAGAGGCCTTTTGAAAACATTGTGGGAAAAGGAGAAAATGCTTGTAACCAGCATTTTCTCCTTTTCCCACAATGTTTTCCATCCTATCAAAGAAAAATTCCACAATTTCAGCCATATTGAAATTGTTGTCTCCAAATGCTTTCAATTTGGACAAGGCTAAAATTTTGTTGTTCAGTAAAGAGTTAAAGGAACTTACAAATGCCCAGTCTCGTTGAGGTCTGTTCTGTACCCTCGTCTTGCCTTTGGCTTTTCCTTGAAAGCAGGGAGACTTGTGATCAATTCAGTGGAATATGCCGAGATTATAAGGACCAGGATTGTAACAAGCTTGTTTGGCTTCATGTTGATGTTACTTTGCCATCAGACTAACCTGAAATGATAATATCACCTAGTTACCAGCCACATTCTCTGAAAAAGGGGTTTAATGAATCTCCCTGATGCATCATACCAACTTTACCAAGCCAGTGAGACGTCACATAATTATGGATCCATAAAATCTGTTTTGTCTAACAATCAAAGTTGTGTTACTTTCAAATCTAGAAAATCTTAAAGAATAAGATCAAAAATGTTCTTAAGGATGGTTGGTGAATACAGATCCTGTACCTAGAAAGTTCAATTCAGATAGGTATGTATTTGAAAAATGCCACCCAAAGGAAGACAATGCCACCCTACACACATGTAGTCAAGACCTGTTACTGATCACATGACATTCCCACAAACCTAACTGCAAAACTGCTATAAAGTCTTACAAGAGGACCGTATGGTGATGCCAAAGCTCAGCTACAGTTGCTTGATTTCTAACGAAAATTCTAAATGGAAAAGGGGGGGCAAAACTGTGTCAAAAATACATTGATGGTTACCTGCTCTTGATGTATAGGATTCCTTTTTGACAGCTAACAACTTGTCCAAGTTTTAAGTAAACTAGAGGCCCTTGAGAGCCTGAAATTGCTCTACTGGCAGCGAGTTTGCTTTTTTTCTAGCACATATTATGAATTCGTGATACAAAAAGATGAAAGCCAAACATCCCCCCACCAAAAAAAAAAAAGGAAGTATAACTATTGTTGCAACTGGGCTTGAACCCACTAAGAAAGCACAAGCAGGCATGTTGAATTGAACAAATAGTGAAAAAAAAATTGAAGTACAATTTCTCAAAACCAACTGTTTGAAATCCAGCCAAATTTGACAGGGTTTCAGTACTCATTGTATTAAACAATCCCTGCAAATTTCAAAGAAATGGACTAATAATGTGGACTGTGTTGAGTAAACAATCCCCGGTCTTCAAATGGCTGCTTTTCCTTAACTGATTGCTAGATTTTCTTCATTTTTATTAGAGTTCAATCCCTCGATGACACAAATGGTCTTTGCAAGTTTCAAAAGAATTGGACCTAAAATGCAGACTTATAAATTGCGTAAAAAAGAAATGTAAATTTTCAACTTTAAATGGCTCCTTTTCACATACTGATTGTCGAATGTTTTTCAAATCGATAGATTTCAAGCTCTTGATAATATAAAGCAACTGTGTAAAAAGCTAAATGAAAATTCAACCACAAATGCCGTGTCGTAGCGTAAACAAAAAATATAAATTTTTTAATTTAATTGGCTCCTTTTCCAATACTGATTGTCAATTTTTTGTCAAAATCAATAGTGTTAAAGTTTATGATGATACAAATCAACTGTTTAAGTTTCATGAAAATCCAGTTACAAATGCTGAATTTATTGGGCAAACAAGAAATGAAAATTTTTAACTTTAAATACTGATTGTCAGATTTTTTTCAAAATCAATAGGGTTCAAGCTATTGATAAGATAAACAAAGCATTCAAGTTTCACGAAAATCTGACCATACACGTAGACTAAAACACATAAACAAGAAAAGGAAATGTTGAACTTTAAATGGCTACTTTTCCTACACTGGTTGTCAGGTTCTTTTCAAAAATCTATGGGCTTCAAGCCTTCGATGAGATTAACAATCTGTGCAAGTTTCACAAAATTCCGACCACAACTGCAGACTTTATAGCGTAAACAAGAAATTTAAATGTTGAACTTTAAATGGCTACTCTTCCTACACTGATTGTCAGATTTTTTCAAAATCAATAGGGTTCAAGCTTTCGATGAGATAAAGAATCTGTGCAAGTTTCACGAAAATCTGACCACAACTGCAAACTTGATTGTGTACACAAGAAATTGAAATTTTGAACTTTAAATGGCTGCTTTTCCTTCACTGATTGTCAGATTTTTTTTTTAAAATAGGGTTCAAGCTATTGATAAGATAAACAAACTCTGCAAGTTTCACGAAAATCAAACCACAGCTGCAGACTTTATCACATTAACAAGAAATTGAAATTTTGAACTTTAAATGGCTGCTTTTCCTACACTGATTGTCAGACTTTTTTCAAAATCAATAGTGTTCAAGCTATTGATGAGATATATAGACTTTGCAATTTTCGCAAAAATCCGACCACAAATGCAGACTTTATCGCATAAACAAGAAATTGAAATTTTGAACTTTAAATGGCTGCTTTTCCTACACTGATTGTCAGATTTTTTTTCAAAATCAATAGGGTTCAATCTATTGATGAGATAAACAAACGCCGCAAGTTTCGAGACAATCCGACCACAAATGCGGACTTTATCACGTAAACAAGAAAAAGACTAACGGACAGACTGACGAACAGACAGATGGACGACAGAAACCACGCCATGACATAAGCTCTGCTGGCTTACAGCCAGTAGAGCTAATAATCTTCAAAAAAAGCCCAGCTAAAAACTTCTTAAGTTACCCCAGGCTATGCATCCAATTAACCCTTTCCCAAACAACAAATTTCGGACTGGTCCAAATTGAAAGAGTTTGCAGACGACAATTTTAAATTTGATGAAAATGACAGAAAGTTCTCCAAAAGAGAAGAAAACACTGTGGGAAAAGGAGAAATTGCTCGTAACGAGCAATTTCTCCTTTTCCCACAGTGTTTTCAAAAGACTTGTACTGCAGACACGTGAAAACCAGGGCTTGTTTGGGAAAGGGTTAATCTTTCACCACACAACCCTGACTTTTAACAACCCTGGAGAAGGAGCCTTTTGAAAGCATTGTAGGAAAAGGAGAAAATGCTGGTAACCAGTATTTTCTCCCTTTGCCACAATGTTTTCTACCCTAACTAAGACAAGTTCCATTATTTGAATCACATTTAAATTGTAGTCTGCAACTGCTTTCAATTTGGACCAGTATAAATTTTTCTTATGTGGTAAAGAGTTAAAGAAATACCATTAAAAAGTTTACTTTTGTTGCACCCTTCTTTCATATCTAATGATAATTTGCCAACTATTGCCTTAGTTAAGGTGATAAAACATTTTTTACAAGTTGGGTTTCATTTTAAAAATCTAAACAGAACCCTTGAACCTACCGTATACCACATATTATCCCCAGCCTTAATGACACTGAAGACAAGGCCTTTTAAAAAAATTACAGGAAAAGCAGAAAATGCTGGTATCCGGCATTTTCTCCTTTTCTGAAATGTTTTCTAACCTTCAAAGCCAAATCCCATCATTTGAGCCACATCTTCTTTATCAGCTGCAAATGCTTTTAATTTGGACAAGTTGAAAATTGTCTTGTCTGATAAACACACTGGAGAGACTTTACGTTCTTAATCCAGTTTAACGTTACTGCTCCTGTCAATCGAACGTACCTGCTCCGGGTAAAAACATGGCCGCGACCTAGACTTTTGACAGGTAAGCACCCAAAATTGCTTTTTTTAACAACCATATGAATAGATATGCAACAGACGATTTTCGCACGGAACGTCTGGGATATCAGTACATATTTCTGTATTGTTCTTTTGATGGTTGGTTGTTTGTTGAAGACGTTTAATCCGACAAACTTTCGTCAGGGACTATGATTTCTGAATAATCAACACGCGGAAGTCAGCAAAAACCTTTGTTAAACGTACAAACATGATATTCTGAAGTTTGTGCTATACCAGGTGATACATATATGCTTTATTCACCGCAGTTCCAAACAAAAAATGTAGCATTTTTCATAACAGAGCAACTATATGTCAAGTTTTTATAGACAACGTTCCATGCTCCGAAACTCAATAAAATGATCCAGCTCCTGAGTTGAAAGAAAGTACGATATTATAAGCGATTGTCTACGAGTTTAATCAAACAATTTGTGTGTGTTTTTTTTTTCAATATGTATAATTGCCCGTCCGTCTTTCGGCCTGTCTGTCAGTCAGGTTTCTTGTCCTGATCTTTTGTGCTTTTGAAATGAAATGTCATTATATACATGGAGACCTTGATGCCAGTGTCACTAACAAGATCCGTAACTACCATAACTGTCAAGCATAAGATCCACAACTAATATAACTATCATCTTCGATATGGTCATCACAAGACTTCCTTCTGCGTTACTGTAAATTAATAATAATGATCATTAATAAAACAACCAACCATACGTCTTGTCAGCTGCACACCTAAATGCATCTAATGATAGCTAATACTACAATTTAAATGCATATACATGTGGATCTTTTCACACCATTGCAAAACAGCAGACCCTAATTAGACCTTAAAATAGCTTACGAATGTCGAATGACGAATTAATTTCAAATACAAAAGCCATTTTTGTGAAATACACTGAGTGAGTCATGCTCTGTGAAAAGGGGGCTTAATGCATTTCCGAAAAGTATCGATTCATGTCAGCCTACGCAGTCCACGGAGGTTGACATGGGCCGAAAGTTCTCCCTATATTTAAATGTTATCAAAACGACTATTTCTTCAAAACGACTATTTATTCAAAACGACAATTCGACCACATTATTCAGTTCTTACGTTAAACAATGGGATTTAATGGACCCATAATTAGGTGTTATGCTTGATATAATGCATCACGGACATTCATTAAGCCCCTTTTTGCCAGAGCACGGCTCATATAGATGCATAGTTTTTGAGTTTTTGAGAACCTCAGATCCTCTGAATACATGCTCAATTAGATTAGGCGTATTAAAAAGGTTCAACGTGTTTTAGTATTGTACTGTCATTCAAGTATCTATCAAACTACACATTTGAACCGATCTATAGTAATCAAGTTGGAGAAAACATTTCAAAATGTGACCAAACCGAGAGATACTTGTCTCATTTTATAGAATACAATGTGAGAAAAGGAAAAATGTGTATTGTTTTGCTTAGTATTCTACATCAGTTTTTCAGCTGATTTGCAATATATATTTGGTCGTTCATAATGATAGTCATTGTTGTTATTATCCTCGGAACCCAGGTTTAAGCATTACGTTACTCTCCATGCATTACCCCTGGGAAAATTGACTAGCAATTCGTCGTTTCATAGGAATATTCATATGGTCGGGAAGTACCCTAATAGCCAATCGAAAGATCGCTAATATAATGATTCTCTCCAATCTCTGAACAGAGTTTTCGTTGTTACTCTCACCATACATCTCTGCAACGGGCTAAATGACAAGAATCTTGTTAAACCGAGGAAAACATGTTTTGTTACTGTTTAACTGTTTCACGTGTAACATAATAAAGTAGACAAAGGAAATATGATTCCGGATACATTATAGGTGAATTCAAATTGATGAATTTACCTGTATACAATGGAACTATTTTTTCAAGCTTCTTTACTGATCCGAATCTTACGCCAATTGTAAAAAAAAAAAAAAAAAATGGCTGCGCCCATAAATGATGACAATTTAAACAAAATTTCAAAAACAAGTTCTCGTCCTTTAAAAGACATTTAAGCTTTTCAGAAAATCCCTCTTTTTCACATTTCCTACCACTAAGTCTGATTGGCCGTATGCTGTTTGAACAGCACAGAAAACAATCGATTGGTCTTTCTTTCACCGGCGTTTGTGTCGCCATTTTGAGTTATGGTCATGTGACGAAAATATCACGTGATGACGGACTACTTTCTGAGCCAACTACGAAGGTGAATGGGAATGATCCGTAGTGCAAGAGAGTGGATTCTCTCTTGTAGAGGGGACAATTTCATTTCGTCAGTTACTAAAAATAACCTTGGAAAAAACCCCAGGTGGTCATCAAATATGGCGTGATCGTCTCGTGTGAGACATATGCCATTCTGTAATAAACGGACGACACAATCGATCTTTGTGTACGAGCGCAAACATTTTCAAATATCATACACAGTTACAGTCTTTAGGAATGAAAACCAAAGGAAAAGCTTGCTATTCCTGTTCCAATAAATTAAATAAAATTGTCGATTTGAACATCTCTTTTGAACGCTTCTCGATTGTAGCGTTGATACCCGCCGCTACATTTAAAGTATCACTAAGCTTGATTTTCAACAAATGATGTAATTGGACATAGACTAGTAAAAAATAGAAATGACGGCATATTTGTGATAAAAATAGCTTAAATTTTCTCAAGAAAATACTGTGATTACCAATCAAAATGCTTCACGAATAATTCATGAGAACGAGGAAACGCCAGCCAGATTGGAATGAATCGAAACTGGGTCAACAAGGATGTGCTATTATCAACGATGACAAACCTATGACTGTGACCACGATGATTAATACAGGTCTTGATCAAAATGGCAAAATTGATTACTGTAACTCGAAGACTTACGCTGAACATGTTTCAGCTCAGGAGCTAGAACGTCGTATTGAATTTCGGAGCATGTAACGTTGTAATGCAAATAAGGCAAAACATCGCTTTATAATTGCATTTTATGTTCTTTTCGGTTTATAGTCGAGAGGAATAATCATTATATAGGTCATCTGACACTGCACACACGTCAGATTATCTACTGTATATGTTTTACTAAGGTTTTTGGAGACTCCAAGTACTGATTTTCTAGAAACCGTAGTCGCCGACGGAAGTTTGTCGGATTAAACGCCTTCAACACACAATTAACCACCAAAAGAACGACAGATTTACGTGCACTGACATCCCAGACATTCCGTGCGACAGCTTTCAACTACATATCTATTCATTAACATGTAAAAAGAATAATGTTTTTGTGCTTACCTTACGAAATCTTGTGGGTCAGCCATGTTTTTAACTGGAGCGGGTACGTTCGATTGACAGGAGCAGTAACGTTAAACTGGAGCAAGAACGTAAAGTCTCTCCAGTGTGATAAAAAGATAAGAACATTTAAGTTTGAAACACTTGACCTACCACTTCAGTAATGTAATACTTAGTATTTAGTAAATACTAGTATAAGAGCTTGTTCATGTAATTCAGAATCAGACATCCTGATACTTCCTTAAACTAATTTTTAGCTGACAACTTCCATCAATCATCAGTATTCAGTATTCTCCGGTAATTTCCTCTAATTTATGGTGCACTCTCATTCTAGATGTCTGTACAGGGTTAGTTCATTATTCAACCACAGTTTTTGTTCTTAACTCTAAAACTTTGGTGTTATAGTGAAACCGCTATAACTTGTCACTACTTAGCTCCTGTTATCGTGTTCGGCTTTCCGATATTTGCCTCCGTCATTTTAATTACCATACCCATGGTGTAGAGGTAAAATACCTGGACACATGATTCTGATATAAACGTCCTGTAAAATCTTAAATTTATCAAAGATCTATAAATAGTTCACGTAAAAAAAGACAGAATATTCATTAAGTGACATGTTAAAGTGGTTTAACCATACATACGGTACCTGAAATATAATGCTTGATACTGTGTATACACGTTATCTGATGAGCACAGATTAAGATGGAGAGAAAGTCAGATGCAAGGAAATCTTAATGCTGATACCCCAGCTCTTCTTCGAATCAATTTCTTTGGTTCTTTTTCATGTCCATTGTACTGATTGATTGACTGTATGGTGTTTAACACAGTTTTCAACATTAATTCAGTTATATCGTATCAGCCAGTGCATGTATCCATGCTTTTCTGGAGTTTCTTTTACCAGTACTGCATACAATATTCTTTCCAAGCCACTGGCTGCTTTTTCCATATAACCATTGTCGAAACAATCAGGCCTGTGAGAGAGGAATGAATCCTGTCACAATGACTATCATCAATCCTTGGGAAGAAATTGGCTGAGCCAGGGATCAAACTAGTGACCTCCGGCTCTCAAGTCCTGTGCAAATGAGCTACCAGATCTTGGCCCATGTTTGGTGTAAAGGGGGACAAGAGGCTACCTCTGAGTTTCTAACCAGTTCATCTCTTCTTGGGTAGGAAACACAAGGTTTCTCTGAAAGTCATCCTTCCAGACTGGGGATTGAACCCTAGACCTGCGGACTGGTAGACCAGCATGTGCCACCTCTCCACCCACTCTCCATCATAAAATATTGGTAATCAACATGAATCAAAGTTTTATGCTGGATTTTGTGTAAAATCAATTCCTGGTAAAAGGCAACATTGGTGTTTGTGTCCTTATGCAAACAAGTAAAGGGGAAGCACATGGTTTTTGTTCACTCCTCACAAATCCTCCTGTACCGTAACTATATCTAACCTCATCTGTACTGAGGTGGTTTCCATTCTAAACTGCCAATCATATGATCTGAAAAATGGTGGTGCCCATGTAAATTGATTTACAACAACATAAACAACCCTGGCTAAGTGAAGTTATTCATATCTGTCAATCTGTCGTGAAAACTTCCAACGGAAATGATAAACCACATTACAGACTGAATATTCATTTGTTTGTTAGCAAAAGAATTTGACAGAAAATCATTACTCACTTTTCTTTTTCAATCCTTTGCCACACAATCCTGACTTTTAACGACCCTGTGAAAGAAGCCTCTTGAAAACATTGTGGAAAAGGAGGCAATGCTCGTAGCCAGCATTTTCTTCTTTTCTCACAACATTTTTTACCCTTCCAAAAACAAATCTAAAGTCTTCAGTCAAATTTATTTTATTGTCTACAAATACTCTCAATTTAGACTATTGGCATAACAAAAAGTTCTGATTTATGTCAGCCTGAGCAGATTATGCTGGCTGATAAAAGTCGATAGTTTTTGTAGATGCATTAAACCCCCTTTTCACTGAGAATGGCCCACATAAAAAGGACCCTGTAACTTTTTTCTAAATTTATCTAGGATAAAACTATCACTAATTCTCATATTCCAGGCCAAAATGGTTTGCTTTTCAGATTCAAACAATGATACATTGCCAATTGAGGTATTAGCCAGACAAAAAAATTGCCAGGCTCAGCGTTTCAGAAAGTCTGCGTTTTTGCGTTTTTGAAGAAAGCCTGACGCAACAAAATTAATACATCCTGTCTCCCTTGACGCAACATAAATCAGTACTAAACAGTAATATAGAAGATGGTTAAGTTAATATATCTTACAAAATCGCCAAGTTCATAACTGCAGAATCATATCAAACTCTAAACTGGCAGCCTCTTATAGATTTTCATATAAATATCTATCGGACAGTTACTGGAGATACAACGGGTACCAGTTAATCGAATCTGCTTTTTACACTGAATGAATTGTTTCCGGCATACATAAACTAGTACCCATATCCAGGGTTTTCATTTAATACTGATTGCCGATCAAAAACATCGGTTGAAATCGGCCTTTAATCGGTTGTTTTTGCTGGATCTTTGAAAAATCCATATCGAAAATATTTCACGCGTTGGTAACTGCACTGCGACACCGGTTCAATTTTACCATGAGACCAGAAGCAATTGGTTTATGAATGTTATGCGGTCATTCATTGGATACTTGCATCCAATTATCCAATCGTAGGCGACGATACGTTTCTCCGATCTCCATTTGGTAATCATGGACGCCAAAGCCTAGGTGGCCCCCTTGACCCTCGGCCTGTTGTTTTTGTCAATCAATCGGTTGCTTCATTTCAAAATGAAAACCCTGCATATCTCCCATAACCATCTGATAGACGTTGATACGAAGATCGATAACATGCTGCCAATTTACAGTGTACACTCAATCCATCTAAAATGCAACATTAATCTTTGTAACATCGCTGTCATCTCACCTGTATTACTGTATGGAATCCATACTAAACTTTTTGTCTGCATTTTAGACCCTGCTCAGTCATGGTCACCGACTTGCTGGAGTAATCGGGATGACAGACTACAGTTTCTACGAGGTCATTGTTTTCAACTTTTACCTGTATTATGATCCATATTTTTGTATTTTGAAATTTATGCAATAATGCATAATATTGTATCATATGAATGTTCTGTATATAACTTTATATTTCTTTCTTTTCATACAGCTTTGTAATTTTATGTGAAGGAATATGTTTTCACACCTTCCCGATCAAAAGGTATTTCCTTGTTTGCACAACAATGGGTACACATTCCAAGTAATTAGTCTCGGAGCCCTTCTAACAGCCCCACAGTTTGGCTTGGGATTAACCTGTCTGCATTAGGCGTTAAACAATCAAGCCAAACTTTGTGATGTCTTTGTTTTCAAAATTCCAACAAAAACTTTGTCAGGAAATAAGCTATTTGAGAACCTTACTCAAAATTCAACACCTGGAAATAGTGGCCTATATAAACCAGGACCTTGGCTGGTCAACTATGAATCTTGGCTTGACCAGTGTTACTGAATAAAGTGTCTTTGTGTTTATTGGGCAATTCTTCTTATTTCCAGGTAAGTTTGTTTTTGACATTTTTTTTTACTTTTGCCTTTCTGTTTCTTTAATTTTTGTAATTGAATTTCTAGTTAACTTATTCTACATTTTTGAACATAAGTAATTGATATTTCTCAAGTCCTAGGTCTTTCTTGCACAAACCTGTGTTTGCTAGTGAAAATGACCTACAGCTGAGAAATTGTGTTTGCTAGTGAAAATGACCTACAGCTGAGAAACCTGAAAATTTATCATTCAACTTGGTTTTGTATTGTGACTTAGCAACATACGTTTCTTGAAATATAAAACAGTTATGTCTCAACATTTTGACTTCAAATAATTGTCTGCAATAAACCTCCATTCCTTCTTTATAGTTTTGCAATTTAAAGATGGATTTTTATTTGTCATCTTACAATTAAGATATTCTTAGGTGTTAAACTTTGTGTCAAAATATCGTGTTTACATGTCCCTTTCCTTAAATGCAAACTGTATGTGTGTAAGTAACTTGTTGTGACAATAGTCAATGTTGATTCCTGTGTTCAATGATGTGGGTACCATTTGTGCCTCTCATAGAGCTGATTCCCCATGTCTAGCTTTACTCTCTATTGGAGAGTGTGAAGTTGAGCCACATCATTGCATACAGACTTCACTCTGATTGGTCATGACAAGTTGCATTTTGTTTTGTATATTTTTTGTAACATGAATCTTGGCTTGGCCAGTGTTACTGAATAAAGTGTCTTTGTGTTTATTGGGCAATTCTTCTTATTTCCAGGCATCTATCATCCCAATACATATTCCAGAGTTCTGAGGGCTTTTTGTTGTAACAGGAGTAAACTCCCCTCTTATTCCTTCATAAAACCTTTAATACCACACTGTCATATAAAATTTTTATCATTGCAAGGCATCTACAGAAGGGGCAAAGGCAAACAACATGTGTAAAGAAAAAGACCATGACGCATAAAAATTCTGAATGACACCCAAAATTCCAAACAGCGAGTCACAGATGACCCCCAAAATTTATCAGCTAGCAGAAACACTAAGGTTGCCAGTCACTGATCACAGACTTCTGTGTAGTATGACATTCTAAAAGCAACTACCATATTTCACCAAATTAACGTGCCAGGATGACATGAAAAACACCCACATAGCCAATTTCCTGAAATTAAAGTACCATCATATAGTAGAGTAATTATAGTACTTTGATCCGGGTTTTAGTCAGTGCCAACTGTAAAACAAATTTCATTTGAAAAAACCCACTGTATTAAAGCAGAATATCAATTTTACCACCGATCATGTGGGATATCAATTGAATAATCGCATACAAAAATATCAAGTGAAACACGCATGCACCCAGTTTCACGGCTCCCGCAGTCAATCGCCAGTGGCGCCATTTGGGACAAGTTAGAAAAAAATGTCTCCAAAATTGAAGCACAGGCAAACCAACTGGCATTAAGTAATGTCTTAACATGATATTTGAAAGATCTTACTGTGACATGTAGGTTTACATGTACAACAAGTATCAAATGTGAAGGATGCACGGGGTCACTGTTTATCACTGGTAATCAAGCTGTTATGTCATTTATTTAAAAGTATTAATGATACTGATGCGCTTTTCTAGTCTAAAGTTACTTGTTTTGAAGTTACAAGTTACATGTTACCTTAATTGATATATATACAAGGACGAAAAAGAAACGCCGGGTACATAAAATATACAACATGTATTTTATTGCTTGGCCTAGAATAATGAAAATCGGTCAGATTGACGTGTTGTTCGTCGTGGAACGGTACACATGTTTAAAATCACACAATACCTAACATCTTCGTACCATGAGAGGCACATGCTCAAATGCAAAAATCCCATGCAGGGGAAGGCCATTGAGTTGCCCATGGAAATTTTCAGTCTATTTGATACTGTTCAAGTATTCAAATTGATTTTTCAAAGTTTGATACAAATTTAGCAATTTGCTTCCATGCCACGCTTGACAGATGTCCAGCGGGGACAAGCTATAGCAATGCTTTTGCAGGGTCAAGGCCAACTGCAGGTTGCTGCACATTTTGGTGTGCATATTCGAACTATTGAATGTCCTGTCCAACGTCTGCGAGTGACGGGGAGGGTGAACGACCAACCGCGAAGTGGACGTCTGCACGTCACGATGCCACGTCAGGATCGGTTTATAACACTTTCTCACTTACGTAATCGCCATCTCACAGCTAGCGAAACTGCAAATAACACCATAGGCAGTCATAATCACCATATTCATCCTGATATGGTTCAAAACCGATTACGCATCAATGGCCTAAGAGCCCGACATCCCTATGTTGGTCTGCCCCTAATTCCTGCGCGTCACCAACGCGGTTTGGCTTGGTTAGTAGCACACTCACCAAGAAATTTTCCTATGAGGCAATGGAGACGAGTATTCTTCACCGACGAATCCCGGTTCACTCTCTACCGTGCGGACGGGCGACGTCTTGTCTACCGACGTTGCGGGGAACGTTACACCGACGCGTGCGTCAATGAGCGGGATAGGTTTGGCGGTGGTTCGGTATGTGTTTGGAGCGGTATCTCGCATGGGTTTAAATCACCCCTGATCGTGATTGACGGTTATTTAACCGGCGTCAGGTATAGAGACGAAATCCTCCGCCCAGTTGCCGTCCCATGCGTGCAAGCATGGAACCTGATATTCCAGCAAGACAATGCCCGGCCCCATGTCGCTAGAGTTTGCCAGCAATTTCTTGCCAACAATAACATAAACTCAATCAATTGGCCAGCATTCAGTCCCGATTTGTCCCCGATTGAACATTTGTAGGACGAACTGGATAGGTGGGTTAGGAGACGCCCAAGTGCTCCCACTAATCTGGTCCAGCTCAGGTATGCCTTGCATGAAGAGTGGAATAACATCCCCATTGCCAGGATTAACACCCTGATGAATTCCATGCATAGAAGAATCAGGGCTGCGACAGCTGCGCATGGAGAACACACAAGATACTGACATGTCCGGCGTTGTTGCGCCAAACAAACAGGGTCATCATTAAAAGGGGGTTATTTTTCGCTTAAACAGCATAGAAAATCGAATGAAACTTCACCAACTGGTTCCATACAGATGAAATTTTAATAAAAAAAATGAATATAATAATGTAATATTACATTATATCCTTTAAAACTATCTTAATAGGTTACCCTACGTTTCTTTTTCGTCCTAGTATAATTATGTCAAATCATGTGGAAATACTACTCCAAAAATTAACTGGAGTGAAAAAAAGATCACTGGAAAAAAAAAAAACAGGAAAACCCATGATACAACAAAGATTGGTTTGACATTGTTCCATCATAGGCATTTCAAACTGTCTAATTTCAGCTTTGATAATGACTTTAACAGTGACTTTACACAAATCTTTCTATAAAACAATAAGTGAAAGCTAGTTAGCTTCTGAAATTGACAGAGTGAAATAGAAAGTTTTACTGTCTATCAGGTTAAATTAGTTGTCCCACTGACCCTTATCCTGTGAATAATTGATTGATTGAATGGTGTTTTACACCACTTTCAACAATATTTCAGTCATATCACGGCGACAGCTCACATATTCATGTATTTCCTGGGTTTCACCAGTACTAGGCTAGGGCTCTGAAGTGTCTTGCCCAAGGACACTCCCATGAAAAACCCAGTGGATCCAGTGAGGCTTGAACCCAGGGCCTCCAGGTTACAAGTCCTACACTTTACCACTCAGCCACCCAGGACCCCTGTCCCATGAGTAAAGAAATGTTACAAGCAAGTTGAAGCAATGCACTGTCTATTCTAGAAACGGAGAACAAGGGGGTAATTTCCCCCCTCCATCTGAAAAATAAGGAGGACTTTCAAAACGTAAGCGGGACAAACTTCAAACAGATAAAAAGAAAATAACAGATTTATTCCTGTCCAACTTACATGTGAAAAGAAGATTTTGGAGTGTCGTTCTCTTGAAATTTAATTCATTTTTTACCAATAGAAGAGAATAAGACAGTTGTTAAATCCATTCTGATTATTTTTGATAAAATTCATTACAATAACAGTACTCTAAGACGCTATGAAAAGTGAACCATTTTAGACTGGGTGGTTTTGGAAGTGGGCCGTTTCAATCCACTTCCTGTCGAGGGAGGTAACTTTAATGGGCATAATGTTTCAAAACGTCTTTGGCAATGATGTCGGCTTTTTTTTTTGAAAACAGCGGTATTTTCTGCAAGGCAAAAGTCATTTCTTTGGTTTGGGCATTTTTCATTGATTATTTTTCACGCAGGACTGTCACGCATTGGGTCTGAATTCATGCGGGATCTGGAAAAAAATAATGTGAATCCCACAATTGCACATCCTAGAATGGACACTGGTAGTGTCTCTTTTTAACCCTTTCCCAAACAAGCCCTGGTTTTCATGTGTCTGCAGAACAAGTCTTTTGAAAACACTGTGGGAAAAGGAGAAATTGCTCATAACGAGCAATTTCTCCTTTTCCCACAGTGTTTTCTACCCTACTTGAGAACTTCCTGCCATTTTCATCAAATTTAAAATTGTCGTCTGCAAACTCTTTCAATTTGGACCAGTCCAAAATTTGTCGTTTGGGAAAGGGTTAAATTACCCATGTTCTTATTAAGAGCAGACAACTGCAGAGCGAGGCTCATCAAAACAAATTTTCATTACACCACAACCTTGCTTTCTTCCAGAGAAGGTCAAAAATTGTCATTATTCCGTGCACTCCTAGAATTTCTCTTGCACTCCCAAAGTTTTACCCCAGGGAGTGCACGTGAGTTGGTACACTGATTATGTTAATGCTGTACCAGTAAGTTTATTTATAAAATATTGGTCAGTCTGTGTTAGAAAAGTTTCAGTGAAGTTATCTTAAGTTTGGAATTTTGTCACTACATTTGTAGATTTTAAGCTAAGGAAAAACGGGGGGCCGCCAATGGCTCTCGAGTAAGTAAGGGGGAGAGGGGGCTCCTATTCGGGAAGGTCAGCATTAATTAGGTGAAATATGATACATGTACATACATCCCTCCTTCCATTTTTTTCATGGCACACCTGTGTTTACAATTCGGAAAAAAATAACTTCCTATTTACAATTTTCTTCCTTTTTCAGTCTTAACCTTTACTGTTGTGTTTTCTTTTTTTACATTTATGTTGATCCTTAATATGTGTAACAAGTTGTATAGTAATTGGTAAGAGCTTAAAACGGTTAAACCAAATAAAACGCTACAAGCTTGATGGAATGAAGGGTGTTTTATGCCACTTTCATCATCATTTCAGCCATATCACTGCAACAGCTGGCTTATTCGTGTATGTCCTGGGCTTCACCAGTACTAGGCTAGTGATTGACATGTCTTGCCCAAGGACACTCCCACAAAAAACTCAGACCTTCCAATGTGGCTTGAACCAAGGACCTCCAGGTTACAAGTCCAACCCTTTTCCACTGTGCCATGCACCACACTACAAGAACTTAGTTTAAGCCTTGGAGAGCCAAATAAAGTCACTAGATATGTCAAGACAAAAGCATTTAGACTACAACACAAGGGTTGTCCCAAAACTCCGTGACAAATCCTATAAACGGCCATTTTTAGCGTCAGGATATTCCTTTTCACATATATTATCTATGAAGATGTCATTTCACTTTGTATTAAGTCTTTAAAAAAATATTAACTTTATTTTTACCACAAATCTACATAATTGTTGAGGAGGTGTCATTTACTGGCGCACATCAATTTATCCTTATATGTTTTAGTATGAACGCAATTCATGCTTCGATATTTGATATCATTTCTGCTAAATATCACATTGACTTATTCTTCTGATACTTTGGCGCCATTACAGAAAATTTGAATGTGATCATGTGAATGAACAGTATACAGACAAAGGATAACGATCAGTTGAAAATAGGAATTTTGGACTGATGAAGTCTGAAGATCACGAGGCGCAGCAGACAGATGTAATATTTTGGGTCGATCTCGAAATGACACCCTTTCAGACTATAAAACAAATGTGTCAGGCATTTCTCAGGCATTGGTCTCCAATGGTATGGCAGGAAAAGATGCCAGGGAAAGGAGAAAGCATGAAATGGAAGGCTGATTTCTACAAATGAAGAATCATGTGATTTGGTAAAGAGATACGTTTTAGCAGATCGGAGACTAACAGTCAAGAGATATCATCATCAACTTCTATTTCAAGGTCTTATATCTACAGAATACTGAAGGACAAACTGTGCATGCCACTCTTCTGTTTGAGATGGGTTCTGTCTGGTTTGAATTTCATGGAGAATACTTTGAAAAAAGGCATGTAAACTTAACATTGACACCGTTATTGATGCCTGACGTCCGCTGCCGTGGGTGCGGTTGTTGTCATATTTATGCTACAGTCTTCTTATTTGTAAACATTTTTGTGTTATTTTTTACCTATATGTTTGAATTACATGAATGGAAAACATATTTGAAAATTGTATTTGTAGCATTTCATGTTCTTTCGTAAATGAAATCGTTGCTGAGTTTTGGGACATCCCTCGAATATGATTTTGCAGCATTAATAGAATTTGTGAATGAAAGGGTATAAAACACTGTGACAAGAATTATCCTCATTTTCAACAAGAGCACCACAAGTGGGTGCCAACGCTTGGCTGCAGTTGCTTGATTTTCAGTGGAAATTCCAAGTTGAAAAAGGAGCATAACTATGTCAATCAAAGCGCTGACGCACTGAAGGCAGCGGGTTTGTGCCAGCTACAGATCTTATTACTTTCTTTGCACAGGTTTCCTTTATACTTGACTTGAAGTAAAAAGGTGCCTTAATCGATCTGCAAACAGTATAGACTTAGGTCAGCCTGTGCAGGCAGTCAGTCTGTGCAGTCTTCACAGGCTGACCTGGGCTGAAACTTTTCGCCATTGGTCCATTTTCTGTACATCGAAGGGTCGGTCTATGGATCAATAATTATTTATGTCTTGCTTGGTATAATCCATCACGAGGATGCAAGAAGCCCCGTTTTGCCAAAGCACAGCTCATTTGTTTGTGGCTAAAATAAAGATAAAATCTAGTACATGAGCACAGGCAGAAAACAAGACTTGAATAAATGATATTAATCCTTTCCAAAACAATCCCAAGTTTTTATGACCCTGTGGAAGAGGCCTTTAAAGACATTTGTGGAAATGGAGAAAGTGCTTCTAACCAATGTTTTCTATTATATCAATCCGTAACATTTATGAAATTCTTGAAAGGTATCTTAAAGTACTGAAAACCAGTCTTAGTATAATTTTGAGGTTTTACACCTCAAAATCCTTGTAGGCCAAATAATGTGCTTTATAAAAGTTTTGCCGATCCCTTTTAAGGAGTTTGTAGCTCAAAGACTTGAAGTTGGTACCGCTGGTTTAAATTTCCAGCATGGTCTTCTTTCTGATCCACTTATCATTTATGCCATGTTATTATTCAGTGCATGACCTTAAGGAAATAGCCAAGAAACGCATGCATAGGTACACTGGCAGCTGTTATGACCCAAGCTGTTTAAATTTCATTAACTGCTAATAAATTATACTGAAAGAAGCCACTTGCAGACAAAAATTGAAACATGGCTCAAAAACAGTGTACATCTTTGATAGGGTAGAAAACATTGTTGGAAAAGGAGAAAATGCTGCTTACCAGCATTTTCTCCCATTCCTACAATGATTGTAAAAATTTATGTTCTAAGGGTCGTTAAAACTTGAGATTGTGTTGTACAAGTAAATGCATAATATAATTTGCAGTTATAACTACTTTTAACTCTTTACCACTCAATGCCGACTTCTAACAACCTTGAGAAAAAAGCCTTATGAAAACAGTCTGGGAAAGCAGAAAATGCTGGGAACCAGCATTTTCTCTATTATCCACAATATTTTCTACCCTATAAAATAAAACTTGTACCATTTGAGCCACAATGAAATTGTCGTCTGCAAATGCTTTCAGTTTGAACACAGCTGAAATTTTGCCGTCTGCCAAAGGCTTAATGGGTGACTTTTCGTGTAACATCGCCTGTCATAGCCGAATCCGTACGACTTTGGCGATAAAAGGCGATGTTACACGAATCCCATTACGATGCCCTATGCTCAAAATTCATCATGCAAACAAACACCGACAAGAAAAAGTCGATGCAAAGAATCAAAGTCGCCGCAAATTTTTTTATTTAATGCTTCAAGAAAGCCAGGGCAAATAAGTAAATGTCAGTTTTCATCAGCAGATTTTTTAACACATTATGAAATTGATGTGACTGTGAATCTATATCAAAAGTTGTCTTCTGTTACAGTATCTAATACCCTCGCATAGCGCTCTCTGAACTCTTTTCCAAACAAAAAATATCAGACGACAATTTAAAAAGCTGCAAAAATGGTAGAAAATTCGCTAGTAGTGGGGGGAAAAGTATTTGTTAAAGGAGAAATTGCTTATAACGAGTAATTTCTCCTTATCCAACATGTTTTTCCAAAAGAATTTGACAGCGCACGTGATAACCCGCGTTTGTTTGGGAAAGTGTTGAAAACAGGGCCAAGTTACTAAAATGTTGCTGTCCTAGGATAGTATGATTCAAGAGAACGCAAGTTTGCAAGGCATGCTTTCAATTTAAACAAGTCTAAAACTATACTGTTTGGTGAACGCTGTTAATAAAGAATATTGGTTTTGCATTGCGATTTATGAACAACACAGCGAAAAACTGGTCTCTCTCCAGATTTTTTCCAACAAAGTACATTGTAAATTTATCTAGAACTTGGTGAGAAATAAACAAAAGGGTTCTAAACAATCTTTGTTTTAAAAACTAAACTTAGAAAGAAGTAACCAATAATGGTTAGATACAATCATAACCATCATACTCGTTCTTCGGCGGAATTTAACACAATTTCAGCAATGTACAATTTTAGCGGTGGTCATTCAACAAAAAACACAAATAGTAAGAAAAACTAGGTACTAAATAATCAAAATGATAATTAAACCTGTGTACGAAATGACGAAAGTGGATACGAAATGACCAACTGGATACGAAATGACCAAAATAGAAAGTATAGGTAGGTACGAAATGACCAAAATCGTATCTATGAAATGACCTAGGTACGAAATTAACTAGGTACGAAATGACTGGAAACCTGTACAGCCTTGACCAATGGAAACAAGGCATTTATTTGGATGAGTCCATTTCTCGCGAATAGCGAAAATAAAAGTAATACTTGGGCGGATTTTTTGATGTTGTAAGTATTAACAGAGCAAAAATAGTATCGTATTGTATATACTTCGTAGTTTAAGAATGAATTAAAAAGCCAGTTTAAGGCGAAGTAGAAAGATTCCTTGTTAACCTTAACAACCCTAAAAAAAGAAATTCCCATTGTCCATGTCCTAACTCGAAAAACTATTAAAAATATAGTCGCGCGCTTCTGCGCGGCGACTAATAAAAACTTTTGCTCTGAAAATATTTTCTTTTGCACTTTTTCCGTCTATGTAGATACCGACGCCCTCTTTCCGTTTCTATTCTACAGTAACATTACGGATGAACTCATAAGGTGTAAGGCAGTTTTGAAAGGGTGTCGTCTGATCGTTTGTGTATTCATGGAGGAACTATTTAGTCAAGTGTAGGAATCAAGTTTTGTTTACCTCGCGTATCCAGGAAATAGCTGCCGGATGCAAGAATTCTCGACCTAGATAAATATCGTAAGCGTTGAAAATCAGTAACTCATACCTGGGGACTATGACAGCGGGTTTCACCCGCTGCCAAAAATACTTTGATGGTTCTCTGCCCTTCTTGTAAAGGTTCCCCTTTTGATAGTAAACAACTTGTCGGAGTCTGAAGTAAATATCTTCAGTAATAACAGTGATGTTACAAAATGTCAAAGTTTTGCGTGATGACAATGCAGAGGACAATGCCTGGGCTACGATGATACCTCCATATTTTCTTCGAAAACTGCAGAGCTAAAAAAACAAGAATTTACTTTTAGGTCTCTGAGAAGAACTGAATCCATTCAATTTAGTGAAACAGTTAATTCTTTACCAAAAGACAAAATTTTACAACAGTCCAAACTGAATAAACCCTTTACCACACAATCCCGACTTAACTACCCAGAGAATGGAGCCTTTTGAAAACATTGTGGGAAAAGGAGAAAATGCTGGTAACCAGAATTTTCTCCTTTTCCCACCATGTTTTCTACCCTTCCCAAAACAAATTTCAAATTTCAAGTCACTTTTGTTGTCTGCAAATGCTTTTACTTTCAACCTAAAGAATTAAAGTATTTACAGACAACAAATTAAACGTTATTCAAATGATTGGATTCTTCTCTGAAAGGGTAGAACTAGAAAACATTGTGGAAAAAGGAGAAAAATGCTGGTTACCAGCATTTTTCTCCTTTTCCCACAATGTTTTCAAAAGTCTTTTTTCTCGGGGTTGTTAAAACTCCGGACTGTGTGGTAAGGGATTAAAACTCCACTCACATTCTTTGCCTTCTGTATGCACTCGTTTCTCCTAAAACTAGTGCAGCAATGCCTGCAAAAACTCTCACATAAACAGGATTTATCAACATGAGTTCACCCTTTCCCAAACAATTCTTACTTTAACCCTTAAGCTGCTAAGCGAGATTCACTGACCTTTTGCGGACAGTGTATATCAAGATCAGACTGCACAAAATGTACATTCTGATCTTGGATCTACAATGTCCAATAAGAAGATATTTTTTCTCCAAAAAAGAAGTAACAATATTCAGGTTTTTATTACCATCTTGAAAGTTTTGTTTAACTTATTCAACAGGATAAGGGTTAACTCTTTACCACACAAAATAATTCTAGACCAGTGCAAATTGAAAGCATTTGCAGACAATACATAAAATGAGACTCAAATGATTTGTCTTTGGTAGGGTTAAAAAAATATTGTGGGAAAAGGAGAAAATGCTACTTACCACCATTTTCTCCCTTTTCCACAATGTTTTCTACAATCTTCTTCCTGAAGGTTGTTCAAATCGGGGTTGTTAGAGGATGTGGTAGTTTGGTAAAGGTTTAAATGACCCTAATGAAGAAGGCTTTTGAAAATAATCTGGAAAAGGAGAAAATGCTGGTAACTAGCATTTTCTCCTTTTCCAACAACGTTTTTAACAGCCTTCTACTTTAGGGTCATTAAAAAATGGAGTTCTGTAGTACAGGGTTACAGTCGCTGCTACATGAAATAAATTTCAGATAAAATAATCCTTCTACTACATTTTGTTCCAAATTGTTCTCTGAGAGAACACCACCTTTCAGTGCCATCCAAGCTCACAGAAAACATAATAGTTTAACTCTTTACCAAATGACAAAATTTTGGACTTGACCAAATTGAAAGCATTTGCAGACGACAAATTCAGTGTATCACAAATGATGATTTCTGTCTTTGATGTGATAGAAAACATTGTTGGAAACGGAGAAAATGCTGGTTACCAGCATTCTCTCCTTTTCCCAAAATGTTTTCAAAAGCCTTCTCTTTCAGGGTCTAAAAAGTCGGGATTGTGTGGTTAAGGGTTAATCCTTTCTGACACAATCCTTAAGTTTTTGCTACTCTGAGAAAGATGGTTTGTTTCCCCGCAGTATTTTTTTTTTTTTACCAAATTAAGGACAAATACTATCATTTGAAAAACATTCAACAAGTATGAACAAGTACAAAATTTTGCTATGTGGTGAAGGGGTTAATATATAGAGTTTACAGATGGGCCATAATATTAACCTATAAACTGCTAAATAAATGAAACAAAATTTTCTGCACAACAGTATGAACACCAAATATTGCAACTTCATATTTAATTTCACCAGACAGAAAACACTGCATCGGACAGTTTAGATCAAAGATCAGACTGCATGTTTTGTGCAGTCTGATCTTGATCTACACTTTCCGCAAAAGGTCAGCGAGTTGGGCTTAGCAGTTTAAGGGTTAATATCTGTCTTAATACTTCCTTATGGACTGTGTGAACTCACTGTACCATACCACTTGACCCTTTACCATACAACAAAATGTTACACTGGTGACCCAAGTTGAAAACTTTTCCAGATCACAAATTAAATATTGATCTGATTGTAAGATTTGTTGGTGATAGGACAGAAAACATTGTGGGGAAAAAAGAGAAAATGCTGGTCACCAGCATTTTCTTCATTTTCCACAAAGTTTTTAAAAGCCCTTTCTATCAGGTTTATTAAAACTTGGGATTGTATGCTAAAGAATTAAAGATACATCCTTACAGCCAGAGAGAAAAAAAAACACTGGTAAAACTTGCAAGTGTTTAGAGTGGCTCAGAATTAGGTCAGCCATAGAAACATAGAAAAATTATATGGTGTAAGGGATAGGGAAACTCAAGGGTTTTGTCCTCACTTAAACCGGAAACGACAAAAGGAATTTCTTTGAATGCTGCCAAAAAAATGAAATACATTTGCTATCTGCCGTAATCTGTGCAACCTTGCAGCCATCAGAGGCAACATTTTGCATGTAGATACAAGAATGATTTTATGTCCATTAACCCTTTCCCAAACAAGCCCTGGTTTTCACGTGTCTGCAGTACAAGTCTTTTGAAAACACTGTGGGAAAAGGAGAAATTGCTTGTAACAAGCAATTTCTCCTTTTCCCACAGTGTTTTCTACCTGTTTTGAGACCTTTCAGCCATTTTCATCAAATTTAAAATTGTCGTCTGCAAACTCTTTCAATTTGGACTAGTCCAAAATTTGTCGTTTGGGAAAGAGTTAAATAAAGATGAAATGGGTTATAAACTGGGTGAAAATGAGTACTGATGTAGTTTTAACCCTTCAGCACAAAATCCCTAGTTTTAACCACAGGGATTTTTAGCGTTTTTTATGTATTACATGTATATATAATACAAGGGATGCAACTGACATTATCGGCAAAGTCTACTTGTCATCACAAAAACACAAGTTACTTCGTCAATTTTACAGATAATCACATAAGGTTCCAAAAATCCGACCAATGAAATGCCTTGATACATTTTGAAGACAAAGTCGCATACAAAAAATATTTATATCATCATTTGTAACCGCTTAACTCTTTACCATACTAAAAAAATAGACTGGTCCAAATTAAAAACATTGGCAGACGATAGATCAAATGTGTCTCATGTGACAAAATTTGTCTCAGAATGGCTGGAAAACATTGTGGGAAAAGGAGAAAATGCTAGGTTACCAGCATTTTCTCTTTTTCCCACAATGTTTTCAAAAGCATTCTTCTTCAGGGTCATTAAACTTGGGACTGTATGGTAAAGGGTTAACCAACAGCATCATCGTACAGAGGTAAATTAAAATCTGAAAGTGTGGTTTATACCTGATCTACCTAAAGTTCTAATGGTTAAACTTTAATCAGCTGACACTCTATCAACAATTAACTATAGCTATATACTTAAACATCGGTCCTGTGTCACTTGTATACACAATCAAAGGGCGAAAACATAAACACACAACTGGTACCTCAGGTACGTTAATGTCATCACTTGTAACTGCGTAATCATAAAAAGATAAGGTGCCATAAGCATGGTTTATACCCACTCTACCCAAAGTTCTAATGGTTTAACTCTAACCAGGTGACACTCTATCATCGATAAACTATATAACAAAATGAACCTTTCATTATCAGTTTATATTATTGTTTGTGTTTGGGAACGCAGGTTTTAAATCACATACCATGACACGATAATGCACTGAAAAGAGAATCGAGATAATGTCTAGGGCACCCTTGCTTATCCACTGGGCTATTGTGCATTTACTTCAGTTACGACACAATCAGTCAAATTAATGACTACAAGAGGACCATGATGGTCCTATATCGCTCACCTGAGTACCAAGCCTTAAAGGTCTACAATGAAGATAAATACCAAATATCGAAGTGCAAGACCAAAGCTCTAGGTCTTCTTGGTTTAGACAAGAAGATATTCTTTCTTAACCAAACCCGGTTATATAAATATTTGTGAGAAGTTTGAATGATATTTGTCCAATAGTTTTTGGAAAATAGGGAGAACAAGAAATTTCATCAAAGGAAAATAACTTTGTAAAAATTCAATGAACCATCACCAAAATATAATATGCACATTCTTGCTTGGCACCGAGTCTCTCTAAAGTTTGAATGAAATCTGTCCTGTAGTTGTTGAGAACTAGCTCTGACAAGAAAATGCTACAGAAAGACTGATGGATGGATGGATGGATGGATGGACCGACAAGCTGACTCCGATATACATCCAGAACAGAGTTTTGAAGGAATAATAACAAAGCGCTAGGCCTTTTGGTGTGTGGCAAAAAGTTGCCTGATTTGAACAAACTTAGTAGAGAATGTTTGCCGATTCAAGACTTTCTATACAAGTTAGTATTATAATGTTGTTAAATACACCACCAACTACAGTGGTTGTCCAGGGACATGTTCATGGGTAATTGCTATTGTAAAACACATAAACAATGTATTTACACTTGCAATAGTCTTGCACCAACCTTTAAATGCGTCCAGCTTACAAAAATTTGACCTTCAAGTGTGACATTGACCTTGGCCCTACCTGAACAGATCTTTCAAATGGTACTTCAATTCATATGCCCAAAATCTATCTGGGGGGGGTCATAAACTTATTTATAAATTAAGACAAACACCACAAACTGAAGAACAAAACTTATAATGACTTCTAAGATTTACAAGATAAAATCTGTACTACAGAGTTAAATGAATGAACAAATATGAACTCAAAATACAATGAACACAATGTTCAAAGATACATCCTAACAGCCAGAGAGAAAAATGCTGTCAAAGCCTTTAACCCTTTATCACATGGCAAAATTTTAGATCTATCCAAATTGAAAGCATTTGCAGACAACATTTTCATATTGGCTCAAGTGACACAATATTTCTTTGACAGGGTAGAAAACTTTGTGGGAAAAAGGAGAAAATGCTGGTTACCAGCATTTTTTCCTTTTCCCACAATGTTTTCAAAAGTTTTCACAGAATGTTTCTCATCATGTGACCTAGCGCATATTGTCAAGGTTCTGCAATTTATAGCTGCATCATGGAAAAAGGGGTCTTCATGTCATATTTCATTTTTCACCAGTATCTCTTTAATTACTGGACATACATGTATCTCAACAGATTTGGATGAAATTTTCACACATCAAGTGACCTAGCACATATTGTCAGGGTTTTGGAATTTATTGCTGTGTCATGGAAAAAGGGGGCTTCATGTCAAATTTAAACTGCATCTGTCCGTCCTGAATAGATAAAAGGAAAAAATGATCAGGTGGGAACCAAGGCTAGGGGTACGCAAGATAGGATGTTTTATCAGACAGTGTAGACAAAGATCAGACTGCAGTTGGATCTTGGATATATATATGCCTTATATTCTGCAAGATAGTATTGCCTACAACACAGTCTTGAAATGCATATTACTTGGTCTATCTTTATCTCTTTACCAAACAAAAATTTTAGACTGGTCTATAATTCAAAGCATTTGCAGACAACAAAATAAATTTGTCTCAAAAAATGAACTTAGATTTGGGATGGGTAGAGAACATTGTGGAAAAAGTTAAAAAAATCCTGGTTACCTGAGTGCTTGGCCCAACTGAGATTTAAACTTGACATCCCTGCATAGCTAGCCCTGTAGGTAATGAGCTAACAGGCTTGGCTCAAATTATTAACAAACAACAAAATTTAATCCTTAAACCCAAAGGCCATTTTCATTCCAGAATGAGTCCAAGATGATAACAACTGCGTGGGTGCCTTTTGTCTGCAGTGTTTCAACAAAGCAGACAGTATAGATCAATGATCGGACTGCATATTTCGTGCAGTCTGATCTTGATCTACACTAGACACAAAGGCAACTATAGTAGTGAAAGGCGCTTAAAGGGTTAAGACTTGTCCAAATTCAAACCATTTGCTGACAACAAAATAAATGCGACTCAAAAATTTAAATTTGATTTTGGTTGGGTGGAAAACATTGTGGAAAAAGGAAAATATGCTGGTTACAAGTATTTCCTCTTTTTCCCACAATATTTTCAAGAGCCTTATTTCTCACAGGCGTTAAAACTTGGGATTGTGTGGTAAAGGGTTAAATAGAACAAGACTTTTAAAGTTCATTCTGTATACCTTTATGTCCTTTTTTGACTCAGGGGCATCATTTGAACAAAATTGGTAGAAGTCTACAAGGAAATGCCACATACCAAATATCAAAGCTCTAGGCCTTCTAGTTTCAGACAAAAACATTTTTAAAGTTTGCTCTATATACAATTTTGCCCAAAATTGTGACCCCTGGAGTTAAAGGGTTAATTCAATTCTTTTAACAACTTTGGTAGAACTTCACCCAAGGAATATGCCTGTCAAGTTTCAACATGATTGGTTTAGGATGAGAAGATGTTTAAAGGAATTGTGGAAAGACGGACGCCGGACAACGACGAATCACAATACCTCACCCAGCGCTTCGTGCTCAGGTGAGCTAACAAATAGGCCTAACCATTGTCTGTGGCTTGTGATAAACAACATAAAGATGAAGTTTCATAACATTTTGTCTTGTAGTTAAAGAGATATTAATCCATAATGAAAATATATGTGAAGCCCCCTTTTTCCATGACATGACATTTAATCAAAAAAGCTAAACTAATGATATTGGCGGACTATCATAAGGAACACATGTATGAAGTTTCACAAATTTTTGTCCAGGATTTTTAGTTGAAGATACATGTATATTGATCCTTAACAGAAATATACATGAAGCCCCTTTTTCCTATGAGACAGTATTTGATATCAAAAAGGAAAAAAAACCCAATAAATATCAGCGGACATCAATAGGAACACCTGTATGAATTTCTAATAGTTTTTGTCAAGGATTTTAGAAGATATCTGTCCTGAAAGATGGACAAACAGATGGTCATTGGTCCATGACGAAATTAAACATTTAGCCCCCTTTTTTCATGACATGGCATTTCATGAAATACAAACAAATAACTATTGTCTGTGGCTTGCAATAAACAATAAAAAGATGAAGTTTCATGACATTTTGCCCTGTAGTTAAAGAGATATTGGTCCACAATGAAAATATATGCCAAGCCCCCTTTTTCCATGACACAGCAATAACGGGTCCTATAAGACCTACAATCAAACTCATTCGAGACCTTACGGTCATATATATTTTGACCAAGTTTGGTGCTGATTGGCTTAAATTTGTAGATGCTAGAGTGTAAACAAAGTCAAATGTAGCAATTTTTTTAATTCAAGGGCAAATAACTCCAGTCGTTCTGGTCCGATTAGACACATAATCGAACTCATCCGAGATCTTATGGTCATATATATTTAGACCAAGTTTAGTGCTGATTGGTTAATATTTGTAGATGCTAGAGTGTAAACAAAGTCAAATATAGCAATTTTTCTAATTCAAGGACAAACAACTCCTATCATTCTGGTCCAATTACACCCATAATCGAACTCATCCGAAATCTTATGGTCATATACATTTTGACCAAGTTTGGTGCTGATTGGTTAATATTTGTAGATTCTAGAGTGTAAACAAAGTCAAATATAGCAATTTTTCTAATTCAAGGGCAAGTAACTCCAGTCGTTCTGGTCCGATTACACCCATAATTGAACTCATCCGAGATCTTATGGTCATATACATTTTGACCAAGTTTGGTGCTGATTGGTTTATATTTGTAGATGCTAGAGTGTAAACAAAGTCAAATACAGCAATTTTTCTAATTCAAGGGCAAATAACTCCAGTCGTTCTGGTCGGATTAGACCCATAATCGAACTCATCCGAGATCTTACGGTCATATACATTTTGACCAAGTTTGGTGCTGATTGGTTAATATTTGTAGATGCTAGAGTGTAAACAAAGTCAAATATAGCAATTTTTCTAATTCAAGGGCAAATAACTCCAGATGTTCTGGTCCGATTAGACCCATAATCGAACTCATCCGAGATCTTATGGTCATATACATTTTGACCAAGTTTGGTGCTGATTGGTTAATATTTGTAGATGCTAGAGTGTAAACAAGAAAATGTGGACGGACGGACGACGGACGGACGGACGCAGACGGACGGTGAGTGATCACAATAGCTCATCCTGAGCACTTTGTGCTCAGGTGAGCTAAAAATAACACTGTGCATACCTACATTACTTTAATGTGATTTTCCAATAATATAAACATAACTGGTTAGTGGGGTTTATATCGCATTCTGCGCTTTACAAACAATGACAAATACAGGTAGTATTTTCAAAAAAAGCAGGTATGACATGGCATACTTCATTTCCAAAAAATGGATACAGGTATATATTCGTTACATAAAACTACCTGATCAGGAAATGAGGTTATTGCAATTCTCCAAAAAAAGAGCCTCTTTCGTCTCTTCACTCTTTACCAAATATGCCAAGTCCTGTAGCTCAGTCAGTAGCGTACAGGACTTGAGAACAGGAGGTCGCTGGTTCGATCCCTGGCTTGGCCAATTTCTTTCCGAGGATTGATAATAGTCATTGTGACAGGATTCATTCCTCTCTCACCACTGACCATTGTTTCAATGATGGTTATATGGGAAAGCAGCCAGTGGCTTGGAAAGAATATTGTGCGGAGTACTGGTAAAAGAAACTCCAGGAAAGCATGGATAGGTGCACTTGCCGTCGCATTATAACTGAAATAATGTTGAAAACGGCGTTAAACACCATACAATCAATCTTTACCAAATGACAAAATGTTAGAAAATTCCAAATTGAAAGCGATTGCAGACGACAAAATGAATGTGTCTCAATTCTGAAATTTGCCCCTGACAGTCGCAAGGTTGCATTAGATTATGGCAAACAGAGAATGCATTTAATTCCATTGGGACCATCAAAGAAATCACTGTTTTGACATTTCATTTAGTCTTAAATCAGAAATTTCTGATATATGTAATTATGTATTTATCCCTTACACAATATTTATCACTAATTTATCTATATTTACACAGCGGACTTAAAATTTTGAAATTTTGATACAGTTTATCAAATTTTTACATTTTTTTCCTCTCGCTATATCTTTGACTCTTTACCGTGCAACAAAATTTTGGACTAAGCCAAATTGAAAGCATTTGCAGACAACAATTTTAAATGTAGTTCAAACAATGATTTCTGTCTTTGGTATGGTAGGAAACATTGTGGGAAAAGGAGAAAATGTTGGTGACCAGCATTTCCTCCTGTTTACACAATACTTTCAAAGGCCTTCTTCAGGGTCATTTAATCTTGGGAATGAGTGGTATAGGGTTAATTAATATTTCAATACTTGTAATTTTTATAATGTAATATCAATAGAAAAAACAATTTAACCCTTTACCACAATCCCAAGGTTTAACAACCTTGAGGTGAAAGTACTAGGCTGGGGCTCTGAATTGTCTTGCCCCAGGACATTCCCAAGAAAAACCCAGTGGATCCAGTGAGGCTCGAACCCAGAACCTCCGGGTCACGAGTCCTACACTTTACCACTGAGCGACGCAGGCGCCCTAAACACACATTTACAAGGGGTGATAAAAAAGGTGGCAGAATTTAGTAATAACTGATTAATTTTTCACGTAAAATTATTAGGTTTCGATATTATGTTGATAAAGGCCAAGCTAAGTCGGAGGTACAGGTCTTGAGAACAGGGGGTCGCTGATTCGATTCCTAGCTCGGCCAATTTCTCTACGAGGATTGATGATAGTCATCAACAATTGGCACTCCTTGCAACAGGATTCATTCCTCTCTCACTGCCGACCATTGTTTCAACGATGGTTATGTGGGAAAGCAGCTAATGGCTTGGAAGGAATATGAATGTAGAGAACTGGTAGGGAAAAAAAAATCCAGGAAAGCATGGATAGGTGCACTGGGCACTGTGATATAACTGAAATAATGCTGAAAACAGCATTAAACACCGTACAATCAATCAATATATTGATAAATATCAGGCACATAGACAGATGAAAGCCTTGAAGCCAGGACTTCAACATCTATCTAGCAAGTATGCCTTTCAAAGAAAAATCAAAAGACTCAAAGTCCTGGAAAGTGGATTTGTGGAGTAGCATAAAGCTGTAATGTGTTGTAATAAAAAACTAACAATACATGCAACACATGTGCAATCAATGTAAAACAGAATCAGCAAGGGCAGAGTAAGTCAAAATTGTTTTGCTAAGCGGGCTAAGCCCCTGAATATCTATGAAAACAACAAACTAAATTTCGTCAACGTACACACCAAAATACAATTTTAATAAAATCTGAGTAAGTGTATAATATATACAGTAGAATATGTAAACATCAGCGTCAGGACTGGGCACAAAAATAATAATGTTTGGTAAATCTTCCTGATTATTGTGGTACTTAAGTATGGACTTAACCTTGGGGAAAAATTGCCTCTTTACGAAACAACAAAATTTTACACTTGTCCAAATTGAAACCATTTGCAGACCACAAAATAAATTTCACTACAAAACTGAAATTTTCATTTGAAAGGTTAGAAAACAATGTGGGAAAAGGAGAAAATGCTTGTTACCAGCATTTCTCCTTTTCCCGTTATGTTTTCAAGTCTTCTTCTTAGAGGTCGTTAAAAGTCAAGATTGTCTGGTAAAGGATTAACCCTTTCCCAAACAAGCCCTGGTTTTCACGTGTCTGCAGAACAAGTCTTTTGAAAACACTGTGGGAAAAGGAGAAATTGCTCGTAACAAGCAATTTCTCCTTTTCCCACAGTGTTTTCTACCCTTTTTGATGACTTTCTGCTATTTTCATCAAATTTAAAATTGTCGTCTGCAAACTCTTTCAATTTGGACCAGTCCAAAATTTGTCGTTTGGGAAAGGGTTAAACCATCAGAGTCTAATCTGGGCTATTATGACTGCACAGGGTAAAGTAAGAAATCCTCATTTAGAGACATGTAAGTTGTGTAACTTCTTCTTAACTGTTTAGTATCATATGACAAAATTTTAGACCTGTCCAAACTGAAAGCATTTGCTGACAACAAAGTAAATACCACTCAAAAGCTGAAATTTCCCTGGGTAGAAAACATTGTAGGAAAAAAGAAATTGCCAGTTACCTGTATTTTCTCTCCTTCAAATAATGTTCTTGAATCCTTCTTTCCAAGGTTTGTTAAAAGACAGGATTGTATGGCAAAAGGTTAACTCTTTACAAAACGACAAAATTTTAGACTTGTCCAAATTGAAAGCATTTGCAGACGATAAAATGTATAATGTGACTTAAAACTTGAAATTTGCTTTTGGAGGGCGGAAAACATCGTGGGAAAAGGAGAAAATGCTGGTTACCAGCATTTTCTCCTTTTCCCATAATGTTTTCAAAAGGCTTCTTTCTTAGGGTCGTTAAAAGTCAGGATTGTGTGGTAAAGGGTTAACTGCTTGCTGCAGCCCACCCCTCAGAACCATTGTGTAATCATCTAAAATGACAGTAGTGTTCTGCTATATCTCATGACATAGCATGATGCCACACCAATTGGCCCACATCATAAACATGTACATATATTTTTTCTCAGAAATTGGTTTTCTCTATGCTTTCATTAGTGACGTCATTACTTCAAATTAGCAGCAGAACTTTTTTTGTAGAAGTGATGTATGAAAACTGAATGACTTTGTAGTGTGATGTCATTAAACACAACAGCCAAATTTAGTGCCATTTTAACATGTAAACTTTCAATAAAATACTTTTGATAGATCCATAACCACATTACAACACTCTCTGATATAAACAACTCTTTACCAAACAACAAAATTTTAGACCACTCCAAATTGAAAGCTTTAGCAGATGACAAAATAAATGTTTCTAAAAAATTGAAAATTGTTTTGGGAAGTTAGAAACATCGTGGAAAAAGGAGGAAATGCTGGTTACCAGCATTTTCTCCTTTTCCAAAAATGTTGTCAAAAGGCTTTTTCCTCAGGGTCGTTAAAAGACAGGGATTATGTTGTAAAGTGATAACATGGATAATTATATCAAAATAGGAATTCAATGTGTTATACCATAGGGCTCAAAGACTGAAAGTTCATTCTATTATTGACAACTGCTGTATAATGAACTTTGAAGATCTTTATACAATCTTTCCAGAAAAAAATTCATCCAAGAACTTTTTGTTCAACCGTCATAACTTTCCATGCATCTTAGTCTTAGCACTGGAACAAGTGGCTATGAAGAAGGTGTTTGACATTCATACAAAGAAAGAAGACTGGAATAACGAAAAAAAAAGCATAAATGGATATGACCTTTATTTTTTCAATTTCTTTTCCACAATGTTCTAAGCTATGAAAGACAAATCCAGCCATTCGAGCCAAATTGAATTGTCCTCTGCAAATGCCTTAAATATTAATTAGTCTAAAATTTTTTTTTTTTCGTAAGCAATTAAAAGATTGTTTGTGTCCATTAATTCATAGAGATAAATTGCATGCTAGGGCTGAAAGTTAAAATTCATCTATCAATTTCATTCCAACAAATCTGTATATGCGGTATTTTCTTGTTTAACCCTTTCCCGAACGATGAATTTTAGACTGGTCCAAACTGAAAGAGTTTGCAGACGACAATTATAAATTTGATGAAAATGACAGAAAGTTCTCCAAAAGGGTAGAAAACACTGTGGGAAAAGGAGAAATTGCTCGTTACGAGCAATTTCTCCTTTTCCCACAGTGTTTTCAAAAGACTTGTACTGCAGACACGTGAAAACCAGGGCTTGTTTGGGAAAGGGTTAACTTCTGTCCATAAGTAAAGAGCATAATAACATGTTAATAAAAAAATAAGTTTTATTTCACTGTTATCTCTCCATAATAGTTGAGTAACTGTGACCCTTGGTCATTTCTCTTTGACTCTCTGAAATTCCATTTAAACTCTTAAAAATTTGGGCCCAAGATTTGATTCAACCTAGGGAGAACACTGACTTAGCACTTGCACCCCTAGTTTTTCCTGTGTTCCCCTAGTTTTAAGGTTCTGCCAGTCCCAAGGGGATGCAAAAAGCCCCCATGCTGAAAACGAACAGGAACACTGAAACATGGTGATTTGTTCCATCCTCAGCGATTTGTCTCACTCGCTCTTTCTTACCTTCAGTCTGAGGGGTTGCTCCGATGTTATTTTGTGATTGGGTCTCCGCACCGCAGAGAAACAGTTACAAAAATAACATCGGAGCCAACCTTCAGACTGATGGTAGTTCTTTCTCTCCTCACCCTCGTTGGGTATAAAAACTATAAAAAATAAGATAAACAACATAAAGCCCTGAAAAATCTTAAAGATACACCTAACAGTATAAGGAAAAAATCACAAGATCAAATATAAGTCACATTTTAATGGTAACACATTTTTATAAAGATTTTTAAGGGCTATATACTATTTCTTTTTTTTCTGGCACTTGGGAGGGGGAAGGGTTGTTGAGGGAGTGAGGCAAATCATCAAGGGTAGGACAAATCAGTGTCTTTCACATAGTAACTCCAAGAATGAACTGACATGTGGACTTGCCAAAGCAATCCAAACTTAAATAATGTTGAAAATGATGTTAAACATCATACAAAAAAAAAATAAATAACGAGAGGTTTACTTACAGACATCAAAAAAACTCAATTTCCATTTTAATCCAGATATAATAATGCACTTTCACTGAAAATCAATGTATTTATGTACACATTGTGTTGTGTATGGTTCTTGAAAACAAACCAAATGTTATTCAAAAAATGTCAGTACACTGCACAAAATACTCACTAGTTCCTTAGCCCTTGATCACAATAACCAAAGTTTTGATAATATTGAGAAAAAATGCTTTTGAAAGAACATTGTGGGAAAAGGAGAAAATGCTGGTAACCAGCATTTTCTCCTTTTCCCACAATGTTTTCTACACTTTCAAAGACAAATCCAATCATCTGAGACACACTCAATTTGTTGCCCACAAATGCTTTGAAATTGGACAGGTCTAAAGTTTTATCGTCTGGTAGCGAGACAGCTCCCGAGATAGATTTGCAGCAGATGGTTTTAAACTCATCCTCAAGTAATATGGTTAATCAGTCTAAAAAAGGTTTATCAGTATAATAAAAACCTTTATAAACACCCCAGGAAGAAAAAAATTGTTACAAACGGAGAAATTTCTCATCACGAGCAATTTCATCTTTTGCCTCAATGTTTTGAGAAAAAAGTTGCTTGCTACTGTGTTTAACCCTTTACCACACAATCCTGAGTTTTAACAACCCTGAGGAAGAAGCCTTTTGAAAAACATTGTGGGTAAAGGAGAAAATGGTGGTAACCAGCATTTTCTCCCTTTCCCACAATGTTTTCTACTCTTCCAAAATCAAGTTTCAATTTTTTAGTCACATTCACTTTGTCATCTGCAAATGCTTTGAGTTTGGACAAGTCTAAAATTTTGTTGTTTGGTAAAGAGTTAAAAAAGAAACTGTCTTCTAGGTCTACATAACCATTTTATACGTTTAAACCTAAGCTTACAGTCGTAATCAAAAGTTAGTCCACAAATCAGGGATTTGACTGACTATTCAAGTTATCTATTTATGAAATTTACAAAGCGATTAAAATGATTGGCTATTTCATACTTCACAATTGATGATGTCATATGACATTGTACCAATGGAAACCATATCCAAAGAAGGGTTGTGTAAACTTGGCAGCTATTCATTATGTGCACAAAATATTCTCCCACCCACTTTACAATACTCTACCCTTTTCTTCATATCAAGCACGTTTTAACTTCTTACATCAACTCATTACCAATCAACATGTTAGACTTGTCAAAATAGACAGCATTTCCAGACGACAAAATAAATGTGACCAAGAATTGAAATTTGTTTTTAGAAGGACAGAAACCATTGTGGAAAAAGGAGAAAATGCTGGTAACTAGCATTTTCTCCTTTTCCCCAATGTTTTCTATGATTTACACTACAGTCTGCTGATTGGTCAAATCTCTATACATATGATCATGTGATGTCATTTCAGACTGAATACTATGTATCAAATGACAAAATTTACACACCCTTCAACATCCTAAAACGGAAGCAAAAATTTTGCAGACAGAATTGGCTGGAATGGTCATACCGGTAGTTTTCTCTGAAAGGATGATAAACATTGTGAACAAGGGAGAAATCGCTAGTTTTCAGCATAATCTTCTTTTCCAACTCTGATTTCAAAAGTGGTATAAGACACCTGCAGTATTTCACAACCCTGAAAATGATTGATTGATTGAATGGTGTTTTATGCCGCTTTCAACATTATTTCATTCATGTCACAGCGACAGCTCACATATTCGTGTATTTCCTGGGTTTAGAGGCTAGGGCTCTGAAGTGTCTTGCCCAAGGACACAACCACGGAGAACCCAGTGGATCAGATGGGGCTGATGAACCAGGGGCCTCCAGGTTACAAGTCCCTCACTTTACCACTTAGCCACGCAGAACCCAACCCTGAGAAAGAAGGATTCGGAAAACATTGTAGTCTGGATTATCTGCCCCCACCATTATGTTATAGGGTCAGGCAAAGCGCAATAATGGCAGCCTCCATGCTGTCCTCAATCGTAGCCCTTTATGCTTCCTGTTTTTTCCAATTTCATGTGATCCAGTTTGATCAGTGAATAAAATGAGATCAATCTTGTACAAATACATATTACCGAATCTAAAACATGCTGTTGGGGTATGGTTTAAATATGAATTTGACTATGAATCATTTTAAAAGTAGCCCTGTTTTCGGACATTTTATCAGTCCACTGACATTTCAGATACTTCAAGCATTTCTGATTTGTTTTTCTCACTTTCTAAGGGGGACAATTAAAAAAACTCACTGCCATTACTTTATTGCAACCGATCTGTTTTGAATGCAGCCTATGATCTGATCTGATCAAGTGAAATAACAATATCCTGTTACCTCTACATATAATCGCTGCCATTATTGTGCTTTGCCTTACATCCCTCTTGAAGTATTGCGGGGTAACAGAATAAAAACATTAAGGAAGGAGGCTGGTATCCAACATTTTCTTATATTCAAACAATGTTTCCTAACCTGACACAGATCACATTATTTGAGCCATGATTATTGCAAAATTAATGTTCTCAATTTGAATAAGTCTAAGACTTGGTTGTTCAACAAAGGGTTTACTCTTTATTAACTCTTTACCAAACAGCAAAATTTTAGACCAGTCCAAATTGAGAGCATTTGCAGAGGACAAATTAAGGGTGCCCAGAATTGTGTAATTTCTCCTTGAAAGGACAGAAACATTGTGGTAAATAGGAGAAAAATCCTGGTTTCCCACAATGTTCTGTAACCTTTCAGAATCAAATCCAATCATTTGAACCACATATAATTTGTCATCAGCAAAAGCTTTGTAATTTAGCCAGTGTAAACTTTTGTTGTATGGTAAAGGGTTACACAACTATTTTTAGTTTCCGGACTAAACAGTGTTCAAAGTATTCACAGACCACATATCAAATGTGGCTGGAATTGGAAGGCTTGCCCTTAACTATTTACCGAATGACATAATTTTTGACTAGTCCAAAATGAAAGCATTTGGATAAGACATATTAAATGTTGCTCCAATGATGATTTCTGTCTTTGATAGGGTAGAAAACATTGCAGGAAAAGGAGAAAATGCTGTTTACCAGCATTTTCTCCTTTTCCCACAATGTTTTCAAAAGTAGTCTTTCCCTGGGCCGTGAAAACCTGAGATTGTTTGGTAAAGGGTTTTATCTCTTTACAAAACTACAAAATTTTAGAAAAGTCCAAATTGAAAGCATTTGCAGACGAAAAAAACAATGTGACTGAAAAATTGAAATTTGTTTTGGGAATGGTAGAAAACATTGTGGGTAAGGGAGAGAACGCTGGTTACAAGTATTTTCTCCTTTTCCCACAAGGTTTTCAAAAGGTTTCTTTCACAGGGTTGTTTAAAGAGTAGGGATGGTGTGATAAAGAGTTACAAAGATAAAAAACATGATGGGAAAAGGAGAAAATGATGGTTACCAGCATTTCCTTTTTTTCTCACAATGTTTTCAAAAAACTTCTTCCTAAAAGTCATCAAAACTTCAGACTGTCAGCTAATGGGCTTATCAGAATAAAGTGACAAATCTGTTTGTTTTTCTTCCTTATTTGGATAACAAAAGCTTAACCCTTTCCCAAACAAGCCCTGGTTATCACGTGTCTGCAGTACAAGTCTTTTGAAAACACTGTGGGAAAAGGAGAAATTGCTCGTACCGAGCAATTTCTCCTTTTCCCACAGTGTTTTCTACCCTTTGGGAGAACTTTCTGTCATTTTCATAAAATTTAAAATTGTCGTCTGCAAACTCTTTCAATTTGGACCAGTCTAAATTTTATCGTTTGGGAAAGGGTTAAGCAATTTACACTCGTCTTTATTTCCTCAAAGGAGTTACCACACAATCCCGAGTTTTAATGACCCTGAGGGAAAGGCCTTTTGGAAACATTGTGGGAAAAGGAGACAATGCCGGTAACCCGCATTTTCTCCTTTTCTCAGTGTTTTCTACCCTTTCAGAGATTGAAAACGTAATTTTTGTGACTTTAAATTTGCCGTCTGCAAATTAATCCTTTGAATTTGGAGAAGTGTAAAATTTTGTCATTGGATAAAGACTTAAAGGCTCTTCAACCCTTTAACTCATACAGTAATCCTGCTTTTAAATGACCCTGAGAAAGAAAGCTCTTGAAAACATGTAGGAAAATGAGAAAATGCTGATTACCAGCATTTTATCCTTTTCCCACAATGTTTTCTATCTTGTCGAAGAAACTTTGTTCATTTGTATAGCTTTCCAATTTGCTGTCTGCAGTCGATGCTTTCAATATGGAAACTTCTAAAACTGGTTGTTTGGTAAAGGATTAACTCTGTATCAAGTGACAGAATTTTAGACAAGCTACAACAACAACAACAACATATACTTTATTTTCACTACGGTACAAAGTTTTGTACAACATTAGCAAAGAAAACTAAATGAAAAGATGTGAGAAAAGATCAAATTCAAAGCATTTGCAGATGACAAATTTCAACAGTTTGTACCAATGACGAAATTTTTTCTTAACACGGTAGAAAACATCGTGGGAAAGAAGAAAATGCTGGTTACAAGCATTTTCTTCTTTTCCCACTATGTCTTCAAAAGCTCTTTTCTTCAGGGTCATTAAAACTTCGGACTGTGTGCTAAAGGGTTAACCCTTTACCACTCAATCCCAACTTTTAACGACTCTGGGGAAGAAGCCTTATGAAAGCATTGAGGAAAAAGGAGAAAATGCTGGTAACCAGCATTTTCTCCTTTTCCCACAATGTTTTCCACCCTGTCAAAGAAAAGTTGCACCATTTGAGCCACAATGAAATTGTTGTCTGCAAAAGCTTTCAATTTGGACAAGGCTACAACTTTGTCGTCTGGTAAAGGGTTAAATTAGTCTCAAGTGCATTTGTCTCACTCAAAGCCCCAGCAGTGGCCGAAAATAAACAATGAAGTGTTACAATCTTTTAAAATTAAACATATCATTTAACCCTTTACCAGATGACAAAATTTTGGCCTTGGCCTGGTGCAAGTTTCCTCTGATAGGGTAGAAAACATTGTGGGAAAAGGAGAAAATGCTGGTTACCAGCATTTTCTCCTTTTCCCAAAATGTTTTCAAAAGCCTTATCTTCCAGGGTCGTTAAAAATTGGGATTGTGTGGTAAAGGGTTAAAAGTATGGAAATTATAGACAATGACAATCTGTTATTGTACAGTCAGTCACAGTGTAAGTTGCTGACAGAAAAGTGAATTTTAAAACCAGGTAAAGGGTAAACAAAAGATAGAGGGCCTAGCATTTTTAAAATTCGTTTTTCAGCCAGACACTATCAATGGCATTGCTTACTAAAACTGGCCACTATCGGTGCTTTGACAGTGTCCCATATATCTTAAAGTTTATGGGACAAACAAATGTCCTTTCTATAAGTAACTGTTTGCAGAATATTGGGTTCTTTTAGCAAACAGTGCAGATCAAGATTGGAATATGTGGCAAACAATGTGCAACCTTTCTGTGCTGAATGGTTACAAAACTGTATAACTTATGTCTGTGTTTATATATTAAATACGAACTACAACTGTCGCAAAGCGGACAAATACCCCCCAACCAGCACCTTGTCACTGAAGCAGCACAATCAGAGAAAACAAAGTTCGCCAGTGACCTTGACTTTTGACCTATGTAACCCCAAAACAAGAGGGCACCTCCCTGGATCATGGGACGTTTCAGTGTCCTAGGTCAAACAGCTTCTGAGTTAGAGCATGTAAATGAAAAGATGGACCGACTGACAGACAGACGAACAGATGGACGGACAGACAGACGTGGTGAAACCAGTTTATCTTCCATCTACTACGTAGGTGGGGGGTATAAAAATCTGACCATCAACCAAGTGACAGAAGCCCTATATGGATTGGAAATTTGTTCCAAAATGTCTGTCTTTTAAAAGTTCCTATTCATTGTACCTCTTTACCACAAAATACTGGGGTATCACAACACCAAAAGAGCTTGCTTGAGAAAACACTGTGGAAAAGTAGATAATGCTGGTTACCAGCATTTTCTACTTCTCCCACAATGTTTTCTACCTTATCAAAGACAGAAATCATCATTTGAGCTAGATCAAATTTGTAATCCGCAAACACTTTGAATTTGGTCAAGTCCAAAATTTTGTCATTAACCACACAACAAAATTTTACACTTGTCCAAATTAAAAGCATTTGCAGACGACAAATTAGGTATGGCTTATATGGTGAGATTTATCTGTAAAAGGACAGAAAACATTGTGGGAAACACAGAAAATGCTGGTTACCAGCATTTTCTCCTTTTCCCACAATATTTTCAAAAGGCATCTTTCACGGGGTCGTGTGTTAAAGGGTTAATTAATTTAGTGTGTACAAGAGTTAACTCTTTACCAAACAAAAAAAAATTACTGGTCCAAATTGAAGGCATCTGCAGACGGCAAATTAGAGGTGGCCCTAACAACGAAATTTATTCTTGACTGGGTAGAAAACATTGTGGGAAAAGGATAAAAAGCTGATTACTCGCATTTCTCCTTTTCCCATAATGATTTTAAAAGCTATCTTCCTCAGGGTCATTAAAAGTCAGGATTGTAAGGTAAAGGGTGAAGTCAGTTATATCACAATTTACAGTTTCTGTCTTACCTGTTTTTAAATGAATAAATTGGTGATATTCATGGCGCCAAACAATTGAAAAGCCTCGATTTGTTATAGGAAGTAAAAGATTGTCTCTGCGAAAATGTGTTTATTCAAAATTATGTACAATGGTAGTTTATCGCAAGTATCTGCAAAGGGTTATTTTACGTTTCTTTTGTCATTGATATCAAATTCAACAGTGTTCTTGTGACGCAGATTATGTGATAGCATACTTGTGAAGAGTATCTCGACTTTACCTTGTTTGCTTGCCTCATTGACATGCATGGTGAAGGTCGTAAACAAGCGCATGACAAGCATCACATGATATCCTATTTTGAACAGGAGCCTCAATCCAAGATCAAATTTTTTATCTGTTGTAATCTAAGCTACTTCACAAAAGCCAGGGGTAGCATTCGGCATTAAGCCATACCCTGACTAATTTTAGCTTGATCAATTGAAGACAAGTAAGTCATAATTGACTGCAAATGAATACAGTACTTAAATTTTGTAACATTAAAAACACATATAATTATGCACTACCTGTAACCACGTATGAAAAAGTGAAACAGAAGAGAAATAAAAATTTGCAATGCTCTGTGAAAATTTGGTTTAACTTTCTTTAGGGTTGTTAAAATGTAAGATTCTGTAGTTAATGGTTAATGGTTGCCTTAGCTCTTACTTGCTTACCAAATGTCAGAATTTCAGATTTGTCCAAGTTGAAAGTATTTGCAGATGACAAATTAAAGTTGGTCTAAATGACGAAATTTCTCCCTGATAGAGTATAAAACATTGTGAGAAAAGGAGAAAATGCTGGTTACCAGCATTTTCTCCTTTTCTCATAATGTTTTCAAAAGGCTTTTTCTTCAGGGTCGTTAAATGTCCAGATTGTGTGGTAAAGCATTAATTCCTTTCCAAATCATAGAATTTTAGATTTGTCCAAATTGAAGGCATTTGCAGACTACAAAATAAATGTGACTGAAAAATTGGAGTTTGTTATGCAAATGGTAGAAAACATTGCGGCAAAAGGAGAAGATGCTGGTTACAGGATTTTCTCCTTTTCTCACAATGTTTTCAAAAGTTTTTTTTTTTTCCCCTCAGGGTCAAAAAGTCTGATTGTGTGGCAAAGGGTTAACCAGATGACAAAATGTTTAGACTGTTCCAAACTGAAAACATTTTGTAGCCAACAAAGTAAACAAGGCTCTGGTATTCAATGAGAACTGTCTTTGAAAGGTCAGAAAACATTATGGGAAAAGCAGAACATGCTGGTTATCAGCATTTTCTCCTTTTCCAACAAAATTTCAAACGGCTTCTTCCTCTTAACTTTGTTTGTATGGTGTTCAGCACTGTTTTCAACATTATTTCATTTGTATTATAATGTCCCATGCACCTATCTTATTGCTTTCCTGTAGATTTTTCAACCAGTGCTTTGCACAATATTCTTCTTTTTACCAAAAAAACCAAATATCCTCTATTTATTTGCTATCTTGACTTAAAAGTAGAAGGAGTGATAGAAGAATGAGTAACTTTTCTAACTCACTGGCCCTGCAAGAGGACGAGTGGGTTTTAGAAAACCGTTCAACCTCTGTGCCTTATGTGGTTTCTTAACCCCTTACTACAGAATCCTGAGTTTTAACGACCCAGGGAAAAAAGCCTTTTTACCCCTTTACCACACAATCCCGAGTTTTAACGACCCTGAGGATGAAACCTTTTGAAAACATTACAGGAAAGGAGAAAATGCTGGTAACCAGCATTTTCTCTTTTTCCCACAATTTTTTCTACCCTATCAAAGAAACGTCATATTATTTGAACCACACTGACATTGTCCTCTGCAAATGCTTTCAATTTGGATGAGTATAACATTTTTTCATGTGGTAAAGGGTTAAAGACATTGTGGGAACAGGAGAAATTGCTGTAACCAAGATTCTCTCCTTTTATCACCATTACCTTGTACCCTTCCAGGGAAGTACTGTCCATTTGTACCAATTTTAAGTTTCTCATCAGCAGATGCTTTAATTCTTTACCACACGACAAAATTCTAGACTGGTTGAAATTGAAAGCATTTGCAGACAACAAAATAAATGCAAATTTAAAATTGAAATTTGTTTTGGGAAAGGTAGAAAACATTGTGGGACTAGGAGAAAATGCTGATTACCAGCATTTTCTCCTTTTCCCACTATGTTTTCAAAGGGCTCCTTCCTCAGGGTCGTTAAAAGTCGGGATTTTGTGGTACAGGGTTAAATTTGGAAGAGTCTAAGATATGCCTTTTGGGAAAGAGTGAAGTATTTCTGTCAGGTTAACAGGGCAGTTATTACAGGCACTTAAAGGATATTAACCCTTTACCAGACGACAAAATTTTAGCCTTTTCCAAATTGAAAGCATTTGCAGACGACAATTTCAGCGTGGCTCAAATGGTGCAATTTTTCTTTGATAGGGTAGAAAGCATTGTGGGAAAAGGAGAAAATGCTGGTAACCAGCATTTTCTCCTTTTACCACAATGTTTTCAAAAGGCTTCTTTCTCAGGGGCGTTAAAAGGCGTCATTGTGCGGTAAAGGGTTAAGGTTCGGGTAAACTATAAAAATGTTACAGTGCAGATAATCACACCCAAAAATCAGGAAGTATTTCAAATATATTGGAAAAAAAAAATTCATTCAGCACTATTATAACCAATGGGGATAAATTTCCTCCTTGAAAGAGCTTCCTAGAAGAAAGTACATGTAAATCATATAGGTTGAATAAATGGAAAAGTTCCCTTAACTCTGTACCACACAATCCCGACTTTTAACGACCCCAAGAAAGAAGCCTTTTGAAAACATTGTGGGAAAAGGAGAAAATGCTGGTAACCAGCATTTTCTCCTTTTCCAACAATGTTTTCTACTCTTCCAAAAACAAATTTCAATTTTTGATTTACATTTATTTTGTCGTCTGCAAAAGCTTTCAATTTGGACTGGTCTACAATATTGTTTGGTTAAAAGTTAACACTTTACCACATAATCCCAAGTTTTAACAACCTTGAGGAAGACACCTTTTGAAAACATTTTGGGAAAAGGACAAAATGCTGGTAACCAGCATTTTCTCCTTTTCCCAAAATGTTTTCAAGAGTATCAAAGACAAGTTCCATCATTTGAGTCAGTTAATCCTTAAAGCGCCTTTCATATGTATAATTGCCTTTGTGGCCAGTGTAGACAAGATAAGGCTGCACTAAATATGCTGTCTGATCTTTGATCTACACTGTGTGCTTTGCCGAAACACTGGAGACAAAACTAAGTTTCAATTATTTGGTTCATATTTCTAAGATGAAAATGTCTGATAGGTTTATTCGCCACTTTCAGGGTCAAAGAGTCATCTGCAAATGCTTTCAACTTGGCTAGGTCTACATTTTTGTTGTGTGGTAAAGACAGCAAAATATAGACAAACACATTCAAAGCATTTGCAGACGTCATATCAAATGTAATTAAATTGATGACTTTTTTGCCTCTGAAAGGTTAGAAAACATTGCGGGGAAAGCAGAAAATGCGGGTGAACAGCATTTTCTGTTTTTTCTCTTTGTTTCCAAGAGCTTTCTTCCTAGAGGTCATTAAAACCCTGGATTGTTTGGTCAAGGGCTTTCCCATACAACATTTTTGACTTATCCATAGACATTTGCAGACGACAAATGTGGCTAAAATGATAGAATTTGATCTTAGAATGAGTAGAAAACATTTTTGGAAAAGGAGAAAATGCTGGCTTTTACTAAAGGAAGTAGATTAACCCTTTCCCAAACAAGCCCTGGTTTTCACATGTCTGCAGTTCAAGGCTTTTGAAAACACTGTGGGAAAAGGAGAAATTGCTCGTTCTCCTTTTCCCACAGCATTTTCTACCCTTTTTGAGACCTTTCTGCCATTTTCATCAAATTTAAAATTGTTGTCTGCAAACTCTTTCAATTTGGACCAGTCCAAAATTTGTCATTTGGGAAAGGGTTAAAGGGTTTGATTATACTGTCAGTAGATAAAATCTATTGCTGATTACTAGCATTTCTTGTTTTGTTCCAGGAATGATTGATGAAACGTCTACTATTTACTTGATACACAATTAAAATGTCTGTCTTTCAGAGGGTAGAAAACATTGTGAATATAGAAAAGAATAATGCTACTAGTAGTTATCAGCATTTTCAACAATGTTTGTGGTAAAAGCCCAATTTCTTGATATGTGAACTCTTTACCAAACGAAAAAAATTGAGACTAGTCCTTAATTGAAAGCATTTGCAGACAACAATATAATGTGACTCAAAAACTGAAAATTGTTTTGGGTGAGGTAGAAAACTTTGTGGGAGAAGGAGAAAATGTTGGTTACCAGAATTTTCTCCTTTTCCTACAATGTTTTCGAAGGGCTTCTTCCTCAGGTTCATTAAAACTCAGGATTGTGTGGTATTGGGTTAAAACTGTACATTGGGATGTTAGATATAGGTTTCATATGCTTGCAAAGAACTAACTCTTCAACAGCATATGGTCCTATGTTTTCACAAACCTGATAATTAAGCTTTTGAAAACATTATGGGAGCAGGAGAAAATGCTGAAAATCAGCATTTTCTCCTGTTCTCACAATGTTTTCTACCCTTTCAAAGACAAATATGTCATTTAAGCCCTATGTAATTTGTAGTCTGCTACAGTTTTTACTGGTCTAACATTTTGTGGTTTGTTAACTGTCTTTACCAGACAACAAAATTTTGGACTCAACCAAATTGAAAGTATTTGCAAACAGATTTGTTCAAATCACATTTTCTATGATGTCTGCATTTGCAGACGACAAATTAAAGCTAGCTCAGAAGACCAAGTTTGTCCTTGATAGAGTAGAAAACATTGTGGGAAAAAGGAGAAAATGCTGGTTACCAGCATTTTCTCCTTTTCCCACAATGTTTTGAAAAGGCTAGAGAAAATGTGCAAGGAGCTAAATCTATAGTGTTACATAAGCTTTCCTACTGAGACTAAAAGCTACTTATCTCTTTACCATACGACAAAATTTTAGACTGGTCCAAATTGAAAGCATTTGCAGACGACAAATTAAAGCTGGCTCAGATGACGAAGTTTGTCCTTGATACAGTAGAAAACATTGTGGTAAAAGGAGAAAATCCTGGTTACCAGCATTTTCTCCTTTTTCCACAATGTTTTCAAAGGCCTTCTAAGTCGCGACTGTGTGGTAATGGGTTAATGAGGCCTATTTAGTTCTCATGCTGTAAGTTAAAATTTCTTACATACAGCAGCTGCTGATTGATACAACTAGATATGGTTAAATTCAGTCAGATGTAATTTTGGGCTTTTGAATAATGGAATGGTCATTTAGCAGTTGGTAACTTGTCTATTTCGGCGTAGATGAATTCGCTGGCTTGTGACCTACTTCTTGGCACTGATAAAGGATGAATAGATCGTGATTTGCAATTGGTAAAAAATATACATGTTTATTCCGCAGGACCCCCTGCATTTATGAAACCGCTACTAACAAGCATTGCTACTGCTAATTGATTGCCTTGATTCATACCATAGCAAAATAATGTAGTAGAGAATAGTTGTTTTCTTGTGCTATTTGGAAATTTAATATTTTCGTAAGTGTTACCCAATAACCCAATACTACTTTTCAACAAAATGAAAAACAGTGAGGAAACAGAGGCAATCGTGAGGTTACTTTTCATCATTTTACTTCACAGGGTTTTTCTTAGATTTAGCCCACCCAGCCACAAATTCAGTATCTTTAAAGTATATTTAAAGTACAAATGAAGCCCTCCTATAGAGTACCAGTGAAGTGCTAATAAAGCATGTGCTTGTACTGTACTTCAGATTTTTTATCAGAAACATACATTAGAAGTATGCAGCATAAGTACTTTTGAAGCGCGTCTAAAATATGTAAATTAGGCCTCAAATGTACTTCATTCAGGGCAGCACCATTGAAGCTTCCAATGAAGTACCACTGAAGCATCATGCTATCTACACCTTGAAGTATATTTAAAGTACATGTTGAAGTACATTTAAAGTTTGTCTTCATGTGATGCTTCAAAGATGCTTTACAATATGAAGTACATTTAAAGTACAGTGCTTCTCATTTTAACTGGAAGTACATTTGAAGTACTTATCCCTGTGAAAACAAATCACATGTACTTAACGTGTACTTCATGTTGCAAAGTATCTTTGAAGCTTCACCTGAAGCACTGATGAAGTCCCCCCCCTTTTTTTTTTTATTCTTTTGCTGGTAGGAAATTGTCACCAAGCTTCCTTTTCCCTTGATTTGGGATAGAATGTCACCATTTTCAATACGGATCATCCTCATGACAATAGAAACATTTTCAGCAAGTTGGAGAAAGATCGAGCCAAATTGTGAGCTGTAGATTGGAACCAAGGAAATTGTCAATAAGGCTCCTTTTAGCCTGATATTTGACGGTATGTTACCATATTCAACAGGGATCATCCTCATATCCGTGCAATCATTTCCAGCAAGTTTGAGAAAGATTTTGGCAAAGTTGAAACCTGTAGAGTGGTAACAAATATATTGCTGATAAAGCACAACAGACATTCAAGGATCACAATAGCTCAGCACCAGCATGTTGTGCTCAGGTGAGCTGAAAATTGGGCTGCACAATTATATAAATATTATCAGTATCCAATTCCTATAGTGAAATTTCAGAAATTTTTGCTGACAAAAGACCTCAACATACTATAAGCCTTAATCTAAACCCTCAAGAAGTTGCCAAGCCCTGTTGGCTCAGTTGGTAGCGTGTTGGGCTGTCAATAATGGGTCAGGGGTTCCACCCCAGGCATCCTTTCAGATATATGACAAAGCGATTATGATATGCGTCATTTGTCTCTCACCAACGGGCAAATGACTGCCTAGTTGAATGAGCAGCTGGAGGCTCAGATTGGATGTTGTGCTAGTACTGGTGTGAGAAATGCCAGGTTCTTCAGCCGCCGTGATATACCTGAAATACTGTCAAAATCGGCATTAAACTCCATGTAACAATCTAGCTAAACTAACAGAAACACAAAAAGACTGAATTTAAATTCTAGATCTATTAAAGATTCAGCAACACAAAGTTTTATATCCATTACCTAACATGTACAATGAATAGGCAATTACTACCTTTTACACTGGGTCATCTAAATATCATCAAATCTTGGTGTAATGAATAATCTGATGAGATTATTTCCTTTACATATTTGCCATTTCAGGGGATGCCCTCTCTTGTTCATATTGCAAATTGAAGAGAATACTCCGTCTTTGTCAAACTAAAATTTTCTGACCTGCTTTTGTATTTGAAAGATGACATTCATCGAAAGAAATCTCAGGAAACATTTAAAGGACTTTCTGCAGTTTTTAAGGATTTTTGTAAGCGTTTTAGTCATTTTTATAAGTTTTATAAGGCAAGGATCGAGTTTCAAGGTTTTTTCATGACTGTACATACCTTGATAGGGCACGGAAATGAAAATCACTACAGACTGATGAATGGATGGATGGACAGACACACACAGTGAAGCCAATATACTCCCCTCTACTTCATAGGTTGGGGGGGGGGTATAAAAAGGTTACAATAAACTTTTACCTCTCACAATGTACAAAACAGCCTATCATAGCATACAATCAATAACTTTTAATCAAGTGATTTCAAATTATTGGCCAGAAACACTGGGAAAAGGAGAAATGTTTTCATCTTTTCTCTCAAAGCTGTTAGAATAAGTCTTTTTTTCAACTTTTTGTAACTCTCGCTGTGTTTTCAAAACAGTCTATTAATATAATTACTTAACTATGAACTATTTGTCAAATGGTGAAAGTATTTTGTAATAAGGAAAAGGATTAACATTGTGAAAATTTGAGCAATTACTCACTTATCTAAACTGTTCAAACAAACTGAAAATTTTTCTACTTAACCCATTACCAAACGACTATATTTTAGACTGGTCCAAATTGAAAGCATTTGCAGACGACAAAATAAAAGTGACTGAAAATTTGAAATTTGTTTTGTGAATGTTAGAAAACATTGTGGGAAAAGGAGAAAATGCTGGTTACCAGCATTTTCTCCTTTTCCCACAATGTTTTCTAAAAGCTTCTTTCTCAGGGGCATCAAAAGTAGGGATTGTGTGGTAATGGGTTAACTCATCACCAGGCGATATCTAGACTCGTCTAAACTGAAAGAGGTTTGCAGAGGACGATTTAAGGTAGATGCAATTCATAAAGAAAGAATCTAATCAGGTAGAAAACATTGTGAGAAAGGAGAAATTGCTAGTTGCAAGCATGTTCTCTTTTTCCCATAATGTTTTCTTTAATATAATATCCCAAGGGCGTAAAAAGGATTGTGTGGTAATGGCTTAACAAACAAACCCAATGGTTTTCCTAGAAATTGTTTAAAAACACAGTGGGAAAGGAAGAAATAGCTCAACAAGCAGTTTTCCTCAATGTTTTCCATCCCATCAGAGAAACTTTGCAATAGAGTATAAACAATTGTTAAATTGTACCTTCAGTATACCATCTTATTGGTCAGAAAACACTTTTCTTATTCAGAAGTATCTCTTTTCCTCAATGCATTTAACCCTTTACCAAACAATCCCTGGTTTTTACGACCCCGAGACAGAAGCCTTTGGAAGGAAAAGGAGAAAATGCTGGTAGCAAATTATAATTTTTGAATTACATTTATTTTGCTGTCTGCAAGTGCTCTCAATTTGGACCAGATTCAAATTTTTTTTTTTTGTAAAGGGTTAACCCTTTCCCAAACAACAAAATCTTAGACTGGTCCAATTTGAAAGACACTAAAACCAACAATTCAGAAGTTTTATTTTTCAAAAAATTATCCTCTATGACAGAAAACATTGTGGGGAAAAGAAGAAATTAAACATCCTATGCTACTTCTATGCACTTGTTTTTATTGTCTTTTTGCTCTTGCATCTTTTCGAAGTCAAGCTGGCTCTCATAGCCTTAAACACATCTCCTTTGGTGGTATTTGTATGATAAGTAGAGAAAGCTGAAATACAAATAAAGGAAACGTAAGAACATAATTTGTAATCTGTATTATAGAACAAACTTTCCCACCTTTAACAGATTTTTACAGATGTGACTGCATGGCTTGTAAAATTCAAATAGAGAGGTGTACAACTAGTTTTGTAATCTTGGGCAAGACACTGTTTTTCCAACACATTTTTCAACAATTGAGCAATGTCATACTGTAGGTGTCTTTAATAAAATCAAAGAGAACTAAAATAACATTAAGTAAAGGTGATTTACCCTTTACCATACAATCCCGTCTGTTAACGGCCCTGGAGAAGAAGCTTTGTGAAAACATTGTGGAGAAAGGAGAAAATGCTGGTAACCAACATTTTCTTCTTTCCCCACAATGTTTTCTATCCTATCAAAGACAAAAATCATTATTTTAGCTACATTACTACTGTTGTCTGCAATTGCTTTCAGTTTGGTATAGTCCAAAATCATGTATGGTAAAGAGTTAATACCCCTCCACCTCAATGTCACAGGAAATGGAGTTTAAAATTAACAAGTTCTAAAGCCAAATATGTTACAAAGTCCAAGGGTACAGCACTCTGCAACAAATGGATACACAGGGATCACTTTACCCCTGCATCCCGTGTGTCCGACGCGTATTTTTTGCTGCAGACGCATTATTCTACTCCATGTGCGTCCACAGGGATGCAAAGAATTCCAGCCGTGTCTGGTCACGCTTGCGGTCGCCAAATTCCCATTACGGTGCTCTGACATCAAGCAATACAAAAACAACAAAATGCTGTCGGATTGGTCAACCATATCCATGAAGCATTTCGTCAGTTTCGTCTGTCACTGTGATCTTTTTTTACCATTAAGCTGGCTACGATGCCTCCAAAAAAGAAATTTTGCTGGATCCTTTTCAAAACACACCTTTAAGTATTTTTAAAAGGTACTCAAGATAAATTGCCCCTTGATTCTGATGCAACTAGTTCAATAACAACCGAGTCCGAGAGCGAATCGGAGGAATCACATGACCCACAAGCCGAACGCCCGAAAATAAACAAAAGTCTATCTTTTCTACAACACTGGCTTAAACTTTATTCCTGGTTACAAAGAATAAATTAAAACAATTAACATTAACCAATCAAGAAATTTGCTAATGTAATTAGATAGGTTGCTGGTTTAGTTTGTTAAAAAGTTTACTGTTTAAAATGATTAGATATTAGCTTTCCTCAGGACCCATCGTTTAAAATGTGCATCCTGTTGGACTCATTAATTTAAAAGGTAAAATGATTGCTGGATACACATGTAAAAACAAGATGTGTCTGTGTAACAATTATGCCCCAACTTTGGTAGTGCTAAACACAGATTTTGTAGTGCTAAACATAAGGAACATCACTGCCAAGTTTAGTCACATGAAGATTAGTTAGGAGGAAATATTTGAAGAAATTGTTGACGGGCACATGACCAGACACAGGGTGATCACTAAAGCTCACCTTGAGCACTTTGTGCTCAGGTGAGCTAAAAGGAATCGATAGGTCTATTTATTTATCACCAGAGCTTCAGATAAGGGGAGTGATTTTGATTTCATTATCCCAACATCAAAGCCCGTGTTGCACATACTCATTGGAATCATCTCATCATGACGATTCCTACCAGTACTCAAAACAAAAACAATGTTTGGAAGAGAAGTAAGAGATAAAGTTTGTCATAACTCCCTATCACAGTTGCTACACAGTACAACTCTGCTCGTAACATTAGCAGTTTATTGTGTAAGCTGCTATTAATAAAACAGCAGTAATTAATATTCATCTTTAATATATTCAGGACCTAAACATGCTGGTATCATCTTTTAAGCAACTGTTAATTTGTCATCTGCAAAATGCTTTGAATTTGGTCAGTCCAAAATTTGCCGTTTGGGAAAGGGTTAAAGAACCAGGCTGAGCTCTCATTAGTTATGTCCTGTATCCTTGCACTATCCCCCATAACAACTAACCGTCTTCTGGGGTGTCACTCGGATGGGAAACCAGTAGTGACAATTAATAAACCGAAAAAACCAATCTCACCCAACATAAATATTTTAGGCACGGGATTTATATCATAACCGCAATTTCAAATGAATTGAGCAGTGCCTAAAAATTTAATGCTTACCGGTAATGGCATCTACAATGCGTTGATTGAGACCAGGATACTTTGACGATTCGGAATTTGTGAGGCTGCTTTTCTGTAGCTGATCTTTGGTAAAAAAAACATTCAAGAGGTATCTAGCCACACGCTTCCCATCTCTCTTTGCCTCCTCTTGGAGGCCTTTATGTCTTTTGGAGATACATGGAGCTGATTTGTTTAGCGCAGCTTGGTATTGATCTTGGTGCACATACACACCCATTCCTGGAAAGAGCTCTTGCATCTGCAACAAATCAAAGGGGAATGATGATCAATAGATAACAAGAGGGTCATTAGGCCTCTTGAAGGTTTAGTCATAGGTAAACTAGAAGGCCCTGAATATGCTCTACTGGCAGAGATTTGTCTTTTAAATAAAGCAGACATTTGGAATTCATTCTTCAAAAAGACAAAAAAAAATTGACATTTTCAACTCAAAATGGCTACTTTTCCATTACTGTTCGTTGAATTTTTTCAAAAACTTCATTTGGGAACATAATGATTAATAAACGACACATTTTGTTTCCAATCTTTTTATAGTAGATTCTCAGGGTACTGTTTTATTGATTTACTTTTATTCTGTTTCATATCCAGTTTCAATTAGCTCCGTTCACATGTGTACAGATTAGCTCCGTTCACTTGTGTACAGCTGTTTCAGGTTGCTTTCCCCAAGTTTCAGTACCGCCATCTTTTTATCTACCATAAGAAAGGAGGCGTTAGTAAAAATTGTGGTAAAATAGGAGAATATATATATTTGTTACCAGCATTTGTTTCCTTTCCCACAATATTTTCACACTTATCAAAGAGAGAAATCATCATTTGAACTATAAATAATTTGTCGGCTGCATAGGAACATAACTGACCACCTTGATTACATTCTGCTTAGGTGAGCAAAGAAACAAAGTGAACTGGGACCAAGACAAGACGGTATGGAATGTATCAGGTGCGGAATGAAAGCAAACTGTGAAAAGGGGTTATTTTCCTGGACTTTATAGAACCAATTGTTTTCTTATTTACCTTTTGATCTCTCTTTCACCTCATCATATCTGTACTTTGGAGGCAGTGTTGTTCTTTTCTCAAGAACCTTCTTGTCGGCTATATATATATATAAAAAATTATATTAAAAAATACAGTACATGTAAATATTGTTTTCTATTTCAAACATATATTAGCTTTCAGACCACCATTTTGGCCCTTTAACTCTTTCCCTTTTAGAAACTTATTTTTCAAGAGTTTAGTAAAAAAAAAAAAAAAAAAACTAGGAGGCCCTGAAGAGCCTGAAATCGCTCTACAGGCAGAGATTTTGCTTTTATGCTAGCATACATTATGAATTCATGATGCAAAAAGAAAACAAGAGAGCCAAGATACCCTGAATCGCTCACCTGAATTTTTGAGAGGACCATAGCCTTTTTTTTATTAATGTATTGAAACACTGGAAACAAAATCATTCTTTTGCCAAGCAATTCTAAAAAGGTCACCTGTAAAAGTCCTTTCAAAATGTGACAAGCAGTTTCAGAAAAGAAGAATTTTTAGGAGTTTCTTAATTTCCGTACAGTGCAAGTAGCCACCATTCACCAGAGCTATGTTTCTTGACCTATCAAAATTTCGCGAACAAATTTTGAAAAAAGTCATTCAAGGAATATTTCCGTGAAACAATTCTCAAATCTCAGAGAAGAAGAATTTTCGAGAAGTTCTTCATTTCCATATAGTGCAAGTAGCCCCTATTCACCAGAGCAATGTTTCTCGACGAATCAAACTTTCACGAACAATTTTTGAAAACAGTCACCCAAGGAATATCTCTCTGAAAGTTTTCCAAAATCTGAACTGCCGTTTCAGAGAAGAAGAATTTTTAAGAATTTCTTCATTGCCCTATAGTGCAAGTAGCCCCCATTCACCAGAGCCATGCTTCTTGACGGATCAAAATTTCACGAACAATTTTGGAAAAGGGTCATCCAAGGAACACCTCTGTGAAATTATTTCAAAATCTGACCAGCGGTTTCAGAGAAGAAGAATTTTTAAGAATTTCTTCATTTCTGTATAGTGCAAGAAACCCCCATTCACCAGAGCCATGTTTCTTGACGGATCAAAATTTCGCGGACACTTTTTGAAAAGGGTCACCCAAGGAACATCTCTGTGAAATTATTTTAAAATCTGGCCAGTGGTTTCAGAGAAGATTTTTAAAGAATTTCCTAAAAAATTCCATTTCGTTGCCATGGCAAGCAGAGTTTTAGACGGAATCAAATTCTGTGAACAATTTTTAAAGAGGACCTCCCAAGGAACATTCCAGCCAAGTTTGGTCCAAATTGGCCCAGCGGTTTAGGAGGAGTTGATGTTTAAAGAATTGTTGACGACGCACGACGGACACCAGGTGATCCTAAAAGCTCCCCTTGAGCATATTGTGCTCAGGTGAGCTAAAAAATACATAGATTAAAACAAGAAGTGCAGACTTAAATGTGTTAACAAATCAAAATTTTCAACCTGAAATGGCTACTTTTCCCATACTGTTTGTTGGATTTTTTTTCAAAATCAATAGGGTTGAAGATCCTGATAAGATTAACAAACTCTGCAAGTGTCACAAAAATCGGACTACAAATGCAGATTTTATTGGGTAAACAAGAAATCAAAATTATCAACTTGAATGGGCTACTTTTCCAATATCGTTTGTTGGATTTTTTTCAAAATCAATAGTGTTGAAGCTATTGAAAAGATAAACAAACTCTACAAGTTTCATGGAAATCTGACAACAAATGCAGACTTTATCCAGTAAACAAGAAATGAAAATTCTCAACTTGAAATGGCTACTTTTCCCATACTGATTTTCAAATTGAAATAGCTACTTTTCCCATTCCGTTTGTTGGATTTTTTTTCAAAATTAGGTTAAAGCTATTGATAAGATAAACAAACTGTGCAAGTTTCATGAAAATCCGACAACAAATGCAGACTTTATCACGTAAACAAGAAAAAGACTAACGGACGGACAGAAACTACGCCATGACATAAGCACTTTTTTCCAGCAACACTCTTTTGCATAGATGAAAAAACAAGTGCACATAGTGATACCTTAATAAACTATGAAGTTTCATGAAAGTTTGACAAAAACCGTCACAATAAGACTTTGGTAGAAATTGGAATTTTACAAGAAACCCCCCCCTTCTTCCATGACAAAGCATCAAATTGAGAAACATATGGTTAAACAAAAAACAAGGGCACATGGTGAAACTTTTGATAAACAATATAACCATGAAGTTTAACTCATTACCAAACGACAAAAGTTTAGGTTTGTCCAAATTGAAAGCATTTGCAGACGACAAAATAAAGTGACCAAAAATTTGAAATTTGTTTTGTGAAAGGTAGAAAACATTCTGGGAAAAGGAGAAAATGCTGGTTACCAGCATTTTCTCCTTTTCCCACAATGTTTTCTAAAGGCTTCTTTCTCAGGGACGTCAAAAGTAGGGATTGTGTGGTAATGGGTTAATGAAATTTTGACAAAAACTGAATGAGATGGTAAAAACTGGAATTTTACAAGAACCCCCTTTTTCCATGACAAGCATCAAATTAAAAAAAGACATGGAAAAAAAACATGGGCGCATGTTGAAACTTTTGACAAACAATATAACCATGAAGTTTAATGAAATTTTGACAAAAACTGAGAGAGAGACTATTAGAAATTGGAATTTTGCATAAAAATCCCTTTTTCCATGACAGCATCAAATTGAAAAAATAAACACACAAATAAAAAAAGGGCACATAGTGAAACTTTAAATAAGTTTCATGAAATTTTGACAAAAACTGGATGAGATATTAATATATATATTGAAATTACAAGTAAAAATTTGAATTTTACAACCCCCATTTTCCATGGCAGAGCGTCAAACTGAAAAACCAATTTAAAGATAAAAAAAAGGGGAAGGATATGGTGAAACATTCAATACATAATATAACCATAAAGTTTCATGAAATATTTACAAAAAATTATTAAGATATTATGTTTGAATTTTGCATGAAACCATCCTTTTTCCATGACAGCGTCAAATTGGAAAACCGGAAAAAGGTGTACCGGCGCAAAATCCTAAAGAGTTAATAATACATAGTTTTATCCAATTTGGTCAAGGGGTTGTAGAGAAATGGCTTCGGACAGACAGACGAACGAAAGTTTTCAGATTTTGGGTTGCATATTCATTGATCATTGTGGAAATTTTCTCGTTTATGTGGTTTTATTCTAGATCTGTATTTCATATAAATTATGAACCACATAAACCACAAGACGTTGGTCTGGATGGACAAACGGACAGACAGACGAAGCATTTGAGCATTAAAGACTTACTGTGTATTTCGCATATTACAGCCTCGTACTTCTCTTTCCCGTAATACGCTGTAATGATGTCCCCTTCCTCATAGTTATAACCACCCTTTTTTGGCTGAACAACTTTACTTTGGTGGATGACGGATAAATACCTGTCCTCCCACTGGATTAGAAAATAAACGCAGCTGTTCTTCTTGTCGGCCATGTTTCATATGCAACTTGAAAGCGATCCAGACGCTCTGATGACGTCATTTATAGGCATTCAATCGCGCCTTTTTTCTGATGTTCGCCGGTTGGTAAACGCACTTTATCTATTCACGCAAGCGAGAACCAGCTAGTCAACTGGTACCCGCATTGGTTCCCCACCCCGACCTCAGCATTCCTCGGCTACTTCCGTAAACTGTAAATCGGGTGTATTCGTTGGAATGATATTAAGATTTTTAACGTTTTGTTTTCGATGGGACTTAAAAGTGCAAATCATCTAATATTCGATATATTGAAGCAACAAAAAATATTCGTTTTTTTTTATTAATAGCCCAAAGAAAATGTTCTAAAATCTGTCTACTGTGTTTCTTAAAGGAAGTTTACGGGAATATACGAGCGATGTTTTGAATGCAGAAGCTGACCATTCTTGTCAATTCGAGTCTCCGGAGATGTCCGAAATGTACCACACGACTCAATCGGGGCTTAATCGTGTATATTGGGTCGGAAAGTTTTGATCAGCGAGCAATACACTTTGAAGATTAAAGTGAGTTATAGCAAATTTGTTGGATTGCAACTGAATCAGACGAATTATTTTTCACGGAAAATCTTTGGTATGTACTGATTTACATTTCATTACTTATAAATGATGCGTCATTTCAGTTATTTTTTATTGATCGGTAACAGATTTCGGCCCCAGGGGTCGAATTCTCTCGAGAATTCGTCCGCAAGCAATTTCAGGGCGATTTCTCCAGGGGACGATTTCTCAAGCTTTCCTAGTTCTGTGATATTTCTGGGTCTGACTCATTGTTTTTCTGAATGTTTCACTTTAGAGCCGTTAAATAAAATAAGGGACTGAGTGGTTATTGTAAAATTAAAACGCTCTTATGCATGTCATCTGCTATTAATCTAATTCAATAAAGCAACTAAAAGCAACTTCTGAACTGAAGCGAAACCGTAACCTGAAAATTTATATATACAAAGTCTCAGACAAAACACTAAAGAGGTGGAGTGAATTTAAAAGCACACCTTAGTCCTTAGTAAGCTTTAGAAAATATTGTAAGAAGAGAAATCAGTGCTTGTAGGAGCAATGGCTTCTTTTTTACAATGTTTTCAACTGTAATAGATCCAATTTAGTATGGATTGCATCAAAACTGGAGCAGAACACCTTAAAAACATTATTGTAGCTTTCTTGAGTTTTTGTACAGTAGCTGAAATATAAAATAGACTATACGGAAATGTTCTTTGGACAATGTGGCTGTTAGAGCCAAATCCAGGTGGGCTTTTCAGTGTCTTCTAGATCACAAAGATGCAATCTTACAGATTAACTCTCTACAAAACAATCCCGACTTTAGACAACCTTGAAAACGAGAGCTTTTGAAAAAACTGTAAGAAAAGTAACCTGCATTTTCTCCTTTTCCCACAATGTTTTCTACCCCAAAAAGCATTGTTTTCTACCTATCCCAAAAAGCATTACTGTTGTTAAGGTACATTATTATGTCATCTGCAAATGTTTTCAATTTGGACCAGTCTAAAAATATGTTGTCTGGTAAAGGGTTACCATTAACACACACACTGTCCCCATTCATTTCTAGTTAGGCTATTTGTTTGATTAAGTTGTATACTGTCACCACATACTTATGGTAGGATAAGGAGGTACAAAATAACAGAATTCATAGCTGACAAAGGATGAACTGTTAATTTTTTGTTACTTGAAGGCTCAGTATGACAGAAAATACAACTAGCAGACCAAGGAAGAGAAGAGGGCCATACAATCAATACAAATATTCAGAAAATGCCAAAGAACCTAGATCTACAACCTGGTATAATAGGAAAGTACAAAGCAATTCTTCTTTAACGACAAATTTTGAACATCAAATCATCGGTCCAACAGAATCTGATGATTTCAATGATGCAACACAAGGTAAAGATTTTTATTGAGCTAGCTTGCAGTAAGCAAGACAAAGTCGTCACAACTTTTGTTTCTGTGTATGTGAACTGTTAGTGTGTGTTTGTCAGAACTGTAATGTCTTCATTCAAACTATCGTTCTCATCAAGTAGGACTGCCCCAGTCACGTGAAATAGTTGTTCAGGTACAGGACTGAAACTTAGGAAAGCAAACTTTTTCACTGTGCATCCCATAAACACATTCATTTCAGTTCCAGTTTGTTTCAGTTTGTTTCACTGTGTACTGAAGCATTTGTTCAAATTTAATAATGGATTGGATAAAGGAATTATTTTGTATAGTTGGCTTAATTTCTGTTTATATAACAGCAACAGTATTACTTTTGTAATAAAAGCAAACGGTACCCAAATATGGATGACCTTTAACTTTTTACATAACTTTAACATCAGTTGTTTTGTTTATTCCTGTACCAGCTGAATGTCAGTCAGATGAGCAGTTGGTGCATAATAATGAAGATTAAGAAGTTCATTGCCATTTTGCAGATGATGAAGATGATGCAGAATCAGAAGATGAGTGTGAAGGTGACTCTATGTTTCTCTCTCTCTCTACCCCTACAGAAGTAGAGATTTTAAGTTCAGTCATTCTTTGAGTGACCATAAGTCCTATTCCACTGAATTTTCACACATGGCTATTTAAAAGAAGAAAAAATGCTTGACGCAATTCCTGTCTTATATTCTGACCTTTTTAGCTAACCTGAGCACAACATGCTTATCTCTTTACCAAACGACAAAATTTTGGACTAGTCCAAATTGAAAGCATTTGCAGACGACAAAATAAATGTGAATCAAAAATTGAAATTTTATTTGGAAATAGTAGAAAACATTGTGGGAAAAGGAGAAAATGCTGGTTACCAGCATTTTCTCTTTTTCCCACAATGTTTTCAAAGGCTTTTTTTTTTCAGGGTCGTTAAAAGTCGGGATTGTGTGGTAAAGAGTTAAGGTGAGCTTTTGTAATCCTTGAATGTTTGTCGTGCATCGTGTGGTGTCTGTCATCAACAATTTCAGTCTTAAAACTCGAAGGGCCAAAATTTTGGCTCAGTCATTGGTTTTGTTTAACCTTTATTAACCATGTCTACTGGTAAATGAGGGTCGTGGCCATCCCTCATTACCATACAATCAATCAACACACAAAATAATAAATATCCAAATGTTACAACATGTATATACATAAACTGAACCTTTGATCTGATTTTCAAAATATTTCACACGCTTGTACATCTTGATGAGAGGAAGTGCACTGTGCAAGAATCGGTCTCATACACCAAAGGTCAAGGTCACAGCAGAGGGTCAAAGGTCAAATTTTAATCTAAAGCATTTTTCAACATCTAGCACCAAAAGCTGAGTGTCTGGCACCTGCATGGGTGGCTCTTGTTCAAAAACAGTTCTCAAGTAGCTTTCTACAGTAACTTATCAAATCAGTCATAGCAACAGAATGGTCACCAGAGGTAAAATAAAGTTTAAACAGCATCTAAAAAGTGACCTGTTCTCAAGCCACTTACATTTGAGTAATCCTTAACTTGCCCTCAACCAAAAATCACAATTCTTTCTTCTTCCCTGTCTGGCTGAAAATGCTGCTGTTGGTTTTTGCAATTTCTGTACTCAGGTAAAGGAAACAACTCTAGTTCACACAGAAAAAAGTGCAAATGTATTTAATTTCAGGTGTAGGACATGCATGTAAAGATGAACCATTGTATCAGGGTTCAAGGATATCATTACTGGAAAGTATGGTATTGATAATTACCTTTGTAATGAGGCATCAGCTCACGCGAGAAGCTACTAAGGATCTCTTGAGCCTCTTGGAACTTCACTGTTTGACTCCTAATAGGTGCCGAACCAGTATACATCTATTTTACAATTTCTTTAATGAACAGACTTCACCTGTGCAGAAACATTATTTTTGTGACTTTTGCAAGGAGTATTCTGGCATAGTAAACATGGATGAGTGTGCAGTATGCAGAAAGAGGAAACAAAAATACTTTATGTACATCCCACTATCTGGCCAGATACAATCTATTTTGTCAGGTAATGTATTTTTTTATCAACTCTACACACCGAAGTACTTTTTATGCCCCGGCATCGATGTCCGTATTCCTTGGGGTAAAACTCCTTCTTTAGTACCAAAGTCAAGGTCATCTGTCAAGGTCAAATATCAAGGTCACAGTTTGAAAAAATGGCCATTGCAGGGGCATTCGTGTTTCACAAACAATTTTCTTTTTAGTTTGGAAAGGATTTATTCAAGTTTATTTTGTAGCCGTTACTCAATCATGTTCCAAATTGCAACAAGTTATAATCTTTTTTTCCCAATAAGATAATATAAATTCCCATTTGTTATTTGAAAACATTTTCTTTGAAACCTATGAAGATGTCATTGCTATAACTTCTTACATTAGATCCGTTTTACAATTCAAAATATCCACTTTAGAATATTACTGAATAATTACTCACAAATAAATAACCACATTTAAGCAGTAAAAATTTTTATAATTTTGCCCCAAAAGGATGCTGAAATTACCTAAGCTAGGGCTCTGAGAAAGATTGATATTTAGTAGCTTGTACTTTTATGAGTTCTCCACTTCTTTGTACAGATTATCTAAATAACATTTGCATTTATGCAGCTCTTTTTTAGCTGATGAGAATCTGAGCACAATGTGCTCAAGGTGAACTGTTGTGATTGTTTCCTATCTTGCTTTTTTGGGGCATTTGGGTGCATTTGTGATTAAATTACAATTTTTTTTTTACATTCAGGTCTAAGATTGTTTACACTTTTGACCAAAATAATAATTAAGCTTTCAGAAAATGCCCGCTTTACTAAGGGATTATTTTCAAGTGACATATTAAAAGATTTCTCCTTTTTCTGCTAGAAATCTCATTGAAACTGATTTAACTCATTAACAGACAACAATATTTTAGGCTTGGCCAAACTGAAAGCATTTGCAGACAACAAAATAAAAGTGACTGAAAATTTGGAATTTGTTCTGTGAAGGGTAGAAAACATTGTGGGAAAAGAAGAAAATGCTAGTTACTAGCATTTATTCCTTTTCCCACAATGTTTTCAAAAGGCTTTTTTTCTCAGGGGCATCAAAAGTAGGGATTGTGTGGTAATGGGAGAAAAGTCTAATGGAAAAGTGAAATTAATCAAAGGATTTCGTAAAATTTCTGCCAAAAATAAATAATTTTTTGCTTATTTTGGCTGAATGAGATATTCTCTCAAGATATTCTGAGCCAGAATATTCCCTGATTTCCGTATTTACCCAATAATTATTGTGTCAGTTGCTGCTTACAGCTGATTTCTGTGTAAAACTCTAATATTGATTTCTGTGTTTAATGACAATATGGAAATCAGATCCCTTGTCTATATTATATACCTACCCAGATTTTTTTTTTGTGACATACCCCTATGTATATGGAAATTGATACAAAATTGGTCTCAACATGATCACTGAGTTTATTTCTCTTTGGTTCTATGAATAACTACATTGTCACTTTCCTCTGTGCCTGCATAGCATTTCACTATTTATATTAAAAATATTACAGGTTTGTCAGAAGATGATCTGTACTACAACAGGAACAGAGCTAAACAGTCTGAGAGTAGCATTGACGATGTCTTTGATGGTGAAATATACAAGAAACACTTTGACGGATTTCACTTCTCTGGTACCCTGGAACAAGACAAGTTAAAGGAGGTGCACATATCAATGCAGCTGAATACTGATGGGGTTTCCATATTTAGATCATCACCATACAGTGTGTGGCCACTTTATCTTATCATCAATGAACTCCCCACTAAACAAAGGTAAAATACATTACAAAGGTAGAATAATTTTATGAAAGTGAACAGTCATGAAAAAGTGATCTATCAGTGATTTAACTGAAATAATTTGAAAGGAGTGTAGAACCCCATTCAGTGTTCTGAAACGGGTGAAGCAATTTTTAGGTATCACTTTTTTAACATGTAATCAATGAAAATTAGCATGGACCATTGTTGACATCTTTCTTAGGTGTTAAAGAGTATGAAAAGCAAAATCAGGCATTATTCTTTTTGAAACAATTCTGTGTTTTCATGCTCTTTGGGGAAAAAGACTCTGAAAAGATCAAATGTAAGAAATGAAGAAAATACCAGTAATCAGCATTTTCTCCTTTTCCTAAAATCCTAAAATATTTCCTTCTCAATCAGATTGTATCACTTGAGTCACAGATAATTTGTTGTCTGCAAATGCTCTCAATTTGGACAAGTCTAAAGTTTCCATCTGGTTAAGAGTCAAGCAACATATCCCAGACTGTTGGTCTGATTTTAAATTCATGCCATTTAAAAGGTTTTTCACATGCAAATTTTGAACAAAGTTCGGTCTGTCAGTCCACATCTACTAAGTCTAACAGTGGCATTGTTTACATATCTTTGTTAATTACAGATTCAACAGTCAAAACCGAATCTTTGCTGGACTTTGGTTTGGAGGAGTTAAGCCAGTAATGAATGTTTTTCTGCAACCACTTATTCATGAGTTGTCTGGACTTTACCATAATGGTAAGTGTGATGTAGTGATGGTTTTTAGTTGTGTAAGGCAGAAGCTTGTAGGCAGTTAATTCTATGTTCAATTTCCTTCTGTGAATGGCAAATACATACTCAGGATGGAGTTAATAAACCATTTTTTTCCATTTTGATATGTAAGTTCTTAAACATTTGTAATTTTCTGGATGATAAGCTGAAAATAAGAAAAGAACATTGAGAGTTCTCCCAATACAATCAAACCACTTGTGAATTCAAACCATGCATATTGTACTCTTTCCCTCATATAGAGTATGGAAAACCACGACATAACTAAAGCAAATCATGACATAACTAAGCGTGAGGATTTAGGCCTTGTAAATTGGCTTTAGCCCATTTCCAGACGTCAAAGTTTTTGACTTGTCCAAATTGATAGCAAATTCAAGGACGATGAAATTAAAAAAAAAGTTTAATGAGGCTCAAATAGTGGTATTTTTATCTGAAGTAGTAGAAAACATTGTCGGACAAGGAGGCAATGGTGGTTACCAGCAATTTCTCCTTTTTCCACAATGCTTTCACAATGCCTCTTTTTCAGGGTCATTAAATTTCTGGAATGAATGGTAAAGGTTTAAACCCACACATAATTGTTAATGTTAGTGTCAAGATTTAAATCCTCAATAGCTTATTAATGACAGTTCCCAGGCTGTTATCCTTTTGTTTCTTATTCTTATTACTGTATGTATTTTTAATTGATTGGATGGTGGTTTTAGCTGCTTGGAAACACTGTGTAATAGTGACATCTCACTCGCATCATTTCTGGTTTTCAACATTACTAGGCTAGGACTATGCTATGTCTTACCCGAGAATACTCCCACAAAAGAAAAAGTTCATGGGTTAAGATCAAACTCAGGACCACTGGATTACAAATTACACCTTAACCTCTGAGCCACACAGAATTAAGTTCCATATTTAAGATAGACTTTTGGCCACCTGTCAGGAAAGTTCAGGCCTTTTGGCCATCTGTCTGTCTTGTTCATCTAATGTGAAATGCTTTATGTGGGTGTTGATTTCCCATTCTGGGTTTTAGGGTGGTGTGTTGTATTTGATTGTTTCAATTCCTAAAACAAATCTGGAAAACAGACAAATTGTTCAAGATGAGCAATTTCTCCTTTCCTCACAATATTTTCTACTTTTGTCAGGCAGGGTAACCACCATTTCCAGCATGTCTTCCTTTTATTCAGAAGCTTAGCATTGATATTACAAGATAGGGTGAAGATCTGCTTCTTAATGTCAGTATAACAGAATATCATCTGTGACCAGACAACTTGTCACTCTTAATGAAGACCACATACAGTGCAGAAACTCCAGAAAGCAACATCTGAACATAACTGGAATGCACTGCGGTTGCAAAATGAATGAACACAGAATTGTGTGAAACCTCCAAAGACCAAATTTCAAGCAAATAACCCTTTGGAAATACTGTAGAGGCAATTGCTTTGTTTTTCTTAATGTTCTTCACCAGTTATGATGCATGGAATGCATTGAATTGGAACTGCAAATGACCTTGCTTTCTTGAGTTTCAGTACTTGACCTGATGAATTTGAAATCTATGTGATACCCCCTTAGCCTAAGCATTCCCTTTAATTCTGCTCTTACTGTTCCCTTTTAATTTTGGTAAATTATTCAGCCACCTATGTTTTGTCCAACTTTTCTGATATAAATCTCTTCTGAATATATTGTGGGAAAAGTTCATATTGCTTGTCATAAACAATTTCTGCTTTTCTCACGATATTTTCCAAGAGTGATCTGAGAATATTTTTCATTAAGGATTCAATCCAGTTCCATTGCGCACATGCTCCACTCAACACATGTTCCACTCATGCTGTAAAATTCATGATGTTTGCACTGTATCATTACTTTAGTGGTCTGTAGCTACAGGATATCTACTGTTATGCAATTAAATTGTTTTTCTTTTTTCAGGAATATCAGGCAAACTACATGGAAAAGAAATTCTGCTACGGGCAGTATTATTAAATGTAGTGTGTGATGCTCCAGCAAGATGTCTTGTGCAGAACTTTGTGCAGTTCAATGGTTTTTTTGGCTGTGGTTGTTGCCTGACTAAAGGATCATCAGTGAAAACGAGTGCAAAAGGATCCATGCTGTCCTTTCCTTATGATACTTCAGATTGCAATAATGAATCAGGCCACTCAGCTCTTAGAACGCACCCTGGAACTATTGAACATGCAAGAGATGCTGAAATGGATAGTAAATCTCAGTATGGTGTAAAAGGTTTCAGTGTTTTGACAAACCTATCCTACTTTGACATCATTAGAAATGTCACAGTTGATTATATGCACTGCGTTTTACTTGGAGTACAAAAAATGTTGCTAAACTTATGGACTGATAATTCCAAGAAAACAGAAAATTTCTTCATAGGTGACTTTATTCCAGTTATAGATGACCGCATGAAGGCACTCACTACACCTAACCTGATTAATAGGTCACCAAGAAGTATTACAGACTTGAAACATTGGCAAGCTTCAGAGTACAGATCATTTCTATTGTTTCATTCAGTATGTTGTCTTCAAGGAATTCTGCCTGAGGAATATTACCTACATTACATGATGTTTGTTGAAGGAGTTTACCTCTTGCTACAATTATCAATATCACAGTCTGACCTTTCAAAAGCAAAACTACTTTTACAGAAATTCTGTGCTCAGATTGATTACTTGTATGCTGAAAGATATGAAACATATAATGTACATTGCTTACTACACCTGGCAGAAAAGGTTGGAGACTTAGGACCACTCTGGTCCCAGTCTTGTTTTTTTTATGAAGACCTTAATGGTGATTTACGCTCACTGTTTCATGGAACCACAAATGTAGAACTTCAGATATCATCTGCTGTAGTTATACATCAACAGCTTCCTTTGTTGGTAATGAGTATTCCTAGAGGCTCAGAAATGAATATCTTATATCAACGCCTGAAAAATCTTCATAAATGTAGAAATAGGAAATATATCGGTAATTCTTCCTTGGTTGTTGGAACTCAAGTTGAATGTCAGCTTTTGCCAGACACAAGACAGCAGATTCAACATTTGTTTGGACCAGTTCACATTACTTACAAATTCTATAGGTTGCTCAGTCTTGGTGTAATGTATCATTCAAAGATGTACTTGTCTGTGACAAAGAGAAATAGCTATACCGTAGAATACATACAAAATAATACTTCATACTTTGGACAGATTTTGTATTTTTTGAAGGTAGACATGGAATCTTCATGTTCAAAGTATTTGGCTGTAATAAAGAGATTTCAGAAAATTGAGTGCATTTTAAAGCTTCCATGTCATTTTTGTCAAGTAAAGGAATTAGATAAGACAGACTTAATTGAAGTACAGAGCATCAAACAAATGTGTTATTTTGCATGTTTAGCAAATTCAAACATGTTTTATTGGAAAGATTCCTGTTTTCAGTGAAAGTGACTGAAAAAATTGCATGGCATGGTGAAGTAAAACCTAAAGATCCTGATATATTTATGAAATAATGAATTATACAGGTTCATTTGTTCGCAAATAGGTCAAGGATGAGAGTTTCAATGAAATCCTGGTAGGTGTTGAAATTGCATCAGAATGACCAACCATGATCTATTTGTGAACGCATGAATCTGTTCAATTCATGAGTAATATATAATAATATATAGTGACATAATGAATTAACCCATTACCACACAATTCAGCATTTTGACGCACTAAAGATGTAAAGCTGTGGAAATCATTGTAAAAAAAGGAGAAATTGCTTGTAACAATCAATTTCTCCTTTTCTGACAATGTTTTCTACCCTGTATGGCACTTTTTTTCATTTTAACCCATTACCACACAATGCCGCATTTTGACACATTAAAGATATATAGCTGTGGAAAACATTGTGAGAAAAGGAGAAATTGCTTGTAACAAACAATTTCTCCTTTTCTCACAATGTTTTATACCCTGTATGCCACTTATTTTTCATTTTAAATTCACTTTGAAATGTCGTCTGCAATTTGTTCCAGTTTGGACCCGTCTAAAATTTTGTCTCCGGTAATGGGTTAAATGCACTTTAAAATGTTGTCTACAATTTGTTTGAATTTGGACCAATCTTAAATCTTGTCGTCTAGTAATGGGTTAACAGATTCATGTGCTCACAAATAGATCAAGGCCATGAGTTTTGATGCAATCTTGGTAAAATCTGAGGGCGTAGCTTGAAGAATTTGCTTGAAATTGCGTAAAAAAAACTGACCATGATCTATTTGTGAACACATGAAAATGTTCAATTCATTATATCTAACACAATGAGAATAGGAAAAGAATGAATGAAAATGTGCTATTTTCGTCCTGTATATGGAAAGGTAAAGTATACATTGAAATACCAATGACAGCTCAAGATGTTTTACATATTTTTCATGTTAGTGTAATGTGGCTTTTGCCCAACTTTTGTGTGCAAGAGACTCGGATGCTTGACAGAAATTCTTTGACTGGTTAAAAAATGTGTATATTGTTGAAAAAAAATTGTTGAATTTAGTTTTCCAGAGACAAAATATGCTAGAAAGTATGCAAATAATACCCAAAATTTTGACAGTCAGTGAAACTGATTTCATATTCACTACTGTGATACAAAACATTTGGTCAGGTAAATTTACCCTTTGCTGGTGCATTTTGTCAATTTCTCGCTGATATTTAAACAAAAACCATTCTATAGCTTGCAACACGCGAAAAGGGGCATTCGGACATTAGCATAAGGTTTTGTCTCGGATCAGCCTGAGCAGTCCGCGCAGGCTAATCCAAGACTTTAAGACTAGATTAGATTTTGTGCTACAGTAGACTTGTGCAAAATAGAAAATTAAAACAAAATGGACAGTGTTTTCAAATTAGCCTGCACGGACTACAGAGGCTGATCTGAGATGATACTTTATGTAAATAGCTGAATGCCCTTTTTTCGTGTGTTGCAGGCCATATATATCATCGGTCGGCTCCCAAAACATTGTAACTACAGCTTGAAAAAGCTGTAGTTACAATGTTTTAGGAGCCCATCGGCAATATTTAACTTAAATACTTAAATACCTTTATTTTTTTAAAGATATTTGCTGTTATGTATGGTTTTAGTATTATGAGCTATGACTATCTGGTCAGTTAGACTATCTAAGTATTATCCTTCCATATTGAATTTGCAGAAAACAACTTTTGACAGTTTTGTGGGAATCAAAACAAGAAAGTGCTTGTGGCAATAGCGTTAATGTTTCATAGATGTAACCTTATTTTCAAAGCTTCAGCAGTTGTTTTTGAATTTGGAAGAGTACAAAAAGGAGAAATTTGGAAAACAGTTATTTGGGAAAACTGTCTCACTCGCAGAGAATGTGCAAAAGGCTGGAAAAACCCTATCAATAAATATACCAACATTTAGAGGCGACTGGCAATACAAATTAATTCATGTAATTTACAAATACTTTGCCTTAAAATGCCGAGAAAACATAAGTCATAGAAGTATACATAAAGTTTCATAGATTGTGCACAAGTATTTTTAAAGTTATTAAAGTATTATAGAAGTCCCACTTACAATTAGTAAAGATTCTGAAGTACATTTAAAGTCCTTGGTACTTCTTCGGAAGTCCCCTTTGCTAAAGAGGAGCGCATCTGAAGCCCATGAGCTTTAACTGAAGTATAATCAGAAGCCTTAATGAAGTCTATGGGACTTCAGATGAAGCAGACCTACATGAGTTAAAGTATGTTATATGTACATTTGAGGTACATATGAAGCAGAGGGCTTATCTTAAGTCTCTGCTTCTTTTGTGGCGGGGCAGTGACCTAATTTTTGACCTGACATTACCCAATTTCAAATTTGTCCAAGATATTATCAAGACAAACATTCTGACCAAGTTTCATGAGTATATGATTGAAAATGTAGCCTCTAGAGTGCACACAAGGTGATTGTTGACACCTGGATGATGGACGATGGACACCATACACCGGACACAGCACAATCACAAAAGCTCAACTTGAGCACTTTGTGCTCAGGTGAGCTAAAAACCCATATGAGCCCACCAAGGATTTAACCATAATGAAAAATACTTTTGTGTTACTTTTATCTTTCTAGTTTGCTTTTGATTTGCCAGCTAAAATTTTCCAAAGTCCACCCGTCGTATTGCAGGAAAAGAAAAAATATGCCGGTAATCCAACTTTTCTCCATTTTCCGCAATGTCCTCCACATTTTTGAAAACGAGTTCCATCCTTTCAGCTGTGTTTAATATCAATATCGCCTGCAAATGCTATCAATATTGATATTATCGGAAAAGGAGAAAAGGCTAGTTACCACAATGTTTCTATCCTGTCCAAAACAAATCCAATCCATTGAACTGGTCATTAACTGTTGTCTGCAAAAGCTTGGATCTAAATTATATCTTGTCAGAGGTTCATCTTGTTTCTAATTATGAAGGTTCATCTTGTTCTAAATTATGAAAGCTTAAATACTTCCATCCTTCAGATTTTGTTTTTGCACTTGGATGGGAATTAATTTTGAGCTGTTTGATTGCATCAGTAGCCATTTTCATGTTCTCTGGTCGTTACAGTTGTGTCCCAAGGAAGGGATTGAGTTTGGCATCCCTTGGATAAGTCTGGTGTTATCCAAGTCTAGTCCGATGATCAGCATTGGTGGTGGTTAAACAATAGTTAATAAATCTTTCCTGATCATCGTCCCATCACTAGACTGCACAGAACCTGCAGTCTGATCTTGGATCTACACTGTCCAATGAGGAGATATCCTTCTTCAAAAAACATCTTTAAAATAGGAAAATTCTGGATTTTAGCTATTGGCTTGAAATTTTCATTACTTCTTATCAGGATAAGGTTTAAGTCCTCCCAGTTGGAATAAGTGCACTTTGATACACAGGGTGCAAGATAATGACACATCTGTTGAAATAAACCAACTACCGTGCAGATATTTTAATATCACAAAACTCCTCCTGTTTGTCTGTCTATTAATTAGCCACTACAAATTACCTTATCTTATACAATTCATGCTTGAGATAAACAAAAAGTGATATCATCAGTTAAAAATCTGTATTAACCCTTTCCCAAACAATAAATTTTAGACTGGTCCAAATTGAAAGAGTTTGCAGACGACAATTTTAAATTTGATGAAAATGGCAGAAAGTTCTCAAAAAGGGTAGAAAACACTGTGGGAAAAGGAGAAATTACGAGCAATTTCTCCTTTTCCCACAGTGTTTTAAAAAGACTTGTACTGCAGACACATGAAAACCAGGGCTTGTTTGGGAAAGGGTTAACTGACATTACCTCACAACAAAAATATAGACTTGTCCAAACTGAAAGCATTTGCTGACCAAATTATGAATGTGGTTCAAATAATGGAACTTGTCTTTGAAAGGGTCGAAAACATTGTGGGAAATCATGGTCGTTAAAACTCTGGATTGTGTGGTAAAGGGCTAATATGCATACCTAAATTCGAAAACAATGCCTTTGGAATTGTTACCTTCTTCTATTTTTATTGCATCAGATAATAGCAGCATCATACTGATTTAACTCTTCACCAAACAACAAAATTTTAGACTAATTGAAATTGAAAGCATTTGCAGACAACAAGATAAATGTGACTAAAACATTGAAATTTGTTATAGAAAGGGTAGAAATTATTGTGGGAAATGGAGAAAATGCTGGTTACCAGCATTTTCTCCTTTTCCCACAATGTTTTCAAAAGCTTTCTTTCTCAGGGTTGTTAAAAGTCCGGAGTGTGTGGTAAAGAGTTAAAAATATTAATCCTCATAATTGACAAATGTTATTGGTCATGTGATATTCACCTTTACAACACTTTGGCGTCTAATTTTAAAATACCACAGGAGGCTATGTAACAATATCTAGGGAGATCTTGCTTTTGTCTTTCTTCTTTACTGATGATTTGCCAGCTATCGCCATACTTAATTCAGTGATAAAGTCATTTTTCAAATTTTGACCAGATCAAAATCTGAATAACTTCCTTTCGACCCTTTACCACACAATCCAGAGTTTTAACGACCCTGAGGACGAAGCCTTTTGAAAATATTGCGGGAAAAGGAAAATGCTAGTAACCGGCATTTTCTCCTTTTCCCACAATGTATTCTACTCTATCAAAGACAGAAATCATTATTTTGGCAACGTCTAATTTGTTCTCTGCAGATGCTTTAACCCTTTCCCAAACAAGCCCTGGTTTTCACGTGTCTGCAGCACAAGTCTTTTGAAAACACTGTGGGAAAAGGAGAAATTGCTCATAACGAGCAATTTCTCCTTTTCCCACAGTGTTTTCTACCCTTTGTGAGACCTTTCTGCCATTTTCATCAAATTTAAAATTGTCGTCTGCAAACTCTTTCAATTTGGACCAGTCCAAAATTTGTCGTTTGGGAAAGGGTTAAGTTTGCTCCTATCATAACTTTCGTGGTTTGGGAAAGAGTTAAAACAAGTGACTGTTTGGTAAATCATTAATTCATTATCTAGATGTACTGTCATAATTATTTAGAATAGCAGCAAAGCAGTCTTACAAACGGGGTTTCACGCATAGATAACAAAATTTATCAATCCAGGTCGGCATACCCAGTTGACACAGGCTTGACCTGAGTCGAAACTTTTTGCTTTTGGTGAACTTTCTGCCAGTCCAAGGACCCTTCTATCTCAAAATTCAGTCAGGATAGGTAGTTAACCCTTTACCAGACGACAAAATTTGGACTGGTCCAAACTAAAAGAGTTTGCAGACGACAATTTTAAATTTGATGAAAATGGCAGAAAGGTCTCAAAAAGGGTAGAAAACACTGTGGGAAAAGGAGAAATTGCTCGTTACGAGCAATTTCTCCTTTTCCCACAGTGTTTTCAAAAGACTTGTACTGCAGACACGTGAAAACCAGGGCTTGTTTGGGAAAGGGTTAACTCTTTACCAGATGACAAAATTTTAGCCTTCTCCAAATTGAAAGCATTTGCAGACGACAATTTCAATGTGGCTAAAATGGTGCAATTTTTCTTTGATAGAGTAGAAAACATTGTGGGAAAAGGAGAAAATGCTGGTAACCAGCATTTTCTCCTTTTCCCACAATGTTTTCAAAAGGCTTCTTTCCCAGGGGCGTCAAAAGACGTCATTGTGCGGTAAAGACTTAAACGAAACTGATTTTATGGATCCATAATCATGGAATGACTTACTTGTTATAAGGTATCACAGAGATGCATTAACTCTTTTAACACTTTCCCAAACAAGCCCTGGTTTTCACGTGTCTGCAGTACAAGTCTTTTGAAAACACTGTGGGAAAAGGAGAAATTGCTCGTTACGAGCAATTTCTCCTTTTCCCACAGTGTTTTCTACTCTTTTTGAGACCTTTATGCCATTTTCATCAAATTTAAAATTGTCGTCTGCATACTCTTTCAATTTGGACCAGTCCGAAATTTGTCGTTTGGGAAAGGGTTAACTGCACAGTACCGACGTTTAACGACCCTGAGGAAGAAGCCTTTTAACCCTTTTCCACACAATCCCAACTTTTAATGACCCTGAGAAAGAAGCCTTTTGAAAACATCGTGGGAAAAGGAGAAAATACTGGTAACCAGCATTTTCTCCTTTTCCCACAATGTTTTCTATCCATCCCAAGACAAATTTCAATTTTTCAGTCACATTTATTCTGTCATCTGCAAATGCTTTCACTTTGGACTAGTCTAAAATTTTGTTGTTTGGTAAAGAGATAAAAACATTCAGGGAAAAGGATAAAATGCTTGTTACCAGCATTTTCTCCTTTTCCCACAATGTTTTCTACTTTAACAGAGAAGTCATGTCATTTGAGCCACACTGATATTGTCGTCTGCAAATGCTTTCAATTTTGACTGATCTAAAATTTTGTCGTGTGGTAAAGGGTTAAGCCCTCTTTTGCCAGAGCTTGGCTCAAATATTTGTGGGGAAAATAGTTAACTTTTTACCAAACGACAAATTATTAAACTAGTCCAAATTCAAAGCATTTGCAGATGACAAAATAAATGACTCAAAAATTGAAATTTGTTTTGGGAAGGCTAGAAAACACTGTGGGAAAAGGAGAAAATGCTGGTTACCAGCATTTTCTCCTTTTACTACAATGTTTTCAAAAGGCTTCTTTCTCAGAGTCGTTAAAAGTTGGGATTGTGTGGTAAAGAGTTAACCCTTTCCCAAACGATAAATTTTAGACTGGTCCAAATTGAAAGAGTTTGCAGACGACAATTTTGAATTTGATGAAAATGACAGAAAGTTCTCCAAAAGGGTAGAAAACACTGTGGGAAAAGGAGAAATTGCTCGTAACGAGCAATTTCTCCTTTTCCCACAGTGTTTTCAAAAGACTTGTACTGCAGACACATGAAAACCAGGGCTTGTTTGGGAAAGGGTTAAACTATGCAAAACTGACAATTTTTCCACTAACCACCATTTTTTCACACGATCATGAAAATGCACATGACCCTTCATTTATTTGAGGATGTTAATTTCACCCTTTACCACACAATCCCGAATTTTAACAACCCTGAGAAAGACGCTTTTTGAAAACATTGTGGGAAAAGGAGAAAATGCTGGTAACCAGCATTTTCTCCTTTTCCCACAGTTTTCCACCTTTCAGTGACAAATTTCAACTTTTCAGTCACATTTTTTTTATGTGTGCAAATGCTTTCAATTTGGACTGGTCTAAAATTTCATCCTGTGGTAAAGAGTTAAAGAGTCAGGGAACGTTTTAAGGTTTTTAACCTTACCCCACAATCCAGAATTTTAATGACCCTAATCAGTAAGGCTTTTGAAAACATTGTGGGAAAGCAGAAAATGCAGGTAACCAGCATTTTCTCCTTTCTCCACAACAGCTTTCTACCCTATCATAGAACTTAAGCCCATTTGTATCAATTTTGAACTTGTCGTCTGCAGATGTTTTGAATTTGGAAGTCTAAAATTTTCCGTTTAGGAAAGGGTACAACCTTTCCCACAAGACAAATTTTAGACTCTTCTGAAAATCAATACATACGGTAAATCTGCCAACAATAAATTCAAAATTGGTACAAATGAGCTCACTATGAAAAACAATGTAGGAAAAGGGGAAATGCTAATTATCTCCTTTACCCACAATGTTTTCAAAAGCTTTCTCCCAAAGGATAGTGATAACATTCAATATTGATTGGTAGAGAGATAAAGAGAAATAAAAGCTGACATAAGAAATATCTTTGAAAAAGATAGCAGCATGTATTTGATGGCAAATAGGAAGTGGCCTTTAGAATAAACATGTCTACATTTTTGACCAACCACAAATTTCTGTTTATTAATTTGTTATCAATACCAAAAAGTAGGTCAAAAGCCAGCATATTCAGCTTTGCAAAAACAAATCAGTGACTTTTCAGGAAAAATTACAACAGTAATAACTATACGAATTCCAAAATTCTTCTTGTGTATAAAAGTTTCACCATGCTTTACAATGAAAACTCAGACCAGGCTGCACATTTCATGCATTCCAGTCTTAACCCTTAAGACCCGTTTACACATTCACGATTTTCTCTACGATTCACCACGATTCACCCAGATTTCTCATAGTCAGAAAAATCAGGATGGATCGGGATGAATCGTGGCGAAAAGTAGAAATATTCAGTGTCACTACGATTCCAGTAAGAATGTCCACGATATTAGTACGGTGTCTGTAAGGTATCGCTACGAATCAATGACGATTCATGACGGCAACGCTACGGTCAATGAGGATTGACCACGGTGGCACAACGAATGCTCACGGTGCTTGTACGGTTCGATACGGTACTAGTACGATTCACGGCGGTAGCGACACGAGCTCCCACGACTGACCACGATTTAAGGGTTTTCACGTGACAAGTTCTCAAAGTATGACATCAGAAAATCATTATCTCCTCAACTGTAAAGTCGGCTAGATTCGTACGTAACCATGATGTATCGTACTCAAACCATGATTGATCGTCTTCCTACCGGCCTTGGTCGTGGCCAATCGTGGAGCTCTGTAGCGAAACCGTGGATGATTCGTAGGACAACCGTACACAATTCGTGGTGAATCGTGAGAATTTGTGGTGTCAAAGATTCCACGACTGGCTACGATCTCTCACGAATAGCCGCGAATATAGCTACGGTGTCAGTACAAATAAGCACGATTCCGCTACGGTTGCGCTACGAATTAGGCCACGCCCAATAACCACCACGATTCGCCACGAATGTTTTAAACAGTTTAAAACTTCCGTAGCGCTACCGTGGAGTTTCCCGAATCATCACGATTCATCAAGATTCACCATGGTTCTACTACGAATCACCACGGTACACGACGATTTTACAAATCGTGGCGAATCGTAGCGGCACCGTAGCCAAAAATTGTGAATGTGTAAACAGGCCTTTAAAGGTTGTTTCACGACTATAGTTGCCTTTGCAACCAGTGTAGATCAAGATCAGCCTGCACAAAACATGCAGTCTGATCTTTGATCTACACTGTCGGCTTTGGTGAAACAATGTAGACAGGATGACTACATGACAGGATGACATTCTAGAATGACAATGTCGGACAGGTTTATTTGGAGAACACAGAATTAATCTACACTGTCTGGAAAAGACTGTCTGCTAACCCTTTACCACAAAATCTCCAGTTTCCACAATCCTGGGAACAAAAGTTTATTAAAACTTTGTCAGAAAGGAAGAAAATGCTTTTCCCACAATCTTATTTATCCTTCTAATTTTTCTATGACAAAACCCATTCATTTAAGTCACTTTATAAGCCCTATACCAAACAATTCAGCCTTTTGATGACCCAGGGAAAACAGGATTTTGAAAACATTGTGGGAAAAGGAGAATATCCTGGTAACCAGTGGTTTTTTCTTTTTCCCTCTGTGTTTTATACAGACAAAACTTACCAGATGAGCAATATTCCATGTGTCATCTGCACATGCTTTCGAGTTGGACAAGTCTCAAATTTTGCTGTCTGGTAAGGAGTTAATTGACCTTTTACCACACAATCCCGGGTTTTAACGACTCTGACAAAGAAGGCTTTTGAAAACATTGTGGGAAAAGGAGAAAATGCCGGTTACCGGCATTTTCTCCTTTTCCCACAATGTTTTCTACCCTATCAAAGACAAAAATCATAATTTCAACTACATTTTTATCATCTGCAAATGTTATCAATTCAGTGAGTCAAAAATTTTGTTGTTTGGTAAAGAATTAAAATGACATGTCCTGGGCCACATTACATGTATGTGTAGGCGGCTTTAGACCCTGGTTTTAGACCGTGACTAGGTAAAAAGGAACTTAACCCATTACTTTACAGGTTATGTTTTTAGTAAAAGATAGAGAAACAATTAACTCCCCTAACCAAATGACAAAAGGCAAGACTTGTCCAAAATTGAAAGACATTTTAACCCTTTACCCAACAAAAAAAATTTAGACTCGTTCAAATTGAAAGCATTTGCAGACAGCAAAATTAACATGGACTCAAAAATTGAAATTTCTTTTGCGAGGGGTAGAAAACATTGTGGGAAAAGGAGAAAATGCAGGTTACCAGCATTTTCTCCTTTTCACACAATGTTTTCAAAAGGCTTCTTTCTGAAGGTTGTGAAACCCGGGATTGTTTGGTAAAGGGTTAACCCTTAGAGCCTAGAATAAACCAGAGACATTTTCAGTCAAAAAATAAGGCCCGGATAGTTGAAATACACTGTCATGGTTATTTTAGCTGAGAATGTCTCAGCTTAGGGCCGACATTGTACATCAAAGATCAGACTGAATATTTTGTGCAGTCTGATCTTGATCTACACCAGCCAAAAATGCTTTGAATAAAAACAATCCAAAAAAAAAATTGACCCATGTCTAACATTTTTGGAGAAGTTACCAGGTGCAAACTATATTTCTAGCCCCTGAGCGTGAAAAGTACAGTTTAGGAACAAAATAGGGAATGGTATAAAACTTGCTTCATGTTACATATTTAACCGTTTACCACACAAACCTCCGTTTTAACAACCCTGCTGAGAAATATTTTAGAAAATGTTGTGGGAAATGGGAAAAGGAGAAAATGCTGGTATGCAGCATTTTTTCCTTTTGTCACAATGTTTTCTACATAAAGACACATGTCATCATTTGAATCACATTTAACTAGTCTGCAAATGCTTTGAGTTTCAATGAGACTGAAATTTTGTCATTTCACAAATCACATGATAGCCTTCAAGGTCAAAATAATTATTATGAATGAAAACTGTACACTTTCTTTTTAGAAAACTTGAATATACAGCTCCAACCTTGCTACAGTGTAGTACGAAAATCAAGAGAGACAAATGGTAACAAAATATCTTTCATGAAGAGCAACACGAGTTATTTCCCTTGATCATAATGATTATAAGCTTAACTATAGCTTGTCATGAAGTGTTACCAAACCAATCCCTCGGCATCCACGTTCTTTAACGGCACAAGAAATCTGACAGAGGTTTATCTGAGGATCATTAGTATTCTATGCTGCATTTTTGCAGAAGATGATTTTTAAAACAAGGGAGCCATGATGGCCCTGTATCACTCCACTGGCTTTTTACCCTTTACCACACAATCCTGAATTTTGACAAAACTTAGAAAGAAAGCTTTCATGAACATTCTGGCAAAAGGAGAAAATGCAGATTACCAGCCTTTTCTATGTTTCCTATATTTTCTACCGTTCCCAAAACAAATTTCAATTTTTGAATCACAATTTTTTTTGTTGTCTGTGCAAGTGCTTTCCAAATTTGACTGGTCTGAAATTTTGTCATGTGGTAAAGGATTAAAACAGACACTGAAGAAAAAAGCCTAGCACCACACCCAACAACAACAACAACATTTTTTTTTGAATGGTAAAGTTCTGGAACAAAAAACTGAATGATAAAAACCCAAGAACCTCACTTTATACTGGATTAATATTAGATTCATCTGAGCATAAATATATATGTCATAGTCCAAACTGGAATCTAGGCAGATCCGGAATCTGCCTAGACCAAATTAGAATTCTATTTTGGTCTAGACAGATTCCAGATCTGTCTAGACCAAATAAGGATTCCAGTTTGGCTAGGCAGATTCTGGATCTGCCTAGACCAAATTAGAATATTTTCTCGTTAAATATAGTGTGAATACATGTAAACCATCTGATTTAATTTAAACCCGAAAATAAATGAGATTTCAATCAGAAATTCAGGGTAAGAATAAATTTTCAATGTTTTGCACTTTAGCAGGAAAAAAATGTGGGAAAAGAAGCAATCGTTGGGGAAAAAAGAATTTGCTGTAATTAAAAATACCTCTCTGTTGTAAACATGTGTGGATTAATATGATTTGAAAGTCAGGAAAAAAATCCAATAATTAGTATTAAGCATTTTGGAAAATGAGAAAATGTTTTAATTTCCTAAGAATCCAACCTCAGAGTCGTAAACCTGCTTTTTTTAGGATTGATATGATTATAAAAATGGGAAAAAACAGTTCATGAAACAAGTAGAAAGTACTGTGGGAAATGGAGAATGGTTAATACTGTATATTCTTTGTTTTCCAATAAATGATAATTAATAATATGTTAAGGGTCAAACTGCCAACCTGGCAAATGATGTGTGAAGACTGATGAAAGTTGTTAATTGCCAAAATATTGTTAAATGCCAATTTGTTAGCCATAGAGGTGTGAATGTGTGAAATAAACTAATATGTCAATGTTGAATAATGCAAGAGGCAAAGCTAGACAAGAATGTGTGAAAATCAAACATTGGAATGATTGGGTCATCTGATCAAGTCTATTCCATTCATTTTTGGTCGTTCAATCAAACAGTAAACTAGTGCTTTACAATGTCAGAACAAAAGGATAAATTTAATGAACTTTTGGAAGGTTATTGTTCAACTCTTGGAAAAAAGAAGGATAAATGTGTTATCTCTCAAGAAGTGTACAACAAAGCAGTACAAGTCTTATTATTAGAAACGAGAACTAAATGTGACGATGGTGCAAAGTTCAAGCACTGGTGCAAGAATCAATCCCAGCTGGAGACAATCGATACCAGAAATATTCTTTACTATTCCAAAACATCGCTACCAGTGACCACCAAAGAAGACATGGTTGACACAATATTATGTTGCCATCTGAGAGTCTGTCATACAGGCAGAGACAAGACCTTCGATGAGGTGAAAAAGAACTATGCATGGGTCAATCAAAACATGGTTCTCTTCTTTCTCCAGACCTGTCCAGTGTGTAACACCAGAAAGCCACTAAAACAACCAAAGACTGGGAAACCCATCATCTCTCTTGGCTTCCTCACACGAGTTCAAGTTGACCTCATAGACATGTCAAGCACGCCAGATGAAGATTACAAATGGCTTCTACATGCCAGAGATCACTTTACCAAGTACAGCTGGGCCTATCCGCTAATGTCCAAGCGAGCCGAGGAGGTTGCCGAGAAGTTAACAGACATATTTTGTCAGTTTGGTCCTGCAAAGATACTACTGTCCGACAACGGAAGAGAATTTGTTGCCAAGGTCATCAATGAGACAGCAAATCTATGGCCTGGACTTGTCATAATACATGGGCGTCCAAGACATCCCCAGAGCCAGGGTTGTGTTGAACGTGGAAATGGTGACTTACAAGTTAAACTTGGTAAATGGGTTGATGAAAATGGTGACCAATGGAGTAAAGGACTTAAGTTTGTTGTACATGCCATCAACACATCAACTGCGAAAGCAACAGGCAAAACTCCGTATGAACTGGTGTTCAACAAAACCTTCTCAATGAAGAGGACATTGACCCAATCATTCTCTAAGAAGTCATCAACACAGACCCAATACATGATCAGACTTCTGCAACCCTTGTTGATAGTACTTCTACTACCCATTCCAATGAAGATGCAGATTCACAGGCTGCTGCAGCAACCTTACTTCTTCAGCTGAGTACTGGTTCTAATACAGACTTACCTCAAATGGATGACATAGATTTAAGTTCGAGCAACACTAACCACCTGACATTTAATGATCAGACAAACCAAATCCAGAGCAACCTGAAGTTGCCAACAATTTCACAGAAACGACCCAGAATGTACCAACTTTATGCTGATGGAAATATCGTTGCTGACGGTCACATTACATACAGCTCATCTACCCTTCATGGAAGACCCATCAATACAGACACACACATGCCCACAGAAGTTCAAAATGTATTTGATTCCAGCTACATCCCTGCTGAAAATAACCCTTTTCAAGAACCACTACAAGAAGGTCAGTTCCTTAGTTGGGAAAAAACCAACCTCATACTTGAAACAGATACTCCACATGCAAAAGTGCGAAATGTTGCAAGAGAAAACTACCTAGCTACAGCACAACGTCAGACAGAGAAATATCAGAACCAAGTAGCCCATCTACAGAGAACCTACCACACTGGTGATACAGTCGGCATCAAGATAGACAAAATTGACAGAACCAATACAGCTACAAGTGTTCTTCCCTGTAAGGTGTATCTGTGAAATCAGACGTAAAATGCGCTTACAAACTCTACACAACATCGGGTATTTTGAGCGTCAACTACTCTTCGGACGACCATCTCAATCTGCGCCATGTAGTCTTTCCTGAACTCGACAATCTTGATCCTACAGATCTGAAGGAAGTTTCTGTAATAAGGGCCTCTAGAGACTACAGTGGTTGGTGCAGTGCTGCAACAGATATATCTTTGTGCTCATGTAGTGGAAGTTGTATAACTAAATGGTGTAGGTGCAGAAAAGCTGGAATTAAATGTTCAACAAAGTGTCATTCTTCAAAGTCATTGTGCTGTCTAAATAGATTCCAACTTGGTCTAGGCAGATACCTGTATCTGCCTAGCCAAACTTGAATTCTAATTTGGCCCAGGCAGATGTAGAATCTGCCTAGACCAAACAAGAATTCTAGTTTGGTCTAGACTAAATTAGAATTCTAATTTGGTCTAGGCAGATTCCAGATCTGCCTAGGCAGATTCCGGATCTGCCTAGATTCCTATCTGGCCTACGACATATATAAACATCAAAATAAATTACTCTCACTGAAAAGTGAATCATTTTTTTTGGTGAAAAACCTGAATACCCCAATCAAGTCATGTATTAGTGCAGTGTGATAACCAACAGAGGTAAATGGTAACAAACTATATATCTGTTATAACAAGAGTCACTTTCCTTGTTCATAACACAAAACTTGAAATAGTGACTTCATAATACTAAAGGGATATTTTCAAAGTTTTCACTGTTTAAGCCTTAGTAAAATGTGTTATTCCCAGGGCTACAGTTTTAAAAGTCTTGCTTCAAGTCCACTAGATGAAGCTACATGCAAAATTTTGTAATCCTCGACTTTACAGTTAGGAAAAGACAATTCTTTCAGTTTTTAGTTTTTCACCATAAGCCTATGTAAAACATGTGATGCTTGAGGTAGGGCCAATTTTGACCTCAGGGCTATAATTTGAATAACATTAGTAGGGTTCCACTAGATGATGCTACATACAAAATTTGGTAGCCCTGTACTTTATGTTTTAGAAAAAAAATTAAATTTTCACTAAAGAAATCAATACCATTTTTGTGGCATTTGTTGAAGACAATGCCACTATGAGTTCAATACAGCATTTTGAAAATCATGTATCATATTTTGAGCAAAACCAAAGGAAGTAAACCCAATTAAACTCAATTAAATTAAACTTTTCTCTGATAAATAAGTGTTCTGATTGCACTAAGATGCAAAATTAACAATGGCGTATTAGAATAAATTGGATTAGGCCACTGATTGTGGAAAAACTTTTTTTTAGAGAAAATAGCTTTGCTCAGTATGGCCTTCTGTTGGCACAATGATACACACATCTTTGTCTCCTAACAGGTTCCATTCTTGTTTGTCCCAAGGAACATCCCTGCCAAGTTTCATCAAGATTGGCCAAGTGGTTAAGGAGAAGAAGATGTTTAAAGAAATTGTTGACGGACGACAGACGACGGACGACAGACGACGGACATAGGGCGATCACAATAGCTCACCTTGAGCACTTTGTGCTCACGGTGAGCTAAAAATGGAGCAAGCCTCTGTATCGTGGGTACGAGGCTTACAGTCATGATGGTTGGCGTGACGAGAGTATATTCGTGTAAATATTCCACTAAAAGCATGATTAAACAAGAGGGCCATGATGGCCCTGGATCGCTCACCTGAGTCAATAGGCCAAACATTCTGACCAAATTTCACAAGAATCTGACTGAAAATGTGGCCTCAATGGCGTGCACAAGGTTTTTCGATGATTTGACCTAGTGACCTAGTTCTTGACCCCACATGACCCAATTTTGAACTCGTGTGAGATTTTATCAAGCCAAACATTCTGACCAAGTTTCATAAGTATTTGACTGAAAATGTGGCCTCTAGAGCGTACACAAAGTTTTTTGAAGATCTGACCTAGTGACCTAGTTTTTGACCCCACATGACCCAATTTCAAACTTGTCCGAGATTTTATCAAGACAAACATTCTGACCAAATTTGACAAGTATCTGACTAAAAATGTGGCCTCTAGAGCACACACAAGGTTTTTCGAAGATTTGACCTAAAGACCTAGTTTTTGACTCCACAAGACCCAATTTCGAACTCGTCCCAGATTTTATCAAGACAAACATTCTGACCAAGTTTCATGAGGATCCAACTGAAAATGTGGCCTCTAGAGCATACACAAAGTTTTTCTAAGATTTGACCTAGTGACCTAGTTTTTGACCCCACATGATCCAATTTCAAACTCGTCTCAGATTTTATCAAGACAAACATTCTGACCAAATTTCACAAGTATCTGACTGAAAATGTGGCCTCCAGAGCATACACAAGGTTTTCCCAAGATCTGACCTAGTGACCTAATTTTTGACCCCACATGACCCAATTTCAAACTCGTCCAAGATTTTATCAGGACAAACATTCTGACCAAATTTCACAAGTATCTGAATGAAAATGTGGCCTCTAGAGCGTACACAAGGTTTTTCGAAGATTTGACCTAGAGACCTAGTTTTTGACCCCACATGACCCAATTCCGAACTTGTTCCAGATTTTATCAAGACAAACATTCTGACCAAGTTTCATGAGAATCGGACTTCAAATGTGGCCTCTAGAGTGTACACAAGGTTTTTCGAAGATTTGACCTAGTGACCTAGTTTTTGACCCCACATGACCCAATTTTGAACTCGTCCCAGATTTTATCAAGACAAACATACTGACCAAGTTTCAAGGGTATCTGACTGAAAATGTGGCCTCTAGAGCGTACACAAGGTTTTTCGAATATTTGACCTAGTGACCTAGTTTTTGACCCCACATGACCCAATTTCGAACTCATCCCAGATTTTATCAAGACAAACATTCTGACTAAATTTCACAAGTATCTGACTGAAAATGTGGCCTCTAGAGCGTACACAAGGTTTTTCCAAGATCTGACCTAGTGACCTAGTTTTTGACCCCACATGACCCAATTTCAAACTCATCCGAGATTTTATCAGGACAAACATTCTGACCAAATTTCACAAGTATTTGAATGAAAATGTGGCCTCTAGAGCATACACAAGGTTTTTCGAAGATTTGACCTAGAGACCTAGTTTTTGACCCCACATGACCCAATTCCAAACTTGTTCCAGATTTTATCAAGACAAACATTCTGACCAAGTTTCATGAGAATCGGACTTCAAATGTGGCCTCTAGAGTGTACACAAGGTTTTTCGAAGATTTGACCTAGTGACCTAGTTTTTGACCCCACATGACCCAATTTTGAACTCGTCCCAGATTTTATCAAGACAAACATACTGACCAAGTTTCACGGGTATCTGACTGAAAATGTGGCCTCTAGAGCGTACACAAGGTTTTTCGAAGATTTGACCTAGTGACCTAGTTTTTGACCCCACATGACCCAATTTCGAACTCGTCCCAGATTTTATCAAGACAAACATTCTGACTAAATTTCACAAGTATCTGACTGAAAATGTGGCCTCTAGAGCGTACACAAGGTTTTTTTGAAGATTTGACCTAGTGACCTAGTTTTTGACCCCACATGACCCAATTTCGATCTCGGCCGAGATTTTACCAAGACAAACATTCTGACCAAGTTTCATGAGGATTGGACTGAAAATGTGGCCTCTAGAGTGTACACAAGGTTTCTCTAAGATTTGAACTAGTGACCTAGTTTTTGACCCCACATGACCCAATTTCGAACTCATCCGAGATTTTATCAAGACAAACATTCTGGCCAAGTTTCATGAGGATCGGACTGAAAATGTGGCCTCTAGAGCGTACACAAGGTAAAAAGTTGACGACGCACGACGGACACAGCACGATCACAATAGCTCACCATGAGCTAAAAATGTGGGCTAATCTTCTCAACCTCGTTGCTGAATCTTCATGAAAATTGCTGGTTGAAGTTGGGCCGAATCTTTTTGGGTCCGAATCTTCCGGCATCCATGGAAATGAATGGTGTCAAGAGAAATTGTCCCTGGAGAAATCGTCCCCAAACTGCTTGGGATGACTCTTCTAGAGAAATCGTCCCCTGGGGACGAATTCTCTGGAGAAATCATCCTCATATTCAAAATCTCTATATATAGTTGTTAAAAAAAATATTTTTGAAGTTTAATAGCATATACCTTATGTCACTTTTGATGTATTTTGCATTTTTAGAAAAAAAAAAGTTTTGTTTTTTGCATTTTTATTTACCTTGTGTAACTTTTGACAGATACTTCATTGTTAGGTAAAATTTTTAACTTTTTGCTATAATAAAACTAGTATTTACATTGTGTGTGTTATGATGTATGTTTCATACTTAGAAGTATTCACACTGTGTGTGATGTTTACTTCATTGTATTAAAATGTACACCAAGTGAGACCAGTAGATAATTATCACTTTGTAATATTATGTGTTTGTACGTAATTGTTACTGAAACTTTAATAGTTATATTTTGTATCTGCTTGTAGAAAATAGGGAAGATGAAATTGCAGAATTACTCTCTCAATACCCAAAAATATCAACAGCCAATATTGATAAAACTTAAGTTTGACAAATACTCATAAAAATGTCTTGAGTATTCATTCTAATTCTTGAGTATTGCTTACAAAAAACATAACTGAATTTCATTGAGGAAAAAAGTCATACCTGTACCTGAAATATATTTTTCATAAAGAGGTTCCTGTTTGAAAAAAAAAACACAATATGAAAAAATAAATAAATAAATAAAATATAGATGTGTTTCCGAAAATTCAGCCTGATCAAACACATTTTGAGTTGATAATTGATAATATGCTTTATTGTCAATTATCTTGCATCACCTGCATGGGCTGATTGGCTATGGTACCAAAGTCGCTTAACCCTTTACCAAAAGACAAAATTTTGGACATGTCCAAATTGAGAGTAATTGCAGACAACATATTCATTGTGGCTTAAATGATAGGATTTGTACTAAAAGAGTAAAAAACATTGTGTGAAAAGGAGAAAATGCCGGTACGCACATTTTCTCCTTTTCCCACAATGTTTTGAAAAGCCTCCATTTCAGGGTTGATAAAACTCGGGATTATGTGGTTAAGGGTTAATAACCACTTTAATTGTCGATCAAACCATTTACGTAATCCCCTTTATTGTGCCGCAGGTGTGTGTACTGAATTTAGTCATCAATTAATAGGAGATTATTATACAATAAGGATAAACAATTCACGAGTAATACTATTCAAAACTGTTGTAGATAACGATATGACTGTGGCTAAAATCTAAATAAAAAATCGCTTTGTTTTTACAGTACAAAAAAACATTGGTGGCAAAGGAGCGAGCCCTGTTAAATGTATTTCCCTCTTTTCAGAAACATTTTCAATATTTCTAGAAAACATTGTAGGGAAATTTACATTTACAATGGGTGAAAAAAATGTTGAATATGTTGCAATTAAATCAACCTTTTCAGTCCATGTTTTCAACATGGAATCGTCTTGAAAGTGTTTACTTATACAATATGTAGGCATCTGATCCAATTAGGACCCTCCCAGGGATCGAACCAATGAACATGGTCACGATCGAGCAACCGGAATCGAACCACAGAACAAGGCCACCCCTAACACAGGAATCAGACTCAAACACCATTAAACATAAATCCAGCTACATGTATGTATTTGGAAAGAATGAAATTTCTGAAAAAGAGTACATGTATTAATTGCCCATACCTAGTGATACAGGAAATTACCCATGTACCAAGTGATGCTAGAGAGAAGTTTCAATATAGGGAGAGATGATAAAGAGAGCGAGAAAGAGATCTTCAGACAAAAAACAATTATAAAACACCCATACAAAATGTTAGAGACAGAGAGAAAGGAGGGGGCTGTACAGAGAGAGAGATCGAGATCTAAGGATGAAAAATCAAAATCACTGAAACATAAAAATTAATTTCCTTTGCCGAGTGATTCAAGAGAGAGAGACAGACAGAGAAGGAGAGATCTACGGACGGCAACCATTACAATACACAAAAAAACATTTACTTAGTCGAGTGAGGAGAAAAAAATAGAGAGAGGGAGAGATGCAGACTTATTATGACAACACATTTTACGATCAAATGACTCCTGACACATTTTACGAACGTATAAATTGTATAATTGGATTTAAATCAAATTCAAACAAAATAAAAATCTTACAGATGTAAGCTACCTGTAACAGCCGTGAAAGGTGTTAACAACAACCTGTTAGCATGAAATTTGCTAAATAAACAAGGACGTTGTAAAAAAAAAAACAATTAAAATAAGAAAACCTTCACAAAATGAAACTATGGTGGTCTTACCTATTTTCGTGGGACTAAATTGACAATTTTAGCTTACGCATAACTAAATGAAGAACTGATTACAAAAACCATTTTATAAACAAAAAAAATCAAATTTAAATGCATATAATAACATAAATTCTGCCTGAACCGAAACATGCATATTCAACGGCAAGAACATATTTCACCCTTCAATCTTTTGCGGGAAGCTGAATCAGCACATGGGAAAACATGCCCTCATTTCGTGGCTTTCAGTATATATAGAACAGGTCATAAATAAAAAAAAATTTATTTATGAACACCAAAACTCATTACAAGCCTTAACTATCACAAGGAGGAACTGTTTTGAACAATGAAAATGAGCAGCTCTGAGTCAATTATCCAAAGTTTTTGAAACATGATGAAAAGGATGGATTAGTGTCATGGCGGCCATTCGCCCTCTCATGATGGCAGCATCAGAATACTAAAATAACAAAAATTAAGGCATTCTGGTCCCTTCTATCAATTTATATGCACCTATGAGGACAGATTAGGAATTGTTTTAAACACTATTTTATCGTAAAACATCTGAAAACTATTGAATATCTTAATAAAAGGGCTGGAAACATTTTCTCTCTGTAGCAGCGAATGTTCTGGAAAAAGTGTTCATTCATAAGTGACCGAACAAAATAGGTCAGGAAATTCTCTCAGTGTTCTCACTAGGATTTTGAAAGTTGGATTCTAGGAATCCAACACAGGAAAAAGTTGGATTCCAAACTGAAAAGTTGGATTCCAGTCTGAAGAAGGTGGATTCCTCTACAGTCAGGATGAATTTCCATGATGCAAGTAATAAACATATAAAAACTGTAAACTTTAGATTGGTGCATTATGGAGACAATGTCTGTAATGGACAAGTCTAAGTTTACATTAGAAATTAGTAGCTAGGCCTTTCTTTGTAATTGCGCAAAGGGTTAAACAAGTTTAATAATTCTTCACTAAATATCTTTTATTTAGACTAGAGCTGTAAGTAATTCAACAAGATAATGCATACCTTATATTTTCATAATAATAATGGCAACATTTATGGACCCATCTTCACAAACATAATTTTTTTTTAATTCATTTCTAATTCCATTTTAATTGGTAACTGGAACTGAATTTAGAATTGTTTGTCCATATGGACCATGATGTCAGTTAAATCTTTTCAGTGGTGGAAAACTTTGTGGGAAAAGAAAAAAAAAAAATGCTTCTTTACCCACAATGTTGTATCAAGCTTTCCTTCTTAAGATTGTTGAATTCTGTATAATGGATTGTTTGGTAAAGGGCTAATTAGCAGAGAGCAGCTATTGACAGTGATGGAGGAACCAGTTGCATTAAGTTAGACTTGTAGTAAAAACAAAGTATTAGAAATTTTCTCTTGTCATAATGTTTTCAACTTATAATTAACTAGAGTCTACTGAATACAAACCAAATGATAAATTTTATCTCTTTTCATTCTTTCCTTTTATGACCAATATGGAGTCTAAATTTTCCTGGAACATTTTTCTTCACTAGGTGTTTTCCTTAATCTGGCATTGATCCATTATCCATGTAAATTAGTCTTTAATTCATGCTTTTCGGTAGTTTATCAGGATATAATGGTGGATTATGGTTAGATAATTTCACCGTTTGGACCAGTGTATTTACCGATTGATAAACACCGACAGCTATCCAGTAATTCGCAAACTCCTGCAAAAACGGGAATATTAAGAAGCATTAAATAGATTTTTTTTTTTTTGGTAAAAGGTCGAAATTTCTTTAACCCTTTACCAGACGACAAGTTTTTAGACTGATCTAGATTGAAAGCACTTGCAGACGACAAAATGAATGCCATTTAAAAAGTGAAAATTGTTTTAGGAAGGAGCGAAAATTGTTTTAGGAAGGATAGAAAACATTGTGGGAAAAGGAGAAAATTCTGTTTACCAGCATTTTCCCACAATGTTTTCAAAAGGTTTCGTTCTCTGGGTCCTTAAAAGTCAGGATAGTGTGTGTGGTAAAAAGTTACCAGTAATCTTGTAAACATCATATGGTAATATGATAATGGGGCCACCCGTAAATATATTACCAATCATGTGCACTCGATGTAATAAATTTCAATCATTCACCTTTAAAAAGAAATATCCTGTTATGTAATGAATTGATCGATGTATAATTTGCTAATATGTCAAACAACATGCCAGGCAGTTTGGGTATTAGCTATTTCTCATACACAGTTTAACAGGTGCTGGGCGAGTGATAGACAATAATGCATTCCGATTGGTTGTTAGTCTCCCAGAAGGCCACGCCTGTAACCCCTTCGACTACCCGACTCAAGAGATTACCTATGTATTGGATTTTTCGCCTCGTTTATAGAGAAGAAAATGTGACCGTATATTCATCCACTGTTTTTGCCATGAAAATATATGTATCTGTAACCCTTTAATAGATTCATTCACTTGTTTTGTACCCCTGTCTTACTGTAGATCGCCAACAGTTATAAATAATCATATCATCAGTATAGAGTACTAAGGGTAGGCTATGCGAAATAGGACATTGGTCTGATGGCCCAAAGCTGTCTTTTTCTCTGATATAATACATCTGGCAGAATCGAAAAAGGCTCTGCGATCTGCAATATTACAGAATATACATGTACAGAAACTAGTAGCATACAAACACATCTCTTCACTATTTGGCCGCACCTTAGAGAACATTTTGTTCTTTTATCGAGGTTGACAGAAAACGTAGATCTAGCAAGTGGTTAAAAAATCCTTTTTCCTGAGCGTTCTGAAGAAGCAGATAGATCTACACTAGTTTACCTTTGAATACAAAGTAAGGAAAAGTTTTTATTTCAGGGTAAAAAGCTTTTTCATTCACAACAAACGGTTGACTTTTTGGATAATCAACAGCTGAACTGTATCTAATTGGTTAATGGTTTTATGCTTTTCCCGCTCATAGGTAGCACCTATAATTATATTAATTTAACACCTTCCAAAGTAATGTCTCGAGCCTGTAGCTTCCGATTACCACAGATTAATAACTGTTTTTACGACCGTCAGTTGGGAACCATGACGAATTAACTTCGTTCTAGTTTACGACATGACATCCGGGAACCAATTTTACTTGAAATACTGGTTCCCTCCACCTGGTCAACGCTTGAGTGATTCTAGGGATGTGTATGTGCAGTGTTATTACCCCTTATCGGAAAAACAGCATGAGGGCCTCGAATAAACAGATTAATTAGGGTATTTGCCACTTTTCTCAAGGGTATAATATTAAGGAGTATCAGACTTGCAAATAAACTGTAGCGGCATTTCAAAGGCGTATCGGCAAAAGGATAAATCTTTGGAAGGCGTATCGGGCCGATACGCTATAAGGGCCTGGGGAGAACCCTGATCGGGTAGGGTACCGCCGGTACCCAGGTACTAAATCACTACCCGAGTACCCGATAATTATATATTGACTTATTAAGTAAAGCTATAATTTTGAAGTTCAAATGAAATAATTTGATCTTAATTTAAATACAAGCAAAAAACATGTTACCCATTACCATACATGAAGCGGAAGTAGATAATCGAAATAGCTTGAAATAAGGCTGTACCGTTTATATCCCCTGCAACGCATAACTCGTCAGTAATGGGTAAATATTGTTATATATTTGCCCTTCAGCATTTTAGGTTTATTTGACATAGACAATGGTAATTTGAATTAAAAGCAAAACGTGTGCGTATTTTGTGATTTATTTATAACAGCTCAAATCATCACGGAATACTCAACACAATCAAAGGCCTATTCAACAGTAATAAGAAAGAGTCTATCCAGAGAATAATCCGCATTTTGCAGGCGTTGCATGATCATGACAATCTGGAGCTTACTTTTAAATACAATCATTATTATTTAAGGTCTTTAGGGCAATATGAAACAATTCAAATGACAAAATTTATTCAGCGACTACAGGAACGAACTGCTGCTAACTTGTAACTAATTCTAATCACCGCAAGTAATACCGCAAGGGTACCCGAGTACCTGCGGGTAATACGGCCACAGGTACCCGAGTACAAAATTTCTGCCCGTCCCAGCTCTACCCCACGAAAATAGGTACGTTGACCATACGGTATGCAGTCACTTCGTACCATAACCATTTCGTACCATTTCGTTTATAACCATTTCGTACCATAGATTTACCATTTCGTACCATAAATTTACCATTTCGTACCATAGCGTTACCATTTCGTACCCTGGTATAACCTTCTCATACTATGACCAAACATGTAATTTAATGTGACAAAAAGTGGTATTTAATATATTTACTTGGTATAGACCAATGCTTTGGACCTTATGTTATGATACGGGATATTATCATAAATCAATTTAAAGAATCAGTATGCGATTGAGAAGATAGGTGTTTGGTCTGTTTGTCTGTAATGTTTGTTGCAAGTTGGATAATCAGAATTAGGAACAAACTGATCACATTAAACTGAACAATTAATCAAAGAATTATGATTGTTTGATTACCCTTGATTATAAATTGTCTATTTCCTTTTTGTCTTCTTTTTTGTATGTTTGTTTATGGGTATGTTTTGAAAATAGGTGGGCCTTGTATGATGCCACGACAGGGACAGGGTCAAACGTCAAGGTCAATATGACGATTTTTTTTTTTTCTTGTAAATACATCATTTTGCACAATATTCATTTACTTAAATTACACACCTAACAAAAGCAGTTCGTTTTTCAACGACTCTTGGAGAAACTGCTATGAAATCATCTTGGGAAAAGGAGATAATCAGAAAGTGTTATTGACATAACTTCTTGAATAAATATCTAACTTGAATAAATAGCGGTTTTTTTCTTTTGTCTTCTTCTTCTGATATCTTCATAGTGAAAGTTTTTCTTAGTCGAAACTTTGTCATAGGTCTCAAAAAAACATGGTATGAAATGGTATGACTATGGTACGAAGTGGAAAAATTATGGTACGAAATGGTATAAACTATGGTACGAAATGGTAAAATCATGGTACGAAGTGACTGGTACGAAATGGTTATGGTACGAAACGTCCGTAATTCGACCATACTAATGCAAAAAAAAAAACTTTTTTTTCAAGGACAACTTTAACAACTGTATTTATGAATTTTGAATATGGCAACGATTTCTCCAGAGAATTCGTCCACAGGGGACGATTTCGCCAGAGAAATCGTCCCAAAGCAGTTTAGGGATGATTTCTCCAGAGGACGATTTCTCCAGCATTCAAATTCGTTGTCATCCGTCCGTGGGGATATTTCTCCAAGAAACGAATTACGACAAAATCCAGACAACCGGGCCGGCAACCGATCAACACAATTGTAAAAATCAGTTATATATCGAAACAATACCTGTTTTTACATACCGCTGTTGTTGATATTCCAATATTTCGCTTGTGTTTTCCCTTTTAGCATATTATGACGTAATTCTGGAATTCCCGAATTGGTTGCACTCGATTTGTTCTCACACGAATGTTATCGAGTGGTGGTTGCCGGAGAAGGCAAAGTGTATTTCCCGGCCCCACTCGTAAAAATAGGCTATAATTCCCGGCCCCAACGGCTCCCCATGCTAAATCTTATTTGTTGCTTGATTCTGCTGAAATTAGTATTATATGAAAGCTTAGATAATATGAATATAGGCACAAAGCCTAAAAGCGAGCAGCGCTACTTTTATGGAAGTAAACGAATCTCCAAATCAAATGCCTACAAATTGTTGGGGTTAGATCTAGATCTATTTCTGATTTTTATATAATCTCACTAAAGTTCAAATATAATTCATCTTGAGCAGAATAAAGAAAAGCACACCACCAGTAAAGAATATAGGCCTAGACAAATGTATATAATAACTCACCCCTCTCCACCCTCCTACAAAAGAAAAACGGGTATTTCTTTAATGGACCAGATAGCCCTTTAAGATATTTTTAGGTTTCGTGCCATTTGTTTGTATTGGAGTTTAACATCATTTGAACTGCTTTGGTCATATCTAAGCGGTCATTGCACCTACACATGTGTTTCCTGGCTTTCTTACATGAGAACTGACACAACTTCCTTTCCAAGCTACTGACCACTTTTCTCTAATGCATCAGAGGTGAGAGGTGAAAAATCATCAGAGAGAAAGTTTGCCCCAACCGGGTATTGAACCCGCAACCACCAGGTAATGAGTCAGACACGCTAACCATTGAGCTACTTGGCCGGGCAGGTTTCTTGCAAGAATTACGCATATTAGTATGATTAGCATATTGGTTTGAACGGTGCGGACTTCAAAACAGTTATTTACTAATGATTTTTTTTGTGTGTGCTTTTTTAAGACATTTTAAATGAAGATGGCGTTATTTTTTGTAATTTCTATTTTTAACAAGACATCGTATTCATCTTGATAAACTGTCCTACCTATTTTTTAGCGGGCCAAATTGTCCAGTCCAAACGTCTGCTGACAAATTTCTCCTACATTATACATGTACTTTCAAAAAATGTAGATACCCAATAGGGGTACGGACAAACCCCCCCCCCCCCCAGGACAAAAACTCCATGGACAAACCCCCCCCCCCAGGACAAAACCCCCATACCCTTAACTGAAAAGTGGACAAAACCCCCATGGTTTTAAAAACACTCACCCAATAGCTCCCTAACCGTCAACTCTTTACCAAATGATAAAATTTTAGACTTGTCCAAATCAAAAGCATCTACACGTGACGACTTAAATGTAGACCAAATGATGATTTAAACGGTTGAAAGGGTAAAAAAAGCATGGGAAAAGGAGAAAATGGTAACCTGCATTTTCCCCTTTTCTCACAATGTTTTCAACTTCTTTCTCATGGGCATTAACAAAGGATAGTTTGGTTAAGAGTTAAAACACTCAGTTAATTGACTAGCCTTTTCCAGTCAGGAAAACAATATCAAACATTAGGCTACAATTTCATGGTCGTTTTTTCCTCATATACATCCCAAATAAACAGACAATTAGATCTAAGATATGAACTTATTTCATGCTTTCCGGTAGGATATCGAGAAATAGCGGTGAAAATATTTTTCGATATTACACGGGTACGACCAGTGAGAATACCGACCACAGGGACTTTGTACTGATTTTTATGGAAGTCTCGACAAAAAAAAAGGGGGGACTTAGAAGCATGAAATAAATAGAATATTTGTTTTTTTCGGTGAAAGATCGAAATTTATTTCATCGAGTGAACATCATCGGTAATATTTTCACGAGTGGCGCATCTGCGCCACTCGTGAAAATATTACCGATGCGCCACTCGTGAAAATATTACCGATGATGTTCACTCGATGAAATAAATTTCGATCTTTCACCGAAAAAAACAAATATCCCCAATGTCTTTGATATTGAATTGCATTGCGTTCAAATATCTTTTATTGTCTTCAAAAGCGACTTTACTTGTCCATAGCCAACACATATAATTGTATTTGAGTCATTCTAATCAGCAAGGGCATAAGTGCGGTAGCCTTGATCTCTTTATCTGAAATGTGGAAAGGATGAGAATCGACCAATATGGAATAACTGACGAGACAAACATGTTGCTGACATTTGCACGCTTAGAGCGCTAAATTGTTAAAATAGACATGTTAAGCTTGGAAAAGCAGACTGAATACTGCAGGACCATTGCTGTCTTGAGTAGAATAACTCGGAAAACTGGCATGACAGATCCAAGATCTGACTGCATGTTCTGAGCAGTCTGGTCTGAATCTGCACTCTCTGCAAAGACTTTTTCCCTGATCCGTTTATTCAGATATGGAGAATATAATAGTAAATGGGCTTATTTGTGTTACAGTTTCAGGGTTTTTTATCCTCGATGAAAATGTTCTATTTGACAAAATTTTGAAAATCTTTCAAATGGTTGAAAAACGCTGTGGAAAAAAGAGAACATGCTGAATACATGCAGTTTCTCCAACTATATTTTCAAAGCCCCACAGGATTGTTTGGTCAAAGGTTAACAGACTGATTCTAGTCTGTAGAAACTCACCAAGAAGAAACATGTAAGTGACTGTGTAAAATGGTATTGCCATGGCTGGAAGGAGAGGACGAGGGGCTGTGAAAACAATTTAACCCTTATCCCGCTAAAACCTTGAAATGAAATTTCAAACCGGTAGTAAAACCCGAATAATTCTGTCAAACTTATTCTTTTTTGGAAAAAGAAATATCTCCTTATTTGACAATATAGATCCAAGATCAGACTGCACGTTCTGTGCAGTCTGATCTTGATTTATACTATCCGCAAGAAGGTCAATGAGTCGCACTTAGCAGCCTAAGGGTTAATACATCATACGCTGAAAGATGCGTAATCATGCAGTCAGTATTGTGAATGGACAGTCTGGGCACTAAGGTTGCCAGCGGTGAATCGCCAGTCCATTCTGAAAATGTTTACGTAATGGCCTCTCCGCGATGGCCATAACCTTTACACAACTCTATACCCCTTGTTCCTCACAGCTTCACACGCTTCGCCTCACATATACGATCCCTGCATTAAACGACCAACGGCCGGTTATTAGTTTAAACTTACGGCTGTTATGAGTTGCATTGACATGAGTTTTCTCTTAGGCAGAGCAATCTAAATTTTCACATTCTTTTAAAGCAATGTTTTCCTACAAACTCCTTTCTGTTGCGATTTTATTCCTCTCAAGACCAAATGACCTATCATCTTTTCAACACCTGCTACATATACGGACAGCACCCGTCACAACTCGGCCGATCCCGTAACTACGTTTAACTATCAACGGATCACTCGAAATTTGCCGAATGATATGGACAGCAGAAGACTACAAGATGTGCTCACATCACCCGATACACTTGATTCGCACTCGTTTCATTCATAAAGTTGCTGCTAATCACTGACCCTATTTCTTATAATCGTGTAGAAATAAACCGCTCCAGTTTTCGCTGGCCAGAGATTTTGATAATACTGTAATTATAACATACTTCAACACTAAACAAATTGTAACCGCCGTTTATTACATAATTTAGAAGTTATTATGGGATTAATTGACATTACTTAACGCCTGTTTACCGCTAATTACTATTCCTGCGCTTATCTGGGTCAAAAGTGCGCTTATCTGGGTCAAAAGTAGTTTTTGTAATAAGGTCATCACAGGAGGAATAAGCGTTAAAACGCTGTAAGTAAAACCTGTTACGAGTTGCAGTTACATCAGTTAGCCCTGAGCGGACGGGTTTCCGAAGTTTGCCATCTCTCTAATCGGTCTACCGACCGATTAATCACAGAGACAAAGTGAACATGGCATATACATGTAGATCAACTGTGACCATGCAGTCAGTGCAGGATTTGCTCGGCTCATTCCTTCCACCTGCGGTAGATTTACGGAATATACATGAACATAATTAATATTTCGATGGTCTAACCATCAATCACAGAAAGTGTCAATCCTGATCAGCCTGCAGTGACTGAATCGCGTTTAAAGTTGACGTTTTATGAAAAAAGTATCTTTATAGGCTTTTCAAAACAGTCAAGAAAACACATTATGAAAAAAAAACCCTGCAATATTTTGTATGGTAACATGAACTTTAACAATCTTACTCAAGAACGGATTTGTTCAATTTCCAAACGTCAGGTTCAATCTGTAGGTGCCTTTTAGACACAGGGATGAAAGGGAGAATCAATGTTCAGACATTTTCTGGTACTTGACACCAATTGTCGTTAACACTTAAAGGCCAGAAAAACCTGTTGTCTCCAATACTGTGTGAGACCTTGACTTGCATTAAATTTTGGTCTACGTCCTGCGTAATAACTGTGTATGGAATTTGTCATATAATATGTAAAACAAATGGACAGTAACGGTATGGACATTTTCAAGTAAATTTGTTCACATCACCATTATGAATACCGGCTGCTGTTGTCTATAGCAATAATGTGTGCAAAGAAATGAAGTTGTTTTTATATTAAATGCCAGAAATATCACAAGATCAGTGGGGGAAAAGTTCCAACAAGAACGGTAAAGACTCGTAAAAAACATAAACTGGACAAATTGGCACTTACAGCGTGATTTAAGTTCTTTTGCTCCACACCAACTCTCTTTTTAAACCACCACCAAATTCGAATGACGTAATCAAAAGTTGAAGGCGCGGGAAAGTATTGATATTTGTATAAATCTACACTCATAATGCCTCATGGACTGAGCTTGTAAAGGGATGGACAAAAAACTCTGGACGCTCACATTTTCACTTATTTTATTGACATAATTGAACTTGCTTAACTTTCCTTGATAAAGATACACATGGAGATGGTATATATTTTCGAATTACGAAGCGCATTATGTATACTTTTTTATTGACACTAACATAAATAGATTTGTAATCTGAAGTTAAGGGTTCGGACATTTTACCCTTACACTGACTTACCAGGACCCATTTATTAAACTGTTTACAAAAAGAGAGAAAAATGGCAGAACATCTAAATTAAACATGTATCATATAAAGGATTAATGTAAATAATGTTTTTAAGTATTCTTATGGTGAGATTTTGAGAAAACAATTTTATTTATACCTCATGGACAGAGAATTGCCCTTAGTTGTATATTTACTCATACGACGTGTCCCAAGCATTTTCTCTCAAGAGGAAACAGTTATGCGTGGAGCTTTACCACTTTTTTCATGGTATAACATCACAATCCAGTCTGAGACAAATACGTCAAACTCAGAACTCAATATTTCACATATAATCAAAATCATATGTCCCCAAACTAACGAGATAAGGTAATACTTGTCAGATTTCAATAATTACGTATCTGAATTATTTCTAATGCATTTTAAAAGCGACCAATTTATGCTTTCTCTAATCCAATCCAGACTGAATTATAATATGTTCTATAAAATTCAATGAGACTATATGCAATCATCTAAACATTCGCTATTTTTTACCCCCCAAAAGTTCATGCTGCAGGAAAATACCACTATTCTAATGGCAAAAACAGAAGACACTCATCAGATGTGTTACTTTGCAGCCTATGATCTAGATCTACATAGTTTTTCAATGACCCATTTCATAGGATTAAATCAAACAATATAGCTTAAAACAACCATGAATGGTCATATCTGTCAGGGTAAAATGTTTTGGTTCTCCATACATTGGAAAAATTCGGCAAGATTTAGTATAGTTTATACACAGCTTATAAGACTACTGTTTAATTTTCATGTAAATTGTAAGATAATTGGCTCCAGTACTTTGCCCTCCTTAACTCTTTAAAATACAGTATGACTTTTATTTTTCCTCTTACAGATTCAAAGCATTTTCAGACAATTTCAATCTGGATCAAATTATGGGATTTGTCATTTAAAGGATTATACAGAAAATCATACGAAACGAAGTAAATGTAGATTTAGTAGTTTCTCCCTTTCCCCAAGTCCTTGCAAAAGCCTTCTTCATGAGCGTCTTAAAACGCATTTGCTGGAAAAAAGGGTTAGAAAAACAAATAAGGTTGAAAAATAACAATAGAAAACCTTCCAAAGCAGGATCAAATTCAGGTTAGCCAAAAAGGTCTGGATCTTTCTCTATTTTTTTTGTTAAAATACAATTTTAAGCAAACTTACACAGCTTCAATTAAAGATACACAAGAGGGACAAAGTGTTTTTAGATCACTCACCTGTTCAAACAAAGCCTTTCACCGAGAAGTGACTGGTACCCCCGAAAATAATATAATTATTTCCTGCGAGATGTGAACATGAACATTGATTTTGTTTCAGACCATTTTGACATTGCCATGACCTTGACGTTTAACCCATGGACATAGTTCTTGCCCCTTAATTTCTCTGTTTAAACATATCAAATTCAGTTGAACATATTTTACTCAATATACTTGTACTAGTCATAATTACATACATGTTAATATTCTAAAAATTCAAATTACACGAAAAGGATTGGAAAGAAAGCTGTAAGCTTATAAAGTTCCTCCCCTATAAGTCACGTTATCGCCAGTTGTTTAACAGTAGCAGAAACTGCAACAAAATATGGTCAACTGCATGCGCGCGCGCGGGCGCGCGTGTGTGTGTGTGTGTGCGTGCGTGCGTGTGTGTATTTACCAATGAAACAGTTAATAAAATGTTAGTGTCCCGAAAGAGTATCATTTCAGTTACAATATCGTAGATTGGTTTACTGAGGTTTGGTAATATTGCCATGATCTTCAATTGACGTAGATTTTCACTTCCAATAAGAACCGATAGACAATAAAGATTATCAGTCATAGATCTAATTAATTTGAATTAGGATAATGACGCTTTGTTCAAAAGGAATGCATGAAAGCATTATCACATAGGCTTTCTAGGCTCAAAACTCACCGTGGAGGAGCTAGGAAAAGCTTTCTGTGTAAATTTTCACTTTGAATAATGAATTGTGATGATGAATTTCGCTGTTGAATTGCTTGTATATATATGTACACATGTATTTAGCGTCGAACAAATCACTCTCAGACGGAAACATCAACTACTTTTCCAATATTTCTTTTTCTGCGACAGGTTTTACAACCTTTTGCCATAGTATAAACCACTAGAGACCAAGAAACACCCAATTTCCGTCAGAAATTGAAAATATATTGTATCAAAGTTAAAAGATGCTCTTTTTCAGAATAATATGGGTAAAATTGTTTCCAGACACAAAAACCTATTGTAAGTAAGGGCAACGTCAAACATCTACATGAATTATAGCATTAGCAATGAAATGGCTCTGTCAAACCAGAAGTATAGATCTATTTTTTACTTTTCCCATACCTATTATTCAATTTATCTAGTTTCAGTGAATACTTATACGCATTTTGACCTTTAAGCATGACTCTTTGAAAAAGGCACCATAGTCCTAGTTCAGTCATGACGTATTTTTTCCCTGTAGATCTATTGAACGGGTAGTAATCAATGGAACTAGCTCCAAAAAGAGTCAGTGTAATTTTGTTCCATCGACACATCCAGGTGCTCTGGAGCTAGCGCCATCGAGTAAAAAACAGTAAAAAAGGGTAGGTATTGAAGAATTTTATCAATTGTTATTTCTTTATTAGCAATCTATTAAAAATCCGACAATGCTATCGTGTGTAGATATGATTGAACTTTATTCCCAGTTAGGATTAGTCGTAGGAATATGCAGGGTTTGAACACAATTTTGCCAGAACTTTTGAGCACCGAACTGAAAATCTACATATTTCTGTCAACACGGAGATCTGAGTCCACAATTTTTTCATTTTCCGTCAATTCTATAGCCTTCAGATCCCCTGAAGCACCATCCCTGATAAAATGAAGCATGAAATATGATAACCAAGGAATAAATTAGCGGTGACAGAAATCGCTCCGTGAGAATATTGACAAGAGTACTGTCCCAGCTAGGCCCTTCGACAGGGAAATAGTTCGATCGACAAGGAAATAGTGGCCCCGTCCATATTTTGCTGTCGTATTAAATCATCAAGATACTTGAGTCTAATTAATCCTATTAGTCTTTCAGTTAGGTTCTCTATTCCCCCGATGCCTTTTGTTGGTTACGCCTCGTGACACCGACCTGGTGTAACAGTCGGGTAGCTGGTCAACTCGTGCTGGAAAACTCGTATAGTTGTCAACTCGTACCTAAATTTTCATACCTATTTTACCGTAGTCAACACGTAATTGATACCCCTTGACACTGATTTCGTCATCCGGTCTGGCGTATTTTTCCTTAGAACACGCCTTCCTTGTGACTGCTGATTCATTTTAAGTAGGGCAGAGCTCTGCCGTTGGCTGACGTGCGAATGGTTGCTAAGTATTGGTTATCCGTTTAGATGGTCTAAGGTTGCCCAGGAAAAAGTCTGGTTGGGTTCATCGGCCATCCAGCCATGACCAAAGCTGACTGGGGCCTTGAGAAAAAAAAAAAAAAAAAAAGAATCATATATGTATTTTTTTTTTCCTTTGATCTTTCTTTTTAATATGTTGTAAACTTATTCGGGGGTGGTAAAGACAAAAGTTCTTTAGATACTTACATGCATGCATGCATTTGCTCAGGCGCTTGGAGTTTTATGCTAAAACGTGTCGAAAATGCAAACATCTAAGCTATGGCCATATGGACTTTGTCAATATAAGCATACGACAAGGGGTACAACGTAGGCGGCATTTTGGGTTATTTTTCTTGTATACTTTAAATTATTATTATTTGCTTTATTGTTGCTCTGTGTGACCTAGTGCACGATGTGGAGACTATATCCCACCTCCGTTAACTGCTAACAATATCTGAAAACCTTTTTTTTTCTGAATTGTAAGTGGTACCCGGGAATCTGCAACTGAAGAATTTGCAGTTTCCCGGGTATCTCTTATATTTCAGAAAATGATTTTCATGTGCTGTTAGCAGTCTGCAAGGCCAAGTATAATCTCAGTATCGCAAACTAGGTCACATATAACAAATTTATGAAATTCGAATAAAATGACTATAAAAACCGCTAGTACCCCTTGTACTAGTAGGTATTAAGCGCCTCGATGCGCTTTGAACATACTAAAACTTCAAAACACATGTGGCATTCTCTTTCTTTTCAGAGAAAAAGATGTCAAGTACAAGGGAGTCAAAACTCTACACATGTACAGACCGCTCCTCCAGTTTCACCTCAAAGTAATACTATAGACTCAAAGTACCAAAAGTTTGCATCAGGATCAATCAACTACAGTTTGTAATCAGTGTAAAAAAAAAGTTCAGTACAAAAGCCTCATTGAAAAGTCACGTAGCAATTAAAACTTTTGCCTCATCCTAAATAGGGTCTATGTACGAAGACAGCATCTCCTTGCCGATCGAACTATCTCCCTGTCGAGGGCCCTAGGTAGGACAGTAATTTCGTCAATTGATATTCTCTCGGAACGATTTCTTCACCGCGAATTTATTCCTTAGTTATCATTTTTCATGCTTGATTTTATCAGGGATGGTGCTTCAGGGGATCTGAAGGCTATAGAATTGACGAAAAATGAAAAGATCGTGGACCCAAATCTGTTGACAGAAATGTGTAGATTTTCAGTTCGGTGCTCTTAAGTTCTGGCAAAACTGTATTCAAACCTGCATATTTTTACAGCCAATCCTAGCGGGGAATATAGTTGAATCATATCTACACACGATAGCATTGCCAGATTTTTCAATAGATCGCTTATAAAGAAATAAATATTGATAAAATCCTTCAATAGCTACATTTTTTTACCGTTTTTTTTTTTCACTCGATGGTGCTAGCTCCAGAGTACCCGTATGTGTCGAAGGAACAAAATTCCATTGACTCATTTTGGAGCTAGTTCCACTGATTACTACCTGTGTATTGGTTCAAAATTGATTGATTTTCCGTTTATTTGTCGTCACTACCGGTTGCCGACGATAAGACTGTTAGACTTTATGTTACAGGGACAGTGCAAGATACAGTACGAAACCCATCCCAAGTTAAGCCTTGCTGAAAATGTTTCGATGAACTATGAAATAACCAAGGCTGCCACAAATTCATAGGCAAAGAAATTACTAGTAACAAGGCAAATATCGCAAAACTGCAGCAAGTACAGGTACATCTGTTTGTCAATTGGTCAGGTCTCGTGATAAATTAACCTTTTACCATACAATCCAAAGTTTCAACAACCCTGATGGAGAAAGCTTTTGTAAGCATTATGGGAACAGGCGAAAATGCTGATAACTACCATCTTTGCCTTCCTACCAAAAAGAAAGTCCTTGATATGAGCCTCATTTAATATATTGTTTGCAAATGCTTTCAGCTGAGACAAGTTTTAAAATTTGTTGTATGGTACGAGTTAGAGGGATCAATCTGGCTGCTATGGGACTTGAGCACTGCTGTACAACCTGAGCTTCCCTGAACATTTGAAGACAACAAAACTGATATAATAACTAGATCTACATTCTTCCAGTGTTTGTTCGTTACATCCCCTGGACACCAGAAAACACTCTTCCACTATTAGCTTGTCAACATTCCCATTAAAGGGAAATGACTAGCCCGAATAGCTCAAGTGGTTAAGCGTAGGAGTCGTAAACGTCACCTCAGAGTGTGGATTCGAGCCCTAAAGCTGGCCGTCTAAAATTAAGTCTTTCGAATGAGACAAACAGATTTCTTATGTTTGTTAAAAATGTGCAGGCATTAACCATGATTAGAAGATTCGCTTCCAACATTATCAGAATTGCAAACACTTCTTGAACAAGCGCTCGCCTTTATAGGCTTTGCCTATATTCATATTAACATAAACAAGTATATTTGCTATTGAAAAGATAGATGTCAAAATGGCAAACTGACTTTCGAAATTTGCAGGAAACCGCACATAAGGCGGAGCTACCGTTCTAAACGAACGCGCATACAAACACAGCGCCCTGTATACCGGAAGTAATTTTTCCTCAGAGACTTGACGTCAGAGTGTTTTCGTCTCGGTTCGCGCTTTGTAATACAGTATATAAACTCGAACGTAACGTCACCCGTTTATTACTTAGTGGTAATTCTGAACTACTGCTAATATGGTCAAAAGCCGGTCAAGATCGAAATCAAAATCGCGTTCGCGCTCAAGGAGCAAGTCTCCTAAAACTGCGAAGTCTAAATCTCCATCTCCTGCCAGGAGCAAGTCACCTAAAAGGAGCAAGTCTCCAAAGGTAGGAAAAAGATCCGCTTCGAAGCGAAGCAAATCTCCTGCAAAGAAAAGAAGAAAGAGGTCAGCTTCGAAAAAACGAAGTAAGTCAAGGAGGAAATCCAAGTCTAAGAAGCGAAGCAAATCTAAGAAGAGAAGCAAGTCTAAGAAGAGGAGAAAGTCTAAGAAGCGGAGCAAGTCTAGGAGGCGAAGCAGGTCTAAGAGGAGGAGCAAGTCTAAAAAGAGAAGCAAGTCTAAGAAGAGGTCCTCGTCTAAAAGGCGCAAAGCTAAGAGGAGGTCAACTTCAAAAAAAAGTAAAGGCAGAAAGAAGTCGAAGAGAAGAAGTTCCTCGAGAAAGAGATCTTCTTCCAAAAAAAGAAGCAGGTCTCGAAAGAGATCAGCTTCAAAGAAGAGAAATAAATCAAATAATAATGTAAACAACAATGCCAAAAAGAGACGCAAGTCTAAAAGCCGAAGCAAGTCAAAGAAGAGAGGCAAGTCTAAGAAGAGAAGCAAGTCTAAGAAAAGGAGCAAGTCAAGGAAAAGAAGCAAATCGAAGAAGCGAAGCAAGTCTAAGAAGAAGAGTAAGTCCAGAAGCACTTCCAGGAAAAGGAGTAAATCAAAGAGGCGCAAGTCTATGAGAAGGAGTAAATCTAAGAAGAGAAGCAAGTCTAAGAAGAGAAGCAAGTCCAAGAAGAGGAGCAAGTCTAGGAAGAGAAGCAAGTCCAAGAAGAGGAGCAAGTCCAAGAAGAGAAGCAAATCTAAGAAGAGAAGCAAGTCCAAGAAGAGGAGCAAGTCCAAGAGGAGAAGCAAGTCCAAGAAGAGAAGCAAGTCCAAGAAGAGGAGCAAGTCTAAGAAGAGAAGCAAGTCCAAGAAGAGGAGCAAGTCTAAGAAGAGGAGCAAGTCTAAGAAGAGAAGCAAGTCCAGGAAGAGGAGCAAGTCCAGGAAGAGGAGCAAGTCTAAGAAGAAGAGCAAGTCCAAGAAGAGGAGCAAGTCTAAGAAGAGAAGCAAATCTAAGAGGAGGAGCAAGTCCAAGAGGAGAAGCAAGTCCAAGAGGAGAAGCAAGTCTAAGAAGAGAAGCAAGTCTAAGAAGAGGAGTAAGTCAAAGAAGAGGAGTAAGTCCAAGAAGAGAAGCAAATCTAAGAGGAGGAGCAAGTCCAAGAAGAGAAGCAAGTCCAAGAAGAGGAGTGGGTCTAGAAAGCGCAGCAGGAAAAGGGGCAAGTCCAGAAAGAGAAGCAAGTCGATCAGCAAAACAATGAAAAGCGTTTTAGTTGCTATCGCTATGAACAAGACTAAACTGGGAGCATCACCACAGGCGATCCGAAAGTACGTGGCTGCTCACAGTAGGCTCACAGGCTTCTTCCTGAATTTCCAAGTCAAACGAACACTGGCTTATGGTATGAGAAACGGCTTAATCAAAAAAGGGAAGGGTAACAGGTTTAAGCTTGGAAAGAAGATCAGCACGAAAGCTTACAGGAAGAAAAGCAGATCGAGGAAGAAAGCCAGAAAGGCTGGAAAGAAAGCTAAGAAGAGCAAGAAAAGTAAGAAGGGAAAGAGGAAGAGGATGAGGAGCAGATCCAAGAAAAGGATGATGTCCAAAGCGTCACCGAAAAGACGCCTAAGACGAAGAGTGAAATAGGTTATATGAATAAATCGCAAAAAAAAAAACAAGGCCCTTTTAAGGGCCACAAATTACTAGAAAGATCGCCTCTCAAATTGTCAGAAACTGGTGGTTATTGCTTTTGTGTATCTCATTATTTTTCATGTGTACATGTTCTTTTTCTCTCTTCCTGACCTACCTCTCTCTCTCTCTCGCTCCCCCCATCCCATTTATAACCCTTTATTAAACAACGACCCTGATAAAAGCCAATTGTAAACATTTTTGGAATAGGAGAAAATTATAATCCTTTATTAAATAACGACCCTGATAAAAGGCAATTCTAAACATTTTTGGAAAAGGAGAAAATGCTGGTTACCAGCCCTTTTTTTCCTTTTTTCTACATCGTTTTCTGTATTTTCAACAACAAATCCCCTCATTTTAGCTTCATGTAATTTGTCATCTGCGAATGCTGTCAATACGGACAAGCCTAAAATTTTGTCACACTATTAAAGAAACACCCAGAACTCTAGAAAAAGGCATAAGCCATAATACTGATTAACTCTTAATCAAACGAATAAAAAGACTTGTCCAAACTGAACGCCTTTGCAGGTGGTTCAAATGACGGTTTGTCTTTAATAGGGTAGAAAACATTGTGGGAAAAGAAGAAGAAGTTGGTTACCAGCATTTTCTCCTCCATCAATGTTTTCAAAAGCCTTCTTCCTCAGGGTCGTTAACCCGTTTCCAAACAGTCCCGACTTCGTACGACCCGCAGAAAGAAGCCTTTTGAAAAAAATTGTGGCGAAAAGGAGAAAATACTGGTAACCAGCATTTTATCCTTTTCTCCTAAAATACAACGAACGTACTGAATCATTATCTATGTGTTAGAAATCATTTCGGAAAAGGGGTAGATTTCATCCGACAACCAACTCCTCCATTTCCAACAATGTTTTTAAAAATGTCTTTATCAGGAGTAAAAATTTGAATCTAACTCTACCAAAATTTTACAATGACTCTATGAGTTCCTCGGGAAATTATTCATAGTGTTTCATATTAAATCCACTTAATATTCCTAAGGGAATGAATTATACACAATTTAGAAATGTTCACTCTATTTCAATTTTTCGGCTTACGCCTTTAATTATCAAGAAATTAATGCGAAATTAATCGGCCTTCTACATGTTGCGACAATCTTGACACCACCACTATTTATAAAAACACTTTGGGAAAACACTTTGGGAAAAAAACACACATTCTTTTACCCTTTTACCACACAATCCCGACTTTTAAGTCTTACTAAACGACGAAATTTTAGACAAGAGAAGTTATCTACATACAACAAAATAAATGTGACTGAAGAAATAAAATTCATTTTGGGAAGGGAATAAAAAAATGTGAGAGGCATAGATCAAGAACGTATTCCCAAACCATTCTTAACAACCTTCATAGTCTGATTCGCAAGAATTTCTCAATTTCAAAGTACATGTAACACAATTTCTGATTGGCTAAACCAGATGGTTTAACAAATCCAAGGCTGCGTTACTTTCTTCAACCATTACCACACAATCCCGAGTTTTAATCACCCTTACGAAAAAGGCCTTTGAAAACATTATGGGAAAAGAAGAAAATGCTGGTAACCAGCATTTTCTCCTTTTCCCACAATGTTTTCTACTACATCAAAGACAGAAATAATGATTTGAACTTCACTAAAGTTGTCGTCTGCAAATGCTTTGAATGGGTCGAGTCCACAATTTTGTCGTTTGACAAAGAGTTAATCTAGAATAAAACCAAGAATGCAATCAACCCTTTACTGCACTATCCCGACTTTTAACGACCCTGATGTTGAAGCCTTTTGAAAACATTGTGGGAAAAGGAGAAAATGCTGGTAACCAGCATGTTCTCCTTTTCCCACAATGTTTTCTACCCCATCAAGGACAAATCGCATCATTTGAGTCACAATGAAATTGTCGTCTGCAAATGCTTTCAATCTGGACAGGTCTACTATATAAACTCTTTCAGCGATAAACTGAAATGACCTTTCGGCTGCTGGAAATACAATCCACTGCAGTCAGACATGTTTTTCTCTTATAAGCTTGACCAAATATGCAATCAGCAAAGATACAAGATTAGACTGCACGTCCTGTCGGGACTGATCTTGATCTTTGCAGTCCGCAAAAGCCCATGTTTTCGCCTATGGTACTGAAATTGTTAAATACCCTGGAAAAAAACAACTTTCCTTGGGTTTTATTTTCAGACTGAAATGCCGAGCCACGGTAGCTCAGTCGGTGGCGTACAGGACTTGAGAACAGGAGGCCACTGGTTACCGCGATATAACTGAAATAACGTTTAAAAGGGTGTTAATCAATCATTCAATCAGTTAATCAATCAATCAATCAGACTGAAATATCTACTACATTATTTATTATAATTATCATTATTTATTTCTGTGAAAAGCTCATGCCGGAGCCCGGTATCTCAGTCAGTACGGAACACGGCTAGTTTCTTGTACAGGTCACTTGCACAGCAGTATACTTATTTCCAAGTCACGAACTGAATCGGAGAATACATTAACTATGTGAATTATTTTAAATCACTCTTTTGTTCAATATTTCAGCTATTTTCTTCTTTTTCAAGAATTTTGAAATGAAACACTGTATCCCACTGGATTGATGTCCTTATAATGTTCTGAGATCTTGCGTGCTTCACTGGTGAAGTGCGGGACTTGTTACCCGGAAGACCCGGGTTTGAGCCCCTCTGGAAGCACTCGACTTTTCGTCCTTGGGCTAGACATTTCAGAACCCTAGTCTAGTACTGGTGAAAACCACGTAAGAAATGAATATGTGAGCTGTTGCCGCAGAATGACTGAAATAATGTTGAAAGCAGCGTAAAACACCATCCAATTAATCAATCTAATAATGTACTAATGGGATTTTGTGTTTCAAAACACTTGAAAAAGGCAATAGCCGAAATAGTGAACAGAGGATGATTTAAGTCTTTACCACACAATCCCGAATTTTAACCGCTTTTGAGAAAAGGAGATGATGCTGGTAACCAGTAGTTTTCCTACAGTGTTTTCTATCCTATCACAGACAGAAATCAACATTTGGGCTACGGTGAATTTGCTTTCAGTTCCGTCCAGTCCAAATTTTGTCGTTTAACAGAGATTTAATTCATAGTATTTTAATAATGTTAAATCCACTTCATATTCCTAAGGGAATGAATTATACACAATTTAACCCCTTACCACACAATCCCGAGTTCTAATGACCCTCAGGAAGAAGAATTTTGGTAAAAAAACATTGTGGGAAAAGGAGAAAATGCTGGTAACAAGCATTTTCTCCTTTTCCCACGATGTTTTCAACTGTATGAAAGACAAATTCCATCATTTGCATTCAGTTTAGACGAGTCTACATGCGGTAAAGAGTTAAAAATATTTACTCTTTGCAATTTTTTGTCTTACGCCTTTATCAAGAAAATTAATGCGAAATTAATGCCTTCTACATTTTGCGACGATTTTGACACCACCATTATTTATAAAATGAAATGACGTTGTCATTGACAACATGACGCCATTTGGTAAAGTGATGGTTGTTAGGCGCTTTGGCGTCGATTGGCGCCAAATATTGTCACTGTAATACTGCGGATAGGGTCGTAAACAGAATACTCTTGCAAAGGGTGTTTAACGCATTTTCATTTTGTATTATACCAAGCTAGTTGTCATAATTATGGATCCATAAAACTCATTTTGTCTGAATCTATTTGTTCTGTAAACTTTGATTGTCTACTGACAGTGATTAAGATCTAACACGAAGAGAAATACAATAACAGTCATGTACGGGAATCACGATATAATCTTCTATTCTCAGATCTTCGTGATTCGGACAATACCTTCGGTATTACTTTTGCGTCTACAGATAAGCACATTATTAGGCTAGCCACGACCCCAGATGTTGTGCGAGAAATCGAAAATATACCTCAAATGGATGTAGATTACGTCATGAATATTTCTTTCCGTTTGAATGACGTCATGCGCTGTTAACATAGGTAACGATACTCGTCACAACTCGGCCGATTCCGTACCTACATTTGATCACCGGATCACCCGAGGTATGCCGAATGAGGTAACAACTGCGAGGAAAGGTCGAACTGAAACTAAGCAACTATTACTGTATCAACCTTTAGTTGAAATGTTATGGCAATATTTACATGTACTTGTAAACTCAAATTCACAAAGTAAAAAAAAAAAAGAGAGAGAGAGAGAGAGAGAGAGAGAGAGAGATATGTTAACTGATATATATACGACTTGAATAAATCTGTGAGCAGGCATAAAGTTACAATCATTCGTTTGCAGAAAGCCTACGAATCATTACGACATTAGTAAAACGTCCCCAGAACTTTAGCATGGTACAGTAACATCCCTTTTCTGTGCAAAAGCTTGGACCCATCTTCATTAGATTCAGTCAAAGCAGGAATCATATTAACACAGGCCCTGTGTATATATGATCCCTGGTCAAAGTGACACTAACTCTTAAAATTTAGATGTATGTTGATGACAATTTCCCATTACAATACCAGAATACTAATTATTGCAGAGCCAGGAGTCTTCACGATGAATCTTGATGGGTGGAGACACAGGTGAACGGCGAGCGACAGTGTAAATCCTGTATTGCACAGTAATATACTGATATTACTGTGCAATACAGGATTTACACTGTCGCTCGCCGTTCACCTGTGGGTGGAGACAGATTGATTTCTACAGAGGTTTTAGGGGTGTCATACTAAAATATAGCCCCCCCCCCTCCGAATGCAAATGTACCTTTAGTCATAGGCGACCTTGTTTCAGCAAAGGATAAATGATATTCCTCACGATCGAAAAGGTTGGTTTTCTTAAGAGATCCTCCTCTAAAAGAAAACATTCTCTTTATTTATAGAAATCTTAGATGCGTTAAAACAAGTTGCCTTCGCAATGAAATTTCTATTTGATCGTGTCAAAAAAGAGTTTGTCCCCTGCAGAAATCGACCCCATCCAAGGTTTACTGTAGTGAGGTTGTAAAACGGGTTACCGTCTAAACGTACCCAAATCAAAACGTACCCAAACCAAAATGTATCCGGGGGAGGGGGTCAACATGTGCCCAAGTGAAGTCATTATGTACCTACCCCCGAGTGCCCGACTTAAAAGCATGCTCCTCTTGCTCCGATGTTATTTTTTTCTTATGTCTCCACTGAACCACGCAGCAACCCTTCTTTTTATGCTTCTGGAAGAAATATGATCTCTTAAAACAGAATTAGGCTTCAGATTTTTTGTTGTTTGCTAATAAAAAAGTCCTTTATTGTTAGTGCAATAATTAATTAATAAAAAAAAAAACATTAGCAAAACATATAGTCACTTCTGGTATTATGGTGGGTTCTTCAACATTGTGGTATTTACAATTTCCGAAAGTGAGGCTGAAATGCGCCCCCTTGAGGATGTCCTCACGTGAGCATTTGTAGGTCAGATACAGTCACACACTTTGCAAACTTACTTCGGCAAATTTTCCGAAAATGGTAGGTAAAATCAAGTTTTCATCCGCATAGTAAGAATACTTGGCTCTTTGCAAAATCACTCTATCCCCTAGATGAAATTGATGATCTTACCAGCGTAATAAAATCGATATCAATATTACAGTTCTGTAAAATTTGTTTTCCTGTCACTGAAGTTTATCAAACGGGAAAGTAAATTTCAGACAACACTTAAATGATGACGTCACCGCTTTCCAAATGTGGAAATGAAAATTAGAGGCCCTGACAAAATTTTTGACTTGCTGATTATAAAGATCTTCTTCTCAAAGCACTACATTTTTTTTTACTTGAGTTACCAGATCTATTGAAATGAAAGAACACACTAAAAATTATATATTCACTTTTTTTTTTAATCCACAAAAGAGGTCCAAAATGGGGTATTTGATGCCATTTTAATCAAAGATCTGTAGATGTCGTTTTTCCCATCCATTTTTGCAGGTGTGCAAAGTAAAACTTCACTTACAAAATGACAGGGAGAATTTATTTATATATGTTGCTCAAACTTCTTGATGAAAATCATCTTAACACTTTGAAAATAACCTGATTTTCATTTGCCAAAGTTTTGAACATAAATAGGGTGAACATGTAAATCTTCCAGGGCCTCATCTCAATGCCACAGTAATACCGGAAGTAAGCCTATTTAAAAGTTGGTCAATGCTGTCCCTTGCTTTGTCTTGATTTAGAATCTTTAAGTGACAAACGGAAAATCAGTTATCGTAGAAATATACACGAGGTATCATCACATGATTTTTGCATCAGAAAAATAGGAGGCAAGACAATAATTTTTCTACAGTGGAATGTTTTAGTACGACGATAATAGGGAATTCAGTCCTAACTGTTACCTGTGTTGTAGTTGATGTTGGTTAGACTCACAACCAGTTGCCCAGCCAGCTCAGTTGGTAGAGCTGTGGTACTTGTGTTCCGGGGGTCATTAATTTGAGTCCCACGTCAGGCACACTTTTCTCCCTTGATTTACTTCATTGGTGACAAGTTCAATCAGTGAGTGCGGGTAGGCAGCACCAGCAGTCCATAAGGACTTGGTGACTCCCAGAAAATCAAAAGGGGGAGGAGTGTTGTAGACTCAAGACCAGTTGCACGACTATCTCAGTTGGTAGAGCTGCTGTACTAGTGTTCCATAAATGTACATAACCATCAACCTACTTGCAAGGAAACTGAAAGTCTGTGATACCAGTGAAAATTGTGACGGGGTTATCTATTCCTTGATCGGACTGATATTTTTCGGTCAGGCATGGCTGAATATGGTGTTGGTTGAGCACTGGCATCATTAGCAAGGAAACAGGGTCACCAGTGTTTTGCAGGGACTCTTGGTCATTTTTCTTTTAATCTGTTACCGCACAATCCCAACTTTTAACAACCATGAGAAAGAAGAGTTTTGAAAACACTGTAGGAAAAGGAGAAAATACTGGTAACTATTCCTGGTAATCAGCATTTTCTCAATTTTCCACTATGTTTTATATCCCTATCAAAGACATCTTTCAAATTTGAGCAAAGCTACATTCAATATGTTGTCTGCAAATGCTTTTTTTTATTTTTATTTTTTATAAGTAAAAAAATTTGTGTGGTAAAGGGTTAACTCTTTACCAGATAACAGAATTCAAGACATTTCCTACTGAAGCATTTGTAGGGGACAAATGATCCTGAGGAACAACAGTTTTTGTGAAAGTTTTTGAAAACCTTCTCAAAGACATATTTAATCATTTGAGCCAAATTTAATTTGTTGTCTGCAAATTGAATTTGTACAAGCGACCCTGTAGGTGACAAACGACCCGTCAGAGGAATGAAAGTTTTTGAAGACCTTCTCGAAGACATTTTAATCATTTGAGCCACATTTAATTTATTGGATCAGGTAACAATATTTTTTTTTAACAAATAACCATCATTTATCGTAGACTAACTTAGATGGAACAGTGAAAAATTGAGCACTCTGTCCTTGACCAAAAGTATTTGCTGTTAGTGTTTGAAAATACATTTAGGTATTTGAACTTTAGTTGTATTTATGGTTAACTCTTTACCACACAACCACATATTAGACCAAGTTTAGACCAGTCCAAATCGAAAGTGTTTACAGACGAAAAATAAAATGGGGTGCAAACAACAGTATCTGTCTTCAAGATTGTTGAAAACATTGTGGGAAAAGAAGAAAATGCTGGTTATCAGCATTTTCTTCTTTTCCCACAATGTTTTCAAAAGCCGCCGCCTTCAAGGTTGTTAAATCTCGGGATTGTGTGGTAGAGAGATAAGTAACCTGATTATGCCATAATTGCATATAGACTACTCAATTGAGTTTTACCTTTTACCAAACAAATATTAGACTTGCCTGATTTGAAAGGACTTGCAGACTACAAATGAAATGAGGCTCAAACAATAGAATTTCTCTTTGAGAGGGGTTGAAAAAATCTTTGGAAAAGGAGAAAATGCTGTTTACCAACAGTGTTTTCAAAAGACTTCTTTCTCAGGGTCATTAAAACTTTCTGTGGTCAAGGATTAAATAAATTTTATATTTATTTTATCTCTCTGGCCGATGAAGTTCATGATTGGTTTATTTATAGTCATACTCGAATGGTTCCTTCTTATTGTGACAGGGCATTAACCTGAAATGAGGAAAGTAGAAGAGATTGGGAGACCTTTCAAGTCCAATCTTTTGAAGGGAACTAAGGCTGGAAAATGGCGCACAGTTATTGGTATTAGTATTGCATGTGTTTTTGGTATTTCACAGGCTTATGTAATGTAAGTATAGAATTTATTGTATATCTTTTACACATTTACCAAATAACCATTCTTTTTCCATCCATGCTTCAAGCCTTTACAACACAATGCCTACTTTTGACTGCCTTGAGAAACAGGACTGTTGAAAACATTATGGGAAAAGGAGAAAACACTGATAACCAGCACTTTCTCCTTTTCCCACAGTGTTTTCTACCCTATCAAAGACTTTTTTCACAATTTTAGCCAAACCTTATGTGGCATCTGCATATGGTTTGGATTTGGACAGGTCCCAAATTTTGTCGTTTGGTAAAGGGTTAAAGGGAGCTATTCAGATTTTTATAATCTCATCAAACCTCAAAAATGAGTTATCTCTAAATTAACTAAGTTGAAAGCTGGCAAATCATTGGAAAGACAAAAGTAAGAATATTTTTCAACAGTATTTCCTTAACCCTTTACCGCACAATGCTGCCTTTTGACGCCCCTTGGAAAGAAGCCTTTTGAAAACATTGTGGGAAAAGGAGAAAATGCTGGTAACCAGCATTTTTTCCTTTTCCCACAATGTTTTCTACCCTATCAAAGGAAAGTTGCACCATTTGAGCCACACTGAAATTGTCGTCTGCAAATGCTTTCAATTTGGACAAGGCTAAACCTTTGTCGTCTGGTAAAGGGTTAATGGACTACATTATAGCCTTTTTTTTTTAGGTTTCTTAGAATCGTCCTTTGATATGCCAAAAATTCACCAATAGATGTAAGGTTTGACCCTGGTCAGCCTTTGTGGACTGCACATTCTGACCTGTACAAATGCATTAACCCTTTCCCAAACGATGAATTTTAGACTGGTCCAAATTGAAAGAGTTTGCAGATGACCCATTTTAAATTTGATGAAAATGACAGAAAGTTCTCCAAAAGGGTAGAAAACACTGTGGGAAAAGGAGAAATTGCTCGTTACGAGCAATTTCTCCTTTTCCCACAGTGTTTTCAAAAGACTTGTACTGCAGACACGTGAAAACCAGGGCTTGTTTGGGAAAGGGTTAACTGTTTGCCAGACAATCATATGTTTTAACCACCCTTAATGAAAAAAAGGCTTTTGGAAACACTGCGGGAAAAGAAAAAAGATGCTTGTGACCATAGCTCTATCATTTTCCCACAATTTTTAGCCCAGCTGTTTTTTTTGAAGAAAATGTTGAGGTATTGTGATACCCCTGGTGTTGTTGTCATTTGCATTATTGTGCAAAAAACTCATTTATATCTCTGTCAGTACTAAAGATACCTACTATAAACTTGGACTAGTTGTCAGCTATCATTAGGGGAATCCTTACATCAGGGGCAGGTAATTATAAAAATATTCCTGATGCAGTTATGCCGCCTTTTCAACCTAGAATTTTATTTAAAAAAAAAAAATGAAAAAAAAAATGAAAAAAAAAAAAAGACATTTTATATCTCTGTTATTACTAAAGATATTTACTTCAAATTTGGGTTGGTTTTTGACTAACAACAGAGGAGCTCATACAAAAGGGGCAGGTAACCATTTAAATATCTTTTACAAGTTATGCCACTTTTTTGACTTAGAATTTTCACTAAAAGCAACTGCAGCCAAGTGTTGGCACCTGCATGCAGTGCTTTTGTTTCCAGTGTTTTGAAGGCAAATCTTATTGTGTAAGCCTTATTTCATTAGTTGTCTGCAGATACTTCCAATTTGGACTAGTCTAACTTTTCTTGTTTGGCAGAGGGTTAACTCTTTACCAAATGACAAAATTTTAGACCAGTCCAAATTGAAAGCTTTTGCAGACGTCAAAATAAATGTGAATCAAAAATTGAAATTTGTTTTTGGAAGAGTAGAAAACATTGTGGGAAAAGGAGAAAATGCTGGTTACCAGCATTTTCTCCTTTTCCCACAATGTTTTCAAAAGGTCTCTTTCTCAGGGTTGTTAAAAGTCGAGATTGTTTGGTAAAGAGTTAAACAACCTTTTTCCAGAGCACTGCACATACTCAAGTTCCTTTTTTTTTTTTACAGATATTGGGGTTACCAAAAGTCTCAGAAAGAAAAAAAGACTGATCTATGGACATCTTTAAACAATCTACACATAGAAAATCGTATGACAGAAAGATATATAGAACTTCAGTCGAGGAAAGCTCAACTTGAACAGAAGGGCATGAGTGTTGGTCAGCCTTTGAATGACAAGTCTTCATAGTTACTTATTTACTTGTTATTGTGTGTGAATGAAGAAAGGTGTTTATACATGCTCAACGAAAATTTGAAAATGTCAGTGTCAGTTAAGCAACCTGTCAACAAAAAGTCCAAATTATCCCGTTCAAAAAAGGCTGGTGGGCAAGGCCTGGTGGCAGTAGAGCCTATATCTAACACGGCTGTTCTGAATGAAACATGTGACTTCAAGGAACCAATGGTATACAAGAAGGACTTGGATGGTGCTGATAGATTTGAAATGGGCCAGATGAGCGATAGCAAAATATCAGAATTTAAAAGACATGGTTAGTAGATTTCAGGCAGCATCATGGTTTTCCATTACACGTAAATTTTTGTGCCACAATATTTTCATTTAACCCTTTACCACACAATCCCGATTTTTAACGACCCTGAGAAAGAAGCCATTTGAAAACATTGTGAGAAAATGCTGGTAACCAGCATTTTACCCTTTTTCCACAATGTTTTCTATCCTTCTCAAATCAATTTCAATTTTTGAGTTGCATTTGTTTTGTTGTTTGCTAAATGCTTCCAATTTGGACCTCTCTAAAATTGTGTCGTTTGGTAAAGAGTTAAATTCATGTACTGAAGTTTAGTGCTTTACCAAAGGATGAAGTTGTTGACTGGACCAAACTGAAAGCAACTGCAGACAAGTTAAAAATGGATTAACTCTTTACCAAAGGACAAAATTCTAGACTGGACCAAATTGAAAGCATTTGCAGACGACAATTTAAATGAAGCTTAAATGGTGATTTATACATTGGATAGGGTAGAAAACATTGTGGGGAAAAAGGAGAAAATGCTGGTTACTAGCATTTTCTCCTTTTCCCACATTGTTTTCAAAAGGCTTCTCCCCTAGGGTTGTTAAAATTCGGGATTGTGTGGTAAAGTGTTAAATAACGAAAGTACAAAACATTATGGGAAAAGAAGAAAATGCTGGTTACCAGTATTTTCACCTTTTCCCATGATGTCTTCAAAAGGTTTTCACACCAAGGTGGTTAAAATATGAGATTGTTTGGTAAAAGGTTAATTTAGAGCTGTTCTCCGTATTTTGCAAGGATGTTGTTTTTTCCAAGTTGTCTGCTGCAAATTTGTATGACTCGTCACCTAACAAAAACAATTTTGCACTGGACCAAATTGAAAGCATTTGCAGAAGACAAAAATAAATGTAGTTTAAATGATTATTTCTGTTTTTGATAGGGTAGAAAACATTGTGGGAAAAGGAGAAAATGTTGGTTACCAGCATTTTCTCCTTTTCACACAATGTTTTTAAAAGGCATCTTCCTGAAGGTCATTAAAACTCAGGATTGTATGGTAAAGAGTTAAGGATGTAATGAGTTAGGACCTTGAAAGCAGTACAACAATTGGAGAAACTGTATCAGTTTAACTCTGCCAAACAACAAAATTTGAGACTTGTCCAAATTTAGAGCATTTGCAGACGTGAAATTAATTACGAATCAAACACTGAAATTGCTGAATTGAAGTGTAGAAAACATTGTGGGGAAAGGAGAAAATTTTGTGATCAGTATTTGCCCATTTTCCAACAATGTTTTCCAAAGCCTTCTTTCTTAGGGTCATAAATTAAAACTCAGGATTTTGTTTAGGCTTATTTTAGACTGTAAGCGCTTTACTACACCAAACCCACATTCATACAACCAGACTGCAAGAGGCTTTTGAAAATGCAGTGGGAACAGGAGCAAATTCTGCTGACCAGCATTTTCTCCTTTTCCTGCAATGCTTTCTATCCTGTCATAGATAAGTTCCATCATTTGAGTCACATTTTATTTTTTGTCTGCAAATGTCTTTCATTTCACTAAGTCTAAAATTTTATTATCTGGTAAGGAGTTAACCCTTTACTAAACAATCCTGACTTTTATTGACCCTGGAAAAAAGAGCATCTGAAAACACTAAGAGAAGAACAGGAGGAGGAAGTGTTAGTGACATTATACATTACCTTGTGTCAAACTTTAGAACCCATTCCAGAAAGGCAGGTAAACCTGAAAAAAAAATTAGCAGAGTTACCAGGTATGTCCCTTTTTTGAAGTATATTTTTCAGAAAAAGCGCCCACAGCAAAGTGTTTGTACCCATATGCTGTGCTCTTTTTGTGTTCATTGAATTAACGTAAGGAAGTGTTATTCATCTTTTTCAAATATATTTTGTTTGAAGGCACACAGAAAACTAGCAAGGAAACAACCAGCTTGGATAATACAGAAGAAACAATTTTGTGTCAAGTTTGCTCAAAGAATATTAGCCATTTTAACTGTGAGCGTAGGCTGCAGCATGTCAATAGGTAAAAACAACATGTATTGTCTTTGTAGAGGATATTTTTAGCTCAGCTGTTTTAACACTTTACCACACAGCAAAATTTTAGACTGGTCCAAATTGGAAGCATTTGCAGACGACAGATATTGTGGGGTGCAAACAACAGTATCTGTCTTAGAGATTGTTGAAAGCATTGTGGGAAAAGAAGAAAATGCTGGTTACCAGCATTTTCTTCTTTTCCCACAATATTTTCAAAAGCCCTCTTCTTCAGGGTCGTTAAAACTGGGGACTGTGTGGTAAAGAGTTAAAGATAGTTGAGATATTGTCATAGCCCTGTCTTTGTCTTGTGCAAAAACTTGGACACTTTATAATATCTCTGTTATTAATGACGATATTTACTTCAAACTTGGACTAGTTGTTAACTATTACAAGGGGAACCCAGACAACAATGGACAGGTAATCATCAAAATATTTTTGACACAGCTGTGTCCCCTTTTTTGGACTTGAAATTTTCACTAAAAGTCAGTCTATTTCTGAAAGCAAATGCAGCCGATCCTCGACACCCTCATGCTGTGCTCTTGTTGGTTCAGCTATTTTCAAAGAAAACATTAAGCTATTTCATAGCTGTCACTGTCTGCGTTGTCGTGTGAAGACTTTGACATTTTATCATATCTCTGTTATTACTTAAGATATTTGCTACAAACTTACACAAGTAGTTGACCCTTTCCCACACAGGCCCTGGTTTTCAGGTGTCTGCAGTACAAGTCTTGGAAAACACTGTGGGAAAAGGAGAAATTGCTCGTAACGAGCAATTTCTCCTTTTCCCACAGTGTTTTCTACCCTTTTTCAGAACTTTCTGCCGTTTTCATCAAATTTAAAATTGTCGTCTGCAGACTCTTTCAATTTGGACCAGTGTAAAATTTATCGTTTGGGAAAGGGTTAATTATCAAATAAAAAAATCTTTTTAATTGCTCTCTTGCTCCTGTTTTTTAATCCTTTACCAAACAATCTTGAGAAAAACCTTTTGAAGACATAGGAAAAGAAATTACTAGAGACCAGTATTTGCCTTTTCCCACTAAGTTTTCTATTCTTTCAGAGACAAATCCTGTCTGTTCAAGCATATTAAATTTGTTGCCTGCAAATGATTTCTAAGTGGACAAGTTTGAAATCTTGTACTTTGGTAAAAAATTAAATCTATGCAAAAGGACAACATGTTTTACTTACCCAGTTTTAAGACAACTGCAGACGACAAAGTTGCTCTGGCTCACATGTTGGAACATGTGCTTGAAAGGGCAGAAAATATTGAGGGAAAAGGAGAAAAATGCTGGTTACCAGAATTTTAGACTTGACCGAACTGAAAGTGTTTGCACATCACAAACTAATGGTAAATGTGGTTAGAAAAATGGGAATGTTTCTGAAAGGCTAGAAAACATTGTGGTAACAAGGGGAAAATGCTGGTTACCTGCATATTCTCCTTTTTTCACCTTGTTTTCAAAAGCATTCCATCTTGTGTGTTGTTTAAACACAGGATTTTGGGGTAAATTCTTTACCACATGACAAAATTTCAGCCTTGTCCAAATGGAAAGCATGACATGAAATATGTCCTTCAAAGGGTAGAAAACAATGTTGGAAATAAAGAAAATACTGGTTGTGACAAATTATTTTAGGTCAAATTTTATGTTTATTTTTAAGTTCTTGAAGAAAATCATGCATTTATGTGTACATAATAAAAAGATATAAGTGCCTTAAAGAGTGTTATTGTATATATATTTACAAAAAAATTGTGTCAATTATGGCATCTCTAGCAGCTCAATGGTAGAAATGTTGTTTCAGTAATATTGATTTGGTTGCTAGAGTTTTCTTTGGCAAGGCATCGTAGAGCCCCAGTAATCCCAAGGGAATTCATGATACAACTAAAATAATGGTAATTCTTTACCAACAAAAATTTTTAGACTAGTCCAAATTGAAAGCGTTTGCAGACAACAAACTAAATTTGACTCAAAAACTGAGATTTCTCTTTGTAGATGCAGAAAACATGGTGGGAATAGAAGAAAATGCTGATTACCAGCATTTTCTCTTTTTCCCACAATTTTTTTTAAATGCTTCTTATCCTGTCACGATGACAATCATTGCAATCATTGATCCTCAGTAAAAAATAGCTGAGCTTGAGATTCAAACCACTGACTCCCCCCCAGTTTCAAGTGCTCTACACTGCCCACTATGCTACAGGGCTCTTGGAAAAGCACAGATATGTGCACTTGCTGCAACATCATAACTAAAATAATGGTGAAAACAGTATTTAAACACCATACAAACATACAACTTTGTCAGGTCTGATGATTTTCAGTGTGACAGAGGTAATTTCTGTCTCGGTGCTGGACAAGATTTGATGTGGGAAAGGACAGTTTTCAGGTTTAATGATTGCCAATTGGAAATGATTTATTTCTGTTTCACTTCTAAACAAGACTTTGATGAGGAAAAGTAGGCAATACTTAGCAAAGTGTGTTATGTATAGAAGTGGTAGAAGAATAATCAGGAAATACTGATAGGTGCGCTGGCCCTGAAACTGGCAACATAACTGTAATACATGTATTGCTGAAAATAGCATAAAATTCCAAATAAGATAAAGTCAGTAGTTTTGGAATATACTGTTAACACTTTACCAAACCATCTTGTGTTTTAACAACCCAAAGGAAATAAAAGCTTTTAGAAACATTGTGGGACAAGGAGAAAATGCTATTAACTAGCGTTTTCCTCTTTTCCTGCAACGTTTTTTGTCCTTTCAAAAACAAACTGATCATTTGAGACACATCTAATTTGTAATCTTTAGTTGCCACTGATTCGGTAGATTTTTGTCATTTGGTCTACAGAGTTAACCCTTTACCACACAATGCCGACTTTGAATTACCCTGAGAAAGAAGGCTTTGGAAAACATGGCAGGAAAAGGAGAAAATGCTGGTAATCAGCATTTTCTTCTTTTCCCACAATGCTTTCTACCCTATAAAAGACAAATTTTATGTTTTGAGTGACATTTAATTTGTTGTCCGCAAATGCTTTCAATTTGGACAAAGTTAGAATTTTATCATCTGGTAAAGAGTTAAGCAATCAATATTGACTTGGATACAATTTAGTGTTGACCATTCTGTTTCTCATCAGATGTATAGATAAACTGGAAGATGAAAAGACAGAAGAAAGAAAAGCTGTAAACCAGACTAGAACCAACAAGTCGCCCATTCTTGACTGTCCCATGTGTGGAAAAGCTTTTAAATCTACTGCGGTAATTTTTCTTTTTTTTCTTATAGAACTGTGATAGCACCATGATAAATAGAATGTATTAGCACTGTACAAACCTAAAGGTCATTTTCATCCAAATATAAGACCCCCCCAAAAACCCTTTCAAGGTTGGATTTGACCAGGGCCCATATTCACTAACCATTCTCAAGAAGATTCTCAGTTATTCTCCAAGATTTCCTAAACCATTTGGTTTAGCCAATCAAAATTTGTGTTACTTTCAAGTATAGGAAATTCTGGTGAATAAGACTAAGAATGGTCTTGAGAATGGTTGGTGAATACGGACCCAGTTTGTCTCAGCAAAGCAGACAGTGTAGATCAATTATTTGTGCAGTTTTAGCTTGATCAACAAGGCAGCTAGGCAGCTGAAGTAGTGACAGGTACTGTAAAAGTCAACTTGTTACAAAACAATCTCTTTTTTTTAAAGATCGTTAAAAAGCAGGCTTTTGAAAACATTAGTCCATGAATGTTGACCCTGGGTCCGTATTCATCAATCATTCTTAAGAACATTCTTAGGCTTATTCTAGATGTAAGGAAGTAACACAACTCCTGATTGGCTAAACCACTTACTTTCAAATTTAGAAAAATTCTTGAGAATAAGACTAAGAATAGTTCATAAGAATAGTTTATAAATATAGGCCCCAGGTTTCCAGGCAGACCTACACTATTACAGTTGCCAGTAGCTAATGATGTCAACAGCTCCCTACTTTGACCTTGACCTTGAAGACTGATGTCTGAAAACCTCCATTATGCATGTTGTCTGATTAAAGTGCACACAACAGTAAAATATTTCTATAGAAAAGTGACAAGGGATTCAAGAAATCTAGAGCGGACAAAAAATTGACAGGTGGAGGGATTACCTGGGGTATGAAAAAATTGGTCGATATAAAAATCTTCCTCTTAGGATTACTGGTGGAGAGAGTGCAGAGGCATTACTGCAACCTTCCTGCATACTACTTGCCCCTTGTCAATATTTCAGGCAAGACAGACACATCTGAAGAAATGTGCCAGTATAAACAATGTCTCAACGGAAGCCATGCTAAAACTTGTTAAAACTCAGGAGCAGAATTCAGGGATGATGTCTAACCCAACAACTACCAGTCAGTCAAAGTAAGGTTTCCAACTCTGTAACATCCAACCAAATGAGACGCTTACCAAAGCGCTAAACTCATGGCTTGTTGCTGAACTCTTTCCGTTATAGCAAAATTTTGACTTGTCCAGCTTGAAAGCATTTGCAGACAACAAATTAGATGTGATTGAAATGATGGGACTTGTCTCTTAGAGGCAGAAAACAGAATGAAAAAAGCAGAATTTCGTAAATGGAGTATGTGGGTTAAAAACCATAAAAGCATACAGATATACTACATGTAGTACAATAAACAAACAAATAAATAAAACTTAAAGTCTGGAAATGATTAAGCAGCAGCTGTTCTAACTCCAAGTCCTTCTATTTGTAATTTACAGCAAACCTTCAAAATCTGACAAGACTGGACCAAGTCGGAAAAGGAAAATAAAGGAGCCTAAAAGGTAACATTTCTCTTTCCTGTGAAACTATATTAATCCTGTCCTAGACAACTAAATTGTTGACTTGTCTAACTGCCAAAAGCTTTTTTCAGATGACAAATTTGATAAAGCTCAAATGATGGGATTTTGTCTCTGGAAGGGAAGAAAACATTGAGTAAAATAGGGAAAATTCTGGTTACCTGCATTTTCCCCTTTTCTCACAATGTTTGCAGAAGCCTTTTTTCTCATTCATAAAAGCACAGGATTGTTCTGCAAATGGTTAACTTGATATCTCCTGAATCAAATTTGATGCAAATGACTTCAAAAACACCTGTGTGTAAAATACAGGAACTGAATATCAGTTAACTCGTTACCAAACGACAAAATTTTAGACCTGTCCAATTTGAAAGCGTTTGCAGACGACAAATTAAATGTTACTCAAAAATTGAAATCCGTGTTCGAAAGGGTAGAAAACATTATGGGAAAAGGGGAAAATGCTAGTTACCAGCATTTTCTCCTTTTCCCACAATGTTTTTTAAAGGCTTCTTTCTAAGGGTCATTAAAAGTCTTGATTGTGTGGTAAAGAGTTAACCTGTATCCTTCTAAATAACTTAACTCTTTACTTAACAACAAAATTTTAGACTTGTCCAAATTCAAAGCATTTGCAGACGACAGTATAAATGTGACTCAAAAATTGAAATTTGTTTTGGGAAGGTTAGAAAACATTGTGGGAAAAGGAGAAAATGCTGGTTACCAGCATTTTCTCCTTTTCCTACAATGTTTTCTAAAGGCTTCTTCTTCAGGGTCGTTGAAACCTGTGATTATGTGGTAAAGAGTTAAATGAAACATTCAAACCGATGGTAAAAACCAAAATGTTGGTATTTCAAAGTTATGGCGGTTGGGGAAATATCGCCATATCGGACAGTTTAGATCCAAGATCAGACTGCACGTTCTTTGCAGTCTGATCTTGATCTGCATTGTCTGCAAAAGGTCAGTGAGTCGTGCTTAGCAGCCTTGGGGTTAAGTTTTATTACATCAGTAGATGTGAAAACATTGCCACAAAAAGAGATGTTTTTCACAACAAGGAATTTTTCATTTACTCCAATGTTTTTAGAAAGTAGTCTACTTTAAGGTGAAAAATATCTGTGGGAGGTGAGGTGACAAATCTTCTTGTATACTGTAGGTACAATTATATACAGTCAGCGGCCCTATATATTTCAACGATTTCCAAGTCCCCATTTACTTGCATATTTTTCGAAGTTTACTTTTCAATTTATTGGAAATTAAAAACCAAAATTGTTGTTATGAAACTCATGTGAAAATTAAGCAAAATGAATTTGACATTGAAATATATTTCCCCAGACTCTGTATGATATAACATGATAAAATTTTAGCAGTTTAATCTTTTACCAAATGACAAATTTTTTAGACCTGTCCAAAGTGAAAGGCTTTGCAGACGACAAATCAAATGTGACTCATATGATGTGATCTGTTTTTGAAAGGGTAGAAAATGTTGTGGGGAAAAGGAAAAAATGCTGGTAATCAGCATTTTCTCCTTTTCCCACAATGTTTTCACAAGAGGCACTTTCCACAGAGTTGTTAAAACTTGGGTTTGTGTTGTAAAGGGTTAAAAGTGACCAAAGGTTTGGAAAAAAAGTTTTCTTTTAATATCTGTATTGATGTCACCAAAGTTTAACAGATTAACCCTTTACCGCACAATGCCGCCTTTTGATGCCCCTGGGAAAGAAGCCTTTTGAAAACATTGTGGGAAAAGGAGAAAATGCTGGTAACCAGCATTTTCTCCTTTTCCCACATTGTTTTCTACCCTATCAAAGAAAAATTGCACCATTTGAGCCACATTGAAATTGTCGTCTGCAAATGCTTTCAATTTGGACAAGGCTAAAATTTTGTTGTCTGGTAAAGGGTTAATAACTCCACTAGATTTCACAGAGCCGCAACTTTGGTGTCAGGCTAGGAACAATTATAGCATGTCAGAGTACATAGCTTAAGTAACTTGCTTTCTACCATTATGGTTTTCTTTTATAACTGAATGATCAGATGCAGCAGGGTTATAAATCGTCATGTATACTAACAAACGTATGTAAGTCATAGTCCATTCACAATTCAGTGAAATACTTGTCACAACTAAAAGAAAAACAGTGAAGTAAAAGGAGATACTGATGGCAATCAAGGCCCATGCTCACCAGCCATTCTAAACAGTATTCCTAATCTATTTGTAGAATTAGAAAGTAACACAATTGTGGATTGGCAAAACCAGATGTTTAAGCCAATGAGAAACTGTGTTACTTTGAATGTTAAAAAGTTTGCAAGAATAAGAATGTGATTTAGAATGGTTGGTGAATATCGATCCAGGTCTTTAAAATACGGATTGAAAGGTAAGGGGTTAATTTATGTTAGGCATGTAACCCTTTACCACACAATCCCGACTTTTAACTACACTAAGAAAGAAAGCTTATGAAAACATTGTGGAAAAGGGAGAAAATGCTGTTAACCAGCATTTTCTCCGTTTCCCACAATGTTTTTACCCTTCTCAAAACAAAAAAATTAATCTTTGAGTCACATTTATTTTGTCGTCTGCAAATGCTTTCAATCTGGACAAGTCTGAATATTTTCATTTGGTAAAGAGTTGTTAATCTTGTTTGGCAGTCAGTTTGATGAAGATGTCCAGCTGGCCATGGCTGTTTCCTCATCCCTCGCTGACCAAAATAAAACAGCTGCAGAGTTACTGGAGGAGAATTTACAGGGAATCACAGGACAGAACAAAAAACGAAGGAAAAAGAATGTGTGAGTTATGTTGTGTATCAATTACTGTATTACCAAAATTGTAGACCAAAACAAAAGCATTTAGAGCGAAATTTTACTCTAGCTCTGTACCACACAATTCCAAATTTTAACGACCCTGTGGAATTAGGCTTTTGAAAGCATTGTGAAAAAAGAAGAATTACTGGTAACCATCATTTTCTCCTTTTTCCACAATGCTTTCAACCATTTCAAAGACAAAAATAAGCTACATTTAATTTGATGTCTGCAAATGCTTTCAGTTTAGATGAGACTTAAATTCTGTTATGTCGGAAAGAGTCAGTCGGAAATTGGTCATAAATGAGAAGCAGGATAGAAAGATTAGATGGTTTGTGTCTTGGATTTGGAAAGTTTGTCAGGTTCACCAACATTCCCAATCCATCACAAACCATCTATTCTCTACATGTATATTTCTAGCAGATGATACCAATACTGACCTCAGCTGTTCCCTGGGTCAATATCAGCATTCTCTGTATACACATCATAATAATTCAGCGCCTCAATAGTGAATAATTGTATAACAGTGTACAAAGTATAGATAAGAGATCAAAAGCACACAAACAGCAATATCAAGCATCTATTTTGTTATTACTATACAGGTTGGATGATGTATGTCTACTTACAACTTTATCAGAGGAAGATAAACAAAGACGCATTGAACAGAAGTTACACACTTTGCTTGTGGAAGAGGTATGCATGTCTGTGTTTGTGATATTAATCTTTTTGTGTAATAACTGTTTGCTTTGATTTTTTTGTCTAGATACAGATTTGTTCCTTTCTATGGTGTTTAATGCCTTTTTCAACATTAGTTCAATTGGATTGTGTTGGCATTACTCCTATCCATGCTGCTGAGCCCCGGTAGCTCAGTTGATAGTGTATGGGACTTAAGATCAGGGGTTGCTGGTTCTATCCAGGCTCGGCCAATTTCTTTCCAAGAATTGATCATAGTCATTGCGACAGGATTCATTCCTCTCTCGCAACTGACCATTATTTCGATGATTGTTATGTGGGAAAGCAGCCAGTGGCTTGGAAAAAATATTGTGTGCAGTACTGGTAAAAGAAACACCAGGAAAGCATAGATAAGTGCACTGGCTGCCACAATATAACTGAAATAATGTTGAAAATGGCGATAAACACCACACAATCAGTCAATCAAGCTATCCATGCTTTCCTGGAGTTTCTTTTACCAGTACATGTACTTAGCACAATATTCTTCCCAAGCCACTGGCTCTTTTCCTACATGACCATGATCGAAACAATGAGTAGCAGTGAGAGGGGAGTGAATCCTGTTGCAAATACTATCATCAATCCTCGGAGAAAAATTGACTGTCTTATGAACATGAAAGTTCGTAAAAATGCATAGCTCAAATACAAACCGCCCCGGCTGGGATTCGAACCCGTGTGGCAAATATCCTTGTTTATTGATGTTTAAAAGACAATTCACTAACCCCTGAGCTAAAGAGAATTCTCTTTAACGTAGTTGTCAGGAGTTGATTTTATACGGGAAGAAGCTGTGCTGTAAGGAAGGACTGATCTCCCGTAACACGGCCCCTCTTAAGAGAATTCATCAATTTTTTGATGACAGAAAACCTTATTAGGCAGGAAGTCTACTAATTAGACAACAAATGGCTCAATGACCAATCCAGGATGAGCCCCCATCTTACGCACATGAAAGTTTGTAACAAATGCATATCTCAAATGCAAACCGCCCCAGCTGGGATTCGAGCCCATGCGGAAAATATCCTAGTTTATTGATGTTTAAAAGACCAATACACTAACCCCTGAGCTGAAGAGAATTATCTCTAATGCAGTTTTCATGTACTGATTTTATGAGGGAAGAAGCTATGCTGTAAGGAAGGAGTGATCTCCCTTAACAGCTGGATCGGGAATCAAACTGATGACGCCCTAGTTTCAAGCCCTGTGCATCACCAACTGAGATTTCAGGCTCAACTGTTTGTTAGTTTCCTCTTTAAATCGTTACAATATGCCAAAAATTTATACTAGGTCATATTAACTCTTTACTAAACAATTCCAACTTTTCATGAAACTGAGAAAGAAGCCTTTTGAAAACTTTGTGGGAAAAGGAGAAAATGCTGGTAACCAGCATTTTCTCCTTCTCCCACATTGTTTTCAACCCTCCCCCAAACAAATTTAATTCTGAGTCATACTTATATTGTTGTCTGCAAATGCTTTGAATTTGGACGAGGGCAAAATTTTGTTGTATGGTAAAGAGTTAAAAGTATTTACAGATGACAGCTTAAACCTTGCTCAAATGATTAGAATTGTCTGTAATAATGTAGAAAACTGTGGGAAAATTGAGAAAATGCTGGTTACCGGCATTTACTTCTTTTCCCACAATTTTTTAATAGTGATCTTACTATATGGTGCCAAAAGGTGCAAATAGTAATGTGTTAACCAACCAATCCTTTATTTCATGATACCTGAGGAAAGAAGCCTTTTAAAACATTGTGGGAAGAGGAGAAAATGATGCTTACCAGCATTGTTTTTCCTTTTTCCCCCACAATATTTTTCAAAGACAAAGCCCATCATTTAAGTTCACATTTAATTTGTTATCTGGAATCCCTTCAATTTTGGACAAGTCTAAACTTTTATCATGTGGTAAAGGGTTCACATGGTGGAATGGTTTTACTGGTGTTGCAGAACCTGGAAGATAGTGACGAGGAAGAAGATGACATAGGTCTTCCTGCTTTGCTTGAGTCTTCACTTAAAACTTCTCATCTACAGTCTAAAAATAGACTGTGGCAGAGATCAAATCACTATGACAGTATCAGCGATATTCTGGTGTTTTACGTCAATTCCTTGATGCCTCCTATTGTGCCTAACCAACTTCCCACGGCTAGTACGCTGAGACGATTGTCCAGTATTCCAGGGCGAGAAAAATCTTTTGTTGCTGATAACTTGGATAAATCTCTGCAGGTATACATTGTTTTTATGCTTTTTTTTATAAGTGGCAGTATAGCCCTGTACCAAACATTCCTGCGTTTGAATGCCCTCAGAAAAAATTGCCTTGGAAAACATTTTGGGAAAAGGAAAAAAGCTTGCTAAAAAACAACATTTTCTCCTTTTTCCACCATGTTTTCTACTTTATCCCTTCATTTGAGCAAAAGTTAATCTGTCATCTGCAAATGCCATCTGTTTGGTGAAGTCTACAGTTTTGTTGTCTGGTAAAGAATTAAATAATTCTTTCCATTTTGTCCGACATAGAGAAGTATGATGCTGCACATTAATTACTCAGTTCTTGGCAGTTTCTTGATGACCTGATTAACCCTTTACCAAACAACAAAATTTTAGACTGGTCCAAATTGAAAGCATTTGCAGACGACAATATAAATGTTACCGAAGAGTGAAAGTTTGTTTTGGGAAGGGCAGAAAACATTGTGGGAAAAGAAGAAAATGCTGGTTTCCAGCATTTTCTCCTTTTCCTACAATGTTTTCAAAGGGCTTCTTTCTTAGAGTCGTTAAAGGTCAGGATTGTGTGGTAAAGGGTTAACCCTTAGAGCGCCGAAATAACCCAGTAGTCGTCTTAAGTCTACAAATAAAAGCAAAATTAAAGCACTTCAGGGTTACTTTTGCCCAGAATCAGAGATCAGACTGCACATTTTGTGCAGTCTGATCTAGATCTTCACTGACTACAAAAGCAACTATTGCTGTGAAACGTCCTTTAACTCTTTACCACACAACAAAATTTTAGCCTTGTCCAAATTGAAAGCATTTGCAGACGACAAAATAAATGTGACTCAAAATCTGAAATTTGATTGGGAAAGGGTAGAAAACATTATGGGAAAAGGAGAAAAATGCTGGTACCAGCATTTTCTCCTATTCCCTCAATGTTTTCAAAAGGCCTCTTTTTATAGGGTCGTTAAAAGTCGGGATTCTGTAGTAAAGGGTTAAGGTTTAATAAATGATTTTATCATCTGGATGGCTTATCCCTCTAGTAAACGACAAAAGTTTAGAATTGACCAAATTGAGAGCATTTGCAAAAGACAAATGAAATGTAGCGATTTCTGTCTTTCAAAGAACTAGAAAATACTATTGGAAAAGGAGAAAATGCTGGATACCAGTATTTTCTCCTTTTCCCACAATGTATTGAAAGGGCATTTTTCAAGGGTCATGAAAACAAGGGATTGTTTGGTAAAGTGTTAAGCTTATTTCAGAGGTTGTGAGGTAAACATTTTCAGATTCAAAGAGTATATTCCATTTATTCTTCAATTAAGATTATGTTGTTGGTTGTCAGTAGATCTGTCTTGATGGAACATTTCTAAAGAGCACCTAGCACATAGATTTTAGGCAAAAAAAAGAATGGTTGTAGTCAGAGCTCCAGACAAGAGGGAGTGATGGTATTCTAAATCCATTATTTCTCTTCCAAACCCTATGTTGTGGGTACTCATTAGAATTGTCTCGATGAGACAATTCTAATGAGTACCCATAACATAGGGTTTAGTGGAGAATAATTGATATTTTCAATTTTGAAATCAAAATCACTCCCTCTATCTGGAAATCTGGTTGTAGTATTTGATTACCCCCTATTGCCCCGTACGAGCTTCTGTTATTTTACAACAATTTCTATGCATTTTACAGGTCTGGCATTAGAATTTTACTATTGGGCAAGAGTTATTCCTATGGAAATGTATGGGATTTGAAATTACCTGGTAGATTTTTTTTTTTTTTTTCAAAAGTGAAAACAGTCAAGTAACAACACTGCAGCTATTTAGTTACCAGCTTTTCGTGCCTGTTCTACAATGTTTTCTACCCTTGCAAAGACAACTGGCATCATTTGAGATGCATCCAATTTGTCCTCTGCAAATGCTTTGAATTTGGATCAGTCATAATTTTTTTCTCTTGGTAAAGAGTTAATCTTTGCATGCTATTCACTGCATCAGGAACATTTGTAGACAAGTAGATAAAGATCAGACTGCATAGAATTTACAAAGGCCTTCTTCTGTAAAAATGTGGAATGAGTTCTTTACCACAGGATTATATTTTAAACAAACCCAGATTGAAAGCACTTGCAGATGACAAATGAAATGTTACTTAAATGATTGGATGTCTTTAAAAGCTTAGAAAACATTGTGGGAAATGGAGAAAGTGCTGGTTTACAGCATTTTCTCCTTTTCCGACAATGTTTTCAAAAGTCTAATTTCACGGGGTTGTTTAACTCATGACAAAATTTTAGACTGGTCCAAATCAAAAGCACTTGCAGACTACAACATTAAAAGTAGCCAAAATGACGAAATTTGTTCTTGATGGGATAGAAAACATTGTGGGAAAAGGAGAAAATGCTGATTACCAGAATTTTCTCCTTTACCCACAATGTTTTCAAAAGCCTTTTTTTCAAGGTCGTTAAAACTTGGGTTTGTGTGGTATAGGGTTAAACTCGGGATTGTGTGGTAATGGGTTTAAGTTTGGAAAGATATTTTTCAGAACGCTGACCATGTAGATGATGTGTACACTGCCTCGACCCAGACTGCGGTTGTTCTAGCAGAATTAGCTGTAGATAGTGTGAACAATGAGACCCTGGACCAGTCCACGACAGCTGATCTGTCTCTACATGCCAGTGGATTTTGTGAGGAGATATTGGTTCTACAGGTAAATTGTTTTCTTTTGTCTCTGCCTTTTATTATAATATTGTTTAATTTGTTTGTATGGTGTTTAACCCTTTACCAGACAACAAAATTTTAGCCTTGTCCAAATTCAAAGCATTTGCAGACGACAATTTCAATGTGGCTCAAATGGTGCAATTTTTCTTTGATAGGGTAGAAAACATTGTGGGAAAAGGAGAAAATGCTGGTTACCAGCATTTTCTCCTTTTCCCACGATGTTTTCAAAAGGCTTCTTTCCCAGGGGCGTCAAAAGGCGTCATTGTGCGGGAAAGGGTTAATGCCATTTTCAATATTATTTTAGTTGTATCACAGCAAACAGTGTACCTATCCATGCTTTTCCTGAGTTTCTTTTACCAGTACTTCATACATTATTCCTCCTAAGCCAGTGGCTGCTTTCCCTCATAATCATTGACCAAAATAATGATCATTGGTGAGAAATGAATGAATCCTGTGGAAATGACCATCAGCAATCATTGGTAAGAAATTTGCCAAGCTTGGGGTTTGAACTGACACCCCTTTGTTTTAAGCCCTGTATGTAACTGAGTGAGCATTGTATTGTATTAACTTGTATTGTATTACCACACAATCCTGACTTTTAACGACACTGTGAAAGAAGCTCTTTGTAAACCTTGTGGGAAAAGGAGAAAATGCTGGTAACCAGCATTTTCTCCTTTTCCGACAAGGTTTTCTACCCTTCCCAAAACAAATTTCAATTTTTCTATCACATTTATTTTTTTCGTCTTCAAATGCTTTCAATTTGAACCAGTCTGCAAAGAAAAATGATAGAGAGTTTACTGGAAATATTCACATGATAGGTCAGTCTTTCTCATCTCTCAAAAATTATCATTGTTTTTGCCATACATTTTGTATATTAACTCCTTAACTCTTTACCACACAATCCCGACTTTTAACAATCCTGTGAAAGAAACCTTTTGAAAATCTTGTGGGAAAAGGAGAAAATGCTGGTAACCAGCATTTTCTCCTTTTACCACAATGTTTTCTACCCTTCCCAAAATAAATTTCAATTTTTCAATCACATTTATTTTGTTGTCTGCAAAAGCTTTCAATTTGGACCAGTGTATAATTTTGTCGTTTGGTAAAGAGTTAAACTGCATTTGGATGAATTTATTCAAACGCTGTGAGAATGAGAAACACCTTCAGTATATAAACAGAACATACCGGTAATCTTAGGTATGTATATTCAACTCAATGCATTTGCAGATTGGGAAAAAGGAGAAAATGCTAGTAACAAGCATTTTCTCCTTTTCATTCAGTGTTTGCTACACTTTCAAAGCCAAATTCCATCTTATGAGCCAAAGTTCATTTATTGTTTGCCAATGCTATCAATAAAGAACAGTGCAAATTTTTTTTCATGCAGTAAAAGGGTTGAGTAGTTTTGTCACCTGGTTTATACAGGGTTCCTGCATGGCTCTGTGGTAAGATGTAGGACTCACGACCTTAAGGCCCCAGGTTTCATCCTCACTCACAGCAGAGGGAGTGTCTTTGGACAAGAAGACTTGGAGCCCAAACCTGGTGAAACCCAGGACATACATGAATGAGAGAGCTGTGGCCATAATATGCCTGGAAAAAAATGTTGAAACACCAATCAATCAATAAATGAATGCATCCATCCATCCATCCATCCATCCATGAATCAATCACTCAATCAATCAATTAATCAATCAATATTTTCATACAGGCAGAAGAATTAAGCCAGTCAAGACAAGAAACATTGACGGCATTTAAACAGATGATTAATCAACCAGACTTCAGTGATGTAACAATAAAAATATCAGACGGGGGCACTGTTTATGGTCACAAGAATATTATTTTTACCAGGTGTCCAAAACTTGCACAGGTAAACATGACAATTTTCTTGGTAGGTAAATATGATTGAGCCATGCTCTGTGGAAAGGGGGCTTCATGCATCTGCAAAAAGTATCGACCCATGTCAGCCTGCGCAGTCCGCTAAGGCTGACATGGGTCGAAACTTTTTGCTATTTGTAAATTATTTGCATTTTAAAGGACAATTCAACCTCATGATACTACTGATTGTTAAACAAAATGGATGTCATGAATCCATAATTATGAGGTGACTCGATTGGTGAAGTGCATCACAGAGATGCATTAAGCCCCCTTTTTACAGAGTATGCCTCAGTTGTATGAACTATTAGCTCATTGACGAAATTTCAATGTTGGCTGTTTACTACAAAGCAGAAGTTTAGAATAGTCTACATTGAAAACATTTGCAGTCAACAAATCAAATGCCCCTCAAATAATGGGATTTGTCTTTGAAAGGACAGAAAACATTGTGGGAAAAGGAGAAAACGCTGGTTACTAGCATTTTCTTCCATTTTCCACAATGTGTACTCAAGCTTATTTCCTAAGGGTCATTTAAGTAGGGATTGTTCGTTTAATAATTAAGTTTCTAAGACCAAAAGAAAGAAAACTTCGGAAAACATTGTGGGAAAAGATGAAAATGCTGGTAACCAGCATTTCCACCTTACCCCATATTTTTCTTACCTTTCATAGGAAAAGTCTAATAATTTTAGCCGCAATTAATTTTCAGTGCTTTAAATTTGGGCAGTTCTAAAATAATTTAAAATTTTGTCATCTGATAAAGAATGATCTCAAGTGATAAAGTTTGTAGGCTTATCTTAACTCTTTACCAAACTACAAAATTTTAGACTAGTGCAATTGAAAGCATTTGCAGACGACCAAATAAATGTGACTGAAAAATTGAAATTTGTTTTGGGATGGGTAGAAAACATTGTCGGAAAAGGAGAAAATGCTGCTTACCAGCATTTTCTCCTGTCCCCACAATGTTTTCAAAAGCCATTTTCTGAAGGTTGTTAAAAGTCAGGATTGTATGGTAAAGGGTTAATTAAACTGTTTTATGGGTTATTAACCCTTTACCACACAAAAAATAATGGGAATATGGAAAATTTCTGGTACTTATTCTTTTTTTCATTTTCCCACAAATTTTTGCACCCTTCTAAAGGCAAATTTTATCTTTTGAGTCATGTTTAACTCTTTACCAGCTGACAGAATCTTCAACTTGCTCAAGTTGAAAGCACTGGTCCTCAGACAGGTGAGAAATAGTACAATTCCAAAACACTGTAGGAACAGATTAATGCCAAATGTCCCATGCTTTAAGAACAGGAAAAAAATACTTATTTTAAAACATTGTTGGAAAAAGTGAAAGTGCTGGGTGTTTTCATAATCTTTTTTACTCTGGAGGATTAAAACCCAGGATTAATTGGTAAAGGGTTAACTCTTTACCACATGACAAAATTTTGGACTGGCCCAAATTGAAAGTATTTGCAGACAACAAATTGAATGTTGCTAAATTGGTGATTTGATAGGGTAGAAAACATGGTTACCAGCATTTTCTCCTTTTCCCTCAATGTTTTCAAAAGCCTTTTCTTTCAGGGTTGTTAAAATTGGTGATTGTGTGATAAAGGGTTAAGGGTTAAGGCTTTTCTTTACTTTCCATTTCAGCTTCTAGATACTTCAAGTTCCTGTATTTGTCTGCCGTTATCTAGAGATTCAACTTTAGCATTCCTCACATATATTTATACTGGAGAACTTCAGTGTACTGCTTCAATACAGCATGAACTGAGAGAGATGGCTGATGAATTAGATCTACCAGGTCTCAGTCATATATGTAATACTTTGACTAGTACTGAATCTGGCAAAGAAAAAATGACAGGCGAACACAAACCTGATCCGGAAATTGTCAAATTAGAGCCTGTTGTTAATATGAAAGATATCTGGGGAGAATCGGATAGTGATATTGATGATGATGATGATGATAATGATGGTTTATGTGATAGAAACAAAGTTGGGACAGATACAGAATTTGAAACAGATAGACAAGAAGCAATCTGTGATGAAGATTATCATGATATAATGTGTACTCAAAAGTCACGTAATTCACCTGAATTCCGACCTGAACCCATCAGTTTTGAAGATGACAGTGGTTTTCCATTGACAGTGTCCAAAGGAATAGCCTCTATTAAAAAAGGACTAAGTAATAAAATTTCTGATCAGGGTTCAAACTGTGATACTGTGACAGGGAACGATCATGATGAACATCTGACAATAAACTGTTCTCATCCTGATATAGAGAAAAAAGATCAAGAGGAAAAAAAATCAGCCATTGGATTCACAGGGTATCCTGAAAACTGTGAATATGGTAACATTTCAGATATAGAGGAATCCAGTAAATCATGTGACACTGCAGGTCTTAGCATTTTTAGAAATAATTCCTCAGTTCATGTCGAGCAACTGCATGAGGTAGAGAGTGATTTAAATTATAAAATAACTAGCTGTGATAATAGTTTTAAGAAATCTGAAATGGAGATTCAGACAGGCAGAGAAAACATTGACGATGATGAAATGATAAACTCCAGTCAAGTATCTGACAGATCTGACAGACCAAGGATGGACACATCAAATATAGATTTATTTCAAAGTCCATGTTCACCTGATTTATCTTTACAGTCAGGATCAGCAAATGTTCCTCCATCGTCTCCATTATTTAATAAAAAGAGAAAAAAGTTGTTTGATACTACAGCCAATCATGTGATCGACCTTGACCTTGAGTCAGAGGATGAAAGTGAGAAAGGAGACAAAGCCAGTAAATCAGAGGGTCGAGTTAGCTATGATGATGGAATGGGAAAAATTTCAGTTGAAAATGAAAACTGTTTTTCTCATCAGTCTTGTTTACATACCAACCATGATACTGCAGAAATGTTTAAAGATAAGACTGTAAATGAACCAAATGTTCCTTTTAACATTTCTCCATCTAAATGTAAAGATAATCTGTCTAAACCCTGTGGAGTTGATAATGATGATGACATCGAAATAATAGGTGACAACTTTATTGATGTCAAGTCCAAAAAAGAGAAAACAAAGGAATATACCTTTTTAGGACCCAAGATCAATTTTAGACTAAGCCAGCCTTCTCCTACTCCTGTTAAAAAAAAAACTGAACTGTCAAGTTATGACTTAGATGATACCAAGAGTATGCTAGGTACCTGTGACAATGTGTATAAATGTACTGAACTAAGAAATGATAATCATAAACATGAAAGTAATGCTGAAACAGCCAGTAGTGCGAATTCATTGAAAGAGTGTGAAGGACATGGAAGGACAGAGTGTGAAGATGATATTGAATTGATAAGTTTAGATAACGAGTCTAACAACAGCTTTCTTGAGGAACAGGAAAATAATGACAAAAATGGTGGAGGTGTTGGTTTGGACCCAGGGAAAACAGAAAACTCTCTTGTTGGAAATATAGCAGGTGTGTTCATTTTAATAATTTTTTTGCTCGTTTTTCAAGGAAGAAGTTTTATTCTTCATTAGTGCTTTACTGCACAATCCCATGTGTGAATGAATAGGGATTTGGAAAACAGTGTGGGAAGAGAAGAAAATGTTGGTTATTGGTTACCAGCATTTTTTTTTTTTTTTGCACTATGTTTTGAAAAGCCTTCTTCCTCAGGGTCACTGAAACACAGTATTGTTTGGTGAAGTGTTAACATATATTCTGTACCTACTGCAGACAACTGTTATCATCTTGCGGTCAAAATTTTATAAAGTATTGTGACAAAAGTAAAAACTGCTTCTGGCAAGTAATTTCCCCAGTTGTTACTATATGTATGTTCACCTCTTTACCACATGACAAAACTTTGGACTTGTCTAAATTGAAAGTGTTTTGTCCAGATTGAAAGTGTTTGCAGACGGTAATGTACATGTGGCTCAAATGATGGATTTTCTCTTTGATGGGGTAGAAAACACTGTGGGAAAAGGAGAAAATGCTGTTTACAAGTATTTTCCCCTTTTCCCACAATGTTTTCCAAAGTCTTCTTTCTCAGGGTTGTTAAATGCCAGGATCATGTGGTTAAGGCTTAACATACATTCATGTTTGAAATCTTGAACTCTATACCAAACACCAAATTTTTGGATTTGTCCAAATCCAAAACATCTGAAGTTGACAAAGTACAACTGGCTTAAACTGTAGGATTTGTCATTGAAGGGGTAGAAAGCATTGTGAGAAAAGGAGAAAATTTCTATCATTTTCTCCTTTTCCCACAAATTCATTTACCCAAAAGACTTCTTTCTCAAGGTCATTAAATCTCGAGATTTTATGTAGAAATACATGTACAAATAAGGTTTTTTTTTTGAACCACATATGATATGCTGTCTGAAAATGCTTCATTTGGATAAGTGGAAAATTTTGTCATCTGGTAAAAAATAAATATGGAAGAGTACAAATTATTTCATGTTTTTAGTAGTTTATAGAGAAAAATGGTGGATCATGGTTTGATATTTTGTGGTTATGACCAGTGAAAAATACCAATTTTAAATTTTTTAACTCTTCAATTGAAGGCAAAAATAGTAGTTCATATGCACCAGTTACCTAGGTAAACAGTGTGTGCCATTTAATCAGAAGGAAATATGACGTAATTTACACACATTAACCCTATATTTCTTGCACTTTACATAACGTTGTAATGCATTGTTACGTGAGGGGGGTATGCCAAGGGGAAATGCAAAAAAAACAACTGTACTGGATTTTGAAGGAAGTCCCAACAAAAAAGGGTTAGAACCATGAAATAAATAGAATATTTAGTTTTTTCGATGAAAGGTCAAATTTGATTTCATTGAATGAACATCATCGGTAATATTTTCACAAGTGGCACAGCCACAAATGAAAACATTACCAATGATGTCCACTCAGTGAAGTAAATTTTGATCGTTCACCAAGAAAAAAAACAAATATCCTCTATATATATTGGCTTTTAAAAAGGTGAAGCAGGAATTTCTCTAATTTCAGATGTATGGGAAGACTTTGATGATTGTGGAATGGGATTTGAGAATGCCTTGAGCCCTGTCCTAACTCAGTCTACCCCAGAAAAACATGTAAGTACCGGTAGTACATAAAAGTTTGTTGAGAAGAAATCTTGTAACCTATCTTATTGAACATTTGACCAAATTATGAAATTTTAGATTTGTACAAATTGAAGGTATTTGCAGATGACAAACTTTGCTGAAATGATGGTTATTGTCTGTGAAAGTGTGGAAAACTTTGTGGGAAAAGGAGAAAATGCTGGTACCCAGCATTTTCCCCTATTACTTAAAGGTTTTCAAAATTCTATTTCCTTAGGGTCTTTAAAACTTGAGAGATTATTTTTTATTAAGGATGAAACGCTCCTATCAAAGAAGTTACCTGCTTTCCAGTCACAGAAACTTGCATGTCTGCAAACATGCATATTTTACCATGTAATAAAAATCTGTCGTCTTTTCTGATGAAATTTTATTGAGTTGGTTGAAGAACAATTGAGCCATGATCTGTAAAAAGGGGGTTTAATATATCTGCAAAAAGTATCAATCCAGGTCACCCTGTGCAATCTGCACAGAGCGACATTGGTCAAACATTTTTGCATTCGGTAAATTTTCTGCGTGTCCAAGGACCATTCCATCTTGGGATTCAGTCATTTATTACACAACATGGATTTTATGGATCCATAATTAACTGATGACCTGTTTAGTGTAATGGATCACAGAGATGCTGTAAACCCCCTTTTGCCAGAACATGGGTCATATATAATTTAGCTTTTAAAAGGCTTGCTTTACTCTGTAGCAGATGACAAAATTTTGATTCTGTGCAAATTTAAAGTATTTTTAGACGACGGTGATTCTGACTCAAAAACTGACACTTGTCTTTTGAAGGGAAGAAAATGTCGTGGGAAATGAGGGGAAATGCTGGTTACCAGCATTTTCTCCTTTTCCCACAATGTTTTCAAGAGGCCTCTTTCTCAGGGTCGTTAAAACACAGAATTGTGTGGTAAAAGGTTAATTCTGTACTAAACAACAAAATTTAGACTTGTCCTAATTGAAAGCATTTGAAGATAACAAATTAAATGTGTCCTAGATGATGATTTCAATCTTTGAAATGGTAGAAAACATTGTGGGAGAAGGAGAAAATGATAGTTAATAGCGTTTTCTCTTTTGCTCACAATGTTTTCAAAAGTTTTCTTCCGCAGGGTTGTTGAAACCCAGGATTGTAAGGTAAATGGTTAAGGGTATTTTTACGTTTTGCATAGGTTTGTAGGAATGTCACATGATCAATGAAACACTCTAAGTATTTGGAATCATATTGAAATAACTTGGATGATGTCACAGGTAATGTCAAAAAATAATCAGAATTACTGTTTACAAAGTGACCAACTTATTATTTGGATGCCAAATTCCGGCCATTTTGCTGAATTTGGCTTTCAGTTTTTTTTCTGTCTGCAGAGAAAGGTATTTTTCATCACTGGTTAACTCTTTACCACATGAAGAAAAATGTAAACTTGTTCAAATTGAAAGCATTTGCAGATGACAATTTATGTAAGACTCAAATGATGAAATATGGCTTTGATAGGGTAGAAAACATTGTGGGAAAAGGAGAAAATGCTGGTTAGCAGCATTTTCTCCTTTTCCCATAATGTTTTCAAAAGGCTTCTTTCTCAGGGTCGTTAAAAGTCGGGGTTGTGTGGTAAAGGGTAAAAGGATTTTAATCCGCAACAGAAACATTTAAAAAGGCCCCTTTAATACTGCTTTAGGTTGATCTACACAAGACAAGCCAGAACAGTGATGATAGGCTGATAGAAGCTATGGAAAATGGGATTGAAAAATTGTATGATGATGATGCTGTTGATGATAATGATCAAGCCAGTGAGGATCTCCCTGACAATGACAACAGCTTTGTTTTTCATGCAAGTATTCATGATGGAAAGGAAAAGACAGAGGTAAAACTGGTATACAATTACCATTGTAAGCCTTTGGCAAACAATTCCAAGTTTTAACAACCATGTGGGCCTTTTGAAAACATTGTGGAAAAAGAAGAAAATGCTAGAAACCAGCATTTTCTCTTTTTCCTGCAATATTTTCTACCTTTTCAAAAGCATGTTTCAGTCATGTTTATTATGTGGACTGCAAATGCTTTTAATTTGGACAAGGCTAAAATTTTGTCATTTGGCAAAGAGTTAAATGATATGCTAATTATAAATTCCTGAACTAGCCCTCTTATTGGCTGATACATTCTGTCCCAGCCAATCAGATGGCTAGTCTTGGAAGTTGGTTTAACCCTTTACCAGACTATCCCTACTTTCAATGACCCTGGGAAAGAAGCCTTTTGAAAACACTGTGGGAAAAGGAGAAAATGCTAGTAACCAGCATTTTCTCCTATTCCCACAATGTTTAATTTAAATTTAAATTTTTGAGTCACATTATTTTGCTGTCTGCAAATACTTTCAGTTTGGACTAGTCTAAAATTCTGCTGTTTGGTCAAGTGTTAAATTTATTGGTGGATGTGACAGAGGTCTACTGGCTCACGACCAGTGGCGGCCATTTTTTAAAACTTTTTTTAACCTGTAAGGTAATGTTCTTCAAGTTCACAGCTCATACTTTTCGTGGGCAAACTAGGGTTCAATATTGTAAGATTCACGAGTGGAAATCTGAAATAGACTGTAACTGAAACTCGGCACGATATGAATAACCCGTCGGTCAACAAACGGACTTACGTCACGAAGAGTACCAGTGGCGGCCAACCGAATTTTGTACACAGAATTACCGTAATATTACTATTGCCAGAAGATACCGAATGAAAAACCATTTTTCTTGAAATTCTGCAATATTCTAGCAAGTCTAATGCTTTATATGAACCCTACAAAGACTTAATGAGGAACAACCTACAACTGCGTCCATTTTCTACTTTCACAATTCAAACACGCATGCGCGAGCCAAAAATAGATATGGACTGTGGCAGCTGAGGTTGCACAGGGGGGTAGGGTAGTTATGTCAGTTAATCAACATTTAATGGTATTCTATCGGAAAAGGGGGGGAAAGCGGAGGGAAAAACAGAACTCAGGTGAGTATAAGCTCAGTTTGATTTTTAAACAGCATTTCATTTGTTGTTGTACTTAGTTACGATGGTAAAATACTGCCCATTATTTCAATAAGGATACCAAAAAATGCCAATATTATTTCATAAACATACAATTAAAAAATGATAATGTTGAAACTGAGTCAGTGAAGAGATTAAAATTATATTTTGTTATTTCACAATTGCAGATTTGAGTATTACACAATCACAAATGCCTTTATACGAGGAATGATGTCAGGCGACTTCCGTTAGCTAATGGCACCACATAATTATTAAAATGTTGATGATGTGCACATACAGGAAAATTATATGATGCAAAACGATGAATTGTCACATTTCATTAAGATTTTTATTGTGAAATAGATGTATTTCTTTACAGTCAAATTGTTTCACTGACAACAATTCCTACACACAAAATAACTATTATTATCCATAACATGGATAAACCTACACACTCTTGGTGAAACTACCTCGTTCTTACTAAAGGCAAGTACATGTAGTTCACTGCCTGGAAACAAAGACTTAGACACATATCATGCTGTCATGTTAAACAGTATAAGAATGATGATTTTCTGTTTTTGATTTATAAGCCTTAAGCTTGTTAGTGCATCCAGAAGTTAAACATGTGTTGCTTTTTCTTTTTCCCTCCTGCTATTCTACTTTCTATCTGCATTTTCTTTATTGGTCTGCATTTCACTTTTCTTCCAGCCTCTTGTGAACTCTTAAGTATGTTATCACTGTTGCCTACAAATAATTCAGAAATCCCAAATAGATATGACGTTAGTTTTGCATGTACATATATGTACGTAAATGTTTTGTTTTGTTTTGTTTTGTTTTTTTCAAGTATAATTTTTTATGGATTGGTAATTTAAATTGAAATAGATATTTTGACATTTTTAAGACACATGTATGAATATTGCAAAATACCTGTTTAACATTTCATATTTAGATGAGAGTAGTACAAAAATTGTATAAACAGAGCTTTAAAAAACTGTAACAGAAAATCTTATCTGGTAATTTCAGATTTGGCTGGAGCTGGTGGAAATACATGTGACAAGAATTCTGGAATCAGTCCCTCAAGTTAATTTTGGAGGGATTGACAAGAGGATTGGCTAAATAAAGAGCAACATGCTAAGCGAATTGATCCTTTATTCGCTGCGGTTACATATGCCTTAATATTTCCTCTGCAGTTGGTGCCCTCTCTTCCCCAGATCTGTCTCTATATCAACCATGGTGGAGTTACATGTGTTATGTAAATGGCATCTGAGTTGACTTGGAGGATTTCACACTTCATTAAAGAACCCTAGATGACAGCCTTTGTCCTTAAAACTTTGGAAGTAAAAATCATTATGTTCGAAACTCTTTGTAATTATTTGGTAATATGTTTGTAATACTTTAAATAAAGTTTTGGAAAATAAATCTGTCATCATCATGATAATCAGATTCATAGGGGTTTTAGCACTTTTGGTGTTGAAGCTCATACTTTTTCCACTGAAAATGTTGAAAAAAAAGTTACAGTCTCAGACCTCAGAGACTGATTGTTTATACAGATGTACACCTTTGCTGACAGCAAAAGAACACAGATGGTCCACTGTGTGGCTTCAAACTGCAGGAAATTTGGCTTTGCTGATGTTGGCATTCTCATGGATAAAACCCAGCCTCGCAGCCAACAATGAAAACTTCATCTTAAGTAAAGCTGAATTTTGATTTATAACAAGTTTTATTAGTTTAACTATTTTTGTAAGATCAGCTCATTAATTTTGAAAAATGTTGAAAGTTGAAAAAAAAGAAGGATTTTAGAAACATTATGGGATGGAAGAAAATGTATGCTACCAACATTTTCATGTTTTCCTACAATGTTTTCTTAACTTTAAAGGCTTTTTTCATTGGAACCACATTGTAATGTCATCTGCACATGCTTTTAATATGGACAAGGCTAAAAATTTATTGTAGACCTAGTACAGAGTAAGATACATCGATTGATTTAAGATGAACTTGGCTGTGTAAAAATTTCAATTCTGTAGTTGTGTGTACAACTCAGTTTAGAGTTTCCTCAAGAAGATCAAAGTCATTGTTCATCGTTTACCATTCTTGATCTTGATCTGTCAGTATCTTCCAAAGAAAGATCTAAACCATTTGTTTGATCGCCAACATCACATTATAAACAAACTTACTGCTTTTTTGCCTTAATACCCCCTATTTATTGCTCCTTCAAAAACCTTGTCTAGTCATGTATTCTAGATAGATCTACCTGACTACTGCAATTTGCAACTTCTTCAGTAATCTGCGTGATGATTCATTTATAACCGCCCTCCCCGACATGCAGGGTCAAACTTGTGTTTCATAAATACCACCCCCATGACTGTTGACCATTTTCCTTGAAATAGAGTATTTTTTGTTGCCTGTCGGACAGTTATCGACCAGATATAGCCATTTTAAGTATTTCCGTTGAATAGGAATATGGCAGATGTCTGTTGGAAAATTGAAAAACTTGAATTTATACCTTTTTTCACCAGTCCTACAGGAATACAATTTATATCATATATTTACTTAAATAGATTTTTTATTGATACATTAAAATATGAAATAAGAATAAGTTAAACTTATAGTTATGATACTCTAGTATTGTACCCGTTTATAGCATTTTGTCGAACCGTCCAAGGGGAACCTGAAAAGCAATAATGAGGTTTATGAAAAAGAGTATAGTGACTGACTGAACTGGCTGCCCTGGATAGCTATGCCTCTGCATGACGTCATTTAACGCGTGCCTTCTGCAAGTCAAACGTGATTTGTGTCTCTCGTGAATATCTGGGAATTACTGCTTAAGCCATTGAAGAAATGGACTAATTGATGAAGTAAGTGAAAAGTCATCGTGTATTTGACATTTTTGATTTTGAAACATTGTTCTTTTGGGTTATTTCAGGCTTAAATCGGTGGGAGAAATGGTGAAGGTCAATCCCCCGGAAGTGATTTTTTGACACTTAGGGGGTTAACAGGGATACTTGTTTATATTTTTACTTACATTGCATCAAGGTTCGATTTTTATTTGGTATCTGAAACATAATTTCTTCTTTTTCAACATGATCGAGAGCTTTGATATGCAAATGAACGCACAAACGCGATATCATAAGAATGGCCGCCACTGGTACTTGGCCGCCACTGGTAGCGAACCAGTAGTTCTACACATTCGGTATAGTATGGAAGATCATTTAACTCTTTATCATGTGACAAAAATGTAGTGTTGTCCAAATTGAAAGCATTTGTAGATGACAATTTTGATGTGGTTCAAATGACCAAATTTGTTTTTGATATGGTAGAAATCATTGTGACAAAAGGAGAAAATGCTGGTTATCAGCATTTTCTTCTTTTCCCATTAAGCTTTCAAAAGGCTTCTTTTTCAGGATCGCTCAAACTCAGGATTGTGTTGTAAAAGGTTAAATAACCTTGTAGAGAGTAAAAATTTTGGATGCAAAGGGTCACCTTTTTTTAACTCTTAACCCTTTACCACACAATCCCGACTTTTAACGACCCTGAGAAAGAGGTCTTTTGAAAACATGGTGGGAAAAGGAGAAAATGCTGGTAACCAGCATTTTCTCCTTTTCCCACAATGTTTTCTACCCTATCTAAAACAAATGTCAGCTTTTGATCCACATTTATTTTGTCATCTGCAAATGCTTCAACTTTAGACAAGTCCAAAATTTTGTCGTTTGGTAAAGAGTTAACCACATGACAAGCTTTCATTTTGTCTGTATTGAAAGCGTTGGCAGAATGCAAATCAGATCTGGCAAATGATTTTTGTTTCATGATAATGAATTACAGATTGTATTCCAGAGTTTGACTAGATATTGGTATTGTAGGTATTACTGCCCATTTGGTTTTGGCATCTTGTTTTGAGAAAAGAGAGAAATAGAGTATGACTGACTGACTGACAGACAGATGGACTGACCGACCAACCGACCAACCGACCAACCGAAAATGAAAGATACATTTGAAACAAAAAAGGTTAAATTTTACATTGTCCTTTTGTTTATTTTCCTATTTCATTCTAGGAGAGAGCTTTTAAAACACCAACGGTGGATAATTCAACAAGGCAAAAGAAGACATGGGTCCCTCCATCTCCCTTCACACCCATGCCAGACTATGATAAGATGAACACTCCTGCATTAAAGGTATCTAATTTGTCTCACCTGAGTCAGCTTGCAGGCATAGTTGTTGCTGTCCTAGAGTGCATCTACAACTGAGGTCACCTGACGTAACAATTCTGTTTTTTTGAAGAACCAAGAAAAAAGCCTTTTGAAAACATTGTGGAAAAAGGAAAAAAGGCTAGTAACCAGCATTTTCCCCATTTCCTGTTATATTTTCTTGCCTTTCAAAGGCAATTTCAATGATTTTTTGCTACATTCAATTTCTTTTAAAGCAAATTTATGGCGGGCAACTCCAAAAAACTTTTTTGCTAAAGGTACCAAGAGGAGAAAATGCTAATTTTTCTCTGTTTTCAACAGTAGTGTTCTGCAGTGTGAAAATGTTTTATGCAATGTTTTTTTAAAAATCTTTTCCATATCAAAGTGAGTAGGAATTTATCAGTGAGAGGAATCACTAGATTTTTGTTTTGATACTGATGTTTTTTTAACCCTATACCACACAATCCCAACTTTTAGCAACCGTGAGAAAGAAAGCTTTTGAAAACACTATGGGAAAAGCAGAGGTGCCTACTTTTACACATTTTGTGTAGAATCTACCAATTTTGAGCTATTTTAGAATTTGCACATCGTACAACACAAATTGTACGATTTCTCGTTCACGTCGGATTTTTTTTTTTTAACTCGAATTGATTCTTTGTTCCGCTGATAAGAAATGATACAATCTAATGAAGTACACCCTATTGATTGGTTACTGGTATTATTATGCCAGTGATCGAATCGTGCGAAGAAAACTATTCAAAATGGGAATAAAAAAATTTCCATGAAAAAATGGCGTCGCAAAAGCGTGGATCACTGTCCGTCTCGGATGAAATTCAACAAAGCTCGTTGAAAAAGAAAAAATATCAACAAAAATTCTTGGATAAGTATAATGAATTGCATTATGTAATCAGAAGTTGTACTTTAATTAATTTTAGAATGCATGTAAAGTATGGTTGTGAACAGAATCTCCCCCAAAATGACGAATAGTTATCCCCTAAATCGTATCGGTTGGTAGGCACCTCTGGAAAAGGAAAAAAATGTGGCGTTTTCTCTTTTTCACATAATGTTTTCTACCCTTTCAAAACAAATTTCAATTTTTGAGTCATAATTACTTTGCTGTATGCAAATGCTTTCTATTCGGACAAGTCTAAAATGTTGTCGTTGGTGGAGACTTAAGTTTCGATACTCATGGCTTAAAATTTCATGACAAGGTGTGTGCAATAAGGATGGATTATGACATTGTTATGGTTTCATTAAATCCAGACAAATTTTACAATATAATGCATAGATTGATTTATAAAATTAAGCACTAATGACAAAAAATACACCCTTTTCCATGCAGTTTATCAGAATAAAAACCAAGTGATTTTCCATCCCAATTTGGTCTTTTTTTTTTTTTTTTTTGTGATTTCAGAAAGAAGTGAAGAAATATGGTGTGAAGCCTGTCAGTAAGAAAAGAATGATAACAGTGCTGAAAGATATTTATCAGCAAACTCATCAGTGTATGACTGTTTGTAACTTTCATTTATCATTGTCAATGGTTGCCCATATGGGCAATGCCCCGAGAAGGTTGTTAGTTATTTTAGAGGGGATAGTGCATGATACAGGCAGAAATACTTTCTAAGTTATGCTTGCTGCTTTAGTATGCTTGCTTGCTCGGTCTATAGCACCATCACTGGGGAGGGGGGCGTGGCGGGGATCAACTTAACCCTTTCCCAAACAAGCCCTGGTTTTCACATGTCTGCAGTACAAGTCTTTTGAAAACATTGTGGGAAAAGGAGAAATTGCTTGTAATGAGCAATTTCTCCTTTTCCCACAGTGTTTTCTACCCGTTTTGAGACCTTTCTGCCATTTTCATCAAATTTAAAATAGTCGTCTCCAAACTCTTTCAATTTGAACTAGTCCAAAATGTTGTTGTTTGGGAAAGGGTTAAGCTTATTTGCTGTGGGAAAGAAACTTATGGTAAACATCCTTGTAAAATATAGGTGCTGGACATGAGTTAGCCTTTAATCCAACAATCCTGAGTTTGTGATCCAGGGCATATGAATAGGTGAACCATAAAATACTGGTCACCAGCATTTTTTCCTCTCTCACAGTGTTTTTAGAAATCTTTTCTCATGGTCGTTTAACTCTTTACAACATAATAGAAATGTAGACTTGTCAAACTTGAAAGCATTTGCAGATGACAAATGTTGCACAAATGATGGAATTTGTCATAGACAGGATAGAAAACATTGTGGGAAAAGGAGAAAATGCTGGTTATCAGCATTTTCTCCTTTTCCCACAATGTTTTCAAAAGGCTTCTTTTTCAGGGGCACTAACTCTTTACCACACAATCCCCACTTTTAATGACCCTGAGGAAGAAGCCTTTTGAAAACATTGTGGGTAAAGGAGAAAATGCTGGTAACCAGCATTTTCTCCTTTTCCTACAATGTTTTCTAGTCTATGAAAGACAAATGTCATGTTTTGAGCTACATTTAATTTGTTGTCTGCAAATGCTTTTAATTTAGACAAAGCCAAAGTCGTTTGGTAAAGAGTTAAAAATGGGCATTGTATGGTAAAGGGTTAAACTTAGGATTATCTGGTAAGGGCTTAACAGTTCTGCTATAAAAGCCAGAGCAGTTTATCATAACTTTTTCTAGATGAAACAGACAGTGAGTTTGAAGATGATGGTGTCAATGAGAAAGACGGCAAAGTTCAGATAACATTATCCAACAATGATAAAAAATGCCGAGAGGGAACTTCTTTGACCCAAGATCCCCTCCCGTCTTCTCAGGAATCAAACACAAGGTAAAAATTGAGATTTTCCCTTCATGTGCCTTTCACAACAATTATGGCCTTTAGTGACAAGTAAAGATCAAGAACAGACTGCACAAAGTGTAATTACTAGTATTTTCTCTGTATCCCACAATATTTTCAAAAGCCTTTTTCCTCTAGAATGTTATCACTTGGCTTGGGATTGTATGGTAAAGAGTTAAACTTTGCTAGATTGTATGGTAAAGAGTTAAACTTTGCTAGATTGTATGGTAAAGAGTTAAACTTTGCTAGATTGTATGGTAAAGAGTTAAACTTTGCTAGAGTTATTTCCTGTATAAGACAGAATGTTGAAGACAGAAATCATGGATAAATATGTTAGTTATTTTCACGGACTGGGCAGTCTTTTAAACAGTTCTACATGTATTATCATACAAGAATTTGGGGCCATTCTGTTCACTGTAATTTTGTTAATCAAGTAATTACGTGTGGGCAGAGGTTTGCGGTATCAGCTGGAGGCTGAAGGATGAGAGCTAATATCACAGACCAAGGATCTTTATTTTGGCCAATACAAAATGACTTGATAAAGTACAGTTCATTAATGAACAGTGTTATTTGTTGTCAGTTTTGTATTTTATAGCAATCAATTCATATTGGCCGTGATTTTTTTTATATTGGCCAAGTTTTTCTCATATTGGTCGAGTTTGTCATTTGGTATTGATAGTATTGAACCGACCATTTTTGTCATATCAAATGCATTAGCACAGTATGTTATTTAACTCTTTATCACACAATCACGAGTTTTAATGACCCCGAGAAAGGGCCTTTTAAAAACACTGTGGGAAAAGGAGAAAATGCTGGTAACCAGCATTTTCCCCTTTTCCCACAATGTTTTCTACCCATCCCAAAAACGAATGTCAAGTTTTGAGTTACATTTATTTTGTCATATGCAAATGCTATCAAATTGGACAAGTCTAAAATTCTGTCGTTTGGTAAAGAGTTAATAAATATCATTGAAAACAAGACAATGGTTTTGAAATTAATCTGAAATGATTTTGTTTTAATAAAACCAAATTATATTTACATTGTATATTAACTGAAGTGGTTTAACACAACATTGTTAGTATGTACACGGAATGACATCTGACTGTTGTATACCTATTTTCTCCTTTTCCCACAGTATTTTCTACTCTTTCATAGACAAGTCCAACCATCTGAGCCACAGTTAAATAGTCGTCTGCAAATGCTTTGCCAGTTTAGATTTGGACATGTGCAGTATTTTGCTGAGAGAAAATAAAATTGGTAAAACATAAAGAATCACGTACGATTTTCTATATAATTCTTTCTCACACAATCCTCCGTTTTAATGACCCTGAGGATTATAGCTTTTGAAAACATTGTTGGAAAAGGGGAAAATGCTGGTAACCAACATGTCCTTTCCCTACAATGTTTTCTATCCCGTCCAAGACAAATCCTGCTATCAGAGGCACACTCAATTTGTCGTTTGTAACAGATTCGGATTTGGACAAGTCCAAAATTTTGTAGTCTGTTAGAGTCAATGAAAATGATAAAACATAAGCACTGTGTTGGATCCTCTGTTTAACTCGTTGCTTTTGCAGCAGTTTACTTCAAAAGTATCCTTTCAGTATATGGATTATAAACACAAACTAAACAAACTTGAGTTTTAACAACCTGAAAGGAGAAGACTTAAAAACATGGTGGAAAAGGCAGAAAATGTGGGTAACCAACATTTTCTCCTTTTTTTCACAATGTTTCCTACCCTTTCAAAAACAAATTTCAATTTTTTGGTCACTCTTATTTCATTGTCAGCCAATGCCTTCAATTTGGTCTGCAGATATCTTCAATTTGTTCAAGTCAAAAATTTTGTGTTTGGTCAACTGGTAACACATAAGTAAACACAAAAACATTGTGACATAAGGATACAGTGCTTATTATGCTGGAAGATAATGGAGGCAGCAAATGGTAATGTTTTGTTCAATGTTTTTCTGTATTCAGTGATTTGATGGAAGAAAGTGTTGTGATGGCAGAATCTACCAGCGATAGTGATACCCAGAGCTCACCACAGGTTAGTTTGCACGGAGTTTAACCCTTTACCACACAATGCTGCTTCTTAACTACCCTGAGAAAGAGGCCTTTCAAAAACATTGTGGGAATAAGAGAAAATGCGAGTTTACCAGCATTTTCTCTTTACCCATAATTAGCTCCACTGGCCGAAGGCCAGCGAGCTATTGTCATGGCGTTGTGTCCGTCGTGCGTCCGTCCGTCCGTTCGTCCGTGCGTGCATCCGTAAACTTTTTCTTTAAAAAACTTCTCCTCAGAAACTATTGACTGGATTTTGACCAAATTTCACAGGAATGTTCCTTTGGTGGTCCTCTTTCAAATTCCTTCAAATAATTGTGTTCCATGAAGAATTCTGGTTGCCATGGCAACCAAAGTAAAAAACCTTTAAAAATCTTCTCCTCCCAAAACGCTATTTGGATAGCATTATTATTTTGCAGGAATGTTCCTTAGATACAGGTTTACAGAATTCCTTTAAAAAAAAATGATCTGTCAAAAAACATGGCTTTTATGGGAGACTCATTTTCCTTTTATGGTATAAAGTAAAATCTTTGAAAAATTTCTTCTCTAAAACTATTCATTGGATTTCATTGTTGTTTTGCGGGTAAGTTCCTATGGTGGTTGTCTGCCAAATTGTTTCTATGGTGGTTGTATACCAAATTCCTTTTAAAAAAATGATACACCTAAAAACACATTTTTTTATAGACAAGGCTTATATTTCAAAAAAATGTTCTTCTCCAAAACTATTTATTGTGTTAGTTTTATCGACTAACAAAGAAAAAGGAAGAAAATTGGATTGACTTGACCTAGTCAGGGCTGTCCTATTTAAGCCCACACATTTTCCTTGGTATTAAGATCACAATTTACTCCAATGATATGCTATTAGTTAGTACTAGTAATGAAATATCACTGGCCATAAATAAGATAAAAGCTTGAGCACCTTTCACAACTTGAGCTTTTCAATTTTGCCTTATTACTAAGCCTGAGTAACCATGCCAAGATAAAAAAGAAAAAGTATTTTAATAACAAAACCCCCATGTTGTAGGTACTTTATGGTCCTTTTGATATAGAACAAGAGAACCTCTGCACTTTTATTAGTTCTGGTAAAGGTTTGTTGACCTACTAATGAGTAAATGCAGAGTGGACAGAGAAGGGGTGTAAATCCTGGTGACCTGGTACACAGTGGGACAGGGCTTTACATTTGTGATAAGGCATTAATGTTACCCAGTCAAACTGATCCCGCAACTTCAGTACACCAGAATTAATCTGTGCCCTGGAGCAGGATATTTGATTTATGTAAATGCATTTGTAGACCATTTTGTGTTGTTTGCCACAGAAGACATTCTAACTGTGAAAAGTTGATTATTAGGGATTAGGTGTTCATTGTATGCCAGCATATTTCATTCTATCTGGTGTATTGATGTAAGTTGATCTATATTGCTATAACATTCATTCATTTGCCCTCCTAGCTGTTCTTTTAGATTACCCCTTTACCACACAATCACAACTTTTAACGACCCTGAGAAAGACATATTTTCTATATTTTGATGTTTCCCCACCCAAAATGGTTTGTGAAAGGACCTGTTGCAGACAATATATCTTCAAATTAGTAAGACATATATAAAAAAGGATAGAAATTATTGTGGGAAACTAAGAAAATGCTGGTTACCATTTTTTTCTTCTTTTCTCACAAGTTTTTTCCATACCTTTTTTCTTTAGTGAGCTAAAATGCAGGATTGAATGGTAATTGTTAAAAACTTCTTTTCGCCATTATAGAAATATCAGGCCTGTGGAGCGATACAGGCGCTCAAGCGCCTCTAGTTTTTTCTATCCCATCAAAGAAAAATTGCATCATTTGAGCCACATTGAAATTGTCGTCTTCAAATACTTTCAATTTGGACAGGTCTAAAACTTTGTCATCTAGTAAAGGGTTAAGTCTTTACTGAACCCCAGTTTTTAGCCCTTTACCACACAATGCCAGATAATAATGACCCTGAGGAAGAAGACTTTTGAAAACACTGTGGAAAAAGCAGAAAATGCTGGTAACCAGCATCTTCTCCTATTTCCACAATGCTTTCTACCCTTCCATAAACCAAATTCCAGTTTTTGTATTGCATTTATCATGTTATCTGCAAATGTTTTCGAACTGGACAAGTATGATTTTTTGTTGTGCGGAAAAGAGTTAAGACTTGTCCAAATTGAATGAACTAGCATACGAAATGTGGCTCCAGCGTTGAGATATGTCATTTAAAGGACTTGTCTAAATTGAAGGCATTAGCAGACAACAAATTTTAAATATGTCTCTGAAAGGGTAGAATAAATTGTGGGAAATGGAGGAAATGCCAGTTATAAGTTTTTTATTCCTTGATAACCTTGTTTTTAAAAACGTCTTTCTCGGGGTCATTTAAATTTAGGATTCAAGCATCCATCTGCATGTTAACTTTTTGTAACCAGCAGTTTCTCCTTTTCCTGGAATGTTTTCTCTCATATCCCAGACAAGTCACATCATACACACCAAATTTTACTTGTCATCTGCAAATGCTTTCAAATTTGTCAAGTCCAAAATTTTGTTGTTTCATAAAGAGTTAAGGGAGATAACTGCTGTTTACTCATAGCATATGCATGTATTCCAGTTGTTTTGATGGAAGATTGTCAGTTTTCAGTAAGAATGATTTATTTTGATGTTAATTGTTGTACTCAAATAAGTTAAATATTTGACATGAAGTGAGGTTTGTATCATTCAATTTTTTGTTACAGAACTTTACCATTCATGCCAAAGAAAAAATGTTTTTCTACTATTATAGTTTTGGAAATCAAATTCAAACTTAGTGCAAAATGGCAAAAGATCTCTGATGGAGTAGAAAAAAAAAATTGTTGGAAAAGGAGAAAATGCTGGTTACCAGCATTTTCTACTTTTCCAACAATGTTTTCAAAAGCCAGCTCCCTTGGGGGATCATCAAAACAAGGGATTGTTTTGTAAAGGATTGAGCTTGAATACTTTTCACCCTTTACCACATGACAAAAGTTTAGACCTGGCCAAATCCAAAGCATGTGCAACACCAAATTAGATGTTGCTAAATTTGAATGTGGCTAAAAGTTGGTTTTGATGGGGTAGAAAATATTGTGGGAAAGGGAGAAAATGCTGGTTACCAGCATTTTCTCCTTTTCCTACAATGTTTTCAAAAGTCCTCTTTCCTGAGGTTGTTGAATGTCGTCATTGTGTTGTAAAGGGTTAACATAAACTTTTCTGCTGTATTGATCTTATTCTATTTTATCCCTAGTAAAATGGCCAGACTTGCTGCCATATAAGGTAAGGCAAACAAGTGCCTAAGGGTTAGAGATAATCATAGTTGCTGCAGTAGTTGATCAGGTTATATGTTTGTTTTTTTACTCCTAGAAAAGTGTAGACATCAAGAAGAAGATACACAGCTTTATTACTTCAGACCAAGATCTCCACATGAGGGTTCTTATGTATGAGGTATTTGTTTTACTTATGTTCTTTCTGCACCTGACGAGCCCTGTAGCTCAGTTGATTACATACAGGGCTTGAAACCAGAAGTTGTTGGTTCAAATCCCTAGCTTCACCAGTTTGGTTGGAGGAGTGATGATGGTCATTGTGACAGGATTCATTCTTCTCTCCCTGATCCTTTTTTTCAATAATGATCATGTGGAGAAACAGCCAGTGGCTAGGAAAGAATAATGTTGGAATTACAGGTAAAAGAAACTTGCTGGAAAGCATGAATATGTGAACTAGTCACCATGATTTAACCCCTTACTACACGATCCCAACTTTTAATGCCCCTGATGAAGAAGGATTTTGAAAACATTGTGGGAAAAGGAGAAAATGCTGGTAATCCAGCATTTTCTCCTTTTCCCACAATGTTTTCTAACCTATCAAGGAAAAATTTCATTATTTTGGTCATCTTTGTTTTCTGCAAATACTTTTAATTTTGACCAGTCTAAAATTTTGTCATTTGGTAAAGATTTAAGTGAAATAAAGTTACAAGTTATGTTAAAAACCATACAAACAAATAAATCAAACCTTTAACAAAAAATGTTATGTTTTAACTCTTTACCACACAAAATTTTAGACCCATCCAAATTGAAAGCGTTTGCAGACGACAAATAAAACGGGGTACAAAGGACAGTATCTGCCTTTGAGATTGTTGAAAACATTGTGGGAAAAGAAGAAAATGCTTGTTACTAGCATTTTCTTCTTTTCCCAAAATGTTTTCAAAAGCCTTCTTCTTCAGGTTGGTTAAAACTTGGGACTGTGTGGTCAAGAGTTAAGGACCCTAAGGTAGCAGGCTGTTCAGAACATTTTGGGAAAAGCTGATAATCAGCCTTTTCTTCCCTTGCCCGTAATGTTTCCAACCTTTTAGTAGACCAGTCTTACCATTTGTGTCATATTTAATACATCATCCACATATGAGCCATACCCTGTGAAAAGGTGGCTTAATGCATCTGTGAAAAGTATAGACTCGGTTCAACTTGCGCATTCAGCACAGGCGAACTTGCTCCGAAACTTTTTGCTGCTGGTCAATTTTCTGTATGTCCAAGGACCAGTCTACCTCATGATTTAGTTGATTGTTGAAAAAACATGGCTATTATGGATTCATGAGTATTTGATGACTTTCTTAGTATCATGCATCACGGAGATGCATTAAGCCCCCTTTTGCCAGAGCATGGCTCTTGTTTCGAATTTTTACCTTACAATAAACTTTTAGACTTGCCAAAGCTGAAAGCTATAGCAGACAACAAATAAAATGTGACTGTAATGATAAAATGTGACTGTAATGATCCTAATTGTCTTAGAGAAGGTAGAAAATATTAGGGGAAATGGAGAACGTGCTGGTTACTAACATTTGTCTACCCTTCCTGAGACAGATTCTATGTTTGAATCATGCTTAATTTATTGTCTGCAGTTTAACCCTTTCCCAAACGATAAATTTTAGACTGGTCCAAATTGAAGAGCTTGCAGACGACAATTTTAAATTTGATGAAAATGGCAGAAAGTTCTCAAAAAGGGTAGAAAACACTGTGGGAAAAGGAGAAATTGCTCGTTACGAGCAATTTCTCCTTTTCCCACAGTGTTTTCAAAAGACTTGTACTGCAGACACATGAAAACCAGGGCTTGTTTGGGAAAGGGTTAAGTCTTAAGTTTTGTGGTCTTGTAAAGATTTAAGTACTTTTGAGAGTAGCTTAAAACTCCTGTCAAACAAATAATGAAATAATGACATAGGATCTTTCGTTGTCCAAATTGAAAGCATTTGCAGACTACAAATTAAATGTGGTTCAAATGATGCACTATGCATTTGAAATAGAGCAAAACATTGTAAGAAAAGGAGAAAATGCTGGTTGCTGGTTTTTCAACATTTTCTTCTTTTCCCTCAATGTAGTCAAAAGCATCTGTCCTTAAGGTTGTTCAAGTTCTGGATTGTTTGAAAAAGAGTTACATGTAACTCTGTACCATATGACACAATTTTAGATTTGTACAAATTGAAAGCATTTGCCGGAAATATAATAAAGGTGACTGAAACACTGAAATTAGTTTTTGGAAGGGTAAAAAACATGGGAAGAGGAGAAAAAATGCTAGCATTTTCTTCGTTTTCCAAATTTTTTTTTTTTCAACATCCTACTTCTTTTTTAGATTGTTAAAACCATTACCACACAGTCCCGAGTTTTAACGACTGTGTGTGAGAAGGCTTTTTCAAAACATTGTGGGAAGAGGAGAAAATGCTGGTAATGAGCATTTTCTCCTTTTCCCACAATGTTTTCTACCCTATCCAACAAAGAAATCATCTTTTGAGCCACATTTAATTTGTCATCTGCGAGTTCTTTGAATTTGGACCAGTCTAAAACTTTGTCGTTTGGTAAAGAGTTAAACTCGATATTGTTTGCTAGCATGCATAATATTTATCCAAATTTCAGCCTCTAGAACTAGATGTACTGAAAACCAATTTGAAAGACGCAGGGATAAAATGTTCCAAGGACAAATTGTTAGAATTTTTGGATGAAAGGGTAAATATATGTTTTCATTCATCTTAAATATCTTAACCTTTACCAGACAACAAAATTTTAGACTTGTGAAAGTTGAAAGCATTTGCAGACGATACATAATTGTGGATCAGATGATGAAATTTGTCTGTCAGAGGATTGAAAACATTTTTGATCTAGTGAAAATGTTAGTTTCTCCTTTTGTGTCAATATTTTCAAGAGCTTTCTTCCATAAGTTGTGAAAACATGAGATTTTGTGGTAAAGGGTTAAATTTGTCTTGTAGGTGTCGGAGCAGTTCAGTTCTTTACCAGATAACTTAACTCTTTCCTACACAATCCAGACTTTTAACGACCCTAAAAAGGAAGCATTTTGAAAACATTGTGGGAAAAGGAGAAAATGCTGGTAACCAGCATTTTCTCCTTTTCCCACAATGTTTTCTACCCATCCCATAACAAATTTCAATTTTTAAGTCGCATTAAGATTGTCGTCTGCAAATGCTTTCAATTTTGACTAGTCTAAAGTTTTGTCGTCTGGTAAAGAGTATTCATTGACAAACAATTCAATGTGGCTCAGATCAGGGGATTTTTCTTTGAAAGGGTAGAAAAGGAGAAATTGCCAGTATACCAGTATTTTCTAGTTTTTTCTTAATGTTTTAAAAATAAAGTCTGCTTTGTTTGAATGAAAGAATAAATGCAGTTTTTATGGCACTCCTAAAAATGATGTCATTTAACCCGTTACTAAACAAATGCATGTTGTATCAACCCCCAGAAAAAAAAAGGTATTGAAAACTTGTGGTAAAAAGGAGAAAATGTTAGTAACCAGTATTTCTCCTTTTCACAGGATGTTTTCTACTCTGTAAAATACATTTCCAATCATTTGAGTTACATTTACTGGTAGTCTTTTTTTTTTTTTTTTTTTTTATTAATATGGACTAGTCTGTTTCATTGGATGGTAAAGGGTTAGCCTTGTAGTTTTTCCTTTTTCTCTCTTTGCTGAAGGACAAAAGTTTAGACTTGTCCAAATTGAAAACATTTGCAGATGAGAGATCAAATATGACTCAAACAATGAAGTTTGTCTCTGAAAGGGTAGAAAACATCGTGGTAGAAAGGAGGAAATTCTGGTTACCAGCATTTTCTCCTTTTCCCAGAATGTTTTCAAAAGCCATTTTATTTTGGATTGATAAGACACATGACAATTTTGTAAAGGTTTAAGCAATTTCACCTCCCATTTCTCCATACAGTTAATGGATAAATTTTAGACTGGTATGTATTGAAAGCATTTGTAACAGCAAATTAAATATGGCTCATATAATGGGATTAGTATTGGAAAGGGTTGAAAACACTGTGGGAAAAGAAGAATATGCTGCATATATGCATTTTTCCTGTTTCAACAATGTTTTCAAAACCTTGAACATAGTATAGTTAAAACATTGGATAAGTTGGTAAAAAGGGTTGGGTTAACTCTTTATCAAACAATTCTGACTTTTGAACAGCCCTGAGGAAAAAGCCTTTTGAAAACCTTGTGGGAAAAGGAGAAAATGCTGGTAACCAGCATTTTCTTCCTTTCCCCACAAGGTTTTCTACACTTTCAAAGTTTCAGAGACAATTACAATCATTTCAGTAAAATTCAGTACGTTTTCTGCATATGCTTTCTATTTGGATCTGTCTAAAACTTTGTCATTTGGTAAAGTGGTAACCTAAGGATCATATTGTTTCAGTGTATTGCCTTCACCAGCAAGAATACCAGAAAGCGGGCTCAAAGTAAGAAAGGAACAAAGAAAGCATCTTCCAAACCAGGATGAGGATATTTCCAATCATGTGATCTATGATTGACATTCATCATTCACTTTGTATGGTTACGACAAAGAATTTGTGAACCTTTTACTGCACAATCCTGAGTTTTAATGACCATGACAAAGAAGGCTTTTGAAAACATTGTGGGGAAAGGAGAAAATGCTGGTGACTAGCATTTTCGCTGTTTGGTAACCAGCTTTTTCTCCTTTTCCGACAATGTTTTCAACTCTCCCAAAAGCAAATTTTAATTTTTGAGTAGCATTTATTTGTTGTACGGTTAACAGCTGAAGGCAGTCAACCTGAAACCTGTGGATTGTGACTTCTGACCTCTGTTTGTTTGTATGTCTGTTTGTAAGGGTTTTAAGGCTGTTTTCAACATTATTTCAGTGATACTATTGCGGCCAGTGCACCTATTCATGCTTGTCTGAAATTTTTTGTAAGCAGTACTTTGCACAATATTCTTCCCGATTCACTGGCTATTCCCACATTACACTTGTAAAAACAATAAACAGGGGTGAGAGAGGAATGAATCCTGTTGCAGTTACTCATCAATCCTTTTTAATGAAAAGGGCTGAGATTGGGATTCAGACCAGGGACCTCCAGGTTTCAAGCCCTGTATGTAACTAACTGAGTGCTCTGGCTTGGTGGATTTCCTTTTGCATTGGACATCACAAATGAAATATAGTTGCAACACTTTGGCAGGAAAGACTGTACTATGATAGATTTTGTGTATTTGAAGATCAAAATTAATTATTTATACTTGGTTTCTTATTACATTATTCTTGTTTTGTCTCTAATGAACTGAACATTTTTTGTACCCTGCATATTGACTTGAAAAAAAAAGAAGAAAATAAAGATCATTAAAATTATTGTACAATGAATTTTCAAGATTACTTTTAAACATGAAACTGTATTTAACTTTACCAAATGATTGACTCAAAAGAAAAAAAGCTCTTGAAAACATTCTGGGAATAGGAGAAAATTCTGATTACCAGCATTTTCTCCTTTTCCCACAGTGTTTTTGAGAGGCCACTTCATCAGGGTCTTTAAAACTTAAGATTGTTTTGTAAAGGGTTAATATTTGTTGGTAGGAGTTTTATACTGCTCACTTAACTCTTTACCAAACGACAAAATTTCAAACCGAAAGCATTTGCAGATAACAAATCAACTGTGGCTCAAAAATTGAAATTTGATTAGGGAAGGGGAGAAAACATTGTGGGAAAAGGAGAAAATGATGGTTACCAGCATTTTCTCCTTTTCCCACAATGTTTTCAATGGGCTTTTTCTTCAGGGTCGTTAAAAGTGGGGATTGTGTGGTAAACGGTTAAACCAAACCTGCAGCTTTCTCTGTGTTTCCTGGTTTTTTCCAGTGCTAGCCTGGAGGTTTATATTAACCCTTTACCACACAATCCTGAGTTTTAACGACCCTGAGAAAAAAAGCCTTTTGAAAACATTGTGGGAAAAGAAGAAAATGCTGGTAACCAGCATTTTCTCCTTTTGTCACAAGGTTTTCTACCCTTCCCAAAACAAATTTCAATTTTTCAATCTCATTTGTTTTGTCGTCTGCAAAGGCTTTCAATTTGGACAAGTCTAAAATTTTGTCGTTTCGTTAAGAGATAACTTGTTCAAGGATACTCCAGCATGCCCAGCCCTGCTAGGGAATACCAAATTATATAGACTTGAAATCACAGTTTAACCCTTCACCAAACTATCCCGTGTTTTCACGTCCCTGTGGAAGAGGCCTTTTGAAAACATTGTGGAAAATGGAGAAAATGCTGGAAACCAGCATTTTCTCCTTTTCCCACAATGTTTTCAACCCTGTCAAAAAACTTTAATTATGTACCACTTTCAAATTTGTTGTCTGCAGATGCTTTCAATTTGGGAGGGGCTAAAATTTGTCGTTTCGGAAAGAGTTAAACACTTCATCCCTTTACCAAATGATCCCAAGTTTTAACAACCTGGAAAAAAATGGAAACATGGAGTGAAAGGAGAAAAAAATCTCCTTTTCAAACAATGTTTACTGCCTCTTCGAAAACAAACAACAACCATTTTAGCTACACTGACTTTGTCATCTCCAAATTTTTTCAAGTTTGACTAGTCTAAAATTTTGCCATCTGCTAAAGAGTTCATAACTAAGTGTCCTTTTTATCTATATTGAGATTAAAGACCATGTGATGGATTTCAAAATGGACAAATCTTTGTTTTATAATAATAAAACCTCTTGTGTTTAAATGATATTCTGTTATGTCTGTAAAGCAGGCAACTTACAATCCAAGCTGTTAGTCTTCTCAAGGCTGCTTTAGTACAAATCCCTAGTGTAGATCCACGATCGGACTACATATCTGATCAGGAATCATGATGTGTGCGAAAAAAGAGCAAATCTTGTTGTGTAATGGTTATCATTTTACCACACAACAAAATTTTAGACTGGTCCAAATTCAAAGCATTAAATTTTGCAGACAACAAATGTGGCACAAATGATTTATTTGTTTCTGAAAGGTTAGAAAATGTTATGGGAAAAGGAGAAAATGCTGGTTACCAGTATTTTCTCCTTTTCCCACAAAGTTTTCAAAAGTCTAGTTTCCCAGGGGTGTTAAAAATTTGGCACTGTGTGGTAATTTGTTAACTTCTCCAACAGCAAAAATGGAAATTCAACCTCTTTTGACGGCCAAACACACAGACTACTGAAAATCAGAAAGATTTTCATTTTACTTGCTTGACTTAACCCTTAGAGCACCTTTCATGACTACAGTTTCTTTTGTGGCCCCAGTAGATCAAGATCAGACTGCACAGAATGTGCAGTCTGATCTTTGATTTACACTGTCTGCTTTGCTGAGACTTTTTAGAGCAGAAATTGCAATTACATGTATTTAGGTTTGATTTCCAGACTGAAAAAGTTTGTTTGGTTTTTGTGGCGCTGTAAGGGTTATCAGGCTGATGGTATAGATCCCAGATCAGATAGTACGGTCTATGCAGTCTGATCTTTTATCTATGTCATCTGTAAAAGCCTCTATTGTTGACAAAAAGCGACAAGATATTAAAAACATTGAAAAAACAACATCTTAAAATGAAAATTGAAGAAAAGTATGAATGGCCCTGGGTAAGAAGCCTTTTGAAAACATTGTGGGAAAAGAAGAAAATACCGGTAACCAACATTCTCTCTCGTAACACAATGGTTTCTACCCTATCACAGACAAATACCATCATGAGCCTCATTTAATACTTTGCTAGAAAGTGCTTTTAAAATAGATCATCTAAATTTTTGTTGTGTGGTAAAAGGGTAAAGAGTTTACAGGCAGATGGTATTGATTCAAGATCAGATTGCACGTTCTGTGCTGTCTGATCTTTTACTCTAGACTATGCCATTTGCAAAAGCTCCTGTTTTTCCCTATGGGTTGACCAAAAGCGACAGGAACATTAAAAAAAATTCAATGTCTTGAAAAGGCAACTAAGAGTTTCAAAAGCCCAGAGGGAGAAGCCTTCTGAAAACATTGTGGGAAAAGAAGAAAATGCTGGTTACCAGCATTTTCTTCTTATTCAACAATATTTTCTACCCTTTCAATGGCAAATCCTTTAATTTCAGCGACCCTCTCTTAATCCTTTACCAGACAACAAAAAGCCTTGTCCTAATTGAAAGCATTTGCAGACGACAGTTTCAATCTGTCGCAAACGGTGCAATTTTTCTTCGATAGGGTAGAAAGCATTGTGGGAAATGGAGAAAATGCTGGTTACCAGCATTTTCTCCTTTCCCACAATGTTTTCAAAAAGGCTTCTTTCCCGGGGTCGTTAAAAGGCGACATTGTGTGGTCAGGATTAATTCGAGTGAGCAGTCTAAAATTTTATCGTCTGTTGAAGAGAAAAATTATATCACAGCTACAGTTCACTTATTCTTGCGTGTCCTGGGTTTCTCCCATACCAGGCTAGGCTATGAAAATCCCAGGGCCTTATGTGAGGATAAAACCCGGGGCCGTTGACCTGATTCTAAATCCGACACATTCACCACTGAGGCATGCGGGAGCCACACCCTTTATTCAGAAAACGAACAGTAACTTGTCTTAATTACAAGTGCGTGTTGCATGCCATTTTAACCTGCCTGTTTGCTAGCCGATGGGAGACGCCACAAAGTTCGGAGACCTATTGGCTGCTTCCAAACTGGTATGACTAGAATTTGTAACAGCCGATACTTACAGCGTTTCAAAGCTTTGTCAGTGGTGGCGAGCTTATTACATCAAAGTGCCGTCAGCACTGTAATTGGTCGACACTGAATGACCAGTTTTGTATACCACAAAAAGACATGCCCGAATCATGCCAACTGATTATCTATTTCTTTAGTGTTTGATAATCGGGGCCCGGTTTCACGAAAAATTCAAGTCTGTTATTCTGCTCAAATCTGCAAATAAACTTATTTTCCGTATTAAGCTGGTAAAGATATAGCTTCAGTTACGTACACGTAATTCAAAGAATATGCACAGGAAATAGCCACTTTTTTCTGTGAGGACAAACGGAAACTCGGCGGGTAAATGTCAAAAAATAAGCCCTGGTAAAAATCGAGCAAAGGCAGATCTACGTCTTTTGGTAAAGGCTAGTTTACTTTGAATTCGAGCTGAAAATGCAGTCCTAAATCTCATACGTTTGAGAATTTAATAACTTTAACTCCTTTAGTTTAAACACATTTTGTTCATCAGTATGAGATGCAAGTTTAAAATAAAAAGGCAAATACAATCATACAAAAAAAAAAAAAATGAAGAAAAGGATAATCTTTCACGAAAGCCTAGTCATAGATTTCTTCTCCGAATTTCGGATAACGTTTCTAATTACATGATCATATCATTACTAGTTACAGACAATGTAAATCAATTTAGAGAAAATGTAGCGGAAAAAATGAATAAGGAAATAACAGAAGGGAGTGGCGTGTTACTGGTGAGGATTTTAATTGGAGACACAGGGCTATATAATGGCCATATAGACAATTCCAGCTTGGCCATCACAACTGATTGAATAAGTACTCTAAACAACATTAATGATTTTAGGATGTTAAGCATACCGGGCTCGAAGGGTCCAACCGTAAGTTAAATTTTAAAAGAAAAATAAAAGAATGATTGCAATAGTTTGATTTGATATGCTGGTAGATTCAGCTGTCACCAAAAAGACATAGTATAAAACACATGTTTTAAGTCAGACCTAAGTATGTCTACCGCATGGAAAGTAAATCTTCCACCACCAAAGAAAATGATCAAACAAAGGAAAATGAGAATAACATCATGCTGGCCTGTACAAGTCTAGGGTTTGTATCACCAACTTCGTTATCTTTGTTACCTTGAATTCATTTATTATCTCCACCGGTTGCCAACAAGGAGGAAGCCCCCCCCCCCCCCCCCCCCCCCGAAGTTAGTCATTACATTGTGTATGTGTGTGTGTGTTGGGGGTTGTGTGTGAAACAGTTCAAGCTACAAGACGAAACCCATCCAAAGCTGCGCCTGGAATTTTAATGTGCTCGATGTAGCCTATAGTACCTTCACACGGACCTAGGGACCTATATATAAATCCTCATCCAGGAAAGCATATTTGTAATTTTAGTTGGTCAGCCGTGGAGATCGAACCCACATCCTCAATTACAAGCTGAGGTTACAAATCAAGTGCTAGGTACCACTTTGAGCTATTCTCCTACTACTATACCTGTATACAGGCTTACTACCAATCATTATTAATTACGTTCTCAGTCGTATACTAATTTTTGAAAGTAACGCAATTTCTGATAGATCTAATGTAATTTCTGATTTAGCCAATCAGTAATTACGTTCTGTTGAATTCAATAATTGAGAATTATATCATGGATTTTATGTACAAAAGATCCCTGATTAGACTCAGAATGTTGGTGAATTCGGACCCCTTACTGCAAATAAAGGTCATTTTACATGTAAGCCAGGTAACCCTGTATGAAACAATCCTGTATTTTAACGACCGCTGGCTAGAGGAGAAAGGAGCCAGCATTCCCCACAATGTTTTCGACCTGATTTTCACCATTTGCACAGAATTTTCTATGTTGTCTGCAAATGCTTTTCGGTCAGGAGTCTAATATTTACCGGTAGTTGTTTTATGGGGTATATATATATTTTTTACTCCAAATTACTTGAAAAAAATGCAGAGAAGAAAGTGTTCGTCTGTGACGTACAAACACTTCTTCTGTGCACATATTGTAAACCGACAGCCTGTTGTTGATCTTCGTATCGGACGGTTGGTTGAGATAGTAACTCGTGGGATAGAACGGATACCAATTTACCTTTCGTGTCGTGGCGCTGTTCAAATCGTCAGCACAATTTGCGTCCTTTGGATTTTGGGAAAGTTAACATCCTACATGATCAAAAATGATGAAAAAGAGGTTATAAAGTCACAGGTGTGTTATCGTCATATTAATAATTTCATGAAAAAATAACATATCCAAAAATATAAACACCGCATTGTCTTGGCTTGTCGGTTTTTAGGCTGACCCTGTGCACGTGATTGCTGCAGGGGTCACGTGATCACTCAACATTTTGGCGGGCGGAATGGCGTTTGGACAAACAAAGGCAAAACAATTTGAGCCGGAAAAATAAAGCGTAAGTCCTTTATTCTTTTGCAATATTTAGAGATTGTGTTCCTGAATGACTGAATGTAGCTCTAGAGGACTAGTTCTATGGTAATTATTATGGTGTATCCATTTTTCTATTGCTGCCCTCAGCTCATCACATCAACGTCTTAAAATTGCTCACCCTTCAGTGCCAGTAAGTCTCGCCCTCCCATTTTCTTCTGACGATGCTGACTGATATACTAAATTTCGTATGAAAATTGTTATCTTTACCATTTAAAGAAAAGTTTTCCTTGAACCGGAAGCAGAATCTACATTTCAGTCGTAAACATTGTGAAATGGGGAAAAAAGAGAAACCCTGACAAAGAACGCATTGAAAACATTGTTGGTAACCAGCATCTTCTCCTTTTCCTACAATGCTTTCTACATTTGAATAGATAAATCCCATCATTTGAGCCAAATTCATTACCTGCAAATGCTTTCAATACGGATGAGTCTAATATTTTGTCATCTTGTTAAGAGTTGGATCTAGATCCGGGTGTGCGACATCTCATCAAAATCCACGTTCATCGAAAGAATCCCAAGCCCTGACCCTTACCCTAACCCAGAGGAGTTGTTGCTCAAATCTTTCTCTCCGACTGAGCTTTTCATGAAATAAATCTGGGAATTTAGCAATCAGTATTTTAAAATATACATGGATTTCGATGAAACACTTTCGACGAAATGTTGTGCACTGTCTAGATCTATATAAAAACAGTTTGGATTGGAATGAGTACCGAAACAACTGTGTACTCGATTTAATGTCCGTTTATCCATAATCAATATTGGCTCTTACTGTGCATGTTTAACTCTTTACCACACGGCAACATTTTAGACTAGTCCAATTTCAAAGCATTTGCAGACACCAAATTCAACTTTGGAACAAATGGGCTTAAACTCTCTGATAGAGCAGAAAACATTGTGGGAAAAGGAGAAAATGCTGGTTACCAGCATTTTCTCCTTTTCCCACAATGTTTTCAAAAGCCTTCTTTCCTAGGGTCGTGAAAATCCGGGATTGTTTGGTAAAGGGTTAAGGCTTTTGGTCATATTATCACGAAGTTTAAGACTGTTCAGTGCTGCAAGAGGACTAGCAGTTTTTTCATGCCTTAGTAAAGTAGAGCTACGAAGGTTTTCACAGCCAGTAACAAATGGATTGTCTTGATAGGTCTTCGTACCCGGATTGCATTTCATTTTAGCGCTGTCTAGATCTAAATAAAGCCAATCATACAGGGAAAGCCATTTTTCACAAAAGCCTCTTGGCTACACCAATGACTTTTAAGAGGAACTAGGGCCGGGTTCAGGACTGTCAAGTTCTGGGCTTTTTCATTTGGTACCCACAGCTTCATTTCGCTGGAAACATTCGTCAGCTTTGATTGCGACATGATACTGATGTTTAAGTACCGCTAGGAGAAGAATGGTCAGCTGTATATTCACTATCTCGATCGGAAATACGACGGAAATATTGTACACAATCTGCATAATAAATTGTTGTCTGTTGGCTTCTGTAACATTGTAACTACAGCTTGAGCAGTCATGATATCATGGAAGTCTTGGCCGTTATATTGATCGCTTTACATTATTAAGAAGAAGCGCAGGACTAGTGATCTAAAAATACACTAACGCAGTTTATTCTGTTCTGTTACATTGTATTTCATTCGCCCCGAGAAAATTTCGCACCACAACAAACCCGATCTTCGCTTCCTGACTGAATTGCGTCCATAGGTCACAAAGGAATTATTTTTGTGGGTCATTTACGTGAAAAGTATGCTATAACGCAGGAATTTGTGTGTCAGGGAAAACCCTGGAACATTCTTCTTAATCAAATGATTGTTCTTACTTGGAAGATCGATTGAAAAGTTAATCGGAAAGTTGAGAGGCCATGGACAATACTGAATTATCTATAACTGTTGCTTCCTGTCGATCACATCATTAGATGTTCACCTTCTTTCTTTAATTGGGTTTATAGATCCATTGATTATCCGCATAAATTAGTCCTTAATTCATGCCTTTCGGTGGTTTGACCACTTTTTGGTAGTTTGTTGGGAAATAAGGGTGGATTTTGGTTTATTAATTTCATCGTTTCGACCAGTGAATTTACCAATTGAGAAACTCACTGGTACCAAGAACTCCCCTGTAATTCGCAAGTCTAACCAAAAATGGGGCAAGAAGCCGTAACTAGATAAACTATCTTCTTTTTTTTTTCAATAAAAGATCAAAATTTTTTTAATTTTGTGAACATCACATAGTAATATTTTCACTCGCTGGGCCAGTCGTGAAAATATTACCAGTCATGTGCACTTGATGAAATAAATTTCAATGTTTCACCATAAAAAACAAATATTCTCTATGTTATCCATTGATTGATGCATAATTTGCAAACAACATGGCAGGCAGTTACAGCATTAGCAACATGTCGTCCATGGTATAACGGGTACAGGGCGATTGATGAAGAATAATGCATTCTGTTTGGTTGTTAGTCTCCCAGAAAGCCACAATTAACTTTCCCAGTTGGCGCCAGTGGTGATCACCAGTCGAGCCCTGAAACTTGTCCATGCATGTAAGATTGATTCATCTCATACTTTTGCATGTGACTTTTCAATTAAGAGTGTGAATTACGCACATGTGTATCAGGGTTCTCCCCAGGCCCTTATAGCGTATCGGCCCGATACGCCTTCAAAAGATTTACCCTTTTTCCGATACGCCTTTGAAATGCCGCTACAGCTTATTTGCAAGTCCGATACTCCTTACTATTATACCCTTGAGAAAAGTGGCAAATACCCTAATTAATCTGTAAATTAGAGGCCCTCATGCTGTTTTGTTGATAAGGGGTAATAAAACAGCACATACACATCCCTAGAATCACTCAAGCGTTGAACAGGTAGAGGGAACCAGTATTTCAAGTAAAATTGGTTCCCGGATATCATGTCGTAAACTAGAACGAAGTTCATTTGTCATGGTTCCCAGCTGATGGTCGTAAAAACAGTTATTAATCTATGGTAATCGGAAGCCAGAGACTCGTGAGATTACTTTGAAAGGTGTTAAATTATGAACCAGTCTGCCTGTAGATAGGTAAGCATCCCATTATATCCCATGTATACCAGACGTAAAGGTGAGAATGCCGTGATAAATCACCGAAAATGTGTAGCCCTTATTTGTTAAACTGGCAGCCAGTTATCGATCTTCGTATCAACGGCTACGGGAGATACAACGGGTACCAGTTTGCCCTTATTTGTTTGACATAATTTTGTAATTGTGTGAAAGGCCCTTCTTCCAACCAGACAGGCTAAGTGATTATGTATAAAATGAATTACCAAACCTATTTTGTCAGTCCTTTTCATTGTGAGAATTCAGTCTGATCTTAGATATTTTTAGTGGGTCAATACTGTAGGCCCAGATTCCACTTTTCTAAATGGTTGGTTGATTTTGCAAGCAAAGATCAGTCTGCACATTAGTACATTCTGATCTATAGTTACTGCTTATTGCTCTGTTACAATCAATCGTACCTAATTAATTTCATGAAAGAACTGACTGTCTGTATCTCTTTAGATGGATTTATAAATTCATAATCCTGAAGAACATTTTTTCGTAACTCCTTACCACACAAAATTTTTCTTTTAATAAATTTTAAAGGGTTTGCAGACGACAAATTAAAGGTGGCTCAAATTGTGAAAATTGAAATTAATATGATAGAAAACATTGTGGTGAAAGAGGAAGATACTGGTAGAAGCATTTTATCCTTTTCCTTAAATGTTTTCCAAGGCTTTCTCTAAACTAAGGGTTTGTTAAAACTTGGGACTGTTTGGTGAAGGCTAAATCATTAATCAAGCTAAATCCTTATTCAAGGGAAACAGGAATTGAACTCTTTACCAAACAACAAATTTTTTGACTTGTCAGAATCAAAAGCTTTTGCAGACAACAGATTAAATGTTGCTAATGTGATGATTTCTCTCTTTGATAGGGTAGAAAACATTGTGGGAGAAGGAGAAAATGCTGATTACCACTTGGAGTTAAATCATTGTAGCATTCTGTCTTTGGCAGAACATCATTGGTAGAATTGTCTAGTTTTGCAGATTTAATTTTCAATACTTTCATTTAACAAGAAAACATTTCAAATTATATTTCAGACTATGAAAGAGGTTTTTCTACACTGAAAAGGATAAAGACAGACTTGAGATAAAACCATTCAGGCCATATTTAAAACTGTCTGTTGACTGTCTGTTTAGGAGGAAAATCAGTACATGAGTTTGACATAAAAGAACGTGTAAATGTTTGGTCGCAAGAAAAAAACACAAGAATTAAACTGTGTTAAGGACAAATGTGAGATTAACAAACATGAGTTCTTTAACTCTTAACCAAATGACACTATTTCAGACTAGTCCAATTTGAAAGCATTTGCAGATGACAAATGAGACTCAAAAATTGAAATTAGTTTTTGGAAGGCAAGAAAACATTGTGGGAAAAGGAGAAAATGCTGGTTACCAGCATCTTTTCCTTTTCCCACCATGTTTTCAAAAGCCTTCTTTTTTCAGGGTTGTTAAAACTTGGGATTGTTGGTAAAAGGTTAAGATATGTGGCCAGGTAGCATCATAAATTGTTATTCTTTTAAATTTTATAACTGATTACATTCTTTAGTTTAAATTTTATTTTTCTTCAAATGACTATTGAAATAACACAACTGAATAAATTGAAGACAAAAATATACCCCATATCTTTGTTTATTTCTTAACCCTTCTCCTGCTGATCTCGAAATATTCCTGCTTTGGCAGACAGCATAGACAAAGATCAGCCTTAACATATGATAGTGTGCAGTCTAATCATAGTCTAAACTACCTGCTTGTCATTTTAGCATTTTAAAATACCTTTCCAGTACAAAATCATAACAAATGCATTGAATATTAAAAACAGTTGGGAATTGAATTTTAATTAGCAGGACAAGGATTGATATAAAATTGAAATATATCCCTCTTTTAAAAATATTTACGTGTCCTTCAAAATCCTTTGGACACGTCTTTGCTGCTAAGTAGCACTACACCTTCCAAATTTTCTGGGGAGAACCCTGTGTATGTATGTGAATGGGATTCTGATCATAGCAACAGTTTGCCTATTCATGTATGTCCCACATGTAGGTTTCACCAGTACTGGGTCTAAGGACACTCATGAAAAACCCAGTGCTTCAAGTGAGGCTGGAACCCTGGACCTCCAGGTTTTGAGTCCTACACTGTACCACTGAGCTATGCAGGACCCCTCAAATGATTATGGAACTAACCTTTGAACAGTATTCTTTTATACCTATCAAAATCACTCGTAATCCTTCCTAACTCAAGCTTTTTATCGTCATCATTATGTTCAAATCTTTTTACCTCAAAATTCCTGTTTTAACCATCTTTTAATACAGACAAGCGCGCTTAATGACCAAAGCTGTTGATGCGCCATAAAACAACATTCATTCATTCATTCTTTGAACAGTATTGAGGGAAAAAGGAGAAAATGTTGGTTACTGTCATTTTTTCCTCTCCCCACAATGTTTTTGTAAAGCTTTCTTAGCCAGGGTTGTTGAAACTAAGGATTGTGCTGTGAAGGGTTAACCCTTTACCAAACGACAAAGTTTAAGACTTGTCCATATTGAAAGCATTTGCAGACCAAAAATTGAATATGGCTCAAATGATGAAATTTGTCTTTGATGGGGTAGAAAACATTGTGGGAAAAGGAGAAAATGCTGGTTATCAGTATTTTCTCCTTTTCCCACAATCTTTTCCAAAGGCTTTTTGCTCAGGGTCGTTAAAAGTCTGGATTGTGTGGTAAAGGGTTAAGACAATTTTATATAAAAGGAATGAACGGGATTTATTCTTTTCTTTGTAGATCTACAATTTAATGAGGAGTGGATATTGTTGAGGTAAGAGTTACTTTACATGGGATAATTATAGGTCAACTTTAATGTGTGAAAAATTATGCAATATCTGTCAGTATTGTTATAAAATAGATCAATAAGAATTGCTGATATTGTAAATTATGATAAAATAAATTGATAAGAATTCCTGACATGGTAAAACATGATAAAATACATGCAAGTTGATGAGAATTTCTGGTGTTTTAAAATGTGATAAAATGCATGTAAGTAATGGTAATAAGAATTCCTGATGTTGTAACATGTGATAACATGTAAATTAATAAGGACTTGTGTTAAGTGTAAAATATGATAAAATGTATTAATGAGTGAAAATGAATGAATAAGAATTTCTAGATGGTTGTAAAATATAATAAAATGAATCAATAAGAATTTCGGATAACTCTAAAATGTGATAAAATGAAATGGCGATAATTTCTTAGGATTATAAAATGTGATAAAATAATAACTTTTGATGATCATAAAATGTGATAAAATAAATCAAGAAGAATTTTAGATGATTGTAAAATACGATAATATAAAACAATAAGAATTTCCCATACATGTAAATCATGACAAATTGATAAGAATTCCCCTTTTTGTAAAATACAAAAAATTAAATAAATTCCTGATACTTTTTTTGTGCAGAATGATTTACACATTTCTACATCAAATAATTCGTCTGAAAAAAAAAGGTGTGCTAATGGATGATAAAAACAGTTCACAGCAATCTCTTTGAACTACACACATAGCCACATTATTAGCTCACCTGAGCATCAAACTTTTTTGTGATCATGCTGTGTCTGACATGCATTATATGTGTGATGGGTGCCTTCAACTTTCCCTCATGTATGCTCTAGAGGCTACATTTTCAGCCTAATACTCATGAAACTTGGTCAGATTGCTTGTCTTGATTATATCTTGTACAAGTTTAAAAAATGGTCACTTTGGGGCAAAAACTAAGTCACCAGGCCAAATTGTTGAAAAAGCTTGTGTATACTCTAGAGGCCAGATTTTCAGCGCATTACTTATAAAAGTTGGTCAGAATGCATGTCCTGGTTAGTTTGAAAATGGATCACACTGAGTAAGTCACTGGGTCAAATCTTTAAGAAACCCTGTGTACACTCTAGAGGCCATAGGTTCATTTCATTACTTATGAAAGATGGTCAGAATGTTTGTCTTGTTTTCTCAGACGATTTTGAGAATTTGTCATGTCAGGTCAAAAATGATCACCAGGTCAAATCTTCGAAAAATATGTAGAGGCCACATTTTCAGTCTAGTAATGTAAAAGTTGGTCAAAAAGTTCGTCTCAATGATGTCTTGGATGATTTTGAAATTTTCTCATTGGGTTAAAAACTAGGTTGCCATATCAAGTTATTAAAAAACCTCATGCACACTTTAGAGGTCACATATTCAGTCCAAAACTTAATGAAACTCTGTCAAATTGTTTGTCTTGATGATATCTCTGAAAAGTGAGAAATTCAGTCATGTTCGGTCAAAAACCAGGTCACCAGGTCAGATCTTAGGAAAACCTTATGTACACTCTAGAGGCCACAGTTTCATCCAATACTTATGAAAATTGTTAGGAACTTTAGTCTTGATATCTTGGAAGAGATTGGAAATAGGTCATGTTGTTCAAAAAGGCTCAGATGATCAACCATAGGGCCATCATGGCACATAATTTATTTTTGCTAAATTAAAAACGTTTTGAATTTAACCAATAAAAGTTAGCTCGACCCCGTAATAATTTAAATTTTCTACTTGAGACAAGACAAAGGCTCAGGTAAGCAGCCATCATGGCCCTCTTATTTATACAAGTGATTGGTATTTTAGAATGTCAAGAATTTGCATGGCTTAACTATAGGTTTGAGTCCTGTAATTATAGTTTTGGCTCTAGTTCAAAGTTTGTTTTGACTCTTTAAAGTTTCGGTTCAGGTGTCAATGGCACCAGAGTTTCAGGGTTTAGCAGGGGGAAAAATGTATCAGGGACTATCAGTCAAAAGTTTCTTATATTTGAGATTTGTGTCTTGTATTCAGATATTTCATTAGTTGAGAGATACAGAATGACAGAACAAAATTTTAACAAAAGATGAAACCTTTAAAACGGCACCACGTCTTTCAAAAAGGTAGGTGTGATACATGAAGTATCTAAACAGGATGTGGGTCTATCAGACACACATTTAATGTAACATGTTTGAGGTTAGTAAATCAAAGGGATTATTTTTTAACCACAAAGGTATTACCAGCATCAATTTCTTCATATTAAGGATCTTAACCCTTTACCAAATGATAAAATTTAGACTGGTCCAAATTAGAGGCTGTTGAAGACAACATTAAAAATGTAGCCCAAGTGTTATTTGTCTTCCAAAAAGTTGAAAGCATTTTTTGGGGGGGGGGGGGGGGGGGGGAGAGAAAGTGCTGGTAACCAGCATTTTCTGTTTTTCCCTTCAGTGTGTTCAAAGCCATCTTTTTTAAGGTCATTGAAAAACAGTATCATTTGATGAAGGGTTATATCCAAAATATTGCAAGTAATGAGAGGTTTTCTTTAATGGTTAAGTTGAGTTTTTGTTCTCTTATTGTAAAAAAAAAGTTTAAAAAAAATAATTTCATGAGAAAGAAAAGCAACTGCTTTTTTCTTTTTAATTTTTTTTTCTTCATATCATCTCTACTGTCTTTTCACAGTATTGAATCATTTGTTTAACTCTGTACCAAACAACAAAAATTTAGACCTGAACAAATTTGAAGCATTTACAAATAAGAAATTCAGTACAGCCTAAAACATTATTTCTGTCTTTGAAATGATAAAAAAAACATTGTGGAAAAAGGATTAAATGCTGTGGTTTCCAGCAATTTCTCTTTTTCCCACAGTATTTTCAAACACCTCTCTCAGCAGGGTGGTTTAAACTCAGAAATTTTTGGTAAAGGGTTGATTTTTTGTACATGTTGCTTGTAAATCAATGAATCTAGAATCTGTGTGTAGGATCTAAGATCCAATTTAAGTAAAAAAGAAATAGTTTGTCTAGTTCAATAATGAATGTTAAGGATCTTAAATCCAAAAATATATGCAATGAATAATGTAAAGGATGTAAATATGTACAAAGTAAAGTATAATATAATGTGTACTGAATAATGTAAATTCAGTATCCCATGCAATGTTTGGTGTTAAGGATCTTAAATCCAAAAGTAAATATGTGAAAAAAAACTCATATGAGACTGACAAATCTTATGTAACACATAAATTGAATTATTACTACTACTTTTTTCCTATGTAAAATCAATGAGTTGAACTAAGAGCTAAATCTTTTGATGTAAATTTTGAAAATGGCTTGATGAAGTGGTTAAATTTTTATACTTTGGCAAATACTGGATTGAGATAAAATTGTGGAAATGAAACAAAGATATTTTGAATTCATTGCTCAGAAAGGTTGTCTTTGTAAAAGTGGGTGATTTCCTTGCACTGGTTAGTATCCAGGACTTACAGAAAGATAGCTGAAAGATAAAGAGCAGAGTTGAGTACTGGGTGAGGTCCAGGAATACTATATTGATGTCTGATGACCAATATTTTTTTTTATCATTGTTTTATATATGAACTAAAAATGGCAACAGAACTAATAAACTGTCACCAATGACAGGTCAAGACAAGCCAGAAAGGTTGTTGATCTATTCAGGGGCAGATAATGATAGGAAATTCACCTCCAGTAAAATAAGAAACACCGGCTCCTTGTAGAATATATTGTGCCCAATCCATACATGTTTTGTTATCTGCAAATTATTGGAAGGATTAGACTCCCACCAATATTAGGTCATGGTTTGAACAGAGGTTTATTGTACAGGCAGATCACTGGTTTGGTTCCAGGAACTACTCTTCTAGGGATAAAAAACTATCATCTTCTGACAAGCATTAGGTTATTGTTAGGTCCAATTGCATGGTACTGGTTTGAGCCCAGGTCAATGGCAGATTTATCATAAATGCACAATTGTCTGCAAATAAGGAGCTGATGCTGTCAGCCAATGACGGATCAAGGCAATCTTGAAAAGTTGTCGGTCTATTCAGGAGCAGTTGTGTTTCATTTGCAAAGTCAGCTTTTCAAATATTGTTAAAAAAACCAAGTAACTGGAAAATAAGTACAACATTACATTAAAAAAGGCCATTTTGAAAAGTTACATCAATGGATTTACATCATCCTTTCACTGCCAGAAGCTATATCAGAAGCATATACTGTTGGTATAGATAAGGTCAGACTGTTATACCACCATAAGGATTCGGCCTGCAAAATTCAAACAGCTCCGGAGGCAATTTTAAGTTGAAATTTGATTCCAGAGCCGATTGAAAATAACACTAAAAAAAAAAATTGGATCAGGCAGTGATGTTAGGTGTCATTCATACATTTCTGTACCCATTCCAAGGTTCATGCAGTTAGAAATGGCATGGATCTTAACTCTCAAAGTGCTTGTTACAAATGTAATTTATTTAGGCCAGTGTAGATTGAGGTCAGACAAGATATCTGTTCTTGCATATACACTGCCCAGCTTAAAGTCATGTTGAGAAATTCTGCCTTTTAAAATGCATATATCTGGCACTTTGAGGGTTTTATCCAATAAGTGGGAAGAATTGTACATGTACTTACATTTACATGTATTATTTTTGACACACTAATTTTTCTTTTTTAAGTTATTTCAAATTATATGAAGTTGTTCTCAGAATTTGTATTTCACTGGATCTTTAACTCTTTACCAAATGGCAGCATTTGGACTGGTCCAAATTGAAAGCATATTTAGACAAATTATAGGTATAGAAATCAACATGGAAAAAGCAGAAAATGCTGGCTACCAGCTTTTTCTCCTTTGCCCACACCATTTTGAAAACTTTCTTTGTAAATGTAGTTAAATCTTAGAATTGTTTGGTAAAGGGTTAGTCCACAAAGTAATTGTTTATTTTTTTATTTTTGTGTTGAGAAGTAAATATTTTGAGACATTTCTAATTGTTGTAAAAAAAAAAGCATTATATTGGTATAGTAAGTTTGTAGTGTATATCTAATAATGAGAGGTCATTTTTTTTGTTATTTTAAAAATCTGAGAGTAATCCCTTCTGGTTTAGATCATCTCAGAGATGTTTTCTGTGGAAAATTTTGGATTTAAATGGGGAATCAATATCAAACAGATATTGGGCATAATCCAACACTTGGTGCTTTTTAAAAGGTTAATTTGCTTCAAGCCTTGGTCTGTCCATGTCGCTTTTGTCTGATTTTAATCTTGTATCATGCAAATTAGCTTTTGAAATACCTTTGAATACCAGCAACAGCCATAAAATGAAAACTTGTAACATTCTGTTGGCAATAGGTCAAATCATGTCAAATACTCATTACATTCTAGCAGCTTATGCAATTTTTTTTGCCATTTTACTAAGGAGCTTTTCTTGCGAACCAATTTTTTGCATGTTGGATTTTCAAAAACCAAAACCAGTTGCATAATATTTATTTAATCCTTATGTACAGCACCTACTACAAAATTGCTCCCTTTGGCTGCAAATGTAGATCAAGATCAGACTGCACAGAAAGTTGAAGTGTCCATTTTTATCTACACTGACTGCTTTGCTAAGACATTCTAGACAAAATCATCCCGCATGTTGCATTTGTTTGGGCCTTATCTCTATGTTTATAATGTCTGTAGGGTTTATTTGGTCCCTTGAGGGTCAAGATTTTTCACTAGTTCAGTAAGTGGGTGCTCTGCAGCTTCCTCCTACTTCGGCAGAAAAATGGTTATTCTGTTACAATGCTAAGTTCAGACATTTATTTTTCAAAGACTTAAGGTACTTGAGCTACAATAGTTTAAATCTGAATTACGTATGAAATGCACATAAATCTAGAACAGTCCGTGTCACATCGAAATAAATAAAAGAAAGAGTAAAGGAAAAACTAAGTTAGTTATGACTTACCGATGAAGAAATGCCTGGCTGAACCCAAACATTTTTAAATCAACAATACTAAAAAAAATTTACCAGTCATAGTTGTATTTAATTGTTGAGCCTGCTTGTGGTGAGCAAGACATCGTTGTCACAATGTTGCTTCCGTGTCTGTGCATGGGAATGTGTGTGCATGTGTCCATACATGCATCCATCCATCCATCCAAATTTGTCCAGACCAGACCTTTTAGACATGTGGATGGATTGCAAAATAATTTGGCACAATTGTTTTCCTGTATGAGTAGAAACGCAATTTGAAACATTTGTTCTGGAAGGTCAAATGATAAAATTTTTATACATAGAGATTTTCCGAGCTACAACTTCTACATTTATGGATACATTTAAAAAGATTTTTACACAGGTCTTCTTCTTTACCATTATAGACGTGATTTGTCAAGGTCAAGTTCACACTTTGTTGTCAAACAATAGAATTATCATAAATAGATCTTGTTCAAGGCATAACTTCTACACATATTGATGGATTTCAAAATAAATTGGCACAACTCTTCTCCTTTATGAATAGATGTCCCACTTTTAAATTTGTTTCGGTAGGTCCAAGTTCAACTTCACACTTGATGGTCAAATGATAACTATTTTGACAACTTTTCTATTTAATGGGTAATTAGTGTCACTCTGAATTATTCACTTCTGTGGTTTCAAAGTCATATTTGCAGGTCATAAATGAAGCTTCTTGTTAATAAATAGGGAATACTTGCAATTTAGGAGGTTCTGTCTTTTAGGGGGCTCGACATGATGCTCATGGGCCATCATTTAGTATTAGCTACCCTGTCAGAGAAAACTTAATAAACATCATGTTATCTGTCATACATTTACGGGAAGGTGCAAGTCGGAAAACAAAGACATTGTAAAGTTTTGCTGAATTGTCAAAAGCTGAAATACAAAAATAAGAATCATGACCCTTGTCTTGGTTTCTACATTTGTGGCATGCCCAGAAACGTTTGTTAATTTCTCAAAGAAACTACAGCCCGGATGGCCCCAAGTACACATTTATCAGTAACATTCACACTAAAGCATAATTCAACAATAAATATCTACAGAATCTCTGCAACTACAGGTAAATAAAGGCCAGTAATTTCCATTCATCCCTTGGGGATGATTGGAAAAATATTTGGTGGAGTACCTGGTCAGAGTAGCATCAGGAAACACAGATAGTTGATCTTCATGCCTCATCAAAACCACATTTTTGAACTTGCAAAAACACACAACAGGAAACAGGGCAGTCTCAGCTTTGGTAAATGAGATTCTCATCCCAGCCTGACGGGGTAAAGACTTTTCACATCAACCTAGGTACATTTACACATGCATACTGACTCAGACGTTTAATCTTGACAGGTGGGAACAGATTTGATTGAGTGGGTTCTACAGGAATCTGTAATTTATACTGGTTTTAGACTACCAGATGGACAGACAGAGAGTCAATCACCAAACTGCACTTGGGTTTTGAAGGCCGGTGCTAGTATTTTGATACAAAAAGATGGTTCTGGGCTATGCTGCATTTGATGAAGTTAAGACACATTTTGAATACCCATTGACTAATATGATCTAGCCACCTTAATATTTCTTGGATATTTAAATAAAGTTAAACAAACCTTGGAATTCTCCTTTTACAGCAGACTTACTTTCTTAATCTGTTGCCACACAGTGCTGAGTTTTAATGACCCTAACAGAGAGGTTTTTTGAGAACATTGTGGGAAAAAGAGAAAACGTTGGTCACCAGCATTTTCTCGTTTTCCCTGAATGTTTTCTACCCTTTCAAAGACAAATCCCATCATTTTAGCCACATCTTGATTATCATCTGCTAAGGCTTTCAATTTGGACCAGTGTAAAATTTGGTGGTGGCAAACTCCTGGGATTCCTGTAGAGCAGAAGGTCACTATCCCCTAAGGTGAAATAGCAAATCAAGACTTAAACTACTGTCATTCAGGTTTCTTGTCAGGAGGGGTCACCATACCCAAGACTAAGTGGTTAAAGGTCAAAGTGTTCTTTGGGTTTGAACCCCATTGGATGCACTGTTCTTGTGGGAATTTACTTGAGCACTGAACCACAAAGTCTGTGTAATCTTAAACATTATTGTAATTCTGAAAATACTTCTTGTAGAAATGTACACTGATGTGCTGCAGTACTCTACTCAATATAGGATTGATTCAATCACTAGCACAAGGCCTTACACTCTTACTGCCAATATAAATCCTGGTCACCTGTCTGGTCACTAGTATTTTCTCCTTTTGCCACAATGCTTACCACAAATCCCATCATTTAAGCCATATTTTATTTGTTGTCTCCAATTGCTTTTAGTTTGGTTCAGTCCAAAATTTTGTCGTTTGGTAAAGGGTTAAGTAGTAAATATAGCAAGAAACTTGCACTTACTGAGTTGAACTACAATTTTGATTTCTGAGAGTACATGTACGTTTAGCTCACCTGAGTAAAAAGAGCTCAAGGTGAGCTTTTGTAATTGTGTTGTGTCCATCGAGAGTATGTCCATCATGTGTCATGTGTCATCAACTCTTGTTTTTTGTATGCTCTAGAGGTTTCATTTTCAGTCTGATACTCATGAACCTTAGAGTGATTGTCTGGATAACATCTTGAAGTACTTTGAAAATGGGTCACATCATGTCAAAGATTAGATCACCAGGTCAAATCTTTAAAAAAACTTATTTTCACAGTATAGGCCACATCTTCAGCCCAATACTCATGACAGTTGGTCAGATTGTTTTTCTGGTGACATCTCAAATGAATTTGAAAAACAGGTCTTGTCAGATTAAAAACTTGGTCACCAATCTTTAGAAAACCTTTTGTACTCTTTAGAGGCCACATTTTCTGTCCAATACTCATGGAAGCTGGTCAGATTGTTTGTCATGATATCTCAGACAAGTTTGAAAACTCGTAATGTCAGGTTTAAAACTAGGTCACCAATCTTTAAAAAAAAAACTTGTTCACACTCTAGAGGCCACATTTTCAGCACAATACTCAAGAAAGTTGGTCAGAATGCTTGTCATGATGATATCTCGAACTAGTTGCAAAGTGTGTCACTTTAGGTCAAACACTCGGTCACCAGGTGAAATCTCAGAAAAGCCTTGTGTACACTTTAAATAGTGGCACATTTTCAGTCCAAAATTTATAAAAGTTATTCAGAATGTATATCTTGATAGTGTCTTGAATGAGGTATGAAACTGGTCATGTTGGGTCAAATACTAGGTCACAAGGTCAAATTTTAGCAAAACTTTGTGTACTCTCGAGAGGGCTCATTTTCTGTTCAATACTCATGAAAGTTAGTCAAAGTGTTTGTCTTGATGATATTTGAATGTGTTTGAGAAAGGGTCATGTTGGGTCAAAATGTAGATAATTTCAACAAATCCTAGGAAAAGCTTATGTACACTCTAGAGGCCACATTTCCAGTCCAATATTTGTTAAATTTGGTCTGAATATTTGTCTTGTTATCTCAGCCAACTTTGAAAATGGGTCACATTATGTTAAAAAGTAGGTTGCTGGGAAAAATCTAGAGAAAAAAACCTTGTGTACTCTCTGGAGGCTATATTTTCTGTCCATTACTCATGAAAGTTGGTTGAATGTTTGTCTGGATGTCTAGATACAGATTGAAAATGAGTTGTGTTGGGTCAGAAGACTCAGGTAAGTAACTCAGGGCCATCGTAGCCTTCTTGTTTCATTTTTTTTGCATAATACAGATACATGTACAGGTAATATCCATTTTTTTTCCTGTAGGGTATTTCCAATGGTTATGTGTGTTTCTGATACCCCCTGTCCCTGGTCACAATACTGCAGAAAGTATCAGAAGCTAGCATTGCCATTTAATCTTAATTTTATCTTGTAATTGTAGGAATTCGTTCAGAGAGGAGAGAGTGAGAGAAAAAGAGAGAGGCAGAGAGAGGGGAAGACAGAGAGAATAAAGAAAACTGTCATATATATATTAACACAAAAGTTAGGCTTTTTCTATACTGTTCAAGGCCTTAGCAATCCCATGTTCTCAAGACTTGAAGGAGGAAGGTTTTGAAAAACGTTGTGGTAGAAGGAGAAAAAACTGGTTAGGGGTATTTTTCTACCCTGTTTATACATTAATATTTTGTCTGCGGTTTCGTCATCTGCATAGTTATGTTGTAAATTTGACAGAATATAAAAGTTTTTTGTTTGGTAAAGATTTATAGAAGTTGAGTGAATGGTGTTTAACGCTGTTTTAAACATTATTCCAATTATATTGTGGCAGGCAGCTCACCTATCAGTGCTCTCCAGATATTTTTCTTGTTACCAGTGCTTCATACAATACTCTTCCCAAGCTTTCCTACATAAGCATTGTCAAAACAATGATCAGCAGTGAGAAAGGAATGAATGCTGTTACAATGACTATCATCAATCTGCAGAGAGAAATTTGCCAAGCTGGGGATTCAAACCCATGACCCCCTGATCTCAAGTCCTGTATGCTAACAACTGTGCTATAGGGGCTGACTGAGTTAAAGAAGTACAGTTTGAGTCTGTCCATTATCATACTAATGTTCACACTAAGCCTCTAAAACATACAGATTGTAAAGTGCATAGGAAATGTAAGGATATTGCCTTGGATAAAACTTTAACCACTAAGGAATATTCCCTCCCCCTCTTTCCCGTATATGCAGAGGTTTTCCTGTTGTGTTTCATTATTTCCAATTTAAGGTACCATGGCTGTGAGGCAGCACTGCCTAGATGACAAACACTTTATAGGAAGCCGTTATCAGGAGAGTCTACAAAATGACACTGTATCAAGATGGTAAGTTGAACGCACAAACCTATCAGATTGTAACATGTTAAACTGACTAACTTCACTTTCATACTGGTAGAGTAAGATCAGGCTCCACAGAATGTATCAAGTTTTAACAATTCTGAATTGGACGGCTTTGAAAGCATTGCAGGAAAAGGTAAAAAACCTGGTAACAAACATTTCCTGCTATCCCCACAATGTTTTCTATCCTGTCTAGGACAATCTGTCACTCGAGCCTCACTTAATTTGTCATCTGCAAAGGCTCTCATTTTGGAGTGCCATCTAGTTAACTCTTTACCACACAATCCCAAGTTATAACGACCCTGAGAAAGATAGGTTTTGGAAACATTGTGGGAGATGAAGAAAATGCTTATTTCTGATACAAATGTCGTCATATGAGTCACATTTAATTTGTCGTCTGCAAGTGCTTTGAATTTCAGCCAGTCTAAAATTGTGCCATTTTGGTCAAGAGTTTTGTTTGCTTAACCCTTTACCACACAATCACAAGTTTTAACAACCTTGAAGAAAAAGCCTTTTGAAAACATGGTGGAAAAGGAGAAAATGCTGGTAACCAGTATTTTCTCCTATTCTCACAATGTTTTCTACCCATCCCAAGATAAAATTCAATTTTTGAGTCCCATTTATTTTTTGGTCTGCAAATGCTTTAAATTTTGACTGGTCTAAAATTTTGTCGTTTGGTAAAGAGTGGTGGTGGTGGTGTGTTGAGTGTTCCCTCTAGTATGCTGAGGAACTCCTTTTTTGTTCAACTCTAGTAAATATTTGAACCATGCTCTATCAAAAGGGTGGTTAATGCATCTGCCAAAAGGATCGACTGGGGTCAACCTGCTCAGTTCTTGCAGGCTGACCTGGACTGAACCATTTCACTATTGGTCAATTTGCTGTATGTCAAAGGACCAGCCTACCTTATGATACAATCTATTGTTAGACATAATTGATTTTACAATATGACCTACGGTGTGGGAGTGTTGAAAACCCATTCAATATTTTTGCGTATGACATGGACCAATAATGAACTAATGTAATAACTATGCAAATGAGCTGAACTGTATTTATATGGGCTGTCAAAAATAAAAACAAAAACAATGGCGTCGAACGACATATCTATCAAATTACTTACCTTCTCCTAATGATAAATGTCTGTCCAATCACAGCGCAAGAAAGTATCTAATTCAAAAACTCAATGACAATAATATTCCTCCAAATCAAATCATGCAGATATCCGGCCATAAAAATATAGCCCCCATCAATAACTAAAGACACATAAATGATCATCAACACAGACAAATATCACAAATCCTACACTCCAATTCCAACGAAAAATGCCAAATATCCTGTCCAAATAGCAGTGTTCCTTCATGTAACACACCGCTGCTGTTGTCACAAGTGATTCCAAGTGTGATGTTCATGCATCTGGTGATTTTCAAAACATCTTCAATGCCCCAATATATGGAGGAACATTTAATATTAACGTTCACCAAGATGCTTCCCATAAGGAAACTTCTTCACCAAAAAAGAGGTGTTTAAGATGCATTGATAGTGACAGTGACTAACTATTACGCAGTTCAAAAATCCATATGCATTTCTACTTATAGTGACGTCATGACCTTGGTCTGCATATGGTACTTTTTGACATTGAAGAGTTATTGATTTCTATTTGCAAATATTTCAGTGTTTCTAATATTTAGAGGAAAATTATTAATTTGTTCAAAAACAACCCACAATTGTCAGATTTAATCTTGAAATCAAAAGAAAAACATGGTACTACTTTCTTACATTTTTTTAAACAGTGGTTAGGTTCTATTGCGTCATTCTTTTGGCATTCCTATATAGGTCAGTAAGGCCAGACAATTTAAATTTTGTGGTTTTCTCGGAAGATTCTTGTCATATTATAAATAGAATCTTACATTCATGTTCATGAAATACCAAATTTATTAAACTCGTCATCTAAATACAGATAAAAACTAGGCAAAGCCTCGTTTTTATCTGTATTTAGATGACTCGTTTAATAAATTTGGTATTTCATGACCATTCATATAAGATCCTCTATTTATGAATCCCTAAATTTGTGATGACATGCATTACAGAGATGCATGAAATCCCCTCTTGCCAGAGTATGGCTCATTTGTTTGTTTGGACCATGTAAATAGAAGAATGGACTTTCAAGTAATGGACCAATCTAAAATTTTGTTTTTTGGTAAACAGTGGGTCAAAAAATGTTCTAAAACTTGCTCATCCTGTAGGGCCAGTGAATTAGAAGAGTTGCTTGTCTTTCTTCTTGTATCTTTTATCCTGTTGAAAAGTTAAAATTTTCTCATTTGCATTATATCGAGATCGGAATGCATTATCTACTGCTAAGTGTCATTTTTTGAATACATTCTGGGCATGTAACTGGACTGCTTTTCAAGGTGGAAATCGCAATGCAGCAAATTTCAAACTATAACACAAATTTACTCACTTAAACTGATACAATTCATCCAGCCATGGTTAGCTTGCATATAACCTATGTACCAGTCTTTTATAAATACAGCCCCTATAAGCTTGGAAAATTGCCCCTGTATTAGTCTTGCATGGTGGGGACATTATTTTCATTGTCAGTCTGTTGCACAAATCCCGGTTTTCGCCATATCTTCATTTAAAAACTGTTATAGAGATTTGCAGTAAACAATATTTTGTAAAATTATTTTACCCACTTGTTATTATATTTTTAAGAAATTTGTAGCAAAAAACTGGCAGGATTTTTCCATAGACATTATTTATTGCCATTTTCCGCTTGCTATTTTTAACAGCAATTTACGCACTGCATATTATTTGTTCTATACAGGATAGTGATACGTCATAGCAGGCAGGTCTATCATCAAAGAATATGACATGGTCAGACAACGTGTTGGAATCTTTTCTCCAGCTGGATAAATAGAGTGTTGCATACATTATGGATAAGTTGGTACTTGTTATACCATTATAAAACATGTCCTCAATTGTAAAAAAGTAAAAAAAAAGAAATTGGACAGCAACGTTCAAGAAAAAAGTGCTATTTCGATATTGATACGAAGATCCATAATAGGCCGCTAGTTTAACATTACGGACATTGTGCATGCACAGCATAAAAAGTCATTTCTGTTTTTGTTTACCATTGGTGTGGACAAATAAATCGTCAGTACTTTGTTGTTTTGTATGGATATCGGTCTTGAGATTTCATTAACAAAGTTCAGAATTATACTCTTCACAAGTGGTACCATGTATATGACAATTCCAAGATAGTATCACTCACCCTTAAAAAACACTGAATAAAACCAACAGAAATGTTCATCCTAGAAATGTGAACCAAATAATAGTAATTTCATGGCTGCTATTGTCTACAGGGTTACAGCAAAGCAGACAGTGTATATCAACGATCAGGCTGCATGTTTTGTGCAGCCTGATCTTGATCTATGCTGGTCGCAAAGGCAACTATAGTTGTGAAAAGTGCTTTAGGGGTTAAACATACTGTACCAGACAAACCCTACTTTTAACAGTCCTGAAGAAAAAGGCTTTTACAAACATTGTGGGAAAAAGAGAAACTGCTGGTTGGCTCACATTCTTTTATGTCCTGTGATAGACAATTTCCATTGTTTCAGCTGTATTTGATTGATTGTCTCTAAATACTTTTAATATTGACTTGTCTAAACTTTTGGACTGGACCGAAATCCTAGCATTTGCAGATGACAAATAACATGTTGCTGAAATGATGATTTCTGTCTTTGGTAACGGCATTTTCTCATTTTGCCACACTGTTTCAAAAGCCCTCCCTTTTGGGGGTCGATGAAGGTTGGGATTGTGTGGTAAAGGGCTAACTTGTACCTAACGACCCTGAGGTAGACAACTTCTTAAAATACCCCTGTTAAACCTTAACCACACAATTCCGACTTTCAACGACCCTGTAGAAAAAAGCTTTTTGAAAACATTGTGTGAAAAGGAGAAAATGCTGGTAATCACCATTTCCTCCTTTTCACACAATATTTTCTACCCAATCAATGACAGATATCACCATTTGCACAACAGTTAATTTGTCGTCTGCAAAAGCTTTCAATTTGGTCAGGTCCAAAATTGTGTCGTTTGGTAAAGAGTTAAAAGGGGAAAATGCTTTTAACCAAGCAATTAATTTGTCGCCTGCAAATACCTTTCCTACAAAGCAGTTTAAAATTTTTGTCTTCAGGTTAGCAATCAACACTTTTTCTGATAACAAAATTTAGACTTGACTAAATTAACCTTCTCCCAAACAGCAAGTTTTAGATTTTCATAATCAAATCATCTGCAGATGACAATTTCAGCATTGTTAGAAATGAGCTTTAGCTCCCTGACAGGGCAACAAACATTGTGGGAAGGGAAAAAATGCTGTGTGACCAACATTTTGTCCTTTTCATAAATTATGCAAGGTATGTGACCGATTTCGCAATCACTGATGCCTTCTCTCTATAAAGGGTCGTGGTCTAGCTAGTGATACTATCCGATGCACATATTTAATTTGATTTTGTTAGATATATGTGTTGCTAAAAATGTACCAGTATTTTTGGACATATATTCAAATTTCGGACACTGAACCATAAAACAATTCTAGAATTCTATAATCGAATATTCGAATATATTCAAATACTTAAAACCGAATATTTGAATACCAGTATTTGTATTGGTTCCCAGCCCTACTTTCAACATTATTTCAGTCATGTCATGGCAATTGCTTGCTTATTCATGTATGTCATAGGTTTCATCAGTACTGGGCTGTGGCTCTGAAGGTCCCCAATGACACTCCCATGAAAAAGCACAGCTTCCAGTGAGGCTGGAAGATGGGGCCTCCAGGTTGCATGTCTACACTTTACCACTGAGCGATGCAGGACCCTTAAATGATGGAACTTACCTTTGAACGGGAAGAAAACATTGTGGGAAAATGGAGAAAAATGCTGGTTCCCATCATTTTCTCCTCTTCCCACAATGTTTTTAAAAGCTTTCTTAGCCAGGGTTGTTAAAACTCAGGATTGTGCTGTAAATGGTTAAAACAAAAATTTCATACAAGGAATGACCAGGATTTTTTTTTTTGTAGATCTACAATTTGATGAGAAGTGGATATTGATGAGGTAGGTCACTTTACATGGGATAATTATAGGTCAATGTATGTGTGAAATATACAATATCAGTCAGTTTCAAGGTAAAATAGACCAATAAGAATTCCTTATACAGTAAATTATGATAAAATGAAATAATTTATAAGAATTCCCTATTTTGAAAAATGGGACAAAATACATGTAAGTTGTTAAGAATTTCTTGTTTTAAAATGTGATGAAATACTGTATATGTAAATAAATGAGAATTCCTGATGTTGTAACATGTAATAACATGTAAATTAATTGGAAATTGTGAAAAGTGTAAAATGTGATCAAATGTATTCATGAATTAATGAATTAAAATGAATAAATAAGAACTTCTAGATTGTTGTAAAATGTGAAAAAGTAATTAGTAAGAATTTCTGATAACTGTGAAATGTGTTAAGATCAAAGAATAAGCTTATAATTCCTGATGATTGTAAATTGTGATAAAATGATAAGAATTTCTGATGATTATAAAATGTGATAAAGTAAATCGATAAAATTTTTTGATGATTGTAAAATGTGACGAATAAATTAAGAATCCCCAATAATTATAAAAATGATTAAAAAAGAAATAAGGATTCTAAATTCCCCATACTTGTAAAACATGACAGAATAAATAAATAAGAATTCCCTTTTTTTGTAAAACATAAGAACATAAATGGATAAGAATTCTTGTTTTTTTTTTGTGCAAGATTATTTACATGTTTTTACATCATAGAATTCATTTAAAAAAGTGTCCTACAGGATGATAAAAACACTACACAGCAATTTCTTTGAACTACACACATAGCTACATTATTAGCTTACCTGAGCATCAAGTGCTCAAGGTGAACTTTTTGTGATCATGCTGTGTCTGACATGCAATTTATGTCATGCATCTTCAACTTTTACCTTGTGTATGCTCTAGAGGCTACATTTTCAGCCTAATACTCAAGAAAGTTGGTCAGATTGTTTGTCTTGAGTATATCTCAGACAAGGTTGAAAATGGGTCACTGTGAGTCAACAGCTAGGTCACCAGGTCAAATTGTTGAAAATCCTTGTGTAGGCTTCAGAGGCCACATTTTCAGTCCAACACTTATGAAAGTTGGTCAAAAGGTATGTCTAGATGGTATCTGAGATTGGGTATGAAAATTGGTCACACTGGGTCAAAAAGTAGGTCACTGGATGGTGTCTTTAAGAAACTTTGTGTACACTCTAGAGGCCACATTTGCATTTCAATACTCATGAACGTTGGTCAGATTTTTGCCTTGTTTTGTTGTATGACTGAAAATTTGAAATGTCAGGTCAGACTTAATCGCCAGGTTAAATCTTTGAAAAACATTGTTTAGAGGCCACGTTTTCAGTCCAATAATAAAATTTGGTCAGAAGGTTTGTCCTGATGATATCTTTGATTTTGAAAATCAATCACATTGGGTCAAAAACTAGGTCACCATATCAAATCATTAAAAAACCTTATGCACACTCTGAAGCCACATTTTCAGTCCAATACTTATGAGAGTTGGTCAGATTGTTTTTCTTGATGCCTCTGACTTGTGAAAGTGGGTCACATTGGGTCAAAAACTAGGTCACTGGGTCAAATATAAGAAAAACTTTGTGTACATTCTAGAGGCCATATGGTCTATTACTCATAAAAGTTGATTAGAATGTTTGTCTTGATATCTTGGAAGAGATTGAAAATGGGTCATTTTAGATCAAAAAGGCTCAGGTGATTGACCATAGGGCCGTCATTGCACCTATGTTTATAATGTTACAGAGATTGTTGATAATGAATTTCATTGACTTGATATCAATCACACATATTTCATTTGTTGCTGAATTAAAATAAAAACCTTTTGAATACAACCAATAAAAGTTGGTATGACATCGTAATAATACAAATTTTTTACTTGAAACAAGACATAGGCTCAGGTGAGCAGCCAACATGGCCTGCATATTTATGCAAGTGATAGGTATTTTAGATTTTCAAGATTTTGCATGGTTAACTATAGTTTTGAGTTTTGAAATTATCATTCTGACTCCAGTCCAGAGTTTGGTTTGGCTCTTAATTTTCGTCTCGGGCATCAGTCGCTCCAGGGTTATCAGGGTTTAGCAGGAGGAAAAATTTATCAGGCTGTATCAGTAAAAGTTTCTAATATTAGAGGTTTGTGTCTTGTATTCAAATATTTCATTAGTTGAGAGATAGAGAGTGACAGAATTTTAACAAAAGATGAAACCTTTAAAATGGCACCATGTCTTTCAAAAAGGTAGGTATGATACATGAAGTATCTAAACAGGATGTGGGTCTATCAGACAGACATTTAATGTAACATGTTTGAGGTTAGTAAATCAAAGGGATTATTTTTTAGCCACAAAGGTATTACCAGCATCAATTTCTTCATATTAAGGATCTTAACCCTTTAACAAATGATAAGTTTTAGACTGGTCCAAATTAAAGGCTGTTGAAGACAACATTAAAAATATAGCCCAAGTATTATTTGTCTTCCAAAAAGCTGAAGCATTTTAGGGGGAGAAAGTGCTGGTAACCAGCATCTTCCGTTTTTCCCTTCAGTGTGTTCAAAGTCATCTTTTTTACGGTCTTTTGAAAACAATATCATTTGATAAAGGGTTATATCCAAATTATTGCAACTAATTAGAGGGTTTTTGTTTTTACCTTAAATAGATTTTTTGTTCTCCTAATGTAATAAAAAGTTAACAAAAAAAATCAGATATTTTGTTTTCATGAGAAAGAAAAGCAACTGTTTGTTTCTTTTTAATTCTTTTTTTTTCCCATGTAATCTCTATTGTCTTTTCACTGTATTGAATCATTTGTTTAACTCTGTACCAAACAAAAAAAATTTAGACTTGAATAAATTTGAAGCATTTACAAATGACAAATTTAGTATAGCCTAAAACATTATTTCTATCTTTGAACTGAAAAAAAAAAAAAAAAAAAAAAATCATTGTGGAAAAAGGATAAAATCCTTTTCCCACAGTGTTTTCACTCTCAGCAGGGTGGTTTAAACTCAGAAATGTTTGGTAAAGGGTTGATTTTTTTGTACATGTTGCTTGTAACTCAAAGAATCTAGAATCTAAGTTTAGGATCTTGGATCCAATTTAAGTAAATAAGAAATGATTTGTCTAGTTCAATAATGAATGTTAAGGATCTTAAATCCAAAAATATCTTTGCCATGAATAATGTAAAGGATATAAATATGTATAATGCAAAGTATAATATAATGTGCAATGAATAATATAAAGTTAGAAATTCAATATCCCATGCACTGTTTGATGTTAAGGATCTTAAATCCAAAAGTGAGTATGTAAAAAAAAAAAAACTCATACAAGACTTTGACAAACCTTATGTAACACATAATTTGAATTATTACTATTACTTTTTTCTTTAACAAAAAAAAAAAAATGAGATGGACTAAAAGCTAAATCTGTTGATGTAAATTTTGAAAATGGCTTGATGAAGTGGTTGAATTTTTATACTTTGGCAAATACTGGATTGAGATAAAATTGTGGTAATGAAACAAAATATCTAGAATTCATTGCTCAGAAAGGTTGTCTTTGTAAAGTGGGTGATTTCCTTGCACTGGTTAGTATCCAGGACTTCTAGAAAGAAAGCTGAAAGATAACGAGCAGAGTTCCAGTACTGGGTGAGGTCCAGGAATACTATTTTGATGTCTGATGACCAGTATTTTTTTATCATTGTTTTATATATGAGCTATTGGCTAAAAACAGCAACAGAACAAATAAACTGTCACCAATGACGGGTCAAGACAAGCCAGAAAGGTTGTTGATCTATTCAGGGGCAGATAATGATAGGAAATTCACCTCCAGTAAGATAAGAAACACCGGCTCCTTGTAGAATATATTGTGCCCAATCCATACGAGTTTTGTTATCTGCAAATTGTTGGAAGGGTTGGACTCCCACCAATATTAGGTCATGGTTTGAACACAGGTTTATTTTACAGGCTGATCACTGGTTTGCTTCCAGGAAACATTCTTCTGACAAGCATTAGGTTATTGTTAGGTTCAATATCAGCTAGCATGGTACTGGTTTGAGTCCAGGTCAACGGCAGATTTATCATTAATGCACAATTGTCTACAAATAAGGAGCTGATGCTGTCAGCCAATGACGGATCAAGGCAATCTTGAAAAGTTGTCGGTCTATTCAGGGGCAGTTGTGTTTCATTTGCAAAGTCAGCTTTTCAAATATTGTAAAAAACTAAGTAACTGGAAAATAAGTACAACATCACATTAAAAAAGGCCATTTTGAAAAGTTACATCAATGGATTTACATCATCCTTTCACTGCCAGAAGCATATATCAGAAGAATTTACTGTTGGCATAGATCAAGATCAGACTGTTATACCACCATAATAATTAGGCCCTGGAAATTCTAACCACTCTGGAAGCAATTTTAAGTTGAAATTTGATTCCAGAGCCGATTGAAAATAAAATTAAAAAAGAATTGGATCAGGCAGTGATGTAAGGTGTCATTCATACATTTCTGTATCTACTCAAAAGTTCATGCAATTAGGAATGACATAGATCTTAACTCCCAAAGTGCTTGTCATAAATGTAATTTATCTAGGCCAGTGTAGATTGAGGTCAGACAAGATATCTGTTCTTGCATATACACTGCCCAGCTTAAAGTCATGTTGACAAATTCTGCCTTTTAAAATGCATATATCTGACACTTTGAGGGTTATCCAGTAAGTAGGAAGAATTGTACATGTACTTACATTTACATGTATTATTTTTGACACATTAATTTTTCTTTCTTAAGTTATTTCGTTTTATTTGAAGTTGTTCTCAGAATTTTGTGTGTTACTGGATCTTTAACTCTTTTCCAAATGGCAGAATTTGGACTAGTCCAAATTGAAAGCATATTTAGACAAGTTACTGGTATAGAAATCAACATGGGAAAAGGGGAAAATGCTGGCAACCAGCTTTTTCTCCTTTGCCCACAATATTTTCAAAATCTTCTTTGTAAAGGTAGTTAAATCATCGAAAAGGGTTAATCCACAAAGCAATTGTTTTTTTATTTTTTTGTGTTAGGAAGTAAATGTTTTGAGACATATGTAATTGTTGTTGTAAACAAAAGCATTATTTTGGTATAGTAAGTTTGTACTGTATATTTAATAATTAGAGGACAATTTTTTTGTGTTATTTTAAAAATCTGAAAGTAATCCCTTCTGGTTTAAATCATCTCAGAGATGTTTTCTGTGGAAAGATTTTGGATTTAAATGGGGAATCAATATCAAACAGATATTGGGCATAATCCAACACTTGGTGCTTTTTAAAAGGTTAATTTGCTTCAAGCCTTGGTCTGTGCATGTTGTTTTTGTCTGATTCCAATCTTCTTTCATGCAAATCAGCTTTTGGAATACCTTTGAATACCAGCATGAGCCACAAAATGAAAACTTTTAACATTTTTTTTGTCCAGAGGTCAGATCCTGTCAAATACTCACACAACCCGTACAACACCTACTACAAAATTGCTCCTTTGGCTGCTAATGAAGATCAAGATCAGACTGCAAATAAAAAGTTGAAGTGTCCATTTTTATCTAGACTGACTGCTTTGCTGAGACATTCTAGGCAAAATCATCCTGTATATTGCATTTGTTTGGGTCTTATTTCTATGTTTAGAATGTCTGTAGGGTTTATTTGGTCCCTTAAGGGTCAAAATATTTCACTAGTTCAGCAAATGGGTGCTCTGCAGCTTCCCCCCTACTTCAGCAGAAAAATGGTTATTCTGTTACAATGGTAAATTCAGACATTTATTTTTCAAAAGCATCTCTGTAGATTTTATTCCCACATTGTTTTTGTTGCCATGCCTGCAAACAGTAACATAGACATACATATGTATCATCAGTAACCTTTATAGGTTAGTCAACACAAATTAAAGAAAAAAATATGGTAAAATGCTGAAACTACTGACAAGAAAAAGAAATTTGGCAAGGTGAAAATTCTTACTCTTAACTATCTACAGCAACAGGTCATTTCTAGAAGCAAAATCAGGTATGAGCTAGAAAGACTTGACTCTATACCAAATGGTAAAACTTTGGAATGGACCAAGTTGAAAGCATTTGCAGACAACTTCAGTTTTGCTTAAATGATAGGACAGAAAACATTGTGGGAAAAGGAGAAAATGCTAGTTACCAGCATTTTCTCCTTTTTCCTCAGTGTTTTCAAAGGCCTTCTTCCATAGAGTAGTCAAAAGTCAGTATTGTGTAGTAAAGAGTTAAGAAACTTGAGCTACTATAGTTTAAATTTTAATTATGGATGAAATGCACATAAATCTAGAACAGTCACTGTCACACTGGAATAAATAATAGAAAAAGTAAAGGAAAAAACTAAGCCAGTTATTAGCCAATAAAGATATGCCTGGATAAACCCCAAACATTTTTCAATCAATGATACTAAAAAAAATTTATCGGTCAAAGTTGTATTTAATTGTTGAGCCTGCTTGTGGTGAGCGAGACATCGTTGTCACAGTGTTGCTTCCATGCCTGTGCATAGGAACATTCGTGCATGCGTCCATGCATGCATGCATCCATCCGTTCAAACGTTTGCAGACCAGAACTTTTAGACATACGGATGGATTTCAAAATCACTTGGCACAATTGTTTTCCTGTATGATTAGAAACGCAATTTGAAACATTTGTTCTGGTAGGTTCAAGGTCAAGGTCACACTTGAAGGTCAAATGATAAAATTTTCATACACAGTGCTTTTCCGAGCTACAACTTCTACATTTATGGATGGATTTAAAAAGATTTTTACACAGGTCTTCTTCTTTACCATTATAGACATGCGATTTGCGAAGGTCAAGTTCACATTTTGTTGTCAAACAATAAAATTATCATAAATAGATCTTGTTCAAGACATCACTTCTACACATATTGATGGATTTCAAAATAAATTTGCACAACTCTTCTCCTTTATGAATAGATGTCCCATTTTTAAATTTGTTTAGGTATGTCTAAATTCAACTTTACACTTGATGGTCAAATGATAACTGTAATTTGTATCACTGAATTATTCACTTCAGTGGTTTCAAGGTCATATTTGCAGGTCATAAATGAAGCATCTTGTTAATAAATGGGGAATACTTGTAATTTAGGAGGTTCTGTCTTTTAGGGGGCTCTACATGATGCCCTTGGGCCATCTTTTAGTATTAGCTACCATGTCAGAGAAAACTTAACAAACACCAAGTTATCTGTCATACATTTACAGGTAGATGTAATTGAGAAAAGAATGACATTGTAAAGTTTTGCTGAATTGTCAAAAGTTGAAATACAAAAATAAGAATCATGATGCTTGTCTTGGTTTCTACAATTGTGGCATACCCAGAAACGTTTGTTAATTTCTTAAGAAACTACAGCCCGGATGGCTCCAAGTACACATTTAATGTATCAGTAACATTCACACTAAAGCATAATTCAACAATAAATATCTACAAAATCTCTGCAACTACAGGTAAATAAAGGCCAGTAATTTCCATTCATCCCTTGGGGATGGTTGGAAAAATATTTGGTGGAGTACCTGGTCAGAGTAGCATCAGGAAACACAGATAGTTGATCTTCATGCCTCATCAAAACCACATTTTTGAACTTGCAAAAACACACAACAGGAAACAAGGCTGTCTCAGCTTTGGGTAATGAGATTCTCATCCCAGCCTGACGGGGTAAAGACTTTTCACATCAACCTAGGTACATTTACACATGCATACTGACTCAGACGTTTAATCTTGACAGGTGGGAACAGATTTGATTGAGTGGGTTCTACAGGAATCTGTAATTTAAACTGGTTTTAGACTACCAGATGGACAGACAGAGAGTCAATCACCAAACTGCACTTGGGTTTTGAAGGCCGGTGCTAGTATTTTGATACAAAAAGATGCTTCTGGGCTATGCTGCATTTGATGAAGTTAAGACACATTTTGAATACCCATTGACTAATATGATCTAGCCACCTTCATATTTCTTGGATATTTAAATAAAGTTAAACAAACCTTGGAATTCTCCTTTTACAGCAGACTTACTTTCTTAATCTGTTGCCACACAGTGCTGAGTTTTAATGACCCTAACAGAGAGGTTTTTTGAGAACATTGTGGGAAAAAGAGAAAACGTTGGTCACCAGCATTTTCTCGTTTTCCCTGAATGTTTTCTACCCTTTCAAAGACAAATCCCATCATTTTAGCCACATCTTGATTATCATCTGCTAAGGCTTTCAGTTTGGACCAGTGTAAAATTTGGTGGTGGCAAACTCCTGGGATTCCTGTAGAGCAGAAGGTCACTATCCCCTAAGGTGAAATAGCAAATCAAGACTTAAACTACTGTCATTCAGGTTTCTTGTCAGGAGGGGTCACCATACCCAAGACTAAGTGGTTAAAGGTCAAAGTGTTCTTTGGGTTTGAACCCCATTGGATGCACTGTTCTTGTGGGAATTTACTTGAGCACTGAACCACAAAGTCTGTGTAATCTTAAACATTATTGTAATTCTGAAAATACTTCTTGTAGAAATGTACACTGATGCGCTGCAGTACTCTACTCAATATAGGATTGATTCAATCACTAGCACAAGGCCTTACACTCTTACTGCCAATATAAATCCTGGTCACCTGTCTGGTCACTAGTATTTTCTCCTTTTGCCACAATGCTTACTACAAATCCCATCATTTAAGCCATATTTTATTTGTTGTCTCCAATTGCTTTTAGTTTGGTTCAGTCCAAAATTTTGTTGTTTGGTAAAGGGTTAAGTAGTGAATATAGCAAAAAACTTGCACTTACTGAGTTGAACTACAATTTTGATTTCTGAGAGTACATGTACGTTAAGCTCACCTGAGTAAAAAGAGCTCAAGGTGAGCTTTTGTAATTGTGCTGTGTCCATCGAGAGCATGTCCATCATGTGTCGTGTGTCATCAACTCTTGTTTTTTGTATGCTCTAGAGGTTTCATTTTCAGTCTGATACTCATGAACCTTAGTCAGAGTGATTGTCTGGATAACATCTCGAAGTATTTTGAAAATGGGTCACATCATGTCAAAGATTAGATCACCAGGTCAAATCTTTAAAAAAACTTTTCACTCTATAGGCCACATCTTCAGCCCAATACTCATGACAGTTGGTCAGATTGTTTTTCTAATGACATCTCAAATGAATTTGAAAAACAGGTCTTGTCAGGTTGAAAACTAGGTCACCAATCTTTAGAAAACCTTTTGTACTCTTTAAAGGTCATTTTCTGTTCAGTACTCATGGAAGTTTGTCAGATTGTTTGTCATGGTGATATCTCAGACAAGTTTGAAAACGCATAATATCAGGTTAAAAACTAGGTCACCAATCTTATAAAAAAAACTTGTTCACACTCTAGAGGCCACATTTTCAGCCCAATAATCAAGAAAGTTGGTCAGAATGCTTGTCGTGATGATAGCTCGGAGGTCTAGTTGCAAAGTGTGTCACTTTGGTCAAACACTAGGTCACCGGGTGAAATCTTAGAAAAGCCTTAAATAGCAGCACATTTTCACTCCAAAATTTATAAAAGTTATTCAGAATGTATATCTTGATAATATCTTGAATGAGGTTTGAAACTAGTCATGTCGAGTCAAAAACTAGGTCACAAGGTCAAATTTTAGCAAAACTTTGCGTACTCTCGAGAGGGCTCATTTTCTGACCAATACTCATGAAAGTTAGTCAAAGTGTTTGTCTTGATAATATTTGAATGTGTTTGAGAAAGGGTCATGGTGGGTCAAAATGTAGATAATTTCAACAAATCCTAGGAAAAGCTTATGTACACTCTATAGGCCACATTTTCAGTCCAGTATTTGTAAGAACTGGTCTGAATGTTTGTGTTGTTATCTCAGCCAACTTTGAAAATGGGTCACAATGTGTTAAAAAAGCAGGCTGCTGGGAAAAATCTAGAGAAAAAACCTTGTGTACTCTCTGGACGCTATATTTTCTGTCCATTACTCATGAAAGTTTGGTTGAATGTTTGTCTGAATGTCTTTTGGTTGAATGTCTGAATTCTTGAATTGAAATGTCTGACATTCTTTTGTCTGAATGTCTTTTGGTTGAATGTTTGTCTGGATGTCTAAGTACAGATTGAAAATGGGTTGTGTTGGGTCAGAAGACTCAGGTAAGTAACTCAGGGCCATTATGGCCTTGTTGTTTCAGTTTTTTTTGCATAATACAGATACATGTACTGGTAATATCCATTTTTTTTCCTGTAGGGTATTTCCAATGGTTATGTGTGTTTCTGATACCCCCTGTCCCTGGTCACAATACTGCAGAAAGTATCAGAAGCTAGCATTGCCATTTAATCTTAATTTTTTCTTGTAATTGTAGGAATTTGTTCAGAGAGAGAGAGAGAAAGGCAGAGAGAGAGAGGAAGAGAGAGAGAGAGGGGAAGACGGAGAGAATAAAGAAAACTATGACATATATATATTAACACAAAAGTTAGGCTTTTTCTATACTGTTCAAGGCCATACAATCCCATGTTCTCAAGACTTAAAGGAGGAAGGTTTTGAAAAACATTGTGGTAGAAGGAGAAAAAACTGGTTAGGGGTATTTTTCCTCTTTACACGTTTTCTGCCATTCAAAGACAAATTCTGTTGTTTGAGTCACATTAATATTTTGTCTGTGGTTTCATCATCTGCATAGTTATGTTGTAAATTTGACAGAACATAAAAGTTTGTCGTTTGGTAAAGATTTATAGAAGTTGAGTGAATGGTGTTTAACGCTGTTTTAAACATTATTCCAGTTATATTGGGGCAGGCAGCTCACCTATCAGTGCTCTCCAGATGTTTTTCTTGTTACCAGTGCTTCATGCAATACTCTTCCCAAGCCATTGGTTGCTTCCTACATAAGCATTGTCAAAACAATGATTAGCAGTGAGAAAGGAATGAATGCTGTTGCAATGACTATCATCAATCTGCAGAGAGAAATTTGCCAAGCTGGGGATTCAAACCAATGACACCCTGATCTCAAGTCCTCTATGCTAACAACTGTGCCAAAGGTGATCAGCGAGTTAAAGAAGTACAGCTGAAGTCTGTCCAATATACTAATGTTCACACTAAGCCTCTAAAACATACAGATTGTAAAGTGCATAGGAAATGTAAGGATTGGATAAAACTTCAACACTAAAGAATATTCCCCCCTTTCCCGTATATGCAGAGGTTTTCCTGTTGTTTCATTATTTCCAATTCAAGGTAACATGGCTGTGAAGCAGCACTGCCTAGATGACGAACACTTTATTGGAGGCAGTTATCAGGAGAGTCTACAAGATGACACTGTATCAAGATGGTAAGTTGAACATATAAACCTATCAGATTATAACATGTAAAACCAGACTAACTTCACTTTTGTACAGGTAGAGTAAGATCAGGCTGTACAGAATGCATCACAAAACCCAAGTTTTAACCATCCTGAATGGGAAGGCTTGTGAAAGCATTGCGGTAGAAGGAAATAGATCTGTTAACCAACATTTGCTCCTTTCCCCACATTGTTTTCCATCCTGTCTAGGACAATTTTGTCACTTGAACCTCACTTAATTTGTCATCTGCAAAGGCTCTGATTTTTGGTCGTCATCTGCTTAGATCTACCATACAATCATGAGTTCTAATGACCTTGAGAAAGGAGGATTTTGAAAACATTGAGGGAAAAAGAAAATGCTGGTAACCAGCATTTTCTCCTTTTCCTAGTGTTTTCTTCCCTTTCTGATACAAATGCCATCATGTGAGTCATGTTGAATTTGTTGTCGGCAAGTGCTTTGAACTTGGACCAGTTTGAAATTTTGCTTGATAAAGAGTTAAAGAGTTTTGTTTGTTTAACCCTTTACCACACAATCACAAGTTTTAATGACCTTGAAGTAAAAGCCTTTTGAAAACATTGTGGGAAAGGGAGAAAATGCTGGTTACCAGCATTTTCTCCTTTCCTACAAGTGTTTTCTACCCTTCCAAATCAAATTTCAATTTTTAAATCCCATTTATATTGTCATCTGCAAATGCTTTGAATTTTGACTAGTCTAAAATTTTGTCGTTTGGTAAATAGTTAACAGCCTTCTGAAACAAAGTTACAGCAGTGGTCGAAACTAGCACTAACCTGACAGCAAAACACTAGTAGATTTTCTCTCGAGCTTGTAAAAATTCCTAATATACTAGCCCAGTGGACTTGTAAAATGCAGATCGTTAAAAAAAGATTCTACTTTAATTTTCCCTTTGTAAACAAAGCTTTTGAGCTGCTAATATCATTCAATATGTCACTTGTATCCTACACTGATCATGAATAGTCAGTTTTGTTTACTGAGCTGCTGTTGTCTGCGCATGTCATATTCTTGAAAGCTTTGACCTGTCTGCTATGACGCATCACTGGACAAATAAAGGACAAATATTAATATGCTGTGCATAAATTTTGCTTAAAAAAGCAGGTGGAAAATATGGCAATAAATAATATGTCTGTGGAAAAATCAAGCGAGAAAACATATATTTTATTTTGAAATTCATTGCATTGATTGCCGCCTTGAAAAATAGTCTGGTTCTGTTCCCAGAATGCCCATATCAGACAGGTTATGTATTTCAAAAATGCCACCTAGTGGAAGGTAATGACTGTGCTGCAGGAACCACATGGGATTACGGTTCCTGGAAATTAAATAAGTTCTATACTGAAATAACATAAGCTGAGCCAAGGGATAAACTTGATTTGCAATCTGCCATATGCCGATTTTGCCAGTTTTGTGGCGAGTTTATTGTTTTAGATTTGCCAGCTAGCTGAAAACTGGATGAGTGCACACCAGCAATGGTGTATCAAGTGCAAATATATTTCTGCTTTTAAAGAAATTGTTAATTATGAATTTTAGTAGATACAGTGTTTGAAATTATATATGTCTACTCACAAAATCGGAGTCGGAGGAAAGTTCATGCTGAAATTTAGGCAAGAAAAAATGGGAATGCAATCTACAGAAGGTCAGTTTTGCAAATGAAATAAATTTTAGATGTGAATCTGTTTAGTATTACACAGGGGCAGTGTCGCACTGAGAAAATTCTTCAACTGTTAATTACATTTTCCGGGAATTTAAAAGAAGTATAAGCTGGTTCTCGGGTCCACTCAACTGAATGTAAAGCATCTAAAAACTGAGAACCATGTAATTGCCTAGCAACTAAGGATGGATCAAACATTGATCATCAGGTCAGAAAAGAAACATCCTTACCTGTGAATGATTCTTCAAATAAATAGTTATCAAAGATCTCCGACATAACAATTATGTATCAAGGGTGAAGGACACATGCGTCACTGTTATCACTGCTAAAGATGCCGTCTTGTCATTAATGGAAAATGTGACAATAATGTTAATCCGCTTATCAAGAGTAAAATGGCAGATTCTTAAGTTACCTGCTACATTTATTGACAAATTTATGTAAGATAATGAGAAAATATCTATCAAAAATTATTTGACATGAAAGAAAGATCATTGCAAAAACACGAAAACCTATGACACAACAAAATGTCAGTTAGATACTGTCCAATCAGAGGCACTTTAGACTGTCTGTTCTGCTTTACTAATGACTCTTAAGCAGTAAATTTACACAAATATTCATAGCAAAAATAAAAATAATTATTTGGCATGAAAAACACATTGCTGCAAAAAGCGCAAAAACCCATGACACAACACAATATCAGATACTGTCTGATCAGAGGCACTTTAGACTGTCTCCAACTTTTTAAGCAGTAAATTTACACAAATATCTGGTTGCTAAATCTCTGTCTTTTATCCCTGATTGATGCCGCAAAACTTAAATTCGGGCATATTATGATCCAGTGATAATGGGTCATTATTCTATGTCACATCAACTACCACATGATCATTGGCACTGATTGTTTATGTCATGTCTGGCTGGAAATATGTGCATTGGCTGTTTTTCTGCTTAAAAAGAAGTAAGGTGATAATATTTTTGGATTGATTACCTTATGTTGTCTTTGTTCTGAAATCATTTTGCCCCATTTGTAGGTGAAAAATAGAGTATGCCAGAATACCAAGGCTTAAAAGTATTTAATGTATCCGATTCCAAAAGATTTATTCGAAAATCATTGTTGTTATTCAAATTTATTTTGACTTGCCCCATGCTTCCTTCTAAAGTAAATATGTAACCTAGATATTAGCCAGTATTTAAAATGATCATATTGCAAAATATCATAAAAATCTGAAAAGTATTAGCTTTAAATTTAATGTATCAGATTCATTATTTCAGATGTCTGTAGAGAAAAAAAGGAGGCATATTTGTGTTCCCAATAGTTGAACATTGAAAAGGACACGCTTTGCTATTTATTTATAAGAGAAAAAAATTAAAGCCTATGTTTATTTTTTCTCATCTAACATATTTGATACATTTAGCATAGAATCAATGTGAAATGTTCATCCTATAAATATAACCCAAATAATAGTAAATTCATGGTTGCTTTTGTCTGCTGTGTTTAGCAAGGCAGACAGTGTAGATCAAAGATCAGGTTGCATGTTTTGTGCAGCTTGATCTTGATCTACACTGGCCACAATGGCAACTATAGTTGTGATTAGTGCTTTAAGTGTTAAATAATTGTGAATGTCCTGTGTTTTAACCCTTAACCAAACAAACCCTACTTTAGCTCTTTACCAAACAACAAAATTTTAGACTTGTCCAAATTGAAAGCATTTGCAGATGAAAAATAAATTTGACTCAGAAATTGAAATTTATTTTGGGGAAGGTAGAAAACATTGTGGGAAAAGGAGAAAATGCTGGTTACCAGCATTTTCTCCTTTTCCCACAATGTTTTCAAAAGGCTTCTTACTCGGGGTTGTTAAAAGTCCGGATTGTGTGGTAAAGAGTTGAACAATCCTCAGGATAAAAGGCTTTTGAGAACATAGTGGGGAAAAAGAGAAAGTACTGTTTGTCCCATAATCTTTCCTGTTGGATAAATCTCATCATTTTAGCTGCATTTGATTGATTGTCTGCAAATACTTTCAATATTGACTCTTACTGTGCCGTAAAGAGTTAAAATCTTTGCCAAATGACACATTTTTGGACTAGACCAAAATTAATTCAAAACTTTTGCAGACGACAAATTACATGTTGCTAATACACAATGTTGCTAAGACGACAAGTTGCTAATATGATGATTTCTGTCTTTGATACCAGCATTTTTCATTTTTCAACAATGTTTTTGAAAGCCTCCTCTTTTGAGGTCGCTAAAAGTTGGGACTGTGTCACTGTGTGGTAAAGGGTTAAATTGTACCAAACAACCTCAAGGTAGACAGCTGTCTAAAACGCCCTGAAAAAAAGGAGAAAATGCCTGTAACCAACATTATCGTCGGTGGGGAGTCAAATTGTCGTATCTGAAATTTTACGACTTTACAGGAGAAGGAAAAAACTGTTTTACATTTATCGTACGTTGTGTATCAACACCATATCTCTGGCATAAAAACTTTACCAGATGTGTATTTTTACTGATATATCAGGAGTTTGCTCCCAATCTTGTATCAGTTGCTTCATGACTTACGAGGTTTTGTTACAAATTTATCTGGAATTTTACGACTTTTCAGGAGAAGGAAAAAACTGTTTTACTCTTATCATACATTATGTATCAACACCATATCTCTGGCATAAAAACTGTACTATATAATGTATTTTTACTGATATATCAGGAGTTTGCTCCCAATCTTGTATCAATTGCTTTGTGACTTATGAGGTTTTGTTACAAATTTATGTTGAGTTACAACAAATTGTCACAATGTTGCCACACCTTTGCTCCTTTTTCAGTTACTTTTGGCATCAGATGTACAAATATAACCGTACCCATTTATTTGCTAGGACAAAATTTTTGTTGGTTATCAAAATTAGAAGGGATCTTTTTCATTGTTTTCAAGCAAATAGATGGAAGCAATTGCAAACGATTTGACTATGATTTTTAATTCTGCGTTAATTCACATGCAACGTAGAATCTAATACAGTTGATAGATATGTTTCTGAAAAGTTAGAAAAAAATGTGGCGAAAGGAGAAAATGCTGGTACCATCATTTTCTCCATTTCCCACAATCTTTTCAAAATGCTTTGCTTCTCAGGGTTGTTAAAACATGGGATTTTGTGGTAATAGATTGAAGTTTTTGTCTTCAGGTAATCAATTAACCCTTTTTCAGATAACAAAATTTTAGACTTGCCTAAATTCAAAACCTAAATTAAAAAGCATTTGTAGATGACAAAATTAACCCTATACTAAACAGTCCCGGATTTTAACAACAATTCCCCCCCCCCCCATTCCCAGGAGGGTGACTTCTGAAAACATTGTTGGAAAAGAAAATGCTGGTAACCAGCAGTTTCACTTTTCCTCACAATGTTTTCTATCCTTTAAAAGACAAATTTTTTGTTTGGAGCCACACATTATGCTGTGTACTGGTGTGAGAAAGCCAGGAAACACATGCATAGGTGCACTTGTCCATGTGATGTGACCTAAGCTGTTAAAACAGCCTTTAACTCCAATACAAAAAAAAATTGATTCATTCATTTATTCATTCAATGAAGCCATTTGAAAACATTGTGGGAAAAGGAGAAAATGCTGTTAACCAACATTTTCTCCATTTCCCACAATGTTTTCTGCCCTTCTAAAAACAAATTTCAATTTTTCAGTAACCTTTGCCATCTGCAAATACTTTTAATATAGACCAGTCTAAAATTTTGTTGTTTGGTAAGGAGTAAACCGATTAGCCAATGTTATTTACAGTGTATTATTCATTTCTTTTAAATCTCTTTCAGGTAGGAAATGAGCTTGCCTTTCAAAACTTCAGGATGATGACAGACAGGAGGTAGGTCAAAGTTGTCAGTTTTGAGCTGTTTTCTCAATACTTTTTTCTAAATTCATATTGCTTTGGCTCAGTAGAACTTTTATTCATATCGCTAAGCAGGGCTTTAGTGTATTTTTTGATTCATCATTTTGTGCATAAAATCCCTGTCTGCAGTGCACCTCACTTTTGCAGTACTGGTTCGTTGGTTGGAACACTGGGTACCAGACATTCATACCAATCATTATTGTACAAAGTTTTGCTAGATTCAAGTTCCTCATTTTTTTGGTCGCCTGGACTAAATCCATGAAAAGTTATTTTTGAAATGGGGTATATCATTAGCTGGCATGTGGGCAAGCAGGAGCACACATTTGGCATCAATCTTTAGGTTTCTGCTCAATAAATCATGTTCAACCAGGGTCATGGTCACCATCGCTTGACCTTTTAGCAGACAACAAAATTTTAGCTTTGTCCAAATTGAAAGCGCTTGCAGATGACACTTTAAGTGTGACTCATATGGTGGAATTTCTCTTCGATTGGGGTAGAAAACATTGTGAGAAAAGGATAAAATGCTGATTACCGGCATTTTGGCCTTTTCCTACAATGTTTTCAAAAAGCCTCTTTCCCAGGGCTGTTAAAAGATGGCATTGTGCGGTAAAGGGTTAAAATTAAGAAGAATATCAACCTTTAACTTGTTTAAAACAAATATATTTTTGTTGGTATCATGGCCTGATTTTGGCAAGGTTTTGTTTTCTTCTGACAAGTCTTGTTCTTATAATTTTTGCAATGTAGATCATCTCATAAATTATTAATTGCAACATTTGGAATTATTTTCATCTAAAGCCTTTTATTTTCAGAACAAGCATTAATTCTTTTTTCCATTCAAATTATAAAAAACAGTTTGACTTACATAACATTTCACTAAACAGGTGAGGTTCAGTTAACTGATTGTAGGAACTTCCATTATATATATTGTGGCCAGGGACAGGGGTGGCAGAGCACAAATGGAAGTTTCAACTATCAGTTTGCTGGCAAAACTGTTCATTAAACTAGTTGCAAGCATATCAGATACACACTGAATTCTAAGGTTCCTTGAGCTTGTTAAACTTAGATAAAATTCTTGATAGAACCATCATATAACATGTATAAATCTATGTGTGAACTGCCAGCTGAAATACAAATCATAGTGTTGTGACAAGTTCAGTCAACTTATTAAAAATTTATCAACATTAAATTCAGGTTGTTGGCAAAATCATTCTTTAAACTACATTTTGAAGAACTATGAGGTCAAATATGTATCAAATTGTAAGTTGATGAGTTTGGTCAACTTAAAATACCGACCTACATTAACTTAAAAGGTTGCTTACGAAGTATGTTTATGTAAGCTTTGAGGTCTAATGAATCGACTCAAAAGTTAAGAAGTTTGGTCAAGTTATAAAACATACCCACATTATATTCAGGTCATTGGCAAACCTGTCTGTGGACTACATTTTATGTCAAGTGAGAGGTCAATTATGTATTAAAGCGTAAGTCAACATGTTCCGTCAACTTAACACAAAAATATCTCTGTTTCATTCAGGTTAGATATGAATCAAGTTTCATTCAGGTTAGATATGAATCAAGTATAAGGTTAAAAGTTAATTTATAAAACATCCTACTAACATCAAACTTCTATATATAGGTGAGGTTCAGTAGACTGGCAGTAGGAACTTCCATTATAATTATATACTGTGGCCAGGGACAGGGGTTTTTTAGCACAAATGGAAGTTTCAACTATCAGGTTACTGGCAATACCTGTTTTTTTTTCTATTATTTGTAAACACTTTGGTCAAATGTATATCATGGTATCAAGTAAAATTTCCTTCAGGTAAACTTATAAAACTAGTACATATTATATTCAGGCCCCAATCAAAACCACCTTAAACTATTCATTAGCCCTGAACCAAATGACAAATTTTAGACTTCAACAAAATTGAAGGCATTTGCAGACGACAATTTCAGTGTGGCTCAGATGGTGCAATTTTTCTTTGATGAGGTAGAAAACATTGTGGGAAAAGGGGACAATGGTGGTTACCGGCATTTTCTCCTTTTCCCATGTTTTCAAAAGCTTTCTTTCTCTGGGTCGTTGAAATTCGGTATTGTGTGGTAAAGGGTTAAGAAGCCTACATTAAATTCAAGTATCAAGCAGTATCATTAAGTTCTGTCTGGTAAACTTACAAGACTAGCGTACATTAAAATCAGGTCTTAAGCAAAACTGTCTTTAAACCATTTGTTTTGTCAATGCCCTCATATAAACATAGAAAACTAGCCTACGTTAAATTCAGTTGCCAAACAACACTATCTTTGAACTATTTAAGTGATAGACCAAAAGATATTTATCATACATTGAGGTAAGACATTTTCCAATAAAACTTCTTACTTTTGTAAATTTCCAATAGGCAGATGAGGTTTATTAGGTATCAAATTTCTTATTTAAAGGTCAAAATCTGGGGTATTGTCAGGCAGCTGTACACATAATGTCCTGTAAGCTATTCAAACTTTGTACAATTCAAGCCAACACAATGAATGTCTAGAAACTCTGTTCATATTGCATCAGGATTGCTGTCTTTCCATGCTTAGTTATGTCAAAATGAATGAAAAAACAAATACATATACCTGCAGATCTTGGCAAAATTTTCTAAATTCAAAATTGTTTTTGTTTGATCTTTTTTTACATGCTTACTTAAACTTTCTGCAGAGGTTTTGTTGTAGTGCTATCACCACATTGATAACCTAGGTACCGGCCTGCAAAAATGTACCCGATATGGCCAATGTACGGAAAAGGATATAGGGCCTTATGCCTTTTCTGTTACAAAGTATTTTGTAGGTTAAGATGGTACTGCCTTGGAGTGTGTTTGCAACCCAGGTCCAGAGATCTTATATGGTTATAGGGTCCCAGAGGCCAGTCTGATTCAAAACCTCACCCCCAATAAAATCACTTTTACAACTGCGCCATTATCTTTCATATAAGACTGTCAGGCCATGGCATGTCGGAAAACATTGTAACCATGACCCCAAAGTGATATCAAGGTGGCCATTGACATGCTGACACCCAAGTAGCATTGAGCAGGTAAGAGAATGGCCATAGACATGCCTGGATAAAAATGCTCCTCATCATATTGGCCACACCGTGCTAGGTGGACAGTCTTGTCTGATGTCTGGAGTGTATACAAAATGAATCCAATATTGTGTCAGCATATCAGTTAGGTAATGAGTTCTACTTATTACCATACAGGCTCTTTTTTATCTGCAAAGAAAATGGCACCGTTGACAAATGGCACTGTCAAGAAACGCATGAGGAAAGGAAAGTTTTTGGAAAAATAAGGAAAACCTGCAGAGAAAAGGAGCCACTTCTTGCTATATGAAAGTACTACTTTTCCTACACGACAGTTTCCTTCACAGGTTTAATTAGTCATAACTGTATGGTAGTGAGTTAATGATTGTCATAAAAGACTGTTAGGCCAGGGCATGTTTGAAAACATCTGATCGTGACCCCAAACTTGACAGTAAAATGGTCATTACTAAGCTGACACCAAAATGAGCAACTGAAGAAAATGACCATAAACATGCCCAAGATATATTTCCCCAAAAATATTGGCCACACCGTGCAAGGTGAACAGTCTTGTCTGGTTCAGTGTTGTGGTGTGAATAATACAGAATGCAATATTATGTCAGCTTACTAGGAAAGGATTTAAATAAATTTCACATTGATGAATATATTCATATGATGAGCAATAAGCTGAATCAAATGATTACTTTGGCCTACTTGGGGATGTGGTTGTTGTTCCTTACCCTTGTTTTTGTTTTATTTTAGGTTGAGTATTTCAAGATGTAGGGCCACACACAGAGAATATGGTAAAGCCTAGATGAACAATCTTTTTGAAAAACAGAACCTAGACCAATGGATGTTGTAATTGCACTAATATAATCAGTACTGTTCAACAAAGTACAATACATTATTCACATCTCTGAAAACAATATGGGGAAAAGCAGTCCTTTTTTTTTCCAAGTTGATTGTGTGAGTCTAGATGAACTGATCATGATGTTACAGGAATGACATTAGTTAATTCATTGTGAACTAGATTTTGAGTGGGGATTACTGTATAATAATGGATCTTTTGTCCAAAATTCTGTTCTTCATTAATATACAGCCATATTTTTCCAAAGAAAAATGATTTTGAAAAATGGTAATGATTTTTTCCACAATACTACGGAAAGTAATACAGATGCACTTAGATTTTATCTACTGAGCGACAAATGAGTTGCAATGGGGAACACATGTAGAGCTTTATATGCTTTACTACACAATCCTGACCTTTAACAACCCCCGAGATAAAAAGCTTCTGAAAACATGTCTGTCTGTCAATCCGTCCATCTGTTCGTTTCAGTGCTCTAACTCAAAAGCTGTTTGACCTAGGACCCTGAAACTTTATAGTATTCTTCATGACCCAATGAGGTACCCTATTATTTTCTGGCCACATGGGTCAAGGTCACGGGTGAACTTTCGTTTCTCTGGTTGTGCTGCCTCAGTGACAAGGTGCCGGTGCCTGTGGGGGGTATTTTTGTCTGCTTTGCTTCAGTTCTAGTTTGCATTTAATTTGTCGTCTGCAAATGCTTTCAGTTTGGAAAAGGCTAAAAGTTTGTCGTCTGGTAAAGAGTTAAACCAGCATTTTCTCCTTTTCCCACAGTGTTTTTTACCCTATGAAAGACAAATTTTATGTTTTGAGTAACATTTGTAATTGGCAAATGCTTTCAATTTAGACAAGGCAAAAATTTTGTTGTTTGGTAAAGGGTTAAAGGTATACAAGTGAATGGTGTATCTGAAATTAGCCTGTATGGTTAATCGGGCAACCTTTTAAAGTAAGATAAAAATGTTGAAGAATAAAGCAGCAGGTCATTTTACTGAGGAAATTCCAACCTTTTTGAGCCATGGGTTTTCTCTTTGAAAGTGTAGGAAAGATTGTGAGAAAACGTTCATTGCCAGCATATTTTCCTTTTCCCATGGCACAGCTTTTTTCCTTAAGGTCTTGACTCTTAACCACACAAAGAATTTTTATATTTGTCAAAATATAAAGCATGATTTTCAATGTAGCTGCAGAGGTTGGAAAATTTTCCAAAACCCATGTACTTGTCCTGCAAGGAGGGTGAATTAGAAAAGTTACTTGTCCTTCTTCTTTTGTCACTTGTCTAGTTTTCGGTCAAGATAGCACAGATATTACCAAATAAGATACTAGAGATCAGGGTCCTTATTCACCAAACACTCTTAAGAATGTTCTTAGTCTTATTCTCCAAAATTTTCTGTATTTGGAAGTAACAACTTCTGATTGGCTAAACTATTTGGAGAACAAGACTCAGAATATTCTTAAGAGTGGTTGGTGAATACGGACCATGGGCCTTTAGATTTTCCTTGGGGCATTTCCTTGTCGATAATCTATTTCAAATTCATATTCATTATAATATTATGTAAGGCGAAAGAAAAAGAAACCCAATATGAATCCTTATATTCTTAACATTCAACTATTCTAGAATTCCTTTACAGTAGTTTTACTCAGTCGGAAAGTTAAAAATGTTCTTATTTGCATTGTAGCAAGATTGTAATCTTTACTCCGACTTGATAAAATCGAGTGCTGCATATATCATGGACATCACTCCTCCGCAGTGAAAAAAAAGTGACTTCTGTTTTCATTTTACCACTGCTGCGGACAGATAAATCATCAGTACTTTGTTTTTTTGTACAGATATCAGTCTTGAGATTTCACCGATATTTTCCAGGAATCCCCACTTCGTTAGTTTTGCTTGATCTACCTCTGGAAAAGCTACTCTTCCTGTCAGACGATTGCGCAGGAAATGTTACTTGTCCGGAAGCATCTTTTACTTGTCAGTATGAGTGGACAAGTGGATTTCTTTTAACTCTGAGCTGAAAGTATGATTTCTGTCTTTGAAATGGTAGAAAATATTGTGGGAAAAAGAGAAAGTGCAGGCTACCATCATTTTATCCTTTTCCCACAATGTTTTCAAAAACTTTCCACCTCAAAGTCTTAAAAAATTTGTAATATTTAGGTAAATTTTCAAAAACATCTTATTTGTAACAGGGTGAAAATATTTCTTGTCGGTGTGAGACTTGTGTATTCTAACGTTTTTGTCTTTTCTCTTGCTTTACTCTTTACCACACAATCCCGACTTTAACGACCCTGAAAAAGAAGCCTTTTGAAAACGTTGTGGGAAAAGGAGAAAATGCTGGTAACCAGCATTTTCTTCTTTTCCCACAATGTTTTCTAACCTTCCCGAAACAGTTTTTGAGTTGCATTTATTTTGTCGTCTGCAAATGCTTTCAATTTGGACAAGTCTAAAATTTTGTCGTTTGGTAAAGAGTTAAATTTTAAGGCAATAATTATGTTGAGTGAAGAGCAGCCATATCATTGATGATATTTTGTCCTTTCCAAGGGAACTTGGCTTAAATGAAAGTTTTGTTTGGTGTTTAGTGGTGTTTTCAACATTATTCCAGTCATATCATGATGGCCAATCCACCTACCCACGTGTTCCCATTAAAGCTATTTGGCCAGATGGTCTTTTCATGCTACTGCCTGCTTTTCTACATAAATCCTGTTGAAGCATATTAGTGTGAGTGGAAAGAATGACTATTGTTGATCCTCGAAAAAAGTTCAGCTCTGCTGGGATTTGATCACGATCCATTGATTAGAAGCACTGAACATTACCGGCAGAGCCACTGCACTTTGCCTGAATGCAAATTATTCTGCTGAGTTTACTGTTTGAACGATGTTTTCAAAAGCCTATCACTTTGGGTCATTTAAACATAAAATTGCTTCAACCCTGAGGAAAACAACTTTTGAAATCAATATGAGAAATGAAGAAAATGCTGTTTCTCAGGATTTCTCTTTTTCCACAATGTTTTTCTACACTATTTAAACCTTAAGGACATTTTCTAGAGTTTTAATTCTTCCATAGAATTTTTTTGTTTTCACCTATATTATGTACAATTTTATGCTAAATACAAAAATAAAAAGAAAATAATATGCTGTCAAATTCGTTTTCTTAGATGCCCGTTTCCACGGCAACAGTATACCCTCGAAATTCTAAAAATTTTGACTTTTGCTTGAAAATGATTATAACATTGTCAGACAAGTTTTAATTTTATAATTTATTTAAAATCAAAGCTGAATATTTGTATATTCTTATCTAACATTCAGAAAATGTGAATTCCATTCATATTTTTTCAGAAAGGGTCATTTTTTAGCCTTTCATATTTAAAAAAATGCTGAAAAAATTACGAGTTCTGCAAGTAAAACTGAGTTATCAAAAATACCCCTCCATAGATTTTGTCAATTTTTAGCTCCACTGGCCAAAGGCCAGCGAGCTATTGTCATGGCGTTGTGTCCGTCGTGCGTCCGTCCGTTCGTCCGTGCGTGCGTCCGTAAACTTTTTCTTTAAAAAACTTCTCCTCAGAAACTATTGACTGGATTTTTACCAAATTTCACAGGAATGTTCCTTTGGTGGTCCTCTTTCAAATTCCTTCAAATAATTGTGTTCCATGAAGAATTCTGGTTGCCATGGCAACCAAAGTAAAAAACCTTTAAAAATCTTCTCCTCCCAAACCGCTATTTGGATAGCATTATTATTTTGCAGGAATGTTCCTTGGATACAGGTTTACAGAATGCCTTTAAAAAAAAATGATCCGTCAAAAAACATGGCTTTTATGGGAGACTCATTTTCCTTTTATGGTATAAAGTAAAATCTTTGAAAAATTTCTTCTCTAAAACTACTCATTGGATTTCATTGTTGTTTTGCAGGTAAGTTCCTATGGTGGTTGTCTGCCAAATTGTTTCTATGGTGGTTGTATACCAAATTCCTTTTTAAAAAAATGATACACCTAAAAACACATTTTTTTATAGACAAGGCTTATATTTCAAAAAAATGTTCTCCAAAACTATTTATTATGTTAGTTTTATCGACTAACAAAGAAAAAGGAAGAAAATTGGATTGACTTGACCTAGTCAGGGCTGTCCTATTTAAGCCCACACATTTTCCTTGGTATTAAGATCACAATTTACTCCAATGATGTGCTATTAGTTAGTACTAGTAATAAAATATCACTGGCCATAAATAAGATAAAAGCTTGAGCACCTTTCACAACTTGAGCTTTTCAATTTTGCCTTATTACTAAGCCTGAGTAACCATGCCAAGATAAAAAAGAAAAAGTATTTTAATAACAAAACCCCCATGTTGTAGGTACTTTATAGTCCTTTTGATATAGAACAAGAGAACCTCTGCACTTTTAATTTTTATTAGTTCTGGTAAAGGTTTGTTGACCTACTAATGAGTAAATGCAGAGTGGACAGAAGGTGTGTAAATCCTGGTGACCTGGTACAGAGTGGGACAGGGCTTTACATTTGTGATAAGGCATTAATGTTATCCAGTCAAACTGATCCCGCAACTTCAGTACACCAGAATTAATCTGTGCCCTGGAGCAGGATATTTGATTTATGTAAATGCATTTGTAGACCATTTTGTTGTTTGCCACAGAAGACATTCTAACTGTGACTGTGAAAAGTTGATTATTAGGGATTAGGTGTTCATTGTATGCCAGCATATTTCATTCTATCAGGTGTATTGATGTAAGTTGATCTATATTGCTATAACATTCATTCATTTGCCCTCCTAGCTGTTCTTTTAGATTACCCCTTTACCACACAATCACAACTTTTAACGACCCTGAGAAAGACATATTTTCTATATTTTGATGTTTCCCCACCCAAAATGGTTTGTGAAAGGACCTGTTGCAGACAACATATCTTCAAATTAGTAAGACATATATAAAAAAGGATAGAAATTATTGTGGGAAACTAAGAAAATGCTGGTTACCATTTTTTTCTTCTTTTCTCACAAGTTTTTTCCATACCTTTTTTCTTCAGTGAGCTAAAATGCAGGATTGAATGGTAATTGTTAAAAACTTCTTTTCGCCATTATAGAAATATCAGGCCTGTGGAGCGATACAGGCGCTCAAGCACCTCTAGTTTCAGTATAGAATCCTTGAAGTATCTTCTTTCAAATTTAACAAGAAAAGAATAGGTTGTCGAGTTCAGATTTTCACAAAATTACAGTTTTGAATTGGGCTCCTAAAATCTTTGAAGCTGGTTATAATATGCATTACTTAACATCAGGACATCAGGTTAGTATAACACTGGATAAAAACCCCACTTTACCCTTTCTGCACCATAGGCGAAAACTGGGGCTTTCGCGGATGACATAGATTAAGATCATACTGCATGGAATGTGCAACTGCTTCTTTAGTCAAGTTGATAGGCTAATTAATTCGGCGTAGGCTAATTCAACGGCCACTTTTCCATGGCTTGTTCAACAATTATGATATCATTGCCTCCCTAGTTGGCATTTCTTTTAGTATCATTTATTTGAATTGCAGACTGAACCCTTGAAATATTGTCTTAGATTTCCTCGCAAAATGGCCTTTAAAGCAAAACATGTTTAGGCTGTTTATGATTTCACGCTGTACATTGAAACTATCCGAGTACTACTGTTTCCTTTGTGAAGAGTCCAATATCGTCCTTTACACCAACATGCCTTCTTAGTGCTCCAAATTTGATTTCAAAAGAAATGATACCATTCAAAAGGACGAACAAGCCTGGAAGAACGAGCACGGACGAACAAGCTTGGAGACAAGAAAACCTTGTTTCCGTGTTCACTTGGTTGCGCAAAAAAATGAAACTCAAATATCCGTAATTACACAATCCCAACTTTTAATGACCTTCAAAGATAAAAGCTTTTGAAAACTTCTTGGGTAAAGGATTGACTGATTGATTGTATTGTGTTTAACGCCACTTTCAGTGAGTTATTTCGCGGTGGCCAATGCACTTATCCATGTTATCCTAGAGTTTCTTCTACCAGTGCTACACACAATATTCTTTCCAAGCCACTGGCCGCTTTCCCTTACAACCATCATCAAAATAATGGTCAACGATGAAACGGGAATGAATCCTGTCGAAATGACTATCGTCAATCTTCGGAAAGAAATTTGGGTAAAGGAGAAAATACTGAAAATCGGCACTTTCTCCATTTCCCACAATGTTTTCAACCCCATCAAAGACATGTTATCTCTTTCCTACGTAAAAACAAATTGCAATTTTCTAGTCGTATTTAAATTTGTCGTCTGCAAATGATTTCAATTCGGAAAAGTCCTAAATTTTGTTGTTTGGTGAAGAATATATCATAATTATCATAAACAACTAAAGAAATTAATCTGTTACCAAACAACTCTATGTTTTAACCCTTTCCCAAACGACAAATTTTAGACTCTTCCAATTTCAAAGCAGCAACATACAACAGATTCAAAATTGGTACAAATGAGCTTAAGGTCTCTGATAGGGAAGAAAACATTGTGGGAAAAGGAGAAAATGCTGGTTACCAGCATTTTCTCCTTTTCTCACAATGTTTTCAAAAGCTTTCCTTCCCAGGGTCGTAAAAATCTGGGATTGTTTGGTAAAGGGTTAAGGACCCCAAGGGAAATAAAACTTGAAAACATTATTTGGAAGGAAGAAAATTCAAATTCTAGTTGCCAGCATTTTCTACTTTGCCCACAAAGTTTTCTACTGTTTAAACTTTTTACCACACAATAAAAATGTAGACTTGTTCAAGTTGAAAGCATTTGCAGACGACAATTTAAATGTGGCTTACCCGATGGAATCTCTATTTGATGGGATAGAAAACATTGTGCGAAAAGGAGGAAATGCTAGTTACCAGCATTTTCTCCTTTTCCCACAATGCTTTCAAAAGCCGTACCCATAGGGGTTGTTAAAACTCGGGATTGTGTGGTAAAAGGTTAACTCTTTACCACACAATCCTGAGTTTTAACAACACTGAGGAAGAAGCCTTTTGAAGACATTGTGGGAAAAGGAAAAAATGCTGGTAACCAGCATTTTATCCTTTTCCCACAATGTTTTCTACCTTTTTCCAAAACAAATTTTAGTTTTTCAGGCACGTGTATTTTGTCGTATGCAAATGCTTTCAATTTGGACAAGTCTAAAATTTTGTCGTTTGGTAAAGAGTTAAAGGGACAAATCTGGGCATTGTCATCTGCAAATCCTTTCAATACGTACAGACTAAAATTTTGTTGTCTGGTAAAGTGGTAGAGAAATACTGCATAATGAACCATGCTCAATGCATTTGCTAAAAGTTTCGGTCAAGATCAGCCTGCACAGTCTGTGCAGCTAACCTGGATCAAAACTCTTTCGCTGTTGGTCAATTTCCTGCATGTCAAAGGACCAGTCTACCCCATCAGTTTTATGGATCCATAACTGTAGGGTGACTTTCATGATATAATACATTAAGGAGACGCATAAACCCCCTCTTGCCATTTCTATTTTGTATAAGATAAATAGATTTTCCAAATAATTTAGCCCACCCTGGTAGCTCAGTGGTTAGCGTATCTGGCTTGTGACCTGGTGGTTGCAAGTTTGATACCTGGTTGAGGCAAACTTGCTTTCCGGCGATTTTTTGCCTCTGACCTCTGATGCATGTGAGAAAAGTAGTCAGTGGCTTTGGAAAGAAAGTTGTGTCAGTACTGGTGTGAGAAAGCCAGGAAACACGTGGTTCTGTCCTGACTGCCATGATATGACCTGAGCTGTTAAAATGGTATCAAACTCCAATACAAATAATTTAACTCGTGGACAGTGTTGCACAGTTACAGATACGTCCTTACTTACAGCCAAAGAGAAAAAATTGCTGTCAAAACTTGAAGTGTGCAGAATGGCTCATTTGGTCAGTTTTGTAAACATGGATAAATTACCAACATACATGTATATGGTGTAATGGATTAAGAAATTTGAGGGATTTGTCCTCGTTTAAAACTGGAAAAGACAACAACAGTGATTTCTTTGAATGCTGGCAAAAAATGAAATGCATTTTCCATTGTAATCCGTGTAACCTTGCAGCCATCAGGTCAATATTTGGCATGAAGATACAAGCATGATTAAAGTTTCGCAAATAAAGATAATATGGGTTAAAAACTGGCTGAAAATGAAATGGGCTTAACTCTTAAAGCGCCTTTACTAATACTGTTGCCTTTGTGGCCAATGTAGATCAAGATCAGACTGCACAAAAAATGCAGTCTTATCTTTGATCTACACTGTCCGCTTTACTTTACTTTCTTTTGGACCATATAGATCAGGTTCAAAATGCATGGAATGTTCAGCCTTGTCTGTGCAGTGTCTCTCCATGCTGCCAGTCCTTAGCATACAGGACTTGAGACCAGAGGGTCATTGGCTCAAAGCCCCAGATTGCCAATTTCTTTCCAAGAGATGATGATAGTCATTGAAACAAGATTCATTCCTCTCTCATTGCTGATCATTGTTTCAATGATTGTTATGTGAGAAAGCAGCCAGTGGCTTGGGAAGAATATTGTGCAAAGCACTGGTAAACAAAACTACGGGAAAGCATGGACAAGTGCACTGGCTGCTGTAATACAACTGAAATAATATTGAAAGCGGGGATTAAACACCATACAAACAACAAATCTATCCATGCTTCCCTGGAGTTTCATTTACCAGTTCTTCACACAACATTATTTCCACACCACTTGCTTTTTTCCTCCAAACAATGTTCTGCAATGAGAGAGGAATCAGTTCTGTCACAATGGCTATCATCAACCCTTGGAAAATAGTCTGCAATGGAGCTACTGGGCCTGGTATTAGGAATATTGTAAAACAGGAATCTGGTAAAACCACAATGATTTAACTCTTTGCCATACAAGTAGATATATAATGAGAGTTCTAGAACTCATCCCCCTTAAGCCCCCGCAACACGCTTAACTAAATTAAACCCCACTTAACCAAATCAACCCACCCTTATGCAGTGGCCAACCCATTAACCAATTCCCTCCTTATCCCCACAAATCCCCATTATGGCTAACCGGCTAACTTATGTTTTACGCTAACCCTTATCCAACCCATTAACCCTTAACCAGCTTATCCCAAACCACACACTTAATAAACATACAAATGCTTTAACTAATTTTATAAACACACCCCTGCTTATAAAATCCAACGCACCAGCTAACCAGTCAATCAGTCTGTTGGCTAGCCGTTTGTTCCCCCCATTTGCCCGCGCATCAGTCAGTCAGCTAACCATCATATGCCAGGTTAGAGACCAACATGTATAACCTTCTCTCTCAAACGTTTTAACTTAAATTCAATTTTAAAAAAAAAATTTAAAAATTTTTGGTTTCAGGGTAAACCAACGCAATGGCTAACCGGCTAACCGGCTAACCATATGCTTGGCTAGAAACAAAAAAATTAGCTTATGCTTTCTTAAGTTTAAAAAAAAAAAAAAAAAAAAAAAAAAATTTAATAAAAATTTGAATTTTTGTTGGTTAAGTAATTTTAAAATATTATAAAAATGAGTGTGTTAGATAAAATAGGTAATAATTTTAAAACTAAATTAGAGAATACATTAAAACACAAACTAGATTTTTTAACATATGAAAGGTTTTTTATGCTAGAAAAAGAATTAATTATAAATAGTGAAGAAGAGTATTATGAAATTTTACTTGGTTTAATGCCAGATATATACTATGAAGTTAGTAGAAATATAATATTGATAAATATGAGAGCTGATAATAATATTAATAATTATTCTATAGGTATATTTATTGGTGTGATGGTTTTATGAAAGATTGTTCTATACCTATTACTACTAACAATATTTTGGAAAAATATCGTGATTTAGTAGAGGGTGTGAATCATAATAGAATTTTTTCTAGAAGAGTTCCAGCCAGTAAAATATGTTTTATAGTAGAGGATTTCACTAATTACCCTGATTATAGTTATCAACATTATGAAGATGAAGAAGTTGAAGATGTTGATGACCGAGATGAAGAAGAGGAAGAAGAACCTGAAAATCATAGAAGACCAACTTATAAAGCTGATAAATGCATAATATGTTATGAAAACCCTGCTAATGTTTTATTTTGTAATTGCGGTCATATAAATATATGTACTAAATGTGATGATATTGCTAAAAGTATGAAATGTCCGAGTTGTAGAAGAAACTGCACAATCAAGTGTAAAATATAAATATTTAACCTTTTTACCAGGTTAAATATTTTAAATTTTATGATGCTCCTAAGCTAATGTATCTATCTGATTATCTAATACAAATCTTTTATCATCATCAGCACTTAAGGCAACCTTGTTTATTTGTTCGGTAAATAACTCATGATTACAACTTCTGATTGTTTTCATTTTTCTAAGTTGTTCTTTTTTTGTAAGCAAACAATTTTTATAGTCCTCATGTATAATTTCCTTATCAGTAACAGATTTTTTAATTCCCTTACATTTTTTACTTTCACCACCATCCGACGTTTTATAACTATATAACTTTGCTCTTAACCCTACAAACTCATCTATATTTTTTCCTCTGCATTCATCCTTAAACTTTCCAATTATTTTTTTGTTTAAACCTGTTGGTATACCAGATTTATGGTCTTTAGGATAATTACTTGTATCAAATTTTTCTTCTACATTATCAGATATATCCTTGTAAAAATCTTCAGTCTCAATTACATACATTAAACTATCTGTATCAGTAAACAAAAGTTTAGCTTTTTCATTATATTTTGCTTTAATATAATCATAATGGAAGTCATACATCAAAGTTTTACTTAAATCAAGAATACACATACCTAAATAAACTGGTTTATTAAAAGTTAAGTGTGTCTTCTTCATATGCATACCTATTAAGTTCTCATCAAAAACTTTTACATGCCTAAAGTTAGGTTTAGCAGATAATTTTTCTGCTTTTTTAGCTCCACTGGCCGAAGGCCAGCGGGCTTATGTCATGGCCCGGTGTCCGTCGTGCGTCCGTCCGTCCGTCCGTCCGTGCCTTAACTTTTATTTCAAACATCTTCTTCTCTGAAACTACCCATCCAATTTTCATGAAACTTCACAGAAATGATCCTGCCATGGTCCTCTTCAGAATTTCTTGAAAGAATTTGATTCCTTCAAAAACTCTGGTTGCCATGGCAACAAAACTGAAAAATATTGGAAATCTTTAAAAATCTTCTTGTCTGAAACCATAAGGCGTAGGGCTACCAAATTTGGCATGTAGCTTTATGTAGTAGACCTCTATCAAGTTTCTTCAAATTATAGCCCTGGGGTCAAAATTGGATCTGCCCCAGGGGTCACAAGTTTTACATAGGCTTATATAGAGAAAACTTTAAAAATCTTCCTGTACCAAGCCATAAGGCCTAGAGCTACCAAATTTTGCATGTAACTATATCTAGTGGGCCTCTACCAAGCAGGCCAAAATTTTAGCCCTGGGGTCAAAATTGGCCCCGCTGCAGGGGTAACAAGTTTTACATGGGCGTACATAGTGAGACAACTTAAGAAATCTTCCAGTACCTAGCCATAAGGCCTAAAGCTACCAAATTTTGCATTTAGCTTGATCTGGTGGGGGTCTACCAAAAGTGCCCAAATTACAGTCCTGGGGTCAATTTGGCCTCATGCTGGGGGGTGGGGCGGGGGGTGGGGCGAAGGTGCACAAGATTAACATGGGCTTATATAGGGAAAACTTTTAAATCTTGGTGTACATAGCCATAAGGCTTAGGGCTACCAAATTTTGCATAATTATAGCTCTGTCTAGTGGACAACTACAAAGAAGGCCCAAGTTACAACCCTAGGATCAAGTTTGGCCCTGCACCAGGGGTCACAAGTTTTACATGGGTTTATGGAGTGAAAACTTCAGAAACCGTCTTGTTACTAGCCATAAGGCAAGAACTCCCAAATTTGGTCATAAACATGTGCTTATAGGGTGAAAATTCAAAAAATCCTTTTGCTCCTAACCGCAAACCCAAGGGCAAATCTGGAGCACTTTTGATTTTTTTTTTGAAATTAGCCTTGCATTAGGGGTCTTATGTTTTACAGAGGCTTCATATGGACGAAACTTGAAAATCACCGTATTTATAACCATACAGCATAGACCTGTATTATTTTGGCATGTGGCTTTATCTTGTGGACCTCTACCAGGGTTCAAGTGATTATCGCTCTGGGATCAAAAATGGCTTTTCCCTGCGGGTCTCAACTTTAACATGGGCTTTTACAAAGAAAACTTTGTAAGTCTTCATTTTGAAACCATTTAGCTCAGAATTGAAATGTTTAGTATTTATGGTTTATATTTATAAGCCAGTGGAGCGATACAGGGCCATCATGGCCCTCTTGTTTAAATTATAACTTACCTAAAATCAATCCGGTTTCTAATCTTTTCCATTGTCTTACCAAACACACTATTGTTCATCAATTTAAAGAAGTCTTTTTCAAACTCATTTGTTGCTTTTGTCCTTAGATTTGTGTTTAAATCAATATAAGGTTTTAACCAAGCACTTTCCTTAAATGTTATTCCTCTATGAATATTTGTTATTTTTAAACCTAGGTATTCGTATAATTTTAAATTTTTATGATGAACCACAATATTTTTTTTTTATCATTTGAATTTGGAATTAACTTTTCTACCTTATTTATCTTTAAATTTTCTGGAGCTAAAGGATAATCATTATGCAAATCATGTAATTCTTTAGGATATTTTAAATCTACTTCTAATATACAAGGATGTCGTCTCCAATTTTTTATTTCGGTGTTATTCATCCATTTAAAACCATGTGTTGGAAGAAGATCAGACATTGCCCAACCGTAAAGATTGTTTGCATCAAGGTAAACAATATATTTACTTATTAAATCAGGAACATAATCTACACCCATATATTTATTATTAGCTTTTGCATATCTATTAGAAATCATTGATACTCCTCCTCTAATACCTTTTTCTATCATTAAGAGCAAATCAGGGTGTGATAAAAGTTCAAGGTTTACTTTAGTTGTTTTTAATGCAGCATCCCAAGCTAAACCTGGTGCTGTGTAATAATGAGCAGGGTCTAATTTATAATTTTTACAACAAACATTTCTAAAGTTTTCAAAGATATCAGCTAAAAGCAAAACATCAACTTCATTATACAAATTGTGGTAATCCTCTAAAAAAAGTTTTCATTTCAAATTCTTCCCAAACATTTAATGCGTGAGCATAATCTTCATCAGTTATATGTTCATTATTTAAACTTGAATAAAATTTTTTTTTAGGTGGTAACCGAGTTTCTTTTAACTTTTTTGGTGAATCCATATACTCATAAGGATATACCCCCTTTTTAATTACTAAATTAAGTTTATTTCCTGAATAATATTTTTTAACATTACTAAAATCATTTTTATCTAAATTATTTGCAAGTTTGTCTAATTTACCCGCCATAAACTTTAAACTATCAAGAAATTTTATTTTATGATAAGTATTTTTAGTGTTTCCTTTTTTGTCTGTATAATTTCCAACAGATACATTTTTAATAAAACTAATATACTTTTCATCATTGTTAGGTATGCAATCAATTTCTCCATCAGTTTCACCAACATTTTTTATAAATATATGACTGTCATATCCACTTAAATTATGAAAAAATACAGGAGTAAACTTAGGTTTTTTATGTTTAAGATTACATAAATTATATGCGGCACCCTTATATTTACCAGTAAAATGACAGTGGTCTCTAACCTTGTGATTTTCATCAGTAAAATCCCCTTTACCACAAATCCAACATGTACTTTCTTTTTTATAACTATCTAATTATTCTTTGTTAAATATTATTCCTTTTTCTGGTATATTAGAAATCTTTTTAATATCTTCAGTTAACATTTCCACAAATTTTTGTAGAGCATTTTCTCCTGTATAACTTACTAATTTTGATTTAAATATTTCTTCATCAAAAGATTTAATATAATAACAAAAACTTGATGGTTCATGTTTTTGAGTTTTTATTGTGTAACTTTCTTTATTTTTTTTATTTTTATTTTTTGGAACTAAATTATGTTCATCTAATGGTTTGATAAAACTTTCAAAATCAGCATATACAACAAATGGGACCTTTTCTGATTTATAAAAGTTTTCAAACTTTAACATTGTTCCTTTTTCAGGTAGTTTTATACTAACAGATTCATGTTCTTTACAGTATTCCATATGTTTATCCAAGGATTTTTGACACCAAAAAGGATTTAAACATCTTAAACAAAAATAACTTTTACCGTTATGTTTTGATACCTGAGAGGATAACAAACGACTAAGATTATTAACTAAACAGTAATGTTTTACTCCGTTTTCTTCTATCAAAAGTAGGATAATATCATGTTTTCTCTTATAAGTAAAATTACTATTTCTAAGAGGGTAAATATTTTTGTTTTCATAACCAAGAACTGTAATGGATATTGTTGGATTTTGTTTTTCAAATTTGTCAATATCTTTTAAACTAACAGGATACTCTATTCCTTTCATGATTATTTCATTTTCCTTTGATTTTAAATCATCGTCAATTTTTTGTGAATTTTTTTCTTTAGGGTTTAATGCTCTTAAAACACACCATGAAAAACACTTATTATCTTTATTTTTAATGTTAATAATAGCCTTTTTAAGGGTTAATTCTCTTGGTAATGGAATGTACGATTTTGCTGTCATAGGATTATATGATACGGTGTGTAATTGTAAATCAAGCACCCCATAAAATCTCCATCCAGTTTCTGTTACCCTCAAAAATCTTTCAAAATCCTCCAAAACCTCTTCTATCATAGTATCATACAAATCATTTGCATCGGTTCCCCTTAAGATTAAGAACAAATGAACCAGAATGAAAATTAGCATTTTTTGTTTTTAAACCTTCTTCAGTATCTTTTATCAAAGTACATTGAAGAACTAATTTTACTTTTCTACCTTGGTTATTTTTTAAAGCATTTACTATCTCATTACGTGTAAGTTCAAGAAAATCACGAGGTCCATAATTGCTTATACCTTCTATGGCATATCGTTTTACAAACCCTTTTAAAGCAGATTCTCCTTCTTTAATTACAACTTTATCTTTTTCACTATATAATTTTTTAATTTTTAAGAGCATTTAGTTCTGGTGAAATACTTTTAGGAACTTCTTTAACTTTTTCTAAACTTTCTAATAAATCTTCAACTGTTTGTTGTTGTGTAGGTGGTGCGGTTGGTGAAGGAAGTGCAGTTGTTGGTTGTAAAACTGGAATCCTTATGGTTCCAATATCTCTATCTAATATTGGCGCTCCAGGATTACTTAAAAGCTCAATTAATTGAGCTCGTCTAAGCCTTGAGTATCCACTGATACCTCTTGACTTAGCTAAATTTTTCAGACCTTTTACTGTAAGTCTTTTACACTCAGCATTCATATTTTTTATATAAAATTAAAATTCTTTAAGTCAATTTTATTATGAATTTTTTTTCATAATAAAATTTATTGAATGTCAGTTCTATATTTTTTATTCCAAACTCTTCCATTCCAGTTTTCAATTGTTTGTGGGCAACGATCTATAAATTTACCCGCTTTGTAAATTGATGGGAAAGTTGTTGTTTCTCCTGTTTCAACATCCTTTAAAATAACTTTTCTTGGGTTTTTTGAAATCCATTTCAATCTTTCATAATTAGGAACTTTATTTTCATTTCTTTTTTTACGCTTTATTATTTTAATTTCCTCCTCAGGGTATAACCCATGCTCTTTTGCTACATCGACTAATTTCTTTTTAGTCCAGTAAGAGTAAAACTTAATATCATTGTCTTTCAAAATTTTTTTTAAATCGATAATCTTTATCATTTTTATATAAAACAAAAATTACTTAATACACTACGCTCATTTTATTTCCATCACTCTGAAAGTTAATTAATCTATCACTAATGATAACAGCATAAGCCTCTGTATTTGCAGGAACATTTGCATGAAAATTTGCCTTAATTTGAATATCAGTAACAGAATACTTTAACCTTTCACTCTGCTTTGATAAATCAAACAAAAACAAAGGAAAGAGAATTTTATAATCTGAAGGGGTAATGTTTGGATTTGATACCAACTCATCTTAGTTCTAAACAAAGCAGCGTCACCATATGCTCTACTAAATTGATTAGCAGTGAAATTTAAATTATAATCAACTGCTGGATATCTGGTTGAATTTAACACTGTATAAATATTTTTAATGTTTACATTGTCAAATATAGATGGATTTTGTGTTTGGTCACCCCTTTTACCAGTTTGAAAGCCAACAATGATAAAACGTGGCACTTCAGGAGATGATTTAACTGATAGTCTCCAAGTAAATTTTGTTGATTGAGGTACTGCAATAGAGTCACATTGTATCATTCTATATCCAACTGGAAGTTTTTCTTTCTTCTCGATAAATTTATAAATTTCCATCTTTTCTTTATCTGCTGGCAACACATGAGGCATAAACCAAGATATTTTAAGTAAATTAAGTCGACCAGGTTCATGTAATGCTGGGTTACCACCTGCAGCGGGCACCGTGGCTAATCTAAAAATTGCGTCATTATTATCATTTCTTGTTAAGGTAAGAGTTTGTTTCATTCCATATAAAATTTTGTTTTAATCTTCACAAAAACCAAATATATGTTTTAAAGGTACCCTAAAACTAAAGGTTCCAACTGGATTTGAACTAAAAATATAACCTCTTCTTACTCTAAAACCAGTATTATTACCTCCCGCTACTTCTGTGGTATCCTTATACCATAATTGGTTTAACCCTTGTGATTTAGCAAAATCATCTGGATATTTTAACAACCCAAGCATTGTGCTAGCCTGACCAGGGTATGTAATGGATTCTATCTCTTGACGGCTAAGTTGGTATCTAATATTTTTAAACAGGTGCAACAAACCATTATTTGTTATTGTGACTATATCACCACCATCAGCAGGGTTATATTCATCTTCAGCAGCGTTGTCTTTTACTAATTTACCTTCTATTAGTAAATAAGACTCAGAAGGACGAGTAAAAAGGTCTTGAGTTTCGATGTTAATCCTAATATCTCCTCCAGAGTTGTTTAGATTGGTGCCTGCGATAGGTTCATACTCAAAATGTTCATATTCATCAATACTATCATCTTTTAAAATTGGTGATTTAATGTTTAAAATGTCCATTTTTTTTTATATGAAATTATAATTTTTAAATTAAAATTATAATTGAGTTGAGTTTTTAATACTCTATCCAGAGTTGAGGGAATGATTTGTTTTCATCATTAACAAAAACACCTTTAAGTTTAATTGTTTTCATTTTTTCTACAGAAAAAGCACGCCTCATTTTTGGGTAAATCCTATTTCCATAAACAATTGTTACTATTGATACATCATTTTCTTCTAAATAATCATTTATTTCTTTTTCAAAACTTTTCATAATATCAACTTTTTCAGGAGACAATTTTACAACAACCTTTTTATAATCATAATTTGTATCATTGGATTCAAGAATTTCACAATCTTCTTGTAGTTTAAAGTATGCATAAGAGATGTTAACTTTTTTTGTGTTGTATTTCTTATATTCTTCTATTTTAAATTTTAGTTTTGACATTCTTTTTTATTTAATGACATAAATTACTTGAATTAAATTGTTTTAATCCCCGAACCACTATTTAATTTCTTAACTAAATCCTGAATTTTAATTACACTACCATCTATTAAGGTATTAATATTTTGTGTTGCAGGTGGATTATACTTTTCTGAAATCTTTTTAGATTTTGGTGTTAAAGCCTTTTCAACTAACTTCTTTCCTGCATCAACGGCGGCGCTCTTTCCAACTTCTAATGCTTTCTTTGCTCCTTCCTTAGCAACACTGTTCCCAACATCAATTGCTGAAGATGCAATTTGTTTTGCAGCATTACTTGTAAAGAGTCTTGCTAAAAAATTAGCTATGCTATCAAAGATTCCGGAACCTCCATATGAATATTTTCTTTTAAATCCTCTCTTTCTTGGTGTAATCATTTTTATAATATAGACATTAAATTTTTACAACTGCTTGAATTTAATACACCTTGCCTTTTTAATTCATCACATATGCTTACCAACTCATTTCTTAAACCAGTATTACCAGCTTCTTTACTTGCCATCAAAAGGTCTAATCTTTCTAATAATGCATTAGGGTCAGATGGGATAACAACAATTCCTTTTCCAAGGACTGAATCATTCCAAATGTTGGAAAGAATGTTTGTCCATTTGTACGCTTTACTGCTTTTTGGGAATTTACTTTTCGGATCATTATTGCGATGGAGGGTGCTGGTTTTTATCATTATCTCCTTGTAATTATTAAAATCCTCTTCATTATATTTACTTTTGTCTGGTTTTTTAGCCACAAGTTCCCACAGACCAGGTGTACCTTCATAGGTTTTATTTGCAATTAAAATATCATTTCCTAAAATTTCAGCTTCCTCAATGCCGATATAAAATTTACCTTTTTTGTCATATATCCCATACGTTGTATCAGCTTCATCCTTATTGGTAAACCTTCTTAGTTGCTTTGTCGCAAGTGGTCCAATAAGTAATGGGTCTTCATCTTCTTCCGATTCATCCAACATTCCCATTAACCTAAACATTTCTTTCTCATCATCTCCTTCCAATTTCTCATAAGCTGTGATAGAAGGAAAGGCTGGAAACGTAATAGCTTGTGGAAATTGTTCGATACCCTCTTTAATAGGTTTAAGCCCTTCTGTAATCTCCTTTGTTGCAGCTTTTTGTGTTTCTGTAACAGGCTTAAAAAACTTTGAAAGGTCTGTTTGTAATTCAATTTCTCCTGTTTTCTCTGCAAGTTGACTATCCCTAATTTTTTTCTTTGTTTCAAGATATTCTTTTACAATTTGGTCCCTTTCACAGGGTCAGTTATCTTTAAAAATGACATTTGATATTACAAACATAATTTTTTATATCGTTTTCAACAAAGTTTTTATTGCAGTTCTAATCAATATTTTTTATTTCACATGCGCAAGAACATTTAAATTTAGGGCATGATACTTTAATCCGTGGTACGATTTTTTTCCACCAACCTCAGAAAGGACTCACGCGCTTCTTGCCTCCCTTTCTCAATCAATGATTCTTCATTTTCAGCTGTTATCTTCTTTTTAGATTTAGATCTTATCTCATTCTTCATAGTTTTATATTTCTCCAACTCCTCCATAATTAATTTAAATTCATCATCAGATATATGATTGTCAAGTAATGCTTTTGATATATGTGTAGTTAGTGTATCCAACTTTGACTCTGCTAACATCTTAATTTTTAAATGCTTTTCAGCCCTTGTTCTTGTCGTTCTAACTAATATTTCCCTATAATTGAAGCTACCCCAATACCCAAAGCAGATGCCTCTAATGCAATAGTTTCGGGTATCGCAACAACAGTTGAAAGTAAACCTATCCCCCCGGCACCTGCTGCCATAGCCATCGTAATCAAAACTGTATCAACATTGTCAACACCTTTAGATATTCTTAAATACTTTTTTGCCATTGCATCTCTAACACTAACTTCATTTTCAAGAAAAGATTGAACTTCTGATATCTGTTGTAAACGGTATGAATGGCCATTGTCATCGCTCATTAAGGTTAATTCAATATGAGGTGCATTAGGTGTATTGCGTTCAGTAGGTAAGTTGGATAAATTTTTTCTTTCATCTCCATTTTTATTAGAGGGATATTTTTTTTAAATTGTGTAATAAACGTGGCATAAAAACTCATTTTCCTCAGTTCTTAATAGCTTACTTGAGTTGTTTGTAATTGTAGTGACGACATCAGCGGCATTCTCAAGAATAACTTCATTTGATAAACTTAACTGCCTAATTTTTAAATTATAAGATAGAGAGGTTAAAACAATCCCCTTACTCATTAAAAAGCCAAAACCTAATACTATTGACTTCTTTTCACCTGGTTTTAGTATTAGGGGTTGTTGAGTAAAAAATTCCCAAAGAACAGGATTAACTTTTTTAGGAGGATACTTAACTTCAAATGGTTTCCAAAAAATAGTTTTTGGTTGAACTATTTTCGGCTTAACTCCAAATTTGTAAACATTCATATTTTTAATTTTTGTTAACAGTTGTTTATAATATTGCACCCAAAATAGGTATATTACCAAATGGACTATTAGGGCCTAAAAGAAGTCCTTTTCCATCATAAAACTTTCCTCCTTGTTTTAAATATAAACCATCGCCAACAGATTCCAATCCTTTACCTTTAGCTGGTCCAAGGTAAAGACCTTTACCATCAGTTTCTACTTGACAAACGCATCCCCCTTTTTTAAGGTAAAGACCTGACCCCATTGCTTTTTGTACTCCTGATGATGCTAAACCAGATTAAGCACCAACGCCTAAAGCTGGTAAAACTGTTCTTGCTAATGTAGGTAGAACTGATGACGCTAAACCAGCTAACAGAGGTAAAAATCCACCTTCTACTTTCATGTTCTGTCTAAGCTGTTTTTCTGTCATTCTAATTGTGGTTCCTTTACCAGCTTCATAAGCTTTTGCTATTTTCTTTGCTTGACTTTTGGTTATAGCTACAACATCGTTACCGTGTAAATCATCATAATTTAAACGGAGACTTACAGGGCATTTGTTTTTTAAAGCGAGTTTAAGTTTTTCTTTTTGTCCATCCGATATATTTACTTTAACAGTAGTATAGTTTGCCATTTTATATTAATATATTTTTTTATTTATCTTGCTTCTCTTATATGAAATCTGATTGTTAAATTCTCACCTCTAAGATTTAGTAATGTTCCATCTTGGTCTGTAATTGATACATTAAGGTTATGTATTACATGTAATGTTAATGGTAGGTAAACCAGATTTACTGGATTTTCTATTATTTTATACCCTGGTGGAACATTAGGAAAAATGAATAAATAGTGTTTTTAGTAGTTCCATTAACATAACTTCCTGAGATAATATCAATGTTAACGAGCAAACTATTAATACTAAGAATATTTACTACATTTTCTGATTCATGAAATCCTTGTGTATATTTAGCACGAGTAAATCCTAAAACTTTAGCAATAGAATTTGATTGATTAAAATCTACTTGATAGCCATTTTCAAGAGTAAGAACAGACTTTAAAGTATTGGTGTTTGCAGAGATATAAATAAAATACTCTTCATTAACTGCATCGTAATGACCCTTTTTCCTCATTTCTTGTTGAATGACATCATTAATATCAACAAGGTCATAACTTCCTTCTGGTATTTTTATTTTTTCCCATGAAGCACCATTGTCTGGAGAATAAACTAAAGTGTCGTTGTTAGAATCAATGTTTGGAAATGAATAGTAAGTTTCAAGGTCAACCAATGCTATTTCATATTCTTTATCCTTTTCTAATTGAAGTGGTGGGGTAAACCTTGTACTAAAACTTGTTTTGTTGTTGCTTACTATAATTTGAAATGATGTTTTGTGTTCAGTGTTTTTAACAATTTTTTCTAAAAGTTCTTCCATTTTTAATTACTAAAAATATATTTTAAAACAAAAATATATTTTTTCATATATTAATAATGGTTATTTTGTCTAAAAAAATCACCACTTCTACACCCTTTTAAATAAAAATCTTTGTATTTTTGTTTTAGAATTGGACTAAATACTAAATGTATTTCATTTATTCTATTTATGTTAGTGATTATTTTTTTTTTATATGTTCTCTATGTTTTTTGTTAGTTTTATCTTCCTCTTCAGTTTTAAAAATCTTTTCCCATTTATTTATTTGAGAAAGTAATTCTGAAACCTGGTTTTTAATAAAAAAAAATATATTTTTCTTTTTCACTAAGAGTATTATTGTTTCTCGCAAAAAGTTCAAACTCTTTTTTTAGTTTGAGTCCATCAATTTTTTTTCTACAATTACGCGTTGTGGTAACTTCAACTCTTTTTGGTATTTCTTCTGCATTTTCTTTAGCATGTAATAAAATCTCTTTAAAACTTAAACCATTAAAATCAATAGTAGTAATTCCATAAACACTATTAAAGCAAGCCATTTTATAATTATACTTAAAATCTTCTTAATTTATTTTCAATTTTTTAAATTTAAAATTTTTTTTTTTTTTTTTAAAATTTATACCGACTTAGGTATATAAAAGTTATCAAATCCATTTCTATACTTACCATTTTGTTTTTTGCTGGTTAAATCAATGATAACAAAACCATGCGGCCTCTCCCAACCTGTTTTACAAAATTCACGAAACTCATTTTTTGTCATATCATCTCCTACATGGTCGCTATAGATATGATTAAGATTTTTAAGGTCTTGTCTAAATAAACAAATAAAATTTGCATTCTCTCTAATAGTTTGTCGAGGTAATCTAAAATAATTTTGTGATAAATAAAAACAATCAACATTACTATGTCTTCCTCGGATGTAATAACATTCACATTTGTTTTGCCTTTCTAAAAGTAAATCATCAAAAATCATTAAATTTTTGTTTTCTGGATTTAAATCTCTCGGGTCAGGAACATCACTTGCATTTTCAAAAAATTCACAATTTATATCAGATTTTTTATTAACCGTTTTAACCCACTCTTCAACTAACGCTATAGGAGAAACATTTAAATCTTGAACTTCATCTCTAATATTAAACAACCTTAGAATAAGTTCTTTTGGTAATTTCTCTTCAAAAGCTTTTTTAAGTATGCGGTACTCTGGTTGAAACAAACTTTTGCCCAAAACGCATAAGTTGTCATAATCGAGCCAATCAGGTCTTAGCAAAAGGTTAAGTAGAAGAGTGGTTTTACCACATCCTGACTTACCAACTATTACTCCCCTGATACTCTTTGGTAAAAAAGGGTGGTTAAATCTCTTTGTTATTACTTCATTCCATGATAAGTTTACAATATCCATTTTTCATATTAAAAATTTTAATTTTAATATAAAATGTATTGTGTTAAATGTAAAAAACAAACTGAAACAACTGATTTTGAATGTGCGGTAAGTAAAAATGGTAAAAATATGAAACGCGGTAAATGTGTTGAATGTGGTAGCACTAAAACCCAATTTATTAAAATAGAAGGTGGTTCATTGTTAAACAAGGTTATAAATAACTTACCTGTTGAAATGCACTTACCTGGTCATAATTGTACTGGCCCCGGTACTAAATTAAAGAAAAGATTAAATACCGGTTTAACAACGAAAGAATGGTCAAAGCCTGTGAATCGTGTTGATAAAGCGGCATATCATCATGATATCTGTTATCTCAAACATAATGATACTGCTACAAGAAATGCTGTTTGCGATAAAAATATGTTAAAGGAGTTAAAAGGAATCTACAATCCTTCTATTAAGGAAAGAATGGAACGAGGGTTAGTTTCCTCATTAATTGGAACAAAGGCTAAATTTGGAATGGGAGTTAAAAAAAAAATTTCAACATGATAAATTTATCTGAGGAATTACATAAACCTGTAAAAAGAAAATTTAAGAAAAGGAGAGTTAGAGTAAACGGTATTGATAGGATATGGGCTGCAGATTTAGTAGACATGCAAGCATTTTCTAAATTTAATCGTGGTGTAAAATATCTTCTTGCTGTCATTGACATCTTTTCAAAATATGGCTATCTTATACCATTAAAAGATAAAACTGGAAAATCTGTTTCTGTTGCATTGAAGAGTATTTTTAAGGAAAGAAAACCTGAAAAAATGTGGGTGGATAAGGGAAAAGAGTTTTATAACAAAGAAGTTAAAGATTTGGTTGAATTGTATTCTACTGAAAATGAGGAAAAATGCAGCGTTGTTGAGAGATGGATTAGAACAATGAAAGAAAAAATGTGGAAATATTTTTCTGCTCACTCAACAAACGTTTACATTAACGTGTTACCAAATCTCGTTGAAGAATATAATAACACGAGGCATTCTTCTATTAAGATGACACCAACTGAAGCAAGCAAGAAGGAGAATGAAAATAAAGTTTGGAGAACATTGTATCCTGATTATAATCGAGTAAAAGAAGATATAAAACCTAAGTTCTCTGTTGGAGACAAAGTAAGAATAAGTAAAAAGAAAAAGACTTTTGAAAAAGGTTATACCACAAGATGGACAGAAGAGGTTTTTACAGTTTCAGAAGTAAAACATACATCACCTATAACATATAAAATTAAAGATTTTAATGGAGAAGAAATAAAAGGAACCTTTTATGAACCTGAACTACAAAAAACGAGACAAGAATTGTATAGGATAGAAAAGGTTATTAAAAAAGGAAAAAAGAAATCTCTTGTAAAGTGGAAAGGTTACCCCGATGAGTTTAATTCACGGGTTGATAACAGTGCTATTGAAAATATTTAATATATAAAAAATGCAAGATATTTTAATTGATAATATAATTTTACCAAACAAACCTTTAAGCAATTTTGAACTGGAGGACGCAGTAAAAAAATTAAAAATAAAAAAATTTTAGGGGAGTATTTTTAAGAGCTACCGTACCTAAAAAAGTAAAAAACAAAGAATGTGGTATATTAAATCTTGATGATTTGAGTGGACCTGGCACTCATTGGGTTGCTTGGTATAAAAACGGTAAAACTAAAATTTATTTTGACAGTTATGGTATACAACCACCTCTTGAAGTTAGAGATTATTTAAAAAGTCCATTACATTACAATAGTGACCAATTACAACAAGCAAGTCAAGTATTTTGCGGTCATTTATGTTTGTTCATTCTTAAAGAACTGGGTTTAGGTAACAAATTTCAAAATATTTTAAATAAACTTTTTTAGCAATATAAAAAAATGCCCGTTGATAAATTTGGAAGAATGGATGATGTTAAAACAAGCGGTGATGGTGTGTCACTTGCTTACATAAGTAATAATTTTTTACGTAAAGATGGAACAACCACCGTTACCGGTTCTATAAATATGAATGGTAACACATTAACGAGGGTTAGTAATCCAGTAAATCCTCAAGATGTTGCAACTAAGAGTTATGTTGATGGCAACTCAGGGCTGTTAGATGAAAACGGAGGATACCATATGACAGGGTATTTAAACATGGTTTTTAATAACATAAAAAACATACCCGAACCTGAGGAGCCGAGTGAAGCTGCTAACAAAAAATATGTGGATAGTAGCAAAGCAATAGTACAACAACAAGACGGCACTTTTTCCGCTGTTGCAGATATAAATATGCGAGGATATACTTTAACAAATGTTATAGAACCTGCAGAACCACAAGACGTTGCAACTAAAAATTATGTTGATGTTTCCAACCGAGCCTTTATTTACGGAGCCGGAGGGTATGTAGCAGGTAGTGACATTTCTATGGGTGGGAGAAGAATTTCCAACGTCGGAACACTATAGAAAGTCAACAAGTTGCAAATAAGTTTTACGTAGATACAGTTGTTGAAATAGCTACTTCAGGTGAAAAGGCTTTAACAAAAAACCAAGATGGTTCCTTTTCAATGGATGGTAAAATAGATATGGGTGGTAACTCAATCACTGGCTTGCCAAATCCTATAGACCGTGATGCTGCTGCCAATAAAAATTATGTTGATAATGGTGGTGCTATCGTAAAAAATCCTGATGGAAGTTTTACAGCAATAGCCAACATAGACCTCCAAGGTTTTTCTATAGAAAACGCTGCGGCACCTGTAGAAGAAAGAGATTTAGCAACAAAATCATACGTGGATAAAAAAGTATCACTTCCTTCTCTCATAGGCCCTAAACCCATTATAAGCGTGTCTGCTGAGGAACGAGGTCCTTTAGGGGATGGTAATTATGAGTTCTCTTTTGGTAATGGAAGCTCTGGAATAAGCCATGGGATGGGAGGTTATTGTATGTCTGCTCCTGGTAAAATTATAAGAGGGTCTTTAATGGTTGTTAAAGGTAATAGGTTTTTGCCTGAAGAGGTAAAAGTCAACATAGTCATAAACGGAGTTGAACAGGCTGACTACTCCATAACAAAAAATGCTCAAGAAAAATGCAGTTGTGTAGTTTTCCCACAACCTTTAGTAGTAGACCAATGTGATGTTATAAACTTTATAACTAGGTCTACCAACCCCAACGCAAAAAACGCGTATTTGACGATACTAATAGAGTTGGATTTATAAAAAATCATTTAAATAAAATTTTATTATATTAAAATGGTAGATAGAGAACAAATACTAATAAATTTTTGGGGAAAAAGTGAATTTGATGCTCTTAGTGTCATTCAAAATAGGTTAAAATACAACCACTATGAGCTTATAAAATACAAAAGTTTTTTTACAAGTGACATTAACTCGAAACATTATGAAGAAAATGTTAACAAAATATGTAATATTTTAAAAACAGAGCTTAAAGATTTTTTTAGAAAATATTATGAAAATAGGATTGATGAGTTTGATTCTGATATAGATAAGCATCTAAATGAGCCAGTGGAGGATTATTAAACAAAAAAATTTATAACTTTAAAAAAGTTATAAATTTATATTTTACGTTTAATATTACTATCAGTTTTACAAACTGGGCATTTGTTTGAATTTTCGTTTAAATCATCACAATTTACGCATATATGTATATGACCACAATTACAAAAAAGTATATTTGGTTTTTCACTCATGCAAATTACACATTCTGGTGAATAAAATGATTCTTTTCCGTTAATAGGTGGAGTTGGTGGTAATGACTCATCTTCATTTTCACTTTCTTCATCTTCTGCTCGATTCACAATAGCTCTTTGTAAATCAAAACGTGCACCAGGGAGCCTATTATAACCAAAGTTTCTTTCGTCAAAAAAAGGATGTCTTCTTATTTTTTTATAATTATATAATTCACCCCAATATTCACCACAATATTCAACAAAAGAAGTAAAATTAAAATACTCTGCAGGATGAGTATTTTTAAATGTTGAAATCGGATATATTTTATAGTTATCAGGCGTTGGCTCTCTATCATCATTTCTAACTAATTCAAGTAAAGCATTTTGATAAACACTAATAAAATTATCACTTTGGTCAAATGGTATTCTAATACCAGTAAAAATAGGGTTGCCAACACGGCGAAATAAATCCGTAAGTCTCATTGGTGAACGTATTCGCCGTAAATCAGGCCAACACATAAAAACAGTTGTGTCAAAACCAGATTCATCTAACTTATGCTTACTATGTTCATAATAAACAAAGGGTATTAATTTTGTAAGCATGTAAATAAAATCTTTTAAATTATCATCTTTAAAATCAAATTGAAATAGTTCTACATCTGAATAATAAATATATTCAAAAATATTATTTTTATCCTCTAAAGTCTTTTGTAACTTTTTTCTAAAATTGTTTGAAATTTTATCCAACAAACTCATTTTTATAATATTTTAAAATTACTTAACCAACAAAAATTCAAATTTTTATTTTTATTTTTTTTTTTAATTTTTTTTTTAAGAAAGCATAAGCTAATTTTTTTGTTTCTAGCCAAGCATATGGTTAGCCGGTTAGCCATTGCGTTGTTTTACCCTGAAACCAAAAATTTTTTAAATTTTTTTTTAAAATTGAATTTAAGTTAAAACGTTTGAGAGAGAAGTTTATACTTGTTGGTCTCTAACCTGGCATATGATGGTTAGCTGGTTAGCTGACTGACTGATGCGCGGGCAAATGGGGGGGAACAAACGGCTAGCCAACAGACTGATTGACTGGTTAGCTGGTGCGTTGGATTTTATAAGCAGGGGTGTGTTTATAAAATTAGTTAAAGCATTTGTATGTTTGTTAAGTGTGTGGTTTGGGATAAGTTGGTTAAGGGTAAATGGGTTGGATAAGGGTTAGCGTAAAACATAAGTTAGCCGGTTCGCCATAATGGGGATTTATGGGGATAAGGAGGGAATTGGTTAATGGGTTGGCCGCTGCATAAGGGTGGGTTGATTGGTTAAGTGGGGTTTAATTTAGTTAAGCGTGTTGCGGGGGCTTAAGGGGGATGAGTTCTAGAACTCTCATTATATATCTACTCATACAACAAAATTTTAGACCTGTCCAAATTGAAAGCGTTAGCAGACAACAAACTAAATGTGGGTCATAGAAAAAAGTGTCTCTGAAAGGATAGAAAACATTGTGGGAAAAGGAGAAAATGCTAGTTACCAGCATTTTCTCCTATTCGCACAATATTTTCAAAAGGCTTCTTCCTCAGGGTTGTTAAAACCCAGGATTTTTTGGTAAAGGGTTAAAAATAGAGGAACTCACACACTAGTCTTGCTGATTGAAAGGCATTTTACCTTATGACAGCTGACTTTTTCATGTACTTCCTGGGTATCACCAGTAACTGACCAGGGCTCTCCCATGTGACCAGTGTCACAGGTTGTGATCTAACCCTTACATTACAAATCCACCCACATAGCCCTGCCGGATCCCACAAAATTGTTGCAGTCTGGTCCTGTATTCACCAATCATCCCAAATTGCATTTGTACTCGTAACTCAAATTTCTAACAATAGCATTATTTTTGATTGGCTAAAGCATTTGGTTAAATCAATTGAAGTTGTGTTGATTTTTAGAATTAAAATTATTTCAAGAATTAAAATTTTAAAAAATTTCAAGAATGAGATGAAGATTGTATTTATATTGGTAGGTGAATCTTGCCTCAGATCTTGGATCTACACTGCCAACATAATTATCTGCTAGAATTGTAATGGAGACTATTTTCACAATGTTTTCAAAAGCTTCCTCAAGGTTGTTTAAACTTGGGACTGAGTAGTTAACTTATAAGATGCAGGAACTGGTGTCATAAAAGATTGTACTCCTGTACAATTTGTACTCCAGGAACCGTATTCTGTAGATAAAAGGGCACATATTTGCCAAACAAATGACTTCCACTGACAAAGTTCCATGATATTATGACTCCCTTCACATAGAATATGATATATTTCCATAGAAAAGTGACTTTAACCCATTACCACACAATCCCGACTTTTAATGACCCTGATAAACCTTTTGAAAACATTGTTGGAAAAGGAGGAAATGCTGGTAACCAGCGTTTCCCCTTTTCTCCACAATGTTTTCTAACTATTCAACTGCAAATACTATCATTTGAAAAACTTTTGAATTGTTGTCTGCAAACTACTTCAATATGGATGAGTTTAAAATGATGCCATGTTGTTAATGATTGACCTTACTTTATCTGAAAACTTTGGCTATAGATGAGCCATGCTCTTTGAAAAGGGGGGCTTAATCCATCTCTGTGACGCATGATTCCAAGCAAGTCATCCTAAATTCTGTCTTGTGTAACAACTGACTGAATCATGGGGTAGACTAGTCCTTTGACATGCAGAAAATTGACCAAAACCAAGAAGTTTTGGCTCAGGTCAGTCAGTGCGGACTGCACAGGCTGACATGGATCGATGATTTCTGGAAATAATGCATTAACCTCCTTTCTCACAGAGCATGGCTCAGATGTATCTTGTTTCTCTTTATATATAGGGAGGGAGCATACTGTTTTTGCTGAAGATGTTACTCCTGTTTGCCTATCTGCCTGACCACACACTCTGTACCTCATGGATCCCTGAAATTGCAAAAGCCGCAAAGCTCCACAGGAATGTTGATCATTATGCATTCTCGTTCAAATGAGTTTTTTAACTCACTCCCTTTGATGACTGATGTTATTGTCCTTTACACCATAAATCTGCGTAAAGTTTGTGTTCCATATATGAATCTTGCTCTGTGAAAAAGGGGCTTAATGCATCTCCGTTATGTACGGTACCAATTATGTCATCACATGATTATGAATCAAAAATAGCCATTTTTGTTAACAACCGACTTAAAATCATGAGGTGGACTGGTCTTTAAACATATAGAAAATTGACCAATAGCGAATAAAAATAGGCTGACCAATACTTTTTGCAGATTTGTTAAACCCCCTTTCCACAGAGCATGCTTCATATCTTTTTAATCACTTAAGCAGAGAGATTGTTGTTTAGAAGTGTTGTTGTGTACTAGGGATTTTTATGTCCCCACCATGAAATGGGTGCACAGTCAGATTTTAAAATAATTCAGCACAAATGATCACCATGGATAGACAACTTGTTGTGTGCAAATTCGTGTTGCCAGCTGAAAGGTCAAGGTCACAGCACTTGGTTTAACTTAGTCAATATTTGTTACAATTGTAAGATTGCAGGTGTTGCTGTCTGGCTAATTTTTTCCGGGTGCATGGTCAGATTTTAAAATAATTTGGAACAAATGATCACCATGGATAGACAATTTGTCACGTGCAAATTCTTGTTGCCAGCTTAAAGGTCAAGGTCACAACGCTTGGTTGAACTGTGTCAATATTTGTTGCAATTATAATAATGACAGGTATTTCTGTCTGGCAAGTAAGTTCCAGATGTATGGTCTGATTCTAAAATGATTCTGCGCAAATGATCACCATGGATAGACAACGTGTCCCATGCAATATTCATGTGGCCAGCTCAGAAGTAAAGGCCATGGTGCTTGGATGAAATTTGTCAAAATTTGCTACAATTATAGTAAACACTGGTGGTCATGTCCGGCCAATAACTTTTGGATGCATGGTTTGAAGTCAAATGATCACCATGGATAGACAATGTGTTGCCTGCAACATTTGTGTCACCAGCTCAAAGGTCAAGATCACAGTGTTTGGTTGAACTAAGTCAATATATTTTACAATTATAGGGATGAAAGGTGTTCCTGTCCGTCCAATAACTTCCAGATGTATGGTCTGATTCTGAAATAATGTGGCACAAATGATCACCACGGACAGACAACATGTCTTGTGCAATAATTTGTGTCGCTAGCGCAAAGGTCAAAGTCACAGTGCTTGGTTGAACTTTGTCAATATTTGTTAAAATTATAGTGATGATAGGTGTTCCTGTCGGGCCAGTAACAGCCAGATGTATGGTCTGATTCAAAAATAATACGGCACAGGTGATCACCATGGATAGAGAATATGTCAGGTGCAAAACTCTGTAAAAACTCCACTTTAAAGGTCAAGGTCACAGTGCTTAGTCGACCTTTTCAATTTATACTACAATTATAGTTATGTCAGGTGTTCCTGTCAAGCCAATAACTTCCAGGTGCATGGTCAGATTCTAAAATAATTTAGCACAAATTATCACCATGGATGGACAATGCGTCACATACAAAAACTTGTCACCAGTTCAAAGGTCAAGGTCACAGTGCTTGGTTGAACTTTGTCAATATTTGCTACAATTAAAGTAAAGACAGGTTTTCCTGTCCAGCCCATAAGTCGACATACTTTGATTTCTGAATAATTGTGGTACAAATGATCAGCATGGATAGACGATGTTTTCGCACCAATACCATCTCGCTAGCTGAAAGGTCAAGGTCACAGTGCTCAGTTGAACTTTGTCAATTTTTGCTACATTTATAATAAAGATAGTTGTTTTTGTCCAGCCAACTTGGTTGGGTTTCGAAATTATTTGGCACATAACTCTTTATTAAACTCGTTGATATATTTTCATGATACTTTATCAAGCTGTAAAGGTTATAAGTAGGTATGTCGCATACAGAATAGACAACTGTGACTCTATTTTTGAGTTATCTCAACTCTGCTTACTCCATCTGTTTTCAGTGATGTCCCCTGGTGGAAAAATCTTGTGAAGTGCAACTCTTCAACCACTGGAGTCATTTTAATTGTAGTTAGTAGAGCTGCTAAGAACACGAAGTAAGGGTATCACGATTTATGAAGATACCTCTAACCTGAATGTTGGAGTTATCTCCTTTACTTATTTTTCGGATGCAGATTATAAGCAGTGCATGCAGCATTCTGTATTTTTCTCGTGATTTTTGGATTCTGTGTCAAAATTACTGGCTAGCAAACACAAAATTGAGTTTCTCAAACTTGTGCTTCGAGAGTTATTATTCTTGCCGGCAACTGCCCTTATTATGCCCCTGCCATAAAATGGCAAATGAGCATAGAGTGTAATCACTGTGTGTGTGTGTTCTTGGAAAAGCTGATGTTCTTGGTTTCTTGGGTTTCAAAATAATTTGGCACAAATGATTGAACAGACAACATGTTGCAAGGAAAACAGTGTTGCCAGCTCAGAGGTTAAGGTCATGTGCAGTGCTTTGCAAAAATTTTTGAATACACAGTGTATAAAATGTTTTCGTCAATAAGTATGGCTATAGGTCCTTGTTTGAGTTTGGACTTATACCATGACTGTGACCTTTGTCATGTGGCGGGGGCATCTGTGTCGGTGACATGACTAAAAAATCACATAATTCCTGTATCGCTGTTTCTCTGTAACTACTTGGATTAGAGTCAGCAGACTTATTGGCTGTAAGAATTAACGTTGCAGGGTAGAGCTATGTTACAGTTCATGGCATTTTATACAGAGGTAAAACAGGTAATTCAGAAGTCATTCTCAGTAGATGTAAAGGAAAGGATCGATAAAGTACTGTTCCGATGCATGTGTTTGGACGGCAGATTTACGACGAACAATTCCGAACTGGCTTCAGGCCAATAAAATGAAAAATAAACTGGTCCACTCATGTCTAAGGCTAGCCACTCTCTGCCAGGTCATTTCTTACAGCCAGTAACTGAAACAAGTTGGCTTCTTTGAAAAAGATGCCAGGAGAGGTCAGCATCAATGTTTTAAAATAGTTTATTGGCTTTTAATTTCAATATATTATATTGGTACATGTAAACAAACAAGTAAGGCATAAATGATTAAACCGCTGTGTAGTCTAGATTACCTGCCCCTTCCACTACGTTATCGGGACGTACTCTTGTGGTACGGCGGGGTAGCAGACTAACCGCTGCATTGAAACCTCTTATGCGTTACATGGCAGACACGTGACCTTCTTCCCGCGTTTTCAAGTCGCATGATCTTTTCCCGCGATGTTCTCTTTTTTAACGCAGTTCTGTTTTTTCTACTTAGCTTTGTTTGTTTAATGAAAAATTACCGTACTCTTGGAGAGATCATTTGCAATCAAACAAATATAGCACACCTTTTTTGAATCGTCATATGAAACAATTCACGTCTATTTCCTGTTTCAGTTTTTTTGATTTCGGTTTATTTATAAAACCATGACGAAACAAACTGTGCATCAGAACAATTTCGTAAAGAACATAGATTTAGACAGCAATTCCTGAGGCAGTCTGCCTTTAAAACTCACCACTGTTGGAGAGGTCTGATGATGTTCAATAAGAATTGTTGTGCACATGGATTTTTGAGTTATCTCCCTGGATAACATAGGAGTTATTTGCCTAGTCACTACATATCATATAAATCTTGTATTGCTGTTTCTCTGTAACTAGAGCTTAAAATTGCTTAACTCTTAACCACATGACAATAATTATCCTAAATTTGACCAAACTGAAAGCATTAGCAGACAATTCGAATGCGGCTCAGATGATGGAATTCGTTTTTAAATGGGTAGGAAATGAATGGGAATGGGAAAATGATAAAATGGTTGTAACTAGCATTTTCTCCTTTCCTACAAAGTTTCAGAAGTTTTCAAAAGCCATCTTTTTTCTTGATTGTTAAAACTCTAGATTGTGTGGTAAAGGGTTAAACATTGTGTCACATGTATCTCTATAAGACTATAACCACTTGGGCTGAAATGAGCAGACTTCACAGTCCTGAATGTCCTTCAGCAAGAGTAACTGTGCACTTCTCTTAACTCTTTACCAAACAACAAAAATTTTTACTGGACCAAAATGAAAGCATTTGCAGATGACTACATGAATGTGACACAAAAATTAGAATTTGGTTTTGGAAGGATAGAAAACGTTGTGGGAAAAGGAGAAAATGCTGGTTACCAGCATTTTCTCCTTTTCCCACAATGTTTTCAAAAGGCCTTTTCTTTACGGTCGTTAAAACTCAGGGTTGTGTGGTAAAGGGTTAAGTGATAAATGCGGACGCACCACCCCTTACAACTTAAGATTACATCTACCTTGTGTTTTTGGACCTTTCAAAGCACTTTGGCACATTTCATACAACTTCATAGGAATATTGTTTGGCATGAGCATGTGCATTTTGTAATTCTAATATCACCCCTCAATAACTTCGGAGTTGCTGTCCCTGATAACTTGAATATACTCGAAGCCATGCCAACAATAAGCCATGCACATCTCTCAAACTGTAGGTCTGATTGAGAGCCTCGTGTATAAGTGTTTGACTTTGCGAACATACTGTGCTATTTTTCAGCTTAATCCTCTTCAGTATCTATACACTTTTGCCAGCAAAGTTGAAGGGCCTCGATGCCACTACGAAAGTTCTAAGTCCTTCTGTTGACTGTTCAGACAGTCCTCCGCTGCATGTATGACAACACATCTGATGCAAAGTTTGTACTGGAAATGGCCTTTTTCGATTTTCTAAATAGATGTAAGTCTGATGGAGTGAGATGCAAATAAGGCAAATGCTCAATCAATGCAACGCCACAATCGCTAATGGCAGCCATTGCAATGACAGACTTGAGATCAGGAGCAATTCCTAGTGGAGCAAAAGTCACTTGCCTAGTTTACTTTGATAGCGTGCTACCTTTTCAACATAAACTGACCAGATGACACATTTCTTTGGGTACACAGCGTTAAATCCGTGCACAACATTTCGTCGAAAGGGTGTTTCGTCGAAATCGAATTATGTTTTGAATTACCAATTGCTAAATTTCCAGATTTATTTCGTGAAATGCTCTGTCTGGGAGGAAGATTTGAGCCACAATTCGTATGAATTATGGTGAGGGTCAGGGCTAGGGATCGTTTTCGACGACCGTGGTTTTCAACGAAATGTCGCGGATCCGCCTTAATTAGGGAATAGTGGAGCTGTAAAGGGACATCCCTGCTTAACTCCTTCAATACAAGGTTCACACCTTATCAATCAGCCCTAGTAGCTTGAATCATTAAGTTTACAGAAATTTCAAGTCGGGCACTTGGCCACTTTGAAATGTACAACAAAACAACATTAGTGTTACTGTCTTTTGAAACTTTGCTTTTTAACTCTTTACCAAACAATCCCTTGTTTAACTAACCCTGAAGGAGAAAGCTTTTAAAAACATTATGGGAAGAGGAGAAAATGTTGTATTTTTCTTCTTTTCTCGCTATGTTTTCTACCCTATCAATGAACTTGAGATCAAATGTACCAATTTCTAATTTGTCGGTTGCAGATTTTTTGAAATTGGAGGAGTTGAAAATTAAATTTGTCCTTTTTTGTTAAAGGATTCAACCTTTACCAAACAATCCCAAGTTTTAACAATCCTATAGAAAAAGGCTTTTGAAAACATTGTGGGGAACAGAGAAAATGATGGTAATCAGCATTTTCTTTTAACACAATGCTTTCTACCATACAAAGAAAAATAAATAGGATTTTAAGCTATATTTTTTTCTCGTCTGCAAATGCTTTCAAGTTGAACAAATCTTAACATTTTGTCGTTTGGTAAATGGTTAAGTGAAACTATACGATTTTTTTTGTAAGAGCTACCAAACTTAGGAGAAACTGTCAACTTGATGACAGGAAGTGTCATTTCCACAAGACATTACTCTGGCACCAATATTATTTTTGGGTTATTCCGCCTATTTTCATATTTTTTTGTGGCAATTGTCGAAGACAATGCCACTATGAGTTCAATACGGCAATACGGCATTTTGAAAATCATGTATCGTAGTTTGTGCAAAACTGAAGGAATAACTCCAATTAACCTCAAATTTTCTCAGACAAATAACTGTTTCGATTGCACTCAGATATGTAATTGAGATTGGGCGTATTAAAATAAATTGGATTAGGCCATCGATCGTGGAAATGCTTCTTTTTTATCGAAAATAGCTTGATCCGCTATGGCCGTCTATAATAAACACAATCTTTTGTTTCCTAGATAGGTAAAATTAGCTACTAGTAGCCAGATACTAGTAGCCAGTTACTTGTTCAGGTAAAGTTAGCTACTAGTAGCCAGCTACTTGTTTAGGTAAAGTTAGCTACTAGTAGCCAGCTACTTGAGCTGGTAAGGTTAGCTTCTAGTAGCCAGCTACTAGTAGCCAGCTACTTGAGCTAGTAAAATTGGTTATTTGTAGCCAGCTACTGGTAGCCACCTTCTAGTAAGCAGTCACTTATAAAAGGAAAGTCTGGCAATTCGTACCCAGCGACCAATGTATAAGTAATTAAAATGGAGGTTTTTTAGTAGTTTCCTAAAGGTACAAGTAGCTGGCGAAATAATTGTAGATGCCTTGAACGAAATATTTTTCTTCCATCCAGAATACTATATAAATGCATCAGAAAAATCAAAATCAAATAAATTCCTGTATTAAAGGGTCAAGCTACGAGATCTGTCGATAGAATTTTTTTTTACATTTCTTTTTAATTAGGGATTTAAGATATACAAGTAGCTGACGAGATTAAGACAGACATTTCAAAATATTTCAAAGAATCACATTCACTGTACTACGAAGAAATGGAAAATATCATTTTCAATTCATTTTTAATGGGGCCAGCTACTCGTCATGAAAACTGGGACATTTTTCAATTTCACTTAAAGAGGAATTAAAAAGTACAAGTAGCTGGGGAGTCTAAGAGCTATTTTTGTAATTAAGTGCTTGTTTTGAATAAAATAGACAATAAATGCGTCAGAAAACTCAAAATTGAAGCATTTCCAGTTATTAAAGGGGCCAGCTACTAAATATAAATCGGACAATTTTGCACTTTTGCGAAATGGTGATTTTAAATGAACAAGCAGCTGGCTAGATTTAGAGAGATTTTTCAAAATATCTCAACGAATCATATTGAGGATATTTAGGGGAAATTAAAGATATCAAAATTAGTCCATTCTTATCATTTAAAGGGCCTAGCTTCTCGTCATGAAAATGCGGATATTTTTCAACTTAACTTAGATTAAAATCAAAAGGTACAAGTAGCTGGCTAGCCTAAGAGCGAATTTTAAAGATAAACGCTTGTTTTGAATAACAGATACTATGAATGTATAAGAAAACTCAAAATTGAATCATTTCCGGTTATTAAAGAGGCCAGCTACTTGATCTGAAAACTGGACAACTTTGCTGTTTTTCGAAGTAATGATTTCAAATGTACAAGTAGCTGGCTGGATTAAAAGAGATTTTTAAAAATATTTCAATAAATCTTTTTGGGGACACTTAGGAGAAATTAAAAATAACAAAATCAATCCATTCTCATCCATTTAAGGGGCCAGCTACTCGTCATGAAAATGCGGATATTTTTTAATTTTACTTAGAGTGAAATCAAAAGGTACAAGAAGCTGGCGAGCCTAGGAGCGAATTTTGAAATTAAATGCTTGTTTTGAATAACAGATACTATGACTGTATAAGAAAACTCAAAATTGAATCATTTCCGGTTATTTAAGAGGCCAGCTACTTGATCTGAAAACTGGACAACTTTGCTGTTTTTCGAAGTAATGATTTCAAATGTACAAGTAGCTGGCGAGATTAAAAGAGATTTTTAAAAATATTTCAATAAATCTTTTTGGGGACACTTAGGAGAAATTAAAAATAGCAAAATCAATCCATTCTCATCCATTTATGGGGCCAGCTACTCGTCATGAAAATGCGGATAATTTTCAATTTTACTTAGAGTGAAATCAAAAGGTACAAGAAGCTGGCGAGCCTAGGAGCGAATTTTGAAATTAAATGCTTGTTTTGAATAACAGATACTATGACTGTATAAGAAAACTCAAAATTGAATCATTTCCGGTTATTTAAGGGGCCAGCTACTTGATCTGAAAACTGGACAACTTTTGCTGTATCAAGTAGCTGGCCCCTTTAATAACCGGAAATGATTCAATTTTGAGTTTTCTGATAAATGCATAGTATCTGTTATTCAAAACAAGCTTTTAATTTCAAAATTCGCTCTTAGGCTCGCCAGCTACTTGTACCTTTTGATTTCACTCTAAGTAAAATTGAAAAATATCAGATTTCCTGGCGAGTAGCTGGGCCCTTTAAATGATAAGAATGGATTGATTTTGATATCTTTAATTTCCCCTAAATATCCTCAATATGATTCGTTGAAATATTTTTAAAAATCTCTCTAAATCTAGCCAGCTACTTGTATATTTGAAATCATGATTTCGAAAAACAGCAAAGTAGTTCCGTTTTTTAATCAAGTAGTTAGCCCCTTTAATAATCGGAAATGATTCAATTTTGAGTTTTCTCATAAATTCATAGTCTCTGTTATTCAAAACAAGCATTTAATTTCAAAATTCGCTCTTAGGCTCGCCAACTACTTGTACCTTTTGATTTCACACTAAGTATTATTGAAAAATATCCGCATTTTCCTGACAAGTAGCTGCCCCCTTTAATGATTAATCAAAGGACTGATAGTCCTGAGAGTCGCCTGGATGGTAATGGGTTAGAAGTTTTTACCCTTTTTTGTTCAAATCTGTTAAACGCATTCGAGATACAAAATAACTCAACTATAAGACAGTATTATATGCAAGCATATTTCTAAATTGTCATCCTAAAATTACAAACATATTAAAATTTACATTAAAACAAATATATGGGGTGAAAATTAAAATTTAGGCACAAGGAACAGGTTTAAAAAGTTCAAAGTCTCTTACCCCAGGCGACTTCATTTAAAAAATTGTTTTAAAAAGGTACAATCAATACAAAACAAGTCATTTCGTTGAAATGATATCCACCTCCGGAAAAAAACTTTTTTTTTTTTATAGAAACATAATTATAAGAGGTATTTTGTTTTGCATGTAAATGACCTTTTTTTGGTGAAAATATACATTAAGGCCGCTTTTTCCATGATAGGGAATTTCATTAAATTAAAACAAATACTGATTGTCTGTGGCTTATGATAAACAATAAAATATGAATTTTCATAAAATTTTGTCCAGTAGTTAAAGAGATTGGTCCAGAATAGAAATATACATCAAACCCCCTTTTGCTATGACACCGCTTTAAAAACAAAAACAAAATACAACCGAAAGACATCAAGCGCCCTTTTTCCATGACAAGGCATTACATTTAAAAAAAAAAAGTGTATCGGCAGACTATCATGAGGACCACATGTATGAAGTTTCATTAATTTTCGTCAATGATTTTAGAACATATCTGTCTGAATGGACGGAAGATCGGACGGACGAACAGACGGACGGACAGACAACATGAAAACCATATCTCCCCTCCCCCACCCCGAAATTCAACGGGGCGTAATAACTGTCTAAGTTAAATCAATATTTACAGTTCCTCCCTAGCTTGATAATGCCTGTAAAGAATGTGGACAAAAATTATGGTTCTAGTTTGATAAAAATGTTTTTCTAGCGCAGAATCTGGGTGACTTAACTAACATGTATATCTTCATTCTTACACATTTTGCTAAAACAAGCATTCTAAATAATTTCAGTAGAATAGGGAATACATTTTCTCCCCAGATTTAGAGCAAGTTGTTTTTATAGGACACAAATTTTCTAGAATTGGACAACATGGTTATACATATATCGTTTAATTTCAATAATTGTCCTTTCCAAATACAGGATGCTAGATATGAAATTTGGGTATAATTTCTTATACAGTTTCAGAGGCGGTTATTTTGAAATGTTACTACTCAGCTTTGAAGCTTCTATGAAGTTTATAGAAACAGAGCTGAACCACTTGAACAAGTTTACAAGAGGACCATTTAGGCAACATTAGTATGGAACTCAATTGAACTTTGTCTTCTGGTATTGGATCTAGTGATCCAATACTTTTAGACCAAAAATACTCTTTTGCAACTCACCCATATCTAATCTAAGCCTGACAAGTTCCGTGAGTACTGGACTGAAAATAAATGGATTCTACAGTACTAGATCTATTACGGTTCTGTCTGATTTGACCTAGTGACAACCTTTTTCTTTTAACCCCTGGTGACCTACTTTCAGTTTTGTCAAAAATTATTATTAAGACAAACAGCCTGGCAATTTCATGATCATTGGACTGAAATGTCTCTGGAGCACACACAAATATTTGAGTCGGTAATCTACTTGTCCTTTGGAAATAATTTGTATTTGTTGCTATCTGGGTTCAATTTTTGTCCACAGTGGACTCTAAGAATGTGGTTGCTACAGCTCAAGAAAAGCAATATAACCCAATGGCATGATCGTCAGCCTTTTAACTTTGTCTTTGTTTTATAACGTCCCAGGAATTAGTACTGCTTCCACACCAATTGAAAATTTTAGAGATCTACATGTATACTGCTTTGGCTTAAACTAAATGTTTGCGGTTCGCTCTAAATTACCCTGTACAACAACCCTTTACAAGATTACAAACACGCCAATAAAGAACTTGTTCGAGTGGGTTAACATTAATATGTTCTATTATATTTGAAATATAGAGGAGTAAAAAGTCAAGTTCTCAGATTGCTGGTTGTTAGAACTGCGTAGTTTCAAGTCGAATTCCCGTGTGAATTCAGATTTTGGCAGTTACGAAAGCACCTTGCATTCTGACACCCGCACTAATAAATTGTTGTTTCATAAATACTAGATCTAGGTTAATCGCACATTAAAAAAAAAAAAAAAAAAAAAAAAAAACAGCAGACATACTTTAAACACTCTCTCTGCATGGATCAGTAAAGCGTTAGGTCGGTGTACGCTGAAAATAAGGGCCGCTTTGAACAGCGACTGATTCATAAATATGTAAATTTATAAAGAATTCCGTGGTGCAAATGACGTTACACGTCACGTGATTATAAGATCTATATTTGTCGCACAGTTACATTCCAGAAAGCACCTGCTAAGCGATGACTTGGTACAGCCTAGAACCTTGCGCATTACATACGCTATGTACGATCTGTGTGCACCTAGAATATTGGTGTGCAAAGTATTTAAAGTCTAGAATAAAAAGCTCTGAAGAAGCAACGTGTAAAAATGTTTAAGAACGCGATGCAACCATTCCAAGTCGTTATAAATTTGTTTTAAAAAAATAGCCAACTGTTAGGAAAAATCTCCATTGAAATCTTCAATGTCAACTCGGTATCGCCTTTCTCTTTCCGACCATAAGTTGAGTGTTGAATTGTAATGAGACTTTTAACAATTAAGGACAGATTGTGAGATTTAGAATGTACTTCTAATGGGTAATTATCGAACCATTTTCACTGAGAACTGTCCACAAATAAAAGCGTGTCGTAGTTAAGACGCTTGTCGTCGGAGAGTATTTTCAGCGTGTCCGCAAACTTGTTTAGGTCACGACGGCTGTTTTTAGATATATACATAATGCGCTATATTTAGAGATGACGTCTGTGTAAGCGATAGGATATCGTGTACCCATGTGGACGAAAAGATTGTTTCAAAGGTTTAAACCGTTAAAAAGCTAAGTCTTTGTAGACATATTCATCATCACAAAGGCACAATTGTAAGTTATTTACGACAGAAACTGGGTTGTGTACCGAATAATTAGAAAACTATGTTTTATCTCGTAAACCGGAACTCGGCCAGGAAGCAGTACAAGGCCGGAGGTATGCCTACGTCACCCCATAGATCAGGATGATAACAATGAGAGCCTGGTTGCTACGCAACCAGGCGACTCAAAAATGGATTGATTTTGATATCTTTAATTTCTCATAAGTATCCTCAATATGATTCGTTGAAATATTTTGAAAAATCTCTCTAAATATAGCCAGCTACTTGTACATTTGAAATCATGATTTCGCTAAATTGCAAAGTTATCCCGTTTTTATATCAAGTAGGTGGCCCCTCTAATAACCGGAAATGCTTCAATTTTGAGTTTTCTGACGCATTTGTAGTCTACTTTATTCAAAACAAGCACTTAAATACAAAAACAGTTCTTAGACTCCCCAGCTACTTGTACCTTTGTATTTCTTCTTAAGTGAAATTGAAAAATGTCCCAGTTTTCATGACGAGTAGCTGGCCCCTTTAATAATTAAAAATGAATTGAAAATGATATTTTCAATTTCTCCGTAGTACAGTGAATGTGATTCTTTGAAATATTTTGAAATGTCTGTCTTAATCTCGTCAGCTACTTGTACATTTTGAATCCCTAATTAAAAACAAATGTAAAAAAAAAAATCCTATTGACAGATCTCGCAGCTTGACCCTTTAATACAGGAAATTATTAGATTTTGATTTTTCTCATGCATTTATATAGTATTCTGGATGGAAGAAAAATATTTCGTTTAAGGCATCTACAATTATTTCGCCAGCTACTTGTACCTTTAGGGAACTAATAAAAACCTCCATTTTAATAACCTATATATTGGTCGCTTGGTACGAATTGCCAGATTTTGCTTACTAGAAGGTGGCTACCAGTAGCTAGCTACAAATAACCAATTTTACCAGCTCAAGTAGCTGGCTACTAGAAGCTAACTTTACCTGAACAAGTAGCTGGCTACTAGTAGCTAACTTTACCTGAACAAGTAGCTGGCTACTAGTAGCTAACTTTACCTGAACAAGTAGCTGGCTACTAGTAGCTAACTTTACCTGAACAAGTAGCTTGCTACTAGTAGCTAACTTTACCTATCTTTGTTTCCTGACCGCCCGATTCCGTGCTTGTTAGTCCCAAAACCAGTTCGTTCCTGGGCTTATTCGTCCCTTGGCTTGTTCGCCCAGACTTGTTCATCCCACACGATTGCATGCTGGATTCTCATTATCTTCCGCTAGGTGGCACTTTTCAAAGAATCAACTGATATGGACATTCTGGGTAGAGAACCGGAATATTTTTTAAGGCGGGAATCAGTGCAATGAATTTCAAAATAAAATACACGTTTACTCTCTAAAACCTATCTTGTACGATTCATCCAGTCATGGTAGGCTAGCAAATAATCTCTGCACCAGCTATTTATAAACATAAGCTTCTATAAGTTTGGGAAAAAGCCCCGGTATAAGCCCAGGAAGGTGAGGACGTTATTTTTGTTGTCAGTTTGTTGCACAAATCCCTGTTTCCCCCATGTCTATTTTTAGAAACTGTTGAGAGATTTGGTATTCTAAAAAGACTATTTTCCCCGTTTGAAATCATTTCGTCTTCTAAGAAATTTGTAGCGGAAGACTGGCTTGATTTTTCCACAGACGTATTATTTATTGCCATTTTCGCCTGCACTTTTTAAGCGGCAATTTACGCACCGCGTAATGATATATGTCCATTTTTTATCAAGTGATACGTCATAGCAGACAGGTTAATCTTCGAAGAGTATGACATGCGCAGACAACGGCTGGATTCTGTATTACTATATAGTAGGTTGAGTTTCAAGTGAATGTTTTCAAACTATTTCTATTGTTTATTTTTCAAATTATTGATTTGAGCCACACAATGGCTCCCTTGACAAATGCCTCACCAGCGCTTTCAACGCTTTGATTTCTTGTCTGGAAGATACTCCTTGTTAGCTCTACTTGCGGAAAGCCAGAAGAGTTGAGGCCATGGCAAAGTTTCGTTTCTGTCATCTGTCAAACTGTCCGTCTGTCTGTCTGTGTACTAGTCTTTTTATTGATAATGTAGGTATAATAACGTACACATCTGTGGTTGGATTTTTTTTTTTTTTTTTTGATTTATCATCAATAGCTTGAACCTTAATGATATTAAAAAAAAAAAAAGTGAAAGTAGCCAAAGAAATTTGAGAATTTATAATTCTTGCCGTTTACCTAACAAAGTCCATGTTTTCAATTCCTTTGATTTTTTTTCAAAGTACCACAAATATTTGTATCACAGAAGGGTTGAAACCTAACGAAACTGATGGAAACCCACCCAAGTATCAGTTCAGAAAAAGCCACCATTTGTTGAGTTATTCTTTTCACCTTAACAGGTCCATATATTTGGTTCAGTTTCTTTGAAACTTGTAGGAATTAAATATGACAATGATACTAAAGTCCTTCCAAATAATAATTTTTTTTTTTGAGAAATTGTTCAATGATTTTCGCGTCACCGATTTTCGCTGATGAATTACACCTATATTATGTTTTTGTGTGACAGTTGTTTATCATTTTTGTGTTTAGCTCAAAGTATATTTGTGTTGTTTTGTTCTTGCTACTGTCAATCACTCGCGTGAGAAGCATAGAGTTAAGGGGCTAAGATTGATCGATAAAAATACAACTGCACAGTTCCACGGGTTATTGAGGACTGATATATGATGGGAATATAGAATGCGATAGGGCTAGGCTATGCATATTGACCAGGTAGTTTAGTTTAGTTTAGTTAAACATATTTTATTTCATAAGTTGAAATGGGGTTGGACCACAAGTTCTATCAACTTAAAATCGGTCCTTCCCCCACAATACAATTTCAAAAAATCTTTTTAACAATGGCAAATGCAATGATTTGTTATCTTAAGTATATACAAAACACGGTGAAAGAGACGAGGAAGAGTATTGGTGGAATAGGGAAAGAGAAATGAAAGAAAATCTGATGGTGCTCTCTGTTGGGCGCTTGGGCGCCCGGTAAATACAGGTTACCAGGATTTTCTCCTTTTCCCCCCAGTGTTTTCAAAAGGCCTTTTCTTCGAGGTCGTTAAAACCCGTGATTGTGTGGTTAAGAATTAAGTGACTACAATTGTTTCTTAATCGTGCATGAAGAATGACATATATCTATTTCCAATAGAACAAATGTTTAAAATTTTGAGAGGCATAGTCTCATTTAGTTTGGATCTAAAAGAGCTGTATGTTGCACTACTTCTTATTTCATGTTCAAGATTGTTCCAAAGAGAAATTGAGGAGGGGATACTTGCTTTTGTAAAATACTTGTTCTTGCATATATATATTTTCATAATTTTGGCTGTCTCTCAGCTGATATTGCGATCTATTGCAGACTCATGGAGGCATCAATTCTTCCATATATTGGGGAAAAGATTATTAGACACTTTAAACATAAAACATTACTTAGAAGTTTTTCTTCTTGATGAAAGTGTTTCCCAACCACATTCCCGGTAAAGATTTTCAAGAGATACTGATCTTGTAAGACCTGTTACAATTCTTGCAGCTTCATTTCGTAATTTTTAAATAGAGTCTGAACATGAGACTGAGCAGCCATCCCATACTATTGCTGAATACTCAAGGATAGGTCTTACATAAGACAGATAAATTTGATTTAAGGCTGCACGAGTTAGAGTAAATTGAAATCTCCGCATAATATGTATTATTTTGGATGCAGTCTCTAAGTGATTATTTACATGTATATGGTCATTCCATTGGCCCGAACTACTTTGGGTAATACCAAGATGTTTATATTGATCAACAATTTTAATTTTAGTATTTTCAAAAAAACAGTAGAGGTTCATCATAATCTCTTTTTGAGGAAAATATAACAGCTTCAGTTTTGTTCGGGTTGAAATCAACCAACCATTGTTTTGCCCATATTGAGACATTTCTTAAATCATGGTTTATTATACCCTCTCTATCTTGTACTGAGGTAGCAGGATAATAAAGAGAACTGTCGTTGGCATATAATCTAGTAAGACAATAGTGATTCTGTAATATCATTTACATAAAAAAGAAATCAAAGAGACCCAAGGAAGGAGCCCTGAGGTACTCCAGCCATTAAGGGTAGAAGAGTAGACTCTGATGCTTGTATTACAACGTTTTGCTTTCTGTTTTTAAGATAACTCATTAACCAAGTGAGAAGACTATCACCTATGTCATTTTCTTTAAGTTTAAATAAAAGACCTTTGTGCCACACCCTGTCAAATGCTTTTGAGATATCACAGAAGACAATACAAGAGAGCTGGCCGTGATCAATGGCTTGACATACATGGTGATATATGTCTACAAGTTGATAAGTTGTGGAGTGTTTTGGCAAAAAAACCCGATTTAAATTTCTATAAAAGATCATTTGTCAGAAAGAAATTGTACATAAGTTTAGAAATAATTCTTTCCAGAATTTTTTTTACAAATACTTAAAAAACAGACAGGTCTGTAGTAAGACGGCAACGACTAATCGCCTTTTTTAAACAAAGGTATTACAATTGCTTTCTTCCAGGAATTGGGGAAAATCCGATATGGAACGATTAAATAATATGCAACGTGGTTTGCAAATTGAGTTAATGCGACCTTTAAGCATTCCGTGGCTTATGTTATCTGGACCACTAGCCTTATTAATATCAACAGAATGAATTATATCCTTTACTTCAGTAATATTAATTTCATCAATTACATGTTTATTTAGGGTTCTGAGTTGACACTCGGGAAGTACGATGTTATTGTCATTCACTGTTGATATTGATGAAAAGTAACAAACAATTTGCTTTCTTTGAGGCGAAGTATACCAGATTTTATCCCCATTGGGTAGCGTATCACTCAAAGGTGGAAAACAGGACATAGAATTATGCTTTTTAATGAAAGGCTTGATAATTTTCCAAAGTCCCTTTTTATCATTACAATTCAACTCTATCAGGTTTGTTTCTAAATTTTTATAGAAATTTTCCTTTGCATGTTTTTTTTATATTATTAACAGTATTTCTTATGTTCTTATATTTTGACCAATCACTGGATTTTACCGATGCTTTCGCAATACGTTTCATTCTATCTCTTTTACGGGAAAGTCTTCTAATTGCACTGTCATACCATGGCTGATCATAGGGTCGAATATAGACTTTTTTAAATGGGATACAATGTTTAAGTAACTCAATTAAAGTCTTAGTAAATACATCACATGATTCATCAACAGAGTAATCATGCAAAATATTCCAATCATAATTTGATATTTTTCGGTTAAGTAAATCATAATTAACTCTATTGTATAACCAAATAGCTCTCTCGTAACTAGCTTGAATCTGGTAAGGAAGGGTATAGATACGTAGGTAGCTGAATGATCACTTATTTCTTGCGGTACTTTAATAGTGACAGACTCAGAAATTCCCATATCAACAGGAATAAGGATGGGGTCAAGAATTGCATTTTGCCTGGTTGTGGTATTAATTACATTATTCATTGAATTACATGTAAGTACCAGAGTGTCCTTTAAACTATGATAATTATCGTTAAGTAAATCCTCGTTTAAATCACCCAGTATGATCACATTTTTTGTTATGTTAAAGGCTGCTTCAATGTTAAGATTTAAGTTTCGAACAAAATCATTGTCTGTTGTTTTTGAGCTATAAAATGTACCAATCAGAAATATCTCAGAATTAAGAACGATTTTAACCCAAATCGATTTGTTACAATAACCCTCAAGATCAGTAACTCTTGAATGTACAAGGTCCTTATTCAAATATGCAAGAATCCCACCTCCATGATTAGTTCTGTCTTTTCTATACGGTCCGTCTAAAGAGTCAGAGAGGCGTAAGAAATCATTTGTAATTATATGATTAAGATGTGTTTCTGTGAAACAAATGACGTTAAAATCTAAAAATTCATCTCTTATAAAATTCATCTTATTTCTTATGCTTCTTATATTGCGTTGCAGTATTGATAACAAAGTTTTGTCTGGTGATAAGGGACCAGGGTTTACTTCAACATCTCCAGTTAGTAAAATAAGTTGCCAAATGACAAAGAAGTAGTGAATTAAGTATATGTTTTCTTTCACATGGTTTTCTCCTATGGATAAAATCGACTCAATGCTCAAAACCAACCTCTTGTAGATGTATGAAAGATAATTTATCGTGTTCAATCTAATATAATGGCAAAGTTTCGCGTAACAGGTATAAAAACTACCATGAAATAGCCCTGTGCGGTCAGGTCATTACCCATTAGGAAGTAAAATGACCTGTCGATATAGAGCATCCACCAGGGTTTGATCTATGCAAATATAATTTACAGAGGCACCATCAGAGACAAAAAGATAAAGATGTGAAAAACAAATGATATATTTACAATGATAATTTAATCTGTACACTGATATAGTGACGTGAAAATTATGTTCCGTGTGAGACGGATCGATTCAATTAAACTTAAACTTAAAAAATAACCTTAAAAAATCAAACAAGAAGACGTTCTAAGTTGGAGTAATAGCAACAGGTCAGGTTACATCATAACATCATTACATCCCCCTTGTTTTCATCTAAAAAAAATAAACATGTAACAAAGACAAATAATGTTATAAAAGTCAAAACATCTCCTAGAAAAACACCTAAAATTTGTACAGCGTCATGAATTTACTATCACTATGGACCAACGTACAGTCTCGCAAATCGGAAGCTAAAGTCAATGTACACCCAAAATCAGTTAGCTGCGGTAAACAAGTTCGAAAAAAAAAAAAAAAAAAGGTTCGCAAAGGAATTATATTAATTATATTCGACAGAAACTCATCAGATGTACATAATTTGAAAGCCAAGATATTTTTCTACTCACGTGTACTGCGATCTATGACATAAAACCTGCCGTTTTTGCATAGTAATGCCAAATCACTATTACTATTCTGATAATGCACTCAGATAAAGAAATCATTCAGCTTCACTTACAAATATCAATAATATTACTCAGTATTTTTCCTTTTGAAATTATTTAACTTTTATTGAGGTACTGTCTAAAGGTTGACACTAAGATTAGCTGCCCAGTATTTATTTCTTACTGTACAATTAGCTGTCAGTTTTCCTGTATCTCTATCATGAAAGGGATGATATGTACAGCACGGGAATGATTTTTTCTTAACCGTAACATAGTATCGCAGTAAGTCTTTATATGCGGGAAACCGGAATATTAGTTTTATACTTGTTTAATAATAACTTTGTGCAGCAAACGGTACATAAAAAATGGGGTGGCGTCCTGCATGACTCATTGGTGATGAAATCTACCGTTCTTAGTTCGATTTCCATCCATCGAGTTTGCCGTGTGAGTGTAAGTGCCAATGGGCAATACACTTAAGAGCCCCGCGTGGGACTGATGAAACCCATCACACATATGAATATCTGAGCTGTCGACGATGTCCACGTTTCTTTGCACATGCAGAAATATCTATCAGAATAGCTAATAAATAGATCTCCGACCAGATTTCACATTCCACGCAGTGTGAACTTGATCTACATAATTTGCTAAGTGCCGAAAGGGTTAAGCGTTGCTCAGGATCTCCTAGGGTCACTAGTAACAGAAGTGCTCAGTTTAACAAGGTTTGTAGACTATGTAAGGCATATGAATACTTCTTTGGAGTGTAACGGCGTTTTTTAATAGTTTTAAGTACTATTTTGGCAGCTAGTGCATCTATCCATACACCCCTAAGTCTTTTACCATTTCTTCGGACGAAACGTTTTCCAAGGGTATATGCTACTTTTACACCTGTTTTATTGGCCCCCTCAACTGGGCAAAAACCTGTCACAGTTTAAGGAACAATATATTCAGTTCAAAGAGAAGATGTAGCTGTACCAATCAACTACCCGTCTGTAGAAAGCACATTTTTAGTATCCCATAGGTGCTTGTTTAGTTAAGTGTGTGTTCAAAAGTCACACAGAAAAAAATTCTAACTTCCTTTTTTTTTTTTGGCGTAGCTGAATGTGCTGGCTTTTGACCTACCTTTTGGTACTGATAACAAATGAATATATACATAAATTAGTGATTGGTCAAATATGTAGACATGTTTATATTAAGGGCCCCTGCCTATTTGCTGGCAAATTTACGCCGTCTATCTTTTTAAAAGGTATTTCTTGTCACGATTATCAAAAAGATTCCCGAACGAAATTCTAACTTACTAGACCCGACTTAACCAGTGAGCTACCGGAACTCGATCAGTATGGTTTAATCTTTAATTTTTACAATGCGACCTCATATTTATATATGGAAAACGCACAGATTCATACGACTCATGGGCCACGGCGAGCATACTACGATTTAACTACATTTATTGGGGTTTTATAATGATTTTTACACCCTTTAAGGGCTGTTAGCGTGGTTGTTTTCGGAAGAAAAATTTTGTTGTACAATCATACAACATTGCCTGTAGTCTGTACGTTAGCATAGCATATATGGCCTTTCTTTGTAGTTCATATGATCACGGAGTTCCCTGTTAGTTTGCGCTGCGTTTCTGGGATTACCTCGCCAAAAGGACGACCTCGGTTGTCAGTGGCGATGAGTTATAAAGACTACACTTTCAGTCAGCCTTCATCAGCTTTTATCTCCAAGCCATTGTAACTCTAAGTAAATTATACACCTTTGACAACGTGCTAGAGGTGCAGCACAACATAATGACTCTCGTCCATCAGCTGGCAAATGACCATCAACTAGTATTTAAACTGATTGAAATAAGGGACGGTGAGGGTAACGCACACATGTTGGGTTAGATTATGGCTTGGTCATGCCCACAAAATACATTTGGGCAAGTAGAACCTTCCCATATCCAACTTGAGACAGGCAGACAGACCCTGCTTCGCTGCAGAAAAATCCCCCCAATTCAGCAGCAATGGATGATGAGCTCAGTGTGTTTTAGGCTTTGCCTTTGCATCATCAAGGTGGATAGTTTTTACTGAAATACATTTGATAACAAAATTGTCTGGAAAACAACAGAACTTTATCACAGCAGCGCGGACGGTATTCAGTAGCAGTGCTATGGCCAACATGCAAACGCCATGGTCGTGCTAGAATCGTCAATGACACCCAAAGAACGCGGTGTGGTCGCCGCACAGTATACATTATTTGATGCAGTGGACATAAGGGCCGGTATTCACCAACCACTCTTTAAAAATAGGTTTTGTCTTGTTCTAGATTCAGATGGTAACATAACTTTTGATTGGCTGATGCATTTGGCTTAGCCAATTAGACGTTGTGTTCCTTTAAAATTTAGGCAATTCTTGAAAATAAGAACGTTCTTAAGAATGGTTGGTGAACATGGACCAAGGTCATAGCATGAGCGGCGTTTCAACGGGAGAAAATCAGACAGCAGGCTTGTTTTGCCTGTCATGAACCGACATAGGGATGATCGAAATTTGAAAATTCTGTGGAAGTTGTTCGCATAACTATTTCCATATGTGTACGCTTTACTTACCAGATTGTATGAATACATATACTTGTCTTGTCTTGTATAGAATAGCTTTTGACAGCTTAAAAAACAACGGTCATTTGTTGTGACTTTTTTTGCAGAATAGGGCTGATGATATATGCAAAAAGATACAGGTCTCTGCAAAAATTAGAAAAGAATTCACTAATTTGCTCATAGGAAAGCAACTTGTTGATTACTCATTCGCTCAACTTTGAAAACCTAACAGTCGAAATTTTGAAAACGCCTTTTTTTTATACACCTTTTTTTTTGGTGGCCAGAAAAGTCTTTGATGGTTTTCTTGTTCCTGAAAAAATCAAGTCATGTAGCCTTTTATTACTGATTTTTTTTGCCTGCCATGCTTCGCATGCGAAAATTACATGACATCTAGTGGCTACATCAAATTTCTATCTTCGAAATGCATTTATCTTACCTCTAATATTATGCACGTTGCACATTATTTGCATAGGAGTACTTTCTAAAATTCAAAACAAAAGAGGCCGGTTAGAAGTGTGCAATATTATGTTGCACATTATTTTATGAAATACTAGCATTTTATAAAATTTAAAACGAATGTGGCCAGCTAGAAGATTTGGCGATTATAGATCCACTGTGCTATAACCCTGTAGATTTAAAAGAAAAATGAAAATGAATAAAGATTTTATCGGCTGCTTAACTCCGTAAGGGCTTCACAGAGATGGCGTAGCTCATTACTTATGAATAACAGAACGAGGCTATTACTTAGGGAATTAACAGTCATTAATTTAGGGTCCAATAAAATTCCATTAAAACTCAGAAAAGATACATTGTTCAGAATAATAAAATTGTGAAATATCGTGAAAGTTGGAAGATTTCTACAACTGCAAGTTTGCAATAGATCAGGTAAGCCCTTTTAGGGATTTATTGATATTTTTATAAAATCCTTTGTTCTCCGTGAAATTGCTCGATCGAGCACATCGGGAACGCTGAGAGCAACCCGACTATGCGGAATGCAAATACCTGATAAAGAAAAGTTATCAGAGAATAGACGTTAGAAGATTGTCTGACTGATGACACACACGCCCATGATTTATTGCAAGGGTATTTTTTGGGCTCGAACTGTATTAAATGAGAGTAAATTGATAAGGGGAAAATTAATTGACGGATCTAGAATCGAAAAGATTATTTGTAATATTGGACGAATGATGCCTGTATTATTAAAGAAAAAAAAAAAAAAAAAAAAAGATTAAGTGGAAGAAACATTTTCATATTTTAGATGAATATGGAGAACAGAGATGTTGAGAGAAGATCAGAAATGACTGAATGTCAAGATGTGTTGGACGGATGTTCAGATCCTCTTATTGAGCAAGAAGGTCTCAGTACACCACATGAAAACAGAAAGTTTAGACGGTTTTTTGAAAAGGGGAGAGGAAATATTAGAGACTTTTACTCAATCAATCCGAGGATTTGTCGCTACAAATAACCCAACTAGCAAACGGTATGGCTTCGATTAAATCACAACTGAAAAGGAAAGAACCTAGTGATGACAACACTAGCGTTATTCTCCAAAAGAGATCTAGAGCGGATACTTCAGACTCAGAAAGCAACGTCGATGACATCGACACCATATTAACTTCCAATGAAACAGAAAGACCTTGCTCTCCGTCAACAATATCGGTACCCGCCTCCAGCCAGCAGTTCCGTCCATCAAACCCAGATTTATGTATGGCTTGTGACGGTAGCTTGAAAGGATGGGGCGCAAATTTCCTCCGAAGGAAAGTACACCAAAGGGCTATGGTCGGATGAAGAGCAGGCTTTACACATAAATGTTTTAGAACTAAAAGCTTGTAAACTAGGCGGTATGGCTTTCTTAAAGGGAAAAACAAACATTCATATCAGAATTGTAAGTGACAACACAACAAAATCGGGGGTAAGAGAAACGATTTGAATCAATATGCACGTGAACTTTGGCTGTGGTGTATTTCAAACAAAATTCTCCTTAGTGCAGCACATATTCAAGGTCACACAAATGTTGAAGCAGACAGGCTCTCACGGGCTTACAAAGACGATTTAAGGTGATCACTTGACGAATCCGTCTTTGATAGAATTAAAGGTATATATACAGAGATAAACATAGATATGTTTTCCTCTCGGCTGAATGTCAAACGCTATTGATGCGTTCACAGTGGATTGGAGTCGAGCATTACTCTACATGTTTCCTCCTTTCAGTATGACCCTCAGAATTTTGCAATAGGTTCAATCGGACAAGGCAGAGGTAGTCCTGATAGCGCCGATAGGGAAAACACAGACATGGTGACCACATCTTCTCAAATTCCTATGTCACAACTAGCATCAACTACCCCGAGCACAGGAGATCCTCTTTCTACACCACAAACCAGGAGTGAGGCACCCACTGAAACACCTGAAACTGGGTCTTTTTCGCATATCCGGGAAGCATTACGACAACAAAATATATTCGATGAGTCATGTAACATTATAATGGCGGCATGGCGAAAATCTACCCGGGCAATATACACGGTGTACTTAAACAAATGGTTGAAATTCACTTCACAAAGTACTTTAAATCCTTTGTCTCCAAAACCATCAAACATTATTACTTTTTTGACCAAGCTTTACAAAAATGGTCTAGATTATAGTGCCATTAACACAGCAAGATCTGCCATCAACCAGTTAATCAGCATTTGTTCCGGAACTGATTTCGGTTCTTGTAAAATGCTCAATAGATTCATGAAGGTATTTTTGAATTGAGACCAGTATTACCGAAGTACGACAGAATTTGGGATGTACAAAAAGTTCTAGATTGTTTAGCGGAACTACCGTCTGATTTAACATTGCTTATGCTATCTGAAAAATTAGCTGTATTATTTCTCTTATTAAAAGCACAGCGATGCCAAAGTCTCCATCTAATGACTCTAGAATGTGTATCCTTTGAAGAAGAAACTTTGGTCATAAAATTCACTCATTTACTAAATCAAACAAAGCCAGGCAGACATCTTACACCTTTGATTCTGAAAGGTTATAATAGAAATAGAAACATTTGTATCGTTACTGTATTCAAAGAATATTTGGAATGGACAAAATATCTCAAAACAGGAGATAAACTATTAATAAGCACTCAAAAACCTCATTAACAGAAAGCAAAATGTACACTCATTAGGTGGATTAGAAATTGCTTGCAGAAAGCAGGAGTGCTTGGACATTATGCACCCCACAGCATAAGATCAGCTGCTGCAAGTAGAGCGGCGTCGCGGGGCATTCCCTTAAAAGATTTGTTAAAAACGGCAGGCTGGAGTAATGCTCCTATCCCTTAAGTTTTTTTTTTCCAAAGCTTTTGGCCGAGGAAAACGGCAAAAAAATAACCACCAAATTTTATAAAAAAAATATGGTGGAAGTACGTCCTAACTTTTATCTAGATAAGAGTTGCAAATTTATTGTCCTTTTACATATAAAGGATATTTTTGTAAATTCTGATTGTTCAAAGGTGCGGATAGATATTTGTAGAGTATACGATATAGAAAAATCCGAAGCCCCAACACCAGCTATAGTTATTCCAAATCTTTCAAAAGAAGATCTAACTTCTGACGAAGAAGAGGAAGAAGAAGGCGAAGAAGAGGAGAAAGAAGAAAACTCTGAAATAGAGGAAGAAGGCTAAATTTATAACCCAACTAAGGTTATAAATTTAACCAAGTCCAATTCTATCAGTAGCGACACGTAAGCGTTTTCGCGTTGGAGTTATCGGACCTAGTTATAAAGTTTATGACGTCACATTGTTTTATTTCTAGAGGCTGAGGAAAGACTACGCAACTGCAGCCTTCTCCTTTCCTTTTTACAATGGAGTAGTTGTTCTTTTCGACCCCGTTTACGACTATGTTAACTTTTGCCTCTTCTATTAGAATACTATCTGCTTTAGTAACCATTAAAGACCCTCTTATAATTTTGCCCGGAACTGCCATGCAGTAGTCCCCTAATCCGTGCTCCCTTCCCGAGCTTCCATTACCGAAAGAAAACTTGTAATTGCCGTTTCCTAAGCCTCCTTTTTCCTCAGCATGAACGCTTATAATAGGGCGTATGAAAGAAGGGGGTAATACTTTTCCATCCACGTAGGATTTTGTCGCCAAATCTCTCTCTTCTACCAGGGTTGCAGCGTTTTTAAGAGAAAAACCTCGGAGATCCACGTTAGCTACCGCCGAGAAACTCCCATCTGGATTTTTTCTGATAGTTCCGCCGTTATCGACGTAATTTATATCGGCGGAGGCATCACGGTCTACCGGATTCGGCAATCCGGTAATCGAGTGATCGTTCATATCTATTTCGCCGGCCATGGAAAAAGATCCGTCTCGGTTTTTTGTCAAGGCTTTTTCACCCGCGGTGGCTGTCTCAACAACGGTATCTACGTAAAACTTATTCGCGGCTTGTTCGTTTTCCATAAGCGTGCCAACATTTTCTAACCTACGTTCGCCCATGTTTATAGATGTTGTGACCAAATACGCATCGCCAGCACGTTCAAATGGTCTTTCAGCAACATTCACATAATTTTTAGTCGCAACGTCTTGCGGTTCTGCGGGATCTATAAGATCCGTTAAAGTATACCCCTGCATATTTATATTTCCGAGGGCGGAAAAAGATCCGTCTTCTCGCTTTACTATTGCTTTGCCGTTATCGACGTAATTTTTTGGCAGCCTCGTTTGGTTCCATAGGCTCGCCTAGGTTTTTCATTTTTTTAAACCCCATATTTATATGATTGAGAGCCATATAAACCCCATTTTCCTTTAACATTCCCGCTCTCTCATCGATATAAGATTTTGTTGCAACATCGTGGGAATTTACGGGATTCGCGACGTTAGTTAACGTATTTCAGCTCATGTTAATGGAGCCCGTGACAGTATTTTCTCCGTACTTGCGCATAAAGTTTTTATTTACGTAGGCTAAAGAAACGCCGTCGAAAGAGTCAGACGTTTTCGCTATTCTTCCAAATTTATCAACCGACATTTTTTTATCAGTAAAGATTATTTATTATGTGTTGCAAACCGCTGCCTTTTCCCATCTCCATTAACACATACAAGGATAGGTGGCCGCAAAACGTCTCACCCGCTTCTTGCACCTGTTCCGAGTTGTAGTAAATAGGACTTTTTAAGTACGTTAATAACTCATTCGGGGGAGCCAAACCATAACTGTCGAAGTAACGTTTACTTTTTCCACCTTTATGCCAAGCGACCCAATGAGTTCCAGGTCCGCCAGTATCGTCTAGATTTAATATGCCGCATTCTTTCTTCTTGGGGTTTCTAGGTAGCGCGTCTCGTAAAAATACTCCCCTAAAGTTAGGTATCTCTAATGCTCTCGCGGCAGAATCTAGCTGCAGATTACTTAAAGGTTTGTCGGGCAAGATTACGTTGCCAATCTTAATAAGCCTCATTTTATATTTACAATGTCTTTGTTGTTAACCCAGGAATTAAACTCGTCCGAATACCCCTTCCACTTTACTAAAGACTTTTTCTTTCCCTTTTTAATAACTTTTTCTATCCTATACACCTCTTGGTCCGTCTTTTGCAGCTCGGGCTCATAAAAGGTGCCTTTTATTTCTTCACCGTTAAGGTCCTCGATTTTATAAGTTACCGGCGCAGTGTGAATTACCTCCGAGATAGTAAAAACCTCTTCAGTCCATCTAGTAGTGTAGCCCTTCTCAAAGGTCTTTTTCCTTTTACTTATTCTAACCTTGTCTTCGAGGGAAAACTTGGGTTTTACATCTTTTATTATCTCGAATCGTTCAGGATAAAGGTTTCTCCAAACTTTGTTTTCGTTACTCTTTTTACTCGCATTTACGGGCGTCATTTTAATGGAAGAATGCTGCGCGTTGTTGTACTCTTTAACAAGTTTCGGAAGCGCATCTATGTAAACGTTTGTAAAGTTTGCGGAAAAATATTTCCACATCTTTTCCTTCATGGTCCTAATCCACCTCTCAACGACGCTAGACTTTTCCTCATTCTCCGTAGAGTACAACTCGACCGAGTCTTTAACCTCTTTGTTGTAAAATTCTTTACCCTTATCCACTCACATTTTGTCAGGCCTTCTTTCTTTAAAAATCGTCTTTAACACGACAGCGACTGACTTTCCCCTTTTATCCTTCAGGGACACCAACCAACAGTACTTGGAGAAAAAGGTCTATGACCGCTAAAAGATACTTTACGCCGCGGTTAAGCCTAGAAGAAGCCTGCATATCTACCAAGTCAGCAGCCCATATTTTATCTATACCACCAACTTCTACCCTCCTTCTCTTAAACTTTCTCTTTACGGGTTTGTGTAGTTCTTCCGCTAGAGCTTTTTTTAAATCCCATACCAAAGCGTTTTTTAGCGCCAATTAGGTTACTTACCAAAGATCTTTCCATCTTTTCCTTTAGAGTAGGATTATAAATACCTTCCATTTCTTCTAGCATGTTTTTATCACATACCTTGTTTCTAGTTTTGGTGTCATTATGCTATAGATAACAAAGATCGTGGTGGTAAGCGGCTTTGTCAATGCGGTTTATTGGCTTACTCCAATCTTTAGGAGTAAGATCCAGGTTTAGTCTTTTTTTAAGCTTTGTGCCCGGCCCCGTATTTTTATGCCCGGAAGATGCATCTCGAAGGGCATTTTATTAATTGCTTTGTTTAGCAAAGAGCCTCCTACAAACTGGGTCTTTGTAATTCCGCAAACGGCACACGTCTCTTTTACCAGGTTTTTCCCGTTTCTAGAAACTGTGGGGGTCTCATTTAAGGTGTCCCTACGTTTTCTACACTTTACGCAATAAAGCATTTTAAATATATACTATTATATTTAAAATGGATATAGAAGACTACTCGTGGAACGAGGTTTTAAGAGATAGAAATAATCACCCGCTTTTCCCGAGAAGTATAATAGGCATAATTAAGGAAAAACCGGGCTGCGGAAAAATTACTCTTTTGCTTAATCTTTTACTTAGACCGGGTTGGTTGGATTACGAAAAACTTTCCGTTTTTGGGAAAAGCCTTTTTCAACCGGAATACCGCAAACTTAAAGAAGCCTTTGAAGAAAAACTACCCAAAGAGAGCATTTTACGTTTGTTTGAAATACGTGATAAGATTATGGAATCGGACGTGTCTCCTTCGACCGTGATCGAAGAAAGCGCAAAAGGGCAAAAAGAAAAATCCGACATAGTGAGCAATTTTTATGAAAATGGCAATGACGTCCCCGATCCTAGAGATTTAGATTCCGCTAAAAAGAACTTGATGGTCTTTGACGACTTGTTGTTGGAAAGGCAAAACAAATGCGGAGATTACTATATTCGCGGAAGACATAGCAATGTAGACTGTTTTTATCTCACACAAAAGTACTTTAACCTCCCGAGACAGACTACTAGAGAAAACGCCAACTTTATCATACTGTTTTCGCAAGACCTAAAAAATATTAACTACATTTACAACGATCACGTCAGCCAAGACATGTCTGACAAGGAAGAGTTTAAAAAACTGTGTAAAAAAGCGTGGGAAAAACCTTTTGGTTTTGTTCTTATAGACCTGAGTAGCGATAAAAATGAAGGAAAGTACAGAAATGGCTTTGACGATTTTTATTTTCCCGAACCAACCTAAACTTTTCTAGCATATAAAAAATGGAAAAGTTGTTACAGGAAACGGCCGAAAACACGAGAGAAACGGCTGCAAATACGGCACCTAAAGAGTCATTCCAAATCATATTAAGCGACAACAAAACGGAATTTACGACTAGGTTTAGTCCTAGAATAGAGCTTGCTAGAGGTAAAAAGTATGAGATTGCACCCGTTAACCTCGAAACGTACTACTTTTTTCCAAACATTGCCAGAGGCAACAATATCTTTACTTGCTCTCCTGACGGGGGAAACTCGTGGTTTAAAATAGCTATTCCAGAGGGATGTTACGACATCGTTGACATTAACGATGCAATTCATCGTGAAATGGAAAGAAACGAACATTATGACCCCATTAATGAACAATACTACGTTAACATTTCCGCAAACATGAACACCCTAAAAGCCGTTCTTATCTTGGAAAATAATTACCACGTAGATTTTAATCACCCCAGCTCCATTTCCAAAGTGCTAGGTTTTAACCACGCAAAGTTCGTTGAAGGGTTTCACGAGTCTGAGAACATAGTAAACATTATTAGCATTAACAGCGTACTCGTTAACATAGACAATATCCGTGGAAGTTACATTAGGAACACGAGACAAAACACAATATATTCTTTTTTCCGAAACGTCTCCCCGGGATATAAGATAGTAGAGACGCCGAGAAACCTCGTTTACCTTCCTATAATAACGGACGAGATAGACGAATTTTATGGGACCCTTAGAGACCAAGATGGAGTACTACTTAACTTACGAGGGAAAAAACTTACCATGAGATTCTACATTAGAGAGGCATAAGGATAAATATTTACTATATAAAAAAAAATGTCGGGGTACAAGGAAATAAAAGTTAATATTTCGGAGGGCCAGAGAGCCAAACTAAAAGCGGCTATTAAAGCCAAATCTTCCACGAGCATTCGTCTTGGTCATGAAGACCTAAAAGGCGAGCACACTTTAGCTCTTACTAATACGCAAATAAAAAAGCTGATCAAAGCTTACGAAAAAGGCGTTGGAGCAACGCTTAAGATGAGCGCCGCTCAACCTAAACATAACACGCATATTAAGGGAGGCTTTCTCGGAATGTTGGCCGGATTAGCCTCAGCAGCGTTGCCGGCGTTAGCGAAAACGGTACTTGCAGCATTAGGAGTTGGAGCTCTATCCGGCTTAGCTAGCACGGGAGTCCAAAAAGCTTTGGGTAATGGCCTTTTTCTTAAAAAGGGAGGCTGCGTTTGCCAAGTAGAAACGGATGGCAAAAATCTTTTGCTAAAGCCATAAGCCGGTACGGAACTAGAGTCTTTTGGCGATGGTCTTTTCCTAAAGAAAGGGGGAAAGTTTTACGACGGAAGGGGGCTTCTTTTGGGACGCAACAGCCCATTTGCTAACATTCCTATTTTAGGCGCTATATTATAAAAAAATTTGCGCGTTCTTAAAAAATGCATAAATTTGGTGAAAAACGACCCACGCAAAAGCAGCCGAAAACAATCTATTGGCTGCCATTAGAGCACAACCGCTACCCCCCCGCAAAAAGTAAGCCCAGTAACGTGGAAGATTTTTATGCAAGATAGTATAACCGTAAAGCCTGGGGAAAGCCAGATTATTAGTTTAGGATTCGGTCTCTAAATGCTTAAAGGTATTGTTTTAGTTTTGCTAACACAAGCTCTAAAAATAAAAAAGATCAGTGCGCAAAACGAGGCTGTTCTCAAAGATGTTAGAGACATTGTTTTTACGCTCCTTAACTACTCTAACGAGACTTTAACTGTAAAAGGGGGTGAGCCTCTTTGCCTCGTAAAATACCTTATTTAAAATTTTTACTACTATAAAATGGACATTGATAAGGCTTACCCAACACTACCTTCCGCTCCTCCGGAAGATGGTGGGCAGAAATATAGACTGCAAAAAATCAGCGAGATACACCGCATTCTAGAGCCGGAAAAGGAAAAGAGAGAGGCTCTTAGTACAAAGTACCATAGAGCCGTAAAGATAGTAGGCAACGTTGATGTTGCTCTTATTGGAGTTACGATGGGGCTCGGCGTAGGAGGCGTAGGTCTTTTGTCGACGATAGTAGCGGCTCCAATTGTTGTCGTAATGGAGGGCATTGCGATAGGTACCGGAGCTCTAAGTATTGCGGGCAAGTATGCAACTAAAAATTGCGCAGCAACAGCTGAAAAGCATGAAAAGATACAAACGCTAGCTCTGTCAAAGTTAAACACTATCTCTTCACACATTTCTAAAGCTTTCGTCGATAATAAAGTTAGCGACGAGGAGCTTCAGCTTATACTAGAGGAACTAGAAAAGTATAGGGCCATGAAAGAAGAAGTGAGGGTAAAAAAAATAGCCTCAGTAACGATCAGCGCGAATCCCTTATCGAGAGAGGGAGGCAGGAAGCCCGCGAGTCCTTTCATAAGCTGGTTGAGAAGCATAAAAATTAGACCTAAAATAGACTTTAAAATAGGGTTTAAAACAGGTTCAAAAAACAGGGTTCAAAACAGGGTTTAAAACAGGTTCGAAAACAGGGTTCAAAACGGGGTTTAAAAAATATATAGCATCTTTAAAAAAGAAATGTCTTTTTTAAAGATGAGTGATCCTGAAAAAAGAGACGAGCTCGTAAAAGAGTTTGTTGAGACGAGGAAAAGAATCCGAAATAATTTAGTTCAAGAGCGAACCGGGGAACAAACGCTTCAAAAGGACCTCGGTACTTTTTTTAAACCTGTAACGGATATGCAAAAAGAGACCACCGAAAAACTAGCGAAAGAAATTAAGGAAATCGTTCCACTAAAACAGGAAGAGGAAGATTCAGAGCTTATAGAACCGCTAGCTAAAAGTTACATGGATTTGCGTAAGGCTAACACCGATGAGGTTGATAAAACATATGGACTGGATAGATACAGCAATAGTATGGGTAAAAAACCCATTACCATTATAGATAATAACATTATTGTAGACGGTAAAGAGTATGAGGGAACCGAAAGTCTATGGAGCTCATTGTTAAAAAAAGGCCCGTAAATTTTACTAAGGAAGACGCTATTAGCTACGGCAATTTGCTATGGCAAACTAAGGCTCCATTTACAAAGGCGGGGGAAATAAAGGAGAGTGGGGACAAGTACAAGCGAGAAAGAATAATTGTTCCTATTTTAGAAGATACGGAACCTTTAAGAAGTCCTATCGCGGAGATATTTCCTGAAACTACTGGCATGGGTGTCAACCCCGTCGTAATTCCGTGCGATCCAAAAGCGTTGATGGAAAAATTAGACTTGCTGATGGCTAGTAAGGCAGCCGGCAACACCGGCATGAGAAACGAAATTATCGCGGTATGTGACGAACTAAAGAGGAAAAAGGTTCTAAGTTCGGAGGCATATAAAAAACTAATATCGTTATTATAAAAAGATGTTTATACGACAAAATCGCGGCTTTAAAAAGCGCTACGCTTATGGCGGCTCGGGAATCTTTGACAGCATTGCCAGCTTTTTTACTAAGCTATTTTCCAGTAACGTAGCGAGGCAACTCACTTCCTCGGCTCTCGATATAGGTAAAAGCGTCGCTAAGGAGGGGGATAAAAAAGCTTTGGAAGCCGGAAAAAAGCGCCGCTGTAGACGCGGGTAAAAAACTCATAAAAAAAAACCCTAAAGCGGCGAATTATGAGGCCGATAAAATAGTAAATACGTTGGAAAGTAAAATATTGGCTCTTTAATAAACGGAAGAGGGGCAATCGCGATACAAGACCTAGTAAAAGAAATAAACGCCGGTTCCGGACTCAAGATAACATAAAAAAAATTTAGTATCTAAAAAAATGGATATTTTAAATTGGACGGAGCTCCCGATAAAAGACGAAAGTATAGAAAAGTATGAGTGGCACTCATATAAGCCAATTACGGGCGCGACATTTAACGGCGTATCGGATGAGATAGTAAGTACCATTAATGCGGAAGATATTTTTATTCACCCTAGCGAAAGTTACTTGGTATTTAAGGGCAGTTTAAGGAAGGCTGGTGGCGCTGGAGCTTATGATAACGCGGATAATATCGCTTTAATGAATAACGGGATTATGTACCTTTTTAGCAACATCAAGTACGAGCTTTCGGGGCAATTGTTAGAAACTCTAAATCATCCTGGGCAAGCGACTACGATGCTTGGACTGTTAAAATATCCCGATGACTTTTCCAAGTCGCAAGGATTAAACCAGCTGCGGTACAAAGACGGCGGAGAGGATGCAGATGATGGAACTAATTTTGGGTTTAAAGTTAGAAGAGACTACTTAATTAGTAGGCCGACTCCTAAAGGAACTTTTAGCTTTACGGTGCCACTTAGGCGCATCTTTGGGTTTTGCAAAGACTATACCAAGATTACATACGGTATGAAGCATGCTCTTACTCTCGTAAGAAAGTCTAACAATGACGCTATTTTTAGAAGTGCGGGAGTCGATGCCGGTGAAGTCATACTTGATGAAATTTTGTGGTATATGCCCCACGTTATGCCCGCAGACCAGGAAAAATTCCAACTCTATAAAACGATAGAGTCTAAAATTTCTTTTCCGGTCCTTTTTAGGGGGATACAGTGCGATACCACTAGCGTTAATCGAGCAACTAGCTTCACTTGGAGGCTCACCATTAAAGCATCGCCCGACGTTCCTCGCTTTATTATTGTAGGGTTCCAAACGGCTAATGGAGGAAGTCAACAGGAAAATCCGGCCATCTTTGACCACGCTAACGTTTCAAACATTTACGTTACTCTTAATTCTAGAAAATACCCTGAGGCTGACTACAATATCTCTTTTACGAGACACAAGTTTAGTCGCGCTTACTTTGATGCGGCAGCGTTTAGATCTAAGTTTTACGGGATGGATGAATTAATATCAAACCCAAACATTACTCCTGATGATTATAAACTGCTAATTCCATTGTTTGTCTTTGACGTTAGAAAACAAAGAGAAAGATTAAAATACGCCGTCACAGACATACACGTTGTGACGACTTTTAGCAAAGCCGTAGAAGCAAGCACACACGCGTTTGCCGTTGTCAGAGTTTAAGTTTCAGAGCGATGTAAACAAGATGAGTTTGATTTACTAAGTTAAGTTTTTTTTTTGTAAGAAAAAAAGATGATATTACTTAAAGACCTAAAGAAAATTTTGCGCGATAATGATATAATAATAATAATAATAATAATATACCAGGACGTTCGCACTACGGTAAAAAACGCCTACTTAACTTTTTAGCGGAAAAAGGGCTAGTAGAAAATGAGCCTCCGAAGCTTCCTTGGGAAAAAAATCTCGCGAGTTTTTAAAAACTATAAGAAAAAATCCTAGACAAACTATTCTTACGGATGTTGAAACGGGCGAAAAATTAACGTTTCCATCCATATACAAAGCGGCGCAATTTGTGGACGTGCCCTCTGCTACCTTGTTTACCTGGGATAATAGAACTTATAGAAAAATAAGTATAAAGTCCGTATAGAGAGCTAAGTATTATATGATCGCGCGTATAATATTTTTTGTTTTTAACTGGCTTAAAGAATTATGCCCTAATATAAACAATGAATTTTATAAGAAATGTCGCAACAAGAGCAAGAAACATCGCAACTAATGTTGTTTCAGGTGCGAGAAGGCTTTTGCCTGCTTCTATAAGAGAAAGGGTAGATTTGCTGATTGGTTAGCTAGTAGTGTCGAACCCGCTCGCATGGATGAGGTTCTAGACGGTCTTGGAGAACACGTTAGAAGAGAGGTACCACCTCAACCAGAATTTAGAGCTAATTTAGAAAGATCTGCGTTAAGACGCTTTGCTAATCAGTACATTATACCGGGTAGAGAAGGTTATGATCTTCCTAGGTTTTTTATGTTAGCAAGATCCGAAATAACGAGGATTCTTGGGAATAACCGGCAAACTAAGGTAAAACTAATACTTAGGTGTAGACTGCAAAAACCTTTGGTTGCTGGCTCTGAATGTGAACGCGCCTTCCACTCTAATTTAACTTGGAGGGTAGAAACGAGGATGAGCTGTATGACGAAATGGTTAGAACAGTTCTAGAGAAACTAGCTAGTTTCCAGCGAGAAGGTAGCGGTTGGGCTTTTGTCAGCATAACACAGTTAGAACTACACATCGTAGAGTTCGATCCTATGCGTGCTAATGGGCATCTACATTTACCTGAGGCGGTTATTAACATGGAAAATGAGGATGACCAATGCTTTTTATGGTGCGTGTTAAGAGCTCTTTACCCTAAAAAACAGCACCCCGAACGAATAGACCGTAGTCTTATAATGAGAAAAGATAAAATTAATATGGATGGAATAAAGTATCCCGTAAGCGTGAACGCGATAGACAAGTTTGAAAGACAAAACCCGGATATTAGCGTTAACGTTTACTATTACAATGACAGTAAAAAGATTCTCCCTTTAAGAGATACGAGAGAGCCTAAGAAAAACCACATCAACCTCCTCCTCATTAAAAAAACGGAGGAGGAAGGGGTTAAACAACATTATTGCTTAATAAACGATCTAAGCAGGCTGGTGTCCTCACAAATATCAAGCCATCATGGACAAAAGTTCTTGTGCCCTCGTTGTCTAAACGCTTTTGGATCTAAAGAGGTTTTAGAAAAACATAAACTTTACTGTAACGCTCATGATGCCGTCCTTTTAGAAATGCCAGATGATGGTGAAATGATAAAGTTTAATCAAAGGACTGATAGTCCTGAGAGTCGCCTGGAGGGTACTGGGTTAGAACTTTTCACCCTTTTCTGTTCAAATCTATTAAAAGCATTCAAGATACAAAATAACTTAACCATAAGACAGTATCATATGCAAGCATGTTTCTTAGTTGTCATCCTAAAGTTGAAAACATTTAGGCACCAGGAACAGGTTTAAAAAGTTCAAAGTCTCTTACCTTGGGTGACTTCATTTAAAAAATGGTTTTCAAAAGGTAAAATCATTACAAAACAAGTCATTTTGTTGAAATGATATCCACCGCCGAATTTTTTTTTTTTTTTTTTTTTTTTTAGACAGAAACATAATTATAAGAGGTATTGTGTTTTGCATGTAAATGGCCTTTTTGTTATTGGTGAAAATATACATTAAGCCCCCTTTTTCCATGACACGGTATTTCATTAAATAAAAACAAATACTGATTGTCTGTGGCTTATGATAAACAATATAAATATGAAGTTTTATAAAATTTTGTCCAGTAGTTAAAGAGATATTGATCCATAATGGAAATATACATCAAGCCCCCTTTTTCCACGACACTGCATTAAAAACAAAAACTAAATAAAACAAAACAAGCAGACCGGAAGACATCAACCTTCTTTTTTCATTAAAAGGCATTACATTAAAAAAAAGTATATCGACGGACTATCATGAGGAACACATGTTTGAAGTTTCATTAACTTTCGTCAACGATTTTAGAATATATCTGTCTGGATGGACGGAAGATCGGACCGATGAACGGACAGACGGACAGACAACATGAAAACTATATCCCCCCATCCCGAAATTCAGCGGGGTATAATAACCGTCGAAGTTCCATCAATATTTACAGTTCCTTCCCAGCGTAATAATGCCTGTAAAGAATGTGGACAAAAATCAGGCTTCTAGGTTGATCAAAATGTTTTTCTAGCGCAGAAACTGGGTGACTTAACTTACATGTATATCTTAATTCTTACACATATTGCTAAAACAAACATTCTAAATATTTTCAGTAGAATAGGGCATACATTTTCTCTCCAGATTTAGAACAAGTTGTTTTTGTATGACATACATTTTCTAAAATTGGACCATGTGGTTATACATATATCTGTTAAATTGAATAATTGTCCTTTCCAAATACAGGATGCTAGATATGAAATTTGGGTATAACTGCTTATACAGTTTCAGCGGCCGTGATTTTGAAATGTTACTTTTCAGTTCTGAAGCTTCTGTACAGTTTATAGAATCAGAGCAGAACCACTTGAACAATTTTACAAGAGGACCATTTAGGCAACATTAGTATGGAACTCGACTGAAGTTTGCCTTTGGAACAGGATCTAGTGACATACTTTTAGACCAAAATTGCCCTTTTGAAGCTTACCCATATCTTATCTAAGCAGTCTGACAAAGTTTCGTGAGTACTGGACTGAACATAAATGGATTCTACAGTACTAGATCTATTACATGATTTGACCTAGTGACAACCTTTTTCTTTTAACCCCCGGTAACCTACATTCACTTTTGTCAAAAATATTACTGAGACAAACAGCCGGGAAATTCCATGATCACTGGACTGAAATGTAGCCTCTGGAGCACACACAAATATTTGACTCAGTTATCTACCTGTCCTTTGGAAATAATTTGTTTTTGTTGTTGTCTGGGTTCAAGTCTTGTCCATAGTGGACTATAGAAATATGGCTGCTACAGCACAAGAAAAACAATATAACCCAAAGGCATGATCATCAGCCTTCTAACTTTGTCTGTGTGTTATAACGGCCCAGGAATTAGTACTACTTTCACACCAAATTGAAAATTGTAGAGATCTACATGTGTATTACTTTGGTGTAAACTACATATGTTTGCGATTAGCTCTAGTACCCAGTACAACAACCCTTTACAAGATTACAAACACTCCAATAAAGACCTTGGTGTTCGAGTGGGTTAACATTGATCTGTTCTATTATATTTGAAATATAGTGAAGTAAAAGTCAAGTTCTCAGATTGCTGGATGTTAGAACTGCGTAGTTTGAAGTCGAATTCCCGTGTGACTTCAGATTTTGGTAGTTACGAAAGCCCCTTGCGTTCTGACACCCGCACTAATAAATTGTTTCAAAAATACTAGATCTAGGTTAATCGCACCGTGATTGGAAAAAAAAAAAAAAAAAAAAACAAGAGCAGACTCTGACAAATTCACCTCTTTAAAAAAACGAAAAACAATTAATTGAACACAGTAAACTTTAAAACACTCTCTCTGCATGGATCGGTGAGGCGCTAGGTCGGTGTATTCTGAAAATAAAGGCCGCTTCAGCGACTGATTCATTCATAAATATGTAAATTTATAGAGAATTCCGTGGTGCAAATGACGTTATACGTCACGTGATTAAAAAGATCTATATTTGTCGCACAGCTACATTCCAGAGAGCACCTTCTAAGCGATGACTTGGTACAGTCTAGAACCGTGCGCATTACATACGCTAATATTGTACGATCTCTGCTTGTGCACCTAGAATATGGGTGTGCAAAGTAGTTGATGTCTAGAATAAAAAGCTCTGAAGAAGCTACGTTTAAGCATGTCTAAGAAGGCAACGCAACCATTCCAAGTCGTTAGAAATTTGTTAAAAAAAATTTGCCTACTTTTGGGAAAAATCTCCATTGAAAGCTTCCACGTTAACTCGGTATCGCCTTTCTCTTTCCGATCATAGGTTGAATTTTGGATTGAAATAAGACTTACAATTACGGACAGATTGTAAGATTTAGAGTGTGCTTCTATGGGTAATTGTCAAACCTTTTTCACTGAGAACTGTCCACAAGTAGCAGCGTGCCGTAGTGAAGACGTTTGTCGTCGAAGAGTATTTTGCAGTGTGTTCGCAAACTTGTTCAGTTCACGACGGCTATTTTTAGATACATACATAATGCGCTATTTTAAGAGATGAAGTCTGTGTAAGCGATAGGCTATCGTGTACCGTTGTGGACGAAATGATTTTTCAAAGGTTTAAACCGTTAAAGAGCCCAGTTTTTAAAGACACATTCATTATCACAAAGGCACAATTGTAAGTGAATTACAACAGAAAAATTGGATTGTTTACCGAATAATTTGAATACTGTTTTATCTCGTAAACCGGAACTTGGGACAGGAAGCAGTACAAGGCCGGAGGTATGCTTACGTCACCCCATAGATCAAGATGATAACAATGAGAGCCTGGTTGCTACGCAACCAGGCGACTCAAAAACCACGCTAGACAATTGCGAATTCCTTTCGTCGTGTATGCCGACTTTGAGTGTATTTTAAAAGAAGTACACACTTGCCGGCGAAATCCGGAAAATAGTTATACTGGCTCTTACCAAAAACATGAGCCTTGTAGTATTTACTACTTATAAAATGCTTCGATGATAAGGTTTGCGCTCCAATAAGGAGAAAGTACGTCGGCAAAAATGCGGCAGACGTCTTTGTTGAGCATTTGACGGAGGACATCCGGGATATTTACCAAAAGTATCATTGGGAAAACAAACGTATAATTTTTAGCAAGCAAGAAAATATAAAGTAAGAAAAAGAAACCAGCTGTTGGATCTGCGGCGGTGAGTTTACACCTAATAATTGTAAAGTTAAAGATCATTGCCATTTTACAGGCAAGTATAGGGCGCCGCACACAATACGTGCAACCTTAATGCCAAAACTCCTGATTTCACGCCGGTGTTTTTCCATAATCTCGCTGGCTATGACGCCCATCTATTTGTTAAAGTTCTAGGTAAGAGCTGGGGAAAATCGATTGCATCCCAAACAATGAAGAAAAGTATATCAGCTTTTCTAAAAGCGTTAAGGTTGACGAGTAAACAGTAGATGTAAAAGAGACCGTGGATGGAGAAAAAATTACGGTCCAAAGCCAAAAACCTTTATTTCACCAACTTAGGTTTTTGGACAGTTTTAGATTTATGGCTTCGAGCTTGGATAAACTTTCGGGCATCTTGAAAGAGACCCAGCTTAAAAATCTTGCAAAGTTTTTCCCGGTAAAAGAGGAGTTCTCTTTAGTTAAAAGAAAAGGAGTTTTCCCCTATGATTACCTAAACTCGATGAAAAAGAGGAGGTATTAGTATGTGCCCTAAAAGATACGGAAAAGCCAACAACCCGTATCATTTGGAGCGATACAATGCCAACGAACCGTCAAAGTATTGTAATACTTTGACGCCAGGAGTCTCTTGGGCGATCAGTCAGCCGCTTCCCACTCACGGATTTGTGTGGATGGCGGATGAGGAGCTCGAAAACTGGCAAGATCATGCCTGTATTTTGGAGGTAGACTTGGACTACCCTATTGAGGTACATAATCTGCATGATGAATACCCTCTAGCTCCAGAGCGTCTAGGGGTAAACAAAGTAGATAAGCTCGTGCCAAACACTGGCTCGAAGAGAAATTACATCATTCATCATCAAGCCCTTAAACAATATCTAGGTTTAAAGCTAGTAAAAATCCATAGGGCAATTAAGTTTGAGGAAAGTTGTTGGCTCAAGCCTTATATCGATCTCAACATAAGGCTTAGAACAGCGGCCTCAAACGAGTTTGAAAAAGATTTCTTCAAACTCATGAATAACTCCGTATTCGGTAAGACTATGGAGAATATTTGAAAAAGGGTAGATGTGCGGCTATTGAAAAACAGGGACTATGCCAAAAAACACGCAGCAAAGCCCAATTATGAGCACACTGCAATCTTTAACGAAGACCTGTGCGTGATACACATGAAAAAGGTCTCCCTAAAATTCGACAAACCCGTTTACTTGGGGATGTCAATTTTAGACATTAGCAAAACGCTAATGTACGATTTCTTTTATAACTATCTACAAAAGAAATACGGGGAAAATGTTAGGCTACTTTACACCGATACTGATAGTTTTATCCTCGAAATTCAAATAGAGGATTTCTATAAGGACATTACCCCGGACATGGAGAAGTGGTTTGACAGGAGTAATTATCCGCGAGATCATCCTTCCGGCATACTAAGTGGCCTAAATAAAAGGGTCGTAGGTATGTTTAAAGATGAACTTGGGGGTAAGATGATAACGGAATTTGTAGGTTTAAGAGCAAAGCTTTACTCCTACAAAATTTTGGAAGGAGAAGAAGAAAAGAGATGTAAGGGGCTTAAAAAGTCCATTATCAAAGGCGAAATAAACTTTGATAACTATAAAGATTGTCTTTTTACAAGAAAAGATGCTTTGAGACTTTTTCGGAGTAGGGGGCATGATTTGTTTACTGAAGAGGTAAACAAGATAGCGCTGAGTGTGGATGACGACAAGCGGGTCATTTTGGAGGATGGCATAAATACCCTAAATTTAGGCAATTATAATTTATAACCTTAGTCGGGTTATAAATTTTTTGGGGTCACGCACTCATTTTGTCCAGTTTTTAAACGGGGTCAATGGGTCACGCACTCATTTTGCCCAGTTTTTAAACGGGGTCAATGAGTGCATAGGGGTCATGTACATTTTGTCCATGAACTTCCATTTTATACGCTACTAGTACATGTATAAACAGAAATAGAATGCTATATCCCAATAAGCGATTAAATTGTTTGATAACAAAACTATAACTATTCAAGGGAAATGCTCGAACAGAGAAATTTCTCTAAAGTCTCTGTGAAGGCCTTACGGAGTTAAGCAGACGATAAAATAGAATGATTAAACAAAACTTACAGACAAGAGAGGAAAGTTGAAGTTTGATCCGGATTTTATCGCCTGCTAACTCCTGCTAACTCCTCTCTTCTATTTGAAGAGAGTCAGTGTCGGGTAAAGGATGTCTCGAAAGTAGGTCTGATTTGGGAACGTCCCTTCCGCTCACGTCGATTACGTCAAGGTCATATTTTTGCAATTGAAGCATCATTCTCTGCAAGCGCGGTTTGGGCGGCAGAGAGTGGCTTCTTCATAGCTGACGGAGGTTTATGGTCTGACCTAACTGTGACGTGCCTTCCTTACACATACTGGTGAAAACGTTTACAGCCAAAAAGAATTGCTAACATTTGGCGTTCACTGTTGGCATAACGCTGCTCTGTGGGTGTCAAGGTCTTTGTCGCATATGCACCTGGTCGTCCGTCCTGTATTACGATTGCACCAGTGTCTTGCTTGGATGCGTCGAATTCTAGAGTAACGGGCTTTTTTGTCGTTGAAAAATGCTAACACCGGGCTTTGCGTTATAACCATTTTCATTTTGTCAAAGGCTTGTGTCTGAGCATCGTAAAATACAAACTCAATGTCTTTCTTAAGCAACGCTCGCATAGGAGCCGTTATGTCCGCCAAGTTAGGGGAAAGCTCCTCCAAGTAGTTTATCATGCCAAGTACAGTCTCAAGCTCTTGCTAATTTTGCAGTACTTGTAAGTTCTGAATGGCCTTGACCTTTGAAGGATCAGGTTTCAGTCCATTGGAGGTGATTAGGTGTCCAATAAATGGTACCTCTGTTACTCCAATTACACATTTGTCAGGATTAAGCTTGATCCCTTTGCTCTGAGCTCTGTCTAAGACGGTTCGAAGGTTAGAGACATGGTCTTGCCATGTTTTACCGTAAATCAATATGTCATCTACAATGGGTGTGACACCGGTCATGCCCTCAAATATGTCATTTACCTTTTGATTAAATATGCCTGATTATGCTGATATCCCGAATGGTAAGCGTAACCATCTATACCGACCAAACGGCGTACTGAAAGTGGTGAGGAATGACGACTTTTCTTATAGTTGTATGCTCCAATAAGCATGAGTTATGTCTAAAAACAAAAGACCTTTGCGTCTGTGAGTCGAGACGTATCGTCGTCAAACGTCGGCATCGGGTAGTGGGGTCTTCGTATGGCTTTATTGAGCGCTTTCGGGTCAAAACAGATTCGTAGTTTGCCAGTCTTTGGGTTTTCCACTATCACGAATTAATTTACCCAGTCTGTGGGTTCGGAGACCTGTTTGCTTACACCGTCGCTTTCCGTTTGCCTTAACCCTTTACCACACAATCCCGAGTTTTAACGACCCTGAAAAAGAGGCCTTTTGAAAACATTGTGGGGAAAGGAGAAAATGCCGGTAACCAGCATTTTCTCCTTTTCCCACAATAATTTCTGTCCTTTTACAGAAAAATCTCGCCATATGAGCGATATCTAGTTTGTCGTCTGCAAATGCTTTCAATTTGAACACATGTAAAATTTTCTCATGTGGTAAAGGGTTAATTCGTCTTGTACGCGTGTGCGAAGTGCTTCTAGTATCTTACGTGGTGCATTTACTACCGGCATGGCATTAGATTTTAAATGTAGCTTGCTTTTTCCCGGGATTACTCCAATGCCTTTAAACAGACTGTCGTATTCGGTTAGAACGGTTTGTTGACGGCCACAGTTACCGCAAGTCCATTTTTTCTTGGCTTTGTTACCGGTATTGGTTCCTCGCCTGAACTATCGAAGGCTTGATTTGGCAGCATTTCTGTGCGCATCTGGCCTCCTAGGATACTGAACTGTGTGAATTTCTTGCTCAATCGCCATGGCCGGTAGTTTTTTTTTTTGCGAATGTTCGAAAGATTGAGCAATCTGTATTGCCTTGTCAAACGTGAGATCAGCTCCTTCGTTGATCCGTGTTTCACGAACTTGCGACGAATTTGTTCCAAAGACAATCCTGTCACGTATCATATCGTCTGTGTCCGGAAAATTGCAGTCTTTTGCACTTAGTCTAAGTCTCGTGATGAATTCGTCTATACTCTCAGTATTTTGTACCTCGTTGAAAAAATTATTCCGCGCGAAAATTGTACATGTGCCTGGAATTTTTCATAGTAAGTTTCGAGTTTTTGTGCATCTTCTGGCGCGATGTTGGTACATGTTGACTGTATGTCTCGGCCTTTGTCGCCAACCCAAAGCATTAGGTAGGCCACTTTTTCTGCCTCACTCTTTCTCTTGAGTGGTTCGTCGAACATAAGTTGAACATGAAACCTTTTCTATTGTTCTGGTAGGTTAGAGTCCTTCCAGTTCATATGTGGATGTGTGATTCCATTGAAATCCATAGTTTTTCAAAGATCATGTATTTATATCCGAATTCTGACACCATGTGTTGTTTTGTCCTTATAACTGCTACTGTCAATTACTCGTGGGAGAGGTATAGAGTTAAGGGGTTAAGATTGATCGATAAAAATACAACTGCACGGTTCCACGTTTTATTGAGGACTGATATATGATGGGATATAGAATGCGATGGGGCTAGGCTATGCATATCAGGTTACATTACATCATTACAATATTTATAAATTAAGATGCACGCAACTTCAAAAAAAACAAAAAAAAAAAAAAAAAAAACCGGCCAGATCTAGTCAAACAAAGATCTAGTGTTCCTGAAAGATCTGTTTAGTTATCTTTGCAAATAATAAGAGTCAGCTCTAGATAATCAAGTGAATACCGGTAAGTCAGATCGTTGGTACACAATTACATGTATATGCAGCAATGTGGGAAAAAAAGACTGGTGGTGTGACACCCTATGCAAAAGTGTAAAGAGAGAAACGGTGCTATCTTAGAGTTCTGAAACAAAGTGAAGACTGAAAAACAAACATCATTCATTCTAACGAAAACGGTCTGTCTTAAATGGGCAATAAACGAGATTTTTGGAAACCTGATATTTTGTAAGCAAAATTCACAGGGCGCAACTGTTTACCCAAATTTGTAGGGAAAAATCCTCTGTCGAGACTGGAACCCACGACCTTTATATCACTATTTATTGAGCAACTCTAGCTACTGGGCTATAGAGCCAACTGATAACTTATGGTGTTAAAAATTACTTTTATCCCTTGTTATTGCATGCAATAGCCACTATACATATAAATCGTTATTAACGGGATGTAAATTTTACTACTTGTATAACAATAGAAAACAAAGCGATAATTCCATGTTTTCTACATGTATTTCAATCTATGCTTTATTTTTAAAGCCATTCGCGTGAAAGTTAAAAGCCTCTGTGAAGATTTTCTAAAAAAAAAAAAAATGCGTTGAACGCACTGGTGTGTCATTTGTCAAGGGAGCCATTGTCTGCAATTAATAATTTGAAAAACATACAATAGAAATACTTTCCAAATATTCACTTAAAAGACAACCTACTTTACAGTCATGCAGAATCCATTAGACTAGCGTGCAGTAATGTGAGACGAACAAGCCCAACCGAACAAGCCCAGTGACGAACAAGCCCAGTAACAACCAGAGTTGGTTTTGGGAAACACTTTTCTGTCTGAGAAATCAAAGCGTTTAAAACACTGGTGTGGCAGTTGTCAAGGGAGCCACTGTAAGGAATTAATAATTTGAAAAATAAACAACAAAAATAGTTTCAAAATATTCGCTTTAAATTCGACCTACTACATAGTCATGCAAAAATCCGATCAAGAAGGGTGCAATCTTTTGGGACGAACAAGTCCGGGGGAACAAGCCCTGGGACGAAGAAAGTCAGGATCGAACTAATTTTGGGACGAACAAGCACGGTATGTGCGTATCATTACTATTATTATGAGGGTATGTCGGCGTGACGTCACTTCCCGTAGCAACAAGCGGACGCTATTTTCGGAGGTGAAAATGTTCCATGGCAACCAGCTATTACTATGGGCTGATCGAGATTTTGATCGTGGAATAAGAACTATTTTTTGCGATCACAAACTATTGCGGACCAAGAATTTTGTTACATATAGATTTAATATTATGTTTGTAGAGTTGACTGATATCGGGGTAGAGGTCAAACCACCCAGTCATAGTAGGTATGTGGGACCGGGTGCGAGGTGCGAAGGTCAGCAGAAATTGCTTGTTACCTTTTCCACCATATTTTCTAAAGCTTTTTTCCTCGCTCAAAGCTGGGATTCTGTGGTAAAGGTATAATTGCTCTAACGTGCTTGATCATTGATAATTAAAAATGAATTTTCATTTCTGTCAGTGGCATTGCATACTGCATTATTGATCTATCCATGGCTGAAAGTCATTTAAACCTTTTAATACATTCAATCCAGTGTTTCAACCACCTCAATGGTTGCCTTCAAAAACATTATGGGACAAAGAGAAAATGCTAACAGCGGTTCCTAGCGGCCAGCATTGTCATCTTTTTGCACAATGTCGTCTACCACTTCAAAAACAAAATACATGTACATGTAAATGTCAATTGATCAATATTTAGTTTACATGTGTGCAACTGCTATTAACTGGCCAAGTGTAAAATACTGACACCCACCCATCCCATTAAAAAAAGAATATAAAACCCTTTTATCGACATAGTGAAATGTTCAAATCCAAAAAAATGAATTGTGGTAAGATAAAGTAATTTATTTTACCCGTAATGGTTTCACACCTTGCACATCTAATTCCACTACAAGAAACGTGTAACTGATACAAAATGATATTTGTTTTGAAAAAATACATATGTTAACAGTGTATATCCTTGCCTGAATTGCTATGTCAAAGGTATTATGGCTCAAAGACAACAGTCGGGGTCCATAAAACCCTGTGGTTGTAAAAAGAAAAATAACCAGTTAATCATTTACCATATACAACCCAGTGTTTTGAGGTCCCTGAAAAAAAAAAAAAAAAAAACGGGCCTTTTAAAACATTGTGGGAAGAGGAAGATGCTTACTATTCTCTTTTAGACAAATCACATTAGTTGAACCATATTATATATATTATCTGCAAATTGATTAGGGGTAGAGGGTTAAGGAGCCTCTGAAAGTCGAAGGATGTTTCATTGTTTCACTAAATTTGTCCAATAAACACAACATCGTCACCCTCCTGTGATCTTTACCAGGGAGGGATATGCTGAGGGTCATAAATTACTCCTTATCACAAAGAAACTTAGAAGGTCCAAATTCAAAGCTTATCTAGACAGCATATTAAATAGGGTTTAGAAGATGGTATTGATCTCCAGGAGCAGAAAACACTGAGGGAAAGAAGAAAATGCAGATTTCTAGTAAAATTAATGTTGCATTTGATAGACAATTTTCCCCTTTCCCAATTTTTCCTCTTTACCACACGGCAATATTCTTGATAGACCTGTATAAACTGAAGGTATTTGGAGATGACGAATTAAGTGCAACACAAAAGATGGAATTTGGATTAGGAAGGATAAAACATAGTGGGAAAAGGAGAAAATGCTGGTTATCAGCATTTTCTCTTTTCCCACAATATTTTCCAAAGTTACTTTCCACAGTCACTGAAATATGGGATTGTTTGGTAAAAAGTTAAAGATTAAAACATTTGATAATACAAGTAATACAGGAAACCAGCATTTTCCCCATTTCCCACTATGTTTTCTCCCTTATAACACCATCATTTTGAGCCATATTGACCTTGTTATCTGCAAGGGCTTTCAAACTGGACAAGTTAAAGAAACAAATCAAATGCAGGTAATCAGTATTTTCTTCATTTCCCAAAGTCTTTCTAACCCTAAACAGGATATTTCATCACTCTTTGAGTCATATCTAATTTTTCGTCAGCAAGTGCTTTTGAGTTTTGACAAGTTTGAATTTTATTATTTTGGTCAATGTGGGTAAAAGAGAAAATGCAGATGACCAGCATTTTCTCCTTTTCCCACAATGTTTTTTTTTTTACTTTTACATAACTCATACCTTGAGCCAATTTAACCCTTCACCACACAATTACGACTTTTAACGACCCTGATAGAGAAGACTTTAGAACACATTGTGGGAAAAGGAGAAAATGCTGGTAACCAGCATTTTCTCCTTTTTCCCACAATGTTTTCTATCCTATCAAAGACAAATTTAATCATTTGACCAATGTTTAAAGTGTTGTCTGCAAACATTTACAGTTTTTAACAAGTCGATATTTTTGTTGTGTGGTAACAGGGAACGTAATTACGTGTAATATACGATCCCTGGTGGTAAGGAGTTACTCTTTGCACAAATGGCAAAATTTTAGACAAAATCTAAAAACAAAAATGCTGGATAAAAGCATTTTCTATTTTTCCAAATGGCACTGCAGATTTTCGGCATTTCTATCGCTTTTACGACGAATTTCGGTGTTAAAATATGACTCGTTCACTATCAAACACTACTAAAGATGACAGATATCTATTTTCACCTCCGCATCGGTTACTATCACGAGAGCAGTCGTTCGAAACACTTATTTGTTTCAGAAAAATTGATTTTAATTGGGTTTACTTCCTTCGGTTTTGCACAAACTGCGATATATGATTTTCAAATACACTGGCAGTGTGTTATCGATCTTCGTATCAACGTCTATCGGACGGTTACGGGAGATACAACGGGTACCGGTTTAATTTTCAAAATGCCGTATTGAACTCATAGTGGCATTGTCTTCGACAAATGCCACAAAAATGAGTTTAATTGGATTTACTTTCTTCGGTTTTGCACAAACTATGATACATGATTTTCAAAATGTCGTAATGAACTCATAGTGGCATTGTCTTCGACAAATGCCACAAAAATTGCGAAATGACATCTGGTTTAAAGTCCCTTTTAAAGACCTTCGCAAGAGATCAGATAGTGCTTTGTAGGCGAATTCGGATAACGGAAAAACACCGCTTCTATATTTGCATATTCATAGTCATGAATAAGTCTTCCGGCTAATGACGTAACGCGGTTTACTGGACTCTATTTTCCGTGTGCCCAAAACAAAAATGGCAGCCGCTATGGATATAGACGAGGATGTTCAATCGGGAATTTCTGGGGAAAGGAGCAATAAAAAACGATTTGAGGTTAAAAAGGTACAGTTAAACAGTTGTTCATTTTCCCCCGAAATCTTACATTTTGTTATATTTATTTGATTTCCGAGGAAGGCTTCGTCACAATTTCGTGATCTCACTCACAATCGTGGCTAAATTGAGCAATGCTTTGTTCCCGTTAAGTCGTGCCCCTAAGTTTTCCCAGCGAAAGTTCTGTTCTAGGAGTTGAAGAATTTTTGGGCACAATACCGGCAACTCCCAACCACCAAATCGCGAAAATCCCTTGTAAATCAAAATTGTGCGTCAAAAACATAGCAATCTTTAAATTTTATTACAAATTCATTCCGTTTCCACACTGGTAACGTTACATCAAATACACTATTGACCAACGGATTGAGGCTGAAAACTTCGTTAATTTCGCTTCTTTTCACTTATTAAACAATTTTACATATATGCATAGAACTGTTTAGTGGTGGGGAGTCGTGGGTATTGGGCATATGCCAATATTGGGCAATTTTTCATGAAGCTGAAAATTTCATACTGTTAGTTATGGTTGACTGCTGTGTTGGGATTTAAGTTAACATGTCAGTACCACATAGTGAATAATGGTGTTGCATTGCAAAGATTTACGAAATACTCACACATCATAAACTAAAAATTTCAGCAGATGGAAATATTTATGTCATCTGTTTCATTTTGACAAAAATTTAGATTTGTCCATATTGTTTGTTTGAACCTAATTTACCGATTTATTATAGAACTTGTTGAGAAACAAGTTCTTACAACTTCTTCTAATCTCTCTTGATTCTGCTTCCTGGGAACTACAACAATACTCGCGCCAATTGTGTGAGCCAATACACAGTTCCAAAGTTGAAACCTGCATCCGGGTATTGAAATAGGGACTTGTGGTTATGCACTCATTGCAACTTTGCCAATTCCTTAATCACATCTAACCTCGTCAGTATCAAGGGGGTTTCCATTTTGAAATGCTGCCAGTCACATGATCTTGAAGATGGCAGCACCCATGTAAATCGATTACCAATTGCAACAACAGCCATGATAATAAGAATCAACTTAACTTGTTTCTGTAAAATGCCAATGGAATTGATAGACTGAGTAAGAAAATAAATATCAAACTGTTTGTCATTGAAAATGTATTTAGAAAGATTCCCATAGAAAATTGTGACATGTTTTTTTTTTCTAAGTGGAGACGAGTGTTACGATTTTAAAAACAGTTTTTCTGGAAAAGGAATGTACCGTGTAAGTACATGTCAGGGGGGACCTGATCAGTGGATCACCCAATGTTTGCCAAATGATGGTTTATACGAGGCACTCTACCTCACTATCACAGACACCACACATAGCACCACACTAAACCCAAATTCAATACAGTACATTTATAGATGATGATGTGACTCAAGTGATGAAAGTTTAATTTATGATCCTTTTGACTGTCTTACAAACAACAATATTTTAGACTTCTCCGAATTGAAAGCAGATCTGCAGACAATAAAATGAGTGTGATTCAAAATACTTAAATTTGTTTTTGGAAGGGTAGAAAACATTGTGGGAGAAGGAGAAAATGCAGGTTACCAGTTTCCTTTTTTATCACAATAATTTCAAATGTCCTGTTAACCAGGCAGGGTTGTTAAAACTCAGGATTTCTAGTAAAGGATTAATGTATGATTCTGTTCATTGACAGATTGTTCTTCTGTTGCATGAACTCTTTACCAAACGACAAAAATGTAGACTTGTCCAAATTCAAAGCATTTGCAGACGACATTTAAATGTGGCTTAACCTTTTCCCAAACAAGCCGTGGTTTTCACGTGTCTCCAGTACAAGTCTTTTGAAAACACTGTGGGAAAAGGAGAAATTGCTCGTAACGAGCAATTTCTCCTTTTCCCACAGTGTTTTCTACCCATTTTGAGACCTTTCTGCCATTTTCATCAAATTTAAAATTGTCGTCTGCAAACTCTTTTAATTTGGACTAGTCCAAAATTTGTCGTTTGGGAAAGGGTTAAATGATGAAATTTGTCTTTGGTAGGGTAGAAAACATTGTGGGAAAAGGCTTCTTCCTTAGGGTCGTTAAAAGTCAGGATTTTGTGGTGAAGAGTTAATCCCTTCAAACAGAAACTGATGCACCACATGTCAACAAACAACAAAGACAAAGCATGACATACCTGACTGTCAATTTAGATAATGTATTCTTTTATTCAACAACAAATAACATGCAATAAAACCTTGTCATATAAACCGAACAGTGGAAATAAATAACTGTATGTCTGCCTGATATATTTCAATATATATCTGCCTTATAAATGTTGAAATAATTGGATGATACTGTATACCAAATCAGCTTGAATTTGTTGATTCTTTATGCCAAGTAAATATGACTTCTGTGCCAATGAAAAGGACTGTGTTGGTTAGGAAAGAGAACCCAAGTAAAAGATTGATTATCCACCTGACGATTTGTATTTTACTTTTCTCCTTCATATAACATCTAAATGGATCCCATTTAGTGCTTGGTGGTGAACCTGATCTCCCTGAAAATGGTAAACAGTACAATTTAGGTGCTGCATAACTCTATACCATCTGTCAAAATTTTGGATCTGGCCAAACTGAAAGCATTAATTTTGCTGATGACAAATTAAATGTTTCTTAACCCTTTACCACACAATCCCGAGTTTTAACGACCCAGAGGAAAAGGCCTGTTGAAAACATCGTGGGAAAAGGAGAAAATGCTGGTAACCAGCATTTTCTCCTTTTCCCACAATGTTTTCTACCCTGTCAAAAACAAAATCCATTATTTGAGCCATATTTAAATTGTCGTCTGCAAATGCTTTCACTATGGACAAGTCTTCAATATTGTTGTTTGGAAAAGAGTTGATTGATGAATTCAGTAGAAAAGTAGAGTAAAAAACATTGTAGGAAAAGGAGAAAATGCTGGTAGTCAGCATTTCCCCTTTTCCTGCAATGTTTTCAATAGCCTTCATTTTCAGTGTCATTAAAACTTCGAATTGTGCGGTAAAGGGTGAAACACATTTTCTCTCTTACGAAAACATGGAGTAGAATTTTATACTCTAGCAAAAAAAAAAAAAAAATGAGCCATGCTCTGGCAAAAGGGGACTAAATGCATCTGTGTGGTGCATTATACCATGCAAACCATCACATAATTATGGATCCACAATGGCCACTTTTTTAACAGCTGACTTAACGCTTTACCAAACGACAATTTTTTGGGCTGGACCAAATTCAAAGCTTTTGCAGACGACAAATTAAATGTTGCCAAAATGATAATTTTGTCTCTGATAGGATAGAAAACATTGTGGGAAAAGGAGAAAATGCTGGTTACCAGCATTTTCTCCTCTTCCCACAATTTTTTCAAAAGCCCTCTCTTTTAGGGTCGTTAAAAGTAGGGATTGTGTGGTAAAGAGTTAAGATAATCTTGAGTTAGATTGGTCCTTGGACATACAGAAAATTGACCAAAAGCGAAAAGTTTTGGCCCAGGTTAGCCTGCACGGACTGTGCAGGATGACCTGGGTTGATACTTTTGCATGTGTTAAGCTCGCTTTTCACAGAGCATGGCTCATACACAAAAATACAGTATATTTTACACTATAGTCTACTATGAATTTTTGTCTTTATGATGGTAATGATCGCAGTCTTAATAAAATAGAAAATAGCAATATCAAGGTTTGTTTTGGTCAGAGACTCTCAGCAAAGTGGATAGTGTACATCAAAGATCAGACTGCATGTTTAGTACAAAGGCAACTGTAGTTGTAAAAGGCATTTAAAGGGTTAATAAAGGAGGTTAGTGACAGAAACTTGGAGATCTACCTTTTTAACTCACTGAAGGTGAAATTGTGTGAATGTGCTTGTCTTGTGTCTGTAATGCCGGTTGTCTAGGCATGAACAATTACCTTTTATGAACTCTAGAGGCCAAATTTTCAGTTCTGTCCTCATAAAACTGGCCAGAATGTTTGTCTTGATATCTCAGACATGCTTGAAATTGGGTCATGCCAGGTCTAAATGTAGATCACTTAGATAAACCTTAGAAGAACATTTTGTACACTCTAGAGGCCTCATTTTCAGGCTGATACTTATGAAAGTTGGCGAGAATGTTTGTCTTGATGATATCTTAGACAAGATAAAAAATTGGTCACATCTAGTCAAAAAGTTGTTCACTCAAACATATCTAATGAGGAAAAGATTGTGGGGAAGGAAGAAAATGCTTGAAGGTGGCATTTTTTCCCTTTTCCACAATCTTTTCTATCCTTTCAAAGATAAATTCAATCGTTGGAGCAATAATTAATTCGTTGTCTGCAAATGCATTCAATTTGGACGAGTCCGAAATGTTTTTGCTGGCTAACCCTGTATCACACAATCTTTTAACCACAACTCTGATAAAGAAGCCTGTAAAAAACATTGAGGGAAAAGGAGAAACCCTTGGTAACCAGCATTTTCTCCTTTTGCCACAATTTTATATACCCTTCCCAAAACAAATTTTAGTTTTTTAGTCCATTTATTTTGTTGTCTGCAAATGCTTTCATTTTGGACTGGTCTAAAATTTGCATTTGGTAAAGAGTTAAAGAGTTACTGATTAGCAATCATTTATCATGCTAAATTACATTCTTTCAATGTCTCATTCATCATTCAGTAAGTAACACAATTTTTGACTGGCTGATTCCAACCAATGACATGTAGTTCAGCCAATCAGAATTCATGTTACATCAAACTTCAGAAAATTATTGAGAATAAGAAGAATAACATTTATTATTATGTAGACTAGTTGGCGACTACATTGCTTTGTCTTATTAACCCTTTACCCCCCAAAAAATTTATACTTGTCCAAAATAGGAACTATTTCCAGGCTCCTCAACAAATATGGCTTATATTCTGATAGATCTGATCCTTTTTGATTGTATAGAAAACATTGTGGGATAAAGGAGAAAATGCTGGTAACCAGCATTTTCTCCTTTTCGCACATTGTTTTCAAAAGCCCTTTTCTTCAGGGTTGTTTAGACATAGGATTGTTTGGTAATTAGTAAACCAACACAGAATATCACAGTATATAAAATTACCTATGGCACTCTTAATGATTACACAATGTATTATACTTTCAGTGGAATGCAGTGGCACTTTGGGCTTGGGGTGAGTTGTACATTTTTCTTTTCAGTATGAATTTCATTTTAACCCTTCACCATATGAGCCAAGCCCTGGTAGCTCAGTTGGTGGAGTCTAGGACCTGCAAATAGGGGCTCCATGGTTCAAAAATGCATCTGGGCCTATGTCTTTCTGAAGATTGATGATGATGGTCATTGCAGGATTCATCCCTCTCTCATTGCTGGTTACAAGTATTTTACCACAATGTTTTCTACTCTTTCATAGGCAAATCCCAGCATTTGACTTACATCTAATTTGTCTCTGTAAATACTTTGAATTTTGGCTCATCTAAAATTTTGCCATCTGGTGAAGAGTGAAGACAATGGTTTTGTAATCAGTAAAGGGCTTTTCACAACTTCGGATGCTAGCAGCCAGTGTAGATTAAATCGGATAGCACCAAAATGAACCCCTCTTTCTTGTTACCAGCATTTTCTTTTTTCACTATATTTTCAAAAACCTTCTGCCTTAGGGTAGTTAAAACATGAGATTGTTCGGTAAAGAGTTTAACAGCACTTTTAACTCCTTACCACACAATCCCAATTTTTAACAACCCATAGAAATAAGCCTTTTGAAAACATTTTGGGAAAAGGAGAAAATGCTGGAAACCAGCATTTTCTCCTTTTCCCACAATGGTTTTTACCCTTCCTAAAACAAATTTCAATTTTTGTGTCACAATTATTTTGTCATCTGCAAATGCTTTGAATTTGGTCCAGTCCAAAATTTTGTCGTTTGGTAAAGAGTTAAATCATGGGATTGGTCAGTACAGGTCTCTGCTTACAAGTATCTGCTGATGAAGGATCAGCTGTACTATCAAAAATAGTTTAAGAGCAGAAACAAAGACCAGAAGTTAACCCTCAAAGCACCTTTCACAACTTAGGTGCCTTTGCGGTCAGTTTAGATCAAGATCAGGCTGCACAAAACTTGCAGTTTGATCTTTGATCTACACTCTCTGCCTTGTTGAATCACTGTGCAAAAAGGCATTTATAAAAGTGCTTTTTATTTTTTTTCATCTTCTTTCTACGCTGAACATGTTTGTTGAGTTTATTCAGCAATCGTAGTGTTAACAAGTTACTACTACAGGTTGATTTGTTGTTAATTTTCCATGTGTATGAATTGATGATATTTTTTTGTTTTGCAGATATTGTCGTAGACAATTGCGCCATTTGTAGAAATCACATCATGGATCTCTGTAAGTATTAAGTTTGTTAGTTGTCACATAAAAATGTAAGGTGTCATATGAAATTGTAAGGTGTCACATAAAAATGTAAGGTGTCATGTGAAAATTATGGCTGTTACTAGAAAATGTTGGTTGTCATTTGAAATTGGTATATATTCAACATTGAAATGTTAACCTGAAAGCGCCTTCCACAAGTACATATATAGTTGCCTTTGTGGTGAGTGTAGATCAACATCAGACTGCACAAAACATGCAGTCTGGATCTCTATTGACCAACCATTCTTATGAACATTCTTAGTCTCATTTTCCAAGAATATCAGTTTGTTGTATTTTTCTCTTAATAATTGTTTGATGTACAGACTGTTGTTACATGTGTTGGTTTACATTAGAAGAAAATGCTGGACAAGAAAAAAACCCCACTGGTTTTCAGCTTAATTTTTCTTTCAAGCTCACATTGTTTTCAGAAGTCTTTTTTTCCTTGGCATTGTTTTAGTAAAGAATTATGTCTTACTCAAGTGTACAGCAGGTTGCACATGCAACAGACAACTAAAGAAAATGAAATGACATTTTCTGTTTGGCATGTTAGATAATGTTAAGAAGAGCAGTCATGTGTAACAAGCAAAGCTGTTTTACAATGATATTTGCTTGAAATCATAACAGAAATTCCAAGATTTAAAGCACTATCTTTTAAGCTTCTTTTGCAAAGTATTTTGAGTAATTCCATTTTCATGTTTCATTGATTGAAGTAGAAAATACTGTTCTTTCACAGGTATTGAATGCCAGGCCAATCAAGCATCAGCCACTAGTGAAGAATGTACAGTTGCATGGGGAGTATGTAATGTAAGTAGTTACCTTTTGTACAGTTCAAGCATTTGCATTAGTGCAAAAATATGCGTCTGGGATGCAAATTAAGTAATGCCGGACGCAAAAAAATTACCGTCTGTGTCCGGAGGATGCAAAGTACCTCTTAACATGTGCTGTCAATCATATCACCTTTAAGTTCAAAGACGCTGACGAGGCATCTTAGTAGCTTAATAGGATGCTAATTTTATACACTACTTGAGATGAATGGATGTAATTAGTGTACATTGCATGAAGACCACTTCAGATTTTCACCTATTCAGGGGTGCAGAAATCCAATGACTTTGTTCGACTCGATCGACTCGGGCGTCGGACTAGTGACATTTTTCAATCTAACTGTCTGCTAACAAGTAGAAAGTATGGGGAAAATTTTGAAACAAAGATCTGTTTTATACATAACCCGGTGAAATACAAAAATTTTCTCACAGCATACAAAATGGCATCTGTGATTAAACAGTTGCTTGAGATGGTCCAGACTTTTAACAAACCTGAGAAAGAAGCCCTTTGAAAACAATGTGGGCAAAGGAGAAAATGCTGGTAACCAGCATGAAAAGCTGGTAACCAGCATTTTCTCCTTTTCCTACAATGTTTTCTTCCCTTTCCAAGACAATTTCAGTTTTTTATTCACATTTATTTTGTTGTCTGCAAATGCTTTCAGTTTGGACCAGTCTGAAATTTTGTTGTTTGGTAAAGAGTTAAAGCAGTCAGCTGAAAGATAAATGAAATCATCTGCTAGTGGTAATGTTGTAATAATTGTTCTCTTTGCAGCATGCATTCCATTTTCACTGTATATCAAGATGGTTAAAGACCAGACAAGTGTGTCCTTTAGACAACAGAGAGTGGGAATTCCAGAAGTATGTAGTCTATACTTCTCTTTTTGGTTGCTAAGTTGTTTAGAAGTGTCCTAGGGCAGGGCACTGTAGAGTCCCAGCCTAATGATGGTGAAACCCAGCATACTGATAGGCACAAGTTAGTAAACTCTCACCATGATGTAACAGATCTATTTTTGAAAGCAGGGTAACACACTATTCAGTAAATCAACAGTTTAAAGATTGATTGGTCTTGGCATCTCTCTTAGGTATAAAAAAATCTCAATGAAACATCTGTTTTCAGCATTATTTGGTTGGGGCAGCTAGTGCACCTATCTATGCATTTCTTGAAATAGAGACTAGTTGTAGTAGTTTATTTATATAAATCTAAAGTGAACTTTTGCTAAGTTAACAATGTCTTGTGAACCTGTAGATATCCGCATATTGAACAGAAAGTATCAACTTGGATCGTTTGATTTGCTTAGAAATATGGAAGGGGTTGATTTCAGAGGCAATAATTACAGAGTTCGAAAAGGCCACTCGTTCCCTCATATTGACGAGTAAAAAATTGGTCTGGATGAGCAACATTTCCAAGGCAATCGTCCGACAAGACAAGACGCTTTCCTTAAGGTAGTTCAAACAAAACTATCGAAGGGGGATTCCTGGAAAATATTGGTGAAATCTCAAGACTGATACCTGTACAAAACAACAAATTACTGATCATTCATTTGTCAGCAGCAGTGATAAAACAAAAACAGAAATCTCTTTTTAAACTGCGCATGCGTGATTTCCATAATTTATGCAGTGCTCGATTTTATCAAGTCGAAAAAAAATTACGATCTTGCTATTATGCATATATGAAAATTTTAATTTTCAGATGCAGTAAATTATTGTAACCGAATTCTAAAATAGTTAAATAATCTAAAATGATTAATACTAGGGCTGTTCAATAAATTTGTGGAATTTTGTTTGCTGGTAAAACCATGTTTCTTGATAATTTAGGCTAAAAATTTGCCTATTACAGCATGAACATATCACTTGATACAAAAATTTTGCTGTTTTAAAACATTTTAAACTGCAAAATATACGTAACCATAGTAACCCATGTAGTGCGCATTGCTGGGTGCCAATTTTCTCCCAATTTGAAGCATGTAATTTTGTGTAAAACAAAACATTTAAAAAGTACAAATGGCACAAATTGCAAAGACAGTGGTACAGCACCGTGTCATCATTTCTGTAAAACATCATCACTGTGGCATTTCCGGTTACTCTGATAACATAGTTTTTGTCTTGTCAGTACCGGGTAATTTTTGACGCAATGTTGTCTTCGTTTGATGTTGAATTACACACACTGCTAAAGTTTTGTGTCGGACTGGGTAAAACATCAAAACCGATCATAGAATCAATCAAGGAGTAGACAACTTCAAGTTCATGTAGTATTTCATCTGTCTTACAAGTGACATAAGTGGTTCAGGAATGGAAAAACATCGCTTGAAGATGATCCTCGTCAAAGACAGCTGGTTAGCGTATTCCTTTTACTTAGGCTAATTTACTATTGTAATGGCAATATCTCCAGTGTTAGTAGTTTAACCCTTTGCCACACAATCCCAACTTTTAACGACCCTAAGGAAGAAGCCTTTTGAAAACATTGTGGGAAAAGGAGAAAACCAGCATTTTCTCCTTTTCCCACCATATTTTGTACCCTATCAAAGACAAATTTTGTTATTCAAGTCGCATTTAAATTGTCGTCTGCAAATGCTTACAATTTGGATGTGTGTAAGTTTTTGTCGTTTGATAAAGGGTTGACCATATATTCTTTTTGTTTTCTTTGCAGGTATGGACACTAAACCCAAAACAAAATTTGATGAGAAGAACTGCAAAATAATAAACTTTTAATGTTAAATGGTTCGCAAAACACACTGTTTCATAGTGCTATGTAAAGGGTTTGCAGGCAGGTACATTGACGTACCAGAAGGTTATCTAAGATTGTACTTGGGTACAATACTGAATTCTGTTTGATGGGTACACTGCAGAAGCAGTCTGTAGTGTAGACTTAGCTGTTGCCATGTCCAAAATAAAGACTAGTTTTGCAGTTTACGAATGCAGTTGAATTCAGTTTTGTACCCAAATGTACCCAAACGTTCTTTTGCATTTATGAGTTGACTTTAAACAGCAAATATGTGAGCTATTTCATTGTGATAAACATTTGGACAAAAAAGAAAAGCGGGGTCTTAAATGAATAATGGTGATTTATGACTGTTGATTTCAGTAGACCACGCTTCATAACAAATATGGTTGATGATTAAATGGTGTTTTACACTGCTTTCATCATTATTTCACTCATATCACGGCAACAGCTATTTCCTGGGTTCCACCAGCACTGAGCTAGGGCCCTGAAGTGTCCTGCCTAAGTCCCTCAAAGAACCCAGTGAACAAATATGGGTATTCAAACTTTGGTCTAGTTATGAAAAATCCATATTCTGGACTTCACAGAGACAGATATGGTTTCAGGTATTTTGTCCTCACACTGTAGTATAAACCCTTAGGCTGTTGTTCCATTCCCTAGCATCATAACCATTTCCTTTATAACAGACAACAAGCCAGGTAGCTGCCTAACCCTTTACCAATCCCAGGAAAGAAGCTTTTTTAAAAGAACATTCATTGTGGGAAAAAGAGAAAATGCTGGTAACCAGCATTTTCTACTTTTCCCACAATCTTTTCGACTCTATCAAGGACAAATTCTACCATTTGAACCACTAGTAATTTCTAGTCTGCAAATCCTTTCAATTTAGACAAGTCTGATATTTTGTCGTTTGTTAAAGAGTTAAAAGTCAAGGATGGCTTTTTCAGTTCAAGTTTGGCCAATTTCTTTCTGAGGATTGGTGATAGTCAGTGCAGCAGGATTTAGTCCTCTTTTACCCCAGAAAAGTGTTTAGATAATGTTTTGGGAAAGTAGTCGGTGGCTTAAAAAGAATGCTGAGCGAAGTACTGGTAAATCTCCAGGAAAGTATGTGATACATGCACTGGCTGTTGTAATATGGTTGAAATAATGTTGAAAATGGCGTTCAACACCAAACAAACATATGGCAAGCAATTTCTGGAACTGACAGGTACATTTGTGTACTGGTATGTACATTTGTGTACTGGCATGTACATTTGTGTACTGGTATGTAAGACTGTATAACCCTTTACCAAACAATCCTGTGTTTTAAGTCTTTACCGCACGACAAAATGTAAAACTTGAGGACACTATAAGTATTTGCAGACAACAAATTTACCTTAGTCAAAAAAAGAAAATCTTCTTTTGAAGGATGGAAAACATTGTAGAAAAAGGAGAGGATGCTAGTTACAAACATTTTATCCTTTCCCATATTTTCAAAAGCCTCTTTCCCCAGGGTCATTAAAACATGGGATTGTTTGGTAAAGGGTTAATGACCCTGAGGAAGATGGCATTCGAAAACATTGTGGATGTAGGAGATAACGCTTGTTGCCCACATTTTCTCCTTTCCTCACAATGTTTTCTACTCCTTTAGAGGCATCCAGTTGAAATCATATTTAATTTGTTTTCTTCAAATTCTTTCAGTTTGGACAAGTAAACAATTTGTCCGCTGGCAAAGAGCGAAGGTTCTAAAATTGTTAGAATTTGTCAACTGTTACTTTTGATCCAATTTTCAATTTCAAGTCTTTCTTTACTGTACATATGGGCCACTGGCCCAAGGTACATTTATAAGTATCTTCTCCTGTAAGTAAAGAGCTAAGGTTCTAAAATTGTTAGGATTTGTCAACTGTTGCTTTTGATCAGTGTTCATATGACCACACACTTGGGTCCAGTTCAGCAAGAGTATATTGATGCCTAAAACACTTTCTTCAACCTATGTTGTGGCTACTCGTTACCTGCAACAGATATATTCTCAAAATAATCATACATGATAGGTAATACTTTTGTTAGTTTTGTTTGTGGTTATTCTCAAGAAGTTTTTTTTTTATGTTAACTCTTTACCAAACAACAAAATTTTAGACTGGTCCAAACTGAAAGCATTTGCAGACGACAAAATAAATGTAACTGAAAAATATAAATTTGTTTTGGGAAGGGTAGAAAACATTGTGGGAAAAGGAGAAAATGCTGGCTACCAGCATTTTCTCCTTTTCCCACAATGTTTTCAAAAGGCTTCTTTATTAGGGTCGTGAAAAGTCGGGATTGTGTGGTAAAGAGTTAAATATTTACAATCTATCTGAAGACTTTGACCTTGACTAAACATTTCCGAGTTTTAAACAACCATAACATAGAAAACATTATGGGAAATGAAAAAAAAAAACAACTGTTAACCAGCCTTGTCTCCTTTTCCAACAACATTTTAACCTTATCAAAGACAAGTCCCGTCATTTGAGCCACATTTGTCATCTGTAAATGCTTTTAGTTTGGACTTGTCCAAAATTTTGTCATTTGGTAAAGATTTAGTACATGAATCCTTTAACACACAATCCCAAATTTTAACGACCCAGAGGAAGAAGCCTTTTGAAAACATTGTGGGAAGAGGAGAAAATGCTGTTAACCAGCATTTTCTCCTTTTCCCACAATGTTTTCTATCAAGGACGGATTTCATCATTTGAACCACCTTTAATTTGTCGCTTGCAAATGCTTTCAATTCGGACCAGTCCATAATTTTGTCATTTGGTAAAGAGTCTACATTAATGTATCTGACATAACATTGGGGCAAAAGGAAAATTTATTTTAGTTAAGAGCAACTTCTTTTACCATGGGCTTATCAGGTTTTGCATGCTTTAACTTTTCTATAGATGACCAAATCGTAGACTTGTTCAAATTGAAAGCATTTGGAGATGAAATATTAAATGTAGCTTAAACTATGTAATGTGTTTTTGACAGGAGAGATAACATTGTGGCAAAAGGAGAAAATGCTGGTTACCAGCATTTTCTGCTTTTCCCACTATGTTTTCAAAAACTACATTCCTAAGGGTCATTAAAACACATCATTCAGAGCTAAAAAGCTATGATGCAAAACACAAATTCACAGGCCATCTATATTGAGTTACCCATAACAACAGCAAGAAAGAAGGCTTAAACTATGAAGGGATTGGGAAAAATGCTGGAAACCAGTATTTTCTTCTTTTTCAACAGTGTTTTTTTTTTCCAGTGAAAAAGAAATACAACTGCAGTTATTATAGCCACATTTGTTTCATTGTCATCAGTTATTTTACCTATACAATAAGCACATTGAACAGATAATAAATATTATGCCTCTTTTGTGATCATTTCACCCTGCCTGAGATATATTCAGGTAAGTTTCAACTCTTTGTTAGATAACAAAATTTCAGACTAGTCCATATTGAAAGCATTTGCAGATGGCAAAGAAGATGAGGATCAAATGATCAAATTTGTATTTGAAAGCAAAAAAAAGAAAACATTGTTGGAAAAGAAGAAAATGCTAGTTATCAGTATTTTATCCTTTTAAAACAATGTATTTGAAAGAATGTTCCCTCTGGGCTGTTTAAACATGGGATTATTTGGTAAATTTTTAAAGGTAGATGGTTGTTTTAAGATCAAACTGTTGAATTGAAAATTCCAGTTTGTATCGGTTGTTTCTGTGCCTGGCCGTTTCGAAAAAAGGTAGGGGACATGGTATTCGGCTTTCTACATTTCCATCCTGCTTTTTTGAGCAGATACCTTGTGTGTGCCACTCCTACAGTTTCTGTTGTAACCTCAGAAATGGTCAACAAAGTCCATGATATTGTCATGGCTAACAAGTGAGTCACAGAGAGATGTTTAGCCAGTAGAGTTGGGGTTTCACTAGAAAGAATATATTCCATTCTCACAAACATCTTGCAATGAGAAAGATCATGGCCCTTTAAGCACCAAGACTTCTGATAGTTGATTAGAAGCACACCAGAGAAGCTTTTTCTCTTGCTAATCTAAACTCTTAGAGGCAGATATTACTAAATTTCTGCAGAGGTTTGTGACTAGGGATAAAACGTTGGTCCATCTTGCTCCAGCTGGAGGCCATGTAACAGTCTAAACAATTGAAGCCCCTGGTTCACCCCCACCAAAGAAGGCAAAGACTGTTCCATCAGATGGAAAGACACTGATGGTATTTTATTGATAAATGGTCTGCAAAAGGGACAAACATGCAATGGCACATATTATGCATCCCTTCTTTGGCAGTTAACTCTGCCACACTACAAAATTTTATACTGGTCCAAATTGAAAGCATTTGCAGACGACAAATGTGGCTCAAATAATGGAATTTGTCTTTGAAAGGTTAGAAAACATTGTGGGAAAAGGAGAAAATGCTGGTTTCCAGCATTTTCTCCGTTTCCCACAATGTTTTCAAAAGTTTTCAGTCGGGGTCATTAAACCCCGGGATTGTCGGGTAAAGAGGTAAGATTGATTGATTGTGTGGTGTTTAAAGCCGTTTTCAACAGTATTTCAGTTATGTCACGGCGGCCAGTGCACCTGTCCATGCTTTCCTGGAGTTTCGTTTACCAGTACTCCGCACAATATTCTTTCCAAGCCACTGGCTACTTTCCCACATAACGATGGTCAGCGGTGAGAGAGGAATAAATCCTGTCGCGATGACTATCATCAATCCTCGGAAAGAAATTGGACAAGCCGGAGATCGAACCAGCGACCTTCTGTTCTCAAGTCCTGTGCGCTACCGACTTAGCTACGGGGGCTTTGCTTAAGAAGTAAGGGAAAATATTTAATTCTAGCGCAACAGAAAACTCAGTAAAGGTGTAGTGTTCCACGAGGACAATGTCCCAGTTCATTGCCATGGCTGCCATTAATTGTGGCTTTCAAGTGATTAAACTCCTGCCTTATTCGCCTGATGTTGCTCCATAAGACTTTCATCTATACATGTATATTCAAAATTGAGAAAAGCCTGTTTTGGAACCCACTTTCGGTTAGATGCTTATTCTTTAAACATTGCCGGCAAGAGTGTGTAGATATTGAAGGAGACAATGTTGAAAAATAATGCAATATGTCAGCCAAAAATCAACCCTTTCGGGGGATAGAAATAGCCTAGCTGTCTTACTACAGAAGTGTGTGTGTGTGTGGGGGGGGGGGGGTTTAAGCCCCACGCCCCACGTGCCTGCCTGTTTGCTGTGGGCTGCAACTCGCGTTACTTGACGGGATCCTGGTGGTTAAGTGGATCAGAGCGTGGTTTCTTTGCCGCTATTTTTCACAACACACCACTTTGGCCTTGGGTTGAGTTAAACGAGAGGTCAGGAAGGCTCGTCCTCATCGACGTTTCCATATTCACACCATTGTCTATCATCCTTTCAACCACGATCTCTCATTCTCTAACGTCCTTCTCTTTCATTGCTGGGGAAGACGTCTTGTATTCTCCTCTTTTATAGTCCTAGAAGGCGGTGGCTCATGGGCCAATCGGGTGAAAGATATACATGTATATGGGTAAATGTACAACTAAGGGCAATTTTCTGTCCATGAGGTATAAATGAAATTCTTTTCTCAAATTCTCACAATAAGAGTAGTTAAAAACATTACTTACATTAATTCTATATATGACATATGTTTAATTTAGATTCTATGTTATTTTTCTCTCTTTTTGTAACCATTTTAAAAAATGGGTCCTGATTAGTCAGTGTAACGGTAAAATGTCCGAACCCTCAACTTCAGATTACAAGTCTATTTATCTTAGTGTAAATAACAAGGTATACATGATGTATTTAGTAATTTGCAAAATATATACCATCTCCATGTATATCTTTATCAAGGAAAGTTAAGCAATTTCAATTGTAGCAATGAAATAAGTGAAAATATGAGCGTCCAGTGATTTTTGTCCACACCGTTACAGGCTCAGTCCATGTGGCCTTATGAGTGTAGATTTATACAAACATCAATATTTTCCCGCGCCTTCAACTCTTTATTACGTCATTCGAATTTTGACAGTGGTTAAAGTGAGCTGTTGTAAAGCGAAGAAATTAAAACACGCTATAAGTACCAATTTGTCCAGGTTATGTTTAAATTAAGTGTCTTTACCGTTCTTCTTGGAACTTTTCCCCTACTGATGTTGTGGTATTTCTGGCATTTCGTATAAAAACAACTTCATTTCTTTGCACACATTATTGCTTTGGACAACATCAGCCGGTATTCATAATGGCGATTTGAAAAAATTTACTTGGAAATGTCCATACCGTTACTGTCCATTCCGTTCATTCTTCACCCGAAAAGACGTAATTGTAATGGTATGGACACTTTGATTGGTAAAAGGATTGTTTTACGTATTACATGACAACTTCCATACATTGGAATTATGCTGGCCTAGTCAAAAATTTAATGCAAGTCTAGGTCTCACACAGTATTGGGGACAATGTAGGTTTTTCTGGCCTTTAGCTGTTATCCCTCAGCTGGGCGTGGGGGGGGGATAGAAATAGCCCAGCTGTCGCACTACAGAAGGGGTAAGACCCCCCCCCCCCCCGTGCCTGCCCGTTTGCCCTGGGCTGCAACTCGTGTCGTTTGATGACGGGATCCTGGTGGTTGAGTGGATTCAGAATATGGCCCTTGAATTGTTCTGCTTTCACAACACACCACTTTGGCCTTGAATTGGACTAAACGAGAGGTCAGGAGGGCCCGTCCTGATCAATCGGCTGGTCATGCCTAGCCCTAGGGCAATTCTCTTACCTTGCATCGTTCCTTTATACACAAAATATTTACAGAAGAAAAATTATCCATCCCTCTATAATTTATAGATATAAACAAATGGCTCATGGGCTAATCGGGTGAAAGTTGCTATTTGATTGACGCTTGTAACCGCCCAAAGACAGTCTATGCTTGGTGTGACATTCTGCGGGCCTACTTTTGCCCGGTCTAGCCCTTTCACTTCGAGTATATCGCCGATGTATCCTTGTCATGATCTGTTATTGGTTTCCCCAGATCATGTCCCCTTGTTGGACTCAGAGGCGGGTGGGGAGCATCAGTGATGAATAAAGAACAACTATCATGGCAACTCCAAAAAAGGCTAAGCGTGTACTTTCAGATTCAGATTCTGAATCAGACATTTCTTTTACTTCTAACTCTACTTTTGCTAGGTTTATTGTGATAAAGTCAGCTGACACATCAAAAGCAACTACAAAACTCTCACCTTTTATTATAGAAAAAACAATCTCTTCTATCTTGGGTACGCCAAAATCAGTAAAGAAACTTAAAAATGAAACCCTGCTCGTTGAATGGTTTACCCAACAGCAGGCAAAAAATCTTCTAGGCCATAAAAAGCTCTACAACGTAGATGCTAAAATATACCCTCATAAATCCTTGAATACAAGCCAAGGAAAGGAGTCATTCGATGCAAAGAACTATCATACTGCGACTCTATAGAAGAGATTAAGACTAATTTACAATCTCAAGCTGTGTCTGACGTCAGGAGAATATCTGTTTTTAGAGATGGAATACGTAGAGAGACTCACACCTACGTTTTAACATTCTCCACACCTTTTTTACCTACTTCCATTAAGATAGGATTTCAATCAGTGAATGTCGATGTGTATGTGCCAAACCCGCTGCGTTGCTATAAATGTCAGCGGTATGGCCATCATGAAAGCACCTCAGTTTGCCCAAAATGTGCTTTCGAGGGCCCCGATCATGATCCGAAAACTTGCAATAATCCAATGCTCTGTTTTAATTGCAAGTCTTCTCATCCAACCTTCTCCAAAAACTGCTCGGTATGGAAGGATGAGAAGGAAATTCTATCCATCAGATACAAGGAAAACATTAGCTTTTTGGAAGCAAGGAAAGTGGTTGAAAAACGAAGATAAAGCCAAAACGCCCAAATAAGCCGTGGTTCAATGATGAATGTAAGTCGGTTATAAAAGAACGGAAAGAAGCTCTCAGAAAATTCAACCTGAGACCCACTCCGGAAAACCATAACCTTTGCCGTATTTCCAGGGCAAAAGCCAGACAAACCATAAAAAGTAGTAAGCGTAAGTCTTGGAGGCATTTTGTTTCCAGACTTAATGCTAGAACGTCTACAAAAAAAAGTCTGGGACATGATAAGAAAGATTAAAGGTAATGCTTCTTCGCCAATTAAGCATCTTTCTGCAAACAATAGTAATATTAAAAACCCTAAAGATATTGCAGATACTTTAGCCGATTCTTTCGCCAAGAAGTCCTCCCCCGAGAACTATTCTGAAAAGTTCCAGAGGAATAAAGTTAAAGAAGAAAAGAAAAGGCTGAATTTCAAATCCAACAATCTTGAGTTTTACAATAAACTGTTTTTATTCAAAGAACTCAAGTCCGCTTTAGATAAAGTCCATGATTCCTCTCCAGGTCAAGATAAAACACATTATCAATTTCTAAAGCATTTACCAGACACCACTCTATCAATCTTACTTGAATATTTTCAATGATATCTGGAAAAAAGGTGATTTACCTTCCTCCTGGAAAGAAGCTTTAGTAATCCCAATTCCAAAACCAGGGAAAGATACTTCCGTCCCAAACAGCTACAGACCTATAGCTCTCACAAGTTGTCTCTGTGAAACTTTAGAGCGAATAGTCAACACCCGCCTTGTTTGGTTTTTAGAAAAAAAATAATTTGATTGTTAATGTTCAAAGTGGATTTAGACGTCAACGCAGTACAGTTGACCACCTTGTACGCTTTGAAACCTTTCTTAGAGAAACTTTCATAAAAAAGTAACACGTTGTGTCGGTTTTTTTTTTACCTGAAGAGTGCTTATGACACTACATGGAAATATGGAATTTTAAAGGACTTGCATGACTTTGGTCTCAGAGGCCGCTTGCCTCTTTTTATATCTTCCTTTTTAAATAATCGCCTATTTCGTGTGAGGGTAGGCACAACCTTGTCAGATGCAAGGGAACAAGAAATGGGTGTGCCACAAGGATGTATCCTCTCTGTGACACTTTTTAGTATCAAGATAAACAGCATAATAACTATTAACCCTGGTGTGGATTGTTGTTTATATGTGGACGATTTCGTCATATGTTTTAAATCAAGCCATATGTCCATTATTGAAGGACAGCTTCAACAGTGTTTAAACAAACTGCAAATATGGTCTGATGAAAACGGTTTTAAGTTTTCAAAGACCAAAACAAAATGTGTTCACTTTTGTCAGTTACGAGGTCATCATCCAGACCCAGAGCTACATCTTGACAACACAAAAATTGAAGTTGTACCAGAGTTTAAATTTTTAGGTGTCATCTTTGACAAGAAATTGTCCTTCTTGCCCCACATTAAAGCACTTAAAAAGAAATGTTATAAGGCACTCAATCTTCTCAAAACAGTCGCTCATTCAGAATGGGGAGCAGATAAGAAAGTTCTTTTACGTCTCTATCGCTGCCTCATTTGCTCCAAGTTAGACTATGGTTCCATTGTGTATGGTTCAGCCCGCAAATCATACTTGAAGATCCTTGACACAATCCACAATCAGGGTTTACGTTTGGCCCTTGGGGCCTTTCGAGCTTCTCCCATTAACAGCCTGTATGTAGAGGCCAATGAGCCTTCTCCCTCTTACAGAAGACTCAAGCTATCCCTTCAATATCTGTTAAAGTTGAAAGCAAACCCATCCAACCCTACACACAAAATAGTTTTTAACCCTGGCTGCAAAAATCTCTTTTCTAGGAAGCCAAATTCTATTCCTCCGTTTGGTATCCGCATGGAATCACATCTAGACAATCTCCATGTTGATATGGATGCCATTTGTGAAAACAAAATTCCTGATACCCCTCCATGGTTGATAAAGGCTTGTGAATTTCGTTTTGACCTTCTGGCCCACAAGAAGTCAACCACAGATAGAGTTGTTTTCCAAACTCAGTACCAGGAAATAAAAGAACAGTACAACTCCTATAAAACCATTTATACAGATGGATCTAAGGATGGACACGCCGTATCTGCAGCAGCTGTATTTGGCAGTAAAAGAAAAAAATGTCACCTTCCCGACAATTCTTCAATTTTCTCTGCTAAAGTGAAGGCAATCGACCTTGCCCTGAATCTTGCAGAGGAAAGTAGGTCTAATCGCTTTCTTCTGTTCTCATACTCTCTCTCTACACTCCAGGCTCTTTATAATCAGAAAATTGAGAACCCATCTATTTGTGCTGTTCTTGAGAGAATTTCCTCTCTCTCTCTGATACAAACAAGTTTGTACTTTGCGGGCTTCCTAGTCACATGGGTATTCGAGGCAATGAAAAGGCCGATGAACTTGCCAAGTCGGCATTGTCTCTACCCATATCTCATTTTAAAATACCTTACACAGATTTTAAAGCATCCATTTTACCTTTCATCCAATCTCTTTGGCAATCCCAGTGGGATGCAGATCATTTTAACAAACTTCATTCTGTGAAACCAACCTTTGGCGAATGGTACCCCTCTTACAGGTCCATTCGTCGAGAAGAGGTGATAATCACAAGGCTTCGAATTGGACATTCTCGGTTGACACACTCCTGGCTTTTAACCAGAGAAGACGCACCAGAATGTATTCAATGCAATGAAGACCTTACAATTAAACATATTTTATTAGATTGCATTGATTTTCAGCCAATTCGTGAGAAATACTACAATGTTGACAGTATGCACAATCTCTTTGAAACAGTCAACATTGATTCAATTATCACCTTCATCAAAGAGATTGGTCTATACAACAAGCTGTGATATTTCCTTAATTACCTTTTAACCTGTTTTGTAAACCCCTATTTCTACCACTGAATCCCTTTTATCACCAGTTTGCATCTCTTTAATGGGAGGATTAGCTCTCTTGAGGGCATCTTATCTCATTGGAGACAGGACCTCTTTAATGGGAGTGTTTTGATCCCATTGGAGGCTCCACACTTTCTCAGTTTTAAGCTCTCATTTCCTTTAAGCTACTATTCACATTCTTAACTTTTTCATTTAAAACTTTGAGTAGGCAGGGATTATCCTGCAACTCAATATCATATTTTATGCACATTAAAAAAAGACACCTTTCTTAATTTAACACTTGTTACTATCAATCCAACTTTTTGTTCAGATCTTCTTATCACATTCCTAACTTTATCATTTAAAACTTTTGAGTAGATAGGGATTGCCCTGTCACTCAATTATTTCCATTATGCATATAAAGATCACACATAATACTTCTAATTCAACTCTTTTATCATTATTAATGTATTCAAACTTTTTCAGTTTAAACAATTCCACTTTTATTATCTTTTAACACAGATATGCGCGCTAAATGACCAAAGCTGTCGATGCGCCATAAAACAACATTCATTCATTCATTCATTCATTCTTTAACTGTTGACGACAATTGGTATAAAGTGTCAGAAAATGTCTTGACATTGATTCCCCCTCTCATTCGTGTGTCTAAAAGGTATCAAGTGCCAGAAAATGTCTTGACATTGATCCCCCACCTCTCATCCCTGTATCTAAAAGGCACTACAGAGTGAACCTTACGTTTGGAAATTGATCAAATCCGTTCTTGAGCAAGATTGTTGGAGCTCATAATATCATATCTGTTAAAATATGACATTTTTTTTTTTCATAATATAATGTTTTCTTGACTGTTTTGATAAAGCCTATATAGATACTGTTTCCATAAAACATCTACTTTAAACGCGATTCAGTCACTGCAGGCTGATCAGGATTGGCGCTTTCTGCCATTGATGGATAGACCATTGAAATATTAAATACGTTCATGTATATTCCGTAAATCTATCGGAGGCGAAAGGTATGGGCCGAGGAAAGCCAGTACTGACTGCATGGTCAAAGTTGATATGCTATGTTCAAGGAAAAAAATGATTTTATGTTTTGCCAATTCTTTAACAACTTACAAAATTAAGACCGCATTTTAAAATTTCCGACAAAATTATTTTTTGAAAAAAAAAAAAAAAAAAAAAGAAATGCTCATTACAAGCATTTTCTCATTTTCTGTCACAACTAACATATTTACAAGTATGTCACAAATCAATCTGAGACGACATTTTCCATTCTCATTTGATCCTTTGTTTCATGCAAGTATCCTGTAGGACATATGTGCGAAGGCCCCATTTCGCATGTTTCAAGCCATATTTAGTACAACCTACACATTAGAACTATGTTCATTTTGTCGTCTTGTCTTTCCTTGTTTTGATCAAGTATGGTTATCAAACATTGTTTGATGATAGACGTCAAAACTCTTGCGAATATGTGACAGCAACAACAAAATGAGCTGCAAAATGAGTATCAAGGACACAAGTTAGCAGTTTTTTTTTCTTTCTGAATTCTGTTGATTGGAAAATGTTTCATACTTTGGTTTGAATCATCGAAATTCATGTTTTAAAAGTTTGTTCTGAAAGAATTAGAAATCTAAAACTGTAATATTGCTTTGTATCGTTGATTTTCCTATCCATGGGAGAAGTTACGTCTACTATTACAGCATTTTCCCGTACCAGGCCTTAGAATACTAGAAACTTCTGCCACAACAATAATCTAATATTACAAGACCCCCAGGGTTCTCACTAGGTCCATAATCCCAAGAGTCATTAACTCTTGGGCCAAAACTTTCAAGAGTCAAAATGGAATATCCCAGAGTCAAAGAGAAATGTCCAAGGGTCAAAATTACTTTGTTATTATGGAGAGATAAGGGTGTTATAAAGACAGTTTTTCATTTATATTCTTCATTTAAAGGGCAGAAATTAGACTACAAAACACCTCATCTTATGTACAGACTTGTTGGACTAAAGTGGATAGGTGAATTTTAACTTGCAGCCCTAGCATGCAATTCATCTTTATGAAACACCATAAACAACCTTTTAGGTTAATATCGAACAACAAATTCTAGACTTGATCATGTTTTAGGCATTTGCAGTCGATTCAAATGTGGCTGGAGCGACTTGATTTGTCTTGCATAGCTTAGAACTTTGTGGAAAAGGAAGAAAATAAAGGTCACGTCCATCAGTGTTATTTCTTTAAATTTTAGTCTTTTTTGTTGTTGTTGTTGTCCAATAACCTCTTCTTTCACACTTGCTCCAGTGCTAATAATCTAAGACAAGAAGACCTAACCTCCAACCCCCCGTCTAATCTGTAGGTTGTTGTATATTTTCGTTAAAAAAAAAACCCAGACTTTTCCTCATTATTAAACAAAAATTTCAGTTTCTAGTTATTGTTTGATACAGAAATAAGTGTAAATTCGATGTTTAAATTTATAATCGAAGATAATTTGAAATGCCTATGATCGGACGATGTCAAACTGACTTTTGTTGTGTCATGGATTTTCGCGCTTTTTTTCGGCGATCTTCTTTTCGTGTCAGTTAATCTTTTAGGAAGTATTACTGCGTTATTTGACATGAATTTGTCAATTAGTGTAGCATGTGACTTCGAAACCTGTCATTTTACCCTACATAATCAGATTAACACCTTTATCAGGTTTCCAAAATCACTCGCCCCTCGCCAGCTTGAATAACTGTGATAAACAGAGCTGCGTGCGTTTTTCACATTTGATACTGATCGTGTTTATTAGTCAATATTTCTGTCGGATTCATGCGAGCTTAGTTATATGATGCTTTAGCTTTAATCTCATGCGTCTGAATGACGCTTAGGCAGAGATTTTTGAGCCTCAAAGACGGGTAATTTCGGATTTCCAAGCGTCAAAACCCAGGGTCCTAGGTCAAATGAGAACACTGTAGACCCATAACATCCTTTCACTTGAAACTTTATTGTTTCAACACTGGGTCATGTTTTAACTCTGCTGAAACTCTGTTGGTAAGACAAGACATTAGCAATCTTTAATAATCTTTATCAACACATAATCGGTGTCAGACAGTGCCGAGTACAAGTCTGATCCTCTAGAGAAGTCCAAACCGTTACGAACCCGTCTTTACCGTTCATGACAGTCAGTACCGTTACTTATACTCAAATTTATATTTTCTTCTTACCCGGTCTCCACAAGACGATCGTTTCGGTCCTATATATGACACAGTAAACATCATGTTTTGATACTGACAAACAAGCGCCATATTCATTTAGAGTGCCTTCAACAAGCAAAGTTCATATTTGTAAATAACTGTTTTTTATCAAGTCCACACCGTTCAAACCGATTTTTGTGGAAAAAAAAAAAACCCTTTTTTAAAAGTTTTTGTTGTTTTCATAGATGAATACAAGCTTTCTAAATAAATACATGTCACGGTAATTACCTAATCAAAATCTGAACTCTCTGTAGCTTCTACATTGTATAACAGATATCGCTTAACGAGATAGAACATTTTTACCGTTACGGACCAATAAATGTTGCCATGGAAACGAACAGCGCCAATATAGATCGATGCTAAAACAGGGCTTGTCTCTCTGTACCTTTCTGAGTCAAATATGAGCCAAAACCAGAGTTATTTTACAAAGCTGGTTTTCCAATCTAAAATGTCCCGTATTTGGATATTGAACCATATATGTCTTTGGTTGACATTTGTGATATCAAAATGTTTGTCTTATCTGGTAGGACATTCTGTTGCAATGCCCTTTCGCCTGAGTATATCACCAATGTATCCCTGTCATGATCTGTGACGGAATTCTCCAGGTCGTGTTCCCTGGTTGGGCTCCGAGGTGGCTGGGGAGCATTGGTGATGAAAGTATTATCAACATTATGGCAACCCCCAAAAAAGCTAAGAGGATTCTTCCAGACAGTGACTCAGACACTGATACCAACTACATTACCCTCAAGTTCAAATGCCCATCAGCCTATTCACTTTCCTCGATTTTTAGTTATTGAATCCCAAGACACGGCTAAACCTGTAACTAGACTCTCTCCTTTTGTAATAGAAAAAGAACTCTCTAAATACCTAGGCACATCCAAATCAATTAAAAAAAAAAAAAAACTTTTAGTTGAATGCTATACTAAACAGCAAACCCTGAATCTCCTGCAGCATAACACATTTTTTGATATTGCTGTCAGAATTTATCCTCACAAAACCTTAAATACCTGCAAAGGAGTTATCCGATGCACAGACCTGTCATTTTGCTCTTCCATTGATAAAATCAAGTGTAATCTGTCTTCTCAGTCTGTCTCTGATGTTTAAAGGATTTGAGTGTTTAGAAATGGCGTTTCAACCACACACACACACACACACACACACTTTCTTACCTTCTCTTCTCCTCACTTACCACCTTCAATCAAAATAGGCTTTGAATCAGTCAAGTTTGAAGTCTATGTATCAAATCCTTTGAGATGCATCAAATGTTAGAGATATGGACATCATGAATCAAGATGCAACAGTACTCCTGTTTGCCCAAAATGTTCCTGTGCAACATGTAAAGATGAGAAAGAAATTTTGAACCTTAAGTGTAAAGAAAATATCAGTTTTCCTGAGGCCAGAAAAATAATTAATCAACGGAGGAAGGATCGGGTACAAGTTACAAGTACACATCCCCTTTTCACACAATGTTTTTCTTTTTCTTCCCTATCAAAGACAAAAATCATATTTCAGCAACACTTAATTTGTCGTCTGCAGATGCTTCAATTTTGTCCAGTCCATTTTTTTTGTCTTTCTGATTAAAATTCTTAAACCGAAGGTCAAACTCGTCCTTGAGTGGAGGCCCGGTTTAAAATATATGCGTAAAATTATAGGAAAAAAACCAAAGCTTTGACTTTATATTTTTTAGGAATTTTGTTTTTAATTGTCTGTATAACTAGCATCGACATAAATCGCAATACTGATAAAATCTTCTAAATATTATAAAACCTTACCATCTACAACAAAATATACGGCGTGTATATAATTGAATTCTACAAGGATAATACACCGCACCAATAATTCACATTTTTTCTTTTCACAACATACACAAACTATTTTAAATCAGATCCATACATTGAAACATAATCAACAACATATACCTCACAAAAGATTTGCTTTTGGAGTGGGAGTACTCGTTCTTTCCATTATCGATAAGTGGCACTACTTGTTAACCGGTCTTCACGGAAAGTCTAAAAATCTGTTCCTACAATTGTCGTGGTTTAAATAATACAAAAAAAAAAAAAAAAAAAAAAAACGCGTTGACCTATTCAATCTTTTTCAGGAAAAAAATGTTGATATACTATGCTTACAAGAAACTCATTTCGTTGAAATGTTAGAAAACAGAATTTATTCGGAATGGGACGGGCAATGTTATTTCAGTAATGGTACCCATAATTGTAGAGGAGTAGCAATTTTGCTTAAAAAGAATGTTGATATCAAAATTTTTGAAAGCGAAAGAGACAACAATGGTCAATTTATCGCACTGAACTTATTGTACAATAATACACCATTTATTCTCGCAAACATATACGCACCAAATACAGACAACCCTAATTTTTTTGAAAATATCTTTCAACAAATAGATTCTTTCGATAACACTGATGAGTATACAATTTGTGGGGACTTCAACTTAGTTCTAGACCCGAAATGAACTAGAGGACTTACAAAATAACAAAATGAGATGTTTTTTCATTAGATCTAGAGCAAATTGGGTTGACAACTGTGAAAAAATTACCAAATATTTTTGCAACCTAGAAGAACAACACATTGCATCGAAGTCAATCCCTTTCTTAGAAAAAGAAGACGGTTCCCACATTTTTGACCAAAGTGAAATACTTATTGAATTAAAAGCATATTACAAAAATCTATACTCTGAACAAGCTTGTGATAATGATTCTAATCTACAAAATGACTTAATGAATTGTAACAGAATTAAACTAAACGAAGCCCAAAAAGATAGCATTGAAGGCTTATTACAATATCACGAAGTAGCAAATACTTCGAAACATATGAAAAATGATAAAAGCCCTGGCATTGATGGTTTTACGACAAACTTTTATAAGGTATTTTGGGGTAAAATAGGAAAGTTTGTTGTAGGAGCTTTAAGTCATGCTTTTTTAAATAACTAAATTAGGAACAATCATATGTATACCTAAGAAAAATAAACCAAAACAGTTTTTAAAAAATCTGAGACGCATTACTCTCTTGAACGTATTATACAAACTTGCTTCAGGCACCATTGCAAATAGATTAAAGTCAGTTTTAAATCAAATCATATCAAAAGAACAAACTGGCTTTCTAAAAGATAGATTTATAGGTGAGATTACTAAATTATTGTACGATATTATGCAACATTGTGATGAAAGAAATAAACCTGGTCTTTTAATGTTGATAGATTTTGAAAAAAGCCTTTGATTCAATTTCTTTCAAGTTCATAGAAAAGACACTAGAGTTTTTTAACTTCGGCGAAACTTTTAAAAGACGGATTAAATCATTTTTATACAATACCGACGTTTGTGTACAATTAAATGGCTTTTTGTCTGAATATTTCACTGTAAAGAGAGGTTGTCGTCAAGGTGATCCATTTTCCGCGTATCTATTTATTCTATGAACGGAAATTCTAAATATTAAATTTAAAAATAATAAAAATATCGAAGGTATACAAATACAAAATAAAGAATACTTAATCTCACAATTCGCTGACGGTACGACACTCTTCCTAGACGGCTCACAAAAGACGCTGAACAATACCTTAGATTTATTACAAAATTTTTCACACATTTCAGTTAAATTTAACTTTGACAAAATAAAACTGATTTGGATTGGTAATATGAAGTATAGTACTCGCTCAATAAAAACTAAATGGAAATTATCATGGGGAGAAACCCAATTCAAGTTACTTGTTATTTTATTTCACGTTGATCTAAAAGAAATGGTAAAATTAAACTTTGAACCAAAAGTACAAAGCATGAGTAACTGTATACGATATTGGAAAAAAAGAAAATTAATGCCTTTTGGAAAAATAGCTGTAGTAAAAAGCATTCTAGTACCCATCTTAACTCACTTATTCATAAGTATTCCGTCTCCATCAAATAACTTTTTTTAAAAAAAATTAGTGACATGTTATATAACTTTGTATGGGACGGAACGTGTAATAAAATCAAACAAAAAGTGCTAATTAAAGATTATGAAGAAGGCGGCTTAAAGATGAAAGACTTATTTAATTACAACCTGAATATGAAAATTAAATGGATAAAAAAACTCATTCCCGATGGTAACAAAGACTGTTACGAATTTACTAACAATATTTTCGATATTGATAAACTATTCAATTCTGGTAGAAAGTATTGTGAACAGCTCTGCAAAATAATAAAAAATGAATTCTGGAAAGACGTTTTATACTCACTTATGACGTATATGTCAAAATGGTATTTTACAAATTGGATAGAACTAATCAATATGCCTCTATTCTATAATGAAAACTTAATGATTGGCTCTAAGCACTTTTTTAATCACGTTCTGTACAATGGTGGAATAAGGTATGTTAAAGACATGTTAAATGAAGATGGTAGCTTCCAAACGTGGAATGACATGAAAAATACCATTAATAACGGAATCAACTTTTCAGAATTTTATAGCATTATCAGTACTATTAAAGCGCTGTTTGCAAAACATAACATCACTAACAAGAATAAGTCATTACAAGGTTTCCATAACCCAAATATAAACTGCTATTTTTATCAAATAATTATTAAGTCTTGTAGTAACAAATTCACATATAACGTTCTGATAAAGAATAACGAAAAACCGACATGTCATAGTAAGTGGAACAGAACTTTTCCAAACTCTAATATCAATTGGAATATTATACACAGTAATGTTATTAAATATTCAAGTGACAGATACTCCCAGTGGTTTTAAACAACAATAATAATACACAGGATTCTTCCAACAAACTCGCTTCTTTTTAAAATGAACTTGGTCGAAACAAATATGTGTTCTTTCTGTAACATATGTGAAGCAACTATAGCACATTTATTTTATGAATGTCAAAATATCAAACCTATTTGGGAGCGCATTTCAATACTTGTTACTAATTTAGATCAGTCGATGTCAATAAGCAAACAAAATGCGCTTTTGGGTTCAAATGAAACAAATCTGAAGCTAGACAGATTACTTCTTGGAAAAAAAAAAAAAAAAAAAAAAAAAAAAAATTTTTTTTACAAATGTAAAAACAAAGATATTAAACCATCTTTATTAGGCCTGAAAAATAGTCTCTTCTATAATCTTAGCATCATTAGAAGCTCAAAAAATTATGAAAATGAACGAAGGCTTACGACAATTGTAGAATACATCAGTTAAAACCTCCCATAAACCAAAAGCATTTTTTCCATGCACACGAACAATGCTGCAGTGCTGAAGCCTCAAAAGAGTACCTACCTTATGTTTAGTTTGCTTTTTGCTTTTGACGTTTCAGTACCGTACATTGAACCAAGATAAAAGTAACACTTTATCAACACAATCACTTTCACACTCACGCAACTCTCACACATTTGTTTTACACATTTATATATAAAAATAAGCTTTTTCGTCCACATACATGTATTTAAAAAAACTGTAACAAATAAGAAAAGTAAACCTGTTATTAGTCATTATTGTTAAAATCTTCATATTTTAGTAGCCATATCAATGTAGTAGTACAATAGTAGCTGTAAAAAATCTGGAATCTGTAATTACGACTTTTGTTTGTATTTTAAAGTTCAATTACTAACACAGAATACTAACAACGATCTGTAAGGTGCATTGAGGGATGGCCACGACCCTCACGTACCATAAAGACGTGGACAATAAAGTTAAAAAAAAAAAAAACTATACAAGTATCACATCTACCCAGGAGAAAAAAAATGTTCAAACTGATCCCCTAACCAAATTATTTCTGAATAAGTTCCCGTAAATAGCTGATGAGATCAAAACTTTGACTTCTAAAAAGCCTGCAACACCAACTAATCCTATTCCCACTATACAACCCCATCTAAACCACAATCTACTTCTTTAGCCATCACTAAAAGAACAACGCCTTCATCAAAACCACAAAAGGAAATTTCTCAGTTGTCGAAAACAGCTGATGCTACATCTCGTCAATCTTCAGTATCATCTGAAGCTATATCTCAAGCATCCTTATTGCCTAAACCCTCCACATCATCCTCGAAACGACCTTCTGATAAGCAGATCTCTTCTCTCTCTGAAAAGAAACTAGAACTAACAACCCACCCAAAGGGTAACAAGAAGACTCAGAAAAAAAGGAGGAACAAAGCCTAACAAGCAATGCTTTGAAGAAAGTCAATCGTCAGATCAAGGTCCAGCAGAGGTATCTTACATCCTGAGACAGGATCTTATTCATCCCTTGACCTGACCATATGTAGCCCTGTCATACTTTCAGACTTTACTTGGAAATTTAACAATGACTTGTGTGGAAGTGACCATTTCCCAATCATTATCTCTTCCTGTATACCATCAGGATATGAACGTCATCGGAAATGGAAACTCAATAAAGCTAATTGGGACAAATTCCAGATTCTATATGAACAGTCCATCACACATGAGAAATTGGTTGTGATGAACCTATCAAACTCTTCACTACATTATGACTTAAAGCAGCTCAGAGTTCTGTTCCACAGACCTCGACATGTCCGAAACGTCCGGAAAGCCTCGGTTCGATGATGACTGTAAACAGGCTGTCAAGGACAGGAAAAGGGCACTCAGGAAATTTAACCTCAGGCCTTGCCCTGAGAACCTCAATTTATACCGTATTTCCAGAGCAATAGCACGACGCACCATCAAAAAACAGTAAACGAAAGTATGGAAAATGATAAAAAAGATCAAAGAACAAGGCCATAAATCATCTCTCTCAAGTTGACAAAGACCTTGATACTGCAGAAGACATTACTGATGCACTGGTTAATACTTTTGCCAAGAAATTCTCTTCAGAAAATTACTCTGCAAAGTTTCAAAAGAATAAGGCTAAAGAGAGAGAGAAAAAAAAAAAAAAAAAAAAACAAAAAAAACTGGATTTCTGATCGTCCAGTTTAAGAGCACTACAATAAAGTATTTACTTTGAAGGAACTTAAATCATCTCTGAACAAAGCTCACGACTCTTCTCCAGGACAAGACAAAGTCCACTATCAGTTTTTAAAACACTTACCTTTTACGTCCTTTTCTGTTTTATTAGATCTTTTCAATGCAATTTGGCAATCTGGTGACTTACCAGTGTCATGGAGAAAAGCAGTTGTTATCCTTTTCCCAAAACCTGGAAACGATACCTGTGACCCCAACAACTATCGTCCCATAGCCCTTACAAGCTGTATGTGTAAAACTCTTGAACGAATGGTCAATGACCGTCTTGTTTGGTTTCTAGAATCCAGTAACCTTATTGTTGATGTACAGAGTGGATTCCGCCGCCAACGCAGCACAATTGACCATTTAGTCCGATTTGAAACTTTCATTAGGGAAGCTTTTATCAACAAACAACATGCTGTCTCTGTCTTTTTTGACCATGAAAGTGCATATGACACAACCTGGAAATACGGTATACAAATTTAAAGATTTACATGACTTTGGTCTCAGAGGTCGGCTACCTCTTTTTATCGCAGACATCTTAGATGAGCCTCTTTTTAGAGTCAGAGTTGGTAACACCCTTTCAGGTGCACGTTGACAGGAGATGGTTGTGCCACAAGGATGTATACTATATGTCACATTGTTTAGTGTGAAGATAAATAGCATTGTTAAGGCATAGAATGCTCTTTATATGTTGATGACTTTGTTATCTGTTTTAGATCTCGCAACATAAACATCTTTGAAAGGTAACTTCAACAATATCTTAATAAACTTCAGATCTAGTCTGATGAAAATGGTTTTAAGTTCTCAACGTCAAAAACAAAGTGCATGCACTTTTCCCAGCTACGAGGACATCACCGGAACCCAGAGCTTTACTTAGAAAAAACTAAACTTGAAGTTGTGTCCGAGTTCAAATTTCTAGCCCTTAAAAAGAGGTGTAAAAAGGCCCTTAACCTTCTTAAAGTTATAGCCTATTCAGACTGGGGAGCAGATAGAAAAGTACATTTACGCCTTTATCGCCCCCTTATCTCTTCTAAACTAGATTATAACTCAGTTGTGTATGGTTCAGCCCGAAAATCTTATCTAAAACTACTTGACTCTATCCATCATGAAGGTCTACACCTAGTACTTGGAGCTTTCCTATAACCAGTCTGTATGTTGAGACAAACGAACCTTCCCTTTACCTCAGAGAAAAAAAATGCTCTTCAGTTTCTTTTAAAACTGAAATCAAACCCTTTTAACCCGACACACAAGGCTCTTTTTTGACAGAAAACCAACTGCCATACCGTCATTTGGCATCCGCGTGGAAGCGGAAGTAGAGAACCTAAACACTGAAACAAGCTCTAATATTGCTCAATATAGACTCCTTGAAATCTCACCATGGATGCAGAAGACTGCAGAGTTTTGTTTTGACCTTGCTTCAAACAAGAAATCTGAAACAGACAGAAGTATTTTTCAGACAAGATATGGTGGAATTAAAGAGCATTTTTTTTTCATTTAAGCCGATGGGTCAAAACATGGTAATGCTGTTGCAGCAGCTGCTGTTTGTGGGGAACGTGTAAAGAAATGCAGACTTCCAAACAATGCTTCCATTTTTTTTTCGGCAGTGAAGGCCATTGGTCTTGCCTTCGACCATGTGGAGAATTCTCATTCCTGTAGATTCATTATTTTCTCAGATTCTTTGTCTACCTTGCAAGCCCTCTATAGTCAAAGGATCTCTCGTATCCTTTCCTCTAACAGATTAGTCTTCTGTTGGCTTCCAGGCCATATGGGCATAAGAGGTAATGAAAAAGCTAATGAAAGTGCAAAGTTTGCTCTGAACCTGCCAATTTCTGATGTTAAAGTTCCCCATACAGATTTTAAGGCATCCATTTTACCTTTTATACAATCTCTTTAGCAATCCCAGAGGGATGCTGATCATTTCAACAAACTTCATTTTGTTAAACCAATCCTTGGCGAGTGGTACTCATCTTACAGGTCTGTTCGTCGAGAAGACGTGATAATCACAAGGCTTCGAATTGGGCATTCTCGGTTGACACACTCCTGGCTTTTAGCCAGAGAAGAAGCACCTGAATGTATTCAATGTAATGAACATCTTACCATTAAGATATTCTTTTAAATTGCATTGACTTTCAGCCAATGCGCGAGAAATACTACTGTGTTGACAGTATGCACAACCTCTTTGAAACAGTTAACATTGATTCATTTATCACTTTCATCAAAGAGATTGGTCTATACAACAAGCTGTGATATTTTCTTAATTACCTTTTTGACCTGCTGTGTAAACCCATATTTCTACTTCTTTTTATCTTCAGTTGCGCCTCCTTAATGGGAGGATTAGCTCTCTTGGGGGCATCTTATCTCATTGGAGAAAGGATCTTTTTAATGGGAGGCTCCACACTTCCTTAATTTTAAGCTCTTGCTTCCTTGAAACGACTATTCACATTTTCATTTCGAACTTTTGAGTAGGCAGGGCCGCCCAGCCACTCAATATTTTATGCACATTAAAGTTATACATAATCCTTATTCATTTAAAGACTTTTTGCTATCAATTTAACATTTTTGTTCAAATCTTTTTATCACAATCTTAACTTCATCATTTAAAACTTTAGAGTTGATAGGGATTGCCCTCTCACTCAATAATGTCTTTTATGCATATCAAGATGATTCATAATCCTTCTTAATTCAATCCTTTTATTGTCATCATTATTTCCAAATCTTTTTTGGCTCGAAAATCCCGTTTTAACCATCTTTTAATACAGACATGTGTGCTAATGACCAAAGCTGTTGATGCGCCATAAAACAACATTCATTCATTCAGTCAAAACTTTAGATATGAGGCCCACAATTTTTCAATCAGGCCTTGAACTTGTTCAAGATTGACATAAAATATTTACCTTTATACCTTTTAGGTACAATTTACACAATACTTCACATGTACATCTTTTCAAGCCCTATTCATCAATTGTCGTTTAAAAAGATGCAAATTGAGCAGTTGCTTTTTACAAATTACATGCCTTATTTTTGCACAAGGTTTTCCATATTATTCAAAAATAGACCTTCAGTGTTCTTTGGTAGGTTGAAAAATAGTTGAAACAGTAATAGATTAACTCTTTACCAACATCAAAAGTTTATGCTCATCAAAATAGGAAGCATTTGCAGATGACAAATGTGACTTAATTGATGACAATGCCTTGGAAAGGGTGGAAAATATTGTTGAAACAAGAGGGCCATGATGGCCCTGTATCGCTCCACTGGCTTATAAACAATAAATACTAAACATTTCAATTCTGAGCCAAATGGTTTCAAAATGAAGACTTACAAAAGTTTTCTCTGTAAAAGCCCATGTGAAAGTTGAGACCCGCAAGGCAAAGCCATTTTTGATCCCAGAGCTATAATTACTTGAACCCTGGTAGAGGTCCACAAGATAAAGCCACATGCCAAAATAATACAAGTCTATGCTGTATGGTTATAAATAAAGTAATTTTCAAGTTTTGTCCATATGAAGCCTCTGTAAAACATAAGACCCCTAATGCAAGGCTAATTTCAAAACAAAAATCAAAACAGGAAGATTTCTTAAGTTGTCACTATGTAAGCCCATGTAAAACTTGTGACCCCTGCGGCTGGGCCGATTTTGACCCCGGGCTAAAATTTTGGCCTGCTTGGTAGAGGCCCACTAGATATAGCAACATGCAAAATTTGGTAGCTCTAGGCCTTATGGCTAGGTACAGGAAGATTTTTAAAGTTTTCTCTATATAAGCCTATGTAAAACTTGTGACCCCTGGGGCAGAGCCAATTTTGACCCCAGGGCTATAATTTGAAGAAACTTGATAGAGGTCTACTACATAAAGCTACATGCCAAATTTGGTAGCCCTATGCATTATGGTTTCAGACAAGAAGATTTTTAAAGATTTCCAATATTTTTCAGTTTTGTTGCCATGGCAAGCAGAGTTTTTGAAGGAATCAAATTCTTTCAAGAAATTCTGAAGAGGACCATGCCAGGATCATTTCTGTGAAGTTTCATGAAAATTGGATGGGTAGTTTCAGAGAAGAAGATGTTTGAAATAAAAGTTAACGGACGGACGCACGATGGACACCGGGCCATGACATAAGCCCGCTGGCCTTCGGCCAGTGGAGCTAAAAACAGAAAATGCTGGTCACCAGCAGTTTCTCAATTTCCTATATTTTCAAAAGCCTTCCTCACTAGGGTAGTGGTAACTTGGAGTTGTTTGGTACAGGTTTAAGGATGGAAATAACCAAAAGGAACAAGGAAAGAGAAGTTAATTTTGTTTTTAATATTTCAATATCATAACACTCTCTGATACAACACTGTTATAATTAAATATCTTTATGCAATAACAACAGTAACTATGATAAAACAACATGCCAGCACAGTGAAATCCTGCATCACTAAATACCAATTAATTCTTATCTAACAGACTTTGGCTGGAAAGAGACTAACAGAGATATGCTTGTTACTTGGCTTCATTTCAGGGAGCCTCTTTTTTGACTGTGATATCATATATCCATCAATGGGGGACATTGGATATCATTTGGTCAATAAAGTGCCTTCCTGAAGTCAAGCAAGGCAACAAGCTTATGTCCATTTGTCTCATTCCTTCAAACCTCTGTGACTTTGTCAATTTCCTTCTGAGACCTGGGTGCATATTAACCAACCAATTCTTAGTTTCATCCTTAGTCTTATTAAAGGTTTACAAAGTAACACAGCTTCTGATTGAATAAACCTATTGGTTTTGTCAATCAGAGGTTGTGTTACTTTCAAATTCAGAAAATTCTTGAGAGTAAGACAGGATGTTTTTGACCCTTAAGCTGCTCAGCGCGACTCGCTGACCTTTTGCAGGCAGTGTAGATCAAGATCTTTGATCTACACTGTCTGATATGGTGCTTTCTTTCCAGTGAAAACAAACTTGAAATCGCAATTCATGTATTTGGTTTTTTGCTATGGCATAGAAATTTTCATTTCATTTATTTAGCAACTTAAGGATTAAGAACAGTTGAATACAGACCCCAGAGATGTGCTTGTTTAAAACACTTGTGAATCCTGTTAATATTGGAACCTCACCCAATATTGTCTCAAACCTGAGCAATCTTACATTTGAGCCATGCCCTGACAAAAGGAAGCTTAATGCATCTCTGTGATGCATGATACCAAAAAAGTCATCACATGATCATGGATCTGTAAACCCCATTTTGTCTGACAACCAACTGAATCATGAGGTAGACTGGTCCTTTGACATACAGAAAATTGACAAGAGCGAAAAGTTTTTGCCAAGGTCAGCCTGCATGGACTGCACAGGCTGACCTAAGTTGATGCTTTTCACGGTCATATAAAGCTCCCTTTTCACAGAGCATGGCTCATTTGTTTTATGTGTGATCTTGGATCCACAAAGCCCATTTTGTCTAACAACCAACTGAATCATGAGGTAGACTGGTCCTTTGACATACAGAAAATTGACACATTGCGAAAAGTTTCAGCTCAGATCAGCCTGTGCAGTCTGCGCAAGCAGACCTAAGTCGATGCTTTTCGCAGATGTATTAAGCTCCCTTTTAACAGAGCCTGAACCTGTGTCTTTTTAGTTTTGTAGCAGCAGCTGTGCTGCCACAGGAATAAGCAAGGATGTGTCCCTAGATACTGAAGGTGCTCCACCTATTATTAGGACTGGTGCACTTAAGAATTAAAAATCGATGCAATTGCATTATCCCTCCATAGAAGATTCTTTATTATCACAAAATCTCAACAAATAGGTGAGCACTTCGTAGCTTGCAAATAAAACAAAATTATACATCCAGGATTTATAGCATACAAGTCGGACATGGAATCTCCATAAAAGTGCAAACAAAACACTATACTGGATCTAACAACTCAATCTGGTAGGGATCTACATTTCAGAAGAGCCTGGAAATATGCACTCGGTCGATTTCTCTCAATTCTAGTCCACATAAATCTGTTTACTCTGAGGCAATACTGCCTGGTAGCGGCCAAACAAAGCACAAAAGATCTTCTACAAAACAGGTAGATAGTGTCAGAGCTACTGGAATATAAATGTTGAAACTTTTATGGTTCAATATGAAAAGTAACTGCACCAGCGATGTCTCTTTTTTCCTAACTGTTTTGCATACTGTTGAAATGTGAACATCTCAATTTGATAAATACTTCAGGATTAGGAAGAGATTCTGGACAGGGCCATGGTAGGATCTTTTCTGTGAAGTTTCATCTTAATTGGATGGGCAGTTTGAGAGAAAATGTTTGAAATAATACTTAATGCATGAACTGATGGGCTGAGGCACAGAAAGGAACATGGATTGACACACAATGGATACAGGGCCATGGCATAAGCTTATTGGCCTTTGGCTATTGGAGCTAGTTATCACACCAAATTCAACAACCAGAGGCACACTTTCAATATAATGGCACAGTGCAATAGAAATCTAACACTTCATAAAATATTTTTACAATTCATGGCACAATATAGTAAAACCTAATTTTTCTACAATCTACAATTTAAGTCTTCACCACGTAACAAATTCTGGCCTGGTCCAAATTGCAAGCATTTGGAGACAACAAATTACCTGTTATTCGAAAGATAAAATTCTTTTTCAAAGAGTAGGAAATATTGCGGGAATAGGAGAAAAAGCTGGTAACCAGCATTTCTCCTTTTCCAACAACATTTTCAAAAGCTTTCTTCCTCAGCGTTGTCAAAAGTCAAGACTGTAAGGTACAGGGATAAGTGTTCATCTGACAACAAAATTTTAGACTTGTCAAAAAAAAAACAAAATTGACGTTACTAAAATGGTGAACTGTTAGAAAACAATGTAGTAAACGGGGAAAATGCTGCTTTTCAGCATTTCCTGCTTTTCTCACAGTGTTTCTAAACATCCGTAAGATTGCACTTATAAAATAATGGGACATGTGGTGGTAAAGGGTTAAAAACAATACTTTTTACAAATTCTGTACAAAAAGTACTTTTCCTTCCCCTGTAATAGATCCTTTTTGAAATTTTGAAAACTGTGGGAAAAGGAGCAATTACCTGTAACAAGCAATAATTGCTCCTTTCTCCCAACTTTTACAATTATTAAAAAAAAAAAAAAAAGAGGCATTTTCCTAACCTTTCTAATTCCAAAATACTTTAAAATTTTTCTGACTTGTAGGAATGTTTGACTGGTCAAGAATTCAATGTGCAGCAAAAGGGAACCCCTGAGAATGTGTTTGTTACTCTAATAAACCCTTTCACAACGATGAATTACAGACTCTTCAAAGTTGACAACATCTACTGACAACAAATTCAAAAATCAAACATAGGATCAGAAGATAACTATTTTCCAACAATGTTTTCAAAAGCTCCCTTTTCTTAAGGTACTTAAAATTTAGGATTCTGTGCAAAAGGACTAGCTCTTTATAAAAAAATCCTAAGTTTCAATGACATCCATCTAAAAGGCTCTGGAAACTCTGTGGGAGAAAAAAGGAGAAAATATAACCAACATTTTCTACAGTTTTCCCACCATGTTTTCTACAGTTTTCCCACCATGTTTTCTACAGTTTTCCCACCATGTTTTTACAGTTTTCCCACCATGTTTTCTACACTTTCAGAGACAGATCCCATTATTTGAGCCACCACACTGATTAAGCAGTCTCCAAAATGCTTAAAATTTAGATCAGTCTATAATTTTGTTTTCTTCGAGAGGGTAGCGAATATTGCAGGAAAAGGAGAAAATGCTGGTGACAAGCATTTTCTCCTTTTCACACCATAGTTTTAGAAGGCCTCAATTTTGAGGTCGTTAAAATATGTGATTGTTTGGTAAAGGGTTAACAACATATTTCCAAACCATCAATATTCAAACAAACACATACATGTATAACTAACAGATGTGTAATATCACTTCAGGCCCATCAAACAGTTTTCTTCATGAATCATATGCAACAAATGGGAAGATATGCAAATTAAAAATACATGTTGCTAATAGGGCTGAAATGAGTATGAGAAATACCTGTGGGTATCTCGGTACCCTCATTGAGACAGATCACTCTGAAAAAGGTTCAAGGGCAATGCTGACTGATGTTTGGGAGTATTTTAGTATACTTCCAAACAAACGGAAGACAAAATGTAACTGATAGAACTGTCAAAGCTAAAGACGAAGCGAAGCATTTTCAATAAAGATAGTTACATATGATGTTAAAAAATCCATATAAAAATTTAACTTAGTAAAGTCCGAAGGCTTTAACCATTTGAAAAACGACAAAATTTTAGAAAGTCCAAACTGAAAGCATTTGCAGATTACAAAAAAAAAAAAAAATGTGGATCAAATTATTCCCTTTGCCTTTGTATGGGTAGAAAACATTGTGGGAAAAGAAGAAAATGCTGGTTACCAGCATTTTCTCCTTTTCCCACACTGTTTTCAAAAACATTATTCTTAAGGTTTGAGAAGCCGCACATATTCTATTGATTTATCTATAACATTTCATGGACCTGGTATATGGCATATCTTGAAGAGAAAATCTGACAAGCTGTTTTATAAAAATTTATGGAAATCCTGTTTAACTCTTTACCAAATGACAAAATTTTACACCAGTCCAAATTGAGAGCATTTGCAGATGACAATGAATTGTAACTCAAAAACTGAAATTTGATATGGAGAGGGTTGAAAACATTGTGGGAAAAGGAGAAAATGCGGTTTACTAGCATCTTCTCCTTTTCCCACAATGTTTTCAAAAGCTCTCCTTCCTAGGGTTGTTAAAACTCAGGATTGTGTGGTAAAGGGTAAATCTTTGCTTTGTAGCAGCTTTTAAAAGAGTTTTGGTCATACACAAGGCCCAGTGGACCCACTCATATTCCCTTGTTAATTAACCAGTACTTCACACATTTTCTCTGGACAATTAATAATTTCTCGCATATATCACTGAAAAGGAAATGTTCAACTTAAAATGTTCAACATCTGATTTATCCTACCAACAGGTACTCATTTCAGCCCTAGTTGCCTAACATCCTAATTTAACCATGTGTAAAAAACTGTGTAATATCACAACACATGAATGTACATGTCGTCTCCATGAGGTATTTTCTACAAATACAATGATATGCTTGAGATCTTGTGTTTCACAACATCATTCGAGATCTAAAGACATGCAAGTAAATAGTATTATGTCAGATCTGGGGACCAACAGATGTAGGGATCAAGAATTAACTTGTTACCAAACGATAAAATTTTACATGGTAATGACAAAATTTTACAATCATTTGAACTGACAGAATGTATTTTCTCACAACAAATTAAATATGTCTCAAATCATGGAAATTGTCCATGAAAAAGATAAAACAGTGCAGGAAAAGGAGAAAATGCTGGTTACCAGCATGTTATTCTTTCCCAAAATATTTTCAAAAGGTTTTTTCCTCAGGGTCTTAAAAACATTGGATTGTTCTGTAAAGGGTAATGACTAATTTGTGCAAGTAATGTACTGGGAAAAATATTCAAAGGACATAAAATTCATCTTTGAATACCACTGGAAACATTGTAGGAAAATGAGAAGTTGCTCGTTACAAGCCATTGATCCTTTCTCCAAATGTTTTCCAAAACATGTATCCTGCAAGGACCTAGAAATTTGTTTATTTTTGTGAAATGTTCAGATGAAATGTCATGGGCCGGGTTGTTAATAATCACTTACCCCTTTACCACACAGTCCCGAGTTTTAACGACTGAGGAAAGGGGCTTTTAAAAACATTGTTGGAAAAGGAGAAAATGCTGGTAAACAGCATTTTCTCCTTTTCCAACAATGTTTTCTACCCTATTAGGGACAAACCTAGTCATTTGGGCCACCTCTGATTTGTTGTCTGCAAATGCTTTCAATTTGGTCCAGTCTAAGATTTTGTTGTTTGGTAAAGAGTTAAATCATTTATGTTTAAAGCCATGCTCTGGCTAAAGGGGGCTTATGCATCTCTGTGATGCGTTATATCAATCAAGCTATCACATAATTATGAATACATAATAGCAACCTTTTTAACAACCAACCAAATAGTGAGGTAGACTGGTCCTTGGACATATAGAAAATTGACCAATAGCAAAGAGTTTCAGCCCAGGTCAGTCTGCACAGCCTGACCTGGGTCGATTCTTTTCACAGATGCATTAAGCCCCCTCTTCACAAAGCATGGTATAATAAATACTCTATCAGCTCATCATGGTGGGTTAAGTAATTGCTTCATTTTGCCACGGTAAGTCACTTTGTAATCTTCATCATTCTGCCACAGGTTGTAAGTTCAAGCTTTCCTGCTGATCTCTCAGTTCATCTTCTATTTCACCAAGTAGGTTGGATTGAATGTCAACCTGGTTCTGGCAAAATAATGGAAAAAATGGACTTCTTACATCCAGTTCTTTTTTTCTATCAAAAACACACACCATCATTTTTACAGTTTTAACAACCCTAACATAATGGGCTTTTTGAAAACATAGTAGGAAAAGGAGAAAATGCTGGAAACCAGCATTTTCACCTTTTCCTACTATGTTTTCTACCCCATCAAAAACAAATTCCATCATTTAAGCAATGTATAAATTGTTGTCTGCAGATGCTTTCAATTTGGACCAGTTTAAAGTTTTGTTGTTTGGTAAAGAGTTAAGCCGAATTTAATTTGTTATCTGGCATTGCTTTCAATCAGGAAGTTTGAAATCTTGTGATCTGGTGAAGTGTTAGATCTTTTCCACACTATACAATTTTACAATAGTCCAAATCCAAAGTATTTACAGAAAACAAATAAAATTTGTTTGTCTTTGAAAGACAGAAAATAATATGGGAAAAGGAGAAAATGCTGGTTACCAGCATTTTCTCCTTTTCCAACAATGTTTTCTTAGGTTTGATTCCCTGGGTTGTTTAAACTCTTGATTCTGTGGTAAAGGATACAGAAGGCTTTCAACATGCGGTTCATTAAACTGTTTGCCAAGAACAAAAGACACAAATTACTGTTACACAAAGGCTGTCTTCGTTAGGGAGAAACAACCACCATTAACCCGTAACAATCTTGAGTTTTGAAGAACCTCAGGAAGAAGCCTCTTGAAAACTTTGTATGAAGAGGAGAAATGCTAGTAAACAGCATTTTCTCCTATTCTCACAATGTTTTCTACCCTATAACAGATAAGTTCCATTATTTGAGTCACACTTAAAAATTACCATCTGCAAAGGCTTTCAAGTCTAAATTTTGTCATTTGGTATAGACTGAAAACCTACCTCAGCTTCTATAATTTTTCCCAGTAAGTTCCTGTGGACTGTGCTGTCTCTCTGATCTAGCTGTTTCCTGCTGGGGTCCAGCTGTAACTGATCCCTAAGGGACTGCAGGGCGTTCCTTTGTGTACTGAGTGTTTTCTTTAGTTGGTCATGCTTGAAATGTAACTGTTGTGCAAACTTAGACTGAAAGAATCCATTTATAGAGTAAAATTTCAAAAGTTTGGAGCAGAAATTAACCCTTAGAGCACCAACTCAACCCAACATGTATTTTCAGTCTAGAAATAAGACCCAAATAATGGCAGTTTCATGGTCGCTTTTGTCTACGGTGTTTCAACAAAGCTGATGTGTGGATCAAAGATCAGACTGCATGTTTTGTGCAGTCTGGTCTTGATCTTCACTGGTCAAATAGGAAACTATAGCCATGAACAGCACTGCTGAATCCTACAGCAGAACGGTCCTTGTACATGCAGAAAACTGACCAAAAGCAAAAAGTTATGACACTGGTCAGCATGCGCTGACTGGATCAGCTGGCCTGGGTCTATGCCTTTTGCACATGCATTTTCACAGAGCATAGTTTGTATTTGGTGGGTTTAAAGATACTTTGAACACCAGTTTATTTGATCTTTTGTGCTGTTCACAGTTCACATATTTCCATTCCTTAACCCTTTACCAGACAACAAAATTTTAGCCTTGTCCAAATTGAAAGCATTTTCAGACGACAATTTCAATGTGGCTCAAATGATGCAACTTTTCTTTGATAGGGTAGAAAACATTGTGGGAAAAGGAGAAAATGCTGGTTACCAGCATTTTCTCCTTTTCCCACTATATTTTCAAAAGGCTTCTTTCCCAGGGGTGTCAAAAGGGTTAACTCTTTACCACACAATCCCGAGTTTTAATAACCCCGAAAAAGAATGCTTTTGAAAACATTGTGGGAAAAGAAGAGAATACTGGTAACCAGCATTTTTTCCTTTTCCCACAATGTTTTCTACCCTTCTCAAACTAATTTTCAATTTTTGAGTCACATTTATTATGTCATCTGCAAATGCTTACAACTTGGACAAGTCTAAAATTTTGTCGACTGGCAAAGAGTTAACTCTTTATTAATGAAAACAATGGACTTGTCCAAGTCCAAAGCATTTCCAGATGGCAAATTAGATGCAGCTCAAACATTGAAAATTGTCTTTGGATAGGTAGAGGAAATTGTGAGAAAATGGGAAAATGTTGAACTATTACCAGCATTTTGTCCTTTGCCAACAATGTTTTGAAATGTCTTTTTTGCTCGTAGCAGTTCAAACTTGAGTCTGTTTGGTAAATGGTTAACAGCTTCAACTTCACTTATTCATGATATTTCCTGCATTTCTAACTCAACTCTTTAGCAGACGGCAAAATTTAGCCTTGTCCAAATTGAAAGCATTTGCAGAAAAAATTTTCAATGTGGCTGAAATGGTGCAATTTTTCTTTGATAGGGCAGAAAACATTGTGGGAAAGGAGAAAATGCGGGTTACCAGCATTTTCTCCTTTTCCTACGATGTTTTCAAAAGGCTCTTTCCAAGGGTCATCAAAAAGCAGCATTGTGCAGTAAAGGGTTAAACTAGTATTGCACACAACATTCTTTTCATGCTGCTGAATGCTTTGAGAACACTATGAAGGTTGAAACAATATTTAGCAGTGAGAGAGGAATGGTAAAAAACATTTTGGGAATAATTTTGTTGCTTGACTAGATTTTACCTTTGGTAAAGAGTTAACCCTTTACCACACAATCCCGAGTTTTAACTACCCTGAAGGAAAACACTTTTGAAAACATTGTGGGAAAAGGAGAAAATGCTAGTAACCAGCATTTTCTCCTTTTCCCACAATGTTTTCTACCCTGTCAAAAACAGAAATAATCATGTAAGCTACATTTATTTTTTCGTCTGCAAATGCTTTAAATTTGGTTGGGTCCAGGATTTTGTGTTTGGTAAAGGGTTAAACACATTTATTATACACTGTATTAATATGGACAAGTCAAAAATTTTGTCATTTGGTAAAGTAAAGAGTTAACTTTTCACCAGACAACAAAATTTTAATTGTCCAACTTGAAAGCATTTGCAGAAAACAAATATGGTTAGAATGAGGAGATTTGTCTTTGAAAGGGGGGAAAACATTGTTTGAAAAGGAGAAAATGATGGTTAGCCACAATGACATTGTCTTCTTTTCCCCTAATATTTTCATATAGTTTCTTCCTCAGAGTTGTTTAAACTTTGGATTATTTGGTTAAAGATTGACCATTTACAAAAGAAACCATTATTTTCTCCTTTTCCCACAATGTTTCCTACCCTTCCAAAGATAATTTCCACTATTTCTACCACATTCTATTTGTTGTCTGCAAACACTTTCAAAACGGGAAAGTCCAAAATTTTGTTGTTTGGCAAAAAGTTAAAGGAAGCAAATGTCATATTCATACCTTAAACTCAAAACCACTGGAGCCAATTGTAGGTGACTGGGCTATGTATTCTGAAAGGAATCAAGAAGAAAATAAAGCTATTCTATTTTTCCCCAGTGTTTTTAAAACAAAAGATTGTTTAGACTGAATGATTGATTGTATGGTGTTTAATAGAAAATAAAGCTATTCTATTTTTCCACAGTGTTTTTAAAACAAAAGATTGTTTAGACTGAATGATTGATTGTTTGGTGTTTAACACCTTTTTCAACATTATTTCAGTCATGTTGTGGCGGCCAGTGCACCTATCAATGCTTTACTGGAGTTTCTATTACTACTACTCCACAAAATATTCTTCCCAAGCCACTGGCTGCATTCCGAAATAATCATCATAGAAAGAATGGTCAGAGGTGAGAGAGAAATGAATCCTGTCGCAATGACTATCATCATTCCTTGGACAGAAATCGGCCAAGCCAAGAATCCAACCTGGGACCCCCTGTTCTCAAGTCCTGTACGTTATTGACTGAGCTACAGAGGCTTGGCAAAAAATTGTTTGGGAAAAGGTGAACTAAAGAGGGACTTTTCTACACATGTGCATGTCCTGTCCACAGGCTGGCTCAAGTATTCCACAAGAACATTTGAGTGGCATTCTGGCAAAAGGGGGTTAAGTGCATCTTCATAATACTGAGCAAGTCATCACATAATTATGGATCCAAGATTTCTGTTTTGTCTAACAACTACGTGATCCTTGAGCAGAATGGTTTTTTCTCATGCAGGAAAATTACCAATGGCAAAAAGTTTTGACCTGTGATAGCCTACACCATCCACAAAGCCTGCCATGGATAGGTACTTTTTGCAAATGCATTAACACTTTACCACACAACGCCCCCAAACCTCAATGATCCTGAGGAAGAAAGCCTTGTGAAAACATTGTGGGAGAAAAAGAAAATGCTGGCAACCAGCAATGTTTTCTAACCAACCAAAGACAAATTTTATCATATGAGCCACGTTTTCAATTAAGACATGACATTTTTGATGTGTAGTAAAGACTTAACCCTTTACCACACAATCCCGATTTAACGACCCAAAAGAAAAAGCCTTCTGAAAACATTGTGGTAAAAGGAGAAAATGCTGGTAACCAGCATTTTCTCCTTTTCCCACAATGTTTTCTACCCTTCCCAGACCAAATTTCAATTCTTGCTCCTTATTGGATTTGTGGTCTGCAGATGCTTTCAATTTAGACCAATCTAAAATTTTGTCATTTGGTACAGAGTTAAGCCAATTTTTCACATAGTATGAAGAATTTGTGTTGTGAGTTTATAAAGACAATAGTAAAACTTAATCACCTGAGGCGCCTACAGGCTCTGAGTGCAATGAAACATCATCTGTGGAGGCAGCTGCATCACACACAAATGACTTACACAAACTCTTGGCGCTGCTTCTACTGTCATTATCTTTAATGGATGGTACAAACAGACTTTTATTAGTCTGTACAAAATCACCTAAGGTCAAATTGCCTTCAAGTAACCCCTTCAGGATAGGCTGACTATGGCATATTGATTTGGAAGTGGCATTTTTCTCTGTCTTGGAACTAGCACTAACTTTTAAGGTCCCTATACTTGTACTTGTTTTTGTATCTTGGAATTCATTTCGTTCACATCCAGTCTTGAACGAGTCATATAAATCACTGTCACAATCTTTTGGAATGGATTCTTTGTAATTACATTCTGGACTTTTTTCTAACTCCTTAACACAACCTTCACAATCCTCATAACTACGCTTAACACCACAACTTGTGTAAGCTTTGTCATTATCAGATGATAACTGTTTTATGTAGATATCCGGATATGTTTTAGCTTGTTTTTCATAAACTTCTTGTATTGACTGTGTGCCATTTGAATGTGTATCCACATCAGAGAGATCAATGTCTGCAACATTTGTAGGTTTATCTGTGGAATGAGCAACATGTTTGAAATTGTCTTCACTCGTTTGTGACAAACTGTCTCCACTGGAAGATTTGTTGACATTGGCAGATATACCTTTCAATGTCATTCTGTCTGTAGCAGACTGTAATTCAGCCAACTGCCTCTTTTGAGTTTCCAGTAACTTTTTCCCATCCTCTTCTCTGCAGAAAAAACATAACTTCAGATTTCATAGGAACTTCTAGGAAAAAAAAGTTAAAATTTTGTCACTAAAAAGCTACTTCAAAAAGTATGTTTTGACTGTTTATTATAATGACAAATTTTTCCATTTGTCTATATTGACACATCAATCACATATCAAACACCGAAGTATGATTCTGTTTGATTTAGCCCACATCATTTATCCTGACCAAGGTCAACATTATTTACATAAATTAAAATTCTATTTTTACCCTCAGCATGGGGCTGCTTTCGGCATATATCCCGAATGGTCGCGGAAATGGTTTGTATAGTATGGGCGTATTAAAATTGCTTACCTGTGTGTATAAGTACCTAAGAACTACCTTCCGTAACTTTAGCAAATGCAAACAAAACTTTCTGAATATTAGTCAGAGTTCTATTTCTATGCTTACATATATATATTCAGCATAAAGGTCAGGATCAGGTTAAATGAAGCAGACAATTACAAACACAATGTACGTATAAGCATTAATCCAGATTTCTTTCTGTGCATACTGAAATTTGAGAGTTTTTCTCAACTTGTTACCAAATAACAAAAATGTAGACTTGTCCAAATTGAAAGCATTTGCAAATGACAACTTAAATGTGGCTCAAATGATGGAATTGGTCTCTGATAGGGTACAAAACATTGCAGGAAAAGGAGAGAAAATGCTGGTTACCAGCATTTTTCCTTTTCCCACAATGTTTTCAAAAGGCTTCTTTCTTAGGGTCGTTAAAACTCAGGATCGTTTGGTACAGGGCTAAGAGCCAATCACAAATAATTAAAATAAAAAAAGAAGGCAACTGGCCTTAAAGCACTCACTTGAGTAAAGTCATCTAGGATTGATAGCGTTGAAGAGATCCTGGTTGTAATTATGTAAACCATAATTGCTAGTGACCTACTTTTTGAGCCAATGTGACCCAGCTTCTCACTTGTTCAAGATATTATCAGGACAAACATTCTAATCAAATTTCATAGTCTCAGATTGAAAATATGGCCTCTAGAGTGCACACAAGGCTTTTCTAAGATTTGTCCCAGTGACCTACTTTCTGACCCAACATGACCTAATTTCAAACTTGTCCCAAATGTATTCGAAACAACATTCTGACCAACCTTCATAAGTATCCCGCTGAAAATGTGGCCTCTACAGTGCACACAAGGTTTCTACAAGATTTTACACAGTGACCTACTTTTTGACCCGACATCACCCAATTTTGAACTTGTCTAAAATGTTATCAAAACACATATTCTGACAAGTTTCACGAAAATCTGACAAACAAGAGGGCCATGATGGCCCTGTATTGCTCCACTGGCTTATAAACCATAAATACTAAACATTTCAATTCTGAGCCAAATGGTTTCAAAATGAAGACTTACAAAAGTTTTCTCTGTAAAAGCCCATGTGAAAGTTGAGACCCGCAAGGCAAAGCCATTTTTGATCCCAGAGCTATAATTACTTGAACCCTGGTAGAGGTCCACAAGATAAAGCCACATGCCAAAATAATATAAGTCTATGCTGTCTGGTTATAAATAAGGTGATTTTCAAGTTTTGTCCATATGAAGCCTCTGTAAAACATAAGACCCCTAATGCAAGGCTAATTTCAAAACAAAAATCAAAACAGGAAGATTTCTTAAGTTGTCACTATGTAAGCCCATGTAAAACTTGTGACCCCTGTGGCGGGGCCGATTTTGACCCCAGGGCTAAAATTTTGGCCTGCTTGGTAGAGGCCCACTAGATATAGCAACATGCAAAATTTGGTAGCTCTAGGCCTTATGGCTAGGTACAGGAAGATTTTTAAAGTTTTCTCTATATAAGCCTATGTAAAACTTGTGACCCCTGGGGCAGAGCCAATTTTGACCCCAGGGCTATAATTTGAAGAAACTTGATAGAGGTCTACTACATAAAGCTACATGACAAATTTGGTAGCCCTATGCCTTATGGTTTCAGACAAGAAGATTTTTAAAGATTTCCAATATTTTTCAGTTTTGTTGCCATGGCAACCAGAGTTTTTGAAGGAATCAAATTCTTTCAAGAAATTCTGAAGAGGACCATGCCAGAATCATTTCTGTGAAGTTTCATGAAAATTGGATGGGTAGTTTCAGAGAAGAAGATGCTTGAAATAAAAGTTAATGCACGGGCGGACGGATGGACGCACGGACGCATGGACGCACGACAGACACCGGGCCATGACATAAGCCCGCTGGCCTTTGGCCAGTGGAGCTAAAAATGAGGCTTCTAGAGGGCAAAAAAGGTTTTTCTGAGATTAGTCCAGATGACCAACTGGTACTTTTTGACTCAATGTGACCCAATTTTTTTTTAACTTTTACTAGATATCATAAAGACAAATTCTCCTTAGATTTAACACACTGACCCACATATTGACCCAACATGATCTAATTTCAAACTTTTCTCAAATGTCATCAAGACAAATTTTCTGATCAGTTTCATGTGTATTAGATTGAAAATGTAGTCTTTAAGAGTGCACACACGGTTTTTCCAAGGTTTGTCCCTGTGACCTACTGTTTGACCCAATGTGACCCAATTTCAAACTTGTCTGAGATATCATCAAGACAAACATTCGGACCAACTTTCATGAGCAATGGACTGAAAATCTAGCCTCTAGAGTCCACACAAGGTTTTTCTAAGAATTGTCCCAGTGACCTACTTTTTGACCCAACATGACCAAATTTTGATCTTGTCCGAGATATCATGAACAGAAACATTCTGACAAAGATTCATGAGTATCCAACTGAAAATGTGGCCTCTAGAGAGCATAGAATTTTTTTCTAAGATTGTCCCAGTGACCTACATTTTACCCAGTATGACCAAATTTTGACCTTGTCAAAGATATCATCAAGACAAACCTTATGAAAAATATTCATTAGCATTTGACTTAAACTGGGGCCTCAATTTTTCTTTGATAAGCTAGAAAACATTGTGGGAAAAGGATAAAATGTCGGTTACCAGCATTTTCTCTTTTCCCACAGTGTTTTCAAAAGGCTTCTTTCCCAGGATCATTAAAAAGCATCATTGAGTGGTGATGGGTTAAGAGGACAAGAGGGCCATGATGGCCCTGGATCGCTCACCTGAGTCAATAGGCCAAACATTCTGACCAAATTTCACAAGTATCTGACTGAAAATGTGGCCTCTATAGCGTACACAAGGTTTTTCAAAGATTTGACCTAGTGACCTAGTTTTTGACCCCACATGACCCAATTTCAAACTCATGTGAGATTTTATCAAGCCAAACATTCTGACCAAGTTTCGTAAGTATTTGACTGAAAATGTGGCCTCTAGAGCGTACACAAGGTTTTTCGAAGATTTGACCTAGTGACCTAGTGTTTGACCCCACATGACCCAATTTCGAACTCGTCTGACAAGACAAACATTCTGACCAAATCTGACAAGTATCTGACTGAAAATGTGGCCTCTACAGCACACACAAGGTTTTTCGAAGATTTGACCTAGTGACCTAGTTTTTGACCCCACAAGACCCAATTTCAAACTCTTTCGAGATTTTATCAAGACAAACATTCTGACCAAGTTTCATGAGGATCGAACTGAAAATGTGGCATCCAGCGCGTACACAAGGTTTTTCTAAGATTTGACCTAGTGACCTAGTTTTTGACCCCACATGACCCAATTTCGAACTCGTCTCAGATTTTATCAAGACAAACATTCTGACCAAGTTTCATGAGGATCGGACTGAAAATGTGGCCTCTACAGCGTATACAAGGTAAAAAGTTGATGACGCACGACGGACGACGAACACAGCACGATCACAATAGCTCACCCTGAGCACTTTGTGCTCAGGTGAGCTAATAAAAGTGGGAAAGGAGAAAATGCCAGTAGCCAAGATTTTCTTGTTTCCCCGTAATGTTTTTTACACTTTCAAAGGCATCAGTTGACCACATTTAACTCTTTCGGCACCAAATAAACAAACTCAGCTTCTTTTGATGGCTGTAAATAGAATCCACTGAGTCTCCTGAAGATTTTTATCATATAGGCTTGACCAAACAAGCGGAAGGTATAGATCAAGGATCAGACTGCACGTTCTGTGCAGTCTGAACTTGATCTATGCCGTCCGCAAAAGTCCCTGTTTTCGCCTATGGCGCTGAAAGGGTTAATATTCTAGTCTAAAAATATTTTCAACATGGCATGTCCCAAACATTGTCTGCATGTACAGAGTTAAAACTAAAGTTTTAGACTTTTCGCAATTGAATCTAATTGCAGACAACAAATTACGTGAGGCCAGATGATGAGACATGTCTCAGAAAGGGCTGAAAGCAATGAGAGGAAAAAGGAGAAAATGCTAGTTTCCAAAATTTTCTCCTTTTCCCATGATGTTCTCAACAGTAAATACTCTTTCTAAAGGTCATTGAAACTCGGGATAGTTGGTTTAAGTGTGGCAAGGTTGTATTTGAGGACTTGCAGTACAATGGTCTATCCCACAGATAGATGTAAATGTATAGCTTGTATTTGTATAAGGGGACACTTATACTGCCTTGTTATAGAGCTAGCTTTTGTAGCAACATGGTAGAGCATCCACCTTGGGACCCAGAGGTCCAGGGATTGGGAGGTCATTTATCGGAACTGTTACCTAAGGATAAAATGATTTCTGTACATACCTGTATACAATATTGACACTGACAATACACCTGGGTTTTTTTGTCCATTTATCACTTACTATCACTGATCTTGACTGTACATAGATAGGATCTTTGTTCCGACACTTCAATCTGTATACTGTTTCAGGGATAACATCTTTATCCAAAACTGAAATTCAAATAAAAGGAAAAAAAAAACTACAGATAAACTCTTGTAACAGATGATAAAATTCAGACTTGAGGATATGACATGACAGCAAATTAAATGTCTCAAATGAAGATCTACACTGTCCAATAAGGAGATATTTTTCGACAAAAAAATATGTTTGAAATAACGTTGTTTGGGTTTTGACTATTGGCTTGAGAGTTTTACTTCATTTATTTATCAGGATTAGGGTTACAGAGTGAATGTAGCAAAAAGCTTCATTGGATCATAGTAAAGACATAGTCAACATATACTGAGAAACTATTTCGTCTGCTTAGCGCAATACTGTTGCAAGCCACTTTTTTGGAGAAAATGTGTTTTTTACATAATAAGACATGTTATTCAACTTCCCATCTGCTGGCAAAATTTTGTAGCTCAAATCGTTCTAGAAAAATAGTTACAATAAAATTCCATAATATTGTATCTCAAACAGGAGCAATATTTTCCTGCAAGACTATTGTAAGTATACTTACGATAGTATTTGCCAAAACAAAAAAAAAAAAAAAAGAGACAATAGTTATTGCAAACTTCTGCTGACAACAATATTATTTTATAAGCTAGAATTTTCATTTAAGTAACTCTGATTATTGATTTTCTTTATATGAGCCATGGTCTGGCAAAAGGGGGCTTAATGCATCTCCGAGGTGCATGATGCCAAGCAAGTCATCATATGATCATGTATCCATGATAGCCACTTATTTTTTTTTTTTTAAACAATCAACTGAATCATGAGGTTGAATGATCCTAGGACATACGGAAAATTGACCCGTAGTGAAAAATTTCGGCCCAGGTCAGCCTGCGCAGAATGCGCAGGCTGACCTGGGTCAATACTTTTCGCAGATGCATTAAGCCCCTTTTCACAGAGCATGGTTGATATATATATTTTCTTCTCATTTCCTAACATCATTCCTACGACATCATGTTTACTTTATGATATCATTTTTCATGAGAAGACTGAATATCAAAATTTAAGGTAATTCATTTTCTTGTGACTCTTTTTCATCATAGGTTACCAGTACCTTTTTTTTTCCTTCTTCAAATCTGAAGAGCCTGCTTTTACTCTTGACCAAACAACAAATCGCAGAATTTGAAACCATTTGCAGATGACAAAATAAATGTGGCTCAAAAATCGAAACTTGGTTTTGAAAGGATAGAAAACATTGTAGGACAGAGGGAAAATGCTGCAAATAGTCTCCAGTTAATATCGATCCAATGACTCCCAAGGACAACTATCTTAGAAAGCATTGTGGGAAAGGACATAGTACTGGAAATCAGAATCCTTTCCCTTTTTCCACATTGTTTTTTTTACCATTTGAAAGGTAAAGTGTGTTTCAACTTACTCAGCTGATGACTAATTGCTATAAACTCCAAGTCATCGTCCAGCACAAGTGTATATGGAGACATCCCAACAATTTCTGTGTTCAAATAGCCATGGAACAAAGATGCCCTGTAAAATAAGAAGATGACAACACTAGAACAGTCCCTAATGGTGACCTTATACTTCCACAAAGTGCTTTGAGTAAGGAGACAGGACTTGTACACAATGTGTCTTATGCAACAATATGGTAAAGGTCAAGCAAAGATAATCTTCTACTGTCTTAACCCTTTATCACAGAATCCCAACTTCTAACGACCTTGAGAAAGAAGCCTTTTAAAAACATTTTGGGAATAGGAGAAAATGCTGGTAACCAGCATTTAATCCTTTTCCCATAATGTTTTCTAGCCTCCTCTCCCAAAAAATTTCATTTTTGAGTTACATTTATTTTGTTGTCTGCAAATACTTTCGATATTGACTAGTCTAAAAATTTGTAGTACAGTAAAGAGTTAATCTATACCAAAGACAAATTTAAGCATTTTCTCCCTTTCCCACAATGTTTTCAAAAGGCTTTTTCTCTAGGGTCGTTAAAATGTGAGATTGTGTGGTAAAGAGTTAAGTGGAAGAAGTTTGAAAATGCATTATGTAGGTTTTAGCCTTTAGTTAGAAATTTTCAATAATGTAATTAAAGTTTAACCCTGAGAAGGGATGCTTGAGAAAACATTGTGGTAAAAGGAGAAAATGCCAGTATCCATCATTTCCTTCTTTTCCCTCAATGTTTTTTCTACTGTTACAAAGATAACTCACACCATTTCAGCCACATATAACTTTTTCATTACCACTGACCTAAGTAGCTTTTGTATATAGTGTAGATCAAGATTACTCTGCACAGAACAGGCAGTCTGAGCTTGGATCTACCCTTAGTCTGGATTACCTGCCCCTACCACTACATTATAGGGTCAGGCAAAGCGCAATAATGGCGACCTCAAGCTTAGACTATAAGCTTTCCTGTTTTTCTCAATTTCATGTGATCCAGTTTGATCAGTGAATAAAATGAGATCAATTTTGTACAAAAAATACATTACCAAATCTAAAACATGTCTCTGGGATATGGTTTAAATATAAATTTGACTATGAATCATTTTAAAAGTAGCCCTGTTTTCGGACGTTATATCAGTCCATTGATTTATCAGATACTTAAAGCATTTGTGATATGTAGTTTTTGTCGCTAAATAAGAACGACAATTAAAAAAACTAACTGCCATTACTTTTTTGCAACCGATCTGTTTTCAATTCAGTCTGTAGTAGGATATGATTAAGTGAAATAACAATAATCCATTTCTTCTGCATATTACAAATAGGGCCACCATTATTGCGCTTTTCCTGACGTACTTTTGAAGTATGGCAGGGTACCAGACCAGGATCTACCCTGTGCTCTATCTAGTACTTAACTGTGGCAATTGTTGTCTTCCATAGCAGTCAAAACCTATCTTTAGATTACTGAGATTTGTAGTGAATGAGTTCATGTGCATTTTGCAAAAGCTTTGAATTTGGACAGGTCCAAAATGTTGTTGTTTAGTAAAGAGTGAAGGGTTAAAAATGTAAACTTTGTACCTATGTTCTGTGGCTAGGATTGTCCCATCTAGATCATGAAGGGTAGCAAATTCATTTGACTTCATAAACTCTGATATACTGACATTTATATCTTGTATGGTCTCTCTTCGGCAGGGTTTCATGAATGCTACGATCCATGGTTCACGCTCTGGTTTAAAAGAAGAAAAAAACTGTCAAGTGCTTTAGAAAACAATTGTTTAAACAGTCCCTGAGGAGTCATGATTTTTGAGCTTCTTTATCTTACAATAGTTAACCCTTTACCACACAATGCCGCCTTTTAAGGACCCTGGGAGAGAAGCCTTTTGAAAACATTATGGGCAATGGAGAAAATGCTACTTACCAGCATTTATATACCTATCAAAGAAATATTGTACCATTTGAGCCACATTGAAACTGTTGCCTGCAAATGCTTTCAATTTGGACAAGCCTAAAATTTTGTCATCTGGGTTAATGCTTGGCCAGATGCCAAAATTATGGACTCCTCCAAATCGAAAGTGTTTTCAGACTACAAAGTAAGCGCACTGTAGTTAACTCTTTACCAAACTACAAAATTTTAGACTAGTTCAAATTGAAAGCATTTGCAGACGACAAAATAAATGTGACTGAAAATTTGAAATTTGTTTTTGGAAAGGTAGAAAACATTGTGGAAAAAGAAGACATGAGGGCCATGATGGCCCTGGATCGCTCACCTGAGTCAATAGGCGAAATTTCACTCCAGGGTCACTCTAGAGTGCACACAAGGTTTTTCTAAGATTTGACCTAGTGACCTAGTTTTTGACCCCATATGACCCAATTTCGAACTTGTCCCAGATTTTATCAAGACAAACATTCTGACCAACTTGCATGAGGATCGAACCGAAAATGTGGCCTCTAGAGCGTACACTAGGTAAAAAGTTGATGATGCACGCCACACGACAGACGCTGAACGCCGGAAACAGCACGATCACAATAGCTCACCATGAGCACTTTGTGCTCAAGTGAGCTAAAAAACATAAGTCAAAAATGAGCACCACATGCAGGTGCCAACAATTGGCTATTGTTTTTCGATGGATAAAAATTACCGTAACAATTTTTGAAAAATGTCACCCTAGGAACATATCTGTGAAATTATTTCAAAATCTGACCAGCCATTCCAGAGAAGAAGAATTAAGAAATTCCTCTTCATGTCCCTATGGTGCAAATAGCCTCCACCACCACAGCCATGTTTCTTGACAGATCACAATTTTGCGAACAATTTTTGAAAAGAGTCACCCAAGGAACATTTCTGTGAAATTATTTCAAAATCTGACCAGCAGTTACAGAGCAGAAGAATTTTTAAGAATTTCTTCATGTCCGTATAGTGTAAGTAGCCCACAGCCATCAGAGCCATGTTTCTTGACGGATCAAAATTTCTCGAACAATTGCGAAAAGGGTCACCGAAGGAACATTTCTGTGACATTATTTCAAAATCTGACCAGCCGTTTCAGAGAAGGATTTTTAAGAATTTCTTCATGTGTGTATAGTGCAAGTAGCCCCCCCCCCAGCCATGTTTCTTGACGGATCAAAATTTTGCAAACAATTTTTGAAAAGGGTCACCAGAGGGACATTTCTGTGAAATTATTTCAAAATCTGACCAGTGGCTTCAGAGAAAAAGAACTTTTAAGAATTTCTTCATGGCCATATAGTGTAGGTAGCCCCCAGTCACCAGAGCCATGTTTCTTGACAGATCATTATTTTGCGAACAATTTTTGAAAAGGGTCACCCAAGGAACATCTCTGTGAAATTATTTCAGAATCTGACCAGCCGTTTCAGAGAAGAAGAATTTTTAAGAATTTCTTCATTTCCGTATAGTGCAAGTAGGCCCCATTCACCAAAGCCATGTTTCTTGATGGATCGAAATTTCGTGGACAATTTTTGAAAAGAGTCACCCAAGGAACATCTCTGTGAAACTATTTCAAAATCTGACCAGCGGTTTCAGAGAAGAAGAATTTTTAAGATTTTCTTCATATCTGTATAGTGCAAGTAGCCCTCCGTCACCAGAACCATGTTTTTCCACAAATCAAAATTTCGCGAACAGTTTTTGAAAAGGGTCACCAAACAAACATTCCTGTGAAATTATTTTAAAATCTGACCAGCGGTTCCAGAGAAGAAGAATTTTTAAGAATTTCTTCATGGCTGTATAGTGCAAGTAGCCCCCATTCACCAGAGCCATGTTTCTTGATGGATCAAAATTTGGCGAACAGTTTTTGAAAAGGGTCACCCAAGGAACATCTCTGTGAAATTATTTCAAAATCTGACCAGCCGTTTCAGAGAAGAAGAATTTTTAAGAATTTCTTCATTTCCATATAGTGCAAGTAGCCCCCATTCACCAGAGCCATGTTTCTTGACAGATCAAAATTTCGCGAACAATTTTTGAAAAGGGTCACCCAAGGAACATCTCTGTGAAATTATTTTAAAATCTGACTAGCGGTTTCAGAGAAGAAGAATTTTTAAGAATTTCTTCATATCTGTATAGTGCAAGTAGCCCCCATTCACCAGAGCCATGTTTTTTGACAGATCAAAAAAGTTTCGCGGACAGTATTTGAAGAGGGTCACCCAAGGAACATCTCTGTGAAATCATTTCAAAATCTGACCAGTGGTTTCAGAGGAGAAGATTTTTAAAGAATTTCTTAGAAAATTCCATTTCGTTGCCGTGGCAACCAGAGTTTTTGATGGAATCAAATTTTGTGAACAATTTTTAAAGAGGACCTCCCAAGGAACATTCCTGCCAAGTTTGGTCCAAATTGGCCCAGTGGTTTAGGAGGAGATGATGTTTAAAGAATTGTTGACGACGCACGACGAACGGCGCACGACGCGCAGACGCACGCCGGACACTGAGTGATCCTAAAAGCTCCCCTTGAGCACGTTGTGCTCAGGTGAGCTAAAAATGCTGGTTGCCAGCATTTTCTCCTTTTCCAACAATGTTTTCAAAAGGCTTCTTTCTCAGGGTCGTTAAAAGTCGGGATTGTGTGGTAAAGGGTTAATTCTTTAGCAACTGATAAAATCTCAGACTTGTCGAAATTGAAAGCAAAACTAATGTGACTCAAAAGTTTGACATTGTTTATCAACGGGTAGAAAACGTTGGGGGAAAAGGAGAAAGTGCATTATCAGCATTTTCTCCTTTTTTTCACAAGTTTTTCAGAACTATCTTCTTAGGATTGTTAAAAGACAGAACTGTTTAGTAAAGGGTTTCTTTGAATGCGTAGAAATATTATTGGATACAAGCATCTTCTCCTTTTCCCACAATTTTTTCATATGGTTTCTTCCTCAGGGTCAGTAACTCTTCATCAAACAATAAGATTTTAGAAAAGTCTGAAAATGAATGCGACTCAGAATTTGAAATTTGTTCGGGGAAGGATAAATAACATAGTGGGAGAAGTCCAAAATGCTTTTCCCTCCATGTTTTCCAAAGGCTTCTTCCTATGGGTTATAGAAAAGTTGAGATTGTGTGGTCAAGGATTAAGCCCTTCACCAGATGACAAAATTTCAGCCTTGTTGAAATTGATAGCATTTGCAGACGACAATTTAAATATAACTCAAAGCATCAAATCTGTCTTTCGTAGGGTAGAAAACATTGTGGAAAAAGGAGAAAATACTGGTTGCCAGCATTTTCTCCTTTTCCCACAATGTTTTCAAAAGGCTTCTTTCTCAGAGTCTTTAAACCCTTTACCGTACAATGCTGCCTTTTAATGCCCCTGGGAAAGAAGCCTTTTTGAAAACATTGTGGGAAAAGGAGAAAATGCTGGAAACCAACATTTTCTCCTTTTCCCACAATGTTTTCTACTCTATCAAAGAAAAATTGCACCATTTGAGCCACACTGAAATTGTCGTCTGCAAATGCTTTCAATTTCAACAAGGCTAAAATTTTGTTGTCTGGTGAAGGGTTAAAGCTGGCATTGTGTGGTAAATACATGTAACTCTGGATGACTGCTTACAAGAGCATTATTGAGACAACTGGAGTGAGCTTACCTGTTTTTGAAGCCCTGCCATCAAGGAATGATGAAAAGTGCATTAATTCATATTCATTTTCTACTGTGTCATCTTCTTGTTTCTTTTTCGAGGCATGTAACATGCGCATATAGAACATATTCTTATTGCTGTCATGGACTTCAACTGAAATTCAAATCAAAAACCTCTATGTTCTCTATAGTGCCCTCACACAATACTACCAATATTCTATTTGGGCAAGATTTCAAGAATGATAATTTCTGAACAAGAGCCCCATATGCGGATGCTAAAGTGTAGCTGTGGGTGCTTTTTCAGTGAAAATTCTACGTTCAAAAAGCAGCATAACTGTATCAAAAGTATACATGGATCCGTGGAGATGAGATAAACCGTCTCCATTGGTTACTGTTGCTATAGGCTCCCAAGCTTTCGCAGTTTACAAGTATGCAGTATAACGGAAAGACTAGTTACGCGGTGCCGTCATGACGGATTCTCTTGACAAAATTCCGGAAAATTTTGCTTTATCATACTTGCCTGCCGATGTTAAAGTCTCGGGAAGGAATTTAGAGAGAGGACTAAACTATTATACGCAAGGATATGTGCATGACGTGCAAATTTCGGAAGCTACAGACGACGAAATACTTGTTTCTGCCAAGTGCTGGCGTTCGATGAAAAAGAATGGAACACCTCATAAACTTCAGTTTGGCGTAAAAAATGGTGCAATCAAAGATGCTTTTTGCTCTTGTAAGGCTGGATAAGTTGTCTTTGAATTTTATTTGATAATTTCAGTGGAATATGAGTAATGCGATACATTTTATGCATTGTCTAAGTCAACAGAGACGGAAGGATTTTTAGTCTTCATAACTCTTAATCAAACAGTCTTAGGTTTTTACGACACTGACAAACACTGCGTTTGGAAGCAAAATGGCGAAAGGGGTAAATGCTGGTTACGTGTATTTTCTCCTTTTCACAGAAGAATTTCCAGCCTATCAAAAAAGACATGTTGCCCAAATATTTGAACCATATTTCATGATAATAGGTAACCGTCTGCAAGTGCTTTTGGAGATGTCCAAAATTCTGTCGCTTGGCAGTTGTTCAGATTCGTTTTTGGGTTAAGGGAAAACCCGACGTTTTATGATTTTAATGTGCTGCCAATTAACAAATTTGTCAGTAGATGGTTGTTTGTTTAATCTTGATAAGGGGTAGTCGAATGTGACAAGCAGGCACATCGGTTTACAGTTAGACACGCGACCTACTAAATAACAGTTCGCCGGCAAACCGCCGACAAACCCTTTGAAATTAAGATTCGGTAATCCTATTAAGTCTGGCCAAATCAAAGTTTGATTTAATTAATTTGTCTTTTGAACAGAATCTTCCCTTAGTCTTAGTCCGTTTCACAATTTACATTAACATACTTAGAGAGGATAACAAGTAAACTCACATAGTTCTATAAATTTTGCGGTTACACTTTCTGTGTCAAGATGAAATTTAAGTAGGAGACAGTGTAGACACACGGTCAAAATGCTTGTTCTCTGAAGTTTGATCCTTATGTAGACATTCAGCATTTTGTTTCTTCACTAACTGCGACATAAGATCCAACCAGAACTTAGTAATTTGATGATGAATAGTTTGTGCAGAGGTTATTAAACCGCATTAGATATGAAACCCATTACCAAAAAATCCTGTATTTTAGCGACCTGAGAATAAAGATTTTCAAATCCAGTGTGGGAACATAAGAAAACTTTGATAGCCTGCATTCCTCCTTTTTAAACAATATTTTCTACCCTTTCCAAGGAAAAAAAAAAAAAAAAAATCCCTTCAAATGAGTCAGATGAAAGAAATCAACAACACCTTTTAATATTTGGGTTTGTTTAAATTTACTTTTTGTCTAAATTTAGATGTTGGTTAATTAATTAATTAATTAATTAATAAGTCTGTCATTAATTTCTTTTAACCCTTTCTCCACCACTCACCCCATGTATTAAACATATCTATATGCCTAGGTTTAACTAGCATGGATACGTTGTTTGAATAGCATTATACAATTTGTACAGTTACTATACAATCTATCTCTGCACAATTATATTGAGATGACTGTTATAGGGCAATATACAGTTACTGTCCTCCTAACCAGATGCTGCATTTAACCCTTTCCCATGCACATCTTTTAACCATTTTCTGGATTAAGAGCCTTTTATAGACAAAATAAATCTGAACTACCAAATGTCTCACACGTAAACTGTCGTTTGTTTGTGAGCCAAAATGGCGGATAGTAACGCGAAGCATCGGGCAGAAAAAAATGCGACGACCTGATTGGTCAAATATCGATTTCCACGGATCCATGTATTCTGAGGGTTACCTGCCCTTCTGGTATTGATTTCCTTCTTATAGTGAACAACTTGCCCAGGTCTGAAGTAAATACTGTCAGTAATAAAAGAAATATGAGAAAAAGTTTTGAATAACGACTGACGCCATACAGACAATGACAGGGCTATGGGAATACCTCAGTGTTTTCAGCCAAAACAGCCAAGCTAAAAATCGAATCCAAATGAAATCTTTATTTTTCAGTTATTAAAAATTTGAAAAAAAAAAAAATGTTTAGATCTTTGTTAAACAATCACATGTTTTTAAGACCCAGAGGCAAAAGGTGTCTGAAAACAACATGGTAAAAGGAGAAAATGCAGCATTTTCTCCTTCTCTTGCATGTTTTCTACTGTTTCAATTATAAATCCAACCACACATTTTCTTCTTTCTGAACCATTTTCTACATTTTCAAATACAAAGCAAATTATTTTAAACACATTTGTCTTCTGCAAAGCTGATAATATGGAAAAGTCTGAAATCATAAGGTCTGGTTGCAGAACAATTTTTCCTTTCTGCACAATGTTTTCAAAATCCTACATCCTCAGGATTATTTAACCCTTTACCACACTTTTAATGACCCTGTGGGAGAGGCCTTCTGAAAACATTATGGGAAAAGGAGAAAATGCTGGTAACAAGCATTTTCTCCTTTTCCCACAATGTTTTTTAGAAGACTTGTGTCATTTGAACCACACTGAAATTGTCATCTGCAAATGCTTTCAATCTGCACAAGTGTCCATTTTTGTTGTCTGGTAATGAATTAAACAAGAGATTGTTTCCTTAGGGGTCGCACAGCACACAACTTTCATACCTGTCTGAATGGTACTGGGATCTTTTTTGCTATGGAATGTAGCCAGTGTGACCTTCTGCCGTAAAAATTGTGAATTAAAGGTTTTCATATCCCCTGGATGAATGAACTTTTCTATATTGAAACCAATAACATCCATCTGGAAAACAATGAACAAAAATTATGACAACAGGTTGATTCATCATGGTTTAACTCTTTACTAAACGACAAAATTTTAGACTGGTCCAAACTGAAAGCATTTGCAGACGACAATTTCAATGTGGCTCACATGGTGCAATTCTTCTTTGATAGCATAGAAAACATTGTGGGAAAAGGAGAAAATGCTGGTAAACCAGCATTTTCTCCTTTTCCTACAGTGTTTTCAAAAGGCTTGTTTTGCAGGGTCGTTAAAAGTCGGGATTGTGTGGTAAAGAGTTAACTCTTTACCAAACGACAAAATTTTAGACTGGTCCAAATTGAAAGAAATTGCAGACGACAATTTCAATGTGGCTCAAATGGTGCAATTCTTCTTTGATAACATAGAAAACATTGTGGGAAAAGGAGAAAATGCTGGTAACCAGCATTTTCTCCTTTTCCCACAATGTTTTCAAAAGGCTTGTTTTGCAGGGTTGTTAAAAGTTGGGATCGTGAGGTAAAGAGTTAACTCTTTACCAAATGACAAAATTTTAGACTAGTCCAAATTGAAAGCAATTGCAGACGACAAATTAAAGGTGATTTAAAATTTTAAATTTGTTATGGGACAGGTAGAAAACATTGTGGGGAAAAGGAGAAAATGCTGGTTACCAGCATTTTCTCCTTTTCCCACAATGTTTTCAAAAAGCTTCCTTTTCAGGGTCGTTAAAAGTCAGGATTGTGGGGTAAAGAGTTAAGCCTTTACAACTGTAAGGAAAAAGCCTTTTCTATTATTCCCACAATGTTTTTCCTACCCTTTCAAATACAAACCCACTCTTTTAATTCTTTACCAGATGGCCAAAGTTTAGACTAATCACAATTGAAAGCATTTTTAAATGACAATTTAAATGTGACCAAAATGACCAGATTTTTCTTTGAAAGGGCTTAAAAAACACTGGTATTAGCTTTAGCCCTTAAAGTCAAATTGCTAGACACTGAACAAAATCAAAAGATCACCACTTCATTGTTACTGGTACTATTTAGATTATGGTTTGCCTTCCAGTGTTTAACATCTGCATTACCATACTGTGCAACATAGAGATGATAAATGTCATAATTACCGGACGGTTTAGTCACAATTTTTTTTCATCAAACTTTGGCATTTAACCTTACATTTTTTGCAAACGTAAGACATTATCTACCAATCACAAACATTCTTTCATTTCATAATAATACCAAAGTAGGTCAATAATAAATCATATAATTATATCTAATATCGGTTAACCCTTTACCACACAATCCCGACTTCTAACGACCCTGAGAAGGAAGCCTTTTGAAAACATTGTGGGAAAAGAAGAAAATGCTGTTAGCTAGCATTTTCTCCTTTTCCCACAAGGTTTTCTAGCTTCCCCTAAACAAATTTCAATTTATGATTTACATTTACTTTGTCATCTGCAATTGCTTTGAATTTGGACTAGTCTAAAATTTTGTCGTTTGGTAGAGACTTAAATATATGTAAACTGTGCACAACCCACCTGATGGAATCCAAGAATGGTTCTTACATTCTCTGAAACAAACAAGATTGAACCAGACTCTGTGATAATGAAAATCACCCCATCTGTTGCCTGAAATGATACATACATTTACATGTACATTGCAAACAAGTCCAAGACCATTAAGCAACAGCCCTGAATTAGCCCCTTATCATCACCGTCTTAACCCTTTCCGAAACAAGCCCTGGTTTTCATGTGTCTGCAGTACAAGTCTTTAGAAAACACTGTAGGAAAAGGAGAAATTGCTCATAACGAGCAATTTCTCCTTTTCCCACAGTGTTTTCTGCCCTTTTTGAGACCTTTCTGCCATTTTCATCAAATTTAAAATTGTCGTCTGTGAACTCTTTCAATTTGGACCAGTGCAAAATTTGTCGTTTGGGAAAGGGTTAACCTTTGCAATGCTGAATCCAGATTTAATTGCCTGTGCAGACAGAGTAAATTAAGATCAGACTGCACAAAACTTGCAGTCTAATCTTCAATCTATACTGTCCACTTTTTGATATTGCAATATACATAATTATATAGAGTACATCTTTTGTAATAGTAGAGAATGCCTATTTCATGTATTCAACATTATAAGATTAAACCCCTTCTCACTTGATCCCAAATTTAACTGACCCAAAGAAGTAAGAAAACATTGAGGGAGAATGAAGAAATGCTACTGACTAGCATTTTATCCTTTTCCCTCATTGCTTTCTACCCTTTGAAAGGCAAATTCACTGATTTGAGCTAAGTTTAATATGTTGTCTGTAAAAGCTTATAATAGGTTATGTTAGTCAAAGATTATGTGCTCTGGTACAAATAAAGACAATGAATAAACAGTAGAATATCTTAACTCTTTCAAACCTCCAGATAAGAGGGAGTGATAGCATTCTAAATCTGTTATTTCTCTTCAAAACCCTATTGTGTGGGTACTCATTAGAATTGTCTTGATGAGACAATTCTAATGACTACCCACAACATAGGGTTCAGTGGAGAGATTAATATTTTCAATTCTGGAATCAAAATCACTCCCTCTAACTAGACCTCTGTGCTTTACCAGACAACAAGATTTGATATTTGTTCAAATTAAAAGTACTTGCAAACAACAAATTAAACATGAATTAACCCTTTAACCCTTTACCAGACGACAAAATTTTAGCTTTCTCCAAATTGAAAGCAGCAATTTCAATTTGGCTCAAATGGTGCAAGTTTTCTTTGATAGGGTAAAAAACATTGTGGGAAAAGGAGAAAATGCTGGTTACCAGCATTTTCTCCTTTTCCCACAATGTTTTCAAAAGGCTTCTTTCCTAGGGGCGTCAACAGGCGTCATTGTGCGGTAAAGGGTTAAATCACAACTAAGGAAAAAGTCTCTTGAAAACATTGCATGAAGAGTAACTCTGAATACATACCCTTCTGGCTGCTCCATACAAACATCCAAGTGACTTCAGACACTGACTTACCATCTTCCGCCTTTTTAACCCTGGAACAGAAACATTGTAAGGAAATTCAATTATTCCTACAGTGCAGATGCCTTTTAATTATTTGCTCATCCAAGATCTGCAAATAGTGAGTCGAAATGTCAAAAATCATGTAAGTTTTATTTCCAGTCCCTGTAACATCACAATTCTGTAGACTTATCTTTAGATTTCTATCAGTCTTTTTCATCTTTTTTCTTGCAAAGCCTTCAACTGTAGGTACTGTACATGAACATGCAAGATAGTTCAATATCACATTGAGAAAAAATTATGCATGGAATTAACCCTTTCCCAAACAAGCCCTGGTCTTCATGTGTCTGCAGCACAAGTCTTTTGAAAACACTGTGGGAAAAGGAGAAATTGCTCATAATGAGCAATTTCTCCTTTTCCCACAGTGTTTTCTACCCTTTTTTAGACTTTTCTGCCATTTTCATCAAATTTAAAATTGTCGTCTGCAAACTCTTTCAATTTGGACCAGTCCAAACTTTGTTGTTTGGGAAAGGGTTAAAGTACAATATAACACATAAATTAACCCTTAGGCTGCTAAGCTTGACTCACAGACCTCTTGCGGACAGTGTAGATCAAGATCAGACTGCACAGAATGTGCAATCTGATCCTGGATCTACACAGTCCAATAAGGAGATATTTCCGCAACCTGCATAACTTTGAAATGCCAGCATTTTGCTTTTGAACATTGGCTTGAAAGTTTCATTTAAGTTATTCAGCAGAATAAAAAAAGCTATGACTTTCATCAATAAAGAAAATGTAAGAAGCCCAGGAAATGCAATTTTTCTTCCCTGTGGTCTTCCTTAACTCTTTAACAAACAACAAATTTTTGGACTGGACCAAATTCAAAGCATTTGCAGATGACATATATTGCCAAAATGATAGTTTCTGTCGAAGATAGGGTAGAAAACATTGTGAGAAAAGGAGAAAATGCTGGTAAAAAACATTTTCTTTTTTCAAGCAATGTTTTCCAATCTCTCGAAGACAAATCTTATCATCTGCTTCAAAGAAGTCTGATCTAACATCAATATTGTGTCCTAATTATTGAAGTATTTTGGCCAGAGAAGCCTAGAAAATACAGCAGTAAAGTGCTGTTGTTTTTGACAGACTTAACCCTTTCCCAAACAAAAAATTTTAGGCTCTTTTGAATTTAAATCATCTGCAGATGACCAATTCAGAATTGGTTTAAATGAGCTAAAGCTCCCTGAATTGGTAGAAAACATTGTGGGAAAAGGAGAAAATGCTGGTTACTAGCATTTTCTCCTTTTCCCACAATGTTTTCAGAAGCCCTCTTTTCCAGGGTCATGAAAACTTGGGATTGTTTGGTAAAGGTTAAACCCTTTACCACATGATCCTAACTCATTTTTTCCCTATGTTTGAAGCCTTAAGAAAATATTGTGGGAAAGGGGGAAAATGCTGGTAACCAGCATTTTCTCCTCTTCCTACAATGTTTTCTAATCCATCTGACAAAATCTCTCCGTTTAACTGACATATGATATTTTGACTGCAAATGCTTTCAATTAGGACAAGTTTAAGATTTTGTCATTTGGGAAAGAGTTAACCCTTTACCACACAATCCCAACTTTTAACTATCCAGAGAAAGAATCCTTTTGAAAACATTGTTGGAAAAGAAGAAAATGTTGGTAACCAGCATTTTCTCCTATTTCCACAATGTTTTCTACCCTTCCTAAAACATATTTCAATTTTTCAATTGGATTTATTTTGTTGTCTGCTAATGCTTTCAACTTGGACCTGTCTATAATTTTGCTGTTTGGTAAAAAGTTAAGATACAGGTTTTATTCAATTAGGACTGTCTTTACTGTTCCTAGATGGAAGGTATATGTTTTTTAATCTTTACCAGACGACAAAATTTTAGCCTTGTCCAAATTGAAAGCATTTGCAGACGGCAATTTCAACATGGCTCAAATGATGCAATTTTTCTTTGATAGGATGGAAAACATTGTGGAAAAAGAGAAAATGCTGGTTACCAATATTTTCTCCTTTTCCCACAATGTTTTCAAAAGGCTTCTTTTCCAGGGTCGTTAAAAGGTGGCATTGTGCAATAAAGGGTTAACATCAAATATTTATCCAGCAGGCAGTAATATTACAAGGACATATCCTGCAGAACTGTGAAATGTTATCTGTATACAAGAAACAACTACATGTATAAAAAAACCTTAACCCTTTACCACATGGTAAAATTTTAGACACACCCATGTTGAAGGAATTTTCAGAAGACAATTCCACTGTTTTATAAATGAAAGTATGGTATTTTTCCTTGAATAGACAGTGTTTTCAAAATTAACCCTTTACCACACAATCCCAAGTTTTAACGACCCTGAGGAAAATACATTTTGAAAACATTATGGGAAAAAGAGAAAATGCTGGTTACCAGCATTTTCTTCTATCCCCACAATGTTTTCTGCCCTTTCAGAGATATAATCCACCATATGAGCTGTATTGAATTTTTGTCTGCAATGCTTTCGATTTCGACATGTCTAAATTTTATCGTATGGTATAGGGTTAATGCCTTCCTTCTGTGGGTTGTTAAAACTCGGGGTTGTGTGATACAGCCTTAAACACTGCATCTGGAGAGAGAAAATTAAAAAAATGTACAAATCAACAGGAGTTTTCCACCAGGCTAGAAGAAAATGAGGGAAAAGGAGAAAATGATGGTTTTTTTCCCCACATTGTTGGATCAAAAATGCAAACTTAATTGCGTAAACAAGAAATGTAAATTTACAACTTTTCCAAGCTTTTTGTAGGATTTTGTTCAAAATCAACAGGGTGGATGTATGGACACACGGATGACAGAAACCACGCCACGACATAAGCTCCGCTGGCTTTCAGCCAGTAGGGTGAAAAATTCTGGTTAACAAGCTGGTTTTCGAAAGTCTTTGTTTTCAGCTTTGTTAACCCTTTATCAAACAATACCATGTTTTAAGGAAACCAGGGAAAAAAAAAAAGACTTTTGAAAACATTGTGGAGGAAATATAGGAAACATTGTTTCCCCTAATGTTTCCTGCCCTATTAAAGACAAATTTCAATCCTCATAACCGCACAGAATTAATCATTCGAAGAAGCTTTCAATTTAGACAAACCTAAAATTCTACGTCTAGTAAATGATTAAGAGCTTTGAGAAGAGAAACATAATCCATGAACAAACTCATACCATGATGCAGTTTCAGGTAACTAACGGTGAGGCGAAGAATGGCCAGCTTATCTGGTCTTCTCTGTGCATAACGGATAGTCGGCACCTCTTCCGCAAGCTGTGTTATCAGGTGGTTCAACTTGTCTCGCCTAATTTTCTCTCCAACTTTTCTGGATAACCTGTGGTGCAGATAGATAAAGTATGTGACAAGATCTTCATGCTTTGGTCTAGTCTATGCTTACAAGAAAGGGCCATGCTGATTACCAGCTTTTTCTTGTTTTTCCACAATGTTTTCTATATTTTCGAAGGCAAATTCCATAATAAGAGTCTCAGTGAATTTGTTGCATGTCCTTCCAATATTGACACATGCGAGATTCTGTCATTTGGTGAAGAGTTAACCCTTTACCACACAATCCTGAGTTTTAACAGCCCTGGGAAAGAAGCCCTTTGAAATACTGTGGGAAAAGGAGAAATGCTGGTAACCAGCATTTCCTCCTTTTTTCCACAATGATTTCTACCAGCATTTTCTCCTTTTTCCTACAATGTTTTTAGCCAGCATTTTCCCCTTTTCCCACAATGTTTTCTACCCTTCCACAAAGAAGTTTAAATTTTGGAGTCATGTTAATTTTGTCATCTGCAAATGCTTTTAATTTGGACAAGTATCCGGTTTTGTCATTCAGTAAAGAGTTAATGAAATTATCTGTTTACAACATAACAATACCCAAATCTATGTGAATCCTCATTTTATGTTTCCCTGCTCATTTGGGACAGAAGCAGCCCATTTGGGACAGAAGCAGCCCATTTGGAACAGAAGCAAAACACTTACTTTGAACCATTAGACTTTTCTGTTGGAATCTCTTTTTTCTCTCCTTTCATTATAGCTTATCCCTGTCTAGGCTGCATTTCCTCTACAAAGTCTCTGAATGCTCATAAAATCTGAAATAAAACAAACTCTTTAGCATAAGCCAATTTTGATTTGTTACCATCAAACCTTTTACCAAACAGTCTGTTGTTTAACCCTGTATCACACAATCCCAAGTTTTAACAACCCTGAGGAAAAAACCATTGGAAAACCTTGTGTGAAAAGAAAGAAAATGCTGGTAACCAGCATTTTCTCCTTTTTCCACAAGGTTTTCTATACTTTCACAGACAATCACCATCATTTCAGCTAAACTTTATTTGTGGTGTGCATATGCTGTCAATTTGGACCAGTCTAAAATTTAGTTGTTTGGTGATGAGTTAAACCTCTGCACAGAAAAAGGCTTTGTGAAAACATCATAGGAATATTAAATAAGAGGGCAATAATGGTCATTTAGCTGATCTGTTTTTTATCTTTGAGAATTAACTCTTTACCAAATGACAACATTCTAGAGTGGACCAAACTGAAAGCATTTGCAGACAATAAATCAAATGTAGCTCAAATGTTTATTTCTGTCCATAATAGGGTAGAAACACTGTGGGAAAAGGAGAAAATGCTGATTACCAGCATTTTCTTTTTTTCCTGCAATCTTTTCAAAAGCATTCTCTTTCAGGATCGTTAAAACCTTGCATTGTGTGGTAAAGAATTAAATAGATTCATTCAAAGATTAGCGAGACAAACATTTGTACCATGTTTCATGACATACCCGTAACAGAGAAATTATGACATCTAAATGAAGCACAAAATTTTCCTTATTTGACAATTTGACCTATTTTTTTATCCAAGGTGATTTCCAGAAGATTTGGACTAGAAAAAATATTTATTACTGTCCAAATATATTGGCAAATTACAGTAAAACACCATTCAATCATATACAATCATTTTTCTGACCTTTATCAGCAATGACTGAAAAAAAAATGAATATCTCAAACTTTTTATGAACAAGATAAAAAAAAAAAAAACATAGACAAAAGGGCAATGATGGCCTTTGATGGCTCACCTAAGCATTTGCATCATTCAGAGAATACTAATACATGTAGGTTAAAATTCAAGTGTGCTCGCGACCAAGTCTCACTGAGTTTCAACAGCATTGTGCAGCAAATTTGTATGAAATTTAAATGGCACATTCTCAATTTTGTTACCAAGAAAAATATTCTTATTAGTTAAGCATTGGACAGAAAATGTAGCCTCATTGGTACACACAATGTTGTCTTATGATTTGAACAGTGACCTACTTTTTGACTGAAGGTAACCAATTTTTGACCTTTCAAGACATTTTCAAGACAAACATTTAGCCTGCTTCATGGACACAGAAAGGGGAGGGGACTCTTTCTTTGTCACACCTTGTTTTGAAGAAAACAACCTAATGACTGAGCACAACAGGTAAAACTTGCAGGTATCAGGCTTTTGAACTCTGTCATCTCATTCCAACAAAGTTTCATCAGCATTAGCCCAAAAATATAGCCATTAGGGCACACACAACATTTACCCTAGATTTGACTAAATAAGCATCCTTATGGAGAACCCACTTTCAAACTCATCCGAGGTATTATCATGAAATATTTCTGTAACCATTGGACTCCAAATAAGACCTCTGCTTTACACTCAAGTTTAGAGATTTGACCAAGCAACCTACTTTTTGATTTACTGTAACTCATTTCAAACTCATGTGTGGCTCCTAAAGTGTAGACAAGGTTTTCTGTAATTTGACATAATTACCCACTTTATTACCCACAGTTTCCCATTTTCAAAATCATCCAAAGTATTACTGGGACAAATATTCTGGGCAAGTTTCATGAGCATTGCACAATAAAACACTGCCTCTAGAGTGCACACAAGTTTTTTCTGAGATTAAATCTAGTAACCTACTTTTTGACCTGAATGATTGATTGAATGGCATTTTACACCGCTTCCAACATTATTTCAGTCATATCACGGTGACAGCTCACATATCCATGTATTTCCTAGGTTTCATCAGTACTAGGCAAGGGCTCTGAGGTGTCTTGCCCAAGGACACTCCCGCAAAAAAACCCAGTTGATCTAGTGAGATTCAAACTCGGGGTCTCCAGGTCACAAGTCCTACACTTTACCACTCAGCCACGCAGGACCCCCCTTTTTGACCTGAGGTGACCATTTTTCCGACATAAGGTAAAGAGACATACATGTTGACTAAGTTTCATGAGCATAGGACTGAAATTGAAGCCCCTATAGTAAAACAATGTGAAAGTTGATGCAGGATTGACAACAGTGAACAACACAGGACAGATATCACACTCATCACAGTCACAACAGTGCATCCTGGGCATTTTCTGTGAGCTAAAATAATATTATAAAGATACATAACAAACAAGTAAAGCTTATTTATATATGAGACATGCTCTGGCAAAAGGGGGCTTAATTCATCTCCGTGATGTATTGTACCAACTAAGTCATCACATAATCATGGATCCATGATAGCCACTTTTTTTTTTTAACAACCAAATGTTTCATGAGGTAGACTGGTCCTTAGACATATAGAGAGTTGACCAATAGCGAAAAATTTAGGCCCAGGTCAGCCTGCGCAGACTGCGCAAGCTGACCTGGGTCAATACTTTTCGTAGACACTCCCCTTTTCACAGAGCATGGCTCATTATCCGAAAGATACACAAAAAAAAACAAGTATAGCTTATTATATACCGTAGATGATGCTGTATATTTTGAAATAATATTGATTTTTGTAACCTTTAACCCTTTCCCAAACAAGCCCTGGTTTTCAAGTGTCTGCAGTACAAGTCTTTTGAAAACACTGTGGGAAAAGGAGAAATTGCTCGTAACGAGCAATTTCTCCTTTTCCCACAGTGTTTTCTATCCTTTTTCATAACTTTCTGCCATTTTCATCAAATTAAAAATTGTCATCTGCAAACTTTTTCAATTTGGACCAGTCGAAAATTTGTCGTTTGGGAAAGGGTTAATGATACAAACAACTGGGAGAGACAGTAAAACATCCATTATCAATTTTACTAATGATCTTGCCCTTTCCTCTCACCCTAAGACATGTAATTAACCCTTAGAGCGCCTAATAAACCTGCCAGACATTTTAATCCTACAAATATGACCCAAATAATTGTAATTTCATGGTTGCATTTATCTACAGTGATTCATCAAAGCCGACAGTGTAGATCAAAGATCAGGCTGCACGTTTTGTGCAGCCTGATCTTGATCTACACTCGCTGCAAATGCAACTATAGATGTGAAAGGCGCTTTAAGGGTTAACTCTTTACCAGAAAAAATTTTACAGTCTGCTGTGTTGAAAGCAAATTGCAGACAACAAATTAATTCACTTTGGTTAACATGATGGGATTTTTTTTTTTTATATAGAAAGGAAAGAAAACAATGTTAAAAAAAAGAAAACATGCTTGTTATTCTTGCTGTATTTTTTTGTCTTTCCCCCCCCCCCCCCCCACACACACACACATACACATCTCAAGAGTAAACATGTCACATCCTTATGATCTTTTCTTATAAAAATGCAACTTTTCATGTCCTTCTTAACACAGGGTTCATTCAATCTTTTTTCAGAGATCAGGTGCATGTCCACTCAATAAATTTTAAGTGTGCCAATTATGTTGTACTATGAGGGCCAACACTAAGAATGCAGTGAATTTTCAAGTCATTATTCAATTAATTTCAACTCTTTCATGAAATAAAGAGATCTTGAGAGGGATAAAAAATGACAAATGTAAATAAGGAAAAAAACATAGGGGCACTGACTGACAACCTTCTAAATTTCAACTCACATAATATCACCTCTAAAATTCAGGTCTGCAAACTAGAACCAAGGCACAATCTGAAGAACTTTAACTCTATACCGCATAATGCCGCCTTTTAATGACTCTGCGAAAGATGCCTTTTGAAAACATTGTGGGAAAAGGAGAAAATGCTGGGAACCAGCATTTTCTCCTTTTTCCACGATGTTTTCTACCCTATCAACGAAAAATTGCACCATTTGCGCCACACTGAAATTGTCGTCTGCAAATGCTTTCAATATGGACAAGGTGAAAATTTTGTTGTCTGGTATGGGGTTAATACATACATGGATAAAACAATATTTCTTCACTTGTACTTAAAAGTTCCTTGTCAGACCCTATTTAGAATATGCATGCATGTTCAGTCTGGTCTCCACATAAGAAAAAAAATTCAAACTGCCATTGAGAACATTCAAAGAAGAGCAACCAAAATTATTCCACATATCAACCACTTATCTTATACTGAAAGATGAAAGCAACTGGCAGTTCTAACCTTGGAATACAGTAGAAAACATGCTGATATGATTCAAACCTTTAAAATCCTACATGTACATAACATTTACAGCATATCTATCAAAGAAGCTGCAAGCTATAACAGAACAAGAGGCAAAAGTCTAAAATTATCAAAAAAATAATCCAAAACACAATTACGATAGAACACCTTTGGCATTCGGGTGGTTGACTGTTGGATTTCTCTTCCAAATCGGGTCATACTCTCGCCTACTATTAACTCCTTCAAAAATAATTTAACCCTTTACCAAATAATACCTTGTTTTAAAAACCCTAAGGAATAGGCATTTTGAAAACATTGTGGGAAACGGAGAAAATGCTGGTCAATTTTTGAGGTACATTTACATTGTCGTCTGGAAAAGCTTTCAATTTGGACTAGTCTAAAATTTTGTCATTTGGTAAAGAGTTAAACAAACAACTGTAAACATCACCCTTTAAGTAAATTCACCTATCACCACACAGTGCTGTGCTCCTAGTTACATAGCCAGTCGACAAGAAGCAACAGATGGATTTTTAGAAGCTGATGGCTTACCATCGATCCTGTCCACAGTCAAAAGGTAAGGCAACATGTCAGCTTTTACACTACTTTTAAAGTTTTTTTTTTCTGTCAATGAATAACACTTAAACTGTCTGTACAATAAATTGTCAGCTTTCCAATAATTTTCACACTTTTAAATGGTATGATTTAAATTTAAATGCATTTTAACACTCATGTTTACACTTGGCCACTATTGGGATTTTAATATTTCAATTCATGGTAGAACCACAATAAGATGCTTTTCAAAACAAATTCAGGACATTGAACAAAGTATTTCAGGCAAGCCACTTGGCATGAAAACCATTTCATTTGTACAGTATTGAGAAGTTTCTAGAAAAAAAAGTTCATAAAAGTGTATGTCGAAGTATCATCAAATTCTGCTGGGCCCTGTGGATCTTTGAGTAGCGGATATGACAGCTAGCTTCCTTATTAGAACTTACTTTCATCTTCACTGTTAAAAAATCGGCCAATCTTTTGTACAAGAAAACATGTTTCGAAATTTTCCTTTCCCTCAAACCGCTGTACAATCACAACAAGAAAAGACAATGGGGTCAATGTTGACTATTCGATTGGAAGCAAATTTGATGTTTGTGCTCATTCATCATCAACCCCATACTGTACATATTTTTTCCAGGTAATTCAAACTGCACCAGATTGCATTTTTTCATGATCTAGCCTGGTCAAGATGAAAATTAAGCTCAATTGATGGAATTTGTCTCTGCATGGAAAACATGGGAAAAGGAGAATATGTTGGTGACTGGCACTTTCTTTTTTCCCCACAATGATTTTAGGAACTTCCCTTCTCAGGATCACTAAAACTTTGTTTTATTTGGTGAAGGGTTCCATCTTACTCAAACCCTTCAGCACACTCTTTTGGTGCTTTTTAAGCTGTAAGAAATCTATTAAAGACATGCTGAGTATGCCACAGTTTTTTCCTTTATACAGATTTTTTTCATTTTTGCTCAGTTGATAATAATTATAATGTATGCAGAGTAAAAAATGAAAAGAAAAAAATCATATGTCACAGAGCAAAATACAAAGATACAGTTCTTCTTGGGGTATAACTCTTGTCAAAATTACAGAAAATAGGCTTTAATTTCAAACCTGAACACTGCTCAAATAAATGATTATTCTTAGAAATGTACTGTTTGCCAATAGTAAAAAGGATGAAACAGAACAACTGAGGCACGAGACAGATCACAGTAGCAATTAGAAATACTCTTGTGTGTCAACAAAGACTTGCTTTCTGATCAATTTTCTACAATAAAACAAATTTCAGTGTACAGATATTTTTAATTCTACACAGAAATAGTGCTTTCTTATATCTCGTTAAAAAAAAATGTAAAAAAGTGTATCAAGCAGGGCATTTATAAGAGATACAGTGTATTTTTTAAACATTTTTGACATAATGAATTACCTCCTTTTATAATAAAACATCTGCTTGGCGTAATTTGGAATCCCAATCATTTATCCATCTTTCATTTTTCCTCTGCGTCTGTGATTTCCAGATATTTAAAAGGCAAACAACATATTACACATGAAAATATACTATTTCTCTGTCACAGTTACCTAGTACATGTATATGATATAATAGAGTTTCCAAAAAAGAAACATGCGCAAACCAGTGAGCAGGGAAAACTGTGGCTTAAGTCCTTAACTCTTTACCAAATGACAAAATTTTAGACTGGTCAAAATTCAAAGCATTCGCAGACAACAAAATAAATGTGACTCAAAAATTGAAATCTGTTCTGGAAAGGATAGAAAACATTTTGGGAAAAGGAGAAAATGCTGGTTACCGGCATTCTCTCCTTTTCCCATAATGTTTTCAAAAGGTCTCTTTCTCAGGGTCGTTAAAACTTGGGATTGTGTAGTAAAGGGTTAAAGGAGGTGTGGAATTCATAATTATAGTTGTTTGTACAGTGTTTAATGCCATTTTCAAAATTGTTTCAGCCATATTGCTACAGCCAGTATAACTATCCATGTTTTCCTGCCGTTTTCTTAACCAGCATTCTGCAAAGAATCCTTCCTAAGTCACTGGCTGCCTTCCCATTTAACCAACATCGAAACAATCATCAGCAGCAGTGAGAGAGGAATAAATCCTGTTCCACTAGCTATCATCAATCCTTTGAAAGAAATTGGCCAAGCTGTGGGGGGGGGGGGGGGGGGTTTGAATCAACTACTGGTCTCAAGCCCTACTGATTACCAACTACGCTACCAGGGCTCTGCCTTAGGGTCACATGAATGTATGTCAAATCTTAGAAGCCTAAAATTTATGACTGGACAAATATCCGATTTCAGTTTATATAATGTCTCAAGGTTAAACCCTTGACACTTTACCAACTGATTGTCTCTAAATCCTACATCGAAAAATGCCTTTCACCCTATTCCACACAATCCCGTGTTTTAATATTGCTGATGAAAAAAGGCTTTAAAAAAAATTGTAGGAAAAGAAGAAAAAGCTAGTAACCAGGATTTTCTCCTTTTCCCCCTATGTTTTCTACCCTTTCAAAGACAAAATCCACCATTTTTGTCAAGTGTAAATGTTGCTGGCAAAAAGCCTTCGATTTGGGCAGGTGTATAATGTTTTATGATAAAGAGTTAAAAACCATCATGGAAAAAGAAAAAGTTTTGGTAACCAGTATTTTCACTGTGTTTCCAATTATGTTTCCAATCCCTTAGAAGACAAAATCACAGACTTTGGGACATATTTAGTTTGTAGCTCACAAATGGTATCAATCTAGAGGATTCTTCAATGTTTTCAATTTAACCCTTTACCACACAATCATGAGTTTTAACTACCCCCAAGGAAGAAGCCTTTCAAAAGCACTGGTAATCAGTGTTTTCTCCTTTTCCCAATGTTTTCTACCCAATCATATATACAGAAATCATCATTTAGGCAATATTTCATTTGTCGTCTGCAAATGTTTTTCAATGTAGACAAGTCTAAAATTCTGTCGTTTGGTAAAGAATTAAAAGTTTTTTCTGACCAAAAATATAACAAACTAAGGACAGTGAAGAACAGTAATCAGACAGCAAATCATTACAGTCTGATCTTAATCTACAATGGTAGAAAAAAAAAAAGTAAGCTGAAATCAGGTTTGTACAGCTATAGAGTGCTACATACATGAAAACAGAGTAAACACGGTTGATAAAAAATAAATACACGTAACTATTTCATGGCTGAAAATTTCCACCATTACAACAATAATCAAACTGGAAAGATCCAAAATCAGACTATGATTTCTGTGTGGTATTACCCACATCTATTAACCTGACAAAGGCCAACATCACCTACATAAATCAAAATTCTATTTTTACCCTCAGCATCGCACTGGGCTGCCTTCGGCATATATCCCGAATGGTCACGGAAATATTTTCTTTGGTATACGTGAATTAATTCAATTACCTGTGTATATAAGTACCTAACAGAGAACTAGCTCAAGCCTTCCGTGACTTCAGCGAATGCGAACTAAACTTTCCGAATAAAAGTCGGGGTTCTATTTATATGCCAAGTTATACATTCAGCGTAAAGGTCAGGAGCGGGTTATATGAAGTAGGCAATATGACATCCAAAACAATAATTATTGCATGTGACAAATTTAACCCTTTACCCCACAATCCTGTGTTTTAATGACCCTGATACAGAAGGCTCTTCAAAACATTGTGGGACAAGGAGATCATTCTTGTAACATGCATGACTCCTGCTCCTTTTCCAACAATGTTTTCTTCCCTTTCAAAGCCATATCTCGTAATTCCAGCCTCATTTAAATAGTCTTCAGCAAAAGTTTTCAATGTCAACAGCTCAAGATTTTCATCGTTTGGTAAAGAGTTATTGTGGCTTAAGGGACGAAAATAATCTTTGAAAGCATTGAAAACATTGTTGAAAAAGGACTATTTTCTCCTTTGCCCATATTTTTTTCCAAGAATCTCCTCCATCAGGTTGTTAACCCTTGGGCTACTATGTGCGATTCACTGACCTTTTGCGGACAGCGTAGATCAAGATCAGACTGCACAAAGCATGCAGTCTAATCTTGGATCTATACTGTCCGACAAGGAGATATCTTTCCTCCAAAAGTACATTTAGAAATAAGAAAGTTTGGGGTTTTACTATTGGCTTGAAAGTTTCATGTCCTTTACTTAGCAGGATAAGGGTTAAAACACAGCATTGTGTGGTACAGGTTTAAATTTCAATTTGTCATATGAAATTATTTTGGATTTGGATAAGTTGGAAATTTCTCTTCTTCAGGGCCCAGGATTAACTCTTTACCACACAATCCTGACTTTTTAACAACCCTCAGGAAGAAGGCTTTCAAAAACATTGTGGAAAAAGGAGAAAATGCTGGTAACCAGCATTTTCTCCTTTTTCAACTATGATTTCTATCCTGTCAAGGAAAAAATTTTGGCATCTGGGCCATGTTTAAGCTGTCGTGTGCAAATGCTTTCAATTTGGACCAGTCTAAAATTTTGCCGTTTAGTAAAGAGTTAACCCTTTTACCACATGTAACAGTTCTGACAAGTAACCTCCTGAGGCGTGGATTGAACCCTTGACCTCCAGGTCCCAAGGCGAACGCTCTACCACGTCGCTACAAAAGCTAGCTCTACAGCAAGGCAGTATATTAAGTGTACCCTTATACAAGCACAAGCTATATACATTCAGATCTATCTGTGGGATAGACCAGTAATTTTACTACACACACAAAACAGTTTTAACGACCCTGAGGAAGAGGCTTTTTGAAAACATTGTGGGGAAGGGAGAAAATGCTGGCAACCAGCATTTTCTCCTTCTCCCACAATGTTTTCTACCCTCAGAAAGACAAATTCCATCTTAGAATTGTATTTAAATTGTTGTCTGCAAATGCTTTCAATTTGGACCAGTCTAAAATTTTGTCATTTGGTAAAGAGTTAACCCTTTATCTTACAATACAGAGTTTTAAGAATCCCTAAGAAGAGGCTTTTTGAAAGCATTGTGGGAAAAGGATAAAAAATACTGGTAACCTGCATATTCTCCTTTTCCCACCTTTATTTTTAATTATATTTAAATTGTTGTCTGCAATTGCTTTCAATTTAGACCAGTCTAAAATTTTGTTGTTTGGTAGACAGTTAACATCTCATCCTTCAGGATCGAACCCACATCCTCAAGCAGAGAGAGAACTGAAATTCACAAGTCTCCTGCTCTGCCACCTGAGCTATCTGCACTGGTTATGTAATAATGTTATCAACAACAACACTTTATATAATCATTCAACCCTTTACCACACAATCCCAAGTTTAAACAAGAAGTGAGGAGCTATTGAAAACATTGCGTGAAAAGGAGACACAAGCATTTTTCTATTTCCCACAATGTTTTCTTCTCTTTTAAAGGCAAATATCATCATTTGATCCCCAATTATTCTGTTGTCTGCAAATGCTGTTATTTCTTTTTAAGCCTACAATTTTGTTTTGTGATAGAATGGAATCCATGTATTCCCTCTACCCCCTTGATCTAAACAATATCAACATAGATAATGAGTTGACCCTTTACCAAATAATCCAAGGTTTTTACAAACCATAGAAAGTGGGTTTTTAAAAACAATGTAGGAAAACAGGAGAATATGTGGGTAATCTTTTTCTCCACATTGCTTTCTTTCCATTCACAGACCAACCCCCATCATTTAACCATCTACCAAATGACAAAATTTTCGTCCAATTTCAAAGCATTTACACACGACAAACTTTATGTGGCTCGAATAATGAAATTTGTGAGTGAAAGGGCAGAAAATATTGTGGGAAAAGGAGAAAATGGTTGTTACAAGCATTTTCTCCTTTTCCCACAATGTTTTCAAAAGGCTTCTTTTCCAGGGGCATTAAAAGGTGGCATTGTATGGTAAAGGGTTAAAAGACTCTGAGAAAGATGCCTTTGAAAACATTGTGGGAAAAGGAGAAAATGTTGGTAACCAGCATTTTCTCCTTTTTCCACAATGTTTTCTACCCTTCAAAAGACAGATTTGACGCTTTGAGTTGTATTTAAATTGTCATCTGCAAATGCTTTCAACAGGGCTAAAATTTTGTCGTCTGGTGAAGGGGTTAACTCTTGACCACACAATCTCAACTTTTCTTATAACCCATGGGAAGAGGCCGTGTGAAAACATTGAGGTAAAAGCATTTTCAGCATTTCCCACAATGTCATTTATCCTTCCCTGAACATATTTCAAATTCTGAGTCACATTTATTTTGTTATTTGCAAATGCTTTCAATTTTCAAATGCCCACGATGATTTCCAAAGCCTCCTCGGTTAAAACTCGTAAGTTAAGGGTTAAGCCATATTTAATTTGTCGTCTGCAACTGCTTTCATTTTCAACCGAGTTTATAATTTTGTTGTCTGGTAAGGCTTTAATAGCAAAATATCTTTATTACAGATCATCCACAGATTCGTTAAATATTTGATTAATCAAATAACTATGTGAAATAATGTTATTTTACACAGCATGCAAATACAGCATTCAAATTTACAATCGTCAAATGATCAATCAATTATACAATATATTCATCAAAAACTTCAGTTCTCGGATATCAAAGATTATGTGTATACACGATAAGATATAGTCTTACCTGGCTTATTAGTAGGTGTATTTTTCACACACTGTCACTCTGGTAAGGTAGTCGAGAACTTTCTGATAAGATCAAAATACCTCTACGAATTTAGTAAATACAGTACAAAAATAAGGACGACAGGATTTCGCGCATGCGTACTCGAAAAATTAGGCCAAGGTAAACCGCAGAGGGAAATACTTGTTTACTTGAGCTGTACATGTATATTATAATGTACATTTTAGTCAATTTTCAAGAAACTCGGAAAATTCGTTCTACTTTAACAATTAGTAGTCTGTAATCCACGTTGGATGGTATGAAACTAGGTAAAGAAGGCATAGTGCTTATTGTATGTGGTTTCACTGACTTCGAAAGGTTAAAATCAAGAACGTTGCACCCCCCCCACAAAAAAAAAAGGAAGTTGTTAATCTAACACCTATCTCCCTCTCAGAATGGAGGAAACGTACTGTTATTAATTAATTATAAAGATCAATGATAGAGTAGATCTAGTCAGATATCCAGACAAGAGGGCCGTGATGGCCTCGAACCGCTCACATGTCTATCTTTGATAGACCCATACAGTACTCAGTTTAAAACATTCTGATCAACCTTTTAAGTTTTGACGAATTTTGATCTGAAACAGTGGCCTCTGAGTATGCACAAGGTTTTTTCAAGAATTGTCTCTGTTTAAACCGGAATGACCTATTTTTAGACTCACCAGATATATCACCTGGACAAAAATTCTGACCAACTTTCATACACGGGTCTGAAAATGTGTCATGTCTCTTCAGTGAACCATGACAAATTTTATCATACAAAATTTTTTCCCAGTGAGCTTTTTTCTGGCCTGGCGTGACCCATTTTCTAACTCATCCAAGATTCCATCAAGACAAACATTTTGACCAGCTTTCATGGGTACTGGACTGAAAATATGGCCTTCAGATTGACATCAGGCTTTGTTTTTTTTGTCTACAATTTGTCTCAGCGACCAACTTATTGACAAAGCAACTCTCTGAGATATCATCAAAGTAAATATTCTAACAAACCTTCATGAGTGTTGGACTCCAGAGTTTACACTAGCGTTTTTAGCGGATTTGTATCTATATATAGCAAATCCGCTTACTGTGATCGTTCTGACCGGAACCAAATACATCATGCGTAACGACGCATGCGCGCTCACATTGCGTTATGATATCGGTTTGACTTGACCCCAAAATACTGTAATTCACGCTTGCGCTCTACCTATTCTACTTTCAGTTTTAGCTAACACACCTCAACCTCGCTTTTGTCACTACCGTATATACTGCCCTACACGTGTATACATATTTATTCAGAAATCTGATAACAGCAAAAAACTGCGTAAGATTTACGGATCGAATTACCACTCCTTGAACAGTAATAGAACAAACGTTACTGCGCGGCCCCCTCGGCAGAACAATTTTGACTTTCCCTATCCTTGCTAATTCCATTTTAAAATGATTGCACATGTGTTGCATGTGATGTTAATTTTCTTTATGCTACTCCACAAATCCGCTTTCCAGGACTTTGAGCCCTTTGATTTTTTTAAAGATTTGTCTCAGAGACTGGCTTTTTGACCTGATGTGACTCGCTTTCAGAATTGTCGGAGATAGATCAAGATAAAATTTTAAATGTCTGACCAACTTTCATGAGCACTGGGCTGAAAATGTGGCCTCCAGAAAGCAAACAAATTTTTTTTTCACATTGTCGCCGTGACCTCCTTTTTGAACCTATGAGACTCAATTAGGATTGATTGATTGATTGATTTGTGTTTTACGCCGCTTTCAACAATATCTCGGTCATATTACGGCGACATATTCATGCATATTCGTGGATTCCACCAGTAATAGGCTAGGGCTCTGAAGTGTCTTGCCTATGGACACTCCCAAGAAAGATCCAGTGGATTAAGCGAGGCTCGAACCCGGGGTCGCCAGGTTACGAGTCCTACACCTTACCACTTAGCCACGCTGAATTAGGAACTTGTCCACTATATCATTCCACGTTTTGCATTAGTTTGTTAATATGTCGTTAATCTCATAATATGAACTCGATCTGGTGTCGTTAGAAATTCGTTTACAGTTTTTAATCGGTCGGTAGGCCGATTAGAGAGACCACAAATTTTGGAAACCCGTCCGCTGAGAGCAAACTGATGTATCTCCAAACTCGTAACAGTTTTACTTACAGCGTTTTAACGCTTATACCTGCTGTAGTGACCTTATTACAAACACTGCTTTAAACTCAGATAAGCGCAAGAATAGTAACAAGCAGTAATCAGGCGTCAGTTTCAAGTAATCCCATAACTAACTTTTCAGTTACGTAATAAACGGCGGTTGCAGTTTTTTTAGCGTTGAATTATGCCATAATACCAGTATTATTAAAAATCTCTGGCCTGCAAAAATTTGAAATTTTGTAGCAGTTTATTTCAACACGATTATAAGAAAAAGGGGCCAGTGATAAGCAGCAGCTGTATGAATGAAACGAGTGCGTATCCGTTGATCGTTGTAAGTAGTTACGGGATCGACCGAGTTGTGACGAGAGCTGTCCGTATACGTAGCAGGTGTTGAAAAGATGAAGGCCATTTTGGCCTTGAGCAAGGATAAAATCGCAACAGAAATGAGTTTGTAAGGAAACATTGCTTTAAAAGAATTTGAAATTTAGATTGTTCAACACGTAACAGCCGTAAATTTTAAATAGTACTCGGCCGTTGGTCGTTTAATGTTAGCGAGGCGAAGCGTGTGAAGCTGTGGGGACAAAGGATGTAGAGTTATGTAAAGGTTATGACCCTAGCCAGTGATTGTATATTAATATACGACCCCTGCCCTAGCGGAGGCCATTATGTAAACATTTTCTGAATAGACTGCCCATCCACCACTTGCAACCTTAGTAACCAGACTGTCCATTCACAATACTGGCCAACATATATCTGATTACGCATCTTACAGAGAAGAATGTATATTAACCCTTGGGCTGCTAAGCGCGACTCTCTGACCTTTTTGCGGACAGTATAGATCAAGCTTGATCAGGCTGCACGCAACTTGGATCTAAACTGTCTGATAAGGAGATATTTCTTTTCAGAAAAAAAAAAAAAAAAAAAAGTTTGAAATAGCCTTATTCGGGTTTTACTACCAGTTTGAAATTTAATTTCAATTTTTTAGCAGGATGAAGATTAAATTGTTTTCATAACCCCTCTTCCTCTCCTTCCAGCCAAGGCACTACGATTTTACACGGTCACTAACATGTTTCTTCTTAATGAGATTGTAAAGACTGGAATCAGTCTGTTAACCCTTGACCAAACAACCCTTTAGGGCCTTGAAAATATAAGTGGAAAAACTGCATGTATTCACTATGTTCTCTTTTAACCAAAGCGTTTTTGAGTTGGCGTGCGAAGCATCCCAACTCGGATTTACCACCGTGGGAAACTGAACCGCAAAAGATTGATTCTGGGGTACCTAACATCGCAAATCAATACCTGACAAAATAGTACCAAAGATTCTCATCTTTTTCAGTTTAGCATTAACGCAACACTTAAATGACGTTAACGAAAGGAAAATTTACACGACTACCTGACGACAAAATTTCACCCTTGTCAAAATTGGAAGCACTTGCAGACGAAAAATTAAATGTGGCTAAAATGATTGATTTTGCGTGTTCATGTATTTCCTGGGTTTTAACAGCAGTAGGCAAGTTCTCTGAAGTGTCTTGCCCAAGAACACATGAAAAACCCAGCGGATCAGGTAAGGTCGAACCCGGAGCCTCCAGGTTAAGAATCCCACAGTTTAACACTGAGCCCACTATGTTTTCTAGAGTGGTCTGCTGAAAGATGAATAAATTTGTTTGTAGAAGGACAGCATTTTACATTTCAGCTCTCAGCAATACATATGTTGTTGTTGTGAACGTCAAGATCAGACTGCACAGAAAATCCAATCAGATTTTTGGCCTACACATCCCAATACCTTGTGACATATTCTTATCTTGAAATTGCAATTTTTAGCTTTGTCCTGTTTAACTTTTAACAAATGACCAAATTTTAGACTTGTCAGACTTGAAAGCATTTGCAGACGACAAAATCAGTGTGACTCAAAACTGAAATTTGTTTCTGGAAGGGAAGAAAAATTTGTGTAAAAAGGTCAAAATGCGGGTAACCCACATTTTTCTCCTATTTCCACATTGTTTTCAAAAGCGCTTTTCCTCAGGGTCGTTAAAACGTGGGATTGTTTGGTAAAGGGTTAAAAGACCCATTTCATTACGTCGGCACTCTAAAGATTAACTTTCAAGAAAATGGTTAATGCTGTTTTCCACCATTTCTTCAGTTTTATCTCGACGGCTAGTCCACCTATTCATGCTTTCCTAAGTTTCTCTTGCCAGTTCCTTGCACAACATTCCCTTCAAACTACTGGCAGCTTTCTTATACCAAATTACTGTTCAGTGGTTAGAATATAAAGGAATAAATGCTGCAGCAATGACATATCATCAGCTCTTTGGATAGGGTTTGACCTAGCTAGGAATGAAGGTTAGACTCCTTGGATTCAAGCCGTGTACACTTGACCAACCTGCCCACTTGGTTTGGTCTCTAAGTTTTAACCCTTTGCCAAATAATCCTCAGTTCTAATTGTCCTGAGAAAAAAAGGCGTTTGAAAACTGTGAGAAAAGGAGAAAATGCTGGTAACCAGCATTTTCTCCTTTTCCCACAATGTTTTCTAACCGTTTAAAGACTAATATCATTTAAGTCACGCTGAATTTGTCATTTGTAAAAGCTTTCAATTTAGACAGGTCGAGAATTAATATAATGTGCTAAAAAGTTAATAAAGATCATCTTCTAACATCTGGAGAAACAAATCATTGGATTTGACTTTATCAGTCAGAATGATGGATAAAAATCTAACACGTTCAAAACTGTTTTTGATCATCAATCCACAAAATGCCAGACATTTGTTGAACACATGGTGTTTATTGCCATTTTCCATATAATTTCAGCTATATCGCGGTGGCAAGTGCACTAATAACATGATTATATGGAGTTTCTTTTTACCACTTCCATGCTACTGACTGCTTTCCCACAGAAAGTATGCCTGTGCAATGTTCAGCAGGATATAATTAAATTAGAAATATCAGACATACTGGAGATAAAGCTAGAAGATCAAACTACTCATTTTTTGGTATGATTTTCTTAAAACATAAGAGTGTGCCTAGCCTTTTAAAATTGAGGATTCCATATTTACTCAGTGGTTACCTCCTTACAATACATCAAAATTTGAGACAGGTCTATAAAGGCAGATTATGTTTCTTTTTTCTCACTTTTTCCCACAATCTATTTGAAAGCTTCTTCTCTTAGGGCCGTCTAAGCACTAGTTGTCTGGTAATGCTGTTTTATAGATGATTGTCAAAGCCCGAGACTGATCGTTGTTTGAAACACCTTTCACCTGCCTTGTGCAAGGCACTACAAAGGTGCAGCCTTCCACTGGATAAACCTAAGAAAGTCACAAATGAGCTTGCTGATAAAGGACTGAAATACTACATGCAATGAAAACACTATTCAAACAAAAGTGTTATGTTTTTGTTTTTTCAGATGTCAACATGGAAGATGCCATATGTCAACAGCTTGAGGAAGGAGGTGGGTTAAATTTATCATTTAGTTTTTCGTTGGTAGGATGAAACCATTCTTATCACAACTCCTCAGACCAGGAAGGAATTCTGACAAGAATGGTTTCAGGCTTTCACATGTTAATCGAAGCTTTGTATTTGCTTTATTTCTTGTATGTATTTGCCATTAAAATTGCAATTAGTTTTTGTTTTACATTTTAGCCATGCTTTAAAATTGCTTTGTCTAGAGTATGTACGTCTCTCAAAAGTTTGATTGAGTTGTAATCTGTATTTGCCTTGCTATGCTAAGAATTTGTTTTGTGTCATGAATTTATTTCTCTAACCATGCTTTGAAGTTGCTTTATGATATGTATGTATTTATCATCAAAATTGCAGTTAGTTTGTTATATATATTTATGTATCTATGCTTAGACTTTGCTTTGTGTAGTTTTCATTTATAGTGCTCTAACAATGTTGTAAATTTGTTTTGTCTCCTACATGTATTTCTTCAGAAAGTTCTTGTTCATATTTGTCTAACCATAGTTTGAATTTAATTTAATTAATCTTTTGCAGTTATTTCTCACCAAAACTTCTGTTAGTTTGTGTTTATAAATCACTAACCATGCTTTGAATTTTGTTTATCTTGCATATTTCTAATGAAAAATTGGTAAGCTTTTGTCTATATTTGTCAAACATGGTTTGTATCTTGTGTATGCATTTCTCATGAAAACTGCAATAAGGTTTTGTCTATAGATATGTCTATGTTTTGAACTAGCTTTATCTTGAGTATGTATTTCTAATTCAAATTTGAGCAAAGTTTAGTCCTTCCAGGTATTCCTGTTTTGAGTTTGCATAATGTGGTGTTTTTATTTCTCATCCAAATTATCGTTAGTTTCTGTTTATATTCATCTAATCATCCCGTGAATTTGCGTTATCGAATGTTTATTTTCTCATCAAAGTTTCAGTATGTATTTTATGTACGTCTCTCTAACAATATTTTGAATTTCCTCTAATGTGTGTATGTATTTCTCATCATGAATTATTGTAGTATATATATATTGTAGTAAGTTTGTGTTTATTAGTCACTAACTATGATTTGCATTTGCTTTATCTCGTGAACATATTTCTAATCATATTTTCAGTAAGCTTTTGCATATATTTCTCTAACCATGCATTGAATTTGCTTTGTCTCAGGTAAATATTTATGATGAAAATTTCAGTAAGTTTTTCAAATGTATTTGTCTAACCATGCGTTGGCTTTGCCTTGCCTGATGTATGTATTTTTTGTTTATATTTATCTAAACATGCTTTGAATACGGTTTATATCTTGGGTAACTTCTTTTCAAAACTTTGGTAAGTTTTTGTTTATATTTCACTAACCATACTCTGAATTTGCTTTATCTCATGTGTGCATTTCCCATCCAGATTGTAACTAGATTTTGCTTTCATTTTGTCTGACCATGCATTTTATTAGCTTTGTCTCATATTTTCTATCCAAATATAGTAGATTTTTGTTCATATCTCTTTAACCTTGCATTGAAACTGCTATATCTTGTGTATGTATTTCTCTTGAAAATTTCAGTACCGGTAAGTTTTTGTTTATATTTATGTAACCCTGGTTTGAATTTGCTTTTATCTCTCGCAGGTGTTTCTCGTGAAAAGTTCAGTTAGTTTTTCTTTTCATATTTCTCTCATGCTTTGCATTTGCTGTATGTCATTTATGTGCTTGTCTTAAAAGTTTGATAAGTTTTTGTATATATTTGTCTAAACATGCTTTGTCTGCATTGACTATTTTCTTAATGTTTGTATTTGTTTATCAAACCATGTTTGGTTTATTTAGGTTTTTTTTCGTGTTTTTCTGTAGGCGGTTTTATGTGCAGTGCTGCCAGCACACATGTAACCTAGTAATAGGTCAGCACTAATGTTCCCGATATGTTCAGGTGTATAGAGAAACATATAGGGCCTTACGCTTCTTTTGTGGCATTTGTAGGTTTTGTTTGTATTGATGTTAAACGCCGTTTAAACAGCTAATGTCATATCACGGCGGTCAGCGCAGCTACGCATGAATTTCCTGGCTTACTCACACCAGTACTGACACAATTTTCTGTCCAAGCCACTGACTACTTTTCTCACCTGCATCAGAGGTGAGAGGCGCAAAATCGCCGGAGAGAAAGTTTGCCTCAAACGAGTATCGACTCCGCAACCATCAGGTCACCAGTCAGATACGCTAACCAATGAGCTACCCAGGCCTAATTTGTAGGTAAAGGCAGTATTGTTGCAGAGTGTGTTTGCATCTCATCGACTGTTTAAAACCTCGCCCTCTTTATTTTAAAACTTGTACATACATTTTTTTTTTTTGAGATTGTCAGGCCAGGGAATATCTGAAGACATTTGAGATCATACCCATTGTGCCATGAGAATGACCATAAACATGCCGACTCCCTAAGTGAATTGGAGATCATTGACATGCCCAGAAAAAGTCATCCCACTGATCGGCCACGCTGTGCTAAGTGGACAGTCTTGTCTAGTATGTGGAGTGTTTACAAATTAATTAATCGTAATTAATGTTTGTTTATTAAGAAGATGTTTAAGCAGCTGCCGATAAATTTGACCCACAGGGAGATGTGGTTTGCTCCTTATCTTTTTTTTCTATTTTCAGAGCAAACAGAAAGATGAAATAGAGAGCAGACAAATATGCAACACATGGTATTTTACGACAGACTAGGTTATTAGAATTTCAGTATCAAGGACCAAGGATTGAGGAATGAATACTGAATTGCTAACAGGTATAAGATCATATATTATAATTATGAAACATTTGTCAAGAAAAGTGAAGGATATGTAATCTGCGAATCTTCTCCTTTTTTTTTTTAAACTTTGTTTTATTGATAAAAAGAGGGAGGCATTAACCCACCCTATGCGAAAGACGAAAACAGGCTTTTGCAGAGGGCATATAACCAAGATCAAACTGTACAGAATATTCAGGCTGATTTGGATCTTAACCGCCTGCTTGGTTAGTCAAGCTTACATGAGGAAATGTTTTTAATTACCAGTGAATTGTATTTTGGGTGGTTGAAACGGCGAAATTAACCCTTTTTGCACGGAAAGTAACCGGATTGCCCCAGTATATTTACGTGATATTCAAGTTTTTCCTACAAATTAGTTCTTTTGAGGTTTTGCATTTTCGAAACATTAGTGAATAAGATGGTACATGATTAAGTAACCAGTCATTTTTGTAAAGTGTAAATACAGACCGATTATAAAATGTGTTAGCTGGTAGCCCTAAACATGTGACAGTGCTTTTTCCACTTTTTGCATGATTTCTACAATTATGTTTCCTAAAAGAATTCAATGGTAATGCACTGAACTGATAATCCAAAGTACTCTTAAATACGAGAAAGTTTTCCTCTTGCCACAATGTTTTCTAGAGCGGTCTGCTGCAAGATGAACAAATATGTCTGTAGTGTAGCAGGAGAGCACTTCACACTCTGAGCGCTCAGCAGAAGTTGTGTTGTTGTTGGACAATACAAATTAAGATCAGAATGCACAAAGTCTTATCACATAAAGTCTTATCTGGTGATACTTTGTAACATATTCTAGCTAAAACAATCTTGAAATCACAATTTTTGGCTATGTCCTACAAAAAAGGTCCATTTTATTAACTCAGCTGTTTAAAGGTTAGTTCGCTGGTTTGATCAGTGTTTATCGCCATTTTTCAACAATATTTGAGTTACATTTCGGCAGTTAGTGCTCCTATTCATGGTTCTCCTCAATGTTTCTTTTACCAGTTCCTTACACAGAATCCCTTCCAGGCCACCGGCTGCTTTCTGATTTAAGCATCGCTGAAATATTGTTCAGCAATGAGAATGGAACAAATCCTTCAGCAATGACTACTATTAAATCATCAGAAAGAGCTGGGAATGGAAGCAATTCTGCGATTGACCCCCTCCTTCATATTTTGTCGCATGTGTATCTTTGTGCAATGCACTGCAAAGCCGCAGCCTAATACTGATGAAAGCTAGGAAAGACATGGGTAGCAGACTGAATACTTTAGCATACATGTACATTAAAAACACCAAACATAAGTGTTTATCTTACATTTTATCATTTTTCAGATTTCAACATGGAGGATGCTATATAACGACAGCTTTAGGAAAGAGGTGCGTTGAATTTATCAGATTTTCATGTGTAAATCCTAGGTTTGCTCTTGCTTTTATTTTGTGTATGTATTTGTCATTAAAAATTAGGTAATTTATGTTTTTGATATAGTTTTCTAACCATGCTTTAAAATTACTTATATATTGTATTTGTCATTAAAATTGCAGTTAGTTTTGAATGCTTTGCATTTGCATTATCACACGTATGTATGTCTAATGAAAATGGGTTAGCTTACTTTTGTCTTAGCATGTTTTCAATTTGGCTTTTCTCGTTTATGTATATATCATCAAATATTGCAGTTAATTTTCTCTGTATATCTCAAACTGTGCTTTGAATTTGCACCGTCTAGGTTTTGTTTCATATTTCTCTCATCATGCTATGTATTTGCTATGTATTTGTCATTAGAATTGTGGTTTTTGTTTGTATTCGTCTATGCTTTGACTGTTTAATTGCGTGTATGTATTTCATATGAACATTTAAATAAGATTATATTATATTTTACTAACCATGCTCTGAATTTGCTTTGTCTCGTGTAAGTCTTTCTTATGTAAATTTCAGTAAGGTAGGTGTTTATATTTTGCTAACCCCATTTTGAATTTATTTTCAGTCCTCTATTTAGTTCTCATGAAAAGTTTGTCTTTATATCTAACTAACCATGCTTTAAATTTACCGTGTCTCATGTATGTGCTTCTCATCTCAATTATGATTAGTTTCTAGTTACATTAGTCTTATTTCTATATTAGTTACATTTGTCTAACAGTGCTTCGAATTAACTTATCTCGTGTATGCATTTATGAATAATAAATGATCCCTTGATAGGAGGTTTGAAATAACGAAATCAAGTCGGGAAATGAAATACGTCTTTATTTAGAGAGTGTTATAAGATTTGCCTCTTTTATTTATTGTTTTTTTGTAGTAATTGGAGAAGTGACTTGATATAGATTTAAAATATTTCTTTCTTAAAATAAGATTCCTGTAAGTTTTTACCAATTTTATCCATTGATTTTAATATTCACTTAGCAGGTTCCAGGATAACAGTTTTAAAATGGCACAACCTGGCCGAGATCAAAATATTTTACTCTAAACTAAGATTGTTCAAAGCTTTGACCGCTTTAGTCCATTGCTTTTAATACTCACGAAGCATGTCCCGCCACGACAGTTTTCAAGTCGCAGAACCTAGCTGAAATAAAAATATTTTACACTAAAAATGTACTCGTATTTTTACCTGCTTTTATCCATTGGTTTTGAAATAGATGAACAATACAAGGATAAAAGATATTTTATTTGTTAAACGTGCAATCGGGGTTTTTACCGCTCATATCCACTGGTTTTAACACTCACCAGAGAGGTCACTTGAGAAAGTTTTTTCAAAGTAGCTGAACAAAACAAGGGTAAAAACATTTTACCCTAATAAAAGAGCATTCGGAGATTTTACCGTTTTTATACATTGCTTTTAACAGTCAACACTCACTAAGCAGGTATTGCAATAGCAGTTTTAAAATAGGAGAACCTAGATGAAATCAAAATATTTTACACTAAAAATGTTCTCGTAGTTTTCACCTGCTGTTATCTATTGGTTTTAATACTCACCAGGGAAGTCCCTTTATAGAGGTTTTAAAAGAGCTGAATATGACAATGATAAAAATATTTTACTCTAATAAAATAGAGCATCCAGAGTTTTTCACCGCTTTTATTCATTGGTTTTGACACTCACCAGCGAGGTCCCTTAGAAAGGTTTTTTAAAACTAGCTGAACAAATAAAGGATGAAAATATTTTACGATAATTAAAGAGTATCCGCAAATTTTACCATTCTATGCACTGGTTTTAACACTTACTAGGGAGGTCCCTCGAGAATTTTTTTTTTAAAAAGCTGTAACAAGGATAAAAATATTTTACCCAATAAAGGAGTATTCGGAGTTTTTACCGCATCTATCCATTGATATTAACACTCACCAAGAAGATCACTTGAGAAAGGTATTTTGAAATAGCTTGACAAAACAAGGGCTAAAACATTTTACCCCATCAAAAGAGCACTCGGAGTTCTTACCGCTTTTATCTATTGATTTTTAACACTCATTAGGGAAGTCCCTTGAGAAAGGTTTTTTAAAATAGCTGAGTATGACAAGGCTAAAATATTTTATCCCAATTAAAGCTTTTGAAATGTAGGAACCTAGCCAGCATTAAAAAGAGTACTCGAAGCTTTTACCGTTTTTATCATCGGTTTTAATACCCACCGGGGAAATCCCTCGATGAAGATTTTAAAATGGCCAAACCTAACTGGTATATTTTTTTCCCCTAAGATTAGAGTATCAAGAGTTTACCCTTTATATGCATTGCTTTTAACATTAACCTGGAGGTTCCTTGAGATTTTTTTTCTTGGCAAAACAAGGGTTAGCTGAAGAAACCAAGATTAAAAACACTTTGTACCTATTGAAAGAGTACTCGGAGTTTTTACCGCTTTTATCCATTGGTTTTCACACTTACCGGGAACCTCACTCACCAGGGAGGTCCCCTGGGAAAGGTTTTAAAATACCTGTACAAAACCAGAATAGATATTTTTTACCCTACAAAAAGATCACTAGGAAATTTTACCATTTGGATCCATTGGTTTTAACAGTCAACAGGAAAGTCCCTTGAGAAAGGTTTAGAAGTACATGTAGCTGAATATAACAATGGATATAACTATGATAAAAATATTTTAACCAAATAATAGAGTCTTCGGAGTTTTAACCATTTTTATCCATTGGTTTAACAGTCAACAGGGAAGTCCCTCGAGAAAGGTTTTTAAAATAGAGCTGACTATAACAATGATAAAAATATTCTACCGTGATAAAAGAGCACTCGAAGCTTTTACCGTTATTATCCACTGGGTTTTGACACTCACAAGGGAGGCCCCTTGAGAAAGGTTTTTTTAAAATAGCTGGTCAAAACAATATTTTACGATAATAGAAGAGAACTCATGGTTTTTAAGAATGTAATGCATTAATTTTTAACACTCATTAGGGAGGTCTTTAGTGAATTTTTTTGTAAATAGCTGTACGAAACAAGGATAGAAATATGTTATCCTGATAAAAGAGTACTCGGAGTTTTTACCGATTCTTTCACTTGTTTTTAACACTCACCATGGAGGTCACTTGAGAAAGCTGTTTTGAAATAGCTGAACAAAACAAGGGTAAAAACATTTTATCCCAACAAAGGAGCACTCGGAGTTTTTACCGCTTTTATCTATTGATTTTTAACACTCAAGAGGGAAGTCCCTTGAGGCAGGTTTTAAAATAGCTAAATATGACAAGGCTAAAATATTGTATCCTAATTAAAGCTTTTGAAATGTAGGAACCTAGCCAGGACGAAAATATTTAAAAAGGGTACTCGAGAGTTTTTACCGTTTTTATTATCGGTTTTAATACCCATCGAGGAGATCCCTCGATGAAGATTTTAAAATGGACAAACCTAGCTGGTATCAAAATATCTTTCCTTAGAATTAGAGTATTTAGAGTTTTTACCCTTTTTATGCATTGTTTTAACATTAACCTTGGAGGTCCCTTGAGAAGGTTTTTTTCTTTTTAAATTAGCTGAACAAAACAAGGTTAAAAATACTTTACCCTTTTGAAAGAGTACTCGGAGTTTTTACCGCTTTTATCCATTGGTTTTAACACATACCGGGGACCTCACTCACAAGGGAGGTCCTTTGAGAAAGGTTTTAAAGATAAAAACTAGGATAGATATATTTTACCCTAATAAAAGAGCCATCGGAATTTTTACCATTTTTATCCATTGGTTTTAACAGTCAACAGGGAAGACCTTAGAAATAGCTAAATATAACAATGAATAAAACAATGATAAAAATATTTTAACCTAACAAAAGAGCACCTAGAGTTTTTTTCTGCTTTTATCCATTGGTTTTTAACACTCACCAGGGACGTCCCCCGAGAAAGTTTTTTTTTTTTTTTTTTTTAAATAGCTAACAAAACTTGGATGAAAATATTTTAGGATTATAAAAGAGTAGCCGCAGTTTTTACCTTATCTATGCAATGGTTTTTACTCTCGCAAGGGAGCTCTATAGTGAATTATTTTTTGTAAAAAGCTGTACAAAACAAGGGTAGAAATATTTTACCCTGATAACAGTGTACTCGGACTTTTTACCGATTCTATATCATTCTTTTAACAGTCACCAGGGAGGTCACTTGAGGAAGTTTTTTTTTAAAAATAGCTGAACAAAACAAGGGTAAAAACATTTTACCCTAATAAAAGAGCACTAGGATTTTTTACCGCTTTTATCCGTTGATTTTAAACACTCAACTAGATAGTTCGTTGAGAAAGATTTTAAAGGTTTTTTAAATGTAGGAATCTAGCCAGGATGAAAATATTTAAACAGAGTTTTCGACTTTTTACCGCTTTTATCACCGGTCTTAATACCCATCGGGGAGATCCTTCGATAAAAACTTTGAAAAGGCAAAACCTAGCTGGTAACAAAATATATTTTCCTAAAATCAGAGTATTTAGACATTTTACCCTTTCTATCCATTGCTTTTAATATTTACCATGGAGGTCCCTTGATTTTTTTCTTTTTGAAATAGCTGAACAAAACAAGGTCAAAAACAGTTTTTACACTTATAAAAGAGTAGGCGAAGATTTTACCGCTTTTATTCATTGGTTTTTAACACTCACTAGGAACCTCTAGAGAGGTCCTTTAAGAAAGTTTTTTAGAATAGCTGAACAAAACCAGGGTAGATATATTTTACCGTAATAAAAGAGCCTTCGGAGTTTTTAAAATTTTTAATTATTTGTTTTAACAGTAAACAGGGAAGTCCCTCGAGAAAGGTTTTGAAAAAGGTGGATATAAAAATGATAAAAATATTTTACCCTAATAAAAGAGCACTCGGAGCTTTTACCGTTTTTTATCTGTAGGTTTTGACACTCACCAGGGAGGCCCCTTTGGAAAGTTTTTTTTTATTCTTTTTTAAATAGCTGATCAAAAAATGGATAAAAATATTTTACGATAATAAAAGAGAACTCGTGGTTTTTAAAAATGATATGCATTGGTTTTACCACTCACTAGGGAGGTCTCTAGTGATTTTTTCTTGTTAACAGCTGTACGAAACAAGGATAGAAATATTTTATCATGATAAAAGAATACAAAAGAATATGACAAGGCTAAAATATTTTATCCTAATTAAAGCATTTGAAATGTAGGAACCTAGCCAGGATGAAAATATTTGAATAGAGTATTCGAAGTTTTTACCGTTTTTATTATCGGTTTTAATACCCATCGGGGAGATCCCTCGATAGAGATTTTGAAATGGCCAGACCTACAGTAGCTGGTATCAAAATATCTTTCCCTAAAATTAGAGTATTTAGAGTTTTTACCCTTTTTATGCATTGCTTTTAACATTAACCTTGGGGGTTCTTTGAGAGAGTTGTTTTTTATTTGAATTATCTGAACAAAACAATGTTAAAAATACTTTACCCTACTGAAAGAGTTTTCGGAGTTTTTACCGCTTTTATCCATTGGTTTTAACACTTACTAGGGACCTCATTCAACAGGGAGGACCCTTGAGAAAGGTTTTTAAAATAGCTGAATAAAACCAGGATAGATATATTTTACTATAATAAAAGGGCACACGGAGATTTTACTATTTTTATCTATTGGTTTTAACAGTCAACAGGGAAGACCTTTGAAAAGGGTTTAGAGATAGCTAAATATAACAATGAATATAACAATGATAAAAATATTTTTTCCTAATAAAAGAGCACCAGGAGTTTTTTACCGCTTTTATCCATTGGTTTTTAACACTCACCAGAGACGTCCCTTGAGAAAGTTTTTTTTTTCTTAAATAGCTAACAGAACAAGGATGAAAATATTTTAGGATAATAACAGAGTGCCCGCAGTTTTTACCATTTCTATGCATTGGTTTTAACACTCACAAGGGAGGTCTATAGTTCTATAGTGATTTTTTTCTAGTTAAATAGCCGTGCAAAATAAGGATAGAAATATTTTACTCTGATAAAAGTGTACACGGAGTTTTTACCGCTTCTATCACTTGCTTTTAACACACACAAGGGAGGTCTATAGTAATTTATTTTGTAAATAGCTGTGCAAGACAAGGATAGAAATATTTTGCTCCGATAAAAGTGTGCACAGCATTTTTACCGCTTCTATCACTTGCTTTTAACACTCACCAGGGAGGTCATTTGAGAAAGGTATTTTGAAACAGCTGAACAAAATAAGGCTAAAAACATTTTACCTTAATAAAAGAGCACTCGGAGTTTTTACCGCTTTTATCTATTGATTTTTAACACTCAAAAGGATAGTCCGTTGAGAAAGCTTTTAAAGATTTTGAGATGTAGGAATCTAGCCTGGATGAAAATATTTGAATATTTCAAAGTCTTTACCGCTTTTATCATCGGTTTTACCCATCAGGGAGATTCCTTGATCCCTCGATGAAAACTTTAAATGGCAAAACCTAGCTGGTAATAAAATATAGTTTCATAAAATCAGAGTATTTGGACATTTTACCCTTTTTATCCATTGCTTTTAATATTTACCATGGAGGTCCCTTGAAAAAAAAATTTTTTTTTCTTGTAAATAGCTAAACAAAACAAGGTTAAAATAGTTCTTACCCTAATAAAAGAGTGCTCGAAGCTTTTACCGCTTTTATCGATTGGTTTTAACACCCACCAGGGACCTCACTCACCAGAGAGGTCCCTTGAGAGAGGTTTTTAGAAACGCTGAACAATACCAGGATAGATAAATTTTACCCAAATAAAAGAGCCTTCGGATTTTTTACCGTTTTTATTTACTGGTTTTAACAGTCATCAGGGAAGTCCCTCGAGAAAGGCTTTAAAATAGCTGAATATAACAATGATAAAAATATTTTACCCTAATAAAAGAGCACTCAGAGCTTTTACCGTTTTTATCCATTGGTTTTGACAGTCAACAGGGGGGTCAGGCTCAAATACTTTTACCATAAAAATGAGCACGTAGAGATTTAATGCATTTATCCGTTGGTTTTAAAAAATAACCAGGAAGGTCTTCCTGTAAATGATTTTAACCCTTTTACCACACAGTCCCGAGTTTTAACGACCCTGAGATAGAAAGCCTCTGAAAACATTGTGGGAATAGGTCAAATTTCTGGTAGCCAGCGCTTGCATATTTTCACTATGTTTTCTCACCTTCCAAATATAAATTTCAAATTTTGCGTCACTTTATTTTGTCACCTGCAAAAATTTTCAGATTGGACAAGTCTTAAAGTTTGTTGTTTGGTACAGATTTTAAAATGGCTGAACCTACATGTAGCTAGGACAAAATTCACCTTAAAGAAACGGGTAGTTAGAGTTTTTACTGCTTTCATCCTTTAGTTTTTTTTCATACTCAAGTGGAAGGTCTCTGGATAAAGGTTTTAAAATGGCAGAATCTTGCTGGCATCAAAATATTTTACCCTAAAACAAGAATATACAGAGTTTTTACCGCTTACATCTATTTGTTTTAATACTCATTAGGGAGGTCCCTGGATTAAAGTTTTAAAATGGCCGAACCTAGTTTGGATAAGCTTTTATCCATTTGTTTAAATAATCATCAGGGAGGTGCCTTGACAAAGGTTTTGAATAGAATAACTGAAATTAGAATGGATTAAAAGTTACTTTTTTCGAAAAGACTACTTGGAGTATGATCTCTTTTATTCATTTGAAAATTTCAGTAAGTTTTGTTTTATATATCTCTATCTATGCTTTGAATTTGCCTCATCTCATGTATGAAATAATCTTAAACATTTGAGTAAGTTTTTATAAATACCTGTCCCATAATCCTTTGAATTTGCATTACCCTGGGTATGTACTTCTTATATTAGTTGTATTAAGTTTTTCTTGATATTTGTCCAACCATATTTTATATTTACTATATGTTGTGTATGTAGATCTATTTCTCTTAAAAATTTCAGTACGCTTTGTCTAAGCGTTGATTGAATTCACTTAATCTCGTGTATGTATTTCTCGTGATTTTCAGTAAGTTTTTGTTCATATTTCTGTAACCGTGCTTTGAATTTACTTTTTCATGTATGTATTTGTCTTGAAAATTTGAGTAAGTTTTTTGTATATATTTATCTAAACATGCTTTGTTTACGTAAATTTTTTTCTTTGATTATATTTGTTTATCTAACCATGTTTAGTTTCAGGTACATTCATTTCATTGTAATAAATTTTAGTTGATGAAATACATGTAAGCAGCTAGTGATAAATTTGACCCACATGGAGATGTGGTTTACTCCTTACCCTAATTTTTTTTCTACTTTCAGAGCAGACAGGTTGATAAAACATCATAGAAGCCAGCCAAATGTGCGATGGTTGACATAAGACTAGCTTATGAAAATATCAAGGATCTGGTAATACATCAATCTCCCTTAGCTTTCTACAAAAGCTGTACTCTCATTACAAAATAGGGGTTGATCCCTTTAAAAAAATAGAAAATTCAGTGATGAGTACATGAAGAGGATATGCCTTTTGTGACTAACTTACGAAAATATCAAGGATCTGGTAACACATCAGTCTCCCTCAGTTTTCTACAAAAGCTGTATTCTCATTATGAAAATAGGGGTTGATCCCCCCCCCCCTTTTTTTAAGAAAAAGAATGATTGATGAGTAAATGAAGAGAATAAGTCTTTTGTGATTTTGATTTATTGTTTTATGTACCAGACTTTAGAATCATGTTGGAGGTCTTGTGTGGCTCAGTGGTGAAGTGCAAGTGTAGGACTCGTGACCTGGAGGCTCCGGGTTCGAGCCTCACTGGATCCACTAGGTCTTTCGTGTGAGTGTTCTTAGGCAAGACGCTTCAGAGCTCTAGTCTATTACAGATGAAACCCAGGAAATATATAAATATTTGAGTTGTCATCGTGACGGAAGAATGCTGAAAGCGGCATAAAATACCACTCAATCAATCTTTCACTATCTTGTTTGTCACCCTTTATCTATTTTTGCACCATATCTTTGAACATGTTGGAATACAGTACTTGGATACAATACTTGTACTTGGAATACAGCAGAAAATGGAAATATGTGATAAAAACAAACTTGTTTCTACTCTTTACCAAATGGCAAGTTAAAAGCATTTTCAGACAACAAATTAAATACCAACATGTTCTCCTTTTCCAACTCTGTGTTTACAAGGGTCTTATTTCAAAGGGTAATCAGCTTAGTTTTGGTTGTGTAAAGGGTTACCGGTATGTGAATGAATATAACAAAGTCATGACAATTTTTATTAGATGTTATTGGATAATGTAGCCCTTTACCTCACAAACCCGAGTTTTTAACGACCCTGAGAAAGAAGCGCATTGGAAACATTATGTGGAAAAGCAGAAATTGCTGGTAAGCAGGATTTTCTCCTTTTCCTAAAATGTTTTTTGTCTTATCAAAGAGAAATTCGTCAGTTGAGCCACATTCAAACTGTCGTCTGCAAATGCTGTCAGTTTGGCTAAGTCTACATTTTTGTCATGTGGTGAGGAGATAGACTGTGTGTATAATCCAACCTTGATCTACGGCATCCTAAACCATAGTAGTGATGGGCATATTACGGGTTGAGATAGTATTGCACTGCTGAAAAAAAAAAAAAAAAAATGACCTTGGCGAGCTTACGTTGCAGTTAGATGCATGAGAAATCTTACATGGCTGAAATTCATTTCATTGCTTCGCACTGTTTGGTGAATTATTCAGCCTGTAGGTATGATGGTTTACAAAAAAGTAGTTAATGTTATATTTATCTTGTATAGGTATGAAAATTGTCCACCTTTTGCTACAACAGAAATCATGGACACAGTGTACCACCCACCACTACAACAGAAACAATGGACACTATTTACCACCCATCACTACAAGAGAAACCATAGACACTATGCACCACTAACCACTACACAGAAACCATAGAACTATGTACCACCCACCACTACAACAGAAACTATGGACACTATGTACCACTCACCACTACAACAGAAACCATAGACACTATGTAACACCCACCACTACAACAGAAACCACAGACACTATGTACCACTCACCACTACAACAGAAACCATAGACACTATGTACCACCCACCACTACAACAGAAAGTATGGACACTATGTACCACCCGCCACTACAACAAAAATAATTGGCACAGTGTAACACCCACCACTACAACAGAAATCATAGACTCTAAGTAGTAAGAGACAAAATGAATTGTGAATCCTCCACTTTAATTAATGTGTACTGTTCGAGCCTATTGTTGCTTCACGGGAATTTATATTACAGAGAAGGGAAGGGAAGAGTGCAGTCCAAGTCTACATTTGTACAGTCTCCGTTTAATACACTTTATGTGAGTGCATGGTGTTGGTTTGCATTCACAGAGACTCACAACTGGATTGCATTTTGGCCAGAAATTTGTTGTTGTGTAGTTGAAGGAAAAAGAAGACTGATCTTGATTTTCACTTTCAAAAAACAAGTTAAGTTGTGATTGGTGCGCTATGCATTAACGGCAGTTTTCCTTCTTTAAATGTTTTTTCTACTCTTTTAAGGACAAATCCCACCATTTGGACATGTTCAAATCGGTCATCTGTAAATGCTCTAAATTGTAACGAAATATGTTAAGATATGCTCACATTATCAAACTAAGTGGCGTATGTAGCAAAGTCAAAAGTGTTTCAAAAAATGTGCTAGAATTTTTTTATTTGTCGCCAATACTTCCTCTTGTCTCAAATAAAATATTGGAAACATGACATGAAAATGTTCATCTGATAATTCATTTCACAAAAAAGTTGCAAGATCTGAGAGTACAAAAAGTGCAAAATGTCAGAAACTCGCTTTCAGTAAAAATCAACCAGAGATTAAATGAGTTTTTCTTGAGAATTATTTGAGAACCACAGATGAACATTTAATCCTTTTCCAAAGAATACTGTTTTTTAAAGACCAAGAAGCAAAAGCCCTGTGCTAAACAGTCCTTCTGTATTAACGATCCTGCCATAGAAACCTTCAGAAAACATTGTGGGTGAAAGAGAAAATGCTGGTAACAAGCGTTTTCTCCTTTTTCCTCAATGTTTAAAAACTGAAATTATTCTGAGGGAAGAAGAAAATACCGATAACAAGCAGTTTCTCCTTTTTCTACAATGCTTTCTACCCTGTCAAAGACCAGTCTCATCATTACAGCCGCATTAAATTTGTCGTCTGCCACTGCTTTGAAACATGAGGGAGTCTAAAATTTTATTATATCGTAAAGAGTTAAAGATAGATATTATCATTTGGACTATGTTTTGTTTGTTGTCTGTAAATGCTTTCAATTTGAATAATTGTGGAGTTTCGTCTGTCATGTGGTGAAGAGTCAAAGAATTGTGGGGAGAGGACAATATGTCGGTAAACAGCTTTTTGCTCTCTACCGAAGATATTCTATACCCTTTCAAAAACAAATTCTAAGCAACATCTCCTTTGTCGTCTGCGAATGTTTTCAGTATGGACATATGTAAATGTTGTAGTCTGATAAGAATTAAGGGCTTACATGTATCTAGCTTTGCAAGATTACCTTTAAGAAATATTGGTATTGTAAATTAAGGTTTTAGTATAAGCATTAAAAACTTTGGACAAATAAAAAATTACAGTCTTGATTTTTGTCATAATTATATTGTCTCGAACTTTAGTACTGAGCTTGTCATTGAAAAGCGATAAAAAGTCGGCAAAGCCTTGTTTTTCATCGTTTTTAGAATGACTTGTTAGATAAAAACAAAAGATTATCGATCATATTGTGCTTCTTTACCGAAAGCCAGAGAATTTTGGACTCAACCAAATTGAAAGCATTTACAGTCGACAAAATAAATGAAGCTCAAATCATGATTTCTGTCTTTGATAGGGTAGAAGGTATTGTTGGATATGGAGGAAATGCTATTTTCCTAAAGCTTCTTCTTCAGGGTCGTTAAAACTGGGGATTGTGTGATAATGATTTATTGATTGTATGGTGTTTAAGGCAGTTTTCAACTTTCTTTTATTTGTATCGTGGAAGTCAGCGCGCCTAAAAATGCTTTCCTGGAGTTTCTTTTACCAGTACTTTGCATAGTATTCTTCCCAAACCACTGGGTGCTTTCCCATGTGACCATCGCCAAAACAATGATCAGCATGGAGAGAGGATCAAACCTTCTCGCAACGACTATCATCAGTCCTTACTAAGAAATTGGCCGAGCTGGGGATTCGAACCAGCAACCCCTGTTCTCAAGTACTGTACGCTACCGACCGCATTACCGGGGTCCGCCAGATTGTGTGGTAAAGGGATACCCTGTATGTAATTGGTAGAAATATCAACGACACCGACGATTTTTCGGGATCAAGAGAGTCAATAGGATATGGGTTCAAAACAAACAAAGAATGCTGAAAATAAATGACAATAACAGTTAACCCTTAACCGGACGACTAAATTTCAGACTTGTCAGAAGTGGAAGCATTTGCAGATAACAGATGTGGGTCAAATGTTGGGATTGGTTTTGAAATGGTAGAAAACATTGTGATTAAAGGAGAAAATGCTGGTTACCAGTATTATCTCCTTTTCCCACTTTGTTTTCAGAAGCTCACCCTTTCAGGATCATTAAAATTCTAGATTGTTTGGCAAATGGTTAAAAAAAAGGGATCTTAGATATCCATACTGGAATACATGAACAATCATTGGTTGGAAATTTCATGAAAAAAAATATAATAATAATAATAATAGTAATAATCAAAACAACAAGAACAAAAAAAGTTTAAGTTAGTTGTGAAGATGAAGTTGTTCTATAAAGTGATAATGTTAATATGTTCCCATTTTTTCTTCATTACGCACTTGCATATTGTGCATCATGGACGCTACGCCATTGTTTAGAACAGGCGTAATCGTTCTTCTAATTGGAGTCAAATTGTTTGAATTAATTCTTAGGAAGACGACTGTAGGATCATATCTGTCAAGTTGTCAAATTTCAGAAGTGTCGCAAAGGAAATGGTTTTAGAATAAAGTTTAAGGACGTTCGTTAACTCATATGACGGACACAGGATAAGCACACTGGCCTTTGGCCAGAGGAGCTAAATTAAACTTATACTGGCTACGGCTGTATTTTCAATTCATGCTAACTACTCGATAAGGCCGCCGCCTGGTTAGACCCATGGAGATGTCGAATTATGTTTTATGCAGCAAAGAAAATTTAATTAGCTCCATATAGAACAAACTGATTGTTGAAGAAAAAAAAAAAAAAAAAAAACTAGGGACATTTGTTCCTTTTTACAGGGCTTTTTGCTAATCGCCTGGTTTAGAAATATCCTGACTCTATGAGACATAATTGAGTAAAAACACGTGCCTTGGTAAATCCCAGGTTTTCCATGTAAATTTCACCTGTCTCTGCTTTGGCTTGGCTAAAACAATTACATGTAGTTTGAAAACAGAAAAAAATGTTCTGAGATTTATTCGAGAAATACCTATTTACTTTGAAAACTGGTATCGTAATCAATCAGGTAAAAATGAAAAATATCAGAATTTACATGAAAATATCATGTTGTGAACTGACATTAAGCTGAATCAGTTGTTTTATAGATTTTGTTAAATTCACGGGCACGCAACCAATCGGACAAGTGGCAAGCCCGTACTTGAGGATGTGGGTTCGATTCCCACGGCTGTCATCTAAAATAACTAATTGTCTTTCGGATGAGACGTTAAACTGAAGTCCCGTGTGACGGTGCTATACCCCGAGCACGTTCAAGGACCAGGCGCAACTCAGGATGGGTTTTGCCCTGTATATTGCACTATCCCCCGTAACATAACTAACAACCTTCAGGGGGCGTCGCCCATAGTTTTTCTGTTCAACTCTATCTTACATATAATGCAGCACTACATGCATATTTGGTCGAACACTTCGATTTCAACTGGAGTTGCATTAATGCATCCCACCTCAGCAGTGCTTTGATTTACCATTTGAAAGATTTTCCTTTTTTTTTTTAAATTTAGTAGAGTTAAATAGAGTATTTTCATCGAGCAAAAAAAAAAAAAAAAAAAAAAACTGCAATACAAATTTCTCATTATATTCTCCATATCTGAATCAACGGACCAGGGAAAAAGTTTATGTGGGGAGTGCAGATTTAGACCAGACTGCACAGAACATGCAGTCAGATCTTGGATCTGTCATGCCAGTTTTCTGTCAATGGGACGAACCCGGTGAGTTTTGATAAATGCAAGGAGTGGCCATACTCGAGGTTAATCATGTTACTTTTTGATTTGCTGTAAGGAAGTTTTTGTATGATTTTCCATTTGAAAATCTCAAAACATTTTAACGAAACTTTGTGAATCATTCCATGGAATAACAATGAATTACATTAAAAGGTAAATTTGATCAATACTTGTTAATTTCCGGCTGATTTTTAACCTACAACTGGTGTTGCGTTATAAACGTACTGAGTGTATATATTAACCATTCCGTTAAACTACTAATTTGTAAAAGAAAGTTAAAAAAGGGATATCCTACGTGGCTCATTTGTTGGGTGTAGGAATTTTTATCCCATACATAGTTCAAACAAGTACCATTTGATTTGCGATTTCAAACCACTGTAGTTATTCAGTGTCGATCGATTACAGTGCTTACAGCACTTTGATTTCTTTTTATGTTAACCTCCAAATGAACAAATTTGTCGGGTTTTTTGTGCGTATTTGAGTTTTGCAGGTCTTCCATGATACGTTCCCTCAATTCGCCACAGAACAAAGGCACCTTCACAAGAGCTGTCACACACGGTGACCTGTGTGTATACCAGACAACATCATTTTAGTGTGGTGTCCGTCGCCGTGAGGTACAGTGTCGGCCTCGTAATCATAAGGTCATCATCGATACTCAGGAACGGGTATCAGCTTTATGACTGTTCACTGGCCCACACATTCGGCGCCAGTATTTTTATACTTTCCAGGAAGCAGAATCGAGAGTGATAAGCATAAGTTGCAACAATTCGTTTCTCAACCGATGTAAAATAAATATGTTTTACAAACTAGACAACGTTTTAAAACATTCTTCTGAGCTGAAAGCAAAAGCAAATGTTAATCAAGAAAATGTTGATGCATAGCATCACAGTGGCCCGAATTTTAAGCCGAAAACCTCCATAGCCCTGATTAAAAATTGACTATCTATTTAACTGCCTCTACTATGTTATCAGCAATGATGGCAAATTACGTGTGAGCCATGCTGTGTAAAAAGGGGGCTTAATGCATCTGCGAACGGTATCGACCCAGGTCAGCCTGCGCAGTCCGCGTAAAAAGTTCTATGATCTCTCAATCTTCATTCAAATCTGAAAAAAAAAAAAAAAAAAAAAAAAAATCGTCCTTAACTTCCCTGTTTAAACTGGTTCTTTCATTTGTCGTATATTAATCAACGGCGAAAAGTTTCGGTCCAGGTCAGCCTGCGCGGACTGCGCAGGCTGACCTGTACCGAAACTTTTCGCCGTTGATTAATTTTCTGTATGTCCAAGGACCAGTCTACCTCATGATTGAGCCGGTTGTTTAAAAAGGTGGCTGTTATGGATCCATAATTATGCCATGGCTAGATGGATATCATGGACCACGGAGATTCATTACGCTCCCCTTTCACTGAACACCGCTCTTTTAATTATTTACAATACTTTTGTTTTTCATTTAAAATAAATCATATCATGACTTGTTTTCCTGCGTTTACTTAAAGAAGGAAATCTCATCACTTGCTACATATATAGGCCATGCTCTGGCAAAAGGGGGCTTAATGCATCTCCGTGATGCATCATACCAAGCCAGACATAATACATGGATCCGTAGCGATGAGATAAACTGACTTCCTTGGTTACCGTAACTAAGGGCTCACAAACAAACGCAGTAAATACATATAGAGTATAGCAGAAAGGCTACTTAAATCTTACTATCATGACTGATTCTATGATTAAATTCCGGAAAAAATATTCCTTTTCATATGTTTCTGTCGATGATTGATTCTCGGGAAGAAATATATGGATACTTGAACTTATTTACACAAGGATATGTACAAAAAGTTTGAATTTAAGGGGCTAATGACAATGTAATACCTGTGCAGCAAAGTTTTTAAATTCTACGAGAAAGAATGAAACAACTCATAAACCTCTCTTTTGCTTAAAAATAATAGAATTAAAGATGACTAATATTTTTGTAAGGGTTGTTAGGTTGTCTCAACATCGTATTCGATAATAAATTACACAAAATTACAAGTACTTTGATATATTTATAGATTGTTCATTCAACAGAGAGGTGGAAGTCTAAGAAATGTTTAAATTTCAAGTTAAGGGAAAATGGTTGCCTGATGATTTTAAAATGTGTAAAGTGTGCTGTCAATTAACAAACTTGTTATTATCATTGGCGGTAGTTTGTTTTATCTTGTGATAGGCCTATACTGAAGACAACGGGTGGTCGAGTGGATTACAGGGGCAATCAAACACACATCCTATCAGTTAACAGTTTTACCGACATACCCTTTGATATGGCAGATGTGCTAATCCACTTTAAATATGGCAAAGTCAAAAGCTGATTTAATTAACATAAGTTGCCTTTCGAGCTGAACTTCCTAAACTGTACAAAACAGAACTTAGTCTGTTTCTTAAATGAAATCTACATGTACCTTCAGTAAAAGAATACACGTGAATGTACTTAATTTAAGTAGCAGATGGTTTGAGTCCAAGAATAAACTGCATTTTTTTTGCACTCTGATCTGTATCTACACATTCACGCACCAAGGGTTAATGTTAACGTCAAATTGAAACATTGATGACACGTGTCCCTTTTTGGTTGTGCGGAGGTTATTAATCAAGGTTTAGATATTTTAGTGAACGTACTTTCTTTTTATTAGTATTTCATATATTTTACCTTTGTTTTCCACTGTAAAACAGTTTATGTTTTTTTCAGAGAGTTTCAGAGAAAAAAAAAACAAAAAAAAAAAACATTAATCCATTGCGTAATATAGCGTTGATCGAAACTCTTTGCTCATGTCCCATTGTCAATCATAACCATAATGCAAACTTGTCATCTCTTCGTATATCTCACGTAAGCAGTACAAGATCGCAAAGCACACCTTTTAAACTTTTTCCTAAAATTCAAGCGTTGTAAACACACATAATATCGCACTTCTCCAACATTAACGGTCGCTTGTTTGTGAGCCGAAATAGCAGACAGCAAGACTGGACATCGTGTCAAATAAATGCGATGACCTGATAGGTCAAATATCGATTTCCACGGATCCATGTATATAGTTAGGGATCCTAAATATTCATTATGTCTAACAACCAACTCTATCATAACGCAGAATGGCCCTTTGACATACGGAAAATTGACCAAAAGCGATTTATTATGATACGCCATTTTCATTTTCATATCTGAGTGCAAATCGAAACATTTATTTGTCTTATAAATTGAGTTTAAACGGGTTTACTTCCTTCGGTTTTGCACCAACTACGATACATGATTTTCAAAATGCCGTATTGAGCTCGAAGTGGTATTGACTTCGACAAATGCCACAAAAACCGAAATGCTACTCTTCTTTGCAATAATAATCCCAGAAAAGGCTCTTTCTTTAGGGTCGGTTAAACTCGGTATTCCTTGCTAAAGGATCAATATGTAAGTATTGATCTTCGTGATGATTAAACACATAATGATATTGTATTCCATAGTTTCTTTCTTTCTCCCTTCCTTTCTCCCTTCCTCTCTCTTCCTTCATTCCTCCCCTTCCTCCTTCCTCCTTCTTTACTTCGTTCTTTCTGTCTTTCTGTCGTTCTCCCTCTCACACTAAGGCTTTTGTCAAAGATATCAATGTACAAATCCTATTCTATTCTAATTGTCGGCTAATTTGTGCTCACGGTGCTTACATAAATGTACAAAAGGCGCAATGTCCTGGATAAATGTTAGTCATTAAACCATTTTTTACCTTATTTCTCCATCTTCTATTTGGTTTGCCGACCATGATTAGTTTTCCCAGCTTTCCCGACATTCCATCCCGCAGTTGCCTGAACGTGCCATTTCGATACAGCATTTTGGCATCTTCTGGTAGATTATCTGTTTTTTTTTTTTCACACTCTCAAAAAGGTTGGTCCAGTTGGTTGGTTGCTGTAGAGACTTGTTATCACGTACGTGTGCCACCGAAGTCGCAATGCCAATTAGCAAGGATTCTAAGCGCCACAATCAAGTACTGTTGAAGACCGGGAAGGACGTGAATAAATGAACTGTGACATATATAATTGTAAAATTGCTGAAAGCGACATAAGACACCATTCAATAATTTTTTTATATATATATGCCTGAAACGATTTGTAAACATTTTGTTTGTCTCTGTACCAAACGTCATCACCGAACACTTTTGAGACAACCCCTTGCAATGTTCGACTTCGTCGTTCATTGTCCGTCCTCGGCATAAATCTTGCAGGTCTGTTTTAACAATCCTTTGAATAAATAGAGTTATGTTTCTTGTTAAAAATGCCTTTTATAAATTTTAGAACAGGGAAACTTTAACCGTATTACTATATTTAGTTTTAATGTATCATTGAATAAACAATAACTTTAATTTTAGGATTATAATTTAGTTTTAATGTATCACTAAATAAACAATAAACTTTGAAAAACAGTGATGAATAGAAAGAAATGAGTTTAGGTACATGTACATATCTAAAAAGTGGTAAATATGGATACACCGCTTTCGATAGTAAATATTGAAAACACCTGGAGAGTTTAGAAGGCTTTTAATATAAACCTTGTAATTTGCAATATATTAAACTAGTCTGGATTACCTACCCCTACAACTACGTTTAAGGGTCATGCAAAGCGCATTAATGGCGGCCTCCATGGCGTCCTCAATCGTAGCCCTATATGCTTTCCTGTTTTTCCCAATTTCATGTGATCCAGTTTGATCAGTGAATAAGATGAGATAACTTTTGTGCAAAATATACATTACCGAATCTAAAACGTGCTATTGGGGTATGGTTTAAATGTAAATTTGACTATGGATCCTTTTAAAAGTAGCCCCGTTTTCGGACATTATATCGGTCCATTGATATTTCGGATACTTGAAGCATTTCTGATATGTAGTTTTTCTCGCAAAATAAGAACGACAACTAAAAAGGCTCACTGTCATTACTTTATTGCGACCATTCTGTTTTGAGATCAGCCTGTAATCCGATTTGATCAAGTGAAATAACAATATCCCGTTACCTCTGCATATTATCAATGGGACCGGCATTATTGCGCTTTGCCTGACGTACTCTTGAAGTACGGCGGGGTACCAGACTATATATTATACGTGGTAACAAAGACTGACTAGAGCTCCAAGTAACCTACGGGATGCTGCTCTTGTGTAAGTCCCAGGTCCCGTCCCGCTCAACCCACTGCACCCCTATCCCTGAGGGAGAGAGACAGCTTAGTCATGTATGCCCTGAGTTTCACCAGTTCTGGGCTGGAGCTTAGAAGTGTCTAGCCTAAGGACACTATCACGAAAAACCAAGCACTTCCAGTGTGGCCCGAATCCAGGACCTCCAGGTTCAGAGTCCTACACTTTACAAGCGAGCCACGCAGTACCTTGACAGACAAAGATGATGAAAATCAATTTTACTGTAATATCACTAAAATAAATTGTTGGTATGTAGTGGGATTCACGATTATCCTTTTCAAGTATCTTTCGATTGTTTTGATTGTGTTTTCGGTTGTGATCTTGTTGGTTTTTACTGTATTTTCCTTCTGTCACATTTATCCGCGGACCCGCCAAATTAAAAAACCCTCAGAACTATCTTCTTTAACTCCTTGCCGTTCGTTATTATTTGTCTTGCAGGAACGCTTGGTTGTGAGAGAGAGAGAGAGAGGACATAGATACTTACTTAGAGCTGAAATACGTCTATACACATTGTTTAGTATGTACGGGCAATGTTTACCTTTGTATTGTTGTCTGATCCGGATCTGCGTAGTTAGTATTGTATTGTATTTCATTTTACCTTATTTTATTAATCAAATTTAACATGTATTTTGTATGATGTTTGCAAGAGTAGTTGTTTAGATTATTATCTTTCATTGTAAAAGAACTTCTGCCTCGATATTTTCAATTGTATATTTTCAGGATGTTAAAAAAAACTCTTGGAAAACTGTTGAGAGAAAACAACAAAAGAATATAGAAACCACTATAATCGTCTTCCTACTTTATTGAATCCAAAATGACAATACGTATGTGAGGACCTAAGACGAACCCACGAACCCCCAATTGTAAACATAAACATCATTATCTCGTAGCCGGTTCGTTTGGGCCAACGGTAGAGCTGCCAGAATTGGAGGAGATATTCCGGTGCGTTCGATTGGGCGTCTTCCGCTTTTAGAAGCTCTGCCGTCTCTTCCACTCGATATTTGGAAGAGCCGGCAGAGATTCGAAACAAAATGGAGGAAGCGGCCAACGAAACGCGAGTTGAAGAATGGTTTCTTTTCAGTTGACATTTGTTTTTTTGTTGTCATGTGCAAATATTCGTGTTTTTACTTGCTGAAAAGATTGCTCTTGCTCAGTATCCAATTTGCGGTGGTAAATATACGGTAAATACTGGTTAATTCCTCCGCATGTCTTGAATCACCCTCGGAATTTTTAGGGGCGAAATGGCTTGGGTTCGAAACGTTCTAATAATTCTCGAATTGGTATAAAAAAGTATATATATTTTTATCACTTATTCGACTTACACTGATGAATACAAAGCTGCTATTTTGGGGATTGTTCAAGGCCTGTTTAGACAGAAGAAGCTAGCGTCATTCTCATCAAATAGCCATTCTTCTACAAACAACAGCAGTTTGTTGTAAAAAGCCGCCATGTTGAATGATTCTAAATTCGTTCGATTGGCTTTTTATTCTAATCGCTTCTGTGAATAGCATTCTCTTCTTAGCAGAGCCCAAACGAACCGGCTACAGGAGAAAGGGGGGTTACATATAGACCGACCAATAGACAGTTTGATAGAATAGATAGAACTGTGTAACTTTTACAAGAATCGAACCAAAATTATTCAACATTAAAAGTTCTAGGGGTGTCATACAAAATCAAGTTAAAATGGCCCTGGCGAAATTGAGATTTGATTGATACCAGCTGGGTATATGGATCACGGAAATGTTTTAAACCCCCTCTTCAGAGAGCATGGCTCATTTATTTAGCAATTTAAGGGGTTTTCTAATCGAGAAAGTTCGACAACGTACATTATCTTCCATTGTTGTGAAGCAACGAAGTGATTTCTGAAAGTACAGCGCGCGCACGCATGTGTTTTTCCAAAAGTCTTTGTAGACTGTAAATTATGTATATACCTACTCTGATTAATCCTTTACGACACAGTCCCGAGTTTTAACGACTCTGAGAAGAAAGTCTTTTGAAAATATTGTGGGAAAAGAAGAAAATGCTGGTAATCAGCATTTGCTCATTTTTCGTCAATATTTTGTACTATGTCAAAGACAGTTCCAATCATATGAACATGAGTTATTGTGTCGTCTGCAAATTCTCTCAATTTGGACAATTCTTTTTAAACTTTGACGTTTGGTACAGACTTAAAATCAAGTTTGACAGAATGTAAGTGAAGTAACAAACTCTGAAAGAATGTTATCTTTGAAATCAAATTCACGAACTGGCTCAAAAAGTATTTCCCAAAATTATATTTCAACAACATTCATCTGAAATACTTACTATAGCTCTCAATCGATAAGCCTTTCATTATCAGTTTATATTATTGTTTATGTAAGGGATAACGGGTTTAAAATCACATACCGTGACGAGATAATTTATAAACCCAACTCGATAACTGTATTGTGCTTTTATAGACTTTGAAAAATGTTTTGATAAACTTGATAGAATATTCATTTTTCAAAAATTACTGGAAGCAAATGTCAGTACTAAGTTTGTCAGCGCAATTCAAAATATGTTTAGTGTTGTTAAAGCTACAGTTAGATTTAACTCACAATTATCAAACTACTTCATCTCTAACATAGGAGCTAAACAAGGCGATCCAAGCTGTTTTCTGCTGTCTTTATATTTCATAAATGACATTGTTTCTAGTTTTAATGAAAACATAGAAGGCTTATTCGAGTTAAACGAAATAAAATTATTTATCTTACTTTTTGCCGATGATGCTGTTTTATTCGCACATACACCATAAGCTCTACAATTTTTGTTAAATGATTTATCTACATATTGTAACACCTGGGGTTTAAAAATAAACACTAATAAAACAAAAATTATGATCTTTGAAAGAGGTCGACATACCAAGTTTGATTTCAGTTTGAACAATACGATACTTGAAATTGTGACGTCCTTTAAATACCTAGGTGTTCACTTCTTTAAAAATGCAAACCTGAACAAAACACAGAAAGCTCTTTCTCAACATGCGTCGTCTGCTCTACACAATTTATTCATTGTTTTTAATCAGTTAGATCTGGATATTCGGGAACAATGCAAATTATTTGACAGTCTTGTCGGTTCAATTTTACACTATGGGTCTGAAATTTTAAGTTTACACGAAGGAAAAGATCTGGAATCGATTCATTGTAAATTCTTAAGATGGATACTTTGCGTAAAAAAATCTACTAACTTAGATGGGCTATATGGAGAAACCGGCAGATACCCACTATTAGTACAACGTAAATTAATGGTATTTAAATATTGGATAAGAATTCTAAAACAACAAGAAGGTTCTTTTATTAAATTACTTTATAAATCAATGAAGAACGATGCCGATTTAAACATAACGTACAACGGAAATAATTGGGCTTATCAAATAAAAACATTACTTAATGAATTAGGCTTAACCTATATATGGAATCATCAAAATGATTGGAATATCAATATGAATACAATTAAGCAAAGACTTATAGATACATATAAACAGACGTGGTATTCAAATATTAATAATTCAAGTAAACTTTCAACATATAGTTTATTTAAACACAATTTCGATATGGAACCGTATTTGCATAAAATTAACATAGAAAAATATAAAGTATCATGAAGTAAGTTTAGACTATCATCCCACGATTTAAGAATTGAAAAAGGAAGACATGATGGTATAAGTAGAGAGAATAGAAAATGCTTAAATTGTAACATGAGAGTTATCGAAAATGAATATCATTTCTTACTCATTTGTCCCAAATATTATAATATAAGAGAAAAAAATTATCAAAAATTGTTATTATCGTTGGCCAACTGTGCAAAAGTTTGAGAAACTCATGAGTACGAATAACTCAGAAATTTTACTTAATTTATCCAAGTATCTTTTCAATGCCTTTAGAGAACGTGAGCGAACTGAAACAAATAATTAGCAAATTTTGACTTTGTATGAACATTTTTAGGAGTTTGAACCTGTGATCATCATGCTTTATTGCACAATCCCAAGTTTTAACGACTCCAAGGCAAAGACTTTTTGAAACCATTGTGAGTGAAGGGAAAAATGCTGGTTAACAGTATATTTTCCCTCTCCCACTATGTTTTCTACCTTTCCAAAGAGAATCATAAGATTTTGAGCCACAGTAAATATGTCGTCTGCAAAATGCTTTCAATTTAAGCATGTTTAATTTTTTATTTTCTGAAGAAAAGAATTTTTGAAACATTGTGAGAGAAGGGGAAAATGCTGGTTAACAGCAAATTCTCCTTCTCCCACTATGTTTCTCAACCCTTCTATAGAAAACTCAAAGTTTATGAGTCACAGTTAATTTGTCGTTTGCAAAATGCTTTCAGTTTGAAATTGTCTAATTTTCTCGCGAGAGTACTTTGCCATATTATTGTATTTTAATAACCAAATCTTATCATTTTACCTTACTTTCTATAAATCTGAAATGTCTGATACCTTACCTTACTTACTATAAAATAGAAATCTTCGATACATTTTGTTCTTTGGCTGGAAGTGTGGACTGTGATCAACATGCATGTACATGCAAAATTGATCCCAGTGTTATCTACCCGCCCTTTATTCAGAAAGAGTAAATAACAGATACTTTCTCTGTTAACATCTTTTTCTCCCATTTTTTCCCTACTAAATCTTCCTTGTCCTACTTTGTGCAATATATATTTTTGTTAACCATTGTGCTATGAATATGTTTGTATTCTATGCAAATAAAGATATGTATGTGTGTATGATAACGTTTATATTATCACGGTTTGTGGTTTTAAACATGTATTCCCCAAAACAAACAATAATATTAACTGTTAATGAAAAGTATATCGGGTGAGTAATATTATGAGACAAGGTCAGGCGTGCCTTCGGTGCATATTCGGTTATCTCCGTACGCTGTTATAGAGTTTAGCCGATAACCGTTACGAAAGGAAATGGGGGGGGGGATGAATTTTGTTAACTAATACTCACACTTTGATATGGATCGTTTAGATATTTCAGTACGGGTAAATGTTACATTTTTGCATTAGAAATATCTATTTCCACTGGTGTTTTATTTCATCAGTGTGGCAATGTAACATACATGTATTAAGAAACCAAATCTGATTCATGCTATACACAAATATCGTCTGAATCTGATATGGTGATCCCTAGCAAATTTTGAGTGGTATATTTATAGCTCCCACGTGATAGCCCTTTGATATTCGACAAGTCAACTTTCGTGAGGCACGAAAATGAATAGTAAGCTCCTACCTGACAGATGCCCGTTTCGTGCAACACAAACGTCGAAGTTTAATGCCAAATAAAACTTGTGTTATGTTATGTTATGTCATGTCATGTCATTGCGCTATTGTAAATTTTACAAAAGAATGGAAAGTTGATACATATCAATAAAATTGATTACTATAATAACCCTACGCATACCTGTATTACTAAAAAGAGATTTTCCGATAATATAAACACTACCGTTGGGGTTTATACACAAAGCACTCGTAGGAAATACCAAAATATCGATTCATAGGTTTGTAAATGTAAAATAGCCTGAATTAGATCATACTATTGAACGGTTTTAGTCACAATTTTCAAGTGGAATGCTAGCCAAGTGGGTAGAATTCTAAATTTAGAAAGAAAAAAAACTCATCCCTTTTTCCAAGTCTTTCGACTCAAGAAAGTATCCAATATCTACTGTTTAGATGTATGTTTACCCTTTCTTGTTGATGACAAAAAGCTCTCTAGTTTACGTCAATGAAATAATATAGATTGAGATAATTGAAGAGATCGGACAGAAACCAAATACTGGTAAATACACAGGGATTTTTAGCGTTTTGTATGTTTTACATGTATATATAATACAAGGGATGCAACTGACATTATCGGCAAGGTCTACTTGTCATCACAAAAACACAAGTTACTTCGTCAATTTTACAGATAATCACATAAGGTCTACTTTATCTAGCTCATTACACATTTTTCTAGCGAAAAATAACGTGGTTTCATGACTAAACGTTCAATGATTTGTGCTACAGAAGCCGGTTTCTCGACAAATAGGTCGAAATTGTTTGGTCCGACACGGGTTCGTTCAGTGCGCTTGTCAGAGTAAATCTACTATTCTGTACAAGATCATGGCCAAAATACTTATCGGTTTGATAAAACAAGTAAATATCGTTAACCAACCTTCGTTGTTGAATAATAACACGAAGAATACAGCTCCAAATCGTCCGATGTTTGATCGATTCACTCAAATTTCAAGGAAGCAGCCATAATTGTTGTCACGTGATCAAAATGTTTAGAGGCATTTCATTGGTCGGAACCAAAATCCGACCAATTATGGCTGCTTCCTTGAAATTTCGACCTATTTGTCGAGAAACCGGCTTCTGTAGCACAAATCATTGAACGTTTAGTCATGAAACCACGTTATTTTTCGCTAGAAAAATGTGTAATGAGCTAGATAAAGTAGACCTTATGTGATTATCTGTAAAATTGACGAAGTAACTTGTGTTTTTGTGATGACAAGTAGACTTTGCCGATAATGTCAGTTGCATCCCTTGTATTATATATACATGTAAAACATAAAAAACGCTAAAAATCCCTGTGGGTAAATATAGTACTGTCAGACAACGGAAAGGCATTCGGCAAACCTCAGGTGATCCGTTGATCAAGATGTAGGTACGGAATCGGACGAGTTGTGACGAGTGAACAGAAAGGGTTACAATACATCTGAGCCATGCTCTGGCAAAAGGGGGGTTAATGCATCTCAGTGATGCATGATACCAAGCAAGTCATCGTGTGATAACGGATCCATAAAGTCCATTTTATCCAATAAACGACTGAATCGTGCGGTAGAATGGTCCTTTGGATAGACCAATAGCAAAAATTTTCGGTCCAGGTCAACCTGCACGAATTGCACGGGCTGACCTTGGTCGATACTTTTTGCAGATGCATTAAGCCACATTTTGCTAGAGCACGGCTCATCTATAAATAAATAAAACGGCCTGATTTCATTCCATAAGAACTGTTTAGTTGGGGCGGGGGCTCATTTCTATACAAAGAATTAAAAAAAAAAAATGAAAGGAAAAATAGGATACACTTATAAAGCACCTTAAGGCCATAGAAACAGACCAGATGTCTGGGTAAGGTTTTTATGAACCTAGTTTCTTAATATGCTTGGCCTCGCATATAAATGTTTTCAAATTGACAGAAGAATAGTTTGCTGCTCTATTTGTTGCACTCTTTTTATTAATTTCAGATGTCAAAACATTGAGTTTAATCGACAATATAATTAAAGTAAAATTTTAGATTCTAAATCGCCCCGCCTCTTACTTTTTGTAAAATAATCAGGTAGGTACAAAAAAGGTAGGTAAATGATTCATTTCCAAGAGTTAGTTTTCATACCATCCAAATGGTCTAAACAACTTGCAACAATATAATTCGAGAATTCGAAACAGGAACCAAATCGTTAGTTCACGTTACTAATCTATTCTTTAACTCTTTACCAAACGACAAAATGTTAGTTTGGTCCAAATTGAATTCAGTTGCAGACGACAAATTAAATGTAGCTCAATTGATGATTTCTGTCTTTGATAGGGTAGAAAACACTGTGCGGTAAGAGTTAAATGACTTTTTTTTGAGGGCTAAATCTACATTTGTGCCATGCTCTGGCAAAATGGGCCATCCTACCGATTAAACCATCATATAGTTATGAATTCATAATAGCCACTTTTTTTTTTAAACAACCGACTGAATCATGAGGTAGACTGGTCCTTGGACGTACAGAATGTTGCTCTGGCAAAAGGGAGTTAAATGCATCTTCGTAATGCATTAACTCTTTCCTACATGGCACAATTTTAGACTGATTCAAACTGAAAGCATTTATAAACCACAAATTCAAAGTTGCTAAATTTATGATTTCTGTCTTTGATAGGATAAAAACATCGTGGGAAAAGGAGAAAATGCTGGTTACCAGCATTTTCTCCTTTTTCCACAATGTTTTAAAGTCGGGATTGTGTGGTAAAGAGCTACATAAAGGAGTAGTTGCGTTATATGGGTCCGTTTTGTTTACAAACAGGCAGAGTCATGAGATCGAATGGACCTCTGACATGCAGAAAATTTAACAGAACGAAAACTCGACCCATGTCAGTGTGTGCGGCTGCGCAATCTGATGTTGGTCGATACTTTTCACAGATCCATTAGACCTTTTCACAAAGCACGGTTAAATTGTAATGCATGCATTGTAACTTATTTTTTGTTAATTACATAAATCAAACACACACACTCATTTAACACACTTTTAAAAAACGGATGTAGTAGATAAGGATCAAACTGAAAAGTACAAAACTATACTCATACTGATCTTGTATCTACATTGTCCGATATTTTGAGACATTTTCTAACTAATAAAAGCCCCAATAATTGCAAAATCTGGGTATTTTCCGCTTAATGTATGTACTCGCTGAGCCCCGGTTGCGTAGTCGGTAGCGTGCACGACTTGAGACTAGGGGATCGCTCGTTTGAATTCTTAGCTAGGCCAATTTCTTTCCGATGCTAGATGATAGTTATTGCGACAGGATTCATTCCTCTTTCATCGCTTATCGTCACTTGACGATGGTTATGTGGGAAACCAGCCAGTAGTTTGGGAAGAATTATGTGAGATGTACTGGTGAAAGAAACTCCAGGGAAGCATGGATAGGGGCACTGGCCGCCGCATACAGCTGAAATGGTGTTAAAAACGGCGTTAAGCATCATACAAACAAATAAACAATCGCAATATATGTATGTGGGTATTTTTCAATGAACATATTACTAATACATATACTCATTCAACCGTACAACATCAAAGGTTAGAAGGTAACCTAATGCTTACGTATAGATATTTCCGCTTACCTAATACTCGCTCGAAATACTATTTAACTGACTGTATAGTACCATTGGGTCACAAATAATTTGAGAAGAGAAACAAAGTACGTAAAACACTACATGTATTAAGGGGTATGTAATAACCGCTTTATTTATTTATTAATTTATTAATTACTATTATTATTATTAATATTATTATTAATGATGCCCAAGACAACGGAAACAAAACAAAATTTGAAGTTCCAGCATTGAGCATAATAATAAAAAGATAAACAAAATCATCAACACCTATTGTATTATAAAACCGCTTTGACTTGTCTCTACTTTGTTTCCGTGACCGTGTTCGGTTCTTTTTTTTTATATTTGCCGAGGCTTCTTCAAAACGGAGTTCAAATGTTAAACCCTTAGGCTGCTAAGTGCGACTCACTGACCTTTTGCGGACAGTGTAGATTAAGATCAGACTGCACAGAACGTGCAGTCTGATCTTGGATCTACACTGTCCGATAAGTAGACATTTTTCTCCAAAAATAAGTTTGAAATAGCATTATTCTGTTTTTTAACTATCGGCTTGAAAGTTCCATTTAACTTATACAGCAGGATAAGAGTTAATATGTCTGTATAAAAAACTGATCTTGTCGCCGTGTCCATGGTGTAGAGGTAAAATACATCGACACATGATCCCGAAGTGACTTCCTATAAATCGTAAATTTATCGGAGATCTAAAAATATTTCACGTAAAACGACGTAATATTCATTAAATGGCAAGTTAACCCATTACCGCACAATGCCGCCTTTTGACGCCCCTGGGGAAGAAGCCTTTTGAAAACATTGTGGGAAAAGGAGAAAATGCTGGTAACCAGCATTTTCTCCTTTTCCCACAAGGTTTTCTACCTTATCAAAGAAAAATTGCACCGTTTGAGCCACAATGAAATTGTCATCTGCATATGCTTTCAATTTGGACAAGGCTAAAATTCTGTCGTCTGGTAAAGGGTTAAAGGAGTTTCGCTATAATGATGATAATAATAGTGGAGGAAAAACACAAACGCATGCACAAAAAGGGGCGCAATTGGGCTTGAACACACTTACACAACATGATAAGTAGGCATGGTGAATCAAACAAATAGTGCAATATTCAAGGTACAATTTCTCAAAACCAATCGTTTGGAACCTAGCCAAATTTGATAGGGTTTCTGTACTCATTCTATTAAACAATCCCAGCAAGTTTCAATGAAATGTGACCAATAATGTGGACTGTTTTGAGTAAACAAGACGAAGTCATCAAACAGCCGCTTTTCCTAAACAGATTCTTTGATTTTCTCCATTTTCGGTAGGGTTCAATCTCTGTATATTATAAATAATCTGTACAAGCTTCAAAGAAATGGATAAAAAGTGTGAACTTTACCCTGCAACAACAAATATAAATTTTCTACTTAAAAAGGCTACTTTTCCATTACTAATCATATATATATATATATTCAGAATCAAACTGTTCTAGCTATTATGATGTAAAGAAATCGTGCAAGTTTCATGAAAATCTGACCACAAATACAGACTTTATCACGTCAGCAAGATTCAACTGTAAATGGCTACTTTTTCCCTATCGATAGTCAGATTTTTTTTTTCATAATCAATAGAGTACAAGGTATTGATAATTGGCTTTTCCTAAACAGATTGCTGGATTTTCTTCATTTTAAATAGGGTTCAACCCCTTGATATTGCAAAATTGATAATCTGTGAAGCTTCAAAAGAATTGGATAAAAAATGCGAACTTTGTCATGCAAACAAGAATTTAAAAAAAACAAAAAAACTTTAAATGGATACTTTTCCCTTACTAATTGTCATTTTTTTCCAAAATCAATAGGGTTCACGCAATTGATAATGAAAGCAACTGCGAGTTTCGTGAAAATCTGGTCACAAATGCAGACTTTATCACGTAAACATGAAAAATAGACAGACAGACAGATGGACTGACGACAGAAACCACGCCTTGACAAGTTCTGCTGGCCTTCAGCCGGTAGCGCTAGTTATAATACTATGTGATAATATCTTCATTACCCCTCACAATGGAAACATTGCAGCAAAAGGAATAATTGCTGGTTACAATCTTTAGTCTTTGCCACACGGTTTTTAACCCTTAGGCTGCTAAGCGCGACTCGGTGATCTTTTGCGGACAATGTAGATCAAGATCAGACGGCACAGAACGTGCAGTCTGATCTTGGATCTACACTGTCCGTAAAGGAGATGTTTTATCTCTAAAATTTAAGTTTGAAATGGCAACAATCGGGTTTTTACTATTAACTTGAAAGTTTCGTTTAATCTATTTAGCAGTATAAGGCTGCGATCACATAGAACTATACTATTCGGGTATACGGTGCACGTTTATGCAGGGCACGCGAATAGTTTGAATCGAACAAGGTTATCTCATAATACCGGGTCACATAAGAGGGCACTATTCTAAACAGCCGTATACCTGCATATAGTATAGAATAGTGGGAATCGTTCGGGTTCGATTTTCGTGCAGCGTATACCGTCCTGTTCGGATGTGTCAGCTTCTCCCGACATCGCTTCCCTCCAGTTTGATCCAATGGGGTGGATGTGCGGCAAAATCACGTCTTTTAGGTCTTTGTAATTGTTGTATGACATCCGCATGTAGTTAAAAAAGACTGTCTCATCAGGATGATTTATCAGGTTCTGGAACGGTCTATAGAATTCCCCCAATGTAGGTCTCATTTGGAAGTGCTGTCGTACCAATATGGTTCTTTTTTTTCGACCAGGGACCTCCTCCTCAGCATCGGCTAGCAGAAGCAGGGCCAAATCATCTTCGTCGGACGTGTCCATAGGATCGGCGCCAAAGACCGAGTAGGGCGCGCGTGCTACCCTATATGACTCGCCGTGCCCGTATAGCGTATACCGAATAGCGTATACCGTATACCGAATACCGTATACAGTATAGTTCTATGTGATCGCAGCCTAAGGGTTGGAAGCATTCTTCTGCATGACTAGAGAAAAGGTTGTTTGAAGGAGGAACCGTAATACAGCTTTTTCCAACCTATAGTTCCAGCTCCGAATTGAGCAAAGATGATACTGGTTCAGATTGCAACGGTAGTAGGCCTCCTTGGATCTCTAGGAATACAGGGCGCCCCAACAGCGACAGAACAGCAAAAACAAAGAATCATAGAGAAATTTAAGGATATTGAAAACGAATGTACACGTATACTCGAGATTCACAAAAGCAAAAAGAATACCCACCAAATTGTATGCATAATGGAAATGTCTGAAGAGGAGTTGTTGAGCGAGGTATTTCCAGCAAAACCTGAAATTAAACATTTTATGAACCAAAAAGTAAGAAACTTCTCTGAAACTGGAAAAATAATTCAAAGCTTGCACAGGAGAATGAAAGTACACGGTGAAATAATAGCACTACGTTTGAATGACAGCATATCTGGCCTCAACAGAGCATATACAGACACGTCTATGGAAGAATCGCGTAAACCATATGTGTTTATATATTCATACTTTTTGCCATGCGCTGGTCTAAAGGATATCCCATTCTCTTGTGCAGAGGAACTCGCAAAGCAAGCTCTACTTACAAAAGACAATTTTAATATGTTAGTGGGCTATTCAGACAGGTTTAATTATACGGTTAAGGACCTTGCACTCGGATATTTACACCACGACTCTATTTATGCCCTTGTTAATATAACAGAGAGAAAGTGTGAAATAAGATCAGAAGATTCTTTCTTTACACCACAGGTTGATATATTTCAAGAAAAATTTCACGGATGCATATTACAGAGAATAGAGTCCATAAGTTGCCAAATCTGCAAAACTGGTGAAACTACTAGAACCACTATTCGAAAAAAAATTGACGCCTTAATACAAAGATGTATTCGCAAACAAACCTCTGAGCCGCGTGGCCCATTGACCTACTTAGATATGAGAATGTTACAGACCTGTTTCAAAGATGAGGAATGGTTCAATGTTTGCAGCCATGATTCCACGTCACAAACTCAGCCTGTGGATGAGTGTTACACAGAAGTAATGAAAAATGCATATAAGGACAAAACAACAATACTTGTACTTGGTCAGCCATCGGATACGGAACCATTCTGGATGGAAAACGAAAACCTAAGCATAGAATGGGCCAAACTGTACCCAAACGACAACGAACAAGAAAGTCAATCAAATGGAAAGAAAAGAACTAGGTCTCGCAGTCGATCTGGGGAAAATATAAAACGCCAAAAGTCAAATGAAACAAAAGGATGTTAAAGTAGGCACACATGATAAGGCAGACGATGTTAATATGCAGTATGAACGTGATTATGCAGTCTGATTTTGGATCTAGACTTTCCTCTTTGCTAGAACAGTCTGGCTACTAGCAGCTTTAAAGCGGCAAACATTTGGGTTTTCTTTTTCAGTATACAGTCTAAGTTTTTTATTTTTAAATTACATAATTCGTATACATTTTTTACTGAACCTATTCAAAGAAGTTTTCAAACACACGTGATGTGAACACAGCCCCGCTTACATTAGCAATAAGTGCTGCTGCTACTGCTTTGATTTCTTTAAATATAGCTTACATTTCTTTCACATTTAAATTACCTGATAATTGTTTATTTGGCGTTTCATGCTGTTATCAACAGCAGTACAGCTCTGGCACGGCGGCAAGAGAACAGGGTCCGTATTCAAACCGTTTCGGAGGATTACAAAGCACATGTACCTTTAACTATTTACGCTAGTTTCGTAAATTTATACCTTTCATATCATTTGAAAAGAAGTAATAAATTTATATTAACTCTTTCGCTGTCAAATACAATGGAGCCGACTTTTCTCGAGGTCTATATGTATCTTTTTCCTTTCAATTGAACCTGTTTTTGGATGAAGATCAGCACCAGATATTGGACGGTTTAGATCCCAGATCAAACTGCACGTTTTGTGCAGTCTGATCTTGTTTACGCTGTCTGCAAAAGCTATCCAAAGCGACATTGGCAGTGAAAGAATTGAATTAATGTTTAAAAAATCTTAATGATCGGGTGACTCTCGAGGGCATGTTAAAGCACTAGTTTATGATATATATATATTTTTTTTATTTAATTCTTTATTAATGAAAACCCAGAAGGTCATTGACCTTTTAGGTATATACATCATGTATAATACAATATAGGGCTAATATGGCGAACTTAATATTATACTATAAGAAGTGATATAGTTTATGTTCTCAGTGATCATTAAGAAATCTACAAGGCTTAGATAAAGAGCTCATATACAGCAAAAACAAAAGAAATTCTATCTGGGAAGGATTAAACAGAGCAATTGATCTACAATAGTGTAGAGCTGGCCCATATTCACCAAGCATTCTTAAAAAACATTCTTAGTCTTATTCCCAAGAATTTTCTGAATTTGAAAGTAATACATCTTCTGATTGGCTAAATGAAATGGTTTAGCCAATCAGAAGTTGTGTTACTTTCTAAATCAATAATTAGACCAAGAGTGTTCTTAAGAATGGTTGGTGAATACTAGCCCTGGTAACTGTTGGCCTCGACTCATTGACATGTAGGACTGAGCAAAGATTTCCTTACGGATTTCACCTTGGAAATGACACATGACCGATAAACCGTATGTCCCGAACCATATCAAAATGGTGAGTTATGGCCACCGATCATTCCTTGTAAATGATGCATTGACCATTTGGACTCGCCTGTAATTGCACTACTCGGGAATCTATATTGAAAATGACCCCTCGACTTGTTGGCCACAGATTGCTTCACTAGTCACTGATGGCCATAGGGTAATTTATCTTTTAATGATCTTACGAGTTCCAAGACTGGTGACTGATGACAGCGGGCAGTTTACCTTGAAAATGATGAAAACGACCTCAAGGACTGGAACTGGTCACTGATTGCCTCGGAAAATTCGCCTTGACACCAGGCCACTAGTATTCGCCAGTGGTGGCTATGGGGAATGTAGGTTGAATAGAGTACATCGCAACCTGAGTCTGTGATCTCCAAGTTTCAAGCATGCCAGCAGCACGCTAAAGTTGAGTTTCGGTAAGACGTGGCATGTCTCAAATGAACTGAAAAATCCTAAAACTTTTGAATTTCTTTCTTCAAGATACTCAAATACTACAACTGATCAGAGTGAAGAAAACATGGAGAGCGTTAGCGACGGGAGGTGAAATTTGCATCTGATGGGTCCCTATTCACCAAACATTCTTAGGAACGGTCTCAGTTTTATTCTCCAGAATTTTCTAAATTTGAAAGGCTTATTCCTTAATGCCGATAAAAGTCGGTGTGGTGTGTAGGGTTGATAATATGCAATTTGTTCCTTTTTCATCTTATATAAGTAACATTTGTACAGTTTTACCTTGTCTCTTATTTTGTAGTGCCTTGGATTATTATTTTATTTCGCCTGTCTTCTAAAAACCTTTTACTACATGAAAAATGTAGACTTGTTCGTAATGAAAGCATTTGCAGATGACAATCCAAAGGTTTCTCGGATGGTTGAATTTGATTTTGACAGAGTGGAGGATATTGTTGGACTGAGGGAAAGTGCTGCTTGCCGGTATTTTCTCTTTTCCCATCAATGATTTCAAATAGGATTTTTCCTTGAAGTCTTTGAAATTCAGAGTAGTGTGGGGAGGGTTGAAAATATATTGTTGCGCGCTAACAACAATACAGCAGGCTGGTCGAGTCAATAAATAAAACTAAAAGTAACTAAAGCTGGTCTCCGGAGAGCAAATGTCAGAAGGAATAAACATAAGCTAGTTTTTTCGGTTTCTTCTCTTTATTTAGTATTGATAAATTTGGTTTGAAATATGTACAGCAATCAGTAAATTATTGGAACTGACAAACTTTCTCGGCGTGTTGAAATGACTCTATTCACTTTTTCAATGTCGATTGGCGTTTAAAAAAATGCATAATCTGTCAGCTTTCCGAATGGTTAGCTTTGCTAATAATGAAAATCGAGAAATTGATCTAGAAAATGCTTTTCAGATAAAAAAAAAAATAGCGTTGTGACGAATGCTGGTAATAAATTTTTCGAAGTCTGACCTTTGGAAATATGTTGAAAAAGAAATGGTTGCTCTCTTAGAATGTTGGAAGTTGGAGACAAAATGCACGGGTATTTATACTATTTGCATGCACACGACAAATATTAGTGTACCCACAGAAAACGTTTGTGGGGTAAAACAGCACGCAAAAAATAATTTGCGTACAAGATGAAAGATGATTGGCTAACGGATGTACACAATCAAATATTGTGTACTGGCAACCAAGGTCTCGAGGTCAGAATCTATAACAATTGACCAAAGCCTGGAAACTACTAAATAGTGTGATAAAAGTTAAATATGGGTGTTAACCAGCAATTTTCCTACCGAGTGTGACCTTTTCATAGTCGAAGTTTAATGATTGTAACAACAGGGCAATGAATCTTGTAATTCTTAACGTTGCTAGGGAGAAATTTACCCTTACGCCGGTTAACCAAAATGGCCGACAAAGTTACCGAAGCGCCTGGCTTCAAGTGAACAAATATGAACTTTACTAGATAAATAGACGTAACCACATGCTAGTATGTACAACTGAACCTCAAGTAAGTGGGCATAAAGTAATAATTTGCAAATAAAAAGCTGACACATGGATATAACCGATATCGAACGCAAAAGGACATATAAATAATCAAATGTGAATTCAGAAATCATTTGACAGGTGAATTCACATACTCGTTTGTGAGTTACATTTCAACACAATAGAGAACTAAACCTAAGCTCTAATAAACGAGGACACAGTAAATGTGGGGCCCTACAACATAATTTGCAGTCTTTTTGTTTTCTAATTTAAGAAATACTTGTATTTTTGTTGTGCCTTATATTATTATGTTGTTTCGTGCTTTTCCTTCCAAACCTTTACCACACGACAAAAAATGCAGACTTATCCAAGTTCTAAGGGTTTGTAGACAACTACCAAAATGTGGTTGAGATGGCGGAATTTGAGTGTGACATTGGCAGGGGAGGCAATGTGGGGCGGGGAGGAAATGCTGGTTACCGGTATTTTTTTTCCCATCTCCCACTGTGTTTTCAAAGGCTCCTGCCTTACTGTTAATTAGTTCGGATTGTTGCTTGGAGAGTTGAAAATATATAATTTGGTACTTTTCTTTTTTAATCCAAAATGCTTGTACAATTATCTATTGTTTGTTATTTTGTTGTGCCTTAGATTATTACGGCATTTCGTCTGTTTTCTTTTCACCCTTAACCGCACGACAAAAATGCAGACATGTCCAAATTGAAAGCATTTATGTACGACAATTTAATTTTGTCTCAGTTGGTTGAATTTGGTATGACAGTGTACAGTGAATTTTTGGTCAGGGAGAGGATGCTGGTTGCCGTCACTTTCTCCTTTTCTCCTTTTCCCATAATGTTTTCAAAGTGGTTTCTTCCCCGGTGTGGTGGGGGTAGAAAATTGATGGTTGAAGTGTGTGTATATATGGGTGTTTATTTATGTTAGTTTGTTGGAATGTTATTTCTGATCTAAAAATGCAAGTACATTTATCCCTTTTTGCTGTATTATCCAGTCTGTCAAGGTGATAGGTATTCCATGAATAAGCGAGCTGTACTCTTATCAAAAAAAAAAGAAAAAAACTTAACTAATATTATTCAAGTGAAGTTGTATCAGACTACACTTCTATAGTTTATAAAATATTTTCATTATCATAATTTACGAAAAATGATAATAAGCGAACCTCAAACCACGAGTACTTGTAAAATAGTTATATGGCTATTGTCATTTGCCCTGTATTTTTTTACTACATATTTGTCTTTCGAATTGTCACATCCACTTCCTCTTCTTCTTCTCTTTCTTCTTCTCCTTCTTCTCCTTCTTTCTTAATGGAGTACATACACGGTATGGTTTTAACAGTTTGCTACAACCTTGACTTAACCTGCATAGCTGTACTTATGTATACTGTCCTTAACGTGAGTGGGTCCTACCTTATTTCTTTCTTTTACTTTTACATGTACAGGTCTGGTACTCTTTGTTAGCCATGCGTTGACTTATAATGTAATTTTAAGTCTTTATTTTATTAGACCTGTATTTTCTGTTTTCTATGGATTCTGTAGCTTTTATGAGCCAAGTTGCGTCTTTGCAACACGATAATGTCTTTTCTCGTCGAAGCTTAAATTAGTTATAGACGTAAGCTTACTAAGTCTATGATTGCGAGTCTGGTCTCTAGAAGATCTGAGTGCATTGTGGGAATGGAGGAAAATGCCGGTTTATCGCCGGCTTTTTCTGCTTTTCACGCAATGGTTTCACAGGTCTATTTCCGAAAAGATATATAGAATACTGGGTTGAGTGTTTAACCCAAAGAATCCACACTTTAGTAATGTGGCTGGTCGATGGAGTTGCTTATGTATTTGACCGTCTGACAAATGCAGAGGTAACTCTTACGATGGCCACCTGCAAGGAACATGTATAATCATACTTGTACTGTGATTCGAACCTGAAACTGTTAGTGCTCATTTTCCACCTTCTATTTCCTGATTCCTTTCTCTTGTCTGTTTTTCTCTCTCTTTCCTTTTTTTTTTTTTTTTCTTCTTTTTTTTTTTTGTTACGTCATTTCATTACCTATTTCAAGACTTGTAGTGACCTTTAATTTGTATTATATATGAGTATGTTACGAAATGCATGTATATGCATAAGTAATTAATAAAATCTAAATCTAATCATGTACAGGCATGGCTAAGAGAATTAAATTGAATTATGTGATAGGACCCAAGCTCTGTTTCAAATTTCGATATCGTTATCTTGTAATTATGTTAAGTATTCTGTTTACACATGTTTCCATTGTGTTTTCATTTTCCATATGGCTAGCAGTGAAGAAAACTAAGATTTCAATACGTTACGATTGCAGATGTAAATATATTATAAGCGTTAATGCGCGGTCGAACGTGATATACACACATCGTCTTTTAACCCTTTCCCAAACGACAATTTTTGGACTGGTCCAAATTGAAAGAGTTTGCAGACGACAATTTCAAATTTGATGAAAATGGCAGAAAGGTCTCAAACAGGGTGGAAAACACTGCTGGAAAAGGAGAAATTGCTCGTTACGAGCAATTTCTCCTTTTCCCACAGTGTTTTCAAAAGGCTTGCACTGCAGACACGTGAAAACCATGGCTTGTTTGGGAAAGGGTTAACAAGTTTATATCGCGCACTTACTCTAATTTGTATCATATGGCTAATTACTCTTTTACTCAGTTCGGGAGATGTTCATCCTAGTCCTGGTCCTTCAGATTTTGATGTCTTACCCAATCATACAACTACCAGCTCAACTTCATATGACTTGTACAACTTTTTTAAATCTTCCTAACCATCTATCTACCGTACACTATAATGTGCAAAGTATAAGGTTTAAAACAGATCTTTTGTTGACAGAGTTCTCACAGTTTGATATAATATCTTTTACTGAAACATGGCTGAATGATAACTATCCTACTAGTGATTTATTATTTCCATCTTTTTACGCCCCGGAGAGGAAGGACCGCATTTCAGATAGATATGGGGGTGTAATGGTGTATGTTAAAGATTCCATTTCTTATGTCAGATGGAATGATTTAGAAATTACTGGGGTTGAATGTATCTGGATTCAGATTAAACTGTGTAATAAAAGAAACATCTTATTCGGCGTGTTTTATGGGCCGCCAAATTCAGATTCTTCATATTATTCATTAAATGAAGATTCTATTGGACTTACTATGGATTCCAATATTTCGAATATAATAATTTCTGGCGACTTCAGTATTAATCAACTGAATTCTACTTCAAATAGAAAAATTAACTCGCTTTACAGTCAATTCAATTTGTTTCAGCTTATTGAAGAGCCAACACATTATACGGAAAATTTCTCTTCTATACTTGATCTTTTGTTTGTGACTAACAAAGAATCTGTGTTGACCTCTGGAGTGGGAGAGCCTTGTTTAGACAACAGTATACGTTATCACTGTCCAGTCTTTGGGGTTTTTAATTTTGTAAAACCAAAACGCACTTCTGTCAGGCGAGTCATCTGGAAATATGACCAGGGTGATTACAGTACACTGAAAAGTTACTTTAATGGTATTAATTGGACCGAGCTGAAATCTAACGATATTGACAACTACGTTGAAAATCAGTGTTATTAAAGAAGGAATAAATAGCACGATTCCCCAAAAAAAGTTACTATTAACTTACATGAACCACCTTGGATTACTAATCTCATTAAACGAAAAATTAGCCAGCGTAAAAGACTATATAAAAAAGCAAAAAAATCAAACAGTTCGAATCACTGGTCAAGATTTAAAAGGGTTAGAAACGAGGTTATTGATTTAATTAGAAAAAGTAAACAGAAATATATTGATTGTCTATCTGATAAGCTACGTTCTGGATCTTTATCGTCACGTGATTGGTGGAAAACATTGAAAGGTTTTATTTCGCCTTCCTCTTCAAGCTCTATACCACCACTGTATGATACTAATAATGATACTATAGTTGTTGATGAAACTGAGAAACAAAAATTCATTCTTCGTTTCGCAATCATCACTAGATGATACTGCACATTTGTTACCGAATGAATGTATGAGAAATGGCGAATCTTTCAGTTCAATTAGAATCCATCCCTCCGAGGTCAAGGACATTCTAAAAACTCTTAAAGCTGGGAAAGCTTCTGGTCCAGATGGTATTAACAACATTATCTTGCGTCAGGCTGCATGAGTTGGCAACTCCCTTATGTCACTTTTTTCAATTTTTCTTTGGAATCATGCAGCTTACCTTCTTCGTGGAAAACATCTAACGTTTGTCCATTTTTTTAAGAGTGGCGATCCCTCGATACCATCCAACTACAGACCGGTGTCACTTCTTCACACTATGGAAAAGGTTTTCGAAAAATTAATCTATAAGCATGTCTTTAACTACTTAATAGAAATACGTTTCTTCACGCCATGCCAGTCAGGTTTCTTACCAGGTGACTCTACCGTTAATCAGCTAATTTTTCTTTATAACAAAATATGTAAAGCTTTGGATGAAGGTTTAGAAATAAGATTCATATTTTTTTTATATAAGTAAAGCCTTTGACAAGGTATGGCATAAAGGCCTTATTTTTAAATTAAAACGAGCAGAAATAAAAAGAAAACTTTTGGCATGGTTCTCTGACTATCTCTCTAATAGATGCCAAAGAGTTGTATTGCCTGGCTGTCAGTCAAATACTAAACACTTAAATGCCGGTGTCCATCAGGGCTCGATACTTGGTCCGCTTCTATTTCTTGTTTACATTAATGATATTGTCGAAAACATTGAATCGGGTATCAATCTCTTTGCTGACGATACTAGCTTGTCATTGGTTGTTAGAAATCCTGCTGACGCGGGTAACACTCTTCAAGACGATGTCAATAAAATCAGTTCTTGGGCGGAATCGTGGCTTGTTAAATTTAATCCAACAAAATCGGAATCTCTTGTCATCTCACACAAAAGTACAAAGGCTATTCATCCGGATCTAAACATGTCTAATATTCCTATTCCAAATGTACAAACACATAAACATTTAGGAATACACCTGTCTAGTGATGGCTTATGGGATTATCATATTAATAGTATAGCACAAAAGGCTTGGAAAAGAATAAATGTTATGCGCCACCTAAAAAATCGTCTGATAGAAAGTCTCTCCAAGTGATATACTCATTTGTTCGACCAATTCTAGAATATGACGATGTGGTATGGTACAATATGCCCCAATATTTGAAAGATGATTTGGATAAAATACAAAATGAAGCTGCTAGGATAGTTACAGGTTGTAGTAAACTAGTCTCTTTGTCTGATCTACGAAAGGAGTGCGGTTGGGAATCACTTAGTGAGCGTAGGCGTAAGCATATACTTATACTTTTCTTTAAAATGGTCAAAGGCTTTGCACCAACATATGTAAGTTCTCTTGTCCCTCAACTAAATAGTAGCATCAGTAATTATAATCTTCGTAATTCTAATAACCTTTATAGCATTGCATGCAGGACAAACTTGTACAAAAATCCAGTCCTTCCATCTGTCGTTGATGAATGGAATTCAATTCCACGAGATATTAGAAATTTAGAGTCTGTTCCTAGTTTTAAGAATTATCTAAACATTGAAAAACCAATCCCGAATAAGTTATTCTTTGTCGGTAAAAGACGGTTCCAAATTATTCATGCCAGGTTAAGAAATGAATGTAGTTCTCTCAAGCACCATTTATTCATGCGAAATATAGTTGAGTCGCCTCTCAGTATCTGTGGTGCATTAGAAACAAATCAACATTACTTTTTTGAATGTCCATTGTATCGAAATGAAAGAAACTTTTTACTTCGTTCTCTTCTACATTTTTCATGTGTGGTAGATCTAAATACTCTCCTCTTTGGAGTGATCCTCTAATTTTTTGGGATAACAAGGAATTATTTCTTCAAGTTCATGTTTACATAAAGGAAAGTAAAAGATTTGATTAATAGTGCATGAAACCTCAATTCTCTCTCTCTATATATATATTAGACTGTAGACTGTTTAGGGGTGTGTGTGTTATTGTATTTATGGACTTATTGTATGAGCCACTTGTACTTCGGAGAGGGACTTTATAAGCTTTCGTTAGCTTTCGTCCCAATCCTTTTGTAATTGATTATTACAAATAAATATGTTTAAACTAAATTTGAAAGTAACGCAACTTAACCCATAAAGCGCCGAATAAACCCATTGGTGATTTTCATTCTAGAATAAAACCAATATAATTGCAAATTCATGGCTACCTTTTGCCTGTAGTGTTTTAACATAGCGGACAGTGTAGATCAAAGATCAGGCTGCACGTTTTGTGCAGCCTGATCTTGATCTACACTGGCCGCAAAGGCAACTATATTAGTGGAAGGCGCTTTAAGGGTTAAGATTGGCTAAACTATTTGGTTTAGCCAATTAGAAGTTGTTTTACATTCAAGTTTAGAAAAATCTTGGCGAGTGAGACAAAGAATCGTTTTAAGGCCGTTTGGTGAACACAGGCCTAGACTTAGGTCCACAAGACAAGCAGTTGGCTCCACGGAGGAGACGAGATGTTGTTGCATGTCTATATTTAGGGTCATCTTTGTTCCACTGTTTGGGTGCAGCTTTCGAATAAAATTCTTTTTTGAAATGCCCCGGAACATTTTACTTGTGTATAATACTACCCTTTAACCTATTGTACCTAAGCCTCTTCTTCCCTTCCGCTGCCTCGAAACCGGTTTTCATTGAAAGAGATAAGAGAAAATGGGGTAGACGCACTTTGCTAAAATTGCGAATGATAAATGGTCAAAGGGAAATAACTCATACAAACCTCGCCTTTGTTTATAACAGTCTCATCCCTTAAAATTGTGGACAGTAAAATTAATCCAAAGGCGAATTAAAAAGATGTCGGTCGACCTAAAAATGTTCTTTTCGACGAGCTACATGTAGCTCTAATTTAACCTATTGAAGGGATAATTAAAGTTTACATTTCTGAGGCTATCTTGACATCAGACAGAATAAAGACAAGAACCATATATGAGGTGAGACAGTGCAGTAGTCTCCCTTGCAATTCTTCTCATTCTCACAAACAACAACCGCCAAAATTTCAAGTATGAAATAACCGTTTGGTTATTACGGTAGGATTTCACCCAGAGTTTAATTTAATTCAGGTAATGAAATGAGCCATGCTCTGTGAAAAGGGGGTTTAACACTAAAATCTTGTCCTGCAAAATAAGTGAAATGAAAGTTTTAAGGCGATAGTAAAAACCCAATTTTTGCCATTGGAAAGGTATTTTTGAGGGATGATATCTCCTTATCGGGGAGTGTAGATCCAAGATCAGACTGCACGTTCTGTGCAGTCTGATCTTGATCTACACTGTCCGCAAAAGGTCAGTGAGTCGCGCTCAGCAGCCTAAGGGTTAGTCCATCTGCAAAATGTTTCGACCCAGGCTGACATTGGTCGACTCTTTTTGCCTTTGGTAAATTTTCTTTATGTCTAAGGACCATTCTACCTAATGAATGAGTCGGTTTTCAGACAAAGTAGATTTTATGGATCCATAATGATATGATGACTTGCTCAGTAAATTGCATCACGGATATGCACTGAACACCATTTTTCACAGAAGTAAGTAAGTAAGTAAGTAAGTAAGTAAGTATTTTATTGACTTAAACTACAAAAGTTTTTCGTCATACAAAATAATACAAATATCGAAAATTTCAATGTTCACGCGTGCACCCCCTTACAGCTCTCTCTCTCTCTCTCTCTACCTGTACGAAATATCTCGTGAAGTTTGAAATTTATTGGTTATATTATTGAAAAATCAAGGAGACATACTGGGAAAAAGATTATGAAAGGATAATGAAAAGACATTATCGAGGAAAAAGTAAAAAAATAATTTTTTTATACTAAAAGTTGTTGCTTTAACAACTAGACATAGGTTTGAAGCAAGATAATGTATATGAATGACAAATTACATTATAAAGTGGAACCTCGTTACTCTGCGCGTCGATGGTTCGTAGCTATTTGATAGTTCGTGGGCTATGTCTCGTTCCTTTGTATACGGACACTTAACAATTGTTAGGCAACTTTTGGACTGTCTCAAACTGGAAGCATTTGCAAATAACAGTTTCAGATTTGGTTAAAATGAAAGTTTATCGATACGATAAAAAGAAAAAAACAGAAAAGCAGAGAAACATAAAAAAAAAGAACATAAAAGAATAGCAGAGCACAGAGCACGGCTCAGATATTTATTCAGAAAATTGAAAACCAAATGCAACCACATAAATCACTGTCATAAAAGTTCGTATACAACGAATTAAGTATAGACCTGTACAGATGCCATGTTTTCGTACACAAGTCTAAACCTACCTAAAGTTATCGACAAAATATCGTCGATATTTGTTCGAGTTATCGTTTTATTGAAAAGTCAGTATGATATTTTTGCTAGGCTAAGTACGAGATTAAATATATTCCCATGTAAAAAAAGCTTTCGCTTTTTGTCAGTTCTTTGTTACAGATGTCTTGGATTCGCCTGGAAAAGTTGAGGCTTGAACGCATTTATATCATTTGTAAATCTAAACCTCAAAGCAAAAATCCTGATGGAATCCTTTTAAAAAAGGGGGGAATATTTCCTACAGTTGAATAAACATAAAGTTTTCACAACAATACCTTTTATTTGAGTCATGCTCTGGCAACAGGGGGCTTAATGCATCTCCGTGATCCATGATACCAAGCAAGTCACTGAATAATTGTTGATCCATAAAATCTATTTTGTATAAAAACCGTCTGATTCAGGAGGTACACTAATGCTGTGACATGCAGAAATTTGTCCAATAGCAAAACGTTTCGGCCCCATGGTCAGCCTGTGCAGATACATTAAGCCCCCTTTTCACAGAGCGTGGCTCATTTTTTTTATGTTAATTTCTTATCATCCCTATTATTTTGGTTTGTTCTGCGCGAAACAATCCTGTGCCAATATTCACCAACCATTCTTGAAAAAATTCTTGGAAATAAGAGCAAGAATGTTCTTTAGGAATGTTGGTGAATACGGGCCCCAAGATGTTTGTCACAGTAAGGGAGGTCACTCTTGATAAATTTGGGTTTAAAGCTTTTACATCTACGAGTTTTATCGCGAACAAAGATATAAATTTATACTCTTACATGGAACGGTTAACTTGGTTATTCAAAAGAAAACACGTGATGAAATATTTATGCCAAGCTTCGGCAAAAAGTGGTTTAATGTATATTTGTTATGCATGATACCAATCAAGTCATCACATAATGATGGATAGATAAAATCCATTATGCATTTAGGAGATGCATTAAGCCCCCTTTTTCCAGAACACGGATCGTATTTATGATTTTTTTTTTCATAATTCTCAGATTATGAAAATCTGTGTGGGTCTTGATTTTTTTTCTCATGTGGACATGAATTTGTTCAAAGTTTCACATAGTAAGCTATAACATGCCGGTTCGGTTTTATGCTGAATAAAAATGTTATGATACATTTAAAAAAATGATAATATTGCCTTAACCCTTTACCGCACAGTGCCGCCTTTTAACGACCCTTGGAAAGAAGCATTTTGAAAACATTGTGGGAAAAGGAGAAAATGCTGGTAACCAGCATTTTCTCCTTTTCGCACAATGTTTTCTAACCTATCAAAGAAAAGTGGCACCATTTGAGCCACATTGAAATTGTCGTCTGCAAATGCTTTCAGTTTGGACAAGGCTAAAATTTTTGTCGTCTGGTAAATGTTTAAGTCCCGTTTTCACAGAGCATGGCTCATATCTTTCGATATAAAGTTATACTTCTTACGTCAGAGTCAATAAAAAGTAGCCCACCCGTGCAGAAAAAATATTTATCTTAACTATAGGAGTGTTTATTGACACTCTAAAGCAAAGTATAACTATACCGTTTCTTTTGAGTACACCCTTTACTAAACAATCCCGGTTTTAAAGAAGAAGCCTTTTGAAAGCATTGTAGGAAAGGAAGAAAATGCTAGTAACCAGAGTTTTCTCCTATTATCACTATGTTTTCTACCCAGTCAAAGAACTTCACTTCATTTGTACCAGCTACAATGTTGTTTAGAGTTCCTTTCGTTTTGGATTAGTCTACACACTTCTGTTATGGAAAGGGTCAACACTTTAGTTAACGAATTATATACACATTGACAGAATTACTTTCTAGAGATTGCATACATGTATTCACCAACTGTTCTGAATTTAAATCTGGCTTCCAAAAGTGTCAATCTGATTGTCCGAGAGAAAACGTCTTAGATTCATTGAGCCATCTCTGGCAAAAGGGAGCTTAATGCATCTCCGTGGTGCAGGATAACCAGCAATTTCTCCTTTTCCCACAATGTTTCTTACCTTCCTAAAACAAATTTCAGTTTTTGAGTCGTGGCTGACGTGAGTCGATACGTTTTGCAGATGCTTTATAGAAATGTGTTTTCCGTGGTGTTCCCCCATTCCTGACTGAAGTGGGTTGAGAAAGACTCCCCTTCCGTATAAAAGCTAGCCTGGGTTGAGGTCTGATCATTTGATCCGGTCTAGGTTCCTTTGTGACGGTGCTATACACCGAGCACGTTAAAGAACCAGGCGTAATTTAAGTTGGGTTTCGTCCGGTATCTTGCACTTTCCCCCACTAAAACGACCGTCTTGGGCCGTCGCTCATGTGGGCAACCGGTGGAGAAGATATGCGAAAACAAACTGAAACAAGAAAGACGCGGGACCGTGGCTAAATGGACTGACCCTTAGGCTTCTAAGGGCGACTCACTGACCTTTTGCGGACAGTGTAGATCTAAGATCAGACTGCACAAAACGTGCAGTCTGATCTTGGATCTACGCTATCCGATAAGGAGATATTTTTCTCCAGAGAATAAGTTTGAAATAGCCTTATTCGGGTTTTCACTATCAGCTTGAAAGTTTCATTTAAGTTACTGTATTTAGCAGGATAGGGGTTAAAACGACCGTCTAGAGGCGTCGCTCATATGGGCAGCCGGTGGAGACGATAAATTAATGCGAAAGCAAACAAACAAGAAAGACGCGGGACCGTGGCTAAATGGATTAAAACCGATACCTTCTCATACTCGATAGATATACGGTATACACCGCTGATAATCGTTCAATTATGTAGTTCGGTAGACGACATTTATCAAAGTCGGAACACGATAGGAATACAGCAAGAAACTGATTAAATGATAGTTAATATTAAAGTTTTCGAGTGTCTTTCAAGTACCTTTAACTGGATTTAAATTGATTACTTATGTACAGTAAGTGGACTGGCATTTTGTATCGAATTTCATCTAATTTTACCTTATTATATAGCTCTACCCAAATTCCAGCTGCCAAACCCCGGTAATGCACTCTATAGCGTACAGGACTTAAGAAAACAGGGAGTCGTTGGTTTGAACCCCTGGCTTGGCGATTTTTCCCTCTAGAATTGATGATAGTCATTGCGACAGGATTTATTCCTCTCTGGCAGCTTATCTTTGTTTCCACGATGCTTATATGGGAAAGAAGCCAATGGCTTGATCCTGGGGAAGACAGCTTTTGAAAATATTGTGGGAAAAGGAGAAAATTCTGGTAACCAGCATTTTCTCCTTTTCCCACAATATTTTCTACCATTCCCTGATACAAAGCCCTTGTTTAATTCTGTGTAATCGAAAATGCCTTCAATACGGACAAGTCTTAGATATAGTCGTGGTGAAGTGTTGAAGCAGTTTTCAGTATCGCAGCAGCCAGTGCGGCTATCGATGTTTTCATGGAATTTCTTTTACCAGTACTTCGCGCAAAGTTCTTCCCAAGCCATTGGCGAATTTCCCATATACCCATCGTCGAGACACTGATCAACAGTGAGACGGTAATGAATGTTGTTTCAATGACTATCATCAATCCTCGGATAGAAATTGCCCGATCGATGGATTCGAACTAGTGGCCCGCTGATTTCAAGTCCAGAACTCTATCGTTTGCGCTACCGGGATCGGCAATGTAATGTGTTCTCTTCTTTAAGTTTATTTATGAATTCGTTGAACGTCATAACTTTAATGAATACAGCAGTACAAGTCCACGTATTCATGGCATATGTACGGCGGGGTCGTAGGACGAAAGGTAGGGTTGAGGGGTTGGGCAGTTATGACATGTTTGAAAGCTTGTACGAGTAAGCTCCCAAGATTGTCTGTTTTTCTCCTTTTAAGTCAAAACTAACTAACTAACTAACTAACTAACTAGCAAGAACGAAACATGACGGAGCATCGTTCTAAGTTGGTCTCGTACCCGCGAAAAAGGTGACGAGTTTTATAAAAGATACATGGCTAGTGTTGTAACCAACATTTTCTATTTTCCGGCAATGTCTTCTATCCTATCAATGGCATTTTTTGTGCTACATTTGATTTGTCATCTGCAAATGTTTCCAGTCTGGAGAGTCTGAAATTTTGTCGTCTGGTAAAGAATTAATCTCATCAAGTGGAATGACGCTGACGTTTTGGGTTAGGACAAAACACATTTACACCTTACCAAACAACAAAATTCTAGAGTTATGCTAAATGAAATAATTTGCAGACGACAAATTAAATGGCCAGTTATATCGCCGAGACCAGTGCAATTATTTATGGTTCGAGTAAGCAACCCCCCACCCCCGTCTCAAGTCCGGTATGCTACCGACTGCGCTACCGGGGCTCGACCCTCTTTTAAAACTATCAGAAATACATTTAAGAATATATGTTTACCAGATAACAAAATTTTAACACATAAAAAGAAAACAAACAAACATTGCGAGCGACCTAAATCTGTATTGTAAATGAACTGAGTGTTTCATTCTTGAAAAATCTCTTCGGCCGAAAATTTGTACAGAAAACAACTCTGGTAAATTAAACGCATTGTAAATTGAAAGCACGGTTAATTGAAAGCAATTGCAGACAACTTCGAAAACAATACAAAGGTGCTGAAGTTCTCTAATAGGATCAAAAATACTGTGAAAAATGAAGAAAATGCTGGGTTGCAGCATTTTTCTCCATTTCCCGCGGTGTTTTTCAAAAGCTATCTCTTTTTCCAGTCGTTAAAACACGGGATCATGTTTTAAAGCAAACTTGATGTAAAGTGCAGCTGTATTTGTCTATTATTAACCTTATTCTGCTCAATTAGTGAAATGAAACTTTGCAGCCGATAGTAAAACGCCCAAATTTTGTTATTTCAAAGGTAGGATTGTTTTGAGGGGATAGATATCTCCTTATCGGATAGTGTGGATCCAAGATCAGACTGCACGTTCTGTGCAGTCCAATCCTGATCTTCACCTCCCGCAATTGGTCAGTGAGTCGCGCTTAGCAGCCTAAGGGTTAAAGTTCTGAAGGAACTCTCACAAAGGGACGGAAACGATTTCCAATCATAGTTTCCCGGATCAACTTCTTATAAAAAGACTACATTCAATTATCCAACAATAGACAACAATATTGTTCGTGTTCGATCTTTCCTGATTGTCAGCTCTTTTCCCCCCGCATATCCACCGTGTAACAATATTAACCCTTTTCCAGACAATTAAGAGTTTAGGATTGTCCAAAATGAAAGCCTGTTATGTAGGCAAAAAGTACAAATGCAATCTCAATAGTAGAATGTATCATTTAAAGGCAAGGACACATCGTTGGAAATAGAAGAAAATGGTTCCTACCAGCCTATTCTTCTTTTCTAACATTTCTTGTGAGAAATGCTTGCTAATGGTCGTTAAAATATGGGATTCTCTATTAAAGGGCGAAGTAATTTTCAATAGCAAGGCACGCAAACGCCTTCATACTTTCAGGTAAGAACATTGTGGCAAATTGAGAAATTTGCTAGTATCAAGCAATTTCCTTTGTTCCCACTATGCCTTCATATATGAGTCATGCTCTGTGAAAAGGGAGTTTGGTGCATCTGCAAAAAGTATCGACCCAGGTCAGCCTGCGCAGTCCCCACACGCTGACGTAGGCCGAAACTTTTTGCTATCGGTCATATTTCTGCATGTCAAAGGACCAGCCTACCTCAAGATTCGGTCGGTTGTTGGACAAAGTGGATTTTATGGATCTCGAATTACATATGTGATTTCTTGTTCAATGTATCTTGGAGATGCATGAAGCCCCTTTTGCCCGAGTAGAAGTTATATATTTGCGTATTTAACCTCAGTTCACGGTCCGAGCGCGGTAGCACAGTCGATGGCGTATAGGGTTTAAAACCAGGGGGGTCGCTGCTTTGAACCCATTATGCGGAATACTCGGGTAAAAGAAGCGAAGCATGAATATGTGCAGTGGCCGTCGCATTATAACTGAAATTATGTTGAAGTCTGCATTAACCCTTCACCACACAATCTCGACTGAAAAAGAAGCCTTTTGAAAACATTGTGGGAAAAGGAGAAAATGCTAATGGTAACCGGCATTTTCTCCTTTTCCCACAATGTTTTCCATCCTATCAAGGACAAATTTCGTCAACTGAGCCACCTTTAATTTGTTGTCTGCAAATGCTTTGAAAATGGAACAGTCTAAAATTTTGTTGTTTGGTAAAGAGTTAAACAACATGGAAAAAGCAAAGAAACTTAGTTCACGGCGATAATGTCTATTGTACAAAGATGTTTTTAAAGTCATGTAGTGTAGATATGTTTCACAGAGTAATGGGTGGATGAAGCTTTATTCTGCTAAACAAGTGAAATGAAACTTTCAAGCCGATAGTAAAAACCTAAATTTTGCCTTTTAAAGGTTTTTGGTTGGGGGGGGGGGGAGGGGGAAGATGTCTCCTTTTCGGACAGTGCAAATCCAAGATCAGACATCACGTTCTGTGCAGTCTGATCTTGATCCACACTGTTCGCAAAAGGCCAGTGGGTCGCGCTAAGCAGCCTAGGGGTTATCGGACAGTGTAGATCCAAGATCAGACTGCACGTTCTGTGCAGTCTGATCTTGATCTACACAGTCCGCAGTAATTGAGTGAATCCCGCTTAGTAGCCCAAGGGTTAAAGAGAGCGAATTCTTCCATAAAAACTGAAAAAAAAAAAAATCCAAATATGTTAAAACGATACAATAATTACAGTAAAACAAAATCAGAAGTATAAAGATAGTTATGTACAGCACTGGACGGAAAAAAGTCATAAAAATGTATCACAGTTTGTTGTGAAGTTCAATTTCTTCATATCTTCCAGCGAAAAAAATTTTAAACTCGGCCTCTCTCGGTTATGGTGGCATGTTTCTGCCACGAGATACGAGATAACTATTGCGACAATTTAAGAAAACTATCGCGATAAAACAAACTTTCCTGAAAATATTATCTCTTTAATGAAAAGTTTTACGATAAATATATCGCGATAAATCTCACTTTTATCATGATTTATTTTCTTTTGAGTTCGTGCCCACAACTGACATTTACGGTATCTATAAATAGATACGGTTTCGGAACATCTTTGCCATCTAGGGCAGTGAAAAACTACTGAGTTCATACAAATGGTGAATTTTCTAATCATAGATTTTCTAATTATAGAGTTCCAGAAACAGGTAGAACTATTCCGATTATTTTATCTCGAATGTCAGCTTTGTGCACGAATGAGAAATTTTGCATTAAAATATTTACTGATCAATGTAAAATTTTCTAGGTAACAAAGTTCATCATGATATTTTTCTAAGAGAACTTTTCACTCTCTAGATAAATTCCGGGAAAATTTTGATTTATCGTGAAAGTTTTTTAAGATTTATCCCGATAGTTGTCTCGTATCTCGTGGCAGAAATATGCCACCATACTCGATGGCTGAAAATACAATTCATTGAAACTTAGTTAACCATTAGGCTGCTAAGCGCGACTCAAGGACCTTTTGCGGACAGCGAAGATCAAGATCAGGCTGCACAGAACGTGCAGTCTGATCTTGGATCTACACTCCGATAAGGAGATATCTCTCCTCCAAAGAGTACCTTTGAAATAGGAAAATTTCTTTTTTTAACCTACTATCGGATTGAAGGTTCCATTTCTTTTGCTTAGCAGGATAAGGGTTAGAAAAATGTGGGAGACAGTGGTGTAGTTGAAGAGCGTTCACCTCTCACACCAAAGGTTCTGGGTTGGAACACCCTGATGAGCGGGGCCAAACTTTGGAACCTCCTACATCATGGCGCGAATACCATGGAGTAACAATCGATCAGTTCACATCCTGCTAATTAAGTTGAATGTCGATAGTAAAAACCCGAATAATCCTGTTTCAAACTTCTTTTTTGGAGAAAAATATCTCTTTATCGAACAGAGTAGATCCAAGAACAGACTGCTCGTTTTGTGCAGTCTGATCTTGATCTGCACTGTCCGCAAAAGATCAGTGAGTCGCGCTTAGCAGCCTATGGATTAATTTAACTTGTAACAAGAAATATCTTTAGAAAAAGATAGAAGTCGTGACACATACTCGAATATGAATGTTGAAACACTTTTGTGGCTCAATATGATAAAATAATGGAAAGTAACCTCACGAGCAATTGCCCTTTTTTCTTCACTGTTTTTCATTTTATAGTATTCGGTTATTGGGTAATGCTTATGAAAATACTGAATTTCCAAACAGCACAAGAAAAGAATCATTCTCTACTACATTATTTTGCTATCCTATGAATCAAGACCTCGTGGTATCAATTAGCATAAGCAACGCTTTTTTTTTTTATAAAGGTTTCATAAATGTGTGAGCTAACATGCCAGCAGGGGCTCGCCGAATAAACATGTGCACATTTTTGACCAATGGCAAATTACCATTTATTCATTCTTTATTAGTACCAAGAAGTAGGTCAAAATCCAGCGCATTCAGCTACGCCGAAAAACATGTTTCACAATCGATGTAAAAATACATGTAAGTTTAAACGTAACTCTGAAAATTTGATCTTATAAGTTAGACTAAAGAAGCGAACGGCAGAGATCCAAGATCAGGCCTCAGCCCGATCTTGACCTATTCCGTTCGCAAAAAGCCCCTGTTTTCTGCTTTAGCTCTGAAGGACAACTACTTAGATTTACGCTATCGGCTTCTGAAGTATCATTGAAAGGAAAGCTAGTGCTTGGCTAACAATAGCTACCTTCTTTATGATGTTTTTCAAATGAAAATATGTGCAGTGGAGCGGAATGGAACAATGGGTGCAATTGAGAGAAGGCAAAGATTGGTTTGCTTTGCTGAGATTCAATAATGTTTACTTTTGCCTCGGTCACTGTACCATTCTGCCCCAAAGCATGGGGCGCTGTGTTACATTTACCTGCCATTTCGCTCCTGTTATAAATCGTTAGAACATGTTTAAATAGTTTTAGCAAAGGTCCTGTATATTCCAAATTGATTGTATATTCTGAATTCATTACTCATACAGCTTTGTACGGTTTAATGTTAGGAAAAAACCAAAAATTTCGAAAAATGTATCTCTTTGTCCTTGTCTCCCCTGTTATAGAAGAAAGATATGTGACAAATAATTTCTTGAACGTTTACTTTAAGCTTTACCACACAATACTGAGTTTTAACGACCCTGATAAGGAAAGCTTTTGAAAACGTTGTGGGGAAAGAAGAAAATGCTGGTAACCAGCGTTTTCTGCTTTTCCCACAATGTTATCTACCCTTGCACAGCTATAAAGCATAATTTCAGCCACGTATGAGTTGTCGTCTGCAAAAGCTTTCAGTTTGGACGACGCCATAATTTTGTTGTTTGGTGAAGAGTTAACGCCTCACTGGACGACAAAATTTGACACTTCTACGATTTGAAAGGATTTTTACACAACAAATGTGACACAGTGGATGACATTTGTCTTTGAAAGGCTAGAGAACGTTACGGGAAATGCAGAAATCGCTGATTACCAGCATATTCTCCTTTCCTACAATGCGTTCAAAACCTTCCCGAGGGTCGTTAAAAGACACCAGATAGTAGCATAATTTTCTTAAAAAAAAAAGGGAGGATTGCATATACATGTATGTCGAATTATACTTGTTCAATACATTACCTTGAAAATAAACAAGAAATACATGTATCTTTGAAAAAGATAAACGGCGTAAATTTGACAGCAAATAGGCAGAGACCCTTAGAAGAAACATGAATACATATTTCACCAATCATAATTTCTATTTATTCATTTTTGATCAGTACCAAAAAGCCGAAAAAAAAGTCATTGAAATAATGTAAACTATCGAAAACTGTTACAGTTGTCAAAAAGAAGATAATTGTCCAGTAATTTCAGAACGGCTATTTTACTTTTGTAACATGTTATGTTATGTTATGTTATTGTAACAATGCAAATTGTAAGACGGGGATTATCTGAATAATTGCTTAATACAGTAAGTTTAAAATGAAACAGCAATTGCAATTTTGTAAAATAACGAAAATTGCAAGAGAAAAATGTTCTTAATATTCTTTTTACCTCCTAGAAAGAAATCTATGTATTGATAACGGTGTCAGTTTCAAATTTAAAACTTACCAGTGAATTTATTTGTGGGGGGGGGGGGGGGGGGAAAAGGCGAACAGGCGCTGTTTTATACTTTCTCTTTTTTTTTTCTGCCCAGATTGTTTAAGCCGCAGAAGGTGACGCACTGTCGCCAGTAAACTAGTAAAAAGTGATTTAAATGTCTGTATGATGTAAGTTTGGATTGAGCGGATAATCCACAAGCCAGAGATAATCGTGTAGTTGTAAATAATAGAATAATGTCAAAAGATCATTCTACCTTGAGGTTCAGTCTGTTGTTACACAAGATGGATATTTAGGTGCCATGATAATATTATTACTTGCTTGGTGTAATGCATCACGGAGTGGCATTAATCCCCCTTTTACCAGAGCTCGTTTGGTTCAGCCATTTAGATTTGAGGGAGGACGGCGTTCAGTCATACATATGATCCCCCAGAGGGTAGCGTCGCTCCATTGGCCTATCGGCCAAGCACATAAACCAAGTTTCTGAACCTGCGGTTCCTCTCGTACTGAGCAAGATTGCCATTGCAACGAGTAATCGTTGTTGAGACGCACCCTGGGCGGGATTCTGATTTAGAGGCGTTCAGTCATAATCCCCCCAGAGGGTAGAAATGATTATAAGAGACTGTGCCGGTCGATTTAGAGTTGAAGGGGAGAGGAGTACAAATGTAGTCGGTTATACACTGGGTCGGTCAGGGTATATAGGAGCGGGGACGAGTGTAAGAGACTGGGTTTGTTGAGGGAGAATGGAACGATTGCCATAGACTAGGTCGGTAAGGTTATATTTAAATAGGACTTAGATTGGAGGGGGAAGTGTAGTGCAGGGACAGGTACCTTTGAAGTACGGCGGGGTACCAGACTAGGGGAAGTTGGGCGAAAGTCGTCGACTGGGTCGGTCAGGTTAGAGTGGAAGGGAACGCGTGTCAGAGACTAGGGCCTGTTTTCACCAACCATTCTTAAGAACATTCTTAGTCTTATTCTCCAAGATTTTCTAAATTTGAAAGTAACACGACTTCTGATTGGCTAAACCATTCGGTTTAGCCAATCAGAAGTCGTGTTACTTTCAAATTTAGAAATTTCTCCAATCTTGGAGAATAAGACAGAAAACCCCGGAGAATAAGACTAAAACCGTTCTTAGGAAATGGTTTGTGAATACGGACCTAGGTCGGTCGAGCTAGCTGGGAAGGGGACTATGTGGAACTCAAAGTCGGTTGGGTTACATTGAAAGGGGACTAGTGTTATGGACTAGATTGGTTTCGTTAGATCGAAGGGTGCACGTGTCAGAGACTGAAATATATGCAGCGGGCTACACGGATACATCGTTCTAAAATATGAACAATTAACGCGAGTAAAGATCTATGTATTTAGCACAGGAAATATATTTTACAACATTTCACACACATGACAAATGGAGAAAGTGTTCGTTACGGAAAATCCTTCGTTTTGCCGAAATGTTTTCAACAACAACAAAAAACAAAAAACAGGTTTAAGGGGTATATGTTGCTTTAGCTGCTGGCAACCAGCATTTTCGTTTTATTCCACAATATTTCCTACTATGTCACAGGCAAAAGCTACATTTGTCTTCTGCAAACGCTTTAAATATGGACAAGTCTAATATTCTATTGTCTAGTATAGAGTTACTCTGTTAATGTACTAAACATAATACAGAGTTGCGAGGGCGTAAAATGCCGAGTTTGTACATTAACAGGTAAATCTTTTCCCAAACAGTCCTGAGTTTCGATGTCCTTTGGCCAAGCCCCGTAGCTCAGTCGGTAGTGCACAAGACTTGAGTACAGGAGGTCGCTGGTTCGATCCCCGGCTTGGCCAATTTCTTTCCGAGGATTGAAGATAGTCATGGCGACGGGATTCCTTCCTCTCTCACCGCTGACCATTGTTTCGACGAGGTTATGTGGGAAAGCAGCCAGTGGCTTGGAAAGAATATTGTGCGGAGTACTGGTAAAAGAAACTCCAGGAAAGCATGGATAGGTGCACTGGCCGCCGTGATGTAACTGAAAAAATGTTGAAAACGGCGTTAAACACCGTACAATCAATCAATCAATCGATGTCCTTTGGGAAAAAGGCCTTAAGAAACATTGTGGGAAAAAGGAGAAAATGCTGGTAACCTGCATTTTCTCTTTTTCTCGCAATGCTTTCTATCCCTTGGAAGGCAAATTACTAGTATATCATTTGAGCCAAGGTTAGTTTGTCGTCTGCAGATGCTTTCAGTTTGAATAAGTCTTAACCCTTAAAGCGCCGAATAAGCCCAATGGTCATTTTCATTCTAGAATAAAACCAAAATAATGACAAATTCATGGCTACCTTTTGCCTGTAGTGTTTTAACATAGCGGACAATGTAGATCAAAGATCAGGCTGCATGTTTTGTGCAGCCTGATCTACACTGGTCGCAAAGGCAACTATATTAGTGAAGGGCGCTTTAAGGGTTAAGATTGATCCCCTGGTACAGAGTTAAACATTCTATCTCTTACCAAACGACAAAATTTTACACTTCTCCAAATTCAAAGCCATTTCAGACGACAAATTAAGTCACAAAAATTACGTTTTCTATCTCAGAAAGGGTAGAAAACATTGTGAGAAAAGGAGAAAATGCTGTTACCAGCATTTTCTCCTTTCCTCACAAAGTTTTCAAAGGGCCATTTCCTCGGGATCGTTAAAACTCGGGATTGTGTGGTAAAGGGATATATATATACACTGACACCGTGACTTGAAGACCTGCTACCCCCCCCCCCCTTTAAAAAAAAACTCTACAGACAATAAGCCGCTAAAATTACCACAATCGCATAATTATATCATTACAGATAATCTTCAATTCAACACACTTTGAATGGATTTGTCATTGAAGTTTCAGGTTAGCTGTTTTTCATTGCTGCGTTCTTTACATTTACTATAATATCTCGTGTTTAAACGGCCCTGAGAAAAAATGACTATTGAAAAATATTGTTGGACACAGAGAGAAAATGGTCATAACCAATATTATTATTATTTTTCTTACCAAACTTTTTTACTAGTCTTTAGAAGTCAAATCCTTCCGTTTAATTGACACCTTTTCGTCTTCAAATACGTTAAATTTCGGTATGTCTAAAATTTTGACTACTTGTAAAAAAGAAAAAGCGTCATAGAAAAATTGACTTGACAAAAACATCTTTTATACTCGCACAAAACTGACGTTTTGTCACAGGTATATGGGGCATCTGTCTGTCTGTCTGTCTGCTTGTCTGTCTGTCTGTCTGTCTGCCTGTCTGTCTGTGGTCACGCACATTTTTTTGTGTCGCAAACTTCTCCATCAATTTCGTCTGCCGTTACTTTTTGAAAAAGAAAGTCGATCTTTTGTTAAATCCTCAATTTACATTTGATAACGACAAAGCGTTCAGAAATTCAGATGTAGAGGAAATGTATTAATGCCGCCTTTAGTGTTTTCATTTCTTTTATTTCAAACCCTTAATTAACCCTTTACCACACAATCCCGACTTTTAACGACCCTGAGAAAGGAGCCTTTTGAAAACATTGTGGGGAAAAGGAGAAAATGCTGGTAACCAGCATTTTCTCCTTTTCCCACAATGTTTTTTACCCTATCCATTACATAATTCACTGTTTAAGCTACACTGAAATCGTTGTCTGCAAATGCTTTCAATTTGGTCCAGTCTAAAATTTTGTCGTTTGGTAAAGGGTTAACCAAAGAGTCTCGCTTGCATGACACTGGCGAAGAATACTTTTGAAGATATCTGGAAAAATTGAAAAAGCTAGTAACCATAAATTTCTCCTTTTATCCCCCAAGATTTTTATTACTCTTTCAAGACAGAAATCATCATTTGATCTACATTTAATTTGTCGTCTGCACATGCTCTCGATTTGGTCAAGTCTAAAATTGTGTTGGTTTAACCCGTTACAAAACGGCAAAATTTTACACTTGCCCGAATTGAAAGCTTTTGCGGACAACAAAAGTTCTGTGACTCAAGAACAGAAATTCACCTTTTGAAAGGTAGAGAACATTGTGGGAAAAGGAAAAATTGCTGGTTACCAGTATGTTCCCCTTTTCCCACAGCCAGTGGCTTGGAAAGAATATTGTGCGGAGTACTGGTAAATGTAATTCCAGGAAAGCATGGATAGGTGCACTGGCCGCCGTGATATAACTGAAATAATGTTGAAGACGGCGTTAAACACTATACAATCAACTACAATCAACCCTTTTCCCACAATGTTTTCAAAAGGCTTCTTCAACAGGGTCGTCAAAAAAATGTTGATGATAGTTAAGCTGCGTGTTTTAGACCACAAGATACCTTGAAATTTCCATAAAGAACAATAAACTTGTGTAGATTGGGTGCAGTAAGTGCACGGTTCGATGGACTCTCCGCTTGCATTATATGTTGCTTGATTGAAGCTGTGTATGTTTATCGTCGCAACCAGTTGCCAATATAACGCCCCCTGAAAGACTGTTAGTTTTTGTGGCATTTGTCGAAAATTCTTGACAATAAGACTGAGAATGTTCTTAACCCTTAAGCTGCTAATCGCGACCCACTGACCTTTTGCGAACAGTGTAGATCAAGATCAGACTGCACAGAACGTGCAGTCTGATCTTTGATCTACACTGTCCGACACGGTAGTTTCTTTCCGGTGAAATCAACTTTGAAACCGCATTGTTTGGGCTTTTAGTATTGAGTAGAAATTTGCGTTTCATTTATTCAGCAGCTTAAGTGTTAAGAATGGTTATTGAATACAGACCCTTGACTGAGAGTAACACCATTCAGACCTTTTCGATAGCTGTGCATCTAACAGACTGTAATGCATGCAGCTTTTATCCTCCATAAATAACGATGTAGAGGTCTGGCGCGAGGCTGTTATACATCTCCATGCAAATATTCCTTTACCACACAATCCCGACTTTTAACGACCCTGAGAAAGAAGCTTTTAAAAAACATTGTAGGAAAAGGAGAAAATGCTGGTAACCAGCATCTTCTCCTTTTCCCACAATGTTTTCTACCCTATCCAGTGCATAAATCACTGTTTAAGCTACACTTAACTTGTCATCTGCAAATGCTTTCAATTTGGTCCAGTCTAAAATTTTGTCGTTTGGTAAAGGGATACACATGGCTGAAATAGACGTTTACGTTTTTACATAAACCTGATTCGGGTCTTAGTCGACTGTTTCGAGTGTCTCTACCTTTACCGAAAGAGATACCAGCTTAAACAAACATAATTTGTTGATGAGTATTTTCTTCAGAAAATTGTTATGTATGTCACTCAGTCTATCAGGCGATATTGAGACCAATTCCACACCCCAGTTTATGCAGTGTCAACAATGATTTTACTTCTGTCGTTCATCTTAACATATGAAGTATGCGTAGATCTAGTAAGATTGATTTTATCTCCAACTTTCTATCTGATATTGACAGACTTTACCTCACGTTTCTGATGGCCCTCTAGTGTATGTACCAAACTGTCTTCAGTCCAAAAGAGGACCTGAGCGACAAACTTTGGACTCAAGCAAACTGAAAGCATTTACAAACGACAAATTAAATGTACATAGTTCAAATGATGTTTTCTATCTCCAATTAAAAAACAAAACAAAAAAAAAAAAAAAAAAAAAAAAAAAATGTGAGAAAAGGAGAAAATGCTGGTTTCCAACATTTTCTCCTTCTCTCACAATTTTTTCAAAAGTCTTCTTTTTCAGGATCTTTTAACCCTTTCCCAAACAAGCCCTGGTTTTCACGTGTCTGCAATACAAGTCTTTTAAAAACACTGTGGGCAAAGGAGAAATTGCTCGTAACGAGCAATTTCTCCTTTGCACACAGTGTTTTCTACCCTTTTTGATAACTTTCTGCCATTTTCATCCAATTTAAAATTGTCGTCTGCAAACTCTTTCAATTTGGACCAGTCCAAAATTTGTCGTTTGGGGAAGGGTTAAACTCCGGACTGTGTGGAAAAGTGTTAAAAGATCGTTCCCTTCATTCCATTTGGGTCGAGGTCATGTATCGAGTAACGACTTTTGTTCTTTGTACCATGACACTATTTAGTGGTATCACTGGACCCGGACCCAGGTTCACTGAATATGATGCATAGACCTGTAAAAGTGAACACAAAACACAGAAAATGCCATAAATCTCAATATTTTGCCAAATTTCCAAATATGTTTTCTTGCAGTATATCAAAACAAAAACAAAATTTAAATGTGAGACAAGCTCTGGCAAAGGGGGCTTAATGCATCTCCGTTATACGTTATACCAACCAAGCCATCGTATAATTATGGATCCATAATAGCCGCCTTTTTCAACAGATGAAAAAGATGGCTATTTCTATCTCATGAGGTAAAGTGGTCCTTGTACATACCGAAAATTGACCAATAGCGAAAAGTTTCGGCCTAGGTCAGCCTGCGCGGACTGCGCAGGCTGACCTGAGTCGAAACTTTTCGCAGATGGATTAAGCCCCATTTTCAGAGAGCATGGTTTTTATGTTTTTAACATTGACTGTATACGATAAAGAAGAAATTGGCAACTAAACACAAGCATAACTGATTAAGTATTTTATCTCGTTCTTTCAGGTATGATTGACCGACTCAATACCTCCCAGTCAAGACAAATGAATTAATGCCGTGCTTTACAGATAAAGTAGAAAACCGGCCACTGACTACTGAAAAGGAGTTCAATCTACTAATCATTGACACACCGGTCAGGCTCGATCATGGAAAGACAGACCTCCTCTACACAGATACACACAATGGGAATGGGACCAAAGAAAGCATCGCTATATTTAAGTCGTACGTCGTCCCTGCTGAAAACAAAACACGATACTTTTTCCCGACCGACCAGCAAGGAGGAGAAAAATGGAGAAAATACGTCACAGTCACGTGCCAGTAAACTCTCACAGACTTCACAGAAAGTCTCGAAAAATTCCGGGAATTCTGATAAAGATGTCTATTTACCATCGATACAGAAGGAATTCACTTTCACCGGCTATGATATAATGAAGGATGGTGAGTTGTTGTTCTCCGCCTACCCCTCCAGCTGCGTAGCCATGAATGTCGTAAAGATGACGCCCAATTTCTTCTAAATTTTCATCCATCTTTCTATTTTTCATTGTTTCGTGGTTTTTCCTCTAGCAAAAAAGATGGTAGCTCCTTAAAGAGCCAGGCACAACTTATAAAAAAAAAAAAAAAAAAGCAGACAATGTAAGTCAAGATCAGACTGCCTTTTGAGGACAATGTAGATAAAGATCAGACTGCACAGAACGTGCAGTCCTATCTTTAGTCTACATTTTCCACTAATTAGTTTTTATTTTCTGGCATATGCAATTTAGACACTGAGATGATTTGGTCTCTTTTCCTGATTTAGAAAGCGTATTATTTATTTGATGCCTTGATGGTGAATGTTTAAGCCCGGGCCTCCGGACGTCCACCTGGCTATGTGCATGCCCTCTATCCTCCTCTTCCGCATGAAAGTATCACGCAATATAGTAATGTAGTTTTAGCTTTCGTTTTTGACTCTTAGCCATACGGCAAAAAATTGGACTTGTCCATATTGAAGGTTTTAGCAGACGACATTTTAACCCTTTCCCAAACAAGCCCTGGTTTTCACGTGTCTGCAGTACAAGTCTTTTGAAAACACTGTGGGAAAAGGAGAAATTGCTCGTAACGAGCAATTTCTCCTTTTCCCACAGTGTTTTCTACCCTTTTTGAGACCTTTCTGCCATTTTCATCCAATTTAAAATTGTCGTCTGCAAACTCTTTGAATTTGGACCAGTCCAAAATCTGTCGTTTGGGAAAGGGTTAAACACGGTTAAGATAGAAAACATCGTTGGAAAAGGAGAAAATGCTGGTTACAAGGAAAAAAATATATATGCCCTATGTTTCGTAAATAGGAGGTTTAAGCACTGCATTTCGTGATACATTATACCGAGCTAGACATTAGGATCAACAAAGTCCATTCAGTCTTTCAACCAACTGAATCATAAGGTAGACTGGTCCTTTGACAAGTAGAGAATTTACAAATAGCAAAAAGTTTCGACCCATGTCAGCCTGCGCGGACTGCGCAGGCTGACATGGGTCGATACTTTTTGCAGGTGCATTAAGTCCCTTTTTTTTTTACAGAGCATAAGTAATACGTATATAACATTAATACAGGCTGACATGGGTCGATACTTTTTGCAGGTGCATTAAGCCCCTTTTCCACACAGCATAAGTAATACGTATATAACATTAAAAACAATGGCTGATAACACAGAGTGGGACAAACAATTTTTCGTTATGACCATTTCTAACCTGCCATATGAAGCAGTTTGGCAGTGTTGTTCTGCCCTATAGTGGTCTGCAATTTTATCATTAACATTTATGCAAGCAGGATTAACTGTGCCTTACCTTTTAGTAACTTCAGCTTGTTATCTCGACATTTCAGTTTGCAGCGACCTTGATGCTATGCATTAACCCTTATCCTGCTGAATAAAAGAAATGAAAATTTCAAGCCGATAGTATAAGCCAAAAACTTTCCTGTTTCAAAGGGATTGTTGGAGGGAAGATATCTCCTTAACGGACAGAGTAGATCAAAGATCAGACTGCACGTTCTGTGCAGTCTGATCTTGATCTACGCTGTCCGCAAAAGGTCAGTGAGTCGCGATAAGCAGCCAAAGAGTTAATGTTTTTTTTTTGTTACAAACAGTACTAAATTTGTAAGTTTTAAGTCATGTATTCGCACGTTGCATCACTTTTTTTTTTTCGCTCTAGCGGTAAAATGCTCCTCGAATCCCATCATTGGACCATATCTAACTTTGTTGTCTGCAAATTCTTTCACACATTAACAAGTCCAATAAAAGTGAGCAATGCTCTGTGAAAAGGGAGTTGAATGCATTTGCAAAAAGTATCGACCCAGGTCAGCCTGCGCAGTCCGCGCAGGCTGACCTGGACCGAAACATTTTGCTTTTGGTCAATTATTTCGGCATGTCTAAGGACCAATTTATCTCATTATGCAGTTGGTTGCTTGACAAACTGAATTTTATGGATCCACAATTACGTGATGACTTGCTTGGTATCGTGGATCACGGAGACGCATTAAGCCCCCTTTTGCCAGAGCATAGCTCAAGTACATGTACTTCAGTTTTCTGGCAAGGTGTGGAGATTATTGCAACCGGTTTTCATAAAGATTATTATCATCAATAATATTATTTTATCAGTATATTTACGTCAATCGAAATTGAAATATCGGCGAATAAAATTTTTGTCTTTGTTTATTGTATCAATATTTTTCAATCATACTTAAGGTTGACTGCTAAAAATCTTCTCACAATGAGCTTCAAACGATAGTTTATACTTTGGGGATATTTATATTTGGCGTTACGGTCTAAAAATAAAGTGTAACTGTACTTTACTCTGGACCGAAAAACACAATTTTTGTTATGTTCAAAATGAATGCATTTGAAGACGATGAATTAAATGTGTTGCAAATGATACTAGTTTTATTTGTCTTTAAAAGAGTAGAAAACAATGTGGAAGAAAAGGAGAAAATTTTTGTTATCAGCATTTTATGCTTTTCTCAAAATGTTTCAAAGACATTTTTCATCAGGGTCATAAAAGCACGAGACTATTTCGTATAAAGTTAAGATCTTTAACAGATAAAAACACTGCAGACTCGTTCCGTATTGAAAGCAATATCAAAAAGTCAGATAGGGACAAAAATAATGAAGATGCCTCTGAACGGGTAGAAACCAGCGTGGGTAAAAATACTGGTTTTCTGCATTTTCTTCCCTTTTTCCTCATATTTCCGCCAAAGAAAAGCCATTTTTCCGAAAGATTAAAGTAATACGGAATAGTTCTGTAAAGGATATAAGCCTTACTATATATATATGATGTCTGAATTATTCATATTGAATAAAACTAACAAAATACAAAATGGTCTATCGTAGTTTTGTGTTACAAAGAGTTACTTTTAACACCCTGACAGGTAGTGCTTATTGGTAACATGTAAATGATGTTACAAAATATGGACTGTAGACAAGTCAAAATATATGTACGTGGAGGAATTTTATCACTTGTACAAATATTTGTGAAAGCAGTGTATTATTGATACTAAAACGAAACTCATAAATATGACCTTTGCACCTTTTCGATTTATTATACAATTGTTACTGTAAAATTATTAGCTTTTAAAATTACAACAAACTTTGCAGGATCACCCTACTGACCTTTTGCAAAGGCCTAAACTACAACGAAAGGTTGTTTGTATAGAATATTTTTTTCGGATGGGGGTGTTTGCTCAAAGACTACCGGAATTATTCTTTTACTAAACAAACAATGAGCAACCCTTTTATCATCATCATCATCATCATCATCATCGTCGTCGTCGTCGTCCTCGTCGTCATCCTTGTCGTCATCATCGTCGTCATCATAGTCGTCATCATCAACAACATCATCATCATAATCATCATCATCCTACTTATTATCCTTAATGTTGTTATTTTATTATTGCAGTTGAGCCAAGTCAACGGCTGGAGAGCAGCGAAGAGGAAAAATCAAAGAACGATAACGTGCAATACTACATTAAGTCATGTAATCTAGCCGGGCTTATTCCCGTTACCTACCTAGTCAAACACATTAATGACCCGGAAGTGGTTATGAAGAGTCATCCGTTAGGACCGGAAGGGACGCGTGCTTTATGTATAGCCTTAGTAGTAAGATAAACCCCATGATGTTATCAAATTCTGTTTATTAGTTCGGCCATTATCGAAGACAACATCGAGTTATTGTCAGAGCCCTGCCGCCATCTTCTACATCATCATCGTCGAGCAAAACTTTCCCATTTTCTAATATCGCTGTTATTAAATCCTAACACCCCACCGGGTAACACAGTGGTTAGCGTATTTGACAAGTGACCTGGTAGTTGCGAGTTCGATACCTTGTTAAGCCAAACTTTCTTTCTGGCTATCTTTTGCCTCTCACCTTTGATGCATGTGAGAAAAGTAGTCAGTGGCTTGGAAAGAAATTTGTGTCAATGCTGGTATGAGAAAGCCAGGAAACACATGCGTAGGTGCACTGACTGCCGTGATATGACCTAAGCTGTTAAAATGGCGTTAAACTCCAATACAGACAAACAAACAATTAATTACTAACGGTAATTAGTTTTTGGCAGGTTGTTTACAATCACAAAGTGTAAACACAATAGAAGGGGCATTAACAGCTATGTCCCTTTTTCGAATTTGATTTTTTTTACTGAAAATGCACCCAGAACTGAGCATTGGAGTGCACTTGTTTATCAGTATTGTTGTTGTTGTTGTAAACAAACTAGGTACTTACCAGGACCTATGATGCCACAAACTCTTAACCAGACCACTAGAGCATGCAAATGACCTTTTTAACTCTTTACCAAGCACTGAAATTTCAGACCTGTCGAAATGTAACACTTAAGCTGCTGAATAAATGAAACACAAATCCCTACTCAATACTAAAAGCCCAAACATTGAGGTTTCAAAGTTGATTTCACTGGAAAGAAAATACCGTATCGGACAGTGTAGATCAAAGATCAGACTGCACGTTCTGTGCAGTCTGATCTTGATCTACACTGTCCGCAAAAGCTCAGCGGGTCGCGATTAATAGCTTAAGGGTTAAAGCATTTGAAGACGACCCAGATTTTTAATATGCCTCAAATAATGAGATTTGTTTTTTGAAAGGGTATGAAACATTGCGGGAAAAGAAGAAAATGCTGGTGACCATTATTTTCTCCTTTTCCAAAATGTTTTCAAAAACCCTCCTTTTTATGGGTTATTTGATTAATGGTTATATTATGATCATAAATGCAACTGTGTAATACTGGGTCAGCTCATTAAAATGAGCCATTGGTAGCGTGATCACAGTATTTTTTAGTGCGGCAAGGAAACATTTTCAAATCAAACAGTAATTTTTTTTTTTTAATTTTAAAGCTTTTTCATCTTTTTTTTTTTTCCAGAATAATAAGTATGTACAAAGTTTGAACTTAGAAGACAACGATATCGGACCAGAAGGTTGTTTTCACATTGTAGAGATGCTTAGAAAGAACGATACAATCACTCATCTTGTAAGTATAACATAACTGATCTTGTAACATTCTTACATAATAAGGAGCCATGCTCTGTAAAAAGGGGGTTTTAACCCTTTACCGCACAATGCCGCCTTTTAACGACCCTTGAAAAGAGGCCTTTTGAAAACATTGTGGGAAAAGGAGAAAATGCTGGTAACCAGCATTTTCTCCTTTTCCCACAATGTTTTCTACCCTGTCAGAAAAATGGCAGCATTTGAGCTACACTGAAATTGTCGTCTGCAAATGCTTCCAATTTGGACAAGGCTAAAACTTTTTGCCAGAGCTTGGCTCAAATTATTAGGAATCTGCCGAACCAGGTAGCTCAATCGATATCGCAGATTTCTTTCCAAGAATGGGTGATAGTCATTGCGACAAGATTTATTTCTCCCTCACATCTGATTATTGGTTCGAGGTTGATAGTGTGGGAAAGCAGCTGTGTCTTTGGAAGAATATTGTGCGGCGTACCGATAATGTTACGTATTTTCTTTAACCCTTTACCACACAGTCCCGACTTTTAACGACCCTGAGAAAGAAGCCTTTAAAAACATTGTGGGAAAAGGAGAAAATGCTGGTAACCAGCATTTTCTCCTTTTCCCACATTGTTTTCTACCCTTCCCAAAACAAATTCCAATTTTTAAGTCACATTTAGTTTGTTGTCTGCAAATGCTTTCAATTTGGACTGTTCTTAAATTTTGTCGTTTGGTAAAGAGTTAGTTTAAAGTGCAGTATATGAATGAACAATAGAGTCGAGTTTTAACTATGGCAATGACTTGATCTTTTTTTTCCCCTTTATTTTTCAAAGTCTGTTATCTTTTTCAGAGTATATCCGAAAATTCCATAGGAACGCCCGGTGTTGTAGCATTTTCAGATATTTTGAAAGACGGGAAACATTTACACACATTAGATATATCAGGTATTATAGTAGATATATATATCGGGTATATATCAGGTATTATAGTAGATATATATATCGGGTGTATATCAGGTATTATATTAGATATATATATCGGGTGTATATCAGGTATTACATTAGATATATATATATCGGGTGTATATCAGGTATTACATTAGATATATATATCGGGTGTATATCAGGTATTACATTAGATATATATCGGGTATATATCAGGTATTACATTAGATATATATATCGGGTATATATCAGGTATTACATTAGATATATATATCGGGTATATATCAGGTATTATATTAGATATATATATCGGGTGTATATCAGGTATTATATTAGATATATATATATATCGGGTGTATATCAGGTATTATATTAGATATATATATCAGGTGTATATCAGGTATTATATTCCAATAATCAGTTCGTTCACTGCCGTTTTCAGCTCATTTTTTTGTTCAGATTGCAGTAATCTTTAACCCTTTGCCTGCTAAACGCGACTCACTGACCTTTTGCGGACAGCGTAGATCAAGATCAGACTGCACAGAACGTGCAGTCTGATCTGAAATCTACACCCCAAAAGCACCTTTGGAATAGGAAAATTTGGGTTTATACTATTGGTTTGAAAGTTTCATTTCTTTTAAATTGAACGGCATAATTTTTCTGTTTAGCCAGTCATTTGGGCATACTGGGAAAGGATAAAAATGATCATCTTGGGCAGTTTTTAGATTGAACGGAGTGGACCTATTATAGGATCTGTTTACAAACTTCATGGATGGGGTAGGACTGAAAGGGTACTCCAGAACTGAGCCTGTTGATTTTTTTTTTTTTTTGGTATCGCATCATCTCGTATAACTAGTTGCTTTTTTTTCTTCTAGGTAGCAATTTAAGCGACTCAGATGCTAAGCATGTAGCAAGTATAATAGAGGTAAGGCCATATCTGTGCTTGTATTCGTTAGGTTAAACATTATAGTATTGCCACGTGGTACATCAAATTATGGGGGAGGGGGCTACGGATGAAACAGAAGTTCTACCAGTATTAGTTACGGCTCCGTCAGTTGAAAAAAGCTCAACAATTCGGGGAAAAAACAATCATAAACCAAACAGTTTGGACAACGTCAAATTAACATCAGAGAGAGAGAGAGAGGAGAAAAATTGCCGGAAAGAAAGTTTGCCTCAACCGGATATCGAACTCGCAACCACCAGGTCACGAGTCCGATACACTAACCACTTAGCTACCCGGGCGGGCTTATCAGACCCATACAAGAAGTGTGTATCTAGATTTATTACATGTTTGTCCATTTTTCAGTTTAATCCACATTTACGAAGACTGATATTGCATCACAATCGACTTGGGGATGGAGGAGGGTTCGATATTGGACGGGCAATTGGTAAGAATTATGTCAAATGTTTTCTGGTAGTTTAATTTAACCCTGTCCCGAACAACAAATTTTAGGCTCTGTGAAACTGTGTATAGACAACCGTTTTAATCTAAGCTGGTTACCAGATATTTCTCCTTTTCCCACAGTTATTTTCAAAAACTTCTACCAAGGGGTCGTTAGAGCAAGGGGTTGTTTGGTAAAGGGTTTGACCATAATGTTATCGGACGACAAACTAACTTGTAGTCGGTCCTTCCGCTGGGTGTTTGTCAGACTGATTTGTACTATACTTAAAATTCAACATGCTTTTCCAAAGTCTTATGAGTGAAATGTTATACATGTACACGTCATATGATGTAGAGTATTTTCAAACTTTAAGCCACTTTCTATTTCCGAATTTTGAGCCTTAGTTTCAAAGTTTTCTATTTGCTTTTAGAATCAACTGAACGTACAAATTAAACAGTTGCTTCGTTGTGTGTAGTAACTTCAAGTTGTAAAAGCTCTGATTTGTGCTTCGGAAAAGGCACTAGTCTTGATCCACTTTTCAGCAAATCAATTACATGCATATGAGACATGCTCTATGAAAAGGGTGCTTAATGCATCTGCAAAAGGTATCGACTCATGTCAGCCTGCGCGGTCCGCGCAGGCTGACATGAGTCCAAACTTTTTGCAGTTTATCAATTCTTTGCATGCCCGAAGACAATTCCACCTCATAAATCATTTTGTTGTTAGACAAAATGGATTTTATAGATACATCTTTATGGGATGATTTACTTGGAATAATGCACCAAGGAGATGCACTAAACTCCCATTTGCCAGAGCACATACAGAATTAGTACGTTTATTACTGTATTGGTATGAAGAACAGAGTCCGCCAACAGGGATGATTGCCATTTCAAATTTCTAAATAAGGTTTGAAATTTGGTAAAATTTTGTCACAAACCAAGGCCCAGTTTCACGATTCAAAAAAGGACTTTTTAAAAGTATTTCATTTTGCTCGGATCCTTTAACGGATTCACTTTCTAACTTAAGCTGGGTACTTTATTTGTGACGCATTCCACTAACATTAAGAGATTAGTAACGTTCTCAAATCCCAAGCTGAAACAACGTTTCAGACTCAACCCAGCAAAATAATGGACCCGATCCTGGGTTAAGTCCAATTTTTTCCTGAAACGATCATGTGACGTCCCTACAACTCTTTGTGAAGTTATGGTGCAAATTCTTAAAAATAAAACCTAAGTATCTCTTTACTTCGAGAAAAGATTCTGGGTGCGACCAAATTGCAAGCATTTGCACAAAACACTTTCAAATATGACTAAAATGATGGGATCTGCCATTAAAACAGCAGAAAACATTTTACGAAAAAGAGAAAATGCTGATTAGAAAATGCTAATTACCAGCATTTTCTTTTTCCTCCCACAATGTTTTCAAAAGGCCTTCTTCCTCAAGGTCGTTAAAACTCAAGCTTGTATGGTTGTAAGGGTTAAGAGGCTAGTATCCCGTTAAAGAATTACCATCGAGATTATTTTTTGCGCACTTCTCTTTTTTTTGCATTTATTCATTGTTTGCTAGCTGTTACTTCATCAAATTTAGTGTTGGCAATATTTTTTAAAATCTTAACAACTCCGTTTAATACGCGATTCACAAGCAGTTTCTCTTTTTGCCACAATATTATCATATGATCTGCGAGACTAGTAATATGTCTATTCGAGGTAAGGGGTTCTAACCATATAGATGTACAAATATTTCAGCAATTAACGACACAATCAAAGAACTGGACTTGAGTTGGAACCATATCCGAGGAAGAGGAGCGCTGGCTCTCGCCACCGGAGTGCAGGTAGGGTTCGATCTTTTACCGAGCAATCCTTGAGTCATGCGGAGAATGTTTTGCGCCATTGAAACACCAAAACGTCTTGAAATGTGAGACTTCCTTTTCTGTATTAGCTTGTATTACTTAGTTTCTTGTTAGCGGCAACACGAAACTTTATCATATCGTCATGCTCGGCTTGAAACCTTGACTCGGTGCTTGTACGAGGGGTGATCAGAAAGAACGTGGACCACCACGTTATTTTAGAAACTGGTTCACGTAAAATTACAATCTGTACAATAGTGCATAGATGAGAATCGATTACCTGGTAGCTGATTCTTGAAAGCTTTCAAATAACTTCATATTCAAGTAAAAAAAAATATGGTGTCATGTTAATGACGTCACACACTAGTATTAGTCAGACAGTGTCGGAAGATTTTTTGTTTGTGCCGAGAGTAGGCCATTAAGTTTTACGTCAATTTCGGAAAGTCGATATCGGGAATTAACTTAAATTTAAGAATAACTGTTTTTCGAGCAATTTTCTCGACAAAAGCAGACTTCAAAAGACAGGTTAAGCAAAGTCGTGTTTCCTTAAATTGCAGTTGCCACATGGTTAGGCTACACTATTCCTACAGCAACAGTTTCAAACACGCACAAAAATTAAAGGACATAAAATGAAAGTGCATGATTATGTATGAGCCATGCTCTTTGAAAAGAGGGCTTAACGCATTTGCAAAAAAGTATTGCGCGACTGCGCAAGCTGATCTGGGCCGAAACTTTTTGGTTTTGGTCACTTTTCTGTGGTGTTAAAGGGCCAGTCTACCTCATGTTTCAGTAGGTCACACAAAACGGATTTTATTGATGTATTTATAATACTGTGATAACTTGGTCGGTATCATGCATCACGGAGGTGCATTAAGACCCCATTTCACAGAGCATCGTATATACGTGTATTGCTCGTAATTGTGTGTAATACATTTCAAAGTTTTATTCCCGGTTTTCATAAACCTTTTACAAATGATTTTTGTAAAATTTCTCGTACTATGTTTGTCATTTTTAAACCTAAAGGCTTTTATTGCAGAGAAACATAGGTCTACACAAGTTGAATGTATCGTGGAATGGTCTTGGCAAAGCAGGCAGCGAGGGGTTCGGGAAAGCCTTGGCAGAGAATCGAACGCTTCTTGAACTTAACGTCGCAAATAACAGAATTGGTACAAAAGAAATCGGAAATATTCTCAAGGGTTTACAGGAAAACGACAACTTGGACATATTACGGGTGAAAAAAAGATGAGCTAGTAGGCTCTGGCAAAAGGGAGCTTAATGCATCTCCGTGATGCATTTTACCTATCAAGTCATCACATGATCATGAATCCACTTTCTTTAATAACCAACTTAATCTTGAGGTAGAATGGTCCTTGAACTTACAGAAAATTGACCAATAGCGAAAAGTTTCGGTCCAGGTCAGCCTGCGCGTATTGCGCAGGCTGACCTGGTCGATACTTTTCGCAGATGCATTGAGCCCCCTTTTCACAGAGCTTTGTATCAACTTTGCATCATTTGCTTATAATTCGTATTAAACAGGAAACATTTCTCCAAATATTGTTTTTAGACAAACATCCATCGATATAGCTCAGGGCCAGTATTGGACAATTCCTTAAAATATCCAATTTGGCCATATCTATGTAATCTCAATTCGGATACTAGGACTTAGCATCATTGCACTACAATTTGTTTGTCATCTGTAAATACATTCAGTGTCTACAAGTCTTCAGTTATTGTTGTTTGGTAAAAAGCTAACTGGAATTACTATAAATTCTAGGGCCAAGTATAATTTTGTGACTTTATTTCATTTTATTTCAGGTGGGACAAAATCCATTGAACCCAGAAACTGCTTTGACCATTTTACAAGCCATAGAACAGTCGGACAAATGCGTTGTGACCATGTTGGATTTGACTGTAAGACTTTTTGTCGTTGAACAAACTTGTAACTTGGAGCTTCTTCAAACGTTTTACCAAACGACAAATATTTGAGCCATGCTCTATGAAAAGGGAGCTTAATGCATCTGCGAAAAGTATCGACCCAGGTCAGCCTGCGCAGTCCGCGCAGGCTGACCTGGGCCGAAACTTTTCGCTATTGCTCAATTTTCTGTATGTCCAAGGACCATTCTACCAAATGATTAAGTCGGTTGTTAAAAAAGTGACTATTATGGATCCATGATTATGTGATAGCTTGATTGGTATCATGGATCACGGAGATGCATTAGGCACCCTTTTGCCAGAGCATGACTCATTTAGACTTGTCCAAATTGAAAGTATTCGCAGACGACTCCTAAATTGTAGACAAAATGTTGGCTTGTCTTATTGAAGGATAGAAAACATCTTGGGGAAAGGACAAAATACTGGTTACCAGCATTTTTCTCCTTTCCCCGCAATGTTTTCATCAACCTTCTTTCGTGGGGTCATGAGAATGAGGGATTATGTGATAAAGGGTGAAACTCTTTCAGACTACTATTTATAAACTTTAACTCTTTCGAAGGCTTAAAGTGTGATCTACAGGCCTGACTAAATTAGCAGCTGGTATACAATTAAGATCAGGCCGCACGTCCTGTGCAGTCTGATCTTGATCTGTGCCACGCGCAAAAGCCATTTTTTTTCCAGCTATGGCACTGAATGGCTTAATAACCGAGATCAGACTGAACCAAAACGAACTATGATTTAGATTTTTGTAAGAAATACTGCGTGCCCACTGACCACGGTACTTTGGCATAGTTCAGTTTTTAGGGCAAAGTTAAAGGTATTGAAAATTAACTCTCTCATTCAGAAAAACGGTTCAAAACATTGCACTTTCAGGGTGTTTTTTTTTTTTCTAAAACATTTCACTATTTACAGGACAGTGTAATCTTTCAGTGTAAAATTATTTGAATCCATATCGGTCATTATCGGACATGTACCATTGTCAAGCAGCTAGGCAGCTAGGAACGTTTTTTTTTTTTTTTTTGGGGGGGGGGGGGCTTTAGAACAACTGCAAAAAGTATCGTGGTTTCATCTGAATATGTAAAATAATGCATGTATGCTAAAAGCTATATTTCTCCTTGCCTTCCATGCTTTTTTACGGAGAGTTAGCAGTTAGATCCCCGACCTATGTTACAAAGGTACTGCAAAGAAGCGACATTCAGTTCTAGGATAGTCATACCCTTCAGCTGACTTCACGCCATTATAAGCGTATTAAAGACAATAAACCCATTAACATTGTCGTATATAGTTTACCTGATGAGTGGCTTTGCCCAGTTCAAGCACACTTTGTTTATGTTCAAAGGTCCAAGTGCAGTGCTGGCCCCTTATTCATGTTTCCATCAGGTGTGCCAGTTCCGGTCAGCTTTGTTGACAGTCAGCTTGCCAGTGCTGTAAATTTCTGCGCTTTACATACAAATTCCTACAAAGGCCATAGCTTACGAAAAGGGGCTGCTACCGAAGCAGCTCAAAGAGGTAAATCAGAATCAGAAATTCAAAAACTTGGGCGCTGGAATTCAAATGCTTGATATATAAGAATACAAACTTTCTCATGCAACGCTTCAACTTAACAGCCCTCTATACACACAATCGCAATCCCTATCCAAAAATTGTATTAACATGCATTTTTTTTTAGGATTTTCTACACTCCCCAGACTTGTGTGTATTGCTCTTCACTTCTTTCTTATGTAATTTAGAAGGCCCATAGTGGTAAGAATTTGTCTGCACTACTCTGTATTTCTCGTACTTACTTTTATTGCCTTTCATAACATGTATGTAATCTAGAACACTCATAGTGGTCAGAATTTGTCTGCACTATTCATGCTTAGAAATCTTGCGCTATCACTTTCACTGCTTTTTAGGGGTCAGAATTTGTCTGCCCTATAAAGTTGTTTATCCTTTTTAAGTCCACAGTCATATATGATCAGAATTTGTATGCTCAGTTCGGCATACTTTCAATATTCATTTTTGTTTGTAAATGACAAGCCACAGGCTCATCTTATATAGATTTCAATTTACTTTTGTATATTGCTTTATTTACTTCAGTATTGTCTTATTCACACTTTCATACTTGTTTAACCTGCTAAATTCATGTTTTTTTATTTTCAGTACCTGTACAAGGTACTTTACATATTGTTTTTCTTTCTTTTCAAATGCCTTGTATTATTGTTGCCGCTGTTAATCTTAAATAATGTTTATATTTGATAAAGTGAATGCATCATAGTCTCTATCGTAAGGGGCATATCTTAGAGACCTATTTATGTTATTTCAGTCGTACAACTTGCCTTAGGTGGTTCATTTATTTTATATCCTAAACATTTTCAACCAATACATACGTGTGATTAATGTGCAAGCTCTGGTACTCCTTAGCATTTTAGGTCTGATTAAACACTCTTGATATGTGCTTGTTTAATAACAATAAACGCTGACTTTGTCTGCGTTGGTGTAACCTGGTGCCTGATTTCATGCACCATGCTTATGGCCTTATGCACCAGCTTTTTGCATAATCATGTAATATATAAAGGTAGCTTGGGTAGGATGTAATTCTTAGTCATTTGTGACATTAATGATTAGTGATAGTCAATTGTGTATGTTTTTGCCCCAGCTACCAGGTAATTATGCCTATTATCTCGATGTGTTTGCATTGCGCCATTTAGTAAATAAATGACCAGACCTCATATATCCTTGTTGTTTTGCCTTTGAATCATTTTTGACAAAGTCAGCATATAAATACTCATTAAATGGATTTTGTGGATAAATTATTATTTTTCAACAGGACATAGCAGTTCGCTCCGAGTTTCTACGAAAGTGGGACGAACTCAGAAGCAAGCGACGGGTCACCTTGAGGATAATTTTTGGAGCTGTCGTAAAAAGTCAAGAGGCCCCTCCAAAGGACCCAAATGCCATCGACTGGCAGGACCCAATTACCCGGATGTTCAAGTATATGCAGGATCAAGGGTATCGAGTTATTGATCTTCTAAAACGGCTCGACAAGGACCGAAGTTTGAGCGTAGATCGCGAAGAATTCAAACGTGGATTAATGGTAAAAATAGAAAATTGACGATGCATTAGTATGATTATAGTCTACTGATACCCATGGTCTATCATGACGAAATTTTCATTATTGGACGCCGTTACTATAAATAGCACATTGGCGACTGCCTTATAGTCTTATTACATACAATCTAGAGGCAGTCGCCAATATGATATTTATAGTAACGGTGTTAATGAAAATTTGAGAATTCCGTGATATAAAGGCGATGCCCCAATGTGCAGCAAGTGTTCGATGATCGACCAAGGAAAATTTTCGTGTCGCGCGATAGACCAATTGAGCTTCAAAGGCCTTCGGTATAATTGAGTCATGCTCTGTGAAAAGGGGATTTTTGAATGAACCTGCAAAAAGCATCATCTCATGGAATCCTGCGCAATCCGTTGTGGTTGACATGGATCGAAACCTTTTGCTTTGTTTTTTTTTTTGTAAATTTTCTGGATATCTAAATATCATTCTACCTCATAATTCAGTCGGCTTTTAGACGACATAGATTTTATCCATCCATAATTATGTGATGACTTATTAGGTCTAATGCGTCATGAAGACGCATTAAAACCCCTTTTACGAGAGCTTGGCTCATATGTATCTGATGTCAGGTTTTTCTTTTTGCAGAGGACCTTTTTGTCTCCCTTTGAACTATCAAGTCTTTTACCAGACGACAATTTTTTTGACTTGTCCAAATTCAAAGTATTTGCAGACCACAAATTGCACATGGCTATAATGATTAGAATGGTCACTTAAAGTATGGAAAGTATTACGAGAAAAGGAGCAAATGCTGGTTACCAGCATGTTCTCCTTTTCCCGCAATGTTTTCAAAAGCCTTCAGATCCGTTAAAACGGGGGATTGTTTGACAATCTACCTTTTGTCTACATGATTGTCTCTGCGAACATCTACGATCTTGTGATACTCTTTAACCCTTAGGCTGTTAAGCGCGACTCACTGGCCTTTTGTGGATAGTGTAGATCAAGATCAGACTGCACGGAACGTGCAGTCTGATCTTAGATCTACACTGTCCGATAAGGAGAATTTTTCTCAAAAATAAGTTTGAAATTATACCGTTTCTTTACTATCGCTTGAAAGTGTCACTGAACTTATTTAGCAGGATAAGCGTTAAGAGTCTGTCTAATTTTTCTCCAATCGCATTGAGTTTAAACATATTTATTTCACGCTGATTGTGAAACAAGTTCTTATAATTTCTATCAATCACTTTCAATGACTGCTTCCTGGAAACCTTAACTGTTAATCACGCCGCAATGTGGGTAGTAGTCGGGATTACCTGCCCCTACCACAACGTTATCGGGTCAGGCAAAGAGCAATAATGGCGGCCTCCATGGCGTCCTCAAGCGTAGTCCTACATATGCTTTCCTGTATTTCCCAGTTTCATGTGATACTGTTTAATTAGTGAATAAAATGAGGTCAATTTTGTGCAAAATATACATTACCGAATGTAAAACGTGCTTTTTTGAAGTATGGTTTAAATTTAAATTTGACTATGAATCATTTTAAAAGTAGCCCTATTTTCGGACGTTATATAGGTGCATTGACCAATACACCACTGTTTCCTACAATAATCACATTACAGTCAGCATCTCCCAATGTGCCGATCTGAGGACACCCTTTCGAAGGTTACAATGTGTTGCTCTTTCTATCAACCAATCAAAACTCTGTTTGTAAAATTTTGAAAACGAGAAGTAGATCTTCGGGAATCTTGTGTTTTATCGCTACATGATTAAGCTGCCATTTTGAATGCATGCTACCATTTTTAGACTATATTTTGCTGAATTTGTTGGTTATAACCGATATACATGCAGAAAAATTCAAATTTTGCGAGATCCGAGTTCTAGGAAAGTGACCGTCGTCAGATCAAGCTTATAGTTGAGTAAAAAATGGGCTTGATGTATTTGCAAAAAGTATCGACCTGGGCCGCAACTCTTTGCTTTTGATAAATTTTCTGCATGTCCAAGGACCATCCTACATAAGGCTTCAATCCTTTACTTCAGAAAATGGATGTAATAGATCCATAAATATGTGATGACTTGCATGGTATAATGGATCATTCGTTAAGCGCCCTTTTGCCAGAGCATGGATAATTTCTTTTATTTAGCAGGTTAAGATTTAATGATTCATTAAATTTTGTATAACAAGAATCCAGATAATGCGAGGATTTGAATGATATAATACATTTCAAGGATGCGTTGAACCCCCTTCTGCCAGAGGGTATAATGTAAGTGAATGTAGGTAAAAACTATAATTAACACTTTACCACACGACAAAATTATAGCCTTGTCCAAACTGAAAGCATTTGCAGACGACAATTTCAGTGTGGCTCAAATGGTACAACTTTTCTTTGATAGGGTAGAAAACATTGTGGGAAAAGGAGAAAATGCTGGTTACCAGCATTTTCTCCTTTTCCCACAATGTTTTCAAAAGGCTTCCTTCCCAGGGGCGTCAAAAGGCGTCATTGTGCAGTAAAGGGTTAAACCATGCTCTGGCAAAAGGGGCTTCTTCGTGATGCATTGTAGGCCTACCAATCAAGCTATCACATGGTTATGGAACCATGAAATCCACTTTTTTAAATAATCGACTTAATCACGAGGTAAACTGGTCCTTGGACATACAGTAAATTGACTTATAGCGAAAAGTTTCGGCCCAGGTTAGCCTACGCGGACTGATCTTGGTCGATACTTTTCGGAGATGCATTAAGACCACTTTTCACAGAGCACGGCTCAATTATAATTGCAGAGTGAAAATGTACCGCTTACTGAAGCTCAACTTGATGAAATAATAGAGCGGTTAGACACAGACGGAGACGGGGAAGTGGATCTAGGGTAAGTTCATTTCTTTGTTCTTGTCTTCAACTTCTGCTATATAATCAGTCTTTCACGTCCAGGGCTTGGAACCATTGAGGTCGCTGGTTTGAATCCATCCGATTTTAAAGGATGAATGATAGTCATTACGACAGAATTAATTTCTCTCTCACAGCTGATTGTTGCTCGAATACACTCTTTTATCTTTATTTGCCGATTAATTTGTCCCTTAAGGGTTTCCAAAAATGGATATGATCCCGCGCTCTGTCATTCAACTGGATATATGTTAATGTGCTCGTATATTTATTACCTGTCAAACGGGTTTTATCACCGATTAAATCATACAACACCTTCGAATCGAACCACATTCATCTTTCTCTATCAAAAATATCATTGTCCAATCTTGATTAGTGGTCTTTGACGCCGTCAGATTTGCTTACATGACTTCGTAAACGTATACATAAGGCCTTTATATTCGGTTGTTGTTGTCATTTTTGTTGTTTATTGATTTACCTCTCTATACATAATGTAATTTAAACGAGTCTATTCATTTTGAGTACCGGTATATTAAACTCAATATTTACCAAGGTCGGCGATTCTCAGCAGACGTTTCATTTCGATGATGGTATACCAAAAAAATCCTCGTCAGTAAAAAAATAAAAACGTAAATTATATTTTAAAATTTGTTTGATCTTTCATTCATTGAGGACTTTTCTCTACAAGAAGTTAAGAAAACTAGCAAAAAAATGTTTTCAATACACTTGTTTTATTTGATACGGCTAGATCGATGTATTGCATAAAGAAGCATATCAGTTTTCGGACATTAGAATTTCGGACACTGAAACACAATTCTAGAATTCTTAAAAAAGCGAATATTTGAATAGAATCGAATACTAAATACGAATATTCGAACGCCTGTCTTTGAATTCGTTCTTGTGCCTAAATATATGATATATTCTTGATATAGCACTTTTATTTGATTCAGTAAATTCAGAAGGTTACTGCGGGTAAGTACGCATTGTTGTTGCTAGACGGTGGCTAGGTAATATTTTTTCGTCTCTTTCGTCAAATTCATGGTCTGACTGGCTGCATAAAATATGTCGATTAAAGATTTTGATACTTTGCATATAATTTTTTCACCTTGTTTTCAAGCTGTACTGAGCATGGGTCAGAATTATTTAGACAAGACAAGACAATACTTTATTGACTTAAACTCTACAGTAGTAGTTATGAATTGACACGATCTAGCTCATCCCCGATCCGGTTTGGCGAAATTGACGGATTTTGCGATCATTTATGCGATCGGGTTCTATCCGGTTCTGGGTTTTCCCAAAATTCCGGCTCGCGATCTCTCGATCTCTCAATCTCTCTATCTCGCTAATTCTTCCCCCCTCGCGCGTCTCTCGAAAAAATTTATAACTTTTTTTTTTTAAAAGTTGTAAATTCTAATTTTTAATCCTATAATGACCCCAAGCTAGAGTGTTTATATTATCCTCTAATACATACCTTTTATCGTCAGCGGAACTTAATGCTTTTTTATACAACTCTTCAGTATAAATTTCGTGCTCATGACTTCTTAACACGCTCATAATTCTATAATGGTCTTTTCCCGTAAATAAACAATCTTTATAATTCTCTAAATTTAGTTCATTTTTAACAACCGACCTTTTTACCCCCTTACATCTCCGGTCTTCACCAACACCCTCATATATCAATTTTCCATTTTCATCTATTTTTATATCTAATTTTATATAAGCGTACAATTTAGCGCCTAAACCAACAAACTCAGTCATAACGCTACCATTTAATTCGTCTTTAAACATACCCAGCACTTTTTTGTTCTTTTGACTATGCAACTCGTGCTCTTTAGGGTAACCACTCATATCGTACATTGTATCAGCGTCACGAGCAATATCCTTATATAAATCGTTAGTGTCTATTTCGAGAATAAGACTATCCGTATCAGTATAACACATCCTTACTTTTTCGCCGTACTTCGCTTTAAAATAATTATAATAGGTTTTATGCATAAGCGTTTTACTAATATCTAATATGCTCATGCCTAAATAAACGGGTTTGTTATATTTTATTTCCGTTTTCTTCATATGAACAGCGACTAAATCTTCGTCAAATATTGTAGTATGTTGATAGTTCGGTTTAGCGGTAAGTTTTTTATAACGATAATTTTTCGTATCATTAACCAGTTGTATATTTACTCTATTTCTTAAGTTTTCCATGGTCTTAACCAAAAGCCGAATTCATCATTAACTTAAAAAAATCTTTTTCAAAATCATTTTTCGCGTTTTTTCTTAACTCAATATTTAAATCGATATATTTTTTAATAGCGGAACTTTCCTCAAACTTAATTCCGCGATGTATTTTTTTAATTTTTAAACCTAACTCTAAATACGTTTTTAAAACCTCGTGATGTATAACATAATTTTCTTTATCGTTTAAATTAGGAATTAATTTTTCTACCTTTTCTATTTTTAAGCGTTCGGGCGCTAAAGGGAAATCGTTGTGTAAATCGTGCAACTCTTTAGGATATTCTAAATCAACCTCTAAAAAACAAGGTATATTTTTCCATCCTTTTAATTCTTCTTTACTCATCCGTTCAAAACCGCAAGTAGGCAATAATTGGCTCATAGCCCAAGGGTAAAGACTGTTCGCATCTATATATATTAAATATTTTGATGGTTTATTCGCGTCATAGTCCGCCATATATTTGTTATTAGCCTTAGAATACCTTTTACTGCACATAGATATACCGCCTCTGATACCTTTTTCAACCATTAAAAGCGCATCAATATCCGATAAAAGTTCGAGCTTTACTCCAGTTTTCTGTAGCATCGCGTCATATGCTAACCCGGGTGTAGTAAAATACCAACAAGGGTCTAATTCGTAGTGTTCACGACATACATCCCTAAAGTTTTCGAATACATCCGCTAAAAGCAAAACGTCTATTTTGTTGTAAAGTTCCAAATAATCCTTAAACGTTTTCATGTTAAAAGTATTCCAAACATTTTTCGCGTGTTCATAATCTTCGTCACTAATATGTTCCTTGTTTAAACTCGAATAAAATTTTTCTTTAGGCGGTAGTTGAGTTTCTTCTAACCTTTCGAGAGAATCTAAGTAATCGTAAGGAAAAACTCCCTTTCTTCTAACTAACGGTAAATGTTCCTTCGAAAAATATCTCGATAAAATATTTAACTGGTCTTCGTTTAAATTTCTCGAGAGACTATCTAAGCTCGAAGACATAAACTTAAAGCTATCGAGAAACCTAATTTTATGGTATATTTTTTTTCCAATTCCAATAGTTTTACTAAAACTAATATATTTTTCTCGTTGTTCGGTATACAATCGATGTAACCATTAGTTGAACCGAGAAGCTTAATAAAAAGATGAGCATCATAGCCGCTTAAATTATGAAAATAAACGGGTGTAAAGTTAGGAATTTTTGCTTTAAGATTACAGTTTAAATGGGCAGCTCCTCTATATTTACCGGTAAAATGGCAATGGTCTCTTACTTTGTAATTTTCGTGAGTAAATTCTTCGTTACAAATATAGCACCTAGTTTCTCTTTCGTGTTTTATTTTTTCCTTTTCAGTTATTTTAATCGGAACCGGGTCTCGATAATACTTTTTAACAATTTCTCTAATATCATCAGTTAACGTTTCTATAAATTTTTCATCGGCATCTTCTCCTGTATAACTTCTTTCTATAGGTTGACTTACTTCGTCATCAGAAAATTTTATAATGTAGTAAAAACTACAAGGAACGTGCTTTTGCCGTTTTATAGTATAACTTTTCTCTTGACTCGGTTGGCAAGTTTCTATAGGTAACAGTACGCTTTCGAAATCAGCGTATATAGCGACGGGAAACTTAATTTTTCTATCATGATTTATAAATTGTAATGCGGTACCCTCGTCAGGCATTTTTAAATTAACGGGTTCGTGCGCGGAGCAATATTTCGTATGATTTTCTAAAAGTTTTTTACTACCAAAATGATTCATACAAAGCATACAATACTCAATACCGCTATTGTCGCTTACTTGCGTTCTCAGTAACCCATTGATATTTTTTTTTAAAACATAATGCGTTTTTTTACCGTCGTCAATAAAAAGTAAGTTAATATGGTTTTTTCTTAAACTTTTGGTAGCCCTAATACGAGTAACTCGCTTATTTCCCGAATACTCAAAAACATTTACGCCAATTTCCGAATTTTGTTTTTCGAACTTATCTATATCATGAAATGTAACGGGATAGTCTATTCCTTTCATATTTAAGCTATTTTCCTTCGATTTTAAATCACCATCAATTCTTTCCGCATTTTTTTCTTTAGAATTTAACGCTCTTAAAATGCACCATAAAAAGCATTTATTGTCTTCATTTTTCATATTGATGCACGCTTTTTTGTTCGAAATCCATTCGGGTAGCTTTATATATCCCGAAGCTCTTAAAGGTTCATAAATAACTGTATGTAACTTTAAATGTATTACACTATGAAAAGCCCAACCACTACCTCTTCTTAAAAAAGCAGTATGATTTTCTAAAATTCTTCCTGCCATAATATTATATAATTCATCTACATCGGTTCCCTTTAAATTAATTTCGCTTATATCGGAAGAAAAATTAGCTTCTACCGGTTTATCAACCTCTTCAAATCTATACATATAACATTGAAGAACCATTTTTACTTTAGTCCCTCGCTTATCTCTTAAAATGTTTATTATTGATTGTCTCGTAAGCTCTAAAAACTCTTCGGGCGAAGAAACTCGTATTCCCGGTATTTTATGTTCTTCCGCCCACATTTTAAGAGCCGAACGATTCTTTTCAACTACTATTTGGTCTACTTTACTGTATAATTTTTTAATTTTATTTTTAAGCGCATTAAGTTCGGGCGAAATACTTTTAGGAACTTCTTTAACTCTTTCTAAACTTCTTAATAAATCCTCAACCGTTTGTTGTTGCGTAGGTGGTGTGGCTAGTGTTGGCGGTAGCGCAATTGTCGGTTGTAAAACTGGAGTACTTATAATTCCAATATCTCTATCTAATATTGGCGCTCCGGGATTACTTAAAAGCTCAATTAATTGAGCTCGCCTAAGTCTCGAGTATCCTCTGATACCTCTTAACTTAGCTAAATTTTTCAGTCCTTTTACTATAAGTCTACTAAACTCGGCCATTTTTTATATACGATAAAAATAATTTAGGATATTTATTCAATTTTATTATGATTTTTTTTAATCATAATAAAATTATGGTATAACTATTTTATATTTATCTTCCCATACTCTACCGTTCCAATTAGTAACTGTTTGAGGACAGCACCGAATAAATTTACCCGCTTTATAAATCGAGGGGAAATCACGTATTTCGCCCGTTTTAATATCCTCCACGATAACTTTTCTCGGATTATTTTTAATGTCTTTTAATCTATCGAACCTCGGATCTCTCGGTTTTTCCGTCTCGGGCGGTTTCTCCGGCCACAACCCGTGCTCTTTCGCTAATCTAACTAAGGTTTTTTTTATCCATCCACTAAAAAGCCCTTATATTATTTTTCTTAAGAATATCTTTTAAATCGAATTTGGTTATCATTTTTATTAAATAAAAAAAATCTTAAAACACTACGCTCATTTTATTTCCGTCGGACTGGAAGTTTATTACCCTGTCGCTAATCAAAACGGCATATGCAATAGGAGGAGGTAACGCCGCATCAAAATCGGCACCAAAATTTACCTTAGCATGAATATCGGTTACGGAAAATTTTAACCTTTCACTTTGTTTGCTAACATCGAACAAAAACAACGGATAAAGTTCTTTGTACTCTAAAGGAGTAAAGTTAGGATTTGATGCCAAATCATCCAAGAGAAAGAACTTAGATCTAAACGCGGCAACATCACCATACGCTCTGCTAAATTGTTGTTTGGGAAAAGAAAGTTTGTTGTCTGTTCTAGGATATTTATAAGAATTTAACGTAACGTGAATATCCGTAACTTGAAGGTTGTCAAATATGGCTGGATTTTTATTTTGTTTATTGTCTTTGTCCTGCTGAAAATCGATAATGATATAGCGCGGAAACTCGGGCGACGTTTTAACGGCGAGTCTCCAAGTAAATGATCTTGCTCGAGTAAGCTCTGCTCTATCGCATTGTATCATTCTATAATTAACCGGAAAGGTTTCTTTGTTCTCGATATGTTTATAAAGTTCCATTTTATACTTATCCGCGGGTAGCACGTGTGGCATATACCACGCTATTCTATTTAGCGTAACTTTACCGTTAAAATGACGGGTGACATTGCCACCTCCATCATGTCGCTCTTCGGCTCTAAAAATAGCGTCATTATCGCCGGCTCTTGTCAAGTAAAGAGTTTGCTTCATCCCGTACAAGATTTTATCGTAATCTTTGCAAAAACCAAAAATATGTTTTAATGGAACTTTAAATTCGAATGTACCCTTTGGATCGGGTTTCTCAATAATGGTCGATTTTCATACAGTCCAGCCACCATTATTATCTATTCCCGCGGCTGTATCCTTGTACCACAATTGGTTTAACCCTCGCGATTTAGAAAAATCGTCGGAATATTTTAACAATCCGAGCATGGTGGTGGCCCACCCCGGATGCGCTATTCTTTCAATCTCTTTACCCGAAAGGTCGTATCTAATATTACTAAAAAGATACATTAGGCCGTTGTTCGTTAAAGTAACATTGTCAGCATTTGTATATCGTGCACCATCGGCGGACCTCATTAATTCACCTTCTATAAGTAAATAGCTTTCGCTAGGAAGCATAAAAATATCTTGAGTTTCGATGATAATCGTAATATCTCCGGTATTGTTAAGATTATTAACGGAACCTACAATCGGTAAATACTCGAAGTATTCATACTCTTCGATACTATCGTCATTAAAAGCTTTTTCAGTAATGTCTAAAATGCTCATTTTTATTAGGTTATAATAATTCTTAAATTATTATAATTTTTACGTCGTTTTAATGCCGGCACCGCTATTTAATTTTTTAACTAATTCTTGTATCGCGATTGGATCGTTACCACTTCCAGCTATTAAATCGTTCACGTTTCGCGAAACGGGCGTTTTTGCGGGCACGTTATCGTACTTTCGTAAAATTTTCTTAGATTTCAGCGTTAAAGCCTTTTCAATTAACCTTTTTCCCGCATCTACCGCCGCATTTTTCCGGCTTCCAAAGCTTTTTTCGCTCCTTCCTTAGCGATACTCTTTCCTGCATCAACTGCAGAGGACGCGATTTGTTTAGCCGCGCTGCTGCTTAAAAGTCTCGAGAAAAAGTTAGCTATGCTGTCAAAAATTCCAGCTCCACCGTATCTATTTCTTCTCGTAAATCCTCGTTTCTTATAGACGTACATATTTTATAATAGGGTCATTATTTTTTTACTTCTTTTACTATTTAGAATACCCTGTCTTTTTAATTCGTCGCACACGCCCACCAACTTGTTTCTCACACCCGTGTTACCCGCCGCTTTACTAGCCATAAGTAAGTCGAGTTTTTCTAGCAACGCGTTAGGGTCACCGGGGATAACAACTTTTTTAATACCATAACCTTTTTTCTTTCGTTTTTGGAGCCTATCCCATGCATCTTTAATAACGAAATTAAATTTGTTTGTTTTATCTTTGGCTCTTACTAATTTTAATTCGCCACTTCTCGGGTCATTATTATTATACATAGTGTTAGTTTCTCGTAAAATTTTGTAGTACATCGAAATATCATTTGCGATAATATTTTCCACTTTGGGATTTTTTAACGAGAGAAGTTTGTACAACCCCGGCGTATAATTATAATCTTCCCCACCAATATTAATTATTTTTCCATCTTCACTTAGCTCGACTAATTTATCGCCGATAAAAAACTCACCACCTTTTTCGTAAAAACCGAAATTAGGATCACTTTCGTCATAATTTCTCGGTTTTTTCGATTCGTAATAAGGAGGAGGAGGAAGAAAAGTAAAAGTAGGATCTTCTTTTTCGAGAGTTGGAGAAGGTTGAAAAATTACCATTTTTCGTTGCGGCAACCTTTGGGGTAACTGTTCGATACCCGTTTTAATACCTTTAATACCCTTAATAGGCTTAAGACATTTTTTAATAGTTCTAAGACCTTACTTAATTGCCTTTTGCGTGTCTTTTTGCATTTCCGTAATTGCCTCTTGCGTTTCTTTTTGCGTTTCTTTTTGCTTTTCCGTAACGGGTTAAAAGAGCTCCGAAAGGTCCATTTGTAATTCTATTTTACCCGTTTTTTCTGCTAATTCGTTAGCACGAATATTCTTTTTTAACGCGAGAAATTCTTTTACGATTTTTAAAAAAGACATTTTTTTATAAGGATTTTTTTTAACCTGTTTCGCAACTAAAACTACACGAAAACTTAATTTTAGGCTTCTTAATATTCCAGCGGCCCGTCACGATGTTTTTCAACCAACCTCCGAAACGCGAATATTCTTTTTTAACGCAAGAAATTCTTTTACAATTTTTAAAAAAGACATTTTTTTTTTAAGGATTTTTTTTAAACCGTTTCACAACTAAAACTACACGAAAACTTAATTTTAGGCTTCTTAATATTCCGGCGGCCCGTCACGATGTTTTTCAACCAACCTCCGAAAGGACTCACACTGTTCTCTTCTCCCTCTTTCTATTAACGACGCTTCCGTTTCGCTCGTAATCTTTTTCTTGGATTTAGACCTAATTTCTTCCTTCATCTTCTTATATTTCTCTAATTCCTCCATGATCAGTTGAAACTCTTCGTCCGTGACTTTATTATCTGATAAAGCTTTCGAGACGTGGGAAGATATAGTATTTAATTTAGTATCGGCGATGATTTTAATCTTCTCGTGTTTTTCCGCTTTTGTCGTCGAATTTCTAATGGCATATTTTCCGACTAAACTTAAAAAACAGCAAAAACCTGCAAGACCTTCTAACGCTATAACCGCGGGTATCGCGGCTATTGTTGTTAACAAACCTATGCCACCTATCCCCCCAGCTGTGGTAACCGCGATTAAAACGGTATATATATTATCTACTATTCTCGCGGCTCTAAAATATTTCTTACTTAAAGATTCTCTTTTCGCGACCTCGTTTTCTAAAAAGTTTTGTATCTCGTTGATTTTCTGCAAACGATAACCCTGCCCCTCATCAACCGGAAGAGCTGTGGGTAATATAGGATATTTATTCTCTTTCATCTCCATTTTTTATAAACGAAATATTTTTTAAAGATGATAATAAACAAAACATAAAAGTTCGTTTTCTTTTATTTTTACCGGTACCTTAGAATTGTTAGTAATAGTAACTAAAATATTATCTACATCTCCGATGCCAATCTCATTTTGTAAACTACATTTTTTATATCTTAGATAATAATCTAAAGAGGTTAAAATTACGCCTTTAGTTGACGCGAAGCCTAAACCTAATTCCATCGGAAGTACTTGTCCCGGAGTTAACGTAATTTCTTTTTGAGAAAAGATTTTCCAAGTTACCAGATTTACTTTTATCGGAGGATGTTTTAAATTAGGAGTAGGTTTCCAATGGATCGTTTTCGCTCGAGAAATTCTCGATTTTACGCTAAACTCGCGAACATTCATTTTTTTTTATATTATAATATAGCTCCTAAAATGGGAATATTTTTAAAAGGACTATTAGGACCTAGAATAAGACCTTTTCCATCATAAAACTTCCCACCTTGTTTTAAATATAAACCATCACCAACGGATCCTAATTCTTTACCTTTATAAGGACTTAAATAAAGACCTTTTCCATCAGTTTCTACCTGACAAAGACAAACTCCTTTTTTAAGGTAAAGACCCGTTCCCATAGCTTTTTGTACTCCCGATGACGCTAATCCCGAAAGAGCACCAACTCCTAATGCGGGTAAAACGGCCCTTGCTATGGTTGGCAAAGCACTAGCGGCTAAACCGGCTAACATTCCGAGAAAACCCCCCTCTATTTTCGTGTTATGTTTAAGTTGTTTAGCAGACATTCTAATTGTTACTCCTTTACCTTTTTCGAAGGCTTTGGCTATTTTTTTTGCTTGCGACCGGGTAACGGCTAAAACATCATTACCGTTTAAATCTTCATGACCTAAACGAATACTCGTTTCACAACCGTTTTTAATAGCGGATCGAAGTTTTTGCTCTTGTCCCTTCGTTATATTAACTTTAATATTCACGTAACTCACCATTTTTTATATGTTTTATTTTTTTAATACCTCTCTAATATGAAACCTAATCGTTATATTTTCCCCTCTAAGATTTAGTAAAGTTCCATTTTGATCCGTAATTTTTACCTCCATATCGTGTATATCGCGTAACGTTATCGGTAAATATACTAAATTAAGCGGCGACTCGATTATCTTATATCCGGGCGCAACATTGGGGAAAAAAGAGTAAATTGTGTTTCGCATTAATCCGTTAACGTAGCTTCCCGAGATAACATTAACGTTAACGAGTACGGAATTTATACTGAGAATGTTTACTACATTCTCTGACTCGTGAAATCCAGTTTCGTATTTCACGCGAGTAAAACCTAATACTCTGGAAATGGAGTTTGGATGGTTAAAATCTACTTGATAACCATCTTCGAGGATAAGAATAGATTTTAGCGTATTTGTGTTCGCGCTCACGTTAATAGGGTATTCGTCATTGACTAAATCAACGTGGCCTTTTTTTCTCATTTCCTGATGAATGGTATCATTTATGTCTATAAGGTCATAACTTCCTTCTGGTATTTCTATTTTAAACCAAGAAACGCCATTGTCTGGAGAATAAATAAATGTGTTGTTTGACGCGTCAATGTTTGGAAAGGAGTAGTAGGTTTCGAGGTTTACTAAAGCTATTTCGTATTTTCTGCCGTATTCCAGTCGGATTGGGGGATTAAAACTCGTTGTAAAGAGAGTTTTGTCGTCGCTTACTATAATTTGAAAAGACATTTTTTGCCGCGTATTTTCGACTATTTTTTTAAAAAGATCTTCCACTTTTTATAGTAAAAATTTTTTTTAAAAAATATATCTTTCATAAAAAAGATATATCTTTAAAATGGTCTAATATTAACTATATTTAAGATATTGTTTGTTAAATTTTTGGTTAATACACAACTTTAAACCGCTCTGATTACATTTAGCTAAAGATAAATTTTCTGTTTTCTCAAAGCATATACTTATTTTAATTATTTCATTTAAATGCGGTAGCATTTCTTTTATACGTTTTCTATGTTTTTTATTCGTTCTATCTTCCTCATCAGTTTCGAAAATCTTTGCCCACCTATTTGCATTATGCAATAATTCGGAAACACGTTCTTTTATAAAAGTAATGTACAATTTTTCTTTAATAATACCACGTTCTTTAACAAAAGAAGAAAATTCTTTTTTTAGGTCGAAAATGTCAATGACTTTTTTAAAAACGCCTGCGGGGCTACTTTCGAGCTTTTACGGTAATTTTTCCACAAGAAGTTTAACACGACGCATAACCTCATCTACTTTTATGCCATTTAATCTATAATCGAGTATTGTAAGATTATTATCATAATGTACTGCCATTTTTTTACAATCATTATTTATTTTAAAAATTCTTATTTTCATTTTTTTATAGTAAAAAAATATATCTTTCGTAAAAAAGATATATTTTTTTTAAAAAACGTGTTTTTTTATTCCGGGATATTGCCTTTGAAAATTTCCGTTTAAAAATTTTTTTAAAGTACCATCTTTAACAATAGCGGGACTTTTGCTTTCTGGAAGGAAAAAAATGGCTATTTTTCATATTTCTTTTAAATAAGGCAACATTTTTATTATATGTCTTCTATGCTTTTTGTTCGTTCTATCTTCCTCTTCAGTTTCGAAAATCTTTGCCCACCTATTCGCATTAGCCAATAATTCGGAAAGACGTTTTTTAATAAAAGGAGCGTATGATTCTTCTTCGCTAGCGCCACGTTCTTTAACGAAAGAACTAAACTCTTGTTTTAGATTAAGAAGTTGCAAGATTTTATTAAAAATTCTTTTTGTGCCACATTCATCAATATATTTTTCTAATAATTCATTTTCTACATGATGCCTAACATCCGTCATAACCTTATTTACTGTAAAACCATTTAATCTATAATCGAGCGTAAAAAAATTTATTCGATTATCAGACGTCAATTTTTTCACAATTATTATTTATTTTTAAAATTCTTATTTTCATTTTTTTTCTATTAAAATTAAAAAAAAAAATATATATATATATATCTTTCGTTAAAAGATATATTTTTTAAAAATACTTTTTATCTCGTTGATCTTAGATCCCTTTTAAGAATACCATGCCCAAAATAACTCTTTACAAGGACAGGATTAGATTTAGATAAAAAAATTTCTAGCGATTTTTCGAAACAAGTGCATATTCTTACTATATTATTTAAATGCGGTAACATTTCTCTTATATGTCTTAGATGTTTTTTTTTTCGTTCTATCTTCCTTTTCAGTTTCGAAAATCTTTGCCCACTTACTCGCCTCGGACAATAATTCGGCAACGTGTTTCTTTATGAAATCGACGTACGCTTCTTCTTCACTAATACCGCGTTCTTTAAGAAGAAATAACCGAAACTTTTTTCTTAGATCGAAAATGTCGAGGACCTTTTTAAAAATCTTTTTTGAGCAACTTTCGAGATTTTCGGGCAATTTATTTTCCACAAGATTTCTAGTACGACGCCTAACATAATTTGCTTCTAAACCATCTAATGTATGATCGAACACTACATAATCAGCACTAATATATACTATACTTCTTTTATAATTCGTCATTTTTTTTACATTTATAACATATTTTTAAAATTCTTATTTTCATTTTTTTTCTATTGAGTCGGAATATAAAAGTTGTCAAAACCGTCTCTATATTTTCCTTCGTCTTTATCGCTCGATAAATCGATAACGACAAAACCATGGGGCTTTTTCCATACTTTCTCGCAAAAATTTTTAAACTCTTCTTTGGGCATATCTAACTCTACATGGTCGCGGTAAATATGATTAATGTTTTTTTTGTCTTGAAGAAAAACACATATAAAATTTGCGTTTTCTCTAATAGTTTGTCTCGGCAACCTAAAATAGTTTTGCGAAAGGTAAAAACAATCGACATTACTATGCCTTCCGCGAACGTAGTAACACTCGCACTTATTTTGTCTTTCTAAAAGTAAGTCATCGAAGATCATTAAATTTTTGTTTTCCGATTTTAACTCTCTCGGATTTTTCCTGTTGATATCTCCTCCGGTAGGTATTCTCATAGTAATAAATTCTACTATTTCCGGATGATTCACATCTAGATAAGCCGTGTAACTTCCTTTTCTAGTTTTTCCTTGTTTGTAAGAAGAAATAATAGAGTTAATAGGGGACATAAAAGAAACGGGTCCGAATGATTTAGAACTCGCGCTCCTTACTGAAGACCAGTCTGCACCTACTCCTCCTCCTACAATTGTAAACCAACATGTGTCCGATAAATGTTCGATGATCCCATCTATTTTATCCGGAACGTGACTTAAAAAACACGAAATAGGTAATCCTCTTCACGCTTCCATACCCGAATTAGCGAGAATAGGAGAAGAAAACATAAACATTTGTGAAGATGCGTAATCGTAGATTCTTTGAGCGTGTTCTAAGTTATCGCAATAAGATGTTGCCACACGAGCAAAAGCTTCTTGAGGAGACACTCCATCATGAAGATAATATTTTTTTAGAAGTTGTAAAGCGTGCTCGCTAAAAAGTTTATCTAAGTCATTATTAATTGAGATTCCCAAATAACGCTCCATTTTTTTATATAGAAATTTTTTCTTAAATCTTTGAAAAATACTCAATTTTAAGCGATAATTTTTTAAAAAATGGATTATCGCGAATTAGACGCGAGACGTTCAGAATCGTTGTATAACGATAAAATCTCGGAAAATAAGGATCGTATTAAAGCGTTAAAAGAAGTAAATAAGTCTTTACAGTCGAATATTAATGCTAGAAAAAGAAGTAATAATAATAAGATAATAAGTAATAATAATAAGATAATAGGTAACCTAATAAATGAAAACAAACGTTTAAAAAAAAATAAAAAACGTCTATTAACTTTTTTAAGTTTTAAATAAAATATATATTTTAAATAAAATATATATTTATAACTCGCGTTTTATTTGACACTTTGTATCGCATAAGGGACAACTTTTAAAATTAGCCGCTTTATCACAACCCTCGCATACAACTATATGTCCGCAATTACAAAGCATTATGCTCGGTTTCGCATTTTTGCAAATGATGAATTCTTCTTCTAAAAATGACGCTGATCCGTTTATACATATTATCCCTTCTCTCTGTTGGTTTTCCGGTTGCGCAACTTGTTCGTAAAAATTCCATATATCTACCAACTCTTCCAACTCTTCTTGTTCTTCTATAGGAGGATCGTTCCATCTACTAAAGATATCGAAGTTGCCATATTGCCACGAATGCAGGAAATTTTTGGGAGAAAATACGATACCGTTAGCTATAATACCTAAAGATAGCGATCCGTTTTCTACATTTTTCGGTAATAAATATCGACGGGCGATATCATCATATCCCTCCTCTTCATTTATAATTTCCATAATCATTTCGTCCGGAAGATTTAAAATTAACGTTATTCCCTCGAATGAGGGTTGATGGGCTACTTTACTACGTTCGTAGTAAACAGCCGGCTTTATTCCCAACAACGCTAAGTAATAGATTTTACATTCGAACGGAGGAAATACTATTAAATTCGATGAACGATATCTCCGATGCCCGAAATAAATTTTGGCTTCTAGCATTCTAACTAGATGCAAAATAAAACCGTTATTTAAATTATTAATACGCTCATTTTTTTACGCTTTATTTGAAAAAAAAATTTATTAAAATCAAATTTTTTCGAAGTAACATTTCGACATATGGCGCGGTAAATATCTTTTCCTCCCAATAATTCTATAGTAGTCGTATCGTCGCTAATTCTTTTGGAAAAATAAGCGTTAGAAGAACAATTAATACAAATTGCCGATAATTTTACTATATTCTCCGCCAGAGGAACTAGATTTAATATTTCTTTAAATCCTTTTCTCTGAAAAGTACCGTCTAATGCCGCTATTACGACTATTTTCCCGTAATTTGCCATTTGATCGCTAAATGAAACTATATCGGGAAAAAATTGTCCTTTGTCGATACCTATTACGTCGTATCCCATAGCTTTTTCTCTCAAGGACTCTAATTTAGTAGCGGAAACTGCGGGTAAACTTTGATTATCGTTAGTTTTTATTCTCTCTTCTTTCCGTATCTATTATCGTGGGTGTATCTAATCGCTAAACAATCGTAATTAGCTATTTTATACCTTTTTAATCTTCTTATTAATTCGGTAGTTTTTCTCGCGAACATAGGTCCGAATATTATTTGTATTTCACCTTTATTTAATACGCTCATATTTTTACCCTTTATTCTAAAAAATTTAATTTAAATAAAATTTTTTTGAACGAAAATTTATAACTTCGCGAGTTATAAATTTTTTAAAGATGCGCGAGGGGGGAAGAATTAGCGAGATCTTGATTTTAGTTAGTTGCGGGACCGAGAAAATGGGAAAGTAAAAAAATTGAATTTAACTTTTTAAAAACTAATTAAATGGCGTTAAAAAAATATGGCGAGTAATATAAATTTTATTGACCCGGAGAGCTCCTGTAAAGAGGCACCTCTCGATGACAAAAACGTTAGAATGTTCGCGATATACGGTTTTCCTGGCGACGACTTTGATACTTCCGTAGAACTAGCTATCGAAAAAAAACGCATCGATTTGTCGCTTTTGGAGGAACCTTGCAAGAGATTAAACTAAATATTTTACTTTAAGAAAAAAGAAGATTCTATTCTTTCTAGACAAAAAGAAGTTAAGGACCTAAAAAAATGGATAGATTCCGAATATTTGTACGCGAGATTATCTAAAAATTTATCCGTAGAGAAAATCGATCGTTTAGAAATGAGAATAAAATACCACCGAGAAGATTTAAAAAAGTTAAAAGAATGGATTCCTAAAATAGAAAAAATCGTAGAAAATGTATGCGGGAAAAAGTGCCCGGAGTGTCTTTTTAAAATTTTTAAAGATAAGGGAACCGTAAAATCCGAGTTTTAAAAAATATTTTTTAAATTTTTAAAAAATATTTTAACGAGATTAGACGCGCGAGGGGGGAAGAATTAGCGAGATAGAGAGATTGAGAGATCGAGAGATCGCGAGCCGGAATTTTGGGAAAACCCAGAACCGGATAGAACCCGATCGCATAAATGATCGCAAAATCCGTCAATTTCGCCAAACCGGATCGGGGATGAGCTAGATCGTGTCAATTCATAACTACTTACAGTTTCTCGTCAAACGTTAAAAAAAAAAAAAAAAAAAAATAGTACAGTGACTAGCAATAGAATAGTCGAACAAAAATCAATGATGTTAAAGATAATGCAATGACAATGATAATGGTAGAAAGACAGATCTTAATGACAACTTTGACAATGAAAGCAAATAGATCTTCATTTATGAAGAAAATAACAGTGATAAATGACACTATAGGAAGAGGAGCGCATAGTTGAACAATGAAAAAGTTGACTCACACGATACTACCTAAACATTATTCTATGTTGTTAATAATTTCCGATCTTCGAGAAAAACTTTACTTAATATACTTGGCTAAATTTAAAAGATTATTTCTGTTCTTTGAATTTAATAATTTCACAAACTTAAACATATTTGGGCGTTTATAAAAATACTTTTTGATGTGAACCGTTCTAAAATCTACATACGCTGGACAGACTAATAAAAAATGATATTCATCTTCAATTTCGTTTTTGTCACAACAAGTGCAGCAGATTCGTAAACTTCGTTCCACTCTGTTGTTACCATATCTTCCTGTCTCAATTCTTAATTGGTATGATGAAAGTCTGAACTTTGCTAAATATGTTCTCTATTTCCTGGGTAATACTTTTAAATAATGTTCAATGTCTGTTGGGGTACGAATAAATCTGTAGATTGTAAATGATCCATTATTTATAGAAGTATCTAAATTTTGAGTAAATTCGTCAATGACCCTGCTTTTAAAAAGAATTTAGAATTATACTCGTTTTAACCATGAAATAAAATGATCAGAACAGCAGACAATGTCTGATTTTTCATTGCCTTCGTGAAGTAAATATATTATTTGTTTTGATAGCTACCTAACCAAAAATATGCCATGCTCTTTGAAAAAACGTATTTTTTATGTAAAAGTATCGGTTCAGGCTGACCTAGATGGAAACATTTTGCTACTGGTAAAGTTTATTTATGTGAGAAGGCTTTCTACCTCATCAACCAGCCGGTTTTTGGATAAAATTAGTCTGCATGTACATTATGCGACGACTAGCTTGGCGCAATGCATTACCTAGTTCTAAGAATGGAATCCTCCCTTGCCAAAGCGCCACTCATCTATTTCATGCGACGATTTGCTTGGCATAATTAATTACAAAGATGTCCCATTTCCAAGAGCATTGCTGATATTTATATATAGCAACATCTTTAAACATAATACATGCAACTCGAAGAATGATTCCCATTGTGCAAAGATTATCAAATTGATAATCCAGAACGAACTAAAATGGACCAAGAAGTACTTTAAGGTTTGAACGCATTATCCTGTTATTATTGTAACCAGTTAAAAGTGTAAACTCATGTGGTCATAATTCGAGCTTTCGGTTACCCGAAAGTTTTGTCCTTTGAAAACAACTGTCGGATTGACTTCCTATGCAATGGTCACTCAGGCAATGGTCACTCAGGCGGAGCCGTCAAAGCAACATAAGATGCTTTTCATTTTTGTATGTCAGTACACAAAACAACCCGCACGAATAGGATTTTTGGTACATTAACCCTTTCCCAAACGACAAATTTTGGACTGGTCCAAATTGAAAGATCTTGCAGACGACAATTTTAAATTTGATGAAAATGGCAGAAAGGTCTCAAAAAGGGTAGAAAACACTGTGGGAAAAGGAGTAATTGCTCGTTACGAGCAATTTCTCCTTTTCCCACAGTGTTTTCGAAAGACTTGTACTGCAGACACGTGAAAACCAGGGCTTGTTTGGGAAAGGGTTAATAATAGTAACAATTATTTTGCTGTAACTGATTGGACTTTTGTTCTAAAAACTTATGGTTAATTTTATGTTAAGCTTGTATTCCGGAATATTCCGGAATGATTCTGTTTACTTCTGTATGCTTATTTTTCATGTTTGAAACGGTACTGAACTATATAACAAGTACAGATACAAACGTATCAGATACATGTGCAACTGCTTGAAATATCACATATAAATTATCGTCTACTAATGTTTTCAATTAGGATAAGTCTACATTTTTGTCATGTGGTAAAGAGTTAAACCGATAGTAAGCAGTTGGCTTCCCTGTGTAACTTACTGAAAGTACTCCTTGGTACTTTTAGATACGAAATCTTGCAGATTTTATCAACAAGTCGTGTGCCGTCATGTTTTTTTTTTTTTTTTTTTAAAATTTGCTCGGCTTCTAGGAAAACATTGAGGTATTGTCATAGCCCCGTCGTCGTCTGCGTCGTCGTTCGCGGCATAGTCCTTGTGCAAAAACTTTGACATTCTATAATATCTCTATTATTACTGACGATATTTATTTCAAATTTGGACAAGTTGTTAACTGTCAAAAAGGGGTACCCGTACAACAAGGGCAAATAATAATCAAAGTATTTTTGGGACAGTTATGCCTCATTTTCGACTTAAAATTTTCACTGAAAATCAAGCAACTGCAGTCGAGCGTTGGCATCCGCATGCGGTGTTCTTGTTTTTCACAGCCGTAACTGCATATCTATTTTTTTGAGGTATTAAAAGGCTTATGTACAGCTTCAGAGGAAGAACAGACTTCCAAAATAAACAACATAAAACGATCGTTTGATGTTCTATAATGGCGACAATGTGACACTTAGTAAAAGTTAAACTATTCGGATTTTAGGTACAGCAGACATTAACGTAAATAAAACATTGTGGTGAAAAGCAGTATAGCTATCTGATATACCTATTCTGTTGTTATATTGGAACCTTGTGTATACAGAGGTGAAATTCTTTAGTTAGTGGCCAGACATTTTTCACCAAATTACGAGTCATCATTAACTAACAGGTATTTCTTAGTTAATTGCTTCATTCTTTGAGGGTTGACTGATAATGCTATCTTTTTAAAAACTTATAAGAAAATGAGAGAGAAAAAAATATAACATTCAAATATAGAGTTTTAGACTTGACAAAATATAGTAAGATAAAAGAATAGCTTTTTAAATGGTGATTAATATTGGGGGGGGGGGGGGGGGGGTGCGGGGGAAGGCAATAGCGACGTCGACAAAATTTGACCGGAAAGTAACACAACTACATGTACGTTTCAGGGAGCTACTGTGACGACAGGTATGCACCTCTACAAGCAAACGAGTGTAAATGACTCCAGTAAATTTGCTTTCTACTAGCATAGTTTCAGTATCATAACACAATCCGAAGCTCTTTAATTTTCTTGCATGCTAAAAATACAAGTAAGTCACTGGCAATTCGATTAATTACGTATGGCCACTAACGATAGCATCATAGTGTAAACTACTTCTTGAAAATGTAAATAAATCTACTTATGTAATTCTAGGGAGTTGTTAGCTGGAGAGAAAGAATTCCGGCGGAGGATGCATGTTCGAATGCGGAAGTTAATGCGTAGGAGCACCACGGTCAATTCCGTTATACACAAGCTGAGGGATATTGAAGAGCTGTGATACTTTTTTTTCTTCTTAATTCAGTCTACATTATGAATCAATGGAAATGCATAAACATTTTTGAAATATGCAAACAGATTTTATGCGAACAGTTATTAGTTTCCAAGATCGGATAAAATTAACCCTTTTTCGCACTTTTCCCAGTTTTTAACTATCCTTAGGAAAGAGGCTTTTGAAAAAGGTTACCAGCATTTTCTCCTTTTCGCACAAAGCTGTATACTATTTAAAAGGAAAGTCCCGTCCTCTGGGCCACACTGAATTTGTTGTCTGTAAATTCTTTCAGTCTGGACCAGGCCGTAAACCTTGTCGTCTAGTATAGAGTTTTAAAAAACAGATATCAGAAAACATGCATGGTGTGCAGTTTACCTTTTAGGTAGCTTACATGTCCAGTTACGGTTGCATAACAGAAAGTTTTACGGAGGGAGAAAATTCGAGCTTTGTTTCAAAAGTGACTTGTTTACTTGCATTTTGCTCGAAATGTTTGTTCATATAAACCGTGATTTTAGAACGTGAGGTATTGGTGAGGCTGTTTTAAGAAAACGGCCATTATTTTGTCTTTACGCCTCCACTGATCACTGTTATATATTCATTATTTGTGTGAGTATATATTGAAGAAGTAAAGGGTATTAAGAGCTGATTGTTCTATTTGTTGTTTGATCAGTACTTATCGTGGTTGCCAGTGCAACTGGCAACTTTGGCTACTTTCCGCATAACCATCGTCGAAAAAATGATTGGCGATGAGAGATGAAAAGGCTAATTAAACTTACTGGATAAACGTAAACGCCCGTTTAGTCTATAACGATATTGGTCAAAATAATAACCCTTATCCTGCTAAATAATTGAAACTGAATCGAGCGGATAGTATAAAAAAAAAAATTGCCATTTAAAAAATATTTTTTTGGGGGGGAAGAGGTACCTCCTTGTCGGACAGGGTGGATCAAAGATCAGACTGCACGATCTTGATCTACGCTGGCCGCAAAAGGTCAGTAAGTCGCGTGTAGAAGCCTAGGGGTAAAGTAAGCAGTATGACTCCTCGGTAAATCACGACAGTGTCGAGGCGGGTTTTGTCTTCTCTTGTGGATTTCATGTAAATGAGGATCGAGTTCATGTTCAGGCATATTTGTGTGTTGCTGTGGGTTTATAGCAAGAAAAGAAAACAAGGATAATATTATAAAGCCATTGACTATAAGAAAGTGCTTCGGAGAATCTACGATGAATGTGGATTCTTAGGTCATGAGTATTCGGAAAGTGACCTCCAATTCTACAAGTCAGTGCCTCAGATGTAGGTTGCCAGACGATTTTTACAACAACAACGACAACAAGAACAAAAACACTGCAAAAGCATTGTCGCAGTTGGAACACCTCGGCTGATTCTACGAATCTTTCGATCTTTAAGTCCATGTTCGAAAGAGTTTGAAAATCTGTAATTTCTACTTTATCTAAATATTGTTAAGAAAATGGACTAATCAAATCTCAACACTGATTAAGAAAACAACCGAAGTACCGCCAAATCGATCCACATCATCGACCTACTTTTGCAGAGAGCGTATCCGGGATAAAATGGCGTTTATCTTTTAACATAGGCCTACAAGCGGACCATCGTTAAGAATTGAAAACCCGTGCAGATGGTTGTTTGTTCTGTTATGCATAACATGGCCAAATTGGATTAGAACTGCTCTGTGAATAGGAGGCTTAATGCATCTGTGGAAAAAAAAAAAAAAAAAATGGATCCATGGCAGCCTGGGCAGTCCGCCCAGGATGACCTGGGTCGAAACTTTTTGCTATTGATCAATTTTCTGCTGGTCTTCCTCATAATTCTGTCAGTGTTTAGTACAATTTGATTTTATGGATCTATGATTATGTGATGACTTGCTTAGTATCATGTATTACGGAGATGCTTTTAACCCCTTTTTTCCAGAGCATGGCTTAAATCGTTTTTTTTAATCCCATAAATTGCCCAAAGGACTTATAAGGCATTTCATAATTTTGAAACACCCCCAAACATCCACACATTCAAAGTTTCAAATTGGTTTAGGGTTAGAGTTAGAAAAATCCATTTTCTATCAAGCATCTGCAATACTGTTGAAAGAATAATAGATGATATACACGTATGTATAGCAACAATATTGTTGTTTTCGCCCTGCTCTCTACCTCGTATTTGGGCAATATATATATATATATATAAGCCATGCTCTGGCAAAAGGGGCTTAACGCATTTCCGTGATGCATCGTACCAATCAATCCATCACATAATTATGGATCCATTGTAGCCACTTTTTCTAATAACCTATTTGATCATAGGGTAAACTGGTCCTTTGTCATACAGAAAATTGACTAATAGCGAAAAGTTTCGGCCCAGGTCAGCCTGCGCGGACTGCGCAGGCTTACCTGGGTCGATACTTTTCGCAGATGCATTAAGCCCCGTTTTCACAGAGCATAGCTCATATATATCTTCTTTTAAAGTCCAAAAGGGCTTATCTGCAATTATATCAAAATAGCTCTGTACCACTTAATAGGGCCAAAAATACTGTTGAGCGCTTCTTGCAGCCATATATGGCGTGCAACACACGAAAAGGGGCCTTCGGACATATGCGTAAAAGTCTGACATCCCAGATCAGCCAGGGCAGTTTGTAACTAATCCGAGACGACACTACCTGTTTTTGTGCGATTTTCTGTTTCACTAAAGTCTACTGTATGAAAAAATCTTATGTAGTCGTAAAGTGCCGTCTCGGATTAGTCTGCGCGGACTCCACAGGCTAATCCGGGACATTCTTTACGCAAATGTCATAAGGTCTCATTTCTAATGTTGCGCGCCATATATAGCCACTTAACGGGACCAAATGGGTTCATCAACAAAGACTTAATATTGAAACATACTCAGCTTAACGAACCCAAAATTTTAAGGGTACTTATTGATTAACCCTTAAGCTGCTACGCGCGACTCCCTGACCTTTTGCGGACAGTATAGATCAAGATCAGACTTCACAGAGCTTGCAGTCTGATCTTGTATCTACACTGTCCGATAAGGAGATATCTTTCCTACAAAAATAAGTTTGAAATAACATTATTCAGGCTTTTACTATCGGATAGAAAGTTTTGCTTAATTTATATAGCTGGATAAGTGTTAATTTGTTATTCTCAACCTACTGCAACGTAGACGTTTCTTTTCATATTCTGAGTCCACGTATAATTTAAGCATGCCAGGACAAAGTAAGATATCTCTGATTGATTTGCCAAATTATTAATTTTCATAAACTTCTGGTAAAGAACATTAGCTGTTGCTGCTTCGGGTTTGTGTTCAAGTGCATAGAGTATTGATTCTTTTTCTATTTCGTGTTGTATGTAGGAAATAGTTTCCGGCACATCAGGGAATATTCCCTGCCATAGCATTCTTTTCTGATAGCCTATACTTCTTTTGAAATGTCCCAGGTCGATTGCGTGAACCCTTTATAAAAAGAAAAACGGAAAAAACGCTTTTTCAAACAATCTTGGAAAAGGAGAACTACTGGTAGATGACCATTGAATCTTGAGTAATGGTGCTGTCGTTGTGACACGACTGAAATGCCGTTTTTATAAAAAAAAAAAAAGGAATCTCTTGCAAATAGGTCATGCTCTGTGGAAAGGAGGGCTTAATGCATCTACAAAAAGTATTGATCCAGATCAGCCTGCTTAGTCCGAGAAGGCTGATCTGAGCCGACATTTTTCCTGTCGGGCAATTTTCTGCGTTTGAAAGGACCAGGCTACCCCAATTGCTTGTTTCACAAGTGGATTTTATGGATCCATTATTATGTGATGACTTGCTTGGTATAATGCATCATGAAGATGCTCAATATTTGAACCATGCTCTGTGAAAAGGAGGCTTAATTCATCTGCGAAAAGTATCGACCCAGGTCAGCCTGCGCAATCCGCGCAGGCTGACCTGGGCCGAAACTTTTCGCTATTAGTCAATTTTCTGTATTTCCAAGGATCAGTGTACCTCACGAATCAGTCGGTTGTTACACAAAACGGATTTTATGGATCTATGAGTATATGATGACATGCTTGGCATCATGTGGCAAGGAGATGCATTAAGACCCCTTTTGCCAGAGCATGGTTCGTTTATTAGAATTACAAAAATGGTCATTAACACACAAAGATAACGCGTTGATGAAGATATTTTCTTTTAATATTACAACCCACAATGTGACATAAACAAAACGTAATAAAATTAAAGAAGAAAACAATCGAACAAAAAAAAGAAATTCAACAGGCCTTCTCATAAGACTTACATTTACTGAACTAACTTGTCAGTTAGTCTGGCTGAATATCAACCTTCATCAGACAGGTTTCTGGGATTCGTTTGCTGTAAGAAAGATGGCTTTGAAATTTTCAATCGGTTCTTAAATCGTCTAAATTGACCATGATACTTGGCAAGTTTGGTGATGATTTTTCTCCATGATGGGCGAGTTTGTTTTTATAGTGTATGTTACGCTATCATAAAATTTGTATTCCTGAAATAAACTGAACAATTTTGGTAACGAAGAAGGGTGGCAGACTCTGTAACGCTACATGTTTACCTTAATGGCATATCGAAACAGCTATTCTTGATCAAACCTAATATACGACTTTTAAGCCGAGCCTCAAATCTTTATAAATGTTAACCCTTAGGTTTCTAAGCGCGACTCACGGACCTTTTGCAGACAGTGCAGATCAAGATCAGATTGCACAGAACGTGCAGTCTGATCTTGGATCGACGCTGTCCGTTTAGGAGATATTGGCCCAATCTCACTAACTTTGACATACCTACAGTTTGCCTGTTACCATCGCTCGAAAGTTTCAGTCAATTTATTTAGCACGATAAGGGTTAACAGTTTTATTTCAAGGTATAATAAGAGATTGACCTATTCTGACAAACTCAAATTACCCTGCTGATTTGTACGTGTAAGCCATTTTCCGATTTACAGCGACAACATACTAAACAAATGTCGTACAGAGTTTCTACTCTATGAGTCAGATTTCCCTTTGACATCTTTAAACCAAAATAGTTGAGAACTAAATATAAATAAAGCAACACTTACTGCACATTCCTACAAATAAGCCACGCTCTGGTTAAAGGGGGTTTAATACATCTCCGTGATGCGCAAAACCTGGCAAGCCATAAGCAAGTTATAACATAATCATGAATCCATAAGATCCAGTAAGATCCGTAAGATCCGTAAGATCCAGTAAGATCCAGTTTGTCAAAAAACGGGCTCAATCCTGAGATGTAACAGTCCTTGGACATGCAAAAAATTGACCGAACTGTTTTTCAAATGTATCACATCCCCATTTCACAGAGCATGGCTCATATTGATCTGCCAATACCGATATCAAGCTAGTGCATTCAATGCATGGGCAGACATAGTGATTTTAAAACCATTGCTAGAACTGAGAAGTTGCTAAGATTAAGGAATTTCCACTATCCTAAAGTTATTAAAAAACGTTTAGTTTTCAACTAGAACTGTACGTTCTCTTCAGCTATTTAGTTCGAAGATAGTAAATTGGCACAATAAGCAAAGATATGCTGCACAGACTAAACTTTCATATAAAACAATGATCTTGGGAATGGTATACAAAATTTAGTTCAATACCTCTTTTCATAGACGTAAACATTAGTGTCGTTTGGCTGCTTCGTAACAATAACTGAACGAAACTACGCAAATACTAATTTTAAAAAGCTTATTGACGAATAAAAATTCCACCTAACCAAACGGTGAAGACCGAAGATAAGCCGGCAAGTTTTGTGCTGTCTGATCATGATCTACTCCGTTCCAGTGAATGCATGACGTTGCATTTAGCTGTCTTAATGCTTTACCACACAGCTGCGCGTTTTAACGGCCTTGAGAAATTAAACATTTGAAAACATGGTGGGAAAAGGAGAAAATGCTGGGAACCAGTATTTTCTCCTTTTCCCACCATGTTTTCTGCTCAATCAAAAGCAAGTTTCACCATTTGAGCCACCTTTAATTTATCGTCTGGAAATGCTTTGAATTTTGACAAGTAAAAAATTTTGTCGTGTGGTAAAGAGATTTATACCTATCTTCTGCTGTAGCACTTCTCAGCTGTGTTACGGTTGACTTCTGCAAGATTAATGATGCACTCGACTTTCGAACTTCGTCCATTTATTGTGCAATAAATGTAAACTAAAATAAATCTAAATATGTGCATGTCCGTATTAGGTATTTTTCATAATATTCAGCCACACGATTCGAAGCAGGTTACACAACTAGCTAAACATATACGTGTGCATGTCTTGAATGGTAAAGCATACAAAACATGCCCACATTTTTTTTTTTTCAGTAACAGAAACACTAGTGAATGGTAACCTCTCTTTGAAATCACATGCAAATTTTCCAGTTTTGTTTTGCAAACGAGTATTTTCATTCTCTCCCTCTTTTTTCTAAAGAAAATATCGACTCGAATACATGTATTTAGGGCAGCATCGTACAGGAGAGGTATACTGCAATAGTCAAAAACAAAACTGAATTGTTTCGCAATCACTCTATGTTATATCAACATCACTAAATGCATTCTTGTTCTCACCTTACCTTACATTGTTTGTTATGATACACCTTTATACCGACATGCCTTAGAGAGCGTTGTAAACAAATGATAGAAATATACAGAGAAGAAATTTGTAGAATTTCCTCGATCTGTATAGTATAAGTAAAACATTTTTCAATAATCCAAAGCAAGTAAATAATCAACCAATACTATTTTTTGCGCGGGGGGGAGGAGGGATGCAAATGCAACCTGCGGTCTTGATATAGATATGCTTAAAGTGTTTACATGTTAAAAGTAAGATCAATTGTATTGTATTAATATTAACCCTTAAGCTGCTGAGCGACTAACCGACCTTTTGCGGACAGTGTAGACCACGATCGGACTGCACATAGATCTTAGATCTACACTGTCCGATAAAGAGATGTTTGTTTCTCCAAAAAGTAAGTTATAAATTAAATTATTATGGTTGTTTCTATCGGAGTGAAAATTTTAATCAATCTATTCAGATAAGGTTAAGATTATGCGCTTTACATTATGCTGCCAAAATGGAGTAAAATAAGGAGAGCCATAGATGCAGAGGGACCAGAATGACCATTATTCGCTCACCTGAGAACAAATCGTTAAGAACAAAAAGATTTGAGCCATGCCCTGTGACAAGGGGGCATAATGTATCTGCGAAAAAATATCGACCCAGGTCAGCTTGCTCAAGGACCGGTTTATCTCACGGTTAAGTCGGTTGTTTAAAAAATGTGGACAATTACTGACCAATAAAGTTCATATTGAGGACTTCTTGCTTAAATTAGCTAAACTTGAAGGAAGAGTGGATTTCAATTTTTAAAAGTTCATTGCGCATTAACCATTAGATAACTCTATTACATGATGAAGATTTCAACTATAGTGTAGATTTAAGACCACACTGTATGCTACTATTCAGTCTAACCAAAACTCTACACTGGTCCTAGAAGCAATCGAGAGAAGAGTGAAGCACAGGTACAGGGTTAAAGACCGCGTTAGTTGCATTCCCATTTTTAGTTATTGAAACAAAATTCATCGACTTGGTAATATCCTTCATCAACGTTACACACACAGATCGTGTCTGAGGAAGATCGTCCTGCTGAAGCTGTCTCGCCTAGATCTGCATAGGAGACGCATTTCACATTCGGGTATTCAGCACACGAGTAACTGAACTGGCAAATATCCCCGAGAGCGACTGAAAAGAAGACGATTAAAAAAAAAAAAAAAAAAAATGATCAGTTATATATGAGCCATGCTTTGTGAAAAGGGGGCTTAATGCATCTGCGAAAAGTCTCGACCCAGGTCAGCCTGCGCAGTCCGCGCAGGCTGACCTGGGCCGAAACCTTTCGCTACAGGTCAATTTTCTGTATGTCAAAGGACTATTTTACCTCATGATTCAGTCGGTTGTTAGACAAAATGGACTTTATAGATCAATGATCATGTGATGACTTGCTTGGTATCATCCATCAGAGAGATGCATTAAGCCCCCTTTTGCCAGAGCGCGGCTCACACACACACACACACACACACACACACACACATATATATAATTTTGTTTTACTACTAATCCTTTCAGCGCCAAATATGTAAAGTTGACCTCTTTCGACGGCTGAAAATACAATCCACTGAAACTTGCAAATAAAGAATACGTACATAGTGTTGTCTTTATAATAAATATGATAGAAATACGAGCCATCTCTACGATGCATGGTACCAAACAACCCATCACATACGTATGGGTCCACAATGCCCATTTACACTCACAACCGACTTAATCATGACGTAAACTGGTCCTTGGATCATACATAAATTGACCAATAGCGAAAAGTTTCGGCCCAGGTCAGCCTGCGCGGACTGCGCAGGCTGACCTGGGTCGATACTTTTCGCAGATACATTGAGCCCCCTTTTCAAAGAGCGTGGTTCATATCTAACGAGGTTGGGATAATTGATAAATGTCGAGCATTGGCGAGACAGTTATCAGTTCTAGATAACAACCGTGTTAAATATTTTTGATATACGACAACACTTTGTACGTATTCTATTTATCTTTTAACTTTTGATTTGTACTAATCGTGAAAAAGATGTGAGAAATGTGGCTGACAAATACAAGTTTAAAATTCATTTCTATCGGAAGTCCCATTTTAAAATGGCATTACCCACATGTAGTACTGTGTGGTGTTGCGAGTTTGATCGCATTGGATCATTCTATTTGAGAAAACACGGTAAAAAAAATCAAATGACGTCACAGACAGAAACTACGTAGGCAAATCATCGGATAGTAGAGCGTGTGCTATGACATCATTCTTGTTTCCCCGGGCTTTCTGTAATTATCGTTACTATATTTGGAATAGTGTTCATTCATAAATGGTAAATGGGGGCTGAGTCACTGGAAGATACTGTTCTATAAATATTCGTGGTATATGAAAAACCTATAAATATCCGTGGTATATCAAAAATAAATATTGCATGGGTGTTATTGCATGGATATTCGGTAAGTAAAAGATTTTTACCATATAGGCTTGACTAAACAAACGGATGGCATAGATCTAAGATCAGACTGCACGTTTTGAGCAGTCTGATATTGACTTACGCCGTCTACAAAATACCTTTATTCGCCTATTGCGCTGAAAGGGTAAAACATTAAAAAAAGAGCTTATTATTTTGTACAACGACCAAAATATTGCGAAAGTGGGGCTGTTTTGGCAAGATAGATTTTATAGGATCTCAACAAACATTCTAATCCTGTTTCGCACTGCCTGCAAAATCATTAATGGGTCGTGTCCTGGAAAAAGAGGGCTTAATGATTCTCCGTGATGCACTACACAAAGCAAGTCACCTTATAAGTAGGGATCCATGAAAATCTATATAGTCTAACGATTGACCGAATCTGGAGGAAGAGTGGTCCTTGGACATGCAGAAAATTGACGAATTTAGTAAAAAGTTTCGACCATGTTAGCCTGCACGGACTGTGCGCGGCTTACATTGGTCGATACTTTTTTGCAGATGTATTAAGCCCCCTTATCAGAGCATGGCCCTCTACTACGAATTAGGCCTTCGGAGATAAGACTGAAAGACAAAATTTCATACATATAAGACATGGTCTGGCAAAGGGGGTTTAATGCATTCCCCTGATGCATCATACCAAACATTTTATCACATAGTTATGAAGCAATAAAACCCATTCTGCCTAACAACAGGCTGAATCCTGTGGTAGAGTGGTCCGTGGACTTGGAGAAAATTTTCTAAGAGCAAAAAGTTTCGACACAGGTCAGCCTACACGGACTGTTCAGGCTAATCTGTGTCGATACTTTTTTCAAATGCTATAAACCCCTTTTCATGGAGCATAGCTTATAAATATTGCACTATGACCCAGCTTATTTCCCGCTGAAAGCCCAGATTTCTTGAAAAACCTCGGACGGTAATAAGCGTGCTGGACAGCAGAAAACGTGCAGTCTGATCTTGCATCTGCACTTTCCGATAGTCTGTGACATAATCCAACCAACGAAAGTACATTTAACAGCTGGATATATTTGTGTCATGCCCTGTAAAAAGGGGGTGGAATGCATCTGCAAAATGTATTGACTCATGTTACCCTGCAGGCCGACCTGAGTCGAAACTTTTAGCTGTTGTTAAATTTTCCTGTATGTAAAACTACCATTGTACTTTATCTTTCTAGGTTTCAGACAAAACTGATTAATAATTATCTGAGAACTTGCTTGGTATGATGTCGAATATTACAAAAACTGCAATTAACCTTGTTTTTGCCAGAGCGCCGCTAAATTGCTTTACACATTTGATGCCAAAAGGATTAGTGATGTAACATTGTCTTTGCTGGTTCAACAACGTTGTCCTTTCATGAAATGAATGAACCAAATCAAAACATGGATGCCATTGTCATTTATGCTCGTTTCTGTTCTTAAAATGTTCTCGCGAATGTAAGGATATATGTGAACCTTTTTCGACACGGATTATTGCGAGTTAGATCTTTAGCTCAAGAGTATAAACGCCTTTTACTTGTGTAAGATTCTAATTAAGATTAAATGCAGTAATGCAGACAGACAGACAGAGAGACATAGAGAGAGAGAGAGAGAGAGAGAGAGATTTTTACCGTCTCCTGCACAGGTATCCACCCTACAGGTAGAGTTGAAGCAAATATCGTCACACGGGTCGGTTGTAGTTGTACACGGCTCTCCTTCGACTGGTTCTGTAAAAAGGACTTCTCTTTAAATGGTGGGCCCAACGTTAATTGCTTTCTTTACATATTGTAAATCAATCTCTGATTTAACCCTTCCTAGGCTAATCAGTATCAGTATTGTGCGCAAGCACATTTGTGCCTCTTGTTACACATAAACTGTCTAATTTACTGCCACATCGATTTTGAAATTAACTGACCTGTTAGTGTCTGTCCAACGTCAACACTTTAAACACTGGTATATAATTCCCTGTTTATGTGCATACATAGTCGTGCCCTACAGGTTGCATCGTTTGCACTATCTTCGCGTCAATTATTTTTACATGTATATTACGATATCGGGAACACACAGGCATTGAAATGTAGTGGTTGTTACTTAGTATATCGGCCCCACCAACATAATGATATTCATTGCAACAAGATCCATTCATCATTCATCGCTGAGCATGGTCTCGACAATGTTTATTTCATTAGTTTAGAAACGATGGCGTGGGTAGTATTGGCACCAGAACAGTAGGACGGTGTTATCAGTGCCATTCTACAGGGTTTCATTTTCAGGTTTTCATTTAGCTCTTTACCACACGACAAAAATATAGACTTGTCCAAACTGAAAGCATTTGCAGACGACAATTTCAATGTGGCTAAAATGATGGAATTTGCCTTTGATAGGGAAGAAAACATTGTGGGAAAAGGAGGAAACGCTGGTAACCAGCATTTCCTCCTTTTTCCACAATGTTTTCAAAAGGCTTTTCCGTAGGGTCGTTAAAAGTCGGGATCGTGTGGTAAAGGGTTAATCAGGCACTTTATACACTTGACAATGAGTTTAATTAATCTTTTTTAACTCCATGAAAACATGGAAATACGGAATCGTTCATCCCGAGAGAACTTAACCGCAAGTTGATCCTTTGGGGACATTGATAGATAATGAATAGACTGCACTATGCGTGCAGCCTGATCTTGGATGGTCTCCAAAATGTTATGAGGCGTTTTATGTGCGAAACTTTAAAAATTGCATAACACTATTGGAATATATTTTTGACACCAGATGCCTTTATTTTTTATTCTTAACCTTACAACGATTGTTATTGAGATAAACAACTTACGTAGCTTGCAAGTTCCTCTACACTGAGATTCGTGTTTGGGTAGATAATAACCATCTTTACATACACAGAAACTTTCACACAGTGTATCGTCACTTAAGCATACAGCATTCGGGTCAAGACAGTTATTGGTAGTTATGTCACCAACACAGACTAAACCATTAGGAACCGCTGTGAAGTATGAAAATTTCGATTTTAAAACGCATTACCACCTTACAAACTACAACTAAAATTTTTGTTCCCTGCTATAACACATGCTATAATTACTGCATGATAATGCGACCTATTTCGTCAACTTGCCCGCCACATTCCGTACCTGCTCGTCATAATCGACTGGTTGGAGTTATGCGTTGACGGTGGAACAACAGATAAATCAAAATTTCCTCGACATATATTTATACGCACGGATACGTAAAAAAACCTTTAAAATCAATTCATGGGAAAACGTGCAGTAAATAATTAATGATATATTACTTAAAATGAATTTAACTGACAAAAGAAACACGGCAAACTCAAGATCTACTCAGTTCTTTGCAATTTATGTAAATCTGATACTTGCACCGCTCCAACCGTAGTTGGCTGAAGTCGGTGTCCAAAATAAAGCGAATAACTTTTTTTTTTTAAATTTTCTAACCTCTGTTATTTTTGTTATTTTCTAAACTGTATCATTCCACAAACTGCCTTTTAAAGGCAAGCAGTGGAGTTTTCTATTCAAAACACCTATGCCAACCAAAGGACTCAGTACCTTAGATTCCTTGGCACAATTACATACTGGAATACCCCTCATACTTACCGCAGGCATCGCCAGCGTTATTCAATACAGTTTCAGCGGAGCATGAACACACTGAGTTGTTACATATTACGTTGGGTCCAGTGCAATCACAGTCGGTGTTACACGTATCGCCCAACTGTCTGGAGCTAAACATCAAGGTCGAAGTATCTGATGACAAGAAAAGTCCAGACTTTTATACTTTACCCTTTGTTTTTACAGTCGATATAGATAAAGACCAGATAATACATGATGTGTCATCAAATTAAAATTACATCTGCATATAATCTCTGCTCTTTGAAAAGGGGGCTGAATGGATCAGCAAAAAAGTTTCGACCCATATGACATTAGTCGAAACTTTTTTCGTATTTGTAATCTTTCTGCATGTACAAGAACCATGCTACCTCATGACTCGGTCTGTCGTTAAATACAGTGGATTTTACGGATCTACAATTATAGGAATACGTGCTTGCTATACTGCATCACAGAGATGTACAAGTTGGCTTCTTTAAAAAAGAAGCCAGGAGAGGTCAGCATCAATGTTTTCAAATAGCTTATTGCTTTTAATTTCAATATATTTTGGTACATGTAAACAAATAAGTAAGGCATTATATGATTGCCGCTGTGTAGAAAGGAGAAACCTCTTATGCATTACATGACAGACAAGTGACCTTCTTCCCACGTTTTCAAGTCTCGTGATCTTTTTCCGCGGTGTTCTCTTTTTTAACGAAATTCTTTGTGTGTGTATGTAGCTTTATTTGTTTAATGAATAATTACAACTACTGGAAAGGTCATTTGCAATCAAATCAATATAACAAATCCTTTATGAAATCCGTCATATAAAAACAAAACATGTCTATTTCCTATTTCAGTTTTTTGATTTCGGTTTATTTATAAAACCATGATAAAACAGACTGTGTATCAGAACAATTTCGCAGAAAAGCATGGAGTTAGGCAGCAATTTCTGAGGCAGTTTGCCTTTTAAACTCACCATTGTTGGAGAGGTCTGATGACCTCTCCAATTAATTCCCCTTTGTATGAGCGCGGCTCAAGTATTTAATCTTTACAAATATAATTATATAGGACATCACTTATCCCTTAATCCTCTACCAAACGACACTAACTTAGACTGGTCCAAAATGAAAGCAGTTGCAGACGACAATTAAAGGTGGCTCAAATGACAAAATTTGTCCTTGATAGAGTAGAAAACATTGTGGGAAAAGGAGAAAATGCTGGTTACCAGCATTTTCTCCTTTTCCCACAATGTTTTCAAAAGGCTCCTTCCTCAGGGTCGTTAAAAGTCGGGATTGTGTGGTAAAGGGTTAAGCTGATAAATAAATGAAACGAAACTTTGAAGCCGATTGTAAAAAGCCAAATTTTGCTATTTCAAAGCTGTTTGTTGGGGAAAAATATGTCCATGTCGGATAGTGTAGATCCAAGATAAGACTGTACGTTCTGTTCAGTCTGATCTTGATCTACACTGTCCGCAAAAGGTCGGTGAGTCGCGCTTAGTAGCTTAAGGGTTAAAAGGTTTGTCAATAACATCGTTGGCATGTACAGTCGCTAGTTTGAAACATCATCTGTGTTAGAGACCCTGTAACAAAACCGAAACATCAGTCATCTAACATTTTGAAAGTGAATATGTATCTCAACTGATCCGAATTGACATTTATCCGTCTAAATTAAAGAAAAGAAATTTTCAAACCGACAGTATAAACCCAAATTTTCCTATTTCAAAGTTATTTTTGGAGGAAAGATATCTCCTCACCGGACTGTATATATCAAAGATCAGACTACACTGTCTGCAAAAGCTCACTGAGTCGCCCTAAGCCGGTTAAGGGTTATATAAGTTTTCTCAGCCAATAATAAAATACAAAATATTACACTATCAAAGTTCTCTTTGCAAGAGAAAATCTCATAGCATCGATAAAAGTATATCAAAGATCGGACTACACGTTCTGTGCAGTCTGATCTTGATCTACACTGGCCGCAAAAAGCCCACCGAGTTCGCACTTAGCAGCATTAGGATTAATCTATCGTCTGCGAATACTTTAAACTATCAGTGAATCTAACATGATGTCGTCTTCTGAAAAGGAAATAGAATATGAGAAAGTATTTAACTTACGTGTCATTGTAGGCACTGAAAAAGAAATTAAAAGAAAGGATGAATAAATAAGATCGAGAAGAAATAAGTTGCCCTTGCATGCCTAATCTATCATACCAAAATATTCTTTATAGTGTATAATTTTTCATACTTTGGATAGTTTCAATCATTCGGACTAGGTTCAAGATTCATTACAGTGAAGCTTCTAGATTTTCAAAATGGGGCTCCTTAATTACAAAAAAAAAGGGGCCCTCGCTCCCCAAAAAAGGGCCATCACATTAAAATTTTTACCAATCGTTTTTTTTTTCCTACTGGCAAAATAAATTTAGGACTGGCATTATTTTAGAATCCTTTCAAATGAATGTTTGGCTGATGACATTACTCTTTTTTTCGTGATAAAGTTTTAAAAGCAATCAGAGAAATGAAATACAGCACGTACAAAACAACTTTATACCTGTGAATGTCCTATACCTCTTCAACACCTGTTCCAGAGCTAGCACTGTAAGACAAGGTGGCCTAATCCCCACCCCACCACACCCTACTTATCTATAGGTTGTCCAGTATTTTCATTTCATAAAATCAAAAGTGTTTTTCTCTTAATAAGATAGAGATTTTAGCACCCAGTTATTGTTTTCCACAGATATTAGGGTTAATTTACTGCTTAAAGTACTAAACTTTAAAACAGTCTCAAGTGCCTCTGATCGGACAATGTGAAACTTACACGTATCTGCAAGAAGTATGGACCCAAGTCTTCCGGCGCAATCTGGGTCGAAACCTTATGCTATCTGTAAAATTTCTGCATGTCAAAGAACCAGTCAATTGAATCAGTAGTCTATCTTGGTAATTTCAAACCCTCAAAAATTTAAATATCTAGGCGTATATGGTATTACGTGAACGGCATTCGTGTTTTATTCATCTGCAACACTATACACTATTTGTTTTGTTTCGAAAAGTAGCTAAGCTGCAACTATGATAGCTCCTTTAACCCTTTCCCAAGCGACAAATTTTGGACTGGTCCAAATTGAAAGAGTTTGCAGACGACAATTTCAGATTTGATGAAAATGGCAGAAAGTTATCAAAAAGAGTAGAAAACACTGTGTGGAAAGGAGAAATTGCTCGTTATGAGCAATTTCTCCTTTTCTCACAGTGTTTTCAAAAGACTTGTACTGCAGACACGTGAAAACCAGGGCTTGTTTGGGAAAGGGTTAAGCAGGACTAGTTATTGCCACCATTTCTTTTGTTTACTAGCATGTTCAAATAATTGAGATTCAATGTGATTTTAAGAATAACAGAAAAAGTTCAGAATGTCGTTTTACAACCTGAAATGAAACACTTTTTATAAATACTAATGTGGTTTTCAAAATTCGGCTAAATTGAATGACCTTTGAATGAGGCATGTAATAAAGTTTCTGCCCTTTATTCAAATGATCCTTCAAAGGTGCACAAAGAAAACTAAAATCTTTTATACAATCATCATCATTGATGAACAAGTTTAACCCTTAGCCCTTATCCTGTAAGATAAGTGAAATTAAACTTTAAGGCCGATGGTAAAAATCCAAATAATGTTATTTCAAACTTATTATTTTGAGAAGAATAACTCTATATCGGACAGTGTAGATACAAGATCAGATTGCACGTTTTGCGCAGTTTGATGTTGATCTACATTGTCCGCCAAAGGTCAGTAAGTTACACTCAGGAGTCTAAGGGTTAACTTTACAACAAGGTTATGAGCGGAAGGTACAATGTAATGTTATGAAAAACTAGAATAACTATCACTAAAGGTGATAAATACCCCCGCCCCTATATTTCATGTCACAGGGGCAATAACTCTGCAATGTCAATTTAGGGGCAATAACTCCGTAATCATTAGGCCAACACTCATGAAATTTGTGCTTTGCACAGCTACTGCTCCTGGTGAATATCATGACAAATATCAAGTGAATAAGACTTAAACTGAAGGAATAGTTCTCTGGACAAGAAGTTTTGAGTAAATTCAGGGGTAATTAATTTGGCAAACATTTGAGAAAAATGCATCTTGAACCTCTACTGCTCCTGGTGAATATTTATGCAAAGTATCAATTTAATTGGACACAAAACTAAATGAGTGTAAAAAAGTGTAGACCATGATCTGACAATATGTCTGAGACACAGCGGCTGGTCTGGATCCACGCTTGTTGCAAATGTCCAAAGGTGCCTTTTCGCATGATGTTGGCCAACTATGACAGAAAAGACCTCCTTAAAGTGAATCAGACAGAAACTGTAGGAGGAGTTGTCCGGACAAGCATTTTTAAGTCAAATCAGGGGCAATAACTCAGTAATTCTTGATGGAATTTTCACAAAATTTGCGTCTTGCAAATCTACAACTCCAAATGGACACTTCTGCCAAGTATAAAGCGAATCGGACTGAAATTGTAGGAGTTGTCCGGACAAGCATTTTAAATGTGAATCAGGGGCAATAACTCATTAATTCTTCATAGAATTTTCACGAAAGTTGCGTCTTGCACATCTACAACTCCTGCTGAACACTTATGCCAAGTTTAAAGTGAATCAGACAGAAACTGTAGGAGGAGTTGTCCGGACAAGCATTTTTAAGTCAAATCAGGGGCAATAACTCAGTAATTCTTGATGGAATTTTTACAAAATGTGTGTCTTGCACATCTACAGCTCCTAATGAACACTTATGCCAAGTTTAAAGTGAATCAGACAGAAACTGTAGGAGGAGTTGTCCGGACAAGCATTTTTAAGTCAAATCAGGGGCAATAACTCAGTAATTCTTGATGGAATTTTTACAAAATGTGTGTCTTGCACATCTACAGCTCCTAATGAACACTTCTGCCAAGTTTGAAGTGAATCAAACAGAAACTGTAGGAGGAGTTGTCCGGACAAGATTTTGCGGACAGACCGACCGCCCGACCGACCGCATGACCGACCGCCCGACCGACCGACCGACCGACAGGCTGATTCCAGTATACCCCCCACAAACTTCGTTTGCGGGGGTATAATAACACGATAATTTATCGCAAGATCTTTTTCCTTTGTCGCCATCACAATATATTCCACTGTATATGCTTACCGCAAATTCCACTTTCTTCCATAAAGCCGGACCCACATACGCACACAGAAGATTGGCAAACAGCATTACAGTCAAGACACTGGTTTGTTGATGTACAATTTTCTCCAAGGTCAGGCACTGAAATAAATTCAGTTGAGTTTTAGAATCATTTCAAATTAGGATAAATTCCCTCCGCGGACCTTGAGTTACATATCGATAATTTTCGCTAAATTTGGTACATGACCGTCATTAGTGACGATCATAATAGGCATATGCCGAGAGAAAAGGAGATGCCGACTATAATATATGAGCCATGCTCTGCGAAAAGGGAGCTTAATGCATCTCTATGATGTATGATACAATGCAAGCCATCACATAATTATGGATCCATAATAGCCATTTTTTTAAACAACCGACTTTATTGGACTGGTCCTTAGACAAACGAAAAATGACCAGTAGCGAAAAGTTTCGGTCCAGGTCAGCCTGCGCGGACTGCGCAGGCTGACCGGGTCGAAACTTTTTGCAAGTGCATTAAACCCCCTTTTCGCAGAGTAAGGCCTATATGTTTTCATGCAGGTAAACAGCTGTGATGAAAATAAGGAACGCGTCTCACTCTAAAATGTTCAAACACCATGATAGTCAATATAGTTCTCACTTTATAAACCTTTCATTATCAGTTTATATCATTGTTTATGTTTGGGATAACAGGTTTAAAATCAAGCACCGCAATGAGATAAATTATAAACCTAATACGATTATCTCCTCACGGTTCGTGGTTTTAAACATGTATTCCCAAAATAAAAAAATAATATAGACTGTTAATGAAAGGTTTATCGAGTTAGAGTTATACACGGATGACATGATTATTGTTCATCCGGTGCTATTATAATCTACATAGAGATAAGTCCTGCTGTGTTAAAAGTGGTTTGAATGCATCGGCGAAAAGTATCGATCCATGTTAGCCTGCGCAGTCGGCACGGGCTGATATAAGCCGAAACTTGTTGGCATGAGAACATTTTCTGTATATGATAACACCATTCTATATCATTACTCAGCCAGTTTAAGAGGCCAATTAGTGGTCAAAAGTATACAACTCTAGGGAGAAGGGTGCAGAATGTAGGCATATTTAATTCATAACAATTTAAGTTGTGGATATTATCATGAATCTGACAAGTTGCTGCATTACAGTCTGTCAAAGTTTCCGTACTAAAAAAATGTGAATTGTGAAACTAAAATCAAAGCTTTTAACTTTAACTATAGATTTGGGCCAGGCTTTGACAAAAAGGAACTTAATCCTCTCCGTGATACATGATACGAAGTAAGTCATCGCATAATGATGGGTCCTTAATGGCCACTTTTATTAACAACCGACTTAACAATGAGGTAGACTGGTCTTTGGATATACAAAAAATTGACCGATAGCGGAAGTAGTAAAGGAGGGTAGACCTCGGACAGTGTCCGAGGTCTACCCTCCCTGGAGCCAATTTGTCCGAGGTTTACCCTCCCTAGGGAGGGTAAACCTCGGACAAATGCCTGAAAATGTCTAAAAAATCAATAAAGGGGCGGGGCGTAACTAAGGAGAGGTCTGGTACCCAGCATTGAGCGCATACTCAGCGCAGAATGCTGGGCCCATGCTGGGAACCAGCTGGGTACCAGTTGATCCACCAATCAGAAGCCAGTATTTGATCACGTGACCTTATGACGTCACAGGTTGGACCTGTCAATCAAATGACGTCATAGGGTGGCCAGCCAATCAGATTTCAGCATGGACTCAGCGCAGACTGCTCCGTTGCTATGCTGGGTCCAGTAACGCAAAATCGACAATTTGATCCTTAACTTTCCCTTAACCCTTCTAAATCCCTTTTGTTTTGTTCTAAATCCCTTTTGCTTTCTTCTAATGGATAAATTTCTTCTAAAAACCCTTACGCTGATTCAGTCAGACAAGAATTATCTCCCTTTGTTGTTCTTTCTCTCTATTAGGATAAAGCTGGGTTTGGACTTAGTCTTTTTTACCGTCTTTGGTCTTTTTCTACCACCGTTGTCTTTAGTCTTTTTCCATGATATGGGTTATTTTTCGTCTTTTATTCGCCTAAAAGCTAATGTTTCTTTCTCTATCAGCGTTGAACTTAGTCTTTTTCCATGATATGGGTTATTTTTCGTCTTTTATTCGTCTAAAAGCTAATGTTTCTTTCTCTATCAGCGTTGAACTTAGTCTTTTTTCCGTCTTTTATTCGTCTCAATCTTTCTCTACAGTCGTTGGACTTAGTCTTTTTCCCCACGATATGGGCTATTACCCCTCCTCAACCCGGTTATAGCATAACCTTACCATACAAATATTATCGTCGGACTTAGTCTTTTCCCACGATATAGGTTGTTCTTAGGCTCCTTTGCCCGAAATAGACTGCCCCAGGGTAGTCTATTTCGGGCAAATTGGTCTCCCTACCGGGGGTCGGGAGCCTAGGGACAATGTATAGGACAAAATGGTCCACTGTTGAACTTAGACTTTTCTCCACGGTATGTGTTATATGAGCTATATACCGTATCATGATTGCATTAGTCAGACAAGATTTATCTCCCTTTGTGCACTACGTGACTTTCCCCGGAAATCAAACAGGATGTCATTTTCCGAAAATGTAACGGAATGTAACGAAATCATGTTTACTGGGTTTTTCCCACCATTTCACGGAAACCAGTTCGTCTAGGCTTATTCGTCCCTAGTTTATTCGTCCCTAGTTTTATTCGATCCTAGTTTTTAATCTGCAAAACTTTTTAAATTGTAAAAAATTTTTATCCGAAATTTTTCTATCAATAAATTTTTAATCGAAAAGTTTTTCTCTCTGTAAAACTTTTTAATCGTAAAAATTTTTCTATCACTTAAAAAGTTTTTCTATTGATAAAAATTTTAATCGTAAAAATTTTTCTATCGTTAAAATTTTTATCCGAAAATTTTCTTTGCAAGATTTTTATTTGAAAAAAATTTTTTCTATCGATAAAAAGTTTTTTCTCTCTGCAAGATTTTTTAATCGAAAAGTTTTTTCTCTCTCTGCAAAAGTACAACTCTTAGAAGACATCTACAAAATTGACAATTTGAGTAAGATAGACTTCTAGGTCTTGGTTAGCCCTGAAAAGGACTGTTTTGTTTTTGGTATAGCCTTCTGCTTTTATCGACAGCTTTCCTTTGATTCTTTTTTGATTTCTGTGGCTTTTTTTCTCCTCTATTGAGACGATTTTTGGTGTCGTGCTTTCAAAGACTTCTCCTTTATCGAGAGCTTTCCTCTATCGTGAGCTTTCTTCTGACGATAACTTTTCTTCTGACGATAACTTTTCTCCTTGTTCTTTCGAGATCATCGGGAACTTGATTTCCTTGAAGTTGTCAATGTTTTTTCCATATTTTCCCAAGCCTGTTTTTGTTTCTACTCGTGGTGGTATTACAGAGTAGGGATCGAATCGTTGTTTTTTGTGAAGTTGGTTATCGTCTTTCTCTATTGTCTCTGATTTTCGTTTTCTTCCTCTTCTTTTTGGTTTGGGTTCTTCTGTCTGAGTTGACTGATGAGTTGTCTGATGGGTTGACTGGTGAGTTGTCTGGTGAGTTGTCTGAGGATCTACAGGCATGACGGTAGAAGCTGTTAACTTTTGAAAACTGGTTTTATCAAAGTTAACCTGGGTTGAAATCGTTATAGCTGAATCTTGTCTTACAGGCGAATCTTGTTGACTCTGGTAGTTCTGTCGATTTTGTAGGCCTAATGTCTCAATGTTTTTGTTGAATTGATTCATATTTCTATTCAACATCTTCACTTCGTCTAAAATCTGGGTTATTACAGAATTTTGGGCTGAAAGCATCTGAGTTATTTCTTCTTCGATTTTGTTAGCTGGTGGTATCATCGGGTCGATGAATGTTGAATTCATCGCTGTCGATAGAATATCTCTGTCATTTTCAGGCTGTGGTGAGAAGATGTCTAGGACGGGGTTTTCTTGCGATAAGGAGCCAACTAAAACGTCTAAGTTGGATTCCATGGGATCCATTCTTCCGTGATTTGTCTGGTCTAAGTTGGAGTCCATTCTTCCGTGAGCCATTTGGTCTAAGTTGGAGTCCATTTTCCCAGCACGAAATATTCGCACTAGTTAACAAAACTTTTTAATTGTAAAAAGTTTGCACTAGTTAACAGGTTTATTCGTACTATTCGAGAATCGAAAGTCGAATGATTCTAGTGAGAAAGTTCTCTAACCTTTTATAGTTTTTGGTCGAAGCGTACTTGTCTTGCGATGTAGACTTTTTCTGTAGTCCTTGTAGATAGAACCTAATGTACTAGAAATTTCACTCACATCATGTACTATAGGAGTCCTGTAGGTCTTGTAGATTTCTTGTAGATAGAACATTACATTCTATTTTTATTCATATAGAGTGTGATGATCTAGCCACAGTTTCCCAAGGCTGTTCTTTTTCAAGTTTTGGAAGAAATCAAAAAACAGACGACTTTTGTTTTGATCATTTTCTTTATTCAAAGTTTTTTCCCAAGCCTGAACTTTTCTCTCTTTGTGAGATTTTTCTCTTTGTCCAAGTCTTTTGGGAAGGAATCAAAAAACAAACGATCTTTTAAAATCGTTTGTTTATTCAAAGTTTTTTCTCTTCGGCCAAGTTTTTGGGAAGAAATCAAAACAGACGACCTTTTTTTAATCTATTTCTTTATTCAAAAGTTTGAAACACTATAACATTTTTTAACAATCGTTAAATCATTCTAACATTTTTACAGATACATAAGTCATTCAAAGTTTTTAATAATCGTTAAAAAACACTATTAACATTTTTAACAGTTGTTAAAAACTTCTAACATTTTTTACAAGACAATTTCTTTATTCAAGTTTTTTCTCTTTGTTCAAAGCTGAGCTTTTCTTTTGGGAAGGAATCAAAAAACAATCGATCTTTTAAAAGCGTTTGTTTATTCAAACTCTTTCCCAAGTCTGAACTTTTTGGATACATTTTCTGCAAGACAGTTTTAACAATATTATTGTTAAAGTTTTTACAATATAGTTTTAACACAAAACAATTCTTACAAGGCGAATTCGCAGATGGCTCGATTTTTCCACTTGTCTTCATGTTCCACAATAACTTTATGCAGTTGGTCATTGCCTAAAGACAATAGAAATTTGCTATCCATTTCGCTATATTCCCATACTCCACTAAATGGAAAAACATGTTTTAAAGCATATTTTGAAATATCTTATGTTTTTTCTTACAGTTATTTATACCCTCAAAGTTTTATATCCGTAGGGGACAGTATCAGTATCGTTTACAATCACTCTTTTGGTATAGACAGAGCGAAACGTTTTTGACTGAGGCTCGCTGGTCACTGTTCTATCTTTATGCCTTCTGATTCTACAGTCATACTGAACTTTAATTTCTACCGTGCGATCCAAAGCACATTTTGAATAGGTGTCGAAATTCACCAGTTGATTTGTATTGTGATCCAAAGTAATTCCCTTGACTTTACATTTGCTTTTTTCTTTCCCATCTTTTGTTTTCATCTTATAAGCGTAATTCTTGGGACCTAACCCTCTGAAATGAGTAATTCTGCAATCAGGTTCTTCATCGGTCCATTTTCCTAGTCTGCTGTTAATGATGGGAGGGTTCCACAATTCAGGCTCATGAATGTACATACAACTATCTGTATCGAAATACAGAACTCTATCCCCCAATTTTTCAAGAACACTGTATAGTTCCAACCTTGCATAGGCTGTTACGTAGGATGCTACAATAACATTGGCTGTCGCATGCGTTTCGACAAACTCCATCTTTTCTTCATAGTTGACCAAAACGAATTCGCACTCATTGTCAAAGATTTGCACATGCTTTACCGTATATTTCGGGTTGGTAATCAACTCGAAATATTTAGACGGTTCTCTGATGTATTTCGTCTTGCTCATGTTTTCACGTTGTGCTAATTTTCCCCAAAGACAGTTCAGCATGATCTTAGCAAATGACCTTTTGCCAGGATTTTTTTGAATACATTTGGGGTCAAGACGAATTCCTTCAGCCTCCTCATACTCACGAACGAACTGGTCCTTTTCCGAATCTGTCTGACACCAGCTGGGATATCCACTAGCTTCTTGCTTGATTTTCAAGAAATTGTCCACATAGCCTTTAAAGAATTGATCCGAAACAGAGTCGAAATGCCAGATTTCATACACTTGCATTAGTTGATAACCACACTCGAGAGCTTTGAACAGTTCGAATGTAACCCAAGTTCCAACCAAGGCTCTCTCTTCTTTTTCATGGTTACAAACGTTTGAGCTTTCTTGTGCACATTTCATACAAAGCGGAAACATCATCTTGTTGTTACAGTGAACTGGAAGAACAGGGTGAAACAAACCCATTGGCGGTAGAACTTTGCATTTAATGAGTCCTTCATACTGGCGAATATTCTCCATGTCAATACTCTCAGTAGTCAAGATTGTGGGATGGCCTACAGGATAGAATTTATGTTTGCAGACGTAAGGATACAGAGAGCAAATGTCAATGTACTTGATTTCCTTCTCACTGCTTTCCTCAACATCATAGGCAATTTTTATGGCATTGCATCTACCTCCAGCCAGGCCCTCTCTTGGTTCGATGGGGTCACAGTTCGGGTATAGACTTTCAATGGTTTTTCTGTATTCTTTGTCCTTCTTCATCTTGGCGTCGAATTCGTGCTCCCATATGGTCACGACATTATAGCCCATTCTTTTGAGGGTTTCTAGCCGTTCGATAGTACTGTCGTACAATTCAGCCATTGATTTCCCATTGATGGGGTTGATATATTTTCGATCCTTGAAACATGTCTGACAACCATGAAATAAATCGCCGAGGAATTCATAGACAGTCTTTGATTGGTGGTGAAATCCGTCTACAGTGTATTTCCCTATTCGAAATTCACCACCATTTCTAGCATGTTGAATACGAATCCCTTTTTCTCTAGCGATACTTTGAATCCAACGTACTGCTTTCATAGAAAACTGACGTCTGACTGGATCTTTGCATGAAATGATGGCTATCTGATCTTTTGGTAAATAATCTTTTCGCCAAATCTTGTTACAGGCTCCTGCGATGGTAAACGACTCTGTAAATGGACAAATTCCACTCTGTTCGATGAACAACTTTCTGAATTCACCACAACCTCGTCTTAGGATATCAACATCTGATCGACAGTACATCTCCATCTCTTTTTGAAAATTGAATTCCTCATCATTTTGAACTTTGTCATTATACCAGACTATGAATTTCGATCGAGCCTCTTCAGACATTGAGTCGGGTTTGTAATAAGACATATCCAAGTATGGTCCGACGTAATCCCAAAATTCGTCTGTGTTTGCCCAGTGAGGAAAGTAACCTTTTTTCATTTCTTGAAGTCCAAACGTAGCCGGAAATTTTGCCAGCCCAAAGTTCATGAAACTGAAGGAATCGATCAAACACACACCATTCAGTTCTAACTTCAAAATATTATTCCCATTCATGGTTACTTCTGGTTCTTTCATTCCTACATTGATAATATGATTGAGAATAAATTGCCCATCATAGCCTTTGAGATTATGGGCAATAGCTATGATTCCTTTATGATGCTTTGTAAAGAGCCAGCTACAAAATTGACTCAAAGTTTCTTTTCCTTGAAAAATAACTTCTCTCCCTTCTTTGAATTCACTGCATGTGGAACAATGAAAATCAAGTGGTTTATCGATACATTCACTACAGGCGCGATGGGCAATACAGTAATTCGGAATATGTACCCCTGTGTCTTGCTGGCATTCGAAATCAAAGAATATGAACAAAGGTTTTTTGACTACCGAAGAACTCGTCTCATCGTCGCTGTCATGTTTCATCTTACTCTGGTAAGGCTGAATAAAACAGCGATGAGAAAAGTCAACAATCTTCTTGCAAAGGTGACACTTTTTCTTTCCCTTACAGAGATGATTTTTCTTTCTGTCAAAAATTTGACCTCCACATTTTGAACAAAGTTTCACTAATTCACAAATGGTTTTCTTTTCTTTGCCTTGAAGTGTTTTGTGATTTTTCAAGCATGCTGCACTGAAAAATCGTCGATGACACTTGTCGCAGACATACTCTTTTGATTCCGATGGACATTTTCCAGTACGAAAGCAACCTTTACAGATCTTTGAGCAAGCATGGTCTTCCCGATTCTTGTAACGTATGTCGCAGAACTCACAATAATAAGCACAATCAAGAAATGATGTAATGGATTTGATATAGTCATAATGGTTCTGATGAAAGTACAAATGTATAATTTTACTATCATCTTTCACTTCTGGATGTTCAAATACTTTTTCTAATCTCGACTGTTGTTGGTGAACTTTAATAACGTAGCCTTTTTCATACAAGAACTCTTGAATTTTTTTGTATTCTTCAAGACCTACAGGCTGTGTCGACGAAACTCCAGCTTCATTCATCAATTTCTCGGCTTCAGTCTTTTGAAGGGGTCTGTTTGATCTTTTGATGAGATCCCATCTTCGGTTCCATTCTTGGGTGTTTTCACGTTCATGGTAACAAATCCCCACAACAACAGCTCTTGCAAAACATAGGTGGTCACTATTGTTAATTTCAATAATTGATTGTTTCTTCTTTGTAAAAACTTTTGAATCCAATAGTTCTGTGGACGTAAGTCTTTTTCCACATCCACTTGGGGGTATCGTATGTGTGATATCGAATGTCATGCGGCCATCGTTCAACACGAATTCTTCATTCGATTGTAGAACTTTTTCAATTTCGTCCAACAGCGTATGACTCTCTAACTCCTCCACATATAGAAAGGGTATATAAATCCCCATTTTCAATGAGGGATGATTGATGCTAATTCTAATCATATCCCTCGATTCAGCCTTTAACTTTTGAACGATTTGTTGGATAACATCGTCGAATAACCCGGTCAACTGGTAGGGCTGTAGCTCTTCGAATTTCTTAAAAGATGCCTCCAGTACACGGGATTCTGTTTTGAATTTTCTTGATTTCTTTTTTCCCACTTCTGTTAAGGCGTATAGGCTTCTCATATCCAGAGCGTTTTTGTCACCACTTTCTTCTTTCTTGGGTAAAAATAGCCCCGAACGATTCAAAGATTTCTCCTTCATAGAGGGTGACGGTGGGCATTTCTCATCGTTTTCTTCTTTCAAAGATTTTTCATTTTCATTGGTTAGTCCTGAAAAGGACTGTTTCTCTTCTTTCAAAGATTTCTCATCGTTTTCTTCTTTCAAAGATTTCTCGGTTTCGCTGGTACAGTCCATATTCATTTGTACAGATTTCTCCTTGGTTGCGTCTGAAGAAGAATGACTTTCTTCTTTCAAAGATTTTTCCTTCGTTGAGGTTGACGGTGAACATTTCTCATCGTTTTCTTCTTTCAAAGATTTTTCATCGGCGTTGGTTAGTCCTGAAAAGGACTGTTTCTCTTCTTTCAAAAATTTCTCGTCTTCGTTGGTACAATCCATATTCAATTGTACAGATTTCTCCTTTGTTGACGGTGAACATTTCTCATCATTTCCTTCTTTCAAAGATTTTTTATCGCTTTCACCGTCACTTTCTTCTTCTTTCAACGGTAAACGTTTTCTCTTTTTGGGTGGAAATTTCTCATCGTCACTTTCACCATTGCTGCTACTGTCTGGATAGACTAGGATTCTTTTTCTTTTCTTGGCCGGTAGTAATTTTTTTCTCTTTTTCGACATGGGCTGAATTGCCTCACCGTCACTTGTGCTGTCCGAATAAGGGACTAGCCTTTTAGACCCACGTGCGCTATTCGACATGGATTTATGTCCACATGAGAGTATTTCAGCTTCCATGATTGATGATAAGTCAAACAATGACCCAGAACTCAAGAAATCCTGGCTTTTATATTTTTCAGACTGAATGGGCATAAAAAGATGTTACAATTGACATTTCCATCATTCTTTGGAAAGAGTTCAAACAGAGCAGTCGATAGAAAAATGAGCGCGTTCGACCTACAAAACACAGCACCCTCCGAAACGAGGATGTTTCTGTATGTTAACCCATACACGCACGATTATGCGATCACCAATGTTCCACCAAAGTATTATGGTGGTAACTATGTGGGATCATTTCCAACCTACCAACGTTTTGATGAAAAAGACGGTTACAGTATTACCAGAGTTTTTCTTAATCATGAGTGCAGACCACCGAGCCCAAGAAAGACACCGATATGCGTTTATTTCTCCGTGAATCGAGACACTCATAACGTCATTTTTTCACCATATCCAGAAGACGTTATCGGAATCGGAGATATGTTTCATGTTGGAGCTCTGAAATCATATTATGCCGTCGAGGACCCAGTTAGACATATAACGATTTTCGACGCGACTATCAGTGATATAGAAGTGTGTAGAGAACAGATAGAGAAACATACAGGCTATAAAACACCACAAACTCGTCTATTCAGCGAACTTCTTCAGATAGATCATTCTGTGAAGGAAACCTCTTCAGGGAAACATTCTTCAGAAAAGTTATCTGAAGAAAAGAAAATCGACAAGATTTCTTCAATCTCTGGAAAGAACCAAAACAAGGAACAGAGGACACAGAATAAGAAACTTTCTTCAGGAAAGAAAAGCAACGATAACATCAACAAGAAAGAATCTTCAACGATTGGAGAGGGGAAAGACAAGAAACGTTCTTCACGGCCTGAAAAAAAGAAAAGCAGCAAGGCCTACACAGTGATTTACAGGAGGAAAAGTAAGAAACTTTCTTCACGGTCTGAAGAAAAGAAAATCAATGATAAAATCAGCGATAAATCTTCAGCGATTGGGGACAATCAAATCAACAAACAGAGGTTAGGGAAACTCAACAAGAAACCTTCTTCAGGACCTGGAGAGGGGAAAGCCAAGAAACCCTCTTCAGAAAAGAAAATCAACGATAAAATCAACAAGATTTCTTCAGTAAAGCCTATTCGACGAGAAGGAAAGAAGATCTGTTCAGAGATCGAATTGAGACGTAAATGGAAATCCGATGTTGTGAACAAGAAAATTTTGAAATTCAAAAAATACAGTACAAAAAGCTGTCCAGATATTGTGTTGAAGAATAACAAGGACGAAAACAATAAGGAAAACAATGAAAAGAAACGCAAGAGCGAGTGTGAGCCTGACATCCCGAAGAAAAAAAGAAAATTGTGTCTGTAATTTTTAACAGAAAGAACTGTTTAAAAACAATTTTCAAAAGAACTATTTCAATAGCGATTTATTTCTACAGTTCAATGTTTTAAATAAAAAGTTTTAAATAAAAAAGTTTTAAATAAAAGATATAAAAACATATAGGACTTGATTTTGTTTTGACAATTTGAAGAAAGTAGAAAACTTTCTTGGTCTTGGCTAGGTCTGAAAAAGACTGTACCTTCTTTTCCCCGTAGAGGGTTCTAAACCTCCTCATCATCACCTCATAGCTCAGTGGATAGCGCAGACTCCCCGTACTCAATTCGGTAACAACTGTGCGATACCAAAGCTTCAACCCGTTATAGTTGTACATTTAACACTATGGATTTACATCCCACCAAACCCGATAATAAAATGTACTCCCACTACAATTTTAAACGTCGATATAAAATTTCAATCATGGTACCGATACTAACGCGAAATACTGCAGTAGCGATAATATTATTAGAAATTCGCACTCTATATATACACACTCGACGAGTCTATTGCAACCATCGGTTAAACCGTTGTACAATATCTCATTTGATTTCATTGCACTATACAGACAAATACTACCTGTTCACCCGTCACACATGGACTCGCCTGCAAGATAAACAATTCTACACCTAATCAGTTCGGTTTAAACCTTCAGAGAGAGTAGACGTATTTTACTATCGCTCTCCGCCACGTATTGGAAAATAGTAGACGATATTTGTTACTGAAATACACCCCAGTCCCAGCGATGTAAAACGCTCTGGTAGTAATCAGTTCGGTTTAACCCTTCAGAGAGAGTAGACGTACTTTACCTTCACTCTGCTGTTCATATTGGAAAATACACTCCCGTCTTGGCGAGATAAAAACGCTCTGGTAGTATTACTTAATCTCAGGCTAAAACATGCAGACGAAAAAAGCTATGTATATACCGATGCGTGTCACTCTCGCCACACGCTGCTTATTCTTTTATCATTCTATGATTTTAAACAATAAGGACGGGTTGAAAAAAACAAAGGAAGACAATTTTGATAACGCCGGAGCCTGCTCCAAATAGATCGCTTAAAAACATCGTCCCACCACTAACTACATGAATGTAAGACTACTTTTTTAAGTACTTTATACAAGATCGTCAGCTACAAGTCATGTTACAACCTTATCCTCTCCTTCATCTACACAGAGGGTTTTAAGACTACTCTTTCAAGTAAAATCAAACTTTGAGCCAGTCTTTGGCTGAACCAATCTGAGCCGGTATATAGCTCATATCGTGGGGGAAAAGACTAAGTCCAACGATAATAGAGAAAGCCCAAGTCGATCGAAGATGAAGAAAAAGACTTTCCCGAGCACCCATACAGATCTGACAGTACCCATATAGACCTATCGTGGAGAAAAGACTAAGCCCGACGAAGACAGAGAGAAAGAAAAACTCTCCAAAAAAAAGACTAAGTTCTACAGAGGCGAACAATAATCGACCAACCTGAACAGTGTAGATCAAGATCAGACTAAACCCAACAGTCTCTACCTGAACCAGTCTGATCCGGTTTTATAAGTCATATCGTGGAGAAAAGACTAAGTCCAACCCCAACTTTATCCTAATAGAGAGAAAGAACAGCTCTCCAGAAAGGACTAAGTCCAACGGTGATAGAGAAAGAAACAACAGCTCTCAGCCGAACAAAGACGGAAAAATAATCCATATCATGGTGAAAAAGACTAAGTCCAACGATAGTGTCTGCCTGAACCAATCTGAGGAGGGGAAATACCCATATCGTGAAAAAAGACTAAGTCCAACACGACAATAGAGAAAGAAACAACAGTTCCCAGCCGAACAAAGTCGGAAAAAAGTCTAAGTCCAATGATAATCTTTGCTTGAGCCAACGAAAGATCAACATATCGTGGAAAAAGACCAAGTCCAACACGGCAATAGAGAAAGCTTGAGGCGAACAAAGACGGAAAAGCCTAAGTCCAACGATGATCTTTGCTTGAGCCAACGAAAGATCAACATATCGTGGAAAAAGACTAAGTTCAATACGCTGATAGAGAAAGAAACATTAGCTTTCAGCCGAACAAAAGACGAAAATAGCCCATATCGTGGAAAAAGACTAAGTCCAACGGTGATAGAGAAAAGATCAAAACGAGTGAAGATGGTTGCACACCTTCTTTTCGAACCAGGATGCGGTGTCACACGTTTTCAATTCAAATTTTGGCGGGAAAACGTCTCGACCAATCAAAATGCAGGATCAACCCGAACAAAACATGGTGGCACACCACTCTTTGCTAGGAATTCTACTTCCGGTTTCCCCTTCTGCGCGCGCATTTTTGCAGTGGTGTGAGGAGGGGGGGGCAGAAAAAGCGCACATCTACTTCCGGTTTGAAGTTTTGACCGGTCTTTTGCACATTTTGTCCGAGGTTTACCCTCCCTAGGGAGGGTAAACCTCGGACAAAATGGCTCCAGGGAGGGTAGACCTCGGACAAAATCGATTTTTGTCCGAGGTCTACCCTCCTATACTACTAGCGGACTGCGCAGGCTGACTCTGGTCGATACCTTTAGCAGTTGAATTAAGACCTCTTTTAACAGAGCCTGTGACCTTGACCAATTATACTGTAACTGATTGTCAGACTTACAATAGTCTCCTTTCTGTTAAATAGTATGAATGAAATTTACCAGTAATTGTACACCGAATTGTTTACATTTGCACGTCATTGGGCCGAAAAGATAGGATGGGTACTTATTATGCAACGGCATGCTATTTACAATACCTTCCGAACATGCATTACACATTATTTTCTCAGAGCACCGCTCAAAGGTAATGGTCGTTTGTGTATTCACCTAACAGCTTAATTTCGCATCTCACTTAGTCAAAAAGTTGTAACGGAAACCCTGATGTCACTTATTGAACTTTTCAAAATGAGTATTATTAACTGACGGCGACACTGGGGGATGTGTCCCTGCAAACTGAAATTACCATTATAACTTTAACAAGTCTCGTCTTCGCTCCGTGTTGGAATTGTTGGTTCTTTTTTCTTATTTCGGTGTCAGTAGACATTCTTAAATCACTGTCAATTGCCATAATGTCATTACTTACTATTCACACAAATTCCGTTATCTTCAAACGTTCCTGGTAGACAGCAGCAAGTGTTTGTTTCAGGATCGCATGCAGCATTGTCATCTAAACATTCTGTATCTGCGCTGCAATTTTCCCCGAGAGCAAGTTCTACAACAATAATAAGTTAAATAATAAGCTTAAGAAGACAGACGTATCCAATTTGAAAGCATTTGCAGACGACAAATTAACTGCCGCTAAAATTGATTGTATTTCCTTTTGAAAATAGAGAAAACATGGTGAGAACAGGAGAAAATGCTTTTCTCCTTTCCCACAATGTTTTCAAAGGGCTTCTTTCTCAGGGTCGTAGAAATCTTTGCTTGTTTTCTTACTATCCTTTCGGCCATCGGAATAAAAGATGTTCTTGGAGTAAAACAGGGGGAGGGGGAGGGCAGGGTAATGAGCATGAATTGTATTGGAATCAAAGAGACTGACTGGTAATGCTGAAGATATTTCAAACGGTTCGTTTACGTTATGATTATTTATACCTAAATGTAGTAAGAGGGGCTTTCAAAAAGATTGTGCACTTACCCATTTAAAAAAAATTAGCTTTTCTTTGAATCATTTGAAAGTTCTTTAAAAGAAAAAAAAAATGTTGTTCATTAAACGCAGTTTTTAGGAGCCATTTTCCACGATAGCCCTTTTATTTTTATACCATTGAAAGGATGGAAATTGCATACGGCTTACTACGAAAGGCGCCCTGAAAATACATGAAATGCACCTTGATTTATAATGGAAATGCAGCTCAAACTCGAAAAGTAAAACACCCGTAGTATAACCGCTGTCACAGGATCTTTCATTGTCAGTATTTTGGCTAAAATGTGATGCATGTTAGCATGAGGTCATTTCAAACTTGTAATATTAGAGAGAAGATCTGTACGTGTCACATCATCGTAGCGTAAAAAGTGGCGACACCCGTTGGACACTGGTCAACAATCAAGTTTTTTCGTGTTCAAGGATGAACGCCTACAAAGACTTTCAAAACATAAAGAATGCTTTACGGAAATGGTATAGTTTACCGCATGTTAGTTTTTAAGTGACACAAGCGTTTTCGTCACGGGAGAGAGAATATTGATTACTAGTGTGACACTACCAAGATTGCCAGTCAAAAAAATAAAGCCACAAAAAGTAAAAAAAAGTTTCTAAGTTTTAATAGTGTCAGATGGTTTCACTCAAAGCCCGCTCTCTTTTGCTATCTAAGTTATTCAGTTCTCCCAGCCGCTCTCTCTCTCACTTTCTCTCTCGAACGTGCATATATATGTACATACCACACAGACACGTTAGGGTTATACTTTTTCTAAGTTATTCCGTTCTCCCAGTCGCTCTCTCTCTCTCTCTCTCTCTTTCTTGAACGTGTATTTATATGTACATACCACACAGACACGTTAGAGTTATACAACACGCTGATATTAAACATTACACCAGGTGCGCTGGGCATATATAACAGTGCTTGTAGAAGCACATCTTCTAATACTTCAAGCTATCTCTGTGCCTAGAGGTCATAGTGTTACTCTAGGCCACAGTCCAGTCTGTTAAGTTGGCATGAATGGTGAATCTTAGTTCGATAATATTTTCAAACAGTGGGTAAAGCTGATGCCGAACATGTATTGATCATGCTGGGGAATACATAAAAGTATGAAGTAAGTTTAACAACTTTTAGCATGCTTAACCTATTCAAGTCGCACCTGCATTCTTTACGTTGTGACGTCATGAAATTTCGCTGCACAACTGTAATGCAGTTTCAAAAAGTATATAAAACTTTCTTTATTTTTGTTTATCACTTCCATAAAGAAATACTGATTTTACCGTAGACGCCTTATCTTTATAATCAAGAACTCGTTTTAAAAAAAAAAAGATAATTATACTAACTCATTTCGCAAACTCCACATCTGCTGACATATTGATCAGAGGCACACTGACATATGTTGTCTACACATGTTGCGTTCACGTTATCACACTCTTGTGATATCGAGCAGTCCTCACATAAGTTCTTATCTAGGTGAGTAAGAAAACGATACTGTAAACTCAAGCATATCCGTGATACATGATACCAGGCAAGTCATCATATAATCATGGAACCATAAAATACATTTTTTCCTAACAACCAAACAACCAACGGAATTATTCGGTAGAATGGTTACTGGACATACAGAAAATTTACCAAAAGCAAAGAGTTTCGAACCAAGTAAGCTTGCACAGTTTGCGCCAGCTGACCTGAATCGTAACATTTGCAGATACATTCAATCCCCTCTTCAAAGAGCATGACTCAAATACGTATACAGGAACCTTATCAGTCTACAGGCCTTGAAAACAGGAGGTCGCTTGTTCGATCTCCGGCTTGGCCAATTTCTTTCCGAGGATTGATGATAGTCATCGCGACAGGATTCATTCCTCTCTCACCGCTGACCATTGTTTCGACGATGGTTATGTTTGAAAGCAGCCAGTGGCTTGGAAAGAATATTGTGCGGAGTACTGGTAAAAGGAAGTCCAGGAAAGCATGGATAGGTGCACTGTCCGCCGTGATATAACTGAAATAATGTTGAAAACGGCGTTAAACACCATGTAATCAATCAATCAATCTGTTTAAGACATACCCAAAGCAGACGCATTGTCCAGAAAGATCATTTTAGATTCTAAGACATGACTGGCGGACTTGACGAGTATGTTCATGTGTTTATATCTCCTGTAATTACCATAAAACTGATCGAAAGATTGAAGACACATGTTAAGAGTTGTATTTGTTGTTTGCACATTGTTTAACGCTATTTCAGCCAGTGCACCTATTCTTGCTTTCCTGGAGTTCCTGATACCAATGCTTCGCACAATAATCTTCCAAAGCCACTGGCTGCTTTCCTACATAACCACCGGCGAAACAATGATTAGCGTGAGAAGAATGAATCCTGTCGCAATGACTTTCATCAATCATGGGAAATAAATTGGCCGAGCTGGAGATTCGAACCAGCGACCCTCTGTTTTCAAGGCCTGTAGGCTACTGACTGTGCTACCGGGGCTTGGTGGTGCACGTACAGAGACAATCATGGACGCACAAATTCAATTACTGACATGAGAAATCAAGACAGATAGTGAAGTAATAGGCCTGATTGTCCAAAACAATAATTAGACTTCTCGGACTGTGGCAGGCCGGATTATACTCAATGGTTAAAGTACATAAAAAAATGAAACATATAGGCTATTTTTGCTAGTAAGATATATAATGCACACGTAGAAGTAGTACAATGCAACCAGAAAGCAAGGATATAACGATTTTGATCTTTTATGGCAGCTGGTACTAGATCAAAGTTTCTGATATGCTAAAATCATAGAAATGCTATAGTTAGAGAGCATCTACTGGCAAGTATAATTCAAGATGCGCCATGGGAAAAATGCATTATTGATAAATTCCACTGGAATAGCCGGGCTTACCTGTTACTGGTAGATTACTGATGTAGGCATGTCAATGTTAGTTTACTGACTTATATAATACATTAAGTGTCATTAACAAAATGGAAAGCTTTTTTTAGGAGTAATGGGGTTGTACCGAAACTTAAGAAATCCCCATCTCACCTACTTGTTATAGTCGATCCTTCCTTTTGTCATTACAAAATTCCAGATTAATGGTAGGTTTAGACAGAAATAAAAAATGTTAAACACATGTCAAAGTTCCTCTATGATAGAAGATAAAGGAATCTTAAAGGAATCTAAAATCATAACATTTTTCAAAAGGAATTAAAACTGTGATGGTAAAAAGCAGTTGGATAACAAATATCTTTTAACACGTACTTAAAATGGTGTTAAGTCTAGAGAAAACAGTATCATTCGTAAAAGTCTATTGGCCACATTTTAAAATAGTCCAACCCTATGTACTAAATTCAAAAATACAGTTGTCAAATAAAACAGTGACGCAGGCAGGTGACAACAGCCTTACATCACAAAAAGGCAAAGGTTACACTGGCGCAAATTGAAATACCAAGTAAATACCAAGTGTGCTACAATTATGAGGTAAATGAAGCTGACAAAGGTAATTCAGAACAACAACATCATTAAGTAGAAGTGTACACTGCATCAGATACTTCCATTGTAACATTATCCAAAAATACACAGTGAATGTTGTGAATAATGATATCTGTACATTCTTACGATGTCTATAAATGAAAATTATCGTCTCAAAATAAAGATGCTTTAATTTCAGCGAGACAGAGAGAAAGAGAAAGAAAGAGGGAGTTTTTTTTTCATTTGACCATTTGTCTGTGGCAACCTGATACCATACTGACTAAATGAAGTACTGACTTTCATTTATTTGTGATAACCATAAGACATCACTCAAGTAGTTGGTCTATCAACAATTGACAGGATGCCAGGAAATGATGATTTCTAAATATATGAACGGGTGATATCATAGCTCTTAGTTGCATTTCATTGAAACACGTATGAGAATTGATGACAGTAATTGCACCGCTGGCTTGATAGACCTGGACATAACCAACCTTCCACTCAAACCAGAATAATATGTATTTTTTAATTGTCCAACTTCGGAACGGAACACGTCTCACTTTCTTCCGTTATAAAAATTTGTTGGAAAAAAAAAAAAAAAATTTTTACGGTAAACACGAATCCCGAAGTCACTTTGGTCTGAAATAACGACAAAAATGGAGTTATTTACAATAACATTAATATTACCACCATGGTCTGTATTCATCGAGCATTTTTAAGAATACTATTAGCCTTATTCTCGAGAATTTCCAAATTTGAAAGCAACGCAAATTTTGATTGACTTAACCAAATGGTTTAGCCAATGAGAAGTTGCATTTCATTCTAAACATAGAATAAAACTATGAATGAAATGAAGAATGGTCGGTGAATACGGACCCTAATCAAAGACTAAAATGGGGAGACTATTTAAAATTGTTTACAAGGTAAGCAAGTGTTATTTCCAGCCAACAAGAAGAATCCGTCGACGCATTGACATGTCGTGATATTAAGATCACATTCTGCATTCGCATCTGCACATGAATCGAGTTGCATACAGTTCCCTCCATTTTGTACCTCTGTAAGAAAAGAGGTAGTGTATTTTCATCTTAATTATAGCTTATATTTATATCAAAACAGAAAAAAATCGTATTCTCTCTCTCTCTAAATTTGATGAGATGATATAACCTGCGGGGTGTACCTTGTAATTAGTGTCACAAAAATAACAAGGAGGGTTAGATGTTTAAAAAGTCAGGTATTTTGTGCACAATCTTGTTTTGTAACTTTTAGCCGAATAATCATTCTTCTTCACATATAAGCCATGCTCTAGAACAAGTAGTTTAACGCATCTCCGTTGTGCATCGTATCAAGCAACCATCATATTTTGTATCCTTAAGATCTATTTTGTCTAATAGCCGACTAAATTGTGAGGTAAACTGGTCTCTTTGACATGCAGAAAAACGTCCAATAGCAAAAGCTATCGGCCCAGGTCATCCGCGCGGACTGCGCAGGATAATATGGGTCGATATTTTTTGCAGCTGCATTTAGTTCCCTTTCAACAGCCTTCGACTTTTACTCATAGTGTTTCTTTTGGACTTTTTTTTGTAAGTAGGCGACCAATCGGTTGCCAAGCGGAATGCGGTCTATGCTTACAAGTATATATTTGTCTTAGAATTATTCTCTAAACTATATATCAACGTTAGAACTTTAAAAAAGTATTAGTATCCTTATTTGCATACCGTTCTCACACATTCCTGTCGATTGCGACTCAAAAGTTCCCGGTTCACAAACACATACACCTTCATTACTGTCACAATAGGCGCTATCATCTAAACATTCTGTATCGTCTGTACAATTCTCACCCAAAGCAAGACCTAAATAAATAAAGACACATTTAAAAATCTTTCTGTACCCAATAGGAAAATATTTTCATTTTAACAATTATTATAAAAACAAATCTTTAACAACATACTAATTCCTTCAGTATCAAATAACAAAAAAGAAAGAGATAGACGGACTACGAGCGGAAATGCTGGACAAAAATAAACCTTGCAGTCTCGTACACATAGAGGATCTTACATGAGTGTCTATGTATTATCATTTTGATCAAACGAGTTGACTAAAATTATATGACGCGAACCTTGGCGAGCGTCACATACATTTTTGTCAACGAGTTTGATAAAAATGATAATACATAAACACGAATGTGAGATTCTATTTATCACATAAAACGAATGACAGACAAATAAGTGTTTTGCATCATCACCTTCAGCCTTTATACCGTTCACGGGTCCATGTTTACAGTTGTAGTTCGGTTTCAAATGTGTACATACACAAGTAGATAGCTCTTTGACATTTTCACCGAAAGCAGAATGACACAATGTCTAGAAGGGATAATTCCACCTATTTCCGCAATTTTGTTGATTTTAAAAAGCTTCAGCTGCATTTTTTTGGTTTTTATTACACATGAAAAAAAAAAAAAAAAAGCTTTTCACGCGTTTACGCCTTAGTTACAATGACGTCATTTTCCCGTGAAACGGCGTAGTAGTCTAAATTCTAGCACGTGCTGTGGCTGTTTTTGTCGGCTTCACGCGCTCATGAATAAAAACTGATCAGTACCAGGACCCAAAAACGATAATACGCTAGCGTATTATCGAAAATAAGTCATGGGTTTAACACACTGCTGGAGGAGGTTTTATGTGATAAATAATAGTATGACGTAATAAAACTTACGCATTTTACAAATTCCACATCTACTGACATATTGGCTATCCGTACATAGACACTGTCCACTCATGCAGGTTGCATTGACATTGTCACATTCCACTTGCAATGAACAGGAATCACAAAGATCCTTATCTGTAGAAATAGGAGCGAGAGAGTTTATTTTTTTTTAATCTTGGCGGTAAAGTATTGCTCATTATCAGAGATGCGAGTATGGCCATATCACGAAGTGGTGCACGCAAAACAAAAGAGAAAGGGTTGAAGAAAGGATCCGATGCCCCGTTAAATCTCTGAAATAGCATGGTCTTACACAATACATTTTCTATATTTTTTGACTAAATGTACCAATACGTAGCTACACCATGGTTCGAATTCGTATCTGTACTTTGAATAGCATATGAAAAAATAAACTCAAACATTCCAGATCTAATAATTTATAGACGAAGCCTAACAGCAGGCAATTTTAGATTTTTCATATTTTTTTTTCCCTTTTCGGAGCCTAACACCTGGCAGTTTTAGAACTTTCACTATTTTATTATTTCGATATTTCTTTTACAGAACTGCAACTATATCATCGGCTATATATACAGAGAATTCAAGGTAATTGTTTCATTTCAGTAAAATCTACATGATATATTTCGAAACGCCGTTCAAGAAATATTATGTATTTGATCATATATTTAGACTAAATATATGATCAAATACATAATATTTCTTGTGGGGCTAGAAGTCAGAATCTACATGAAAAAAAAAAAAAAAAAAATGAGTTAAATTTAGTTCAGAAAAGTATATGATAAACCTCAAACAAAAATTCAGATAATTGCTCGTTTCCAATAAAAGTTTTGTTGCAATGATCGGTAGAACTAATTTCAAATTAAAATCTCTAAATATTAGGGACATTTTCAGTGGTCAAACATGCTGTGTAGCTAAAACTTACAAAAATGTTGAACTGTGGTCAGTTGTGACAACAACAAAGACCACGACGTTGACAAATACGACGACGTCAACGACAGCAACAACGATTACAAGGGAAGCCGGAACAGTTTGATAAAAAAAAGAACTATAACAAAAAATGAACTGGTTTTCAAAGTGGAAAAAATAACATACAAGGCAAGCACGTGTTATTTCCGGGCAACAGAAAGAAGCCGTCTATGCATTGACAAGTTGTAGTATTTGCATTGCATTCAGCATTTGGATCTGCACATGCATCCGTCAGCATACAGTTTCCACCATTAGGTATGTCTTAAAATAAACATTTTAAACAGGGTATAGATAACGAAATCCTGTTATCACAAAAGCTAATACGTGAAATTAGAGTCTTGAATTCAATTCTATCCTGAGTAAACTTTTCAATAACGGCTTAAAAATTGACGAGCATAATACGGCCCTGAGAAGCACAAGACAAACTCCTACATTGGCGCCAAATTATCCATCGACAAACTGTGTTATTGCATTTATATGAATAAACCAGCTCTTTTAGTACAAAGTGACGAACTCAGCCAATATCAGTGAACGCTGCCAGTACCAGAAAAATTATGCCATTGTTAATAAAAAACAATGCCAATATTCTTCGGTCAATATCAATCAAAAATTGAGGACAAATCAAGTGATTTCGTTTAGCTAAGTTGCAAATTCTCAGTCTGCGGTCTTCGGCTTCGAACCTCGGACTATACATGTGACTCGGTAAATTAGAATATAATTTATGAATAATCTATAATGTTTGGGAAGAAATTAATTGCGGTAAACAAGAAAATATGCGGCACTAATTTCGCAGATGAAGATGATATTTTTTTCTTGTTTAGGTTATAATATCAATGCTTATAAAGAAATATAAAATACCTAATACGCAAATTGAAGATTCGTAAAAATTTATGAAATCGAGTACAAAGTTGATTATACAATATTTTGATAACATTGCAAATGGACTTTCAGAGAAAAACATGGAAACCACATAAATAGTAATTGTAATACTGAAACCGTAATAAGTGTATTTCACTAGGTTTAAGATTTCAAAAGAATTTGTAGAAAAGGTTTCTTCAGTTAGCATAATCCATGTTCTTACGGTCATATTTCCGGTAATTTGTAGGTTTTACCACTTAAAATCATTAATATTTTTAAGTTTTCATCGACTGTTCATTTTTTAATCCTCACTACATAACTGCAATGTATTCTTTCTATTTACATTGGAAATGGTCGTAATCTCTGACTCTTTCTTGTTTAAACCCTTAGGAAATAACCGTATTCCTTCTGTTCTGGCATACAAAGTCTGGAATTTACTTTCATAAAACCTATGATGTCTGTCGTCTCTAACTTTCTCGGTATGCAAATCAAGTTTGTAAACGCTTTTAAAACTTGGAAATTGTTTTCCGACTTTTATCCAATTATCTAAGCTGTTTTACCATGCATGTACGATGACAATGTCAAGAAACTTAACTGAATAAAAGCCATCGTCCATAACAAAAAACTATTGTACATTTTGTATACAAAACAATGAGTATACAGTATTGTTGACATAATCATGGTAGTAAAATGTTTATAGTAATCATCGCTATTTTAGGCATTCCGGTCTCATTTGAAAAACATGAAATAAATACGTTGCGAAGGACTCAATTTATACCTAAAGTCGATTTGGACTTGGATTAAAAAAATCGACAAGGGTAGAAGACGAAGATCAGAGTTAAGACTACGACACAAAACAACGAGTATTTTAAATACATGGAACTATAGTAATTGTACAATAATTGATTGTAAAGATTTAGACCACAAAGCCTTTTGTGTTTGTATTCCTGTTCACTAAAATGCACATTAAGTGTGCCGATTATTTTCCTTTTTAATCCGCTTCTTGCCATGGGCTCATATTCTATTTCTTGAAAGTGTTGCATATCAAGTCTTTTTGATAACATGAAGATAGCAAATAGGAATGAAATCGCAATCATTGAGCCTTTGTCGGTCTTTTATTGGCACATCCGGAGCATAGCTGTTTGTTTCTACCAAATAAATGTTAAGTGGCCCACACACGAATAAAAAGAGGCACCTCAAGCGATTGCGTTATTTGCGCCCATACCAGGTCAAAGGCACAAAAAATTTCCTTGGAAATAACAAACTTGCATACACCATGAACAGGAAGCAATTTGTCGTGGTACAACGACAGATGTCATAATACATGTATATTGCAAAGTATGTTAACAACGATACCCGCGAAAAACGCATCTTTTCCAACAACACTGTCAATTTAATTTTGGTTTATTCTCTTTGGCCACTTGGTGTAGATACTGAATAGTTGTGTGGCAGAACTTAAAAAAAAAAAAAAAAAAAAATGAGCTAAATACAACATTTATCTAGTTCATTAAGGGCTAGGATCAGTGAGATAGATACAACTAGGTGGATCCCTATTAACACAGTAAACAAAGAGGAATAGTACAAAACATAAGAGTACTAATATCACATATATGAAAATGAAGGGTTTCGCCCATGATTTAAAACATACAGTTGTTTTTTAACCATCTTGAAAGGCCTTAGACAACTATTTTATGATTTGCTTTCGACAACTTTCAATTTTTTTTTAAAGTTTGATTCATCGTCATCAACGATTTTTCTCACAAAAGGAGGATGCGTTATAACCTTTGGATATCTAAAGTGATAGATTTATGATGGACTATTTCAATGATAAGTATTGATCAAGTAATGATTACCATCGATAAGTATCGATCAAGTAATGATTGCCATTAAAATACACTATCTTTCTAATTCACATACCTTCTTCACACATTCCCGTCGAATCTGAAGCAAAAGTACCAGATTCACAAACACATACACCTTCATTACTGTCACAATAAGCGTTATCATCTAAACACTCTGTATCGTCTGTACAATTCTCACCCAAAGCGCGGCCTGGAATAATTTATTACCTAGGTCAAAATATCGCCTCTTTTTTCGATAAAAATACGTTTATATCCCATAAACAATGCTTATATCGTAAATAAGCATAGCTCTTTCCCTTAAGCTGTGCGTTGTGGACACTATTTTCAAATATGATTTTATCTAACTTAACCGTGTGTGGAATACATTAGAGGCATTTCAACGGGTTGTTTCTAGCGCAGAGAATTTCGTGAACTTTGACACTGAGACACTTCAAGGAGTATTCTTAAAATATGTGAAAAGATAATCGGACCTAATCTGATGGGAAAAAAATCCGAGCCCTTGATGTACAAACCCTTCTTTCAAATTACATAAAACCACAGCTATTGCAGCATGCATCAGAATTAAAATCTGTCGTTTCAGTCAAATCATGTTTTTTATGTTTTAAATTCATAAGAAATCACTGGACCCTCTCATCTTGTTGAGAAATTCATAGATATTTCGAAATGATGACCTGCTATCCATGTTTCAATAACACCCTTAACTCTAAAAAGCTCATTTTGTAACAGAAAATCAAGACATTATTTGACCTTGAAAAATATCTTGCGCAGAGATTTTTTTTTTCATTTTTCTCAGAAACAGACATGATTATATGCTTTATCAAATTATGCAAGAAAAAAAGATAGGTCGATTCGCTACTGTTCCCGATACTGTACTTGACCTCGATTACCTCCTTTGGAACAATGAAAATGACATAAAACACCCAAAATTAAAATTACCCAGGATGTTGTATTATTTCTAGCACAAAATCATATCTTTTTCACAATAAAGATGATATCTGTAACCTTTCAAAGTTCTAATATATATATATATATTCCACTTAAAATTGGTATGGGACGGCTATGGAAAACAATCTGGTGAAAAGTTTAATTGCTCATGACAATCAATGTTGCCATTCCCCACAATAATTTCTACACAATTAGCATTTTAACTCCCCTTTAAACCATTTTTAAATTGTCGTCTGTAGCTTCTGTCAATTCAGGAGTTTGAATTTAATTATTCAGTAAAGGGTTAATGCTACACAGTACGATACGAGGACAAACGATACATATAGAACTGTTTAGGAATCACTCGGAAATAAATTACCTTAACTATCCTTATAGCAAAATGAAAAAGTTTCAGCCAAATATGAAGATATTACCAAATTTTTAAGCCAATGTTCTTTGATATCATATTGACATCATAATGCTTTCTTTACACTCATCAAATTGAAAGTATGTAACAACCATGGAGAAGAATTTCTTCAAGTACAATTTAAACCAATTTAGATGTGTTGGAAAACGTCTAGGAAGTGTATAAATGCTTGTCCTAGGCATTCTCATTTTAACCACAATGTTTCCAGGCAGTAAGGAATGTTAAAACTTTTATCCAAAATTTATTTTCTTTCAGTCATTTTGTTTGACTTATAGCATATGGCTACGATGGCTCTAGGCAGAGTGAGCCATAAATATCCCCAACAACACATCAAAGACAGAACATTATTGGCTTCTCCAAATTGAAAGAGTTTGCATACATCAAATTGAAACCTAGTAAATAAATGATTTGTTAGTCTAGTCTTTACCACCAACTTCTCCTTTTTCCAGTAAATCTTCCAAAGACATATACTAAAGGCATGCGAAACATGGTCTATGGGTTTGTTGGCAGATACGAGCTGGTGTGCCGTTTCTGTGCAGTGTCATGTAGTGACATGACTAAAAGATTGTTAAATGCAACATTGAAACACCGATCAATCAATCGACCATTATATACATGTACCTTACATGCATTTTTTCCCTTTTCTTGATAATCAATACATGTAATTGAATTGACCTTGCAGGAACCAGGACAATAAAAAGAAAATTTAAAACAAGCACTCTGCCAAATTGAGAGTATATGAGGAAATGAAATCTACTGAAAAGATATTAATATGTAAAATGTTTTGACAGAGTAGAAAACATTGTATTAAACAGAAAAATTGCATGCCACAAGCAATTTCTCCATTACAATAATTTCTCAAAAACAACCCACGGTAATGGCGCAAAAAGCTGTTTCTATGAGGGATTCACGGTAGCTACTTTTCACACTTGTGCAGTGGATACCGGTAGCTTTTGAAAATATTATGTGAAAAGAAAAGTGCTTGCAGTATCTAATCTCTACTTTTAACCACAATGTTCTCCTATTTCATTTGAAATTCATATGCACAAACTCCCTCAGAATAAATGATGTTTCCTCATATATTTCCAATTTGATCAAAATTTCAATTCAGGAGCAGGGTTTCGCTTTGACACTAAACCTGAATTACTATCCGGATTAAGTAATGTTCGAAAATGTAACCGTTCCGTCTCCGTTGTTTCGGAACGGTTTACTACTTCATAAATGGATCTTTAAAAAAAACTGTATTTACCACTACTTGCTCCGCGTTTTGCAGGGACGAGCGATCCATTTTTTTTTCTAATTTACGCTGACATTTTGAGTAAATACTAAAAATGTTGTATGGAACGTTGGAGTCGACAGTCCGATAACGGTACTTCAATCTTACAAAATTACGCGCAAGGGAAACAAGGAAGTATAGAGACATTCGCGGAAATGTTACGCACTGAAAACCCGGCGAAAATATGTTTAGCACAGGGTTAAACAATATAACAATACGTCCTTTTCGCTGCAACTAATGAGATCAAAGCATTCGACCACCTTAATGTAATCTGATTATTATCAGGAATTTTTCGGTACCTTACAGAAAAGCCTGTTTGCACGGTACACCATTCTAATATTTTCTCTTGATATGTTCTTCACACAGCAATGCCTCAGGTTCATTTATTTCTGACAGAAAGATCGGATGTCTAATTTCAATCATAAAGTTCTAGCGAAATAAAATGATGTTTCCCCATATAAACATTTTTTTTCATTGCCAGGAAACTGTGTTTTGGACATGTACGGTATCAATCTATTTTCATGTTCTTTTTAAGAAGAAAAAATATCTACATTGTATCTTATCGAAAAATCAGACAAATCCTCAGCCTGATAAATTTATAACAGTTGTGCATGTTTACGGGCTAGTGTTATACCTGTCGCCAAGCCCCCGTAGCATAGTCGGTAGCGTACACGGCTTGAGAACAGGAGGTCGCAGGTTAGATCCCCGGCTTGGCCAATTTCTTTCCGAGGACTGATGATAGTCACCGCGACAGGATTCATTCCTCTCTCACCGCCGACCATTGTTTCGACGATGGTTATGTGGGAAAGCAGCCAGTGGTTTGGAAAGAATATTGTGCGGAGTACTGGTAACAGAAACTCCAGGTAAGCATGGACAGGTACACTGGCCGCCGTGATATAACTGAAATAATGTTGAAAACGGCGTTAAACACCATACAATCAATCAATCAATCTATCAATCAGTTATACCTGTCGCATAATTTTATGACTGCACGCTGCTCCATGTGATCACTTGACGTTGCCGTTTGACTGTTCGAAATTTCTTCCATTGCTATCAAAAGCACTTGCCAAATTTAAGATTATCAACTGATCACACCGATTCTTCAGAACTCTTTTGAAATAACTTAGTGTGATGACATGCAAAATTTCACGACCTTATGGCGCCATTTAAAGAAATTTATTATGTTTGTTTGTGATAAAAAATATTTACATGCTAAGATTTTTAAAGTGCTCCGTAACTAAGTACATGGCCATTGTTAAGGATATTCTACAAGCGAATTATTATATAAACCTGTTTTAAATGTATGCAGACAATAAGGACGTGATGACATTTATATATGTAGCAAATTATAGCAGTACACTTATAAACAGACTAGTCCAGGAACTTTCTGACTGCACCTCGTATTTGTCTCATACAGTAAAATGGGTAAGAGTTCCTTATAAAGACAAATGAAAAAATATATTTACGCATTTTACAAATTCCACATCTGCTGACATATTGACTATTGGTGCACAGACATTGCCCATCCGTGCAGGTTGCATTTACATAGTCACATTCCACTTGCAATGAACACGAATCACAAAGCTCCTTGTCTGGAAAATAAATATTACTTTTTAGCCTTGCCACTACAAAATATCTCTGTAATAGGACTTGTATCTCACCGTTAACAGCAAAGCACTTTCCTTCTTAATCCGTGTGAATATTGCTGTAGTGTACACTTATGTTTGAAAATACCCTCATATTGCAGACCCAAAGTGTTTGCGCTGAAAAAGAAATCTATCTAAAAGGTTTTTTTTTTTTTTAGCTTTGGAAACAAAAAGAAGTCACAAGGGGCAAGTTTAGGTGAATATAGAGAGTGAAGGAGTACAACGACTTTTTCCGACTTCAGAAAGTCTTGCACCTCGTACGAAGGACAGTGACTGAAAATGCTGATGTACATAGCTTGAAACAGCGTTGACAGAAAAATGAATTCCAGTGTCTTCGAGTATACCTAGTAAAGACTACGAAAATGCCTTCAAAGATTCGATCCGGAGACTGAAATATTGTATATTCGTTGGAGGTGAAACCCTTGAGGGAACAAAATAAAAATATCTGTGAGACCTACGAAGAATAAAATTTTAGGTGCTTTGATGCATTCATATTTGAACACTTCTCGTATGTTCTTTTTCTAGCGACTGATGCGTGGCTTAAAGCCTCTCAGATTTTCTGTGACTTTCATATTTTTGTATCAAGGATCTCGCCAAGGGCGCATCACCGAGGATTGGCAGTTCAAAGTATATCTCATGATTTATAAAAGTAAATCTTTTCCTCAGACATTGTCGAGATCAGTTGTTTGGAAACTGGTGTGTTATATTGTATTTTCTGTATATTTAAAAAGAATATGTTTGTTGAAAACATAATACTCGTGTTTTCTTTCGCTCGATGAGATATTTTGGCTTTCCAGATTCGACCATCGCTAAAAAAGCACTAAAATTGCTCAAAAAAGCATATTTATTTCAATGAAGAAAAGGAGATCTGCTTTCTCAGCGATTCATTACACAAAAGTACAAATATGTGATGACGAGATGTTTTGCTTCGAACGATTAAATACATAAACATACAAGGCAAGCATGTGTTGTTTCCAGGCAACAGGAAGAAGCTATCGACGCATTCACACGTTGTACTATCGAGATCGCATTCAGCATTTGGATCTGCGCAGCTACCATCTTGCGAGCAGTTTCCACCATTTGGTATAGCTGAAATTTAAAGGATGGCTTTCCTCACGATATGTGTGTTCAAATTACCTTTTTTTAATTTTCATAAAGTCACTTTTGTTTTAAGTCTTTTTATCGCATTCAAAAAAATTTTTTTTCAATAAACTAGATTTCTCCTAGCATGGTGTTTGGAAAAATTATGCAATATGTGCTTAAGGTCTGCATATTAGATTCTCTTTGTTTGAAAATATCATGATCAAACAGAGAATGACAGTTGTGCAACTCAATAATTTGTTTACATATGTAGTACCTGAAGTAGATCTTTTCTAACTTCAAACGTCATAACTTTTTTTTATTGCTGAGTGTCAGCTGACATATGACCTGCCGTTTAACTTCAGAAATGCTTTGTCGAACCGATTTCTTAGAAATGTGAAGTCGAACCGAAAAGGATGAAAATGGACTCTTACATCTGCTTTCTAGAAACCTGGAAGGGTGTCGAAGAGATAGAGGATCAGATTAATACATTCTTCGAATGCAGTCTATAGTCTTACTAATGCAATCAGCATTTACATCCGTATGTAACATTTATACATAATATTGAACTCGAATTCTCTTTTAGTGAAAAAAAAAATTCCTGTTTGCGTCTTCCACATTACTTACATTTGTTCCTATGTAACTTTTTATGACATTGCATGAACGAAAATTGTGTTGTAAGTTTTGCATCCGCTGCATTCCAAATTAGCTCACAGATTAGGAGAAACATACTGGGTTAAGTTTCGGTTTCCGATCACATTGCCATTTTGATTTTGGAGTTTTGCGAATTGAGCAGATACTAATTTCAAGAAGTCTAAGAAATTTTGATAAAAGAAACTAAATACGCCTTCTATTCGATTGATGAAGGACTAGCATCAATCAGAAACAAGCAGATAATACCTAATTTACCAAATTACCCCGAGAAATGTAAACAAGAACACCAGACTAGTGGCATCACGTACATAAATATAAAGTACTTGGAGGTAATCATTTTTCCTAACTTTCTCGCGTATATGGCTATAAATTACCAAATAAAATTTCATTATGGTCAATACAAGAAGAAAAGGATCGTTAATTATTTTTAAGTTAATCTAGAAGTCGATCAATAGTCTTTGTACAAACGAATTTTTGAAAGATTAAAGCCCATCCATAAAAGGCTAAGGACACAATAATTGGGAGAATGTTCATTTTCACGAACTATTTTGTTTGATTCTTCGTCATCAACATTTGTTCTCACAAAAGACGGGGTGCTTTATACCTTTCTACAATTATGAACTTGATTGTTTCAAGAATAAGATTTATTTAAGTGTAGTTTACTGGTCTATCTAGCCTAGGTTCTTGTCCGATCATTTATTTTCTTTTCTATATTTGGACTTATGATTGTCAAAAATGACGGCCTGGAGACATTCCAGGGAGGTGTGGGGTCCACGTGAATGACAATTTCTCCTGTAATCTAAATAAAGGTAACTGTGACGTCACGGAGTCCATAACCAGGGATGATAGTGAGATCGAGGCTGCAACAAGTCTCCTTTTCTCAAACTACACAAAATTTATGACACCGTGACCTTCAACGACATTACAACATCAGTTTGAAAAGCTTTAATTATCGAATATCCAAACGATTAGCCTTGTAAATAGTCTCCCAAACTCGTTGTTACGGGCTGAAATGAATATTCAACGTTTGAAATTTGTCCTTTTCATAAAAAGTTTGGGTAAATGGTCTTTGGCTTAGAAATTAAGATAAATAAACCTATATAGTATCATAATCAATTAGTGCACAAATACGAGCTATCGAAAACATGGTAGGGAACGGAGCAACTGCTTTTGAAATAGTCAGGCATTAATGCTTCTTCCTAGATCTACTATGTTTTCATATTTCCGAAAAAATAATAATTTCCTTTTCTTCATATGTTTCTGAAAATATCTTTTAGTAGATTCTAGATCTAGATCTTTTTAAAAACATGTCTCAAAACAGCACATATGAATGGGTTACATATCAGTGAATGTCCGTCACATGAAGATTCATTTTACACGGGCAAGTAAAGTTATATCGATGGTTATGGTTCAAACATATATCTAACCATGTCCAAATTTAAAAATGCATCAGTTTTTCTATAAATATGGGTATGATCACTGGCTTCATGTTGCATGGCAAAGGTAAAGAAACAAAACGAAAAGGAGAAAAAATGCCGACTTTAAAAAAAAAAAAGTATATTGGAAAGAGCTCATGAACTGACGGTTGACCTAATAGGTCTTAAGCGGGACCGAAGGAATGTTCTATATCTTTACCATTGTTGTAATTTATCACCCTGTTAGCCCTCAGAGCGCTGGCTGAATGAAAAAAAAAAAACCCTTTCAGTACAGGAAAAAAAAGCTTAATTACTGCAATCCCACAGCTGTTTTGGCCGGACTGTTTTAAGATAACATTGTAGATCAACGTTAAAATAGTATATTCTTGCAGTGCGATCATTGTCTTCATTGTCTGCGACATAAGCTCTACGTAGTGATCGAAGGGTTAACATTGTGTCTGCGTGACCGGAATTAATGCAGCACTTGTCCGCAAACAAGAAAGAAAAATGATTGCCTAACCGTCTTTTAACTGATGATATCCAATACTCTTTTTTTTTAACAACAGTATATCGTGTACTACAACTTTACAGTTACACACACGTGATATAGGCCCTGGGTCTGTGTTCTTAAAAACCATGAACACGTGCGATGCATTCTAAATAACAAGGACAGGGTGATTTTTTGTGTCAAGAGAATTTGATTCCTAAGTCATTCAGTCTAGGAAAAAAGTGTAGTCGAAGAAAATTTATTCGAGTTAAATAAATGGATTTTATCATTTAAAGATAGCAATGTTAATGACGTTGAATGTGGGTGATTGTGTTTACTAGTCATTACATTATAGCATGTATATATAAATAAATGCTGAACAATCAGCAACGCGTCGATCAAAAGAAGTGAAAAGGAATCGATTGATCTATTGGTGTGTTCAGAAGGTTAAAAATCATTGTAATACGTTAGTTAAGAACGGCTTTTTTTTTTCAAGTAGCCATCGTCGTGAAATTTCCGCTTCAATACGAGGCTATAAGAACTTCGGTATCATTACATTTACAATCGAAAACCAATCGCAGTGACATCCAGTTACCCCAATGCAAGATGGGAGTAAACTTGATGTTGCTGCAATCGGTTTTCGAATGTGCCCAGGCCGTCATGTTTGACAAAGTAAAGTCCGAATATTAAACAAGAGGGCCATGATGGCCCTGTATCGCTCCACTGTCTTTTAAATATAAACCATAAATACTAAACATTTCAATTCTGAGCCGAAAGGTTTCAAAATGAAGACTTACAAAGTTTTCTCTGTAAAAGCCCATATGAAAGTTGCGACCCGCAGGGCAAAGCCATCTTTGATCCCAGAGCTATAATTATTTGAACCCTGGTAGAGGTCCACAAGATAAAGCCACATGCCAAATAATACAAGTCTATGCTGTATGGTTATAAATAAGGTGATTTTCAAGTTTTGTCCATATGAAGCTTCTGTAAAACATAAGACCCCTGATGCAAGGCTAATTAAAAAAAAAAAAAAAAAAAAAAAAGATCAAAACAGGAAGATTTCTTAAGTTGTCACTATGTAAGCCCATGTAAAACTTGTGACCCCTGCGGCGGGGCCAATTTTGACCCCATGGCTAAAATGTTGGCCCACTTTGTAGACCCTCTAGATATAGCTACATGCAAAATTTGGTAGCTCTAGGCCTTATGGCTAGGTACAGGAAGATTTTTAAAGTTTTCTCTATATAAGCCCATGTAAAACTTGTGACCCCTGGGGCAGAGCCAATTTTGACCCCAGGGCTATAATTAACTTGATAGCGGTCTACTACATAAAGCTACATGCCAAATTTGGTAGCCCTATGCCTTATGGTTTCAGACAAGAAGATTATTAAAGATTTCCAATATTTTTCAGTTTTGTTGCCATGGCAACCAGAGTTTTTGAAGGAATCAAATTCTTTCAAGAAATTCTGAAGAGGACGATCATTTCTGTGAAGTTTCATGAAAATTGGATGGGTAGTTTCAGAGAAGAAGATGTTTGAAATAAAAGTTAACGCACGGACGGACGGACGCACGCATACACGGACGGACGCACGGACGCACGACGGACACAGGGCCATGACATAAGCCCGCTGGCCTTCGGCCAGTGGAACTAAAAAAAAAGGGAAAAAAAAATGAACGGACTGGAACCCAGGCAATGGTCTTCCCACAGATAGAATACATGTATAGTTAGTGTTTGTATAAGCGGACACTTATACCTTACATTGCCTTGCCACAAAACTGGCTTGTGTAGCATCGTGGAAGAGCGTTCGACTTGGGACCTGGAGGTCCTGGGTTCAATGCCTGCCTTGGGCGGGTATTTGTTTGAACTGTTACATTTGCGCCAAATGTAACATTTCTAACAAATAATCTTTAAAGGCAGGCATTGAACGCAGGACCTACAGGTCCCAAGTCGAACGCTCTTCCACGATGCTACACAAGCCAGTTTTGTGGCAAGGCAGTGTAAGGTATAAATGTCCGCTTATACAAACACTAACTATACATCCATGTCGCTACAAAAGCTAACTCTATGGCACGACAGAATAGGTGTTCCCTTACACAAAGACGAGTTGTACATTTACTACATCTTTCGGATATACTACACAACTAATGCATAAAGTAACGTTTGACATTACATTTCTAATTTACATACCTTCTTCGCACATTCCCGTTGACTCTGACGCAAATGTTCCTGGTTCACAAACACATACACCTTCATTACTGTCACAATAAGCGTTATCATCTAAACACTCTGTATCGTCTGTACAATTCTCACCCAAAGCAAGACCTTATGTAAAAAATCAAACAAATTATCACCTTATACTTGAATAACAATATTGTCAACGAGTTGTGCATACCATTTTCAAATTATAATGGACCAAGGTAAACTCAATGTGATAGACGTAATTAAATGTTCGTCAGTGTATTTTGCTAGAATGCAATCACCGAATAAGAATCTAATAAAGACTACTCCCACTGAAAATAAGGCATACGACCAATATCAAAAAAAGCTGATTATTCATTACGGATATAAGAGTGTACCCATACAAAAATCCGTTTGCAGGGCTCTTGAAAAATAAAGGTCTGCATTTTCACGAGTTACAATTATTTCTAACCAGAGTGTTTTTGTGCCAATCATTAAAATCTGTTAGTAATTCTTAATGATAAAATATATTTACGCATTTTACAAATCCCACATCTACTGACATATTGACTGGTTGTGCATAGACATTGTCCCATTATACAGGTTGCATTTACATAGTCACATTCCACTTGCAATGAACAGGAATCACAGAGGTCCTTGTCTGGAAAATAAATGTTAAATGAACTCTTAAGCCTGGGTATTACAGAATATTTTTTATGAAAGGGCCTACAATCCCGTATTTCATTTTTATTATGTAAATTTTATTATTTATTCATCTTTTTATTTACTTATGGAATTATTAATTTCAATAAGTATTTAATTATTTATCTATTTTCTCAAATCTAAAATTACGAATTGAACCAGGTCCACTATTTCTCTCTTTTTCCCTATTTAAAACCTTTCCAGCCAAATATTAAGCTTTATCCACAGCGATGTATTTGGCATCCATTGCTTTGATTAAAAAAAGGGGGGGAGGGACCCTCCATTCGTCAATTTATTTCAAATGTATCTGTAAGATAGATAAAACATTATAAAGAGTAACAATAAAGAAAAAAGTAGTGAAATGAGTAGGGAAGAAACTGATGAACAATTTATTGAGATCGAGATATGTGCCGGACTATAAAATTTCATTTGTTACAATAACTCGGAATAGAAAACGGAAATACTATTTTTTTTTTTTTTTTTTTTTTTTTTGTACTCATAATGCTGGATACATTTCTTTTAGCCTTTGATGCTCTTGTCAAACTTCCTTTATTTTCTTTGACCTTCACTTATCGGTATCCAGGACAACCTCAGCAAAGGCACACCTGGTTGTATAACTTTTTGTGTCATTCTTAACGATTATTTCATGAAGGTTACGCTTTTCATCGCACAGGTATGTCTCAGATCTGACTTGTCGATGTAAAGATAAAGGAACCAGGTGTCTTTGATAATCAGGTGTCTTAGATATTTTCACTAATTTCAAAAAAAAAAAAAAAAAAAAAAACCAGCAGTGGCTATGAAGAGAAATAGTAAATGAATATTACAGTTTACTAAAATCTTCTAAAATTTTGAGATTCTTCCTTCGCTTTTGGAAATATAATGAAAGTTTTCAAGAAGCAGGGTGATTTCAAGTAAGAAAAAGAAATCTGCCTTTTCCACAAGTTGTTGGAAAAAGCATACAAAATACGCGATCATGATATGTTTTTCTTCAGTCGATTCAAATATATACATACAAGGCAAACATGTGTTGTTTCCTGGCAATACGAAGAATCCATCGACGCATTCACATGTTGTGCTATCAAGATCGCATTCAGCATTTGGATCTGCACAACTACCAATTCGCGAACAGTTTCCACCATTTGGTATAGCTGAAAATTAAAGGATGGCTTTTCTTTAAGATTCTACACCATATGTTGTTCACATTGACTTTTTCTAATTTCCCTACAGGTAATTTTGTTGTAAGTCTTTTTTCGCATTTAAAAGCCACAGATTTTAGAATAAATGACAATGCGACTGGTGTGGTTGTTGTTCAGAAGAGTTTTAAAATGATACGCTAAAAGTGTCCATATTTTATTCTCTTTGTTTGAAAATATCAAGATTAAACAGAGAAAGACCGATTTTGCAACTCAACATCGACTTGAATATGTACACAGGTCCTACAAGTAGATCTAATCTTAATGTCAAACTTCATAACTGTTATGAATGATATATGTCACCTGATATTTGACCTGCCGCTTTAATTGAGAAAAGCTATGTCGGGCCCTTCTCTTAGAAATGTGCAGTCGAACCAGGGCGGATTAAAACCCGCACCTACATCCTTCCTTTAGAAATGTAGCAGAGAATCGGCTTCGAAGGAAAATAAAATTAATACATTCTTCGACTGCAAGTAACTATCGTTGTGTGAGCTTTCCGTTCATGTATAACCTGTAATTATGCTCTATTATCCAGAGTTTTGCGTCCGCTGGATTCTGAATTTGCTCACAGATTAGCAGATACATACTGAGGTAAGCCCTGATTTTAGCTCACATCACCATTTTGATTTTAGGAATTTAATTTAGCCACTTTGCTTGTGTTTTAGTAAATTGATAGGATCAATTAAGTACCCCTTCTATTCGATTAGTGTAGAGCAAGCATCTATCAGAAGCAGGGAAATAGTCACTAATTAATCAAGTTACCGCGAGGAATTGTGTACAACATGATAAGACAGGTAATATCTCGTATACGTAACTATGAAATGCATCGAGCTTATTATTTTCTTTATTTGATAGGATCGATTAAATACGCCTTCTATTCGATTGTTGTAGGGCAAGCATCTATCAGAAGCAAGGGAATAGTCACTAATTAACCAAGTTACCCCGAGGAATTGTATGCAACATCCTCAGACTGGTAATATCACGTATACATAACTATGAAATGCACCGAGCGCATTTTTTCCTTTAAATACCTAGCACGTATGAAAATATACTCATGAATTGTGTTTCATTGTAGACCAGCCAACGTGAAAAAGATCGTCTGTAATTTGGGAAAAAAAAAACTTTCTCTACGTTGATAAAAAGTCATTGTGCAATCGATATATTCGAAAGATATAAGAACGCCCTTTAAGGGATAAGAATACAATTTCATGTTTTTGTTTGGAAGAATTTTTATTTTTCACTAATAATTTTGTTTGACTCTTCGTCATCAACAATTGTTCGAAGACAAAAAGGGTGCTTTATACCTATCTACAACGATAAACTTGACTATATCAAGGATAAAGTTTATTTAAGTAGTGCATACATATACTTTTGGCATTACCTGTCTAATTTACATACCTTCTTCACACATTCCTGTCGAATCTGATGCAAATGTTCCGGGTTCACAAATACATACACCTTCATTACTGTCACAATAAGCGTTATCATCTAAACACTCTGTATCGTCTGTACAATTCTCACCCAAAGCAAGACCTTAAGTAAGTAATTAGCGAAATTATCTCCATGTGCTCGAATAACAATTCATATAAACAAGGGCTTATGTTGTAAATAAATACATGTATCGCCAAGTATCTTTAAATTGTTTAAAAATAATGTTGTCAACGAGTTGTGCATACCATTTTTAAATTATAATGGAACAAGGTAAACCGGATGTGAAAGACGGAATTAAATGTTCTTCAGCTTATTTTGCTAGAATGCAATCACAGAGTAAGATAATAATAAAGAAATTGTCTTGGACTACTCCCACTGAAAATAAGGCATAAGGCCAATTGCAAACAAAGCTGATTATTCATAATGGATATAAATGTGTATCCATACGAAAATCCGTTCGCAGGGCTCTTGAAAAAGGTCTGTATTTTCACGAGTTACAATTATTTCTAGACAGGATATTTTTGTCCCAAACAGTAAAATCCGTTAGTAATTCTTAAACCACGAATGATAAAATATATTTACGCATTTTACAAATCCCACATCTACTGACATATTGACTGGTTGCGCATAGACATTGTCCCATTATACAGGTTGCATTTACATAGTCACATTCCACTTGCAATGAACAGGAATCACAAAGGTCCTTGTCTGGAAAATAAATATTACATAAACTCTTAAACCTGGGTATTACAGAATATTTTTGTGAAAGGGCCTACAATCCCGTATTTCATTTTTATTTTGTCAATTTATTATTTATTCATCTATTTATTTACTTATGGAATTGTTAATTTCTTTAGGGATTTAATTATTTATATATTTTCTCAGATCTAAAGTTACGAATTGAACTAGGTCTTTACAGTCATTTTTTCGCTGTATAAAAACTTTCAAGTAACAATGTATCTGTCATGAGTTTCTTTGATTCAAAAAGGGCACTCCATTCGTTTTTTAATTCAAATGTATCTGTCAGATATCTTTTTAATTGAAATGTTTCTGTTAAATATAGATAAAACATTACAAAGAGTAGCAATAAGGAAAAAGTAGTAAAATGAGTAGAAAAGAAATTGATGAACAATTTACTTAGATCGAAATATGTGCCTGACCCTAACGTTTTAATTGTTACAATGCTCGTTGTTCGGAAAAGAAAATGGAAAGTACTAGTTTTTCGTTCTGTACTATAACGCTGGCTATATGTATTTTAGACTTTGATGCTCTGGTAAAACTTCCTGTATTTTCTTTGACCTTCACTTATCGGTATCCAGAACAAGCTCAGCAAAGGCACATTTGGTTGTATAATTTTTTTTGTCATTCTGAACGATTATTTCATGAAGGTTACTCTTTTCATCGCACAGGTAAGTCTCAGATCTGAATTGTCGATGTAAAGATAAAAGAACCAGGTGTCTTTGATAACCAGGTGTCTTAGATATTTTCACTATTTTCAAAAAATATAACAATGGCTATGGAGAGAAACAGTAAATGAATTTTACAGTTTACTCAAATCTTCTGAATTTTGAGATTCTTCCTTCGTTTTTGCAACGATAATGAAATTATCCACGAAAAGAGTGATTACAAGTAGGAAAAAGAAATCTGCTTTTTCCACAAGTTGTTGGGAAAAGCATACAAAATACGCGATCATGATATGTTTTTCTTCAGTCGATTCAAATATATACATACAAGGCAAACATGTGTTGTTTCCTGGCAATACGAAGAATCCATCGACGCATTCACATGTTGTGCTATCAAGATCGCATTCAGCATTTGGATCTTCACAACTACCAATTCGCGAACAGTTTCCACCATTTGGTATAGCTGAAAATTAAAGGATGGCTTTTCTTTAAGATTCTACACCATATGTTGTTCACATTGACTTTTTCTAATTTCCCTACAGGTAATTTTGTTGTAAGTCTTTCTTCGCATTTAAAAGCCGCAGATTTTAGAATAAGTGACAATGCGACTGGTGTGGTTGTTGTTCAGAAGAGTTTTAAAATGATACGCTAAAAGTGTCCACAGTTTATTCTCTTTGTTTGAAAATATCAAGATTAAACAGAATAATCTTCGCATTCACATGTTTCTCTATCAAGATCGCATTCAGCATTTGGATCTTCACAACTACCAATTCGCGAACGGTTTTTGTTTGGAAGAATTTTCATTTTTTACGAATAATTTTGTTTGACTCTTCGTCATCAACAATTGCTCGAAGACAAGAAGGGTGCTTTATACCTATCTACAACGATAAACTTGACTATATCAAGGATAAAGTTTATTTAAGTAGTGCATACATATACTTTTGGCATTACCTGTCTAATTTACATACCTTCTTCACACATTCCTGTCGAATCTGATGCAAATGTTCCGGGTTCACAAACACATACACCTTCATTACTGTCACAATAAGCGTTATCATCTAAACACTCTGTATCGTCTGTACAATTCTCACCCAAAGCAAGACCTTAAGTAAGTAATTAGCGAAGTAATCACCATGTGCTCGAATAACAATTCATATAAACAAAGATTTATGTTGTAAATAAATACATGTATCGCCAAGTATCTATAAATTGTTTAAAAATAATGTTGTCAACGAGTTGTGCATACCATTTTTAAATTATAATGGAACAAGGTAATGCGGATGTGAAAGACGGAATTAAATGTTCTTCAGCTTATTTTGCTAGAATGCAATCACAGAGTAAGATTATATAAAGAAATTGTCTTGGACTACTCCCACTGAAAATAAGCCATAAGGCCAATTGCAAACAAAGCTGATTATTCAAAATGGATTTAAGTGTGTATCCATACGAAAATCCGTTTGTAGGGCTCTTGAAAAATAAAGTTCTGCATTTTCACGAGTTACAATTATTTCTAGACAGGATATTTTTGTCCCAAACAGTAAAATCCTTTAGTAATTCTTAAACCACGAATGATAAAATATATTTACGCATTTTACAAATCCCACATCTACTGACATATTGACTGTTTGTGCATAGACATTGTCCCATTATACAGGTTGCATTTACATAGTCACATTCCACTTGCAATGAACAGGAATCACAAAGGTCCTTGTCTGGAAAATAAATATTACATGAACTCTCAAACCTGGGTATTACAGAATATTTTTGTGAAAGGGCCTACAATCCCGTATTTCATTTTTATTTTGTCAATTTATTATCTATTCATATATTCATTTAGTTATGGAATTATTAATTTCTTTAGGGATTTAATTATTTATATATTTTCTCAGATCTAAAGTTACGAATTGAACTAGGTCTTTACAGTCATTTTTTCGGTATATAAAAACTTTCAAGTAACAATGTATCTGTCATGAGTTTCTTTGATTCAAAAAGGGCACTCCATTCGTTTTTTAATTCAAATGTATCTGTCAGATATTTTTTTAATTCAAATGTTTCTGTTAGATATCGATAAAACATTACAAAGAGTAGCAATAAGGAAAAAGTAGTAAAATGAGTAGAAAAGAAATTGATGAACAATTTACTTAGATCGAAATATGTGCCTGACCCTAACGTTTTAATTGTTACAATACTCGTAGTTCGGAATAGAAAATGGAAAGTACTAGTTTTTCGTTCTGTACTATAACGCTGGCTATATGTATTTTAGACTTTGATGCTCTGGTAAAACTTCCTGTATTTTCTTTGACCTTCACTTATCGGTATCCAGAACAAGCTCAGCAAAGGCACATCTGGTTGTATAATTTTTTTTGTCATTCTGAACGATTATTTCATGAAGGTTACGCTTTTCATCGCACAGGTAAGTCTCAGATCTGAATTGTCGATGTAAAGATAAAAGAACCAGGTGTCTTTGATAACCAGGTGTCTTAGATATTTTCACTATTTTCAAAAAATATAACAATGACTATGGAGAGAAACAGTATATGAACTTTACAGTTTACTCAAATCTACTGAATTTTTGAGATTCTTCCTTCGTTTTTGCAACAATAATGAAATTATCCACAAAAAAAGAGTGATTACAAGTAGGAAAAAGAAATCTGCTTTTTCCACAAGTTGTTGGAAAAAGCATACAAAATACGCGATCATGATATGTTTTTCTTCAGTCGATTCAAATATATACATACAAGGCAAACATGTATTGTTTCCTGGCAATACGAAGAATCCATCGACGCATTCACATGTTGTGCTATCAAGATCGCATTCAGCATTTGGATCTTCACAACTACCTATTCGCGAACAGTTTCCACCATTTGGTATAGCTGAAAATTAAAGGATGGCTTTTCTTTAAGATTCTACACCGTATGTTTTTCACATTGACTTTTTCTAATTTCCCTACAGGTAATTTTGTTGTAAGTCTTTCTTCGCATTTAAAAGCCGCAGATTTTAGAATAAGTGACAATGCGACTGGTGTGGTTGTTGTTCAGAAGAGTTTTAAAATGATACGCTAAAAGTGTCCAAATTTTATTATCTTTGTTTGAAAATATCAAGATTAAACAGAATAATCTTCGCGTTCACATGTTTCGCTATCAAGATCGCATTCAGCATTTGGATCTTCACAACTACCAATTCGCGAACGGTTTTTGTTTGGAAGAATTTTTATTTTTTACGAATAATTTTGTTTGACTCTTCGCCATCAACAATTGCTCGAAGACAAGAAGGGTGCTTTATACATATCTACAACGAAAAATTTGACTATATCAAGGATAAAGTTTATTTAAGTAGTGCATACATATACTTTTGGCATTACCTGTCTAATTTACATACCTTCTTCACACATTCCTGTCGAATCTGATGCAAATGTTCCGGGTTCACAAACACATACACCTTTATTACTGTCACAATAAGCGTTATCATCTAAACACTCTGTATCGTCTGTACAATTCTCACCCAAAGCAAGACCTTAAGTAAGTAATTAGCGAAATAATCACCATGTGCTCGAATAACAATTCATATAAACAAAGGTTTATGTTGTAAATAAATACATGTATCGCCAAGTATCTATAAATTGTTTAAAAATAATGTTGTCAACGAGTTGTGCATACCATTTTTAAATTATAATGGAACAAGGTAATGCGGATGTGAAAGACGGAATTAAATGTTCTTCAGCTTATTTTGCTAGAATGCAATCACAGAGTAAGATGATATAAAGAAATTGTCTTGGACTACTCCCACTGAAAATAAGGCATAAAGCGAACTGCAAACAAAGCTCATTATTCATAATGGATTTAAGTGTGTATCCATAGGAAAATCTGTTTGTAGGGCTCTTGAAAAATAAAGTTCTGCATTTTCACGAGTTACAATTATTTCTAGACAGGATATTTTTGTCCCAAACAGTAAAATCCTTTAGTAATTCTTAAACCACGAATGATAAAATATATTTACGCATTTTACAAATCCCACATCTACTGACATATTGACTGTTTGTGCATAGACATTGTCCCATTATACAGGTTGCATTTACATAGTCACATTCCACTTGCAATGAACAGGAATCACAAAGGTCCTTGTCTGGAAAATAAATATTACATGAACTCTCAAACCTGGGTATTACAGAATATTTTTGTGAAAGGGCCTACAATCCCGTATTTCATTTAAAATTATGTTGTCAATTTATTATTTATTCTTATATTCATTTACTTATGGAATTATTAATTTCTTTAGGGATTTAATTATTTATATATTTTCTCAGATCTAAAGTTACGAATTGAACTAGGTCTTTACAGTCATTTTTTCGGTATATAAAAACTTTCAAGTAACAATGTATCTGTCATGAGTTTCTTTGATTCAAAAAGGGCACTCCATTCGTTTTTTAATTCAAATGTATCTGTCAGATATTTTTTTAATTCAAATGTTTCTGTTAGATATCGATAAAACATTACAAAGAGTAGCAATAAGGAAAAAGGAGTAAAATGAATAGAAAAGAAATTGATGAACAATTTACTTAGATCGAAATATGTGCCTGACCCTAACGTTTTAATTGTTACAATACTCGTAGTTCGGAATAGTTTTTCGTTCTGTACTATAACGCTGGCTATATGTATTTTAGACTTTGATGCTCTGGTAAAACTTCCTGTATTTTCTTTGACCTTCACTTATCGGTATCCAGAACAAGCTCAGCAAAGGCACATCTGGTTGTATAATTTTTTTTGTCATTCTGAACGATTATTTCATGAAGGTTACGCTTTTCATCGCACAGGTAAGTCTCAGATCTGAATTGTCGATGTAAAGATAAAAGAACCAGGTGTCTTTGATAACCAGGTGTCTTAGATATTTTCACTATTTTCAAAAAATATAACAATGGCTACGGAGAGAAACAGTAAATGAATTTTACAGTTTACTCAAATCTTCTGAATTTGTTAGATTCTTCCTTCGTTTTTGCAACCATAATGAAATTATCCACAAAAAGAGTGATTACAAGGAGGAAAAAGAAATCTGCTTTTTCCACAAGTTGTTGGAAAAAGCATACAAAATACGCGATCATGATATGTTTTTCTTCAGTCGATTCAAATATATACATACAAGGCAAACATGTATTGTTTCCTGGCAATACGAAGAATCCATCGACGCATTCACATGTTGTGCTATCAAGATCACATTCAGCATTTGGATCTTCACAACTACCAATTCGCGAACAGTTTCCACCATTTGGTATAGCTGAAAATTAAAGATTGGCTTTTCTTTAAGATTCTACACCGTATGTTGTTCACATTGACTTTTTCTAATTTCCCTACAGGTAATTTTGTTGTAAGTCTTTCTTCGCGTTTAAAAGCCACATATTTTGGAACAAATGACTTTGCGACTGGTGTGGTTGTTGTTCAGAAGAGTTTTAAAATGATACGCTAAAAGTGTCCATATTTTATTCTCTTTGTTTGAAAATATCAAGATTAAACAGAGAAAGACCGATTTTGCAACTCAACATCGACTTGAATATGTACACAGGTCCTACAAGTAGATCTTATCTTAACGTCAAACTTCATAACTGTTATGAATGATGAATGTCACCTGATATTTGACCTGCCGCTTTACTTTAGAAAAGCTATGTCGAGCCCTTCTCCTAGAAATGTGCAGTCGAACCAGGGCGGATTAAAACCCGCACCTACATCCTTTCTATAGAAAGGTAGCAGAGAATCGGCTTCATAGGAAAATAAAATTAATACATTCTTCGACTGCAAGTAACTATCGTTGTGTGAGCTTTCCGTTCATGTATAACCTGTAATTATGCTCTATTATCCAGAGTTTTGCGTCCGCTGGATTCTGAATTTGCTCACAGATTAGCAGATACATACTGAGGTAAGCCCTGATTTTCGTTCACATCACCATTTTGATTTTGGGAATTTAATTTAGCCAATTTCCGTAGACGCTATATCCTTGTGTTTTAGTAAATTGATACGATCAATTAAATACGCCTTCTATTCGATTAGTGTAGAGCAAGCATCTATCAGAAGCATGGAAATAGTCACTAATTAACCAAGTTACCACGAGGACTTGTGTACAACATGGTAAGACAGGTAATATCTCGTATACATAACTATGAAATGCATCGAGCTTATTATTTTCTTTATTTGATAGGATCGATTAAATACGCCTTCTATTCGACTGTTGTAGGGCAAGCATATATCAGAAGCAAGGGAATAGTAACTAATTAACCAAGTTACCCCGAGGAATTGTATGCAACATCCTCAGACTGGTAATATCACGTATACATAACTATGAAATGCATCGAGCTCATTATTTCCTTTAAATACCTAGCGCGTATGAAAATATACTCATGAATTGTGTTTCATTGTAGACCAGCCAACGTGAAAAGGATCGTCTGTAATTTGGGAAAAAAAAACTTTCTCTACGACGATAAAAAGTCATTGTGCAATCCATATATTCAAAAGATATAAGAACGCCCTTTAAGGGATAAGAATACAATTTCATGTTTTTGTTTGGAAGAATTTTTATTTTTCACGAAAAATTTTATTTGACTCTTCGTCATCAACAATTGCTCGAAGACAAGAAGGGTGCTTTATACATATCTACAACGATTAACCTAACTATATCAAGGATAAAGTTTATTTAAGTAGTGCATACATATACTTTTGGCATTACTTGTCTAATTTACATACCTTCTTCACACATTCCTGTCGAATCTGATGCAAATGTTCCGGGTTCACAAACACATACACCTTCATTACTGTCACAATAAGCGTTATCATCTAAACACTCTGTATCGTCTGTACAATTCTCACCCAAAGCAAGACCTTAAGTAAGTAATTAGCGAAATCATCACCATGTACTCGAATAACAATTCCTATAAACAAGGGCTTATGTTGTAAATAAATACATGTATCGACAAGCATCTTTAAATTGTTTAAAAATAATGCTGTCAACGAGTTGTGCATACCATTTTTAAATTATAATGGAACAAGGTAAACCGGATGTGAAAGACGGAATTAAATGTTCTTCAGCTTATTTTGCTAGAATGCAATCACAGAGTAAGATGATATAAAGAAATTGTCTTGGACTACTCCCATTGAAAACAAGCCATAAGGCCAATTGCAAACAAAGCTGATTATTCATAATGGATTTAAGTGTGTATCCATGCGAAAATCCGTTTGTAGGGCTCTTGAAAAATAAAGTTCTGCATTTTCACGAGTTACAATTATTTCTAGACAGGATATTTTTGTCCCAAACAGTAAAATCCGTTAGTAATTCTTAAACCACGAATGATAAAATATATTTACGCATTTTACAAATCCCACATCTACTGACATATTGACTGTTTGTGCATAGACATTGTCCCATTATACAGGTTGCATTTACATAGTCACATTCCACTTGCAATGAACAGGAATCACAAAGGTCCTTGTCTGGAAAATAAATATTACATGAACTCTCAAACCTGGGTATTACAGAATATTTTTGTGAAAGGGGCTACAATCCCGTATTTCATTTAAAATTATGTTGTCAATTTATTATTTATTCTTATATTCATTTACTTATGGAATTATTAATATCTTTAGGGATTTAATTATTTATATATTTTCTCAGATCTAAAGTTACGAATTGAACTAGGTCTTTACAGTCATTTTTTCGGTATATAAAAACTTTCAAGTAACAATGTATCTGTCATGAGTTTCTTTGATTCAAAAAGGGCACTCCATTCGTTTTTTAATTCAAATGTATCTGTCAGATATTTTTTTAATTCAAATGTTTCTGTTAGATATCGATAAAACATTACAAAGAGTAGCAATAAGGAAAAAGGAGTAAAATGAATAGAAAAGAAATTGATGAACAATTTACTTAGATCGAAATATGTGCCTGACCCTAACGTTTTAATTGTTACAATACTCGTAGTTCGGAATAGTTTTTCGTTCTGTACTATAACGCTGGCTATACGTATTTTAGACTTTGATGCTCTGGTAAAACTTCCTGTATTTTCTTTGACCTTCACTTATCGTATCCAGAACAAGCTCAGCAAAGGCACATCTGGTTGTATAATTTTTTTTGTCATTCTGAACGATTATTTCATGAAGGTTACGCTTTTCATCGCACAGGTAAGTCTCAGATCTGAATTGTCGATGTAAAGATAAAAGAACCAGGTGTCTTTGATAACCAGGTGTCTTAGATATTTTCACTATTTTCAAAAAATATAACAATGGCTACGGAGAGAAACAGTAAATGAATTTTACAGTTTACTCAAATCTTCTGAATTTTTGAGATTCTTCCTTCGTTTTTGCAACCATAATGAAATTATCCACAAAAAAGAGTGATTACAAGGAGGAAAAAGAAATCTGCTTTTTCCACAAGTTGTTGGAAAAAGCATACAAAATACGCGATCATGATATGTTTTTCTTCAGTCGATTCAAATATATACATACAAGGCAAACATGTATTGTTTCCTGGCAATACGAAGAATCCATCGACGCATTCACATGTTGTGCTATCAAGATCGCATTCAGCATTTGGATCTTCACAACTACCAATTCGCGAACAGTTTCCACCATTTGGTATAGCTGAAAATTAAAGATTGGCTTTTCTTTAAGATTCTACACCGTATGTTGTTCACATTGACTTTTTCTAATTTCCCTACAGGTAATTTTGTTGTAAGTCTTTCTTCGCGTTTAAAAGCCACATATTTTGGAATAAATGACTTTGCGACTGGTGTGGTTGTTGTTCAGAAGAGTTTTAAAATGATACGCTAAAAGTGTCCATATTTTATTCTCTTTGTTTGAAAATATCAAGATTAAACAGAGAAAGACCGATTTTGCAACTCAACATCGACTTGAATATGTACACAGGTCCTACAAGTAGATCTTATCTTAACGTCAAACTTCATAACTGTTATGAATGATGAATGTCACCTGATATTTGACCTGCCGCTTTACTTTAGAAAAGCTATGTCGAGCCCTTCTCCTAGAAATGTGCAGTCGAACCAGGGCGGATTAAAACCCGCACCTACATCCTTTCTATAGAAAGGTAGCAGAGAATCGGCTTCGTAGGAAAATAAAATTAATACATTCTTCGACTGCAAGTAACTATCGTTGTGTGAGCTTTCCGTTCATGTATAACCTGTAATTATGCTCTATTATCCAGAGTTTTGCGTCCGCTGGATTCTGAATTTGCTCACAGATTAGCAGATACATACTGAGGTAAGCCCTGATTTTCGTTCACATCACCATTTTGATTTTGGGAATTTAATTTAGCCAATTTCCGTAGACGCTATATCCTTGTGATTTAGTAAATTGATACGATCAATTAAATACGCCTTCTATTCGATTAGTGTAGAGCAAGCATCTATCAGAAGCATGGAAATAGTCACTAATTAACCAAGTTACCACGAGGACTTGTGTACAACATGGTAAGACAGGTAATATCTCGTATACATAACTATGAAATGCATCGAGCTTATTATTTTCTTTATTTGATAGGATCGATTAAATACGCCTTCTATTCGACTGTTGTAGGGCAAGCATATATCAGAAGCAAGGGAATAGTAACTAATTAACCAAGTTACCCCGAGGAATTGTATGCAACATCCTCAGACTGGTAATATCACGTATACATAACTATGAAATGCATCGAGCTCATTATTTCCTTTAAATACCTAGCGCGTATGAAAATATACTCATGAATTGTGTTTCATTGTAGACCAGCCAACGTGAAAAGGATCGTCTGTAATTTGGGAAAAAAAAAAAAACTTTCTCTACGACGATAAAAAGTCATTGTGCAATCCATATATTCAAAAGATATAAGAACGCCTTTTAAGGGAAAAGAATACAATTTCATGTTTTTGTTTGGAAGAATTTTTATTTTTCACGAAAAATTTTATTTGACTCTTCGTCATCAACAATTGCTCGAAGACAAGAAGGGTGCTTTATACATATCTACAACGATTAACCTAACTATATCAAGGATAAAGTTTATTTAAGTAGTGCATACATATACTTTTGGCATTACTTGTCTAATTTACATACCTTCTTCACACATTCCTGTCGAATCTGATGCAAATGTTCCGGGTTCACAAACACATACACCTTCATTACTGTCACAATAAGCGTTATCATCTAAACACTCTGTATCGTCTGTACAATTCTCACCCAAAGCAAGACCTTAAGTAAGTAATTAGCGAAATCATCACCATGTACTCGAATAACAATTCCTATAAACAAGGGCTTATGTTGTAAATAAATACATGTATCGACAAGCATCTTTAAATTGTTTAAAAATAATGTTGTCAACGAGTTGTGCATACCATTTTTAAATTATAATGGAACAAGGTAATGCGGATGTGAAAGACGGAATTAAATGTTCTTCAGCTTATTTTGCTAGAATGCAATCACAGAGTAAGATGATATAAAGAAATTGTCTTGGACTACTCCCATTGAAAACAAGCCATAAGGCCAATTGCAAACAAAGCTGATTATTCATAATGGATTTAAGTGTGTATCCATACGAAAATCCGTTTGTAGGGCTCTTGAAAAATAAAGTTCTGCATTTTCACGAGTTACAATTATTTCTAGACAGGATATTTTTGTCCCAAACAGTAAAATCCGTTAGTAATTCTTAAACCACGAATGATAAAATATATTTACGCATTTTACAAATCCCACATCTACTGACATATTGACTGTTTGTGCATAGACATTGTCCCATTATACAGGTTGCATTTACATAGTCACATTCCACTTGCAATGAACAGGAATCACAAAGGTCCTTGTCTGAAAAAAAAAGTTACATGAACTCTCAAGCTTGGGTATTACAGAATATTTTTATGAAAACCTACATTTAATTTTTATAATGTGAATATTATTATGCATTCACCCATTTATCTAATTATGTAAATATTAATTTCCTTGTGTATTTAATTATTTATCTGCCTATTTTTTTAAACCTAAAATTACGAATTTTGAACTAGGTCCACTTTCAGTCTCTATGTAAAAACTTTCCCGCTCAATATTAATCTTTATCCATAACAATGTATTTGTCATGAGTTGCTTTGATTCAGGAAGGGCACTCCTGTCGTCTGTTTAATTCAAATGTGTCTGTTAGATATGGATAAAACATTATATAAAGTAACAATGAAGAAAATGTAGTAAAAATGAGTAGGAAAGAAATTGATGAACAATTTACTGAGAACGAAATATTAGCCGGACCATAACGCTTCATTTGTCACAATAGTTCGGTATAGAAAATGGAAAATACTATTTTTGTTCGATTATATAATGCTGGCAACGTGTTTGTATTAACAATTGCTGGGTTTGTAAAACGTAAATGGATTTTCTGTGGCATTCATTCAACGGTATCCACAACAATTTCAGCAAAGGTGCATTCCTGATGTAATAACGTTTTGTGTGATTCTTAACGATTATTTCACGAAGGGTACTTTTTTCATCGAATAGAGAAGTCTCAGATCTGACTTGTCTATCTAAATATTAAGGAACCAGGTGCCTTGGATATTTTCATTGTTTTAAAAAAATATGGCAGGGTATGGAGAGAAATATTTGAATTTTCGAGCTCACTTAAATCTTCTGAATTTTTAGATTCTTTCTTCGCCTTTGGAAATGAAATATGTCCCGAAGCAGAGTAATTTCCAGTAGGAATGTTGGAAAGTATACAAACTACGCGATCACAATATATTATTGTTCAAGCAATTTGAAAGATAAACATACAAGGCAAACATGTATTGTTTCCAGGCAATACGAAGAATCCATCGACGCATTCACATGTTGTGCTATCAAGATCGCATTCAGCATTTGGATCTTCACAACTACCACCTTGCGAACAGTTTCCACCATTTGGTAAAGCTGTAAATTAAAGGGTGGCATTTCTTTAAGATTCTACACGATATGATGATCACATTGACTTTTTTCTAATTTTCCTATAGGTAATCTTGTTTTAAACGTTTTTTTACAGTTATAAGCCTATAACATCAACATTGCTTCTAATGTGGCTGTTGTTCATAAATGCTTTCAAATCGATTGTTTGAAAATATCAAGTTTAAACAAAGAATGGAAAATTTTGCAACTCAACATCGATTTTTGCACGTAATAATTTTACGTCTACACAGTCCATATTTACAATTAAACAGTATGAATCAGTAAGAAATGATGCTGAAATCGATTTCCTCAGAATTGACGTTTATATCAGGGTTGAGGAAAAAAAATAAAATAGATAAGTAAAACTGTTGCCGTCCGAGTCTTCCATTCATGTATATTTTGCAGTTATCCTCTATCAGCGACAGGTTTGTGTCCGCTGGATTCTGAATTTGCTCCCTGTTCAGTGGTTACAAACTGGGGTAAGTCCTGGTTTTCGATCAAATCGTAATTTTGATTTTTGGAATTGAATTTAGGCACTTTGCGTAGATGCCAAATTCTTGTGTCTCAGTAATTTAGTAGAAGAAACTAAATATACCTTCTATTCGCTTAATGAAGGGCTAGCATCAATGGGAAACAAAGAGATAGTTCCTAATTAACTAAATTACTACGAGGATTGTGTACAACAATATCAGACAAGTGATATTACGTATACCTTACAATAAAATGCGTGGAGATAATTATTTTTTTTAAATGTATAAGGCCTATGACAACATGATAACTAATTGTTTTTCACTGTGGACTAGACTACATGAAAAGGATCGTCTGGAACTGAAAAAAAAAAAAAAAAAACTTTTCGTCGATCATGTGTCTTTGTACAATCGATATATCGAGTTTTCAATTGTAAGGTTTAAAACTGGTTACAGGGACAATGCAGCATATTTTTTTCATACTGGTTATTTTCATCCGTTTTGCTTGTAAGCTAAGTTTGCTCCTTCTTGCTGCTCTTTCTGCTCAAGTAGTGAGTTGCACAAAAATGAAATTGATAATTTAATAACAAAAATCTTCTGCATCTTACATAAATCTGCTGTTTTAAAGGGCTTAGTATAATCCTTAACTATTTTCAGACATTTCTTAAGCCATAATTGTTGTGGCTGCTCGAACTGTATTCGTGTAAACTGGATTTGAACCTGACTTATTGACATAGTGTGGAGCTACATAGAAATCTTCATGATTTCATACGGACATCCAATTGAATTACTGAACTTGCAACTTTTAGAGGCAGTCCGGAAAATTATTGTCAAAAGAGGCAGACTTGCTTAAAAATGCATTACGTTTATCTAAAAAAATTCTGTCGAAATGGGGAAATGAATTGTTGTTGGAAAAGACAGATTTGCCTTTGAAATTAGACTATTTGGAATCCGAGATATTTCACAATATTGCAAGACTGATTTGAGTATTTTTGATTAATTGTCGGTCCATGAAGTTTCAGCATACCCTGTATTTTCCCAAAGCAGCATATCGTAAGACAGGTCCAGTTTACTGTTTCATGCGATGACAGGATTGGTAACCATATTTCAGTCATGTAATTTTGCAACACAAAATTCTTTTGTTCTAATCAGTATTGTAAACGTTTCAGTGACTAGATATCAAGTGCGTACCACTTGGTGAACAAAGGATTTCCAAATATTTTCAATTTTTGTAGTATTGACACTTGTCTTTGATTTGAAGGACTTGAATCGAGTTCCTCATGGGTTGTGGGTTTGCAATTAATATGTTCTTGGCTGCCCAAGAGAGACTCGGCGCGATGGTTTCCTTTACGAAAAATGGCCATATTTGAAAACACAAGTGTGATGAGCAAGATTATGTTCCATTTCGGCAAGCGTGTTGAAGTGGCATAATTGTAAAATGGGAAAATTCCCCTTTTCAAAACTGTTCGGTGGACATTGGTCCCAAAATGTTTAGGGACATTGACCCTGTTTATATATTGGGAGGAAATTTGCCTCCATTCATGCATTGCTAAAGTAAACGCAATTACTGGAGAATTGCTAATTAACTATTCACTTTGGTCAGCATATTTTTTGTCTATATGTCTTTATTTCTTTCTTCCTCCCTGACTCATGTTTATGTAAAGTATTAATTGTTCAAATTTTGAGAATAATGAGAACTTAGCATTTGACTGGCCCTAAAAGTGTAATAAAATTGTACATGATTAAATTCTAATAATACTGTATGCTCATGCTAATGAATTGTAAATTGCATTAGTAAGTCCGATTTCAGTCATATTGCGAAATTTGAAAGTTGATTTGTATTAAATGTTTCACATTTCAAGATACTGGGAATTTTGCCACAAGGGGGGCGCGCATATTTGAAATTGTATTGATCATCCTCATTTCGGTAATATTGCAAAAATTCGACAGTTGTAAAATCTGTTCCCAATTTCACAATATTTGGAACCTTGCGGTTTGAGAGAGAATGGCCCTCAAAAGTGTGAAACTGAAATTGTGTGTATAATGATATTGTAATAACACTGAAAATTCTGCAGATGAATCTACTTATGAATCTATAATGGTCTTGTCGTCTATTTAGTAATATTAAGAAAAGCAATTGTAGGTTTTTTGATTGACTGAAATTGAATAGTGTTTTATGCCCCTTTCAAAATTACTTTAATCATATCATGGTGAAAGAGTATAGTATATTCTTGTATGTTTCGGGTTTCAACAGTACTTGGTTGGGGCTTTACAGTGCTTTGCCCAAGGACACTCCCACGTAAAGGCAATTGGAGGGATAATGACCCGCATTAAACTTTTATGGCATATTATTTTACAGGACTGTGTGAGTTAACTATGCCAAAGACAATTAAGAAATCTTCCAGGCGGGCAGCTAAGAAAAACAAGGGTGATGATCAAGTCCATGCCCCAGTAGATACACTAGTCGAGGCTGAAGACCTTCCACTGACGGACAACCAGTTGGACTTAGTGGCGATTGAACCTGGTGGCAGTATGGCTTCGTCATGTTGTGGGTAATACCTCCTCTGGTATTGGACCTAACTGCAGCTTTTTGGGTAATCAAGTTCTTAGAGAGATTACTTTTTTCATCTTATCGGCGTGGGTCTCTGTTACCAGGGCTCCTCTGTTGTTGTAACTTTGATTTGAACGAAGGAAGCTATGGCCGTATAAAGCCAACATCATATAAAACTGCGTTAAGATGTAGTAATTTAATGTTTATTAAAATTATTGTAAAGTTATTATTTATTTTTATTTCTGCATTTGCCCTTTTTGATCGAAATATTTAAGACTGTCTTCAAAGGGCTAAAGAAACAATCCAATCTCGTACATTGGAAGAATTTTCATTTTTCACGAATAATTTTGTTTGAATTTTCGTCATCACCAATTGTTCTCACAAGGAAGGGATGCTTTATACTTATATACAAAGATAAACTTTACCTTTTCAAGGATGAGGTTTTTTTAAGTAGTGCATACACTAACGTTTGACATTACCTATCTAATTTACATACCTTCTTCACACATTCCAGTCGAATCTGATGCAAAAGTTCCTGGTTCACAGACACATACACCTTCATTACTGTCACAATAAGCGTTATCATCTAAACACTCTGTATCGTCTGTACAATTCTCACCCAAAGCAAGACCTTATGTAAAAAATCAGACAAATTATCACCTTATAATTGAATAACAATTCACATAAACAAGGCCTTATGTTGTAAATAAATGTCGCCAGTCATCTTTATATTGTTTTACAATGGTTAGCAACGATTGGCGCATACTATTTTCAATTAATAATGGACCAAACAAAACTGTATGTAAAACACGGAATTAAATGTTCTTCAGCGTATTTTGTCAATATTTTATCAGAGAAAAAAGCATACCGCCAATTGCAAACAGATCGGATTATTCATAAAGGAAATTATTGCGCACCTCATACAAGAATCCTTTGAGGCTCTTCAGTATCAATATTTCACTTGATAAAAATTTGACAGTACACCACTTTATTATCATTGTGTATGTTGTAAAAGAAACAAATTCGTGTTTTCACATTATAAACATTTTTTGTTAAGGAAAAAAAAATGATTAACAGAAAATACTTTTGTCATATTGTTTTCCCTTTACCTTTTATAGGCAACTTGAACATATACCTCGTTAAAAAAGGAAAACAAATTACCGTCCAGTAACTTACGTAAAAATAAACGTTCTACATTTTTATGAACTTCTGTTATTCCAGGCCAGGGTATATTTTTCCGAAACAAAAAAATCTGCCGTTAGTTTTTAAAACGATATATGATATAAAATATTTACGCATTTCACAAATCCCACATCTGCTGACATATTGACTAGTTGTACATAAACATTGTCCCATCATACAGGTTGCATTTACATAGTCACACTCTACTTGTAATGAACAGTAGTCACAAAGGTCCTTGTCTGGAAAATAAATGTTTCATAAACTATCTAGGCTTGGAACCATAATTTTTTAAGGTAAGTTTATATTTTTTTTTCCAAAAGAAGCATTCCTCCAATACCTGTGCTCAAACAACAATGAACATTCATGTATTACATACGTTCAAAAGATCTAAATAATGATAACCATATTGGCAAATCCTCTATTTATTTTCTTTTTCATACTTAAAAATGTCACAGGGAACAGCTTATGCTTAGAGTTTTTATTCGCTGACTTTACACTTTCACGCCTAAACACAAAATAGATTAATTCTACCCATTTCGTTTTATTTATTATCAATTGCTTAGAACTATAATTGTATTCCATTGGTCAGTATCTTACATGCAACGCTGCTTGGTTTGGTAAGTTTTGGAGTTTAACGCCATTTTAACAGCTTAGGTCATACCGTGGTGGTCAGTGAAGCAACCATGTGTTCCCCGGCTTTCTAACACCAGTACTTATACAACTTTCTTTCCAAAACCACTGACTACTTTTTTCACACGCATCAGAGGTGAGAGGCGAAAAATCGCCTGAAAGAAAGCATGCCTCAACCGGGTATCGAACTCGCAACCACCAGGTCACGAGTCAGATACGCTAACCACTAAGCTACCCGAGCGGGCACATGCAATGTTGCAAATAAATAAATAAATTTCCTCAAACATGTTTCTGCAGACCATTATGCTTCATAATTCTGTTCCCATTAGTGTATAGAAAACGAACTTTTTGTGACAAAAAAAAAAAAACTTCATAGATTTTCTGTGAATTACATACCTCGGTATCCAGGACTATCTCACATAGGACACTCAGTGATTTTGTGCTTTTTTCCTTAATCATTCAAAATAATTCTTCTATGAAAGTCCACTTTACTTCTTATGGTAAGACTCCGATATTGTCGATGACAATTTTTATTAAACATTTGACTTAATATGTACCATATCTGGAATATTCTTTTAAAAACCATTACTCCTCTGGTTTTGAAATAAGTGTACAACATGTACTTTAAGTTTGATCAAATTTTTTGAGTTTCGAGATTGAAATACCTTGAAGAAAATCAGGAAGACAAAGACATTTGCTTTCTCTTAAACTTGTCCGACAAGCTTACAGAAGAAGAAATTATATGTTTTGCTGCAAGCGATTGAAAAATAAACATACAAGGTAAGCACGTGTTGTTTCCAGGCAATAGGAAAAATCTATCGACACATTCACATGTAGTGCTATCGGGATCACATTCAGCATTTGGATCTGCACAACTACCATCTTGCGAACAGTTTCCACCAGTTGGTATTGCTGAAAAAAAATTCTGTATGACTCTACATGATATCTTGTCTTGCATTCTCTTTTTTCCTAAATAAGTTACTTAAGTTTGCAGCTTTTTTTTTTCCATTCAACAGTCATATATTTTAGGCTAAACAAAGTTGCTCCCAGAGTGGCTGCTGTTCGGAAGTATCGAAAAAGTATACTTAATGTCTACCCATTTTATTCCCCATGATTGAAAATATGTACACGAACAAAGAATCACAGATTGTTCGACTAAAAATTGGTTTGGTTATATATGACGTTCACCTACATGGTATCTTGAATACTTCACAACACTTTTAAATTCTGGACGTTTCCTTCCATATTATCTACAATTTTACCTGAGAAAATTATGTCGATCTCTAGATGCTCTAACCACAATTTTAAGATTAGAATGTGCTGACAAACCAGAACGGATAAAATGCTCTGCATTTGTTTGCTTTGTAGAAACCTCGTGGGGAATCGTAGCCGTGGAGGATTAAATGCATGCATTGCTTGACTGTAATTTGTATTCTGCTCTACATAACCCCAGTTTTCATCCGTATCAGTAATAAATAATTATGCAATCGAATTCTTGTGTTAAAGATACATTTATAGTCGTTTTCAGCTAGTTTGTAACCCATTTGGTTTTTATATCATGAAACTATAACCATTCTATTATGTTCATGCCAAAAGCTGTCCTTACAGGTTGCAAGGTTGTATAGATTACGACAGATAGAAAATTATTTCATTTTCTGGTGGCTTCTAAAGAAATCACTGGTATCATTTCTGGTTTTAAATGAGGAAAAATCCCATGAGTTTCCTATCCCTTACACCGTATATACTGTTGGTAGTTTATCTATGTTTACACAGCTGACTAATTTCTGAGTCATTATACACACTATCAAGCTTTAACAGCGTTTTTTTTTTTTTCTTTTTTTTCTCGGGCTGTGAGGAGGTATCTTAAATGAAAAACAGTGAAATATCCATTTTATTCTTATTCTTTTTACCGGTATGTTCCTGGTGCTGAATGAATGATGAAAAAAAAAAATGCTCATTTTTGTGATTTCTATCAAACGGTAACTCATAAATGAAGTGTAGTGCATACGAGAACACTTGAAACCACACAATACATGTAAGAAGCAACAGGTATATACTAAAGTTGAAATATATGAGCCGAGCTCTGTGAAAAGGGGCTTAATACATCTACAAGCTGTATCGGCCAAGGTCAGCCCGCGCAGTCCGCGAAGTCTGACCTGGGCCGAAACTTTTGGCTATTGGTCGATTTTCTGCATGTTACAGGGCCGGTCTACCTCATGATTTAATCTATTTTTACACAAACTATATGGTATGGATCCATTTGTATGTGAGGACTTGCTTTGTATTTATGCATTACGGATATACATCAGACTCTTTTTTTCCCAGAGTGCAGATCATATATTGCTACATCGATTGCGAAACAGGTTTTTACAACTTGTGTAAATCACCGTACTCAATTGCTTACATACCACACGAAAATGTTCATACATGTAGTGTAGGAAGCAATTATCATTTATCATCCGATAGGTTCATAAGTTTACGGATTTTCAAACAGCCATCCCTCATTTCAAGCAGCTAAATTGACGACGGCTGTGAATTTGTCAGGGTATGAATGAAACACTAAAATGAATTACTCTATTGTTCAGTATTTCGGCTATTGCCTTTTTCAACAGTTTTGAAATACTTTACCCCAATTGAAGACTTTTTAAGTGTGTATTAATCCAGCCATATTTTTCAATATGGTCCGAGTAGTACACGTTTTAATACGTTCTAGTAGGATAAAGTGTTTCAAAACTCCTATATTAAGCAATCGATTGATTATTTTCATGAAATGGCGACGGTGCCTCTTTGGGCAATTTAGTTTCACATAGAGTGTTACGAAAGGGAAAAAAAAACAAACAAAAAAAAACATTTAAAATGTTAGCCGCTATACCACTTCTGTATCCCACTTAAGAATCAAATAGTGAATATTTCCTTTAAAATGACCTTGTATCGTTTTTCGAGGAAATTGATTACATTCCAAGTATATCTGATAGGCACACGGTCGTTACATTTCTACATGTACATACCATCCTCGCACATTCCAGTCGTATCCGATGCAAAGGTTCCCGGGACACATTCACAAACACCATAAATGGGGTCACAAAACGCATTTTCATCAAGACACTTTGTATCTGCTGTACAGTTCTCACCTAAGGCAAGACCTGAAACGAATATTCTTGAAATAATTTGGTAAGTATGCGCAGTACCTGATTTTTTTTTTTTTTTTTTTTTTCATTCACTGATTTCTCAGAAAGAGTATTCGTGAAATAATTTGGTAAGTATGTGCAGTACTTGACTTTGCTATTTTTGTCTTTTTGTTTTATTCACTGATTGCTTAGAATCCTGTAAAGTCGATGGTAATGGTACCCATGCAGATTCTGGAATCACAAAACTAAAAAATTGTCCTATAGACGGATGCTTTCAGCTCTTTTAAACCAATGGTCTCATATTTCATGTATTTTTACAGCTTTTAGGGCTTACTTGTCTCGAGCAAGTATATCGTCTATACTTCTGTTACACTGTTTTTGAGCGTAAACGACAAAAAAATACCTGTTTCAATCGTGAGCTTTAACGACCCAAAAAGGGAAGGCTTTTTCCCACTATATTTTTTATCGTATCAAATGCAAAAATCATCATTAAAGCTACTTTACATTTATCGCATGCAAATGATTTAAATTTGGACCATTCTAAAATGTTGTATCTTGGTAAAGAATTAAGGTTTAACCATAAATATATATAAAAAAAAGAAGTCTATTGACAAAAGAAAGTATTATTCTCATAACGCTAGACGGAGTTTCCGATTGCAAAACGACAATTCAGTCATTTTAAACGCAAAAAAATGCTCTTTAGCTAAAAATAATATTCCACTTCCCATAGGCTTACAAACACACATGTTTTTAGTGGTATTCATTAGTATTGTGACAGAAAATGTGAATTACCACTATAAATCGAAAGAGGCACTCCAAAGGAAATCAGAAAAAAAAGCACAGCACAAGTACACAAGTTTGATCAAAGTTTATGCATAACAATTTCACTGAATTCAATGAAAACAAAGTTCCCGAACGCCCTGTATAATTGTCTGAATTTGTTAACTAATCCACAGTCTGAACACTTTGATGTTGCAAAATTATGCAAACGATTTGCAAATTTCAATCTAACCAGCTTTTCCAATCATATTATTGATAATTTAGATGCTGTTTTTAAATTCCTAAAAAATCCGTGTCTGTCAATTCATTTAGAAGTTGGATTTTACAATTTTGGTTTCACTGTTCTGGCATTTCAGAAGTATTTCTTGTTCTCCCTTTTTTTCCTTTTGTTTTACATATGCAAGAAAGATTACAAAATTTATTAAAACATGATAGATATCAGGTAAATACATACTCATTTTACATATTCCACACTCACTGGTGTATTGACTGTCGGAACATTCGCACCTCCCCATTATACAAGTAGCATTTACTTGTTCACATTCCTGATCGATAGAGCAGTCCTCACAAAGGTTTTTGTCTGAAAAAGTGGAATCAAGTATCCCGTAAAGCTCTACTAATTGAGTTGATTCTTCGGAGTGTTTTTGATAGTGCCCATTTTTAAATCACCACAGGCTTTTAGCACGAAGTGCATACAACAGGTCTATTGACAAATTATACAAAATGCCCACAATACCGTTTCAATGTTGAGGTTATGATCTCTAAATATAGTGTTGACTGTTACATTGATCGGTATTGCCAACGTGCTTCAAACAAAACTTTTCTTTTACCATTTTCAGTTTTGTAAATGTACACTTTTCAGATTGAACAAGTTATTTATGTAGTCCATTCTTTGAGCTCTCAAGGCAACGACTGTAAGCCTTAACATTTGTGGATCTTTTTCATTCATATTTTAAGTTTGCAAGCAACATTATTCTTATACTCGAATCAAAAAAGAAAAAGTATTCTTATCGACTGATTCTGTCAGTAATATCATCCAAGACAGGGCACCATACATGAACATAATAAGAACGACTTTACATACATGGTAGGCAGGTATTATTTCCTGGAAGCAGGAAAAACCTTTCATCACATTCGCAGGTACGGCTTTCATTATTACAGACAGCATTCTGATCTTCACAGCTGTCCGGTTCTGTACATCCTCCTCCGTTAGGTATTGCTGCGAAAAAGATGAACTTTGTTTAAATAGATTACAGAACTTAATACACAAACAATAGTTTCAGGTTTTACAAAACTTGTATCTGATTTAAGAGGATCAAGGGTTATGCCCCATTACGTATGTTATAAGTCTGACTGACTTACTAGTTCTGTCCTTTTCCTCCTCGAAACCTTTTTGTCATTCTACTTTAATAAGGACTTTCTATGTGATATTGTAATGATTAAAGTTTGGTCCTTTAAAGTTGTTTCTTACCTTCAATGTTTAGTATCACCGATGCCATTTTCTTCCTAAAGCGGACAAAAGTATCATATGATTTTATTATGTGTACAAGATCTACTTGCAATATTCACAGTAAACAATAATTTTGAATTATTGTATTGCGAAATCGTGGACTTTATGTAACATCCAAGTTTTACATGGAAATGCAGTAAGAAGTCGTTCTGATTACGAGTTGCGGTCAGACCTTAGGAATTCTGATTGCGAAAGATGATGAGATATCGGTTACGACATGCGTCGTTGTATTCTAAAAAATAAATAAATACAGAAATGATAATTCGTAGTGAATAATAGATAAATAGTTGAAATAAAACACCGATAAGAAAGACAAAGCATTGTTGTAAGAAAGCAGAGAGCAGCGTTGGAAACTGAAACAAGAGCTCCCTGCTTTAAACGCTCCGGGATCTCTTGAATCTTGGTAACTTGGTTCAGTCTCATTCAATTAATTTCAGATATCATTTAGTGATGTTGAAGAATCACGAAGAGAAAGGAAATCTCTCTTTTTTCCCCTGGTTTTAAATCGCCAAAACGTACTTTAAATTATGGTTTCAACAGAGTATTTAAGCACAAAAATAACTTACGCAACTTGCATAGTCCACTGTCACTCTCGAACGTAGGGGGTAAACATTCACAAATACTTGAAAAGGGATTACAGATTGCATACTGGTCAGCACAAAAAGCATCCCCACTACAGTTTGCCCCAAGGGGTATTCCTAGGTTTAAAAAAAAAAAAAAAAAAAAAAAAACGATTGAAGAAAATGAAAAATAATTTAAATCGTACAAATTTTAAAGTTATGAATTATGAAATAATGAAATTACTAGTATCTATGAAATAATAAGATAATGAATCACCACGTAATTGGAGAGAATATAAAAGCTATATGATTTAGACAGTGTCCATTGGTCATTATAGAAATCACGTGTCTGCTTGTGTACAAACTTTCTATTTCTTAAAGTGTTCAAACCTGTTTCAGTTTCTAGATCGCAGGTAGCAACAAGTCGGGTACATTCCCATACTACAGAAAACATAGCTTTATAAAGTCTACCTTCTAGTCTTATTTTACCATGCAACTTCCCCTTAATGAACAAACCAAGATAGACAACAGGCAAAGGATTCCAAAAGAATTGCTATAAGACATAATTATGAAACTCGCATTTAAAGGATGGAGCGTTAACAGGACATGTATCTTAACTCGGATATGAGCCATGCTCTCTGAAAAGGGGACCAAATGCATCTGTAAAAAATATCGACCCAGGTCAGCCTGCGCAGTCCGCGCAGGCTGACCTGGGCCGATACTTTTTGCTTTTGGTCAATTTTCTACATGTCTAGGGATCATTCTACCACAGGGTTCAGTCATTCTTTTAAGAAACTGGATATAGTGAATCCAAATTAATATGTTGACTTGCATGGTATCATGCATCACGGTGATGCATTTAGGCCATTTTACCAGAGCATGGCTCATTTTATTCGGACAAACTTGAGCTATCACTTCTGTGCTTTTTGATTATTTCGTCGATGTCAATCAAACTAGCACATACACCAGCTGGATCTCCTACAATCACTGATGAAAAAAAAAAAAAAAAAAACCAAAGAGAGTTAATGGTCACTAAAATCTAATAAAATATCATAAATTACGTCAGCTCCTTGAATCCAAAACTATGACAAAAAAGGCTTTCATGTTCCATACATTAAAAAACATATATATCCAGAACGTTTTACATACGTGGTTGACAGATTCCGTACTGATCTGCATAATCCGACTTGTTACATTTACAAACACTGTCATCACAGACACCTTGTATGAGGCCACATTCCTCATCATACATACATGGCTCAGATAAAAACCGATCTTAAATACAAACGAAAAATATGGCAATAAGTATGATTTTGCTGTTATATCGTCTGTTACATCTCTTCAAGTTTACAATATGTATACGTATGGAAAGCAAGAGCTGTCTTATCCTGCCTTCAAATATCCTGATGTGCATTAAAGAAGTCGTTAAGTGCATTTCCTTTATCGTGCCATCCTGGTTTAGATGTCCTTTCCGTACATCATGTCATGCTCTTCTAAATGTTTATGCTAAACTTTATAAACTTCGAAGTCATCATGTAAAATTAGTATATGTTTCTTGTCCCGCATTTGGTTGTTCATTCAATACACTGAGTTTTGATGTGCGTTTTACATGTATGAGTCATGTTCGTGAAGAGGGGGCTTAATGCATCTGCGAAATATATCGACCCAGGATATATCGTTTCAAAGTAACTGTACAGTTTCTTTACGACTGCAAGATAAGCTTCATCTAGTTGTGTTTGACGTTGTTTTACTAGAAATTTTGATTTACGGCATGAAAACTTAATAACCTTTTTAAGCCTGATTTTGACTCCAGTTTTAGGAAATAGGAAAGTGGAGAGTTGATATTTTGTATGGAAAAATCAATAGGACGCGAATGTTATCCTTACTTTCGAAACAAAATATCCCCGGTTACACTCGATCGCGTGCCTTTCAAAACCATAGCTGGCGACTCTAATCTATGGATTCATCTGACATCTTTCCGTGTTAAAGAAAATTTTATATCTTCGTATGAAAAAAAAAAAAAAAAAAAAACCGACTATACGGCTACAAAATGAGTAAGAAATTTTACATATGGAGTACGAAGAAATTCGGTTATCTCTCATGTTTTCTTCAAATATTTTCTATGTTTAAATTTTAAAGCAATCTTTGTACATAAATGAAAATTGTCCCTTTCTACAGTTCAGTGTCCCTTTAACTAATACTTCGAATTTTCCATCGCGTGCAAAGACGACTTTAAAATTAACACATAGCTGGACATTTATATAGAAAACGAGGGGAAATGCCTACTTTTTTCTGTATTTTTACTGTAAAATTCCATTAGGAATAAACGTTGGAGCAAATCAACAGATCAATACGGTTACATACTGGTTGGCATCTTAGCTCAGGTTGTAGAAACACCAAGAATGGTGTTTCATTTGGCTTAGTTATTTTATTTCATTATCATCTTCATCGTATCTTTTTTATTTGTTTTATCATAGCTGAGGATGAACGGTCACATCCTTATGAATTTTCCTCACAAATTGTCAACTTTCTCGATTTCCCCCCCCCCCCCCCCCCGTTTGGATCAAAATCTGGCTCTAATGTCTCTTTTTAGAAACGTTAAATACAAGAAAATTAGTTATTTTCGAAACTGCAGACATCCAGAATAATGGTAACTTGCTCAGAATATCCGATGAGATTACTTAATTCCTAACCTAATACTTGAACATCACACAATCTCCTTTGAAAAGCGTTTGATAACAATTTGTAGACAAGAGTGAGAAAAGAGCACGGTACTGTACAGGTGGAGGCCCGAATTCTTGACAGAACGATGAAAAAAAAAAAAAGGGCAGTCAACGACTTCTTACATGCAGATGACTATGAGCCATGCTCTGGCAAAATGGGGCTTGATGCATCTCCGAGATGCATCATACAAGTCAAGCCAGTACAGAATTTAGGAACCATAATATCCCTTTTTTAACAACTGACTTCAATCATGTGGGAGACTGGTCCATAAACATACAGATGGCCAATAGCGAAAAGTTTCGGTCCAGGTCAGCCTGCGCGAATTGCGGAGGCTGACCTGGGTCGATTCTTTTCGCAGATGCATTAAACGCCCTTTTCACAGAGCATGGCGCCTATACTACAGATGGCAAAACTATACGCTTCCAGCGTTCAATAATAACATCTGTTTTTAAGTCATTTCGGCTTAATGTCACACAATTATCATTTCAAATGACCTCAACAGAGCACCACTCAAACATTCCTTCCGTAAATAGTTAATCTGACCTGTGAGAGGTTTGATCAGGCGTCACATCTAAAGAGGGTATCTAAGAAGTCGCATGATACCACTAGTGATTCCGTCACGACATTTTGAGGGGTGAGTGCGAAACTAATCCATCTGCATTTTGGAAAATATTACAGGAGAGGGGAAAAAAGAAAACTCAATTCCGTGAAAAGCGTAGTTAGATCGTCTTGTTTAATTATGTTGTGCTGAGTTCATGGTCTCAGCTCAACACAACATATCTAAACAAGATGATCTAACTATTCTTTTCACAGAAATGAGAAGCGTTTTTCCCTCTCCTGTAAAATCTTTCGAAACGCAGATGGAATAGTTTCGTATTCACCCCTCGAGGTACTCTGGCGTTAAATTTGGTCTCGCTATATGAATAGTTTCCGTCTCGATAAACATTCGCCATGCTCAGCTCGTATGTAATACGTGGCGAATTTTTCAGCATGTGACCACGTTTTGGTTCCAGTAAAATATTTACTTTTTTTTTCCGAAATAAATGTCAGATCACGTGACACGCATTCGAAATGGCTGTCGGATAAGGGCAAAGGTCAAGGGGGATTATCTTTTAAATGCCTGGAAATGGCTTGATATTTTATGCGACATCTGTTGAAAAATGTGGTTAAATACATTCTCGTCATTGTTACGTTGAACATAATTTTTCCTTTTTTAAGACCATACCTGCCTCGAGAGTGTAAGTTACTATCATAGATGTACGATGGTACATTATTACTACGGTAGCACTACTAAGAAAACCATTTAGCGAGTTAAAGTCTTTGACCGTTTACCAAACAACACAAATTTGGAATAGAACAAATGAGAATCATTTGCAGACAACAAATGAAGTGTTGCTCAAATGCTGATTGCTCCGTTTGATAGAGTAAAAAACACATCGTGTGGAAAGGAGAAATGCTTGTTACTAGCATTTTATCCTTAAAGTCTTTAAAACTCGGGATTCTGTGGTAAAGGATAACCTCTTTTCCAAACGAAAAAAATGTAAGACTTTTCCAGATTGAGACGAAAAGTAAACTGTGTCTCAAGTAATGAAATTTGACTATGAAAGGACAGAAAACAAAGAGAAAATACTGGTTGCCCAAAGTTTCTTATTTCCCCTAATATTTTAAATATCCTTTTCCTTCAAGGTCTGTAAATTCGGAAATGTGGGCTAAAGGGTTAACAGGTATGGCACCAATTACAACTTCGTTCGCATCTATGGACTGGGTAGAACAGGAAACATCAGTACATCTTCCCTGCACTCTGACTTTGGATCTACACTCTCCGAAATTTTGGATTATCTGACTGAAACAGCCTCAAAATCGACAGATTTGAGTGGCGCTCAAGTCTGTGATGCATTCATTATACCAGGTAGGTCATGACCTGGGTCGATACCTTTTGTAGATGTATTAAAACCCCTTTTCACAGAACATGACTTTGATCTACACCTGTGTTTCTAAAAAGTAGCTCACTTATGTTACTCTCTCAGAATAAACAAGATCTCTTCAACGTTATGCAGTTGATCATTAATGATAAAAGAACAAGACTTCTATAACAATTCAAAAATATTTGTTCTGAATTTTAAAAGGGGTATTTCTCATGTTTCGATGTTATTTAACGTACTCGCTTTCACTATGGCGTCAGTTACGTGTTTCGTATTGTGCACAATCGTTTATCTCTATATATTTTTCTTGGTTTAAACTGCATTTGGTTGGCACTGGCCCTCGAACGCAGCTAATAGAATTGTTCTTACAGAAAGATGAAACGCACAGCAAACAATGAAAGCGATGAAAATGTAGAAGTTTTCGCAAGAAACTGTTATCGAATTCAACTAAAGAAAATCGAATGCGGTCTGCTATTAGTATTGTATCTGTCTATACATTTTTCATTCTGCCGGTTCTGTTACAGTTCATGAAGCTCCTGTATGACAACTAACCACGCTTTTCAGCATCCCCCGTCACACACATATTAGAGTTTGATATTCTCATATATTACCACGTGTCATATTGCAATTTAGTCGGTTTCACCCTTGCACGAAGACGCCAAATTAGCAAGTTCCTGTAGGAGTATTAGTACCTGTCGCTTGTAGCACAAACTATTTTCTCAAAGCAGTTCCAATAGGAGTTGACAGGGGCACTTGACGTTGATTAGCCACAGAATGTCGCTCTTACTGTGTTGGGTTTACATCTGTGTCATCACGTAATCGATTCTTACAGGCCCGTGCCGTTTCGTGGTCTTTAGATAGCAGCGAGTATAGCTGCATTGTGTGCCCCAACGGGGATGGGTAAAGGCAGATACGCCTTTTTTTTCTGCCGCGTCAGCATTAAACGTCACGATCACCTACAGGTTTCTTAGTAAAACCACAATCCCCACCTTGAAAGGCACAAAGACGTTCTTTAGTATATCAACGGTGTAGCTGATCAGGTAATCGTCAACTGGTGTTCGCTTTGATCAGCCAAGACATTGTTTACTGGGTGTAGCTCCAAACATTTGATTGCTCTGAGTAAGTTTGAAAAAAAAAAAAAAAAAAAACATGCTATAAATGCATCGAGGACCTTTATAGTAGTAGAAACCATCCAAAAATGTCAAATGTCCAATAACGCCTTTATTTCAATATCAAAAACTTATATTCATTTCTGTCCCATACGCATTTAGTAATTTGAAAACCATATGGAGCATTCTATAATTATGCATATAACTTATTTTGAAAAAAATCTAAACAGACTGAGAAATTACAGAACCAGTTTTTAAATTGTTTGAGCAGCACACAATCCAAATAAGCAGAAAAAAAAAAAAAGGATTATCCCTCATACAAATGTACATCAAACAGACGCACAATCAGGCAACTTAAAGAATAGATGGACCATTTATATAGCTGTACAGTTGTCTTTATTTCCAGATTTGAAGCAACAACGCGGGTATTTTTAACACACCGATTTCATTATCTTATTTACTTGTCGCAGATGTTCTTGTAGCTGTAATTTAGTGTAGGTAGAGGCTCCATGTTTGTCTTCATGTTATTTCTAATGTTAGTGCATGAATACTGATATCCTAATATGGCGTGCAACACACGAACAGGGGCCTTCGGACATATGCGTAAAAGCGTGTCGTCCCAGATCAGCCTGTGCAGTCTGTGACTAATCCGAGACGACACTTCCAGTTTTTGTGCTATTTTCTGTTTCACGAAAGTCTATTGTATGAAAAAATCTTATGCAGTCGTAAAGTGCCGTTTCGGATTGGCCTGCGCGGACTTCTAAGGCTAATCCGGGACGACACTTTCCGTAAATGCCCGAATATCTCGTTTCGCATGTTGCGGGCCATATGATCATGAGGATAGTATAATTCCATAACCAGTGAATTTACCTTTATTCATAAACTCTTTCCTTGCAAGAAAGTTACTTGAAATACATGGCATTGTCTTTACCTCAGTATACCGGTATGCCATAGGTGCAGTCAAACAGTATACATAAACATATAAATCAACTTACTACATACAATTTTTAAATACGCTTAAAATTTGGCAGTATATGATAGGTAATTTTCCTTTTTCAAATTGTATTAATTTAGAAATACATACAGTCTAGTTGGAACTTTTTAAATAGAAACATACATTGTAAATATATATTTTGAATTAAAAACAATTCGCGCACGTTTAGGGCAGTGATTGGTAGTAATAATGTGTAAAACTTGTTCTGTTTTGAAAGCATTTTAGCAATTATACATGTAGCTTCAATCTGCATATAATATTTATTGCAATGTGTGCTTGGTGTATGGAAGTAATCTCAAAATTGTTTGTTGAGAAAAGCCCAATATTTTCTCCGCTATCAGCTGCTTACCTGCCGTCTTAGTTCTTGGTATGTGCTTCTCTAAATCAAGCATATATTTGAGTTTACAATGAACAGCCTTCACATACATAAGGTCTGCCTTCTTAGATACTAAATTGAACCAGATTTACCAAAAGGTTTGTCAATCAATCGGTTTTAAGCACCGGTCAATTCCGTTGTTGTTTTAATTTAGCAGGGATAAGCATATATAAAGCACACGAAGTACTAGTTTTACATTACAAACTATAAATGCGATGAAAGAAATAAAGGTAACATACATTCCAGGCAAGTTCCATTGTCAGACTCAAAGTAACCCTCAATACATTCACAAGTATTGCTATCAAAGTTACATTCAGCATTGCAATCATCACAGGATCCCACAATGGAACAGTTCCCTCCAGTCGGTATTACTATTGAAAAAAAAAAAATAAAAAAAAATGGAAAGAAAACCTTCAGCTTTTTCGTATTGCCAGTTCACACGATGGAAGAGACTGTTTCCAGAAAGAAACGATGTGTATTGTGTGTCTTATTGTTGTTGCCTCAGTTATTGTTGCTAATATTTTTGCTTATCACTGCCGTTTTAGATGATTAGGCAACACAAAGCAAATAAATGGTTACATCTTTTTTCTGACTATATGGATTTCTCTTTGAAGATGTGCATGATGGAATGACACGTATAAAGAAAAATCGATTTCCCATTATTTTTCTAATATTCTGTATTTTCTTTAGTAATCAAATGTCAATGACATTAGACCACACATTATAAATGTTAATGGATATAAAAGGCATTGAAAAAAAGTGTGTGTGAGAGAGAGAGAGAGAGAGGGCATAGACAGACAGAAATACAGAGACAGAGCAGGGCAGAGACATATAAAGAGGCACAGAGAGGAATCATGTTTTACGCACCCACAAACTAATAGATTGTATATCGGCTAACACTAAAATAAAGGGTATGAAAAGCAACACTGACAAAATGAAGAGAGTGCTATTTATTTAGAAAAAGCAGGTGTTGAGAAGAAAACAGAACGATGGTACCCAGAAGACAAATTGTCGTAAATTGTACATTTCTATAAGTATCTCGGGCTATAATTTACACCTAAACTATAATGGTATGCTACTCTAGACAAGCATTCCCTACAGGCAACGAAAGCTTCGCACAATATTTAATAAAACATCGGGACAAAAGGTATGTTTTCGACGCAACAGTCCAGCCGATCTTTTGCTATGCATCTTATATTTGGGGATATTCTCACAACAAGAGGGTAGAAACAACAAGTTTTGAATTGTACTGTACTGTAACTGTCTTGATGCGTTTGCGCTGAGTGAATGCGGCAAAGTACATCTTTATATATGAGCCATGCTCTGGCAAAAGGGGACCTAATGCATCTGCGTGATGCATGATACCAATCAAGCCATCAAATACTTATGGATCCAATATAGCCACTTTTTTTAAGAACGGACTTAATCATGAGGTAGATTGGTTCTTGGACATACAGAAAATTTACCAATAGCGAAAAGTTTCGGCCCAGGTTAGCCTGCGCGGACTGCGCATGTTGACTTGGACCGACACTTTTCGCAGATGCCTTAATCCCCCTTTTCACAGAGCATGGCTCAATAATTGTATTAAGTACTGGTTACATCTCCTTGTCTTGAGCCCCATAGATATCCAAAATAGTGCTATGAAATGTTATTTCAACATGATGATGCTGGAAGAAACACTTGCGTCACCTCAGTTAAGCAATTATTGTATATTATAATTGGTTGTGGATATGTATGGCTAGTTCAGGACACAGGAGACCACGAACTTTTTTTAGACACTTTCAAACAAAGATTACTAGATGTTATGGCCAAAAACAGCACAGTGATATAGAGTCAACGCCAAAAGGCAATCATTACCGGTACTATAAATCACTTCTAAATGTGGAAAAATATTTATTTATGAATTTGAATTATATCTTGAAACGAGCGCTTGCTAACTATAGATGTTCTTGTCACCAGTTGATGATATAAAAGGACAGACACGTAGGTATCGATAAAGAGTAAAGGTATTTTCCTTGAATAGTCAGGTCGCTGAAGACGAGATACACTTTTTCTCTTTATTGCAATTTTTATGAAAATATCCTAAAATTTTGTTTTCTACCTGAATGGTATAACGTCCTTATACTTTTATGGTATAATGCCCTCAAAGGTCAAGGCTGATATTTCGCATGGCTAGATATCTACTGTCTGCATTTAACGTGAAACAAGAAATTCTAGAAAATTGAAACGATGACTATTTTATTTATTTATTTTTTTTTTCTCTTAACTGAACCTGATGGTAATTATGTTTTGTAAAATAGTGTATTGTAGGCCGGAGGCCTAAATCATTGAATAAAGCATTGTATTGTATTGTACCACATTACTCATATCGTCTCTTTCACAACGAGAGCAATAGGGGTCGAACACAATGTTCCGCATAGTACTTCAAAATATATATGAAATTATATTTACTCAAAATACCGACCCAGATAATAGCAAATCATTCACATGTACCCCATGCTTTGAGGCTGGCTTGAAATATATCAGTTGTCGCATTACTGATAGGGTATGATACCCCTTAGCTATCGCACAGCCCCAACACACGTACACCAACACACACACCTTTGCATGCCTGTTCACCGTTAGTTTAGTAACGTGTCGCTTAATAACGGGATGCTGCTGGTTGAATTGATGAATACCAAAGCCCGTTGAGAGCCGTGTGTTCAATAAAAACTACTTTGGCGTTGTAATGAGCCAGCCGAGCGATCCCTAGGGCCTGACCTGATCGATTAGCTGGTTATCCTAAGCCTTATAGTGTTTTATTATTGAACCGTGCTTTAAGTAAAGGAGGCTTAATGCATCTCCGTGATGCATGATACCAAGCAAGCAATCACATAATTTTGGACCATTGATAGCCACTTTTTTTTTAACAACCGACTTTATTATGAGGTAGACTGGTCCTTGGAGATACAGAAAATTGACCATTAGCGGAAAGTTTCGGCCCAGGTCAGCCTGCGCGGACTGTGCAGGCTGACGTGGGCGATACTTTTCGCGGACGCATCAAGCCCCTTTTTCACAGAGCACGGCTCATTTTTACAGTGTATTGGATGTACATACGTAGGTTCATCATGAAACTACTCTTATTATCTGTAACATTTTACTGGCAAAATGGTAGATTTTTTTGTTAATTGAATGTATAATTTTTAATCGCCTAAATAAACACTCTATTCGGTATGTCAGTCTGAAGACCCGCAATGGACCGGTCTAGCCGTTTACGTTAGAGTACATCATTATCCCTGTCGTGATCAAAATGTATATTCAAAATGTGCTTTTGAAGGACTATATCCATGATGAAAAGACGTATGGTAATTTTGTTTTCTATGTCAATTGATATCCTTTCATCCTACCATAGATTGGATTGATCAGAATGGATTCCTGTCAATCAAACTCAAAGAGTACGCAAGCTTATCGGAAGCAAGAAAGACGGTACGTTGACACTGATTTGATCAGATATTTTCAAGTAGTGAGGAAATATATGCAAATATTTCCTTTGCCTGCAACTATATACGGTGCAGTCTGAGAACTGTTTGCTAACATACTTTCAATGTTTTCTGAAACTGACGTTGACCTTAAAGGTGTTATCCCTGGTATCCATCCAAGCTCAGCCTAACCGAAAGCACAATAACACTTAAAATCTTAAACAACAGTTTCTTGTTTAGCCCATGTCAGAAACAAATCACTTCAATTGTCTCAAAATTGGTGGAATAACCTACAAAGCTCAAAGTATTTACCTAAAGCTGAGTAAAAACTTTACAAATAAAAAAAAAAGGTTGAAACCCCTCCCCCCAAAAAAGTTCTCTGCCAACCCTGCCAAGACAAAAATAATAATAATAACAACAGACATCGAGTGGGTCAAATAAAAAGACCCCGAATTATTTTGAAATTTCATTATTGCCTAAGTACAGTAGTAACAAGTCCCTTCATAAGAAACCTACACAGGAAAAAGACGTAGAAGAAACTGGTAAACAATCAGAGGCACTTCTCCTATTCCGAATCTTCAATTCTGGCTATTCCAAGCGATTAGAATAAAGACATAAAACCCTGAACAACCTAGGACCAATATCATACAATTAAGGTAAATTCTAACGATTAAAGAAATACGTTTCTACAGTTCTTATCGCGTACATATACAACACTAAGCTGCGGAACTATCGAACTCTAAAGTCCTATGATGAGGAAACTCCCCTTTCAAATTCATAGGCCGACTGTATACAGGAAGCATTCCTGAAAGAATCATTCAATTCAAAACAAGTTATACTCAAATATAGGGTGAGAAAGCCGAAAATCGAGTTTCTGTATTTATAAATAAAAAACGTCCCTCATACATCTATAAGAGTAAAATCTACTCTTTCTGCTTTTGGTGTTTGGCTTATACTGCATTAAAGCACTAGCATTTGCTCTATATAGCCTCTCCAACACCCAAAACAAGGTCAAATATCTTTTTTTTGATCTACCGTCGTTTTACCATGCAGAATATATGAATGGTCATAATAATAACTAGGCAAGCAGTATTACGAATCAAAGATCTTACAACAAAAGAACTTTAGATTCTTTTGATTCTTTGTCAATCATTAATGACAAATTTCAAAAACATATTTGCCATGCTCTGTGGAACATGGGTCCATGTTCAATCGCCAAAAAGTATTGATTCTGATAGGCCTGCGCAGTCGGCGCAAGCTGATCCAGAAAGAACATTTTTTTATTTTGTTAAAATTTATGCATGCCCAAGGATTAATCTACATTCAGGTTCAGTTGTTTGTAAGACAAAATGGATTTTAGGAACCATAATAATATTATGTTTCTCTTGGTATAGTGCGTCACGGAGATTTATTTAACCCCTTTTGGCAGAGCATGACTCATATCTTTATCCAGCAACGGCATATAACCTTTCCTTTTGGCATCTCGCTGTACAGTCCTGCTTCAGGTCTTAACCTGGACACGTCCATTGTAGAATTGACCATTATCCATTTAATTGCATAATCTGGGCCGTGTACTAGTTAACAGCCGAGAAAACTGAAACTCAGTCAAGATAACTTAGATCTTTTCAGAGCTCATTTAAATGAGATCACTTTAAGACTGTGATGATTCTACTGAAATGTCGTCCTTTTTGCTTAGTGATGCAGCAAAACAGACCATACCACGGCGAAAATCTTAAACAAAACGTGGTTCATTGATGGATATGCGTAATCCAGCAAAAAAAAAAACAGTAAAGAGCTCTCCGACCGGATAGTATATTTTGAGACTTATTCCTGAAAACTCTACTCTTTGCTGTTTTGCAAATGAAAAGCAGACTCAATGCTTTTACGTCTACAAAAATTCATCGGACATGGTAAAAAAAAAAAAAAAAAAATGTGTGTGTGTGTGTGTGTGTGTGTGTGTGTGTGAGCCATGCTCTGTGAAAAAGAGGCCAAATGCATCTGCAAAAAGTATCGATTCATGTTGTCAGCTTGCGCAGTCCGCGCAGGCTGACATGGGTAAAAACATTTTGCTTTTGGTCAATTTTCTTCGGGCCTAAGGACAACTCTACCTCCAGATTTTGTTAATTGTTCGACAAAATGGATTTTATAGTTCCATAACCATCTGATGACTCGCATGGCATCATGCATCATGGGGATGCATTTAGCCCCCTTTTGCCAGAAAATGGCTCATATGTATGGATATTGTTTGTCCCCCGGTTAAGCATTTTCCACAAATAGTTCCGATATTGCGAACCCAAACAAAATTCTCACGCACAAAATTCTTTCTTTGAGAACGATTCGGACAAATTATAGATAGATAAAGCCAGGGAAGGAAGGAGAATTCTGTTTTTTGAATCCAACAGCCGTGAGAATAACATGTTTTCATTCAAAGGGATGTGGTCTACTTTGGATAATAGAGAAACTTTGTCTGGTCTAGACAAGTTTCATTATATATACTTTCATCCACTTTGGATGAAACACAGTCCTTTTCGGGTCTAGACAATTTTCATTACTATCCTAAAGCATATACCGGACACTTTGATTTGTTTGTTTATTTGTTCGGGTCTGACATCGTCTTCAACATCATTTCAGTTATATCGCGCTGGCAAATGCACCTATCAATACATCCTGAAGTTCTTGTTCCCAGCACTTCGAGTAATATTTTTTTCAAGGCCACTGGCTGCTTTCCCACGTAACAATCGTCTAAACAATCATCAAAAAGGAACGATTCCTGTCACAATGACTATCATCCATCCTCGGAAAGGAATTTTACCGATCGAACCTTTGACCCCCCGGTCTCAAGCATTGTACGCTACTAGCTGCTGTACCAGGCCTTAGCCACGACACTTTGATTTTGACAACCAAATGGTTTGCTATGCTAGTTTAAAGAAGCTTTGATCAGTCCTATTACAAAGTCTAGGAAGGAATCAAGTGACCCAAATAGCTCTAACGAGTTACCTTTGTAAAGGTTAAAGTGATTAAGAGAATAATAGTCTCTTTTAAGCCAACAGTACAAACCCGAATTCTGCTGTTTTAAAAGTACTTTTAGGGGAAAGATATCTCCTTATCGGACAGTGAAGATCAAGATCAGACTGCCCTTTCTGTGCAGTCTGGTATTGATCTACATTGTCCACAATAGGTCCTTGAGTCGCGCTTAGCAGCCTAAAGGTTGAAAAAGTAATTCTTTACCATGCAATTATAGGGATATAGGAGGAAATAAAGTTTGAAACATATGTACATGTGATTTGCCAAAAAAATATGAACATATATTCCAAATCAAATTATGTACTGTACATACAATGTGTTCATTTTAGATAACAGCTTAGTCACTCGTATTAGCGAATCTTACCTGCTGCCACACTGCATGCCTTACAAATTTAGATTGTTTATATGCATGTAAGCTACGAGAAAACGATCCTTCACAGTCTTGCAGAAAGTTGGGTGACATTGACTTGCATAAATATTCGCATTACAAGCTGACTGAATAAGGGAACGTTCACTGCAAATGCGTTTTTACAAATTATTACATGACCACAAGCAGTAAACCATCTCATTTAACACATATATCGTAACAATCAATGAAACACGGAAGCCCAAAAGATGTCTGTATCTCCATGTCGGACTCTAAAACTTTCTGAGTATGGATTTTTAAGAACGAGATGAGACTCAAAAATGAATTTTTCAGGTGGGGAGGTTAGAGATACTTGCATGGAAGTGTAGTTTGACGAAATCCATTGTTGTGCATTATGTTCTCTTATAATGTCCTTTTTATTCCAATGTTAACTAAATTGAAATGGATCTACATCGTTCATTTGTTGTTTAAAGTCAAGAATAATCCAATAGAGTAAAGTATTGTACCTAAGAATTTTAAAAAAAATCATACAACACAGCGTTCCTGATAAATCCAAGAGGGAATCAGACTAGATATCTCTGTGTTTGGCCGTTTGGGGAAAAAAATCACGAGAAAATTACAATAAAGAAAAGGAAACAAATACTTTCTTCGCATATTTAGAACGATTGCAAAACAAATACATGATCATAACAATATTTTACAAATCAAAACGGTTTATCAAAAAAGTACCGTTCCAAATTAAAATATGTGCAGAAGACATATAAGGTGACTCGCTATGTAAGTAAATCTAATATTATGGTCGGTATTCACCAACAATTCTTAAGTACATTCTTCGTCCTACTCTTCAGAATTTTCCTGATTTGAAAGTAACTTGGAAGTAACACGACTTCTGATTAATTTAACCATTTGGTGTAGCCAATTAGAAGTGTTTCTTTCAAAATTTGAAAACTCTTAAAAAAAGACGAAGAATGTTCTTGAGAACGGTTGTTGAATACGGACCCAGAACGTAAAGCCTGAATTTAGGTTTATAGAGATCGATATTATTGTGGCGTATTGACTAACTTTGCTTAAACTAATAGAGAATGCGTTCTTTTTAATAAAAAAAATTGCACACTTACAGTCCAAACAAACCCCACCAGGCATGTCACCATTACTATCATAGGTGCCGTCAACACATTCACACTCCCCTAGCACCGGGTTACAACAACTTCTTTCATCTAGACACATTTCTTCTCCAGAACAATTGGCCCCAAGTGGAAGCTCTGAATTAAAAAGATAGTTTTAGTATTAATAAAAATGTACACATGACCCATGTGCTTGTCTGACTTTCTTTCTATCTCTCTGTTTTCAATTTCGAATTATTATTATAACTCTAACTTTCTATTTCTACATTTCTCTTGAGCTGAGAAAGAATAATACCAAAGGACAGATTAGGCTTGACTCATTTTCTACCTTCAGTTGTCTTTTCTTCTTTGTCTTATATGCTTTTAAGTCCAATATAATTTTTGTTTCTCTGCTGTTCCTCTAGTTTACAAAGAAACCTTTATTACAAATGAATGTCACCATAATCCAGGTAAAAACTAAAATACCGAAAGGAATAGTTCAGTCCTTTGCCGACATTCTTTACCTACATGTAGCTAGCTTTTGTGGCTACGTATATTAACAAAAGGGTGCGCAGAAGTCACTGTCTAATACCAGATTACACCACCTACAGTTGTAGCCTAACTTGTGGCCAAAAAAAAAAAAAAAAAAAAATCAGTTGCAGTTAAATACAACAAGATCTATCAAATTATAAAGTTCATTATCATTTGAGCGTCTCTGGCTATATTTAATCCTTATTTTAAGCTGTATTCAAATGATAATTACTAATGGTATCACTTTAGTAAGACCAAGTATATGTAATTGTAAACATCTTGGATCTATATTGGACTTATCGTCTGCGGCAACAAAATGCTGCCCAATTGAGTATTTTTTGCATATATGCTTTTAGATGAAATAGCACGACTTTTTCTTTTGAAGTCACACGAAAGTGTGAAACAAGGAAATCATATAACGCACTTGTGTACAGAACTGAATTAAAGTAGAGTCAATCTCTTCTGAACCGGTCCCTATTTTGAATTGCGCTGTCAGCTTGTCAAAATATTGACATTTTCTATTGTAGAATTGGGTTTGAGTTATAGCATAATGAATAACTAAATAAGTTATTATTTCAACAAGAAAATGTTTTTAATCCTTAGTAATCAGATTATCGATATATTCTCCAGGTTTTATTGAAATACGTGTAAAATTATAAATAATTGCATGTACAGGATATGATATGTATCTGTACTGTAACGGATTTATTTTAAAAGCATACTACTACTTGGACATACATGTACATATGATAGTCTCTGCAGGTTTTTTTTTTATGTGTAAAATATGGGTAAAACTGTAGATGTCTATAAATGCAAGTATAAGATATCAGTTCTGTAAAGGGTTTATTTCATTGAAATCATAGGACATGGACATTACACATAGTAATCAATGCGATTTGACATGGCGATGCACTATGTATCATAGATCTGCGTCAGCAATGATCTCGGTTGATCTGATACATTCGAATATTATCGAATGATACATTTTTTCAAAGTTTGACTTTAACAGCCATTAAAGGTGTACTTACTCTTACTGCAGATGCCACATTCGTCCGTATGTTGATCCAACGCACACTCGCAGAATCCAAGGATACATGTTGCTTGGACCAGCGAACATTCTTCGTCAAAGTCACATGCATCACAAAGATCTTTATCTATAATAACAATGAAAAAAAAAAGACGACTAGATATTATTATCATCCTTAGTCTACAATCTCAAATTAAGGGGACCAAAACTAGCTCCGAAAATTTGTAAATCTATTTAAGCCTCTTCACATTACCCAGTTGCTTGTCAAAATATTTTTAACTTTCTACCTCGTATCTTTTCAAACAGAAAAAAATGTAAAATTACTATCGTGATTGGAAAGGAATATAAAGAAGATACGCTTTTACAGAGATAAATCACGAGGATGCTGAGTATTACTTTATAAGACTTTGAGCACAGTGCAAATGAAGATTATACTACACACAATGTGAAGTTTGCTGGTCGACCTTAACTGCTTAATAGTTTAAAAAATATCTTGACTTCAGCAGAACCAGGATGTCTAATATCTGCTGTTTGTCGAATTCTTATGTAACTACAACAGGTCTTCGTTCCTCGATTGATTACGAGAAATGACCTTTTGTATTCTATCTTTACAAATTCGAATGTGATAGCTTGTTTTTGATTGATAAAATAAGCACTTGAAAAACAACAAGGAACCACACGGGCAAGGAATACCTCATCTTTATTTTGGCTATACCTCACTGGAGCTATATTGATGCTTACCAAGCCGTGCAATTCCTGCGAACAAATATGAGCAAGGAGAGGGAGTATGGTTCAAAATGTACATCCGAAATAGAACTTCACTATAACGAAGACAGTATTACTTAATTTCAAAAGGTCGTTGATGACGATTGGCCCAAAGAAGAAACTTGCATAATCTTCTGTGACTGTCAAATATCACAATTTACCAATCAGTAAATTGGTTTAATGTATATCTTGGATGGCAAAGCCGAAAAATGAAATCAACAATATAATAACTAATAATTGAGGTATACAAACATTCCAGACAAGTTCCATTAGTGGCAAGGAAGAATCCATCAACGCATTCACATGTGCCTGTTGAACCATCACATTCTGCATGAGGATCGTCGCAGGATCCAGGTAATGTACAGTTGTCACCGGTCTCGATCACTGATTTTGTTAAAGATACAGTAAACCATGATAATTAAGATTCGTTAACCACACAGAGCATTTCTCGAATTATTAAAGTCACATGTTTGCTAAGTTCTACATGTATATTGTATTTCATATAACTATTTTTCCATCCAAAACGCGTATAACAGAAAAAAGGTCGTGTACTTGAATAAGTCAATACAACCCCCAGGTTTTCTAATTGACACTAAATGCGTAAAAAGTTGGATGAAAATGTTTACATAGCGAACAGAACAGGGCCCTTGCTTATAAAGAAATATTGAGAACAATCTCATGTTCAGCACAAAACCGTACTCAACTGCTTGAGTTTTGCTCATGGGAGTTTTGAACTCAGACGTTGCTTATAAACGTCGCTTGAGAACGTTCTCAGCTGAGCACGGTACGCACTTAAAGCTTTGTAAACGTAAGCGACCAAACTACTAAAAATAGCCGATACCATCAGATTCGGCCCCAAGAAGATTCGACCCATGGCCGACCACGTTTTTAGAGAATATCCGGCCCAGAAATTCTGAAATTCGGCCCCGAAAATGAGAAGATTCGGCTCAGTTACATTGCCCAAGTATGATTATGTATAACTTGTCAAGATTTATGGCACATATAGGTTCAGGAAGTGGCACGTTTGGGGTAAATAATATATATAGTAATTAAATGATTTGGGGTTTCCGTGAAACAAAAAAATACAAAACAATAAAAGTTAAGCATACTTTAAGTACTTCATTATTATTTTTACTATTTCAATTCTTATATGTTTCCAAGACACCCCCCGCACACTTTTTAAGAAGTTTAGACAGCGATGCAGTTGTCATTGATTAGGTTTTCCTCCGTGATTGGAGACAGGTGTTGATGATGACAGCCAGGTAAAAATGTAATAAACGCTGTTCTGCAGTATCTCTATTCATTTTCTACAATTTAAATCATTTAACCATCGATGGATCTTCTTACCGAACTTCGTTGTTATTTATCAAAACCCTGTCCCCCTTGAACCATAGCTGCAGTCAAGTTAACTCAAATGTTTCTTTGGGCATTTAATAGACTTAAAATTGGGAAAGGCTTGAACTGAACGTTTTATATGTATATATATATAACAAAACTTGGACATTGTCAAAGATCAAATATGAACAAAAAGACAAGCATAGGTACATACTGTAGATTATACATTTACTTTATATTTCAATTGTAATCGTTTCATAAAACAGCCAATCCAGACAGGCCTAAATAATTACATGTACGTTTATGTACGTGTAGTATCATAATATCTGATGGAAATAGGAAAATATCCGAATTATATAAAAACAAACAAAATAAAGTACGTAAATGGGCAAAAGTAAGACAGTATCTCGAAATCTTCTCCACTGTTTGCATTAGGCCGAATCGTCCTGCACACAAAAATAGCATGTTCTAATCGGATGGTGTTGACAGCTAATGCTAAGAAGTGCCGACCCAGCTAGTATGCCGAATCCTGCAAAAAATATGAATTCTAGCGCTGAGAAAAAAAGTGATTTTGGGGGGAAAATTATTTTAGCAGTTTTAACGAAATCACTGCATACACTAGCTTCAGTGGTACTTTCTCAGATTAGAAACCACCAACCTTAAAATAAATTGATTACAGAAGTAGCCACCAGCCTTAATAGTATTGATTACATGATAACCAATCAACTTCCGTTTAAAAATAGAACTCCGTCGAGTTTTTGCTTTGAAAATTCCAACTAAATTTCCAGCATTATATTGAAGAACTCGTGTTTTGTTTTTTCAGCTTCGATTCCGATGGGGGAAAACAATAAATCTGTGGGCAAAACATTTAAACCAACACCTCTTTTCTTCGTATACACTGTTCTGCCGTCGTTCTGCCTATAGGCTTATTCAAAATGTCCTCGACACGAATCATGAATTGCACCAGTCGCACTTCCGTTTAAAAATAGAACTCCGTCGTGTTTTTGTTTTGAAAATTCCAACTAAATTTCCAGCATTATATTGAAGAACTCCTGTTTTATCTTTTCAGCTTCGATTTCGATGGGGGAAAACGATAAATCTGTGGGCAAAACATTTAAACCAACACCTCTTTTCTTCGTATACACTGTTCTGCCGTCGTTCTGCCTATAGGCTTATTCAAAATGTCCTCGACACGAATCATGAATTGCACCAGTCGCACTTCCGTTTAAAAATAGAACTCCGTCGTGTTTTTGTTTTGAAAATTCCAACTAAATTTCCAGCATTATATTGAAGAACTCCTGTTTTATCTTTTCAGCTTCGATTTCGATGGGGGAAAACGATAAATCTGTGGGCAAAACATTTAACCCAACACCCCTTTTCTTCGTGTATACACTGTTCTGCCGTCGTTCTACCTACAGGCCTATTTAAACTGTCCTCTAGGTCTACACGAATCATGAATTGCACCGGTCGCTAAATTCCTAGCAATCCAACTACAAGGGTCGATACATGCTAGGAGGGACATATTTTTCCTTATAGCAGATGCGCTAGTTTTGACCAAGCCAATGATAAAACTATGCCGTTCCTATTCTAAACCAATATCGTTCAAATTATGTACCGCCACGAGTACAAAACTTCTAAGGAGTTACTTCGGTCTCCGAATGTTCAACGTTGTGTTTGCCTCCTTTCACACCGAATCTGTCTTCTAAAGAGGCGAAGGTATGCTGCGGCATTCATTATCACGGAAGACAGAGCAAACTCTGTTGAGTCTGGTTCAGACCATACTCAAGACAGTTTGAGTTTCATGCTCAGTTGAGTACGATCTCAAGCTCATGATTTTTTATAAGCACAAAATTCTGAGTCGGACTCAAGGTTGAGCAAGAAACCGCTCCTTGAGAATGAGATTGTGCTCAAAAAAGTTTTATAAGCAAGGGGGGCTTGATCTTTATATTCTTGCAGGTACATACGGGTTAAACAAGGGGTTAGGGCACATAAAGTTATACATAAATGGTTGTCCAGAGAGAGAGAGAGAGAGAGACAGACAGACAGACAGACAGACAGACGAGGCGTAGGAAAGAAAGAGATTTATTAAGCCTTTTATAGAAAACGTGTGAAAGTAATGGTGATCGAAGAAGTGAAGTAGCAGTAGTAACGGCATAGGCTTAATACATCTGATATTGAATAAATGCACATCTGAGGTTAATATAAAAAGTATGCGGTGTGGTCTTAGGATTACACCACACCTTCTGTGCGTCTGATCCTGCATCCAGGTATTATATTAGCCCACATGCATTTAGGGTGAATGTAGTAGATCAGAGAAAAACAATTTTTACACATAGAATCTTAAGATATTTAGACAATACTTTGTAATGACACTCTTAAGATCAAATTTAGCTATGCCTGCAAACTAATGAAATGAAAAAAAAAAAAAAAAAAATGCAACATGATACATGAAATTCACTTCACAAATGAATTAACGCATGGAACCGCAGCAAAATCCATTTACAAACTACAAACATAATAGAACGTGGAATATAAACAGTAAGGATCACAACAATTCATACTATTAAAGTGAAAAAACATCTATCAAACATTGTCGTAAAACGTAAAAGATATAATCTATTTGTATTGTCTTAGCATACTTAAATGACGTAAAGAATACAGACGATTAGTTTTTTTCTTTTGAATGAATGTTCGAATTCACAATTTATGCAATGCATTAAGATTATTATTCTGTAATGTTACCAACAATTTAGACATGTATGTAAACATGACGATGACATACCTTTTTCCGAAATAACATAATTGACTCGGACTTTTTAGCTCTACTATCAACAAAGCCCCCCCCCCCCCCGCCTCTACACACACTGTCTCCTGAAGGCACCCGTCCATGCTTTCGTTTCGTTTCTTTTAGCAGTTCTTCGCACAAATTTCTTCCCCAGCTATTTGTTGCTCTCCCACATAACCATCGCCAGACAATTATCAGCGTGAGACAGAAATGAATCCTGGCGCGATGTGTATCATAAATCCTTGGAGGTAAAATAACCGACCTTTGGATTCAAGTAATGTACGTGACTTATAGGACAGGACCATTCAAAGCTTAAATCTTTCGTTCCAATCCTTTTCGTGTTATTGAAAGAATTGTTAGAAAATTAACATGTACGTAAACATTACGTTGAATGAAACATAGCAATGTATGTTACCAACTAAGTTATTGGACTGTTCTGCAATAATTACATTATTAACGAACGAGAAAAAAATATCTGTTTCAGAGCAAATTAAATGCTTCTTTAAAAAGTTGTTTACATGGTCAAAATAGTCAGAAAGTATCAATACTTTTTTCTCTCTGGTAAAATTTTGAAAAAGTAATTCAATCTAGCTCATGAGCACAAGTGTGAATTTTTTTTCTTTCCAAAAATCTAGGCCAAAGAAAACCCTAACGTCCATGCAAATTGATTTACGTAGATTTTCCTCGATGTCTTATTGATTTAGTCTAATTTTATCAAATCCAATGCAACAACTTGGATCTCATATTTACAAAAAACGTACGACACTTCGTCCATCAACGTGTTCGGAAATGCCCTTAACTTTTCTTTCAGACATTCAATGAGGTAAATAAAAGGCAAACAAAGAAATATAAGATAAGATGAAAAGGAGTGAATGAAAGGAGTTTCAAGTATAACTAGCATTCAAAGAAATGAAATAGGAAAAAAAGCATAAACGGATGTATTGGAAGTCAGTGAAACATGAGATAGGGATAAAAATGACACATCGACGTTCTCATAAATGCAATAAGCTTTCAGAAGACAGACAGTTTGCCTAAAATAGAGTAGCAATTGGTAAGATGTTTTAAATGGGCCATCAAACCTTCTATGTTTTATCATTAGATATTATCATTTTTTTCCAATGTAAAACAGAATTTTCTGTCTGTAATTCGTGCTTCACCAACTGTCTCTTGGTTTTACTGAATTTGTCTACGTACAGTCCAAGCAAACCCCGCCAATCATGTCACCATTACTATCATAGGTACCGTCAACACATTCACACTCCCCTTGTACCGGGTTACAGTAACTCCTGTCATCTAGACACATTTCTTCGCCTGAACAGTTAGCTCCAAGTGGAAGCTCTGAATTATGAACGATATTGACATGATTAAAAAAGGTATGAACATGAGCCTTCAGATTGGTGTACTTTCTGTCTGTGTTTGAATTTTTTTGCCCTGCAGTATTCTAGAATGATTAAACAATGTATTTCTTGCAATTCGGACAAAGCTTACTGAAATGTTTATAACACTTAAGCTTAACTTGTTTTCTACCTGTAGCACTTTGTTCCGTTTGTTAAATATACGGGGGCACATTGGTACATATTCATACTCATTAAGGTGAGTTCAAAGTTTCCAAAAAGAAAAAAAGCTCAGTCCGGCACACAAATTGCTTACACGTACAAGTGTTGTAGAAGGCTCATTTATAAACAATAAATTTCAGATCATACAAAGTCCAGAACGGGATCTTAACCGTCCACAAATTATGCTTATCTATGGCCAAAAGAAAGGTGATTTCCATTTCTATATATCTAAAAGCCTTGATGACAGCCAAACATACTTTCCTTTGTTGCAAAACAAAACAAAAAAAAAAAAAAAAAAAAAAAAAAAAATCAGTATATAAACAAAAGGACTTCCGTTTTACTTAGACATTCCTAGCCAATTTCTAAATCAAACTAGGTAAAAAAAGGTTAGGATTAGAATTAAAATATCAGAAACAAATAGAAGTGTAGAATTATCTTAAAGTATCACAGTATTCATGTATCCGACAAGTCCTTTAACGTTCGAAACGTACTCGTAAGCAATATGACAATATTTTCAATACATGGAAATGTTTGTTCATCCAAGAGTCAAATATCTTGAATCATGCAATTATGTCATTCAATTTACCTTCTTAAAACATGGTGCAGGATTTTTTTTCTTGGCAAACTTTTACATCTTGTACGCTATGTTACATGTACAGATCTGTTTTTGTAAGTATCTCAAACTAGCCGTTATATTCGAATAATTGTAACTGGTTAAAAAGAGGTTTCCGAGGTAGGACTGTAACATCCGGTGAAAGAAAGTCTTACTCTTATTGCAGATGCCACACTCGTCCGTATATTGATCCAACGCACACTCGCAAAATCCAAGGACACATGTTGCACGGACCAGCAAACATTCTTCGTCAAAGTCACATGTATCACAAAGATTTTTATCTGTTACAAAAAAAAGAAAGTGTTGTCCATTTGCATTTTCCCGTCGGTCTACTGTCTGAAATCTAGCCGCCCAACTAGCATCGTTTCGAAAATAAAATGTAAAGGTGACGATCAATGCGTTCTGGTCAGTTATTTAGCCCCATGATGAGTATACGCGTCAACGCAAAACAAAAATGCGACCATATCATAAACTAAAAGTGTACGTACATTGCAAGCAAGTTCCATTCGTTGAATGGAAAAACCCATTAACGCATTCACAAGTGCCTGTAGAATCATCACATTCTGCATGAGGATCGTCACAGGAACCAGGTAATGTACAGTTGTCACCGGTTTCTATCACTAATATTTTAAAGAAACAGAAAGACTGGATAATTTAGATATGTTTACCACAAAAAGTACGTTCTCAATGATTTCTATCCTTTACTTTATGAACGTAGCACTTTAGAATTGTTTTCCATCGTGGGTCCATCTGTGAAAACGAGAAAAGAATTAACAACAAAAATGAAAGAAAACAGTTTAAAATTTGCCCCAATTAAAGAAAAAAGACTATGATCTGATAGTATGTTATTGCATTCGGATGTCAAAGAAAGCACTTAATGTTTTTTTTTTTTTTTTTTTTGAGTCTAACAGACACAAACACGTTTTCATAAATGCATTAAACCCTTAAGAAGATTGATATTTGGCCCAAACAAACAAGAGATTAACAGCTACTAGATGAGCCCTCAAAAATTCTGCCATGGTTTTCAAAAGTCCTGTCCGTCTAGGCCAATTTTCCTATTTACAAAACGTTAAAATCATAACATATTTATTTAATGAATTTAGATTTTGGGTTTTCGAAATATTATCATTTTTTTCCAATGCAAAACAAAATTTTCTGTCTGTAATTCGTGCTTCACCAACCATCTTTTGATTTCAGTGAATTTGTCTACGTACAGTCCAAGCAAACCCCGCCACTCATGTCTCCATTACTATCATAGGTACCGTCAACACATTCACACTCCCCTTGTACCGGGTTACAGCAACTCCTGTCATCTAGACACATTTCTTCGCCAGAACAGTTAGCTCCAAGTGGAAGCTCTGAATTATGAACGATATTGGCATGATTAAAAGAGGAATGAACATGAGCCTTCAGATTGGTGTACTTTCTGTCTGTGTTTGATTTCTTTTGCCCTGCAGTATTCTAGAATGATTAAACAATGTATCTCTTCCAATTCGGACAAAGCTTACTGAAATGTATATAACACTTAAGCTGAACTTGTTTTTTACCTGTAGCACTTTGTTCCATTTGTTAAATATACGGGGGCACATTGGTACATATTCAGACTCATTAATGTAAGTTCAAAGTTTCCAAAAAGAAAAAAATCTCAGTCCGGCACACAAATTGCTTACCCGTACAAGTGTTGTAGAAGGCTCATTTATAAACAATAAATTTCAGATCATACAAAGTCCAGCACGGGATCTTAACCGTCCACAAATTATGCTTATCTATGGCCAAAAGAAAGGTGATTTCCATTTCTATATATCTAAAAGCCTTGATGACATGCAAATATATTTTCCTTTGTTGCAAAAAGAAAAAAAAAAAAGATCATTTTTTTAAACAAAAGCACTTCCGTTTTACTCAAACATTCCTAGCCAATTGGTAAATGTAACTAGGTAAAAAAAGGTTAGGATTAGAATTAAAATTTCAGAAACAAATAGAAGTGTAGAACTATCTTAAAATATAACGGTATTCATGTATCCGACAAGTCCTTTAAAGTTCGAAAAGAACTCGTAAGGAATTTGACAATATTTTTAATACATGGAAATTTTTGTTCATCCAAGAATCAAATATCTTGTATCATGCAAGTATGTCGATTAATTTTCCTTCTTAAAACATGGTGCAGGAATTCTTTTTCTTGGTAAATTTTCACATCTTGTACACTATGTTACATGTACAGATCTGTTTTTGTAAGTATCTTAAACTAGCCGTTGTATTCGAATAATATTAACTAGGTAAAAAAGCGGTTTCCGAGGTAGGACTGAAACATCCGGTGAAAGAAATTCTTACTCTTATTGCAGATGCCACACTCGTCCGTATATTGATCCAACGCACACTCGCAAAATCCAAAGACACATGTTGCACGGACCAGCAAACATTCTTCGTCAAAGTCACATGTATCACAAAGATTTTTATCTGTTTTACAAAAGAAAAAAAAGAGTGTCCACTTGCATTTTCCCGTCGGTCTACTATCTGAAATCTAGCCTCCCAATTACCATAGTTTCGAAAATAAAATGGAAAGGAAACGATCAATGCGTTCTGGTCAGTTATTTAGCCCCGTGATGAACAAACGCGTCAACGCAAAACAAAAATGCGACCATATCATGAACTAAAAGTAAGTGTACGTACATTGCAAGCAAGTTCCATTCGTTGAAAGGAAAAACCCATTAACGCATTCACAAGTGCCTGTAGAATTATCACATTCTGCATGAGGATCGTCACAGGAACCAGGTAATGTACAGTTGTCACTGGTTTCTATCACTAATATTTTAAAGAAACAGAAAGACTTGATAATTTAGATATATTTACCACAAAAAATATGTTCTCAATGATTTCTATCCTTTACTTTATGAACGTAGAACTTTAGAATTGTTTTTTATCGAAGGTACATCTGTGAAAACGAGAAAAAGAATTAACAACAAAAATGAAAAACAAAAAAAAAACAAAAAAAAAAAAACAAAAACAAAAAAACCAAAAAAAAAAAAAAAAAAAAAAAATGAAAAAAAAAAAAAAAAAAAAAAAAAATGAAAAAAAAAAAAAAAAAAAAAAAAAGTTAAAAATTTGCCCCAATTAAAGAAAAAAGACTATGATCTGATAGTATGTTATTGCATTCGGATGTCAAGGAAAGCACTTAAAAACACATTTTTGAGTCTAAAAGACACAGACACGGTTTCATAGATGCATTAAAGCCTTCAAAAGATTGATATTTGACCCAAAGCAACAAGAGATTAACAGCTACTAGATCCTTCAAACGAGCCCTCAAAATTTCTGCCATGGTTTTCAAAAGTCCTGTCCGTCTAGGCCAAATTTCCTACTTACAAAAAGTTACAATTATAACATATTTATTTAATGAATTAAGATTTCGGGTTTTCGAAATATTATCATTTTTTTCCAATGTAAATCAAAATTTTCAGTCTGTAATTCGTGCTTTTGATCTTAGTGAATTTGTCTACGTACAGTCCAAGCAAACCCCGCCACTCATGTCATCATTACTATCATAGGTACCGTCAACACATTCACATTCCCCTAGTACTGGGTTACAGCAACTCCTGTCATCTAGACACATTTCTTCGCCTGAACAGTTAGCTCCAAGTGGAAGCTCTGAATTATGAACGATATTGGCATGATTAAAAGAGGTATGAACATGAGCCTTCAGATTGGTGTACTTTCTGTCTGTGCTTGATTTTTTTTTTTTTTTTTTTTTTGCCCTGCAGTATTCTAGAATGATTAAAGAATGTATTTCTTGCAATTCGGACAAAGCTTACTGAAATGTTTATAACACTTAAGCTGAACTTGTTTTCTACCTGCAGCACTATGTTCCGTTTGTTAAATATACTATGGCACATTGGTACATATTCATACTCATTAAGGTCAGTTCAAAGTTTCAAAAAAGAAAGAAGCTCAGTCCGGCACACAAATTTCTTACACGTACAAGTGTTGCAGAAGGCTTATCTAAAAACAATAAATTTCAGATCATACAACGTCCAGCATGGGATCTGAACCGTCCACAAATTATGCTTATCTATGGCCAAAAGAAAGGTGATTTCCATTTCTATATATCTAAAAGCCTTGATGACAGGGAAATATATTTTGCTTTGTTGGAAAACGAAAAAGAGAGAGAGAAAAAAAAAAGATCATTTTATAAACAAAAGGACTTCCGATTTACTTAAACATTCCTAGCCAATTTCTAAATATAACTACGTAAAAAAAGGTTAGGATTAGGATTAAAATTTCAGAAACAAATAGAAGTGTAGAATTATCTTAAAATATCACGATATTCATGTATTCGACAAGTCCTTTAAAGTTCTAAAAGAACTCGTAAGGAATTTGACAATATTTTTAATACATGGAAATGTTTTGTTCATCCAAGAATGAAATATCTTGTATCATGCAAGTATGTCGATTAACTTTCCTTCTTAAAACATGGTACAGGAATTTTTTTCTTTGTAAACTTTCACATCGTGTAAACTATGTTACATGTACATATCTGTTTTTGTAAGTATCTCAAACTAGCCGTTATATTCCAATAATTGTAACTAGGTAAAAAAGAGGTTTCCGAGGTAGGACTGTAACATCCGGTGAAAGAAATTCTTACTCTTATTGCAGATGCCACACTCGTCCGTATATTGATCAAACGCACACTCGCAAAATCCAAGGACACATGTTGCACGGACCAGCAAACATTCTTCGTCAAAGTCACATGTACCACAAAGACTTTTATCTGTTTTACAAAAAGAAGAGTGTCCATTTGCATTTTTCTACTATCTGAAATCTAGCCTCCCAATTACCATAGTTTCGAAAATAAAATGGAAAGGAAACGATCAATGCGTTCTGGTCAGTTATTTAGCCCCGTGATGAACAAACGCGTCAACGCAAAACAAAAATGCGACCATATCATAAACTAAAAGTAAGTGTACGTACATTGCAAGCAAGTTCCATTCGTTGAAAGGAAAAACCCATTAACGCATTCACAAGTGCCTGTAGAATTATCACATTCTGCATGAGGATCGTCACAGGAACCAGGTAATGTACAGTTGTCACCGGTTTCTATCACTAATATTTTAAAGAAACAGAAAGACTTGATAATTTAGATATGTTTACCACAAAAGATACGTTCTCAATGATTTCTATCCTTTATTTTATGAATGTAGCACTTAAGAATTGTTTTTTATCGAAGGTACATCTGTGAAAACGAGAAAAAGAATTAACAACAAAAATGAAAAGAAAAAAAAAAAAAAGTTAAAAATTTGCCCCAATTAAAGAAAAAAGACTATGATCAGATAGTATGTTATTGCACTCGGATGTCAAAGAAAGCACTTAAAAAACACATTTTTGAGTCTAAAAGACACAGACACGGTTTCATAGATGCATTAAAGCCTTCAGAAGATTGATATTTGACCCAAAGAAACAAGAGATTAATAGCTGCTGGATCCTTCAAATGAGCCCTCAAAAATTCTGCAATGGTTTTCAAATGTCCTGTCCGTCTAGGCTAAATTTCCTACTTACAAAAAATTTTAAAATCATAACATATTTATTTAATGAATTAAGATTTCGGGTTTTCGAAATATTATCATTTTTTTCCAATGTAAATCAAAATTTTCAGTCTGTAATTCGTGCTTTTGATCTTAGTGAAATTGTTTACGTACAGTCCAAGCAAACCCCGCCACTCATGTCATCATTACTATCATAGGTACCGTCAACACATTCACATTCCCCTAGTACTGGGTTACAGCAACTCCTGTCATCTAGACACATTTCTTCGCCTGAACAGTTAGCTCCAAGTGGAAGCTCTGAATTATGAACGATATTGGCATGATTAAAAGAGGTATGAACACGAGCCTTCAGATTGGTGTACTTTTTGTCTGTGTATGATTTTTTTTTTTTTTTTGCCCTGCAGTATTCTAGAATGATTAAACAATGTATTTCTTGGAATTTGGACAAAGCTTACTGAAATGTTTATAACACTTAAGCTGAACTTGTTTTCTACCTGCAGCACTATGTTCCGTTTGTTAAATATACTGTGGCACATTGGTACATATTCATACTCATTAAGGTCAGTTCAAAGTTTCCAAAAAGAAAGAAGCTCAGTCCGGCACACAAATTTCTTACACGTACAAGTGTTGCAGAAGGCTTATCTAAAAACAATAAATTTCAGATCATACAAAGTCCAGCACGGGATCTTAACCATCCACAAATTATGCTTATCTATTGCTAAAAGAAAGGTGATTTCCATTTCTATATATCTAAAAGCCTTGATGACAGGCAAATATATTTTCCTTTGTTGCAAAACAAAAAAGAAAGAAAAAAAGATCATTTTATAAACAAAAGGACTTCCATTTTATTTAAACATTCCTAGCCAATTTCTAAGTATAACTAGGTAAAAAAAGGTTAGGATTAGAATTAAAGTTTCAGAAACAAATAAAGGCGTAGAATTATCTTAAAGTATCACGATATTTATGTATCCGACAATTCCTTTAAAGTTCTAAAAGAACTCGTAAGGAATTTGACAATATTTTTAATACACGGAAATGTTTGTTCATCCAAGAATGAAATATCTTGTATCATGCAAGTATGTCGATTAATTTTCCTTCTTAAAACATGGTACAGGAATTTTTTTCTTTATAAACTTTCACATCCTGTACACTATGTTACATGATGCACAGATCTGTTTTTGTAAGTATCTCAAACTAGCCGTTATATTCCAATAATTGTAACTAGGTAAAAAAGTGGTTTCCGTGGTAGGACTGTAACATGCGGTGAAAGAAATTCTTACTCTTATTGCAGATGCCACACTCGTCCGTATATTGATCCAACGCACACTCGCAAAATCCAAGGACACATGTTGCACGGACCAGCAAACATTCTTCGTCAAAGTCACATGTATCACAAAGATTTTTATCTGTTTAAAAAAAAGAGTGTCCATTTGCATTTTCCCGTCGGTCTACTATCTGAAAAATCTAGCCGCCCAATTACCATAGTTTCGAAAATAAAATGGAAAGGAAACGATCAATGCGTTCTGGTCAGTTATTTAGCCCTGTGATGAACAAATGCGTCAACGCAAAACAAAAATGCGACCATATCATAAACTAAAAGTAAGTGTACGTACATTGCAAGCAAGTTCCATTCGTTGAAAGGAAAAACCCATTAACGCATTCACAAGTGCCTGTAGAATTATCACATTCTGCATGAGGATCGTCACAGGAACCAGGTAATATACAATTGTCACCGGTTTCTATCACTAATATTTTAAAGAAACAGAAAGACTTGATAATTTAGATATGTTTACCACAAAAAATACGTTCTCAATGATTTCTATCCTTTACTTTATGAACGTAGCACTTAAGAATTGTTTTTTATCGAAGGTACATCTGTGAAAACGAGAAAAAGAATTAACAACAAAAATGGAAAAAAAAAAAAAAAAAACGCCGGAATTAAAGAAAAAAGACTATGATCTGATAGTATGTTATTGCATTCGGATGTCAAAGAAAGCTCTTAAAAAACACATTTTTGAGTCTAAAAGACACAGACACGGTTTCATAGATGCATTAAAACCTTCAGAAGATTGATATTTGGCCCAAAGAAACGAGAGATTAACAGCTACTAGATCCTTCAAATGAGCCCTCAAAATTTCTGCCATGGTTTTCAAAAGTCCTGTCCGTCTAGGCTAAATTTCCTACTTACAAAAAGTTACAATCATAACATATTTATTTAATGAATTAAGATTTCGGGTTTTCGAAATATTATCATTTTTTTCCAATGTAAAACAAAATTTTCAGTCTGTAATTCGTGCTTTTGATCTTAGTGAATTTGTCTACGTACAGTCCAAGCAAACACCGCCACTCATGTCACCATTACTATCATAGGTACCGTCAACACATTCACATTCCCCTTGTACTGGGTTACAGCAACTCCTGTCATCTAGACACATTTCTTCGCCTGAACAGTTAGCTCCAAGTGGAAGCTCTGAATTATGAACGATATTGGCATGATTAAAAGAGGTATGAACATGAGCCTTCAGACTGGTGTACTTTCTGTCTGTTTTGATTTTTTTTTTTTTTTTTTTTTTTGCCCTTCAGTATTCTAGAATGATTAAACAACGTATTTCTTACGATTCGGACAAAGCTTACTGAAATGTTTATAACGCTTAAGCTGAACTTGTTTTCTCCCTATAGCACTATGTTCCGTTTGTTAAATATACGGGGGTACAATGGTGCATATTCATACTCATTAAGGTAAGTTCAAAGTTTCCAAAAAGAAAAAAGCTCAGTCCGGCACACAAATTGCTTACACGTACAAGTGTTGCAGAAGGCTTATCTATAAACCATAAATTTCATCCATACAAAGTCCAGCACGAGATCTTAACCGTCCACAAATTATGCTTATCTATGGCCAAAAGAAAGGTGATTTCCATTTCTATATATCTAAAAGCCTTGATGACATGCAAATATATTTTCTTTTGTTGCAAAACAAAAAAGAAAAAAAAGATCATTTTATAAACAAAGGACTTCCGTTTTACTTAAACATTCCTAGCCAATTTCTAAATCTAACTAGGTGAAAAAAAGGTTAGGATTAGAATTAAAATTTCAGAAACAAAAAGAAGTGTAGAATTATCTTAAAGTATCACGATATTTATGTATCCGACAAGTCCTTTGAAGTTCTTAAAGAACTCGTAAAGAATTTGACAATATTTTTAATCCACGGAAATGTTTGTTCATCCAAGAATCAAATATCTTTTATAATGCAAGTATGTCGATTAATTTTCCTTCTTAAAACACGGTGCAGGAGCTTTTACTTTGTAAACTTTCACATCCTGTAAACTATGTTACATGTACAGATCTGTTTTTGTAAGTATCTCAAACTAGCCGTTATATTAGAATAATTGTAACTAGGTAAAAAAAAGGTTTCCGAGGTAGGACTGAAACATCCGGTGAAAGAAATTCTTACTCTTATTGCAGATGCCACACTCGTCCGTATATTGATCCAACGCACACTCGCAAAATCCAAGGACACATGTTGCACGGACCAGCAAACATTCTTCGTCAAAGTCACATGTATCACAAAGATTTTTATCTGTTTTACAAAAAAAAGAGTGTCCATTTGCATTTTCCCGTCGGTCTACTATCTGAAAAATCTAGCCTCCCAATTACCATAGTTTCGAAAATAAAATGGAAAGGAAACGATCAATGCGTTCTGGTCAGTTATTTAGCCCCGTGATGAACAAACGCGTCAACGCAAAACAAAAATGCGACCATATCATAAACTAAAAGTAAGTGTACGTACATTGCAAGCAAGTTCCATTCGTTGAAAGGAAAAACCCATTAACGCATTCACAAGTGCCTGTAGAATTATCACATTCTGCATGAGGATCGTCACAGGAACCAGGTAATGTACAGTTGTCACCGGTTTCTATCACTAATATTTTAAAGAAACAGAAAGACTTGATAATTTAGATATGTTTACCACAAAAAATACGTTCTCAATGATTTCTATCCTTTACTTTATGAATGTAGCACTTAAGAATTGTTTTCTATCGAAGGTACATCTGTGAAAACGAGAAAAAGAATTAACAACAAATATGAAAAAAAAAAAAAAAAAAGTTAAAAATTTGCCCCAATTAAAGGAAAAAGACTATGATCTGATAGTATGTTATTGCATTTGGATGTCAAGGAAAGCACTTAAAAAACACATTTTTGAGTCTAAAAGACACAGACACGGTTTCATAGATGCATTAAAGCCTTCAGAAGATTGATATTTGGCCCAAAGAAACAAGAGATTAACAGCTACTAGATCCTTCAAATGAGCCCTCAAAATTTCTGCCATGGTTTTCAAAAGTCCTGTCCGTCTAGGCCAAATTTCCTACTTACAAAAAGTTACAATCATAACATATTTATTTAATGAATTAAGATTTCGGGTTTTCGAAATATTATCATTTTTTTCCAATGTAAAACAAAATTTTCAGTCTGTAATTCGTGCTTTTGATCTTAGTGAATTTGTCTACGTACAGTCCAAGCAAACACCGCCACTCATGTCACCATTACTATCATAGGTACCGTCAACACATTCACATTCCCCTAGTACTGGGTTACAGCAACTCCTGTCATCTAGACACACTTCTTCGCCTGAACAGTTAGCTCCAAGTGGAAGCTCTGAATTATGAACGATATTGGCATGATTAAAAGAGGTATGAACATGAGCCTTCAGATTGGTGTACTTTCTGTCTGTTTTTGATTTTTTTTTTTTTTTTTTTTTTTTTTTTGGCCCTTCAGTATTCTAGAATGATTAAACAATGTATTTCTTACGATTCGGACAAAGCTTACTGAAATGTTTATAACGCTTAAGCTGAACTTGTTTTCTCCCTATAGCACTATGTTCCGTTTGTTAAATATACGGGGGTACAATGGTGCATATTCATCCTCATTAAGGTAAGTTCAAAGTTTCCAAAAAGAAAAAAGCTCAGTCCGGCACACAAATTGCTTACACGTACAAGTGTTGCAGAAGGCTTATCTATAAACAATAAATTTCAGATCATACAAAGTCCAGCACGAGATCTTAACCGTCCACAAATTATGCTTATCTATGGCCAAAAGAAAGGTGATTTCCATTTCTATATATCTAAAAGCCTTGATGACATGCAAATATATTTTCTTTTGTTGCAAAACAAAAAAGAGAAAAAAAAAAAAGATCATTTTATAAACAAAGGACTTTCGTTTTACTTAAACATTCCTAGCCAATTTCTAAATCTAACTAGGTGAAAAAAAGGTTAGGATTAGAATTAAAATTTCAGAAACAAATAGAAGTGTAGAATTATCTTAAAGTATCACAATATTTATGTATCCGACAAGTTCTTTAAAGTTCTTAAAGAACTCGTAAGGAATTTGACAATATTTTTAATCCACGGAAATGTTTGTTCATCCAAGAATCAAATATCTTTTATAATGCAAGTATGTCGATTAATTTTCCTTCTTAAAATAGAGCTTTTACTTTGTAAACTTTCACATCCTGTAAACTATGTTACATGTACAGATCTGTTTTTGTAAGTATCTCAAACTAGCCGTTATATTAGAATAATTGTAACTAGGTAAAAAAGAGGTTTCCGAGGTAGGACTGAAACATCCGATGAAAGAAATTCTTACTCTTATTGCAGATGCCACACTCGTCCGTATATTGATCCAACGCACACTCGCAAAATCCAAAGACACATGTTGCACGGACCAGCAAACATTCTTCGTCAAAGTCACATGTATCACAAAGATTTTTATCTGTTTTACAAAAAAAGAGTGTTCATTTGCATTTTCCCGTCGGTCTACTATCTGAAAAATCTAGCCTCCCAATTACCATAGTTTCGAAAATAAAATGGAAAGGAAACGATCAATGCGTTCTGGTCAGTTATTTAGCCCCGTGATGAACAAACGCGTCAACGCAAAACAAAAATGCGACCATATCATAAACTAAAAGTAAGTGTACGTACATTGCAAGCAAGTTCCATTCGTTGAAAGGAAAAACCCATTAACGCATTCACAAGTGCCTGTAGAATTATCACATTCTGCATGAGGATCGTCACAGGAACCAGGTAATATACAATTGTCACCGGTTTCTATCACTAATATTTTAAAGAAGCAGAAAGACTTGATAATTTAGATATGTTTACCACAAAAAATACGTTCTCAATGATTTCTATCCTTTACTTTATGAATGTAGCACTTAAGAATTGTTTTCTATCGAAGGTACATCTGTGAAAACGAGAAAAAGAATTAACAACAACAACAAAAAAAAAAGGTTAAAAATTTGCCCCAATTAAAGAAAAAAGACTATGATCTGATAGTATGTTATTGTATCCGGATGTCAAAGAAAGCACTTAAAAACACATTTTTGAGTCTAAAAGACACAGACACGGTTTCATAGATGCATTAAAGCCTTCAGAAGATTGATATTTGGCCCAAAGAAACGAGAGATTAACAGCTACTAGATCCTTCAAATGAGCCCTCAAAAATTCTGCCATGGTTTTCAAAAGTCCTGTCCGTCTAGGCCAAATTTCCTACTTACAAAAAGTGACAATCATAACATATTTATTTAATGAATTAAGATTTCGGGTTTTCGAAATATTATCATTTTTTTTCCAATGCAACACAAATGTTTCAGTCTTTAATTCGTGCTTTTGATCTTAGTGAATTTGTCTACGTACAGTCCAAGCAAACACCGCCACTCATGTCACCATTACTATCATAGGTACCGTCAACACATTCACATTCCCCTAGTACTGGGTTACAGCAACTCCTGTCATCTAGACACATTTCTTCGCCTGAACAGTTAGCTCCAAGTGGAAGCTCTGAATTATGAACGATATTGGCATGATTAAAAGAGGTATGAACATGAGCCTTCAGATTGGTGTACTTTCTGTTTTTGATTTTTTTTGCCCTTCAGTATTCTAGAATGATTAAACAATGTATTTCTTGCAATTCGGACAAAGCTTACTGAAATGTTTATAACACTTAAGCTGAACTTGTTTTCTACCTGTAGCACTATGTTCCGTTTGTTAAATATACGGCAGCACATTGGTGCATATTCATACTCATTAAGGTCAGTTCAAAGTTTCCAAAAAGAAAAAAGCTCAGTCCGGCACACGAATTGCTTACACATACAAGTGTTGCAGAAGGCTTATCTATAAACAATAAATTTCAGATCATACAAAGTCCAGCACGGGATCTTAACCGTCCACATTATGCTTATCTATGGCCAAAAGAAAGGTGATTTCCATTTCTATATATCTAAAAGCCTTGATGACAGGGAAATATATTTTCCTTTGTTGCAAAACAAAAAAGAGGGAAAAAAAAAAAAAAAAAAGATCATTTTATAAACAAAAGGACTTCCGTTTTACTTAAACATTCCTAGCCAATTTCTAAATCTAAGTACGTAAAAAAAGGTTAGGATTAGAATTAAAGTTTCAGAAATAAATAGAAGTGTAGAATTATCTTAAAGTATCACGATACTCATGTATCCGACAAGTCCTTTAAAGTTCTAAAAGAACTCGTAAGGAATTTGACAATATTTTTTATACATGGAAATGTTTGTTCATCCAAGAATCAAATATCTTTTATCATGCAAGTATGTCGATTAATTTTCCTTCTTAAAACATGGTACAGGAATTTTTTTCTTTGTAAACTTTCACATCTTGTACACTATGTTACATGTACAGATCTGTTTTTTTTTTTTTTTTTTTTTTTTAAGTATCTCAAACTAGCCGTTATATTAGAATAATTGTAACTAGGTAAAAAAGAGGTTTCCGAGGTAGGACTGAAACATCCGGTGAAAGAAATTCTTACTCTTATTGCAGATGCTACACTCGTCCGTATATTGATCCAACGCACACTCGCAAAATCCAAGGACACATGTTGCACGGACCAGCAAACATTCTTCGTCAAAGTCACATGTATCACAAAGATTTTTATCTGTTTTACAAAAAAAAAAAAGAGTGTCCATTTGCATTTTCCCGTCGGTTTACTATCTGAAACCTAGCCTCCCAATTACCATAGTTTCAAAAATAAAATGGAAAGGAAACGATCAATGCGTTCTGGTCAGTTATTTAGCCCCGTGATGAACAGACGCGTCAACGCAAAACAAAAATGCGACCATATCATAAATTAAAAGTAAGTGTACGTACATTGCAAGCAAGTTCCATTCGTTGAAAGGAAAAACCCATTAACGCACTCACAAGTGCCTGTAGAATTATCACATTCTGCACGAGGATCGTCACAGGAACCAGGTAATGTACAGTTGTCACTGGTTTCTATCACTAATATTTTAAAGAAACAGAAAGACTTGATAATTTAGATATGTTTACCACAAAAAATACGTTCTCAATGATTTCTATCCTTTACTTTATGAACGTAGCACTTTAGAATTGTTTTCTATCAAAGATACATCTGTGAAAACGAGAAAAAGAATTAACAACAACAAAAAAAAAAAAAAAAAACAGTTAAAAATTTGCCCCAATTAAAGAAAAAAGACTATGATCTGATAGTATGTTATTGTATCCGGATGTCAAAGAAAGCACTTAAAAACACATTTTTGAGTCTAAAAGACACAGACACGGTTTCATAGATGCATTAAAACCTTCAGAAGATTGATATTTGACCCAAAGAAACGAGAGATTAACAGCTACTAGATCCTTCAAATGAGCCCTCAAAAATTCTGCCATGGTTTTCAAAAGTCCTGTCCGTCTAGGCCAAATTTCCTACTTACAAAAAGTTACAATCATAACATATTTATTTAATGAATTAAGATTTCGGGTTTTCGAAATATTATCATTTTTTTTCCAATGTAAAACAAAATTTTCAGTCTGTAATTCGTGCTTTTGATCTTAGTGAATTTGTCTACGTACAGTCCAAGCAAACACCGCCACTCATGTCACCATTACTATCATAGGTACCGTCAACACATTCACATTCCCCTTGTACTGGGTTACAGCAACTCCTGTCATCTAGACACATTTCTTCGCCTGAACAGTTAGCTCCAAGTGGAAGCTCTGAATTATGAACGATATTGGCATGATTAAAAGAGGTATGAACATGAGCCTTCAGACTGGTGTACTTTCTGTCTGTATTTGATTTTTTTTGACCTGCAGTATTCTAGAGTGATTAAACAATGTATTTCTTGCAATTCGGACAAAGCTTTCTGAAATGTTTATAACACTTAAGCTGAACTTGTTCTTTCCCTGTAGCGCTATATTCCGTTTGTTAAATATACGGGGGCACATTGGTACATATTCATACTCGTTAAGGTAAGTTCAAAGTTTCCAAAAAGAAAAAAGCTCAGTCCGGCACACAAATTGCTTACACGTACAAGTGTTGCAGAAGGCTTATCTATAAACAATAAATTTCAGATCATACGACGTCCAGCACGGGATCTTTACCGTCCACAAATTATGCTTATCTATGGCCAAAAGAAAGGTGATTTCCATTTCTATATATCTAAAAGCCTTGATGACATGCAAATATATTTTCTTTTGTTGCAAAACAAAAAAGAAAAAAAAAGATCATTTTATAAACAAAGGACTTCCGTTTTACTTAAACATTCCTAGCCAATTTCTAAATCTAACTAGGTGAAAAAAAGGTTAGGATTAGAATTAAAATTTCAGAAACAAATAGAAGTGTAGAATTATCTTAAAGTATCACGATACTCATGTATCCGACAAGTCCTTTAACGTTCTTAAAGAAGTCGTAAGGAATTTGACAATATTTTTAATCCTTTGAAGTTCTTAAAGAACTCGTAAGGAATTTGACAATATTTTTAATCCACGGAAATGTTTGTTCATCCAAGAATCAAATATCTTTTATAATGCAAGTATGTCGATTAATTTTCCTTCTTAAAACATGGTGCAGGAGCTTTTACTTTGTAAACTTTCACATCCTGTACACTGTGTTACATGTACAGGTCTGTTTTTGTAAGTATCTCAAACTAGCCGTTATATTGAAATAATTGTAACTGGTTAAACAGAGGTTTCCGAGGTAGGACTGAAACATCCGATGAAAGAAAGTCTTACTCTTATTGCAGATGCCACACTCGTCCGTATATTGATCCAACGCACACTCGCAAAATCCAAGGACACATGTTGCACGGACCAGCAAACATTCTTCGTCAAAGTCACATGTATCACAAAGATTTTTATCTGTTACAAAAAAAAAGGTGTTGTCCATTTGCATTTTCCCGTCGGTCTACTATCTGAAATCTAGCCGCCCAACTAGCATAGTTTCGAAAATAAAATGCAAAGGAAGCGATCAATGCCTTCTGATCAGTTATTTAGCCCCGTGATGAACAAACGCGTCAACGCAAAACAAAAATGCGACCATATCATAAACTAAAAGTAAGTGTACGTACATTGCAAGCAAGTTCCATTCGTTGAAAGGAAAAACCTATCAACGCATTCACAAGTGCCTGTAGAATCATCACATTCTGCATTAGGATCGTCACAGGAACCAGGTAATGTACAGTTGTCACCGGTTTCTATCACTGATATTTTAAAGAAACAGTCAAGACTGGATAATTTAGATATGTTTACACAAAAATTCTTTTTCAACATTTTTTGGCTTTTAACTTTATGAATTTGGTACTTTTTAAACTTTTCTATCAGAAGATTCATTTCTTATAACAGGAATTAAAGAAAAAAGTTACAAGCGTACCAAAATTAAGGTATGGCCATCCTAATTCGCTCTTTGCGATCTCATTACTTTCCATCTGATCTCGACACTTCCCGTAACAGTTCGTGAGTATTTCGGCAGTATCGGAAATATAACGGAAAAGAGGATCTGGTTCCTTGCTTTACTCTTCAACGTATTGGTAAAAGGCAGAACCAGCATTTCAAAATGGCGTCCCGCAACAGTGCTTGCCGTTTTGTGCCAGGTAAGACAGAAGAAAAAAAATTGGTAAGAGAATACGTGTAGATCACAACTCTGACGATACTGTGTTGGATATGAGTTCATAAAAAATCCGAGGAAATCATTATCACGTGCAGATTCCACAGACAGTTAGTCGTGAGAGTTGAGGGATGGGAGACGATTTGTTGAACTTGGTGTTTTACTTTACAATTTGCGATCGTGCTCGTGTAGGATGGTGGCCTATCGCTGTATTCGATATTGTTCGTTATCGTTGGGAAATTACGAAAGGGACTTGGGTGGAATCTGTATTTAAGATGTGAGAACACTGATTGTAGGTTTGTTAATTTGCATCAAGATATAAGCTCGCAATGATTGACTTTTTTATTATCACACCGGAAATCAAAGAGTAAAGACAAGACTAAAGAGATGGAAATATGAACAATACGGGCTCCACAGTTCCTTACAATCGTCTAATCGTGTTGCTTACAGGAAAATTCATAGATTGAAAAAGACTGGACTGTTATGCTGCCAACACTAAACTGGGTGTATGTATGTTATACAGCTAGCCAACATGGGGCTTGATTAACCCTTTACTAAACAATCTTGTGTTGTTATGACCCTATGCCAGAAGGTCTTTGCAAACATTGCAGGAATAGGAGAAAATGTTGGTAACCAGCACTCTCTTCTTTTTTCCACAATGCTTTCTACCATATCAAAGACAGGTATTATCATTTAAACATATTAAAGGCAGAAATCATCATTAATTAAGCTACATTCCATTTGTCATCTGCAAATGCTTTGAAAATGAGTCCAAAATATAATCGTTTGTGTAGGATGGGGGCCTGGTAATAAGTTAACAACTCTGATCTGAATTAATAACTGGAAAACATGTTAAATGTCTCATAAAGTATGTGCTATTTTATGAATGATTTCATTTACTTTTCATAATGTTTATATTAAATGACCCTTACACAAAGTTTAGACTGTCAGACTTAAGATCATTTGCAGTCGGCAATTCTTCAGATGTAGAAAGAAAACATTGTGGGAAAATGAGAAATTTCTTGTTACAGGCAAGTTCCCATTTTCCCACAATATTTCTAAGATTACAAATGATGAGGACATTTAAAAACATATTCTTTTTAAGGTATAGAACGGAATGAGTGAAAGGTCTACTTGTTAAATGTATTAAGTCATACAGGCTGTATATTGAAAACCCTTGCTTATGAAACAAATAGTTAATTGGGTTTGGGGTAAATTTTGTCCTTGTTTCTTGATTTTAGCGATGAGAGATAGCGTTGGCGATCTGGAAAGACGAATAATTCCCCTGAATGTCAAGCCCATTTCAAAAGCAAATCAGAGCAGGCTAGTGTGTGGCTTCTGCATAGCTGTGGTTTTAGACCTTGAAACTACCTATCTAAGTATGTAAACGTTCTATGTATATGTGCAGTTTGATATACTTACTACCTGTCATGCTAGAAGGTAACATGTGGGAACATTGTAAATTATGTAACCTGTTAAATTAATGTTGATGCTAATGTAAGCCGGTATGGGACAATAAATTCAGAAGTACTACACAGTAAGGGGGAGAGGCCTTCAACATCGGCCCGACAGCAAAAGGTTTCTACCCTCGTCAGGCTGCACTGACTGTAAACTGACCTTGGTCAATGCTCTTCACAGATCCCTAATGGTACCATTTAGAGTGAAGGGTCACTTTTGTTACAAGTACCTGAAGTGATTTTTTCTTAATCTTCTTTCTGGCCTAATGCCTTTTTTCATCATAAAAACAATAAATATACCCATAGCTAAATGAATGTTTCAAGGTTGAATGGTCGAAACCAGGGGCGGTCTTAAACCGGTGGTTTTAACCGATTAAAACCGCCCGGGTCTATACTCCAGAAGTGGTCAATACTGGTCTGAAGTGGTCGACTGATTTTTTTTAGTGGTTATTTTGAAACGTTAATGATCAGATGAGTGTTCAAACACAGAACATTCTAGCAATTTCTTAATGTAACAGCTTCCACAGATTACGGTCTATTGAAAGGGCATAGCTACTGAAACTGGCCTTTGAAATTTTGGTGACTTTGCTGGAGGTTGATCATTTGATAGAGTTCTTGGCTCAGATACTATTTCTTCGAGAGACCTCTTGGCAACAGCTTCTGGCTTTTTTAGTCCTTGGCATTTTTGTCTATGACTCTTCAGTCTTAAGAACTTTGCACTAACTTCAATGTTACAGTCTTTGCACTGGTTGTGTTGTTATCTTCCAAATTTTGGTAAAAGTTCCAAATGGGCTCTGTAGGTTTCATTTTGACACCTTAAGTAATTGCTTGATGATAAGGTATTATCTAATTTGCATAAAGTCAGTATTTCATACTGTGGGAATAAAGTCTGGTGTCAGGTATAATACCCCAAATATAGAGACATGTTTTGTTACTTTCGCAATTAGAACTAAGCAACACCCACTGGGGTAGAAAGAGACAACTTTTACACCTTTTAATGTGTTTCGACAGCAATTTAAAGGTGTAGGTCTAAGACATTAATGATTCATCAACCATTTTTTGGTTATTCAGTTACAGATTAATGACAGCTGTATTTCACACTTTTGCCTATGTGTGACAGCTTTCCTGCAATTTTACTTGAAAATTATATTTAAGCTCCTTTTTGACGCTACCTTTGAAATTTTATGATCAAAGACTAACGAATACGGGTAATCTATATTTATAAAAATCTAAGTGTGTCTGTAGGCATATATATATATATATATAGAGAGAGAGAGAGAGAGAGAGACAGAGAGAGAGAGATGAATATGGTACAATCTTGTAAAAATATGTTGCAAAGAACAGACCTGTATATAAGTTCAAATAGGGCAGTCAATCCAGTCAACCATTTCAACTGACCAGCAATAATGTCGTTTATACTATGATCAAATAAAAAAGGACCTTGTTTATAAAAACTGATGATGATAACACAGAATATACCTCCATGTACGGGATGTATTAGGATAGCTTTTAAAACCAATTTAGTAACAGGAATGGGCATGTATGCCAGTGATTTAATCGACCCAAACAACCACTTCAATCGACCACTTGCCACCAGTACTGACCGGTAATAATCGGTTATAACCGCCAGCCCGTTCAATACTCATGTTGACCGGTTTTTTTCCAACTTTGGAATGCTTTCTATGGTATACTTCATCACCCTGTCTGTTTGAAGTCTTTGTACACAAAATAATTCTTTTTGCTGTGAAATACAGTTTTGTTGCCACTGTATTGAACTTTGTGGATACATTTATCACAAATTGAAGTTGTGCAAAAATTTTGTGAAATTGCCCGGTACCATGAATTCCACATCGTATCTAATTTCTCAGTTATTCTAACCCTATTCCAAATGTCCAGATCTACTCAACTGCAATCCCAAGATATACGGACCTTGCGAAGGAAAATTATTGCAAAAGGAGAGAATACTGGTAACAAGCATGTCTCCTTTTTTCAACGATGTTATCTACCCTTTCTCAAGGAAAATTTCATTGTTTGATCCTGATCTTGTTGTCTGCAAATGCTCTACATTTGGTTAACCCTTAAAGCGGCTTTCAAGACTATAGTTGCGTTTGTGGCCAGTGTACACAAAACGTGCAGCCTTAATCTACACTGGTCACTTTGCTGAATCACTGTAGACAAAAACAACCTTGAAACTGCAATTTTTTTGGTCGTATTTCTAGGATGAAATTTCTGATAGGTTTATTCGGTGCTCTTAGGGTTAAGTCTTTAACTGTGTCCCCTGCTAAAGAGTAATAAATCTATATCAATTTTTCAGTCAGAGGACATCAACTGCCACATCTAACACAAATAGCAGGACAAGAGGTGCAATTAGTGTTAATGTATAATCGCAATTTAGTACCAGAGATCTCAATCACACCATATGCCTAAAGGCCAAAAAAGATCTGTGTGTGAAATAATTCGGACATGCTTGTTAACAGCATTCCTGTGGAAAGTGTTCTCATCAAAGTGATCAAACAAGCTTTGACCGAATTTCTTAACCGGTTAACTCTTTACCAAACGACAAAATTTCAGACTCATCCAAATGGAACTAATTTGTATATGACAAAATAGAGGTGAATTAAATGTTGAAATTTGTCTTTGATAGTGCAGAAAACAAAAAAGGAAAAGAGGTAAAAGAAGAAAATGTTGGCTATCTGCATTTTTTTCATTTTCCCAACATGGCTTCAGCAGCTTTCTTTCCCTGGGTCATTTAAAGTAAAATTTGTGTGGTAAAGTGTTAAAATCCTATCAGAATGTTACATTAGTGGCTCACAACGGAAGGTTTGATTATGTTGTGCTTGCATCAGCACTTACTCGTTGTGGGCTCATTGATGAATTTGCGTCTGTTGTTCCTGCTCTCACTGACTCCTTGCCGGTTTTTAAGAGTGACATCAAAGACCAAGACAATTATAAACAGATCTTGCGCGCAACATACTCAATATTGAGTATAATGCTCATAATGCCGAACATGGTGTGAAATGTTTGGCATCACTGGGCATGCATTGTGTCAGAATTTAGAAAAATGTTTTGTTTTGTACATAAAAGGTTGAACACATTATGTTGACAATGCAGTTTACTAAAGAAAAGAGAAAAAAACAGTTGCAAAGTTTGAATATCCTAATAAGCAATGGTACTGCCGAAATGAGCACAGCAGAGAATATCACATGCTCAGGACGACATTATTTTCACTTAGAAACTATTTTTTTGAGAGAAATGAAGACTGACTGTATAATGTTTTTCAAATGAAAAGTATTCCACGGCAACCAAGAGTTACAAGTGTCATAAAAGCTCTGGCAAGAGTTATTCCAAAACTAAAAAGTCACTTTGAAAATGGAAAATAATTATTTGAAATATTCAGTTAACATCCTCAACCAAATGAGCGTTTAATCCTGTGGGGTGCAAATGTTAATTTGGCAATATCTTATTCACATACTTGCAATGGCTATTTTATTTCATATATTTGTGAGGACAATCATACTGGTGATAATAAAAACATAAATATAGACTATTTCTATTATTCTTTTTTTGAGAAAAAAAAAAAATAAAATAAAATAATGTACAATTTGGGTGGTGGCGGCCATATTAGAATTTCGAAAGCTTGGTAGTGGGGTAACAGAAAATCATTTTTTTTGAAAACGACACTGTGAAATTCTTTCATATTTCACGCTTTCATGTCTAATACAATACTCTAATACTCTATACGCCCGCCTGGGTTGCTCAGTGGTGAGCGTGTCGGACTCATGACTTGGTGGTTGTGAGTTCGATACCCGGTTGAGGCGAACTTTCTTTCCGGCGTATTCTCGCCTCTCACCTCTGCTGAAGCATGTGAGAAAAGTAGTCGGTGGCTTTGGAAAGAAAGTTGTGTTAGTACTGGTGTGAGAAAGCCAGGAAACACATGTGCGTCACCGACCGCCATGATATGACCTTAGCTGTTAAAGTGGCGTTAAACCCCAATACAACCAACCAACCAACCAACTAATACTCTATACTAATTAAACACTTGTATTGAAAGGTTCGAGCTAGGATGGTCATACCTTAAACAAAAACGACTATTATCTGATTGAATATTATTTTATTATTGTATCCGGATGTCTTAGAAATCTCTTAAAACATCAGTTTGGAGCCTAAATGACACACTTTTTCACACATGCAATAAGCTTTCAGAAAACTGATATTGTGCCTTAACAAACACAAGACTAACAACTATTTAGATGCTTCAACTGAGCCCTCTAAAATTTTACTAAAACTTGTCAACAGTCCCGTCCTTTTGGACTAATACTTCTTCATATAAAAAGTTAAAATAGTAACATATTCCATAAATCAAGATTTAGGTGCTTTTCAAATATTACGACTTTTACGATTTACATCTATCTTATAACTGTAAAACTTTTTTTTTTTTTTTCATTCTGTAAGCCGTTCTACACCATCTTCAGCCGTTTTAGGTCTGAGTGAATTTATCTACGTACAGTCTAAGCATTCTCCGCCACTCATGTCACCATTAGTATCATAGGTACCGTCAACACATTCACACTCTCCTTGCACAGGGTTACAGCAACTTCTTTCATCCAGACACATTTCTTCACCTGAACAATTAGCTCCAAGTGGAAGCTCTGAAGGTATGAACATGAACCTTCTGATTACCTGTCTTTCTGTCGGTCGGCGGTACCATTGTTACAAAATTATAGTATTTAAGGTACTTTCGAATATTTCAAACGAAATCAGATTCAAACAGTGCATTCCAAAATAATTATCTATTGCAATGGGGGAGAGTGCGTGTCGTCTTAAATGACATAATCTATACCGTCAACAAATTATGCTTATGTATGGCCAAAATAAAGTTGACTTCACTTGTCTTATATTTAAAGGCCTTGATGAACGGCAAAATATTTACTTTGTTGCAAAAGAAAGGAAAAAGAGATCAGTTACTAAACAAAAGTCTTACACGTTGCTCTTAAGCAATATCAAATAATAGTAATAAATAAAAAATGATTATTCATCCATTGGTCAAATGTTTAGTATATTGCAAGTATGTCAAGTATTTTCTTTCTTAAAACATGGTACATGGAACATGAATATTTTATTTTTGTGTACAAGTCCCGTGTACCTTGTTACATAGACAGATCTGTGTTTGCAAGTATCTCAAACTAGCCGCCATAATCAAATAATAGTATGTAGGTTAATAAAATACGGTTTCGAAAATAGGATTTTAAAAGAAAGACTTACTCTTGTTGCAGATGCCACACTCATCTGTAAATTGATCCAACGCGCACTCGCAGAATCCAAGGACACATGTTGCACGGACCAGCAAACATTCTTCGTCAAAGTTACATGTATCACAAAGATCTTTATCTGTTACAAAAGAAAAATAATAATAATGTCCATTAACATTTTCCTGTCAATCTGCCATCTGAAATCAAGCCGCCCAACAAGCATAGTTTCGAAAGCAAAATGCAAATGAAACGATCAGAGCGTACTTTTATCGCATAATGGTTGTCAAAATAATCTAAACGCTCCTTAACGGATCTCTTCTCATATCCAATAGGGCAAATATTTGAAGACAGTTTAATTAAGAAAATAAAACAAAGAGATCAGTTTACTGTGAAAATCCATCAAGATTTTCAGCATAGATTTTAAGACCTTGTGCACAGTGCAAATTTAAGGCTAGAGTACACAAAACCTGGAGTGTGATCCTCTACCTATACTGCAAAATATACTAGAAGATATTCTTACCATGGCAGTACCAAATATTACAAAAACCAGATAAAAACAGTTCCTACGAACATGAAAGTTCGCAACAAACGCATAGCTTTAATATAAACCGCTCCAGCTGGGATTCGAACCCGTGCGACGAGGTTGCTCGTTTATCGAGGTTTAAAAGACCAGTACAGTATCAAGAAGTAGGTCGACGGCCAGCGCATTCTAAGTAACATATAACTATATAGATATATCACCAAAAACGCATTTTCCATTATCTACGCCTTTGGTTTTTACGCTTGAACCCAAAAAGTAAACTGCTATGAGGATCGGAGATCGTTGTCCTTCTCTGAATCGACCTTAACCCATAGGCTGCAAAGCGCGACTCAATGCATCCTGATTTTGTATCTTAACTGTCCGCTAAGGAGATATCTTTCCCCTAAAATACATTTTAAATAGCCAACTTTGAGTTTTTACTATCGGCTTGAAAGTTTTATTTCAATTATTTATTATTATTATTATAAAAAAAAGTACATCATTTCTATTCTCTGAGAGTAAACTTTTGAATGCAGGTTATTAAAATGTGTTTTGCAGACGATAGCCAGCGAACCAACTCTAATTGCGGATTACTTTTTTCGATAGTCTCGTAGCTTCTGAGACCACCCCATTCTGAAATACAGTACTCCGTGTTCATATTCCTTTTTCGGTTAAGGCTTTTACATCTCTATTAAGATTTATTTGCCAGTTATCGCCGGTAGAGTGATTCAGACCCTCAAGGTAGTTTTGTTTCTCTAGTTTCATTTCAATTTCATGCTATATCTTAACACGGAATACCTAGAGGCTGAGTAGAAAAAGCAATTTATTCGAAAAGTAGGATTACGTTTGAAAAAAAAAAACCTCCTTCCCCCGCTCCCCCGAAAAAAAACAACAAAAGATACAACACACACACACACACACACACACACACACACACACACTTTTATACAATAAAATTGCATTTTATTGTATTTTCCTTCCCGAAAAAATAAAATTATTTCTTTCAATAAAGAACATTTTAACTCATTCAAAATGTAGCACTGGAAACTGACCAGATTCATTTTCATACATTACAGCTGATGACTCGTTGTTCAATTTTCCGAGCTGGAACTGAACATGAAATAGATAACAAATTATACAGGTATACATACATTCTAGGCAAGTATCATTTGAGAAAAGGAAATAACCATCGACACATTCGCAAGTGCCAGTAGAATCGTCACATTCTGAATTGGGATCTTCGCAGGATCCAGGTAATGTGCAGTTATCACCGTTTTCGATCACTGAAATTTCAATTTTACACCGAAATCATTATAATGTCAGAAAGAAAGATATTTGTTCGAATAATCCTTAATTACGCATTGAACCATAGCTAACAGGTTTTGTAAATTTTCATAGCTGGATTCACCTATTCTATAAATCTATTCGTATATGTCAATCTTGTTTTTACAAAACTAAAAAAGTTAAAAAACGAACCAAAAAAAAAAAAAAAAAAAAAACAAGGTGAGATAACGGCCAACTGCTTCTCAAAGGAAATATGCCTTATATTCTATTTTGTAATTTCAGTCGAGTGGCAGTGTTTGAGGATGAGTAAACTTGTCCTCACCTTTTGTCAAGGATACTGAATGAGTTTTGCTTGAAAGAATTGCAGAAGATGTGTTACTAAACTAAGTTAACATGAATATTTATAGGTAGATAACTCATGTAAAACTCCGATATAAATTCCTTTGTATATTTATCTCTAGACATGAATTAAATGAAATGAAATTTCGATTTTGCCATTAATAAATGAAAACGACCTTCTCATTTCAATTCGGTACAGACAACATTTTGCTAAGTTTGTGCATAATGTCCAGACTGCATAGATGGACATTATAACCGCTTTTCGCAAGAAAATCTCGCATTGTAAATAGTAGTGTCAACTTACAGTCCAAGCAAACCCCGCCAGGTATGTGGCCATTACTATCATAGGTACCGTCAACACATTCACACTCCCCTAGGACCGGGTTACAACAACTTCTTTCATCTAGACACATTACTTCTCCAGAACAATTGGCCCCAAGTGGAAGCTCTGGATTGTAAACGATCATTTAACAAATCAAGAAAAGATGCACGTTTACTTTCGTTCCTGCTGCCTATCTATAAGGCCTCTGATTAACATTCTTTGAATGCATGTTTTCTTTCTTTTACCGTATCTATTTAAGAGATTGCCGTGACCTGTTTCGTTGAAAATGAAATTATGTGCATGAATTGAAATAATATGTTTATTCAGGGCGTAATCCGGATTAGTTCCATGGAATACTGGGATTTTCTTTTTTTTTCTTTTTTTTTTTTTTTTTTTTTTGCGTTGTTTCCATTCTCCACAGCATACAAGTTACCAACGGTTAAAAACGAAATGATTTATTAATTCACGTTAAAAGGAACTTTTTTACAAGGAATGCATTTATCACAAACCGCTTTTGACGGCATTGATAGCTCTTGCAGAATGTGTAGATCAGAATCCGACTGCACAAAACAAGCGGTCTAACACTGACAACACAACATCTGTAAACCGATTTTAAACTTAAGGCAAAAGAGCAGTTCATTTGCCACGACGAAGGAACAATTCGAATTGCTGCAACAATATTTCTAAAAGGCATGCTTTGTCCGGGCAATAATTCTTATTAACTAAACTATTTGAGTTATCACATGGTATAAAAAGGTAGGTTTATCGTAGTGGAATTTTAATAGCAAAATTAATTTACACTTACTCATGTTGCAAATGCCACATTCGTCTGTATATTGATTCGACAAACATTCGCACAATCCATCAACACAGGTAGCGCCAACAAGCGCACATTCTACATCAAAGTCACATGATTCACAGAGATTTTTATCTAGAAAGAAAAGTCCTTTCAAATCATTATACAGCCTTTATCATTTGAAATGTTCATTGCTATAGACAGCGAGTGTCACAGGTTTAGATTTGTAACAGAAAAGTGACAAGAATACCAAAACGCAGAAGAATCATAATTGTTTCTAAAGGAAGAGCTCTTTGAGACACTGGGTACGGGGATTTCAATCTCTTAACGCTATGAACATTTTCCCCCCTCCCCACTGCTCTAAGGAAAAAAACAAAGCTTGCACATGTCCAGCTGAATGAGAAACACTGATGCTGCCATATTGACTATTGGAAACGATTACTTTAAAACTGGGTTTGCAGCTGGAACAAATAATTATCAGATATAATGTGCTGTTTTGTATTACTTATCATTCAAATTAAAAAAAAAAAAGAATTTCGAAGGCATATGACATGGTGTTTTGTTTTGGCATACCGATTGAACTGTATTTATTGACACGGAACTAACCTGCAGTTACATCATAAAACACGAATTATAAAAGAAAGTGAGGAATAAAAGAGGCTCCGAATTCAAATACAACAAGAACAAAAACAACAACGACAAACAATTTGTTCATATGCAAAGACTAGCAATCGATTAGGAAAGGGACTCGGAGCCTGTTTTAACAAAGCTGGTTGAAAGGCGGTAGAGTTTATGTCAAAGCGTCGTTTCTGTTATGCGTACCTTAGTCTTTTTCTACTATTTAAAGCTGCACCTACGCATGTGTTTCTTCGCTTTCTCACACCTATACTGACACAACTTTTTTCCAAGTCACTGACTACTTTTCTCACATACATCAGAAGTGAGAGGTGAAAATTTTCCGGAAAGAAAATTTGCCTCACCCAGGTATCAAACACTCAACCACCTGGTCAAGCGTCAGACAAGCTTACCACTGACCTACCCGTGTCGGTACATTAAATAGATATCAAATTACACAGCTATACATACATTCAAGGCAAGTATCATTCGAGAAAAGGAAATAACCATCGACACATTCGCAAGTACCAGTAGAATCGTCGCATACTGCATTGGGATCTTCGCAGGATCCAGGTAATGTGCAGTTATCACCGTTTGCGATCACTGAAATGGCATAATTACATGGAAGTCATTTTTACGTCACAACCAAACATATCTCTTCGACTAATCCTGCCTGCATTACGTATTGAACCATTACCCGAGAGTTCTTGTAAATTTTCATGACTGGATTCAATTATTTTGTAAATCCATTCCTACCATTCCGGTATATATTACGGTACAAAAAAAAGAAGGAAAAGAAAAACATGCTGAGATAACGACCAACTGGTTCTCAAAACAATCATTCCTTATATTCTATTTGGTAATCTCAGTCGATTGGCAGCGTTTTGAGGATGAGTAAACTTGTCCTCACCTTTTGTCAAGGATACTGAATGAGTTTTGCTTGAAAGAATTGCAGAAGATGTGTTACTGAACTAAGTTAACATGAATATTTATAGGTAGATAACTCATGTAAAACTCCGATATAAATTCCTTTGGATGTTTATCTCAAGACATGAATTAAATGAAATGAAATTTCGATTTTGCCATTAATAAATGAAAATGACCTTCTCATTTCAATTCGGTACAGTAAACATTTTGCTTAGTTTGTGCATAATGTCCAGACTGCATAGATGGACATTATAACCGCCTTTCGCAAGAAAATCTCGCATTGTAAATAGTAGTGTCAACTTACAATCCAAGCAAACACCACCAGGCATGTGGCCATTACTATCATAGGTACCGTCAACACATTCACACTCCCCTAGGACAGGGTTACAACAACTTCTTTCATCTAGACACATTTCTTCTCCAGAACAATTGGCCCCAAGTGGAAGCTCTGGATTGTAAACGATCATTTAACAAATCAAGAAAAGATGCACGTTTACTTTCGTTCCTGTTGGCTATCTATAAGGCCTCTGATTAACATTCTTTGAATGCATGTTTTCTTTCTTTTACCGTATCTATTTAAGAGATTGCTGTGACCTATGTTTCGTTGAAAAGGAAATTATGTGCATGATTTGCAATAATATGTTTATTCAGGGCATAATCTGGAATAGTTCCATGGAACACTGGGATTTTTTTTTTTTTTTTTTTTTCGTTGTTTCCATTCTCCACAGCATACAAGTTACCAACGGTCAAAAACGAAATGATTTATTAATTCACGTTAAAAGGAACTTTTTTACAAGGAATGCATTTATCACAAACCGCTTTTGACGGCATTGATAGCTCTTGCAGAATGTGTAGATCAGAATCCGACTGCACAAAACAAGCGGTCTAACACTGACAACACAACATCTGTAAACCGATTTTAAACTTAAGGCAAAAGAGCAGTTCATTTGCCACGACGAAGGAACAATTCGAATTGCTGCAACAATATTTCTAAAAGGCATGCTTTGTCCGGGCAATAATTCTTATTAACTAAACTATTTGAGTTATCACATGGTATGAAAAGGTAGGTTTATCGTAGTGGAATTTTAATAGCAAAATTAATTTACACTTACTCATGTTGCAAATGCCACATTCGTCTGTATATTGATTCGACAAACATTCGCACAATCCATCAACACAGGTAGCGCCAACAAGCGCACATTCTACATCAAAGTCACATGATTCACAGAGATTTTTATCTAGAAAGAAAAGTCCTTTCAAATCATTATACAGCCTTTATCATTTGAAATGTTCATTGCTATAGACAGCGAGTGTCACAGGTTTAGATTTGTAACAGAAAAGTGACAAGAATACCAAAACGCAGAAGAATCATAATTGTTTCTAAAGGAAGAGCTCTTTGAGACACTGGGTACGGGGATTTCAATCTCTTAACGCTATGAACATTTTCCCCCCTCCCCACTGCCCTAAGGAAAAAAAAAAGCTTGCACATGTCCAGCTGAATGAGAAACACTGATGCTGCCATATTGACTATTGGAAACGATTACTTTAAAACTGGGTTTGCAGCTGGAACAAATAATTATCAGATATAATGTGCTGTTTTGTATTACTTATCATTCAAATTAAAAAAAAAAAAGAATTTCGAAGGCATATGACATGGTGTTTTGTTTTGGCATACCGATTGAACTGTATTTATTGACACGGAACTAACCTGCAGTTACATCATAAAACACGAATTATAAAAGAAAGTGAGGAATAAAAGAGGCTCCGAATTCAAATACAACAAGAACAAAAACAACAACGACAAACAATTTGTTCATATGCAAAGACTAGCAATCGATTAGGAAAGGGACTCGGAGCCTGTTTTAACAAAGCTGGTTGAAAGGCGGTAGAGTTTATGTCAACGCGTCGTTTCTGTTACGCGTACCTTAGTCTTTTTCTACTATTTAAAGCTGCACCTACGCATGTGTTTCTTCGCTTTCTCACACCTATACTGACACAACTTTTTTCCAAGTCACTGACTACTTTTCTCACATACATCAGAAGTGAGAGGTGAAAATTTTCCGGAAAGAAAATTTGCCTCACCCAGGTATCAAACTCTCAACCACCTGGTCAAGCGTCAGACAAGCTTACCACTGACCTACCCGTGTCGGTACATTAAATAGATATCAAATTACACAGCTATACATACATTCAAGGCAAGTATCATTCGAGAAAAGGAAATAACCATCGACACATTCGCAAGTACCAGTAGAATCGTCGCATACTGCATTGGGATCTTCGCAGGATCCAGGTAATGTGCAGTTATCACCGTTTGCGATCACTGAAATGGCATAATTACATGGAAGTCATTTTTACGTCACAACCAATCATATCTTTTCGACTAATCCTGCCTGCATTACGTATTGAACCATTACCTGAGAGTTCTTGTAAATTTTCATGACTGGATTCAATTATTCTGTAAATCCATTCCTACCATTCCGGTATATATTACGGTACAAAAAAAAGAAGGAAAAGAAAGACATGCTGAGATAACGACCAACTGGTTCTCAAAACAATCATTCCTTATATTCTATTTGGTAATCTCAGTCGATTGGCAGCGTTTTGAGGATGAGTAAACTTGTCCTCACCTTTTGTCAAGGATACTGAATGTGTTTTGCTTGAAAGAATTGCAGAAGATGTGCTACTAAACTAAGTTAACATGAATATTTATAGGTAGATAACTCATGTAAAACTCCGATATAAATTCCTTTGGATGTTTATCTCAAGACATGAATTAAATGAAATGAAATTTCGATTTTGCCATTAATAAATGAAAATGACCTTCTCATTTCAATTCGGTACAGTAAACATTTTGCTTAGTTTGTGCATAATGTCCAGACTGCATAGATGGACATTATAACCGCCTTTCGCAAGAAAATCTCGCATTGTAAATAGTAGTGTCAACTTACAATCCAAGCAAACCCCACCAGGCATGTGGCCATTACTATCATAGGTACCGTCAACACATTCACACTCCCCTAGGACCGGGTTACAACAACTTCTTTCATCTAGACACATTTCTTCTCCAGAACAATTGGCCCCAAGTGGAAGCTCTGGATTGTAAACGATCATTTAACAAATCAAGAAAAGATGCATGTTTACTTTCGTTCCTGCTGCCTATCTATAAGGCCTCTGATTAACATTCTTTGAATGCATTTTTTCTTTCGTTTACCGTATCTATTTAAGAGATTGCCGTGACCTATGTTTCGTTGAAAAGGAAATTATGTGCATGATTTGCAATAATATGTTTATTCAGGGCATAATCTGGAATAGTTCCATGGAACACTGGGATTTTCTTTTTTTTTTTTTTTTTTTTCCGTTGTTTCCATTCTCCACAGCATACAAGTTACCAACGGTTAAAAACGAAATGATTTATTAATTCACGTTAAAAGGAACTTTTTTTACAAGGAATGCATTTATCACAAACCGCTTTTGACGGCATTGATAGCTCTTGCAGAATGTGTAGATCAGAATCCGACTGCACAAAACAAGCGGTCTAACACTGACAACACAACATCTGTAAACCGATTTTAAACTTAAGGCAAAAGAGCAGTTCATTTGCCACGACGAAGGAACAATTCGAATTGCTGCAACAATATTTCTAAAAGGCATGCTTTGTCCGGGCAATAATTCTTATTAACTAAACTATTTGAGTTATCACATGGTATAAAAAGGTAGGTTTATCGTAGTGGAATTTTAATAGCAAAATTAATTTACACTTACTCATGTTGCAAATGCCACATTCGTCTGTATATTGATTCGACAAACATTCGCACAATCCATCAACACAGGTAGCGCCAACAAGCGCACATTCTACATCAAAGTCACATGATTCACAGAGATTTTTATCTAGAAAGAAAAGTCCTTTCAAATCATTATACAGCCTTTATCATTTGAAATGTTCATTGCTATAGACAGCGAGTGTCACAGGTTTAGATTTGTAACAGAAAAGTGACAAGAATACCAAAACGCAGAAGAATCATAATTGTTTCTAAAGGAAGAGCTCTTTGAGACACTGGGTACGGGGATTTCAATCTCTTAACGCTATGAACATTTTCCCCCCTCCCCACTGCCCTAAGGAAAAAAAAAAGCTTGCACATGTCCAGCTGAATGAGAAACACTGATGCTGCCATATTGACTATTGGAAACTATTACTTTAAAACTGGGTTTGCAGCTGGAACAAATAATTATCAGATATAATGTGCTGTTTTGTATTACTTATCATTCATATTAAAAAAAAAAAAAAAAATTTCGAAGGCATATGACATGGCGTTTTGTTTTGGCATATCGATTGAACTGTATTTATTGACACGGAACTAACCTGCAGTTACATCATAAAACACGAATTATAAAAGAAAGTGAGGAATAAAAGAAGCTCCGAATTCAACTACAACAAGAACAAAAACAACAACGACAAACAATTTGTTCATATGCAAAGACTAGCAATCGATTAGGAAAGGGACTCGGAGCCTGTTTTAACAAAGCTGGTTGAAAGGCGGTAGAGTTTATGTCAAAGCGTCGTTTCTGTTACGCGTACCTTAGTCTTTTTCTACTATTTAAAGCTGCACCTACGCATGTGTTTCTTCGCTTTCTCACACCTATACTGACACAACTTTTTTCCAAGTCACTGACTACTTTTCTCACATACATCAGAAGTGAGAGGTGAAAATTTTCCGGAAAGAAAATTTGCCTCACCCAGGTATCAAACTCTCAACCACCTGGTCAAGCGTCAGACAAGCTTACCACTGACCTACCCGTGTCGGTACATTAAATAGATATCAATTTACACAGCTATACATACATTCAAGGCAAGTATCATTCGAGAAAAGGAAATAACCATCGACACATTCGCAAGTACCAGTAGAATCGTCGCATACTGCATTGGAATCTTCGCAGGATCCAGGTAATGTGCAGTTATCACCGTTTGCGATCACTGAAATGGCATAATTACATGGAAGTCATTTTTACGTCACAACCAATCATATCTTTTCGACTAATCCTGCCTGAATTACGTATTGAACCATTACCTGAGAGTTCTTGTAAATTTTCATGACTGGATTCAATTATTCTGTAAATCCATTCCTACCATTCCGGTATATATTACGGTACAAAAAAAAGAAGGAAAAGAAAGACATGCTGAGATAACGACCAACTGGTTCTCAAAACAATCATTCCTTATATTCTATTTGGTAATCTCAGTCGATTGGCAGCGTTTTGAGGATGAGTAAACTTGTCCTCACCTTTTGTCAAGGATACTGAATGTGTTTTGCTTGAAAGAATTGCAGAAGATGTGCTACTAAACTAAGTTAACATGAATATTTATAGGTAGATAACTCATGTAAAACTCCGATATAAATTCCTTTGGATGTTTATCTCAAGACATGAATTAAATGAAATGAAATTTCGATTTTGCCATTAATAAATGAAAATGACCTTCTCATTTCAATTCAGTACAGTAAACATTTTGCTTAGTTTGTGCATAATGTCCAGACTGCATAGATGGACATTATAACCGCCTTTCGCAAGAAAATCTCGCATTGTAAATAGTAGTGTCAACTTACAATCCATGCAAACCCCACCAGGCATGTGGCCATTACTATCATAGGTACCGTCAACACATTCACACTCCCCTAGGACCGGGTTACAACAACTTCTTTCATCTAGACACATTTCTTCTCCAGAACAATTGGCCCCAAGTGGAAGCTCTGGATTGTAAACGATCATTTAACAAATCAAGAAAAGATGCACGTTTACTTTCGTTCCTGCTGCCTATCTATAAGGCCTCTGATTAACATTCTTTGAATGCATTTTTTCTTTCGTTTACCGTATCTATTTAAGAGATTGCCGTGACCTATGTTTCGTTGAAAAGGAAATTATGTGCATGATTTGCAATAATATGTTTATTCAGGGCATAATCTGGAATAGTTCCATGGAACACTGGGATTTTCTTTTTTTTTTTTTTTTTTTCCGTTGTTTCCATTCTCCACAGCATACAAGTTACCAACGGTTAAAAACGAAATGATTTATTAATTCACGTTAAAAGGAACTTTTTTACAAGGAATGCATTTATCACAAACCGCTTTTGACGGCATTGATAGCTCTTGCAGAATGTGTAGATCAGAATCCGACTGCACAAAACAAGCGGTCTAACACTGACAACACAACATCTGTAAACCGATTTTAAACTTAAGGCAAAAGAGCAGTTCATTTGCCACGACGAAGGAACAATTCGAATTGCTGCAACAATATTTCTAAAAGGCATGCTTTGTCCGGGCAATAATTCTTATTAACTGAAATATTTGAGTTATCACATGGTATAAAAAGGTAGGTTTATCGTAGTGGAATTTTAATAGCAAAATTAATTTACACTTACTCATGTTGCAAATGCCACATTCGTCTGTATATTGATTCGACAAACATTCGCACAATCCATCAACACAGGTAGCGCCAACAAGCGCACATTCTACATCAAAGTCACATGATTCACAGAGATTTTTATCTAGAAAGAAAAGTCCTTTCAAATCATTATACAGCCTTTATCATTTGAAATGTTCATTGCTATAGACAGCGAGTGTCACAGGTTTAGATTTGTAACAGAAAAGTGACAAGAATACCAAAACGCAGAAGAATCACAATTTTTTCTAAAGGAAGAGCTCTTTAAGACACTGGGTACGGGGATTTCAATCTCTTAACGCTATGAACATTTCCCCCCCCCCTCTCCATTGCTCTAAGAAAAAAAAAGTCTTGCACATGTCCAGTTGAATGAGAAACACTGATGCTGCCATATTGACTATTGGAAACGATTACTTCAAAACTGGGTTTGCAGCTGGAACAAATAATTATCAGATATAATGTGCTGTTTTGTATTACTTATCATTCATATTAAAAAAAAAAAAAAAAAAAATTTCGAAGGCATATGACATGGCGTTTTGTTTTGGCATATCGATTGAACTGTATTTATTGACACGGAACTAAACTGCAGTTACATCATAAAACACGAATTATAAAAGAAAGTGAGGAATAAAAGAAGCTCCGAATTCAACTACAACAAGAACAAAAACAACAACGACAAACAATTTGTTCATATGCAAAGACTAGCAATCGATTAGGAAAGGGACTCGGAGCCTGTTTTAACAAAGCTGGTTGAAAGGCGGTAGAGTTTATGTCAAAGCGTCGTTTCTGTTACGCGTACCTTAGTCTTTTTCTACTATTTAAAGCTGCACCTACGCATGTGTTTCTTCGCTTTCTCACACCTATACTGACACAACTTTTTTCCAAGTCACTGACTACTTTTCTCACATACATCAGAAGTGAGAGGTGAAAAATTTCCGGAAAGAAAATTTGCCTCACCCAGGTATCAAACTCTCAACCACCTGGTCAAGCGTCAGACAAGCTTACCACTGACCTACCCGTGTCGGTACATTAAATAGATATCAAATTACACAGCTATACATACATTCAAGGCAAGTATCATTCGAGAAAAGGAAATAACCATCGACACATTCGCAAGTACCAGTAGAATCGTCGCATACTGCATTGGGATCTTCGCAGGATCCAGGTAATGTGCAGTTATAACCGTTTGCGATCACTGAAATGGCATAATTACATGGAAGTCATTTTTACGTCACAACCAAACATATCTTTTCGACCAATCCTGCCTGAATTACGTATTGAACCATTACCTGCCATTTCTTGTAAAGGAAAAGAAAAACATGCTGAGATAACGACCAACTGGTTCTCAAAACAATCATTCCTTATATTCTATTTGGTAATCTCAGTCGATTGGCAGCGTTTTGAGGATGAGTAAACTTGTCCTCACCTTTTGTCAAGAATACTGAATGAGTTTTGCTTGAAAGAATTGCAGAAGATGTGTTACTAAACTAGGTTAACATGAATATTTATAGGTAGATAACTCATGTAAAACTCCGATATAAATTCCTTTGGATGTTTATCTCAAGACATGAATTAAATGAAATGAAATTTCGATTTTGCCATTAATAAATGAAAACGACCTTCTCATTTCAATTCGGTACAGATAACATTTTGCTTAGCTTGTGCATAATGTCCAGACTGCAAAGATGGACATTATAATTGCATTTCGCAAGAAAATCTCGCATTGTAAATAGTAGTGTCAACTTACAATCCATGCAAACCCCACCAGGCATGTGGCCATTACTATCATAGGTACCGTCAACACATTCACACTCCCCTAGGACCGGGTTACAACAACTTCTTTCATCTAGACACATTTCTTCTCCAGAACAATTGGCCCCAAGTGGAAGCTCTGGATTGTAAAGATCATTTAACAAATCAAGAAAAGATGCACGTTTACTTTCGTTCCTGCTGCCTATCTATAAGACCTTTGATTAACATTCTTTGAATGCATTTTTTCTTTCTTTTACCGTATCTATTTAAGAGATTGCCGTGACCTATGTTTCGTTGAAAAGGAAATTATGTGCATGATTTGGAATAATATGTTTATTCAGGACATAATCCGGAACAGTTTCATGGAATACTGGGATTTTTTTTTTTTTTTTTTTTTTTCCGTTGTTTCCATTCTCCACAGCATACAAGTTACCAACGGTTAAAAACGAAATGATTTATTAATTCACGTTAAAAGGAACTTTTTTACAAGGAATGCATTTATCACAAACCGCTTTTGACGACATTGATAGCTCTTGCAGAATGTGTAGATCAGAATCCGACTGCACAAAACAAGCGGTCTAACACTGACAACACAACATCTGTAAACCGATTTTAAACTTAAGGCAAAAGAGCAGTTCATTTGCCACGACGAAGGAACAATTCGAATTGCTGCAACAATATTTCTAAAAGGCATGCTTTGTCCGGGCAATAATTCTTATTAACTGAAATATTTGAGTTATCACATGGTATAAAAAGGTAGGTTTATCGTAGTGGAATTTTAATAGCAAAATTAATTTACACTTACTCATGTTGCAAATGCCACATTCGTCTGTATATTGATTCGACAAACATTCGCACAATCCATCAACACAGGTAGCGCCAACAAGCGCACATTCTACATCAAAGTCACATGATTCACAGAGATTTTTATCTAGAAAGAAAAGTCCTTTCAAATCATTATACAGCCTTTATCATTTGAAATGTTCATTGCTATAGACAGCGAGTGTCACAGGTTTAGATTTGTAACAGAAAAGTGACAAGAATACCAAAACGCAGAAGAATCATAATTTTTACTAAAGGAAGAGCTCTTTAAGACACTGGGTACGGGGATTTCAATCTCTTAACGCTATGAACATTTCCCCCCCCTCTCCATTGCTCTAAGAAAAAAAAAGTCTTGCACATGTCCAGTTGAATGAGAAACACTGATGCTGCCATATTGACTATTGGAAACGATTACTTCAAAACTGGGTTTGCAGCTGGAACAAATAATTATCAGATATACTGTGCTGTTTTGTATTACTTATCATTCATATTAAAAAAAAAAAAGAATTTCGAAGGCATATGACATGGTGTTTTGTTTTGGCATACCGATTGAACTGTATTTATTGACACGGAACTAACCTGCAATTACATCATAAAACACGAATTATAAAAGAAAGTGGGGAATAAAAGAAGCTCCGAATTCAATTACAACAAGAACAAAAACAACAACGACAAACAATTTGTTCATATGCAAAGACTAGCAATCGATTAGGAAAGGGACTCGGAGCCTGTTTTAACAAAACTGGTTGAAAGGCGGTAGAGTTTATGTCAAAGCGTCGTTTCTGTTACGCGTACCTTAGTCTTTTTCTACTATTTAAAGCTGCACCTACGCATGTGTTTCTTCGCTTTCTCACACCTATACTGACACAACTTTTTTCCAAGTCACTCATTACTTTCTCACATACATCAGAAGTGAGAGGTGAAAAATTTCCGGAAAGAAAATTTGCCTCACCCAGGTATCAAACTCTCAACCACCTGGTCAAGCGTCACACAAGCTTACAACTGACCTACCCGTGCCGGTACATTAAGGCCCCAATAAAGTCCAAAATTAGAATGTTTTTATGCTTGAAAAAAGGCACGAATCTTTTAGATTTACTCTTATTTTGTCGCCAAGGGGATAGGGGCGTTCATTGTAGCATCGGTTCATGTCACAGAACCATACAAAAATCCTACTTTTTTTTTTTTATCAATTCTCCCAAGTGACGTTACTACGCACTATTCGGAATCATTCTGGTGTCCTATTTGTAGACACCATGTGACCGATGACGTATTACACAGACGATGTGCTTTCTCTCCTTAGAAAACGTTGCGAAACTTCGGTAAGTCTTTAATTTTCGTTAAATTACCTGCGCTCATCGTATCTAATTTATTTGTATGCATTTGATTGGTAAATCGAAGTTGTGTTATATTTATTTCGATCATGATATGCCTATTTCTTCTTGTCAAGAGTCGTGCAAACATCGAATGACATCTCGACCTATAACACTTTCGGCCTATTACAATTTCGACTAACGTTAGTAAGAAATTCGGCGCATACAAAATCGAATGTCTACACAGGGTATAAAGGTTTGTAATATGAGCCATGGGGAATAAGTCAAACAAAATGCGGACTTTTATAACGAAGATCAGACTTTACATTATGTGCGATCTGATCTTGATCTTCGTAGGTAATGAAAAAGTTAAGAATTTTGTGGTTTTTTTTTTGGGGGGGGGGTCTGTAATTACTAGCGATTTTTGACCTGAGTTTAGCATCAGGTGGTGGACGTTTTATATCAAGGTCAGACCTCTTACTAGGTGCAATCTGATCTCGATCTATGCTGTCAACAAAGGATATTTCTCAACTTTCAAGAGTTTAGTAAAACACATTGCTTATAGATATTTTTACTGCTAGTTTTTGAAGACAGAGTTGATGTTACTTCATCAATCAAGTTATTGCATGCAGATGAACCATACTTTTCAAAATTATAGATACATATTCCAAAGCTGATAAATACATGTACTTCAAGTTGTTGGAGTGCAAGACAACTGAAAACAAAAGTAGAAGTTTACTAGTACTCAAGTAATATTTATCTAACACATTGTGATGAAGAAAAATAATTTTTTATGTCATTTTTTACTGATCTCTTTTCTTTCCAATCTAAAAACAGTGTATTTTTTTAGGGTGTGATACAGAGAGACCAAGATGTTTGTTAACCGACAAATAGATATCCCAGTCCGGTGTTATATCTCTGCTGTATGACGATTTTTTTTTTTTTTTTTTTTTTTCACAGATTTTAGCACAGTCCATGTCAACAGGTATTTGAATGATATTTAGATCTACATCTATTACACATTAATGTTAGAACTTTGAAGTCTATTATATTTCAAGCTTAGAAAGGATCAGCTGCTGAAGGGATAATTGATCAAATACAACTTTTTTACACCCTTGCCATAAATTTTTGAAAGGAGCAATTGTTTGCTACAAGTAACTGCTCCTTTCTCACATTCCTCCATTTTTTTTTTTTTTTTTTTTTTTGAACATTCCCCAGTTGTCGGTTGTTTAACGCCATTTTCAACATTATTTCAGTTTTATCACGGCAGCCAGTGCACCTGTCCATGCTTATCAAGAGTTTCTGTTTCCAGTACTTTGCATAATATCCCACTGGCTGCTTTTCCACGTAATCATTGTCAATACAAAGATTAGCATTGAGAGAGGAATGTATCCTGTTGCAATGGCTATCATCAATCCTGGGAAAGAAATTGGCTGAGCTAGGGATTTGAAGCAGCAACCCCCCCCAATCTCAAGCCCTGTATGCGACTAGCTGCACCACTAGGGCTCTGCAGTAGTATTTCGTAAAAGTAATGTACTCTTGAGAGGGAAAAAGGCATGCCTTGGGGCTAAAACATATTAAAGTCCAACTTTTAGTAAGCAAGCACAAAAGGTACACTCAAAAGCTGCTTTGTATTATGCCAGCACCAAAGAGACTCTCAAATTGTGTGTTTTTTTTTTTTTTTTTACCTTGAAAAAGAAAGCTTTTGAAACATAATGAAAAAAGGTGAAAACCAACATTTTCTATTTCCAAAAGTGATTTTAGCTTTTGAAACAAGTTCCGTCATTTGAGCCACGTTCAATTTGTTGTCTACAAATGCTTTCAATTTGGACAAGTTAGAAATTTTATCAGCTTGAAAAGAATTAGTATTAAGGTGGCCACAAGGGCAGGGTTTACTGTATAAAGAAATGAACATATCTTGTAAAATAGTTCTAGAGATACAATCTGAGACTAGTAGATTAAAAATACATGTGTTTTTCAATCTAAATTTACTTGATTGATTGAATGGTGTTTAATGCGGCATTCAACATTATATCAGTCATTTCATTGCGTCAGTTTGCTGGTTCATGTATATCCTGGGTTTTAATGGTACAAGGCTATGGCTCTGTAGTGTCATGCCCAAGAACACTCTTATGAAAAACCCATTGCTTCCAGTGAGGCTCAAAGCTTGGACCTCCAGGTTATGAGAGCTACACTTTACCATTGAGCCAGGGAGACCTTAAATAAATTTGTATTTCAGACTCAAAATGCGAATGCAGTCTCAATGGCAGTGTAAGATACAAGGACATAGTTGTTAAATGGCCTCTTTAGGATTTCATTTAACTCTACCAAACAACAAAGTTTTGGACTAGTCCAAATTCAAAGTATTTGCAGCCAAAAATTTAACTGTGGCTCAAATGATGAAATTTGTTTTTAATAGGGTAGAAAACATAGTGTGGAATCAAGAAAATGCTGGTTACCTGCATTTTCTCCTTTTCTCACAATGTTTTCAAAACACCTGGAGATGCATTAAGCCCCCTTTTGCCAGAGCATGGCCCATACATACTTTGCATTATTTAACTCTTTACCAAACGACAAAATTTTTAGACTGAACCAAATTGAAAGCATTAATTTTGCAGACGACAAATTAAGTGTTGCTAAACTGATGATTTCTCTTTTTGATAGGGTAGTAAACATTGTGGGAAAAGGAGAAAATGCTGGTTACCAGCATTTTCTCCTTTTCCCACGATGTTTTCAAAAGCCTTTTCTTTCAGGGTTGTTAAAAGTCGGGATTGTGTGGTAAAGAGTTAAAAAGAAATTTATGTTCTTGTCATTTCAGTGTCTCATTTTGAACAGAGTGACGTGACATTTGAACAGTGTGGACAGGGAAAAAATCGCTCTCAGTTTATAGACAAATATGGACAATATTAGTGCATCTACTAACTTAACAGTATACCAGTAACATCGGAATGGACTTCTGCAGTGACTGGTGATCGTAATTTTAGAAATTTTGGATCAAAATTGTGGATTTTGGAGGTTTCTTTTGGAACAATTTGAGTGAGTAAAATTCAAAATAAGAACTCTACCTATACATATACCTATACACATCATCTACAGACAATAAAGCTAGAAAACAAGTTTGGACAGATACAGTTATGAACAGTTAGACCGTTAGAACAGCAGGAATAGCAAATTTTTACCCTGTTATTGAACTCAGCTCATGAAATTTGATTGATTTGTAGGGTAGCAGTTACAAAAAGTTTTACGTAAATTAAGAATTTAGCCGGATACCAGAACTCGAAAAAGATATGGCTGGACGTGGTCAAGGGCAAGGTTCCTCTAAACATGTAAAGGTCAATAAAAGATAAAGTAACTTGGCAACTTTTTATCTAGGTCTAAAATCTGAGTGCTGGAATAGATAATGGGTATAAGATGACTGATTTTGCTTTTGAAACATATGAGCTATTGCTTTCTGAGTGCTGGAATAGATAATGGGTATAAGATGACTGATTTTGCTTTTGAAACATATGAGCTATTGCTTTCTGAGTGCTGGAATAGATAATGGGTATAAGATGACTGACTTTGATTATGAGCTATATTCAGTAATAAGGGGGTTTAATGCATCTGTGAAAAGTATCAACCCAGGCCAGCCTGTGCGGACTGCACAGGCTGACCTGGGACGAAACTTTTCACTATTGGACAATTTTCTGTATGTAATAGGACCATTCCACCTCATGATTCAGTCAGTTGTTAGAAAAAAATGAACTCTGTGGATCCATGATCATGTTATGACTTGCAAGGTATCATGCATCACAGTGGTGCCTTAAGGCCCTTTTGCAATAGCCTGGTTCATGTTACTATACACAGGTATTTACTTATGAACAGGACAAAGCCCAGGTAGCTCAGTCAAGGACTTGAGAACAGGGGGTCAGTGGTTTGATTCCTGGCTTTTCCAATTTCTTAGAATTGATGATATTCATTCTGACATGTGGGAAAGCAGCCAGTGGCTAGTAAAGATTATTGTGTGAGGTACTTTAAAAAGGGTTTTTGTCGGTTTAACCCTTTACCAAACAATCTTGAGTTTTCACGACCCTAGAGATGAAGACTTTTGAAAACATTGTTGAAATTCTCTGGTTACCAGCACTTTTTTCATTTTCCCATATTTTCTACCCTTCCAAAAACAGATTTCAATACTTGAGTCCCATTTATCATCTGCAAATACTTTCAAGTCTAAAATTTTGTTGTTTGTCAAGAGTTAAAAACTATGTGCAGAAATGGGTTAACCGTTTACCAGATGACAGATTTTGGACAAGTCCAAATTGGAAGTGTTTTTTGACAACTACTGTAATTCAGTGTGGCGTAAAGGATTAGATTTGTCTTTGAAATGGTAGAAATCATTGAAGGAACAGAAGAAAATGCTGGTTACCAACATTTTCTCCTTCACCCACGAAGTTTCTAAAGCTATCTCCCTGGGGGGTCATTAAAAGATGAGATTGTTTGCTATAAGACCCACGAAGTTTCTAAAGCTATCTCCCTTGGGGTCATTAAAAGACGAGACCGTTTGCTAAAGGACCATTGTATACTTGAATTAAAAGCTTGAAAATATGTAGATAGTGAAAACAAATGCAGTTTGCTCAAATGTACTTTTTATTGCTCTCGAACTTTGTAAGATATGGTTTTGTTTTATAATTCATAAACATGAATTAAAACTGTAACCCTTTACCGAATGACAAAATTTTATGCTGGTCCATATTGAAAGCATTTGCAGTTGACAAAATAATTGTGACTCAAAAATTAAGATTCTATTTGGGAAGGGAAGAAAACACTGTGGGAAAAGGAGAAAATGCTGGTTACCAGCATTTTCTCCTTTCCCTACAATGTTTTCAAAGGGCTTCTCTCTCAGGGCTGTTAAGATCCGTGAGTGTGTGGTAAAGGCTTAAACTGGAAATAGAGTTTAGTATCTTTCAATAATTTTCCTTTTAGTAATAAAAAACAATGGTCACAAAAATATCAAACTCAACTCTTTACCACACAATCCCTGGTTTTAATGACCCCTGAAGAAGAGGGCTTTTGAAAACATTGTGGGAAAATGTTTTCTATCCTTCCCAAAACAAACTTCAATTTTCAATCATATTTATTTTGTCGTCTGCAAGTGCCTTCAATTTGGACCAGTCTAAAATTTTGTCGTTTGGTAAAGAGTTAATCATATTGGTAATCTTAATTCAATATTCTTCATGACTGTTGTAAAAACTTAATACTGGCTATCTGTATCTTGGCTAAAAATACTGTTCACGTAAAACTTTCCATCATAGAGCACCTAAGCTAGGAAGAGAAACAGAGACAAGTAAATGTATTTGACTGATATATGTCACAATGTAATATATCTATTTTCAACAGCATTTCAACTGTATAGCAGTAGCTGTACACTTACTCATGTTCACTGGGTCAATAACTGATATCCCTTTACCACACAGTCCCGACTTTTAACGACCCTGAGAAAGAAGCCTTTTGAAAACATTGTGGGAAAAGGAGGAAATGCTGGTAACCAGCATTTTCTCCTTTTCCCACAGTGTTTTCTACCCTTCCCAAAACAAATTTCAATTTTTCAGTCACATTTATTTTGTCGTCTGCAACTGCTTTCAATTTGGACCACTCTAAAATTTTGTTGTTTGGTAAAGAGATATTACTGGCAATAAAGCTGGGGGAGGTTACTTTTTGTAGGAAACTACCTATCAAGCTTCAGCTACAGTTGAATTTTGAACACATGTTTTACAAATCATATCAACCAAAAGGCCACGGTGGGCTTGCAAGCATCGTCCACGTCCTTAACCCTTAACCACACAATTCCGGGTTTAAACGAACCTATGGAAGATGCCTTCTGAAAACATTCCGGGAAAAGGAGAAAATGCTCGTTACCAGCATTTTCTCCTTTTCCCACTGTGTTTTCTACCCTACCAGAAACAAATTTAAATTTTGAGTCACATTTATTTTGTCGTCTGTAAATGCTTTCAATTTGGACCAATCTAAAATATTGCTGTGTGGTAAAGAGTTAAGTGTCATTGCAACTGGATTTGATCCTCTCAAACTCCTGAACATGATTTGGGTTTGCTCACGGGGGAAACAGCCAGTGACTTTTAGAGAATTTGCTGAGAATTACTAGTATATGAAATAGAGGTAAAAGGCGCATTATTAAATTTAAGCCTTTTTCAAACAATCCAAGTTTTTACAACTCTTAGTAAGACAGCCTCTCCAAATATTGTGGGATAAAGAGAGAATTTTGGTACAATATAGCCTGTAGAAAAAGCAGAAAATATTGGTAGCCTGCATTTTTTTCTTTTTTCCCCACACTGTTTTCTACCCTTCCAGAGAGACTTTATTGTGTTGAGTTATATGTACTTTTTCATCTGCAAATAGTTTCAATTTAGACGAGACTAAAATGTTCTCTTGTAAAGATTGGGTGTTTATTGGTTGGAGCATTTTGCACCACTTTAAACATTATTTCAGATTTTTATTCATGTCAGTGTGACAACTCATTACTGTCTTTTCTGTATTTCACCAGCACAAAGCTGGGGCTCTGCAATGTCTTGCCTAAGGACATTCCTTAACCCTTAAAGCCCTGGATTGATTGATTCTATGGTGTTTAATGCCATTTTCAACATTATTTCAGTTATATCGTGGCGGCCAGTGCACCTATCCGTGCTTTCCTAGCGTTTCTTTTAGCAGTGCTTCGCACAGTATTCTTTCCAAGCCACTGGCTGCTTTTCCCACATTGCCATTGTCAAAACAATGGTCAGCGTTGAGAGAGGAATGAATCCTGCCGTAATAACTATCATCAATCAGCGGAAAGAAATTGGCCGAGCCGGGGATCAAACCAGCGACCTCCTGTTCTCAAGTCCCTTACGCTACAGACTGAGCTACAGGGTGCGGCTTAAAGCCCTGGAACCAACTTAAGTTGTTTTTGCAGACAAAAGTTGTTTTTGCAGACAGTGTAGATAAAGATCAGACTGCACATAACATGTAGTCTGATTTTAGCTACTATGAAACAAGTTTGGTCAAAATAAAGCAAGACGGCTACCATTTTCTTACTTTCCAAGCAGGTGCGCAACCCTTTACCAGTTGGTAAAATTTTAGTTCAATTGTTCAAACTGGAAACAATTGCAGATGAAAAATTGGACGTAGTAGCTCAAATGAAAACATTTGCTTCAAGAAGAATAGTATTATGGGAAAAGGAAAAAATACCGGTAACCAGCAATTCTGCTATTTCCATAATGTTTCAAAAGCATTTGTTAAAGTGATTAAATAGTGCTTTACATAATAACTTGGATGTTTTGGTTAACCCTTTACCACACAATCCCAACCTTTAAAGACCCTGGGAAAGAAGCCTTTTGAAAACATTGTGGGAAAAGGAGAAAATGTTGGTAACCAGCATTTTCTCCTTTTCCCACAATGTTTTCTACCTTTCCCAAAACAAATTTCTGCAAATGCTTTCATTTTGGAAATGTCCAAAATATTGTTGTTTGGTAAAGAGTTAAGGGTTGAGGGAAAGCAGTAGCTTCTAACGTTGCTCTGTATGTATGAATATATTTTTTTATTTTTTGTCCACAAATTCTTCTTGTAAGACTATTGTGATGTACATGTATTTAAAATATTACACTATATTGCCTTGATTGTTGCATGAAACATATCTGTCTTTGTAAGAGCTGTGATCTGAACCAGCCAGTTTTATATCGTAGTACTGAAGGCCAAGTATTCACATGCTACATATTCTTCAGCAACACCACAGAATATGTCTTTGGAAATCTGATTATTCTGCTGTATATCTGAAAAATAAAAAAAGACGTATTCTCTTTTTTAATTTATCTCAATCTGAAACTGTAAAAAAAAAACAAAGACAGCAGTATAGTAATAGGTGTAGGTTTACTCCAACTTCATTCCATTTGATAACAGAATTGATTGCAGCATTTGTCCAGCATGTGGTTGATCTTAAATAATGTTGAAAACTGTACATGTATGAAGTCATAACTGTACAAATACAGCTTTTAACAAACCTGTTTCGAAACAGCATTGGTAATTACTTATCATTTGTAGGGAAGAATCATGTGATCCATCTTCCACAATGTTACTTTTCCATATGGATCAAAATTGATTGCTGCTGCATTTCCAACCTTTTACTGATTTTCTTCACATGTTCTTTACTCTAGTATGGCATATGTCTCAAAGCCCGAATAGTAGCAAAAAGTACACAAAAAGTAGGTCAGCAGTTGCTATGCTGCTCTATCTTTTGTTAACGTTTTACTTGATTTCAATTTTTTTTTTTTTTTTTGCCATTGACTTACACTTGGATCGACTGTACAACAACAGATTATCATCTTCCCAACAATTTCGTACTTTCAAAAGGTATGACTTAAATCAAAATGCATTTTAACACCCACTTTGTTTACTTTTGGTGGCTGCTGGGCCTTTAAACAGTGGCACATACAATCATGGGTATGGGCTATACATCAAACAAATGAATGTAGTTTTTAGCCTTTCAATTTCTGACAATCATTCTGTTTACATGTATGATACATGTAAATTCTAGAACAGTGTAATGCAGTATCTTTTACTCAATAATCAGCACTTTTGCAAATGAGGCCCAGTTTGATTGACTGAGTGATGCATACATGTAGCTTTCAACATTATATCAGTCATACCATTTTGACAGATCGTTAATTCATATGTTTCCTGAGTTTTACCAATATCTGAAGTAACTTGCCCATGGACATCCCAACGAAACCCAGTGAGAATTGAATCTGAGTCGTGGATTACTTATATTATGCATTTACCACTGAGACATGAAATAATCCTTGAGCCTTTACATCTGTTTAGTTGAATAAAAATTGTGGCATTACTAGTATCACAAGGGTCAGCTCAAGTAATATAGGAGAACTGTGAAGCCCTAAGTGACAAAACAAAATTCAGTCGCATAAGCACAGTAGTAGCTTAATCAGCTGTCTACCGGTATTTTGTCCAACAGCATATTTTCAAGAATTCTGCTCCATTTTCATCCTGGCCTATAATAAGGGTTTCATTTAAGATCTAGCAAAATGAGACAGCAAAAACTTGCAGTATACCAGTAATCTTGAATCTACACTGCTTCTATAAAGGTATAGCCCATGCGGTGAGTCGAGGTGAATCCCTGAAACTGCAATACATTGCTTTGAATTTTCATTACTTTACCAGTCATGTAAATTTTGTGAATTTGGCTATTGAAAATAAAATTTGTTTTATCTGATTGAGACACATGTACCTGAAAAGTGGTCGCCAAATTCTGAATCTACTGGAATGGAATCACAATCATGACAGAGTCAGAAACCAAGGCTCATCTGCATCAGCACAGTCAGTATAATTCAGTATGTGTATCATCATGTAGGAGGATCCATTCACATTGGCCAGAGATGTGTAAAGTAATTATCTCCATACTCTGGAATATCATTTAACATTCTGTGCTAGAAATTTAATGGTGTTTTACTCCGCATTCAACAGCATTTCAGTCATATTATGGCAGCACCACACAAATTCATGTATTTCCTGGGATTCACCAGTACTAGGCTAGGGCTCTGAAGTGTCTTGCCCAAAGACACTCCCATGAAAAAACCAGCAGATCAAACCCCATACCTAATAATGTGCAAATTCATCTTTTACTCTTTACCAAACGACAAAAATTTAGACTTGTCAAAATTGAAAGCATTTGCAGACGACAATTTAATGTGGGCCAAACGATAGAATATGTCTTTGATAGAGGAGAAAATATTGTGGGAAAAGGAGAAAATGCTGGTTACCAACATTTTCTCCTTTTCCTACAATGTTTTCAAAAGGCTTATTTCTCAGGGTCGTAAAAACTCGGGATTGTGTAGTAAAGGGTTAACATACAATCCAGTGCTGTAATGACCCAGAGGCATAAACCTTTTCAGAACATTGTAGGAAAAGGAGAAAATGCTGCTGGTGACTAGTATTTACCTTTAATTCAACAATTGTTTCTCCTGTTTCAAATACAAATCATGCAGATCCAATACAAGCTATGTCGTCTACAAATGTTTTCAATCTAGACAAGTCCAAAATTTTGTCATCTGCTAAATAAAAAACACCAAGATTCCATTGATATGTGCACTGACCAGATTAGGGAAAGATAATTGGGTTCTACGTTCAAATTTGTGTCACCCAAGAAATTCAGCCAATTTTTTTAAAAAATTGTGCAGATTTAATTCAACACATTGAGTTTCAATTGCATTTCTAAAGTGTTATACACCCCCCTCCCAAATACTTAGCCTTGTCGAACACTAAGGCATTTGCGGAAAAACAAATATTTCTCAAATAATGAAATTTGTCTGTGATACAAGAAAAATATTGTGGAAATAGGAGAAAATGTCGGCTACCAACTTTTTCTCATATTTCCACCATGTTTTCAAAAACATTTTTTCAATATCGTAAAAACTAGGGATTGCTAGGTAAATGGCCCATCTCCGAATAAATATGCGTCGCGTATATCCGAGGTTCAGACTACATTCATGCACATTTAATCATTATCTGCATTCTCTGCGAAGAAAATGGGTCAATCGGGTGCTGCGCAAAAATGAAAGATCACTTTCATCTCAAAGGTGAACGGCGAGCGACAGTATAATTCATGTATTACACACTAAGTAATAGTAAATTAGTGTGTAATATATGAATTATACTGTCGCTCGCCGTTCACCTGTGTTTCATCTTACTAGCCCATATCCATTAATCAGAAAGTGCTTACGTATCCTGATCCAACAGTAAATGGGGAAATCAATACAGATATAGCGATAAATCTGTTTTTAACACAATAAATATAAGATGAACGTAAGGCGACTTACCGATTCGAGAATGCGAACTGAAATCCGCATCAGTTTTCAGACAGTTCGCTCATTCTGTATATTTACACGGAGCTTCTTGTTCAAAACAAAAGAAACAAATCCTAAAGTACACGCCCGTTTGTTCTTTCTGTGTCGCTCTTCGGCAAATTCGGTAAACAAACTTGGTTTTCTGTCGAATATGATTCTCACGACCGTCACAACGTCCTCCATTTTGTTTTTCGTTTACGTTCGCTCCAAGGTATCACGAGGTGTACCTACGTCGTCGTTATTGATGTAAACAAAAGTTAGAGATACCTGGTAGTATTTCTTGTAGTTTTGAAAGTAATTCTTTTGCCAGCGAATGGAACTTTGACCAATCGCACATTAAGAGAGTGTCATCGTTATATTAGCTTACATAGTTTTAAATGGTATGATTAAAATTTAACTTCATTTTTTACCCCGCATTGTTTACACTTGGACTTTATTGGGACTTTAAATAGATAACAAATTACACAGCTATACATACATTCAAGGCAAGTATCATTCGAGAACAGGAAATAACCATCGACACATTCGCAAGTACCAGTAGAATCGTCGCATACTGCATTGGGATCTTCGCAGGATCCAGGTAATGTGCAGTTATCACCGTTTGCGATCACTGAAATGGCATAATTACATGGAAGTCATTTTTACGTCACAACTAAACATATCTTTTCGACTAATCCTGCTTGAATGACGTATTGAACCATTACCTGAGAGTTCTTGTAAATTTTCATGACTGGATTCAATTATTCTGTAAATCCATTCCTACCATTCCGATATATATTACGGGAAAAGAAAAACATGGTGAGATAACGACCAACTGGTTCTCAAAACAATCATTCCTTATATTCTATTTGGTAATCTCAGTCGATTGGCAGCGTTTGGAGGATGAGTAAACTTGTCCTTACCTTTTGTCAAGGATACTGAATGTGTTTAGCTTGAAAGAATTGCAGAAGATGTGTTACTAAACTAAGTTAACATGAATATTTATAGGTAGATAACTCATGTAAAACTCCGATATAAATTCCTTTGGATGTTTATCTCAAGACATGAATTAAATGAAATGAAATTTCGATTTTGCCATTAATAAACGAAAACGACCTTCTCATTTCAATTCGGTACAGACAACATTTTGCTTAGTTTGTGCATAATGTCCAGACTGCATAGATGGACATTATAACCGCCTTTCGCAAGAAAATCTAGCATTGTAAATAGTAGTGTCAACTTACAGTCCAAGCAAACCCCGCCAGGCATGTGGCCATTACTATCATAGGTAACGTCAACACATTCACACTCCCCTAGGACCGGGTTACAACAACTTCTTTCATCTAGACACATTTCTTCTCCAGAACAATTGGCCCCAAGTGGAAGCTCTGGATTGTAAACGATCATTTAACAAATCAAGAAAAGATGCACGTTTACTTTCGTTCCTGCTGCCTATCTATAAGACCTCTGATTAACATTCTTTGAATACATTTTTTCTTTCTTTTACCATATCTATTTAAGACACTGCGGAGACCTATGTTTCCGTGAAAAGGAAATTATGTGCATGATTTGCAATAATATGTTTATTCAGGGCATAATCCGGAATAGTTCCATGGAAAACTGGGACTTTTTTTTTTTCTTTTTTTGCCGTTGTTTCCATTCTCCACAGCATACAAGTTACCAACGGTTAAAAACGAAATGATTTATTAATTCACGTTAAAAGGAACTTTTTTACAAGGAATGCATTGATCACAAACCGCTTTTGACGGCATTGATAGCTCTTGCAGAATGTGTAGATCAGAATCCGACGGCACAAAACAAGCGGTCTAATACTGGCAACACAACATCTGTAAACCGATTTTAAACTTAAGGCAAAAGAACAGTTCATTTGCCACGACGAAGAAACAATTCGAATTGCTGCAACAATATTTCTAAAAGACATGCTTTTTCCGGGCAATAATTCTTATTAACTAAACTATTTGAGTTATCACATGGTGAAAAGGTGGGTTTATCGTAGTGGAATTTTAATAGCAAAATTAATTTACACTTACTCATGTTGCAAATGCCACATTCGTCTGTATATTGATTCGACAAACATTCGCACAATCCATCAACACAGGTAGCGCCAACAAGCGCACATTCTACATCAAAGTCACATGATTCACAGAGATTTTTATCTAGAAAGAAAAGTCCTTTCAAATCATTATACAGCCTTTATCATTTGAAATGTTCATTGCTATAGACAGCTGTGTCACAGGTTTAGATTTGTAACAGAAAAGTGACAAGAATACCAAAACGCAGAAGAATCATATTTTTTTCTAAAGGAAGAGCTCTTTAAGACACTGGGTACGGGGATTTCAATCTCTTAACGCTATGAACATTTTCCCCCCTCCCCACTGCTCCAAGAAAAAAAAAGCTTGCACATGTCCAGTTGAATGAGAAACACTGATGCTGCCATATTGACTATTGGAAATGATTACTTCAAAACTGGGTTTGCAGCTGGAACAAATAATTATCAGATATAATGTGCTGTTTTGTATTACTTATCATTCAAATTAAAAAAAAAAGAATTTCGAAGGCATATGACATGGCGTTTTGTTTTGGCATACCGATTGAACTGTATTTATTGACACGGAACTAAACTGCAGTTACATCATAAAACACGAATTATAAAAGAAAGTGAGGAATAAAAGAAGCTCCTAATTCAACTACAACAAGAAAAAAAAACAACAACGACAAACAATTTGTTGACAAGCAAAGACTAGCAATCGATTAGGAAAGGGACTCGGAGCCTGTTTTAACAAAGCTGGTTGAAAGGCGGTAGAGTTTATGTCAAAGCGTCGTTTCTGTTACGCGTACCTTAGTCTTTTTCTACTATTTAAAGCTGCACCTAAGCATGTGTTTCTTCGCTTTCTCACACCTATACTGACACAACTTTTTTCCAAGTCACTGACTACTTTTCTCACATACATCAGAAGTGAGAGGTGAAACATTTCCGGAAAGAAAATTTGCCTCACCCAGGTATCAAACTCTCAACCACCTGGTCAAGCGTCAGACAAGCTTACCACTGACTTACCCGTGTCGGTAAATTAAATAGATAACAAATTACACAGCTATACATACATTCAAGGCAAGTATCATTCGAAAAAAGGAAATAACCATCGACACATTCGCAAGTACCAGTAGAATCGTCGCATACTGCATTGGGATCTTCGCAGGATCCAGGTAATGTACAGTTATCACCGTTTGCTATCACTGAAATGGCATAATTACATGGAAGTCATTTTTACGTCACAACCAAACATACCTTTTCGACTAATCCTGCCTGAATTACGTATTGAACCATTACCTGCCAGTTCTTGTAAAGGAAAAGAAAAACATGGTGAGATAACGACCAACCGGTTCTCAAAACAATCATTCCTTATATTCTATATGGTAATCTGAGGCGATTGGCAGCGTTTTGAGGATGAGTAAACTTGTCCTTACCTTTTGTCAAGGATACTGAATGAGTTTTGCTTGAAAGAATTGCAGAAGATGTGTTACTAAACTAAGTTGACATGAATATTTATAGGTAGATAACTCATGTAAAACTCCGATATAAATTCCTTTGGATGTTTATCTCAAGACATGACTTAAATGAAATGAAATTTTGATTTTGCCATTAATAAATGAAAACGACCTTCTCATTTCAATTCGGTACAGACAACATTTTGCTTAGTTTGTGCATAATGTCCAGACTGCATAGATGGATATTATAACTGCATTTTGCAAGAAAATCTAGCATTGTAAATAGTAGTGTCAACTTACAGTCCAAGCAAACCCCGCCAGGCATGTGGCCATTACTATCATAGGTACCATCAACACATTCACACTCCCCTAGGACTGGGTTACAACAACTTCTTTCATCTAGACACATTTCTTCTCCAGAACAATTGGCCCCAAGTGGAAGCTCTGGATTGTAAACGATCATTTAACAAATCAAGAAAAGATGCACGTTTACTTTCGTTCCTGCTGCCTATCTATAAGGCCTCTGATTAACATTCTTTGAATGCATTTTTTTCTTTCTTTTACCATATATATTTAAGAGATTGCCGTGACCTATGTTTCGTTGAAAAAGAAATTATGTGCATGATTTGCAATAATATGTTTATTCAGGGCATAATCCGGTATATTTCCATGGAATACTGGGATCTTTTTTTTTTTTTTTTTTTTTTGCCGTTGTTTCCATTCTCCACAGCATACAAGTTACCAACGGTTAAGAACGAAATGATTTATTAATTCACGTTAAAAGGAACTTTTTTACAAGGAATGCATTTATCACAAACCGCTTTTGACGGCATTGATAGCTCTTGCCGAATGTGTAGATCAGAATCCGACGGCACAAAACAAGCGGTCTAACACTGACAACACAACATCTGTAAACCGATTTTAAACTTAAGGCAAAAGAGCAGTTCATTTGCCTCGACGAAGAAACAATTCGAATTGCTGCAACAATATTTCTAAAAGGCATGCTTTGTCCGGGCAATATTTCTTATTAACTAAACTATTTGAGTTGTCACATGGTGAAAAGGTGGGTTTATCGTAGTGGAATTTTAATAGCAAAATTAATTTACACTTACTCATGTTGCAAATGCCACATTCGTCTGTATATTGATTCGACAAACACTCGCACAATCCATCAACACAGGTAGCGCCAACAAGCGCACATTCTACATCAAAGTCACATGATTCACAGAGATTTTTATCTAGAAAGAAAAGTCCTTTCAAATCATTATACAGCCTTTATCATTTGAAATGTTCTTTGCTATAGACAGCGTGTGTCACAGGTTTAGATTTGTAACAGAAAAGTGACAAGAATACCAAAACGCAGAAGAAACATAATTTTTTCTAAAGGAAGAGCTCTTTAAGAGACCAGGTACGGGGATTTCAATCTCTAAACGCTATGAACATTTCCCCCCACTGCTCCAAGAAAAAAAAAAGCTTGCACATGTCCAGCTGAATGAGAAACACTGGTGCTGCCATATTGACTATTGGAAACGATTACTTCAAAACTGGGTTTCCAGATGGAACAAATAACTATCAGATATAATGTACTATTTTGTATTACTTATCATTCAAATTAAAAAAAAAAAAAGAATTTCGAAGGCATATGACATGGCGTTTTGTTTCGGTATACCGATTTAACTGTGTTTATTGACACGGAACTAAACTGCAGTTACATCATAAAACAAGAATTATAAAAGAAAGTGAGAAATAAAAGAAGCTCCGAATTCAACTACAACAAGAACAAAAACAACAACGACAAACAATTTGTTGACATGCAAAGACTAGCAATCGATTAGGAAAGGGACTCGGAGCCTGTTTTAACAAAGCTGGTTGAAAGGCGGTAGAGTTCATGTCAAAGCGTCGTTTCTGTTACGCGTACCTTAGTCTTTTTCTACTATTTAAAGCTGCACCATGTGTTTCTTCGCTTTCTATACTGACACAACTTTTTACCAAGTCACTAACTACTTTTCTCACATACATCAGAGGTGAGAGGTGAAAATTTTCCGGAAAGAAATTTTGCCTCACCCAGGTATCAAACTCTCAACCACCTGGTCAAGCGTCAGACAAGCTTACCACTGACCTACCCGTGTCGGTACATTAAATAGATAACAAATTACACAGCTATACATACATTCAAGGCAAGTATTATTCGAGAAAAGGAAATAACCATCGACACATTCGCAAGTACCAGTAGAATCATCGCATACAGCATTGGGATCTTCGCAGGATCCAGGTAATGTGCAGTTATCACCGTTTGCGATCACTGAAATGGCATAATTACATGGAAGTCATTTTTACGTCATAACCAAACATATTTTTTCGACTAATCCTGCCTGAATTACGTATTGAACAATTACCTGAGAGTTCTTATAAATTTTCATGACTGGATTCAATTATTCTGTAAATCCATTCCTACCATTCCGGTATATATTACGGTAAAGAAACAGAAGGAAAAAAAAAAGAAAACATAGTGAGATAACGACCAACTGGTTCTCTAAACAGTCATTCCTCATATTCTATTTCGTAATTTCAGTCGAGTGGCAGCGTTTTGAGGATGAGTAAACTTGTCCTTACCTTTTGTCAAGGATACTGAATGAGTTTTGCTTGAAAGAATTGCAGAAGATGTGTTACTAAACTAAGTTAACATGAATATTTATAGGTAGATAACTCATGTAAAACTCCGATATAAATTCCTTTGGATGTTTATCTCAAGACATGAATTAAATGAAATGAAATTTCGATTTTGCCATTAATAAATGAAAACGACCTTCTCATTTCAATTCGGTACAGACAACATTTCGCTTAGTTTGTGCATAATGTCCAGACTGCATAGATGGACATTATAACCGCCTTTCGCAAGAAAATCTGGCATTGTAAATAGTAGTGTCAACTTACAGTCCAAGCAAACCCCGCCAGGCATGTGGCCATTACTATCATAGGTACCATCAACACATTCACACTCCCCTAGGACCGGGTTACAACAACTTCTTTCATCTAGACACATTTCTTCTCCAGAACAATTGGCCCCAAGTGGAAGCTCTGGATTGTAAAGATCATTTAACAAACCAAGAAAAGATGCACGTTTACTTTTGTTCCTGCTGCCTATCTATAAGACCTCTGATTAACATTCTTTGAATGGATTTTTTCTTTCTTTTACCGTATTTATTTGAGAGATTGCCGTGACCTATGTTTCGTTGAAAAGGAAATTATGTGCATGATTTGCAATTATATGTTTATTCAGGGCATAATCCGGTATATTTCCATGGAATACTGGGATTTTTTTTTTTTTTTTTTTTTTTCCGTTGTTTCCATTCTCCACAGCATACAAGTTACCAACGGTTAAAAACGAAATGATTTATTAATTCACGTTAAATGGAACTTTTTTACAAGGAATGCATTTATCACAAACCGCTTTTGACGGCATTGATAGCTCTTGCCGAATGTGTAGATCAGAATCCGACTGCACAAAACAAGCGGTCTAACACTGACAACACAACATCTGTAAACCGATTTTAAACTTAAGGATAAAGAGCAGATCATTTGCCACGACGAAGGAACAATTCGAATTGCTGCAACAATATTTCTAAAAGGCATGCTTTGTCCGGGCAATAATTCTTATTAACTAAACTATTTGAGTTATCACATGGTGAAATGGTGAAAAGGTGGGTTTATCGTAGTGGAATTTTAATAGCAAAATTAATTTACACTTACTCATGTTGCAAATGCCACATTCGTCTGTATATTGATTCGACAAACACTCGCACAATCCATCAACACAGGTAGCGCCAACAAGCGCACATTCTACATCAAAGTCACATGATTCACAGAGATTTTTATCTAGAAAGAAAAGTCCTTTCAAAGCATTATACAGCCTTTATCATTTGAAATGTTCTTTGCTATAGACAGCGTGTGTCACAGGTTTAGATTTGTAACAGAAAAGTGACAAGAATACCAAAACGCAGAAGAAACATAATTTTTTCTAAAGGAAGAGCTCTTTAAGAGACCAGGTACGGGGATTTCAATCTCTAAACGCTATGAACATTTCCCCCCACTGCTCCAAGAAAAAAAAAGCTTGCACATGTCCAGCTGAATGAGAAACACTGGTGCTGCCATATTGACTATTGGAAACGATTACTTCAAAACTGGGTTTCCAGATGGAACAAATAACTATCAGATATAATGTACTATTTTGTATTACTTATCATTCAAATTAAAAAAAAAAAGAATTTCGAAGGCATATGACATGGCGTTTTGTTTCGGTATACCGATTTAACTGTGTTTATTGACACGGAACTAAACTGCAGTTACATCATAAAACAAGAATTATAAAAGAAAGTGAGAAATAAAAGAAGCTCCGAATTCAACTACAACAAGAACAAAAACAACAACGACAAACAATTTGTTGACATGCAAAGACTAGCAATCGATTAGGAAAGGGACTCGGAGCCTGTTTTAACAAAGCTGGTTGAAAGGCGGTAGAGTTCATGTCAAAGCGTCGTTTCTGTTACGCGTACCTTAGTCTTTTTCTACTATTTAAAGCTGCACCATGTGTTTCTTCGCTTTCTATACTGACACAACTTTTTACCAAGTCACTAACTACTTTTCTCACATACATCAGAGGTGAGAGGTGAAAATTTTCCGGAAAGAAATTTTGCCTCACCCAGGTATCAAACTCTCAACCACCTGGTCAAGCGTCAGACAAGCTTACCACTGACCTACCCGTGTCGGTACATTAAATAGATAACAAATTACACAGCTATACATACATTCAAGGCAAGTATTATTCGAGAAAAGGAAATAACCATCGACACATTCGCAAGTACCAGTAGAATCATCGCATACAGCATTGGGATCTTCGCAGGATCCAGGTAATGTGCAGTTATCACCGTTTGCGATCACTGAAATGGCATAATTACATGGAAGTCATTTTTACGTCATAACCAAACATATTTTTTCGACTAATCCTGCCTGAATTACGTATTGAACAATTACCTGAGAGTTCTTATAAATTTTCATGACTGGATTCAATTATTCTGTAAATCCATTCCTACCATTCCGGTATATATTACGGTAAAGAAACAGAAGGAAAAAAAAAAGAAAACATAGTGAGATAACGACCAACTGGTTCTCTAAACAGTCATTCCTCATATTCTATTTCGTAATTTCAGTCGAGTGGCAGCGTTTGGAGGATGAGTAAACTTGTCCTTACCTTTTGTCAAGGATACTGAATGAGTTTTGCTTGAAAGAATTGCAGAAGATGTGTTACTAAACTAAGTTAACATGAATATTTATAGGTAGATAACTCATGTAAAACTCCGATATAAATTCCTTTGGATGTTTATCTCAAGACATGAATTAAATGAAATGAAATTTCGATTTTGCCATTAATAAATGAAAACGACCTTCTCATTTCAATTCGGTACAGACAACATTTCGCTTAGTTTGTGCATAATGTCCAGACTGCATAGATGGACATTATAACCGCCTTTCGCAAGAAAATCTGGCATTGTAAATAGTAGTGTCAACTTACAGTCCAAGCAAACCCCGCCAGGCATGTGGCCATTACTATCATAGGTACCATCAACACATTCACACTCCCCTAGGACCGGGTTACAACAACTTCTTTCATCTAGACACATTTCTTCTCCAGAACAATTGGCCCCAAGTGGAAGCTCTGGATTGTAAAGATCATTTAACAAACCAAGAAAAGATGCACGTTTACTTTTGTTCCTGCTGCCTATCTATAAGACCTCTGATTAACATTCTTTGAATGGATTTTTTCTTTCTTTTACCGTATTTATTTGAGAGATTGCCGTGACCTATGTTTCGTTGAAAAGGAAATTATGTGCATGATTTGCAATTATATGTTTATTCAGGGCATAATCCGGTATATTTCCATGGAATACTGGGATTTTTTTTTTTTTTTTCCGTTGTTTCCATTCTCCACAGCATACAAGTTACCAACGGTTAAAAACGAAATGATTTATTAATTCACGTTAAATGGAACTTTTTTACAAGGAATGCATTTATCACAAACCGCTTTTGACGGCATTGATAGCTCTTGCCGAATGTGTAGATCAGAATCCGACTGCACAAAACAAGCGGTCTAACACTGACAACACAACATCTGTAAACCGATTTTAAACTTAAGGATAAAGAGCAGATCATTTGCCACGACGAAGGAACAATTCGAATTGCTGCAACAATATTTCTAAAAGGCATGCTTTGTCCGGGCAATAATTCTTATTAACTAAACTATTTGAGTTATCACATGGTGAAATGGTGAAAAGGTGGGTTTATCGTAGTGGAATTTTAATAGCAAAATTAATTTACACTTACTCATGTTGCAAATGCCACATTCGTCTGTATATTGATTCGACAAACACTCGCACAATCCATCAACACAGGTAGCGCCAACAAGCGCACATTCTACATCAAAGTCACATGATTCACAGAGATTTTTATCTAGAAAGAAAAGTCCTTTCAAATCATTATACAGCCTTTATCATTTGAAATGTTCTTTGCTATAGACAGCGTGTGTCACAGGTTTAGATTTGTAACAGAAAAGTGACAAGAATACCAAAACGCAGAAGAAACATAATTTTTTCTAAAGGAAGAGCTCTTTAAGAGACCAGGTACGGGGATTTCAATCTCTAAACGCTATGAACATTTCCCCCCACTGCTCCAAGAAAAAAAAAGCTTGCACATGTCCAGCTGAATGAGAAACACTGGTGCTGCCATATTGACTATTGGAAACGATTACTTCAAAACTGGGTTTCCAGATGGAACAAATAACTATCAGATATAATGTACTATTTTGTATTACTTATCATTCAAATTAAAAAAAAAAAAGAATTTCGAAGGCATATGACATGGCGTTTTGTTTCGGTATACCGATTTAACTGTGTTTATTGACACGGAACTAAACTGCAGTTACATCATAAAACAAGAATTATAAAAGAAAGTGAGAAATAAAAGAAGCTCCGAATTCAACTACAACAAGAACAAAAACAACAACGACAAACAATTTGTTGACATGCAAAGACTAGCAATCGATTAGGAAAGGGACTCGGAGCCTGTTTTAACAAAGCTGGTTGAAAGGCGGTAGAGTTCATGTCAAAGCGTCGTTTCTGTTACGCGTACCTTAGTCTTTTTCTACTATTTAAAGCTGCACCATGTGTTTCTTCGCTTTCTATACTGACACAACTTTTTACCAAGTCACTAACTACTTTTCTCACATACATCAGAGGTGAGAGGTGAAAATTTTCCGGAAAGAAATTTTGCCTCACCCAGGTATCAAACTCTCAACCACCTGGTCAAGCGTCAGACAAGCTTACCACTGACCTACCCGTGTCGGTACATTAAATAGATAACAAATTACACAGCTATACATACATTCAAGGCAAGTATTATTCGAGAAAAGGAAATAACCATCGACACATTCGCAAGTACCAGTAGAATCATCGCATACAGCATTGGGATCTTCGCAGGATCCAGGTAATGTGCAGTTATCACCGTTTGCGATCACTGAAATGGCATAATTACATGGAAGTCATTTTTACGTCATAACCAAACATATTTTTTCGACTAATCCTGCCTGAATTACGTATTGAACAATTACCTGAGAGTTCTTATAAATTTTCATGACTGGATTCAATTATTCTGTAAATCCATTCCTACCATTCCGGTATATATTACGGTAAAGAAACAGAAGGAAAAAAAAAAAAGAAAACATAGTGAGATAACGACCAACTGGTTCTCTAAACAGTCATTCCTCATATTCTATTTCGTAATTTCAGTCGAGTGGCAGCGTTTGGAGGATGAGTAAACTTGTCCTTACCTTTTGTCAAGGATACTGAATGAGTTTTGCTTGAAAGAATTGCAGAAGATGTGTTACTAAACTAAGTTAACATGAATATTTATAGGTAGATAACTCATGTAAAACTCCGATATAAATTCCTTTGGATGTTTATCTCAAGACATGAATTAAATGAAATGAAATTTCGATTTTGCCATTAATAAATGAAAACGACCTTCTCATTTCAATTCGGTACAGACAACATTTCGCTTAGTTTGTGCATAATGTCCAGACTGCATAGATGGACATTATAACCGCCTTTCGCAAGAAAATCTGGCATTGTAAATAGTAGTGTCAACTTACAGTCCAAGCAAACCCCGCCAGGCATGTGGCCATTACTATCATAGGTACCATCAACACATTCACACTCCCCTAGGACCGGGTTACAACAACTTCTTTCATCTAGACACATTTCTTCTCCAGAACAATTGGCCCCAAGTGGAAGCTCTGGATTGTAAAGATCATTTAACAAACCAAGAAAAGATGCACGTTTACTTTTGTTCCTGCTGCCTATCTATAAGACCTCTGATTAACATTCTTGGAATGGATTTTTTCTTTCTTTTACCGTATTTATTTGAGAGATTGCCGTGACCTATGTTTCGTTGAAAAGGAAATTATGTGCATGATTTGCAATTATATGTTTATTCAGGGCATAATCCGGTATATTTCCATGGAATACTGGGATTTTTTTTTTTTTTTTTTTCCCGTTGTTTCCATTCTCCACAGCATACAAGTTACCAACGGTTAAAAACGAAATGATTTATTAATTCACGTTAAATGGAACTTTTTTACAAGGAATGCATTTATCACAAACCGCTTTTGACGGCATTGATAGCTCTTGCCGAATGTGTAGATCAGAATCCGACTGCACAAAACAAGCGGTCTAACACTGACAACACAACATCTGTAAACCGATTTTAAACTTAAGGATAAAGAGCAGATCATTTGCCACGACGAAGGAACAATTCGAATTGCTGCAACAATATTTCTAAAAGGCATGCTTTGTCCGGGCAATAATTCTTATTAACTAAACTATTTGAGTTATCACATGGTGAAATGGTGAAAAGGTGGGTTTATCGTAGTGGAATTTTAATAGCAAAATTAATTTACACTTACTCATGTTGCAAATGCCACATTCGTCTGTATATTGATTCGACAAACACTCGCACAATCCATCAACACAGGTAGCGCCAACAAGCGCACATTCTACATCAAAGTCACATGATTCACAGAGATTTTTATCTAGAAAGAAAAGTCCTTTCAAATCATTATACAGCCTTTATCATTTGAAATGTTCTTTGCTATAGACAGCGTGTGTCACAGGTTTAGATTTGTAACAGAAAAGTGACAAGAATACCAAAACGCAGAAGAAACATAATTTTTTCTAAAGGAAGAGCTCTTTAAGAGACCAGGTACGGGGATTTCAATCTCTAAACGCTATGAACATTTCCCCCCACTGCTCCAAGAAAAAAAAAGCTTGCACATGTCCAGCTGAATGAGAAACACTGGTGCTGCCATATTGACTATTGGAAACGATTACTTCAAAACTGGGTTTCCAGATGGAACAAATAACTATCAGATATAATGTACTATTTTGTATTACTTATCATTCAAATTAAAAAAAAAAAAGAATTTCGAAGGCATATGACATGGCGTTTTGTTTCGGTATACCGATTTAACTGTGTTTATTGACACGGAACTAAACTGCAGTTACATCATAAAACAAGAATTATAAAAGAAAGTGAGAAATAAAAGAAGCTCCGAATTCAACTACAACAAGAACAAAAACAACAACGACAAACAATTTGTTGACATGCAAAGACTAGCAATCGATTAGGAAAGGGACTCGGAGCCTGTTTTAACAAAGCTGGTTGAAAGGCGGTAGAGTTCATGTCAAAGCGTCGTTTCTGTTACGCGTACCTTAGTCTTTTTCTACTATTTAAAGCTGCACCATGTGTTTCTTCGCTTTCTATACTGACACAACTTTTTACCAAGTCACTAACTACTTTTCTCACATACATCAGAGGTGAGAGGTGAAAATTTTCCGGAAAGAAATTTTGCCTCACCCAGGTATCAAACTCTCAACCACCTGGTCAAGCGTCAGACAAGCTTACCACTGACCTACCCGTGTCGGTACATTAAATAGATAACAAATTACACAGCTATACATACATTCAAGGCAAGTATTATTCGAGAAAAGGAAATAACCATCGACACATTCGCAAGTACCAGTAGAATCATCGCATACAGCATTGGGATCTTCGCAGGATCCAGGTAATGTGCAGTTATCACCGTTTGCGATCACTGAAATGGCATAATTACATGGAAGTCATTTTTACGTCATAACCAAACATATTTTTTCGACTAATCCTGCCTGAATTACGTATTGAACAATTACCTGAGAGTTCTTATAAATTTTCATGACTGGATTCAATTATTCTGTAAATCCATTCCTACCATTCCGGTATATATTACGGTAAAGAAACAGAAGGAAAAAAAAAAAAGAAAACATAGTGAGATAACGACCAACTGGTTCTCTAAACAGTCATTCCTCATATTCTATTTCGTAATTTCAGTCGAGTGGCAGCGTTTGGAGGATGAGTAAACTTGTCCTTACCTTTTGTCAAGGATACTGAATGAGTTTTGCTTGAAAGAATTGCAGAAGATGTGTTACTAAACTAAGTTAACATGAATATTTATAGGTAGATAACTCATGTAAAACTCCGATATAAATTCCTTTGGATGTTTATCTCAAGACATGAATTAAATGAAATGAAATTTCGATTTTGCCATTAATAAATGAAAACGACCTTCTCATTTCAATTCGGTACAGACAACATTTTGCTTAGTTTGTGCATAATGTCCAGACTGCATAGATGGACATTATAACCGCCTTTCGCAAGAAAATCTGGCATTGTAAATAGTAGTGTCAACTTACAGTCCAAGCAAACCCCGCCAGGCATGTGGCCATTACTATCATAGGTACCATCAACACATTCACACTCCCCTAGGACCGGGTTACAACAACTTCTTTCATCTAGACACATTTCTTCTCCAGAACAATTGGCCCCAAGTGGAAGCTCTGGATTGTAAAGATCATTTAACAAACCAAGAAAAGATGCACGTTTACTTTTGTTCCTGCTGCCTATCTATAAGACCTCTGATTAACATTCTTGGAATGGATTTTTTCTTTCTTTTACCGTATTTATTTGAGAGATTGCCGTGACCTATGTTTCGTTGAAAAGGAAATTATGTGCATGATTTGCAATTATATGTTTATTCAGGGCATAATCCGGTATATTTCCATGGAATACAGGGATTTTTTTTTTTTTTTTTTTTCCGTTGTTTCCATTCTCCACAGCATACAAGTTACCAACGGTTAAAAACGAAATGATTTATTAATTCACGTTAAATGGAACTTTTTTACAAGGAATGCATTTATCACAAACCGCTTTTGACGGCATTGATAGCTCTTGCCGAATGTGTAGATCAGAATCCGACTGCACAAAACAAGCGGTCTAACACTGACAACACAACATCTGTAAACCGATTTTAAACTTAAGGATAAAGAGCAGATCATTTGCCACGACGAAGGAACAATTCGAATTGCTGCAACAATATTTCTAAAAGGCATGCTTTGTCCGGGCAATAATTCTTATTAACTAAACTATTTGAGTTATCACATGGTGAAATGGTGAAAAGGTGGGTTTATCGTAGTGGAATTTTAATAGCAAAATTAATTTACACTTACTCATGTTGCAAATGCCACATTCGTCTGTATATTGATTCGACAAACATTCGCACAATCCATCAACACAGGTAGCGCCAACAAGCGCACATTCTACATCAAAGTCACATGATTCACAGAGATTTTTATCTAGAAAGAAAAGTCCTTTCAAATCATTATACAGCCTTTATCATTTGAAATGTTCTTTGCTATAGACAGCGTGTGTCACAGGTTTAGATTTGTAACAGAAAAGTGACAAGAATACCAAAACGCAGAAGAAACATAATTTTTTCTAAAGGAAGAGCTCTTTAAGAGACCAGGTACGGGGATTTCAATCTCTAAACGCTATGAACATTTCCCCCCACTGCTCCAAAAAAAAAAAAAAAAAAAGCTTGCACATGTCCAGCTGAATGAGAAACACTGATGCTGCCATATTGACTATTGGAAACGATTACTTCAAAACTGGGTTTCCAGATGGAACAAATAACTATCAGATATAATGTGCTGTTTTGTATTACTTATCATTCACATTAAAAGAAAAGGAATTTCGAAGACATATGACATGGCGTTTTGTTTTGGTATACCAATTTAACTATGTTTATTGACACGGAACTAACATGCAGTTACATCATAAAACACGAATTATAAAAGAAAGTGAGAAATAAAAAAATTCCGAATTCAACTACAACAAGAACAAAAACAACAACGACAAACAATTATTTGACATGCAAAGACTAGCAATCGATTAGGAAAGGGACTCGGAGCCCGTTTTAACAAAGCTGGTTGAAAGCCGGTAGAGTTTATGTCAAAGCGTCGTTTCTGTTACGCGTACCTTAGTCTTTTTCTACTATTTAAAGCTGCACCATGTGTTTCTTCGCTTTCTATACTGACACAACTTTTTACCAAGTCACTAACTACTTTTCTCACATACATCAGACGTGAGATGTGAAAAATTTCTGGAAAGAAAATTTGCCTCACCCAGGTATCAAACTCTCAACCACCTGGTCAAGCGTCAGACAAGCTTACCACTGACCTACCCGTGTCGGTACATTAAATAGATAACAAATTACACAGCTATACATACATTCAAGGCAAGTATTATTTGAGGAAAGGAAATAACCATCGACACATTCGCAAGTACCAGTAGAATCGTCGCATACTGCATTGGGATCTTCGCAGGATCCAGGTAATGTGCAGTTATCACCGTTTGCGATCACTGAAATGGCATAATTACATGGAAGTCATTTTTACGTCATAACCAAACATATTTTTTCGACTAATCCTGCCTGAATTACGTATTGAACCATTACCTGAGAGTTCTTGTAAATTTTCATGACTGGATTCAATTATTCTGTAAACCCATTCCTACTATTCCGGTATATATTACGATAAAAAAAAAAAGAAAATAAAACATGGTGAGATAACGACCAACTGGTTCTCAAAACAATCATTCCTTATATTTTATTTTGTAATTTCAGTCGAGTGGCAGTGTTTTGAGGATGAGTAAAGTTGTGCTCACTTTTTGTCAAGGATGCTGAATGAGTTTTGCTTGAAAGAATTGCAGAAGATGTGTTACTAAACTAAGTTAACATGAATATTTATAGGTAGATAACTCATGTAAAACTCCGATATAAATTCCTTTGGATGTTTATCTCAAGACATGAATTAAATGAAATGAAATTTCGATTTTGCCATTAATAAATGAAAACGACCTTCTCATTTCAATTCGGTACAGACAACATTTTGCTTAGTTTGTGCATAATGTCCAGACTGCATAGATGGACATTATAACCGCCTTTCGCAAGAAAATCTGGCATTGTAAATAGTAGTGTCAACTTACAGTCCAAGCAAACCCCGCCAGGCATGTGGCCATTACTATCATAGGTACCGTCAACACATTCACACTCCCCTAGGACCGGGTTACAACAACTTCTTTCATCTAGACACATTTCTTCGTCTGAACAGTTGGCCCCAAGTGGAAGCTCTGTTTTGTACATGATCGTTTCACAATAAAGGTTTTAACAATCACGTTAACTTATGTCGCGTACTGTCTATCGATAGGTTCCCTTTTTTACATAGGCTCTTTGCCTCCAATTTTATCTTTCTTCAACTGTTGGTATTTAAGAAAGGGCAGTAGTCTATGTTGCGTTGAAAGGAAATCATTTCTTAACGTGTTTTGCAATTACATATTTATTATGATTATAAGTGGAATACTTTTACAAAGAATCTTGGAATACGTAACTATATTTAGGGTATCAATTTGTTTGTTTCTATTCTTCTCTGGAGAACACACAGATGATTAAGAGGGAAAAAAATCAGGTATAAAAGTAATTCTCAAAAGCAATTCATTTACAGTATACTGCTCTTGTTGACATCGGTGGCTTTGGTGGAATATGTAGGTTAGGATAAGACTGACCGACGAACAGATGGCTATTGGTCCATAATGATATTATACATTAAGACACCTTTTTCTATGACATGAAATTTCATTAAATAAAAGAAATATAATGGTTGTCTGTGCCCTATGATAAACAATATACAAATGAAGTTTCATAAAATTTTGAGTCTGAAAATTGGTCACATGGGGTCACCAGGTCAAATCTTCGGAAAACCTTGTATTCGCTCCAGAGGCCAAATTTTCACCTCAATACTCACTGAAAGTTGTCAGAATGTTTATCTAGTTTTTTATGAGTTTGCAAATGGGCCATATCGGGTCAAAAACTAGGTCACCGGATCAAAGCTTTGAAAACCCCTCTGTAGTCTCTAAAGGCCACATTTTTAGCCCAATACTAATGAAAGTCTGTCAGAATGTTTGTTTTGATATCTCAGATGATTGTGAAAAAAGTTCATGTCGGGTCAAATCTAGGTCACCAGATCTAATCTTAGAAAAACCTTGTGTACTCTCTAGATGTCTCATTTTTAGTGCAATACTCATAAAAGTTGATCAGAATCTTTGTATTTGATATTCAGGACGAGTTTGAAAATGGGTCATGTCTGGTCAAAAAAGTCACTGGGCTTAATCTTTGAAAAACTTTGTGTACGCTGCACAGTCCACATCTTAATTCAAATACTCATGAAAATTAGTCAGAACGTTTGTCTTTATGATTTCTTTGCTGAGTTTGAAAATGGGTCACATCTTGGTCAAAAATTACGTCACCGAGACATATCTTTGAAAAACCTTGTGTACCCTCTAGAGGCCACATTTTAGACCAATACTCATAAATCTTCGTTAGAATGCGTGTAATGTTACCTCGGAAGAGAATGGAAATGGGTCATGTTTGGTCAAAAGGCTCAGGTTAGCGACTTCAGGCTTATCATAGCCCTCTTGTTGTTTGGTTTAGGTCTAATCGTGCTACCTTCTTTAGACATCTTAATTACTTGGGTATTGATTTGCTGTTGATCAAATAGGGGCAAATTTAAGGCTTAATTCAAACTTCGATATTCGTTTTACCTCTTACAGTTACAATTGGTCGAGTTTCACAAAGGCATGTGGAAGACGAAACTATTGTAAATTTTGTCATCAATTTTCGGTAATTTAAGCCAATTCTCTTTTCTCAGTTTTATCAGTGTTAAACGGAGGAGGAGGCACTTGCGAATCCAAATTCTTAAATAGGGTAGCTCGTAAGGCTATTGTTCAAAATTGTTGGAACCCTGCAAGCATAGCAGGGAACCTATCTTTATCCTTCAAGGGATTTAGTAATTGCCGATTTCAGATATGTTATGACGTGTTTTCATGTCAGTCAATATGTCAATTGTTAGAACTGATAGCAATTACCTAGGCTGGTATTTTACAATACTTCCACAATAACATTTTTTTTTAATTCTAGCATCCGAGATAAGCCCTTTGAACTGCCTAGACAAAACGTATATAGTTAATTAGACAGCTTTGTAGAAACTTTGTATGAATTGAAATTTTAGCTGTTTGAAAATACGACCTTAGGCAATCTTTAAAAAATCAGCTTTAAGATTATTATTATCTGATGCAGATACAGTATTTCAAAGTTATTTTCGGAGGAAAATATCAATTGGTAGAAAATCACATTGTAGTAATAATATCACTTCCTTGACAGCTTTTTATAAATGCTTCATTGGATGGTGATAGATCAACCCAGACCACCATTATTCGTCTATACTGCCGCAGAACAACCCGCAAAAAGCAATAAAAGTCTTATAAGGAATTATCCACTGAATCTAAGAGCACAATAATATCTCCCACAAAAGTAACTGCTAGTTTTGATCCGTGAACTTGTAAATAGCAATTTATTTGAAATTTCTAAGTCTACTAATCATTAAAGACCTTATTCTTGAAGCAAAATGTGTTTCTCCTTTCCTGCAAGAATGGCTGTTTTCTGTTGGTATAAATTACAATCTTTGCTTAGCAGCCAATAACTAAATGAAGAAACTTGAATAAACAAGCAATCCATGCCAAATATTCTGGTTGTGTTAGCTACAGAAGCAATCCTACATGAATTCTACTTGATAAGAAGTATATCTAATAAAGCCTTCTATACTCACTCATTTGGCAGATGCCGCATTCATCTGTATATTGATCCACTAAACACTTACACTCTCCAAGAACACAAGATGCATTTACATTCACACATTGTATATCGATGATACACTCCCCACACAAGATTTGGACTGAAGCAGAACAGGAGCAACAGTTTAGTAATTAGAATACAGGTGAGATGAAGAAATGGAATTGAATGATAAAAAAAACTAATACGCTTGCCTCTTTTAAGTGGTGTCATTCATATATGTATATCCTATATATATATATATATATATATGATGATGAGCTTATCGGTCCAAATTAGTACACACACACACACACATATAAAATTATACATATTCTGCAAATACTTTCAAATTGGATCGATCTAGAATTTTGTCATCTTGTAAAGAGCGTTGTCTGTGCATGTCATATTCTTCTAAGATTAACATGTCGGCTATGATGCATTACTATCCTGTACAGGATAAATATTAATACGCGGTTCGCATAATCAAAACTTTGCCGCTAAAATTAGCACTCGGAAAATGGTTATAATTAATAAGTCTATGGAGAAATCAGGCCTGTTTTTTCACTCCAAATTTCTAAACAATATAGTAACTTTAAACTGGAAAAATAACTTTTAAAAAGTAGCCTTGTTTCCTGCAAAAATGTGTTTGCAGTTTGTATAGATTTAGGGACGACCAGGATTTGTTCAGGGTTTTTCCACAGACTTTAACAACAGAAAGTATGTTTCCACCTTGCCAGGCTTGACTGGGGCTATTTCCAAGCCTATAGGGACTGTGTTTATAAGTGACTGGTGCATAGGATATAATTATGCCAAGTATCAAAGTGAAGCATGGAAGCTAAGCTGAACAACATAGAAAAACTGAAACGCGGGCGAACATGGTGGGGACAAAAGGCTCAAAGTATTTTCTAACAGTGAAAAATAACACAACTTGTGATTGGTTGAACATTTTTTCTAGCCAGTCAGAAGCTGTGTTACTTGCACGTGTAGAACAATCTTGAGAATAAGTCTAAGAATGTTCTGCAGAATGGTTGGTGAACACGGACTCAGGAACTCGTGCAAGTCTACTAAGGATTACATATTATCCTTCAAATGGAAGCTGAATAAGACAGACAATTCAAATTGAAACGGGTGTGGAACAAAGGCTTGGACGAAAAACTCATAGTCCGATCTTCTGCCACTCGTTTCATTCAAAGAAGCATCCAATTTCCTTGTTTTATGGCATGTATCGATCAGGAATGTATCCCCGTTTGCAAAGGATTACATATATGCCTTCAAAATAGACATAAACGTCACTTTTAAACCATTTTCTCAAAAAATTTTAATCGAATTTTCACAAGTACTTGAGGTCCTTTGTTCCAACTTCTTTAATAGAAAAGGCGGAATATGTATATGAATAATTTTGTCCGGCAGAATTCAGCTGCCTCTCTGGCTTACTGGGCTAGACGGTCAGCCTGAGAGTAACGTTTAATCTTGGTCCGGGTTAAGTTCAGGGTTCCAGTCTCTGACCCATTTCTTTTCACCTTTTTTTCCCTCTGTCACAATATTGGCTCTTGGATGGATCTATATGTAGATCTATAATATATATCTGAAACCGTTGTAAACTTTGTCATCCAATTGAATTAGTCAATTCTTTGTAACTAGTTTTTACCCCAACTAAATATGCTTAGTTAGGCTCTAGCCCTGAAATATGTCCTGCCTCTCTGGCTTAGTGGGCTAGACGGTCAGCCCGATAGCAATTTTTTTTATCTTGGTCTGGGTTAACTTCAGGGTTTCATTCTCTGACCCCTTTCTTTCCACTTTTTTCCCTCTGCCACATTGTTTTCCCCCATTATGTCTTGGTTTTTGAATAGATCTATATGTAGATCTCTAATACATATCTTAAACCGATGTGAAATTTTTCATCCATTTTAATTAGCCTCTTTTCTTTGTAACGGTTTTTACCCCTAACAAACCAACTTATATGTTACATTTACACGCACATGAAAGACAAATACGTTTTTGCATTAAGTTTGCCATTCCACTCCATAACTGCACTTTTGTTTATTGCCAGCGACTATGTCATTCTGATTTGAATATAATTCCATAAGGAGAGGGAGTTTTTTTTTTTTCAGTGAAAGATAGCCCAGTTTGTGTCGTAAATGTCAAAATCAGGTTTTTGCATGTCCGCAAGTGCCATATGAGAGTGGGTTCTCACGGAAAGCATTTTTAGATTCTAGTCTCCGTACAATTGTTAAGTTAATCTAGCATTTTGACTATGTCCTTGCGGTCACTTGAGGCACATGTTAGATTGTGACATATTCCGTGTTCAAGCTGTATGGATTGGATAAGGCAAGGGTTTACCTTTTTCCCTCTCAGCATAATCAAGCAACAAAGACTGATATAAGCTTATAAACTATCAGACTATTTCAAAACCAAATTGGATTATATCCCTTGACTGCACAAAGCAGAACTGCTCCTTATCCCTTTTTTTATTCTTCATACCCCATTTTGCAGTTAAAATGTTTTCATTGTACCATCAAAAGCCTTCACTTTCATCTGAGACACTAACTAGTGATGTGTTCAACAGTGTAATGGAGAGAGAGGGGCACTTATTTGTTTACCTCTCTATTTCATGCAACAGGAGCCTGTTACCCTTAAAAGTTTTCTCTCTGGTTTATACACCTATGCCATGATTCATTGAGAGCTTTGCGTCGTCAGTTGATGGTCTCAGCATACTATTATGCTAGCTAACCACGAATGGATGAACCGTACCCCTTAGTGTTGTTTTGAAAAAAAAAAGTACACATTTTACCTTACACCACTTTAGTTGTCTATGCAACCAGCGAAGATCAAGATCAGACTGCACAAAACATACAGTCTGATTTTTTATCTGCATTGTCTGCTTTACCGAGACATTCTGGACAACAGCAAAATGAAAGCAGTCTTATTTCTAGAATAAAATGAGCCATGATCTGTGAAAAAAGGGGCTTAATGCATCTGCGAAAAAGTATCGACCGAGGTCAGCCTGTGCAGCCGTGCAGGCTGACCAGTGCCGACACTTTTCGCTACTCGTCAATTTTCCGTATGCGCAAATACCAGCTAACCTCATGATTTGGTCAATTGTTAGACAAAGTGGATTTTATGGATCACTAATCATGTGATGTCTTGCTTAATACAGTGGATCACGAGGATGCAATAACCCCCTTTTCAAAGAGCATGGCTCAAATGTATTTACCACTCTACGAGTTACTAGGAGAATAAAGCATAACTTCTTACCCTCCAAGCATGTTCCATTGGCAATGGCAAAAAATCCTTCATTACATTCACATACACCACTGGTAAAATTGCAGTCAGCGTTATTATCTAGACAGGAATCAGCCACAGAGCAGTTATCGCCTGTTGGTATCACTGGAAACAAAATATGTATAAACGTTCCAGCTATGGTGTGCATAGGGTAATTTTATATGGCCCACAACATGCGAAATGAGACCTTGCGTAAATTGTCGTCTCGGATTAGCCTGCGCAGTCTGCGCAGGCTAATCCGAACAGCACTTTACGACTACGTAAGATTTTTTTCATACAGTAGACTTTCGTGAAACACAAAATCGCACAATAACGGGAAGTGTCGACTCGGATTAGTCACAGACAGCACAGGCTGATCTGGGACGACACACTTTAACGCACATGTCCGAAGGCCCCTTTTCGTGTGTTGCAGGCCATATAAGCAATATTTAAACTACCAGTGATAGTGTGCTCAGTATTGCTTTCTATGAATAAATTATAAAACAGAGCTCCAGATGGAGGGAGTGATTTTGATTTCAAACATGAAAATATTAGTAACTGTCCACTAAACTCTATGGTATGGGTACTCATTAGAATTGTCTCATCGAGATAATTCTAATGAGTACCCACAACATAGAGTTTGAAAGAGAGGTAATGAATTTAGAATGCAACTACTCCCTCTTATCTGAAGCTCTGATAAAAGTTATTGTCGTAGCTTGCCCAGGATAACTTTATGCAAGCAAAATACCAGTTATGATGTGCACAGGATAACTTTATATTAACAAAATAAAAAAAAAAAAAATACGGCATAACAGCAAGAGTCACTTGGTAATTGTCAAACAAAATAGTTTTTTGATAGATAGATAGATATATTTGAATTTAAAGCTTAAATAAATTTAAGAAATTATATACTACATCCCTAAATTCATGCATGCACACACAAACACACACACGCACGCGTGCCTGTGTGTGCCTGTGTGTGCATATCTATACTGAACTGCAAAAGAAACGTCGCAAAAGATTACTGACTTGCAGACATGTATTTTGAAATGCAGTAGAATACAAGTAAATTTTTTTACATCATATGAATGACAGATTTATTGTCTCTTACTTACGTTTTACTGAATGTCAGAACAAAGTAAAAATCACTTCATTAAAAAGGTATAAATTAGTAACGAGTGATTCTGCCATAAGCGTCTATCCAAGGAACACATCTGCATAGAGATTACAAGACGGTTGGTGATTGCCATGGGAATACGTACCTAGACTCTCTGAAACGCCAATGAAAGTTCGGCCGTAGTTTTCGGCCGTGGCTGCTCCTCATTCAGGTGTCTCCGAATCTCGTCCCGAAGATGTTCAATGGGGATTAAATCTGGATTTAAAACTGGCTAGTTAATAAATTTGAGGGTATTCTGCTGTAGGAAGTCTAATGTTGGTCTGGCTGTATGCGCATGCGCATTATCCTGCTGGGGCGTCTTGTTTTGATGACGTGCAAAATACGGCACGACAGTGCTGTCAGAACTTGATCGATATAACGGGCATCTGTTATTCCATTTCCTCTTCACGGACCTACGTTCTGGAAGATGACTGGCCCAAGTTTGACCAGGGATCGTATATTACAAATGTACGATCCCTGGCGTGACGTAGAGGCCAATACCACCCCATGCCATGATGCTTGGACCGCCTCTGGCATTCCTTTCCAACATATAGTTGTCATGATATCGTTCGCTTTGTCTCGTCCACAATTTTGTTCTGCCATCTGCTGTTGAAATGCAGTAACGACTTTCGTCAGAGAATATTACGTTGCGCCATTTCTGCCGCTAAAGAGCCCATTCAAGACGTTCTTGTCGGTGTCGAAGTGTAAGACCAGGTCCTCTGGCAGGACGGTGACATATGAGGTTGCTGAAGCTAATCGACGGCGAATCATGCCAGCACTGATTGGCCGCTGGTGCGTTCCCATTGCCTGTCTTGCAGTTTCAGGTGCCCTGGTGAACCGATTCCGCAAATGTTAATGAACCACAAGTCTGTTCTGGCAAGGGGTAGTTACCTGTGGTCTACGGCTACGTGGTCGGTCATTTGTGCTGTTAGTGGCGTTGTAACGTTCCCTGATTGTCCGTAATCTACAGTTGAAGTGATAGGCGATGACTCTAGCAGTTTGTACAGCATCCAGTCTACCGATGGCTTGTTCAATCTGTTGCGGACTCGAATGTGGCATAGCTTTGCTGTCAAAATTAGTACTGACATCCATTGGATTTTCCAAGCCTTTTACGCTTATACCGAAGCAAGAAAACCGTGAGCATTTACCATGCAAGTTTTTTTTTTTTTATCGCAAAGTGTATCCCATGAAGAGTGGGAGATTCGAGTGTTTACATCAGGTTAAAATCACCCAAGTGGAAAAATCCTTTTAAATGTGGCTGACGTTTATTTTCTGTGTTAATAAAACACATATTATCGAAACTAAGACTTTTCATTTCTATTTCACTATTAAAAATGAATTTTCGTAACGCGACGTTTCTTTTGCGGTTCAGTAATATATAATTCCAAAATTCATAATACCTGCTCTGAAACTGTTTCAGACCTTTGGTGTCTACAAGTGACAAATTATCAGCGTGTACAAATACACTAATAAAAAAGAAGAAAAAATCATTTTATTCGCTCTGAGACGTTTTTTTTTTTTTTTTCGTAACTAGTATTTTCTCTTTTTCCCAATATGTTTCAAAAGCTATCTTTCTATCTTTCTCGTACAAACTTCATATCCAATGAAGTTAAAAGCAAGTCCATACAACTGATCAAAGTAAATGCGGCTCAAAACGGGAGATTTATTTTTGAAAGGGAAGAAACAATCTAACTTCTAGCTAACTGCAGAAGAGTCGTATCATTACTCCAACTTTGACCTCGATAACCCACGATAATGAATCTGATTGGACAGGACCATTTCTAGCAGCTTACTGTCAACAGCTCACTGGAAGCTTCACAGATCATTCAGATGTATTTAACCCTTAAGCTGCTAAGCACGACTCACTGACCTTTTGCGGACAGTGTAGATAAAGATCTGACTGCACACAGAGCGTGCAGTCTGATCTTGATCTACACTGTCCGTTAAGGAGATATTTTTCCACCAAAACACCTTCAAAATAGCAGAATTTGAGTTTTTACTGACGGCTTGAAAGTTTCATTTTACTTATTTAGCTGGATAAGGGTTAACACATTCATCACTGCACTAGAATTTCTATTATGCAGTGGAAAAAGAAAAATCTGGCAAAATCCAGAGTTTTGCCATGCACAATAAACCTAACATTTATCCTTTTGTTTAATTGTATGAACCAGATTGAAGATGAGATAAAGAAGGACACGAAAAATGAAATGAAAAGTCAAAGTAATGACAATTTCCATTCCAGTATAGAAATATGTGAAAGTACTTGAAATGACTTGGGTCATATTTGGCAGTTAATAAAGATCAGCACATTTTCTTTTGTATTTCGATCATGCTCTGTGAGAGGGGAATTTAACCCTTTAGCTGCTAAGTGCGACTCACTGACCGTTTGTGGACAGTATAGAATATACAGTCTGATCTTGGATCTACGTTATCCGACAAGGAGATTTTTTTCTCCGAAAGAAAAGTTTGAAATAACATTATTTGGGTTTTTACTATTGGTTTGAAATTTTTATTTAGTTTATTTAGCAGGAAAAGGGTTAATGCATCTGCAAAAAGTATGACCCAGGTCAGCCTGTGCAGGCTGACCTGGACCGAAACTTTTTGTTATTGGTCTTTTTCCTGCAAATCAAAGGACCACTCTACCTCATGATTCAGTTGGTTTTTAAGGGTCTATTATTAGGTGATAATTTGCTTGGTTTAATGCATCACGGAGATGCGTTAAACCCCTTTTGCCGGCATGGTTCAATTATTTATGGAGCGTGAAGTTTTTAAACAAGAGGTGCCAATCCTCGGCTGCAGTTGCTTTTAGTGAAAAGTTGAAAAACGGGACATAACTTTGTCAAAAATGGGTCATACTTCACTGCAGTACAGTTATGGAGTTTTATGTGTTTTGGTAGAAACCTGATCGTGAAAGACAGCCATAATCTGTGACGTACACGAGTAGCGATCTCAATGGAGCCATGGTTGTATAAAACATTTATTCTTTGATGTGTGCTTGTACCACTTTCACTGAATTCGTTTCTGGAATTTTTAGGATATTTAACAAAGTTTAGTATTGAATCATCATTTTTTAAAGCCATAGCACCTGTAGACCTTTTTTTTCTTAATCAATCCGTTATCGTAATCTGAACGTAAAGAGTGAAGGGAGATAACTCTCACGAACATTGGTACTTTGTACTTGTTTGAAATCTTTATTTCATATTTATCATGTGACAAAATTTTAGACTGGTCTAAATTTACAGCATTTGCAGACTACTTATCAAATGCATCCCAAATAGCGAGTTTTGCCTTTGACTGGACCAGTTTTATAAAACAGTTGCCTGAGGCCATTTGAAGCCAATGTGGAAACGCCGGAAAAAAGCTTGTTCACTCCAATATCTTTACTTTTCAAATGTTTATATCCATTCAAGACAAAATCCACTATTTGAGACGCATTTAATAAGTCGCCTGCAAGTGCTGTAAACTTAGACCAGTCAACATAAAACTTTGTCATCTGGTAAATATTTCACGTGATTACAATGTTCTCAACATTCGTTAGAGTTATCTTCCTTCAACATTTTCCTATATAGACCTTTCTACAAACGTCTGGAGACATTATGGTTTACAAAATGATGATTAAAATCAATACCACTAAATATTCAAAGCGTTGAAAAATTAATTTATTGAAAATTGCATAAACATACATCTTTAGGAAATTAATGTTTTAAACAACCATGGCGTCATTGAGATCGTGACACACAATATGGCTGTCTTTCAAGATCAAATTTCTACCAAAGTCTATAAAATTTCCCAGTTTTACTTCAAAATGTTGTAGATAACATCTTAACACAAAAATTACCCGTGGTATGTCATAAATGTGCTGACCCGTATCATTTCTTCCTATGGCGTGCGTATGGCGTAAATTACTGCTGTGGCCTATTTTAGTGTGACCGGTCAAAAGTATGTTAATGGTCACCTGCCTCTGTTGTATGATTTCCCCTTTTGATAGAAACGGTTAACAATTAGTCCAAGTTTGAATTAACTATCTTAAGTAATGACAGAGATCTACATTAAACAAAACTGTCAAAGTTCTTGTGCGACACAGCCAACAACAAATACGATGTCGCCAGGACTATAACAACACTTTGATGTTTTCTTTGAAAACAGCTAAGCTAAAAACAAATACCTCAAATATAAAATTATCACATCACTATGACTAGATTCAGATATATGAGCGTATGACATGACCATAAGAAGACTCCTTACATGGCAAACATGATCCTTCTGGTTGCAGCCCATTGCTGTCATAGAAACCTTCAACACATTGACACACATGAAGATCATCATCGCATTCGGAATTCGGATCAAAGCACTCACATTCTCCATTACAGAAATCCCCAAGAGAAATATCTAGGCAAGTAAAGAAAGAAGGTAAAATATTGATTGTTTCTTTTCAGTAACTTCACAAATTGGACCATGCTCTGTGAAAAATGGTTTATTGAAAGTGCAAAAAAGCAACGACCACAGTCAGCCTTCGCAGTACGCGAAGGCTGACCTAGGCCAAAACTTTTTGCTGTTGGCATTTTTTTTTTTATGTGAAAGGATTATTCTACTTCGTGATTCAGTTGGTTGTTAGACAAAATGGATCTTATGGATTCACTGATTGATTGAATAGTGTGACACACCGCTTTCAACATTTGTTCAGTTATATCACGGCAACAGCCCTCATACTCATGTGTGTCCTCAGTTCTAGGCTGGGCTCTAAAATGTATTGCCCAAGGAAATGATAATAATAATATGATGATAATGCTCATGATACATTTTTTCCATGCCGTCAACATTTGTACAAAGTTATTTTGCAATTAAGTTATATGGGGAAAAACGTATGGCCCGGACAGGAAAATGTCACTGACGAAGAGACAGATGGACCAAACAAAAACTATATGTTGTGAAAAGGTTCACAGCCAAAAACTATTTTGTGTAAAAATGACACTATAGATGCAATCCCTTAAGGTAAATAATGAGCCGTGCTCTGGCAAAAGCGGCTTCATGTATCTCCTTGAACAAGAAATAACTTGATTATAGATCGATAAACTTCATTTTGTCTAACAACCGACTGAATCATGAAGTAGAATGGTCCTTTGCCACTCAGAAAATTTACAAAAAGCAAAAGGTTTCGAGCCATGTCACCAAGTGCGGACTGTGCGGGCTGACAAAGTCAATACTGTTGCAGATACATGAAGTACCCTTATCACAGAGTATGGCTCAAAGATGAAAGTTTCAGCCAAGAGATGACAAACAAAAAACTGTCTTTTGAAAGTTGCTGTGGTCAGAGTCGTTGAATGATGGACAATTTAGAATCAAGATACTTTGCCATGTACAGGCCAACCTTGATCCATAAAATATATCTTTAAAGACAATCTTAGAGTGCTAGATAGGTACATTAGATACACTGTAGCTGTGTTGGCAACTATAGAGCGTTAGGTAGTAACATATAAAATCTAATTATCAATCACGAAAAGACACTAGATATCCCCTTTTCATTGAAAATGGCAGGGCATAAAAAGAAAAGAAAAGAAAACTTACTGAACTCTCGTAAGCACTGGCTCTTGATGCATTGCTGTTGAAAGAAGAAAAAAAAACTTCTTATATGATCTTAATCACTTCTTTACACATTTTACATGTACAATGATTTCTTTTTTTCTTTCACCTTTCACATATACAATGTTTCTTTTTACAATTTACGTGTACAATGAAAAAATAAAGGTACAACAATTTTCTTAGCCATCCTGCATTTTACCAACCCCGGGGAGGAATGCTTTTGAAAACATGACAGGAAAGGGAGCAAATACCAGTAACCAGCATTTTCTCCTCGTCGCACAGTGTTTTCTCCCCAATCAAGACAAAATCCCTCCTTTTAAGCTACATATATTTTTTTTTCGTCTGTACATGCTTTGAATTTGGAGGAGTATAAAATTATATCATCCAGTAAAGAGTTAATCTACCATACTCCATCCCTCCTGTCTTTTTCTGTGTATCAACATTTTGTTTATTCCTGATTTAACCCTTTACCACACAATCCCGAGTTTCAACGACCCTGAAGGAGAAGGCATTTGAAAACATTGTGGGAAAATAAGAAAATACATTTTCTTCTTTTCCCGCAATGTTTTCAACCGTATCCAAGACAGAAATGATCTTTTGAGCTACATTTAAATTGTTTTCTGCTAATGATTTCGAATTGGTTGAGTCAATTTTTTGTTTCATTTAGTAAAGAGTTAATTCTTTACCAACCAACAAAATTTTGGACTGTTCCAAATCCAAATCACTTGCAGACAACAAATCAAATATGGCTAAAATGTTGAAATTTGCCCATGAAAGAGGAGAAACCATTGTGGGAAAAGGAAAAAAATGCTGGTTACCGGCAGTATCTCCTTTTCCTACATTGTTTTCAAAAGACTTCTTCTTTAAGGTCATTGAAGGTCATGATTGTGCGGTAAAGGGTTAACTACTTATCAAACAAACCCATATTTGTACAAACTTAGGCTACTGACTTTCAGAAAACAATTCTAGAGAAGGGTACAAATGCTAATTGCAAGTAACAAGCATTTTTTCCCAATCCCCTGATGTTTATCACACTTTCAAAGACATTCCGTTGTTTTAGCAATACTCAATGTGTCGGTCACAGATGATTTCAATATGGACAAGCCCAAAGTTGAAAATTTTGCTGTCTGGTACAGAGTTAAAGCAAAACAAAAAGTTTTGAGAAAAGTACCTTTTTGCATCCACATGGCGACCCAGTGTACACTCTAGATCTCACGTTACATGTAAAATTATCGGAGTCTAAACAGTACACCCCAGCTACACAAATGTCTCCTACATCAACTATCTAATATAAAAAATAAAAAGAAGCAAACAGATAAAAACCATACGCAAGCAAAAAGGCTGCTGGTGGTGGTTAAAGCATCTCTGTGATGCATTATACCAAACAAATCATCATAATACTTATGGATCCTCCGAAATCTGTTTTGTTTAACAACTCACTGAAAAACGTCTTAGAACGGTCTTTTGGCATGCAGAAAATTTAAAGAGAGCAAACAGCTGCTGCTCATGTCAGACTTTGCTAAATGTTTAAATCTTTGCAGATGCCTTAAGCCCCGTTTTCATAGAACATGGTTTTTATATATATATATATACAGGGTGTTTCATAATATCTGCCACCATTACAAAGTTTTATATCTTTTTAGTTAATTAGGATAAAACAATGATATGTACACCCTTTGAAAGCTTATATATTAAAATTTTACTTGACTAATAAAGTATGGGAAAACGTCAATGTCATAACGTCATTTATGACGTCATTTCCTGTGGTCAGTTTTCCAAGATGGCGCCAACTAAGGATCACTGCAAAGAAATTGTTAAATTATATTATGAAACTAAATCACCTATTACAGTGATTAGAACTATGCAGAAAAGGTATCCAGATGTAGGTAAACTTGATAAAAAACAGATACATAGAATTGTAAAGCGATTTGAAGTTATGGGCTCAATTGAAGATGGGAGACACAATAATCTGGGTCGCCCTAAGTCCGTGCGGAATGAAGCGACAATTGAACAGGTTAAAGCGGTGATCACAGAAACACCAAGAAAATCTGTTAGAATGGTATTTGGAGATATTACTAACATTGCCAGCCATTCAAGTGTTTACAGAATGCTAAAATATGATTTAAAACTGACTCCATATAAAATTTCTATTATGCAACACCTCAAACCAACAGATATCGAAAGCAGGTTGTCATTTGCAAGATGGGTAAAGGAAAATGATGATATCGTGGGACAGATATGGTTCTCGGATGAAGCCCACTTTTATCTAAATGCACAAGTGAATAAGAAGAATTCCATATTTTGGGGAACTGAAAAGCCAGAATTTTATATTGAAAAACCTCTCCACTCTGAGAAGGTTACAGTGTGGGCGGCATTAAGTTCTGAGGGCATAATTGGCCCTTTTTTTTTTGAGGATGAGGATGGAACTGTGGAGACTGTAAATCAAGACCGCTATTTAAATATTCTTAAAAACAAATTTCTACCAGCTTTGAGACGTAAGGGAATTGATATAAACACCACATGGTTCCAGCAGGATGGTGCAACTCCTCATACAGCTAGAAATGTGATTGACTGGATACAAAAGACCTTTGGTGATAACTTCATTTCATTGAAAACAGATATTGAGTGGCCACCACACTCCCCGGATTTAAGCCCACTTGATTTTTTCCTCTGGGGATACCTTAAAGACAGGGTCTATAAGCACTCCCCACAGACCACAACTGAACTTAAAACTGCAATCAAGAGAGAAATGAAGATCATAAGCAGTGAGACATGTGCATGTGTAATCCGAAATTTCCGGCACAGAGTCGACGTCGTTATTGGCCAGAATGGACGTCATTTAGAACACATTCTATAAAATTGACATTTTAAAGAATTTTGAAACTGCGTGTATTTACAAGGGTAATACCTACATGTTATATATCAAATAAAACTTTATTCTATGTACAATAACATGGTTAAATGTAAAAACACAATTTCTTTTTTATGTTAAAGTTTTTGATGTATAAAATGGTGGCAGATATTATGAAACACCCTGTATATATATATATATATATATATATATATATATATATATATATGAATTAGAACTTGAGACAAAATTCTATCAAACATGTGTTATATATATATATATATATATATAAACTCTTTACCACACAATCCCAACTTTTAACGACCCTGAGAAAGAGGTATTTTGAAAACATTGTGGGAAAAGGAGAAAATGCTGGTAACTAGCATTTTCTCCTTTTCCCACAATGTTTTCTACCCTTCACAAAAACAAATTTCAACTTTTCAGTCACATTTATTTTGTCGTCTGCAACTGCTTTCAATTTGGAGTAGTCTAAAATTTTGTCGTTTGGTAAAGAGTTAAACAAGGCTCTGGCAAGCTTGATAACATTTTTGTAGATCATTTAAATAAGATTTTATCTCAAAAGCCAACTAATATCAGATTCTTTCCATCACATAATGGTATCTTGCAAATAACAGACAATATGTAAACCGTACATGTATACATGGTAATTTCCCCAAACAAATGCCAATAGAAATCTATGAAAAAAGTACAGAATGACATCACAGCTAATGTCACAAAATCTTATTACAAACATGTGTAAGACAAGAAAAATATTGTATATGCACTAGGTATAATTCGCTGAAAATAAATGTCATACAGCAATTTCTGAATTGACTAGCTTTTACAATCAATAATTAAACAGTTACCAACTATACCATGGCATTCTAAAGATTTCTCGGCCTTGCAAAGGACACGCCAAGGAGAGGTCATCAGTCATGCATTGTTCTTACAATAATTATATAATTATTCCATATATGTTTATGCACTTAGCCTATTAATATTCAATGTTTGCAATATTTTTTCTTTAACGAAAGTTCCAATTTGTGCCTCAAGTTATTCTAAACCAGCATCAACGACATCATAATCATTTTGAAAGTTGGGACCATGAAGGGGGATTTCGGTTTGGAGGGAAGATTCAGAAGTTACAAGATCTGATTAGTAAGCCCCCTTCACAGTTGGAGTATGACTAATTGCCAGAATTTGGTTACATGATTCTCTTGTAATGGATCGCAAAAAGCTTTCAGAAACGCAATAGAAGTCGTTCAGTAAGACCCATTGGAAGCGACTGTTGCAAGAGAAAGGTGCATACGTTGCTGCAAGTTATTGCAAGTAACTGCGATAGGTGTGACATCAACCGTGCAACTCGTCAGACCGATGGCTTTGTCTTTTTGTGTGTCTCAACACAATGCCATCGGTTGGGTGTTGCATGACACCGGTTGCACAATCATGAGATTGGCTGTGTGACTAGCAGTGCAACAAGCCGTAGATTCATACCTGTGCAAATATGGATCTTGTCAGATCAACACTAATTTCCAAAGGTCGAACAAAATGTCAAAAAGGCAACAATCACTGAGCAAAAACAGGAGTTAGCAGCTTCTAGCTTTTGTCGAAAAGGGCTGGAAACCATTTCAACTACTTGTAGACTTTTCTCTTTAAAATAGTCACAGCTATTTACTTTATGTACAACGGTCGGACAATGTTGCACATGGTCATGCAAATTGTCTTATAACAGTCTAATAGTGGCATTCCAAATACAATTAAATGCTTGAATGGTAGCTAGAGATCCTTAATACACGTAAGAGTGTTGCACAATATCAAAGCAATTAAATACAACATCCAAGTCATACAATCCTGTGTATCTTGTTGTGCAATGATTTGCAACGTTGTGCGATAATCGTACAACTGTTAGTGCAACAAGTGCAAGTATTTTGGTCGCATGCAGTCGCGTCAGACCGAACATGGTCAAAAGCATAATACGATTGCTACTGCTTGCAGCAACTCTGCAATGACTGCAATAGCTTGCAAGATACCGTGTGAGTGGTCGTGCAATACTGCTAAATAAGTGTTGCGAGCGGTTGTAAACTGGTGGAAAGAAAATTTTTACAATCGGCAGTTTGATAGAGTTATCTCTCTTTGAGCACTTTTCTGCATATATGGTGAGGAAATGGTATGAAATGAGGCAATGAATCAAGACAGCTTCACATTATTGGAACCTACACGGTATCTGTAAAGCCCCTTTCACAATTTGAGTGTAACTAATTGCGACAATTTGATCCCACGATTGACTTAAAAAAGCTACTCTCGCAATGGATCTCAAAAAGCCTTCACAAATGCAATAGAAATCGTTCAACGATAGCGAGTGGAAACGACTTTCCCAAGAAAGAGGACACGTCCTGGTGCGAGCGATCGTACTTTTACCTGTGAGTGTTGCTCGAGTAGGCCTAACTGCGATTGGTGTGACGTCATTCATACAACTAATTGCATTGTCGTATGATTTGTCTCAATACTGTGCGACTGGTCGAGTGTTTAGATGCGACCAGTTGCACGATCATGAGATTTTTCGTAATAGTGGTCGTGAAACGATCCAAACATGGATCTTGTCAGATCAACACTGAATTCTGCAGAACGAACGAAATGTCGTCACAAAGGACTACAAACACCTAGCAAACAACAGAACGTTAGGAAAAGCAGCTTCCAGCTTCCTTCAAAAAGACTGGAGACCATTCTAGTCGTTCACTGATTTTTCTCTTAATGATAGTAGCACAGTCTCTCTTAAAGTCGTAAAACGTTAGTACACTGTTGCACGAGGTGATACGAATTGTCTGATAACAGTCTAACAGTCGCATTCAAAACACAGCAGTAGTATAGGCAGTCAGATCTCGGACAAATGAGGCATTTTGTCCGAGATCTGACTGCCCTGGAGCCAAATTGTCCCGAAATAGACTGCCCCAGGGCAGTCTATTTCGGGACAATTGGGTCGAAAAGTCGTCATTTACCCTTAACTTTCCCTTAACCCTTCTAAAACCCTTTTGTTTTGTTCTAAAACCCATATACTTTCTTCTAATGGACAAATTTCTTCTAAAACCCTTATCCCTTAACGGTTCCACGGTTGGACTTAGTCTTTTTTTGTCCCTAGTTCCCTCTCCCTGGGAGAGGGAACTAGGGACAGCCCTTAACGTTTTTTGATACAACCCTTAACTTTTACACAGGGAATCGTCTTGTTCGACTTAGTCTTTTTCTTTTGTCCCTATTGCCCGAAATAGACTGCCCCAGGGCAGTCTATTTCGGGCATCTTTGGACTTAGTCTTTTCTCTGTCTTTGTTCGGCTTAGGCTTTCTCTGTCATCGTTGGACTTAGTCTTTTTCTCCACGATATGGGTTATTTCACCTCCTCAGTTTGCTTCAGGCAGACACTATCGTCGGACTTAGTCTTTTTTCCGTTTTCATTCGCCTGAGATCTGTTCTTTCTTTCTCTATTGAGAGTCTTCCTCTCTATAGGCGTTGGACTTAGTCTTTTTTCTCTATTTTCGATTAGGTGTTGTAGATCATAGACTTGGTCTTTTTTCTATAATAGATATTATAGATAGAATATCATATTCTATATGAACGTGATGCTCTACCTACATGCTTCCGCTCACGTTCGCGCTCTTTTAATGGAATTAACATTAACCAATCGTAGGACTCGTTACATTTTTCTGCATTCATACAGATATATTCCTATAGATATTGTAGATAGCGTATAATATTCTACTTACATGCTTTCGCCCATGGTCGTGCTCTTAATTCTATTAATTCTGTATCAAAGTAGGTCAATCCTCCTGCCAGGCTATAAAAGCCGGCCGATTTCTCTCATTTCCACGATGAAACTGTTCGAGCGCGGTTCTCCATGGTGAGTCTTTTTCTCCCATGTTGAATTTCTTTGGAAGTACTTAGTAAACCTTGTCCAAATACTGTTAATACCAAGCTGTTACGGGTTATCTGATGAAAGTTCGGGAAGGAATGTGAATTTGTAGTCTTTTCAGACCTAGTCATTCAGACCTACCCAAGACCTAGAAAGTTCTATGAAAAGTCTGCTTCTTCAAATTGTCAAAACAAACAAAGTCAAGTCCTATATGTTTTTCATATCTTTTATTTAAAACTTTTATTTATTGTCAGACAATCATTACAATGAACGGTTAGAAACAATGAATTGTTAGAAACTTTGAATGAATCATGTATTGTAAGTTGAATAATATTAAAAACTTTTTATTTAAACATTCTGTACAATAATCATTACAATGATATATTTAAAAACTTTATGTACAATAATCATTACAATGAACTGTTAGAAACATCGAACTGACAAATATATACAATGATACATTTAAAACATTTAAAAACTTTTTTATTTAAACTTTATGTACAATAATCAGTCTATGAATTGCAGTCATGTTTAAAAGTTACAGCTTCTAAAACCATGCCTAAAAGGTTGACTTATCATCAACCCTAAAACAAGGTCTAAAAGACTTGAATTGCAGTCATGTTTAAAAGTTACAGACATAAAACAACGTATTCGGATAGTACCTTATTCGGACAGTACGCTTCTAATACCATGTCTAAGAGGTCATTGCTTGACTTATCATCAACCCTAAAAACAAGGTCTAAAAGTCTAGTACCGTAGTTAGTATCCTATTTGGATAGATTCTTCTCGTATTCGAACAGTACAAGCGACGATGAGGCAATACTGTCTTTGAAACATTGTTTTTTTAAAATCGTTCATTGAAATAGTTCTTTCTGTTAAAAATTACAGACACAATTTTCTTTTTTTCTTCGGAATGTCAGGTTCACAATCACTCTTACGTTTCTTTTCATTATTTTTCACAACATTGGATTTCCATCTACGTCTCAATTCGATATCTGAACAGATCTTCTTTCCTTCTCGTCGAGTAGCTTTTACTGGTAGCACTTTCTTTTCTGAAGAAATCTTGTTGATTTTATCGTTGGTTTTCTTTTCTGAAGAAATCTTGGCTTTCCCCTCTCCAGGTACTGAGTAAGGTTTTCCTGAAGATTTCTGAGCCCTCTGTTCGCTGTTTTGGGCTTCTCCAGATTTCTGATCGAGTATAAGCGTATCCTCTTTCTTTTCTGAAGAAAGCTTGTTGATTTTATCGTTGATTTTATCGTTGATGTTCTTTTCTGAAGAAATCTTGTTGATTTTCTTTTCTGAAGAGGTTTTCTTCTTCACGGGGTAATCTATCTGAATTCTACAGATTTCTGTATCGCTGATTTCTGTGTTATCAAGCTCCATATTTTCAATCTGCCTTTCGATCTGATTTTCGGTCTGATTTTCAGCCGATGGCTCGTTGGTTTTATCGTTGGTTTTATCGTTGGTTTCATCGTTGATTTGACTGTTTCCAATCGCTGAAGATTTTTGAGAACTCTGTTTGTTGTTTTGGGGTTTTTGTTGTGAACTCTGTCCCTTTCCACTCGATAAAGTTGTAGACTGTGACGGTTTTGTCTTTCGTTTATTCTCGTCTACTTTATAGGATAATAGAGACCCAACGTATTTCATATGTTGAGAGTCCCAATCCATTTCCTTTATTGGGTGAATTTCGACATCATGGGTGTGGGTGTTCACGAAGACAAAAACGAATCTCCACATTTGATTTTCTTTCTCTGGACATTGGCTGGCCCAATGTCCTGATCTGTCGCATGTAAAGCAACTATTCGTTGTCACATCATCCACTCTATGGCGTCTGTCGAATGTCGTTTGATCCAGGACTCTGGTGATACGATAGACACCTTTTTCTGCAAAAGGTTTGTGGGATAGAAATGATCCCACGTAGTTCCCAGTATGGTAGACTTGATATCGTGGTGGTATATTGGTGATCTCATAATCGTGAGTGTATGGGTTAACATACAGATACACTCTCTTTGGGGTTGTACTTTTTAGTTTGAACTCACTCATTTTTCTATCGACTGTTCTGTTCGAACTCTTTCCGAAGAATGATGGAATTGTCTATTGTAACATCTTTTTATGCCCATTCGATCTGAAAAAGATATAAAAAGCCAGGTTTCTTGAGTTTTGGGCCATTCTATGTCTGGATCATTGCTTGAATTGCAGACATGTTTAAAAGCTACAGACATAAAACAACGCCTAAAAGGCTAGTCCCGTATTCGGATAGCACAAGCGACGATGAGACGATTCAGCCCATGTCGAAAAAGAGAAAGAAATTACTACCGGCCAAGAAAAGAAAAAGAATCCTAGTCTATCCAGACAGTAGCAGCAACTGTGAAAGTGATGATGAGAAATTTCCACCCAAAAAGAGAAAAATATTGAAAGAAGAAAGTGACGGTGAAAGCGATAAAAAATCTTTGAAAGAGGAGAAACACTCCTTTTCAGGACTAACCAATGAAAAATCTTTGAAAGAAGAAAACGATGAGAAATATCCACCATCAACGAAGGAGAAATCTGTACAAATGGATGTGGACTGTACCAGCGAAGACGAGAAATTTTTGAACCCCGTTGGACTGTTTTCACCCAAGGAAGAAAACGATGAAAAAATTTTGAAAGAAGAGAAACAGTCCTTTTCAGGACTAAGCGATGAAAAATCTTTGAAAGAAAATAATGAGAAATGTCCGCCATCATCCTCAACGAAGGAAAACTCTTTGAAAGAAGAGAAATCTTTGAAAGAAGAAGACAGAAAATCTTCTTCAGAGAAAAACGCTTTGGATATGAGAAGCCTATACGACTTAACAGAAGTGGGAAAAAAGAAATCAAGAAAATTCAAAACAGAATCCCATCTACTGGAGGCGTCTTTTAAGAAATTCGATGAGCTACAGCCCCAACAATTGACCGGTTTATTCGACGATGTTATCCAACAAATCATTCAAAAGTTAAAGGCTGAATCGAGGGATATGATTAGAATCAGCGTCAACCACCCCTCATTGGATATGGGAATTCATATTCCCTTTCTATATGTGGAGGAATTGGAGAGTCATACCATGTTGAACGAAATTGAAAAAGTTCTACAATCGAATGAAGAATTCGTCTTGAACGATGGTTGCATGACATTCGATATCACACATACGATACCTCCAAGTGGAAGTGGAAAAAATCTTAGAGCCACAGACCTATTGGATTCAAAAGTTTTCGCAAAGAAGAAATATTCGCTTGTTGAAATCAACAATGAAGATCATCTATGTTTTGCAAGAGCCGTTGTTGTGGGGATTTGTTACCATGAACGTGAAAACACCCAAGCATGGAATCGGAGATGGGATCTCATCAAAAGATCAAACAGACCCCTTCAAAAGACTGAAGCCGAGAAATTGATGAATGAAGTTGGACTTTCATCGACACAACCTGTAGGTCTTGAAGAATACAAAAAAATTCAAGAGTTCCTGTATGAAAAAGGCTACGTTATTAAAGTTCATCAACAACTATCGAAAGTGGAGAAAGTATTTGAACATCCAGAAGTGAAAGACGATAGTAAAATCATACATTTGTACTTTCATCAAAATCATTATGATTACATCAAATCCATCACAGGATTTCTTGATTGTGTTTATTATTGTGAGTTCTGTGACAGACGTTACAGCAAGCGGGAAGACCATGCTTGCTCAAAGATCTGTAAAGGTTGCTTTCGTACTGGAAAATGTCCATCGGAATCAAAAGAGTATGTCTGCGACAAGTGTCATCGACGATTTTTCAGTGCAGCATGCTTGAAAAATCACAAAACACTTCAAGGCAAAGAAAAGAAAACCATTTGTGAATTAGTGAAACTTTGTTCAAAATGTGGAGGTCAAATTTTTGACAGAAAGAAAAATCATCGTTGTAAGGGAAAGAAAAAGTGTCCTCTTTGCAAAAAGATCGTTGACTATACTCATCAGTGTTTTATTCAGCCTTACCAAAGTAAGATGAATCACAACAACGATGATGAGACGAGTTCTTCTGTCGTCAAAAAACCTTTGTTCATTTTCTTTGATTTCGAATGCCAGCAAGATACTGGGGTACATATTCCGAATTACTGTATTGCACATCGATCCTGTGCTGAATGTATCGATAAACCACTTGATTTTCATTGTTCCACATGCAGTGAATTCAAAGAAGGAAGAGAAGTTATTTTTCAAGGAAAAGAAACTTTGAGTCAATTTTGCAGCTGGCTCTTTACAAAGCATCATAAAGGAATCATAAGTATTGCCCATAATCTCAAAGGCTATGATGGCCAATTTATTCTCAATCATATTATCAACGTAGGAATGAAAGAACCAGAAGTAACCATGAATGGGAATAATATTTTGAAGTTAGAACTGAACGGTGTGAGTTTGATCGACTCCTTCAGTTTCATGAACTTTGGGTTGGCAAAATTTCCGACTACGTTTGGACTTCAAGAAATGAAAAAAGGCTACTTTCCTCACTGGGCAAATACAGACGAATTCTGGGATTACATTGGGCCGTATCTGGACATGTCTTATTACAAGCCCGACTCAATGTCTGAAGAGGCTCGATCAAAATTCATAGTCTGGTATAATGACAAAGTTCAAAATGGTGAGGAATTCAATTTTCAAAAAGAGATGGAGATGTACTGTCGATCGGATGTTGATATCCTAAGACGAGGTTGTGGTGAATTCAGAAAGTTGTTCATCGAACAGAGTGGGATTTGTCCATTTACAGAGTCGTTTACCATCGCTGGAGCCTGTAACAAGATTTGGCGAAAAGATTATTTACCAAAAGATCAGATAGCCATCATTTCATGCAAAGACCCAATCAGACGTCAGTTTTCTATGAAAGCAATACGCTGGATTCAAAGCATCGCTAGAGAAAAAGGGATTCGTATTCAACACGCCAAAAATGGTGGTGAATACCGAATAGGGAAATACACTGTAGATGGATTTCACCACCAATCAAACACGGTTTATGAATTCCTTGGGGATTTATTTCATGGGTGTCAGACATGTTTCAAGGATCGAAAATATATCAACCCCATCAATGGAAAATCAATGGGTGAATTGTACGACAGTACTATCGAACGGCTAGAAACCCTCAAAAGAATGGGATATAACGTCGTGACCATATGGGAGCATGAATTCGACGCCAAGATGAAGAAGGATAAAGAGTACAGAAAAACCATTGAAAGTCTATACCCGAACCAGGACCCCATCGAACCAAGAGAGGGTTTGGCTGGAGGCAGATGCAATGCCATAAAAATTGCCTACGATGTTGAGGAAAACAGTGAGAAGGAAATCAAGTACATTGACATTTGCTCTCTGTATCCTTACGTCTGCAAACATAAATTCTATCCTGTAGGCCATCCCACAATCTTGACTTATGAGAACATTGACATGGAGAATATTCGTCAGTATGAAGGACTCATTAAATGCAAAGTTCTACCCCCGATGGATTTGTTTCATCCCGTTCTTCCAGTTCACTGTAACGGCAAGATGATGTTTCCACTTTGTATGAAATGTGCACAAGAAAGTTCAAAATTTTGTAATCATGACAGAGAAGAGAGAGTCTTAGTTGGAACTTGGGTTACATTCGAACTGTTCAAAGCTCTCGACTGTGGTTATCGACTAATGCAAGTGTATGAAATCTGGCATTTCGACTCTGTTTCGGACCAATTCTTTAAAGGCTATGTGGACAATTTCTTGAAAATCAAGCAAGAAGCTAGTGGCTATCCCGGTTGGTGTCAGACAGATTCGGAAAAGGCCCAATTCATTCGTGAGTATGAGGAAGCCGAAGGGATTCGTCTCGACCCCAAACGTATTCAAAAAAACCCTGGCAAAAGATCATTTGCTAAGATTATGCTGAACTGTCTTTGGGGAAAATTAGCACAGCGTGAAAATATGAGCAAGACGAAATACATCAGAGAACCGTCTAAATATTTCGAGTTGATTACCGACCCGAAATATACGGTGAAACATGTGGAAATCTTTGACAATGAGTGCGAATGCATCTTGGTCAACTATGAAGAAAAGATGGACTTTGTCGAAACGCATGCGACAGCCAATGTTATTGTAGCATCCTACGTAACAGCTTATGCAAGATTGGAGCTGTACAGCGTTCTTGAAAGATTGGGGGATAGAGTTCTGTATTTCGATACAGATAGTTGTATGTACATTCATGATCCTGAATTGTGGAACCCTCCTATCATTAACAGCAGGCTAGGAAAATGGACCGATGAAGAGCCTGATTGTAGAATTACTCATTTCAGAGGATTAGGACCCAAGAATTACGCTTATAAGATGAAAACAAAAGATGGAAAAGAAAAAAGTAAATGCAAAGTCAAGGGAATTACTTTGGATCACAATACAAACCAGCTGGTGAATTTCGACACCTATTCAAAATGTGCTTTGGATCGCACCGTAGAAATTAAAGTTCAGTATGACTGTAGAATCAAAAGGCATAGAGACAGAACAGTGACCAGTGAACCCCAGGCAAAAACGTTTCGGTCTGTCTATACCAAAAGAGTGATTGTAAACGATACTGATACTGTCCCCTATGGCTATAAAAGTTTGAGGATATATAAATAGCCTGTAAGAAAACAATATCGTGTTACATTGAAGTGAACGATCAAAGTAAGACGTTCTTTAAAAATCAGATTTAAAATCAGATTTTAAAAACAGATTTTAAAAACAGTTTTAAAAACAGCTCTAAAAGAGTGAAATCATGTCAAGTGAAATGCTACCTTTAGACCTAGGTGAAAAAGATGATAGAGATTTCAGTCATCAGCATGCGCTCGATGAACAACTACAGTTTGACATCAAATTCGCCTGTGTGAAACTTTGGATAGATAAATTGCATAAGGGAGTTGCAAAAGGAGAAACATCCTGCAAGTTGTATAGAATGCACAGCTTTATTGTGATGATGTGTGATGATACAAATTTCGATCTTCCTCTCCAAGCTTATTTAGCAATTTGTCTGTTGAAAGATAACTATATTGCTAAACAAATGCGAACTACAAGTCGATGGGTATTCATCATCGTAGGAAAAACAGAAGAAAGTTTTCTGAACGTGGTGAAAATGAAATCTGTTCTGTTTGACTTTTACTTACGCTACAAAAAAGGTTCCATTCAAGACGGTGAGGAAACAGTGGAAACCATGGAAGGCTATATTCTATTCGATAGAGATGTCACAGAAGAAACCGCATATTCAGCTCTCTCGACAAAAGATCTTTCAAAGCATGTTTTAAAACATGTTTTTCCATTTAGTGGAGTACGTGAATATAGTGAAATGGATAGCAAATTTCCATTGTTTTTAGGTCATGACCAGCTGCATAAAGTTATTGTGGAACATGAAAACAAGTGGAAAAATCGAGGCATCTGCGAATTCGCATTGTAAAAAAATTAGAAAATGTATCGCCAACTCTTTTAACAAGACAGTTTTAACGATCGTTAAAAAAACTATAACATTTTTTAACGCTTGTTAAAAACTTTGAATGAATTATGTATTTGTAAAAATGTTAGAATGATTTAACAATTGTTAAAAATGTTATAGTGTTTTTAACGCTTGTTAAAACTTTCTAACATTTTTAACAATTGTTAAAAATGTACCTTCAATGCTTTGTAAATATGTTATAGGTTAGAATGGTTTAAACGTCTGCTTTAAACATTCCTGTTTTTCATGATGATGTTTTTTCATGATAAAGTTAAAAACTTTTGAATAAAGAAATAAATTAAAAAGGTCGTCTGTTTTGATTTCTTCCCAAAACTTGAGACTTGAGCAAAGAGAAAAACTTGGAAAAGAACAGAGATGGAAAAATGTACTATATGACCTCGTCTTCTATGTGAGGTCATATAGTACATTATGTTCTATCTACAAGGCCTACAGGAAAAAAGTCTACGACCCAAGACAAGTCCCCTTTGACCAAAAACTATAAAAGGCTGGCGAACTTTCTCTGTAGAATCATTCGACTTTCGATTCTCGAATAGTACGAATAAACCTGTTAACTAGAAAAAAGTTTTTGTTAACTAGTGCGAATAAAACAAACTGTTAACAGAAAATGGCATCCAACTTAGACCAAGATGATCACGGAAGAGTGGATCCCATGGAATCCAACTTAGACGACGACTCCTTATCGCAAGAAAAACCCGACCTAGACATTTTCTCACCACAACCTGAAAACAACAGAGATATTCTATCGACAGCAATGAATTCAACATTCATCGACCCTATGATACCACCAGCTAACAAAATCGAAGAAGAAATAACTCAGATGATTTCAACCCAAAATTCTGTAATAACCCAGATTTTAGACGAAGTGAAGATATTGAACAGAAACATTGAGACATTATGCCTACAAAATCGACAGAACTACCAGAGTCAACAAGATTCGTCTGTAAGACAAGATTCAGCTATAATGATTTCAACCCAGGTTAACTTTGATAAAACCAGTTTTCAAAAGTTAACAGCTTCCACCGTCACGCCTGTAGACCCTCAGACAACTCACCGGTCAACTCCCCAGTCAACTCACCAGACAACTCATCAGCCAACTCAGACAGAAGAACCCAAACCAAAAAGAAGAGGAAGAAAACGAAAATCAGAGACAATAGAGAAAGACGATAACCAACTTCACAAAAAACAACGATTCGATCCCTACTCTGTAATACCACCACGAGTAGAAACAAAAACGGGCTTGGGAAAATATGGAAAAAACATTGATAACTTCAAGGAATTCAAGTTCCCGATGATCTCGAAAGAACAAGGAGAAAAGCTATCGTCAGAAGAAAAGCTGTCATCAGAGGAAGGATCTCGATAAAGGAAGACTCTCGATAAAGGAGAAGTCTTTGAAAGCACGACACCAAAAATCGTCTCAATAGAGAAGAAAAAGCCGCAGAAATCAAAAAAGAATCAAAGGAAAGCTGTCGATAAAAGCAGAAAGCTATACCAAAAACAAAACAGCCCTTTTCAGGGCTAACCAAAACCCTAGAAAATCTATCCTCAACATTTGTGAATAAGTAAGTCACCCCTCCTCCAAGCCTATAAAAGACGATGCTATTTCCAGTAATTAACCATTCGGCTCTCGAATAGACGACAGCTAGAAGACATGGTGATGGACTATAGTATACAATTTCTACTTCTCTCGATGACAAAATGGTATCTGACAGCCTTTCTACTGGCCATGATGCATGACTCCACTTTGCCTATACATAAAATAAACAAAATAAGAAAGTTGATAGCAGATCGAAGAAGAATCGTGGAGTACCCTATCTGTCAGACAAATTTTGGATCCGGTCATCAGAGGAGGAGAAAAACCACAGCAGAAAGAATCAAAGGAACGGTGCTGGTGAAGACAAAAGATCTTTGAAAGAGGTGAAAAACCACAGAAATCGAAAACAAAAACAGTCCTTTTCAGGGCTAACCATTCCCCAAGAAAAGTCTAGCTTTTGAGAATTGTCAATCGATATATAGCTCCTATTGTGGAGAAAGACTAAGGGCAAGGATGATCTTTGTCTGAACCAGCGTAAGATGACATACAGCCCATATCGTAGGGGAAAAGACTAAGTCCAACGCCGATAGAGAGGAAGACTCTCAATAGAGAAAGAAAGAACAGATCTCAGGCGAATGAAAACGGAAAAAAGACTAAGTCCGACGATAGTGTCTGCCTGAAGCAAACTGAGGAGGTGAAATAACCCATATCGTGGAGAAAAAGACTAAGTCCAACGATGACAGAGAAAGCCTAAGCCGAACAAAGACAGAGAAAAGACTAAGTCCAAAGATGCCCGAAATAGACTGCCCTGGGGCAGTCTATTTCGGGCAATAGGGACAAAAGAAAAAGACTAAGTCGAACAAGACGATTCCCTGTGTAAAAGTTAAGGGTTGTATCAAAAAACGTTAAGGGCTGTCCCTAGTTCCCTCTCCCAGGGAGAGGGAACTAGGGACAAAAAAAGACTAAGTCCAACCGTGGAACCGTTAAGGGATAAGGGTTTTAGAAGAAATTTGTCCATTAGAAGAAAGTATATGGGTTTTAGAACAAAACAAAAGGGTTTTAGAAGGGTTAAGGGAAAGTTAAGGGTAAATGACGACTTTTCGACCCAATTGTCCCGAAATAGACTGCCCTGGGGCAGTCTATTTCGGGACAATTTGGCTCCAGGGCAGTCAGATCTCGGACAAAATGCCTCATTTGTCCGAGATCTGACTGCCTATACTACTCACAGCCTATTGCACGACTGGTCGTAAGCTAATTATGAAAGGGGCTTAACATAGCCAAATTGTTAATTAACCAATAATGGGAAAAGAAAATGAGAAATGAAAGCCTTAACGCTTGGGCTGCTAAGCGTGACTCAAGGACCTTTTGCGGACAGTGTAGATCAAGATCAGACTGCACAGAACGTGCAGTCAGATCTTGGACCTACACTCCGATCAAGAGATATTTTTCCCCCGAAGACTACCTTTGAAATAGCAAAATTTGGGGTTTTACTATCGGCTTCAAAGTTTCATTTATTTTGCAGGATAAGGGTTAATATACCGTACATATTAGACACTGCATGTCAATGAGATGTGCCTCTGTTAGCACAGACGTCTGCATAAGATTGTACCTCATGTATGATGCCACTGATTTTTTGTTTACAGGTGGTCCCGGTTGAAGATCTAGGCGCACCTTTAATTTGTAGAGTTCCACTAATGGAAATAAGAAGTATTGTGAAGGGGGCTTAAGGAACAGGGGGAAACAATTCAAAGCCATATCTTTAAGCCTCAGCCACTGACACTGGAATAGTGAGTGGACTGGGGGCATTGTTCTGCAAAGATTGAATGCCAGATCGAAATAGCGACCCTGTTCGTACTTAATTTGTAGCATCTATGTATATACAGCAGGTACAGCAGGTTTGGAGGATAAAGTTAAGATCTTGGAACAATTGCATTGAAAAGGTATTTAGTCAGACCTCCAGATAAAAAGGAAGTGATTAGTATTCTAAATCCATTATTTCTCTTCCAAACCCTATGTTGTGGGTGCTCATTAGAATCGTCTCGAGGAGACGATTCTAATGAGTACCCATAATATAGGGTTTAGTGGAGAGTGATTAATATTTTCAGTTTTGAAATCAAAATCACTCCCTTTATCTGGAGCTCTGTTTAGCTATACAGGTTTTATGAGAAGCAAGGAACTTTTTTAGTGCCCTTGTACAATATTGATCAAGATCCCGTTTACTAGTTTGCAAACAATACACTCTCTGCACACAAATGTCTCCTATCTCAAAAATCTTATGAAATAAAACAATCACAGATACATGTATCTCTCAATTAGGCCTGAAAGGATTAAAAAAGTCAGTGTACATTACCGATGTTTCGTTAGGCCCTATGCAAGCGGAGGAATTCAAGCCAAAAGCCAGTTGACACTGATAATCAAGATCAAAGACCTTCCCTGGAAGTTCTCTACTGTCAAAGAGAGCATCTAATTCCGCGTCAGTAATTCTACCCGACCGTAGACAGTCATTGGAGCTGAAATTATACAGTAACCTACACAGGTGGCCCACAATAACTACAAACGTGGAAAAAAACTTAATTGATATTATCTACGGCAAGAATGTCAGAACCATGCTTTAAACTGATCTCAGTTGGAAATATCTGAGCCATGCTCTGGCAAAAAGGGGGCTTAATGTATCTCCATGATGCATTATATCAAGTAAGTAATCAAATAATCATTGATTCATAAAGTCCGTTTTGTCTAACAACCGATTGAATCATGAGGTACTCTGGTCCTTTGACATACAGGAAATTGACCAATAGCGAAAAGTTTCAGCCCAGGTCAACCTGTGCATGCTGACCTTGATCGATAGTTTTCGCAGATGCATCAAGCCCCATTTTCATTGAGCATGGCTTATCTATTAACTCTATCACACTTCAAACTCTTAGAGTGGTCCAAATTGAAAGCGTTTGTAGGTGGTACATTCAGTGTGCCCCAAATGATGGGATTTATCTTTGGTAGGATAGTAAAGAATGTGGGAAAAACAGAAAATGCTGGTTACCAGCAGTTTTTCCTTTTCCCAAAACACGAGGCCCGGTAGCACAGTCATTAGACGACAAGACTCGAAAAAAGGTTTGCCGACAAGACTCGAAAACAGGAGGTCGCTGTTTGAAATCGCCATTAGCCGACTGGACTCGAAAACAGGAGGTTGCCATTTCAAATCGCCATTAGCCGACAAGACTTGAAAACAGGAGGTCTCTGTTTCAATTCTGCAGCTCAACCAATTTCTTTCCGAGGATTGAAGATTGTAATTGCGACAGGATTTATTCCTTTCTCACCGCCCATCATTGTTTTGACAATGGTTATATTGGAAAGCCGCCAGTGGCTTGGGAAGAGTATTGTGTGAATTACTGGCAACAGAAACTCAAGGAATGCGTCGATATGTGATCTGGCCGCTGCGAAATGACTGAAAGAATTTTGAAAACGGCATTAAACACCATACAATCGATCAATCCTTTTCCAACAATTTTTCCCAAAACCTTGTTCTTCAGGTTCGTTAATAAACAGAAATATGTGGTAAAGGGTAAAATGACACCATTGCCACCTGCTTACAGTTTCTTTTGTCTTTCAGATCACATTTAAAAACATTGTGGCAAACACACAAAAAAAAAAATCCTCTTTTTTTCACCATGTTTTTTAATGCAATTACCTTTTACCAAGTAACAGAATTTGAGTTGTCCAAGAGCACTGGGTTGAAATAGTGGCCTATAGAGTGTGGGACAACGCATGTAAGACAACTCATGACACAGCATGAACACAAAAGCTCACCTCAAACACTTTGTTCTCAAGTGAGCTAAAAAACATGTGAAAGGCAGTAACTGTTTGTTTCTAGCAATTGTCCCTGTTTTCTATAGTGAGGGACAATGCATTGCAGATGACGCATGGCACAGCATAAACAAAAAAGTTCACCTTGAACACTTCGTGCTCAAGTAAGCTAAAGAAAATGGGAAAAGCAGTCACTGTTTGTTTCTAGCAATTGCTCCTATTTTCCTTTTTTTCACATAATTGAGAAAATGGATTTTCATTCAACAAAATGTGTGGGTTTTTTTTTTTGCTGATTAAGTAGTGAAATGTTGAAAAAAAAAAAAAAATTTTTTCCCAGAAAGCAAATTTGAGATTTGTCCATTTTAAAACCATTTGCAAATGACAAATAAAATTCAGCTTAAATGATAAGTCTCTTTATTTTTTTATTATTATTTTTTGTTTTTGTTTTTGAAAGGGTAGGAAACCTTTTGGGAAAAAGGAGGAAAATGCTGGAAATACCAACCCATTCTCCTTTTCTCAAAAAAATTTCAACGGCATTTCAGATTTGTTAAAAAAACATGCACGCAGTTTTATTTAATGAAGAGTTAAAGATGACAATGACTGAGGTAATTTATCGTAACTTTGAACTATCCCTTCACCACACAATCTGACTTTTAGCAACTCTGAGAAAAAAAAAAAGGCTTTTGAAACATTGTGGGAAAAGACAAGATGCTGGAAACCAGGCCTTTCTCCTTATCTAACAATGTTTTTTACCCTTCCTAATACAAATTTAATGTTTTCGAGTTATATTTATTTTTGTCGTCGGTAAATACTTTCAATTTTGACAAGTCGAAAATTTAGTCTTTTGGTACAGAGTTAATCACAGAGGTTTCAGGTTCAAATTATGTAATGAACTGAGTCTACCTTTGCAACTACCCATATGGCGTGCAACACACGAAAAGGAGCCTTTGGACATATGCGTAAAAGTGTGTCGTCCCAGATCAGCCTATGCAGTCTGTGACTAATCCGAGACGACACTTCCCGTTTTTGTACAATTTTCTTTTCACAAAAGTCTACAGTATGAAAAGATCTTATGTAGTCGTAAAGTGCCGTCTCGGATTAGCCTGAGCGGACTGCGCAGGCTAATCCGGTACGACACTTTACGCAAATGTTCGAAGGTCTCACTTCGCATATTGCGGGCAAATCATCAGATCATACGTACAGAGCCCACATTCACCAACCGTCCTTAATATCATTCTTACCCTAATTATAAATTTAGAAAGTAACACAGTTTCTTACTGGCTAATCCATTTGGCTAAACCAAATGGTTTAGCCAATCAGAAATTGCGTTACTATAGAATTTAGAAAAAAATACTTGAGAATTAGACAAAGGGTGATATAAAGAACCATTGGTTAATACTGAGTCTGATTAGGTTTCAGAGAAGCAATTCTTAATTAGTTGTAGGACTTATTTCATAATCTTCCTTCAAAATATCAAAATAATATGATTAAATTAATCATCAACTTACCCAACAAAAGATAGAATTTCAGTTTGAGAACAAATGGAAAATCGCCAAGGATTTAATTCAGTGCCAGGGATGTCCGGTACTGTGTTTAGTTGTGCTCCAACAAAGTTTAAGCTGTTGTTACAGCCTAAACTCCCGTCGTCAGGTATGCCCATCCTGTTGCAAATGAACACAAAAGGTTGTTTCATGTCATATAGATACAGTTGAATTTGATCTCTTAACCACATTACACATTTTAACTTTATCTCAATCGAAAGCAGTCGCAGACAACAAAATAAACATGTCTTAAATGCTGAGCTCTGTGCTTTGAAAGAGTAGAAAACACTGTGCGAAAAGGAGAAAATGCTGGTTACCAGCATTTTCTTCTTTTTCCCACAATGTTTTCAAAAGCCTTTTTCCTCATGATTGTCAAACCTCGGGACTGTTTGGTAAAGAGCTTATCAGTGGACAAAATTCTAGAAGAGTCCACAAGATCCAAAGCCCTAAGTTGTGAGCAAATGTGGTTCACTTGATGATATAATAATTATATCCTAGTCAGGGTGGAAATCACTTTTGTTTCCATTCCGAGGAGTCAGATTTTGAGTTTCTTATCTTTGTTTCAATCAGAGCCAATATTAAGTTATTTCCCCCGATTCCTCTCCAGTACTACATTGGTCCTGATAAGGAAATCGCTCGGATTTTATCCTTGATTTTCTTGCACTACACAAATATGTTCCCGAGATAATATATTGGCTAAATCAGTTCAGATTGTTTTAGAAATCGATATATATGCATTTCTTTGATGATTGAGAGCATGGTTTGCTTTAAAATTACATGGGGCCCTTACATAAAATCATAAATCAAATTATTCTTATCGCAACATCTCCAAGGGAATCCAGGATAAAAACAAAGAAGCACAGGTAAAAGGACCAATCCGTTATTTGGTTACCTTTAGGCTTATCTGGCAAGGGAGATAATGTGATTTACGGGAGTGGCCCTCATTGTCTAAACAGATTTGACTTGTTCCCAGCTAGGTAAAGCTTTCCCAAAAGACATATTTTTCTCTATTGGTAACAAGTGCAGCTGAACCCTTTACCACACAATTCCGACTTTTAACGACCCTGAAGAAGAAGGCGTATGAAAACATTGTGGGAAAAGTAGAAAATGCTGGTAACCAGCATTTTCTCCTTTTCCCACAAAGTTTTCCAACCAATCAAAGGCAGAAATCATCATTTGAGCAACTTTTAATTTGTCGTCTACAAATGCTTTCCATTTCGTTGAGTCCAAAATGTTGTCGTTTGGTAAAGAGTTAGGCAGGTTTTCTAAAACGTAATCATTTTAAAGTTTAACTGTCGTAATAATTATGGCTTCTAACCAAAAATCCAAAGTGTCAGTTTGATAACTGTTGGAAGATATTTTTTCAACCTCATTTAGAGAACAAATGAAGTGTGTCAAGTTTTCTTTTTACAGTGAATAACTGAGTTTGCAGCCTGAAAAACTATTAACACTGGAGGTGTGAAATAAATTTGCATTTGTTTTTGTTGTCTACAGCACCCACGAATTATTACTGTTCCCTATTTTCTTCGAAAACTTAATATCTAGTATGAAAGTATGCCCCCCCCCCTTTTGTTCAAACCTTGAATAAAATGCTAAATCGGTTTTAGCAAAGCAGTGATCACCCTTCCTACTTATTTGAACCTCTGCGCCTTACACAGCTTTAAAACACAACAATATGAGCCATTCTCTGTGAAAAGGGGTTTAACCATTTACCAAAATGACTAAAATGTAGACTTGTCTAAATTGAAAGCATTAGCAAACGACAAATTGAATATGACTCAAATAAGAAACTTGTGTTGGGAAGGGTAGAAAACATTGTGGAAAAAGGAGAAAATGCTGGTTACCAGCATTTTCTCTTTTTCCCACAATGTTTTCAAAAGGCTTCTTTCCCAGGGTCGTTAAAAGTCGGGATTGTGTGGTAAAGGGTTAATGCATCGAATAATGTCAGCCTGCTCAGTCCGCACAGGCTTACACAGGTTGAAACTTGCTATTTGTAAATTTTCTACATGGCATAGAACTATTCTACCTCCAAATCTAGTCGACTGTTAGACTAAACGAGACCAAACATGGCATAGAACTATTCTACCTCCAGATCTAGTGAACTGTTAGACTAAACGAGACTAAACATAGCATAGAACTATTCTACCTCCAGATCTAGTGAACTGTTAGACTAAACGAGACTAAACATGGCATAGAACTATTCTACCTCCAGATCTAGTGAACTGTTAGACTAAACGAGACTAAACATGGCATAGAACTATTCTACCTCCAGATCTAGTCGATTGTTAGACGAAACGAGACTAAACATGACATAGAACTATTCTACCTCCAGATCTAGTCGACTGTTAGACGAAACGAGACTAAACATGGCATAGAACTATTCTACCTCCAGATCTAGTGAACTGTTAGACTAAACGAGACTAAACATAGCATAAAACTATTCTACCTCCAGATCTAGTGAACTGTTAGACTAAACGAGACTAAACATGGCATAGAACTATTCTACCTCCAGATCCAGTCGATTGTTAGACGAAACGAGACTAAACATGGCATAGAACTATTCTACCTCCAGATCTAGTGAACTGTTAGACGAAACGAGACTAAACATGGCATAGAACTATTCTACCTCCAGATCTAGTGAACTGTTAGACTAAACGAGACTAAACATGGCATAGAACTATTCTACCTCCAGATCTAGTGAACTGTTAGACGAAACGAGACTAAACATAGCATAGAACTATTCTAGCCCCAGATCTAGTCGACTGTTAGACTAAACGAGACCAAACATGGCACAGAACTATTCTACCTCCAGATCTAGTGAACTGTTAGACTAAACGAGACTAAACATGGCATAGAACTATTCTACCTCCAGATCTAGTGAACTGTTAGACTAAACGAGACTAAACATGGCATAGAACTATTCTACCTCCAGATCTAGTCGATTGTTAGACGAAACGAGACTAAACATGACATAGAACTATTCTACCTCCAGATCTAGTCGACTGTTAGACGAAACGAGACTAAACATGGCATAGAACTATTCTACCTCCAGATCTAGTGAACTGTTAGACTAAACGAGACTAAACATAGCATAAAACTATTCTACCTCCAGATCTAGTGAACTGTTAGACTAAACGAGACTAAACATGGCATAGAACTATTCTACCTCCAGATCCAGTCGATTGTTAGACGAAACGAGACTAAACATGGCATAGAACTATTCTACCTCCAGATCTAGTGAACTGTTAGACGAAACGAGACTAAACATGGCATAGAACTATTCTACCTCCAGATCTAGTGAACTGTTAGACTAAACGAGACTAAACATGGCATAGAACTATTCTACCTCCAGATCTAGTGAACTGTTAGACGAAACGAGACTAAACATAGCATAGAACTATTCTAGCCCCAGATCTAGTCGACTGTTAGACTAAACGAGACCAAACATGGCACAGAACTATTCTACCTCCAGATCTAGTGAACTGTTAGACTAAACGAGACTAAACATGGCATAGAACTATTCTACCTCCAGATCTAGTCGACGAGTTAGACGAAACGAGACTAAACATAGCATAGAACTATTCTACCTCCAGATCTAGTGAACTGTTAGACTAAACGAGACTAAACATGGCATAGAACTATTCTACCTCCAGATCTATTCGACTGTTAGACGAAACGAGACTAAACATAGCATAGAACTATTCTACCCCCAGATCTAGTCAACTGTTAGACTAAACGAGTTTTTGTATCCGTAATTATGTGCTGTCATGGTTGGTATAATGCATTAAGGAGATACATTAAACAACCTTTTTCCAGAACATAATTGTGGTAAGTTTCAGGAAATTCCACTGAGAATTCGAATTCTACTGACAAATATTAGACTGGTTTAAAAGAATTCTGAACAAAGTTGTTGACATTTTAAAATCATACGTTTTTATCAAATTTCCCTTGTATTTCTGCCCAATACGAATTTTGTTATCCGACATATATTGGAGGTAGGGATTGTGTGACGCTTCTTTCTTTCAGAGATGATATTAATACAAATTTTCATACCAACTTTCATGATTATTAGACTCACACTCAGTCCTCTTAATAGTACGCAATGTTTAACTAAGATTTGTCAAAGTGACCTACTTTTTGATCTAACATGATCAAATTTTGACCGTGTTTGAGATGCTATTAAGACAATTATTCAGACCTAGTTCAATGAATATTGGACTGAAAATGCGGCCTATAGAGTGTGCACATGATATATCCTTTATAAACTTTTATCCCATTGACCTACTTTTTGGCCGGATGTGACTCAATTTCAAACTTGTCTACGATAACATTAAGAAAAACATTCTGACCAAGTTTCATGAGTCTCAAACTGAAAATGTGGGCTTTTAAGTGAACATAAGTCTTTTTCTCAAAATTTACACAGTGACCTACTTTTTCACAAAACGTGAACCATTTTCAAACTTCCCAGAGACATTATCAAGACAAATAATCTGACCAAGATTCAATATTGTTGGTTCGATTTCACATGTGGCCTCAAGAGTGCAAGGTGACCGTTGACGCCTGGACGACGCACGACAGACGACGTACGACGAATACAGCACTATCACAAAAGCTAACCTCGAGTATTTTGTGCTCAGGTGAGCTAAAAGTCATTATTATCAATGATTTTTACAAAATTTTATTTTTGGCAAAACTAGAGGCCTCTTTACACTGATTATAAATTGGATAAACACATGAAAAAGGATTGAGAACATTATTATTCAAATGCAAAAGTGAGACACCAGAAAGTATAATTTGACTTACCAAATAATTCTTTGCTGTTAAGACCCCGAGGAACAAAGCTTTACAAAAACCTCGTGGGAAAAAAAAAGAGAAAATGCTGATTACGAGAAAGTGCTGGTAATCAGCATTTCATCCTTTTCCCACGGTTTTCTCTATCCTTTCACAGATAAAGTCATTTGATGCACATTTAACATGTTGTCTGTAAATGTTTTCAGTTTGGACAATCCTAAAATTTCGTTGTTTGATAAATAGTGCATAAAATACTTACGATCGTAAAATTGAGCTTGCAATATGGACAGCCTGGTCATCATGTCTATCGGTGGAGATCATGTTTTTAAAGGCATCATTGGTACACAAAACACCAACGTATGAATTAGCTGAAGAAAAATAAATAGGGGATAATCAAATTGACTGATTGATTGATAGGCCAATTTCAACATTATTTCAGTCTTATCACGGTAACAGCTTATATGTTCGTGGTTGTTCCGGGTTTAATTAGTACCAGGCTTTGGATCTGACGTCTTTTGCCCGACAGAGATGCCATGAAAATCCCTGAGCCTAAAGTGAAGCCCGAACACAAGATCTCTGGGCTTCAAATCCTACATTTTCACCACAGTGCCTTGTGGCACACTCATACTGTCAGGTTACACTATCATGAGTTGGATAAAAAATAAACAAGTGCTTGTCAAGCACCAGATCCCCCGCCGATTGGGCTTTTTCTAACACAGCACCGAAATAAGAGCTTGAAGTGAAGATAAAAAAAACAAGCATATTTTCTTTTTTGAAATACAGGTCCAAGTTATGAATGTTGGCATTAACATGATATAATAACTACAAAACATTAAAACTTAATCAATATTGAAGTTTCTGAAAAAGAAAAAAAGACACTTTTTCTTTTTAAAATGCATACAAGAGTTATAAAACTTTTTTGCGTTTATGCCATAAGTATGAAACTTGGCCTAGAATGGGAAATGTGCGAACAAAAATCCAAAGTAAAAATTTACAAAGGGCAATAACTCCAAAAATACTGAAGATAGAGTTATGGTTCTTGTGCACTGCACTTCTCCTCAATTAGTTCTATATGTGTGTGGAGTTTCAAGTTCCTAGCTTTTATACTTTTGGAGATATACGCCAGACAGAAATCCAAAGTAAAAATTAACAAAGGGCAATAACCCAAAAATTACTGAAGACAGAGTTTTGTTTTTTGTGAACTGCACTTCTCCTTAATGAATTCTATAAGTGTATACAGTTTGAAGTTCCTAGCCTTTGTACTTTTGGAGATATGCTCCGGACAAAATTCCAAAGTGAAAATTTACAAAGAGCAATAACTCAACAATTACTGAAGATAGAGTTATGATTCTTTAGTACTGCACTTCTCCTTAATTAGTTCTATATGCGTGTGATGTTTCAAGTTCCTAGCTTTTATGCTTTTGGAGATATGCTCCGGACAAAAATCCAAAGTTAAAATTTACAAAGGGCAATAACTCCAACAATACTAAAGACAGAGTTATGGTTTTGTGCACTGCACTTTTCCTTAATGAGTTCTATATATGTGTGAAATTTCAAGTTCCTAGCTTTTATACTTTTGGAGATATGCTCCAGACAAAAATTCAAAGTAAAAATGTACAAAGGGCAATAACTCCAAAAATACTGAAGATAGAGTGATGAATCTTGTGCACTGCACGCCTCCTCAATGAGTTCTATATGTGTGTGAAGTTTCAAGTTCCTAGCTTTCATACTTTTGGAGATATGCTCCGGACAAAAATTCCAGAAAAAAAATGTACAAAGGGCAATAACTCCAAAAATACTGAAGATAGAGTAATGGTTCTTGTACACTGCACGCCTTCTTAATGAGATCTATCCACTTGTGAAGTTTGAAGTTGATATCTCAAATACTTTTGGAGATATGCTCCGGACAAAAATGTGGGACGGAAGGACGGAATGACGGAAGGACGGAATGACGGACGGAGACTATTACCATATCCCCCGCCGCCTTTTCGGCGGGGGATAAAAATTGCTAGCTCGGATCCAGAGCGGGGTGGCGGGGTTCCAGACCCCCCCTCCCCCACCCGAAATTTTGGCAAAAATGTGGTTATCGGATCTGTCCGAATGGGCAACTCTGGGACCGGATTTCATATTGCATGTGGTCACTGTTAAATATACCTACGATCACGACTAGACGTGGCATATGATGTGGTCTGAAATTAAAAACAGCATTTAGTTTCCCTTAACACGTGCGAACAGCCCTTTATGCAACAATGAGAAATAGAGTGCTAGTGATAAAATAAAATGCCTTTACATCGTTAAGTGTATCATTTCATACCATCATACCATATTTTGGGGGATTCAATGCTCATATGACTTGTAGCGAACTGTAAAAAATTACATGTATGCAACAATACGAATTTGTAAAATAAACTCACACTGGTCAATGCTGCCGTTTGTCCTTTTATAAAAAAATACAGTTTTCAGTATTTAGTCGAAAACACAAATCAATGCATCATCTGATCAGAATAGTGATTTCCTTATGTCTTCAAAATGTTACAAAAAAATACAGCGTTACAAAATTACGTCATTGTATTTCAGTTTTCTGCTGGTATTGCAGTGACGTCACTATCGTCTGCTTTTTGTATGCCATTTGTATGGAAAGGTCACGATACACTTTCAGTCTGCGTCCGAAAACAAAGCATGAATCGATATCTCTATGACAAGGAATTTTTATTAACTCTAAACAGATCTGTCTTTTTTTTTTTTTTTTGCACGTCAGCCGAGGGCGGATTGAGGACAGGGGTTCGGGCATCTGGATCCCTCCCCCCCCCCGCCCCTGGAAAATTCTAAAAATAGTCAGAAATTCTTTACCGTCACAATTTTTTTTTTTTACGAACACAGACAAACTATACCGGTGCTTATCGTTATCTTTTGTCTGTAAAATCGCCCAAAAAGTTAAACAGTTTGTCAAAATTTATCTATTATAGTTACCTGCTGAGAAATTAATCATTGTTTATGTTTCCTTTCATATAACATCATGTGCTCTTCAATGTAAGTCACTTTCGTTATGCTTCTATTATTGATGTTTTTGTAATTGCTATAAAACATGTTTGTTTTAATGCAATAAAGGTCAAGTAGTAGTATGTCGTATTCGTCGAAAATAGGCCTGTCTATTATGACGCATCACTATCCCGTGTAGGACAGGTATCAATACGAGGTGCCTAAATTGGCCCTAAATATAGCAAGCGCAAAATGGCTGCATAAACAATACGTCTGTGGAAATATCAAGCCAGTTTATCGCTACAAATTTCTTATAAAATATAATAATTTCAAACGTGAAAAATAATTTTATGAAATATCATTGTCTACTGCATATCTCTGTATACAGTTTCTAGATATGGGGAAGACATGGGTTTGTGCAATAGACTGACAACAAAAATAATGTCCCCACCATGCTGGGCTTATAAATACCGGGGCTATTTGCCAAGCTTATTGGAGCTGTGTTTATAAATGACTGGTGCATAGGTTATATGCTAGCTTATCATGGCTGGATGAATCGTTCAAGGTAGGCTTTAGTGAGTAGTGTTAACCATGGCTGGATGAATCGTACAAGGTAGGTTTTAGTGAGTATACATATATTTTTTTCTGTAATTCGCTGCATCGATTGTCGCCATGAAAAGAAGTTCGGTTCTGTACCCGGAATGCCCAAATCAGATGCATTTGAAAATGCCACCTAGCGGACGATAATGCATTGCTTATTATTCGCCCATTGATGAAAGACAAACAACGCTTGCGACAATGACTTTTTGTCAAATGTCGGAACGGATGTTAGACAGGCCAGGAATCGAACTCTTAATCTAAGCATTACGAGCCAATGCGTTACTGACTGACGTACCAGAGATTGACTCATTATTGTTTAGATAGACCTGTAAGTTTTTCATAACTGGGTTTAGGTCAGATCTCCTCTGAAAAAAAATGGCTGGATCCGCGCATGATTTGTATGTTTGCAGAACTATTCCCCAGGGACTGAATTTTGGACACTTGCAGACGACAACATTCTTGTAGGTTAAAAATTGAAATTTCTTTTGGAAGCATAGAAAATATTGTGGTGACAGGAGAAAATGATGGTCAAAAGTATTTTCTCCTATTCCCACAATGTTTTCAAAAACCCTTTTGATAGAACCGTTATAAGTGGGGACTGTTTTGAAAAAGGGGTGGGGCGAACAAGAAGCAAGTTCTGTCATGGTCTGAACAAAAACAAGGCATGTACGTAGGTGGCAGTAGGAATGAGCTGTAGTTCTTCGACTTGGAGGTAAACATTGTGAAAAAAAGGAGAAAATTCTGGATACCAGCATTTTCTCCTTTACCAACACTTTTTTCAAGTCTTTCGTTCAAACTGAGAATGATATGGTAAATGGTTGATTACATTACCTCGGTTTTCAGTGAATCCATTGAAGTTTAATCCAAATCTGCAAACAAAAAACACAAACAGCAACAACATGTATTGTTTAGTCTTTACGATGCATGTATCTATACAACCTCCTTTTCTTAATTTATAGGGAGCTTTTCAGATTTTCGTCATCCTTTCAAGAATTCAAAATTGATTGATCACTTAAATACAATACAATATTTTATTCAAAGTATAAAGGCCTCCGGCCCATAATAGTAATTACATGCTTATCTAAATACATACAAACATTTTGAGTGATTTACCTATTAAAGATAGATAGATAGATAAATCCTTTATTAAAGATTTGATCTTTACAGATCTTCATCATCACAATCATTCACAATCATCTATTGTTTAAGTGTTAATACGGAAGGATAAAGGTAAAGGTAGAGTGAGTAGATCGGAAAAGTAAAGAAAAATATTACGCTATCATTTACTGAAAGCTTATTGGATGTGACAAAAAGGGAAAATTTCCATATAAAAACATTTTCACTATCTGTCACAGCCTTCAACATATTAATGTACTGATTAGGACCAGTTATGCTTTAAAGTAATATGTAGATATAGAAAGATAGATATATGTATATGGAGGATGAAAGATACATCCTTAAATTAGCATAGGGATAGCTGACAAACATCAACAAAAAAGAAAGGCAAAATTAACACACACACACACACACACACACACACAATGTAATGGTATGTGTTTGAAGGGACGTGTAGCCCCATAAGGTATTAGTAGATTCTGCACCAGAGTTTTGTTAACCTTTATTCAACTATATAACTAAAATGAAACTTCCAAGTCGATAGTAAAAACTCAAATATTGCTATTTCAGAATTATTTTGGGGGGAAAAATGTATCTCCATATCGGACAGTGTAGATCCAAGATCAGACTGCACGTTATGTGCAGACTGATCTTAATCTACACTGTCCTCAAAAAGGTCCGTGAGTCGTGCCTAGCAGCCTATGGGATACGTCTAGAGAAAATGTCAATAACTAGCACTGATATCGTGTTTTCCTATTCAAATCAGCACGATGATGTCATATTTGATCTCATAAGAACAGACACAGTATTGATTGGTGTGTAAAGTCCAACAGCGGCCAAAAAATTAATACAGGTGTTAAAATGCATTTAAATTTGACTGATCCATAAAATCCCTTGTCTATAACATCTGACTGCATCATAAGCTGGACTGGTCCTTTTACATACAGAAAATTGACCAATAGCGAAAAGTTTCGGCCCAGGTCAGCCTGCGCGCACTGCGCAGGCTGACCTGGGTCGATACTTTTCGCAGATACATTAAGCCCCTTTTTTCACAGAGCATGGATCAAAGGCGGAGTTTAATGGATCTTTTGGCATACGGAAAATTGACCAATAGCGAAAAAGTGTCGGTACAGGTCAGCCTGCGCGGTCTGCGCAGTTCTGATCTGGATCAATTTTTTTCGCACATTCATTAAACTCTCTTTTCACAAAGCGTGGCTCATGTCTACTTAAAAGTGATTTTGAATCATGGCAAAATACTAAATATGCGCCTTTAAATTTCTGCAAATGAGCGATGTGGAAAGCGTTCAAGTAAAAAGAGCAATCAATTTATTGTAACAAATAAGTGCTCCTTTCCAAGAATGCTTTACACATTATTAAAAAAATACGTTCGTGTTAAGGTGATGGGTTCCATCCAAACCAGCATTACTGGCTCATCATTTGAGCTTCTTTGGGGTTAAGCACTGTAAAGTCTTAGCTGAAAACAAGAAAACTTATGATTGGCTGAATTGTTGCCGTCATGACTGAAAATTGGTAAAAAAAATGTGAATGAACATCATTCATCAACATTTTTTTTATCCTAAGAAATCTCTGAATCGCCAAAAAGACAGACAGACAGACAGACCTTGAAAAGCAAACTGTGAGATCTGCTGCTGGATCAATTCTCCCAGAACAGCTAAATAGTGAAGGTCCAACATCCACTTCGTCACCAGTAAGTATTGACCAGGATTCGGCTGGAGTCTTAAAATTAAAAAAAAAACTCATGTATTCAGGATTAATGCTACCATGTGTCATCATGATTTCTGCAGAGAATCTAGAGCAAGATGAGTCTGCACATGTGTAGTCTGATCTTTTATCATACAGTCTAGCTTCCTATTAACCCTTAATGCACCTTTCATAACTATAGCTGTTTTTGTGGCCAGTGTGCAGTCTGATCTTTGATTCTACACTGTCTGCTTTGCTGAGATATTTTGGACAGACAAAAGCAAGCTTGAAATTGGTGTTATATAGATCTTCTTTCTAGAATGGAAGTGTCCATTTGGTATATTCGACCAAGGGTTAAACATATATGAGACATGCTCTGTGAAAAGGTGGCTTAATGCATTTGCGATAAGTATCGACCCAGGTCAGCCTGCGCAGTCCGCGCAGGCTGACCTGGTCCGAAACTTTCCGCTATTGGCAAATTTCCTGTATGTCAAAGGACCAGTCTTCCCTATGACACAGTCGGTTGTTAGACGTGATGAATTTTATGGATCCCTTTATATGTAATGTCTCGCTTGGTATGATGCATCACGAAGATGCGTGAAGCCCCCTTTTGTCAGAGAGTGGCTTATATCATAATTGGGCAGTCTACAAAAATAAAATGAAGACATTTCTCTTTTTTTCAGACAAAATGCATAATATTTCACCGCCGAATCTTATTTTACACTCTAAAGTTGAGTTTTGATGTTGTGAAATGTGCTACAAAAAGCATGACTAAGTGTACTTCGATGTCGTGTGGTGACTGTAAACAAGTTTCTTGTCGGTGAGGGGTACATAGATGTTGCAAGGACAGAAGATCGGTTATTGAAGGTTTGGTCCTACATTGCAACAGCTGGCAAGACTGACGTGTTCATGTTTATGTGTCCGCGCCCAGGTAGGATGAGTCACTTGCGCCTAACACTGAGGCTACGCGCTTTAAGATTATGCCATTTGCTGGACTATTGCTGTACAATTAAACCCTTAACCTGCTAAATAAGTGAAATGAAACTTTCAAGCCGATAGTAAACACCTAAATTTTATTATTTCAAATGTAGTTTTGGGATAAAATATCTCCTTGTCGGTCAGTGTAGATCCAAGATCAGACTGCACGTTCTGTGCAGTCTGATCTTGATCTACACTATCCGCAAAAGGTCCCTGAGTCGCGCTTAGCAGCCTAAGGGTTAAGACAGGGGCGCAATGAGCAAGGGTTTTCATTTAGTATCAGTTTCTAGAATATTTATCAGTAATATAGTAATCGTCAAATCGAAATCAAATAGCTAATTCTACAGAGTTTGAATCTTGCAAGGATTGTTTTTTGAAAGAAATGAAATAGAAAGTACATTTGGTAAGAGTATACTGGTAGTCACATATTATAAACAAGCATTGTACTTTGGAAATACATTTACACATGTATACGCTGTTTTCTGGTATATTTTTATTTTTTCTCAATTTCTAAATAACACACACACACACACACACACACACACACACACACACACATATAAAATCCCCCCTAAAAAAAGATTTAAAAAAAAAAAAAATAAAATAAAACATAGTTTTAAAAGATTTCACAGAGCATAACTCAACTCTTGTCATTTGTCAACCCAGCTTAAAACACACAACTACACAGGTACATATCAAACTTTTTGCCCTCCATTTTTGACTTGCGTTACATTTTGCATGGTGTATAGACCATGATCAACTTGCCTCTATGTGCAGCGTGATCTTGGCCTATTTTCTCTGCTTTGCTAAACATCAGATAAACCCAACAGTCGCGTTCACTCTAACATAAGTCCCAAATACAATATCAATGTTACTCTTGTCCCGAGTGTCTCATCATAGCAGATAGTACACATCAAAGATCCGACTGTACAGTTTTTGCAATCTAATATTGATCTATATTAGCCACAAAGACGACCATGTTTTTGAAAGAGCTGAATATAAACAAGAGGGCCATAATGGCAATGAATCACTCACATGAGGATGTATACGTTTTAGCACATTAATCAGTCTTTGGCTTAAAATATCACCTCTATAGTGTTCACAAGGTTTTCCTACAATTTGTCCTGTGGCATACTTTTTGTCTGAGATATCGTCAAGACAAATATTCTGACTAACTTACATAAGTCTAGACTGATGATATGGCCTCCAGCGTGTACACAAGGCCTTTCTAAGATTTGTCTCAGTGACCCACTTATTCACCTAACATGACCCACTTTCAAAATCATCTGAGATATCATCAAGACAAAAATTCTGATCGACTGCCATAAGTATTGAACTGCAAATGATGCCTCTAGAGTGCACACACGGTTTTTGACAATAGTTTACTCTTTGATCCATTATCAAACTAGTCCAAGATATCAACAAGAAACAACATTCTGACCATCCATTTTTCATGAGTATCGGACCGAAAATGTGCCATCTAGCGTGTTCATAAGGTTTTTCGAGGATTTGACCTAGTGACCTTCCATTTGATCTGGCGTAAGCTATTTTCAAAGTCGTCTTAGATATCATGAAGACAAACATTCTGACCGTCTTTCATGAGTATTGAACTGAAAATTTGACCTTCAAAATATACACAAGGGTTTTCTAAGATTAAACTAGTGACCTATTGTTTGATTTTACGTCACCCACTTTCATACTCGTTCAAGATATCATCAAAGCAAATATTCTGAGCAACGTTATGAAAATTGGACTGAAAATATAGCCTTTAGTGTGCAAAGAATTTAATAAAATTTGTCCTGGTTACTTTTTCTTTGACATGGCGATATCAAGACAAACATTTGGACCAACTATTATCAGTATCTGAATGAAAATATGGCCTCTAGAATGTACAAATGGGGTTCTGTAAAGATTGTCACAATGACCTACTTTTTGACCCCGTATTACAAAGTTTAAAATTTGTCACAGACAGGCATATTATCGAGGCAAACATTCTGACCAACTTTTATGTGTATCTCTAAATGTACACCAGGTTTTTTCTAAAACTTGTTCAGCTGACATACTTTTTGACCTGATGTTACGTATTTTTTTTTAGATATCATATATAGAGAAAAACTCCAACGAAGGTTCATAATTGTTGGGCTGAAAATGTATGTGGCCTCTTTTGTGTACACAAGGTTTTTTTTCTGTAAAGTTTATCCAAGTGAACTACATTTTGATCGTGCATTAACCAAGTTTTAAATTTGTCTGAGACATTATTAAGACAGACACTCTTACCGACTTTTATAAGAATCGGACTCCAAATGTTGTCCGTAGAGTGTACACGAGTATTTAAAAATTGCAGATTTGCACTAGTAACCTACCTTTTGACCTGATGTGCCTTTTTTTTCAAATTCATTTGAGATGTCATTTGAGAAATACTCCAACCAAGTTTCATTAAAGGCCGCTGGAAAGCGGCTTCCAGTAGGAATTTACCTGAACTATTTACATGTACTGTGTAGATGATCAGTAATTATTTGATTGGTTATTATTTTTTGAAAAAAGATCTGATAATATTTTCTTATGACCCAGTTTCAAATTGGTCTGAGATAAGATCAAGAAAAAATTCTGACCACCTCTCTATCCGACTGTTCGTAAATGTAGTCTGCAATGTGTATACAAGGTTAAAATTGACGATAGACGACAGATGACGGACACAACACAATAACAGCAGGTCACCTTCCATGCTCAGGTGAGCTGTGAAAATATAATTTTTGAAACAATGTTGAATAAAGATAAGTATGAATCAATTTCATGATAACATAAAAAAAAAAAGAACATTGCATGTGGGTGCCAAAAAAAGAACACAGTATGTGGGTGCCAACGCATACCGGCAGTTACTTTTTCTAAAAGGGAAATAACTATCAAAATATTTGGACGGTTACCGGCCCTTTTTGCATTGGTCCCCTTCTCATGGTTCATTAGAAGTCCCGTTTTGAAAAACTAATGTCGGAGATATTAATAATAATGTCAAAGCTTTTTCACAACGAATTCTAAGTTCAAGAAGGAGCATAACTGTGTCCAAAATATTTTGATGGTATTCTGGCTTCGTTGTATGGGTTCCCCTGTCGGTTGTAAGAACCAGTCTGATTTTGAAGCTTTTGGACGACGCAAATGACAACAGGACTATGAAAATGCCTCCACGCTTTTGTACGAAAACAGCTAAACTAGATATGGCCAAATTTTGTATCTTTATCACTAAACTGATCTTTGTTCGAAAGGCAGGAATAAGCAGGTCACTTACCCAAAATGAAGTTTTAGATGCAAGCCTGTCTGAAGAGAATTTTCAGTAAAATATTACATACCTCTTCAATGACAACGTTAACAAAATAAACCCGGATGCATATCCCAATTTCGTCCTCGAGACATTTATAGCGCAAATCAACCTGCAAAATATGGAAATGCATACTTTGTTCAATTTATCTGTATAGTTTGCTTTTTCTAATCAGAAATCATAAGAAACAAGAGGGGCACGATGGCAATGAGTAGCTCACTTAAGCATTTATGACCAAACCTGAACTATTTCAAATCTTCCGAGATATCAAGAACAAACATTCTAACAAAATTTTATGAGGAACTGACTGAAAATGTGGACTCTATAGTGTACACAAGCTTTTTTAGGATTTGTCACCACTTTTCAAATATGTCTGAGACACCATCAGGAAGGACACTCTGGCCAACTTGTGCCGAGTTCTGGACTGATAATGTGGCCCCAAATATGTCTACAAGATTTTTCTGCAATTTGTCCCGGTTACATACTTTTTGACTTAAAGTGACCCATTTTCATACCTGTCTGAAGTGTCATAAAAACAGACATTCTGACTAAATTTTTATGAGTACTGGCCTTTAGAATGAAAATTAGCTTTTTCTCTTGTCCTAAAAATGTGGCATCTAGTGGATACACAGGGTTTCTCAAAGATTTGACCCAACGACCTAGTTTTTGACCGGTATAACCAAAGTTGCAAGTACTCTAAACTATCATCGAGACAAATATCCTGACCCATTTCCTGACAGGAAATGTGGCCTCTAGCGTGCATTCAGTGTTTTTCAAAAACATTCTCAGTCTGTTGACTTAGTTTTTGACTTTTAAAACTTTTACGAAATATTATCAAGACATGCATTCTGTCCAACTTTTCATGAGTACTGGGTAAAAAGGCCTCTAGTGCGTATACAAGGTTTCTTTAGATTTGACAGTGTGACAAGTTTTTATTCTATGTAACCTACTTTCATACTTGCCTGAGATATCATCAACAAACGTTCATGAGAATTTGAACTGAAAATGTGTTATCTACAGCGTACATAAGATTTTCAAAATATTTGGCCTGGTGACCTAGTATTTAACCAGACCTGACCCATTTTCAAACTCTTCTCAGATATCATTAAGACAAACACTCTGACTAAATTTCATAAGTAATCGACAGAAAATAGGGTCTCTAGACACACGATTGTTTTTTTTTTTCTCTCTTTTTTTCAGATTTGATCCGGTGACCTAGTTTTTTACTAGACATGATCCATTTTCAAACATGTCCGAGATATCACCAAGTCAAACATTCTGACTAATTTTATTAGCATTGGACCGCAAAATGTGGCTTCTAGAGCGTGCGCAAGGATTTTTAAAGGTTGAATCTGGTGACACAGTTTTTGACCCGACATTATCCATTTTCAAATTTATCCGATATAAGTGATTGCTTTTCAGTTGGTAACTTGGTAACTGCATCTATTTTTTACAAGATCAAATACGACATCATCATACCTCTTTGAATGCGATTTAACATATCTGACAAACATTAATGTTGTGTATTGCTTACAAGAGCCCCGTCCCAATGTCCGCGGAGAAGCTTCGCCTACATTGCGGTATGAATGGTCATATTAATTTTCTTTGTCTCTCTGTAAGATGCTAGTCTTCATATATTATCAATAATCCAAAAAGAACACAACAGTAAATGATCAGGTAACAGTCCCACACGCCTATGCAAAAGTCTCGTGCAAGGCCTAAAAGATCATTTAAAGGCCATATATCCTATTAAGGAAATACTGTCAAAGAAAATAGTTTATCACATAAAACCTCCCAAAGTAGCGTATCAAACCCATGCATTTCTTTTATAATAAGCTATATAGTATTATCATTATTTAGTCCCCATTATGACAAATTTGTAGATAAAAATGCCTGATGCCGGCAATACCAATCACATCACATACCCTTTCACAGTATAATGACGTCATTGTCGCTAAGCAGTATACTCGTGGCAAGTTTTGTGATTAACATGTCTAATAAAAAAAAAAAAAAAAAATACAATGAAAACTATTTGAAATCCTCCAAACTGTGGAAATATTTTGATTTATTCTTTTTGTAAACTGTTTCATTTACTTTAAATAAATGTAAGTGTCATAGAACTATCTTCTTGTGTATGTGCACATGCCAAACTAAACTTCACCTGTAAACATGGACCTTTGTGAACAAGAATACCTGTTTGTTTATTGTTTGTTTTATGTTATAAATAGAATCACACATTCGGATGTATGTATTATCATTTTTTAACATCTGTATTTTCATACTCTCCTCTTTCTAATTAAATGATCATTTGCTACCGATAGCAGTGTTAAAATAACATGAAGTCTGGAAAACCACCTTTAACCCTTAACCTGCTTAATAACTAAAATTTAACTTTGAAGTCGATAGCAAATATCAACTATTGTCATTTCAAAGTTACTTTTTAGGATAAATATCTCCTTATTGGACAGTGAAGTTCCAAGATCAGACTTCGCGTTCTGTGCAATCTGATCTTGATCTACAATGCCCGCAAAAAGTTCTTGAGCCACGCTTAGCAGCCTAAGGGTTAATTAAGGTACAAAAAAGTAATACGCATACATCACTGAACAGGGCGATGTAATGTTCCTCGATCGCTGCCCTTGCTTCACTTTCGTTGAATTCCCTCAAAAGAAAGCTTAAAGAAAATAAAAATTTTGTTTACACTTTCCCATATGGCCCGTAACAAGGGAAATGAGACCTTCGGACATTTGCGTAAAGTGTCGTCCCGGATTAGCCTGCGCAGTCCGCGCAGGCTAATCGGGGACTGCACTTTACGATTTCATAAGATTTTTTCATACAGTAGATTTTCGTGAAACAGAAAATCGCACAAAAACGGGAAGTGTCGTCTCGGATTAGTCACAGACTGCACAGGCTGATCTGCGACGTCACACTTTAACGCGTATGTCCGAAGGCCCCTTTTCATGTATTGCACTCCATATGTTGCTGAGTTTAAGCAACTCTAAGGAAAAAAAATTTTTTTGAAAGCATTGTTGGATGAGAGGGTTAATATTTAACCCATTACCAAACGACAACGTTATAGCCTTGTCCAAATTAGAGCATTTGCAGACGACAGTTTCAGTGTGGCTCAAATGGTGCAATTTTTCTTTGATAGGGAAGAAAACATTGTAGGAAAAGGAGAAAATGCTGGTTACCAGCATTTTCTTCTTTTCCCACAATATTTTCAAAAAGCTTTTTTTCCAGGGTCGTTAGAAGGCAGCATTGCGCGGTAAAGGATTAAATTGTCGTCTACAAATGCTTTCAATCTGGAGGAATCTAAAATCTTGTCATTTGGTAACAAATAAACATTTGTCAAACAAACCTGTTTTAGAACCCTTAACCGAAACCCTACCCCTAACCCCTAACCCTTACCCTTTATCAAACACAGCTGTGTTATACAAGCCTAGGTAAATTCTTTACCAAACAAAGAAATCTTGGACTGGGTCAAATTGAAAGAATTTGCGGACGACAAATTTAATATAGCTCAAATGCTAACTTCTGTCTTTGATAGAGTGGAAAACAATGTCAGAAAACGAGCAAATGATGGTTACCAGCATTCACTCATTTTCCCACGGAGTTTTCAGGAGCCTTCTTCATCAAGGTCATTAAAAGTCGAAATTGAGTGGTAAAAGGTTAACTCTTTACCAAACGACAAAATTCTGGACTGGACCAAATTGAAAGCATTTGCAGACGACAATTTATACGTTGCTAAATTGATGGTTTTGTCTTTGATAGGATAGAAAACATTGTGGGAAAAGGAGAAAATGCTGGTTACCAGCATTTTCTCCTTTTCCCACAATGTTTTCAAAAGGCTTCTTCCTCAGGGTCGTTAAAAGTCGAAATTGAGTGGTAAAAGGTTAAAAGGCGTTCATGACCATATTTGATAAACCACCAAAATTCTCCTTTAACCCGCATGTTTTCTTTTCTTTCAAAAAGCACGCCCTGACCTGCTGGTTACCAGCATTTTCTCCTTTTCCCACAATGTTTTCAAAAGGCCCCTTTCTTAGGGTCTTTAAAAGTCGGGATTGTGTGGTAAAGGGTTAAAGCCCATTTTTAACAGAGCATTACTGATTTATGTTTTTTTTTTTTTAGATTTATTTCATTAACATTGCAGCAGCTAGTGCACCGACCCAGGCTTTCCTGGAAGTCTTTTAGCCGCAGTTCTACCCACAATTATTCTTCCAAAGCCACATATTGCTTTTGAAAATAAACAAAGTTAAACCAATGATAAGCAGTGACAGAGGAATGAATTCTGTCACAATGACTATCATCACTGCTTTGTAAAGAAATTGGCCACACTGGGGATCAGAACCGGCAATCATCTGTTTTCAAACCCATACCTCACTGATTAAGCTACCAGACTGTAATAACAGTCTAAACATTTCTATGCTTCGGAAATCATTCAAGGTTTACTTGGTCTCTTACCCGTTAGAGCGCCGGAAAAAAATCTATTAGACATTTTCAACCTAGAAATACGACTTAAATAATTGCAATTTCACGGTTGGCTAAAGGGGGCTTAATGCGTCTCCGTGATACATTATACTAAGCATATCATCATGTAATCAGGGATCCTTAAAATCCACTTTGTCTGACAACCGACTGAATCATGAGGTAGACTGGTCCTTTGCCATGTAAAAAATTGACCAATAGCGAAAAGTTTCGGCCCAGGTCAGCCTGGGTCGATACTTTTCGCAGATGCATAAAGCACCCTTTTCACAGAGCATGGCTCATATATTTTAGAGTACTCTTCTTTCACGTAGTAAATAAGTGGAAAAAGAAATCTGCTTATTAAAGATAATGAAACAAAATTTACTGAAAATAAATGATAAAAAGGTAGACTCACAATTCAAATATAGTGTAATCTGCAACTGCTTGGATTTCAATAATATTGCAGGTTGTCGAAACTTGTCTTTTCTTTATCACATGACTTATTTTCGGAGTTGTTTGATCAATTTCCTCTGCTGATCTCCTGTGTCGATCCTCCTGCATAGCTAAAAACATTTTAAAAGGCATTAACTCTTTACTAAACGACGAAATCTGAGACTTGTCCAACTTGAAAGCATTTGAAGACGACAAAATCATAAGAGGTTTCTCAAATGACCATATTTGCTTTTGATATTGTAGAAAACATTTTGTAAAAAAGAGAAGATGCTAGTTACCACGATTTTCTCCTTTTTCAAAAACCTTCAATGTCAGGATCGTTAAAAGTCGGTTGCTTAACCCGGGGGAGTGGGGGGGGGGGGGGCGGGGAATGGAGAGGGGATAGAGGTATTTTTATAAGAAAAAATCATAAGGAAAATAAGAAATTCTGAAATTATGAATAATCCCAAAAGGTTACATCCATCTATCCATCTTAACGGAATAGGACATTGAAAAAAAAAAAAAAAAAAAATGTAATGCCCATTCTTTTCTAATTGTACATTTATGCCATCTTTGTACGGGAATGAAAACGAGTATTCTTTGTTAAGGTTTTCTAACACCAGACACTCCCCTGTTTACCTCTGAGAACACAATACAAACTACATGTATATTCAACGTTTTTTCGCTGATGTTTTACCATTTTCAAAATTGGCTGTGGCACCATCAAAACAAATTCTAACCGGGTTTGATGAGCACAAGAGTAAAAACAAGAGGGCCGTGATGGCCCTGTATCCCTCCACTGGCTAATATGTACAAACCATACACACCAAACATTACAACTCTAGGCCTAAAGACTTCTAACAAGAAAACTGATTCTATATAAAAGCCCACATGAAAATTGTGACCTCCAGGGCGAGTCCATTTTTTTAACTATGATTATGATTTCAAGCTATAATTATGAGCTATGATTTATTGAATCCTGATTGAGGTCAACAAGATATAACCAGATACTAAGTAATATAGGACTAGGCTGTATGGTTATAAACAAGATTTTCAGTTTCCTTAATAAACCATGAGGGCGTTTAATTCAATTTGTACAATGGCTAAAATTTGAACAAATTCAGAAGAGATCCACTAGATGAAGCTTTATGCCAAATTTGGTAGCCCTAGGCCTTACAGCTAAGAACAAGAAGATTTTTAAAGATTTTTTACTATTAAAGTCCTTGTAAAACTTGTGACCCCTGGGACAGGGCCAATTTTGACCCAAGGGCTATAATTTGTAGAATCTTAGTAGAGGTCAATTAGGTGAAGCTTCATACCAACTTTAGTAGCCCTAGACCAAATGGTTTAGAACCAGAATATTTTTAAAGTTTTCCCTGTATAAGCCCATGTAAAACTTGTGACCCCCGGGGTGGGGCCAATTTTGCGCCCCAGAGCTATGATTTGAAGACTCTAAGTAGAGGTCTATTAGATGGAGCAACATGCCAATTTTGGTAGCCCTAAGCCATATGATATAGAATCAGAATATTTTCAAAGTTTTCACTGTATAAGCCCATGTAAAAACTTGTGACCCCCAGGGCGGGGCCAATTTTGGCCCCACGGCTATAAATTGAAGAATCTACGTAAAAGTCCATCAGATGAAATTACATGCTTATTTTGGTAGCCCTAGGCCATATGGTTTAGAAGGAGAAGATTTTTAAATTTCTAACCCATATAAGCCCATGTAAAACTTGTGACCCCCGAGGCGGGGCCAGAGCTATAATTTGAAGAAGTTAAGTAGAGGTCCATTAGATGAAGCTACATGCCAAATTTGGTAACCCTAGGCTGTATGGTTTAGGACAAGAAGATACTCAAAGTTTTCACTATATAAACTTATGTAAATCTTGTGACCCCCGGGGCAGGGCCAATTTTGACCCCGGGGCAATAATTTGAAGAATATTTGTAGAGGTCTATTAGATGAAGGTACATGCCAACATTGTTTTCAAAATCTTTCTTCTTCATGGTCGTTAAAACTCGGGATTGTGTGGTAAAAGGTTAAGTACAAGTATATGGTACTGACACAGTGAAATAACTTCAAAGTAATCAGTATTTAATCTTGGCCTGATTGTTACACAGACAATCATCCTGACCAAATTTCATGATCGCTGGTTACAAAATCTAGCCTCTAAAGCACATCCCCAGGTAATCTGTTTCAGACATGATAGAGTATGTATTGAATGATGTTCTGTCGATGAAATAAATTTCGATCTTTCCAAAAAAAAAAAGCTCTTTTAATTACTTAGTATCAAACTAAATTGTCTGGCTGTTACTGTTGTGAAAAATGGATTAAAATTATTGACTCCGATGCTACAACCCTTTTTCTTGTGACCAAAGTTTTGGCCCGTGGTTATTCTTTTTATCAAACCAAACATTCAGGCCAAGTGTCATGAAAATTGTGCAATAAAATTATGTTGCCTGTAGAGTCCACACAAAGCTGCCCAAACCTGGTAGAGTGACTTACTTTTGACCAAGAGACCCATTTCCAAATCTGTTTAACTTATTATCAAGACGTTCATTCTGCTAGACTTTCATTTATGACACTCGATTGAACCTTTGACTTCTGATTGCATTTTATATTATTAAGATGAGAATAAACGATGAATGACAGACAAAACGACAAAATACTGCCTTGATTAATTGTGCTCTAGGACCGTATTCACCAACCTTTCTTGACAACATTCGCAGTCTTATTCCCAAGAACTGTCTTAACTTAGAAAGTAGAAAGTAACACAATTTCTGATCTATACGCTAAACCATTTATTTAAAAATTATGTTACTTTGAAGTTTCTACATCTAGAATAAGATTAACCTGTACCACACAATCCCGAGTTTTAACGACCCCGAAGAAGACGGTTTTTGAAAACATTGTGGGAAACGAGAAAATGCTGGTGACCAGCATTTTCTCCTTTTCCCCGCAATGTTTTTTACACTTTCAAAGAAAGCAGTCAACTATTTGAGCTGAAATTACTTTATTATTTTGTCGTTTGCAAATGCTGTTAATTTGGTCCAGTCCAAAATGTTGTTGTTTGGTAAAGAGTTAAGAATGTGCTTAAGAATGGTTGGTTAATACAACTTCTGGTGATACAAAAGAGATCTCAATAGGGTAGAATGAGGGAGACAGAGCTAATACTAGCATAGATAAAGAAACTTGTAGAACATACCACTGTTGTGTACTTCCTCAAACTCTTTCCTAAGTTCCTGAGAGTATGATTCATCAGGGGCCATCCCTTGGACAGTATTTTGATCAAAATAAGATGGCGCCTTCAAAACCTTGTGTTTTTCAGGATCATTCTCAAGAGGCTTGAGAAGAAATCTTTCACCATCTACGTTGTGAAAGGTGCCATCCTATAAAGATAATCACCTCCAGATGCATTTTTTCGTCCTGCAGCAAAGAGCTGTCGAATTTTCATTGTGGCAAAAGAAGCACAAGCACTGCATGCGGTGCCAACGCTCGGCTGCAGTTGCTTTCAGTGAATATTCTAAACAAAAAGAATGGACATTTACTGTTTCAAAATATTTTGATGATTACCTGCCTCTGTTGTATTGGTTCCTCTATTGATAGTTAACAACTGGTCAAATTTGAAGAAAATATCTTTAGATATGATAGGGATATTTTATTTTGTCAAAGTTATCGAAAATTCAAACTTGAAAGGGGGCATAAAGTTTACTTTGATGATTACCTGGCCCTATTGTATGGGTGCCCTTTTGATGACTAATAACTAGTCTGAGTTTGAAGTAAATGTCTTCAGTATAGACAGATATTATACAATGTAATTTTTTTGAGACGACACTGACAACGCAGACTACGCCAGGGCTATGACAATAGCTCAACGCTTTACTCCTAAACAGCCGGGAAAAATGCATGCAACTATGTTCAAAGCAAAGAGTACCTTTGTTTGCATTTATGGTTCCTTGATTGTATCAAAATAATTTTTTGTATGTATTGGAATTTTTTCTTTAGTGACATTTGTAGTCAAGAAAACAACAGACTTCTTAATCCTATACTACCTACCTTGTATCTACAGGGAAACTTGTGAACCCTTGATGGGTGGTCGTCCCCTTCTTAATGCCGGTTCTCGTTTCTCCGGTACCGTTTGAAAGGTCAAAATGCTTATGAGACCGCAATTTATCCAACTAATTCTGATAATTGTCCACCTTCTTTAAATGAAATGATATCGTCTGGTAAATTGTTCCGTATATTAATAGGACGAATAGAAAATGAGTTCAAACGCGGTGACTTCTACAGACAAGGTTTGTTCAAGTATAAACAAAGTATTTTCAGATGGTCAGATGCAGCAAAGGTAAAAAACGTAGCAAGGTCATTTTCGTCTTTCTGATGAAGTATCTTGAGAACTTGGATGATATCAAATACTACCTTCTTGATTTTGCATCTTTGCACCTACATTCCCTTTTCATGAGCAAGTTTCGGCCTTCTTGAATGCTTGAGATGTGCTCTGTGAAAAGGTGGCTAAATGCATCTAACAAAAGCATCGACCAGGTCAGTCTGGGCAGTCGGTTGATTTTCCGTATGTCAAAGGACTTTACCTCACGATTCAGTCAGTTGTCAGACGAAATTGACTTTATGGATCAATGATCATGTTAAAACTTGCTTGGTATCGGATTAAGTCCCCTTTTGCTACAGCATGGCTTGTTTGCAGTTGTGTACGCAGAGACTGAGTCAACTACTGCCAATCAAATAAACACATCCATCGCGAAGCTTCTAGACACGTCAGACTACTGATCCCAATCTTCTGTCAGGGAGGACTTTGCCAAAAATTCATTTTGCCTTTTTTGGCGTAGCTGTATGTGCTGGCTTTTGACCTACTTTTTGGTACTGATAAGAATGAATAAGTAGAAATTAGTGATTGGTAAATCACTAGACATGTTTATTTTAAAGGTCCCTGCCTATTTGCGGGCAAATTTAGCCACATATCTTTTTTAAAGACAGTTTTTGTTTGGACTTCGGTGGATTTATGTATAGCAAATTTCGAAACAAAATACTTGAAAAGAAACAATATTGATATTTAAAGTGGCTTAATTGCTTGAGCCACTGTTTTGTTAGCATGAATGTTCCCGTACTTTTAAAGAGAAATTCAATTTTATTCCTTAGATCGCCCAATAAACCTATTAGACACTTTAAAAACAAGACCCCAAAAAATGCAAGATTGAGATCAGTTTTGTCTACAATGTCCCAGTAAGGTGGACCGTGTAGACCAAAGATCGGACTGCACGTTTTGTACAGTTTGATCTTGATCAACAATGGCCGCAAGAACAACTACTGTTGTAAAATGTGCTTTGAAGTTAACATGTTTTCACTATTTTCAAAGACAGGATCAATTACTTGAGCAAAAACATAATTATCGTCTGCGAACTCTTCGAATTTGGACATGTGTAATATTTTGTCGTTTGGTAAAGAGTGAAGTCTACATACCAGCGTACAAGTATAGATAGAACTCCGGCACTTCACTATCAAAGAGGCTCGGGATTTCATATCTTGATAAGCAGCATACTGCCTCTGGAGTAAAACAAATACAAACACACATCAGTGTTCCCGCTTACATTTTTTTTTTTTTTTTCTTTCAAATGTCAGAGTTTAAATATTTCAAATATCATGTAAAGACATAACTTGGTGCTAGTAGATTCGCCAGTAATTTATTTTTGGAAACCTATTTTTTTTTAACTAACTTTTCCAAGTTGGCGCCAGTGGCGATCGTCAGCAGGAGCCTGAAACTTGTGCGTGTATGCACGTTTCACATCATATTTTTGTGCGTGATTATTCAATTAAAGGCAGAATAGCGACCAACAAGATAAGGCAGCTGTTGAAATGCAATTAGATTCAAATCATACCATTCAAAAGTATGGAAAATATTTTGAAGGTGACAAACTGTTATTGTGTGGTTGGTCCAAGTGTTAGTCACGGGCAGGAAATTAGGCAAAAAGTAAACAAACTATAGAGTGACATGACAAAACATATTTTTGAAATTAATTTTTTTGCCGGTGACTAACACTTGGACCAACTGTACAATAACAGATGACATCATCAAAATAATTTCCATACATTTAAATGAAACGATTTAAATTCAAATGCATTCTGATAGGCCTACCTACTTTGTTTACTTTCGGCAGCTATTGTTACTTTAAGTGTGTGAATTATTTGTACGTGAATCGGAATCCTGCACATGCTGTAACCCATCCACCAAGCATCGAAGAACATACGAGTATAACTGTATAACTGTACAGTACTCAAATCTACATTTTTCACAAGTTTACAGGTTCAAATCCTAAAGAATTTTGTTGTGAAATTGCGCTTCTGTTACTAGTTTCAAGTCGATATTCGAACATCCTACTGGAAGAGTTTTTTTTTTCGCCTAGGTTGATTTATTGATTGTACAGTGTTTAACGCCGTTTTCAACATTATTTCAGTTATATCGCGGCAGTCAGTGCTCCTATCCAAGCTTTTCTAGAGTTTCTTTTACCAGTACACCACACAATGTTCTTTCCAAGCCACTGGCTGCTTTCCCACATAACCATCGTCGAACCAATGGTCACCGGTGAGTGAGGATTGAATGCTGTTACACGGACTATCATCAATCCAGAAATTGGCCGAGCCAGAGATCGAACCAGCGACCTCCTGTTGTCAAGTCCTGTACGCTACCGACTGAGCTACCGGGGCTCGGTATTTTTTTTTTTTTTTATTCGCCTGAAGTTGAGTTCAGTCTCCGCTGGGCATCTAAGACCGACTTCGACTGGACCCTAGGTACCAACCTATGTATCCAGGCATGTACAGCTATACAACTATGGTAACAGCCTCAGTTTACGTAATTTGAGCTTCTTGCTCCTACAAATTACATTGTCTATCCGCGCCTGAATTTACTCCTTGAATCCAACTGAAGACAATTTAGACTGGTGGAAAGAGTTAAAAAAATGAGTTTAGAAATCAGTGAAGCTAACCAGTCTCATATGTTTAAATGTTAACAAGTGGTTGTCATAAATTTCCTTCAAGTGCTATGGGTTTTTTTTCCCCTCTCTCTTTGTTATAAGCGCCTAAATCCATCTGCTGCATAAAGGTCCTTACCCTTATTTCTTTAGTGTCAACTGTTATCTCCCCGTCCTTGTTCTTCGTTGTGACGTCATACGGTGTCATATACTTTTGCAGGATAAGCCTGAGATCCCCGTCTTGTAAATGCAATGTAAATTCCATGTATCTTGGGAAATCCTTTGCGTGTAGTACATCGTCACCATCGGAACTAACTTCTCTCTTATATCGTGGTGTCTGAGTATGCTGTGTTACTGTTATAATCTCTGCATAGAGTTGCAAAGAGGAACATTTTTTGTAACATTATCCAACACAATTCCATGTTTAACGGTCCTGTGAAAAAGAGCTTTTGAAAACATTTCGGGAAAAAAAAGAAATTCTCCTATGCAGAATTTTGTTCTTTTTCCACTTCCTTTTAATCTAAACATAATTTATTCAATATATCTATAAATATTTCAAAATGTACAATGTTCACAGCAATGTGAACAGTATGAAGTACGAAAGCATATGTTGTTCCTCCCGATAGTAAGTCACGTCGTTAACAATAATTATGTATAAGTTTTCAGAGCAAACGAACATACAGGAAAATGCTCATCTGATATTGAAAAAAACAAACCCTCAAAGTATGACAATAAACAAACAAAAAAAAAAAAAAAGGACAAAGTGGGAATGGTGTTCTTAGCATAAGACATGTCCCATCATTTGAGCCACATTTATTAGTTGTCTGCAAATGCCCAGAATTCGAACAAGAGTAAAATTTTGACTTTTGGTAAAAGTTAAACCCTTTACCTGGCGATAAAATTTAGATTTATCCCCATTGAAAGTGTTTTCAGACAGCATTTGCTGCTCAGTTGACGTCATCTGTTAGTGAATAGGGAGGAAACATTATCGAAAATGAAGAAAATGATGGTTTCGAACATTTCCTACTGATCTTACTATGTTTTAATAGCTTTCTTCTACGGGGTACTTAAAACTTCGGATTCGGTTTGATAAAAGGTTGATTAGTGAACTTATCATTTTCGAAAGTTTTTCAGCTGTTCCACGGCGACCTTTGTGCATGCGCCCTCGAGACCGAAATCATTAAGTATTGTTAATTCAAATCATTTTAACTTCCAACACTTGCCGTCTGATTAGCTGAAACTGTCTGTCTTTACCAATCGAGCCTTTCAAATCTCAAATCAGAGATTGGCCAGAATTACCCATGTCTGGTTATTAATAGTACTCCCTATTCCTTTCGTTGTCGGTTCTACGAATAGACTGATTTTAAAGTTTTTTTTTTTTCTCAAGCAGAAGTCACATCGGGCTTGTGTCCTTATTACTACAAGATTTCGGCGACCAAGGAAGCATGAAATGAAAGAAGAAGGCAGATGACAGTTTAGGCCCGTTTACCATAGCAAACATTTCTTTGCAAACACCACGAAACTTTTGTTCGCAGCACAGTCGCCCTGCAAACGCCATGGTTGCCGTAGGGTTGTCATAGACACCCCACATATATACAGTGGTCGCCATATAGTCATATTTGCATGGCGTATGCGGATGGGAAGTGTTCAAGGGCGTGGTGGGAAAGATATGTACAATGAGAAAGGCAGACAGTAGGAGCGTGGCGTTACGGATAACCGAAATCTGAAAAAAAAAAATGATTGTGTTCTTAATCAGACCATCGGCAGTTCATAAAATATACTGTGTAAGTCGCATAAAGGACAAAACGCCTCTGTGTATCCGGCAGCTAGTTTTGCATTTTACAAATGAGCCACACTCTGGCAAAAAGGGAGTTTAATACATCTTCGTAATGCCTTACTCCAAGTAGGCCATAAGTTAAATATGGATCCATAAAATCCATTTTGTCTAACAATCGCCTTGGTCCTGAAGTAAAATGGTCTTAGGGCATGCAGAAAATTTACAAAAAGCAAAAAGTTTGACTCATGTTGGCGTGCATGGACTGAGCAGGCTGACATTGGTCGATACTCTTTGCTGATAAATTAAGCTCCCTTTTCACAAAGCGTGGCTGAATTAAAATTGACGATCTATACGCCGCTAGTATAAACTGAACGCAATAAAATTGCCATCCACTTGGATCAATCAACCAGACTTGAATCGCATTATCGACAGTCCTATGACATGGCCAGTGTGCCATGGTAGCAAAAAAATGACAGTGTTAAATATATTCCCACTTTACAGCCTGTATTAATGTTTTCAATGAGCAGGTATTGGTTACAAAACCCACAAACATAGCGTTTAGTATAGTAACCGTGCTTCAAAAGCAGCATGTTTACATTATTATTATTGTTGTTGTTGTTGTTGTTGTGGTTGTTCTTATTCATTTAAACATGTTCATGAATTTACGTCGATTGAGAAACATTTTCTTGCACAGTATACTAATATTTCTCGAATCGCCTTCCTGGAAACCACACAAGTACCGAATGTGTTGTTGTTGTTGTTGTTGTAAGAAGTGGAATGATGTAGTGTAGAAGTCTGGTTAGATTTTTTTTTTACCTCCTCCGAAAGAGCAAAGCTTTCAACGGAGACCCGTTTAAAGTCAGGTATAAAACTGAATAGACTTACCTTCTTCGGCAGTATCTGCTGCATAACCTTTAAGAAGGTTGAATAAAACCACCACTACTATGGCGGCTTTTTTAGCGCGCTCCATGGCTGGTCGACTGTAAAAGAAAACAAGAATATCGCATGCTGGTGCTGGCGCTTTCATTGGCATATTCGTAGTAATAAAGGTCCATAACTGCATCAAAAATATTTTCAGAGTTACATGCCATTCTGGTATGGATTCCCCTTTTGACAGAGGGCAGCTTGCCCAAGTTGAAAGGCAATATTTTCGGTGATGACAGAGACATGAGGAAATATCAGATTTCGCACGACGAGGACGGTGCATATGACGCAGACGACAAGGCTAAAAGGTTACCTCGACGTTTTCGAGACCGCCGGGTTAAGGGCTATTAATGAGAACTCAAAGCGGTGTTAGGTCAGATGCCGTTTGGTGGTAAAATCTTGCCCACCAGGACGGGAGGAAAATCGCTTTTATTGGGGGCAACCGCGGCAAAGGGGCTATGGTACGTGCATGAGCCCCCGTACTCCGCCAAGGGGAGAGGGGGGGCGGCCAACTTCTGGAGAGGCAAACGTCGTTCCACGCAACCTACCGTGCTTTCGTTTGAGTTCGAAGAGAGGTCGCTCGGCGGCAGCTCTCGACTACCACTACTACTGAGCACTACTACTACAAAAACTTAGACTTCAAGTAAAATAAATACTACTACTACTACTACTAATAATAATAATAATAATAAAGAATATCTTGACAGCACAGACATACTAAGAAGGCAAAATGATATAAGAAAACAATTAAAGAAAAATAATTTATATCTCATTTTGTATTCCTTTTTTTTTTTTTTTTTTTGTTTTCAAATGATAATGACGATTATTACTATTGAGATGATAATGATGATTTTAGCGATGACGATGATGATGATGATGATGTCCACTACGATGATAATTAGGAAAACTTTTACATACATGCCACGTCAGCAGGGCGCAAAGCTTCAATACTATTGGCGCCAACTCTTTTCAAGAACGGCTGTCAGCTTCAAAAAAGCTTCGTTGGGACCGTTCTACTCTCGTCTTTATATACCCACAAATGATCGAACGATCGGGTCACATATTGTCCAGACTCTTTAACATAGCACACAATTGACGATTTATCTAAATTGAAAGCATTTGCTGACGATATGGTAATTGTGGATCGAAAGAAGAAATTTGTCATTGGACGGATTGAAAACATTGTGGGAAAAGGAGAAAATGCTGGTCACCAGCATTTTCTCCTTTTCCGACAATATTTTCTTAACTCATAATTCTCAAGTTCGCAAAGAGACGTGGTTGTCTGGGAAAGGGCTACCTTTTTCAACATAATTAGCGACAGGTTTATCGTTAACCTGCGACGTAGATTAAACACTTAACACCGTTCGCTACTTGGTTCTTAAAGGTCGATAAGCAGCCAAATATAAATCACTCGGGGGTCAAAATGCAGGCAAACTTAATCCATGTCATTTAGAAATATGAATACTTTAATATGAGTGACAATGCGTTACAGTCTATCAAATGAAATTTAAAACTTGACTTAAGGTTTGATACTTTACTTCAAGTTTAAAAAAGAAAAAAAAAAGGGGGGGGGGGAAACATGTAAAGAGTTGTTGAAACTATGCATATTGTAAGAAATGGAGAAAATGCTAATGAGCGGTGTTGTGTTCTTTCCCAACAATGTTTTTCTTCCATTTTGTAGACCAATCTCATCCTTGGAGCCATATAACTTGAGGTCTTGCAAGCACTCTCAGTATGGACAAGTCTTGTAAAAAAATGTACTTCATGTAAGAATTTGTAAATAATGACAATAAAATATGTTTAAACTAATAATCTTGATATCGATGAGGCCGGGAAGAGTTCTAGTTTTACACATATATACGCATAAACTAGATTAACTCCTTTCAGGCTTTTTTTTCTTCTTTTTTTTGCAATTATTGAAACATTGTCCAGAAAAAAATACTGTCTTAAGGTTTTATATATACATTGAATTAAAACTACTTCATTTTTTTTTCCTGTTGGTTAACTCGAGTGGCAAAGCCCTTGAATCGACTTGTTTCTGCAGGCAATGTTGATCAAGATCAGACTTCACAAAACGTGCAGTCTCATCCTAGATCTACACTGTCCGCTACTATGTTACATATTCTAGTGGAAATAGCCATGAAATGGTAATATCTCTGGCTGTTTTTCCTAATTAGAAAGGTCCAAATAATCAACTCAACGCCCTAAGCGTTAATATCCAATGCCACTTAGAAATATGTAAAAAAAAAAAACCTCGGGTGTACAATATCTAACACATGGGCTTTTTTATGTTTTAGAGCTTGGAAATCCATTTTCTTTTCAAGCAACCTTCATATTTCGTCATCTTAAAATTATCTCATAGACATTTGTATAGAATCATAAAAACATGAGGTTACTATGTTTTCACAATTCACCTTAGGACAGTTTCAGAGAGACTACGTCCCCTCTCAGAACATTTATGTTTCATCGGATGAATTCCAGATAATCTAAAAAATACAAGTTATTTAGACCTAGAGAAAAATACTGCGGACCAATCTGCATCTGAGTTTTTAATCATGCAGGAAAATCAGGACGTGGGAAAAATGGTTATTCATTCATTAAGAAAAGACAAAACAGAAGAGAGAGACTATCAATCAAGTAAAACATCAATATCATACCAAAACTAGTAATAATGACAGACACCACGAGAAGCGGTTTTTACTGTTTGTTTTATAAATGATCCGGCTTCGAAAAACTAAAGAAACATTTAGTTTAGATGTTCAGAATTGTATTAATGAAAAAGAGCTGAAAAGGCGGAAAACAACTGTCATCTGAAAAAAAAAAAAAAAATAAGGAATGTAGATAAATCTACGCAATTCAGAAGTTTGGAAAGGCGATGCTGGAGATTTAGCAGTAGCATAAAGACCTCGGGAACATCAAACTTTAACACTATGTAATAACAGAACATGCCCAAACAGTTACGCATACCCGCACAGAATGAAAAAAACTTGTAATAACACAACAAACTCTGCAAATCTGTACCGAAAGATTAAACAAAAAGACCTTTGAAAAAAAAAAGAGATAGACGGCATAAGAGGTACTCGAAAATGAATATTGAATCTCTGTGGGGTTCAATATGAAGACAGATAGCTAAAACCCCAATAGCGGCCAAAAAGACAAAACAAAGCAGGTGTTAAAATGCATTTACATTTAAACCATACTAAATAAAAGACTGGAAAATATTGTGAAAATGCCAATCTGTTATTATGTTGTCGGTCCAAGTGTTAGTAGCTGGGAAAAAGTCAATGATTGATAGAATGACCTGGCAAATTTGAACTTAGATTTGGAATTAATTTCTCTGCCAGCGAATAACAATTGGATCGACCTTACAACTTTGGTTCGAAAAGAAGCTGCTGCTGTTGCTGCTAAGAATGGTTTGATGTGTTTATTCTAGAGCGGAATAGCAGGGCGCGCCGCCCTGCCCCTTTTTCATCCTACCCTTGTGCCCTTGAATCTATATACACGCGCCCTGCTACCCTTTCTTATATACATACGAAAAATGGAAAATTTGATTATCAAATTAAAGTTTTATGAATAAATAATACTTACATGGAATAACAGTCTGAATACTCTTTTTCGATCCGCAGAATGAACTTATCCCCCACCGGAAGTAAGTTTCTCAAACCGCACTTGCGTAGATCCTTACTTCCAGTTCAATACAACCATGCGCTTCAGTTCTCCTATTCTGGCGAAAGTGTTTGCCAGAGGAGACTGTTTGAAACGCAGGGGAGGTAAGGAGGATACCTGTTATTCCAGGTAAGTATTATTTATTCATAAAACTTTAATTTGATAATCAAATTTTCCATTTTCATTTCATAAATAAACTTACCTGGAATAACTGTCTGAATACCACTGATTCCACAGCAATATAGATATGGAGGTGGGTCTTTCAACAGTTTTCTCTGCTTAACCACCAATATACACTACAGCCTCTACTGAACTGTCTTGTCAGTAATAGAGTTCGAACTTCGCATTTAGATACACAAAAAAGAATCCTTTCTGGACCCTCAGTTCAACTGTTTCTACTGTATTATGTACATATAATACCTTGAAACTCAAGGTTTCAGTCTAAAAGTATCCCGCGCGATCCGCAAGAAAATAAGAGATCAACCCAAAACGCATAGTTTGCTTTTTAGAAATAACACTGTTAGAATGTGTTGCTTACACAGTCATGTATTCCATATTCACAGTCTTAAGGTAATGCTTAGTAAAAGTGGTCTCCCTTGACCAGTCAGCACTCTCCATGATCTGCTGAAGTGATGCACCTTTAAACAGAGCCCATGATGGGCCTACACTTCTAGTCGAATGTCCTTTAACTTTGCCTAAAGACTTATCATGCAGTTTGTAGCAGAATTTTATAGTACTAACTAACCACCTAGATATGGTCTGAGCTGAAATAGGTTTGTGAGGCTTCTTAGTAGCCAAAAATAACTTGACAATGTCCTGACCTGATTTTGATATGAAAGTCTCTGTCCTTTTGAGATAAAGGTATAAACATCTCTTAGGATCTAGATACTTTTGTTTTTGGGTAAACCTGGAACAAAAATTGTCCTGTCCGAGTGACTAGACCTATCCTGTTTTGATAAACCAGTTCGAATAAAAGTTACCCCTTTTTTCTGTACATTCACGAACTACTCACCAAGTTGAAGAGACTGTAAGTCACTACACCTTCTGAAAGTAGTTATAGCCAGCAGAAAACAGGTCTCCCAAGTCAGGTGACGTAAAGATGCATCCTTCAGCGGTTCAAATGGAGATTTCTTCAAGCACTCTAAAACGAGAAGAAGATTCCATTCAGGTACCAGTTTTTTTTTTTTTTTTTTTATAGGAGGTCTCTCATTAAAAACTGCTCTTAATAACCTTATGATAAATGGATGTTGACCAATTGGCATTTTCCCTACAGGAAGTAAAACAAAACTGACGACAGCATGGATCTATAACCATTAATTGTCCTGAATTTTAACCCTTTTTCATAGAACAAGTATGTGAGAAAATCTGCACAGCTAGCTAGAGATGCAAGATGCGTATCAATCGCCTTCTCACGACACCAGGTATCAAAGTGTTTGAATTTGCTGCGGTAATCTTTTTGAGTGCCTCGTTGCCAGGGCTTGCAGAGAAAACGTCTTGTTTTTTTTTTAGAAATACCCTCTGACGAGAAAGGTTTGTTGATAACAGCCATGCAGTCAGACGTAGACTCTCTGGGTTTGGGTGAGAGACATGACCTTGACATTGAGTTAACAACGTGTGACTGCATGGTTGTTGGATTGGATTGTCTACTAACAGACTCAATAGTTGAGGGTAAAAATACTGTCTTGGCCACTGAGGAGCAATCAAGATTATTGTGCATTGAAACTTTTGCATGTGATTTAGCACTCTTGGCGGAAATGCATATGCCAATAGATTGTGCCAAGAGATCGATAGAGCGTCCACCGCAATTGCTTGTGGATGATGTATCCATGAACAAACCAGTGGTGCTTGCTTGTTCTGAAACGTAGCAAACAGATCCATCATCGGTTGACCCCACCGACTGAATAACTGGGCCACCACTGTCTTGTTCAAGGACCATTCTGTCGCATGTATTTGTTTCCGACTCAAAGAATCCGCCAACACATTCTTCTTGCCCATAATATAAGCAGCTCTCAACCCGATATTGTTCTGAAGGGCTAATTTCCACAAGTCCAATGTAAGGGAGCATAACTGACTCGATTTCGTGCCCCCTTGACGGTTTATGTATTGACAAACAGTGGTATTGTCCCACTTGATTAGTACATTTTGGCCCTTCAGTTATGGAAGAAAATGTTGTAGATTGAATTGAACAGCTAGCATTTCCAGACAGTTTATGTGCAAAAGTTTCTGAAACTTGTTCCATTTGCCCTGACATATCAGATTGTTCATGTGACCTCCCCAGCCCACTGTACCACTGGCATCTGTGGTCAATGTAATTGGATATGATTCTTTCACAAAAGATTTGCCCATTCCAATGTTTTTATCCAAACAGAACCAATTCAGAGCCAATTTTAGCTGAGGAGCTAATGGAATGACCTCTGAAAGTTTCATGCGAGCAAGACTCCAGTGCTGAAGCAGATGGAGCTGAATAGGTCTCATGAACAACCGAGCATTTGGAATCAGTTCTAGACAAGATGCTATTATACCTAAAAGTATCATGAAGTCTTGCTGTGCAGTGGCCCTTTGAAATGTTTTGAACTGACAATTTTAGACTTCGCTGCCTTTCCATTGTTGGAGAGACTATGCCCTTCTTCAAATCGAACAAGCTCCCTAGATATGTGATCAACTGAGCTGGAATTAATTGCGATTTGCTTTTGTTCACCATAAAACCCAAACTGAAAAGAAGTCTTTGAACAGGCATTCTGTCTCGTATTAAGCTTGGGCAAGTTTGGTTCAACGTTAGCCAATCGTCTAGGTAGCTTGCTAGACGAACATTTAATTGTCTCAGATAAGCTACTACCACCGAAATTACCTTCGTGAATTCCCGGGGCACACTGGTAGGCCCGAAACAAAGAGCTCGGAACTGATAAGCTTCTCTCTCGAAGTAAAAACGAAGGTACTTTCGATGGCCCTTGAATATCTTTAAATGAAAGTATGCATCTTTTAAATCTATTGTTAGGGCCCAATCTTCTTTTGTCATAATGTTTAGAACTTCGCCCAAAGTGTCCATTTTGAAATGCTTTTTGACCAGATACTGATTGAGTGGCTTCAGATTGATTACGGGCCTCATTTCCCCATTCTTTTTCGGAACTAGAAATAATGTGCTGTAAAAACCTGAGTGCATTTCTAGTGCACTCACCTTTTCTACAGCACATTTCTCCAACAAAGAATTTATTTCCTGTCTTATTAGAACCTGATTTTTGGCAGACACTTTTGTTGGTTTTATGCCCAAAAATTGAGGTTTTTCCAAAAATTCTAGTTTGTAACCGCTTTCTATAACATCCAGTACCCATTTGTCGGATGTTATTTTCTTCCATTCTGATAGAAAAAGGGACAACCTCCCCCCCCAACTGGTATTTTTGGATTTTTTGCAATTATACTCACAGAGTCATTTTGTATCTGGTTTTGCAGGTCCCTCTCCTCTGCCTGCTGAGGGTCGTCTTGGTCCAAAGCCCACACGACCTCGTGAATTTGTCTTGTTGTCAGACCTTGAGACTTTTTGGATCCGAAAATTACCCCATCCGCTATTAGGGTTATTGTCCAATTTTGCCGAACTTTTATCAGCAACTTGCCTTTTCAGTGGTTCATTAGGAGGACCAGAAATTCTTCGTCTTTTCCTTACATCTGGGATAAGGTCATCAACTTGTTTCCTTTTCTCTTTTTTGGATATCAATAAGGACTCCAAACCTTCTCCAAAGACCCCATCCCCTGTGAGAGGACGATTAGTGAATTCCAACTTATCTGACTACTCATAAAGACCCGTGTCTTTCATACAAACTGCCCTGCGAGCGATATGATGAAAAGCGCCTGACCTACCAATCTGATCCAAGCCTTTGGTTGTCATTGCAAAAATGTCTTTCACCATCTCGATTGCTTTATCTTTGTCCAAGTCGTCACAACTTAATAGTTGTAGAAGATTGCCAAGACTCTGTTGTACATACATCTGTATAACAAGACCCAATCTAGCTGCCTGTTGACCTTTGTAAGCTATCTTTTCAATCATTTTGGCCGGCTGTGTATGTAAATTTTTCCCTTTAATAAAAGCAGCCTTAGGCCCGTAACGTTTGGTGAGACATAATTCAACAAGAGCATCAAGAGAAGGTACCTGAAGCATTTTCTCTGCCTCTTCATCTACTGGAAAGAGGTCGAAGTTTTCCTCTGAAAACGCCGTAAGAAAATTTGGTTCAGTACAACGATAACTAGTTTTCAGTACCTCTGTCTGTGATTTGTCCAACACAATGCCACTTTTTTCCACCGATTTTTTCACAGTGGCTTCCTCGCCAAACATATCAAAAAGGCATTTTGCAGAAGCCTCTGACACATTGTCTGGTCCATTGGTTCCGTCTTCCGGGTCCAAATTTTGATGACTAGGTGTCTCCTGTTCTCCATCTTTGTGACCAGAAGGAGATATGTGACCACATGCAAAAAGTGACACAATGTCATCTGAATTTTCCTCGGAACTGTCAAAATCAGTTTTTCTTGCATTGCTGACGCAAGCGTTATTTACGGTTTCCTGTTTATCAAGAAACCGCTGCATGTTTTCCAAAATATTTTCCATTTTGCTCATTCTGGAGTCAAGTTCGTCACATCTCTTGGACCTTTTATCCTTCTTAGCCTAAGTAGTCCTCGACGAACTAGCAGTAGCAGACTTTGTGTCCGCTGGCAGATTTTTTTCATTTACCGTCCCACGTGTTGGCGACGCCATTTCGGACTCGCTGCCCGAGTAGTGTTCTGATACAAGGATCTCCCCATCCTCTGGAACCAAGTTATGTGCCATACTAGCAAGCACAAAGAGAGTTAACGCAAAAAGAACGAAACGACGAAAAGTCCAATTTGTCGCGGAAGATGCGAACACTTTCGCAAGAAAAAGAGAACTGAAGCGCATGGTTGTATTGAACTGGAAGTAAGGATCTACGCATGTGCAGTTTGAGAAACTTACTTCCGTTGTGGGGGGGCTAAGTTTATTCTGCAGATCGAAAAAGAGTATTCAGACTGTTATTCCAGGTAAGTTTATTTATGAAATAAAATCGGCTGTCTGTTGTTTTGGTTTATTGTGTATTACGTCAGCACATTTCAGTCGACTATACGGAATTAACACAGGCCGCCAAAGTAACTAAAGTTTTGAAAGTTGCTTGAAGGGTATAATCTTTCCCTGCTTTTTTGATGTAATAAAAGCAGTTTCTCCTTTTTTCGTAGCGTTACGTTCTACAGTTTGAAATGTGAAAAGTCGTTTCTGTGAATGTGAGGGATCGATTGATTGATTGAATGGTGTTTTACGCCGCTTTCAACAATATTTCAATCATATCACAACGACAGCTCACATATTCATGTATTTCCTGCGTTTCACCAGTACTAGGCTAGGGCTTTGAAGTGTCTTGCCCAAGGACACTTTATAGCTAGAGTGACGTCCCTTTGTAATGGCGGCTGTTTTGAAAACGTGAAAAAAACAAATCGAAATTTGTTGAGATAAAAGGTATTGGACATTGAAGTGTTACATGATTCATATAAGAAGTATCGGTATGTTCGAGTGACTTGTATTGCAGTTGCAGAATTGTTGTACTGTTTAAATAAGAACACAATTTTGAATTGGACATTTTCCATTGTCCGCGGTAAAACAATTTACCTGTAGACATATTGTTTTGATAGGACAAGTAGTACACTATACATCCCAATACAGTGTAAAGGGTTGACTGACAGCAGCTGAAAAGTAAAGGGTTCAAGATATAGAGTGACCGAGTCATAGCATAAAGGGGCACTTATTATTTTTATCGAAGCCGGCTGACTATACGACCAGGTGAATTCGAGTATATTTCAATACAATATATAGACATGGGGATTAGTATATCCCAGTGGAGATCAGCTATAGGGTGCTTTATACAACCTCGGAAAATCAGAAATGCCTCTTTACATTTTCTAGTACTGCCGTTTCACTTATCTTTGTCTGTACCTGTGGTATTATTCCTTCTCCTCGTCATTTATGGGATTGAGTCAAAACTTTGCTTCTGGTGCCACTGGAAAAGGTATGCCAGCGGGAAGAGGGTCTCGGAGAGCAACGGTTGAGGATGTTTCTGATATGCTCAATGATTCGCAAAACAGACCATGTGTAACAGGCCCACGTCGTTCACAAAGGAACAATTCTAGCAATAGCGAAATTAGTAACTGGTTCAGGTCAAAATCATCTGGCGATACACATAGTGTACTCAATACAACTGCACAAGCAAATAATAGTGAAACTGAATATAGCACTACATGTGAAGACAGTAACAAAGATAAGAGTATTGATGCTGCTGCTGATGATGATGAAGGTGATGATGATGACATCAAAACAATAATGCTCGACATTCGAAAAGATGTAAGAAAAATGAACACAAAGTTCGATAAGCTGGAGATTACAGTTAATGAGCTGAAAGAAGAAAACAAAAGATTACTAGAGCAGAATGAAATACTTAACACAAAAGTACAAAACATGGAAAAAGCAATCTCGGAAAATGCATTAAAAACAGAACAATTGGAAGCGCAGTCTAGGCGGGAAAATTTGAAGTTCTATAATCTCCCAGACAATGGCCAAGAATCATGGGAAGAGTCAGAGCGGAAAGTGAGAAAGTATATCGGTGACGAACTATCACTAGATGAGTCCAAGATAGAGATAGAACGAGCTCACAGACTACAAGGTAGAAATAGACCACGTCCGGTCATTGTGAAATTCTCCCGGTATAAAGACAAAGATTTAATACTAAAGACATACAAATCACATGTGAAACAAAGAGAACAAACAGAAAATGTGTCTTCTGGACCAAGTGTTAGAATAAGCGAAGACTTCCCGGCTAGAGTTGGACGAGTCCGATCAAAGTTAATACCATTCATGCGAGACTACATTAAGGAAAATAGAACTGCTTATCTGCGATACGACAAGTTGATAGTAGACGGGCGTGCATACGTATATGATGATGTCAGAGGGATGCCAGTTTTAGATTCGAATCAATAATGTCGTGGCCGAGGCAACTTGAATAATAATCTATCTATGAGTAATAGAATATTAGATAAGCTTTCCTCAATTTCCATATGTTCGCTCAACATACGGGGTTTAAGAAAGTTTATCGACCAATCTGAATTTTTGCAATATATCAAGCGTTTTGATATTATTGGTTTATGTGAAACATGGAAGTCTTGTAATGACCATTTTACACATTTTGTAGACGGTTATCATGCTTTTGACTGTATCAGAAAACGTAAGAAACGTTCGATTAGAAATTCAGGGGGGATTACTGTGTTGATTAAAAATCAATTATTCAATACGGGTTATGTAAAGCGGATTTTTCAACATTTGTCTGAATGTATTGTTCAGTTATTCGACAAACATTTATTTCGTCTAGATCATGATCTTATCATACTTTTTGTTTATGTTGCACCTGAACATTCACCTATTTATGAAGACGAAAATTCGAATGGAATCGAATTATTAATGGATAGCGTGTTGAATATTAGTGGTCAGTTTCCAAATGCTCATCTATTATTGGCGGGAGATTTTAACTCTCGTACCAAAGATTTGCCTGACTTTATTGACAACGATCATTTAGATCACGTGTTTCGAAATGTTACTGATTATCCGAGCGATAATTTCGCTATTCCAAGAAAGTCCAAAGATTGCGCTACAGTGAACAATTTTGGAAAATCACTTCTTGATCTTTGTAGAACTTTAAACGTTCACTTTCTTAACGGTAGGACTACTGGTGATCTAGTTGGGAATTTTACATGTATTTCGAATGACGGCAAACGTATTGTAGATTATATCATTGTGTCGTCTGATATTTTTCAGTATGTTAAAAGTTTTTATGTAGATGATGTTGAGTTTTCTGATCATTTTCCTCTAGTTTGCAATCTATACTTTGAAAACATTGTGGAAGAGGGTCCATTTAACGCTTATGATAATAAATGTTCAGAAATTTATCATTATTACAAATGGAAAGAGGAAACAAAAGAAGATTTTTTAGATAAATTTACTGCCGATTTCACTTATTTTTATGATAGATTGTTATTTCCTCTGACTGATGTGGAAAATTTATTAACGCGCTTCTTGAATGTCTATTACGTTTCAGGATCTGCAATGAAAAAGTTTAGCAATTTAAATCATGACGCGATAAATAGTTATAGTCAGCCACCTTGGTGGAATAATGAATGTCAGGAGCTGAAAAGATTAAGACAATATAAGTTGAAAAAATTTCGTAGCAGCAATTCAGATGACGACTTTATCCACTACAAGATAGCACGTAACCATTTTAAAGCAAAATGTAAACTACAGAAACGACTTTATTTTCGTGAAAATCGGAGGAAAATAGTGGATTCAAGAAAAAATCCCAAATTATTTTGGAGTTTGATTAAACCACCGTCGTCTACTATTCGTAGTAACAATGATATAAGTAATCAACAATGGCTGACTCATTTCAGTAATGTTTATAGAAATAACGAAATCGAGCATCGCGATAATGATAATATATTAGAAAATATTAAACACGATTGTGACGCGTCAAACCTAAATCAGCCAATCCATTCTGACGAAATAAAAAACAGCATAAACCGCGTCAAATCAAACCGTTCCCCTGGGCCAGATGGAATTTGCATTGAAATGTACAAATCAACTACACATATAATATTACCATTTTTAACAGAATTGTTTAACTATATATTTGAATCGGGAGTTTTCCCGCCTAAATGGAGTAGTAGTATACTTGTACCCTTACATAAGTCCGGACCAACAAATGATCCAAACAATTATAGAGGAATATCCCTTATAGATAGTTTATGTAAAGTTTTCATTGATGTGTTAAGTAAAAGACTTTATACTTGGACTGAAAGTAATAATTTGTTAAACGAAGCACAAGCTGGATTTCGTAAATCATACAGTGTAATAGATAATTTATTTGTGTTACAGTCGCTTTGTCAGAAATACATATCTAAACGACGTGGTAGATTTTATTGCTTATTCATAGATTTTCAAAAGGCGTTTGATATGTAGATCATAACAAGCTTTGGGATTCGCTACAAAGAAGAGGTATCAATGGAAAATTTCTGAATATTTTCAAGTCTATGTATGGTCAGCTTGGTTTTCAGCTTAAGATAAGGGATTTTCTGCTTGAGCAAATCAGATGTGAAAGGGGATCCAGACAAGGATGCGGGAGCTCCCCTACCATATTCTCTCTTTTCATAAATGATCTCATAGAGTACTTACGACAGGAGTGTAACGCTGGTGTATTTATCTCAAACGAAGTTGAAGATATTTTGGCTGTATTATTTGCAGACGACGTTTCTTGCGTATCAGATACTATTTTCAACTTGCAACAACAGTTAAACGTCATTCATAGATATTGCAATGCAGTTGGTATGAAATTGAATTTAGATAAAACAAAAATCATAGTTTTTAGAAATGGGGGTATTTTGAAAAAGGATGAGAAATGGCACTATGGTGAACATAAGATTGAGACTGTTTCATTTTACAAATATTTGGGTTCGATGTTAACATCTCGTCTTTGCTGGAATAACACTAAATTAAATCAAGCTTCTCAATCCAAGAAGGCATGTTACAGCATAGATCGGTCTCAGACCAGATTAGGATTTTTTTGTGCAAATGATGCTTTTAAATTATTCGATTCTATACGGTGGCACAAAAGTGACATGGAAGATATATTTTATACTACGTGCGCACGTAATAGTTATTACGTGCGCACGTATTAGTTAATACGTGCGCACGTATTAGCTACTGCGTGCGCACGTACTAGCTACTGCGTGCGCACGTAATAACTAATAAGTGCGCACGTAATACTATTGCGTGCGCACGTATTAGCTAATACGTGCGCACGTATTAACTAATACGTGCGCACGCAATAGTATTACGTGCGCACGCAGTAGCTAATACGTGCGCACGTATTAACTAATACGTGCGCACGTAATAATCGACCAGTCAGTTTATAAGGAACAGAAGCCATATTGTTGCGAGGGAAGGGCAAAATTACATTGGTCCAACACGGCAACAGATGTGCATACATCTGACACCCAAGTAGAAAAACAAGTAGAGCTATTACTTCTTAAATCGTTTAGGCATACTGCGATTATTTTAAGTATCTGTACCTTGGTACGGTACAGTAACTATTAATACTCTAGCCTACGGTCCATCGAATTACCCCAAACCACCCCAAAACACCCCAAAACATCCCAAACCACCCCGAAACACCTTTTATATGATATAAAATTATTAATACAGTTAGGGTTGGTTGAATTGTTGGGTAAGGATCACTTTTAACAAAAAATATCTATATTACGTCCTGTCACGTTAGCCTAAGGATAAAAGGACTACATGCATTACATGCGCTAGAGACTTTTTGGCCCCACTGAGATCTGGGACCATAATGTCTGACTCTGAAAAAGTTCGTTCATGCCTCCAAACTATATGTAATCAGAATGGCAAACATTGTGGACCCGGATCCGACTGCCCCTTGAAAGAGCAGTCTGATCTGGGTCCATTATGTTTGGTCATGTCTGACTGTCTGAAAAAGTTCGTTCATGCCTCTATATGTAGTTAGAATGGCAAGCATTGTGGACCCAGATCCGACTGCCCCTTGAAGGAGCAGTCTGATCTGGGTCCATAATGTTTGGTCATGTCTGACTGCCTGAAAAAGTTCGTTCGTGCCTCCAAACTATATGTAGTCAGAATGGCAACAGATACCGTAATTTATATAAGTTTTAGGGAAGTTAGATATATGCAAACATTGTGCAGCCAGATCATCAGACTGCTACTAAAGTAACAGTCTGATTGGGGTCCACGGTGTTAGGCATTCAAACTACATCTTTTGAACCATAGATATTTCAGTTTAAGGAAAATTAATTATTGTGTATGCCATTTTCAATTTGATTTATACTGTTCCTGCATCTTAAACCGTTGTAAAATGATATCACTTTAAACGCCTTTTTTGTTTTCTTGAGGTGTTTTGGGTAGTTTTCGGTGACAAAACTCCTTGTATAGCTCATCAGTCTTTCGTACCCTACAAATCATTCCACCCCCAACCCCACCACAGTATTAATTTTATATGATAAAAGGTGGTTTGGGGTGTTTTGGGGTGGTTTGGGGTGATTCGATGGACCGTAGGCTAGAGTATTAATAGTTACTGTACCGTACCAAGGTACAGATACTTAAAATAATCGCAGTATGCCTAAACGATTTAAGAAATAATAGCTCTACTTGATTTTTTACTTGGGTGTCAGATGTATGCACATCTGTTGCCGTGTTGGACCAATGTAATTTTGCCCTTCCCTCGCAACAATATGGCTTCTGTTCCTTATAAACTGATTGGTCGATTATTACGTGCGCACGTATTAGTTAATACGTGCGCACGTATTAGTTAATACGTGCGCACGTATTAGCTACTGCGTGCGCACGTAATACTATTGCGTGCGCACGTATTAGTTAATACGTGCGCACGTATTAGCTAATACGTGCGCACGCAATAGTATTACGTGCGCACGTATTAGTTATTACGTGCGCACGCAGTAGCTAGTACGTGCGCACGCAGTAGCTAATACGTGCGCACGTATTAACTAATACGTGCGCACGTAATAACTATTACGTGCGCACGTAGTATAAGATATATCTTCCATGTCACTTTTGTGCCACCGTAATTCTATGATAAAACCAATTCTATGTTTTGGGTCAGATATTTGGGGCTTTGAGTACAGCAGTATCATAGAAAAGGTTCACAGTGACTTTTGTAGACGTATATGCTATCTCAATCAAAATACAGCTGACTTTTTTGCTTTAAGTGAATGTGGACGCTATCCCCTTTACGTAACATATATGACGCAATACATAAAATACTGGATTAAACTCACACAATATCCACCCAATCGATATCCAAAACAATGTTATCTTATGCTGAGACGGCTAGACGAAAGCGGTAGAAATACATGGGCATCGATGGTTAAAAATCTTTTATTTGAACATGGTTTTGGGTATGCATGGTTAAATGACGGAATTGGAAATCCTAGTCACTTTATAAAATGCTTCAAGCAACGTCTTAAAGACTGTTCTATGCAATACTTACAAATGAAAATACAAAACTCATCCAAGGCGTCACATTATAAACACTTTAAATCTTTACTAAATATAGAAAGGTATTTGTCTGTTGAAATGTCCGTTTTTTCTCGTCGAATTTTATCGAATTTTAGATGTTCCAGTCATTGTTTAAATGTTGAAGTTGGTAGACATCAAAATGTTGATTACCATCTCAGATTTTGTAAACTTTGTATTGATATCAGTGTATACCTTGTGGAAGATGAATATCATTTTTTGTTAGTCTGTCCAGTATATGAAGATCTCCGTAAATTGTACTTTCAAGAAATGTGGAAAAGGGCATACCCAAGCAAAAGATTATTTTATGAGATTATGCAAGACAATAGACCCTTACATGTAAAGTCACTGGCAAAGTTTCTCACTGAAGCACTCAAATTTCGAAAGTTATTATTAGATAATGATATATGACTTCGTAAAACATTTGAAAATGTTACTAGTTTATTTGTTTTACACGTAAACCTATTTGATATGTATTTGTTATGTATAATGGGCCGGAGGCCTTTATTGCAAATAAAGAATTGTCATTGTCATTGTCATTGTCACTCCCACGAAAAACCCAGGAATGTGAGGGAAATGGTTTACACCAGAACTGTGTTGACCCTTAAAAATAGATATATTAAAGAATTAAAAGACTAATAAGTACTAAACCTCGTTGTCTCTTTTTTTTTTTTTTTTTTTATGTTTCGGTAATCCATTTATATTTAAAACGATGCATTCTATTTCATTTCGGCTGCAAGGATTTTTTTCAAAAGAAAACAGTCCAACTTATTTTTCTGGTGACTACATAAAACGTGTGACACTACTTTTCATGTGCTTTAGAAACAACCATTACTAAACGCAGAAAAGGCACTATCACCGAATGTAAGGAAGGCATGATATTGTCTTATTGCGTGATCATTTTGTGTGGCCTGGCAGTCACCGGGTATACATTTCTTGGAGCAGAACAGTTGTAAATATATACAACAAACGCTTGCATTACAACCTTCTCGGTTCGAATGATTTGCACGTCACATCATACCCCTGATCCAACTTTTACTGCAAACAACAGGCTTGAAATCAGAACAGGTGACCCAAATAAGTTAGAAAATACTTATTTAACACATGTATTTTAAATTTGAAAACACGCCGAAATAGAGCTTAATTTTTCGGACAGTCTGTTACCCCTATTCTTTCGGACACACATTTGGAAAACAAGGTAAAACCTATTATTTCGGCCACACTCTTTTTTTTTTTTTTTTTTTAATTTCAAAATGATACTTTCCTGAAGATTCGGACACTAAGAAAATCTGCCCTAATATATCGGCCAATTATGGTCTTGTCAAGGTAGACGACGTCATTTAAAAACATTTCTGACATCTTCCAATCAATAAATATATATACTACTAAAAATTTGATAGGGATCGCTTTTTATTTCTTAAATATCTCTTTAATGGTAAACCCAAGATAAGTGACTTTTTTTATACATGTAGATTATTCTAATGGCATACCTCACCTGTCCAGTAGATATTGATTTTTTACCTGTACCTGGCTTGATATCCACTGGAAAAGTGATACTCATGAAAAAAGGGTGTGCCATTGGCATGTATCTTCATGTACACATCCGTTATATTCAAACTTTGCTTGTGCATGGTAACGTTTATTTCAAAGCTAGCATTGGGTATGGCTTACTTACGAATAAGACAGCGTCTTGACGCCGAATAGAAAAACAGGGGGATAGGGATGCTTGAGGCTGGGCGTTCCCAACGGCATGTGGCAGGTGCCCTTGGGGTGTCCCAGAGCACTGTTGCAAGGATGTGGGAACGGTTTAGAACTCACGGAAATGTCAGGTGTAGGCATGGTGGTGATCGTGAGAGGGTCACAATTCAGCGTGAAGACCGTTTTATTCTCTTCCAAGCGCGACGTCAGCGCTTTGTTACGGCTACTGCCCTGCAAAATGACTTGCAGAATGCCACTGGCGTAAGAATTTCTACGCAAACAATCAGAAACCGTCTTCATAGAGCTGGCATGAGGGCCAGACGACCAGCAATCCGCATTCCGTTGACGCCAAACCATATCCAGACACGTCTCCAATGGGCGCGCGCTCACGTCAGATGGACGTTGAATGACTGGACCCCAGTACTGTTCACTGACGAATCCAGATTTTGTGTGGACTTCACTGATAGACGAGTCCGGGTATAGAGATCGTCCAATGAGCGTTTCGCACCCGTATGCGTTGCTAACCATGACCGTTTTTGCGGGGGCTCAGTCATGTTGTGGGCGAGTTTTAGCATGCAGGGAAAAACGGACCTGTATATCGTTCAAAACGGCACATTGACGGCTGCACGATACATCAATGAGATCTTAGGTGTGTATGTTCGCCCATACGCCGGTGCTATAGGCCCTGATTTCATTTTGATGGACGACAATGCCAGTCCACACAGGGCACGGGTCACAAACGAGTACCTGCAGACAGCAACTATAGACAGAATGGACTGGCCAGCAAGGTCCCAAGACCTTAATCCAATTGAACATGCCTGGGACATGCTGCAGACTGCAATATCTGCCCGCCCAGTCCAGCCAACCACGGTTCCAGAGCTCCAACAGGCACTACTTGATGAGTGGGCTCGAATCCCACAACAAAGCATTTGAAGGCTTATTAGCAGTATGAGAAGGCGATGCCGAGCAGTAATCCAATCAAATGACCACCACACGCGATACTAAAGCGAAATTCAGGCACCCTACTTGATTTTTCCAAAAAGCCTCATTTGATTACCTTTCCGTATTATCCCGAATTATTGCCCCTACCAAGTTTCAACCGCTGTTCCGCTTCAAGAGTTTGTCGGCTCATTCCTTTTTTGGCACGAAGCTGATGTCAAATTAACAAATATTCAGAATCACAGCAAATATTTTAACGTTTCAACCTTATGTAAGGAATAAACACAATCTTATAAGTGATCCTTATCAAATTTTGAGTAGTATATATATATGTAGGACGCGGATTCTGGTTTTTGCTACTGCTAAAGTACTATACTTGCTCTACTATATGACGGCTAAATTTCGGGAAATTGGCTATGAGATAAGAGCGCCCTGTCAGCATTTAGCACAGCGCCCTGCCGCGTTAATAAGGTGAAATAAGGTGTTTAAATGAGAATGGGTTAATGGAATAAGAAAAAGTATTTTGTTTAAAATAAGAAAAATATTGTATGAAAAAAAAAGAAGAAAAAAAAATAACATTTTATTGTGTTTATCAGGATGACATGTTAACAATTAGCTCTTTAGTAAATGAGAACTTAAGTTTATCATTATGCTGTTTAGACACCTACAAGGGTTTGACAGCGTCATTAACACCTTTTCGACGCTAACTCTTGCTCTAGAAGCAGGACATGACAAAAATATTTCTGAATCTTTATAACCCATGTTATAGACAATGACAATAAAGACCTTCAATCTAGATCGGAATCTCGTTCCACTATTTGAATTCAACTAGTCAGATGAAATATAGTCTACTGCACCCTTCAAATAATACGCTCCAAGCATTGTGTACTGGCAAAGGATGTGAAATCAATGTCTGAATATCTGCAGATATATTCGTACAGTAAATTCGGCATTTCCATTACTTTTTTTTTTTTTGTGCTATTAATTCTTTCTTTACTTTTTTTTCTCTGTCAATCTCGGGTGTTTTCACTATCAGTTAAAATGTTTGAACTGTATTTATTTGATTTTGATTTGATTTAGTGTAGTTGATTAATATAACGGGACTGTTTTAGGGAGCGGAACTATAAAAGCTTTTTATGCTTTCGTTTCAACCTTTTTTTTTTTGCAGTCCCACTTTGTCCAGCTGCATGCTCGCAAGTGTTTTCCGTTTTCGTCGGAGTAGCAGCTGACTGGAGATTGCCTGGCGCCTACTCCCTCGGCGTAACTTTGTAAGCTGGCTTTTGAACTACTTCTAAATATTTGTCGCGAATGTATAATTCGTAATTTGTGATTAGTAAGAGTGCGGTAAAATATCATGTAGCAGTATTTTGTTGGCTTTAATGGGCCCATGTGCGCGCCCATTTATTACACCAATATACAAACGTTGCTACCGTTAATCGATACCCCACTGCGCTTATTCACGACTTCACCTTCACTATCTCTCTTCATATTGAACCCCATAGAGTTTCACTATTCATTTCCGAGTACCTTTTATGCTGTCTATCTTTTTTTCTTTTTCAAAGGTCTTTCTTGTTTAATCTTTCGGTACCAATGTGCTGTCACAAGTTTTTTTTTTTTTTTTTTTTCTTTCCATGTAGGTATGCGTAACAGTTGAGGCATGTTCTGCAATCGTATAGTGTTAAAATTTTAATGTTCCCGAGGTCTGTATGCAACTGCACATACTCCAGCCTCGCCTGTGGAACCTTCTGAGTTGTATAGATTTACCTATATTCCTTATTATTTCACATAACAATGTTGTTCCCCCTTTTTTTGTTCTTTTCATTTACACAATTCTGAATATCTGAACGATATTTGCCAGTTTTTGGTATCATAATGATATTTTACTTGATTGATAGTCTCTATGTTCTGTTTGGTATTTTCTCAATGAACGAATAACCATTTTGCTCAGGTTATTGTCCTGAATTTCCCCGTTTAAATATCATTTGAATATTGCAACGATTGAGCGCGACTTCGATGAGTGACTTGTAAATAGCGCATTTCCTTTGAATACAAAGAGAAGAACGGAAATGCAAGCAACCGATGGCGTAAATCCGTAAGTGATTAAAAGATCAAGTTTTGAAACAGTAGGACTCGGCAGCGCCCTGTATAATGTTACTTTACAGTGTTATCCTGATAAATCTCCTTTGTAATTTAACTAAAAGTTTTGTAATCATTATTATTGTTTGTATCACTATTGTCATTCTCTCGATCACCATATATAATTGCTTGTATGTGATGGAGTTGTTTCCTCAAATGATTTTAAGAATTATTCACCGGTTTGCTTTAAGAAGGTAGATCTTATAATTTTCCGTTGAAAATCAAATATCATACAAAAATTTTCACCCAGCTTGGTATATTCGATTTCCAGTTCCCTGTACACAAATTCCCCGATTGGTATACACAAAGTCCCCGTTTGCTTTACACTAAGTCACCATTTGGTATACACAACTTGGTTCCCCGTTTGGTATACACAAAGTCCCCGTTTGGTATACACTAAGTCCCCGTTTGGTATACACCACTTTGTTCCCCGTTTTGCTTGTAAAAAATTCACATGGAAAATCTTTGATTTAGTGTGTTTCTTACAACTAGAAAAGAATTAAACAGGCCTAAAACCGTCACATTCCTTATCCGAGTTGCTGACGATGTTCGGAAATATAGGTCCCCGATTGGTAGGTTTAGAGCTTAGGTCCCCGTTTGTGGGGGGGGGGTTTACGTGTGTGTGTGTGTGTGTGTGTGTGTGTGTGTGTGTGTGTGTGTGTGTTCTGACAATCTGATGTAACTGAATCCCTGTGAAAAGAGAGTTTAAAATGGATTTGCAAAAATTATCGACTCCGGTCAGCCTGCGCAGTCCGCCACCTGGGCCAAAACTTGCCGATGTTGGTTTATGTTCTGTATGTCAAAGGACCAGTTTACCTCATGATGTAGTCGGTCATTTGATAAAATGGATTTAATGATTCCATAATTATGTGATGACTTACTAGGTACCATGCGTCACGGAGATGTATTAGGACTCCTTCTTTTGTCAAGACATGGCGCAAATAGTTTGAATTTTGAAATACCCTAGTCGAATCAGTCACCGAATGTTTTTTTTTTTTTTTTTTTTTTTTTTAACTTTAAACCATTTTGAAAACTCTTGAAAACTCTAGAATCTAAGGTTTGTACCTAATACGCTATTTTTCTAATATAATTCTAAGTAGATTACTGTTCCAGAAAATGGTTTCATATCGGTAAAAATATACTTTGGAACAGAAGAGACTATCAAAAAATCTTTGTAATAAATAGGGAAGTTACAGGATATTTCTTCATTAGTAACATTTTATTTTCAAAAGCCTACTACTTTAAAGTGGTCAGAATGCTAGAAGGGAAAAGGGTTAATTACTCTTTGAATTTAGGTTAATGTTGTATTTCTGAGAAGTACTTTGAAATCCTCGGTACATTAAAACTTCCAACGTCAAATATATGAACCATGCTGTGTGAAAAGGGGGCATCAATGCATCTGCGAAAAGTATCGACCCAGGTCAGCCTGCGCGGTCCGCGCAGGCTAACTTGGGCCGAAACTTTTCGCTATGGGTCAATTTTCTGCATGTCCAAGGACCAGTCTACCTCATGATTAAATCGGTTGTTAAAAATAGTATCTGTTATGGATCCATTTGTGTGATGGCTTGATTGGTACAATGCATCACGGAGATGAATTATGCCTACTTTTGCCAAAACGTGGCTCATTTCTTGACCTCTTTCCACGGCTGAAAAATAAAATTCACCGCAACCCTGAAGGCTGTCCATTTTATACGTGTGACTAAACAAACGGACCGTAAAGATCCAAGATAAACTGCACGTTCCGTGCATTCGGATTGTGATCAATGATGTTTGCAAAAGTTCTCTTTTTTGACTATGGCTCTGAAAGCGTAAATTTGTCGATTTGTCATTGATAGCAATTCTTTTTTGTTGATTTGTTGACGTGAAACATCAAATTAAGATATTATAGACCTACCGTCTTGAGCAAGGTAAAATACGTTGAATAACACAATACGCAGTCTATGCCACTTTTTTATGTAGGTTTGTTCGAATTGTTTGAATTAAAATTTGTCAGACTTTCAGACTTTGTTAAAGACTTCACCGATTTTTACCAGTATCTTAGTTATACATGTATTACGTCCAATGGCTTCAAGATTATTCGTGCTGTTTATTTTCCTAGATTTCACGAACAACAGGATGGGGCTATGTTAAAAATATATTGCCCATTGACAGTCCCACGCACCCACTAACTTTAAAATCTTTAAAGTTCAGATCAAAAGCGTTAAGGGTATGCATTTAGATTTCTATAATCTCACTCACTAAACTTAAAAAAAAAAATGATAGATGGCAATCATCGAGAGAGGGAGAGAAAGAGAGAGAAAGAGAGAGAGAAAGAAAGAAAGAACGATCCAGCCAGTCAGCCAAAAAGTCAGCCAGCCAGCCAACCAGCCGGCCAGACAGAAAGACAGACAAACAGACAAACAGACAGGAGATATTTGTCGGAAGTATTTCTTTCTTAGGCTACGTAGTTCTTTTGGGTATTTAAATGATGTCACATGAAAATAGTAAGCGCAGGCTGACCTGGGCCAAAACTTTTCGCTATTGGTCAATTTTCTGTATGTCCAAGAGCCAGTCTACCTCATGATTCAGTCGGTTTGTTTAAAAAAGCGGCTATTATGGATCCATAATTATGTGATGAATTGATTGGTACAATGCATCAGGGAGACGCATTAAGCCCCATTTGCCAGAGTATAGCTTGTATACATGTATTTATCGGTGTTTTATAAGAAATTTTGATTTGTGAAAAAAAAAAAAAAGCCCTCCTTAAAGAGGGAAGTTTTAAACTTAAAATTGCTTCACTGACCAAAGTTCTTTATGTCTTGGTTCTACATGTATGTTCATCGTTCGTGCATCCGTGCGTAATCTTTTAATTACACCAATTCTGACACTACTAAACCAAGTTTGACCAATCTTCACATACTTCACCTGCTATGGTCTTCAATAGAGACCTTCAAAAACTTGATTCTACGGCAACAAATAACCTTGAAACACACACACACACACACACACACACACGTGGACGCATGCACGCACGCACAGTTCGAATTATTAATCCTTTAGTGTGTCATTCTTGATCGGTTTGTATTTGAGCTGTGCATTTGTTGCGAACTTCCGTGTTCGTAAGATGGGGGTTCGTCCGGGATTGGCCTTTGAACCTTTTGTTGTCTGTCCGTTATTGGCCTTTGTGCCATTTGTTGTCTAAATAATAGACTTACTGCCTAAAAAGGCTTTCCGTCATCAAAAATGATGACTTCTCTCAAGAAGGGATGTGTTACGGGAGATCATTCCTTCCTTACGGCATAGCTTCTTCCCGTATAAAATCATTACCTGACTACTGTGTTAGGGAGAATTCTCTTTAGCTCAGGGGTTAGTGTACTGGTCTTTTAAACCTCAAATATTGAGGATCTTTGCCGCACAGGTTCGAATCCCAGCCGAAGCGGTTTATATTTGTGCTTTGCATTTGTTGCGAACTTTCATGGTCGTAAGACCTGTATCAAAGGGAGTTAACCAGTTTTTCTATGACAGGTATATGTAACCATTTATCTCCTTTGATTTCATAAAGCACAATTACATGCTGATAATATTGTAGATGTAACCTTCCTGGATAGAATATGTTTAGTTTTCAGCCGTAATTGTTTGGTTGGGGTTATGTACAGAATGTGTTGAATATGAAACATAATGCAATACTGTGTCGTTTTATTGTTTGCTCCAAAAAGTTTACATTTATGCAACGAAATAATAATCTTTTCCTCAGAGATCAATATGAATGATTCTTTAGAAGTCCTCTTTCGAAATTTGGAATTCATTGGTGTCATCTTAACAAGTAGAAAAAAAGGCTTTTTTTTTTTTAGAAAATGGGTTATTTCTCTGTGGAATTGTATTGTAATAGAGGCTACTTGGTGTTTAATTGCTCTCTCTCTGTCTCTATTATTGCTGATTTATCTTTTCTGGACAGTGATTAATTTAGGTCAAAGAACAATAACAAGGCATTCCAATTAGTTAAACTGGTACCAGTTGTATCTGTCATTGCCTATCAAAGAAGTTGATACGAAGATAAAAAACCGGGTATCTGTTTACTTTTTGGTCGAAGCTTGAAGCGAAAAAGTGTGGAAGATCAGTCTGCAGGTTTTGTGCCTGGAGATCTTGATCCACAATTTTCACTAAACCTAACAGGTTGTGTGGCCATTAAAGTTATTTGATTATGCCGCTACACCACGTGGCTTCATAAATGACTGTTTGCCGCATATGGTTCCTGCTTGATTGGACTGTTTAACCCTTATCCTACTGAGTAAAAGAAATGAATATAGTAAAAACCCACATATCCTATTTCAAAGGTATTTTTGTGGGACAGATATCTCCTTCTCGGACAGTGCAGATCCAAGATCAGACTGCACGTTCCGTGCAGTCTGATCTTGATCTACGCTGTCCGCAAAAGGTCAGTGAGTCGCGATTAGCAGCCTAAGGGTTAACTCTTTACAACACAATCCCCAGTTTTAACGACCCTTATAAAGAAACCTTTTGAAAACATGGTAGGAAAAAGAGAACATGCTGGTAACAGGCATTTTGTCCTTTTTTTCCACTTTTTTTTTTTTATCCATTGACCGACAAATTCCAAGATTTGAGCCACATTTATATTCCAGTCTGTAAATGCTTTAATTTGGACAAGTCTAAGATTTTGTCGCTTGGTAGAGTTAACTCTTTCACTGTCGACGGCCAACTAAAACCCTTTTTGCAGATGGCTTAGCTCAAGATCAGACCACACAGAACTTGCAGTGTGATATTGGATCTACGCCGTTTGCAAGTTGATGCTGGGGAAAAAAAACGAATTCTACTGCAGTGGAAATAAATTTCTAGACTTCGAAAAATATAAATCGATTTCGTTGGCAGCGAAACAATTAATTCTTTACCAAAGGACAAAGTTTTAGAATTGTCAAAATCGAAAAATAAAATGCAGACGACAAACTAAATGTGACCCAAATGATGAAATATGTTTTGAAAAAAAGCGGTATAAAACACTGTTGGAAAATGAGAAAATGCTGATTATCAGCATTTTATCCTACGCCCTTAATGTTTTCAAAAGCTTTCTACGTCCGGATCGTTAAAACTCGGGATTGGTCGGTAAAGTGTGGGAAGATGAGAAAATGCTGGTAACACCAGCATTTTCTCCTCTTCCCACAACGTTTTCTTGCCTGTCATGGACAAAATGTATCATGTGAACCACGTTTAATTCTTTTTTGTGCGTGTGTGTGTGTGTGTGGAAATGCTTTCAATTTTGAAGTCTAAAACGATCAAAACTGCTGTAAAAATCGCAATATATGTACCTGGTTGTTAATTACTACTGGCTTGAACTTTGTGTATAATTTATGCAGCAGTTTAATATCAGACACAAGAAACAGTTGATTAGCCTCGACAGGTGTTGTTTTTCTGTCTTTATAGTCTATCAGTTGTTTTTTTCAAAATGTCTACCAATTAACTGTGATAATTACAAGTCGGTGTCATGTGTTGCGCGGCGTTCTGCCGATTCGCCTTTCAAAGCAAGGAGAATAATACATGACAGTAGAAACATTTTTGACGGATTTGTATAGCAAATCCGCTTGCTGTGAAGAGGTTTTGGCTCCACACCGAAAATACTTCATAGTCAAAAGTTCTCCCGTTTGAAAACTGCATGAAAAGTAGTGCTGTTTGATTACTGCGAGAAAAGTAGTCCGTTTGAAAACTGCAAGAGCTGCATTTGTCACAGTATATCATATCTATGATTAGAGAAGATTGAGGAGTGTAAAACATGGATCTGCCTACAAGAGGACTACCGCTACACATATGGAAGGTATCACAGATGGAACTTATACAAATTCCATGGTGGTAGTGGCTTTTAAGAGTTCATAAAAATTCTTGAGCTAAAGGTCCCACATTCCTGACATGAAATTCGAGAACATGGATAAACTTCAATCAGAAATATCGCTAAACTTTTTAGAAACGTGTGAGAAGAGCTATGGAACCCCGGAAGTGACAAGTCTTAAAGAGGGCAAAGCATACAGAAGTGTGTCCATCAATCGGACCGGAACCAAATATTGTTATATACGTATGCTCTCTACGCATTCTACTTTCAGTTTAAGCCAATACATCTCAACGTTGCCATGGTTTCTCCTGTACAAACTACACATGTATATAAGCCATGCTCCGGCAAAATGGGGTTTAATGCACATCCGTGATGCATTACACCGAACAATTTATCACAAAATTATGGATCCAGAAAATTTACAAAGTGCAAAAAAAAATCGATCCGTGTCAGCCCGAGCGGACTGCTCAGGCTAACATCGGTCGATTCCTTTTGCAGGTACACTAAACCCGTATTTCACAGAGTATAACTCATACACAGTTCGACATTTAATACCAGCAGGAACAAAAAGCGTCATACTGATGCGCTTGCTCTATCAGTCTACCGCATCAATTAACTTCTCATATTTGTGCATCCACATAAGCTGTAAAATCCCAGTAAGCCCGCTTGACTGACTAACCCTGATTTTCATTGACCCTATTTTCAACCATCTAGTCATAAATATGAGCCATGCTCTAACAAAAGGGGACTTAATGTATCTCCATGATACATCATACCAAGCAAGTTTTAACGTAATTATGGATCCATAAATCCGTTTTTTATAACCACCGATTGAAGCATGAGGTCGACTAGTCCTTGGACATACAGAAAATTGACCTATAGCGAAAAGTTTTGGTCCAGGTCAGCCTGCAAGGACTGCGCACATGCATTAAGCACCCTTTCCATAGAGCATGACTCATATGTTTTACGTGTGATGAAAATAATATAAAAGAATCAATCACATGCAAGACGTATTACTATTTTACTCGTTAGTAACAGGATGAAGAGTTTAATTGACTTCCCCTCATGTCTTGGTAAAAACTGGGTTGTATCACTTTTAGCGGCCCGCAAGTTGAAAGCAGACACTGTTCATAATCGGCATTTTATCCTTTTCAAACAACGTTTTCTACTACATCAAAGACAAAAATAATCCTTTGAGCTTCTTTCAATTTGTCGTTTACAAATGCTGTGAATCAGGTTGAGTCTGCATGCTTTTGTGGTAGAATTTACCTTTTACCGCACAATCCGTGTTTAAAGTGTTTTTAATATCAAAAAGAGTATTTAAGCCATTCTGTGTGAAAAGTGGGCTCCGCGAAATGTATCCACCAAGGCCAGGCTGTGCGGTCCGCGCAGGCTGAACTTGGCCGAAACTTTTCGCTTGTGGTCAATTTTCTGTATACTCGAGAACCATTCTAACTCATGATTCAGTCGGTTGTTAAAAAAGTGGCTATTATGGATCCATAACTGTGATGGCTTGATTGGTATCATGGATTACGGAGATGCATAAAGCCTCCTTTTTCCAGAGCACGGCTCATTTTCAAACATAAAATGCACCATTTGAATCACATGAGTCTCCTGCCAATGCTTCCGATATCGACCAGTCCAATATTTTGCCGACTGGTCAAGAGTGATGGATGATTGTCGTTCATTGTTCTCTGCCACGTGGTACCGCCTTCTTCACGGTTCATTAACTCTTTACCACACGATTCCGAGTTTTAACGACCCTAAGGAATGGGCCTTTTGAAAACATCGTGCGAAAAGGAGAAAATGATGGTAACCATTTTCCCACAATCTTTTATATAATATCAAGATCCAATTTCGTCATTTCCACCACCCTTAATGTGTCGTCTGCAAATACTTTCAATTTGGACAAGTCCAAAATTTGTTGTTTGTTAAAGGCTGATAAACAAAATATTATCTCACGGATTCTATATTCTTTCCCTATTAAGCCATGTTGTCTTGTGGAAAGATGGAAAAATGCAGACTAAGAAGAGTCACCATGAACAGTCAGAGGCCATAAATATTTCGCCAAATTCCGACTTCTCGTTGACTTCAATGCACTTTACAGTCAGCGAGAAAATTTATTGTACTATGCTGCCAGACCGCGAGTTAACCCTTAGGCTGCTAAGCGCGACTCAGCGGCCTTTTTATGAATTCCAACAACGATAGGTTACCGACCAGTAACATTTATCTTTAAGGCTTTCTCCTAAAAGTAGAAAAAAACAATCGACTTTTGGCCTGGGCTTGGCTTGCCAAGCCCAAGGCCATAAGCATCGTATACCAAAATTTCAACCCCATCCAAGCATTTACGGAAAAAAAACCCGAGTCAAGCATTTACGGAAAAAAACGAGTAAAAAAGTGACAAGTACCGCCTGCAATCCATCTCACTATGCTGAAGGAAACGACCCCTTTAAATAATAATTTATTTCGATTTGAACATCACAGTAAAGTTTAATTTCACAGCAAACTTTGATAGATGTGAGATTTTAACCCTTAAAGCGCTGGAACCAACTTAACTTGTTTTTGCTGACAATGTAGATTAAGATCAGACTGCACAGAACGTGCAGTCTGATCTTTGATCTACACTGTCAGCTACTTCAATACACCTTCTGGCTAAAACAACCTTGAAATGACAATATTTCGGATGTTTTTCTTCACTGAAAAGGTTTATTTCATAAATTCAGCACTCTAAGGGTTAATCGTGCGAAAGTGTTGACTGAGAATTTGGGGCCGTCGTGAGGTTATTATTCATAACTGCAAATTCGTGCACTTAACAGTGAAAGAAACAATTGGCAAACCTCGGGTGATCGTTGATCAAATGTTTTAATGTAGGCATGCAATCGACCGAGTTGTGACGAGTGCAGTCGCCGAGCACTTATCGGGATCGTTCGTTTATCCTTTTTCTACACACCATGTGAATGACAAATAATGATAGCGTATTTTACGCATACGATGTGCTCTTTCTCTGAAAAAAAAAGGTGTCTCGAAACCTCGGCAAGATTTTGATGTTCGTAAAATTACTGTGCACCTCGTGTCTGAAATTATAAGTATGTATTTGATTGGTATATATGCCTTATTTCTTCCTGTCAGAATTGTCCAGATATGACATCTCGGCTCATAACCATTTCGACCCATAGCAAACTCGGAGCATACAATACCAAATACATGTATGTATTAAAATTTGTAACATGAGCCATTGAAAACCAGTTAATCTTTAAAAAACGATGAAATTTTAGACTGGTCGAAAGTGAAAAAAGTTTGCGAACGGCAAGTTAGATTTAGCTAAAATGTTGGTTATTGGCTGTGAAAGTGCAGAAAACCTTGTAGGAAAAAAGAGAGCAATTTTCTTTTTTTTCCAAAAGGTTTTCATGAGGCTATATGCTTGGAGTCCTTAAAACTCGAGAATGTGTGGCCAAGAGTTAAGTAACTGGTGGGCGTTTTATATCGAAGATCAGACTTGACATTCAGTGCAATCTGATCTTGATCTCCATAGGTATTTAGGCTGACCTGGTTCGAAACTTTTTGCTTTTGGCAAATTTACTGCATGTCAAAGGACCAGTGTACCTCATGATTCAGTCGGTTGCTCGACAAAATGGATTTTATGGATCCATTGATATATGATGGCTCGTTTGGACTGATGGGTCACGGAGATGCATTAAACCCCTTTTGCCAGAACATGGCTCATTTGTGTTTTCCATAATCACAACCAGGAGCTCTTCAAATTTATCAGTCCTAACTGACTTTACTCAGATGAGGGCTTTAGGTCCAAAGGCCCTCTTGTTCATGAAAATCGGCTTTCCAACTTAGTTGATCCTGGCAACTTATAGATTCCATAGACTTTCAATCCGAAAGTTGAAAAGTGGCATTTACAGCAGTTATTTTGACAAAACTTTTATAGAGATGTACCTTGAGTAGTCTAGTATATATATTTTTTTTCAACTGGTAGTCTTTAGCTCATCTGTTTACGAAGAAAGCATCATGCTATTGTCAAAGCCTATGCGTCATTGTCGTCGTGCAAAAAATTCGACAGTTTTTAATATCTCTGTTATTCTTGAAGATATTTACTTCAAACTTGTACAAGTTATTTACTGTCAAAATGGGTACCCATATAACAGGGCAGGTAACATCAAAATATTTCTGACACAGTTAAGCCCTTTTTTTATTGTTTTAAATTTTCAGAATCTGACATTTTATCATATCTGTCATTAATGAAGATACTTACTTCAAACTTGAACTTTTCGTTAACTATTAATTTAATAATAATATGAATTTATATCAGTACAACAGAGGTAGGTAACCACCAAAATATTTTTGGCAAAGTAATTAGTTATGCCCCTTTTTCGAATGAGACCTTTTAGCTCAGCTGTTTTTAGAGACATGGTATTTTCATAGCCCTAGTGTTATCATCTTTGTCGTTTGTGTCGTCGTCATGCAAAATATTTGACATTTTTACAATATCTTTGTTATTACTGAAAATGTTTACTTAAAACTTGGACAAGTTGTTAACTATCAAAAGGGAAACATAAACAATAAGGGTAAATAACTATTAAGTTATGCCCCTTTTTCAACTTTGTGTTTTCACTGAAAATCAACCGAGCTGTGGCGCCCGAATGCGAACCTCTTTTTATTTGTTACCATCGAAACCAAAACTTAAAAATGAAAAGAAATACGTAAAAGATTGTCTTCTCAGACACCAAATCGTGCTCTGTGATATTAGCCTTTAAAGACTTTTTGTTTTTTCCTTGTCATTGCTCAAAGGACATGGTTACTATTTCAACCTATAGACTGAGTGTGGTAAAACGAAAGAAAATATGATTCATTCCTTGGCCACTGTGGATTTTTGCACTTTCCAGAAATATTCCCTGCTGTTGCACGCTGCTCATTTTGGTTTGTTACCATGATTTGTTGCCAAAGCAACGTAAAGGAAGAAAATAGGAAGCAGAAAATCCTTTGAAATTATCTCCTTTCAATCCATATGAGACCAAGTCTATACAAAAATACTCATTATATTGCCCTTTACAAATTTATGTTTTTCCCATAGCCAACTTTCGCGGACATGCCTTATCAGCAGTCTCGTATACCAATAAATCGATGATGAAAATCGATATCATACGTAAAGATTCGGGAGTTTCCGGAGTTTGGCGAACTTAAACCGTGTATCGATAGCCCGGAGCCATCAAAGATGAAAGTGCCAAAGACACTGAAAGCCTGGGCATCTGAAGGGGTGAAGAAGAAGAAAGAAGAGGCCCAGAAGCTCAAAATTTCTATCACGTTTGTACAGGCTTGAAACGTCTAGATCACATTTGTACAGACTAATAAAAATATCTCTACATTGTCTCACACTGACAGTCTGTAGATTTGACAACAGAATAGAAAAACATAAATTTGTAAAGGCTTATGCAACCAATCAAAATGAGCAGCATGCAAAAAGGAATAGGCCTACTGCTGATAAATGTGGCCTATATGGTGCACTCAACGTTTTTCTGATTCATAAAAATGACCTACTTTTTGATACTACACAAACTAATATCAAACTTGTACAAGATGTCATTAAGACAAAAATTCCAACCAATTTTCAAGAGTATCTGACTGAAAATTTATCTCTGAGTGCAAACAAGGTTTTCCTACGATTTTTCCTAGTGACCTACTTTTTGCCCCGATATGATTCATTTTAAACTTGTCTGAAATATTTATCAAGGCAAATATTCTGATTGATTTATAGTGTTAAACACCCTTTTCAACATTATCTCAGTTATCTCACGGCAGCCTTTGCACCTATCCATGCTTTCCTTGAGTTTCTTTTACCAGTACTACGCACAATATTCTTTCCACGCCACTTGCTGCTTTCCCATATAACCATCGTCAAAACAATGATCAGCGGTGAGAGAGGAATGAATCCTGTCGCATTGACTATCATCAATCCTTAGAAAGAAATTTGCCCAGCCGGGGATCGAACCAGCGACCCCCTGCTCTCAAGTTCTGTACGCTAAATACTGAGCTACAGGGGCTGGACTCAAATATTCTGCCCAATTTCAATGTTAAATTTCACTGTGTTTTAGGGAAACGTTGGTTTAAAATTACAAATATTCTTCCCAATTTCAATTTAAAGCCAAAGCTACACTAAAACATAGTGAAATCTAACATTTTGACCAAGTTTCATCGACACTGGGCGGGAAGGTAACCTGTTTGATATCCTTTTAGGATTTTCCATGCTTATACTGCTTTTGAAATGTATACAAATGGACCTATCGGTATTGTAAAGTTAAAAAGATTATCTTGACAAAATTTTGGCCCAACGATTTTCAGTAAATTTGGACCAAAACTTGCTTTTATGGTTTAACACTATTTTCAACCTTATTTCAATCATGTTGCAAAGGCCGGTGCACCTATACACGCCTTCCTAGAATTGGTTTAACGTGTACTTTTTAAGCCACTGGCTACTTTACCACATAAACATAGTTGAAAAAATATACAGCAGTGAATGGGGTTGAATCCTCTTCCCATGACTATCATCAGTTGTCTGAAAGAAATAGGCAGAGCTGTGAATTACATAAGGGACCCAGCTTTCAAGCCTTATCTTTAATAACCTGAACCACCTGTCTTGGCTTGGCTTTAAACACAAATGGAAATTTGCACGGCATACTATCAAGACAGATGGACAGCTCAGGATCTCTATTTACTTACCATTCCTAAGAACTTTCTCAGTCTTATTCTCCTGAATTTTCTAGATTTGAAAGTAACACTTCTGACTGGCTAAACCATCTGGTTTAGCCAATCAGAAGTAGTGTTTTACTTTCAAATTTTGAAAATCTTTGAGAATAAGACAAAGAACGTTCTTAAGAACAGTTAGTGAATATGAACTCGGTTCATGTAATTAAAATACGGTCTCAAAAGTATAAACAAGTTGTCAGTGTTGTGAGCAACTATTCGAAATCATCTAAGATAATTCTAATTTATTGCCAAAAAAAAAAAACAAGAGTGACTGTAATCTGTCTTGTGTGACCTATTTATTTTTACCAAGACTGACCAAAATTTAAACTTGTGACCGTTGTAATTAGGAAACAAACTTGCTAACCAAATTTTCATATTTGCATACTGGCAATTGTCAAAATTATCTTAACTCCTTATCAAACAACAAAATTTTAGACTTGTCCAAATTGAAATCTACTGCAGATGACAAATCGAATGTGATTCAAATGCTGACATTGGAAAGTGTAGCAAAACAATGTGGAAAAAAGAGAAGATACTGGCACCAGCAATTTCTCCTGAGCCCCTCCTCCAGTATTTTCTAAACCCATCACAGTAGTTAAAACTCAGAATTGTGTGGTTAAGGATTAAATATTCATATAAAGACAAATACTAGGACTAAATCTGGTGAAGATTTGGCCAGAGATGTAGTCTTCATATGACTGGTGTTTGCTACAGTTTTACTTTTAACTTTATCCAAGACATGGTGCATAAAAATGATTTGCTGATGGTCAGTATTTTTGGAGCAAAACATGGCCCTTTTTGGGGTAAAAAGAAAATGGCTCTCTTTTTTGTAAACAAGCAATTTGCTCTCTATTTTTTTTGATTCTTTAAAATTTAAGAACACTGGGCCTGTTCCTAACTTGTTCAATTCATTTTCTGCATTTTCGAAGTGATTCAAGATACTGCTGCTTTTATGTATACTAGCGTTTTCCCCTTTTCCCACAATGCTTTCTACCCTATCTGGGACAAATTCCATCATTTGCAAAGGCTTTCAATTTGGTTAATCTGTAGATTAATATCAGAGTGCGCAGAAGCGTTCACTTACCCGCCCCCCCCCCCTTTTTTTTTTTTTTTTAATAGAAAGGGACAATCCTTTACAAGACGACAAAACTTTGGACTCGACCAGATTGAAATTTTTTGAAGACAACAGATTTACTGATTACCAGTATTTTCTCCTTTCCCCGCAATGTTTTCAAAAACTTCCTATCTCGGGGTTAAATGCACTTTTTGCCGAGAATGCAGATCAGTAATAAACTGCACAATAGAAGCAGTCTAATTTTGAAACCTTATCCGTCCGAATATACTTTTGCTGACAATGTAGACCAATGACAGGCTACACAAAACAAGCAGCCTGACCTTGGATCTACAGTAATTAATTCTGTGCGTCGAAATCGTTTTAATTACAAAAATCCTTGCAATGTCATCAGGTTGCTGGATTCAGCCGAAAATTCGGCGTTGTAGGGAGTACCGATCTAAACTTTTGATTGGAATAAATTGATTTATTTAGCAATTAAAACATGGTTTTACAGATTTGAGGAAGATGGCGTTTTGAAAATACGCGAAAAGGAGAAAATGCTTGTAATCGGCAATTTCTCTTTTTCCCTTAATTTTTTAAACTTTTCGAAAACAAGTTTCATTTTGACCGACATTTGTCGCCGTCAATGCTTTTACATAAAAAAAAGCCGAGATTTTTTCGTGTGATAAAGAGTAAAAGGTTACATCTAGATGGGGTAATTCAGTCAGATTTTCAAAATATTATTTTGTGTGTGTAGCTTGATCGTTTTGATTTGTACAGTTTCCACTTTCTATGACTAGGATAAAGATGGGGAAGGAGGTGAAAAGAAAATTGATATATAGCACATATATTAATTTTGAATACTGCTTAGAGCCGTGAGAGTACATGGTTTTATACACACGAAAAGTTACAGAATCAGCCTATGAGAAACTATTCATTTAAAGTGGATTTTGATCGAAAAAAGGAAACATCTTGCTCCGAATACTCCATAGACTGTGTGGCGTCGATTTCTCTTTGGCATATTGCTCGCAATGTCGCCAGTTTTCTCACAATGTCTACTACTATCTATAGTTCTATCAAAATGTTTTCATTTTTGGACGAGTCTAAAAGCTGTATACCATGGAAAGGATAAATACGATATGCCCAAATGATGCTTCTTTTCAGGCACAACCTAGGTCTACCTATGTAGGCTATTAAACCATATTTTGATGCATAAAAATAGGTACAAACTATGATCATAACACAGGGCTAAACACTGTAAATGCATTAATTTACAAGCATCTAAAATGAGAAAAAAAATGTGCTCGAAACGAAACAAACGTAATCTAAAAGCAAACGGCCTTATTGCCTACGCGAAAAGCATCCTGCCCTATTAGCGCAAACTGATTTGAGTCGAAGCTCTCCGTCCACAGGGATGATCAAGATTAAAGGGCAAATCCAAAGATTTTTTGACTTAGCCTTTTTATCCCTTCAATCATCTGTAAATGATGTCAGTAAAACTTCTGTGCGTCAATTTCCGCAATTACTACCCGGTAACATACCATAAACCACGGTTCAATTGTCACGATGATTTACGGCCCAAAAATGGTGTATCGCTTACTCCCCCGATTTGCTTATCTCCCGTCCTTGTGTGACGTCATAGCGGCATTTAGCCTTCTACCTTTACATAGGGATGCTGATATTCAGACACGTTTATCCAAGTGTGAAACGGAAAGTTACGCCAAAAAAAATGATAATTTGTGTAGCCTTTGGTTGTAACGTCAATTCGGGAATCCATAGAATTAGTATGTTCAAATGTCCAAGAGAATTAAAAAGGAGAAAGCTATGGATTCAAAGTTTAATCCGGGGTCGAACAGTAACGACACATTTCGTGCCAATAAATAATTGGAGAGGTCATCATACCGCACCAACAGTGGTGAGTTTAAAAGGCAGACTGTCTCAGAAACTGTGGTCTAAATCCATGTTTTTTTTTTTTACAAAATTGTTCTGATACACAGACTGTTTCGTAATGGTTTTATAAATAAACCGACATAAAACAATCTGAAATAGGAATAGACGTGGTTTGTTTTTATATGACGATTTCAAAAAAAAAAAAAAAAAGATTTGTTATATTGATTTGATTGCAAATGATCTCTACAATAGTTTTGTATTTTTTCATTAAACAAAGAAAACTAAGCAGAAACAAAAAACTAATTTCGTTAAAAAAGAGCACACCGCGAGAAAAGATCACGCGACTTGAAAACGCGGGAAGAAGGTCACGTGTCTGTCATATAATGCACAAGAGGTTTCTACACAGCGGCAATCGTAATCATTAATGCCATACTTGTTTATTTACATGTACCAATATAATATATTGAAATTAAAAGCCAATAATGTATTTGAAAACATTGATGCTGACCTATCGTGGCTTCTTTTTCAAAGAAGCCAACTTGTTCTAAACTGTGTCTGAAACACTTTGAGGACAGTCAGTTTTTAATAAGTACAAATTTGGCAAAGATAGTTGGTTATAGCAATTTTAGGCCACGACTGAAACCTGACGCTGTGCTGCTTTTTTTCCCGAAGTGTTTTTCAAATTCATGTTGTGGCGTATTTTTGTATGACCCGTTTTCAAAAGCATTATTTCTCAAGGTTTGCGGGTTGGGTTATGTGCTAAAGCGTAACTTTTTACCAGAAAACGAAATTTTAGATTCATCTGATTTCAAAATTTTGCAGACAACAAATTCAATTTTGATCATATGATTTACAACACAAAATATTAAAATTGCCTTAATTGAAAGCATTTGCAGACGACAAGATGAAAGTGACTAAAATGATGTTTTTTGTCGTTAGGTGTATAGAAAACATTGCGGAAAAAAAGGAGAAAATGCTGGTTACCAACATGTTCTCGATTTCCCACTACGTTTTCAAAAGTAATATTCCTAAGGGCAGTTAAAAGTCGGAGTTGTGTGGTAAAGGGTTAATTGTCTTTCAGAAGATAACGATCATTGTTGGAAAAGCAGAAAATGCTGGTTACGTTTTTGAGGGGTTTTTGCCTTGCCTGCCAGGTTCCATGAATTTGGACCCCCAAATTTTCTTAACTCTTTACCAAACGACACTATTTAAGACCTGTCCAAATTGAAAGCATTGGCAGATGACATATTAGATGTGGCTCAAAAGATAAAATCTGTCTTTCAAATTAACAGCATTTTCTTCTTTTACCACTACTTTTTCAAAAGGCCTCTTCCTCAGGGTCGTTAAAAGTTAGGATTGTGTGGTAAAGGGTTAATGGCCTCCCAAAATTCAAATTCAAATGATTTGCCTTCTTTTATTCATTGGAAGGGAGGCCAATAAACCCCATATTAGAAAATGAAGGGAAAACCCAGCACATTTGGTATCTTTTTCTCCCCACAATTATTTTCAAAGACTTTCCTTTTAAGGGCACATGTGGTCAAAACTAGGTTTGTTTGGTAAAGGGTGAACTCAGGCGCTTGCTTCCACTGGTCATGGTCATAAATGTCAATTATCAAAACCAGTTAAAACAATACAGGAATACAGGATTGACGACGGAGAATTTGAAGACATGAGTAACTTTTTACCCCAAAAAGGGCCATGTTTTGCCCGAAAAATATTGACCATCAGCAAATCATTTATATGCACCATGTCTTGGATAAAGTTGAAAGTAAAACTGTAGCAAACACCAACCATCTGAAGACTGCATCTTCACCAGATTTAGTCCTAGTATTTGTCTTTATAATATCTTATCCTTTATCACACAATTCTAAGTTTTAACAACTGTGACAAAGGTGGGTTTAGAAATTACTGGAGGAGGGGCTCAGGAGAAGTTGTTGGTGACCAGTATTTTCTCCTTTTTCCACACTGTTTTATGCTTCACTTTCTAAAGTCAGCATTAGCACCATATTCGATTTGTCGTCTGCAGTAGATTTCAATTTTGAACAAGTCTGAAATTTGATAAGGAGTTAAGATAATTTTGACAATTGCCAGTATGCAAATATGAAAATTGGGTTAGCAAGATTGTTTCCTGATTACAATGGTCACAAGTTTAAATTTTGGTCAATCTTGGTAAAAATAAATAAGTCACACAAGACAGATTACAATCACTTTTGTTGTTTTTTTGGTGGGCAATAAATTAGAATTATATTAGATGATTTCAAAACTTTGCTCTTCAAGTCACAACACTGACAACTTGTTTATACTTTTGAGACCACATTTTGATTACATGAACTGAGTTCATATTCACCAACTGTTCTTAAGAACATTCTTTGTCTTACTCTCCAAAATGTTCAAAATTTGAAAGTAAAACACTACTTCTGATTGGCTAAACCAAACGGTTTAGCCAATTAGAAGTGTTACTATCAAATCTAAAACAATCAGGAGAATAAGACTGAGAAATTTCTTCGCAATGGTAAGTAAATAGAGATCCTGATCTGTCCATTTGTCTGAATAGTATGCCCTGCAAATTTCCATTTGTGTTTAAGCCAAGCCAAGACGACTGGCTCAGTCTATAAAATACAAGGCTTGAAAGCCAGGGTCCCTTATGTAATTCACAGCTCTGCCTATTTCTTTCAGACAATTGATGATAGTCATGAGAAGAGGATTCAACCCCTCTCACTGCTGTATATTTTTTTCAACTATGTTTGTGTGGCAAAGTAGCCAGTGGCTTGGAAAGTACAAATAAACCGATTATAGGAAGGCATGTATAGGTGAATCGGCCTTTGCAACATAATTGAAATTATTTTGAAAATAGTGTTAAACCATAGAAGCAAGTTTTGGTCCAAATTTACTGAAAATTTTGGCCAAAATTTTGTCTAGATAATCTTTTTGACTTTACGATACCGGTAGGTCCATTTGTATACACTTCAAAAGCAATATAAGCATGGAAAATCCTAAAAAGATATCAAGACAGGTTACCTTCTTGCCCAATGTCAATGAAACTTAGTTAAAATGTAGATTTGTTTTATGGTAGCTTTGGCTTTAAATTGAAATTGGACACAATGTTTGTAATTTTAAACCAAATTTTCCCTAACATTGAAGTTAGGCAGAATATTTGTGTGCAATCCCTGTTGCTCAGTCGGTAGCGTACAGGACTTGAGAGCAAGTGGTCGCTGGTTCGATCCCCGGCTCGGCCAATTTCTTTCCGAGGATTGATGATAGTCACTGCGACAAGATTCATTCCTCTCTCACCATTGATCATTGTTTTGACAATGGTTATGTGGGAAAGCAGCCAGTGGCTTAGAAAGAATATTGTGCCTAGTACTGTTTATTGTAACTCCAGGAAAGTATGCATAGTGCACTGGCCACCGCGAAATAACTAAAATATTGTTGAAATGGGTGTTAAACACTATAAATCAATCAATCAGTCAGAATATTTGCCTTGATAATATTTCAGACAAGTTTAAAATGGAATCATAATGGGTCAAAAAGTAGGTCACTGGGTAAAATCGTAGGAAATCCATGTTTGTACTCTAGATATCAAATTTTCAGTCAGATACTCATGAAAATTGGTTGGAATTTTTGTCTTAATGGTATCTCGTACAAGTTTGATAATAGGTTGTGTAGGTCACTTTTATGAATCAGAAAAACTTTGTGTGCCCCATATAGGCCACATTTATCAGCAGTAGACCTATTCCTTTTAGCATGCTGGTCATTTTGATTGGTTGCATGAGCCTTTACAAAGTTATGTTTTTCCATTCCGTTGTCAACTCTACAGACTGCCAGTGTGAGACAATGTAGAGATATTTTTATTAGTCTGTACAAATGTGATCTAGCAGTTTCAAGCCTTACAAATGTGATAGAAATTTTGAGCTTCTGGGCCTCTTCTTTCTTCTTCTTCACCACTTCAGATGCCCAGGCCTTCAGTGTCTTCGGCGCTTTGATTACAACACGGTTTTAAACACGGTTTTTATTCTAATTTAATAAGAATCAAATATGTATTGTTTTAAAACTTATACAATTAACTGTAAACAGAAAAATAATCTTTTCGGAGCTTGAAACAGTCCATCAACACTTTTTTCACACATTTGCCAAGCGGTTTTATACCTATTTAACCAAGCACGAATACAACGAACCTGAAATAACAGTAACGTAGATTACACAATAAGTTAGGAAGCTATGTTACAATTACATACCTGATTTTAGAGAAAATTCTACTGTAGATTTGGATGATTACATGTACAAATTGTGCTATAGACATAAGTGCTATACTTGAACATACATACAGGTACAGTATCAGGAATAGTACGTTACAAAAATATTTGTGAAGTGCAAACGAAAATATTATGACTTTTGTTAGCTACGTTACCGCTCATTTAAATCCTAGAAAGCAACTTTAATTCTTTTCGTAATAACAAATTGTTCGACCATAGACATACAGATTATATATGAAATTTTATCATCCTTCTCAAAAAAAATGATGTCAATTTCTGCTTATTGAGATTTTTTTCCCACCATTAGATATGTGTTTTACGACGCCACGAATTAAAGTTTCTATCTTCATTTATATTGTAAATTTTGTTTAATTCCTGTCAGACTACTTCATTATTCTGCAAATAGATCATAAAGAGAACGAATACATAACTCCGTATCCAGATGTATCTTTTCCAAGGTTCAATAATTCGGTAATTCCGTTGACTTGTCGATTTTTTTTCCTTTTTTTTTTTTAAAAAATTGGCGATCTAAAACCAAATGGCGCATAAGAAATCAATGACCGATGTTAATTTGTTTTAATCACGTAGCTTACATCACGTACATGTATCTTACATACGTTATTTCAAGTATTTATAGAATCTTCATTTCTATGACCAACATTTTTAAACTTACATTTCAATTTACCCACCAAGTGGTCTTTAAAAGGTAGTTTGCCGTATATGTATACTTTACAGCTTACATGTATCTATACAATACAGCTAACGTAGCTTACAAGCTTAACCATACGCTTTCAACACGATAGTTTTGTACGCGAAATTTTCATATTTTTCTATGGCAAATCCAGGCAAGTCTTTAAAACCTTTTCGTATACATTCGAAGACTTTTGACTTGATAATTTCCAGGATTTAGCTTGTACACTTTTCTCAGTAAGACATACTTGAAATTTGCGGCAAATTTTCTACCTGTATAATTTTCTGAACAGTCTCTGTAGCCTGGTTTGCCTTTCTTTACGGTAATATTAAATATCGAACCAAACTTCTAAGACTTAATAGTCCTTCTGAAACAGTGCAAGATTATGATTTCTCACTGTAAGACTTTTACGACATAAAAATCGGGAGACTTTTCACCTTTGTGTCAATCAAACCAATCTCATCCCGAAAATAATGCGATTTGTGGGCATTTTCAAAGAAAAATGGGCGTAGTTACATTCTGTCTTAAAAATTATTGCAACCGACATTACTTTCACTAATATGGGCCTCTATTCTGAGAATAGATGGTTTTGTATTTTTGTATTTTTTCATGGAAATGTAAAAATAGGGTTGTTTATGTCCTACATGTAAACCAAATATTTTCCGTTACGTGCAGTGAAAGACGCTGGAAATTTCATATGTTGTTCCTAATAGGTTTAAAAAAAAACACACACACAAGAATATATTTTACTCATGCCCTAATCATAGAATCTTGGAGGGAATGTCTCAGAAAATAGAAAAAATGAAAAAAAAGGTCCTCTTTCACTCTATAAGGTTGGTCACATTTTCTCTCACTTTATGATTTTACATAAAAGTGTTAGTATTTTTAAAAAGCATATCATATGCCGAGTCTTGCATATATATAAGTATTACTTTTGGTACAAAACACTATATATTTGAAAAAAAAACAAAAGAAATGCATTTTAATTCCTTAGGGATTCTGTCAATTTTGTTTGGAGAGCGAAATTCGGATGGGGTATTAAAATTTAAGCAACTGTATTTTTGACGGGCAACTGTTCTGTTTTCCTATGTTTTTAACTAATATATATATGTGTGTGTGTGTGTGTGTGTCACTATTAAGAATACTTCTTTATCATTACTGCATTAAACATTTCGTTCCAGTATCTTGCAGTATCTTTTAAAATGGCTGCTTGATTTAATATTTGAATGCGTAGCTGTCGAACGGCCATAAAACTTTCCTTCCTTCCTGCCTTCCTTCCTTCCTTCATTTTCATCCATTCATCCATTTAATCATATGGCTGAAATACTGTTGAAAATAGCGTCGGTTCAAACACATAGTTGCATTATATTACGGGTCATTGAAACATGGAACGAAAATTGAAATTAAGATTTTTATTCACAACTCATGACTAAAACTCAATAAAATTACAGGAAAAAATGAAACTAAACAGGCCGACCAAAAGAAGAGAGACTAACACTGATCAACCTAACTTGTCAGTTAGTCTGGTTGTATACCAACCGTCATCAGACAACTTTCCGGAATTTGTTTGCTGCAAGAAAGATGGCTCTTATTGTTTGGTCGATCTCAATCGTAAATGTTAGTTCTGATAACCGGATATTCAGGTATTTATATTCGGCATAGTAAAGATCGTGTTTGTGGCCTTTTTTTGTTGTTGTTGTTCTAAAGTCTGTTCCTTTTTGGTAAAAGTTCGGATATCTAAAATATACTGACCACTATTTCTCGGCAAAAGAGGGTGATCCGCTTTCGGGAACAAATATTCTTTAATTCTTTAATCCATATATTATTTAATCAACTCATATATATATATATATATATATGGGTGTGTGTGTGTGTGTGTGTGTGTGTGTGTGTGTGTGGTGAAAGCTTCACACTTTTGAAAAACAGCGTTTATCGTGTCGAATGAGTTTTGTTAGCCATCTTTCCTTTCGCAACAACATGCTTAAATAATGTCGTAATGGATTTCTACTCTTCGAGTCGTAATTCCATTTTACATACAAACAAAATTTTTGAGAACTAAATGTAAATAAAGTAACAATAATTGCTCCTTAACATGACTTGCCAACAATATCAAACAGAAACATTTTTACTTTAAAACACACACACACACACACACACACACCCCACACACACACTATAAAAATTTCCCTGCGGTGTTTAAACGGTAGATTAAGTGAATGGATCTTTAAAATCGAAAGTTCATATTGCTTTGAGACAATAATTAAAAACATAAATCAAAGATCTTGCAATTCTCAAATTTGTAAACATTACGATTCGATACTCTGTAACAAACAAGTTAATAAAAATATACATTTTCTGGTGACCCAGATCGTTTAAGCTACCGTCTATTAGAGGCCTCGGGAGCTAAATGACAATTTGAAATTACATTTTATGAAATGCCAAAACACCTTATTGATCCTTGTATACTGAAGTATAAACTTCTGCAATTAAATTTGTCCTCAGTCGTTTAAACACTGATATCTGTTTTAAAAGTATACATTGAGGCAGTACATAAGGTGCAAGTCATGGAAGCAAAGGAAAAACAACAACAAAAACAAAACTAGATTTGTGCATTTCTGTATTACATATTCTCATGTTATTGAGCAGTGTCCACAAATAGCCAAACGTTTACATGCACATACTGTGAATGGTAAGTATGCAAAGAAACGGCATTTCTCTAAGGAAAGCATAGAAAACTTCGAGAACCCATTTTAGTTTCTTAGTTTCTTCTGGTGTTATTTGATAAATCGGATGTTGTTTTGCTCAATGTAATGATATTTGCATACATAACATATACGTGTACTTGTACTTTTAATGTCAAGAATGTAGCCGAAGAACGAAAACATACTGCCGTCATTAAAAAAAAATGGACTGTTGTCAAATCACTATCCAATGAATACATGTATATCCTTCAACTTCTAACCTGGCCTAACGTTATGAAAGTAAAATCTAATACTGACATGCATTAAGAGTCATGTAAACAAGGTATGGGAGTATAAAGAGAAAGACATTTCTGAAAACTCCTCGATCTAAACATGCCTTAGAATTAACAACGGTATAAGTAAAACATAACAACAACAAAAAAAAAAAAAAAAAAAAAGTTTTTCATGGGGATACAATCTGCTGGCTTAATAAAGGGGAGATCCACTCGATACACTTTTAAATGTATGTAATGCCTTATATAATAGCTACTTACAACTTGGCTTTAATTTTTAATCTAGAGAAAAGTTTGAAGAAACTTTCGTGTTTCTGAAGTAGTTCTCTTATTATCAAGCAATTTTGCGAATTGCAACATTTGACGTCGAGCAGAAATGACCACCAAATTTTCCAAAAAGAAATCATTTCTTTAAAATCATGCATAAATGAGGTTTTAATTCAAAGTCTACTATTGTAATCCCTAATTTTATTTTTTTCTATGATTGAACAGACAACTTAAAATCAAATGATTTTGCAATTTGAATTCATACCTTATCCGGGCAGGGTTGGCAAATGACCGGTCAGTACCAGTATTGACAAGGCTTATGTTCATTAATGGCTGTAGCCAGTCGTTAGGGGTCGATTTTTTTTTTTTTTTTTTTTTTTTTTTTTTTTCTTCTTTTTTTTTTTTTTTTTTTTTTTTCTTCTTTTTTTTTTTTTTTTTGTTGTTGATTGAAGCAATCATAGTCAGTTCATAGATACTTAGCTGTTGTTATAGCATTTTTACTGGACTCAATAAACAGGCTTAAAATAGTTTCAAGGAAAGATAACACAGTCTTAATTGATATAGTTTTTTCTTGAGTTCCTGTTGCTCAGAACTTTGCTTTAGAGGCCGTAAAAGGTACAAAATCGAAATGTTAAACTTCTATATTTTAGCCTCAATCAGATTTAATTATTGCCACGAACATTTCAAATCATTTTAGAGACTTCTTACTTATTTTCTGTTAACCAATAATTGAAAAAAGTAAAGCAATGCCAGTAATTAAGATTAATAATGTTCAAAAGGTGCCAATTCATCATCAACATAATATTTAAGTCAGCTTAAAATTTAACTGAAGCAGATGATTGATTGAAATTACAAAAAAGAAACAATATTTCAAGGAGATCATCTTTTCATTTCGCACTTTTACCTAAAATGCAAACTCGACTAGCTTCTAAACTAAGAAAACAAAATTGCGGAAAATGAAATGAAAATATAAATTATTCAATACTAGGTCAAATAGGTAAAGCTTATTGTAACTTTAAACTTCTCTCAATGCGCCATTTCTGCTTTCAAACGCAAAAAAACTTTCTACTCTGTTTACAAAACAAGGTTGCGTTCCAGTTAGAAACATCGAAGTCTTTTAAATAGGCAAATGCACATACTACATTTTCGACCTCTATCTTTATCAATGATCGTTTAGAAATCGCCAACCGGAAGTGGTTTCGCAACAAGGGACGTAACGTATCAAATGGGAGATAAGATAACTTTTAGCAAACGCCTACAGACTATAAAATTGTGCAGTTGTTTTTTTTTTTTTTTATACGTTTAGCTGCCGAAAACAAATCTGAATTTAGGCCGCTTTAGGGCTGCGTATTGACTAATCCTAGATGTGAAATGCACAAGCTTAAAATAGAAATGTTTCAATACGACATATATGCCCCCGCTGCATGTGGCTGGGACATAAAACTATTGAAAGAATCATAAAGTATTCAAAAAAAAATTAAAGAGATTGAGAACAACACAAATGTTTTGGTCATAATAGTTCACAAAAAGTTTGCATAGGGTAGCTCCAAGAATAGGCAACGTGTTCTGTACAGCTGAATTTTAAATCTAAGTCGGCCGTCAAAAAAGAAACTCGAGTGAAGCGTTTCATGTCCAAGATTAATAGCCGCATCAGTTGCATTCCCGATGTTAGTTGCTGAAACAAAATTCATCGACTTGGTAGTATCCTTCGTCGTCGTTACACACACAGATTGTGTCTGAGGAAGATCGTCCCGCTAAAGGTGTTTCGCCTAAATCAGCATAGGAAATGCATTTCACACTAGGGTATTCAGCACACGAATAATTGAACTGGCAAATATTCCCAAGTGCAACTGAAAAGAGGGAAATGAAAAAGAAAAAAAACGGTGTACAAGTTTCTCCCCCGCCCGATCATCAATAACAACTTTTATTTGTATACAAACCCTGACATTTTTTTTTTTTTTTTTTCCGAAGCTTCTTTTCAAGGTCGATTTCATGTCATATTTCAAAGTGAACAGAATGAAACAGAAGTACTGCGCAGTTTAATCGTGGTCCGAAGGTTTTTCGTATTTACGGTTCCCCTTCCAGTTGCCAAGAGATAATTACATGTATATACTGATAAACTCATTGCCAGTTACTTCATTATTATACTCGGTCTAAATGAATAACATTGAAGTAAAGAAGTCTTTGGAAGGAACTGTTTTAAGTTTTTGAATGTGCACGAAACGGTTAAAATTTATACAGAAAGTCTGTGGATCAGCTCTTATACATGAATGAAATGTACGTCTATTAGAATTAAGAAAACAAAACGTTTTGGATTTCACGTCCATAAAAGTACACTAGACTTTAAAGAACCACTCCAATAGAATTGATCGAATTGGAAAAAAGAATGAAAGTTAGTTTTTGTTCAACTAAACTTTTGGAAATTTTTGTTATTTTATAACATTACTATGAGTAAGTGAAAAAAAATGAAAAAAGAGACAGTGGAACCTTCTCCATCATTGTTGTCGTAAAAGAATGCAGTTACATAACAATAGAGTGTTGCTCAAACCTGGAGAGACAACAATGCCGCCCAATTAATTTAGGTGAACTGTGATAATACCTATTAAGCTCAGATTATTGTTGTAGAATTGAGTTCCGAGCTGAACAAGAAATGAAAACTTTGAACGAGAGAGAGAGAAAGAATTTTACCCTCTCCAGCACAGGTATCCACCCGACAGGTAGAGTTGAAGCAATTATCATCGCACGGGCTAGTTGTAGGTGTGCAGGGCTCTCCTTTGGTTGGTTCTGTGTAAAGAAAGAGAAAAAATGCAATCTTCACATGCAAGGCACCGTTCTAGGAAAACTGGCCGCGGAAAACTGTCCTTCCCGGAAAAGTGCTCCCGTTAAATTTGCCCCCGAAGAAAATTGCCCCGCGGAAAACTTCCCCAGCCCACACGTCTATGTGTATTTCTTGTTTTACAACAACAACAAAAAGAACTTCGGCTAATCTACAAGTCTCATCAGGCGGTGATGACAAGTTCTATCCAAAATAAATATATTGCCATAGATATCCCCGCTTTATTTTCATTTATTTATTTATTTGTTTACTTTTTTTTTTTTTTTTTTAATCTATTCATTCTTAATTTTCTTATTTTATTGTTTTTGTTCTAATACTGTAAAGGAAACATTAAACAAATTGAACATACATACATAAAGAAATATAAGAACTTTTTTAAGAATGATATGGTGCATCTACCTTTTTTTTTGTAGTTTATTTCTAATCGCATTATTAATGGGGCAATATACACAATTGTTTTCCTGTTTTAGTACTATCATCTTTATTTAACAATATATTCATAATGCATTTTGAAACGTTCAAAGTACAGTTTGAAACGCAAAATTATGCACAGCAAATACTTAACAGCAATCAATTAGCTTTGATATAAATACATCTTTCAAAAGAATCACTTCTCCTTAACAGAGCTAAACCTTTCAAAGGGAATCTTACCGTCTCGAGAAATGTGGATTCATGTGGAATAAATTAAATCAATGAAAATGAAATGCATAAAAATAATAATCAACAACATCAACATCAGTATCACATTAAAAATTTCCCGGGGACAGTTTTCGTAATGGGCAGTTTTCTACGGGGGACAGATTTCATGATACCGCAAGGCACTACTGAACGAGCCTTTACCGTATATGTAGGTAAATACCAGACCAGACAAAAAGACCACCCCCTTTCTTTTCTTTTTTCACTGACTGACTCATGTCCTTTTCGTATCCAGACACAAAATGGCGAATGTCATCAATGCCAGAATTACTCTCTCAGTCATTCTCAAGCAATTCGTTTTCTTAATGTCACTAGATATTAATTCCAATTTAAATGTGCATAAAAAGGTGTAATTTCTTCATTGTCTGTCCCAGTATTACCATCAGAAGTTCAGAGAATTTGTAAATTTAAATCACAGATCGACTAATATTATTTCCTATTTTAGATCACAGTCAGTGCGATTGGATTCATGTAACTCTCATTGCTGACCATAGTTTCGGATTCTTTTTTAAATTACTATTGGAGGCGGCAGTAACATTCCTAATTTCTGTCCGATTGCCATTGTAGGTCTACTGACATTGGTTTTAAAAACAAGTCTCAAAAGATATATCCACAAAAGTAATTGTGCCATACTCTGTAAAAAGGGGGTTTAATGCATTTGCATAACGTATCGCCCCTCTGCGGGCTGACCTGGGTTGAAATTCTTTGCTTTTGGCAAATTTTCTGCAAGGACCAGCCTACCTCTCGATTCGGTTTTTAGACATACTGGATTTCATGGATCCATAATTACATGATGACTTGTTTACTACGATGAATCACGAAGATGCATTTTTTGCTAGAGTATTGCTTATTCGATTTGAGCGTACCATTGATTTGGGAAACATTTACTTAAGAAACTTAGGCCTTGAATACGCTCGGAAGCAAATATAAATAACGACCTTTTTTAGACTGAGCTGAACGATAACAGTGATATTCTATCAACATTATTCTATGTGTTTGTGTAATGCTCTGACAAATTTTAGTACGAGCTTCTATGGAATTGATTTATATATATATAAGACATGTCCAGCGGCCTTAATGGTAAATCGGGCTATTTAGATTTATGTAATCATATGAAAGTTTTAAATGACCATTGCTCTGTGAAAGGGGATTTAATGAATCTACAAAAAATATCGACCGGGCCAGCCTCCGAAGTCCAATGAGGCTGAGCTGTGCCAGAATTCTTTTGCTTGGGATAAATTTTCTGCATAATAAAAAGGAAATGATTCAGCCGGTTCGTAGACAAAGTGGATTTTATTTATCTAACTATTATGTGATGACTTGCTTGATTTAATGCACCTTGAAGATGGATTTAATCCCCTTTTGGCAGAGCATAGCTTGAATATTTTATAATTATTTCGTATGAGACAAGTTTGCACACCGTAGATGAATTAAAAAAAAAAACAAAAAAAAAGAAAAAAAAAAAAAAAACATTTTAAAGTGGCATTTCCTTAAAGTGATACGTAGCCTCTTTACGCATTTTTAGATTTTGTGCCAGAACTGTTAAATGGCGGGAGGGAATGTCGTACGATCAACAACACGCATCGTTTATATTGGACCGTTTATATTGGATCGTACACAAAGACAGACGAAGATGTCGGATTCAACTGAAATCGGCCGGGTTAATGATTCCAAAATGACCATCACGTTACTTAAACGCTTAAATTTACCTTATTTCCCGAGTTACCTTTTCCTTTTTATGTGCAACGACAAATGCATTTGCGCAATGTTCTGGCAAAAGCGGTTTAATGCATCTCCGTGATGTATTATACTAAGCAAGTCATCACATAATTATGTATCCATAGTGGTTACTTTTTTTAACAAGTGACTGAATCATGAGGTAGACTGGTCCCTGGACAAATTGACAAATAGCGAAATTGACCAGGTCAGCCTGCGCTCGATACTTTTTGCAGATGAATTAAGCCCGCTTTTCACAGAGCATGGCTCATTCAGTAGTATCCATCAGTGCTTAACTATTTTTGATGCACGGCCAAAAATCCAAATAAACCCCTATAAGGAGCCTTATACATCTATTTGTACAAATATTTAATTCCCTTCCTGAATTATAGGTAAGCATGAGCATTAGAAAAAATGACAAAAACGCTGTTTCTACTACTTTTTGATCTTGTATCTAATTTACATAGACTATGCAATTAACTTACGTGGCTTGCAAGTTCCACCACACTGGGATTCGTGTTTGGGTAGATAATAACCATCCCTACATACACAGAAACTTTCACACAGTGTATCGTCACTTAAGCATACAGCATTCGGGTCAAGACAGTTACTAGTAGTTACGTCTCCAACACAGACTAAACCATTAGGGACCGCTGTGAAATGTGAATATTTCCATTATATGGCTAACTGTCATTGGATTTACAATATTTTTACGCGGCTTTTGTATGAATCACAAATACTATTGTAGTCAGACCCAGATATCAAGACATTCAAGCACATTTTACCGACGTTCAGGCTGACTGACAAACGGAAAGACAGACGGACGGACAATACTAAAATAAATCACTTTGCCTTTAACAAAGATAGTAACCTTGTAATATAGTTTATGTTACATCTAAATATGCATTGACGATATACGGTTAGGCCATAGTTCAAGAACAATTGACATTCCACCCCTGCTGGGAAATCGACTTTGAAGCGTGCTGTCTAAAATATCCGTGTTGCATATTGTATCTTTAAGTTAGATATATAACTAAAGTAATTTCAAAATAGGGCCAGAGATTTAGGAGCAGCAGCTGTTTAATGTCGGACGGAAGGACGTCTGAACGGATAGACAGACAAGAAGCTCGACATATGAAAGCTCTGCATGTCATGACTTAAAATGGAAATGTGCGTGAGATATTTTTGAAATAAATCCAGGGATTTACCAGGCACCATTGGTTAATGAAAAATGTGACCTTTGAATACAAGCTGTAACCTTGGACCTCGATGGTGTCTGAGGCTACCAACCTGCATGTCGGCGACCGAGGTAGACATACATGTACATGTATGTGTGAAATATTTGTAATACAGGACCGGGCATTAAAAAGAAAGAACAAAATGCAAGAATATTTGATCATTTTACCTCTTTTGAGACTTAGACCTTGAAGCCTGGTTTCTAAAACCGCTGCTCTGCACCCTGCTTTATCAAGGTAGAAACGTCTGCTTATCATTTACCGATTTTGACCGGGAAATGAAGAATTATAAAAGGGCCAAAAAAGAAAAAAAAATGGCCTTAGAACCTCTACTGTGACATTTGAACTTGAACATGCTGCCTGTATCCTATCCTCTGCAAAGTAACTCCCAGAGATGAGCATATGACTTGCGTGACTTATATTAAGAACTGTCCAAGCGTTTAGTAAAACATGTGTACCTATAATCTGATGAAAGAACAACCGGGCGGAAGTATGAACGGACAACTCCTGAAACAAATATTCCTTTGCCTTTCGGCAGGGCGTAAAGAGAGAAAATTGTTTGCTACAAATATATTGAGCATTTAAAATTACATGAAAAAAAAAACCTACCGTATGATTTGTTACGTGTATCGCGTGATTGTTGGTTGATTGTGCTTTCAAGAAAAAAAATGTAAATTGTCATTTTCATTTACCTTCAATCCGTTTAATTATAGAACTCACAAAACAGAAAGCACTGTAATTTCCTGTGTAAATACACTCATTACACACATGAATGGAAGTATTTCTGTAAATACTTGATTACCCCTCATACTTACCGCAGGCATCGCCAGCGTTATTCAATACAGTTTCAGCGGAGCATGAACACACAGAGTTGTTACATATTACGTTGGGTCCAGTACAATCACAGTCGGTGTTACACGAATCGCCCAACTGCCGGGAGCTAAACATGATGGCCGAAGAACCTAATGACGAAAGAATTTCGGAATTCGATAGGTGAGGGAAGGGAAAAAAAAAAAACAACCACACTAATTCAAAAGTTTTTTTTTGTAGTTTTAGATTAGTCAGTACAGAACGCCATGACGTTTATGACCCCCCTTTTTTTTTATTCTGAAATGTTCCGGGATGAAATCTAAGCACGATGTACATGTACATAAAGGCAGTCTCCAAAAGATTTCGCCGAATTTAGAGGCTGCTGTAAAGCCTCCCCTGACAAAAATTTATAGAGTGTTATTGCTAAGTCTCAGCGGAAAGTCTGTGAAAGGGTTGAAGATAGTAATTGCTACAAGTGCCATTCTTCCACGTACATGTATAACTGAAACCCTGTTTAGACGGTGTTTGTCACCTACTGCTACCGGTTAGAAATTGTAGCAGCAACTACCGTTAACAGTCTTATCTTTCAGACTGTTTCTGTAAACAAGATAAAAGGGAAAAAAATAACAGAATGAGTATTAAGGTCATTTCAAAATTGTGTTTAAGTTTGGCATAAAATCCCCGGCAAATGTAAACTTGATGATATATGTAGATGTTACTCATTATTACACACGATTATTAGGCGTCCATTGACTACGCTTTTTACGCAAATAAAACATACTCAAAACCACCTTTCCTTTTCGAAATAAGTGTGTGAAGAGAGAACAAAATATTATGTTCGGAATACACTGAGGTTTACTCGCCTAAAAACATGTCGTCGTCAATGACAAACTCCTCACAGAGCCCAGTTTCTGAATTACATACACCGATGCAGTCACTGCTGTCATCACCTTCATCACCTGTACCATCACATGCACACTCAGAGTTCGAGGTACAGCCACCACCTGTCGTTACACCTTAAATTTATAAGAAATACAGATTAGAGTCTTAGGAAAAATAGTTTTAAACCCTCCTTTACAATGGAAGACTTATGAGAGTATTAGCGTAAAGAGAAGGCTTGATTTATGATCAAAATATGTTTTATTTCAATTTTGCATGGAGTTTCCTTCCCTTGTGACCTCTCAGCCGACGTGTATCTTTTTACTTACGTGATAACCAGTCAAATCAAAATATTCGTTGTATATCGAATGTCTCTGATTCCTAGGTTTGGTCTATGCTTATCTCTTTTGTCCCTTCTGCTCCATCCATGAACCGTTCTCGGCAACATTTCTTTCTAAGGAAAGGGTCTGTCGCCAATTGCCCTGTACAAATCGCCCGGGTACGAAGTGCCACATTGCCCGTAGTGGGTTCAATCTGGATTGGCCTACATTGTCTTGTTTTAACACGAATCGAATTCATTTCTATCATATTCAGTGTAAAGGGCGCAAAAGACAGTGTTCAAAGGTTTCATTCAATATTATGAATTTCGAGGTTTTTTTTTTTTTTTTTTTGTTAGCCCTTATTTGGATGAAAGAGGTGCAACTGGCTTTTTTAAAAAGTGAGCAGTATTTCTCTTTGGATTATTTCTAACATATTTGAAAAATGTTTACTCATCGGATCAGTGTTTATCACCTATCAAGTTTCAATGCCCAAATGGTTGTGGCAGTTATCTAGTAAAATAACGCGTCCGTAGTTGTACTGACTGCAGTTGCAGAACTATGGTACTATTGGAAGATGGGCAATTAAAAGCAAACAAGACCTACATCAGTAGAAATGACCATATAAACAATCACTCTTCACTTACTTTGCTGACATTCTCCACACTCATTTATGAAGAAACCAGATGGACAGAGACATGTATTGTTGATACATTCCGTGTTATTTCTATCACAATCCGCTGTTGTCGCACAGGTATCGCAATAGTCGACTGTGAAAATGTTAAAGGCATTAGTTAACAATTTGGAACAACATATATGTTGTCACGTAGAAAGGAAAGATTTAAGTATTGTCAATAACACCTTTGTCTCTGATGAATATCGGAAGTGTCGAACAGATTAGATTTAATAGTATATTCGACAGTCGATGCAATGTGGTGTATATGCCATATTTTGATTCCATTAAACTCTCCGGTTGCAATCGCAACTGAAAAATAAGAAAAATCTTTACAAACACCTTCTTCCGCAAAACAGTGGTTTAGATTTTTCTACCACTGGCCGATATAATTCTTTGTTTGACCATCTTCAGGTGTCTTAAAATTATTTTGATCGGGCATAGAACATGGCTGATTGTGGTTTCTGTTAATTATTGGTGATAACCAGCTGTATAGTTCAGCTTATGATTTATAAGGGCAGTTACCCCATTTTTGCATACGATAGTATCTTACCATTTATCTCCACTGATTGTCATCTTTGACTGTTACAGGGTTAGTTCAATTCAATTCAATTCAATTCTTGAATTTAAGTCATTTCAAATCTTGGTATTGTGTATTCAGGTTATTTGGATAAACTTTTTCATGTGATGAAAAACGTTGTTTTCTGATTTATTAAATATTTAGACAAAACAAGGTTTGTATCATTTTTTTTTTTAAATTCTACGACTCATTTCAGAGAAAAAAAAAGTACTGCCTATAAATTTACCAATATTTCTCATCGGAATAATGTGTGTTAGAGTTCATTAATATAGTTTATCACATAAAACCATCTCCAGCAGTGTATGAAACTAATGACTTATTTTCGATAATACGATAGTGTATTATCGTTTTTTGGGGCCCCGGTTCTGGAAAATCTGTAGATATGAGCGCGTGAAGCCAGTAAAACCAACCACAGCACGTGCCGTAATTTGTACCACTTCGCCATTTCGCGGGAAAATGACGTCATTGTTGCTAGGCCGTATACGCGTGAAAAGCTTCATGGTTTTCATATTTATAACAACAAGAAATGCAGAGGAACGTATCTAAATCAACTATATTGTGGAAACCTTTCATTTTACTCGCTCTATATAAACTGTTGCATTCAATTTTTGATGTACATGTCAGATCTATCTTCTTATGCAATTCAAACCGAACTACATTTGTAAACATCGACCCGTGAATGGTATATGCCCAAGGCGATGATGCAGGATACTTGTTTGTCTGCCATTCGTTTTATGTGACAAATAGAATCTCACATTCGTGTTTAGGTATTATCATTAAACCTAGTTTAATTAGGTTTTATTTAACTCGTTGACTAAAACGCATTTGACGCTTGCGAAGGCTCGCGTCATACATTTTTCGTCAACTCGCTTGATAAAAACGATAATACATAAGCACTCATGTAAGATCCTCTATGTAAATGATACTTGACTAAATGAAAGAATATGCTTGTATTCATTGACATCCTATTGGCACGTGAAAAAGATATGACTTTTTCGGGGCTATCCCTCTTTTCTCTAAGATTTCTTTTTTAATTTGTTACAGTTAAATTTCTCTACTTCTTTATGAGCCAGTACAGCAACAGGGGCGTCGAGGTCCTCTTGCAAAATTGGATTGTCCCGTATATACCGCTTCAAAACAACCTACCTATCTGAGAGAATATTTTTTCCAAAAAAGGTCCAAACTTGTCTATACTGGTTGTCCGGTTTTCGGCAAACTTTAATCTTTTTCTCGAGCTCCTCGGCTGTGTAATGTACTAATATTCCCATACACATCTTTGTACCTTGATATGCCCATGCTTTCGAATCTTGGGCGCGCGTTTTAAAATGATGTTGTTTTTGCAAAGCTGCTACATTTGAAATTTGATCAAGGCGTCGAGACGCAAGCGGCCTGATATGGATCTTGATCAGGTCACATTGCTACCTACGCTTGCCGGGTTGCACCCACAACGCCATAGCCGATCTTTAAGGCTTCTAGACATTTGGGTAGCCCCTAAATTTACAACGCACCGCATGGATGGACTTTCCTTTTTTTCCCTGCCAAAACGTCTGTTTTAAGATGACAACAGCTTGACAGTTTTCATGATTTGTCAATGGTGCACATCATATTGTTTCTGAATCGGATATGGAATGGTTTAAAAAAATGCATTTAGTATCACAAGAAATGTATGAATTATCAGGGTGACTAAATGCACTCAGTTGTAATGTTAAAGTCACACTTAGTCATATGCGACGTAAGTAGAGTCAGAGTTGAATCAATGTTTGAAATTGACCAACTTCCCTATCCCTTTAAAAAAAAGTGGACCAGTTTGAAATTAGAATTGAGCAATTTAATATAATTTAATATAAACTTTTCCTAACACATGAAAAGCAAAAAAAGGCATTCATATTGTGAATACTTACTAAACTTGCCATAGTAAGGATTCTAACAAGTACAAACAAACCCTTGTCCACAGAGAAATTTATCAAGATTTAAGTTACCAGATACCCGTCTCATCTGGAGGGTTGGCGAGACCAGGTAAAGTCAGTTTCAAAAGAAACTTTTGCTTAAATTATCGTCGATTCCCATTATTCCGTGAATTCTCATATCTTCGTGAATCTATGTTTGCTATCAATAATTTCTTGCACACTCTGTTTTCGTGGCTCCTGTTAAACCTTTACAGATGTAAACATTCCAGAAAAGGTCTCTACGCCAAAGAAATGTCAAAAACAGAATTGCAATTTAAAAAAATCCTATTTTATCAAGAATCATATTTCTCCACCATAATTCATCGTTTGTTTGTACAACACATCATTTCATTACACTGAAAGCTCATGAATTATAAGTTCGAAACAGAAAATGCATCAGTCATAAGTGTAGAGGCTGTGACCTTTAGGAATACCCCCTGTATGACAGCATTTGACTACATTTGGAATTATTCTGATTTTTTCGAAAATGATTCACGGAGTTATGGGAAATCGTCTGGTCAATTTATGGTGGTGATCAAATGCATTTTAAGGATAATTTCAGTATGAAAAACAGGTTAATTGTACTTTCCCTTGTCCAAAAATGGTTTTTGACACTTTCCCTGTATATTAGTATGCCTAAATTAAATCTATGCCTTGTTTGTGTCTTTGATGGCATGAAAATACAAGTTAGGTTCACGAGGGTATGAGAAAAGGGCATATATGCAATTCGACAGCGTTGGTAAATGCCTCATAAATTTCCAGCGCTTTCTTTTTTTACACTAGTTTCTGTCCTCTCATTCTGCAAGACAAAGACCCCCCTCACCCTCAAATGTTGGTTGTTAGGTAAGCTTTAGTCCTAAAATCAGTTAAGTATCTTCCTTAATGTGACAACTCTGAAATTTTAGCTCCTATACATTTTTTTCTATACAATTTAATCATTTTGTATGTAAATATGCCGTTTAAAACCATCCAAAAGGCTGAAAAGACCGTTTGAAGAATCTATAGGCGGAGTATGTCTAACTGACATTTGTTTTGTCATCGATTTTGATGTTTTCACATCAATCTATGTCCTGTGTACATTATTTGAAAACTATTACTGGATAATTTGATATACATTCTGAAAAACAAAAAGCAAAGCGTTGTTGCAGTAAGAGTCAGATAAACAAACACACTGTGTTCTGACTCAAAACAGGATGCTTTTCTTAATCATCAAAAATTGGTAATTGGACTTGATCCGTATTATCGTAAGACACTACAAAAATCATCCCTGGATTGGCTTTTGAAGCCGTTGATGTATTTGTAATAATTTAAAGACTGAACAAGACTAAATGAGCAGAGGATGTCAAACTGTCATTTGGTTTGTCCTAGGTTTTCGTGTGTTTACAACGATATTTTTTCCGTGTACTTTATTTTTTAAAAGAAGTATTTCTCGATAATTTGATATATAAACCAAAAAACGTGCATTTTGTTGCAGTCAGTGTCTCCTAAATAAAAAACACTGTGTTTAGACTTAAAATTTTAATGCTTTTCTGCATCATCAAAAATCGACAATTTGACTTGATCTCTTATTTTTGCTACTACGAGCAAATCTAGATCAAATCATATAAATTTCTGTATTATCAGAACACACTAGAAAATTCAACTCTGATTTTTTTTTTCTTTGTCAACTTTATATGTATATGGAGCCAGGTTTTAAGATACCCTCATACTTTATTTACTCCTCGCGAGCAGTTCTAAAAACTATCTTCCTTGTGCACTTACAAACAAAACAAACTTTTTTAGGACGTCATTTTATTACGTATGTCAGTGAACACATGACCTAGACAGTTTAAAAATAACTGACATAGCTAACCTATCAAGACACGATCGACAATGATTTTATTGTGGGCATGTGCAGTTGCAACATGATTACAATTTGCTCATGGATCCTGTGGATCATGGGATAACCAGGTTTTGGTATAAACGGGGGGGAGGGGGGGGGGTTGGCAAGCGTGTGTATGTGTCTCAATTTATACATGAATGCTGTGGATCATGGGATGACATGCCAAAGTTTGGTATAAACTGAGGAAGGAGCTTACTTGGATGGTGCAATTGTGTGTACGGGTAAGAGTTTTTTTTTTTTTTTTTTTTTCTGGGATAAGTTTTGTTTCTTTTCGTTTGTAAAGCTTTTCAGGTAAAGAGCATTTATTTGAGGGTAGACTTTGAAAGCATGGAATGCTGAAATGTTTCCCTGTATTTTGAATATGATTACAGTCTTGTAAAAGGAGCATTGCTACTTTTCTTGCCGTGTAATCATGGGTAGTAGAAGAATATTTTATCTAGAAACCTATAGGGTACATCATTGTTGGTATTTGTAACTGGTATATTGAGTTGTCATTGTGTTTTGGTATAATGGCGTATAGTATTAACAGGTTCGAAAAAGAAACATTGTGACAAAAGGTAAAAATTCTGGTAACAGCATAGTGACTCGAGGGAGAGTGTGTTACATTTACAGTTTCAGAAAATATTGTGAGGAGAATTGTATTGATTTATTACAGAGTGTATTGTACTGTCTTCTGTGCTTTTGAAAAACATAGTGGAAGATTTCAGTTGAGCCAGTCACAGTTTATTCGTTTTTGTTGTATTTCGTGTACATGTGTAAGTTAGACATATTCCTTTTGTGATAGGATTTTGGTATGTGTTTGTTACATCTAATTTTGGGACATTATGGGAGAGGGGCTTGATAAAATGGACTGGGAACTTAATATGACTTAGTTATTATCAGGCTGCTACACTGATTGCTACATGGCTTGTTACAAGGGAGGAAACGTTGGGTGATACATTTCTGTAGCCTGTATATCTTATCTAGGAGAGCGTTTGAGGTAGAAGAACATAGGCATTGGGTAGTGATAGAGTTTGGCTTGGCTGTTTATGTAGATTCACCGTGGAGAGATTTTGGTTACTTAAAATAAGTATATTCGGTTGCAGAAGCCGGAATACGTTGAGACGTGGGGAAAGGTTGGAACCACAGGTGAACGGGGGAACCATATGTTCAGGTAGAGGTGTATGGCGGTGTCACCCCACCGGGCTTTTTGGAACCATTACCGAGATCTGGAACTCATATTTATACTTGAAAGAGAACTTACCTTTTCGTTATTTCGAAAGGTAGATGAATGGTATTTTATGCATTTGTTTTATTAAATGATATACACTGGAAATCCTGATACTTGAAATATTTATTTAGTTTATTGTTCAGACGAGCCCTCGACCGTCTTGTGCCAAACTACTTCTTGTTTGGTTTGTGTCACCTGACTGATTACTTTTTTTTCATCACCCTGGCCCACATCTATCAAGGTATAAATTCGGGGCAGGAATACGGACAGCTTGGATATTGAATACAGTCCAGTCAAGCCCCATTTGGGATTGAAGCTGCAACAAAAGCTGCAGCATTAAGTTATTCGCTGGAAGATATTAAGGCGGCAGGAAGATTTCGTTCCTGTTTATATCAGATATATATTCATTGCAATACATGTCTCTAAACTTATTTGACCTTTACGCTAGTTATGTTAATTTATTCCTCTGTATTTTCTCTGGGAAGTACGTTTGATTAGCAACACAAAATGTGGTGTTGGTAAGTTTACAGTGGGTTGTTAAACTTGACATAAAAACAGAACACTTTTTCAAGTGGGTGACTTTTTGTGTACCATTTTGCTTCAGTGATGAAAAAGATTTTTTCCTTGAAAAGCTTTGTATTACTCTGTCGGATTAATATTTGAATTGATACAAGATACTTTTAAACTGCACATATCATTTTCATTCAAATCCCACTACGCTTTGACAGGATATATTCCAAAAACGTACAAGATATGGATCGAGGAACGATTTATGTACAAGTCTTCGAAGGTAGGTAATGTTTTTTTTCAGCAGTCGGCAAAAGGCCACATAAAGATGGAAAATCGTTTTGTAATTATCGGCGGCGTGACCTGCCATTGTGATTCGTTAAGCAGACTGCTTCTTTGTTAACGAGCCCTCCAAGGCATTAGACAGCATTGTAAAGTCTTTCTTAATTTTCTAGTGATGCCCTGTATAGCGGTCAGACAGGTACCTAAGTTTTATGATGCTTGTGTGTATTTCTTCTTGACGATTTGCAAATTGTTTGATACCCTAAACATCGAGTTAGTTTATACTTTTAAAAATAATTGGCTAAGTTACTGGAAAAGATTATGACCATGGCTTAAATTGTTTGTCTTACACTCAATTTTCTGGGTAAATGAGTCATTGACGGTTTGATCATAAGTACATGCATTTTGTATATTTACAGTGGCATAAAAAGCTGTAAAAGCACTTTTATTCCAGTAGATCTAAGGGAACATGTCTTGGTCAGCATGAAAATGAACATCTAAAAGTATACTCACTGATTCCTGCTGGCTCTGAAAATAAGAGAAATAGAGATAGTTAACAGAGATGTTTGCAATAGCATGTCTAGTGTCACATTAGCATGTGTACTGCGGCAAAGTTTTCCTCTGTGACGTGTATGTCAATGAAGGGAGTAATTAATTATTTCTCTGAATTCCTTTACCTGTTTAGCAATGGCCATCTTGCAACTGTTCGCTTCGTTGATTACGTTGATTACGTTGGCATTGCTCAAAAGCATTCACACATTAATATCACTGTTGAATCTTGCGCATAGTAAAAATTAGTTTCATATGCATGTCTACGATAACCACTATATCATTATGACAAGGAGAATTTAGAATGTAAATGCATTATTAGCATGTAAAGAGGTTAAGCGACGAATAAACAGGTGAAACAAGTAACACCATCGACCTGAACTTGGTTACTTTGGCCTTCCTGGATCAGGGATGTAATTAAACTTATGAAATGACTTCCCCCCCCCCCCTTTTGATCATCCCTGTAATTTTAAGTACAACCTCTTTTCACTCTATTTCCAAGAAGGACAACAAAACTATGTAGCCAGCATAGATCCAGAATGGCTTGGAAGAACGCATAATCTGATCTTTGACTTGGTCCAATCCCTTCCTGATTATGTATGACCCCCAAAGGAAACTGCACTGCGCTTTGACAAGTGTAGTCACCATTATTGTTCTAGGTGAACTCGGGAAAGAAAATAATATTCTTAGATCAAAAAGATATTATCTATTCGGAGGCAATTTTTTTTTTTTTTTTTTTTTTTTTTTTTTTTTTTTTTTACACTTTCCCAAATTTACCAATGCGATCATCTTAGACAGAATCTTTTTGTCGTCTACAATTCATTTGAAATCTTGGCAAGTCCTAAATTTTATGTAAAATATAGAGTGAAGCATACATGTAAGAAAGGAGCAATAGCCATAAAACCAAGACAAAAATGTATAATGGCCAAAATGATACAAATATCTCAGGGCGAGGATAGGATATTATATATTCATTATGTCATGAAAATCAATATACAAATGCAGAAACTGGTCCGGTGTGCGGGCTGCATGCTCCGGACACTATAGCTCAGAGGCTAACGCACGTATTAGGTTGATTCAACTCCTAGCTCTGCATTCAAAACACCCGGCCATGGAACATCTTTTCAGACTAAATAGTATTCTATAGTGTTGGTCTACCACATTTTTTTTAAATGGTGGTTAAAGGCCAACTGATCAGTAATAATTGAGGCAGACCAATTATCGTTACGCACGTAATGAGATATACATCTGGAACATTTTGACACATAGTGGGACAAACAACATATAAAAATATATACTAATTTACTGCGACTCGCGTTACATATAATGGCAGGCATTAACAAGGATTCTATTCACCGTTAACGTCGGCAGATCTATATCTGCCATAACTGTCGTTCGGCTGTCCGGTCATGGTTGAACATGCAAGCCGCGGCCAGTAATGTATCTTGGGCTTTCGCAAAACAAGAATATTACTCCATCGATTTAATTCTTCGCCAAAAAAGTCTACCTTGATTGCATGGTTTTTATAATTTCCGAATTTGTCAGTGACTTTCCCATGGACAACTATGATTTCCTTTTGAAATTAAATGGACGTAACCTAATCGTCATACCAATCGTAATAGCAGATAGCATAACCCTCGCAAAAAGTTTCGCCTTACCTGCATCTATAGGATGTACCAGATAATGGAGATCTTAATTAGTGTACGCACACCAATCACCGCACCAATCAACACAAAAATATGAATGATACAATAGTTTACGTCACTAAAGTCCTTTTTTCAAAAGTAAAACTAACATAAAAATAACTTAAAATAACAGGAAAGCAGATGCATTTTAGACTTACATTAGAGTCGACAATTATGATCCCAGCACAAGCAGGATAATTCATTGCCTTACTCTCGAAATGTTTAGATGTCGAATTGCTTAGATTTAACAACCTGTAGACCCGAACGTTTAACGTATGGTTTAATTTTGTTAATAGCTGTGACTTGCTTTCATAAATCACTATGACTTGCTTTCATAAATTGGTCACAATTTGGGACGTCAAAAATGGATTCTCGAAGACACCTTCCAATTTATTATCAGGAATGGTTTTATAAGCGTTTTCTTAAAACACTCCGACATGCTTCCTATTTCGTTTTTGGTTCAATGTGTAGGTAATAACCCATCGGTGTCGATCATATACCTAAAGGAAGAAAAGCGTTTTCATCTAACTCGCCAACAGAAAGCTGTTAAAAATGATGAGAAATTGATATGTAGACGACCCGATTTGGCAGCTCAAACTGGGAATGCTTTTTCCTGTGGTATCTATGAAATAACACCATCGATGGTTTTCATTGAGTGATGTTCGCGTAAAATGGTTCGATGGGATCTATCGGGACTATGCATGCACGAATTGTCATTTTTACCATAGAATTTAAAGCATTCTGTTGCTTAACGTGCATGGAATATGTAACCATTTGCTTCTACCTCACACAATTTTTCAGTAACAATCGTTTTTAATGGTGGTGCAAAGTGGATGTGCAGCTTTTCTGCAGTGTCTTGCCAAGGTGTTCTCTACTGATAGGCTACCAGCCGCTTTTATTTTGTCGACATTTTCTTGGTATCAAGGCAAAATCACGGTTTTGGCTAAAAGGATTTAACCATTAAGCCATTTATCTCTCGGATTGTTAGTACTTTCAGCCATCTTGAACATTTTTAGTCTTGATATAAGAAAGACCTATTCACTACTACTTTCTCGTTAATTAGCATTTTGGAATATATCCAAATTGTTTGACTTTATTGAGCCCGTCCGGGTATCTCAGTAGTGAGCGTATCTGACTCGTGACCTGGTGGTTGTAAGTTTAATTATCGGTGGAGTCAAACTTTCTTTCCGGCGATTTTTCGCTTCTCACCTCTGATTTATGTGGGAAAATTAGTCAGTGACTTTGAAAGAAAGTTGTGTCAGTACTGGTGTGAGAAAGCCAGGAAACACATGCTTAGGTGCACTGACTGCCGTGATATGACCTGAGAAGTTAAATTGGCGTTAAAACTCCAATGCAAACAAAATAACTTTTTTGAAGGACGGCTCGTCTCTGCCGGATGGTTCTTTTTCTTACGTCGATTATATATGTGTCCAACGCTTGAAACTGAGGTTTGGGATACATTTTCCCACTTTCAATACGAAATTTCACCAGTTATGTCACTTTTATTCGTACCCACTATTTCGTCGTCAGCACATAGTGTAGTGTGGTGCAAAATACATTCCCCTTCCCTAACGTATTTCTTTTGAAAATTCATACTGTCGTCACACCTTTATTGTCTGCTCTGTGGTAAGATTTCGCGCTTTACCCAGTGTTTTTTTCTGTCACAGCACCTACTAGTATTACTAAATCGGCTGGTATTATTATCACTTTTATTCGTACCCACTATTTCGTCATCAGCACATAGTGTAGTGTAGTGCAAAATACATTCCCCTTCCCTAACTTATTTCATTTCAAAATTCATACTGTCGTCACACCTTTATTGTCTGCTCTTTGGTAAGATTTCGCGCTTTACCCAGTGTTTTTTTCTGTCACAGCACCTACGAGTATTACTAAATCGGCTGGTATTTCATGTCTTTAATCAAAATCGTAGGTCCTTAATGTGTTCAAGGCTTTTAACCGTACTACCTTGCAATTACCTGTGTTGATGAGCTCAAAAACTAGATACTTCCTTTTTCTATCATACTACATTTTTCTATTTTAAACTTAATTTATAGTGATGACTGCATGAAGTTGAGGAATCCATCAGTATTGCAAATATTCTCTTCGGTCTTTTTCTAAGTGTTTGCATGTGTTCATACACTGTAACGTTTTCCACATTAGTAATCAGTCTTTTTGAATGCGTTAATTTCTTATTCTAAAGAAGGATAGAAACCAGTTGCAGGCTGAAGATACGTTGAAGACTTCCCATTGAGCAAAACAAGATTCTACTCTGTAATAAAACTTTCAATTGTTCGAACTATATCATTTGTATCTGTATATTCCCATAGTGTATGATGCCAATTAAAAGGCTTTGACAATTGATCTAGTAGGTGAAAGAGATATAGAGCTAGTTTTATGGTCTTATTGAGCTTGTAAAGTAGTGTCAAGATGGACGTAATGGTGCGGAACATTTTTTTTTTCTTTCTTTTATAGACTGGAGATATTTTAGGTTTGGCAATTGTGAAAGTTTGATTTTCCTTTGGATCTGTTTCCACGTAAGCATTGTTTTTGTTCAGATTTATATTTTTTGCAACGTTTGACTTTGTAACAAATGGAGTATAATGCAACAAGTGATTGTCTTTTATCGACGATCTCTCTCGCTTCAGCACACCAAAGGCTCTCAAGATACAAGTTTCTTCTTACTCTTCCAAACACTGCAGACTGAGATGCGGAATAATGCTCCTTAGTGCAATCTAAACTTTTCGTAGGTTTATCGCACTGGTCCAAATGGAAAGTTCCCACTTTACTTTTTCCAGATCTTTTGCACTGGTCATGGGCATCTTACTGTCTTTCATGGTGCCCAAACTTAAAGTATCTGTAGCACTGAAGAGGGGTTGGCATGTCCAGATCCACAGAAACCATAGATATACCACTTTCAGTGCTGATAAAAGTGTTGCCGTATTGACCTGGAGAACTTAGGTATTCCTTCTGGATACTATCCCGAAAAAACACGAATACGTCTAGCCTCTATATCATTCTGAGTCGATAATACCCAAATAATTTCGTCTTCCTTTACACCAGCAAAATCGGGACACCTGATAATTGCCCATGACGAATTGAGACTTCCATTTGCTGAACATTTTGCGGGGATGTCAAATAAACGTTTTATATCCGAAAGGTTTTTCGAGTGTTGCTGTTTTTCCACTGCCAAAAGCAAAAAGTGATTTCTGAGTTTCTTAACAGACTTTGGAGAGCCTGCCACAGAAACGAGTTCATTTTAAATTACAAGTGGCGACAACTTTGACGAGGGATCATTAGGGTATAACAATTCAATAATCAGAAAACGGGGGAAATATCCAGTCCGTTCAACGTCAGCATGTTCGTTATGGAACTATTTGCGTGTTTTTTTTTTTTTTTTTTTTTTTTAATTTGGTTGTCCATGGTTGATTTTTAAAAATCATCATCTGCACACGAAGAAAAAACCCAAAACATATAACATGGAAGTTAAATTCCGATCCTGAAAATCTTCAATAAGGTTGTATTTGAACCAATCTACAAGGACGATTTTCTAAATAGGGAAAAGTCTATGCCTCCGTTCAGTAAGCGCTTTAAAACCAATAAGAACTATTTTGATTTCGATCTGCAGGATGTAGTAAAATATAAAAATTCTCTATGGACTTTAGAATATACAATTTTGCCACAGAAAAGAAAGCTATAAAAGGTCCTACATTTTTTTAAGATAGATTCCTGGGGTAAAAAAGGACCAATATTACAATTTCGAAGAGCTATATACCAAATGGATCAAAGGATGGATGATTCCACCGAGCTCGATTACGAATCATATTAGTTTTGGCGACATCATTATTCTTCGACGTTTTCTTTCCCTGTGGAGCTAGAGGCGACTGACCTTGCTCATTCATATTTAACAAGACATTTGCACTTAGTTATCTTTTCTGACTCGTAATCAGCTATCTGAGCACTTAATTGTGAGAAAAGGGATAATCCACTAAATGTCAGTCTACTTGAAAAAAAAAAAAAAAAAAACTCGGATCTATGTAAAATACATTATCTGTGATAAAGTTATCAAAATTCTCTGCATCGACCCTCGAGATGCGTGGATAGTATTTCACCTACCGCTTGTCATGTGTATTTTTGGGGAAACTCGTAATGACGATCGGATCCATGCAAAATCAAATTAAGATCGGTGATACTAGAGTAGAACTATGTACAATTTTTTTTTACGGAATTCATTTTTAATAGGACTTCAGTTTATAAAACATCGAGGTCAGGAGCCATAATTGGTGGAAAGTGCCCCATCGATAACAAAGCGAAGCGGAAAGTATTTGTTTGAATCACAATTCTGTTCAAACTAGTTTATTAAATAAAGTTTCCAGTGGTGCCAAATTTGATTACAATTTCGACACCGTAGCGCAATGTATATGCAGTAATGGCTAAAAAGCATCTAGTTTTAATCGTTAAAATATCATGGCTTAGATTTTCATTTCACCACGATACCAGATAAATAAATTTCGAAAATTGCCATATTCTTCAGAGTCGCTTTTACGTACCGTTAAATCAATTATAAGCTGTAACTTTGCAGTCAAAGTTTAGATTCTGTGGCGAACCTAAATCACAAACGAGCTATTCCGCACGAGACCATTTCAGATATCTGGTATTACGAAAACGTATTTGTTTTAACGTTTACTTTTTTTTACAAACACAATAAAAAACATTTTTTCTCTTGTACACAGATCTTTTGTTAAGCTGTGGCACATAAGAGCACTTACATGGATAATGTTTGTGTAATGTTATTATTTCATGACAAGAATTGTCACCATCTTTTGATAAGGCAAATTCCAAAATATTTTTTCATGAAAAACCCGCCGTTATTATCTAGTATGCGATGACACTTCTATTGCCAGCATAAAACCATTTTTCTTTTCAGAACTAAAACAAAATGAATGCCCTAAAATGAGGTTTATTTCAGCATTGACAATTTAGATATCGAAAGCATTAAAAGACACTACAAATACATACTTCTTTCGAGCGGACGTTAAAATGTGAAATAATAAATAACTAAATAAATAAATATCAATACCACAAGTTCCGTTTACATTCACAAAATTGTCTGGGCATGTGCAAACAGATGAGACACATACAGCATTGCAATTACCACATTGTGCAGTTGATGTACAGTTTTCGCCTAATCCAACCTCTGAAATAAAAAAAAAAAAAAAAACCATATATATGAAAAGTTCAACTGGTACCGGTTCAAGGATAATACATAAAATCAAGAAAAACATCACATGGGAGAATATAAGAATAAGATATATTGCCGACCGGTTTCTTCCATTAAGGAATCATCAGGGCAATCTAACAATAAACGACGTAGCAACGTTGCGTTGCTACACACAATCACAAAAGTCAATGACGTCATTTACTTAATGTTCAATTTAGGCATAATTTTTTTAATGAATGATCTAAGACAGAGTAGCATATGTAGGGGCCACTTTAGTTCCCATTGCTGTACCTTTGGTTTGATTATTTCTTATAATACATATGCTACTCTTGTCCTAGGGTTTCTAGAGGAAAATCTCTACAGAACAATAGAACATGAAAAGGGTAACATATTTGCCAAATTGGTACGGGATCAATGGAAACGATTTTTAGACGACTGTTTTATATTCTGGCAAAGATCAATGGAAGATCTAGTTTATTTTTGTAGGACCCTAAATTCTCTCAATAAAGATATAAAGTTTAAAATGCAAACCAGTGATTATCAGTTACCCGTTCTTGATGTTTTGGTCATCAAAATAAACACATCTATATCCACCGACATATATTTTAAATCTACGGACGCTAAACAAAATTTAAATTTCAAATCATGTCATCCAAAACACACTAAAATTAACATCGCATTTTCCTTGGCTCGAAGAATATGCACGATTGTTTCTGATATAAGTGTTCGTAATTTCCGTTTAAAAGAATTAGCTTCATCATTAATTGACAGAAAATATCCAATTCAGGTGATAAAAACCGGATTTAAAAAAGCATTACAAATTCAGAGGAGCAGTCTCTTAACAATTAAAGAAAAGAATGAAAAACCTATTATACCATTCGTATCCACTCACAATCCTAAAAACAGAGAAGTATATGGATTGCTAAAATCTAACCTGACTCTTCTAACAAAGGATGAAAAAAATGAATAGTATAATTACAGACACCAGAATAATAAAATGTAAAAGACAGCTCCCAAATCTTAAACGCCTTATTACGCTTTCTGAGTTCAATGAAGACAACGCCGCGTGCGTAAAGAAGTGCGGAGAACCACGATGTGGACTGTGTGATTATATTATTGAAGGTAATAATGTCAAATTAAATGATAAAACTTTCTATGTGAAGGAAAATATGGACTGCACTGTTAAAAATGTAATTTATGTTTTAATTTGTAACGGGTGTAGGGAATTTTACATCGGACAGACTGGTGACAAATTAAGAAATAGGAAAACCGTACATATTCAACAAGTGAGAGACCCATTAACAAGACAAATGCCTTTAAGTGCTCATCTAGATAAATGTTCTAAAACCTCTCCAAAGTTTTCGATCTTTCCTTTCTTTAAAATGCGCAGCGAAAATGTTTCAACTATGTTACTCAAAGAACAATCATTCATTAAAAAATTTATGGCTAAATTGAACAAGTAAATGACGTCATTGATTTTTGTGATTGTGTGTAGCAACGCAACGTTGCTACGTCGTTTATTGTTATATTGTTAAATTGCCCTGATGATTCCTTAATGGAAGAAACCGGTTGGCAATAAGATATCTTATTCTTATATTCTCCCATGTGATGTTATTCTTGTGTTATATATATATATATATATATATATAATCACTATACGAGGAAAGTCAGCACATAATCATCGATCACTAAAATCCATTTTGTTTTACAACCGACTGGATCATGAGGTAGACTGGCGGGCTGTAAAGGCCGACCTAAGTTTGTCCTTTTCAGATGCATTAAACTCCAAGAATATTGTTTATAATGTAGTTTTAAATTGATATCTAATGCAGTACTACATATGCTAATTAAAACCTTACCCGTATGACAAAGTCTTGATTTTTCCAACTTAAAAGCACCCGTAGGCAACCATTTTAAAACTGATAAAGTAATGTCCACTAAAGTGCAAGAAAGCACTCTAGGAACAAGAGAAAAGTTTTCTTCCTTAGAGTCGTTTAAAGCCGTAAGCGTTTGGAAAAGGGTTACGACAATTCACGAAGTACTAAACGTGACACAAAAGCAAAATGTTTTTAGTGATATGAACAGCTATAATGGAAAACGCATTCTTTTGTTACGAGTAATTACCTTTTTGTGGAAGTGTATATGCTTCGGAGGTTTTTTCTTGGCAACTGGCTTAAGTGAGAAAGCTTATGATGCACATGCAATAAGGGAAAGTGACCAATAGTTTGCCATTTTTTTAACGCTATAGTCAAAGTATCTCACACGTATCGCACAAAATGGTTGAGAAGGGAATACTGCAAAGATCGTAAGACCTTCATGCATTAGACTTGGAATATACTTTCTCTCAGAACATCGTATGTTTTATGTATAGGATTAATATATTTTCATAATGAAGACCATGTTTTTAGTACCATACTCTTTGTATACATAAATCAGTTAGAATTTCCGCAAAGTTAAATTTATCAACGCAAAACAAATTATGCTTAGTTATATTTTGATCCTTAGAAACTTACCGTCCTCACACATTCCAGTCGAAGCGGAGGCAAATGTTCCCCTTTCACAAACACATACACCGTCATTACTGTCACAATATGCTTTGCCATCTAGACATTCTGTATCATCAGTACAATTTTCTCCCAAACCACGACCTAAGTATGTAAGGTCTTATTTTAGAGCCTGCACAAATGGTATATGTAATACTGAAAGATTTATACGATGCATCTTCCGAAGTAAACATGGACGTTTGATCATTGAAATGACGCGAAATTTCCCTGACAACTTGTGCGTATAATGTTTCAGTGTTTGCATGGTGATTGACATTTTAACACTAATTCAGTTAGATCGCGACAACGAGAGAACCTATCTCGGATTTTCGTTTACCCCTGTTTTTATGCACTATTTCTCAAAGGCAATGGCTGATTTCCAACATTACCAATTTCAAAATCGTGATCAGCGGTGAGAGAGAGGACTGATTCCTGTAACAGTCGATGACATAAGTATTTTGAAAAAAAAGATTCGGACTAGCGACCACCTGGTGCTAAGCGCTGTCTGTACATGACCGACAGACTTGGCACTTAAGAGTAAAAGACATTGTTGTTACTCTGTGTTTTACAATTATCAAAGTTTTTTTTTTTTTTTTTTCTTTTTTCTTTTTTCCCCCCATGGCGCCAGCTCAAATATTCGTGTATGTCAACAATTATCAGGCTGTGTCCTACCAATTGACACATCCACGAAAAACAACTGCTTCAGTGAGACGCGAGCCCTGGGCCTCCAAGTTAAGAGTCCCACACTGTACCACTGAGCACTACAAAATGTGAAGTATTTCTGAAATAACTATTGGTTAGGATTTCATTTTTTGACTTACGCATTTTACATATCCCACACCTGCTGACATACTGACTATCCGCACATAGACATTGTCCTCCCATGCAGGTTGCATTTACGGCGTCACATTCCAATTGCAAAGAGCAGGGATCACAAAGATCTTTGTCTGAAGAAGATTTTGATCACGTCTGGAGTATTAGTATCAATTATGAATGAGAAAAAAAGCTAAACTTTATCTGGTGCAAATGGGTTCAAAGATCTAAATTATAGCAAAAGAGTGGATGAAATTATGACAGCATTTGACTTAAATTGTACTTTGAACTTTACCTTTAGACTGCTAAGCGCGACTTATTGCTCTTTGGCAGACAGTATAGATCAGGATCAGTGCAGTCTGGTTTTGGATCCACGCTTTCCGATACAGTGCGGTTTTTTTTTGTTTTTTTTGTTTTTTTTTTTCTTTTTTTTTTTAGCAACAAGCACTTTGTGATGGTAATGTTTCGGAATATACTACTGGCTAGAAATCTTCATTCTATTTATTAAATGGTTTAAGGGTTAAGTAGCATTCCCCAGTAGTTACAAAGTAACAATAAATGAGACGGATCTAGTACGAAGAAAGATATAATCTCAGATCTCAAATGAGCATACATGTTAAATAGATTTGTATAATCACAACGGCTATCATCAGTCCTCGAAATAAATCGCCGCCAAAATGAATCCATTTGGCGGCCTGCTTTTCTCAAGCCTTGCACATTATCCAATGAGCTAACCAGCTCAGAAGTATGTATAACAAAAATGCCTTAACAGTTGTACAAATCTATTCTAAAAGACCTCTTTTTATTGTTTTTCATTTTAGATAAAGGCTTATAAACGAAAAGATTTTTTTTCTCCCTCCCCTCCGAACAAAGCCTGATTAATCTGTAAATCTACATGCGATTCGCAGATAAGTGAACAGTTAAGAAAACTTTGGCCGGGGAACATGTTTTCAAGAAAAATAATCAAACTGTCAATCTCAAAGGAAGATCTGTGAACAAATAAGAAAACATACAAGGTAGACACGTGTTATTTCCAGCCAAGAGGAAAAATCCAGTTAAACACTGACATGTAGTGGTATTAAGATTACAATCAGCATTTGGATCTGCACAGCTTCCAGCTTGTGAACAAGTGCCATCATTTGGTATATCTGAAAGTTTGGGAATAGGGTTTCGTTTTACATGATATATATTGAAAAAAAGTACCAAAAAAAAAAAAAACTCAGTTCCGTTTGCACTCTGATAGTATCATTTGGTAAAGCTTAAAGTAGCAATATACGAGCAATTTCATTTACGAAAAAAAAAAAAAAGAAAACCAGGCAGGATGGTTGCAACTATATTATAAATCAGGGTAGTTCTAAAATGTTATGTATTAACACAATTTTTACAAATGCTTTCGGCCTGACGAAACCAATAATTTGGATAGAACTATATCAATATAATGATACTAACGACACATTTTATGGACGTTATAGATGATTTATTTTTCCTTCAAGTTTTTGCTATTGAAGTCAGGTTTTCATTAAAAGGTCTGTAGATATATGCTTGTATTTCTATAGAATTACTGTCAATATGAAAGAATTATACCAAGAAACATCGTCATTATTGTATACCAAACTGTTACTTTTAGCAGAAAGTTTCATTGTGATTTTTAGGATCCATTTTTTTTTCTTTTTTTTTTTTTTTTTTTTTTTGTTGTTGTTGTTAAAGCGAGGTAGGCGCTGAATGGCACGTCCTTTGTTGTTAACAATTAAATTAAGGCGGTAAGTTTCATTATATAGCGGAACTGTTTCCATTGGGAATGATTATCTAAATTTACATCAGGGTGTTAGGTTTTTCCCCAAAGAGTGACAAAAGTGGTACATAAAACAAATCCTGTCCGGTCAAATGACTGTTCTAAGCGACATACCGTCCTCACACATTCCCGTTGACTCTGAGGCAAATGATCCAGGTTCACAAACACATACACCTTCATTACTGTCACAATAGGCGCTATCATCTAAACACTCTGTATCGTTTGTACAATTCTCACCCAACGCAAGACCTAAGTAAATAAAGGCATGCTCAAAAGTCTGAATATTTCGAAATAATAAAAATGTTCAATAATGATCAACCGATAGGATAAGTCTTTCACGGTAAGAAAACTCATGTGTACTTCCTTTAAGTGGGCTATTGAGATTTTTTAATGGAAAAAGAATGCCATTTTCAAAATACCACCGGAATTTACAGGGTAATAGCTAACATAACATGAATAAATAAAAGATAGAACCGCCTTGCATGAAATATTTTCACGGTCTTTCTGAATGGGATGTATGGTGCCTTTTTTTTTTTTTTTTTTTTCCTTTTTTATAAGGTATCGCCTAAGAATTTAGTATAGGACTCTACGAGTCTCACGTAATTATTAACCACATATCCATTATATGGTATACTGTTTAAGTATCTACAATGACATCATATACGACCTTATTTAAATAGACTTGGGTCCCGATTCCGAAACGACTATCACATCCCTCGTAAGTCAACTATTTTTTTACAGAAGGTAATTTTTTTTTTTTTTTTTTTTTTTTTTTTTCATTTAACAAAGTAAATGATGCAAATAACCCCCTATTATATAGAGATGTTGACAAAAAACTCTGAAGTATAGCATGAAAAGAGTACTATTTAAAACACTAAGCAGGGTATACAGTACTTCTGAAATAAAAGAAAATGCTTCGTTATTACACTTACGCATTTTACAAATCCCACATCTGCTGACATACTGACTATCAGTACACAGACATTGTCCACCCGTGCAGGATGCATTTACATTGTCGCATTCCACTTGCAGTGAGCAAGGATCACAAAGGTCCTTGTCTGAAGAAGGTATACAAAGATTTGTCCAAAGCTCAAGTTTATCAAATGGCAAAAATTTAAATACTATCAACATTTAGATATGAAGCAGGTAAACCTGTAGTGGCATTTTCTGAATTTTCTAGTCGCGCTTTACGTCATAGGTTACATCTACGTGAAAAAAATAAGAGTGATCTTGTAATTATATTCGTCGATATAAAGAGTTTAAATCTTTAATGACCATATAAAATAGTGAGTTATTTTTTGCGTAAGACGTCATTTTCATCGTTATTTCATTTATGTTGCGACAGCCAGTGAACCTATTCATAATCCCTTGGTGGGATTACAAATATGGGCCCCGATAATATATCTACAAGTGGATTTTTTTCAGTATGAACAAAGCTGAAAAGTGGGTTAAGTTATTGCTGAGTTAAACTTGTTCAAAGAAAAGAAAATTGTTTGTTAAAATCACAGATCATTTAACAGACAAGAAAAGGTTAGCTTATGAGATCCTCATCGCAGATCTGTGAACAAATTGAAAAAGATACATACCAGGCAGGCATGTGTTATTTTCAGGAAGGAGGAAAAAACCTGTTAAACACTGACATGTAGTGGTATTAAGATTACAATCAGCATTAGGGTCAGCACAACTACCGGCTTGTGAACATGTTCCATCATTTGGTATATCTGAAAGTTTAGGGATAGGTTTTCGTCGAGATGATATTACACGATTAAATGATTTTATAAGATATACACGTTTTCAAAAATCTAGGCTGAAATTGCCTTCCATGAATATCATTTGGTAAAGCTAAAGTAGCGCAATAACCCTCATTATTAGGGAATCTGCTCATGGACTTTTACGTACAACAATAAAGTTTCCTCAAACAATTAAACCTGTTCCGTTCTTCTTCGTATTTGAAAATCAATAGCGAACTTTCTAGCACGACCTAGTCTTGAATGAGGCTACATTAAGCAATTTTATATACGAAAAGTCAGACAGGATGGTTTAAATATGTGGCAAGTCCGGATGGTGCTGAAAGGTTATAAAGTCAAAAGTTTTTATGGATGCTTCCAGTCCGTCACAAAAATTCATTGGGATAGAACTAGAACAATATAATGATACAAACAACACATGTTAAGGACGTTATAGATGATAATTTCACTTCAGGCTTTTGCTAATAAAGTCAGGTTTTCATCAGAAGGTTTGTAGAATTATGCTTATTTTTATATAGCATTACTGTCGTTATGAAAGAAATATCCAAAGGATCATTGTCATTGTTGTATTTAAACCTGTAACTTTGAGCAGATAAGTTTCATTATTAGGTTTAGGATCCATGCTTTTTAAAAGCGAGGTAGGGGCTGCCTGACACACTATGATAAAGCGACAGTTTTCATTATGTAGAGGAACTGCTTTCATTGAAAATGGTTATCTTAATTTATATTCATTCAAAAGGTATTTTCAAAAAAAAAAAATAATGAATTGACAAAGTGGGAAATATGACAAATCCTGTCCGGTCAAATCGTATTCGTAAGCGACATACCGTCCTCGCACCTTCCCGTTGACTCTGAGGCAAAAGTTCCCGGTTCACAAACACATATACCTTCGTTACTGTCACAATAAGCGTTATCATCTAAACACACTGTATCGTCTGTACAGTTCTCACCCAAAGCAAGGCCTAAGTAAACAAGAAGGCAATCTGAAGGAGAGCTATAATCACCGCCGCAGCTGCACCTAGATAGCATTTCACTGCACTGAGCTTTTTATAATCATCCTCTCAAGACCTAAGTATATAAAGGCATACTAAAAAGTCTGCGTATTTCAAGATAACAAAAATATTCAATACTGATCATCCGATAGGATAAGTCTTTCGCGGTAGGAAAACTCATCGTGTACTTCCTTAAAGTGGGCTATTAAGATTTTTTTTTTTTTTGTGTGTGTGGAAGGGAAAGAATGTTATTTTCAAAATACTACCAAATTCACAGGGCAATAACTCACATATCATGAATAAATAAAAGAAAGAATTGCATTGCATGAACAATTTTGACGGTATCTCTGAAAGGGATGCATTTTTGTCCTCGTAAGAATATAGTAAAGGCCACTATGTCACGTAATTATAAACACCTTTCCATCATATCCTGTTCAAGTATCTACAACGACGTCGTATACGACCTTATCAAAATAGACTAAGTTACCGATTTCGAAATGACTATTACATTATTTGTTTTACAAGACCACACATTTTTCCTATAGAAGGTAATCGTCGAGTTTCTTTCCATGAGCTGAGCTAAATATACTTGGGTTTTTTTTGTTTGTTTGTTTTTTTAAATCATGCCAAAGGTGATGTAAATAATCCCGTTTTATAGAGATGTTGACAAAAAAAAGAAAAAAAATAAGAAAAAAGAAAACTCTTCCTGACCTACAGCTTGTCAGTAACAGATAAACAAGAGGGCCATGATGGCCCTGTATCGCTCCACTGCCTTATAAATATAAACCATAAATACTAAACATTTCAATTCTGAGCCAAATGGTTTCAAAATGAAGACTTACAAATTTTTCTCTGTAAAAGCCCATGTGAAAGTTGAGCCCCGCAGGGCAAAGTCATTTTTGATCCCAGAGCGATAATTACTTGAACCCTGGTAGAGGTCCACCAGATAAAGCCACATGCCATAATACAAGTCTATGCTGTATGGTTATAGATAAGGTGATTTTCAAGTTTCGTCCATATGAAGCCTCTGTAAAACGTAAGACCCCTGATGCAAGGCTAATTTAAAAAAAATAAATAAAAAGTGACCAGATTTGGTAGCCCTTGGGTTTGCGGTTAGGAGCAAAAGGAATTTTTGAATTTTCACCCTATAAGCACATGTTTATGACCAAATTTGGGAGTTCATAAACCCATGTAAAACTTGTGACCCCTGGTGCAGGGCCGAACTTGATCCTAGGGTTGTAACTTGGGCCCTCTTTGTAGTTGTCCACTAGATAATGCTATAATTATGCAAAATTTGGTAGCCCTAAGCCTTATGGCTATGTACACCAAGATTTAAAAGTTTTCCTATATAAGCCCATGTAAATCTTGTGAACCTCTCCCTCCCCCCACCCCCATCCCCCAGCATGAGGCCAAATTGACCCCAGGACTGTAATTTGGGCACTTTTGGTAGACCCCCACTAGATCAAGCTAAATGCAAAATTTGGTAGCTCTAGGCCTTATGGCTAGGTACTGGAAGATTTCTTAAGTTGTCACTATGTATGCCCATGTAAAACTTGTGACCCCTGCAGCGGGGCCAATTTTGACCCCAGGGCTAAAATTTTGGCCCACTTGGTAGAAGCCCACTAGATATAGCTACATGCAAAATTTGGTAGCTCTAGGCCTTATGGCTATGTACATGAAGGTTTTTAAAGTTTTCTCTATATAAGTTATCTAAAACTTGTGACCCCTGGGGCAGAGGCAATTTTGACCCCAGGGCTATAATTTGAAGAAACATGATAGAGGTCTACTACATAAAGCTGCATGCCAAATTTGGTAGCCCTACGCCTTATGGTTTCAGACAAGAAGATTTTTAAAGATATTTTTCAGTTTTGTTGCCATGGCAACCAGAGTTTTTGAAGGAATCAAATTATTTCGAGAAATTCTGAAGAGGACCATGGCAGGATCATTTCTGTGAAGTTTCATGAAAATTGGATGGGTAGTTCAGAGAAAAAGATGTTTGAGCATAGCATGAAAAAGTGTACTATTGAAAACACCAAAAAGGTATACAGTTCCTCTGAAATAAAGGAAAATGTTTCGTAATTACACTTACGCATTTTACAAATCCCACATCTGCTGACATACTGACTGTCACTACACAGACATTGTCCACCTGTGCAGGTTGCATTTACATTGTCGCATTCAACTTGCGATGAACAAGAATCACAAAGGTCCTTATCTGAAGAAGGAATACAAACATTTAACCGAAAGTCAAGTTAATCAAATGGCGAAAGTTCGAAAAAAAAATATCCACATTTAGATATGAAGCAGGTAAACCTGTATTTGCTTTTCTGAAATCGCAAGCTGCATTTTACGGCACAAATTACATTTATTTAATTCAGAGAGTGATCTTGTAATTATTTTCGTCGATATAAAGCGTTTAATCTTCAAGGGTCAAATAAAAAAGCAGTGTTTCTTTTCGTGTTAAACGTTGGTTTTTAGCATTGTTTTATTAGGTTGCAACAGCAAGTGAACCTATCAGTTATCCAGTATTATACTTCGGCTGTGTTTTGCTCGCTTCCTGACCATCGAATCGTTACAACCTGACAACCCATTGTCAAAGCCGTCGCCTTTCGTAATAGAAAAAGTACTTGTTTCTTTGGCAGGCTCTCCGAAGTCTGTCAAAAAATTAAAATACGCCATTTTGCTTGTGGAAGTGGAAAAATCACAACACTCTAGAAACCTCTTGGGATTGAAAAAGTTTTTTTGAAATACCTGCTAAATGCACAGAACATGGCACTCTAAATTCATCCAAGGTGTCCTGACTTAGCAGGTGTAACGGAAGATGAGATAGTTTCCGAATTATCGACACAGAATGTAGTTGAAGCGAGACGTATCCGTGTCTTTCAGGATGGTATCCGGAAGGACACGAATACCATAGTCCTAAAATTCAAGTCAGCAATACTGCCCAAAACCTTAAAAGTAGGGCATTTGAAGGTTCCTGTAGATCTGTACATACCGAACCCTCTTCATTGCTACAGACGTTTTCAGGTTGGGCACCACGAAAGACAATGTAACGCTGATGACCACTGTAAAAGATGTGGAACAAATGAAGTAAGAACATTTCATCTAGACCCCTGCAATAAACCTATAAAATGTTCAAATTGCGGTGAGGAGCATTATTCCACATCTCGGTCTTGCAAAGTTTGGAGGAGAGGGAGAAGGAAATAATTACGATTAAGCACCGTGAAAGCCTTTCGTTTGCTGAAGCGAGAAAGATTGTCGACGCACGACAAGCACTGGGAGCATCTTATTCCAGCAAGTCAACTGCCGCAAAAACAGTTAATTTAAAAGATGCCCAAACGCAGACGAATGATGCCTCAGTGCAAACAGACTCATCCGAAAGACAAACTAATGCAACGGCCAAACCACAGAAACTCATCGCAAACAAAAAACCAGAAAAACCTGTCCGTAGTAAAAGTCCAGCTAAATCTCCAAGAAAAGTCGTCTCAGACCGCCTTCCAAAGGGGTCTGATGACCAAATACAACAACACAACCGTTTCCAGTGTCTTGATGAAGACATGGAGGCGGAAACTGACCATGCAGAAACAAATAAGCAAGGTCGTTTTATCAAATTAAATGATAAGGAACGAATTGGCACATACTTCCAGTCCTTACAATAAACTTGTCATGAATAATACAATTCTGCAATGGAATTGTCGCAGCATTAAAGCAAACTTCGAGGAATTAAACCTTTTAATCAATGAAAAGAAACCAGTTGCAATATCTTTACAGGGGATCTTTCTTAAACACTCCAACAAATTCTCCTTAAAGTGCCACTCCTGTTTTTGTAAAAACTTTAGTGGTCACGATAAAGCTTCAGGAGGAGTGGCAATAATTGTGAACAACAATATTCCACACCATTTTGTCAAACTCGAAACTACTTTACAAGCCGTCGCTGTAAGCATTTCTCTAAATAAAACCATTACTCTATGTTCTATTTACCTTCCACCCAGCTCGGCAGTCGATGTCAAGAAACTTGATGATCTCGTAGATCAATTACCAAAACCTTTCTTTTTAATGGGAGATTTCAATTCCCATCATACGTTGAGGGGATGCACAAATACGAATGACAAAGGTCAAACCATAGAAAGTTTTATCACAGAGCATAATCTTGTTTTGCTCAATGATAAGTCCTCAACGTATCTTCATCCTGCAACTGGTTCCTATTCATCTTTAGACTTAAGTCTATGCAGTCCGGACATTTTTACTGATTTAAATTGGAAGGTCAATGACGACCTTCATGGAAGCGATCATTTCCTAATCGTAGTATCGGAAATTGGACCATCTATACAAGAACATCCAGAACGCTGGAAGCTTCATAAAGCAAATTGGGAAAAGTTCAAAATTCATTGCGAACAATCAATTGATCCCAATTGATTGTAGAAGGCTAAAGCTGAGCGAAAATTTTCAATCTGAGAACCTACTCAGGAAAATCTTACAAAGTTCGAAATTGCGCGTGCGAGAGTACGACGAAATATAAAACAAATTAAATGTGTGTCTTGGCGACAGTATGTATCCCGATTAAATTCTAGATCGTCTGTCAAAAAGGCATGGGAGATGGTACGAAAAATTAACAGCAAAAGTACCTCCAATAGTATTGGTCATCTTGATACTGATGATAAAATTTTACTATTAAACATGACATTGCAAATGTGATGGCCGATACGTTCGCCAAGAAGTCTTCTTCTGAAAATTACTCATCCACGTTTCGAAAACGTCAGGAAGTAAAAGAGAAATCCAAATTGAATTTTAAATCCAGTAACAAGGAATATTTTAATAAAGATTTTACCATCAAAGAGCTGAAAAAAGCTCTTAAGAAATGCCATGACACTGCAGTTGGGTCTGATGATATACACTATCAGTTCCTTAAACACTACCTTATCGTTCCCTCCACTGTTTACTCCAAATTTTTCATCAGATCTGGAAGGCAGGTGTTCTTCCAGATTCTTGGAAAGAAGCTATAGTTATACCTATACCAAAGCCAGGCAAAGATTCTACAAACCCAAGTAATTACCGCCCTATAGCCTTAACAAGTTGTATTTGTAAAATTATGGAAAGAATGGTAAATGACCGCCAAGTTTGGTTTTCAGAGAAAAATAAACGTATTACCACAAACCAGTGCGGATTTCGTAAACAGAGAAGCACTCTTGATCTCTTAGTACGCTTCGAGACCTTTATACATGAAGCCTTTATAAAGAAAGAACATGTTTCTGTCTTTTTTTTTTATTTGGAAAGTGCTTACGATACCACTTGGAAGTATGGTATTATGAACGACCTTTATGATTTCGGTATTCGAGGTCGCCTTGCTTATTTCTTTTCTGCTTTTTTAGATGAACGTCAGTTTAGAGTCCTGGTTGGAAATACATTGTCAAGACCACGTGAACAGGAAATGGGCGTTCCCCAGGGAAGCATCCTCTCAGTTACACTGTTTAGTGTTACAATTAATAACATCTTTAAATCTGTGTGCCCTGGAGTAGAATGATTTCTGTGTGTTGACGACTTCTGCATTTGCTACCGGTCAAAACATATGTATACGATTGAAAGAAAGATTCAACAGATCTTAAATAATTTAAGCAACTGGTCAAACGAAAACGGTTTCAATTTTCGAAAACCAAGACCAAATGTACGCATTTTTGTCAGTAGAGAGAACTTCATCTTCACCCGGAGCTGACATTAGACGGTGTCGGTATTGAAGTCGTTCCAGAATTCAATTTTTTAGGTCTTTTAGTCGATTCTAAACTAACGTCCATTCCACATATTAATTATTTAAGCAATAAATGCCAGAAAGCTCTGAATCTTTTACGTGTTGTTTCCAGTATGGACTGGGGAGCCGAAAAAAAAGTCCCTTTAAGACTTTAAAGAACACTTGTCCGTCCAAAGTTAGATTACGGCTGCATTGTATATGGCTCAGCGCGGCAGTCCTACCTTCGTAAATTGGATTCTATCCATAACCAAGGTTTGCGTTTGGCACTTGGTGCCTTTAGAACATCCCCTATTAATAGTTTGTACGCAGAGGCAAATGAACCATCCTTAGATTTACGCAGGAAGAAACTTTCCTTGCAATATTACTTGAAATTAAAGTATAATCCCGATAACCCCAGGCATAAAGCAGTTTTTGAACCACTGTTCAAGGATGAATTTCGAAGGAGGGAAAAAAATTATACCACCTTTCAGTTTGCGCTGTGAACTGTCTTGATTGCGATCTTGAAGATGTAGCAAAACATAAAATCTCTGAAGTTTCTTTATGAACTTCTAAAAGTCCAACTTATATATACACAATCTTGCTTCAGACAAGAAAGCTACATCAGATCCTATGATTTTTAAAAATAAATTCCTTGAAATAAAAGAACAATACTGCCTTTACGATGAGATATATACAGATGGTTCTAAAGATGGAAACAAAGTAGCTGCAGCTGCCCTGCTCGATGGTGAATTATACTAATTTGGGCTTCCTAATATTTCTTCTATTTTTCCGCGGAGCTAAAAGCGAATTCTGTCCCGGATACTATCATCAATCCTCGTGAAAATCGCTTAGGTGAAAAACCAGAAACTCTTGGTTTCAAGCCCTGCACTTTACGTGCTGAGCATGCAAGCGTGACAGTATTTTAAAATTAAATGCTAAAAAGTCAGGACTGGTGCTTCTTTCCATTGTCAGTATGACATTTTTTAAACTTTTTAATTCACTTTGGTTAAAAATTTTTTTTTTTTTTTTTTTTTTTTTGCAAAGCAAAAAACGAGAAAAACATAAAGACGGGCATATATTCCTGTACAAACAAAACTGAGAATGTGGGTTAATTAATTACTCACTTTAACTTGTTCAAAAGATAGAAAATGATCTGTCATGAATCGCAGATCAGTTAACAGATAAGAAAATTTTAGCTTTTGAAATTGTTGAAAGAAAAAAATCCGGCCCCAGTCGCATATCTGTGAACCAAAAAAATACATACCGGGCAAGCAGGTATTATTTCCAGGCAGGAGGAAAAATCCAGTTAAACACTGACATGTAGTGGTATTAAGATTACAATCAGCATTGGGATCAGCACAACTACCGGCTTGTGAACACGTTCCTTCATTTGGTATATCTTAAAGTTTAGGAATAGATTTTCGTTGAGATGATTTTACATGAAATATGACTTTATAAAAGATATAATTTTTTTTTTAAATCTCGTTTGAAATGGCATTCTTAGTATTGGTTAAAGCTGAAAGTAGCGAAACATACTCTCACAGTCAGAGTACTCTGCTGAATAATGTTTCCCCTCAACATAATTAAGTTTTCTCAGCAGTAAAGAGTGATCCGTTCTTCTTCGTATTTTAAAATCGAGATTGGAGCTTCTATTACGATCTGGTCATGCTTTGAAGAGGCTAGGTTAAGCACTTTTATCCACACACAAAAAACATACAGGTTAGTTTCCACTGTGTCGTAAATCTGGAAAGTCCTTCACAGTTTTATTTACACACTGTTTATAACCACAAAATGTTTATTCCACATCAAATCAGACTGGATTGTTTCAATTATGTGGTGAGTGTGGATAGTCCTTAAAGTTTATATTTATACAACATTTATAAATGTTTCCAGTCGGACCAAAGAATAATTCGGACAGAACTGGAAAATGTACTTACTTCAATTGTTTGCTTGTGAAGTTACGTTTTCATTAGAAGGTCTGTCGATATATGCTTACATTTCTATAGCATTACTGTCATCATGAAAGAAATATTCCGAGAAAAATCGTTATTGTGGTAATTAAACCTGTAACTATTAGCAGGTAAGTCTCATCATTGAATTTAGGAATCAAGGTAGGGGCTGAATGACACTCCCTTTGTTAACATTTATGATAAAGCGATAACTTTCACTATTTAGTGGAACTGTTTTCTTTCTTCAGGATTATCCTAATTTTTGACGGAGAATAAGTTTTTTGTTTTTTTTTTCACAAAGTTTCAATTGACAATTGCAGATAAGTTCGATTGTTGAGTTCAGGATTTTGCGTAAGAGAGGTACAGGCTGAATTACACGTCCTTTGTTAAGAATTGTTATAAAGCGATAATTTTCATCATGTAGAGGAAACGTTTTCACTGAGAATGATTGTCTTAATCTATGTCAGTGAGAAAGGTTTTTCCCCAAAAGTTCAATTTACAAAATGCAGATATGTTTCACTATTGAGTTTAGGATCGTTTTTCTTCAAAAGAGAGGTAGGGGCTGAATGGCATTGCCCTTTGTTGAGAATTATGATAAAGAGATACTTATCATATTGTAGAAGAGTTATATTCATTGTAAATGATTATCTTGATCTATGTCAGTGGATTAGGAGTTTCTAAAAAAATAAATCGAAAAAAGTGGCACATTTGACAAATTATGTCCGGTCAAAGCGACATACCGTCCTCACACATTCCCGTCGACCCTGAGGCAAAGGTTCCAGGTTCACAAACACATACACTTTTATCACTGTCACAATAGGCGTTATCATCTAAACACTCTGTATCGTCTGTACAGTTCTCACCCAAAGCTAGACCTAAGTAAATAAAGGCATGCTCAAAAGTCTGTATACATCTCGATCACATAAAAACAAATGTTCAATACTGTTTAGATGACGTCTTTTGCTGTAATCAAACTCGCTGTGTACTTCCTTAAAATGTGCTATCCAGATTTTTCGTATATAAAGAAATTTAAAGAATATTTCAATTCTGAATTTAGCAGGGCAACACCTGATTAAACATCAACGTATAAGACAGAAAGCAATACTATGAATGAATTACGAGTAATTTGACGGTATTTCGTAAATAGGACATTTAGTGCTTAAAGTTTGGTTTTTTTTTACTTCAGAATTCGCCCGGTTTCGGCCAGTTTCTTTACGTCTGCAGCGGAAAATTACTTTGGTTTTTGTTCTTCAATTGTTTACAATGATAAATGGTTCACACCCCTAATCAACCTAAAAACAACACCTCTCAGATAGAATTGTTGACGAAAACTGTTCCTGGCCGACGATTAATCAGTAAAGTAAAACGTACAGCAATAAACTTATACTTTTTTTTTAATTCAAGAGGGTATATAGTGCTGTTTAAACAAAGAAAACTGTCAATGTTCCGTTATTAGACTTACGCATTTTACAAATCCCACATCTGCTGACATATTGGCTACCAGTGCATAGACATTGTCCTCCTGTGCAGCTTGCATTTACATTGTCGCATTCTAATTGCAATGAGCAAGAATCGCAAAGGTCCTTGTCTAAAGAAGAAATACAAACATTTAACCAAACTGAAGTTTATCAAGTGCAAAGTTTTGAAGTACGGTATCCACAATTAGATTTAAAGTAGGTAAATATGCGTCAGCTTTTCACTGAAATTGTTAATCGCACTGTACGCTGTATGTTACATTTTCGGCAAAATATACATGAGAGTGATCTTGCGAAAAGTATTGCCGTTATAAAAAGATCCAATCTTTAATGGTCATATACCATAGTAATGCATTTATCTAACATTAAAAACGTCTTCAGCAGTCTTTATGTTGCGATAGCCAGTTTACCTATTCAGGCTCTCCTGGTGTTGTTATGAGAGACATTTCTTCAACAATGAAAGAATGATGATTTCTGTTGCATTGATCAACATCAATCTTCGGAAACAATCGCTTAAGTAGGGAATACAACCGGCCATTTCATATTTCAGGACCTGAAAAATCCTTTCTGAGCTTACATTTGGGCAGGACGGTAAAATAAAGTGCATGGAATAAGGTGCCCCTTTCCATTGTTAGTATGACATTTAAACATTCTAGTTCATCTCGGTTAAAATACATATTTTTTTTTTTTTTTTTTTTTTTTCATAAAGAAGAGAGGAAAATATCTATATTTGCGTTTTATCAGTACGAACAAAGCTGAGAAAGTGTGTTTGCTTTTACCTTTAGTGATAAAGGCAAAAGAAAATAAGACAGCTTTTGCTAGAGAACTAAATCGCATAGCTGTGAACACAAAAGATAACATACAGGGCAGGCAAGTGTTATTTCCGGGCATGAGGAAAAATCCAGTTAAACACTGACACGTAGTGGTATTAAGATTACAATCAGCATTTGGATCTGCACAGCTGCCGGCTTGTGAACAGGTTCCATCATTTGGTATATCTGAAAATTGGGGAATAGTGTTTCTTAGAGATGATTTTACATGATATGTTTTCTTACGAATGACGTTATCTTTGCCATCACTAGTGTTATAGTGAACTATTCGGATATGTATTATCACAAAAGCCTTCTTAAACGTTTTATCAACAAATTCAGTGCGATTTGAGCTAGCAAACCATCAATACATCAGAATGAAAAGAATGCGAAAAAAAAGAAAAACATGCTGTGGTAAAAAGAAGTTTTATGCATCTCAAAAAAGTATCGAGAAAGATCAGTCCGCGCGGGCTGCATTGATCGAAACGGTTTGCATTTTGGCATTTGTTCTTGTTCCCGTATTAAAAGAACTTTCTTAGAATCTACCTAGTACTTCAGTTGGCTGTTAGACAAAATGCATTTCATTGATCCATAATAATTTGAGATGACTTGATGACTTGCATGGTATCATACACCACAAAAATGCTTTGAAATTCCCTTTTGCCACAGAACGGCTCAAATCGTTTAAATGGCATTTCATTTAAGGGCTAAGAAGCATCGAAAGTTGGTTTATATTTCGTGCCAACATTTTGCAAAGACTTGTAGGAATGTCACATGAGCAACAGCATGGGTCGATTGTGTGTGATATTGTATTTGAATATGCATGATGTCGTGATATAAGTATTAGTGCTTATAACATTCTTTACATGCTCAACTCAGCTAAGCATGGAAGTTTAAAACTTTATAGAATTTCTCCCAGAGCAACTTTTTGAATTTTCGAAACTTTATTTCCTTCTTTCAACAACTGAAAGTGTTTATTTCTCATTTTCGTAATTGACAAAGCACTAATAAAATTCATATGTTACCTCAGTTGAGTTGAACTCGCTTTATACGCACGATTGCTGATCTCATAAAAGTTTCCGATTGTGCCAAGACCATCTCGCCACTTAAACCCTTAATTGCACTAGTTTTATTTTTTTTACACTTGTCCTTTGCCTTTTAAGATTGCATTCTCTGGGTATTATTTGCAAAATTTCTTAAATTGTCAAAGGCAGTGCTTACGCATATTTTTTACCTATAAAATATTTTGACTTCCCTTTAAACGTTTTGAGCTCTTATTTGTATTTCAAAATTGAAATCGGAGTTTCAAGGCTGAAATGGCACTGGCTTAAGTGTGCTTTTACCATCATTTCAGTCATGTACTAAGGCAGCTCACATATGTGTGTCCTGGCGTTCACTGGTAGAGCTCTAAAATGTCTTGTCCAAATACACTCCAAAGAAAAACCTTGGAAATGGTTACAGTGAGGCACAAACTATGGCCTCTAGGTCATGAGTCGTACGCTTTATCACTGAGCAACGCAGGACCCCGCTTCATCGTGCAGTTACACAAATTAAGAAAAGGACGATTTCAACAATATACTGAGTGTAAATATGGAATGTGTGCAAATTTTATCACACTTCCCATCCGACAAAATAATTACATAGAAAGTTTTCGAGTAGCCCATGTAATGTGAGTTTTGTGACTTTTACTTAAAGTACTTTCTCAAGAAGACACGTTCCTATTAGTATTTCAGGGGAGATTAGTTGTGTATATTGAGTTTATCAACATTTATCCTTGCTCTCAGAGAGACAGGTAGAAGTTTAATTACAATTTTAACTTTTGGTTATGGTGAAAAACTGTTTTTTTTTTGTTGTTTTTTTTTTGTCTCTAATTTTAAAGGAAAGTTTATTCCTTTTAAAGAATTTCCCTTTGTATGTTTTCCATTTAACAAGAGCATTCCTTAACCTTTGGCGGGTTAAAGAACAACAAATCTTGTGCGGTGACATTGTCATCCTTTACGACATACCGTCCTCACACATTCCTGTCGAATTGGAGGCAAACGTTCCAGGTTCACAAACACATACACCTTCACTACTGTCACAATAAGCCTTAACATCTGAACACTCTGTATTGTCTGTACAGTTCTCGCCTAAAGCAATACCTAAGTAAATAAAGACATGCAAAAAGTATGCATTATAAACACAACAATTTATCAATGTCCATTTTACCGCTCAAAAAACGATTCGATACCTCTTCAGCAGAATAACAAACTAAATATGTACCTCCTTATGTTATAATTTGTAATAAAATCACTACCAAGACTACAACTTTCAAGTAAACGTGAGAAGTACGGCATATAAGCATACCCTTCAAAGCGCCAGACAGGCTACATACTATTTTAAAAAAAAAATATGTGTCAATGTTTTGTATTTAGGCTCATGCACTTTACAAATTTCACATCTGCTGACATATTGACTTTCCGTACATAAACATTGTCCACCCATGAAGGCTGAATTAGCATTGGAACAGTTTTTATTCCGAGAATGCTCTTTTTCAAAATTATTCCAAAATAATACCATCCAGCCAAAATGTCCCTAATTATTTCTTTTCAATAAGTAGGTATACATACACTTTCCTTCAAAATTTGACGTGAAGTTACAGACGCCATTTTAAAATTAGACGTTATGAAGGTAAACGATATATTAATTCTCAACGGACATGTTCAAGAATTGTTTTGGCTGTCGTTGATATAAATATTAAACATACCAGACGAGCACAGTGTTCCAGTGTATGTACATGATTGCAAGAAATCTTGGACACTTCGAAAGACTAATTCACAATGTTTTCCCAATTCAAAGAAAAGCACGTATGTGTTACTGTTTTTCATGTTTTTTTCTGCTGCCGTGCAAAATCATGCATTTTGTGACTTAGCTAACCTTGTTGGCAAACCCCACATCCGTTTGTGAAAAATCCAGGTGGACAGGAACACGCGTTGTCAATACACTCTGCATTAGGTGTATTACAGTCCGAAGTCGCATTGCATGCATCGCACAAATTACCTGCAAAAAAGCAAGTTAGTCAGGTGTCATAATTTTGCTTGACAAAAAAAAAAAGTCTTTTAAAACTCATATTGCAGGGATGTCAGCCAACATATAATTTTGCTGTCTAGCATGCTTTGATTGACAAATTTCATTTTGTTTTAAGAGACGAATTTCAGTATTTATGTTTCACGAGTGGCTTTTCGAAAATAATGCAACAGTTTATCATGCCTCCATGTTCTGCATACCATTTAGATAAAAACATATGCCAATGTAACGATACACTCATATATCACAGAGAGATACTACGTTGAAAAATGCACATGCTATGTTACAACTATTACTACACAAAGGAGACCAAAAGGATTTTTTTGATGTTCATTGACAAAATTAAGCGTTGTATGTCAGCGTACTTTTTAGAGTTATGTTAAGCAGTAAACAAGAGGACCATGATGGTCCTATATCGCTCACCTGAGTACCAAGCAGTAAAGGTCTACAATGAAGATAAATACCAAATATCGAAGCGCAAGGCCAAAGCTCTAGGTCTTCTTGGTTTAGACAAGAAGATAATCTTTCTTAACCAAACCCGGTTATATAAATATTTGTGAGAAGTTTGAATGATATTTCTCCAATAGTTGTTGAAAAATAGGGTGAACGAGAAATTTCATCAAAGGAAAATAACTTTGTAAAAATTCAATGAACCGTCACCAAAATATAATATGCACATTCTTGCTTGGCACTGAGTCTCTCTAAAGTTTGAAAGAAATCTGTCCTGTAGTTGTTGAGAACTAGCTCTGACAAGAAAATGCTACAGAAAGACTGATGTATGGATGGATGGATGGATGGACCGACAAGGTGACTCCTGTATACCTCCAGAACAGAGTTTTGAAGGAATAATAACAAAGCCCTAGGCCTTTTTGTGTGGCAAAAAGTTGCCTGAATTGAACAAACTTAGTAGAGAATGTTTGCCAATTCAAGACTTTCTATACAAGTTAGTAATAATTATAATGTTGTTAAATACACTAACAACTACAGTGGTTGTCCAGGGACATGTTCATGCGTAATTCCTATTGTAAACACATAAACACTGTATTTACACTTGCAATAGTCTTGCACCAACCTTTCAATGCGTCCAGCTTACAAAAATTTGACCTTCAAGTGTGACATTGACCTTGGCCCTACCTGAACAGATCTTTCAAATGGTACTTCAATTCATGATGGAGTATATGCCCAAAATCTATCGGGGCGGGGGGGGGGGGGTCATAAACTTATTTATAAATTTAGACAAACACCCCAAAGTGAAGAACAAAAATTATAATGACTTCTACGATTTACAAGATAAAATCTGTATTACAGAGTTAAATGAATGAACAAAAATGAACTCAAAATACAATGAACACAATGTTCAAAGATACATCCTAACAGCCAGAGAGAAAAATGCTGTCAAAGCCTTTAACCCTTTACCACATGGCAAAATTTTAGACCTGTCCAAATTGAAAGCATTTGCAGACAACATTTTCATATTGGCTCAAGTGACACAATATTTCTTTGATAGGGTAGAAAACTTTGTAAGAAAAAGGAGAAAATGCTGGTTACCAGCATTTTCTCCTTTTCCCACAATGTTTTCAAAAGTTTTCACAGAATGTTTCTCATCATGTGACCTAGCGCATATTGTCAAGGTTCTGCAATTTATAGCTGCATCATGGAAAAAGGGGTATTCATGTTATATTTCATTTTTCACCAATATCTCTTTAATTACTGGACATATCTCAACAGATTTGGATGAAATTTTCACACATATATAGCGCATATTGTCAGGGTTTTGGAATTTATTGCTGTGTCATGGAAAAAGGGGGCTTCATGTCAAATTTAAACTGCATCCGTCCGTCCTGAATAGGTAAAAGGAAAAAATGATATAGTGGGAACCAAGACTAGGGGTACGCAAGACAGGATGTTTTATCAGACAGTGTAGATAAAGATCAGACTGCAGTTTGATCTTAGATATATATGCCTTATATTCTGCAAGATAGTATTGCCTACAACACAGTCTTAAAATGCATATTACTTGGTCTATCTTTACCTCTTTACCAAACAACAATTTTAGACTAGTCTATAATTCAAAGCATTTGAAGACAACAAGATAAATTTGTCTCAAAAAATGAACTTAGATTTAGGATGGGTAGAGAACATGTGGAAAATGTAAAAAAAATGCTGGTTACCTGTGTGCTTGGCCCAACTGAGATTTAAACTTGACATCCCTGCATAGCTAGCCCTGTAGGTAATGAGCTAACAGGCTTTGCCCAAATCATTAACAAACAACAAAATTTAATCCTTAAACCCAAAGGCCATTTTCATTCCAGAATGAGTCCAAGATGATAACAACTGAGTGGGTGCCTTTTGTCTGCAGTGTTTCAACAAAGCAGACAGTATAGATCAATGATCGGACTGCACATTTCGTGCAGTCTGATCTTGATCTACACTAGACACAAAGGCAACTATAGTAGTGAAAGGCGCTTAAAGGGTTAAGACTTGTCCAAATTCAAACCATTTGCTGACAACAAAATAAATGTGACTCAAAAATTTAAATTTGATTTTGGTTGGGTGGAAAACATTGTGGAAAAAGGAAAACATGCTGGTTACAAGTATTTCCTCTTTTTCCCACAATATTTTCAAGAGCCTTATTTCTCACATGCGTTAAAACTTGGGACTGTGTGGTAAAGGGTTAAATAGAACAAGACTTTTAAAGTTCATTCTGTATACCTTTATGTCCTGTTTTGACCCAGGGGCATCATTTGAACAAAATTGGTAGAAGTCCACAAGGAAATGCCACATACCAAATATCAAAGCTCTAGGCCTTCTAGTTTCAGACAAAAACATTTTTAAAGTTTGCTCTGTATACAATTTTGCCCAAAATTGTGACCCCTGGAGTTAAAGGGTTAATTCAATTCTTTTAACAACTTTGGTAGAACTTCACCCAAGGAATATGCCTGTCAAGTTTCAACATGATTGGTGTAGGAGGAGAAGATGTTTAAAGGAATTGTGGAAAGACGGACGCTGGACAACGACGAATCACAATACCTCACCCAGCCTAACCATTGTCTGTGGCTTGTGATAAACAACATAAAGATGAAGTTTCAATTTGCCCTGTAGTTAAAGAGATATTAATCCATAATGAAAATATATGTGAAGCCCCCTTTTTCCATGACACGACATTTAATCAAAAAAGCTAAACTAATGATATTGGCGGACTATCATAAGGAACACATGTATGAAGTTTCACAAATTTTTGTCCAGGATTTTGAGTTGAAGATACATGTATATTGATCCTTAACAGAAATATACATAAAGCCCCTTTTTCCTATGAGACAGTATTTGATATCAAAAAGGAAAAAAAAAACAATAAATATCAGCGGACATCATTAGGAACACCTGTATGAATTTCTATTAGTTTTTGTCAAGGATTTTAGAAGATATCTGTCCTGAAAGATGGACAAACAGATGGTCATTGGTCCATGACGAAATTAAACGATTAGCCCCCTTTTTTCATGACATAGCGTTTCATGAAATAAAAACAAATAACTATTGTCTGTGGCTTGCAATAAACAATAAAAAGATGAAGTTTCATGACATTTTGTCCTGTAGTTAAAGAAATATTGGTCCACAATGAAAATATACGTCAAGCCCCCTTTTTCCATGACACAGCAATAACTGATCCTATCAGACCTACAATCAAACTCATCCGAGATCTTATGGTCAAATACATTTTGACCAAGTTTGGTGCTGATTAGTTATTATTTGTAGATGCCAGAGTGTAAACAAAGTCAAATATAGCAATTTTTCTAATTCAAGGGCAAATAACTCCAGTCGTTCTGGTCCGATTAGACCCATAATCGAACTCATCCGAGATCTTATGGTCATATACATTTTGACCAAGTTTGGTGCTGATTGGTTAATATTTGTAGATGTTAGAGTGTAAACAAAAAATGTGGACGGACGGACCACGGACGGACGGACGGACGGACGACGGACGCCGACGGACGGTGAGTGATCACAATAGCTCATCCTGAGCACTTTGTGCTCAGGTGAGCTAAAAAGCGACCGCGACTTCATTAATGATGCACTTTAACTAAGACGGCCTCACAGAGTTTACAGTGTGGTCGAAAATCTTCATTCAGCACTCCTATACCTTTATTCAGCAGTTTGAATTACTCCACAACGTATTGGAAATTGTCGCTAAACGACGTTCAAATTCATTGAAATGGTAATATCTCATTTGTACTTTTCCAAGTCAAGCTTCTAATACGAAAGAAAACTCGGCCAAGTCTACATGAATAAAACCGTGAGTGGAAATGACGGGCTTAAATTTAAACAAATTTGCACTTGCTATGATTATTTGAAAAAAAATGAAGGTCCGGTTCGAATCATGACAACTTCTCGTATTCGAGACAAACACTGACTTTCATATACGCAGAAATGTACCTTCTTTGAGTTTTTCAAATGGACTAAAAAACAAAAATAAGTAAATAAATGAATAAATAAATAAAACTTTACGACGACCCTGAATCGCTGACCTGAGCATGTGAGCCTTTGAGAACATTTATCAGTATTTGCATGAAAATGTGGCCTTAAAAGAGATGACAAGATTTTTCTAACATTTATCACAATGACATGCTTTTAAATAGACATTACCGATTTTCAATCTCTGCCGAGATAATGTCCAGACAAACATTTCGACCAACTTCCATGAGTAATGGACTGAAAATCTTTCTTCTAGCGTATAAACAAGGTATATTTTCAAAGTTATCTCCAAGTGACCTACTTTTTGACCAGATGTGACCCAGTTTGTAACTTGACTGGTATAACATCGAGACAAACATTTCTTTTTAACTTTCACGTGTAATGGACTAAAATATGGCCTTTGCAGAGTAAACTATTTTATGACATAATTCACTGACCTACTTGTTGATATGAAATGGTCCAGTTTCAAAGTCATCCGAGATATAATAAAGAACAGCGTTCTGGCAAACTTTCATGAGGATGAGGTTTTTTTTAGCTCACCTGAGCACGAAGTGCTAAGGTGAGGTATTGTGATCGGTCGTTGTCCGGCGTCAATCTGTCCATCTGTCCGTCTGTCCACAATTCCTTTAAACATCTTCTCCTCCTAAACCGCTGGCCCAATCTTGATAAAACCTGGCTGGCATGTTCCTTGGGTGAAGCTCTACCAAAGTTGTTCAAGAGATTGAATTCCATCCATAACTCTGGTTACCATGGCAACAGAAAGGAAAAAATTGCAGAATCTTTGAAAATCTTCTTCTCTGAAACTGGAAGGCGGGTAGCTTTGATATTTGGCATCTAGCATCTCCTAGTGGACTTCTACCAAGTTTGTTCATATGATGCCCCTAGGGTCAAAACTTGCCCCGCCCTGGGGGTCACAAGTTCGAACATGGGAACAAAGAAGGAAAACTTTAGAATTCTTCTTCTCTGAAACTGGAAAGCATGGAGCTTTGGTATTTGGCATCTAGCATCTCCTAGTGGACCTCGACCAAGTTTGTTCATATGATGCCCCTGGGGTCAAAACTGGCCCCGCCCCAGGGGTCAAAACTTCGAACATAGGAACAAAGAAGGAAAACTTTAAAATTCTTCTTCTCTGAAACTGGAAGGCGTAGAGCTTTGACATTTGGCATCTAGCATCTCCTAGTGGACCTCTACCAAATTTTTTCATATGATCCGCCTGGGGTCAAAACTGGCCCTGCTGGGGGGGGGGTCACAAGTTCGAGCATAGGAACAAAGAAGGAAAACTTTAAAATTCTTCTTCTCTAAAACTGGAAGGCGTAGAGCTTTGATATTTGGTATGTAGCATCTCCTAGCGGACCTCTACCAAGTTTGTTCATACGATGCCCCTGAGGTCAAACCTGGCCCTGCTGCGGGGGTCACAAGTTCTAACATAGGAACAAAGGAGGAAAACTTTAAAATTCTTCTTCTCTAAAACTGGAAGGTGTAGAGCTTTGATATTTGGTATGTAGCATCTCCTAGTAGACCTCTACCAATTTCTTTAAATGATGCCGCTGGGGTTAAAACTGGCCCTGCCCCGGGGGTTACAAGTTCGAACAAAGGAACAAAGAAGGAAAATTTTAAAATTCTTCTTTTCTAAACCTGGAAGGCATAGAGCTTTGTTATTTGGTATGTAATGAACCTGTTCTAAGTTTGTTAGCCCACCTTCAGTCAGTTCAAAATTGGTTCACCTGGGGTCATAAACTGTGTCACTAGGTCAAATTAAAGTAATACCCTGTGGGCACTCTACAGGCCACATTTATTGCTCAAATGACCTCAAATTTAGTCAGAATGTTTGTCTTGATATAATCTCACATGAGTTCGAAATTGGGTCATTTGGGGGTCTTAAATAGGGTCACTAGGTCAAATTAAAGAAATACCTTGTGTGCACGCTAGAGGCCACATTTATTGTTCAATTGATTTGAAAATTGATTAAAATGTCTGTCTTGATAAAATCTAGGATGAGTTTAAAATTGGGTCACCTGGGGTCATAATCTAGGTCACTAGGTCAAATTAAAGAAATACTTTGAGGGCACTCTAGAGGCTACATTTCTTGCTTAATTGGCTTGAAAATTAATCAGAATGTTTGTCTTGATAACATCTCAGATGAGTCCGAATTTGGGTCAACTGGGATCATAAACTAGGTCACTAGGTCAAATTAAAGAAATACCTTGTGGGCACTTTAGAGGCCATATTTTTTGCACAATTGACTGGAAGATTGTTCAGAATGCTTGTCTTCTTAAAATCTCTTGAAAAAATCTAGGACGAGTTTAAAATTGGGTCACCTGGGTCATAATCGAGGTCACTAGGTCATATTAAAGAAATACCTTATGGTCACTCTTGAGGCAACATGTCTTGCTCAATTAACCAAACGACAGACGATAGACCGCTCCTCCCACTGATGTCACGTGACCCGCGGATCTAAAAACCTAGACAAACATTACCCAGACACGAGGGCTTAGCTAGGAGACATATGCAAGTTACCAGAAGATACTTTAACACGAAATAATTGTTCAAGATAAAATAAGCATGGGAACAATTTGAGAAAAGGTAGTTACATCTTTTGGATTTAGGTTTTTCGAAGTTTTATAGGTGAAAATTGAAACAGAGACTGTTTATTTCGAAGTCAGTTGACTTACACCTCTTACGCCACTTACGTTTGATAATGTAGGTACAATACGTGTACATGTAACTCGTGCTTCCTTAATATTTCTTAAAGTCATTGGTCTTCAAATGCAATTCATCTTTTACCTGGACAAAAATAAGCTTTTTCAAAGTTACAGAGATTTTTCCATTACTTAGTCCGTGATATATGCTTCAATAATTTCGCCACAAATTGCAAGACTTTTACATTACCAAATGAAATATACATGTTTTTAACAGGGCAATATGATTACCAGATGTTTGAATTGAAATTAGAAGATACATTAACAAATGATAGGTTTACCAAATTGATTTTTTCAAGTTTGAGGGAAAAACCCGAGGAGAAGAATAAAAAGAATAAAAACATGAATATATTTCTAAGCATTCGCCGGTAAATACTATGCTGTAAGAGTAATAGAGAAATAAATTGACTTACACATTGAACATGAGTAGTATAGGAGGTCAGCCTAGCCCATTTTAGCCGAAAATGGGCTAGGCTGACCTCCCTGAGAGGGATTTTGGGCCAGTTTGCCCTCCCTAGGGAGGTGGAACTGGCCCAAATTGGTCCAAATTGGGTCGAAAAATCGTCATGGGGCGGGTTTTTTAGCACAAACCCATCCCACCCACTTTTTCCACGATATAGGCTATATGTCGACAGAGGATTGGACTTAGTCTTTTTTCCGTCTTTATTCGTCTCAGGCTTTTCTCTATCATCGTCGGACTTATAATAAAAAATGGGCTAGGCTGACCTCCCTGAGAGGGATTTTGGGCCAGTTTGCCCTCCCTAGGGAGGTGGCACTGGCCCAAATTGGTCCGAATTGGGTCGAAAAATCGTCATGGGGGTGGGCTTTTTAGCATTTTGGCGGCCATCTTGGATTTGTCCCTAGTCTGCCCTCCCACGTAGGTCTCTCTGGGGCATTGGGGGCTATATAGCCCTGCTCAGCTTGGCTCAGGCTTTCTCCATCACCGTGTTGGACTTAGTCTTTTCTCCACGCTATGGGTTATATGCCCTATGCCCTGCTCAGCTTGGCTCAGGCAAAAGACTCTGTTGGACTTAGTCTTTTCTGGAGAGCTGTTCTTTCTCTCTATTAGGATAAAGTTGGGGTTGGACTTAGTCTTTCTTTCTCCACGATATGGGTTATATTCCCTTCTCAGCTTGGCTCAGGCAAACACCTTGTTCGACTTAGTCTTTTTCACAGCCTTTGTTCGCCTCAGTCTTTCTCTATCACTGTTGGACTTAGTCTTTTTTTCTCCACGATATGGGTTATATTCCCTTCTCAGCTTGGTTCAGCCAGAGAGTATCGTTGGACTTAGTATTTTTTACCGTCTTTGTTCGCCTCGATCTTTCTCTGTTATCGTTGGACTTAGTCTTTTCTCCACGATATAGGCTATATACCGTATCATGGTTGAATTAGTCAGACAAGATTTGTCTCCCTTTGTGCTATACGCGACTTTCCCGGAAATCAAACATGACGTCATTTTCCGAAAATGTAACCAAATCATGTTTACTGGGTTTTTCCGACATTTCCCGGGAATCAGATCATCTAGACTTATTCGATCTTAGACTTATTCGTCCCTAGTTTTATTCGTCCCTAGTTTTTATCTGCAAAACTTTTTTTAATTGTAAAAATTTTTATCCGAGATTTTTAATCGAAAAATTTTTTGTCTGTAAGTTTTTCTATCGTTAAAAATTTTTATCCGAAAATTTTCTCTGTAAGATTTTTATTTGAAAAAAATTTTTCTCTGTAAGATTTTTTTTATTTGAAAAACTTTTGGCTACAACTTTTTCTGTCTGTAAGTTTTTTCTATCACTAAAAATTTTTCTTTGCAATTTTTCTCTCTCTGCAAGAGTACAACACATCTGCGAAATTGACAATTCTCAAAAGATAGACTTCCTGGGTATTGGTTAGTCCTGAAAAGGACTGTTTCGATATAGCTTTCTCCTCTATTGAGAGCTTTCCTTTGGTTCTTTTGGGATCATCGAAATCTTGAAGTCCTTGAAGTTATCCATCTGTGTTTTACCCAACTCTATTTTTTCTCTTCTATCAGTGGTGGTGTTACATAGCTGGGATCGAATCGTTGTTTTTTGTGAGGTAGGTTATCGTCTTTCTCTGCTTTCTCTGCTTTTCGTTTTCTTCTTGACTTGACTTCTTTTGTCTGCTTTGACTGATGTTCTACAGGAGTGACGATAGAAGCTGTTAACTTTTGAAAACTGGCTTTATTAAAGTTAACCTGGGCTGGGATCGTTACAGATGAATCTTGTTGACTCTGTTGGTCCTGTCGACTCTGTTGATTTTGTAGACATAATGTCTCAATGTTTCTATTGAATTGATTCATATTTGTGTTTAATATTTTCACTTCGTCTAAAATCTGAGTTATCACAGAATTTTGGTTTGAAATCATTTGGCTTATTTCTTCTTCGATTTTATTAACCGATCCTGTCATCGGCTCAATGAATGTTGAATTCATAGCTGTCGATAGAATATCTCTACTGTTTTCAGGCTGTGGTGAGAATTTGTCTAGGACGGGGTTTTCTTGTGGTAAGGAGTCGTCTAAAACGTCTAAGTTGGAATCCATTTTTCCGTTATTTGCACTAGTTAACAGTTTGTTTTATTCGCACTATTCGAGAATCGAAAGTCGAATGATTATAGAGAAAAAGTTCTCCACCAATTTATAGTTTTTGGTCGAGGGGACTTGTCTTGGGACGTAGACTTAGACTTTTCTGTAGGCATTGTAGATAGAACATAATGTACTATATGATCTCACATAGAATGTTATTTTCTATCTACATTTTCCCATCTCTGAACTTTTCTTTATTCAAGTTTTGGGGAAGAAATCAAAAACAGACGACTTTTTTTAATCATTTTCTTTATTCATTCAAAGTTCTTAACAATATCATTAAAAACAGTAACGTTTAAAACAAAGCAAACGTTCTAACACTATATTTTATATATACAAAGACATTTATATACAAAGCATTGAAGATACATTTATATACAAAGCATTGACAATACAGTTTTTACCTACAACAATTTTTTACAATGCGAATTCACAGACACCTCGATTTTTCCACTTGTCTTCATGTTCCGTAATAACTTTGTGCAAATGGTCATTACCCAAAAACATTGGATATATACTATCCAAATCACAGTATTCAATTATTCCATTTGATGGAAAAAAGAATTTAGAAATATCTTTTGTCGAAAGAGTTGAATATACGATTTCTTCTGTTACATCTCTATCAAATAGAATATAGCCTTCCAGGGTATCCACTGTTTCCTCAACGTCTTGAATAGATCCTTTTTTGTAACGTAAGTAAAAGTTAAACAGAACTGATTTCATTTTCAGGACGTTCAGAAAACATTCTTCTGTTCTTCCTACGATAATGAACTGCCACCGACTTGTGGTTCGCATCTGTTTAGCAATATAGTTGTCTTTCCACAAACAAGCTGTTAAATAAGCTTGGAGAGTGAGATCGAATTCTGAGTCGTCCACCAATGTTATAATAAAACTATTTATCCCATACAGTTTACAGGATCTTTCTCCTTTTACAACTCCCTTATGCAATTTGTTTATCCAAAGTTTCACACATCTGAATTTAATGTCAAACTGTACTTGTTCATCGAGTGTGTGCTGATGGATGAAATCTCTATAAACTTTTTCAAGTAGTTCTATTGGTAAAGGCAGCATTTCACTTGACATGATTTTCACTTTTGATTTTTTCACTGTTTTTAAAAACGTCTTACTTTGATCGTTCACTTCAAGTCAGTGTAACACGATGTTGTTTTCTTACAGTTATTTATACCCTCAAACTTTTATAGCCATAGGGAACAGTATCAGTATCGTTTACAATCACTCTTTTGGTGTATACAGAGCGAAATGTTTTTGACTGTGGTTCGCTGGTCACTGTTCTGTCTCTATGTCTTTTGATTCTGCAGTCATACTGAACTTTGATTTCTACTGTGCGATCCAAAGCACATTTTGAATAGGTGTCGAAATTCACCAGCTGATTTGTATTGTGATCCAAAGTAATTCCCTTGACTTTGCATTTGCTTTTTTCTTTTCCATCTTTTGTTCTCATTTTATAGGCGTAATTCTTTGGACCTAGGCCTCTGAAATGGGTAATTCTGCAATCAGGCTCTTCATCGGTCCATTTTCCTAGTCTACTGTTAATGATGGGAGGGTTCCACAATTCAGGATCATGAATGTACATACAACTATCTGTATCGAAATACAGAACTCTATCCCCCAATCTTTCAAGAACACTGTACAATTCCAACCTTGCATAGGCTGTTACGTAAGACGCTACAATAACATTGGCTGTAGCATGCGTTTCGACAAAGTCCATCTTTTCTTCATAGTTGACTAAAATGAATGGACACTCGTTGTCAAAGATTTCCACATATTTTACCGTGTATTTCGGGTCGGTAATCAACTCAAAATATTTAGACTGTTCTCTGATGTATTTCGTCTTGCTCATGTTTTCACGCTGTGCTAATTTTCCCCAAAGACAGTTCAGCATAATCTTTGCAAATGATCTTTTGCCAGGATTTTTTTGAATACATTTTGGGTCAAGACGAATCCCTTCGGCTTCCTCATACTCGCGAATGAATTGGGACTTTTCCGAGTCTGTCTGACACCAACCGGGATATCCACTGGCTTCTTGCTTGATTTTCAAGAAATTGTCCACATAGCCTTTAAAGAATTGGTCCGAAACAGAGTCGAAATGCCAGATTTCATACACTTGCATTAGCTGATATCCACAGTCGAGAGCTTTGAACAGTTCGAATGTAACCCAAGTTCCAACCAATGCTCTCTCTTCTCTTTCATGATTACAAACGTTTGAGCTTTCTTGTGCACATTTCATACAAAGTGGAAACATCATCTTGTTGTTACAGTGAACTGGAAGAACGGGGTGAAACAAATCAGTTGGGGGTAGAACTTTGCATTTAATGAGTCCTTCGTACCGACGAATATTCTTCATGTCAATGTTCTCATAAGTCAAGATTGTTGGATGGCCTACAGGATAGAATTTATGTTTGCAAACGTAAGGATACAGAGAGCAAATGTCAATGTACTTGATTTCCTTCTCACTGCTTTCCTCAACATCATAGGCAATTTTTATTGCATTGCATCTGCCTCCAGCCAGGCCCTCTCTTGGTTCGATGGGAGCATGGTTCGGGTATAGACTTTCAATGGTTTTTTTGTACTCTTTGTCCTTCTTCATCTTGGCGTCGAATTCATGCTCCCATATGGTCACGACGTTATATCCCATTCTTTTGATGGTTTCTAGCCGTTCGATAGTACTGTTGTACAATTCATCCATTGTTTTTCCATTGATGGGGTTGATATATTTTCGATCTTTGAAACATTTCTGACACCCATGAAATAAATCCCCGAGGAATTCATAGACAGTGTTTGATTTGTGGTGAAATCCGTATACGGTGTATTTCCCTATTCGAAATTCACCACCATTTTTGGCATGTTGAATATGAATCACTTTTTCTCTAGCGATGCTTTGAATCCAACGTATTGCTTTCATAGAAAACCGACGTCTGACTGGATCTTTGCTTGAAATGATGGCTATCTGATCTTTTGGTAAATAATCTTTTCGCCAAATCTTGTTACAGGCTCCAGCTATGGTAAACGACTCTGTGAATGGACAAATTCCACTCTGTTCGATGAACAACTTTCTGAATTCACCACATCCTCGTCTTAGGATATCAACATCCGATCGACAGTACAACTCCATCTCTTTTTGAAAATTGAATTCCTCACCGTTTTGAACTTTGTCATTATACCAGACTATGAATTTCGATCGAGCCTCTTCGGACATTGAATCGGGCTTGTAATAAGACATGTCCAAGTATGGGCCGACGTAATCCCAGAATTCGTCTGTATTTGCCCAGTGAGGAAAGTAGCCTTTTTTCATTTCTTGAAGTCCAAACGTAGTCGGAAATTTCGCCAGCCCAAAGTTCATGAAGCTGAAGGAGTCGATCAAACACACGCCGTTCAGTTCTAACTTCAAAATATTATTCCCATTCATGGTTAGTTCTGGTTCTTTCATCCCAACGTTGATAATGTGGTTGAGAATAAATTGGCCATCATACCCTTTGAGATTATGGGCAATAGCTATGATTCCTTTATGATGGTTTGTAAAGAGCCAGCTGCAAAATTGACTCAAAGTTTCTTTTCCTTGAAAAATAACTTCTCTTCCTTCTTCGAATTCACTGCATGTGGAACAATGAAAATCAAGTGGTTTATCGATACATTCAGCACAGGCTCGGTATGCAATACAGTAATTCGGAATGTGTACCCCCGTGTCTTGCTGGCATTCGAAATCAAAGAAAATGAACAAAGGCTTTTTGACTAGAGAAGAACTCGTCTCATCGTCGCTGTCGTGTTTCATCTTACTCTGGTAAGGCTGAATAAAACAGCGATGAGAAAAGTCAACAATTTTCTTGCAGAGGTGACACTTTTTCTTTCCCTTACAGACATGATTTCTCTTTCTGTCAAAAACCTGGCCTCCACATTTTGAACAAAGTTTCAGTAATTCACAAATGGTTTTCTTCTCTTTGCCTTGAAGCGTTTTGTGATTTTTCAAGCATTCTGCACTGAAAAATCGTCTATGACACTTGGAGCAGACATACTCTTTTGATTCCGATGGACATTTTCCAGCACGAAAGCAACCTTTACAGATCTTTGAGCAAGCATGGTCTTCCCGGTTCTTGTAACGTGTGTCGCAGAACTCACAATAATAACCACAATCGAGAAATCCTGTGATGGATTTGATGTAATCATAATGGTTTTGATGAAAGTACAAATGTATGATTTTACTATTGTCTTTCACTTCTGGATGTTCAAATACTTTTTCCACTCTCGACTGCTGTTGATGAACTTTAATAACATAGTCTTTTTCATACAGGAACTCTTGAATTTTTTTGTATTCTTCAAGACCTACAGGTTGTGTCGACGAAACGCCAACTTCACTCATCAATTTCTCGGCTTCAGTCTTTTGAAGTGATCTGGTTGAATCTCTGATGTTTTTCCATCTTCGGTTCCATGCTTGGGTGTTTTCACGTTCATGCTGACAAATCCCCACAACAATTGCTCTTGCAAAACATAGATGGTCACGATTGTTAATTTGAATAATCGATTGTTTCTTCTTTGCGAAAACTTTTGAATCCAATACTTCTGAGGTCCTAAGATTTTTACCACTTCCACTTGGGGGTATCGTATGTGTGATATCGAATGTCATGCGACCATCGTTCAAGACGAATTCTTCATTCGATTGTAGAACTTTTTCAATTTCGTTCAACATAGTATGACTCTCTAATTCCTCCACATATAGAAAGGGAATATGAATTCCCATATCCAATGAAGGGTGATTGATGCTAATTCTAATCATATCCCTCGATTCAGCCTTTAACTTTTGAACGATTTGTTGGATAACATCGTCAAATAAGACGGTCAATTGCTGTGGTTGTAACTCATCGAATTTCTTAAAAGACGCCTCCAGTAGATGGGATTCTGTTTTGAATTTTCTTGACTTCTTTTTTCCCACTTCTGTTAAGTCGTATAGACTTCTCATATCAAAAGATTTTTTCTCTGAAGAATATACTTCTTTCTTCAGTGAAAACGATCCAGCATGACTTTCTTCTTTCTTCGGTGAAAACGACCCACCATGATTCAAAGATTTTTTGTCTTCTTCTTTCAAAGATTTCTCGTCTTCACTGGTACAGCCCACATTCATTTGTACAGATTTCTCCTTCGTTGAGGTGAAATTACCATCGTTTTCTTCTATCAAAGATTTTTTCTTTGTTGAGACTTTCAAAGATTTTTTGTCGCTTTCACCGTCACTTTCTTCTTTCAAACTTTTTCTCTTTTTGGTTGAAAATTTCTCATCGTCGCTTTCATTATTACTGCTACTGTCTGGATAGACTAGGATTCTTTTTCTTTTTTTGGCCGGCAGCAATTTTTTTCTCTTTTTCGACATGGACTGAATAGTCTCATCGTCGCTTGTACTGTCTGAATACGGTACTAGCCTTTTAGACATGGTTTTATGACTGGTTGTGAGTCAAATAATGTCCCAGAACTCAAGAAACCCTAGCTTTTTTATACCTTTTTTCAGGCCGAACGGGTATAAAAAGAGACGTTACGATTGAAATCTCCATCATTCCTCGGAAAGATTTCAAACAGGACAGTTGGTAGAAAATGAGTGAGTTCAAGCTACAAAGCACAACACCAAAGAGAATGTATCTGTATGTTAACCCATACACTCACGATTATGAGATTACCAATATACCGCCAAAATATCAAGTCTACCATACTGGAAACTACGTGGGATCGTTTCTATCCCACCAACATTCTGCAGAAAAAGACGTCTATCGTATCACCAGAGTCCTAGATCAAGCGACATTCGACAAACGCCATGGAGTGGGTGATATGACAACGAATATTTGTTTTACATGCGATAGATCAGGACATTGGGCCAGCCAATGCCCAGAGAAAGAAAATCAGATGTGGAGATTCGTTTTTGTCTTCGTGGACCCCCACACCCACGATGTCAAAATTTCACCAATAAAGGAAACGGGTCGTGAATCTCAATATATGAAATACGTTGGGTCTCTATTATCCTATAAAGTAGACGAGAATAAACGGAAGACAAAACCGTCACAGCCTGGAAAGGGGAAAAGTTCCCAAAATAAGAAAACCTCTTCAACGTCTGGAAAGAACCAAAACAGTAAGATTTCTTCAGGATCTGAAGAAAAGAAAACCAACGAGTCATCGAGTGAAAAGCAGATCGAGAAGCAGATCGAAAATATGGAGCATGATAACACAGAAATCAGCGATACAGAGATCTGTAGAATTCAGATAGATATACATGATAAATCACAACAAAGCTTGCAACAAAACTCCCAAAACAAGAAACTTTCTTCAGAGGATACTCTTATACTCGATCAGAAATCTGGAGAAGACCAAAACAACGAACAGAGGTCTCAAAAATCTTCAGCGCTTGGAAACAAGAAATCCTCTTCAGGGAAACTTTCTTCACGGTCTGATAAGGGGAAAAACAAGAAACTTTCTTCAGAAAAGTTATCTGGAGAGAATCAAATCAACAAGATTTCTTCAGAGTCTGGAGAGGGGAAAAACGAATACCCACGTGTAAGGCAATTACCATATGCAAAGCCTATTCGACGAGAAGGAAAGAAGATCTGTTCAGATATCGAATTGAGACGTAGATGGAAATCCGATGTTGAGAAAATCAACGAGAAAAGAGAAAACAAGAAAAAGAAGAACAGTTTCCTTCACAAATCAAAAAAACATGGTGCAGAAATCTGTCCAGATAATGTATTGAAAAATAACAAGGATAAAAACATTAATGAAAACAATGAAAGGAAACGCAAGAGTGACTGTGAGCCTGACATCCCGAAGAAAAAAAGAAAAATGTGACAGTAATTTTTTCTCTTTTCGACATGGACTGAATTGTTTCATCATCGCTTGTACTGTGTGAATAGGATACTAACTAGGGTACTAGGCTTTTAGACATTGTTTTAGGGTTGATGATAAGTCATCCTTTTAGGCATTGTTTTAGGGCTGTTTGTAAGTCAGATAATGACCCAGAATATATATGTATTTTCACAGTTCAATGTTTCATTGTATATATTTCTGTACTTCAATGTTTCATTGTAATGATTATTGTACAAAAAGTTTTAAATAAAAAGTTTTAAATAAAGATATAAAAACATATAGGACTTGACTTTTTTTGTTTGACAATTTGATTTGACAATTTGAAGAAAAGTAAAAACCTTTCTTGGTCTTGGTTAGTCCTGAAAAGACTGTACCTTCTTTTCCCCGTAGAGGGTTCTAAACCTCCTCATCATCACTTCATAGCTCAGTGGATAGCGCAGACTCCCCGTACTCAATTCGGTAACAAATGTGCGATACCAAAGCCTTAACCGGTTATAGTTGTACATTTAACACTATGGATTTACATCCTACCAAACCCGATAATAAAATATACTCCCAGTACAATTTTAAGCGTCGATATAAAATTTTAATCATGGTACCAATACTACACGCGAAATACTGCAGTAGCGATAATATTATTAGAAATTCGCACCCTATATATACTCACTAGACGAGTCTATTGTAACCATCGGTTAAACTGTTGTACAATATCTCATTTGATTTCATTGCACTATACAGACAAATACTACCTGTTCACCCGTCACACATGGACTCGCCTGCAAGATAAACAATTCTACACCTAATCAGTTCGGTTTAAACCTTCAGAGAGAGTAGACGTATTTTACTATCGCTCTCCGCCACGTATAGGAAAATAGTAGACGATATTTGTTACTGAAATACACCCCAGTCTCAGCGATATAAAACGCTCTGGTAGTAATCAGGTCGGTTTAAACCTTCAGAGAGAATAGACGTACTTTACTATCACTCTGCTCCAGTCTCGGCGAGATAAAAACGCTCTGGTAGTATTATTTAATCTCAGGCTAAAACGTGCAGACGAAAAAAAAAGCTATGTATATACCGATGCGTGTCACTCTCGCTACACGCTGCTTATTCTTTTATCATTCTATGATTTTAAACAATAAGGACGGGTTGAAAAACAAAGGTAGACAATTTTGATAACGCCGGAGCCTGCTCCAAATAGATCGCTTAAAAACATCGTCCCACCACTAACTACATGAATGTAAGACTACTTTTTAAGTACTTTATACAAGATCGTCTGCTACAAGCCATGTTACAAACTTATTCTCTCCTTCATCTACACAGAGGGTTTTAAGACTACTCTTTCAAGTAAAATCAAACTTTGAGCCAGTCTTTGGCTGAACCAATCTGAGCCGGTAAATAGCTCATGTCGTGGGGGAAAAGACTAAGTCCAACAGTGATAGAGAAAGACTGAGGCGAACAAAGGCTGTGAAAAAGACTAAGTCGAACAAGGTGTTTGCCTGAGCCAAGCTGAGAAGGGAATATAACCCATATCGTGGAGAAAGAAAGACTAAGTCCAACCCCAACTTTATCCTAATAGAGAGAAAGAACAGCTCTCCAGAAAAGACTAAGTCCAACAGAGTCTTTTGCCTGAGCCAAGCTGAGCAGGGCATAGGGCATATAACCCATAGCGTGGAGAAAAGACTAAGTCCAACACGGTGATAGAGAAAGCCTGAGTCAAGCTGAGCAGGGCTATTTAGCCCCCAATGCCCCAGAGAGACCTATGTGGGAGGGCAGACTAGGGACAAATCCAAGAGGGCCGCCAAAATGCTAAAAAGCCCACCCCCATGACGATTTTTCGACCCAATTTGGACCAATTTGGGCCAGTGCCACCTCCCTAGGGAGGGCAAACTGGCCCAAAATCCCTCTCAGGGAGGTCAGCCTAGCCCATTTTTTATTATAAGTCCAACGATGATAGAGAAAAGCCTGAGACGAATAAAGACGGAAAAAGACTAAGTCCAATCCTCTGTCGACATATAGCCTATATCGTGGAAAAAGTGGGTGGGATGGGTTTGTGCTAAAAAACCCGCCCCATGACGATTTTTCGACCCAATTTGGACCAATTTGGGCCAGTTCCACCTCCCTAGGGAGGGCAAACTGGCCCAAAATCCCTCTCAGGGAGGTCAGCCTAGCCCATTTTCGGCTAAAATGGGCTAGGCTGACCTCCTATACTACTAACATGTATAATCCAAATTTCAAACACTAATAATCGTTGAAAGGGGTTATAGACGGTCACAAAGAGTCAGAATGATATGACACGTGTGTGTAATTTTACAAGTAGGACAGTACCAGACGCTTTTGGGGTGGTATACCGATATCAAAGGAATACCGCATAAACCCTTGCTCCACATTTTGCATAAAAAGTGGCAACATGTACAACAAATCAAACGAAAACGGCTTGATTGGTACCTAATTGATTTTCGATCAATAAATAATAGTTTAAGGGAGATTAAAAGATTGAAAATAAAGGGAGGGGAAAGATGGTTATATATATATAGGGTGGCATATCGTCTTTAATTTAACAGGCTTTAAGTTTGCATTCATAGATATGTTAAAATACAGAGACCAATGGGAATAACGTTTTTAATGGTTTACTGATGGAGGAAGATAGCATTTATTTTTGATTTAAACAAATGTCAAAATTGTGCCTACTTTGCATTTACTTTAAAAGCGGGGGGGGGGGGGCTGTTTAGGTTTGACTTCTATGAAGATTATATGAAAAGTATTTTTACCCGAATTTCGACTCAAATTTTATTTAAGGTTAATTTGCGAGGGGGGAAAAGATTCAACAAAAGAGATGTAACCAGCTTTCAAAATAACAAGTCAACTCAATTTGGTAAGAAAATGAATTACCGAGTATATATTTAAATGAAAAATAAGGTAAAGAAAATAAATAACTGAACATGATAAAATTCAATCAGTTGTCTAAAATATTATCTATACATTTCTTTTAGTAAAGAAACAGGAATCTGTTGCCAAGATTAAAATTCTGGAAAATTTATGACAATAAAAAAGCATGTTAACAAGAAGTATTCATTTATTTTTCTCCTATTAAATCTGAATTCGTCTTCTGCAACAATAGTTTTACCTGGTGTAACTCTGCATCTTGAAATTGCAGTCGTAAGGATTAATAATGGATATCAGGTTTAAGGTTATTCATCAGTTTTTTCTCATAAATATACTATACATTTATATATAGTTATAACTCCTAATGATTCAAAATGTCTAGGTTTTACAACGGCAAGACGGCTTCCGCTCTGGATGGCAAATACTGATCGCTGATTGGCTTATTGATTTTTTTGATTGATTGACAGCTGGCGTTTGGTTAATTGACTTGAAAATTGGTCTGAATATTTGTCTTGATAAAATATTGGATGAGTTTGAAATTGGGCCTAACATCATATTTATTTGCCTTGTAGTACTTTCAATTATGACCCTGGAGTGAAATTTCGCCTATTGACTCATGTGAGCGATCCAGGGCCATCATGGCCCTCTTGTTTCTAAGATATTATAGAGTTTACTCGAGGCTTCAAAAGATTTGACCTAGTGACCTACTTTTGACCGGACATGACTCTTTTTCGAAGTTGGCATGGGTATAAAAACAAAGAAAAAAGCCCTGACAAACTGTTATTGACTGGAAATGTGGTCTTTCGAGCGTACACAGTTTTTCAAAGACCTAACTTCCGAACTTGATGCATTCTAGAACTAGTCTGATATATGATGAAGACAAACATCCTGACCAGCTTTCATGACTTTTGGACTGAAAATGTAGCCTCTAGAGCGTGCACAATGTTTTTCAAAGAGTTGATCAAGTGACCTACTTCATGACCGGACATGATCCATTTGCGAACTTGTCCGAGACGTCGGACACAGCATAATAAAAAATTCACCTTGAATATTTCGTGCCTAGATGAGCTAAAAACCTAAATCATTCAAATATAATTCATAACCTACAATTCACGAAAGAGGGATCGTAATAAAAGTCCTTATAGCGTTGAGTATCAGACCAGAATCTAGGGAAGAATAAAGGGAAACATAGATGAAAGAGAAAGATACACTTTGTAATATGGAGCCATTACTTAAAAGTAAACGTATGACATAAGTTCATAAATCTTGACAAGTTTTTTTCCTTTGATTGAATATCGCTTGCAATGACATTTTTTTTTTTAATTTGAAAAGATGAGCCCGACAGACATGTATTAAAACAATATGTATTCTGATGCATGCCGACCACTTTTTGAATTCAATTAAGCTATTCTGAAGGCAAACAAGTCATGAACATTTTGACTAAAAAGGTGCCCTGAGTAATGTTTTGACGTACTCAAGAAAAGCATTATATCGACATGTCAGGAGCATTGGGGTGAAACTATACATATATGTACCAGAGGGTACACTAGATTTCTCTAAGGCTTGAACTAGTGATGTACCTTTTTATCTTTTAACTTTCATTATAGTATTAGAATTTATCAAGACAAGCATTCCGACCGAGGATAAGGAGCAGGGGCATTGGACATTCAATTTGCTTCTTCGGTGCACACAAGGTGACCTTAAGATTCGACAAATTGAACTACTTTTTCACCAAATGTTACACATTTTCAACTCGTATCACTGCGACAAGACTGATTTTTGTAAGATTTGACACGGCGACTAACAGTTTCACTAACATTAACTCATTTTCAAACTTCTTTGAGATCACGTCAAGACAAACATTCTGATAAAGTGTAACAAGCATTGAATTGAAATCTGGCTTCTACATTGCACACAAAGTTTTTTCACACGTCTATTATTTTTGACCCGAGGTAACCAAATCTAAAAATTGTACGCGACATTCTTTCAGGCGAAAAATTTTACCAAGTTTCATGAACACTGAACTGAAAACAACGTGTGCATAAAAGGGACCTAGTAGCTGGTTTTTGATCCGGCGTTATCAACTTTCAGATTATCTTGACACTACATGGAGATAATATCATAATAAACACCTACGCACACTGAACAAACATATGGTTTTTACAGTGCAAACAATGTTTTTTCTAGACATTTTGACGCAAATTTTGACCTGAGGTAACTTGTTTTAGCCGCTTAAATTATAAAGACTAATATTTCTTCCGGTTGTCGACCTTGCCCAAGATACATGTAGTATCATGATAAGCATTTAGACCAAATTTAAAAAACCTTCATCTGAAAATAGGGCTTCAACAGTATTCTTAACAGTGACGTTTACGACGGATGCAGGAAAAGTCCAGATCATAACACTGACTATTCGGCATTTATGGCCCAGGGAAGAAAAGTTACTGTTTTTTACCTCTTTTTCCAAGACTGACATGATGAGAATCGCATATTTACAACGTATGGAAATACAGTAGCCCACTATTTCTTTGCCATTTTTACAGGGAAAACCTTTTCTATCGCTATTGCCCTTGTTATCAGCATTGCAGATACTTAAAATACACTATGGAGTTGATAATCATCGATACTATGCGCAGTATGATGAGCTCTTTTGGAGAGAGTCCCAACACGCAAAATTGAAGAAGGAAAAATATATTACTCACCTTGGTCTGTTGTTACTGGAACTAAAGATAATAATAATAATAATGATAATAATAATAATAATGATGATGCTAATGAAATCATTAGGTATACATTTTGAGATTGCATAAAAATTAAACACAAACTGTCTCAATGAGCCTTTTGCATGTTCTTGGTAAGAGCAATCCTACGTTTACAGTATGCCTACCACAATTGAAGATTTTTTTTTTTTTTTTTTTCTTTAATAACATTTTCCCCTGATTAAATTAGTACGTACTTCTGTTAAAAATGCTTAACTTCTTTGAACATGGAAACGAACACTAAATATTTAATAATGTGTTGAATTCTGGTTAAGTTGGCGAAAAATTTGTGTGCAATTATATGATTTCCTGTATTTCGATATTGGTTTCCGCAATAGAGACAAACGACGTAGTTCTGATAATGATTGCGACATATTTCGTATTCTTATTAGCCCCTAAAAAGTTCTAGAATTGTTCATGTCAATCAAAGAAATTGCAGTACAAGTTTTGCCTAATGATTGTTTTTTACTTACCAGAGTCGGACGGGACTGAAGAAGAAAATAAAAGACAAATGATAAAGATGATAATAAAATGGGTGGCTATATGCGAGATTGCTTTTCATTACTTTACCGCTGATGTCCCTTGCAAACAGAGTAGGTTATCATTATATGATCACACCTGATCACCTTCCTTACTTCGTTGGTACTTAGATTGATACCTATCCATTTAAGAGATCCTGGGTGCTGTTAAGATCGCTTGAATGATTAAGATAAGTCAAACAAGTTTTGACAGTCTGCTCAAATGGTTGCAGCTGTTTAAGCAATGCACATACGAGTTAATTATAGTGAAACACGATTTGTTATTAACAATAAACATGTTTTTTTTAATAGTGATTTTCCCAAGAGTCTGAGGTTTGGGTCTGATGGCTTGAGATCCAGGCCCGGGCCATAAAAAGCCCTTCTAGAATATAGGAACTCTTATCCTCACAAATCTCGCAGTAAAGATGAAATTTTGTTTTTCAGCCTTAACTGAAATTAAACACTTTGTAGCTTTGCTTTAATGTGAAGAAGCAATGACAATCAACCTTTTAGGGAACATTTTATTTTTTGTTTGTGTTTGTTTTGTCTTAAATATCGTTAGCAATGAACATAATCTTCGAATAAAAGATCTGCAAGAATTAAAATCCACATTGTCATCGTCGGAAGAAACTACACCTAAGTCACATGCCAATAGAAATAATAGACAGTGTCTTATTTTATACGTACGATAAACTGACATACATTGACCTTTAACGATTATATTGCTTTTTCTATTATCAGTTATACTGTAAATGTCTTCAAAACGGTTGACTATTAAGAGTAGATAATTACAGCAAATTCCGCCTTCGTCTTCAAAGCCCGGCCCGCATGCACACACAAAAGACGTACACACAGCATTACAATCAAGACATTGACTTGTTGAGGTGCAGTTTTCTCCGAGGTCGGGCACTGGAACAAATCAAATTCATAATGTGGGTTAATCACAAAACAATAAGGTGAAAGGTGTTTATGGACAGAGCCCGCGGAACACATCGAGATGTACGGTCAGGTAACTTGTTAACGGCTGCGGTGACTCATGTCGCCCCTAGCCGCAGGAATGTATAGCACTGCAAAGCTTCACTACTCTGCCATGTTCTTAATGAAATTTCACTTTGTATTGTACCACGAATCGATCGAGTACGTTTAAGACATCAATTTTGTTTTTGTTTTGTTTCTATGAACTGTAACGGACACTATTCGTTTCGAATCTAGTTTTTTTTTTTTTTACCATTTCATACCTTCTCGATTGATTCCCACGGGTTTTGACCATTGGTATTTGCGATTTGGTAACAATTTTGTAAATGTTGTCTACATGTTCTGCTTCCAATTTTCTCTTTTAATTTCATACTTTACCTTTCTTTCATAACAAGTTTTCTCTTACACACACACACACACACACACATATATATATATATATATATATATATATATATATTTTATTTGTTTGTTTGTTTGTTTTGTTGAAAGATCCGATTGTTGAAGGCGATATCGAACGTTTTACAATCAAACCCGTATTAACTATGGGTTACTGGCCATCTTCATTCGACTTGTAATAGAGAATTAGTGACATAATCTTTACTTTGTTGGCACTGATTAGTATAGAATTTATCGTAGACTTAAGGTAGACTGACTTCTGCTTTAGTGTCATTTGCAGACTCAAAGTTTTTGAACGGGTCAATAATATATACCAGCTACCTTGTTCAGGTTTCAAGTGGGCATGAGAATAATGCAAAGCTAAATTGCTTTTGAGGTGGATATATGAAAATTCTTCTTCATTACATTCGGAAATTCCTTACTAGTCTTCAGAGATAACACATAAAATATTCAAACAGACAATATTCCATGACTTACTTTTGACACAAACTCCGTTATTTTCATACGTTCCTGGTAGACAGCAACAAGTGTTTGTGTCAGGATCACATGCAGCATTGTCATCTAAACACTCTGTATCTGCCCTGCATGTTTCTCCGAGAGAAAGCTCTAAAGAGGAGATTTCAAACAAAATAAATAAATAAATAAATAAAAATAAATAAATAATGTTTAAAATAGTTCAATAAAGTTTAAAACAGAAATATTGATCACAAAATATTTTGGCTAACAAACTAAACATCTTATCAAGAGTGAAAAAAAAAATAACATTACAATATCGTGCTACGTGTATACATGAATCTGTCATCGAAGGCGGATCTAAACAGTTATAAGATTGACTAATCTATTGTGGCATAAACTGAGTGTACATTTTGTCCTTCCTTACAGTCATTTAAAGAAGATCATGGATGGCTTTGTATATCTTTATATATAGTTTTGATGTTTTACTTCGGTATTTTGCGAAGTGAATTTGGTTTGGTCTTGACTCTATATGTTTCTGAGCCTGGAAAAATATGTTAAAGGAACCTTATATAAAAATTCATTGATATGGCCAACTAGGTATTTAATGTTTTTTTTTTTTTTTTTTTTCGAAAATGTAAGACCAGATTTAAGCTGGTTTCTTCTTAATAAAGATTTTTTTTGTCAGACAAGTTAATGGTTTTAACACTGACACTTTCTTTTTTCGTTTGCACAGGTAAAAAAAAAACTTTGTGTTGGTTTGTCCAATTTTCATTTCTTCTTTTATATTTTCTGCTACTGGTAGATTGTAGCGTTTAACATTTCTGTGTCGATTTTGATATTGGTCTGATGTTATATTTGTATTCCTGAGTTATGTTGACTCTTAATTGAATCTGCTAAACCTTCACGGTGTTTGCGACTTTAAACCATCAGAATTAGAATGTTCATTTAATAGTTTGGCTGTTTTGTGTCCTGTTTTATCTTAAACTGTATCCTTCCCCTTTAGTGAAATTTGTACCTGGATGTGATTAAACAGTTAATTGGCGGTGTTGATTTTTGGCTTCGGTTAGTTTGGTACTCTAACTGCTGATTGCATACCCCCTTTACATCTATAACGAGAACAATTTATCAATTCCACGCCTATTGCTTTCGTTGTTTGCCTAGAATTTTTGCGAATCAAGCTCTAGTATTTCATGTCCTGCCAGAAAGCTTTCTAGTACTCCGCGCTCACTTCTTTTTTTAAGATTTATTGATTTATTTTACATAAACGTTTACAACTGTTGAATCCTGTGTGCCTCCTTTCTATACGTGATTACAGTTGTCTCCAGAATAAAGTGCTGCTGATTCTTTTTTTTTAACTTTATTTCATTCCTGTATGACATTTAATGATTTTTTTAATCGGCTATTCACTGTTCCTGAATCCATTGTTATACGCCCGAAGGGTCGTATTATGTTATACCCCCGGTCGTCCATCCGTCCGTCCGTCCGTTAGCAATTTCTTGTGTGCGCAACTCCTCCTACAGTTTCCATCGGAATTATTTGAAACTTGCCACAATGAATCTCCATGATGTCTAGTTGTGCACCTGTCTCTTAGAATTTGGATCGCTGTTTGCGTTCTAAAATTATCTGCCCTTGATTTCTGAAATAACCAACTTTTCACTTTGAATTTTTGTTCAGGCCATAACTTCCATACTATAAAAGGTATCAACTTGAAACTACATACACTGATAGAACACATTATGGAAAAAAGCAGTGCACAAGAACCATAACACCTTTATTTTTTGACTTATTGCCCTTTGTTAATTTTCAGTTTGAATTTTTGTCGAGGCCGTAACTTCCAAACTATAAAAGCTATTAACTTGGAACTTCATACACTGATAGAACACATTATGGAAAAGTGCAGTGCACATGAACCATAACTCTGCCACCTTTATTTTTTGAGTTATTGCCCTTTGTTAATTTTCAGTTTGAATTTTTGTCCAGGCCATAACTTCCAAACTATAAAAGCTATTAACTTGGACCTTCATACACTGATAGAACACATTATGGAAAAGTGCAGTGCACATGAACCATAACTCTGCTACCTTTATTTTTTGAGTTATTGCCCGTTGTTAATTTTCAGTTTGAATTTTTGTCCAGGCCATAACTTCCAAACTTAAAAATCGATCATCTTGAAACTTCAAAGACTAATATAACACATTATGAAGAAGTGCACTGCACAAGAACCATAACTCTGCCATCCTACTTTTTGAGTTATAGCCCTTTGATAGTTTTCACTTTGAATTTTCGTCTGGGCCATAGTTTCTAAATTATAAAAGCTATGATCTTGAACCTTCAAAGACTGATAGAACACCTTGTGCAGAAGAGCAGTTCACAAAAATTGTAACTGTGCCAGCTTTACTTTTTTAGTTATTGCCCTTTAATATTTTTCACATTAGATTTTTGTTTGGGCCAGATCTTCCAAACTATAAAAGCTATCAACTTGAAACAATATACACTGATAGAACAGATTGTGGAGAAGTGCAGTAAACAAGAACCATAACTCTGTCACCCTAAGTTTTTGAGTAATTGCCCTTTAATAACTTCATTTTGAATTTTTGTCCCGGCTAGAGAAGTGTCATGCACAAGAACCATAACTCTGATACCCTTATTTTTGAGTTATTGCCCTTTAATTATTTTTAAATTTTTACTTTGAATTTTTGTCTAGGCCATAACTTCCAAACTATAAAAGCTCTCAACTTGAAACTTCAAACACTGATAGCAGTAGAGGGTTAAATGCTTTTTTTCCTTCAATAAACTATTACAGACAATCAAGACTTACTTTCTTTATCATGGAGAATAACTACTCTTCATTCACGGCCGATCCTTCATTTCAACTCATTTCACTGACAAGCCCCTTCGGGCGTATATGCGCCGCTCTGCGAAGCTCTTGTTGTACCTTGGTTTACACTAGTCTTTTCGGCCTTGTTACGGAATTTTAAAGTTTGATTTTGACTTCAATGCAATCGAATATTGGATTAAGAGGAATTGCTTGTCAGACATAGCTTCTGCTTTTCTTACAATATAGTTAAAATATTTATGTCGGACACATTAAAACCTAGGATTTGTTGGAAAATGGGTGACATCCAGTTCTATGACTATCGATTGTCACTTCTCCCATACTTAAAAAAAAGACTAGTAATCATCTATATAGAATCCTCACAGACTCGTGTAAATGCGTTTAAGAACAGCAGTCTGTTCTGATAGTAGGAGAAAAAATATCCCCTGCTTTTTACAAAATATTTAAAAAAAAAAACCTAATAGATAAAATCTACAAATCTTGTTCATGACAAAATACTTTATTTCCTGCTATAAAACCAGGATTTAAAAACAGCGTTATGTTGTGAAATAACAGCATTTCGTTTACAAGAAGCTATCCCTTAGCTAGCTGATAAGCAGAGGGTTTACGTGGCCTTCCTTTACTTTAAAGCTGCCTTTGATTCTGTTTCACGTGGGACACTTTTTCTCAGAATGTTGTCAAGACTTGACTTGAACGGAACGATAATAAGAATAATCAATAACTCGTAAACAATTTAAACACATGTAAGTATTAAAGGTATGACGTAATTTCCCTTTAATATAAAGAGAGGCGGGCGTTAATTAAAGGAGAGGGGAATCTTCAACATTTTACTATCTACATGAGTTACATTAGCAATTATAGGGATCAATATTAAGTCTTAATCTCGGCTAGATCTATACTGTGGTAACCCTTCATTTGCAAATGACCTATGTTTGAAAGCTCTGCCCCCCCCCCCTTCCAAAAAATGCAAAAAAAAAATCAATAAACACTTTCTACCACTATTTGACTGAATGGGAACTCGAAATCAATGCACATTATTCTATTGTTATATTCAACAAATAAAAAAGCCATTCGCAGATGTTATTGACTTTAAAATATATTAACAATTACGATTTCACAGAGAATAAGACAGGGTCGCTTTCTAAAATACTTTAGAATAGAAGAAAGGAACAAAAAGGCTTAAAATGTATTAAACGCTTTAGCCGATGTGGGTGGGACTTTTTCCGGATACTCACTATCTGGTCACGTCAATCGATCTTAATAACAAAGTCATTGTACTCAACATTTCAACATAAGGATTAGACCTGTTACATGTGAGTCAATCGTCGGCATTTATCCAATCTTATCAAAGAAAGAGAATAGAAAATTAACGTCTTTGTAAAAGTTACTTAGGCTGAAAAACGACTAACTGGTTATTTTTTTTTTTTTTTTTTTTTTTTTTTCAAGAACGATATATATTTTTCATTTAAAACAAAGCAAAGTTCACTATAGGTTTCATTCTAAGCATTTACAGCCTTTTGAAGAAGTAAAGATTATTTGATTTAATCACTACATACATAAAATATTCGACATCTCTTCTGGCCAAACATGTTTGGATACAGAATGTTTATTGTCTAGTTTATAAACATAAAACCGAGAAATAGAGGTAACAGAGAAGGGCCGATCCGGATTTCTCTTGGTTTAGATTACTGCATGCCGACATCACGCCATGTATTGTTTAATACACTGTATCAAGAAAATGTTCACCGCCACATACCGAGATTATCAGCTAAAGTATGGGCAGCTTATTTCATATCCTACCGTCTATATGTCCTTCATGATGCCTAAGCACACATGTGATCAGGAAATCCTTTTTAAACAACTAACAAACCTACATAGTTTGTTGTGTTGCAGACGAATTCAGATAAAATACGTCAGACTTTCTTACTGAAAGTGCTACCATTACAATTTCATAGTAATGGAGACGAAAAAAAATAATTCTTCTGCTGCAAGATACAATTTTGTATGCATACGACTGCCTGAGACACTTACTGAAAATTATCCGATATAATTTGTTCGGGGCTTCTAGAAAAAATGTATCCTACAGTAGAGGAAAACACATTCCATGGAAATAAGTGTACATGTATAGGATGTATCTGGCTAAATATGCTCATTTGTGGCGACATTGATTCATGCATCAGTATTGGATTAAACTGTAATCAAATGTCATATATTAATTCCCAAAAGGAGAAAAATTGCTACATGAATGGGATAAATAAAATGATACAGAATAGGAAGAAATATTGCATTTGGATTTACATTGTAAAGACTTCATCCGCGTCTGCGATAATTTGACATTAGCATATTCATTTTAAATACTCACGCGTTTCACAAACCCCACATCTACTGACATATTGACTGCTAGTACACAGACATTCTCCACCCATACAGGTTGCGTTTACGTTTTCACATTCCATTTGCAATGAGCAGGAATCACAAAGGTCCTTATCTGTAGCACACACAGACAACTATCGTGGTTAGCACTTAAGTAAGTAAAAGTTCTCACAGTTAGGAAAAAACAGTAGGACGGTATCTACAGCCACTCAGATAAAATGTCTCGGTTAATTTCCTGTGATGACCGGGATTATTGGCCATATTTTTTTAAAACCAGTTACATGAGAACAGTATAGATTTCAGGGGAGAAATTATTACAAGATCAATAGTAAGAATTGATCGAGATAGTATCTCTAAGTAGGGCAAATAATACATGGTGGAAAAAAATATTTTCAACATTTCATTGGCTGATATGATAAGTATAAGACGTTCTTTGTGAATTTTTACCACCTCAAACTAACTCCTGGTTTTTGAACACCGTGTATTATTCAATAAAATCCCCTCAGTGACTAACAATAAAACCCTTAAAAAGGCATATCAACTGCCTGTTTTAGCAGCTATTGTTTTTTTTTTTACAGACTGCAAAGTGCGGGTATAAACCATCTCTTTTCTCGAATGATCATTTCTATTGAGCTATATGTTATTTAGTGAAAACTCATTGAAATAGTCGAATCTAGTCCAGCTATTTTCTTGATCACGCATGAAGAATAAAACCATCGCGGACAACCAGAGGTACAGCACAATTTAAATAGTTGATCATACAAGCAAAGGTGTCAAAATTGCACTCGGTTAAATACATTTCTCTATCAGTCATTAACTTTATATAACTTAAAAAATACTATCTCTGCTAATCCACATGCGATATAATTAAAAACTAGCTAAGCATAGCATAAAACCTGCGTAAGCTTACCGTATTTCCAGCTTTTTGCTTCCATTAGATAATTGATCCATGCTATGTGAAAAAGGGGCTTAAAGCATCTGTAAAAAGTATCTACCCGGGTCAGCCTGTGCAGTCTGCGCAGGCTGACCTTGGCCGAAATTTTTCGCTTATGGTAAATTTTCTGTATGTCCAGAGACCAGTCTACCTCATGATTAAGTCGGTTATTAAAAAAAAAAGTGGTTAATATTAATCCATAACTATGTGACGGCTTGATTAGTATAATGCATCAAGGAAATGAATTAAACCGCCTTTTGTCACAGCATGGCTCATATACTAATCTGTAATTCCCTGACACTGATCTACTCGCTAAATTGATATTGGCTAGTCTGAAAAAAAGTCAGCACCTGATGATACAAGGAATTGGAAGGAAATAATGATGGCGCAATAGCTATCAGCATTTGTCAAGGGTTTTTTTTTTTTTTTTTTGTCTTCTTGAATAATCGAGCTAGCAGCTCATTGACGATTTGAATGGTTATTTTAAGCAAAAAAACATACAGGGCAGGCATGTGTTGTTTCCAAGGAACAGAAAAAATCCAGTTAGACATTCACATGTAGTACTATTAAAATCACAATCAGCGTTTAAATCTGCACAACTACCGGCTTGGGAACAGGCTCCACCATTTGGTATATCTGAAAAAGAGCATAAATTAGTTGTTGACAAGACAACTCGTACCAGAATAAAATGGTACTCATAACAACTCTAACCTGGAACGATCGTACTGGACGATAATTACCTGTGATAATTTTATTCACAAGTAGTTCGTCGTGTAACCAAACGAATCCATATTCGTCACCATTATTTTAATTGATTCTCGCACGGGCGGGAACTTGGTTGTTTAATTTTTTTTTTTTTGGGGGGGGGGGGGCTTATTCATGGAAAATATCTTGCTCATTTATAACACATTGCAAAGTATTTTAAAAATACATCTATACTCGCTTCAGCCAGTATTTAACCCATTTCATCTTTATTTTATCAAACTATATTTCCATTATTCATTGGTCTTAAGAGTTTCTTGCTTAAAGTTTTAGTAGCGGCCAAAAGTAAACAATAGGGTTAAATTGCATCTAAATTTAAATCATTCCATTTAAAAGCATGGAAATTATGGTAAAAATGACTATCTGTTATTTTACGATCGGTCCATGTGTCAGTCACTCGCAGGAATTTAAATCCAAGTAAAATGTAAACAAAATATAGAGCGACCTGGCAACTTTTGACCTAGTTTTGAAATCGATTTTTTTTTTTTTTTTTTTTTTTTTTTTGTTTGACTAACACTTGGACAGACCATACAATTACAAATTGTCCTCTTCACAACGATTTCCATACTTTTAAAAGGAATTCTTTAAATTACAAAAAACACACACATTTTAACGCTCCATTTGTTCATTTTCGACCGCTACTGGGACTTTAAAAATTTTTCAGCCACTGTATCTAAAGGCCCTGTGAATCATAATCAAACAATGACTGTAAGTAGTGTTGACTCCTTTTTTATTTGACGAATTATATAAGTCTTATTGGACATGGCAAGTAGCTACTAAGACAAATCTTTCAGCTATTTTTATGTATCTCATGTGTCTATCTCTAGTGAGGCGAACTATCCGTCCAAATTTCTGAAGGGCTAAATTGTGATAGATGCTGAATACCTAGAGTGATGAATCGACACAAGCATTGCTATTTTAAGATTACCAAAAATACAGACTTAAGACATTGTCGATGCTTGACCGCATCGTTTAACCCACTCTAATCAAAATGACCATTTGTGACCCCGCATCGAAATTTGCCAGATTGCCTGCCATAGGAGAACATTTTATTCCTAACCGACCAAATAATTCGCTGAAATGAGAAACAGATGTAGCCTACTAGTTACCCATATCTTGCCTTTTAAATACTTATGCCTTAAAGCTGCACTGAAAAAAAAAAGAAAGAAAATAATTTGATATAAACACTGTATAAATTCTAGTCACCTAGCCGTCTTGTATACTAGAAATCCCATCCCTCCCAAAGCTGCTTGCAATCGAAAAAAAAAATGATTTGTCCAACAATAAGGCAAAACAACACAGTATTTAAAAGAGTAAATCACTGTTGGTATTATTGCCTGTTGTATTAGTCGTTCTTGGTTTAACTTGCCCTGGGTACCAGTTGTCCCGGTACAAATTTTTGTACTCGAAAGTATCAATTGTCCTATTACGAATTATCCGAGGTGGGAGTTGTCCCAAGTATAAAAAATGTCCTAGATAAGAGTTGTCCTGGGTACAAATCTACTGGTACGAATTGTTTAATTGCGATTTGTCTTAGAGTCAAGTATGTTTTATGAAAATTATCACCTTCCGTCCAAAATTGTTCGATTTGACACATCCTTAAATTTGTATCAAGTTGCGTACGAAGAGAGCTATGAATTACAAAATCGACATCTTAACTTGTGCCTATACATCGAGATAACAGTGATATGTTAACTGAAACATTCTCAGATTTCGCCACACTGCTTAGACCTGGTAAAGGACAATGCATTAACTAATATCTTTTTATATCATCTCTTACCATCAGAGACTGCTAGAATTTGACAAATTGGAAACCAATAATAAACCATTATCCTGTTGTGTACCATATCGGTGTTCTTGAATTACTGCTATGGTATGGTTATCTATTCAATATGCGATATCAATTACGTAACAATAGTAGCATGATTTTTGGCATTCCAGTGATGTTGCTCTATTAAAATTGTACACGTAGCTGAACCGTGAACTATTCTAAAAAGAAGTTTATTTCAAACATATCAACATATCTAAATATTGTTGAAAATGAAAGATTTAGGTAATAATGCCATACATGTATACATTCGAAGACACCTGTTTGTGTGTGACCTATACATGTGAAACATACTATCTCTATATAGCTATAACATTTTGGCATTTGTCGATGCATAAACATCTTGTGCATGTGAATTCCTCGGGCATTGTTATACCTTACCGAGATTGCAAAGGCCTAGTTGCATAGTAATCGGAGGTTACCTATGATTCAATGTCATAAACATTTGATAGCGCCATCAGCGATGACTTTCGATTGAAGAAACAAAAGAAAATGTTCTTTTTCCAAAAAGATTCACTATGAATTATACAGGCACACTAAAAAATACAAAATAGTGTTGACAAAAGTTACGATCAAAACGTCATTCCCGCTGTATTTATCAATATGTGCGACATCGCAAAAGAACCAAAACCTGAAAAGTCTACACTTCGTATAGACTAGAAAAAATGGGAGGGATTATTGGACTTTGTCGTCTGTAGGTAGAAATAACAGTAGTTGTAGTAAAAAAGGCAAGAAACCTAGCTCTGGATACTTTTTTGAATTTCACTGAAATCATACCAACCAACAGATATGTTCTTTATCCCAATATTTCAAAGACTGAACGTGAGGTCGTTACATACGATAATACGAAATTGTTATCAAAGAGACTGACCAAAGATGGGGTACTGTCATCGTGAACATTTTCTTTTTATAAAATACGACTCGTAGAAAGGCTTCAAGATATTTTTTAATGAAAAGAAGTCCTACGTGATTACCCTGAAGCAACCAAAAAGATAAAACAAAATGTACAGCGATTTGCTCCTGAGATAACGATAAACATAGGTTAACTAGTTGTTGAATTTTTAATGCAAAACAGAATTAATTCAATGGCCCCTAAAAAGTCATAAAATTGGTCTGAAAATTTGAATAACTTTCACAAACTCATTGAACTGATGGCAGTAATAAGTAAACAATCCGTCTCGTTTCGTGGTTCTCATACGTAAAGAAAACTCTTAAATCAGTTTAGACATATGTTTTAAAGCCACAGACATTTAAGAATATCTGACATTGTCCATGTCATCCTAAATAAACAAAATAAGAATAACCCAACAGACTATGCACACTTACAGTTTATTGAGATAAATGAATCAAAAGACTGCAGTGGACTCAAGCATTGGCTTATCTCAAGAAAATAACTGAAATCGCCGACTGAATCAAATATAAAGAAGTCTCTAAACAACCCAACGGTACCCCTTTGCAACTTAAGACTGACCATAGAGAAAACCCCATCTCTTATATGTCAGCCATCAACAAACCTGATAAAGAAATATCTAGAATATTTACGAATAAGTTGCATATGTTTTATTCTGCTGACTAATTGATATAGGTTTAGGATAATGCCATTTTTTCCCTTCAATTTATTGTAGCTATTTAAGTCATGTAATGGTTTTCTTATTATATTGTATACATGTATTAAAAAAAAACTGACTGCTTACAAAAAATAGTTTTCCTCGAAGTAAGAAGTCTCCTACGCAGTTACATGTACATTATTGCCATAATTTACGTACCGTCTTCACACATTCCTGTCAAATCGGAGGCAAAAGTTCCAGGTTCACAAATACATACACCATCATTACTGTCACAATAAGCGTTATCATCTAAACACTCTGTATCGTATGTACAATTTTCGCCCAAGGCACGACCTAAGTAAATAAAGACTGATACCATTATTTGGAAAAGCTTCTCAAAAAATGATTATTCGTAAACAAGTGAACCTCATTTTTATAAGCGTACCAGTTTAAGTGTTCAACTACATGTACAATACTGTTAACAATGACAAAATTCTGATGTTTTGTATTAAGACTTACGCATTTCACAAACGCCACATCTGCTGATATATTGGCTACTAGTACAAAGACACTGTCCACCCATGCAGGTTGCATTTACATTGTCACATTCCACTTGCAATGAGCAGGCATCACAAAGACCCTTGTCTGAAGAACAAACAATTAACAATATAGTATAAGGCATAAGCGTATTATTTTAGACACACTAGGAGTAAAAACTAAAAACGTGCTTGTTTATTTTACCCCAACTAAGTGACAAAACTTACATAAAGAAGAGATGTTTGTGAAAAAAAAAACTATTTTTCCTTTAAGCATTTCGTTGATCGATGTTCTTATATCTTTTCAATATCAACAATCTCTTATTCATTCGAATAGTTCGAATTAAATAAAAAACAAAAACAAAAAAAACAGCGACCTCTATGAAACGTTCATTAATTCATTTGAGCCATTGCGTGTTTTATGAAATCTATACACATGTGCATAAACATGATCTCATTGTCAAGAAGTGTTTTCCACTCTATCAGATTTTTTTTCTGTGGAATTTTTGCTGTGTTTTTCTTCATCTTATGGTTACAAATACCGGAGATATTACATGAGAATCCTTGAAGTAGATTTATACCGTTACTAAAAGATAGAAAAAGTTTTTATTAATGTGTTTACCCCTCGCATTGACACCCTACGTTGAAACACATAGACATGTGGCGATAAGATGAGACCAATTTCCGTAGTCAGTCGTTTACACGCGCTTACACATAATATAACAGGTACTGATCATTGCGAGTTTACCTATTAAACTGATATTATCATTATTTCCGGTTAAATTGCTATCATCATCTGGCTACTTTTATTATCATAACCATATTTCACGCCGTTAAAATGTACCAAATTAAATAAAGTGATCTTAAAATAATAAGGTACCGTCGATATTAACACAGGGCTGACACCCTCAACATTCTACTCCTTGTAAGTATTCACTTCGGTTTTTTTGTAAGTTTTAATGATCGAAAAAATAAACAAGTTTTACATGAGATTCCCTGTATAACTGCGCCACGCATACAGTAGAACGAGTAAATGACTTTTACTAAAAAGTAATTAAAACCTCAGTAAAATGCTTCAAATGTAATTCCCAGACCAGTCCCAGCATGTTTCATGTTCATAACCCACTCCTGGGAACCAATCAAGGGTTACATTGTACACCACCCACCATTTTTGCTCAATATTGCGACCCAAAATGGTGATATGCCGCACTTGTCCGGTTTATCTGACTGTTATTAGTAAAGGATTTTACTAAATCAATATTGCATAACAGCTCTCTGACAGTAAATAGTATGAAAAAGGCAAAACCTCAATATGAGCGACATGAATAAGTTGTGGAATAAATATTTAATAATTCAAATGACGACCTAGGTCTTGAAATCATACGGTTTTGAGTTCGAATCCGGGCTTTGCCAACAGTAACTTTTAGAGGTTGTCAAAAGTCATTACGATAGAATGCATTCTTCTCCCGTGGATGTATAGATGTATGTGAAATAGGGCAAACGGTGTCGGATTCTCTTAACAAAATCTAGACAGATCCCCGACAAGTTTGTTTATTTTGGTTCAGAGTCAAATAACTTGCAATTGTTATTGGTTCACATACTTTTAAAGAACATTTCACGGACACATTTCCTAATTGCATGTAAATCTAGATCTATAAAAGAAAAAAAAAGAGTAATAGAAAGGAAGAAATCGCGGTCACCTTTTTACGCTGCATGTAAAAAGGAAACGAAAAAAATATTCACTTTTTACAGCTCAAGTTCTATATCTTTCCATGGAAAACTACTTGCTTTCTGCAGTACCCGCAGTGGCTTTGATCCGCAGGAAATCATATATGACCGCCACAATTTGAGGAATTAGATGGTGATTAAGATCGGATGGACATTGAGCGCTACCCGGGCCGTTGTCTGCGCATGTCAATTTTCTGTGAAAATTTGACCTGTCTGCTATGACGCATCATTATCCTGTACAGGACAAAATTAATACGCGAAACAGCAAGCGGAAGTTGGCTATAAATAATACGTCTGTGGAAAAATCAAGCTATTTTTTCGCTACTAATTTCTGTGAAATATAATGATTTCAAACGGGAAAAGTAATTATATCAATCGTCATTTTGTTCACTGCAAATCTCTGATTGCCGCCTTTATGGGTAGTCCGATTCTTTACCCAGAATGCCCTATCAGATAGGTTATGTTTTTGAAAGAATGCCAATTAGCGGAAGATAATGCTATTCGGGCGCTACTGCAGCGGTATCTGATCATTATTGGAACTGGTTTACCTCTTGATTATTTATATCCAGATCCATTATATGAAAAACAAATCCCGCTTTCCCGAAAATTGGCATTTGAAAAAAAGTAAAAAAAACTAGTTTTGTCATGCTTTCTTCGACACAACCTTTTTCCGCCCAAAAAAAAAACAGCTGAAAGTAGTAAGATTTTATTACGTCGTTACTTTCTAGCATGGTATATTGCAAATATTTATACAAGATATTTATACAAGATATTCATATTTATACAAGAAAATAGATGTTTTAAATACCAAAAGAAAGTTGGAAAATAGATAATCTGTACTGTACTCATGTCATTTTTGACCAATCAAATAAATGTGAGAAATATTGTGATGTGTGTGGCACTGTCCTATCAACCGGAAGACATGCGATTTTAAGCCATCCCCATCTGGATTAAGAGTGAAACCCAGACTGAATTCTGCATTTTATTTTTTAAAAAAAAATCTAGAACGGTCTTACCGCAAACCGAGCTTATGAGTTTGGAATCATATCAACTGATACAAGAGATACGGGGCACTATACATGAACATAATAAGAACGACTTTACATACATGGTAGGCAGGTATTGTTTCCTGGAAGCAGGAAAAAACCTTCATCACATTCGCAAGTACGACTTTCATCATTACAGATGGCATTTTGGTCTTCACAGCTGTCCGGTTCTATACATCCTGCTCCATTAGGTATTGCTGCGAAAAAGGAGAACTTTTTAACAAAAAACATAATTTAACAGATATATACAAAGGAAGGAATTTTTTCTCAATGCGGGGCCAATTGCAGACAGGACGAAGAGTTATATTTTACAACAAGTCCTGCTAAATCTTTACAAACTTAAAACACGTGTTTCCCCAACACTCCAAAGTTAGGAATTTTTATTGCGTAAAAAAATGCATTGTCTACGAAACCTCCAACGTCTTCTGTACAGTAAATACGTCAATACAAAATTAACGACTTCAAAAGAGAACCGTTCATAACAAAACTAATGACCACTCTGCAGTACTTGAAATCAAATGAAAGGGACATGTGGAAGCCAAGGTTACTCGCCTGATACCTTGATGGCTTAAAACAAAGCTTCAATGAGAAGTGTATCCCTTTAAATCACAATCCCGAGTTTAAAAGACCCTAGTAGAAAATCCGTGTTTAAAAACAGAATGGGAAAAAAAAGGACAATGTTAATTAGTATCTTAAACTCTTCGCATTATGTTTTATATCTTATAATTGATACTGACAGCTGGACCCCCCCCCCCACACACACACACACATACACACAGGCATTATTTGACTCTCATTTTATTGGTCGTCTGCAAACGCTTTCAATTCGGATAAGTCTAAAAGTTTGTAGTCTAGTAAAGAGCTAAAAATGATTTACATGGGACCGTACAGATAAAAATAAATTCGTCAGTTTTTTTTTTTTTTTTTTTAACCAAAACAAAAATAATGAAAAGAATGAAGTAAAGCAACAAAGACAAAAGATAAATGTACAAGTGAACATGAGTAGATTTTCGTTTTTGTCGCAATTTATTTCTTACAGTCAAAAACCAGTTGTTTAAATAATCTAAAAGGGTACACCAAAATCGATAGTCATTCACTTCACAGCACGAACGGTAAGTGCTAAGTTGTATATCTTTCTGATTTCATAACGGCAAAGGCTCGAGTAAAGGTCACTTTTTTCTTCGGTGTTAAATACCAGTAATAAAGCAGAAAACAGCGTTGAAAACCGACAATTAAAAGCTTCCCGATGTACAAGCTCACAGATGCTTCAATCTTTCATACACTACTCATGCTTTAATAATTTACATCATCTGGTAAAAACAAAACTCTCAAAAACTGTAAATCTGCTTAGTTTACCCCTCTAGAATTGTCTCCAAAGGGGCCAATTTAGTTTTTATGTTGTAAGTCAAGATTTCAACTAAAACCTGATCAATACAGCTAGCTATATTTTATCTTTTGTTAAAATTGTAAGAACTTTTACTAAACTATTCAAAGTGCAATTTGGGTTGTTTAAAATCGGGACGGTCGTTTTGCAATCCGTAACTCCGTCTATTTTTTTTTTACCATCAGTCTGATCTTGCATCTAAATTGTCCGATATGGAGATATTTTTTCTCCAAAACCTACCTTTGAAATAGCAAAATCTTGTTTTTTTACTATCTGTTTAAAGGTTTAATTTCACTTATTCAGCAGGATATTGGTTAAAAACGAATCCGCCCAATCGAAGCAAGTTACAGATCACGTGACATTCTCACAGCTCTTTGAAAACTCTGGCACGAAATCTGAAAATTCCTTAAGAGGCTTCGTAGCCAATTAAAGAAATACACTTGATTTCTTCCCTTTCTTTCGTCTTTCTTCTTTAACAGATGATTTGCCAGCAATCGGCTTATTCAATGAACGATAAATCATTTAAAGTTTCCTGATATTATAACAATCTTAAAAGCCCTCTTAAATGAATAGGAAATCGAAGATTCAGAATACTTACGCAACTGACAGTGTCCATTGTTATTCTCGAAGGTCGGGGATATACATTCACAGGTTTTTGAAAAAGGATTGCAAACAGCATACTGGTCAGCACATACATCACCAAGACTGCAATTTGTTCCTAACGGTATTCCTGAATTTTTTAGCAATTGACATTTTACGGATTCGCTTTATCAATAATATATGGGTCATGCTCCGTTAAAGAGGGATTTAATGTATCTGCAAAAAGTATCGAGCCAGGTCAGCCTGTGCAGTCGGCGCAGGCTAACCTAGGTCGATGATTTTTGCTACTTACCAATTTTCTACATTCCAAAGGACAATTCAACCCCATGATTAAGGCGGCTGTTAGACAAATTTTGGATTTTATGGATCTATAATTACGTGAACACTTGCTCGGTAGAATGCATCACAGAGATGCATGGCTCATAAACTAAAGGTAACACCTTTCAAACTAAGGAATTACTGATTGTCACCTTCGATAGGCAAGAACATAAAGGCGATTGGTTAAGAGAAAGAGCATTTGATCATTTTTAGAAGAGAATCAGCTTGTGCTTTCTTAGGTTGACAGTTTGAAATACACAAGAATGACGAGAAGAAACTCAGCTTACTCGTTCATTGTGAATATGCTGTTGCAAGATTTGAAAACGTTACAAAATTAAAATGTTTGTATGCATCCATGACTTCAGACGGCGTAATACATATTACATATTACATCTGAACAATAATGTATGAACCTGTGATGGTCATTTAATGAATACGAGTACTATAGGAATCATATATACGTAAAAGGTTTGCAAACTAGAAGTTGGACACATTTGCTCTCATTATAATAAAATCGCATAATTTTTATCAGATGCTTGCAATGATGACTTCTCGTTTTTTGAAAATAATAAAGGCCCTACAGGTGCAAAAAGTAAAACAAATCCGGGTGTTAAAATGCATTCAGATTTAATTCATACCATTTAAAGGTATGTAAATTGTTTTTTTAGTTGACAATCTGTTATTGTACGGTTAGTCCATTTGTTAGTCGTTAACAGAAAAATGAAATCTAAAACTATACTAAAAGTTGCCAGGTCGCTCTACTTTTTGTTTAACTTTTACCTGGTTCGGAAGTGAATTGTTCAGCCAGCGACTATGACTTGGACAAACCGTACAATAGCACATTGTCATCTTCACAATCATTCCCATTCTTTTGAATGGTATGCTTCAAATTTAAATGCATTTTAGCAACCCATTATTTACTTTTTGCGGCTATGGGGCCTTTAAAGATATCTGCAATGATCCTATGGAATATATACAGTTAAAAAAAACAGAGAAGCATAATAATGATATAATTATTTTGTGAAAAAAATATGTCAGACATATTTCAGTGTAAATCTTCATTGCTTAACGCATGTAGACTTTATCAGCTTCAGTTTTTATCAAATTAAGTTCAGCTTCGTTTGTGAAACTAATTAGCACAGCATCCTTTTTGTCATACTATGCATTATTCCTCTTTTGTTGAATATTAATTTATGTTACAGACTAATAATCTATGTCTGATTATTAGAAAATGTTTTCCCAAATATAACACTACAAACTAAGACATAATATGACCGTGATGTTTTACATACTTAGCTGGCAAAGTCCGCACTGGTCAGCATAATCCGACTCATTACATTTACAAACATTATCAACACAAACACCTTGTATGAAGGCACATTCTGCATCAAGCGAACACGGTTCGTTTAAAAAGCGATCTAAAAATTAAAAAAAAAGAAATGTCAGAGGTCATAAATATGTGATTAATCTACACCCGGAGCTACGACTCAGTTTTATGCAGTTTATGCTTCCAGCGGTACTGTAGTTGTCGAGTGACGACATGTCTGCTTTCTTTGACAACATTTTGATTAATCTAGCTTTACATTGATGATAGTACCAGTAAACAAAAAATGGACATTATTTAGGATTTCTTCCATCTTTAATTCAAGAATAGAACAGGCTGAAGAACAAGCGTTATAGTGGATACATAACAAGAAGCCGATAATTGCCTGAATCACTAACCTTAATGTAAAATATTATAAAAAAAAAAACTTTCAAAAATGAGTTGAAATTTTATTTCAACAAAAATACTTTTTAGATTTTTGTTTTCTGATAAACACAATGTACTCACGATGAAAACGTGAGCAGGGCTTGAACCCACATCACTAATGGTAACAGCATCAGGATAGCATAAATATGTATGACGAATTGAACAAACGTGGAAGAATATCAAGGTTTAACTTCTGAACTTATTTTGGGGGAAGATCTAAAAGTTGTCCAAGTAAGTTAACGTACGACAAGCTCGCTTACGAGAAAACTCCCTCAAACAACACCACATGTAGATCCATGTTATCTGTGCTGTCGTGTTTGTACGGTGCAATTTTGAGTCTTAAGTTAACAATTATCAGTATATGTGAGACTTGTCTAGATAAACAGCGTCAGTATTAATAACTTCATTACTGAAATATAACCTTCAAATGATAGTATCAGTACACAAAAATATCCATACATATGTCGGGCGTCTTCTACAACGTCTCGAAGGATTGTGATAGAATAGGGAAAAATAATTTGAGTATACTGGTTTACAGTCAACCTTTCTTTTATGTAAACTGATTATCGATCTTTGCAAACGCATAAAAGTACTGCTTGGAATATTTTCATTTGAAGAAAGGAAAATGGTAAAAAATGACAATAAACAAATAATTTCACCCTTTTGCATCTTTGCCCAACTTAAGTGTGAGTTTTGTTGGAAGTGTAGATTTAGATTAGACTGCGACGAATATGTAGTCTGATCTTGAATCTACATGTTTTGATATGATTGGAATTCTTGCCTTAAAGAACATTGCAAATGCAACATTTTTATTTTTACTGTGGAGAAGAGATGTCATGTTCTGTGGAAAAACAGGTTTAACGCATCCACAAAAAAATCGACCCATACCAGCCTGCGCAGTCCGCGCAGACTGGCCTGATCGAAACGTGTTGCTTTTGGAATTTTTTCTACTTTATGTTTCAGACGTTTTTAAGTCAAAATTAACTTAATGGATCCAGAAATATGTGATGTTTTGCTTGGTAAAATATACCAAACCCCCTTTTGCCAAAGTATGGTTGATTCAGTGGTTTAAGGGTCCAGGTAATCCTGTACTGGTAATTTGGATATTGTTAACTGGCATACGTATACAAAGTTGGTCAGCGTGTTGAAAAATAATACTTTATTTGTTAGAAAACAGAGTCAACACGCATGTTGAGAAGATGAAACCTATGATCAGACTGCACGTCCTCTAAAGTCTGATTTTGATGTACATGGTAGTCAAATGAGTCCTGCTCAGCAGCCTGGGATTAATTCCCCCTACACACACACACATACAGACGGAAGTGTAGTTACATGTACATTATGTGCAGTCTCTACAGCTGTTAAAATTGTGCTTTTGGTAGTGTTATTCCTTTGGGTCTTAATTATGTGTGGTTTTAGAATCACGCATGGTTATTTAAATTTCGTACCATGGATACCAAATGATTAATGTCAGATGCTATTACATAGCTTGAGATTTCTGTTGACTATGAATTGTTTTTTTTTTTTCCCCGAACAGATGATGCGTAAAGATTTCGTCCTCGGCTAATGGCTTCTGCTGTGATGCTATCATTACTTACAAATATTGAGTTAAATCCTCTCTTTGAAGGGGCTTATTCAGATTTTTTTTAAATCTAGCCTAATTTCAATAAATTGAGTAGTCATAATTGGCAAACTATCAATAAATAGGACAGGGAAGTGTCATAGAAATACAACATGTAATGGTATTACCAGAATTAGATACGTAGCTTCGTAATGTATTTTTCAGATTAGCGCAAGACTTATGCATTGGCATATAGAAATGACATAATTATGAACTAATAACAATGACGTCATGTATACCTGGTATCATACGAGGGTTATCCAAAAACACCGTTACAAAATTTATATATGGGCCATTTTTAGGGTCAGAATGCTTTTTTCTGCAACTTTATATAAAGTCTCCAATAAAGTAAACGCTTACTTTTTACTGTAAATTTACATAATTAATAAAGAGGTGGTAATTTTAAGGAGGTGTAATTTCCGGGGGTACGTCAATGGACCCTCTCATATTTTTGTATGCACTCAAATTACGCTGGAATATTTTCAACTTTGACATCATCACAGAAAATTTGGATGCGATCAGGTAAACAACGGACAGTATACAGACAAACGAAAACGGTCGGTAGAAAAGTAGGAAACTTGAGATGATGACGTCAGAAGATCCCGCGGCGCAGCGAACGGTTAAAAAAAAAGTGCTGATCTGGGAATGACACCAGCCCAGACTATAAAACAAATGTGGATTATTGAAAGGTTTGAAAACGTTTCTGGAGTGGTCTACAAGTGGCATGGCAGGCAAATAGACTTAAGGACTGCTGAACGCCAGAAATATGAGAAAACAGGAAATGGAGGGCTGATTTCTACTAATGAAGAATCGTGTGATTTGGTGAAGAGATGCATTTTCGCAGATCGGAGACAAAGTCAGAAAGATATAATCGTCAACCACCGTTCGAAGGTATTCTGTCGGGAGAATACTTAAGGAGACATTGAACGTGTAGAGAAGGTCTGCGTGAGATAGGTTCTAAGCCTGGTATTTTAATGATAGCAAATGGGAGAGGGTTCACACGTCGCTAGAGTTTTTTGCTGGAGTTGAGCTGGAAAACGCACCCTATTTGATTGTGTTATTATAATGAATGAGACGTGGTTATAGACCCAAAAGGAAAGCGTCAGGCCAGTATTAGGAAGACACCTGGGATCCCTCTCCTCAAAAAAAGCATGCCCGTGTAAGTCCATTGGAAAGACGAAGATTATCATTTTCATTGACAGAAGGGGAGTCGAGGTTGTCCACGCAGTTCTTCAAGGGCAGACTGTGAAAGCTGTATACTAATAAAAGGTAATATTAATTTGAATTGCACACCAAATCATTCATCAAATGTTTTATTCTTATACTAAGGGACTAGATCTAGATGGTATTAAGTTTTGAGAATTCAATTTAATAATCTGATGAAATCTTACATGTTTTCCCACAGATCAGCTAAAAAGACTTGATACATGCTATTCGTAAGAAACAGCCGGATCTCTACAAACAACTAGATTATATTGAGTTGCATCAGCACAACGCGACGACTCACACGGCGCATTCTACACAGGTAAAGATCAATTTGTTGGGATTTCAACAGATAGATCATCGTCCATATTCCCAAGATCTAGCTCCTCAGGATTTTGCATACTTTCCGCAGCTCAAGAAGGGCTTAAAAGGTTGCAAGTTTGATTCAAGCGATGGTCTGATATACGCAACACTCGCTCTTAAAAGCGGTTTGACGGAATTGTGGTTTGAACACTGTTCTTGATCAGTCAAGGGTTACAAAACAACATCACAAATGTGTTGAATTTCTTGGAGAATACTTTGAAAAAGGCGCGTAAACGTAACATTAACGTCATTATTGACGCTTGATGTGCGCCACAGAGAGCTTGTTTTTTGTGGTATTTATAGTACACTTATATTTATAAAGATTCATAAATATATACATGTTTGTATGTATTGAAAACAAATCTAAAAAATTGCATTTGTAGCGTTTTAATTTCTTCTGTAAATGAAATTGTCACTGAGTTTTGGGACAACCCTCGTAAAAAAGGATCCACCAGTAATTACACGTATCATAATCTGCAAAATTACCATCCAGTAATTTTAAACGCCGAAGTTGCACCTGTTTAGAAGGAATATGCCTAGTTCATTTACTCTTACAAAGAAATAACCCCGTGATTTTTTGCAGTATATTTTGGCTTTTTACCAAAATTCTGATTAAAGGAAAAAAGAGTAGATAGGCCTGTTTTGCCCACTTCACTTTTTGAAGCATTAGTGCTTTACCGAGGGTGAAACACCCTATAAGTACATTTATAAAATGAAGGATAGTGCAGATCTAAGATCATAATGCATATTCTCTCTAGACTGATCTTGCGTGACGTTGTCTGAAAAAAAGTATATAAAGTTTTCTATACGCTCATCGATTGTTCTCACGAAGCCAAGATACATTCCAAACAACTGCTTTAAAGTTTGTAAACTTTAAGCTTAAAATTATGAAACAAGTCAATCACTAACTGTGAAAGCGTACATACATTCCACACAAATTCCATCCATAGACAAGAAAAATCCAGCGATGCATTCACAAGTCCCTGTTGATTCGTCACATTCAGCATTTGGATCTTCGCAGGAACCAGCTTGTGTACAGTTGTCACCGGTTTTGATCACTGATATTTTTGGTATAAAGTAAAAATACAAGTTCTTTATGTCATTAGATAAAATTTAAATGATGCAGACGAATGCATAGTGAGAGAAAAAAAAACTTGCTGGAAATGAATGGCCCTAGTCACACAAAGTCCCTATTTTGTTTTCTCTCTCTCTCTCTCTCTCTCTCTCTCGACAGAAGTATAAATGTTATCTTAGTTCTACTACATTGTCAAATTTTCAATTCAAAAGATCGATTACCGTTTGAGGTAAACCAAACAACTTTGCTTTCCTCTGTTATCCTTCATTTCGTAAAAAATCGCTGTCAAACATGTTAACTCTAAAATGTATCTGATTGAAAGTATAGTCAATTATGAACTGATGAAACCCTTTGCAAAACCCTTTTTATCAAGAAGCGCAATAGGGGACAAACAAGTATTTTTGTCCGAAATTATTTGTTTGATTCATGACAATGCACAATGTAAATTTTATCTTCAAGTATAGAAAATGAAAAGGTGTGCTTGTAAATATGAACATTGTGTGAAAGAAAGAAGCTGTCAAATGTGAACTTTAAATGAGCCATGTTATGGCAAAAGGGGCTTAATGCACCTAAGTGATGCGTGATACGTATGGAGCAATCACATGATTATGCATACATAATAGCATTTTTTTTTACACTGCAGACTTAAGACTGGGGTAGAATGGCCCTCGTAGATGCAGAAAATTGACAGATAGCGAAAAGTTTCGGCGGTGATCAGCCTGCGCAGGCTGACATGGGTCGTGATTTTTGCAGATGCATTTTGCCCTATGTTCACAGAGCATGGCTTATTTATAAAATCCACACTTGCCAGCTTCGTTCTTTCAAATATCATGATCAAAAGTTTAAGCATTGAATGTGGGTTAAAATGTGTATTTAAAACAGGATTTAAAATGAAGATTTGTCAATTTACGATTATGTCTATGTCTAGTGTAAGACAAAGTGTTTATTAAAGAACATATAGAATCAAATCTATTAAGCCCAAAAGTTTAAGCACTAAATGTGGTTTAAGATGTGTATTTCAAACAGGATGAAAAACGATGATTTGCCAGTTTGACTACCATGCCTATTTGTATGAATACGTGTTTACGGAAAAGAAGAGGGAGTACTCAGTGAAAGTATTGCATGTAAGCAAGATGGAAAGGAACATAATCAAATTTAATTCCCTACACAGTTGGATCTTTATCCGTGTTCTTGATAATTTATACAAGCGCAACTACAAATGTATACTACTAACAGTCCAAGCAAACCCCGCCAGCCATGTCACCATTACTATCGTAAGTACCGTCAACGCATTCACACTCGCCTAGGACCGGATTACAGCAACTTCTTTCATCTAAGCATATTTCTTCGCCCGAACAATTGGCTCCAAGTGGAAGCTCTGATTAACATAGAAATGAAAAAGTAACAATAACAAGATGTACGTTATACTTGGAAAAAGGTAAACACACACATTTTTCAGATGTAAATGCAGACGAACTACGTTTATCGTCAACATCATACGTAGTAAAACATATTTAAAAAAAAAAAACTGGCAACTTTACTGAAAACAGGAAAACGTTTAAACTAGATTTTTTTAAACAAAATGCTTTTAAATTAAAATGGACGATACGTATAGAACTTTGATCAAGAAACTATATCGAATTATCTGAAAAGAGAAACACATAAATAGTTCATTTCAATAAGAAGAGAAATGGAGAATGTCGATGTCGTATAAGCTTTTTTATTTTAATAAATAATATTTGTCATAATTTCTTTATAACCATTAATTTTCAGCTCATTTTTTGCACAAGAAATGACAAGTACCACACACATGCTCTATAATTCATCTCTGCATAAGCTGAAACTCTCGCTTTCGCCTATTTCTTTAACAAATCAGGACTTAAATGCATATTCATATGTTCTTACTCAGATTGCATATACCACATCCGTCTGTATATTGATTCGAGGCACATTCACAGAATCCATCAACACAGGTTCCGCCAATGGATGCACATTCTTCTTCAGTTGTACATGCATCACAAAGATCTTTGGCTGTTTAATAAAAATAAAAGTCCTTACAGGTTTTATATACAGTCATAAATATATATCATCTACCAGCGCGTGACACAACAGTCGTCTCGATTTGAATATGTAATATCGCACGGTGCGTTCACCTTTGAATGTGTGTCTAACCACGGTAGAAATATCGTTTTTTACATATACAAACAACACTGACTTGCACGAGATCAAACTTAAGTAACTTTAAAGAGGAAACAACTGCTTTAACGTGGGTAAGCTTTAATCGTAGAATTACTGAACAATGCAATCACTAACTATAAAAGCCTACATACATTCCACACAAATTCCATCCATAGACAAGAAATATCCAGCTATGCATTCACAAGTCCCTGTTGATTCGTCACATTCAGCATTTTGATCTTCGCAGGATCCAGCTCGTGTACAGTTGGAACCAGTTTCGATAACTGATATTTTTGGTATAAAGTAAAAATAGGAATTCTTAATGCAATTAGATTAAATTGAAATGATGCGGAGGAATTCATTGTGAGAAAAGAAACAACTTTCTGCAAATAAATGTCCCTAATACATTTTTTTTCGCTTGCAGAAATATAAATGATATTTTAGTCCCACGACATTGTCAATTTTTAGTTCAAAAGATCGATTACTGCTTGAGGTAAACCAAGTAAATTTGCATTTTTTTTTTTTTTTTTTTTGGTTTTCTATTGTTTCATAAAAATCACTGTTAAATATGTTACTCTTAAATATCAAAGTGGAAGACAAAGTGTTTACTACAGAACATACAGAATCAAATCTATTCCCTACGCAGTCGGATCTTGATCCGTGCTATCGAGAATTAATAACATTGTGATTGCAAATATGTACTAACCGTCCAAACAAACCCCGCCAACCATGTCACCATTACTATCGTAAGTACCGTCAACGCATTCACACTCGCCTCGGACCGGATTACAGCAACTTCTTTCATCCAGGCATATTTCTTCGCCCGAACAATTGGCTCCAAGTGGAAGCTCTGATTAACATAGAAATGAAAAAGTAACAATAACAAGATGTACGTTATACCTGGAAAAAGATAAACACACACATTTTTCAGATGTAAATGCAGACGAACTACGTTTATCGTCAACATCATACGGAGTAAAACATATTTTAAAAAAAAAACTGGCAACTTTACTGAAAACAGGAAAACGTTTAAACTAAATTTTTTTAAACAAAATGCTTTTAAATTAAAATGGACGATATGTATAGAACTTTGATCAAGAAACTATATCGAATTATCTGAAAAGAGAAACATATAAATAGTTCATTTCAATAAGAAGAGAAATGGAGAATGTCGATGTCATATAAGCTTTTTTTTTTTTTTTTTTTAATTAATAGTATTTGTCATAATTCCTTTATAACAATTAATTTTCAGCTCTGTTTTTGCACAAGAAATGAGAAGTGCAACATGCTGTATAATTCATCTCTGCATAAGCTGAAACTCTCGCTTTCGCCTTTTTGTTCAACAAATCAGAACTTAAATACATATTCATATGTTCTTACTCAGATTGCATATACCACATCCGTCTGTATATTGATTCGAGGCACATTCACAGAATCCATCAACACAGATTCCGCCAACGGATGCACATTCTTCTTCAGTTGTACATGCATCACAAAGATCTTTGGCTGTTTAATAAAAACAAAAGTCCTTACAGGTTTTATATACAGTCATAAATATATATCATCTACCAGCGCGTGACACAACAGTCGTCTCGATTTGAATATGTAATATCGCACGGTGCGTTCACCTTTGAATGTTTGTCTAACCACGGTAGAAATATCGTTTTTTACATATACAAACAACACTGACTTGCACGAGATCAAACTTAAGTAAGTTTAAAGAGGAAACAACTGCTTTAAAGTGGGTAAACTTTAATCGTAGAATTACTGAACAATTCAATCACTAACTATAAAAGCCTACATACATTCCACACAAATTCCATCCATAGACAAGAAAAATCCAGCGATGCATTCACAAGTCCCTGTTGATTCGTCACATTCAGCATTTGGATCTTCGCAGGATCCAGTTCGTGTACAGTTGGCACCAGTTTCGACCACTAATAGTTTTGGTATAAAGTAAAAATACGAATTCTTAATGCAATTAGATTAAATTGAAATGATGCGGAGGAATTCATTGTGAGAAAAGAAACAACTTTCTGCAAATAAATGTCCCTAATACATTTTTTCCCTTGCAGAAGTATCAATGATATTTTAGTCCCACGACATTCTGAATATTTCAGTTCAAAAGATCGATTACTGCTTGAGGTAAACCAAATAAATTTCCTCTTTTTTTTGTCTTCTATTATTTCATAAAAACCACTGTTAAATATGTTACTCTTAAATATCAAAGTGGAAGACAAAGTGTTTATCAAAGAACATACAGAATCAAATCTATTCCCTACGCAGTCGGATCTTGATCCGTGCTATCGAGAATTAATAACAGTGTGATTGCAAATGTGTACTCACCGTCCAAACAAACCCCGCCAGCCATGTCACCATTACTATCGTAAGTACCGTCAACGCATTCACACTCGCCAAGGACCGGATTACAGCAACTTCTTTCATCCAGGCATATTTCTTCGCCCGAACAATTGGCTCCAAGTGGAAGCTCTGATTAACATAGAAATGAAAAAGTAACAATAAGAAGATGTACGTTAAATTTGGAAAAAGGTAAACACACACATTTTTCAGATGTAAATGCAGACGAACTACGTTTATCGTCAACATCATACGTAGTAAAACATATTTAAAAAAAAACAAACTGGCAACTTTACTGAAAACAGCAAAACGTTTTAATTAGATTTTTTCTAACAAAATGCTTTTAAATTAAAATAGCCGATATCTATAGAACTTTGATCAAGAAACTATATCGAATTATCTGAAAACAGAAACATATAAATAGTTCATTTCAATAAGAAGAGAAATGGAGAATGTCGATGTCGTGTAAGCTTTTTTATTTAATAAATAATATTTATCATAATTCTTTTATAACCATTAATTTTCAGCTCATTTTTTGCACAAGAAATGACAAAAGCCACATGCTCTATTATTTATCTCTGCATAATCTGAAACTCTCGCTTTGGCCTAGTTGTTAAACAAATTAGGACTTAAATGCATATTCATATGTTCTTACTCAGATTGCATATACCACATCCGTCTGTATATTGATTCGAGGCACATTCACAGAATCCATCAACACAGATTCCGCCAACGGATGCACATTCTTCTTCAGTTGTACATGCATCACAAAGATCTTTGGCTGTTTAATAAAAATAAAAGTCCTTACAGGTTTTATATACAGTCATAAATATATATCATCTACCAGCGCGTGACACAACAGTCGTCTCCATTTGAATATGTAATATCGCACGGTGCGTTCACCATGGAATGTTTGTCTAACCACGGTAGAAATATCGTTTTTTATATATACAAACAACACTGACTTGCACGAGATCAAACTTAAGTAACTTTAAAGAGGAAACAACTGCTTTAACGTGGGTAAACTTTAATCGTAGAATTACTGAACAATTCAATCACTAACTATAAAAGCCTACATACATTCCACACAAATTCCATCCATAGACAAGAAAAATCCAGCGATGCATTCACAAGTCCCTGTTGATTCGTCACATTCAGCATTTGGATCTTCGCAGGATCCAGCTCGTGTACAGTTGGCACCAGTTTCGATTACTGATATTTTTCGTATAAAGTAAAAATAGGAATTCTTAATGACATTAGATTGAATTGAAATGATGCGGAGGAATTCATTGTAAGAAAAGAAACAACTTTCTGCAAATAAATGTCCCTAATACATTTTTTTCGCTTGCAGAAGTATACATGATATTTTAGTCCCACGACATTGTCAATTTTTCAGTTCATAAGATCGATTACTGCTTGCGGTAAACCAAGTAATTTTGCTTTTTTTTTTTTTTTTTTTTTTTTGGTTTGTTTGTTTTCTATTACTTCATAACAATCACTGTTAAATATATTACTCATAAATATCAAAGTGGAAGACAAAGTGTTTATTAAAGAACATACAGAATCCAATCTATTCCCTACGCAGTCGGATCTTGATCCGTGCTATCGAGAATTAATAACATTGTGATTGCAAATGTGTACTCACCGTCCAAACAAACCCCGCCAGCCATGTCACCATTACTATCGTAAGTACCGTCAACGCATTCACACTCGCCTAGGACCGGATTACAGCAACTTCTTTCATCTAGGCATATTTCTTCGCCCGAACAATTGGCTCCAAGTGGAAGCTCTGATTAACATAGAAATAAAAAAGTAACAATAACAAGATGTACGTTAGATTTGGAAAAAGGTAAACACACACATTTTTCAGATGTAAATGCAGACGAACTACGTTTATCGTCAACATCATACGGAGTAAAACATATTTTAAAAAAAAAACTGGCAACTTTACTGAAAACAGGAAAACCTTTTAACTAGATTTTTTTTAAACAAAATGCTTTTAAATAAAAATGGACGATATGTATAGAACTTTGATGAAGAAACTATATCGAATTATCTGAAAAGAGAAACATATAAATAGTTCATTTCAATAAGAAGAGAAATGGAGAATGTCGATGTCGTATCAGCTTTGTTTTTTTTTTTTTTGTTGTAGTTTTTTTTTCATTCTTAATTATATTTGTCATAATAACTTTATAACAATTAATTTTCAGCTCTGTTTTTGCACAAGAAATGACAAGTGCCACATGCTCTATAATTAATCTCTGCATCAGCTGAAACTCTCGCTTTGGCCTATTTGTTTAACAAAGCAGGACTTAAATGCATATTCATATGTTCTTACTCAGATTGCATATACCACATCCGTCTGTATATTGATTCAAGGCACATTCACAGAATCCATCAACACAGATTCCGCCAACGGATGCACATTCTTCTTCAGTTGTACATGCATCACAAAGATCCTTGGCTGTTTAATAAAATACAAGTCCTTACAGGTTTTATATACAGTCATAAATATGTATCATCTACCAGCGCGTGACACAACAGTCGTCTGCATTTGAATACGTAATATCGCACGGTGCGTTCACCATGGAATGTTTGTCTAACCACGGTAGAAATATCGTTTGTTTACATATACAAACAACACTGACTTGCACGAGATCAAATTTAAGTAACTTTAAAGATGAAACAACTGCTTTAAAGTGGGTAGACTTTAATCAGAGATTAACTGAACAATTCAATCACTAACTATAAAAGCCTACATACATTCCACACAAATTCCATCCATAGACAAGAAAAATCCAGCGATGCATTCACAAGTCCCTGTTGATTCGTCACATTCAGCATTTGGATCTTCGCAGGATCCAGCTCGTGTACAGTTGGCACCAGTTTCGACCACTAATATTTTTCGTATAAAGTAAAAATACGAATTCTTTATGTAATTAGATTAAATTGAAATGATGCGGAGGAATTCATTGTGAGAAAAGAAACAACTTTCTGCAAATAAATGTCCCTAATACATTTTTTTTTCACTTGCAGAAGTATAAATGATATTTTAGTCCCACGACATTGTCAATTTTTTAGTTCAAAAGATCGATTACTGCTTGAGGTAAACCAAGTAAATTTGTTCTTTTTTTGTCTTCTATTCTTTCATAAAATTCACTGTTAAATATGTTACTCCTAAATATCAAAGTGGAAGACAAAGTGTTTATTAAATAACATACAGAATCAAATCCATTCCCTACGCAGTCGGATCTTGATCCGTGCTATCGAGAATTAATAACAGTGTGATTGCAAATGTGTACTAACCGTCCAAACAAACCCCGCCAACCATGTCACCATTACTATCGTAAGTACCGTCAACGCATTCACACTCGCCTAGGACCGGATTACAGCAACTTCTTTCATCTAGGCATATTTCTTCGCCCGAACAATTGGCTCCAAGTGGAAGCTCTGATTAACATAGAAATGAAAAAGTAACAATAACAAGAAGTACGTTAGATTTGGCAAAAGATAAAGATACACATTTTTTTGATGTAAATGTACACGAACTACGTTTATCGTCAACATCATACGTAGTAAAACATATTTTAAAAAAAAACTGGCAACTTTACTGAAAACAGGAAAACCTTTTAACTAGAGTTTTTTTAAACGAAATGCTTTTAAATAAAAATGGATGATATGTATAGAACTTTGATCAAGAAACTATATCGAATTATCTGAAAACAGAAACATATAAATAGTTCATTTCAATAAGAAGAGAAATGGAGAATGTCGATGTCGTATAAGCTTTTTTTTTTTTTTTTTTTTTTTAATTCTTAATTATATTTGTCATAATAACTTTATAACAATTAATTTTCAGCTCTGTTTTTGCACAAGAAATGACAAGTGCCACATGCTCTATAATTTATCTCTGCATAAACTGAAACTCTCGCTTTCGCATATTTGTTTAACAAATCAGGACTTAAATGCATATTCATATGTTCTTACTCAGATTGCATATACCACATCCGTCTGTATATTGATTCGAGGCACATTCACAGAATCCATCAATACAGATTCCGCCAACGGATGCACATTCTTCTTCAGCTGTACATGCATCACAAAGATCTTTGGCTGTTTAATAAAAACAAAAGTCCTTACAGGTTTTATATACAGTCATAAATATGTATCATCTACTACCGCGTGACACAACAGTCGTCTCGAATTGAATATGTAATATCGCACGGTCCGTTCACCATGGAATGGTTGTCTAACCACGGTAGAAATATCGTTTTTTACATATACAAACAACACTGACTTGCACGAGATCAAACTTAAGTAAGTTTAAAGAGGAAACAACTGCTTTAAAGTGGGTAAACTTTAATCCTAGAATTACTGAACAATTCAATCACTAACTATAAAAGCCTACATACATTCCACACAAATCCCATCCATAGACAAGAAAAATCCAGCGATGCATTCACAAGTCCCTGTTGATTCGTCACATTCAGCATTTGGATCTTCGCAGGATCCAGCTCGTGTACAGTTGGCACCAGTTTCGACCACTAATATTTTTGGTATAAAGTAAAAATACGAATTCTTAATGTAATTAGATTAAATTGAAATGATGCGGAGGAATTCACTGTGAGAAAAGAAACAACTTTCTGCAAAAAAAAATGTCCCTAATACATTTTTTTTCGCTTGCAGAAGTATTAATGATATTTTAGTGCCACGACAATTTTTCAGTTCATAAGATCGATTACTGCTTGAGGTAAACCAAGTAAATTTGCTTGTTTTTTTCGGTTTTTTATTTTTTCATAAAAATCACTTAAATATGTTACTCTTAAATATCAAAGTGGAGGACAAAGTGTTTATTAAAGAACATACGGAATCAAATCTATTCCCTACGCAGTCGGATCTTGATCCATGCCATCGAGAATAAATAACATTGTGATTGCAAATGTGTACTAACCGTCCAAACAAGCCCCACCAGCCATGTCACCATTACTATCGTAAGTACCGTCAACGCATTCACACTCGCCTAGGACCGGATTACAGCAACTTCTTTCATCTAGGCATATTTCTTCGCCCGAACAATTGGCTCCAAGTGGAAGCTCTGATTAACATAGAAATGAAAAAGTAACAATAACAAGATGTACGTTCGATTTTGAAAAAGATAAACAATCAGATGTAAATGTAGACGAACTACGTTTATCGTCAACATCATACGTAGTAAGATATTTTGAAAAAGAAACTGGCAACATTACTGAAAACAGGAAAACGTTTTAACTAGATTTTTTTTTTAAAGAAAATGCTTTTAAATTAAAATGGACGATATGTATAGAACTTTGATCAAGAAACTATATCGAATTATCTGAAAACAGAAACATATAAATAGTTTATTTCAATAAGAAGAGAAATGGAGAATGTCGATGTCATATAAGCTTTTTTTTTTTTTTTTTTTTTTTTTTTAAATAATAACATTTCTCATAATTCCTTTATAACAATTAATTTTCATCTCTTTTTTATGCACAAGAAATGACAAAAGCCACATGCTCTATAATTCATCTCTCCATCAGCTGAAACTCTCGCTTTGGCCTATTTGTTTAACAAGTCAGGACTTAAATGCATATTCATATGTTCTTACTCAGATTGCATATACCACATCCGTCTGTATATTGATTCGAGGCACATTCACAGAATCCATCAACACAGGTTCCGCCAACGGATGCACATTCTTCTTCAGTTGTACATGCATCACAAAGATCTTTGGCTGTTTAATAAAAATAAAAGTCCTTACAGGTTTTATATACAGTCATAAATATATATCATCTACCAGCGCGTGACACAACAGTCGTCTCGATTTGAATATGTAATATCGCACGGTGCGTTCACCATGGAATGTTTGTCTAACCACGGTAGAAATATTGTTCTTTACATATACAAACAACACTGACTTGCACGAGATCAAACTTAAGTAAGTTTAAAGAGGAAACAACTGCTTTAAAGTGGGTAAACTTTAATCCTAGAATTACTGAACAATTCAATCACTAACTATAAAAGCCTACATACATTCCACACAAATTCCATCCATAGACAAGAAAAATCCAGCGATGCATTCACAAGTCCCTGTTGATTCGTCACATTCAGCATTTGGATCTTCGCAGGATCCAGCTCGTGTACAGTTGGCACCAGTTTCGACCACTAATATTTTTCGTATAAAGTAAAAATACGAATTCTCAATGTAATCAGATTAAATTAAAATGATTCGGAGGAATTCATTGTGAGAAAAGAAACAACTTTCTGCAAAAAAAATGTCCCTAATACATTTTTTTTCTCTTGCAGAAGTATAAATGATATTTTAGTCCCACAACATTGTCAGTTTTTTAGTTCATAAGATCGATTACTGCTTGAGGTAAACCAAGTAAATTTCCTTTTTTTTTTTTTTTTCGTTTTCTATTATTTCATAAAAATCACTGTTAAATATGTTACTCTTAAATATCAAAGTGGAAGACAAAGTGTTTATTAAAGAACATACAGAATCCAATCTATTCCCTACGCAGTCGGATCTTGATCCGTGCTATCGAGAATTAATAACATTGTGATTGCAAATATGTACCAACCGTCCAAACAAACCCCGCCAGCCATGTCACCATTACTATCGTAAGTACCGTCAACGCATTCACACTCGCCTAGGACCGGATTACAGCAACTTCTTTCATCTAGGCATATTTCTTCGCCCGAACAGTTGGCTCCAAGTGGAAGCTCTGATTAACATAGAAATAAAAAAGTAACAATAACAAGATGTACGTTAGATTTGGAAAAAGATGTAAATGTAGACGAACTACGTTTATCGTCAACATCATACGTAGTAAAACATATTTTAAGAAAAAAAGCTGGCAACTTTACTGAAAACAGGAAAACCTTTTAACTAGATTTTTTTGAAAGAAAATGCCTTTAAATTAAAATGGACAATATGTATAGAACTTTGATCAAGAAACTACATCGAATTATCTGAAAACAGAAACATATAAATAGTTCATTTTAATAAGAAGAGAAATGGAGAATGTCGATGTCGTTTTTTTTTTTTTTTTTTTTTTTAATATTTGTCATAATTCCTTTATAACAATTAATTTTCAGCTCTTTTTTTGCACAAGAAATGACAAGTGCCACATGCTCTATAATTCATCTCTGCATAAGCTGAAACGCTCGCGTTGGCCTATTTGTTTAACAAATCAGGACTTAAATGCATATTCATATGTTCTTACTCAGACTGCATATTCCACATCCGTCTGTATATTGATTCGAGGCACATTCACAGAATCCATCAACACAGGTTCCGCCAACGGATGCACATTCTTCTTCAGTTGTACATGCATCACAAAGATCTTTGGCTGTTTAATAAAAATAAAAGTCCTTACAGGTTTTATATACAGTCATAAATATATATCATCTACCAGCGCGTGACACAACAGTCGTCTCGATTTGAATATGTAAATTTCGCACGGTGCGTTCACCATGGAATGTTTGTCTAACCACGGTAGAAATATCGTTTTTTACATATACAAACAACACTGACTTGCACGAGATCAAACCTAAGTAAGTTTAAAGAGAAAACAACTGCTTTAACGTGGGTAAACTTTAATCGTAGAATTACTGAACAATTCAATCACTAACTATAAAAGCCTACATACATTCCACACAAATTCCATCCATAGACAAGAAAAATCCAGCGATGCATTCACAAGTCCCTGTTGATTCGTCACATTCAGCATTTGGATCTTCGCAGGATCCAGCTCGTGTACAGTTGGCACCAGTTTCGACCACTAGTATTTTTTGTATAAAGTAAAAATACGAATTCTTAATGTAATTAGATTAAATTGAAATGATGCGGAGGAATTCATTGTGAGAAAAGAAACAACTTTCTGCAAATAAATGTCCCTAATACATGTTTTTTTCGCTTGCAGAAGTATAAATGATATTTTAGTCCCACGACATTGTCAATTTTTCATTTCAAAAGATCGATTACTGCTTGAGGTAAACCAAGTAAATTTACTCTTTTTTTTTTTGTCTTCTATTATTTCATAAAAATCACTTAAATAAGTTACTCTTAAATATCAAAATGGAAGACAAAGTGTTTATTAAAGAACATACAGAATCCAATCTATTCCCTACGCAGTCGGATCTTGATCCGTGCTATCGAGAATTAATAACATTGTGATTGCAAATGTGTACTCACCGTCCAAACAAACCCCGCCAGCGATGTCACCATTACTATCGTAAGTACCGTCAACACATTCACATTCGCCTAGGACCGGATTACAGCAACTTCTTTCATCTAGGCATATTTCTTCGCCCGAACAATTGGCTCCAAGTGGAAGCTCTGATTAACAGAGAAATGAAAAAGTAACAATAAGAAGATGTACGTTAGATTTGGAAAAAGATAAACACACACATTTTTCAGACGTAAATGTAGACGAACTACGTTTATCGTCAACATCATGCGTAGTAAAATATATTAAAAAAAACTGGCAACTTTACTGAAGACAGGAAAACGTTTTAACTACATTTTAAAAAAAAAAATGCTTTTAAAATTAAAATGGACAATATGTATAGAACTTTGATCAAGAAACTATATCGAATTATCTGAAAACAGAAACATATAAATAGTTCATTTCAATAAGAAGAGAAATGGAGAATGTCGATGTCGTATAAGCTTTTTTTTTTTTTTTTTTTAATTCTTAATTATATTTGTCATAATAACTTTATAACAATTAATTTTCAGCTCTGTTTTTGCACAAGAAATGACAAGTGCCACATGCTCTATAATTCATCTCTGCATAAGCTGAAACTCTCGCTTTCGCCTATTTCTTTAACAAATCAGGACATAAATGCATATTCATATGTTCTTACTCAGATTGCATATACCACATCCGTCTGTATATTGATTCGAGGCACATTCACAGAATCCATCAATACAGATTCCGCCAACGGATGCACATTCTTCTTCAGTTGTACATGCATCACAAAGATCTTTGGCTGTTTAATAAAAATAAAAGTCCTTACAGGTTTTATATACAGTCATAAATGTATATCATCTACCAGCGCGTGACACAACAGTCGTCTCGATTTGAATATATGTAATATCACACGGTGCGTTCACCATGGAATGTTTGTCTAACCACGGTAGAAATATCGTTTTTTACATATACAAACAACACTGACTTGCACGAGATCAAACTTAAGTAAGTTTAAAGAGGAAACAACTGCTTTAAAGTGGGTAAACTTTAATCCTAGAATTACTGAAAAATTTAATTACTAACTATAAAAGCCTACATACATTCCACACAAATTCCATCCATAGACAAGAAAAATCCAGCGATGCATTCACAAGTCCCTGTTGATTCGTCACATTCAGCATTTGGATCTTCGCAGGATCCAGCTCGTGTACAGTTGGCACCAGTTTCGATTACTGATATTTTTAGTATAAAGTAAAAATACGAATTCTTATGACATTAGATTAAATTGAAATGATGCGGAGGAATTCATTGTGAGAAAAGAAACAACTTTCTGCAAATTAATATCCGTAATACATTTTTTTTCGCTTGCAGAAGTATAAATGATATTTTAGTCCCATGACATTGTCAATTTTTCAGTTCATAAAATCTATTACTGCTTGAGGTAAACCAAGTAAATTTGCTTTTTTTTTTTTTTTTTTTGGTTTTCTATTGTTTCATGAAATCACTGTTAAATATGTTACTCTTGAATATCAAAGTGGAAGACAAAGTGTTTATTAAAGAACATACAGAATCAAATCTATTCCCTACGCAGTCGGATCTTGATCCGTGCTATCGAGAATTAATAACATTGTGATTGCAAATGTGTACTAACCCTCCAAACAAACCCCGCCAGCCATGTCACCATTACTATCGTAAGTACCGTCAACGCATTCACACTCGCCTAGGACCGGATTACAGCAACTTCTTTCATCTAGGCATATTTCTTCGCCCGAACAATTGGCTCCAAGTGGAAGCTCTGATTAACATAGAAATGAAAAAGTAACAATAAGAAGATGTACGTTAGATTTGGAAAAAGATAAACACACACATTTTTCAGACGTAAATGTAGACGAACTACGTTTATAGTCAACATCATAAGTAGTAAAACATATTTAAAAAAAACTGGCAACTTTACTGAAAACAGGAAAACGTTTTAACTACATTTTTTTCAAAAAAAAAAATGATTTTAAATTAAAATGGACGATATGTATAGAACTTTGATCAAGAAACTATATCGAATTATCTGAAAACAGAAACATATAAGTAGTTCATTTCAATAAGAAGAGAAATGGAGAATGTCGATGTCGTATAATTTTTTTTTTTTTTTTTTTTTTTTTTTTCTTTTTTATTCTTAATTATATTTGTCATAATAACTTTATAACAATTAATTTTCAGCTCTGTTTTTGCACAAGAAATGACAAGTGCCACATGCTCTATAATTCATCTCTGCATAAGCTGAAACTCTCGCTTTGGCCTATTTGTTTAACAAATAAGGACTTAAATGCATATTCATATGTTCTTACTCAGATTGCATATACCACATCCGTCTGTATATTGATTCGAGGCACATTCACAGAATCCATCAACACAGATTCCGCCAACGGATGCACATTCTTCTTCAGTTGTACATGCATCACAAAGATCTTTGGCTGTTTAATAAAAATAAAAGTCCTTACAGGTTTTATATACAGTCATAAATATGTATCATCTACCAGCGCGTGACACAACAGTCGTCTCCATTTGAATATGTAATATCGCACGGTGCGTTCACCTTTGAATGTTTGTCTAACCAAGGTAGAAATATCGTTTTTTACATATACAAACAACACTGACTTGCATGAGATCAAACTTAAGTAAGTTTAAAGAGGAAACAACTGCTTTAAAGTGGGTAAACTTTAGTCCTAGAATTACTGAACAATTCAATCACTAACTATAAAAGCCTACATACATTCCACACAAATTCCATCCATAGACAAGAAAAATCCAGCGATGCATTCACAAGTCCCTGTTGATTCGTCACATTCAGCATTTGGATCTTCGCAGGATCCAGCTCGTGTACAGTTGGCACCAGTTTTGACCACTAAAATTTTTTTTATAAAGTAAAAATACAAATTCTTAATGACATTAGATTAAATTGAAAGGATGCGGAGGAATTCATTGTGAGAAAAGAAACAACTTTCTGCAAATAAATATCCCTAATACATTTTTGTTCGCTTACAGAAGTATAAATGATATTTTAGTCCCACGACATTGTCAATTTTTCAGTTCATAAGATCGATTACTGCTTGAGGTAAACCAAGTAAATTTACTTCTTTTTTTTTTTTTTTTTGTTGTTGTTTGTTTTGTTTTCTATTATTTCATAAAAATCACTGTTAAGTATGTTACTCTTAAATATCGAAGTGGAAGACAAAGTGTTTATTAAAGAACATACAGAATCAAATCTATTCCCTACACAGTCGGATCTTGATCCATGCTATCGAGAATTAATAACATTGTGATTGCAAATGTGTACTAACCGTCCAAACAAACCCCGCCAGCCATGTCACCATTACTATCGTAAGTACCGTCAACGCACTCACACTGGCCTAGGACCGGATTACAGCAACTTCTTTCATCTAGGCATATTTCTTCGCCCGAACAATTGGCTCCTAGTGGAAGCTCTGATTAACATAGAACGACATGAAAAAGTATCAATAACAAGATATACTTTAGATTTGGAAAAAGGTAAACACACACATTTACCAGCTGTAAATGCAAAAGAACTACGTTTATCGTCAAACTCTTACATACTAAAACATATCGACTGCTGAAGGCAATACTGTTGTAAGTCATTTTTGACAAGGTTTCAGGACAGACTAAAAACTATCTCAATTTTGACTGAACGTATGAATTGATTTAGGTTTTTGGTATAACATATTTCATAACATGTTACTATAGAGTGTGGGTCAAACTTTTTCTTTATCTGTCAAATAAGTGATTTATCCAAATATTTAGACTTACAATAGTATTGCCATCAAAATCGACCAATGCCGTACCTAACTTTTTTGAGCAATACTATTGTAAGTTGACTTACAATAGTATTGCAGTTAAAAATATGTACAAATAGAAGAAGATACCTACTGCAATACTGTTGTAGATTTTCTTTTGCATAAATCAAGAGTTTTATATGATATGATATACCCAATGTAATTTAGTGGAATTGCAGATACTGTCATAGCCAGCTTTATTACCTGATTATTTCAGCTTTTACTCTGTGCACTTCCAACAAATTATTAGCGCAACCTCATCAAACTCTGTTTGATATTATTTTTGTGGCCTAGACATGTCTTTGACCTTTACTGAAAAACTTAGTCCAAACTTCACCATAAATACAGAAAAAATAGTTGAGCATACATTCTCTATTAGTGTCTATCATAATACGCAAAATTATGCCTGACAATTTTTTTTATGAAATTCAGACAAAAGCATATAAAAATTAGATTATTATCTTAAACAGAATTCTGCCAGATTGTTGAAGTTTTCTGTGAAATCAACAAGTTCACATGGCATTGAGGAGGCATCAGCTTTCCTTAATGGTGATACACCTAGATCTTTTTGCAGAAGCTATCTCTAGTCTATGGGTGAATGTTGTGGACCTTGGTCAGAAGCTATTTCCTGCAGCATTTGGTCTGCTTCTATAGTGTCTAGCATTGTCCGGTATTCATGGACAGCCAGCAATAGAGGATCAAACAAACATGAAGAAACCAGTATTCCTAAATATGGACCTTCTTTAATGGGGAAAGAGGGAGCCAAAGTCATTATGAACATTACACAATATTATAACGGAGGAGCTTAAGCTTGTAAAAACAGCATATTTGGCTCCAGAAATGATTGGCATATGTGGCTATAGAAATAAGTATCCCATCTTTATGCCATTTCCTAGATGATCTCAGCTTTTATTACTTTTACCTGCACTACGCCTTTCAATCTCTCACTCAAGTGCCAAATGCCTCCCCTCTCCCTTTTAATGGTAGTACATTTAGAATATCACCACTTTTTATATGTATCTGACCCATTTTTCTCCATCCTGCTTACATCAACTCAACTACATCTACAACAGTCACACCATCAACTGTATTAAATTTACATGTTTGTCTCCACCAGTTTTGCCATCTATATTTACACCTCTAACTATCAATTTTGTAATACAATGGTTCTCTTCATCCTTTTTGCCATCTATATTTACCTTAACACAATCAACTTTACAATCTCCAAAGGTTCTCTTCATTGTTTCTGTTGTCTATATCTGCTCTAACCCTATAGATTATACAAGCTGCAACCTAGGTTCACTGCATTCTGTCTTCCATCCATATCTACTCTAACACTATCAACTTTACAATCTCAGTATGTTCTATTCATCTGTTCTGTATTCTGTAATCTATATACAGGCTGTATAACACTTACAATACCAACTTCACGATCTCTAAGCGTTCTGCTCATCATTCTTGTCATCTATTTCTTCTCTGACACTTTCAACTTTACCAGAGATTGACCTTTCTGTCATCATTATTAAGATCTCTAACACTTCCATCTTTACTTTGTCCAACCTGGCCTGGTACCAATGACATCCTCACTACTTATGTTTTGAAATACTGACAGTGCATCTCTTCCTAGTGACTCTCTCTCACAACGTGATTCTTGAATACAACTGAACACTTCAGAACTTCAGAGCAAAGGAAAGAGTTTCTTCCTTGGTCTTATCAAATCACTATGTTACAAATCAGTGTAATGATCCATTGAACTATCTACGGGATAGGGAACATCTTTACTTTCCATATTTTCCACTCGGCAGCATCATCTTTCCAATCTTTAATCTGACAATACGTGTCTGCTCATGCCTAGATAGAGACTCAGTTTCATTTGATTTCAAATATCTAGCACTGTTATTCAAACCAATTAAATCTATTTCATTTTTATATCCTCAATTTTCCTTAGTGCTTTTAGAACTAGTGTTTCAATTGGATATGATGATCACTGAACACAAACTAAATATGAATTGTTTGATTGAATTCTAAATAATTATGTGACCTTGACTGCATGAACTTTCTAGACAGTGACCAAAGACTTGTGGACTGTGATGATGAAAAAAGAGGACGGTTATTTATCTGAGCTTAAAAATGTATTACTTTATGTTGTATAGAATTGCTCATCTTGCACTAAAATTCTCCTTGAACTTCATCTACTGACTGGAGCAATGGTCAAAATGTTAACACATTACTCAAGTCCATGTAATGACACAAAAAATATCATAAATGTGTGTAAGGCCAGTGTGCAAATATAACAGCTAGATCTATTACATTCTGTGATAACTTTTTGTATTTAAAAAAAAAATACTTTCAAAGCAAATGTTATGTTATCCAAGGGTTGTGGCACAGGCATTTGTTTTGTGACTAACTTCGCCATGTATATAATGTAATATACATGTGTAAGACTTATGTATTATATTATATAGATGATAAAGTTAGTAAGAAAATGAAAGCCTGTGGTTTGTGGATCCCATAGTTTTTAACTTGAATCAGAGCTAAACAGTACTGAATCAGAGCTAAACTATTACTGCATACAATTTGATATTACCCATGATTCTTTCTATCCTTGATGATAACCTTACTATGAGAACAGGCTACATGTACCAAAAAATATATTCAATGCACAATAAAACTTAGAGTCCATTAACTCTCTTATTGATACTCCATTCAACTTTTCAGCAGCTGACATTATTTGAAATTCTCTAGACAAAAGACTGGGAAAAATTGCTTTTAACTCTAAAATTGCCCACATTGTTTTCTGTTAAGTCAGAAAGTTAGGTGAATGTCTGTTTTCAGTGGAGATAGTTGTTTGTTAGGACATTGCAGGTACTTGCTAACTACGATGATGATTTTGGGAGATTGGTTTTACGAAACATTCAGAAAAAAAAAGCTGCTACCCAGCATTTTTGCCTTTTCAACAGCGATTCTACCCTTTCAAAGACAACCCCTATTTTTGCAGACATATTCTTTTTCATCCATCTCTTAAGAAACCTATACCATTTTGTGGCCATCACATGTTATCATACCATTTATGTTCAATAATACCAGAGACATATGAAATAAAGGTTTGCTGTAAATATGTAAAGACCATACAGGAAACTAATTGAAATCTATGCTGATCTACTGAATTGGCCAAAGATTCTTAAGTATTTACCAAACAACAAAATTTTAGACTTGTCCAAATTGAAAGCATTTACAGAAGTACAAATTAAACGTGACTTAAAACTTAGAATATGTTTTTGGAAGGGTAAAAAATATTGTGGGAAAAGAGGGAAATGCTGGCTACCAGCATTTTCTCCTTTTCCCATAATGTTTTCAAAAGGTTTCTTTCTCGGGCTTGTTAAAAGATTGTGTTGTAAAGGCTTAAATATTATTCCATATAACGCCTTTCACGACTATAGTTGCCTTTGCGGCAAGTGTAGATCAAGATCAGGCTGCACAAAACGTGCAGCCTGATCTCTGACCTGCACTGTCCGTTTTGCTGAAACACTGCTGACAAAAGCAACCATGAAATTACAGTCATTTGGGTCATATTTCTAAGATGAAAATGTCTGATAGGTTTATTCGGCGCTCCAAGGGTTATTAGTGTTGAAAAAGTTGAAGGACTCTACTTATAATGCTAAAACGGACTTTAAAGGCTTTTTAATAGAAAAAAGGTAAACTACAGTACACTGAAAAAAGAGAGTCCCGACACAAGAGGGTGGTTTACTTTAATTTTTGATAATTCAGTCTTCTCATGAAAATTGATGTAGCAATATACAGATCTGCTTTATATGATGTCATGGGAATGATGTCAGAAAATAAGAACAAAATATATGCATAAAAATCAATACCTAAGAGTTCTTTTAAGGGAAATTCCAGCTTTTACATAGACATAGTATTGCACTTAGAACATGCAATATTTATCATATATTTTTTGTGGCAATACTATTGTAAGAATACTTACAATAGTATTGCGAGAAAACATTTCTTCAGTTTGAGATACAATAGTATGGAATTGTGTAATACCTTTTTTTCTAGATGGGTTTGAGCTACCAAATTTTGCCAAACAAGCACTGTTAAATAACATGTCTTATTATGCAAAAAACCCATTTTCTCAAAAAAGTGACTTACAAAAGTATTGCACTCAGCAGTCGATATACAATAACTGTCAACTTCACTGAAAAAAATGACGAATTTTTTTTTTTTTTTTTTTTTTTTTTTAAATTGATGATATGTACAGAACTTTGATGAAGAAAGTATTTCGAATTATCTGAAAACCAAGACATATAAATAGTTGATTTCAATAAGAAGAGAAATGGAGAATGTCGATGTCGTATAAGCTTTTTTTTTCTTTTAATTAATAATATTTGTCATGTTTCCTTTATAACAATTTATTTTCAGCTCATTTTCACAAGAAATGAGAAGCGCCACATGCTCTATAATTCATCTCTGCATAAGCTGAAACTCTCCGTTTGGCCTATTTTTTGGAATTATAATTATTCCGTGATTTTGCTTGGCAAGTCAGAAGTTAAATGCATTTTGATATGTTCTTACTCAGATTGCATATACCACATTCGTCTGTATATTGATTCGAGGCACATTCACAGAATCCATCAACACAGGTTCCGCTAACGGATGCACATTCTTCTTCAGTTGTACATGCATCACAAAGATCTTTGGCTGTTTGAAAAAATAATAAAAGTCCTTACAGGTTTTATATACAGTCATAAATGTATATCATCTACCAGCGCGTGACACAACAGTCGTCTCAATTTGAATATGATTCAATTCAATAGTTTTATTCTTCGACTTGAACCATGAGGTTCCTCGTCAATTTCATGTACAAATACATGCCGAACAGATAGACGTAAACAAACAAACAAACAAACGGTAATTATGGACAAACAATACATGAAAAATATAGCTATCAAAAGTAATATATATTTAATTTTTCTTTATTTACATTTTAAGCTTTGATACAAAACAGAGATAGATTATTCAGTATTCTAAGACTGGAGCTATTTAGAAGTTTTGTGAGCTTGTATACACTTGGTCTTCTATAAAAATATTTTTTTAAGTAAGTTTTCCTCAAATTATTATATAACGGGCATACTAGAATGAAATGATATTCGTCTTCTACTTCGTCTAAATTACAAAATGACTATTTTCTTCCATTGCGCTGAATATTTCTGTATCTTCCTTGTTCGACATTAAGTTCATGTGACGACAGTCTGATTTTTGCCAATACGTTTCGAAATTTAGGTATTTTCATAATGTCGAGGTAGGTGGAGCGTTTAAATGAACTTTTAATATTTCGGTACAGAACTAAAGATGATCTGTTTGCAGTGTCTATGTGCCATTCTTTTATATACATATCTATCAAACGAGAACGTAGTATTGGGTTAAATTGTTTAATATTCACTGAACGTGGAAAAAGCCAAACATCGTTAAAACCACTTTGCTGTAAAAGATTCTTTACTTTACTTAACCAATTTATTTCATTTCGTGTTTCACATCTGTACTTTATATTTTCGACAATTGTGGACATTATGCAGTTATTACTTTTAACAGAATATAATTTGCGAAAATATTTAATATTTTTAACTTACATATTAATTTTCAGAGGATATCTCCCTACTTCACCGCATAATGCAGAATAGGTATTACTTTTCCCCTAGTCATAGCCATTAACGCTCTTAATGCCTTCAGGCCTTTACCGGACAGTGTTTTTGTGGCATTTAGAAAAGATCCTGTTCTAGTGAATACGACACCCAGATAATTAAAAGTATCTACAATCTCCAAATTATCATTTCCATAGGTGAATTTAATGTTTCGATTTAATCTCCCTTTTTTAAAAGCAACAACTTTTGTCTTATTGACATTTACCGTTAATTTCCATTTCTTACAGTATTTTTCGAAATTATTAATTAAATTCTGTAGACCTTCTGCTGTTTCAGATAACAAGACCGAATCATCGGCAAATAACAGTAAAAACAACGTTAAATGGTCCATTTCATATCCTTGGGCAGAGTTTTGTTGCAAATATGATTCAATATCATTGACGAAAAGTGAGAACATGATCGGTGATAATATCTCTCCTTGTAATAATCCAGCCTTACATTCGAATATCTCTGAAAAACAATGTGAATGCTTGACGGATAACTTTATCTCATCATAAATCGACCGTATTACCTTAAACAGTTTACCATCTAATCCCTGATCGATCAATTTATACCAAAGACCCCCACGGTATATGCTATCAAAACATTTCTGAAGATCAATAAAACAACAAAAAAGACTACCCTTTTTGTTAAGTTGATTTTCAATTAGTGAATTCAGAATAAAAATTGCGTCATTTGTGCTGAAATTCGATTTAAAATCAAATTGTGCGTCTGATATAATATCATATTAATTAGCCCAATTTTTCAATCTATTGTTGATAACGGAGGTAAAAAGGTTTGCAAAACAACTAATTAATGTAATGCCTCTATAATTGTTTGGGTTCGAAGTGCCTCCCTTTTTCTGTATAGGTATAATAACCCCTTTTGACCAGGATTTTGGGAATGACTGTTTCCCTAAAATATAGTTAAATAGAATAACCAGGGCTTTATCTAAAACATCAACTCCTTCTGTAAAATATGTAATATCGAACGGTGCGTTCACCATGAAATTTTGTATAACCACGGAAGAAATATCGTTCTTTACATATACAAACAACACTGACTTGCACGAGATCAAACTTAAATAAGTTTGAAGAGGAAACAACTGCTTTAAAGTGGGTAAACTTTAATCGTACAATTACTGAAGAATTCAATCACTGACTATAAAAGCCTACATACATTCCACACAAATTCCATCCATAGACAAGAAAAATCCAGCGATGCATTCACAAGTCCCTGTTGATTCCTCACATTCAGCATTTGGATCTTCGCAGGATCCAGCTCGTGTGCAGTTGGCACCAGTTTCGATCACTGATATTTTTGGAATAAAGTAAAAAATACGAATTCTTAATGTCATTAGATTAAATTTAAATGATGTGGAGGAATTCATTGTGAGAAAAGAAACAACTTTCTGCAAATGAATGTCTCTTATAGATTTTTTTCGCTCGCAGAAGTATAAATGTTATCTTAGTTCCACTACATTGTCAAATTTTCCATTTAAAAGATCAATAACCGCTTGAGCTAAACTAAGTAGCTTTGCGTTCTTTTGTTTTCTTTCATGCCATAAAAATCACTTTTGAATATGTTACTCTAAAATATCAAAGTGAAAGACAAAGTGTTTATTAAAGAACATACAGAATCAAATCTATTCCCTACGTTGTAGGATCTGGATCCGTGCTATCGAGAATTAATAACATTGTGATTGCAAATGTATACTCACCGTTCAAACAAACCCCGCCATCCATGTCACCATTACTATCGAAAGTACCTTCAACGCATTCACACTCGCCAAGGACCGGATTACAGCAACTTCTTTCATCTAGGCATATTTCTTCGCCCGAACAATTGGCTCCAAGTGGAAGCTCTGATTAACATAGAAATGAAAAAGTAACACTAACAAGATGTACTTTAGATTTGAAAAAAGGTAAACACACACATTTACCAGATGTAAATGCAGACAAACTACGTTTATCGTCAAACTCATGCGTAGTAAAACAGATAAAAAACAACTGGCAACTCTACTGAAAACAGGAAAACGTTTTAACTTGATTTTTTTTTTTTTAAACAAAATGCTTTTAAATTAAAATAGATGATATGTATAGAACATTGATCAAGAAAGTATATCGAATTATCTGAAATCCGAAACAAATAAACAGTTGATTTCAATACGAAGAGAAATAGAGAATGTCGATGTCATATAGGCTTTTCTTTTTCTATTGATTAATAATATTTGTCATGTTTCCTTTATAACAATTAATTTTCAACTTTTTTTTTTTCTTTTTTTTCACAAGAAATGAGAAGCGCAACATGCTCTATAATTCATCTCTGCATCAACTGAAACGCTCTGTTTGGCCTATTTGTTTATATTATAATTATTCCCTGATTTGGTTTAATAAATCAGGACTTAAATGCATATTCATATGTTCTTACTCAGATTGCATATACCACATTCGTCTGTATATTGATTCGAGGCACATTCACAGAATCCATCAACACAGGTTCCGCCAACGGATGCACATTCTTCTTCAGTTGTACATGCATCACAAAGATCTTTGGCTGTTTTAAAACAAGTAAAAGCCCTTACAGGTTTTATATACAGTCATAAATGTATATCATCTACCAGCGCGTGACACAACAGTCGTCTCAGTTTGTATATGTAATGTCACACGGTGCGTTCATCATGAAATTTTTGTCAAACCACGGTAGAAATATCGTTCTTTACATATACAAACGACACTGACTTCCACGAGATCAAACTTAAATAAGTTTCAAGAGGAAACAAATACTTTAAAGTGGGTAAACTTTAATCGTAGAATTACTCAACAATTCAATCACTAACTATAAAAGCCTACATACATTCCACACAAATTCCATCCATAGACAAGAAAAATCCAGCGATGCATTCACAAGTCCCTGTTGATTCCTCACATTCAGCATTTGGATCTTCGCAGGATCCAGCTCGTGTGCAGTTGGCACCAGTTTCGATCACTGATATTTTTGGTAAAAAGTAAAAATACGAATTCTTAATGTCATAAGATTGAATTTAAATGATGCGGAGGAATTCATTGTGAGAAAAGAAACAACTTTCTGCAAATGAATGTCCCTTATAAATTTTTTTTCGCTCGCACAAGTATAAATGTTATCTTAGTTCCACAACATTGCCAAATTTTCCATTTAAAAGATCAATAACAGCTTGAGCTAAACTAAGTAGATTTGCGTTCTTTTGTTTTCTTTCATGCCATAAAAATCACTATTGAATATGTTACTCTAAAATATCAAAGTGAAAGACAACGTGTTTATTAAAGAACATACAGAATCAAATCTATTCCCTACGTTGTAGGATCTGGATCCGTGCTATCGAGAATTAATAACATTGTGATTGCAAATGTATACTCACCGTTCAAACAAACCCCGCCATCCATGTCACCATTACTATCGAAAGTACCTTCAACGCATTCACACTCGCCAAGGACCGGATTACAGCAACTTCTTTCATCTAGGCATATTTCTTCGCCCGAACAATTGGCTCCAAGTGGAAGCTCTGATTAATATAAAAATGAAAAAGTAACGCTAACAAGATGTACTTCAGATTTGGAAAAAGGTAAACACACACATTTACCAGATGTAAATGCAGACAAACTACGTTTATCGTCAAACTCATGCGTAGTAAAACAGATAAAAAAACAACTGGCAACTTTACTGAAAACAGGAAAACGTTTTAACTTGATTTTTTTTTTTTTAAACAAAATGCTTTTAAATTAAAATAGATGATATGTATAGAACATTGATCAAGAAAGTATATCGAATTATCTGAAAAACGAAACAAATAAATAGTTGATTTCAATACGAAGAGAAATAGAGAATGTCGATGTCGTATAGGCTTTTCTTTTTCTATTGATTAATAATATTTGTCATGTTTCCTTTATAACAATTAATTTTCAGCTTTTATTTTGTTTTTCTTTTTTTTCAACAAGAAATGAGAAGCTCAACATGATCTATAATTCATCTCTGCATAAACTGCAATTCTCTGTTTGAGCTATTTGTTGCAATTATAATTATTCCGTGATTTGCTTTAATAAATCAGGACTTAAATGTATATTCATATGTTCTTACTCAGATTGCATATACCACATTCGTCTGTATATTGATTCGAGGCACATTCACAGAATCCATCAACACAGGTTCCGCCAACGGATGCACATTCTTCTTCAGTTGTACATGCATCACAAAGATCTTTGTCTGTTTTAAAACAAATAAAAGCCCTTACAGGTTTTATATACAGTCATAAATGTATATCATCTACCAGCGCGCGACACAATAGTCGTCTCAATTTGTATATGTAATATTACACGGTGCGTTCATCATGAAATTTTTGTCAAACCACGGTAGAAATATCGTTCTTTACATATACAAACGACACTGACTTCCACGAGATCAAACGTAAATAAGTTTCAAGAGGAAACAAATACTTTAAAGTGGGTAAACTTTAATCGTAGAATTACTCAACAATTCAATCACTAACTGTAAAAGCCTACATACATTCCACACAAATTCCATCCATAGACAAGAAAAATCCAGCGATGCATTCACAAGTCCCTGTTGATTCCTCACATTCAGCATTTGGATCTTCGCAGGATCCAGCTCGTGTACAGTTGGCACCAGTTTCGATCACTGATATTTTTGGTAAAAAGTAAAAATACGAATTCTTAATGTCATAAGATTGAATTTAAATGATGCGGAGGAATTCATTGTGAGAAAAGAAACAACTTTCTGCAAATGAATGTCCCTTATAGATTTTTTTTCGCTCGCACAAGTATAAATGTTATCTTAGTTCCACAACATTGCCAAATTTTCCATTTAAAAGATCAATAACAGCTTGAGCTAAACTAAGTAGATTTGCGTTCTTTTGTTTTCTTTCATGCCATAAAAATCACTATTGAATATGTTACTCTAAAATATCAAAGTGAAAGACAACGTGTTTATTAAAGAACATACAGAATCAAATCTATTCCCTACGTTGTAGGATCTGGATCCGTGCTATCGAGAATTAATAACATTGTGATTGCAAATGTATACTCACCGTTCAAACAAACCCCGCCATCCATGTCACCATTACTATCGAAAGTACCTTCAACGCATTCACACTCGCCAAGGACCGGATTACAGCAACTTCTTTCATCTAGGCATATTTCTTCGCCCGAACAATTGGCTCCAAGTGGAAGCTCTGATTAATATAAAAATGAAAAAGTAACGCTAACAAGATGTACTTCAGATTTGGAAAAAGGTAAACACACACATTTACCAGATGTAAATGCAGACAAACTACGTTTATCGTCAAACTCATGCGTAGTAAAACAGATAAAAAAACAACTGGCAACTTTACTGAAAACAGGAAAACGTTTTAACTTGATTGTTTTTTTTTTTTTTAAACAAAATGCTTTTAAATTAAAATAGATGATATGTATAGAACATTGATCAAGAAAGTATATCGAATTATCTGAAAACCGAAACAAATAAATAGTTGATTTCAATACGAAGAGAAATAGAGAATGTCGATGTCGTATAGGCTTTTCTTTTTCTATTGATTAATAATATTTGTCATGTTTCCTTTATAACAATTAATTTTCAGCTTTTATTTTGTTTTTCTTTTTTTTCAACAAGAAATGAGAAGCTCAACATGATCTATAATTCATCTCTGCATAAACTGCAATTCTCTGTTTGAGCTATTTGTTGCAATTATAATTATTCCGTGATTTGCTTTAATAAATCAGGACTTAAATGTATATTCATATGTTCTTACTCAGATTGCATATACCACATTCGTCTGTATATTGATTCGAGGCACATTCACAGAATCCATCAACACAGGTTCCGCCAACGGATGCACATTCTTCTTCAGTTGTACATGCATCACAAAGATCTTTGTCTGTTTTAAAACAAATAAAAGCCCTTACAGGTTTTATATACAGTCATAAATGTATATCATCTACCAGCGCGCGACACAATAGTCGTCTCAATTTGTATATGTAATATTACACGGTGCGTTCATCATGAAATTTTTGTCAAACCACGGTAGAAATATCGTTCTTTACATATACAAACGACACTGACTTCCACGAGATCAAACTTAAATAAGTTTCAAGAGGAAACAAATACTTTAAAGTGGGTAAACTTTAATCGTAGAATTACTCAACAATTCAATCACTAACTATAAAAGCCTACATACATTCCACACAAATTCCATCCATAGACAAGAAAAATCCAGCGATGCATTCACAAGTCCCTGTTGATTCCTCACATTCAGCATTTGGATCTTCGCAGGATCCAGCTCGTGTGCAGTTGGCACCAGTTTCGATCACTGATATTTTTGGTATAAAGTAAAAATACGAATTCTTAATGTCATTAGATTGAATTTAAATGATGCGGAGGAATTCATTGTGAGAAAAGAAACAACTTTCTGCAAATGAATGTCCCTTATAAATTTTTTTTCGCTCGCACAAGTATAAATGTTATCTTAGTTCCACTACATTGTCAAATTTTGAATTTAAAAAATCAGTAACCGCTTGAGGTAAACCAAGTAGCTTTGCGTTCTTTTGTTTTCTATCATGTCATAAAAATCACTATTGAATATGTTACTCTGAAATATCAAAGTGAAAGACAAAGTGTTTATTAAAGAACATACAGAATCAAATCTATTCCCTACGCAGTAGGATCTGGATCCGTGCTATCGAGAATTAATAACATTGTGATTGCAAATGTATACTAACCGTTCAAACAAACCCCGCCATCCATGTCACCATTACTATCGAAAGTACCTTCAACGCATTCACACTCGCCAAGGACCGGATTACAGCAACTTCTTTCATCTAGGCATATTTCTTCGCCCGAACAATTGGCTCCAAGTGGAAGCTCTGATTAATATAAAAATGAAAAAGTAACACTAACAAGATGTACTTTAGATTTGAAAAAAGGTAAACACACACATTTACCAGATGTAAATGCAGACAAACTACGTTTATCGTCAAACTCATGCGTAGTAACACATATAAAAAAAACAACTGGCAACTTTACTGAAAATAGGAAAACGTTTTAACTTGATTGCTTTTTTTTTTTTTTTTAAACAAAATACTTTTAAATTAAAACAGATGATATGTATAGAACATTGATCAAGAAAGTATATCGAATTATCTGAAAACCGAAACAAATAAATAGTTGATTTCAATACGAAGAGAAATAGAGAATGTCGATGTCGTATAGGCTTTTCTTTTTCTATTGATTAATAATATTTGTCATGTTTCCTTTATAACAATTAATTTTCAGCTTTTTTTTTTGTTTTCACAAGAAATGAGAAGCGCAACATGCTCTATAATTCATCTCTGCATAAACTGCAACTCTCTGTTTGGCCTATTTGTTGCAATTATAATTATTCCGTGATTTGCTTTAATAAATCAGGACTTAAATGTATATTCATATGTTCTTACTCAGATTGCATATACCACATTCATCTGTATATTGATTCGAGGCACATTCACAGAATCCATCAACACAGGTTCCGCCAACGGATGCACATTCTTCTTCAGTTGTACATGCATCACAAAGATCTTTGGCTGTTTTAAAACAAATAAAAGCCCTTACAGGTTTTATATACAGTCATAAATGGATATCATCTACCAGCGCGTGACACAATAGTCGTCTCAATTTGTATATGTAATATTACACGGTGCGTTCATCATGAATTCTTTGTCAAACCACGGTAGAAATATCGTTCTTTACATATACAAACGACACTGACTTCCACGAGATCAAACTTAAATAAGTTTAAATAGGAAACAAATACTTTAAAGTGGGTAAACTTTAATCGTAGAATTACTCAACAATTCAATCACTAACTATAAAAGCCTACATACATTCCACACAAATTCCATCCATAGACAAGAAAAATCCAGCGATGCATTCACAAGTCCCTGTTGATTCCTCACATTCAGCATTTGGATCTTCGCAGGATCCAGCTCGTGTGCAGTTGGCACCAGTTTCGATCACTGATATTTTTGGTATAAAGTAAAAATACGAATTCTTAATGTCATTAGATTGAATTTAAATGATGCGGAGGAATTCATTGTGAGAAAAGAAACAACTTTCTGCAAATGAATGTCCCTTATAAATTTTTTTTCGCTCGCACAAGTATAAATGTTATCTTAGTTCCACTACATTGTCAAATTTTGAATTTAAAAAATCAGTAACCGCTTGAGGTAAACCAAGTAGCTTTGCGTTCTTTTGTTTTCTATCATGTCATAAAAATCACTATTGAATATGTTACTCTGAAATATCAAAGTGAAAGACAAAGTGTTTATTAAAGAACATACAGAATCAAATCTATTCCCTACGCAGTAGGATCTGGATCCGTGCTATCGAGAATTAATAACATTGTGATTGCAAATGTATACTAACCGTTCAAACAAACCCCGCCATCCATGTCACCATTACTATCGAAAGTACCTTCAACGCATTCACACTCGCCAAGGACCGGATTACAGCAACTTCTTTCATCTAGGCATATTTCTTCGCCCGAACAATTGGCTCCAAGTGGAAGCTCTGATTAATATAAAAATGAAAAAGTAACACTAACAAGATGTACTTTAGATTTGGAAAAAGGTAAACACACACATTTACCAGATGTAAATGCAGACAAACTACGTTTATCGTCAAACTCATGCGTAGTAACACATATAAAAAAAACAACTGGCAACTTTACTGAAAATAGGAAAACGTTTTAACTTGATTGTTTTTTTTTTTTTTTTTTTTAAACAACATACTTTTAAATTAAAACAGATGATATGTATAGAACATTGATCAAGAAAGTATATCGAATTATCTGAAAACCGAAACAAATAAATAGTTGATTTCAATACGAAGAGAAATAGAGAATGTCGATGTCGTATAGGCTTTTCTTTTTCTATTGATTAATAATATTTGTCATGTTTCCTTTATAACAATTAATTTTCAGCTTTTTTTTTGTTTTCACAAGAAATGAGAAGCGCAACATGCTCTATAATTCATCTCTGCATAAACTGCAACTCTCTGTTTGGCCTATTTGTTGCAATTATAATTATTCCGTGATTTGCTTTAATAAATTAGGACTTAAATGTATATTCATATGTTCTTACTCAGATTGCATATACCACATTCATCTGTATATTGATTCGAGGCACATTCACAGAATCCATCAACACAGGTTCCGCCAACGGATGCACATTCTTCTTCAGTTGTACATGCATCACAAAGATCTTTGGCTGTTTTAAAACAAATAAAAGCCCTTACAGGTTTTATATACAGTCATAAATGGATATCATCTACCAGCGCGTGACACAATAGTCGTCTCAATTTGTATATGTAATATTACACGGTGCGTTCATCATGAATTCTTTGTCAAACCACGGTAGAAATATCGTTCTTTACATATACAAACGACACTGACTTCCACGAGATCAAACTTAAATAAGTTTCAAGAGGAAACAAATACTTTAAAGTGGGTAAACTTTAATCGTAGAATTACTCAACAATTCAATCACTAACTATAAAAGCCTACATACATTCCACACAAATTCCATCCATAGACAAGAAAAATCCAGCGATGCATTCACAAGTCCCTGTTGATTCCTCACATTCAGCATTTGGATCTTCGCAGGATCCAGCTCGTGTGCAGTTGGCACCAGTTTCGATCACTGATATTTTTGGTATAAAGTAAAAATACGAATTCTTAATGTCATTAGATTGAATTTAAACGATGCGGAGGAATTCATTGTGAGAAAAGAAACAACTTTCTGCAAATGAATGTCCCTTATAGATTTCTTTTCGCTCGCACAAGTATAAATGTTATCTTAGTTCCACTACATTGTCAAATTTTCAATTTAAAAGATCAATAACCGCTTGAGCTAAACTAAGTAGCTTTGCGTCCTTTTGTTTTCTTTCATGCCATAAAAATCACTATTGAATATGTTACTCTAAAATATCAAAGTGAAAGACAAAGTGTTTATTAAAGAACATACAGAATCAAATCTATTCCCTACGCAGTAGGATCTGGATCAATAACCGCTTGAGCTAAACTAAGTAGCTTTGCGTCCTTTTGTTTTCTTTCATGCCATAAAAATCACTATTGAATATGTTACTCTAAAATATCAAAGTGAAAGACAAAGTGTTTATTAAAGAACATACAGAATCAAATCTATTCCCTACGCAGTAGGATCTGGATCCGTGCTATCGAGAATTAATAACATTGTGATTGCAAATGTATATTCACCGTTCAAACAAACCCCGCCATCCATGTCACCATTACTATCGAAAGTACCTTCAACGCATTCACACTCGCCAAGGACCGGATTACAGCAACTTCTTTCATCTAGGCATATTTCTTCGCCCGAACAATTGGCTCCAAGTGGAAGCTCTGATTGACATAGAAATGAAAAAGTAACACTAACAAGATGTACTTTAGATTTGAAAAAAGGTAAACACTTACATTTACCAGATGTAAATGCAGACAAACTACGTTTATCGTCAAACTCATGCATAGTAAAGCAGATAAAAAAACAGCTCGCAACTTTACTGAAAACAGGAAAACGTTTTAACTTGATTGTTTATTTTTAAACAAAATGCTCTTAAATTAAAACGGATGATACATGTATGTATAGAACATTGATCAAGAAAGTATATCGAATTATCTGAAAACCGAAACAAATATATAGTTGATTTCAATACGAAGAGAAATAGAGAATGTCGATGTCGTATAGGCTTTTCTTTTTCTATTGATTAATAACATTTTTCGTGTTTCCTTTATAACAAGTAATTTTCAGCTTTTTTTTTTTTTCACAAGAAATGAGAAGCGCAACATGCTCTATAATTCATCTCTGCATAAACTGCAACTCTCTGTTTGGCCTATTTGTTGCAATTATAATTATTCCGTGATTTGCTTTAATAAATCAGGACTTAAATGTATATTCATATGTTCTTACTCAGATTGCATATACCACATTCGTCTGTATATTGATTCGAGGCACATTCACAGAATCCATCAACACAGGTTCCGCCAACGGATGCACATTCTTCTTCAGTTGTACATGCATCACAAAGATCTTTGTCTGTTTTAAAACAAATAAAAGCCCTTACAGGTTTTATATACAGTCATAAATGGATATCATCTACCAGCGCGCGACACAATAGTCGTCTCAATTTGTATATGTAATATTACACGGTGCGTTCATCATGAAATTTTTGTCAAACCACGGTAGAAATATCGTTCTTTACATATACAAACGACACTGACTTCCACGAGATCAAACTTAAATAAGTTTCAAGAGGAAACAAATACTTTAAAGTGGGTAAACTTTAATCGTAGAATTACTCAACAATTCAATCACTAACTATAAAAGCCTACATACATTCCACACAAATTCCATCCATAGACAAGAAAAATCCAGCGATGCATTCACAAGTCCCTGTTGATTCCTCACATTCAGCATTTGGATCTTCGCAGGATCCAGCTCGTGTGCAGTTGGCACCAGTTTCGATCACTGATATTTTTGGTATAAAGTAAAAATACGAATTCTTAATGTCATTAGATTGAATTTAAATGATGCGGAGGAATTCATTGTGAGAAAAGAAACAACTTTCTGCAAATGAATGTCCCTTATAAATTTTTTTTCGCTCGCACAAGTATAAATGTTATCTTAGTTCCACTACATTGTCAAATTTTGAATTTAAAAAATCAGTAACCGCTTGAGGTAAACCAAGTAGCTTTGCGTTCTTTTGTTTTCTATCATGTCATAAAAATCACTATTGAATATGTTACTCTGAAATATCAAAGTGAAAGACAAAGTGTTTATTAAAGAACATACAGAATCAAATCTATTCCCTACGCAGTAGGATCTGGATCCGTGCTATCGAGAATTAATAACATTGTGATTGCAAATGTATACTAACCGTTCAAACAAACCCCGCCATCCATGTCACCATTACTATCGAAAGTACCTTCAACGCATTCACACTCGCCAAGGACCGGATTACAGCAACTTCTTTCATCTAGGCATATTTCTTCGCCCGAACAATTGGCTCCAAGTGGAAGCTCTGATTAATATAAAAATGAAAAAGTAACACTAACAAGATGTACTTTAGATTTGGAAAAAGGTAAACACACACATTTACCAGATGTAAATGCAGACAAACTACGTTTATCGTCAAACTCATGCGTAGTAACACATATAAAAAAAACAACTGGCAACTTTACTGAAAATAGGAAAACGTTTTAACTTGATTGTTTTTTTTTTTTTTTTTTTTAAACAACATACTTTTAAATTAAAACAGATGATATGTATAGAACATTGATCAAGAAAGTATATCGAATTATCTGAAAACCGAAACAAATAAATAGTTGATTTCAATACGAAGAGAAATAGAGAATGTCGATGTCGTATAGGCTTTTCTTTTTCTATTGATTAATAATATTTGTCATGTTTCCTTTATAACAATTAATTTTCAGCTTTTTTTTTGTTTTCACAAGAAATGAGAAGCGCAACATGCTCTATAATTCATCTCTGCATAAACTGCAACTCTCTGTTTGGCCTATTTGTTGCAATTATAATTATTCCGTGATTTGCTTTAATAAATCAGGACTTAAATGTATATTCATATGTTCTTACTCAGATTGCATATACCACATTCATCTGTATATTGATTCGAGGCACATTCACAGAATCCATCAACACAGGTTCCGCCAACGGATGCACATTCTTCTTCAGTTGTACATGCATCACAAAGATCTTTGGCTGTTTTAAAACAAATAAAAGCCCTTACAGGTTTTATATACAGTCATAAATGGATATCATCTACCAGCGCGTGACACAATAGTCGTCTCAATTTGTATATGTAATATTACACGGTGCGTTCATCATGAATTCTTTGTCAAACCACGGTAGAAATATCGTTCTTTACATATACAAACGACACTGACTTCCACGAGATCAAACTTAAATAAGTTTCAAGAGGAAACAAATACTTTAAAGTGGGTAAACTTTAATCGTAGAATTACTCAACAATTCAATCACTAACTATAAAAGCCTACATACATTCCACACAAATTCCATCCATAGACAAGAAAAATCCAGCGATGCATTCACAAGTCCCTGTTGATTCCTCACATTCAGCATTTGGATCTTCGCAGGATCCAGCTCGTGTGCAGTTGGCACCAGTTTCGATCACTGATATTTTTGGTATAAAGTAAAAATACGAATTCTTAATGTCATTAGATTGAATTTAAACGATGCGGAGGAATTCATTGTGAGAAAAGAAACAACTTTCTGCAAATGAATGTCCCTTATAGATTTCTTTTCGCTCGCACAAGTATAAATGTTATCTTAGTTCCACTACATTGTCAAATTTTCAATTTAAAAGATCAATAACCGCTTGAGCTAAACTAAGTAGCTTTGCGTCCTTTTGTTTTCTTTCATGCCATAAAAATCACTATTGAATATGTTACTCTAAAATATCAAAGTGAAAGACAAAGTGTTTATTAAAGAACATACAGAATCAAATCTATTCCCTACGCAGTAGGATCTGGATCAATAACCGCTTGAGCTAAACTAAGTAGCTTTGCGTCCTTTTGTTTTCTTTCATGCCATAAAAATCACTATTGAATATGTTACTCTAAAATATCAAAGTGAAAGACAAAGTGTTTATTAAAGAACATACAGAATCAAATCTATTCCCTACGCAGTAGGATCTGGATCCGTGCTATCGAGAATTAATAACATTGTGATTGCAAATGTATACTCACCGTTCAAACAAACCCCGCCATCCATGTCACCATTACTATCGAAAGTACCTTCAACGCATTCACACTCGCCAAGGACCGGATTACAGCAACTTCTTTCATCTAGGCATATTTCTTCGCCCGAACAATTGGCTCCAAGTGGAAGCTCTGATTGACATAGAAATGAAAAAGTAACACTAACAAGATGTACTTTAGATTTGAAAAAAGGTAAACACTTACATTTACCAGATGTAAATGCAGACAAACTACGTTTATCGTCAAACTCATGCATAGTAAAGCAGATAAAAAAACAGCTCGCAACTTTACTGAAAACAGGAAAACGTTTTAACTTGATTGTTTATTTTTAAACAAAATGCTCTTAAATTAAAACGGATGATACATGTATGTATAGAACATTGATCAAGAAAGTATATCGAATTATCTGAAAACCGAAACAAATATATAGTTGATTTCAATACGAAGAGAAATAGAGAATGTCGATGTCGTATAGGCTTTTCTTTTTCTATTGATTAATAACATTTTTCGTGTTTCCTTTATAACAAGTAATTTTCAGCTTTTTTTTTTTTTCACAAGAAATGAGAAGCGCAACATGCTCTATAATTCATCTCTGCATAAACTGCAACTCTCTGTTTGGCCTATTTGTTGCAATTATAATTATTCCGTGATTTGCTTTAATAAATCAGGACTTAAATGTATATTCATATGTTCTTACTCAGATTGCATATACCACATTCGTCTGTATATTGATTCGAGGCACATTCACAGAATCCATCAACACAGGTTCCGCCAACGGATGCACATTCTTCTTCAGTTGTACATGCATCACAAAGATCTTTGTCTGTTTTAAAACAAATAAAAGCCCTTACAGGTTTTATATACAGTCATAAATGTATATCATCTACCAGCGCGCGACACAATAGTCGTCTCAATTTGTATATGTAATATTACACGGTGCGTTCATCATGAAATTTTTGTCAAACCACGGTAGAAATATCGTTCTTTACATATACAAACGACACTGACTTCCACGAGATCAAACTTAAATAAGTTTCAAGAGGAAACAAATACTTTAAAGTGGGTAAACTTTAATCGTAGAATTACTCAACAATTCAATCACTAACTATAAAAGCCTACATACATTCCACACAAATTCCATCCATAGACAAGAAAAATCCAGCGATGCATTCACAAGTCCCTGTTGATTCCTCACATTCAGCATTTGGATCTTCGCAGGATCCAGCTCGTGTGCAGTTGGCACCAGTTTCGATCACTGATATTTTTGGTATAAAGTAAAAATACGAATTCTTAATGTCATTAGATTGAATTTAAATGATGCGGAGGAATTCATTGTGAGAAAAGAAACAACTTTCTGCAAATGAATGTCCCTTATAAATTTTTTTTCGCTCGCACAAGTATAAATGTTATCTTAGTTCCACTACATTGTCAAATTTTGAATTTAAAAAATCAGTAACCGCTTGAGGTAAACCAAGTAGCTTTGCGTCCTTTTGTTTTCTATCATGTCATAAAAATCACTATTGAATATGTTACTCTAAAATATCAAAGTGAAAGACAAAGTGTTTATTAAAGAACATACAGAATCAAATCTATTCCCTACGCAGTAGGATCTGGATCCGTGCTATCGAGAATTAATAACATTGTGATTGCAAATGTATACTAACCGTTCAAACAAACCCCGCCATCCATGTCACCATTACTATCGAAAGTACCTTCAACGCATTCACACTCGCCAAGGACCGGATTACAGCAACTTCTTTCATCTAGGCATATTTCTTCGCCCGAACAATTGGCTCCAAGTGGAAGCTCTGATTAATATAAAAATGAAAAAGTAACACTAACAAGATGTACTTTAGATTTGGAAAAAGGTAAACACACACATTTACCAGATGTAAATGCAGACAAACTACGTTTATCGTCAAACTCATGCGTAGTAACACATATAAAAAAAACAACTGGCAACTTTACTGAAAATAGGAAAACGTTTTAACTTGATTGCTTTTTTTTTTTTTTTTTAAACAAAATACTTTTAAATTAAAATAGATGATATGTATAGAACATTGATCAAGAAAGTATATCGAATTATCTGAAAACCGAAACAAATAAATAGTTGATTTCAATACGAAGAGAAATAGAGAATGTCGATGTCGTATAGGCTTTTCTTTTTCTATTGATTAATAATATTTGTCATGTTTCCTTTATAACAATTAATTTTCAGCTTTTTTTTTTTGTTTTCACAAGAAATGAGAAGCGCAACATGCTCTATAATTCATCTCTGCATAAACTGCAACTCTCTGTTTGGCCTATTTGTTGCAATTATAATTATTCCGTGATTTGCTTTAATAAATCAGGACTTAAATGTATATTCATATGTTCTTACTCAGATTGCATATACCACATTCATCTGTATATTGATTCGAGGCACATTCACAGAATCCATCAACACAGGTTCCGCCAACGGATGCACATTCTTCTTCAGTTGTACATGCATCACAAAGATCTTTGGCTGTTTTAACACAAATAAAAGCCCTTACAGGTTTTATATACAGTCATAAATGGATATCATCTACCAGCGCGTGACACAATAGTCGTCTCAATTTGTATATGTAATATTACACGGTGCGTTCATCATGAATTCTTTGTCAAACCACGGTAGAAATATCGTTCTTTACATATACAAACGACACTGACTTCCACGAGATCAAACTTAAATAAGTTTAAATAGGAAACAAATACTTTAAAGTGGGTAAACTTTAATCGTAGAATTACTCAACAATTCAATCACTAACTATAAAAGCCTACATACATTCCACACAAATTCCATCCATAGACAAGAAAAATCCAGCGATGCATTCACAAGTCCCTGTTGATTCCTCACATTCAGCATTTGGATCTTCGCAGGATCCAGCTCGTGTGCAGTTGGCACCAGTTTCGATCACTGATATTTTTGGTATAAAGCAAAAATACGAATTCTTAATGTCATTAGATTGAATTTAAACGATGCGGAGGAATTCATTGTGAGAAAAGAAACAACTTTCTGCAAATGAATGTCCCTTATAGATTTTTTTTCGCTCGCACAAGTATAAATGTTATCTTAGTTCCACTACATTGTCAAATTTTCAATTTAAAAGATCAATAACCGCTTGAGCTAAACTAAGTAGCTTTGCGTCCTTTTGTTTTCTTTCATGCCATAAAAATCACTATTGAATATGTTACTCTAAAATATCAAAGTGAAAGACAAAGTGTTTATTAAAGAACATACAGAATCAAATCTATTCCCTACGCAGTAGGATCTGGATCCGTGCTATCGAGAATTAATAACATTGTGATTGCAAATGTATACTCACCGTTCAAACAAACCCCGCCATCCATGTCACCATTACTATCGAAAGTACCTTCAACGCATTCACACTCGCCAAGGACCGGATTACAGCAACTTCTTTCATCTAGGCATATTTCTTCGCCCGAACAATTGGCTCCAAGTGGAAGCTCTGATTGACATAGAAATGAAAAAGTAACACTAACAAGATGTACTTTAGATTTGAAAAAAGGTAAACACTTACATTTACCAGATGTAAATGCAGACAAACTACGTTTATCGTCAAACTCATGCGTAGTAAAGCAGATAAAAAAACAGCTCGCAACTTTACTGAAAACAGGAAAACGTTTTAACTTGATTGTTTATTTTTAAACAAAATGCTCTTAAATTAAAACGGATGATACATGTATGTATAGAACATTGATCAAGAAAGTATATCGAATTATCTGAAAACCGAAACAAATAAATAGTTGATTTCAATACGAAGAGAAATAGAGAATGTCGATGTCGTATAGGCTTTTCTTTTTCTATTGATTAATAACATTTTTCGTGTTTCCTTTATAACAAGTAATTTTCAGCTTTTTTTTTTTTTCACAAGAAATGAGAAGCGCAACATGCTCTATAATTCATCTCTGCATAAACTGCAACTCTCTGTTTGGCCTATTTGTTGCAATTATAATTATTCCGTGATTTGCTTTAATAAATCAGGACTTAAATGTATATTCATATGTTCTTACTCAGATTGCATATACCACATTCGTCTGTATATTGATTCGAGGCACATTCACAGAATCCATCAACACAGGTTCCGCCAACGGATGCACATTCTTCTTCAGTTGTACATGCATCACAAAGATCTTTGTCTGTTTTAAAACAAATAAAAGCCCTTACAGGTTTTATATACAGTCATAAATGTATATCATCTACCAGCGCGCGACACAATAGTCGTCTCAATTTGTATATGTAATATTACACGGTGCGTTCATCATGAAATTTTTGTCAAACCACGGTAGAAATATCGTTCTTTACATATACAAACGACACTGACTTCCACGAGATCAAACTTAAATAAGTTTCAAGAGGAAACAAATACTTTAAAGTGGGTAAACTTTAATCGTAGAATTACTCAACAATTCAATCACTAACTATAAAAGCCTACATACATTCCACACAAATTCCATCCATAGACAAGAAAAATCCAGCGATGCATTCACAAGTCCCTGTTGATTCCTCACATTCAGCATTTGGATCTTCGCAGGATCCAGCTCGTGTGCAGTTGGCACCAGTTTCGATCACTGATATTTTTGGTATAAAGTAAAAATACGAATTCTTAATGTCATTAGATTGAATTTAAATGATGCGGAGGAATTCATTGTGAGAAAAGAAACAACTTTCTGCAAATGAATGTCCCTTATAAATTTTTTTTCGCTCGCACAAGTATAAATGTTATCTTAGTTCCACTACATTGTCAAATTTTGAATTTAAAAAATCAGTAACCGCTTGAGGTAAACCAAGTAGCTTTGCGTTCTTTTGTTTTCTATCATGTCATAAAAATCACTATTGAATATGTTACTCTAAAATATCAAAGTGAAAGACAAAGTGTTTATTAAAGAACATACAGAATCAAATCTATTCCCTACGCAGTAGGATCTGGATCCGTGCTATCGAGAATTAATAACATTGTGATTGCAAATGTATACTAACCGTTCAAACAAACCCCGCCATCCATGTCACCATTACTATCGAAAGTACCTTCAACGCATTCACACTCGCCAAGGACCGGATTACAGCAACTTCTTTCATCTAGGCATATTTCTTCGCCCGAACAATTGGCTCCAAGTGGAAGCTCTGATTAATATAAAAATGAAAAAGTAACACTAACAAGATGTACTTTAGATTTGGAAAAAGGTAAACACACACATTTACCAGATGTAAATGCAGACAAACTACGTTTATCGTCAAACTCATGCGTAGTAACACATATAAAAAAAACAACTGGCAACTTTACTGAAAATAGGAAAACGTTTTAACTTGATTGTTTTTTTTTTTTTTTTTTTTAAACAACATACTTTTAAATTAAAACAGATGATATGTATAGAACATTGATCAAGAAAGTATATCGAATTATCTGAAAACCGAAACAAATAAATAGTTGATTTCAATACGAAGAGAAATAGAGAATGTCGATGTCGTATAGGCTTTTCTTTTTCTATTGATTAATAACATTTTTCGTGTTTCCTTTATAACAATTAATTTTCAGCTTTTTTTTTTTTTTCACAAGAAATGAGAAGCGCAACATGCTCTATAATTCATCTCTGCATAAACTGCAACTCTCTGTTTGGCCTATTTGTTGCAATTATAATTATTCCGTGATTTGCTTTAATAAATCAGGACTTAAATGTATATTCATATGTTCTTACTCAGATTGCATATACCACATTCATCTGTATATTGATTCGAGGCACATTCACAGAATCCATCAACACAGGTTCCGCCAACGGATGCACATTCTTCTTCAGTTGTACATGCATCACAAAGATCTTTGGCTGTTTTAAAACAAATAAAAGCCCTTACAGGTTTTATATACAGTCATAAATGGATATCATCTACCAGCGCGTGACACAACAGTCGTCTCAATTTGTATATGTAATATTACACGGTGCGTTCATCATGAATTCTTTGTCAAACCACGGTAGAAATATCGTTCTTATATATACAAACTACACTGACTTCCACGAGATCAAACTTAAATAAGTTTAAAGAGGAAACAAATACTTTAAAGTGGGTAAACTTTAATCGTAGAATTACTCAACAATTCAATCACTAACTATAAAAGCCTACATACATTCCACACAAATTCCATCCATAGACAAGAAAAATCCAGCGATGCATTCACAAGTCCCTGTTGATTCGTCACATTCAGCATTTGGATCTTCGCAGGATCCAGCTCGTGTGCAGTTGGCACCAGTTTCGATCACTGATATTTTTGGTATAAAGTAAAAATACGAATTCTTAATGTCATTAGATTGAATTTAAATGATGCGGAGGAATTCATCGTGAGAAAAGAAACAACTTTCTGCACATGAATGTCCCTTATCGATTTTTTTTTTCGCTCGCACAAGTATAAATGTTATCTTAGTTCCACTATATTGTCAAATTTTCAATTCAAAAGATCAATAACCGCTTGAGGTAAACCAAGTAGCTTTGCGTTTTTTTGTTTTCTTTCATGCCATAAAAATCACTTTGAATATGTTACTCTAAAATATCAAAGTGAAAGACAAAGTGTTTATTAAAGAACATACAGAATCAAATCTATTCCCTACGCAGTAGGATCTGGATCCGTGCTATCGAGAATTAATAACATTGTGATTGCAAATGTATACTAACCGTTCAAACAAACCCCGCCATCCATGTCACCATTACTATCGAAAGTACCTTCAACGCATTCACACTCGCCAAGGACCGGATTACAGCAACTTCTTTCATCTAGGCATATTTCTTCGCCCGAACAATTGGCTCCAAGTGGAAGCTCTGATTAACATAGAAATGAAAAAGTAACGCTAACAAGATGTACTTTAGATTTGGAAAAAGGTAAACACACACATTTACCAGATGTAAATGCAGACAAACTACGTTTATCGTCAAACTCATGCGTAGTAAAACAGATAAAAAAACAGCTTGCAACTTTACTGAAAACAGGAAAACGTTTTAACTTGATTGTTTATTTTTAAACAAAATGCTCTTAAATTAAAACGGATGATACATGTATGTATAGAACATTGATCAAGAAAGTATATCGAATTATCTGAAAACCGAAACAAATATATAGTTGATTTCAATACGAAGAGAAATAGAGAATGTCGATGTCGTATAGGCTTTTCTTTTTCTATTGATTAATAACATTTTTCGTGTTTCCTTTATAACAAGTAATTTTCAGCTTTTTTTTTTTTTTTTTTCACAAGAAATGAGAAGCGCAACATGCTCTATAATTCATCTCTGCATAAACTGCAACTCTCTGTTTGGCCTATTTGTTGCAATTATAATTATTCCGTGATTTGCTTTAATAAATCAGGACTTAAATGTATATTCATATGTTCTTACTCAGATTGCATATACCACATTCATCTGTATATTGATTCGAGGCACATTCACAGAATCCATCAACACAGGTTCCGCCAACGGATGCACATTCTTCTTCAGTTGTACATGCATCACAAAGATCTTTGGCTGTTTTAAAACAAATAAAAGCCCTTACAGGTTTTATATACAGTCGTAAATGGATATCATCTACCAGCGCGTGACACAACAGTCGTCTAAATTTGTATATGTAATATTACACGGTGCGTTCATCATGAAATTTTTGTCAAACCACGGTAGAAATATCGTTCTTATATATACAAACTACACTGACTTCCACGAGATCAAACTTAAATAAGTTTCAAGAGGAAACAAATACTTTAAAGTGGGTAAACTTTAATCGTAGAATTACTCAACAATTCAATCACTAACTATAAAAGCCTACATACATTCCACACAAATTCCATCCATAGACAAGAAAAATCCAGCGATGCATTCACAAGTCCCTGTTGATTCGTCACATTCAGCATTTGGATCTTCGCAGGATCCAGCTCGTGTGCAGTTGGCACCAGTTTCGATCACTGATATTTTTGGTATAAAGTAAAAATACGAATTCTTAATGTCATTAGATTGATTTTAAATGATGCGGAGGAATTCATCGTGAGAAAAGAAACAACTTTCTGCACATGAATGTCCCTTATCGATTTTTTTTTTCGCTCGCACAAGTATAAATGTTATCTTAGTTCCACTATATTGTCAAATTTTCAATTCAAAAGATCAATAACCGCTTGAGGTAAACCAAGTAGCTTTGCGTTTTTTTGTTTTCTTTCATGCCATAAAAATCACTTTGAATATGTTACTCTAAAATATCAAAGTGAAAGACAAAGTGTTTATTAAAGAACATACAGAATCAAATCTATTCCCTACGCAGTAGGATCTGGATCCGTGCTATCGAGAATTAATAACATTGTGATTGCAAATGTATACTAACCGTTCAAACAAACCCCGCCATCCATGTCACCATTACTATCGAAAGTACCTTCAACGCATTCACACTCGCCAAGGACCGGATTACAGCAACTTCTTTCATCTAGGCATATTTCTTCGCCCGAACAATTGGCTCCAAGTGGAAGCTCTGATTAACATAGAAATGAAAAAGTAACGCTAACAAGATGTACTTTAGATTTGGAAAAAGGTAAACACACACATTTACCAGATGTAAATGCAGACAAACTACGTTTATCGTCAAACTCATGCGTAGTAAAACAGATAAAAAAACAGCTTGCAACTTTACTGAAAACAGGAAAACGTTTTAACTTGATTGTTTATTTTTAAACAAAATGCTCTTAAATTAAAACGGATGATACATGTATGTATAGAACATTGATCAAGAAAGTATATCGAATTATCTGAAAACCGAAACAAATATATAGTTGATTTCAATACGAAGAGAAATAGAGAATGTCGATGTCGTATAGGCTTTTCTTTTTCTATTGATTAATAACATTTTTCGTGTTTCCTTTATAACAAGTAATTTTCAGCTTTTTTTTTTTTTTTTTCACAAGAAATGAGAAGCGCAACATGCTCTATAATTCATCTCTGCATAAACTGCAACTCTCTGTTTGGCCTATTTGTTGCAATTATAATTATTCCGTGATTTGCTTTAATAAATCAGGACTTAAATGTATATTCATATGTTCTTACTCAGATTGCATATACCACATTCATCTGTATATTGATTCGAGGCACATTCACAGAATCCATCAACACAGGTTCCGCCAACGGATGCACATTCTTCTTCAGTTGTACATGCATCACAAAGATCTTTGGCTGTTTTAAAACAAATAAAAGCCCTTACAGGTTTTATATACAGTCGTAAATGGATATCATCTACCAGCGCGTGACACAACAGTCGTCTAAATTTGTATATGTAATATTACACGGTGCGTTCATCATGAAATTTTTGTCAAACCACGGTAGAAATATCGTTCTTATATATACAAACTACACTGACTTCCACGAGATCAAACTTAAATAAGTTTCAAGAGGAAACAAATACTTTAAAGTGGGTAAACTTTAATCGTAGAATTACTCAACAATTCAATCACTAACTATAAAAGCCTACATACATTCCACACAAATTCCATCCATAGACAAGAAAAATCCAGCGATGCATTCACAAGTCCCTGTTGATTCGTCACATTCAGCATTTGGATCTTCGCAGGATCCAGCTCGTGTGCAGTTGGCACCAGTTTCGATCACTGATATTTTTGGTATAAAGTAAAAATACGAATTCTTAATGTCATTAGATTGATTTTAAAAGATGCGGAGGAATTCATCGTTAGAAAAGAAGCAACTTTCTGCAAATGAATGTCCCTTATAGATTCTTTTTCACTCGCAGAAGTATAAATGTTATCTTAGTTCCACTATATTGTCAAATTTTCAATTTAAAAGATCAATAACCGCTTGAGCTAAACCAAGTAGCTTTGCGTTCTTTTGTTTTCTTTCATGCCATAAAAATCACTATTGAATATGTTACTCTAAAATATCAAAGTGAAAGACAAAGTGTTTATTAAAGAACATACAGAATCAAATCTATTCCCTACGCAGTAGGATCTGGATCCGTGCTATCGAGAATTAATAACATTGTGATTGCAAATGTATACTCACCGTTCAAACAAACTCCGCCATCCATGTCACCATTACTATCGAAAGTACCTTCAACGCATTCACACTCGCCAAGGACCGGATTACAGCAACTTCTTTCATCTAGGCATATTTCTTCGCCCGAACAATTGGCTCCAAGTGGAAGCTCTGATTAACATAGAAATGAAAAAGTAACACTAACAAGATGTACTTTAGATTTGAAAAAAGGTAAACACACACATTTACCAGATGTAAATGCAGACAAACTACGTTTATCGTCAAACTCATGCGTAGTAAAACAGATAAAAAACAACTGGCAACTCTACTGAAAACAGGAAAATGTTTTAACTTGATTGTTTTTTTTTTTTTTTTAAACAAAATGCTTTTAAATTAAAATAGATGATATGTATAGAACATTGATCAAGAAAGTATATCGAATTATCTGAAAACCGAAACAAATAAACAGTTGATTTCAATACGAAGAGAAATAGAGAATGTCGATGTCGTATAGGCTTTTCTTTTTCTATTGATTAATAATATTTGTCATGTTTCCTTTATAACAATTAATTTTCAGCTTTTTTTTGTTTTCACAAGACATGAGAAGCGCAACATGCTCTATAATTCATCTCTGCATAAGCTGCAACTCTCTGTTTGGCCTATTTGTTGCAATTATAATTATTCCGTGATTTGCTTTAATAAATCAGGACTTAAATGCATATTCATATGTTCTTACTCAGATTGCATATACCACATTCGTCTGTATATTGATTCGAGGCACATTCACAGAATCCATCAACACAGGTTCCGCCAACGGATGCACATTCTTCTTCAGTTGTACATGCATCACAAAGATCTTTGGCTGTTTTAAAACAAATAAAAGCCCTTACAGGTTTTATATACAGTCATAAATGGATATCATCTACCAGCGCGTGACACAATAGTCGTCTCAATTTGTCTATGTAATATCACACGGTGCGTTCATCATGAAATTTTTGTCAAACCACGGTAGAAATATCGTTCTTATATATACAAACGACACTGACTTCCACGAGATCAAACTTAAATAAGTTTAAATAGGAAACAAATACTTTAAAGTGGGTAAACTTTAATCGTAGAATTACTCAACAATTCAATCACTAACTATAAAAGCCTACATACATTCCACACAAATTCCATCCATAGACAAGAAAAATCCAGCGATGCATTCACAAGTCCCTGTTGATTCGTCACATTCAGCATTTGGATCTTCGCAGGATCCAGCTTGTGTGCAGTTGGCACCAGTTTCGATCACTGATATTTTTGGTATAAAGTAAAAATACGAATTCTTAATGTCATTAGATTGAATTTAAATGATGCGGAGGAATTCATTGTGAGAAAAGGAACAACTTTCTGCAAATGAATGTCCCTTATAGATTTTTTTTTCGCTCGCAGAAGTATAAATGTTATCTTAGTTCCACTACATTGTCAAATTTTCAATTTAAAAGATCAATAACCGCTTGAGCTAAACTAAGTAACTTTGCGTTCTTTTATTTTCTTTCATGCCATAAAAATCGCTGTTAAATATGCTACTCTAAAATATGAAAGTGGAACACAAAGTGTTTATTAAAGAACATACAGAATCAAATCTATTCTCTACGCAGTCGGATCTTGATCCGTGCTATCGAGAATTAATAACATTATGATTGCAAATGTGTACTAACCGTTCAAACAAACCCCGCCAGCCATATCACCATTACTATCGTAAGTACCGTCAACGCATTCACACTCGCCTAGGACCGGATTACAGCAACTTCTTTCATCTAGGCATATTTCCTCGCCAGAACAATTGGCTCCAAGTGGAAGCTCTGATTAACATAGAACGACACGAAAAGGTAACAATAGCAAGATGTACTTTAGATTTGGAAAAAGGTAAACGCACACTGTTTGATTTGTAATCAAGTGGTCCAGGGCTTGGTCCTCGCCCTAGATGCTGGAGGGCTTTTCGAAGGAATGTACTTTATTAAGGCTCTTCAGATCCCGTACCTGGTACTGTTAAAACCCAGGAACACGTCCGATTTTATGCAGGGTTTGGATCTAATAAAAAGCGTATTTGATGAATATGTTTGGAAAATTTACTTAAAATCAGACAAGCAAATTTATCACTACTAGCATATTAATATAGACTTGTAATGAACACGGAGTAGTTTCATGACATCGTCGTAGTTTAGTTCAACGTCAAATTAAAGTTTCTCACAATACTCGCCACCAGCATCCACACATTACTATGCCTTGTAACCCACTTTAAGAATATTTCTCTAAACCATGAATTGGGGTAGGCTCCCATTGCTGATCTTATAGCCATCCGAATTTCTTGTACGGTATTGTAGCGAATTCATCTTAAATCTTCCTTTAGACGGGGAAACGGTGCAAAAATCAAAGATCAACGTGTTTTTCCATTATACTGTGATCGCCGTTCGGAAAACGTCGATGCCATCTAAACACGAATGCTCTTGAACATATAGGTTTAGTTTTAATGCAATTATGGCGTGAAATAATACTATAATGTCTCCGAGTCATTTTTATGTTGAACAATGTTTTATCACGACTAGGTGTTCGGTTTTCGACGGTAACCTCGGTGTTTTCGTAGACATTTTCAGCCACCCTTTTCTCTGTATTTAAGTTTTCGCAGTAGTGATTCGTGCTATGACCTCATTGTTTTGCACGTATATTAAATAAACATTCATTTGACGTCGCTTAATTTATTAAGGAGTCTTCGGCGTCATTTTTGTTTCTTAAGGACGGTTTTGTGAAAATCAAATATTTCAGAAAAAGTCATATTTCAAAGTGCTCCGTGGCGCTCGAGCTGCGCTCCCTTGGTGATGTGCTGTGTTAATGATATAAATTTGATAGAATTTATTATTTACACAATCACTCGGGAGACGTGCTGTGTCTTGTTCTTATGAACATCATTAACGTGCAAATTGTAGTTCAAAAGATATTAACACACTCCCAAAACTTTAAGAAAACCCCTCTTATTTTCTGAAAAATTGGATCACAAATCTATAATTCAAGTAATACTCTTTTCAGTGGACAGTTTTATAGCATAAACGATTTGTAGCCATTGCAGGTGTATCTTCATTCTTTCCGTGTGAACTACACGTGTATAAGATTTCACATACATGTACTTGTACCTGATATCGAGCTCAAATAATACTTTATGAAGACTTTTAATTTGTTCATTGTAAATATTGGCACACAAAAAAAGCAAAGATAAATTGTTTGTCTTCAAAATTATTACTGTTATATAATTTAATGCATTGAACAAAAATCAGCATACATGCTGATCTTCAATAAGGTTATTCCCTTAGCAACCAATACTTTATCACAGTCACCGTTTAAAAAAAGTAATTTATAGATGTTTATAGCATTATGATATAACTAAAAGAAAAGCAAACCTATGTTTATAAATTATTTCAAACTAATTTATTGGCTTTTAAAGCTTTCCAACCCTCAATATATGAATATTGACAAATATTATTCTTGTATCTATGTTACTTCTGATTTTTGCGCTGTATTGAATGGTGTTTAACACCATCAACATTATTTTTTCAACATTATTTCAGTCAAATCACGGCGACAGCTCACATATTTATGTATTTCCTAGGTTTCACCAGTACTAGACGAGACCTCTGAAGTGTCTTGCCCAAGGACACTCCCAAGAAAAACCCAGCGGATCAGGCGGGGCTCGAACCCGGGACCTCCAGATTACGAGTCCCACACCTTACCACTGAGCCACGTAGGACCCTTTTGTGCTGTAAATATCTGTTTTCTTTCAACAGTGAAGTTTTTTTTCTATTGTAATGAGTATCCACATCTCTACAAAATATGTCATTCTCAAAAAAAAAAAACGTAGTTACTCCTTCCCTTGTTTTAATTTCACTTCAAGTGGATGCCTTAATTAGGTAAAAGAAAATGATGAATACATTTAGTAACACTATCCCACTATCAAAAATATAATAAAAAAATTAAAAGAAATGATCATTTGTCTTAATTATATGATTTTATGAACTGTTTTTAAAGATCATATTTAAAACAGTTCAGCTAGATGTAGAATTCATTTCTCTGTCTTGAAAATTTCCAACTGCCAGTGATACACATTTTTGTACGGCCTCGAGAAGAAAATAAACACATTAATCCCATGTTTTTTATCAACATATTAAGACATTTAGTTGTAAGTAATAATTCACATTATAAATTACTCCTTTACTTATTTTTATTTCAATCTGAGTGATACGGGCAAATACCCAGATGTCTTAATTAGGTAAAAAAAATGACGCGTATATATAGTAACATAACCTCCCCCAAAATTAATAATATACCATGCATTGATCATTTATCTTGATTTTATGATTATATAAGCCGATTCTATGTATCTTATCTATAAACTTCAGTTTTAATATTTTCAGAAACAGCTGAATGGAAAAATCCACTTTTCAATCTTGAAACTTCCCTCTGCCAGTGGTACACACATTTGAACGGCCTTGAGAAGAAAATAAGCACGATGACCCAATGTGTCTTTTTCACATAGATGTACATAGATTCACATAGTCCTCAATAAGCCTCCACATGCACAAGAAGATAATGATTTGACCAAGCGCCTAATCAAGAGCCTCAATGATACGATCAACATCGTCTGTCACTATAGCCTAAACACTCGAAATGTATGCCATTGAGGTGTATCAAAGGTAAGATATCCTTTTCACATTATACAAAAAAAAGGGATTAGGGAATCCATCTTATAGCAAATATTTCGCCCATAGAAAATATTTCGGATTACTTTCTTTTATGAGCCATGCTCTTTGAAAAAGTGGCTTAATGCATCTGCAAAAAGGATCGACCCAAGTCAGCCTGTGCAGTCGCGCAGGCTGACCTGGGCCGAGATAGATCGCTATTGGTCAATTTTCCATATGTCCAAGGACCAGTCAATTGTTAAACAAAATAGTTTTTTACGGATCCATAGATATAGAACGACTTGCTTGGAATAATGCATCAGGGAGATGCATGAAGCCCTCTTTTGCTAGAGCATGGCTCATATGTAAAGTGTTTTTGCGAGTACAAAAGAGCGTTATTTTGACTATTTTCAAGACCTATGTTTAGGACGTGTCATAATCTGCCAAATAAAATAAATAATCTTGGACTCAAAGAGTGATGACTACATAAAAAAAATAAACTTTCTACACAAATTCATATGGGCTTTTTTCAACTACGGAAACCCATACATGCCGTCGATGTTTATAAACAGTAATTTGAAAAGCTTTCGGAGCGGCTTTAATGTTTAACCAGCGTATAAAATTTAGTTTATGCAACACATTATTCAAAGTTAAGGTGTTACTTTATTTTACACCAGCAATCTTATTTTTTTGTCTTTGCTTGTGTGTGTGTGTGTGTGTGTGTGTGTGTGTGTGTGTTTTAAAGTCTCTCCTTTGTGTCATGCCTTTAGTATGATAAGTAACACGAGAATATTTTCCTTTTCCTTTTTTGTACATGCCATACGAAAATGTTACCATGATTTTCTTTAATATTTTAAGATTTAAGTGAAATTAGGAAATGTGTCAGTAAAATGATCTTAAAAATTATGTTAACCAATAATTATTACACGTTATTTTTACATAGGTTATTTGACTCCTAACCAAAATGAACAACATTGTCGGGCAACTGTCTTGATTCTGTTAGGAGAGTCTGGGACTATTCTCCCTGTTTCACGTTCGCATAGGTATGTTCACCCTTGTTCACGTGTATGACTTTTGAAAACCCTCAAAGATAATTTTGACAAGGCCGGGATTCAAATTCAAAACCCCATGATTTCAAGGTCTAGCTTGTCGTTTGAAATATTCTATATATCTGTCTATTCCACAAATTATTCGTGTCGCTTGTATTGAGGCTTTGCCTTTTTTCATATTGGTTTAAGATTTTGTCGTCTGGTAAAGGGTACATGAAAATTATAAAAGGGAAATATATCTTACTTGGTAGGCACGTTCCATCTGTAGCACATCCGTTACTATCATAAAATCCAGCATTACAAACACAGAGATCTGTTGTGTTGTCACAAAATGAATTATTGTCTACACATTCACATGTATCATTACAGCTTTCTCCGAGGGATACATCTGCAAAATAAAAGGAGGAAGTGTAAATATGGCATATAGAATACACTGGTGAAAAGTCGTCGGTTGGTTGGTCGATTTATTCGCAACACAACCAATAGCACGCATCATTGAGCTAGAGATGATTCATTCTACAACGATGCAATGTTGTCGATAAAGAAAAAAAAACGTCATTTTTCGACCATAAGTAAAGACCTTTATTCTAAGAGAAGCAGCCTACACTTTATCAAATGAGTCCGTGTTTAAGCGAGAGAGAGGAAAACAGATTTGAAAACACTGTGAGAAGAGAAGAAAATGCTGCAAACAGTTTTAGTAGTTAGAAATTTTGTCGGGTGGTAAAGGGTTCAGGAAAGTTATGAGGGAAACAAGATCTGATATGACAAGCACAGTCTATCTGGCGTCGGTTGGTCGATTTACTCGAAACTAAACCAAAAGCAGGCGACATTTAGCTTGAGATTATTCACCTAATAACGCTGCAATATTTACAAAAAGAAAGGAAATCCCCATTTTCCTGACAGTAAAAACCATCAAGTCCATATGAACAAGTCCATATGAAGTATTTCCCAAACAATTCGAAATGACATCCGTGGTCTAATTTTAAACAGTTTTTTTTTCCTAAAAAGAAATAGCTTTCCTTTCAGATGAAAATGATTTAGCCATGCTCTGTGAAAAGGGGGCGTCATGCATCTGCAAAAAGTGTCGATCTAGGTCAGCCTGCGCAGTCCGCGCAGCTGACCTGGATGGAAAATTTTGCTATGTGTCAGTTTTCTCTATATCGAAAGACCAGTCTAAGTCATGATTTAGTCGGTTATTAGACAAAGTGGATTTTATTGTGTATCACAGAGATGCATCAAATCCGCTTTCGCGTAGCGTGGCCTATAAATATATATTTCAGTTTGTAAACCGTTTACACTAAAACGAATGAAGGAAACGTAATCAGTAAACTGCAAAAATTGACAAGACTCGCCTACGCAAAAACCTAGACAAAATGTGATCATAGTAAATTGCAAAATCTTCAGAAGACTTGACAACACAAAAATTTACCAAAAGCAGAAAGTTTCGACACAAGTTGGCCTTCTAACCTTGGTCGATATTCTCTGCACATGCATTAAGCCCCCTTTCCATAGGGCATGCCTCATATGTCTATGATATCTCAACAAACGTCTACCACGCTGTGCATACTCTTTGAATGCTTTGTTGATCAACACTTACATTTTAGAAGAACGTTAAAAGAACGTCGATAATTCGTTAAGATTGCGTTAATAAAGGTACATTTCAGGTGCGTTCACTCATTAACGAATTGTGGGAACACACTGTATACTAATAGGAAAACCTGCACGAATAAACATGAAAATCGAAAGAATTAATCAATCAGGTGAGTAAACATAATGAACTGAAAACAAATCTGAAAGGACATCTAAACGAGTTCAGATAGTGTGAGCAATTACATATTTCCATGCTAGAGCGAATGTTAAATGAATATCAACGATTACCAACGATCACTTAATGAAAACGCCTAGCGTGTTGTGCGTGTTCTCTGTGAGCCTCTAGGTCCATTTGTTCGAAAAACGTTGAGAAAACGCTGTTAATTCGTAGATAATGTATAGAAAGTTCGTCAAAGAATTTTATAAGGCTTCAGAAGTAACAAACTGTCGTCTCACTGCGGACAAACAGACCTTTAAATTTGCATTCATCGAATGAGCGTATGAGTGTACGTTGCTCGCTGGCATACGTCGAAATATATCCGATGTCAGCGAACAGTTATGGAAGTTTGCGACTCCTAATATCAGCAGATATGAGGTAAAGCCCACATCCCCTGATATGAGCAAATATTTATTACAGTCCACAACCCCCGATATCAGTAACCTACGGGTCCTGATATCAGCGGATATTTTCTTTTAGTATCAACGATCCCTGATATTAGCGAACATATGTTACAGTCGACGGGCACTGATATCTGCGAGCACTTTTAATAGTTCACACACCCAACATCAGTGGCCATTAATACAGTCTACAGCCCTCACATCAGCGGGCATTTGTTATATTTCATGGCGCTCGACATTAGTAGTTGTTAAAGCCCATGACCCCTAATACCAGTAGACAAGTGTTATGGTCCATTACCTCTGATATCGCTGGAAATTATTTTTGTTAAAGTTCATGTGTTTCTTTTACCAGTGTTTCTCACAGTGTTAATCCAACCCAACCTACTAGTTGATTTCCCAGATAACCATCGTCGAAAAAATAAATTGAATGGATTATTCGTTAAAGTGGTATAAACATGGTTTGAAAAGGAGAAATTTCTGGTTACCAGTTAATTCTCCTTTTTTTACCATATTTTCGAAACCCTCTTGCATAAAAGTCGTTGAACACTAGATTTTTCGTTTCAGGGCTACACATTTATTTTAGAAGAACTGATATTTGACAACAGTGTAAGGAAACAAAGAAAAAAAACAATGCTTACTCAATTCTCTGACACACTGATTAAAGATACATATCTGTAAAGAGAAAAAAAAAATGTCATCATGTTAGGTGATGGAAAGTCCGCCATCCACGTAAGTATAAATCATTGTCAATGGACCTTTCCTTAAAGTTAAATTTGACCCATTATTTTTAAGGTTTTTTTTTTTTTTTTTTCTTCTTCTTCTTTTCAGGTAGATCTCTACCGATCTTGAGCATAACCAGCATTTTCTCCTTTTCCCATTATGTTTTCTACCCCATCAAAGAAAAATTGCACCATTCGAGCCACATTGAAATTGTCGTCTGCAAATGCTTTCAATTTGGACAAGGCTAAAATTGTGTCATTTGGTAAAGAGTTCAACCACCTTTGCCAGAGCATGGTCCAAATGTGTGTCCAAAGTTAGTAACACTCTGAACCTGATGGGCATATTTGCATGCTATAAGTCATGCTTCAAGTATGGCAAGAGACCGCTACAGTGTGTGCTAGTGACATGTTTGCACTACAGTACCAAATTTAAGTTGATTTCATCAGTGATTAAAAAAAAAAAGAAAAAAAAAAGGAAAAACATTGGAAAAGGAGGGTTCCTTTCCGCACTTTTCTTCGAAAAAGTGTCAACTGCATGGCCATTAGAAAGATTTTTTTTTGCTTTCGCGTCGCTGTGCATGTTTATTTACAAACATACGTTGTTTACTATAACTGTTTCTACTTCTCTGGCTGTAACAGGTCGTAAGTAAACGTACCTGATACAATTTGAAAGGGGTATTAAAAGAAATGCCGTTTCGATTTTTTTGAAAATAAAAGTCTTAGAAAATACTTCTAATTCTCGTCCGCGTGTAAAAATGGCTTTGAAATTTAAACATAGCTAGAAATACCCACATAATACACGAGTAATACACGAGGGATTACCTTTATTCATTCCTATTTCGTTTGAAACGGTATATCTTTGCTTGATAATGGATATATACACTCTCAAAATATCTAAGTGAGTAGAGTCGCCAACTATGGTTTTGAAGGTTGTAGGTTCGATTCCCATTGGAAACTTTTTTTTTTTTTTTTTTTTTTTTTTTTTTTTTAAATCAGCATTTTTTCCGTTGTTGTTTTTCTGTCTCGAACTAGTGGTCAACAGTGTCACGTCAAGTCATATTTTTTCCTTACAAGAAGAAACTTTCTCATCCTCCAAAAAATTGTGTCAAACTATGCCTTAATACCTCTTTAACTTCCAAAATCTTTTACAAAAATTTGAAACATGACCGGTTATAAAAAAAATAGAAAATCTTCATTTATCTACCAGACGACACATTTTAGTCTCTTTCATATTGAAGCATTTGCACGCGCCAAATTCAATGCGGCTAAAGTGATGACCGCTACCTTTGAAGGAAGACATCTAAAATGGCAGCAATGCTGCTTACAAGCATACAATAATGTTTGCTGGGATGATGTAAATACTATAATTCCTTTGAAATAGCATTGTTTAATCTGTCATCATTAAAAGAATGTGTTTTTCAACCATTAATCCGGATATTGTTGAAGATATTATTTGTCAGCATTTTAGGCCGTAATAATTGTAATGGATTGAATGTTTTACTTTTTTTTTCTTTCCGACAGACATTGTATAGAAGTGCCTGCGTTACTGCTATGTGTTGCAGCATACACATACGAAAATTATTAATTCATATACTTTACATGTTATCGATGGTATTTATTTTGTAATCGCAGTGATGTTATTTTTGATGTCATTCCGTATCTTAAGATGGAGATCTGGTTGTAAACAACGACGGTGTTTGGAGTAACAAGACTTATAACATAGGTTTGATTTCCTATTTTCCTCTTTTAGTCGATAAAAGTCATTTGAAACCTACAGTAGGCCAGTAACACTTTATCTTTTCTGTATAGATCTTCTCTAAATACGTAAAATTCCTGAAAACAGGATTGGTATGACATAAATGTAGAATTTGCCACATTATATTTCATAATGCAAACCCGAAAACGGATATGTAACAAGCATAAAAAGAAATGTATTTTAGCAATAATTTGCAAAGAACGCAAAATGTATTTCCATAGAAATGCAAAGAAACGGACTTGAAATGTACCGGACTTATACCGGTCAAAACCGGAATTCAACGATGAAATTTTTGTTACGCGTAGTGAAGGGCAATAGTCCTGTGCCACTGTTTTGGACTCTGCTGTAATTCACTTCTAATGATATTTAATGCACATTAACTTGCACATTTTTTGGATCTATTACAACTAGGATAAATGAGTGGATATGAATTTTCTGTAACTGAAAGACGTCAAAGGTATATAATAAGCGAAGGAATTGCCGACCACGTTAGGAAAGAGGGTGGGATGTGGAGTGCATTACGATAGATCTTTTGCTCGTATCTCGATAATACTGAGATACTGTGTAAGATTTCGTTTGTGGTGTACTAAAATCATCAAAGACAAGCCATAATAAGAATACAACATGGTACAAGTTCCTACAGCTTAGTTGGTCGGAGTCCGGGATGTATGACTTGAACAAACGTTCAGCGTACATTGTTTACAAGGTAGGCTCTGATCGAGGATATTGAAAGTACAAAGCCGTGCGTTAACGGCGCGTGATTTTACTGATTAATACACGTTTTCTCCCGTTAACGGCCGGTTTTTCCCCGTTAATACATGCTTATTGCGGCCCGGAAACTTACATTTTGTGCAATAATAACAATTAGAATGCAGTTGTATTTGACAGTCCACGACCCCTAAAGATAGTACTTTTAGCTGTTAAAAATACATCTAGATCTCTAGAGGTAATGCAGTGTCATGACTGATTTGGATAAACCATCCCTGAAAACATCAGACTGTTTCTATCAGTGGTCGGATAGCACTGCCCGTGCATTCTCATCCTGATTACAATGGGCACCAGTTTCCAAAAGTTATGCTCGGCACTTTTTGAATAATGACACTAACTACCTAAGTGATACACATGTACCGGGATTTTTATAAATTCTACTCAATGTTCAACCATATGAAACTGAACTTGTTTGAAAACCTTTGTTAAAAGTGGCCTAAAGTATCAGACTTTGAACCCATTGACCACCTGACAGCTTACCTTGTTGCAGCCACATTGTGATCCAGTGTAAACTCTGGTACGACTTTCACAAATTCCATCTACAATACAGTATACTCCACGAAAACATATGTCAGCCACCTCAAATATCTAGGAAAAAAATGAATATTTTATCATAGTGCGTAAATGTGCACCTACGTCGACTATTTGACATCGAAGGGCTTAAAGTCCTTAAAAGTAGATTGTGGATCAGTATTAAGCCATGATGTGGTCTTATGAAAGGACAAAATTTCATTTACATGACAAGTTCTGTCATTTGAGCTATATTTTAGCTGTACATAGTCGGCAAGTTTTTTCAATATGGACAAGTCTGAAATTTTGTCATTTGGTAAGGATTAACTTATTCTTCAGTGTTTCCTACCCTTTAACTCTTTACCAAACGACAAAATATAAGACTGGACCAAATTTAATGCATTTGCAGACGGCAAATTAAATGAAACTCAAATGACGATTTCTGCATTTGATAAGGTAGAAAAGATTGTAGGAAAAGAAGAAAATGCTGGTTACCAGCATTTTCTCCTTTTCCCACAATGTTTTCAAGACTTCTCTTCCAGGGTCGATAAAACTCGGGATTTTGTGGTAAAGAGTTACAGGACCCCTTTCATCAACCCTTCTAATTTGTTGTCTGCATATGATCTAAATATGTGGAGATGTTTCAAATCTTATGATCTAATGCGGTTGGAACACTTGTTTTCAAGGTAGGATGAGAAACATCTCTACTCAGATTTATCATCTGAGAATTTGAACTCGAAAAACTGATTCTAGCGTACCTTAAATCAGAAACTCAATATCTGACAAAGTATTATTATTAAGACAGCACTGCTTTCAGTTTGACAGTTTTTTATATACTTATGCGACGTTAATAATAGGAAAAAAATCGCGACATTCATGAAAGTAAAACACTATTATCATACTCATGATAAAAGCATTCAATATAGAGCGTTATCTGGAACAGCCTTCTGTGGTAAGAGGGGAGAACTAAGCGTAGGAAACTGCGTTTCTGTATCGGTCCAACTTAACATTGACAAGCAGTATCATGGAAAAACCATAAGCGACATCAGAAATATCATGCTAATTTGTGTTAATTCGGTTAATTTGTCCAAATATTGCTCAGTTACTCTTTTCACATCAATTTATTGTAAATTTCTTATAAAACACCCCCCCCCCAAAAATGTTCTTTTCGGAACTATCAAATACATAGACAAACTGTCACCCGAACAAGCAAACAGAAAGGCGTAAAGAGGTCTTCCAGAGCGACGAGATTTTCAAGTTTTACAATTACTTATTCAAATTTAATAAAAAATGAAAAAATAATAAAATAATTATCTTGTCCAAACAGTGACAAGAAAGGAAATTGGGAACAGCGACAACAAAACTGAATAAGGGTCACTAATGTCCAAGTCCCAATAGAGAAAGAGCAAAGGCAATGTAGAGAGAAATAACCTTTATTCCAATATTCCCCATGTTTGTGCCAAAATTGTAGCTGTCCTGTAAGAAAAGGCCCTATTCAACAAATAAAGCACATGAACAAAATGAAAAAATGAAGCAGGAATAAAAAATTATCAGAGGGCAATAATAGGCCTGTATCGCTCGACTTACAATTGTAATGTTCTGATCAGACATGAAGCTGATTCAGATGTCTTGTGAACTTTATCAGCTACACCGGCAAACAGGCAATCAGGCCAGTAAATACTTACAATGCAATGTGTAAATCATCGGATTTATAAGTGAAGCTAAATATTTCTCGAATGTAGACATGTTTTTATTTAATTCTTGCTTGCATATATTGCTATCGTGCATGCTTATCGTCTGGAATTCAGTTGGATTTCAGCTTTAGATGGATTAAACCCACCCACCCAACCACAGCAGTGCTTTCAATGATTTGATTAATATTATGGCTTACAATCTTCATCAACAAAAAGTATGGGTTTTTGTTGTGTTTTTACAAAGACCGTTGGCCTATAAATTACAAATGAATCGTTTAACTTTTGGGGTATCATTATACATTTTCAAGATATCGTGAAAAAACGTAGTGTTTTGGTGTTGACGACAGTTATATCACGGCGCTCAGTGTATGTTTGCATGCGTTACTACAATACCATTACTATTACTACGAACAACATTCCTTCACAGTAATGGGGTACTTTCCAACATAAATGTAGTCAAACTGTTAATGTAAAGCTGTGAGAGGGGACTGCAATTTTTAGCATTCATCAACCCTCGGTAAGAAGTTTGGCCGAATCTTGGTACAAACTACAATTAAAAGATTACTAAATAGTTTCAAAATCATCGTTGAGAAAAAGAACAATGCTTAAACCTAGGTAGCTGTGACGGAGGACAATCGTGCAACGTTCGCTTTGATACACAGCACGAAAAAGTGATACAGCTTTTGCAAAAGAAAAAGCCATTTACACCATAAATTTCAGCAAAATTATGAACGGATTTAACTATACCATATGGTCAAAGGCACTTTGATTTTGACAAACTTCGCCTGCTTTAACCTAATATATAGAGAGCAAAGCTTGTTAACAACCAAGTGTCATTGATTACAGTGCCATAAGAAATCATACTCTTTACAAACACATTGCCATGAAACATTATGCGACTGGAATTTTTTTTTCTCCCAACAATACTAAAGCCGTCTTTTTGCAGAAAGTCTAAACCATGCCATTTTCAAAAATCAAAGCGCTGAAGGCGCTGAAGGCCTGGGCATCAGAACGGGTGAAGAGGTATGAAAATGAGGCCCAGAAGCTCAAAGTTGCTATCATATTTGTACAGGCTTAAAAACTGCTATCACATTTGTACAGACGAATAAAAAATATCTACATGTCTCACACTGACAATCTGTGGAGTTTACAACAAAATGGAAAAACATAAATTTCTAAAGCCCAATATAATGAGTATTTTTGTATAGCCTTAGTCTCATGGTCTTTATGGATTGAAAGGCGATAATTTTCAAAGGATTTTCTGCTTCCTATTTTCTTCCTTTACGTTGCTTTGGTAACAAATCACAGTAACAAACCAAAATGAGCACTGTGCAACAGCAGGGAATATTTCTGGAAAGTGCAAAAATCCATAATGGCCAAGCAATGAATCATATTTTTCTTTCATTTTACTAGACTCAGTTTATAGGTTGAAATAGTAACCATGTCCTTTGAGCAATGACAAGGAAAAACACAATGTCTTTAAAGGCTAATATCACAGAGCACGATTTGGTGTCTGAGGAAGACATTCTTTAACTTATTTCTTTTTATCTTTAAGTTCTGGTTTCTATGGCAACAAATAAAAAGACATCCGCATTCGGGAGCTAATGCTCGGTTGATTTTCAGTGAAAACACAAAGTTGAAAAGGGGGCATAACTTGATAGTTATTTACCCTTATTGTTTATGTTTCCCTTTTGATAGTTAACAACTTGTCCAAGTTTTAAGTAAACATGTTCAGTAATAACAATGATATTGTAAAATTTCAAATATTTTGCACGACGACGACACAAACGACGAAGATGATGACACTAGGGCTATGAAAATACAATGTCTCTAAAAACAGCTGAGCTAAAAGTTCTGAGTCGAAAAAAGGGCATAACTAATTACTTTGCCAAAACTATTTTGGTGGTTACCTACCTCTGTTGTACTGATATAAATTCCCCTTTTAATAGTTAACGAAAAGTTCAAGTTTGAAGTAAGTATCTTCATTAATGACAGATATGATAAAATGTCAAAGGTTCGGAAATTTTAATGCAATAAAAAAGGGCGTAGCTGTGTCAAAAATATTTTGATGGTTACCTACCCTACTATATGAGTACCCCTTTTGACAACAAATAACTTGTACAAGTTTGAAATAAATATCTTCAGGAATAACAGCGATATTTTTGCACGACGACAATGACGCATAGGCTTTGACAATAGCATGACGCTTTCTTCGTAAAACAGATAAGCTAAAGACTACCAGTTGAATAAAATCGTATGGATGATACAAGACTGCTCAAGGAACATTTCTATAAAAGTTTTGTCAAAATATCTGCCGTAAATGCCACTTTTGTAAGTCTATGGAATTTCTAAGTTGCCATGATTAACCACGTTAGAAAGCCGATTTTCATGAATAAGAGGGCCGTTGGACCTAAAGCCCTCATCTGAGTAAAGTCATCTAGGATTGATAAATTTTAAGAGGTCTTGGTTGTGATTGTGGAAAACACAAATGAGCCATGCTCTGGCAAAAGGGGGTTTAATGCATCTCCGTGACCCATCAATCCAAACGAGCCATCATATTTATTAATGAATCCATAAAATCCATTTTGTGGAGCAACCGACTGAATCATAAAGTGCACTGGTCCTTCGACATGCAGAAAATTTGCCAAAAGCAAAAAGTTTCGACCCAGGTCAGCCTAAATACCTATGAAGATCAAGATAAGATTGCGCTGAATGTCAAGTCTGAGCTTTGATATAAAACGCCCACCGATTACTTAACTCTTGACCACACATTCTCGAGTTTTAAGGACTCTAAGGATATAGCCTCATGAAAACCTTTGGGAAGAAAAGAAAATGCTCTCTTTTTTCCTACAAGGTTTTCTGCACTTTCACAGCCAATAACCAACATTTCAGCTAAATCTAACTAGCCGTTCACAAATGTTTTCAATTTAGACAAGTCTAAAATTTCATCGTTTTTTTTTTTTTAAAGATTAACAAGATTAACTGGTTTTCAATAGCTCACGTTCAAAACTTTAATACATATTTGGTACTGTATGCTCCGAGTTTGCTACGGGTCGAAATGGTTATGGGCCGAGATGTCATATCTGGACAATTCTGACTGGAAGAAATAAGGCATATATACCAATCAAATACAAACTTATAACTTCAGACACGAGGTGCACAGTAATTTTACGAAAATTAAAATCTTGCCGAGGTTTCGAGACACCTTTTTCAGAGAAAGAGCACATCGTCTGCGTAAAATACGCTATCATTATTTGTCATTCACATGGTGTGTAGAAAAAGGATAAATGAACGATCCCGATTAGTGCTTGGCAACAGCACTCGTCACAACTCGGTCGACTGCGTACCTACATCAAAATATTTGATCAACGATCACCCGATGTTTGCCAATTGTTTCTTTCACTGTTAAGCGCACGAATTTGCAGTTATGAATAACCTCACGAGGGCCCCAAATTCTCAGTCAACACTTTCGTACGATTAAAATCGCACATCTAACAAAGTTTATTGTGAAATTAAACTTACTGTGATGTTCAAATCGAAATATTTCATTATTTAAAGGGGTCGTTTCCTTCAGCGTAGTGAGATGGATTGCAGGCGGTACTTTTCACTTTTAATCGGGTCTTTCCGTAAATGCTTGACTCGGGTTTTTCCGTAAATGCTTGGATGGTGTTGAAATTTTGGTATACGATTCCTATGGCCTTGGGCTTAGCAAGGCCAACAAACTTTCATTTTTGCTTCTGTTACTTCCTATAGAGCTATGATAACGTTATAATAGTACGAACCATGCTCTGGCAAATGGGGGCTTAATGCATTTCCTTTATTCATAATACTTAGCAAATCTTCACATAATTATGGATCCATAAAGTCCATTTTGTCTAATAAACTACTGAATGATGAGGTAAACTGGTCATTAGACATACAGAAAATCGACACTAGCAAAAAGTTTCGGCCCATCTCAGCTGCGCGGACTGCGCAGGCTGACCTGGCCGACACTTTTTGCGTATGCATTCAGCTCCCTTTCACAGAGCATGGTTCATGTGATTTAGGACGTACTGTGACATCAGGTCTCGGACAGTGTGGACTCAAGATCTATCCGCTTCAAGCAAAGCTACTTAATTAACCATTAGTAGAGAACAAAGTTAAAACTTGAACTGTTGCAGGTCGACGAATACCTCCTCCTTGCTGCCTAGTCACTAGTCATAAGGAAAATAAGAAAGCTATGATGGCCCTGAATCGCTAACCTGAGCCCCTGTACATTTAACAGAAGTATATAGAGCATAGTAAATATTTCACCCCAATATGTTCTTGTGACCTAGATTTCTACATGATGTGACCCATTTTTAAACTTGTTTAAATATTATTAGGGCAAATATTCTGACCAAATTCCATAAGAATTGAACTGAACTATTGCCCCTAGTGTTTCGACAAGCTTTTTATTAAGATTTGTCTCACTGATCGACTTCTGTGTCTGAAGTTACCAATTTTTTTATTCATCCTAGATATCACCAAGACAAATATTCTGACACCATGTGTTTTAGACTAAAGTTATGGCTAGTAGAAGATGCAAAAGGCATTTTTAAGATTTTTCCCAGTGAAACACTTTTCGACCTCGTGTGACCCACCTTCAAAATTTATTGAAACATAATAACAAGTTCATAAGTGTCGGGCTAAAAATGTGGCTACTAGAGTGTAAACAAGTTTATTTTTTCTAAGATTTGCCCTAGTGACATATCGTTTTATTTGGCGAGTCCCTTTTCAAACTAAAGTTAGAGAATATCAAAATAAACATTGCTACCAACTTTCATGAGGAATGGAAAGAAAATGTGACCTGTAGCGTGTACGCAGGGTTTTTCTTGGGATTTTAGACTGAATGTACCGCAGTTTCGTACTCTATAGTGATTTTATTAAAAGATACATTCCGATTAACTTTCATAAATATTGACCAGAAATTATGGTCTCTTTAGGGTTAACAATGTTTTCTCTAAGATTTGTCCAAGTGGCTTATTTTTGATAAGATGTGACCTATATTCAAACATGAACAAATATGATAAAGACAAACATTCTGTTTAACATACAGTAGTATTGGACATACCTGAGACCTCTAGAGTGTACATACATTTTCTCCAAGTTTCGTCCCTTTGACCAGCTTTCGATCTGATGAGACCAAATTTGAACTAATCCAAGAAGTCACCAAGAAAAATATTTATACCAATTTTCAGCAATAATAGACAAAAATCTCGATCTCTAGAGTGTACAAAGGATTTTGACAAGATTTGTTCAAGTAACCTTCTTTTTTTTTTTTTTTTTTTTTTCCTGTTTTGGCCCATTTTCAAACTCGTCTGAGATACTAATAAAACAAATATTTTGACAACCTTTCGTGAGTAATAAACTGAATATGGTATCTAATGTGAACAAACCATCTTTCTAAAATTTGTCTAAGTGAACTACTTTTTGACCCGATATGAAACATTTTTTTAACCTGTCTGAGGTATCGTCAAGACAAGCTTTCTGACAAACTATCTATTGGACTGAGAATGTACACAGTAATATCCAAGATGTGTCCCATTGAAATACCTTTTGAACCTATTGGACCCATTTTTTAACTCATCCGATTTATCATCAACACAAACAGTCTGACGATTTTTCATCCGTATTGGACTGAAAAAGTGTATTAGGGATTTATTCAAGTCACCTACTGTTCAACCCGAAGTGACCTAAGATATCTTCAAGACAAGTATTCTGACAATTTTTCATGAGTATTGGACAGAAAATGTGGCCTCTAGTGTGTATACAATGTTTTTTCCAGGACTCGTGCAAGTGACGCTCTTTTTGACCCTACGTGATCCATTTTTTCAAACATGTCTAGGATACTGTCAAAACAAAAATCCTCACTAACTTTCATGAGTATTGGACTTAAAAGTTAGGCTCTATAGTTTACGAGGGTGTACCAAAACGTTTTATATACTAGGTTTTTTTATTTTCTTTATTCTCTGGTGCTAATATTCTTTGCATTATGACAACAAATAAAAATCGTATCTGTACTAAAAAAAAAAAAGAGCTTACATACAATTATGAGAAAAAGGTTATACACTTTTTTGAAAATGCATTACAGTCACGCAGCTCAATTTTACAGTGTCACAACACAGTCATGATTGCAGGACCGACGTGATATTGTTATGCTTGCTAAAAGTGGTGTGATTCTCTGTTCATTATTTTTCCAATATCCCCCTGCAATACACATCTGCATCCGCTTTACCCACATTATTCATGTTTTCCAAAGTCTTAGTTGGTGTTGATCCTTAAAGACAACGAAATATGATTGCAGATCTATATTCAACGGGCGTCTCCATTTTTAACGTTGCCGTGATGTTACGAAAAGCACAAATCTTCTTTCTAAAATAACAAGCTTGATATGGCTTCTCGTTAACGTGCATCAGTACTTTGACTGTTTGATAGTCCCTCATACACGCGGTTTTTTGCCACATTTATATCAATGGCCTATTTTTTTTACCCAAAATTACCAGATTTCGATCTCTTCCGAGATATTATCCAGACAAATATTTTGAGCAACGGTCTCTAGAATGTACACAAGGCTTTTCTAAGATTTATCCCAATGACCTATTTATTGACCGGACGTAACCAAATTTTGAAGACGTCCCAGATATTATCACAAACATTCGGATTAATTTATATGAGCAATGGACTAGAAATTCGGCTTCTAATGTGGTACAAGGTAAGACTTGTCTCACGATGGACACAGACCGATTCCAAAAGTTCTGAAACAGTCGTCAATCATAATGAAATTTGCTGTAGCACAAGTTTCCGTGGTAGCAAGGCTTTATTAAAACTTTAGTAAAGTTAGTTAAAACTGTAAAAAAGAAAAAGGTAAAAATTGTGTATACAGAAGAATGGTGATATGGACAGATGGACGGACAACATGATCCTTGAATACTATCTAATTTCGTCCTGGGGGATTAAATATATGACTCGTTTAAAAACGGAAGGAGAGGGGTTGATATGGTCTATGTCCTATCTACTGAACATAACTCATTACCCTGTAATATGCAAAGTTTATGTTGTATGTGGATGTCAATGAAGGCTCTGGCTGTAGGCTATAGGCTTAGCATTCAATGGAAATATCGGTGCGTAATCTGGGCAAAACCTTACCCCCTACGCTGCTAGATAAACTGATTTCTCTCTCTCTCTCTCTCTCTCTCTGTGGGAACTGCTGTAGCGGAACATTCCCAGCATTTCGAATAAGACTATATATCGAATTGAATGTTTTGCTTTTCGTATAATGTTTTTCACTGTCTTCTAGAGACATGCCAATTCGAGACGTAACTTTAAACAAACCAATCTAGATTAAACGAGCCACTTATGAAGTAACAAACTGTGTTATTGGATTTATTTGACGAAAATACGAGTTCTACACCAACTGGCAAACTCGCCCTGGATCAGCAAACTCGGACTTCTAAGACAAAAAAAATATCCGACAAAACAAGGCTAGTAGAATTTTTTAGCGGACGTCGAAGACGAGAGCGGACAGCGGACTTTTATGCGGGGTTTTCTCAAAAGAACTGTACACTTTCTACGAAGCTACGAGTTTTACAAATTACTCGTTCACTTTATTTAATTATACTACATACCTTTTCCATTAGTGAAATGCTTTGTATTTTAAATATTAACTGACCTTTTCCTCAATATCTCACTTTGTGATATTCCATAAGTGTTTGATCACACAAAATCAGGACTTAATTATGGCACCATTAAGTCAGTCTCTAGTTGTTGGATATGACTTAGTGTACTCTGAGGAAAAGAAGTATTGCCACCCTGCCTATTTTAAACAACAACAACAACATCTCTGTTCTCTGAAATGATGTTTCTAAATAAAGATAAAGGATAAAATTCTGTAACCTAATTCAACGATAGGTTTTAGAGTCGTTGCTATCGATTTCTCAGACTTATCGGTCCAGTAGAATTTTAACAAGAACCACGACTAACGAACGCCATTCTTTTAACACAGATTTGACAATATGTGTATGCTTCGAACTAAGTTCAAGTTTTATAAATCTCATACATAAACACTTGAACCTATTGCAGACTGCCATTTCTTTTTCAAGTCATAAGTAAGGAATCCATCGACCTTGACCATCGCTTCCGCCTACAACTAACGTAATAGCTAAAGCATAATCTGCATATCAAGATCTATCACAAAGCAAAGTTTCATAAACATATCTTCAGAATGACTGAGATTATTACAGATTTCTATAAATCTTTGTACAACATCATAAAAGGTACAACTCTGACACAAGCACCACAATTCGAACAACTTTTATATTAGACCAAGAGAGGTGTCACTTACATTTTTCCAGTCTAGACTTTGCAGCTTAATCTGTGAAAACATGTGATCTGTGGAACAGGGTTGTTCTTCGCTTACAACATAAATTGGACAACTTTGGTAGGTGACCACAAGATGTTACGTGGGAAATAAGGCCATGTAATTTTCGACATTTTTCTTTTCAGTTCTCCATAAAATTACTCCATACAAAACATGTGACCTCTAAGATAGTGCTATGTTTGACCATATGGATATTATTGAACAAAATTGAACAACAATCACCTTTGACCAAGGATCTCTCTAGGTGATGGTACATACAAAATATATCCATTCTAGACCTTGCTGTGTTAGAAAAAGGATTTATGGTGTTTTCGTGATATTAGTCAATAAAATGTAGTAATCCAAGTTTACCTATCTAAAAGTAGGTCAAAGGTCATCCTTAGTCAATCAGTTTAGTAGACTTTGTAGTACTCCTGATAATCATGATCAGTAAAAGATTGAAGGGCATCTGACTCGCTGTTCGAGTGGAGAAGACCATTTTAGAGGTATCTGATAAATATAGTAACAGCGGCCATCCTGATCACGTGACCAAGATCATTCAAACAATTGTTTCTTTGTAGTATCCAACACGTGTCTATTAAAGATATTTGATTTGAATTTATCAAACATTATCTGAAGAGAAATACTTTAACTAATTGTAGATGGACGTGCGGACGGACGACGGACAGCAAGCGATCACAGTAACTCATCTCAAGCATTTTTTTCTTAGGTGAGCTTATAAAACCGAATTCAAATGTACGAACGATTTCCGATATATCCTTGCAGGTAGTAAAAAGTGCACGTGCTTTTTAATAATAGTCCAAGCTTCAATTAAAAGGGAAGTTCAACGACATTTGATTGCACATACATGGTGCTTACCAACTAGTATGCTTTAATGTCTAAAACTGGACCAGATAAGGAGCTCTTTTTCAGGGCGTGTCTTGAGAAAAACTTTTCCTTTCTTAGAGGAGTCTTATTGTTTTAAAAGCAGCAGAGCGGTCTATTTTCATGTAAGGCGTATGTGAATATCGCCCATCGTAATACCATAGGCCACTGAAGTTCCATTGATCTGTCACAGAATATCACAGAATCTTTGAAAGGGGACTGGGGTAAAATTTTTCTTCGATTTCGTTGCACACCTTGTCTTATTATACTCAAAATGTGATTTTCATTTACACCGTATATTGTACACATGATATACAGGCGATGCACTAATCTGCAAAAGTGTTCGATGATCGACCAAGGAAAATTTTAGTGTTCCGTGATAGACCAATAGAGTTTCACAGGCCTGTGGTAATACAGCCGAAAGATTTGATCAACAGATCAACGGAGGTTTGCCAAATGAATGGTAGACTGTGTGCCTGATAGAATAAAGTGTCGTTGCCTAGCCGTGAATTTATATGTACGCAATGATCTCAAACGGTATTTAAATCTTTAAAGGGACACTGTTGAACTCATAGGAAAATAAATCTGTAATTTCGATTTGGATTCATCAAAGTTGTTTATGTGTAAAATCAAGTGTACATATTTAACGACCTAGTCTACATGAGGAATGACGATGAGTTGAACCTCTTATAACTTAAAATACATGCTTTGACAATAAAATTCGACACAGGTTCCCTTTATATACAGCAATTATCTCTTTGTGAGTTTTTGAGACAACCCCGCGTCCGCAGTCCGCTGTCCGCTCTCGTGTTCGGCGTCCGCTAAAAAACTTTATTACAACTAAGTCAATATGGACGACAAAGTCAACCCGGGTCCGTATTCACCAATCATCCTTAAGAACATTCTTGGTCTTTTTCTTCAATATTTTCTAAATTTGAAAGAAAACATCTTTTGATAAACCTTTCGGTTTAGCCAATCAGAAGTGTTACTTCAAATTTTGAAAATCTCGGAGAATAAGACTAAGAATATCCTTAAGAATGGTTGGTAAATACGGACCGTGGCCATTAAATGAAATTGTCATGAATCAAGGCTAGTCTAGGGCTTATAAAGCAGACCTCGTACCTATTACTCGGCCAATACGAGATTACTTCATTAACATTATACCAATTTTCCAATCATCGTTATCCTACTATGTTTTATATGACTGACAAAAATGCTTTCAAAAACTAGAAAAACAAAATCAACTGATTTTTTATGCAAGAATATTATGTGAAAAACAAAATGGCAAAGAGATAAAGTACTCGTTTGAGCCACAGGGATTTTTAGCGTTTTTTATGTTTTACATGCATATATAATACAAGGGATGCAACTGACATTATCGGCAAATTCTACAGCTCCAAATCGTCCGATGTTTGATCGATTCACTCAAATTTCAAAGAAGCAGCCATAATTGTTGTCACGTGATCAAAATGTATCAAGGCATTTCATTGGTCGGATTTTTGGTCCCGACCAATGAAATGCCTTGATACATTTTGATCACGTGACAACAATTATGGCTGCTTCTTTGAAATTTGAGTGAATCGATCAAACATCGGACGATTTGGAGCTGTATTCTTCGTCTTATTATTAAACAACGAAGGTTGGTTAAAGATATTTACTTGTTTTATCAAACCGATAAGTATTTTGGCCATGATCTTGTACAGAATAGTAGATTTACTCTGACAAGCGCACTGAATGAACCCGTGTCGGACCAAACAATTTCGACCTATTTGTCGAGAAACCGGCTTCTGTAGCACAAATCATTGAACGTTTAGTCATGAAACCACATTATTTTTCGCTAGAAAAATGTGTAATGAGCTAGATAAAGTAGACCTTATGTGATTATCTGTAAAATTGACGAAGTCACTTGTGTTTTTGTGATGACAAGTAGAATTTGCCGATAATGTCAGTTGCATCCCTTGTATTATATATACATGTAAAACATAAAAAAACGCTAAAAATCCCTGTGGTTTGAGCAGGTTCTCCCTTTCCATTGATGGTTTCACAAACACTTCGTTGAAAACAAGAAAGATCTTTAAAAAAAGATAGACAGCGTAATTTTGCCATCAAATAAGCAGGGTCTCTTAGAATAAACATGTCTACTTTTTTTGACCACATGGGACCTAAGAATGTTTACATATTTGACCATCACAAATTTCTATTTAGTCAATTTTTGTCATTACACAAAATGTAGATCAAAAGCAAGAACATACAGCTTCGCAGAAAAAACAAAAAGTCTTCTACGCGAGAAGATGAGATAACAAGTGTAGCATATTGCTCTCTTACCGATGTTTCGTTCGGTCCGATACAAGCAGAACTGTTTTCTCCGTATGTCAGCCGACACTGATAGTCGTAGTCAAAGTCCTTTCCAGGCAATGGGATGGTTGCCAGGGAGGCGGACAATTCTGCATCAGTCGTCGAACCCGATTTCAAGCAGTTGTTGGTGCTAGTTTCCAAAACATTAACTAAAATATTATTCATTGTGTTCATGTACTTACTATATATATTGTATCATGGGTCAGATGCCTTTAATTTTATTCGGTTTCATTTCGTAATGACTACACATGTCTTTATACCTTTAGTTTATGCAGAATGCATTAGATATGCCACTCCTAGTGTTTCTTATATTTGAGTCATTCTCTGGCAAAAGCGTATTTAATGCATCTGCCAAATGTTTCGACCAAGATCAGCCAGCGCAGTCCGCGCAGGCTAACCTGGATCGATAGGTATCGTTATCGGTCAATTTCCTGCATGTCCGAGCACCAGTCTACCTTCAAATTCAGTCAGTCGTTAGACGAAATAGGTTTTATGGATCCATAGTTATGTGATAACCTATTTGGTCATCATGGAGATGCATTTAACCCTCTTTTGCAAGAGCATGGCTCATTTCTGGATTCAATGTTTTATTGGCCTGAGGCCTTTGATATTAAATTAATCAAATGAGAATTTATGATGTTCGAATGAATTATTAAGGCACGGAGATAGTTTACTCATAATTTCACTTTTGAAAGTCTGTTGCCTTTCATTTTATAACACATTAGTGGAAGAGGGTTAGATTTTGCTAAAATTTGAATTGAAATGATCCATGCTCTGGAAAAAAAAAATTATGAAGTATTATACGAAGTACGTCATCACATGATTATGAATCCATAAAGTCCGTTTTGTCTAACAACCGACTGAATCTGGAGGTAAAATGGTCCTTTGACATACAAAATTTAACAACAGCTAAAAGTTTCGACCCGGGTCAGCCTGCGCGGCCTGCGCAGGCTAAAATGGGTCGAAACACTTTGCAGATGCATTACACTACTTTTCACAGAGTATGGCTCAAATTTTAGATCTTTTTCTATTCATGTTCATGTATTTAATAAACGTCTCTGGATGGAAACTAAATGCTTTCGAAGTTGTATGACTTAAGGGAATGTCAGCATTTCTGAAGAAGATCAGTGGATACAGTTGTGTGATATCACGAGAGTACAATTAGGAAAAGTTTAAACTGAGCTTGATCGGTAAACTCTCGGGTCATTCCCGAAGCATATCAAGTCACCGTGTGACCATTCTTAGCCGTTGTACTTGCGTCGTCTTTTGACAAACTTTTGAGACTCAAATACATGTAGCACGAAATTGCATTTGTGACATGCTCTGTGAAAAAGGGGGCTTAATGTATCTTCGGACATTATCGACCCAGGTCAGCCTGCGCTGTGCGCGCAGGCTGACCTGGACCGATACTTTTCGCTGTCGGTCAATTTTCTGAATGTCCAAAGACCCAGGGTCCGTATTCACCAACCATTCTTAAGAACGTTCTTAGACTTATTCTTCAAGATTTTCCAAGTTTGAAAGTAACACAACTTCTGATTGGCTAAACCAAATGGCTTAGCCAATCAGAAGGTGTGTTACCTTCAAATTTGGAAAATTTTGGAGAACAAGACCAAGAATATTCTTAAGAATGGTTGGTGAATACTGACCCAGTTTACCTCATGATTAAGTCGATTCTTAAAGAAAGTAGCTTTTATGGATCCATAGTTATGTGATGACTTGCTTGGTATAATGCATCAGAGATGCATCAAGCCCTCTTTTTGCCACAGTATGGCTCGTTTCATATTTTGAATAGCCTCTTTCTGGACAGTATGACGCCAGCAAAATTGAACTCCCATTCACCGTCAAAGAAGCGCAGAACAAATAATTTTGCACAAATGAATTGTAATTCTAACGTTGTTTAGGCAAGAATTTATTGCGAACTAGTGCACGTGTAAATCAAAGATCGGACTGCAAGTTTTGTATAGTCCGCAGCTGGCCCCAATTTTAAGACTAAGAATGCCATTTTTGCACGTATCTCCATGAAATTAAAACATGATGTTAGTTATATAGAGGATTTTTTTTTCTGTGGAAGATCGAAACTTATTTCATCAAGTGAGGATCATCGATAATATTTTCACGAGTGGCGCCGATGATGTTTACGAGATGAAATAGATTCCAATCATTTACCGAAGAAAAAAAAAGTCTTTTCATTTCATGCTTCAAAACCCTTTTTTGTTGTGACTATCGTCAAAATCCAGTACGTCGTTTTTTTGGTAATTCCCCGTGGCGTACCTCTCTCCACATAAGAACGCATTAAAATATATTGTGTTTAAAGCGCGAGAACTGTGGGCTGTATGAGCGTATATTACGTCATAATTATTTCCCTCTGGTTGAATGGCATGCGCTGTTTACCTAGGTAACTAGTGTTTCCGCCTACCGATGAAGAGATAGAAAATATGAAATCGGTATTTTTCACTGGTCTAACCATTAAATATCAAACCATAATCCACCATTATTTCTCGTTAAACTACCGAAATGCATGAAAAATCACCTGCTTCCTTTAAATAACTCCTTACAAACGACAAAACTTTGGACTGGTCCGAATTGTAAGCATCTGCAGACGACAGTTAAGTAGCTCAATTGATGCAATATGTATCTGAAAGAGTAGTAAACATTGTGAGAAAGGTTGAAAATGCCGGTAACCAGCATTTTCTCCTCTTCCCACAATGTTTTCAAAAGTCTTATTCTTCAGAGTCGTTAAAACTCGGACTTGTGCCGTGAAGGATTAAAATAAGCATTATTTAGAAAACTTACTCATCCAGCGTCTGTATCTTTTCCCTTAAGCCATCTACGGAACAATTCGAAAACATCCATGGGTTGGTTTCTGTTCCTGCCGTGGATGGCGGTGGATTGAATTCTGATCCGATATTTGCTAGGTTATCGTCACAGCCTTCGGCGGAATCGGTTGCCACGTCAAACCTTAATAGATAATCAAAGTATTGAAAATTACGGAAGAATAGACTAAAATGCTAAAAGGAACCTGAGGCTTAGATGTCATGGTACTGGAATCACTGAACTAAACAAAATACAAAATGTTCTGATGCTAACGATCAAGGACATTCGAAATACTCAAATTATTGGGACAAGACAATCAAAGTATTGTGATTATCGAAACTAAATCTTTAAAGTAGTGACATTCCGGAGACCTGAAGATCAAAACATTAACATAACCAGACGATCTTAGTACTGGCATTTCGGAAACAACACGATAGAAGTGCTGACAAGGGGGAGAGAGGACAAAGTACTGAAGTTCCTAAATCAAAGACGATAGATAAGTAATGAAATTGCAGAGACCGACGTCTTTTCGTGGGTATACAATTATGTAAACATGAGGGTCGTAGGAGATACCTTCAACAGCTGAGGTTTAGGGCATCAGAGCCCTTCATTTTTAGGGTTTTGGGACTAAGCCCCGAGCGGCAAATCAATATGACCCATGCTCTGGCAAAAGGGTGCTCAATGCATCTCCGTGATGCATCATACCAAGCAAGACATCACATAATTAGGGATCCATAAAATCAATTATGTCAAACAACCGACTGTTTCATAGGGTAGACTGGTCCTTTGACATACAGAAAATGGACCAATAGCGAAAAGTTTCGACCCAGGTCAGCTTGTGCGGACTGCGCAGGCTGAGCTGGGTCGATACTTTTCGCAGATGCATTTAACCCCCTGTTCACAGAGCATGACCCATAGACGATCAAAGTACTAGCACTCCGGAAAGGGCGTGATAAAACTATAGGCATAATGGACTCTAGTAAATAAAATAGAAAGAAAAAATAAAGACCCTGATTTTATCAATGCAGCATGCAAGCTTATCCTTAAGGCAGATATAACCATTTGAGTCATGCACTGTGAACAGGCGGCTTAATCCATCTGCTAAAAAGAACCGCGCAGTCCGCCCAGGTTGACATGGGACGAATCTTTTTCTGTTTGTAAATATTCTGCATGGCAAGGGCCTATTCTACCTCATGATTCAAACGGTATTTAGACATAGGACGATTTTTTTTTTTTCTATTTGTAAATATTCTGCATGGCTAGGGCCTATTCTACCTCATGATTCAAATTGTTCTTAGACATGGGACGAATCTTTTTCTATTTGTAAATATTCTGCATGGCAAGGGCCTATTCTACCTCATGATTCATACGGTTTTTAGACATGGGACGAATTTTTTTTTTTTTTTTTTTTTTTTTTTTTTTTTTTTTCTCTATTTGTAAATATTCTGCATGGCTAGGGCCAATTTTACCTCATGATTCAAACGGTTGTTAGACATAGGACGATTTTTTTTTCTATTTGTAAATATTCTGCATGGCTAGGGCCTATTCTACCTCATGATTCAAACGGTTGTTAGACATGGGACGAGTTTTTTTTCTTGTTGTAAATATTCTGCATGGCTAGGGCCTATTCTACCTCATGATTCAAACGGTTGTTAGACATGGGACGAGTTTTTTTTCTTGTTGTAAATATTCTACATGGCTAGGGCCTATTCTACCTCATGATTCAAACGGTTGTTAGACATGGGACGAGTTTTTTTTTCTTGTTGTAAATATTCTACATGGCTAGGGCCTATTCTACCTCATGATTCAAACGGTTGTTAGACATGGGACGAGTTTTTTTTTTTTTTAAATATTCTACATGGTTAGGGCCTATTCTACCTCATGATTCCAACGGTTGTAAGACATGGGACGAATTTTTTTGTTCTATTTGTAAATATTCTGCATGGCTATTCTACCTCATGATTCAAACAGTTGTTAGACATGGGACGACTTTTTTTTTTCCTATTTGTAAATATTCTGCATGGCAACGGCTTATTCTACCTCATGATTCAAACGGTTGTTAGACATGGGACGAATTTTTTTTTTTTTTTTCTATCTGTAAATATTCTGCATGTCTAGGGCCTATTCTACCTCATGATTCAAACGGTTGTTAGACATGGGACGATTTTTTTTTCTATTTGTAAATACTCTGCATGGCTAGGGCCTATTCTACCTCATAATTCAAACGGTTGTTAGACAAAATCGAACTTATACATCCATAAATATGTGATGACTAGCTTGGTATAATGCATCATTGAGATGTATTTAGCCCCCTTTTGCCAGAGGATGGCTCATTTGCATATGAGTCTATCAAAACTGTCATTTTCTACTATACTATTATTTTGTGAGACAGTTGTATATGTGTGGAGGGGAGTGGAGGGGGGGAGGGGGAAGTAAGGGTTTAGCGTCGGTCTGTCACATTATAGGTTACGGATTCTTATCTCGTGATGAGCAAAGTTAAACTTTGGAAAAACCATATCATAGCGCAAGTAGTGTTTAAGGTTTCCCGGAGGCTGTCATCAATAGAAATTAACAGAAATTGTAGAACTTGTCCAACAGTTCATGAAAAATTAATGAGTCATGCTCTGGCAAAGGGGGGGGCGCTGTCATGCATCTCCATGATCCACTTACCGCGCAAGCAGTTCGTCGCATAATTATGAATCCATAAAATCCATTTTGTTAGACAGCTTGCTGAATTACGAGGTAGACTGGTCCTTTGATATGTAGAAAATTGACCAAAAGCAAAAAGTTTCGACGCAGGTCAGCCTGCGCGGCTGCGCAGGCTGACCTGCGTCGAAACTTTTTGCAGATGCATTAAACCCCCTTTTAAGAGAGTTTGGTTCAAGTGGGTTTGAACTAGATTATCTTATCACAGTGCATTCACAACTTATTGTGGTATAACGGTGGGAAGCTTTGGAAAATATTAACCCTTATCCCGCTACATAACTAAAATCAAACTTTTGAGTCGACAGTAAAAACCCAAATACTGCTATTTCGAAGTTATTTTTTTAGGGGGGAATATCTCCTTATCGGACAAGGTAGATCCAAGATCAGACTGCACGTACTCTGCAATCTGGTCTTGATCTGCAATGTCCGCAAAAAGGTCAGTTAGTTGCGCTTAGCACCTAAAGGGTTAAGAGAAAAGTTGGAACATCCTTGTCACGTGTAACTTTTCCTTTCTGCGTTCCCATAATATCTTCCATATCTATTGAATACTTTATTTGTCTTACCGTGAAATGTTTTTCCTTTGGATATTTTGTTATATACCGTAGATCAAAAGAATCATTTGCAATCAAGAAGAAATCTGTACAAAATAATGATAATAATAGTACGAAAGAAAGAAACAAACAAACAAGAGCACCGCATGCAGGTACCAACACTCGGCTGCAGATGCTTAACCTTCGGAAAAGATTCTAAGTAAAAAAAGGGGCATAACTCTGTAAAAAATACTTTGATGATTACCTGTCCTTGTTTTATAGTTCCCCTTTTGAGAATTAATAAATTGTCCAAGTCTGAAGCAAATATCTTCATTAATAAAAGAGATATAAAACGTCTTGACAATTCTTAGTGGAGAATAAGTCTGTCAAAATACCTTGATGGTTACCTGCCCTTTTTGTATAGGTTTCCCTTTTAATAATTAACAACTTGTCCAAGTTTGAAGCAAACACCTTCGGTAATAAGAGAGATATTATGAAATGTCAGTTTTCGCACAACGACGCAGACCAAGACGCCGACCACGGCGTAAGGGCTACGATGATACCTCGACGTTTCCTTGGAGAACAGCCTAGCTAACAGATGAACTTATTGTATTCAAACGTGGTTTTACGCGGCTGGAATGAATAAGGAACCTCAAAGGAATACGTAAGTTGTGTTTATTTCTATGCATGTAACTATATGTAACATCATACTGTTGTTAAAGCAATTTTGCAGTAGTTTGAATAAATCAGACAGTAAAAATTAAAAACTGGCAATTTACATTGCGAAAAAGAAACGACTCGTGCTCTGTGAAAAGGAGGCTTAATGCATCTGCAAAAACAGTATCTACCAGGTCAACCTGCGCAGTCCGCGTAGGCTGGCCTGAGCCGAAACTTTTTGTTATTGCTCATTTCTCTGTATGCACATGGACCAGTCTACCTCATGATTCAGTCGGTTGTTTTAAAAGTGGCTATTATGGATCGATAATTATGCTATGGATTGATTGGTACAATGCCTCACGGAGATGTATTAAGCCCCTTTTGCCATAGCGTGGCTCAAGTGTATTATTTGCTATATACCGCAACGCAAGGAAATAATCAGCCTAGCTAACAAGTTCTACGACATGTGTAACCAGTAGTTTCTCCTTTTTCCCCACAATCTTTTCTACCCTATTAAAGAGAGAAATCATCATTTGAGTTACACTGAATTTGTTGTCTGCAAAAGCTTTCTCTTGTTGACAACTGCTGACAACAGTCAACTTTGTGAAGCTAAAACTCTGAAGTACCCTACCCATTAACACTGTCATGTGTCCAGGAAGACCGCAGAAATCAAGCCCAGTCCCGCTTGAGTATATAGCCGGCACTTTAAACGCTGAACTACAGTGACACCTTTATTTTTTTTTTACTTTTTTACAACCCCAGACGAAACAAAGTCTTCCAAAAACATTTCGGGAATAAAAGAAAAGGTGGAAACAAGCATTTTACTATTTTCCTACAATGTACAGGCCGTAAGAATTGACCTTGCAGGGCGTGGCCCACCTCTGACAAGTCGACAAGGCCGTCGACTCGACCAGTTTATTATTCATTTTACTGGCCTCGAGCCAATTCGGAATTATTTGTCGTAAATCAAGTAAACACATGCATTATAAGAGTATTTTATCGATCTTTTATTGGAGAGGTCATCAGACCTCTCCAACAGTGGTGAGTTTAAAAGGCAGACTGCCTCAGAAATTGCTGCCTAACTCCATGCTTTTCTGCGAAATCGTTCTGATACACAGTCTATTTCGTCATGGTTTTATAAATAAACCGAAATCAAAAAACTGAAATGGGAAATAGACGTGTTTTGTTTTTATATGGCGGATTTCAAAAATGATTTGTCATAATGATTTGATTGCAAATGACCTTTCCAGTGGTTGTAATTTTTCATTAAAGAAATAAAGCTACACACACACACAAAAAAAAGAATTTCGTTGAAAAAGAGAACACCACGGGAAAAGATCACGCGACTTGAAAACGTGGGAAAAAGGTCACGTGTCTGTCATGTAATGCATAAGAGGTTTCTCCTTTTTACACAGCGGCGGTCGTATAATGCCTTACTTATTTGTTTATATGTACCAAAATATATTGAAATTAAAAGCAGTGAGCTATTTGAAAATATTGATGCTGACCTTTCCCGGCTTCTTTTTTAAAGAAGCCAACTTGTGACTACTTACGATGATTTCCGAGTAACCCATCTATCCCAATCTTAAATGCAGTGAACTGCAACATAGCTCCGCCCTGCCAGAGCGATTCTTACAGTTTATAGCTGTCTGCAAATGCTTTCGAAATGGAGAGGTCTAACAGTGTGTCGGATTGTTCTAAAAGATGTGGGTCCTTACTGGAACAACAAAGCAGAGGCGATAAACAAATCCTGGTCATCATGGATGTCCTCAGATATCAAAACATTAAATGGCTCAGAGCATATTTGATTTCTGTAGGAAAAACCTGAAAGTAGGAAAACAAGATGCATTATTCACCCATTCAGTGATAGTCTAAATGAGCAAAGATCAAGATTCTGCACGACTTGTGCAGTCTAATTATGAATCTGCAACCTCATGGTAGATGTACACTATGGCAAAATGTATCTTCCTTTGTCTATAATATGTTTACAGTCCAAGAACAAATGAAACATCGAGCTGCGACAAAATTAGGAAAAAGCCCCGTTCTTTACATGAGCCATGCTCTGTGAAAAGGTAGCTTAATTCATTTCTATGATGCATGATACCAAGCAAGTCATCATAGGATTATGGACCAATTAAATCCATTTTGTTTAATAAAAGACTGAATCTTGAGGCAAACTGGTTCTTTGACATGCAGAAAATTGACCAATAGCAAAAAAGTTTCAGCCCAAGTCAGCCTGCGCGGATTGCGCAGGCTGACCTGGGTTGATACTTTTTTGCAGATGCATTAAGCCCCCTTTTTACAGAGCATAGCTCATGTAAAGATTTAGGACAACCCAAATAATTGATGATCTCTGAAAAACGGAAGGGTTGTAGATTAAACCAACGACACATACGGAACAGATACAATTGTTTGCTTGTTTGCTTGTTTGTAAACCTGTTGTGAAGGTAATAATTGAGGGGGCTTTATGCATCTGCGAAAGGTATCGACCCAGGTCAGCCTGTGCAGTCTGCGGAGGCTGACCTAGGCCGAAACTTTTCGCTATCAATGGTCATTTTGCTACATGTCATTCTACCTCATGACTCAGTTGGTTGTTAAAAATGTGGCTACTATGGATTCATAAGTATGTGACTGCTTACTTGGGATCATGCATTACGGAGATGCATTAAGCCCCTTTTTGCCAGAGCATGGCTCAATTATTTCGTGCCGGACAGCTCATTCCTTCATGCATTCCTGCGTCTCCGTGTAGGTAACTGGGTTTGTTTTTACCAGCTTTACTTAGTTTCATTCTTAGTCTTATTCCAGATTTAAAAAGTATCGCAACCTCTGATTGGCTGAAGCATTTGGATTAGCCAGTCATAAGTTGTAGTATTTTCGAATTTAGAGAATAAGACTACGAATGTTCTTAACAGTGGTTGGTGAATACGGATCCCGAAGAAAAGAAGATTACTCGAGAAATAAAAGTGTAGGCAATTTGCCTGGTAGCTTTCATTTTCTCTCCCACATAAACTGGGTTTGTATGTCGTCGATGTTGGTCTTCTAGACGCTGGCCTTTTCTTTTTTCGTCTCGCAGACGACAATTTTGTTGTTGTTTTGTTATGGCAAAAAGTGGCGTTTTTCATATTATACATAGTAAAAATAGTGTTGCACCCCCTGTATTTTTACCGGGTTTGATCTTTTGGCGTGAATAATATGAAATGGGTTAGAAATTAGAACCAGTCTGTTGCCCCTGAAATGAACTAAACTGGGATATCCTTTAACTCATGGCAGCCGCTACTGACCGAGCTTTTTCAACCTCTTGTGAGAGGTATGAGACGAAGACTGCAAGCTGTTCTGCAAGCCCTGGGCAGAAATATTGACTTATTTTGTGTGCCCATTATCTGCAGGTCACCTTCAACCTGTCGTAAGTTTTATTTCGACATTAAATTCCCAGTTTTGACCAAACTTACAAGCTTCTCGTTTTTCTTAAATTTGAAAGTAATATCTAAGCAAAGACTTCCTACTTACTATGAGTTCAAGGGATACCTCAGTTCATTTCATTTCATAGGCAAAAAACTGGTCTGTTCGTGTATGCAGCAGCCGCATTCCAAACCCTACCTCATTTTATAGGCCTATTATTCACCCCAGAAAATCAAAGTTGATAAAAAACACAGGGGGTGCAAGACTTTTTTACTGTGTATATCTATAACTGAATCAAGCTTGAATTAAGATATCAATTGCTTCCCTTCATATTTTTTACACTTTAACCCTTTATCAAACAATCCTGAGTTTTAGCGACCCTGAAAAAGAAGCATTTTGAAAACAATGTGGTTGTGGGAAAAGGAGAAAATGCTGGTGACCAGCATTTTCTCCTTTTTCCACAATGTTTTCTACCCTTTCAAATACAGATATCATCCTTTTAGCTACACTGAAATTGTCATCTGCAAATACTTTCAATTTGATCGAGTCTAAAATTCGTCATTTCGTGAACAGTTAAAATCTGTAACGCATTTTTTTTTATCGCGAAATCATCCTGGATACTGTCGTGTATAAGATACATGTACATGTACCTACTTACTTCTGTAATCCGAATTGTTTGATATTTCCAAGTTGCGTCTGAAAGCAAAAATGGTGTTCCATTATTTAACCCTTTCCCAAACAAGCCCTGGTTTTCACGTGTCTGAAGTACAAGTCTTTTGAAAACACTGTGGGAAAAGGAGAAATTGCTCGTAACGAGCAATTTCTCCTTTTCCCACAGTGTTTTCTACCCTTTTTGATAACTTTCTGCCATTTTCATCACATTTAAAATTGTCGTTTGCAAACTCTTTCAATTTGGACCAGTCCAAAATTTGTCGTTTGGGAAAGGATTAAGAAGGGATATTAGGGCATTTTTTTTTTTAATGTCTTCCCTGATTCGGGACTAGCCCGCCCGGGTAGCTCAGTGGTTAGCGTATCAGATTCGTGACCTGGAATTAATTTTCTGTCAACTCTGTTAAAATTAATCTGTGTAAACCATCAGTTTCAGTCATTATCTTTTTTACCAGATGCAAGACTTTCTGAAGCAGGAAAAAGTCGTTGTGCTCCCCCATCCTCCATATTCACCTGACCTTGCCCCTTGTGACTTCTTTTTGTTTCCAAAGCTAAAACAAAATACCTTTCAGACAGAAGACTTGTTCAGTGCAAACACCTCGGTTCTTCAATATTCCAGTGTCTTCATAATATACCTTAAGAAAACTTTGAAAATGTCTTCAAAGATTGGATCCGGAGGCTGAAAGTTTGTATATCTGCTGGAGGTGAATACTTTGAGGGAATATAATAGAAAGTTCAGTGAAGCCTACGAAGAATCAAATTTTAGGTGCTTAGATGCATTCATATTTGAAGACTCCTCGTACATTTTACAGTACACAGAGGCATGGCATTCAAGGGAAAGGAAAGTGCGCCCATTTAGACAGTTAGACCTTGTGCGTACAGGAGATTTTCCCTTTAACCACAATCAGTCTTTTAGTCCTTAACCTGCTATATAACTAAAATGAAATTTTCCAGTCGATGGTAAAAACCCAAATACTGTTAGGTCTATTTCAAAGTTATTTTGGGGGAAAACATCTTACCGGACAGTGTAGGTCCAAGATCAGACTGCACGTTCTGTGTGCAGTCTGATCTTGATCTACATTGTCCCCAAAAAGGTCTTTTGGTTGCGCTTAACAGCCTAATACTTAAGAACGGGTATGGAAATTGATACGAGGTCAATATTCACCAACCATTTCAAATCTACCTCTATTTCTAAATTTTCAAGACAAACCGTCTCGGCTAATCAGATGACTAATCTTCTAAATTTAAAAGTAACACAACTTCTTATTTGCTAAACCATTTGGTTTAGCCAATCATAAGTTGTGTTACTTTCAAATTTAGAAAATCTTGAATAGCAAGACTAAGAATATTCTGGAGAATGGTTGGTGAATACGGACCCAGGTTTTCTCGTGGTCCTCACCTGGTGAAACAAACTGTCAAGTCAGCGTCTGTGTTGAAGCGTCTCGAAGTACACGCAAACAGTCCCGGACCTACATTATAATTTCCGGATGGCAATTCATCGTTTGCCCATGCGTCGCCTTCATTCTGGACAAACGAAAGGAAACAATCAGTTTTTTTTTTTAATCGGGTTTTAAAGGCGACAATTCAGATTTTTTTATCATCGTTCCAAGCTTCAAAAATGATTTTTCTTAATTAATTTATTAAGGTGGTAGCTGTCAATTAATTGGTATGGTGTTCGTGGTTGTGAGGTAGAGCGTCGGCCTCGTAATCAAAAGATCCTGAGTTCGATACCCGTGAGCGGATGTCAACTTTGGGACTGTTCACTGACCCACACATTCGGCGCGAGTACTGGTGCTGCCTCCAGGAAGCAGAATCGAGAGAGATTAGTATAAGTTGTAAGAACTTGTTTCTCAATCGATTTAAAATAAATATGTTTAAACTAATTAATTGGTAAAGGGAAAAAGAGAAGTGAGATTTTTCGGAGGTATTCCCTTAATCGGCTACGTAGCCTCTGAGGATATTTTTAAATATCGCGCAAGAGTTTTGCAAAGACTTGTGAGAATGTCACATGATCAATTACTTTCGTCGTTTACGAGGATTCGTATTCAAATCAGTCCGATGACGGCTATCATAATGTAACTGAAATAAATGGAGGTTCCGATTTCGAAAAGACAGCCCTAATATTTAGAGGCCAAAAACTGTACCGTTTTTACTAAATGTAATCGAACACTCTTTATACAGTTGTAATGTGAAAAGATGACTTAATGCATCTTTAAAAAGTATCGACCCAGGTCAGCCTGCGCAGTCTTTGAAAATGTTTCATCACAGAATTATGTACGGAGATAGCTGGAAACCGTCAGTAAAGAAAGTGGAGAAATGTTAGAAAAAATCAGTGGTATTTCCTTAATGAGCAACATGGCCTCCCGGTGTATTTTTATTTTCAGATTTCGCGTTAGAGTTTTACAAAGACTCATGGGAATGTCACTAGAGCAATAACACGCGCCGATTGCGAGGATCACATATTTAAATCTGCACGATGACGTCATATTTGATCTTATTAAAATAGACGGAGATACTGAATGCAAGCCAACCATCCCGATTTTTTTTTTTTTTTTTTAACCCTTAGGCTGCTAAGTGCGACTCAAGGACATTTTGCGGACAGTGCAGATCAAGATCACACTGCACAGAACGTGCTGTCTGATCTTGGATCTATACTGTCCGATAACCTGGTGATATTTATCCTCCCAAAAGTTGCCTTGAAATGGAAAAATTTGGTGTTTTACGGTTAGTTTGAAATTTGCATTTCACTGAGTTAGCAGATCAAGGGTTAAACTCTAAGAACTGCACCTTTTTACTCAATGTATCCCAGCATTTATTTTTGTACAGAGGTCCTGCGTGGCTCAGTGGTAAAGTGAAGAACTCGTAACTAGGACGCCCCGGGCTCGGGCCTCATATGAAACGCGCGGTTATATCTCGTTGTGTCGTTGACACCTTAAAGCCACAGTCTCGCACTGGTGAAACCCAGGGCTCATATGAATAAGAGAGCTTTCGCCGTTATTCGAATGAAATAATGTTGAAAGCGACGTAAAACAATAGTCAATCAATATATATATATATATATATTTTTTTTTTTGTTACACTTTCAAAATAAAATATAGCGAGCGAAAAATGCCAAGTGTAATTACACTTACCGGTTGAACATCGACATCTATAAGTTTTACTCGTAAACACAGGTCGTCGGGCAATTGTCGGTAGCGCAGGTCGACCTGTGGAGTGAAATTAATCAAATCATTGAGACAACTGAGAACTGAACTTACCTCCCTGCTCGCCGAGGACAACTTAGGACACTTTTGCGGATAACGTAGATCAGTAGCAGGCTGCACAGACCCCCAGTCTGATCTTGATCTACTCGGCGCGATATTTTGATAGGTATTCTGGTCAAGAGTGCCATAAAAATACCGTTTGAGGTTTTGTATCTCCTGGTTAAATACTATGCGACATGTGGCAATAACGATCGCAAAGTGCGGCGAAATCGTGTCATATACAGAGTACGACGATCTAAAATGTATCAGTTAAACCTAAGGATGGTTAACAGACAAGTCTATACAGATTTCGTCATCATCTTCCGGTAGGTGGATTTTTTTCCATTATATATCTATCTTCGAAGAATATGGCATACGCAGACAACGAAGATTTCGTCCACATTTTTTTTTTTTATATACTGAAGGCAACCCCAGTTTTTTATCTCTTCTTCTTCTTCTTCTTCTTCTTCTGCTTTTTCAGACTGTGCAAATCGATAATATCTATGCTGTGTAAAAAAAGGGTGGGGAGGGGGGTCTTGAGGCACATGCAAAAAGTATCAACCCATGCTAGCCTGCGCAGTCCTCGATGGCTGAGTCGGAAGGTTTTGCTATTTGCAAATTTTCTGCATGTCGAATGACCATTCTACCTCCAGATTCCAGTCGAATGTTAGATTAAGTTTTATAAATCCATAGGTCTAATCATATGACGATTTGCTTGGTATGATGCACCACGGACCCTTTTTGCCATAGCTTGGCTCGGTATACAATTACCGTGAAAAAAGGGGCTTAATGCATCTGCGAAAAGTATCGACCCAGGTCTGGCTGTGCAGTCCGCGCAGGCTGACCTGGGCCGAACCTTTTCTCTAGTGGTCAATCTTTTGTATGTCCGAGGACCAGTCTGCCCTATGATAAAGTCGGTGGTTTAAAAATGTGGCTATTATGGATCCATAATTATGTGATGGCTTGATTGGTATCATGCATCACGGAGATGTATTAAGCCCCCTTTTGCCAGAGCATGGCTCATATGTTTAAAACTTAAAATTAAAGCTAGTCATTGCCAGACATCAGGGTCCGTAGTCACCAACCATTCTTAAGCACATTCTTAGTTGTAGTCTCAATTTTTTTTTAAATTTGAGAGTAATAGAACTTCTGATTGCCTAGATTGCCTTGGTATTGTCGATCAGAAGTTGTGTTACTTCCTAAATCTAGAATAAGACTAAGAATGAAACTAAGGAATTCCTACGACGAGTTACTCGAATTTTCACTGGCTAAAACATCACCTACCTGGGCAAACAGTGTTTCATAGTGTGTTCGGATTGCCGCAATGGCAGCAGTTTGATCTTGGCCCACCAAATTAAAGAAACTGCAAAAAGCAATATAAAGATAAATATGTATAGAATATATTGGATAAACCCGTTGTCATACACTACAATATGAGTCATGCTCTGGCAAAAAGGGGCTTAATGCACCTCCGTGATATATGATACCAAGCAAGCTATCACCTATTTATAGATACATAAAATCCATTCAGTCTGACAATCGACTGGATCTGAAGATAGAATGGTCCTTTGGCATGCAGAAAATTCAACAATAGCAAAAGGTTTTGACCCATGTCAGCCTGCGCGGACTGCGCAGGCTGACATGGTCGATACCTTTTGCAAATGCATTAAGCATCCTTTTCACAGAGCATGACTCATATGAATTATGTCCTGTACGAAAACCAGTCTACGAGACCTCTGTTAAGATTTGTTTTTATTGTTCTGTATTGGAATTTAACAGCTAAGGTCATTATGACGGCGGACAGCGCATCTACGCATGCATTTCCTATCTTCTCAGACCAGTACTGACACAACTTTCCAAGACACAGCCTACCTTCTCACATCCATCAGAAGTGAGAGGGGCCTTTGTAAAAGAAAGAAGTTTGAGAGGTTACAGATGAAGAAAAGCTAGTATCTGAACACAAAAATGATGACACATAAAGATGAAATCACCAATCTGCCCGTGACACCTTTCCATTTACCATACAGTCCCGAGTTTGGAAGCCGCAGCGGAAGAAAGCTTGTGAAAACATAAGGGGGAAAGTAGAAAATGCTGGTGACCAGCACTTTCTCCTTGTCACACAATGTTGTGCACTCTTTCATATATATAAAATAAAAAAAACATCCTTCGGGTCATGTTTAATTTGTCTCCTGATTTGGACAAGTCTAAAATTTTGCTGTTCGGTAAAGAGTTCAATATATCATAACTTACTAGTTATAAACCTCGAAGTCCGCTACAGCAGCCATTTCGATCACGTTGCAAGTTGCCGTTATTTGTCGTTTCCTGATGACGTGATTGTTCATAGATTCTTTGTCATGCGTGGACACCATCGGACTTCTATTATCTGTTTCTTGTTGTGCTAGGAAGAAAACAATGGCCTACACATAATCCTGAATTACTATAGAACCCGCTTTCACCATCCATTCTTTACAACTTTGGCTGCTAAGCGCGACCTACTGACCTTTTTGCGGACAGTATAGATCAAGATCAGACTGCGCAGAACGTGCAATCTGATCTTGAATGTACAATGGGTACTGAACTCGCAACCACCAGTTCATGAGTCAGATACGCTAACCATCGAGCTATCCTGGCGGGCAACTTTTCTATCACTTTTAGACATGAATAAATGAACGATTAATTTCACCCTATTAAAAAACAAATTTCGAAGCAGTTTTAAGACTGTTTTTGTGCCAACTACTGCCCAAGAATTCAGTGCGGCATGTTTATTTCCTAGTTCGTATTCGCCAACCATTCCAGGTAGCATTCTGAGTCTCAATCTGTATAAGTTAACCTACTTCTAGGTATATGACCGAAATGGATGAATAGTAATGTACAATCTGTTGAAAAAAAGTGTGGATATATTTATTTTATGGGCCACTGTGGGCTTCCTTGAGGGTTCAACTGTTGCTACCGTTAACTGATACTCCGCATCACTTATTCACACAACAGCAAATGGATATGGTCGGGGATCAACCTTGTTTGTTGTGGCGCTGCATGAGCGGCGGCACTATATTTTTATTCGGTTTTGTAAAGTGCCTATGGAGGCAGCCATATTGAACTGGTTCCATGCTTTGTTTTAACATCCTCCTATATCTACTGTACTTTGATTACCAGATCGGGGTCCATAATAACTTTTTTATTTACTTGTGGGGATTTTTTTTTTGTTTTTTGTTTTTTTTTTTTTATATATTGCACTTTCATTGTTAGATGGATAAAAACACGGATCGTAGACATATCAACATTTTCCTTTCGAAAAATAAAAAATGCATTTCGAATAATAACTCACGTGATCAAAAATTATCTGTCACCAATTTTCGAAGCCACCATTTTAAATATCTTACGCTGGAAAAGGTTAAGAGGCATTTTCAAGCTCTTTGACCCTAGAGCACCCTATGTGGTACTTGTGACCCACTTATATTTTTGTTCTAGTATTGTATCGATTGTAGAAATATTGTTTTCCTTTCGCGATCGTGTTTTTAAGACCAGCTAACTGTAACTAGGTCAATGTTGGGGGGGTGACAGATGTTTCGGTAACAGACGAGTTCGGTAAATTGGACTTACAGAGTAAATCGATTGGATGTTTCGGTAACAAGGTAATTATATAGTGGTAATGCACCGTGACGTTTTTCACACCAAATAAAGTCTTGATTCTGATTCGTTCAATGTTTCTCTTTTTTCTTCCACACACTTTAAGACATAATATTTTTGTTATGTTTCTACTGTCATGCTGTACGTAAAATGATACCCGAATCAAAGTTGAGGTAACGAATAACAACACCCAATCCTAAACTTGAAACACGTTGTATCTCTTTTTAAATCAATGCTTTATGATCCTTTCAATGTGAAAATATTTTCTTACTGAAAGACTTCCAAACCAGCCATTAACCCTTAGAGCGTCTGTCATTACTGCTGTTGCCATTGCGGCCGGTGCAGATCGAGATCAGAGTACACCAAACGCGGAGTTTGATCTTTGATCTTCATTTGTCAATTTTGCAAGACATTCTGAACAAGAAAACCTTGACACTGCTAAAAATAGGTTTTATATCTAGAATGAAAATGACCGTTGGGATTATTCGACGCTCTTAGATTTAAAATTATGGATAGTTAAATTTAGTTCAGAAACACAGGTAATACAGGTAAAAATATTGTGGCAAAAGAAGAGAGTGAGCGCGAGAGATAGATAGTAGCAAATACTTTTTTTGACAAATACTTTTTTCAAACTGCACGAGCAGTGTGTGATCTAAACATGCCCAATCCCCATAACTTTTACATGCAGTCTGATCTGCGAGTTTCTTCTTGTCCATTGTGTTTCAGGTTTTCATAAACCGGGGTTAATCTTTAAGATCTACGGGAAACTTCTTTATCTTGTTGGCAATGGGACGTGTGAAAACAGGCTGTAAACGCGTCTATATACAATATACAGTACTCCCTTCGCTCTCAAATAGTACGCATATGATTTTTTTATGCAGTGTTGTATTGATGAACGCACTTTAAAACCAGCAGACGCCGATTTTTGTGCACCAGACCAGATTTGAAAACTGTGTGGAAAATGGAGAGGAACAATACAGAACAGATATCTTTTAGATGGGCACAAATGTTCATGGTCAAAATCACAAGAAGTATGCACGAAAGCATTATTGTCAAGGCCTCTCTCTCTATCTCTCACTCCCTCTCTTCATTTGCCACAATGTTTCAAATGTATTATCTTTATTTCTGAATTCACGTTAATTATCCATAATTTTAACCCTTAGAGCATCGAAAAAAGTAAAGGCTATTTTCATTTTAGAAACAGAACAATATATATATTACAATATACGATCCCTGGTCTAATATTAGCTATTTCAAAGCAAAGTTGTCCTTCCTCATAATGTCTCAGAAAAGCTGGCAGCGTAAACCAACGATCAGACTCTGGTTTTTTTTTTTTTTTTTGCTTTGCAGTTTAATCTTTGTCTGAATCGGTCGCAAGGGTAACAAGAGTGAAAGGTGTTCTGAGGGTAAATGGCTGGTTTGGAAGTTGACCAATTTGTTTCCGGAAGAAATTATTTTTCACACAGAAAACGTTGACAAGAATAGCGTCATTTTTAATAAAACATTTTTAAAAAACTTGAGGATTGGCTTAAAGTTGGAGTCTGTTATCTGTAGGACGATTAAGTAATACGGGTACAAGCTTAGGGCTGGGTTTTATCAGGGATCGTATATTATTCATTACATGAATCAGCTATGGGTGAAAAACGAAAATAAGATATGGTGATCAAAATTCACTAATTTCAGGTATTTATTTATACAGCATGGAAAGAACAACAAATATATTTACGTCAGAAAACGAGTGAGAATTGCAAATTAAAAGAAAAAACGTTTGCACAAACAGAAGCCATGGGTGTGAAAAACGTCACGGCACTATATTACTGCCTTGTTACCTAAACATCCAATCAATTTACTCTATAAGTCCAATTTACCGAACTCGTCTGTTACCGAAACATCCGTAAATCAATGTTGGAGCTCCTAACATGACTGGTATCATACAACCCCTCTAGTCTATATAGATATAAGGACTTCATTCAAGTCTTTATTATATCTATAATAAAGAGGGGTTGTATGATACCAGACATATGTGTTGGAGTGTCAGATTTAGCACAATCCGATAACAGACTTTTCTTTCGTTAATGTAAAATCTTCCTGTTCAAAATCAGACGGTCGAGAGTTTTGATATTTCATGTGTAGTATCGCTACAATGACCTCTACCAAGTACTAGTATGTTCAAATGGTGGCCTTCGGGTCAAAAGTTGCCATATGCTCCCCTCCACCCAGATGTCACAAATTTGCGCATAGCCATATTTGTTGCACACTTTTCAAAATCTTCTATCAAATATCAGAAAGGCAACAGCTCTAACATTTCTATCTACCAATTGTGTCCAAATGATGTCCTGTGGATAAAGAAATGGCCCAGTCCATGGATAAGAAGTTTGCAAATAGCCTTCAATGATATGAAATTTAAAAATCTTGTCAAAAACCAGATGGCCCAGAGTTTAAATACAGTATCACCACTTGGACCTCTACGAAGATTGTGCAAGAGATGCGTATTAGGAAATAACCCAATGCATTGTGCCCTGTTACAGAAACAACTAGTTTGCGGCGCCATTGATGTTCAGCATCAATATTTTCTTGTTACTTACTGATTTTTGTTTTTTTATTGATCACCGTGTAACCCATATCTACGCAGTATATATGACTGTAATGTCGGACACATGTAAATCCTCTTATCTCGTTGTACACATTTAGAAATGCTCACAACTTTAAACACTTTACCATTCGATCTCTTTTAATAGCACTATGATGAAGGAGTCTTTAAAAACTCAGCAGGGCAGGGGTGAAATGCTGGTAACCCGCATTTTGTCCAGCAAAGCGAAAATAGTAAAATGCGGAGCACTGTATATTAGGTAGCGCTATTCCCTAACTGAAGAAAGTAAATATCTGATTGCTTCTAAGAACCCCATGGGTCTTACCTAGTTCCTGAAGCTCAGCTTGAAGTTTCTCAGCCTGGACGCTCTCAGGAATAGTTGCATTGGTTCCACCCACCATACCGTTATTAAATTCGATCTTCATTTTAGTGCTGTCGTATTTGTCAGGATCATCTTGTCGCCGTTTCAGGTCCCATTTTGAGCCGCCGCGGTGAAAAGTTCCTTCCTGTTACAAACACGAAAACATTTCTAAAGTTTGTGTTCACACAAATGAGCAACGCCCAGTCCGCGTAGGCCAACATATGCTTTAGGTCAATTTTCTGCATGTCCAAGGACCATTTGATCTCAGGATTATAAGATAAGATAAGGTATATTTAGGTAAAAGACGCATGACGATACATGGTAAAACATAAATTCACACACATAAAAACAGAATTATCACAATGTATGGATTATATAGAGGATATTTGTTTTTTTCGGTGAATGCGCCACTCGTGAAACTATTACCGATGATGTTCACTCGATGAAATAAATTTCGATCTTTCACCGAAAAAAACAGATATTCTATTTATTTCATGCCTCTAACGCCTTTTTTGGTCGAGACTTCCATAAAAATCAGTACAAACTCCCCGTGGTCGGTATTCTCACTGGTCGTACCCATGTAATATCGAAAAATATTTTCACCGCTATTTCTCGATATCCTACCGGAAAGCATGAAATAAAGATACTATATCTGCCACATCCATACCTAGGATAATGCAAAAGAGAGATATGTTGATCTCCTATTTCCATTGCGGTCCTTTGTATGAGAGTGGCTGACATAGAGAGGCATGATGTGTACATAGTGTTGTCGTAGATCGAAAATATCTAACGAGGTTGGCAGAATTGATAATTGTCGATATCAAAAACAACCATTTCTACTGAACCTGGTATCATAAGCATAAGAAGAGAAAGCATTCCGTCGGTTTGTAGAACAAAATTGATTTTTGTGCCATAATTATGTGATATGTTGCTTAGTAATATACATCACGGAGATGCATTAAACATCATTCTGCCAGACCATGGATCGTATAGCGTAGGGCTAGCAATCCTGGGGCTGCATGATCGAATACCAGTTCGGACAAACTTTTATTTGGTTCGATGGCATTCAATGCATCAGGGTTTTGTTCCTCCCACACTGCTCAAAATTCAAAACACCAGAAAACATCGCCGGTCGTGGTTTAAGATGGAGATCCATGAAGTATTTGTGGAGAACTATGAGTATCGGATGCACAGTAACTAGATTAACACGGTTGTCCACGTGCTCCTTTAAAAAAAAAAAAAGACTCATGGCTTTGTCAAAAGGGAGCCTTGCATTATTGAAACTGGTGTAATTGCAAACGTAGACAAAAGCGTCCTTTGACGAAACACATTTCTAATCTTTTTACCCAACCAAAAAGCAGCCTATAGCATTCTTTTAGCATGTTGAGAGCATTGATACATGGTACTCCCAAGAGAACTTTTTAACTTTTACTTCTTTCAACACAGTCTTTTTTTAACCGGTGATACAAAAAGAACCCACAGGGACTCATGTCAGGTAAACACGGCGGGTGGTTTACAGCTGCCAGCTTCTGAGAAGCAAAAAGGAAGACTTAACAACAGCACACTCGTGAGGACCCGTTGTCGTATACAAGACTGACCCATGACTATCCTTTGCTTGGACTTTTCTGTTTGTAAACCTTTTCACTTTATGTTGTGCAGTGTTTTTGTAGAATCGCCCTGTCACTGTATGACCAGATGGATGAGGCAGCTGAACAACTTATTCTCTAGAACTAGAGAAAGCTGCATACAAAAGGGGTTTAATGCATTTCCGTCATGCATGATACCAATCAAGCCATTACATAATTATGGACCAGTTATAACCTCTTTTTTGTAATAAACGACTTAATCATGAGGTAGACTGGTCCTTGAACATACAAAAAATTGACCAATAGCGAAAAGTTTCGGCCCAGGTCAGCCTCCTTTTTTACAGAGCATGGATCGTTTTCGAACTTTATGTTCTCTAGGCAGTACAAAAGTATTCCATTTTCCTTTATATATACAGTATGTACATGTATATAGGAGCCATGCTGTGGCAAAAGGGGGTATAATGCATCTCCACGATGTATGATACCAAGCAAGGCATCACAAAATTATGGATCCACAAAATCCATTTTGTATAATAACCCCCCAAAAAATATGAGGTACACTGGTCCTTTGACATGCAGAAAATTGCCCGATAGCAAAAAGATTTCGTCCCAGATCAGCCTGTGCGGACTGAGCAGGTTGACCTGATCGATACTTTTTGCGGATGCATTAAGCCGACTTTTCACACAGCATGGCTCATTTCTTTTCGCTTACACCGGTAAGGATTCCCCTTTAACAGGCATGCAAATTGCACAAATTTTCAATAATTTGATTGCGTGATCACTGAGATGTGGTTTTGACGTCATTCTAAATTTAATACTCCTTGAACTTTGCAATCGATATGAATTCATTATTTTTCCTCTAAATTGCAAAAAGAAAAAAGAAAAACCGTTATTCATTCTATACTAGCGAATAAGGATGGTTTTTAGAGTCTGAACATTTGCCGGGTCCCTTGGAAGATGTCGAGACCCTTGCCTACGGTTTTACTCCGATACCTTTTAAAACGAAAAGCCACATTTGATACCCATATTCACCTCTTTTTATGTCATATTTCACGAAGTCCCAGTGTCAAACGTGAAAAATATATATTACTAGAAAATAGAAAACTGAAAAATTGGACATTCTCCATATTATTCTGTATTTCTGTCTCTATCTCACTTTTAATTCTTGGGCTGCTAAGAGTGACTTAAGGACCTTTTGCGGATATTGTAGATCATGACCAGACTGCACAGAACGTGCAGTCTGATCTTTTATCTATACTATAGGAGATATTTTCCGCCAACAAAAATCTTCTAAATAGCAAAAATCTAGGGTTTTACCATGGGCTTAAAAGTTTCATTTCACTTATTTAGCAGGTTAAGGGTTAAAGTTCTTTTAGCGGGCGATACAAATTTTAAGTTATTGTTAAGCTTTTCTAAAAAAAAAAATGTGCATAAATAAAAGAAATCTTTTGAATTTGGTCAATTTTCTGCTTGTCAAAAGACCTGTGTACCTCATGGTTCGGTGGGTTGCTATCCATACGGCATTTTACGGATACTGTGATACTATCATGCATCAGGGAATTGCATTCAGCCTCCTTTTCACAGAGCATGGCCCAAATCTGACTGCACTTGACTCTAAATAACGCAAAAAGTAATACTCACTAGTTCACAAGTATCCAATGAATTCCAGCATTTCACCACCATAACGGACATTGTATAGATGTCCTGGTACAATGCATACTGCATCTGCAACGACAAAGCAGCGGTACTATCGAAAATTTGTCTTGCTTCATTTGCCAACAGATCACGTGTCTTTTCCATTATTTGATAATTTTATGGAAGCAAGCATTATTTGGCAACAGTTAAAGGCAAAATAGATTCAGATCTGACTGCAAAAAAAAGCGTGCAATTTGATCCCGATATCTGATCAGTAATCTCCACAATTCCGGCCTTAAAATCGCAATAGCATGGTCTCTTTTGACAGAAGAAAGTATTTATATTATACATAGTAAAATTAGTGTTGCACCCCCTGTGTTTGTGACGTGTTTAATTTTCTGGCGTGAATGATATGAAATGGGTTGGAAATTAGAATCTGGCTGCTGTATACAAGAACAAACAAGTCTGTTGTCTCTGAAATCGAATGAACTGAGGTATCCCTTAACCTCATGGCAGCAACTACTGATCGAGCTGTTTCAACCTCTCGTGAGAGGTGTGAGACAAAGACTGCAAGCTGTTTTGCATGCCCCGGGCGGAAGTACGCAATATTGTCTGATTTTGTGTGTCCATTCTCTGCAGGTCACTTTCAATCTGTCGTAAGTTTTGTTTCGACATTAAATTCCCTGTTTTAACCAAACTTAAACGCTTCTCGTTTTTCTTAAATTTGAAAGCAACATCGAGGCAAAAGATTCCCACTTACCATGAGGTCAAGGGATACCTCAGTTCATTTTATGGGCAAAAGACGAGTCTGTTGGTGTATGCAGCAGCCGAATTCTAATTTCGATCCAATTTTATCTCATTCACGTCAGAAATCAAACCCGGTAAAAAACACAGGGGGTGCAACACTAATTTTACTATGTATATTTATTCAACAGTTGATGGGTCTAAGCCCTTTTAGCTCAAACAGCACCGATGAAAGATTTTGAAAATTTAACCCTTAATCCTTTTAGCGCCATAGGCCAATAAGATGGGCTTTTACAGAAAGTATTGATCAAGATCAGACCGCAAGGTACGAGCAGTCTGATCTTTGATCCACTTGTTTAATCAAGACTATAACATAAATTCTTTCCGTGTTTCAGTTGATTGCCTTTTGAATAGCTATCGATTTAAGGTCGATTATCTATAAATATGAACCATATTCTGTGAAAAGGAGGGCTCAATGCATTTGAAAATAGTATCAACCCAGGTCAGCCTGCACGGTCCGCGCAGGCCGAGACCTGGGCCGAAACCTTTTGCTGTTGGTAAATTTTCTACATGTCAAAGGACCATTCTACTTCAGGACTTCGTCGGTTGTTTTACAAAATGTATTTTGTGGATCTACAATAATGTGACGACTTGCAAGGTATAGTGCATTACGGAGATGCATTAAGCCCCCTTTTGCCAGAGCATGGCTAATATATTTAGTGTTGAAAGAGTTAAAGCGCTAAATATATGTCCTAAAGCATGAAACTATTCTAATACATTCTATTCTAATTTCAAGTGCGGTTTTTTTTTTTTCCAGATTTGTCCTGGGTCCGTATTCACCAACCATTCTTAAGAACGTCCTTTGTCTTATTTTCCAAGATTTTCCAAATTTGAAAGTAACACAACTTCTGATTGGCTAAACCATTTGGTTTAGCCAATCAGAAGGTGTTTTACTTTCAAATTTGGAAAAATCTGAGGAATAAGACTAAGCATATTCTTAAGAATGGTTGGTGAATACAGACCCAGCTCTACGTTGTTTCTTGAAAGGAAAAAAAAAAGGTGACTCATCTTCTCACGGAGAATAACATGAGCGAAGCTATGGGAAAAGGGGGTTTGATGCATCTCCGTGATGTATTGTACATAGAAGTGATCATATGATTATGGATCCATACTATCTATTTTATCCAACAACTGACTGAATCATAAGAAAAAATGATCAATTGACACGCATAAGATTAACAAATAGCAAAAGGTTTCGTCTCAGACTACGCAGGCTGACATGGGTCGACACTTTTTTGCAGATGCATTAACTCTTTACCACACGACAAAATTTTAGACTTGTCCAAATTGAAAGCATTTGCAGATGACAAAAATAAATGTGACTCAAGAATTGAAATTTGTTTTGTGGATGGTAGAAAACATTGTGGGAAAAGGAGAAAATGCTGGTTACCAGCATTTTCTTCTTTTTCCCACAATGTTTTCAAAAGGCTTCTTTCTCAGGGTCGTGTAAACCCGGGATTGTTTGATAAAGGGTTAAACCCACTTCTCATGAAGCATGACTCACTTGTATTTGTCTTTAACTGTTTACCAAACGACAAAATTTTAGACTTGTCCAAATTCAAAACATTTGCAGACGACAAATTAAATGTCACAAAAATGATGATTTCTATCTCTGAAAGGGTAGAAAACATTGTGGGAAAAGGAGAAAATGCTGGTTGCCAGTATTTTCTCCTTTTCCCTCAATCTTTTCAAAAGTCTTATATCCCAGGGTCGTTAAAACTCGGGATTGTGTGGTAAACAGCTGAAGCCTATTTGCTCCTGATTCAAATCTGTAGCAGACAGCCTTGAACAAAAATCCCAACGAAGATTTTTTTTTAAACATTGTGGGGAATAGAAGAAAATGTTGGTTACCAGCATTCTCTCCTTTTCCCACAATGTTTTCTTCCCTGTCAAAGTCAACTCCTAGTATTTGAGCTATCTTTAATTTGTCGTCTGCAAATCCTTTCAATCTAGATCAGTCTAAAATTTTGTCTCAGGGAGTTATGGTTAAATAGCATACCATTTCTTCGGGGATGTTGATTAATTGTCCATCCACGACGATGCGGACCTGGTGAGGTGACATATACTTCTCGAGTGCTAGCCTCAAGTCGCCGTGTTTGGAATGCAAGGTGAACTCCATGAAGTCAGGAAAATCCGTCGCGGTCAGTATGCCATTATTCTCTTCGTCAGCAAGGACAGCTCGTTTGACCCTTGGTGCGGCGGTATGTTGCGTCACGGTTATAATTTCTACAGTTTGCATGGAATACAATTAGTATGAATTGGCCCATATTCATAAATCACCCTTAAGAACATTCTCAGCCGTATTCTCAATAATTTTCTAAATTTGAAAATAACACAATTTCTGATTGGCTAAACCAAATGGTTTACTTTCTAAATCTATGATTAGACCAAGAATGTTTTTTAGAACGGTTGGTTGATATGGAACTTACACTTAAGCAAACGACAAAAATTTACACTGGTCCATATTAAAAGCATTTGCAAACTACAAATTCAATGTGGTAAAAATGACTGGTTTCATATAAGAAAGTATAGAAAACATCCATGGGTAGGTGCACTGGCCGCCAAGATATAACTGAAATACATGTAATGTTTAAAGTTGCGAACAAATAGATCTAGACAAACATGTACCCGTATTTATAATTTGGTACTGTGTATTTAGGAAATTCTGACCATTTTCATCTCGCAAGGCAGGGTGTAGAAAACTATTCGGAAAATTTGTATAGATCTACCCGCGTTGAACAAGAGATATCTCTGAACATATAATGCACTTGATTATGAATATTGTCAAAACTCTTTTGGGATTCAAGATGAAGAGAAATAATGAGAGGTTAAATCGCCAGAAATTGCCTCTTTTTCTCGCTTTGCATATGGTCGAAAAGCAAAAATTTTAACTAAATCTATCTATCTATATATTTTTCAAGATTAGATGTTAATCCAAGCCATCTTTGGAAAAAGAGCAGTTGCTGCTAAAAAAAGGTGTGTCTGAAAAGACATGTATACAATTATTAGTGGGTTATAGGGTGCTGCTTAAAAAAAGTATCAAATTACCAATTAGTACAAGAAAAGGACCCTATCATAATCACTAGCTATAGTATGAACAAATTCTCGCAAATAGGCCAACAGAATAAAGATGTCCACATTTTGACAAAGTGCAAATTACTTAAATTTATCGTTTATCAATACCAAGAAGCAATCAAAAGCCAGCGCATTCAGCTACGCCCAAAAAGAAAGAAATAAAAAATAAGAGCATGCCTATGAATATGCTCACCAGGTGGAACCAAAAAGTATCTTTGGGCATCTTCAATCCCAGCACCCTCCCCACCCCCTCCCCCAATCAGTTTAGCAGGTGGGGCGATTTCCACAGTACTGGAAAAGTAAGTTTTTCATTAGCCTTGTGAACAACAGGTGAAAGAGCAGAGGACGTCGATAAGGGTGTTGAAGAAACCAGAACGAACGCGAAATCACTTTAATAAGGAGAACTGCAAACGGACAAATGGGATCAAGGCCGAACACCAGAAAATGACGTCAAAGCAAGCTTGAAGTAGGATACAGTCGAACTTTTCTCTATTTCTCTATGTGGAGAAATTCAAAATGGCCGAAAAATTGTCCTTCGGGGTTGAGAATGACTTATATGTGTAACCTATAGTAGTATTACTTGTTCGAAATATCACAAGTTATAGCGAGTCATTTCTATTTTGATTGATTGATTGATTGATATTGCCGTATTATTTTGTCAGAACTATAGCCACTGTGTATACCCTAATTTTATAGCTCTGAAAAGGGCTCATAAGACCCGTCAAATTCAAGCGCAGAGGTGGTACAGCAAAATCGTTCAGATTTCTTGCCAGTATTTCTGTAATCCGTTTGATTTTTGTATAAATAGACTTCTTGAACCAAAAGAATAAAATGTGTGTGTGTTTTTTTTTTTAATTGATTTGACATCGGAACCACGGCAAAAATATTTTACCCATGCCTTTTAAATGTTTTGTCTATTCAAATCCATAATCTTGCAAAGACATCTGTGTGTACATGCATATTAAATAATGTGTTTAATAACAGAGCGCTAGCTCCACATTAACAATTGATTCACGCGCTGTCATTGCACGGTTTACGTTATTTCAAATATGCGGAGCAGGGCATCCATGTAAAAGAACCTGTCAAAGTTAAAGGGTACCAGGGGAAAATAACTATGACATGATTACGGTTCATGTAATCTACGAAATCCTTTTGTGATCTTCACATTGAAGACTGATATGTGACCTCCACCCTACATGTCTTCTCTTAGGTGGGTACATACATGTAGATCTATACACGTAAGAAATATTCTTTGAAGGATCAGAATTGGTATTGTGTATGATATGGAGCTGATACGATTCTAGTACAAGTGACCTTAGAACCCGTGTTGTGACGTCGGCCTTTGTGGCTGATATCTGAAAACAAATTATTAAAAAGAAATGACAAGGCTTACCGTGTTCTGTACTTGTGGTCAAGGAACAGTCACAAAGCGTCAGAAAAAGGAACAGGACAGAGATGAGTGACTTTTTGCGTACCATGGTGTACCAGGACTGTGTGAAGAAAAAAGAAAAATGAGCCATGCTCTGTGAAAGGGAGTTTAATGCATCTGCTGAAAGAATCGACACAGATCAGCCTAAGCAGTCCGCGCAGGCTGACCGGAATCGAAAACCTTTTGCCATTGGTCAATTCTCTGCCCTCCCAAAAACAATTATGCCCCCAGATCTAGTCAACTGTTCGATTGAATATATGAATCCATAATTATGTGATGACTTGCTTGGTATAATGCATCACGAAGATGCATTAAATCCCGTTTGCCAGACCATCGCTCAAATTATCAATACATGTACATGAATATATGCCAAAACGATGTGTAGTTTAAAAAGAAAAAAATCGGTACAAAGAAATACACGTGACTTTTCGAATTGGTGAAACGCAAATGGATCAAATAGACTTTTAAAAAATACGGATTTATCACATGTAGCCATCTCCAGCCATCTCAACCTACGCATCATGTTTAGCTCGGCTGTTTTCGAAGAAGACGTCGAGTATTGTCGTAGCCCTGGCGTTGTCTTCTTCGTGTGTGTCGTCGTCGGCTTCGTCGTCGTGCAAAAACTTTGACATTTTGTAACATCGTTGTTATTGCTGAAGATGTTTGCTTCAAACTAAGACACGTTTTTTTTATTATCAAAAGGAAAACTTATACAACAAGGGCAGGTAGCAATCAAAGTATTTTGGTAGAGTTTTGCCCATTTTTCGGCTTAGAATTTTCACTGAAAATGAAGCATGAGCAGCCGAGTGTTGGCACCCGCATGCGGTGCTCTTGTTGATAACACACTAGTGCATTGTTGGCTTTTGGGTCTTGATTCAGATCAAGCCTTGTCAGTATAAGCTTGTATATCCGGGGGAACCTACCATTGCGCTTACCTAGTTTTGTATTACTCTGCCATTTTGCGGGAACATGACATCATTATAACTATGCTGTACTCATGAACGCGTGAAAATGCTTTATGATTTATAATTTTGAATAAGAATGTGGAAATAATGCTGTGACGGGTTCTAGGTAATTATTATTTACCTATTCACTGATTGTCAATGATAGACAGTAAGTCCAGTGTTACTGAAAATAAGGCTTGAACAGCTTTTATCAGAATAACAAAATAGATTCCTGCTTATTCGTTTATGTTTTCAAAAGGAACGTAGTTTTTGTAGCAGTGCCACGTAGTACTATACGTGTACTCAGAACTATATTCTGCAGTTGTGCAACATGAGTCCCTGCTTGCCGGTGTAATTATATTCCTTTATTGACCTTAACTCTTTATCAAACGATACAATTTTGGACTTGTCAGAACGCAGACAACATATCAGATTTTGCTGAAATGAATGTAATTGTCTGTGAAAGTGTAAAAAAGAAAAACAACATTTTATCCTTTTCTCCCAGTTTTGGGGCAGTATTGCTCGCAACACTAAGCAATACTGGGCATAGTAAACTTTAATTTTGAAACACACAATACCTCGATTCCAAAAATTGTAAATTTTCTCTAACGGTACAACTTGCTACATACATGCTATATCAAGTGAGGTAACCAGTCCATTCACATGCTTGATTTAAACAAGAAAAGAGTTCATCGAGGTTAGCCAAAAAAGAGCCTGTGTTAATGCTCCCAGGGATTATCACACCAAACACAGATTTGTGTTGAGATTCAAAACTGATGCAATGAAAAAATGTCAAAGCTCTTTCCATCAGCTTTGAATCGTTTAAGATGTTACCGTGATAGCAGGAATGATTATGCATCATTATTATTATTATTGTTACATATATTTTTTAAATTGATTATTTTGAACGATTATGATTGTACTAGATCATATTTTTTGTTGTAGCTGTACTGGTCATAGAAATAAAAAGTAATAGTGTTTATTTGTGTTTTGCTAGTTAAAATTATCTCGTTCAAAATTTCAGGATTGTAGTGTCTGTACATGAACACGAAAAAAGTGAGTTTTTTTTTTATCGATTTAGTAATTTAACGAGCTTTATGGATTCCGTGGGTGCTGTCTGGCGATAAGCAGCTTATGATGGTGTCATATTAACTTGCAGCTTGTAAATGATCTTTTTAGTGTAACTACTATCTTCAACGCCCATGCCATACTGGAAAGGTCTGTGAGGATCTCCTAGAAACAAAATTATTCCGCAATTGAAGAACAATGGCATGATCCACAATTTTTATGAGCTATTTATTTATTTATTCATTTATTTTTTACACATATTTTTAGTTATCTATGTATTTGTTTATTTTTGAGCATTTTTATTTATTGTCTTCTTATTAGTTCTTGGAATATTGTTTATTTGTCATTACGAATTACTTTTATTTAAGTTCAAATGTTTTTAATACATGAATAATATTTTAACATACATGATAGTGCTTTTAAATTATTCTAACCAAAATGACTTTAGGCTCTATGTTTATTGCTGTGCATCTTTGTCTATATTAATGTAATAATCAGTGAGAAAAAAAACACAGCTGTGTATACATACAAAACAATAACGTTTATCTCGATGCCGCATTCGATGTTGGGACACCCGTCTCCCTCTGTGTTATGCAGTTCTACGGTGTTACGCTGACTATATATACGTAAGTATACGTTGATCATCTGTTACAGGTAATTAAGGCTTCTCTAATTACAAATCGGGCTAACAGTCAATCAGTATCTATCAGAATATTGGATGGCAACATTCTGCGATGAATTTAAGATTAACAGTAGAACACATATATTCCAGAGGTCCGGATCGGAGGGGAGAACAAATTCAAAGCCAAAACCCACGATGTGGATACTCATTAGAACTGTTTCTCGATGAGACGTTTCTGAGTCCATTCTGTGTAGCACCCAAAATACAGCTGTTAGTGAAGATGTGTTTAAGGCCTTAGGCTGTTAAGCGCGATTCATGGAGTTTTTTTTTTTTTTTTTTTCTTACGATGTAGATCCAAGATCAGACCGCACAGAACTGTCCGACAAGGAGATATTTTTTCCCCCAAAAAAGTAAGCTTGAAATAGCAACATTTCGGGGTTTTACTATCGACTGGAAAGTTTCCTTAAACTTTTTAGCAGGTTAATGTTAGAGGGACATTACTCTGACACAAGCTTCCAGATACTCTTCTTTTAATCAAACTTCAGTTCCAAGAATTTTAGTAAAAATATCCAAAACTATATTTATATTTTTTAACATTTCTAACTTTTCAACGGAAGACCTGTTCATAAACAGTTTGGGGAATCTGAAATGATGAAAATTGTCTTCAAAGTGGTAAAAACATTTTGGAAAAGGGAGAAATAGCTGGTCACGTTTTTTTTTTTTTTTTTTAAGCCGTCTTCATCAAGGTTGTAGAAACACGGATCTTTCGGTGAAGAGCTAAGGAATGAAAGCGCATTGACGTACTACTTGATTCTAGGCCCATCTGCTTCTGGCACTATATAGGTCAGTCACATAAAACTTCCACCAGCAGTTCATTAAACCCATGACTTATTTTTGATAAAACACTGGTATAATATTGTTGTTGTTTTTTTATGTCCCGTTTCTGGTTCATTTGTGATTTTGAGCGCGTGAGGCCGAGGGGAGGGAGTTTGGTATTACTTCGCCATCTAGCGGCGGGAACATGACATCATCAGGAATAATAATTATGACGCGTGATTTTTTTTTTTGTTTAAGATTTACTTGAATTATATCATAAATTTTTAATATGAAGTACAGGGAAATACAACTAGATACAGTTTTCTTTGAAACTGTATAAACTGTGCGGTCACAACCAGTGAAAGAATTGCTGCAATTTAGACATTTAAATAAAAGGAATGTCTTTTTGCAATCAACTCCATCTCTTTTTATTACATCAGATATGACGTCATTATACTGATTTAAAAGAGGACCTGCATGGCTCATGGACTGGTGACCGGAAGGCCCCGGGGTTCGAGCCTCACTTGATCCACTGGGTTTTTCGTGGAAGTGTTCTTGGGCCAGATCCTTCACAGCCCTAGCCTAGAACTGATGGAACCCAGGAAACACATGAATTTGTGAGCTGTCGCCATGTTATATGACTGAAATGATGTTTAAAGCGGCGTAAAACATCATTCAATCAATCAATTCAGTCCGATTTGTATGCGAATTCTAGCCTGGGTTCCAGTCCGATCTTTTTTTTTTTCCTTTTTTATATTCGGACTTTACTTTGTCAAAAATGATGTCACATTTGACAGAGTAAAGTCAGAATATAAAAAAAAGGAAAAAAATTATCGTACTGGAACCCAGGTTAACTAATCCTAGTCATCGATGCTTGTTATTGACCATGAGAAATCCCCACAAGTCTTTGCCAAACTCTGGTGCGAAATCTGAAAATACCTGTACCTGTAGAAGTTACGAAGCTCGTTACGGAAATGTCACTGATTTTTTTTCCCTACTTTTGTCTTTCTCCTGTGCTGATGATTTGCCAGTCATCGTATTGCTTAATTCAGTGATAAATTATTCTTAAATAAAGTGAGATTATAAGAATCTGAATATCTACCTTGATGTTACCTAGATTCATATAAAAAACATAAATAATGTGTGTAATTACTTGACTGAGCTGTAGATGAAATATTCTGGGTGGGTCCATACATGTTTGAAGCCGTATCAGTGCTAAAACATCTACGAGTAAGTTCTTGTCAGAACCATCTACTAAATGGTTGTTGTGAAATACACCAAATAAATGTTGATGTGCAGAGAGGGTAGATTCAAGGTCAGACGGAATGTCCTGTGCAGCCTGGTCTTTGGTTTGTTATGTGCAATCTGATCTTTGGTTTGTTCTTTGAAGTCTTATCTTTGGTTTCTTCTGTGAGATCTGATCTTAAGTATGTTCTGTGTAAAGTCTGGCCCTCCGTTACACTCTTCAAACAATCACACTTTCCGCACTCCGGATTTTACGGATTAATGGTAATTAATCGATCTAGCTGGACCAATAGACCTTTATGAGCTAATGCTGTCTTCCGTTGTAAGATGCAGGATTTGCGCGGAACCCGAGTTAACATACGGTTATTTATAAGACACGAATAAATCGACAAAATTCATTAGGCCTACAGAATGTTTTACAATAAATCACAGCTCGTATACGTGACACGAAGGGGTAATTTTAGGGAACAGAAATCTCCAAATGATACGTTGTGTGTGTGTCTGTCTGTGTGTGTGTGTGTAGAATGGCGCTTCAACAGTATTTTAGATGCCTACTTATTTGGAGACATCTCAGTTACGTGGTTTTTTTTTTTTTTGGCTTTTCCGAATGTTGGGGTGGGTCTCAGGTACTAGTCAAGTGCTCAAGACTAAGTTAACAGCGCCTCTGGCAGTATGCTTCTTAGATTTTCCGATGAAAAACGCACAGATTTCATGGATTGCGAGTTCGAATCCTAGATGGGCAAAAATCTTTTTAGTTGATCCATGTCGGTCATTGTGACAGGATTTATGATTATGTGCACTGTGATTATGTGCACTGTCCATAATGATGGAACTGTTGAAAATGTGTAGGAAAATGCTATTTTCCTATCCGTAATTGAAATACTGTTGACAAAGATGTGTGTGTGTTGGGGGGGCGGGGGGGGAAGAAACGAATGTCACTTTATTCGGTATTGTAACAATCTGGAGGTCGAATAGGCTCGAATTTTCGATTCGGTTGGTTTGTATTTAATTTGTGTTTTGGCGAGATTTGTAACCCTTAAGCTTCTGCGCGCGACTCACTGACCTTATGCGGACAGTGTAGATCAAGATCAGACTGCACATAACGTGCAGTCTGATCTTGACCTACACTGTCCGATAAGGAGATATCTTTCCTCCAAAAATACCTTTGAAATAGGAACACTTGGGGTTTTATTATCGGCCTGAAATGTTCATTTATTTAATAGAATAAGGGTTAAACAGTTATCAAGCTATATCACAGAGCCAGTTCAGTTTTTTGTTTTTTTCCTTCCTCTCTGCCAGTGCCACGAGATAGCAAATCTGACTTACTTAGGGGTATTTGCTACACGATCGGTGGCCTTAATCACCAATAACTCTGAAAGTTTAAGTTTTACAAAACTTAAGGACTTCCAAAACTCAAGAAAGACTTCACAAAATGGGGACCCTCACCAGGTTTGGCCAATGTCAGATTGCTGCATGCCAACTGATGGGTCACAGCACAAGGCGCCTTTTGAAGCAGGAAAAGGTTGTTGTGCTCCCTCATTCTCTGTGTCCGCCTAATCTTGCCCCTGCTGACTTTTGTTGCTGTTGTTACCGAGACTCATAAAAACACCTTTCAAATAGAAATTTTGTCCAGCCGAAACACATCGATTCTGCAATAGTCCAGTGTCTTCCAGGTTTACAAAGAAAAGATTATAGAAATGGGAAAAATATATGGGAGTATTTGTAAGTAAGTGTTGGTCCGAGTGAATACTTAGCCTATAGTCTTTTGAGGTTTGGTTGACCACCCTCTTGTTCAGGGTACACGGCGGTCTCAAAACGGGCGCAGTGACAGTACTAACACATTCATACGAAGGCACCAGCAGTTAGAAATATCGAGATTTTTTTAAATAGTGTGAGAGGCACTGGAATATGATACTAAAACTCTTTTGTGGTTCAATATGAACTGAAATGAGGAAAAGTAACTGCGCAGGCAATTGCCTCTTTTTCCTAATTTTTTTGCATACTATTTATATATAAAATGTTCAGTTAGATATGAGCCATGCTCTGTGAAAAGGGGGCTTAATGCATCTGCAAAACGTATCGACTCAGGTCAGCCTGCGCATTCCGCGCAGGCTGACATTGGCCCAAACTTTTTGCTGTCTTTAGATTTTCTGCATACCAAAGGACCAAATCTACCTCATGATTCTGTCGGTGGTTAAACAAAATGGACTTTACCGATGCATAATTATGTGATGACTGAACTGGTATAGTGCACCATCGAGATGCATTAAGCCCCCTTTTGCCACAGCTTGGCTCATATATTTTTCAATACAAGATGTCAATCCAAACCATCCTTAAAAAGGAAGCAGTTGCTGCCCTGCTAAATATTATTCTATAAATATAGCTGTGTCACATGCAACGGGCTGTTCACCCACCAAGTACTACCTGTATCACACACCACCTAACTCTCACAGAGAGACATGCACCAGATCGTATCGCTTAAAACGCTAGCTCTACGGCAAAGCTGGTTGATTTTCAGGGTTTTTTTTTTTTCGGTTTTCACAGACATGCGTTATAGAATAATGCCTGAACAATATTTAATTACCAATGAGTACAGAAAAGGATTACCCCCTATCATATTCATGAGCCATCGGCTATCGACTAGCGGTAACAACGCTTCGACGAGTAAATTTGTGTCATAAATGTACCGAAAAAAATAGACCAGCGAAGGCCCGCCGAAAAAAATATGTCCACAGCTTTTTTTACAAATCGTAAGTCGCTATTTATTCAATCGGGTATATAATTACCAAAATGCAGGTTAACCGTTTGCCAGGCAATCCCGGGTTTGCACGGCCCTGGAAAAAAAGGCTTTTGAAAACATTGTGGGAAAAGGAGAAAATGCTGGTAACCAGCATTTTCTCCTTTTCCCACAATGTTTTCTACCCTATCAGAGAGCTTAAGTTCATTAGTACCTATTCTGAATTTGTCGTCTGCAGATATTTTGAGTTCGAAAGAATATAAAATTTGTCTTTTGGGAAAGGGTCAAAAGACAGTGTAGCCAGCTACGTCGTAAAAGGGTAAGTTTACATCTTTACTTTCATTTTGAATGCTTCGTGAAGGTTCGACGTTGTCTGTGCATGTCATATTCTTCGAAGATAGACATGGCTGTCATGACGCATCACTATCCTGTGCAGGATAAATATTAATACGCGGTGCGTAAATTGCCGTTAAGAAAAAGCTAGCTGAAAATGGCTATAGATAATACTTCTGTTGAAAAATCAAGCCAGCTTTTCGATACAGGTTACTTGAAAATATAATTATTTCAAACGGGAAACATAATTTGATAAAACACCATTGTTTACTAAAATCTCAGTAAACAGGTTTTAACCCTTAGAGCGCCGAATAAACCTGTAAGACATTTTCATCCTAGAAATACGACCCATATCATTGCAATTTCATGGTTGCTTTTGTCCACAGTGATTCAGCAAAGCGGACAGTGTAGATCAAAGATCAGGCTGCACGTTTTGTGCAGCCTGATCTTGATCTACACTGACCGCAAATGCAACTATAGTAGTGAAAGGCGCTTTAAGGGTTAATTACAGACAGGGTGAAACTTAGATTTGTGCCACAGACTGACTACAAAAATAAGGTCCCCATTAAGCGCGCTTAATGCATCTGCAAAAAGTATCGACCCATATCTACCCATATCAGCCTATTTGTTAATTTTCTACATGTCCATAACCATTCTACCTGCAGATCCAGTCGATTGATAATCTAAATGGGTTTTATGGATCCTTGATTATGTGATGACTCGCGTAGTATGATGCAGGATGGGCCAAATCGATTTTACCGTGCAAAAAAAAAAACCTAAATCTATTTATCCCTTCTTATGCAATAATGGCGAAACCGTTACAAATGGAACATGATAGTTTACGGTAAAAGTACTTAAAATTCGTGTTTTAGACATGTATTTCCATTTATGTTATGATTTTAAAGCCATCTTTGCATCCTATTAAAAATAAGCAGCCTTTTTTTAAGATTTTAAAAAGAAAGATTAGTGGAAAAAATCTCATTTAATATCCCTTAAACGGTGCATCATTTTCAAGCTAAATTTCAGACACGAAAAGCCCCCCCCCCCCCACCCCCCCCACGCTTCACGTGGGATTTGTAATAATTCGCTAAAACATAAAAATAAGACAGCTTTTTCAGGCATTATTTTTTGTCACCAAATTATGGTAAATCTGAGTCTATTACATCTATGCTTACTTGATAACTTGTCATTGGCGCCGCGAGTATGTTCTGATTACTCTCGGTACTTTGATTATAACATTTGAACACATGTAGGCCTACCAGATTGGGAATCTTGGTCAAAATAGGACTATGACCCTAACTATTGGTCACCTGTAATGCTTTTTGTCCTCTCAAAAATTGTCTCTTAACGTCTGTGTCTGATTAAAGGGACGCCCATTAGCCTATATATTTCTCATTACAGAGATAATGAGGTCTATAACGGGTGCTAATTCAGTGTTTTGCTTTAGCGTGTGGGTTTCCACTCCCTAAAATATTTTTTTACCAAACATTCAAAAGATAAATTTGATCAAAACTTGTTATTTTCCGGCTGATTTTCAACTTACAACCACACACTTAGTACATTTAAAAACACAACACTAGTTGTAAGTTGAAAATCAGCGGGAAAATAACAAGTTTTGATCAAGTTTTACCTTTTGTGTAATTCATTGTAATTCCATTTAGTGATTCACAAAGTTTGTTTAGAACGTCGCAAGATTTACAGATGAAAAATGGTACACAAAGTTCCTTACTGCAAATTAAGAAGTCACATGATTAACATCGAGTATGGCCACACTTGCATTTATCGAAATTTGCCAGCTTCGCCTCATTGACGAAATTGTGAGGTTATTCCATACTGTGGGATGTTGTACGGTTCATCCAGAAGGTCACTGCAAAGTTCCGGAATTGTTGTTAACACTGGTATGCAACCAGTTTTTTGAAGCATCCCAGACATGCTCAGTTACTGCATTATCAGGTGATAATGCGCCTAGTCAAACAATTTAATGTTATTCTGATCAAGAAAGTTTCTAGTAAAAACGGCTGTATTTGCAAAAGTAGCATCATTCTGAGATCTATTGTAAGCTCGTTTAAAATGCTGACCTAAAGCTGCGGGACAAAACACAATTTAACCCTTAAGCTGCTAATCGCGACCCATTGACCTTTTGCGGACAGTGTATATCAAGATCAGACTGTACAGAACGTGCAGTCTGATCTTTGATCTACTCTGTCCGATACGGTATTTTATTTCCGGTGAAATTAACTTTGAAACCGCAATGTTTGGGTTTTTAGTATTGAGTAGAAAATTGCGTTTCTTTTATTCGGCTGCTTAAGTGTTAACTTTTTTGATGTTGGCATTTGAATTAACTTCCATTTAAAAAAATGCAAGCCTTGATTTTATGAGTTAGGTTATGCCTGCCAATAAACGAAGAGGTCAATCATCCTTTTGGCCATGCTCGATAATGCAAGCATCACAAAAATGTTCATGCTGACAACGCCAAGTTCTACCACGACTTTCGGGTTTAGGTAATTGAATCCTGGATTCATTCAAAAACAGCACACAGTTCATTTGAAGCCTGTTGAAACGGAGCTGTCTTCTGGGCCACGGTAATCTTGTCTCTCCCGTTCCATGAGTCACACTGCTTTGCAATGACGTCTCGCAGAGCCTTGTTCAGGAATAACCTACTTTAAAAAAAAAAAAACATTGCCCTTCTGGAGGAATCGGACAACATCCCACAGTATGGAATAACCTAACAATTTTGTGATAAAAGCAAAGAATGGCCACACTCGATGTTAATCATGTGACTTTTTGATTTGTGGTCGGGAACTTTTTGTATAATTTTTCATTCGAAGATCTTAAAGCATTTTAAATAAACTTTGTGAATCATTCCCTGGAATAATGATGCATTACATTAAAGTAACTCAAATCCAAAAGTTGATATTTTCCGGCTGATGTTCAACCAATAACTAGTGTTACGTCTTTAAATGTAGGCCTGCTGAGTGGTACATCGCTTCTAATATTCCAAGACAGGAAAGAATTTGCAAATTATGTAATTCAGGTTTTATTGGAAACGAAAATCACTTTTTACTATGTTGTCCAAGATATTATGATTTAAGAAGAAAATATTTGAGAAATAGGCATATGGCATGGCCAAATACTCACAAGTTCAACCTCCTCATGTCCAGTTCTAATAGAAAAAGCTATCGTCTATTTGCAATTTTATTTTTAAATGTTTTGACTTGAGAGAAACTATCTTGCATACTACTTAATTCTAGCTGTTCACTGATTCTATATCTATGATGTCCATTACTACATTTTACATACTTTTCATCGGATGGTCTTAGTCTTTTGATAGCATATGTAAATGTGTTTCTTTCGTATTATTGCTCTATATATTGTATACGGTAGTATTTTGTCTCAGTCATATTTTGCTAACATTGTAAATGGCCAAAGACAGTGTATGTCGACCGTTGCCAATAAAATAATTGATTGATTGATGGGTCGTCCAAGATCCCTTGAAAGCGGTCTCACTGTGAAATTATTGATTACAGAACACTTTGATGAGCCCCTTTTCATACGTTAATCCTTTAATGATGACTATTGTCGTTAAACCAGGTGTCAATTTCATAATCTAAATTATAATGTTTCCATAATAACCGTGACAACAGACATAACGTCGGTGGGGAGTCAAATCGTCGTATCTGAAATCTTACGACTTTTCAGAAGGAAAAAACTGTTTTACTCTGATCGTAAATAAAAAGTAAATAAAAACTTCATTATATACGTATTTTTTCTGATATATGTAGAGTTTGCTCCCAATCTTATATAATGGCTTCGTGACTTACGAGGTTTTGGTACAAATTTATGTGGAGTTACGACAAAATGTCACAAATGCTGACTAAACTCCAACACACCTATGCTCCTTATTCAGATATCTTTGGCATCAGATGCACAAATATAACTTTAGTCATTTATTTCCTGACCTTTTCCAGGATTGATTGATTGATTGATTGTATGGTGTATAACGCCGTTTTCAACATTATTTCAGTTATATCGCGGCGGCCAGTGCACCTATCCATGCTTTCCTGGAGTTTCTTTTACCAGTACTCCGCACAATGTTCTTTCCAAGCCACTGGCTGCTTTCCCACATAACCATCGTCGAAACAATGGTCAGCGGTGAGAGAGGAATGAATCCTGTCGCCATGACTATCACCAATCCTCGGAAAGAAACTGGCCAAGCCGGGGATCGAACCAGCGACCTCCTGTTCTCAAGTCCTGTACGCTACCGACTGAGCTACGGGGCTTGGCACCTTTTCCAGGAAACTTACTACTTGTAGGCAAACTTTTTGTTGGTTATCAAAACTAGAAGTTTTTTTTTTTTTCATTGTAATAGTAAACGATTTGACTAGGAATTTTAATTTTGCGTTAATTCACATGCGGCTAGAATCTAAAACAGCCGATAAAGCCAGAAAACAATGTCCGTCTCACAAAATTACATAGTACGTTGTAAACTAAACAAAGTTTAGGACGAACCACGCAAAATTGTGATCCCTAAGCACTTTTATAGTACTTGCATGGTTCTATTCGATTTTGATTTTGCCACTTAGATATAATAATTCTCATGCTTTTTGACAAAAAGGGAACATGCATCTGTGATAATAATGGGCGTTATTTGTGATAATAAGGGGGTCAAGTCCTCCGAATTTGCGGAATAAAGATCATTTTAGCGGGAAATCTACCATAAGGGAAAGTTTCTACACTGATCCGCCTGCATTAACTGTTATGGTGGACCCAAATGGATACCAAATGCACAAAGCTCTCTCTTCACAGAGTAATATTTAAATGTTCTAGAGGAAAACATTACAGTTGGCAAATCAACAATTCCTTTGAAACTTTGACTTAGCCCTTTCCGTGGGCTCTGCAATAACGTAAATTATTACCACATACACACAAAAAACCATCTTCGCAAGCCAAGGATACTAACTCCACTTTGTCCGTCACGTACCCTTGGCCGCTCACCCCTTTAAAAATCGAAACTCTCGCTGCGCCACCTATCGAATATCACGAGTTGCGTAACCTTTGCTGATGTTATTTCTGACCAATCAAAATGCTCGTAATACAATTTGTTAGGCTATGCATCAAATATGGCTGCGCTTTCAGATTCATCACAATTTTCTGAAATTAATCAGACATACGATGATTCGCAATCATTCGGCTTTGGAACCCGTCCTAATATTTCACATGATTGATCATGAACTATAAAAAGCTCATTAAATATCGATCGTCTACTCCTTTTTGGCAAATTATCGTCACAAACACGACAACTTTCGTTTTTGACGGGCGCCGCCATTATTGTTTTCTGTTTCGCGGAAGATTTCTTGTTACGGATGGTTTGATTGGACGCGATGGGTTTTGATCGCATCCAATGAAATGACGCAGAGGGAGTTTCGATTTTTAAAGAGGCGAGCGGCCAAGGGTACCACCTTAGTATCCTTGGCTTGCGAAGATGACAAAAAACGGGAAACTATAAACATGGTACTGCAATAAACGTTCTCTCATCTGAAAATAATTAGGTAAGCTAGTAAATAAATACCAGTACCAGGGGCCGTAATTTTTCACTAATATCTCCAAATTTAATTCACTTTCAGAAAACTGAGGTTAGCCATTTGTTTTTCCCGAATCTGAATATCTTTGTCGTTTGAGTAACGGTATTACCAGGGCAAACACTTTTTTTAGTCATTCATGCTGTCCGTTTTTACATGTGAAAACATCGAAAACATGCTGATTTTACTTAATCTCAGCACATGTAAGTTGTTCAGCAACACTGTGATAAATTATACTGTGATATACTAAACTGTGATACATATATAAAAAAAAATATAATAGTGATAATGTCGCATTTATCAAATGCGATTGCAAATATACACTATGGGTTTACTAATGAATTTGTAATTATCATTATTATTATCATTATTAAGTATATTATTATTTCTTGCGGATTAATTGTTATAAAATACTTTTTTTTTTTCACAATCGACTTGTGGTTTTGTCATGATCGATATCAACTATTATTTCCTCGTCAGACGATTGTTCATGGGTTTTGTCAGGTTGATAATTTGGGTCATGCACACTGTCATTGCCATCAAAATCACCACTTAAATCTTCATTTAGAACATGCTGAGTGGCATTTTGAATCATAATATTCTGATATTGAAGTAAACGTTGTACTAAATATTGACCCCTTGACAATGCCATTTTAGTATTAGTAGTTGCTGGGTTCGTGCCCTGGCTCACAGAGAGGACAGTGCATTCCATTTTCCTGTAAGTCAGGTAGGTGAAAATGGTTATCGTCTGGAAAAGTTGGATGGAGACATCTAAATGGTAATACCGCTCACAATTTTCAAGATGACATCTAACGAAGTACTCTCCGTTTGGTAACCTATTATGAACCTAGTTCTAGAATCTGTGATAGAATGCATACAAGAACTCTGAAGTCGGGCTTGTATTGACATAGGTTACACTTAAACTGCTGAAGATTTCTCTCGCCGGATAACTCCCGAGTAAGACATATATCTGAAATACATACACACCGTAAATTGAATCATTGGCATTATCATACAGTCTTCATATTCAAATTTTGCATCTTGCTATTCATAACCGCACATGTTTTGTTTGTACAATCAAAGATCAATATGTTTTGTGCTGTCTGATCTTTATCCACAGTTTCCACTTGATAGGTTTTATCATAATACATTTAAATTTCCTGGCAATCCTCGTGACTTTAATCTGTGATAATTAGGTATAATAATTACAACGACAAAATGATCGCAGATACCCGGGAATTTGTATAAAAGTACTGCGTAAAAAATTTCTTCGTGCAGATCAACTTTAATACAGGTTAGGCATGGCTACAAAATGCAAATACGAGCGAAACTTGATGTTAACAGGGCTATATGAATAAATTATTTTATACTTGTGGGTTCAACTACAAATGCCTACCCTTATAAAAATATACAAAATGGTCTTTCCACAGTAAAATGACACTTATCCCACAGAATAATAAAAATACAGCTGTAGTTAAAACATCGTATTTCAGCTGCTGTGGTCAATAAGGTTAGATTATCAAAATCTCGTATCTTGTAAAAATACGAAAAAAAAAAAGGACTTTAAAAGCTGTTTGGCTGAATTTGTAGGATGGAGATGTTCAGCACCACATACTTATTTAACAATTTACTCTGGGATTCTGAAAGTATATGCAAGCTACTGAACATTCACGGAAGACGTCACGATTTCTAGAAAATACAAATTAATAATTCTCTACAGTATAAAGTTCATCATCTGACACCTATTTGTGGAAATAGGGATATTCGAAAATGTTAGAAAATGCATTTTAGTAGTCTGTGCCTATACACTTTAAAAAAACACACACACACACATTAAAACTCACAGTGCAGTGTGACATGTGCCAAAATATCTCGATGCCACGAGATACGATTTTTTGATGACGCTCCTTGTGTTGCAAACTGTATATGAGGATTTATCATGTAATCATAACTCATGAATCGATTGGGGTAGAGCTACGAGGATTTGAGGGATGGTGCGTTGGTTCGTAGTGAAATCCGCCATGTCAGAGAGTCATTTTCTGAAAATTATGGAGTTACGAGGTTTTGACCCCGCCACCCCCCACCCCCCCACCCCCCCACCGACGATAACGCCCTTCGGCAGACGCATTGCTGACCGTGGCACGCTTCAGTTATCACTTATACATAAATGTACATACACGTATATAAACTTTATTTCTTCCAGGCGTTTTCCCACAATATTTTCGAAGGCTTCCTCCTCAGTGTCGTCAACACCCTGGAATGTGTGGTACCTAAACACTGAACTAATAGTGACTGATTATGGATCCAAAAGTTGCTTCCCTTGTTCTGGAGTCCGCCATTTCTTCCTAACAGAGTTTCATCTTGCCAGTTTATAATGTGATAATAATACATGTAACATCGGCTAAATGCTTAAATTATATGATCAGTGACATAGCGTTATTTGAAACTTCTATAACAAAAAATGTTCTAGAACCTGAGCCCATAGTCATGACCTGGTTTCCCCCATTTTTCTAAAGAGCTATGTTACGTATTTCGATAAGTGAAATTTCACTGAAAACCGGTAACCAAATGTCCTAGATTTTGACTATTAAGTGTCCGAACGAGGTTGTCTGTAAACATCTACACAAACAAGTTGTGTATATTTGGGTTTTGACTCCGTTGCTCATTGTCATCCAACGAGGTTGGAGTTTTCATCTGTAGCATGAGTGCACCAACTAAAGTCGCAGTGGTAAGCATCTGATACACTTTCATTTGTAATAACTGTTCTCAGTGAAGCTTGATTTGTTTGTTCTAGAACCCAAGGCCGTCTTCGGCCGGTCCGAAAATTGTAATTGCTTTAAAACTTTTTACATCTTTCCATCTTTGCTTTTTATGGCATAAGCCCCTCTGCTATACAGGTTAATAGATACATGTGGCATTTTTTATGTGCAAAAAAGAAATGAAATTTTGAGAGCTCTTCATTCCGTTGACAAATATTGTATTCTGATGTGCACAGAATGAACCCGTCAAAATTTGCATTTTTTTTTTTGACACATAGTTTTTATTTTCATTGGTTTTTCATGATTTATGGCGGGCCTTTGCTGGTATTATGCCGCTTTTTCTTTTTTAATGCAGTAATTAAAGATTAATTTATAATTCTCATACCTGGAAGAAATAAAGTTTATGTATGTATGTGTATGTATGTATGATAAACTTGTGATAATTGAAGTCTGACATGGTCAGTAATGTTTCTGCTGAAGGGTGTGAAATCTTCAGGCACATTATGAAAACATAGATTATGAAATTGACACCTGATTTAAAGACAATAATCATCATTAAAGGATTAATGTATGAAGTAAGGGTGCATCAAAGTGTACTTTAATTAATCAGTATTTCTGTCAGCCTGAAATTTTTGAGGGTCATTTGTGACCCCTATTCATAACTTCTTAGGGTAGAACAGAAACCTTGAGGGTCACTATTTTAAATGCCTATTTAAAGCTACTTATACAACCAAAACTATGTAACTCTTTACCAGACGACAAAATTTAAGCTTTGTCCAAATTGAAAGCATTTGCAGACGTAATTTCAATGTGGCTAAAGTGGTGCAAAGGGTAGAAAACATTGTGGAAGAAGGAGAAAATTCTGGTTACCAGCATTTTCTCCTTTTCCCGCAATGTTTTCAAAAGGCTTCTTTCCCAGGCTTGTTAAAAGGTGGCATTATGCAGTAAGGTGTTAACCCTTTACCAAATGACAAAATTTTTTACTCTTTCAAATTGAAAACATCTGCAGACAACAAATTCGAAATCGGCACAACTGAGCTTAAGGTCTCTGATAGGGTAGAAAACATTGTGGGAAAAGGAGAAAATGCTGGTTACCAGCATTTTCTCCTTTTCCCACAATGTTTTCAAAAGCCTTCTTATCCAGGGTCGTGAAAACCAGGGATTGTTTGGTAAAGGGTTAAATTATTGTATACAGCTTAGTTAGCAGTTTAATTCACATTCCGAGACCTTTCCCTATGGCTCTGCCGACACGGAACTGGAACTATTTTTCTTAGTCTGACAAGACCTTGATATTCGCCCTTCCTTTACCCCCAATTTTTTTTTGCTCAAAGTCGTGGTGTGCATTATAAACTTTCATTTAGATTAAACGATATTTTGGTTGCATCAGAAAAAACGCACACGGTGAATTTTACTGCATCAGTAAAGAAATCGGTGCGTCAAAAAGGCAAGATACACACTCTAGCTGAAACACTAAGTAATGATATCACAATGGGAATGCTGTCAAGGGATCTTGGACAACTCAGAAAACATAAAACAATCATGTATTTCACGTCTTCAAGTTTAAAGAAACTATTGTATTCATATTCTGATTTCACGCAAAAAACTTTTCATAATTACATGTTGGCTATCCCAGTTCTCAGCTGTATGATAGTTTCTAGATAAATGAAAAATGATAAAGAATGTGAAACAAAAACAAAGAAAATTTCGGTGGGGGCTGCAGGGTGGGTCTTAAAAAGCTGATGCTTACAAGCACTTGAAATACAGAAAATACTCCTAAAAGTAAGTGACTTTCACAATAAAAAATTGTCTCAAAATGCATTAGAATCACTTCTAGAGAGGTCTTGAATTAAATGTTTTTTCGGGGAAGATCCCCAAACTCCCCCTTACAAGAGCTGGGAATACCCCTCTTGTGCTCTTCAGCACTCAGCTGTACCACTTGTAACTAGCCGACGACGGCCCTTGGACACAGGTAAAAGACACTGTGATTTGTCCTACTCTCGGATTTATGTGACTGCATCAACCCCCTCCCTTTCCCTCATAAAAGAACAAAAAATCAAAAATAAATTGTAAACAGTATATAGACTAGTCTAGCCAAGAAATATCTGTGAAAGCTGTAGTTTTATCAAAATGTGAATTATGTTTTATTTTAATTCAGTGTTTCTGCCAGCTCATGAATTATGGGGGGTCAGCTGTGACTTGCTGTTTGGAATTTTGGGGGTCATTGAAAAATTTTAAGGGTCATGGTCGTTAACCTTTTATATTTTTTTCCACATGTTGTTCCCCTATGTAGATGTAGCATAATGCAAAAAGTTTTATGACAGTGTGGTATTAAAGGTAAAAGCTAAAAACAATGACCCCGTAGAAACTGTGTCGTCTGCCATCCTGATTGCTCCAACGACTCGGTGATCATCACTGAGCAGCATCTTTAACGTGGACAAAAAAGTTCAGAAGTACGGATTCCATACAGTAATATAGGTAAGACAACAGCGATGTCACACAGAATAATGTCATGTTTTGGACCGATATGTAAATGTAAACCCCCCAAAAAATAATTCAGTGGTAGAAACTGGATTGGATATGATTCTGCTGTTTGCAGTTATGAAATTGATGATTTTGTAAGATTTATTAATTGAATTAATCTTTTTTTTTTACTTTTCAGTTCCATTTTATGTTGCATCAGGGAGGACACGACATACTGATTCTGTTGCATCCGCCTTTCATTTTCCATGTCAAAATGCAAAAACAAAAAGTTTCTGAAACGCTGTTAATTTTGTTTCCTTACTCACCAAGGTTGTAGATTATATGTTATACTTTCAGAAGATTCCTTTGTTTTAACTCTAACAAACAACAAAAATGTTAGACTTGTCCAAATTCAAAGCAATTGCAGATCACAAATTAAACATAGCTCAGCTAATGAAGGTTAGAAAACATTGTGGGAAAAGGAGAAAATGACTATTACCAGCATTTTATCCTTTCCTACATTGTTTTCAAAAGGCCTCTCATTTAGGGTCTTAAAGTAGGGATTGTGTGCTAAAGGGTTAACCCTTTACCACACAATCCCGACTTTTAATGACCCTGTAGAAAGAAGGCTGTTGATAACATTGTGGGAAAAGGAAAAAATGCTGGTCTAAAATTTTATTGTTTGGTAAAGATTTAACTACACAGCGTTATACAGCTATACTTAGACATGGTTATTTTGCTCCATAACAAACTGACTGAAACAGTATGTTTGAAAAGAGTTTGTTTTTTTTTCCCGTAAAAAAGCTTGTTTTTCTACATTGATTTTAATAGTTCTCTACTGTGCTTTTTTCCAGGTGACAGGCTCCAACAAAGGGATTGGTTATGCCATTGTTAGAGGTCTGTGCAAACGATTTAAAGGAGATGTCTACCTAACTGGTAAGTCTGCTTTAGATATTCACCAGATAACAAGGTTGTTAACTTGAACATAGGGAATGCCAGGCTTCCCACGATTACGAAGTAGAGGATTTTCTTACGCTTTGTCCCTAGGGTCATTTGGCTCTTGAAATTCGGAAATAAACGTGTAAATTTCTGATATTGGGAAATTCGTGGGATGCATTTTTTCAAACTTAGACCTGAAAGTAGCGTGCTTTGGAAATAGTCTGTACCGTAATTGTTTTGTGAATGAATAAATGATGTTCTGAATGCTGATCAGATATTCTTGACTTACATGTAATCTTCAAAAAAATCCAAAACAATTGTACGATTTCTATGATAAATGATTCCGTAATTAGCAGATATACCGGTAGATATCCAAAATGCAGAAACAAGTCCTTCAGAATCTAGACAAAGGTCACAGTTTCAATTTAATACTGAATTTGAATAGTAAGGCAAAAGTTTAAAAATCATCAGTAAAATAGAAAGAGAAATGTAAGAATATTGTATCGTCAAAACCACAATTCAGTGTACATACCTGACTTCCATGATCTTCACTGCATTTATCATTATTCATTTTCTACAACAGATTAAGTCACAGGAATAGGGTTTATAGAGATTGCAATGAAACCTTGTGTGCATCAATTGTGCATGTTTGCCAAAGAAGAATGTTTCACATACTTGACAATTCCCACTTTTGAGTATTATGGATACTGCACAATTGTCATTTCATGCTTACACCAAAGCATGTTTTGCTTGCAGTTGTTCAAACCCACATTAATTGCAATTTTTTTCACTTTAATTGTGTTTGTTTGTATGCACTTTCTGGTATGTTTGTATATGACAAAAAAGTGTTATCATCATAGCTTTAAAAAATGACAAAGTTTAAGGTCATGTGACGAATTTATCTTAAGCGAAATGGTCAATTTTTACCAATCCACTTTGCGACACGCAAGTTTTTCACTGTTTTCTGATCATCTGTATTTTGTAACCATCCAAGTCCATCTTCCTGCTCAGATATTGGTTGAATCTGGTTTGCCATGAAATAAAGCTGTTTGGTAACCATTAAAATCATAGCGTTTTAGAGAGGAAACCCAGAAAAATAACTGTGACAGAGAAGAGACAGAAAATCTAAGTTAACCCTTTACCACACAATCCTGACTTTTAACGACCCTGAGAAAGAAGCCTTTTGAAAACCAGTATTTTCTCCTTTTCCCTCAATGTTTGCAAGAGCTAGGTTGTTAACAGCCGGGATTGTTTGGTACAGAGTTTATTAGTAGTATTTATCAGTGTCACATGAGATTGATTTTTCATTTTAATTTCAGCTCGGAATGAGAATCTTGGAAAAGAAGCTGTTGAAAAACTGAAGGGTGAGGGTTTACAACCCAAGTTTCATCAGCTGGATATCTCAGACAAGTCCAGTATAGACCGCTTGAAGGATTTCTTGGAGAAGAACTACGGTGGATTGGACATACTGGTCAATAATGCTGCTATTGCTTTCAAGGTCAGGCTGTTAACCTATGACCTCTTCCCTTCAGAGCTGTGTTCACCAACAGTTCTAAATGAACCATGAGCCAAAAGAGGGTTAATGCATCTTCATGATGCATTATACCAAGCAAGTCATCACATAATTATGGATCTATTAACCCTTTCCCAAACAAGCCCTGGTTTTCACGTGTCTGCAGTACAAGTCTTTTGAAAACACTGTGGGAAAAGGAGAAATTGCTCATAACGAGCAATTTCTCCTTTTCCCACAGTGTTTTATACCCTTTTTGACAACTTTCTGCCATTTTCATCAAAGTTAAAATTGTCGTCTGCCAACTCTTTGAATTTGGACCAGTCCGAAATTTGTCGTTTGGGAAAGGGTTAAATCCATTTATTCTCCCAATTAACTGGATCTAGTCCTTTGGCATGCAGAAATTTACAAATAGCTAAAAGGCTTGACCCATGTCAGCCTGTCTGCATAGGCTGACATGGATCGATGAGTTTTGCAGATGCATTAAGCCTCCTTTTCACAGAGCATTACTCAAATGTATTGTTCTAATTCAGATTTCCAAGACTTATCTTGGATTTTAGAATCAAATTTGATGGTTATGATCCCCAGCTTGGCGACTACATGTAGTTGTTGTAACAGGATTCATTCCTGTCTCATTGCTGATCACTGTTCTGACGAGGGTGATGATAGAGAGCAGGTAGTGACCAAGGAAGAATAATATGTGAAGTATTGGTTAACCCTTTCCCAAACGACAAATTTTGGACTGGTCCAAATTGAAAGAGTTTGCAGCCGACAATTTTAAATTTGATGAAAATGGCAGAAAGTTCTCAAAACGGGTAGAAAACACTGTGGAAAAAGGAGAAATTGCTCGTTACGAGCAATTTCTCCTTTTTCCACAGTGTTTTCAAAAGACTTGTACTGCAGACACGTGAAAACCAGGGCTTGTTTGGGAAAGGGTTGAAGAAACCCCAGGAAAGCATAGATAGGTGCACATTGCAGTAATAAGTAAGATAATTTTGAAAAGCAGTATTAGACAACAAAACAAATAAACAAGCAAATCTTTACCAAACATTTTATGACCTTGCAGAAGACAGTCCTACAAAACATTATGGGAAAAGAAGAAAATTGTAGTAACTACCGGTAGTATTTTCCATACAGGTCACGTACAGTGTTTTCTACACTTTCAAAGTCAAATTCCATCACTTGAGCAATACTCGATGTCAGTTTGAGTTTGATATCTAAAAACATTGTGTAATTTTGCTTTCATTTCTGCCGTATAAATTTTTTAACCCTTTACCGCACAATGCCGCCTTTTAACACCCCTGGGAAAGAGGCCTTTTGAAAACATTGTGGGAAAAGGAGAAAATGCTGTTAACCAGCATTTTCTACTTTTCCCACAATGTTTTCTACCCTATCGAAAAAAAATTGCACACATTGAAATTGTCGTCTGCAAATGCTTTCGATTTGGACAAGGCCACAATTTTGTCGTCTGGTAAAGGGTTAAAAGTAGTCATTTGAGAGATACAAAAAGTTGTCTGCAAGAGCCAATGACTAAACTCTTTATTGAACAATTATGTGTTTTAATGGCCCTTAGGAAAAAGGCTTTTGAAAACATTGCAGGAACAGGAGAAAATGCTGGTAATCAGCATTGTCTTCTTTCCCCACAATGTTTTCTATCCCTTCAAAGACAAGCCTAACCATTTGAGCAACATTTGATTTGCGGTCAGCAGAGGCTTTCAATTTGGAAAAATCTAAAATTATGTTTTCAGTGAAAGAGCTTTTTACCAAACAACAAAATTTTAGATTGGTCCAAATTGAAAGCATTTGCAGAGGACAAATAGAAAGTAGCTAAATGATGATTTCTGTCTTTGATAGCGTAGAAAACATTGTGGGTAAAGGAGATAATGCTGGTTACCAGCATTTTCTCCTTTTCACACAATGTTTTCAAAAGACCTTTTCTTCAGGGTCGTTAGAAGTCAGGATTGTGCGGTAAAGAGTTAAAACAGGTATCTGACATTGCAGATGGCAGCCACAGAACCATTTGAAGTTCAAGCTGAAGAATCAGTGCGAGTCAACTACTGGGGTACACTGAATGTATGCAATGCTCTTTTCCCATTGTTGAGGCCACATGCAAGGTAAAGTAAGGCTCCCCACCCAGTGAATTTGTATAAAGCTAAGTTCCACCAAGCCCCCAGGCCTTTTTTCTTGAGATGAAAACGTGAAGGTATTATCACTGGCCTATCTGCCAACAAAAAAATCAAAATTTTCTACCATTACTCAGATCGAAAGATAAGCCTTGTTATTTCATTTTTATAAATTCATTTAAAAGAGTAACCAAAGAAAAGACACAAAGGCACTAATTTGTTATCAAAAAATAAGTAATGGGTTTAAGCCTCTGTGGAAGGGGGGGGGTATGTTTATGTGATAAAAAGGAACGTTTGTTGTTGTGTGTACAAACTAGCAAGAACTAGCAAGGTAATTTTCATTTTCTTAGCTCTTTAAGTATTCAATTGGCATTTTAGAGTTTTAGTTAATCTAGTGCCATACAGTTAATTTAGAAGCACTATTATTTAGATCAAGTAAGTCAGAGTAGTTTAAGGGTTTGAAGAGAAGGAAAGTTTTCTTTGTACCTACATTCTATGGCCTTTGAAAACACACTGAGGAAATAACAGTTGCTGGAAAAACAGAATTACTTCTTTTCCCATAGTGTTTTCCTCATTGAAAAGTTTCATTTAATTGTCACAAGCTTTTCTTTCTTGTGATTTTTAGCACTACTGGCTGAAGACCAGAAGGGCTTATGTCATGGCATGGTTTCTACTGTCCTTTGGATTACTGTGTCTTTTTCTTGTTTTGCCAATGAGTTAATTGACTGTTTCTTCCATATTTAGACATACTGGACAGTATGTGCCAATAGAGAGATTCATGACATCATGGACCTCTTGTTCTTTTAGCTTTGGCTGATTTGAAATTAGTTTTCGCATTAATGAATTAAGTTAACTCTTTACCACACAACAAAGTTTTTGACATATAAAAAAGGGGCAGGTAACCATCAAAGCATTTTTGACACAGTTATGCCCCTTTTTTGACTTAGAATTTTCATTGCCAATCAAGCAACTGCAGCTGAGTGTTGGTACCTGCTTGCGGTGCTCTTGTTTTATTCTTGTTTGCCTCAATTTCAGGGTTGTTCATGTTTCAAGCAGAGCATCAAACCATGCTGCAAAGAAGAGCAGTGAGGGACAGCAAAAGCGCTTCACAGCTAAAGGCTTGACTATAGATAACATCAGTCAGTTTATGACAGAATTTGTTGAGTAAGTATCAGCTGTACCCACTGTCCTCTTGTACTCACCAAAAGGCATAAGTGAAGGCCCTCCGATTAATTCTTTACTAAACAACAAAATTTCAGACTAGTCCAAATTGAAAGCATTTGGACACGACAAAATAAATGTGACTGAAAAATTGAAATTTGTTTTTGGGAGGATAGAGCACATTGTGGGAAACGGAGAAAATGCTAGTTACCAGCATTTTCTCCTTTTCCCACAAAGCCATTTTTCTGAAGGTCCTTAAAAGTCTGGATGGTGTGTTTAAGGGTTCACTCACTACTTCCTGAAATAACCCTTGACAAAATGTTAGACTTGTCCATTTCCAAAGCATTTGCAAATGAACAGTGAAATATGGCTGTATGGATAAAAATGATGGGGTTTGAACCTTCTGTATCTTGACAAAATGAACTTCTAACAAAAAATTGTTTCTGCTCTGACAAAGCTTTCTGTTCATTTAATTCTTAACCTGCTAAATAACTTAAAAGAAATTCTCAAGCTGATGGTAAAAACCTGAATTTGGCTATTTCAAAGTTACTTCGGGGGGAAAAATACCTCCTTATCAGACAGTGTAGACCAGACTGCACATTTTATGCACTCTTATCTTGATCTGCACTGTGTGCAAAAAGCCACTGGGTCATGCTTAGCAGCTTATGGGTTAAAAATAAGCTTTTGTTTCCTTCATATTTTTTTCCCTATCATGTAATTTAAGAAACTGTAAATTACTCTATACAGCCCCTGAAGATTTTAAGGGACAAATAGTATTTCCTATGGTGGCATATTTCTGCCACAAAATACGAGGTAACTATTGGGATAATTTTAGATAACTATCATGATAAATCCAAGTGTCCTGGAAATTTTATCTAGACAGTGAAAAGTTTTCTGAAAAAAAAATTAGCATGATCAACTTTTTATCTAGAAAATTAGTAAATATTTCAACACAAAAGTTTCTCATTCGCTCAAGAAGCTGACATTTAAGATGAAATCTTTGGGATAGATCTACCAGTTTCTCAATATCTGTAAATGAAGAATTCACAAATACAAAAAAATTGTGATAAAAGTGAGAATTATCAGAATATTTTTATCATGAAACTCTTTATTATCAAGATAATATTTCCAGGAAAGTTTGTTTTATTGCGATTATTTTCTTCAATTATAGCCGTAGTTATCTCATACCTCGTGGCAGAAATATGCCACCTTATTTTCCCAACATATTTTCTACCCATTTAATGACATATTCTAATGTTTGAACCATGTTTAATTTGTCGTCTGCAAATTTTTTTTTTTTTTTTTTTATTTTTGACAGGTCTAAAATATTTTCATTTTGTTAAGAGTGAAACTGCACATGATTGAGATGGATAAAAATCCAGAACCAGTCAATGTAGTATTTTTGTTAATTATCTCACCATGGACCAGAAAGAAATATACATGTAAATCCCATTTTGTTGTTTTAGGTCTGCCAAAGATGGTACAGCTAAGGCAAAAGGCTGGGCGGACTCCTGTTACGGAACCTCTAAAATAGGCGTGACACTTATGGGGTTTGTGCAGCAACAAGAATTCAGCAAAGATCCGAGGGAAGACATTGTTGTGAATACTGTGAGTTATTTGTTAACTCCTTACCGAGTGACAAAATTTCAGACTTGCCCAAATTGAAGGCAGTAAATTTTGCAGGCAACAAATTAGAAATGTTTCAAAATATGGTATTTAGCTTAATCCTGTACCAGACAACAAAAATTTGGACTGGACCAAAGTGAAAGCATTTGCAGATTAAATGCAGCTCAAGAGGTTATTCATCTTTGATAGGGTAGAAAACATTGTGGGAAATGGGGAAAATGCTGGTCAACAGCATTTTCTCCTTTTCCCACAATGTTTCCAAAAGGCTTTTTCCACAGTGTCATTAAAAGGTGGCATTGTGAAGTAAATGGTTAAGAAGAGTAGAATACATTGTGGGGAAAAAAGAGAAATGATGGCTCCTGTGCATTTTCTCCTTTTCTCACAATGTATTCTTTTCCCACAATATTTTCAAAAGCCTATACTGTCAGGATCTACAAAACAGGGGATTGCTTGGTAAAAGGCTAACTTTTTCACTGTCAGCTAAATATGTTCAATTTATTTCTATGTCTAAAAGTAGATTTTCCTTTTGTAGCTGAAGATGATTTTTGTCAAGGACTAGCATCAGGTTGCAGAACTTGTTAATTCAAGATCAGACTGCTGATGTTGTGAGTGTTGATAAATGCAGTTCAGAAAAGGATATTAACCCTTTCCCAAACAAGCCCTGGTTTTCACGTGTCTGCAGTACAAGTCTTTTGAAAACACTGTGGGAAAAGGAGAAATTGCTCGTGACGAGCAATTTCTCCTTTTCTCACAGTGTTTTCTACCCTTTTTGAGACCTTTCTGCCATTTTCATCAAATTTAAAATTGTCGTCTGCAAACTCTTTGAATTTGGACCAGTCCAAAATTTGATGTTTGGGAAAGGGTTAACCAAGCTTTATGAAAAGAGATTTTAATGCATCTGCAAGAAGTACCGCACATCAGCCTGCGCTGTCCATGCGGGCTGACCTTAGTCGAAATTTTCTTTATTTGGTAAATTTCCTACATGTCCAAGGACCATTCTTCTTTATCATTTAATTTTTGTTGTTAGACTTAACCCTTTACCACACAATGCCGCCTTTTGACGCCCCCTGAGAAAGAAGCCTTTTGAAAACATTTGCGGGAACAGGAAAAAATGCTGGAAACCAGCATTTTCTCCTTTTCCCACAATATTTTCTACCCTATCTAAGAAAAGTTGCACCATTTGAGCCACATTGAAATTGTCATCTGCAAATGCTTTCATTTTGGACAAGGCTAAAATTTTGTCGTCTGGTAAAGGGTTAATGGATTTTATAGATCCATGTTTATGTGATGACTTTCTTGGTATAATGCATCACGGAGATGCATTAATCCCCCTTTTACCAGAGCATGGTTCATATTTAAGTTGCTGTGTTAGAGTAATAGCTATTTGGATATCTGTCTTCTGGAGGCATTTCATCTAAATAGTCTGATTTTAGTCAGATCCAAAAACCTAACTCCTTATCACAGTGGAAAAAAATTGAAGAGAAAGGAAAATGCTGTTTTATAATTACCATTATGTTCATCTTTCATTTTGCAACATCACTGACAAAATAAAACCGGACATAGAATATGAAGCTTAGGTTATTTTTAGAACAAGGGAACACGTGTACCTGTCTCCAATAAATACTACTTATGAGAAATAGATTATCAAATAAGATATTCTTGATCTTTTATTCTTACTTGATTGCAGTGCTGCCCTGGATATGTGAAAACTGATATGACCAGTCAAAAGGGAACCAAGAGTATTGATGAAGGTAATTTGAAGTTTTTCTCAGTACTTAACCTGTCATACAGTCAAATTTTGGTCAAATTAAAGTATCACTTGATTCAAAATACTGATAGGGTATGGTCAGGTGTGCAGTTGTAAAAACATAACTTCCAGTGATCCTCAGATGGTAGGTTCAATCCCCAGCATGGTAGTAGATTTTTTCCAGAAACATTTAATGTTTCTAAGTCAACTAGAGATAAACTGGTAATAAACTCAGGCTGCCTTGGGTAGGTGCTTTGCACTTGGCAGCTAAAAGAACCAACAGGTCTATTTGAAGAAGAGCTTTGGTCTTGCACCTGTGCTTCCTTGTAGCTGATGCTTTCTTTCTCAGTTCTATTTATCAAACAGTCTGCGTCAAATATGTTTAGGGTAGGCAGGAACCTAAATCCTTTACCTCTTTACCACAGGTCAAAAATGTAGACTCGGCCTATCTGAAAGCTTGTGAATAAAACATCTTAAATGTGGCTCAAATGACGGGATTTTTATTAGATAGGGTAGAAAACATTGTGGAAAAAGGGAAAGTGCTGGTTATCAGCATTTTCTCCTTTTCCCACAATGTTTTCAAAAGCTGTCTACTTCAGGATTGTTAAAATTTGGGATTGTGTGGTAAAAGGTTAACTTTATCACCATTACCATTGTCATTAACATCATACTGCTGAATGGACAGATGTTTAACCCTTTCCCAAATGATACATTTTAGACTAGTCCAAATTGAAAGAGTCTGCAGACGACAATTTTAAATTTGATGAAAATGGCAAAGTTCTCAAAAAGGGTAGAAAACACTGTGGGAAAAGGAGAAATTGCTCGTTACGAGCAATTTCTCCTTTTCCCATAGTGTTTTCAAAAGACTTGTACTGCAGACACATGAAAACCAGGGCTTGTTTGGGAAAGGGTTAAAAACTAACAAACTAGCATGTAGGGGCAGTGGTCATGCAAGGGATTGGAACTGCTGCAGACAACAGGATATTGTAGCAATTATTTTAGGAGGCAGACATAAGAAACCAACTACCATATTACTTTCACTCGTAACTATTATTAAGTACTGAATTCCAAAACATATCAAATAACAAACAATATACATGAAATACAGTGTGGAGAAATCTGGACGCAAGCAGAATTCAACAGCAACCAGGGTGGACGGCACATAGATAGAGTAGTTTCCCGATATGAGCACACACCTATCAATAGTGCAAATAATCTCCAGCATTTATTTCCAATTTCCAGTCCGCTTTATGATCCAATACAATCCAATTAATCCATCCATTCCAATCAAGCATCCGCTGCTATGAGGACTACAATGAACATCCATCCTTAAATAATGCATAATATACCAAAAGGCCTAAAATTGGGTTCCACGAGTGATACGCTAATACAGGACATCCATAGCCTGTTCTGGGCATCACTCTCCCCTATGAATATAATTTCATTCTTTGAAATAAAATTAAGATATTTGCAGAATTTCTTAAGAGAACTGGGAGAATCCACTTATCAAGGTTTGTCCAAGATTGACACTCCATGGCAAGTATCCCCTCCCAGCTCTCATTTGATCCACCACAACACCAAATGCCCCGTTCCCGACTTAAACGGAGTCCAGGCACCGAGTGAAATGATGGAGATGTAAAATTAAGAAACTATGGTTAAAATTAAATTTCATGCTCAAAATAGCAGTGATGTCACCATGCCGTCCACCCCGGCCGCCAGAATACCGCAAGCGAAGTATACGTATAAGAATTGAAATCAATAGCTGCAACGGTATATAACTGGACACAAATATTTAAGTCTTAACATGTCACAGGTTAAACAACAGGTTGGCTAATGATGTCCGGCACAATGAGTAATGATTCCACCACCTTGGATACATTGCTTCCTATATTTAATAATTGGGTGCACTGGTCCATATGAAAGAGAAAGTCATCATGGAGTAACTTGTGACGTGAACTACTTCTGCTTGTTACAAGTAGACATTGGCAGCTTTGTTGAGCTCTAGTGGATTGACAACTAGTCTGAAAAGATACATAACTAACACGCAGTAACTAGTTAAAAAATGTGAAGTCTAACTTCACCAAGCATTAAGTAATACTACAACAGCCTATGGGTAGGGTGGGTGGGTTTTATTTAACAAACAAATTTTAATGTTACCAAAGCTTGGAATAAAACAAGTGATTCCAAATGAATGATTTCCCTTGATCATAATCACATAGATGTCTGCAGACAAGCGCTTAATAAGAATTGTGTGATAAAGCAAGCGTTAACTGACTAGGATTAAGTCAAGATCTCAATGCGCTTAAACAAGGAAATAAGTCATGAAAAGGGTGATGGTGCCGTTATTTTTCACCTGTATTTGCCAACAGACATATGGGAACATGCACTTGTGGACGAACTAAGTTTTCAAAATAATGTATGTATCTTAAAGAAGCTGTCAGCCCCAAAATAAATAGGATTATGATGATGGGTCATAATCCCGATTATTTTAGGAGGCAGACATAAGAAACCAACTACCATATTACTTTCACTCTTAACTATTATTAAGTACTGAATTCCAAAACATATCAAATAACAAACAATATACATGAAATACAGTGTGGAGAAATCTGGACGCAAGCAGAATTCAACAGCAACCAGGGTGGACGGCACATAGATAGAGTAGTTTCCCGATATGAGCACACACCTATCAATAGTGCAAATAATCTCCAGCATTTATTTCCAATTTCCAGTCCGCTTTATGATCCAATACAATCCAATTAATCCATCCATTCCAATCAAGCATCCGCTGCTATGAGGACTACAATGAACATCCATCCTTAAATAATGCATAATATACCAATAGGCCTAAAATTGGGTTCCACGAGTGATACGCTAATACAGGACATCCATAGCCTGTTCTGGGCATCACTCTCCCCTATGAATATAATTTCATTCTTTGAAATAAAATTAAGATATTTGCAGAATTTCTTAAGAGAACTGGGAGAATCCACTTATCAAGGTTTGTCCAAGATTGACACTCCATGGCAAGTATCCCCTCCCAGCTCTCATTTGATCCACCACAACACCAAATGCCCCGTTCCCGACTTAAACGGAGTCCAGGCACCGAGTGAAATGATGGAGATGTAAAATTAAGAAACTATGGTTAAAATTAAATTTCATGCTCAAAATAGCAGTGATGTCACCATGCCGTCCACCCCGGCCGCCAGAATACCGCCACAGCAAATTTAGCATAATACCCGAATCTAAATTTGTCCCCCATTCGGCGGCTTATGTATTGGCATTAAATACAGTATTATCTTTGTTTCTATAAAATGATAAAATGGCTTCCGAAATTGTGTTTAAGAAAATATCGTTGCCAATAGGCGAAAGGTGCACTCCATCGGCCAAGAATAACCCATTAGTTTGTGTCTCTATTTCATGAATGATTGATCGACCCATGTTCAAATTCCTAATTACTTGTCGACCAGCTCTATTTACCCGTTTACGCTTTACATCAATTTTTCTAAAAGCTGTAACACTAGAGTCCAAACCTCTCCATGACAACCGTGGCAGAATATCTGACCAAACAATCATAGTTTTCGGAAAAACAGAGGTAATATAATTAATGTCTTTTTTGATCATTTTTATGAATTTCCCTTGCTTTACTGATGTGATATCATTACCCCCAACGTGAATGATGATCATGTCAGGGCTTGGATAGCCCATCATGGCTAGCTGAAGTTTTGGGAGCAGTTGGTGCCAGCGCATTCCACTTGATCCAAGCCATCGCAGATTCTTACCAGTATTTAAATTTGGGCAGTGTCGAAATGCTGCTCTTCCTGAGGCTCTGTGTATTAGAGAATCGCCAATGAGCCAGACATCTGTAAATAGACTTAGAGAGGGAGTGAGCCTCTGATTTTATAATTTATGATGGTTTTACGATCTATTATGGATTGAAAAATTAAAAGAGAGTTATATGTAGGAATAGCATGTAGTACATTTGCAAGCATACTACATACTTCAATTAACTAAAAATCCCTAATATACCGTTCGTAAACTGAAGATTTCCACCTTCCGAGAGTCTTAATGTCTTCATGTGACACTCCCTCAGCAGCTAAGACTGATGCTCTACCAATCCTGAAGGAGTGTGGAGTGTAAATATGAGTGGGTAAGCCTAATGCCCTAACTGACTTCACCAAAACACCGCTGAATTGTGACCTTGTAAGTGGGGAGCCGTTAGAGTGACACAACAGGTATTTGTGTTGAGAACCAGATGGCCGAAACTTGAGAAAATCTTGCATGGCCTTGACAGGGCATAATTCATTGTTGCATAATCCTGGGATTCTGATCGTTGTTGCTGGACCCCTCTGATTTGTTTTTGATATTCTGATTGAAATAAGCATAGCTCTACTTGTTATAATTATATCAGAATAGAACAAGGGTCTATCAGCTTGGAGAGCATTAGTATAAACCAACTCGCTCACCCGCATTAAGCCAAAGTATGCCAATGAGTATGCTGCTCTGAACAGCTTGGCTTCATATGATGATATGCAAACTTGAGGCAGAATTGAAAATATTTTACCTAGAATAGTGGTAGTGATGGGGGCACGAATATCGTTGGAATGGCGGATCCTTTTGCATCCCTCAAGTAATTTCTTCACAACAAATGATTTTGTTGGGTCATGAAGGTCACTCACCTTATGATGAAAGCTGATTCCAGACACATAAGTTGAGATTGTTGAAGGTGAATACCCAAGTTCAAAACAGTAAGAAATGAACAGAGTTAAGTGACTAATAGAAGCCGGAAATGATGAAGGTAATTGGTATTGCTGGCAAAATGAAGAGAAAATGGAAAGTGCATTGCTGTAAGCACTCTGGGTATTCGTGGCCAAGCTCTGTGTCAGCAGTTGCCTAGAAGTATCTACAAGATTTTCCAGAGATGGTCTGGTACAGGAGTTGGTTCTGGTAAAGCTTCTGGAGCGAGCTGTCTGAATTTCTGAAAAAGAGACCTACTTAAAGAGTCTGCAATCTTATTGGATGTACCTGGGACATGCACTGCCTTAAAAGCTATGTTTAGCTTCAAGCATAATAAAGTGAAGGACCTTAGAAGTGTCATGACCCGAACTGATTTGGATGTCATAGAATTTACTATGTGTACTACAGCTAGATTGTCACAATGAAATAGAATTTTCTTGTTTCTGAAACTTTCCCCCCATATATTTACTGCCACAAAGATTGGAAAAAACTCTAAAACAGTGATGTCTTGTGTAATGCCAGCAATAATCCAACAATCAGGCCACTGTCCACATGCCCACTTACCTGCAAAGTAGGCCCCAAAACCCAATGACTGGCCACCAGCACTGTCTGTAAACAATTGCAGTTCTTCGCTAGAAACCCAATATCTGTCATGAAAGACAGATATACCATTGTAATTCTTGAAAAATTCTTTCCATAATCTTAGGTCCTCCTTCATTTCAATAGTTATGCGAAGGTGATGATGTGGCTTTGTTAAGCCGCAAATAGAGTCAATCAACTTACGACAAAAGGGCCTACCGGGAAAGATGGCTCTGCAAGCAAAGTTTAATGAGCCTATCAATGACTGCATTTGTTTTAATGTACATTTCTTTCTAGAGAGGATAGCATCTATTTTTTGAGAAATTTCTGTTATTTTTTCCATTGGTATACGAATGACCATCTCTTCAGAATCAATAAGAAGGCCTAGAAATACTAGCTTAGTTGCAGGTCCTTCCGTTTTTTCTACTGCAACTGGAACACCCAAATGGGTCATTTGTTCATGAAAAACTGCCATAATAGATGCACAATGATTTGAATTTGCTTTACCGCCAAACAGGAAGTCATCCAAATAATGCAGTAGGTTACCAACCTTGGAACACAGGTGAACGGCGACGACAACGTAAATCCTATATTACACACTAATATACTGAAAGGTAAACAACTCGAAATGTATTTTCAATACCCCAGTCACGAATTTCATGCTGTTTACAAGTTATTTTACGACCAATATTAACATCCATAGTACCAATGGATAGTGGAAACATTATTCTACAAGAAAATCATGTCACAATTTGAGCCATTTCAAGTTGCTAAGAAATATCTATCTCGAAACTGTCAAACAACCCTACTCGGAAGAGATCTGATTGCATTGAATCGCGAAAATTTTCAAGAGATAAAACCCATTTTCAACGTGAAAGCCGTTGAATATTTGACAGGTATCATTTCGGGTCCAGCAATAATAAGGCGTATAAACCTGAAACATTAAACTGTTTGATGTGAATAGGCTGTACGATCCTTATTTTCATCGGTAAATCTGTCCTGCGCTCAGCTGCCTACCATTTTGACATACTGCGCATGCTCGGTTTGTTTTTCAAAACGTTTTCTCATTGGTTATCGATGAAGGTGTGTCTGGACCCGGCCAATGAGAAAAAGCGATACAAAAGCATGCTTAGTAGGCCATAAAGGATGACTGTTTACACGGCTGGACATTTTCAAATAAAAAAAGCTTCGTACAACACAAAAACATATTGAAGTTCTATTTTCATTGCAGATATACTTTTAAATTTGTAGGCTTCAAATGCACCTTGCATAAGAACAGACATTTTTCGCGTTGAAAATGGGTTTTATCTCTTGAAAATTTTCGTGATTCAATGCAATCAGATCTCTTCCGAGTTGGGTTGTTTGACAGTTTCGAGCTAGATTTTTCTTAGCAACTTGAAATGGCTCAAATTGCGACATGATTTTCTTGTAGCATAATGTTTCCGCTATCCATTGGTACTATGGATGTTAATATTGGTATTTAAATGACTTGTAAACAGCATGGAATTCGTGACTGGGGTACTGAAAATACATCACAAGTTGTTTACCTTTCAGTATATTACTGCGCAATACAGGATTTACACTGTCGCTCGCCGTTCACCTGTGCCTTGGAATGCCTGGTGACACAGAATTCGAGAAATGTGGCGAATAACTCCCAAGTTTTGCACGCTATGCTGCATCCAAAGGGCATAGCTTTATCAAAATAGAACTTTCCATCAAACATAAAGCCTAATTGGTCGTAATCAAATGCTGAGACTGGTAATAGCCTGAAAGCAGACTTTATGTCGGACTTGCCCAATAAGCAGCCTTTACCAAGATCCTGAACCATATTAATAGCTGCATCAAACTGAGTATATTGGACTGAACAAAGTTTTGGGTCAATGAAATCATTTAGAGATTTGCCTGGTGGGTGCGATAGATGGTGAATGAGACGATAATCCCCAGGCTCTTTTTTGGGAACAAGTCCAAGAGGTGATACCCGAAGGGTTGGGAGTGGGCGGGAATCAAATGGACCGGCTACCCGGCCAGCCTCAACTTCCTTCTTAATCTTTTGTCGTACCACCTCTGGTCTGTCGTGAGCTGATTTTAAATTGTTAGCATCTTGTGGGTTACGTGGACCTGTATAATACAAAGGAAATCCGAAAGAAAAACCATTAAATATTGCAACAGCTTTTTGCGGTTCATAGAATTTCAGTTCTTTTTCCAAAGTATTCAAATTTATTGGAGTTTTTGCCAAAGAAAATACTAGGGAAGAATGTTTTGCAATCGAGGTTTCAATAGCAGTAAAGCAATTCTTACTGCTGATTGCCACGTCTTGCAGGTCCTCCTCTGGTTGGAAATCCTCCCCGTCCTTGGCCTCTACGAAAGGAAGGAGTTTCTGCCCCCTTATTCAACTTAAAACAGGTCTTTCTTCCATGGTTAGACATACCACAAAAGGAACAGGCATGAATATATTTGCAATTTTGCCAGTTGCAAAAACTGTTATTAAAATCTAAACAGGTTCCTCTTGATGGGGCTGGCGATGGGAAATAATTGGACTGAATGCTTGGAGTACTCATAATACGTAACCACAGGTCAGCGTTAATCTTGCCCCAGGGTTGAGGATTTGCTGCTTGGCGCAACCTAAATTGTTCATCATACGTCCTCCATGCCATAGAGGGTGGTGAACGATGGGCAGCTTCACGGATAATTGCCACATATTGCAGCAGGTCCTGTATTTTGCCAGGGTGCCTGCGGATATAAACTGACATGAAAATTAAAAATGCATCCGTCCACTTTTCAATGGACATGATCTTTTCATTAACTGCCTTTGCCCTTGATTCTATTTGGCCTTTATCGTTAACATGCAATACATTGGATGTGCATATTTGATCCAACTCAATATTACCTTTGAGAAGGAGGGCTAAATTTACATATTGGTGACTGCAAATTCTTTCCGCCAAAATTTCGGGGACATGCGCAGACACCTCGTCAGATCCCAGTCTGATCTGATTTAAACCCGCTTCAGGCATGATCTCCGAGACATTGTCGCTGGAAACGACCTGACTGGGTGTTATTGTGCGTTCGAGAGCCCCAGATTCCCTCAAAATGCTTTCGAAATCGACGAATCGATTCGTACCTGCTCTGGGCTCATTTGTTTCTTCCTGTAACATAATCGGGAGTGTTTCTACTGAATTGCCTTCATCAGCCTCCCTACACTGGCGTTTGTCTCCGCCCGTGTTGGCGGGCTTATTTTTCCGTTTTCGTGGCATTCTGAGTTGTAATTAAACCGATGAGCGATGATTTTTATTTAACAAACAAATTTTAATGTTACCAAAGCTTGGAATAAAACAAGTGATTCCAAATGAATGATTTCCCTTGATCATAATCACATAGATGTCTGCAGACAAACGCTTAATAAGAATTGTGTGATAAAGCAAGCGTTAACTGACTAGGATTAAGTCAAGATCTCAATGCGCTTAAACAAGGAAATAAGTCATGAAAAGGATGATGGTGCCGTTATTTTTCACCTGTATTTGCCAACAGACATATGGGAACATGCACTTGAGGACGAACTAAGTTTTCAAAATAATGTATGTATCTTAAAGAAGCTGTCAGCCCCAAAATAAATAGGATTATGATGATGGGTCATAATCCCGATTATTACCAAAGTTGATAATTGTTTTGTTCTTGGAAAGAGACATATACGACGCAGGTACTGTGTGCATATAATTTAGGTATTAATCCTTATCCTGCCAAGTAAATTAAATAAAACTATCAAGCCGGTAGTAAAAACCCAAGTTATGTTATTTCAAATCTATTTTTTGCGGAAAAATGTCTCCTTATCGGACAGTGTAGATCCAACATCAATTTCTCCTTTTCCCACAGTGTTTTCAAAAGACTTGTACTGCAGACACATGAAAACCAGGGCTTGTTTGGGAAAGGGTTAAAAACTAACAAACTAGCATGTAGGGGCAGTGGTCATGCAAGGGATTGGAACTGCTGCAGACAACAGGATATTGTAGCAATTATTACCAAAGTTGATAATTGTTTTGTTCTTGGAAAGAGACATATACGACGCAGGTACTGTGTGCATATAATTTAGGTATTAATCCTTATCCTGCCAAGTAAATTAAATAAAACTATCAAGCCGGTAGTAAAAACCCAAGTTATGTTATTTCAAATCTATTTTTTGCGGAAAAATGTCTCCTTATCGGACAGTGTAGATCCAACATCAAACTGCACATTCTTTGCAGTCTGATCTTGATCTACATTGTCCGCAATAGGTCAGTGATTGACACTTAGCAGCCTTAGGGTTAAAGTATCAACAAAAAAACAACTTGTAGCTTTTCAATGTTCTGTTGCTCAGCTTCAATAAAAATTTGGAAAGTTACAAAGCACCACTCTACTTGTGTGCACATTGATAAAACTCCCATGGTTCTATATTTTGCACTGCACCCCGACCCACCCATGCCTACATATTGATGTTTTTCCGCCAACCCTTTAACCCTTTACCACACAGTCCTGAGTTTTAATGACTGATTGTAAGCAAGAAGACTTTTGAAAACATTGTGAAAAAAGGAGTAAGCATTTTCTTCTTTACCCACTATGTTTTCTACCCTGTCAAAAACAAATCACGTCATTTGAGCTGCATTTGAATTGCCGTCTGCAAATGCTTTGAAATTTGGACTAGTTCAAAATTTTGTTGTTTGGTAAAGAGTTAAAACACAACAAATTTCTAGACTTGCCCAATATGTAAGGATTTGCAGACGACAAATAGCACATGACTTAAATGATTGTACTTGTCTTTGAAAGGGTAGAAAACATTGTGGGAAAAGGAAAAAATCCTTGTTACCAGCATTTTCTACTTTTTCCACAATGTTTTCTATAGCTTTGTCTCTCAGAGTCTCTAAAGCTCAGGATTGTGTGTTAAAGGGTTAACAATCTGAATTTGTTCTGTTTCAGGTGCAGACACACCACTCTACTTGGCCCTCCTGCCTGAGAACTGCAAGGAGCCCAGGGGAAACTTTGTGTGTGAGAAAGCTATCACAAAATGGCCTTAAGCAGCCTCCTTCATGTCCAATAACCATACAGATGTTACTTAACCCTTTCCCAAACAAGCCCTGGTTTTCACGTGTCTGCAGGACAAGTCTTTTGAAAACACTGTGGGAAAAGGAGAAATTGCTCGTAACGAGCAATTTCTCCTTTTCCCACAGTGTTTTCTACCCTTTTTGAGAACTTTCTGCCATTTTCATCAAATTTGAAATTGTCATCTGCAAACTCTTTCAATTTGGACCAGTCCAAAATTTGTCGTTTGGGAAAGGGTTAATTGTCCTGCAGTAGTTTTTAGCACACAATCCATACTTTTTACAACCCGGAGGAATAAGACTTTTGAAAACAGTGAAAAAGGAGCAAATGCTGGTAACCAACATTTTCTTCCTTCTTTCACATGTTAGTTATGTAACTTATTAGTTGTATGTCTTAACCCTTTCCCAAACAAGCCCTGATTTTCATGTGTCTGCAGTACAAGTCTTTTGAAAACACTGTGGGAAAAGGAGAAATTGCTCGTAACGAGCAATTTCTCCTTTTCCCACAGTGTTTTCTACCCTTTTTGAGAACTTTCTGCCATTTTCATCAAATTTGAAATTGTCGTCTGCAAACTCTTTCAATTTGGACCAGTCCAAAATTTGTAGTTTGGGAAAGGGTTAATTGTCCTGCAGTAGTTTTTTTAACTCTTTAGCACACAATCCATACTTCTTACAACCCTGAGGAATAAGGCTTTTGAAAACATAGTGGAAAAAGGAGAAAATGCTGGTAACCAACATTTTCTTCCTTCTTTCACATGTTAGTTATGTAACTTATTAGTTGTATGTCTTAACCCTTTCCCAAACAAGCCCGAGTTTTCACATGTCTGCAGTACAAGTCTTTTGAAAACACTGTGGGAAAAGGAGAAATTGCTCGTAGCGAGCAATTTCTCCTTTTCCCATAGTGTTTTCTACCCTTTTTGATAACTTTCTGCCATTTTCATAAAATTTAAAATTGTCGTCTGCAGACTCTTTCAAGTTGGACCAGTCTAAAATTTATCGTTTGGGAAAGCGTTAAATAAAACATCATACTTGGCAACAGATAACAGCTTTTAGTGTGCATCAGGTTGTTAGATATGTATTGATATGAAGTTCAATAAAGAGCATTTTTCTAACCGTCGGGAATTCGAATTCTAAAACCAAAATCTATTATGGCCATGCTGTTGGAAAAGGGTGTTTAACCCTTAACCGTACAATGACGCCTCTGGGAAAGAAGCCTTTTGAAAACATTATGGGAAAAGAAGAAAATGCTGGTAACCAGCATTTTCTCCTTTTCTCGCAATGTTTTCTACCCTATGTAAGAAAAGTTGCACCATTTGAACCACATTGTAACTGTCGTCTGCAAATGCTTTCAGTTTGGACAAGGCTAAAGTTTTGTCGTCTGGTAAAGGGTTAATATATCTCCTTGATGCATTGTGCCAAGCAAGACATTATGTAATTGTTGATGCATAAAATCCATTTTGTCTAACAATCAACTGAATAATGAGGTAGATTGGTCCTTGGACATGCAGGAAATAGCAAAATGTTTCCACACATGTCAGTCTGCTCAGACTGCGTAGGCTGACATTGGTCCATACTTTTTGCAGATGCATTTAGTCCCCTTTTCTTAGAGCACAGCTCATTTCAGTTTTAATGTCAGATTTATATGCTACATGAAGTATGGACAAAATAAAAAAGTACAAGATTTTGCAGTCCGATCTTCAACCTTCACTGTTTGATAGTTTCAGAATTGGTCTGGCCAAAATAGCATTAAAATTACATTTTTCTTGTGGCTGTTGTTTTCAAAAAACATACCCTTTCATTTATTGATCAATGTGAGGATGCTGAAGCTGAATTTATAATCAACATACAATTAGAATGCAGTGTCCAAATGTATTTTCAGCTGTCTGTCTCACACTTAACCCTTTACCAGATGACAAAATTTTAGACCTATCCAAATTGAAAACATTTGCAGATGACAATTTCAATGTGGCTCAAATGGTGCAATTTTTCATTGATAGGATAGAAAACATTGTGGGAAAAGGAGAAAATGCTGGTTACCAGCATTTTCTCCTTTTCCCAAAACGTTTTCAAAAGGCATCTTTCCCAGGGTCGTTAAAAGTCGGGATTGTGTGGTAAAGGGTTAAACCATGCTCTGAGGAAAGGGAGTTTAAGCATCTCTGTGATACATAATACCAAGCAAGTTTCAAGTGCTGTCCTCTGCATAGGCAATGGTTTAAGTACATGTTTTTGTAATAAGTTTTGAATTTTGTGATCTGGCTATACTGTTTTTTTTTTCTAATTCGTTCTTTTTATTAGCTTTACTAGCCAAAGGCTGGAAGAGCTTAATATATCATGTCATTGTTTCTGCAATCCATCTATCCATTGGTCAGTTTTTTTTCTTGTGTACCCCATGAAGTACACATTTTTGGTCAGATTTTCATAAAACTTGCAGTCTGTTAGTATCATAAATAGATGGAACCCTAATGATTTTAAAGAAAATCCAACAACCAGTTAGGCAAATTTGTTTATGTGTCAAGGTGAAAGTTTAAATTTTGTGTTTAAAGTCTGCTTTTTTTTTTGGCTGGCTGTTTGAACTCTAATATAAGAGAATTTTCATTGGTGGCTTGTTTATTAGAAAATTAAATGATTAATGCAAGTATCAATTGTTTCCCTCCATTTAGATATACTGGTCAATACTTGCCAGTAGAGTGATCTAGGCACTAGTCTGTCTTTTATTTTTAGCTCAGCTGAGCACGAAGTGCTCAAGGTGAGCTTTTGTGATTGTCCTGTGTCTGTTATTCTGGAGTCAACAATTACCTTGTGTGCACTCTAGAGGCCACATTTTCCATCAGATAGTCATGAAACTTGGTCAGAATGTATGTCTTGATAATATTTTGGACATGTTTGAAATTGGGTTATGTGAGGTCAAAAAGTAGGTCACCAGGTCGAAATTTTGCAAAACGTTGTGTGCACACTTGAGGCCACAATTTAAGTCCAATACTCATGAAACTTTGTCAGAATGTTTGTCTTGTTAAAATCTGGGACAAGTTTGAAATTGGGTCATGCCAGTCAGGAAGTAGGTCACCAGGTCAAACTTTAGAAAAACCTTGTGTGTACTCTAGAGGCCCCATTTTTAGTCTATAACTTGAAACTAAGTCAGAATACTTGTCTTGATGATGTCTCAGACAAGTTCGGAACTGGGTCATGTTGGATCAAAAAGTAGGTCACTGGAACAAATCTTAGGAAAACCTCGCGTGCACTCTAGTGGCCTTATTTTCTACCAGAAACCCATGAAACTTTGTCAGAATGTTTGTCTGGATGATATCTCTGACAAGTTGAAAATTGGGTCATGTCGAGTCAAAAATTAGGTCAATGCCACATATCAGAAAAACCTTGTGTGCATCCTAGAGGCAAGATTGTTATCCTGATACCCATGAAACTTGGTCAGAATTTTTATCTTGATGATATATGAAAATTGGGTCATGTTGGGTCAAAAAGTAGTTCACTGGGACAAATCTTAGAAAAATCTTGTGTGCAATCTGGAGGCCACATTTTCCATTCGATACTCATGAAATATTGTCAGAATATTTGTCTTGATGATATCTTGGTCAAGTAAGTCAAAAACTACAAACACTCATGTAATTTACATCATTACAACCAGGATCTCTTCAGCTTTTTCAATCCTAGATGACTTTACCCAGGTGAGCGCCAATGGCCCTCTTGTTGATACAAATGGTAACATTTTTCTATTTTTGTCATGTTAAAAGGATGTTTTTCATGAGATATTGAAAATATGTAAGCAGATTATGAGAATGATGAATGTACAGATGTAATAAAGATATGGATAGCTTTTTGGTTGTTATTCATTTACTTCCAAAGTAAAATGTTTCAGATTTGTATACTGTTTTCAAGAATATTTAAATTAACCCTTTACCAAATTATCCCATGTTTTAAAGACCATTAGGAAAAAAGATTTTTAAAAATACTGTGTAAAAGGAAGAAAATGCTGATAACCATCATTTCCCCTCAATACTTGAGTAGAATTTAATTTCTCATCTGCAAAAGCTTTTTGAAACCCACAAGTTTTGTTTATGACAATGAGTACTAAAGCCCTGACAAATTCGGCGAGATTAAAAAGAAACAGGCTTTAGAAATTTACATTTTGATTTACTTTCTCATTTGAAATAACAGCATGCATACTGAGGGTATTGGGAAAGTTGAAAATTTTCTTTTAAGATTTTTTCATTTTTTTTTTCTTATTTTCTCTTTACAAATTCATGATACATGTTAGAAAAAAATCAAAATTTCCCATAAATTTGTGGAAGAAACTAAACAAATTATTTTCCAAGTTCATTTAAAAGGAGAGAAGGGCTTTGTCACCAAGTCTACAATTACTTTCATACACATGGGATCCCATAATTTGACCTGAAGGTTGGTTATTTGCACTCTAGAGGCCACATTTTCTGTCAGATACTCATGAAACCTGGTCAGAATATATGTTTTTATAAAATCTTGGACAGGTCTAGAATTGGGTCATGTCGGATGAAAAAGTAGGTCACGGGGCAAATTTGTAGAAAAACCTTGTGTGCGCTCTATAGATCACATTTTCAGCCCGATACCCATGACAGTCTGTCAGAATGTTTTTCTTGATAATACTCATATATCGGACATATGGTCAAAAAGTAGGTCACTGGGCCAAATCTCAGAAAACCCTTGTGTGATACTCATGAAACTTAGAATGTTTGTCTTGATGATATCTCGTACATGTTTGAAAACTGGGTCACGTCAGGCAAAAAAAGTAAGCCACTGGGCCATATCATAGAAAAACGTGTGAACTCTAGAGGCCACATTTTCTGTCTTGTACTCATGAAACTTAGAATTTGTATCTATTGATGATATCTCAGACACGTTTGAATTTAGGTTCCGTAGGATCAAAAAGTAGGATACATGGTCAAATTGTAGAAGAACCTTTAGTGCACTTTAGAGGCCACATTTCCACCCCGATAATCATGAAACTTTTTTTTCAAAGCTTTATTTGCCACGTCAATCGGTATGTGAGGGTCGTGGCCATCCCCCAACATACCTTACAAATCAATGTTAGTAAATATTTTGTTAGTAGTACATATTCACAATATCATTATGTTTCATTAACAAATTTCAAGGTCTTTTCTTTTACAAGTTTACCATTTCAAATTTAACCAATTTACATATTAATTGATAAGCCAAACTAATGATCAAAAGGTGACAACAAAGCTTTTTTGTGATAAAAAAGTGTGTGTGGGGGGGGGGGGATGGCTGGGTGTGTTTGTTTGCGCGCTAAAATTGACAAAAAAAAAATTGTCTTTAATTCTACTTTTTACTCATTGATTGATTGTCTTCATTTATTCACTATCTTAATCGGCTCATGGGGGGTTTTGTATGATATGTTCTACAAATGTCATGATACTTTCTACTTTTTCAAACATCTTAGTATTTTTGTAAATGTGTAAACTAGTGATAAGATGGTTCCTTAATCCGCCTATTGAAGGTTTATTTATTTCTGCAATAATAGATATACTTTTTGATTTTCAAAAGAAGTATATCAAATTTAATATTTGGTGCACTTGCGCCCAAAAGTAAAATAGAGCTGTTGATTTGCACAGTTTGATCAAAATTGGTTATTATTCCTGTGATTCTATTTATCATGAACTTGATCACAATGTTTGCCTTGATGAATCTAGTACGAGTTTAAAATTTTGTCATGTCAGGTTAAAAAGTAGGTCATTGGGACAAATCACAGAAAAAATCTTGTGTGCAGTCCACTTTATCCGTCTAATAATCATGAAACATTGTCAGCAGTGTTTGTCGTGACCATATCAAACATAGGTCAAGTCGGTCAAATAGTAGATTATTAACATTAATGTGTTTTACATCATTACAACCAGGATCTCTTCAGCTATATATATCAGTCCTCTAGAGATGACTTTACTCAGGTGAGCGCTTAAGGGCCAAGGCCCTCTTATCTCTAAATCTGCATGCCTTTTCAAACTAAATATATGGGTTAAATTTATGCAGTGATGACTATGGAATTCCTCTATACTTTTCAATAAATAGTGACGTTTCATGTGATGTCATGCCGTCTAGCAAACGTCATAATACAGCTCAGTGTGAGTATAAATTATTCCTGGCTACGCCTATGTTTATCTTTGATAGTGTACAAAATCTTGTAGAGAAAAAAGATTTAACAAGCAATTGCTCCTCTTATATCTCTAGTTTAAAGGAGTCTTCTTCGAGGAAAAAAATACAAAATCAATTGTGGTAAAGGTAAAAGTTTTGTTTGATGGAGGGTGCTCATTATTTTTTTAACTTTAGCATATGATCTGATAAATAAAGTTTAATCTATAGCACGGTATAATTATAAAAAGCTGTGACCTGAAAGGAAAAGCCATGACCAACGAGGAAAAACCATGACCTACAAGGGAAAGCCAATGACCGACAATGAAAAGCCAATGACCGGAAAAAAAGCCATAACCTACAACAAAATAGCTGCCAAAGAAACTGTCCTCTCCAACTTAAAGCTTTTCACTGGATCTAGAAATCAAAATTTGAGGATCATCAATTCTGAAAGCATTTCAGACAACATTGAATTTGTGGGCTCAATACATAGGAGGGAAAGCGTCAGGGGGGGGGAAAGGTGAGAATGCGCGTTACAAGCAAGTTCACATTTTCTCGGAAAATGTTCAAGACTTCCCCATGTTGATAATAACAAGGATGATCATGTGTGATTAAGGGTTAACCTTTTCACAAACAACGAATCTTGGACAGTGAAAGCATCTGTAGATGAGAAATTCGAAAGATACAAATGAACCGGTGAACTTTGACAGAATAGAAAACATCGCGGGAAAAGGAACAAATACTGTTTACCAACATTTTTTTCTTTTCCCACAATGTTTTCAAAGGGCCTCTTTCTCAGAGTCGTTAAAACACGGGTCTGTATGGTAAAGGGTTAAAATGTGTCTGTTGAGGGCAGGTGCTCGTCAAACTATCATATGGTACAATCTGTTGAGTTCAGTCCTCATTAACCAGTTAAAAGAATCAACAACATTTGCCCTACACATCAGACTGTAACCTTCACAGAAGACTGTGACCTATACAGAAGACTGACCTACACAGAAGACTCTGACCTACAAGCAGACAGCGGTGATTTAAAGGGCACGCTTCTCTGGTATGTCAATGAAGTATCAAGTACACAACTACAGGTCACAGAAATATATTTTCTCAACTTTCATTGAATTACTTGGGAAATGTTGGTAATAACTGATACCCCCAGCGAAATAAATCAGAAGGGTTGAGATCCAGGCTGGTTAATGCAAGATGGGGCAACGCCGCACACTGCAAATATGGTGTTAGAACCATAGTATGAAAAGTTCCGTGAAAAAATAATTTTCAGGGAATACCCAAAGATGAAGCACTGTGGTGTGACATGGCCCACCTAAAGCCCGGATCTCAGTTCTTGTATTTTTTTTTTTTTTTTTTTGGGGGGGGGGAGTATCTGAAGTAGTTAGTGTACAAACCAAAGCCAATGGATACATCTATGCTCCTAAGAAACATCATGAGAAAAGTAAGGAAGATCAGTATGGACACTTGTTCTGGTGTAATCACCAGTTTTAAAGAGCACGTGTAAGAAGGCATGCTTCAAAAAGGCAGAAATCCTGAAAACATCATAAACTAAAGACTTGACGTCATGGACAAAATATGGTAACTTTAGTAAACTGACATTTTTTTCTGAAAAGTATACGAGTGCAGATGTTAAACCTGATATAGGATAAAACTTATATTTGTTATCGTTGGTCTACTAGAACGTAAAAATAAATAGACCTTAAGCTAACTTTCTTTTTCAAAAAATTAAAATGAAACCTGGAGAAAACAAGTGCTGCACAAGAAAGTGATGGAGGTTCGATGGAAAGATATCCAAGGCAAAAAATACCCTGACCGTTCAACCAAAGAAAAAGAAATGAGCCATGCTCTGACAAAAGGGGGTTTAATGCATCTCTATGATCAGTTTCACCAACCAAGTCATCACATACATAAAACCAGTATGAATCCATAAAAGCTATTTTGTGGAACAACCAGCTTATTTATGAAGTAGAATTTTCCTTGGACATGCAGAAAATTTACCAATAACAAAAAGTTTTGACGGATGTCAGCCTGCGCGGAGTGCGAAGGCTAACCTCGGTCGATACTTTTTGCAAATGCATCAAACCCCCTGTTCACACAGCATAACTCAAACGGATGTTTCAATTGAAAATGGGTTTTTGTTTTTATATGTTTGCCAAAACAATCATCGAATTATCAGGCAATGCAGATCAGTGATCAGAAAGCATACTTGGTGTATTTTGATACGTATCTATGTTGTTTTTAACTGTAACTACATCTGTGTTAATGGTTTATGAGGCAGTTCATACATGTCACTTTCTTCTATGAGTTAATGAACCCTACAACTTCAGCAATACCAGACTAGGTTAAACATGTGTTGCTTCTTCATTATGGGATGGGGAGCGCTCATTATAAACGTCATTAACTTTTGTACTGATTTGATCAATTAAGTTCTTGCCAGTGAAATGATTTTGGACAAGTCCATACTGAAAGATTTGCGGATGGAGGGTTAAATGCTGGGACTGATCTCTGATATGGTTGAAAACATTGTGGAAATTAGAGAAATTCTTGTTACTAGCATGTTTTCCCCCTCCCTCCGAATGTTTTCAAAACTCGTATTCCGCTAGGTGGTTTAACAGGGGGTTGTTCCATAAGGGTAAGTTAAGATTCATTTCTTCATTTTAAAACAGTTTAACCTAAAAAGCAAAACTATGATCTACAAGATGTTACTGCTTACGACAATACCTAATGTTGCTGACTTTTATGAAAAACATAATCTTTAATTTAAAAATAAAGGCGCGTTTACACTTTAACGAATTTTTTAAGCGTTTGCCAGCGTGCGGAGATATTTTGTCATTCGCTGGCGTAAGCTGAAGTTCGTAACCTAATCGATCAAAGTTTGTTGAAGTACGTTCGCGTACTTCGTTGTTCGCTCGATACGTCGAATGCGATATTAAATTTTGACGGGTCGCATCTGGGTACTGAGTCGTTCGCGAAAAAACATGACAGAAATCTCCCGCACTGTTAAACTATCATATTTTCACATTTACGACAGAATTAGAATTTGAACATATCTGGTGCCTGCATATTCAATAATCATTTGTTTCAAATACAACTATTTTCAGTTCAAGTTTACGCTTAACAAAAGATAAAACAGTTTAATTCATCTTTGACTCGAGATGATTACGTTTCACAAAATAGACACAAAAATGGCTGCCAAACACAGTAAATTTCATTTGTTCTTTTTTTTAGATTTACATGTTATAAACGACTTCTAAAAGCGCTTAAGGTAATGAAACAGTTAATATTTTGTCCTTGGTCATGTGTGTCACAAAAGATTAATTGCATATCGGCGCAATATACAGATTGAACAGACTGAACAGAGAGTAAGTACAAGTCAGTACAACGCTGCAGCTTTTCGCCCGAAAACATGTATTTCACGGTGGACTTGAGACAGTACGATGCACAATAAATGTCGGAATATAAAGAAAACACCGTAACCGTCACACTATTGAGACTAGCCAACGAACAACCCATATGCAGCGGGTCAGTCCACAGCGCAACAACAGCTCGTTACCTCACCTCTACGTTGGCATTCGTCAACCATATTCTTTGACGATTTTCGTTGATATTCGTTTTGCATTCCTTCTTGTTCGTTAATAAGTATGTCGTTACTTGTGCACGTTATGAACTCGTACTGGTATGGTTTCAATTCGTTTTCAGTTCGTCGTGTCTACCCCGCGATGAACAAATCGTCAACATTTTATGTTCGAACGTATTCGAGTTTTGCAATTCACTAACAGCACCTTCCCTGAATTCGCCGTAGTGTAAATGCACCTTACGTTGTAAAGCCTCCATAGGCCTATCGTATGAAAGGCGTACGACCTTCAAATAAAAAAGCTGAAACATACAAGATTCTCGTTTTAGGGCAACACTTGACACTTGTGACCTTTATAGAAACATTTGAACTACGATCGTCTGTTTGTCATGGGGATTTCAGTTTACTATTCGATTTAATAATTGAAGAATGTCGCAGAGGAGCGATAGAATATCTCATCATCGTAGGTAGTGTAGATTCAGATCTACAGTCTGATCTTGATCTACAAAAGGAACTGAAGTTGTAATAGCCATAGAAAGGATGCCGAGGACAAAAATGAGAACAATGTCGCACCTGTATGAGACTGTTGGCCTGTAAAACTTCATTGACTAACTTCGGTGGTATATGACATATGGTCTCGATAGTCCTGGGTCCGTATTCACCAACCATTCTTAAGAATATTCTTAGTCTTATTCTCCAAGATTTTCTACATTTGAAAGTAACACAACTCCTGATTGGCTAAACCAAATGGTTTAGCCAATCAGGAGTTGTGTTACTTTCAAATGTAGAAAATTCTGGAGAACAAGACAAAGAACGCTCTTAAGAATGGTTGGTGAATACGACCCCTGTTTTACTTTAAAAAGAGGAAATTACACGAAAATAAAGATAGCTGGAATTATGGATCTTGCACCCGTTAGATCTTCTTGTCCACCTGACCCTACATTTTTTCAAAAGAATATTCCTCCACAGAATATTTAAAACAATGGATTGTTTGGTAAAGGGTTAACTCTTTACCATATAACAAATATGGAGACGTGTCCAATTAAGAGCATATGCAGACGAGAATTTTAAATTTGGTTCAAAAGATGGAATTTGTCTCTGATAAAGTAGAAAGCATCGTGAGATGCATTTTCTCCTTTTCCCACTATTTTTTCAAAAGGCTTGTTCTTCAGGATCGTAAAAACGTAAGATTTTTTGTGGTAAAGGGTTAATTACCCGTATAATATTTCAAGATTAACCAAGAACAGCAGCTGGTGTCAGTAATTAAACTTGTCAACAGACGACTGGTTGTCAGCATTTTCTCCATTTCCCACAATGGTTTTAAGAATACCTTCGTCTTCAGGGTCGTTAAAACTCAGGATTGTCTGGTTAAGAGTTAACTCCGGACCTCCTAAAACAACTTTACGACTGGCCACTTTGAAAATATCTTTGTAAACTCGGGTATTTTACATGAATTTGAATTTATGAATAATGATTCATGCTCTGTGAAATGGGGGTTTCATGCATCGAACCTTTTTGCGAATTTTCTGCAAGTCCAAGGACCAGTCTTTCTCATGGTTCAGGCAGCTGACAGACAGAACGGATCTAATGAATCCATAAGTATGTGATGACATGCTTGGTAGAGCGCATTGCATAGATGTATTAAATCCCCTTTTCCCAGAGCATGGCTCATGTACATATACAATCTCCGAACAGAGTTGTCGTTCGTTACTCTCACCATACATCTCTGCAACGGGCTAAATGACAAGAATCTTGTCAAACCGCGGAAAACATGTTTTGTTACTGTTTAACTGTTTCATATGCAACATAATAAAGTAGACAAAGGAAATATGATTCCGGATACATTATAGGTGCATTCAAACTGATGAATTTACCTGTATACAATGGAACTATTTTTTCAAGCTTCTTTACTGATCAGAATCTTACGCCAATTGAAAAAAAAAATGGCTGCGCCCATGAATGATGACAAATTAAACAAAATTAAAGAACAAGTTATCGTCCTTTAAAGGACATTTAAGCTTTTCAGAAAATCCCTTTTTCACATTTCCTACCACTAAGTCTGATTGGCCGTATGCTGTTTGAACAGCACACAAAACAATCGATTGGTCTTTCTTTCACCGGCGTTTGTGTCGCCATTTTGAGTTATGGTCATGTGACGAAAATATCACGTGATGACAGACTACCTACAACTACAGAGGTGAATGGGAATGATCCGTCGTGCAAGAGAGTGGTACATATAGGATCAATGTGAGAACGTTGCGTCACTACAAGTACATGTAGCAATTTCTCCATTGGTCATAATATTTTCAATAGTTGTCCGCTGTTAGATAGAATAGAGTCATAATCAGGAGGTAACGATTTAACACGTTTACTGCCATAGGCGTAAACAGGGACCTTTGTGGACAGCATTGATCAAGATCAGACTGCACAGAACGTACAGTCTGATCTTTGATCTATACCATCAGCTTGATTAGACAAGTCTTTACAGTTGAATTTTCTGCCGTTCAAAAGGGTCAAGTATAAATGAGCCATACTCTTTGAAAAGGGGGCTTAGAGCATTTGTGAAAAGTATCGACCCAGATCAGCCTGAACAGTCCGTGCATGCTGACAAGGGCCAAAACTTTTCACTATTGGTCAATTTTCTGTATGCCAAAGGACAAATTTAACTCATGATTCAGTAGGTTTTTTAACCCTTTCCCAAACAAGCCCTGGTTTTCACGTGTCTGCAGGACAAGTCTTTTGAAAACACTGTTGGAAAAGGAGAAATTGCTCGTAACGAGCAATTTCTCCTTTTCCCACAGTGTTTTCTACCTTTTTTGAGACTTTTCTGCCATTTTCATCAAATTTAAAATTGTAGTCTGCAAACTCTTTCAATTTGGACCAGTCCAAAATCTGTCGTTTGGGAAAGGGTTTAAAAAGAAAAGTGGCTATTATGGATCTACAATCATGTGACGGTTTGATTGGTATCCTGCATCACAAAGATGCATTCAGCTCCATTTTGCCAGAGCATGGCTCACATATTTGGTGCAGAAAGAGTTTCACGAATTACTGTTGCAGGGATTTCTGAATTCTTAACCTATTACAACACAGGCTGTTTTTGTTGTGCTCAAATAATTTGTTGAATTAAATTTCTAACTGCTTATCCTTCTTCATCTTCGCAAGCCAAGGATACTAACTCCACTTTATTCGTTACGTACCCTTGGCCGCTCGCCTCTTTAAAAATCGAAACTTCCGCTGCGCCACCTATAGAATATCACGAGTTGCGTAACCGTTGCTGTTATTTCTGACCAATCAAAATGCTCGTAATACAATTTGTTAGGCTATGCATCAAATATGGCTGCGCTTTCGGATTCATCACAATTTCCTGAAATTAATCAGACATACGATGATTCGCAATCATTTGGCTGTGGAACACGTCCTAATATTTCACATAATTGATCATGAACTATAAAAAACTCATTAAATATCGATCGTCTACTCTTTTTTGGCAAATTTTCGTCACAAACACGACAACTTTCGTTTTTGACGGGCGCCGCCATTATTGTTTTCTGTTTCGCGGAAGATTTCTTGTCACGGATGGTTTAATTGGACGCGACGGGTTTTGATCGCATCCAATGAAATGGCACAGCGGGAGTTTCGATTTTTAAAGAGGCGAGCGGCCAAGGGTACTACCTTAGTATCCTTGGCTTGCGAAGATGATCCTTCTTCTGCAGCTATTTTTTCTTGTCTTGCATTAAACCACTTTTAACCCTTAGGCTGCTAAGCACAACTCAAGATGTCAGTGATTCATGCTTAGCAGCCTAAGGTTTAACTCAGATGAGCATTACAGTACCCTCATGGTCACTACCAGAAAAAATCCCCGTGCCTCGAGCAAGGATCACACCGGGACATTCAGGTTATAAATCTATGGTATACAGATTAGTTTCTTTGGTACAGATTATTAAAACATCTGGATTCTAAAATGAGCTGAGGTTGGCTTTAGGAATATGGAAAATATGATTGAACAAGAGCGGCAAATTGTCGCAAGATACGCCCGTCTTACCCCAAGTTGTAAAGTTGGGGCATAATAATGATAAAGGGGAGGTATAGAAAAATAGTAGTGCAGAATATTTTTTTTACTGTTGATTGAAGATAATGGCAGTGTATTTGTGTTGACGGAACTCTTGTTTATTATTGTATTACTATTAACTCTTTACCACACAGCAAAAGTTTCGACTAGTCCAAATTGAAATCATTTGCAGTTTACAAACTAAATGTAACTCAAAAATTGAAATTTGGTTTGGAAAGGGTAGAAAACATTGTGGGAAAAGGAGAAAATGCTGGTGCATAAAAAATAAGCAATTTATATTTCATGTGCACTGCACTACCCCTTGATGAGATGTATCCAGCCCTAAAATTTCATAACCCGAGGTAGTATAGTTTGAGAGATATGCATCATACAAAATTCAAGTTCGAAAAAAAAACAAGAAAGGGCAATAACTGAAAAATTAAGCAAGCAAGAGTTGAAATTTATATGCACAGCACTCCCCTTTGATGGAATGTATCCACGCATGAAATTTCATATCCTTAGCTAGTATAGTTCTGAAGATATGCACTGGACAAAATTAAAGTTTCAAAATAAAGAAAGAGCAATGTCAAAAATTAAGCAAGAGTTATGGTTCATGTGCACTGCACTCCCAGTTGATGAGATCTATCTACGCATGAAATTTCATAGCCATAGGTAGTATAGTTTTGGAGATATGCTCGAGACAAAATTCAAGTATGAAAATAAGTCAAAAATTAAGGAAGGAAGAGTTATGATTCCTGTGCACTGCACTCCCCTTAATGAGATGTATGCAGGCATGAAATTTCATAGCCCTAGGTAGTATAGTTTTGGAGATATTCACCGGAGAAAATGCAAGTATGAAAAAGAAGAAAGGGCAATAACTGAAAAATTGAGGAAGCAAGAGTTATGATTCCTGTGCACTGCACTCCCCCTTAATGAGATGTATGCAGACATGAAATTTCATAACCGTAGGTAGTATAGTATTGGAGATATTCACCGGACAAAATTCAAGTATGAAAAACAAGAAAGGGCAATAACTGAAAAATTAGGGAAGCAAGAGTTATGATTCCTGTGCACTGCACTCCCCCTTGATGAGATCTATCCATGCATGAAATTTCATAACCGTAGGTAGTATAGTTTTGGAGATATGCTCCGGACAAAATTCAAGTATGAAAAACAACAAAGGGCAATAACTCAAAAATTAAGGAAGCAAGAGTTATGATTCCTGTGCACTGCACTCCCCCTTGATGAGATCTATCCACTCATGAAATTTCATAACCCTAGGTAGTATAGTATTGGAGATATTCACCGGACAAAATTCAAGTATGAAAAACAACAAAGGGCAATAACTCAAAAATTAAGGAAGCAAGAGTTATGATTCCTGTGCACTGCACTCCCCCTTGATGAGATCTATCCACTCATGAAATTTCATAACCCTAGGTAGTATAGTATTGGAGATATTCACCGGACAAAATTCAAGTATGAAAAACAACAAAGGGCAATAACTCAAAAATTAAGGAAGCAAGAGTTATGATTCCTGTGCACTGCACTCCCCCTTGATGAGATCTATCCACTCATGAAATTTCATAACCCTAGGTAGTATAGTATTGGAGATATTCACCGGACAAAATTCAAGTATGAAAAACAACAAAGGGCAATAACTCAAAAATTAAGGAAGCAAGAGTTATGATTCCTGTGCACTGCACTCCCCCTTGATGAGATCTATCCACTCATGAAATTTCATAACCCTAGGTAGTATAGTATTGGAGATATTCACCGGACAAAATTCAAGTATGAAAAACAACAAAGGGCAATAACTCAGAAATTAAGGAAGCAAGAGTTATGATTCCTGTGCACTGCACTCCCACTTGATGAGATCTATCCACACATGAAATTTCATAACCGTAGGTAGTATAGTTTTGGAGATATGCTCCGGACAAAGAACTGGACGCCGCCCGCCCACCCGCCCGCCATTGGTGATCCCATAATACGTTCCGTCTTCGACGGGCGTATAAAAAGGAATTTCTTCTGTTTTCATGATGTTTTCAAAAGAAACCTGGTACCATAAAGACAGACCCTGGCTGATAAGTCAAGCATTATCATCATTCCTGGAGGACAACGATGATAAAAATTTGGTTGGCTCCACCTGATGATAAAGATTTCGTTGGCTCCACCTATCTTTTTACCACACAGGCTTCACTCTGAACAAAATTCGGACCCCTACATGGTACATGTAGATGTGATAGTCATTGCTTTATTTTGTATCTTTGTACGAGTCTGTAATATTTTTAAATCTGTATAACTCTGTAATCTATAACTCAACCTAAAAAAAACACATAGTGAGAAGTCAAGTTAACCAACATTGATGAGCTATGCTCTGTGAAAAGAGGGCTTAATGCATCTGCAAAAAAAGTATCGACTTAGGTCAGCCTGTGCTGACTGATCGAAACTTTATGCTGTTGGTCAATTTTCTGCATGTCAGAGGTTCAGTCTACCTCATGATTCTATTGGTTGTTAGACAAAATGGATTTTCAGGATCCATACTTATATGATGACTTGCTTGGTATATTGCATCACGGAGATGCTTTAATGCCCCCTTTTGCCAGAGCATGGCTTATCTTTATCCTTGGAAATTTCAGGGATATATATTATGTGATCAAATTAGAATTGGTTTGTAACTGTTTTTGCTTTCAAAAATATGGCAGCAGGATTTTGACTGGGTAACAGAAAAGGCAAAAAAATGCAGTCCTCTGTAGGCTGTCCTAAACCCACACATACAAAGGGCTGCATTTGGTAATATGCAGAGGGTGTAGAATAATAAATATGGTGTGATTTTTTGGTTTTTTACTTAGAGATCCAATAGTCATAGAAAAAATATTTCATAAATATCACATACAGGGAAATAGGAAAAAAAGAATACAAACAATATAATAACAATTAGAAATGGGTAAAAACATGTAAATAACAAATCTTTTAACTCTTTCAGCGCCATAGGCGAAAACAGGGATTTTTGCGGAATGTGCAGTCTGATCTTTGATCTATGCCCTCCTCTTGTTTAGTCATGCCTATTTGATAAAAATCTTCCGGAGACTCAGTGGATTGTATTTACAGGCATCAAAAGAGGCGGAGTTTGTTTATTTGGCATTGAAAGAGTTAAAAAAAGACAGAGACATTAAAACCTGTCTTTATCAATCACCCAAGAGAACAAACAATCCTGACCTCTCAAGACATGCACTTGTTTAACACAGATATCTTATATTCCAAGGTAGATATCATGGCAGGTGGCTGTTTAACCCTTTACCAGATGACAAAATTTTAGCCTTGTCCAAACTGAAAGCATTTGCAGACGACAATTTCAGTTTGACTCAAATGGTACAATTTTTCTTTGATAGTGTAGAAAACATTGTGGGAAAAGGAGAAAATGCTGGTAACCAGCATTTTCTCCTTTTCCCACAATGTTTTCTACCGTATCAACAGAAAATTGCACCATTTGAACCACATTGAAATTGTCGTCTGCAAGAGCTTTCAATTTCGACAATGCTAAAATTTTGTCGTCTGGTAAAAGATTAAGTGTTAAGTTTACAGTAAGATACAGGATTTGCTTGTCTTCTGTTGTGTGGTTACATTTGACCCTGTCCTTCTCTTTATATCTTTCTGTGTTTTATAAGATTCTGTAGATTCCATAACTGTCACAGATTGATTTTGCTCCTCCATGCCAGTTTCATGTACATGTACCACTTTGTTTTTATCATCCACCACACTGTTTTTCTCATCTCTTGAATTGCTTTGTTTCTGATCAACTTTTGTTTCAGCATTGCTAACTTTTATCTCAGTGTTGTTAGATTCTGAGACATTACCAATCACTTTATCTTCCTCCACTTTACTGTTATCTTCGTTTTTTACAGCCATTTGTTCAAGCATAGCATTTCCTTTACTATTTGATTTTGGTAACAAATTTTCATCATGCGAGACTGAAGTCAAGCTAGAGGTATTTGAATTTTTGTCATACTTTATTCCTGTTATTTGATCGTTGTCTTTTGATTTATCAGTGTCTTTTTGTACATCATTCTCACTGAATTTTTCTTCTGTTTTTTCACCTTTCACTTCAGACTTAACTTCTCCAACAGTGATATTGTGTGAATTGCTATTTGTGACTGTGGAGTCCTGTATAAAAGAGAAAATAAAAAAATGTCTGATAGAAATATACACTTTCAACCCTTTACCACACAATCCCGAGTTTAATTACTCCTGGAAAGAAAGCTTTTAAAAACGTTGTGGGAAAAGGAGAAAATGCTGTTCATCAGCATTTTCTCCTTTTCCCACAACGTTTTTACCCTTTCAGAGGTTAATCCCATCATCTGAGCAGCATTTATATTGTTATCTGCAAATGCTTTCAATTTGGACAAGTCTAAAACTTCGTTGTTTAGTACAGTGTTACAGAAAATTAAAACAACTGGCGGGTTTCTGTGTAATTCTTTTCAAAGCTGTAAACATCAATGCCCTGCATAACAACCAAGACTCTTCTTTTTGATATCTTAACTCTTGACAAAACAACATAATTTTGGACTTGTCCAAACCCAAAACATTTCCAGACAAAAACATAACCCTTAGAGCCCCTAATATACTCATTGGAAAATGCCATTCTAGAAAAAAGACCCTATGTAAGGCAAATGTCCAGCTTGTAATTTTCCAGAATGTCTCAGCAAAGCAGACAGTGTAGATAAAAGATCAGGCTGCACATTTTGTGCAATCTGATCATGATCTACCCTGGCCACAAAGGCTTCTATAGTAGTGAAAGGAGCTTTCAGGCTTAAATGGGATTCATATTGTGAGCTCTACCTATGAATGGGTAGAAAACATTGTGGGAAAACAAAAAAATACTGGTTACCAGTACTTTCTCCTTTTCCAATAATGTTTTCAAAAGCCCTCTACCTGTCCAAACTTAGACTTGTGTAGTAAACAGTTAAAGAACTCCCTTTCATAGGTTTTATCATCAGATCATATGGTGAAACCTTCTCTAATTCTCCTGCATACTACTGCTCTTTTACTTAGATTGAGTAACATTCAGGTTTAACCCTTTACCACACAATCCCGACTTTTAACGACCCTGAGGAAGGAGCCTTTTGAAAACATTGTGGGAAAAAGAGAAAATGCTGGTAACCAGCATTTTCTCCTTTTCCCACAATGTTTTCTACCTTTCCCAAAACAAATTTCAATTTTGAAGTCACTTTTACCATGTCATCTGCAAATGCTTTCAATTTCAACCAGTCTAAAATTTTGTCGTTTGGTAAAGAGTTAAGTCCCTCAAAACGAATCAGGAGTTCCAAATTATAGAAAAAGTTTGCACTATCAATATAGTGAATTATGCTTACAGCAAACTAAATCTGATGGTCCCCTGACATTGGCAATATCAGGGTTTTACTGTATCCACACACTGAAAGACAGTCTCAAAGCTCTATTGTATAAAATGGTGTACAGATTTACTTAGGAACATACCTGTATTTCAAAGTTGTTGGTTGATTTTATCAAAGAGACATTACTTACCTGAGTTACATCCCTGAACTCAGTTTTCCCTGATATCTCCATTTCCAGGGTAACCAGATTGAGCAGCAGAGGTCCATGTGACTTGGCATTTACCCTAAAAATAAGCATTTTGCAGAAGATCTACATTCAAACAAAAAAAGAAAGTATGTTAACTTTAGGTGCATTTTTTTCCGTGTATTCCTTAAAAAGCATTCCTTCAATTTTATACACTGAGGTAGTTACCTTTTTGAAAAAAAAGCAAGTTTTGGTAACCAAACCTTTCTCCTTTTCCATCAATGTTTTCGAAATTTCTCTATAAAAGCCAGTATGAAATTTGACCTGCCATTTTTCACTCAAGCATTATAACAAATTACATGGCAAATTAAGTAGTAAGGATTAATGATCAGGATAAAGAGCCAAACTTTTCTACTTTTCTGTCAATGTTTCCGAAATTTCTCTATAAAAACCTATACGAAAGTTGTAACCTGCCATTTTTGACCCAAGCAAATACAATTACATACCAGGTATGGTAGCCCAAGAATTCATGATTAAGAAAAAGAAGATTCCTGAAGTTTTCACTCTATAAGACTGTACTCAATTGTGACCCCTGTGATGGGGTCAATTTTGATCCCAGGGCTATAATTTAAACAATATTGGCAGAGGTCTACTACATGTAGATGATAACTTTACGTCAATGAATGCCAGCATATCTAATCAAGTATTATCCATGCTAATTATGAGCCATGCTCTAACAAAAGTGGGGTAAATGCATCTCCGTGAAACATTGTACCAAGCAAGACATCACATGATTGGGGATCCATAAAATCCACTTTGTCTAACAAGGGACTGAATTATGAGGTAGAATTATCCCTTGAAATGCAGAAAAATTAGAAACAGCGAAAAGTTTTGGTCCATGTCAGCCTGCACAGACTGTGCAAGCTGACATGGATCAATACTTTTGGCAAATGCATTAAGCCCCCTTTTCACACAGCATGGCTCATATCAATGACCTGTATCAAACAATATCATAACAAGAAGATTTCCAAAAGTATAGTAACAGAACAAAATTTTCAAAATAAAATTAATGGATGACAAACTCATGCACAAACACATGATGGACATCAGGCCATGACACAAGCTTGCTGGCCTTTGTACCACCACAAGGTTCAAAGTTTATCTTATCAATAAAAATGCTCTATATGTATATTGGATGTTGCAGCATTTTATATTTGTGGTACACATAATAACCAATTCATTAACAAGCATCTGCAAGAAGTAGTAACCAAGGTCTGCCTGAACAGTCTACGCAGCCCGACCAGGGTCGATTCTTTTTGCTTTTGGTCAATTTTCTGCATATCAAAGGTCATGATTCCATCAGCTGTTAGACAAACTGGATTTTATGGATCCATATTTATGACTTGCCTGGTACAATCCACTACGGAGAAGCACATGTAACTCTTTTTGCAAGAGCATGGCTAATATTCATTAGATGTTTTAATCAGGACTTTAATATGTAGAATGTGCAGTCTGATTTTAGATCTATACCATTGGCTATTTTGTAAAATATTCTAGCAAAAATATCTTTGAATTTGTAATGGTTTGGTCTTTAATGTTGATTGAAAAACGGCATTTGATTTATTTAGAGCGTTATAGGCTTACAGTGATGGTTGATTTCAGGATATGAAAATATGGATAGGGTGAGAACAAAGAGATATAGGCAGACAAGAAGAGAGATGGAAAGATATCAGGGTCCGTATTCACCCACCATTCTGCAGAACATTCTTTGTCTCATTCTCAAGAATGTTCTCAATTCAGTTTGAAAAGAAAAACCACTTGGTTAGTCCAGTCAGAAGTTGTGTTACTTTCTTAAATCTAAAAGACCAAGAATACTCTTAAGAATGGTAGGTGAATACAGACCAAGGATTCAATAACTCTTACTTTAAATCCAATGCAAGTTCTATGACATCATCAGAAGCCTTGGTCAAAGCAAAATACTCTGAAAATTTACAAGAGAAAAATCTTGCCACCCCAGCTTTGTGTGATCTGCCTAAAGTTACCATCTTTCTGTTGTCTGATTGACTCCTTCCTTTCAAAAACTCCTTTTCAAACTGTTCCCAAACTGAATCTGTTGTAGCTATATCATACCGTAAAATCCGTGGAAAAAACGGGTGAATGTCTTTCAATGGTGTTGTTTTAAGAAGGTAGAGGACTTTTTTCTCACATAACCTTTGTCTTGTGAGTGCAAGGTGAAGTTCATGCATTTGAGAATCAGTGAGGAGAAATTCCCTGGAAATGAACATCACCATCACACTAGCTGTGTCCAGAGCTGCCATACGCTCTAGATTCTGTTCAGAATGAATGCTTATCTTCAAATGTGGACATTTCTGTTCAAGTAAAGTACAGAATATGGTAGCTAGATAGTTGGAATCATTGCTGAAGCTGACCACGATATCTGTTGGGCTTGATTCCTGCAAAATTTGATATTCAAATCAAATGGAATGTTTTTGTCTTTTCATTTTGCCCAAATGTTGAGTTAGCCAAAACTGAAAGCAATCACAGATGACCAATCAAATGCAGATCAAATGATATAGAGTTGCTTTTGCAAGAGTAAAAAACATTGTGGAACAAAGACAAATATTTTCTTCTTTTCCTACGATGTTTTGAAAAGCTTTCTTCTTTAGAGTCAAAAACCCATTGGATCATTCCGTAATGGGTTGGACTTATCTATTAATCCTTTCCCACACAATCCTGATTTTTAATGACCCTGAGGAGGAAACCTTTTGAAACATTGTGGGAAAAGGAGAAAATGCTGGTAACCAGCATTTTCTCCTTTCACACAATGTTTTCTACCCTATCAAAGAAAAATCCCATCATTTGAGCTTCAATAAAAAAACTGACATCTGCAAATGCTTTCATTTTGGACTGGTCTTAGATTTTGTTGTGTGGTAAAGGAGTTAACTCTTTACTAAAATTTTAGACTGGTGCAAATTGAAAGGACTTACAGGATACAAACTAAATGTTATGCAAAATAGGAAATTTTTCTTTGAAATCTTAGAAAATACTGTGGGAAAGGAGAAAATGCTGGTAACACCTTTTCCCTTAATGTTTTCGAAATTTCTTTTCCTTGGCTCCTTAAAGCTCTGAGTCTTGTGGTAAAGGATTAACAATTTTTGAATGTGGTTTTATTGTTTAATAATAAGTAAAAATCAGATAGAATGTTATTTTATTGAAAGATCTACAGTTCTAAACGTGATGTGTTTCATTTCTTTTTTCTTTTTTCAAATATTGGGGGCAGGGGCTCAGTTATAATGTGGGGTGGTATTGCATACGGCTATCGAACACCACTGGCCATTTTTGCAGGAAAAATCTTGACTGAAGCATATATCTACGTAAAAATCTGCCAGTTAATGTCAATGACCTATTAGTAGCACTACATGAAGAGTGAAATAACATCCCACAGCCTGACATAAACATGCTTGTGCTGTCAAAACGACATCGCTGTCAAGCAGTCTGTATTGTATGAGGTGGTCACACAAATTACTGATAACAGACTTTTGAAATCGACCCCATTCTTATTTCCATTTAAACCAACAATCAAATTGATAATGCTCTGTCCAATATGCCGATATCATAAGATTCACAAGACATTCTTTGACAAAAAAACAGAAGAATTCAGCCAAATCTATTGAAACGTTAAAAGGTATCTACATTCAAACTTAGCAAACATTTCTTTTTTGTTTCAGTATATGATTGTTTCACATGAAAAGAAAAAGAGGTAGAATGTAACTAGACTCAATACAAGAACACTTTCAAAAGACAAAAGAACTTGATTTTGCTTTATTTGGATATAATTTTTGAGTCGCAGTATTCATGAAAATAATGGGAGAAGTATCAACTTGGCAGCACTGTATTAGCAACAAATAAGAGCTTGCTGTATAATTGAAAAACATTTTAATGATTACTTATTTCAACAACGAAGTGAACAATATCCAGATTCACAGTAATACCACAATCATTGAACAGCCGCTAATTCTAATACATCTGTATCTGTTTTTCTGTATTAATTGCAATCAAAAGGAAGATAAGTCAAAAAAAAAAATAATGTAGGTTTTTATTCTGCTTGAATTTGTTTTATTTCCTTTCATTCTATTTTGTTTTATTTCATTCCATTTCATTGCGTTTTGTCCTGTTGCATTTCATTCTGTTTCCTTGCAATTCATTGCATTGCATTTCGGTTCTGTTTCTTACTTTATAGGGACCCAAAAACTCTACATCTTCGGTCAATTTTGCAGACAGTGTAGATCAAGAGCAGACAGTGCCCACTAATTGTAGATCTAGAACTCTTCCAAAAAGCTCCCTCCATGAACATGTTACAATATGGGATTGTTTGACACAGATCATATTTAACCCTTTACTAAACAACCAAATTTTAGACGTGTCCAAATCAAAACATTTGCAGACAACAAATTAAATGTCGTTCATATGGTCAAACCTGTGAGTGATAGGGCAGAAAACTTTGTGGGAAAAGGAGAAAAGGCTAGTTATCAGTATTTTCTCCTTTTCTCACAACATTTTCAAAAGCCTTCTCCCTCGGGGTTGTTAAAACTCAGGATTGTGTGGTAAAAGGGTTGAAATGTAGGAAGCAAAGCATATTGTGTATACCTCTACTTACCAATCTTTTCTCTGTTTTTGGAATCACTAATGGTTTCACTCTCTCAAAATCTCTTTTCTCTTGGTTTTTTACAGAGAATCTATACTGCTCTGGGACATGTGAACTTCGATGCATACTTAAAAGTTTTTCCACAACTGTTTCTGCCTGTAAACATGACGTAAATATGAGAGCATAATAAGCTGTCTGACTAAGCCATTAAGTAGCCCTACAATAATTTAGAGCCATTCTAAGTGAAAAAGGTCTGCAAAAAGTATCGACCCAGGTCAGCCTGCCCAGTCTGTGTAGGTTGACAACGGTCAAAACGTTTTACTTTTGGTCCATTTTCTGCATGTCAAAGGACCACTCTACCTCTCGATTTATTATGTTGTTAGCCAAAATATTCTTTAGAGATCCATGATTACGTGACATCTTGCTTGGTTCAATGCAATGCAGAAATACACTAGTGACTCTTTTTACCAGATCATAGCTCATTTACTTAACATTTACAATATAATGCTTGATGAAATCATTTCAATACTTTAAAGTGAGTACAGAATGTCTGAATCTATATTAGATTCTGTAGAGTCCTGAATTGGATTTGTCATAACAAGGCTACAGGCACAAATATCAATATTTGCACCAAAGAGTAGTCTAATTGCTTATATACCTGAAAATTTTCCAGTTCAAATACATGTGACGCACATGGATAAAATAACACACATGACAAAAAAAAAAATGTGTATCTACATACTGTGAAATACATGAAATATGGTACCATATATGGTATGATTACATATCTCAGACTTGAAATATGCATGTATTGATTCACGATTTGAATGGTCAAAATGTTACTCTATAATATTCACCTGCCATTCATAACAACAAAGTTACTGGCCACTTTAACCATTATTTCATTTATTCCGTTGGCTGTTATCAAATAAAATGTCAATAATTACAAAATTGAAAGTCGTAGGTATAAAATAAAAGGAATATTATGCTGAAGTAACTTTCCTGGCACTTGTATTTACTTCTCCCAGCCTAAGAAAATTTTGACATCTGGCTTGACCTTCGGTCTCACGCAACATCGAATTTTCTCAAGCTGCTCAACTCAAATATAAGCAATAGGAATGTTACTACAACATAATACTCTATATGTATTACATTGCCATAAATCAGTGTTATCCACTTTAACCCTTTACCAGATGACAAAATTTTAGCCTTGTTCAAATTGAAAGCATTTGCAGACGACAATTTCAGTGTGGCTCAAATGGTGCAATTTTTCTTTGATATAGTAGAAAACATTGTGGGAAAAGGAGAAAATGCTGGTTACCAGCATTTTCTCCTTTTCCCACAATGTTTTCAAAAGGCTTCTTTCCCAGGGGCGTTAAAAGGTGGCACTGTATGGTAAAGGGTTAAGCCCTCTTTTATTTTGTTTCAAATGATTTTTATTTTATTTTTTTCAAATAAAATAGCCAACATATTTGATATTAGTAGTCTAAAGTCAATCAAGAAGTGTAATTCAGGAGTTTGGGTACAATACTGAATTCAGTTGGATTTGTACACCACAAAAGCAATCTTTCTTTTGGACTTGGCTGTTGCCTTCCCATAATTTAGACTGGTTCTGCAGTGTACTCATCCATCACAATTCAGTATTGTACCCAACAATGTTAAATAACCTCGAAGTATTATACTCCTATATATATAATAATTGAAAAAATTGTCTGATAAGGAAATATTATTAATAATTAGTACATTATCATTTTCTCTGATGGTTTGCTATCAAAACCAGACATTTCCACATCTTGAAACTGTTCTCCTTTATGCAACTTTGATTTCTAAGTATTTTTTCTAACCCTTTATCCCGACTTTTAACGACCCTGTGAAAGAAGCCTTATGAAAACCTTCTGGGGAAAGGAGAAAATGCTGATAACCACAATGTTTTCTACCCTTCCCTAAACAATTTCAACTTTTCAATCACATTTCATTTTGTCGTCTGCAGATGCTTTCAATTTGAACCAGTCTAAAATTTAGTCGTTTGGTAAAGTGTTAAATAAATTATAATCATGGGTTAAAGAAGACCATTCAACCTTTAACCATGCAAACACTTTCACCTTGGACAAGTCTAAATAATTTGATCTGGTACAGTTCAGATCATAATGACCTTATAACATTCAAATGTATCACGTAATCCTGAGTTTTACTCTTTACCACGCCATCCTGAGTTTTAACCCCAAGTTTTAATGATCCTGAGGAAAAAGCCTTTTGAAAACCTTGTGGGAAAAGAAGAAAAGGCTGGAAACCAGCATTTTCTCCTTTTCCCACAAGGTTTTCTACACTATCATGGACGATTACCATCATTTCAACTACATTCAATTTGTTGTCTGGAAATGCTTTCAGTTTCAACAAGTCTATGTTATGGGTATAGAGTTAAACGACCCTAAATAGAATGGGCTTTTAACAGACATTGTTGGAAAAAGGAGAAAATACTGTGATCAGTATTTTCTCCTTTTCCAACAAATACTATCAATTCAGTTGCATCAAATTTATCTTCTACAAATAGTTTCAATTTGGATAAGTCTACATTTATCAGCTGTGAAGAATTTAGAGTGACCCAAATAACGGGATTTGTGTTTAGATTAGAATTTTTTCCTCCAATACCAGTGTTTTCAAAAACTTTCTCATTCTGGGTCATAAATATATGAACCATGCTCTGTGAAAAGGGGGCTTAATGCATATGCGAAAAGTATCAAACTAGGTCAGCCTGCGCAATCCGTGCCCTGCTGACCTGAGCCGAATCTTTCTGCTATTAATCAATTTTCTGTATGTCCAAGGACCAGTTTATCTCATGATTCAGTCGGTTGTTAGACAAAATGGATTTTGAGGTATCCACAATTAGATAATGAGTTGCTTGGTATCATGGATCACAGAGGTGCATTAAGCCCCCTTTTGCCAGAGCATGGCTCATATGTGACTGGTAAAGGATTGAAATGTGTCAAAATGTGACCACATAAAAAAGGATCAGCTTACCTCTGACAACTCGACTCCACTTTGACTGTAAAAGATAAAAGACAAAGATACAGTTAGATTTAACTCTTTGCCACACAATACTGTCTTCTAATGATCCTGAAAGAGTAGGTGTTTGAAAACATTGTGTGAAAAGAACTGGTAACCAGCATTTCCTCCTTTTCCCACAATGTTTGTCGCAATATCTGAGACAGAAATAGTCATTTAAGCTACATTTGTCACCTGCAAATGCTTCCAATTTTGTCCAGTTCAAAAGTTTGCTGTTTGATGAAGAGTTAAAAGATAAGATGTTATAATGTTATGTGGTAAATAATTGTATGTGCTGGTGATATAAAAAATTATATTTTCATTAAATGTACATAAAATTGATAGTTTTAAACTTTAAAGTTTTATGGCTACAAAAGAAAAAAATTAAAATTTTATGATACTGAATAAAATATAACAACAAAACAACTTTTCTGTTATCTTACATGCTTAACCCTTTCCCAAACGACAAATTTTGGACTGGTCCAAATTCAAACAGTTTGCACACGAAAATTTCAAATTTGATGAAAATGGCAGAAAGTCGTCAAAAAGGGGAGAAAACACTGTGGGTAAAGGAGAAATTGCTCATTACGAGCAATTTCTCCTTTTCCCACAGTGTTTTCAAAAGACTTGTACTGCAGACACGTTAAAACCAGGGCTTGTTTGGGAAAGGGTTAACACTTTACCACTCAGTCCTGAGTTTTAACGACCATGAAGAAAAAGTCTTTTGAAGACCTTGTGGGAAAAGGAGAAAATGCTGGTAACCAGCATTTTCACCTTTCCCACAATGTTTTCTTTCCTAACAGAGAACTTAAGCTCATTTGTATTACTTTAGAATTTGTCGTCTGCTGATGTTTTGAAATTGGGAGAGTCCAAAATTTGTCATGTGGGAAAGAGTTGAAAAAGGCATGCTTGAATAGTCTTTCATTACAGGTATACTCAATAGATTCCTCTACATAATGTCGTGTTTATAATGTCAATCATGTTACATCATTAGCCTTTATAACCTTTGTTAAAAAATGCCCAAACTGAGGTTACATTATTCTCCAAGTTATTTCAATCGGATGCATTTCCATATATATTATTTGCAATAAATTACACCTCAAGATCTGTCTAGTGCAGGGGTATATAATAAGAGGATAACCCTTTCCCGTACCATCACAACTTTTAACGACCTTAACCCTTTACCACACGACAATGATTTAGACTGGTCCAAATTGAAAGCAGTTGCAGATGACAAGTTAAAAGTGGCTCAAATGACACAATTTGTCCTTAATAGAGTAGAACACATTGTGGGAAAAGGAGAAAATGCTGGATACCAGCATTTTCTCCTTTTCCCACAATGTTTTCAAAAGGCTTCTTCGTCTGGATTGTGTGGTAAAGGGTTAAGGAAGAAGGCTTTTGAAAACATTGAGGGAAAAGGAGAAAATGCTACTAACCAGCATTTTCTCCTTTTCTCACGATGTTTTCTATCCTATCAAAGAGAGAAACTATCACTCTAGCAACATTTAATCTGTTGTCTGCAAATGCTTTCAATTCTGACAAGTCAAGAATCTTTTTGTTTGGTAAAGGGTTAGCTAACTCAAAACTGCATCAAAAATAAATGAGCAGCACTCTGGCAAAAGGGAGTTTAATGCAGCCATTATACCAACCAAGTCATTACATAATTATGGATCAATAAAATCCAATTTGTCTAACAACCGTCTGTATCAAGAGGTATACTAGTCCTTTAACATCAAGAAAATTGACCTATAGCACAGGATGACCTGGATCAATACTTTTTGCAGATGCATTAGACCCCTTTTCAGAGCATGACTTAACTCTTTACCAAACAACAAATCTTTAAACAAGTTCAAATTGAAAGCATTTGCAGACGACAATATAAATGTAACTCAAAAATTGAAATTTGTGTTGGGAAGGCTAAAAAACATTGTTGGAAAAGGAGAAAATGCTGGTCACCAGCATTTTCTCTTTTTCCAACAATGTTTTCAACAGGCTTCTTTTTCATGGTGGTTAAAAGTCGGGATTGTGTGGTAAAGAGTTAATAAGAATTACCAGTAATTAGAAGGAACTTTCGGGAAAAGAGTGGACTCAGTCATATTTTCAGGATCTTTCAAAAACTTGCTGACATGTTTTGCAATCTGATGAGCTTTAAAGTCAAAATCATCAACAGCATCCATGATGGTCACAGCAGAAATCTGAATGGGTACTGTGTCTGACCTTTCAATCCACACTGGTAAAAACTGCATCCCTTCACCCTGAAAAATCACAATTTATCATACCGTTTACAGAGCAATCCTGGGTGTTTTAACAATCCTGCACAAGAAGGCTTTGGAAAACATTGTGAGAAACAGGAGAAAATGCTGGTAACCAGCATTTTCTCTTTTTCAAACAATATTTTTTCCCTTCCACAGACAGATGTCAGCATTTTAATCATATGTCATTTGCTATCTGTAAAGGCTTTCAATACAGACTAGTCTGAAAATTTATTTATGGAAAAGAGGTAACTCACCTCTTTACTACATAATGGTAACGAAAATGTAGACTTGTCCAAATTGAAAGCATTTGCAGGCAACAATGTAAGTGTTACTCAAATGATGGAGTTTGTCTTTGACAGGGTAGAGAACATTGTGGCAAAAGAAGAAAATGCTGGTTACCATCTCCTTTCCATCTCCTTTTCTCACAATGTTTTCAAGAGGCTTCTTTCTTAGGGTTGTTAAAACACGGCACTGTGGTAAAGGGTTAATTTAAACAAACAGAAATGAAATGGCCTGTCACTTTCATTATACACAATACCTATACACTGCTGTTTTTGTCTTGCAGCAAAGCTCCTCTGAAAACAACGTAGCAAAAAGGGACAATGGCTTGTATTAACCCTCCACCAAGCATCCCAAGTTTTAACAAACCTGAGAGAAAAGGCAGAAACTTTTAAATTCAAATGCATTTTAACACCTGCACTGCTTACTTTTCCTGCTATTGGGACTTTAATGAACCAACTCTCCTTTTGCCAAAGTTTACCAAATGACAAAATTTTAGACTGGTCCAAATCGAAAGCATTTGCAAACGACAAATAAAAAGTGGCCAAAATGGCAAAATTTGTCCATGATAGGGTAGAAAACATTGTGGGAAATGGAGAAAATGCTGGTTACCAGCATTTTCTCCTTTTCCCACAATGTTTTCAAAAGCCCTCTTATCAAGGGTCGTGAAAACCCGTGATTGTGTGGTAAAGAGTTAACACGTAACAGATATCAGATTAGCCCTTCAGTTGTATACCAATATTACGTCTAGAAAAGAAATGTATCAACTCTTCACCATACGAAAAAATTTTCCAAGTATTTGCAGACTACAAATTCAGTGCCCTTCAAATGATGGAACTGACCTTTGACAAGGTAGAAAAAATATAGTAGAAAAAGGAGAACATGCTGTTACCAGAATTTTCTCCTTTTCTCATATTGTTATCAAAAGATTTCCTCCCCCAGGTTGTTTAAACTCTGGTTTGTGTGGTAAAGGGTTATCTGTATATCACTGTTGGTTGTTTTGTAAGGTGCTAAATACCTATTTATCACAATTTATATTATCGAAAAATCATCTATATTTCTTCATAGTCTGAGATGCAACAGAGGAAGGACACACAATATCAAAACCGAATTTCATCACCGAAGTCACATTTCATTTGCCAGCTGCAAATGTCTTAACCATTATCCGGCTAAATAAAAGAAATGGGACTTTCAAACTGATAATTAAAACTAAAATTTTCCTATTTCACAGGTACTTTTTGGCGGAAAAATATCTCATTAACCCTTTACCACAAAATCCCGAGTTTTAACGACCCCAACAGAAAAGACTTTTGAAAACATTGTGGGAAAAGGAGAAAATGCTGGAAACCAGCATTTTCTCCTTTTCCAACAATGTTTTTCTTACCTTTCAGAGACAAATTTCATAATTTAAGCTCCTTTCACTTTGTTGTCTGCAAATGCTTTCAATTTGGACCAGTCAAAAATTTTGTCCTTAGGTAAAGAGTTAATGGACAGTGCAGATCCAAGATCAGACTGCACCTTCTGTGCAATCTGATTTTGATCTGCGCTGTCCGCAAAAGGTCAGTGAGTCACGCTTAGCAGCCTAAGGGTTAAATATGAACCTAAAATTTTGTCATCTGTTGAACTGTGAACTCTTTACCAGTCTTCAGAGTTTTACACTTAACTAAATTCAAAGCATCTACAGACAAAAAACTAAACATGACTCAAAAACTGAAATTTGCCTGTGAAAGGTAGAAAGCATTGTGGGAAAAAAGGAGAAAAAGCTAGTTACCAATATTTTCTCCTTTTCCTGCAAAGTTTTCAAAGGCCTTTTTCCTAAATGTTGTTAAATGTCAGGACTGTGTGCAACAGCGTTAAATCTTTTTACATCCTACCTGAGAGAGAAATCTTGCTAGTGCCAGGTTATATTCCTCCATACAGACTGTAGATGTGAGGTAGGTAGGTGACAACAAGGCAATGGCACACTTACACAGTCCCATACATTGGTATAACATCTCCTGCCAGTTGCTACCTGAAATCATCCAATAAATTATATACAACCTAATTTTTGTTTGCCCAAAGCCAATGACAGGTTATATTCCTCAATACATACTGCAGATGAGACTATGTTGGTGACAAAAAGGCACACTTGCATAGTCCCAGACATTATGGAATATTATGTTGTAGCAACTTTCCTGGTGCTTGTATTTGATTCAAGCAGCGTGAGAAAATTTGATATTGTGTGAGAACAAATTTCGAGCATGATGTCAAAATTTTCATATGCAGCGAGAAGTAAACACAATCACAAGAAAAGTTACTACAACATAATACTCTTTTTATTTTATGCCTACAGCTCTCAATGACAAAATATTGCAATTATTTACATTTTATTACAAAAAGTAAACAAAATTGAACTATTAATGGTTTAGTTGGTAGTAACTTTGTTTTTATGAACGGCAGATGCATATTACAGAGTAACACTTTGACCAATCAAGTGGCAAATCAATATGTACATATTCAACATGTGATATACATGTACATCATCATACCATATTTGGAAACATATCTGACACTGTGTAAATACAGATTTTGTTTGTCTGTTGTGTGTGACATTCTACCCTTGTGTAATGCATGTATCTGAGCCAAAAATTTACAGGTATATAACGAAATTGATATAAAATTTGTTACCAGAGATCAACCATAAACTTATTCACATCAAAGCCACAGGAAATGTCCATGTTAGTGGACCTTTACTCAACAATTCAATTTTTGTGCAACTCTGAAGACGGTGAAAACATCAAAGGAAATGGAGACAATACTAATGACCAGCATTTTAACCTCTTTAAACCCTTAACTACTTAACCCTTTCCCAGATGACAAAATTTCAGCCTTGTCCAAATTGAAAGCATTTGCAGACGACAATTTCAATGTGACTCAAATGGTGCAATTTTTCTTTGATAGGGTAGAAAACATTGTGGGAAAAGGAGAAAATGCTGGTTACCAGCATTTTCTCCTTTTCCCACAATGTTTTCAAAAGGCTTCTTTCCCAGGGGCGTCAAAAGGCGGCATTGTGCGGTAAAGGGTTAATCCCAACTTTTGACTACCCTGAGAAAGAAAGCTATTGAAAAAAAATTGTGGGAAAAAGAGAAAATACTGGTAACCAGCATTTTTTTTTCCTTTTTCCACAATGTTTTCTAACCTTTCAGAGACAAATCAAATCATTTAAACCACACATAATTTCTCTCTGCCAGACAATCCTGTTCTTTTCTGACCCTGAAGAAGAAGACTTTGGAAATTTTTATTGGATGAGGAGAAAATGCTGGTAATAAATCACATCATTTGAGCCGTACCTAACTGTTCATCTGTATATGCTTTCAACACAAATTATCTATCTACTCTTTACCAAATGATAAATATTGGAACTACCCAAATCGAAAGCACTGGCAGACGACAAAATAATTATTATTACAAATGATCACATCTTTCTTTTATAGGGTATAAAACATTGTGGAAAAAGGAGAAAATGCTGGTTACTAGCCTTTTCTCCTTTTCCCACAATGTTTTTAAAAGCCTTTTTCCTTGGTGTCATTAAAACTTGGGATTGTGTGGTAAAGGGTTACTATATAAGTAGAAACTTTTGCGACATGGAAATTTACCAGCCGATATAGCTCAGTAGGTAGAGCGTAGGACTCGTGAACACAATGTCCTACAGATTGTGGGTTCGTATCCCCGGCTGGCCAACTAAAAAAATTACTAATAGTCTTTCGGATGAGACATTAAACCGAGGTCCCGTGTGACGGTGCTATACGCCGAGCACATTAAAGAACCAGGTGAAGCTCTCAGTAGTTTCGACCTGTATCCTTGCACTATCCCCCGTAACAACTAACCGTCTTCTGGGGGCGTCGCTCAGATGGGCAACCGGTAGCGACGATAAATAAACGAAAATAACCAACCAACATGGAAATTTTTGCGATTTTCCAAATTTGGAAAAAATCCCAAAATCTTCTGTTCACATATTTCACCACAAGTATTACAACAAATAGCGAGTGTCTTGAATTAGCAAACATTTCCATACACAAAATGTCTGTAACAGGCAATGTGCAAATTTTTCAACACATGTACATATCCATGTATACAGTATTTATGTTCCCTGGTAAAGAGTCAAGACTGGGTACCTGTTGTTAAAGCACTCCTATCATAGAACACTTTCACAGTGTCATCCACTTCTCCAAAAATTTTCAATAACATCTCTGCCTCCCTTGGGTTTTTGTGTGAGTAGGAAATAAATACATCGTATTTAAACTTGTCTGTTTTTGCTTGGTTTGTAGATCCTCCTGCACTGACCTCTAAATGTTCATGTTTCTCTGTTATAGAACTCAGCACAGTGGAGCAGGCCTGTTCTATCTTTAACATTGTGTTGTCACCTTCCTTTCTCTCCCTGAAAGGTACAGTTTACCCTGAAACAACCCTTTCCTAAATAATCCAGAGTTTTAACAGTCCTGAAGGAGAAGGCTTTTGAAAACATCATGGGAAAAGGAGAAAATGCTGGTAAACAGCATTTTCTCCTTTTTCCACAATATTTTCTACCCTTTCTAAGACACATCTAATCATTTGAGACACAATTTATATATCTTCTGCAAATGCTTGGAATTTGGATGAGTTTAAAATTTTGGCATGTAGTAAAGTGTTTAGATGTGACATTTTGCTCTAATCAAATACATCATACTGACATATTTAGCTTAAAAAGGTTAAACAAAACAGTAACCTTAAAGAACATACCACTGAGTATATATGTACATGTAGGTGATTGTGTTGAATGCAGGTGATACTTGACCAACAAGTCAACAAGTTTTAACAAGTTTACATAAATTTAATACATTAAACATCAAAATCCTCATGTAATTTGTCATTATGGCATTATGTAGTAGTGTGTATCATGAGCCCTGAGGCATGATAAGATTTGGTGTGAACCTCTTACCTATACATAGTTTTTGCAGTTGAAAGCTTCATGGAATTTTAGTACTTGTATAGCTCATATGCCAAGCAAAACTGAGAATAGTGGTTGTAAAATCCATAATAAATATGTTTTCTTTCATTCATATTTTAACCTGTTGTAAATTAGCATCAGCACTTATCAACATCTCTAAAAGCTGCACTATAATGGACAAAATGCACTTGATGCATACATTATTATATATTCTAAACTCGTATCAATGTTCAGATTTATGCATCACGCACAGTTCAATATGGTTAGGCAGAGGCAAAAACATTGACTGCTCTATCATACATTTCAAGGTTTGGAACATTTAGTATAGTAAAATTTTACTTACTTGTTAGGATTTCATGACCATAATTTACAGATAAAATAGAGACATCATAACTATATTACATCATAAGTATGGAAGTTGCTCATCTTTCATAATTTCAAAGGACAAAGGAAAGAACTGACAATAAATGCCTTTGGTCTATAATACCCAGTGATACTCTACACAAAAAAACAGTAAAAACCAACCTGCAATCAATCCACTGAACAAGACTCATGTATGAGGGCAATGAATTGATACTCTCCAGGTAGAAAGGTGCTAAGATGTGTCCACCCATCAGTTTACTGCAACACATGGCCATATTGTATTGCTCCAAGCATTCTGGACTCTTGAGAAACATGGCTGTCAAAACTACAATTATCCTGGAAAAATACCCTAGTCTTAGACTTTTACTAAACAACAAAAGTTTATACAAGACAAAATTAACCCTTTGAGCACCAAATAACCTGTCAGACATTTTCATCCAAGAAATAAGGCCCAAATATTTGCAATTTCATGGTTGCTTTTGTCTGCAGTGATTGAGCAAAGTGAACAGAGTAGATCAAAGATCAGGCCACACATTTTGTGCAGCCTGATCTTGATCTACACTGGCTGCAAACACAACTATAGTCATGAAAGGCACTTTAAGGGTTAAAAGCATTTGCAGAGGCGAAATCATATGTAGATATGTAGCTCAAATGTAGGTCAAATGATGATTTCTGTCGATGAAAAGCATGTCAAAAAAGGAGAACTGTCTGTTACCTTTTCCTATAACATCTTTAAAATTCTTCTTCCTTAAGGTCATAAAAATCCAGGATTAATTTGCAATGGGTTAACCTTTTAGCATACAGCTTGGAGTTTTAACCACCCTGAAAGAGAGGGCATTTGAAAACATCGTGGGAAAAAGAAAACAGTTGGTTACCTTTTCCTACAACGTCTTTAAAATTCTTCTTTCTCAAGGTCTTAAAAACCGTGAATTTTTTTAAATTGGGTTAACCATATACCACACAATCCACAGTTTTAACCACCCTGAAAGAGAAGGCTTCTGGAAAAGATGTTGGAAAAAGCAGAAAATGCTGGTAACCAGGATTTTCTCCTTTTCCATGATTTCTTCTTTGAGAGACAAATTTTATACTTTGAGTAACATTTAATCTGTCATCTGTAAATGCTGCCAATTTGGACAAGTCGTAAATTTTGTCGTTTGGTAAAGGTTTATCTCTTTACCACACAACAAAATTTTAGACTTGTCCAAATTCAAAGCATTTGCAGATGACAAATCAAAGATAGCTGAAACGACGAAAATTGCCTTCAGTTGAGTAGAAAACATGGTGGGAAAAGGAGGAAATGCTGGTTACCATCATTTTCTCCTTTTCCCACAATGTTTTCAAAATCCTTCTTTCTCAGGGTCGTTAAAAGTCGGGATTGTGTGGTAAAGGGTTAACCCTTTACAACACTATCCCGAGTTTTAATGACCCCCAAGGAAAAGGACTTTTGAAAACATTGTAGGAAAGGAGAAAATGCTGGTTACCAGCATTTTCTCCTTTCCCCACAGTGTTTTCTTACCCCTCCATATACAAATTTCAATTTTTGAGTCACATTGTTCTGTCATTTGCAAATACTTTCGATTTGGGCAAGTCTAAAATTTTGTTGTTCGGTAAAGATTTATGGAGTTTTCCAGACTGCAGCTTTTAATTTAAGTGATGTTTAACTAATCAATTCCATAACATCAGTCATATGTCCATTAACTCTTTACCACACAATCCCGACTTTTAACGACTCTGAGGAAGAAGGCTTTTGAAAACACTGTGGGAAAAGGAGAGAATGTAACCAGCATATTCTCCTTTTCCAGAAATGTTTTCTAATCTATCAAGGACACATTTCATCATTCGGGCTACCTTCAACTTGTCAACTGCAAATGCTTTCAATTTGGACCAATCTAAAATTTTGTCATTTGTTAAAGAGTTAAGCATCATAGATCAGTCTATTAAACTGATTGATTCTGTAAACTAGTAAATACTTATACAATATCTTACTACCAAACATTGTATATTGGTTGCTTGTTATTGTAAGTAGTTATATTGAATGTATTTAAAGGTCCAAAGGCAGCCAAAAGTAAACACTGCAGGGGCTAAAATGCATTTAAATTCAAATCATATCATTTGAAAATTTAGAAATTACTGTGAAGATGACAATCTGTAATTGTATGGTAATTCCAAGTGATAGTCTCTGGCATAAAAATTAGTTTTAAAACTAGGTTTAAAGTTGCCAAGTTGCTCCATCTTTTGTACAAACAATATTTTTTTATATAGAAAGTAAGAAGCCTATATACCTTTTGGACGATACCATTGCATCAAATATGTCCTTCTGCCACACTGAGTCATGATCATATTCTATGATAGTTGCAAATAGCTTTATTTTTGATTCCTCTTTTTTCAAACTGCTGACAATATGTCCTACATACTTTGTTTTGTCCTCTGGATGGAAAGAGACATAAACATCATAGGCCTTTTTGGTGATCTGAGTCTATAAAACGAAATAAGATAAAAGCTTTTTTGACCATTAAAATGAACCATGCTCTGGCACAAGGGGTATAATGCATCTCCTTAATGCATTCTACAAAGCAGGTCATCACATAATTATGGATCCATAAAATCCAGTTGTCTAACAATTAGCTGAATCCCGACGTTGAATGGTCCTCTGACAAAAAGAAAATTTAACCCTTTACCAAACAGTCCTGTGTTTTCATGTCCCTGAGGAAGAAGCCTTTTGAAAACATTGTGGGAAAAGGAGAAAATGCTGGTAACCAGCATTTTCTCCTTTCCCCACAATGTTTTCTACCCTGTCAAAAAAATTTAAGTTCATTTGTACCACTTTCAAATTTGTCGTCTGCAGATGCTTTCAATTTTAAAGGGGCCAAAATTTGTCATTTGGGAAAGAGTTAACAATAGAAAAAACTTTCAATCCAGGTCAGCCTGCAGCACCTGTGCAGGCTGACCTAGGTTGATACTTTTTGCAAATGCATTAAAGCCCCTTTTCAAACCCAATGTTTTTACAACCATGTGGAAAAATGCTGTTTTCTGTCTTACCCAGAAAGTTATCTCCCTTTAGTCACACCCATCCCATCATATGACCCATATCTAATTTCGTCATCAGCAAGACTTTAGTGCTTTCAATACAGGTAAGTCTAAAATGTTGTCATCTACTAGAGACTTCAGCCCCTGCAGTAAATGTTTCAGAAAATATGGGGAGAAAAAACACTATTAAACTGCAATGAAATTTCTCTCAATCCGGTTGGATAATATGCTCAGAACATATATTGCTGTATATTGGCAAGCACCAGGGAAACAGGGAGCCCCATATACCTGACTCACCCGAACAACACAAAATCAAAGATGGTGGCCACAATCAATAGAAGTTGCCCACAAGACAAATACCCATTGCACCATTATGTTACTAGTTTTTCTTGATGGTCGTCATTGAAGTGGGAAGAATGATTTTTTTTTTAAATGGATATGGTTAATTTATTGTTTGTGTCATTCTAAAACAAATACACAGGGTTAATACGAGCCACCCCTTCATCATGTAAACAAATCATGAAGGCTGAAAAGTCATACATTGTAACATTAAAAAAAAAAATTAACCCTTTCCCAAACGACAAATTTTGGACTGGTCCAAATTGAAAGAGTTTGCAGACGACAATTTCAAATTTGATGAAAATGGCAGAAAGTTATCAAAACGGGTAGAAAACACTGTGGGAAAAGGAGAAATTGCTCCTACCAGCAATTTCTCCTTTTCCCACAGTGTTTTCAAAAGACTTGTACTGTAGACACGTGAAAACCAGGGCTTGTTTGTGAAAGGGTTAAGTAATGGTCATTTGAAGCAACTAATGGTTGTTTCCTTTTGCCAACGAATTCAAAATTAAATAGTTACTTAACTGACCTTGCAGTTGTTTAAATACATATTAAAATAAAAATATGTTGAATGTCTATCGCAGTGACTTCATGCACAAAACTGCACGTTTACAGAGGTTTTAATAAAGTCAGTTTTCAGAGAAGTCAGTTTTCAGCATGTTGGGGCACTCGAAAGGGAATTTCAGTTTCAGAATCATACTCGATTTGTGAGACCATTAAAGAGGGAAATTTCACTTGAATACACATTGGAATGGCAAAACTTTACAGTATAATAAATTTGTTTTCTGGTCAAGCGGCAGGTCACTTGGAAACTTGTTCATGGCTGTGGCCAATCATGTTGCCACCTCGCTTTTAGCCACAAAGCAATCAGTACTGCTGCTCAATTGTTTTGGGCTCGGACTCAAGTTAAAACTTACCTTGAAAAAAATAGCCATACACGTCAACCCTTAGACCAGTGCTGATGTAGTTAGTCTTGCTTTTTGCTTTGTGCACTCAATTAACACTTAAGGTGCTAAGTGCAACTCACTGACCTTTTGCGGAGAGTGAAGATCAAGATCAGACTGCACAGAACATGCAGTCTGATCTTGGATCTACTATGTCCAATAACAAGATATTGTTCTCAAATAAAGAAGTTTGACATAACATTGTTTGGGTTGGTACTCTCGTGCTGAACATTTTATTTAACCCTTTACCGCACAATGACGCCTTTTAACGCCCCTGGGATAGAGGCCTTTTGAAAACATTGTGGGAAAAGGAGAAAATGCTGGTAACCAGCATTTTCTCCTTTTCCCTCAATGTTTTCCATCCTATTAAAGAAAAATTGCACAATTTGAGCCACACTGAAATTGTCGTCTGCAAATGCTTTCAATTTGGACAAGGCTAAAATTTTGTCGTCTGATAAAGGGTTAACTTATTTAGCAGGATAAGTGTTAAGTCATTCACTGCCATGGGCAACATAAATGGTATGTAACACAGATCAAGATCAGCCTCAACAATACATGTACACTGATCCAACAAAGCATGCTGTGAGATCTACACTGTCTGCCACTGCATTCTACATAAGGATCAAAATGCCTTTTAACACAGAACAGATTTGTGCATTTTGCCATCGAAACAGCAGAAAGTTGATTTTTTTTACTCATGTCTTGAATAATTTTGGACAAAAACTTTTCAGGATTTAACAAAAGTATTTCAAACAAAAATGATTCATATGTATGGTTCATTTCTACTTACCCTTAACTTCAAGTTTTTAGCAAGAAGTTTCTTTTTTAGGGCTTGAAACGTATCTGCGATCTTGACATCTACCCCACCATACAGAACAATCTTCAAACAGCGCAGGGGCAGTCCTGCATTGATCCAGTGGGCACCAGCCTTCACCATTGTTTCACAAATTTGTAACTCACTTTGGCCCTATTAAAACAAGTTAACCCTTTCACTCTTTACAACACAACAAAATTTTAGACTCCTCCAAATTGAAAGCATTTGCAGACAACAAAATAAATGTTGCTAAAGGTGTGAAATTTGTCTGAAAGTTTCAAAAGCATTCTTCCTAAGGATCATTAACTCTTTACCGAACAACAAAAATGTAGACTTGTCAAAATTCAAAGCATAAAATTTGCAGACAACAATTTCAATGTGACTCAAATGATGGGATTTTTCTTAGGGTGAAAATGCTGGTTACCAGCTTTTTTTCTCCATTTCCCACAATGTTTTCAAAAGGCTCTTTTGTCAGGGTCATTCAAAACCATGATTGTGTGGTCAAGGGTTAAACCTCTGTTAACTCTTTACCAAATGACAAAATTTTAGATCAGTCCAAATTGAAAGCTTTTGCAGACGACAAAATAAACGTGACTCAATAATTGAAATTTGTTTTGGGAAGAGCAGAAAACATTGTGAGAAAAGGAGAAAATGCTGGTTACCAGCATTTTCTCCTTTTCTCACAATGTTTTCAAAATGCTTCTTTCTTAGGGTTGTTAAAAGTCGGGATTGTAGGGTAAAGAGTTAAATGAATTAAACTGACATAATATCTTGGCATTAGTGAAAACCCAAATAATGTAATTTCAAAGTTCTTTTTGCTAGACAAGTCTCTAGATCAGAAAAGACCCAAGATCAGACTGCACTTTGTTTGATGTCTGATCTTGATTGATTTTGTCTGCAAACGTGCACTGAGCCATGCAAAAAAAAAAAACAATCACTCATTCAAATTTTTTGTGAACTTTTATCTTTCGTCTACACTAAAGACTTCAAACATTTTGCATTTATCCTTTTCTGGACAATAAATTTTTGGACTCTTCCAATTCAAAACATGTAACCCTTGACCACACAATCCTGACTTTAAAATAACTATGACTAGCATTTTCTCCTTTTCCCACAATGTTTTCTACCCTATCTAAGATGACTTCCACAATTTCAGTCACACTTAATTTGTCTGCAAACTGCTTTAGCTTCAGACAGGTTTGTAATTTTGTCATTTGGTAAAGGGTTAAAAGTTTATTCCCAGGATTGGATGGTAGATGATTACCTGCATTTTCTCCCTTTCCAAAAATGTTTTGAGAAGCTCTTTTTTTCAGGTCCTTAAAACTTGAGATCATGTGGTAAAGGGTTAAATACAGCAAGAAAATTAGGGTAGGGCCTGACTTTAACTCCTTACAACACAATCCTGAGTTTTAACGACACTGAGAAAGAAGCCTTTTGAAAACATTGTGGGAAAAGGAGAAAATGCTGGTAACCAGCATTTTCTCCTTTTCTCACAATGTTTTCTACCCTTCCCAAAACAAGTTTTAATTTTTCATTCGAATTTATTTTGTCGTCTGCAAAAGCTTTCAATTTGGACCAATCTAAAATTTCATCGTATGGTAAAGAGTTAAATTCTACCTGATGTCCCGAAGCTAACAGAGGTGTGATAACTGTACTGTCCTGATTGTTAAACACTGGCACAAACACGCGGAACATCTGACTGACCTGCTCCACTACTGACAAAGAGGCTCTCCTGTAATATAAACACTGAAATTTATTACCTGTTTCTCTTGTGAACAAAAGCACTGTATGCTGGTGCCAATGCTTGGCTGCAGTTGCTTTTAGAAATAGATTTTGATTGGTTTAAAGTGAAAATTCTAGGTTCAAAAAGGGACATAATAGTGTCGAATATATTTTGATAGTTCCCTGCCCCTGTTGTAGGATTTCCCTTTTAATTTTTAACAACTAGTCCAAGTTTGAAGTAAATATCTTCAGTAAAGACACAGATATTATAAAATGTAAAAGTTTTTTCTTGACCACAATGCAGATGCAGATGAGAATGCAGAGGATGACAGGGCTTTGACAATACCTCAACATTTTCTCCAAAAACAGCTGAGCTAAAAACTTAAATTCATCCTATGTTTCTCTTGTGAAAACCGCTTATGTTTTGCAGACTACAATAAACAAATCAGCAACTAAATATGATGACATTGCCATACTGGGAAGAAAAGTACCAACAACGGACTAAACATGCCATATTCAAAAAAATATTCAAGTCAAACTTTTAATCCATATGAAATTACTTGAATACTTTGAACTGGTTATTCTCATATCAAAGCTGAACACCTAATAGAAATGCTGGCAATCATTGTTTTCTATCGATTCAAAGAGAAAAAAAATCATTTGAGCCACACTAAATTTGTCGTCTGCAAATGCATTTCATTTGGACAAGTCTTAAATGACAAATTCAGATCTGCAGATGCTGTCAATCTCAACAAGACTAAAGATTTGTCACTTTGTGAGGCAATATACAGGAGGTAAGAGTGTGGCCAAGGCACCAATCATCAGTTACATACTACAAAATCTCCCACCTGGAGTTCTATAGAGTTCTATACCAGACAACAATAAGTGCTTCATCTGACTTTTCGAGAGAAATGCTTTAAGCCCTAAAACAGACCTGCATCCAAATACTTAAGCAATTTGATCTGGCAGAGTATACTCTTGTATGCTTAACTGTTTACCAAACAGCAAAGTTATAGACTTTTCCGACGCAGAAGCATTTGCATACAAAATTTAAATGTGGCTAAGAAAGAGTAGAAAACAGTATGGGAAAAAGATAAAATGCTGGTTACTAGCATTTTCTCTTTCTTCCAAAAATGTTTTCAATAGTTTTCTTTCCAAAGATTGTTACAACTCAGGATTGTGAGGGTTAATGCAAAATCTGTTAATATTTATGAACAGATGTGGTAAATCTATCATCTGACATGCCTCTTGTGGCGACGACAATAGTGTAGGGGTACAGCAGACCCCCACAATAGAAGTCCAAAGTTTGAAACCAGTGATAAGAAGGATCAATCTTTCAAACTGCTACTATACTGTCTTCTCAAAAAGCTCCCTTTGCTTTCAATGTAACACAGCAAATGCGAATTTTCTTGTTTTATACATGTTTGAAATAAGGAAATGCCACATTTGGTAAACGCTCTGTAATCATATACCTAAATTCTAAAACATTTCTGATCGAGTTCCTCTTTGAAATTAACTGTCAAAACTGATGATCATGACAAATTTGTAAATGTTATCATATTTAGATGTAAAACAAATCCTTTAGATGCAAGTTTAATCAAAATTTCTTTAGAATTTTTTTTTTTTTTCTGTGATGTACACATCAGATTCTGTCAAATAGGCTTCATGTAAATTTCAATGCACATGTACATTATATAGGCCTATGTTTTAACATGTCATGAACTTAACTCTTGAGAAACATTTATGTGATAAAAAGAATCTGACATCTGTTGGCTTATGACGTAAACCTTTAATAAACTTGTCCACAAAAAAAGGTTATTACGCTCACCAAAAATTGGTTAATAACAGTAAAGTTTTTGTAGCCTTGTTTAACTCTTTACCAAACAATGAAAATTTAGACTATTCTAACTTCAAAGCATTTGAAGACGACAAAATAACTGTGGTTCAAAAGTTGAAATTTGTTTTGAGAAGGGCAGAAAACATTGTGGGAATAGGACAAAATGCTGGTTTCCAGCATTTTCTTCTTTTTCTACAATGTTTTCAAAAGCCTTCCTAATCAGGGTCGTTAAAATTTGGATTGTGTGGTAAAGGGTTAATAAAATTTTACCTCCTAACACCAACTCATGCCAGATCCCATATATCTCAACTGTTTAACCCTTTCCCAAACGACAAATTTTGGACTGGTCCAAATTGAAAGAGTTTGCAGACAACAATTCAAAATTTGATGAAAATGGCAGAAAGTTATCAAAAAGGGTAGAAAACACTGTGGGAAAAGGAGAAATTGCTCGTTACGAGCAATTTCTCCTTTTCCTACAGTGTTTTCAAAAGACTTGTACTGCAGACACGTGAAAACCAGGGCTTGTTTGGGAAAGGGTTAAATCATACAGATCCTACCTTTCAAAACAGAGAAGCTTTTTAAACGGAGAATTTTCCTTGTCAATTGGCTTTGAAACCCAACATGAAAATAGATGTCTAAGGTCCATCTCTTTATCATACGCCAAACTTCTGACACTGATTCCAAGATTCTTATCTAAGGCCCCAATAACAGTTCCTGATAATGGTGCATAATCCCCTGTAATATTAAAAAGGTTAATCCTGCAAATAAATGGTTATATGACCATGAAGAAGGCTTTTGAAAATATTGAGGGCAAAGCAAAAAATGCTAAAAACCAAATTATCTTTTATTTTTTCCCCACAATACTTTCTACCCTTTCAAATAAAAATCTTGTCATTTAACACTTTATCACACAATCTCTAGTTTTAATGAACCTGAGAAAAAAGGTTTTTGGTACCAGCATTTTCTCCCTTTCCCACAATGTTTTCTCCCTTCCAATGGTGAATTTCTATTTTTGAGTAACATTTATTTACTCGTCTGCAAATGCTTTCGATTTGAAAAGGTCCAAGTTTTTGTCGTTTGGTAAAGATTAAATTTGTTATCTACAATTTTAAAGGTTTACATCAAGGATGATTCTAAAAGATTGTGGAATGGTTAAGCAATCCCTCGTTTTGAGAAAGAAGTCTTTTGAAAACACTATCTGAAAAGGAGAAAATGCTGGTAACCAGCATTTTCTCCTTATCCAACAATGTTTTTTACTCTTTTAAAGACAAATCCACTGCCAATATTCACTAACCATTCTCAAGTACATTCTCAGTCTTATTCTCAAGAATTTTCAAAATTTGAAAGAAAACCAACTTCTTATTGGCTATTTAACCAAATGGTTTAGCTGATCAGATGTTGTGTTTCTTTCAAAATCTAAAATTTTCTTGGTCTGGTAAGGAATTAAGTGCCACATTGTTCAGGTCAAATCATTATCTCCTGCAGGCAATGTTGGTTGTCGTCAGGCAGACAACTTTGAAAACACTGTGTTTGGTATTCTTATTACTGTTTTCCATTTAGAGATTAACCCTTTGTCACACAATCTAAAATCTGATTTTAAAAACATTGTGTGAAAAGGATAAAATGCTGGTTACAAGCTTTACCTTATTTTCCTGCAATGTTTTCTACTCTTTTGATGGCAAATCTAACCATTTGAGCCATATTTGATTTTTCTACTAAAAAATGCTTTGGATTTCGATGGGTCCAAAATTTTAATGTTTGGCTAAGAGTTAACCCTTTATCAAAAGACCCATTAATGATCCTAACAAAGGAGGTTTTAGAAAACAGTAACTGGGGAAAGGAGAAAATGCTGGTAACAAACACTTACCTTTTTTCACAATGTTTTCTAAACTTTCAAAACAAGCATTTTCTCCTTTTCCCACTAAGTTTCTACTAAGTCAAAACAAATCTCATAATTTGGGTCATATTTACTTTCTCCTCTACAAGTGCTTTCAATGTGGACGAGTGTAAAATTTTGTCATGTTGTGGTTAACCCTTTCCCAAACAAGCCCCAAACGTGTCTGCAGTACAAGACTTTTGAAAACACTGTGGGAAAAGGAGAAATTGCTCGTATCAAGCAATTTCTCTTTTTCCCACAGTGTTTTCTACCCGTTTTGAGACCTTTCTGCCATTTTCATCAAATTTAAAATTGTCGTCTGCAAACTCTTTCAATTTGGATAAGTCCAAAATTTGTTGTTTGGGAAAGGGTTAATTAGAAACTTTAAAAAAAAAAAAAACCATCCAATTTTTTACCAGGGAATGCTGACACCATGATGATGTCTACTTTCTCGCTAACAGGAAGTTGTGTTATGTCCCCGGACAACAGCTGTATTCGACAAGGGCCATTTCTCGTCCATAGCTCTATCTCGTTTTCAGGATCCATAGTTAGCCTGCGATACATCCCTGTAGATAAGTTAACAGTACAAAAGTATTAGATAAAGCCAAAGCCCTTATCTAATACTGTACATATATTTGTTTTAACTTTTCACCAAAAAACAAAATTCAGAACAGTCAAATTTCGAGGGACAACAAATTAGATGATTGGATGTCTTTAGATACATGTAGGTAGAAAATAGTGTAGGAAAGGAGGAAATGCTAGTCATCAGTGTGCTCTCCTTTTCCCACAATGTTTTCAAAACCCTTTTTCCTCTGGGTTGTTAAAATTTAAGATTATATAGTAAAGGATTATCCTTGTTTGTGCAGGCTAATTTTAGCTGTACAACACATTTTTTTGAAATTTCACAGAAAAGAAAAATATTGATTTAAACAGTACAGAAAAGTTTGCCGGGAATACTGGTTACCACCATTTTCTCCTTTTCCCACAATGTTTTCAGAAGGCCATCTTTTTCAGGGTCCTTAAAAGTCAGGATTGTGTGATAAAGGGTTAAACAAAAAAAGGTAACTGATCAATACCTGCACTCTTTGATAGAGATAAGCTATCTACTTAGTGGCAGCAAAGGCTGTTGTACATCGTAAAGAAAAAGAACTTTCAAATTGTACATTATGGTACTGACTTCTCACCTATGAAAAAATACATTAATTTTAGAAAATGACTGTATGACATATTTCATGTTGATTAAAAAACATTATAAGTCTGTCAAATAATCTAAGGCTTGGAAACAAGAATCAGTTGCTTTTTAACTCTGTACAAGATGACAAAACTTTACACTTGGCCATATTGAAAACATTTCCAGAACACTAAATTATGGTTCAAATGATAATGGTTAGTTTTTGAAAGAGCAGAAAACATTGTGGAAAAAGGAAAGAATGCAGGCTACAAGCATTTTCTCCTTTTTCAAAAGCATTCTCCATTAAGGACATTAAAATTTAGGACTGTTTGGTAAAGGGTTAAGGATATCATTAGTATGACGTTCTGTTAACCATTTAGCCTTATCCAAATTTAAGGCATTTGCAGATGACGTCAATGTGGCTCAAATGGTGTGATTTTTCTTTGATAAGGTAGAAAACATCGTAGGAAAAGGAGAAAATGCTAGTTACCAGCATTTTCTCCTTTTCCTACAATGTTTTCAAAAGGCTTCTTTTCCAGGATCGTTAGAAGGCAGCTGGTTAGTGACACTGATCAAACTTCCTGCCACTGGCAGAACAATGAATATTAAAACTAGAATTAATGTTGCCAACATATCAGACAGAGTACAAATAGTTCCAAGACCTGCACATTTTTGCTCAGTCTGATCATGATCCATACAGGCTTTTTTTTCTTCATCAATTTGCCCTTGAAAAAGGAAATTAAAATATAGTTTCACACAAAAGTTTCACAAGTTTCGAGGCCATATACATCTCAATGGAGCTGTATAAGTGTTTCCACTTCTCAAAAGGCCCTTTTGAAGTCATTTTCCCTGTATTTCTAATCTCTGTCTTATTTAAGCTTCTTAGTTGTCGTGTCTATCTAGTAAATACTTTTGCGACTTCCGGTTCCATATATAGTGCACAAATGGCAACAACTACATGTAGATTTATATGACACTTCTTACAAAATATGTAAAATTCAATTACAAGGAGTGATACTTACAACCTCCCATAAGTCTTACATCATACCTTGCTATTGCTACTTTTTCAAAGTACACTCAACTGGTGTATTCATGTATGTTTTTTTTACAAATGAGCCAGATATGGTTATGTCAGAAAAATGCAAATTGTTCTTTTGGGTGCCCATGTGGGCATGCTTTTATGGGCAACCTTGTACTAAACTAGGTGTCAGTGTGAAGCTAAACCCTTTGTCTACTGATCAATCAATGGTACTTTTATCAGCCGCCAATCAATCAAAAAATAACACTTAAGCTACCCTTCGGATCAAGGACAGTGGTACAGGAGATGCCAGGTTGATTTGTTCACAAAAATAAACATCTGATCTAGCCTCCAAATATTCTCCGCAATGATTTCTAGTAATAGAAGGATTTGATATTTCAAGGGGAATCGCTGTTATTCTAACTCCCTGCACAAGCAATACGGCCTACATTTACTGCTAGGTGTGCACTTACACCTGTCCGACTTTTCACTGTCCGAAAATATATCAAGTTAGTTATGCTTCATACAAGACTGTACAAAAACATCAGATATAGTAATGTTTGTAAAAAAAATCATTTATTAAAAATATGAAGTAATATTACTATCTGTATCACTATCTGTAGCACTACAGCAATCAACCTTATACTGAATAAAAGGCAGAGTTTTTTTTTTTACCGTGGTTACCTGTCAAACAGATGTAAACAACGTTCGGCCATTCAATAAAACCCATTACGGTGGAACGAGGAAGACAAAATTTTGTTGTTGTCGTCTCCTATAAAACCATACGAAATGATTGGTCCTGGACTAACGAATTCTTTTGGGCTGAAGTTTACATGGAAAAATACTGGTAACCACATTTTTCCCATCCCTCATAATGCCTTTCAGCACCATGGGCCAAAACGTTGGCTTTTACGGATAGCGAAGATCAAGATCAGACTGCACAGAGGATGCAGTCTGATCTTAGTTCTATGCCGTCCGATCTTAGTTCTATGCCGTCCGCTTGTCAAACCATACCTATAAGATAAATTTCTCTCTGAGTTTCAAAGGCAAAACTCGTCTATTTAGCCAAATTTAAACTGCCCTCTGTAGGCTAAATGCCTTCAAAATGAGTCTGAAATTTTGTCAACTTGTAACGAAGTTAACGCCGATTAAACCCAGCGCACATAATTATTTAGTCTAAAAAAAGAAACCGGGATAATTGCGATTTCATGGTTGCTTATGTCTACAGTGTTACAGCAAAACGGACAGAGTAGATCAAAGATCAGACTGCACATTTTGTGCAGTCTGATCTTGATCTACACTGACCGCAAAGGCAACTAATGTCGTGAAAGACGCTTTAAGGGTTTTAAGACTGTAACGACTCGTGTATCTTTAGTCCACCTGTTACCAAGACAGAAAACTAAGATCAGCATTTACATTCGTGTACGATGATCTTTTACTTTACTCTTCGATACCAAACTAACTGTTTAGCTTTACTATGCCCGTTTGAATCCAAAACGAATAAACATTGGCTAGTAGATTTGATAGTTTATCTGAAATATAAGATAACTTTTAACAAAGGTGAGTGATAACAGTCAGAATTCCAGATAGAGGGAATGAAATTCATTTCAAAATTGAAAATATTAGCTATTCTCCACTAAACCCTATGTTATGAGTACTCATTAGAATTGTCTCATCGAGACGATTCTAATGAGTACCCACAACATAGGGTTTGGAAGAGAAATAATGGATTTAGAATACCATCACTCCCTCTTATCTGCCGGGAGCTCTGAAAAACATCAGTACTTATTTAACTGTTATAATTCTTTACAAGACGACAAAGGACTAGACTTGTGCAGATTGAAAGCATCTGCAGACGACAAATAAATTGTCACTCAACTGATTAAGTTTGGTTTTAAAAAGGCAAAAAGGCTTTAAGAGTTTGGTTTTAAAAGGACAGAAAACAGTAGGGTATAAGACAACTTGCGGACTCCCAGCATTTTCTCCTTTCCCCCCCCCCCCCCCCCCCCATCCCCATAAGTTTTTCAGGGCCCTCTTTCCTCGGGGTCGTTAAAAACACGCGACTGTTTGGTACAGGTTTAAATTCTCTTTTATGCTGCTTTCAACAGTACTTAAATGAATTCAAGGCGACAGCTTGCTCATTTATGTCTTTTACATGGACAAGTCTTTGACTGCAGTGCCTTATCCAGGGCCCTCCCATGTGACCTGTCCCAGCAGCGAGGATCAAACGTGATTTTCTTGGCAAACAGCACCAAGGCCAAGTTTTCACGGCCCTGGGAAACATTTATGAATTACGTCGTCTTGTTACATGACTGTTCTTGTTGATTTTATAACATACAGATGAGTCATGCTCTTTGGAAAGTGGTTTAATACATCTGCAAAAAGTATAAAAAAAAAAAAATCCGCGCAAGCTGACCTGGGTCGAAACTTTTTATTTTGGTAAATCCTTTTCTGTGTATTCAAGCATGAACTAGTCTATCTCACGAGCCAATCGGTTGTAGGACAAATTACATTTTGTGGATCCATAACAGTCACGAATGACTAGTCCGGTATACATAACGGAGGTGCATTAAATTCCCTGTTGCCAGAGCATGGACCACACACTTCCGCTCCAGTGAAGTTTTACACCTCTAATTTGTCAGTGCTTTTACAGACAGTGCAGACGAAGACTACACTCTCCGATAATAAGATATACTTTTTGCAAAAAAGAGACTTTGGATTTCTCATTTTCGTGCCTAGTCTACAGACTGGTGATATCTTTTACATTCATACATGGCCCACAAAATGCGAAATGAGACCTCCGACAGTTGCGTAAAGTGTCGTCCCGGATTAGCCCGCGCAGGCTAATTCGAGACGGCACTTTACGACTACATAAGATTTTTTCATACAGCAGAAAATAGCAAAAAAAAAAAGGGAGGTGTCGTCGCGGATTAGTCACAGACTGCACAGGTTGATCTGGGACAACACACTTTTACGCTTATGTCCGAAGGCCCCTTTTCGTGTTTTGCACTCCATATATGGGGTCATCTGTCTGCTTTAAAGGGTCAGCTGCTACAAATTCTAATACACAGAGGGCAGCAAACTGGAACGGGAGTTCATTTTGATGTTTGACGGTGACTGTGGTACTGTAGTCATGACTGCCCAGTTGTCACTCTCAATCAATATCAATTTCGCCGGATGCTTATTCACTTTTGTTTCACTTTCATTCATCCTACTGGGCGACATCTTGTCCGATTTGTACATCTACTCTCAGTGAACCTCGCCGTCCTTTCTCCTATGTAATTAAATGTTTTGTTCTGATATGTAACATCTGTAATACACGTATCTCTCTACACTTATTGGATTATCCGATTACCGAGAGTAAATTAATTGGTTTTAACGTCTTGCATCCGGATTTCCACGTCACGTGTGCATTGTGGTCCAAGCTGTTGTCCAATAAAATGTTCTCAAAGTATCACGTGACTTTAGGCTATAAAACAAGAAGGAATGGGGTATACTAAAAAAACAATGTTAGATAGCATTTGCAGATGTTTTATGGAAAAGTTGTTTGGAAATATCATTAAACATCTTAATTTTTGTTTAAATATGTGTACTTACACTCCTTGAAAAACTTTGTTCAATCCTTTACTGGACGACAAAATTTTAGATATATTCACATCAACGGTATTTGCAAGCGAGAAATCTCGCTTAAATGGCTTAAAATAGATGTGTGATTTGTTTTCGAAATAGTTGAAATGATTTTGGGCAAAGGAGAATTGCTGGTAACCAGCATTTCCTCAGTTTTCCATAATGTTTTCTAAGTCTTTCATTTTCAGGGTCGTTTAAACACGGCTTGTTTGGTAAAGAGTTAATTAAAGCCAAAGAATGTGAACATTAATTAGGCTGCTAAGTTGTGTTGGTGTGAGGTCCACTGTAATATGTGTTATGCACAGCCAAATCACAAAATTACAAAAATGTTAAAACTTGCAAGGGATGCAACCGGTATGGACAAATTGACGGACTTGATCATATCTACGGAGCTTTCATACTTGGATTTTTTTTTGTGTGTAAACCATATTCTACGGGTATTGATACTGTTTCCAAGGTAACGCTGTTGACACAGGTAGAGTGTGTGTTTCTTCACTATATCTGTGATTACGGCGATATTTTGAATTCTGCAGAACAACAGAGAGGTACGCAGTGAAGATGCCTGACCGTTTACCAAGTAATCCCGTGTTTTAGCGAACCTGAGAAAAACATATATTGTGGGACATTTTCTCCCTTTCCTACGACATTTTTTACCCGTTCCGAGAACTTGAGGTCCTTTTAACTAATTATGGCATCTCCAGATGTTTTGACTTTAAAAGAGTCTAAGATTTGCTGTTAGGGAAAGGGTTAATGCTGGAGCCGTGACCTTCAGAAACAGACTGGCATCTAGTGACTGTTAAAAGAGGGATATCAGTAGCTTTACCAAGCAGTCCCTAAATTTAACGATCCTGGGAAATACTTTTTTTCTAAAAGTGTGGAAAAAGGAGTAAATGCTGATATAGTACCATTAGACGCATTTGCAAGATGAGCTATGCAAACATTTTGACAAATGGAGAAATCACTCAGAATTAGCAGTTTTTCCCTTTCTTACTGTGTTTTATAGATTGTATCAAAATGTAAAATTTTACTTGCGGATTTGGTGTGAAAACTTTGTTTTCGTTTTATGGAATAAAGGAAAGTTTATTTGAATTGAAAAAAATGTTGTTCTGTTTTTCAGTCCTGTTAACCTTTTTAACACTTTACCGCACGTGTCGCCTTTTAACGACCCTTAAAAAAAAGCCTTTTGAAACATTATGGGGACAGGAGAAAATGGTGGTAATCAGCATTTTCTCCTTTTCCCACAATGTTTTCTACCCTATCAAAGAAATAAAATGCACAATTTGAACCACACTGAAAATGTCGTCTGCAAATGCTTTCAATTTGGACAAGGCTGAGTTTTGTAGTCTTGTAAGCGTATAAGCCACTATTATAAAACAGTTTGAACGTATTGTGGAAAAGGACCAGTTGCCTGTAACAAGCAAATCCTCCCACAATGTTATCTAAACCATTAGAAAAAGCTATTTTAATTCCTGTCAAATGCTTGTTCTATATGTCACATGTATATTTCTGTTAGAGCTGTGACAAATCATTATAACTGAGCCATGCTCAGTGAAAAGGGGGCTTTATGCATCTCCGTAAAGCATGATACCAAGCAAGCAATCACAAAATTATCGATCCATAATAGCCACCTTTTTTTAAACAACCACCTGGATTATGGGGTAGAATGGTCCTTTGACGGGTACAAAATTGACCAATAGCGAAAAGTTTCGGCCCAAGTCACCCTGCGCGGACTGCGCAGGATGGGCTGAGTCGATACGTTCCGCAGATACATTAAGCCCCCTTTCACAGAGCATGACTCAACTGTGTTCACGTACATTGGCATAATTTATCAACCCTCATATCCAAGTATTTTGAAATAATAAGGAACTTCAGAACCGTTAAACTAAATTACCTACTTACGAGTACGTTCTTAACTCATTTTTAACCCATCATCGTCAGCAGGCGTGCACCATATTGCTCTAAAAGCCACTCTGCCAAATCAAGAAATTGCTACTTTTCCCATATTTTGTTTTCACATGCATTCACGTCATAAACATAGGTCCGTATTCACCAGCCATTATATAGTAATGGCCCCGGTTCAACTTTGACAACTAATCATCTGATTGGATAAGACAGACCGTCTCAGCCAATCAGATGGCAAGGTTTGAAATTTAGAACTGAGCCATGCTCTGGCAAAAGGGGGCTTAATGCATCTGCGTAATACATTATACCAAGCAGGTCATGTACATAATCATGAAACTATAAAACCCATTTAGTCTAGCAATCGACTGGATACGGAGGTAGAATGTCCCTGAAGATGTATAAAATTTACAAAGAGCAAAAAGTTTCGACCCATGTCAGCCTGCGCGGATTGCGCAGGCTGACATGGGTCGATATTTTTTGCAGGTACAATAAGTCCCCTTTTCACAGAGCGTGGCTCAGTTCTGTCTGAAGTTAGAATGGTGGAGAAATACTACCTCTAAATCTATGTGGATTATCTGGATTTAAAGATTTTTTTTCCCCGTAGTCGTCCGCTGTAAATTGTTTCAGCATTTAACCGTTAGGCTGCCGAGCGCGACTCAAGGAGAGTGTAGATCAAGATCAAACTGCACAGAACGTGCTGCCTGATCTTGGATTTAAAATGTCCGATAAGGAGATTTAAAAAAAAAAAAAAAAAAAAAAACTTTGAAGGAGCAATAATTGGGGTTTTTATTACCGACTTGAAAATTTCATTTTAGTTATTAATTATCTGCTTTAGGGTAAAAAAAAGTTATATGACTTAGGAATACGGTTAGGAGGGGATCACCCGTTGTTGTTCTTTTGTCTGAATGGTCAGTGTGATTTGTTGTTCAAGACTTGAAAATCTGAAGGCAGATGCAAAAAAAAAAGACATCGACTTCAGTTGTTAACCCTCTTCCACGCAATTCCGTGTGTGAACAACACTGAGAAAGAAGGCTTTAAAAAAAAAAAAAAAAAAACATGCTAACCAGCATTTTCTCCTTTACCCAAAATGTTTTCTATTCATTCATGAACTTTAACCCTTTACCACACAATCCCGACTTTAAACGACCCTGAAATAGAAGCCTTTTGAACACATTGTGGGAAAAGGAGAAAATGCTGGTAACCAGCATTTTCTCCTTTTCCCACAATGTTTTCTAATCTATCATAGACAGAAATCATCATTCTAGCATCATTTAATTTGACGTCTGCAAATGCTTTCAATTTGGTCCATTCCAAAATTCTGTCGTTTGGTAAAGAGTTAAGCTGTATTAACTTCGAGCGTGTCGTCTGTATTTGTCGCAGTTTCAATAGGGAAAAGTCTGAATGTCGTTTGGAAAATGTTTAAATTTAAATAGGTCTATTCCCCTACAGGTTGGAATAGATGTCTTCGAAAACTCCACGGTAAAATATCATGATAACTTTTCAGCGTGCAGCCTAATCTATTCACATCTACATTATGGAATGTGTTATAGGTCTTGTTATTGACCAGGTTACGTCAAATCAAAATGAAAAATAAAAGGGTGATTCTATTTTATCAATATGAAAGTATCAAGCCATAAACCACAAAGTTGAAATGAATACGGGGATAAAAATTCTAGATTCAAGGATTTCATCAAAACAAAGTAATACCGGCAGCATCTGTTAATCCTTATCTTGCTAAATAACAGAAATTAATCTTTTAAGCCGACAGTAAAAACCCTAATAATGTTATTTCAAACTTATTTTTTGAAAGAAAATGTCTCCTTATCGGACAGTGTAGATCCAAGATTAGACTGCACGTTTTGTGCAGTCTGATCTTGATCTACACTGTCCGCAAAAGGTCAATGAGTCGCGCTTAGCAGCTCAAAGGTTAATAACTCAAAATGAGTGTTATCAGATTCATTGATCGGCTTTCAACATAATTTCATGTCATATCAAGGCGACAGCTTATATATTCATGTTTATACTCGGTTCACGAGTACTAGGCTGACGTTCTGAAGTGTCTTGCCCAAGGACACTCCCACGAAAGACCCAGCGCTTTCCGTGAGGCTCGTTAATCCATAAAATCAATATTGCCTGAAAACTGACTGAATCTGAAGGTAGAATGGACCTTGGACATGCATTAAATTTACAAATAGCAAACAGTTTCTACCCACATCAGCTTTCGCAGGCTGAGCAGGTTTGCATGGTCGATACGTTATGTAGATGCATCAAACCCCCTTTTCACAGAGCATAACTCATATTATGCCTACGTGATACAGCCGAGGGATTTGATCACCAGATAAACCGAGGTATGCCGAATGTATTCTCGACTGATAAAGAGAAAGGCAAGCATAATTTACTTCCCGGTATACTGTGTAGTTTTTCGTTTATGACAGTCCGCGCAGGCTGACCTGTGCAGAAACTTTTGCTATGGTAAATATTCTGCATATCTAAGGACGTGTGTACCTCATGATTAAGACGGTTGTTGGACAAGATTGATTTTATGGATCCATAGTTATATGATGACTTGCTTGAAAAGCTTTATTTAACTTTTTTAGCAGGATAAGGATTCAGTACAGGGTTGGTATGGGTTACCTCTTTCCTGTCGCCAGTGTCGGTTTTTGATAGAGACTACACAGATTTATTTCGATTTTCTTACCCTCAAAGTTGAACTAGGATTGTACACAACAGGTAAATTTATAAGCTTATCAGTTTTCTTTTCAGTGTTTATTTTACATTTTAAAAGAGTTGTGTTAACTAGTGCATTATTTATTTGAAGAGAGATTATCAGAAGTGTTTTTTTTTTCATTTAACTTTGAATTACAGTGTTTCAATTCGTGTTACCTTCTGCGTGTATCATGGCAACATGACAAAAGCTACCGTTCCTTGACCAGCCAGAATAGCCTAATTTGAAAAGAGCTAGATTTGTGAGAGACAAGTCCCGGGCCACTTTACTGCGTCAGTTCGAAGTTCACAACTGGCCAACTAAAATTACTAATTGTGTTTCGTTGGAGATGTTAAACCATGATCCTGCGTGACTATGCTATACCGAGCACGTTAACCCGTAGTCTGCTAAGCACGACTCACCTTTAACTGACAGTATCGATCAAGATCAGACTGCACAGAACGTGCAGCCTGATCTTTGGTCTACACTGTCCGATAAGATGTTTTCTTTCCGGTGAAATTGCAATGTTTGTTTGTTTTTTTTTTACTTTTTGCGTGGAAAATTTCATTTTACTTAATTAGCGGGATAAGGGTTAAAGAACCAGGCTAAGTCAGGTTAGTTTTCGCCCTGTATATATAAGATCTTAACCCTGAAAGCGCCGAATAAACCCAATGGACATTTTCAGTCTAGAATAAAACCAAGATAATTGCAATTTTGTGGTCACTTTTTATGTCTAGTATCTCAGCAAAGCGGACAGTGTAGATCAAAGATCAGGCTCCACGTTTTGTGCAGCCTGATCTTGATCTACACTGGCCACAAAGGCAACTATAGTCGTGATAGGTGCTTTAAGGGTTAAAAAGGCGCATAGCCCTTTAGTAGCGAAAACAGGGGCTTTTGCGGACGGATTAGAACAAGATCAGACTTTATAGAACGCGCAGTCGGATCTTAGATCTATACCTTCTGCCCGTGTAGTCTAGCGTATGCGTTAAAAAAAATCCGAGTTTCAGTGGATTTTTTTCACAGTGGCTCTTATAATAGGATATGCCTAAAGGGTAGAAAACACTGGGGTGCGAGAGGAGAAGAAGAAAATGCTGTTTCTAAGCTTTTTCTCCTTTTCCCACTATCTTTTCAAAGGCTTTGTTCCAGTCTTTGTCTGAGAAGATACCTTCGAAACCAAATCTTCCGTTGGAAATCGAATTAAGCACCTCTAGGGGTTAAAACTGCGTGGTAACATAGGACTACATAAGGTCTTATAGAACGGTTTTGCATTCAACAAAGGGCATAATACACGTTTGTTTACGTGAACAAGAATTTCAATGAAGTATTATTGGAACAATTAAATAAAATACTACTTTCGATTTCTATTTAACCCTTTGCCAGACGACAAAATTATAGCCCTGGCCAAATTGAAAGCATTTGCCGACGACAATTTCAATATGGCTTAAATAATGCAACTTTTCTTTGATAGGGTAGAAAACATTGTGGAAAAAGGAGAAAATGCTGGTTACCAGCATTTTCTCCTTTTCTCACAATGTTTTCAAAAGGCTTCTTTCCAAGGGGCGTCAAAAGGCGTCATTGTGCGGTAAAGGGTTAAAGTTTTTCATTTATCCTGCTCCTGCTCAACTCTTTACAACGATCCGAGGGAGAAGCCTTTTCAAAACATGGCGGTAAAAGGAGAAAATGCTAGTAACCAACGTTTTCTCCTATTCCCACATTCTTTTTTACCTTATCAATGACAAATGCCATTATTTGAGCCACTTGTAAATTTTCGTCTACAAATGCTTCCAATTTGGACAAGTCTACATTTTTGTCGTCTGGTAAAGCGTTAAGGAGTCATAAGAAATTCGTTTGCGTTTAACTTTTTACCAAACGACAAAAAATGTCCACGGGTACCTCAGTGGTTAGCGTATCTTACTCGTGACCTGGTGGTTGCGAGTTCGATAACCGTTTCGGCAAACTTTCTTTCCGGCGACTTTTCGCCTCTCACCTCTGATGCATGTGAGAAAAGTAGTCAGTGGCTTTGGAAAGAAAGTTGTGTCAGTACTGATGTGAGAAAACCGGGAAACACATGGATGCGTCACTGACCGCCGTGATATGACCTGAGCTGTTAAAATGGCGTTTAACTCCAATACAAACAAACAAACACAACAAAAAATGAAGGCTTGTCCAAATTGAAAGTGTTTGCGGACGAAATTTTAAACTTCTATCAAATAGTGGAATTTGTCTTCATTGATTGATTGATTGTATGGTGTTTAACGCCGTTTTCAACATTATTTCAGTTATGTCGCGGCGGCCAGTGCACCTATCCGTGCTTTCCTGGAGTTTCTTTTTATCAGTACTCCGCACAATATTCTTTCCAAGCCACTGGCTGCTTTCCCACATAACCATCGTCGAAAAAATGATCAGCGGTGAGAGAGGAATGAATCCTGTCGCAATGACTATCATCAATCCTCGGAAAGAAATTGGGCAAGCCGGGGATCGAACTAGCGACCTCCTGTTCTCAAGTCCTGTACTTACTTACTGAGCTAGGGGCTTGGCGAATTTGTCTTCGGTTCGATTTTGATATGGTAGAAAACAGCGTAGGAAAAGAAGACTGGTTACCAGCATTTGCTCCTTTCCCGAAATGTTTTCAAAAACTTCTTTCTCCGGTGCATGAAAACTCGAGATTGTGTATAAAAGGTTTAATATCTAGACAGTTGAGAGTAGAGAAAAGTAGATCTATCTTTTTGCTGAAATTTAATGCTTTATCATACTGATGTCTTCTAATGTACCAACTACCGTATACGATATTTTAACAGGAAGAACGTGGACCAACCCGTTATTTTGAAAACTACTTCACGTACATCCTCGTTAACCCAGGTCTATGTATTCCGTAAACTACATTCTTCGCCCCTGGGTTATCTTGCGTATGTTTTCTCGTTCTCATGAATTATTCATGAGACATTTCGATTGGTAATCTCAGTTTTTCAGTGAGAAAATTTAATCTATTTCCATCAACCATATGCCATCATTTCTATTTTACCTCGTCTACAACCAATCAAATCGCTTACAAGTTTCAAATCAAGCTTGGCGATACTTTAAGCTGAGGCCGTGAACATCATTGATAAAAGTTTACAAAAAACATTCGGCGTCACCCCGAAAGAGTTCCAGCTTAAAGCCATAGCAGCCTGGATTGTCGTACGGCAAATTCCACAGGAGGGCCCATCGGCGGCCGCCATATTCGTTGATAATGATGTGAGTTTTACCCGGTTAATTCATAGTAAAGGAAGGAATGTGATTATCCTCCACTACAAGAGAGGTATCGTTAGGTTATCGACAATTCGATTGGCTATTGGGTGTAATTCGTAATCCTATGAATATTCATAGAAACGACGGTTTCGCAGTTGAATGTCCCAGGGGTGATGAATGGTAATACTTCACACGAGGGTGCTTCACGTAGGGTTAAAAAAAATGCATAGATGAGCATTAACTATCTGGTAATTGACTAAAGCTTTCAAATGTCGTCAGATCCAAGTAGGTAAAGTGTGACGTCATTTTTGTGACGTCATATACTAAGATAGTGGTCCAAAATGTCGGGCGACGTTTTATTTGAGCCGAGAGTAATCATAAACTTTTGAGCCGAGAGTAAGCATAAAGTTTTACGTCAAACTCGGAAAGTATTTATCAGAAGTTAAAACCGATTTAGATCAAGTTTAAGGGGACGCTGCACTGAAGAAATCTGATATTCATAAATGGATAGGACCGGTTTAGAGAAGAGTGCGATACTGTTATTATAAATCTGGCTGTCCATCAACATCAGTCAGCGACAAAATCATCACGGTTGTAGAACAGCATGTAAAACAAGATCGCCGAGATACTGTCAAGAAAATAGTAGACACATTTAACATTTCAAATAGAAGTGCCCAGGAGATTTTGACTGACATTCTTGGAATGTCGCGTGTTTGCACAAGATAGGTACTTCGACTATTGACGCCCGAGCAAATGGGGGTTGGGGTCGAAATCTGTTAAGAAATTTCAGAACGCATTGAGGTAGACGGATCAAAATTTACTGATCGTATTGTAACATTCGATGAAATACAGGTACATGTTAACGACACTGAATCTAAACAACAAAGCGGTATATGGAAACATCCAACATTGCCTTCCGCTATTAAAGCTAAACTTTCTAACTCACTTGGTAAAATTGTGTACATCATGTTTTTCTATTAACTTTTTTTTTTTCCTTCTGAATCATGCTGTATCTATACACACTACAGTCAATGCCGAGTTTTATACTCACTTTATTCAAATAAATTTCACAAACACCATACGAAAAAAATGAAAAAGGCAGAAGTCTTGCGGATTGACGTCACCTTACTTCAAGATAACGCCCTAGCTCACAAAGCCACACTAGTACAGGAAACTTTGCAAAAACTGAACATAGAAAGACTAGCTTACCCTCCCTATAATTCAGTCCTGACCCCTTGTGACTTCTCACTAGTTCCTGTTTTGAAAGATTCTCTATGTGGCACGAACAGAGAGAAGAGAAGAGCTAACCCTCGCTATTACCGGGTCCTATAGAACAATGTCACGTGACGCGCTCGCGCACGTGTTTAGCGCGTGGGAATCAAGATTGAATAAGTGCATAGAATTTAAAGAGGGTTATTTTCAAAAACAGTAAACATTCCATGTTGATTTTTTTTTTTGACAATATTCCGATACAGGCACTGGTCCTTGTTCTTTCTCTCTCCATTCGTTCTCAGGCTGACCTTGGCCAAAACTTTTCACTATTCGTCAATTTTCTAAATGTCCAAGGACCAGTCTACCTCATGTATCAGTCGGTTGTTAGACAAAGCGGATTTATGGATCCTTAATTATGTGATGTCTTGCTTGGTACCATTCAACACGAAAACGCATTAAGCCCCCTTTTCACAGAGCATGACTCATACGTTTGAGAGACACTGTACCACTAAATGGTAACTGATTTTGAATCATTAGCAAAATAGCATTGCCGAAAGGTTTTTTAATATTAGCCACGTAAAAAGAGGGCTTAATGCATCTTCCAGAACTATCTACCCAGGTCAGCCTGCGCAGGCTGACCTGGGTCCAAACCTTTGCTATAGATCAATTTTGTGGATGTCCAAAGACCAGTTCAGCGCATGATTCATTCAGTTATAGATCTATAACATGTGATGACTTGCTTGGTATCAAGCATCACGGAGATGCATTAAACCCCTTTTTGAATGGCTTATTTTTTCTTTAACTCTGTTAAAATTGTCAATATTTTGGCTTAGAAAAAAGTATGGGTTTGTAAACGAAACTGATGGTTGGCAGTTAAGTTTTGAATTTTTCTTTTAGATATCAAAACCTGTTAATCAACGCAATATCTAAGTTTTAAGAATTCAAATTCCCCTCATAATAAATGTGTCTTGATAAAATATCAGCGGAATTTGAAATTTGGCTCGGTTGGTAAAAAACTGGGTCACGGGTACGAATCTTAGAAAAACAACCATTTTTGCCCTCCTCTGGTTACATTTGCGATACAACAATCATAAAAGTTGGTCAGAATAATCGTTTTAATGATGTATCGAACAACTTTGAATATGGGTTACATCGGGTCGAAAAATAGGTAACTGAGACAAATATTAGAAAAAAACTGTACACTCTTGAGGCACGCCCGAATCCCTTTCTAACACACATGAAAGTTAGTTAGAATATTTGTCTTAATGATATCTCAGTTGAGTCCCAAAAAATGTGTCAAATTGGATCAAAATGTAGGTTACTTGGACAAATCTTAGAAAAAGTTTGTGTGTACTCTAGAGGGCACATTTTTAGACAAATACCCATGCATGTTGTTTAGAATGTTAGTTCTGGTGATATCTCGGATAATTGTTATGTCTGAAAATGGGTCATGTCATGTCCAAGAGGAAGTTACTGGAAAAATCTAAGAAAAATCTTATTCACGCTCTAAAGGCAACACTTCCGGACCAAATCTCATGAAAGTAAGTCGGAATGGTTGTTTTACTTCGTAAATTTCTCTCAAACGTATGCTGTCTTAGGTCAGTGAAACCGGGCCATTGTGGCCCTCTTGCTGTATGTTTTTAGCCAAAATTTACCACATGTTTTTTTTTTCAATCATATCTCATACAAAAATTTACCTCTTTCTTGTTTCATTTAAACACTAGCCACTGACTATTTTCATGCAAACACTTCCCAATTTTTCAAGCAAACACTAAGCCTTGCCACCGACTTTTTTTCATGCCAATGGCTTTTTATGCAAAAATCATAATTTTCTATATCATGCAGACATTTACCAATTTCTTTCCCATACAAGAATCTTTATATGAGCCACTGGCTTTTTATGCAAACATTATAGTTTTTTTTTTTTTTTATATATCATGCAGACATTTACCAATTTCTTTCCCATACAAATATTTTTATTTGAGCCATGCTCTGTGAAAAGGGGGCTTAATGCATCCCCGTGATGCATGATACCAAGTAAGTCATCGCATAATTAGGGACCCATAAAATCCATTTTGTTTAACAACCGTCTGTATCATAAGGTAGACAGGTCCTTTGCCATGCAGAAAATTGACAATTGGCGAAAGTTTTCGACTCAGGTCAGCCTGTGCAGACTGCGCAGGCTGACCTAGGTCGATACTTTTCGCAGATGCATTAAGCCCCCTTCTTGGTTATTCCAGAGCATAGCTCATATATATTGCCAGCAAACCTATAGATATGGGTTTAAGTATGAGCAATACAGACTGGCATCAAGCTGGTCAGGCGATGATGACGAACACAGGTCCTCTAACTGCCAGTATAAGGACAATGGAACTGTTGACCTGGCTTCAGCATTATACAGATGGATTTCGCAAGGAAATCAGTTGCATGATCGAAGAGAAAAACAGGGGAAATGTTTCAAGACAATACATCGATATAAGACTGAACGAAATCGCCGAGACACTGAACCGTTACAACAAGGCCAGGGTGAGTGATGAAGCTGTTTGTCATGTATTGTATATCGAATGTTTTTTACACCGAACATTGTCAATTTTAGACAAGCCTCTAATTAGTGCAACGCAGCAGGACTATTTCAAAATGAGGTATATGATGTAGAAAAGTAAGGGACCAATAGCTATTAACAGTCAAAACCTTGTCAGACAGCTTGTTTTATTTTGAATTAGGGGCATAAAACCCTTTATATATATTGGAACTCTATATTTAGCTACCAAAAAATAAATGAACACTGATTGCACCGTTTAATCTTACACCGAATGCGAAACTTTTTCTGTGTGACTATGTCATGGAAACATTAACAACTACTAGCACTGTGATGGGGGTTGACCACTGTATTCGATTGCCCAAACCTACGATTTGGGCAACCGACGCCTATCCCTATACCATGTGCCCTGTCTGCCAGAGCGCAAACTGAATGACGGTGGGGATGTTATTTTTTGTCATAGACATGCACAGCTTTCGCATCTTTATTGCAGTTAAACCAGGTATATTGTAGATCTTTAGATCCGAAATTAATCTCGACCTGAAATATCACCATGCGGACTAAGTCATCAGAAGTATGGATAATTATCATCAGGAAAACAAAGCAGAAAAAAAAAAAAACAGAGCACAAATTTATTAAACCGGTTCATTAGAATTTGGTACTTCTAGAAAGTAATAAATGTATGCGTGTTTCAATTTAAGAACAAAATGTTTAACAAATTGTTGGCTGAACCAGAGACATCCACGCTGCAAAAAACCAGAGATGAAAAAGAGCTGGTCTTTAAAACAGAACCTTTTGTTAAAGACACACCTAAAGAAGTGAATGAAAATGAAAGATTAGATGAAAAATCTGTTGAGACCAAGAATCAGAAAGCCATCATTAAACAGCTTGAACAGAGAAATGATGAGTTACTGCAAAGGTAATTTCTTTTAACCCTTAAGCTGCTAAGGGCGACTTGCAGACCTTTTGCGGACAGTGTAGAACGTGCAATCTGATCTCTGATAAGGATATATTTTTACTTCAAAAAATAAGTTTGAAATAACATTATTTGGGTTTTTACTATGGGCTTGAAAGTTCTACTTAACTTATTTAGCAGGATAAGGGTTAAACTCTTAAAATACAGGAAAAAATCGAGTAGTCGCTTTGGATCGAATTTTATAAATCGTTTACTGTAGAATTAAAATGTATTTCTTCTCTTTATGCACGCGTATCGTTGTACATAGAACTTCACTGAGAGAAGTCTCGAAAAAACTTTATGTTACAATGTAAGTGGAGCAGAAAATGAAAAGTAGTACAAAAATACCAACCACTTATCTACTTGGATTATTAGATTATTGTAGGGGATGCGGATAACCTCTGCTGCCCCCGCTATTCTTTTTACTTAGAAAAGGTCTTCGCAATATCGAAAACGTTATATAAGAGTCAAGCATTCCTTCTCTTCCTTATTTTAGACTTAGCAAGCTGGCTAGCGACAGACTGGTGTTGAACAATCCAAATATAGCTAACCTCAGCGACGTTAACAGGCCAACAAAACTTGCTGAACTGTACAACGAACTTTTTGACAATGAGTATACAGATGCCGAAGAGAGTCTGCTTGATTGTGGAATGGAGAAAACTGACATAGCTAAAACATTAAGAACAACGTTGCTGGTAATTTGATATTAATTCAAATCCCCGGAATTATTTGTATACATGAAATAAAGCGTTAACTAGACACTGACGTTACTGGTAAATCATCTTAAATCTTTAAACTCTATATTACAAGCAACTTTCAAACAAATGTTGCTTTAATTATCTAAACATATATATAAAGTTAACACGATCTCCGACACCAACAAAAATATCCATAAAAAGTAGAACTAAGAGAGCAAAATAAATAACATTGCCAAGTACTTTATTAGGTATGCGAGTCCCTGTCCTCAATTCCCCTACCCTCTCTTGGGGAGAAGAAGCCAGTGGCGAATATTGAGCGAAGTACTGATAAAAGAAACGCTAGGAAAGCATGGATAGGTGTACTGGCTAATTCGATCTAACGGAAATAATGTTGAAAACGGATTTAGGCATCAATCAATCAATCAATCTCTCTTAAGGAAAACACTGTCGAAAGTGGAGCAATTCTTTATAAGGCAATTTCTCGGGGGAAAAAACTTATATGTAAGCAAACCGTACAACTTAAGCTAAACTCTTAGATTACATGGTTCTTTTCTGAAAATTGTTGTACAGTAGATTTCAAACATCAGGAAACTATGGCCAATTTAACACTTACTACACAATTCCGACTTTTAACGACCCCGAGGAAAAAGGCTTTTAGAGACATTGTGCGAAAGGAGAAAATGCTGGTTTTCTTTTCCCACAGTGTTTTCTACCCTTTTCAAAACAAATTTCAGTTTTTGAGTCACATTTTTTTTGTCGTGTGCAAATGCTTTCAATTTGAGCTAGTCTAAAATTTCATGCTTTGGTAAAGAGTTAACAGTTTGCTGCCACCTGTGAAGTTGCTGCTGTCTGATACAGCTATGGTACCAGGTAACAAATGCTCCTTGTTTTTTTTTATTACAAGAGTACATACGATTTCTGCAAAAGGAAGTCTACTCAACTTATACAGACGGTAGAGGGCGCTGTGACGAAGCTGTTTGATGAGTACAAGATGTCGATGCTCACAAAGGTAGGATAAGTTTTTTTCAGTTAACTCTTTACCAAACGACAGTATCTAAACCTTTCCAAATTAACAGCACGTGTAGACGACAAATTCAATTAGGGTTCTACGATGGGTTTTTCGTTTTCATTCAAATGGTGGAGTAAAGTTGTTGGAAAAGGAGGAAATGCTGATTACCAGCATTTTCCATCAAGGTCGTTAAATTTCCTATGATTCCTTTGGCACATTGTTTATTAATTTTATCAATTATTAACAGATTGCTGTTGGTCAAGAAAATGACCAGTCAGTATCTCGATCCTACGAGATATAAGAACTCGAGAATGTCGGAGCGGTCGAGAAAACTGTGGGCGATACACCAAGTGCAAGTGAAGCCATACATTGTCCAAGATACACCTCTCTTCTATAGGAGGGAGTTTAACCCTTATCCAGCTAAATAAGTTAAATGAAACTTTCAAGCCGATAGTAAAGAGCAGAATAATGCCGCTTCAATCTTAGTTTTTGGAGAAAAGTATCTCCTTATCAGACAGTGTAGATCCAAGATCAGACTACACGTTCTGTGTAGTCTGATCTTAATCTAAACTGCCCGCTAAAGGTCAGTAAGTCTAGGGGTTAAATAAAACTATTATTTCAAATTATTAAATTATGATAGTTTGTTTAGGTAGTCGAATTCAAAACCTTTTTTTTTTTATTATTATTTATTTGCTACAATCAAAGAAAGAACAAAATACGGAGACAGAGAGTTTCAAAATTTATACAAAATAATTTCCACTTAGCAATTTGCCATTCAATGGTTTTCTGGATCTTTATGTTTTCATGTCCATTCTCTACAAAATGAGGCAATGAAATAGATAACGCGCTTATTGTCTGTTCTCCAAGACAATCGAAGAAAAGAAAGTTTAATCTAGATACTGTGGGATGAGAGAGAGAGAGAGAGAGAGAGATGGGCAAGCCCGGTAGCCCGACGGCAATGTGCGAGTACAAGGCTTGAAAAACAAGGCGGTCTTGAGTAAGAATTCAAGCTCTGCCAATTTGTTATCCAGAATCGATAATTGTTATTGCGACAATATTCATTTCTTTCTGATTATATGTATGTGGGAAAGTGAATGTTGAAATGGAAAGACTGTTGTGCCATGTAATGGCATATGGAAGTCCGGAAATGCACTGTCTGCCGCGATATGACCTATAATGCTGAAAAACGGCATTAAACGCTAAGTCAAATTACCAAACGTTGTGTGGACAGAGACAAAGAAACTTTCTGGAAATTGTCATTGTGCAACTTCTCTAGGTTCCATCAAAGTGCTTTTAAATCAAACTTTGATTCATGATTATAGATGTACCAAACTGAGATGAAACTGAGGCAAGCTCTGGCAAAAGGGGCTTAATGCATCATGTATTGTAACAAGCAAGACATCACATAAATAGGGATCCATAAAAGCCAATTTCTCCAACAAATGACTTAATCACCAGGTAAACTGTTCCTTGGACTTGCAGAAAATTGACCAATAGCAAAAAGTTTCGATCCAGGTCGCGGACTGCGCAGGCTGACCTGGGTCGATAATGTTCGCAGATGCATTGAGCCCCCTTTTCACAGAGCAAAGCTCAATTATATTATATATGATAACTACAGGAACGAGTAGGCTCACTTCAAAATGATGTATATTTGATGCACATGTGGCGACATAAGTCTGTTCAAGGAACCGAGTCTACATACGAGGATTTAGGAGCCACAGTCAGCCAGGTGATCACTTAGGCCTATATCTATATCATATCCGGTCCAATGCAACTTAAATGCCCATATTCACCAACCATGATTGTTTTGTAACATTTCAAGTGTAAGGAGTTTTCTAGAATTCAAAGTAATGTAATTTTTTATTGGCTAAATCGAATGGTTTGGAATTGTGTAGCCAGTCAGAAATTGCGTTTACTTTCCAAATCTGGGACAAGACCTTAAAATGTCGTTTAGACTATGTTTTGGTAAATACAGGCCCCGGTACCCGTCTGCGTTTTATTTGATCTTCATCCGAGACAAAAAAATAAAAAATACACGAGGAAGCGATATATCGTCAGGAAGCAACGTAACCTTTTATAACTTGCATAAAAACAATATGAGAAAATGTATTTTTTTAAATAATCGATTACCCATCTTTTCTTACTGTTTAAAAAACTGTCTACAAGGACTCGCTGCACTAGGAATATACGTATTATCGAAACAATTATCAAAGCAATTTATATGATTACTTGCTAGGTATGATGCATTATGGAGATGCATTAAATCCTTTTTTGTCAATGCGCTGCTCATATATATCAGATTACCTGTTTTTCGTTATTAAGCAAATAGTGCAGCATAGGAATTTACCAGTCGTTTGAAAGTCAGAAATGTTGGTACTCTTGTTTTTTTTTTTTTTTTTTTATATATATATACTGACCCAAACTTCAAACCCAAAGTAAGATTTCAATTTGTATTAATTTTCGTTCATTATTCAATCCACGGTGTCAAATTTCAAGAATAAAAGTCCGATCATTTTTAAAAAAAAGTACAACATTTTCCCATCAAGCTCGAAAATGCAAATCAAGCTATGCCCAACCGGACTAAAGAGGGTCTCTACAAAAAAATGAAACATTACTGTCAGTGTAGGATATGTTCTCCTGCAACATTAATTACAGAGATGCATCTCCAACACATGGACCTTAGGTATTGGCGAATGAAATTAAGGGGTAGGTTATCCAACTTAGGAATCAGAACTTGTTGAAGCTGAGCAAGAGTATGTAGCTGTATTTGCTTACCACGAACACGTTTGTGCAAAAATTGTTTTGTGACACGTGTGGTGTGTGGGCTTTCATTGTCCTGTTGGATGATTATTGATCTGTTTTGATAATTTATGAACGGCAGTACTGCAGGACGCACTACGTCATTGGTGTAGCCTTGGGCATTTTAAGTTACCTCTGATAACAACCAGATCTGCCCTACCTTACTGGTTTATCTAACCTCAAACATTAACTCACCCTCAGCGAAAACGATCAACCTCTGTAACACAAGCACTGGAACAGCATTCCACTACTCGTCGATACACGCGCGTGCTTCCATCAGCCTTTGCCCGGCTGAGCCGTGATTTATCGCTATTAAATAATGCATGATTTCATTGTCTAGCTAGCCATTCCCTGTGTGTGTAACACCACTGCATACGGCTTGCTCTGATGCCGCGTTCTCGTAGCCTTCTGATTACGAAGTTTGCACATGTGGGACGGTTGTCTACTTTAAACAGCGACGGTTCACGTTGCTGGAAGCTGTCCGTTCCAGAGATAACGTGTTTGGATCCTATTGTCTTGGACTGGGGTTGTTACTCTGCCTCTACTTCGGTGTGGCAAATCAGCAGCGTGATCTGAAATTGACTTTATATCGGGTTAAAGACTTAACGATAGATGGGATGGGACAATGGTGTGTGTGTTTAAGAACCGCATAACCATATCGCGCTATTCTTAACTGCAACTCATTATCCAGATTATTCATTTTGAATCGAATCATTACTTGTTTGGGTGGACCTCTGCCAAAATCTGTGAAAGTAGATACTGCGCAATGCAGTAACGGGACACAACGGTAAATGACAGCTCAGCCTGGATCATTCCAATGGCAGATTCCCTGGTTACAACCGGTAATCTCGGCATCATCAGGAAAGAAGGTTTTGAATCGAGTACTTCAACTTCAACCGGCTGTCGTGTCGCAAACTGTGTACACTCAGATGTTAAAAGTTTTGCCAGCTGTGCACGTGCAAAACGAACATGGGGCATTGCACACAGATACCAGTGTTCAGTTAAGCGTGACAAAATTGTCAATTGGCTGGTAAGCGCAGGTAGAACATGAACATGGAAAGACTGGATTACTCCTACTTTTGTTTTGCATCTAACGCAATTAAAATCACATAAAAAAAGGAAAAAAAAAATGTATTTGAAGGATGGGTCATTATAATTCTTTTTTAGCTCATATCTAAAATTTACTGTGGTATTCATTCCATTTTCTGTTAAAAGAGTCAAAATTTTAAGGTTTTAGTTTTATTCGCAGGCTTTAGACAAAGGCAAACTTGAAGAAAAACTGAAGCAGCTACGGAAAGAGGTCTCAATAGCCATTTTACCCCTGGTACAGAAAGTAAGCAACTTATAGCCTAATTTAGATATTTCCGTTAGTCATTATATGCGATTTTCCGTGGATTAGGGCTTAGATTTGTGGTCAGGAAAGCATTGTTCGAAACCCTTTTGCATTTCTAGTCAGTTTGGAGTGTTCTTGTGCAAGGCACTACACGGGCTAGGACCACTACTGGTGAAACCTGAAAAAAGCCGCTCTCGAGTTGACAAAGATTTAAATACATTGTTATGATATTCCTTCTCTGCTTTTCTACGAATTCCTGTCCAGTGTGTTTGTCCCATGTACTAGGGCTGATTGATAAGTAAGCCCATCCTGGATTTCCTTTTTCAGCCCTACTATTCGCTGACTATTTACGGCCGTGTAACCGAAGACTTATGACATTTATTCAGTTTATGTGGAAGCGGTAGCCTGGACTATTTAATGCCGTATACCTGAAGACTGTTTTCATTTGGTCAATAAGTGTCGAAGAGGTATTACTCTAAAGTAAACAAGGCAAGTGAATTTTGCAAAATGGGCTAGGTGGCTGAAAGAGCAGAGATTAAATATTTGCAAAAGAAAGGTCTGGCACCTAAATGTATCCATACTGATATGGTAGCAACACGAGGGAATGTTGCCCCTCATATCCTACAGTGAAAAGATTGGTGGCGGAATTTAAGCGTGGCAGGCAGAACCTTGAGGATGACGCCCCTACTGGATGGCCGGTCCCTGTTGTAAACTCAGAAATGGTCAATAAATCCATGACATTGTTATGACTAACAGGCGAATTCAAGTGAGATATATTGCCAGTACGTTTGGGATTTCACAGAATAGTGTATTCCATTCTGACGAAAGGTCTTGCAAAAAGAAAGCTGTCAGTATGTTGGGTACCAAGACTTCTGACAGTTGATCAGTAGCACACTAAGCGGACGTTGTCGCTAATCTGAACCGTTTAGAGGTAGATCCTGCTAACTTTCCGCAGAGGCTTGTGACTATGGATGAAACCTGGGTCCGTCATTTCATCCTAGAAGCCAAACAACAGTCTACACGATGGAAAAACCCCGGTTTACCCACGGCAAAGAAGGCAAAAACTGTTCTATCAGCTGGAAAGGTTATGGCCTCGATTTTCTGGGAAGCTGATGGTATTCTGATGGTAGATTATTGGCAAAAGGGACAAACAATCAAAGATACATGTTATGCATCACTTCTTAGGCAGTTAAGAGAAAGAATATTGAACTCAAGTGCTGTGGAAAACTAAGTAAAGGTGTGTTGTTGCACCAGGACAATGCCTCTGTTCAAAAGTCTATCATTGCAATGGCTGATTCAGCATCCGTATTATTGGCTTGATCTCGCTCCATCAGACTTTCTTCTGTTTCCAAAAGGGCCATTTTCGGTTCAGTCAGATGTTGACGTCATACATGCAGTAGAGGACTTTCTGAACTGTCAAGAAAGAAACTTCTTTAAAAGTGGCATAGAGGCCCTTCAACATCGCTACTGAGTGGGATAATATTTGATAATAATGCAATACTTCCGCCAAAAGTCAAACCCTTACCTCTGAGGCTAATCAATTAACCCTCGTATCATGGGGGGGGGGGGGGGGGGGGGGGCTCTGTGTGGCTCAGTGGTTAAGTGTAGGATTCGTAACCTGGAGGCCCCGGGTTCCAGCCTTACTGGAAGTACTGGGTTTTACTTTGGAATGTCCTTGCCTAATACTATTGAAACCCAGGACATACATGAATAAGCGAGCTGTAGCAGTTATAAGACTAAAGATAATATCGAAAGAGGCGTAAAACACCATTCAGCCAATCGTCTCATAGGGAACGCTGTTAGAACCTTTACACAGATGAAAGTTTTTCGGCTTTTCTTTGTTGTTTGCGCAGTTTTTCTCTTGTCTCAAGGTACCCTATTCACATTTCCGTGCGTTTCTGGTAGTCTTTTCCAACTTCAGTTCCTACAAACTGAAGCAAATACTAGGCGCAAAACCCTTTCGGAGCAACAGGCTGCTTTCTGACAAAATCAAAATTATGCCCATCGGAGAGACTGGAATGAATCCTGTCGCCATTAGTCTCTTCGGATACCTGTAAGAATGACCGAGGCCGGGAGCACCACACGTAACAAAGAATGGAACACCCCCTTTCCACTGGGCGGCGATTCCACTACGCTCACAGTGATTGTTGCGCTTCCCTAATATCTTCCAGATCGCCGCAGCAACGCCGACATGTGCAAAATTTGGGGACTTGAGAGTTTTTGGTACGCTTATAAATACATGTAGTAGGCTTCTACAACGATCTCGCTGCACTGGTCACGATTCTGTCGCGCTGTTGTTCCGCTTCTACAGCGCTTGAAGTCTCTCCAAGACGCTTCTACCACGCTAGCACGACGACACGGGATTTCAGGCTACTCTTATTCCACGCTTACTATGTTGCTGCTGCGACCTCGCTACGACTTATGGGCAGGAGTTGCTGCGCTTTTGGGACGTGTCTCTATATAATAGGTGGTTTAACTGCTTTTGCAGCAGTTGACTTCCGGCCTTCGAAGAAAGTGGATCGAATTGTTGCAGTAGCTGCGCTCCAATTAGCGATTAAGAACAATAGATTGATAAGGTTGGGTGGTGAGAGACAAGTCAGATGAAGAAATGAAGAAAGGCCAAAACGTTCTGGGTCTTTCAATGCAGAGAGAAAGCTGCAATTTGGTCCTCATGACAACTTATGAGAGAACTCCGGATGAAGGAGAACACTTCATTTTTCAATTATATGAGAATGGAGCCTCACATGTTTGATGAGATCTTACATAGAATTGGTCCCAGAATCCGGAAGAGTAATACCAACTTCAGGAAAGCACTTGAACCAGGACAGAAGTTGGACAGATATCTAGACGGTTTAGTCACGATGCGCTGTGCTTGCGCTACGTTACTCGCGCTGCGGCTACGATGTTGCTGCGTTCATGAATTTCTTGATACGCTTTCCCTACGCTTATGTGGCGCTTCAAGTCCATGGCGATCCCGCTACGCATATTTTGAGCAAGGTCAAAACAAGCGCCGTGAAGTGGCGGTAATGAAGCTTCCGATACGCTTGTACTACGCTCAATGCGTTTCTACTACGCTGGTACCGTTCCTGCTAAGATTCACGGCGTTTTGACCAAATTTTCAAAGCATAGCGGAATCGCCGCTCAGATGGATGGGGTTTAGGCTGCATGCAACACGTCACTGAATTTTAAACAAACGTACTGCCTGGTACAAGCAATTCTACAGTTAACCCTTTAACACATGACAAAGAATTTAGACAGATGCCAAATCAAACTTCGCTTAAATTGTGGAAGTTGTCTTTCATAGGGTAGAAAGCGTTGTGGGAAAAAAGGAGAAAATGCTGGTTAACAGCATTTTCTCCTTTACCTACAATGTTTCAAGACTTCTTTCACAAGGTCGTTAAAAGTCGGGGCGGTCTTGTGAAGGCTTTACTGTATCGATTGTTATCTGAGATTATTGGTAACTTTTCATTGCGTGAAAATACATTTCAGTGGCGGTATTGTACTCCTTGTGATCAGTAGCAAGAATACGCCATAGACTATCCCTAGAGCAGACGGCAATATTTCAGATTCCTCCACACATTAACCCTTAGGCTGCCAAGCGCGACTCCAGGTCCTTTTGCGGACAATGTGGATCAAGATCAGACTACACAGAACGTGGAGTCTGATCTTGGATCTATACTATCCGATAAGGAGATATTTTTTACCAAAAAATCCCTATAAAATAGCAGAATTTAGGTTTTTACTGTCGCCTTGAAAACTTTCAAGTCACTTATTTAGCAGGATAAGGGTTAAAGCAGCTAAAGAGAGAAAAAGAGGCTCCAAAAGTTGCTAATATTATGGATTTGTCTTTGAAAGGGTTAGAATGAGTTAATAAATTTGGTGAAAATTCTGTTTATCAACAGTTTATCCTTTTCTTATAATGTTTTCAAAAGCCTACTTACTCAAGGTAGTTAACACGCTGGATAATTTAGTTAAAGCCTAAAGCCAATCACAATTTATCCATGAAAATGAATCATGTTCTGGCAAAAGGAGGCTTAATGCATCTCCGTGAGGCACGATACCAAGCATGTCATCAAATAATTATGGATCCATAACAACCATTTGTCTTTACAATAGGCTAAATTATAAAATAGTATGGTCCTTCTATATAAATAATTTTCACAAATAGCTGAAAGCTTTGACACATCTCAACCTGCGCTGATTGCGCAAGCCGATACGAATCGATACTTTTTGCAGACACATTAAGCCTCCGTTTCATATAGCATGGCTCACATATTTTGACAGGTATTGCAGTTAAAACTATTTCATTCTTTACAGGCATATCTAAAAGCCAGGTGGGATAAACAGTGCATTCAAGCTCTAAAGCCGTTTATTCGAAAATGTCTCCAGGTCACGTGGTGCATGGTTGTCCAATCACCGCCTCTCATGTTTGCACCGAGCGAGGAACTTGACGGTTCGAAATTTGAAGTGAATAAATATAGAGTTTATACAAAGTCCGGACCGATCGTGGACTATGTTGTGTGGCCGGCCTTACTTTTGCATGAGGAAGGTCCACTCTTGGCCAAAGGTGTGGCAGAGGGACGCAAGGAATAACTCACCCAGGAAATATATTCTCATTCATGGAGTTAACCTTTAACCTGCCAAATAACTTAAATGAAACTTCCCTGCCAATAGTAAAAACTCAAATGCTGCTATTACAAGGTCATTTTTCGGGGAGAATTATCTTCTTATCGGACAGCGTAGATCCAAGATCAGACTGCACGTTTTGTGCAGTCTGATGTTGATCTACGCTGTCCGCAAAAGGTCCTAGAGTCGCGCTCAGCCTTAGGATTAAATTCTTTAAGTGTTGTTGGCGAAAAAGGGATTTTTTTTTTTTCGTGGACGGCATAGATCAAGATCAGACTGTACAGAACGGTCAGTCTAACCTTGGATCTGTACCGTCCGCTTGTTTGATCAAGCGTATACGATGACCAATCTTTCTGGGTTTCAGTGGATTGTATTTTTCGCCTTCTCGAAAGTGTTCTAGTTTATGTATACTATTTTCAGCTTAAAGAGCTAAAGAGGTCTGGTCCGTATTCACCAGCCATTCTGGAGAACATTCTTGGTCTAATTTTAGATTAAGAAAGTAACACAACTTCTGATTGGCTAAACCAAATGGTTTAGCCAATCAGAGGTGGTGTTACTTTCAAATGTAGAATTTTTTTTTAGAATAAGACAAAAAAAAAAAGCTCTAAGAAATGGTTAGTGAATTCGGACCCTGGGTCCGTATTCACCAACCATTCTTAAGTACGTTTTTCATCTAATTCACCAAGAAATTTGAAAGCAACACAACTTCTAAACCAAATGATTTAGTCAATCAGAAGTTGTGTTACTTTTAAATTTAGACAATTATTGAGAATAAGACTAAGAGCGTTCTTAAGAAATGGTTGGTGAATACGGATCGACTGCTAGTATTAGCTCAGTACGAAGAAACGGGGTTTCCCATCCATTATGACACATATATTTTTACCTGATTTACAGTTTCTAGGGATTTACCAATAATTTCACACAAAATACTTAGAAAGGATAAAAGTGTCTTGAACCGTGTAAAGTCGTTTTAATGTTCAAAAAATATAGATGACTGTTTTTATTCTGAGAAACAGGGAAGCAAAGGTTTTGATTGTTTATATGAATAAAGTTTTATTTAGCCACAATGTCTTTAATGGTGAAAGAATAAATGAAATGGACCTTTCCAATCAGGAAAAACAAAGGAAATATCGTTATTTCGTGGTTGCTTTAGGCAGAATATATAACGAAATAGGAGACAGTGTAGATCCAAGACCAGACTGTACGTTCTATGTAGTCTGATCTTGATCTACACTGTCCGCAAGAATAACTTAACCATTTACCAGACAATTCCAATTTTTAACGTTCCTTAGGGAGAGGGCTTTTTAAACATTGCGGGAAAAGGAGAAAATGCTGGTAACCAGCCTTTTTTTTCACTTTTCCACAATGTGTTCTATCCTTTCAAAGACAAATTCTGTTATTTGAGAGACATTTCATCTGTCGTCTACAAATGTTTTCAGTTTCGATAATTCTTATATTTTGTTGTGTAGTAAAGACTTAAGTCGATTCCAGGGCTTTTTAGGTTGAAATGTAATTCTTAACCACTGATTTACTGATCTAAACTGAAAATCTCTTGGTCGATCAGGATAAGACTGTCCAGTACATGATCAGATCTTAGATCTACTGGGCGATACGTTATCAGGAATTCTATCCAAACCAGTGTCTTTTTTGTGATAATTCGCGTCTCTCCCTACAGATATATGCCCATGGTTTATATATCTGTCTCTTTGGCCATGCACATGAGCCGCGTTCTCGCAAAAGAAGTTGAATGCATCTCCGGGATACGCTATACTAAGCAAGTCATCACATGATATATAGATCTATAAAATCCATTTTATATAGCAACTGACTGAATCACTAGGTGGACTGGTCCTTTGGCATGCAGAAAATTGACCAATAACAAAATGTTTCGACTCAGGTTAGCCTGAGCGGACTGCGCAGGATGACCTTCGTCGATAATTTTTGCAGATCCATTAAATCCTCTTTTCAAAGAGCATGGCTCAGGGATTATGAACGCGTAATCTTATGGTAAACATATTGTAAAAAGTTGCACTACTGCTTAACATATTTGTCACTATTTGCTATAACGTCCTCGTACGACGGTGGTGGGAGGGGCTGGGAGGAAATGGGAGGAGCCGAGGGTTCCACTGGTTGCTGAGAAAGTTCCGATTCGGGTGACGAATAGTGGTAGTAGTGACTACTGAATGTGTCGTATGATGGCAGGTCGTCGGTGTGAGTCCGTGCTGTCTCTGCGGCCTCATTGTGTTCGCTTAGCGTAAGAGAAATCTGGTCAGCTTCCACGTCGTTTCTAGGGTCTATCGCAGATGATCGTCTTTCTGTTAGCTGCGTATTTCCTGCTGATGAACTGGAATTGTTCTGTAATAAAATGATGTCAGACTGATAAAGTGTCACCGTATACTGAATTTACCTGTATTATTCATCTATAGAGTTTTCAGTCCCTATAGCGCAAGCTATGACTCTTGCGGTCAGTGTGGATTAAGACGAACTGTCTAGAACGTGCTTACTGCACAGACCTGCGCAGTCCGACACTTACTACTTAGGGCTTTCTTGCTGAAAGATGAGCCGTTCTCCGACAAAAGGGTGTTTAATGAATTTTAGTGATGCATGATACGAGATCAAGCAAGTCATCAAAGTATTACATATCTACATAATCCACTTTTGTAAAACAATCGACTGAATGATGAAGTACATTGTCCTTTGACGTGCAGAAAATTGACCAGTAGCAAAAGGTTTCGACCCAGGTCAGCCCCCGCGAATTGCGCAGGCTGACCTAGGTTGATACTTCTTGTAGATGTTTTATGTCGCCTTTTCACAGAGCATAGCTGCGATATTTAGTCATGGAGCCTTGAATAAATGAAATGAACTAGGTAAGACTCGAGATATACGGCACATGTAATTTCAAAGTCTTGTTATGACCAGAAAATATTGCCAGGTAATTTAAACATCTTTTCTTCAGCACTACCATATTATATAAACAAGGCAATTTAATCAAGAATTTGCATATCCAGGGTCGGTGTTCACCAATCATTCTTAAGAATGTTCTTTGTCTTGTTCTTCAGAATTTTCTACATTTGAAAGTAACACAACTCCTGATTGGCTAAACCCATTCGGTTTAGCCAATCAGGAGTTGTGTTACTTTCAAATGTTGAAAATCTTGGAGAATAAGACTAAGAATATTCTTACGAATGGTTGGTGAATACGGACCCAGATCTATGACCATGTGAGGTTTCAGAAACCTTGCTCAAAGATTATTAAAGTTAATGCATATTCCCTTTCTTTCTATGTTTTAGTAACACTGACCTTGGCCCTTTCTTCAGCCCAAAACTGATAATCATAATGTATATACCAAGATTTATTGCAGTGCAAAGTTTCAAAACCTAACTTCAGATTTTGTTGAAGTTACGGCAGAGTCCAGTTTTATTGGACTTTCGTCGCCAATCCGCTTACTGTGATCTGACCGTGATCTGACCGGAACCCAAACTGCCATACACGCTTGCGCTCTACTCAATCTACTACTTATAAATAGCCAGTATACCCCAGTGTCGCTTTTCTAACTACCGGATGTATAGTCTTACAAGTGTATACAGTCCTAAGTCTTAATACCAAGTGAAAAACGCGTCAGATTGATAGATCAAGTTACTATTAATAAGTAATAAAATAACAGTTATTGCGCGGCCAATTTCGCAGGACACCTCCGACTTTTCTTGCCTTTGCTAACTCCTCTAATTAATTACATATGAACCGTGCTTTGTAAAAATGGGGCTTAATGCATCTTCAAAAAGTATCGACGCAGGTCAGTCTGACCTGTCCCCGAAAGCTGACCAGGGCCGAAACTTTTCGCTATTGTCAAAACTCTGTATGTCCAAGGACCATTCTACCTCATGATTTAGTCGGTTGTTAAAAAAGTGACTATTAAGGATAAGTATTTATGTGACGGCTTGACTGGTACAACGCATCACGAAGATGCACAGAGCCCCCTTTTCCCAGAGCATGGCTCATATACATGCATTACAAATGATGAAAATATTGTTTTTGATTACACTAAAATTAGGTAGGTGACGAAAACAATAAAAATCAAAGTGCTGTAAGCACTGTAATCGGTCGACACTGAATAATTACAGTGGTTCGAAATCACAAATCAAATGGTAGATGTTTGAACTATGTATGGGACAAAAAATCCTACACAGTTACAAATGAGCTACGTAGGATCCCACTTTTTAAAACTGTCTTTTACAAATTAGTAGTTTAACGATTGGTTAAAATATAGGCTATGTTTGCCAGCCGACAGCAATAGAACGTCAAAAATATGTGACAATTCTGATCAACAATATACATTATCAAGTTTTAGATATCACTCATAATGAACAATCAACCCTTTTAAAGAGTGAAAAAATACATATATTCTTTTCTGTAACTTTGGCAAATTTGGTAACTGTATTGTACCATATAAAAGCTGCATAATATATGCCCGCATTATAACTTTTGAACTGTTTACTTTTGGCTGCTTGTGGGCCTTTCAGTTGTCCAAGACATCGTATTCATCTTGACAAACTGTCCTACCTATTTTTAGCGGGCCAAATCGTCCAGTCCAAACGTCTGCTGGCAAATTTCTCCTACATTATACTTTCAAAGAATGTAGATACGCAGCAGCTCAATAACCGTCAACTCTTTACCAAATGATAAAATTTTAGATTGTCCAAATCAAAAGCATCTGCACATGACCAGTTAAATGTAGACCAAATGATGATTTGAATCATTGAAAGGGTAAAAAAAAACATGGGAAAAGGAGAAAATGGTAACCTGCATTTTCCCCTTTTCTCACAATGTTTTCACCTTCTTTCTCATGGGCATAAAAAAAGATAGTCTGGTTAAGAGTTAAAACACTTAGTTAATCGACTAGCCTTTTACAGTCAGGAAAACAATATCAAACATTAGGCTACAATTTCATGGTCGTTTTTTTCCCCATATACATCCCAGATAAACAGACAATTAGATCTAAGATATGAACGTCTGTGATACTGAATTGCATTGCGTTCAAAGGACAGTCTGATCTTTATCTTTTATTGTCTTCAAAAGCGACTTTACTTGTCCATAGCCAACAAAGGTAATTGTATTTGAGTCATTCTAATCAGCAAGAGCATAACTGCGGTAGCCTTGATCTCTTGATCTGAAATGTGGAAAGGATGAGAATCGACCAATATGGAATAGCTGAGGAGACAAATATGTTGCTGAGAGTTGCCCGCTTAGAGCGCTAAATTGTTAAAATAGACATGTTAAGCTTGGAAAAACAGCCTAAATATTGCAGGACCATTGCTTTCGGAAAACTGGCATGACAGATCCAAGATCTGACTGCATGTTCTGAGCGGTCTGGTCTGAATCTGCACTCTCTGCAAAGACTTTTTCTCTGGTCCGTTGATTCAGATATGGATAATATAACAGTAAGTGAGCTCATTCGTGTTACAGTTTCAGGGGTTTTTATCCTCGATGAAAATCTTCTATTTGACAAAAGTTTGAAAATCTTTCAAATGGGTGAAAAACGCTGTGGAAAAAAGAGAATATGCTGAATACATGCAGTTTCTCCAACTATATTTTCAAAGCCCAACAGGATTGTTTGGTCAAGGGTTAACAGACTGATTCCAGTCTGTAGAAACTCACCAAGAAGAAACATATAAGTGACTGTATAAAATGGTAGTGCCCCAACTGAGAAGGAGAGGAAGAGGGGCTGTGAAAACAATTTAACCCTTATCCCGCTAAAACATTGAAATGAAATTTCAAACCGGTAGTAAAACCCGAATAAGTCTATGTCAAACTTATTCTTTTTTGGAAAAGGAAATATCTCCTTATCGAACAGTATAGATCCAAGATCAGAGTCCACGTACTGTGTAGTCTGATCTTGATCTATACTATCCGCAAAAAGGTCAGTGAGTCGCACTTAGCATCCTAAGGGTTAATACGTCATACGCTGAAAGATGTGTAATCATGCAGTCAGTATTGTGAATGGACAGCCTGGGTACTAAAGTTGCAAGCGGTGAATCGCCTGTCCATTCTGAAAATGTTTACGTAACGGCCTCTCCGCATGGGCCATAACCTTTACACAACTCTATACCCTTTGTCCCCACAGCTTCACACGCTTCGCCTCACATATACGATCCCTGCATTAAACGACCAACGGCCGGTTACTATTTTAAACTTACGGCTGTTATGAGTTGCATTTACATCAGTTTTCTCTTAGGCAGAGCAATCTAAATTTTCAAATTCTTTTAAAGCAATGTTTCGTTACAAACTCCTTTCTGTTGCGATTTTATTCCTCTCAAAACCAAAATGACCTATCATCTTTTCAACACCTGCTACATATACGGAGAGCACTCGTCACAACTCGGCCCATCCCGTAACTACGAATAACTATCAACGGATCACTCGAAATTTGCCGAATGATATAGACAACAGACGACTACAAGATGTGTTCACATCACCCAATACACTTGATTCGCACTCGTTTCATTCATAAAGTTGCTGCTAATCACTGACCCTATTTCTTATAATTGTGTTGAAAGTAAACTGCTCCAGTTTTTGCTTGCCAGAGATTTTGATAATAGTGTAATAATGACATACTTCAATCCTAAACAAATTGTAACCGCCGTTTATTACAGAATTTAAAAGTTATTATGGGATTACTTGACCTTACTTAACGCCCCTTTACCGCTTATTACTATTCCTGCGCCTATTTGGGTCAAAAGTGCGCTTTTCTGGGTCAAAAGTAGTTTTTGTAATAAGGTCATCACAGCAGGTTTAAGCGTTAAAACGCTGTAAGTAAAAGCTGTTACGAGTTGCAGTTACATCAGTTTGCCCTGAGCGGACGGGTTTCCGAAGTTTGCCATCTCTCTAATCGGTCTACCGACCGATTAAAAACTACAACAGAAGAGGACGTTGCATGTGAAGGAGCAGAGTGTAGCTTGAACTCGGAACAAAGATGGTTATATGAAGACAATGTGGAACAAAAACGGATTTGCTTGTTTGCTCTTTATCGCCGTTTTCAACATTATTTCAGTTATGTTGCGGCGACCAGTGCAGCTGTCCATACTTTCCTTGCACTTTTTCCATACATCGCATGCTACAAAGCCACTCACTGCATTCCAACATAAAAACTCGACGAATGACTGTTCATCAGTGAGAGAAGAACGAATCCTCTCGCCATGACTTTGGTCAATACTCGGAATGAATTTGGCCGAGCTATAGGAACTGAACAGTTATTGTCGACTCCTGGGGCCGTATTCGCCAAAACATTCTTAAGAACATTCTTAGTCTTATTTTCAAGAATTGTCTAAATTTGAAAGTAACACAACTTCTGATTTGGCTTAACTGTTTGGTTTAGCCAGTCAGAAGTTGTGTTACTTTCTGAATCTAAAATGAGATTAAGAATGAAAATAAGAATGGTTGCTGAATACGGACCCTGGATTTAAACTCTTGTACGTTAGCAACTGCTGTACCGGACTCGACACAGAAGGAAAAGAAGATAGGACGGATATACAGAAGGACTGAAACTTGAAAGGAGGTGACGAACTATTGCAGATACTTACAGATCTTCTACAGAAGTGCGACAAGATGGGAAAGTTCTCCACTGACCCGTATCTCGCTTTACATCGATCATAAACACAAAATTTCGTGATGGCGATACCTATACAAACGGCCGCAATGATGCCAACGTCTTTGAGAGTACCAAGTACCGAGTCTAATACAGTCTGTATCACCTCGTGTAGGTGACAGTTACTGTCGTCACCGTTCCCACAGTAATTTAGCTCGTCACTACAGCTTATCTCTGTCGATATACATCGGTCATTGGAACAGGAAAATATTCCTGGAACGTCTTCACAAGGACCTGAAAGGAAAAACGACAGGTGCCGTTTGAATCTTACCCGAAGATAGAGTGTCAATCCTGTCTGTAATAATTCTTTACCAAACGAGAAATTTTATACAGGTCCAAATTGAAAACATTTGCAGACGTCAAAATAAAGGTGGTCCAAATGAAGAAATTTGTCCTTCATTTGCGTCGTTTTAAGCACTATTCAGCCTTTTTGTATCTGTCCTGGCTCTAACCAGTGGAAGGCCTGGCTTCTGTAGTGCCTTGCCCAAGGCAATCCTCGCTTTACAAGGGGATATTAATCTTAGAATTGATTGCCCGATTAAAAAATCTAACGGCCGAGAGTAACTACTGAGCAATGGAGGGTACCTTATCTTTTATCTGACCCATTGGCAGCCATGAAGTTTCCGAGTCGAAATTTGAATGAGAGATAGAGAGAGAGAGAGAGATGAACATACCATCATAAAAAGAGATAAACGTCAATTTAAAGTTTCCTGTAAATCGTTCTCCATAATCACTCCAGCGATATAGAAGAAGAATTTCACTTTCTGTTGACGTGAAGGTGTTCAGACTATTTTCTAACGATGTGTTATGTCCGCATAAAACGTCTGGCAATCCTGTAAGTGCATTGAATTGGTGTAATCAAACAATTTCAAAATCTAAGAATTCAAAATGAAATTTAAATCCTGAAATTCGAGCTGTCTGATCTTGATGATCGCTTCCTGCAAACCTAATCAGTGTTTGGGCTTTGACGTGGGTATTTCCACAGTTGTCTCCATTCAGAACGAGATTCAAACCTGGAACCTCTGATGTGACAATCCGACGCGCTACCTATACTCTACCCATACTCCACTGTTTCCTACTTCAGACCTACCATTTGAATTCATAATCATGACATCAACTTGCAAGGTATCGTTCGAAAATTCCTTTACCTCGCTTTCTACCTGCGGATTTTATATGTAGCACAGGGTATGATATGCTGATCACAGATGCAGCTCAGGGTACGATCTGCTGATCACAGATGTGGCGTTTCGACCAGTTTGGTTCAACACGTTTGATAGGGATCGACGAGCCCTCGTTTTTTGACCACTTTGTGTTGCGCGCCACATTCTGGTCAATATATAACGTTAGTTAATGCGCAGAGCTGGATCATCAGAAAGTTGGGAGAGAAAAACGGTACCAACCCTTTCCAGTGTTTTGACAACTCTGAGCGAGAGTGGTTACCGGCATTTTCTCCTTTTTTTAACTACATTATTTTCTTTCCTTTCGAAAAAGAAACTCAATTATCCAATTCGTTTAAATTTACCACTTGATTTACGGACGATATCTTGTCGTTTTGCTGCCGACATTTTTCGAAAATATGATAGCAAAATGAAAAATTGCCCGTGTTTTAGGCCTTAAAGGAAGCTTTTAAGGCTTTTAATAATCATACCAAATTCTAAAAATGCGAAACGACCATCGCATTAATCAATCATCTTATACCTTTTTATAGAATGTAACATTCCATGTTCATTACCCTTGCAAATTTAGGTATATAAACAGAGCTCCAGCTAGAGGGAGTGATTTTGATTTCAAAATATTAATCACTCTCCACTATACCCTATGGTATGGGTACTCATTAGAATCGTCTCATCGAGACGATTCTAATGAGTACCACAACATGGGGTTTGGAAGAGAAATAATGGATTTGGATTACTATCACTCCCTCTTATCTGGAGGTCTGTATAAGTATTGGGTAGTATTATCAAAGTTTTACAGGAAATTTTCTTTCGTGGCCAAAGATATTTAAAAAGATCTATGCCTCTGTAATTAATTTGCAGGACCTTTTAAAAGTCGTCGACTTCATTTTTTTTTTCTTGAGGTAATGTGCTATATGTTGTCTTACCATCAATCTCTCTAGAACTAGTCCCATCTATGATTGTCAAATTATTGTCCCTGCATCGTCGGCCTATATCAAACTCGGTAAAATAAAACATCACCCTATGTTTTGTGGAAGCAAGGTGCTTTGGTGACACTGTGACCTTACACTGGTGTGACCGGAACTGCTGTTCGTGGACATGCGTAGAAGTGAATATCAACTCACCGGAAACCTCAGGTAAAGCGACTGTTCCAGAGCAGTGGTCATGGAAATAATCTGAAGTATTGTATCATATACAAATTAAGTAGTGGCAGCCTAGAGACCTGAGTTCTGATGAGAGAAGGTAACGACGTACTTACGCAATGCCTGAGCTCTTAGATAAATTCGTGATCACCGCTCTTGAATATCAACTTAAGTTTTGGATTAGCTCAATCCCTTGTTTCTATAAGAAACTAAGAAAACCATTTGTTTCTATATATTTTTTACGTCAGCTGGAGCTTTTAAAAATACTCTTCAGCTAAAAACCAACCGCAAAGTCGTGGCTGCTTTTCATCAAAATGCTAGTAAAAAATCATATTCCGTATAGCCGTTATTGTCTAACAAAGGATATATCACACCACAAAATATCGGAAGGCTCGATAGCTCAGTTGGTAGAGTCGCCAAATATTATTTTGAATGTCGTGGGTTCCCACCTGAGGCAATTTGTGTGTGTGATGGGGGAAGAAGGGTATGTGTGGGTGTTTGTGTGTGTGTGTGTCCCTATCAAATTTTTCAACAACTTTTTATACCCGCCCTCCAAAACAAAATGATCAAAGTCTGGTTTAATGCTCCTTGATAAGACATTTGCCAACAATATTATATCGAGTTCAAGCCCTATTGAAGTTGGGTTGATATCTCGTTTGGCATTTACGATCACTTTATGCAGAAAACTGATTTTGTACAACGCAACGAGGTAAGTTCGAACGACGCTGAAGTTCCTAAAAATTACAAGGCGGTAATTATAGGCTTCCGTACTACATGTATCTGTATATTATTACGGGAATAATTGCAAAAATATCAATGGCAGATGCACTGCTCTACGCATTACACTTCGTCCGATCGAAAAAACAATTCTTGAGTTGTTAATGTCCTAACGGGTTTATAGTGCGACACGTGTAATACAACGTCTGTGAAGTTTCCTACAAAGACTTAAGTTTCAAATGGAAACCACTCTTGATTTGATTATATGAAGTACCTGTGCCAAACTTGTTTTTTTTAAAGATAAACGGCTTGATAATAAAGTGGATATCAATGCTGAAAACTATATTGTGGTTCAATATGAATAGAATGATCAATAAGTACCCATGCAAGCTATTATTTCTTTTTCCTCATTGTTTTGCAAATTGTTCAAAATATGAATTTTCCCATAGATATGAGCCATGCTCTGGCAAAAGGGGGCTTAATGCACCTATGTGATGCATGATACCAAGCAAGTCATCATACGATTATGGACTTATTATAGCCACTTACTTTAATAACCGGCTGAATTATAAGGTAGACTGGTCCTCGGACATACAGAAAATTGTCCAATAGCGAAAACTTTCGGCCTAGGTCAAACTGCGCGGTTTTCAAGATTTCATGTTAATCCAACTCACCGCAGAAAAAGGATCAGTTGCTGCTAAAAAAATGATGTGTCTGAAAAATCTTGTAGATTGTACAGTAACGAACAATAACGTAACACGCAGAACATATGAAATTCCCTATTACTACTACTACAGAAAAAATATTCCCTATGATATACACTTGCTTAAGAGAATAAGCGCTACGTGTACTGATTAAGGGTATCACGCCTTGTACGTATGTGTCATATATAGGTCCGTGAAAATGCATGCAGAGGCCCGCAGTATAAACATGTCAATATTTTTTACAAGTTGCAAATTACTTTTACCAAGAAGTAGGTCAAAAGTCAGCTTACACAGCTATGCCTTAAAAAAAAAAACAGGTATCCTACTCAACTGACTACACTAAATATTATTCTTACTAATATTAAGTATTTAATCTATTGCTATTTAAGAGAAACGTTCGATTTATTTGTGGCATGTTATTTGTGTAAGTGGTAACTCATTATGAGCCGCTCTCTGGCAAAACGAGGCTCACTGCATCTCCGTGATGCATCATACCGAACAAGTCATCACATAATTATGGATCCACAAAAGCCACTTTTCTAATAATCGACTTAATTATGTGGTAAACTGATCCTTGGATATACAGAAAATTGATCAATAGGAAAAGTTTCGGCCCAGGTCAGCCTGCGCGGACTGCGAAGCCTGACCTGGGGCGATACTTTTCGCAGATGCATCAAGCTTCCTTTTGACAGAGCATGGCTCAAGTATAATTTTGTATGAGAATTTACACATAATTAACTACGTGAGCTGATCAATACTGTGAAGTTTTTGAACTCGAACTATAGGCGTCTTAGAGATACATATACTTGGAATATACGTTTGTATAATTTTAGCCCAGTAGGGGAAATAATTCCAAACTTAAAGTTATTAGGATCGGTAAGTCAAAATTCCAAGGCGCAAAATAATCATGCTTATCAGATGCTTATGAAGTTTGCGCACTGTACTTTCGGCATTTATAGACGAAAGTTAGTTCAAAACAAAGTTATTTACAAATGGACCGCCAGACAGACAGACATTATAGCAAAGAAAAATATATGCGTGTCCCATCCTATCCCGATATATTGCTGAAACTTAATTATTACTGGAGGATATTGACTCGTATACATGTATTTTGGAAAATTAGTGCCTCGTAAAAAATATACTCACTAGGGGAGTAGACATTCTATGACACATCACCGTTCTTTTTTTACGGCGGGAGAATACGTATTCTATGTGAAATATGGCCAGGAAAGTACATTTTCAACGAAAAACTCGGTGCCGGAGTACATATTTTATTGGATTACATATTCGCCATTACACAGACTTGCTATCGGAATGTCTCCGGCGTAGGACCGTGGTAAGACGGGACAATAACAGCAGACATCGGCTTATTATTCACACCGAATCACTAGTATTTCGTAGCAAACTGGATCTTATTATCCTGGATAATCTGTCGTCGAACTATACGAGACTTTCCCCTTAACTTGGATTAAAAGTAAGGGAATATCAAGTGTAAGACAAGTGAAAATCTTTCGTTGCAATGCCGGTTTACCGCCTTCTTTTCACCGACAGGAACCGCGGCCAATGCCGAGAATGTGAGAACATTGTTAAATAGTGACATTTAGAAGCGAACAGCATTATGGTCATCGTTTTTTCTTATCTGTTTGTTTGATGTAAAACGTCGTTTTAAACATTATTTCAGTCCTTTCACGACGTTCTTGTACATATCTACTGATTCCTAATGTTTCTATTACGAGACTTTTGCACAAAAATCCCTTTAAACACTGACTTCTTTCAAACATAAGCACATCGTCGAAACATTGTTTTGCAGAGAAAGATGTGAAAGAGGAGTGAATCCTGTAGCAATGACTAATATTATAACTAACATGTGTCATCCCACACTCTAGAAACTTTTCCCGTATTGTTTTAAAAAAAAATTCTTTTTTAAATTAATTCTTAGCACGATGTAAAACTAGTGCAACTGAGAATGGGTAACCAAGTAACTAACAATGCGAAATAAAAACTTATTTAAAACTTACATGTAGTGCCAGTAACTGCCGGAAAATATGTCTCTAAACAAAGCAGGAGCGATGCAAATAACCATGAAGTATCCATTTATAACAATTTGTATTTCAGAAACTGCGTATAAGAAATTAAATAATAAAGTACTTCTACGTGTGTACACTAGATACCCTTACCCTTGTAAAGGATCATCGCCACACAAATAACCAATACTTTTACATTGATCGGCAGTTTACGTGCATAGGCTGAAATTCATCATTTCTCCTCCTCGTCTTCCTTCTCTCTTTCTTCTATGTGTACTTCCTTGTCTTCTTCTCAAACATTTCAAAATGGTCCATTGATTGATTGAATGGTGTTTACTCCGCTTTCAACATTATTTCAGTCATATCACGGCGACAGCTCGCTCTTTCATGTATGACATGGGTTCACCAACTCTAGGCTAGAGCTCTGGAGTGTCTTGCCAGAGAATACTACTACGAAAACCCCATTACTTCCACTGAGGCTCGAACCCGGGGCCTGTACGAGGAGTGATCAGAAAGAACGTGGACAGACTCGTTATTTTGAAAACTACTTCACGTAGGATTACAAAAATTTACATAGATGAGCATTATTAAGTGATAACTGACACAAGCTTTCAAATGTCGTCATATTCCAGTAGGTAAAGTGTGACGTCATTTTAATACGACGTCATATACTGCATTAGTGGTCAGAAATGTGAGACGATGTTTTCTTTGAGCTGAGAGTAGCCATAAATTCTTACGTCAAACTCGGAAAGAATTCATCGGAAATCAAACCCGCTTTAGAAAAAATTGAAAGGGGACTCTGCGCTGAAGAAATCTGACATTCGCAAATGGATCGGATCGGATTATACAAGGATGCGATACTGTCAAAGATGACCTTAAATCTGGCCGTCCATCATTATTACTCACAGACAATTCCATCACGGATATAGAGCAGCGTCTAAAACAAAATCGCCGAGATACTGTCAGAAAAATAACTGTGACATTTAACATTTCATATAGAAGTTCCCGGGAGATTTTGACTGACAATCTTAGGATTGTCTGATGTTTCTTAATGGCTTTGTTATAAAAACGACAAGTTGAAGAAAAGTGACCCTGTTCAACCAGGTATGCCTCAGCCGAGCCCGTTAGCGCAGTCGGTTGTGTACAGCACATGAGACGGCGGGGGGGGGGGGGGAATTGATTGATGACAGTCATTGCGGTAGGATTCGTTCTCTATCACAGCTGATCACTGTTTTGATGATGGTTATGTGGGAAGCAGCCAGTGACTTGGGAAGAATATTGTGTGAATTAGACTTGCCCAAATTGAAAGCATTTTCACACGACAAAATTTATTACATGTGGATCAAATGGTTGAATTGTTCCTCAAAGATTAGAAAACATAGTGAGGAAACAGAAGATGCTGGATACGATCATTTATTCCTTTTCTCACAGTTTTTTTTTTTAAGCCATTTTCTTCATTGTATTAAAATTCGAGATGGTGTAGTAAAGGGTTAAGAGAGTCCGGGTACACGAGTGCACAATTATGTCACTTCAAAGTAAATCTATTTCTTTTGCTGTTTCAATGGGCCTTTTGACTCCCACGCCGCCAACCTGGCTTTACTAGTATCACCTGTAGCAATATTTCTATAAAGAATCTGATTTTTCATTTCCACCATGGTATAAGATAATCCCCTCAGTGAGGGATATATTTCTATAAGCATCGATCTTTTTTTTTTCTTTCTTTCTATTTTCACACAGGTATGAGTTAATCCTCCCGTAAGGTAAAGGGTTTAAGTAAAGCGTTGCAAACATAGAATTACACATGGGATTTAAGTGGACATGGTCAATAGTGTAGGCTCATTGGATCGTAATACACATGTATACCTATCTTGACCTGGGTAACGGCTAATCTCTTTACCGAACCACAAAATTTTAGACTTGTGCATATTGAAAGAGTGAGTAGGCGACAAATTAAATGTAGATCAAATGCGGTGCTCTTCATTTCGTCGAAATGGTGTTTCGTCGAAATCCATGTATGTTTTAAAATACCGATCGCTAAATTCCTAGATTTATTTAATGAAAACCTTTGTCTGGGAGGAAGATTTGAGCCACAATTCGTGCCAAGCCCACGTAGCTCAGTCGGTAGCGTACAGGACTTGAGAACAGGAGGTCACTGGTTCGATCCCCGGCTTGGCTTATTTCTCTCCGAGGATAGATGATAGTCATCGCGACAGGATTCATTCCTCTCTCACCGCTGACCGTTGTTTCGACGATGGTTATGTGGAAAAGCAGCCAATGGCTTGGAAAGAATATATTGCGGAGTATTGGTAAAAGGAACTCCAGGAAAGCATGGATAGGTGCACTGGCCGCCGTGATATAACTGAAATAATGTTGAAAACGGCGTTAAACACGATACAATCAATCAAAGCCACAATTCGTCGGGGTTAGGGTAAGGTTCAGGGCTAAGGATCGTTTTTGATAAACGTCGTTTTAGACTGAATATCGCGGATCCTTTAACTACATTTAAATTGTTATCTGCAAATACTTTCAATTTGTTCGAGTCAAAAATTTTGTCGTTTGGTGCAGGGTTAATTCCTCCAAGCCATTGACTGATTTCTAACATTAACGAGAAGGGAACAATAGTCGATCACGGAGAAATGACATCTACCGCTATGATCATCATAAAATCATGGACAGATTTTACCCGAGCCGAGGTTCCAGCTATGAACGCCTAGATTACGCGTCTCGCAACTTACTGTGGAGTGCCTTTGCACAAGGTGTTCTTTAGACTGAGCATCAGGGGCCGTAGTTTAACAGCCAATTTATTCACTTCGTGAGGTTGCGATCCCCACTGTACTGAAGATTTAGTGCACATCTTTTTTGTGTTGTTGTTGATCGTGAAACGTTGATCATGAAACAACTTCTTACGCTTTTGATCAACCATTCTCAACAACTGCTTCCAGGGTCCGTATTCTCCAACCATTAAGAACATTCCTTGTCTTACCCTCAAGAATTTTCTACATCTCAAGGTAACATAATTTCTGATGTGCTAAACCAAATGATTTAGCCAATTGGAAGTTGTGTTACTTTCTAAATCTAGAATTAGACTTGGAATGAAATCAAGAATGATTGGCGAATACAGACCAAGGATACTTAACACGTATTTGCGTCGTTTTTGAGCCGCCTGGTTGCGTAGCAACCAGGCTCTCATTGTTATCATCCTGATCTATGGGGTGACGTAGGCATACCTCCGGCCTTGTACTGCTTCCTGGCCGAGTTCCGGTTTACGAGATAAAACATAGTTTTCTAATTATTCGGTAAACAACCCAGTTTCTGTCGTAAATAACTTACAATTGTGCCTTTGTGATAATGAATATGTCTACAAAGACTTAGATTTTTAACGGTTTAAAGCTCTGAAACAATCTTTTCGTCCACATGGGTACACGATATTCTATCGCTTACACAGACGTCATCTCTAAATATAGCGCATTATGTATATCTCTAAAAATAGCCGTCGTGACCCAAACAAGTTTGCGGACACGCTGAAAAATACTCTCCGACGACAAGCGTCTTTACTACGCTTTTATTTGTGGACAGTTCTCAGTGAAAATGGTTCGATAATTACCCATTAGAAGTACATTCTAAATCTCACAATCTATCCTTAATTGTTAAAAGTCTCATTACAATTCAACACTCAACTTACGGTCGGAAAGAGAAAGGCGATGCCGAGTTGACATTGAAGATTTCAATGGAGATTTTTCTCAACAGTTGGCTATTTTTTTTTAAAAACAAATTTATAACGGCTTGGAATGGTTGCATTGCCTTCTTAAACATTCTTACACGTTGCTTCTTCAGAGCTTTTTATTCTAGACTTTAAATACTTTGCACACCAATATTCTAGGTGCACAGAGATCGTACATAGGGTATGCAATGCGCACGGGTCTAGGCTGTACCAAGTCATCGCTTAGCAGGTGCTTTCTGGAATGTAACTGTGCGACAAATATAGATCTTATAATCACGTGACGTGTAACGTCATTTGCACCACGGAATTCTTTATAAATTTACATATTTATGAATCAGTCGCTGTTCAAAGCGGCCCTTATTTTCAACGTACACCGACCTAACGCTTTACCGATCCATGCAGAGAGTGTTTTAAATATACTTTTTTTGATTAATTGTTTTTCGTTTTTAAAGAGGTGAATTTGTAAAAGTCTGTTTTTTTTTTAATGTGCGATTAACCTAGATCTAGTATTTATGAAACAACAATTTATTAGTGCGGGTGTCAGTATGCAAGGTGCTTTCGTAACTGCCAAAATCTGAATTCAGACGGGAATTCGACTTGAAACTACGCAGTTCTAACAACCAGCAATCTGAGAACTTGACTTTTTACTCCACTATATTTCAAATATAATAGAACATATTAATGTTAACCCACTCGAACAAGTTCTTTATTAGCGTGTTTGTAATCTCGTATAGGGTTGTTGTAAAGGGTAATTTAGAGCGAACCGCAAACATTTAGTTTAAGCCAAAGCAGTATACATGTAGATCTCTAAAATTTTCAATTGGTGTGGAAGCAGTACTTATTCCTGGGACGTTATAAAACAGAGACAAAGTTAAAAGGCTGACGATCATGCCATTGGGTTATATTGTTTTTCTTGAGCTGTAGCAGCCACATTCTTAAAGTCCACTGTGGACAAAAATTGAACCCAGATAGCAACAAATACAAATTATTTCCAGAGGACAAGTAGATTACTGAGTCAAATATTTGTGTGTGCTTCAGAGACATTTCAGTCCAATGATCATGAAATTGCCAGGCTGTTTGTCTTAATAATATTTTTTGACAAAACTGAAAGTAGGTCACCAGGGGTTAAAAGAAAAAGGTTGTCACTAGGTCAAATCAGACAGAACCGTAATAGATCTAGTACTGTAGAATCCATTTATTTTCAGTCCAGTACTCACGGAACTTGTCAGGCTTAGATTAGATATGGGTGAGTTGCAAAAGAGTATTTTTGGCCTAAAAGTTTGTCACTAGATCCAATACCAGAGGACAAAGTTCACTTGAGTTCCATACTGATGTTGCCTAAATGGTCCTCTTGTAAAATTGTTCAAGTGGTTCAGCTCTGTTTCTATAAACTTCACAGAAGCTTCAGAACTGAGTAGTAACATTTCAAAATAACAGCCTCTGAAACTGTATAAACAATTATACCCAAATTTCATATCTAGCATCCTGTATTTGGAAAGGACAATTATTGAAATTAAACGATATATGTATAACCATGTTGTCCAATTTTAGAAAATTTGTGTCGTATAAAACAACTTGCTCTAAATCTGGGGAGAAAATGTATTCCCTATTCTACTGAAATTATTTAGAATGCTTGTTTTAGCAAAATGTGTAAGAATGAAGATATACATGTAAGTTAAGTCACCCAGATTCTGCACTAGAAAAACATTTTTATCAAACTAGAACCATAATTTTTGTCCACATTCTTTACAGGCATTATCAAGCTAGGGAGGAACTGTAAATATTGATTTAACTTAGACTGTAATTACGCCCCATTGAATTTCGGGGTGGGGGGGGGGGCGGGAGATATGGTTTTCATGTTGTCTGTCCGTCCGTCTGTTCGTCCGTCCGATCTTCCGTCCATTCAGACAGATATGTTCTAAAATCATTGACGAAAGTGAAACTTCATACATGTGGTCCTCATGATAGTCCGCCGATACACTTTTTTTTTTAAATGTAATGCCTTGTCATGGAAAAAGGGCGCTTGATGTCTTTCGGTTGTATTTTGTTTTTGTTTTTAAAGCGGTGTCATAGCAAAAGGGGGTTTGATGTATATTTCCATTCTGGACCAATCTCTTTAACTACTGGACAAAATTTTATGAAAATTCATATTTATATTGTTTATCATAAGCCACAGACAATCAGTATTTGTTTTTATTTAATGAAATTCCGTATCATGGAAAAAGGGGGCTTAATGTATATTTTCACCAATAACAACAAAAGGTCAATTACATGCAAAACAAAATACCTCTTATAATTATGTTTCTATAAAAAGTTTTTTTTCGGAGGTGGATATCATTTCAACGAAATGACTTGTTTTGTATTGATTATACCTTTTGAAAACCATTTTTTAAATGAAGTCGCCTGGGGTAAGAGACTTTGAACTTTTTAAACCTATTCCATGTGCCTAAATTTTAATTCTCACCACATATATTTGTTTTAATGTAAATTTTAATATGTTTGTAATTTTAGGATGACAACTTAGAAATATGCTTGCATATAATACTGTCTTACGGTTGAGTTATTTGTATCTCGAATGCGTTTAATAGATTTGAACAAAAAAGGGTGAAAACTTCTGACCCATTACCATCCAGGCGACTCTCAGGACTATCAGTCCTTTGATTTTTTTTTCTGTGTGTGTGTGTGTGTGTGTTCCATAGGGTTAGCCTCGCATATCACGGGGCTTCAAAGCCGGAACCCTCAATATGAGAGGTATGTCTAAATATCCAAGGCCTATGGATTTTCCACGTTCAAAATTACAGTATTTGTTCCTTTCCGTGTATTTTAAATGTTTATTTACGGTGTATAGAGTAAAGCGATACAAAAAAAAAAAAACTTTACTCTGGCATCGTTTAAGTCTTTTACTAAAGGATGAAATTTTATACTGGACCAAATTGAAAGCACATGTACACGACAAAGTAAAGGTGGCCCAAATGACGAAACTTGTCCTTGATAGGGTTGAAAACATCGTGGGTAAAGGAGAAAATGCTGGTTACCACCATTTTTTCCTTTACCCACAGTATTTTCTAAAGTCTTCATCCTATGGGTCTGTAGAAGTTGTGATTGTGCGGTAAAGGCTTAACTAACCATATACATGTATAAGTAGCCACAGACGATTTTTCGGAGTCTTACAGCAGACCAGTTTTGAAGGGAAAAAAAAAACGTTGTAATAGGAGCGTTTCCCCGAAACGAGCAGGGTCTACACTATCAACAATATTACATACAGCCTAGCCTTGGTTCCAGTGAGCCCGGTCATTTTTCTTTTGATACATTCGGCCGTTACTTTGCCAAAAATGCGTCATTTTGACCAAGTAACGTCCAAATATAAAGGAAAAAAATTATCAAACCGGAACCTACGCTACATATAGTCATGTAATACTTCCGAGATTTTTAAAACGACTGTGAGCAGACAGGCCTTTTGACAACAACATGGGAAAAGAAGAAAATGTTGGTGACCAGCATTTTGTTCTTTACCAAAAGTGTTCTCTACCATTTCAAAGATAGAAAAATATTTTCAGCTACAAAGAATTCGTCGGCCGCAAATGCCTTGAATTTGGTCGAGTCTAGAGTTTGGTCGTTTTGAAATGTGTTAATCACATTTTACATGGATGGTTTCAAAGTTGTCTGCCTCATATTTGTTTACAGAGATACAAATGTACTAAGTTATGTATCTATAAAATTAATTGGTCTAGGAAAATTATTTATGTAAGATGAAGTTAAAGGAAATATCTTTATTTTCGACACGAACTTGCTAAAAAGCCGAACATTATTTACCTATGATAGAAAAAATGATACAATGTTTAAAAGGCAATCACAAAATCAAATCAAAGTAGTTAGAGCAATGACAAATTAGCGAATGTGGAATAAAGGATAAAACTTGGCTGGTCCAAGAATGAAGGAAAATGGTCCGATTCAGATATTAAATCCGTTCCAGTCCAATCCTAATACATGTACTAAGTCTGATCCAACTCGGCCCGATCCAATGCGGTTTATAAGTTCGATCCGGTTTACTTTGGTGACGTTAGCCACTGTTTAAAGCTATTTACTGGTCACAATAGGAAATGCAATGAAAAAACTTGTGATTGTTGATCTTGAATTAAAAAAAAAAAAAAAAAAAGGCAGATGAAGAACGTTTCAATATCAGTTAGAGTCTCTTTTAGATAATCTTTCCATTCTTCAATCACTTTCTTATCGGTATGGCAAACTCGGTGCCAGACGAGACTTACATCGCCCGCGAAAAACACGAGGATGAAAAAGGTAGCGTTTGGATAAGTAAAGGTGAGTCTGCCTTGCATAGGTCACTGACTTGACTTATATAAAAGCCAACATCTCGTATCTTATTCATGACACCTTGTTCAGTCTATGATTTTGTAAGTAGAGTTCGTTCAAGTTGGAGATATTTGGGATTTTGCAGTTCATGCCAACCTTGTCAAATCCAACTGAATTATGATTTCTGAAAGAAGCCCGCTCGGGTAGCTCAGTGGTAGCGTATCTGACAAGTGACCTGGTGCTTGCGAGTTCGATACCCGGTTGAGGCAAAACTTTCTTTCCGGCGTTTTTTGCCTCTCACATCTGATGCATGTGAGAAAAGTAGTCAGAGTCTTTGTAAAGAAAGTTAAGTCAGCACTGGTGTGAGGAAACACATGGGTGCGTCACTGACCACCATGATACGACCTGAGCTGTTACAATGGCATTAAACTCCAATACAAATTTTTAGCAGAAAGAATTATTTTCTTTGGGAAAGTATTTGGCGACTGTGTTTTTTCTTTTTTTTTTGTTTACATTTGAATCTGAGTCACTCTCTATACCAATTGTCTAGCGTTCGCTAGTATAAAGATAGACGATACTTATCAAAAGTACGCAAAAAACGCCCAAATGAGTTATATTTAAAAACTATCAGGCATTCAATTCTCTTTCGGATCCAAAGGCAGCTCCGCTTGCATTTGCGGATGGTATAGATCTATATAAAGATCAAACATCAGTAAAAGGTAATCTTATCTGAGGTAGAATGGTTATTGGAAATACAAAAAGAAAATTACAAACAGCAAACGGTTTCGATTCATATCAGCCTGCGCGAACTGCCAAAGGTCGAAAGTTATTGCAAACTGCTTTAAACCCTCATTTCACAGCGCATGACCAATATATTTCATCACTGTGTTTTTAGTAGCAGTCCAGAAAATCCTTTTCTTACAAAGCATTCTCTCATGTACAGCTTTACTTTTTAAACTATCTGCATGACCGGTATTCACCAATCATTCTTGAGAACGTCCTAAATCTTAGTCTCCAGACTTTTGTACGTTTGAGAGTAATACAACTTCTGACTGGCTAAACCAAATTTGTCGTTCAGAAGTTGTGTTACTTTCAAATTTGGAAAATCTGGGAGAATATGACTACGAACGTTGTAAAGAATGGTTGGTGAATTCATATGGACCTGGCAGAATAGTGACAATGTGAAACAAGAGGGCAATGATGCCCGCTTATCGTTTCATTTCTCTCAAAATAAGTGAGCAAAACATCGCGAGGACAATGACACTGATCCATATTAACACAACAATAATTCAATAATATTCTTTATTCTTAAAACAAGGTAGGCACAAAAAAGTCATCTAAAATGGAGTATTATTCTGTTTTGCAAATGAGGTAAGCCAGCAAATCATATGTTTCTCTCTCTCTGCGCCTGTCTCTATCTCTCTCTGCCTACTTCCATATCGTTCAAATTCAATGACTACCGCAATAGATATAAAGGAGGATACCTCCGAGACATTCAAATATCTATGAACTCTGACAAAGGTCTTTTGTGTTAAAAATTTTAGAGCTGAAAAAAATCTTTTTCATGAATGGTAAGATTTTTAGTAAAAGAAAGAATATACAAGAATCGCCCTTTCTGCACTGTGAAACATAAGAGGAGTGTTCAAACATGAATGCATCTAAGCACTTAAAATTTGATTCTTCATATGTTTCACTGAAACTTTTATTTTGTTCTCTCAAAGTATTCGCCTCCAACACTTATACAAACTTTCAGTCTCCGGATCCAATCTTTAAAGGCATTTTCATGGTCTTTTTTAGATATGCTATGAAGACAATGAAATATTGCAGAACCGAGGTGTTAGCGCTCAACAAATCTTTGACCTGAAACGTATTTTTTTCTTAGCTTTGGAAACAAAAAGAAGTCACACGGGGCAAGGTCAGGTGAATACGGAGGTTGGGGGAGCACAACGACTTTTTCCTGCTTCAGAAAGTCTTGCATCTGGTAAAAAGGATAATGACTGAAACTGGTGGTTTAAACACGGTGAAATAGAGTTGACAGAAAATGAATTCCAGTGTCTTCATAGTATACCTAAAAATGACTATGACAATACCTTAAAAGATTAGATCCGGAAACTGAAACATCGTATACCGGTATCTGTTGGAGGCCAATACTTTGAGGGAAAAAAAAAGGAAACTTTCAATGAAACCTATGCCGAATCAAATTTTAGGTGCTTAGATGCATTCATACTTGAACACTCCTCGTATCGGAGCATAAATCTGAGAATCATAACGAAAAGAAAAAAAAAAACATATTTTGAACTTAATGACAGTGTACCGCACTGACCATGCTGTGGGTGACACACATATTTATGAGCCATACACTGCGAAAAGAAAGCGGGTTTAATGCATCTGCAAAAAGTATAGACCAGGTCAGCCTGCTCAATCCGCGCAGGCTGCCCTAGGTCGAAACGTTTTGCTATTGGTCAATTTTCTGCATGTCAAAGGACCAGTCTACCCCATGATTCAGTCGCTTGTTGGACAAAATTGATTTTATAAATACATAATTATGTGATCACTTGCCTGGAATCATACATCAGGGAGATGCATTAAGCCCCATTTTGCCAGAGCATAACTCAAATCATAACGACAAAAATCCTGAATATTTCGTACTTTAAACACTGACAGTGTACTTCGCTCACCATACATATATATTAGCCATGCTCTGCGAAAAGTGAGTTTTATACATCTGCAAAGAGTATCGACCCCAGTCAGCCTGTGCAGTTCAAACATACCGTTATTGGTCAATTTTCTGTATTTCAAAAGATCCGTCTACCTCATGATTCAGTCGGTTGGACAAAATTGATTTCATGGATCCATTATTATGAGATGACTTGCATGGTATGATGCATTACGAAGATACATTAAACCCCATTTTGACAGAACCTGACTCAAATATACTTATGAAGAGAGATAAGAAGTTATGAATGGTTCATGTAAAAAAAAGTTATAAATTAACCTTAACAATAACCTTGTTGGGAAAAAGACAGTAAAGCCCGTAGCAAGCCATATTTTTCAACGGATCACATTTCTTTGAAAAAGACTGACCTAAATCCCCAAACGGGATTTTTTAATGCCAATTTGCGGAGAATGTCCAACAAGCGATTTTGGAGAAGAACGTTTTTGACCAATTTCTTTTTTTTACAGGTTTGTTGCCATGGCATCCACATTTCCTCGACCAATCAAACTCTTTCGAAAAATCTTATACGGACCATGGTAGGATCAATTCCGTGAATTTTTTTTTTTTTTCTCTCTTTATATTTTGAAAGAATGTTTGAGACTCAAAGGGAACGACACTTGTAGAGACAGACGCCCGAACAGACTGACCCAAGACGAACACTAGGGCATGGCATAAGCCCCCTGGCCTCTGGCTAGTAAAGCGAAAACTGCTTTGATGGGCAATTTTGTCTATTAAGGTCACAACGTTTCCTCGGCATACCCGTTGAATCATTCGTAATCACAGTGCTATTTTCAACAGTTGTTTTGGGTAACAAATTTGCATACATTCAAAATTGTTTTTTCCCCAACTTTTCACCTCTTCGAAATTATCGCACAGCTGCTCATGAATTAATCTCAAAAAGTAGCAAACTTCGTACATTGAGGTCAGTGGCCGTATTTACCAACAAGTCGATGTTCACTTAAAATTCTAAATTTCCTGACTAGCCATCTGTACCAAATGGGTAAGTCCCTGATTTCAGAATTAACCCATTGACTCCTAGGCGTGACTCATTGACCTTTTGCGGACAGTATAGATCAAGATCCACACTGTCCGATGACGAGATTTTTCCCCTAAAAATGCAGTTGAAATAGCAGAATTCGGGTGTTTACTAGGGACTTGAAATTTTCATTTCACTTTTTTAGCAGGAAAAAGGTTTAAAATTAAAATGAAAGATTCTGTAGGACCCCGGATAGTTACATGTACTTACTTGTACACTCTTAACCCTTTCCCAAACAAGCCCTGGTTTTCACGTGTCTGTAGTACAAGTCTTTTGAAAACACTGTGGGAAAAGGAGAAATTGCTCGTAACGAGCAATTTCTCCTTTTCCCACAGCGTTTTCTACCCGTTTTGAGACCTTTCTGCCATTTTTATCTAATTTAAAATTGTCGTCTGCAAACTCTTTCAATTTGGACCAGTCCAACATTTGTCGTTTGGGAAAGGGTTAACCTGCTAAAAAATGAAACAAAGCTTTCATGTCGATAGTAAAAACTTAATACATGTATTTGCTATTTGATACGTATTTGGGGAGAAAATATCTCCTTATTGGACAGTGTTGATCCAAGATCAGACTGCACTTTCTGTACAGTCTGATCTTGATCTACACTGTCCGCTAAAAGTCATTGAGTCGCGCTTAGCAGCCTAAGGGTTAAATGTCGTTACTGCTTGGTGCACTGAAAGTCCAGAACTTCAGAATTAGACCATAATTTAGAATGGAAAGTGAATACGGCCCTGGGTAGTTCAGTTCGCTAATAACTGTTGTCATTTCTGTGTGTATGTATTACTGTTAGCAATCACTTCATCGTAAGATGGCGGAGGTGGGACTGGTACCGGAAGCCCATAACTATTCAGCGGGACACTTCCTGGATGCGGACTATATGAGCCGTTTCTACTAACTTCCTCATACGGTGGAGGCTCGACTCCTGTTGCAACACTGGAATCAGTCAGTAAGGTTCTTTCGGGTATGTTAGCACTTCGACCATGATCATCGTGAATGCTCTCGTCACGAGCTCGATTGTCCTGAAATTGGTTTAGATAATAATTGACGCCAGGCCTTTAATTTTTCAACCTCTGGGAAACCATGAGAAATGGAATTATCAGCCTTTCCCAAACGATAAAACTTTAGACTTCTCCATATTAAAACATATGGAGACGGTGAAATAAATGTTACTTAATATTGTAAATTGTTTATGCAAAGATAAAAAAACGAAGTGTGAAAAAGGGCAAAATGCGTATTACTAGCATTTTATCCTTCTCCCACTATGCTTTCAAAAGCAGTCTTCATCAGATTCGTTAAAAGTCGAGATTATATGGTAAAGAAATAACGTGAATTAAGATTGAAAAAAATGAATATAAATATCTGAAAGAAGAGAACCACGTGGGGTTATATCGTTCCTTACTGTAACACGAGCCAACTTTGCTCCGCAGAAGACAAGTTCCGTAACGACTGAAATTTGAATATTGGTTTTCCTTTATGAAGCAACAGTGGCATTTACCTTAGATTGATGACATGTGCGAAATCCAGCTTGCAGTATATCAAAAAGAGTTGATCATGTAATCGGACCACGCAGGCTGACAAGCAGATACACTAAAATCCATTTTCATAGATCATGGCTCATTTCTTTTTGTTCCACAGGCACATTTATGCACACAATATACAGGTGTGTGTATATAAGTCACAAAGACTGGGCATGCGTGTTCGGCTAAGGAGTTAAAATAGGTATTTGTAAAATTTCCTATAATATTGGCGTGCAACACACGAAAAGGGGCCTGCGGACATATGCGTAAAGGTGTGTCGTCCCAGATCAGCCTGTGCAGTCTGTGGCTAATCCGAGACGATACTTCCCGCTTTTGTGCGATTTTCTGTTTCACGAAAGTCTACTGTAAGAAAAAATCTTATGTAGTCGTAAAGTGCCGTCTCGGATTAGCCTGCGCGGACTGCGCAGGCTAATCCGAGACGACACTTTACGCAAATGTCCGAAGGTCTCATTCGCATGTTGCGGGCATATAGGAACAGAGCTAAAGTTTGCGACATTTAACCCTTGTTCTGCTTAATAATTGAAATGAAACTTTCAAGCCGATTGTAAACTCAAGACTTTGTAATTTCAAAGGTATTTTTTTTGGAGAAAGGTATCTCCTTATCGGAGAATGCAGATCCAAGATCAGACTGCGCGTTCTGTACAGCCTGATCTTTCCTGTCCGCAAAAGGTCCTTGAGTCGCGCTTAGCAGCCTAAGGGTTATTGGTCCAGTCAGCCATTCTAACCAACAGAGCGTATGAGACAGTAAATTGATACGCCGTGTTGTTAATCAAAAAGACATATTTTGACCCATCGTATACGTCGCATCCCTTCGCTGTTGGTGAGTCAATTGTTTAAGATGCAATCACGTCGGAACGCCAGTGGTTTATTTACAAATATATATCAAAACAAGGCTGATGTCTACATTCTTGTTTAGTTGACTAGACACGTAGAAAAATGATAAAACCACGAAGAGCTCCGTTTAACCCTTATCCTGTTCAAAAAATGAATCCTTCAAACCGATAGTATAAACCCATTTTTTTCTGTTCCAAAGGAGGAAAGATATCTCATCGGACAGTGTAGATCAAGATCAGACTGCGCGTTCTGTGCAGTCTGTTCTTGTTCTACGCTGTCCGTAAAAGGCCAGTAAGTCGCTCTTAGCAGCCTAAGGGTGAAAGGCATTTTCTCGCGCTTAGTAACTTTTAAGTCTTCATTTATATAAATTAGATTTTTTTCAAGCTCCTGTTGTTGCGAGCTAATGTGGAGAAATTGTGGAGAAAGGAAAAATTGCTAATGCAAAGCTATTGTTCCCTTGTCTACAAAGTTCTACCTGATTGCACTATTGAGACTGCGTTTCGATAGGCCGCCTACGTAGATAACTAAAATATACTTACCATATGACCAAATATGTGACGGATAAGTGGGAAATTTCGCACCGATCCATACTTCTCTTTCAACCTTCCATAAAATATTCTCTTCAGTAGCGTAAAACCCACTATTACCGCTATAAGTATAAACAAATTCTTGGCTACCCGTCCCAGTGTTTGTAAGATAGTTTGAACCGCCCCCTGCAGGACACATTTCGCTTCCGTACCATTACCACAGTAGTTCAGATCTTCCCGACAACTGACTTTGGAAGATATACACTTTCCAGTAGAGCAGGAAAAGTAGTTCTTCTCTGAAGTACAGGGACCTTTAGAAAAAAAAAGAATGTTATACATGAGACATGCTCTGACAAAAGAGGGCTTACTGCATCTCCATGATGCATTATGATGTATATAAAGCAAGTCATTACATGACTATAAATCCATAAAATCCATTTTGTCTAACAATCGACTGGATCTGGAGGTAGAGTGGTCCTTAGTCATGCAGAAAATGGACCAACAGCAACTACTTTCGACTCATGTCAGCCTGCGCAGGCTGGCATCGGTCGATACTTTATGCAGAAGAAGTAAGCCCCATTTTCCAAGAGCACTATTCAAATTCACTAAAACAGTTAAGGTAAAATTCGCGCAATCTCTGATTCAAGTAGTACATCAGCAGTAATTACATTACCACGAGGGCTATGTATCGTCCACGTAAAATAGTTCTCGTGATCATAAGCGCATTTTCCTTTACATGAAAATCAAATACTCGTACTATAGTGTAGTAAGATTGAACACCAGAACATTTCACTGCATCTGTGATTTTGATTGCACTGCAAGCATAATTTAACTCTTTACCAAAGGACAAAATTTTAGACTGGTCCAAATTGAAAACATTTGCAGACGACAATTTAGATGTGGCACAAATGATGACATTTGCCTGTAATAGGATAGAAAACATTGTGAGAAAAGGAGAAAAGGCTGGTTACCAGCATTTTCTCCTTTTTCCCACAATGTTTTCAAAAAGGCTTTTCCTCAGGATCGTTACAACTCGGGATTGTGTGGTAAAGGGTTAAGTGGCCGAGTCCGGTAGCTCAATTGGTGACGTAGAGGGCTTGAAACCAGGGAGTGGCAGGTTCGATTCCCTAGCTTAGGCAGATTCTTTGCGATGATTGATAATAGTCATTGCGACAGCATCGCTTCCTCTCTTAACCCTGACGACTTTTACGATGGTGTTTATTAGGGAAGGAAGCAGTCAGTAGCTCGTAAATAATATTCTGCGACGAACTGGTAGAGGCACTCCAGGAACGTATGGGATATATGCTTTGTGCCATGTGATATAACTGAAAGAATGTTGAAAACGGCGAACATTCACTCTTATATTCGGATTGAGTACTCTGTTGCCGGAATAAAAAGAACCCTCTGCAGCCATCGGTAGGATTTGAATCTTGCATAGACCCTTCAAAATCAAAGATCAGCGACTCGACTGACTAAGCTGTCCACGCAACTGAATATCCTAACCCTTTGGCTGCCAAGCGCGACTCACAGACCTTTTGCGGACAGTGTAGATAAAGATCAGACTGCACAGAACGTGCAGTCTGATCTTGGATCTACACTGTCCTATAAGGAGATACTCCCCCAAACCCCCACGAATTTTCAATATCAACAATTTGGCTTTTAGCATCGGCTTGAAAGTTACTTTGAAGTTATTTAGCAAAAGAAGGGTTAAGTGTCTTTAGAATAAACTTATCCCCTGTTATGTAATGCTAGGTACCGGTAGCAATGGTTACCAGTGACAAATAGGAAAAGCAGTTCGACAGAAAAAAATATAGTTCTAAAGCCATCTTTGAGAACAACATCTATCTGTTTTTTAAGGGATTTTCTCAAAAACTTGCGATACAAAATCCAGTTGCATGAAACTGTAGGTACCAAATAAATGAGAAAAAGGAGGCGTAATGCATTTCCATGATGCATGATACCTGTCAAGCCATCACATGATTATGAATCCATAATAGCCACTTTTCTTTAACAATCGACTGAATCATGAGGTAGAATGGTCCTTGGACATACAGAAAACTGACCAATAGCGAAAAGTTTCGGCCCAGGTTAGCCTGCGCGGACTACGCAGGCTAACCTGGGTCAATACTTTTCGCAGATGAATTAAGCCCCCTTTTCACACAGCATGGTTCAAATGCAATGGTTCTTTTCTAGTAGTTCTCTCAGATCTAGATATGGATGTTCCATGGCTGATATAATGGTGAACAGTGTAGATCCAAAATCTCAATGCACTTTCTGGTTACCATTTTTTTTTCTCTTGCCTTCATCTTAAAGGTCGTTAAATCCCGGGGTTGTGTGGTAAAGGGTTCAACTCACCGTCAAAAAACGATATGAAGACCATTCTAAAAGATCCAGTGTTATAACGCCCTCGTCCACTCCAGCGATATTGCAGGTGAATTTCACTTTCAGTTGATGTGAAGATATTATTCGAGTTTTCAAGCGACCTGTTATGTCCGCATAGAACTTCTCCTAAACCTGTAAAGATGTATAAAATTCTGGGATTATATAGCCAACAAGGCGTATGTCACAAATAACAAAGGTATCCTCCATATACCTGCAAAAGTAGATAGCCATTTCGACATTTTGTAGAAAAAAAAAAGGCAAACTACAAGTAAACAAATCTTTTTCAAAAGCACGACTGGTTTCAAATGAAAATGTAATAGACAAATAGCTTTCTTGCAAAGAGAGTTTGGCGACAATTAATTTGTTTTTATTTAGCACAAACCGTGGTACAATTTAATTTTTAACCCTTATCCTACTAAATAAAAGAAATGAAACTTTCAAACAGATAGTTTAAAATAATTTTTTTCTATTTCAACTGTAATACTGGAGGAGAGATATATCCTTATCGTACAGTGTAGATCCAAGGTCAGGCTGCACGTTCTGTGCAGTCTGATATTGATCTACGCTGTACGCAAAAGTTCAGTGAGTCACACTCGGCAGTCCAAGGGTTAAGCCGAGTTACGACTGAAATATCCGCAGGCAATATAAAGCCCGTCAGATGACGTTAGCTAAAACGTTTAAGACAGACTAGTATCTGCTGTGTCCAACGCATCTAGTAGACAGCGTAACTCGCAGAAACCTTGTCATTTAGCCTGTAAAATAATACCCCATATCTGAAGTAGTGTTTGTTTGAGCTAAAGCAACGTTTCCAGGTTGGTATGGAAGATGTCCTGAGAATTCGTTCAGTATCGTTTAGCAAATGACCTTATGGTGAAAAATATGGCGTCACAGCAGGCACATACTAGTAAGACCGTTGTTTTGTCTCGGGCAACAAAACCGTCGTTTTGTCTCATGTCTTGCTTGAACGTGCTGTTATGGCTGTGTACTTGAAGAAACGCCAGAACTAATGGAGGAATGAATTCATCACGGTATTGCCCTGTAGGTGAATTACTATGGATAATGTACACAGGGCTCCTGTGAGTTGAAGTTATTCCCTTCTAAACCATTCCTCTGCCCAAAGGTATACACTTAAGGACACACGTGTCTGAAAATATTCACCGGGACGTCGTCAGATACGACATCGGTCATCACTGCTATCTCAATGGAATCTACACTCATTGGAAAAAGTAAGATATGCCTAGTCTCGTCTCCTTGACTGAATATATTGCCTGCAACAGGCAAAACGAGCTGCACGATCGTGTCGACGTAAGGCAGGGTATAATAGAAGGCCGTCTCGAGCGTATGCCATGCACTCGAAGTCGATGTCTAACAGTTCGGACACTGATCTGTCTGGGACCAGGGATGCTGCGAGCACTGAAAGCCACTTTCTGAAAGCGTTTCGTAAGGTGCGGTTGGTGAATGTTGTTAGATTGACGCCGTGACAACCCATGGCGTTTAGGTTTTCTAATATACCTGTGCTTGTGTTTTTGGTAGCGCATGCATAGAGGTTGTTTCGGGTTTCCATCCACCTAAACCGCCCAGCAGCCTTAACCTGTGTTCTGTCTCAAACAAGGGGACAGTGCCTTCATTGTGGGATTATACACGTGGATCATGCTCTGTGAATAGGGGACTTAATGCATCTGCGAAAAGTATCGACCCAGGTCAGCCTGCGCGGACTTGACCTGGGCCGAAACTTTTCCATATTGGTCAATTTTAAACGTGTCAAAGGACTATTCAACCTCGTAATTCAGTTGGCTGTCAAAAAAGTGGCTATGATGGATCCATAAGTACGTAATTGATTGTTATCATGCATCACGGAGATGTATTAAGGCCCCCTTTTCACAGAGCACGGCTCATGTATATTTTATATTTTTTCGTTTGTCTTCACTGGTGATTCAGACATTGTCCGCTAACATACATGGGTGTTCTCCGTGGTACGGAGATACTAAGCAGGGCATGAAATGAGGAAACCCCTATCCGATTCTCGCTTGGGGGAATGGGGGGGGGGCGGGCTAGTCACATGAAAGTGGGCAAGGCACTGTTGAGCCCAGGCTAGAACTGGTGAAACCCAGGCAAGTGAGTTGTTGCCGTGATATAACGAAGACAGGGATAAAAGCTGGTACCTTCCTTCAAACAAACCTAGCCTTACATGCTTTTTCAGTATACCGCGAATATACGTAAACGTTGTTCTGATGATTTGCACCAATATACAATAATAGGTATAATGCCAACGCGATAATTGGGGTATTTGTTTACCAATACTGGCGAAATATAAACATAGACAGAGGCCATAAGTCGTCACTATATCTGTTAATTTACATTGCCAGCAGCGTCTCTGCTATCGTGGCACAGTGGTCGGGTCGTAGGAGAGTCGATTAAGCGATTCAAGTTAGATTGACTGACTATGTGGATGGCACTTTCATCGCGTTTGGTTTAATTGTTTCCCACGTGGATGTGTGTTAACCTTTATACGTAAACACTTAATGAAGGAAATTGATGTCAGTCATTCCATATGCAAACTTATAATTTTCTTGCTTTCTGCAAAGTCTGAAACCACTCGTGACGGCTGTAGAGTCGGATTTCATGTTAGCTCTTATAAATCAAGTGCATTTCTATAATCAAGATAAAATACGCATACAAAACAATTTCAATAGGATTTTCCAAGAATATTTCACCCAATAGCGAGCAGTATAAACGTAGATCTAAGAGCAGGCTGCAAGTTTTGTGATCTTGATCTACAGTGTCCGCGTATGCGATTTGATCTTGATCTATACTTTGTGCAAAATACAAGGCAAGATGTCAATAGCGCTGTGTGGGTGAATTCATTTCGATCAGTTTGATTTAGTCATTTACGCCGTTTTCAGCCGTATTCAAATTACCTCAAATCGACACCTAACCTATTTATGTGTTTCCCTGGTTTTATGACTACAAGGCTGGGGTGTGCAATACGTTGCAAGGCTCTTTTGAACAAGTCGAACAATAATACGGAAGAATCATTTCATCGTAGATACAGGAAACGTTAACTAATTTTGTAGACAGGCATGTTGTGGGTATACCACCTGAATGAAATAATTGATATAGTTATATGTACTTTAATAACAATCAAACGTAAAAAAAATGAACGACAATAATAATGCTGAAAATAAAAATAATTAAAACGGGGGTAGAAAAAGTCAGTTCCTGTAAAGTCATTGAAATCGGTTTATCAAATACTAGTTTTCAAGTTCTATATGTATCAAATAAGGTTCATGCAGATTGCAAGGGCCCGTAACATCTTGAACAATCAACGATTTATTTGATTTCGGAAAGAGTGCAGGAACGCGTCTTATTCATTTAGAGATGCTACTGTACTATTTTCTCAACGTTTTACCACACGATGGAAGTGTTGCGTGGTCCATATTGAGACTCAGAGGGCATTTGCAGACGACAAATTGAATGTGGTTCATATGATCTGATTTGTCTCTAAGACGTTTCAAATCACTGTAGAAGAGAGGGAAAATGCTTATTACTAGTATTTTCTCCGTTACACATTATGTTTCAAACGTGGGATTCATCGATCGATAAAAGATTACAGCAGACATCCGTTCCTATCAATATCTCGAAATCATTAAGTAATCACATTTTCGTATTTGCAGAATCTAAGATTTTACCGTGTCCTGTGTACTGTGCACATGACAGCGTTTTAACGACCTTGAGAAAGACAATGAATGAATGAGTGAAGTTTTAAGTCCCGTCGACATCAGAGATCATATTGGGCGCACTAACAACTAACGTAATACGTTTAATTGATCAAACTGTAAAGTTACAAAAAAATTTAAAATCTTAGCTGTGTAAACACTAAAAGAACAAATGACGTTAGTGACATACAGTCTAAAAATACAGATGATCAATATAACCTAAAATCATATCTTTTTATAGAGATTTACCTCTTTCAAAAAGTCAAAAATAGACTCCAACTTTACAGTATCAAATAAATTGCTCATACTGTAAACATGAAAAAACCTGTCTCTCGTAGGTGCAAGGTCTATACAGTCTACAAGTATATGTTTAACAGTAAGAGGTGCGTTGCAGGAAATACACTGTGGCGCTTCTTCTCCTTTGAGGAGGTAAGAGTGTGTCATGTATGTATGACCAATGCGAAGACGGGCCAAAATAATTTCTTCACGGCGACTTGTCCGCAACCCTGGAAGCCACTCGCCAAGTGTTGGCTTCACTGTAAACAACTTGTTATCTTTGTTAGCTGAGTCATTACAGGATTGCTGCCATACATTTCGGATAAAAACATTAATCAATGGCTTAAAATCATTAAAAGGAACTTTAAAAGGTATATCATCCAGTGACAATGCCTCCTTGGCAGCTTTATCTGCCTCTTCATTGCCACTGATACCAATATGGCTAGGGAGCCAACAAAAAACAATATCAGCTCTGGCACAGATTCCGGACAACTTTTCTAGGAGACTCACAATGATTGGATTGTCAGTTTTCTCATCCTCAAGTGCTTGCATGGCAGATAACGAATCTGTAAAGATAATACAGTGCCAGTAAGCGTCTTTTTGAATATGGTTGAGGGCAATGTCGATCGCCTGTAGGTCCGCAGAAAAAATAGAAGAATTGTTAGGAAGCCGAAATTGGTATAATTCGCCATCGAGCACGGCAGCCGCAGCAACTTTGTTTCCATCTTTGGAACCATCGGTATATATCTCTTCGTAGAGGAAGTATTGTTCTTTTATTTCAAGGAATTCATTTTCAAAAATCATGGGATCTGTTGTAGCTTTCTTGTCAGAAGCAAGACTATATATGTAGGTTGGACTATTAGAAGTCTATAAAGGAACTTCAGAAATTTATGCGTGGGGTTGGCGGGATTTGACTTTAATTTTAAGTAATATTGCGAGGACAGTTTCTTCCTGCATAAATTTAAAGATGGTTCATTTGCCTCTGCATATAAACTATTGACAGATGTTCTAAAGGCGCTAGGTGCTAATTGTAAACCTTGGTTATGGATAGAATCCAATTTACGAAGGTACGATTGCCGCGCTGAGCCATATACCATGCAGCCGTAATCTAACTTTGAACGGACAAGTGTTCTATACAGTCTCAGTAATACTTTTTTATCTGCTCCCCAGTCCATACTGGAAACAACACGTGAAAGATTCAGAGCTTTTTGGCATTTATTGCTTAGATAATTAATATGTGTGATGAACCTGAGTTTAGAATCGAATAAAAGACCTAAGAATTTGAATTCTAGGACGACTTCTATACGGACATCATCTAATGTCAGCTCCGGATCGAGATGAATTTCCTCGACTGACAGAAATGCATACATTTGGTCTTGGTTTTCGAATATTTGAAACCGTTTTCGTTTGACCACTTGCTTAACTTATTTAAGACATGTTTAAGCTGTCTTTCAATCGTATGCATATGTTTTGACCGGTAGCAAATGTAGAAGTCGTCAACATACAGAAAGCATTCTACTCCAGGGCAAACAGATTTAACGATGTTATTAGCTTTAACACTAAGAATTGTAACTGAAAGGATGCTTCCCTGGGGAAGGCCCATTTCCTGTTCGTGTGGGCTGGACAATGTATTTCCAACCCGGACTATAAACTGACGTTCATCTAAAAGGGCAGAAATGAAATAAGCAAGGCGACCTTGAATACGAATTCATAAAGGTTGTTCATAATACCATACTTCAAGGTGGTATCGTAAGCACTTTGTAAATCAAAAAAGACAGAAACAACATGTTTTTTCTTTATGAAGGCTTCACGTATGAAAGTCTCGAAGCGTACTGAGTGATCAAGAGTGCTTCTCTGTTTCCGAAATCCGCACTGGTTTGTGGAAATAAGTTTACTGTTCTCTAAAAACCAAACTAGGCCGTCATTTACCATTCTTTCCATAGTTTTACAAATACAACTTGTTAAGGCTATAGGGCCGATTAAATTCTAGATCGTCTGTCAAAAAGACATGGGAGATGATACGAAAAATTAATGGCAAAAGTACTTCCAATAGTGTTGGTCATCTTGATACTGATGATGGGAATTTTACTTCTAAACATGACACTGCCAATGTGCTGGGCTATACGTTCGCCAGGAAGTCTTCTTCTGAAAATTACTCATCCATGTTTCGAAAACGTCAGGAAGTAAAAGAGAAATCCAAACTGAATTTTAAATCCAGTAACAAGGAACATTATAATAAAGATTTTACCATTAAAGAGCTGAAAAAAGCTCTTAAGAAATGTCATGACACTGCAGTTGGGTCTGATGATATACACTATCAGTTCCTTAAACACTTACCGTATCGTTCCGTCCATTGTTTACTGCAAATTTTTAATCGGATCTGGAAGACAGGTGTTCTTCCAGACTCTTGGAAAGAAGCTATAGTTATACCTTTACCAAAGCCAGGCAAAGATTCTAAAAACCCAAGTAATTACCGCCCTATAGCCTTGACAAGTTGTATTTGTAAAACTATGTAAAGAATAGTAAATGACCGCCTAGTCTGGTTTTTAGAGAAAAATAAACTTATTACCACAAACCAGCTACAGACAGGTGTTCTTCCAGACTCTTGGAAAGAAGCGATAGTTATACCTATACCAAAGCCAGGCAAAGATTCTACAAACCCAAGTAATTGAGAAAGACAGTGTTTGAAAAAATTGTGGCAAAAGGAGAAAATGCTGGTCCCACAATGTCATCTGCTCAGTCAAAGGCAAGTTTCGTCATTCGAGCCGACCTTGATTTGTCGTCTGCATATGACTTTTTCGAGTAGTAGAGTTTACTCTCTTACCGTATATAAATGCACGATCTGCATCATATATGGTTAAATTGTTGTCGCTACACATCCCTCCAAGATCAAACTTTGTGAAATAAAACATCACTCTATTGAAACCACGTTGAAGTTCCTTTGGAGAAATCGTGACGTCACATGGACTTGACCGGAAGCCAGCACTAAGGTACTCCGCGTTAAAGCTGAAAACACCGGCAACGTCTTTGTTAGTTATTTCTCTCCCGGCACAACCAGTCTCAGGGAGCGAGTCTAAAAAAAAAAAAAACCATGATGCCTGCAGTAACATTCTTTGTGACATATATCTTAAGAACACTATAGTGAACTCTTTACCAATAAACAAAATTTTTGACTAAATAGAGGATATTACAAGGGTCTTTATGTATCATCATTTTTATCAAACGAGGAGACTGGAAATGTATGACGCGAGCCTTTGCGAGCGTCAAATACATTTTAGTCAAAGAGTTTGATAAAAATTATAATACATAAATACGAATGTGAGATTCTATTTATCACATAAAACGAATGACAGACGAAAAATATCCTACATCATCTCCTTAAGCCCATACACCATTCACGGGTCCATGTTTACAGTTGTAGTTTGGTTTCAAATGTGTACACACACAAGTAGACAGCTCTTTGACATTTACACCGAAAGTAGAATGAAACGGTTTCTCGAGGGTAAGTCCACCTTTTTTGGCAATTTTGTCGATTTTAAAAATTTTCGCTGCATTTCTTGGTTTTTATTAAACATGAAAATCAAAAACTTTCCACGCATATACGTCTTAACAACAATGACGTCATTATTCCGCGAAATGGCATAGTAGTACACATTCCGGCACGTGCTGTAACTGGTTTCTCCGGCTTCACGAGCTCATAATAAAAAAATCTGATCAGAACCGTGACCCAAAAAACTATAAACAGCAAGTGTTTAATCAAAATTATTGCACAAAATGTAAGTTTCCGGGCCGTTATAAGCATGCATTAACGGGGAAAAACCGGGTGTTAACGGGAGAAAACGTGTGTTAATCAGTAAAATCACGCGCCGTTAACGCCCGGCTTTGTACTTTCAATATCCTCGATCACAGCCTACCTTGTAAGCAATGTACGCTGAACGTTTGTTCTTGTCATACATCCCAGACTCCGACCAACTAAGCTGTAGGAACTTGTACCTTATTAGATCCTTATTATAGCTTGTCTTTGATGACTTTAGTACACCACAAACGAAATCTTACCCAGTATCTTAGTATTATCGAGATATGAGCAAAAAATCAATCGTAATGCACTCCACATCCTACCCACTTTCCTAACGTGGTCGGCAATTCCTTCGCTTGATATTTCACTTTGACGTCTTTCAGTTAAAGAAATTCCATATCCCCTCATTTATCCTAGATGTAATAGATCCAAAAATGTGCAAGCTAATCCCACCAAAGTCCGCTATACATTAAATGTCATTAGAAGTGAATTACAGCGAGAGTCCAAAACAGTGGCACAGTACTACGGCCCTTCACTACGCGTAACAAAAATTTCATCGTCGAATTCCGGTTTTGACCGGTACAAGTCCGGTACATTTCATGTCCGTTTCATTGCATTTCTATGGAAATATTGTTTGCTTTCGTTGTAAAGTATTGCTTTAATGCATTTATTTTATGCAATAATAGCGTTAATTCACGTTTGTTTTGGTCGTTTACATTCGCAGAGGCCCTCAAAATGGTTAAACACCCTTGTGCTTCGCACTCGGGCGTTAAACCATTTTTCAGGCCTCTGTGAATCTTAACTACCTTAAAAACATGAATTAACCCTATAATAAGGTATGGATTTGATACTCTGCCGGAGAAGGTTTTAAGTGATAAACTAGATTTAATGCACTGGAAACGACACAGTCATATAGGACAAATAATAGCCTTTGTCTTTGATAGAATAGAAAACTTTGTGAGAAAAGGAGATAGTGCTGTCATAGTTTACATCTTTTAACCTGACCAAGGTCAACATCATTTACATAAATTAGAAATCTTTTTTTACCTTCGGCATAGCACGGGACTGTCTTCAGCAACCGTCCCGAATGGTCACGTAAATATTACGCACACTATGGCTTACCTATACAGAGAACTAGCTCAAGTCTTCCGTTACTTCAGCCAATGTAAACTTCCCGAATAATAGTCGTCGTTCTATTTATATGCCTACTTACTGTATATATTCAGCATAAAAGTCAGGATCAGGTTAAACGAAGTAAGATTTAACAGATGTTACGATATATTAACCCATAGGCTGCTTAGCGCGACTCTTTATCCTTTTGCAGACAGTGTAGATCAAGATCAGACTGCACAGAACTTGCAGTCTTATCTTTGATCTACACTGTCCGATAAGGAGACACCTTTCTCCAAAATACCTTTGAAATAGGAAAGTTTGGGTCTATACTATCGGTTTGAAAGTTTTATTTCTTTTATTTAGCAGGATAGGTGTTAAATAGAAAAAAAAAAAAACACGGGTTTTAATAACGGCTTTACAGTTTCATTTCTTTTACGTAGGGTTAAAGTAGAAAAAAAAAAAAAAGGGTTTTAATATCAGCTTTACAGTTTCATTTGAGCCATGCTATGAGAAAAGGGGGCTTAATGCATCCGTTAAAAAGTATCGACACAGGTTAGCCTGGGGAGCCTTACTTGGGCCGAAACTTTTCGCTATTGGTCAATTTTGTGTTTATCAAAGGACCGGTCGACCTTATTATACAGTTAGTTGTTACACGAAATAGATTTTATGGGTCCCTAATTATGTTACGACTTGCTCGGTATCATGTATTACGGAGATGCATTAGCCCCGCTTTTCCAGAGTGTCGCTCATTTATTTCATTTAGCAGGATATGGGTTAATAATCGTCAGGCAGTTTGTTTTTGAAACAGTAAGCAGAATAAATTCGACAGGAACAGGAAATGGGTTGAGAGAAAAGGTTTTGGTCAAGAATGTCCTCACTGGAAGCGTTGTTGACAGCTGTCTGGTGAATAACAATGTGACATCAACTGGTTCTTCTGACCAAATGTAAAACTATATTTGTCTAATCTTTCTATCTTTCAAAACCATCCTTTCTTTTTTTCCTCTCTTCCTTCTTCCGGTCCATCACCCCACCCACAATGCATTACATCCCATCCATCCATCTATCCATACAAAAATCCACTGATCCTCCTAAAAAATAAACATTACACTGGATGTCTGTGGGTTTCTCTGGCTACTTTTGACCTATTTTTAAAATTCACTTTTCTGCCAGCGACTCACTCTTTGACTGACCGTACAATAAAGAATTATCTTCACAATTATATCCATACTTTTAAAAGGTATCGTTTAAACTCAAATGAGCCATGCTCTGTAAAAATGGGGCTTAATGCATCTGCAAAAAGTATCGACCTAGGTCAGCCTGTGAAGGCTTACCTGGGCCGAAAGTTTTTACTTTTGGTCGACTTTCTGCATGTCAAAGGACAAGTTTACCTCATGATTCAGAAGGTTGTTAGACAAAATTGACTTCGCGGATCCATGGCAATGTGATGACTTGCTTGATATCATGCGTCAAGGAGATGCATTAGGCTCTTTTTTGCCAGAGCATGGATCAAATGTATTTAAGTCCCTGAATTGTTTACTTTTGGCCGCTAACATCCCACAAGCGTAGATTTGCTGAATCTTTTAACCTCTTACTGCAGACTATTTTGAAATGCGTTGCGTGGTAAATCGAAACACTGCTTTAAACTAGTACAGATAACTGTCCCCGAAGGCGATTTTAGTTTTGATTGGTCGCCTCCAAATAAGAAAAGAAGCACCGTATACGTTTATTATTGAGACTATGCTTTAAACTAGCAATAACTCCCATAGCCATTTTTCCCGCATATTCAAGTGTAGAAATTCAATTCTATTAATGTATCAGAATGTGAAAAGCTAAAAAATCATACTAGTATATGAAATGAACTTTAGTAGATCTGGCCTATTTATGTGTACTTACACTCTGGCAGTGTTATTGTAGAAGATCGGACTGCCGGGCCGAAAGTAAACAACATTAATAATCCTTTCATAATATCACAGAAAAGGGGCATGTCTATGCTTTAAAATACTCATCTAAGATCCATAATACCAACAGAACGACCAGTGTGTACGAAGAGGAAAATACACACGATACAATATCTTTACATGTAGATCTATATCTAGGTAGACCTGTGTATTGTATAGTATGTTTACTACGTAAACATCTAAAAATAGATCAAGATCTTTTAAAACGTTTAATCCTTGGGCTACCTATTGCGTCTTTTCATAGCAGAAAGTGTGAATTGAGATCACACAGCACAGAACATGGAGTCTGATTTTAGCTCACCTGAGCACGAAGTGCACAAGGTGAGCTTTTGTGATAGTGTTGTGCCCATGCTGAAAAAGGGGGTTAAAATAAATGTTTATTTAACCGGTGACCGATATAAATTCTGATGATTTATTTTCATACTATAGACCCTTTAGCTTTGAATTAGGGTTGTTGACAAGATAGAAAGTGGTGCAGATGTTCTTGACTGGGGCAATAACTCATGAGCTGAAATTCACGGATTCATTGCGTGTATGCGTTCATACTATCAATAGCATCACATTTGCATGGCCAATTTTAAATTTATACTAGGAAGAGAACACTGATACTGTTAAATAATGGATATGCCCGTTTTAATTTTGTTTACATTTTTCAGAACAAGCTTGACCCAATATTGCCGACAAAATCCAAGATGGTTGACGTTGACTAACATTTATTCTTTAATTTGTAGTATACACAGATAAAATTATTGTGTATTTACTTATTCTACAAGCAAATAACATTTGTATTGATAAACACAAGAAATGATTAGAGGCAAAGCCTATAGTCGAGCGCCGTTATAGATGTATTATTTGTTCAAATCTCTTTGTAGGGTGCCATTTTGACCAAGATTCAACAAATGTTTACAAAACTTTTTTTTGTCAAATTTTGTTTACCCCTAGAAGTAAAGAGACAAAAATGTTTTGATGAACGGTTTGTTTTTATGAACATGTAACATAATCAATGGTTGGCCTCGTTGGATGGGTCTTGATATTTCTTTCATGGAGAAACGGAATCTTATAGAGGCGTGTCCATAGTCCGATCTTCAAACGTCCAATAACAGTATCCCACTGGTCAGTTAATACTAAGAACAGCCCGCCCTGCATTATTAATGTTTTTAGTAAATGTTCTGGGCCGGGTAACCAATGCGATGGTAGTCAGGCGCGTAGCCAGGCGGAAGCCTTGAAGCCCGGGCTTCAACATAATTTTTTCAAGTATCGTCTTTCCGAGAAAAAATTAAGAAAGAAAATAAAAATGAAAAACAAAGACAACAAAGCAAAAATAAAAACTAACAAAGGAAACCGAAGAAATAAAATTTTTAGCTCAGATCTGATTTGTATACTTTTTTCTAGCGGTCTATTGATTCCACCGTAGATAGTATTTTACACCTCGTGGAATCGCTTCCGGTTACCAATTCCACAGACCGACAACTTTCGAGATATAAACAAAGATTTTCTCTGCGCTTTTTCTGTGATAGAACAACTAAGTAAGTACTTTTTGGCGTTTCCTTATCTTCACTGAATTATTTTGTACCACACAGCCAAAGCAACAACTCTGCAATGGAAGGTTCCAAGAAAACTAGCATGACGTTTATCGGTGTCACATTGACAAGTTTTCGCGGCAATCATTAAGCATCATATATTTTTTAATATATATATATTGCATTGAAATTCCATGCAGAGCTTTCTAATTAGTCCATGTAATGAAGTATAACCAAATCATAGAGAGAGAGAAAAAAATAGAAAAGAGATCCCCCGAACCCCCCTTACGAGAGGGGGGCTCTGCCCCCCCTCGTGCTCTCCCCCCGTGCTCGTGCTTTCGGCACTCGACCAACGCCTATGGCGTTGGCTTCAACATTACAAATATCCTGGCTACGCCCCTGGTAGTACTAGTTATAATGTATGTTTATTATGGTAGTGAAGAGCGATTAAAACTGGAGAGAAAGTACGGGAGAGACAGATTGGTACCATCAGGTTGCGTGATAAGATCTGGGAAGATGGACCAAGGAAAATAACATGAACATGTTTTAAAATAAATGTTGTTTGTGGAAACAATTTGACTTGGTTTGTTAATCTAAAGGAAAATCCACTATACGATCTAGACAGAAGCATAATGTTACATGGTCACAGTTTTTGGTGCCGTGGTCAGGATCGGCTTTACAGGCAGAATTTTTGGACTTCTGGTGTTAAAAGTTTTTAAGCTCGAAAAAAGAAACTATGACTCCGGAGAATCGAGAATTCTTACGTCGGACAAACAGGACCACACAATTGCTGCGTACAGCACGGCAATTGGAACAAACTGTAAGTACAAACATTTGTTTATGAACCTTTAACATGACCAGTCAAGGCCGGCCAGACTTGGGCTAAGGGTATTTTCGGAACAACTGGGGGGGGGGGGGTGTCTAAAAGATGCATTTCAAGCCCAAGGTGTTTCCAAAATGATCCCCACTTAAAGGTGATCCAAAAGAGTTTAACAATTAGATAAATGAATAGAAAGGTATGCATTATCAATCGAAGTCCCTGACGAGCAAAAATATCTCATCGCCTTACAAACCTCGTCGGGCCTCGTAGCCGACTTTTTGCAAAGATATTTGCAGTCCCGCGCCGACATGTAAGTGGAAAACGTTACGTTATGAACTATGTTCAAGGTTTGCCCTTGTTTTGGATGCCATGCACGCGCTCACTTTGTTGTCAAAAATCCGATCGGGTCGAATAGAAAATGTACAGGTCTTTGCTGAGCGCGAGTTAAACTTGGCTACTCAGGCCTTCGAAGGAAAAGGAGGTCCGGTCATGGAGCAACAATTTATAGGCTTTTTTATTGACGGGTTAAATGATAACTCCGTAAAAATGCGGGTAATGCGTGACACACGGTGAATTTTTTTAGGACGCCGTTAAAATTGCAACAATTGAACAAAATTTGTTAAACGGGTTCATCTTAAGAGTTAATAATATGCATGACATCTCCGCGTCGACATCGTGAGGCACGACAGTGGAAGTTGACCATGCGAGGTCACATTACGGGCACATTCAGAAAAACTGTCCTTTAAATAATAAGGAAAGCACACACTCAAAAAAGGAGGTAGGTCTGTGAGAGCGCCGTACAGACTAAGACAAGAGTGCAAAAATTCAACATCAACATTTCAGGAAACCCAAATTCCGCTTTAATTAATATCGGAAAATAAACATTGCGGGCTTTAGTTGATTCGGGCGCAGAATTATCGCAAAATCTTCGCCGTGTATATCGGAATTTAACAAATTAACCTAAATTAGTGAAAAAATCTATTTGTTTGGAACCTGTTAGCGGACAGTCCCTCATTATTGATGGCTGTGTGAACCTAACTTTCAAAATGAAAGATTTAGTTTTAACCCACACTTTTATTGTAGTGAAAGAGATGAAAAGAAATATCATATTAGCTTTATTAGATCGGGATTGACTGAAGAAAAAATGAGTAAGGCTATACTTTGATATAAGTATGTTGCGAATTGACAAAACTTATGTCAAGTTACAAGAAGATGTCCATATGTCCATATATCTTCTTTTGTTCGACTTAGAGATAAATTGGTTCTGAAATCCTCCACAGGCTACATTGTTGATTGTCGTCTACAGAGAAACTTAGGTGTTGAGAAAAATGTACCATGCGGAATCCAGGGAATTGGGAATATTTTTGTTCACACTTGTGCTGTCAGTGTCCAAAAGTAACTGGAAACGGTTATCAGTCATGTTTATCAACAATACTTGGAAAATTATGCGATTAAAACGGGGTAGCGTTGTAGCGTCGGCGAAACCGGTAACCGAACAATGTTATGTCTTTTTGAAAAGGGAAATTGCTACTTACCAGCAAGGAAAAAAAAAAATATGTCCGAGTTACAATGTTCGGAATGGTATAGGAAACAACACAGTAAGTTGATTAAAGAAAATTTAGTTTTGTTTGCAACAAATTTCAAATATTTGACCGGAACGGAGACGGTTCAAATGACAACTGACACTGGAGATCACCCACCACCCCCCCTTGCTGAATGTCAGCCCTATAGGTGTCTTTTAACAGATAAGAAGAAAATAGAGGACGCAGTCAAGGAAATGCTTGACGCAAAATTTATTAAAAAATGAAGGTCACCCTGGGCATTTCCAGTAGTTTTGGTGCGAAAGCCAGACGGCTCAAGACGGTTTTGTGCAGATTTTAGGAAACTCAATAGGATAACAACGACAATGTCGTACCCTCTGCCAGCAATTGACGACATATTGGCACTAAGTAAAGGAAAAGCATATTCAAGCTTGGATTTGTTTTCAGGTTATGTTAATGTAAAGTTAGATCCGAAAACCAAAGAAAAAGCTATGTTCACGACTCATGTTGGAACATACCAATTTAACAATTTATGCTTCGGTCTTTCTAATGCACCCTCGCTGTTTCAGGAAGTCATAGACACCGTTCTTGACGGTTTACCATTTGCATTTCCTTACATAGATGATGTAGATATTGTTTCAGAAACTCCTGAGCAACATTTTGAGCATATCAAATTAGTGTTTAACAGATAACGACAGCATAATCTAATCAAAGTCCTGGAAAGCGGATTTGTGGAGTAGTAGAAACCTGTAATATGTTGTAATAAAAAAGTAAAATCACCTGCAACACATGTGCAATCATTTTAAATGGAGTTTGCAAGGGCAGGGAAAGTCAAAATTGTCCTGCCGAGCGGGTTGCAAAGTAACTGTTATTCTATTACTGTTTAAGGAGTAGTAATCTGATCCGTTAATCTTAAGCAGTTTTTTGCTGGTATTAGATTTCGGACTCTATAACAATATATACGGTAGTAACAAAAGCGAAGTTAAGGTGAGAATGGGGGCAAGCGTGAATGAAAATATATTTGGTTCAAGTAAAACCGATATCATAGTACAGTGTGAGCGCGCATGCGTCGTTACGCATGATGTGTTTGGTTCCAGTCAGAACCATCACAGTAAAGGGATTTGCTATACAAATCCGCTAAAAATGAAATGAAAGACATGCAGTTTCTTAAGAGATGAAATGAAATACGTAGGCTTTATAGTAAACAAGAATGGAATCGCCCCTGACCCAGAAAAGGTCAAGGCAATTCAGGAATATGAACCGCCGACCACAGTACAAGTCAGATCCTTTATTGCTTGTATTGGATTTTACAGAAGTGTGGTAAATTTTTCACAAAAAGCAGAACCACTGATTGCTTGGACGAGAAAGTTTAAAAAGTCTCTTTGGGGAGAAAAGGAACAAGGGGCTTTTGATTTTTTGAAAAACAGTTTAGGAACTGTTCCTCTACTTGCTTATCCAGATCCAAATAAACCGTATAATCTTTATAGTGATACCTCAACTTTTACAGTAGCAGCTTCTTTAACTCAAACAGGCTCAGAACTCTTCCAACTGTCCACCCTTCCGATCAGTGTCTGCACACCCCCACAAAGTATTTTGGGAACTGAAATCTCCAGTCAACAAAAAAGGCTGTTGAAGCTGAGCGACAAGCTGACTGAGCTTGTCAATTTCAAGTGGCATACTTGGCGGTAAGTAGACAGGACGAATTGTGATAGTTTTGTTTAAAGATAATTTTACTGCAGTAGTTTGTATTGAAGTACGGATATCTACAGATGCGTGGGGTACGGAATTGTTTATAAGAAAGGAAACTCCACCACTGGCACGGTGACAAACAAACGGATGAGGCTGTGCGATTACTTAAATGATGTTCGAATGTAAAACATGGGTTTCTCTAAGAAACGTTCCTTGTAAGCAAAGTTCTACTTGTTTGTATTCATTAACTAATAGGAACAAATCCTCACTGTTAGCATTTAATCACGCCAATTCCATTGCAGTATTGCTTTACTCATTAGTAAAGTACAGATGAGTATGACGGAACACAGGAATTGAAGTATGGAAGTATTCATTTTTGTAAAGGTGTTCCAATAATTTTACCTCGCTTACTTGATTCCGCAACGAGATCATCCACATCAATCTCTTCCTGTTCATCACTGAACTGGAAGCGACTGTGTAAAAGAATTGGGTTGACGGATCCTTAAGGATCTCGATCCGACTCTGTTATTTTATTTTTTTATGCCCCCGCCATGAAATGGGGGGGGGGGGGATATAGAGTTACCTGTGTCCGTCTCTGTGTGTGTGTTAGTGTGTGCGTGTGTGTGTGTGTGCGTGCGTGAGTGTGTGTCTCCCATTCTTGTCCGGAGCATAACTTCTACATTTATCAATGGATTTCAAAATAATTTTGCACAATTGTTCTCCTTAACAAGTACTAGTGTCATGCGAAAAGTTTGTTTCGATACGCCCAAGGTCAAGGTCACGGTTGAAGATCAAATGTTTAAATTGACTTTGTCCGGAGCATAACTTCTACATTTATCAATGGATTTCAAAAAAGCTTTGCACACTTGTTCTCCTTAACAAGTACTAGTGTCATGCGAAAGGTGTTTCGATACGCCCAAGGTCAAGGTCACAGTTGAAGGTCAAATGTTTAAATTGACCTTGTCCGGAGCATAACTTCTACATTTATCAATGGATTTCAAAAAAACTTTGCACACTTGTTCTCCTTAACAAGTACTGGTGTCATGCGAAAAGTTTGTTTCGATACGCCCAAGGTCAAGGTCAGAGTTCTAGGTCAAATGATAAAATTGACCATGTCCGGAGCACCACTTCATTTATCAATGAATTTCAAAATAACTTGGCAAACTTGTTCTCCATTTTGGGTACTAGTGTCATATGACATACCTGTGACCAATACCATTTAGCGGGGGCATCCGTGTCTCTGACACACCTATTTCTATTTTTTTTTTTTTTTTTGTTTTGTTTTGTTTTTTGTTATTTGGTCTATTGTTTTTCACTGGACTTTTTTGACTCGATACTGAAGGCTGAACTGGTTTTACAGAAGTCTTATTAGTATTTGATCTAGGGGAAGGCGTGCTTGTTTCTGTTTGAACTGCGACATCTGTTTGTGTCTGGGCAACTTTTGACTCGGGTACTTCTATCGGTTTGCCCTTTGTAGCCATGGCATATGTTCCTGGTAGTATAACTGCTAATTACTAACCATCTGGCATCCTGAAAAGAAAGATCCTCTCTGTATTTTAAGTGACAATCTCCTCCCGCTGCCAGAGTGGACATGACATTGCATTACGTTGCCATATGATCGTCACCACAACTTACGCATTTGCATTTCTTCTGGCAATCGTTAGCACATGGACTTGTATGAGTACTTAAAAGCTCACCACAGCGCCATTATAATTTGTTTTCAGCACCAGAACTACGCCTGCTTACATGATGTCCAATTTTAAAGCATGAGTAAAACAGCAAAGGGTTAGGAATGTACAAGTCTACAGGTACTTTCAGATAGCCAACCTTAAAAAAAAAAAAAAAAATTGGAAAAATTGCCGTTTGAAATGTAAGTATAATCCTTTTGGTTTCACGTTTGACGCCATCTCTAAATACAGTGATTCTAAGAGTATTAGTAATATTTTGATCTGTTAGTCCCTCAATAATATCGTCAGTGGACACTCCTGCAAGGTCAGGGCATCTAATAATACCCCGTGATGTGTTTAAGGAGGCGTGTGGCTTACATTGAGATGGATTGGAGAAGACCTGTTCTACTTTCAGAAGTGATTCTACATGTACTTTTTTTTGTCATGTCGTCCAAAAGAGCACCAGATTTCAACATTTGGCAGGATTTCGGCGAAGTTGCAATAAGCGAAATACATTTCTCAAACACATAAGGAGATAGTTTTGGCAGGGGTCTGCTAGGATCGGTCGATTCAATGGTTAAAAATCGAGGGTAGAGATTGGCGTTTCCAGTTTCATTTTCCGAGTTTTTTGTTTTGGGAATCCATGATTATAGGTAGAGTGTTTGTCATCCATAAGCCCACCCACCGCGGAGTCCAACGAGGGGATATGGCCAACGGAGCAAGTATCCAACTACTCATACCAGGGTTGCACAAATGATATACGCAGGTGCCATGAAAAAGTCGAATCGACAAGGAAAAGAACATCGGTAGTCCCCCAGATCAGGGATTTACCATGGCAGTCAAAGTCTCAACGAAAACCCACGTCATCCAATCAGCCCATAAGCCTAGATCTATATAAAATCAGGACTCAAAAGTACATACTCACTAGAGTAAAGGGTAAAAAGGGCACCTTTCAACAAATGTAAAATATCGGTTTAACAAATGTTAGATTATTCCTTCGAGAACGAAGATCAATTGTGTTTATGTAAATTGTAGAGCAGAAAGGTATCAAATATTCCAAGTTTGCTTTACAATCAGAAATTTGGGGTTTCAATGTCTCGGGACGTATTCAGGAATGAGGCATCTACACACAGGATGCAGGTATTTCCTTACTCCCCCGTACAATTCCACCAGCACAATACAGTTATGAATTACAAGCGGCCAATCCTAAAACGACCAGCCAATTCCGCTAGACCGGGCCCGTCAAGGCTCTCGTTTACACAAAAGCCGATGCCAAAGCAGTGTGTTGCAGAACTGGAGATCTCTGGGCTCCCCTCAACTGCCGTGATCCTCTTTTCCTGCTTACGAGTCTCCACCCACGGCAAACAGGCGGGTCCATTTGGTGGGGTCGAACCACTACTGCAGTACGGTAGCTGGACAATTTCTATCCTCCTGCCCAGCTGGGGGCACTTTGGGTTCGAGCGCAAGCGTAAAAACCGAAAGCGTACATACTTAAAATATGCATTTATTTTGGTGACATCGCTATGAAATAGAGCCATGCTCTGAGAAAAGGGGCTTAATGGACCTGTAAAAAAGTATCGAACCAAGCCAGCCTGCGAAGTCCGCACAGGTTGACCTTGTCCGAAACTTTTGCCTATTTGTTGATTTTCTGCGTTTCATAGGACTAGAGTACCTTATGATTCATTCGGTTGTTATACAAACTGATTTTATGGATCCAGAATTATGCGATGACTTGCTTGGTATCATGCACCACGGAAATCAAGTAAACTTCCTCTTTTGCCAGAGTATGGCTCAGTTGTTCCTTACTTAGAGTGTGCTGTCCTTTGACCTACTTCTTGATACTGACATACCAGAATTAAAAGGTAGTAATTTTCGATTTGTTAAAAGGAGCACATGTTTATTCGTCGGGCCCCTTCTGGCTTTTTTACTTTACTGTAGTGAGACCCTGTAAAGCAACTAAAACCAATTGCTCGTTCAGTCAAGATCTATTCACTTCAGTACAATGGTACTACAACATTTTATCCTATCTTAACATTCTCTATACGATCTTTACTAACCCTGTCTTCACATCTCTCCTCCTGATCGGGCATCGCAAACCACATTCATAGGAATACAAAACGCTTCCGAGGTCAGTATCCAAATTCATGTGGCGAGATAAGCGAAGAAGACATCACAAGCCAAAATCCAGGAAAAGAAGATTCCACTAATGGACGCCTCCATAGTCATCATGCGCAGATCTAGCCATTTTTCTCAGGGGAGGTCCGCCATAACCCCTACTATGAAAAACATACAGGTCTATCTAAACATTACTTGGTCGATCCCCGGTAAGTCAGTCAGTAAGGCATTGACTTGAGAGTTGGATTGCCTGTCTAATATCCTTTCCGACATTTGACAAAAAGTCACTGTCGCAAGTGTTGTTTGTCTTTCATCTACGGACGAATAATAAGCGTAGTCTGGTACCCCGCCGTACTTCAAAAGTAATGAAAGAGGCAGGTAATCCAGACTATAATAAGCAATGCATTATCTTCCGCTAGATGGCATTTTCAAATACATCTGATTTTGGCATTCCAGGTACAGAAGCGGACTTCTTTTCAAGGCGGCAATCGATGCAGCGAATTTCAAAATAAACTATGTTTTCTCACTAAAACCTACCTTATACGATTCATCCGGCCATGGTTAGCTAGTATATACCCGATGCACCAGTCATTTATAAACATCGCTCCTTTAAGCTTTGCAAATAGCCCCAGAATTTATAAGCCCAGCATGGTGGAGTTGTTAGTCTGTTTCACAAAGCCCGGTTTTCCCCATGACTATATTTAGAAATTGTATACAGAGATTTGCAGTAAACGACGATATTTCATAAAATTATTTTTCACGTTTGAAATTATATTTTTAAGAAATTTGCAGCGAAAAACGGGCTTGATATTTCCATAGACATCTTGTTTATATAGCCATTTTCCGTTTGCTTTTTAGTGGAAATTTACGCACCGCGTACAAGATAGTGATTCGTCATAGCAGACAGGTTTATCTTCGAAGAATATGACATGCGCAGGCAACGTCAAGCATCAGTATAGTTCGTCTGTGTTCGTAAAAACAAACGATTCTTTTTCCTAAAAGTAAAGAATTCCTTACCAATTTTAGAATTTTCCTGTGCGGGGGTTCCATATACTAAATCTATTTAGAGTTAATCAAATTCAAATTCTTTGTAACAGAGATATCGATTCATGCTTTGTTTTCGGACGCAGATTATAAGTGCACAGTGACCTTTCCATACAAATGGTGTACAAAAAAGCAGCCGATAGTGACGTCACTGAACTACCGGCGGAAAACTGAAATACAATGACGTAATTTTGTTACGCTGTATCTTTGTAACGACTTTAAGACATAACAAAATCACTCATTTGATCAGATGATGAATTGATATGTGTTTTAGACTAAATACTGAAAACTATATTTTTTCTATCAGGACAAAGCGGCAGTGTAGGTTTATTTTACAAGTTTGTATTGTTGCATACATGTAATGTTGACAGTTCGCTACGAGTCGCATGAGCATTTAATTCCCGCAAATATGGTATAAAATAATACACATAATGATTTAAAGGCATTTCATTTACCTACTAGCACTTTATTTCTCATTGTTGCATAAAGGGCTGTTTACACATGTTAAGGTAGATTAAATAATGTTTTTAATTTCTGACCGCAGTACATGCCGCAGCTAGTCGGGATCGGAGGTATTTTTAACATCGACCACATGCAACATGAAACCCGGTGCCAGAGTTGCCCATTCGGACAGATCCGATAAAGTTCTACATTTTTGCCAATATTTCAAGGGGGGGGGGGGTCCGGACCCCCGGTCCCCCTCCTCTGGATCCGCGCTATGTCAAGAGTTCTTGGTAATTGAGTTTTCGTTCATAACGTACATGACTTCCCCTTACCTTATGAGACTTGCGTCTTTCTCGACTTACCAAGCGAATCATTACCTTAAAGTCACACCGAGAAACTCCGGGTGACGCCAAACTGAACTCACGCTTTGGGACCACCATGTGTCCTGTTGGGATAGGCCGTTGTGTAAGGCGTTATGATAGGTTGTCCATCTAGATAAATTCTGTCCACTTACAGAACAGGAAATACATTGAAAGTGGGTCTTGTGTGCCTATTTGACGCATAAGTCTACAAGTTAGGGCGTCATTCCGATAACCAGATTCAATCAGAGTTTTTTTGGGAGTGCATGCGCTCCCTGGGGTACAAGTTTGGGAGTGCAAGAGAAATTCTAAGAATGCACTTAGTAATGACAATTTTAGAGCTTCTATGTAGGAAAGTAAGGGTCTGGTGTATTGAAAATTTTTCTTGAGTCTCAAGCTGCAGTCATCTGCTCTTGAAAACAGTATGTGTAATTTAAAAAAAAAATGCTTATTATGTTTCTTTTCTCACGGGATCAGTTTCAGAGGGACAACTTACAACCTGATGGCCAGTAGAATGTTCCGTTTCACTGTCAATTTCAAACACTAATTAGCTTTCACTTACTGTTTTATAGAGATATTTATATAAATATACTGTTTGAAGTCATTGATAGAGCTGAATAGACAGTTTGAAATGCTTATGATCGCACGATGTCAAACCGATTTTATTGTTTCATGGGTTTTCGCGTTTTCTTTTTTTTTTGCAGCGATCTTTTTTAATGCCTGTTAAATTTGCAGTAGTATTTCCGGATGGTTTGACATAGATTTGTCTATTAGGGTAGCATGTAACTTCAAAACATATAATTTTGCACGAGAAAAGCGGATTAATACCATGAATACTTTTAAATAAATGACAACAGTTTGATTAGCGGTGATAGTAACTTTCACACTTGATACCACACCGTATATATCAAGAATTTCGATTTATCAAATATTATGTAAAGACGTTATTTGTTGCCAGTAGATCTGCTAGTGCTTAAGTTTTGGAGACATTTTTGCCCAACTGGCGCCACCAGCGATCGAAAGCGGGAGCCCTCAAACCTGTGCGTGTATGCACGTTTTACTTCATATTTTTGTGCGTGATTATTCAGCTAAGTGCGTGAATCACGCACATATGTGCGTGAAGGGGAACCCTGTCAATAAATTATATCTTTTCATTTGTTCTTTATCAACCAACTGAATCCTGAGACTGGTTTTTGGACATGCAAAAATTGACCAATAGCAAATAGTTTCGACCCAGTTCAGCCTGCGAAGACATGAGCCTATTTTTTCTTTTTGCAGATACACGTAAGCCACTTTTCACAGAGCATGGCTCACATATAAGACACCAACTTTACACAATAATACTGGAATATGTTATGGTAACCCTTGAACAATATTTAATTACTTTTCAAGGCACAGTAGATGCCAAATGCAAACGGTACCAGTGTTAAAATGAATTTGAATCATACAATTCATAAGTGTGGATATTGTTGTAAAGAAGACAATCTGTTGTTCTGCGGTCGGTCCAAGTTTTAGTCTACAATAATAGATTATCATCTCCACAATATTTTTCGTACTTTAAACGCGTGTAATTGTTTTATTGCTTTTCCGAAAATTGGCCTGCGGGGGCTTGCGTATTGGTGACAAATGCATCCGCCTACGGGCTTTCAGAGAAGCGTCGAATGAACATATTCACACTTTGAACCAGTTATAAATTACCATTTACAGCAATATTTATTCATTCAAATATACTATATCGGGAAGTAGATCAAGAGCCAGCGTTAAAAATGGCGAAAACCTGCTAACCTTTTCTATCAGTTCTGAGTAATTTTATGCCAAATTTGTTCACAACACATCTGTAAAGCCATATGAATGACTCGTCGTAGCCTAAAGCGTTTAGATGCGTATCGATTATTCGACGTTGACTTATTTACCATTCAAAAAATCTACGACAGACTTCAAGGTTCCTCCAAGGTCAGCCAGATTTCAAGTTTCATCCAATGTCAGCCTGTGCAGTCCAAGCAGGATAACCTGGGTCGGTATTTTTCCAGCAGATACGGCAAGGCACAGATCATTAACTCTGTACCACACAGTCCCGAGTTTTAACGGCCCTGAAAGAGGTTATTACATGTACATCTCTATTATACAATGTGGCATTTTGTAGCCAAATGGAAGGAAATTTGACATAAAATACTCTCTTCTGTTGGAACAACAGATATGAGCAAGCCACAAATACGGCTAATTCAAATCCAACAACAGTTTTATTCTGGCCATAGAAATTACCCCTGCCTTCATAAGCAAATCATCGTTGATAATGAACGTATGAAAAAATATACTAGTATTGACTTATGCGTCAGATACACAAAACCTACATTTCCAGTAGACTTTGTTTTGCTTGTGGACAAAATTTATCCAAATGGACATCCTATCGTAACGCCATATAGCACAAACAATCCCCGCTGAACACATGGTCTGGAAAGGTCTATGTGTGATAGGTACAGTAGATACCACAGGAGGTAAAGAGCGTCTGTGGAACACGCCATTGGTCAGGTAAAGGGGTACCCAATCGGACTGCGCAGGCTGACCTGGTCGCTACTTTTTGCAGATCCATTAAGGCCCCTTTCTCATAGAACGGCTCAACTATGTAAAAAAAAAAAAAAAAAATGCATATTTTTGATATCTACCCCCCCTTTTTTTTACGCTTACACTCTCCATGAGGATCGGAGATCCTTATCCTGCTCTGAATCGACCTGAACCCTTAGGCTGCTTAGCGCGACTCAATGACCATCTGCTCTGTAGATCAGAATCGGACTGATCTTGGATCTACCGTGTCCGCCAAAGTACGTTTGAAATAGCGAAATTTGGGTTTTGTACGATCGGCTTGGAAGTTTCACTTATTTATTTAGCAGGATAATACAAAAATGTACACTATTTCGACTCTCTGAAAATTACCTTTTAAACGTAAGCTGTTAAAAAATATGCTTTGAGGAAGCAGGCTGTTTAGTGCCTTTTTCATTCTAGGTTTAGGGCATATCATAATCTTAGGGTTTTTCGACTGCCAAAACAAAAAGACCTAACAGACCATTTTCGGCAACCAAAAGGGTTCATCAGAGGGAAAGCTTACTAATAAGCCCTTTGAACCTTGTCTCAAACTTTCCCAAATACCAGTTATTCTATGGCCAGTGTTTATTTATTGATTCACTGTCTGATAGTAGGATATGTAGATTCAAAATAAACGCATGTACGGGGGAACCATGGCTGAAACTTTCACTTTTATAAAGCAAACAAATGGAAGCAAAGAACTTAAATTGAACTGTTACATATATGTTTTTTTTTTTTTTTTTTTTATGTATTTTTCTGGTTTGAAATATAAATGAAAGGTGACGAACTCTATTGTACATCCCATTTTCATTAAAATAAGTACAAAAGTACGTGATTGGATAGAAAAGTTGTTTGCTTACCATGCGGGTGTAGAGATACTTTTCAGCAAATTCGTCTGAGCCCTTTGCGCAGGGAGTAACTATTTGGCCGCTTAAGTGTAAACTTTTGATAGCTAAGAGATAGAGAAGAATGAACGTATTTTAGAAACAAGACCTGTTATACAGAATTAACAAAATAACATTATAAACTGTATACTTTCATTTCAAAATGGTGTTTGATTTTCTGATTAGCCCTTTTGGCATAAAACAGTTTGATTTTAGCTTTAAATACTAAGTGGATCCATAAGGGAATCACAGCAGTCGTTCTCCTGTCAGTACAGAACCGTGAGGAATGCAAGTAATAAGCATGAACTTTTTCTCTTGTAAAGGAAGTTTGGCATAAGTAAACAAGTTTTGAATACCATTTCATTGCTCTACGAAATTTTAAGTTACAAAACGTGAGCTCCGAATCCAAGTGTTCAAAACAACCCCAACCTTCAGACCAAAGGTAAGAGTAGTGCGAAGACACTATCTTTGTAGAATCTGTTGAAAACTGTTAAGTCGGGAAAGTACACTGAACTATTTCTATCAGGAAGAATTGAGGTTTCAGGAAAATCTTAAAAACATGTATCAGCAACAATGAATGTGAGACATGCAAAGCAGTTTTTTGTCGGCACTAAATAATAAGGGACAAATCAAACAAAATCAGTGCTAAGGTATCACGGGGTAGCAGTTATAAAAAAAAAATCATTATGAAGAGCGTACCGAAGAAGCGAAAAACGAATTCCGTGATTAATTACAAGGATCAATTCTGAGCTTACACAACTTCATTTGCCACTGAGAATGCAAGAAAATGAAAAGAAGCAAATATGGAAGAACACATGAATTTACAAATATTTTACAACCAGTGTTTGTACATGTACATAACAGTAGTTCCTCTACAGACACCCTGCATTAGTGATGCACGTGTACTGGTTAACCTAGATGCAATAAAATAACTTTGTGAACATTAAGAAAAAAGATCTTTCAATATGATTGATTGGAATGATTGTTGGAGAAGAGGTATCGTTTCAGAGGTTGAGTCCATTGAGCAAGTACTAGGGAAAAGCTAAAATTATACATGTATATAATGAAATGCAAAAATGGTTAACTGCCAATTATGGGAGACAATATACATTGTCGACAATTTTTCAGTTCTAGAATATTACCGTCGCTATTTAAAAAAAAAAAAAAAAAATGCAGCTTATGCATATAGAAATGTTTTTAGCATGTCCTGGAACCAACGACACTACTTATGTTTAGCGCAATCTCAAACTTAAAACAGCAGCTGACTCAGTGCGAATAAGTTAACTGTCCTCGAATGCGACTTAAGTTTTCGGTGGGTCGCATATATTGTATGGTGCACAGTAGATGTCCAAATGTAAGAAAAAAAAAAACATCGTAAATACCATTTAATTGAGGCTACAGCCGACTATGAATGGGTAGTATGTATGAAGCAGCTTTCGATTTACTTGACGTTTTAACATAATGCGCACAACTGTTCTTCAGCGAGGCAAATTAGTAAAGTAGAACAAGTTGGTATCCATATTTCGTGTCAACGGCCAAATATGAAAGGGAATTAAAATATAGTTTAATTGGGATCATTAAGAGTTGGGACTTGTGAAATAATGAGAACAAATTCCTTTCCAGTGACAATAAAAAGAACAAGCTGTTCAAGGTAAAGAGATCCTCTGCCTTCCTTTACTTTATTTCACATCCCAACCATAAATAAGCCAACACAAACAGGAGGTAAAAAAAATGGGACACTAATTTATTAAGTTGTAGAATATGACACAAAAATCTGAGGCAAATTATTAATCTACAACGTGTTTGTTAGTTGCTGTACAAAGAGATCGGTCATTTGCAAAAACAAAAAAACTATGCCAGTGATTTCTTTTTCAGTAGAACATCTAAGCTTATACAAGTGTAACCAAGTGCTTTTGTGGACTCCCCGACTAGCTCTAATTCACAAACGCAAATCACTGTCACGGGTAGAGAGTTCTCTCACAGCATCCAAACCAGTACTGTAACGATGAGATCTCAGTTTACCATTTAATGGATTGGGAAAAAAAAGTTTGCATCTGTAAAACAACAATAAAATACACTAAGGACAGCGTTTAACAAACTGCCTTTCTCTGAAATGCTGAAATCGTTGTTACATTAAAAAAAAAAAAAAAAAAAACAGACAAATTCATAATCAAACGTCGTTTACATCTACTGGTAACGCTGCTAGAGTTTTTAACTTGTACCAAGTAAAAACTGTAGAAAGCTGTACTTTGCTGGTATCCTAGTAGCCTAAAAACAATATTACAATAAAAATTACAGTAAAAACATAAACTACACAATATAGCAAGTAAAATGACTCACCGATTTAGGAAATTGAATACAGGAGTTGTCTGTCAAACACAGCCAAACCACACACTGCGCTGTATTAATGTTCTAATTGATACATGGAAGGAGTGATTAGCAAAATGATAATTGCGAAGAAGACCCTGCGACCTGCAAAAAGATTGATAATTAACAAAGTGACGAATGATGCCATTTCACGAGGCGCAATGTCATGGAACACGCAAACTAAGTGAATTCCAAATAAACGAACGTAAAACGCGTATAATTGAAGGTCAACTTACTGCAACCAAGATAAGTAAGACGGAGTCATAAACCAAGCACAAAAGATAGAATTTTCCCGCTCAAACGATGGAAACAAAGAAAGTTAGACAAATGCGACACGTCTGTCTTCTTAGAGTGAAAACTACTGCCGCTCTGAATTCAAGCGGGGATCTTATGCCAAGAATGCTCATTACAACAAAGGGGAGAAATGGACCAAAAGAAAAGGCTGCCAGAAAGGAAATCAAGTACTTGAAATAGCAGAAACGTTCATCTGGCTACACAAGAACACACTGCTTAACCAGAGAATGTAATATACAAGCAGCAAATCTGGTATACTTAAATATATGTAGACTCAGAAAATAGAAGCAAACAGTCTAAATTTACGTACAGTATAGGAAAACCATCCAGATGGATATTCAACAGGTCAATAAATGCTATTGGTCGATATTTTTTCTTAAACCTTTATTTAATACTAATAAATTTACTACTTGTGTATGTTAGGTACAAAAATCTATAAAATATAATTTCTGATAAGCCTTTTTGGTCTCCTAAAGTAGCCAAATATATGGCTGCCAAAAGGGCTTATAAGCGTTTTTGCCTATGTAAGGTTACAGAAGATAGCTATTTATACATCTTTATGTAAGGTTACAGAAGATAGCTATTTATACATCTTTATTATCCCTTCATTGTGCCAATGTTTGGTGTTACTGGATAAATAATAGATGTAAAAGACTTTCAAAGTTCTAATAGCTTTTTCTCAAAACTATAAAAATGGCTGTTAAGCCCTTTTAGCAATCAATGGAAGCCATATTCTTCCAAAACGAACCTGTCTGTTATCATTATCCTATGCAGGATATATTGCGATAAGCGATGTGCATAACCAAACAGTGCCACTATGAAGTAGCAAGTGGAAATGGATTTTAACGATACGCCCGTGGATAAATGAAGTCTGTTTTTCGCCCCGAATGGATTAAAAGTACAATTTCAAACGGATAAAAAAAGTTTTAAAAATACGCTTGTTTACTGCGAACCTTTGTATACAGTTTCTAAACATAGATTCCTGGAAACCGTAAGAAAAATACACTTATTTTGTGCAAGCATAACAAAAGCTAGAATAAATAATCGCACAATACAACATATAGATAAGGAATTCCGTTTCGAAATGCAAGCCCGTAAATTGATAGACGAAGCAAATGCGCACATAAGCTTCAACAAAGCTTTACGAGAGGAGCAATATTTGTGTCAGAGGCGGTTATGTCAGAACAAGATGCCCAAACTATATTATCCACAGGGTCTCGTAGATCTATCAGTTCCAGTTGTCGTGATCCTGAAAAACGGGAATCTTAAGCGAGCTGATATCTGACATCCTGCCCGTCGACAAGATTTTTGTTCTAAATCTATCGCACCAAAACCCTCGTTATGTAACTTTCTCAAAACAGCCCGTCTAAATATGTAAACAAAGGTATATATAAAAAAAAAACTAATGGATTAAGTTAAAACAGAATCTTACATTGCACCTTTACTTAAAATAAATCTTTTAACTGCAGTAGTGTGGACCTATATTTATAAAAAGATATTGTCTACAAATCGTCTGAATTCGGAAAAAAAAACAATAATAATGAAATAAATGGAAAACAAAATGCCGTACGGTAAAGAGTAAAGTATGAGTGTCATACTCAAAACATTTTCATTTAACATGATAGTTGTTACAGGCATTTTATTCTAAGCTTTAAAATTGCATTTTCCTGTACTTTTGCATCTTCCTAGATCCTGTGTATGTTAAATATACTAACATACCTTTTGATGTTGATACATTTTTTTTTCAGCCAAAGTCATTGCCATTTTTTGGGCGTCGTTGCCATTGACGTCATCTACAGTTGAAAGAGCTGAAGAGATCCTGGTTTTAAAAATGTAAAACACATGAGTGTAAATGACCTGCTTTTTGAACAAATGTGACTAAATCCAGCCTTATCCAAGATATAATTAAAACAAACATTCTGACCAAGTTTCATGAGTATCAAACTGAAAGTGTGGCCTCTACGGTGCACACAAGGTTTTTTAATCGGTCGGCAGACCGATTAGAGAAGACGGCAAACTTCGGAAACCCATCCGCTCAGGGCAAACTGATGTGACTACAACTCGTGACAGCTCTTACAGCGTTTTAACGCTTATACCTACTGTGATGACCTTATTGCAAAAACTACTTTTGACCCAGATGAGCGCACTTTTGACCCAGATAAGCGCAGGAATAGGAATTAGCGGTAAACAGGCCTTAAGTAATGTCAAGTAATCCCCAAATAACTTTTAAATTATGTAATAAACGGCGGTTACAATTTGTTTAGTATTGAAGTATGTCATAATAACAGTATTATCAAAATCTGTGGCCAGCAAAAACTGGAGCAGTTTACTTTCAACACGATTATAAGAAATAGGGTAAGTGATTAGCAGCAACTTTATGAATGAAACGAGTGCGAATCAAGTGTATCGGGTGATGTGAACACATCTTGTAGTCGTCTGTTGTCCATATCATTTGGCAAATTTCGAGTGATCCGTTGACAGTTGTACGTAGTTACGGGATCGGCCGAGTTGTGACGAGTGCTCTCCGTATATGTAGGAAGTGTTGAAAAGATGATAGGCCATTTTGGTCTTGAGAGGAATAAAATCGCAACAGAAAGGAGTTTGTAAGGAAACATTGCTTTGAAAGAATTTGAAAATTTAGATTGCTCTGTCTAAGACAAAACTGATGTAAATGCAACTCGTAACGGCCGTAAGTTTAAAATAGCAACCGGCCATTGGTCGTTTAATGCAGGGATCGTATATGTGAGGCGAATCGTGTGAAGCTGTGGGGATAAAGAGTATTGAGTTGTGTAAAGGTTATGGCCCTCGCGGAGAGGCCATTACGTAAACATTTTAAGAATGGACTGGCGATTCACCGCGTGCAACCTTAGTACCCAGGCTGTCTATTCACAATACTGACTGATTACACATTTTTCAGCGTATGATGACCCTTAGGCTGCTAAGTGGGACTCACTGATCTTTTTGCGGATAGTATAGATCAAAATCAGACTGCACATAATGTGCAGTTTGATCTTGGATCTATACTGTCCAATAAGGAGATATTTCTTTTTCCAAAAAAGAATAAGTTTGGCATAGAATTATTCGGGTTTTACTACCAGTTTGAAGTTTCATTTCAATGTTTTAGCAGGATAAGGGTTAAATTGTTTTCACAGCCCCTCCTCCTCTCCTTCCCGCCATGGCACTACCATTTTACACAGTCACTTACATGTTTCTTCTTAGTGAGTTTCTACAGACTGGAATCAGTCTGTTAAGCCTTGGCCAAACAATCCTGTGGGTCTTTGAAAATTTAGTTGGAGAAACTGTATGTATTCAGCATGTTCTCTTTTTTCCACATTTTGTCAAATAGAACATTTTCATCAAGAATAAAAATCCTGAAACTGTAACACAAATAAGCTCACTTACTGTTATATTCTCCATATCTGAATCAACGAACAAGGGAAAAAGTCTTTGCAGAGAGTGCAGATTCAGACCAGACTGCTCAGAACATGCAGTCAGATCTTGGATCTTCAGCTATTCCATATTGGTCGACTCTCATCCTTTCCACATTTCAGATAAAGAGATCAAGGCTAACGCAGTTATGCTCTTGCTGATTAGAATGACTCAAATACAATTACCTGTGTTGGCTACGGACAAGTAAAGTCGCTTTTGAAGACAATAAAAATTAAAGATCAGAAAGTCCTTTGAACGCAATGCAATTCAATATCTCAGACGTCCATATCTTGAATCTAATTGTCTTGTCTATTTGGGATGTATATGAAAAAAAAAAAAAAAAAACGACCATGAAATTGTAGCCTTATGTTTGATATTGTTTTCCTGATTGTAAAAGGCTAGTCGATTAATTGAGTTTTTTAACTCTTAACCAAACTATCCTTTTTTAATGCCCATGAGAAAGAAGTTGAAAACATTGTGAGAAAACGGGAAAATTCAGGTTACCATTTTCTCCTTTTCCCATGGTTTTTTACTCTTTCAACGATTCAAATCATAATTTGTCATGTGCAAATGCTTTTGATTTGGACAAGTCTAAAATTTTATCATTTGGTAAAGAGTTGCCGGTTAGGAGCTACTGGTTATCTACATTCTGTGAGAGTATAATGTAGGAGAAATTTGCTAGCAGGCGTTTTGGACTGGACGATTTGGCCCGCTAAAAATAGGTAGGACAGTTTGTCAAGAAAAATACGATGTCTTGTTAAAAATGGAAAAATAAAAGGCCCACAAGCAGTAAATAATTCCAAAGTTATACTGCAGGCATATTTTATACGGCTTTTATATGTTACAATAGTTACCAAAGTTGCCAAAGTTACAGAAAAGAATATATGTATTTTTTCGCTCTTTTACAGGGTTGGTAGGTACTGCTTTCATGATAACTGATATCTAAAACTTGATAATGGGTATTGCTGATCAGAATTGTCACATTTTTTTCGTTCTGTTGCTGTCAGCTGGCAAACATAGCCTATATTTTAACCAATCGTTAAACTACTAATTTGTAAAAGTTTAAAAAAGAGGGATCCTACGTGGCTAATTTGTAAGGGTGTAGGAATTTTTGTCCAATACATAGTTCAAACATCTATCATTTAATTTTTTATTTCAAACCACTATAGTTATTCAGTGTCGAACGGTTACAGTGCTTACAGTACTTTGATCTAATCTTTGGTCCAGTAACCTACTTTTTCACCAGATGTGACCCACCTTGAAACTTGTCCAAAGTATCGTCAAGGCAAACTTTCTGATCAAGTTTCATGAGAATCAGGCTGAAAATGTGGCCTCTAGAGTGCACACAAGGTTTACCTAAGATTTGACGATACGACCTACTTTTTACCCCGACATGACCCACCTTCAAACTTGCCTGAGATATCAACAAGATAAACATTCTGACCAATCTATATCAGTATAAGGCTTAAAATGTGATCTCTATGGAGCACCGAAGGTTTTCCTAAGATTTGGCCCAGTAACCTACTTTTTCAACCAACATGACCCACATTCAAACTTGTCTCAAATATCATCAAGACAGACAATCTGATCTAGTTTCATGAGTATCCGACTATAAATGTGGCCGCTAGAGTGCAGACAAGGTTTTTCTAAGATCTGGCTCAGTGACCTACTTTTTGACCCGTTATGACCCCATTTCGAACTTGTCCAAGATATCGAAACAAACATTCTACCCAACTTTCATGTGTTTAGAGCTGAAAATGTGGCCTCTACAGTGCACACATTTTTTTCTAAGATGTGGCACAGTGACCTTTTTGACCCGACATGACCCAATTTCGAACATGTCCAACATATTATCCAGACAAACATTCTGACCAAGATTCGAGAGTATCAGGCTTAAAATATGGCCTCTAGAGTGCACACAAGGTTTTTCTTAGATTTAGCCTAGTGACCTTCTTGTTGACCCGACATGACCCAATTTCGATTCTGAAGCCCCGTAGCTCAGTTGGTAGTGTACATGACTTGAAAACAGGAGGTCGCTGGCTCGATCCCCGGCTTGGCCAATTTCTTTTCCGAGGATTGATGATAGTCATCGCGACAGGATTCATTCCTCTCTCGCCGCTGACCATTGTTTCGACGATGGTTATGTGGGAAAGCAGCCGAAAGAATATTGTGCGGAGTACTGGTACAAGAAACTTCAGGAAAGCATGGATAGGTGTACTGGCCGCCGTGGTATAACTGAAATAATGTTGAAAACGGCGTTAAGCACCATACAATCAATCAATCAATTTCGACCTTGTCCAAGATATTATCAAGACAAATATTCTGACCAAGTTTCGTGAGTATATGATTGAAAATGTAGCCTCTGGAGTGCACACAAGGAAATTGTTGACGCCTGGACGACGGGCGCCGGACACAGCACGATCACAAAAGCTCAGCTTGAGCACTTCATGCTCAGGTGAGCTAAAAAAAACACCAAATTGATTTTTTTTCCAGTTTATTAATTGTGCAATGCATGTAACGGATGTCGACAGCCCGATAGTGATTTTTAATCTTGGTCCGGGTTAACTTAGGGTTCCATTCTCTGACCCGTTTCTTTACACTTTTTTCCCTCTGTCACAATATTTTACCCCATTATGTCTTGGATAGATCTATATGTAGATCTATAATATATATCTTAAACCGGTGTAAACTGTCCTGATCCGACATATGACCTGAGTCCGTAATTACATGAATAAATACCTGAAATGCAGACAGCAAGGATAGGTAGACTAGAATCAAAAATCAGTTTCCACAGACTGTCATCCCCATATGTTTTACATTTATATGCATGCGAAAGTCAAATATGGGTTTGCGTAAAGTTCGCCATTCCACTCCATAACTGCACTTTTTTTTAATGCCAGCAATTTTGTCCGTTTGATTTGAATATAATTCCGTCAGGAGAGGGAGTTTTTTTTGTTCTGGCTTTTTTCCTTTTAAGAGAAAAGCACCTCAATTTGTGTCGTTAATGTCAAAATCAGGTTTTCGCATGTCTGCAAGTGCCATATGAGAGTGGGTTGTCACGGAAACCGATTTTAGATTCTTGTCTCCGTACAATTGTTAAGTTAATCTAGCGTTTTGACTATGTCGTTGCGTTCACTTGAGGCACATGTCAGCTTGTGACATATTCCTGCCTAGCCGTAGGGATTTGATAAGGCAATGGGTTTACCCTTTTCCCTCTCAGAATAATCAAGCAACAAAAACTGATATAACCTTATTAACTATCAGATTATTCCCAAATCAAATTGGATTATATCCCCTGACTGCACAAAGCAGAACTGCTCCTGATCTCTTTTTTTCTACTTCATACCCCATTTTGCCGGTTAAAATGTTTTCATTGTACCATCAAAACCATTTACTTTGATCTGAGACACTAATTAGTAACGTGTTCAACAGTAATGGAGAGAAAAGGGCACACATTTGTTTATCTACCTCCCTGTTTCATGCAACAGGTGCCCGTTGCCCCTAAAACGTTTTCTCCCTGGTTTACACACCTATGCAATGACTCCTCGAGACCTTTCCGTCGTCAGTTAATGGTCTCAACATATGCAAAGTATCAATGTGAAGCATGGAAGCTAAGCTGAACGAGGTAGAAAAATTGAAACGCGGACGAACAAGCGTGGGGACAAAAGGCTCAAAGTACATGTATTTTCTAACATTGAAAAGTCTCAGAATGTTCTTCAGAATGGTTGGTGAATACGGAGCCAGGAATTCGTGCCGGCCTGCTAAGGATTACATATTATCCTTCAAATGGAAGCTGAATACGACTGAAAATTTAAATAGAAATGGGTGTGGAACATAGGTGGGGACGAAAGACTCGTAGTCCGATCTTCTGCCACCCGTTCCATTCAAGACGTTGTCCAATTTCCTTGTTGTATTGCATGTATCGATCAGGAATATGTCCCCGTTTGCAAAGGATTACACACAACCCTTCAAAATGGACATAAACGTCACTTTTAACCCATATTTTCAAACAATTCTAATGGAATTTTCACAACTACTTGAGGTCCTTTGTTCCAATTTCTTTGAAAGGGGGAGGGGTAATATGTAAATAAATAATTTTGTCAGGCAAAATTCAGCTGCCTCTCTGACTAAGTGGGCTAGACGGTCAGCCCGATAGTAATTTTTAATCTTGGTCCGGATTATTTTCAGGGTTCTATTCTCTGATCCCTTTTCTTTCCATCTTTTTTCCCTCTGTCACAATATTTCCCCCATTCTGTCTTGGTTCTTGGATAGATCTCCATGTAGATCTATAATATTTTTCTGAAACCGGTGTAATCTTTGTCATCTAAATGAATTAGCCTATTTTCTCTGTAACTTTCCACTTATATATCATATTTACGTGCACGCGAAAACCAAATACGATTTTGCATAAAGTTTGCCATTCCACTCCCTAACTGCACTTTTGTTTAATGTCACCGATTTTGTCATTCTGATTTGAACCTAATTTCATCAGGAGAGAGAGTTATTTTGTTGCTGGTGAATACGGACCCAATTATTTCGTGCCGGTCTGCCAGGGATTACATATTATCTTTCAAATGGAAGCTGAATAAGACAGAAATTTCAAATTGAAACGGGCGTGGAACAAATTTCGGGACCAAAGACTATTGTCCGATTTTCTGCCATAGTTGCATTCAAAGTTGCACTAATTTCCTTGTTTTATGGCATTTATCGATCAGGAATATGTCGCCGTTTGAAAAAGGATTACATACCAGACTTCAAAATAGACATAAACGTCACTTTAATGCTATTTTTTCGAACAATTCTAATCGAACTTTTACAAGTACATGAGGTCCTTTCTCCCAATTTCTTTGAAAGAGGAGGGGGAATAAGTAAATAAATAATTTTGTCAGGCAGAATTCAGTTGCCTCTCTGGTGCCCGTTGCCCCTAAAAAGTTTTCTCCCTGGTTTACACACCTATGCAATGATTCCTCGAGACCTTTCCGTCGTCAGTTAATGGTCTCAACATATGCAAAGTATCAATGTGAAGCATGGAAGCTAAGCTGAACGAGGTAGAAAAATTGAAACGCGGGCGAACAAGGGTGTGGACAAAAGGCTCAAAGTACATGTATTTTCCAACATTGAAAAGTAACACAACTTGTGATTGGTTGAACAAATATTTTAAGCCAATCAGAAGCTGCGTTACTCACAAATGTAGAAAAATCTGGAGAATGTGTCTCAGAATGTTCTTCAGAACGGTTGGTGAATACGGAGCCAGGAATTCGTGCCGGCCTGCTAAGGGTTACATATTATCCTTCAAATGGAAGCTAAATAACACTGAAAATTCGAATTGAAACGGGGGTGGAACATAGGTGGGGACGAAAGACTCATAGTCCGATCTTCTGCCACCCGTTCCATTCAAAACGTTGTCCAATTTCCTTGTTGTATTGCATGTATCGATCAGAAATATATCCCCGTTTGCAAAGGATTACACACTACCCTTCAAAATAGACGTAAACGTCACTTTTAACCCATATTTTCAAACAATTCTAATGGAATTTTCACAACTACTTGAGGTCCTTTGTTCCAATTTTTTTGAAAGGGGAGGGGTAATATGTAAATAAATGATTTTGTCAGGCAAAATTCAGCTGCCTCTCTGACTAAGTGGGCTAGACGGTCAGCCCGATAGTAATTTTTAATCTTGGTGCGGATTATTTTCAGGGTTCTATTCTCTGACCCCTTTTCTTCCATCTTTTTTCCCTCTGTCACAATATTTCCCCCATTCTGTCTTGGTTCTTGGATAGATCTATATGTAGGCTTCTAATATTTATCTGAAACCGGTGTAAACTTTGTCATCCGAATGAATTAGCCTATTTTCTGTGTAACATTCAACTTATATATCATATTTACGTGCACGCGAAAACCAAATACGATTTTGCATAAAGTCTGCCATTCCACTCCCTGACTGCACTTTAGTTTAATGCCACCGCTTTTGTCATTCTGATTTGAACCTAATTTCATCAGGAGAAGGAGTTATTTTGTTGCTGGTGAATACGGACCCAATAATTCGTGCCGGTCTGCCAGGAATTATATATTATCCTTCAAATGGAAGCTGAATAAGACAGAAATTTCAAATTGAAACGGGTGTGGAACAAAGGTGGGAACTAAGTCTCATAGTCCGATCTTCTGCCACCGCTTCATTCAAAGACGCGCTAATTTCCTTGCTTTATGGTATGTCTCGATCAAAAATATGTCCCCGTTTGCAAAGGATTACGTCAATTATAAAGCATTTTTTTTTTCCGAACAATTCTAATCGAATTTTCACAAGTACTTGATGGCTTTTGTTTCAATTTCTTTGAAAGGGGAGAAGGAATATTAAGCCCGTTGCCGTTGTAGATATACATATTACAACTGGCACAGGCTACTGTGTCGTTGCTATTCAGTGGGCTACATGTATATCACAGAACAGCCGATCAGAGCAGCATACACATTTCCAGTTTGGCTGTAGAGGTAACATTGCGATTTTGCACAATTTGAAATCGGTAATCGAAACTTAAAGAAATACTGGCAAACATGAAAGGTGATACCAAAAATTAAATTTACTTATTCGTCAGGTCAAGAACGTTGGAAAAACTGCGGCTCTGGAAGTGAGAGTGACGTCCTCTAAATCTCTAGTAGTCAAGCGTCGTGTTCTAAAAATACACAAACAGAATTGACCGTGTTTAGTAGCCTGTACTGATCCATATACCCTTGTTGGATCAGGGAACGTTACCAATCTAGGGGAATATGAAAATAAACAATTTTGTCAGGCTGAATTCAGCTGCCTCTCTGGCTTAGTGTGATAGACGGTCAGCCTGATACTGATTTTTAATTTTCGTCCGGGTTAAGGCTTCCAATCTCTAACCCCTTTCTTTCTACCTTTTTTTCCCTCTTTCACAATAATTTTCCCGATTATGTCTTGGATAGATCTATATGTAGATCTATGATATATATCTTAAACCGGTGTAAACTTTGTCACCCAACTGATTTAGCATATTTTCTTAGTAACTAGTTTTAACCCCAAAGAAATATGCTTAGTTAGGCCCTAGCCCTGAATATGTCCTGCCTCTCTGGCTTGGTGGGCTAGACGATCAGCCCGATAGTAATTTTTAATCTTGTTCCGGGTTAACTTCAGGGTTTCATTCTCTGACCCCTTTCTTTCCACCCTTTTTCCCCGTCACAATATTTTACCACATTATGTCTTGGTTCTTGGATAGATCTGTATGTAGATATATATCATTTGTCTTAAACAGATGTAAATTTTTTCACCCGTTTTAATTAGCCTCTTGTAATTGTAACTGGTTTTGACCCCAAAGAAATATGTTTAGGCTCTAGCACTTAATATGTCCCGATCTGGTATAATGTGACCTGAGCCCTTTATGACATGGATGAATACCTGAAATGCAGACAACAAGGATAGGTAGACTAGAATCAGAAATCAGTTTCCACAGACTGCCATCCACTTAAACTTTACATTTATATGCATGCGAAAACTAAATATGGGTTTGCGTAAAGTTTGCTATTCCACTCCATAACTGCAATTTTTTTTAATGCCAGCAATTTTGTCTGTTTGATTTGAATATAATTCCATTAGGAGAGGGAGTTTTTTCTTCTGATTTTTTTCCTTTTCAGTGAAAAACACCCCAATTTGTGTCGTAAAGGTCAATATCAGGTACTTGCATGTCCGCAAGTGCCATATGACAGCGAGTTGTCTCAGAAACCGTTTTTAGATTCTAGTCTCCGTACAATTGTTAAGTTAATCCAGCATTTTGACTATGTCGTTGCGGTCACTTGAGGCACATGTCAGCTTGTGACATATTCCGTGTTCAAGCTGTATGGATTTGATAAGGCAATGGGTTTACCTTTTTCCCTCTCAGCATAATCAAGCAACAAAAACTGATATATCCTTATAAACTATCAGACTATTCCCAAATCAAATTGGATTATATCCCCTGACTGCACAAAGCAGAACTGCTCCTGATCTCTTTTTTTCTACTTCATACCCCATTTTGCCAGTTAAAATGTTTTCATTGTACCATCAAAACCATTCACTTTGATCTGAGACACTAATTACTAGTGTGTTCAACAGTGTAATGGAGAGAAAGGGGCACTTATTTGTTTGTCTACCTCTCTGTTTCATGCAACAGGTGCCCGTTGTCCCTAAAAAGTTTACTCCCTGGTTCACACACCTATGCCATGATTCCTGGAGACCTTTCCGTCGTCAGTTAATGGAATCAACATATGCAAAGTATCAATGTGAAGCATGGAAGCTAAGCTGAACAAGATAGAAAATTTGAAACGTGGACGAACAAGCGTGGGGACAAAAGGCTCAAAGTACATGTATTTTCCAACATTGAAAAGTAACACAACTTGTGATTGGTTGAACAAATATTTTAAGCCAATCAGAAGCTGCGTTACTCACAAATGTAGAAAAATGTGGAGAATAAGTCTCAGAATGTTCTTCAGAATGGTTGGGAAATACGGAGCCAGGAATTCGTGCCGGCCTGCTAAGGATTACATATTATCCTTCAAATGGAAGCTGAATACGACTGAAAATTTAAATAGAAATGGGGGTGGAACATAGGTGGGGACGAAAGACTCATAGTCCGATCCTCTGCCACCCGTTCCATTCAAAACGTTGTCCAATTTCCTTCTTGTATTGCATGTATCGATCAGGAATATGTCCCCGTTTGCAAAGGATTACACACAACCCTTCGAAATGGACATAAACGTCACTTTTAACCCATATTTTCAAACAATTCTAATGGAATGTTCACAACTACTTGAGGTCCTTTGTTCCAATTTCTTTGAAAGGGGGACGGGTAATATGGAAATAAATAATTTTGTCAGGCAAAATTCAGTTGCCTCTCTGACTAAGTGGGCTAGACGGTCAGCCCGATAGTAACTTTTAATCTTGGTCCGGATTATTTTCAGGGTTCTATTCTCTGATCCCTTTTCTTTCCATCTTTTTTCCCTCTGTCACAATATTTCCCCCATTCTGTCTTGGTTCTTGGATAGATCTACATGTAGATCTATAATATTTTTTTGAAACCGGTGTAATCTTTGTCATCTAAATGAATAAGCCTATTTTCTCTGTAACTTTCCACTTATATATCATATTTACGTGCACGCGATAACCAAATACGATTTTGCATAAAGTTTGCCATTCCACTCCCTAACTGCACTTTTGTTTAATGTCACCGATTTTGTCATTCTGATTTGAACCTAATTTCATCAGGAGAGAGAGTTATTTTGTTGCTGGTGAATACGGACCCAATAATTCGTGCCGGTCTGCCAGGGATTACATATTATCCTTCAAATGGAAGCTGAATAAGACAGAAATTTCAAATTGAAACGGGCGTGGAACAAAGTTCGGGACCAAAGACTATTGTCCGATTTTCTGCCATAGTTGCATTCAAAGTTGCGCTAATTTCCTTGTTTTATGGCATTTATCGATCAGGAATATGTCGCCGTTTGAAAAAGGATTACATACCAGACTTCAAAGTAGACATAAACGTCACTTTAATGCTATTTTTTCGAACAATTCTAATCGAACTTTTACAAGTACATGAGGTCCTTTCTCCCAATTTCTTTGAAAGAGGAGGGGGAATAAGTAAATAAATAATTTTGTCAGGCAGAATTCAGCTGCCTCTCTGGCTTAGTGGGCTTAAACGGTCAGCCCAATAGTGGTTTTTAATCTTAGTTTGAATTAACTTCAGGGTTCCATTCTCTGACCCCTTTCTTTACACCTTTTTTTCCCTCCGTCACAATATTTTTCTGTCTTGGATAGATCTATATGTAGATCTATAATATATATCTGAAACCGGTGTAAACTGTCCTAATCCGACATATGACCTGAGCCCGTAATGACATGGATAAATACCTAAAATGCAGACAACAAGGATAGGTAGACTAGAATCAGAAATCAGTTTCCACAGACTGTCATCCCCTCATGTTTTACATTTATATGCATGCGGAAGTCAAATATGGGTTTGCGTAAAGTTTGCCATTCCACTCCATAACTGCACTTTTTTTTAATGCCAGCAATTTCGTCAGTTTGATTTGAATATAATTCCGTCAGGAGAGGGAGTTTTTTGTTCTGGTTTTCTTTCCTTTTAAGTGAAAAGCACCTCAATTTGTGTCGTAAATGTCAAAATCAGGTTTTCGCATGTCTGCAAGTGCCATATGAGAGTGGGTTGTCACGGAAACCGATTTTAGATTCTTGTCTCTGTACAATTGTTAAGTTAATCTAGCGTTTTGACTGTGTTCTTGCGTTCACTTGAGGCACATGTCAGCTTGTGACATATTCCGGGTGCAAACCCGGGCTAGCCGTAGGGATTTGATAAGGCAATGGGTTTACCTTTTTCCCGCTCAGCATAATCAAGCAACAAAAACTGATATAACCTTATAAACTATCAGACTATTCCCAAACTAAATTGGATTATATCCCCCGACTGTACAAAGCAGAACTGCTCCTGATCTCTTATTTTCTACTTCATACCCCATTTTGCCAGTTAAAATGTTTTCATTGTACCATCAAAACCATTCACTTTGATCTGAGACACTAATTAGTAATGTGTTCAACAGTGTAATGGAGAGAAAAGGGCACTCATTTGTTTGTCTACCTCTCTGTTTCATGCAACAGGTGCCCGTTGCCCCTAAAAAGTTTTCTCCCTGGTTTACACACCTATGCAATGACTCCTCGAGACCTTTCCGTCGTCAGTTAATGGTCTCAACATATGCAAAGTATCAATGTGAAGCATGGAAGCTAAGCTGAACAAGGTAGAAAAATTGAAACGCGGACGAACAAGGGTGGGGACAAAAGGCTCAAAGTACATGTATTTTCCAACATTGAAAAGTAACACAACTTGTGATTGGTTGAACAAATATTTTAAGCCAGTCAGAAGCTGCGTTACTCACAAATGTAGAAAAATGTGGAGAATGAGTCTCAGAATGTTCTTCAGAATGGTTGGTGAATACGGAGCCAGGAATTCGTGCCGGCCTGCTAAGGGTTACATATTATCCTTCAAATGGAAGCTAAATAACACTGAAAATTCGAATTGAAACGGGGGTGGAACATAGGTGGGTACGAAAGACTCATAGTCCGATCTTCTGCCACCCGTTCCATTCAAAACGTTGTCCAATTTCCTTGTTGTATTGCATGTATCGATCAGGAATATATCCCCGTTTGCAAAGGATTACACACTACCCTTCAAAATAGACGTAAACGTCACTTTTAACCCATATTTTCAAACAATTCTAATGGAATTTTCACAACTACTTGAGGTCCTTTGTTCCAATTTCTTTGAAATGGGAGGGGTAATATGTAAATAAATAATTTTGTCAGGCAAAATTCAGCTGCCTCTCTGACTAAGTGGGCTAGACGGTCAGCCCGATAGTAATTTTTAATCTTGGTCCGGATTGTTTTCAGGGTTCTATTCTCTGACCCATTTTCTTCCATCTTCATCTTTTTTCCCTCTGTCACAATATTTCCCCCATTCTGTCTTGGTTCTTGGATAGATCTATATGTAGGCTTCTAATATTTATCTGAAACCGGTGTATACTTTGTCATCCGAATGAATTAGCCTATTTTCTCTGTAACATTCAACTTATATATCATATTTACGTGCACGCGAAAACCAAATGCGATTTTGCATAAAGTCTGCCATTCCACTCCCTGACTGCACTTTTGTTTAATGCCACCGCTTTTGTCATTCTGATTTGAACCTAATTTCATCAGGAGAAGGAGTTATTTTGTTGCTGGTGAATACCGACCCAATAATTCGTGCCGGTCTGCCAGGAATTATATATTATCCTTCAAATGGAAGCTGAATAAGACAGAAATTTCAAATTGAAACGGGTGTGGAACAAAGGTGGGAACTAAGTCTCATAGTCCGATCTCCTGCCACCGCTTCATTCAAAGACGCGCTAATTTCCTTGTTTTATGGCATGTCTCGATCAGAAATATGTCCCCGTTTGCAAAGGATTACGTCAGTTATAAAGCATTTTTTTTTTTTCCGAACAATTCTAATCGAATTTTCACAAGTACTTGAGGGCTTTTGTTCCAATTTCTTTGAAAGGGGAGAAGGAATATTAAGCCCGTTCCCGTTGTAGATATACATATTACAACTGGCACAGGCTACTGTGTCATTGCTATTCAGTGGGCTATATGTATATCACAGAACAGCCGATCAGAGCAGCATACACATTTCCAGTTTGGCTGTAGAGGTAACATTGCGATTTTGTACAATTTGAAATCGGTAATCGAAACTAAAAGAAATATTGGCAGACATGAAAGGTGATACCAAAAATTAAATTTACATATTCGTCAGGTCAAGAACGTTGGAAAAACTGCGGCTCTGGAAGTGAGATTGACGTCCTCTAAATTTCTAGTAGTCAAGCGTCGTGTTCTAAAAATACACAAACAGAATTGACCGTATTTATTAGCCTGTACTGATCCATATACCCTTGCTGGATCAGGGAACGTTACCAATCTAGGGGAATATGAAAATAAACAATTTTGTCATGCAGAATTCAGCTGCCTCTCTGGCTTAGTGTGATAGACGGTCAGCCTGATACTGATTTTTAATTTTCGTCCGGGTTAAGGCTTCCAATCTCTAACCCCTTTCTTTCTACCTTTTTTTCCCTCTTTCACAATATTTTTCCCGATTATGTCTTGGATAGATCTATATGTAGATCTATGATATATATCTTAAACCGGTGTAAACTTTGTCACCCAACTGAATTGGCATATTTTCTTTGTAACTAGTTTTAACCCCAAAGAAATATGCTTAGTTAGGCCCTAGCCCTGAATATGTCCTGCCTCTCTGGCTTGGTGGGCTAGACGATCAGCCCGATATTAATTTTTAATCTTGTTCCGGGTTAACTTCAGGGTTTCATTCTCTGACCCCTTTATTTCCACCCTTTTTCCCCGTCACAATATTTTACCACATTATGTCTTGGTTCTTGGATAGATCTGTATGTAGATATATATCATTTCTCTTAAACAGATGTAAATTTTTTCACCCATTTTAATTAGCCTCTTGTAATTGTAACTGGTTTTGACCCCAAAGAAATATGTGTAGGCTCTAGCACTTAATATGTCCCGATCTGGTATAATGTGACCTGAGCCCTTTATGACATGGATAAATACCTGAAATGCAGACAACAAGGATATGTAGACTAGAATCAGAAATCAGTTTCCACAGACTGCCATCCACTTAAATTTTACATTTATATGCATGCAAAAACTAAATATGGGTTTGCGTAAAGTTTGCTATTCCACTCCATAACTGCACATTTTTTTAATGCCAGCAATTTTGTCAGTTTGATTTGAATATAATTCCATTAGGAGAGGGAGTTTTTTGTTCTGATTTTTTTCCTTTTCAGTGAAAAACACCCCAATTTGTGTCGTAAAGGTCAATATCAGGTACTTGCATGTCCGCAAGTGCCATATGAGAGTGAGTTGTCTCGGAAACCGTTTTTAGATTCTAGTCTCCGTACAATTGTTAAGTTAATCCAGCATTTTGACTATGTCGTTGCGGTCACTTGAGGCACATGTCAGCTTGTGACATATTCCGTGTTCAAGCTGTATGGATTTGATAAGGCAATGGGTTTACCTTTTTCCCTCTCAGCATAATCAAGCAACAAAAACTGATATATCCTTATAAACTATCAGACTATTCCCAAATCAAATTGGATTATATCCCCTGACTGCACAAAGCAGAACTGCTCCTGATCTTTTTTTTTCTACTTCATACCCCATTTTGCCAGTTAAAATGTTTTCATTGTACCATCAAAACCATTCACTTTGATCTGAGACACTAATTAGTAATGTCTTCAACAGTGTAATATAGAGAAAGCGGCACTTATTTGTTTGTCTACCTGTTTCATGCAACAGGTGCCCGTTGTCCCTAAAAAGTTTACTCCCTGGTTCACACACCTATGCCATGATTCCTCAAGACCTTTCCGTCGTCAGTTAATGGAATCAACATATGCAAAGTATCAATGTGAAGCATGGAAGCTAAGCTGAACAAGATAGAAAATTTGAAACGTGGACGAACAAGCGTGGGGACAAAAGGCTCAAAGTACATGTATTTTCTAACATTGAAAAGTAACACAACTTGTGATTGGTTGAACAAATATTTTAAGCCAATCAGAAGCTGCGTTACTCACAAATGTAGAAAAATGTGGAGAATAAGTCTCAGAATGTTCTTCAGAATGGTTGGTGAATACGGAGCCAGGAATTCGTGCCGGCCTGCTAAGGATTACATATTATCCTTCAAATGGAAGCTGAATACGACTGAAAATTTAAATAGAAATGGGGGTGGAAGATAGGTGGGGACGAAAGACTCATAGTCCGATCTTCTGCCACCCGTTCCATTCAAAACGTTGTCGAATTTCCTTGTTGTATTGCATGTATCGATCAGGAATATGTCCCCGTTTGCAAAGGATTACACACAACCCTTCAAAATGGACATAAACGTCACTTTTAACCCATATTTTCAAACAATTCTAATGGAATGTTCACAACTACTTGAGGTTCTTTGTTCCAATTTCTTTGAAAGTGGGAGGGGTAATATGTAAATAAATAATTTTGTCAGGCAAAATTCAGCTGCCTCTCTGACTAAGTGGGCTAGACGGTCAGCCCGATAGTAATTTTTAATCTTGGTCCGGATTTTTTCAGGGTTCTATTCTCTGACCCCTTTTCTTTCCATCTTTTTTCCCTCTGTCACAATATTTCCCCCATTCTGTCTTGGTTCTTGGATAGATCTACATGTAGATCTATAATATTTTTCTGAAACCGGTGTAATATTTGTCATCCAAATGAATTAGCCTATTTTCTCTGTAACTTTCCACTTATATATCATATTTACGTGCACGCGAAAACCAAATACGATTTTGCATAAAGTTTGCCATTCCACTCCCTAACTGCACTTTTGTTTAATGTCACCGAGTTTGTCATTCTGATTTGAACCTAATTTCATCAGGAGAGAGAGTTATTTTGTTGCTGGTGAATGCGGACCCAATAATTCGTGCCGGTCTGCCAGGGATTACATATTATCCTTCAAATGGAAGCTGAATAAGACAGAAATTTCAAATTGAAACGGGCGTGGAACAAAGTACGGGACTAAAGACTCATTGTCCGATTTTCTGCCATAGTTGCATTCAAAGTTGCGCTAATTTCCTTGTTTTATGGCATTTATCGATCAGGAATATGTCGCCGTTTGAAAAAGGATTACATATCAGACTTCAAAATAGACATAAACGTCACTTTAATGCTATTTTTTCGAACAATTCTAATCGAACTTTTACAAGTACATGAGGTCCTTTCTCCCAATTTCTTTGAAAGAGGAGGGGGAATAAGTAAATAAATAATTTTGTCAGGCAGAATTCAGCTGCCTCTCTGGCTTAGTGGGCTTAAACGGTCAGCCCGATAGTGGTTTTTAATCTTAGTCTGAATTAACTTCAGGGTTCCATTCTCTGACCCCTTTCTTTACACCTTTTTTTCCCTCCGTCACAATATTTTACTGTCTTGGATAGATCTATATGTAGATCTATAATATATATCTGAAACCGGTGTAAACTGTCCTAATCCGACATATGACCTGAGCCCGTAATGACATGGATAAATACCTAAAATGCAGACAACAAGGATAGGTAGACTAGAATCAGAAATCAGTTTCCACAGACTGTCATCCCCTCATGTTTTACATTTATATGCATGCGAAAGTCAAATATGGGTTTGCGTAAAGTTTGCCATTCCACTCCATAACTGCACTTTTTTTTAATGCCAGCAATTTCGTCAGTTTGATTTGAATATAATTCCGTCAGGAGAGGGAGTTTTTTGTTCTGGTTTTCTTTCCTTTTAAGTGAAAAGCACCTCAATTTGTGTCGTAAATGTCAAAATCAGGTTTTCGCATGTCTGCAAGTGCCATATGAGAGTGGGTTGTCACGGAAACCGATTTTAGATTCTTGTCTCTGTACAATTGTTAAGTTAATCTAGCGTTTTGACTGTGTTCTTGCGTTCACTTGAGGCACATGTCAGCTTGTGACATATTCCGGGTGCAAACCCGGGCTAGCCGTAGGGATTTGATAAGGCAATGGGTTTACCTTTTTCCCGCTCAGCATAATCAAGCAACAAAAACTGATATAACCTTATAAACTATCAGACTATTCCCAAACTAAATTGGATTATATCCCCTGACTGTACAAAGCAGAACTGCTCCTGATCTCTTATTTTCTACTTCATACCCCATTCTGCCAGTTAAAATGTTTTCATTGTACCATCAAAACCATTCACTTTGATCTGAGACACTAATTAGTAATGTGTTCAACAGTGTAATGGAGAGAAAAGGGCACTCATTTGTTTGTCTACCTCTCTGTTTCATACAATAGGTGCCCGTTGCCCCTAAAAAGTTTTCTCCCTGGTTTACACACCTATGCAATGACTCCTCGAGACCTTTCCGTCGTCAGTTAATGGTCTCAACATATGCAAAGTATCAATGTGAAGCATGGAAGCTAAGCTGAACAAGGTAGAAAAATTGAAACGCGGACGAACAAGGGTGGGGACAAAAGGCTCAAAGTACATGTATTTTCCAACATTGAAAAGTAACACAACTTGTGATTGGTTGAACAAATATTTTAAGCCAATCAGAAGCTGCGTTACTCACAAATGTAGAAAAATCTGGAGAATGAGTCTCAGAATGTTCTTCAGAATGGTTGGTGAATTCGGAGCCAGGAATTCGTGCCGGCCTGCTAAGGGTTACATAATATCCTTCAAATGGAAGCTAAATAACACTGAAAATTCGAATTGAAACGGGGGTGGAACATAGGTGGGGACGAAAGACTCATAGTCCGATCTTCTGCCACCCGTTCCATTCAAAACGTTGTCCAATTTCCTTGTTGTATTGCATGTATCGATCAGGAATATATCCCCGTTTGCAAAGGATTACACACTACCCTTCAAAATAGACGTAAACGTCACTTTTAACCCATATTTTCAAACAATTCTAATGGAATTTTCACAACTACTTGAGGTCCTTTGTTCCAATTTCTTTGAAATGGGAGGGGTAATATGTAAATAAATAATTTTGTCAGGCAAAATTCAGCTGCCTCTCTGACTAAGTGGGCTAGACGGTCAGCCCGATAGTAATTTTTAATCTTGGTCCGGATTGTTTTCAGGGTTCTATTCTCTGACCCATTTTCTTCCATCTTCATCTTTTTTCTTTCTGTCACAATATTTCCCCTATTCTGTCTTGGTTCTTGGATAGATCTATATGTAGGCTTCTAATATTTATCTGAAACCGGTGTATACTTTGTCATCCGAATGAATTAGCCTATTTTCTCTGTAACATTCAACTTATATATCATATTTACGTGCACGCGAAAACCAAATACGATTTTGCATAAAGTCTGCCATTCCACTCCCTGACTGCACTTTTGTTTAATGCCACCGCTTTTGTCATTCTGATTTGAACCTAATTTCATCAGGAGAAGGAGTTATTTTGTTGCTGGTGAATACGGACCCAATAATTCGTGTCGGTCTGCCAGGAATTTTATATTATCCTTCAAATGGAAGCTGAATAAGACAGAAATTCCAAACTGAAACGGGTGTGGAACAAAGGTGGGAACTAAGTCTCATAGTCCGATCTTCTGCCACCGCTTCATTCAAAGACGCGCTAATTTCCTTGTTTTATGGCATGTCTCGATCAGAAATATGTCCCCGTTTGCAAAGGATTACGTCAGTTATAAAGCATTTTTTTTTTTTTTTTCCGAACAATTCTAATCGAATTTTCACAAGTACTTGAGGGCTTTTGTTCCAATTTCTTTGAAAGGGGAGAAGGAATATTAAGCCCGTTCCCGTTGTAGATATACATATTACAACTGGCACAGGCTACTGTGCCGTTGCTATTCAGTGGGCTACATGTATATCACAGAACAGCCGATCAGAGCAGCATACACATTTCCAGTTTGGCTGTAGAGGTAACATTGCGATTTTGCACAACTTGAAATAGGTAATCGAAACTAAAAGAAATATTGGCAAACATGAAAGGTGATACCAAAAATTAAATTTACTTGTTCGTCAGGTCAAGAACGTCGGAAAAACTGCGGCTCTGGAAGTGAGAGTGACGTCCTCTAAACCTCTAGCAGTCAAGCGTCGTGTTCTAAAAATACACAAACAGAATTGACCGTATTTAGTAGCCTGTACTGATCCCTATACCCTTGCTGGATCAGGGAACGTTACCAATCTAGGGGAATATGAAAATAAACAATTTTGTCATGCAGAATTCAGCTGCCTCTCTGGCTTAGTGTGATAGACGGTCAGCCTGATACTGATTTTTAATTTTCGTCCGGGTTAAGGCTTCCAATCTCTAACCCCTTTCTTTCTACCTTTTTTTCCCTCTTTCACAATATTTTTCCCGATTATGTCTTGGATAGATCTATATGTAGATCTATGATATATATCTTAAACCGGTGTAAACTTTGTCACCCAACTGAATTAGCATATTTTCTTTGTAACTAGTTTTAACCCCAAAGAAATATGCTTAGTTAGGCCCTAGCCCTGAATATGTCCTGCCTCTCTGGCTTGGTGGGCTAGACGATCAGCCCGATATTAATTTTTAATCTTGTTCCGGGTTAACTTCAGGGTTTCATTCTCTGACCCCTTTATTTCCACCCTTTTTCCCCGTCACAATATTTTACCACATTATGTCTTGGTTCTTGGATAGATCTGTATGTAGATATATATCATTTCTCTTAAACAGATGTAAATTTTTTCACCCATTTTAATTAGCCTCTTGTAATTGTAACTGGTTTTGACCCCAGTGAAATATGTTTAGGCTCTAGCACTTAATATGTCCCGATCTGGTATAATGTGACCTGAGCCATTTATGACATGGATGAATACCTGAAATGCAGACAACAAGGATATGTAGACTAGAATCAGAAATCAGTTTCCACAGACTGCCATCCACTTAAATTTTACATTTATATGCATGCGAAAACTAAATATGGGTTTGTGTAAAGTTTGCTATTCCACTCCATAACTGCACATTTTTTTAATGCCAGCAATTTTGTCAGTTTGATTTGAATATAATTCCATTAGGAGAGGGAGTTGTTTGTTCGGTTTTTTTTCCTTTTCAGTGAAAAACACCCCAATTTGTGTCGTAAAGGTCAATATCAGGTACTTGCATGTCCGCAAGTGCCATATGAGAGTGAGTTGTCTCGGAAACCGTTTTTAGATTCTAGTCTCCGTACAATTGTTAAGTTAATCCAGCATTTTGACTATGTCGTTGCGGTCACTTGAGGCACATGTCAGCTTGTGACATATTCCGTGTTCAAGCTGTATGGATTTGATAAGGCAATGGGTTTACCTTTTTCCCTCTCAGCATAATCAAGCAACAAAAACTGATATATCCTTATAAACTATCAGACTATTCCCAAATCAAATTGGATTATATCCCCTGACTGCACAAAGCAGAACTGCTCCTGATCTCATTTTTTCTACTTCATACCCCATTTTGCCAGTTAAAATGTTTTCATTGTACCATCAAAACCATTCACTTTGATCTGAGACTAATTAGAAATGTCTTCAACAGTGTAATATAGAGAAAGGGGCACTTATTTGTTTGTCTACCTCCCTGTTTCATGCAACGGGTGCCCGTTGTCCCTAAAAAGTTTACTCTCTGGTTCACACACCTATGCCATGATTCCTCGAGACCTTTCCGTCGTCAGTTAATGGTCTCAACATATGCAAAGTATCAATGTGAAGCATGGAAGCTAAGCTGAACAAGATAGAAAATTTCAAACGCGGACGAACAAGCGTGGGGACAAAAGGCTCAAAGTACATGTATTTTCTAACATTGAAAAGTAACACAACTTGTGATTGGTTGAACAAATATTTTAAGCCAGTCAGAAGCTGCGTTACTCACAAATGTAGAAAAATCTGGAGAATGAGTCTCAGAATGTTCTTCAGAATGGTTGGTGAATACGGAGCCAGGAATTCGTGCCGGCCTGCTAAGGGTTACATATTATCCTTCAAATGGAAGCTGAATACGACTGAAAATTTAAATAGAAATGGGGGTGGAAGATAGGTGGGGACGAAAGACTCATAGTCCGATCTTCTGCCACCCGTTCCATTCAAAACGTTGTCCAATTTCCTTGTTGTATTGCATGTATCGATCAGGAATATGTCCCCGTTTGCAAAGGATTACACACAACCCTTCAAAATGGACATAAACGTCACTTTTAACCCATATTTTCAAACAATTCTAATGGAATTTTCAAAACTACTTGAGGTCCTTTGTTCCAATTTCTTTGAAAGGGGGAGGGGTAATATGTAAATAAATAATTTTGTCAGGCAAAAGTCAGCTGCCTCTCTGACTAAGTGGGCTAGACGGTCAGCCCGATAGTAATTTTTAATCTTGGTCCGGATTATTTTCAGGGTTCTATTCTCTGACCCCTTTTCTTTCCATCTTTTTTCCCTCTGTCAAAATATTTCCCCCATTCTGTCTTGGTTCTTGGATAGATCTATATGTAGGCTTCTAATATTTATCTGAAATCGGTGTAAACTTTGTCATCCGAATGAATTAGCCTATTTTCTCTGTAACATTCAACTTATATATCATATTTACATGCACGCGAAAACCAAATGCGATTTTGCATAAAGTCTGCCATTCCACTCCCTGACTGCACTTTTGTTTAATGCCACCGCTTTTGTCATTCTGATTTGAACCTAATTTCATCAGGAGAAGGAGTTATTTTGTTGCTGGTGAATACGGACCCAATAATTCGTGCCGGTCTGCCAGGAATTATATATTATCCTTCAAATGGAAGCTGAATAAGACAGAAATTTCAAATTGAAACGGGTGTGGAACAAAGGTGGGAACTAAGTCTCATAGTCCGATCTCCTGCCACCGCTTCATTCAAAGACGCGCTAATTTTCTTGTTTTATGGCATGTCTCGATCAGAAATATGTCCCCGTTTGCAAAGGATTACGTCAGTTATAAAGCATTTTTTTTTTTCCGAACAATTCTAATCGAATTTTCACAAGTACTTGAGGGCTTTTGTTCCAATTTCTTTGAAAGGGGAGAAGGAATATTAAGCCCGTTCCCGTTGTAGATATACATATTACAACTGGCACAGGCTACTGTGTCATTGCTATTCAGTGGGCTATATGTATATCACAGAACAGCCGATCAGAGCAGCATACACATTTCCAGTTTGGCTGTAGAGGTAACATTGCGATTTTGCACAATTTGAAATCGGTAATCGAAACTAAAAGAAATATTGGCAAACATGAAAGGTGATACCAAAAATTAAATTTACATATTCGTCAGGTCAAGAACGTTGGAAAAACTGCGGCTCTGGAAGTGAGATTGACGTCCTCTAAATTTCTAGTAGTCAAGCGTCGTGTTCTAAAAATACACAAACAGAATTGACCGTATTTAGTAGCCTGTACTGATCCATATACCCTTGCTGGATCAGGGAACGTTACCAATCTAGGGGAATATGAAAATAAACAATTTTGTCATGCAGAATTCAGCTGCCTCTCTGGCTTAGTGTGATAGACGGTCAGCCTGATACTGATTTTTAATTTTCGTCCGGGTTAAGGCTTCCAATCTCTAACCCCTTTCTTTCTACCTTTTTTTCCCTCTTTCACAATATTTTTCCCGATTATGTCTTGGATAGATCTATATGTAGATCTATGATATATATCTTAAACCGGTGTAAACTTTGTCACCCAACTGAATTGGCATATTTTCTTTGTAACTAGTTTTAACCCCAAAGAAATATGCTTAGTTAGGCCCTAGCCCTGAATATGTCCTGCCTCTCTGGCTTGGTGGGCTAGACGATCAGCCCGATATTAATTTTTAATCTTGTTCCGGGTTAACTTCAGGGTTTCATTCTCTGACCCCTTTATTTCCACCCTTTTTCCCCGTCACAATATTTTACCACATTATGTCTTGGTTCTTGGATAGATCTGTATGTAGATATATATCATTTCTCTTAAACAGATGTAAATTTTTTCACCCATTTTAATTAGCCTCTTGTAATTGTAACTGGTTTTGACCCCAAAGAAATATGTGTAGGCTCTAGCACTTAATATGTCCCGATCTGGTATAATGTGACCTGAGCCCTTTATGACATGGATAAATACCTGAAATGCAGACAACAAGGATATGTAGACTAAAATCAGAAATCAGTTTCCACAGACTGCCATCCACTTAAATTTTACATTTATATGCATGCAAAAACTAAATATGGGTTTGCGTAAAGTTTGCTATTCCACTCCATAACTGCACATTTTTTTAATGCCAGCAATTTTGTCAGTTTGATTTGAATATAATTCCATTAGGAGAGGGAGTTTTTTGTTCTGATTTTTTTCCTTTTCAGTGAAAAACACCCCAATTTGTGTCGTAAAGGTCAATATCAGGTACTTGCATGTCCGCAAGTGCCATATGAGAGTGAGTTGTCTCGGAAACCATTTTTAGATTCTAGTCTCCGTACAATTGTTAAGTTAATCGAGCATTTTGACTATGTCGTTGCGGTCACTTGAGGCACATGTCAGCTTGTGACATATTCCGTGTTCAAGCTGTATGGATTTGATAAGGCAATGGGTTTACCTTTTTCCCTCTCAGCATAATCAAGCAACAAAAACTGATATATCCTTATAAACTATCAGACTATTCCCAAATCAAATTGGATTATATCCCCTGACTGCACAAAGCAGAACTGCTCCTGATCTCTTTTTTTCTACTTCATACCCCATTTTGCCAGTTAAAATGTTTTCATTGTACCATCAAAACCATTCACTTTGATCTGAGACACTAATTAGTAATGTCTTCAACAGTGTAATATAGAGAAAGCGGCACTTATTTGTTTGTCTACCTGTTTCATGCAACAGGTGCCCGTTGTCCCTAAAAAGTTTACTCCCTGGTTCACACACCTATGCCATGATTCCTCAAGACCTTTCCGTCGTCAGTTAATGGAATCAACATATGCAAAGTATCAATGTGAAGCATGGAAGCTAAGCTGAACAAGATAGAAAATTTGAAACGTGGACGAACAAGCGTGGGGACAAAAGGCTCAAAGTACATGTATTTTCTAACATTGAAAAGTAACACAACTTGTGATTGGTTGAACAAATATTTTAAGCCAATCAGAAGCTGCGTTACTCACAAATGTAGAAAAATCTGGAGAATAAGTCTCAGAATGTTCTTCAGAATGGTTGGTGAATACGGAGCCAGGAATTCGTGCCGGCCTGCTAAGGATTACATATTATCCTTCAAATGGAAGCTGAATACGACTGAAAATTTAAATAGAAATGGGTGTGGAAGATAGGTGGGGACGAAAGACTCATAGTCCGATCTTCTGCAACCCATTCCATTCAAAACGTTGTCCAATTTCCTTGTTGTATTGCATGTATCGATCAGGAATATGTCCCCGTTTGCAAAGGATTACACACAACCCTTCAAAATGGACATAAACGTCACTTTTAACCCATATTTTCAAACAATTCTAATGGAATGTTCACAACTACTTGAGGTTCTTTGTTCCAATTTCTTTGAAAGTGGGAGGGGTAATATGTAAATAAATAATTTTGTCAGGCAAAATTCAGCTGCCTCTCTGACTAAGTGGGCTAGACGGTCAGCCCGATAGTAATTTTTAATCTTGGTCCGGATTTTTTCAGGGTTCTATTCTCTGACCCCTTTTCTTTCCATCTTTTTTCCCTCTGTCACAATATTTCCCCCATTCTGTCTTGGTTCTTGGATAGATCTACATGTAGATCTATAATATTTTTCTGAAACCGGTGTAATATTTGTCATCCAAATGAATTAGCCTATTTTCTCTGTAACTTTCCACTTATATATCATATTTACGTGCACGCGAAAACCAAATACGATTTTGCATAAAGTTTGCCATTCCACTCCCTAACTGCACTTTTGTTTAATGTCACCGAGTTTGTCATTCTGATTTGAACCTAATTTCATCAGGAGAGAGAGTTATTTTGTTGCTGGTGAATGCGGACCCAATAATTCGTGCCGGTCTGCCAGGGATTACATATTATCCTTCAAATGGAAGCTGAATAAGACAGAAATTTCAAATTGAAACGGGCGTGGAACAAAGTACGGGACTAAAGACTCATTGTCCGATTTTCTGCCATAGTTGCATTCAAAGTTGCGCTAATTTCCTTGTTTTATGGCATTTATCGATCAGGAATATGTCGCCGTTTGAAAAAGGATTACATATCAGACTTCAAAATAGACATAAACGTCACTTTAATGCTATTTTTTCGAACAATTCTAATCGAACTTTTACAAGTACATGAGGTCCTTTCTCCCAATTTCTTTGAAAGAGGAGGGGGAATAAGTAAATAAATAATTTTGTCAGGCAGAATTCAGCTGCCTCTCTGGCTTAGTGGGCTTAAACGGTCAGCCCGATAGTGGTTTTTAATCTTAGTCTGAATTAACTTCAGGGTTCCATTCTCTGACCCCTTTCTTTACACCTTTTTTTCCCTCCGTCACAATATTTTACTGTCTTGGATAGATCTATATGTAGATCTATAATATATATCTGAAACCGGTGTAAACTGTCCTAATCCGACATATGACCTGAGCCCGTAATGACATGGATAAATACCTAAAATGCAGACAACAAGGATAGGTAGACTAGAATCAGAAATCAGTTTCCACAGACTGTCATCCCCTCATGTTTTACATTTATATGCATGCGAAAGTCAAATATGGGTTTGCGTAAAGTTTGCCATTCCACTCCATAACTGCACTTTTTTTTAATGCCAGCAATTTCGTCAGTTTGATTTGAATATAATTCCGTCAGGAGAGGGAGTTTTTTGTTCTGGTTTTCTTTCCTTTTAAGTGAAAAGCACCTCAATTTGTGTCGTAAATGTCAAAATCAGGTTTTCGCATGTCTGCAAGTGCCATATGAGAGTGGGTTGTCACGGAAACCGATTTTAGATTCTTGTCTCTGTACAATTGTTAAGTTAATCTAGCGTTTTGACTGTGTTCTTGCGTTCACTTGAGGCACATGTCAGCTTGTGACATATTCCGGGTGCAAACCCGGGCTAGCCGTAGGGATTTGATAAGGCAATGGGTTTACCTTTTTCCCGCTCAGCATAATCAAGCAACAAAAACTGATATAACCTTATAAACTATCAGACTATTCCCAAACTAAATTGGATTATATCCCCTGACTGTACAAAGCAGAACTGCTCCTGATCTCTTATTTTCTACTTCATACCCCATTTTGCCAGTTAAAATGTTTTCATTGTACCATCAAAACCATTCACTTTGATCTGAGACACTAATTAGTAATGTGTTCAACAGTGTAATGGAGAGAAAAGGGCACTCATTTGTTTGTCTACCTCTCTGTTTCATGCAACAGGTGCCCGTTGCCCCTAAAAAGTTTTCTCCCTGGTTTACACACCTATGCAATGACTCCTCGAGACCTTTCCGTCGTCAGTTAATGGTCTCAACATATGCAAAGTATCAATGTGAAGCATGGAAGCTAAGCTGAACAAGGTAGAAAAATTGAAACGCGGACGAACAAGGGTGGGGACAAAAGGCTCAAAGTACATGTATTTTCCAACATTGAAAAGTAACACAACTTGTGATTGGTTGAACAAATATTTTAAGCCAATCAGAAGCTGCGTTACTCACAAATGTAGAAAAATCTGGAGAATGAGTCTCAGAATGTTCTTCAGAATGGTTGGTGAATTCGGAGCCAGGAATTCGTGCCGGCCTGCTAAGGGTTACATAATATCCTTCAAATGGAAGCTAAATAACACTGAAAATTCGAATTGAAACGGGGGTGGAACATAGGTGGGGACGAAAGACTCATAGTCCGATCTTCTGCCACCCGTTCCATTCAAAACGTTGTCCAATTTCCTTGTTGTATTGCATGTATCGATCAGGAATATATCCCCGTTTGCAAAGGATTACACACTACCCTTCAAAATAGACGTAAACGTCACTTTTAACCCATATTTTCAAACAATTCTAATGGAATTTTCACAACTACTTGAGGTCCTTTGTTCCAATTTCTTTGAAATGGGAGGGGTAATATGTAAATAAATAATTTTGTCAGGCAAAATTCAGCTGCCTCTCTGACTAAGTGGGCTAGACGGTCAGCCCGATAGTAATTTTTAATCTTGGTCCGGATTGTTTTCAGGGTTCTATTCTCTGACCCATTTTCTTCCATCTTCATCTTTTTTCCCTCTGTCACAATATTTCCCCTATTCTGTCTTGGTTCTTGGATAGATCTATATGTAGGCTTCTAATATTTATCTGAAACCGGTGTATACTTTGTCATCCGAATGAATTAGCCTATTTTCTCTGTAACATTCAACTTATATATCATATTTACGTGCACGCGAAAACCAAATACGATTTTGCATAAAGTCTGCCATTCCACTCCCTGACTGCACTTTTGTTTAATGCCACCGCTTTTGTCATTCTGATTTGAACCTAATTTCATCAGGAGAAGGAGTTATTTTGTTGCTGGTGAATACGGACCCAATAATTCGTGTCGGTCTGCCAGGAATTTTATATTATCCTTCAAATGGAAGCTGAATAAGACAGAAATTCCAAACTGAAACGGGTGTGGAACAAAGGTGGGAACTAAGTCTCATAGTCCGATCTTCTGCCACCGCTTCATTCAAAGACGCGCTAATTTCCTTGTTTTATGGCATGTCTCGATCAGAAATATGTCCCCGTTTGCAAAGGATTACGTCAGTTATAAAGCATTTTTTTTCTTTTTTCCCGAACAATTCTAATCGAATTTTCACAAGTACTTGAGGGCTTTTGTTCCAATTTCTTTGAAAGGGGAGAAGGAATATTAAGCCCGTTCCCGTTGTAGATATACATATTACAACTGGCACAGGCTACTGTGCCGTTGCTATTCAGTGGGCTACATGTATATCACAGAACAGCCGATCAGAGCAGCATACACATTTCCAGTTTGGCTGTAGAGGTAACATTGCGATTTTGCACAACTTGAAATAGGTAATCGAAACTAAAAGAAATATTGGCAAACATGAAAGGTGATACCAAAAATTAAATTTACTTGTTCGTCAGGTCAAGAACGTCGGAAAAACTGCGGCTCTGGAAGTGAGAGTGACGTCCTCTAAACCTCTAGCAGTCAAGCGTCGTGTTCTAAAAATACACAAACAGAATTGACCGTATTTAGTAGCCTGTACTGATCCCTATACCCTTGCTGGATCAGGGAACGTTACCAATCTAGGGGAATATGAAAATAAACAATTTTGTCATGCAGAATTCAGCTGCCTCTCTGGCTTAGTGTGATAGACGGTCAGCCTGATACTGATTTTTAATTTTCGTCCGGGTTAAGGCTTCCAATCTCTAACCCCTTTCTTTCTACCTTTTTTTTCCCTCTTTCACAATATTTTTCCCGATTATGTCTTGGATAGATCTATATGTAGATCTATGATATATATCTTAAACCGGTGTAAACTTTGTCACCCAACTGAATTAGCATATTTTCTTTGTAACTAGTTTTAACCCCAAAGAAATATGCTTAGTTAGGCCCTAGCCCTGAATATGTCCTGCCTCTCTGGCTTGGTGGGCTAGACGATCAGCCCGATATTAATTTTTAATCTTGTTCCGGGTTAACTTCAGGGTTTCATTCTCTGACCCCTTTATTTCCACCCTTTTTCCCCGTCACAATATTTTACCACATTATGTCTTGGTTCTTGGATAGATCTGTATGTAGATATATATCATTTCTCTTAAACAGATGTAAATTTTTTCACCCATTTTAATTAGCCTCTTGTAATTGTAACTGGTTTTGACCCCAGTGAAATATGTTTAGGCTCTAGCACTTAATATGTCCCGATCTGGTATAATGTGACCTGAGCCATTTATGACATGGATGAATACCTGAAATGCAGACAACAAGGATATGTAGACTAGAATCAGAAATCAGTTTCCACAGACTGCCATCCACTTAAATTTTACATTTATATGCATGCGAAAACTAAATATGGGTTTGTGTAAAGTTTGCTATTCCACTCCATAACTGCACATTTTTTTAATGCCAGCAATTTTGTCAGTTTGATTTGAATATAATTCCATTAGGAGAGGGAGTTGTTTGTTCGGTTTTTTTTCCTTTTCAGTGAAAAACACCCCAATTTGTGTCGTAAAGGTCAATATCAGGTACTTGCATGTCCGCAAGTGCCATATGAGAGTGAGTTGTCTCGGAAACCGTTTTTAGATTCTAGTCTCCGTACAATTGTTAAGTTAATCCAGCATTTTGACTATGTCGTTGCGGTCACTTGAGGCACATGTCAGCTTGTGACATATTCCGTGTTCAAGCTGTATGGATTTGATAAGGCAATGGGTTTACCTTTTTCCCTCTCAGCATAATCAAGCAACAAAAACTGATATATCCTTATAAACTATCAGACTATTCCCAAATCAAATTGGATTATATCCCCTGACTGCACAAAGCAGAACTACTCCTGATCTCATTTTTTCTACTTCATACCCCATTTTGCCAGTTAAAATGTTTTCATTGTACCATCAAAACCATTCACTTTGATCTGAGACTAATTAGTAATGTCTTCAACAGTGTAATATAGAGAAAGGGGCACTTATTTGTTTGTCTACCTCCCTGTTTCATGCAACGGGTGCCCGTTGTCCCTAAAAAGTTTACTCTCTGGTTCACACACCTATGCCATGATTCCTCGAGACCTTTCCGTCGTCAGTTAATGGTCTCAACATATGGAAAGTATCAATGTGAAGCATGGAAGCTAAGCTGAACAAGATAGAAAATTTCAAACGCGGACGAACAAGCGTGGGGACAAAAGGCTCAAAGTACATGTATTTTCTAACATTGAAAAGTAACACAACTTGTGATTGGTTGAACAAATATTTTAAGCCAATCAGAAGCTGCGTTACTCACAAATGTAGAAAAATCTGGAGAATGAGTCTCAGAATGTTCTTCAGAATGGTTGGTGAATACGGAGCCAGGAATTCGTGCCGGCCTGCTAAGGGTTACATATTATCCTTCAAATGGAAGCTGAATACGACTGAAAATTTAAATAGAAATGGGGGTGGAAGATAGGTGGGGACGAAAGACTCATAGTCCGATCTTCTGCCACCCGTTCCATTCAAGACGTTGTCCAATTTCCTTGTTGTATTGCATGTATCGATCAGGAATATGTCCCCGTTTGCAAAGGATTACACACAACCCTTCAAAATGGACATAAACGTCACTTTTAACCCATATTTTCAAACAATTCTAATGGAATTTTCAAAACTACTTGAGGTCCTTTGTTCCAATTTCTTTGAAAGGGGGAGGGGTAATATGTAAATAAATAATTTTGTCAGGCAAATGTCAGCTGCCTCTCTGACTAAGTGGGCTAGACGGTCAGCCCGATAGTAATTTTTAATCTTGGTCCGGATTATTTTCAGGGTTCTATTCTCTGACCCCTTTTCTTTCCATCTTTTTTCCCTCTGTCAAAATATTTCCCCCATTCTGTCTTGGTTCTTGGATAGATCTATATGTAGGCTTCTAATATTTATCTGAAATCGGTGTAAACTTTGTCATCCGAATGAATTAGCCTATTTTCTCTGTAACATTCAACTTATATATCATATTTACATGCACGCGAAAACCAAATGCGATTTTGCATAAAGTCTGCCATTCCACTCCCTGACTGCACTTTTGTTTAATGCCACCGCTTTTGTCATTCTGATTTGAACCTAATTTCATCAGGAGAAGGAGTTATTTTGTTGCTGGTGAATACGGACCCAATAATTCGTGTCGGTCTGCCAGGAATTTTATATTATCCTTCAAATGGAAGCTGAATAAGACAGAAATTCCAAACTGAAACGGGTGTGGAACAAAGGTGGGAACTAAGTCTCATAGTCCGATCTTCTGCCACCGCTTCATTCAAAGACGCGCTAATTTCCTTGTTTTATGGCATGTCTCGATCAGAAATATGTCCCCGTTTGCAAAGGATTACGTCAGTTATAAAGCATTTTTTTTCTTTTTTCCCGAACAATTCTAATCGAATTTTCACAAGTACTTGAGGGCTTTTGTTCCAATTTCTTTGAAAGGGGAGAAGGAATATTAAGCCCGTTCCCGTTGTAGATATACATATTACAACTGGCACAGGCTACTGTGCCGTTGCTATTCAGTGGGCTACATGTATATCACAGAACAGCCGATCAGAGCAGCATACACATTTCCAGTTTGGCTGTAGAGGTAACATTGCGATTTTGCACAACTTGAAATAGGTAATCGAAACTAAAAGAAATATTGGCAAACATGAAAGGTGATACCAAAAATTAAATTTACTTGTTCGTCAGGTCAAGAACGTCGGAAAAACTGCGGCTCTGGAAGTGAGAGTGACGTCCTCTAAACCTCTAGCAGTCAAGCGTCGTGTTCTAAAAATACACAAACAGAATTGACCGTATTTAGTAGCCTGTACTGATCCCTATACCCTTGCTGGATCAGGGAACGTTACCAATCTAGGGGAATATGAAAATAAACAATTTTGTCATGCAGAATTCAGCTGCCTCTCTGGCTTAGTGTGATAGACGGTCAGCCTGATACTGATTTTTAATTTTCGTCCGGGTTAAGGCTTCCAATCTCTAACCCCTTTCTTTCTACCTTTTTTTTCCCTCTTTCACAATATTTTTCCCGATTATGTCTTGGATAGATCTATATGTAGATCTATGATATATATCTTAAACCGGTGTAAACTTTGTCACCCAACTGAATTAGCATATTTTCTTTGTAACTAGTTTTAACCCCAAAGAAATATGCTTAGTTAGGCCCTAGCCCTGAATATGTCCTGCCTCTCTGGCTTGGTGGGCTAGACGATCAGCCCGATATTAATTTTTAATCTTGTTCCGGGTTAACTTCAGGGTTTCATTCTCTGACCCCTTTATTTCCACCCTTTTTCCCCGTCACAATATTTTACCACATTATGTCTTGGTTCTTGGATAGATCTGTATGTAGATATATATCATTTCTCTTAAACAGATGTAAATTTTTTCACCCATTTTAATTAGCCTCTTGTAATTGTAACTGGTTTTGACCCCAGTGAAATATGTTTAGGCTCTAGCACTTAATATGTCCCGATCTGGTATAATGTGACCTGAGCCATTTATGACATGGATGAATACCTGAAATGCAGACAACAAGGATATGTAGACTAGAATCAGAAATCAGTTTCCACAGACTGCCATCCACTTAAATTTTACATTTATATGCATGCGAAAACTAAATATGGGTTTGTGTAAAGTTTGCTATTCCACTCCATAACTGCACATTTTTTTAATGCCAGCAATTTTGTCAGTTTGATTTGAATATAATTCCATTAGGAGAGGGAGTTGTTTGTTCGGTTTTTTTTCCTTTTCAGTGAAAAACACCCCAATTTGTGTCGTAAAGGTCAATATCAGGTACTTGCATGTCCGCAAGTGCCATATGAGAGTGAGTTGTCTCGGAAACCGTTTTTAGATTCTAGTCTCCGTACAATTGTTAAGTTAATCGAGCATTTTGACTATGTCGTTGCGGTCACTTGAGGCACATGTCAGCTTGTGACATATTCCGTGTTCAAGCTGTATGGATTTGATAAGGCAATGGGTTTACCTTTTTCCCTCTCAGCATAATCAAGCAACAAAAACTGATATATCCTTATAAACTATCAGACTATTCCCAAATCAAATTGGATTATATCCCCTGACTGCACAAAGCAGAACTGCTCCTGATCTCATTTTTTCTACTTCATACCCCATTTTGCCAGTTAAAATGTTTTCATTGTACCATCAAAACCATTCACTTTGATCTGAGACTAATTAGTAATGTCTTCAACAGTGTAATATAGAGAAAGGGGCACTTATTTGTTTGTCTACCTCCCTGTTTCATGCAACGGGTGCCCGTTGTCCCTAAAAAGTTTACTCTCTGGTTCACACACCTATGCCATGATTCCTCGAGACCTTTCCGTCGTCAGTTAATGGTCTCAACATATGGAAAGTATCAATGTGAAGCATGGAAGCTAAGCTGAACAAGATAGAAAATTTCAAACGCGGACGAACAAGCGTGGGGACAAAAGGCTCAAAGTACATGTATTTTCTAACATTGAAAAGTAACACAACTTGTGATTGGTTGAACAAATATTTTAAGCCAATCAGAAGCTGCGTTACTCACAAATGTAGAAAAATCTGGAGAATGAGTCTCAGAATGTTCTTCAGAATGGTTGGTGAATACGGAGCCAGGAATTCGTGCCGGCCTGCTAAGGGTTACATATTATCCTTCAAATGGAAGCTGAATACGACTGAAAATTTAAATAGAAATGGGGGTGGAAGATAGGTGGGGACGAAAGACTCATAGTCCGATCTTCTGCCACCCGTTCCATTCAAGACGTTGTCCAATTTCCTTGTTGTATTGCATGTATCGATCAGGAATATGTCCCCGTTTGCAAAGGATTACACACAACCCTTCAAAATGGACATAAACGTCACTTTTAACCCATATTTTCAAACAATTCTAATGGAATTTTCAAAACTACTTGAGGTCCTTTGTTCCAATTTCTTTGAAAGGGGGAGGGGTAATATGTAAATAAATAATTTTGTCAGGCAAAAGTCAGCTGCCTCTCTGACTAAGTGGGCTAGACGGTCAGCCCGATAGTAATTTTTAATCTTGGTCCGGATTATTTTCAGGGTTCTATTCTCTGACCCCTTTTCTTTCCATCTTTTTTCCCTCTGTCAAAATATTTCCCCCATTCTGTCTTGGTTCTTGGATAGATCTATATGTAGGCTTCTAATATTTATCTGAAATCGGTGTAAACTTTGTCATCCGAATGAATTAGCCTATTTTCTCTGTAACATTCAACTTATATATCATATTTACATGCACGCGAAAACCAAATGCGATTTTGCATAAAGTCTGCCATTCCACTCCCTGACTGCACTTTTGTTTAATGCCACCGCTTTTGTCATTCTGATTTGAACCTAATTTCATCAGGAGAAGGAGTTATTTTGTTGCTGGTGAATACGGACCCAATAATTCGTGCCGGTCTGCCAGGAATTATATATTATCCTTCAAATGGAAGCTGAATAAGACAGAAATTTCAAATTGAAACGGGTGTGGAACAAAGGTGGGAACTAAGTCTCATAGTCCGATCTCCTGCCACCGCTTCATTCAAAGACGCGCTAATTTTCTTGTTTTATGGCATGTCTCGATCAGAAATATGTCCCCGTTTGCAAAGGATTACGTCAGTTATAAAGCATTTTTTTTTTCCGAACAATTCTAATCGAATTTTCACAAGTACTTGAGGGCTTTTGTTCCAATTTCTTTGAAAGGGGAGAAGGAATATTAAGCCCGTTCCCGTTGTAGATATACATATTACAACTGGCACAGGCTACTGTGTCATTGCTATTCAGTGGGCTATATGTATATCACAGAACAGCCGATCAGAGCAGCATACACATTTCCAGTTTGGCTGTAGAGGTAACATTGCGATTTTGCACAATTTGAAATCGGTAATCGAAACTAAAAGAAATATTGGCAAACATGAAAGGTGATACCAAAAATTAAATTTACATATTCGTCAGGTCAAGAACGTTGGAAAAACTGCGGCTCTGGAAGTGAGATTGACGTCCTCTAAATTTCTAGTAGTCAAGCGTCGTGTTCTAAAAATACACAAACAGAATTGACCGTATTTAGTAGCCTGTACTGATCCATATACCCTTGCTGGATCAGGGAACGTTACCAATCTAGGGGAATATGAAAATAAACAATTTTGTCATGCAGAATTCAGCTGCCTCTCTGGCTTAGTGTGATAGACGGTCAGCCTGATACTGATTTTTAATTTTCGTCCGGGTTAAGGCTTCCAATCTCTAACCCCTTTCTTTCTACCTTTTTTTCCCTCTTTCACAATATTTTTCCCGATTATGTCTTGGATAGATCTATATGTAGATCTATGATATATATCTTAAACCGGTGTAAACTTTGTCACCCAACTGAATTGGCATATTTTCTTTGTAACTAGTTTTAACCCCAAAGAAATATGCTTAGTTAGGCCCTAGCCCTGAATATGTCCTGCCTCTCTGGCTTGGTGGGCTAGACGATCAGCCCGATATTAATTTTTAATCTTGTTCCGGGTTAACTTCAGGGTTTCATTCTCTGACCCCTTTATTTCCACCCTTTTTCCCCGTCACAATATTTTACCACATTATGTCTTGGTTCTTGGATAGATCTGTATGTAGATATATATCATTTCTCTTAAACAGATGTAAATTTTTTCACCCATTTTAATTAGCCTCTTGTAATTGTAACTGGTTTTGACCCCAAAGAAATATGTGTAGGCTCTAGCACTTAATATGTCCCGATCTGGTATAATGTGACCTGAGCCCTTTATGACATGGATAAATACCTGAAATGCAGACAACAAGGATATGTAGACTAGAATCAGAAATCAGTTTCCACAGACTGCCATCCACTTAAATTTTACATTTATATGCATGCAAAAACTAAATATGGGTTTGCGTAAAGTTTGCTATTCCACTCCATAACTGCACATTTTTTTAATGCCAGCAATTTTGTCAGTTTGATTTGAATATAATTCCATTAGGAGAGGGAGTTTTTTGTTCTGATTTTTTTCCTTTTCAGTGAAAAACACCCCAATTTGTGTCGTAAAGGTCAATATCAGGTACTTGCATGTCCGCAAGTGCCATATGAGAGTGAGTTGTCTCGGAAACCGTTTTTAGATTCTAGTCTCCGTACAATTGTTAAGTTAATCCAGCATTTTGACTATGTCGTTGCGGTCACTTGAGGCACATGTCAGCTTGTGACATATTCCGTGTTCAAGCTGTATGGATTTGATAAGGCAATGGGTTTACCTTTTTCCCTCTCAGCATAATCAAGCAACAAAAACTGATATATCCTTATAAACTATCAGACTATTCCCAAATCAAATTGGATTATATCCCCTGACTGCACAAAGCAGAACTGCTCCTGATCTCTTTTTTTCTACTTCATACCCCATTTTGCCAGTTAAAATGTTTTCATTGTACCATCAAAACCATTCACTTTGATCTGAGACACTAATTAGTAATGTCTTCAACAGTGTAATATAGAGAAAGCGGCACTTATTTGTTTGTCTACCTGTTTCATGCAACAGGTGCCCGTTGTCCCTAAAAAGTTTACTCCCTGGTTCACACACCTATGCCATGATTCCTCAAGACCTTTCCGTCGTCAGTTAATGGAATCAACATATGCAAAGTATCAATGTGAAGCATGGAAGCTAAGCTGAACAAGATAGAAAATTTGAAACGTGGACGAACAAGCGTGGGGACAAAAGGCTCAAAGTACATGTATTTTCTAACATTGAAAAGTAACACAACTTGTGATTGGTTGAACAAATATTTTAAGCCAATCAGAAGCTGCGTTATTCACAAATGTAGAAAAATGTGGAGAATAAGTCTCAGAATGTTCTTCAGAATGGTTGGGAAATACGGAGCCAGGAATTCGTGCCGGCCTGCTAAGGATTACATATTATCCTTCAAATGGAAGCTGAATACGACTGAAAATTTAAATAGAAATGGGTGTGGAACATAGGTGGGGACGAAAGACTCATAGTCCGATCTTCTGCCACCCGTTCCATTGAAAACGTTGTCCAATTTCCTTGTTGTATTGCGTGTATCGATCAGGAATATGTCCCCGTTTGCAAAGGATTACACACAACCCTTCAAAATGGACATAAACGTCACTTTTAACCCATATTTTCAAACAATTCTAATGTAATGTTCACAACTACTTGAGGTTCTTTGTTCCAGTTTCTTTGAAAGTGGGAGGGGTAATATGTAAATAAATAATTTTGTCAGGCAAAATTCAGCTGCCTCTCTGACTAAGTGGGCTAGACGGTCAGCCCGATAGTAATTTTTAATCTTGGTCCGGATTGTTTTCAGGGTTCTATTCTCTGACCCCTTTTCTTTCCATCTTTTTTCCCTCTGTCACAATATTTCCCCCATTCTGTCTTGGTTCTTGGATAGATCTACATGTAGATCTATAATATTTTTCTGAAACCGGTGTAATATTTGTCATCCAAATGAATGAGCCTATTTTCTCTGTAACTTTCCACTTATATATCATATTTACGTGCACGCGAAAACCAAATACGATTTTGCATAAAGTTTGCCATTCCACTCCCTAACTGCACTTTTGTTTAATGTCACCGAGTTTGTCATTCTGATTTGAACCTAATTTCATCAGGAGAGAGAGTTATTTTGTTGCTGGTGAATGCGGACCCAATAATTCGTGCCGGTCTGCCAGGGATTACATATTATCCTTCAAATGGAAGCTGAATAAGACAGAAATTTCAAATTGAAACGGGCGTGGAACAAAGTACGGGACTAAAGACTCATTGTCCGATTTTCTGCCATAGTTGCATTCAAAGTTGCGCTAATTTCCTTGTTTTATGGCATTTATCGATCAGGAATATGTCGCCGTTTGAAAAAGGATTACATATCAGACTTCAAAATAGACATAAACGTCACTTTAATGCTATTTTTTCGAACAATTCTAATCGAACTTTTACAAGTACATGAGGTCCTTTCTCCCAATTTCTTTGAAAGAGGAGGGGGAATAAGTAAATAAATAATTTTGTCAGGCAGAATTCAGCTGCCTCTCTGGCTTAGTGGGCTTAAACGGTCAGCCCGATAGTGGTTTTTAATCTTAGTCTGAATTAACTTCAGGGTTCCATTCTCTGACCCCTTTCTTTACACCTTTTTTTCCCTCCGTCACAATATTTTACTGTCTTGGATAGATCTATATGTAGATCTATAATATATATCTGAAACCGGTGTAAACTGTCCTAATCCGACATATGACCTGAGCCCGTAATGACATGGATAAATACCTAAAATGCAGACAACAAGGATAGGTAGACTAGAATCAGAAATCAGTTTCCACAGACTGTCATCCCCTCATGTTTTACATTTATATGCATGCGAAAGTCAAATATGGGTTTGCGTAAAGTTTGCCATTCCACTCCATAACTGCACTTTTTTTTAATGCCAGCAATTTCGTCAGTTTGATTTGAATATAATTCCGTCAGGAGAGGGAGTTTTTTGTTCTGGTTTTCTTTCCTTTTAAGTGAAAAGCACCTCAATTTGTGTCGTAAATGTCAAAATCAGGTTTTCGCATGTCTGCAAGTGCCATATGAGAGTGGGTTGTCACGGAAACCGATTTTAGATTCTTGTCTCTGTACAATTGTTAAGTTAATCTAGCGTTTTGACTGTGTTCTTGCGTTCACTTGAGGCACATGTCAGCTTGTGACATATTCCGGGTGCAAACCCGGGCTAGCCGTAGGGATTTGATAAGGCAATGGGTTTACCTTTTTCCCGCTCAGCATAATCAAGCAACAAAAACTGATATAACCTTATAAACTATCAGACTATTCCCAAACTAAATTGGATTATATCCCCTGACTGTACAAAGCAGAACTGCTCCTGATCTCTTATTTTCTACTTCATACCCCATTCTGCCAGTTAAAATGTTTTCATTGTACCATCAAAACCATTCACTTTGATCTGAGACACTAATTAGTAATGTGTTCAACAGTGTAATGGAGAGAAAAGGGCACTCATTTGTTTGTCTACCTCTCTGTTTCATACAATAGGTGCCCGTTGCCCCTAAAAAGTTTTCTCCCTGGTTTACACACCTATGCAATGACTCCTCGAGACCTTTCCGTCGTCAGTTAATGGTCTCAACATATGCAAAGTATCAATGTGAAGCATGGAAGCTAAGCTGAACAAGGTAGAAAAATTGAAACGCGGACGAACAAGGGTGGGGACAAAAGGCTCAAAGTACATGTATTTTCCAACATTGAAAAGTAACACAACTTGTGATTGGTTGAACAAATATTTTAAGCCAATCAGAAGCTGCGTTACTCACAAATGTAGAAAAATCTGGAGAATGAGTCTCAGAATGTTCTTCAGAATGGTTGGTGAATTCGGAGCCAGGAATTCGTGCCGGCCTGCTAAGGGTTACATAATATCCTTCAAATGGAAGCTAAATAACACTGAAAATTCGAATTGAAACGGGGGTGGAACATAGGTGGGGACGAAAGACTCATAGTCCGATCTTCTGCCACCCGTTCCATTCAAAACGTTGTCCAATTTCCTTGTTGTATTGCATGTATCGATCAGGAATATATCCCCGTTTGCAAAGGATTACACACTACCCTTCAAAATAGACGTAAACGTCACTTTTAACCCATATTTTCAAACAATTCTAATGGAATTTTCACAACTACTTGAGGTCCTTTGTTCCAATTTCTTTGAAATGGGAGGGGTAATATGTAAATAAATAATTTTGTCAGGCAAAATTCAGCTGCCTCTCTGACTAAGTGGGCTAGACGGTCAGCCCGATAGTAATTTTTAATCTTGGTCCGGATTGTTTTCAGGGTTCTATTCTCTGACCCATTTTCTTCCATCTTCATCTTTTTTCCCTCTGTCACAATATTTCCCCTATTCTGTCTTGGTTCTTGGATAGATCTATATGTAGGCTTCTAATATTTATCTGAAACCGGTGTATACTTTGTCATCCGAATGAATTAGCCTATTTTCTCTGTAACATTCAACTTATATATCATATTTACGTGCACGCGAAAACCAAATACGATTTTGCATAAAGTCTGCCATTCCACTCCCTGACTGCACTTTTGTTTAATGCCACCGCTTTTGTCATTCTGATTTGAACCTAATTTCATCAGGAGAAGGAGTTATTTTGTTGCTGGTGAATACGGACCCAATAATTCGTGTCGGTCTGCCAGGAATTTTATATTATCCTTCAAATGGAAGCTGAATAAGACAGAAATTCCAAACTGAAACGGGTGTGGAACAAAGGTGGGAACTAAGTCTCATAGTCCGATCTTCTGCCACCGCTTCATTCAAAGACGCGCTAATTTCCTTGTTTTATGGCATGTCTCGATCAGAAATATGTCCCCGTTTGCAAAGGATTACGTCAGTTATAAAGCATTTTTTTTTTTTTTTTCCGAACAATTCTAATCGAATTTTCACAAGTACTTGAGGGCTTTTGTTCCAATTTCTTTGAAAGGGGAGAAGGAATATTAAGCCCGTTCCCGTTGTAGATATACATATTACAACTGGCACAGGCTACTGTGCCGTTGCTATTCAGTGGGCTACATGTATATCACAGAACAGCCGATCAGAGCAGCATACACATTTCCAGTTTGGCTGTAGAGGTAACATTGCGATTTTGCACAACTTGAAATAGGTAATCGAAACTAAAAGAAATATTGGCAAACATGAAAGGTGATACCAAAAATTAAATTTACTTGTTCGTCAGGTCAAGAACGTCGGAAAAACTGCGGCTCTGGAAGTGAGAGTGACGTCCTCTAAACCTCTAGCAGTCAAGCGTCGTGTTCTAAAAATACACAAACAGAATTGACCGTATTTAGTAGCCTGTACTGATCCCTATACCCTTGCTGGATCAGGGAACGTTACCAATCTAGGGGAATATGAAAATAAACAATTTTGTCATGCAGAATTCAGCTGCCTCTCTGGCTTAGTGTGATAGACGGTCAGCCTGATACTGATTTTTAATTTTCGTCCGGGTTAAGGCTTCCAATCTCTAACCCCTTTCTTTCTACCTTTTTTTCCCTCTTTCACAATATTTTTCCCGATTATGTCTTGGATAGATCTATATGTAGATCTATGATATATATCTTAAACCGGTGTAAACTTTGTCACCCAACTGAATTAGCATATTTTCTTTGTAACTAGTTTTAACCCCAAAGAAATATGCTTAGTTAGGCCCTAGCCCTGAATATGTCCTGCCTCTCTGGCTTGGTGGGCTAGACGATCAGCCCGATATTAATTTTTAATCTTGTTCCGGGTTAACTTCAGGGTTTCATTCTCTGACCCCTTTATTTCCACCCTTTTTCCCCGTCACAATATTTTACCACATTATGTCTTGGTTCTTGGATAGATCTGTATGTAGATATATATCATTTCTCTTAAACAGATGTAAATTTTTTCACCCATTTTAATTAGCCTCTTGTAATTGTAACTGGTTTTGACCCCAGTGAAATATGTTTAGGCTCTAGCACTTAATATGTCCCGATCTGGTATAATGTGACCTGAGCCATTTATGACATGGATGAATACCTGAAATGCAGACAACAAGGATATGTAGACTAGAATCAGAAATCAGTTTCCACAGACTGCCATCCACTTAAATTTTACATTTATATGCATGCGAAAACTAAATATGGGTTTGTGTAAAGTTTGCTATTCCACTCCATAACTGCACATTTTTTTAATGCCAGCAATTTTGTCAGTTTGATTTGAATATAATTCCATTAGGAGAGGGAGTTGTTTGTTCGGTTTTTTTTTCCTTTTCAGTGAAAAACACCCCAATTTGTGTCGTAAAGGTCAATATCAGGTACTTGCATGTCCGCAAGTGCCATATGAGAGTGAGTTGTCTCGGAAACCGTTTTTAGATTCTAGTCTCCGTACAATTGTTAAGTTAATCCAGCATTTTGACTATGTCGTTGCGGTCACTTGAGGCACATGTCAGCTTGTGACATATTCCGTGTTCAAGCTGTATGGATTTGATAAGGCAATGGGTTTACCTTTTTCCCTCTCAGCATAATCAAGCAACAAAAACTGATATATCCTTATAAACTATCAGACTATTCCCAAATCAAATTGGATTATATCCCCTGACTGCACAAAGCAGAACTGCTCCTGATCTCATTTTTTCTACTTCATACCCCATTTTGCCAGTTAAAATGTTTTCATTGTACCATCAAAACCATTCACTTTGATCTGAGACTAATTAGAAATGTCTTCAACAGTGTAATATAGAGAAAGGGGCACTTATTTGTTTGTCTACCTCCCTGTTTCATGCAACGGGTGCCCGTTGTCCCTAAAAAGTTTACTCTCTGGTTCACACACCTATGCCATGATTCCTCGAGACCTTTCCGTCGTCAGTTAATGGTCTCAACATATGCAAAGTATCAATGTGAAGCATGGAAGCTAAGCTGAACAAGATAGAAAATTTCAAACGCGGACGAACAAGCGTGGGGACAAAAGGCTCAAAGTACATGTATTTTCTAACATTGAAAAGTAACACAACTTGTGATTGGTTGAACAAATATTTTAAGCCAATCAGAAGCTGCGTTACTCACAAATGTAGAAAAATCTGGAGAATGAGTCTCAGAATGTTCTTCAGAATGGTTGGTGAATACGGAGCCAGGAATTCGTGCCGGCCTGCTAAGGGTTACATATTATCCTTCAAATGGAAGCTGAATACGACTGAAAATTTAAATAGAAATGGGGGTGGAAGATAGGTGGGGACGAAAGACTCATAGTCCGATCTTCTGCCACCCGTTCCATTCAAAACGTTGTCCAATTTCCTTGTTGTATTGCATGTATCGATCAGGAATATGTCCCCGTTTGCAAAGGATTACACACAACCCTTCAAAATGGACATAAACGTCACTTTTAACCCATATTTTCAAACAATTCTAATGGAATTTTCAAAACTACTTGAGGTCCTTTGTTCCAATTTCTTTGAAAGGGGGAGGGGTAATATGTAAATAAATAATTTTGTCAGGCAAAAGTCAGCTGCCTCTCTGACTAAGTGGGCTAGACGGTCAGCCCGATAGTAATTTTTAATCTTGGTCCGGATTATTTTCAGGGTTCTATTCTCTGACCCCTTTTCTTTCCATCTTTTTTCCCTCTGTCAAAATATTTCCCCCATTCTGTCTTGGTTCTTGGATAGATCTATATGTAGGCTTCTAATATTTATCTGAAATCGGTGTAAACTTTGTCATCCGAATGAATTAGCCTATTTTCTCTGTAACATTCAACTTATATATCATATTTACATGCACGCGAAAACCAAATGCGATTTTGCATAAAGTCTGCCATTCCACTCCCTGACTGCACTTTTGTTTAATGCCACCGCTTTTGTCATTCTGATTTGAACCTAATTTCATCAGGAGAAGGAGTTATTTTGTTGCTGGTGAATACGGACCCAATAATTCGTGCCGGTCTGCCAGGAATTATATATTATCCTTCAAATGGAAGCTGAATAAGACAGAAATTTCAAATTGAAACGGGTGTGGAACAAAGGTGGGAACTAAGTCTCATAGTCCGATCTTCTGCCACCGCTTCATTCAAAGACGCGCTAATTTCCTTGCTTTATGGTATGTCTCGATCAAAAATATGTCCCCGTTTGCAAAGGATTACGTCAATTATAAAGCATTTTTTTTTTCCGAACAATTCTAATCGAATTTTCACAAGTACTTGATGGCTTTTGTTTCAATTTCTTTGAAAGGGGAGAAGGAATATTAAGCCCGTTGCCGTTGTAGATATACATATTACAACTGGCACAGGCTACTGTGTCGTTGCTATTCAGTGGGCTACATGTATATCACAGAACAGCCGATCAGAGCAGCATACACATTTCCAGTTTGGCTGTAGAGGTAACATTGCGATTTTGCACAATTTGAAATCGGTAATCGAAACTTAAAGAAATACTGGCAAACATGAAAGGTGATACCAAAAATTAAATTTACTTATTCGTCAGGTCAAGAACGTTGGAAAAACTGCGGCTCTGGAAGTGAGAGTGACGTCCTCTAAATCTCTAGTAGTCAAGCGTCGTGTTCTAAAAATACACAAACAGAATTGACCGTGTTTAGTAGCCTGTACTGATCCATATACCCTTGTTGGATCAGGGAACGTTACCAATCTAGGGGAATATGAAAATAAACAATTTTGTCAGGCTGAATTCAGCTGCCTCTCTGGCTTAGTGTGATAGACGGTCAGCCTGATACTGATTTTTAATTTTCGTCCGGGTTAAGGCTTCCAATCTCTAACCCCTTTCTTTCTACCTTTTTTTCCCTCTTTCACAATAATTTTCCCGATTATGTCTTGGATAGATCTATATGTAGATCTATGATATATATCTTAAACCGGTGTAAACTTTGTCACCCAACTGATTTAGCATATTTTCTTAGTAACTAGTTTTAACCCCAAAGAAATATGCTTAGTTAGGCCCTAGCCCTGAATATGTCCTGCCTCTCTGGCTTGGTGGGCTAGACGATCAGCCCGATAGTAATTTTTAATCTTGTTCCGGGTTAACTTCAGGGTTTCATTCTCTGACCCCTTTCTTTCCACCCTTTTTCCCCGTCACAATATTTTACCACATTATGTCTTGGTTCTTGGATAGATCTGTATGTAGATATATATCATTTGTCTTAAACAGATGTAAATTTTTTCACCCGTTTTAATTAGCCTCTTGTAATTGTAACTGGTTTTGACCCCAAAGAAATATGTTTAGGCTCTAGCACTTAATATGTCCCGATCTGGTATAATGTGACCTGAGCCCTTTATGACATGGATGAATACCTGAAATGCAGACAACAAGGATAGGTAGACTAGAATCAGAAATCAGTTTCCACAGACTGCCATCCACTTAAACTTTACATTTATATGCATGCGAAAACTAAATATGGGTTTGCGTAAAGTTTGCTATTCCACTCCATAACTGCAATTTTTTTTAATGCCAGCAATTTTGTCTGTTTGATTTGAATATAATTCCATTAGGAGAGGGAGTTTTTTCTTCTGATTTTTTTCCTTTTCAGTGAAAAACACCCCAATTTGTGTCGTAAAGGTCAATATCAGGTACTTGCATGTCCGCAAGTGCCATATGACAGCGAGTTGTCTCAGAAACCGTTTTTAGATTCTAGTCTCCGTACAATTGTTAAGTTAATCCAGCATTTTGACTATGTCGTTGCGGTCACTTGAGGCACATGTCAGCTTGTGACATATTCCGTGTTCAAGCTGTATGGATTTGATAAGGCAATGGGTTTACCTTTTTCCCTCTCAGCATAATCAAGCAACAAAAACTGATATATCCTTATAAACTATCAGACTATTCCCAAATCAAATTGGATTATATCCCCTGACTGCACAAAGCAGAACTGCTCCTGATCTCTTTTTTTCTACTTCATACCCCATTTTGCCAGTTAAAATGTTTTCATTGTACCATCAAAACCATTCACTTTGATCTGAGACACTAATTAGTAGTGTGTTCAACAGTGTAATGGAGAGAAAGGGGCACTTATTTGTTTGTCTACCTCTCTGTTTCATGCAACAGGTGCCCGTTGTCCCTAAAAAGTTTACTCCCTGGTTCACACACCTATGCCATGATTCCTGGAGACCTTTCCGTCGTCAGTTAATGGAATCAACATATGCAAAGTATCAATGTGAAGCATGGAAGCTAAGCTGAACAAGATAGAAAATTTGAAACGTGGACGAACAAGCGTGGGGACAAAAGGCTCAAAGTACATGTATTTTCCAACATTGAAAAGTAACACAACTTGTGATTGGTTGAACAAATATTTTAAGCCAATCAGAAGCTGCGTTACTCACAAATGTAGAAAAATGTGGAGAATAAGTCTCAGAATGTTCTTCAGAATGGTTGGGAAATACGGAGCCAGGAATTCGTGCCGGCCTGCTAAGGATTACATATTATCCTTCAAATGGAAGCTGAATACGACTGAAAATTTAAATAGAAATGGGGGTGGAACATAGGTGGGGACGAAAGACTCATAGTCCGATCCTCTGCCACCCGTTCCATTCAAAACGTTGTCCAATTTCCTTCTTGTATTGCATGTATCGATCAGGAATATGTCCCCGTTTGCAAAGGATTACACACAACCCTTCGAAATGGACATAAACGTCACTTTTAACCCATATTTTCAAACAATTCTAATGGAATGTTCACAACTACTTGAGGTCCTTTGTTCCAATTTCTTTGAAAGGGGGACGGGTAATATGGAAATAAATAATTTTGTCAGGCAAAATTCAGTTGCCTCTCTGACTAAGTGGGCTAGACGGTCAGCCCGATAGTAACTTTTAATCTTGGTCCGGATTATTTTCAGGGTTCTATTCTCTGATCCCTTTTCTTTCCATCTTTTTTCCCTCTGTCACAATATTTCCCCCATTCTGTCTTGGTTCTTGGATAGATCTACATGTAGATCTATAATATTTTTTTGAAACCGGTGTAATCTTTGTCATCTAAATGAATAAGCCTATTTTCTCTGTAACTTTCCACTTATATATCATATTTACGTGCACGCGATAACCAAATACGATTTTGCATAAAGTTTGCCATTCCACTCCCTAACTGCACTTTTGTTTAATGTCACCGATTTTGTCATTCTGATTTGAACCTAATTTCATCAGGAGAGAGAGTTATTTTGTTGCTGGTGAATACGGACCCAATAATTCGTGCCGGTCTGCCAGGGATTACATATTATCCTTCAAATGGAAGCTGAATAAGACAGAAATTTCAAATTGAAACGGGCGTGGAACAAAGTTCGGGACCAAAGACTATTGTCCGATTTTCTGCCATAGTTGCATTCAAAGTTGCGCTAATTTCCTTGTTTTATGGCATTTATCGATCAGGAATATGTCGCCGTTTGAAAAAGGATTACATACCAGACTTCAAAGTAGACATAAACGTCACTTTAATGCTATTTTTTCGAACAATTCTAATCGAACTTTTACAAGTACATGAGGTCCTTTCTCCCAATTTCTTTGAAAGAGGAGGGGGAATAAGTAAATAAATAATTTTGTCAGGCAGAATTCAGCTGCCTCTCTGGCTTAGTGGGCTTAAACGGTCAGCCCAATAGTGGTTTTTAATCTTAGTTTGAATTAACTTCAGGGTTCCATTCTCTGACCCCTTTCTTTACACCTTTTTTTCCCTCCGTCACAATATTTTTCTGTCTTGGATAGATCTATATGTAGATCTATAATATATATCTGAAACCGGTGTAAACTGTCCTAATCCGACATATGACCTGAGCCCGTAATGACATGGATAAATACCTAAAATGCAGACAACAAGGATAGGTAGACTAGAATCAGAAATCAGTTTCCACAGACTGTCATCCCCTCATGTTTTACATTTATATGCATGCGGAAGTCAAATATGGGTTTGCGTAAAGTTTGCCATTCCACTCCATAACTGCACTTTTTTTTAATGCCAGCAATTTCGTCAGTTTGATTTGAATATAATTCCGTCAGGAGAGGGAGTTTTTTGTTCTGGTTTTCTTTCCTTTTAAGTGAAAAGCACCTCAATTTGTGTCGTAAATGTCAAAATCAGGTTTTCGCATGTCTGCAAGTGCCATATGAGAGTGGGTTGTCACGGAAACCGATTTTAGATTCTTGTCTCTGTACAATTGTTAAGTTAATCTAGCGTTTTGACTGTGTTCTTGCGTTCACTTGAGGCACATGTCAGCTTGTGACATATTCCGGGTGCAAACCCGGGCTAGCCGTAGGGATTTGATAAGGCAATGGGTTTACCTTTTTCCCGCTCAGCATAATCAAGCAACAAAAACTGATATAACCTTATAAACTATCAGACTATTCCCAAACTAAATTGGATTATATCCCCCGACTGTACAAAGCAGAACTGCTCCTGATCTCTTATTTTCTACTTCATACCCCATTTTGCCAGTTAAAATGTTTTCATTGTACCATCAAAACCATTCACTTTGATCTGAGACACTAATTAGTAATGTGTTCAACAGTGTAATGGAGAGAAAAGGGCACTCATTTGTTTGTCTACCTCTCTGTTTCATGCAACAGGTGCCCGTTGCCCCTAAAAAGTTTTCTCCCTGGTTTACACACCTATGCAATGACTCCTCGAGACCTTTCCGTCGTCAGTTAATGGTCTCAACATATGCAAAGTATCAATGTGAAGCATGGAAGCTAAGCTGAACAAGGTAGAAAAATTGAAACGCGGACGAACAAGGGTGGGGACAAAAGGCTCAAAGTACATGTATTTTCCAACATTGAAAAGTAACACAACTTGTGATTGGTTGAACAAATATTTTAAGCCAGTCAGAAGCTGCGTTACTCACAAATGTAGAAAAATGTGGAGAATGAGTCTCAGAATGTTCTTCAGAATGGTTGGTGAATACGGAGCCAGGAATTCGTGCCGGCCTGCTAAGGGTTACATATTATCCTTCAAATGGAAGCTAAATAACACTGAAAATTCGAATTGAAACGGGGGTGGAACATAGGTGGGTACGAAAGACTCATAGTCCGATCTTCTGCCACCCGTTCCATTCAAAACGTTGTCCAATTTCCTTGTTGTATTGCATGTATCGATCAGGAATATATCCCCGTTTGCAAAGGATTACACACTACCCTTCAAAATAGACGTAAACGTCACTTTTAACCCATATTTTCAAACAATTCTAATGGAATTTTCACAACTACTTGAGGTCCTTTGTTCCAATTTCTTTGAAATGGGAGGGGTAATATGTAAATAAATAATTTTGTCAGGCAAAATTCAGCTGCCTCTCTGACTAAGTGGGCTAGACGGTCAGCCCGATAGTAATTTTTAATCTTGGTCCGGATTGTTTTCAGGGTTCTATTCTCTGACCCATTTTCTTCCATCTTCATCTTTTTTCCCTCTGTCACAATATTTCCCCCATTCTGTCTTGGTTCTTGGATAGATCTATATGTAGGCTTCTAATATTTATCTGAAACCGGTGTATACTTTGTCATCCGAATGAATTAGCCTATTTTCTCTGTAACATTCAACTTATATATCATATTTACGTGCACGCGAAAACCAAATGCGATTTTGCATAAAGTCTGCCATTCCACTCCCTGACTGCACTTTTGTTTAATGCCACCGCTTTTGTCATTCTGATTTGAACCTAATTTCATCAGGAGAAGGAGTTATTTTGTTGCTGGTGAATACCGACCCAATAATTCGTGCCGGTCTGCCAGGAATTATATATTATCCTTCAAATGGAAGCTGAATAAGACAGAAATTTCAAATTGAAACGGGTGTGGAACAAAGGTGGGAACTAAGTCTCATAGTCCGATCTCCTGCCACCGCTTCATTCAAAGACGCGCTAATTTCCTTGTTTTATGGCATGTCTCGATCAGAAATATGTCCCCGTTTGCAAAGGATTACGTCAGTTATAAAGCATTTTTTTTTTTTCCGAACAATTCTAATCGAATTTTCACAAGTACTTGAGGGCTTTTGTTCCAATTTCTTTGAAAGGGGAGAAGGAATATTAAGCCCGTTCCCGTTGTAGATATACATATTACAACTGGCACAGGCTACTGTGTCATTGCTATTCAGTGGGCTATATGTATATCACAGAACAGCCGATCAGAGCAGCATACACATTTCCAGTTTGGCTGTAGAGGTAACATTGCGATTTTGTACAATTTGAAATCGGTAATCGAAACTAAAAGAAATATTGGCAGACATGAAAGGTGATACCAAAAATTAAATTTACATATTCGTCAGGTCAAGAACGTTGGAAAAACTGCGGCTCTGGAAGTGAGATTGACGTCCTCTAAATTTCTAGTAGTCAAGCGTCGTGTTCTAAAAATACACAAACAGAATTGACCGTATTTATTAGCCTGTACTGATCCATATACCCTTGCTGGATCAGGGAACGTTACCAATCTAGGGGAATATGAAAATAAACAATTTTGTCATGCAGAATTCAGCTGCCTCTCTGGCTTAGTGTGATAGACGGTCAGCCTGATACTGATTTTTAATTTTCGTCCGGGTTAAGGCTTCCAATCTCTAACCCCTTTCTTTCTACCTTTTTTTCCCTCTTTCACAATATTTTTCCCGATTATGTCTTGGATAGATCTATATGTAGATCTATGATATATATCTTAAACCGGTGTAAACTTTGTCACCCAACTGAATTGGCATATTTTCTTTGTAACTAGTTTTAACCCCAAAGAAATATGCTTAGTTAGGCCCTAGCCCTGAATATGTCCTGCCTCTCTGGCTTGGTGGGCTAGACGATCAGCCCGATATTAATTTTTAATCTTGTTCCGGGTTAACTTCAGGGTTTCATTCTCTGACCCCTTTATTTCCACCCTTTTTCCCCGTCACAATATTTTACCACATTATGTCTTGGTTCTTGGATAGATCTGTATGTAGATATATATCATTTCTCTTAAACAGATGTAAATTTTTTCACCCATTTTAATTAGCCTCTTGTAATTGTAACTGGTTTTGACCCCAAAGAAATATGTGTAGGCTCTAGCACTTAATATGTCCCGATCTGGTATAATGTGACCTGAGCCCTTTATGACATGGATAAATACCTGAAATGCAGACAACAAGGATATGTAGACTAGAATCAGAAATCAGTTTCCACAGACTGCCATCCACTTAAATTTTACATTTATATGCATGCAAAAACTAAATATGGGTTTGCGTAAAGTTTGCTATTCCACTCCATAACTGCACATTTTTTTAATGCCAGCAATTTTGTCAGTTTGATTTGAATATAATTCCATTAGGAGAGGGAGTTTTTTGTTCTGATTTTTTTCCTTTTCAGTGAAAAACACCCCAATTTGTGTCGTAAAGGTCAATATCAGGTACTTGCATGTCCGCAAGTGCCATATGAGAGTGAGTTGTCTCGGAAACCGTTTTTAGATTCTAGTCTCCGTACAATTGTTAAGTTAATCCAGCATTTTGACTATGTCGTTGCGGTCACTTGAGGCACATGTCAGCTTGTGACATATTCCGTGTTCAAGCTGTATGGATTTGATAAGGCAATGGGTTTACCTTTTTCCCTCTCAGCATAATCAAGCAACAAAAACTGATATATCCTTATAAACTATCAGACTATTCCCAAATCAAATTGGATTATATCCCCTGACTGCACAAAGCAGAACTGCTCCTGATCTTTTTTTTTCTACTTCATACCCCATTTTGCCAGTTAAAATGTTTTCATTGTACCATCAAAACCATTCACTTTGATCTGAGACACTAATTAGTAATGTCTTCAACAGTGTAATATAGAGAAAGCGGCACTTATTTGTTTGTCTACCTGTTTCATGCAACAGGTGCCCGTTGTCCCTAAAAAGTTTACTCCCTGGTTCACACACCTATGCCATGATTCCTCAAGACCTTTCCGTCGTCAGTTAATGGAATCAACATATGCAAAGTATCAATGTGAAGCATGGAAGCTAAGCTGAACAAGATAGAAAATTTGAAACGTGGACGAACAAGCGTGGGGACAAAAGGCTCAAAGTACATGTATTTTCTAACATTGAAAAGTAACACAACTTGTGATTGGTTGAACAAATATTTTAAGCCAATCAGAAGCTGCGTTACTCACAAATGTAGAAAAATGTGGAGAATAAGTCTCAGAATGTTCTTCAGAATGGTTGGTGAATACGGAGCCAGGAATTCGTGCCGGCCTGCTAAGGATTACATATTATCCTTCAAATGGAAGCTGAATACGACTGAAAATTTAAATAGAAATGGGGGTGGAAGATAGGTGGGGACGAAAGACTCATAGTCCGATCTTCTGCCACCCGTTCCATTCAAAACGTTGTCGAATTTCCTTGTTGTATTGCATGTATCGATCAGGAATATGTCCCCGTTTGCAAAGGATTACACACAACCCTTCAAAATGGACATAAACGTCACTTTTAACCCATATTTTCAAACAATTCTAATGGAATGTTCACAACTACTTGAGGTTCTTTGTTCCAATTTCTTTGAAAGTGGGAGGGGTAATATGTAAATAAATAATTTTGTCAGGCAAAATTCAGCTGCCTCTCTGACTAAGTGGGCTAGACGGTCAGCCCGATAGTAATTTTTAATCTTGGTCCGGATTTTTTCAGGGTTCTATTCTCTGACCCCTTTTCTTTCCATCTTTTTTCCCTCTGTCACAATATTTCCCCCATTCTGTCTTGGTTCTTGGATAGATCTACATGTAGATCTATAATATTTTTCTGAAACCGGTGTAATATTTGTCATCCAAATGAATTAGCCTATTTTCTCTGTAACTTTCCACTTATATATCATATTTACGTGCACGCGAAAACCAAATACGATTTTGCATAAAGTTTGCCATTCCACTCCCTAACTGCACTTTTGTTTAATGTCACCGAGTTTGTCATTCTGATTTGAACCTAATTTCATCAGGAGAGAGAGTTATTTTGTTGCTGGTGAATGCGGACCCAATAATTCGTGCCGGTCTGCCAGGGATTACATATTATCCTTCAAATGGAAGCTGAATAAGACAGAAATTTCAAATTGAAACGGGCGTGGAACAAAGTACGGGACTAAAGACTCATTGTCCGATTTTCTGCCATAGTTGCATTCAAAGTTGCGCTAATTTCCTTGTTTTATGGCATTTATCGATCAGGAATATGTCGCCGTTTGAAAAAGGATTACATATCAGACTTCAAAATAGACATAAACGTCACTTTAATGCTATTTTTTCGAACAATTCTAATCGAACTTTTACAAGTACATGAGGTCCTTTCTCCCAATTTCTTTGAAAGAGGAGGGGGAATAAGTAAATAAATAATTTTGTCAGGCAGAATTCAGCTGCCTCTCTGGCTTAGTGGGCTTAAACGGTCAGCCCGATAGTGGTTTTTAATCTTAGTCTGAATTAACTTCAGGGTTCCATTCTCTGACCCCTTTCTTTACACCTTTTTTTCCCTCCGTCACAATATTTTACTGTCTTGGATAGATCTATATGTAGATCTATAATATATATCTGAAACCGGTGTAAACTGTCCTAATCCGACATATGACCTGAGCCCGTAATGACATGGATAAATACCTAAAATGCAGACAACAAGGATAGGTAGACTAGAATCAGAAATCAGTTTCCACAGACTGTCATCCCCTCATGTTTTACATTTATATGCATGCGAAAGTCAAATATGGGTTTGCGTAAAGTTTGCCATTCCACTCCATAACTGCACTTTTTTTTAATGCCAGCAATTTCGTCAGTTTGATTTGAATATAATTCCGTCAGGAGAGGGAGTTTTTTGTTCTGGTTTTCTTTCCTTTTAAGTGAAAAGCACCTCAATTTGTGTCGTAAATGTCAAAATCAGGTTTTCGCATGTCTGCAAGTGCCATATGAGAGTGGGTTGTCACGGAAACCGATTTTAGATTCTTGTCTCTGTACAATTGTTAAGTTAATCTAGCGTTTTGACTGTGTTCTTGCGTTCACTTGAGGCACATGTCAGCTTGTGACATATTCCGGGTGCAAACCCGGGCTAGCCGTAGGGATTTGATAAGGCAATGGGTTTACCTTTTTCCCGCTCAGCATAATCAAGCAACAAAAACTGATATAACCTTATAAACTATCAGACTATTCCCAAACTAAATTGGATTATATCCCCTGACTGTACAAAGCAGAACTGCTCCTGATCTCTTATTTTCTACTTCATACCCCATTCTGCCAGTTAAAATGTTTTCATTGTACCATCAAAACCATTCACTTTGATCTGAGACACTAATTAGTAATGTGTTCAACAGTGTAATGGAGAGAAAAGGGCACTCATTTGTTTGTCTACCTCTCTGTTTCATACAATAGGTGCCCGTTGCCCCTAAAAAGTTTTCTCCCTGGTTTACACACCTATGCAATGACTCCTCGAGACCTTTCCGTCGTCAGTTAATGGTCTCAACATATGCAAAGTATCAATGTGAAGCATGGAAGCTAAGCTGAACAAGGTAGAAAAATTGAAACGCGGACGAACAAGGGTGGGGACAAAAGGCTCAAAGTACATGTATTTTCCAACATTGAAAAGTAACACAACTTGTGATTGGTTGAACAAATATTTTAAGCCAATCAGAAGCTGCGTTACTCACAAATGTAGAAAAATCTGGAGAATGAGTCTCAGAATGTTCTTCAGAATGGTTGGTGAATTCGGAGCCAGGAATTCGTGCCGGCCTGCTAAGGGTTACATATTATCCTTCAAATGGAAGCTAAATAACACTGAAAATTCGAATTGAACCGGGGGTGGAAGATAGGTGGGGACGAAAGACTCATAGTCCGATCTTCTGCCACCCGTTCCATTCAAAACATTGTCCAATTTCCTTGTTGTATTGCATGTATCGATCAGGAATATATCCCCGTTTGCAAAGGATTACACACTACCCTTCAAAATAGACGTAAACGTCACTTTTAACCCATATTTTCAAACAATTCTAATGGAATTTTCACAACTACTTGAGGTCCTTTGTTCCAATTTCTTTGAAATGGGAGGGGTAATATGTAAATAAATAATTTTGTCAGGCAAAATTCAGCTGCCTCTCTGACTAAGTGGGCTAGACGGTCAGCCCGATAGTAATTTTTAATCTTGGTCCGGATTGTTTTCAGGGTTCTATTCTCTGACCCATTTTCTTCCATCTTCATCTTTTTTCCCTCTGTCACAATATTTCCCCTATTCTGTCTTGGTTCTTGGATAGATCTATATGTAGGCTTCTAATATTTATCTGAAACCGGTGTATACTTTGTCATCCGAATGAATTAGCCTATTTTCTCTGTAACATTCAACTTATATATCATATTTACGTGCACGCGAAAACCAAATACGATTTTGCATAAAGTCTGCCATTCCACTCCCTGACTGCACTTTTGTTTAATGCCACCGCTTTTGTTATTCTGATTTGAACCTAATTTCATCAGGAGAAGGAGTTATTTTGTTGCTGGTGAATACGGACCCAATAATTCGTGTCGGTCTGCCAGGAATTTTATATTATCCTTCAAATGGAAGCTGAATAAGACAGAAATTTCAAACTGAAACGGGTGTGGAACAAAGGTGGGAACTAAGTCTCATAGTCCGATCTTCTGCCACCGCTTCATTCAAAGACGCGCTAATTTCCTTGTTTTATGGCATGTCTCGATCAGAAATATGTCCCCGTTTGCAAAGGATTACGTCAGTTATAAAGCATTTTTTTTTTTTTTTTTTCCGAACAATTCTAATCGAATTTTCACAAGTACTTGAGGGCTTTTGTTCCAATTTCTTTGAAAGGGGAGAAGGAATATTAAGCCCGTTCCCGTTGTAGATATACATATTACAACTGGCACAGGCTACTGTGCCGTTGCTATTCAGTGGGCTACATGTATATCACAGAACAGCCGATCAGAGCAGCATACATATTTCCAGTTTGGCTGTAGAGGTAACATTGCGATTTTGCACAACTTGAAATAGGTAATCGAAACTAAAAGAAATATTGGCAAACATGAAAGGTGATACCAAAAATTAAATTTACTTGTTCGTCAGGTCAAGAACGTCGGAAAAACTGCGGCTCTGGAAGTGAGAGTGACGTCCTCTAAACCTCTAGCAGTCAAGCGTCGTGTTCTAAAAATACACAAACAGAATTGACCGTATTTAGTAGCCTGTACTGATCCCTATACCCTTGCTGGATCAGGGAACGTTACCAATCTAGGGGAATATGAAAATAAACAATTTTGTCATGCAGAATTCAGCTGCCTCTCTGGCTTAGTGTGATAGACGGTCAGCCTGATACTGATTTTTAATTTTCGTCCGGGTTAAGGCTTCCAATCTCTAACCCCTTTCTTTCTACCTTTTTTTTTCCCTCTTTCACAATATTTTTCCCGATTATGTCTTGGATAGATCTATATGTAGATCTATGATATATATCTTAAACCGGTGTAAACTTTGTCACCCAACTGAATTGGCATATTTTCTTTGTAACTAGTTTTAACCCCAAAGAAATATGCTTAGTTAGGCCCTAGCCCTGAATATGTCCTGCCTCTCTGGCTTGGTGGGCTAGACGATCAGCCCGATATTAATTTTTAATCTTGTTCCGGGTTAACTTCAGGGTTTCATTCTCTGACCCCTTTATTTCCACCCTTTTTCCCCGTCACAATATTTTACCACATTATGTCTTGGTTCTTGGATAGATCTGTATGTAGATATATATCATTTCTCTTAAACAGATGTAAATTTTTTCACCCATTTTAATTAGCCTCTTGTAATTGTAACTGGTTTTGACCCCAGTGAAATATGTTTAGGCTCTAGCACTTAATATGTCCCGATCTGGTATAATGTGACCTGAGCCATTTATGACATGGATGAATACCTGAAATGCAGACAACAAGGATATGTAGACTAGAATCAGAAATCAGTTTCCACAGACTGCCATCCACTTAAATTTTACATTTATATGCATGCGAAAACTAAATATGGGTTTGCGTAAAGTTTGCTATTCCACTCCATAACTGCACATTTTTTTAATGCCAGCAATTTTGTCAGTTTGATTTGAATATAATTCCATTAGGAGAGGGAGTTTTTTGTTCTGATTTTTTTCCTTTTCAGTGAAAAACACCCCAATTTGTGTCGTAAAGGTCAATATCAGGTACTTGCATGTCCGCAAGTGCCATATGAGAGTGAGTTGTCTCGGAAACCGTTTTTAGATTCTAGTCTCCGTACAATTGTTAAGTTAATCCAGCATTTTGACTATGTCGTTGCGGTCACTTGAGGCACATGTCAGCTTGTGACATATTCCGTGTTCAAGCTGTATGGATTTGATAAGGCAATGGGTTTACCTTTTTCCCTCTCAGCATAATCAAGCAACAAAAACTGATATATCCTTATAAACTATCAGACTATTCCCAAATCAAATTGGATTATATCCCCTGACTGCACAAAGCAGAACTGCTCCTGATCTTTTTTTTTCTACTTCATACCCCATTTTGCCAGTTAAAATGTTTTCATTGTACCATCAAAACCATTCACTTTGATCTGAGACACTAATTAGTAATGTCTTCAACAGTGTAATATAGAGAAAGCGGCACTTATTTGTTTGTCTACCTGTTTCATGCAACAGGTGCCCGTTGTCCCTAAAAAGTTTACTCCCTGGTTCACACACCTATGCCATGATTCCTCAAGACCTTTCCGTCGTCAGTTAATGGAATCAACATATGCAAAGTATCAATGTGAAGCATGGAAGCTAAGCTGAACAAGATAGAAAATTTGAAACGTGGACGAACAAGCGTGGGGACAAAAGGCTCAAAGTACATGTATTTTCTAACATTGAAAAGTAACACAACTTGTGATTGGTTGAACAAATATTTTAAGCCAATCAGAAGCTGCGTTACTCACAAATGTAGAAAAATGTGGAGAATAAGTCTCAGAATGTTCTTCAGAATGGTTGGTGAATACGGAGCCAGGAATTCGTGCCGGCCTGCTAAGGATTACATATTATCCTTCAAATGGAAGCTGAATACGACTGAAAATTTAAATAGAAATGGGGGTGGAAGATAGGTGGGGACGAAAGACTCATAGTCCGATCTTCTGCCACCCGTTCCATTCAAAACGTTGTCGAATTTCCTTGTTGTATTGCATGTATCGATCAGGAATATGTCCCCGTTTGCAAAGGATTACACACAACCCTTCAAAATGGACATAAACGTCACTTTTAACCCATATTTTCAAACAATTCTAATGGAATGTTCACAACTACTTGAGGTTCTTTGTTCCAATTTCTTTGAAAGTGGGAGGGGTAATATGTAAATAAATAATTTTGTCAGGCAAAATTCAGCTGCCTCTCTGACTAAGTGGGCTAGACGGTCAGCCCGATAGTAATTTTTAATCTTGGTCCGGATTTTTTCAGGGTTCTATTCTCTGACCCCTTTTCTTTCCATCTTTTTTCCCTCTGTCACAATATTTCCCCCATTCTGTCTTGGTTCTTGGATAGATCTACATGTAGATCTATAATATTTTTCTGAAACCGGTGTAATATTTGTCATCCAAATGAATTAGCCTATTTTCTCTGTAACTTTCCACTTATATATCATATTTACGTGCACGCGAAAACCAAATACGATTTTGCATAAAGTTTGCCATTCCACTCCCTAACTGCACTTTTGTTTAATGTCACCGAGTTTGTCATTCTGATTTGAACCTAATTTCATCAGGAGAGAGAGTTATTTTGTTGCTGGTGAATGCGGACCCAATAATTCGTGCCGGTCTGCCAGGGATTACATATTATCCTTCAAATGGAAGCTGAATAAGACAGAAATTTCAAATTGAAACGGGCGTGGAACAAAGTACGGGACTAAAGACTCATTGTCCGATTTTCTGCCATAGTTGCATTCAAAGTTGCGCTAATTTCCTTGTTTTATGGCATTTATCGATCAGGAATATGTCGCCGTTTGAAAAAGGATTACATATCAGACTTCAAAATAGACATAAACGTCACTTTAATGCTATTTTTTCGAACAATTCTAATCGAACTTTTACAAGTACATGAGGTCCTTTCTCCCAATTTCTTTGAAAGAGGAGGGGGAATAAGTAAATAAATAATTTTGTCAGGCAGAATTCAGCTGCCTCTCTGGCTTAGTGGGCTTAAACGGTCAGCCCGATAGTGGTTTTTAATCTTAGTCTGAATTAACTTCAGGGTTCCATTCTCTGACCCCTTTCTTTACACCTTTTTTTCCCTCCGTCACAATATTTTACTGTCTTGGATAGATCTATATGTAGATCTATAATATATATCTGAAACCGGTGTAAACTGTCCTAATCCGACATATGACCTGAGCCCGTAATGACATGGATAAATACCTAAAATGCAGACAACAAGGATAGGTAGACTAGAATCAGAAATCAGTTTCCACAGACTGTCATCCCCTCATGTTTTACATTTATATGCATGCGAAAGTCAAATATGGGTTTGCGTAAAGTTTGCCATTCCACTCCATAACTGCACTTTTTTTTAATGCCAGCAATTTCGTCAGTTTGATTTGAATATAATTCCGTCAGGAGAGGGAGTTTTTTGTTCTGGTTTTCTTTCCTTTTAAGTGAAAAGCACCTCAATTTGTGTCGTAAATGTCAAAATCAGGTTTTCGCATGTCTGCAAGTGCCATATGAGAGTGGGTTGTCACGGAAACCGATTTTAGATTCTTGTCTCTGTACAATTGTTAAGTTAATCTAGCGTTTTGACTGTGTTCTTGCGTTCACTTGAGGCACATGTCAGCTTGTGACATATTCCGGGTGCAAACCCGGGCTAGCCGTAGGGATTTGATAAGGCAATGGGTTTACCTTTTTCCCGCTCAGCATAATCAAGCAACAAAAACTGATATAACCTTATAAACTATCAGACTATTCCCAAACTAAATTGGATTATATCCCCTGACTGTACAAAGCAGAACTGCTCCTGATCTCTTATTTTCTACTTCATACCCCATTCTGCCAGTTAAAATGTTTTCATTGTACCATCAAAACCATTCACTTTGATCTGAGACACTAATTAGTAATGTGTTCAACAGTGTAATGGAGAGAAAAGGGCACTCATTTGTTTGTCTACCTCTCTGTTTCATACAATAGGTGCCCGTTGCCCCTAAAAAGTTTTCTCCCTGGTTTACACACCTATGCAATGACTCCTCGAGACCTTTCCGTCGTCAGTTAATGGTCTCAACATATGCAAAGTATCAATGTGAAGCATGGAAGCTAAGCTGAACAAGGTAGAAAAATTGAAACGCGGACGAACAAGGGTGGGGACAAAAGGCTCAAAGTACATGTATTTTCCAACATTGAAAAGTAACACAACTTGTGATTGGTTGAACAAATATTTTAAGCCAATCAGAAGCTGCGTTACTCACAAATGTAGAAAAATCTGGAGAATGAGTCTCAGAATGTTCTTCAGAATGGTTGGTGAATTCGGAGCCAGGAATTCGTGCCGGCCTGCTAAGGGTTACATAATATCCTTCAAATGGAAGCTAAATAACACTGAAAATTCGAATTGAAACGGGGGTGGAACATAGGTGGGGACGAAAGACTCATAGTCCGATCTTCTGCCACCCGTTCCATTCAAAACGTTGTCCAATTTCCTTGTTGTATTGCATGTATCGATCAGGAATATATCCCCGTTTGCAAAGGATTACACACTACCCTTCAAAATAGACGTAAACGTCACTTTTAACCCATATTTTCAAACAATTCTAATGGAATTTTCACAACTACTTGAGGTCCTTTGTTCCAATTTCTTTGAAATGGGAGGGGTAATATGTAAATAAATAATTTTGTCAGGCAAAATTCAGCTGCCTCTCTGACTAAGTGGGCTAGACGGTCAGCCCGATAGTAATTTTTAATCTTGGTCCGGATTGTTTTCAGGGTTCTATTCTCTGACCCATTTTCTTCCATCTTCATCTTTTTTCCCTCTGTCACAATATTTCCCCTATTCTGTCTTGGTTCTTGGATAGATCTATATGTAGGCTTCTAATATTTATCTGAAACCGGTGTATACTTTGTCATCCGAATGAATTAGCCTATTTTCTCTGTAACATTCAACTTATATATCATATTTACGTGCACGCGAAAACCAAATACGATTTTGCATAAAGTCTGCCATTCCACTCCCTGACTGCACTTTTGTTTAATGCCACCGCTTTTGTCATTCTGATTTGAACCTAATTTCATCAGGAGAAGGAGTTATTTTGTTGCTGGTGAATACGGACCCAATAATTCGTGTCGGTCTGCCAGGAATTTTATATTATCCTTCAAATGGAAGCTGAATAAGACAGAAATTCCAAACTGAAACGGGTGTGGAACAAAGGTGGGAACTAAGTCTCATAGTCCGATCTTCTGCCACCGCTTCATTCAAAGACGCGCTAATTTCCTTGTTTTATGGCATGTCTCGATCAGAAATATGTCCCCGTTTGCAAAGGATTACGTCAGTTATAAAGCATTTTTTTTTTTTTTTTCCGAACAATTCTAATCGAATTTTCACAAGTACTTGAGGGCTTTTGTTCCAATTTCTTTGAAAGGGGAGAAGGAATATTAAGCCCGTTCCCGTTGTAGATATACATATTACAACTGGCACAGGCTACTGTGCCGTTGCTATTCAGTGGGCTACATGTATATCACAGAACAGCCGATCAGAGCAGCATACACATTTCCAGTTTGGCTGTAGAGGTAACATTGCGATTTTGCACAACTTGAAATAGGTAATCGAAACTAAAAGAAATATTGGCAAACATGAAAGGTGATACCAAAAATTAAATTTACTTGTTCGTCAGGTCAAGAACGTCGGAAAAACTGCGGCTCTGGAAGTGAGAGTGACGTCCTCTAAACCTCTAGCAGTCAAGCGTCGTGTTCTAAAAATACACAAACAGAATTGACCGTATTTAGTAGCCTGTACTGATCCCTATACCCTTGCTGGATCAGGGAACGTTACCAATCTAGGGGAATATGAAAATAAACAATTTTGTCATGCAGAATTCAGCTGCCTCTCTGGCTTAGTGTGATAGACGGTCAGCCTGATACTGATTTTTAATTTTCGTCCGGGTTAAGGCTTCCAATCTCTAACCCCTTTCTTTCTACCTTTTTTTCCCTCTTTCACAATATTTTTCCCGATTATGTCTTGGATAGATCTATATGTAGATCTATGATATATATCTTAAACCGGTGTAAACTTTGTCACCCAACTGAATTAGCATATTTTCTTTGTAACTAGTTTTAACCCCAAAGAAATATGCTTAGTTAGGCCCTAGCCCTGAATATGTCCTGCCTCTCTGGCTTGGTGGGCTAGACGATCAGCCCGATATTAATTTTTAATCTTGTTCCGGGTTAACTTCAGGGTTTCATTCTCTGACCCCTTTATTTCCACCCTTTTTCCCCGTCACAATATTTTACCACATTATGTCTTGGTTCTTGGATAGATCTGTATGTAGATATATATCATTTCTCTTAAACAGATGTAAATTTTTTCACCCATTTTAATTAGCCTCTTGTAATTGTAACTGGTTTTGACCCCAGTGAAATATGTTTAGGCTCTAGCACTTAATATGTCCCGATCTGGTATAATGTGACCTGAGCCATTTATGACATGGATGAATACCTGAAATGCAGACAACAAGGATATGTAGACTAGAATCAGAAATCAGTTTCCACAGACTGCCATCCACTTAAATTTTACATTTATATGCATGCGAAAACTAAATATGGGTTTGTGTAAAGTTTGCTATTCCACTCCATAACTGCACATTTTTTTAATGCCAGCAATTTTGTCAGTTTGATTTGAATATAATTCCATTAGGAGAGGGAGTTGTTTGTTCGGTTTTTTTTCCTTTTCAGTGAAAAACACCCCAATTTGTGTCGTAAAGGTCAATATCAGGTACTTGCATGTCCGCAAGTGCCATATGAGAGTGAGTTGTCTCGGAAACCGTTTTTAGATTCTAGTCTCCGTACAATTGTTAAGTTAATCCAGCATTTTGACTATGTCGTTGCGGTCACTTGAGGCACATGTCAGCTTGTGACATATTCCGTGTTCAAGCTGTATGGATTTGATAAGGCAATGGGTTTACCTTTTTCCCTCTCAGCATAATCAAGCAACAAAAACTGATATATCCTTATAAACTATCAGACTATTCCCAAATCAAATTGGATTATATCCCCTGACTGCACAAAGCAGAACTGCTCCTGATCTCATTTTTTCTACTTCATACCCCATTTTGCCAGTTAAAATGTTTTCATTGTACCATCAAAACCATTCACTTTGATCTGAGACTAATTAGAAATGTCTTCAACAGTGTAATATAGAGAAAGGGGCACTTATTTGTTTGTCTACCTCCCTGTTTCATGCAACGGGTGCCCGTTGTCCCTAAAAAGTTTACTCTCTGGTTCACACACCTATGCCATGATTCCTCGAGACCTTTCCGTCGTCAGTTAATGGTCTCAACATATGCAAAGTATCAATGTGAAGCATGGAAGCTAAGCTGAACAAGATAGAAAATTTCAAACGCGGACGAACAAGCGTGGGGACAAAAGGCTCAAAGTACATGTATTTTCTAACATTGAAAAGTAACACAACTTGTGATTGGTTGAACAAATATTTTAAGCCAATCAGAAGCTGCGTTACTCACAAATGTAGAAAAATCTGGAGAATGAGTCTCAGAATGTTCTTCAGAATGGTTGGTGAATACGGAGCCAGGAATTCGTGCCGGCCTGCTAAGGGTTACATATTATCCTTCAAATGGAAGCTGAATACGACTGAAAATTTAAATAGAAATGGGGGTGGAAGATAGGTGGGGACGAAAGACTCATAGTCCGATCTTCTGCCACCCGTTCCATTCAAAACGTTGTCCAATTTCCTTGTTGTATTGCATGTATCGATCAGGAATATGTCCCCGTTTGCAAAGGATTACACACAACCCTTCAAAATGGACATAAACGTCACTTTTAACCCATATTTTCAAACAATTCTAATGGAATTTTCAAAACTACTTGAGGTCCTTTGTTCCAATTTCTTTGAAAGGGGGAGGGGTAATATGTAAATAAATAATTTTGTCAGGCAAAAGTCAGCTGCCTCTCTGACTAAGTGGGCTAGACGGTCAGCCCGATAGTAATTTTTAATCTTGGTCCGGATTATTTTCAGGGTTCTATTCTCTGACCCCTTTTCTTTCCATCTTTTTTCCCTCTGTCAAAATATTTCCCCCATTCTGTCTTGGTTCTTGGATAGATCTATATGTAGGCTTCTAATATTTATCTGAAATCGGTGTAAACTTTGTCATCCGAATGAATTAGCCTATTTTCTCTGTAACATTCAACTTATATATCATATTTACATGCACGCGAAAACCAAATGCGATTTTGCATAAAGTCTGCCATTCCACTCCCTGACTGCACTTTTGTTTAATGCCACCGCTTTTGTCATTCTGATTTGAACCTAATTTCATCAGGAGAAGGAGTTATTTTGTTGCTGGTGAATACGGACCCAATAATTCGTGCCGGTCTGCCAGGAATTATATATTATCCTTCAAATGGAAGCTGAATAAGACAGAAATTTCAAATTGAAACGGGTGTGGAACAAAGGTGGGAACTAAGTCTCATAGTCCGATCTCCTGCCACCGCTTCATTCAAAGACGCGCTAATTTTCTTGTTTTATGGCATGTCTCGATCAGAAATATGTCCCCGTTTGCAAAGGATTACGTCAGTTATAAAGCATTTTTTTTTTTCCGAACAATTCTAATCGAATTTTCACAAGTACTTGAGGGCTTTTGTTCCAATTTCTTTGAAAGGGGAGAAGGAATATTAAGCCCGTTCCCGTTGTAGATATACATATTACAACTGGCACAGGCTACTGTGTCATTGCTATTCAGTGGGCTATATGTATATCACAGAACAGCCGATCAGAGCAGCATACACATTTCCAGTTTGGCTGTAGAGGTAACATTGCGATTTTGCACAATTTGAAATCGGTAATCGAAACTAAAAGAAATATTGGCAAACATGAAAGGTGATACCAAAAATTAAATTTACATATTCGTCAGGTCAAGAACGTTGGAAAAACTGCGGCTCTGGAAGTGAGATTGACGTCCTCTAAATTTCTAGTAGTCAAGCGTCGTGTTCTAAAAATACACAAACAGAATTGACCGTATTTAGTAGCCTGTACTGATCCATATACCCTTGCTGGATCAGGGAACGTTACCAATCTAGGGGAATATGAAAATAAACAATTTTGTCATGCAGAATTCAGCTGCCTCTCTGGCTTAGTGTGATAGACGGTCAGCCTGATACTGATTTTTAATTTTCGTCCGGGTTAAGGCTTCCAATCTCTAACCCCTTTCTTTCTACCTTTTTTTCCCTCTTTCACAATATTTTTCCCGATTATGTCTTGGATAGATCTATATGTAGATCTATGATATATATCTTAAACCGGTGTAAACTTTGTCACCCAACTGAATTGGCATATTTTCTTTGTAACTAGTTTTAACCCCAAAGAAATATGCTTAGTTAGGCCCTAGCCCTGAATATGTCCTGCCTCTCTGGCTTGGTGGGCTAGACGATCAGCCCGATATTAATTTTTAATCTTGTTCCGGGTTAACTTCAGGGTTTCATTCTCTGACCCCTTTATTTCCACCCTTTTTCCCCGTCACAATATTTTACCACATTATGTCTTGGTTCTTGGATAGATCTGTATGTAGATATATATCATTTCTCTTAAACAGATGTAAATTTTTTCACCCATTTTAATTAGCCTCTTGTAATTGTAACTGGTTTTGACCCCAAAGAAATATGTGTAGGCTCTAGCACTTAATATGTCCCGATCTGGTATAATGTGACCTGAGCCCTTTATGACATGGATAAATACCTGAAATGCAGACAACAAGGATATGTAGACTAAAATCAGAAATCAGTTTCCACAGACTGCCATCCACTTAAATTTTACATTTATATGCATGCAAAAACTAAATATGGGTTTGCGTAAAGTTTGCTATTCCACTCCATAACTGCACATTTTTTTAATGCCAGCAATTTTGTCAGTTTGATTTGAATATAATTCCATTAGGAGAGGGAGTTTTTTGTTCTGATTTTTTTCCTTTTCAGTGAAAAACACCCCAATTTGTGTCGTAAAGGTCAATATCAGGTACTTGCATGTCCGCAAGTGCCATATGAGAGTGAGTTGTCTCGGAAACCATTTTTAGATTCTAGTCTCCGTACAATTGTTAAGTTAATCGAGCATTTTGACTATGTCGTTGCGGTCACTTGAGGCACATGTCAGCTTGTGACATATTCCGTGTTCAAGCTGTATGGATTTGATAAGGCAATGGGTTTACCTTTTTCCCTCTCAGCATAATCAAGCAACAAAAACTGATATATCCTTATAAACTATCAGACTATTCCCAAATCAAATTGGATTATATCCCCTGACTGCACAAAGCAGAACTGCTCCTGATCTCTTTTTTTCTACTTCATACCCCATTTTGCCAGTTAAAATGTTTTCATTGTACCATCAAAACCATTCACTTTGATCTGAGACACTAATTAGTAATGTCTTCAACAGTGTAATATAGAGAAAGCGGCACTTATTTGTTTGTCTACCTGTTTCATGCAACAGGTGCCCGTTGTCCCTAAAAAGTTTACTCCCTGGTTCACACACCTATGCCATGATTCCTCAAGACCTTTCCGTCGTCAGTTAATGGAATCAACATATGCAAAGTATCAATGTGAAGCATGGAAGCTAAGCTGAACAAGATAGAAAATTTGAAACGTGGACGAACAAGCGTGGGGACAAAAGGCTCAAAGTACATGTATTTTCTAACATTGAAAAGTAACACAACTTGTGATTGGTTGAACAAATATTTTAAGCCAATCAGAAGCTGCGTTACTCACAAATGTAGAAAAATCTGGAGAATAAGTCTCAGAATGTTCTTCAGAATGGTTGGTGAATACGGAGCCAGGAATTCGTGCCGGCCTGCTAAGGATTACATATTATCCTTCAAATGGAAGCTGAATACGACTGAAAATTTAAATAGAAATGGGTGTGGAAGATAGGTGGGGACGAAAGACTCATAGTCCGATCTTCTGCAACCCATTCCATTCAAAACGTTGTCCAATTTCCTTGTTGTATTGCATGTATCGATCAGGAATATGTCCCCGTTTGCAAAGGATTACACACAACCCTTCAAAATGGACATAAACGTCACTTTTAACCCATATTTTCAAACAATTCTAATGGAATGTTCACAACTACTTGAGGTTCTTTGTTCCAATTTCTTTGAAAGTGGGAGGGGTAATATGTAAATAAATAATTTTGTCAGGCAAAATTCAGCTGCCTCTCTGACTAAGTGGGCTAGACGGTCAGCCCGATAGTAATTTTTAATCTTGGTCCGGATTTTTTCAGGGTTCTATTCTCTGACCCCTTTTCTTTCCATCTTTTTTCCCTCTGTCAAAATATTTCCCCCATTCTGTCTTGGTTCTTGGATAGATCTACATGTAGATCTATAATATTTTTCTGAAACCGGTGTAATATTTGTCATCCAAATGAATTAGCCTATTTTCTCTGTAACTTTCCACTTATATATCATATTTACGTGCACGCGAAAACCAAATACGATTTTGCATAAAGTTTGCCATTCCACTCCCTAACTGCACTTTTGTTTAATGTCACCGAGTTTGTCATTCTGATTTGAACCTAATTTCATCAGGAGAGAGAGTTATTTTGTTGCTGGTGAATGCGGACCCAATAATTCGTGCCGGTCTGCCAGGGATTACATATTATCCTTCAAATGGAAGCTGAATAAGACAGAAATTTCAAATTGAAACGGGCGTGGAACAAAGTACGGGACTAAAGACTCATTGTCCGATTTTCTGCCATAGTTGCATTCAAAGTTGCGCTAATTTCCTTGTTTTATGGCATTTATCGATCAGGAATATGTCGCCGTTTGAAAAAGGATTACATATCAGACTTCAAAATAGACATAAACGTCACTTTAATGCTATTTTTTCGAACAATTCTAATCGAACTTTTACAAGTACATGAGGTCCTTTCTCCCAATTTCTTTGAAAGAGGAGGGGGAATAAGTAAATAAATAATTTTGTCAGGCAGAATTCAGCTGCCTCTCTGGCTTAGTGGGCTTAAACGGTCAGCCCGATAGTGGTTTTTAATCTTAGTCTGAATTAACTTCAGGGTTCCATTCTCTGACCCCTTTCTTTACACCTTTTTTTCCCTCCGTCACAATATTTTACTGTCTTGGATAGATCTATATGTAGATCTATAATATATATCTGAAACCGGTGTAAACTGTCCTAATCCGACATATGACCTGAGCCCGTAATGACATGGATAAATACCTAAAATGCAGACAACAAGGATAGGTAGACTAGAATCAGAAATCAGTTTCCACAGACTGTCATCCCCTCATGTTTTACATTTATATGCATGCGAAAGTCAAATATGGGTTTGCGTAAAGTTTGCCATTCCACTCCATAACTGCACTTTTTTTTAATGCCAGCAATTTCGTCAGTTTGATTTGAATATAATTCCGTCAGGAGAGGGAGTTTTTTGTTCTGGTTTTCTTTCCTTTTAAGTGAAAAGCACCTCAATTTGTGTCGTAAATGTCAAAATCAGGTTTTCGCATGTCTGCAAGTGCCATATGAGAGTGGGTTGTCACGGAAACCGATTTTAGATTCTTGTCTCTGTACAATTGTTAAGTTAATCTAGCGTTTTGACTGTGTTCTTGCGTTCACTTGAGGCACATGTCAGCTTGTGACATATTCCGGGTGCAAACCCGGGCTAGCCGTAGGGATTTGATAAGGCAATGGGTTTACCTTTTTCCCGCTCAGCATAATCAAGCAACAAAAACTGATATAACCTTATAAACTATCAGACTATTCCCAAACTAAATTGGATTATATCCCCTGACTGTACAAAGCAGAACTGCTCCTGATCTCTTATTTTCTACTTCATACCCCATTCTGCCAGTTAAAATGTTTTCATTGTACCATCAAAACCATTCACTTTGATCTGAGACACTAATTAGTAATGTGTTCAACAGTGTAATGGAGAGAAAAGGGCACTCATTTGTTTGTCTACCTCTCTGTTTCATACAATAGGTGCCCGTTGCCCCTAAAAAGTTTTCTCCCTGGTTTACACACCTATGCAATGACTCCTCGAGACCTTTCCGTCGTCAGTTAATGGTCTCAACATATGCAAAGTATCAATGTGAAGCATGGAAGCTAAGCTGAACAAGGTAGAAAAATTGAAACGCGGACGAACAAGGGTGGGGACAAAAGGCTCAAAGTACATGTATTTTCCAACATTGAAAAGTAACACAACTTGTGATTGGTTGAACAAATATTTTAAGCCAATCAGAAGCTGCGTTACTCACAAATGTAGAAAAATCTGGAGAATGAGTCTCAGAATGTTCTTCAGAATGGTTGGTGAATTCGGAGCCAGGAATTCGTGCCGGCCTGCTAAGGGTTACATAATATCCTTCAAATGGAAGCTAAATAACACTGAAAATTCGAATTGAAACGGGGGTGGAACATAGGTGGGGACGAAAGACTCATAGTCCGATCTTCTGCCACCCGTTCCATTCAAAACGTTGTCCAATTTCCTTGTTGTATTGCATGTATCGATCAGGAATATATCCCCGTTTGCAAAGGATTACACACTACCCTTCAAAATAGACGTAAACGTCACTTTTAACCCATATTTTCAAACAATTCTAATGGAATTTTCACAACTACTTGAGGTCCTTTGTTCCAATTTCTTTGAAATGGGAGGGGTAATATGTAAATAAATAATTTTGTCAGGCAAAATTCAGCTGCCTCTCTGACTAAGTGGGCTAGACGGTCAGCCCGATAGTAATTTTTAATCTTGGTCCGGATTGTTTTCAGGGTTCTATTCTCTGACCCATTTTCTTCCATCTTCATCTTTTTTCCCTCTGTCACAATATTTCCCCTATTCTGTCTTGGTTCTTGGATAGATCTATATGTAGGCTTCTAATATTTATCTGAAACCGGTGTATACTTTGTCATCCGAATGAATTAGCCTATTTTCTCTGTAACATTCAACTTATATATCATATTTACGTGCACGCGAAAACCAAATACGATTTTGCATAAAGTCTGCCATTCCACTCCCTGACTGCACTTTTGTTTAATGCCACCGCTTTTGTCATTCTGATTTGAACCTAATTTCATCAGGAGAAGGAGTTATTTTGTTGCTGGTGAATACGGACCCAATAATTCGTGTCGGTCTGCCAGGAATTTTATATTATCCTTCAAATGGAAGCTGAATAAGACAGAAATTCCAAACTGAAACGGGTGTGGAACAAAGGTGGGAACTAAGTCTCATAGTCCGATCTTCTGCCACCGCTTCATTCAAAGACGCGCTAATTTCCTTGTTTTATGGCATGTCTCGATCAGAAATATGTCCCCGTTTGCAAAGGATTACGTCAGTTATAAAGCATTTTTTTTCTTTTTTCCCGAACAATTCTAATCGAATTTTCACAAGTACTTGAGGGCTTTTGTTCCAATTTCTTTGAAAGGGGAGAAGGAATATTAAGCCCGTTCCCGTTGTAGATATACATATTACAACTGGCACAGGCTACTGTGCCGTTGCTATTCAGTGGGCTACATGTATATCACAGAACAGCCGATCAGAGCAGCATACACATTTCCAGTTTGGCTGTAGAGGTAACATTGCGATTTTGCACAACTTGAAATAGGTAATCGAAACTAAAAGAAATATTGGCAAACATGAAAGGTGATACCAAAAATTAAATTTACTTGTTCGTCAGGTCAAGAACGTCGGAAAAACTGCGGCTCTGGAAGTGAGAGTGACGTCCTCTAAACCTCTAGCAGTCAAGCGTCGTGTTCTAAAAATACACAAACAGAATTGACCGTATTTAGTAGCCTGTACTGATCCCTATACCCTTGCTGGATCAGGGAACGTTACCAATCTAGGGGAATATGAAAATAAACAATTTTGTCATGCAGAATTCAGCTGCCTCTCTGGCTTAGTGTGATAGACGGTCAGCCTGATACTGATTTTTAATTTTCGTCCGGGTTAAGGCTTCCAATCTCTAACCCCTTTCTTTCTACCTTTTTTTCCCTCTTTCACAATATTTTTCCCGATTATGTCTTGGATAGATCTATATGTAGATCTATGATATATATCTTAAACCGGTGTAAACTTTGTCACCCAACTGAATTAGCATATTTTCTTTGTAACTAGTTTTAACCCCAAAGAAATATGCTTAGTTAGGCCCTAGCCCTGAATATGTCCTGCCTCTCTGGCTTGGTGGGCTAGACGATCAGCCCGATATTAATTTTTAATCTTGTTCCGGGTTAACTTCAGGGTTTCATTCTCTGACCCCTTTATTTCCACCCTTTTTCCCCGTCACAATATTTTACCACATTATGTCTTGGTTCTTGGATAGATCTGTATGTAGATATATATCATTTCTCTTAAACAGATGTAAATTTTTTCACCCATTTTAATTAGCCTCTTGTAATTGTAACTGGTTTTGACCCCAGTGAAATATGTTTAGGCTCTAGCACTTAATATGTCCCGATCTGGTATAATGTGACCTGAGCCATTTATGACATGGATGAATACCTGAAATGCAGACAACAAGGATATGTAGACTAGAATCAGAAATCAGTTTCCACAGACTGCCATCCACTTAAATTTTACATTTATATGCATGCGAAAACTAAATATGGGTTTGTGTAAAGTTTGCTATTCCACTCCATAACTGCACATTTTTTTAATGCCAGCAATTTTGTCAGTTTGATTTGAATATAATTCCATTAGGAGAGGGAGTTGTTTGTTCGGTTTTTTTTCCTTTTCAGTGAAAAACACCCCAATTTGTGTCGTAAAGGTCAATATCAGGTACTTGCATGTCCGCAAGTGCCATATGAGAGTGAGTTGTCTCGGAAACCGTTTTTAGATTCTAGTCTCCGTACAATTGTTAAGTTAATCCAGCATTTTGACTATGTCGTTGCGGTCACTTGAGGCACATGTCAGCTTGTGACATATTCCGTGTTCAAGCTGTATGGATTTGATAAGGCAATGGGTTTACCTTTTTCCCTCTCAGCATAATCAAGCAACAAAAACTGATATATCCTTATAAACTATCAGACTATTCCCAAATCAAATTGGATTATATCCCCTGACTGCACAAAGCAGAACTGCTCCTGATCTCATTTTTTCTACTTCATACCCCATTTTGCCAGTTAAAATGTTTTCATTGTACCATCAAAACCATTCACTTTGATCTGAGACTAATTAGAAATGTCTTCAACAGTGTAATATAGAGAAAGGGGCACTTATTTGTTTGTCTACCTCCCTGTTTCATGCAACGGGTGCCCGTTGTCCCTAAAAAGTTTACTCTCTGGTTCACACACCTATGCCATGATTCCTCGAGACCTTTCCGTCGTCAGTTAATGGTCTCAACATATGCAAAGTATCAATGTGAAGCATGGAAGCTAAGCTGAACAAGATAGAAAATTTCAAACGCGGACGAACAAGCGTGGGGACAAAAGGCTCAAAGTACATGTATTTTCTAACATTGAAAAGTAACACAACTTGTGATTGGTTGAACAAATATTTTAAGCCAATCAGAAGCTGCGTTACTCACAAATGTAGAAAAATCTGGAGAATGAGTCTCAGAATGTTCTTCAGAATGGTTGGTGAATACGGAGCCAGGAATTCGTGCCGGCCTGCTAAGGGTTACATATTATCCTTCAAATGGAAGCTGAATACGACTGAAAATTTAAATAGAAATGGGGGTGGAAGATAGGTGGGGACGAAAGACTCATAGTCCGATCTTCTGCCACCCGTTCCATTCAAAACGTTGTCCAATTTCCTTGTTGTATTGCATGTATCGATCAGGAATATGTCCCCGTTTGCAAAGGATTACACACAACCCTTCAAAATGGACATAAACGTCACTTTTAACCCATATTTTCAAACAATTCTAATGGAATTTTCAAAACTACTTGAGGTCCTTTGTTCCAATTTCTTTGAAAGGGGGAGGGGTAATATGTAAATAAATAATTTTGTCAGGCAAAAGTCAGCTGCCTCTCTGACTAAGTGGGCTAGACGGTCAGCCCGATAGTAATTTTTAATCTTGGTCCGGATTATTTTCAGGGTTCTATTCTCTGACCCCTTTTCTTTCCATCTTTTTTCCCTCTGTCAAAATATTTCCCCCATTCTGTCTTGGTTCTTGGATAGATCTATATGTAGGCTTCTAATATTTATCTGAAATCGGTGTAAACTTTGTCATCCGAATGAATTAGCCTATTTTCTCTGTAACATTCAACTTATATATCATATTTACATGCACGCGAAAACCAAATGCGATTTTGCATAAAGTCTGCCATTCCACTCCCTGACTGCACTTTTGTTTAATGCCACCGCTTTTGTCATTCTGATTTGAACCTAATTTCATCAGGAGAAGGAGTTATTTTGTTGCTGGTGAATACGGACCCAATAATTCGTGCCGGTCTGCCAGGAATTATATATTATCCTTCAAATGGAAGCTGAATAAGACAGAAATTTCAAATTGAAACGGGTGTGGAACAAAGGTGGGAACTAAGTCTCATAGTCCGATCTCCTGCCACCGCTTCATTCAAAGACGCGCTAATTTTCTTGTTTTATGGCATGTCTCGATCAGAAATATGTCCCCGTTTGCAAAGGATTACGTCAGTTATAAAGCATTTTTTTTTTTCCGAACAATTCTAATCGAATTTTCACAAGTACTTGAGGGCTTTTGTTCCAATTTCTTTGAAAGGGGAGAAGGAATATTAAGCCCGTTCCCGTTGTAGATATACATATTACAACTGGCACAGGCTACTGTGTCATTGCTATTCAGTGGGCTATATGTATATCACAGAACAGCCGATCAGAGCAGCATACACATTTCCAGTTTGGCTGTAGAGGTAACATTGCGATTTTGCACAATTTGAAATCGGTAATCGAAACTAAAAGAAATATTGGCAAACATGAAAGGTGATACCAAAAATTAAATTTACATATTCGTCAGGTCAAGAACGTTGGAAAAACTGCGGCTCTGGAAGTGAGATTGACGTCCTCTAAATTTCTAGTAGTCAAGCGTCGTGTTCTAAAAATACACAAACAGAATTGACCGTATTTAGTAGCCTGTACTGATCCATATACCCTTGCTGGATCAGGGAACGTTACCAATCTAGGGGAATATGAAAATAAACAATTTTGTCATGCAGAATTCAGCTGCCTCTCTGGCTTAGTGTGATAGACGGTCAGCCTGATACTGATTTTTAATTTTCGTCCGGGTTAAGGCTTCCAATCTCTAACCCCTTTCTTTCTACCTTTTTTTCCCTCTTTCACAATATTTTTCCCGATTATGTCTTGGATAGATCTATATGTAGATCTATGATATATATCTTAAACCGGTGTAAACTTTGTCACCCAACTGAATTGGCATATTTTCTTTGTAACTAGTTTTAACCCCAAAGAAATATGCTTAGTTAGGCCCTAGCCCTGAATATGTCCTGCCTCTCTGGCTTGGTGGGCTAGACGATCAGCCCGATATTAATTTTTAATCTTGTTCCGGGTTAACTTCAGGGTTTCATTCTCTGACCCCTTTATTTCCACCCTTTTTCCCCGTCACAATATTTTACCACATTATGTCTTGGTTCTTGGATAGATCTGTATGTAGATATATATCATTTCTCTTAAACAGATGTAAATTTTTTCACCCATTTTAATTAGCCTCTTGTAATTGTAACTGGTTTTGACCCCAAAGAAATATGTGTAGGCTCTAGCACTTAATATGTCCCGATCTGGTATAATGTGACCTGAGCCCTTTATGACATGGATAAATACCTGAAATGCAGACAACAAGGATATGTAGACTAAAATCAGAAATCAGTTTCCACAGACTGCCATCCACTTAAATTTTACATTTATATGCATGCAAAAACTAAATATGGGTTTGCGTAAAGTTTGCTATTCCACTCCATAACTGCACATTTTTTTAATGCCAGCAATTTTGTCAGTTTGATTTGAATATAATTCCATTAGGAGAGGGAGTTTTTTGTTCTGATTTTTTTCCTTTTCAGTGAAAAACACCCCAATTTGTGTCGTAAAGGTCAATATCAGGTACTTGCATGTCCGCAAGTGCCATATGAGAGTGAGTTGTCTCGGAAACCATTTTTAGATTCTAGTCTCCGTACAATTGTTAAGTTAATCGAGCATTTTGACTATGTCGTTGCGGTCACTTGAGGCACATGTCAGCTTGTGACATATTCCGTGTTCAAGCTGTATGGATTTGATAAGGCAATGGGTTTACCTTTTTCCCTCTCAGCATAATCAAGCAACAAAAACTGATATATCCTTATAAACTATCAGACTATTCCCAAATCAAATTGGATTATATCCCCTGACTGCACAAAGCAGAACTGCTCCTGATCTCTTTTTTTCTACTTCATACCCCATTTTGCCAGTTAAAATGTTTTCATTGTACCATCAAAACCATTCACTTTGATCTGAGACACTAATTAGTAATGTCTTCAACAGTGTAATATAGAGAAAGCGGCACTTATTTGTTTGTCTACCTGTTTCATGCAACAGGTGCCCGTTGTCCCTAAAAAGTTTACTCCCTGGTTCACACACCTATGCCATGATTCCTCAAGACCTTTCCGTCGTCAGTTAATGGAATCAACATATGCAAAGTATCAATGTGAAGCATGGAAGCTAAGCTGAACAAGATAGAAAATTTGAAACGTGGACGAACAAGCGTGGGGACAAAAGGCTCAAAGTACATGTATTTTCTAACATTGAAAAGTAACACAACTTGTGATTGGTTGAACAAATATTTTAAGCCAATCAGAAGCTGCGTTACTCACAAATGTAGAAAAATCTGGAGAATAAGTCTCAGAATGTTCTTCAGAATGGTTGGTGAATACGGAGCCAGGAATTCGTGCCGGCCTGCTAAGGATTACATATTATCCTTCAAATGGAAGCTGAATACGACTGAAAATTTAAATAGAAATGGGTGTGGAAGATAGGTGGGGACGAAAGACTCATAGTCCGATCTTCTGCAACCCATTCCATTCAAAACGTTGTCCAATTTCCTTGTTGTATTGCATGTATCGATCAGGAATATGTCCCCGTTTGCAAAGGATTACACACAACCCTTCAAAATGGACATAAACGTCACTTTTAACCCATATTTTCAAACAATTCTAATGGAATGTTCACAACTACTTGAGGTTCTTTGTTCCAATTTCTTTGAAAGTGGGAGGGGTAATATGTAAATAAATAATTTTGTCAGGCAAAATTCAGCTGCCTCTCTGACTAAGTGGGCTAGACGGTCAGCCCGATAGTAATTTTTAATCTTGGTCCGGATTTTTTCAGGGTTCTATTCTCTGACCCCTTTTCTTTCCATCTTTTTTCCCTCTGTCACAATATTTCCCCCATTCTGTCTTGGTTCTTGGATAGATCTACATGTAGATCTATAATATTTTTCTGAAACCGGTGTAATATTTGTCATCCAAATGAATTAGCCTATTTTCTCTGTAACTTTCCACTTATATATCATATTTACGTGCACGCGAAAACCAAATACGATTTTGCATAAAGTTTGCCATTCCACTCCCTAACTGCACTTTTGTTTAATGTCACCGAGTTTGTCATTCTGATTTGAACCTAATTTCATCAGGAGAGAGAGTTATTTTGTTGCTGGTGAATGCGGACCCAATAATTCGTGCCGGTCTGCCAGGGATTACATATTATCCTTCAAATGGAAGCTGAATAAGACAGAAATTTCAAATTGAAACGGGCGTGGAACAAAGTACGGGACTAAAGACTCATTGTCCGATTTTCTGCCATAGTTGCATTCAAAGTTGCGCTAATTTCCTTGTTTTATGGCATTTATCGATCAGGAATATGTCGCCGTTTGAAAAAGGATTACATATCAGACTTCAAAATAGACATAAACGTCACTTTAATGCTATTTTTTCGAACAATTCTAATCGAACTTTTACAAGTACATGAGGTCCTTTCTCCCAATTTCTTTGAAAGAGGAGGGGGAATAAGTAAATAAATAATTTTGTCAGGCAGAATTCAGCTGCCTCTCTGGCTTAGTGGGCTTAAACGGTCAGCCCGATAGTGGTTTTTAATCTTAGTCTGAATTAACTTCAGGGTTCCATTCTCTGACCCCTTTCTTTACACCTTTTTTTCCCTCCGTCACAATATTTTACTGTCTTGGATAGATCTATATGTAGATCTATAATATATATCTGAAACCGGTGTAAACTGTCCTAATCCGACATATGACCTGAGCCCGTAATGACATGGATAAATACCTAAAATGCAGACAACAAGGATAGGTAGACTAGAATCAGAAATCAGTTTCCACAGACTGTCATCCCCTCATGTTTTACATTTATATGCATGCGAAAGTCAAATATGGGTTTGCGTAAAGTTTGCCATTCCACTCCATAACTGCACTTTTTTTTAATGCCAGCAATTTCGTCAGTTTGATTTGAATATAATTCCGTCAGGAGAGGGAGTTTTTTGTTCTGGTTTTCTTTCCTTTTAAGTGAAAAGCACCTCAATTTGTGTCGTAAATGTCAAAATCAGGTTTTCGCATGTCTGCAAGTGCCATATGAGAGTGGGTTGTCACGGAAACCGATTTTAGATTCTTGTCTCTGTACAATTGTTAAGTTAATCTAGCGTTTTGACTGTGTTCTTGCGTTCACTTGAGGCACATGTCAGCTTGTGACATATTCCGGGTGCAAACCCGGGCTAGCCGTAGGGATTTGATAAGGCAATGGGTTTACCTTTTTCCCGCTCAGCATAATCAAGCAACAAAAACTGATATAACCTTATAAACTATCAGACTATTCCCAAACTAAATTGGATTATATCCCCTGACTGTACAAAGCAGAACTGCTCCTGATCTCTTATTTTCTACTTCATACCCCATTCTGCCAGTTAAAATGTTTTCATTGTACCATCAAAACCATTCACTTTGATCTGAGACACTAATTAGTAATGTGTTCAACAGTGTAATGGAGAGAAAAGGGCACTCATTTGTTTGTCTACCTCTCTGTTTCATACAATAGGTGCCCGTTGCCCCTAAAAAGTTTTCTCCCTGGTTTACACACCTATGCAATGACTCCTCGAGACCTTTCCGTCGTCAGTTAATGGTCTCAACATATGCAAAGTATCAATGTGAAGCATGGAAGCTAAGCTGAACAAGGTAGAAAAATTGAAACGCGGACGAACAAGGGTGGGGACAAAAGGCTCAAAGTACATGTATTTTCCAACATTGAAAAGTAACACAACTTGTGATTGGTTGAACAAATATTTTAAGCCAATCAGAAGCTGCGTTACTCACAAATGTAGAAAAATCTGGAGAATGAGTCTCAGAATGTTCTTCAGAATGGTTGGTGAATTCGGAGCCAGGAATTCGTGCCGGCCTGCTAAGGGTTACATAATATCCTTCAAATGGAAGCTAAATAACACTGAAAATTCGAATTGAAACGGGGGTGGAACATAGGTGGGGACGAAAGACTCATAGTCCGATCTTCTGCCACCCGTTCCATTCAAAACGTTGTCCAATTTCCTTGTTGTATTGCATGTATCGATCAGGAATATATCCCCGTTTGCAAAGGATTACACACTACCCTTCAAAATAGACGTAAACGTCACTTTTAACCCATATTTTCAAACAATTCTAATGGAATTTTCACAACTACTTGAGGTCCTTTGTTCCAATTTCTTTGAAATGGGAGGGGTAATATGTAAATAAATAATTTTGTCAGGCAAAATTCAGCTGCCTCTCTGACTAAGTGGGCTAGACGGTCAGCCCGATAGTAATTTTTAATCTTGGTCCGGATTGTTTTCAGGGTTCTATTCTCTGACCCATTTTCTTCCATCTTCATCTTTTTTCCCTCTGTCACAATATTTCCCCTATTCTGTCTTGGTTCTTGGATAGATCTATATGTAGGCTTCTAATATTTATCTGAAACCGGTGTATACTTTGTCATCCGAATGAATTAGCCTATTTTCTCTGTAACATTCAACTTATATATCATATTTACGTGCACGCGAAAACCAAATACGATTTTGCATAAAGTCTGCCATTCCACTCCCTGACTGCACTTTTGTTTAATGCCACCGCTTTTGTCATTCTGATTTGAACCTAATTTCATCAGGAGAAGGAGTTATTTTGTTGCTGGTGAATACGGACCCAATAATTCGTGTCGGTCTGCCAGGAATTTTATATTATCCTTCAAATGGAAGCTGAATAAGACAGAAATTCCAAACTGAAACGGGTGTGGAACAAAGGTGGGAACTAAGTCTCATAGTCCGATCTTCTGCCACCGCTTCATTCAAAGACGCGCTAATTTCCTTGTTTTATGGCATGTCTCGATCAGAAATATGTCCCCGTTTGCAAAGGATTACGTCAGTTATAAAGCATTTTTTTTTTTTTTTTCCGAACAATTCTAATCGAATTTTCACAAGTACTTGAGGGCTTTTGTTCCAATTTCTTTGAAAGGGGAGAAGGAATATTAAGCCCGTTCCCGTTGTAGATATACATATTACAACTGGCACAGGCTACTGTGCCGTTGCTATTCAGTGGGCTACATGTATATCACAGAACAGCCGATCAGAGCAGCATACACATTTCCAGTTTGGCTGTAGAGGTAACATTGCGATTTTGCACAACTTGAAATAGGTAATCGAAACTAAAAGAAATATTGGCAAACATGAAAGGTGATACCAAAAATTAAATTTACTTGTTCGTCAGGTCAAGAACGTCGGAAAAACTGCGGCTCTGGAAGTGAGAGTGACGTCCTCTAAACCTCTAGCAGTCAAGCGTCGTGTTCTAAAAATACACAAACAGAATTGACCGTATTTAGTAGCCTGTACTGATCCCTATACCCTTGCTGGATCAGGGAACGTTACCAATCTAGGGGAATATGAAAATAAACAATTTTGTCATGCAGAATTCAGCTGCCTCTCTGGCTTAGTGTGATAGACGGTCAGCCTGATACTGATTTTTAATTTTCGTCCGGGTTAAGGCTTCCAATCTCTAACCCCTTTCTTTCTACCTTTTTTTCCCTCTTTCACAATATTTTTCCCGATTATGTCTTGGATAGATCTATATGTAGATCTATGATATATATCTTAAACCGGTGTAAACTTTGTCACCCAACTGAATTAGCATATTTTCTTTGTAACTAGTTTTAACCCCAAAGAAATATGCTTAGTTAGGCCCTAGCCCTGAATATGTCCTGCCTCTCTGGCTTGGTGGGCTAGACGATCAGCCCGATATTAATTTTTAATCTTGTTCCGGGTTAACTTCAGGGTTTCATTCTCTGACCCCTTTATTTCCACCCTTTTTCCCCGTCACAATATTTTACCACATTATGTCTTGGTTCTTGGATAGATCTGTATGTAGATATATATCATTTCTCTTAAACAGATGTAAATTTTTTCACCCATTTTAATTAGCCTCTTGTAATTGTAACTGGTTTTGACCCCAGTGAAATATGTTTAGGCTCTAGCACTTAATATGTCCCGATCTGGTATAATGTGACCTGAGCCATTTATGACATGGATGAATACCTGAAATGCAGACAACAAGGATATGTAGACTAGAATCAGAAATCAGTTTCCACAGACTGCCATCCACTTAAATTTTACATTTATATGCATGCGAAAACTAAATATGGGTTTGTGTAAAGTTTGCTATTCCACTCCATAACTGCACATTTTTTTAATGCCAGCAATTTTGTCAGTTTGATTTGAATATAATTCCATTAGGAGAGGGAGTTGTTTGTTCGGTTTTTTTTCCTTTTCAGTGAAAAACACCCCAATTTGTGTCGTAAAGGTCAATATCAGGTACTTGCATGTCCGCAAGTGCCATATGAGAGTGAGTTGTCTCGGAAACCGTTTTTAGATTCTAGTCTCCGTACAATTGTTAAGTTAATCCAGCATTTTGACTATGTCGTTGCGGTCACTTGAGGCACATGTCAGCTTGTGACATATTCCGTGTTCAAGCTGTATGGATTTGATAAGGCAATGGGTTTACCTTTTTCCCTCTCAGCATAATCAAGCAACAAAAACTGATATATCCTTATAAACTATCAGACTATTCCCAAATCAAATTGGATTATATCCCCTGACTGCACAAAGCAGAACTGCTCCTGATCTCATTTTTTCTACTTCATACCCCATTTTGCCAGTTAAAATGTTTTCATTGTACCATCAAAACCATTCACTTTGATCTGAGACTAATTAGAAATGTCTTCAACAGTGTAATATAGAGAAAGGGGCACTTATTTGTTTGTCTACCTCCCTGTTTCATGCAACGGGTGCCCGTTGTCCCTAAAAAGTTTACTCTCTGGTTCACACACCTATGCCATGATTCCTCGAGACCTTTCCGTCGTCAGTTAATGGTCTCAACATATGCAAAGTATCAATGTGAAGCATGGAAGCTAAGCTGAACAAGATAGAAAATTTCAAACGCGGACGAACAAGCGTGGGGACAAAAGGCTCAAAGTACATGTATTTTCTAACATTGAAAAGTAACACAACTTGTGATTGGTTGAACAAATATTTTAAGCCAATCAGAAGCTGCGTTACTCACAAATGTAGAAAAATCTGGAGAATGAGTCTCAGAATGTTCTTCAGAATGGTTGGTGAATACGGAGCCAGGAATTCGTGCCGGCCTGCTAAGGGTTACATATTATCCTTCAAATGGAAGCTGAATACGACTGAAAATTTAAATAGAAATGGGGGTGGAAGATAGGTGGGGACGAAAGACTCATAGTCCGATCTTCTGCCACCCGTTCCATTCAAAACGTTGTCCAATTTCCTTGTTGTATTGCATGTATCGATCAGGAATATGTCCCCGTTTGCAAAGGATTACACACAACCCTTCAAAATGGACATAAACGTCACTTTTAACCCATATTTTCAAACAATTCTAATGGAATTTTCAAAACTACTTGAGGTCCTTTGTTCCAATTTCTTTGAAAGGGGGAGGGGTAATATGTAAATAAATAATTTTGTCAGGCAAAAGTCAGCTGCCTCTCTGACTAAGTGGGCTAGACGGTCAGCCCGATAGTAATTTTTAATCTTGGTCCGGATTATTTTCAGGGTTCTATTCTCTGACCCCTTTTCTTTCCATCTTTTTTCCCTCTGTCAAAATATTTCCCCCATTCTGTCTTGGTTCTTGGATAGATCTATATGTAGGCTTCTAATATTTATCTGAAATCGGTGTAAACTTTGTCATCCGAATGAATTAGCCTATTTTCTCTGTAACATTCAACTTATATATCATATTTACATGCACGCGAAAACCAAATGCGATTTTGCATAAAGTCTGCCATTCCACTCCCTGACTGCACTTTTGTTTAATGCCACCGCTTTTGTCATTCTGATTTGAACCTAATTTCATCAGGAGAAGGAGTTATTTTGTTGCTGGTGAATACGGACCCAATAATTCGTGCCGGTCTGCCAGGAATTATATATTATCCTTCAAATGGAAGCTGAATAAGACAGAAATTTCAAATTGAAACGGGTGTGGAACAAAGGTGGGAACTAAGTCTCATAGTCCGATCTCCTGCCACCGCTTCATTCAAAGACGCGCTAATTTTCTTGTTTTATGGCATGTCTCGATCAGAAATATGTCCCCGTTTGCAAAGGATTACGTCAGTTATAAAGCATTTTTTTTTTTCCGAACAATTCTAATCGAATTTTCACAAGTACTTGAGGGCTTTTGTTCCAATTTCTTTGAAAGGGGAGAAGGAATATTAAGCCCGTTCCCGTTGTAGATATACATATTACAACTGGCACAGGCTACTGTGTCATTGCTATTCAGTGGGCTATATGTATATCACAGAACAGCCGATCAGAGCAGCATACACATTTCCAGTTTGGCTGTAGAGGTAACATTGCGATTTTGCACAATTTGAAATCGGTAATCGAAACTAAAAGAAATATTGGCAAACATGAAAGGTGATACCAAAAATTAAATTTACATATTCGTCAGGTCAAGAACGTTGGAAAAACTGCGGCTCTGGAAGTGAGATTGACGTCCTCTAAATTTCTAGTAGTCAAGCGTCGTGTTCTAAAAATACACAAACAGAATTGACCGTATTTAGTAGCCTGTACTGATCCATATACCCTTGCTGGATCAGGGAACGTTACCAATCTAGGGGAATATGAAAATAAACAATTTTGTCATGCAGAATTCAGCTGCCTCTCTGGCTTAGTGTGATAGACGGTCAGCCTGATACTGATTTTTAATTTTCGTCCGGGTTAAGGCTTCCAATCTCTAACCCCTTTCTTTCTACCTTTTTTTCCCTCTTTCACAATATTTTTCCCGATTATGTCTTGGATAGATCTATATGTAGATCTATGATATATATCTTAAACCGGTGTAAACTTTGTCACCCAACTGAATTGGCATATTTTCTTTGTAACTAGTTTTAACCCCAAAGAAATATGCTTAGTTAGGCCCTAGCCCTGAATATGTCCTGCCTCTCTGGCTTGGTGGGCTAGACGATCAGCCCGATATTAATTTTTAATCTTGTTCCGGGTTAACTTCAGGGTTTCATTCTCTGACCCCTTTATTTCCACCCTTTTTCCCCGTCACAATATTTTACCACATTATGTCTTGGTTCTTGGATAGATCTGTATGTAGATATATATCATTTCTCTTAAACAGATGTAAATTTTTTCACCCATTTTAATTAGCCTCTTGTAATTGTAACTGGTTTTGACCCCAAAGAAATATGTGTAGGCTCTAGCACTTAATATGTCCCGATCTGGTATAATGTGACCTGAGCCCTTTATGACATGGATAAATACCTGAAATGCAGACAACAAGGATATGTAGACTAAAATCAGAAATCAGTTTCCACAGACTGCCATCCACTTAAATTTTACATTTATATGCATGCAAAAACTAAATATGGGTTTGCGTAAAGTTTGCTATTCCACTCCATAACTGCACATTTTTTTAATGCCAGCAATTTTGTCAGTTTGATTTGAATATAATTCCATTAGGAGAGGGAGTTTTTTGTTCTGATTTTTTTCCTTTTCAGTGAAAAACACCCCAATTTGTGTCGTAAAGGTCAATATCAGGTACTTGCATGTCCGCAAGTGCCATATGAGAGTGAGTTGTCTCGGAAACCATTTTTAGATTCTAGTCTCCGTACAATTGTTAAGTTAATCGAGCATTTTGACTATGTCGTTGCGGTCACTTGAGGCACATGTCAGCTTGTGACATATTCCGTGTTCAAGCTGTATGGATTTGATAAGGCAATGGGTTTACCTTTTTCCCTCTCAGCATAATCAAGCAACAAAAACTGATATATCCTTATAAACTATCAGACTATTCCCAAATCAAATTGGATTATATCCCCTGACTGCACAAAGCAGAACTGCTCCTGATCTCTTTTTTTCTACTTCATACCCCATTTTGCCAGTTAAAATGTTTTCATTGTACCATCAAAACCATTCACTTTGATCTGAGACACTAATTAGTAATGTCTTCAACAGTGTAATATAGAGAAAGCGGCACTTATTTGTTTGTCTACCTGTTTCATGCAACAGGTGCCCGTTGTCCCTAAAAAGTTTACTCCCTGGTTCACACACCTATGCCATGATTCCTCAAGACCTTTCCGTCGTCAGTTAATGGAATCAACATATGCAAAGTATCAATGTGAAGCATGGAAGCTAAGCTGAACAAGATAGAAAATTTGAAACGTGGACGAACAAGCGTGGGGACAAAAGGCTCAAAGTACATGTATTTTCTAACATTGAAAAGTAACACAACTTGTGATTGGTTGAACAAATATTTTAAGCCAATCAGAAGCTGCGTTACTCACAAATGTAGAAAAATCTGGAGAATAAGTCTCAGAATGTTCTTCAGAATGGTTGGTGAATACGGAGCCAGGAATTCGTGCCGGCCTGCTAAGGATTACATATTATCCTTCAAATGGAAGCTGAATACGACTGAAAATTTAAATAGAAATGGGTGTGGAAGATAGGTGGGGACGAAAGACTCATAGTCCGATCTTCTGCAACCCATTCCATTCAAAACGTTGTCCAATTTCCTTGTTGTATTGCATGTATCGATCAGGAATATGTCCCCGTTTGCAAAGGATTACACACAACCCTTCAAAATGGACATAAACGTCACTTTTAACCCATATTTTCAAACAATTCTAATGGAATGTTCACAACTACTTGAGGTTCTTTGTTCCAATTTCTTTGAAAGTGGGAGGGGTAATATGTAAATAAATAATTTTGTCAGGCAAAATTCAGCTGCCTCTCTGACTAAGTGGGCTAGACGGTCAGCCCGATAGTAATTTTTAATCTTGGTCCGGATTTTTTCAGGGTTCTATTCTCTGACCCCTTTTCTTTCCATCTTTTTTCCCTCTGTCACAATATTTCCCCCATTCTGTCTTGGTTCTTGGATAGATCTACATGTAGATCTATAATATTTTTCTGAAACCGGTGTAATATTTGTCATCCAAATGAATTAGCCTATTTTCTCTGTAACTTTCCACTTATATATCATATTTACGTGCACGCGAAAACCAAATACGATTTTGCATAAAGTTTGCCATTCCACTCCCTAACTGCACTTTTGTTTAATGTCACCGAGTTTGTCATTCTGATTTGAACCTAATTTCATCAGGAGAGAGAGTTATTTTGTTGCTGGTGAATGCGGACCCAATAATTCGTGCCGGTCTGCCAGGGATTACATATTATCCTTCAAATGGAAGCTGAATAAGACAGAAATTTCAAATTGAAACGGGCGTGGAACAAAGTACGGGACTAAAGACTCATTGTCCGATTTTCTGCCATAGTTGCATTCAAAGTTGCGCTAATTTCCTTGTTTTATGGCATTTATCGATCAGGAATATGTCGCCGTTTGAAAAAGGATTACATATCAGACTTCAAAATAGACATAAACGTCACTTTAATGCTATTTTTTCGAACAATTCTAATCGAACTTTTACAAGTACATGAGGTCCTTTCTCCCAATTTCTTTGAAAGAGGAGGGGGAATAAGTAAATAAATAATTTTGTCAGGCAGAATTCAGCTGCCTCTCTGGCTTAGTGGGCTTAAACGGTCAGCCCGATAGTGGTTTTTAATCTTAGTCTGAATTAACTTCAGGGTTCCATTCTCTGACCCCTTTCTTTACACCTTTTTTTCCCTCCGTCACAATATTTTACTGTCTTGGATAGATCTATATGTAGATCTATAATATATATCTGAAACCGGTGTAAACTGTCCTAATCCGACATATGACCTGAGCCCGTAATGACATGGATAAATACCTAAAATGCAGACAACAAGGATAGGTAGACTAGAATCAGAAATCAGTTTCCACAGACTGTCATCCCCTCATGTTTTACATTTATATGCATGCGAAAGTCAAATATGGGTTTGCGTAAAGTTTGCCATTCCACTCCATAACTGCACTTTTTTTTAATGCCAGCAATTTCGTCAGTTTGATTTGAATATAATTCCGTCAGGAGAGGGAGTTTTTTGTTCTGGTTTTCTTTCCTTTTAAGTGAAAAGCACCTCAATTTGTGTCGTAAATGTCAAAATCAGGTTTTCGCATGTCTGCAAGTGCCATATGAGAGTGGGTTGTCACGGAAACCGATTTTAGATTCTTGTCTCTGTACAATTGTTAAGTTAATCTAGCGTTTTGACTGTGTTCTTGCGTTCACTTGAGGCACATGTCAGCTTGTGACATATTCCGGGTGCAAACCCGGGCTAGCCGTAGGGATTTGATAAGGCAATGGGTTTACCTTTTTCCCGCTCAGCATAATCAAGCAACAAAAACTGATATAACCTTATAAACTATCAGACTATTCCCAAACTAAATTGGATTATATCCCCTGACTGTACAAAGCAGAACTGCTCCTGATCTCTTATTTTCTACTTCATACCCCATTTTGCCAGTTAAAATGTTTTCATTGTACCATCAAAACCATTCACTTTGATCTGAGACACTAATTAGTAATGTGTTCAACAGTGTAATGGAGAGAAAAGGGCACTCATTTGTTTGTCTACCTCTCTGTTTCATGCAACAGGTGCCCGTTGCCCCTAAAAAGTTTTCTCCCTGGTTTACACACCTATGCAATGACTCCTCGAGACCTTTCCGTCGTCAGTTAATGGTCTCAACATATGCAAAGTATCAATGTGAAGCATGGAAGCTAAGCTGAACAAGGTAGAAAAATTGAAACGCGGACGAACAAGGGTGGGGACAAAAGGCTCAAAGTACATGTATTTTCCAACATTGAAAAGTAACACAACTTGTGATTGGTTGAACAAATATTTTAAGCCAATCAGAAGCTGCGTTACTCACAAATGTAGAAAAATCTGGAGAATGAGTCTCAGAATGTTCTTCAGAATGGTTGGTGAATTCGGAGCCAGGAATTCGTGCCGGCCTGCTAAGGGTTACATAATATCCTTCAAATGGAAGCTAAATAACACTGAAAATTCGAATTGAAACGGGGGTGGAACATAGGTGGGGACGAAAGACTCATAGTCCGATCTTCTGCCACCCGTTCCATTCAAAACGTTGTCCAATTTCCTTGTTGTATTGCATGTATCGATCAGGAATATATCCCCGTTTGCAAAGGATTACACACTACCCTTCAAAATAGACGTAAACGTCACTTTTAACCCATATTTTCAAACAATTCTAATGGAATTTTCACAACTACTTGAGGTCCTTTGTTCCAATTTCTTTGAAATGGGAGGGGTAATATGTAAATAAATAATTTTGTCAGGCAAAATTCAGCTGCCTCTCTGACTAAGTGGGCTAGACGGTCAGCCCGATAGTAATTTTTAATCTTGGTCCGGATTGTTTTCAGGGTTCTATTCTCTGACCCATTTTCTTCCATCTTCATCTTTTTTCCCTCTGTCACAATATTTCCCCTATTCTGTCTTGGTTCTTGGATAGATCTATATGTAGGCTTCTAATATTTATCTGAAACCGGTGTATACTTTGTCATCCGAATGAATTAGCCTATTTTCTCTGTAACATTCAACTTATATATCATATTTACGTGCACGCGAAAACCAAATACGATTTTGCATAAAGTCTGCCATTCCACTCCCTGACTGCACTTTTGTTTAATGCCACCGCTTTTGTCATTCTGATTTGAACCTAATTTCATCAGGAGAAGGAGTTATTTTGTTGCTGGTGAATACGGACCCAATAATTCGTGTCGGTCTGCCAGGAATTTTATATTATCCTTCAAATGGAAGCTGAATAAGACAGAAATTCCAAACTGAAACGGGTGTGGAACAAAGGTGGGAACTAAGTCTCATAGTCCGATCTTCTGCCACCGCTTCATTCAAAGACGCGCTAATTTCCTTGTTTTATGGCATGTCTCGATCAGAAATATGTCCCCGTTTGCAAAGGATTACGTCAGTTATAAAGCATTTTTTTTCTTTTTTCCCGAACAATTCTAATCGAATTTTCACAAGTACTTGAGGGCTTTTGTTCCAATTTCTTTGAAAGGGGAGAAGGAATATTAAGCCCGTTCCCGTTGTAGATATACATATTACAACTGGCACAGGCTACTGTGCCGTTGCTATTCAGTGGGCTACATGTATATCACAGAACAGCCGATCAGAGCAGCATACACATTTCCAGTTTGGCTGTAGAGGTAACATTGCGATTTTGCACAACTTGAAATAGGTAATCGAAACTAAAAGAAATATTGGCAAACATGAAAGGTGATACCAAAAATTAAATTTACTTGTTCGTCAGGTCAAGAACGTCGGAAAAACTGCGGCTCTGGAAGTGAGAGTGACGTCCTCTAAACCTCTAGCAGTCAAGCGTCGTGTTCTAAAAATACACAAACAGAATTGACCGTATTTAGTAGCCTGTACTGATCCCTATACCCTTGCTGGATCAGGGAACGTTACCAATCTAGGGGAATATGAAAATAAACAATTTTGTCATGCAGAATTCAGCTGCCTCTCTGGCTTAGTGTGATAGACGGTCAGCCTGATACTGATTTTTAATTTTCGTCCGGGTTAAGGCTTCCAATCTCTAACCCCTTTCTTTCTACCTTTTTTTTCCCTCTTTCACAATATTTTTCCCGATTATGTCTTGGATAGATCTATATGTAGATCTATGATATATATCTTAAACCGGTGTAAACTTTGTCACCCAACTGAATTAGCATATTTTCTTTGTAACTAGTTTTAACCCCAAAGAAATATGCTTAGTTAGGCCCTAGCCCTGAATATGTCCTGCCTCTCTGGCTTGGTGGGCTAGACGATCAGCCCGATATTAATTTTTAATCTTGTTCCGGGTTAACTTCAGGGTTTCATTCTCTGACCCCTTTATTTCCACCCTTTTTCCCCGTCACAATATTTTACCACATTATGTCTTGGTTCTTGGATAGATCTGTATGTAGATATATATCATTTCTCTTAAACAGATGTAAATTTTTTCACCCATTTTAATTAGCCTCTTGTAATTGTAACTGGTTTTGACCCCAGTGAAATATGTTTAGGCTCTAGCACTTAATATGTCCCGATCTGGTATAATGTGACCTGAGCCATTTATGACATGGATGAATACCTGAAATGCAGACAACAAGGATATGTAGACTAGAATCAGAAATCAGTTTCCACAGACTGCCATCCACTTAAATTTTACATTTATATGCATGCGAAAACTAAATATGGGTTTGTGTAAAGTTTGCTATTCCACTCCATAACTGCACATTTTTTTAATGCCAGCAATTTTGTCAGTTTGATTTGAATATAATTCCATTAGGAGAGGGAGTTGTTTGTTCGGTTTTTTTTCCTTTTCAGTGAAAAACACCCCAATTTGTGTCGTAAAGGTCAATATCAGGTACTTGCATGTCCGCAAGTGCCATATGAGAGTGAGTTGTCTCGGAAACCGTTTTTAGATTCTAGTCTCCGTACAATTGTTAAGTTAATCCAGCATTTTGACTATGTCGTTGCGGTCACTTGAGGCACATGTCAGCTTGTGACATATTCCGTGTTCAAGCTGTATGGATTTGATAAGGCAATGGGTTTACCTTTTTCCCTCTCAGCATAATCAAGCAACAAAAACTGATATATCCTTATAAACTATCAGACTATTCCCAAATCAAATTGGATTATATCCCCTGACTGCACAAAGCAGAACTACTCCTGATCTCATTTTTTCTACTTCATACCCCATTTTGCCAGTTAAAATGTTTTCATTGTACCATCAAAACCATTCACTTTGATCTGAGACTAATTAGTAATGTCTTCAACAGTGTAATATAGAGAAAGGGGCACTTATTTGTTTGTCTACCTCCCTGTTTCATGCAACGGGTGCCCGTTGTCCCTAAAAAGTTTACTCTCTGGTTCACACACCTATGCCATGATTCCTCGAGACCTTTCCGTCGTCAGTTAATGGTCTCAACATATGGAAAGTATCAATGTGAAGCATGGAAGCTAAGCTGAACAAGATAGAAAATTTCAAACGCGGACGAACAAGCGTGGGGACAAAAGGCTCAAAGTACATGTATTTTCTAACATTGAAAAGTAACACAACTTGTGATTGGTTGAACAAATATTTTAAGCCAATCAGAAGCTGCGTTACTCACAAATGTAGAAAAATCTGGAGAATGAGTCTCAGAATGTTCTTCAGAATGGTTGGTGAATACGGAGCCAGGAATTCGTGCCGGCCTGCTAAGGGTTACATATTATCCTTCAAATGGAAGCTGAATACGACTGAAAATTTAAATAGAAATGGGGGTGGAAGATAGGTGGGGACGAAAGACTCATAGTCCGATCTTCTGCCACCCGTTCCATTCAAGACGTTGTCCAATTTCCTTGTTGTATTGCATGTATCGATCAGGAATATGTCCCCGTTTGCAAAGGATTACACACAACCCTTCAAAATGGACATAAACGTCACTTTTAACCCATATTTTCAAACAATTCTAATGGAATTTTCAAAACTACTTGAGGTCCTTTGTTCCAATTTCTTTGAAAGGGGGAGGGGTAATATGTAAATAAATAATTTTGTCAGGCAAATGTCAGCTGCCTCTCTGACTAAGTGGGCTAGACGGTCAGCCCGATAGTAATTTTTAATCTTGGTCCGGATTATTTTCAGGGTTCTATTCTCTGACCCCTTTTCTTTCCATCTTTTTTCCCTCTGTCAAAATATTTCCCCCATTCTGTCTTGGTTCTTGGATAGATCTATATGTAGGCTTCTAATATTTATCTGAAATCGGTGTAAACTTTGTCATCCGAATGAATTAGCCTATTTTCTCTGTAACATTCAACTTATATATCATATTTACATGCACGCGAAAACCAAATGCGATTTTGCATAAAGTCTGCCATTCCACTCCCTGACTGCACTTTTGTTTAATGCCACCGCTTTTGTCATTCTGATTTGAACCTAATTTCATCAGGAGAAGGAGTTATTTTGTTGCTGGTGAATACGGACCCAATAATTCGTGTCGGTCTGCCAGGAATTTTATATTATCCTTCAAATGGAAGCTGAATAAGACAGAAATTCCAAACTGAAACGGGTGTGGAACAAAGGTGGGAACTAAGTCTCATAGTCCGATCTTCTGCCACCGCTTCATTCAAAGACGCGCTAATTTCCTTGTTTTATGGCATGTCTCGATCAGAAATATGTCCCCGTTTGCAAAGGATTACGTCAGTTATAAAGCATTTTTTTTCTTTTTTCCCGAACAATTCTAATCGAATTTTCACAAGTACTTGAGGGCTTTTGTTCCAATTTCTTTGAAAGGGGAGAAGGAATATTAAGCCCGTTCCCGTTGTAGATATACATATTACAACTGGCACAGGCTACTGTGCCGTTGCTATTCAGTGGGCTACATGTATATCACAGAACAGCCGATCAGAGCAGCATACACATTTCCAGTTTGGCTGTAGAGGTAACATTGCGATTTTGCACAACTTGAAATAGGTAATCGAAACTAAAAGAAATATTGGCAAACATGAAAGGTGATACCAAAAATTAAATTTACTTGTTCGTCAGGTCAAGAACGTCGGAAAAACTGCGGCTCTGGAAGTGAGAGTGACGTCCTCTAAACCTCTAGCAGTCAAGCGTCGTGTTCTAAAAATACACAAACAGAATTGACCGTATTTAGTAGCCTGTACTGATCCCTATACCCTTGCTGGATCAGGGAACGTTACCAATCTAGGGGAATATGAAAATAAACAATTTTGTCATGCAGAATTCAGCTGCCTCTCTGGCTTAGTGTGATAGACGGTCAGCCTGATACTGATTTTTAATTTTCGTCCGGGTTAAGGCTTCCAATCTCTAACCCCTTTCTTTCTACCTTTTTTTTCCCTCTTTCACAATATTTTTCCCGATTATGTCTTGGATAGATCTATATGTAGATCTATGATATATATCTTAAACCGGTGTAAACTTTGTCACCCAACTGAATTAGCATATTTTCTTTGTAACTAGTTTTAACCCCAAAGAAATATGCTTAGTTAGGCCCTAGCCCTGAATATGTCCTGCCTCTCTGGCTTGGTGGGCTAGACGATCAGCCCGATATTAATTTTTAATCTTGTTCCGGGTTAACTTCAGGGTTTCATTCTCTGACCCCTTTATTTCCACCCTTTTTCCCCGTCACAATATTTTACCACATTATGTCTTGGTTCTTGGATAGATCTGTATGTAGATATATATCATTTCTCTTAAACAGATGTAAATTTTTTCACCCATTTTAATTAGCCTCTTGTAATTGTAACTGGTTTTGACCCCAGTGAAATATGTTTAGGCTCTAGCACTTAATATGTCCCGATCTGGTATAATGTGACCTGAGCCATTTATGACATGGATGAATACCTGAAATGCAGACAACAAGGATATGTAGACTAGAATCAGAAATCAGTTTCCACAGACTGCCATCCACTTAAATTTTACATTTATATGCATGCGAAAACTAAATATGGGTTTGTGTAAAGTTTGCTATTCCACTCCATAACTGCACATTTTTTTAATGCCAGCAATTTTGTCAGTTTGATTTGAATATAATTCCATTAGGAGAGGGAGTTGTTTGTTCGGTTTTTTTTCCTTTTCAGTGAAAAACACCCCAATTTGTGTCGTAAAGGTCAATATCAGGTACTTGCATGTCCGCAAGTGCCATATGAGAGTGAGTTGTCTCGGAAACCGTTTTTAGATTCTAGTCTCCGTACAATTGTTAAGTTAATCCAGCATTTTGACTATGTCGTTGCGGTCACTTGAGGCACATGTCAGCTTGTGACATATTCCGTGTTCAAGCTGTATGGATTTGATAAGGCAATGGGTTTACCTTTTTCCCTCTCAGCATAATCAAGCAACAAAAACTGATATATCCTTATAAACTATCAGACTATTCCCAAATCAAATTGGATTATATCCCCTGACTGCACAAAGCAGAACTGCTCCTGATCTCTTTTTTTCTACTTCATACCCCATTTTGCCAGTTAAAATGTTTTCATTGTACCATCAAAACCATTCACTTTGATCTGAGACTAATTAGTAATGTCTTCAACAGTGTAATATAGAGAAAGGGGCACTTATTTGTTTGTCTACCTCCCTGTTTCATGCAACGGGTGCCCGTTGTCCCTAAAAAGTTTACTCTCTGGTTCACACACCTATGCCATGATTCCTCGAGACCTTTCCGTCGTCAGTTAATGGTCTCAACATATGGAAAGTATCAATGTGAAGCATGGAAGCTAAGCTGAACAAGATAGAAAATTTCAAACGCGGACGAACAAGCGTGGGGACAAAAGGCTCAAAGTACATGTATTTTCTAACATTGAAAAGTAACACAACTTGTGATTGGTTGAACAAATATTTTAAGCCAATCAGAAGCTGCGTTACTCACAAATGTAGAAAAATCTGGAGAATGAGTCTCAGAATGTTCTTCAGAATGGTTGGTGAATACGGAGCCAGGAATTCGTGCCGGCCTGCTAAGGGTTACATATTATCCTTCAAATGGAAGCTGAATACGACTGAAAATTTAAATAGAAATGGGGGTGGAAGATAGGTGGGGACGAAAGACTCATAGTCCGATCTTCTGCCACCCGTTCCATTCAAGACGTTGTCCAATTTCCTTGTTGTATTGCATGTATCGATCAGGAATATGTCCCCGTTTGCAAAGGATTACACACAACCCTTCAAAATGGACATAAACGTCACTTTTAACCCATATTTTCAAACAATTCTAATGGAATTTTCAAAACTACTTGAGGTCCTTTGTTCCAATTTCTTTGAAAGGGGGAGGGGTAATATGTAAATAAATAATTTTGTCAGGCAAAAGTCAGCTGCCTCTCTGACTAAGTGGGCTAGACGGTCAGCCCGATAGTAATTTTTAATCTTGGTCCGGATTATTTTCAGGGTTCTATTCTCTGACCCCTTTTCTTTCCATCTTTTTTCCCTCTGTCAAAATATTTCCCCCATTCTGTCTTGGTTCTTGGATAGATCTATATGTAGGCTTCTAATATTTATCTGAAATCGGTGTAAACTTTGTCATCCGAATGAATTAGCCTATTTTCTCTGTAACATTCAACTTATATATCATATTTACATGCACGCGAAAACCAAATGCGATTTTGCATAAAGTCTGCCATTCCACTCCCTGACTGCACTTTTGTTTAATGCCACCGCTTTTGTCATTCTGATTTGAACCTAATTTCATCAGGAGAAGGAGTTATTTTGTTGCTGGTGAATACGGACCCAATAATTCGTGCCGGTCTGCCAGGAATTATATATTATCCTTCAAATGGAAGCTGAATAAGACAGAAATTTCAAATTGAAACGGGTGTGGAACAAAGGTGGGAACTAAGTCTCATAGTCCGATCTCCTGCCACCGCTTCATTCAAAGACGCGCTAATTTTCTTGTTTTATGGCATGTCTCGATCAGAAATATGTCCCCGTTTGCAAAGGATTACGTCAGTTATAAAGCATTTTTTTTTTCCGAACAATTCTAATCGAATTTTCACAAGTACTTGAGGGCTTTTGTTCCAATTTCTTTGAAAGGGGAGAAGGAATATTAAGCCCGTTCCCGTTGTAGATATACATATTACAACTGGCACAGGCTACTGTGTCATTGCTATTCAGTGGGCTATATGTATATCACAGAACAGCCGATCAGAGCAGCATACACATTTCCAGTTTGGCTGTAGAGGTAACATTGCGATTTTGCACAATTTGAAATCGGTAATCGAAACTAAAAGAAATATTGGCAAACATGAAAGGTGATACCAAAAATTAAATTTACATATTCGTCAGGTCAAGAACGTTGGAAAAACTGCGGCTCTGGAAGTGAGATTGACGTCCTCTAAATTTCTAGTAGTCAAGCGTCGTGTTCTAAAAATACACAAACAGAATTGACCGTATTTAGTAGCCTGTACTGATCCATATACCCTTGCTGGATCAGGGAACGTTACCAATCTAGGGGAATATGAAAATAAACAATTTTGTCATGCAGAATTCAGCTGCCTCTCTGGCTTAGTGTGATAGACGGTCAGCCTGATACTGATTTTTAATTTTCGTCCGGGTTAAGGCTTCCAATCTCTAACCCCTTTCTTTCTACCTTTTTTTCCCTCTTTCACAATATTTTTCCCGATTATGTCTTGGATAGATCTATATGTAGATCTATGATATATATCTTAAACCGGTGTAAACTTTGTCACCCAACTGAATTGGCATATTTTCTTTGTAACTAGTTTTAACCCCAAAGAAATATGCTTAGTTAGGCCCTAGCCCTGAATATGTCCTGCCTCTCTGGCTTGGTGGGCTAGACGATCAGCCCGATATTAATTTTTAATCTTGTTCCGGGTTAACTTCAGGGTTTCATTCTCTGACCCCTTTATTTCCACCCTTTTTCCCCGTCACAATATTTTACCACATTATGTCTTGGTTCTTGGATAGATCTGTATGTAGATATATATCATTTCTCTTAAACAGATGTAAATTTTTTCACCCATTTTAATTAGCCTCTTGTAATTGTAACTGGTTTTGACCCCAAAGAAATATGTGTAGGCTCTAGCACTTAATATGTCCCGATCTGGTATAATGTGACCTGAGCCCTTTATGACATGGATAAATACCTGAAATGCAGACAACAAGGATATGTAGACTAGAATCAGAAATCAGTTTCCACAGACTGCCATCCACTTAAATTTTACATTTATATGCATGCAAAAACTAAATATGGGTTTGCGTAAAGTTTGCTATTCCACTCCATAACTGCACATTTTTTTAATGCCAGCAATTTTGTCAGTTTGATTTGAATATAATTCCATTAGGAGAGGGAGTTTTTTGTTCTGATTTTTTTCCTTTTCAGTGAAAAACACCCCAATTTGTGTCGTAAAGGTCAATATCAGGTACTTGCATGTCCGCAAGTGCCATATGAGAGTGAGTTGTCTCGGAAACCGTTTTTAGATTCTAGTCTCCGTACAATTGTTAAGTTAATCCAGCATTTTGACTATGTCGTTGCGGTCACTTGAGGCACATGTCAGCTTGTGACATATTCCGTGTTCAAGCTGTATGGATTTGATAAGGCAATGGGTTTACCTTTTTCCCTCTCAGCATAATCAAGCAACAAAAACTGATATATCCTTATAAACTATCAGACTATTCCCAAATCAAATTGGATTATATCCCCTGACTGCACAAAGCAGAACTGCTCCTGATCTCTTTTTTTCTACTTCATACCCCATTTTGCCAGTTAAAATGTTTTCATTGTACCATCAAAACCATTCACTTTGATCTGAGACACTAATTAGTAATGTCTTCAACAGTGTAATATAGAGAAAGCGGCACTTATTTGTTTGTCTACCTGTTTCATGCAACAGGTGCCCGTTGTCCCTAAAAAGTTTACTCCCTGGTTCACACACCTATGCCATGATTCCTCAAGACCTTTCCGTCGTCAGTTAATGGAATCAACATATGCAAAGTATCAATGTGAAGCATGGAAGCTAAGCTGAACAAGATAGAAAATTTGAAACGTGGACGAACAAGCGTGGGGACAAAAGGCTCAAAGTACATGTATTTTCTAACATTGAAAAGTAACACAACTTGTGATTGGTTGAACAAATATTTTAAGCCAATCAGAAGCTGCGTTATTCACAAATGTAGAAAAATGTGGAGAATAAGTCTCAGAATGTTCTTCAGAATGGTTGGGAAATACGGAGCCAGGAATTCGTGCCGGCCTGCTAAGGATTACATATTATCCTTCAAATGGAAGCTGAATACGACTGAAAATTTAAATAGAAATGGGTGTGGAACATAGGTGGGGACGAAAGACTCATAGTCCGATCTTCTGCCACCCGTTCCATTGAAAACGTTGTCCAATTTCCTTGTTGTATTGCGTGTATCGATCAGGAATATGTCCCCGTTTGCAAAGGATTACACACAACCCTTCAAAATGGACATAAACGTCACTTTTAACCCATATTTTCAAACAATTCTAATGTAATGTTCACAACTACTTGAGGTTCTTTGTTCCAGTTTCTTTGAAAGTGGGAGGGGTAATATGTAAATAAATAATTTTGTCAGGCAAAATTCAGCTGCCTCTCTGACTAAGTGGGCTAGACGGTCAGCCCGATAGTAATTTTTAATCTTGGTCCGGATTGTTTTCAGGGTTCTATTCTCTGACCCCTTTTCTTTCCATCTTTTTTCCCTCTGTCACAATATTTCCCCCATTCTGTCTTGGTTCTTGGATAGATCTACATGTAGATCTATAATATTTTTCTGAAACCGGTGTAATATTTGTCATCCAAATGAATGAGCCTATTTTCTCTGTAACTTTCCACTTATATATCATATTTACGTGCACGCGAAAACCAAATACGATTTTGCATAAAGTTTGCCATTCCACTCCCTAACTGCACTTTTGTTTAATGTCACCGAGTTTGTCATTCTGATTTGAACCTAATTTCATCAGGAGAGAGAGTTATTTTGTTGCTGGTGAATGCGGACCCAATAATTCGTGCCGGTCTGCCAGGGATTACATATTATCCTTCAAATGGAAGCTGAATAAGACAGAAATTTCAAATTGAAACGGGCGTGGAACAAAGTACGGGACTAAAGACTCATTGTCCGATTTTCTGCCATAGTTGCATTCAAAGTTGCGCTAATTTCCTTGTTTTATGGCATTTATCGATCAGGAATATGTCGCCGTTTGAAAAAGGATTACATATCAGACTTCAAAATAGACATAAACGTCACTTTAATGCTATTTTTTCGAACAATTCTAATCGAACTTTTACAAGTACATGAGGTCCTTTCTCCCAATTTCTTTGAAAGAGGAGGGGGAATAAGTAAATAAATAATTTTGTCAGGCAGAATTCAGCTGCCTCTCTGGCTTAGTGGGCTTAAACGGTCAGCCCGATAGTGGTTTTTAATCTTAGTCTGAATTAACTTCAGGGTTCCATTCTCTGACCCCTTTCTTTACACCTTTTTTTCCCTCCGTCACAATATTTTACTGTCTTGGATAGATCTATATGTAGATCTATAATATATATCTGAAACCGGTGTAAACTGTCCTAATCCGACATATGACCTGAGCCCGTAATGACATGGATAAATACCTAAAATGCAGACAACAAGGATAGGTAGACTAGAATCAGAAATCAGTTTCCACAGACTGTCATCCCCTCATGTTTTACATTTATATGCATGCGAAAGTCAAATATGGGTTTGCGTAAAGTTTGCCATTCCACTCCATAACTGCACTTTTTTTTAATGCCAGCAATTTCGTCAGTTTGATTTGAATATAATTCCGTCAGGAGAGGGAGTTTTTTGTTCTGGTTTTCTTTCCTTTTAAGTGAAAAGCACCTCAATTTGTGTCGTAAATGTCAAAATCAGGTTTTCGCATGTCTGCAAGTGCCATATGAGAGTGGGTTGTCACGGAAACCGATTTTAGATTCTTGTCTCTGTACAATTGTTAAGTTAATCTAGCGTTTTGACTGTGTTCTTGCGTTCACTTGAGGCACATGTCAGCTTGTGACATATTCCGGGTGCAAACCCGGGCTAGCCGTAGGGATTTGATAAGGCAATGGGTTTACCTTTTTCCCGCTCAGCATAATCAAGCAACAAAAACTGATATAACCTTATAAACTATCAGACTATTCCCAAACTAAATTGGATTATATCCCCTGACTGTACAAAGCAGAACTGCTCCTGATCTCTTATTTTCTACTTCATACCCCATTTTGCCAGTTAAAATGTTTTCATTGTACCATCAAAACCATTCACTTTGATCTGAGACACTAATTAGTAATGTGTTCAACAGTGTAATGGAGAGAAAAGGGCACTCATTTGTTTGTCTACCTCTCTGTTTCATGCAACAGGTGCCCGTTGCCCCTAAAAAGTTTTCTCCCTGGTTTACACACCTATGCAATGACTCCTCGAGACCTTTCCGTCGTCAGTTAATGGTCTCAACATATGCAAAGTATCAATGTGAAGCATGGAAGCTAAGCTGAACAAGGTAGAAAAATTGAAACGCGGACGAACAAGGGTGGGGACAAAAGGCTCAAAGTACATGTATTTTCCAACATTGAAAAGTAACACAACTTGTGATTGGTTGAACAAATATTTTAAGCCAATCAGAAGCTGCGTTACTCACAAATGTAGAAAAATCTGGAGAATGAGTCTCAGAATGTTCTTCAGAATGGTTGGTGAATTCGGAGCCAGGAATTCGTGCCGGCCTGCTAAGGGTTACATAATATCCTTCAAATGGAAGCTAAATAACACTGAAAATTCGAATTGAAACGGGGGTGGAACATAGGTGGGGACGAAAGACTCATAGTCCGATCTTCTGCCACCCGTTCCATTCAAAACGTTGTCCAATTTCCTTGTTGTATTGCATGTATCGATCAGGAATATATCCCCGTTTGCAAAGGATTACACACTACCCTTCAAAATAGACGTAAACGTCACTTTTAACCCATATTTTCAAACAATTCTAATGGAATTTTCACAACTACTTGAGGTCCTTTGTTCCAATTTCTTTGAAATGGGAGGGGTAATATGTAAATAAATAATTTTGTCAGGCAAAATTCAGCTGCCTCTCTGACTAAGTGGGCTAGACGGTCAGCCCGATAGTAATTTTTAATCTTGGTCCGGATTGTTTTCAGGGTTCTATTCTCTGACCCATTTTCTTCCATCTTCATCTTTTTTCCCTCTGTCACAATATTTCCCCTATTCTGTCTTGGTTCTTGGATAGATCTATATGTAGGCTTCTAATATTTATCTGAAACCGGTGTATACTTTGTCATCCGAATGAATTAGCCTATTTTCTCTGTAACATTCAACTTATATATCATATTTACGTGCACGCGAAAACCAAATACGATTTTGCATAAAGTCTGCCATTCCACTCCCTGACTGCACTTTTGTTTAATGCCACCGCTTTTGTCATTCTGATTTGAACCTAATTTCATCAGGAGAAGGAGTTATTTTGTTGCTGGTGAATACGGACCCAATAATTCGTGTCGGTCTGCCAGGAATTTTATATTATCCTTCAAATGGAAGCTGAATAAGACAGAAATTCCAAACTGAAACGGGTGTGGAACAAAGGTGGGAACTAAGTCTCATAGTCCGATCTTCTGCCACCGCTTCATTCAAAGACGCGCTAATTTCCTTGTTTTATGGCATGTCTCGATCAGAAATATGTCCCCGTTTGCAAAGGATTACGTCAGTTATAAAGCATTTTTTTTCTTTTTTCCCGAACAATTCTAATCGAATTTTCACAAGTACTTGAGGGCTTTTGTTCCAATTTCTTTGAAAGGGGAGAAGGAATATTAAGCCCGTTCCCGTTGTAGATATACATATTACAACTGGCACAGGCTACTGTGCCGTTGCTATTCAGTGGGCTACATGTATATCACAGAACAGCCGATCAGAGCAGCATACACATTTCCAGTTTGGCTGTAGAGGTAACATTGCGATTTTGCACAACTTGAAATAGGTAATCGAAACTAAAAGAAATATTGGCAAACATGAAAGGTGATACCAAAAATTAAATTTACTTGTTCGTCAGGTCAAGAACGTCGGAAAAACTGCGGCTCTGGAAGTGAGAGTGACGTCCTCTAAACCTCTAGCAGTCAAGCGTCGTGTTCTAAAAATACACAAACAGAATTGACCGTATTTAGTAGCCTGTACTGATCCCTATACCCTTGCTGGATCAGGGAACGTTACCAATCTAGGGGAATATGAAAATAAACAATTTTGTCATGCAGAATTCAGCTGCCTCTCTGGCTTAGTGTGATAGACGGTCAGCCTGATACTGATTTTTAATTTTCGTCCGGGTTAAGGCTTCCAATCTCTAACCCCTTTCTTTCTACCTTTTTTTTCCCTCTTTCACAATATTTTTCCCGATTATGTCTTGGATAGATCTATATGTAGATCTATGATATATATCTTAAACCGGTGTAAACTTTGTCACCCAACTGAATTAGCATATTTTCTTTGTAACTAGTTTTAACCCCAAAGAAATATGCTTAGTTAGGCCCTAGCCCTGAATATGTCCTGCCTCTCTGGCTTGGTGGGCTAGACGATCAGCCCGATATTAATTTTTAATCTTGTTCCGGGTTAACTTCAGGGTTTCATTCTCTGACCCCTTTATTTCCACCCTTTTTCCCCGTCACAATATTTTACCACATTATGTCTTGGTTCTTGGATAGATCTGTATGTAGATATATATCATTTCTCTTAAACAGATGTAAATTTTTTCACCCATTTTAATTAGCCTCTTGTAATTGTAACTGGTTTTGACCCCAGTGAAATATGTTTAGGCTCTAGCACTTAATATGTCCCGATCTGGTATAATGTGACCTGAGCCATTTATGACATGGATGAATACCTGAAATGCAGACAACAAGGATATGTAGACTAGAATCAGAAATCAGTTTCCACAGACTGCCATCCACTTAAATTTTACATTTATATGCATGCGAAAACTAAATATGGGTTTGTGTAAAGTTTGCTATTCCACTCCATAACTGCACATTTTTTTAATGCCAGCAATTTTGTCAGTTTGATTTGAATATAATTCCATTAGGAGAGGGAGTTGTTTGTTCGGTTTTTTTTCCTTTTCAGTGAAAAACACCCCAATTTGTGTCGTAAAGGTCAATATCAGGTACTTGCATGTCCGCAAGTGCCATATGAGAGTGAGTTGTCTCGGAAACCGTTTTTAGATTCTAGTCTCCGTACAATTGTTAAGTTAATCCAGCATTTTGACTATGTCGTTGCGGTCACTTGAGGCACATGTCAGCTTGTGACATATTCCGTGTTCAAGCTGTATGGATTTGATAAGGCAATGGGTTTACCTTTTTCCCTCTCAGCATAATCAAGCAACAAAAACTGATATATCCTTATAAACTATCAGACTATTCCCAAATCAAATTGGATTATATCCCCTGACTGCACAAAGCAGAACTACTCCTGATCTCATTTTTTCTACTTCATACCCCATTTTGCCAGTTAAAATGTTTTCATTGTACCATCAAAACCATTCACTTTGATCTGAGACTAATTAGTAATGTCTTCAACAGTGTAATATAGAGAAAGGGGCACTTATTTGTTTGTCTACCTCCCTGTTTCATGCAACGGGTGCCCGTTGTCCCTAAAAAGTTTACTCTCTGGTTCACACACCTATGCCATGATTCCTCGAGACCTTTCCGTCGTCAGTTAATGGTCTCAACATATGGAAAGTATCAATGTGAAGCATGGAAGCTAAGCTGAACAAGATAGAAAATTTCAAACGCGGACGAACAAGCGTGGGGACAAAAGGCTCAAAGTACATGTATTTTCTAACATTGAAAAGTAACACAACTTGTGATTGGTTGAACAAATATTTTAAGCCAATCAGAAGCTGCGTTACTCACAAATGTAGAAAAATCTGGAGAATGAGTCTCAGAATGTTCTTCAGAATGGTTGGTGAATACGGAGCCAGGAATTCGTGCCGGCCTGCTAAGGGTTACATATTATCCTTCAAATGGAAGCTGAATACGACTGAAAATTTAAATAGAAATGGGGGTGGAAGATAGGTGGGGACGAAAGACTCATAGTCCGATCTTCTGCCACCCGTTCCATTCAAGACGTTGTCCAATTTCCTTGTTGTATTGCATGTATCGATCAGGAATATGTCCCCGTTTGCAAAGGATTACACACAACCCTTCAAAATGGACATAAACGTCACTTTTAACCCATATTTTCAAACAATTCTAATGGAATTTTCAAAACTACTTGAGGTCCTTTGTTCCAATTTCTTTGAAAGGGGGAGGGGTAATATGTAAATAAATAATTTTGTCAGGCAAATGTCAGCTGCCTCTCTGACTAAGTGGGCTAGACGGTCAGCCCGATAGTAATTTTTAATCTTGGTCCGGATTATTTTCAGGGTTCTATTCTCTGACCCCTTTTCTTTCCATCTTTTTTCCCTCTGTCAAAATATTTCCCCCATTCTGTCTTGGTTCTTGGATAGATCTATATGTAGGCTTCTAATATTTATCTGAAATCGGTGTAAACTTTGTCATCCGAATGAATTAGCCTATTTTCTCTGTAACATTCAACTTATATATCATATTTACATGCACGCGAAAACCAAATGCGATTTTGCATAAAGTCTGCCATTCCACTCCCTGACTGCACTTTTGTTTAATGCCACCGCTTTTGTCATTCTGATTTGAACCTAATTTCATCAGGAGAAGGAGTTATTTTGTTGCTGGTGAATACGGACCCAATAATTCGTGTCGGTCTGCCAGGAATTTTATATTATCCTTCAAATGGAAGCTGAATAAGACAGAAATTCCAAACTGAAACGGGTGTGGAACAAAGGTGGGAACTAAGTCTCATAGTCCGATCTTCTGCCACCGCTTCATTCAAAGACGCGCTAATTTCCTTGTTTTATGGCATGTCTCGATCAGAAATATGTCCCCGTTTGCAAAGGATTACGTCAGTTATAAAGCATTTTTTTTCTTTTTTCCCGAACAATTCTAATCGAATTTTCACAAGTACTTGAGGGCTTTTGTTCCAATTTCTTTGAAAGGGGAGAAGGAATATTAAGCCCGTTCCCGTTGTAGATATACATATTACAACTGGCACAGGCTACTGTGCCGTTGCTATTCAGTGGGCTACATGTATATCACAGAACAGCCGATCAGAGCAGCATACACATTTCCAGTTTGGCTGTAGAGGTAACATTGCGATTTTGCACAACTTGAAATAGGTAATCGAAACTAAAAGAAATATTGGCAAACATGAAAGGTGATACCAAAAATTAAATTTACTTGTTCGTCAGGTCAAGAACGTCGGAAAAACTGCGGCTCTGGAAGTGAGAGTGACGTCCTCTAAACCTCTAGCAGTCAAGCGTCGTGTTCTAAAAATACACAAACAGAATTGACCGTATTTAGTAGCCTGTACTGATCCCTATACCCTTGCTGGATCAGGGAACGTTACCAATCTAGGGGAATATGAAAATAAACAATTTTGTCATGCAGAATTCAGCTGCCTCTCTGGCTTAGTGTGATAGACGGTCAGCCTGATACTGATTTTTAATTTTCGTCCGGGTTAAGGCTTCCAATCTCTAACCCCTTTCTTTCTACCTTTTTTTTCCCTCTTTCACAATATTTTTCCCGATTATGTCTTGGATAGATCTATATGTAGATCTATGATATATATCTTAAACCGGTGTAAACTTTGTCACCCAACTGAATTAGCATATTTTCTTTGTAACTAGTTTTAACCCCAAAGAAATATGCTTAGTTAGGCCCTAGCCCTGAATATGTCCTGCCTCTCTGGCTTGGTGGGCTAGACGATCAGCCCGATATTAATTTTTAATCTTGTTCCGGGTTAACTTCAGGGTTTCATTCTCTGACCCCTTTATTTCCACCCTTTTTCCCCGTCACAATATTTTACCACATTATGTCTTGGTTCTTGGATAGATCTGTATGTAGATATATATCATTTCTCTTAAACAGATGTAAATTTTTTCACCCATTTTAATTAGCCTCTTGTAATTGTAACTGGTTTTGACCCCAGTGAAATATGTTTAGGCTCTAGCACTTAATATGTCCCGATCTGGTATAATGTGACCTGAGCCATTTATGACATGGATGAATACCTGAAATGCAGACAACAAGGATATGTAGACTAGAATCAGAAATCAGTTTCCACAGACTGCCATCCACTTAAATTTTACATTTATATGCATGCGAAAACTAAATATGGGTTTGTGTAAAGTTTGCTATTCCACTCCATAACTGCACATTTTTTTAATGCCAGCAATTTTGTCAGTTTGATTTGAATATAATTCCATTAGGAGAGGGAGTTGTTTGTTCGGTTTTTTTTCCTTTTCAGTGAAAAACACCCCAATTTGTGTCGTAAAGGTCAATATCAGGTACTTGCATGTCCGCAAGTGCCATATGAGAGTGAGTTGTCTCGGAAACCGTTTTTAGATTCTAGTCTCCGTACAATTGTTAAGTTAATCCAGCATTTTGACTATGTCGTTGCGGTCACTTGAGGCACATGTCAGCTTGTGACATATTCCGTGTTCAAGCTGTATGGATTTGATAAGGCAATGGGTTTACCTTTTTCCCTCTCAGCATAATCAAGCAACAAAAACTGATATATCCTTATAAACTATCAGACTATTCCCAAATCAAATTGGATTATATCCCCTGACTGCACAAAGCAGAACTACTCCTGATCTCATTTTTTCTACTTCATACCCCATTTTGCCAGTTAAAATGTTTTCATTGTACCATCAAAACCATTCACTTTGATCTGAGACTAATTAGTAATGTCTTCAACAGTGTAATATAGAGAAAGGGGCACTTATTTGTTTGTCTACCTCCCTGTTTCATGCAACGGGTGCCCGTTGTCCCTAAAAAGTTTACTCTCTGGTTCACACACCTATGCCATGATTCCTCGAGACCTTTCCGTCGTCAGTTAATGGTCTCAACATATGGAAAGTATCAATGTGAAGCATGGAAGCTAAGCTGAACAAGATAGAAAATTTCAAACGCGGACGAACAAGCGTGGGGACAAAAGGCTCAAAGTACATGTATTTTCTAACATTGAAAAGTAACACAACTTGTGATTGGTTGAACAAATATTTTAAGCCAATCAGAAGCTGCGTTACTCACAAATGTAGAAAAATCTGGAGAATGAGTCTCAGAATGTTCTTCAGAATGGTTGGTGAATACGGAGCCAGGAATTCGTGCCGGCCTGCTAAGGGTTACATATTATCCTTCAAATGGAAGCTGAATACGACTGAAAATTTAAATAGAAATGGGGGTGGAAGATAGGTGGGGACGAAAGACTCATAGTCCGATCTTCTGCCACCCGTTCCATTCAAGACGTTGTCCAATTTCCTTGTTGTATTGCATGTATCGATCAGGAATATGTCCCCGTTTGCAAAGGATTACACACAACCCTTCAAAATGGACATAAACGTCACTTTTAACCCATATTTTCAAACAATTCTAATGGAATTTTCAAAACTACTTGAGGTCCTTTGTTCCAATTTCTTTGAAAGGGGGAGGGGTAATATGTAAATAAATAATTTTGTCAGGCAAATGTCAGCTGCCTCTCTGACTAAGTGGGCTAGACGGTCAGCCCGATAGTAATTTTTAATCTTGGTCCGGATTATTTTCAGGGTTCTATTCTCTGACCCCTTTTCTTTCCATCTTTTTTCCCTCTGTCAAAATATTTCCCCCATTCTGTCTTGGTTCTTGGATAGATCTATATGTAGGCTTCTAATATTTATCTGAAATCGGTGTAAACTTTGTCATCCGAATGAATTAGCCTATTTTCTCTGTAACATTCAACTTATATATCATATTTACATGCACGCGAAAACCAAATGCGATTTTGCATAAAGTCTGCCATTCCACTCCCTGACTGCACTTTTGTTTAATGCCACCGCTTTTGTCATTCTGATTTGAACCTAATTTCATCAGGAGAAGGAGTTATTTTGTTGCTGGTGAATACGGACCCAATAATTCGTGTCGGTCTGCCAGGAATTTTATATTATCCTTCAAATGGAAGCTGAATAAGACAGAAATTCCAAACTGAAACGGGTGTGGAACAAAGGTGGGAACTAAGTCTCATAGTCCGATCTTCTGCCACCGCTTCATTCAAAGACGCGCTAATTTCCTTGTTTTATGGCATGTCTCGATCAGAAATATGTCCCCGTTTGCAAAGGATTACGTCAGTTATAAAGCATTTTTTTTCTTTTTTCCCGAACAATTCTAATCGAATTTTCACAAGTACTTGAGGGCTTTTGTTCCAATTTCTTTGAAAGGGGAGAAGGAATATTAAGCCCGTTCCCGTTGTAGATATACATATTACAACTGGCACAGGCTACTGTGCCGTTGCTATTCAGTGGGCTACATGTATATCACAGAACAGCCGATCAGAGCAGCATACACATTTCCAGTTTGGCTGTAGAGGTAACATTGCGATTTTGCACAACTTGAAATAGGTAATCGAAACTAAAAGAAATATTGGCAAACATGAAAGGTGATACCAAAAATTAAATTTACTTGTTCGTCAGGTCAAGAACGTCGGAAAAACTGCGGCTCTGGAAGTGAGAGTGACGTCCTCTAAACCTCTAGCAGTCAAGCGTCGTGTTCTAAAAATACACAAACAGAATTGACCGTATTTAGTAGCCTGTACTGATCCCTATACCCTTGCTGGATCAGGGAACGTTACCAATCTAGGGGAATATGAAAATAAACAATTTTGTCATGCAGAATTCAGCTGCCTCTCTGGCTTAGTGTGATAGACGGTCAGCCTGATACTGATTTTTAATTTTCGTCCGGGTTAAGGCTTCCAATCTCTAACCCCTTTCTTTCTACCTTTTTTTTCCCTCTTTCACAATATTTTTCCCGATTATGTCTTGGATAGATCTATATGTAGATCTATGATATATATCTTAAACCGGTGTAAACTTTGTCACCCAACTGAATTAGCATATTTTCTTTGTAACTAGTTTTAACCCCAAAGAAATATGCTTAGTTAGGCCCTAGCCCTGAATATGTCCTGCCTCTCTGGCTTGGTGGGCTAGACGATCAGCCCGATATTAATTTTTAATCTTGTTCCGGGTTAACTTCAGGGTTTCATTCTCTGACCCCTTTATTTCCACCCTTTTTCCCCGTCACAATATTTTACCACATTATGTCTTGGTTCTTGGATAGATCTGTATGTAGATATATATCATTTCTCTTAAACAGATGTAAATTTTTTCACCCATTTTAATTAGCCTCTTGTAATTGTAACTGGTTTTGACCCCAGTGAAATATGTTTAGGCTCTAGCACTTAATATGTCCCGATCTGGTATAATGTGACCTGAGCCATTTATGACATGGATGAATACCTGAAATGCAGACAACAAGGATATGTAGACTAGAATCAGAAATCAGTTTCCACAGACTGCCATCCACTTAAATTTTACATTTATATGCATGCGAAAACTAAATATGGGTTTGTGTAAAGTTTGCTATTCCACTCCATAACTGCACATTTTTTTAATGCCAGCAATTTTGTCAGTTTGATTTGAATATAATTCCATTAGGAGAGGGAGTTGTTTGTTCGGTTTTTTTTCCTTTTCAGTGAAAAACACCCCAATTTGTGTCGTAAAGGTCAATATCAGGTACTTGCATGTCCGCAAGTGCCATATGAGAGTGAGTTGTCTCGGAAACCGTTTTTAGATTCTAGTCTCCGTACAATTGTTAAGTTAATCCAGCATTTTGACTATGTCGTTGCGGTCACTTGAGGCACATGTCAGCTTGTGACATATTCCGTGTTCAAGCTGTATGGATTTGATAAGGCAATGGGTTTACCTTTTTCCCTCTCAGCATAATCAAGCAACAAAAACTGATATATCCTTATAAACTATCAGACTATTCCCAAATCAAATTGGATTATATCCCCTGACTGCACAAAGCAGAACTGCTCCTGATCTCATTTTTTCTACTTCATACCCCATTTTGCCAGTTAAAATGTTTTCATTGTACCATCAAAACCATTCACTTTGATCTGAGACTAATTAGTAATGTCTTCAACAGTGTAATATAGAGAAAGGGGCACTTATTTGTTTGTCTACCTCCCTGTTTCATGCAACGGGTGCCCGTTGTCCCTAAAAAGTTTACTCTCTGGTTCACACACCTATGCCATGATTCCTCGAGACCTTTCCGTCGTCAGTTAATGGTCTCAACATATGGAAAGTATCAATGTGAAGCATGGAAGCTAAGCTGAACAAGATAGAAAATTTCAAACGCGGACGAACAAGCGTGGGGACGAAAGGCTCAAAGTACATGTATTTTCTAACATTGAAAAGTAACACAACTTGTGATTGGTTGAACAAATATTTTAAGCCAATCAGAAGCTGCGTTACTCACAAATGTAGAAAAATCTGGAGAATGAGTCTCAGAATGTTCTTCAGAATGGTTGGTGAATACGGAGCCAGGAATTCGTGCCGGCCTGCTAAGGGTTACATATTATCCTTCAAATGGAAGCTGAATACGACTGAAAATTTAAATAGAAATGGGGGTGGAAGATAGGTGGGGACGAAAGACTCATAGTCCGATCTTCTGCCACCCGTTCCATTCAAGACGTTGTCCAATTTCCTTGTTGTATTGCATGTATCGATCAGGAATATGTCCCCGTTTGCAAAGGATTACACACAACCCTTCAAAATGGACATAAACGTCACTTTTAACCCATATTTTCAAACAATTCTAATGGAATTTTCAAAACTACTTGAGGTCCTTTGTTCCAATTTCTTTGAAAGGGGGAGGGGTAATATGTAAATAAATAATTTTGTCAGGCAAAAGTCAGCTGCCTCTCTGACTAAGTGGGCTAGACGGTCAGCCCGATAGTAATTTTTAATCTTGGTCCGGATTATTTTCAGGGTTCTATTCTCTGACCCCTTTTCTTTCCATCTTTTTTCCCTCTGTCAAAATATTTCCCCCATTCTGTCTTGGTTCTTGGATAGATCTATATGTAGGCTTCTAATATTTATCTGAAATCGGTGTAAACTTTGTCATCCGAATGAATTAGCCTATTTTCTCTGTAACATTCAACTTATATATCATATTTACATGCACGCGAAAACCAAATGCGATTTTGCATAAAGTCTGCCATTCCACTCCCTGACTGCACTTTTGTTTAATGCCACCGCTTTTGTCATTCTGATTTGAACCTAATTTCATCAGGAGAAGGAGTTATTTTGTTGCTGGTGAATACGGACCCAATAATTCGTGCCGGTCTGCCAGGAATTATATATTATCCTTCAAATGGAAGCTGAATAAGACAGAAATTTCAAATTGAAACGGGTGTGGAACAAAGGTGGGAACTAAGTCTCATAGTCCGATCTCCTGCCACCGCTTCATTCAAAGACGCGCTAATTTTCTTGTTTTATGGCATGTCTCGATCAGAAATATGTCCCCGTTTGCAAAGGATTACGTCAGTTATAAAGCATTTTTTTTTTCCGAACAATTCTAATCGAATTTTCACAAGTACTTGAGGGCTTTTGTTCCAATTTCTTTGAAAGGGGAGAAGGAATATTAAGCCCGTTCCCGTTGTAGATATACATATTACAACTGGCACAGGCTACTGTGTCATTGCTATTCAGTGGGCTATATGTATATCACAGAACAGCCGATCAGAGCAGCATACACATTTCCAGTTTGGCTGTAGAGGTAACATTGCGATTTTGCACAATTTGAAATCGGTAATCGAAACTAAAAGAAATATTGGCAAACATGAAAGGTGATACCAAAAATTAAATTTACATATTCGTCAGGTCAAGAACGTTGGAAAAACTGCGGCTCTGGAAGTGAGATTGACGTCCTCTAAATTTCTAGTAGTCAAGCGTCGTGTTCTAAAAATACACAAACAGAATTGACCGTATTTAGTAGCCTGTACTGATCCATATACCCTTGCTGGATCAGGGAACGTTACCAATCTAGGGGAATATGAAAATAAACAATTTTGTCATGCAGAATTCAGCTGCCTCTCTGGCTTAGTGTGATAGACGGTCAGCCTGATACTGATTTTTAATTTTCGTCCGGGTTAAGGCTTCCAATCTCTAACCCCTTTCTTTCTACCTTTTTTTCCCTCTTTCACAATATTTTTCCCGATTATGTCTTGGATAGATCTATATGTAGATCTATGATATATATCTTAAACCGGTGTAAACTTTGTCACCCAACTGAATTGGCATATTTTCTTTGTAACTAGTTTTAACCCCAAAGAAATATGCTTAGTTAGGCCCTAGCCCTGAATATGTCCTGCCTCTCTGGCTTGGTGGGCTAGACGATCAGCCCGATATTAATTTTTAATCTTGTTCCGGGTTAACTTCAGGGTTTCATTCTCTGACCCCTTTATTTCCACCCTTTTTCCCCGTCACAATATTTTACCACATTATGTCTTGGTTCTTGGATAGATCTGTATGTAGATATATATCATTTCTCTTAAACAGATGTAAATTTTTTCACCCATTTTAATTAGCCTCTTGTAATTGTAACTGGTTTTGACCCCAAAGAAATATGTGTAGGCTCTAGCACTTAATATGTCCCGATCTGGTATAATGTGACCTGAGCCCTTTATGACATGGATAAATACCTGAAATGCAGACAACAAGGATATGTAGACTAGAATCAGAAATCAGTTTCCACAGACTGCCATCCACTTAAATTTTACATTTATATGCATGCAAAAACTAAATATGGGTTTGCGTAAAGTTTGCTATTCCACTCCATAACTGCACATTTTTTTAATGCCAGCAATTTTGTCAGTTTGATTTGAATATAATTCCATTAGGAGAGGGAGTTTTTTGTTCTGATTTTTTTCCTTTTCAGTGAAAAACACCCCAATTTGTGTCGTAAAGGTCAATATCAGGTACTTGCATGTCCGCAAGTGCCATATGAGAGTGAGTTGTCTCGGAAACCGTTTTTAGATTCTAGTCTCCGTACAATTGTTAAGTTAATCCAGCATTTTGACTATGTCGTTGCGGTCACTTGAGGCACATGTCAGCTTGTGACATATTCCGTGTTCAAGCTGTATGGATTTGATAAGGCAATGGGTTTACCTTTTTCCCTCTCAGCATAATCAAGCAACAAAAACTGATATATCCTTATAAACTATCAGACTATTCCCAAATCAAATTGGATTATATCCCCTGACTGCACAAAGCAGAACTGCTCCTGATCTCTTTTTTTCTACTTCATACCCCATTTTGCCAGTTAAAATGTTTTCATTGTACCATCAAAACCATTCACTTTGATCTGAGACACTAATTAGTAATGTCTTCAACAGTGTAATATAGAGAAAGCGGCACTTATTTGTTTGTCTACCTGTTTCATGCAACAGGTGCCCGTTGTCCCTAAAAAGTTTACTCCCTGGTTCACACACCTATGCCATGATTCCTCAAGACCTTTCCGTCGTCAGTTAATGGAATCAACATATGCAAAGTATCAATGTGAAGCATGGAAGCTAAGCTGAACAAGATAGAAAATTTGAAACGTGGACGAACAAGCGTGGGGACAAAAGGCTCAAAGTACATGTATTTTCTAACATTGAAAAGTAACACAACTTGTGATTGGTTGAACAAATATTTTAAGCCAATCAGAAGCTGCGTTATTCACAAATGTAGAAAAATGTGGAGAATAAGTCTCAGAATGTTCTTCAGAATGGTTGGGAAATACGGAGCCAGGAATTCGTGCCGGCCTGCTAAGGATTACATATTATCCTTCAAATGGAAGCTGAATACGACTGAAAATTTAAATAGAAATGGGTGTGGAACATAGGTGGGGACGAAAGACTCATAGTCCGATCTTCTGCCACCCGTTCCATTGAAAACGTTGTCCAATTTCCTTGTTGTATTGCGTGTATCGATCAGGAATATGTCCCCGTTTGCAAAGGATTACACACAACCCTTCAAAATGGACATAAACGTCACTTTTAACCCATATTTTCAAACAATTCTAATGTAATGTTCACAACTACTTGAGGTTCTTTGTTCCAGTTTCTTTGAAAGTGGGAGGGGTAATATGTAAATAAATAATTTTGTCAGGCAAAATTCAGCTGCCTCTCTGACTAAGTGGGCTAGACGGTCAGCCCGATAGTAATTTTTAATCTTGGTCCGGATTGTTTTCAGGGTTCTATTCTCTGACCCCTTTTCTTTCCATCTTTTTTCCCTCTGTCACAATATTTCCCCCATTCTGTCTTGGTTCTTGGATAGATCTACATGTAGATCTATAATATTTTTCTGAAACCGGTGTAATATTTGTCATCCAAATGAATGAGCCTATTTTCTCTGTAACTTTCCACTTATATATCATATTTACGTGCACGCGAAAACCAAATACGATTTTGCATAAAGTTTGCCATTCCACTCCCTAACTGCACTTTTGTTTAATGTCACCGAGTTTGTCATTCTGATTTGAACCTAATTTCATCAGGAGAGAGAGTTATTTTGTTGCTGGTGAATGCGGACCCAATAATTCGTGCCGGTCTGCCAGGGATTACATATTATCCTTCAAATGGAAGCTGAATAAGACAGAAATTTCAAATTGAAACGGGCGTGGAACAAAGTACGGGACTAAAGACTCATTGTCCGATTTTCTGCCATAGTTGCATTCAAAGTTGCGCTAATTTCCTTGTTTTATGGCATTTATCGATCAGGAATATGTCGCCGTTTGAAAAAGGATTACATATCAGACTTCAAAATAGACATAAACGTCACTTTAATGCTATTTTTTCGAACAATTCTAATCGAACTTTTACAAGTACATGAGGTCCTTTCTCCCAATTTCTTTGAAAGAGGAGGGGGAATAAGTAAATAAATAATTTTGTCAGGCAGAATTCAGCTGCCTCTCTGGCTTAGTGGGCTTAAACGGTCAGCCCGATAGTGGTTTTTAATCTTAGTCTGAATTAACTTCAGGGTTCCATTCTCTGACCCCTTTCTTTACACCTTTTTTTCCCTCCGTCACAATATTTTACTGTCTTGGATAGATCTATATGTAGATCTATAATATATATCTGAAACCGGTGTAAACTGTCCTAATCCGACATATGACCTGAGCCCGTAATGACATGGATAAATACCTAAAATGCAGACAACAAGGATAGGTAGACTAGAATCAGAAATCAGTTTCCACAGACTGTCATCCCCTCATGTTTTACATTTATATGCATGCGAAAGTCAAATATGGGTTTGCGTAAAGTTTGCCATTCCACTCCATAACTGCACTTTTTTTTAATGCCAGCAATTTCGTCAGTTTGATTTGAATATAATTCCGTCAGGAGAGGGAGTTTTTTGTTCTGGTTTTCTTTCCTTTTAAGTGAAAAGCACCTCAATTTGTGTCGTAAATGTCAAAATCAGGTTTTCGCATGTCTGCAAGTGCCATATGAGAGTGGGTTGTCACGGAAACCGATTTTAGATTCTTGTCTCTGTACAATTGTTAAGTTAATCTAGCGTTTTGACTGTGTTCTTGCGTTCACTTGAGGCACATGTCAGCTTGTGACATATTCCGGGTGCAAACCCGGGCTAGCCGTAGGGATTTGATAAGGCAATGGGTTTACCTTTTTCCCGCTCAGCATAATCAAGCAACAAAAACTGATATAACCTTATAAACTATCAGACTATTCCCAAACTAAATTGGATTATATCCCCTGACTGTACAAAGCAGAACTGCTCCTGATCTCTTATTTTCTACTTCATACCCCATTTTGCCAGTTAAAATGTTTTCATTGTACCATCAAAACCATTCACTTTGATCTGAGACACTAATTAGTAATGTGTTCAACAGTGTAATGGAGAGAAAAGGGCACTCATTTGTTTGTCTACCTCTCTGTTTCATGCAACAGGTGCCCGTTGCCCCTAAAAAGTTTTCTCCCTGGTTTACACACCTATGCAATGACTCCTCGAGACCTTTCCGTCGTCAGTTAATGGTCTCAACATATGCAAAGTATCAATGTGAAGCATGGAAGCTAAGCTGAACAAGGTAGAAAAATTGAAACGCGGACGAACAAGGGTGGGGACAAAAGGCTCAAAGTACATGTATTTTCCAACATTGAAAAGTAACACAACTTGTGATTGGTTGAACAAATATTTTAAGCCAATCAGAAGCTGCGTTACTCACAAATGTAGAAAAATCTGGAGAATGAGTCTCAGAATGTTCTTCAGAATGGTTGGTGAATTCGGAGCCAGGAATTCGTGCCGGCCTGCTAAGGGTTACATAATATCCTTCAAATGGAAGCTAAATAACACTGAAAATTCGAATTGAAACGGGGGTGGAACATAGGTGGGGACGAAAGACTCATAGTCCGATCTTCTGCCACCCGTTCCATTCAAAACGTTGTCCAATTTCCTTGTTGTATTGCATGTATCGATCAGGAATATATCCCCGTTTGCAAAGGATTACACACTACCCTTCAAAATAGACGTAAACGTCACTTTTAACCCATATTTTCAAACAATTCTAATGGAATTTTCACAACTACTTGAGGTCCTTTGTTCCAATTTCTTTGAAATGGGAGGGGTAATATGTAAATAAATAATTTTGTCAGGCAAAATTCAGCTGCCTCTCTGACTAAGTGGGCTAGACGGTCAGCCCGATAGTAATTTTTAATCTTGGTCCGGATTGTTTTCAGGGTTCTATTCTCTGACCCATTTTCTTCCATCTTCATCTTTTTTCCCTCTGTCACAATATTTCCCCTATTCTGTCTTGGTTCTTGGATAGATCTATATGTAGGCTTCTAATATTTATCTGAAACCGGTGTATACTTTGTCATCCGAATGAATTAGCCTATTTTCTCTGTAACATTCAACTTATATATCATATTTACGTGCACGCGAAAACCAAATACGATTTTGCATAAAGTCTGCCATTCCACTCCCTGACTGCACTTTTGTTTAATGCCACCGCTTTTGTCATTCCGATTTGAACCTAATTTCATCAGGAGAAGGAGTTATTTTGTTGCTGGTGAATACGGACCCAATAATTCGTGTCGGCCTGCCAGGAATTTTATATTATCCTTCAAATGGAAGCTGAATAAGACAGAAATTTCAAACTGAAACGGGTGTGGAACAAAGGTGGGAACTAAGTCTCATAGTCCGATCTTCTGCCACCGCTTCATTCAAAGACGCGCTAATTTCCTTGTTTTATGGCATGTCTCGATCAGAAATATGTCCCCGTTTGCAAAGGATTACGTCAGTTATAAAGCATTTTTTTTTTTTTTTTCCGAACAATTCTAATCGAATTTTCACAAGTACTTGAGGGCTTTTGTTCCAATTTCTTTGAAAGGGGAGAAGGAATATTAAGCCCGTTCCCGTTGTAGATATACATATTACAACTGGCACAGGCTACTGTGCCGTTGCTATTCAGTGGGCTACATGTATATCACAGAACAGCCGATCAGAGCAGCATACACATTTCCAGTTTGGCTGTAGAGGTAACATTGCGATTTTGCACAACTTGAAATAGGTAATCGAAACTAAAAGAAATATTGGCAAACATGAAAGGTGATACCAAAAATTAAATTTACTTGTTCGTCAGGTCAAGAACTTCGGAAAAACTGCGGCTCTGGAAGTGAGAGTGACGTCCTCTAAACCTCTAGCAGTCAAGCGTCGTGTTCTAAAAATACACAAACAGAATTGACCGTATTTAGTAGCCTGTACTGATCCCTATACCCTTGCTGGATCAGGGAACGTTACCAATCTAGGGGAATATGAAAATAAACAATTTTGTCATGCAGAATTCAGCTGCCTCTCTGGCTTAGTGTGATAGACGGTCAGCCTGATACTGATTTTTAATTTTCGTCCGGGTTAAGGCTTCCAATCTCTAACCCCTTTCTTTCTACCTTTTTTTTCCCTCTTTCACAATATTTTTCCCGATTATGTCTTGGATAGATCTATATGTAGATCTATGATATATATCTTAAACCGGTGTAAACTTTGTCACCCAACTGAATTGGCATATTTTCTTTGTAACTAGTTTTAACCCCAAAGAAATATGCTTAGTTAGGCCCTAGCCCTGAATATGTCCTGCCTCTCTGGCTTGGTGGGCTAGACGATCAGCCCGATATTAATTTTTAATCTTGTTCCGGGTTAACTTCAGGGTTTCATTCTCTGACCCCTTTATTTCCACCCTTTTTCCCCGTCACAATATTTTACCACATTATGTCTTGGTTCTTGGATAGATCTGTATGTAGATATATATCATTTCTCTTAAACAGATGTAAATTTTTTCACCCATTTTAATTAGCCTCTTGTAATTGTAACTGGTTTTGACCCCAGTGAAATATGTTTAGGCTCTAGCACTTAATATGTCCCGATCTGGTATAATGTGACCTGAGCCATTTATGACATGGATGAATACCTGAAATGCAGACAACAAGGATATGTAGACTAGAATCAGAAATCAGTTTCCACAGACTGCCATCCACTTAAATTTTACATTTATATGCATGCGAAAACTAAATATGGGTTTGTGTAAAGTTTGCTATTCCACTCCATAACTGCACATTTTTTTAATGCCAGCAATTTTGTCAGTTTGATTTGAATATAATTCCATTAGGAGAGGGAGTTTTTTGTTCTGATTTTTTTCCTTTTCAGTGAAAAACACCCCAATTTGTGTCGTAAAGGTCAATATCAGGTACTTGCATGTCCGCAAGTGCCATATGAGAGTGAGTTGTCTCGGAAACCGTTTTTAGATTCTAGTCTCCGTACAATTGTTAAGTTAATCCAGCATTTTGACTATGTCGTTGCGGTCACTTGAGGCACATGTCAGCTTGTGACATATTCCGTGTTCAAGCTGTATGGATTTGATAAGGCAATGGGTTTACCTTTTTCCCTCTCAGCATAATCAAGCAACAAAAACTGATATATCCTTATAAACTATCAGACTATTCCCAAATCAAATTGGATTATATCCCCTGACTGCACAAAGCAGAACTGCTCCTGATCTCATTTTTTCTACTTCATACCCCATTTTGCCAGTTAAAATGTTTTCATTGTACCATCAAAACCATTCACTTTGATCTGAGACTAATTAGTAATGTCTTCAACAGTGTAATATAGAGAAAGGGGCACTTATTTGTTTGTCTACCTCCCTGTTTCATGCAACGGGTGCCCGTTGTCCCTAAAAAGTTTACTCTCTGGTTCACACACCTATGCCATGATTCCTCGAGACCTTTCCGTCGTCAGTTAATGGTCTCAACATATGGAAAGTATCAATGTGAAGCATGGAAGCTAAGCTGAACAAGATAGAAAATTTCAAACGCGGACGAACAAGCGTGGGGACAAAAGGCTCAAAGTACATGTATTTTCTAACATTGAAAAGTAACACAACTTGTGATTGGTTGAACAAATATTTTAAGCCAATCAGAAGCTGCGTTACTCACAAATGTAGAAAAATCTGGAGAATGAGTCTCAGAATGTTCTTCAGAATGGTTGGTGAATACGGAGCCAGGAATTCGTGCCGGCCTGCTAAGGGTTACATATTATCCTTCAAATGGAAGCTGAATACGACTGAAAATTTAAATAGAAATGGGGGTGGAAGATAGGTGGGGACGAAAGACTCATAGTCCGATCTTCTGCCACCCGTTCCATTCAAGACGTTGTCCAATTTCCTTGTTGTATTGCATGTATCGATCAGGAATATGTCCCCGTTTGCAAAGGATTACACACAACCCTTCAAAATGGACATAAACGTCACTTTTAACCCATATTTTCAAACAATTCTAATGGAATTTTCAAAACTACTTGAGGTCCTTTGTTCCAATTTCTTTGAAAGGGGGAGGGGTAATATGTAAATAAATAATTTTGTCAGGCAAATGTCAGCTGCCTCTCTGACTAAGTGGGCTAGACGGTCAGCCCGATAGTAATTTTTAATCTTGGTCCGGATTATTTTCAGGGTTCTATTCTCTGACCCCTTTTCTTTCCATCTTTTTTCCCTCTGTCAAAATATTTCCCCCATTCTGTCTTGGTTCTTGGATAGATCTATATGTAGGCTTCTAATATTTATCTGAAATCGGTGTAAACTTTGTCATCCGAATGAATTAGCCTATTTTCTCTGTAACATTCAACTTATATATCATATTTACATGCACGCGAAAACCAAATGCGATTTTGCATAAAGTCTGCCATTCCACTCCCTGACTGCACTTTTGTTTAATGCCACCGCTTTTGTCATTCTGATTTGAACCTAATTTCATCAGGAGAAGGAGTTATTTTGTTGCTGGTGAATACGGACCCAATAATTCGCGTCGGTCTGCCAGGAATTTTATATTATCCTTCAAATGGAAGCTGAATAAGACAGAAATTCCAAACTGAAACGGGTGTGGAACAAAGGTGGGAACTAAGTCTCATAGTCCGATCTTCTGCCACCGCTTCATTCAAAGACGCGCTAATTTCCTTGTTTTATGGCATGTCTCGATCAGAAATATGTCCCCGTTTGCAAAGGATTACGTCAGTTATAAAGCATTTTTTTTTTTTTCCCGAACAATTCTAATCGAATTTTCACAAGTACTTGAGGGCTTTTGTTCCAATTTCTTTGAAAGGGGAGAAGGAATATTAAGCCCGTTCCCGTTGTAGATATACATATTACAACTGGCACAGGCTACTGTGCCGTTGCTATTCAGTGGGCTACATGTATATCACAGAACAGCCGATCAGAGCAGCATACACATTTCCAGTTTGGCTGTAGAGGTAACATTGCGATTTTGCACGACTTGAAATAGGTAATCGAAACTAAAAGAAATATTGGCAAACATGAAAGGTGATACCAAAAATTAAATTTACTTGTTCGTCAGGTCAAGAACGTCGGAAAAACTGCGGCTCTGGAAGTGAGAGTGACGTCCTCTAAACCTCTAGCAGTCAAGCGTCGTGTTCTAAAAATACACAAACAGAATTGACCGTATTTAGTAGCCTGTACTGATCCCTATACCCTTGCTGGATCAGGGAACGTTACCAATCTAGGGGAATATGAAAATAAACAATTTTGTCATGCAGAATTCAGCTGCCTCTCTGGCTTAGTGTGATAGACGGTCAGCCTGATACTGATTTTTAATTTTCGTCCGGGTTAAGGCTTCCAATCTCTAACCCCTTTCTTTCTACCTTTTTTTCCCTCTTTCACAATATTTTTCCCGATTATGTCTTGGATAGATCTATATGTAGATCTATGATATATATCTTAAACCGGTGTAAACTTTGTCACCCAACTGAATTAGCATATTTTCTTTGTAACTAGTTTTAACCCCAAAGAAATATGCTTAGTTAGGCCCTAGCCCTGAATATGTCCTGCCTCTCTGGCTTGGTGGGCTAGACGATCAGCCCGATATTAATTTTTAATCTTGTTCCGGGTTAACTTCAGGGTTTCATTCTCTGACCCCTTTATTTCCACCCTTTTTCCCCGTCACAATATTTTACCACATTATGTCTTGGTTCTTGGATAGATCTGTATGTAGATATATATCATTTCTCTTAAACAGATGTAAATTTTTTCACCCATTTTAATTAGCCTCTTGTAATTGTAACTGGTTTTGACCCCAGTGAAATATGTTTAGGCTCTAGCACTTAATATGTCCCGATCTGGTATAATGTGACCTGAGCCATTTATGACATGGATGAATACCTGAAATGCAGACAACAAGGATATGTAGACTAGAATCAGAAATCAGTTTCCACAGACTGCCATCCACTTAAATTTTACATTTATATGCATGCGAAAACTAAATATGGGTTTGTGTAAAGTTTGCTATTCCACTCCATAACTGCACATTTTTTTAATGCCAGCAATTTTGTCAGTTTGATTTGAATATAATTCCATTAGGAGAGGGAGTTGTTTGTTCTGATTTTTTTCCTTTTCAGTGAAAAACACCCCAATTTGTGTCGTAAAGGTCAATATCAGGTACTTGCATGTCCGCAAGTGCCATATGAGAGTGAGTTGTCTCGGAAACCGTTTTTAGATTCTAGTCTCCGTACAATTGTTAAGTTAATCCAGCATTTTGACTATGTCGTTGCGGTCACTTGAGGCACATGTCAGCTTGTGACATATTCCGTGTTCAAGCTGTATGGATTTGATAAGGCAATGGGTTTACCTTTTTCCCTCTCAGCATAATCAAGCAACAAAAACTGATATATCCTTATAAACTATCAGACTATTCCCAAATCAAATTGGATTATATCCCCTGACTGCACAAAGCAGAACTGCTCCTGATCTCATTTTTTCTACTTCATACCCCATTTTGCCAGTTAAAATGTTTTCATTGTACCATCAAAACCATTCACTTTGATCTGAGACTAATTAGTAATGTCTTCAACAGTGTAATATAGAGAAAGGGGCACTTATTTGTTTGTCTACCTCCCTGTTTCATGCAACGGGTGCCCGTTGTCCCTAAAAAGTTTACTCTCTGGTTCACACACCTATGCCATGATTCCTCGAGACCTTTCCGTCGTCAGTTAATGGTCTCAACATATGGAAAGTATCAATGTGAAGCATGGAAGCTAAGCTGAACAAGATAGAAAATTTCAAACGCGGACGAACAAGCGTGGGGACAAAAGGCTCAAAGTACATGTATTTTCTAACATTGAAAAGTAACACAACTTGTGATTGGTTGAACAAATATTTTAAGCCAATCAGAAGCTGCGTTACTCACAAATGTAGAAAAATCTGGAGAATGAGTCTCAGAATGTTCTTCAGAATGGTTGGTGAATACGGAGCCAGGAATTCGTGCCGGCCTGCTAAGGGTTACATATTATCCTTCAAATGGAAGCTGAATACGACTGAAAATTTAAATAGAAATGGGGGTGGAAGATAGGTGGGGACGAAAGACTCATAGTCCGATCTTCTGCCACCCGTTCCATTCAAGACGTTGTCCAATTTCCTTGTTGTATTGCATGTATCGATCAGGAATATGTCCCCGTTTGCAAAGGATTACACACAACCCTTCAAAATGGACATAAACGTCACTTTTAACCCATATTTTCAAACAATTCTAATGGAATTTTCAAAACTACTTGAGGTCCTTTGTTCCAATTTCTTTGAAAGGGGGAGGGGTAATATGTAAATAAATAATTTTGTCAGGCAAATGTCAGCTGCCTCTCTGACTAAGTGGGCTAGACGGTCAGCCCGATAGTAATTTTTAATCTTGGTCCGGATTATTTTCAGGGTTCTATTCTCTGACCCCTTTTCTTTCCATCTTTTTTCCCTCTGTCAAAATATTTCCCCCATTCTGTCTTGGTTCTTGGATAGATCTATATGTAGGCTTCTAATATTTATCTGAAATCGGTGTAAACTTTGTCATCCGAATGAATTAGCCTATTTTCTCTGTAACATTCAACTTATATATCATATTTACATGCACGCGAAAACCAAATGCGATTTTGCATAAAGTCTGCCATTCCACTCCCTGACTGCACTTTTGTTTAATGCCACCGCTTTTGTCATTCTGATTTGAACCTAATTTCATCAGGAGAAGGAGTTATTTTGTTGCTGGTGAATACGGACCCAATAATTCGTGTCGGTCTGCCAGGAATTTTATATTATCCTTCAAATGGAAGCTGAATAAGACAGAAATTCCAAACTGAAACGGGTGTGGAACAAAGGTGGGAACTAAGTCTCATAGTCCGATCTTCTGCCACCGCTTCATTCAAAGACGCGCTAATTTCCTTGTTTTATGGCATGTCTCGATCAGAAATATGTCCCCGTTTGCAAAGGATTACGTCAGTTATAAAGCATTTTTTTTCTTTTTTCCCGAACAATTCTAATCGAATTTTCACAAGTACTTGAGGGCTTTTGTTCCAATTTCTTTGAAAGGGGAGAAGGAATATTAAGCCCGTTCCCGTTGTAGATATACATATTACAACTGGCACAGGCTACTGTGCCGTTGCTATTCAGTGGGCTACATGTATATCACAGAACAGCCGATCAGAGCAGCATACACATTTCCAGTTTGGCTGTAGAGGTAACATTGCGATTTTGCACAACTTGAAATAGGTAATCGAAACTAAAAGAAATATTGGCAAACATGAAAGGTGATACCAAAAATTAAATTTACTTGTTCGTCAGGTCAAGAACGTCGGAAAAACTGCGGCTCTGGAAGTGAGAGTGACGTCCTCTAAACCTCTAGCAGTCAAGCGTCGTGTTCTAAAAATACACAAACAGAATTGACCGTATTTAGTAGCCTGTACTGATCCCTATACCCTTGCTGGATCAGGGAACGTTACCAATCTAGGGGAATATGAAAATAAACAATTTTGTCATGCAGAATTCAGCTGCCTCTCTGGCTTAGTGTGATAGACGGTCAGCCTGATACTGATTTTTAATTTTCGTCCGGGTTAAGGCTTCCAATCTCTAACCCCTTTCTTTCTACCTTTTTTTTCCCTCTTTCACAATATTTTTCCCGATTATGTCTTGGATAGATCTATATGTAGATCTATGATATATATCTTAAACCGGTGTAAACTTTGTCACCCAACTGAATTAGCATATTTTCTTTGTAACTAGTTTTAACCCCAAAGAAATATGCTTAGTTAGGCCCTAGCCCTGAATATGTCCTGCCTCTCTGGCTTGGTGGGCTAGACGATCAGCCCGATATTAATTTTTAATCTTGTTCCGGGTTAACTTCAGGGTTTCATTCTCTGACCCCTTTATTTCCACCCTTTTTCCCCGTCACAATATTTTACCACATTATGTCTTGGTTCTTGGATAGATCTGTATGTAGATATATATCATTTCTCTTAAACAGATGTAAATTTTTTCACCCATTTTAATTAGCCTCTTGTAATTGTAACTGGTTTTGACCCCAGTGAAATATGTTTAGGCTCTAGCACTTAATATGTCCCGATCTGGTATAATGTGACCTGAGCCATTTATGACATGGATGAATACCTGAAATGCAGACAACAAGGATATGTAGACTAGAATCAGAAATCAGTTTCCACAGACTGCCATCCACTTAAATTTTACATTTATATGCATGCGAAAACTAAATATGGGTTTGTGTAAAGTTTGCTATTCCACTCCATAACTGCACATTTTTTTAATGCCAGCAATTTTGTCAGTTTGATTTGAATATAATTCCATTAGGAGAGGGAGTTGTTTGTTCGGTTTTTTTTCCTTTTCAGTGAAAAACACCCCAATTTGTGTCGTAAAGGTCAATATCAGGTACTTGCATGTCCGCAAGTGCCATATGAGAGTGAGTTGTCTCGGAAACCGTTTTTAGATTCTAGTCTCCGTACAATTGTTAAGTTAATCCAGCATTTTGACTATGTCGTTGCGGTCACTTGAGGCACATGTCAGCTTGTGACATATTCCGTGTTCAAGCTGTATGGATTTGATAAGGCAATGGGTTTACCTTTTTCCCTCTCAGCATAATCAAGCAACAAAAACTGATATATCCTTATAAACTATCAGACTATTCCCAAATCAAATTGGATTATATCCCCTGACTGCACAAAGCAGAACTGCTCCTGATCTCATTTTTTCTACTTCATACCCCATTTTGCCAGTTAAAATGTTTTCATTGTACCATCAAAACCATTCACTTTGATCTGAGACTAATTAGTAATGTCTTCAACAGTGTAATATAGAGAAAGGGGCACTTATTTGTTTGTCTACCTCCCTGTTTCATGCAACGGGTGCCCGTTGTCCCTAAAAAGTTTACTCTCTGGTTCACACACCTATGCCATGATTCCTCGAGACCTTTCCGTCGTCAGTTAATGGTCTCAACATATGGAAAGTATCAATGTGAAGCATGGAAGCTAAGCTGAACAAGATAGAAAATTTCAAACGCGGACGAACAAGCGTGGGGACGAAAGGCTCAAAGTACATGTATTTTCTAACATTGAAAAGTAACACAACTTGTGATTGGTTGAACAAATATTTTAAGCCAATCAGAAGCTGCGTTACTCACAAATGTAGAAAAATCTGGAGAATGAGTCTCAGAATGTTCTTCAGAATGGTTGGTGAATACGGAGCCAGGAATTCGTGCCGGCCTGCTAAGGGTTACATATTATCCTTCAAATGGAAGCTGAATACGACTGAAAATTTAAATAGAAATGGGGGTGGAAGATAGGTGGGGACGAAAGACTCATAGTCCGATCTTCTGCCACCCGTTCCATTCAAGACGTTGTCCAATTTCCTTGTTGTATTGCATGTATCGATCAGGAATATGTCCCCGTTTGCAAAGGATTACACACAACCCTTCAAAATGGACATAAACGTCACTTTTAACCCATATTTTCAAACAATTCTAATGGAATTTTCAAAACTACTTGAGGTCCTTTGTTCCAATTTCTTTGAAAGGGGGAGGGGTAATATGTAAATAAATAATTTTGTCAGGCAAAAGTCAGCTGCCTCTCTGACTAAGTGGGCTAGACGGTCAGCCCGATAGTAATTTTTAATCTTGGTCCGGATTATTTTCAGGGTTCTATTCTCTGACCCCTTTTCTTTCCATCTTTTTTCCCTCTGTCAAAATATTTCCCCCATTCTGTCTTGGTTCTTGGATAGATCTATATGTAGGCTTCTAATATTTATCTGAAATCGGTGTAAACTTTGTCATCCGAATGAATTAGCCTATTTTCTCTGTAACATTCAACTTATATATCATATTTACATGCACGCGAAAACCAAATGCGATTTTGCATAAAGTCTGCCATTCCACTCCCTGACTGCACTTTTGTTTAATGCCACCGCTTTTGTCATTCTGATTTGAACCTAATTTCATCAGGAGAAGGAGTTATTTTGTTGCTGGTGAATACGGACCCAATAATTCGTGCCGGTCTGCCAGGAATTATATATTATCCTTCAAATGGAAGCTGAATAAGACAGAAATTTCAAATTGAAACGGGTGTGGAACAAAGGTGGGAACTAAGTCTCATAGTCCGATCTCCTGCCACCGCTTCATTCAAAGACGCGCTAATTTTCTTGTTTTATGGCATGTCTCGATCAGAAATATGTCCCCGTTTGCAAAGGATTACGTCAGTTATAAAGCATTTTTTTTTTCCGAACAATTCTAATCGAATTTTCACAAGTACTTGAGGGCTTTTGTTCCAATTTCTTTGAAAGGGGAGAAGGAATATTAAGCCCGTTCCCGTTGTAGATATACATATTACAACTGGCACAGGCTACTGTGTCATTGCTATTCAGTGGGCTATATGTATATCACAGAACAGCCGATCAGAGCAGCATACACATTTCCAGTTTGGCTGTAGAGGTAACATTGCGATTTTGCACAATTTGAAATCGGTAATCGAAACTAAAAGAAATATTGGCAAACATGAAAGGTGATACCAAAAATTAAATTTACATATTCGTCAGGTCAAGAACGTTGGAAAAACTGCGGCTCTGGAAGTGAGATTGACGTCCTCTAAATTTCTAGTAGTCAAGCGTCGTGTTCTAAAAATACACAAACAGAATTGACCGTATTTAGTAGCCTGTACTGATCCATATACCCTTGCTGGATCAGGGAACGTTACCAATCTAGGGGAATATGAAAATAAACAATTTTGTCATGCAGAATTCAGCTGCCTCTCTGGCTTAGTGTGATAGACGGTCAGCCTGATACTGATTTTTAATTTTCGTCCGGGTTAAGGCTTCCAATCTCTAACCCCTTTCTTTCTACCTTTTTTTCCCTCTTTCACAATATTTTTCCCGATTATGTCTTGGATAGATCTATATGTAGATCTATGATATATATCTTAAACCGGTGTAAACTTTGTCACCCAACTGAATTGGCATATTTTCTTTGTAACTAGTTTTAACCCCAAAGAAATATGCTTAGTTAGGCCCTAGCCCTGAATATGTCCTGCCTCTCTGGCTTGGTGGGCTAGACGATCAGCCCGATATTAATTTTTAATCTTGTTCCGGGTTAACTTCAGGGTTTCATTCTCTGACCCCTTTATTTCCACCCTTTTTCCCCGTCACAATATTTTACCACATTATGTCTTGGTTCTTGGATAGATCTGTATGTAGATATATATCATTTCTCTTAAACAGATGTAAATTTTTTCACCCATTTTAATTAGCCTCTTGTAATTGTAACTGGTTTTGACCCCAAAGAAATATGTGTAGGCTCTAGCACTTAATATGTCCCGATCTGGTATAATGTGACCTGAGCCCTTTATGACATGGATAAATACCTGAAATGCAGACAACAAGGATATGTAGACTAGAATCAGAAATCAGTTTCCACAGACTGCCATCCACTTAAATTTTACATTTATATGCATGCAAAAACTAAATATGGGTTTGCGTAAAGTTTGCTATTCCACTCCATAACTGCACATTTTTTTAATGCCAGCAATTTTGTCAGTTTGATTTGAATATAATTCCATTAGGAGAGGGAGTTTTTTGTTCTGATTTTTTTCCTTTTCAGTGAAAAACACCCCAATTTGTGTCGTAAAGGTCAATATCAGGTACTTGCATGTCCGCAAGTGCCATATGAGAGTGAGTTGTCTCGGAAACCGTTTTTAGATTCTAGTCTCCGTACAATTGTTAAGTTAATCCAGCATTTTGACTATGTCGTTGCGGTCACTTGAGGCACATGTCAGCTTGTGACATATTCCGTGTTCAAGCTGTATGGATTTGATAAGGCAATGGGTTTACCTTTTTCCCTCTCAGCATAATCAAGCAACAAAAACTGATATATCCTTATAAACTATCAGACTATTCCCAAATCAAATTGGATTATATCCCCTGACTGCACAAAGCAGAACTGCTCCTGATCTCTTTTTTTCTACTTCATACCCCATTTTGCCAGTTAAAATGTTTTCATTGTACCATCAAAACCATTCACTTTGATCTGAGACACTAATTAGTAATGTCTTCAACAGTGTAATATAGAGAAAGCGGCACTTATTTGTTTGTCTACCTGTTTCATGCAACAGGTGCCCGTTGTCCCTAAAAAGTTTACTCCCTGGTTCACACACCTATGCCATGATTCCTCAAGACCTTTCCGTCGTCAGTTAATGGAATCAACATATGCAAAGTATCAATGTGAAGCATGGAAGCTAAGCTGAACAAGATAGAAAATTTGAAACGTGGACGAACAAGCGTGGGGACAAAAGGCTCAAAGTACATGTATTTTCTAACATTGAAAAGTAACACAACTTGTGATTGGTTGAACAAATATTTTAAGCCAATCAGAAGCTGCGTTATTCACAAATGTAGAAAAATGTGGAGAATAAGTCTCAGAATGTTCTTCAGAATGGTTGGGAAATACGGAGCCAGGAATTCGTGCCGGCCTGCTAAGGATTACATATTATCCTTCAAATGGAAGCTGAATACGACTGAAAATTTAAATAGAAATGGGTGTGGAACATAGGTGGGGACGAAAGACTCATAGTCCGATCTTCTGCCACCCGTTCCATTGAAAACGTTGTCCAATTTCCTTGTTGTATTGCGTGTATCGATCAGGAATATGTCCCCGTTTGCAAAGGATTACACACAACCCTTCAAAATGGACATAAACGTCACTTTTAACCCATATTTTCAAACAATTCTAATGTAATGTTCACAACTACTTGAGGTTCTTTGTTCCAGTTTCTTTGAAAGTGGGAGGGGTAATATGTAAATAAATAATTTTGTCAGGCAAAATTCAGCTGCCTCTCTGACTAAGTGGGCTAGACGGTCAGCCCGATAGTAATTTTTAATCTTGGTCCGGATTGTTTTCAGGGTTCTATTCTCTGACCCCTTTTCTTTCCATCTTTTTTCCCTCTGTCACAATATTTCCCCCATTCTGTCTTGGTTCTTGGATAGATCTACATGTAGATCTATAATATTTTTCTGAAACCGGTGTAATATTTGTCATCCAAATGAATGAGCCTATTTTCTCTGTAACTTTCCACTTATATATCATATTTACGTGCACGCGAAAACCAAATACGATTTTGCATAAAGTTTGCCATTCCACTCCCTAACTGCACTTTTGTTTAATGTCACCGAGTTTGTCATTCTGATTTGAACCTAATTTCATCAGGAGAGAGAGTTATTTTGTTGCTGGTGAATGCGGACCCAATAATTCGTGCCGGTCTGCCAGGGATTACATATTATCCTTCAAATGGAAGCTGAATAAGACAGAAATTTCAAATTGAAACGGGCGTGGAACAAAGTACGGGACTAAAGACTCATTGTCCGATTTTCTGCCATAGTTGCATTCAAAGTTGCGCTAATTTCCTTGTTTTATGGCATTTATCGATCAGGAATATGTCGCCGTTTGAAAAAGGATTACATATCAGACTTCAAAATAGACATAAACGTCACTTTAATGCTATTTTTTCGAACAATTCTAATCGAACTTTTACAAGTACATGAGGTCCTTTCTCCCAATTTCTTTGAAAGAGGAGGGGGAATAAGTAAATAAATAATTTTGTCAGGCAGAATTCAGCTGCCTCTCTGGCTTAGTGGGCTTAAACGGTCAGCCCGATAGTGGTTTTTAATCTTAGTCTGAATTAACTTCAGGGTTCCATTCTCTGACCCCTTTCTTTACACCTTTTTTTCCCTCCGTCACAATATTTTACTGTCTTGGATAGATCTATATGTAGATCTATAATATATATCTGAAACCGGTGTAAACTGTCCTAATCCGACATATGACCTGAGCCCGTAATGACATGGATAAATACCTAAAATGCAGACAACAAGGATAGGTAGACTAGAATCAGAAATCAGTTTCCACAGACTGTCATCCCCTCATGTTTTACATTTATATGCATGCGAAAGTCAAATATGGGTTTGCGTAAAGTTTGCCATTCCACTCCATAACTGCACTTTTTTTTAATGCCAGCAATTTCGTCAGTTTGATTTGAATATAATTCCGTCAGGAGAGGGAGTTTTTTGTTCTGGTTTTCTTTCCTTTTAAGTGAAAAGCACCTCAATTTGTGTCGTAAATGTCAAAATCAGGTTTTCGCATGTCTGCAAGTGCCATATGAGAGTGGGTTGTCACGGAAACCGATTTTAGATTCTTGTCTCTGTACAATTGTTAAGTTAATCTAGCGTTTTGACTGTGTTCTTGCGTTCACTTGAGGCACATGTCAGCTTGTGACATATTCCGGGTGCAAACCCGGGCTAGCCGTAGGGATTTGATAAGGCAATGGGTTTACCTTTTTCCCGCTCAGCATAATCAAGCAACAAAAACTGATATAACCTTATAAACTATCAGACTATTCCCAAACTAAATTGGATTATATCCCCTGACTGTACAAAGCAGAACTGCTCCTGATCTCTTATTTTCTACTTCATACCCCATTTTGCCAGTTAAAATGTTTTCATTGTACCATCAAAACCATTCACTTTGATCTGAGACACTAATTAGTAATGTGTTCAACAGTGTAATGGAGAGAAAAGGGCACTCATTTGTTTGTCTACCTCTCTGTTTCATGCAACAGGTGCCCGTTGCCCCTAAAAAGTTTTCTCCCTGGTTTACACACCTATGCAATGACTCCTCGAGACCTTTCCGTCGTCAGTTAATGGTCTCAACATATGCAAAGTATCAATGTGAAGCATGGAAGCTAAGCTGAACAAGGTAGAAAAATTGAAACGCGGACGAACAAGGGTGGGGACAAAAGGCTCAAAGTACATGTATTTTCCAACATTGAAAAGTAACACAACTTGTGATTGGTTGAACAAATATTTTAAGCCAATCAGAAGCTGCGTTACTCACAAATGTAGAAAAATCTGGAGAATGAGTCTCAGAATGTTCTTCAGAATGGTTGGTGAATTCGGAGCCAGGAATTCGTGCCGGCCTGCTAAGGGTTACATAATATCCTTCAAATGGAAGCTAAATAACACTGAAAATTCGAATTGAAACGGGGGTGGAACATAGGTGGGGACGAAAGACTCATAGTCCGATCTTCTGCCACCCGTTCCATTCAAAACGTTGTCCAATTTCCTTGTTGTATTGCATGTATCGATCAGGAATATATCCCCGTTTGCAAAGGATTACACACTACCCTTCAAAATAGACGTAAACGTCACTTTTAACCCATATTTTCAAACAATTCTAATGGAATTTTCACAACTACTTGAGGTCCTTTGTTCCAATTTCTTTGAAATGGGAGGGGTAATATGTAAATAAATAATTTTGTCAGGCAAAATTCAGCTGCCTCTCTGACTAAGTGGGCTAGACGGTCAGCCCGATAGTAATTTTTAATCTTGGTCCGGATTGTTTTCAGGGTTCTATTCTCTGACCCATTTTCTTCCATCTTCATCTTTTTTCCCTCTGTCACAATATTTCCCCTATTCTGTCTTGGTTCTTGGATAGATCTATATGTAGGCTTCTAATATTTATCTGAAACCGGTGTATACTTTGTCATCCGAATGAATTAGCCTATTTTCTCTGTAACATTCAACTTATATATCATATTTACGTGCACGCGAAAACCAAATACGATTTTGCATAAAGTCTGCCATTCCACTCCCTGACTGCACTTTTGTTTAATGCCACCGCTTTTGTCATTCCGATTTGAACCTAATTTCATCAGGAGAAGGAGTTATTTTGTTGCTGGTGAATACGGACCCAATAATTCGTGTCGGCCTGCCAGGAATTTTATATTATCCTTCAAATGGAAGCTGAATAAGACAGAAATTTCAAACTGAAACGGGTGTGGAACAAAGGTGGGAACTAAGTCTCATAGTCCGATCTTCTGCCACCGCTTCATTCAAAGACGCGCTAATTTCCTTGTTTTATGGCATGTCTCGATCAGAAATATGTCCCCGTTTGCAAAGGATTACGTCAGTTATAAAGCATTTTTTTTTTTTTTTTCCGAACAATTCTAATCGAATTTTCACAAGTACTTGAGGGCTTTTGTTCCAATTTCTTTGAAAGGGGAGAAGGAATATTAAGCCCGTTCCCGTTGTAGATATACATATTACAACTGGCACAGGCTACTGTGCCGTTGCTATTCAGTGGGCTACATGTATATCACAGAACAGCCGATCAGAGCAGCATACACATTTCCAGTTTGGCTGTAGAGGTAACATTGCGATTTTGCACAACTTGAAATAGGTAATCGAAACTAAAAGAAATATTGGCAAACATGAAAGGTGATACCAAAAATTAAATTTACTTGTTCGTCAGGTCAAGAACTTCGGAAAAACTGCGGCTCTGGAAGTGAGAGTGACGTCCTCTAAACCTCTAGCAGTCAAGCGTCGTGTTCTAAAAATACACAAACAGAATTGACCGTATTTAGTAGCCTGTACTGATCCCTATACCCTTGCTGGATCAGGGAACGTTACCAATCTAGGGGAATATGAAAATAAACAATTTTGTCATGCAGAATTCAGCTGCCTCTCTGGCTTAGTGTGATAGACGGTCAGCCTGATACTGATTTTTAATTTTCGTCCGGGTTAAGGCTTCCAATCTCTAACCCCTTTCTTTCTACCTTTTTTTTCCCTCTTTCACAATATTTTTCCCGATTATGTCTTGGATAGATCTATATGTAGATCTATGATATATATCTTAAACCGGTGTAAACTTTGTCACCCAACTGAATTGGCATATTTTCTTTGTAACTAGTTTTAACCCCAAAGAAATATGCTTAGTTAGGCCCTAGCCCTGAATATGTCCTGCCTCTCTGGCTTGGTGGGCTAGACGATCAGCCCGATATTAATTTTTAATCTTGTTCCGGGTTAACTTCAGGGTTTCATTCTCTGACCCCTTTATTTCCACCCTTTTTCCCCGTCACAATATTTTACCACATTATGTCTTGGTTCTTGGATAGATCTGTATGTAGATATATATCATTTCTCTTAAACAGATGTAAATTTTTTCACCCATTTTAATTAGCCTCTTGTAATTGTAACTGGTTTTGACCCCAGTGAAATATGTTTAGGCTCTAGCACTTAATATGTCCCGATCTGGTATAATGTGACCTGAGCCATTTATGACATGGATGAATACCTGAAATGCAGACAACAAGGATATGTAGACTAGAATCAGAAATCAGTTTCCACAGACTGCCATCCACTTAAATTTTACATTTATATGCATGCGAAAACTAAATATGGGTTTGTGTAAAGTTTGCTATTCCACTCCATAACTGCACATTTTTTTAATGCCAGCAATTTTGTCAGTTTGATTTGAATATAATTCCATTAGGAGAGGGAGTTTTTTGTTCTGATTTTTTTCCTTTTCAGTGAAAAACACCCCAATTTGTGTCGTAAAGGTCAATATCAGGTACTTGCATGTCCGCAAGTGCCATATGAGAGTGAGTTGTCTCGGAAACCGTTTTTAGATTCTAGTCTCCGTACAATTGTTAAGTTAATCCAGCATTTTGACTATGTCGTTGCGGTCACTTGAGGCACATGTCAGCTTGTGACATATTCCGTGTTCAAGCTGTATGGATTTGATAAGGCAATGGGTTTACCTTTTTCCCTCTCAGCATAATCAAGCAACAAAAACTGATATATCCTTATAAACTATCAGACTATTCCCAAATCAAATTGGATTATATCCCCTGACTGCACAAAGCAGAACTGCTCCTGATCTCATTTTTTCTACTTCATACCCCATTTTGCCAGTTAAAATGTTTTCATTGTACCATCAAAACCATTCACTTTGATCTGAGACTAATTAGTAATGTCTTCAACAGTGTAATATAGAGAAAGGGGCACTTATTTGTTTGTCTACCTCCCTGTTTCATGCAACGGGTGCCCGTTGTCCCTAAAAAGTTTACTCTCTGGTTCACACACCTATGCCATGATTCCTCGAGACCTTTCCGTCGTCAGTTAATGGTCTCAACATATGGAAAGTATCAATGTGAAGCATGGAAGCTAAGCTGAACAAGATAGAAAATTTCAAACGCGGACGAACAAGCGTGGGGACAAAAGGCTCAAAGTACATGTATTTTCTAACATTGAAAAGTAACACAACTTGTGATTGGTTGAACAAATATTTTAAGCCAATCAGAAGCTGCGTTACTCACAAATGTAGAAAAATCTGGAGAATGAGTCTCAGAATGTTCTTCAGAATGGTTGGTGAATACGGAGCCAGGAATTCGTGCCGGCCTGCTAAGGGTTACATATTATCCTTCAAATGGAAGCTGAATACGACTGAAAATTTAAATAGAAATGGGGGTGGAAGATAGGTGGGGACGAAAGACTCATAGTCCGATCTTCTGCCACCCGTTCCATTCAAGACGTTGTCCAATTTCCTTGTTGTATTGCATGTATCGATCAGGAATATGTCCCCGTTTGCAAAGGATTACACACAACCCTTCAAAATGGACATAAACGTCACTTTTAACCCATATTTTCAAACAATTCTAATGGAATTTTCAAAACTACTTGAGGTCCTTTGTTCCAATTTCTTTGAAAGGGGGAGGGGTAATATGTAAATAAATAATTTTGTCAGGCAAATGTCAGCTGCCTCTCTGACTAAGTGGGCTAGACGGTCAGCCCGATAGTAATTTTTAATCTTGGTCCGGATTATTTTCAGGGTTCTATTCTCTGACCCCTTTTCTTTCCATCTTTTTTCCCTCTGTCAAAATATTTCCCCCATTCTGTCTTGGTTCTTGGATAGATCTATATGTAGGCTTCTAATATTTATCTGAAATCGGTGTAAACTTTGTCATCCGAATGAATTAGCCTATTTTCTCTGTAACATTCAACTTATATATCATATTTACATGCACGCGAAAACCAAATGCGATTTTGCATAAAGTCTGCCATTCCACTCCCTGACTGCACTTTTGTTTAATGCCACCGCTTTTGTCATTCTGATTTGAACCTAATTTCATCAGGAGAAGGAGTTATTTTGTTGCTGGTGAATACGGACCCAATAATTCGCGTCGGTCTGCCAGGAATTTTATATTATCCTTCAAATGGAAGCTGAATAAGACAGAAATTCCAAACTGAAACGGGTGTGGAACAAAGGTGGGAACTAAGTCTCATAGTCCGATCTTCTGCCACCGCTTCATTGAAAGACGCGCTAATTTCCTTGTTTTATGGCATGTCTCGATCAGAAATATGTCCCCGTTTGCAAAGGATTACGTCAGTTATAAAGCATTTTTTTTTTTTTCCCGAACAATTCTAATCGAATTTTCACAAGTACTTGAGGGCTTTTGTTCCAATTTCTTTGAAAGGGGAGAAGGAATATTAAGCCCGTTCCCGTTGTAGATATACATATTACAACTGGCACAGGCTACTGTGCCGTTGCTATTCAGTGGGCTACATGTATATCACAGAACAGCCGATCAGAGCAGCATACACATTTCCAGTTTGGCTGTAGAGGTAACATTGCGATTTTGCACGACTTGAAATAGGTAATCGAAACTAAAAGAAATATTGGCAAACATGAAAGGTGATACCAAAAATTAAATTTACTTGTTCGTCAGGTCAAGAACGTCGGAAAAACTGCGGCTCTGGAAGTGAGAGTGACGTCCTCTAAACCTCTAGCAGTCAAGCGTCGTGTTCTAAAAATACACAAACAGAATTGACCGTATTTAGTAGCCTGTACTGATCCCTATACCCTTGCTGGATCAGGGAACGTTACCAATCTAGGGGAATATGAAAATAAACAATTTTGTCATGCAGAATTCAGCTGCCTCTCTGGCTTAGTGTGATAGACGGTCAGCCTGATACTGATTTTTAATTTTCGTCCGGGTTAAGGCTTCCAATCTCTAACCCCTTTCTTTCTACCTTTTTTTCCCTCTTTCACAATATTTTTCCCGATTATGTCTTGGATAGATCTATATGTAGATCTATGATATATATCTTAAACCGGTGTAAACTTTGTCACCCAACTGAATTAGCATATTTTCTTTGTAACTAGTTTTAACCCCAAAGAAATATGCTTAGTTAGGCCCTAGCCCTGAATATGTCCTGCCTCTCTGGCTTGGTGGGCTAGACGATCAGCCCGATATTAATTTTTAATCTTGTTCCGGGTTAACTTCAGGGTTTCATTCTCTGACCCCTTTATTTCCACCCTTTTTCCCCGTCACAATATTTTACCACATTATGTCTTGGTTCTTGGATAGATCTGTATGTAGATATATATCATTTCTCTTAAACAGATGTAAATTTTTTCACCCATTTTAATTAGCCTCTTGTAATTGTAACTGGTTTTGACCCCAGTGAAATATGTTTAGGCTCTAGCACTTAATATGTCCCGATCTGGTATAATGTGACCTGAGCCATTTATGACATGGATGAATACCTGAAATGCAGACAACAAGGATATGTAGACTAGAATCAGAAATCAGTTTCCACAGACTGCCATCCACTTAAATTTTACATTTATATGCATGCGAAAACTAAATATGGGTTTGTGTAAAGTTTGCTATTCCACTCCATAACTGCACATTTTTTTAATGCCAGCAATTTTGTCAGTTTGATTTGAATATAATTCCATTAGGAGAGGGAGTTGTTTGTTCTGATTTTTTTCCTTTTCAGTGAAAAACACCCCAATTTGTGTCGTAAAGGTCAATATCAGGTACTTGCATGTCCGCAAGTGCCATATGAGAGTGAGTTGTCTCGGAAACCGTTTTTAGATTCTAGTCTCCGTACAATTGTTAAGTTAATCCAGCATTTTGACTATGTCGTTGCGGTCACTTGAGGCACATGTCAGCTTGTGACATATTCCGTGTTCAAGCTGTATGGATTTGATAAGGCAATGGGTTTACCTTTTTCCCTCTCAGCATAATCAAGCAACAAAAACTGATATATCCTTATAAACTATCAGACTATTCCCAAATCAAATTGGATTATATCCCCTGACTGCACAAAGCAGAACTGCTCCTGATCTCATTTTTTCTACTTCATACCCCATTTTGCCAGTTAAAATGTTTTCATTGTACCATCAAAACCATTCACTTTGATCTGAGACTAATTAGTAATGTCTTCAACAGTGTAATATAGAGAAAGGGGCACTTATTTGTTTGTCTACCTCCCTGTTTCATGCAACGGGTGCCCGTTGTCCCTAAAAGGTTTACTCTCTGGTTCACACACCTATGCCATGATTCCTCGAGACCTTTCCGTCGTCAGTTAATGGTCTCAACATATGGAAAGTATCAATGTGAAGCATGGAAGCTAAGCTGAACAAGATAGAAAATTTCAAACGCGGACGAACAAGCGTGGGGACAAAAGGCTCAAAGTACATGTATTTTCTAACATTGAAAAGTAACACAACTTGTGATTGGTTGAACAAATATTTTAAGCCAATCAGAAGCTGCGTTACTCACAAATGTAGAAAAATCTGGAGAATGAGTCTCAGAATGTTCTTCAGAATGGTTGGTGAATACGGAGCCAGGAATTCGTGCCGGCCTGCTAAGGGTTACATATTATCCTTCAAATGGAAGCTGAATACGACTGAAAATTTAAATAGAAATGGGGGTGGAAGATAGGTGGGGACGAAAGACTCATAGTCCGATCTTCTGCCACCCGTTCCATTCAAGACGTTGTCCAATTTCCTTGTTGTATTGCATGTATCGATCAGGAATATGTCCCCGTTTGCAAAGGATTACACACAACCCTTCAAAATGGACATAAACGTCACTTTTAACCCATATTTTCAAACAATTCTAATGGAATTTTCAAAACTACTTGAGGTCCTTTGTTCCAATTTCTTTGAAAGGGGGAGGGGTAATATGTAAATAAATAATTTTGTCAGGCAAAAGTCAGCTGCCTCTCTGACTAAGTGGGCTAGACGGTCAGCCCGATAGTAATTTTTAATCTTGGTCCGGATTATTTTCAGGGTTCTATTCTCTGACCCCTTTTCTTTCCATCTTTTTTCCCTCTGTCAAAATATTTCCCCCATTCTGTCTTGGTTCTTGGATAGATCTATATGTAGGCTTCTAATATTTATCTGAAATCGGTGTAAACTTTGTCATCCGAATGAATTAGCCTATTTTCTCTGTAACATTCAACTTATATATCATATTTACATGCACGCGAAAACCAAATGCGATTTTGCATAAAGTCTGCCATTCCACTCCCTGACTGCACTTTTGTTTAATGCCACCGCTTTTTTCATTCTGATTTGAACCTAATTTCATCAGGAGAAGGAGTTATTTTGTTGCTGGTGAATACGGACCCAATAATTCGTGCCGGTCTGCCAGGAATTATATATTATCCTTCAAATGGAAGCTGAATAAGACAGAAATTTCAAATTGAAACGGGTGTGGAACAAAGGTGGGAACTAAGTCTCATAGTCCGATCTCCTGCCACCGCTTCATTCAAAGACGCGCTAATTTTCTTGTTTTATGGCATGTCTCGATCAGAAATATGTCCCCGTTTGCAAAGGATTACGTCAGTTATAAAGCATTTTTTTTTTCCGAACAATTCTAATCGAATTTTCACAAGTACTTGAGGGCTTTTGTTCCAATTTCTTTGAAAGGGGAGAAGGAATATTAAGCCCGTTCCCGTTGTAGATATACATATTACAACTGGCACAGGCTACTGTGTCATTGCTATTCAATGGGCTATATGTATATCACAGAACAGCCGATCAGAGCAGCATACACATTTCCAGTTTGGCTGTAGAGGTAACATTGCGATTTTGCACAATTTGAAATCGGTAATCGAAACTAAAAGAAATATTGGCAAACATGAAAGGTGATACCAAAAATTAAATTTACATATTCGTCAGGTCAAGAACGTTGGAAAAACTGCGGCTCTGGAAGTGAGATTGACGTCCTCTAAATTTCTAGTAGTCAAGCGTCGTGTTCTAAAAATACACAAACAGAATTGACCGTATTTAGTAGCCTGTACTGATCCATATACCCTTGCTGGATCAGGGAACGTTACTAATCTAGGGGAATATGAAAATAAACAATTTTGTCATGCAGAATTCAGCTGCCTCTCTGGCTTAGTGTGATAGACGGTCAGCCTGATACTGATTTTTAATTTTCGTCCGGGTTAAGGCTTCCAATTTCTAACCCCTTTCTTTCTACCTTTTTTTCCCTCTTTCACAATATTTTTCCCGATTATGTCTTGGATAGATCTATATGTAGATCTATGATATATATCTTAAACCGGTGTAAACTTTGTCACCCAACTGAATTGGCATATTTTCTTTGTAACTAGTTTTAACCCCAAAGAAATATGCTTAGTTAGGCCCTAGCCCTGAATATGTCCTGCCTCTCTGGCTTGGTGGGCTAGACGATCAGCCCGATATTAATTTTTAATCTTGTTCCGGGTTAACTTCAGGGTTTCATTCTCTGACCCCTTTATTTCCACCCTTTTTCCCCGTCACAATATTTTACCACATTATGTCTTGGTTCTTGGATAGATCTGTATGTAGATATATATCATTTCTCTTAAACAGATGTAAATTTTTTCACCCATTTTAATTAGCCTCTTGTAATTGTAACTGGTTTTGACCCCAAAGAAATATGTGTAGGCTCTAGCACTTAATATGTCCCGATCTGGTATAATGTGACCTGAGCCCTTTATGACATGGATAAATACCTGAAATGCAGACAACAAGGATATGTAGACTAGAATCAGAAATCAGTTTCCACAGACTGCCATCCACTTAAATTTTACATTTATATGCATGCAAAAACTAAATATGGGTTTGCGTAAAGTTTGCTATTCCACTCCATAACTGCACATTTTTTTAATGCCAGCAATTTTGTCAGTTTGATTTGAATATAATTCCATTAGGAGAGGGAGTTTTTTGTTCTGATTTTTTTCCTTTTCAGTGAAAAACACCCCAATTTGTGTCGTAAAGGTCAATATCAGGTACTTGCATGTCCGCAAGTGCCATATGAGAGTGAGTTGTCTCGGAAACCGTTTTTAGATTCTAGTCTCCGTACAATTGTTAAGTTAATCCAGCATTTTGACTATGTCGTTGCGGTCACTTGAGGCACATGTCAGCTTGTGACATATTCCGTGTTCAAGCTGTATGGATTTGATAAGGCAATGGGTTTACCTTTTTCCCTCTCAGCATAATCAAGCAACAAAAACTGATATATCCTTATAAACTATCAGACTATTCCCAAATCAAATTGGATTATATCCCCTGACTGCACAAAGCAGAACTGCTCCTGATCTCTTTTTTTCTACTTCATACCCCATTTTGCCAGTTAAAATGTTTTCATTGTACCATCAAAACCATTCACTTTGATCTGAGACACTAATTAGTAATGTCTTCAACAGTGTAATATAGAGAAAGCGGCACTTATTTGTTTGTCTACCTGTTTCATGCAACAGGTGCCCGTTGTCCCTAAAAAGTTTACTCCCTGGTTCACACACCTATGCCATGATTCCTCAAGACCTTTCCGTCGTCAGTTAATGGAATCAACATATGCAAAGTATCAATGTGAAGCATGGAAGCTAAGCTGAACAAGATAGAAAATTTGAAACGTGGACGAACAAGCGTGGGGACAAAAGGCTCAAAGTACATGTATTTTCTAACATTGAAAAGTAACACAACTTGTGATTGGTTGAACAAATATTTTAAGCCAATCAGAAGCTGCGTTACTCACAAATGTAGAAAAATCTGGAGAATAAGTCTCAGAATGTTCTTCAGAATGGTTGGTGAATACGGAGCCAGGAATTCGTGCCGGCCTGCTAAGGATTACATATTATCCTTCAAATGGAAGCTGAATACGACTGAAAATTTAAATAGAAATGGGTGTGGAACATAGGTGGGGACGAAAGACTCATAGTCCGATCTTCTGCAACCCATTCCATTCAAAACGTTGTCCAATTTCCTTGTTGTATTGCATGTATCGATCAGGAATATGTCCCCGTTTGCAAAGGATTACACACAACCCTTCAAAATGGACATAAACGTCACTTTTAACCCATATTTTCAAACAATTCTAATGGAATGTTCACAACTACTTGAGGTTCTTTGTTCCAATTTCTTTGAAAGTGGGAGGGGTAATATGTAAATAAATAATTTTGTCAGGCAAAATTCAGCTGCCTCTCTGACTAAGTGGGCTAGACGGTCAGCCCGATAGTAATTTTTAATCTTGGTCCGGATTGTTTTCAGGGTTCTATTCTCTGACCCCTTTTCTTTCCATCTTTTTTCCCTCTGTCACAATATTTCCCCCATTCTGTCTTGGTTCTTGGATAGATCTACATGTAGATCTATAATATTTTTCTGAAACCGGTGTAATATTTGTCATCCAAATGAATTAGCCTATTTTCTCTGTAACTTTCCACTTATATATCATATTTACGTGCACGCGAAAACCAAATACGATTTTGCATAAAGTTTGCCATTCCACTCCCTAACTGCACTTTTGTTTAATGTCACCGAGTTTGTCATTCTGATTTGAACCTAATTTCATCAGGAGAGAGAGTTATTTTGTTGCTGGTGAATGCGGACCCAATAATTCGTGCCGGTCTGCCAGTGATTACATATTATCCTTCAAATGGAAGCTGAATAAGACAGAAATTTCAAATTGAAACGGGCGTGGAACAAAGTACGGGACTAAAGACTCATTGTCCGATTTTCTGCCATAGTTGCATTCAAAGTTGCGCTAATTTCCTTGTTTTATGGCATTTATCGATCAGGAATATGTCGCCGTTTGAAAAAGGATTACATATCAGACTTCAAAATAGACATAAACGTCACTTTAATGCTATTTTTTCGAACAATTCTAATCGAACTTTTACAAGTACATGAGGTCCTTTCTCCCAATTTCTTTGAAAGAGGAGGGGGAATAAGTAAATAAATAATTTTGTCAGGCAGAATTCAGCTGCCTCTCTGGCTTAGTGGGCTTAAACGGTCAGCCCGATAGTGGTTTTTAATCTTAGTCTGAATTAACTTCAGGGTTCCATTCTCTGACCCCTTTCTTTACACCTTTTTTTCCCTCCGTCACAATATTTTACTGTCTTGGATAGATCTATATGTAGATCTATAATATATATCTGAAACCGGTGTAAACTGTCCTAATCCGACATATGACCTGAGCCCGTAATGACATGGATAAATACCTAAAATGCAGACAACAAGGATAGGTAGACTAGAATCAGAAATCAGTTTCCACAGACTGTCATCCCCTCATGTTTTACATTTATATGCATGCGAAAGTCAAATATGGGTTTGCGTAAAGTTTGCCATTCCACTCCATAACTGCACTTTTTTTTAATGCCAGCAATTTCGTCAGTTTGATTTGAATATAATTCCGTCAGGAGAGGGAGTTTTTTGTTCTGGTTTTCTTTCCTTTTAAGTGAAAAGCACCTCAATTTGTGTCGTAAATGTCAAAATCAGGTTTTCGCATGTCTGCAAGTGCCATATGAGAGTGGGTTGTCACGGAAACCGATTTTAGATTCTTGTCTCTGTACAATTGTTAAGTTAATCTAGCGTTTTGACTGTGTTCTTGCGTTCACTTGAGGCACATGTCAGCTTGTGACATATTCCGGGTGCAAACCCGGGCTAGCCGTAGGGATTTGATAAGGCAATGGGTTTACCTTTTTCCCGCTCAGCATAATCAAGCAACAAAAACTGATATAACCTTATAAACTATCAGACTATTCCCAAACTAAATTGGATTATATCCCCTGACTGTACAAAGCAGAACTGCTCCTGATCTCTTATTTTCTACTTCATACCCCATTTTGCCAGTTAAAATGTTTTCATTGTACCATCAAAACCATTCACTTTGATCTGAGACACTAATTAGTAATGTGTTCAACAGTGTAATGGAGAGAAAAGGGCACTCATTTGTTTGTCTACCTCTCTGTTTCATGCAACAGGTGCCCGTTGCCCCTAAAAAGTTTTCTCCCTGGTTTACACACCTATGCAATGACTCCTCGAGACCTTTCCGTCGTCAGTTAATGGTCTCAACATATGCAAAGTATCAATGTGAAGCATGGAAGCTAAGCTGAACAAGGTAGAAAAATTGAAACGCGGACGAACAAGGGTGGAGACAAAAGGCTCAAAGTACATGTATTTTCCAACATTGAAAAGTAACACAACTTGTGATTGGTTGAACAAATATTTTAAGCCAATCAGAAGCTGCGTTACTCACAAATGTAGAAAAATCTGGAGAATGAGTCTCAGAATGTTCTTCAGAATGGTTGGTGAATACGGAGCCAGGAATTCGTGCCGGCCTGCTAAGGGTTACATATTATCCTTCAAATGGAAGCTAAATAACACTGAAAATTCGAATTGAAACGGGGGTGGAACATAGGTGGGGACGAAAGACTCATAGTCCGATCTTCTGCCACCCGTTCCATTCAAAACGTTGTCCAATTTCCTTGTTGTATTGCATGTATCGATCAGGAATATATCCCTGTTTGCAAAGGATTACACACTACCCTTCAAAATAGACGTAAACGTCACTTTTAACCCATATTTTCAAACAATTCTAATGGAATTTTCACAACTACTTGAGGTCCTTTGTTCCAATTTCTTTGAAATGGGAGGGGTAATATGTAAATAAATAATTTTGTCAGGCAAAATTCAGCTGCCTCTCTGACTAAGTGGGCTAGACGGTCAGCCCGATAGTAATTTTTAATCTTGGTCCGGATTGTTTTCAGGGTTCTATTCTCTGACCCATTTTCTTCCATCTTCATCTTTTTTCCCTCTGTCACAATATTTCCCCCATTCTGTCTTGGTTCTTGGATAGATCTATATGTAGGCTTCTAATATTTATCTGAAACCGGTGTATACTTTGTCATCCGAATGAATTAGCCTATTTTCTCTGTAACATTCAACTTATATATCATATTTACGTGCACGCGAAAACCAAATGCGATTTTGCATAACGTCTGCCATTCCACTCCCTGACTGCACTTTTGTTTAATGCCACCGCTTTTGTCATTCTGATTTGAACCTAATTTCATCAGGAGAAGGAGTTATTTTGTTGCTGGTGAATACGGACCCAATAATTCGTGCCGGTCTGCCAGGAATTATATATTATCCTTCAAATGGAAGCTGAATAAGACAGAAATTTCAAATTGAAACGGGTGTGGAACAAAGGTGGGAACTAAGTCTCATAGTCCGATCTCCTGCCACCGCTTCATTCAAAGACGCGCTAATTTCCTTGTTTTATGGCATGTCTCGATCAGAAATATGTCCCCGTTTGCAAAGGATTACGTCAGTTATAAAGCATTTTTTTTTTTTTTTTTCCGAACAATTCTAATCGAATTTTCACAAGTACTTGAGGGCTTTTGTTCCAATTTCTTTGAAAGGGGAGAAGGAATATTAAGCCCGTTCCCGTTGTAGATATACATATTACAACTGGCACAGGCTACTGTGTCATTGCTATTCAGTGGGCTATATGTATATCACAGAACAGCCGATCAGAGCAGCATACACATTTCCAGTTTGGCTGTAGAGGTAACATTGCGATTTTGTACAATTTGAAATCGGTAATCGAAACTAAAAGAAATATTGGCAAACATGAAAGGTGATACCAAAAATTAAATTTACATATTCGTCAGGTCAAGAACGTTGGAAAAACTGCGGCTCTGGAAGTGAGATTGACGTCCTCTAAATTTCTAGTAGTCAAGCGTCGTGTTCTAAAAATACACAAACAGAATTGACCGTATTTAGTAGCCTGTACTGATCCATATACCCTTGCTGGATCAGGGAACGTTACCAATCTAGGGGAATATGAAAATAAACAATTTTGTCATGCAGAATTCAGCTGCCTCTCTGGCTTAGTGTGATAGACGGTCAGCCTGATACTGATTTTTAATTTTCGTCCGGATTAAGGCTTCCAATCTCTAACCCCTTTCTTTCTACCTTTTTTTCCCTCTTTCACAATATTTTTCCCGATTATGTCTTGGATAGATCTATATGTAGATCTATGATATATATCTTAAACCGGTGTAAACTTTGTCACCCAACTGAATTGGCATATTTTCTTTGTAACTAGTTTTAACCCCAAAGAAATATGCTTAGTTAGGCCCTAGCCCTGAATATGTCCTGCCTCTCTGGCTTGGTGGGCTAGACGATCAGCCCGATATTAATTTTTAATCTTGTTCCGGGTTAACTTCAGGGTTTCATTCTCTGACCCCTTTATTTCCACCCTTTTTCCCCGTCACAATATTTTACCACATTATGTCTTGGTTCTTGGATAGATCTGTATGTAGATATATATCATTTCTCTTAAACAGATGTAAATTTTTTCACCCATTTTAATTAGCCTCTTGTAATTGTAACTGGTTTTGACCCCAAAGAAATATGTGTAGGCTCTAGCACTTAATATGTCCCGATCTGGTATAATGTGACCTGAGCCCTTTATGACATGGATAAATACCTGAAATGCAGACAACAAGGATATGTAGACTAGAATCAGAAATCAGTTTCCACAGACTGCCATCCACTTAAATTTTACATTTATATGCATGCAAAAACTAAATATGGGTTTGCGTAAAGTTTGCTATTCCACTCCATAACTGCACATTTTTTTAATGCCAGCAATTTTGTCAGTTTGATTTGAATATAATTCCATTAGGAGAGGGAGTTTTTTGTTCTGATTTTTTTCCTTTTCAGTGAAAAACACCCCAATTTGTGTCGTAAAGGTCAATATCAGGTACTTGCATGTCCGCAAGTGCCATATGAGAGTGAGTTGTCTCGGAAACCGTTTTTAGATTCTAGTCTCCGTACAATTGTTAAGTTAATCCAGCATTTTGACTATGTCGTTGCGGTCACTTGAGGCACATGTCAGCTTGTGACATATTCCGTGTTCAAGCTGTATGGATTTGATAAGGCAATGGGTTTACCTTTTTCCCTCTCAGCATAATCAAGCAACAAAAACTGATATATCCTTATAAACTATCAGACTATTCCCAAATCAAATTGGATTATATCCCCTGACTGCACAAAGCAGAACTGCTCCTGATCTCTTTTTTTCTACTTCATACCCCATTTTGCCAGTTAAAATGTTTTCATTGTACCATCAAAACCATTCACTTTGATCTGAGACACTAATTAGTAATGTCTTCAACAGTGTAATATAGAGAAAGCGGCACTTATTTGTTTGTCTACCTGTTTCATGCAACAGGTGCCCGTTGTCCCTAAAAAGTTTACTCCCTGGTTCACACACCTATGCCATGATTCCTCAAGACCTTTCCGTCGTCAGTTAATGGAATCAACATATGCAAAGTATCAATGTGAAGCATGGAAGCTAAGCTGAACAAGATAGAAAATTTGAAACGTGGACGAACAAGCGTGGGGACAAAAGGCTCAAAGTACATGTATTTTCTAACATTGAAAAGTAACACAACTTGTGATTGGTTGAACAAATATTTTAAGCCAATCAGAAGCTGCGTTACTCACAAATGTAGAAAAATCTGGAGAATAAGTCTCAGAATGTTCTTCAGAATGGTTGGTGAATACGGAGCCAGGAATTCGTGCCGGCCTGCTAAGGATTACATATTATCCTTCAAATGGAAGCTGAATACGACTGAAAATTTAAATAGAAATGGGTGTGGAACATAGGTGGGGACGAAAGACTCATAGTCCGATCTTCTGCAACCCATTCCATTCAAAACGTTGTCCAATTTCCTTGTTGTATTGCATGTATCGATCAGGAATATGTCCCCGTTTGCAAAGGATTACACACAACCCTTCAAAATGGACATAAACGTCACTTTTAACCCATATTTTCAAACAATTCTAATGGAATGTTCACAACTACTTGAGGTTCTTTGTTCCAATTTCTTTGAAAGTGGGAGGGGTAATATGTAAATAAATAATTTTGTCAGGCAAAATTCAGCTGCCTCTCTGACTAAGTGGGCTAGACGGTCAGCCCGATAGTAATTTTTAATCTTGGTCCGGATTGTTTTCAGGGTTCTATTCTCTGACCCCTTTTCTTTCCATCTTTTTTCCCTCTGTCACAATATTTCCCCCATTCTGTCTTGGTTCTTGGATAGATCTACATGTAGATCTATAATATTTTTCTGAAACCGGTGTAATATTTGTCATCCAAATGAATTAGCCTATTTTCTCTGTAACTTTCCACTTATATATCATATTTACGTGCACGCGAAAACCAAATACGATTTTGCATAAAGTTTGCCATTCCACTCCCTAACTGCACTTTTGTTTAATGTCACCGAGTTTGTCATTCTGATTTGAACCTAATTTCATCAGGAGAGAGAGTTATTTTGTTGCTGGTGAATGCGGACCCAATAATTCGTGCCGGTCTGCCAGTGATTACATATTATCCTTCAAATGGAAGCTGAATAAGACAGAAATTTCAAATTGAAACGGGCGTGGAACAAAGTACGGGACTAAAGACTCATTGTCCGATTTTCTGCCATAGTTGCATTCAAAGTTGCGCTAATTTCCTTGTTTTATGGCATTTATCGATCAGGAATATGTCGCCGTTTGAAAAAGGATTACATATCAGACTTCAAAATAGACATAAACGTCACTTTAATGCTATTTTTTCGAACAATTCTAATCGAACTTTTACAAGTACATGAGGTCCTTTCTCCCAATTTCTTTGAAAGAGGAGGGGGAATAAGTAAATAAATAATTTTGTCAGGCAGAATTCAGCTGCCTCTCTGGCTTAGTGGGCTTAAACGGTCAGCCCGATAGTGGTTTTTAATCTTAGTCTGAATTAACTTCAGGGTTCCATTCTCTGACCCCTTTCTTTACACCTTTTTTTCCCTCCGTCACAATATTTTACTGTCTTGGATAGATCTATATGTAGATCTATAATATATATCTGAAACCGGTGTAAACTGTCCTAATCCGACATATGACCTGAGCCCGTAATGACATGGATAAATACCTAAAATGCAGACAACAAGGATAGGTAGACTAGAATCAGAAATCAGTTTCCACAGACTGTCATCCCCTCATGTTTTACATTTATATGCATGCGAAAGTCAAATATGGGTTTGCGTAAAGTTTGCCATTCCACTCCATAACTGCACTTTTTTTTAATGCCAGCAATTTCGTCAGTTTGATTTGAATATAATTCCGTCAGGAGAGGGAGTTTTTTGTTCTGGTTTTCTTTCCTTTTAAGTGAAAAGCACCTCAATTTGTGTCGTAAATGTCAAAATCAGGTTTTCGCATGTCTGCAAGTGCCATATGAGAGTGGGTTGTCACGGAAACCGATTTTAGATTCTTGTCTCTGTACAATTGTTAAGTTAATCTAGCGTTTTGACTGTGTTCTTGCGTTCACTTGAGGCACATGTCAGCTTGTGACATATTCCGGGTGCAAACCCGGGCTAGCCGTAGGGATTTGATAAGGCAATGGGTTTACCTTTTTCCCGCTCAGCATAATCAAGCAACAAAAACTGATATAACCTTATAAACTATCAGACTATTCCCAAACTAAATTGGATTATATCCCCTGACTGTACAAAGCAGAACTGCTCCTGATCTCTTATTTTCTACTTCATACCCCATTTTGCCAGTTAAAATGTTTTCATTGTACCATCAAAACCATTCACTTTGATCTGAGACACTAATTAGTAATGTGTTCAACAGTGTAATGGAGAGAAAAGGGCACTCATTTGTTTGTCTACCTCTCTGTTTCATGCAACAGGTGCCCGTTGCCCCTAAAAAGTTTTCTCCCTGGTTTACACACCTATGCAATGACTCCTCGAGACCTTTCCGTCGTCAGTTAATGGTCTCAACATATGCAAAGTATCAATGTGAAGCATGGAAGCTAAGCTGAACAAGGTAGAAAAATTGAAACGCGGACGAACAAGGGTGGAGACAAAAGGCTCAAAGTACATGTATTTTCCAACATTGAAAAGTAACACAACTTGTGATTGGTTGAACAAATATTTTAAGCCAATCAGAAGCTGCGTTACTCACAAATGTAGAAAAATCTGGAGAATGAGTCTCAGAATGTTCTTCAGAATGGTTGGTGAATACGGAGCCAGGAATTCGTGCCGGCCTGCTAAGGGTTACATATTATCCTTCAAATGGAAGCTAAATAACACTGAAAATTCGAATTGAAACGGGGGTGGAACATAGGTGGGGACGAAAGACTCATAGTCCGATCTTCTGCCACCCGTTCCATTCAAAACGTTGTCCAATTTCCTTGTTGTATTGCATGTATCGATCAGGAATATATCCCTGTTTGCAAAGGATTACACACTACCCTTCAAAATAGACGTAAACGTCACTTTTAACCCATATTTTCAAACAATTCTAATGGAATTTTCACAACTACTTGAGGTCCTTTGTTCCAATTTCTTTGAAATGGGAGGGGTAATATGTAAATAAATAATTTTGTCAGGCAAAATTCAGCTGCCTCTCTGACTAAGTGGGCTAGACGGTCAGCCCGATAGTAATTTTTAATCTTGGTCCGGATTGTTTTCAGGGTTCTATTCTCTGACCCATTTTCTTCCATCTTCATCTTTTTTCCCTCTGTCACAATATTTCCCCCATTCTGTCTTGGTTCTTGGATAGATCTATATGTAGGCTTCTAATATTTATCTGAAACCGGTGTATACTTTGTCATCCGAATGAATTAGCCTATTTTCTCTGTAACATTCAACTTATATATCATATTTACGTGCACGCGAAAACCAAATGCGATTTTGCATAACGTCTGCCATTCCACTCCCTGACTGCACTTTTGTTTAATGCCACCGCTTTTGTCATTCTGATTTGAACCTAATTTCATCAGGAGAAGGAGTTATTTTGTTGCTGGTGAATACGGACCCAATAATTCGTGCCGGTCTGCCAGGAATTATATATTATCCTTCAAATGGAAGCTGAATAAGACAGAAATTTCAAATTGAAACGGGTGTGGAACAAAGGTGGGAACTAAGTCTCATAGTCCGATCTCCTGCCACCGCTTCATTCAAAGACGCGCTAATTTCCTTGTTTTATGGCATGTCTCGATCAGAAATATGTCCCCGTTTGCAAAGGATTACGTCAGTTATAAAGCATTTTTTTTTTTTTTTTTTTCCGAACAATTCTAATCGAATTTTCACAAGTACTTGAGGGCTTTTGTTCCAATTTCTTTGAAAGGGGAGAAGGAATATTAAGCCCGTTCCCGTTGTAGATATACATATTACAACTGGCACAGGCTACTGTGTCATTGCTATTCAGTGGGCTATATGTATATCACAGAACAGCCGATCAGAGCAGCATACACATTTCCAGTTTGGCTGTAGAGGTAACATTGCGATTTTGTACAATTTGAAATCGGTAATCGAAACTAAAAGAAATATTGGCAAACATGAAAGGTGATACCAAAAATTAAATTTACATATTCGTCAGGTCAAGAACGTTGGAAAAACTGCGGCTCTGGAAGTGAGATTGACGTCCTCTAAATTTCTAGTAGTCAAGCGTCGTGTTCTAAAAATACACAAACAGAATTGACCGTATTTAGTAGCCTGTACTGATCCATATACCCTTGCTGGATCAGGGAACGTTACCAATCTAGGGGAATATGAAAATAAACAATTTTGTCATGCAGAATTCAGCTGCCTCTCTGGCTTAGTGTGATAGACGGTCAGCCTGATACTGATTTTTAATTTTCGTCCGGATTAAGGCTTCCAATCTCTAACCCCTTTCTTTCTACCTTTTTTTCCCTCTTTCACAATATTTTTCCCGATTATGTCTTGGATAGATCTATATGTAGATCTATGATATATATCTTAAACCGGTGTAAACTTTGTCACCCAACTGAATTGGCATATTTTCTTTGTAACTAGTTTTAACCCCAAAGAAATATGCTTAGTTAGGCCCTAGCCCTGAATATGTCCTGCCTCTCTGGCTTCGTGGGCTGGACGATCAGCCCGATATTAATTTTTAATCTTGTTCCGGGTTAACTTCAGGGTTTCATTCTCTGACCCCTTTATTTCCACCCTTTTTCCCCGTCACAATATTTTACCACATTATGTCTTGGTTCTTGGATAGATCTGTATGTAGATATATATCATTTCTCTTAAACAGATGTAAATTTTTTCACCCATTTTAATTAGCCTCTTGTAATTGTAACTGGTTTTGACCCCAAAGAAATATGTGTAGGCTCTAGCACTTAATATGTCCCGATCTGGTATAATGTGACCTGAGCCCTTTATGACATGGATAAATACCTGAAATGCAGACAACAAGGATATGTAGACTAGAATCAGAAATCAGTTTCCACAGACTGCCATCCACTTAAATTTTACATTTATATGCATGCAAAAACTAAATATGGGTTTGCGTAAAGTTTGCTATTCCACTCCATAACTGCACATTTTTTTAATGCCAGCAATTTTGTCAGTTTGATTTGAATATAATTCCATTAGGAGAGGGAGTTTTTTGTTCTGATTTTTTTCCTTTTCAGTGAAAAACACCCCAATTTGTGTCGTAAAGGTCAATATCAGGTACTTGCATGTCCGCAAGTGCCATATGAGAGTGAGTTGTCTCGGAAACCGTTTTTAGATTCTAGTCTCCGTACAATTGTTAAGTTAATCGAGCATTTTGACTATGTCGTTGCGGTCACTTGAGGCACATGTCAGCTTGTGACATATTCCGTGTTCAAGCTGTATGGATTTGATAAGGCAATGGGTTTACCTTTTTCCCTCTCAGCATAATCAAGCAACAAAAACTGATATATCCTTATAAACTATCAGACTATTCCCAAATCAAATTGGATTATATCCCCTGACTGCACAAAGCAGAACTGCTCCTGATCTCTTTTTTTCTACTTCATACCCCATTTTGCCAGTTAAAATGTTTTCATTGTACCATCAAAACCATTCACTTTGATCTGAGACACTAATTAGTAATGTCTTCAACAGTGTAATATAGAGAAAGCGGCACTTATTTGTTTGTCTACCTGTTTCATGCAACAGGTGCCCGTTGTCCCTAAAAAGTTTACTCCCTGGTTCACACACCTATGCCATGATTCCTCAAGACCTTTCCGTCGTCAGTTAATGGAATCAACATATGCAAAGTATCAATGTGAAGCATGGAAGCTAAGCTGAACAAGATAGAAAATTTGAAACGTGGACGAACAAGCGTGGGGACAAAAGGCTCAAAGTACATGTATTTTCTAACATTGAAAAGTAACACAACTTGTGATTGGTTGAACAAATATTTTAAGCCAATCAGAAGCTGCGTTACTCACAAATGTAGAAAAATCTGGAGAATAAGTCTCAGAATGTTCTTCAGAATGGTTGGTGAATACGGAGCCAGGAATTCGTGCCGGCCTGCTAAGGATTACATATTATCCTTCAAATGGAAGCTGAATACGACTGAAAATTTAAATAGAAATGGGGGTGGAAGATAGGTGGGGACGAAAGACTCATAGTCCGATCTTCTGCAACCCATTCCATTCAAAACGTTGTCCAATTTCCTTGTTGTATTGCATGTATCGATCAGGAATATGTCCCCGTTTGCAAAGGATTACACACAACCCTTCAAAATGGACATAAACGTCACTTTTAACCCATATTTTCAAACAATTCTAATGGAATGTTCACAACTACTTGAGGTTCTTTGTTCCAATTTCTTTGAAAGTGGGATGGGTAATATGTAAATAAATAATTTTGTCAGGCAAAATTCAGCTGCCTCTCTGACTAAGTGGGCTAGACGGTCAGCCCGATAGTAATTTTTAATCTTGGTCCGGATTGTTTTCAGGGTTCTATTCTCTGACCCCTTTTCTTTCCATCTTTTTTCCCTCTGTCACAATATTTCCCCCATTCTGTCTTGGTTCTTGGATAGATCTACATGTAGATCTATAATATTTTTCTGAAACCGGTGTAATATTTGTCATCCAAATGAATTAGCCTATTTTCTCTGTAACTTTCCACTTATATATCATATTTACGTGCACGCGAAAACCAAATACGATTTTGCATAAAGTTTGCCATTCCACTCCCTAACTGCACTTTTGTTTAATGTCACCGAGTTTGTCATTCTGATTTGAACCTAATTTCATCAGGAGAGAGAGTTATTTTGTTGCTGGTGAATGCGGACCCAATAATTCGTGCCGGTCTGCCAGGGATTACATATTATCCTTCAAATGGAAGCTGAATAAGACAGAAATTTCAAATTGAAACGGGCGTGGAACAAAGTACGGGACTAAAGACTCATTGTCCGATTTTCTGCCATAGTTGCATTCAAAGTTGCGCTAATTTCCTTGTTTTATGGCATTTATCGATCAGGAATATGTCGCCGTTTGAAAAAGGATTACATATCAGACTTCAAAATAGACATAAACGTCACTTTAATGCTATTTTTTCGAACAATTCTAATCGAACTTTTACAAGTACATGAGGTCCTTTCTCCCAATTTCTTTGAAAGAGGAGGGGGAATAAGTAAATAAATAATTTTGTCAGGCAGAATTCAGCTGCCTCTCTGGCTTAGTGGGCTTAAACGGTCAGCCCGATAGTGGTTTTTAATCTTAGTCTGAATTAACTTCAGGGTTCCATTCTCTGACCCCTTTCTTTACACCTTTTTTTCCCTCCGTCACAATATTTTACTGTCTTGGATAGATCTATATGTAGATCTATAATATATATCTGAAACCGGTGTAAACTGTCCTAATCCGACATATGACCTGAGCCCGTAATGACATGGATAAATACCTAAAATGCAGACAACAAGGATAGGTAGACTAGAATCAGAAATCAGTTTCCACAGACTGTCATCCCCTCATGTTTTACATTTATATGCATGCGAAAGTCAAATATGGGTTTGCGTAAAGTTTGCCATTCCACTCCATAACTGCACTTTTTTTTAATGCCAGCAATTTCGTCAGTTTGATTTGAATATAATTCCGTCAGGAGAGGGAGTTTTTTGTTCTGGTTTTCTTTCCTTTTAAGTGAAAAGCACCTCAATTTGTGTCGTAAATGTCAAAATCAGGTTTTCGCATGTCTGCAAGTGCCATATGAGAGTGGGTTGTCACGGAAACCGATTTTAGATTCTTGTCTCTGTACAATTGTTAAGTTAATCTAGCGTTTTGACTGTGTTCTTGCGTTCACTTGAGGCACATGTCAGCTTGTGACATATTCCGGGTGCAAACCCGGGCTAGCCGTAGGGATTTGATAAGGCAATGGGTTTACCTTTTTCCCGCTCAGCATAATCAAGCAACAAAAACTGATATAACCTTATAAACTATCAGACTATTCCCAAACTAAATTGGATTATATCCCCTGACTGTACAAAGCAGAACTGCTCCTGATCTCTTATTTTCTACTTCATACCCCATTCTGCCAGTTAAAATGTTTTCATTGTACCATCAAAACCATTCACTTTGATCTGAGACACTAATTAGTAATGTGTTCAACAGTGTAATGGAGAGAAAAGGGCACTCATTTGTTTGTCTACCTCTCTGTTTCATACAATAGGTGCCCGTTGCCCCTAAAAAGTTTTCTCCCTGGTTTACACACCTATGCAATGACTCCTCGAGACCTTTCCGTCGTCAGTTAATGGTCTCAACATATGCAAAGTATCAATGTGAAGCATGGAAGCTAAGCTGAACAAGGTAGAAAAATTGAAACGCGGACGAACAAGGGTGGGGACAAAAGGCTCAAAGTACATGTATTTTCCAACATTGAAAAGTAACACAACTTGTGATTGGTTGAACAAATATTTTAAGCCAATCAGAAGCTGCGTTACTCACAAATGTAGAAAAATCTGGAGAATGAGTCTCAGAATGTTCTTCAGAATGGTTGGTGAATTCGGAGCCAGGAATTCGTGCCGGCCTGCTAAGGGTTACATAATATCCTTCAAATGGAAGCTAAATAACACTGAAAATTCGAATTGAAACGGGGGTGGAACATAGGTGGGGACGAAAGACTCATAGTCCGATCTTCTGCCACCCGTTCCATTCAAAACGTTGTCCAATTTCCTTGTTGTATTGCATGTATCGATCAGGAATATATCCCCGTTTGCAAAGGATTACACACTACCCTTCAAAATAGACGTAAACGTCACTTTTAACCCATATTTTCAAACAATTCTAATGGAATTTTCACAACTACTTGAGGTCCTTTGTTCCAATTTCTTTGAAATGGGAGGGGTAATATGTAAATAAATAATTTTGTCAGGCAAAATTCAGCTGCCTCTCTGACTAAGTGGGCTAGACGGTCAGCCCGATAGTAATTTTTAATCTTGGTCCGGATTGTTTTCAGGGTTCTATTCTCTGACCCATTTTCTTCCATCTTCATCTTTTTTCCCTCTGTCACAATATTTCCCCTATTCTGTCTTGGTTCTTGGATAGATCTATATGTAGGCTTCTAATATTTATCTGAAACCGGTGTATACTTTGTCATCCGAATGAATTAGCCTATTTTCTCTGTAACATTCAACTTATATATCATATTTACGTGCACGCGAAAACCAAATACGATTTTGCATAAAGTCTGCCATTCCACTCCCTGACTGCACTTTTGTTTAATGCCACCGCTTTTGTCATTCTGATTTGAACCTAATTTCATCAGGAGAAGGAGTTATTTTGTTGCTGGTGAATACGGACCCAATAATTCGTGTCGGTCTGCCAGGAATTTTATATTATCCTTCAAATGGAAGCTGAATAAGACAGAAATTCCAAACTGAAACGGGTGTGGAACAAAGGTGGGAACTAAGTCTCATAGTCCGATCTTCTGCCACCGCTTCATTCAAAGACGCGCTAATTTCCTTGTTTTATGGCATGTCTCGATCAGAAATATGTCCCCGTTTGCAAAGGATTACGTCAGTTATAAAGCATTTTTTTTTTTTTTTTCCGAACAATTCTAATCGAATTTTCACAAGTACTTGAGGGCTTTTGTTCCAATTTCTTTGAAAGGGGAGAAGGAATATTAAGCCCGTTCCCGTTGTAGATATACATATTACAACTGGCACAGGCTACTGTGCCGTTGCTATTCAGTGGGCTACATGTATATCACAGAACAGCCGATCAGAGCAGCATACACATTTCCAGTTTGGCTGTAGAGGTAACATTGCGATTTTGCACAACTTGAAATAGGTAATCGAAACTAAAAGAAATATTGGCAAACATGAAAGGTGATACCAAAAATTAAATTTACTTGTTCGTCAGGTCAAGAACGTCGGAAAAACTGCGGCTCTGGAAGTGAGAGTGACGTCCTCTAAACCTCTAGCAGTCAAGCGTCGTGTTCTAAAAATACACAAACAGAATTGACCGTATTTAGTAGCCTGTACTGATCCCTATACCCTTGCTGGATCAGGGAACGTTACCAATCTAGGGGAATATGAAAATAAACAATTTTGTCATGCAGAATTCAGCTGCCTCTCTGGCTTAGTGTGATAGACGGTCAGCCTGATACTGATTTTTAATTTTCGTCCGGGTTAAGGCTTCCAATCTCTAACCCCTTTCTTTCTACCTTTTTTTCCCTCTTTCACAATATTTTTCCCGATTATGTCTTGGATAGATCTATATGTAGATCTATGATATATATCTTAAACCGGTGTAAACTTTGTCACCCAACTGAATTAGCATATTTTCTTTGTAACTAGTTTTAACCCCAAAGAAATATGCTTAGTTAGGCCCTAGCCCTGAATATGTCCTGCCTCTCTGGCTTGGTGGGCTAGACGATCAGCCCGATATTAATTTTTAATCTTGTTCCGGGTTAACTTCAGGGTTTCATTCTCTGACCCCTTTATTTCCACCCTTTTTCCCCGTCACAATATTTTACCACATTATGTCTTGGTTCTTGGATAGATCTGTATGTAGATATATATCATTTCTCTTAAACAGATGTAAATTTTTTCACCCATTTTAATTAGCCTCTTGTAATTGTAACTGGTTTTGACCCCAGTGAAATATGTTTAGGCTCTAGCACTTAATATGTCCCGATCTGGTATAATGTGACCTGAGCCATTTATGACATGGATGAATACCTGAAATGCAGACAACAAGGATATGTAGACTAGAATCAGAAATCAGTTTCCACAGACTGCCATCCACTTAAATTTTACATTTATATGCATGCGAAAACTAAATATGGGTTTGTGTAAAGTTTGCTATTCCACTCCATAACTGCACATTTTTTTAATGCCAGCAATTTTGTCAGTTTGATTTGAATATAATTCCATTAGGAGAGGGAGTTGTTTGTTCGGTTTTTTTTCCTTTTCAGTGAAAAACACCCCAATTTGTGTCGTAAAGGTCAATATCAGGTACTTGCATGTCCGCAAGTGCCATATGAGAGTGAGTTGTCTCGGAAACCGTTTTTAGATTCTAGTCTCCGTACAATTGTTAAGTTAATCCAGCATTTTGACTATGTCGTTGCGGTCACTTGAGGCACATGTCAGCTTGTGACATATTCCGTGTTCAAGCTGTATGGATTTGATAAGGCAATGGGTTTACCTTTTTCCCTCTCAGCATAATCAAGCAACAAAAACTGATATATCCTTATAAACTATCAGACTATTCCCAAATCAAATTGGATTATATCCCCTGACTGCACAAAGCAGAACTGCTCCTGATCTCATTTTTTCTACTTCATACCCCATTTTGCCAGTTAAAATGTTTTCATTGTACCATCAAAACCATTCACTTTGATCTGAGACTAATTAGAAATGTCTTCAACAGTGTAATATAGAGAAAGGGGCACTTATTTGTTTGTCTACCTCCCTGTTTCATGCAACGGGTGCCCGTTGTCCCTAAAAAGTTTACTCTCTGGTTCACACACCTATGCCATGATTCCTCGAGACCTTTCCGTCGTCAGTTAATGGTCTCAACATATGCAAAGTATCAATGTGAAGCATGGAAGCTAAGCTGAACAAGATAGAAAATTTCAAACGCGGACGAACAAGCGTGGGGACAAAAGGCTCAAAGTACATGTATTTTCTAACATTGAAAAGTAACACAACTTGTGATTGGTTGAACAAATATTTTAAGCCAATCAGAAGCTGCGTTACTCACAAATGTAGAAAAATCTGGAGAATGAGTCTCAGAATGTTCTTCAGAATGGTTGGTGAATACGGAGCCAGGAATTCGTGCCGGCCTGCTAAGGGTTACATATTATCCTTCAAATGGAAGCTGAATACGACTGAAAATTTAAATAGAAATGGGGGTGGAAGATAGGTGGGGACGAAAGACTCATAGTCCGATCTTCTGCCACCCGTTCCATTCAAAACGTTGTCCAATTTCCTTGTTGTATTGCATGTATCGATCAGGAATATGTCCCCGTTTGCAAAGGATTACACACAACCCTTCAAAATGGACATAAACGTCACTTTTAACCCATATTTTCAAACAATTCTAATGGAATTTTCAAAACTACTTGAGGTCCTTTGTTCCAATTTCTTTGAAAGGGGGAGGGGTAATATGTAAATAAATAATTTTGTCAGGCAAAAGTCAGCTGCCTCTCTGACTAAGTGGGCTAGACGGTCAGCCCGATAGTAATTTTTAATCTTGGTCCGGATTATTTTCAGGGTTCTATTCTCTGACCCCTTTTCTTTCCATCTTTTTTCCCTCTGTCAAAATATTTCCCCCATTCTGTCTTGGTTCTTGGATAGATCTATATGTAGGCTTCTAATATTTATCTGAAATCGGTGTAAACTTTGTCATCCGAATGAATTAGCCTATTTTCTCTGTAACATTCAACTTATATATCATATTTACATGCACGCGAAAACCAAATGCGATTTTGCATAAAGTCTGCCATTCCACTCCCTGACTGCACTTTTGTTTAATGCCACCGCTTTTGTCATTCTGATTTGAACCTAATTTCATCAGGAGAAGGAGTTATTTTGTTGCTGGTGAATACGGACCCAATAATTCGTGCCGGTCTGCCAGGAATTATATATTATCCTTCAAATGGAAGCTGAATAAGACAGAAATTTCAAATTGAAACGGGTGTGGAACAAAGGTGGGAACTAAGTCTCATAGTCCGATCTCCTGCCACCGCTTCATTCAAAGACGCGCTAATTTTCTTGTTTTATGGCATGTCTCGATCAGAAATATGTCCCCGTTTGCAAAGGATTACGTCAGTTATAAAGCATTTTTTTTTTTCCGAACAATTCTAATCGAATTTTCACAAGTACTTGAGGGCTTTTGTTCCAATTTCTTTGAAAGGGGAGAAGGAATATTAAGCCCGTTCCCGTTGTAGATATACATATTACAACTGGCACAGGCTACTGTGTCATTGCTATTCAGTGGGCTATATGTATATCACAGAACAGCCGATCAGAGCAGCATACACATTTCCAGTTTGGCTGTAGAGGTAACATTGCGATTTTGCACAATTTGAAATCGGTAATCGAAACTAAAAGAAATATTGGCAAACATGAAAGGTGATACCAAAAATTAAATTTACATATTCGTCAGGTCAAGAACGTTGGAAAAACTGCGGCTCTGGAAGTGAGATTGACGTCCTCTAAATTTCTAGTAGTCAAGCGTCGTGTTCTAAAAATACACAAACAGAATTGACCGTATTTAGTAGCCTGTACTGATCCATATACCCTTGCTGGATCAGGGAACGTTACCAATCTAGGGGAATATGAAAATAAACAATTTTGTCATGCAGAATTCAGCTGCCTCTCTGGCTTAGTGTGATAGACGGTCAGCCTGATACTGATTTTTAATTTTCGTCCGGGTTAAGGCTTCCAATCTCTAACCCCTTTCTTTCTACCTTTTTTTCCCTCTTTCACAATATTTTTCCCGATTATGTCTTGGATAGATCTATATGTAGATCTATGATATATATCTTAAACCGGTGTAAACTTTGTCACCCAACTGAATTGGCATATTTTCTTTGTAACTAGTTTTAACCCCAAAGAAATATGCTTAGTTAGGCCCTAGCCCTGAATATGTCCTGCCTCTCTGGCTTGGTGGGCTAGACGATCAGCCCGATATTAATTTTTAATCTTGTTCCGGGTTAACTTCAGGGTTTCATTCTCTGACCCCTTTATTTCCACCCTTTTTCCCCGTCACAATATTTTACCACATTATGTCTTGGTTCTTGGATAGATCTGTATGTAGATATATATCATTTCTCTTAAACAGATGTAAATTTTTTCACCCATTTTAATTAGCCTCTTGTAATTGTAACTGGTTTTGACCCCAAAGAAATATGTGTAGGCTCTAGCACTTAATATGTCCCGATCTGGTATAATGTGACCTGAGCCCTTTATGACATGGATAAATACCTGAAATGCAGACAACAAGGATATGTAGACTAAAATCAGAAATCAGTTTCCACAGACTGCCATCCACTTAAATTTTACATTTATATGCATGCAAAAACTAAATATGGGTTTGCGTAAAGTTTGCTATTCCACTCCATAACTGCACATTTTTTTAATGCCAGCAATTTTGTCAGTTTGATTTGAATATAATTCCATTAGGAGAGGGAGTTTTTTGTTCTGATTTTTTTCCTTTTCAGTGAAAAACACCCCAATTTGTGTCGTAAAGGTCAATATCAGGTACTTGCATGTCCGCAAGTGCCATATGAGAGTGAGTTGTCTCGGAAACCATTTTTAGATTCTAGTCTCCGTACAATTGTTAAGTTAATCGAGCATTTTGACTATGTCGTTGCGGTCACTTGAGGCACATGTCAGCTTGTGACATATTCCGTGTTCAAGCTGTATGGATTTGATAAGGCAATGGGTTTACCTTTTTCCCTCTCAGCATAATCAAGCAACAAAAACTGATATATCCTTATAAACTATCAGACTATTCCCAAATCAAATTGGATTATATCCCCTGACTGCACAAAGCAGAACTGCTCCTGATCTCTTTTTTTCTACTTCATACCCCATTTTGCCAGTTAAAATGTTTTCATTGTACCATCAAAACCATTCACTTTGATCTGAGACACTAATTAGTAATGTCTTCAACAGTGTAATATAGAGAAAGCGGCACTTATTTGTTTGTCTACCTGTTTCATGCAACAGGTGCCCGTTGTCCCTAAAAAGTTTACTCCCTGGTTCACACACCTATGCCATGATTCCTCAAGACCTTTCCGTCGTCAGTTAATGGAATCAACATATGCAAAGTATCAATGTGAAGCATGGAAGCTAAGCTGAACAAGATAGAAAATTTGAAACGTGGACGAACAAGCGTGGGGACAAAAGGCTCAAAGTACATGTATTTTCTAACATTGAAAAGTAACACAACTTGTGATTGGTTGAACAAATATTTTAAGCCAATCAGAAGCTGCGTTACTCACAAATGTAGAAAAATCTGGAGAATAAGTCTCAGAATGTTCTTCAGAATGGTTGGTGAATACGGAGCCAGGAATTCGTGCCGGCCTGCTAAGGATTACATATTATCCTTCAAATGGAAGCTGAATACGACTGAAAATTTAAATAGAAATGGGTGTGGAAGATAGGTGGGGACGAAAGACTCATAGTCCGATCTTCTGCAACCCATTCCATTCAAAACGTTGTCCAATTTCCTTGTTGTATTGCATGTATCGATCAGGAATATGTCCCCGTTTGCAAAGGATTACACACAACCCTTCAAAATGGACATAAACGTCACTTTTAACCCATATTTTCAAACAATTCTAATGGAATGTTCACAACTACTTGAGGTTCTTTGTTCCAATTTCTTTGAAAGTGGGAGGGGTAATATGTAAATAAATAATTTTGTCAGGCAAAATTCAGCTGCCTCTCTGACTAAGTGGGCTAGACGGTCAGCCCGATAGTAATTTTTAATCTTGGTCCGGATTTTTTCAGGGTTCTATTCTCTGACCCCTTTTCTTTCCATCTTTTTTCCCTCTGTCACAATATTTCCCCCATTCTGTCTTGGTTCTTGGATAGATCTACATGTAGATCTATAATATTTTTCTGAAACCGGTGTAATATTTGTCATCCAAATGAATTAGCCTATTTTCTCTGTAACTTTCCACTTATATATCATATTTACGTGCACGCGAAAACCAAATACGATTTTGCATAAAGTTTGCCATTCCACTCCCTAACTGCACTTTTGTTTAATGTCACCGAGTTTGTCATTCTGATTTGAACCTAATTTCATCAGGAGAGAGAGTTATTTTGTTGCTGGTGAATGCGGACCCAATAATTCGTGCCGGTCTGCCAGGGATTACATATTATCCTTCAAATGGAAGCTGAATAAGACAGAAATTTCAAATTGAAACGGGCGTGGAACAAAGTACGGGACTAAAGACTCATTGTCCGATTTTCTGCCATAGTTGCATTCAAAGTTGCGCTAATTTCCTTGTTTTATGGCATTTATCGATCAGGAATATGTCGCCGTTTGAAAAAGGATTACATATCAGACTTCAAAATAGACATAAACGTCACTTTAATGCTATTTTTTCGAACAATTCTAATCGAACTTTTACAAGTACATGAGGTCCTTTCTCCCAATTTCTTTGAAAGAGGAGGGGGAATAAGTAAATAAATAATTTTGTCAGGCAGAATTCAGCTGCCTCTCTGGCTTAGTGGGCTTAAACGGTCAGCCCGATAGTGGTTTTTAATCTTAGTCTGAATTAACTTCAGGGTTCCATTCTCTGACCCCTTTCTTTACACCTTTTTTTCCCTCCGTCACAATATTTTACTGTCTTGGATAGATCTATATGTAGATCTATAATATATATCTGAAACCGGTGTAAACTGTCCTAATCCGACATATGACCTGAGCCCGTAATGACATGGATAAATACCTAAAATGCAGACAACAAGGATAGGTAGACTAGAATCAGAAATCAGTTTCCACAGACTGTCATCCCCTCATGTTTTACATTTATATGCATGCGAAAGTCAAATATGGGTTTGCGTAAAGTTTGCCATTCCACTCCATAACTGCACTTTTTTTTAATGCCAGCAATTTCGTCAGTTTGATTTGAATATAATTCCGTCAGGAGAGGGAGTTTTTTGTTCTGGTTTTCTTTCCTTTTAAGTGAAAAGCACCTCAATTTGTGTCGTAAATGTCAAAATCAGGTTTTCGCATGTCTGCAAGTGCCATATGAGAGTGGGTTGTCACGGAAACCGATTTTAGATTCTTGTCTCTGTACAATTGTTAAGTTAATCTAGCGTTTTGACTGTGTTCTTGCGTTCACTTGAGGCACATGTCAGCTTGTGACATATTCCGGGTGCAAACCCGGGCTAGCCGTAGGGATTTGATAAGGCAATGGGTTTACCTTTTTCCCGCTCAGCATAATCAAGCAACAAAAACTGATATAACCTTATAAACTATCAGACTATTCCCAAACTAAATTGGATTATATCCCCTGACTGTACAAAGCAGAACTGCTCCTGATCTCTTATTTTCTACTTCATACCCCATTTTGCCAGTTAAAATGTTTTCATTGTACCATCAAAACCATTCACTTTGATCTGAGACACTAATTAGTAATGTGTTCAACAGTGTAATGGAGAGAAAAGGGCACTCATTTGTTTGTCTACCTCTCTGTTTCATGCAACAGGTGCCCGTTGCCCCTAAAAAGTTTTCTCCCTGGTTTACACACCTATGCAATGACTCCTCGAGACCTTTCCGTCGTCAGTTAATGGTCTCAACATATGCAAAGTATCAATGTGAAGCATGGAAGCTAAGCTGAACAAGGTAGAAAAATTGAAACGCGGACGAACAAGGGTGGGGACAAAAGGCTCAAAGTACATGTATTTTCCAACATTGAAAAGTAACACAACTTGTGATTGGTTGAACAAATATTTTAAGCCAATCAGAAGCTGCGTTACTCACAAATGTAGAAAAATCTGGAGAATGAGTCTCAGAATGTTCTTCAGAATGGTTGGTGAATTCGGAGCCAGGAATTCGTGCCGGCCTGCTAAGGGTTACATAATATCCTTCAAATGGAAGCTAAATAACACTGAAAATTCGAATTGAAACGGGGGTGGAACATAGGTGGGGACGAAAGACTCATAGTCCGATCTTCTGCCACCCGTTCCATTCAAAACGTTGTCCAATTTCCTTGTTGTATTGCATGTATCGATCAGGAATATATCCCCGTTTGCAAAGGATTACACACTACCCTTCAAAATAGACGTAAACGTCACTTTTAACCCATATTTTCAAACAATTCTAATGGAATTTTCACAACTACTTGAGGTCCTTTGTTCCAATTTCTTTGAAATGGGAGGGGTAATATGTAAATAAATAATTTTGTCAGGCAAAATTCAGCTGCCTCTCTGACTAAGTGGGCTAGACGGTCAGCCCGATAGTAATTTTTAATCTTGGTCCGGATTGTTTTCAGGGTTCTATTCTCTGACCCATTTTCTTCCATCTTCATCTTTTTTCCCTCTGTCACAATATTTCCCCTATTCTGTCTTGGTTCTTGGATAGATCTATATGTAGGCTTCTAATATTTATCTGAAACCGGTGTATACTTTGTCATCCGAATGAATTAGCCTATTTTCTCTGTAACATTCAACTTATATATCATATTTACGTGCACGCGAAAACCAAATACGATTTTGCATAAAGTCTGCCATTCCACTCCCTGACTGCACTTTTGTTTAATGCCACCGCTTTTGTCATTCTGATTTGAACCTAATTTCATCAGGAGAAGGAGTTATTTTGTTGCTGGTGAATACGGACCCAATAATTCGTGTCGGTCTGCCAGGAATTTTATATTATCCTTCAAATGGAAGCTGAATAAGACAGAAATTCCAAACTGAAACGGGTGTGGAACAAAGGTGGGAACTAAGTCTCATAGTCCGATCTTCTGCCACCGCTTCATTCAAAGACGCGCTAATTTCCTTGTTTTATGGCATGTCTCGATCAGAAATATGTCCCCGTTTGCAAAGGATTACGTCAGTTATAAAGCATTTTTTTTCTTTTTTCCCGAACAATTCTAATCGAATTTTCACAAGTACTTGAGGGCTTTTGTTCCAATTTCTTTGAAAGGGGAGAAGGAATATTAAGCCCGTTCCCGTTGTAGATATACATATTACAACTGGCACAGGCTACTGTGCCGTTGCTATTCAGTGGGCTACATGTATATCACAGAACAGCCGATCAGAGCAGCATACACATTTCCAGTTTGGCTGTAGAGGTAACATTGCGATTTTGCACAACTTGAAATAGGTAATCGAAACTAAAAGAAATATTGGCAAACATGAAAGGTGATACCAAAAATTAAATTTACTTGTTCGTCAGGTCAAGAACGTCGGAAAAACTGCGGCTCTGGAAGTGAGAGTGACGTCCTCTAAACCTCTAGCAGTCAAGCGTCGTGTTCTAAAAATACACAAACAGAATTGACCGTATTTAGTAGCCTGTACTGATCCCTATACCCTTGCTGGATCAGGGAACGTTACCAATCTAGGGGAATATGAAAATAAACAATTTTGTCATGCAGAATTCAGCTGCCTCTCTGGCTTAGTGTGATAGACGGTCAGCCTGATACTGATTTTTAATTTTCGTCCGGGTTAAGGCTTCCAATCTCTAACCCCTTTCTTTCTACCTTTTTTTTCCCTCTTTCACAATATTTTTCCCGATTATGTCTTGGATAGATCTATATGTAGATCTATGATATATATCTTAAACCGGTGTAAACTTTGTCACCCAACTGAATTAGCATATTTTCTTTGTAACTAGTTTTAACCCCAAAGAAATATGCTTAGTTAGGCCCTAGCCCTGAATATGTCCTGCCTCTCTGGCTTGGTGGGCTAGACGATCAGCCCGATATTAATTTTTAATCTTGTTCCGGGTTAACTTCAGGGTTTCATTCTCTGACCCCTTTATTTCCACCCTTTTTCCCCGTCACAATATTTTACCACATTATGTCTTGGTTCTTGGATAGATCTGTATGTAGATATATATCATTTCTCTTAAACAGATGTAAATTTTTTCACCCATTTTAATTAGCCTCTTGTAATTGTAACTGGTTTTGACCCCAGTGAAATATGTTTAGGCTCTAGCACTTAATATGTCCCGATCTGGTATAATGTGACCTGAGCCATTTATGACATGGATGAATACCTGAAATGCAGACAACAAGGATATGTAGACTAGAATCAGAAATCAGTTTCCACAGACTGCCATCCACTTAAATTTTACATTTATATGCATGCGAAAACTAAATATGGGTTTGTGTAAAGTTTGCTATTCCACTCCATAACTGCACATTTTTTTAATGCCAGCAATTTTGTCAGTTTGATTTGAATATAATTCCATTAGGAGAGGGAGTTGTTTGTTCGGTTTTTTTTCCTTTTCAGTGAAAAACACCCCAATTTGTGTCGTAAAGGTCAATATCAGGTACTTGCATGTCCGCAAGTGCCATATGAGAGTGAGTTGTCTCGGAAACCGTTTTTAGATTCTAGTCTCCGTACAATTGTTAAGTTAATCCAGCATTTTGACTATGTCGTTGCGGTCACTTGAGGCACATGTCAGCTTGTGACATATTCCGTGTTCAAGCTGTATGGATTTGATAAGGCAATGGGTTTACCTTTTTCCCTCTCAGCATAATCAAGCAACAAAAACTGATATATCCTTATAAACTATCAGACTATTCCCAAATCAAATTGGATTATATCCCCTGACTGCACAAAGCAGAACTACTCCTGATCTCATTTTTTCTACTTCATACCCCATTTTGCCAGTTAAAATGTTTTCATTGTACCATCAAAACCATTCACTTTGATCTGAGACTAATTAGTAATGTCTTCAACAGTGTAATATAGAGAAAGGGGCACTTATTTGTTTGTCTACCTCCCTGTTTCATGCAACGGGTGCCCGTTGTCCCTAAAAAGTTTACTCTCTGGTTCACACACCTATGCCATGATTCCTCGAGACCTTTCCGTCGTCAGTTAATGGTCTCAACATATGGAAAGTATCAATGTGAAGCATGGAAGCTAAGCTGAACAAGATAGAAAATTTCAAACGCGGACGAACAAGCGTGGGGACAAAAGGCTCAAAGTACATGTATTTTCTAACATTGAAAAGTAACACAACTTGTGATTGGTTGAACAAATATTTTAAGCCAATCAGAAGCTGCGTTACTCACAAATGTAGAAAAATCTGGAGAATGAGTCTCAGAATGTTCTTCAGAATGGTTGGTGAATACGGAGCCAGGAATTCGTGCCGGCCTGCTAAGGGTTACATATTATCCTTCAAATGGAAGCTGAATACGACTGAAAATTTAAATAGAAATGGGGGTGGAAGATAGGTGGGGACGAAAGACTCATAGTCCGATCTTCTGCCACCCGTTCCATTCAAGACGTTGTCCAATTTCCTTGTTGTATTGCATGTATCGATCAGGAATATGTCCCCGTTTGCAAAGGATTACACACAACCCTTCAAAATGGACATAAACGTCACTTTTAACCCATATTTTCAAACAATTCTAATGGAATTTTCAAAACTACTTGAGGTCCTTTGTTCCAATTTCTTTGAAAGGGGGAGGGGTAATATGTAAATAAATAATTTTGTCAGGCAAATGTCAGCTGCCTCTCTGACTAAGTGGGCTAGACGGTCAGCCCGATAGTAATTTTTAATCTTGGTCCGGATTATTTTCAGGGTTCTATTCTCTGACCCCTTTTCTTTCCATCTTTTTTCCCTCTGTCAAAATATTTCCCCCATTCTGTCTTGGTTCTTGGATAGATCTATATGTAGGCTTCTAATATTTATCTGAAATCGGTGTAAACTTTGTCATCCGAATGAATTAGCCTATTTTCTCTGTAACATTCAACTTATATATCATATTTACATGCACGCGAAAACCAAATGCGATTTTGCATAAAGTCTGCCATTCCACTCCCTGACTGCACTTTTGTTTAATGCCACCGCTTTTGTCATTCTGATTTGAACCTAATTTCATCAGGAGAAGGAGTTATTTTGTTGCTGGTGAATACGGACCCAATAATTCGTGTCGGTCTGCCAGGAATTTTATATTATCCTTCAAATGGAAGCTGAATAAGACAGAAATTCCAAACTGAAACGGGTGTGGAACAAAGGTGGGAACTAAGTCTCATAGTCCGATCTTCTGCCACCGCTTCATTCAAAGACGCGCTAATTTCCTTGTTTTATGGCATGTCTCGATCAGAAATATGTCCCCGTTTGCAAAGGATTACGTCAGTTATAAAGCATTTTTTTTCTTTTTTCCCGAACAATTCTAATCGAATTTTCACAAGTACTTGAGGGCTTTTGTTCCAATTTCTTTGAAAGGGGAGAAGGAATATTAAGCCCGTTCCCGTTGTAGATATACATATTACAACTGGCACAGGCTACTGTGCCGTTGCTATTCAGTGGGCTACATGTATATCACAGAACAGCCGATCAGAGCAGCATACACATTTCCAGTTTGGCTGTAGAGGTAACATTGCGATTTTGCACAACTTGAAATAGGTAATCGAAACTAAAAGAAATATTGGCAAACATGAAAGGTGATACCAAAAATTAAATTTACTTGTTCGTCAGGTCAAGAACGTCGGAAAAACTGCGGCTCTGGAAGTGAGAGTGACGTCCTCTAAACCTCTAGCAGTCAAGCGTCGTGTTCTAAAAATACACAAACAGAATTGACCGTATTTAGTAGCCTGTACTGATCCCTATACCCTTGCTGGATCAGGGAACGTTACCAATCTAGGGGAATATGAAAATAAACAATTTTGTCATGCAGAATTCAGCTGCCTCTCTGGCTTAGTGTGATAGACGGTCAGCCTGATACTGATTTTTAATTTTCGTCCGGGTTAAGGCTTCCAATCTCTAACCCCTTTCTTTCTACCTTTTTTTTCCCTCTTTCACAATATTTTTCCCGATTATGTCTTGGATAGATCTATATGTAGATCTATGATATATATCTTAAACCGGTGTAAACTTTGTCACCCAACTGAATTAGCATATTTTCTTTGTAACTAGTTTTAACCCCAAAGAAATATGCTTAGTTAGGCCCTAGCCCTGAATATGTCCTGCCTCTCTGGCTTGGTGGGCTAGACGATCAGCCCGATATTAATTTTTAATCTTGTTCCGGGTTAACTTCAGGGTTTCATTCTCTGACCCCTTTATTTCCACCCTTTTTCCCCGTCACAATATTTTACCACATTATGTCTTGGTTCTTGGATAGATCTGTATGTAGATATATATCATTTCTCTTAAACAGATGTAAATTTTTTCACCCATTTTAATTAGCCTCTTGTAATTGTAACTGGTTTTGACCCCAGTGAAATATGTTTAGGCTCTAGCACTTAATATGTCCCGATCTGGTATAATGTGACCTGAGCCATTTATGACATGGATGAATACCTGAAATGCAGACAACAAGGATATGTAGACTAGAATCAGAAATCAGTTTCCACAGACTGCCATCCACTTAAATTTTACATTTATATGCATGCGAAAACTAAATATGGGTTTGTGTAAAGTTTGCTATTCCACTCCATAACTGCACATTTTTTTAATGCCAGCAATTTTGTCAGTTTGATTTGAATATAATTCCATTAGGAGAGGGAGTTGTTTGTTCGGTTTTTTTTCCTTTTCAGTGAAAAACACCCCAATTTGTGTCGTAAAGGTCAATATCAGGTACTTGCATGTCCGCAAGTGCCATATGAGAGTGAGTTGTCTCGGAAACCGTTTTTAGATTCTAGTCTCCGTACAATTGTTAAGTTAATCCAGCATTTTGACTATGTCGTTGCGGTCACTTGAGGCACATGTCAGCTTGTGACATATTCCGTGTTCAAGCTGTATGGATTTGATAAGGCAATGGGTTTACCTTTTTCCCTCTCAGCATAATCAAGCAACAAAAACTGATATATCCTTATAAACTATCAGACTATTCCCAAATCAAATTGGATTATATCCCCTGACTGCACAAAGCAGAACTGCTCCTGATCTCATTTTTTCTACTTCATACCCCATTTTGCCAGTTAAAATGTTTTCATTGTACCATCAAAACCATTCACTTTGATCTGAGACTAATTAGTAATGTCTTCAACAGTGTAATATAGAGAAAGGGGCACTTATTTGTTTGTCTACCTCCCTGTTTCATGCAACGGGTGCCCGTTGTCCCTAAAAAGTTTACTCTCTGGTTCACACACCTATGCCATGATTCCTCGAGACCTTTCCGTCGTCAGTTAATGGTCTCAACATATGGAAAGTATCAATGTGAAGCATGGAAGCTAAGCTGAACAAGATAGAAAATTTCAAACGCGGACGAACAAGCGTGGGGACAAAAGGCTCAAAGTACATGTATTTTCTAACATTGAAAAGTAACACAACTTGTGATTGGTTGAACAAATATTTTAAGCCAATCAGAAGCTGCGTTACTCACAAATGTAGAAAAATCTGGAGAATGAGTCTCAGAATGTTCTTCAGAATGGTTGGTGAATACGGAGCCAGGAATTCGTGCCGGCCTGCTAAGGGTTACATATTATCCTTCAAATGGAAGCTGAATACGACTGAAAATTTAAATAGAAATGGGGGTGGAAGATAGGTGGGGACGAAAGACTCATAGTCCGATCTTCTGCCACCCGTTCCATTCAAGACGTTGTCCAATTTCCTTGTTGTATTGCATGTATCGATCAGGAATATGTCCCCGTTTGCAAAGGATTACACACAACCCTTCAAAATGGACATAAACGTCACTTTTAACCCATATTTTCAAACAATTCTAATGGAATTTTCAAAACTACTTGAGGTCCTTTGTTCCAATTTCTTTGAAAGGGGGAGGGGTAATATGTAAATAAATAATTTTGTCAGGCAAAAGTCAGCTGCCTCTCTGACTAAGTGGGCTAGACGGTCAGCCCGATAGTAATTTTTAATCTTGGTCCGGATTATTTTCAGGGTTCTATTCTCTGACCCCTTTTCTTTCCATCTTTTTTCCCTCTGTCAAAATATTTCCCCCATTCTGTCTTGGTTCTTGGATAGATCTATATGTAGGCTTCTAATATTTATCTGAAATCGGTGTAAACTTTGTCATCCGAATGAATTAGCCTATTTTCTCTGTAACATTCAACTTATATATCATATTTACATGCACGCGAAAACCAAATGCGATTTTGCATAAAGTCTGCCATTCCACTCCCTGACTGCACTTTTGTTTAATGCCACCGCTTTTGTCATTCTGATTTGAACCTAATTTCATCAGGAGAAGGAGTTATTTTGTTGCTGGTGAATACGGACCCAATAATTCGTGCCGGTCTGCCAGGAATTATATATTATCCTTCAAATGGAAGCTGAATAAGACAGAAATTTCAAATTGAAACGGGTGTGGAACAAAGGTGGGAACTAAGTCTCATAGTCCGATCTCCTGCCACCGCTTCATTCAAAGACGCGCTAATTTTCTTGTTTTATGGCATGTCTCGATCAGAAATATGTCCCCGTTTGCAAAGGATTACGTCAGTTATAAAGCATTTTTTTTTTCCGAACAATTCTAATCGAATTTTCACAAGTACTTGAGGGCTTTTGTTCCAATTTCTTTGAAAGGGGAGAAGGAATATTAAGCCCGTTCCCGTTGTAGATATACATATTACAACTGGCACAGGCTACTGTGTCATTGCTATTCAGTGGGCTATATGTATATCACAGAACAGCCGATCAGAGCAGCATACACATTTCCAGTTTGGCTGTAGAGGTAACATTGCGATTTTGCACAATTTGAAATCGGTAATCGAAACTAAAAGAAATATTGGCAAACATGAAAGGTGATACCAAAAATTAAATTTACATATTCGTCAGGTCAAGAACGTTGGAAAAACTGCGGCTCTGGAAGTGAGATTGACGTCCTCTAAATTTCTAGTAGTCAAGCGTCGTGTTCTAAAAATACACAAACAGAATTGACCGTATTTAGTAGCCTGTACTGATCCATATACCCTTGCTGGATCAGGGAACGTTACCAATCTAGGGGAATATGAAAATAAACAATTTTGTCATGCAGAATTCAGCTGCCTCTCTGGCTTAGTGTGATAGACGGTCAGCCTGATACTGATTTTTAATTTTCGTCCGGGTTAAGGCTTCCAATCTCTAACCCCTTTCTTTCTACCTTTTTTTCCCTCTTTCACAATATTTTTCCCGATTATGTCTTGGATAGATCTATATGTAGATCTATGATATATATCTTAAACCGGTGTAAACTTTGTCACCCAACTGAATTGGCATATTTTCTTTGTAACTAGTTTTAACCCCAAAGAAATATGCTTAGTTAGGCCCTAGCCCTGAATATGTCCTGCCTCTCTGGCTTGGTGGGCTAGACGATCAGCCCGATATTAATTTTTAATCTTGTTCCGGGTTAACTTCAGGGTTTCATTCTCTGACCCCTTTATTTCCACCCTTTTTCCCCGTCACAATATTTTACCACATTATGTCTTGGTTCTTGGATAGATCTGTATGTAGATATATATCATTTCTCTTAAACAGATGTAAATTTTTTCACCCATTTTAATTAGCCTCTTGTAATTGTAACTGGTTTTGACCCCAAAGAAATATGTGTAGGCTCTAGCACTTAATATGTCCCGATCTGGTATAATGTGACCTGAGCCCTTTATGACATGGATAAATACCTGAAATGCAGACAACAAGGATATGTAGACTAGAATCAGAAATCAGTTTCCACAGACTGCCATCCACTTAAATTTTACATTTATATGCATGCAAAAACTAAATATGGGTTTGCGTAAAGTTTGCTATTCCACTCCATAACTGCACATTTTTTTAATGCCAGCAATTTTGTCAGTTTGATTTGAATATAATTCCATTAGGAGAGGGAGTTTTTTGTTCTGATTTTTTTCCTTTTCAGTGAAAAACACCCCAATTTGTGTCGTAAAGGTCAATATCAGGTACTTGCATGTCCGCAAGTGCCATATGAGAGTGAGTTGTCTCGGAAACCGTTTTTAGATTCTAGTCTCCGTACAATTGTTAAGTTAATCCAGCATTTTGACTATGTCGTTGCGGTCACTTGAGGCACATGTCAGCTTGTGACATATTCCGTGTTCAAGCTGTATGGATTTGATAAGGCAATGGGTTTACCTTTTTCCCTCTCAGCATAATCAAGCAACAAAAACTGATATATCCTTATAAACTATCAGACTATTCCCAAATCAAATTGGATTATATCCCCTGACTGCACAAAGCAGAACTGCTCCTGATCTCTTTTTTTCTACTTCATACCCCATTTTGCCAGTTAAAATGTTTTCATTGTACCATCAAAACCATTCACTTTGATCTGAGACACTAATTAGTAATGTCTTCAACAGTGTAATATAGAGAAAGCGGCACTTATTTGTTTGTCTACCTGTTTCATGCAACAGGTGCCCGTTGTCCCTAAAAAGTTTACTCCCTGGTTCACACACCTATGCCATGATTCCTCAAGACCTTTCCGTCGTCAGTTAATGGAATCAACATATGCAAAGTATCAATGTGAAGCATGGAAGCTAAGCTGAACAAGATAGAAAATTTGAAACGTGGACGAACAAGCGTGGGGACAAAAGGCTCAAAGTACATGTATTTTCTAACATTGAAAAGTAACACAACTTGTGATTGGTTGAACAAATATTTTAAGCCAATCAGAAGCTGCGTTATTCACAAATGTAGAAAAATGTGGAGAATAAGTCTCAGAATGTTCTTCAGAATGGTTGGGAAATACGGAGCCAGGAATTCGTGCCGGCCTGCTAAGGATTACATATTATCCTTCAAATGGAAGCTGAATACGACTGAAAATTTAAATAGAAATGGGTGTGGAACATAGGTGGGGACGAAAGACTCATAGTCCGATCTTCTGCCACCCGTTCCATTGAAAACGTTGTCCAATTTCCTTGTTGTATTGCGTGTATCGATCAGGAATATGTCCCCGTTTGCAAAGGATTACACACAACCCTTCAAAATGGACATAAACGTCACTTTTAACCCATATTTTCAAACAATTCTAATGTAATGTTCACAACTACTTGAGGTTCTTTGTTCCAGTTTCTTTGAAAGTGGGAGGGGTAATATGTAAATAAATAATTTTGTCAGGCAAAATTCAGCTGCCTCTCTGACTAAGTGGGCTAGACGGTCAGCCCGATAGTAATTTTTAATCTTGGTCCGGATTGTTTTCAGGGTTCTATTCTCTGACCCCTTTTCTTTCCATCTTTTTTCCCTCTGTCACAATATTTCCCCCATTCTGTCTTGGTTCTTGGATAGATCTACATGTAGATCTATAATATTTTTCTGAAACCGGTGTAATATTTGTCATCCAAATGAATGAGCCTATTTTCTCTGTAACTTTCCACTTATATATCATATTTACGTGCACGCGAAAACCAAATACGATTTTGCATAAAGTTTGCCATTCCACTCCCTAACTGCACTTTTGTTTAATGTCACCGAGTTTGTCATTCTGATTTGAACCTAATTTCATCAGGAGAGAGAGTTATTTTGTTGCTGGTGAATGCGGACCCAATAATTCGTGCCGGTCTGCCAGGGATTACATATTATCCTTCAAATGGAAGCTGAATAAGACAGAAATTTCAAATTGAAACGGGCGTGGAACAAAGTACGGGACTAAAGACTCATTGTCCGATTTTCTGCCATAGTTGCATTCAAAGTTGCGCTAATTTCCTTGTTTTATGGCATTTATCGATCAGGAATATGTCGCCGTTTGAAAAAGGATTACATATCAGACTTCAAAATAGACATAAACGTCACTTTAATGCTATTTTTTCGAACAATTCTAATCGAACTTTTACAAGTACATGAGGTCCTTTCTCCCAATTTCTTTGAAAGAGGAGGGGGAATAAGTAAATAAATAATTTTGTCAGGCAGAATTCAGCTGCCTCTCTGGCTTAGTGGGCTTAAACGGTCAGCCCGATAGTGGTTTTTAATCTTAGTCTGAATTAACTTCAGGGTTCCATTCTCTGACCCCTTTCTTTACACCTTTTTTTCCCTCCGTCACAATATTTTACTGTCTTGGATAGATCTATATGTAGATCTATAATATATATCTGAAACCGGTGTAAACTGTCCTAATCCGACATATGACCTGAGCCCGTAATGACATGGATAAATACCTAAAATGCAGACAACAAGGATAGGTAGACTAGAATCAGAAATCAGTTTCCACAGACTGTCATCCCCTCATGTTTTACATTTATATGCATGCGAAAGTCAAATATGGGTTTGCGTAAAGTTTGCCATTCCACTCCATAACTGCACTTTTTTTTAATGCCAGCAATTTCGTCAGTTTGATTTGAATATAATTCCGTCAGGAGAGGGAGTTTTTTGTTCTGGTTTTCTTTCCTTTTAAGTGAAAAGCACCTCAATTTGTGTCGTAAATGTCAAAATCAGGTTTTCGCATGTCTGCAAGTGCCATATGAGAGTGGGTTGTCACGGAAACCGATTTTAGATTCTTGTCTCTGTACAATTGTTAAGTTAATCTAGCGTTTTGACTGTGTTCTTGCGTTCACTTGAGGCACATGTCAGCTTGTGACATATTCCGGGTGCAAACCCGGGCTAGCCGTAGGGATTTGATAAGGCAATGGGTTTACCTTTTTCCCGCTCAGCATAATCAAGCAACAAAAACTGATATAACCTTATAAACTATCAGACTATTCCCAAACTAAATTGGATTATATCCCCTGACTGTACAAAGCAGAACTGCTCCTGATCTCTTATTTTCTACTTCATACCCCATTTTGCCAGTTAAAATGTTTTCATTGTACCATCAAAACCATTCACTTTGATCTGAGACACTAATTAGTAATGTGTTCAACAGTGTAATGGAGAGAAAAGGGCACTCATTTGTTTGTCTACCTCTCTGTTTCATGCAACAGGTGCCCGTTGCCCCTAAAAAGTTTTCTCCCTGGTTTACACACCTATGCAATGACTCCTCGAGACCTTTCCGTCGTCAGTTAATGGTCTCAACATATGCAAAGTATCAATGTGAAGCATGGAAGCTAAGCTGAACAAGGTAGAAAAATTGAAACGCGGACGAACAAGGGTGGGGACAAAAGGCTCAAAGTACATGTATTTTCCAACATTGAAAAGTAACACAACTTGTGATTGGTTGAACAAATATTTTAAGCCAATCAGAAGCTGCGTTACTCACAAATGTAGAAAAATCTGGAGAATGAGTCTCAGAATGTTCTTCAGAATGGTTGGTGAATTCGGAGCCAGGAATTCGTGCCGGCCTGCTAAGGGTTACATAATATCCTTCAAATGGAAGCTAAATAACACTGAAAATTCGAATTGAAACGGGGGTGGAACATAGGTGGGGACGAAAGACTCATAGTCCGATCTTCTGCCACCCGTTCCATTCAAAACGTTGTCCAATTTCCTTGTTGTATTGCATGTATCGATCAGGAATATATCCCCGTTTGCAAAGGATTACACACTACCCTTCAAAATAGACGTAAACGTCACTTTTAACCCATATTTTCAAACAATTCTAATGGAATTTTCACAACTACTTGAGGTCCTTTGTTCCAATTTCTTTGAAATGGGAGGGGTAATATGTAAATAAATAATTTTGTCAGGCAAAATTCAGCTGCCTCTCTGACTAAGTGGGCTAGACGGTCAGCCCGATAGTAATTTTTAATCTTGGTCCGGATTGTTTTCAGGGTTCTATTCTCTGACCCATTTTCTTCCATCTTCATCTTTTTTCCCTCTGTCACAATATTTCCCCTATTCTGTCTTGGTTCTTGGATAGATCTATATGTAGGCTTCTAATATTTATCTGAAACCGGTGTATACTTTGTCATCCGAATGAATTAGCCTATTTTCTCTGTAACATTCAACTTATATATCATATTTACGTGCACGCGAAAACCAAATACGATTTTGCATAAAGTCTGCCATTCCACTCCCTGACTGCACTTTTGTTTAATGCCACCGCTTTTGTCATTCTGATTTGAACCTAATTTCATCAGGAGAAGGAGTTATTTTGTTGCTGGTGAATACGGACCCAATAATTCGTGTCGGTCTGCCAGGAATTATATATTATCCTTCAAATGGAAGCTGAATAAGACAGAAATTCCAAACTGAAACGGGTGTGGAACAAAGGTGGGAACTAAGTCTCATAGTCCGATCTTCTGCCACCGCTTCATTCAAAGACGCGCTAATTTCCTTGTTTTATGGCATGTCTCGATCAGAAATATGTCCCCGTTTGCAAAGGATTACGTCAGTTATAAAGCATTTTTTTTCTTTTTTCCCGAACAATTCTAATCGAATTTTCACAAGTACTTGAGGGCTTTTGTTCCAATTTCTTTGAAAGGGGAGAAGGAATATTAAGCCCGTTCCCGTTGTAGATATACATATTACAACTGGCACAGGCTACTGTGCCGTTGCTATTCAGTGGGCTACATGTATATCACAGAACAGCCGATCAGAGCAGCATACACATTTCCAGTTTGGCTGTAGAGGTAACATTGCGATTTTGCACAACTTGAAATAGGTAATCGAAACTAAAAGAAATATTGGCAAACATGAAAGGTGATACCAAAAATTAAATTTACTTGTTCGTCAGGTCAAGAACGTCGGAAAAACTGCGGCTCTGGAAGTGAGAGTGACGTCCTCTAAACCTCTAGCAGTCAAGCGTCGTGTTCTAAAAATACACAAACAGAATTGACCGTATTTAGTAGCCTGTACTGATCCCTATACCCTTGCTGGATCAGGGAACGTTACCAATCTAGGGGAATATGAAAATAAACAATTTTGTCATGCAGAATTCAGCTGCCTCTCTGGCTTAGTGTGATAGACGGTCAGCCTGATACTGATTTTTAATTTTCGTCCGGGTTAAGGCTTCCAATCTCTAACCCCTTTCTTTCTACCTTTTTTTTCCCTCTTTCACAATATTTTTCCCGATTATGTCTTGGATAGATCTATATGTAGATCTATGATATATATCTTAAACCGGTGTAAACTTTGTCACCCAACTGAATTAGCATATTTTCTTTGTAACTAGTTTTAACCCCAAAGAAATATGCTTAGTTAGGCCCTAGCCCTGAATATGTCCTGCCTCTCTGGCTTGGTGGGCTAGACGATCAGCCCGATATTAATTTTTAATCTTGTTCCGGGTTAACTTCAGGGTTTCATTCTCTGACCCCTTTATTTCCACCCTTTTTCCCCGTCACAATATTTTACCACATTATGTCTTGGTTCTTGGATAGATCTGTATGTAGATATATATCATTTCTCTTAAACAGATGTAAATTTTTTCACCCATTTTAATTAGCCTCTTGTAATTGTAACTGGTTTTGACCCCAGTGAAATATGTTTAGGCTCTAGCACTTAATATGTCCCGATCTGGTATAATGTGACCTGAGCCATTTATGACATGGATGAATACCTGAAATGCAGACAACAAGGATATGTAGACTAGAATCAGAAATCAGTTTCCACAGACTGCCATCCACTTAAATTTTACATTTATATGCATGCGAAAACTAAATATGGGTTTGTGTAAAGTTTGCTATTCCACTCCATAACTGCACATTTTTTTAATGCCAGCAATTTTGTCAGTTTGATTTGAATATAATTCCATTAGGAGAGGGAGTTGTTTGTTCGGTTTTTTTTCCTTTTCAGTGAAAAACACCCCAATTTGTGTCGTAAAGGTCAATATCAGGTACTTGCATGTCCGCAAGTGCCATATGAGAGTGAGTTGTCTCGGAAACCGTTTTTAGATTCTAGTCTCCGTACAATTGTTAAGTTAATCCAGCATTTTGACTATGTCGTTGCGGTCACTTGAGGCACATGTCAGCTTGTGACATATTCCGTGTTCAAGCTGTATGGATTTGATAAGGCAATGGGTTTACCTTTTTCCCTCTCAGCATAATCAAGCAACAAAAACTGATATATCCTTATAAACTATCAGACTATTCCCAAATCAAATTGGATTATATCCCCTGACTGCACAAAGCAGAACTACTCCTGATCTCATTTTTTCTACTTCATACCCCATTTTGCCAGTTAAAATGTTTTCATTGTACCATCAAAACCATTCACTTTGATCTGAGACTAATTAGTAATGTCTTCAACAGTGTAATATAGAGAAAGGGGCACTTATTTGTTTGTCTACCTCCCTGTTTCATGCAACGGGTGCCCGTTGTCCCTAAAAAGTTTACTCTCTGGTTCACACACCTATGCCATGATTCCTCGAGACCTTTCCGTCGTCAGTTAATGGTCTCAACATATGGAAAGTATCAATGTGAAGCATGGAAGCTAAGCTGAACAAGATAGAAAATTTCAAACGCGGACGAACAAGCGTGGGGACAAAAGGCTCAAAGTACATGTATTTTCTAACATTGAAAAGTAACACAACTTGTGATTGGTTGAACAAATATTTTAAGCCAATCAGAAGCTGCGTTACTCACAAATGTAGAAAAATCTGGAGAATGAGTCTCAGAATGTTCTTCAGAATGGTTGGTGAATACGGAGCCAGGAATTCGTGCCGGCCTGCTAAGGGTTACATATTATCCTTCAAATGGAAGCTGAATACGACTGAAAATTTAAATAGAAATGGGGGTGGAAGATAGGTGGGGACGAAAGACTCATAGTCCGATCTTCTGCCACCCGTTCCATTCAAGACGTTGTCCAATTTCCTTGTTGTATTGCATGTATCGATCAGGAATATGTCCCCGTTTGCAAAGGATTACACACAACCCTTCAAAATGGACATAAACGTCACTTTTAACCCATATTTTCAAACAATTCTAATGGAATTTTCAAAACTACTTGAGGTCCTTTGTTCCAATTTCTTTGAAAGGGGGAGGGGTAATATGTAAATAAATAATTTTGTCAGGCAAATGTCAGCTGCCTCTCTGACTAAGTGGGCTAGACGGTCAGCCCGATAGTAATTTTTAATCTTGGTCCGGATTATTTTCAGGGTTCTATTCTCTGACCCCTTTTCTTTCCATCTTTTTTCCCTCTGTCAAAATATTTCCCCCATTCTGTCTTGGTTCTTGGATAGATCTATATGTAGGCTTCTAATATTTATCTGAAATCGGTGTAAACTTTGTCATCCGAATGAATTAGCCTATTTTCTCTGTAACATTCAACTTATATATCATATTTACATGCACGCGAAAACCAAATGCGATTTTGCATAAAGTCTGCCATTCCACTCCCTGACTGCACTTTTGTTTAATGCCACCGCTTTTGTCATTCTGATTTGAACCTAATTTCATCAGGAGAAGGAGTTATTTTGTTGCTGGTGAATACGGACCCAATAATTCGTGTCGGTCTGCCAGGAATTTTATATTATCCTTCAAATGGAAGCTGAATAAGACAGAAATTCCAAACTGAAACGGGTGTGGAACAAAGGTGGGAACTAAGTCTCATAGTCCGATCTTCTGCCACCGCTTCATTCAAAGACGCGCTAATTTCCTTGTTTTATGGCATGTCTCGATCAGAAATATGTCCCCGTTTGCAAAGGATTACGTCAGTTATAAAGCATTTTTTTTCTTTTTTCCCGAACAATTCTAATCGAATTTTCACAAGTACTTGAGGGCTTTTGTTCCAATTTCTTTGAAAGGGGAGAAGGAATATTAAGCCCGTTCCCGTTGTAGATATACATATTACAACTGGCACAGGCTACTGTGCCGTTGCTATTCAGTGGGCTACATGTATATCACAGAACAGCCGATCAGAGCAGCATACACATTTCCAGTTTGGCTGTAGAGGTAACATTGCGATTTTGCACAACTTGAAATAGGTAATCGAAACTAAAAGAAATATTGGCAAACATGAAAGGTGATACCAAAAATTAAATTTACTTGTTCGTCAGGTCAAGAACGTCGGAAAAACTGCGGCTCTGGAAGTGAGAGTGACGTCCTCTAAACCTCTAGCAGTCAAGCGTCGTGTTCTAAAAATACACAAACAGAATTGACCGTATTTAGTAGCCTGTACTGATCCCTATACCCTTGCTGGATCAGGGAACGTTACCAATCTAGGGGAATATGAAAATAAACAATTTTGTCATGCAGAATTCAGCTGCCTCTCTGGCTTAGTGTGATAGACGGTCAGCCTGATACTGATTTTTAATTTTCGTCCGGGTTAAGGCTTCCAATCTCTAACCCCTTTCTTTCTACCTTTTTTTTCCCTCTTTCACAATATTTTTCCCGATTATGTCTTGGATAGATCTATATGTAGATCTATGATATATATCTTAAACCGGTGTAAACTTTGTCACCCAACTGAATTAGCATATTTTCTTTGTAACTAGTTTTAACCCCAAAGAAATATGCTTAGTTAGGCCCTAGCCCTGAATATGTCCTGCCTCTCTGGCTTGGTGGGCTAGACGATCAGCCCGATATTAATTTTTAATCTTGTTCCGGGTTAACTTCAGGGTTTCATTCTCTGACCCCTTTATTTCCACCCTTTTTCCCCGTCACAATATTTTACCACATTATGTCTTGGTTCTTGGATAGATCTGTATGTAGATATATATCATTTCTCTTAAACAGATGTAAATTTTTTCACCCATTTTAATTAGCCTCTTGTAATTGTAACTGGTTTTGACCCCAGTGAAATATGTTTAGGCTCTAGCACTTAATATGTCCCGATCTGGTATAATGTGACCTGAGCCATTTATGACATGGATGAATACCTGAAATGCAGACAACAAGGATATGTAGACTAGAATCAGAAATCAGTTTCCACAGACTGCCATCCACTTAAATTTTACATTTATATGCATGCGAAAACTAAATATGGGTTTGTGTAAAGTTTGCTATTCCACTCCATAACTGCACATTTTTTTAATGCCAGCAATTTTGTCAGTTTGATTTGAATATAATTCCATTAGGAGAGGGAGTTGTTTGTTCGGTTTTTTTTCCTTTTCAGTGAAAAACACCCCAATTTGTGTCGTAAAGGTCAATATCAGGTACTTGCATGTCCGCAAGTGCCATATGAGAGTGAGTTGTCTCGGAAACCGTTTTTAGATTCTAGTCTCCGTACAATTGTTAAGTTAATCCAGCATTTTGACTATGTCGTTGCGGTCACTTGAGGCACATGTCAGCTTGTGACATATTCCGTGTTCAAGCTGTATGGATTTGATAAGGCAATGGGTTTACCTTTTTCCCTCTCAGCATAATCAAGCAACAAAAACTGATATATCCTTATAAACTATCAGACTATTCCCAAATCAAATTGGATTATATCCCCTGACTGCACAAAGCAGAACTACTCCTGATCTCATTTTTTCTACTTCATACCCCATTTTGCCAGTTAAAATGTTTTCATTGTACCATCAAAACCATTCACTTTGATCTGAGACTAATTAGTAATGTCTTCAACAGTGTAATATAGAGAAAGGGGCACTTATTTGTTTGTCTACCTCCCTGTTTCATGCAACGGGTGCCCGTTGTCCCTAAAAAGTTTACTCTCTGGTTCACACACCTATGCCATGATTCCTCGAGACCTTTCCGTCGTCAGTTAATGGTCTCAACATATGGAAAGTATCAATGTGAAGCATGGAAGCTAAGCTGAACAAGATAGAAAATTTCAAACGCGGACGAACAAGCGTGGGGACAAAAGGCTCAAAGTACATGTATTTTCTAACATTGAAAAGTAACACAACTTGTGATTGGTTGAACAAATATTTTAAGCCAATCAGAAGCTGCGTTACTCACAAATGTAGAAAAATCTGGAGAATGAGTCTCAGAATGTTCTTCAGAATGGTTGGTGAATACGGAGCCAGGAATTCGTGCCGGCCTGCTAAGGGTTACATATTATCCTTCAAATGGAAGCTGAATACGACTGAAAATTTAAATAGAAATGGGGGTGGAAGATAGGTGGGGACGAAAGACTCATAGTCCGATCTTCTGCCACCCGTTCCATTCAAAACGTTGTCCAATTTCCTTGTTGTATTGCATGTATCGATCAGGAATATGTCCCCGTTTGCAAAGGATTACACACAACCCTTCAAAATGGACATAAACGTCACTTTTAACCCATATTTTCAAACAATTCTAATGGAATTTTCAAAACTACTTGAGGTCCTTTGTTCCAATTTCTTTGAAAGGGGGAGGGGTAATATGTAAATAAATAATTTTGTCAGGCAAAAGTCAGCTGCCTCTCTGACTAAGTGGGCTAGACGGTCAGCCCGATAGTAATTTTTAATCTTGGTCCGGATTATTTTCAGGGTTCTATTCTCTGACCCCTTTTCTTTCCATCTTTTTTCCCTCTGTCAAAATATTTCCCCCATTCTGTCTTGGTTCTTGGATAGATCTATATGTAGGCTTCTAATATTTATCTGAAATCGGTGTAAACTTTGTCATCCGAATGAATTAGCCTATTTTCTCTGTAACATTCAACTTATATATCATATTTACATGCACGCGAAAACCAAATGCGATTTTGCATAAAGTCTGCCATTCCACTCCCTGACTGCACTTTTGTTTAATGCCACCGCTTTTGTCATTCTGATTTGAACCTAATTTCATCAGGAGAAGGAGTTATTTTGTTGCTGGTGAATACGGACCCAATAATTCGTGCCGGTCTGCCAGGAATTATATATTATCCTTCAAATGGAAGCTGAATAAGACAGAAATTTCAAATTGAAACGGGTGTGGAACAAAGGTGGGAACTAAGTCTCATAGTCCGATCTCCTGCCACCGCTTCATTCAAAGACGCGCTAATTTTCTTGTTTTATGGCATGTCTCGATCAGAAATATGTCCCCGTTTGCAAAGGATTACGTCAGTTATAAAGCATTTTTTTTTTTCCGAACAATTCTAATCGAATTTTCACAAGTACTTGAGGGCTTTTGTTCCAATTTCTTTGAAAGGGGAGAAGGAATATTAAGCCCGTTCCCGTTGTAGATATACATATTACAACTGGCACAGGCTACTGTGTCATTGCTATTCAGTGGGCTATATGTATATCACAGAACAGCCGATCAGAGCAGCATACACATTTCCAGTTTGGCTGTAGAGGTAACATTGCGATTTTGCACAATTTGAAATCGGTAATCGAAACTAAAAGAAATATTGGCAAACATGAAAGGTGATACCAAAAATTAAATTTACATATTCGTCAGGTCAAGAACGTTGGAAAAACTGCGGCTCTGGAAGTGAGATTGACGTCCTCTAAATTTCTAGTAGTCAAGCGTCGTGTTCTAAAAATACACAAACAGAATTGACCGTATTTAGTAGCCTGTACTGATCCATATACCCTTGCTGGATCAGGGAACGTTACCAATCTAGGGGAATATGAAAATAAACAATTTTGTCATGCAGAATTCAGCTGCCTCTCTGGCTTAGTGTGATAGACGGTCAGCCTGATACTGATTTTTAATTTTCGTCCGGGTTAAGGCTTCCAATCTCTAACCCCTTTCTTTCTACCTTTTTTTCCCTCTTTCACAATATTTTTCCCGATTATGTCTTGGATAGATCTATATGTAGATCTATGATATATATCTTAAACCGGTGTAAACTTTGTCACCCAACTGAATTGGCATATTTTCTTTGTAACTAGTTTTAACCCCAAAGAAATATGCTTAGTTAGGCCCTAGCCCTGAATATGTCCTGCCTCTCTGGCTTGGTGGGCTAGACGATCAGCCCGATATTAATTTTTAATCTTGTTCCGGGTTAACTTCAGGGTTTCATTCTCTGACCCCTTTATTTCCACCCTTTTTCCCCGTCACAATATTTTACCACATTATGTCTTGGTTCTTGGATAGATCTGTATGTAGATATATATCATTTCTCTTAAACAGATGTAAATTTTTTCACCCATTTTAATTAGCCTCTTGTAATTGTAACTGGTTTTGACCCCAAAGAAATATGTGTAGGCTCTAGCACTTAATATGTCCCGATCTGGTATAATGTGACCTGAGCCCTTTATGACATGGATAAATACCTGAAATGCAGACAACAAGGATATGTAGACTAAAATCAGAAATCAGTTTCCACAGACTGCCATCCACTTAAATTTTACATTTATATGCATGCAAAAACTAAATATGGGTTTGCGTAAAGTTTGCTATTCCACTCCATAACTGCACATTTTTTTAATGCCAGCAATTTTGTCAGTTTGATTTGAATATAATTCCATTAGGAGAGGGAGTTTTTTGTTCTGATTTTTTTCCTTTTCAGTGAAAAACACCCCAATTTGTGTCGTAAAGGTCAATATCAGGTACTTGCATGTCCGCAAGTGCCATATGAGAGTGAGTTGTCTCGGAAACCGTTTTTAGATTCTAGTCTCCGTACAATTGTTAAGTTAATCGAGCATTTTGACTATGTCGTTGCGGTCACTTGAGGCACATGTCAGCTTGTGACATATTCCGTGTTCAAGCTGTATGGATTTGATAAGGCAATGGGTTTACCTTTTTCCCTCTCAGCATAATCAAGCAACAAAAACTGATATATCCTTATAAACTATCAGACTATTCCCAAATCAAATTGGATTATATCCCCTGACTGCACAAAGCAGAACTGCTCCTGATCTCTTTTTTTCTACTTCATACCCCATTTTGCCAGTTAAAATGTTTTCATTGTACCATCAAAACCATTCACTTTGATCTGAGACACTAATTAGTAATGTCTTCAACAGTGTAATATAGAGAAAGCGGCACTTATTTGTTTGTCTACCTGTTTCATGCAACAGGTGCCCGTTGTCCCTAAAAAGTTTACTCCCTGGTTCACACACCTATGCCATGATTCCTCAAGACCTTTCCGTCGTCAGTTAATGGAATCAACATATGCAAAGTATCAATGTGAAGCATGGAAGCTAAGCTGAACAAGATAGAAAATTTGAAACGTGGACGAACAAGCGTGGGGACAAAAGGCTCAAAGTACATGTATTTTCTAACATTGAAAAGTAACACAACTTGTGATTGGTTGAACAAATATTTTAAGCCAATCAGAAGCTGCGTTACTCACAAATGTAGAAAAATCTGGAGAATAAGTCTCAGAATGTTCTTCAGAATGGTTGGTGAATACGGAGCCAGGAATTCGTGCCGGCCTGCTAAGGATTACATATTATCCTTCAAATGGAAGCTGAATACGACTGAAAATTTAAATAGAAATGGGTGTGGAAGATAGGTGGGGACGAAAGACTCATAGTCCGATCTTCTGCAACCCATTCCATTCAAAACGTTGTCCAATTTCCTTGTTGTATTGCATGTATCGATCAGGAATATGTCCCCGTTTGCAAAGGATTACACACAACCCTTCAAAATGGACATAAACGTCACTTTTAACCCATATTTTCAAACAATTCTAATGGAATGTTCACAACTACTTGAGGTTCTTTGTTCCAATTTCTTTGAAAGTGGGAGGGGTAATATGTAAATAAATAATTTTGTCAGGCAAAATTCAGCTGCCTCTCTGACTAAGTGGGCTAGACGGTCAGCCCGATAGTAATTTTTAATCTTGGTCCGGATTTTTTCAGGGTTCTATTCTCTGACCCCTTTTCTTTCCATCTTTTTTCCCTCTGTCACAATATTTCCCCCATTCTGTCTTGGTTCTTGGATAGATCTACATGTAGATCTATAATATTTTTCTGAAACCGGTGTAATATTTGTCATCCAAATGAATTAGCCTATTTTCTCTGTAACTTTCCACTTATATATCATATTTACGTGCACGCGAAAACCAAATACGATTTTGCATAAAGTTTGCCATTCCACTCCCTAACTGCACTTTTGTTTAATGTCACCGAGTTTGTCATTCTGATTTGAACCTAATTTCATCAGGAGAGAGAGTTATTTTGTTGCTGGTGAATGCGGACCCAATAATTCGTGCCGGTCTGCCAGGGATTACATATTATCCTTCAAATGGAAGCTGAATAAGACAGAAATTTCAAATTGAAACGGGCGTGGAACAAAGTACGGGACTAAAGACTCATTGTCCGATTTTCTGCCATAGTTGCATTCAAAGTTGCGCTAATTTCCTTGTTTTATGGCATTTATCGATCAGGAATATGTCGCCGTTTGAAAAAGGATTACATATCAGACTTCAAAATAGACATAAACGTCACTTTAATGCTATTTTTTCGAACAATTCTAATCGAACTTTTACAAGTACATGAGGTCCTTTCTCCCAATTTCTTTGAAAGAGGAGGGGGAATAAGTAAATAAATAATTTTGTCAGGCAGAATTCAGCTGCCTCTCTGGCTTAGTGGGCTTAAACGGTCAGCCCGATAGTGGTTTTTAATCTTAGTCTGAATTAACTTCAGGGTTCCATTCTCTGACCCCTTTCTTTACACCTTTTTTTCCCTCCGTCACAATATTTTACTGTCTTGGATAGATCTATATGTAGATCTATAATATATATCTGAAACCGGTGTAAACTGTCCTAATCCGACATATGACCTGAGCCCGTAATGACATGGATAAATACCTAAAATGCAGACAACAAGGATAGGTAGACTAGAATCAGAAATCAGTTTCCACAGACTGTCATCCCCTCATGTTTTACATTTATATGCATGCGAAAGTCAAATATGGGTTTGCGTAAAGTTTGCCATTCCACTCCATAACTGCACTTTTTTTTAATGCCAGCAATTTCGTCAGTTTGATTTGAATATAATTCCGTCAGGAGAGGGAGTTTTTTGTTCTGGTTTTCTTTCCTTTTAAGTGAAAAGCACCTCAATTTGTGTCGTAAATGTCAAAATCAGGTTTTCGCATGTCTGCAAGTGCCATATGAGAGTGGGTTGTCACGGAAACCGATTTTAGATTCTTGTCTCTGTACAATTGTTAAGTTAATCTAGCGTTTTGACTGTGTTCTTGCGTTCACTTGAGGCACATGTCAGCTTGTGACATATTCCGGGTGCAAACCCGGGCTAGCCGTAGGGATTTGATAAGGCAATGGGTTTACCTTTTTCCCGCTCAGCATAATCAAGCAACAAAAACTGATATAACCTTATAAACTATCAGACTATTCCCAAACTAAATTGGATTATATCCCCTGACTGTACAAAGCAGAACTGCTCCTGATCTCTTATTTTCTACTTCATACCCCATTCTGCCAGTTAAAATGTTTTCATTGTACCATCAAAACCATTCACTTTGATCTGAGACACTAATTAGTAATGTGTTCAACAGTGTAATGGAGAGAAAAGGGCACTCATTTGTTTGTCTACCTCTCTGTTTCATGCAACAGGTGCCCGTTGCCCCTAAAAAGTTTTCTCCCTGGTTTACACACCTATGCAATGACTCCTCGAGACCTTTCCGTCGTCAGTTAATGGTCTCAACATATGCAAAGTATCAATGTGAAGCATGGAAGCTAAGCTGAACAAGGTAGAAAAATTGAAACGCGGACGAACAAGGGTGGAGACAAAAGGCTCAAAGTACATGTATTTTCCAACATTGAAAAGTAACACAACTTGTGATTGGTTGAACAAATATTTTAAGCCAATCAGAAGCTGCGTTACTCACAAATGTAGAAAAATCTGGAGAATGAGTCTCAGAATGTTCTTCAGAATGGTTGGTGAATACGGAGCCAGGAATTCGTGCCGGCCTGCTAAGGGTTACATATTATCCTTCAAATGGAAGCTAAATAACACTGAAAATTCGAATTGAAACGGGGGTGGAACATAGGTGGGGACGAAAGACTCATAGTCCGATCTTCTGCCACCCGTTCCATTCAAAACGTTGTCCAATTTCCTTGTTGTATTGCATGTATCGATCAGGAATATATCCCTGTTTGCAAAGGATTACACACTACCCTTCAAAATAGACGTAAACGTCACTTTTAACCCATATTTTCAAACAATTCTAATGGAATTTTCACAACTACTTGAGGTCCTTTGTTCCAATTTCTTTGAAATGGGAGGGGTAATATGTAAATAAATAATTTTGTCAGGCAAAATTCAGCTGCCTCTCTGACTAAGTGGGCTAGACGGTCAGCCCGATAGTAATTTTTAATCTTGGTCCGGATTGTTTTCAGGGTTCTATTCTCTGACCCATTTTCTTCCATCTTCATCTTTTTTCCCTCTGTCACAATATTTCCCCCATTCTGTCTTGGTTCTTGGATAGATCTATATGTAGGCTTCTAATATTTATCTGAAACCGGTGTATACTTTGTCATCCGAATGAATTAGCCTATTTTCTCTGTAACATTCAACTTATATATCATATTTACGTGCACGCGAAAACCAAATGCGATTTTGCATAACGTCTGCCATTCCACTCCCTGACTGCACTTTTGTTTAATGCCACCGCTTTTGTCATTCTGATTTGAACCTAATTTCATCAGGAGAAGGAGTTATTTTGTTGCTGGTGAATACGGACCCAATAATTCGTGCCGGTCTGCCAGGAATTATATATTATCCTTCAAATGGAAGCTGAATAAGACAGAAATTTCAAATTGAAACGGGTGTGGAACAAAGGTGGGAACTAAGTCTCATAGTCCGATCTCCTGCCACCGCTTCATTCAAAGACGCGCTAATTTCCTTGTTTTATGGCATGTCTCGATCAGAAATATGTCCCCGTTTGCAAAGGATTACGTCAGTTATAAAGCATTTTTTTTTTTTTTTTTCCGAACAATTCTAATCGAATTTTCACAAGTACTTGAGGGCTTTTGTTCCAATTTCTTTGAAAGGGGAGAAGGAATATTAAGCCCGTTCCCGTTGTAGATATACATATTACAACTGGCACAGGCTACTGTGTCATTGCTATTCAGTGGGCTATATGTATATCACAGAACAGCCGATCAGAGCAGCATACACATTTCCAGTTTGGCTGTAGAGGTAACATTGCGATTTTGTACAATTTGAAATCGGTAATCGAAACTAAAAGAAATATTGGCAAACATGAAAGGTGATACCAAAAATTAAATTTACATATTCGTCAGGTCAAGAACGTTGGAAAAACTGCGGCTCTGGAAGTGAGATTGACGTCCTCTAAATTTCTAGTAGTCAAGCGTCGTGTTCTAAAAATACACAAACAGAATTGACCGTATTTAGTAGCCTGTACTGATCCATATACCCTTGCTGGATCAGGGAACGTTACCAATCTAGGGGAATATGAAAATAAACAATTTTGTCATGCAGAATTCAGCTGCCTCTCTGGCTTAGTGTGATAGACGGTCAGCCTGATACTGATTTTTAATTTTCGTCCGGATTAAGGCTTCCAATCTCTAACCCCTTTCTTTCTGCCTTTTTTTCCCTCTTTCACAATATTTTTCCCGATTATGTCTTGGATAGATCTATATGTAGATCTATGATATATATCTTAAACCGGTGTAAACTTTGTCACCCAACTGAATTGGCATATTTTCTTTGTAACTAGTTTTAACCCCAAAGAAATATGCTTAGTTAGGCCCTAGCCCTGAATATGTCCTGCCTCTCTGGCTTCGTGGGCTAGACGATCAGCCCGATATTAATTTTTAATCTTGTTCCGGGTTAACTTCAGGGTTTCATTCTCTGACCCCTTTATTTCCACCCTTTTTCCCCGTCACAATATTTTACCACATTATGTCTTGGTTCTTGGATAGATCTGTATGTAGATATATATCATTTCTCTTAAACAGATGTAAATTTTTTCACCCATTTTAATTAGCCTCTTGTAATTGTAACTGGTTTTGACCCCAAAGAAATATGTGTAGGCTCTAGCACTTAATATGTCCCGATCTGGTATAATGTGACCTGAGCCCTTTATGACATGGATAAATACCTGAAATGCAGACAACAAGGATATGTAGACTAGAATCAGAAATCAGTTTCCACAGACTGCCATCCACTTAAATTTTACATTTATATGCATGCAAAAACTAAATATGGGTTTGCGTAAAGTTTGCTATTCCACTCCATAACTGCACATTTTTTTAATGCCAGCAATTTTGTCAGTTTGATTTGAATATAATTCCATTAGGAGAGGGAGTTTTTTGTTCTGATTTTTTTCCTTTTCAGTGAAAAACACCCCAATTTGTGTCGTAAAGGTCAATATCAGGTACTTGCATGTCCGCAAGTGCCATATGAGAGTGAGTTGTCTCGGAAACCGTTTTTAGATTCTAGTCTCCGTACAATTGTTAAGTTAATCGAGCATTTTGACTATGTCGTTGCGGTCACTTGAGGCACATGTCAGCTTGTGACATATTCCGTGTTCAAGCTGTATGGATTTGATAAGGCAATGGGTTTACCTTTTTCCCTCTCAGCATAATCAAGCAACAAAAACTGATATATCCTTATAAACTATCAGACTATTCCCAAATCAAATTGGATTATATCCCCTGACTGCACAAAGCAGAACTGCTCCTGATCTCTTTTTTTCTACTTCATACCCCATTTTGCCAGTTAAAATGTTTTCATTGTACCATCAAAACCATTCACTTTGATCTGAGACACTAATTAGTAATGTCTTCAACAGTGTAATATAGAGAAAGCGGCACTTATTTGTTTGTCTACCTGTTTCATGCAACAGGTGCCCGTTGTCCCTAAAAAGTTTACTCCCTGGTTCACACACCTATGCCATGATTCCTCAAGACCTTTCCGTCGTCAGTTAATGGAATCAACATATGCAAAGTATCAATGTGAAGCATGGAAGCTAAGCTGAACAAGATAGAAAATTTGAAACGTGGACGAACAAGCGTGGGGACAAAAGGCTCAAAGTACATGTATTTTCTAACATTGAAAAGTAACACAACTTGTGATTGGTTGAACAAATATTTTAAGCCAATCAGAAGCTGCGTTACTCACAAATGTAGAAAAATCTGGAGAATAAGTCTCAGAATGTTCTTCAGAATGGTTGGTGAATACGGAGCCAGGAATTCGTGCCGGCCTGCTAAGGATTACATATTATCCTTCAAATGGAAGCTGAATACGACTGAAAATTTAAATAGAAATGGGGGTGGAAGATAGGTGGGGACGAAAGACTCATAGTCCGATCTTCTGCAACCCATTCCATTCAAAACGTTGTCCAATTTCCTTGTTGTATTGCATGTATCGATCAGGAATATGTCCCCGTTTGCAAAGGATTACACACAACCCTTCAAAATGGACATAAACGTCACTTTTAACCCATATTTTCAAACAATTCTAATGGAATGTTCACAACTACTTGAGGTTCTTTGTTCCAATTTCTTTGAAAGTGGGATGGGTAATATGTAAATAAATAATTTTGTCAGGCAAAATTCAGCTGCCTCTCTGACTAAGTGGGCTAGACGGTCAGCCCGATAGTAATTTTTAATCTTGGTCCGGATTGTTTTCAGGGTTCTATTCTCTGACCCCTTTTCTTTCCATCTTTTTTCCCTCTGTCACAATATTTCCCCCATTCTGTCTTGGTTCTTGGATAGATCTACATGTAGATCTATAATATTTTTCTGAAACCGGTGTAATATTTGTCATCCAAATGAATTAGCCTATTTTCTCTGTAACTTTCCACTTATATATCATATTTACGTGCACGCGAAAACCAAATACGATTTTGCATAAAGTTTGCCATTCCACTCCCTAACTGCACTTTTGTTTAATGTCACCGAGTTTGTCATTCTGATTTGAACCTAATTTCATCAGGAGAGAGAGTTATTTTGTTGCTGGTGAATGCGGACCCAATAATTCGTGCCGGTCTGCCAGTGATTACATATTATCCTTCAAATGGAAGCTGAATAAGACAGAAATTTCAAATTGAAACGGGCGTGGAACAAAGTACGGGACTAAAGACTCATTGTCCGATTTTCTGCCATAGTTGCATTCAAAGTTGCGCTAATTTCCTTGTTTTATGGCATTTATCGATCAGGAATATGTCGCCGTTTGAAAAAGGATTACATATCAGACTTCAAAATAGACATAAACGTCACTTTAATGCTATTTTTTCGAACAATTCTAATCGAACTTTTACAAGTACATGAGGTCCTTTCTCCCAATTTCTTTGAAAGAGGAGGGGGAATAAGTAAATAAATAATTTTGTCAGGCAGAATTCAGCTGCCTCTCTGGCTTAGTGGGCTTAAACGGTCAGCCCGATAGTGGTTTTTAATCTTAGTCTGAATTAACTTCAGGGTTCCATTCTCTGACCCCTTTCTTTACACCTTTTTTTCCCTCCGTCACAATATTTTACTGTCTTGGATAGATCTATATGTAGATCTATAATATATATCTGAAACCGGTGTAAACTGTCCTAATCCGACATATGACCTGAGCCCGTAATGACATGGATAAATACCTAAAATGCAGACAACAAGGATAGGTAGACTAGAATCAGAAATCAGTTTCCACAGACTGTCATCCCCTCATGTTTTACATTTATATGCATGCGAAAGTCAAATATGGGTTTGCGTAAAGTTTGCCATTCCACTCCATAACTGCACTTTTTTTTAATGCCAGCAATTTCGTCAGTTTGATTTGAATATAATTCCGTCAGGAGAGGGAGTTTTTTGTTCTGGTTTTCTTTCCTTTTAAGTGAAAAGCACCTCAATTTGTGTCGTAAATGTCAAAATCAGGTTTTCGCATGTCTGCAAGTGCCATATGAGAGTGGGTTGTCACGGAAACCGATTTTAGATTCTTGTCTCTGTACAATTGTTAAGTTAATCTAGCGTTTTGACTGTGTTCTTGCGTTCACTTGAGGCACATGTCAGCTTGTGACATATTCCGGGTGCAAACCCGGGCTAGCCGTAGGGATTTGATAAGGCAATGGGTTTACCTTTTTCCCGCTCAGCATAATCAAGCAACAAAAACTGATATAACCTTATAAACTATCAGACTATTCCCAAACTAAATTGGATTATATCCCCTGACTGTACAAAGCAGAACTGCTCCTGATCTCTTATTTTCTACTTCATACCCCATTTTGCCAGTTAAAATGTTTTCATTGTACCATCAAAACCATTCACTTTGATCTGAGACACTAATTAGTAATGTGTTCAACAGTGTAATGGAGAGAAAAGGGCACTCATTTGTTTGTCTACCTCTCTGTTTCATGCAACAGGTGCCCGTTGCCCCTAAAAAGTTTTCTCCCTGGTTTACACACCTATGCAATGACTCCTCGAGACCTTTCCGTCGTCAGTTAATGGTCTCAACATATGCAAAGTATCAATGTGAAGCATGGAAGCTAAGCTGAACAAGGTAGAAAAATTGAAACGCGGACGAACAAGGGTGGAGACAAAAGGCTCAAAGTACATGTATTTTCCAACATTGAAAAGTAACACAACTTGTGATTGGTTGAACAAATATTTTAAGCCAATCAGAAGCTGCGTTACTCACAAATGTAGAAAAATCTGGAGAATGAGTCTCAGAATGTTCTTCAGAATGGTTGGTGAATACGGAGCCAGGAATTCGTGCCGGCCTGCTAAGGGTTACATATTATCCTTCAAATGGAAGCTAAATAACACTGAAAATTCGAATTGAAACGGGGGTGGAACATAGGTGGGGACGAAAGACTCATAGTCCGATCTTCTGCCACCCGTTCCATTCAAAACGTTGTCCAATTTCCTTGTTGTATTGCATGTATCGATCAGGAATATATCCCTGTTTGCAAAGGATTACACACTACCCTTCAAAATAGACGTAAACGTCACTTTTAACCCATATTTTCAAACAATTCTAATGGAATTTTCACAACTACTTGAGGTCCTTTGTTCCAATTTCTTTGAAATGGGAGGGGTAATATGTAAATAAATAATTTTGTCAGGCAAAATTCAGCTGCCTCTCTGACTAAGTGGGCTAGACGGTCAGCCCGATAGTAATTTTTAATCTTGGTCCGGATTGTTTTCAGGGTTCTATTCTCTGACCCATTTTCTTCCATCTTCATCTTTTTTCCCTCTGTCACAATATTTCCCCCATTCTGTCTTGGTTCTTGGATAGATCTATATGTAGGCTTCTAATATTTATCTGAAACCGGTGTATACTTTGTCATCCGAATGAATTAGCCTATTTTCTCTGTAACATTCAACTTATATATCATATTTACGTGCACGCGAAAACCAAATGCGATTTTGCATAACGTCTGCCATTCCACTCCCTGACTGCACTTTTGTTTAATGCCACCGCTTTTGTCATTCTGATTTGAACCTAATTTCATCAGGAGAAGGAGTTATTTTGTTGCTGGTGAATACGGACCCAATAATTCGTGCCGGTCTGCCAGGAATTATATATTATCCTTCAAATGGAAGCTGAATAAGACAGAAATTTCAAATTGAAACGGGTGTGGAACAAAGGTGGGAACTAAGTCTCATAGTCCGATCTCCTGCCACCGCTTCATTCAAAGACGCGCTAATTTCCTTGTTTTATGGCATGTCTCGATCAGAAATATGTCCCCGTTTGCAAAGGATTACGTCAGTTATAAAGCATTTTTTTTTTTTTTTTTCCGAACAATTCTAATCGAATTTTCACAAGTACTTGAGGGCTTTTGTTCCAATTTCTTTGAAAGGGGAGAAGGAATATTAAGCCCGTTCCCGTTGTAGATATACATATTACAACTGGCACAGGCTACTGTGTCATTGCTATTCAGTGGGCTATATGTATATCACAGAACAGCCGATCAGAGCAGCATACACATTTCCAGTTTGGCTGTAGAGGTAACATTGCGATTTTGTACAATTTGAAATCGGTAATCGAAACTAAAAGAAATATTGGCAAACATGAAAGGTGATACCAAAAATTAAATTTACATATTCGTCAGGTCAAGAACGTTGGAAAAACTGCGGCTCTGGAAGTGAGATTGACGTCCTCTAAATTTCTAGTAGTCAAGCGTCGTGTTCTAAAAATACACAAACAGAATTGACCGTATTTAGTAGCCTGTACTGATCCATATACCCTTGCTGGATCAGGGAACGTTACCAATCTAGGGGAATATGAAAATAAACAATTTTGTCATGCAGAATTCAGCTGCCTCTCTGGCTTAGTGTGATAGACGGTCAGCCTGATACTGATTTTTAATTTTCGTCCGGATTAAGGCTTCCAATCTCTAACCCCTTTCTTTCTGCCTTTTTTTCCCTCTTTCACAATATTTTTCCCGATTATGTCTTGGATAGATCTATATGTAGATCTATGATATATATCTTAAACCGGTGTAAACTTTGTCACCCAACTGAATTGGCATATTTTCTTTGTAACTAGTTTTAACCCCAAAGAAATATGCTTAGTTAGGCCCTAGCCCTGAATATGTCCTGCCTCTCTGGCTTCGTGGGCTAGACGATCAGCCCGATATTAATTTTTAATCTTGTTCCGGGTTAACTTCAGGGTTTCATTCTCTGACCCCTTTATTTCCACCCTTTTTCCCCGTCACAATATTTTACCACATTATGTCTTGGTTCTTGGATAGATCTGTATGTAGATATATATCATTTCTCTTAAACAGATGTAAATTTTTTCACCCATTTTAATTAGCCTCTTGTAATTGTAACTGGTTTTGACCCCAAAGAAATATGTGTAGGCTCTAGCACTTAATATGTCCCGATCTGGTATAATGTGACCTGAGCCCTTTATGACATGGATAAATACCTGAAATGCAGACAACAAGGATATGTAGACTAGAATCAGAAATCAGTTTCCACAGACTGCCATCCACTTAAATTTTACATTTATATGCATGCAAAAACTAAATATGGGTTTGCGTAAAGTTTGCTATTCCACTCCATAACTGCACATTTTTTTAATGCCAGCAATTTTGTCAGTTTGATTTGAATATAATTCCATTAGGAGAGGGAGTTTTTTGTTCTGATTTTTTTCCTTTTCAGTGAAAAACACCCCAATTTGTGTCGTAAAGGTCAATATCAGGTACTTGCATGTCCGCAAGTGCCATATGAGAGTGAGTTGTCTCGGAAACCGTTTTTAGATTCTAGTCTCCGTACAATTGTTAAGTTAATCGAGCATTTTGACTATGTCGTTGCGGTCACTTGAGGCACATGTCAGCTTGTGACATATTCCGTGTTCAAGCTGTATGGATTTGATAAGGCAATGGGTTTACCTTTTTCCCTCTCAGCATAATCAAGCAACAAAAACTGATATATCCTTATAAACTATCAGACTATTCCCAAATCAAATTGGATTATATCCCCTGACTGCACAAAGCAGAACTGCTCCTGATCTTTTTTTTTCTACTTCATACCCCATTTTGCCAGTTAAAATGTTTTCATTGTACCATCAAAACCATTCACTTTGATCTGAGACACTAATTAGTAATGTCTTCAACAGTGTAATATAGAGAAAGCGGCACTTATTTGTTTGTCTACCTGTTTCATGCAACAGGTGCCCGTTGTCCCTAAAAAGTTTACTCCCTGGTTCACACACCTATGCCATGATTCCTCAAGACCTTTCCGTCGTCAGTTAATGGAATCAACATATGCAAAGTATCAATGTGAAGCATGGAAGCTAAGCTGAACAAGATAGAAAATTTGAAACGTGGACGAACAAGCGTGGGGACAAAAGGCTCAAAGTACATGTATTTTCTAACATTGAAAAGTAACACAACTTGTGATTGGTTGAACAAATATTTTAAGCCAATCAGAAGCTGCGTTACTCACAAATGTAGAAAAATCTGGAGAATAAGTCTCAGAATGTTCTTCAGAATGGTTGGTGAATACGGAGCCAGGAATTCGTGCCGGCCTGCTAAGGATTACATATTATCCTTCAAATGGAAGCTGAATACGACTGAAAATTTAAATAGAAATGGGGGTGGAAGATAGGTGGGGACGAAAGACTCATAGTCCGATCTTCTGCAACCCATTCCATTCAAAACGTTGTCCAATTTCCTTGTTGTATTGCATGTATCGATCAGGAATATGTCCCCGTTTGCAAAGGATTACACACAACCCTTCAAAATGGACATAAACGTCACTTTTAACCCATATTTTCAAACAATTCTAATGGAATGTTCACAACTACTTGAGGTTCTTTGTTCCAATTTCTTTGAAAGTGGGAGGGGTAATATGTAAATAAATAATTTTGTCAGGCAAAATTCAGCTGCCTCTCTGACTAAGTGGGCTAGACGGTCAGTCCGATAGTAATTTTTAATCTTGGTCCGGATTTTTTCAGGGTTCTATTCTCTGACCCCTTTTCTTTCCATCTTTTTTCCCTCTGTCACAATATTTCCCCCATTCTGTCTTGGTTCTTGGATAGATCTACATGTAGATCTATAATATTTTTTCTGAAACCGGTGTAATATTTGTCATCTAAATGAATTAGCCTATTTTCTCTGTAACTTTCCACTTATATATCATATTTACGTGCACGCGAAAACCAAATACGATTTTGCATAAAGTTTGCCATTCCACTCCCTAACTGCACTTTTGTTTAATGTCACCGAGTTTGTCATTCTGATTTGAACCTAATTTCATCAGGAGAGAGAGTTATTTTGTTGCTGGTGAATGCGGACCCAATAATTCGTGCCGGTCTGCCAGTGATTACATATTATCCTTCAAATGGAAGCTGAATAAGACAGAAATTTCAAATTGAAACGGGCGTGGAACAAAGTACGGGACTAAAGACTCATTGTCCGATTTTCTGCCATAGTTGCATTCAAAGTTGCGCTAATTTCCTTGTTTTATGGCATTTATCGATCAGGAATATGTCGCCGTTTGAAAAAAGGATTACATATCAGACTTCAAAATAGACATAAACGTCACTTTAATGCTATTTTTTCGAACAATTCTAATCGAACTTTTACAAGTACATGAGGTCCTTTCTCCCAATTTCTTTGAAAGAGGAGGGGGAATAAGTAAATAAATAATTTTGTCAGGCAGAATTCAGCTGCCTCTCTGGCTTAGTGGGCTTAAACGGTCAGCCCGATAGTGGTTTTTAATCTTAGTCTGAATTAACTTCAGGGTTCCATTCTCTGACCCCTTTCTTTACACCTTTTTTTCCCTCCGTCACAATATTTTACTGTCTTGGATAGATCTATATGTAGATCTATAATATATATCTGAAACCGGTGTAAACTGTCCTAATCCGACATATGACCTGAGCCCGTAATGACATGGATAAATACCTAAAATGCAGACAACAAGGATAGGTAGACTAGAATCAGAAATCAGTTTCCACAGACTGTCATCCCCTCATGTTTTACATTTATATGCATGCGAAAGTCAAATATGGGTTTGCGTAAAGTTTGCCATTCCACTCCATAACTGCACTTTTTTTTAATGCCAGCAATTTCGTCAGTTTGATTTGAATATAATTCCGTCAGGAGAGGGAGTTTTTTGTTCTGGTTTTCTTTCCTTTTAAGTGAAAAGCACCTCAATTTGTGTCGTAAATGTCAAAATCAGGTTTTCGCATGTCTGCAAGTGCCATATGAGAGTGGGTTGTCACGGAAACCGATTTTAGATTCTTGTCTCTGTACAATTGTTAAGTTAATCTAGCGTTTTGACTGTGTTCTTGCGTTCACTTGAGGCACATGTCAGCTTGTGACATATTCCGGGTGCAAACCCGGGCTAGCCGTAGGGATTTGATAAGGCAATGGGTTTACCTTTTTCCCGCTCAGCATAATCAAGCAACAAAAACTGATATAACCTTATAAACTATCAGACTATTCCCAAACTAAATTGGATTATATCCCCTGACTGTACAAAGCAGAACTGCTCCTGATCTCTTATTTTCTACTTCATACCCCATTTTGCCAGTTAAAATGTTTTCATTGTACCATCAAAACCATTCACTTTGATCTGAGACACTAATTAGTAATGTGTTCAACAGTGTAATGGAGAGAAAAGGGCACTCATTTGTTTGTCTACCTCTCTGTTTCATGCAACAGGTGCCCGTTGCCCCTAAAAAGTTTTCTCCCTGGTTTACACACCTATGCAATGACTCCTCGAGACCTTTCCGTCGTCAGTTAATGGTCTCAACATATGCAAAGTATCAATGTGAAGCATGGAAGCTAAGCTGAACAAGGTAGAAAAATTGAAACGCGGACGAACAAGGGTGGGGACAAAAGGCTCAAAGTACATGTATTTTCCAACATTGAAAAGTAACACAACTTGTGATTGGTTGAACAAATATTTTAAGCCAATCAGAAGCTGCGTTACTCACAAATGTAGAAAAATCTGGAGAATGAGTCTCAGAATGTTCTTCAGAATGGTTGGTGAATACGGAGCCAGGAATTCGTGCCGGCCTGCTAAGGGTTACATATTATCCTTCAAATGGAAGCTAAATAACACTGAAAATTCGAATTGAAACGGGGGTGGAAGATAGGTGGGGACGAAAGACTCATAGTCCGATCTTCTGCCACCCGTTCCATTCAAAACGTTGTCCAATTTCCTTGTTGTATTGCATGTATCGATCAGGAATATATCCCTGTTTGCAAAGGATTACACACTACCCTTCAAAATAGACGTAAACGTCACTTTTAACCCATATTTTCAAACAATTCTAATGGAATTTTCACAACTACTTGAGGTCCTTTGTTCCAATTTCTTTGAAATGGGAGGGGTAATATGTAAATAAATAATTTTGTCAGGCAAAATTCAGCTGCCTCTCTGACTAAGTGGGCTAGACGGTCAGCCCGATAGTAATTTTTAATCTTGGTCCGGATTGTTTTCAGGGTTCTATTCTCTGACCCATTTTCTTCCATCTTCATCTTTTTTCCCTCTGTCACAATATTTCCCCCATTCTGTCTTGGTTCTTGGATAGATCTATATGTAGGCTTCTAATATTTATCTGAAACCGGTGTATACTTTGTCATCCGAATGAATTAGCCTATTTTCTCTGTAACATTCAACTTATATATCATATTTACGTGCACGCGAAAACCAAATGCGATTTTGCATAAAGTCTGCCATTCCACTCCCTGACTGCACTTTTGTTTAATGCCACCGCTTTTGTCATTCTGATTTGAACCTAATTTCATCAGGAGAAGGAGTTATTTTGTTGCTGGTGAATACGGACCCAATAATTCGTGCCGGTCTGCCAGGAATTATATATTATCCTTCAAATGGAAGCTGAATAAGACAGAAATTTCAAATTGAAACGGGTGTGGAACAAAGGTGGGAACTAAGTCTCATAGTCCGATCTCCTGCCACCGCTTCATTCAAAGACGCGCTAATTTCCTTGTTTTATGGCATGTCTCGATCAGAAATATGTCCCCGTTTGCAAAGGATTACGTCAGTTATAAAGCATTTTTTTTTTTTTTTTCCGAACAATTCTAATCGAATTTTCACAAGTACTTGAGGGCTTTTGTTCCAATTTCTTCGAAAGGGGAGAAGGAATATTAAGCCCGTTCCCGTTGTAGATATACATATTACAACTGGCACAGGCTACTGTGTCATTGCTATTCAGTGGGCTATATGTATATCACAGAACAGCCGATCAGAGCAGCATACACATTTCCAGTTTGGCTGTAGAGGTAACATTGCGATTTTGTACAATTTGAAATCGGTAATCGAAACTAAAAGAAATATTGGCAAACATGAAAGGTGATACCAAAAATTAAATTTACATATTCGTCAGGTCAAGAACGTTGGAAAAACTGCGGCTCTGGAAGTGAGATTGACGTCCTCTAAATTTCTAGTAGTCAAGCGTCGTGTTCTAAAAATACACAAACAGAATTGACCGTATTTAGTAGCCTGTACTGATCCATATACCCTTGCTGGATCAGGGAACGTTACCAATCTAGGGGAATATGAAAATAAACAATTTTGTCATGCAGAATTCAGCTGCCTCTCTGGCTTAGTGTGATAGACGGTCAGCCTGATACTGATTTTTAATTTTCGTCCGGATTAAGGCTTCCAATCTCTAACCCCTTTCTTTCTACCTTTTTTTCCCTCTTTCACAATATTTTTCCCGATTATGTCTTGGATAGATCTATATGTAGATCTATGATATATATCTTAAACCGGTGTAAACTTTGTCACCCAACTGAATTGGCATATTTTCTTTGTAACTAGTTTTAACCCCAAAGAAATATGCTTAGTTAGGCCCTAGCCCTGAATATGTCCTGCCTCTCTGGCTTCGTGGGCTAGACGATCAGCCCGATATTAATTTTTAATCTTGTTTCGGGTTAACTTCAGGGTTTCATTCTCTGACCCCTTTATTTCCACCCTTTTTCCCCGTCACAATATTTTACCACATTATGTCTTGGTTCTTGGATAGATCTGTATGTAGATATATATCATTTCTCTTAAACAGATGTAAATTTTTTCACCCATTTTAATTAGCCTCTTGTAATTGTAACTGGTTTTGACCCCAAAGAAATATGTGTAGGCTCTAGCACTTAATATGTCCCGATCTGGTATAATGTGACCTGAGCCCTTTATGACATGGATAAATACCTGAAATGCAGACAACAAGGATATGTAGACTAGAATCAGAAATCAGTTTCCACAGACTGCCATCCACTTAAATTTTACATTTATATGCATGCAAAAACTAAATATGGGTTTGCGTAAAGTTTGCTATTCCACTCCATAACTGCACATTTTTTTAATGCCAGCAATTTTGTCAGTTTGATTTGAATATAATTCCATTAGGAGAGGGAGTTTTTTGTTCGGATTTTTTTCCTTTTCAGTGAAAAACACCCCAATTTGTGTCGTAAAGGTCAATATCAGGTACTTGCATGTCCGCAAGTGCCATATGAGAGTGAGTTGTCTCGGAAACCGTTTTTAGATTCTAGTCTCCGTACAATTGTTAAGTTAATCGAGCATTTTGACTATGTCGTTGCGGTCACTTGAGGCACATGTCAGCTTGTGACATATTCCGTGTTCAAGCTGTATGGATTTGATAAGGCAATGGCTTTACCTTTTTCCCTCTCAGCATAATCAAGCAACAAAAACTGATATATCCTTATAAACTATCAGACTATTCCCAAATCAAATTGGATTATATCCCCTGACTGCACAAAGCAGAACTGCTCCTGATCTTTTTTTTTCTACTTCATACCCCATTTTGCCAGTTAAAATGTTTTCATTGTACCATCAAAACCATTCACTTTGATCTGAGACACTAATTAGTAATGTCTTCAACAGTGTAATATAGAGAAAGCGGCACTTATTTGTTTGTCTACCTGTTTCATGCAACAGGTGCCCGTTGTCCCTAAAAAGTTTACTCCCTGGTTCACACACCTATGCCATGATTCCTCAAGACCTTTCCGTCGTCAGTTAATGGAATCAACATATGCAAAGTATCAATGTGAAGCATGGAAGCTAAGCTGAACAAGATAGAAAATTTGAAACGTGGACGAACAAGCGTGGGGACAAAAGGCTCAAAGTACATGTATTTTCTAACATTGAAAAGTAACACAACTTGTGATTGGTTGAACAAATATTTTAAGCCAATCAGAAGCTGCGTTACTCACAAATGTAGAAAAATCTGGAGAATAAGTCTCAGAATGTTCTTCAGAATGGTTGGTGAATACGGAGCCAGGAATTCGTGCCGGCCTGCTAAGGATTACATATTATCCTTCAAATGGAAGCTGAATACGACTGAAAATTTAAATAGAAATGGGTGTGGAACATAGGTGGGGACGAAAGACTCATAGTCCGATCTTCTGCAACCCATTCCATTCAAAACGTTGTCCAATTTCCTTGTTGTATTGCATGTATCGATCAGGAATATGTCCCCGTTTGCAAAGGATTACACACAACCCTTCAAAATGGACATAAACGTCACTTTTAACCCATATTTTCAAACAATTCTAATGGAATGTTCACAACTACTTGAGGTTCTTTGTTCCAATTTCTTTGAAAGTGGGAGGGGTAATATGTAAATAAATAATTTTGTCAGGCAAAATTCAGCTGCCTCTCTGACTAAGTGGGCTAGACGGTCAGCCCGATAGTAATTTTTAATCTTGGTCCGGATTTTTTCAGGGTTCTATTCTCTGACCCCTTTTCTTTCCATCTTTTTTCCCTCTGTCACAATATTTCCCCCATTCTGTCTTGGTTCTTGGATAGATCTACATGTAGATCTATAATATTTTTTCTGAAACCGGTGTAATATTTGTCATCTAAATGAATTAGCCTATTTTCTCTGTAACTTTCCACTTATATATCATATTTACGTGCACGCGAAAACCAAATACGATTTTGCATAAAGTTTGCCATTCCACTCCCTAACTGCACTTTTGTTTAATGTCACCGAGTTTGTCATTCTGATTTGAACCTAATTTCATCAGGAGAGAGAGTTATTTTGTTGCTGGTGAATGCGGACCCAATAATTCGTGCCGGTCTGCCAGTGATTACATATTATCCTTCAAATGGAAGCTGAATAAGACAGAAATTTCAAATTGAAACGGGCGTGGAACAAAGTACGGGACTAAAGACTCATTGTCCGATTTTCTGCCATAGTTGCATTCAAAGTTGCGCTAATTTCCTTGTTTTATGGCATTTATCGATCAGGAATATGTCGCCGTTTGAAAAAAGGATTACATATCAGACTTCAAAATAGACATAAACGTCACTTTAATGCTATTTTTTCGAACAATTCTAATCGAACTTTTACAAGTACATGAGGTCCTTTCTCCCAATTTCTTTGAAAGAGGAGGGGGAATAAGTAAATAAATAATTTTGTCAGGCAGAATTCAGCTGCCTCTCTGGCTTAGTGGGCTTAAACGGTCAGCCCGATAGTGGTTTTTAATCTTAGTCTGAATTAACTTCAGGGTTCCATTCTCTGACCCCTTTCTTTACACCTTTTTTTCCCTCCGTCACAATATTTTACTGTCTTGGATAGATCTATATGTAGATCTATAATATATATCTGAAACCGGTGTAAACTGTCCTAATCCGACATATGACCTGAGCCCGTAATGACATGGATAAATACCTAAAATGCAGACAACAAGGATAGGTAGACTAGAATCAGAAATCAGTTTCCACAGACTGTCATCCCCTCATGTTTTACATTTATATGCATGCGAAAGTCAAATATGGGTTTGCGTAAAGTTTGCCATTCCACTCCATAACTGCACTTTTTTTTAATGCCAGCAATTTCGTCAGTTTGATTTGAATATAATTCCGTCAGGAGAGGGAGTTTTTTGTTCTGGTTTTCTTTCCTTTTAAGTGAAAAGCACCTCAATTTGTGTCGTAAATGTCAAAATCAGGTTTTCGCATGTCTGCAAGTGCCATATGAGAGTGGGTTGTCACGGAAACCGATTTTAGATTCTTGTCTCTGTACAATTGTTAAGTTAATCTAGCGTTTTGACTGTGTTCTTGCGTTCACTTGAGGCACATGTCAGCTTGTGACATATTCCGGGTGCAAACCCGGGCTAGCCGTAGGGATTTGATAAGGCAATGGGTTTACCTTTTTCCCGCTCAGCATAATCAAGCAACAAAAACTGATATAACCTTATAAACTATCAGACTATTCCCAAACTAAATTGGATTATATCCCCTGACTGTACAAAGCAGAACTGCTCCTGATCTCTTATTTTCTACTTCATACCCCATTTTGCCAGTTAAAATGTTTTCATTGTACCATCAAAACCATTCACTTTGATCTGAGACACTAATTAGTAATGTGTTCAACAGTGTAATGGAGAGAAAAGGGCACTCATTTGTTTGTCTACCTCTCTGTTTCATGCAACAGGTGCCCGTTGCCCCTAAAAAGTTTTCTCCCTGGTTTACACACCTATGCAATGACTCCTCGAGACCTTTCCGTCGTCAGTTAATGGTCTCAACATATGCAAAGTATCAATGTGAAGCATGGAAGCTAAGCTGAACAAGGTAGAAAAATTGAAACGCGGACGAACAAGGGTGGGGACAAAAGGCTCAAAGTACATGTATTTTCCAACATTGAAAAGTAACACAACTTGTGATTGGTTGAACAAATATTTTAAGCCAATCAGAAGCTGCGTTACTCACAAATGTAGAAAAATCTGGAGAATGAGTCTCAGAATGTTCTTCAGAATGGTTGGTGAATACGGAGCCAGGAATTCGTGCCGGCCTGCTAAGGGTTACATATTATCCTTCAAATGGAAGCTAAATAACACTGAAAATTCGAATTGAAACGGGGGTGGAAGATAGGTGGGGACGAAAGACTCATAGTCCGATCTTCTGCCACCCGTTCCATTCAAAACGTTGTCCAATTTCCTTGTTGTATTGCATGTATCGATCAGGAATATATCCCTGTTTGCAAAGGATTACACACTACCCTTCAAAATAGACGTAAACGTCACTTTTAACCCATATTTTCAAACAATTCTAATGGAATTTTCACAACTACTTGAGGTCCTTTGTTCCAATTTCTTTGAAATGGGAGGGGTAATATGTAAATAAATAATTTTGTCAGGCAAAATTCAGCTGCCTCTCTGACTAAGTGGGCTAGACGGTCAGCCCGATAGTAATTTTTAATCTTGGTCCGGATTGTTTTCAGGGTTCTATTCTCTGACCCATTTTCTTCCATCTTCATCTTTTTTCCCTCTGTCACAATATTTCCCCCATTCTGTCTTGGTTCTTGGATAGATCTATATGTAGGCTTCTAATATTTATCTGAAACCGGTGTATACTTTGTCATCCGAATGAATTAGCCTATTTTCTCTGTAACATTCAACTTATATATCATATTTACGTGCACGCGAAAACCAAATGCGATTTTGCATAAAGTCTGCCATTCCACTCCCTGACTGCACTTTTGTTTAATGCCACCGCTTTTGTCATTCTGATTTGAACCTAATTTCATCAGGAGAAGGAGTTATTTTGTTGCTGGTGAATACGGACCCAATAATTCGTGCCGGTCTGCCAGGAATTATATATTATCCTTCAAATGGAAGCTGAATAAGACAGAAATTTCAAATTGAAACGGGTGTGGAACAAAGGTGGGAACTAAGTCTCATAGTCCGATCTCCTGCCACCGCTTCATTCAAAGACGCGCTAATTTCCTTGTTTTATGGCATGTCTCGATCAGAAATATGTCCCCGTTTGCAAAGGATTACGTCAGTTATAAAGCATTTTTTTTTTTTTTTTCCGAACAATTCTAATCGAATTTTCACAAGTACTTGAGGGCTTTTGTTCCAATTTCTTCGAAAGGGGAGAAGGAATATTAAGCCCGTTCCCGTTGTAGATATACATATTACAACTGGCACAGGCTACTGTGTCATTGCTATTCAGTGGGCTATATGTATATCACAGAACAGCCGATCAGAGCAGCATACACATTTCCAGTTTGGCTGTAGAGGTAACATTGCGATTTTGTACAATTTGAAATCGGTAATCGAAACTAAAAGAAATATTGGCAAACATGAAAGGTGATACCAAAAATTAAATTTACATATTCGTCAGGTCAAGAACGTTGGAAAAACTGCGGCTCTGGAAGTGAGATTGACGTCCTCTAAATTTCTAGTAGTCAAGCGTCGTGTTCTAAAAATACACAAACAGAATTGACCGTATTTAGTAGCCTGTACTGATCCATATACCCTTGCTGGATCAGGGAACGTTACCAATCTAGGGGAATATGAAAATAAACAATTTTGTCATGCAGAATTCAGCTGCCTCTCTGGCTTAGTGTGATAGACGGTCAGCCTGATACTGATTTTTAATTTTCGTCCGGATTAAGGCTTCCAATCTCTAACCCCTTTCTTTCTACCTTTTTTTCCCTCTTTCACAATATTTTTCCCGATTATGTCTTGGATAGATCTATATGTAGATCTATGATATATATCTTAAACCGGTGTAAACTTTGTCACCCAACTGAATTGGCATATTTTCTTTGTAACTAGTTTTAACCCCAAAGAAATATGCTTAGTTAGGCCCTAGCCCTGAATATGTCCTGCCTCTCTGGCTTCGTGGGCTAGACGATCAGCCCGATATTAATTTTTAATCTTGTTCCGGGTTAACTTCAGGGTTTCATTCTCTGACCCCTTTATTTCCACCCTTTTTCCCCGTCACAATATTTTACCACATTATGTCTTGGTTCTTGGATAGATCTGTATGTAGATATATATCATTTCTCTTAAACAGATGTAAATTTTTTCACCCATTTTAATTAGCCTCTTGTAATTGTAACTGGTTTTGACCCCAAAGAAATATGTGTAGGCTCTAGCACTTAATATGTCCCGATCTGGTATAATGTGACCTGAGCCCTTTATGACATGGATAAATACCTGAAATGCAGACAACAAGGATATGTAGACTAGAATCAGAAATCAGTTTCCACAGACTGCCATCCACTTAAATTTTACATTTATATGCATGCAAAAACTAAATATGGGTTTGCGTAAAGTTTGCTATTCCACTCCATAACTGCACATTTTTTTAATGCCAGCAATTTTGTCAGTTTGATTTGAATATAATTCCATTAGGAGAGGGAGTTTTTTGTTCTGATTTTTTTCCTTTTCAGTGAAAAACACCCCAATTTGTGTCGTAAAGGTCAATATCAGGTACTTGCATGTCCGCAAGTGCCATATGAGAGTGAGTTGTCTCGGAAACCGTTTTTAGATTCTAGTCTCCGTACAATTGTTAAGTTAATCGAGCATTTTGACTATGTCGTTGCGGTCACTTGAGGCACATGTCAGCTTGTGACATATTCCGTGTTCAAGCTGTATGGATTTGATAAGGCAATGGGTTTACCTTTTTCCCTCTCAGCATAATCAAGCAACAAAAACTGATATATCCTTATAAACTATCAGACTATTCCCAAATCAAATTGGATTATATCCCCTGACTGCACAAAGCAGAACTGCTCCTGATCTTTTTTTTTCTACTTCATACCCCATTTTGCCAGTTAAAATGTTTTCATTGTACCATCAAAACCATTCACTTTGATCTGAGACACTAATTAGTAATGTCTTCAACAGTGTAATATAGAGAAAGCGGCACTTATTTGTTTGTCTACCTGTTTCATGCAACAGGTGCCCGTTGTCCCTAAAAAGTTTACTCCCTGGTTCACACACCTATGCCATGATTCCTCAAGACCTTTCCGTCGTCAGTTAATGGAATCAACATATGCAAAGTATCAATGTGAAGCATGGAAGCTAAGCTGAACAAGATAGAAAATTTGAAACGTGGACGAACAAGCGTGGGGACAAAAGGCTCAAAGTACATGTATTTTCTAACATTGAAAAGTAACACAACTTGTGATTGGTTGAACAAATATTTTAAGCCAATCAGAAGCTGCGTTACTCACAAATGTAGAAAAATCTGGAGAATAAGTCTCAGAATGTTCTTCAGAATGGTTGGTGAATACGGAGCCAGGAATTCGTGCCGGCCTGCTAAGGATTACATATTATCCTTCAAATGGAAGCTGAATACGACTGAAAATTTAAATAGAAATGGGTGTGGAACATAGGTGGGGACGAAAGACTCATAGTCCGATCTTCTGCAACCCATTCCATTCAAAACGTTGTCCAATTTCCTTGTTGTATTGCATGTATCGATCAGGAATATGTCCCCGTTTGCAAAGGGTTACACACAACCCTTCAAAATGGACATAAACGTCACTTTTAACCCATATTTTCAAACAATTCTAATGGAATGTTCACAACTACTTGAGGTTCTTTGTTCCAATTTCTTTGAAAGTGGGAGGGGTAATATGTAAATAAATAATTTTGTCAGGCAAAATTCAGCTGCCTCTCTGACTAAGTGGGCTAGACGGTCAGCCCGATAGTAATTTTTAATCTTGGTCCGGATTTTTTCAGGGTTCTATTCTCTGACCCCTTTTCTTTCCATCTTTTTTCCCTCTGTCACAATATTTCCCCCATTCTGTCTTGGTTCTTGGATAGATCTACATGTAGATCTATAATATTTTTTCTGAAACCGGTGTAATATTTGTCATCTAAATGAATTAGCCTATTTTCTCTGTAACTTTCCACTTATATATCATATTTACGTGCACGCGAAAACCAAATACGATTTTGCATAAAGTTTGCCATTCCACTCCCTAACTGCACTTTTGTTTAATGTCACCGAGTTTGTCATTCTGATTTGAACCTAATTTCATCAGGAGAGAGAGTTATTTTGTTGCTGGTGAATGCGGACCCAATAATTCGTGCCGGTCTGCCAGTGATTACATATTATCCTTCAAATGGAAGCTGAATAAGACAGAAATTTCAAATTGAAACGGGCGTGGAACAAAGTACGGGACTAAAGACTCATTGTCCGATTTTCTGCCATAGTTGCATTCAAAGTTGCGCTAATTTCCTTGTTTTATGGCATTTATCGATCAGGAATATGTCGCCGTTTGAAAAAAGGATTACATATCAGACTTCAAAATAGACATAAACGTCACTTTAATGCTATTTTTTCGAACAATTCTAATCGAACTTTTACAAGTACATGAGGTCCTTTCTCCCAATTTCTTTGAAAGAGGAGGGGGAATAAGTAAATAAATAATTTTGTCAGGCAGAATTCAGCTGCCTCTCTGGCTTAGTGGGCTTAAACGGTCAGCCCGATAGTGGTTTTTAATCTTAGTCTGAATTAACTTCAGGGTTCCATTCTCTGACCCCTTTCTTTACACCTTTTTTTCCCTCCGTCACAATATTTTACTGTCTTGGATAGATCTATATGTAGATCTATAATATATATCTGAAACCGGTGTAAACTGTCCTAATCCGACATATGACCTGAGCCCGTAATGACATGGATAAATACCTAAAATGCAGACAACAAGGATAGGTAGACTAGAATCAGAAATCAGTTTCCACAGACTGTCATCCCCTCATGTTTTACATTTATATGCATGCGAAAGTCAAATATGGGTTTGCGTAAAGTTTGCCATTCCACTCCATAACTGCACTTTTTTTTAATGCCAGCAATTTCGTCAGTTTGATTTGAATATAATTCCGTCAGGAGAGGGAGTTTTTTGTTCTGGTTTTCTTTCCTTTTAAGTGAAAAGCACCTCAATTTGTGTCGTAAATGTCAAAATCAGGTTTTCGCATGTCTGCAAGTGCCATATGAGAGTGGGTTGTCACGGAAACCGATTTTAGATTCTTGTCTCTGTACAATTGTTAAGTTAATCTAGCGTTTTGACTGTGTTCTTGCGTTCACTTGAGGCACATGTCAGCTTGTGACATATTCCGGGTGCAAACCCGGGCTAGCCGTAGGGATTTGATAAGGCAATGGGTTTACCTTTTTCCCGCTCAGCATAATCAAGCAACAAAAACTGATATAACCTTATAAACTATCAGACTATTCCCAAACTAAATTGGATTATATCCCCTGACTGTACAAAGCAGAACTGCTCCTGATCTCTTATTTTCTACTTCATACCCCATTTTGCCAGTTAAAATGTTTTCATTGTACCATCAAAACCATTCACTTTGATCTGAGACACTAATTAGTAATGTGTTCAACAGTGTAATGGAGAGAAAAGGGCACTCATTTGTTTGTCTACCTCTCTGTTTCATGCAACAGGTGCCCGTTGCCCCTAAAAAGTTTTCTCCCTGGTTTACACACCTATGCAATGACTCCTCGAGACCTTTCCGTCGTCAGTTAATGGTCTCAACATATGCAAAGTATCAATGTGAAGCATGGAAGCTAAGCTGAACAAGGTAGAAAAATTGAAACGCGGACGAACAAGGGTGGGGACAAAAGGCTCAAAGTACATGTATTTTCCAACATTGAAAAGTAACACAACTTGTGATTGGTTGAACAAATATTTTAAGCCAATCAGAAGCTGCGTTACTCACAAATGTAGAAAAATCTGGAGAATGAGTCTCAGAATGTTCTTCAGAATGGTTGGTGAATACGGAGCCAGGAATTCGTGCCGGCCTGCTAAGGGTTACATATTATCCTTCAAATGGAAGCTAAATAACACTGAAAATTCGAATTGAAACGGGGGTGGAAGATAGGTGGGGACGAAAGACTCATAGTCCGATCTTCTGCCACCCGTTCCATTCAAAACGTTGTCCAATTTCCTTGTTGTATTGCATGTATCGATCAGGAATATATCCCTGTTTGCAAAGGATTACACACTACCCTTCAAAATAGACGTAAACGTCACTTTTAACCCATATTTTCAAACAATTCTAATGGAATTTTCACAACTACTTGAGGTCCTTTGTTCCAATTTCTTTGAAATGGGAGGGGTAATATGTAAATAAATAATTTTGTCAGGCAAAATTCAGCTGCCTCTCTGACTAAGTGGGCTAGACGGTCAGCCCGATAGTAATTTTTAATCTTGGTCCGGATTGTTTTCAGGGTTCTATTCTCTGACCCATTTTCTTCCATCTTCATCTTTTTTCCCTCTGTCACAATATTTCCCCCATTCTGTCTTGGTTCTTGGATAGATCTATATGTAGGCTTCTAATATTTATCTGAAACCGGTGTATACTTTGTCATCCGAATGAATTAGCCTATTTTCTCTGTAACATTCAACTTATATATCATATTTACGTGCACGCGAAAACCAAATGCGATTTTGCATAAAGTCTGCCATTCCACTCCCTGACTGCACTTTTGTTTAATGCCACCGCTTTTGTCATTCTGATTTGAACCTAATTTCATCAGGAGAAGGAGTTATTTTGTTGCTGGTGAATACGGACCCAATAATTCGTGCCGGTCTGCCAGGAATTATATATTATCCTTCAAATGGAAGCTGAATAAGACAGAAATTTCAAATTGAAACGGGTGTGGAACAAAGGTGGGAACTAAGTCTCATAGTCCGATCTCCTGCCACCGCTTCATTCAAAGACGCGCTAATTTCCTTGTTTTATGGCATGTCTCGATCAGAAATATGTCCCCGTTTGCAAAGGATTACGTCAGTTATAAAGCATTTTTTTTTTTTTTCCGAACAATTCTAATCGAATTTTCACAAGTACTTGAGGGCTTTTGTTCCAATTTCTTCGAAAGGGGAGAAGGAATATTAAGCCCGTTCCCGTTGTAGATATACATATTACAACTGGCACAGGCTACTGTGTCATTGCTATTCAGTGGGCTATATGTATATCACAGAACAGCCGATCAGAGCAGCATACACATTTCCAGTTTGGCTGTAGAGGTAACATTGCGATTTTGTACAATTTGAAATCGGTAATCGAAACTAAAAGAAATATTGGCAAACATGAAAGGTGATACCAAAAATTAAATTTACATATTCGTCAGGTCAAGAACGTTGGAAAAACTGCGGCTCTGGAAGTGAGATTGACGTCCTCTAAATTTCTAGTAGTCAAGCGTCGTGTTCTAAAAATACACAAACAGAATTGACCGTATTTAGTAGCCTGTACTGATCCATATACCCTTGCTGGATCAGGGAACGTTACCAATCTAGGGGAATATGAAAATAAACAATTTTGTCATGCAGAATTCAGCTGCCTCTCTGGCTTAGTGTGATAGACGGTCAGCCTGATACTGATTTTTAATTTTCGTCCGGATTAAGGCTTCCAATCTCTAACCCCTTTCTTTCTACCTTTTTTTCCCTCTTTCACAATATTTTTCCCGATTATGTCTTGGATAGATCTATATGTAGATCTATGATATATATCTTAAACCGGTGTAAACTTTGTCACCCAACTGAATTGGCATATTTTCTTTGTAACTAGTTTTAACCCCAAAGAAATATGCTTAGTTAGGCCCTAGCCCTGAATATGTCCTGCCTCTCTGGCTTCGTGGGCTAGACGATCAGCCCGATATTAATTTTTAATCTTGTTCCGGGTTAACTTCAGGGTTTCATTCTCTGACCCCTTTATTTCCACCCTTTTTCCCCGTCACAATATTTTACCACATTATGTCTTGGTTCTTGGATAGATCTGTATGTAGATATATATCATTTCTCTTAAACAGATGTAAATTTTTTCACCCATTTTAATTAGCCTCTTGTAATTGTAACTGGTTTTGACCCCAAAGAAATATGTGTAGGCTCTAGCACTTAATATGTCCCGATCTGGTATAATGTGACCTGAGCCCTTTATGACATGGATAAATACCTGAAATGCAGACAACAAGGATATGTAGAATAGAATCAGAAATCGGTTTCCACAGACTGCCATCCACTTAAATTTTACATTTATATGCATGCAAAAACTAAATATGGGTTTGCGTAAAGTTTGCTATTCCACTCCATAACTGCACATTTTTTTAATGCCAGCAATTTTGTCAGTTTGATTTGAATATAATTCCATTAGGAGAGGGAGTTTTTTGTTCTGATTTTTTTCCTTTTCAGTGAAAAACACCCCAATTTGTGTCGTAAAGGTCAATATCAGGTACTTGCATGTCCGCAAGTGCCATATGAGAGTGAGTTGTCTCGGAAACCGTTTTTAGATTCTAGTCTCCGTACAATTGTTAAGTTAATCGAGCATTTTGACTATGTCGTTGCGGTCACTTGAGGCACATGTCAGCTTGTGACATATTCCGTGTTCAAGCTGTATGGATTTGATAAGGCAATGGGTTTACCTTTTTCCCTCTCAGCATAATCAAGCAACAAAAACTGATATATCCTTATAAACTATCAGACTATTCCCAAATCAAATTGGATTATATCCCCTGACTGCACAAAGCAGAACTGCTCCTGATCTTTTTTTTTCTACTTCATACCCCATTTTGCCAGTTAAAATGTTTTCATTGTACCATCAAAACCATTCACTTTGATCTGAGACACTAATTAGTAATGTCTTCAACAGTGTAATATAGAGAAAGCGGCACTTATTTGTCTACCTCCCTGTTTCATGCAACAGGTGCCCGTTGTCCCTAAAAAGTTTACTCCCTGGTTCACACGCCTATGCCATGATTCCTCAAGACCTTTCCGTCGTCAGTTAATGGAATCAACATATGCAAAGTATCAATGTGAAGCATGGAAGCTAAGCTGAACAAGATAGAAAATTTGAAACGTGGACGAACAAGCGTGGGGACAAAAGGCTCAAAGTACATGTATTTTCTAACATTGAAAAGTAACACAACTTGTGATTGGTTGAACAAATATTTTAAGCCAATCAGAAGCTGCGTTACTCACAAATGTAGAAAAATCTGGAGAATAAGTCTCAGAATGTTCTTCAGAATGGTTGGTGAATACGGAGCCAGGAATTCGTGCCGGCCTGCTAAGGATTACATATTATCCTTCAAATGGAAGCTGAATACGACTGAAAATTTAAATAGAAATGGGTGTGGAACATAGGTGGGGACGAAAGACTCATAGTCCGATCTTCTGCAACCCATTCCATTCAAAACGTTGTCCAATTTCCTTGTTGTATTGCATGTATCGATCAGGAATATGTCCCCGTTTGCAAAGGATTACACACAACCCTTCAAAATGGACATAAACGTCACTTTTAACCCATATTTTCAAACAATTCTAATGGAATGTTCACAACTACTTGAGGTTCTTTGTTCCAATTTCTTTGAAAGTGGGAGGGGTAATATGTAAATAAATAATTTTGTCAGGCAAAATTCAGCTGCCTCTCTGACTAAGTGGGCTAGACGGTCAGCCCGATAGTAATTTTTAATCTTGGTCCGGATTTTTTCAGGGTTCTATTCTCTGACCCCTTTTCTTTCCATCTTTTTTCCCTCTGTCACAATATTTCCCCCATTCTGTCTTGGTTCTTGGATAGATCTACATGTAGATCTATAATATTTTTCTGAAACCGGTGTAATATTTGTCATCCAAATGAATTAGCCTATTTTCTCTGTAACTTTCCACTTATATATCATATTTACGTGCACGCGAAAACCAAATACGATTTTGCATAAAGTTTGCCATTCCACTCCCTAACTGCACTTTTGTTTAATGTCACCGAGTTTGTCATTCTGATTTGAACCTAATTTCATCAGGAGAGAGAGTTATTTTGTTGCTGGTGAATGCGGACCCAATAATTCGTGCCGGTCTGCCAGTGATTACATATTATCCTTCAAATGGAAGCTGAATAAGACAGAAATTTCAAATTGAAACGGGCGTGGAACAAAGTACGGGACTAAAGACTCATTGTCCGATTTTCTGCCATAGTTGCATTCAAAGTTGCGCTAATTTCCTTGTTTTATGGCATTTATCGATCAGGAATATGTCGCCGTTTGAAAAAAGGATTACATATCAGACTTCAAAATAGACATAAACGTCACTTTAATGCTATTTTTTCGAACAATTCTAATCGAACTTTTACAAGTACATGAGGTCCTTTCTCCCAATTTCTTTGAAAGAGGAGGGGGAATAAGTAAATAAATAATTTTGTCAGGCAGAATTCAGCTGCCTCTCTGGCTTAGTGGGCTTAAACGGTCAGCCCGATAGTGGTTTTTAATCTTAGTCTGAATTAACTTCAGGGTTCCATTCTCTGACCCCTTTCTTTACACCTTTTTTTCCCTCCGTCACAATATTTTACTGTCTTGGATAGATCTATATGTAGATCTATAATATATATCTGAAACCGGTGTAAACTGTCCTAATCCGACATATGACCTGAGCCCGTAATGACATGGATAAATACCTAAAATGCAGACAACAAGGATAGGTAGACTAGAATCAGAAATCAGTTTCCACAGACTGTCATCCCCTCATGTTTTACATTTATATGCATGCGAAAGTCAAATATGGGTTTGCGTAAAGTTTGCCATTCCACTCCATAACTGCACTTTTTTTTAATGCCAGCAATTTCGTCAGTTTGATTTGAATATAATTCCGTCAGGAGAGGGAGTTTTTTGTTCTGGTTTTCTTTCCTTTTAAGTGAAAAGCACCTCAATTTGTGTCGTAAATGTCAAAATCAGGTTTTCGCATGTCTGCAAGTGCCATATGAGAGTGGGTTGTCACGGAAACCGATTTTAGATTCTTGTCTCTGTACAATTGTTAAGTTAATCTAGCGTTTTGACTGTGTTCTTGCGTTCACTTGAGGCACATGTCAGCTTGTGACATATTCCGGGTGCAAACCCGGGCTAGCCGTAGGGATTTGATAAGGCAATGGGTTTACCTTTTTCCCGCTCAGCATAATCAAGCAACAAAAACTGATATAACCTTATAAACTATCAGACTATTCCCAAACTAAATTGGATTATATCCCCTGACTGTACAAAGCAGAACTGCTCCTGATCTCTTATTTTCTACTTCATACCCCATTTTGCCAGTTAAAATGTTTTCATTGTACCATCAAAACCATTCACTTTGATCTGAGACACTAATTAGTAATGTGTTCAACAGTGTAATGGAGAGAAAAGGGCACTCATTTGTTTGTCTACCTCTCTGTTTCATGCAACAGGTGCCCGTTGCCCCTAAAAAGTTTTCTCCCTGGTTTACACACCTATGCAATGACTCCTCGAGACCTTTCCGTCGTCAGTTAATGGTCTCAACATATGCAAAGTATCAATGTGAAGCATGGAAGCTAAGCTGAACAAGGTAGAAAAATTGAAACGCGGACGAACAAGGGTGGGGACAAAAGGCTCAAAGTACATGTATTTTCCAACATTGAAAAGTAACACAACTTGTGATTGGTTGAACAAATATTTTAAGCCAATCAGAAGCTGCGTTACTCACAAATGTAGAAAAATCTGGAGAATGAGTCTCAGAATGTTCTTCAGAATGGTTGGTGAATACGGAGCCAGGAATTCGTGCCGGCCTGCTAAGGGTTACATATTATCCTTCAAATGGAAGCTAAATAACACTGAAAATTCGAATTGAAACGGGGGTGGAACATAGGTGGGGACGAAAGACTCATAGTCCGATCTTCTGCCACCCGTTCCATTCAAAACGTTGTCCAATTTCCTTGTTGTATTGCATGTATCGATCAGGAATATATCCCTGTTTGCAAAGGATTACACACTACCCTTCAAAATAGACGTAAACGTCACTTTTAACCCATATTTTCAAACAATTCTAATGGAATTTTCACAACTACTTGAGGTCCTTTGTTCCAATTTCTTTGAAATGGGAGGGGTAATATGTAAATAAATACTTTTGTCAGGCAAAATTCAGCTGCCTCTCTGACTAAGTGGGCTAGACGGTCAGCCCGATAGTAATTTTTAATCTTGGTCCGGATTGTTTTCAGGGTTCTATTCTCTGACCCATTTTCTTCCATCTTCATCTTTTTTCCCTCTGTCACAATATTTCCCCCATTCTGTCTAGGTTCTTGGATAGATTTATATGTAGGCTTCTAATATTTATCTGAAACCGGTGTATACTTTGTCATCCGAATGAATTAGCCTATTTTCTCTGTAACATTCAACTTATATATCATATTTACGTGCACGCGAAAACCAAATGCGATTTTGCATAAAGTCTGCCATTCCACTCCCTGACTGCACTTTTGTTTAATGCCACCGCTTTTGTCATTCTGATTTGAACCTAATTTCATCAGGAGAAGGAGTTATTTTGTTGCTGGTGAATACGGACCCAATAATTCGTGCCGGTCTGCCAGGAATTATATATTATCCTTCAAATGGAAGCTGAATAAGACAGAAATTTCAAATTGAAACGGGTGTGGAACAAAGGTGGGAACTAAGTCTCATAGTCCGATCTCCTGCCACCGCTTCATTCAAAGACGCGGTAATTTCCTTGTTTTATGGCATGTCTCGATCAGAAATATGTCCCCGTTTGCAAAGGATTACGTCAGTTATAAAGCATTTTTTTTTTTTTTTTTTCCGAACAATTCTAATCGAATTTTCACAAGTACTTGAGGGCTTTTGTTCCAATTTCTTTGAAAGGGGAGAAGGAATATTAAGCCCGTTCCCGTTGTAGATATACATATTGCAACTGGCACAGGCTACTGTGTCATTGCTATTCAGTGGGCTATATGTATATCACAGAACAGCCGATCAGAGCAGCATACACATTTCCAGTTTGGCTGTAGAGGTAACATTGCGATTTTGTACAATTTGAAATAGTTAATCGAAACTAAAAGAAATATTGGCAAACATGAAAGGTGATACCAAAAATTAAATTTACATATTCGTCAGGTCAAGAACGTTGGAAAAACTGCGGCTCTGGAAGTGAGATTGACGTCCTCTAAATTTCTAGTAGTCAAGCGTCGTGTTCTAAAAATACACAAACAGAATTGACCGTATTTAGTAGCCTGTACTGATCCATATACCCTTGCTGGATCAGGGAACGTTACCAATCTAGGGGAATATGAAAATAAACAATTTTGTCATGCAGAATTCAGCTGCCTCTCTGGCTTAGTGTGATAGACGGTCAGCCTGATACTGATTTTTAATTTTCGTCCGGATTAAGGCTTCCAATCTCTAACCCCTTTCTTTCTACCCTTTTTTCCCTCTTTCACAATATTTTTCCCGATTATGTCTTGGATAGATCTATATGTAGATCTATGATATATATCTTAAACCGGTGTAAACTTTGTCACCCAACTGAATTGGCATATTTTCTTTGTAACTAGTTTTAACCCCAAAGAAATATGCTTAGTTAGGCCCTAGCCCTGAATATGTCCTGCCTCTCTGGCTTCGTGGGCTAGACGATCAGCCCGATATTAATTTTTAATCTTGTTCCGGGTTAACTTCAGGGTTTCATTCTCTGACCCCTTTATTTCCACCCTTTTTCCCCGTCACAATATTTTACCACATTATGTCTTGGTTCTTGGATAGATCTGTATGTAGATATATATCATTTCTCTTAAACAGATGTAAATTTTTTCACCCATTTTAATTAGCCTCTTGTAATTGTAACTGGTTTTGACCCCAAAGAAATATGTGTAGGCTCTAGCACTTAATATGTCCCGATCTGGTATAATGTGACCTGAGCCCTTTATGACATGGATAAATACCTGAAATGCAGACAACATGGATATGTAGACTAGAATCAGAAATCAGTTTCCACAGACTGCCATCCACTTAAATTTTACATTTATATGCATGCAAAAACTAAATATGGGTTTGCGTAAAGTTTGCTATTCCACTCCATAACTGCACATTTTTTTAATGCCAGCAATTTTGTCAGTTTGATTTGAATATAATTCCATTAGGAGAGGGAGTTTTTTGTTCTGATTTTTTTCCTTTTCAGTGAAAAACACCCCAATTTGTGTCGTAAAGGTCAATATCAGGTACTTGCATGTCCGCAAGTGCCATATGAGAGTGAGTTGTCTCGGAAACCGTTTTTAGATTCTAGTCTCCGTACAATTGTTAAGTTAATCGAGCATTTTGACTATGTCGTTGCGGTCACTTGAGGCACATGTCAGCTTGTGACATATTCCGTGTTCAAGCTGTATGGATTTGATAAGGCAATGGGTTTACCTTTTTCCCTCTCAGCATAATCAAGCAACAAAAACTGATATATCCTTATAAACTATCAGACTATTCCCAAATCAAATTGGATTATATCCCCTGACTGCACAAAGCAGAACTGCTCCTGATCTTTTTTTTTCTACTTCATACCCCATTTTGCCAGTTAAAATGTTTTCATTGTACCATCAAAACCATTCACTTTGATCTGAGACACTAATTAGTAATGTCTTCAACAGTGTAATATAGAGAAAGCGGCACTTATTTGTTTGTCTACCTGTTTCATGCAACAGGTGCCCGTTGTCCCTAAAAAGTTTACTCCCTGGTTCACACACCTATGCCATGATTCCTCAAGACCTTTCCGTCGTCAGTTAATGGAATCAACATATGCAAAGTATCAATGTGAAGCATGGAAGCTAAGCTGAACAAGATAGAAAATTTGAAACGTGGACGAACAAGCGTGGGGACAAAAGGCTCAAAGTACATGTATTTTCTAACATTGAAAAGTAACACAACTTGTGATTGGTTGAACAAATATTTTAAGCCAATCAGAAGCTGCGTTACTCACAAATGTAGAAAAATCTGGAGAATAAGTCTCAGAATGTTCTTCAGAATGGTTGGTGAATACGGAGCCAGGAATTCGTGCCGGCCTGCTAAGGATTACATATTATCCTTCAAATGGAAGCTGAATACGACTGAAAATTTAAATAGAAATGGGTGTGGAACATAGGTGGGGACGAAAGACTCATAGTCCGATCTTCTGCAACCCATTCCATTCAAAACGTTGTCCAATTTCCTTGTTGTATTGCATGTATCGATCAGGAATATGTCCCCGTTTGCAAAGGATTACACACAACCCTTCAAAATGGACATAAACGTCACTTTTAACCCATATTTTCAAACAATTCTAATGGAATGTTCACAACTACTTGAGGTTCTTTGTTCCAATTTCTTTGAAAGTGGGAGGGGTAATATGTAAATAAATAATTTTGTCAGGCAAAATTCAGCTGCCTCTCTGACTAAGTGGGCTAGACGGTCAGCCCGATAGTAATTTTTAATCTTGGTCCGGATTTTTTCAGGGTTCTATTCTCTGACCCCTTTTCTTTCCATCTTTTTTCCCTCTGTCACAATATTTCCCCCATTCTGTCTTGGTTCTTGGATAGATCTACATGTAGATCTATAATATTTTTCTGAAACCGGTGTAATATTTGTCATCCAAATGAATTAGCCTATTTTCTCTGTAACTTTCCACTTATATATCATATTTACGTGCACGCGAAAACCAAATACGATTTTGCATAAAGTTTGCCATTCCACTCCCTAACTGCACTTTTGTTTAATGTCACCGAGTTTGTCATTCTGATTTGAACCTAATTTCATCAGGAGAGAGAGTTATTTTGTTGCTGGTGAATGCGGACCCAATAATTCGTGCCGGTCTGCCAGTGATTACATATTATCCTTCAAATGGAAGCTGAATAAGACAGAAATTTCAAATTGAAACGGGCGTGGAACAAAGTACGGGACTAAAGACTCATTGTCCGATTTTCTGCCATAGTTGCATTCAAAGTTGCGCTAATTTCCTTGTTTTATGGCATTTATCGATCAGGAATATGTCGCCGTTTGAAAAAGGATTACATATCAGACTTCAAAATAGACATAAACGTTACTTTAATGCTATTTTTTCGAACAATTCTAATCGAACTTTTACAAGTACATGAGGTCCTTTCTCCCAATTTCTTTGAAAGAGGAGGGGGAATAAGTAAATAAATAATTTTGTCAGGCAGAATTCAGCTGCCTCTCTGGCTTAGTGGGCTTAAACGGTCAGCCCGATAGTGGTTTTTAATCTTAGTCTGAATTAACTTCAGGGTTCCATTCTCTGACCCCTTTCTTTACACCTTTTTTTCCCTCCGTCACAATATTTTACTGTCTTGGATAGATCTATATGTAGATCTATAATATATATCTGAAACCGGTGTAAACTGTCCTAATCCGACATATGACCTGAGCCCGTAATGACATGGATAAATACCTAAAATGCAGACAACAAGGATAGGTAGACTAGAATCAGAAATCAGTTTCCACAGACTGTCATCCCCTCATGTTTTACATTTATATGCATGCGAAAGTCAAATATGGGTTTGCGTAAAGTTTGCCATTCCACTCCATAACTGCACTTTTTTTTAATGCCAGCAATTTCGTCAGTTTGATTTGAATATAATTCCGTCAGGAGAGGGAGTTTTTTGTTCTGGTTTTCTTTCCTTTTAAGTGAAAAGCACCTCAATTTGTGTCGTAAATGTCAAAATCAGGTTTTCGCATGTCTGCAAGTGCCATATGAGAGTGGGTTGTCACGGAAACCGATTTTAGATTCTTGTCTCTGTACAATTGTTAAGTTAATCTAGCGTTTTGACTGTGTTCTTGCGTTCACTTGAGGCACATGTCAGCTTGTGACATATTCCGGGTGCAAACCCGGGCTAGCCGTAGGGATTTGATAAGGCAATGGGTTTACCTTTTTCCCGCTCAGCATAATCAAGCAACAAAAACTGATATAACCTTATAAACTATCAGACTATTCCCAAACTAAATTGGATTATATCCCCTGACTGTACAAAGCAGAACTGCTCCTGATCTCTTATTTTCTACTTCATACCCCATTTTGCCAGTTAAAATGTTTTCATTGTACCATCAAAACCATTCACTTTGATCTGAGACACTAATTAGTAATGTGTTCAACAGTGTAATGGAGAGAAAAGGGCACTCATTTGTTTGTCTACCTCTCTGTTTCATGCAACAGGTGCCCGTTGCCCCTAAAAAGTTTTCTCCCTGGTTTACACACCTATGCAATGACTCCTCGAGACCTTTCCGTCGTCAGTTAATGGTCTCAACATATGCAAAGTATCAATGTGAAGCATGGAAGCTAAGCTGAACAAGGTAGAAAAATTGAAACGCGGACGAACAAGGGTGGGGACAAAAGGCTCAAAGTACATGTATTTTCCAACATTGAAAAGTAACACAACTTGTGATTGGTTGAACAAATATTTTAAGCCAATCAGAAGCTGCGTTACTCACAAATGTAGAAAAATCTGGAGAATGAGTCTCAGAATGTTCTTCAGAATGGTTGGTGAATACGGAGCCAGGAATTCGTGCCGGCCTGCTAAGGGTTACATATTATCCTTCAAATGGAAGCTAAATAACACTGAAAATTCGAATTGAAACGGGGGTGGAAGATAGGTGGGGACGAAAGACTCATAGTCCGATCTTCTGCCACCCGTTCCATTCAAAACGTTGTCCAATTTCCTTGTTGTATTGCATGTATCGATCAGGAATATATCCCTGTTTGCAAAGGATTACACACTACCCTTCAAAATAGACGTAAACGTCACTTTTAACCCATATTTTCAAACAATTCTAATGGAATTTTCACAACTACTTGAGGTCCTTTGTTCCAATTTCTTTGAAATGGGAGGGGTAATATGTAAATAAATACTTTTGTCAGGCAAAATTCAGCTGCCTCTCTGACTAAGTGGGCTAGACGGTCAGCCCGATAGTAATTTTTAATCTTGGTCCGGATTGTTTTCAGGGTTCTATTCTCTGACCCATTTTCTTCCATCTTCATCTTTTTTCCCTCTGTCACAATATTTCCCCCATTCTGTCTAGGTTCTTGGATAGATTTATATGTAGGCTTCTAATATTTATCTGAAACCGGTGTATACTTTGTCATCCGAATGAATTAGCCTATTTTCTCTGTAACATTCAACTTATATATCATATTTACGTGCACGCGAAAACCAAATGCGATTTTGCATAAAGTCTGCCATTCCACTCCCTGACTGCACTTTTGTTTAATGCCACCGCTTTTGTCATTCTGATTTGAACCTAATTTCATCAGGAGAAGGAGTTATTTTGTTGCTGGTGAATACGGACCCAATAATTCGTGCCGGTCTGCCAGGAATTATATATTATCCTTCAAATGGAAGCTGAATAAGACAGAAATTTCAAATTGAAACGGGTGTGGAACAAAGGTGGGAACTAAGTCTCATAGTCCGATCTCCTGCCACCGCTTCATTCAAAGACGCGGTAATTTCCTTGTTTTATGGCATGTCTCGATCAGAAATATGTCCCCGTTTGCAAAGGATTACGTCAGTTATAAAGCATTTTTTTTTTTTTTTTTTCCGAACAATTCTAATCGAATTTTCACAAGTACTTGAGGGCTTTTGTTCCAATTTCTTTGAAAGGGGAGAAGGAATATTAAGCCCGTTCCCGTTGTAGATATACATATTGCAACTGGCACAGGCTACTGTGTCATTGCTATTCAGTGGGCTATATGTATATCACAGAACAGCCGATCAGAGCAGCATACACATTTCCAGTTTGGCTGTAGAGGTAACATTGCGATTTTGTACAATTTGAAATAGTTAATCGAAACTAAAAGAAATATTGGCAAACATGAAAGGTGATACCAAAAATTAAATTTACATATTCGTCAGGTCAAGAACGTTGGAAAAACTGCGGCTCTGGAAGTGAGATTGACGTCCTCTAAATTTCTAGTAGTCAAGCGTCGTGTTCTAAAAATACACAAACAGAATTGACCGTATTTAGTAGCCTGTACTGATCCATATACCCTTGCTGGATCAGGGAACGTTACCAATCTAGGGGAATATGAAAATAAACAATTTTGTCATGCAGAATTCAGCTGCCTCTCTGGCTTAGTGTGATAGACGGTCAGCCTGATACTGATTTTTAATTTTCGTCCGGATTAAGGCTTCCAATCTCTAACCCCTTTCTTTCTACCCTTTTTTCCCTCTTTCACAATATTTTTCCCGATTATGTCTTGGATAGATCTATATGTAGATCTATGATATATATCTTAAACCGGTGTAAACTTTGTCACCCAACTGAATTGGCATATTTTCTTTGTAACTAGTTTTAACCCCAAAGAAATATGCTTAGTTAGGCCCTAGCCCTGAATATGTCCTGCCTCTCTGGCTTCGTGGGCTAGACGATCAGCCCGATATTAATTTTTAATCTTGTTCCGGGTTAACTTCAGGGTTTCATTCTCTGACCCCTTTATTTCCACCCTTTTTCCCCGTCACAATATTTTACCACATTATGTCTTGGTTCTTGGATAGATCTGTATGTAGATATATATCATTTCTCTTAAACAGATGTAAATTTTTTCACCCATTTTAATTAGCCTCTTGTAATTGTAACTGGTTTTGACCCCAAAGAAATATGTGTAGGCTCTAGCACTTAATATGTCCCGATCTGGTATAATGTGACCTGAGCCCTTTATGACATGGATAAATACCTGAAATGCAGACAACATGGATATGTAGACTAGAATCAGAAATCAGTTTCCACAGACTGCCATCCACTTAAATTTTACATTTATATGCATGCAAAAACTAAATATGGGTTTGCGTAAAGTTTGCTATTCCACTCCATAACTGCACATTTTTTTAATGCCAGCAATTTTGTCAGTTTGATTTGAATATAATTCCATTAGGAGAGGGAGTTTTTTGTTCTGATTTTTTTCCTTTTCAGTGAAAAACACCCCAATTTGTGTCGTAAAGGTCAATATCAGGTACTTGCATGTCCGCAAGTGCCATATGAGAGTGAGTTGTCTCGGAAACCGTTTTTAGATTCTAGTCTCCGTACAATTGTTAAGTTAATCGAGCATTTTGACTATGTCGTTGCGGTCACTTGAGGCACATGTCAGCTTGTGACATATTCCGTGTTCAAGCTGTATGGATTTGATAAGGCAATGGGTTTACCTTTTTCCCTCTCAGCATAATCAAGCAACAAAAACTGATATATCCTTATAAACTATCAGACTATTCCCAAATCAAATTGGATTATATCCCCTGACTGCACAAAGCAGAACTGCTCCTGATCTTTTTTTTTCTACTTCATACCCCATTTTGCCAGTTAAAATGTTTTCATTGTACCATCAAAACCATTCACTTTGATCTGAGACACTAATTAGTAATGTCTTCAACAGTGTAATATAGAGAAAGCGGCACTTATTTGTTTGTCTACCTGTCTCATGCAACAGGTGCCCGTTGTCCCTAAAAAGTTTACTCCCTGGTTCACACACCTATGCCATGATTCCTCAAGACCTTTCCGTCGTCAGTTAATGGAATCAACATATGCAAAGTATCAATGTGAAGCATGGAAGCTAAGCTGAACAAGATAGAAAATTTGAAACGTGGACGAACAAGCGTGGGGACAAAAGGCTCAAAGTACATGTATTTTCTAACATTGAAAAGTAACACAACTTGTGATTGGTTGAACAAATATTTTAAGCCAATCAGAAGCTGCGTTACTCACAAATGTAGAAAAATCTGGAGAATAAGTCTCAGAATGTTCTTCAGAATGGTTGGTGAATACGGAGCCAGGAATTCGTGCCGGCCTGCTAAGGATTACATATTATCCTTCAAATGGAAGCTGAATACGACTGAAAATTTAAATAGAAATGGGTGTGGAACATAGGTGGGGACGAAAGACTCATAGTCCGATCTTCTGCAACCCATTCCATTCAAAACGTTGTCCAATTTCCTTGTTGTATTGCATGTATCGATCAGGAATATGTCCCCGTTTGCAAAGGATTACACACAACCCTTCAAAATGGACATAAACGTCACTTTTAACCCATATTTTCAAACAATTCTAATGGAATGTTCACAACTACTTGAGGTTCTTTGTTCCAATTTCTTTGAAAGTGGGAGGGGTAATATGTAAATAAATAATTTTGTCAGGCAAAATTCAGCTGCCTCTCTGACTAAGTGGGCTAGACGGTCAGCCCGATAGTAATTTTTAATCTTGGTCCGGATTTTTTCAGGGTTCTATTCTCTGACCCCTTTTCTTTCCATCTTTTTTCCCTCTGTCACAATATTTCCCCCATTCTGTCTTGGTTCTTGGATAGATCTACATGTAGATCTATAATATTTTTCTGAAACCGGTGTAATATTTGTCATCCAAATGAATTAGCCTATTTTCTCTGTAACTTTCCACTTATATATCATATTTACGTGCACGCGAAAACCAAATACGATTTTGCATAAAGTTTGCCATTCCACTCCCTAACTGCACTTTTGTTTAATGTCACCGAGTTTGTCATTCTGATTTGAACCTAATTTCATCAGGAGAGAGAGTTATTTTGTTGCTGGTGAATGCGGACCCAATAATTCGTGCCGGTCTGCCAGTGATTACATATTATCCTTCAAATGGAAGCTGAATAAGACAGAAATTTCAAATTGAAACGGGCGTGGAACAAAGTACGGGACTAAAGACTCATTGTCCGATTTTCTGCCATAGTTGCATTCAAAGTTGCGCTAATTTCCTTGTTTTATGGCATTTATCGATCAGGAATATGTCGCCGTTTGAAAAAGGATTACATATCAGACTTCAAAATAGACATAAACGTTACTTTAATGCTATTTTTTCGAACAATTCTAATCGAACTTTTACAAGTACATGAGGTCCTTTCTCCCAATTTCTTTGAAAGAGGAGGGGGAATAAGTAAATAAATAATTTTGTCAGGCAGAATTCAGCTGCCTCTCTGGCTTAGTGGGCTTAAACGGTCAGCCCGATAGTGGTTTTTAATCTTAGTCTGAATTAACTTCAGGGTTCCATTCTCTGACCCCTTTCTTTACACCTTTTTTTCCCTCCGTCACAATATTTTACTGTCTTGGATAGATCTATATGTAGATCTATAATATATATCTGAAACCGGTGTAAACTGTCCTAATCCGACATATGACCTGAGCCCGTAATGACATGGATAAATACCTAAAATGCAGACAACAAGGATAGGTAGACTAGAATCAGAAATCAGTTTCCACAGACTGTCATCCCCTCATGTTTTACATTTATATGCATGCGAAAGTCAAATATGGGTTTGCGTAAAGTTTGCCATTCCACTCCATAACTGCACTTTTTTTTAATGCCAGCAATTTCGTCAGTTTGATTTGAATATAATTCCGTCAGGAGAGGGAGTTTTTTGTTCTGGTTTTCTTTCCTTTTAAGTGAAAAGCACCTCAATTTGTGTCGTAAATGTCAAAATCAGGTTTTCGCATGTCTGCAAGTGCCATATGAGAGTGGGTTGTCACGGAAACCGATTTTAGATTCTTGTCTCTGTACAATTGTTAAGTTAATCTAGCGTTTTGACTGTGTTCTTGCGTTCACTTGAGGCACATGTCAGCTTGTGACATATTCCGGGTGCAAACCCGGGCTAGCCGTAGGGATTTGATAAGGCAATGGGTTTACCTTTTTCCCGCTCAGCATAATCAAGCAACAAAAACTGATATAACCTTATAAACTATCAGACTATTCCCAAACTAAATTGGATTATATCCCCTGACTGTACAAAGCAGAACTGCTCCTGATCTCTTATTTTCTACTTCATACCCCATTTTGCCAGTTAAAATGTTTTCATTGTACCATCAAAACCATTCACTTTGATCTGAGACACTAATTAGTAATGTGTTCAACAGTGTAATGGAGAGAAAAGGGCACTCATTTGTTTGTCTACCTCTCTGTTTCATGCAACAGGTGCCCGTTGCCCCTAAAAAGTTTTCTCCCTGGTTTACACACCTATGCAATGACTCCTCGAGACCTTTCCGTCGTCAGTTAATGGTCTCAACATATGCAAAGTATCAATGTGAAGCATGGAAGCTAAGCTGAACAAGGTAGAAAAATTGAAACGCGGACGAACAAGGGTGGGGACAAAAGGCTCAAAGTACATGTATTTTCCAACATTGAAAAGTAACACAACTTGTGATTGGTTGAACAAATATTTTAAGCCAATCAGAAGCTGCGTTACTCACAAATGTAGAAAAATCTGGAGAATGAGTCTCAGAATGTTCTTCAGAATGGTTGGTGAATACGGAGCCAGGAATTCGTGCCGGCCTGCTAAGGGTTACATATTATCCTTCAAATGGAAGCTAAATAACACTGAAAATTCGAATTGAAACGGGGGTGGAACATAGGTGGGGACGAAAGACTCATAGTCCGATCTTCTGCCACCCGTTCCATTCAAAACGTTGTCCAATTTCCTTGTTGTATTGCATGTATCGATCAGGAATATATCCCTGTTTGCAAAGGATTACACACTACCCTTCAAAATAGACGTAAACGTCACTTTTAACCCATATTTTCAAACAATTCTAATGGAATTTTCACAACTACTTGAGGTCCTTTGTTCCAATTTCTTTGAAATGGGAGGGGTAATATGTAAATAAATAATTTTGTCAGGCAAAATTCAGCTGCCTCTCTGAATAAGTGGGCTAGACGGTCAGCCCGATAGTAATTTTTAATCTTGGTCCGGATTGTTTTCAGGGTTCTATTCTCTGACCCATTTTCTTCCATCTTCATCTTTTTTCCCTCTGTCACAATATTTCCCCCATTCTGTCTTGGTTCTTGGATAGATCTATATGTAGGCTTCTAATATTTATCTGAAACCGGTGTATACTTTGTCATCCGAATGAATTAGCCTATTTTCTCTGTAACATTCAACTTATATATCATATTTACGTGCACGCGAAAACCAAATGCGATTTTGCATAAAGTCTGCCATTCCACTCCCTGACTGCACTTTTGTTTAATGCCACCGCTTTTGTCATTCTGATTTGAACCTAATTTCATCAGGAGAAGGAGTTATTTTGTTGCTGGTGAATACGGACCCAATAATTCGTGCCGGTCTGCCAGGAATTATATATTATCCTTCAAATGGAAGCTGAATAAGACAGAAATTTCAAATTGAAACGGGTGTGGAACAAAGGTGGGAACTAAGTCTCATAGTCCGATCTCCTGCCACCGCTTCATTCAAAGACGCGCTAATTTCCTTGTTTTATGGCATGTCTCGATCAGAAATATGTCCCCGTTTGCAAAGGATTACGTCAGTTATAAAGCATTTTTTTTTTTTTTTCCGAACAATTCTAATCGAATTTTCACAAGTACTTGAGGGCTTTTGTTCCAATTTCTTTGAAAGGGGAGAAGGAATATTAAGCCCGTTCCCGTTGTAGATATACATATTACAACTGGCACAGGCTACTGTGTCATTGCTATTCAGTGGGCTATATGTATATCACAGAACAGCCGATCAGAGCAGCATACACATTTCCAGTTTGGCTGTAGAGGTAACATTGCGATTTTGCACAATTTGAAATCGGTAATCGAAACTAAAAGAAATATTGGCAAACATGAAAGGTGATACCAAAAATTAAATTTACATATTCGTCAGGTCAAGAACGTTGGAAAAACTGCGGCTCTGGAAGTGAGATTGACGTCCTCTAAATTTCTAGTAGTCAAGCGTCGTGTTCTAAAAATACACAAACAGAATTGACCGTATTTAGTAGCCTGTACTGATCCATATACCCTTGCTGGATCAGGGAACGTTACCAATCTAGGGGAATATGAAAATAAACAATTTTGTCATGCAGAATTCAGCTGCCTCTCTGGCTTAGTGTGATAGACGGTCAGCCTGATACTGATTTTTAATTTTCGTCCGGGTTAAGGCTTCCAATCTCTAACCCCTTTCTTTCTACCTTTTTTCCCCTCTTTCACAATATTTTTCCCGATTATGTCTTGGATAGATCTATATGTAGATCTATGATATATATCTTAAACCGGTGTAAACTTTGTCACCCAACTGAATTGGCATATTTTCTTTGTAACTAGTTTTAACCCCAAAGAAATATGCTTAGTTAGGCCCTAGCCCTGAATATGTCCTGCCTCTCTGGCTTCGTGGGCTAGACGATCAGCCCGATATTAATTTTTAATCTTGTTCCGGGTTAACTTCAGGGTTTCATTCTCTGACCCCTTTATTTCCACCCTTTTTCCCCGTCACAATATTTTACCACATTATGTCTTGGTTCTTGGATAGATCTGTATGTAGATATATATCATTTCTCTTAAACAGATGTAAATTTTTTCACCCATTTTAATTAGCCTCTTGTAATTGTAACTGGTTTTGACCCCAAAGAAATATGTGTAGGCTCTAGCACTTAATATGTCCCGATCTGGTATAATGTGACCTGAGCCCTTTATGACATGGATAAATACCTGAAATGCAGACAACAAGGATATGTAGACTAGAATCAGAAATCAGTTTCCACAAACTGCCATCCACTTAAATTTTACATTTATATGCATGCAAAAACTAAATATGGGTTTGCGTAAAGTTTGCTATTCCACTCCATAACTGCACATTTTTTTAATGCCAGCAATTTTGTCAGTTTGATTTGAATATAATTCCATTAGGAGAGGGAGTTGTTTGTTCTGATTTTTTTCCTTTTCAGTGAAAAACACCCCAATTTGTGTCGTAAAGGTCAATATCAGGTACTTGCATGTCCGCAAGTGCCATATGAGAGTGAGTTGTCTCGGAAACCGTTTTTAGATTCTAGTCTCCGTACAATTGTTAAGTTAATCCAGCATTTTGACTATGTCGTTGCGGTCACTTGAGGCACATGTCAGCTTGTGACATATTCCGTGTTCAAGCTGTATGGATTTGATAAGGCAATGGGTTTACCTTTTTCCCTCTCAGCATAATCAAGCAACAAAAACTGATATATCCTTATAAACTATCAGACTATTCCCAAATCAAATTGGATTATATCCCCTGACTGCACAAAGCAGAACTGCTCCTGATCTCTTTTTTTCTACTTCATACCCCATTTTGCCAGTTAAAATGTTTTCATTGTACCATCAAAACCATTCACTTTGATCTGAGACACTAATTAGTAATGTCTTCAACAGTGTAATATAGAGAAAGCGGCACTTATTTGTTTGTCTACCTGTTTCATGCAACAGGTGCCCGTTGTCCCTAAAAAGTTTACTCCCTGGTTCACACACCTATGCCATGATTCCTCAAGACCTTTCCGTCGTCAGTTAATGGAATCAACATATGCAAAGTATCAATGTGAAGCATGGAAGCTAAGCTGAACAAGATAGAAAATTTGAAACGTGGACGAACAAGCGTGGGGACAAAAGGCTCAAAGTACATGTATTTTCTAACATTGAAAAGTAACACAACTTGTGATTGGTTGAACAAATATTTTAAGCCAATCAGAAGCTGCGTTATTCACAAATGTAGAAAAATGTGGAGAATAAGTCTCAGAATGTTCTTCGGAATGGTTGGGAAATACGGAGCCAGGAATTCGTGCCGGCCTGCTAAGGATTACATATTATCCTTCAAATGGAAGCTGAATACGACTGAAAATTTAAATAGAAATGGGTGTGGAACATAGGTGGGGACGAAAGACTCATAGTCCGATCTTCTGCAACCCATTCCATTCAAAACGTTGTCCAATTTCCTTGTTGTATTGCATGTATCGATCAGGAATATGTCCCCGTTTGCAAAGGATTACACACAACCCTTCAAAATGGACATAAACGTCACTTTTAACCCATATTTTCAAACAATTCTAATGGAATGTTCACAACTACTTGAGGTTCTTTGTTCCAATTTCTTTGAAAGTGGGAGGGGTAATATGTAAATAAATAATTTTGTCAGGCAAAATTCAGCTGCATCTCTGACTAAGTGGGCTAGACGGTCAGCCCGATAGTAATTTTTAATCTTGGTCCGGATTTTTTCAGGGTTCTATTCTCTGACCCCTTTTCTTTCCATCTTTTTTCCCTCTGTCACAATATTTCCCCCATTCTGTCTTGGTTCTTGGATAGATCTACATGTAGATCTATAATATTTTTCTGAAACCGGTGTAATATTTGTCATCCAAATGAATTAGCCTATTTTCTCTGTAACTTTCCACTTATATATCATATTTACGTGCACGCGAAAACCAAATACGATTTTGCATAAAGTTTGCCATTCCACTCCCTAACTGCACTTTTGTTTAATGTCACCGAGTTTGTCATTCTGATTTGAACCTAATTTCATCAGGAGAGAGAGTTATTTTGTTGCTGGTGAATGCGGACCCAATAATTCGTGCCGGTCTGCCAGGGATTACATATTATCCTTCAAATGGAAGCTGAATAAGACAGAAATTTCAAATTGAAACGGGCGTGGAACAAAGTACGGGACTAAAGACTCATTGTCCGATTTTCTGCCATAGTTGCATTCAAAGTTGCGCTAATTTCCTTGTTTTATGGCATTTATCGATCAGGAATATGTCGCCGTTTGAAAAAGGATTACATATCAGACTTCAAAATAGACATAAACGTCACTTTAATGCTATTTTTTCGAACAATTCTAATCGAACTTTTACAAGTACATGAGGTCCTTTCTCCCAATTTCTTTGAAAGAGGAGGGGCAATAAGTAAATAAATAATTTTGTCAGGCAGAATTCAGCTGCCTCTCTGGCTTAGTGGGCTTAAACGGTCAGCCCGATAGTGGTTTTTAATCTTAGTCTCAATGAACTTCAGGGTTCCATTCTCTGACCCCTTTCTTTACACCTTTTTTTCCCTCCGTCACAATATTTTACTGTCTTGGATAGATCTATATGTAGATCTATAATATATATCTGAAACCGGTGTAAACTGTCCTAATCCGACATATGACCTGAGCCCGTAATGACATGGATAAATACCTAAAATGCAGACAACAAGGATAGGTAGACTAGAATCAGAAATCAGTTTCCACAGACTGTCATCCCCTCATGTTTTACATTTATATGCATGCGAAAGTCAAATATGGGTTTGCGTAAAGTTTGCCATTCCACTCCATAACTGCACTTTTTTTTAATGCCAGCAATTTCGTCAGTTTGATTTGAATATAATTCCGTCAGGAGAGGGAGTTTTTTGTTCTGGTTTTCTTTCCTTTTAAGTGAAAAGCACTTCAATTTGTGTCGTAAATGTCAAAATCAGGTTTTCGCATGTCTGCAAGTGCCATATGAGAGTGGGTTGTCACGGAAACCGATTTTAGATTCTTGTCTCTGTACAATTGTTAAGTTAATCTAGCGTTTTGACTGTGTTCTTGCGTTCACTTGAGGCACATGTCAGCTTGTGACATATTCCGGGTGCAAACCCGGGCTAGCCGTAGGGATTTGATAAGGCAATGGGTTTACCTTTTTCCCGCTCAGCATAATCAAGCAACAAAAACTGATATAACCTTATAAACTATCAGACTATTCCCAAACTAAACTGGATTATATCCCCTGACTGTACAAAGCAGAACTGCTCCTGATCTCTTATTTTCTACTTCATACCCCATTTTGCCAGTTAAAATGTTTTCATTGTACCGTCAAAACCATTCACTTTGATCTGAGACACTAATTAGTAATGTGTTCAACAGTGTAATGGAGAGAAAAGGGCACTCATTTGTTTGTCTACCTCTCTGTTTCATGCAACAGGTGCCCGTTGCCCCTAAAAAGTTTTCTCCCTGGTTTACACACCTATGCAATGACTCCTCGAGACCTTTCCGTCGTCAGTTAATGGTCTCAACATATGCAAAGTATCAATGTGAAGCATGGAAGCTAAGCTGAACAAGGTAGAAAAATTGAAACGCGGACGAACAAGGGTGGGGACAAAAGGCTCAAAGTACATGTATTTTCCAACATTGAAAAGTAACACAACTTGTGATTGGTTGAACAAATATTTTAAGCCAATCAGAAGCTGCGTTACTCACAAATGTAGAAAAATCTGGAGAATGAGTCTCAGAATGTTCTTCAGAATGGTTGGTGAATACGGAGCCAGGAATTCGTGCCGGCCTGCTAAGGGTTACATATTATCCTTCAAATGGAAGCTAAATAACACTGAAAATTCGAATTGAAACGGGGGTGGAACATAGGTGGGGACGAAAGACTCATAGTCCGATCTTCTGCCACCCGTTCCATTCAAAACGTTGTCCAATTTCCTTGTTGTATTGCATGTATCGATCAGGAATATATCCCCGTTTGCAAAGGATTACACACTACCCTTCAAAATAGACGTAAACGTCACTTTTAACCCATATTTTCAAACAATTCTAATGGAATTTTCACAACTACTTGAGGTCCTTTGTTCCAATTTCTTTGAAATGGGAGGGGTAATATGTAAATAAATAATTTTGTCAGGCAAAATTCAGCTGCCTCTCTGACTAAGTGGGCTAGACGGTCAGCCCGATAGTAATTTTTAATCTTGGTCCGGATTGTTTTCAGGGTTCTATTCTCTGACCCATTTTCTTCCATCTTCATCTTTTTTCCCTCTGTCACAATATTTCCCCCATTCTGTCTTGGTTCTTGGATAGATCTATATGTAGGCTTCTAATATTTATCTGAAACCGGTGTATACTTTGTCATCCGAATGAATTAGCCTATTTTCTCTGTAACATTCAACTTATATATCATATTTACGTGCACGCGAAAACCAAATACGATTTTGCATAAAGTCTGCCATTCCACTCCCTGACTGCACTTTTGTTTAATGCCACCGCTTTTGTCATTCTGATTTGAACCTAATTTCATCAGGAGAAGGAGTTATTTTGTTGCTGGTGAATACGGACCCAATAATTCGTGTCGGTCTGCCAGGAATTATATATTATCCTTCAAATGGAAGCTGAATAAGACAGAAATTTCAAACTGAAACGGGTGTGGAACAAAGGTGGGAACTAAGTCTCATAGTCCGATCTTCTGCCACCGCTTCATTCAAAGACGCGCTAATTTCCTTGTTTTATGGCATGTCTCGATCAGAAATATGTCCCCGTTTGCAAAGGATTACGTCAGTTATAAAGCATTTTTTTTTTTTTTTTTTTTTCCGAACAATTCTAATCGAATTTTCACAAGTACTTGAGGGCTTTTGTTCCAATTTCTTTGAAAGGGGAGAAGGAATATTAAGCCCGTTCCCGTTGTAGATATACATATTACAACTGGCACAGGCTACTGTGCCGTTGCTATTCAGTGGGCTACATGTATATCACAGAACAGCCGATCAGAGCAGCATACACATTTCCAGTTTGGCTGTAGAGGTAACATTGCGATTTTGCACAACTTGAAATAGGTAATCGAAACTAAAAGAAATATTGGCAAACATGAAAGGTGATACCAAAAATTAAATTTACTTGTTCGTCAGGTCAAGAACGTCGGAAAAACTGCGGCTCTGGAAGTGAGAGTGACGTCCTCTAAACCTCTAGCAGTCAAGCGTCGTGTTCTAAAAATACACAAACAGAATTGACCGTATTTAGTAGCCTGTACTGATCCCTATACCCTTGCTGGATCAGGGAACGTTACCAATCTAGGGGAATATGAAAATAAACAATTTTGTCATGCAGAATTCAGCTGCCTCTCTGGCTTAGTGTGATAGACGGTCAGCCTGATACTGATTTTTAATTTTCGTCCGGGTTAAGGCTTCCAATCTCTAACCCCTTTCTTTCTACCTTTTTTTCCCTCTTTCACAATATTTTTCCCGATTATGTCTTGGATAGATCTATATGTAGATCTATGATATATATCTTAAACCGGTGTAAACTTTGTCACCCAACTGAATTAGCATATTTTCTTTGTAACTAGTTTTAACCCCAAAGAAATATGCTTAGTTAGGCCCTAGCCCTGAATATGTCCTGCCTCTCTGGCTTCGTGGGCTAGACGATCAGCCCGATATTAATTTTTAATCTTGTTCCGGGTTAACTTCCGGGTTTCATTCTCTGACCCCTTTATTTCCACCCTTTTTCCCCGTCACAATATTTTACCACATTATGTCTTGGTTCTTGGATAGATCTGTATGTAGATATATATCATTTCTCTTAAACAGATGTAAATTTTTTCACCCATTTTAATTAGCCTCTTGTAATTGTAACTGGTTTTGACCCCAAAGAAATATGTTTAGGCTCTAGCACTTAATATGTCCCGATCTGGTATAATGTGACCTGAGCCATTTATGACATGGATGAATACCTGAAATGCAGACAACAAGGATATGTAGACTAGAATCAGAAATCAGTTTCCACAAACTGCCATCCACTTAAATTTTACATTTATATGCATGCGAAAACTAAATATGGGTTTGCGTAAAGTTTGCTATTCCACTCCATAACTGCACATTTTTTTAATGCCAGCAATTTTGTCAGTTTGATTTGAATATAATTCCATTATGAGAGGGAGTTGTTTGTTCTGATTTTTTTCCTTTTCAGTGAAAAACACCCCAATTTGTGTCGTAAAGGTCAATATCACGTACTTGCATGTCCGCAAGTGCCATATGAGAGTGAGTTGTCTCGGAAACCGTTTTTAGATTCTAGTCTCCGTACAATTGTTAAGTTAATCCAGCATTTTGACTATGTCGTTGCGGTCACTTGAGGCACATGTCAGCTTGTGACATATTCCGTGTTCAAGCTGTATGGATTTGATAAGGCAATGGGTTTACCTTTTTCCCTCTCAGCATAATCAAGCAACAAAAACTGATATATCCTTATAAACTATCAGACTATTCCCAAATCAAATTGGATTATATCCCCTGACTGCACAAAGCAGAACTGCTCCTGATCTCATTTTTTCTACTTCATACCCCATTTTGCCAGTTAAAATGTTTTCATTGTACCATCAAAACCATTCACTTTGATCTGAGACTAATTAGTAATGTCTTCAACAGTGTAATATAGAGAAAGGGGCACTTATTTGTTTGTCTACCTCCCTGTTTCATGCAACGGGTGCCCGTTGTCCCTAAAAAGTTTACTCCCTGGTTCACACACCTATGCCATGATTCCTCGAGACCTTTCCGTCGTCAGTTAATGGAATCAACATATGCAAAGTATCAATGTGAAGCATGGAAGCTAAGCTGAACAAGATAGAAAATTTCAAACGCGGACGAACAAGCGTGGGGACAAAAGGCTCAAAGTACATGTATTTTTTAACATTGAAAAGTAACACAACTTGTGATTGGTTGAACAAATATTTTAAGCCAATCAGAAGCTGCGTTACTAACAAATGTAGAAAAATGTGGAGAATAAGTCTCAGAATGTTCTTCAGAATGGTTGGGAAATACGGAGCCAGGAATTCGTGCCGGCCTGCTAAGGATTACATATTATCCTTCAAATGGAAGCTGAATGCGACTGAAAATTTAAATAGAAATGGGGGTGGAAGATAGGTGGGGACAAAAGACTCATAGTCCGATCTTCTGCAACCCATTCCATTCAAAACGTTGTCCAATTTCCTTGTTGTATTGCATGTATCGATCAGGAATATGTCCCCGTTTGCAAAGGATTACACACAACCCTTCAAAATGGACATAAACGTCACTTTTAACCCATATTTTCAAACAATTCTAATGGAATTTTCAAAACTACTTGAGGTCCTTTGTTCCAATTTCTTTGAAAGGGGGAGGGGTAATATGTAAATAAATAATTTTGTCAGGCAAAAGTCAGCTGCCTCTCTGACTAAGTGGGCTAGACGGTCAGCCCGATAGGAATTTTTAATCTTGGTCCGGGTTATTTTCAGGGTTCTATTCTCTGACCCCTTTTCTTTCCATCTTTTTTCCCTCTGTCAAAATATTTCCCCCATTCTGTCTTGGTTCTTGGATAGATCTATATGTAGGCTTCTAATATTTATCTGAAACCGGTGTAAACTTTGTCATCCGAATGAATTAGCCTATTTTCTCTGTAACATTCAACTTATATATCATATTTACGTGCACGCGAAAACCAAATGCGATTTTGCATAAAGTCTGCCATTCCACTCCCTGACTGCACTTTTGTTTAATGCCACCGCTTTTGTCATTCTGATTTGAACCTAATTTCATCAGGAGAAGGAGTTATTTTGTTGCTGGTGAATACGGACCCAATAATTCGTGTCGGTCTGCCAGGAATTATATATTATCCTTCAAATGGAAGCTGAATAAGACAGAAATTTCAAACTGAAACGGGTGTGGAACAAAGGTGGGAACTAAGTCTCATAGTCCGATCTTCTGCCACCGCTTCATTCAAAGACGCGCTAATTTCCTTGTTTTATGGCATGTCTCGATCAGAAATATGTCCCCGTTTGCAAAGGATTACGTCAGTTATAAAGCATTTTTTTTTTTTTTTTCCGAACAATTCTAATCGAATTTTCACAAGTACTTGAGGGCTTTTGTTCCAATTTCTTTGAAAGGGGAGAAGGAATATTAAGCCCGTTCCCGTTGTAGATATACATATTACAACTGGCACAGGCTACTGTGCCGTTGCTATTCAGTGGGCTACATGTATATCACAGAACAGCCGATCAGAGCAGCATACACATTTCCAGTTTGGCTGTAGAGGTAACATTGCGATTTTGCACAACTTGAAATAGGTAATCGAAACTAAAAGAAATATTGGCAAACATGAAAGGTGATACCAAAAATTAAATTTACTTGTTCGTCAGGTCAAGAACGTCGGAAAAACTGCGGCTCTGGAAGTGAGAGTGACGTCCTCTAAACCTCTAGCAGTCAAGCGTCGTGTTCTAAAAATACACAAACAGAATTGACCGTATTTAGTAGCCTGTACTGATCCCTATACCCTTGCTGGATCAGGGAACGTTACCAATCTAGGGGAATATGAAAATAAACAATTTTGTCATGCAGAATTCAGCTGCCTCTCTGGCTTAGTGTGATAGACGGTCAGCCTGATACTGATTTTTAATTTTCGTCCGGGTTAAGGCTTCCAATCTCTAACCCCTTTCTTTCTACCTTTTTTTCCCTCTTTCACAATATTTTTCCCGATTATGTCTTGGATAGATCTATATGTAGATCTATGATATATATCTTAAACCGGTGTAAACTTTGTCACCCAACTGAATTAGCATATTTTCTTTGTAACTAGTTTTAACCCCAAAGAAATATGCTTAGTTAGGCCCTAGCCCTGAATATGTCCTGCCTCTCTGGCTTGGTGGGCTAGACGATCAGCCCGATATTAATTTTTAATCTTGTTCCGGGTTAACTTCCGGGTTTCATTCTCTGACCCCTTTATTTCCACCCTTTTTCCCCGTCACAATATTTTACCACATTATGTCTTGGTTCTTGGATAGATCTGTATGTAGATATATATCATTTCTCTTAAACAGATGTAAATTTTTTCACCCATTTTAATTAGCCTCTTGTAATTGTAACTGGTTTTGACCCCAAAGAAATATGTTTAGGCTCTAGCACTTAATATGTCCCGATCTGGTATAATGTGACCTGAGCCATTTATGACATGGATGAATACCTGAAATGCAGACAACAAGGATATGTAGACTAGAATCAGAAATCAGTTTCCACAAACTGCCATCCACTTAAATTTTACATTTATATGCATGCGAAAACTAAATATGGGTTTGCGTAAAGTTTGCTATTCCACTCCATAACTGCACATTTTTTTAATGCCAGCAATTTTGTCAGTTTGATTTGAATATAATTCCATTATGAGAGGGAGTTGTTTGTTCTGATTTTTTTCCTTTTCAGTGAAAAACACCCCAATTTGTGTCGTAAAGGTCAATATCACGTACTTGCATGTCCGCAAGTGCCATATGAGAGTGAGTTGTCTCGGAAACCGTTTTTAGATTCTAGTCTCCGTACAATTGTTAAGTTAATCCAGCATTTTGACTATGTCGTTGCGGTCACTTGAGGCACATGTCAGCTTGTGACATATTCCGTGTTCAAGCTGTATGGATTTGATAAGGCAATGGGTTTACCTTTTTCCCTCTCAGCATAATCAAGCAACAAAAACTGATATATCCTTATAAACTATCAGACTATTCCCAAATCAAATTGGATTATATCCCCTGACTGCACAAAGCAGAACTGCTCCTGATCTCATTTTTTCTACTTCATACCCCATTTTGCCAGTTAAAATGTTTTCATTGTACCATCAAAACCATTCACTTTGATCTGAGACTAATTAGTAATGTCTTCAACAGTGTAATATAGAGAAAGGGGCACTTATTTGTTTGTCTACCTCCCTGTTTCATGCAACGGGTGCCCGTTGTCCCTAAAAAGTTTACTCCCTGGTTCACACACCTATGCCATGATTCCTCGAGACCTTTCCGTCGTCAGTTAATGGAATCAACATATGCAAAGTATCAATGTGAAGCATGGAAGCTAAGCTGAACAAGATAGAAATTTTCAAACGCGGACGAACAAGCGTGGGGACAAAAGGCTCAAAGTACATGTATTTTTTAACATTGAAAAGTAACACAACTTGTGATTGGTTGAACAAATATTTTAAGCCAATCAGAAGCTGCGTTACTAACAAATGTAGAAAAATGTGGAGAATAAGTCTCAGAATGTTCTTCAGAATGGTTGGGAAATACGGAGCCAGGAATTCGTGCCGGCCTGCTAAGGATTACATATTATCCTTCAAATGGAAGCTGAATACGACTGAAAATTTAAATAGAAATGGGGGTGGAAGATAGGTGGGGACAAAAGACTCATAGTCCGATCTTCTGCAACCCATTCCATTCAAAACGTTGTCCAATTTCCTTGTTGTATTGCATGTATCGATCAGGAATATGTCCCCGTTTGCAAAGGATTACACACAACCCTTCAAAATGGACATAAACGTCACTTTTAACCCATATTTTCAAACAATTCTAATGGAATTTTCAAAACTACTTGAGGTCCTTTGTTCCAATTTCTTTGAAAGGGGGAGGGGTAATATGTAAATAAATAATTTTGTCAGGCAAAAGTCAGCTGCCTCTCTGACTAAGTGTGCTAGACGGTCAGCCCGATAGGAATTTTTAATCTTGGTCCGGGTTATTTTCAGGGTTCTATTCTCTGACACCTTTTCTTTCCATCTTTTTTCCCTCTGTCAAAATATTTCCCCCATTCTGTCTTGGTTCTTGGATAGATCTATATGTAGGCTTCTAATATTTATCTGAAACCGGTGTAAACTTTGTCATCCGAATGAATTAGCCTATTTTCTCTGTAACATTCAACTTATATATCATATTTACGTGCACGCGAAAACCAAATGCGATTTTGCATAAAGTCTGCCATTCCACTCCCTGACTGCACTTTTGTTTAATGCCACCGCTTTTGTCATTCTGATTTGAACCTAATTTCATCAGGAGAAGGAGTTATTTTGTTGCTGGTGAATACGGACCCAATAATTCGTGCCGGTCTGCCAGGAATTATATATTATCCTTCAAATGGAAGCTGAATAAGACAGAAATTTCAAATTGAAACGGGTGTGGAACAAAGGTGGGAACTAAGTCTCATAGTCCGATCTCCTGCCACCGCTTCATTCAAAGACGCGCTAATTTCCTTGTTTTATGGCATGTCTCGATCAGAAATATGTCCCCGTTTGCAAAGGATTACGTCAGTTATAAAGCATTTTTTTTTTTTTCCGAACAATTCTAATCGAATTTTCACAAGTACTTGAGGGCTTTTGTTCCAATTTCTTTGAAAGGGGAGAAGGAATATTAAGCCCGTTCCCGTTGTAGATATACATATTACAACTGGCACAGGCTACTGTGTCATTGCTATTCAGTGGGCTATATGTATATCACAGAACAGCCGATCAGAGCAGCATACACATTTCCAGTTTGGCTGTAGAGGTAACATTGCGATTTTGCACAATTTGAAATCGGTAATCGAAACTAATAGAAATATTGGCAAACATGAAAGGTGATACCAAAAATTAAATTTACTTATTCGTCAGGTCAAGAACGTTGGAAAAACTGCGGCTCTGGAAGTGAGATTGACGTCCTCTAAATTTCTAGTAGTCAAGCGTCGTGTTCTAAAAATACACAAACAGAATTGACCGTATTTAGTAGCCTGTACTGATCCCTATACCCTTGCTGGATCAGGGAACGTTACCAATCTAGGGGAATATGAAAATAAACAATTTTGTCATGCAGAATTCAGCTGCCTCTCTGGCTTAGTGTGATAGACGGTCAGCCTGATACTGATTTTTAATTTTCGTCCGGGTTAAGGCTTCCAATCTCTAACCCCTTTCTTTCTACCTTTTTTCCCCTCTTTCACAATATTTTTCCCATTATGTCTTGGATAGATCTATATGTAGATCTATGATATATATCTTAAACCGGTGTAAACTTTGTCACCCAACTGAATTAGCATATTTTCTTTGTAACTAGTTTTAACCCCAAAGAAATATGCTTAGTTAGGCCCTAGCCCTGAATATGTCCTGCCTCTCTGGCTTCGTGGGCTAGACGATCAGCCCGATATTAATTTTTAATATTGTTCCGGGTTAACTTCAGGGTTTCATTCTCTGACCCCTTTATTTCCACCCTTTTTCCCCGTCACAATATTTTACCACATTATGTCTTGGTTCTTGGATAGATCTGTATGTAGATATATATCATTTCTCTTAAACAGATGTAAATTTTTTCACCCATTTTAATTAGCCTCTTGTAATTGTAACTGGTTTTGACCCCAAAGAAATATGTGTAGGCTCTAGCACTTAATATGTCCCGATCTGGTATAATGTGACCTGAGCCCTTTATGACATGGATAAATACCTGAAATGCAGACAACAAGGATATGTAGACTAGAATCAGAAATCAGTTTCCACAGACTGCCATCCACTTAAATTTTACATTTATATGCATGCAAAAACTAAATATGGGTTTGCGTAAAGTTTGCTATTCCACTCCATAACTGCACATTTTTTTAATGCCAGCAATTTTGTCAGTTTGATTTGAATATAATTCCATTAGGAGAGGGAGTTTTTTGTTCTGATTTTTTTCCTTTTCAGTGAAAAACACCCCAATTTGTGTCGTAAAGGTCAATATCAGGTACTTGCATGTCCGCAAGTGCCATATGAGAGTGAGTTGTCTCGGAAACCGTTTTTAGATTCTAGTCTCCGTACAATTGTTAAGTCAATCCAGCATTTTGACTATGTCGTTGCGGTCACTTGAGGCACATGTCAGCTTGTGACATATTCCGTGTTCAAGCTGTATGGATTTGATAAGGCAATGGGTTTACCTTTTTCCCTCTCAGCATAATCAAGCAACAAAAACTGATATATCCTTATAAACTATCAGACTATTCCCAAATCAAATTGGATTATATCCCCTGGCTGCACAAAGCAGAACTGCTCCTGATCTCTTTTTTTCTACTTCATACCCCATTTTGCCAGTTAAAATGTTTTCATTGTACCATCAAAACCATTCACTTTGATCTGAGACACTAATTAGTAATGTCTTCAACAGTGTAATATAGAGAAAGCGGCACTTATTTGTTTGTCTACCTGTTTCATGCAACAGGTGCCCGTTGTCCCTAAAAAGTTTACTCTCTGGTTCACACACCTATGCCATGATTCCTCAAGACCTTTCCGTCGTCAGTTAATGGAATCAACATATGCAAAGTATCAATGTGAAGCATGGAAGCTAAGCTGAACAAGATAGAAAATTTGAAACGTGGACGAACAAGGGTGGGGACAAAAGGCTCAAAGTACATGTATTTTCCAACATTGAAAAGTAACACAACTTGTGATTGGTTGAACAAATATTTTAAGCCAATCAGAAGCTGCGTTACTCACAAATGTAGAACAATGTGGAGAATAAGTCTCAGAATGTTCTTCAGAATGGTTGGGAAATACGGAGGCAGGAATTCGTGCCGGCCTGCTAAGGATTACATATTATCCTTCAAATGGAAGCTGAATACGACTGAAAATTTAAATAGAAATGGGGGTGGAACATAGGTGGGGACGAAAGACTCATAGTCCGATCTTCTGCCACCCGTTCCATTCAAAACGTTGTCCAATTTCCTTGTTGTATTGCATGTATCGATCAGGAATATGTCCCCGTTTGCAAAGGATTACACACAACCCTTCAAAATGGACATAAACGTCACTTTTAACCCATATTTTCAAACAATTCTAATGGAATTTTCACAACTACTTGAGGTCCTTTGTTCCAATTTCTTTGAAAGGGGGAGGGGTAATATGTAAATAAATACTTTTGTCAGGCAAAATTCAGCTGCCTCCCTGACTAAGTGGGCTAGACGGTCAGCCCGATAGTAATTTTTAATCTTGGTCCGGATTTTTTCAGGGTTCTATTCTCTGATCCCTTTTCTTTCCATCTTTTTTCCCTCTGTCACAATATTTCCCCCATTCTGTCTTGGTTCTTGGATAGATCTACATGTAGATCTATAATATTTTTCTGAAACCGGTGTAATATTTGTCATCTAAATGAATTAGCCTATTTTCTCTGTAACTTTCCACTTATATATCATATTTACGTGCACGCGAAAACCAAATACGATTTTGCATAAAGTTTGCCATTCCACTCCCTAACTGCACTTTTGTTTAATGTCACCGATTTTGTCATTCTGATTTGAACCTAATTTCATCAGGAGAGAGAGTTATTTTGTTGCTGGTGAATGCGGACCCAATAATTCGTGCCGGTCTGCCAGGGATTACATATTATCCTTCAAATGGAAGCTGAATAAGACAGAAATTTCAAATTGAAACGGGCGTGGAACAAAGTTCAGGACCAAAGACTCGTCCGATTTTCTGCCATAGTTGCATTCAAAGTTGCGCTAATTTCCTTGTTTTATGGCATTTATCGATCAGGAATATGTCGCCGTTTGAAAAAGGATTACATATCAGACTTCAAAATAGACATAAACGTCACTTTAATGCTATTTTTTCGAACAATTCTAATCGAACTTTTACAAGTACATGAGGTCCTTTCTCCCAATTTCTTTGAAAGAGGAGGGGGAATAAGTAAATAAATAATTTTGTCAGGCAGAATTCAGCTGCCTCTCTGGCTTAGTGGGCTTAAACGGTCAGCCCGATAGTGGTTTTTAATCTTAGTCTGAATTAACTTCAGGGTTCCATTCTCTGACCCCTTTCTTTACACCTTTTTTTCCCTCCGTCATAATATTTTACTGTCTTGGATAGATCTATATGTAGATCTATAATATATATCTGAAACCCGTGTAAACTGTCCTAATCCGACATATGACCTGAGCCCGTAATGACATGGATAAATACCTAAAATGCAGACAACAAGGATAGGTAGACTAGAATCAGAAATCAGTTTCCACAGACTGTCATCCCCTCATGTTTTACATTTATATGCATGCGAAAGTCAAATATGGGTTTGCGTAAAGTTTGCCATTCCACTCCATAACTGCACTTTTTTTTAATGCCAGCAATTTTGTCAGTTTGATTTGAATATAATTCCGTCAGGAGAGGGAGTTTTTTTGTTGTTGTTTTTTTTTTTCCTTTTAAGTGAAAAGCACCTCAATTTGTGTCGTAAATGTGAAAATCAGGTTTTCGCATGTCTGCAAGTCCCGTGTGAGAGTGGGTTATCACGGAAACCGATTTTAGATTCTTGTCTCCGTACAATTGTTAAGTTAATCTAGCGTTTTGACTGTGTTCTTGCGTTCACTTGAGGCACATGTCAGCTTGTGACATATTCCGGGTGCAAACCCAGGCTAGCCGTAGGGATTTGATAAGGCAATGGGTTTACCTTTTTCCCGCTCAGCATAATCAAGCAACAAAAACTGATATAACCTTATAAACTATCAGACTATTCCCAAACTAAATTGGATTATATCCCCTGACTGTACAAAGCAGAACTGCTCCTGATCTCTTTTTTTCTACTTCATACCCCATTTTGCCAGTTAAAATGTTTTCATTGTACCATTAAAACCATTCACTTTGATCTGAGACACTAATTAGTAATGTGTTCAACAGTGTAATGGAGAGAAAAGGGCACTCATTTGTTCGTCTACCTCTCTGCTTCATGCAACAGGTGCCCGTTGCCCCTAAAAAAGTTTTCTCCCTGGTTTACACACCTATGCAATGATTCCTCGAGACCTTTCCGTCGTCAGTTAATGGTCTCAACATATGCAAAGTATCAGTGTGAAGCATGGAAGCTAAGCTGAACAAGGTAGAAAAATTGAAACGCGGACGAACAAGGGTGGGGACAAAAGGCTCAAAGTACATGTATTTTCCAACATTGAAAAGTAACACAACTTGTGATTGGTTGAACAAATATTTTAAGCCAATCAGAAGCTGCGTTACTCACAAATGTAGAAAAATCTGGAGAATGAGTCTCAGAATGTTTTTCAGAATGGTTGGTGAATACGGAGCCAGGAATTCGTGCCGGCCTGCTAAGGGTTACATATTATCCTTCAAATGGAAGCTAAATAACACTGAAAATTCGAATTGAAACGGGGGTGGAACATAGGTGGGGACGAAAGACTCATAGTCCGATCTTCTGCCACCCGTTCCATTCAAGACGTTGTCCAATTTCCTTGTATTGCATGTATCGATCAGGAATATATCCCCGTTTGCAAAGGATTACACACTACCCTTCAAAATAGACGTAAACGTCACTTTTAACCCATATTTTCAAACAATTCTAGTGGAATTTTCACAACTACTTGAGGTCCTTTGTTCCAACTTTTTTGAAAGGGGAGGGGTAATATGTAAATAAATACTTTTGTCAGGCAAAATTCAGCTGCCTCTCTGACTAAGTGGGCTAGACGGTCAGCCCGATAGTAATTTTTAATCTTGGTCCGGATTATTTTCAGAGTTCTATTCTCTGACCCATTTTCTTCCATCTTTTTTCCCTCTGTCACAATATTTCCCCCATTCTGTCTTGGTTCTTGGATAGATCTATATGTAGGCTTCTAATATTTATCTGAAACCGGTGTAAACTTTGTCATCCGAATGAATTAGCCTATTTTCTCTCTAACATTCAACTTATATATCATATTTACGTGCACGCGAAAACCAAATACGATTTTGCATAAAGTCTGCCATTCCACTCCCTAACTGCACTTTTGTTTAATGCCACCGCTTTTGTCATTATGATTTGAACCTAATTTCATCAGGAGAAGGAGTTATTTTGTTGCTGGTGAATACGGACCCAATAATTCGTGCCGGTCTGCCAGGAATTATATATTATCCTTCAAATGGAAGCTGAATAAGACAGAAATTTCAAACTGAAACGGGTGTGGAACAAAGGTGGGAACTAAGTCTCATAGTCCGATCTTCTGCCACCGCTTCATTCAAAGACGCGCTAATTTCCTTGTTTTATGGCATGTCTCGATCAGAAATATGTCCCCGTTTGCAAAGGATTACGTCAGTTATAAAGCATTTTTTTTCTTCCGAACAATTCCAATCGAATTTTCACAAGTACTTGAGGACTTTTGTTCCAATTTCTTTGAAAGGGGAGAAGGAATATTAAGCCCGTTCCCGTTGTAGATATACATATTACAACTGGCACAGGCTACTGTGCCGTTGCTATTCAGTGGGCTACATGTATATCACAGAACAGCCGATCAGAGCAGCGTACACATTTCCAGTTTGGCTGTAGAGGTAACATTGCGATTTTGCACAATTTGAAATCGGTAATCGAAACTAAAAGAAATATTGGCAAACATGAAAGGTGATACCAAAAATTAAATTTACTTATTCGTCAGGTCAAGAACGTTGGAAAAACTGCGGCTCTGGAAGTGAGAGTGACGTCCTCTAAATCTCTAGTAGTCAAGCGTCGTGTTCTAAAAATACACAAACAGAATTGACCGTATTTAGTAGCCTGTACTGATCCCTATACCCTTGCTGGATCAGGGAACGTTACCAATCTAGGGGAATATGAAAATAAACAATTTTGTCAGGCAGAATTCAGCTGCCTCTCTGGCTTAGTGTGATAGACGGTCAGCCTGATACTGATTTTTAATTTTCGTCCGGGTTAAGGCTTCCTATCTCTAACCCCTTTCTTTCTACCCTTTTTTCCCTCTTTCACAATATTTTTCCCGATTATGTCTTGGATAGATCTATATGTAGATCTATGATATATATCTTAAACCGGTGTAAACTTTGTCACCCAACTGAATTAGCATATTTTCTTTGTAACTAGTTTTAACCCCAAAGAAATATGCTTAGTTAGGCCCTAGCCCTGAATATGTCCTGCCTCTCTGGCTTGGTGGGCTAGACGATCAGCCCGATATTAATTTTTAGTCTTGTTCCGGGTTAACTTCAGGGTTTCATTCTCTGACCCCTTTATTTCCACCCTTTTTCCCCCGTCACAATATTTTACCACATTATGTCTTGGTTCTTGGATAGATCTGTATGTAGATATATATCATTTCTCTTAAACAGATGTAAATTTTTTCACCCATTTTAATTAGCCTCTTGTAATTGTAACTGGTTTTGACCCCAAAGAAATATGTTTAGGCTCTAGCACTTAATATGTCCCGATCTGGTATAATGTGACCCTGAGCCCTTTATGACATGGATGAATACCTGAAATGCAGACAACATGGATATGTAGACTAGAATCAGAAATCAGTTTCCACAGACTGCCATCTACTTAAATTTTCCATTTATATGCATGCGAAAACTAAATATGGGTTTGCGTAAAGTTTGCTATTCCACTCCATAACTGCACATTTTTTTAATGCCAGCAATTTTGTCAGTTTGATTTGAATATAATTCCATTAGGAGAGGGAGTTTTTTGTTCTGATTTTTTTCCTTTTCAGTGAAAAACACCCCAATTCGTGTCGTAAAGGTCAATATCAGGTACTTGCATGTCCGCAAGTGCCATATGAGAGTGAGTTGTCTCGGAAACCGTTTTTAGATTCTAGTCTCCGTACAATTGTTAAGTTAATCGAGCATTTTGACTATGTCGTTGCGGTCACTTGAGGCACATGTCAGCTTGTGACATATTCCGTGTTCAAGCTGTATGGATTTGATAAGGCAATGGGTTTACCTTTTTCCCTCTCAGCATAATCAAGCAACAAAAACTGATATATCCTTATAAACTATCAGACTATTCCCAAATCAAATTGGATTATATCCCCTGACTGCACAAAGCAGAACTGCTCCTGATCTCTTTTTTTCTACTTCATACCCCATTTTGCCAGTTAAAATGTTTTCATTGTACCATCAAAACCATTCACTTTGATCTGAGACACTAATTAGTAATGTCTTCAACAGTGTAATATAGAGAAAGGGGCACTTATTTGTTTGTCTACCTCCCTGTTTCCTTCAACAGGTGCCCGTTGTCCCTAAAAAGTTTACTCCCTGGTTCACACACCTATGCCATGATTCCTCGAGACCTTTCCGTCGTCAGTTAATGGTCTCAACATATGGAAAGTATCAATGTGAAGCATGGAAGCTAAGCTGAACAAGATAGAAAATTTGAAACGTGGACGAACAAGCGTGGGGACAAAAGGCTCAAAGTACATGTATTTTTTAACATTGAAAAGTAACACAACTTGTGATTGGTTGAACAAATATTTTAAGCCAATCAGAAGCTGCGTTACTCACAAATGTAGAAAAATGTGGAGAATAAGTCTCAGAATGTTCTTCAGAATGGTTGGGAAATACGGAGGCAGGAATTCGTGCCGGCCTGCTAAGGATTACATATTATCCTTCAAATGGAAGCTGAATACGACTGAAAATTTAAATAGAAATGGGGGTGGAACATAGGTGGGGACGAAAGACTCATAGTCCGATTCTGCCACCCGTTCCATTCAAAACGTTGTCCAATTTCCTTGTTGTATTGCATGTATCGATCAGGAATATGTCCCCGTTTGCAAAGGATTACACACAACCCTTCAAAATGGACATAAACGTCACTTTTAACCCATATTTTCAAACAATTCTAATGGAATTTTCACAACTACTTGAGGTCCTTTGTTCCAATTTCTTTGAAAGGGGGAGGGGTAATATGTAAATAAATACTTTTGTCAGGCAAAATTCAGCTGCCTCTCTGACTAAGTGGGCTAGACGGTCAGCCCGATAGTAATTTTTAATCTTGGTCCGGATTTTTTCAGGGTCCTATTCTCTGATCCCTTTTCTTTCCATCTTTTTTCCCTCTGTCACAATATTTCCCCCATTCTGTCTTGGTTCTTGGATAGATCTACATGTAGATCTATAATATTTTTCTGAAACCGGTGTAATATTTGTCATCTAAATGAATTAGCCTATTTTCTCTGTAACTTTCCACTTATATATCATATTTACGTGCACGCGAAAACCAAATACGATTTTGCATAAAGTTTGCCATTCCACTCCCTAACTGCACTTTTGTTTAATGTCACCGATTTTGTCATTCTGATTTGAACCTAATTTCATCAGGAGAGAGAGTTATTTTGTTGCTGGTGAATGCGGACCCAATAATTCGTGCCGGTCTGCCAGGGATTACATATTATCCTTCAAATGGAAGCTGAATAAGACAGAAATTTCAAATTGAAACGGGCGTGGAACAAAGTTCAGGACCAAAGACTCGTCCGATTTTCTGCCATAGTTGCATTCAAAGTTGCGCTAATTTCCTTGTTTTATGGCATTTATCGATCAGGAATATGTCGCCGTTTGAAAAAGGATTGCATATCAGACTTCAAAATAGACATAAACGTCACTTTAATGCTATTTTTTCGAACAATTCTAATCGAACTTTTACAAGTACATGAGGTCCTTTCTCCCAATTTCTTTGAAAGAGGAGGGGGAATAAGTAAATAAATAATTTTGTCAGGCAGAATTCAGCTGCCTCTCTGGCTTAGTGGGCTTAAACGGTCAGCCCGATAGTGGTTTTCAGTCTTAGTCTGAATTAACTTCAGGGTTCCATTCTCTGACCCCTTTCTTTACACCCTTTTTTTCCCTCCGTCACAATATTTTACTGTCTTGGATAGATCTATATGTAGATCTATAATATATATCTGAAACCGGTGTAAACTGTCCTAATCCGACATATGACCTGAGCCCGTAATGACATGGATAAATACCTAAAATGCAGACAACAAGGATAGGGAGACTAGAATCAGAAATCAGTTTCCACAGACTGTCATCCCCTCATGTTTTATATTTATATGCATGCGAAAGTCAAATATGGGTTTGCGTAAAGTTTGCCATTCCACTCCATAACTGCACTTTTTTTTAATGCCAGCAATTTTGTCAGTTTGATTTGAATATAATTCCGTCAGGAGAGGGAGTTTTTTTGTTCTGTTTTTTTTTTTTTTTCCTTTTAAGTGAAAAGCACCTCAATTTGTGTCGTAAATGTCAAAATCGGGTTTTCGCATGTCTGCAAGTCCCGTGTGAGAGTGGGTTATCACGGAAACCGATTTTAGATTCTTGTCTCCGTACAATTGTTAAGTTAATCTAGCGTTTTGACTGTGTTCTTGCGTTCACTTGAGGCACATGTCAGCTTGTGACATATTCCGGGTGCAAACCCAGGCTAGCCGTAGGGATTTGATAAGGCAATGGGTTTACCTTTTTCCCGCTCAGCATAATCAAGCAACAAAAACTGATATAACCTTATAAACTATCAGACTATTCCCAAACTAAATTGGATTATATCCCCTGACTGTACAAAGCAGAACTGCTCCTGATCTCTTTTTTTCTACTTCATACCCCATTTTGCCAGTTAAAATGTTTTCATTGTACCATTAAAACCATTCACTTTGATCTGAGACGCTAATTAGTAATGTGTTCAACAGTGTAATGGAGAGAAAAGGGCACTCATTTGTTTGTCTACCTCTCTGCTTCATGCAACAGGTGCCCGTTGCCCCTAAAAAAGTTTTCTCCCTGGTTTACACACCTATGCAATGATTCCTCGAGACCTTTCCGTCGTCAGTTAATGGTCTCAACATATGCAAAGTATCAATGTGAAGCATGGAAGCTAAGCTGAACAAGGTAGAAAAATTGAAACGTGGACGAACAAGGGTGGGGACAAAAGGCTCAAAGTACATGTATTTTCCAACATTGAAAAGTAACACAACTTGTGATTGGTTGAACAAATATTTTAAGCCAATCAGAAGCTGCGTTACTCACAAATGTAGAAAAATCTGGAGAATGAGTCTCAGAATGTTTTTCAGAATGGTTGGTGAATACGGAGCCAGGAATTCGTGCCGGCCTGCTAAGGGTTACATATTATCCTTCAAATGGAAGCTAAATAACACTGAAAATTCGAATTGAAACGGGGGTGGAACATAGGTGGGGACGAAAGACTCATAGTCCGATCTTCTGCCACCCGTTCCATTCAAGACGTTGTCCAATTTCCTTGTATTGCATGTATCGATCAGGAATATATCCCCGTTTGCAAAGGATTACACACTACCCTTCAAAATAGACGTAAACGTCACTTTTAACCCATATTTTCAAACAATTCTAGTGGAATTTTCACAACTACTTGAGGTCCTTTGTTCCAACTTTTTTGAAAGGGGAGGGGTAATATGTAAATAAATACTTTTGTCAGGCAAAATTCAGCTGCCTCTCTGACTAAGTGGGCTAGACGGTCAGCCCGATAGTAATTTTTAATCTTGGTCCGGATTATTTTCAGAGTTCTATTCTCTGACCCATTTTCTTCCATCTTTTTTCCCTTTGTCACAATATTTCCCCCATTCTGTCTTGGTTCTTGGATAGATCTATATGTAGGCTTCTAATATTTATCTGAAACCGGTGTAAACTTTGTCATCCGAATGAATTAGCCTATTTTCTCTCTAACATTCAACTTATATATCATATTTACGTGCACGCGAAAACCAAATACGATTTTGCATAAAGTCTGCCATTCCACTCCCTAACTGCACTTTTGTTTAATGCCACCGCTTTTGTCATTATGATTTGAACCTAATTTCATCAGGAGAAGGAGTTATTTTGTTGCTGGTGAATACGGACCCAATAATTCGTGCCGGTCTGCCAGGAATTATATATTATCCTTCAAATGGAAGCTGAATAAGACAGAAATTTCAAACTGAAACGGGTGTGGAACAAAGGTGGGAACTAAGTCTCATAGTCCGATCTTCTGCCACCGCTTCATTCAAAGACGCGCTAATTTCCTTGTTTTATGGCATGTCTCGATCAGAAATATGTCCCCGTTTGCAAAGGATTACGTCAGTTATAAAGCATTTTTTTTCTTCCGAACAATTCCAATCGAATTTTCACAAGTACTTGAGGACTTTTGTTCCAATTTCTTTGAAAGGGGAGAAGGAATATTAAGCCCGTTCCCGTTGTAGATATACATATTACAACTGGCACAGGCTACTGTGCCGTTGCTATTCAGTGGGCTACATGTATATCACAGAACAGCCGATCAGAGCAGCGTACACATTTCCAGTTTGGCTGTAGAGGTAACATTGCGATTTTGCACAATTTGAAATCGGTAATCGAAACTAAAAGAAATATTGGCAAACATGAAAGGTGATACCAAAAATTAAATTTACTTATTCGTCAGGTCAAGAACGTTGGAAAAACTGCGGCTCTGGAAGTGAGAGTGACGTCCTCTAAATCTCTAGTAGTCAAGCGTCGTGTTCTAAAAATACACAAACAGAATTGACCGTATTTAGTAGCCTGTACTGATCCCTATACCCTTGCTGGATCAGGGAACGTTACCAATCTAGGGGAATATGAAAATAAACAATTTTGTCAGGCAGAATTCAGCTGCCTCTCTGGCTTAGTGTGATAGACGGTCAGCCTGATACTGATTTTTAATTTTCGTCCGGGTTAAGGCTTCCTATCTCTAACCCCTTTCTTTCTACCCTTTTTTCCCTCTTTCACAATATTTTTCCCGATTATGTCTTGGATAGATCTATATGTAGATCTATGATATATATCTTAAACCGGTGTAAACTTTGTCACCCAACTGAATTAGCATATTTTCTTTGTAACTAGTTTTAACCCCAAAGAAATATGCTTAGTTAGGCCCTAGCCCTGAATATGTCCTGCCTCTCTGGCTTGGTGGGCTAGACGATCAGCCCGATATTAATTTTTAGTCTTGTTCCGGGTTAACTTCAGGGTTTCATTCTCTGACCCCTTTATTTCCACCCTTTTTCCCCCGTCACAATATTTTACCACATTATGTCTTGGTTCTTGGATAGATCTGTATGTAGATATATATCATCTGTCTTAAACAGATGTAAATTTTTTCACCCATTTTAATTAGCCTCTTGTAATTGTAACTGGTTTTGACCCCAAAGAAATATGTTTAGGCTCTAGCACTTAATATGTCCCGATCTGGTATAATGTGACCCTGAGCCCTTTATGACATGGATGAATACCTGAAATGCAGACAACATGGATATGTAGACTAGAATCAGAAATCAGTTTCCACAGACTGCCATCTACTTAAATTTTCCATTTATATGCATGCGAAAACTAAATATGGGTTTGCGTAAAGTTTGCTATTCCACTCCATAACTGCACATTTTTTTAATGCCAGCAATTTTGTCAGTTTGATTTGAATATAATTCCATTAGGAGAGGGAGTTTTTTGTTCTGATTTTTTTCCTTTTCAGTGAAAAACACCCCAATTCGTGTCGTAAAGGTCAATATCAGGTACTTGCATGTCCGCAAGTGCCATATGAGAGTGAGTTGTCTCGGAAACCGTTTTTAGATTCTAGTCTCCGTACAATTGTTAAGTTAATCGAGCATTTTGACTATGTCGTTGCGGTCACTTGAGGCACATGTCAGCTTGTGACATATTCCGTGTTCAAGCTGTATGGATTTGATAAGGCAATGGGTTTACCTTTTTCCCTCTCAGCATAATCAAGCAACAAAAACTGATATATCCTTATAAACTATCAGACTATTCCCAAATCAAATTGGATTATATCCCCTGACTGCACAAAGCAGAACTGCTCCTGATCTCTTTTTTTCTACTTCATACCCCATTTTGCCAGTTAAAATGTTTTCATTGTACCATCAAAACCATTCACTTTGATCTGAGACACTAATTAGTAATGTCTTCAACAGTGTAATATAGAGAAAGGGGCACTTATTTGTTTGTCTACCTCCCTGTTTCCTTCAACAGGTGCCCGTTGTCCCTAAAAAGTTTACTCCCTGGTTCACACACCTATGCCATGATTCCTCGAGACCTTTCCGTCGTCAGTTAATGGTCTCAACATATGGAAAGTATCAATGTGAAGCATGGAAGCTAAGCTGAACAAGATAGAAAATTTGAAACGTGGACGAACAAGCGTGGGGACAAAAGGCTCAAAGTACATGTATTTTTTAACATTGAAAAGTAACACAACTTGTGATTGGTTGAACAAATATTTTAAGCCAATCAGAAGCTGCGTTACTCACAAATGTAGAAAAATGTGGAGAATAAGTCTCAGAATGTTCTTCAGAATGGTTGGGAAATACGGAGGCAGGAATTCGTGCCGGCCTGCTAAGGATTACATATTATCCTTCAAATGGAAGCTGAATACGACTGAAAATTTAAATAGAAATGGGGGTGGAACATAGGTGGGGACGAAAGACTCATAGTCCGATTCTGCCACCCGTTCCATTCAAAACGTTGTCCAATTTCCTTGTTGTATTGCATGTATCGATCAGGAATATGTCCCCGTTTGCAAAGGATTACACACAACCCTTCAAAATGGACATAAACGTCACTTTTAACCCATATTTTCAAACAATTCTAATGGAATTTTCACAACTACTTGAGGTCCTTTGTTCCAATTTCTTTGAAAGGGGGAGGGGTAATATGTAAATAAATACTTTTGTCAGGCAAAATTCAGCTGCCTCTCTGACTAAGTGGGCTAGACGGTCAGCCCGATAGTAATTTTTAATCTTGGTCCGGATTTTTTCAGGGTCCTATTCTCTGATCCCTTTTCTTTCCATCTTTTTTCCCTCTGTCACAATATTTCCCCCATTCTGTCTTGGTTCTTGGATAGATCTACATGTAGATCTATAATATTTTTCTGAAACCGGTGTAATATTTGTCATCTAAATGAATTAGCCTATTTTCTCTGTAACTTTCCACTTATATATCATATTTACGTGCACGCGAAAACCAAATACGATTTTGCATAAAGTTTGCCATTCCACTCCCTAACTGCACTTTTGTTTAATGTCACCGATTTTGTCATTCTGATTTGAACCTAATTTCATCAGGAGAGAGAGTTATTTTGTTGCTGGTGAATGCGGACCCAATAATTCGTGCCGGTCTGCCAGGGATTACATATTATCCTTCAAATGGAAGCTGAATAAGACAGAAATTTCAAATTGAAACGGGCGTGGAACAAAGTTCAGGACCAAAGACTCGTCCGATTTTCTGCCATAGTTGCATTCAAAGTTGCGCTAATTTCCTTGTTTTATGGCATTTATCGATCAGGAATATGTCGCCGTTTGAAAAAGGATTGCATATCAGACTTCAAAATAGACATAAACGTCACTTTAATGCTATTTTTTCGAACAATTCTAATCGAACTTTTACAAGTACATGAGGTCCTTTCTCCCAATTTCTTTGAAAGAGGAGGGGGAATAAGTAAATAAATAATTTTGTCAGGCAGAATTCAGCTGCCTCTCTGGCTTAGTGGGCTTAAACGGTCAGCCCGATAGTGGTTTTCAGTCTTAGTCTGAATTAACTTCAGGGTTCCATTCTCTGACCCCTTTCTTTACACCCTTTTTTTCCCTCCGTCACAATATTTTACTGTCTTGGATAGATCTATATGTAGATCTATAATATATATCTGAAACCGGTGTAAACTGTCCTAATCCGACATATGACCTGAGCCCGTAATGACATGGATAAATACCTAAAATGCAGACAACAAGGATAGGGAGACTAGAATCAGAAATCAGTTTCCACAGACTGTCATCCCCTCATGTTTTATATTTATATGCATGCGAAAGTCAAATATGGGTTTGCGTAAAGTTTGCCATTCCACTCCATAACTGCACTTTTTTTTAATGCCAGCAATTTTGTCAGTTTGATTTGAATATAATTCCGTCAGGAGAGGGAGTTTTTTTGTTCTGTTTTTTTTTTTTTTCCTTTTAAGTGAAAAGCACCTCAATTTGTGTCGTAAATGTCAAAATCGGGTTTTCGCATGTCTGCAAGTCCCGTGTGAGAGTGGGTTATCACGGAAACCGATTTTAGATTCTTGTCTCCGTACAATTGTTAAGTTAATCTAGCGTTTTGACTGTGTTCTTGCGTTCACTTGAGGCACATGTCAGCTTGTGACATATTCCGGGTGCAAACCCAGGCTAGCCGTAGGGATTTGATAAGGCAATGGGTTTACCTTTTTCCCGCTCAGCATAATCAAGCAACAAAAACTGATATAACCTTATAAACTATCAGACTATTCCCAAACTAAATTGGATTATATCCCCTGACTGTACAAAGCAGAACTGCTCCTGATCTCTTTTTTTCTACTTCATACCCCATTTTGCCAGTTAAAATGTTTTCATTGTACCATTAAAACCATTCACTTTGATCTGAGACGCTAATTAGTAATGTGTTCAACAGTGTAATGGAGAGAAAAGGGCACTCATTTGTTTGTCTACCTCTCTGCTTCATGCAACAGGTGCCCGTTGCCCCTAAAAGAGTTTTCTCCCTGGTTTACACACCTATGCAATGATTCCTCGAGACCTTTCCGTCGTCAGTTAATGGTCTCAACATATGCAAAGTATCAATGTGAAGCATGGAAGCTAAGCTGAACAAGGTAGAAAAATTGAAACGTGGACGAACAAGGGTGGGGACAAAAGGCTCAAAGTACATGTATTTTCCAACATTGAAAAGTAACACAACTTGTGATTGGTTGAACAAATATTTTAAGCCAATCAGAAGCTGCGTTACTCACAAATGTAGAAAAATCTGGAGAATGAGTCTCAGAATGTTTTTCAGAATGGTTGGTGAATACGGAGCCAGGAATTCGTGCCGGCCTGCTAAGGGTTACATATTATCCTTCAAATGGAAGCTAAATAACACTGAAAATTCGAATTGAAACGGGGGTGGAACATAGGTGGGGACGAAAGACTCATAGTCCGATCTTCTGCCACCCGTTCCATTCAAGACGTTGTCCAATTTCCTTGTATTGCATGTATCGATCAGGAATATATCCCCGTTTGCAAAGGATTACACACTACCCTTCAAAATAGACGTAAACGTCACTTTTAACCCATATTTTCAAACAATTCTAGTGGAATTTTCACAACTACTTGAGGTCCTTTGTTCCAACTTTTTTGAAAGGGGAGGGGTAATATGTAAATAAATACTTTTGTCAGGCAAAATTCAGCTGCCTCTCTGACTAAGTGGGCTAGACGGTCAGCCCGATAGTAATTTTTAATCTTGGTCCGGATTATTTTCAGAGTTCTATTCTCTGACCCATTTTCTTCCATCTTTTTTCCCTTTGTCACAATATTTCCCCCATTCTGTCTTGGTTCTTGGATAGATCTATATGTAGGCTTCTAATATTTATCTGAAACCGGTGTAAACTTTGTCATCCGAATGAATTAGCCTATTTTCTCTCTAACATTCAACTTATATATCATATTTACGTGCACGCGAAAACCAAATACGATTTTGCATAAAGTCTGCCATTCCACTCCCTAACTGCACTTTTGTTTAATGCCACCGCTTTTGTCATTATGATTTGAACCTAATTTCATCAGGAGAAGGAGTTATTTTGTTGCTGGTGAATACGGACCCAATAATTCGTGCCGGTCTGCCAGGAATTATATATTATCCTTCAAATGGAAGCTGAATAAGACAGAAATTTCAAACTGAAACGGGTGTGGAACAAAGGTGGGAACTAAGTCTCATAGTCCGATCTTCTGCCACCGCTTCATTCAAAGACGCGCTAATTTCCTTGTTTTATGGCATGTCTCGATCAGAAATATGTCCCCGTTTGCAAAGGATTACGTCAGTTATAAAGCATTTTTTTTCTTCCGAACAATTCCAATCGAATTTTCACAAGTACTTGAGGACTTTTGTTCCAATTTCTTTGAAAGGGGAGAAGGAATATTAAGCCCGTTCCCGTTGTAGATATACATATTACAACTGGCACAGGCTACTGTGCCGTTGCTATTCAGTGGGCTACATGTATATCACAGAACAGCCGATCAGAGCAGCGTACACATTTCCAGTTTGGCTGTAGAGGTAACATTGCGATTTTGCACAATTTGAAATCGGTAATCGAAACTAAAAGAAATATTGGCAAACATGAAAGGTGATACCAAAAATTAAATTTACTTATTCGTCAGGTCAAGAACGTTGGAAAAACTGCGGCTCTGGAAGTGAGAGTGACGTCCTCTAAATCTCTAGTAGTCAAGCGTCGTGTTCTAAAAATACACAAACAGAATTGACCGTATTTAGTAGCCTGTACTGATCCCTATACCCTTGCTGGATCAGGGAACGTTACCAATCTAGGGGAATATGAAAATAAACAATTTTGTCAGGCAGAATTCAGCTGCCTCTCTGGCTTAGTGTGATAGACGGTCAGCCTGATACTGATTTTTAATTTTCGTCCGGGTTAAGGCTTCCTATCTCTAACCCCTTTCTTTCTACCCTTTTTTCCCTCTTTCACAATATTTTTCCCGATTATGTCTTGGATAGATCTATATGTAGATCTATGATATATATCTTAAACCGGTGTAAACTTTGTCACCCAACTGAATTAGCATATTTTCTTTGTAACTAGTTTTAACCCCAAAGAAATATGCTTAGTTAGGCCCTAGCCCTGAATATGTCCTGCCTCTCTGGCTTGGTGGGCTAGACGATCAGCCCGATATTAATTTTTAGTCTTGTTCCGGGTTAACTTCAGGGTTTCATTCTCTGACCCCTTTATTTCCACCCTTTTTCCCCGTCACAATATTTTACCACATTATGTCTTGGTTCTTGGATAGATCTGTATGTAGATATATATCATCTGTCTTAAACAGATGTAAATTTTTTCACCCATTTTAATTAGCCTCTTGTAATTGTAACTGGTTTTGACCCCAAAGAAATATGTTTAGGCTCTAGCACTTCATATGTCCCGATCTGGTATAATGTGACCCTGAGCCCTTTATGACATGGATGAATACCTGAAATGCAGACAACAAGGATATGTAGACTAGAATCAGAAATCAGTTTCCACAGACTGCCATCCACTTAAATTTTCCATTTATATGCATGCGAAAACTAAATATGGGTTTGCGTAAAGTTTGCTATTCCACTCCATAACTGCACATTTTTTTAATGCCAGCAATTTTGTCAGTTTGATTTGAATATAATTCCATTAGGAGAGGGAGTTTTTTGTTCTGATTTTTTTCCTTTTCAGTGAAAAATACCCCAATTCATGTCGTAAAGGTCAATATCAGGTACTTGCATGTCCGCAAGTGCCATATGAGAGTGAGTTGTCTCGGAAACCGTTTTTAGATTCTAGTCTCCGTACAATTGTTAAGTTAATCCAGCATTTTGACTATGTCGTTGCGGTCACTTGAGGCACATGTCAGCTTGTGACATATTCCGTGTTCAAGCTGTATGGATTTGATAAGGCAATGGGTTTACCTTTTTCCCTCTCAGCATAATCAAGCAACAAAAACTGATATATCCTTATAAACTATCAGACTATTCCCAAATCAAATTGGATTATATCCCCTGACTGCACAAAGCAGAACTGCTCCTGATCTCTTTTTTTCTACTTCATACCCCATTTTGCCAGTTAAAATGTTTTCATTGTACCATCAAAACCATTCACTTTGATCTGAGACACTAATTAGTAATGTCTTCAACAGTGTAATATAGAGAAAGGGGCACTTATTTGTTTGTCTACCTCCCTGTTTCCTTCAACAGGTGCCCGTTGTCCCTAAAAAGTTTACTCCCTGGTTCACACACCTATGCCATGATTCCTCGAGACCTTTCCGTCGTCAGTTAATGGTCTCAACATATGGAAAGTATCAATGTGAAGCATGGAAGCTAAGCTGAACAAGATAGAAAATTTGAAACGTGGACGAACAAGCGTGGGGACAAAAGGCTCAAAGTACATGTATTTTTTAACATTGAAAAGTAACACAACTTGTGATTGGTTGAACAAATATTTTAAGCCAATCAGAAGCTGCGTTACTCACAAATGTAGAAAAATGTGGAGAATAAGTCTCAGAATGTTCTTCAGAATGGTTGGGAAATACGGAGGCAGGAATTCGTGCCGGCCTGCTAAGGATTACATATTATCCTTCAAATGGAAGCTGAATACGACTGAAAATTTAAATAGAAATGGGGGTGGAACATAGGTGGGGACGAAAGACTCATAGTCCGATCTTCTGCCACCCGTTCCATTCAAAACGTTGTCCAATTTCCTTGTTGTATTGCATGTATCGATCAGGAATATGTCCCCGTTTGCAAAGGATTACACACAACCCTTCAAAATGGACATAAACGTCACTTTTAACCCATATTTTCAAACAATTCTAATGGAATTTTCACAACTACTTGAGGTCCTTTGTTCCAATTTCTTTGAAAGGGGGAGGGGTAATATGTAAATAAATACTTTTGTCAGGCAAAATTCAGCTGCCTCCCTGACTAAGTGGGCTAGACGGTCAGCCCGATAGTAATTTTTAATCTTGGTCCGGATTTTTTCAGGGTTCTATTCTCTGATCCCTTTTCTTTCCATCTTTTTTCCCTCTGTCACAATATTTCCCCCATTCTGTCTTGGTTCTTGGATAGATCTACATGTAGATCTATAATATTTTTCTGAAACCGGTGTAATATTTGTCATCTAAATGAATTAGCCTATTTTCTCTGTAACTTTCCACTTATATATCATATTTACGTGCACGCGAAAACCAAATACGATTTTGCATAAAGTTTGCCATTCCACTCCCTAACTGCACTTTTGTTTAATGTCACCGATTTTGTCATTCTGATTTGAACCTAATTTCATCAGGAGAGAGAGTTATTTTGTTGCTGGTGAATGCGGACCCAATAATTCGTGCCGGTCTGCCAGGGATTACATATTATCCTTCAAATGGAAGCTGAATAAGACAGAAATTTCAAATTGAAACGGGCGTGGAACAAAGTTCAGGACCAAAGACTCGTCCGATTTTCTGCCATAGTTGCATTCAAAGTTGCGCTAATTTCCTTGTTTTATGGCATTTATCGATCAGGAATATGTCGCCGTTTGAAAAAGGATTACATATCAGACTTCAAAATAGACATAAACGTCACTTTAATGCTATTTTTTCGAACAATTCTAATCGAACTTTTACAAGTACATGAGGTCCTTTCTCCCAATTTCTTTGAAAGAGGAGGGGGAATAAGTAAATAAATAATTTTGTCAGGCAGAATTCAGCTGCCTCTCTGGCTTAGTGGGCTTAAACGGTCAGCCCGATAGTGGTTTTTAATCTTAGTCTGAATTAACTTCAGGGTTCCATTCTCTGACCCCTTTCTTTACACCTTTTTTTCCCTCCGTCATAATATTTTACTGTCTTGGATAGATCTATATGTAGATCTATAATATATATCTGAAACCCGTGTAAACTGTCCTAATCCGACATATGACCTGAGCCCGTAATGACATGGATAAATACCTAAAATGCAGACAACAAGGATAGGTAGACTAGAATCAGAAATCAGTTTCCACAGACTGTCATCCCCTCATGTTTTACATTTATATGCATGCGAAAGTCAAATATGGGTTTGCGTAAAGTTTGCCATTCCACTCCATAACTGCACTTTTTTTTAATGCCAGCAATTTTGTCAGTTTGATTTGAATATAATTCCGTCAGGAGAGGGAGTTTTTTTGTTGTTGTTTTTTTTTTTCCTTTTAAGTGAAAAGCACCTCAATTTGTGTCGTAAATGTCAAAATCAGGTTTTCGCATGTCTGCAAGTCCCGTGTGAGAGTGGGTTATCACGGAAACCGATTTTAGATTCTTGTCTCCGTACAATTGTTAAGTTAATCTAGCGTTTTGACTGTGTTCTTGCGTTCACTTGAGGCACATGTCAGCTTGTGACATATTCCGGGTGCAAACCCAGGCTAGCCGTAGGGATTTGATAAGGCAATGGGTTTACCTTTTTCCCGCTCAGCATAATCAAGCAACAAAAACTGATATAACCTTATAAACTATCAGACTATTCCCAAACTAAATTGGATTATATCCCCTGACTGTACAAAGCAGAACTGCTCCTGATCTCTTTTTTTCTACTTCATACCCCATTTTGCCAGTTAAAATGTTTTCATTGTACCATTAAAACCATTCACTTTGATCTGAGACACTAATTAGTAATGTGTTCAACAGTGTAATGGAGAGAAAAGGGCACTCATTTGTTCGTCTACCTCTCTGCTTCATGCAACAGGTGCCCGTTGCCCCTAAAAAAGTTTTCTCCCTGGTTTACACACCTATGCAATGATTCCTCGAGACCTTTCCGTCGTCAGTTAATGGTCTCAACATATGCAAAGTATCAGTGTGAAGCATGGAAGCTAAGCTGAACAAGGTAGAAAAATTGAAACGCGGACGAACAAGGGTGGGGACAAAAGGCTCAAAGTACATGTATTTTCCAACATTGAAAAGTAACACAACTTGTGATTGGTTGAACAAATATTTTAAGCCAATCAGAAGCTGCGTTACTCACAAATGTAGAAAAATCTGGAGAATGAGTCTCAGAATGTTTTTCAGAATGGTTGGTGAATACGGAGCCAGGAATTCGTGCCGGCCTGCTAAGGGTTACATATTATCCTTCAAATGGAAGCTAAATAACACTGAAAATTCGAATTGAAACGGGGGTGGAACATAGGTGGGGACGAAAGACTCATAGTCCGATCTTCTGCCACCCGTTCCATTCAAGACGTTGTCCAATTTCCTTGTATTGCATGTATCGATCAGGAATATATCCCCGTTTGCAAAGGATTACACACTACCCTTCAAAATAGACGTAAACGTCACTTTTAACCCATATTTTCAAACAATTCTAGTGGAATTTTCACAACTACTTGAGGTCCTTTGTTCCAACTTTTTTGAAAGGGGAGGGGTAATATGTAAATAAATACTTTTGTCAGGCAAAATTCAGCTGCCTCTCTGACTAAGTGGGCTAGACGGTCAGCCCGATAGTAATTTTTAATCTTGGTCCGGATTATTTTCAGAGTTCTATTCTCTGACCCATTTTCTTCCATCTTTTTTCCCTCTGTCACAATATTTCCCCCATTCTGTCTTGGTTCTTGGATAGATCTATATGTAGGCTTCTAATATTTATCTGAAACCGGTGTAAACTTTGTCATCCGAATGAATTAGCCTATTTTCTCTCTAACATTCAACTTATATATCATATTTACGTGCACGCGAAAACCAAATACGATTTTGCATAAAGTCTGCCATTCCACTCCCTAACTGCACTTTTGTTTAATGCCACCGCTTTTGTCATTATGATTTGAACCTAATTTCATCAGGAGAAGGAGTTATTTTGTTGCTGGTGAATACGGACCCAATAATTCGTGCCGGTCTGCCAGGAATTATATATTATCCTTCAAATGGAAGCTGAATAAGACAGAAATTTCAAACTGAAACGGGTGTGGAACAAAGGTGGGAACTAAGTCTCATAGTCCGATCTTCTGCCACCGCTTCATTCAAAGACGCGCTAATTTCCTTGTTTTATGGCATGTCTCGATCAGAAATATGTCCCCGTTTGCAAAGGATTACGTCAGTTATAAAGCATTTTTTTTCTTCCGAACAATTCCAATCGAATTTTCACAAGTACTTGAGGACTTTTGTTCCAATTTCTTTGAAAGGGGAGAAGGAATATTAAGCCCGTTCCCGTTGTAGATATACATATTACAACTGGCACAGGCTACTGTGCCGTTGCTATTCAGTGGGCTACATGTATATAACAGAACAGCCGATCAGAGCAGCGTACACATTTCCAGTTTGGCTGTAGAGGTAACATTGCGATTTTGCACAATTTGAAATCGGTAATCGAAACTAAAAGAAATATTGGCAAACATGAAAGGTGATACCAAAAATTAAATTTACTTATTCGTCAGGTCAAGAACGTTGGAAAAACTGCGGCTCTGGAAGTGAGAGTGACGTCCTCTAAATCTCTAGTAGTCAAGCGTCGTGTTCTAAAAATACACAAACAGAATTGACCGTATTTAGTAGCCTGTACTGATCCCTATACCCTTGCTGGATCAGGGAACGTTACCAATCTAGGGGAATATGAAAATAAACAATTTTGTCAGGCAGAATTCAGCTGCCTCTCTGGCTTAGTGTGATAGACGGTCAGCCTGATACTGATTTTTAATTTTCGTCCGGGTTAAGGCTTCCTATCTCTAACCCCTTTCTTTCTACCCTTTTTTCCCTCTTTCACAATATTTTTCCCGATTATGTCTTGGATAGATCTATATGTAGATCTATGATATATATCTTAAACCGGTGTAAACTTTGTCACCCAACTGAATTAGCATATTTTCTTTGTAACTAGTTTTAACCCCAAAGAAATATGCTTAGTTAGGCCCTAGCCCTGAATATGTCCTGCCTCTCTGGCTTGGTGGGCTAGACGATCAGCCCGATATTAATTTTTAGTCTTGTTCCGGGTTAACTTCAGGGTTTCATTCTCTTACCCCTTTATTTCCACCCTTTTTCCCCCGTCACAATATTTTACCACATTATGTCTTGGTTCTTGGATAGATCTGTATGTAGATATATATCATCTGTCTTAAACAGATGTAAATTTTTTCACCCATTTTAATTAGCCTCTTGTAATTGTAACTGGTTTTGACCCCAAAGAAATATGTTTAGGCTCTAGCACTTAATATGTCCCGATCTGGTATAATGTGACCCTGAGCCCTTTATGACATGGATGAATACCTGAAATGCAGACAACATGGATATGTAGACTAGAATCAGAAATCAGTTTCCACAGACTGCCATCTACTTAAATTTTCCATTTATATGCATGCGAAAACTAAATATGGGTTTGCGTAAAGTTTGCTATTCCACTCCATAACTGCACATTTTTTTAATGCCAGCAATTTTGTCAGTTTGATTTGAATATAATTCCATTAGGAGAGGGAGTTTTTTGTTCTGATTTTTTTCCTTTTCAGTGAAAAACACCCCAATTCGTGTCGTAAAGGTCAATATCAGGTACTTGCATGTCCGCAAGTGCCATATGAGAGTGAGTTGTCTCGGAAACCGTTTTTAGATTCTAGTCTCCGTACAATTGTTAAGTTAATCGAGCATTTTGACTATGTCGTTGCGGTCACTTGAGGCACATGTCAGCTTGTGACATATTCCGTGTTCAAGCTGTATGGATTTGATAAGGCAATGGGTTTACCTTTTTCCCTCTCAGCATAATCAAGCAACAAAAACTGATATATCCTTATAAACTATCAGACTATTCCCAAATCAAATTGGATTATATCCCCTGACTGCACAAAGCAGAACTGCTCCTGATCTCTTTTTTTCTACTTCATACCCCATTTTGCCAGTTAAAATGTTTTCATTGTACCATCAAAACCATTCACTTTGATCTGAGACACTAATTAGTAATGTCTTCAACAGTGTAATATAGAGAAAGGGGCACTTATTTGTTTGTCTACCTCCCTGTTTCCTTCAACAGGTGCCCGTTGTCCCTAAAAAGTTTACTCCCTGGTTCACACACCTATGCCATGATTCCTCGAGACCTTTCCGTCGTCAGTTAATGGTCTCAACATATGGAAAGTATCAATGTGAAGCATGGAAGCTAAGCTGAACAAGATAGAAAATTTGAAACGTGGACGAACAAGCGTGGGGACAAAAGGCTCAAAGTACATGTATTTTTTAACATTGAAAAGTAACACAACTTGTGATTGGTTGAACAAATATTTTAAGCCAATCAGAAGCTGCGTTACTCACAAATGTAGAAAAATGTGGAGAATAAGTCTCAGAATGTTCTTCAGAATGGTTGGGAAATACGGAGGCAGGAATTCGTGCCGGCCTGCTAAGGATTACATATTATCCTTCAAATGGAAGCTGAATACGACTGAAAATTTAAATAGAAATGGGGGTGGAACATAGGTGGGGACGAAAGACTCATAGTCCGATCTTCTGCCACCCGTTCCATTCAAAACGTCCAATTTCCTTGTTGTATTGCATGTATCGATCAGGAATATGTCCCCGTTTGCAAAGGATTACACACAACCCTTCAAAATGGACATAAACGTCACTTTTAACCCATATTTTCAAACAATTCTAATGGAATTTTCACAACTACTTGAGGTCCTTTGTTCCAATTTCTTTGAAAGGGGGAGGGGTAATATGTAAATAAATACTTTTGTCAGGCAAAATTCAGCTGCCTCTCTGACTAAGTGGGCTAGACGGTCAGCCCGATAGTAATTTTTAATCTTGGTCCGGATTATTTCAGGGTCCTATTCTCTGATCCCTTTTCTTTCCATCTTTTTTCCCTCTGTCACAATATTTCCCCCATTCTGTCTTGGTTCTTGGATAGATCTACATGTAGATCTATAATATTTTTCTGAAACCGGTGTAATATTTGTCATCTAAATGAATTAGCCTATTTTCTCTGTAACTTTCCACTTATATATCATATTTACGTGCACGCGAAAACCAAATACGATTTTGCATAAAGTTTGCCATTCCACTCCCTAACTGCACCTTTGTTTAATGTCACCGATTTTGTCATTCTGATTTGAACCTAATTTCATCAGGAGAGAGAGTTATTTTGTTGCTGGTGAATGCGGACCCAATAATTCGTGCCGGTCTGCCAGGGATTACATATTATCCTTCAAATGGAAGCTGAATAAGACAGAAATTTCAAATTGAAACGGGCGTGGAACAAAGTTCAGGACCAAAGACTCGTCCGATTTTCTGCCATAGTTGCATTCAAAGTTGCGCTAATTTCCTTGTTTTATGGCATTTATCGATCAGGAATATGTCGCCGTTTGAAAAAGGATTGCATATCAGACTTCAAAATAGACATAAACGTCACTTTAATGCTATTTTTTCGAACAATTCTAATCGAACTTTTACAAGTACATGAGGTCCTTTCTCCCAATTTCTTTGAAAGAGGAGGGGGAATAAGTAAATAAATAATTTTGTCAGGCAGAATTCAGCTGCCTCTCTGGCTTAGTGGGCTTAAACGGTCAGCCCGATAGTGGTTTTCAGTCTTAGTCTGAATTAACTTCAGGGTTCCATTCTCTGACCCCTTTCTTTACACCCTTTTTTTCCCTCCGTCACAATATTTTACTGTCTTGGATAGATCTATATGTAGATCTATAATATATATCTGAAACCGGTGTAAACTGTCCTAATCCGACATATGACCTGAGCCCGTAATGACATGGATAAATACCTAAAATGCAGACAACAAGGATAGGGAGACTAGAATCAGAAATCAGTTTCCACAGACTGTCATCCCCTCATGTTTTATATTTATATGCATGCGAAAGTCAAATATGGGTTTGCGTAAAGTTTGCCATTCCACTCCATAACTGCACTTTTTTTTAATGCCAGCAATTTTGTCAGTTTGATTTGAATATAATTCCGTCAGGAGAGGGAGTTTTTTTGTTCTGTTTTTTTTTTTTTTTCCTTTTAAGTGAAAAGCACCTCAATTTGTGTCGTAAATGTCAAAATCGGGTTTTCGCATGTCTGCAAGTCCCGTGTGAGAGTGGGTTATCACGGAAACCGATTTTAGATTCTTGTCTCCGTACAATTGTTAAGTTAATCTAGCGTTTTGACTGTGTTCTTGCGTTCACTTGAGGCACATGTCAGCTTGTGACATATTCCGGGTGCAAACCCAGGCTAGCCGTAGGGATTTGATAAGGCAATGGGTTTACCTTTTTCCCGCTCAGCATAATCAAGCAACAAAAACTGATATAACCTTATAAACTATCAGACTATTCCCAAACTAAATTGGATTATATCCCCTGACTGTACAAAGCAGAACTGCTCCTGATCTCTTTTTTTCTACTTCATACCCCATTTTGCCAGTTAAAATGTTTTCATTGTACCATTAAAACCATTCACTTTGATCTGAGACACTAATTAGTAATGTGTTCAACAGTGTAATGGAGAGAAAAGGGCACTCATTTGTTTGTCTACCTCTCTGCTTCATGCAACAGGTGCCCGTTGCCCCTAAAAAAGTTTTCTCCCTGGTTTACACACCTATGCAATGATTCCTCGAGACCTTTCCGTCGTCAGTTAATGGTCTCAACATATGCAAAGTATCAATGTGAAGCATGGAAGCTAAGCTGAACAATATAGAAAATTTGAAACGTGGACGAACAAGGGTGGGGACAAAAGGCTCAAAGTACATGTATTTTCCAACATTGAAAAGTAACACAACTTGTGATTGGTTGAACAAATATTTTAAGCCAATCAGAAGCTGCGTTACTCACAAATGTAGAAAAATCTGGAGAATGAGTCTCAGAATGTTTTTCAGAATGGTTGGTGAATACGGAGCCAGGAATTCGTGCCGGCCTGCTAAGGGTTACATATTATCCTTCAAATGGAAGCTAAATAACACTGAAAATTCGAATTGAAACGGGGGTGGAACATAGGTGGGGACGAAAGACTCATAGTCCGATCTTCTGCCACCCGTTCCATTCAAGACGTTGTCCAATTTCCTTGTATTGCATGTATCGATCAGGAATATATCCCCGTTTGCAAAGGATTACACACTACCCTTCAAAATAGACGTAAACGTCACTTTTAACCCATATTTTCAAACAATTCTAGTGGAATTTTCACAACTACTTGAGGTCCTTTGTTCCAACTTTTTTGAAAGGGGAGGGGTAATATGTAAATAAATACTTTTGTCAGGCAAAATTCAGCTGCCTCTCTGACTAAGTGGGCTAGACGGTCAGCCCGATAGTAATTTTTAATCTTGGTCCGGATTATTTTCAGAGTTCTATTCTCTGACCCATTTTCTTCCATCTTTTTTCCCTTTGTCACAATATTTCCCCCATTCTGTCTTGGTTCTTGGATAGATCTATATGTAGGCTTCTAATATTTATCTGAAACCGGTGTAAACTTTGTCATCCGAATGAATTAGCCTATTTTCTCTCTAACATTCAACTTATATATCATATTTACGTGCACGCGAAAACCAAATACGATTTTGCATAAAGTCTGCCATTCCACTCCCTAACTGCACTTTTGTTTAATGCCACCGCTTTTGTCATTATGATTTGAACCTAATTTCATCAGGAGAAGGAGTTATTTTGTTGCTGGTGAATACGGACCCAATAATTCGTGCCGGTCTGCCAGGAATTATATATTATCCTTCAAATGGAAGCTGAATAAGACAGAAATTTCAAACTGAAACGGGTGTGGAACAAAGGTGGGAACTAAGTCTCATGGTCCGATCTTCTGCCACCGCTTCATTCAAAGACGCGCTAATTTCCTTGTTTTATGGCATGTCTCGATCAGAAATATGTCCCCGTTTGCAAAGGATTACGTCAGTTATAAAGCATTTTTTTTCTTCCGAACAATTCCAATCGAATTTTCACAAGTACTTGAGGACTTTTGTTCCAATTTCTTTGAAAGGGGAGAAGGAATATTAAGCCCGTTCCCGTTGTAGATATACATATTACAACTGGCACAGGCTACTGTGCCGTTGCTATTCAGTGGGCTACATGTATATCACAGAACAGCCGATCAGAGCAGCGTACACATTTCCAGTTTGGCTGTAGAGGTAACATTGCGATTTTGCACAATTTGAAATCGGTAATCGAAACTAAAAGAAATATTGGCAAACATGAAAGGTGATACCAAAAATTAAATTTACTTATTCGTCAGGTCAAGAACGTTGGAAAAACTGCGGCTCTGGAAGTGAGAGTGACGTCCTCTAAATCTCTAGTAGTCAAGCGTCGTGTTCTAAAAATACACAAACAGAATTGACCGTATTTAGTAGCCTGTACTGATCCCTATACCCTTGCTGGATCAGGGAACGTTACCAATCTAGGGGAATATGAAAATAAACAATTTTGTCAGGCAGAATTCAGCTGCCTCTCTGGCTTAGTGTGATAGACGGTCAGCCTGATACTGATTTTTAATTTTCGTCCGGGTTAAGGCTTCCTATCTCTAACCCCTTTCTTTCTACCCTTTTTTCCCTCTTTCACAATATTTTTCCCGATTATGTCTTGGATAGATCTATATGTAGATCTATGATATATATCTTAAACCGGTGTAAACTTTGTCACCCAACTGAATTAGCATATTTTCTTTGTAACTAGTTTTAACCCCAAAGAAATATGCTTAGTTAGGCCCTAGCCCTGAATATGTCCTGCCTCTCTGGCTTGGTGGGCTAGACGATCAGCCCGATATTAATTTTTAGTCTTGTTCCGGGTTAACTTCAGGGTTTCATTCTCTGACCCCTTTATTTCCACCCTTTTTCCCCGTCACAATATTTTACCACATTATGTCTTGGTTCTTGGATAGATCTGTATGTAGATATATATCATCTGTCTTAAACAGATGTAAATTTTTTCACCCATTTTAATTAGCCTCTTGTAATTGTAACTGGTTTTGACCCCAAAGAAATATGTTTAGGCTCTAGCACTTCATATGTCCCGATCTGGTATAATGTGACCCTGAGCCCTTTATGACATGGATGAATACCTGAAATGCAGACAACAAGGATATGTAGACTAGAATCAGAAATCAGTTTCCACAGACTGCCATCCACTTAAATTTTCCATTTATATGCATGCGAAAACTAAATATGGGTTTGCGTAAAGTTTGCTATTCCACTCCATAACTGCACATTTTTTTAATGCCAGCAATTTTGTCAGTTTGATTTGAATATAATTCCATTAGGAGAGGGAGTTTTTTGTTCTGATTTTTTTCCTTTTCAGTGAAAAATACCCCAATTCATGTCGTAAAGGTCAATATCAGGTACTTGCATGTCCGCAAGTGCCATATGAGAGTGAGTTGTCTCGGAAACCGTTTTTAGATTCTAGTCTCCGTACAATTGTTAAGTTAATCCAGCATTTTGACTATGTCGTTGCGGTCACTTGAGGCACATGTCAGCTTGTGACATATTCCGTGTTCAAGCTGTATGGATTTGATAAGGCAATGGGTTTACCTTTTTCCCTCTCAGCATAATCAAGCAACAAAAACTGATATATCCTTATAAACTATCAGACTATTCCCAAATCAAATTGGATTATATCCCCTGACTGCACAAAGCAGAACTGCTCCTGATCTCTTTTTTTCTACTTCATACCCCATTTTGCCAGTTAAAATGTTTTCATTGTACCATCAAAACCATTCACTTTGATCTGAGACACTAATTAGTAATGTCTTCAACAGTGTAATATAGAGAAAGGGGCACTTATTTGTTTGTCTACCTCCCTGTTTCCTTCAACAGGTGCCCGTTGTCCCTAAAAAGTTTACTCCCTGGTTCACACACCTATGCCATGATTCCTCGAGACCTTTCCGTCGTCAGTTAATGGTCTCAACATATGGAAAGTATCAATGTGAAGCATGGAAGCTAAGCTGAACAAGATAGAAAATTTGAAACGTGGACGAACAAGCGTGGGGACAAAAGGCTCAAAGTACATGTATTTTTTAACATTGAAAAGTAACACAACTTGTGATTGGTTGAACAAATATTTTAAGCCAATCAGAAGCTGCGTTACTCACAAATGTAGAAAAATGTGGAGAATAAGTCTCAGAATGTTCTTCAGAATGGTTGGGAAATACGGAGGCAGGAATTCGTGCCGGCCTGCTAAGGATTACATATTATCCTTCAAATGGAAGCTGAATACGACTGAAAATTTAAATAGAAATGGGGGTGGAACATAGGTGGGGACGAAAGACTCATAGTCCGATCTTCTGCCACCCGTTCCATTCAAAACGTTGTCCAATTTCCTTGTTGTATTGCATGTATCGATCAGGAATATGTCCCCGTTTGCAAAGGATTACACACAACCCTTCAAAATGGACATAAACGTCACTTTTAACCCATATTTTCAAACAATTCTAATGGAATTTTCACAACTACTTGAGGTCCTTTGTTCCAATTTCTTTGAAAGGGGGAGGGGTAATATGTAAATAAATACTTTTGTCAGGCAAAATTCAGCTGCCTCTCTGACTAAGTGGGCTAGACGGTCAGCCCGATAGTAATTTTTAATCTTGGTCCGGATTTTTTCAGGGTCCTATTCTCTGATCCCTTTTCTTTCCATCTTTTTTCCCTCTGTCACAATATTTCCCCCATTCTGTCTTGGTTCTTGGATAGATCTACATGTAGATCTATAATATTTTTCTGAAACCGGTGTAATATTTGTCATCTAAATGAATTAGCCTATTTTCTCTGTAACTTTCCACTTATATATCATATTTACGTGCACGCGAAAACCAAATACGATTTTGCATAAAGTTTGCCATTCCACTCCCTAACTGCACTTTTGTTTAATGTCACCGATTTTGTCATTCTGATTTGAACCTAATTTCATCAGGAGAGAGAGTTATTTTGTTGCTGGTGAATGCGGACCCAATAATTCGTGCCGGTCTGCCAGGGATTACATATTATCCTTCAAATGGAAGCTGAATAAGACAGAAATTTCAAATTGAAACGGGCGTGGAACAAAGTTCAGGACCAAAGACTCGTCCGATTTTCTGCCATAGTTGCATTCAAAGTTGCGCTAATTTCCTTGTTTTATGGCATTTATCGATCAGGAATATGTCGCCGTTTGAAAAAGGATTGCATATCAGACTTCAAAATAGACATAAACGTCACTTTAATGCTATTTTTTCGAACAATTCTAATCGAACTTTTACAAGTACATGAGGTCCTTTCTCCCAATTTCTTTGAAAGAGGAGGGGGAATAAGTAAATAAATAATTTTGTCAGGCAGAATTCAGCTGCCTCTCTGGCTTAGTGGGCTTAAACGGTCAGCCCGATAGTGGTTTTTAGTCTTAGTCTGAATTAACTTCAGGGTTCCATTCTCTGACCCCTTTCTTTACACCTTTTTTTTCCCTCCGTCACAATATTTTACTGTCTTGGATAGATCTATATGTAGATCTATAATATATATCTGAAACCGGTGTAAACTGTCCTAATCCGACATATGACCTGAGCCCGTAATGACATGGATAAATACCTAAAATGCAGACAACAAGGATAGGGAGACTAGAATCAGAAATCAGTTTCCACAGACTGTCATCCCCTCATGTTTTACATTTATATGCATGCGAAAGTCAAATATGGGTTTGCGTAAAGTTTGCCATTCCACTCCATAACTGCACTTTTTTTTAATGCCAGCAATTTTGTCAGTTTGATTTGAATATAATTCCGTCAGGAGAGGGAGTTTTTTTGTTCTGTTTTTTTTTTTTTTTTCCTTTTAAGTGAAAAGCACCTCAATTTGTGTCGTAAATGTCAAAATCGGGTTTTCGCATGTCTGCAAGTCCCGTGTGAGAGTGGGTTATCACGGAAACCGATTTTAGATTCTTGTCTCCGTACAATTGTTAAGTTAATCTAGCGTTTTGACTGTGTTCTTGCGTTCACTTGAGGCACATGTCAGCTTGTGACATATTCCGGGTGCAAACCCAGGCTAGCCGTAGGGATTTGATAAGGCAATGGGTTTACCTTTTTCCCGCTCAGCATAATCAAGCAACAAAAACTGATATAACCTTATAAACTATCAGACTATTCCCAAACTAAATTGGATTATATCCCCTGACTGTACAAAGCAGAACTGCTCCTGATCTCTTTTTTTCTACTTCATACCCCATTTTGCCAGTTAAAATGTTTTCATTGTACCATTAAAACCATTCACTTTGATCTGAGACACTAATTAGTAATGTGTTCAACAGTGTAATGGAGAGAAAAGGGCACTCATTTGTTTGTCTACCTCTCTGCTTCATGCAACAGGTGCCCGTTGCCCCTAAAAAAGTTTTCTCCCTGGTTTACACACCTATGCAATGATTCCTCGAGACCTTTCCGTCGTCAGTTAATGGTCTCAACATATGCAAAGTATCAATGTGAAGCATGGAAGCTAAGCTGAACAAGGTAGAAAAATTGAAACGTGGACGAACAAGGGTGGGGACAAAAGGCTCAAAGTACATGTATTTTCCAACATTGAAAAGTAACACAACTTGTGATTGGTTGAACAAATATTTTAAGCCAATCAGAAGCTGCGTTACTCACAAATGTAGAAAAATCTGGAGAATGAGTCTCAGAATGTTTTTCAGAATGGTTGGTGAATACGGAGCCAGGAATTCGTGCCGGCCTGCTAAGGGTTACATATTATCCTTCAAATGGAAGCTAAATAACACTGAAAATTCGAATTGAAACGGGGGTGGAACATAGGTGGGGACGAAAGACTCATAGTCCGATCTTCTGCCACCCGTTCCATTCAAGACGTTGTCCAATTTCCTTGTATTGCATGTATCGATCAGGAATATATCCCCGTTTGCAAAGGATTACACACTACCCTTCAAAATAGACGTAAACGTCACTTTTAACCCATATTTTCAAACAATTCTAGTGGAATTTTCACAACTACTTGAGGTCCTTTGTTCCAACTTTTTTGAAAGGGGAGGGGTAATATGTAAATAAATACTTTTGTCAGGCAAAATTCAGCTGCCTCTCTGACTAAGTGGGCTAGACGGTCAGCCCGATAGTAATTTTTAATCTTGGTCCGGATTATTTTCAGAGTTCTATTCTCTGACCCATTTTCTTCCATCTTTTTTCCCTTTGGCACAATATTTCCCCCATTCTGTCTTGGTTCTTGGATAGATCTATATGTAGGCTTCTAATATTTATCTGAAACCGGTGTAAACTTTGTCATCCGAATGAATTAGCCTATTTTCTCTCTAACATTCAACTTATATATCATATTTACGTGCACGCGAAAACCAAATACGATTTTGCATAAAGTCTGCCATTCCACTCCCTAACTGCACTTTTGTTTAATGCCACCGCTTTTGTCATTATGATTTGAACCTAATTTCATCAGGAGAAGGAGTTATTTTGTTGCTGGTGAATACGGACCCAATAATTCGTGCCGGTCTGCCAGGAATTATATATTATCCTTCAAATGGAAGCTGAATAAGACAGAAATTTCAAACTGAAACGGGTGTGGAACAAAGGTGGGAACTAAGTCTCATAGTCCGATCTTCTGCCACCGCTTCATTCAAAGACGCGCTAATTTCCTTGTTTTATGGCATGTCTCGATCAGAAATATGTCCCCGTTTGCAAAGGATTACGTCAGTTATAAAGCATTTTTTTTCTTCCGAACAATTCCAATCGAATTTTCACAAGTACTTGAGGACTTTTGTTCCAATTTCTTTGAAAGGGGAGAAGGAATATTAAGCCCGTTCCCGTTGTAGATATACATATTACAACTGGCACAGGCTACTGTGCCGTTGCTATTCAGTGGGCTACATGTATATCACAGAACAGCCGATCAGAGCAGCGTACACATTTCCAGTTTGGCTGTAGAGGTAACATTGCGATTTTGCACAATTTGAAATCGGTAATCGAAACTAAAAGAAATATTGGCAAACATGAAAGGTGATACCAAAAATTAAATTTACTTATTCGTCAGGTCAAGAACGTTGGAAAAACTGCGGCTCTGGAAGTGAGAGTGACGTCCTCTAAATCTCTAGTAGTCAAGCGTCGTGTTCTAAAAATACACAAACAGAATTGACCGTATTTAGTAGCCTGTACTGATCCCTATACCCTTGCTGGATCAGGGAACGTTACCAATCTAGGGGAATATGAAAATAAACAATTTTGTCAGGCAGAATTCAGCTGCCTCTCTGGCTTAGTGTGATAGACGGTCAGCCTGATACTGATTTTTAATTTTCGTCCGGGTTAAGGCTTCCTATCTCTAACCCCTTTCTTTCTACCCTTTTTTCCCTCTTTCACAATATTTTTCCCGATTATGTCTTGGATAGATCTATATGTAGATCTATGATATATATCTTAAACCGGTGTAAACTTTGTCACCCAACTGAATTAGCATATTTTCTTTGTAACTAGTTTTAACCCCAAAGAAATATGCTTAGTTAGGCCCTAGCCCTGAATATGTCCTGCCTCTCTGGCTTGGTGGGCTAGACGATCAGCCCGATATTAATTTTTAGTCTTGTTCCGGGTTAACTTCAGGGTTTCATTCTCTGACCCCTTTATTTCCACCCTTTTTCCCCCGTCACAATATTTTACCACATTATGTCTTGGTTCTTGGATAGATCTGTATGTAGATATATATCATCTGTCTTAAACAGATGTAAATTTTTTCACCCATTTTAATTAGCCTCTTGTAATTGTAACTGTTTTTGACCCCAAAGAAATATGTTTAGGCTCTAGCACTTAATATGTCCCGATCTGGTATAATGTGACCCTGAGCCCTTTATGACATGGATGAATACCTGAAATGCAGACAACAAGGATATGTAGACTAGAATCAGAAATCAGTTTCCACAGACTGCCATCCACTTAAATTTTCCATTTATATGCATGCGAAAACTAAATATGGGTTTGCGTAAAGTTTGCTATTCCACTCCATAACTGCACATTTTTTTAATGCCAGCAATTTTGTCAGTTTGATTTGAATATAATTCCATTAGGAGAGGGAGTTTTTTGTTCTGATTTTTTTCCTTTTCAGTGAAAAACACCCCAATTCGTGTCGTAAAGGTCAATATCAGGTACTTGCATGTCCGCAAGTGCCATATGAGAGTGAGTTGTCTCGGAAACCGTTTTTAGATTCTAGTCTCCGTACAATTGTTAAGTTAATCCAGCATTTTGACTATGTCGTTGCGGTCACTTGAGGCACATGTCAGCTTGTGACATATTCCGTGTTCAAGCTGTATGGATTTGATAAGGCAATGGGTTTACCTTTTTCCCTCTCAGCATAATCAAGCAACAAAAACTGATATATCCTTATAAACTATCAGACTATTCCCAAATCAAATTGGATTATATTCCCTGACTGCACAAAGCAGAACTGCTCCTGATCTCTTTTTTTCTACTTCATACCCCATTTTGCCAGTTAAAATGTTTTCATTGTACCATCAAAACCATTCACTTTGATCTGAGACACTAATTAGTAATGTCTTCAACAGTGTAATATAGAGAAAGGGGCACTTATTTGTTTGTCTACCTCCCTGTTTCCTTCAACAGGTGCCCGTTGTCCCTAAAAAGTTTACTCCCTGGTTCACACACCTATGCCATGATTCCTCGCGACCTTTCCGTCGTCAGTTAATGGTCTCAACATACGGAAAGTATCAATGTGAAGCATGGAAGCTAAGCTGAACAAGATAGAAAATTTGAAACGTGGACGAACAAGCGTGGGGACAAAAGGCTCAAAGTACATGTATTTTTTAACATTGAAAAGTAACACAACTTGTGATTGGTTGAACAAATATTTTAAGCCAATCAGAAGCTGCGTTACTCACAAATGTAGAAAAATGTGGAGAATAAGTCTCAGAATGTTCTTCAGAATGGTTGGTGAATACGGAGCCAGGAATTCGTGCCGGCCTGCTAAGGATTACATATTATCCTTCAAATGGAAGCTGAATACGACTGAAAATTTAAATAGAAATGGGGGTGGAAGATAGGTGGGGACGAAAGACTCATAGTCCGATCTTCTGCCACCCGTTCCATTCAAAACGTTGTCCAATTTCCTTGTTGTATTGCATGTATCGATCAGGAATATGTCCCCGTTTGCAAAGGATTACACACAACCCTTCAAAATGGACATAAACGTCACTTTTAACCCATATTTTCAAACAATTCTAATGGAATTTTCACAACTACTTGAGGTCCTTTGTTCCAATTTCTTTGAAAGGGGGAGGGGTAATATGTAAATAAATACTTTTGTCAGGCAAAATTCAGCTGCCTCTCTGACTAAGTGGGCTAGACGGTCAGCCCGATAGTAATTTTTAATCTTGGTCCGGATTATTTCAGGGTCCTATTCTCTGATCCCTTTTCTTTCCATCTTTTTTCCCTCTGTCACAATATTTCCCCCATTCTGTCTTGGTTCTTGGATAGATCTACATGTAGATCTATAATATTTTTCTGAAACCGGTGTAATATTTGTCATCTAAATGAATTAGCCTATTTTCTCTGTAACTTTCCACTTATATATCATATTTACGTGCACGCGAAAACCAAATACGATTTTGCATAAAGTTTGCCATTCCACTCCCTAACTGCACTTTTGTTTAATGTCACCGATTTTGTCATTCTGATTTGAACCTAATTTCATCAGGAGAGAGAGTTATTTTGTTGCTGGTGAATGCGGACCCAATAATTCGTGCCGGTCTGCCAGGGATTACATATTATCCTTCAAATGGAAGCTGAATAAGACAGAAATTTCAAATTGAAACGGGCGTGGAACAAAGTTCAGGACCAAAGACTCGTCCGATTTTCTGCCATAGTTGCATTCAAAGTTGCGCTAATTTCCTTGTTTTATGGCATTTATCGATCAGGAATATGTCGCCGTTTGAAAAAGGATTGCATATCAGACTTCAAAATAGACATAAACGTCACTTTAATGCTATTTTTTCGAACAATTCTAATCGAACTTTTACAAGTACATGAGGTCCTTTCTCCCAATTTCTTTGAAAGAGGAGGGGGAATAAGTAAATAAATAATTTTGTCAGGCAGAATTCAGCTGCCTCTCTGGCTTAGTGGGCTTAAACGGTCAGCCCGATAGTGGTTTTTAGTCTTAGTCTGAATTAACTTCAGGGTTCCATTCTCTGACCCCTTTCTTTACACCTTTTTTTTCCCTCCGTCACAATATTTTACTGTCTTGGATAGATCTATATGTAGATCTATAATATATATCTGAAACCGGTGTAAACTGTCCTAATCCGACATATGACCTGAGCCCGTAATGACATGGATAAATACCTAAAATGCAGACAACAAGGATAGGTAGACTAGAATCAGAAATCAGTTTCCACAGACTGTCATCCCCTCATGTTTTACATTTATATGCATGCGAAAGTCAAATATGGGTTTGCGTAAAGTTTGCCATTCCACTCCATAACTGCACTTTTTTTTAATGCCAGCAATTTTGTCAGTTTGATTTGAATATAATTCCGTCAGGAGAGGGAGTTTTTTTGTTCTGTTTTTTTTTTTTCCTTTTAAGTGAAAAGCACCTCAATTTGTGTCGTAAATGTCAAAATCAGGTTTTCGCATGTCTGCAAGTCCCGTGTGAGAGTGGGTTATCACGGAAACCGATTTTAGATTCTTGTCTCCGTACAATTGTAAAGTTAATCTAGCGTTTTGACTGTGTTCTTGCGTTCACTTGAGGCACATGTCAGCTTGTGACATATTCCGGGTGCAAACCCAGGCTAGCCGTAGGGATTTGATAAGGCAATGGGTTTACCTTTTTCCCGCTCAGCATAATCAAGCAACAAAAACTGATATAACCTTATAAACTATCAGACTATTCCCAAACTAAATTGGATTATATCCCCTGACTGTACAAAGCAGAACTGCTCCTGATCTCTTTTTTTCTACTTCATACCCCATTTTGCCAGTTAAAATGTTTTCATTGTACCATTAAAACCATTCACTTTGATCTGAGACACTAATTAGTAATGTGTTCAACAGTGTAATGGAGAGAAAAGGGCACTCATTTGTTTGTCTACCTCTCTGCTTCATGCAACAGGTGCCCGTTGCCCCTAAAAAAGTTTTCTCCCTGGTTTACACACCTATGCAATGATTCCTCGAGACCTTTCCGTCGTCAGTTAATGGTCTCAACATATGCAAAGTATCAATGTGAAGCATGGAAGCTAAGCTGAACAAGGTAGAAAAATTGAAACGTGGACGAACAAGGGTGGGGACAAAAGGCTCAAAGTACATGTATTTTCCAACATTGAAAAGTAACACAACTTGTGATTGGTTGAACAAATATTTTAAGCCAATCAGAAGCTGCGTTACTCACAAATGTAGAAAAATCTGGAGAATGAGTCTCAGAATGTTTTTCAGAATGGTTGGTGAATACGGAGCCAGGAATTCGTGCCGGCCTGCTAAGGGTTACATATTATCCTTCAAATGGAAGCTAAATAACACTGAAAATTCGAATTGAAACGGGGGTGGAACATAGGTGGGGACGAAAGACTCATAGTCCGATCTTCTGCCACCCGTTCCATTCAAGACGTTGTCCAATTTCCTTGTATTGCATGTATCGATCAGGAATATATCCCCGTTTGCAAAGGATTACACACTACCCTTCAAAATAGACGTAAACGTCACTTTTAACCCATATTTTCAAACAATTCTAGTGGAATTTTCACAACTACTTGAGGTCCTTTGTTCCAACTTTTTTGAAAGGGGAGGGGTAATATGTAAATAAATACTTTTGTCAGGCAAAATTCAGCTGCCTCTCTGACTAAGTGGGCTAGACGGTCAGCCCGATAGTAATTTTTAATCTTGGTCCGGATTATTTTCAGAGTTCTATTCTCTGACCCATTTTCTTCCATCTTTTTTCCCTCTGTCACAATATTTCCCCCATTCTGTCTTGGTTCTTGGATAGATCTATATGTAGGCTTCTAATATTTATCTGAAACCGGTGTAAACTTTGTCATCCGAATGAATTAGCCTATTTTCTCTCTAACATTCAACTTATATATCATATTTACGTGCACGCGAAAACCAAATACGATTTTGCATAAAGTCTGCCATTCCACTCCCTGACTGCACTTTTGTTTAATGCCACCGCTTTTGTCATTATGATTTGAACCTACTTTCATCAGGAGAAGGAGTTATTCTGTTGTTGGTGAATACGGACCCAATAATTCGTGCCGGTCTGCCAGGAATTATATATTATCCTTCAAATGGAAGCTGAATAAGACAGAAATTTCAAACTGAAACGGGTGTGGAACAAAGGTGGGAACTAAGTCTCATAGTCCGATCTTCTGCCACCGCTTCATTCAAAGACGCGCTAATTTCCTTGTTTTATGGCATGTCTCGATCAGAAATATGTCCCCGTTTGCAAAGGATTACGTCAGTTATAAAGCATTTTTTTTTTTCCGAACAATTCCAATCAAATTTTCACAAGTACTTGAGGACTTTTGTTCCAATTTCTTTGAAAGGGGAGAAGGAATATTAAGCCCGTTCCCGTTGTAGATATACATATTACAACTGGCACAGGCTACTGTGCCGTTGCTATTCAGTGGGCTACATGTATATCACAGAACAGCCGATCAGAGCAGCGTACACATTTCCAGTTTGGCTGTAGAGGTAACATTGCGATTTTGCACAATTTGAAATCGGTAATCGAAACTAAAAGAAATATTGGCAAACATGAAAGGTGATACCAAAAATTAAATTTACTTATTCGTCAGGTCAAGAACGTTGGAAAAACTGCGGCTCTGGAAGTGAGAGTGACGTCCTCTAAATCTCTAGTAGTCAAGCGTCGTGTTCTAAAAATACACAAACAGAATTGACCGTATTTAGTAGCCTGTACTGATCCCTATACCCTTGCTGGATCAGGGAACGTTACCAATCTAGGGGAATATGAAAATAAACAATTTTGTCAGGCAGAATTCAGCTGCCTCTCTGGCTTAGTGTGATAGACGGTCAGCCTGATACTGATTTTTAATTTTCGTCCGGGTTAAGGCTTCCTATCTCTAACCCCTTTCTTTCTACCCTTTTTTCCCTCTTTCACAATATTTTTCCCGATTATGTCTTGGATAGATCTATATGTAGATCTATGATATATATCTTAAACCGGTGTAAACTTTGTCACCCAACTGAATTAGCATATTTTCTTTGTAACTAGTTTTAACCCCAAAGAAATATGCTTAGTTAGGCCCTAGCCCTGAATATGTCCTGCCTCTCTGGCTTGGTGGGCTAGACGATCAGCCCGATATTAATTTTTAGTCTTGTTCCGGGTTAACTTCAGGGTTTCATTCTCTGACCCCTTTATTTCCACCCTTTTTCCCCCGTCACAATATTTTACCACATTATGTCTTGGTTCTTGGATAGATCTGTATGTAGATATATATCATCTGTCTTAAACAGATGTAAATTTTTTCACCCATTTTAATTAGCCTCTTGTAATTGTAACTGGTTTTGACCCCAAAGAAATATGTTTAGGCTCTAGCACTTAATATGTCCCGATCTGGTATAATGTGACCCTGAGCCCTTTATGACATGGATGAATACCTGAAATGCAGACAACATGGATATGTAGACTAGAATCAGAAATCAGTTTCCACAGACTGCCATCCACTTAAATTTTCCATTTATATGCATGCGAAAACTAAATATGGGTTTGCGTAAAATTTGCTATTCCACTCCATAACTGCACATTTTTTTAATGCCAGCAATTTTGTCAGTTTGATTTGAATATAATTCCATTAGGAGAGGGAGTTTTTTGTTCTGATTTTTTTCCTTTTCAGTGAAAAACACCCCAATTCGTGTCGTAAAGGTCAATATCAGGTACTTGCATGTCCGCAAGTGCCATATGAGAGTGAGTTGTCTCGGAAACCGTTTTTAGATTCTAGTCTCCGTACAATTGTTAAATTAATCCAGCATTTTGACTATGTCGTTGCGGTCACTTGAGGCACATGTCAGCTTGTGACATATTCCGTGTTCAAGCTGTATGGATTTGATAAGGCAATGGGTTTACCTTTTTCCCTCTCAGCATAATCAAGCAACAAAAACTGATATATCCTTATAAACTATCAGACTATTCCCAAATCAAATTGGATTATATCCCCTGACTGCACAAAGCAGAACTGCTCCTGATCTCTTTTTTTCTACTTCATACCCCATTTTGCCAGTTAAAATGTTTTCATTGTACCATCAAAACCATTCACTTTGATCTGAGACACTAATTAGTAATGTCTTCAACAGTGTAATATAGAGAAAGGGGCACTTATTTGTTTGTCTACCTCCCTGTTTCCTTCAACAGGTGCCCGTTGTCCCTAAAAAGTTTACTCCCTGGTTCACACACCTATGCCATGATTCCTCGAGACCTTTCCGTCGTCAGTTAATGGTCTCAACATATGGAAAGTATCAATGTGAAGCATGGAAGCTAAGCTGAACAAGATAGAAAATTTGAAACGTGGACGAACAAGCGTGGGGACAAAAGGCTCAAAGTACATGTATTTTTTAACATTGAAAAGTAACACAACTTGTGATTGGTTGAACAAATATTTTAAGCCAATCAGAAGCTGCGTTACTCACAAATGTAGAAAAATGTGGAGAATAAGTCTCAGAATGTTCTTCAGAATGGTTGGGAAATACGGAGGCAGGAATTCGTGCCGGCCTGCTAAGGATTACATATTATCCTTCAAATGGAAGCTGAATACGACTGAAAATTTAAATAGAAATGGGGGTGGAACATAGGTGGGGACGAAAGACTCATAGTCCGATCTTCTGCCACCCGTTCCATTCAAAACGTCCAATTTCCTTGTTGTATTGCATGTATCGATCAGGAATATGTCCCCGTTTGCAAAGGATTACACACAACCCTTCAAAATGGACATAAACGTCACTTTTAACCCATATTTTCAAACAATTCTAATGGAATTTTCACAACTACTTGAGGTCCTTTGTTCCAATTTCTTTGAAAGGGGGAGGGGTAATATGTAAATAAATACTTTTGTCAGGCAAAATTCAGCTGCCTCTCTGACTAAGTGGGCTAGACGGTCAGCCCGATAGTAATTTTTAATCTTGGTCCGGATTATTTCAGGGTCCTATTCTCTGATCCCTTTTCTTTCCATCTTTTTTCCCTCTGTCACAATATTTCCCCCATTCTGTCTTGGTTCTTGGATAGATCTACATGTAGATCTATAATATTTTTCTGAAACCGGTGTAATATTTGTCATCTAAATGAATTAGCCTATTTTCTCTGTAACTTTCCACTTATATATCATATTTACGTGCACGCGAAAACCAAATACGATTTTGCATAAAGTTTGCCATTCCACTCCCTAACTGCACCTTTGTTTAATGTCACCGATTTTGTCATTCTGATTTGAACCTAATTTCATCAGGAGAGAGAGTTATTTTGTTGCTGGTGAATGCGGACCCAATAATTCGTGCCGGTCTGCCAGGGATTACATATTATCCTTCAAATGGAAGCTGAATAAGACAGAAATTTCAAATTGAAACGGGCGTGGAACAAAGTTCAGGACCAAAGACTCGTCCGATTTTCTGCCATAGTTGCATTCAAAGTTGCGCTAATTTCCTTGTTTTATGGCATTTATCGATCAGGAATATGTCGCCGTTTGAAAAAGGATTGCATATCAGACTTCAAAATAGACATAAACGTCACTTTAATGCTATTTTTTCGAACAATTCTAATCGAACTTTTACAAGTACATGAGGTCCTTTCTCCCAATTTCTTTGAAAGAGGAGGGGGAATAAGTAAATAAATAATTTTGTCAGGCAGAATTCAGCTGCCTCTCTGGCTTAGTGGGCTTAAACGGTCAGCCCGATAGTGGTTTTCAGTCTTAGTCTGAATTAACTTCAGGGTTCCATTCTCTGACCCCTTTCTTTACACCCTTTTTTTCCCTCCGTCACAATATTTTACTGTCTTGGATAGATCTATATGTAGATCTATAATATATATCTGAAACCGGTGTAAACTGTCCTAATCCGACATATGACCTGAGCCCGTAATGACATGGATAAATACCTAAAATGCAGACAACAAGGATAGGGAGACTAGAATCAGAAATCAGTTTCCACAGACTGTCATCCCCTCATGTTTTATATTTATATGCATGCGAAAGTCAAATATGGGTTTGCGTAAAGTTTGCCATTCCACTCCATAACTGCACTTTTTTTTAATGCCAGCAATTTTGTCAGTTTGATTTGAATATAATTCCGTCAGGAGAGGGAGTTTTTTTGTTCTGTTTTTTTTTTTTTTTTCCTTTTAAGTGAAAAGCACCTCAATTTGTGTCGTAAATGTCAAAATCGGGTTTTCGCATGTCTGCAAGTCCCGTGTGAGAGTGGGTTATCACGGAAACCGATTTTAGATTCTTGTCTCCGTACAATTGTTAAGTTAATCTAGCGTTTTGACTGTGTTCTTGCGTTCACTTGAGGCACATGTCAGCTTGTGACATATTCCGGGTGCAAACCCAGGCTAGCCGTAGGGATTTGATAAGGCAATGGGTTTACCTTTTTCCCGCTCAGCATAATCAAGCAACAAAAACTGATATAACCTTATAAACTATCAGACTATTCCCAAACTAAATTGGATTATATCCCCTGACTGTACAAAGCAGAACTGCTCCTGATCTCTTTTTTTCTACTTCATACCCCATTTTGCCAGTTAAAATGTTTTCATTGTACCATTAAAACCATTCACTTTGATCTGAGACACTAATTAGTAATGTGTTCAACAGTGTAATGGAGAGAAAAGGGCACTCATTTGTTTGTCTACCTCTCTGCTTCATGCAACAGGTGCCCGTTGCCCCTAAAAAAGTTTTCTCCCTGGTTTACACACCTATGCAATGATTCCTCGAGACCTTTCCGTCGTCAGTTAATGGTCTCAACATATGCAAAGTATCAATGTGAAGCATGGAAGCTAAGCTGAACAATATAGAAAATTTGAAACGTGGACGAACAAGGGTGGGGACAAAAGGCTCAAAGTACATGTATTTTCCAACATTGAAAAGTAACACAACTTGTGATTGGTTGAACAAATATTTTAAGCCAATCAGAAGCTGCGTTACTCACAAATGTAGAAAAATCTGGAGAATGAGTCTCAGAATGTTTTTCAGAATGGTTGGTGAATACGGAGCCAGGAATTCGTGCCGGCCTGCTAAGGGTTACATATTATCCTTCAAATGGAAGCTAAATAACACTGAAAATTCGAATTGAAACGGGGGTGGAACATAGGTGGGGACGAAAGACTCATAGTCCGATCTTCTGCCACCCGTTCCATTCAAGACGTTGTCCAATTTCCTTGTATTGCATGTATCGATCAGGAATATATCCCCGTTTGCAAAGGATTACACACTACCCTTCAAAATAGACGTAAACGTCACTTTTAACCCATATTTTCAAACAATTCTAGTGGAATTTTCACAACTACTTGAGGTCCTTTGTTCCAACTTTTTTGAAAGGGGAGGGGTAATATGTAAATAAATACTTTTGTCAGGCAAAATTCAGCTGCCTCTCTAAGTGGGCTAGACGGTCAGCCCGATAGTAATTTTTAATCTTGGTCCGGATTATTTTCAGAGTTCTATTCTCTGACCCATTTTCTTCCATCTTTTTTCCCTTTGTCACAATATTTCCCCCATTCTGTCTTGGTTCTTGGATAGATCTATATGTAGGCTTCTAATATTTATCTGAAACCGGTGTAAACTTTGTCATCCGAATGAATTAGCCTATTTTCTCTCTAACATTCAACTTATATATCATATTTACGTGCACGCGAAAACCAAATACGATTTTGCATAAAGTCTGCCATTCCACTCCCTAACTGCACTTTTGTTTAATGCCACCGCTTTTGTCATTATGATTTGAACCTAATTTCATCAGGAGAAGGAGTTATTTTGTTGCTGGTGAATACGGACCCAATAATTCGTGCCGGTCTGCCAGGAATTATATATTATCCTTCAAATGGAAGCTGAATAAGACAGAAATTTCAAACTGAAACGGGTGTGGAACAAAGGTGGGAACTAAGTCTCATGGTCCGATCTTCTGCCACCGCTTCATTCAAAGACGCGCTAATTTCCTTGTTTTATGGCATGTCTCGATCAGAAATATGTCCCCGTTTGCAAAGGATTACGTCAGTTATAAAGCATTTTTTTTCTTCCGAACAATTCCAATCGAATTTTCACAAGTACTTGAGGACTTTTGTTCCAATTTCTTTGAAAGGGGAGAAGGAATATTAAGCCCGTTCCCGTTGTAGATATACATATTACAACTGGCACAGGCTACTGTGCCGTTGCTATTCAGTGGGCTACATGTATATCACAGAACAGCCGATCAGAGCAGCGTACACATTTCCAGTTTGGCTGTAGAGGTAACATTGCGATTTTGCACAATTTGAAATCGGTAATCGAAACTAAAAGAAATATTGGCAAACATGAAAGGTGATACCAAAAATTAAATTTACTTATTCGTCAGGTCAAGAACGTTGGAAAAACTGCGGCTCTGGAAGTGAGAGTGACGTCCTCTAAATCTCTAGTAGTCAAGCGTCGTGTTCTAAAAATACACAAACAGAATTGACCGTATTTAGTAGCCTGTACTGATCCCTATACCCTTGCTGGATCAGGGAACGTTACCAATCTAGGGGAATATGAAAATAAACAATTTTGTCAGGCAGAATTCAGCTGCCTCTCTGGCTTAGTGTGATAGACGGTCAGCCTGATACTGATTTTTAATTTTCGTCCGGGTTAAGGCTTCCTATCTCTAACCCCTTTCTTTCTACCCTTTTTTCCCTCTTTCACAATATTTTTCCCGATTATGTCTTGGATAGATCTATATGTAGATCTATGATATATATCTTAAACCGGTGTAAACTTTGTCACCCAACTGAATTAGCATATTTTCTTTGTAACTAGTTTTAACCCCAAAGAAATATGCTTAGTTAGGCCCTAGCCCTGAATATGTCCTGCCTCTCTGGCTTGGTGGGCTAGACGATCAGCCCGATATTAATTTTTAGTCTTGTTCCGGGTTAACTTCAGGGTTTCATTCTCTGACCCCTTTATTTCCACCCTTTTTCCCCGTCACAATATTTTACCACATTATGTCTTGGTTCTTGGATAGATCTGTATGTAGATATATATCATCTGTCTTAAACAGATGTAAATTTTTTCACCCATTTTAATTAGCCTCTTGTAATTGTAACTGGTTTTGACCCCAAAGAAATATGTTTAGGCTCTAGCACTTCATATGTCCCGATCTGGTATAATGTGACCCTGAGCCCTTTATGACATGGATGAATACCTGAAATGCAGACAACAAGGATATGTAGACTAGAATCAGAAATCAGTTTCCACAGACTGCCATCCACTTAAATTTTCCATTTATATGCATGCGAAAACTAAATATGGGTTTGCGTAAAGTTTGCTATTCCACTCCATAACTGCACATTTTTTTAATGCCAGCAATTTTGTCAGTTTGATTTGAATATAATTCCATTAGGAGAGGGAGTTTTTTGTTCTGATTTTTTTCCTTTTCAGTGAAAAATACCCCAATTCATGTCGTAAAGGTCAATATCAGGTACTTGCATGTCCGCAAGTGCCATATGAGAGTGAGTTGTCTCGGAAACCGTTTTTAGATTCTAGTCTCCGTACAATTGTTAAGTTAATCCAGCATTTTGACTATGTCGTTGCGGTCACTTGAGGCACATGTCAGCTTGTGACATATTCCGTGTTCAAGCTGTATGGATTTGATAAGGCAATGGGTTTACCTTTTTCCCTCTCAGCATAATCAAGCAACAAAAACTGATATATCCTTATAAACTATCAGACTATTCCCAAATCAAATTGGATTATATCCCCTGACTGCACAAAGCAGAACTGCTCCTGATCTCTTTTTTTCTACTTCATACCCCATTTTGCCAGTTAAAATGTTTTCATTGTACCATCAAAACCATTCACTTTGATCTGAGACACTAATTAGTAATGTCTTCAACAGTGTAATATAGAGAAAGGGGCACTTATTTGTTTGTCTACCTCCCTGTTTCCTTCAACAGGTGCCCGTTGTCCCTAAAAAGTTTACTCCCTGGTTCACACACCTATGCCATGATTCCTCGAGACCTTTCCGTCGTCAGTTAATGGTCTCAACATATGGAAAGTATCAATGTGAAGCATGGAAGCTAAGCTGAACAAGATAGAAAATTTGAAACGTGGACGAACAAGCGTGGGGACAAAAGGCTCAAAGTACATGTATTTTTTAACATTGAAAAGTAACACAACTTGTGATTGGTTGAACAAATATTTTAAGCCAATCAGAAGCTGCGTTACTCACAAATGTAGAAAAATGTGGAGAATAAGTCTCAGAATGTTCTTCAGAATGGTTGGGAAATACGGAGGCAGGAATTCGTGCCGGCCTGCTAAGGATTACATATTATCCTTCAAATGGAAGCTGAATACGACTGAAAATTTAAATAGAAATGGGGGTGGAACATAGGTGGGGACGAAAGACTCATAGTCCGATCTTCTGCCACCCGTTCCATTCAAAACGTTGTCCAATTTCCTTGTTGTATTGCATGTATCGATCAGGAATATGTCCCCGTTTGCAAAGGATTACACACAACCCTTCAAAATGGACATAAACGTCACTTTTAACCCATATTTTCAAACAATTCTAATGGAATTTTCACAACTACTTGAGGTCCTTTGTTCCAATTTCTTTGAAAGGGGGAGGGGTAATATGTAAATAAATACTTTTGTCAGGCAAAATTCAGCTGCCTCTCTGACTAAGTGGGCTAGACGGTCAGCCCGATAGTAATTTTTAATCTTGGTCCGGATTTTTTCAGGGTCCTATTCTCTGATCCCTTTTCTTTCCATCTTTTTTCCCTCTGTCACAATATTTCCCCCATTCTGTCTTGGTTCTTGGATAGATCTACATGTAGATCTATAATATTTTTCTGAAACCGGTGTAATATTTGTCATCTAAATGAATTAGCCTATTTTCTCTGTAACTTTCCACTTATATATCATATTTACGTGCACGCGAAAACCAAATACGATTTTGCATAAAGTTTGCCATTCCACTCCCTAACTGCACTTTTGTTTAATGTCACCGATTTTGTCATTCTGATTTGAACCTAATTTCATCAGGAGAGAGAGTTATTTTGTTGCTGGTGAATGCGGACCCAATAATTCGTGCCGGTCTGCCAGGGATTACATATTATCCTTCAAATGGAAGCTGAATAAGACAGAAATTTCAAATTGAAACGGGCGTGGAACAAAGTTCAGGACCAAAGACTCGTCCGATTTTCTGCCATAGTTGCATTCAAAGTTGCGCTAATTTCCTTGTTTTATGGCATTTATCGATCAGGAATATGTCGCCGTTTGAAAAAGGATTGCATATCAGACTTCAAAATAGACATAAACGTCACTTTAATGCTATTTTTTCGAACAATTCTAATCGAACTTTTACAAGTACATGAGGTCCTTTCTCCCAATTTCTTTGAAAGAGGAGGGGGAATAAGTAAATAAATAATTTTGTCAGGCAGAATTCAGCTGCCTCTCTGGCTTAGTGGGCTTAAACGGTCAGCCCGATAGTGGTTTTTAGTCTTAGTCTGAATTAACTTCAGGGTTCCATTCTCTGACCCCTTTCTTTACACCTTTTTTTTCCCTCCGTCACAATATTTTACTGTCTTGGATAGATCTATATGTAGATCTATAATATATATCTGAAACCGGTGTAAACTGTCCTAATCCGACATATGACCTGAGCCCGTAATGACATGGATAAATACCTAAAATGCAGACAACAAGGATAGGGAGACTAGAATCAGAAATCAGTTTCCACAGACTGTCATCCCCTCATGTTTTACATTTATATGCATGCGAAAGTCAAATATGGGTTTGCGTAAAGTTTGCCATTCCACTCCATAACTGCACTTTTTTTTAATGCCAGCAATTTTGTCAGTTTGATTTGAATATAATTCCGTCAGGAGAGGGAGTTTTTTTGTTCTGTTTTTTTTTTTTTTTTCCTTTTAAGTGAAAAGCACCTCAATTTGTGTCGTAAATGTCAAAATCGGGTTTTCGCATGTCTGCAAGTCCCGTGTGAGAGTGGGTTATCACGGAAACCGATTTTAGATTCTTGTCTCCGTACAATTGTTAAGTTAATCTAGCGTTTTGACTGTGTTCTTGCGTTCACTTGAGGCACATGTCAGCTTGTGACATATTCCGGGTGCAAACCCAGGCTAGCCGTAGGGATTTGATAAGGCAATGGGTTTACCTTTTTCCCGCTCAGCATAATCAAGCAACAAAAACTGATATAACCTTATAAACTATCAGACTATTCCCAAACTAAATTGGATTATATCCCCTGACTGTACAAAGCAGAACTGCTCCTGATCTCTTTTTTTCTACTTCATACCCCATTTTGCCAGTTAAAATGTTTTCATTGTACCATTAAAACCATTCACTTTGATCTGAGACACTAATTAGTAATGTGTTCAACAGTGTAATGGAGAGAAAAGGGCACTCATTTGTTTGTCTACCTCTCTGCTTCATGCAACAGGTGCCCGTTGCCCCTAAAAAAGTTTTCTCCCTGGTTTACACACCTATGCAATGATTCCTCGAGACCTTTCCGTCGTCAGTTAATGGTCTCAACATATGCAAAGTATCAATGTGAAGCATGGAAGCTAAGCTGAACAAGGTAGAAAAATTGAAACGTGGACGAACAAGGGTGGGGACAAAAGGCTCAAAGTACATGTATTTTCCAACATTGAAAAGTAACACAACTTGTGATTGGTTGAACAAATATTTTAAGCCAATCAGAAGCTGCGTTACTCACAAATGTAGAAAAATCTGGAGAATGAGTCTCAGAATGTTTTTCAGAATGGTTGGTGAATACGGAGCCAGGAATTCGTGCCGGCCTGCTAAGGGTTACATATTATCCTTCAAATGGAAGCTAAATAACACTGAAAATTCGAATTGAAACGGGGGTGGAACATAGGTGGGGACGAAAGACTCATAGTCCGATCTTCTGCCACCCGTTCCATTCAAGACGTTGTCCAATTTCCTTGTATTGCATGTATCGATCAGGAATATATCCCCGTTTGCAAAGGATTACACACTACCCTTCAAAATAGACGTAAACGTCACTTTTAACCCATATTTTCAAACAATTCTAGTGGAATTTTCACAACTACTTGAGGTCCTTTGTTCCAACTTTTTTGAAAGGGGAGGGGTAATATGTAAATAAATACTTTTGTCAGGCAAAATTCAGCTGCCTCTCTGACTAAGTGGGCTAGACGGTCAGCCCGATAGTAATTTTTAATCTTGGTCCGGATTATTTTCAGAGTTCTATTCTCTGACCCATTTTCTTCCATCTTTTTTCCCTTTGTCACAATATTTCCCCCATTCTGTCTTGGTTCTTGGATAGATCTATATGTAGGCTTCTAATATTTATCTGAAACCGGTGTAAACTTTGTCATCCGAATGAATTAGCCTATTTTCTCTCTAACATTCAACTTATATATCATATTTACGTGCACGCGAAAACCAAATACGATTTTGCATAAAGTCTGCCATTCCACTCCCTAACTGCACTTTTGTTTAATGCCACCGCTTTTGTCATTATGATTTGAACCTAATTTCATCAGGAGAAGGAGTTATTTTGTTGCTGGTGAATACGGACCCAATAATTCGTGCCGGTCTGCCAGGAATTATATATTATCCTTCAAATGGAAGCTGAATAAGACAGAAATTTCAAACTGAAACGGGTGTGGAACAAAGGTGGGAACTAAGTCTCATAGTCCGATCTTCTGCCACCGCTTCATTCAAAGACGCGCTAATTTCCTTGTTTTATGGCATGTCTCGATCAGAAATATGTCCCCGTTTGCAAAGGATTACGTCAGTTATAAAGCATTTTTTTTCTTCCGAACAATTCCAATCGAATTTTCACAAGTACTTGAGGACTTTTGTTCCAATTTCTTTGAAAGGGGAGAAGGAATATTAAGCCCGTTCCCGTTGTAGATATACATATTACAACTGGCACAGGCTACTGTGCCGTTGCTATTCAGTGGGCTACATGTATATCACAGAACAGCCGATCAGAGCAGCGTACACATTTCCAGTTTGGCTGTAGAGGTAACATTGCGATTTTGCACAATTTGAAATCGGTAATCGAAACTAAAAGAAATATTGGCAAACATGAAAGGTGATACCAAAAATTAAATTTACTTATTCGTCAGGTCAAGAACGTTGGAAAAACTGCGGCTCTGGAAGTGAGAGTGACGTCCTCTAAATCTCTAGTAGTCAAGCGTCGTGTTCTAAAAATACACAAACAGAATTGACCGTATTTAGTAGCCTGTACTGATCCCTATACCCTTGCTGGATCAGGGAACGTTACCAATCTAGGGGAATATGAAAATAAACAATTTTGTCAGGCAGAATTCAGCTGCCTCTCTGGCTTAGTGTGATAGACGGTCAGCCTGATACTGATTTTTAATTTTCGTCCGGGTTAAGGCTTCCTATCTCTAACCCCTTTCTTTCTACCCTTTTTTCCCTCTTTCACAATATTTTTCCCGATTATGTCTTGGATAGATCTATATGTAGATCTATGATATATATCTTAAACCGGTGTAAACTTTGTCACCCAACTGAATTAGCATATTTTCTTTGTAACTAGTTTTAACCCCAAAGAAATATGCTTAGTTAGGCCCTAGCCCTGAATATGTCCTGCCTCTCTGGCTTGGTGGGCTAGACGATCAGCCCGATATTAATTTTTAGTCTTGTTCCGGGTTAACTTCAGGGTTTCATTCTCTGACCCCTTTATTTCCACCCTTTTTCCCCCGTCACAATATTTTACCACATTATGTCTTGGTTCTTGGATAGATCTGTATGTAGATATATATCATCTGTCTTAAACAGATGTAAATTTTTTCACCCATTTTAATTAGCCTCTTGTAATTGTAACTGTTTTTGACCCCAAAGAAATATGTTTAGGCTCTAGCACTTAATATGTCCCGATCTGGTATAATGTGACCCTGAGCCCTTTATGACATGGATGAATACCTGAAATGCAGACAACAAGGATATGTAGACTAGAATCAGAAATCAGTTTCCACAGACTGCCATCCACTTAAATTTTCCATTTATATGCATGCGAAAACTAAATATGGGTTTGCGTAAAGTTTGCTATTCCACTCCATAACTGCACATTTTTTTAATGCCAGCAATTTTGTCAGTTTGATTTGAATATAATTCCATTAGGAGAGGGAGTTTTTTGTTCTGATTTTTTTCCTTTTCAGTGAAAAACACCCCAATTCGTGTCGTAAAGGTCAATATCAGGTACTTGCATGTCCGCAAGTGCCATATGAGAGTGAGTTGTCTCGGAAACCGTTTTTAGATTCTAGTCTCCGTACAATTGTTAAGTTAATCCAGCATTTTGACTATGTCGTTGCGGTCACTTGAGGCACATGTCAGCTTGTGACATATTCCGTGTTCAAGCTGTATGGATTTGATAAGGCAATGGGTTTACCTTTTTCCCTCTCAGCATAATCAAGCAACAAAAACTGATATATCCTTATAAACTATCAGACTATTCCCAAATCAAATTGGATTATATCCCCTGACTGCACAAAGCAGAACTGCTCCTGATCTCTTTTTTTCTACTTCATACCCCATTTTGCCAGTTAAAATGTTTTCATTGTACCATCAAAACCATTCACTTTGATCTGAGACACTAATTAGTAATGTCTTCAACAGTGTAATATAGAGAAAGGGGCACTTATTTGTTTGTCTACCTCCCTGTTTCCTTCAACAGGTGCCCGTTGTCCCTAAAAAGTTTACTCCCTGGTTCACACACCTATGCCATGATTCCTCGCGACCTTTCCGTCGTCAGTTAATGGTCTCAACATACGGAAAGTATCAATGTGAAGCATGGAAGCTAAGCTGAACAAGATAGAAAATTTGAAACGTGGACGAACAAGCGTGGGGACAAAAGGCTCAAAGTACATGTATTTTTTAACATTGAAAAGTAACACAACTTGTGATTGGTTGAACAAATATTTTAAGCCAATCAGAAGCTGCGTTACTCACAAATGTAGAAAAATGTGGAGAATAAGTCTCAGAATGTTCTTCAGAATGGTTGGTGAATACGGAGCCAGGAATTCGTGCCGGCCTGCTAAGGATTACATATTATCCTTCAAATGGAAGCTGAATACGACTGAAAATTTAAATAGAAATGGGGGTGGAAGATAGGTGGGGACGAAAGACTCATAGTCCGATCTTCTGCCACCCGTTCCATTCAAAACGTTGTCCAATTTCCTTGTTGTATTGCATGTATCGATCAGGAATATGTCCCCGTTTGCAAAGGATTACACACAACCCTTCAAAATGGACATAAACGTCACTTTTAACCCATATTTTCAAACAATTCTAATGGAATTTTCACAACTACTTGAGGTCCTTTGTTCCAATTTCTTTGAAAGGGGGAGGGGTAATATGTAAATAAATACTTTTGTCAGGCAAAATTCAGCTGCCTCTCTGACTAAGTGGGCTAGACGGTCAGCCCGATAGTAATTTTTAATCTTGGTCCGGATTATTTCAGGGTCCTATTCTCTGATCCCTTTTCTTTCCATCTTTTTTTCCCTCTGTCACAATATTTCCCCCATTCTGTCTTGGTTCTTGGATAGATCTACATGTAGATCTATAATATTTTCTGAACCGGTGTAATATTTGTCATCTAAATGAATTAGCCTATTTTCTCTGTAACTTTCCACTTATATATCATATTTACGTGCACGCGAAAACCAAATACGATTTTTGCATAAAGTTTGCCATTCCACTCCCTAACTGCACTTTTGTTTAATGTCACCGATTTTGTCATTCTGATTTGAACCTAATTTCATCAGGAGAGAGAGTTATTTTGTTGCTGGTGAATGCGGACCCAATAATTCGTGCCGGTCTGCCAGGGATTACATATTATCCTTCAAATGAAGCTGAATAAGACAGAAATTTCAAATTGAAACGGGCGTGGAACAAAGTTCAGGACCAAAGACTCGTCCGATTTTCTGCCATAGTTGCATTCAAAGTTGCGCTAATTTCCTTGTTTTATGGCATTTATCGATCAGGAATATGTCGCCGTTTGAAAAGGATTGCATATCAGACTTCAAAATAGACATAAACGTCACTTTAATGCTATTTTTTCGAACAATTCTAATCGAACTTTTACAAGTACATGAGGTCCTTTCTCCCAATTTCTTTGAAAGAGGAGGGGGAATAAGTAAATAAATAATTTTGTCAGGCAGAATTCAGCTGCCTCTCTGGCTTAGTGGGCTTAAACGGTCAGCCCGATAGTGGTTTTAGTCTTAGTCTGAATTAACTTCAGGGTTCCATTCTCTGACCCCTTTCTTTACACCTTTTTTTTCCCTCCGTCACAATATTTTACTGTCTTGGATAGATCTATATGTAGATCTATAATATATATCTGAAACCGGTGTAAACTGTCCTAATCCGACATATGACCTGAGCCCGTAATGACATGGATAAATACCTAAAATGCAGACAACAAGGATAGGTAGACTAGAATCAGAAATCAGTTTCCACAGACTGTCATCCCCTCATGTTTTACATTTATATGCATGCGAAAGTCAAATATGGGTTTGCGTAAAGTTTGCCATTCCACTCCATAACTGCACTTTTTTTTAATGCCAGCATTTTGTCAGTTTGATTTGAATATAATTCCGTCAGGAGAGGGAGTTTTTTTGTTCTGTTTTTTTTTTTTTCCTTTTAAGTGAAAAGCACCTCAATTTGTGTCGTAAATGTCAAAATCAGGTTTTCGCATGTCTGCAAGTCCCGTGTGAGAGTGGGGTTATCACGGAAACCGATTTTAGATTCTTGTCTCCGTACAATTGTAAAGTTAATCTAGCGTTTTGACTGTGTTCTTGCGGTCACTTGAGGCACATGTCAGCTTGTGACATATTCCGGGTGCAAACCCAGGCTAGCCGTAGGGATTTGATAAGGCAATGGGTTTACCTTTTTCCCGCTCAGCATAATCAAGCAACAAAAACTGATATAACCTTATAAACTATCAGACTATT